>CM074855.1:16065000-26065000 GCA_037501455.1 Lantana camara | reverse complement strand
TTTCTCTCGATCGTTGAGCGCTTGGACTCTGGATGGCATAGATGGGTTTAGGCACTGCTGGGCGTTGGTTGTAGCTCCGGACATACCTCCGTCGGGAGGCGTTGGAATCCCCTCCTGACGAGCCTCCTGCAATCATATTTATGACTGCGAAGGGCTCGTTTTCTTGCTCAGGGGCTTTTCCTTTATTGCCCCGGCTGCTGCTGCTTTCAGGGGGTCCCCTACCCCTTGGGCTCTTTGATCGGGACGGACTCCTCCTTCTTCTTCCGGCGCGCTCGTTGCATTGTTCATCATAGCGCTCGAGCACCCGGACGAATTCCTTCAGGTGGCCCCCTGCGACGAGCCTTTGAATCTCAGCTTCCAACTGCCGGCACTCATCCGTGTCGTGCCCTCTCTGCTTGTGGAATGCGCAGTATTTGTTCGAGCGCCTGAGCGAGTCGGTTTCCCTCATCTTGATGGGTCTTTTAAAGAGCTTTTTATCTGAGAGGTTGTAGACTTCTGAATTCGACCTGGTGAGCAGGATTCGCTCGAATCGACGAGGGGGTGGTGGCGACCTTCTGCGCTCTTGAGGGCGCTCCTTCTTGATGGCCACATCCCGTCCCCGCTCGTGATGGGGTCGCTCGTTCCTGGCCGGACTGTGATGCCGGGGATCATTCGTCCCATACATGTCTTCGAGCGCGAAGAACGGCTCGGCTACTTCTCTTAAGGCCATGAGGGTCCCAGGCCTCCTTTCCACAATGGCATCAGCAAATTTTTTGCTCAAATACTGCTTGTGATCCACAGCCTGAAAGAGCACTGGGATCAAGAAATCCATAGAAGGCCTCTCCACCTGTAGGATCTTCTTGTTGAAGCGGGCAAAGAACGAGCGCAGAGATTCGTTCTTGCCTTGCACCACGTTGTACAGGGCAGTAGGTGCGGTGACTGGTGCTTTCAAAGAATTAAAGTGGTTGAGGAAAGCATGAGCCAGCTCTTCATATGAGTGAATCGAGCGCGGCGGTAGTCGTTTGTACCACTCTTGAGCCATTCCTACCAAGGAAGTGACGAAGACTTTCGCCCAATAGTTGCTGGAATGCTCGTAAAGGTGCATAAGATGCAAAAAATGATCCAAGTGTTCAGCCGGATCAGTTGTCCCGTCGTAACGGTTGATGGAAGTGGGGATTTTGGCCATGCCTGCTTGGGCCATCAGAACTTCTTCCACGAGGGGTGAACCCCTCGCCAAGGGGTGGTACTCATATGTGCCGAAATTTTCCTCCGGTTCCTTGCGGCGGGGGACCTTTGGTGGAGGGTCCTTGGTGCGGGTGCTTCTGGCGTCAACCCGTTCATCCCGACTAGGGGAGATCTGAGTTGATCGCCCTCGTGAGAGCTGTCCCACAATGTCCTTTAAACCCTGCAGCTGGTCTTGCACAGCCGCGAGGATGTCAGGATTTACGTCTACTTGCTTTTCTCCATGCCTGGGGGCTCGTGAGCCCCTCCTGGAGACATGAGAGTCCCCTTCATTCTCGTTCACTCGCTCCGTGGGCTCTATATTCCTGCCCATGGAGGGACGCTCGTTGCCCTCCTGCGGGGGCACTTCTCTGACTGGTGGTGGCGGTGGTTGTGCCCTCAGGACAGCCTGGGCTTCTCTGAGGGGAAAGTTTTGTTGTCCGCCCAAAGGGGCTGCAACTTGAGTGGCCTGCCCAGAGGGAAAGTACATGGAATGGAACCTTTCCCATGCCCCCTGAGCCGCCTGAACCTCGCACTGGGCATAGAGAGCCCTCAACTGTTGGGTGGTCAATGGAGGTAACTCTACTCCCTCAATCTCCCTGGGGACCACCACCGGGAGCTGGAGCTGTCCAGCATGATACGGCTGGACCGGCGGCATCATAACGGCCGGAGTAAGGGTATATCCGGGTGGAGGCATCATATAACCCTGTACTCCGAGATTCACTTGTGGATGGACCCAGGGGTTCTGTGCAAGCGGCGGAGGAGCAGAGAGAGAGACTCCTCCAGCGGTGGTGGGAATCGGCAGTGCCGGCGGTGCAGGTGGAGGTACGGAAGACTCTGCTTGTGGAGTCACTCCTGCGGTGGGAGGTGCTCCACCAGCGGTGGCGGAAGGAGGCGGGGCTCCACCAGTAGCGGTGGAGGGAATAATGATATTGGCATCCTGGGAGGCATTATCTCCTCCTCCCACAGCTCCAGATCTTGTAGCAACCATGACTGTTAAAGGTAAGGGTGTGCTTGCTTTTCTACCAACAAAAAGAAAGAAAGGGATAGAGGAACGGTTTCCCACAGACGGCGCCAAAAATGATGGGTTCAGAAATGGGAGGATCCGAATCCGATCACTTTACAATTTGTATTTGTGGGGGAAACCACCGGAGAATCGCCGGAAATGTGAAAGTGGGCTCTACCTGTTGGGACAAACACAATAAAAGTCAGAAGGCCAAGCTGGGGGAACTGGGGGTGATACCCAGTTTGGCTCTCCGACGCTCAAGTCAGTTCAAGATATGAAGAAATGTAAGTTCAGTCACAGTTGTAGTGATGAAGAATGCTTACCAGTGTAGAAGATGACTTTAGCTATTTATAGTTGAGGGTCAAGGGCCCTTTGGTCATTTGCCTCAAGTGGTCCTGGCCGAATGTTGCCCTAACACGTGGCGCCATGAGAGAGAAACCTAGGAGGAATCTTCTGCAAAAGTGGCCAAAAGTTGGTGCTGGCAACAGTGGCAGGTGCGCGGGCATGTACGTTGTGTCAGAGAGCCATTTGGGCGGTTGGTTACGAGGGCTTGAGAGCGCGCTCGTGACAACCTAGAGTACTGGAAGCCAAGATATCCGCTGAGGGGAACGAAGGCTTCAGTTCAAGTGACGAGCCAAAGGGGAGGCCACTCTGAGGGAGTGTGACGCTCGAAGAGGGCTCCCTTGGCACGTGGGCGTACCAATCATTTAGTATGTAGGACGCTCGTGGGAGTGACAGCGCTCGTTGGGCTTAACTCCTGAAGAAGGATTGCGCTCGTTGGGCTTAGCGCTCGTGTATTGATGGGTGCAGCCTTGGGGAGACAGATGTCATCATCTCGGAGATGCCACGTGTCTTACGTGGGGCGATCGTATTTTGACCCCATCAGTATGATTTTTACATAATGTAGTACTTAAAATACCTCTCAAAATATGTTGTATAATTTTCACAAAATATAGTAGTAAAATGTTCTAATGCAGTATTTATATCCTATTATGTAGTATAATTTTATGGGGAGTTGAGTAAAAATATTCCAAACTGATGGAGAGTTATTTCAAACAGCCCCCAAAAAATTACCATGTTTTTAAAATGTGAATTAACTAATACGTTGTAGTAACGGTGAGAACAAATAAATAAAAAAAAAGAAAGAAAAAAGAGAACACGAGTCCATAACACCACATTTGTGGTGATGGACCCAAAAAATAAAAAAGTAAAAAATAGAAAAGGAATTATAAATCAACAAAAATAACAATCCCTATTATTTATCCTAAACCCCCCATTTGGAATTTTATACATTTAACATCCTCAATACAAAATAGATTCTTTCTAAATCCCCTAATCACCTAAAAAATCTATTTTGTTCCCTTTTTTTTAACTTTTTCCACACCCTTTTTGCTTCCTCCACACTCCATCTTCTTCGTCATCTCCACCCTCTTTCAAGCTGGCCGGAGCTCCGCCGCCACCACCATCGGACCGCCGCCGGAGGTGGTCCAAACATTCCCGAAAAATTCATCGGGAACGTACTCCTCGTTCTCGTTCCATATTTTCGATTAGTTTTTCAAAATTCGAAGTCATTTATCCCCAATTTCAGATCTAAGAATTTTAGATCTAAAAAAGAAATGTCCATAACTCCCAAACCGTTTAACGAAAATCGATTCCGTCACTTGCAATAGTTTCTTCGTGTCGAGATCTTCAAGATCCATACAAAAAACATCGAAAAATAGCGCCGAAAAAGAGAGACCCATTTTCCATTTTCTATTGAAATTTTGCAGGTTTCGGTCGACCTCTCCGGTGCCTTCTCCGACCATTTTCAATAGACAAGGTTACCACCAATGAAGTCGCGTGGCTAAAATGAGTAAAAACACGTAGCTCCCGTCTCCGAAAAGTGGCCGGAGATGGCCCGGCCACCACCGCTTGAAAAACCTGCTTTTTCAATAGAAAACGCAAGAAAGAAGAAAAGAAAAAAAAAAAAAAAAGAAAAAAGAAAAAGGGGAAGAAGAAAAAAGGGGTATTGGGCGTAATTTTTCATATTTTACTAAAGACATTTTAGTCTTTTTATATGAATTAGGGGGGTTTAAGAAAACTTTTATGAATAATTGATCCTTAAAACATTTAAAAAACCAATTGGGGGGTTTTGAATTTTTTTTTACTTTTTCCACACCCTTTTACTCATTTCGACGACGCGACTTCATTGGTGGTAACCTCGTCTATTGAAAATGGTCGGAGAAGGCGCCGAAGAGGTCGACCGAAACCTGTAAAATTTCAATAGAAAATGGGAAATGGGTATCTCTTTTCCTGCGATATTTTTTGATATTTTTTATATGGATCTTGAAGACCTTGACACGAAAAAACCATTGCAAGTGACGGAATCGATTTTCGCTAAGCGGTTTGGGAGTTATGGATATTTCTTTTTTAGATCTAAAATTCTTAGATCTGAAATTGGGGACAAATGACTTTGAATTTTGAAAAACTAATCGAAGATATGGAACAAGGACGAGGAGTACGTTCCCGATGAATTTTTCGGGAATTTTTGGGCCACCTCCGATGGCTATCCGAAGCTGGTGACGGCGGAGCTCCGGCCAGTTTGAAGGAGGGTGGAGATGATGAATAAGATGGGGTGTGGAGGAAACAAAAAGGGTATGGAAAAAATAAAAAAATAGGGACTAAATAGATTTTTTTAGGTGATTAGAGGGTTTAAAAAAAATATATTTTATATCAGGGATCTTAAATGTATAAAATTCTAAATGGAGGATTTAAGATAAATAATAGGAATTGTTGATCCTATTAAAAAATTACCCCTTCATTTTTTAAAAGAAATCCACTCATCTAAAAAAATAAAAATTGTCTGACCCTAAAAATAAAAAAAATATATTTACTTCCTTTAAAATCTGTTAATGTTGCTCAAGAAAGGAGCGATTTGTCCGACTGAAACTAAAACCCTAAAACCACTCAATCATTTCATTTGTTACCAATTCTTGATCAGGTTGTTTCTCTGTCAACTCCACTGTTCTTCGTCTCCACTATTGAACTATAAGCAGAAGCCTTCAATGGCGCTCGCCCACTCAAACCGCCGCTTGAATTATTCCCTTCGGCTTCTAGCACACATCTGCAAAACCAACCTCAAACCCTACTGCTCCTCCGCCGCCGCCGTGGACTCTCAGGACGACGTCTTTGCGAGCGAAGAAACCGACGAGAGAATCCCTACCTCCGCCGCGTTCGACCCTCAAAACGGCATATTTGCTGGAGATGAAAGCGATGAAAGATCTCCGACCGCCGCCGCTGATCTTTCCCCTGCGGAAGCACATGTAGCCGATAAATTCTACACCTTAATTAAGGACCATCACCGTAAGAACCCCAACCTCCTCTTAAACCCTGATGCCCCGTTAAGCCCTAATGCCGCCTTTCCATCTCTGTCTTTCGACTTCTCCAATGTTTCCGTCGTTCAATCTCCATCCCCCGCCGTCGTCCGCCATGTGATCGAGAAATGCGCCGCCCCCCGCCACGGGATTCCTTATCCCCAAACCCTCGCCTTCTTCAATTGGGCCAGGTCTAAATTGGATCATTCTGCATCTGTTGAGCTGTACAATGAAATGATCGATCTTTTGGGGAAGGTACGCCAATTCGACGTTGCCTGGAATTTAATCGATTCATTGAAAGCACAAAACGTGAAAATCCCTCTAGAAACATTTTCGTCTCTGATTAGACGCTATATTCGGGCTGGAATGGCTGCGGAAGCTGTGCATACATTTAACAGAATGCAGGACTACGGGTGCGAGCCTGATATGAAAGCTTTTTCAATAGTGATTGCTATGTTGTGTAAGAAACGACGGGCGAATGAAGCCCAATCATTTTTTGATAGTTTGAAGGATAAGTTTGAGCTCAATGTTGTGGTGTATACAAGCTTGGTACACGGCTGGTTTCGGGCGAGAAATGTCAATGAGGCAGAGAGGGTGTTTCGGGAAATGAAATCTGCTGGGATCAAACCGAATGTCTATACTTACAGTATTGTTATTGATGCATTGTGCAGAGGCGGGCAGATTACTCGCGCCCATGATGTGTTTGCTGAAATGCTCGAAGTGGGATGTCAGCCAAATGCGGTTACTTTTAACAATCTGATGCGTGTTCATGTCAAGGCGGGTAGGACTGAGAAGGTTTTGCAAGTGTATAATCAAATGAAGAGGCTTTCTTGTGAGCCGGATGTGATTACATATAACTTTTTGATCGATTCTCATTGTAAGGATGAGAATCGAGACGAGGCGATGAAAGTGCTCAATTCTATGATCAAGAAAGGCTGTGAACCTAATCCCTCGAGTTTCAACCCGATCTTTCAGTGCATAGCTAAAGACCGGGATGTTAATGCTGCTCATAGGTTATTTGCCAAGATGAAGGATGTGAGCTGTAAACCTAATACGTTGACGTATAATACACTTATGCAGATGTTTGCTGAGTCGAAGTCTACTGATATGGTCATAAAGATGTGGAAAGAAATGGGTGGAAATGAAGTAGAGCCGAACGTGAATACGTACAAGATTCTTATTTCAATGTACTGTTCAATGGGGCATTGGAACAATGCCTACAAGTATTTCAGGGAGATGATTGAGGAGAAATGTTTGAAACCTAGTCCACAATTGTATGAATTGGTTATGAAGCAGCTGAGGAATGCAGGACAGATGAAGAAGCATGAGGAGCTGATGGAGAAGATGGTGGATAGAGGGTTCATAACTCGTCCTTTGTAGGAACAAAATTATGCAAAGCTTTTTCTGGCTCATTAGCATTATGCCACTCCTGGATATCAAAGCTTTGTGTTTTGAGCATGCTTAGATTATGTTCAAATGTAGGCACCTTTGGCAAACAGAATTCCGCATTCCAATTTAGCATGCTAAATGGGGTATTTTGTGGTGTACAAAACACAGAAATTCAAATCCCATTTAAAAGAAAATTTTCTTCAGCCCTTGTTGCTCCAAAGACATGGTTTCATAATTCACACAAGAAAGGCCCCTCTTAAATGAGAATTGACATCCCAATTCTTGATTCTGTACCAATTTCCATATCAACCAATGAATTATATGTTGTCATTGATAAATGATACAAAAACTTGCACTGAAGCTTAAAAATCATATTGGTAATTTGACATAATACAACAGCAACAAATGCAATATTAGGATTAGCGTCCTTGCATGTCCAGCATCTCATCCAACCGCTTTAATCTCTCCAATCCATCACTAATCAGAAACCTAATCCTCTGTTTGTCTTTACAAGTCCTGTTGCTTTCCAGCTCCTGTCTAATCATTTGTCTAAGTTCATCTAAAACACACAACATCAAAATTTGTATTAAGTAAGCCCAAGAAAACAGTAACAAGAGTTGGTACCACTTCATATCTGGTGCACAATACTATAGAGAAGTATGACAACCATGATGATCAAATCCAAGCAAAACCTCAAGAATAAGCTACATGAAAAAAGAAAACCATCACAAAAGCTACTTGAGAAACACTTATAATCTGTCGCTAATACCCGTTTACATTAGCGTAGTTGGTCCGTGGGAAGAAATTGGTATGGTAACATTCTCTTCGATTTTCAATAGCAGATCATTGCGAGCATCATTCACAATTCCCCAAGAATAAGCTCAAACATCAGCACCCAGCAGTCAAATGTTCATTGCAATAGTTGATCCATTTGCATTTAACTTACTTATTTTGTAATTGTAAATTGTAATCTCCTTCCAAAGTAAAAAAATAGAACGAAGAATCATTATATCATATAGCTATGAAAAGGCATAAATTTGATAGAAACTAATATGTAGAAAATTCTTAAGGACTAACACCTCAACAAAGCAACCCTAATTCCAAACAAGAAGATTGCAAGCTCAAAGTCTCAAAACAATTAAGCTGGACCAGAAATTGACTGAATCAAAATTCACCCATAGCTCAATCACCATTGTCACTCATTCAAGCCAAGACACGGAACTAGGGATTGAAAAGCGAGGGTGACACCAATCAACAACGAAAACAGGAACAAATCGAGCATAAAGGGCATTCAAATTCATTCACCAATTAAAAGCCACAAATCACAACAGGGGAAAAGCTATCTGACCAGAATTTGAAGTCAAATGCTAAAGACTTACCTTTAGAATCAGCAGGGGCTCGCCGTGAAATTCGAAGGGCTTGTCTGTAGAGCTTGAGAACCCTAGCTCGGAGAAGGAAATCCTGCAAATCTAAACCCGCAACCATAACTAGTACTCTCTCTCTCCCCAGATTTTCAATTTTGAATTAAGAGAGAGAGAGAGAGAGAGAGAGTCAATTTATGAGTCCAGTGGGCTTTGGGCCTTACTGGAAGCCTACTAGGAAGAAACAAACATTTTGCTGCCAATGGGTCTTTTATATTTCTATTAGGTTATGCCTTTGCATATTATTCTAACGGGAAATACCACTGTCCAATAAATGGTATAGCTTATTAGTTCGAAACTATATTAATTGGATTAGAGATCTTACATTTGAATATTTAAGAATGTAATTATAGTTGATAAGAATAATTTTATACCTAATTAATTTGACCAGTCTCGATCCAAATAAATGGACTATAGGGGGGAAAAAATTCTAATAAACCATTTTGTAGTAGTGGTTGAGGTCTATATTTTTCGTTAAATGGGATATGAGAACTTGAAGTCAACAGCCACAAATCTTCCAGAATTTCATTTTTGAATCATAAAAAGTTTTAAAAATAACCTCCTCTAAAAATAAAGAGTCAGTTATCATATTTATAATAATAAATTCAAACCTCTTGAAACCAACCATCTAAGCATATAAGTAAATTGCTTGATTAAATTCAATTTTGCCACATGTACAAATACATGAATTTTCATTAATGTACTCTTTTTAGTCACTTTTATCCAAAAGAATCAAAGATGGGATAACAATTCCAAACGCACTCGCCAATTACCCCTTTTAACTTAATACGAGATCATTACAACCTATGATGCACGGACGCTTCTAAAAATATCATTTTGCCATATCGTGTCATGCTGTGTCGTGACTCCTTACGTGGGAAATTCAAGAAAAAATCCGTATCACCATATCCGTATCGTGTCGTGTCCGTATCGCCTTATCCGTGCATCATAGATTACAACAAAAGGAATACCAGAAAAAAAAAAAAAAACCAAGGTTTTCTTAGCTAGAGCTGGAGAGAATGCAAGACCAGAGTAGGTCTGCTCCAGAACAAGATCAACCCCAACTAACCCAAGCTGCATAAGAGCACTTACACCACAAGCCCACACAAATTGTTAGCATAATGCTAATACAAAAATCACAATATTAACAGTATACTCGAGTTTGGTAGTATCATTAAGTTATATACACACGATGTGGGATGCAAGCTAATTGTTAGCTCTTCCTCCGAAAAATCATCAAGGACAGAATGTTACACAATCATAAAATACAACACAACACAACATTGGAACATAGAGATAATTAGGTGGTACGATGATCAGGCAACCGTTTTAGGTCCATCTCAACTTGGCTAATGGTCCACTCCATATTTTCCAATTTCTGCATAGAAAAATTATTAGTCAGGACTCGGGAGCCAATTGTACCATCTAAATAAGTGTTGAAGATCCTATAAATTTTACCTGCACTATCTCCTGGTATTGCCTAGCAATAGCATCAAAGTGAGGATCAACACCTTGAAATTCATGAAGTCGTGTGACCTGGTAAAGAAAATGAAATATCAAACTTGGTTTAGGTTCGGTTTTACAGCCCTGGGATCACTTTATTTTGGTTTACATGCAAGGTTTTTTTCCCTTCCTGCATAACAGAACTTTTTAACCAGCAGTTGTGTGCAAGAAACACTGGCACAAAAACACACTTAAACCTAGACCTTCCTCTCCTTTTCCTCTTTTTGCTCTAAAATAAATCATGGGGGTCTCTATCCTCTTGTCTTTTTCTCTCAACAAAGACGCACTCTTTCATCTTCATTTGAACAGATTAATCATGTTTTATTGACTGAAATAAAACTAAGATAGTTTGGTCTGTCGACGGGCTTGGGGATCATGCTGCTTGGTGTGACCAGTGTTGATTAAAGATCAAAAAGAAAGGAGTAATTAAAGAGTTCAAGGAGTTTTCTCAGAGATGGATTGGATTCATCATTCTCATCAAATGGACATGAGCATGCTTTCAGGCATTTTTGAAAGATCTTGTTTGAAATGTTCGAGCATGTTAGCTATATTAATCTTTATCTTGATTCCTTTGTCACATCCCCCCACACAGACACCCACCCAAACACAAACATAGGCAGCCATCCCATCCCACTACATCACGCCAATCTCCTCTATCCTCTTTACGAAGTCCATACCCTCCTGGAGTTTCCCCCGCCATTGTCATCAATCTCTTCACTGTCACCCGCCCACTGTGTGTTAACATTGTTCCTCATACCTACAGAACTTACAACTGGTATCAGCACCCCCACTGTACCCCCCCAGCCTGATCACCCAATCCTGTCCCCTTCACCACATTCCCGTACACACAGACAAATACAGCCCTCCTTCTAGGTTTAGGAATACAGTAAGTCTAGAAGGAAGATGAAATTCTCAAATATTTATTTTCAAGATAAACAATGACAGTTAATTTGTTGAGATGTTGCATATTTCGAGCTTCATTCCCGTAACCAATACAACATCACCATAAGCAACATAGAAGAACATAATTTTAGCAGATCACAAAAACAGATGAAAATAATGAAGCTTACTGCTTTATTATATGCAAGTGAAGCTTCTTCTGTTGATTCAACCAGATATTTCCTATGCAAAACAGAATTGTTAATAGTAGTAGTTGGGGAATAAAGTAAATATCAAATGGAGGTACATGCTTGTTTACCTAATTTTATGGAGTGCCGGAATAGTTTCCGTAGTATATGTTTCAAGCAGAAGAATGTGTTCTAGAACTCTATAAAAAATAAAAGAGAGTAATATTGTTAGACTAATCATATTTACAAAACCAGGATGCTTATATGGGCCACCATGAATGATTAAAACTCAATGTAAATGTTCAACACTAAAGTCTAAAACCAGGTCAGGGATCAGGGAACACAAACCTTAATTTGGCACTCATGGTCTCACATCTTTTGCAGAGCCAAGTCTTTTGTAGTTCATCCTAGAAATACAGAATAGAGTTCTGTGAGAATCTTTACAAAATGTAAATACTACAGCACATGGCCAAGCAATCTCACAGAAAATGCCAACAATTACCACCACATTTATCACAACTGACATTAAGAAGCTTACATATTTATGTTGATGTCGAAGTTTTACATCTTTGACAAGCTTAATAAGCACCCCAAGAATCTGCTCCAAAACCTTTGATGGGCAAAATGTAATTAAAACACAGATACTTGTGATCAAACAAAGTAAAAAGTAATTTAGGGATAATACATCACCGAGGAAGTGCAACACCAGAATCATGCTTACATTATAGTACTCAGCAAATTTTCTGTCAGAAGAATAGAGATCCTCCCTCCATGCTAATTCTTCTCTTTCAATCTCCTCGATGATTAATTTAACCCTGCCATGTGTGAATAAAAACTCTAAAACTGGATTGATCATTTGAAAAAGAATGTTTCATAGCCTGATTACATCATATAATATACTTTTTAGTATACTAGAAAAACAATGTGCGCTTAACATTAAATATAAAATTTATCTAAATACTTATAATAATTGAATTTTTAAATTAAAATATTCAAAACATCAACATTTTAAATCTAGTAATGAGATTTTAATTGAAACTTAATTTGTTAGTGTACTCTCACATATACAAAGAAAAAAATTATAGATTCAAATTAACATTCACATATGATGCCGGAATGCATTTCAGGATCTGTACAGGTTGGAGAAAGCATTTCTACCATGCATAAGATGCGGATATTTGCAAAGGGCAGAGAAAGGAGATGTACCTTTCTGGAAGTCGAGAAGTCATATTTTGGTGACCAGCAGATGATTCTGGCAAACCAAGGAAAAAATGGTATCAAGTTGATCTATAGATTCGAACATTGTAACTGAAATTTGAATATGCGAATATGGGCGTCAGTAGTGACAGCAATCAATACCAAAGCATGGATGGTGTTGCTGAGAATATTTTTGATAGTATATTTATGCCAACGCAAGGAAAGTATTAGACTAAGATTAACTAGAACATTAAATCATCCAAAAATTAAGTCATATACTTCAAATAAAAGAGATAGAATGGCATCAAGCTGGAGGTCTGAAAGCCTCATCATACTATTGATGCACACATTAGGCAAAGAAGCATGCCAAATCCATCAGAATACAATAAGATAAATAGAGAGTGGAAGGTATGAATATTTAGACTGACCAACATCATCTACAATGATGGCATCTGCTAATTTATCACATTTAGCTTCTAATCGACTGGCAATCTCGCGTGCAAGCAACACCTGGTATTCTGAAATGTCCTATATTTTCAGAAAAGTGCAAGCAATATTATTTTTTAGGTCAGTAGTAACGCTAAGCCATAAAAATGATTAAATTCAGAACACCCACTTATTAATGAGATATATGTTTGATTACCAACTATGAGAGATCCATACCATGGATAGTGGCGACTGTTGAAGCTGCATTTGCCATAAATAGGCTGGTGTTATCCCAAGGAACCTATTCGGGACACCACCAACTTCATTTTCAGATGCATCAGTTACCCCGACAGAGAAAGGATTATTTGCAGGAGTACCTGCTCCCATAGCAGATACATTTGCATAATTCGTTGAATTTGCACTTGAGCTGATTGTCACACTGGTACTTGTACTATCAAGTGAGCTCCTTGAGATGATACTCCACTTTTCAATATCTTCCTCATGAATCTCACCATCTTTGGAAATGAGAGGAAGCCTCAATCTTTGAGCGGCTTCAGCAACAACCATGCGATGCTCAAGGGCCTCGTAAACCTGAAACTCACACCTAATTAACTCTCTCTTTTGCCGAACTCAGAACCCAACTGTAATATATCAAAGTCGGTTCATTTCTTGGATCTACGTACTCGGTTTCACTGGTTTGTTCTAACTCAAACTAAGTGACTTATATGTCCATTCTCAAGATCAGGTCAAATACTGAAATTCAGTTGCACCTTGTAAATAGATAAATTTTACGGTTTTGGCCTACATATTCACATGGATTTATTTAACTGGATAACATGTTTGTTCCAAAATGAAATTTCAAATATCAGTACATTAAACTAAAATTAGGACCTGGGGCGAGTTCTTCAAGCCAAGTTGCAGATAAAAACCCTGAACATCACGAATGCCGCCCAAATTAGCCACAGACACTGCCTGCTGATACTCCTCCACCATTGCTGTCGCTTCTATGTACACCGCCTGAACAATGTCGCCATCAGTCACATATAACGAAAATAAAAATCACAAATGGGTATTTAATGGACTATTAATCAAATAAATGGTATATTGGTACCAGGGCCTCCAAGTAACGCTGCCTCTCTTTACACATCTCTTCTCTCGCCTGCATTATCGAATCAATCAGGAATCCTACAAATTAAAACTTGCAACAAGAGGGGGAAAAAAAAAATTGAATAAGGTGGAGAGATTTCAATACGAGTTGGATATCGTAGTAGGTGGATTTTGAAATGAGAGATCCGTCGGGGGCCAAGCAGTGGCGCTCCAGCTGATCCGTTAATTGGCTCACATCTGCCGGGAGATTTTGCGCTGCGAATACTTTCGCCATAGATTAAGTTCAATTACCTCCTTTCCTTTTGCTTTCCGTCCTCCTTCTACCCCAAATGTAGAGAAATTGAGTTTTGAGTCCGCTCAAGGGCTCGTGACCCTGGTTCGAAAACGAATTAATCATGGCTGCCAATAGTAAACAAATTCAAGCTCAAAGCAGTGGTTGCCATTAATCACGGCCAGAAGACAAAATACCTGGAGGCTGGAGCGATGAGAGCTTTGGTGGTGGTGGAGGCGCGCATCGCGGATGGTGGTGGTGGGCTTGGTGGGTAGCGATGGTAGATGCGCGACGGCGGTGTTGGAGGCGCGAGCGGTTGGTGGCCGGCAGAAATGGTGGTGGCTCTCAATATAGGGTTTTGGCAAAATTCAAACAAAAGAGTTTGACTGCTGTGTTATTAAAATTATACTTGCTCGATTTCACCTCGAGAATGATAGGAACTGGATCAGAATTTGGCTCGTCCAACTTGTTTGAATTCAAGCCCGAGTCTTCATTGATTAAATTTGTTTGACTTACCACGGATGGAAATGAGCCGAGTCGGCTCGCGAACTGACAATTCAATTTCTTTTCTATTATATTTTTTCATCATTTTCTTCATATTTTTTTATTTTTATTTTAACAATTAATTTTCATTTATCTAATATTATTTTTATTTCCCTTGGCCACTTGGTGTGTGTTAAAAAAATAAAAATAAAAAAGTAATAATATTATTTTTATTTATTTTTTATAAATTTATAATTATTTAAAAATAATCATATAATAAATATTAATATGAAGAGTTTAAGTTAATATATATTCAAATAATGATTTTTTTTTTATTATTTACTCACCCATGAAGTATGTTCAATATCTAAAAAAAATTATGGCATGATCGTTATGTACTTATGTATAATGTATGAATGGAATAAATAAAAGAATGAAATGATTTTATTATATTATTTTTATAATTAGTATGCCACGTAATAAAGTTAGGAATTTTATTATTCATAAATAATAATAATAATAATAATAATAATAAATATTTATTATTATGATTACTATTATAAATAATGATAATTAAGTATATAATAATAAAATATTTTTTATATTAAATATATATTTTAAATTTTTTATTTTGAATAACAATATATTTTATATGTAAATAAATTGCAACTATTTTATAGCGAATATGATGGGTCAAAATACGCTTGGCCCACGTTTCGACACATGGCGCCGTCAATAATTGACACGTGGCCTCCCAATCCCCGAAACAGATTTCCTCCGAGCGCCTCCCGCCCTCGGTTGTCAAAACCACGGGTAACACATGTCCTCGTCATCACGAGATACGTGGCCCTCGTTGCCGCTCACCAAACGAGCGCCCGCTACGCCAATCATGCATGTACCCATTTTCCCAAAGGGAATGCATCCCCGAGCGGTCTACCCCTTCGGATGGGCTCCTGCCTATAAACTAATCAAGGGACCAGGATCCCCCTCATCGTACAGCCCTGGCACGGATCCCCCACTTGGATCCATAAGCCCATCAGGCTCTTGGTTGACACGAGCACGTTCATGGTCCTCGTTACCAACCCCCAAAATGGCTCTCTGACACCCCGTACGCTTCCGCGTACCTGCCATTATTGTCCGCACCACCTTTTCACCAGCTTTTGCAGGAGATTTTTCCTAGGTCTCTCTCATTGCGCCACGTGTTGAGGTAACATTAGGGCAGGACCACAAGGGATAAATTACCAAATGGTCCCTGACCCTCAACTATAAATAGGAGTCTTCATCTCCATCTCTGTAAGCAATGTCCATTACTATTACTCAACAATTTCTTAGCTTCAACTTCTCAGATCATTATCTGACTTGAGCGTTGGAGAGCCAAACTGGGAATCACTCCCAGTTCCCCCAGCTTGGCCTTCTGACCTTTCTTTGCTCTTGCTGTTTGTCCTAGCAGGTTGAACCCTTCATCTTTTCCGTCGAGTCCAATCTTGTTTCCCCACAACAAACAAATTCTAAAGTGATCGGAGTTTGACACCTCAGATTCTTACCCATCATTTTTTGCGCCGTCTATGGGAAACTACTTTCAGTTCACTTTTCTCTCTTGCTAGTTGAAAAACAAACACCGCTTGCCTCTCAAACCATGGTCGCCACCAGATCAGGTGCGGTGGGGGAGGAGATGACCTTCCCCGCGATACCAACGTCAACACCCTTCCGCCCGTCGCGATCGGCGGAGCCCCGCTCGGGTCCCCCCACGGAGCCAATAGTACCCTCAACAGAACTCACACCTGAGCAGCCCTCCACCTCCGCAGTTGGAGGTTCTGGGCTTCCAACCCTCCCTAATCTTCCCCAGAATCAATGGCCTAACGCCCAAGTTAACCCAGGAGGGCATCCCTATATGATGCCACCCCTTGGATACGTGCTCACTCCGACCGTCATGTTGCCCGCTATTCAGCCATACCACGCAGGGCAGATCCAGTTGCCAATGGTGGTTCCAAAGAAGATTGACGGGGTAGAACTACCCCCCATGACTTCCCAACAATTACATGCTATTTACACTCAGTGCGAGGTCCAGGCGGCCCAGGGTGCATGGAAAAACTTTACTTCCATGTATTTCCCCTCTGGGCAGGCCGCTCAGATTGCCCCTCCCTTGGGGGGGTTACAGGCACATCCGCTCATGGCGGCACAGGCTGCCTTGAGAGCCCAACCACCACCTCTGCCAACCAAGAAGAAGGGAGTCCCCACAAGGGGTATGAAGGAGCAGGAACGTCCCCCAGGCTAACAAGGGCAAAGAACCTGTAGAGAGAATTAATATAGATGAGGAAGTCCACTCTAGAGCCTCAAGACGAGGGCTACAAGCCTCCCAGCGAGGGAGCAAAGCAAGAGGTGGAGAACCCAACCTCCTCGCGGCTTTGCAAGACCAGCTACAGGGGTTGCAAGATATAGTGGGCAGCTCTCTCGAGCGCGGTCTCAAGTCCCCTATGCGAGGGACGAACCAGCCAATGCCAGAGACGCTCGTCGCCACACCTGCCATCAGCAAGTTCCTCGTCACCAGGAACAAGATGAAAACTATGAGAGTTACGACCACCATCCGCTCGCGAGAGGTTCTCCCCTCGTGGAGGAAGTTCTAATGGCCCAAGCCGGCATGGGCAAAGTTCCTACCTCCATCAACCGCTATGATGGAACCACTGACCCAGCGGAGCACCTAGATCATTTCTTGCATTTAATGTATTTGTACGAGCATTCCAGCCATTATTGGGCTAAGGTCTTTGTTACTTCCCTTGTGGGAATGGCTCAGGAGTGGTACAAGCGGCTGCCGCCCGGCTCAATCCACTCATATGGCGAACTCACCAATGTCTTCCTCAATCATTTCAACTCATTGAAAGCACCTGTTGCCGCACCCACCGCTCTGTACAACTTGATCCAACGCGAGCATGAATCCCTTCGGTCTTTTTTCGCTCGATTTAACAAAGAGGTTCTCTTGGTGGAAAGGCCCTCGATGGATTTCTTGATCCACGTGCTCTTCAAGGCTTGCAATCACAAAGAATATATGAGCAAAAAGTTCGCGGATTCCATTGTCAAGAAGTGGCCTAAATCTCTCATGGCAATGAGGGAGATCGCCGAGCCGTATTTTGCGCTCGAGGATATGTATGGGTCCAATGCTCCCCGATATTCTGGGCCCCATAAGAGCGAATGAGGGCGAGAGGAACCTCACAAGGAGCGTAGCAAGTCATCACCGCCTCCTCGCAGATTTGAGCGTATCCCACTCAGCAGGCCCAATTCAGAATTCTACGCTCTTTCAGATAAAAAGCTCTTCAAAAGGCCCCAAAAAATGAAGAAAACCGAGGCTCTAAGGCGCTCGAGCAAGTATTGCGCCTTCCATAAGCAAAAAGGGCATAACACAGATGAGTGCCGCCAGTTAGAAGCTGAGATTCAAAGGCTCATTGCGGGCGGACATTTGAAAGAATTTGTGAAGATGTTGGAACACTATGATGAGCACTGCAACGAGCGGGCTAGGGAAAGGAAAAGGAGCCCGTTGCGCTCAAGGAGCCCTCGAGGGCGAGGACCTCCCAAGAGCAGCCACCGCGGTAAGCAAAAAGCGATGGAGCAGGAAAATACCCCCTTCGCGGTCATCAACATGATCGCTGGAGGCTCTTCTCGCGCGCTCGCGGGGGGGGGGGGGGGAGGGGGCGGGGATTGTAATGCTGCCCGTCGTCGATATATCAGGAGCTACGAACAGCGCCCTGTAGCACCTAAACAAATCTACACCATCAAGGAGACGAGTGCCGGCAACCTGAGAGAGAATGACGTAATGGGATTCTCTGATAAGGACTTGGAACACATTGTAACACCCCATGGGGTCGGTGAAACCTCTGACTGCCCCATGGTGGTTAGTTTGGATGTTCATAACCATGTTGTAAAGAGGTTTTTGGTTGATAGTGGAAGTTCTGTTAATGTTTTGTCGTACTCAACTTTCCAAAAAATGAATGTTACCAACATCCTGCTCGAGCCTCTCAAAACAGCCCTCATTGGCTTTGGGGGCTCTGAGGTTGTCCCTCGTGGGCAGATTCGCTTGGCCACCTCATTTGGTCGCGCCCCACAACGAAAAACGTTCATGGTCACCTACGCGGTGGTGGAAATCGAAATCCCATACAACATCATTATTGGGCGTCCAGCACTTGTAGATTTCAAAGCGATCATCTCCACTTACCATTAGAAAATCAAGTTTCCCACCCTCAACAGGGTTGGAGAAGTTCTGTACAATGTCCGAGAGGCGTGGGAGGCTATATGTTGCCCCTCAAGAAGCCCAAAGTAGAGAAACCATTTCAGATTGGGTCCACCAAAAAGTCTGTAGATTTTCCCACTTTGGACGAGGATGGCCCCATATGCAAAAGGGCCAAAATGAATAAAAAGATAAACAGGAGGAAAGATCTCGGCTCTGGAAGCAAACCCGAGGAAGCCTCGCTCGGAGCAGTCGAGGAATCCTCCTCGGAGGAAGGGACAAACGAGGCTGAGCAAGAAACTACCGACGACCGACTGACCAAAAAGAAAAGGGCGCTCGAACTCCCCCGCCTTGAGGTACGGATTGAGCCCACGGAGAAATTTCTCACTATTGAGCTGGAACCTGGGAACAAGGATAAAACCACTCAAATTGGGTCCAATCTCTCAGGACCCTCGCAGATCATGATGATAGACTTCCTTAGAGATAACATTGACGTTTTTGCATGGAAAGCGTCTGATTTGACCGGAATTGACCCGAGCGTCATAGTCCACAGGCTCAACGTAGACCCCACCTTCAAACCAATCAAACAGAAGAAGCGAGGTGTGTACGGTTTTCGAAAGAAGGTTATTGAAGAGGAAGTTAACAAGCTCCTCGAGGCCCAGTACATTGAGCCCATACTGTATCCAAAATGGCTTTGCAATGTGGTATTGGTACCCAAAAGCGCTAACAAATGGCGCATGTGCAATGATTTCACTGATCTTAACAGAGCCTGCCCCAAGGATCCCTACCCTTTGCCCCGGATCGATCAGCTAGTGGATTCAACCGTGGGGTGTGAGTTAATGAGCATGATAGATGCTTTTCAGGGGTATTACCTAATCTTCATGGCCCCTGAGGATCGCCCCAAAACCTCGTCTGTTATACACATGGGGGTATATTGTTTCTTAGTCATGCCTTTTGGGCTCAAGAACGCAGGTGCCACGTACCAGCGCCTTGTTAATAGGATGTTTGAAAAGGAGATAGGACGATCCATGGAGGTGTACGTGGACGATATGATTGTCAAGAGCGAGCGCTAAGGCTCGCATCTAGAGGATCTTAGGCGCACGTTTGCCATTTTGCTCCAGTTTGACATGAAGTTAAATCCCTCCAAGTGTACTTTTGGAGTACGAGGGGGAAAATTCTTGGGCTATATGGTTAGCCAACGTGGGATTGAAGCTAATCCTGAGAAGATCAAGGCCATCTTAGATATCCCATCCCCTCGCAACCTCAGGGAAGTGCAAGTGTTAGTGGGAAAGATAATCTCCTTGAACCAATTCATCTCCCGCTCAGCAGACAGGAATCTCCCTTTCTTCAAAATTCTGCGCAACGCCCGAAATTTCTCTTGGACTGAAGAATGTGAAAGGGCCTTGCAAGATATGAAAGCTTTCCTTTCGAGCGTTCCCCTCCTGACGAAGCCCGTGGCAGGTGAAACCTTATTCGTATACCTTTCTGTCTCTGCTGAGGCCACGAGCGCAATTTTGGTGGCCGTGCACTAGTGCAAGCATCTACCTGTCTATTACTTGAGTAAGACATTGCAGGGCGTAGAAAAGAAGTATTTGGAAATTAAAAAGTTTGGTTTTGCCCTCATTAATGCATCAAGGAGGCTGAGGCCTTACGGATCAACCTTTGAAATAAGTTCTATCCAAGCCCGATGTCTCCGGAAGGCTGATAAAATAGGCCATTAAACTGAGCCAGTTCGACCTAAGCTTCGAGCCTATAATGGCCATACAAGCGTAAGTAGTTGCAGACTTACTAGTGGAACGATCTGGTTTAAAGCCTACTATTCCTAAAAACGATGGTCTATAGGTCCTGCACACAGATGGCTCCTCGACCTCTCAAGGGGGAGGAGCAGGGGTGACCCTCAGAGATCCCAACGGAGTGGAAATCGACTTTGCAATTAGGTTGGATTTCTAATTTACGAACAATGAAGTAGAGTACGAGGCTCTCATACAAGGGTTAAGAATTGCTCTTCAGAGCAGAGCTTCCAGGGTCGGCTTATGTTGATTCGCAATTAATTTCAAGTCAAATTGAAGGAACGTATGAGGCTCGAGAAGCCACCATGGTGCAATACTTGGGAAAAGCATAAGAGATAATCGGAGAGTTCAGGGAATTTCACTTGCTACAAGTCCCCCGAGCTGAGAACGAGCGTGCAGACGCGTTATCCAAATTCGCTTCTGCCCTCGAAGGATCCTGTGAACGTTCTATCACATTTCTCAGAACGGAGGAACCGCTAATTCAGAGGAAAGAGCCTGTCCGAGCAGTAGCTATGATTGATCCCACCGAGCCCTGTTGGCTTATCAGATTCCTTAAAGATGGTACTTGCCCTACCGACAAAGTGGAGGCACGAAAAATTCGGAACAAGGCCCCTCATTTTTCTCTGGACAACGAGGGTAGACTCTTCAAGAAATCCTTCCAAGGCCCGCCAATGAGATGTTTTAGGCCCTCGCAGGCCAAAGAGACCCTCGAGCACGTTCACGGAGGGAGTTGTGGGAATCACTCTGGGGGACGCATTCTTGCCAAAAAGATACTGAGAAGTGGATTCTATTGGCCCACAGTCCTCCAAGATTCCATAGCATTTTCCAGGAAATGTCCCAAGTGCCAATTTCACTCTAACGTTCCCCAATTGCCAGCAGCTCAAATGGTCCCCATAGACGTCTAGTGGCCCTTTGATCAGTGGGGTATTGATATTGTTGGCCCTCTGCCTATGGCGGTCGGACAGAGAAAGTTCGTCATCTTAGCCGTTGATTACTTCACCAAGTGGGCCGAGGTCGTTGCAAAAATCACTTTTAGGGGGGTAAGGGATTTCATTTGGAAAAACATTATTTGCAGGTATGGCATTCCGAGGGTGCTTATTTCGGATAACGGATCCCAATTCATAGCAGCTGATAACCGTTAGGCATTGAGCAACGCTTCACTTCCATGGGCCACCCTCTGGCCAACAGTCAAGCAGAAGTCACCAACAGGGTCATTTTACAACATCTAAAAACCATGCTTGAGAGCAAAAAGAGCGAATGGGCCGAGGAGTTACAAGGGGCTTTATTGGCTTATCGTACCACACCACGAGCGGCCACTGGTGAAACTAGGGATGTAAACGAGCCGAGCCGAGCCGTGGCCTTTTTTCTTGGCTCGACCCGGCTCGACCAAGCTTGCGAGCGGCTCGACTCGGCTCGTGAGCCAAGAGAATATATATTTTTTATTTAAAAAATAATTATTTTTCATATTTATATATAAAAATAAGTATATATTTATATAATATTATATATTATTTAGGTATTTAGATATATAAAAATTAATATTTATTTATTTTTAATTAAAAATAGTGGCTCGCGAGCCACGAGCCTAAAACAAAGGAGCTGAGGTCCGAGCTCGGCCCGTGAAAGCTCACGAGCCGGCTCGCTTGGTTACATCCCTAGGTGAAACCCCCTACTCGCTTGTCTATGGTTCAGAAGCCATGATACCAGCAGAAGTTGCACATGAATCCGCTCGAGTAGCATATTTCGAGCCCGGAGCAAACGAGGATAACAGAGCATTGGAATTAGATCTTTTGCAGGAGAAAAGAGACAAGGCATGGGCACGTATTCATGAATACAAAGCATCCGTGGCTCGGCAATATAATAAGTGGGTTAGAGAAAGAACTTTCCAGTTAGGAGACTTAGTTTTGAAGAGAGTTGAAGTCTCAAAGCATGTGGGGAAGTTGGATCCAAACTGGGACGAACCCTTCAAAATGATACAAGTCAGGTCCAACAAGACTTATGCGCTCGAAACGTTACAAGGCGAGCGTCTCCCTCGCCCTTGGAACGCTTGCAATCTTAGACGGTTTTATGTTTGAGTTTACCAGATATGGCTTTGTAAAAGCTCGCCTTCGGGCCCAATGTATTTGCTAATCCTCACGTAAGTTACAATAAATTTACTTCAAAAACAAATTTATCTGTTTTTCAATTATGCAGGACATAGGGGGTTCTCCCTTGGGACCCTGAGCGTAATCTATACAGGCCCAAGGTGAGCGAATCTCACCTTATCTCAAGGCTTAAGGATGTATTTACTTAAGTGCTTACTCCAGATAGTGGTATGCCCTCGTTAGAAAGACTGTTAGCGTTCGCAACCACCTCACGAGCGTACCTATACGGCGCTTGGAAAAATTTGTGAAGAACTTAATGTGCATACAGGAGTGTCCTAATAGGCTCGGGTTGCTTACCAAACAAGCACCCAGCGCTAGAAATTGGGACTCGTCGCATACCTTGATCAAACATCGAGGGGAGACCGGGGGTCCTTGAATGAGGCCCCTCGTACTCAGGACCATCTGGGAAAGGATTAACTACATCTACCAAGGGAAGAAACTTTTAGACAAGTTTCTGCAAATCCCTAGCCAGGATGCCCTCGAAGCCGGACCCTCGCGTTAATCAAAGGCTCACCGCAGACCCTTTTATCCTACTTAGAAAAATTTTCACAAGTCGTTAATCAGGGTATCCTCAAAGTAAGACCCTCGTGTTTACTCAAAGACTTAGCAAAATTTTTCGAGTTTTATGTCGTTTACTTAACTTATTACTTGAAATCTTAACATCACAAGATTTTGATAAAACAAGCACAAAGTAAGAATTCATGGCATAACATCACAAAAGGTAAAAGACACCCAATCATGAAAAAGAAACTCTCATTAATAAAGATCAAAACATCCAAGGTTACAAGATAAGGGCACCATGGCCCATGGAATTCATCAAAAAGTAAAGAAGATACAAGGGAATTTTCTTAAAGAAACAAAAAGAAATTTCAAGTGGCAGCAGCAACGTCCTCCTCTAGATTCACCACTTCATGCTGAGCGGGGGCTGCGGGTTCTTGCGCTTGGGGGATAGGCGCGTTTTGATCCTGAGCGTTGGGAGGTTGGCCAGATGGTTCAATGGCCTCAACCGCGGGAGCGAGAATATTCTCACTGGCCTGAGCAGGGGTGTCTTCAACCGTTGGCGCTTGGGGCACGTTTTCCTGAGGGCCCTCGGGGACGACTACAGCGTCGTTAGTCCCCTCGTTTCGAGCATCCACGCGAGGCTCTTCCTCTGGCGGGTGAGCGGCCATGTATTCATCTTGAAGAAGCTCCACAATGAAGTTGTACTCTGGCTCGCTGATGTTGGCCTCTGGATCATCCACCACCTCCTCAGACTCTCCGCAATGCTCATCGAGGGCTAACCCCATATCCTTCCTCCCTCGTGAAGAAGCTGCCGTCAAACCCAGGTGGATCAACTGCTCAATGGCCAAATTGAAAGCCTTCTGAGCCTCATCGTCGCAATGAAGCGAGGCAGCAAAAGAGAATGCCTTGGAATGGCAAAACTTGATGATGGCCTCCTTACTAGCCCTCTCTACGCGCTCGGGGAGCAACCGCTCAAACTCTTCCTCACAAGCCTTCCTGGTGGCCTCAGAGGTTTACCTTTAGACCTGGTTGTGTCTACGGATCCACTCGTTCGTTTTCTCCATCAACTTCTTGTGGCTCTAGGTGAGGGTATTGAAATCCTTACGGTATTTCTTCCGAACGGCCTCTGACTTCTTGAAATCTTCCTCCATCTTCTTCACATACGACTTCATCTTATCGTGCTTAGTTACAAGGGAGAGAAACTTGGCCTTTTCCACATCAAGTTCCTCTTGGATTTGGGCAGGATCGTTTGCGTGCGCCATCTTCTTATATTTCGCTTTGCGCTCGGAATAAACAGTGGCGCGCATCTGGAGATTCTTCGCCCTCGGAAGCACTTGCTATATTTACAAGGGGAAGTGTATGTAATTCAGAATTTTTCAAGGGAAAACATCTAAAGGAAATGTTTGAGTAAAGTAAGTTAAGAAGACTCACGGAAATGAGGGCATGGATCATGTCCCAAGCCACCTTCTCTGTGTTCTGGGAGAATAGCGCTTGGTGGTCCCCGGTGAATTGGACCCTCTCAAAAAGCTCATAGGTGATAGACCGGGAAGGTGTGCGCTCGCCCAGCAGGATGGGACCTTCGTTGGGTAAGCGATCAAAATGCCTATCCCGTACTCAGTCAAAGTTCCATAAGTAATCTTTCTCGGAAGAAGAAGTGTCTCCATCGCCCCGTGTGCTCTCGACTACTTGCTTGCCCTTACCCATTATGGGGATGGCCTCGGGCATCCTCTTCCTCTTCCGAGAGGGTCGGGCATCATTCCCCTGGGGTTCCCTGATGACCACGTTCGAGTGTGGCCTTGTTGGCTCAATGGCTGGAGGTGTGGCCCTCTTGTGTTAGCGGTATCAGCCGGTCTGGGGATTATCCTTGTTTCCGTGTTTGGCGCACGGTTATCCCCACGGTGGTGGGGTGGTTGAGCAGCACTTGAACTTGCTCCCTGATGACCCCCATGACTACTACCGCGACCTGCCCCTCGGCCGCGTGGGTTTTGCTGGTTGTCTTGGGGTTGCTGGCATTGGTGGTGGTTACGAGCGTTGACAAAATTGGCGACGTTGCGCATGTTTCCTCCTGCCATTATGATGTTTGAACCTAAAAAATGAAAGAAGACAAGGGTTAAGCTTGTGTGTAAAATTCACAAAGTGCAAGAACAATTATGAAGTTAGTAGCCCTATCTAGAGTTAGTGCCCTAAGATCTAACCATCTCTCTCCAAGTTCCGAGAGGGAGGATTTCTGGAGAAATGAGGGTCATTTGGAAGTCCACACAGGAACATGACCTCTGCGTCATATATCAAATCCTTAGCCTGTATCGACCAACCCTCGTCTCTCATTACACCCGCCAAATCTTGGGTCTAGTTTTCAGGGAGAGTGGATTCCAAACGGTGCCTCACAAGGGGACCTTCCCCATACGAAATCCACTCTCGTAGGACCCCAAAATCATCATCCACCGGGGCCCTCACAAAGAAGAACTTTTCTTTCCATTCCACTTCATAAGTTGACGAGGGGGAATTAATCAACTTCAATCCAGCCTTCGCTTGGATATAGAAGAAACCCTCCCTCGGAGACGAACGAGGCGAGCGGGCTACTTGGAATAGAGCTTTAAAATTGCGCATTGAAGGCCGGTTTCCTATGCACAGCATGAGAATGACGAAGGTGGTTACGAGCGTCAGGCCATTGGGAACAATCTGCGAGGGGCTCAGGTTGAGGTCATTAAGTATGCTGGCCACTGGGACAGGAATGGGGAATCTTTAACCCCCAAACGTCATGGAGTCTTTGTAAACTACCATTTCTCCCGGGGGAGGGTTGTTAGCCCGCTAGTGCAGAGCAGGGATCCTCCAGATGAATCGATCGTCCCAGTATATTGGGGCCATCATGGACACTATTTCTCCATGAGTTATGGTGCTTGGAGTTTCATCGGGGGTCCTCTCGGTCGCTTGCATACCTGAGCCCTCACCCTTGGAAACCTTTTTCTTCCCCTTCCTCTTACTCTTTTGGCAGGCTCTTCCGAGGGCCCAGCCCCCTCGATCCCTTGAACTGGGGCGGGAACGGCCACCGTTACGGTATGACGGTGGGGATGAGTGGCACTCTCTGTTAGTGGTAAAGTCACTCCTTGCCTCTCAGCCTCCAATACTAAATCCATCTCCTCAAAAATATGCTCAACACCTCCTGGATTTCTCTCTTCCATGGCGGAAACCGCCGTATCTAATTCCTAATTACGGGCGAATTCTTCACCGGCGATCTCCTCCACTTCACGGGTGAATTCTTCAACATGGTCTCCAGTCATGGTTCCTTGGGAATTTAGAAGGGATGCGGAAAGATTGGAGGTTTTAAGATTTTCAGAAGCAAATGGAGTGTTGGGAAGGATTGATCCTATTACTCTAGGGTTAGCCGAAAGTAGTTAGAAAATGGAGAAGATTAGTTACGGCGGAAAAGTTCTTGGGATGTCTTATTGCTGGGAATTTCTCTATAGATTGCTTTGAAGCTTTAAGATATGCTCTGAGAGTTTTGGATGCGTAAAGAATGAAACTGGTTAGGAATCCCCTATTTATAGGTGAAGGAATTGGTACGTTTCTGGCATTTTATTTCAAAAAGCAATCATTTCCCGCCTAGGTAACTGCCCACTTTTGTGAACCGTCACCCACATCCCGAGATTCACGCGCTGTTTCCTAAAAAGTAGCACCCACTCGCCCATCAGCATTTAATGCGGGCCAATACGAGCGGTCAGATTGAAAGGATAGCATTTAATGCATGCTCAGAAAAAGATTTCCTCGCATGCCATCTTCCCCCACGAGCGTCTCCCTCGAGATTTGAGAAGATTTGAATTCTACAGCCCTTATCACTAAGGACTACAGATTTGGGGGCCAAAATGATGGGGTTAAAATACGCTTGGCCCACGTTTCGACACGTGGCGCCGTCAATAATTGACACGTGGCCTCCCTATCCCCAAAACAGATTTCCTCCGAGCACCTCCCGCCCTCGGTTGTCAAAACCACGGGTAATACATATCCTCGTCATCACGAGACACGTGGCCCTCGTCACCAAACGAGCGCCCGCTACGCCAATCATGCATGTACCCATTTCCCCAAAGGGAATGCATCCCCGAGCGGTCTACCTCCTCGGATGGGCTCCTGCCTATAAACAAATCAAGGGACCAGGATCCCCCACATCGTACAGCCCTGGCACGGATCCTCCACTTGGATCCATAAGCCCATTAGGCTCTTGGTTGACACGAGTGCGCTCATGGCCCTCGTTACCAACCCCCCAAAATGACTCTCTGACACCCCGTACGCTTTCGCGCACCTGCCACTTCTGCCCGCACCACCTTTTCACCAACTTTTGCAGGAGATTCCTCCTAGGTTTCTCTCATCGCGCCACGTGTTGAGGCAACATTAGGGTCGGACCTCAGGGGTAAATTACCAAAGGGTCCCTGACCCTCAACTATAAATAGGAGTCTTCATCTCCATCTCTGTAAGCAATCTCCATTACTATTACTCAGCAATTGCTTAGCTTCAACTTTTCAGATCATTATCTGACTTGAGCATCGGAGTGCCAAAATGGGAATCACCCCCAGTTCCCCCAGCTTGGCCTTCTGACCTTTCTTTGCTCTTGGTTTTTATCCTAGCAGGTTGAACCCTTCATCTTTTCTGGCGAGTCCAATCTTGTTTCCCTACAACAAACAAATTCTAAAGTGATCGGAGTTTGACACCTCAAATTCTTACCCATCAGAATGTGTTATATATATATATATATATATATATATATATATATATATATATATTCATTTTATATATATGTGTGTGTGTGTGTGTGTGTGTGTGTGCGCGTGCGGGGGTGTGACGCCCCGAGCGTGGAGCTATCACATCCCCCGCACTATAACCCAACACGTATACGAAATGGAAAATCCATATACGTGCTAAGAGCTAGCAAACGGGAGACATTCAAGACCACTCCTATGTAGGCGACACTATACAGGCGATCAAAATAATTAAGCGCATAGCGGAAGCTACTCATCAAGTAAACAACAATTCAAGAGCTCAATATTTACTAATTTACATAAATCAAGTTCACTACTAACATAGCAAAAGTATGGTGGCAGATAGTTTGTTATTACATCACATGACAATATCATATTCACCATTAACTAATATCATATGAAAAAGCAACAAAATAGGACTCGACTTAAAAGAAGGCTAGACAATCGCCGCCTAGTCGACCTCAAACCCTGCAATCAAAACGAAGGAACAAGAAGGAAAGGGAAAGAGGGTCAGTCGAGTGACTGGCGAGGGATAACAATATACAAGTTATAATTAATGCAATAATAAGAGATGCAATGCACAATAACAATAACACTTCGCCTCGACCGGATATAGC
Source organism: Lantana camara (assembly GCA_037501455.1). Lineage (NCBI taxonomy): Eukaryota > Viridiplantae > Streptophyta > Magnoliopsida > Lamiales > Verbenaceae > Lantana > Lantana camara. The sequence goes on along the minus strand of CM074855.1, from coordinate 26,036,561 downwards.
CCATTTTACAATACAAGCATTTCTATTACGATAATAAGGCATATATTGGGTTAAGGTTTTCAAGCAATCAATGGGTACCGAGTTATACTCGTTCTCCAACCTTACTTCACAATGCAAGAACAATAACAATTCAAGAAACCATCCTTCTTCCTCCGGGTGATGGAAGGGTTAATTACGCCCTAGCCATCCAAGAACACGCGAGTCATAGCCTATTTCGGTACTATGCTCCTTCGGCCGAAGCCGGTCACAGGTAATACGCGATATCCACTACCTCCGAAGATAGCACGTACACCCATAGAGGTCGCAGAGTAGGTTCACCGTCAGCCCTATGCTTTCTCGGATCCCCTAAGCCACGTTGCCTCGGGCCCAACAATCATAAGACAAGCACTCGTTATGCAATGCATGCAAGATACCTTTTTATTTTCAATTGAGATTCATGAACACACGCTTGAGAAACATATATATATAACTCATTTGGTATTAGAAATATCCTTTCCGGTAAAACCAAGAAAATAGTAGGTAATGGCTTATTTCATACATAATACATATATGTATAATAGTTCGGGTGAGGAACAATCAAATCGTGTAGGCCATAATATCAGTATAGTATTGATTACAACAAGAGAATAACCTCACCTTGACAACCTCGACAAAAGAGAACCAAAACAAGGTATAATCTAAACCACCGGATCCTTGGAATGGTCACCTGATCAAAAGACACGATTACGGTTGACATTAGACTCAAACGAACCAACTAGAGACGCTCGGCGATGCAAAACAATGACATGAAATGATATAAATATAGATTCATACGCAATGAGACTATAATTATGCAAGGAATGACAAATATGAGCAATCATGGAACTTTAAGAATTAACTATCACATTGAAGATCACTTAGGGTAAGTTTAGGCATCTTTCATGCAATTTTAGTAAAACAATATACTTATATAAGAGCACTTACACTTGAAATAAGGAATGTATATCACATATGAGATTCAATAAATGGAAAGAAATGATGAAAATGGCAAGAAATAAGCATTTAAGCAAAACTTGGCAAAGCTGAAAGTTTTTCCCAAACGCGCAAGCTGTAAAGAACGGTGTATATCTTAAGATTGAGAAGTCGGAATTAAGTTTTGTTTGTTGGAAATGAAAGTAGAAAAATAGATATTTTCAACCATATATAGCCCAAATTTTAGTTCAAAGAGTATCAAAAATGGCATAGGTGCAAAGTTGGTTGAATGCAGATTCCCGACAATTTGGCGACACAATTTTGGATCGATTATATCTCCCTCCTCAGAAATGATTTTAAGGTGATTCCAATTGGAAAATTCTCTGCACTTACATTAGTTTCAGTGGTTCGAAAATCAGCTCAAACCGAGTTCGTTTGATGGGTACCCGACCGGGTAAAGTTTAAGGTAAAAATTCCCCGACCGGGAAAAAACAGTCCAGAAAATCGTCTGGACAAGGCTACCCGCCCGGGTAGATTTTCTTCATGATTTTACCCGGCCGGGTAGTGTATTTACAGCAGAAAAATGAGCAAAAACAGGGGGAAAACAGGGGAGGAATGAAAAGGAAGCAAATTGATCCCCCAAATCATCCAATTTTGCCAAGCTATAACTAGAATCAAGTGTATTCATTTCACTACACACCAAAGCACACTTAGGAACAATTCAAAGAGCAAATATATATCAAGAAATCATGCTAATATTCATCATCATCAACCTCAAAACCTATCAATCTCCATTAATGAACTTCAAGCTTTCCTAACTTATGATCATGCTTGATAGCTTCTTGAATTCCTCCTAACACATGATTTCTAGCATAATTACTTCTAACACTTCCTCCTAACATGCTTTGCCATATGATTCTCCAAACCTAGCTTCCATGGAAACATATCATGAACATGCATGCACACTCATGTTTATGTAAGAATTAAACCATGGAGATATATTTATGCATGAAGAAAACATGAATTCTACCTTGAATTTGGAAGAACTTGGATCAAAGTGATGGTGTGAGAGAGAGGGAAGTGGATCGTGCAAGAAGGAAGCAAGGGAGAAGAAGAAGAGAGTTTTGTGTTCATGAAATTCTTGGGAATAAAATGGAAGAATATGATAGTTTTATAAAAAGCATACAAACATTAAATGAAATACATGAGTCATAAAGTAATTCTTGACTTTAACTCCTAATTTAATTAGCCATCCTTTATATTATATGGTTTATGCAATTAAGTTCTCACATTCTTGCATTAAGAATACACAAATCCAATTAAAATTCACTTAGGTAATCATACTTTGCAATTTTAGCAATTAAGGATAAGTATTTGGCAATTAATATATCGAACGAATATAACATATACTCTCGGACGTTCACACACGTTTTACCTGTTCCGAAAGAGGGGTCGTTACAGGGGGAGGGGGTTGAGTTTGTGATATATATATATAATAAAACGTATTATTATTTCTACATTTATACATAGACTATATATTAATTATTTATTATTATTATTATAAATAATGATAATTAAGTATATAATAACAAAATATTTTTTAAATTAAATATATATTTTAATTTTTTTATTTTAAGTAATAATATATTTTATATGTAAATAAATTACAAGTATTTTATAGCGGATGTGTTATATATATATGATATTCATTTTATATATATGTGTGTGTGGGAGGGGGGTTGAGTGTAACGCCCCAATTTCCTGCTTTCCAGGTACGCACTACATGTGTGAATTTCCCAAGAGCTAGAATTATTTTTAATTCTTTTGTTTATTAAAATTCCTATAATTCGTGACAAGTTGCATAAATTATATTTTAATGTGATTACATGAAATATGTATCAATTTGAGCATTATTTTATAAATTAAATTTAATTGTTACGTGAATTAATTCCCGAACATGCCTTAATTGTTTAGATATCCTTAGTCGATCATTTATTTACTTAGAGGACCAAATTGCATGATTATCCTTTGGGACTAATTTGATCATTTTCCGAACCTTGCATCCTTAATGGCATAACTTATGAACTTAGGGGACTTAGTTACAAATATTATATTTTTCCCAAAATATATTACGTTATACACATCTCTTCTACATTCTTCATTCTTCCATCCAAGAATCATCCAAGAAATCTCCCAACATATCCTCCCTTGCTCTCGGTTCTTCAAGCCAAAGAGGAAAAAGAACTTTCATGAAAAATCAAGCTAGTTTCCGGGGAATTTGCAAGCTTTGAAGCTTAAATCATTCAGCTTCATCTTCTTCACTTCACTCATTTCATTCAAGGTAATATGTAGGATTTCATGATAATAACCCTTGAAGCTAGGGTTAGGATTTGATTTCAATAACTTGTGTTTATGATGTTAGAAGCATGATTACAAGCTTTAAACTTGAATTCCATACATAAATCTTGGAAATTAGGGAGTTTCATGGCATGTATATTCATGGGGTTTGATCTTGGTTCTTGATGATTCAAGCTATAATTAAGTGTTTATATTAGTTTTATTGTACCTTAAGCATGTATTCATATCCCTTTTCATGAATTCATGCCTTTGGTGATGGAATTATACAAGTTATGCTGAATTAGAGATTGGTTCGTGCATCCTCTGTTTCTTCCCCTGTTTCTGCATATTTTGCATAACGGGAACGGCCCTTCCCGTTCCCTTTGTATTTGGGAAACGACCGTTCCCATAGTTTGAATAACGTGCATGGCGGCGAGGACGGGAACGGCCCTTCCCGTTTGGCTTATAAGCCGGAACGACCGTTCCCATCATCGGGAGCAACTTCGGGGAGTTGGGAATGACCCTTCCTATTTTACACTGAGGGCCGGAATGGCCGTTCCCAGGCCCCTGGAGAGGCAGTAAGTTTCTGCATAAAAATAGGAATTCCAATTCCATTCCTTTACCTTTAATTGATCCCAACATGCTATTATATGATCAATTACATGCAAGAATATGATTATATCATACTACCTTTGTTAATGCATGTTACCTCGTTACATGATTATGCCGTGTGTTACATTATGGTAACGTTATCAAGTTATGGTCTAATGAGGGCACAAATGTATCTATTTCTTGTCCAGTTGTTGTACCGAGCAGAGATTGGAACCAATGAGCACGTTCACGCATTCATGAATCGTCGTGTCACCTGTTAGCAAGCAAGTCAGGCCATGCAAAGCAATGCGCGTACCGTGATTATCGTGTTAATGTCATGATCATGCAAAGCAATGCAAACATTGTGATTATTGTGAGCATCGTGATTATCGTGTTATCGTGAATGGTAAGGGCTCGCTACCCTCCCATTATCGTGTATCGTGATTGGAGTGATGTAGTTATTGGAGTGATGGAGTATAGTGGAGTGATGGAGTATATTGGAGTGAATGAGTATATTGGAGTGATGGAGTTATCGGAGTAGTAGGATCATGGGAGTGATGGAGTTATTCGGGGAAATTGATATACATGCCGTGTTCTTGCAGGTACACCCTAGGTGGGATTCCAACTGAGTCAAGTCCTTGCAGTCGAGCCCCACACGGTGCATTTATTTGTTTATGTGATCAAAGGAATTATTGTTAATGTTACTTGTTATATAATTTAGGAGATGATAATGTATTGATATGTAAAATCCAAGTATACATTACTGGATAAATGATCGATAGTATAGCAGGCTTCCGCTTTGTTCTGTTGCGTGTTGTTTTATTTACATTGTCACCCGTTCGCTATAGGGTGGTTCATGTACGGAGTACCCGTTTCGTATGTGAATTGACCTATAGTGCGGGGGTGTGGCATCTCCACGTGAGGGGGTGCTACATTGAGTTTGTGATATATATAATATAAGTATCAAAATTTATTCTTTTTAGAATGTTTGAATTTATCAAACTTTATAAATAAGATGATGTATTGAACATGTTTTTTAAATATATAAAATATCTATATTTATATATATTTAATATAATTTATTAATATGTGACAATAATATAAAAACAACAATAAAATTTGAATTTTAGTAATGGCTAATACGATTACTAAGTCCATACTCATTAGAGTAGTCCTGTCAAATTTTGACACATATCACTTTTTGTCTCTTATTCAAATTTAAGAGTTGTTTTTTTTTTTCCTTTTATTTTATGTAAATCAAATTTATTTTTAAGATATATAATCAAATATGTAAACCAAGACTTGAATTATCCCCTTCGACACATCTGCAAAACCACCCCAAAACCTATTGCAGTACTGCTCATCGGAGAACATGAGATAAAAATTACTCATTTTTCATTCATAAGAATAGAGTTATCCGCATAAACTAAAATTCATTATCCTTATTTTCCATGATAATATATTATATATGAGTTAACAACCTAAAACCCCTTATATTAAATAAATATATCATAAACAATCCTGTATTTAAAAACTAGTATAAAAAACTTTATATTTTTAAAATTAATTCACCACCCCCTAATCTCATCTAGTCAACAAAAATAAGTGAAAACCTCATTATACCCTTATACATTATAGTAATTATATATATATAATTAATACAAATAATATATAATATAATGTATATAAATAATTATACATATACTATATACTATATATATATAAAACCTAATCACCAGGCTCCCTCTCGCCCGTCGCCTCTCCTCCTCAATCCCCTGCCCTTTACCACGTCCCGCCACCGTCCATCTGCCTCGACAAGTAGCAGTAGAGCCGCCACCTCAACGACCCACAACAACAGTACTCCACCGCCGCTGCCCATCCCAAGTACGTCGTCCCCCTTCCCCTCCACCCCGCCACGCAGATCCGCCGCCTCGATGGCCCACAACCACCGCACTCCACTGCTGTTGCCCATCCCAAGTATGTCGTCGTCCTCCCCCTCCACCCCGCCAAGCAGATCCGTCGCCCACATCAAATGCCTTCCAACGATTCGTTTATGTTCTTCCCCAATTCTAGCTCTGTTTTTTTGTATTCTTTCGCAAATTAAAGTTTTGAGATTTCAAACCTTGATTTGAGGCTCAATAGCTTCAAAAAGGTCCAAACTTGTTTTGTACTTCATTGGTTTTAGAGCAAGTTCTCAGCCAAATTTCGCCTATTTTCCTAATTTTGGTATAAAGATTGTATATTTATATCTGGGGTTTCGATAAAAGGTTGAATAGGCTAGTATGTGATGGTGGTGTGGCTGATGGAGAAGGAAAGAGGGGGAGGGCCGGTGGTGGAAAGGCAATTGTAAGGTGGTGGTGGTGATGGCTCCGGCGGAGGCGATGGCGGTTGCGTCGGCGGCCTGAGGTGGTGATGTATATTATGTTTATATATTGGTATATGTAATTTAATAAATATAATAATGGGTAAAATAGTCTTTTTATACAAAATGTGAAGGAAAAGTTCAATTTCAGTTGCAGTCAACGCGCGTGAAACACACATGCTTGTCGTGGGATTTTCTGTGCATATTTTGAAAAATATAAGGTTTTTTGAAGTACTTTTTTTTTACAGGGTTTTTTGTGATATATTCGTATAACATAGGGTACCTCGTTGAAATTTTCTTTTATATGTAACTACATAATTATACGAGACAAGCAGATGACTTCTCTTAAAAAAAGTTTACATGTTGTGGCATACCCATTAGGCCCAAGACGGGCCCTATGCCTAAGGTTCAGTTCGGACGAAGTAAGAGCACAAGTAGGATAAATTTTGAGAGAAATAGATCAGTTTCGCACTGTTTGATGGACTCATTTGGTATCCATAATCAGAAGGGAACTTGAATGTACAAAGAATTCTGGTGAAAATATCGTGCAAGTAATAGCAATTTGAAAAGGATAATAACGAATCTAAGTTAAATCAAGAATTTAGTTAATCAATTCTAGCAATAAAAATAATAAATTCTTTTTGTTATTAACGATGAGTACTCGCCGAATCTATTTCCCTTCTTTTCTCTCGTATTTTGTTTTATAATTCATAGTGACCTAAGCCCCCCTTTTATGGCCCCAGAGTCCTATTAGGGTTTACTACCTCTCCGACTCCACGTTAGATTCTATCTGATCGTTTCTTTTTTTCCCGTCCTTATGCCCAAGACTCATTTCCTTCTCCATCACGTCATCTTTATTATCTATAACTACTTGAGTATCCTTCCATTAGTAGAGTCTGAGGCGCGAGCATATCGAGCGAGCTCCCGAACATAGCTCGTCACATACGAACTCTCTTAGAAGGAAATACCCTTATCTCGTATGTAACGCCCCAGTTTTTCAGTTTTAAATAATGTGGCGTATTTGTTTATAAATTGCGCAAATTAATTATTTAATTATATGATTAATTGTTTATAAATGTTTATATTTGTTTTAAACTATAAACTATTTCTATTTTAATTTAATTCATTTTATTTTACCTTGATACTTAGTGTTTAAATTCTCAATTAGGGTTTCATGTTACCTTAAATGTTTTGGTAATTTCGTTAATTAATTTCAACATGTTATTAGTTGGTTTTAATTTGATTAATATGGAATTTAAGTTTAGTAATTTATTTATAACAATATGAATTCGTTCATGCGCTTGAGTGTTCTATTTCTACTTCGTTCTTATATGTAATGATGTCGGATTGACGTGAAAATTTAATATGTCGTAAATATGTGTGTTATGAACATGCCTGTATGCTCGGTTTATGTTTTCGGATTCATTTGACGTGTTTATGAATTTAATTTTGATTGTGGAACCAAATCGGGGGCTAACGAGCAATTAGCGCACCCTTGGTTCCGAGCGTGATATCTTGAGCTCGGGAATTCGGATTCGAATTCCGTCAACTCCGTTGCCTTCGTATCGACGATTCGGAGACAATGGAACAAGCCTCACACCTTTTTGAAATCATTAAGACCTCCAAAATTCAACCGTAACGAGCAACCCGTGCAAGAAGAGCTTCTTTGGTTGACTAGTCTCCTTGGTGGGACCCTTTTTACTTAACCAAACCTAACAAAGGATTAACCATGACTTATCTACCTAGAGTTAAGCCCTTTCTCTTCCCTTTTAGCTCTGAAAACCGAACCAAACATCTCCTCTCATTGCTGCAACTGATCGATATGGAGGAAGAGAAGAAAGGAGAGAAAACCCTAAGCCATTCTTGAGATTTTGAGCTCAAATCTCTTCCCTCCTTCACCAAATCTTCAAGGTATGAATATCTATGTCTTCTCTACTCTATTATACTTGGTTTCATCTTCTTACAACATGATTTGAATCAGATTTGAGTAGGTTTTGGATTATGAGTTTGGAATGAACTTTTAGGGATTTTTGTTCTAGTGACCTATTTGCTTGTGTGGCTGATTTTCTTGCTTATTCATGATCATATGAGCTTGTTTCTTGGCTTATTTCTTTCCTAACTGATAGTATATGATGTTATGAGGATTTCATCTCTTGCTCCTTTTATAAAATTTTGAGATATGGAGCTCCAAACTTGATGATCTAATTGATTCCCCTGTTTTTGAACTGCTGTGTGAATTTATGTGTTGTAGCTTGATCATATGGCCTTCATTTCGTGTGAAAATGCATGGAGTTGATGTACACTCATTGTTCTATATGTTAGCATTCATGCTTTAAGTATTTGGTTCCATTTGAAGCCTCAAAACCGCAAGACATGGCCTGTTCTTATGCATGATCTTTGACAGAATTGTTGCTGTTGAGTTTGGTAACTTGTTGGTCCTTCTAATGTGCTTTAAATTGTACCATTTTGCATATATATGATGTATATTAGTTGTTTGGTATGTTAGCATGCATTCCCCAAAGTTTCAGATCCAAATTCAAGCCCTAAGTACTTGATCAAGGCATGATAGAATCATTAGGGCTCATATGTCCGATTGTAGCGACCCAGTTTTGTTTCACGGTTTCGATGATCTTAACGTGTGATTTAGCTTTTTCACTCTAAATGAAAAATGTTCATAACATGCCAAATATGTTTCATATTAAGTTTCAGAGCATTTGGAGTTCATTTGGTATGCCTTTGGATTGAGTTTGTTTGAGTTCAGTTTTGCCGGTTAGGTCTTGCATGCGCCTCAAGTTCTGTACCGTGACACCCCCGTGTCTCATTTACTCATAAGAGGGAGACACGGGCGTGTCACACCTTCTGGGAAGCTCTGTACTGAGCCACGCCCGTGGCTCAGTTGGGCTAGGGTTGGTGACACCCCCGTGTCACTTCCCATGTGCAGTCTTTGTTGCTTCCTTTTCGGTTTTTGATTTGTTTCACCTCTTGAATGACTTTATCTCCTTTTGTGTTGAACTATGAACTTGTTTTGCTATATGTTGGGAGCATTATGGTTTAATTTCATGGCATTTGGATGTGCTATAGGCATGCTTTTACTTAATGCCGTTTATGTGTGTTTATATGTCGCTTATGAATAACATCACTTATTTTCTATAGAATAAGACTTCTTCTTGTTGTCAAACCTTGGATATATGCTATGTTATGTAATATGAAGTATGTGGTAGCATTATGGAAGAGCTTGAACATGTTATATGCTCCTATTTGAGTTCTTGAAATAAATTGGTTGGGAATATGAATTGAATGATAATGAATGACTTGGATATATGAGTTAAATACCTTAATAATTCACATGAACATTTTCATGACTTAATATGATCTTTATGCCTTCATATCACGCTTGTGCATTGCCGTGCGTCATATATGGTTCATTTAGAGTCTTGAGTCTCACGAACACGTCTTGTGGTCTTTTGTACAGTTTATCTCCAGGGTGGAGAGCTTTTGATCGTTCAGGTACTTGGTGCTCGATCCTTGTTTCTTCACGGTTAAGGTGAGGGTGTTTTCGTTTTAGCTACGTAATAAACCCTACAACCCTTATGTGAAAAGCTTTGGCCAAAACCTTATGATTATATATATATGGCTTTCAAATGAAGTTATCGAGTAAATCCTTCTGAATTATGCGTATGAGCGTATGTAAACTTAAAAATGGTTTCGTAATGAGGCTATGCTCCAAACCGTGTGTCTTCATGCTAACTACGGATTAGGATGACACGGAGAGGTACGTATATAGCATATGCCGATTTACACGGTAAGGTATGATTTCTTATAGTATGTATTGATCGAGTAAACCCTTTTCAAATGATTTATGAATTATGATATGTACTTATGAATTGATATGTTTTGGCGAGAGTATGCAAATATGATATGTTCACGGGCCCCGGGACTTAGTATATGTGGCTAACCGAGGAAGCAAGGGCTGACGGGGATCCCATATACTAGTCCCACCTTATATGCGGTGATACCGGCCCTCGCTAGGAGGTTTAGCGGGGAATGGGAGCTGAGTGCCCTTGGGGGAGTCATGAAACCCCATTGGCCTATGATTGAGGTGGTCGGGTCTTGCAAGCCCGTCCACCACCCGGAGGAAGAAGGTTGGTTATGATATGATTTATACTTATGATTATGAATATGTTATGATTGATAGGCACCGTGCGGGAAGGCCGGGACACGGATTGCCCAAACGAATATGATTTAGGATTTGATATATGAATTGTGTGTATTATGATATATCGCATGAACACCTAATCAACTTATTACTGATATTTGTCGTACACGGTCGGAGTTTGGTTGGAGATTGTGCACGCTCACTCGCCGAGCCTTATATTTATGTATGATTTATGAATGTAATGAATTTAATATGAATTAGTCGTAAAAGTCGAGCATTGTTTATCTATTTTCTTGCCCTTTTTGGGAACTAAATTCAAATAAAACCTTGCTCGGGATTTATGACTTGCATGTGCATGTTTTATATATATATGTATCGCTCCTGCTCACTCAGTCTTCTAGAGACTGACCCTCTCCCTCCCCAACACTTAAGTGTGCAGGTTTGGCTTTGGAGATTCGAGCTAGGCGGAGGTGTTTGGAGTCTTTATGTGGTCGAGTTAGTTAGAAGAGTCTCTGCACTCATTCATGTATTAGATTTATGTATGATTCGATTCCTTAGTATCCCGAACTTGAATATTTATGAAATTATTATTGAATTGATTTTATTGGGATTTGCTATGTTTCAAAAAGAGGCCTGAAGAGCCCAAATTCTACTTATGGTTTGTATGATCGAACTTTGGTTTTACTATGCATTATATTTTGATTTGGTTATCATTGCAGGGTCTAGTTCCGCCTAGCTTAGGAGGGTTTTTATGTTTGTCTCCCGTTCGCTAGGGTTTGATACGGGTGCGGATTTACTATTTCGTTACTCGTATTGAGCCTTAGTGCGGGGGATGTGGCGCCTCACGTGCGGGGTGCTACATCGTAGGATTCTAAGGAGCGAGCTCCTAAACACCACTCGTCATTCGCACGAGCTCTCCTAATATTACCTCTTGTGTGGGTAGGACCCCATCACTATTCCCTCCCCCCCTCCCCTCCCCCCTAAAAGTCCGGAACAGCTTACCAGGCATAGACCGGATAAATGATTTTGTGGCTAGCCACGCCATCATTATTTTTGCTTGTCTAACCATTACCTGTTCCATCATGGTAAGACATAGGAGAAATCTAATGGATGAGCAGCAAATTCAGCATAGGGGAACCTTTTGAATTATAATATTTCTTAAAGTTTGTAATTATATAAAGAAGCATTGAATTCATAATCATTACAAAAGCTTGTAATACTCTTCTAATAAGTTACTGAAAATAATATTAGTCAGAGGAAACAAATGACAACACTATTACTTTAATAATATCATTAGTGTGCAATAATGACCATAACAACTCGCATATATGTTTGGTTAATCATGCAAATAGATTACACCTTAATGCAAAATGAAGCAAACAATTGCCACTCTTGAGTATCATTCTTAATATCACTCCCACGTTGGCATTTCCACAACTCCAACAACTCAAAAACTGTATAATAACACTTACACTTAACACCGAGTATATAGCTCGCCTTTATTCAACAGCGAGAAAAAAGCTCAGCCAAATAGGTCACAACCCAGCAAATTTACATCATATACCTCGTCGACGAGCAAAACAGTTCGTACAACTAGCCAAATTTTATATCCACTGAAAAACTTGATTTATCATTCACCCATATCTTCTATTTGGTCTATGGCCTCTATTCTTATATAGCTTCTTGATATCACATACCTCACGCACTGTGCCACACTACGCCAGAATGTCGTCCTAGCCCTGCTCGGGTTAATTGCGTGCACATCTGTGATTCTTGAGCGAGCCACTAGCTCGCTGCGAGACGCTGCACCTGCACCGACCCCAACCTCCAGTGGGCAAGGGCTAGAAAACAGCTCGCCACCCCCCTGAGGGTTATTCCCCGGACTCATTCGTACTCATCAGCGAGCAACACTAGGCTTAGAGTCCTGATATCACGAAATGAGTTATGTTTTTCCTATGACACAACTCGAATCATCGTCGAATCCTCCATCCGAAGTTGTGCAACTCCATTTTATCAAGAATCAACTGCATTGACAATCTCATTAACTATGGTGTTCTAAAGACATAATACTTTTTTAGCATATCCAAGTTTTTTCACCATTTTATATTTTCGACTTTCTCTAACCAAGCTCTTCGCATGCGTATACTCTCCCGGATTCGCAAACCCACCAATTATAGTGTCTTAAGAATTTGAATTTCTTTGTGGCTTTGTACCAAACATTTGGCATTCATCAATATGCTTAACATATTCTTGGTTCCTCTAATTGGATGCAACCCACCCCATATCTTATGTTGAGTATTCGCCAAGACCTTGAATCCTTATACACAAGTCATTACACCGAAATCCTATCGAAACAATATTAGGGCTGGTAGTTGGGTCACACAATCCGATGACTTAGCAAGCTATTGGAGAAGCTCGCCTATCTATCCATTAAGATATCGAAACTGTTGCAAACGCATAGTCTTGCTTTAATGAAATACGACTCTGAAATTACACTCTGATGCTATCCGTGTTGAGTGTACGATCATCCTTCACTCTTATAAGATTCTACGTAGCGATTCCTAGGCCATGGCGAGCATATAGCTTGCCATAAATCTCATGCACCGCCAACCCTCTCATAGATCGGCGAACAGAGTCAAGAAGATAACTTGACCAACTATAGATATCTGTTGTCACAACTTGCCTGAATTTGCCTTATCACTTATATCCACACTTACATCAATTTACCACGTGCTTCGACATACATACACACGTGCGAGCAATCTGTTAAACCAGGCCCACACAATATGCGAGCATCCTTCCCAATGATAAACAAACCCAGTATGTGAGCAAAATAATATAGCGCCAACATATGCACATCGACCAACTCACAGAAATAAGTCGCGCACATGCCGACCCCATCTCCAACACACCTATCCTCGCGCCATACCCTCTAGCGGGCAACGCGAAGCAATTAAATTGTTAAAATTTTCACAATTCCCCCCTAAAAATTGTGGCGAGTGAATTTGAAATGTGAAAAACCTAAATTTTGTAATTCCCTACCTATTTGTTTCCTAGGCATGACATCACACGTTTCCCTTAAGAAAATCTGAAACCCTTCAAAATAAATTAGATTTTTTCACCAAAGCCCACACAATAACCCACTCTTCATCTCTTCTCATTCACATCCCTTATAGTCTCACCGGAATTGCTTTGTCTCCGTTGAACCATCATCATGGCTGAATGTAATTCAAAGAAAATAGGTAATTAATCTCCTTTCTTCTCGTTCTTCCTTAAAATCATTCCTAGATACACTATCTGTCATGGATTCTTCTCCTCATGTCCCCACCGACTATGCCTCACCGGAGTTTAACCTTCTTCTCGCCAACATCGACGAGCCCTATTCAATCGATACATGCCCCCTCGAAAATCGTGTCCGCACCCTGTGTCAAATCCCGCCTTCTTGTGATTTAGTTTTTTCTACTAATGAAAATAAGTTTCACAAACCTCCCGATGATGGCTACCTTGTATTTTTTTATGATCAACTAATGACCGGACTTCGATTTCCCATTAACTCCACTTTATCTCAAATTAGCTTTCGGGTTGAAATTCCCTTAAACTAGTTTCACCCAAATTTCATTAAATTTCTACTCGGATTCATAGCTGCGTGTCGGAATTGTGAAATTGAGCCCTCTGTAGAGCTATTCGATGCCCTTTTTCAAATAAAATATCAATTAGAAGTGTTCTACATAGCTGCCCATAAAAAAACCATCGATAGTTGATATAGGTTCTTTTCACAACACCCATTGGCCTCGTGATTTTTTATATATCAAGTGTCAAAATTCATGGGAGTATTCCGTTTAAAACTTTTTACTCTAAACCCCTCATTGTTATAACAAACCCTCGTACTCGTGAAAGTATATATGAACGGGATCTTAACATTTTTAGAGCTAGACGATTTTCTTTTTCGTCCTTATACAACCTTGGTATCTTTGCACGGTATTAACTCAGCTCCGACTCCAGCGGCCTTTCACTCCTCTAGATGAGCCTCACAATTATGAATTAGAATAAAATTTATGTTTATTTAAATTATTTAAATCATTGTCTTGTGCAGTTATGCAGAGAAAACGTAGTTATCTAATGCACACAATTAATTCTGGCCCAAAACCGTGCTGTTCGGCCATTTCAACCAAAAAAATGCAAGACTGTGTCCACCATGGCGAGCTTGTCCTCTAAGCCTATTGCCCCCGGGCAGAGTGTTCCGAGTGTGAAGCTACATAAGTCGTTGTCTGCTGTAACTGACGTGGGCGTTGTTGAGGCAACCAACATGCCCCAGGAGATAGACGTTCGCGCGTAGAGCTCGCGGCCAGCTGCGAGTTGCCTGTTCCAGCCATGTATTCAACCCAGACTAGCTCGTTGCTTGCGAGTCTTATCCTTTCCTCTACATAATCCATCTTAGCGAGTAACGATACGGAAAGAAGCCGAGAATGTCTTCGTAAATATGTATCTGTTCGCGATCAATTGGTGATGGACAAAATGTCACCCGGTAGTCAGGCTAATTCTTACATCAAATTAGCGTCTAAGGTACTAAACGTTCCATATAGCATTTGTATCGCCCGGAGCGTGGGCCACCACATTCCCCGCACCTAAACCCGAAATACCATATGAAATGGGAAACCCACACACGAGCCCAAGTCTAAGCGAACGGGAGACCACACACTCACTAGGCTAGGCGGAGCTAAACTTACTCAGAGCGCGCAACAAAAAACTCATATAGCGGAAGCAAGGAGTTCAATAAACATATAATTCAAAATCAATTATATACAACAAGTATACAAAAATTACATAGCCATATCGAATCATATCTCCATAATAATATTTCATATCATAATCAATTCATTAAATACAAGTCTAAAATGATGTATGCAATGCACCTAGCATGACCTAATCCCAAAAGTGAGACTCGAACGACCCACTTCTCCGCCTAGCTCGTGCTCAGAAGACCTGCAAACTGAAAGTGGTAAACGAGAGGTGTCAGTCATAACTCGACTGAGTGAGGGGCTAACGCACACCTACACACTATACATATATAGAGCAAATCACATAAAAGATAAAGGTTATGAACCGGGAATAGGTTTTGCATACCAAAACATTTTCATAAAACATTACATACCATGTACGTATATATTACATTAATAAAGACTCTATTCCCGTTCCATAATCCAACCATTTCATTAAGCTCGGCGAGTACGAGCATCCACCGTTACTTCTCATTACATTACACTACATAAAACAAATCACATTCAATCCCCTACTTCGGTGATGGAAGGGTCCGTCAACCCTAACCATCCATTAGTAAATTCCTCAAGGGGCTATTAACCCACATGAGTGCCATTATAAATTCCTCGAGGGGTAGCTAACCCACACGAGTCCTCCCCGGCTTCATACAGAAAGCATCAAGAGTACCACGCCTTCCCAACCTCCCGGGGTCGCGCGTAATACCTTGGAGGAAAACTACGTTTAGGCTTAACCCGACGGCTCGCTACCGTACCGGGCGTCCTAGCCCGTAGTCTCCATGGATCCAACATTACCTTTACATTACCTTTTCTTTGCATTCTCGCTCATTACAAACCATTAACATTATGTACGTAAGCATTAAGCTTTCATAAACATTAAACTTTCATTAAAACATGAGCTCATATATGCTCGTAGATATAGCCCTTTCGAAAGCCGAAACTTGATCACAAGATCATAAACATATCGTACATTACATATATTTAACTATATATATAATATATAGTCGCATGCGGGCTAGAAAACGAGCATTTAAGGGTCTTAGGTCGCTTAACTAAAAAGAAAAGAACCTAAACCTCACCTTTGAACAAAAGTGTATAGTGGTGCAAGAAAACAACCCCGAACAACCTTAAACTTCGGGGACGACTCCTCCCAGAAGTACCCATGTGACAAACAAATGCAATACTAAAGACTTAGACTCAGTCATGTACCATTTAGACGTAAGGCGATGCATATGAATGCAATATATGCATATGAAGTGCAAGAAGGCACCACTTAAAACGTTCAAATTCAAATCACGTAAAACTCGTCTCAAATAAATCCATAAAATTAATACAAGATATTTAAGATACGATATAACATGTTTACATAGCATACGGGGCATAAACGAATAAGAAGAATTCATTAGAAATCAACAAAACGAAGCAAGAAAGCCATGCATGTAAGTTCAAATTCTAGAGATCATACAATATAAAAACTTAAATCAAATAAATTGATAATTAAATATATATAAAATCATACAATATATATACATATAATATATATATATATATATAAACATATACACCTACAAACCTGCCACTAGCTTACAAAGGAAACAAATTGAAACATGGGATAGGAATTAAGGCAGCACGTAGCCGTAGCATGCATGCAATCCAATTCAACCATTAATCAAATTCATACAATATATACACGTACACACACATGCATATAATATATATACACACACACACAATATATAACAATAAAATTACAATATATATATATATATATATATATATATATATATATATAATATAGCATACATGCACTCATACACGTACACACACATGCATATAATATATATACACACACAATATATAACAATAAAATTACAAAACATATACTAAGATACATACAAACACACACACATAAAGCAGGCTGAAGATGGTCATGGGCGTGACCATCCCTAAGAGGAAAAAGGGTAATGGGGGTGACAAGAGGCAGAAGCTCACCCCAGAATTCAATTAGAGGTTACGGAGGTGACCTCCCCAACACCCAAAAACCATAATAGGCGTGGCTGCTCACAGCAGCCACCAATCTCTCCAAGAGCTGCTGCGTTAGTAGCAACAATCCCCTGTTTCAAGCACAACACAACAACAACAACAAGAAGGAAGCAAGACAGCAGTTTAAGGTCAAGAAAAGAGCAAGAAATCAACATAAAACAGCTGCAAAGTTTATACATTTAACCGGGTAGCATATGATCTCAAATTTGGCATGTGTATCATCAATTTTCTAACATGAATTCTGCATATTACACCCCTGTTTCTCACCCTTAAATGCAGCAACAACACAGGCAACACAAAGGCATGACACAACAGCTAAAGCAACAAGAAAAATGCCTTGAAAGAAAGCAATTTCAGTCACATACTCCACCGACAACAACAAAGGAAATTCATGTATTCTTGAGATGAAGATTCATGTACATTAATGGCATCTTTTACATACCTCAACTACCAATAAATGGGATCATAAATATGCAATAAATGAGGCATATAGATCATCATATAAGATACCAAATTCGAAGAGAACAAGAGATAATCAAATTCTCAAGAATCTCAAGCCCTAACTATTCATGAAGGAAGCCAAAGCCATGTAATCTCTAAAATAAAACATGATTAATATGGATGAAAATGATCACAAGAGAGTGGAGATCAAGATTCTTACCTTAGACTTGAAGAAGGAGCAAAGAATCGAAAGTTTGAGCTCAAAAGGTATGAAAATGGAGGTTCTTCCTTGTTCTTGCTTTCTAGCTTCTTTCCTTGCTTTTCTGGGAGTGAATCGTGTAGTAGCAGCATATGGGAGAGAGAGAGGGATGGTTTAGGTGAGATTAAATCAAGGAAATGATGAGGATTATGTCTTATAGCTCCAAGATAGGTCATAGGTACGTTTTAGGCGCATGTGGCTGAAATTTGCTTCGTCGGGGGTCGAAACGGCATCGAAAAATTACGAAACTTGTTCCATTACGTCCGAATCGTTGAAAGGAGTCCAACACAAAAGATGGAACTCGAATCCAAGTTCCCGAGCTCAAGTTATAAATTAAAACGTACACAAGTGTACTAAAATGACTCATTTTCCAAATGAGTCCAAAACTTTCAAAAAGTTGCAATTAAGCCCAAGAACCAAGTTTTCAATTAAGTCCAACATATTATTCAATCATACATTTACATCCTTAAATCATGTATATCACATAATTCATGAAATTAGCATGCTTCGAGAATTAAATTCGTATATTGTAAATTCATAATTCGTAACAATTCATATTATAATTTCACTTAGGGAATATTCTGACATTTAAATCACATATTTCATATAATTTCAAATATTTCATATAAGAAACATTAGAATAAAAATATAAATGCATCAAATAAAATAAAATTAAATGCGTAAACGGGAAAATAAACTCACACGTGATACAAACCTGTAACTGCGAACGAGCGACGTGTCACAACATTTTTATCTTATTTTAGTTAATCGCATTGTTTTCTATTTAATAAATGTTCACATTTCTTTTGCATGTACAGATTTTTGTTTGGAGCAACGGTATTATCAATGACCTCCTTGCTAGTGCCAAACGCCAACAACGAATCACTCAGTTGGAGAACCAGACGAGGGAAATGAATACTATGCTACCGCCGCAAGGGATGCGAGTCATGCATAACAAAGAAGGGTTGTTGAATTGGAGGCTAAAATACTTGTGTGTAGAGGTCGCGATAAAGATTTTGAGGAGCAAAAGCAAACTCTTGTTCGAGAGCAGGATCACGCGTTACTAGAGGTCTCCTTGATGAGAGCTGCAATCAAAACTCGTTCTTTGGAGAAAAAAAGAGCCGAGGATGATCTCACAAAGATAGCTGTCGAAGCTCTCTCTTAATATCATCAGGGTTTTGTCATATATCATTCCCAAGTGGAGACAGCGCTGACAGCTGGCCATCTGTTGACTCCAACGAATTTGGTTGAGTATCTGAGTTGCGATGAAGGTCTAGAAGATCTCCCAGATCCTAATGTCTTGCCACCAAACACTCCGTCTCATCCTGAAGACCCGGTAGCTGACCCTGAGCTCGCCATTCCGAGCCAACATGGCACGTTGGAACTATAAATTAGATAGGTCTCTATCTTATTTAGATTATGTGTTTGATCGTATTTCAAGAAGTTGTCGAAGTCATTTTGAAGTTTTTGGACGACACTCCGTTTTCAAATTCTTGGATGATGATTTGCTTATCTCGCTATGTCATTTAGTATATCCATATTTGTATCAAAATAGCTCGTCCTAAGTTATTCATCTGACCCGTGTATGATGATCTTGTTGTTGCTATGTTATCATATTTGAAGCTTTTGTTATCATGCATGTATGATGATCTTGTTGTTGCTATGTTATCATATCCAAGGCTTTTGTTATCATATGTGTTTATAATTTTTTATCTTTCTCGGCCGCAACCACCCAAATTTCATCAAGATTTCCCAATCACACGAGCTGGTGATTGCCTGTATACTACACGATTTCCTAAACAAAGTCATAATAGCCAATGTAAATAGGATATCATCTTATAGCCTTGTCTTGAAAAGTTATAAAATGACAATCATTATTGAAACAAAAATAAACTGCTCCTAACTCATTCGCGTTGTGTTACCTCGTTAAAAACCTTACAAAGGGAAAATCCAATGGAAAAAAACCTTTGCAAGGAAAATAGTGCAACCACAATGCTATCTTAAATATAATATTTCTTCAATTGTTGGGTGTTCCACGCCCATGGTAATTATGTTCGCTCTCCATTTGCATCTTCTTCTGCAATTTTATATGCTTCTCTCATTAATACTCTTGTAACCACGTATGATCCATCCCATGTTTGCTCAAGCTTGCTTACTCATCCAGAGACCTTTGCTCGCTTGAGTACCAAATCTTCTCGCTCAAGTTCTGTTGGTCGAATTGTCCTATCGAATGCTGCTCTGATCTTTGATTCATAGTGAGCTTCGCGAAGGTGTGCAAGCTCTCTATGCTCCTAGATGAGGTCCAGTGAGTCCGCTAATAAACGTTCATCCTCCTCTTGACTATATGTTTCTATTCTTTATAAGTTGCCTATAATATCTATTGGTATCACAACCTCCATTTCATATACCATGCTAAATGGTGACTCTCCTGTGGTTCGTTACGGGGATGTCCGATATGCCCACAGGATATATAATAGCTCACCCACCTATTTTCCTCCATGTTTTTCCAATCTGGCCTTTAGTCTGCGTATAATTGTTCAATTCATAGCCCCCACCTGGCCATTCGTCTGTGGATGTGCCACCGAAGCTGGATTTTGCTGGATGTTTCATTCCTCACACCATGCTCGGACTTTGTTACCTACAAACTGCATATCATTATCAGATATTAGTACTCTTAGAATGTCAAAATGACTATAAATATTTTTCCATAAGAATTTGATAACATCATTCTCAGTAATTCGAGCGAACGCCATCGCCTCGACCCATTTCATAAAGTAGTTGATTGTTGAGCGTAAAATTCGCATGCATTCGAGCGTTAATTAGAGTATTTTTTTGTGTCGTTTGATGCGTTTATGTGTTTATTTTGCTCCATTTAGGTGTTTAGGGAGTTGGAGTTAAGAGACGGCGAAACGAGGCAAATTCACGAATTTTCGGAGGAAAATAGGAGTAACTCCCATTTCTAATTGGAAGAACAATTTCATTAACCCCCATTAACGGAGGTAGGGGGTCACTTTGGCGGAAGGAAGGGAGTAACGCCGCCCGTTACTCCATGGAAGAATAACTCTGGTAACGCCCGTTTCCACTAATAAAAGCATGGATACGATTTTGTTGGTAACGGGCATTAATGAAGTTTATGCAAGAAATGGTAACGCCCGTTACCAAGGGCTGCGAGAGCAGTTTTTGAGCAGCTATATATACGCGAGATGTCTTCTTTTTAGAGGATGCTTTCGGAGATTGAAACCCTTGCATCTTGGGAGCGAGTCGGATATCGAGAGTAGAGTTTTGAAGAGATTCAAGGAGACGAAAGGATTGAATTCTTTGAACAGTTCCTTTGATTACAGTTTATTTATTGCTTTTCGTATCAAACTAATTCCTCAATTTTTAGCTTTAATTCGTTTAGTCGTTTAGATTCGTTTTTCTTAGTTTATGAATGTTTATGACTTTGGTTTTGAGAATTTGTTTTGACATGAAGACCTTGATTTCAATTAATGCAATTCCTTTGATTTTCATGAGTTTTGAGTCAATTATGAGTAGCTAAATCCTTAGGGCTAGGGGAGTGATGATGAATGCATGCTAAGTGTTTGATATAATGCTTGAATGACTTGTGCTAATTCTTAGTTGTGAAAACTTGTTTTAATTTAATTGCAACAGTCTGGCTAACCTTAGCATAATCTAGGACTGCCTATTTATCGAAAGATTGATTGTAATTGTGACGTTTTCGTAACTAGTGGATTTAGGGTTTAAAGAGATTTAACTTATAATCCATATAACTTGGAATTCTTATTCCATGCCGAGCCGCTAGAATTTGATTTGCACTAGTCTTGATCATATTGGTTTAATTGATTATTGATAATTGTGAGAACAACGTAGAAATTAATTGAACGCTCCTTTATACCTTGAAAAAGGATAATACGAATCTAAGTGACTAGGTTGTAGAATTGCACTTATCAATCGAGTATTATGCTGAATCATGAATGCATAGTTATTACTCCTCGGCCTAATTAGTTTATTGAGTTTAATCCACGTGTGTTAAATCAGCCAATTGTATTTTATTCTAGTTAATTGTTCAAACTCCTTTTTGTAGTTAAACAACCATATTGAATTCGTTCGGTCTTTAGATTAGAAAGAGGTATTGAGTGGTGATTGATTTCCCTTCCTTGTGGGTACTATCCTGTTGTGCTACGCATATATTTTTAGTGTACACTTGCACGATTGGTTTAACTTAAAATCACAACAAGTTTTTGGCACCGTTGCCGGGGAAGGCGTTTTAAATCAATATTACTTAAATATTTTGATCTAGTGCTTTCGAGCATTACATTACTTTGTGTTCTTGGTCTTTTGTCATTGTGGAATTAAACTAAGGATTTTCTTTGCTCTTGTGTAGGTTCACGGTGCATACGACGATCTCAAAATCCGGAACTAGTACCCTACGATCCGGAAATTGAGAGAACATTTAGTACTATTAGGAGGAAGCAAAGTCAAGGCAAGAAATCCACTACCAAACCAATGACTGAAGATCCGAACAATGTGAGAGGCGGGGGAGTTCAAGATCCACCACCCCCACTGCCTCCTGCACTGAGAGATTACAACTTGCCGAATGCTGGGGCAATTCAGAACGTAGTCCGTCCCCCAATTGCAAGCAAAAAATTTTGAAATCAAACCAGCTATAATCAATTTGTTGCAGAACAATCCGTTTTCAGGGTTAGCCCTGGAGGATCCAACATTCAGGATACATTCAAGATCCAAAATGTTACACCCGATGCCATCCGAGTCAGGCTTTTCCTTTCTCACTGAGGGAACGAGCTAAAGCGTGGTTGAGTATTGTACCACGTGAATCCTTTCAGAGTTGGGACGCACTTTCTTAGGCTTTCCTCGCCAAGTTTTTCCCACTTAGAAAAACCACGAAGTACAGGAATGATATTCAAGGCTTCAGACAATTAGATGGGGAGTCCTTCTATGAGGCTTGGGAGAGATTCAAGGATTTGCAGAAGAAGTGCCCACATCATGGAATTCCGGGTTGGCTATTGATACATATATTCTACAATGGGATGTCCCCAACTTTTAGAGGAGCGATGGATGCCGCAGCTGACGGAGCATTCTTGTCAAAATCTGAAACGGCCACCATTGAACTGTTAGACAACATGTCACAAAATGATGTTTTTGTGTATGAAAGGTGTTTTATGGTTTACTATAGTTAAAAACCAATCGTGCAAGTGTACACTATATTACGCGTAGCACAATAGGATCGAACCCACAGGGAAGGGAAATCAATCACTACTCTCTATTCTTCTCTAATCTAAAGACGTGACGAAAAGCAATTGGTGTTTCCATTAATCTACTAAACCAGAAATTAACAATTAACTAGAGTTAAACATAATTAACGAAACACACGAATTAACTTTAGTAAACTAAGCAGGCAGGGGAAAAGTAATGAATCATACAATTAAGAGCTGATGTGATACTCGTCTGACAAGTGTAATTCTACAACCTAGTCACTTATATTTGTATTACCCTCTCTCAAGGTGTAACCAAGTGCTTAATTAGTGTTCAATGTTGCTTTCACAATCACCAATAGTTAATTAAACCATAGGAACAAGACTAGTGCAATTCAATATTCTAGCGACTCGGCATGGAATAAGATTACTGTTGTATAAGCTAGGACCAAATCTCTTTGTACCCTACAACTTACAAGTTCTGAAAACCATCTAAATTACCATCACTCTTTCGATCTATAGGCAATTATGACACATTCTAAGGTGATCAGGCCATCGCAAGTCAATTGAAACCTGTTTTCAAACTAAGAATTAACACAAGTCATTCAAGCATCTCATCAAACATCTATCATGCAATCATCATCACTCCCCCTAGCCCTAGAGAATTAGCTACTCATAATTAAAGCAAAACTCATAAAACTAAAGGAATTTGCATTAAAATAAATCATAGTTATCAAATCTAAACAAGGTCTAAAAATTAAACTCATAAACATTCAGCAGTATCTAAAACGAATCTAACATACGAAACTAAAACTAAATTCAAAGGAATTAGTTTATAAATTAAAGCAACAATAAAACCAAAGATCGTTCTCGGAATTCAATCCACTCGTCTTCTCGAATTCTCGAAAAATCTCTGAAAAACTCCTTGGTCTTCTCTCCAAACCCTAGGTCTTAACCTGGAAGAAAAAACTCTCGAAAAGACTCCAAAAACGCACTAATATAGCGGCCCAAAATAATCCTCGCCGCCCTAGGTAACAGGCCTTACCTATCCATGTGTAATTGTTGTCAATCGCCATAATGTTTTTATTAGTGGTAACGGGCGTTACCACTTTCCTTCTACACAGGTGTAACGGGCGTTACCCCTCCTCTCTCGCCAAACACTCCCCTCCTGTGGCCAGTAACGGGGGTTACTCTTTTATACTCCTAAGTGGTAACGGGAGTTACCACATTTTCCTCAAAAAATACATAAAATCGGCTTGCTTTTCCGTTTCGTAACTCCAACTCCAAAATCACTTGAACGGAGCAAAATAAACACATAAATGCATCAAATGACACCAAAATATAATCTAATTAACATTCAAAATCATGCAATTTCTACACACAACAAAATCCCCCACACTCGAATATTGCTCGTCCCCGAGTAATACGAAAATCAAGAAAACACATCCTCATCAAACCATCTCCTCAAGCAATCATCAAACCTTCGCCTAACAAGTCTAGCTAATCAATTCAAGTACTCACAAACATAAGATCCTGAAAACTTAGCATGAAAAGTATACTCTTGTGTAGTGTGTGAATCAAACGAAACGATGTACAAAAATTAGAATGACAAATTCACCATTCCCTCCTAACTATAATCATCAACTTCGGAGTATACTCTTCGCACCTATCTCCACTAATGGAATTAAATCAAGACTTAGGATCTGTAGGTCGTTTGGGCTTGTAATGTAGGCTTAGGGTAAGGTTATGGAAATTTGGATCAAGTGACTACTAACCAAGCTTACATCATTCAATCTATTTAAAACACGAAACACTTCCATTCGCCATTAATACGTAAATCGCCCCAACTCTTCAATTGAATCCTACACTCTCAAATTCACACTGTGCATAGTTTTTTTTTTTTTTTTCTTTTGCTCTTTCTTTCTTTTTTTTTTTCTCATATCTTTTTTTTTCACACTTTCTCATTCTTTTTCTTTACAATATCCTCTTGATTTCAATCACAAGAACAATAAAAAGGGGTCAAAAGATAGGTCATTACTATACAAATTAAACGAGCAAGCCTTGGTGTAAAAATTATCAAGGTAGGTATTTGTATGTTGTGCATTGGCTTATAATGCGGCTACAAAAATCTTTGCACAACAATTAGGCTCAGCGGGGTCAATAAGATTACGTTATTTAGTGATAAACGGCTAAAATAGAAAAGCTTAAAATCCTCCGACAATGAACGCCTACTTCACTTCCTTAATCTTTCATTAATTTAAAATTTCACCTCAATAGGACTAAAATGCATCCTAATTGAATCTTAGACTCATTCGGAAATTATCAACTCATCTTTCTAAGCAAAGTACATTATCTCGTTCAAAAGTGCTCTAAATATAAGAGCATACTAACACACTAAATCATCAAATCTCATGCAATTTTCCTCAATTCAAAAAGCCTAACTCATTTTAGCAAAAGCTCAACAATCAAACTTCAAAGAAAAAGTTGAAAATGAGGGAAAATTTTCAAAAAATTTCAAAATTACTCGAATGTTTAGCAAATCACAATTGAAATTACATCTCACATGCAAATATTCAATAGAACTCATCGCAAACATGCAACTTCCTCCCCCACACTTAAACTTTACAATGTCCTCATGCAAATGAAAGAATTAAAGTTCAAGAAAACTCCCTGATTAATTGAAGAACCGACAATATGCTTGCGAAGCTTCCAAAACCTGAACAAGTGACTAGAAAACACGGATCAACAGGCAATTGAAAATCAACATCCATCCAACAATTAACACACAAGTTACAAATTCATGAAAAGAAAAGCACCATCGCATAAACAAAATCAGGAATCCAACATATACAAAACTTAAGTGTAGTCAAATATCCAAACATAGCAATGAATAAACGAAACAAAAATGTCTAGAAATCTAGGGAGAAACAAAGTAACAGAATCAGGGTGATGGGGGTCCTCCAAAATACTGATCAATACGAGCACAAAACCCATCAAACTTGGCCTCCAAACTGGCCTTCCACGTATCGAATCGCTCATCCACATAGTGTGCTAAATCCTCAACTCTGGCGATCACGGTGATCAAATCAGACCTCAATCCTGCCAACTCTGCACGCACACCTCTTAAAGTCATAGGAGCTTCATCAATGGCCTCAGCAACAACAGGCGCGGCATTGTGAAGAATCACAAACTCATCATCTGGCCGGTCAGGTATCCGAGCTAAAAGCTCCTTCTGCCTCTCAGAAAGCTCATCAAACCGGGCTTTACCCCTACTGTACATTTTCCAGAGATGATCACTATCACGAATGGGCCACCATGGCAAATTGCAGTTCTTCAGCTCTCCACTCTCCCAAGCTATAGCCAAGCCCACCGCTTCCAAGTATTTTGGACCAATATGTCCAAAGTCAATAGGCAAAGCTCCACGCGGTCTCCAATTCATCTCCCGAGCAAATATCTTCACAAAAGCACCGTGAGCAATCATATGGGTAACACTCCCAGCACTCTCTTGCAGCTTCCATAGGAACTCAACCGTACCATCAAACTTAATACCTTCCTTCATCATATACATTATACCCAACTCAGTCTCAGTAATATGGCTATCTCTCCCATATCTAGCACATAATCCCCGGGCTAAAATCTTATGGACTAGTACCCAAATCAACGAATCAAGATAGCTGTCATGTGTGCAACGGGGGGAATAACTAGGGACACCCTCTCTCAAGGGAAAGGATCTCCATACCTCCTCTCGCTGAGTATCACTCCATTTAGACAAAGAAGTAGTGGCATTAGCTGGGAACCGGAGAATCTCTCTGACCCTGCTCACGCTCCATACTCGAGTTACCATATTATCAAGAGTGAAGGTCAAGGTGTTTTCCACCGGATGAAAGTTCATTGTGTGGAGAAAGCGGCCGTCATCTCCCCGTAGGTCATATCCGTCCTAGAAAGGAATGGCAACCAACCTATGTTGTTGAATAATCTCTTTACTTCCTCCCAAACCTCAAACTCCTTCATCCACATCTTCTTGAAGAATTTAGTACCCACAATATTCCTTGTCAAATTCCTTTGAAAAGGATTCCCAAAAGCATTAACCGTTATGTTGACCGATTCAAAAGGTTGATGGTCTAACCGGGATGAAGTAGTGGACCGTGATGAAGTAGTGAAAGGCTCCCGGACTCTAGAGCGCTTAGTGTGACCCATAGTACCTAAATCAAACAAATATAGACAAAGCACAAAGAAATCAATCACAAATCACTTGAATAATTCATCAAACACCTTGTGAGCTTAAGCCTAGGGTGAGAGTTCTAACTTAAGTTCTTCAATCTACCCAACTCAACTTCACACTAGCTTATAATCTATAATTCAAACTCAAAGTTCTCTACCTTCAACTCCATAATTCATACTCAAGATTACTTAGAAGTTAGGATTCTTCAGAGATTTAACCCAATTCAAGTTAACTTCAATTTAAGGCATTAATCCTAATTCTAGCATGCTTAATTTCTCAAAATTTATCAATTCAATCTCAAAGTGACTCCTAACATGCAATTCAATCCTGGGGTTCAATCTTAGATTGGCAAAATTATCTCTAACAATTCACTCTAAGAAAATGGATATTGACTTACTTCGATTCACAAGGGAGGAGAGAATGTGCAACTTGGTGGAAAAGCTTCTTGCTTGTAAATTGATAATGGTTGGCCCAAGGGATCTATTGAATCTCTTCTAAGGTAGAATAAGCGGGTGCAAGTGTATTTATAGGGTTTTTTTTTGGGGGGGGGGGTCCAAAATTGGGTAGGACAAGACTTAATTTAACCTAAAAACGTGTTTCATAAAACCCAATTTAAGTCAGTCGGACCGGTAACGGGCATTACCGGTTTTCCTCTTGGAAGAGGTAACGGGCGTTACCCCTCTAGGCCGAGACGCCTGTTTCCATTAACGGGCGTTACCTAAAAACAACTGATGAGGTGTAACGCCCATTACCTATACTACTCCGGGGCATTTGACCTCATTAACGGGTGTTACCAAAAGGTAACTGCAATGGTGTAACGCCCGCTACTCACTATTCCGCCCAAAATATAATTAACCACAAACACAAAGCTGATGTTGCTCAATCACGTCAATTGACTGCAATTAACTCATAGTATTTAATCAAACCACAGTGCACTATTCTCGAAACTCATAAACACATATATCAATTCATATCAACAATTCATTCTCCTCAAGAAAGAAAATCAATGCCATGCACATGAACACAAACAAAGTAAATGGACCTCACGATGAAGCTCAAATCACGGTCCTTGCACCATGTAGACCTTAGTTTCCTAGCAAAACATCAAATGACCTGCAAACGAGAGAGACAACACAATTATCGCGAGAGAAATGTGGGCGAAAGAAACGAAAACAAAAGCAAAAACGAAAAGAAAAAGAAAAATATTAGTTCTAAGTTATAGTCGTTAGCTTGACTCTGGAAACCGAAGTGGGATTAACAATCCCTAAGCAACGAGTCACAAGGAGTGACCTTGTTCTTGTTACTCATAACACCGGAGCATGATTTCCAAGTATCTAATTCCAAAACATCCTTCATTCTCGATCTCCGAGATTTTGGTTTTCCTTCCCAATCAACTGCATCTCTTTTCTCCATGAACAGTGTCGTTCCATCTGATGTATCACTTATAACCTTAATCATGCAACACTTATCCCGGGTCGCCGGTGGTGTCAGGGAATCAAAATTCCTGAACTCCATTCGTTCATCTCCTATTTTGAACGTGAGCCGTCCGTTCTGAACATCTATATCCGCTCCAGCCGTAGCCAGAAACGTTCTTCCAAGTATCAATGGCATCCTCTCTTCGCTCTCAATATCAAGAACTACAAAATCAGCAGGAATGTGAAAATTTTCAACTTTTACCAAAATATCTTGAAGAATTCCTGTCGGATATTTCACCGATCTGTCTGCTAGTTGCAGTGTCATATTAGTCGGTGTAAGCTCCTTCACTCCTAATTTTCTGCAAGTAGATAACAGGATTAAACTCACACTAGCTCCTAAATCACATAAAACATTATGAAATTGCAAAGAACCAATAGTAAGAGGAATTGAAAAACTCCCTGGATCTTTGAGCTTCGGGGGAAGCTTATGCTGAATAATAGCACTGTACTCCTCAGTAAGTGTCACAGTAGTGAAATTTTCAGGCTTCTCTTTGCTTGAAATCACTTCTTTCTCTAAATTCTCCTTCTTAAGATCATCTTTTCCTTCAACTTTCTCAAGTACAACTTTCTCAACGTCCGAACCTACAAATATCTTCGGACCTTCATTCTCTCTATTGTCTCATACAATTATGGCCTGACAATGCTCCTTAGGATTGTTTTCAGTTTGGCTTGGTAGCATTCCTGGACCTCTCAAATTCAGAGATTGGGCAATCTGACCAATCTGAGTTTCCACAGTTCTGGTCTGATTTACCACTTGATCTAATTGAGCTTCCAACTTCTGATGTCGACCCGTAGACACGGTTATGAACTTCTCAAGTGCGATCTCCCATCCCTGCTTTTTCTCCTGTTGAGGGGGCACCATATTGAATGGGGCTGGTGGACGTGGTTGAAATTGCTTCCTAGGCTGAAACTGCGGCCTAGGATGAGGTGGTTGTTGAACATTCTAATTATTAGACCACGACAAGTTAGGGTGGTTCTTCCACCATAGGTTGTAGGTGTTTGAGTAGGGATCATTTGCTGGTTTGAAATTATTTGCCTAGTTCACCTGCTCTCCTGCGTTGGTATGAGGACACATATTAAAATCACGTGGACCACTACAAATTTCACATGTTACCTGAATTGGTTGGGATTGTATCCCAACTGTATTGACGGAAAGCTGGTCCAATTTCTTGTTATGGGCTTCAAATTTAGCGTTGATGGCGGTTAAGCCATCTAACTCCATAACTCCTGCTTGCACTTTCGCTGGTTGCAAATGGCTCCTCTCATGCACAAAAAGATCGTTTTGTGACATATTATCTAACAACTCAGTAGCAACTGCTTCAGATTTTGCTAAGAACGCTCCGCCAGCTGCGCTATCCATCGCTCCTCTAAAAGTAGGGGACATCCCATTGTAAAAAGTCTGAATCAATAACCAACCGGGAATCCCATGATGTGGACACTTCTTCTGCAAGTCCTTAAATCTCTCTCAAGCTTCATAGAAAGACTCTCTATCCAACTGCCTGAAGCCTTGAATATCATTCCTGTACTTCGTGGTTGTGCTAAGAGGAAAGAACTTGGCTAGGAAAGCCTGAGATAATGCTGCCCAAGTCTGAAAGGATTCATTTGGGACAGTACTTAGCGATGCTTTAGCTCGTTCCCTATGTGAAAAGGGAAAAAGCCTAACTCGGATAACATCAGTAGTGACATTATGAATTTTGAAGGTATCACACACTTCCAAAAAATACTCCAGATGTGAAGTCGGATCCTCTAAAGGTAATCCTAAAAATGGATTGTTTTGTAGCAGATTTATGATAGCTGGTTTAATTTCAAAGTTATTTACTGCAATCGGGGGACGAGTTGCAGTCTGGATTGCTCCAGCCTACGGCACGTTATAATCCCTGATGACCGGTGGTGGTGGTGGGTCTACTTCAGCCATCGGTAAAGTAATTGGTTTCTTCTCCTTCTTACGCCTTCTCCTAATAGCACTCAGTGTTCTCTCAATTTCTGGATCGTATGGAACTAATTCGGGGTCTTGAGATCTTTGCATGCACTGTAAACCTGCACAAGGAAAAGAAATCCTCAGTCCAATTCCCCAGTAACAAAGATAATGAACACAAAGTAAAGTAATAGTCTAAAGCACTAGATCAAAATAATTGAGTAGTATTGACTTAAAACGCCTTCCCCGGCAACGGCGCCAAAAACTTGTTGTATGGTTCACTACAGTTAAAAACCAATCGTGCAAGTGTACACTAACATACGCGTAGCACAATAGGATCGAACCCACAGGGAAGGGAAATCAATCACTACTCTCTATTCTTCTCTAATCTAAAGACGTGACGAAAAGCAATTGTTGTTTCTATTAATTTACTAAATCAGAAATTAACAATTAACTAGAGTTAAACACAATTAACGAAACACACGAATTAACTTTAGTAAACTAAGCAGGCAGGGGAAAAGTAATGAATCATACAATCAAGAGCTGACGTGATACTCGTCTGACAAGTGTAATTCTACAACCTAGTCACTTATATTTGTATTACCCTCTCTCAAGGTGTAACCAAGTGCTTAATTAGTGTTCAATGTTGCTTTCACAATCACCAATAGTTAATTAAACCATAGGAACAAGACTAGTGCAATTCAGTATTCTAGCGACTCGGCATGGAATAAGATTACTGTTGTATAAGCTAGGACCAAATCTCTTTGTACCCTACAACTTACAAGTTCTGAAAACCATCTAAATTACCATCACTCTTTCGATCTATAGGCAATTATGACACATTCTAAGGGTTATCAGGCCATCGCAAGTCAATTCAAACCTGTTTTCAAACAAAGAATTAACACAAGTCATTCAAGCATCTCATCAAACATCTATCATGCAATCATCATCACTCCCTCTACTCCTAGAGAATTAGCTACTCATAATTAACGCAAAACTCATAAAACTAAAGGAAATTGCATTAAAATAAATCATAGTTATCAAATCTAAACAAGGTCTAAAAATTAAACTCATAAACATTCAACAGTATCTAAAGCGAATCTAACATACGAAACTAAAACTAAATTCAAAGGAATTAGTTGATAAATTAAAGCAACAATAAAACCAAAGATCGTTCTCGGAATTTAATCCTCTAGTCTTCTGGAATTCTTGGAAAATCTCTGAAAAACTCCTTGGTCTTCTCTCCAAACCCTAGGTCTTGACCTGGAAGAAAAAACTCTCGAAAAGACTCAAAAAACGCACTAATATAGCAACCCAAAATAATCTTCGCCGCCCTAGGTAACGGGCGTTACCTATCCATGTGTAATTGTTGTTAATCGTCATAACGTTTTTATTAGTGGTAACGAGCGTTACTATTTTCCTTCTGCACAGGGGTAACGGGCGTTACCCCTCCTCTCTCGCCAAACACTCCCCTCCTGTGGCCAGTAACGGGGTTACTCTTTTATACTCCTAAGTGGTAACGGGAGTTACCACATTTTCCTCCAAAAATGCATGAAATCACCATACTTTGCCGTTTCGTAACTCCAACTCCAAAATCACCTGAACGGAGCAAAATAAACACATAAAAGCATCAACCGGCACCAAAATATAATCTAATTAACGCTCAAAATCATGAAATTTCTACACACAACAAAATGAGCCATTCTCAACCAACCAAGGGGACAACGGGAGTCTTAGAGCTAGATGGCCTAACCGCTATTAATGCCAAAGTTGAGGCTCTTAGCAAGAAATTGGACTAATTTTCTATGAATGTAGTTGGGACACATGCCCAACCAGTGCAGGTAATTTGTGAAATTTGTAGTGGTCCACATGCGTTTAACGTGTGTCCTTATACCAATGCAGGTGCACAGGTGCAAGAGCAAGTAAGCTATGCAAATAATTCAAAATTGGTGAACGATCCTTACTCAAACACCTACAACCCAGGTTGGAGGAACCACCCCGATTTTTCTTGGTCTAACAATCAAAATGCTCAACAACCACCACCTCAACCCAAACCACAATTTCAACCTAGACCTCTCATCAAAACCTCCACCAACATCCAGGCCAATACCCAATTCAACCATAACCTCCACCATACATTCCTCAGACTCAACCTCACTAGGAACAAAAGGAAGGATGGGAGGCTGCACTTGAGAAGTTCATAGCCGTGTCTTTGGATAGGTATCAGAAATTGGAAACTCAAGTAGAATACGTGGTGAATCAGAACAGGAATTTGGAAATTCAAATTGGTCAGATTGGCCTGTCTTTGAATATGAGGGGCCAAGGAATGTTGTCTAGTCAAACGGAAAATAACCCTAAGGAGCAATGTAAGGCCCATAACCTTAAGAAGCGGTAAGGAGTACGCAGAACCAAAGTTGCCTACAGATTCTAACAATACTTGTGACGCCCCGTCCGATAAATTGTACAGGTATGCGTCAAGAGAGAGTTTACCTTACACACTTATGTGATTTAATTCCCTTTTTATGTGTTTAATTCAAACATTGATTGAAAATGTGACTTAATTGACTAAAATCCAAAATGGTAAAATATGAATTCTTGCATGACAACTTAAGAATGGAACTTGGATGAATTTAAATTAATTTTCGAAGTTGGATTTAAATAGGACTTGGACCTATTTGTGTGTTTTGGGCCTAGCTTAAGTTAGGTGAGTTTGGGTCGTTCGAGACCAATATGAGCTCGGGAATTCGAATTGGAATTCCGACACCACCATTGGACTTGATTCGGTGATTTGGGTCCCATGGAATTTACTTTATATTTTTCGAAAACCGTTTAGACCTTGAACCTTTTAATCTTGACCTATTGGGCCGAAAGTCATTTATTTGAGCCCAAATCCTAATAAAGCCTCTAGCCTCATTTTATATCTTGAAACCCTAACCTAGATCCCCTTTCTCATTTCACTTCAAACCTCAAAATAGCCTCATTGTGACAGCCATGGAGAAGCTTCAAGAGAGGATGAAGACTTAAGCCATTCCACACCTTCAACAGCTCATATCTCCCTCGTTTCTTCATCATTTCAAGAGCCAAGGTAAGCTACGAATTTCCCTGGATGTGTATTTCATTTATGTCCATGAATCCTAGTATGAAATTGAATGTATGAGCTTGTATGAGGAAGTCTTGTGGAAATGGTGATTTATGCCCAACTTGAAGAATATGGCTCTAGTGATGAATCCTTGAGTTCTTGAGCATGAATATGTGTTTCTCCATGTTGAATATGTGCTATAGTTCTAATGGTATGATAAGGAGTGAGTTTAAATGCATCTTGCCATGGTTGAAGCTTGATTTTCATGAAAATGGGTTGTATGAGTTTTGGCTAAAATCACCCTTGTTCTTGAGGTAAATTGATATTTATATGATAAGCATGATTTATGTGATAATATATATGATTTTCGTGGAAATTTTATGGTTTAAATGGTGTGAAATCGGCCATTTTTTGCCATGGTTGTCTTCTTCCCGAAGCTTGCTCAAATCTGCACAAGACAGATGCCCAGATCTGGCCGGAACGGCCTTTCCCATTTAGGCCATGAGCCCGGAATGGCCCTTCCCAGCCAGGGCTGACGTCAGCACCGAAGATGGGAAGGACCATTCCCATTTAAGCCTTGTGCTGGGAACAGCCGTTCCCATCTTCGTTGGGGAGCTCCGCGGGAAGGACCATTCCCAACCACATGTTCCCTTTTTATGCATGTTCTTTTGTGTTTACTTGATCCTTTTGAAATGCTTTATGAATTATATGTTATGATATGACTTCGATTCCATTCTTAGATGATAATACGTCATTTTAATTGAATAACTTCGTATGAAAGGTTATCCTGTGTTATGCTACTTGACCTATGTGATTCATATCATTCCATAATGCATTGTTAAACCTTAATACTTTGTTAATTGCATGATTTGGTGGAATATGTGAACTACGCTACGTGACCTATGTGTACACTTCATTCTATATTACATATCATTCATCTCTTGATACGTCGTGCGTCTTACTTGGTTCATATAGAGTTTAAGTCTGGGCTTCTGTATGTCTTGTCACAGAGTTTGGTGGTGCCGGTGGGCCCAAGGTTTAGAGTGTTTGGCCCTTCACACTCTCAGACTCTACTTGCACCAGGTGAGGTTTAGGATTTTGTATAGTTAAATGACCTATGGCCTTTACATGCTGATTTCTATCCTTGCATGCGAGTATACCTTATTATAAATACGTATGTGTTGGATATGATATGTTTTTGACCTTGTGCGTGCGTCCAGCGTGGGTGGGAGCCTTCGTGGCTTAAATTCCACAGCGTGGGAATAAATATAAAATCAAGTTTTTGAGGCATATGTAAGCCGTTTTGGAAAATTCAGTTGTGTTATGTTTCTGTAGCGAGTTGGCCATGATATATGGTATCTATTCTATTCTTTTCTATTGTGGATCTAAGGAGCTATGGGTAATGGGTCCCCCGGAACGGTGAGGGCCGTCGGGGTTCCAACCATGTGCGTTAGTTCCATTTGAGATATCATTACGCGACTCAGGGAGATAGGGGAGGCGTGATATCTTGAGCCTCCGGCTAAGGCCTAGGATGACTCTTGTGGGTTCGCTACCCCCTTGAGATCAAGTCTATTTTAGACGGTTTATTCTCGATGGTTTGGGGACGGTACATCTCCTCCATCATTGGTGTAGAGGATGGATTGATTTTGATTTATGTTCTGAGGAGTAAAGGTTGGAAGCTCGTACTCGCCGAGCCTGTGTTCTATTCTGTTATGGAATTATGAATCGGGATAGGGACTTTCTGAAAATGCTTTCTAAACTTATATCTATATCTATTTGGGTTATTTTGAAATGATTTGGTATACAACACCTATCATCGGTTCATAAGTCCATCCTTTTATTCTGTGTTGTGCTCTTTATATATATATTGTGGGTGTGCGTTAGCCCCCTCACTCAGTCAGTTGACTGACACCTCATTTTATCTTTTAGTTTGCAGGATTCCTTTTGGCTTGAGCTAGGCGGAAGTGAGTCTTCGGTGTTACACTTGTCAGTCTAGTTGGTGTTAGGATGCATTTATCGCATACTTTACTTATGTTATATATTTATGTTTCACACTTGAAGGTTATGTTTATGTTCTACTTAGATACAAACCCGTGTTGGGTTAGTAAGCTAGTATTTGGATGTTAATAGATATTATGATGATACTTATGCTGTTTATTATGTTGGATTATGTATTGATATTCGGGATTAGGTATCTATGTTAGTTGAACCCGTCAATTGTTTGGTATGTTGATTTAATTGCTTCCGCTATCTGATGATGATCGTTTTAAATTGCTTCCGCACTCTGAGTTTGTCGAGTTAGATCTTCCTAGCCTAGTGTGTGAGTTGGTCTCCCGTTAGCTATGATTCGGATTCGGGCATGGACTACCTATTTCATGACCGAGTCTGGGTCCTAGTGAGGGGGATGTGGTATCCTCCGTCTGGGGTGCTACATCCTTAAGTGGTATCAGAGCTCTAGGTTGCAAAACCGAGCTCTTGAGTCGTGTTGAGTCTGTCTAGGTCGTACGGCATAGGAATAATTGCGCATTGCATTTGTTTGACTTGATATTTTGACCCTTCGGCATGAATTGTTTCGTGATTATATGATTGTGTGCACATTATGACTTTGATTATGCAACATCTTATTTTATGTGCTTTATAAATTGCAACTAATTGTTGCATTTACTTGATATACTTGTTACATTTCATTTGCATCTTAATTCGCATGCATCGAATTTAGTGGTTGAATTTCAGGGTGCCCTATGAGTCAACACTGAGATTTCCCTCCAACAACACTACCTATTGGCACTACAACGAAAACACGCCATAATTCGAAGATGAAAGGATTCTTTACCAAGATCAATGGTCATGAAAAAGTTAAGAGTTGAAGGAATTAGATTTGCTATATTGGCTTACTATCTTAAAGTCAATTGAAAAATGGAGTTTGACGAATTTTCACCTTGAGGATTCGTTCATTTAGAAGTACTCACCTTGTTGATGGAAACGAGTTAATGTAGAAGAATCCGATCAAGTTCAAGGGATGCGGATAAGTAACCATGTTGGTGCTAACTTAAGCAACGAGCTACAAACCACCGGTGGGCGTTGAAGGTTTTGGTACCATTTAGAGTTAACAAACGACAAGATAAGATTGGTTGTTGGCTTTCTGGGTGTTTTCTTCAAGTTGAGATGGAAGATTCTGCTGAGATGAGAATAGATCACATAGATGCCAAAAGATTTTATTCAAGTTTTAGAATCATATACCATGGATTGCTTTGGGGAAATGATTAATACCACTAGCGCCAAACTTAGCTCTGAGATAGATTTCTGATTGGCAATCGAATTATGGGCAATTCCTTGAGGATGAGCAGATTAAGGTTTAACACATAAGTCAGAGTTCTTGAAGGAGACGGTGGATAATTCTGGTTGAGCAAGGATTATGGTTTAGTAGAGAGTTGGATGATGGACATAATTGCTGAATTGCCTCTTCATATCAAAAGATTTAAGACAAGAAGTTAAGATGACGAAGATTGCATCATTATCAGCTTAATCAACTCCTACCACTTCGTCTCAACTTCCTGTCAAGAGTTTGACACTACCGTGATCGGTACGCCAAGCATTCATGGCATTTGCATACATGCATCACTTAAATACTCTTACCTTATTTTACTTGATGTGTGTGATGACTATCGTTTTAATTGTGATAACTTGGATATCTGATCTAGTATTTGTAACTTGGAATTTCTACTTGTTATGAACGGTTGCTGAAATGAATGAGTTATGTACTTCTGACAACTATTTATAACTATGTGATTTGAAACTCCCTTGATTGCTCACTAACCTCGCATATAACATACATACATACTGAGACCTTGTTTTACAGGGATTCCATCGCGATATCCCCCTTGAGTTGAGGTATGAGCGTTGAATCTATACTCAAGGGATACCGATATCAGTTGTGTAAGGTACACCAAACATGCACCGCATACTTTTCAACAAGTGTTACTCTGATTTGCTCATGTATGAATGTTGATATGTGGATTTATGTGCAAGAGAGACCTTAGGCTCCCTCTTTTTACGTGTTGGAGAGATGTAGGATCCTCTACTTATGTGATAGAAAGATGCTGGATTCTTTCTGAATTTTGTGCACGAGAGATGTTTGATTCTCTTGTACTTAGATATTCGGAGATGCTGGATTCTCTTGAATCTAAGGGTTTGAGAAATGCTGGATTTTCTCAAACTAGAATGTTGGGAGATGTTAGAATCTGTCAGACTTACATTGAGAGATGGGGTTTTCTCATTATATGTTTAAGAGACGGGGTACTCTCAATTGTCTACTCGAGAGACGGGGTTCTCTCTTGTGTGATCGAGAGACGGGGTTCTCTCACCTTTTGTGCTGAGAGATGGGATTCTCTCTGTCTGTCTTAGTTGCGATGCACGTCGATGATTACGGACTACAAGAAGCAAGAACGGGACGTCCTTGAAGAGACGTTGGTTCAACATCGAAGAGTCGACTGTTCTTACGATAGAAGAATTACCATTTACTTCGAACTTGATGATTGTGAAGTATCCGGAAGAGATTCAACATCGGGTTGTGGAAAGGACAGAAATCGGAAGAACCAACTGGGAGATTAATGAGGTAATGAAGAAGTTGTGACCGGGTTTGTTTGAAGCCGAGCAGCGAACCTGGGGACCAGGTTCTCCTAAGGGGGGGAGATTGTGACGCCCCGTCAGATAAATCGTACAGGTATGCGTCACGAGAGAGTTTACCTTACGCACTTATGTGATTTAATTCCCTTTTTATGTGTTTAATTCGAACTTTGATTGAAAATATGACTTAATTGACTAAAATTCAAAATGGTAAAATGTGAATTCTTGCATGACAACTTAAGAATGGAACTTGGATGAATTTAAATTAATTTTCGGAGTTGGATTTAAATAGGACTTTGACCTATTTGTGTGTTTTGGGCCTAACTCAAGTTAGGTGAGTTTGGGTCGTTCGAGACCAATATGAGCTCGGGAATTCGAATCGAATTCCGACACCACCATTGGACTTGATTCGGTGATTTGGGTCCCATGGAATATACTTTATATTTTTCGGAAACCGTTTAGACCTTGAACCTTTTAATCTTGACCTATTAGGCCGAAAGTCAATTATTTGAGCACAAATCCTAATAAAGCCTATAGCCTCATTTTATATCTTGAAAACCTAACCTAGATCCCCTTTCTCATTTCACTTCAAACCTCAAAATAGCCTCATTGTGACAGCCATGGAGAAGCTTCAAGAGAGGATGAAGACATAAGCCATTCCACACCTTCAAGAGCTCATATCTCCCTCGTTTCTTCATCATTTCAAGAGCCAAGGTAAGCTGCGAATTTTCCTTGATGTGTATTTCATTTCTATCCACGAATCCTAGCATGAAATTGAATGTATGAGCTTGTATGAGGAAGTCTTGTGGAAATGGTGATTTATGCCCAACTTGAAGAATATGGCTCTAGTGATGAATCCTTGAGTTCTTGAGCATGAATATGTGTTTCTCCATGTTGAATATGTGATATAGTTCTAATAGTATGATAAGGAGTGAGTTTGAATGCATCTTGCCATGGTTGAAGCTTGATTTTCATGAAAATGGGTTGTATGAGTTTTGGCCAAAATCACCCATGTTCTTGAGATAAATTGATATTTATATGATAAGCATGATTTATGTGATAATATATATGATTGTCGTGGAAATTTTATGGTTTAAATGGTGTGAAATCGGCCATTTTTTGCCATGGTTGTCTTCTTCCCGAAGCTTGCTCGAATCTGCACAAGACAGACGCCCAGATCTGGCCGGAACGGCCTTTACCATTTAGGCCATGAGCCCGGAACGGCCCTTCCCAGCCAGTGCTGACGTCAGCACCGAAGATGGGAAGGACCATTCCCATTTAAGCCTTGTGCTGGGAATGGCCATTCCAGCTTCGCTGGGGAGATCGGCGGGAAGGACCGTTCCCATGCTAGACTATGCATGGGAATGGCCGTTCCCAACCCCCTGTTCCCCTTTTATGCATGTTCTTTTGTGTTTACTTGATCCGTTTGAAATGCTTTATGAATTATATATTATGATATGACTTCGATTCCATTCTTAGATGATAATACGTCATTTTAATTGAATAACTTCGTATGAGAGATTATCCTGTGTTATGCTACTTGACCTATGTGATTCATATCATTCCATAATGCATTGTTAAACCTTAATACTTTGTTAATTGCATGATTTGGTGGAATATATGAACTATGCTACGTGACGTATGTGTACACTTCATTCTATATTACATATCATTCATCTCTTGATACGCAGTGCGTCTTACTTGGTTCATATAGAGTTTAAGTCTGGGCTTCTGTATGTCTTGTCACAGAGTTTGGTGGTGCCGGTGGGCCCGAGGTTTAGAGTGTTTGGCCCTTCACACTCTCAGACTCTACTTGCACCAAGTGAGGTTTAGGATTTTGTATAGTTAAACGACCTACGGCCATTACATGCTGATTTCTATCCTTGCATGCGAGTATACCTTATTATAAATACGTATGTGTTGGATATGATACGTTTATGACCTTGTGCATGCGTCCTGCGTGGGTGGGAGCCTTCGTGGCTTAAATTCCACAGCGTGAGAATAAATATAAAATCAAGTTTTTGAGGCATACGTAAGTCGTTTTGGAAAATTCAGTTGTGTTATGTTTCTGTAGCGAGTTGGCCATGATATATGGTATCTATTCTATTCTTTTCTATTGTGGATCCAAGGAGCTATGGGTAATGGGTCTCCCGGAACGGTGAGGGCCGTCGGGGTTCCAACCATGTGCGTTAGTTCCATTTGAGATATCATTGCGCGACTCAGGGAGATAGGGGAGGCGTGATATCTTGAGCCTCCGGCTAAGGCCGGGGATGACTTTTGTGGTTCGCTACCCCCTTGAGATCGAGTCTATTTTAGATGGTTTATTCTCGATGGTCTGGGGACGGTACATCTCCTCCATCATTGGTGTAGAGGATGGATTGATTTTGATTTATGTTCTGAGGAGTAAAGGTTGGAAGCTCGTACTCGCCGAGCATGTGTTCTATTCTGTTATGGAATTATGAATCGGGATAGGGTCTTTCTGAAAATGCTTTCTAAACTTATATCCATATCTATTTGGGTTATTTCGAAATGATTTGGTATGCAACACCTATCCTCGGTTCATAAGTCCATCCTTTTATTCTGTGCTGTGCTCTTTATATATATATTGTGCGTTAGCCCCCTCACTCAGTCAGTTGACTGACACCTCATTTCATCTTTTAGTTTGCAGGATTCCTTTTGGCTTGAGCTAGGCGGAAGTGAGTCTTCGGT
Organism: Lantana camara; assembly: GCA_037501455.1. Classification (NCBI taxonomy): domain Eukaryota; kingdom Viridiplantae; phylum Streptophyta; class Magnoliopsida; order Lamiales; family Verbenaceae; genus Lantana; species Lantana camara. Next base: position 25,995,407 of record CM074855.1, on the reverse strand, counting down.
GTCACACTTGTCAGTCTAGTTGGTGTTAGGATGCATTTGTCGCATACTTTACTTATGTTATGTATTTATGTTTCACACTTGAAGGTTATGTTTATGTTCTACTTAGATACAAACCCGTGTTGGGTTAGTAAACTAGTACTTGGATGTTAATAGATATTATGATGATACTTATGTTGTTTATTATGTTGGATTATGTATTGATATTCGGGATTAGGTATCTATGCTAGTTGAACCCGTCAATTGTTTGGTATGTTGATTTAATTGGTTCCGCTATGTGATGATGATCGTTTTAAATTGCTTCCGCACTCTGAGTTTTTCGAGTTAGATCCGCCTAGCCTAGTGCGTGAGTTGGTCTCCCATTCGCTATGATTCGGATTCGGGCATGGACTACCTATTTCATGACCGAGTCTGGGTCCTAGTGCGGGGGATGTGGTATCCTCCGTTTGGGGTGCTACAATACTGTTGGTGAGAAAGTTGAGGAGGCGGTTGAGACTGAGAAGGGAAACGTAGAGGATAGAAAGGAAGAGCTCCCTTCAAAGGCAAAGGTGAATGTGGCACCCAAGGAATATGTGCCACCGGTTCCTTTCCCTCAAAGATTACTGAAGCAGAAGTTGGAAAAACAGTTTGAGAAGTTTTTAAGCATATTCAAGGAGCTACACATCAACATTCCCTTTGCAGAGGCACTAGCACAAATGCCGACTTATGTCAAGTTTTTTAAGGAGATCCTGTCGAACAAAAGGAAATTGGAGGAGTATGCCACGAATGCACTTATTGAGGAGTGCAGTGCTATTATCCAACATAAGCTTCCCCCGAAGCTTAAAGATCCAGGGAGTTTTTCTATCCTATGTACTATTGGCAATTTAACTTTCAATAATGCTTTATGTGATCTTGGTGCTAGTGTGAGTTTAATGCCTTTGTTTATTTGCAGGAAATTAGGTTTGGATGCTCTGAAACCGACTATAATCTCACTGCAATTAGCTGATTAGTCCATCACATATCCTACTGGAATCTTGGAAAACGCACTTTTAAGGGTTGGAAAGTTCTACCTTCCTGTGGACTTTCTCGTGTTTGATATTGAAGAGGACCAAGATATGCCATTGATTCTAGGAAGACTGTTCCTAGCCACAGTCAGGGCATTGATTGATGTGAAGAATGGAGTGCTAACTCTAAGAGTGAGGAAAGAACAAGTGGAGTTTAACTTGTTCAAGGCCGTAAAAGGACCGGCGATGGAAGAGAAGTGCTTCATGGTAGAAAATTTTACTTTGATTTTAACACTACAAGATGACCCTCTTGATTTATGTTTGCAGGGAATGGAAGAGAGAATAGATGGGGAGAAATTGCTTGAAGAAATCGCTACCTATTCAAAGGTACTTGAGGCAACCCCATTCGTACCGTTCCGACAAAGGTTTGTTTATGAGGAGTTGGGTACAGGTAAGCCCACTCCTTCTCCTTCGATTGTTAAGGCTCCTAGTTTCGAATTGAAACCCCTCCCCACTCATTTGAAATATGCATTCTTAGGTGAATCTGATACATTGTCTGTTGTTGTTTCTGTTGATTTGTCTGAGATACAATTAGATGCTCTGTTGAGGGTTTTGAGGGATCATAAGGGTGGACAATTTCTGATATAAAGGGGATTAGCCCAACCATTTACATGCATAAAATTTTGATAGAAGATGAACATAAGCCCTCTGCAGAACACCAACGCCGGTTAAACCCGAACATGAAAGAAGTTGTTAGAGCTGAGGTATTTAAATTGCTAGATGCCGGGATTATTTATCCTATCTCAGATAGTAAGTGGGTTAGTCCTGTATAGGTTGTACCTAAGAAACGGGGGATGATTGTGGTTAAAAACGAGAATAATGAGCTAATACCTACTAGGACTGTCACGGGCTGGAGAGTTTGTATAGATTATAGGAAATTGAACACTGCAACACGGAAAGATCACTTTTCCCTTCCCTTCATTGATCAGATGTTAGAGAGATTAGCTGGGCATGCATATTACTGTTTTCTGGATGGGTATTCGGGTTATAACCAGATAGCTATGGCTCCGAAAGATCAGGAAAAATGCACTTTTACTTGTCGTTATGGTACTTTCGCATTTAGGAGGATGCCATTTGGGCTCTGTAATGCCCCAGCTACGTTTCAAAGATGCATGATGGCTATATTTTCTGATTTTATTGAGCGTACCGCGGAGATATTTATGGATGATTTTTCTGTATTTGGTTCCTCTTTCGATTCGTGCTTGGATAACCTAACCCAAGTTTTGCAGAGATGTGAAGAAACTAACTTGGTTTTAAATTGGGAAAAATGTCACTTCATGGTAAAGGAAGGAAATGTGTTAGGTCACAGAGTTTCGGAAAAGGGGATTGAAGTTGATAAGGCCAAAATTAAAGGGATTGCAAAGTTACCACCGCCAACCAACATTAAGGGAGTTAGGAGTTTCCTTGGTCATGCTGGATTTTATCACCGGTTTATCAAGGATTTCTCCAAAATTACTTTACCTCTTTGCAAGCTTTTACAAAAGGATGTTGAATTCGTATTTGATGATGATTATTTGCTTACTTTTGACAGGTTGAAGAAGGATCTTACCTCAGCTCCGATTATAGTGGCACCGGATTGGAACTTGTCGTTTGAGCTCATGTTCGATGCTAGTGATTTGGCCATAGGGGTGGTCCTTGGTCAAAGAAGGGAGAAACGTTTACATGTAATTGCATGTTCTAGCAAAACACTTAATGATGCACAACTTAATTATGCCACCACTGAAAAAGAACTGTTAGCAATTGTACATGCTTTTGACAAGTTTCGTTCTTATTTGAAAGGTTCTAAAACTGTGGTATATACGGACCACGCCGCCATCAAGTACCTCTTATCAAAGAAAGATAGTAAACCACACCTCATTAGGTGGATTTTGTTGCTTCAGGAGTTTGATTTGGAAATCCGGGACAAGAAAGGGACTGAGAATGTGGTAGCTGACCACTTGTCTACGTTAGAACTTGAGGAGACGGTTGAGGATAGAGAGAAAGCTATTGCGGAGAACTTCCCGGACGAGCAACTGTTTAAGGTGGATTCTGGAGTGCCATGGTGCAGATTTTGTGAACTATTTGGTAAGTAGGGTTGTACCTCCCGACCTTAGTTTCTACCAGAAGAGGAAGTACCTTTCAGATGCTAAGTATTACTATTGGAAGGAACCGTTGCTTTACAAACACTGTTTAGATGATTTGGTGAGGAGATGTGTACCTCAGGATGAGATTGAGAAGGTGTTGTATCAGTCTCATGCTAGCCCTTATGGAGGTCACGCGAGTGCGAGCAAGACTGCTGCAAAGGCGTTACAGCCTGGATTTTGGTGGCCTTCGCTATTTAAGGATGCACATGAGTTTGTGACAAAGTGTGATTCATGTCAGAGGACGGGGAATATAGGGAAGAGAGATGAGATGCCCTTAAGATACATTCTGGAGATTGAACTGTTCGATGTTTGGGGCATTGATTTCATGGGTCCATTTCCGTTATCCCTTGGAAATAAGTATATCTTGGAAGGGGTTGATTATGTTTCTAAGTGGGTGGAAGCCGTGGCTACCCTTACAAATGACTCCAAAGTTAACTTGAAATTTTTGAGGAAGAATATTTTTAGTCGATTTGGAGTTCCATGAGCTCTTATTAGTGATGGGGGTTCTCACTTTTGCAATAAGCCTCTTGAGATCCTCTTGAAGAAGTATGGAGTTCATCATCGAGTGACGACTCCATATCATGCCCAATCGAGTGGGCAGGTTGAGCTTTCCAATAGGGAAATTAAGAAAATTCTAGAGAAGACGGTGAGTAGCTCGAGGAAGGATTGGGCATCTAAGTTAGATGATGCATTGTGGGCGTACAGAACTGCTTTTAAGACGCCTATCGGAACGTCCCCATATAAGTTGGTTTATGGGAAGGCATGCCATCTTCCGCTTGAGCTCGAGCATAAGGCGTATTGGGACATTAGGGCCATTAATTTTGATCTTAAGCAAGCCAGAGAGAAGAGGGCATTGCAATTGCATGAGTTAGAGGAGTTTCAGCTGAATGCGTATGAAAAGGCCAAGGTTTATGAGGATAGAGAACTAAGAGATGGCATGATAAGCACATCCGGGTAAAGGAGTTTGAAGTCGGACAATTGGTGTTATTATTGAATTCGAGGTTGAAGCTCTTTCCTGGGAAATTGAAGTCCCGTAGGTCCGGTCCATTTCGAGTTGTTAAAGTACTACCAAGTGGGGGCGTTGAGATAGGAAACGAGGCTACAAGCACGTTTTTGGTGAATGGGCAGAGGTTGAAGTTGTCTCTAGTTGGTGAGCCCATCGAAAAACACACCTCGTGTATGTTAATGATTCCCTCAAACTAATCCGAGTTTCGAAGTCGAGCTAACGACTATAACTTAGAACTACTCTCTCTCTCCCTTCTTTTCTTTCTTTCCTTTTTTTTCTTTCGTCTTCAGTTTTCTCTTTGTTAATTTTGTATTTTCGTTTCTCGTGATGCAGGTTAGTAGCTGCGGTTGTTGGAGTTTGGAATAAATGCAAGGACTATGAGTTGAGCTTTAATGTCGTCATTGAGGTCCATTTACTTTGTTCATGAGCATGTGTGTGCATGAGATTGAATTTGCTTGTGTGGAGAATGAATTGATGCGATTTTATTGTAAAAAGTGTTATGAGATGTTTATGTATTTTCGCCTTCGAAATTGTGTTGTGTTGCAACCCTTGAGTTTTTGGCGTGCTTGTAGACACGGTGGTTACGAAATTCTTAGGCAAAATCAGTAACCTCCGTTACTGGACATATGAGTCACATTAGATAGAGTAGCAGGCGTTACACCCTTGTAGGTAATTTTTGGAAACGCCTGTTAATAGAGGCAGGCATGTTAGGCAAAGCAAGTAACGGGCGTTACCCATTTTCAGTTTATTCTCAGTAACGCCCGTTACTTGAGTCAGGCGAGTTGGGGAGTGAGGGTAACGGGAGTTACTCCAAGTAAGGCTAAAACCATTAACCCCCGTTACTGGGCTTTAATCACGATTCTGAGAGGGTTTTTGGAAAACGTTTTTTGGCATCAAATTTCAGTTTTAATTTTTCGTTTTTCCCTCCTCCCCGCACAACCAAAACACAACATGAGACATACACAGAACCCCAAAGCAAGTTCTTCTCGTACAATACCACCACGCCACCGCAGTGCCCCCACCGTAGTTTATAGGAGAGTCCGCCACCCACACGCACACACTTTCTTCCCTCTTTCACTTGGTAAGCTATCTCCCTCTTTTAATATGAATTTTGAAGTAATTCTTCCAATTTAGAACTTGAACCCTAGGATTTAGAGTTGTACTTTTTTGGACGATTTTTTGTTTGAATTGGACAAATATTGAGAGTTTATGTATGCTAGAGTTAGGGTAAATGAATTGCAGTCAATTTAACTTGAATTTAGTTGAATTTTTAGATAACCCTAATCTATAATTGTCCATTGAAAATTGAATCCGAAATTAGGGCTGAATGTGGAAAATTTTGAGCTTAAATTGTGATAATATAGGGTCGTTTTGATTTGAGTTGGATAGAATAGAGAATTTTTAGTTAAAACTCATACCCTAGTCTAGTACCCGTAAAGTTTTCGATAAATTATCTGAGTGAATTGTAATTGATATTTGTGTGCTTTGCTTGGGTATATTTGTATATTTCAGGTCCTAATGCCGATGGATAGGCGTGCTCGCACCCAGGGGGCCTCAAGTTCAAGAGTCCCTAAGTCCCTCCCACAAAGTGAAACTCGGACAGCGGTAGTATAAGGAGTAGGAAATCCATATGATCGAGTCCTCTAAAGGACAATCTTTCCCACAAAGTTCTTCAAACGAGACGTGTTGATACAAATAGGAATATGGGATGAGATCGAGAGGTTGTTTAACAATATTGGATGGTTGAGGTTTTTGGAGGAAGAAGAGTTCACATATCCGGAACTAACCGCTACGTTCTTCACCATAATGAAATGGGATACTGGTTTGAATGAGCCCCTCTCCTTTGCCCTCAATGGCACACGGACGTACACTTATCACACACATAACTTAAGGGGAGTGTTTTGTTTTCCTAGTGCGGGTGAAGACCGTCTTCCTAATTGGAGTCCTGAGGTGAGAGAGACTGTTTGGAGGTCATTCCCGTTGAAGCCCAATGCACCCAACTATCACGTACGGAACACGAAGGCTACTTATTTGGATAGTTTGATATGGCGAATAGTGCATAAGATTTTGAGTAGTAGCTTCTGTGCTCGGAATGAAAGTGAAGGTAACATCCAGGCCATCGAGTTGGGAATAATGTGGATGATGAAGGAGGGGCAGAAGTTTGATGGAACGAAGGACTTGATTGAGAGGATACAGGATGTAGTGAACCGCACAAAGGGTGATATAGGCCACGGGGCTTATGTTACTATGATTGCCAAGAGTCTAGGTTGGAGGCCTAGGAAGGTCGAGCCATTGACTAAGTATCCGTTTGTGGATGAGGCCACTTGGAAACATATGCAGTTGATTGTGAAATGGCATGAGGGGCCGCTAAAGGATAGGGTGTTACCTTGGTGGCCTAAGAAGGATAGTGCTAGATTGGCTTAGATGTATTCGTGGGGGTTTGCATCCTATGGAGAGGTTCCCGACCATCTACGTGCTGGGATTGATGAGATTCCCGACGCCGTCGAGCACGAGAATGATGCTCCTAGATTTATGCCTCCGGCCAAGGATGATGAAGCCATGAATGCACGTGCGTTGAATATTAGTATGGCAGAGATGAGGATGGATTTGGCAGCCTCCAATGCTCGCCTCGCGTGGCTTGAGACCGGTTTCATAGATTGGAGGACTAAGATGGGGGATTTTCGAGCTCATGTGGATCAGAGGTTTGATACAAAGCAGCCTCATGTCGATGAGCAGTTTCAGAGCCTCCATCAGCGCTTGGATCAGTACTTCCGAGGCCCTCAAGATCTTTCCCAACCACCCACCGAGCCTTGATTATGATTTCCTGGCTTTATTTGCTTTCCTGAATTTGCAATTGGTAATAACTGCTATTTGTATAGTTTGTGCTACTTCTTTCTTTGCTAATTGTCTTATGAACTCCTTGAATTATTATGCGAATGTGCCCTTCTTTGCTTGAGTTTGTGACTTGTGTTATTGCTTGAGAATACAAGTTGATTGTCATTTGCTTTTGCACTTGATCCGTGTTTTCTAGTCACCTATTTCAGGAATTGGAAGCTTTGCTAGCGCTTGCCGTGTCTACAATTGATCAGAGAGTTTCCATGAGCTTTATCTTTTCCGTTTTGCATGCGGACATTACAAAGAATATGTGTAGGGGAGGAGTGCATGTGTGGTGATGATTTTGATTATGAGCTTGCATGTTATAATTGCATGATAAGATGCTTGTGTTTGGGGATGACAATATTGAAACTTGTGAATTGGTTAAGAATTGAGAAAACATGAGAATTTTGAAAATTTTCCCCCGTTTTGAACTTTTTCTTTGAGGTTTGATTATTGAGCTTTTGCTAGAATGAGTTCGGCTTTTCGAATTAATGAAAGTTTGCATGAGATTGGATAAATTAGTATGTTAGTATGCCCTTACACTTTGAGCACTTTTGAACGAGATGATTTTCAAATAAGTCTAAGAATTGATTATGGTGTATTTTTGTAGCACCCCAGACAGAGGATACCACATCCCCCGCACTAGGACTCAGACTCGGTCATGAAATAGGAAGTCCATGCCCGAATCCGAATCATAGCGAACGGGAGACCAACTCACACACTAGGCTAAGCGGATCTAACTCAACAAACTCAGAGCGCGGAAGCGACTAAAACCAACAACAATAGATAGCGGAAGCACTTAAATCAACATACCAAACAATTGACGAGTTCAACTAGCATAGATACCTAGTCCCGAATATCAACATACATAACAGGTGACGGGTTCAACTAGCATAGATACCTAGTCCCGAATATCAATTCACAATCCAACATAATGAGCAGCATAAGTATCATCAATGTCTAACAACATCCAAATACTAGCTTACTAACCCCACACGGGTTTAGGTCTAAGTAAAACATAAACATAATCTGTAAGTGTGAAACATAAATACATAACATAAGTAAAGTATGCGACAGATGCATCCTAACACCTACTAGACTGACAAGTGTGACTGTGAAGACTCACTTCCGTCTAGCTCAAGCCAAAAGGAATCCTGCAAACTAAAAGATAAACTGAGGTGTCAGTCAACTGACTGAGTGAGGGGGCTAACGCACACACACAATATATATATAAAGAGCAAAGCACAGAATAAAAGGATGGACTCACGAACCGAGGATAGGTGTTGCACACCAAAACATTTCAAAATAACCCAAAGAAATATAGATATAAGTTTTAGAAACCATTTTTCAGAAAGACTCTATCCCGATTCATAATTCCATAACATAACATAATCAATTGCTCGGCGAGTACGAGCTTCCAACCTCAACTCCTCATAACATAAATCAAAATCAATCCCACCTCTATTCCAATGATGGAAGAGCTACGCGTTGGCCCTAACCATCAATAATAAACCATCTAAAAATAGACTCACCCTCAAGGGGTAGCGAACCCACAAGAGTCCTCCCCGGCCTTAGCCGAAGGCTCAAGATACCACACATTCCCTGCAGCACGGGTCGCGTGAAGATATCTCAAATGGAACTACGAAATAGATGAATACCCCGATGGCCCTAACCGTTCCGGGGGATCCATTACCAGCAGCTCTCCAGGATCAGATCCACAACAGATCACAACAGATCACAACATAACAGATCACAACGGATCACAACAGAATATAACATACGCCAATCTTTCATGGCAATCTCGTTACATAATCACAACACAACTGTTTTCCAAAATAGCTTACATATGCTTCAAAAATTGGTTTATATATTTTATCCCTACGCAATGGAATTTAAGCCACGAAGGCTCCCTCCCACGCAGGACACACGCGAAGTTCATAAACATATCATATCCAACACATATGTATTTATAGTAGGGTATACTCGCATGCAAAGGTAGAAATCAGCATGTAAAGGCCATAGGTCGCATAACTATACAAAATCCTAAACCTCACCTTGTGAAAGTAGAGTCTGAGAGTGTGAAGGGCCAAACACTCTAAACCACTGGGCCCACCGGCACCACCAAACTCTGTGACAAGACATACAGAAGCCCAGACTTAAACTCTATATGAACCAAGTAAGACGCACGGCGTATCAAGAGATGAATGATATGTAATATGGAATGAAGTGTACACATAGGTCACGTAGCATAGTTCACATATTCCACCAAATCATGCAATTAACGAAGTATTAAAGTTCAACAATACATTATGGAATGATATGAATCACATAGGTCAAGTAGCATAACATAGGACAAACTTTCATACGAAGTTATTCAATTAAAATGGCGTATTATCATCTAAGAATGGAATCGAAGTCATATCATAACCTATAATTCATAAAGCATCTCAAACGGATCAAGTAAACACAAAAGAACATGCATAAAAGGGGAACAGGAGGTTGGGAACGGCCATTCCCATGCATAGCCTTGCATGGGAACGGGCCTTCCCACACCCAAAGCCAGCGAGACTGGGAACGGCCGTTCCCAGTCCAAGCATACATGGGAACGGGCGTTCCCATGTTCACCGCCAAAACCAAACCCTAGCCCGGAAGGGCCGTTCCGGGCTCAAAGAATAAACGGGAACGGCCGTTCCGGCCATAGATCTGGAGCTGAAACTTAACAGTTTCGGGAAGAAGAAGGGGGAACACCAAAAATCATCAAACCAACACGAAATCTACCATAAAACATCACGAAATTCAAGTATATCATCATATAACTCATGCTTAGAATCAAAACATCAATTAATCCAAGTTTAAGAAGGTTTTGCCCAAAATCTCAAACACCCATTTTCATGAATTTCAAGCTTAAACATGAAGATATGTGTAACGCCCAGTGTTTTCACACGTACAGGTATGAGTTACGTGCGCAATTACATTTAATTATATGAGTTTATATCATGTTTTACTAATTGGATTATTTCTAATTTGATTTAATTGTTTAAATTTTATATGAATTCCAAATGTGTTATGAATATATGAATGAAAATGTGAGAATGTGAATTTCGTGATTTCGGTATTAATTGAATGAAATTACGTGTTTTGTGTAATACGTGGGCTTAATTGTAACTTATTTGAATGTTTTGGACTCAATTGGAAATTGAGGTTGGGCTTAATTGCCACTTTTTGAAAGTTTAGGGACCTATTTGAATATAGGCAACCCTGAACGGTTTTCGCGATATCTTGAGCTCCGGACCTCGAAATCGAGATCCGTAACCGGCGTTGAACTTGTTTCGACGTTACCTATCCATTAAACTTGACCTTGTATTGTTTCGATACCGTTGAACCCTCGACAACGAATCTTTCCACAACCTCGTTTCTTATAACTTGTTTGAACCGTTTACTAAACGAACCGGACTTGAACCGACCCGTATCCTACCCATTTTCACTAAATATCAGCATTTTCTCCTCCTTTGCTCCCATTTTGATCGATCATCATCATCCAAGAGAGAGAAGAGGAGAGCTTCAAGAAAACCCTTGTTTTGTTCATCCAAGTTTTGAGCTCAAGCTTGATCAATCCTCCATCTTCTTCCAAGGTAATAAGTGATTTGAATTCTCCATCTTCTCCTCTATCTTTTCATCTATGAATAGCTTGGCATGAGTGAAGGATTGATATGGTTTGAATGAAAGCATAAATAGAGGGTTTGATCTTGAACTTTGGTGTCTCATGGTTTTAAATGATAGTTGTTGCATGGAATGTGTTGCTTATAACTTCCTCATCATTTCTATACCATTGAATCTCATGTTGGTTGTGTATAGCATGATATGACATTAATGAAGCTTGAAGCTTCCATGAATGAAAGCTTGTGTTTGGGTGATCTTTGGCCAACTTTGGGTGTGAATTCTTACATATATGAATGGATTGCATGATATATATGAGTTTTATGAATTATAAGCATGTCTAAGTGTGTATAAGAGCTTCCTTAGAGCTGCCCCTGTTTTGCAAAGCTTTTCCCTCGAGAAACAGAGCTTTTGCTCTGTTTTCTCTTTGAAAACGACGAGCTGACACGGCCGTATCAGCTTTGAACTGAAAATGGACACGGCCGTGTTGGGCTCTCGACTTTGATTTTTCTGAATTTAAATCTAGGACACGGCCGTGTCCAAATGCTTTGAAAACTCAACACAGCCGTGTCAAGCCCTCGACTTTGATTTTTCCGATTTTAATCCTCGGACACGGCCGTGTCCGTTTCCTTTGAAAACTCAACACGGCCGTGTCATTTGAAATGGCAGCTTTGAGGGAACTCTTTTATTGCTTGTTTTGCGTTTATTATTCGTAATTATGAATTATATGTAACATGATTATGTTAAAGTAATGTTTTATGATTGGTTTATGATTGATATATGCTATTGATGAATTATGAATGCGAGGTATGAAAGTATGAACGATATGAACGGGAACGAATACGGTTTTACCGTATAATGAACGAAACTTGGGGAATTATGTGTTTAATTGAATTCTATGATATTCATGACCATAATTGAACATATTATAGCATTTTAAGCATTCCATAGCATGTTATTGCATAGCCGAGCGTCTAATGTGGTCATGATTGAGTCTCACACTACTTTTGTCACACAGATCTTGATCCGGTGGGTGACGAGATCGGGCAGTGAGAGCGTGTCGGATTCTTTTATCTACCAGGTGGGTTTTTCTTCTATTAGATAACAATATGACCCGAACACCTAATGTGCAAGATTTTAGCCAAAACCCTATATAGGTATTCATACCAAGTTTTTAACGAGCAAATGTTTTGAACGAAAGCCTTTTTTTTATGAATGTCCTACCAAAATGTTTTGGCGAGAAATGTATGAATGATCACAATGAATGAGGGCCCGGGGCTTAGTGTATTGGTGAACCGGGGAAGCATGGGCTGACGGGAATCCACATATACTAGTCCCAACAATTTCGGCAACCTGGATTTCACTAGGAGATTAGTGGATGAAAGGGGTCCCGCGCTTTTGGGGATTCATGTAGCCCTCTAGCATTAATGAATGAGGGCTCGGGCCTTGCAAACCCGTTCCCTACCCGGAGGAAAAAGGAGTATATGAATGAACGAATGAATGTTCTAATGTATGTGCACAAAAGAATGTATGAATGAATGAATGAATAATGGATTACACGTGGTGGTGGTTGGAATTAATGCGCGCCCTCTCACCGGGCTATTAATGACCTAATGAACGAATGAATTGTTATAATCCTATTCGTTGTACTTTATGTTCCCACTTGGGAGAAATGCTTCTAAACCTCGAATAAGGATTATAACTTGCATGTATGTCTTTCAATTCCGCAATATTATGATATTATGCCTCTGTTTTTATACCCACCAGTCTGTCTAAGACTGAACCCGGAGTTGTTTCAGTTGTTTTTGCAGGAAGGTGATGCTAGGTGGGATACCAGTCAGGGAGAGTCTTGCATCGTGTCTAGCCTTTCCTTTACACTCACTTATGTCTACATTTTGTTACATTTGGATTTTTGTATATGTGTGGAGCGTACATGATATGGTACTTATATGTATTGCACATTAAATATTGGTACATAGAGCGTATAGCTCAATATATGAATTACATGTTGGTACCTAGAGCATTTAGCTCAATATATAATATATGAATGATTGCTTCCGCATTTCTATTACTCTGATTGTTGTGGTTGTTGTTGGGGTTTAAGTTATAGGTTAGTCCCGCCTGGCTTAGCGAGTGTGTTTGTCTCCGTTCGTTGTGATTTGGCTCGTGTGTGGAAATCCATTTCATATACGGGTCGAATCATGATGCGGGGGATGTGACGTCTCACGCTCGGGCGTTACAATATGAATCCCTAGTTGTAGCACCCCGCATGTGAGGCACCACATCCCCCGCACTATGGCTCAACCCGAGTAACGAAATGGTAAATCCGCACCCGTATCAAACCATAGCGAACGGGAGACAAACAAAAAGACCCTCCTAAGCTAGGCAGAACTTAGACCCTGCAAATATAACAAATCAACAAGACAGAAAGTAACAGAGAACTAAAACCAAACACATGCATTGGCCACGGGCCTGCATAAATTAAACACTCAAACCACAGGCAGACTTGGGCTCCTCAGGCCTCTTATAATTCATAACATAGGCCGACAAGGCAATTCAATAACAATTACCTAAAGATTCAAGTTCATAATATTACAGTATCGGATCATGCAGGATTTAAGTACAAATGCGAGTGCAGAGACTCTCCTAACTTAACTTGACCAACTCAAAAACTCTATACACTTCCGCCTAGCTCGAAACTCCGAAGCCAAACCTGCGCACTAAAAGGTTGGAGAGGGAGAGGGTCAGTCTCTAGAAGACTGAGTGAGCAGGAGCGATATACGTATATATAAAACATGCACATGCAAGTCATAAATCCCGAGCAAGGTTTTATTTGAAATTAGTTCCCAAAAGGGCAAGAGAATAACTAAGCAATACTCGGATTTTACGACTAACCATATTAATTCATTACGTTCATAATTCATACATAAACATAAGGGCTCGGCGATTGAGCGTGCATCATATCCAACCAAACTCCAACTGTGTACGACACATATCATTAATACTTTAAATAGGTGATCATGCAATATATCATAATACACGCAGATCATATATCATATCATAAAACATATTCGTTTGGGCAATCCGTGTCCCGGTCTTCCCGCACGGTGCATATCAATCATAAACATAATCATAATCATAAAATAAGTTCCAACCTTCTTCCTCCGGGTGGTGGACGGGTTAGCAAGACCCGGCCACCTCATACATAGGCCAATGGGGTTTCATGACTCCCCCAAGGGCACTCAGCTCCCATTCCCCGCTAAACCTCCTAGCGAGGGCCGGTATCGCCGTAACATAGTGGAACTAACACATGGGATCACCGTCGGCCCATGCCTCCCCGGATAGCCACATGTACTAAGTCCCTGGGCCTGTGATCATATCATACATGCATAATCTCGCCAAAACATTTGCTTCATACTTAGGATACATACTATAAGAAAACATACCTTACCGTGCAACTCGGCATATGCTATACACGTACCTCTCCGTGTCATCCTAATCCGTAGCTAGCATGAGACACACGGTTTGGAGCATAGCCTCGTTGCAAAACCATTTTAAGATTATATACGCCCATACGTATAATTTCAGAAGAATTTACTCGATAACTCTACTTTAAAAGTAACACACACATATATATATATATATATAAGGTTTTTGGTCAAAGCTTGTCACATAAGGTTGTAGGGTTTAATACGTAACTAAAACGAAAACACCCTCACCTGGAATACCACGAGACATAAAGCATAATTAATGTGGGGGCCTATTAAACTTGGAAGTCTCCGCCCTGGAAACCAACTGTACAAGAGAAGGAACAATGTGTACTCGTGAGAATTGACTCAAAATGAAACCACATAGACGCACGGCAATCCTCATGAAGTGGTATGATATGTTATGAGATGATATAATAGAGAATAAATCCTAAAATGTTATGGAGTGGTGCATACATGATCAATCATTCAATACATAATACAAGACAATACATATTAACAATGCATATAAATCAATTAGAAGCTATTGAGCACATAGAGAATGCAATTAAGAATTGCAATCATGTACGCATAACTCATGTCCTTATCAATTTTTCATAGCAAAAGCCATCCCCATAATACAACATATCCATAACACTTTATAATACATGTTAGCCATATTTAAGAATCATTTTAAGGTGAAGGGAATCCATTAAGCACATAAAGGAAACAATAATTGCAAAGGAGAGCATATTAAAGCACTTAAACGTTCACACATTAAATTGATAGCATAAAATCCATAATCATATCAAATTATATCATATATCCTCAATTAATCAAGCATACAAGTCATATAGTTCACATATGGGAGCCAAGAGGGTGAAAGGAACGTAAGAAGGGAGGTTTAGGCAAAGTTCGGTAAAAGTTGACAATAATCGAAATTGCACAAGCTGTAGGAAAATGGGAATATCTTGAATTCTAGAAATTGGAATTAAGTTTTTCTTGTTGGGTCTGAAACTAGACACATAGAGCTTTCCAAGGATATATGACACGAACCATGGTTTAAAACGAGGTGAAAATGGCATAGGCCCGAAGCTGGATGAAAGCAGTTTTCCGATAAAGTGGCGACACCAAAAATAATTGATCATATCTCACAAATTGGAAAAGATATTGAATTGATTCCAATTGGAGAATATTCTAGACTTCAACAGGTTTCCATGAGTTCAATAATTAGGTCATTTGGAGTTCGGACGAGGGAGTCGCGGCCGTGACAAAATTGCACTAAAAATCAGTCGCGGCCGCGACTGAAAATTAGCTAAGTTTCGAATTGTTGGTCGCGACTGCGACCAAAAATGGTCACAAAACGGTCACGGTCACGAGTGCGACCCCCAATTCCAGCAGCTGCGTTTGGCGAAGGGAAAACAGGGTAGACGCGAAAAATAGCTTCAAGAATGCCAAAGGAGCTCCCAAATCATCCAAAATCAAATAACAACAACTAAATACAACATATATCCACATATCACTCATAAATTCATCAATTAATCCATCAAATTACATAAATCCACATATATATATATATATACATATATATACACACATATACCTTGAAAGAAGATGGAAAGAAAATGGAGGGAAGAAGATTGAGAGCTTACATCTTGAGATGGAGGGAAGAAATTGGAGCTTGATTCTTGCCTTTCTCTTGCTTGAGATTGGATCAATGAAGAATGATGGAAGAGAAAGGGTTTGGAAAGCTTGTGTGTGTTGGGAGAAATTGAAGAAAGAAGAATGAGAGAAAGGGGGGGATATCGTGCCTTAAGGGAAAAAGAGGAGGGATATTGCACTTTGGTCCCCTAAAAATTTTAAGTATTCAATTAGGATCCCGAGATTTAATAGGAGAACAATTAGGGTCCAAATCAAAATTCGATTGAGTCCAAGGATTTGATATAAGTTCAAATAAGTACATAATTGAAATAAAACATTAATTAGCTAGTATACAAGTAACAAATAAATAAAACTAGCACTTTCAATTAAATCCTATAAGTCATATACGTCACATAATGGCAATTAATTCACGAAATTATTAAATTAAATAATTACTTAGCAATTAAAGCATAAATAAAATCATATAACACTCATTCTAACCCACTCGTGACGTCATACCTGTACAGCCAAAAAATCGAGGCGTTACACTAGTCTTCCTACACGAATTTCCAGCAACTAAGACACATAAGGAGCATTCAAATCATCAAAGCTTGCTCAAGGAATTCAAGATCTCATCATATAAACCATATTCTTCAAGTTGGGCATAAATCACCATTTTCACAAGACTTCCTCATACAAGCTCATACATTCAATTTCATGCTAGGATTCATAGATAGAAATTAAATACACATCTAGGGAAATCCGTAGCTTACCTTGGCTCTTGAAATGATGAAGAAACGAGGGAGATATGAGCTCTTGAAGGTGTAGGAAAGTCTTAGATCTTCATCCTCTCTTGAAGCTCTTCCATAGATGATATGATTTGTGTGAAGTGAGGTTTGAAATGAAATGAGAAGGGATAAGGCTATTTATATGGTGGCTAATAATTCTAGGTCAAGGTTAGGGTTTCCAAGATATAATATGAGGCTAGAGGCTTTATTAGGATTTGGGCTCAAATAAATGACTTTCGACCCAATAGGTCAAAATTGAAAAGGTTCAAGGTCTAAACGGTTTCCGAAAAATATAAAGTAAATTCCATTAGACCCGAATCGCCAAATCAAGTCTAATGGTGGTGTCGGAATTCGAATTCGAATTCCCGAGCTCATATTGGTCTCGAACGACCCAAACTTACCTAACATGAGTTAGGCCCAAAACACACAAATAGGTCCAAGTCCTATTTAAATCCAACTCTAACAATTAATTTAAATTCACATAAGTTCCGTTCCTAAGTTGTCATGCAAGAATTCACATTTTACCATTTTGGATTTTTAGTCAATTAAGTCACATTTTCGATCAAAGTTGGAATTAAACACATAAAAAGGGAATTAAATCACATAAGTGCGTAACGTAATCTCTCTCGTGACGTATACTTGTACGATTTATCGGACGGGGCGTCACAATCTCCCCCCACCCCCTTAGGAGAACCTGGTCCCCAGGTTCGCCTCTCGGCTTCAAACAAATTCGGTCACAACTTCTTCATTGCCACATTTATCTCCCAAGTTGGTTCCTCCGGTTTCTGTCCTTTCTACAACCCGATCTTGACTCTCGTCCGGATACTTCACAATCATCAAGTCCGAAGTAAATTGTAATTCTTCTATCGTAAGATCAATCGGCTCTTCGTTGTAGAACCAACGTTTCTTCAAGGATGTCCTGTTTTCGCTTCTTGTAGTCCGCAGTCGTCGACGTGCATCGCAACCAAGACAGACAGAGAGAATCCCATCTCTCGGCACAAAAGGTGAGAGAACCCCGTCTCTCGAACACAGAAAGCGAGAGAACCCCGTCTCCCGAACACAGAAAACGAGAGAACCCCGTCTCTCGATCACAGAAGAGAGAGCCCCGTCTCTCGAGCAGACAATTGAGAGCCCCCATCTCTCAGCCTAAGTTGGACAGATTTCAGCATCTTCCAACATTCTAGTTCAAGAAATTCCAGCATTTCTCAAACCCCTAAATTCAAGAAAATCCAGCATCTCCTGAATATCTAAGTACAAGAGAATCCAACATCTCTCGTGCACAAAGTTTAGAAAGAATCCAACATCTTTCCATCACATAAGTAGAGAATCCTGCGATTCTCTAACACATAAATTGAGAGGATTAACATCTCCCAAGCACGTAATTAGAGAGAATTAAATCTTCCTCCCACTGAGAACAAGATATTGACATCTCTCTAGCATAAAATACAATTATTTGAAGCACTTGTGCCTACGCACATCAAAGTAGCACAGTTGAAAATTACAACAATCAACGCATGTCACAATTAGCAAGTATATCACATAATAATAAGAGTCAAATATATGATGTATGTATGCTCGTGCCATGAATGTTTATTGTACCTTCCACTGCGGTATTCTGATCAACCTCTGCTGCTTCTTCCTCTCCATCAAGAGCATATGCACGAGCCTGAACCACCGGCCTCTTCTTCGGACAAGCATCCCTCTTGTGATCAGCCGAACCACACACCAAACATCTACCCAAATACCACCAACACCTCTCCGACGGATGAGTACCCTGACAGTGAAAGCAACGAGCTGGAGCTGGAGCTGGTGCCGGTAATGCTGGTGGTCCTGTAGGAGCAGCGGGACGGGGCTTCTTGTTAATGAAGCCCTGTGGACGGAAAGCTGGTGTAGAAGTAGTAGAATCATGAGTAGTGGGCTTCTTGCCCGAATCAGAACCCGAACTATGCCCCGAAGAGAATGATGGGGGCCCCAACCTCTGTCTCTGAGCCTCGACCTGAATAGCCCTCTTGGTAACCTCATCCCAAGTGCTAACATCGACAGCCTGAAGAGCTCTCTGAATATCCTCTCGAAGCCCATGAAGAAAGTGACGGGCTCTATGTGCATCGATATCAGTGATGTGGGTAGCATAGGGAGCAAGTTTCTCAAACTCCAGAATGTAGCCCTCAACAGATCTGGATCCCTACTTCAGCTCTGAGAACTCCTGAAGTCTGCGCTCTCATGCACTATGAGGTATATACTTCTCGTGGAACTCATACACAAAAGTCTCCTAAGTGAACTCCATACCACTCCTCTCAAGTCTGGATCGAACTCCCTTGATCCAGTTAGCTGCCTGTCCCTGAATGAATCGAGTAGTACAAACAACCCTGTCCTGAGAACTCCCTGGGCAAATCTCCCAAATACCACTGATCTCAGCTAACCACTCCTCAGCCTTAATATCATCTCCTCCAAACCACTTAGGAGGGTTGTTGTTTCGAAACTCCCTATACACAGCTGAGATAGTACCATCCTGACCATCAACTGGTGGTGTCAGCTGTCTCTGATTCTGTTGTAACTGATTGAGAAGTGCCTGAACAATATTCTCCGCATTCAGTGGTGGTGGCGGAGGAAGATTAGGCGCATCCGGTGAAGCCTCTCGGTCATGGCGTCTAGGAGGCATCCTAAAGATCTCAACAATTCCAGTACAGGTATATGCATGTCCGTCAGTAAATGCTCATGTCACTTAATAAATCAAGCAAAGCACCAAAGAAATGTAATACTTCACGTAATGTAAATTCGGCAAGGTGATGGAAATTCAAATGCATAGACTATTAAACTGTGATGTACAAGCACACATAATCAAGTTGTCCTATACCGTACAACCTAGACAGACTCAACACGACTCAAGAGCTCGGTTTTGCAACCTAGAACTCTGATACCACTTAAAGATGTAACACCCCAGTCGGAGGATACCGTATCCCCCGCACTAGGACTCAGACTCGGTCATGAAATAGGAAGTCCATGCCCGAATCCGAATCATAGCGAACGGGAGACCAACTCACACACTAGGCTAGGCGGATCTAACTCGACAAACTCAGAGCGCGGAAGCGATTAAAACCAACAACAATAGATAGCGGAAGCACTTAAATCAACATAACAAACAATTGACGGGTTCAACTAGCATAGATACCTAGTCCCGAATATTAACATACATAACATGTGACGGGTTCAACTAGCATAGATACCTAGTCCCGAATATCAATTCACAATCCAACATAATGAGCAGCATAAGTATCATCAATGTCTAACAACATCCAAATACTAGCTTACTAACCCCACACGGGTTTAGGTCTAAGTAAAACATAAACATAATCTGTAAGTGTGAAACATAAATACATAACATAAGTAAAGTATGCGACAGATGCATCCTAACACCTACTAGACTGACAAGTGTGACTGTGAAGACTCACTTCCGTCTAGCTCAAGCCAAAAGGAATCCTGCAAACTAAAAGATAAACTGAGGTGTCAGTCAACTGACT
Source organism: Lantana camara (assembly GCA_037501455.1). Lineage (NCBI taxonomy): Eukaryota > Viridiplantae > Streptophyta > Magnoliopsida > Lamiales > Verbenaceae > Lantana > Lantana camara. The sequence goes on along the minus strand of CM074855.1, from coordinate 25,975,290 downwards.
GAGTGAGGGGGCTAACGCACACACACAATATATATATAAAGAGCAAAGCACAGAATAAAAGGATGGACTCACGAACCGAGGATAGGTGTTGCACACCAAAACATTTCAAAAAAACCCAAAGAAATATAGATATAAGTTTTAGAAACCATTTTTCAGAAAGACTCTATCCCGATTCATAATTCCATAACATAACATAATCAATTGCTCGGCGAGTACGAACTTCCAACCTCAACTCCTCATAACATAAATCAAAATCAATCCCACCTCTACTCCAATGATGGAAGAGACACGCGTTGGCCCTAACCATCTATAATAAACCGCCTAAAAATAGACTCACCCTCAAGGGGTAGCGAACCCACAAGAGTCCTCCCCGACCTTAGCCGAAGGCTCAAGATACCACACCTTCCCTGCAGCACGGGTCGCGTGAAGATATCTCAAATGGAACTACGAAATAGATGAATACCCCGACGACCCTAACCGTTCCGGGGGATCCATTACCCGCAGCTCTCCAGGATCAGATCCATAACAGATCACAACGGCTCACAACAGAACAGATCACAACGGATCACAACAGAATATAACATACGCCAATCTTTCATGGCAATCTCGCTACATAATCACAACACAACTGTTTTCCAAAATAGCTTACATATGCTTCAAAAATTGGTTTATATATTTTATCCCTACGTAATGGAATTTAAGCCACGAAGGCTCCCTCCCACGCAGGACACACGCAAAGTTCATAAACATATCATATCCAACACATATGTATTTATAGTAGGGTATACTCACATGCAAAGGTAGAAATCCGCATGTAAAGGCCATAGGTCGCATAACTATACAAAATCCTAAACCTCACCTTGTGCAAGTAGAGTCTGAGAGTGTGAAGGGCCAAACACTCTAAACCACGGGCCCACCGGCACCACCAAACTCTGTGACAAGACATACAGAAGCCCAGACTTAAACTCTATATGAACCAAGTAAGACGCACCGCGTATCAAGAGATGAATGATATGTAATATGGAATGAAGTGTAGACATAGGTCACGTAGCATAGTTCACATATTCCACCAAATCATGCAATTAACGAAGTATTAAGGTTCAACAATGCATTATGGAATGATATGAATCACATAGGTCAAGTAGCATAACATAGGACAAACTTTCATACGAAGTTGTTCAATTAAAATGACGTATTATCATCTAAGAATGGAATCGAAGTCATATCATAACCTATAATTCATAAAGCATCTCAAACGGATCAAGTAAACACAAAAGAACATGCATAAAAGGGGAACAGGGGGTTGGGAACGGCCATTCCCATGCATAGCCTTGCATGGGAACGGGCCTTCCCACACACACAGCCAGCGAAACTGGGAACGGCCGTTCCCAGTCCAAGCATACATGGGAACGGGCGTTCCCATGTTCGCCGCCAAAACCAAACCCTAGCCCGGAAGGGCCGTTTCGGGCTCAAAGCACAAACGGGAACGGTCGTTCCGGCCATAGATCTGGAGCAGAAACTTGACAGTTTCGGGAAGAAGAAGGGGAACACCAAAAATCATCGAACCAACACGAAATCTACCATAAAACATCACGAAATTCAAGTATATCATCATATAACTCATGCTTAGCATCAAAACATCAATTAATCCAAGTTTAAGAAGGGTTTGCCCAAAATCTCAAACACCCATTTTCATGAATTTCAAGCTTAAACATGAAGAAATGAATCCCTAGTCTTCCTACAAGAATTTCCAGCAACTAAGACACATAAGGAGCATTCAAATCATCAAAGCTTGCTCAAGGAATTCAAGATCTCGTCATATAAACCATATTCTTCAAGTTGGGCATAAATCACCATTTTCACAAGACTTCCTCATACAAGCTCATACATTCAATTTCATGCTAGGATTCATAGATAGAAATGAATTACACATCAAGGGAAATCCGTAGCTTACCTTGGCTCTTGAAATGATGAAGAAATGAGGGAGATATGAGCTCTTGAAGGTGTAGGAAAGTCTTAGATCTTCATCCTCTCTTGAAGCCCTTCCATAGATGATATGATTTGTGTGAAGTGAGGTTTGAAATGAAATGAGAAGGGATAAGGCTATTTATATGGTGGCTAATAATTCTAGGTCAAGGTTAGGGTTTCCGAGATATGATATGAGGCTAGAGGCTTTCTTAGGATTTGGGCTCAAATAAATGACTTTCGGCCCAATAGGTAAAAATTGAAAAGGTTCAAGGTCTAAACGGTTTCCGAAAAATATAAAGTAAATTCCATTAGACCCGAATCGCCGAATCAAGTCCAATGGTGGTGTCGGGATTCGAATTCGAATTCCCGAGCTCATATTGGTCTCGAACGACCCAAACTTACCTAACATGAGTTAGGCCCAAAACACACAAATAGGTCCAATTCCTATTTAAATCCAACTCTAACAATTAATTTAAATTCACATAAGTTCCGTTCTTAAGTTGTCATGCAAGAATTCATATTTTACCATTTTGGATTTTTAGTAAATTAAGTCACATTTTCAATCAAAGTTGGAATTAAACACATAAAAAGGGAATTAAATCACATAAGTGCGTAACGTAATCTCTCTCGTGATGCATACTTGTACGATTTATCGGACGGGGTGTCACAATTTTAGTCCTATCAAGGCGAAATTTTGAGTTGATGATAGATTAGGGAAGTGAAGTAGGTATTCGTTGTCGGAGGATATAAGCCTTTCTTATAGCCATTTTTCACTAAATAACGTTGTCTTATTGACCCCGCTGAGCCTAATTATTGTGCAATATTTTTTCTAGCCACATTATAAGCCAAAATGCACAACAAAGTATAACCCACCTTGTCAATTTTACACCAAGGCTTGCTCGTTTGATAGTTCCTGAGGATTTTCTTTGAGACTGAGAATAGCTTTTGACCTTTTTTTTATTGTTCTTGAGCAGAAAGTGAGAAATATGAAAAGAAAAAGGAGAATGAGAAAAAGTCGTTAAAAGAAAGAGTTGATAGGAAAAAAAAAAAGAATAGAGAATATTATGCAAAGTGTGAACTTGAAAGAGTGGATGTATAGCAATGTCTAAGTGTGGGGAGAAATTTAGTGGGTAAATTGAAAGTGTCGCGTGTTGTAAATATTAAGGGATGTAAGCTTGGTGTTGGTCACTTTTATCCAAAAATTCCATAACCTGACCCAAAGCCTACATTACAAGCTCGAAAGACCTACCGATCCCGAGACTTGAGTTAACTCCATTAGTGGAAATAGGTGCGAAGAGTGCATTCCGAAGTCTATGATTGGAACTTAGGCGAAAATTGTGAATCTTTCATTCTAGACCTTGTGCATTGTTTCGTTCGAATTCACACACTACATAAGAGTATACTTTTCACACTATTTTTGATGATCTTGTGTTTATGAGTACTTGATTTGATAAGCTAGACTGGTTTAGACGAAGGTTTGATGATTGCTTTGAAGGCGAGGTTTGATGGGGATGTGTTTTTAGTCCCAAAAAGCCTCCTCAGCTTCATTACTCCATTCAAATCGCTTCTTCTTAAGTATTTTGAAGAACGGTTGCCCACGTTCCGCTAATTTTGCTACGAATCTACCGATGGCTGCTATTCTTCCTGCCAGCTTTTGCACTTCATGTATGGTTCGTGGTGCCCCCATGTGAGTGATGGCATCTATCTTCTCTGGATTTGCGTCAATGCCACATTCTGTCACTAGGTATCCCAAGAATTTTCCCATTTGCACATTGAATATGCATTTTGAAGGGCTAAGCTTTAGCCTATGTTGTTGTAGTGTCCGGAATGTTTCCTCCAAATCCTTAACATGCTCGTGTCTAAATTTTCTTTTGACTAGCATGTCGTTGACATAAATTTTCATGTTTTTTCCGACCTGATGTTTGAAAATCTTGTCCACCATCCTTTGATAAGTAGCCCTTGCATTCTTCAAACCAAATAGCATAACAATATAACAGTATGTACCAGTTGAGGTTATAAAACTTGCTTTATTCCAACCCTCCCATGCTAATGGTATTTGATGATACCCTTGAGATGCATCCATCATGCTTAGTAACTCACAACCTGCTGTTCAATCCACGAGCTGGTCAATCCTTAGCAATGGGTAAAAATCCTTTGGGCATGCTCTATTTAAGTCTCTAAAATCAATGCATGCACACCATTTGGCCCCTGGCTTAGGTACAAGCACCACATTGGATAATCATTCAAAGAACTGGATCTCTCTGATATGACCTACTCTGAGTAACTTCTAGACCTCAGTTTGAATGATCTCGTCCTTCTAGGGTCTGAAATTCCGCTTCTTCTGCTTTACTGGTCGCTCCTCTTGTTTGACATTCAGGCGGTGCTTCTATCCAGACCTACTAAATCATGTGTGTCAAAGGCGAACACATCTATGTTTGTTCGTAGTATCTCGACCAAAGTTTCTCGTATCTCATTTGGGAGTTGTGCGCCAATCCCACTGGTCTTGGTCGGATCCCCTGGTACTAACTCGATGGTTATCACTTCACCCTCCGACTTCATAGTGTTCAGGTCCTCTGATCGTCGCTTGTTTCCACTAAGCTCGCCATTCGAAACTCGATTTAATTGGCTCGTATTTCCGCTTTTACTTTATGATTTCCTCTACGTAGCACCTCCACGCTGCTACCTGATCTCCCCATACTTCTCCAACCTCATCGCCTATAGGATATTTCAATTTCAAATTGTAAGGTGAAGCGATGGCTTCGAACAAAGTTAACGCCGGTCGCCCCAATATCGCATTATACGAGGAAGGTGCATCGACCACCATGAATTTAACTTGTCTCGATTTCACATGATCCCATATTTGAAATGCCATAGATAATGTGACCTATCCAATAGGTTCCACCATTTCTCCTTCGAACCCATACAAAGTTATGCTTACCATCCCTAATTGCATTGTTCCAATATCTATTTGTCGAAAATCGTTTAGGAACAATACGTCCACCGAACTTCTTCAATCCACCAAGATTCTCAATACCTAGTGATGTGCGATTATTGTAGTGATAACGAGTGTATCGTTGTGGGGCCATTATATTCCTATAAAGTCTTCTGGACCAAAACGAATCTGTGGGGTGTTGTCCAGATGTACCGACAGTATTTCATCCTTATTCTTTGCCCGAGCATATGCCTTTCGGGCTAGCTGTGAATCTCTATCAGTGGGTTCCCCAACAATCATCTGGATTACTCCTCGGATCTGAAGCTCCTCCTACTGTTCGTTTGTCTCTGTTCTTCTTTTTCCCCCTGTCTGCATCTCCCTAGTCTCTCCGAACTTAGTCTTATCTGTCACAAGCTCGGGTATTTTTCCTTTACGTACCAGCCTCTCGATTTCATTCTTCAGGTGTCCATCAAGCTGTTCGGTGTCCATACTCATTGTGATATTCATAGAAAGTATCTGATGAGGGTTGTTTTGGTGTTTGTGTTCGAGTTCGCGGCCGCCGAAACCCCTCCACTTGCTTGATTTTTTTAGGATGACATCCGGTGTATTCTTCAGATTTGCATACGAATCGTATTTTACGAACTTCCGGTTTCCTATTCCTTCTCTCTTGCTTAGTTCTCTTGGCTGGAACGTTTCTTGAATTCCTCTCTTTCTACTAACCTCTCCAATAGACGTCTTCTTCGTGGCCAACGCCTCTTTTTATGTATCTCCCGACCCGTCTAAGTAGGTCATCAAAATCTGTCACTAGATCTAGTGCTAGTGATTGAAAGAACTCGACACCTTGTACACCCTGTGTGAAGGCACTCGCCTTGACCTCATGTGATGCGAAAGGTACGTCCAGTGCTTCTCTGTTAAACCTCTGCACATAAGCTCGAAGTGTTTCTCCCGCTCCTTATTTCATAGTGAACAAACTGAGCGCGTTCCTTTTGGAGTGAAGTGAGCTACCAAACTGGTTTGTCAATAGTATGCAGAAATCCTCGAAACAGCTTATTACTTTCGAAGGTACAGTAAAAACCATCTGCGAGCCGGCCCTTTGAGTGTTGTTACGAACACTCAACACTTGATCCAGCCTGATAGCTTTTGTAACATTGCTACATGCTCGAACTCGCTTATATGTTCTACAGGATCTCCCGTTCTGTCATAATCTGCCACCTGCACCGACCTAAAGTTATATGAGAGGTCTTCCTCCAGGACTTCTTCCAAGAAGGCACTTCCTTTCTTCTTCTCCGGTATGGGGCCTTGCAAATTCTTCTTCATCTCCTCTAGCATTTTTCCCATATCCTGCATCTGCTCTTCCCAATTGTTAGTCTCTCTGTTAATTAGGCATTTGTTTCTTGATGTCGTCTGGATTAGTGTTCGATCTTTTTCCTCATAGTAGTCCTCTTCTTCGGAGCTATCTTCCAAATCAATATGGGGCACCTCTGCTCGCTTTCCTTTGCCCGTTGTATCGGCGTCCACTCTTGTCATTCTTTGTTGGCTCTTAGTATGGCTAGGACCTAGTCGAGCTTCCCGTGTCTCGATAATCATTTCCACTAGGGCCCGGAGTTGCTCTGTCGTTATGTTAGTAGGCAACATGGCTAGTGCTTGGCTTTCGTCCCCTTGAATGTCCTTCTGTTTCGCGACCTCAGGGGTAACATAGTTGATCTTTCCGCTTCTATCTTCTCCTCGGTTTTTCGCCATTATTTGATCGATTTGGTCCAACACCTGGTTGATATGTTCCCTTGTCATCTTTCTTGAAGAGAAAATTTTGAGACTCAACTGGTACTAAAAAAGAACGAAATAAGTTTTTCATTCCCACAGACGGCGCCAATGATGAGTACTCGCCGAATCTATTTTCCTTCTTTTCTCTCGTATTTTGTGTTATGCTTCATAGAGACCTAAGCCTCCTTATATAGACCCAGAGTCCTATTAGGGTTTACTACCTCTCCGACTCTGTGTTAGATTCTACTGATCGTTTCTTCTTCTTTCGTCCTTATCCCTAAGACTCCTTTCCTTCTCCATCACGTCATCTCTATTATCTATAACTACCTGAGTATCCTTCCATTAGCTGAGTCTGAGGCACGAGCATATCGAGCGAGCTCCCGAGCACAGCTCATCACGTACGAACTCTCGTAGAAGGAAATACCCTTATCTCGCAGGATTCTAAGGAGCGAGCTTCTATAGTGAACTCCTAAACACCACTCATCATACACACGAGCTCTCCTAGTATTACCTCTTGCGAAGCTGGCCACATGTCTTGGTGGGTAGGACCCCATCATCTAAAAAACATATTTATGGTTTTATAACTCATTTATCTAAATTCAAATTTGTTTAAACTTTCTCTATTAATAATGATTGTACTCTCAAGAATTTGAAGATAAGAATTTTGATTAAGTAGTTAAGGTAGTATAATTTTAGAAATTCAAATACAAAATCTTTTATTAATCTAATATATTATGAAATCGTTAGGTTACCCTATTTATTATATGTCAATATTTAAAAATGATTATGAGGACACGTTGATAGTATCCAAAAAAAAGACCAAAAAAAATGATACGATGATAGCGGGACCATATGGACTTTGGAGTCCAAGTTGGGTTCGAGTTATAGTTGATATTAATTGCATCAAGAAAAACTTGTCCAATATATAAATGTACATAACATTAGATCAAACTTCGACATGACCGACGCAGCTGCCTCATTTACAATTATTATTCTCAACCGTTGCAATTATCTTAATATGAAGTAATTAGGAAAATGGCCCCGTCTTATCTGTTTTCTTTCATGATATTCCCTCCCCTCTTCTTGCGAAGCAATATAAAGAGTCAACCAATATTTTACACTTATCACGATCGGTGCATAAAAATTTTTATTAGAAAAATATTATTAACTAACACTTATTTTTTTAAAAAAAATTATGTACATGTTCAAATTCGAATAATCAAGGACAATCTAATTTAGAACATAAAATTTGTTCGTGAGATAAGTCGAACACATACTTTCACACCATATAACTCATCAACCACCAAAGCCGGACACTCGGCATCATAATACAATATATATAAGTTGCTTCACCTATTTAATGGTGTGAGTAAAAATACTCGGCTTTCTACGTTACTATATCATGCAGTCCAAGTCGCTGGCGGCATGTCCAAGTTGCCTGTACCTTGTGTTTGACATTACTGTCGTGCCGCAATCATTAATAGCTGCAAAAATTTTAAAAACGAACGAGGAATAAACGAGATTTCCATTTAATTCTGTGGGAAAATGTTATTTTTTGGACAGTACAAATATGCAATTTTTAAAAGGAAAAAATGTGAAATTGGGATATTAATTATACCTCACTTATAAGTTTAGAACAAATTTTTTGTCGATAAAACTTTGAATACTCTATCCAATGAACTGTTGTAATTTCAAGATTTTGGTTACCAGAACCCGTTTTAATCGTCGGAAAACAGTGAGTAAATAATAAGAGTTACGCATGAATTAAATGATGAGATACCCGTCAAGATTCTAAATACATATGATTATATTATTAAGCATGTGAACTTGATACATTGTAAATAAAATATAATTGGTATCTCGATTTTACATTTTCTCCATTTTTAAAATTGAATGATAATGCGTACAGTGCGTGCAATTGTGCTAATTAGTCATATTATTACATTGACCGCTCGCAGTATTTTATTATAATATATAATTAGTGTTCAAATAAATAGATAGCCCTAAAAGGCGTACCATAAGATGTCAAAATATTAATTTAATTTAGTGTGCATGAGCAAACTGACAAATATAAGGTCACAATTATATATAGCATGCTTTGTCTTTGGTATTTGGAGGATCAGATTAATTTAGTCTGCAAAACAGCAAAAATTGTATTCTTTATACAGTGAAATGAAGCATAGTTGAAGATGATGGTGGCAACAAAACATGTAATCCTAGAGAAAGCATCCATGGAAATCGACAGACACTATGTAATATTATTGCCTAATTACACCTTTCCTCTTTAGTTACGAGGACAAATATGTGAGGACTTTGCACATAAGTACGAAACAAGATAAACCTTAACTGTAGGTTATTGTTTGCATCAAAGTCGTTACATAGAGAAATTACAAAATGGGGGCCGGGAACCCTAATTTGTAATCGTATATATGAACGGTCGGCTAATCATACATTCATAGTGATGGATACATCATGGATTATTATGATGGGCAAAATATAGATAAGACGATACTGATATCGACACAAATAGATATAGATATCACGACATGCTTCTTTTGTTTTTTTAATTTATCACGATATTCTGGACTGCACAACAAAATGACATTTTTATATCTATGCACACCATACGTATTGAACCTCAAGAGGAATTATGTCTCGGTTTTTAATATCATACAATTATGTCAATATACGGGATATTGTTTAGGACTTCTTTCAAAAAAAAGATTAGTTGATTGTAAGTTATTAACGAATATTTTATATAAAGTTTCATGGATATATAGTCAAGAAAATTACGATGATCTCAAGTGAATCAAGAAGATACTGGCTTATTCGGTTAAATCCAACTCGATTGAATATTATTTTGTTATTAGATGATAAATATATTAGTTTTATTATTTAATTAATATTTATCCTAAAGTTTCTATTAATTATACAAAAAGATAAAATATTCATAATTCATCATTATACTAATTTGATCGGATCATATTAAAATTAAAAGTACCCAATGACTTTTCACTCTATTCAACTAAACTAGTATATCTGTTTTCTTATAAAATGAATTATATCGTTCAAGTTAACCCAAACGTGACCATATGCATGTTATTTGGATAAATCAAATGGTTGATTAGTAATCATTGCGTAGCATAACAAAGTCTAATTTGTAAATTTCGAAGTAATTGCCAAATTCAAGTAATAATGCATGTGATTAATGCACCATTTTTCAAACCAAAATATACAAAAATTAAAAATAAGTACGAATCTTCGCAATTATTAGATCATGTAAACTCAAGTCAACATTCCTCGTTTATCATTACTCCCATATAAATTAACCATTAAACGACAAACCCCAATTGTTTAATCCCCGAAAAATGTAATAATTGTTTGTAGGGCCCGTCGATTAAGCCCGGAGAGTTGGACCTCTAAATGAATATTATTTAATTAAAAATTTATTTCTTGGTTTCACATATAATTTTTTTCTTCTAAATTTAAACAATATATGATTCAGTGTTACGATGAACCTTTGTTCGGGTTACTCCTCTTAATTCAATGATTCCATTTGCAATACGAAGATGACCCTTCTATTTTAATTACCGTCTTTCAATTTAACTATTTTATTTTTTCGATAATAGAGTTTGAACTTTATACATTGCACACAAAGAAACATAAGGGAGATTACAAATGTGGTATATACCGATTAGATCAATTCAGCATTTTTATTATATTTCATTTTTCAGCAAGAAAATAAGACCGTATCTTCGAAATCAAACAATTAGTATACATCTTTTTTACTGAAAAATGATTTTGCTCGTCAGAATTTACACGTGGCGAACTCTTAATTCTCCACGTGTAAAAATGGGTAGGAAAGGACATGCAAAACCGGGTTCCGATTAAACAATACATTAAATTGCATGATTTTTAAGATACAGTCCTATTTTATCTCCGAAAAATAAAACGCACCAAAAAAACTCTGAATCGATCTACTTTATATATCAAATTTGTAATTTTGTCAATAAATATATTATCTCATGTCACTAGACCTACTGGTTTTTATATAAAAATTTAATTACTAACAAACAAACATATAACTACTAGTATTTAATACCATTATGTACCACTTGCTTTGCTCAGTCCAACTTTTCAAATTTGACCAACACCCCAAACCCTACAACTTCCTAATACAGTTTCCCGGAAAGGTCAAGACTTTGCAAACCTAGTTTGATCCCTTCCCGTGTTCTAATCTATCACACACGTAAAATACACACACATACCCACACGTATGTGTGTGAGTCGTACACATATATATAAACTCCCTCAAAGATAAAAACAAGATCATTTCGAATAACCTAAGATAATCAAGAAAAGCTGTGAAGCTAACCCGATGGAGAAGCCAACAGCTTTCAAGTCGACAAGCAAGTTTTTCAGATTACTATCGTTCCAAAACCATGCGTACAGCCCGAACCGAGATAACCGAACCGAATTCAACCCACAAAAGTGCAAAGCCCGTCTCCATAAGGGCTTTTCCGGCCCGATTATATCCATGATTCCGGCGGAAGCCCGGTGCATGTCGAAGAGCTTCGAAACGCAGGAACCTACTTCGCCGAAAGTGTCGTGCATGGGCCAAATCAAGCACAAGCACAAGATCGCCAAACAGAAGAAGCAAGCTTCTCTGCCGCCCAAGGAATTCAAACACGCTTCTCTAAGGCAGCCTGAAAAGACGGCGGCGCGTGAGCTGAAGAAGCAGCCGTCGGGAATTAAGAAGATTTTTGCTGCGGGGAGGAAATCCGACGCCGCGCCGCCGCTTCCCGTCAGGGCGCCGAGCATCAGCCAGATGCGGAGGTTCGCGAGCAGCCGCGACACGTTCGCGAATTTTGATTGGACTACTGCAGGAACCGCACAGGAGGAGGATCGTGATTCTTACTCAGATGAAGATGAGTGCAGCGACGGCGAAGATGACGTCAGAATCCCTTTTTCGGCGCCGATATTGGTGGTTGGTGGCGGTTGTGGAGTGGCGGTGGAGCCGAGGAAGGAGATTAATTTGTGGAAGAGGAGGACCATGGCTCAGCCAAAGCCGCTTCAGATAAACACGGTTAGAGCACGATGAAATTGTAAAGAAATAAAGAGATTGAATAAATTTCAATTTTTTTATTCTTTCGTTATTTTTCTTTTTGATACGACACCGTTTACCTTTTGGGTTTCAGTTTTGTGGTTTAGAACTTGTACAAAAGTGTGACGGTTAGCAAAGAAGTATCAAATGATAAAGAGAAAGATATTAATATACTATCGATTAGCTAGGAAGATTCGAGTAATGGCATGCCTGATGCATAAATTTATTTCTTCTGTTTTTTTTTTTTTTTTTTCAATCAGAAATTAGTGGATTATTTTGTCATAGGAATGATTCTCTTTTAATAATTGCTTGTGTTGTAAAATAAACTTGATTAATATCAAAGTTAATTAATTAAATTAATTATGGTATATGCTAGAAATTGGATTAGTGTAGATTAATGTAGATGAGTTATTAATTAGATAGGTAGGAGTTGAGTAGTTAGCTTAATTATATATGTCACTAGAATACTCTTTCAACTAGTATAAATAGGAGGCATTGCTCTCATTTGTAACCTAGCCAAAAACAAGAATTCTCTTGAGTAATAAAAAGTTCTCCTTCTCCAACTAAATTCCTAAATGCTCCTTATAAAATCCCCTCTCTCAACTAAATAATAATCTTCTCCTTCCAACAAACTGGTATCTAGAGCCAAGGTTCGAGAAAATGAGTGGTGGTGGAATGACCCTCTTCCAAGTTCCTATGCTCAACAAAAACAATTATGATAATTGGAGCATTAGGATGAAAGGAGTCTTAGGAGCACAGGATGTGTGAGACATTGTTGCTAAAGGCTACAATGAACCCAACGATGATGCTGAAATTGAGAAAGATGTAAAAGATCTGAGAATGAGTGACAAGAAAGTTCTCTACCTCATCTATCAAGACTTAGATGAGGAAGGTTTCTAGAAGGTGTCCAATGCAACCACACGGCGAAGGAGGCATGCAACCAAGGTTCGTCTTTAAAGACTAAGGGGGGAATTCAAATCTTTGCATATGAAGCAAGATGATTCCATCTCCGATTACTTTTCAAGAGTTCTATCTATTACTAATCAATTGAAAAGGAACAAAGAAAAATTAAACGATGTGAGAATAATGGAGAAAATACTACGGTCCTTGGATCCCAAATTCATCCATATCGTAGTAACTTATGAAGAAACAAAGAATTTGAAGGGATGATGATCGAACAACTTATGGGATCGTTACAAGGTTGTAACGCCCTGTGTTTTCACACGTACAGGTATGAGTTACGTGCGCAATTACATTTAATTATATGAGTTTATATCATGTTTTACTAATTGGATTATTTCTAATTTGATTTAATTGTTTAAATTTTATATGAATTCCAAATGTGTTATGAATATATGAATGAAAATGTGAGAATGTGAATTTCGTGATTTCGGTATTAATTGAATGAAATTACATGTTTTGTGTAATACGTGGGCTTAATTGTAACTTATTTGAATGTTTTGGACTCAATTGGAAATTGAGGTTGGGCTTAATTGCCACTTTTTGAAAGTTTAGGGACCTATTTGAATATAGGCAACCCTGAACGGTTTTCGCGATATCTTGAGCTCCGGACCTCGAAATCGAGATCCATAACCGGCGTTGAACTTGTTTCGACGTTACCTATCCATTAAACTTGACCTTGTATTGTTTCGATACCGTTGAACCCTCGACAACGAATCTTTCCACAACCTCGTTTCTTAAAACTTGTTTGAACCATTTACTAAACGAATCGGACTTGAACCGACCCGTATCCTACCCATTTATCACTAAATATCAGCATTTTCTCCTCCTTTGTTCCCATTTTGATCGACCATCATCATCCAAGAGAGAGAAGAGGAGAGCTTCAAGAAAACCCTTGTTTTGTTCATCCAAGTTTTGAGCTCAAGCTTGATCAATCCTCCATCTTCTTCCAAGGTAATAAGTGATTTGAATTCTCCATCTTCTCCTCTATCTTTTCATCTATGAATAGCTTGGCATGAGTGAAGGATTGATATGGTTTGAATGAAAGCATAAATAGAGGGTTTGATCTTGAACTTTGGTGTCTCATGGTTTTAAATGATAGTTGTTGCATGGAATGTGTTGCTTATAACTTCCTCATCATTTCTATACCATTGAATCTCATGTTGGTTGTGTATAGCATGATATGCCATTAATGAAGCTTGAAGCTTCCATGAATGAAAGCTTGTGTTTGGGTGATCTTTGGCCAACTTTGGGTGTGAATTCTTACATATATGAATGGATTGCATGATATATATGAGTTTTATGAATTATAAGCATGTCTAAGTGTGTATAAGAGCTTCCTTAGAGCTGCCCCTGTTTTGCAAAACTTTTCCCTCGAGAAACAGAGCTTTTGCTCTGTTTTCTCTTTGAAAACGACGAGCTGACACGGACGTGTCAGCTTTGAACTGAAAATGGACACGGCCGTGTTGGGCTCTCGACTTTGATTTTTCTGAATTTAAATCTAGGACACGGCCGTGTCCAAATGCTTTGAAAACTCAACACGGCCGTGTCAAGCCCTCGACTTTGATTTTTCCGATTTTAATCCTCGGACACGGCCGTGTCCGTTTCCTTTGAAAACTCAACACGGCCGTGTCATTTGAAATGGCAGCTTTGAGGGAACTCTTTTATTGCTTGTTTTGCGTTTATTATTCGTAATTATGAATTATATGTAACATGATTATGTTAAAGTAATGTTTTATGATTGGTTTATGATTGATATATGCTATTGATGAATTATGAATGCAAAGTATGAAAGTATGAACGATATGAACAGGAACGAATACGATTTTACCGTATAATGAACGAAACTTGGGGAATTATGTGTTTAATTGAATTCTATGATATTCATGACCATAATTGAACATATTATTGCATTTTAAGCATTCCATAGCATGTTATTGCATAGCCGAGCGTCTAATGTGGTCATGATTGAGTCTCACACTACCTTTGTCACACAGATCTTGATCCGGTGGGTGACGAGGTCGGGCAGTAAAAGTGTGTCGGATTCTTTTGTCTAGCAGGTGGGTTTTTCTTCTATTAGATAACAATATGACCCGAACACCTAATGTGCAAGATTTTAGCCAAAACCCTATATAGGTATTTATACCAAGTTTTTAACGAGCAAATGTTTTGAACGAAAGCCTTTTTTTTATGAATGTCCTACCAAAATGTTTTGGCGAGAAATGTATGAATGATCACAATGAATGAGGGCACGGGGCTTAGTGTATTGGTGAACCGGGGAAGCATGGGCTGACGGGAATCCACATATACTAGTCCCAACAATTTCGGCAACCTGGATTTCACTAGGAGATTAGTGGATGAAAGGGGTCCCGCGCTTTTGGGGATTCATGTACCCCTCTAGCATTAATGAATGAGGGCTCGGGCCTTGCAAACCCGTTCCCTACCCGGAGGAAAAAGGAGTATATGAATGAACGAATGAATGTTCTAATGTATGTGTACGAAAGAATGTATGAATGAATGAATGAATAATGGATTACACGTGGTGGTGGTGGTTGGAGATAATGCACGCCCTCTCGCCGGGCTATTAATGACCTAATGAACGAATGAGTTGTTATAATCCTATTTGTTGTACTTTATGTTCCCACTTGGGAGAAATGCTTCTAAACCTCGAATAAGGATTATAACTTGCATGTATGTGTTTCAATTCCGCAATATTATGATATTATGCCTCTGTTTTTATACCCACCAGTCTGTCTAAGACTGAACCCGGAGTTGTTTCAGTTGTTTTTACAGGAAGGGGATGCTAGGCGGGATACCAGTCAGGGAGAGTCTTGCATCGTGTCTAGCCTTTCCTTTACACGCATTTGATTACTTTTGTTACTTTTGAATTGTATATGGATGGAGCGTACATGAATATTGGTACCTATATGTATCTTTCTTGAACTACTGGTACATAGAGCGTATAGCTCAATCTAATATGGAATACATGTTGGTACCTAGAGCTCTAGCTCAATATGTAATATATGAATGATTGCTTCCGCATTTCTGTTACTCTGAGTTTTGTGGTTGTTATTGGGGTTTAAGTTATAGGTTAGTCCCGCCTGGCTTAGTGAGTGTGTATGTCTCCGTTCGCTATGATTCGGCACGTGTATGAAAATCCATTTCGTATACGGGTCGGGTCATGGTGCGGGGGATGTGACGTCTCGCGCTCGGGCGTTACATCCTTTGAGTGGTATCAGAGCCCAAGGTTGCAAAACCAGGGTTCTAGTGTCGTGTGGAGTCAGTAGGTCGTTCGGCTATAGGAATTACTTGTTAATTTTGAGTATTTCCATTTTATATGATAAGGTGTTTTGATTCCTGACTTGAATGATTGACTGAACTTGTTGCATTGTCACGCATGAACTAAATCTAGCACGCATGTTAGTGTTTGAGTGAACAGGATGCCTCCTAGAAGACATCGGGAAAGGTCTCCGGATCGTCATCATCATAGAGATCGTTCTCCTAATCCTCCACAACCGCCTATGAATATGGAGCATTTTATGGAAGCGGTATATAACTATGTGGAGCATAGAAGGGCTCAGGATCCTCCAGTACAACCGCAGGCTGAGCAACCAGCACCTCCTCCAAATAACCCGAGAGATCATCATGGGTTGTTTTTGAGTTATAATCCTCCAAGGTTTTCCGGCTCGGTGGATGATGCTATATCGGAGGGATGGTTGACAAGGATTGAGAGGATTTTCAATGTTAGACAATTCACATCTCAAGAGAAGGCCCAGTTTGCTATTTTCCAACTGGATGGGGAGGCATATGATTGGTGGGAACGTACTAGGGAGAAACTCGAGGTGGAAGGAGAAGAAATTAATTGGGAAGTGTTTGTAAGGGAGTTTAGAGAAGCCTTTGTTCCTGAAGTCGTTCGAGAAAGGAAAGAACAAGAATTTATGGATTTGAAGCAAGGTACTCGCACGGTGGCTCAATATCTTTCTCTTTTCAACAGACTTGGAAAATATGCATCTCACATTACAAGAGATGAAAAGAGAAAAGCAAAGAGGTTTATTTCGGGATTGAGGCAGGATTTGAGGCACGGGCATGCAGGCCATAACTTTGAATCTTTTGCTGACACTGTACAAAGGGCTCTGGTATTGGAAGAGGAGTACAAGAAAAAGGACCCCTTACCTCGTATGCAAATGGGACAAGGATCGGGGTTTGGAAAAGGGAAGAGGCCTATGGTATCTCCTCCTCAGCCATTTCAAGGGCAGAATAAGAAGTTTCGACCCATGGGAGCTGCATTGCCGAAGCCACAAGCACCGCCAGCTACTAATGACCCTCGACATGATAGGCCGCCTTGTATGCATTGTGGAGGTCCTACTCACACTTACAATACTTGCAGAAGGAGGTTGGGACAGCGTTTGATTTGTGGGAAGGCGACACACATGGCCAATACTTGTCCAGACAAGACTCCAGGCTATCAACCGGGAGCTCAGAGGCCGATGATCCCAGCTCGTGCATATGCCCTTGCGGGTGAAGAGCAAGATGTGGAAGCCAATCCCAATGCTATGGTGGAAGGTACGATATGCATCCATAACACGAACATACATGCATTATTTGGCCCTGACGCTACTCATTCGTTTATTTCTTGCAAATTAATTGATACTTTGTGTTTGCCTGTTACATGCTTATATGCTTGCTATGTGGTGAGTTCGTCGTTGGGTGGAAGTCTTGAGACGGATCGGGTGGTCAGAGACTGTGTGTTTGGGTTTGAAGGCAGAGAATATCAGGCAGATTTGGTGGTAATGCCGATGAACAGATATGGGATCATTCTGGGAATGGATTGGTTGTTTCGGTACCACGCCACGGTTGATTGTTTCACCAAGACAGTTAAGTTGGGAGAAGAAGTGGTAGTAAGGAAAGAATCAGAGATTGCACCTCTTTTGTCATTCACTGAGGCTCATAAGTTGATAAGGAATGGGGCAACGGGATTTATTGCCTATATCTTGAATAAGCCGAAAGATCAGGCGAAACTCAAAGAGACAGAAGTGGTGAAGGAATATCTGGAAGTGTTTCCCGAAGTTTTAGGTTCTTTGCCTCCGGATCGAGAGATCGAATTTGTAATAGACTTATATCCGGGATCTGAACCTTATTCTAAGACTCCTTACCGGATGGCACCGGCAGAGTTACAGGAGTTGAAAGTTCAGTTGGAAGATCTTCTTAAGAATGGATATATTCGGCCGAGTTGGAAGATCTTCTTAAGAATGGATATATTCGGCTGAGTTCGTCACCGTGGGGCGCGCCGGTTCTCTTTGTTAAGAAGAAAGATGGAACCTTGAGGATGTGCATTGACTACCGGGAGTTGAATCGGATGACGGTAAAGAATAAATATCCTTTGCCTAATATAGAGGATTTGTTTGATATGCTACAAGGGTCAAGAGTATATTCTAAGCTCGATTTAAGGCAAGGATATTATCAGCTAAAGATCAAGGAGGAAGATATTCCTAAGACAGGATTTAATACCCGGTATGGACATTATGAATTCGTGGTGATGCCATTTGGATTAACTAACGCGCCGGCAGCTTTTATGGACATGATGCATCGGATTTTCCGGCCGTATTTGGATAAGTTTGTTGTGATCTTCATCGATGATATTTTGGTGTACTCAAGGTCAGAAGAGGATCATGCTCGGCATTTGAGATTGGTATTGGAAGCTTTAAGGGATAACCAACTCTATGCCAAGTTCAGTAAATGCGAGTTCTGTATTGACAGGGTGAGTTTCTTGGGACATATTATTTCGAGCAAAGGATTAGAAGTGGATCCTTCGAAAGTAGAGGCAGTTTCTAAGTGGCAGAGTCCTAAGAATGTTTCTGAGATCCGAAGTTTCTTGGGTTTAGCCGGTTATTATCGAAGATTTGTTAAGGATTTTTCTAAGATTGCGGCTCCGTTAACCCGATTAACCAAGAAAGAGGTTCAGTTTAAGTGGGATGAGAAGTGTGAAGTTAGTTTCCAGCTCTTGAAAGATAAGTTAACTTCTGCACCGATACTTGCACTTCCGGATGGTATTGAAGGGTTTATGGTGTATACGGATGCTTCCCATGAAGGCTTAGGTTGTGTTTTGATGCAAAATGGGAGAGTAATTGCTTATGCCTCTAGGAAATTGAAAGAGCATGAGAAGAATTACCCCACTCACGACCTTGAACTTGCAGCGGTGATTTTTGCCTTGGGGAAGTGGAGACATTACTTGTATGGAACTTCATTTGAGATTTTCACCGATCATAAGAGTCTTCAGTACATATTATCTCAGAAGGAGTTGAATAGAAGGCAACGAAGATGGATGGAGACTCTCGAGGATTATGATTGTGTGATTAAGTATCACCCAGGCAAAGCTAATGTGGTCACGGATGCATTGAGCAGGAAGGCTAGTGTATCCAATTTGAAGGTAAATATTGGACAACCATTGGAATTGGTTAAGATAAAGGCTCGTATTGGTAACATCTCAGTACGTCCAGAGTTAAGGCAACAGATATTTGAGGCACAACGGACGGATGTTGAGATACAGAAGTTGATTGAGAAGGCTCGATCAGACTCCGAGTGTCCGTTTGGATTCGATGATACGGGAATCTTTCGATTTAAGGACAGGGTGGTAGTTCCAAAGGAGTTGAGAAGAGCTATTTTGGATGAAGCTCATAAAACTGTGTATTCGGTACATCCTGGTGGAAACAAGATGTATCGGGACTTTAAACAGTATTTTTGGTGGAACGGATTGAAGAGAGATGTAGTGAGTTATCTGAAGCATTGTCTGACTTGTCAGCTAGTAAAGCTGAGCATCAGAAGCCGTCAGGATTGTTACAACCATTACCTATTCCCGAATGGAAATGGGAACAGATAGCAATGGATTTTGTATCGGGTTTACCTAGAGTGAAAGGTGGATTCGATGGAATTTGGGTAATCGAGGGCAGGTTAACCAAGTCAGCACATTTTCTTGCAGTTCGGATGTCAGATAAGATAGGTAAGCTGGCTAAGAGGTATTGTGATGAGATTGTTCGGTTACATGGAGTGCCAGCTAATATTGTTTCAGACAGGGATCCGAGATTTACTTCCAAGTTCTGGCAAGAGTTACAGAAGTGTTTGGGAACCAAGCTTCAGTTCAGTACAGCTTTTCATCCACAGACTGACGGGCAATCTGAAAGATTAATTAGATACCTTGAGGATATGTTAAGGGCGTGTGCGTTGGATTTTTCGAGTTCATGGAATGAACAATTGCCCTTAATTGAGTTTGCCTACAATAATAGTTACCAAGCTTCGATAGAGATGGCACCGTATGAGTTTCTTTATGGAAGGAAGTGCCGATCTCCGTTATTTTTCGATTTGGAAGAGTGGAAGTGGAGTAAGCAAGAAGGGGTACTAAGAGGTGAAAGGAAAGATAAACCTTCCAAGGCTATTCAGGATGCTATTGAAAAAGTTCAGATTATCCGACAACGGATGAAGGTAGCTCAAGATCGACAGAAAAGTTATGCAGATAAGCGAAGGAAAGATCTTGAATTTGAAATTGGGAATAGGGAATTCCTGAAAGCTTCACCTCGGAAAGGATTAACCCGAATTGGAAAATGAGGAAAGTTGAATCCCCGATATTTGGGACCTTATGAGATTTTGGAGAGAATCGGAGATACAACTTACAGATTGGATTTGCCTCCAAGTTTAACGGGTATTCACAATGTCTTCCATGTATCACAACTTCGGAAGTATTACCCCGATGAGTCAGTGATCATACCGATTGAAGAGGTTGAGCTCGAACCGAATCTCACTTTTGTTCAGAAACCAATTAAGATTCTGGATCGGAAATTTCAAGAACTTCAGAACAGACGGTTTCCCTTGGTGAAAGTGTTATGGCGAAGTGATAAGACGGAAGAAGCCACTTGGGAAACAGAAGAGAAAATGAAGAAGTTCTATCCAGAGTTGTTTCCGACCGAGCAATGAATCCGAGGACGGATTCTTTTTAAGGGGGAGAGGTTGTAACGCCCTGTGTTTTCACACGTACAGGTATGAGTTACCTGCGCAATTACATTTAATTATATGAGTTTATATCATGTTTTACTAATTGGATTATTTCTAATTTGATTTAATTGTTTAAATTTTATATGAATTCCAAATGTGTTATGACTATATGAATGAAAATGTGAGAATGTGAATTTCGTGATTTCGGTATTAATTGAATGAAATTACGTGTTTTGTGTAATACGTGGGCTTAATTGTAACTTATTTGAATGTTTTGGACTCAATTGGAAATTGAGGTTGGGCTTAATTGCCACTTTTTGAAAGTTTAGGGACCTATTTGAATATAGGCAACCCTGAACGGTTTTCGCGATATCTTGAGCTCCGGACCTCAAAATCGAGATCCGTAACCGGCGTTGAACTTGTTTCGACGTTACCTATCCATTAAACTTGACCTTGTATTGTTTCGATACCGTTGAACCCTCGACAACGAATCTTTCCACAACCTCGTTTCTTATAACTTGTTTGAACCGTTTACTAAACGAACCGGACTTGAACCGACCCGTATCCTACCCATTTATCACTAAATATCAGCATTTTCTCCTCCTTTGCTCCCATTTTGATCGATCATCATCATCCAAGAGAGAAAAGAGGAGAGCTTCAAGAAAACCCTTGTTTTGTTCATCCAAGTTTTGAGCTCAAGCTTGATCAATCCTCCATCTTCTTCCAAGGTAATAAGTGATTTGAATTCTCCATCTTCTCCTCTATCTTTTCATCTATGAATAGCTTGGCATGAGTGAAGGATTGATATGGTTTGAATGAAAGCATAAATAGAGGGTTTGATCTTGAACTTTGGTGTCTCATGGTTTTAAATGATAGTTGTTGCATGGAATGTGTTGCTTATAACTTCCTCATCATTTCTATACCATTGAATCTCATGTTGGTTGTGTATAGCATGATATGCCATTAATGAAGCTTGAAGCTTCCATGAATGAAAGCTTGTGTTTGGGTGATTTTTGGCCAACTTTGGGTGTGAATTCTTACATATATGAATGGATTGCATGATATTTATGAGTTTTATGAATTATAAGCATGTCTAAGTGTGTATAAGAGCTTCCTTAGAGCTGCCCCTGTTTTACAAAGCTTTTCCCTCGAGAAACAGAGCTTTTGCTCTGTTTTCTCTTTGAAAACGGCCGTGTCAGCTTTGAACTGAAAATGGACACGGCCGTGTTGGGCTCTCGACTTGCCGTGTCAGCTTTGAACTGAAAATGGACACGGCCGTGTTGGGCTCTCGACTTTGATTTTTCTGAATTTAAATCTAGGACACGGCCGTGTCCAAATGCTTTGAAAACTCAACACGGCCGTGTCAAGCCCTCGACTTTGATTTTTCCGATTTTAATCCTCGGACACGGCCGTGTCCGTTTCCTTTGAAAACTCAACACGGCCGTGTCATTTGAAATGGCAGTTTTGAGGGAACTCTTTTATTGCTTGTTTTGCGTTTATTATTCGTAATTATGAATTATATGTAACATGATTATGTTAAAGTAATGTTTTATGATTGGTTTATGATTGATATATGCTATTGATGAATTATGAATGCAAAGTATGAAAGTATGAACGATATGAACAGGAACGAATACGGTTTTACCGTATAATGAACGAAACTTGGGGAATTATGTGTTTAATTGAATTCTATGATATTCATGACCATAATTGAACATATTATTGCATTTTAAGCATTCCATAGCATGTTATTGCATAGCCGAGCGTCTAATGTGGTCATGATTGAGTCTCACACTACCTTTGTCACACAGATCTTGATCCGGTGGGTGATGAGGTCGGGCAGTGAGAGCGTGTCGGATTCTTTTGTCTAGCAGGTGGGTTTTTCTTCTATTAGATAACAATATAACCCGAACACCTAATGTGCAAGGTTTTAGCCAAAACCCTATATAGGTATTTATACCAAGTTTTTAACGAGCAAATGTTTTGAACGAAACCCTTTTTTTTATGAATGTCCTACCAAAATGTTTTGGCGAGAAATGTATGAATGATCACAATGAATGAGGGCCCGGGGCTTAGTGTATTGGTGAACCGGGGAAGCATGGGCTGACGGGAATCCACATATACTAGTCCCAACAATTTCGGCAACCTGGATTTCACTAGGAGATTAGTGGATGAAAGGGGTCCCAAGCTTTTGGGGATTCATGTACCCCTCTAGCATTAATGAATGAGGGCTCGGGCCTTGCAAACCCGTTCCCTACCCGGAGGAAAAAGGAGTATATGAATGAACGAATGAATGTTCTAATGTATGTGCACGAAAGAATGTATGAATGAATGAATGAATAATGGATTACACGTGGTGGTGGTTGGAGATAATGCACGCCCTCTCGCCGGGCTATTAATGACCTAATGAACGAATGAATTGTTATAATCCTATTCGTTGTACTTTATGTTCCACTTGGGAGAAATGCTTCTAAACCTCGAATAAGGATTATAACTTGCATGTATGTGTTTCAATTCCGTAATATTATGATATTATGCCTCTGTTTTTATACCCACCAATCTGTCTAAGACTGAACCCGGAGTTGTTTCAGTTGTTTTTGCAGGGGATGCTAGGCGGGATACCAGTCAGGGAGAGTCTTGCATCGTGTCTAGCCTTTCCTTTACACGCATTTGATTACTTTTGTTACTTTTGAATTGTATATGGATGGAGCGTACATGAATATTGGTACCTATATGTATCTTTCTTGCACTATTGGTACATAGAGCGTATAGCTCAATCTAATATGGAATACATGTTGGTACCTAGAGCTCTAGCTCAATATGTAATATATGAATGATTGCTTTCGCATTTCTGTTACTCTGAGTTTTGTGGTTGTTATTGGGGTTTAAGTTATAGGTTAGTCCCGCCTGGCTTAGCGAATGTGTATGTCTCCGTTCGCTATGATTCGGCACGTGTATGGAAATCCATTTCGTATACGGGTCGGGTCATGGTGCGGGGGATGTGACGTCTCGCGCTCGGGCGTTACAAAGCCTATGAAGAAAAACATAAAAGACAAGAGGAGATTGAAGAACAACTTCTCAAAATGCAACTCAATACCAAGGAGAAAGAAGAAAAGTTCGAGAATGAGAGAACTCAACGTGAAAGAGATCGTGGCCAAGTACGAGGAGGCCGTGGTCGAAGAAGAGGAGGTTTATACAAACGATAATCAAGATAAACAAGGAAGCTCAATAAGTGGTCGTGGTGGAGGCAACTTGAGGCCTCGACAAGACAAACCTCAATTCCGATGCTTCAATTGTCAAAGACCAGGACATAGAGCTTATGAATGTACGGAACCAAATACCCGAGTTGAAGAGAAGGTCCATTAAATGGAAGAGTCAAATCAAGAAGATGGTACTTTATTGCTAGCATGCAAAGAAAAGGTATAGAATCAAGATAGCATGTGGTATCTCGACACCGTAGCTAGCAACCACATGTGCGGAAAAAGGGAGATGTTCATGCAATTGGACGAGATAGTCAATGGCAATGTCTCCTCCAGTGATGAATCAAAGATTCCGGTGAAGGGCAAAGGAAACATCCTTATCCACCTAAAGAATAGAAAACAACAATTTATCTCGAATGTTTACTATGTGCCCAACATGAAAAATAATATCTTGAGTTTGGGACAACTTTTAGATAAAGACTATAATATCGTAATGAAAAACTATAGTCTTTCAATAAAAGATAATCGGAATAATTTAACTGTTAAAGTCCCGATGTCAAGGAATAGAATGTTTATGTTGAACATTCAAACGGGATGTGACTAAATGCCTTAAATTTGGGTGGATTGGAATTATTATCAAAGAAGGAAATGATATGAGGATTGCCCCACATAAGTCAACCGGATCAACTGTGCGAAGGATTTCTACTCGGAAAATAATTTAGGAAAAGTTCTCCAAAGGAGTCAAACTCAAGAGAGCGAAAGCCACTGGAGCTCATCCACACGGACGTTTGTGGACCAATCAAACCACACTCTATGGGTAAAAGCAACTATTTTCTTCTCTTTATTGACGATTTTTCTAGAAAAACATGGGCGTATTTTTTGAAGGAAAAATCAGAAGTATTCAAAGTATTTAAGTAATTCAAGGTGTTAGTGGAGAAGGAAAGTGGGCACGGGATCAAAGCCATGAAATCTGATCAAGGTGGTGAATTCACTTTTAGAGAATTCCAGGAGTTTTGTAAGGAGAATGACATCCGCCGACTTTTGATAGTCCCAGGATCGCCCCAACAAAACGGAGTGGCGGAGAGATAGAGCAAGACTGTCCTTGACATGGCCCGGAGTATGCTCAAAAGCAAGAATATGCCAAAAGAGTTTTGGGCAGAAGCTGTAGCCACCGTAGTGTACCTGATGAACCGATCTCTAATAAGAAGTGTGTAGCACCCCGAGCGGTGGGCACAACATCCCCCGCACTAGAGTCTAACACGTGTAACGAAATAGAATGTTTGCACACATGTCAAACCATAGCGGACGGGTGACAAATCAAAAACTTCCTAAGCTAGGCGGTCTAGACCCTCAAATCAAAGTATGCAATTTAAACAAATAAGCGGAAGCGATTAAAGTACAAGTCATTCCAAACTAGCAACATATATATATACATCATGGCCTCAAAGTCATATCATAACATTTAAATAGTCACATGTCCATCCTGGGCCAACAGAATAGTTATCTAGCATAAGTATTCATGTACAAGTCCAAAAGTATCATCAATACATAATAAAAGTAACGTATACATGAACTCGAGCTATCCACAAGTAAGACGACTAGACCACTTGCCGCCTAGCTCAAGACTCCAAAAGTAATACCTGCAACTCAAAAGAAGGGGAAAAAGAAGAACAACAACGAGGGTTGGTCCTAATGACTAGTGAGGAGCTAACACACTCACCCATATACGTATAGAGCAAAGCAATTAACAAATCAAGAGATAGTCAATGAACCAAGAATGGTTTTTACAAACTAAACAGTTCCCGTGATACTAGATATATACTTAAAAAAAGTTAAAGGCTGGAGGCCAAAGCAACCAATTTTAGGTGTTTAGGAATCCATTCACATTTCATCGACTCAAGACATGACAAGAACTCGACGAGTATAAGTTATCTTCAAACTTTCCAAGACAAGATAAGACAAAACCAAAGCAAAACAAGTTCAACTAAGCTTCAAGTAGAAAAGAGAGATGCATTCCCTCAAATCCCATGTCAAGTAAGTGCTGAGACGAGGGCTAATTACTCCTACCCGCTCCTTCAACGGTGTAACCGCTGGCACAAGAGAATTCACTTTCCCCTCGACCTCCCGTAGTTGAGTGAATCTTCTCAAATGGAAATATACACAAGAGGTGTGTCCGACGAACCACGGCCATCCCGGATGCTCCTTACCCATATTCCCGGGGGCCCAAATAATTCAAGAACAAGTTCAAGTACAATGAGTCTATCTTTCAAGACCAATTCTCGCTACAAGATCAAACGCACCAAAAGCTTTTCAAAAACAAAGCAAAATAGAGTACGTATACATATCATACATGTATTTACCATATAGTATATATATATACTTCGCAAGCGGGCTTCAAAACACATAAGGTTTTAGGTCGAGATAGCTAAAAGGAACAAAAACCCCCACCTTAGCCAGAACAAGAGCAAAAAGAGAGAGAGCAAGGAATGCCTACGATGCAACCTCTTCGTCCTCGGGAGGGTCTGCTGAACAAAACAAACAACAAGAGGTACTTTTAGACTCAATATGTACCAAATTGACGCTCGACATAAGTATATGAATGTAAGTGATGCGTATGAAGTGAAATGATGTAGCATGTTGAATATATAAGAGCATATAAGGTCATAATTCAAAAACGAGCAAGTAAATCAAGCCATGAATTCAAAACATATAACTTAACCCAAAATATAGCAAGTTAACGATGTATACAAGTCACAAATAGGGGAAAAAACAACGAAAAGCAACGAAACGGTAAAAGAAACTCCCCAACCGCTGCCCCCTCGAGTGTGACACAACCATGTCCAATATACACAGCATATGGAGACGACCGTGTCTGAATTTTTAAAATTCAAATACCCAAGTCGACAATACAATACGTCTGTGTCAAGTTTTAGTGTAATCTTGACATGGTCGTGTCAAGATTCGTCACTTCAAAGGAAATGCGTAGCAGTGCCATTTTTGTGCGAGGAAAAGCAGGGGATCAAGGTGGAGCAGTGGGGCAGTACTTAGGCCTCAAAATAACACAAAAATAAAGCACAAAACTTCACAAAATTCAGCTCATAACAGCTCTCAAAGTCACAGCAAAGGTCACGCACAAGAACAAGGAAGAGATGAGTTCATATCATGCCATTCTCCAAGTTTTACCCAACTCCATTAATAGTGAAATAACCTAAACTCAACTACCATGAAAATACATGAAATAAATGCATTAAAGAAGGTTTTATGTTCAATTTTCATGCATCGATTCACCATAAATCCAAGGAATGAGCAAGAAGCCATGAAAGCTCTTAAACCCTTACTATTCACATAGAAATCTATGCCATACTCAAACCTTGATGAAAATGCACAAGATAGGACTTAAAAGAATCACAAGGAGAAGGGGAACACATTCATATACATACCTCTTGAATTGGTTAAGAAATGATCAAGTTTTGAGTTCAAATGATGAAAGGGTGAATAGTGCCGAATTACTTCTCTTGTTTCTTCAAGTTTTCAGCCACTTTTTCCTTCTCTTTTGCTTATGTCTGAAATGAAGAGGCTAGGGGGTAGAAATTGGGTTAAATCATGGTTAATTAAACTCAAGTTTGTCTTCATTTGGTTAAGTATAGAGTCAAGGGTGATTAATTTAGTCAAAGGTGGTAATTTCGTACAAGGGACTCGGTTTGACGAAGTTTCGGGGATCCAAATGGGCTTAGAAAAATACAAGACTTATTTCATTGGCTCCAAATCATCGAAACGAGTCCAATGGTGGTGATGGAATTCGAATCTGAATTCTCAAGCTCAAGATACGCCGCCCGGAACCCAAGGTACGCCCGAAACGTTTTAGGCCATTTTCGGTTCCTCTCCAAACAAACGAACCAAAAAATGAACAAAGGAACTCGAAAACATAAAACAAGAATGTTAAACATGTTCATAACACATATATCTCATGTATGGCAAATTGGCATAAAAATCGGAATCGAAATCGAGCATAAGATTCATATATTCAAGTTCAAAATATAATCAAATAATTCAAATAAATAATTATATCAATTAAACATTAAAATAACTATATAAGTGAATAAATTAAATAATTAAAAACGTAAGAAATGCATTCGTGACATCATACCTGTACGGTCGAAAAATCGGAGCGTTACAAAGTGTGTGGGGAATGACACCGCAAGAAACATGGAGTGGAAGAAAGCAAGGAGTCTCACACCTTAAAGTCTTCCGGAGTTTAGCCTATACGCATGTACCAGACATAAGGAGAACCAAGCTCGATGATAAAAGTACACAGCTAGTCTTCATTGGGTATTGCGAGAGTTCTAAAGGCTACAAGTAATACAATCCAAGCAACAAGAAGACGATTACTAGCGGTGATATACAATTCGATGAAAAAGGTGCTTGGGAGTGGAATGCTCGTGAAGGAAACTACAATCTCCAGCCATACTTTCCTCATGAAAATAAGCAACCAGATGTTAGACAAGAGATTCTGACTCCACCATCCTCACCAAGATCCAACAATCATGAAGATCCACAAAGTTTAAGCTTAAGGACTCCACGCATGAGGAACTTGCAAGATATCTATGACGCCACTGAGAGGCAAGATGATCTCACCTTATTCTGCCTTTTTCCTGATTCAGAACCACTAAACTTTCAGAAGGCAATGCAAGACAAAAATTAGAAAAGTGATATGGATGAAGAGATCAAGGCCATCGAGAAAAATAACACGTGGTAGCTCACCATGTTACCCAAGGGACACAAAGCTATAAGCATGAAATGGGTGTACAAGGTAAACAGAAATGCCAAAGGAGAAATCGAAAGATACAAAGCGAGATTGGTGGCGAAAGGATACAGTCAAAGAGTAGGCATCGACTATGATGAGTTGTTTGCTCCGGTTGCTCGCTTGGAGACTATAAGGTTGATGATTTCCCTCGCTATGAAAAATCAATGAAAAATATATCAAATGAATGTGAAGTCAGCTTTCTTAAATAAATAGCTTGAAGAAGAGGTGTACATCGAGCAACCACCAGGATACGAGGTAAAGCACCAAGAAGATAAAGTGCTAAGGTTGAAGAAAGCACTGTATGGGTTGAAGGAAGCACCAAGTGCTTGGAATAGTCGGATTGACAATTACTATAGATTTACGAGATGCCTTTACTAACATGCCCTGTATGTCAAAGTTAAAGATGCTGACATCATGATCGTGTGCCTGTACATAGATGATTTGATCTTTACAGGTAGCAATTCAAGTATGTTCGATGAGTTCAAGAAAGCAATGATCAAGGAGTTTGAGATGAAGAATATCGGTAAAATGTCATACTACTTGGGTATAGAAGTCAAACAAGGAGAAGATGGGATATTCATTGGCCAAGAGCGCTATGCGAGCTCCTAAAGAAGTTCAAAATGAATGATTGCAAACCCGTATCAACACCAATGGAGTGCGGAGTAAAGCTGTCGAAGAATAACAAAGGAGAAAAGATAGATCCAACAAATTTCAAGAGTTTAGTCAGTAGCTTTCGATACTTAACTTGTACGAGGCCCGATATATTATACACCATTAGACTGGTCAGCTGCTACATGGAAGCTCCAACAGTGAATCATCTTAAAACGGTAAAAGGAATACTCCACTATATAAAAGGTACGATCGAACTTGAGCTACTTTACTCTCATTATAACAATTTCAATCTTCATGGATACAGTGATAACGATTGGGCCGGAGATTTAGATGAAAGGAAAAGCACAAGTGGTTTGCTTTCTTTGTTGAAGATACAATATTCACTTGGATATCAAAGAAGCAACCAAGTGACACTCTCCACTTGCTAGGCGGAATATGTTGCGGTAATATCAAGTGTGTGTCATGCAATTTGGCTAAGAAATCTGTTAAAGGAATTAGGAATGAAGCAAAAGAAGGCGACAACAATCTACGTTAACAACAAGTCTGTAGTGCCTGGAGGGTGGGCCACCACATCCCCCACACCTAAACCCGAAGTAGCATATGAAACGAAAAATCCATACATGAGCCCAAGTCTAAGCGAAAGAGAGACCACACACTCACTAAGCTAGGTGGAGCTATATGTACCCAAAGCGCGCAACAAAGAATCAAATAGCGGAAGCAAGGAGTTCTAACAACATAAAATTCCAAAATCACTCATAACATCAAGTTCACAAAATATACGTAGCCATAACGAATCACAAACCCATAACAAAATTCATATCATAGTCAATTCATTAAATACAAGTCCAAAATGTTATGCAATGCACCTAGCATGACCTAAACCCAAAAGTGAGACTCGAATGACCCACTTCTCCGCCTAGCTCGTGCACCAAAAGACCTGCAAACTAAAAGTGGTAAAGGAGAGGTGTCGTCATATCTCGACTGAGTGAGGGGCTAACTCACACCCACACACATATAAGTATATAGAGCAAAGCACGTAAAAGATAAAGGTTATGAACTGGGAATAGGTTTTGCATGCCAAAGAGTTTTCATAAAACATTATATATCTTATACATATACATTACGTTCATAAAGACTCTATTCCCATTTTAAAATCCAAAGATTTCATTAAAGCTTGGCGAGTACGAGCATCCACCGTTACTTCTCATTCGCTATATAAAAGCCAAATCAAATTCAATCCCCAACTTCGGTGATGGAAGGGTCGGCCAACCCTTAACCATCCATTAAATTAGTAAATTTCTCGAAGGGTAGTTAACCCACACGAGTTCCCTTAGTAAGTTCCTTGGGGGTAGCTAACCCACACGAGTCCTCCTCGATTTTCACACCGAAGGCATCAAGAGCATCACGCCTTCCCTGTAGCACCCGGAATGCTAGGTAGCCACATCCCCCGCACTATAGTTCAATCCACATATGGAACGAACACCCATACATGAATCAAGCCTATAGCGAACGGGAGACATTAAAGAAAATAACTCACTCGCTAGGCGGGACTAACCCTCAATTAGATACCAACATATATGCAATAGAACGGAAGCATAGTAGTATACATGCAATTCATTATCCATCGTTGATTACAAAATAATAACTCCATAATTTACAACTCCAAACTAGCCAAGTATAAGTCATAACATACATAGATACCAAAACCAATTTATAATAGTAGAAATCTATCAATAAGATACATGAAACATGAGGGTGACAAATGCTAGACCCAAAAGAAGCAAAACTCGACTCAATCCCGCCCAGCACTCGACCTGCCATACCTGAAAATGTGAGGTGTCAGCCTATGAAAGACTGAGTGAGGGGTCTAATAATTATAAGCGCAATTACCGTGCAAGCTATAATCTAGGGTAAGATTTTATAAAAGTAAACAATATAAGTTTAAGCATAAGATAGGCCTCGCCCGAGATTACAACTAATCAATTCAGTACAATTCAGTTCAATCAATCAGTGGCTCGGCGAGTGAGGGCAATTCTTCTACCTTTCTCCAACTATGTACAATAAGTCAATTTTAAATGATTAAGTGATCAAGCAATCAATTTCAATGCACAATTAGCAGTTTCAATAACTCCTTCTTCCTCCAGATGATGGGGCATTGCAAGGCCCCGCCATCCAATCAGTGTGAGCATAGGGTTCATGATTCCCTATACCCGGAACTCCTTCCTCCACTAATCTCCTAGTGGATTCAGGGGTCATCCCAATAATGTGAGGATAGTGCAAAAGTTTCCCGTCAGCCCAAGCTTTCCCGGTTGGCTCAATACACTACCCTCGGCCTACAGTGAACAATATACTTGCCAAATCAATCAATTCAGTCGATCAATCAGTAAATCAATCAATCGGTACAATTCGATAATTCAATTGGAGATCAATAAAGTTTTGGAAACTATAGATATATATATATAGATACATTTTGGTCCAAAGTTCACATAGGGTTGTAGGGTTCTTTATATCTAGAAGTAACCTCACATTTACCGACCAAAAGAAATAAGAAAACACCCTATGGAGCGTGTTTCTCGTCCCCTGGAATGTGATCTGTGTAACAAGGGC
Source organism: Lantana camara (assembly GCA_037501455.1). Taxonomy (NCBI): domain Eukaryota; kingdom Viridiplantae; phylum Streptophyta; class Magnoliopsida; order Lamiales; family Verbenaceae; genus Lantana; species Lantana camara. The sequence continues at coordinate 25,943,359 of CM074855.1, read as the reverse complement.
AAGTGTACGTGAGACTCGACTCAAATGAACCATTTAAGACCAATGGCATGTTCAATTAGTGTCAATCATGCAATTACAATTGATAACTGTCATAACCATATTCGGTTAATCAAGTAATATAGCAAGGATCAAGCAATCAATGTATGAATCAAGGTATGAAAATATTACACAAACCTCCCCTATGGAGCTTAAACATGAAATCACATAATACCTATGACACACATAAGTTAACACATTATATGGTATATCAATGAAGTGTACATGCCGAAAATGAACCAAGAAAACCATGCAAATTAAGTTTGAAATTCACATTCTTATGCAGAAAATGCAGGGGTCGCGGGCGCGACCTAATTTTTCCCGAATTTTCCTCCAATTTTTCAAATCTCGAAACTTGGCCAAAAACGGGTCGTGGGCGCGACCGATTTTGTTCTATTTTCGGTCGTGGTAGCGACCTGTTACGCAGCAGCAGCAAAACAGGGGAAAACAGGGGAATTCCGAACCAAAGCCTCAAAAACCATAACAAATGAAATTTCAATCCATGACAAATATTCAAACACCTCAATTACACATTATACTTCACTTATCCATCATATAAACCATATAATATGCATCAACTCATCAAGAATTTGTTCATAAAACCCCATAAATATTCATGCTTCCAACTTCTAAATAATTCAAAGTTTTCATGCAAGCTTCCAATCCTTTTAATCACAAACATGCTTCTAGCAATAAATACATAAGAATTCATCATTTAATCCATAAACCCTACTTAATCATAATTCAAGAGATTCATACAATTCTCAAGTTATACCTTGAAATGAAAGAAATATGAGATGAAATGGTAGTATGATGATGATGATAATCCTAGCTCCACAATTCCTTCAAAGTCTAGCTTGAATTATGAGATGAAATTCTCCTTCTCTTCCTTGGGGTAAAAATCAGTCTTGAGTGTGTGTGGTTTCTTATCTCTTGGATGAAATGGAATATGATGGAATCAAATGGAAGAGTTAGATGATATATCAAAGTCTTACATGAATATGTGTGATTCATTATATTTTGCACATAAGTCCTTAAGCTATTTGAATTCATGTAATCAAGTTTCATCTCTACACAAAAGATCAATTAAATCCCTGTCATGTTATCCAATTAAGTATACAAATTTACACTAAGGATCAATTAAGGACATGTAGTGCAATTAGGTCACAAATATCAATTAGTTCATATAATTCATTTTAATGAAAATTATACGAATACATGAAGTTATAATGCATATATTATGATGAAAGTTATAAATAAATGAATGAAATAATTCAATTAAACCTCCCAACTCCCGAAGACCCGTTCGTAGCGTGCTTACCTGAACTTCTAGAAATTGGGGCGTTACAACTCTTCCCCCCCCCCCCTAGAAGAATCTGGTCCCCAGATTCACTGATTGGAAATAAACAACTCTGGGTGGAACCTCTTCATTTTCTCTTCCGGCTCCCAAGTTATCTCTTCAGTTTTATCACTTCGCCACAACACTTTGACCATAGGAATACTCCGGTTCCTCAACTCTTGATACTTCCAGTCCAAAATTCTAACCGGCTTCTGAACAAATGACAAATTCGGTTCTAATTCCACTTCTTCAATGGGGAGAATTTCTGTTTCATCCGGATAATACTTTCTTAGCTGAGATAAGTGGAAAACATTGTGAATTCCGGTAAGAATAGGCAGTAAATTGAATCGGTAAGCTACTTCTCCAACCTTCTCAAGAATTTCAAACGATCCCAAATAACGAGGATTAAGCTTTCCTCCCTTTCCAATCCGAGAAAACCCCTTTCGTGGAGATACCTTCAAGAAAACCTAGTCTCCCACTTCAAATTTAAGATCCCTCCGGCGAATATCGGCATAACTTTTCTGTCTATCTTGTGCAGCTTTCATTCATTGTTGTATCTTTTGAACCTTCTCAATCATAGCCCTCACAGATTTGGAAGGTTTCTCCAATTTCTCACCTTTCTTTACCTCTTCTTGTTTTGTCCATTTCCATTCTTCTAAATCAAAGAATAACGGTGACCGATATTTACGCCCATAAAGCACTTCATATGGAGCCATACGGATAGAAGCTTGATAACTATTATTATACGCGAACTCAATTAACGGAAGTTGTTCATGCCAAGAAGTTTGAAAATCCAATGCACATGCCCGAAGCAAATCTTCCAAATATCGTATAACTCTCTCGGATTGACGATCAGTTTGAGGATAAAATGTCGTGCTAAATTGGAGTTTCGTGCCCAAAATCCCTTGCAACTCTTGCCATAACTTTGAAGTAAATCGAGGGTCCCTATCAGAAACAATACTCACCGGAATCCCACGAAGTCGGATAATTTCTCTATTATAGATCTCGGCCAATTTACGGATCTTGTATGTCATTCGGACCGGTAGAAAATGCGCAGATTTCGTTTACCGATCCACAATCACCCAAATACCATCATAACCACCTTTCACTCTTTGTAATACGGATATAAAATCCATCGTCACTTGTTCCCACTTCCACTCGGGAATAGGTAACTACTGTAGAAGACCTCCCGGCTTTTGATGCTCGGCCTTAACTTTCTGACACGTCAAACAATATTTCACAAACTCGGCTACATCCTTCTTTAACCCTGTTAGGAATAGTACCCTAGAAAGCCGATTGTATATCCGCTTTCTGCTTTTCCTTATTGTAATCACAGACAATCTTTGAATGAAATAACGAATTGAGGTAACACTTCTTTATATGCTCTTGTTTGGTATCCGTTTACTTTATCTGTGCATGTATGAGAACTCCCCTAATCCTGATGACTTTAGGACTCTACCATTTAGGTGAAATGGTTCATGAAAGGAGACCTATATCACATAAGTCATGGTTAGTAAAATACTCCAAGCCGATGAGTCCTACCGACAGTGGGAGTGTCAACCTGACTCCTCTAAGGCTTGCTTGTGGGATCATGCCCTTAAGAAGGACGACCTTGTTTCATGGAGGTGCAAAGTGTATAGTTTATACATGCGTGATACATGAGGGTGCTTACTTCAATAAGTTCACTGAGGTGCCCCATGTGAGAACATTCCTAAATGGGAAAGGAAATTTCTATTTCAGGTAATAGAAACTTCCAGATTAGGAAATATCTCACGAGTTATTGATGTGATTAATTGATCCTTAGACTTGAGGTTCCATGTCACTTTATGAGTTAACTCTGCAGTCTTAGGTATAAGCTTTAAAGGGTGTCGCCTTAGACAACTGATTCAAGGCTTATGCTGGGGCTGCACAAGTGACTCATGAAAGTGAATGAGAATCAAGAAAGGACCTACACTTGCATCTGCAAGGTGATCTCTTATTTTGTAAGTCATTCATATGCCATATGGAGTCCTTGGCCAAGGCAGTAGATCAAGACATCAAGAAAAGGGTTTCTTGGATTGAGATCAAATGGATATGAAATGCACTTTGCTTTAAGACCGGATTATTAGGGTTCTGATTATTCCTTTACCCTAGATCTTGGTTGAGAGATAGTAAGTAGGAGGATTGTATCTCACATGAATCAATGGCTTAAAGGTTCTGTCGAATCCGAACATTCCAATTCAGCTAGGGGTTAAACATCTGTTGCTAGACTATGGTCGTTTAATCTGTGGACTGATTAATTACTTAGTGAATTAATTAATTAGGGTCACTGCTAATTGAATTGAGAACCTAGAGGGTCACACACAACAACTTGGTTACATGAGTTAAGGCTTTAAAATGATTAAACGAGTTAATCGAGCCTAGAGGGTTCCACACGTGTGAAACCACACGTGTGGGTCACGTGACTGGACACGTATCCTTGGGACACGTGTGCCACACGTGTATAATTATTTATGTATTAAATAATTAATGTGATTAATTATTTAATAGACTTTGGTTTAATTTTGAATTAAAAAGAAAGTCTTATTTTGGAGAAAAATAATCTATTTAATTAATTACGAATTAAATTAATTAGATAAATAAGTTATTTATTTATTAATAAATAAAGTATAATAATATCCAAAAGGGTTTGGATATTTTAGCTCTCTTAAAATTTGATTTGAATTTGAATAAAAAGTAAAAGTTCAAAATTACTTGATGATCAAGTAATAGTAGAAAGGGACCAAAACCCTAGCCCATAAGGACTAGGATTTTCAGCCACCCCTCCCAATTATATATACGGGAGCTCGAGCTCCCCTTGAGAGTGATTGATTGATTTCTTTTGGTTCATGTGTTGAACACCATCCTTTCCCCAAGATAAAATAAACACTAGGTTAAGCCTAAACACTAACTAGAGAACTAGCATCCTTACTAGTTAGATTGTAGTCAAGTTGGTGGACAATCTCTAGAGAGTTTCAAGTTAGAAGTTTTGAAGATTCGAGCTTTACCAAGGAGAGGGGATCAAGCCGCGAGAAGAGCGTTCTTGGGTGGCTTGAAACGCTTCAAGAAAGATTAATAGAAAAGTAAGTTTCTAATCTTTACGAATTTGGATACACGATTGCGAGTCCAAGATCTTTTTGTTGGAAAATTTTTAAATTTCCGCTGCTTTCTGATTCCTGTTTTCCAACAAGTGGTATCAGAGCCACCTCGTTAATCGTGTTTCGGATTCGTCTCAATTATTCTGAATTTGGTAGAAATTCTTAGGCTTGATGCGATTGAGTATTTGTAATTGTTTTAGAAAGCCTGAATTACGAAACTGTATTTTTCCTGAAAGTTTATGAAAACTGTTTTGTAAAATCTATTTTAAAAACTGTTTTAGATTTGAAACTGTATAAAATGTTTTGGATTTCTTGGATTGGTTTTGCTTTTGAACGAAAACACGAAAGGAAAACCCGGACTACGACGAACACGCGAAAACCCCACGCGCGCACCGCCCGCCTGCCCTAGGGGCGCGCAGGGCGTCCCGCCCAGCACCTCCCGCACGCCTGTGCGGGAGCCACCCGGGCGCCCACCCGTCCTCCGCCTAGGCTGGGCGAGGATCCGGCAAGGCGTGCGGGATCGCCCGCCCAGGCCGCCCGCATGAGGCGAAAGGGAAGCGCGTGCAGCCCTTTTCGCGTACGGGCCTCGTTTTTCCTCGTGATCCGTTTTTCGTATTTCATGCAATCCAGTCCCAATTTTGTTTATTTTATTAAAACTTGTTTTTAATTAAATTAATTTATTTTGAATAAAAATTAAAATTGGGATTTTTTAGAAATAGAAACGGTTTAAAATTTTGGGAAACTACATCTTTGATAAAATTATTAATTTTTAGAAATTAATTTGAATTTTATTAGTTTTAGTAATTTGGGATTTGTTGAAAAGTTTTATGAACAAGACTCGCATCAAGTCGTGTTTTAAGTCATTAGGACTTGAAACGGGAATTTTAATTTATTGGCTAAATTTAAATTCTCGCAAGTTGCATGTTAGGTGATCTTGGGTTTAGACTTATGTATGGTTTTAATTTATGCACATGGATGGTTTAAATTGGGGTTGGAGCCCTATAGTTGTGTTTTTCAATTGAGGTTGGAGCCTCACTTAAGTGCGTACTGTTATGTGATTTATTATGTGGCTTTCCATATAACTGTTTTTGAGGTCGGGGTATGCCCCGTGTAATTGTCTAAGGCCAATATGAAGATTGAGCCTTATTACTTTATGTCTTTTTCTTTTATTGTAATTTGAGAGTAGAGATAGGTGGTGAGGTTTTATTTTCATTTTGGAGTCAATGCACCCATGGAGTAAGATGGACCACATTCAAGTAACAAGGAGGCCATAAGTGAAGACCCCTCAAAATTTTACGGAGGGGAATCTCAATTGTAAAATGTAATAGAGATAGGGCTCGTATTTTGTTACCGTTTTCCCTTATGTGATTTAAACTGTTTATGTGGCATGTATGTTAGAACTTGTGATTGTGGAGTTGCTCCCACATATCATGCATAAGATAGGTAGAACCCATGATCATCACACGTTAGTATCATGCTAGGACATGTTATCTGTTTATGTGCTTGTTTGAAATGCATTTAATTGTACTTGCATTAATCATGACTAATAAAATTGGATAACATATATGTTGGTGAGGTCGAACCGGACAACTCTCCGGTTAATTCGAAAATTCCCATTAAATATTAAGCTAATTTTGATTAAATAGGTGTTTAATTCGAGGTGCAAATTTTGAATTAAATTCCTAGCATTCCATCAATAGGTTTTAAGTTTAGTAAGTGAAACTAGTTATTGTCCGCGAGTCGTGGGATAGCTAGTGGAGCTTATTAGTTCTTAGTTACCTAATTGATCATTTTAAATGATCAATATTTCGTGGTCAATTTTGGCAAGGGCGATGTCCGCGAGTCGTAGGTCGTCCGAACTAAGTTTTGATCATGATCTTATGATTGATGGGTCTAGCTTAACGCCTAAGTAAATATGGATGTCGCACGAGTCGTGGGTCCATATTGAAAGATAGGTGATGCAAAAACAATTACTAAGAGTTCTAAAGGTGTTAGAATTGGTAAGTTGTACCTACCTAGGGTTTTACTTAGAATGTCCGCGAGTCGTGGGTTCGAGGTAAAATGCTTAGGATCTTAGTACCCATTGGGAAACGCGTTCCTCTTAGGTCTTTGGGAATTATAGATCTTTGAAAAACAGTGGGAGCTACATCAGATTAAAGACCTTATCTTTTGTATATCGTTATAATTCAGCATGCTCACTAGTTATCTGTTTTACCATTTAGGTCGTAGATTCTGTGATTCTCTACGTGTTTTGAAATGGCAACCAAAAACCCTCTTGTATCGATCCTCGAGTCAAATAAGTTGACTGGTCCCAACTATTCTGATTGGCTGAGGAATCTAAAAATCATTTTAGATTCTGAGAAGAGAACTGATGTTCTCTTCGAAGGGGAGCCTAGTCCTAAAGGGGACGCTCCCACTCGGGCCGAGCGGGATGCAATCCAGAAGTGGAAGGATGATAATCTCCAAGCCCGTTGCCTTATGTTGGCTAACATGTCTCCGGACTTACAAAGGCAACATAAGGCCATGGAATTTGCTTGGGAGATTTACGACCACTTAGAGCAACTTTACCGCTCTCATGAACGTGTTACAAGGTATAACACTTCAAAGGAATTGTTCCACTTGAGAATGAGGGAAGGTTCAAGTGTCCATGAATATGACTCAAGTTTCTCGCCCTTACTGAGAAACTTGCTTCCAAGGACATGCCACTGAAAGATGAGCTTTCAGTGTACTTGTTACTAGCCTCGCTCCCACCATCATTTAACCCATTTGTCCTTAACTTCAATATGAATCATGCTGGTGCTACTGTAGCTGAGCTGATTAGTCAGCTTGTAACTGCTGAAAGCACGATCAAGAAGGAAAACAAGGTTCTGATGGTGAATGCTCCATCTTCCTCTTCTGGGCCATCTAAAGGTAAGGGCAAGAAAGCCCAAAAGAAGAAGAAGAAACCCCTTAGGCAGGACAACCCCAAATTCTTAAGTAAGAATAACTAGGGATTTTACCATGCTACATTTCATAGGGCGTTTTAGGGACTGACTTAGAGGGAACTAGATTCAAAATCTTTGCTGCACTTTCTAGGGCATAACCCCAGAAAGAAGGTGGTAAGTCAGTGAAACTCATCATGGAACGAACCATATCTAGTAGGGTTCGATTCCTTCTCTCAGAAACTCCATTAAGCTGAGGAGTTCCCGGAGGAGTCCACAGAGAGATAATCCCATTATCTTTGAGGTGATTAAGGAATTCTTCACTAAGATACTCGCCTCCTCGATCATATCGAAGTGCTTTGATCTTGTGACCAGTTTGGTTCTCAACATCCTTTTGAAATTCTAAGAATTTCTCAGAAGCTTCAGATTTATACTTCATTAAGTATACATAACCATATCGACTAAAGTCATCGGTAAAGGTTACGAAATACTGATGATTGTTTCTTGTGCTTACACTAGCGGTCCACAAACATCAGTATGGATCAAATCCAAAACCTTAATGGCACGTTCCACAGTTCCTTTAAAAGGGACTTTGGACATTTTTCCTTGAGACAGGATTCGCAATGTAACGCCCCAATTTTCGGCTTCCCAGGTACGCAAATTAATTGCCGAATGTGCCTTAATTTCTTAATTATCCTTAAATGTGCACCCACTTTAATTCAAGGACTAAATTGTAAAAATATATTCTTGGACTAAATTGATCTTTTTCTAACCTTATATCCTTAATTGCATAACTTATATAACTTGAGGGACTTAATTGCAAATTATGTCATTTCATCAATTTTAAGAGATGAAACACGTTAAATGCTTCTCCAGGCTTCCATTTCATTTCATCTTAGAGAATACACCATTTTTGCTCCCACTTCTCACGATGTAACAACAAAAAGAGGAAGAAGAAGAATTCATCCCTTTCAAGCAAATATTTTGGAGGAATTGAGGGTCATGGATCATCATCATCATCATCTTAACTTCATCTTCATCTCCTAAGTTCTTCAAAGGAAGAGAGGGAAGTAATCACGATTTCTTGAAATTTATATATGAAGCTAGGGTTAGGATTTGTATGAAATAGATTGTGTTTTAATTGTTAGAAGCATGATTAATGGTATTAGATTTGATTTCATACATAAATCTTGGGAATTATGAAGTTATATGATGAGTTTATATATGAGTGTGAAGTTAAGGATTTGAGGTGATCAAACATGATTTATGTGTTTATATTGGCTTTTATTGTATCCTAGACATGAGAACATATTTCTTGTATAAACTATAACTTGTGAGATTGAATCATGGGGATTATGAAGGAGATTTGATGATATTTCGTGCCTCCCCTATTTCTGCCTCTGTTTCTGCATCCTCTGCATAATGGGAACGGCCCTTCCCGTTCCCTTTGTGTTTGGGGAACGGCCCTTCCCATAGTTTGAATAATGTGCCAGGCCGCGAGGACGGGAACGACCGTTCTGATTTTGTCTCACAGACGGGAACGGCCGTTCCCATCTTCGGGGAGCCCGACAAGCGGGAACGGCCATTCCCACTTTACACTTAAACCTGGAACGGTCGTTCCCAGCCCTCTGGAGGTGCAGAAAGTTTCTGCATAAAATGGAGAATTCCAAATCCTTTTCTTTACCTTTAATTAACCCTAATATGCTATTATATCATCAATATCATGTCATAATATGAATATACTATGCTACATTGTTCATTGCATGCCATCTCGTCATTGATCATACCATGTGTTTATTTGGTATCGTTATCAAGTTATGGTCTAATAAGGGCACGAATGTTTCTGTTTCTTGTCCAGTTGTTCTCCAAGATGGAGATTGAGAACAATGAGCACATTCATATATTCATGAATCGTCGTGTCAACCGTTAGCAAGCAAGACAGGTCATGCAAAGCCATGCACGTATCATGATTATCGTGTCATTGTCCAGATCATGCAAAGCAATTCAGGCACCGTGTTACCTTGATCATCGTGATTATCGTGTTATCGTGTACATGCGTTCTCCTGGCCAGGTCCTCCTTAGTGAGGGCGCTGGGCTGGTCTTCGGGCTGGTGGTTGTCCGTCCAACCACTGGAAGAACTAAGCCCTATCGTGTTATCGTGAATGGTGAAGGCTTGCTACCTTCCCATTATCGTGTTATCGTGATTGGAGTGATGGAGGTTCTTGGAGTGATGGAGGGGATGGGTATTGGAGTGATGGAATATATTGGAGTGATGGAGTTATGCGAGTGTTCGTGGGAGTGATGGAGTTATTCGTGAAATCGATATACATGTCGTGTTCTTGCAGGTATATCCTAGGCAGGAATCAAGCTGAGTCGAGCCCTGGCAGTCGAGCCACACGGTGCATCTATTTATTTAACATTTCAAAGAAATTATTGTCAATGTTACTTGTTAAGTATTTAGGAGATGATAATGTATTGATATGTAAAATCCAAGCATACATTACTTGATAAATGATCGATAGTGTAGCATGCTTTCGCTTTGTCCTGTTGCATGTATGAATGAGTCTCGTCTAGTTTATTGTTTTATTTGCATTGTAACCCGTTCGCTATAGGTTGATTCATGTATGGACTGACCATTTCATATGTGGATCGGCCTATAGTGCGGGGGTGTGGCATCCTCATGTATTGGGGTGCTACATCTTAAGTGGTATCAGAGCCCGGTTTCAAAACCGAGGTTCTAGTGTCATGTCAAGTTTAGGTCAAGTGGCGTAGGGATTATTTGCTAATTTGTGCATTGCATTTATTTACGACTTTACATGCTCACAAGTGAATCCGAGGACGGATTCTTTTGAAGGGGGGAGAATTGTAACGCCCCAATTTCCAGCTTCCCAGGTACGCAAATTAATTGCCGAATGTGCCTTAATTTCTTAATTGTCCTTAAATGTGCACCCACTTTAATTCAAGGACTAAATTGTAAAAATATATTCTTGGACTAAATTGATCTTTTGCTAACCTTATATCCTTAATTGCATAACTTATATAACTTGAGGGACTTAATTCCAAATTATGTCATTTCATCAATTTTAAGAGATGAAACACGTTAAATGCTTCTCCAGGCTTCCATTTCATTTCATCTTAGAGAATACACCATTTTTGCTCCCACTTCTCACGATGTAACAACAAAAAGATGAAGAAGAAGAATTCATCCCTTTCAAGCAAATATTTTGGAGGAATTGAGGGTCATGGATCATCATCATCATCATCTCAACTTCATCTTCATCTCCTAAGTTCTTCAAAGGAAGAGAGGGAAGTAATCATGATTTCTTGAAATTTATATATGAAGCTAGGGTTAGGATTTGTATGAAATAGATTGTGTTTAAATTGTTAGAAGCATGATTAATGGTATTAGATTTGATTTCATACATAAATCTTGGGAATTATGAAGTTATATGATGAGTTTATATATGAGTGTGAAGTTAAGGATTTGAGGTGATCAAACATGATTTATGTGTTTATATTGGCTTTTATTGTATCCTAGACATGAGAACATATTTCTTGTATAAACTATAACATGTGAGATTGAATCATGGGGATTATGAAGGAGATTTGATGATATTTCGTGCCTCCCCTGTTTCTGCCTCTGTTTCTGCATCCTCTGCATAATGGGAACAGCCCTTCCCATTCCCTTTGTATTTGGGGAACGGCCGTTCCCATAGTTTGAATAATGTGCCAGGCGGCGAGGACGGGAACGACCGTTCCGACTTTGTCTCACAGACGGGAACGGCCGTTCCTATCTTCGGGGAGCCCGACAAGCGGGAACGGCCATTCCCACTTTACACTTAAACCTGGAACGGCCATTCCCAGCCCTCTGGAAGTGCAGAAAGTTTCTGCATAAAATGGAGAATTCCAAATCCTTTTCTTTACCTTTAATTAACCCTAATATGCTATTATATCATCAATATCATGTCATAATATGAATATACTATGCTACATTGTTCATTGCATGCCATCTCGTCATTGATCATACCATGTGTTTATTTGGTATCGTTATCAAGTTATGGTCTAATAAGGGCACGAATGTTTCTGTTTCTTGTCCAGTTGTTCTCCAAGATGGAGATTGAGAACAATGAGCACATTCATATATTCATGAATCGTCGTGTCAACCGTTAGCAAGCAAGACAGGTCATGCAAAGCCATGCACGTATCATGATTATCGTGTCATTGTCCAGATCATGCAAAGCAATTCAGGTACCGTGTTACCGTGATCATCGTGATTATCGTGTTATCGTGTACATGCGTTCTCCTGGCCAGGTCTTCCTTAGTGAGGGCGCTGGGCTGGTCTTCGGGCTGGTGGTTGTCCGTCCAACCACTGGAAGAACTAAGCCCTATCGTGTTATCGTGAATGGTGAAGGCTCGCTACCTTCCCATTATCGTGTTATCGTGATTGGAGTGATGGAGGTTCTTGGAGTGATGGAGGGGATGGGTATTGGAGTGATGGAATATATTGGAGTGATGGAGTTATGCGAGTGTTCGTGGGAGTGATGGAGTTATTCGTGAAATCGATATACATGTCGTGTTCTTGCAGGTATATCCTAGGCAGGAATCAAGCTGAGTCGAGCCCTGGCAGTCGAGCCACACGGTGCATCTATTTATTTAACATTTCAAAGAAATTATTGTCAATGTTACTTGTTAAGTATTTAGGAGATGATAATGTATTGATATGTAAAATCCAAGCATACATTACTTGATAAATGATCGATAGTGTAGCATGCTTTCGCTTTGTCCTGTTGCATGTATGAATGAGTCTCATCTAGTTTATTGTTCTATTTGCATTGTAACCCGTTCGCTATAGGTTGATTCATGTATGGACTGACCATTTCATATGTGGATCGGCCTATAGTGCGGGGGTGTGGCATCCTCATGTATTGGGGTGCTACATCTTAAGTGGTATCAGAGCCCGGTTTCAAAACCGAGGTTCTAGTGTCATGTCAAGTTTAGGTCAAGTGGCGTAGGGATTATTTGCTAATTTGTGCATTGCATTTATTTACGACTTTACATGCTCACAAGTGAATCCGAGGACGGATTCTTTTGAAGGGGGGAGAATTGTAACGCCCCAATTTCCAGCTTCCCAGGTACGCAAATTAATTGCCGAATGTGCCTTAATTTCTTAATTGTCCTTAAATGTGCACCCACTTTAATTCAAGGACTAAATTGTAAAAATATATTCTTGGACTAAATTGATCTTTTGCTAACCTTATATCCTTAATTGCATAACTTATATAACTTGAGGGACTTGATTCCAAATTATGTCATTTCATCAATTTTAAGAGATGAAACACGTTAAATGCTTCTCCAGGCTTCCATTTCATTTCATCTTAGAGAATACACCATTTTTGCTCCCACTTCTCACGATGTAACAACAAAAAGATGAAGAAGAAGAATTCATCCCTTTCAAGCAAATATTTTGGAGGAATTGAGGGTCATGGATCATCATCATCATCATCTCAACTTCATCTTCATCTCCTAAGTTCTTCAAAGGAAGAGAGGGAAGTAATCATGATTTCTTGAAATTTATATATGAAGCTAGGGTTAGGATTTGTATGAAATAGATTGTGTTTTAATTGTTAGAAGCATGATTAATGGTATTAGATTTGATTTCATACATAAATCTTGGGAATTATGAAGTTATATGATGAGTTTATATATGAGTGTGAAGTTAAGGATTTGAGGTGATCAAACATGATTTATGTGTTTATATTGGCTTTTATTGTATCCTAGACATGAGAGCATATTTCTTGTATAAACTATAACATGTGAGATTGAATCATGGGGATTATGAAGGAGATTTGATGATATTTCGTGCCTCCCCTGTTTCTGCCTCTGTTTCTGCATCCTCTGCATAATAGGAACGGCCCTTCCCGTTCCCTTTGTATTTGGGGAACGGCCGTTCCCATAGTTTGAATAATGTGCCAGGCGGCGAGGACGGGAACGACCGTTCCGACTTTGTCTCACAGACGGGAACGGCCGTTCCTATCTTCGGGGAGCCCGACAAGCGGGAACGGCCATTCCCACTTTACACTTAAACCTGGAACGGCCATTCCCAGCCCTCTGGAAGTGCAGAAAGTTTCTGCATAAAATGGAGAATTCCAAATCCTTTTCTTTACCTTTAATTAACCCTAATATGCTATTATATCATCAATATCATGTCATAATATGAATATACTATGCTACATTGTTCATTGCATGCCATCTCGTCATTGATCATACCATGTGTTTATTTGGTATCGTTATCAAGTTATGGTCTAATAAGGGCACGAATGTTTCTGTTTCTTGTCCAGTTGTTCTCCAAGATGGAGATTGAGAACAATGAGCACATTCATATATTCATGAATCGTCGTGTCAACCGTTAGCAAGCAAGACAGGTCATGCAAAGCCATGCACGTATCATGATTATCGTGTCATTGTCCAGATCATGCAAAGCAATTCAGGCACCGTGTTACCGTGATCATCGTGATTATCGTGTTATCGTGTACATGCGTTCTCCTGGCCAGGTCCTCCTTAGTGAGGGCGCTGGGCTGGTCTTCGGGCTGGTGGTTGTCCGTCCAACCACTGGAAGAACTAAGCCCTATCGTGTTATCGTGAATGGTGAAGGCTCGCTACCTTCCCATTATCGTGTTATCGTGATTGGAGTGATGGAGGTTCTTGGAGTGATGGAGGGGATGGGTATTGGAGTGATGGAATATATTGGAGTGATGGAGTTATTGAAGTGATGGAGTTATGCGAGTGTTCGTGGGAGTGATGGAGTTATTCGTGAAACCGATATACATGTCGTGTTCTTGCAGGTATATCCTAGGCAGGAATCAAGCTGAGTCGAGCCCTGGCAGTCGAGCCACACGGTGCATCTATTTATTTAACATTTCAAAGAAATTATTGTCAATGTTACTTGTTAAGTATTTAGGAGATGATAATGTATTGATATGTAAAATCCAAGCATACATTACTTGATAAATGATCGATAGTGTAGCATGCTTTCGCTTTGTCCTGTTGCATGTATGAATGAGTCTCGTCTAGTTTATTGTTTTATTTGCATTGTAACCCGTTCGCTATAGGTTGATTCATGTATGGACTGACCATTTCATATGTGGATCGGCCTATAGTGCGGGGGGTGTGGCATCCTCACCTATTGGGGTGCTACACGCAAGAATTTAACTCCTTAAGATCATTTTCAGAGAATGATCCTAAAGTGTTTATCTTGCTAATTCTGTTCTTGGAAATGTGTCCTAATCTAGCGTGCCATATGTGAGCTAAAACTTTGTCATCTCTCTTACGTTTCGTTTCTCGTTGTATTTTCATAATATTGATATTCTGAGTTAGATAAAGTCCATTACTTAGAGTACCGATGTGAACGGAAGAGTTGTTCCGTTTGATAAAGTATTTACCATTCTTAATATAAGTTTCATAACCTTCACAATCTAAAATTGGAACAGAAATTATATTACGAATAATGCTCGGTACATAAAGGACTTTATTTAAGACTAACTCAAAACTACCGAAATCTAATCTAATTGTGCCTAAAGCTCGAGCTTCAACATTTAAGCCATCGCCGATCTTCAAGACACATTCTCCTTCTTTGAGTTGTTGGACTTCACTTAGCATCTGTACATCATTACAGATATGAGTTCCACAACCGGTATCAAGTACCCAAGAACTAGAATTAATAGAAAGATTTACTTCAACGAGAAAGATACCTTTCTTTAGAGTAGCCTTGTACTCTGGGCAGTTTCTCCTCCAATGTCCCGCTTTGCCACAATGGAAGCAAACATCCTCTTTCTGATCACTCTTCTTCTTTTGGGTCTTCCCTTTCGAAACGCCACCAGTGGGCCTAAGGGATTTCTTCTTCTTCTTTTGGGCTTTCTTGCCCTTACTTTTAGAAGGCCCAGAAGAGGAAGATGGAGCATTCACCATCAAAACCTTATTGTCCTTCTTGATCGTGCTTTCAGCAGTCACAAGCTGACTAATCAGCTCAGCTACAGTAGCACCAGCATGATTCATGTTGAAATTAAGGACAAATGGGTTGAATGATGGTGGGAGCGAAGCTAGCAACAAATCCACTGAAAGCTCATCTTTCAGTGGCATGTCCATGGAAGCAAGTTTCTCAGTAAGGGCGAAAAACTTGAGTCCATATTCATGGACACCAGAACCTTCCCTCATTCTCAAGTGGAACAATTCCTTTGAAGTGTTATACCTTGTAACACGTTCATGAGGGCGGTAAAGTTGCTCTAAGTGGTCATAAATCTCCCAAGCGAATTCCATGGCCTCATGTTGCCTTTGCAAGTCCGGAGACATGTTAGCCAACATAAGGCAACGGGCTTGGAGATTATCATCCTTCCACTTCTGAATCGCGTCCCACTCGACCCGAGTGGGAGCCTCCCCTTCGGGACTAGACTCCCCTTCGAAGAGAACATAAGTTCTCTTCTCAGAATCTAAAATGATTTTTAGATTCCTCAGCCAATCAGAATAGTTGGGACCAGTCAACTTGTTTGACTCGAGGATCGATACAAGAGGGTTTTTGGTTGCCATTTCAAAACACGTAGAGAATCACAGAATCTATGACCTAAATGGTAAAACAGAGAACTAGTGAGCATGCTGAATTATAACGATATACAAAAGATAAGGTCTTTGATCTAATGTAGCTCCCACTGTTTTTCAAAGTTCTATAATTCCCAAAGATCTAAACACGTTTCCCAATGGGTACTGCGATCCTAGGCATTTTACCTCGAACCCACGACTCGCGGACATTCTAAGTAAAACCCTAGGTAGGTACAACATACCAATTCTAACACCTTTAGAACTCTTAGTAATTGTTTTTGCATCACCTATCTTTCAATATGGACCCACGACTCATGCGACATCCATATTTACTTAGGTGTTAAGCTAGACCCATCAATCATAAGATCATGACCAAAACTTAGTTCGAACGACCCACGACTCGCGGACATCGCCCTTGCTAAAATTGATCACGAAATATTGATCATTTAAAATGATCAATTAGGTAACTAAGAACTAATAAGCTCCACTAGCTATCCCACGACTCGCGGACAACAACTAGCTTCACTTAGTAAACTTAAAACCTATTGATGGAATGCTAGGAATTTAATTCAAAAATTGCATCTCGAATTAAATACCTATTTTGTTCGAAATTAGTTTAATATTTAATGGAAATTTTCGAATCAACCGGAGAGTTGTCCGATTCGACCTCACCAACATATATGTTATCCAATTTTATTAGTCTTGATTAATGCAAGTACACTTAAATGCATTTCAAACAAGTACATAAACAGATAACATGTCCTAGCATGATACTAACATGTAATGATCATGAGTTCTACCTATCTTATGCGTGATATGTGGGAGCCACTCCACAATCACAAGTTCTAACATACATGCCACATAAACAGTTTAAATCACATAAGGGAAAGCGGTAACAAAATACGAGTCCTATCTCTATTACAATTTTACAATTGAGATTCCCCTCCCTAACATTTTGAGGGGTCTTCACTTATGGCCTCCTTGTTACTTGAATGTGGTCCATCTTACTCCGTGGGTGCATTGTCTCCAAAATGAAAATAAAACCTCACCACCTATCTCTACTCTCAAATTACAATAAAAGGAAAAAGACTTAAAGTAATAAGGCTCAATCTTCATATTGGCCTTAGACAATTACACGGGGCATACCCCGGCCTAAAAAACAGTAATATGGAAAGCCACATAATAAATCACATAACAGTACGCACATAAGTGAGGCTCCAACCTCAATTGAAAAAACGCAACTATAGGGCTCCAACCCCAATTTAAACCATCCATGTGCATAAATTAAAACCATACATAAGTCTAAACCCATGATCACCTAGCATGCTTTTGCGAGAATTTAAATTTACCCAATAAATTAAAATTCCCGTTTCAAGTCTTAATGACTTAAAACACGACTTAGATGCAATTCTTGTTCAAGAGCCTTTTCAATAAAACCCGAAAAACAATAAACTAATAAAATTCCAATTAATTTCCAAAATTAATAATTTTATACTTTCATTATTTTCAGAAAATAAAGTTCATAATTTTCCAAAAATCCAAATCGCTTTAATTTCTCAAAATCCCAATTTAATCAAAATTTTAAAATAATTTTATATTATCAAAACTGATTTTAAAAGATAAAATTAAAATAAAATTAAATCGGGATTTTAAGGACCGAAAACACGAAAAACACGAAACACAAAAACGAGCCCGAAAACGGCCTAGCCGCGCGAGGCACCGCCCGCAGCAGTGCGCGCGCTGGGCGCGAATCACGCCGCGCGCAGCAGCGCCCGCTGCGACTAGGTGGGCTGTGTAGGCGTCCCGCGCGGTTGCGGGACGGACTAGGCGCGCCCAGGACAGCTCCTGCGCAGTTGCGGGAGGGGCTGGGCGACATGCGCGCGCGGGCCTGGGGCGTGCTACACATTGGCACATCCCAATCCCATGCGTTTGTTTCGCGTCTCGTTTCGTGTCTAGGTTTCTCAAAACCAATTCAATCCAAAATTAAAAATTTTGATTTAGATAAATTTCAACTAAAACGATTTTAAAAAACACGATTTGAGAAAACAGTTTTAGAAATTCAGGAAAAATTACAGTTTCGTATTTCAGGCTTTCTAAAAGAACTCAAGAATACTCAATTCGCATCTAAGCCTAAGAATTTCTACCAAATTCAGAATAATTTAGACGAATCAGAAACACGATTAACGAGGTGGCTCTGATACCACTTGTCGGAAAACACGAATCAGAAAGCAGCGGAAATTTAAAAAATTTCCAACAAAAGGACCTTGGTCTCGCAATCGTGTATCCAAATTAGTAGAGATAAGAAACTTACTTTTCTTTTATTCTTTCTTGAAGCGTTTCAAGCCACCCAAGAACGCTCTTCTCGCGGCTTGATCCCCTCTCCTTGGTAAAGCTCGAATCTTCAAACTTCTAACTTGAAGCTCTCTAGAGATAGTCCACCAACTTGACTACAATCTAACTAGTAAGGATGCTAGTTCTCTAGTTAGTGTTTAGGCTTAACCTAGGGTTTCGTTTATCTTGGAGAAAGGATGGTGTTCAACACATGAACCAAAAGAATTGCCAATTAGCTCCAAGAGGAGCTCGAGCTCCCCTATTTATAAGGAGGGGAGGACCGAAAATCCTAGTCCTTATGGGCTAGGGTTTTGGTCTCTCTCTCCTATTACTTGATCATCAAGTAATTTTGACTTTGACTTTGAATTCAAATTCAAATCAACTTTCAAGAGAGCTAAAATATCCAAACTATTTTTGGATAATTTTATACTTTATTTATTTAAAATAAATAACTTATTTTTATCTAATCAATTAATTCATAATTAATTAACTAGATTATTTTTCTCCAAAATAAGACTTTCTTTTTAATTCAAAATTAAACCAAAGTCTATTAAATAATTAACACATTTAATTATTTAATATATATATACAATATATATATATATTTACACGTGTGGGACACGTGTCACTCACGTGACCCACACGTGTGGCTTCACACGTGTCGAACCCTCTTGGCTTGATTAACTCGTTTAATCATTTTAAAGCCTCAACTCATGTAACCAAGTTGTTGTGTGTGACCCTCTAGATTCTCAATTCAATTAGCAGTGACCCTAATTAATTAATTCACTAATTAATTAATCAGTCCACAGATTAAACGACCATAGTCTAGCAACAGGTGTTTAACCCCTAGCTGAATTGGAATGTTCGGATTCGACAGAACCTTTAAGTCATTAATTCATGTGAGACACAATCCTCCTACTTACTATCTCTCAACCAAGATCTAGGGTAAGGGAATAATTAGAACCCTAATAATCCGGTCTTAAAGCTAAGTGCATTTCATATTCATTTGATCTCAATCCAAGAAACTCTTTTCTCGATGTCTTGATCTACTGCCTTGGCCAAGGACTCCATATGGCATATGAATGACTTACACACTAAGATATCACCTTGCAAATGCAAGTGTAGGTCCTTTCTTGATTCTCATTCACTTTCATGAATCACTTGTGCAGCCCCAGCATAAGCCTTGAATCAGTTGTCTAAGGTGACACCCTTTAAAGCTTATACCTAAGACTACAGAGTTAACTCATAAAGTGACAAGGAACCTCAAGTCTTAAGGATCAATTAATCACATCAATGACTCGTGAGATATTTTCTAATCTGGAAGTTTCTATTTCCTGAAATAGAAACTTCCTTTCCCATTTAGGAATGTTCTCACACGGGGCACCTCAGTGAACTTACTTATTGAAGTAAGCACCCTCATGTATCACGCACGTATCAACTATACACTTTTCACCTCCATAAAACAAGGTGGTCCTTATTAAGGGCGTGATCCCACAAGCAAGCCTTAAGGGAGTCAGGTTGACACTCCCACTGTCGGTATGACTCATCAGCTTGGAGTATTTTACTAATCATGACTTATGTGATATAGGGCTCATTTCATGAACCATTTCACCTAAATGGTAGAGTCCTAAAGTCATCAGGATTAGGGGAGTTCTCATACATGCACAGCTAAAGTAAACGCATACCAAACAAGAGCATATAAAGAAGTGTTGCCTCAATTCGTTATTTCATTCAAAGATTGTCTGTGATTACAATAAGAAAAAGCACAAAGCGGATATACAATCGGCTTTCTAGGGAACTATTCCTAACACATGATACATGAGGGTGCTTACTTCAATAAGTAAGTTCACTGAGGTGCCCCGTGTGAGAACATTCCTAAATGGGAAAGGAAGTTTCTATTTCAGGAAATAGAAACTTCCAGATTAGGAAATATCTCACGAGTCATTGATGTGATTGATTGATCCTTAGACTTGAGGTTCCATGTCACTTTATGAGTTAACTCTGTAGTCTTAGGTATAAGCGTTAAAGTGTGTCGCGTTAGACAACTGATTCAAGGCTTATGCTGGGGCTGCACAAGTGACTCATGAAAGTGAATGAGAATCAAGAAAGGACCTACACTTGCATCTGCAAGGTGATCTCTTATTGTGTAAGTCATTCATATGCCATATGGAGTTCTTGGCCAAGGCAGTAGATCAAGACATCAAGAAAAGGGTTTCTTGGATTGAGATCAAATGGATATGAAATGCACTTTGCTTTAAGACCGGATTATTAGGGTTCTGATTATTCCCTTACCCTAGATCTTGGTTGAGAGATAGTAAGTACGAGGATTGTATCTCACATGAATCAATGGCTTAAAGGTTCTGTCGAATCCGAACATTCCAATTCAGCTAGGGGTTAAACACCTGTTGCTAGACTATGGTCGTTTAATCTGTGGACTGATTAATTAATTAGTGAATTAATTAATTAGGGTCACTGCTAATTGAATTGAGAACCTAGAGGGTCACACACAACAACTTGGTTACATGAGTTAAGGCTTTAAAATGATTTAACGAGTTAATCGGGCCTAGAGGGTTCCACACGTGTGGGTCACGTGACTGGACACGTGTCCTTGGGACACGTGTGCCACACGTGTATAATTATTTATGTATTAAATAATTAATGTGATTAATTATTTAATAGACTTTGGTTTAATTTTGAATTAAAAAGAAAGTCTTATTTTGGAGAAAAATAATCTATTTAATTAATTACGAATTAATTAATTAGATAAATAAGTTATTTATTTATTAATAAATAAAGTATAATAATATCCAAAAGGGTTTGGATATTCTAGTTCTCTTAAAAGTTGATTTGAATTTGAATAAAAAGTAAAAGTTCAAAATTACTTGATGATCAAGTAATAGGAGAGAGGGACCAAACCCTAGCCCATAAGGACTAGGATTTTCGGCCATCCCTCCCAATTATATATAGGGGAGCTCGAGCTCCCCTTGAGAGTGATTGATTGATTTCTTTTGGTTCATGTGTTGAACACCATCCTTTCTCCAAGATAAAATAAACCCTAGGTTAAGCCTAAACACTAACTAGAGAACTAGCATCCTTACTAGTTAGATTGTAGTCAAGTTGGTGGACTATCTCTAGAGAGGTTCAAGTTAGAAGTTTTGAAGATTCGAGCTTTACCAAGGAGAGGGGATCAAGCCGCGAGAAGAGCGTTCTTGGGTGGCTTGAAACGCTTCAAGAAAGATTAATAGAAAAGTAAGTTTCTAATTTCTACGAATTTGGATACACGATTGCGAGTCCAAGATCCTTTTGTTGGAAAATTTTTAAACTTCTGCTGCTTTCTGATTCCTATTTTCCAACAAACCCATACCACCAATAATATTGCTTCAAATCTTTATACATTTTATTTCCTCCCGGATGTACCGAATATGCCAACTTATGAGCGTCTTCAAGCAATATCCTTTTCAATTCATCGGGCACTACCACTCAATTCTTGAAACGAAGAAGACCAGTTTCATTGAACCCGAATGGACTTTCAGGATCCTTTCTTGCTTTAACAACTAATTTCTGAACTTCCAGATCCTTATTTTGAGCCTCAAACAATCTATGTTTCAATTCCGGGTGGATGGACATATTAAAAACCCGAGCTTTTATCACAATAGGCTCAATCCCACTACTTCCTTCAACTTCCAAATTTGCTATACCCACCTTCCTACTTAAAGCATCGGCAACCATATTAACCTTCTCGGGATGATATTTAATAATACAATCATAGTCTTCTAGTCTTTCCATCCATCTTCGTTGCCTCATGTTAAGATCTTTTTGTGTAAACAAATATTGGAGGCTCTTATGATCGGTGAAAATCTCAAAAGTCACCCCGTACAAGTAATGTATCCATTTCCCGAGTGCGAATATTACGGTGGCAAGCTCAAGGTCATGGGTAGGGTAGTTCCTTTCATGCTCCTTTAATTTTCGAGAAGCATAAGCAATCACTTTCCCTTTTTGAGTTAGAACACACCCCAAACGCGTCTGTATAAACAATATAACCTTCAGAACCCTCTGGAAGAGTTAAAACTAGGGCTGAAACTAATTTCTCCTTCAAAGTGTTGAAACTCTTATCACAATTATCATCCCACACAAATTTAACATCTTTCTTTGTTAACTGAGTTAAGGAAGCGGCGATTTTTGAAAAATCTTGCACGAATCTCCTATAATATCCCGCCAATCCCAAGAAATTTCTAACCTTGGAGGCGTTCTTTGGCTTCTCCCATTTCAACACCGCTTCAATCTTAGAAGGATCGACTTCTAATCTATTTCCCGAAATAATATGACCCAACAAAGATACCCGGTCGATCCAAAACTCACATTTACTAAACTTTGCAAATAATTGATGTTCCTTCAAAGTTTTCAATACAAGCTCGAGATACCTTGCATGTTCCTCAACCGACTTAGAGAAAACCAAAATATCATCAATAAAAATCACAACAAACTTATCAAGAAACGGTCGAAAAATTCTATGCATCATATCCATAAAAGCAATGGGAGCATTTGTCAAACCAAAAGGCATAACCTCAAATTCATAATGCCCATATTTAGTATTGAAGCCCGTTTTCAGAATATCCTCGGCTCAGATCCTCAATTGGTAATATCCTTGTCGTAGATCAAGTTTTGAATATACTTTGGATCCTTGGAGTATATCAAACAATTCCTCAATGTCTGGAAGAGGATATTTATTCTTGATAGTCATCCGATTAAGCACCCGGTAATCAATACACATCCGTAGAGTTCCGTTTTTCTTTTTCACAAATAATACCGGTGCACCCCACGGCGACGAGCTCGGTCTAATATACCCCACTTCCAATAAGGCATCAAGCTGAACCTTCAATTCTTTCAATTCTGCCGGAGCCATCCGATACGGAGTCTTAGAATACAGCTCTACATTCGGATACAAATCAATCACAAATTCTATTTCTCTATCCCGCGGTAACGAGTCCAGTTTCTCCGGAAATACCTCAGGAAACTCCTTAACAACTTCTGCTTTTTCTAATTTCACCTGATTCTTAGGCTGATTAAGAATATAGGCTATAAATCCCATAGCCCCATCACGAACCAATTTCTAAGCTTTAGAGAAAGATAATAGAGGTACCGTTTTAGAACTCTAACCCGTGACCACTTTTGAACCCAACTGAACTCTCTTGGCCGGACAATCCACGGTAGCACAATGCTTGAATAACCAATTCATTCCCAAAATAGAACCATAGCGAGACATTGGTAATTCAATGAAATCTGTCGAGAAAACCCGACCCTCAATACTCACGGGCACCTCTCTAAAAAACTGATTAGTTTCTATACTACCACCAAAAGGAGTACTAACAACATAGCATGTAGAAGAGAAAGTAACACATAACGGCAATTTCATAGATATATTACGAGAAATAAAGGAGTGGGTAGCTCCCAGATCAAATAGAGTATGTATGTCTATACCATGAATGTAAATAGTACCTTCAACAACTGTTGTAGGGTCCACGTCTGCATCCATTTCTTCTCCTTCCAGAGCATAAGCACGGGCTCGAATTAACGGCCTGTGACCCCGGCAGGTTGGTCCCGACGATCCGGGCAAGTATCCACCCTGTGATCGACACTCCCGCATATCAAACATAACCCGAGACGTCTCCTACAATTGTCATAATGATGAGTTGGTTGCCCGCAGAAGGAACACTTGGGTTTCTCAGGTGGTGGTGGCAAAGTAGGAGGCTGAGGAGCCTTCTGGATCGGTCCCGGTTGTTTAAACTTCTTTATCGGGCCCTTAAGCTGTGATTGGCCTCTTGCCCATATTATAACCCGATTTCGACCCGGAACCTGAACCCTGGCCCGATCTATAAGTAGATCTCCTTGCATTGACTGAATCTTCAACCCTTAAAGCCTTTGAAGTAGCTTTCTTCCAAGTACTAGTGTTAACTGCTTCGATTGCTGATTGAATATCCGGCCTCAACCCTTGTACGAATTGCATAGCCTTGTGAAAGTCGTCACTTGCAATGTTAGGAGCATACTTGGATACCCTCTCAAACTCAGCTATATCCTCTGCAACTGATCTCCCTCCTTGTTTAAGTTCGGTGAACTACTTAAGTCTTCGAGTACAAGAAGAGGGCGGAATAAATTTATTCTTGAATTCCCTTACAAAGATTTCCCACGTAACTTCCTCCTTGGCGGCATCTAACACAATCTTAGTACTCTCCCACCAAGAATAAGCTTCCCCTTAAATTAAAGTAAGTGTGCACCGAGCCTTCTCTCTAGATTCACAAGGGATGAGATTCTAAATCCTTTCAACTTCTTTAAGCCATTGCTCGGCTTGCATATCATTTCCTTTGAAAAATCTCGGTGGATGTTGATTCTAAAATTCCCGTAGAATAGCTGAAATTGTTGCCTGTTGTGGTGGAGGAACTGGTGGTGCTGGAGGCACATAATCTCGCAACCTCTGATCTGTTAACTGAACCATAGAATTCAAGAAATCCTGCGGTTGAGCTTGAGGGGGTGGAGGTGGAGGAGAATGATCATGGCGATGATGCCTATGTCCCGGAGAATGCTCTCTACGAGGTCTTCCATAGGGCATCCTGAAATTCAAACACTGTACATGCATGTCTGATTAACAAGTACAAATAAGTGCAATAAAACTCATAATACACATAAATCAAATAATTCACTTAATTCAAGTAGTTTAAATAACCCCAAATAAATTCAAATAGAATGTAAGACTTGCAATTAATCAAATAATCCTATGCCGTACGACCTAGACTCATAAGACACGACACTAGAACCGCGGTTTTGCAACCTGGCTCTGATACCACCGTAGGATGTAGCACCTAGAACGCTAGGTAGCCACATCCCATGCACTATACTTCAATCCACATATGGAACGAATACCCATACATCAATCAAGCCTATAGCAAACGGGAGACACTAAAGAAAATAACTCACTAGCTACGCGGGACTAACCCTCAATTAGATACCAACATATATGCAATAGAACGAAAGCATAGTAGTATACGTGCAATTCATTATCCATCGTCGATTCCAAAACAATAACTCCATAATTTACAACTCCAAACTAGCCAAGTATAAATCATAACAGACATAGATACCAAAACCAATTTATAATAGTAGAAATCTATCAATAAGATACATGAAACATGAGGGTGACAAATGCTAGACCCAAAAGAAGCAAAACTCGACTCAATCCCACCTAGCACCCGACCTGCCATATCTAAAAATGTGAGGTGTCAGCCTATGAAAAACTGAGTGAGGGGTTTAATAATTATAAGCGCAATTAACATGCAAACTATAATCTCGGGTAAGATTTTATAAAAGGAAACAATATAAGTTCAAGCATAAGATAGGCCTCGCCCAAGATTACAACTAATCAATTTACAATTCAATCAATTCAGTTCAATCAATCAGTGGTTCGGCGAGTGAGGGAAATTCTTCAACCTATCTCCGACTGTGTACAATAAGTCAATTTTAAATGATTAAGTGATCAAGCAATCAATTTCAGTGCACAATTAGCAGTTTCAATAACTCCTTCTTCCTCCGGGTGATGGGGGATTGCAAAGCCCCGCCATCCAATCAGTGTGAGCATAGGGTTCATGATTCCCTATACCCTGAACTCCTTCCTCCACTAATCTCCTAGTGGATTCAGGGGTCATCCCAATAATGTGAGGATAGTGCAAAAGTTTCCCGTCAGCCCAAGCTTTCCCGATTGGCTCAATACACTACCCTCGGACCCACAGTGAACAATATACTCGCCAAATCAATCAATTCAGACGATCAATCGGTAAATCAATCAATCGGTACAATTCGATAATTCAATTGGAGATCAATAAAGTTTTGGAAACTATAGATATATATATATAGATACATTTTGGTCCAAAGTTTACATAGGGTTGTAGGGTGTTGGAAAACTAGAGCAGAAACACAGCGGAAATTTAAAATTTTTCCAAAAGATTGATCATGGACTTGCAATTCTTGTATCGTATCTTAGGGTGTTTAGAAACTTACGTAGATTGAAGCTTTCTAGTGTTGTCAGTACCGCCTACTGAACACCCTTCAAGCGGAATATCCCTCGAACGGTTCTTGATAGATCCCAAAGCAGCGATCCTCTAAAGCGTATCCACACCAGTCCTAGAACACGATCAAGCAAGTGAGAATGCAAGTTCTATAACTTGTGTTAATGGCTAGGGTTTTGCTTTGAAAGCTTTTCTTTTATTTTTCTCAAAAACTTAACACTTCGTGAGTGTTGGTCTAAAGAATAAGAGAAGCACCACCACTAGTATTTATACTAGTGTGGATCGAGCCCCATAGGGTTTCCTAAATCAAATGGGCTTTGTTTTCTTGCTCACTAATTAACTAATTAATTATTTAATTTAATTGGAGAAAATAAGTTCCCAACTTGTTCTCCAAGTCTTGCAAGAATAACTTTCTCTCTCCTACAATAGGAAGTTAGACTTTTCAACTTTCCTAAAGCTAAAAGTCAAGATTCAATAAATTAATTAATTCTTAATTAATTATTTATTGGGTTAAGCTTGAGAAATAAAATCTTAATAATTAATTTAAAATTAATTAAAAGACTTAAATTAATTAATTACAATTTAATTAATTAATTCTAGAAAAGAATTCGCGTGTGGAATAATTCCACAAGCCTAAGCCACGTCACCCGTGACACGTGTACATCACACGTGTGACCCACGAGTACAAGACACGTGGCAGTCACATCATTACCGTGACTCGTGGCGAGGCATTTTGCCTTCTTCGATCAATATTTTGATCCTTCGTTAATCATATTAACATCCTACCATAACCCTCGTGTCCTGGCATTTGTGTGTGACCCTATAGGTTCATTATTCGATTAGCAGTGACAGTAATTAATTAATTCACTAATTAATTAATCACTTCACAATCACACTATCTAATCTAGCAATGGATGTGTGACCCTTAGCCGAATAACGAAATGAATCGAAGAACCTTTCAGTCAATAACATACAGTGAAATACGATCCTCCTACAACTCCATCTCTCAATCAAGAACTAAGGCATGGGAATATTCTCAGAGCCTAAATATTCTTGATCTTTAAAGCTAAGTTCGTTTCATATCCATTTAGACCTCAATCCAAGAAAAACCCATTTTCTTGATGTCTTGATCTTTTATCCACCTTGGCCAAGGGTTTAAGTATAATGGACTACAAACAACTCAATCAGTAAGAGATCATTCTTGTTCTTGCAACAAGTGTAGGTCCTTTGTTGATTCTGCCTAATTCTACATATGCCACTTGTGTAATCCCAACATAGGCCGTGGTTCAGGTGTCTATATGGCGACACCCTTTTGAGCCTATATCAAAGATTACAGAGTTAGCTCATATGAGAAATTACAGAATCTCAAGTCTAAGGATTAATGAATCACGTTATTGACCTGTGAGATATTTCCTAATCTGGAAGTTTCTTGGAGACTTCCTTTCCCATTTAGGAATGTTCTCACGCGGGATATCTCAGTGATGAAGTTCTAGTAACAATCACCCTCATGTATTACGAACGCATCATCATATGCACTTATCACTCCATGAAACTGCCTGTCGGACTCTCGACTTGGAGAAGTTTCTAATCCTCGCCTATGGAGTTAAGAACTTGTTTCATGTGTCGTTCCCATAACAACAAAGTTCTTAACGGCCTCATTGGATTAGAGGAGTTCAATACATGCAAAAACACAATTAACCCAAACAGACATAAATAAGCACATAAAGAAGTAAATGCCTATGAACAAAATCATCTCGTTTATTATTCAAAGACTGTTTGTGATATTATAAGGAAATAGTAAAGTCAAAAGCTGCTTTAAGGGCACTATTCCTAACATAGGGTTTTTTATATCTAGAAGTAACCTCCCCTTTACCGACCAAAAGAAATAAGGAAACACCCTATGGAGCGTGCTCCTCGTCCCCTGGAATGTGATCTGTGTAACAAGGGCAAGTGTACGTGAGAGTCGACTCGAATGAACCATTTAAGACCAACGGCATGTTCAATTAGTGTCAATCATGCAATTACAATTGATAACTGTCATAACCATATTCGGTTAATCAAGTAATGTAGTAAGGATCAAGGAATCAATGTATGAATCAAGGTATGAAAATATTACACAAACCTCCCCTATGGAGCTTAAGCATGAAATCACATAATACCTATGATACACACAAATTAACACATTATATGGTATATCAATGAAGTGTACATGCCAAAAATGAACCAAGAAAACCATGCAAATTAAGTTTGAAATTCACATTCTTATACAGAAAATGCAGGGGTCGCGCTAATTTTTCCCGAATTTTCCTCCAATTTTTCAAATCTCGAAATTTGGCCAAAAACGGGTCGCGGGCGCGACCGATTTTGTTCTATTTTCGGTCGCGACCTGTTACGTAGCAGCAGCAAAACAAGGGAAAACAGGGGAATTCCGAACCAAAAGCCTCAAAAACCATAACAAATGAAATATCAATCCATTACAAATATTCAAACACCTCAATTACACATTATACTTCACTTATCCATCATATAAACCATATAATATGCATCAACTCATCAAGAATTTGTTCCTAAAACCCCATAAATAGTCATGCTTCCAACTTCTAAATAATTCAAAGTTTTCATGCAAGCTTCCAATCCTTTTAATCACAAACATGCTTCTAGCCATAAATACACAAGAATTCATCATTTAATCCATAAACCCTACTTAATCATAATTCAAGAGATCCATACAATTCTCAAGTTATACCTTGAAATGAAAGAAATATGAGATGAAATGGTAGTATGATGATGATGATAATCCTAGCTCCACAATTCCTTCAAAGTCTAGCTTGAATTATGAGATCATGAAATTCTCCTTCTCTTCCTTGGTGTAAAAATCGGTCTTGAGTGTGTGTGAGTGTGTGTGGTTTCTTATCTCTTGGATGAAATGGAATATGATGGAATGAAATGGAAGAGTTAGATGATATATCAAAGTCTTGCATGAATATGTGTGATTCATTATATTTTGCACATAAGTCCTTAAGATATTTGAATTCATGCAATCAAGTTTCATCTCTACACAAAAGATCAATTAAATTTCTTTCATGTTATGCAATTAAGTATACAAATTTACACTAAGGATCAATTAAGGACATATAGTGCAATTAGGTCACATATATCAATTAGTTCATATAATTCATATTAATGAAAATTATACGAATATATGAAGGTATAATGCATATATTATGATGAAAGTTATAAATAAATGAATCAAATAATTCAACTAAACCTCTGAACTCCCGAAGACCCGCTCGTGGCGTGCTTACCTGAACTTCCGAAAATTGGGCCATTATATTCCCAACCTCCAGGGGTCAGGCGTAATACCTCAGAGGGAAACTATGCCCAGGCTTGTCTCGACAGTCCTCAACCATACCGAGTGTCCCAACCCGTAGTCTCTGTGGATCCAAAATTACCTTTACAAATCATTCTCGCTCAAAACGAACCATTAACATTACATTCCTAAGCATTTAACTTTCATTAAAACATGAGCTCATATATGCTCGTAGATATAGCCCTTTCGAAAGTCAAAACTTGATCACAAGATCATAAACATATCGTATATCACACATATTTAACTATATATATAATATATAGTAGCATGCTATTGTGTGTAGAAATTACATGATTTTGAGCGTTAATTAGATTATATTTGGTGCTGTTTATGTGTTTAATTTTCCCCGTGTTAGGTGATTCTAGAGTTGGAGTTACGAAACGACGAAGCAGAGCAATTTACATATTTTTGGGAGAAAAAGTGGTAACTCCCGTTACCACTTAGGAGTACAAGAGAAGTAACTCCCATTACTGGCCACAGGAGGGGAGTTTCAGCAAGAAGAGAGGGGTAACGGTTCAGCGAGAAGAGAGGGGTAACGCCCGTTACCCCTATACAGAAGAAAAGTCATAACGCCCATTACCACTAATAAAGCGTTATGGCGATTTTCAAAAAGTAAGGGGCGTTAACAACAGGTATGCAGGAATAGGTAACGCCCGTTAACTAGGGCGGCGAGAATTATCCTTGGGCTGCTATATTAGTGCGTTTTGGAGTCTTTTAGAGACAGACATAGAGAGATACACAGAGACGGTACAGATAGAGAGAAAAAAGAGTTTTTCTTCCAAGTCAAGACCTAGGGTTTGGAGAAAAAGACTCAGGAGTTTCAGAGATTTTCAGAGAATTCGAGAAGATGAGAGGATTGAATTCCGAGAACAATCTTTGGTTTTATTGTTGCTTTAATTTACAAACTAATTCCTTTGAGTGTAGTTTTAGTTTCGTATATTAGATTCATTTTTAGATATTGCTGAATGTTCATGAGTTTAATTGTTAGACTTTGTTTAGTTTTTGAGACGATGATTTATTTTATTGCAATTTCCTTTAGTCTTATGAGTTTTACTTTAACTATGAGTTGCTAATTCTCTAGGGCTAGCGGGAGTGATGACGATTGCATGATGGATGTTTAAGGAGATGCTTGAATGACTTATGTTAATTCTTAGTTTGAAAACAGGTTTGAATTGACTTGCGATGGCCTGATCACCCTTATTATGTGTTATAATTGCCTGTAGATCGAAGAGTGATGGTAATTTAGATGGTTTTCAGAACTTGTAAGTTGTAGGGTACAAAGAGATTTGGTCCTAGCTTATACAATAGTAATCTTATTCCATGCCGAGCCGCTAGAATACTGAATTGCACTAGTCTTGTTCCTATGGTTTAATTAACTATTGGTGATTGCGAGAGCAACATTGAACACTAATTAAGCATTTGGTTACACCTCGAGAAAGGGTAATTCAAATATAAGTGACTAGGTTGTAGAATTACATTTGTCAGACGAGTATCACGTCAGCTCTTGATTGTATGATTCATTACTTTTCCCCTGCCTGCTTAGTTTACTGAATTTAATTCGTGTGTTAAGTTTCTATTCGCAGTTTAACTCTAGTTACTTGTTAATTTTTGTTTTAGTAGATTAATAGAAACAAAAATTGTTTTTGTTGGGTCTTTAGATTAGAGAAGAGTATAGAGTAGTGATTGATTTTCCTTCCCTGTGGGTTCGATCCTATTGGGCTGCGCGTATGTTAGTGTACACTTGCAAGATTGGTTTTTAACTTGAGTAAAATACAACCAACACATACGGGCTAGAAAACGAGCATTTAGGGTAGTGTGGTGTGAGAAAACAACCCCAAACGACCTTAAACTCCCAGTACGGCTCATCCCGGAAGCACCCCCATTATAAAAAAATACAATACTAAAGACTTAGACTCAATAATATACCAATTAGACCTATGACGATGCAAATGAATGCTATGAATGCAAGGAAGTATCATAAAATAGCAATTAGACGTTCACATTTTCATTTCACGTTTACACCTTGAATATCATAGCATAAAATTCATAAACTTATCAAAACATAACATATATTCATTAATTAATATCATAAGATCAGATTCAAGGCAAAATAAATTAGTTTAAATGTCAAACGAATGCAAAGAATACTCATATTACATCATACGGTAGCATTTACGCCATTAAAGTTGTAGCTCGTAAAAATCATATCAAATCATCCCGAAAAATAAATGCGAGCAATATAACACATAATAGAACAATTTAATAACATTTAGGAATCATAAACGGGGCAAGAAAAGACATCAAAAAGCATCAAAAATGAGAAACAAAAACACGCGTGGCTGCCACTAAGTCATGTACTTTAGTTATTTAGGTTCATAGCTCGATTAAATCATATCAAATCAATCCATAAATTTAATACAAATAATTTAACACATAATATTACATGTTAATAAAATTTATAAATCATAAACAAAGCAACAAATTAATAAAACAAGCAAACGAAAACGAAAACAAAAACCGAACGGCAACCACAAAATGAAGGCAGCCACGGGTGTGGCTGCATTCTAGTGCAAACTGACCCACGACCATGGCTCAATACAGAGGCAAAAGCCTTACAAATTAGGCCTGAGACACGATCGTGTGCATCAACAAGGCATAAGGCAGCCATGGTGTAGCACCCTAACCCCCAAGGCACTACATCCCCGGCACTATAGCCCGATTCACATACGAAATGGACAATCCGTACATAAACCGAACATATAGCGAACGGGTGACAATCAAGAAAATAACGAGCTAGGTGGGATACTCTCCAACATACACAAACCAAAATATGGAGTTAAAAGCGGAAGCATTTCAATTAATACGTATAGGTATCATATTTACCAAAGTATATACATAATAGGTACCAACATTACCTATCAATACATCATCATCTCTTATACGATATACACATCCAAGTATTCCAAAATGTATTCACTACTATCATAACATGAGATATCAAAAGTGCTATACATGAAAGGTACAATGCTAGACTCGGTGAAATGCAAGACCCGACTTAACTCCCGCCTAGCACGACCACGACCACGACCAAAAGTACCTGAAAAGTGAAGTATCAGTCTACCGAAGACTGAGTGAGGGGCAATAAATATATATAGCACACGTCACATGCAAGTCATAGCCTCGGGTGAAGACTTGGAAATGAAATAAATATAAAGTTCAAGAATACTGGTTCTTTGCCCGAGATTACGACTATCCGGTTTAACTTGTTAACTTGATCATTTCATGAAACATGTGGCCCGGCTAGTAGGGCAATTCTCCAACCTTTACGCCAATCGTGAACAATACGTGCTTGCATAATTAATTTAATACGTGATCATACATTTCATTTAGTGCTCAATTAGACGTAATCATGATTAAAACATGCAATAACCCGAGGATAATCCGTGGTGCCGGATCCATCCCCAGTCTCCTTCTTCCTCCGGGTGATAGTGGGTTTGCAAGGCCCAACTATCCACGACATGGTGTACGTAGGGAACATGACTCCCTACGCACGGAACTCCTTCCACCACTAATCTCCTAGTGGCTTCGGGGGTGATCCCAAAGAGGTGAGGATAATTCAAGAGTTACCCGTCAGCCCTTGCTTTCCCGGTTGGCTCAAGAATTACCCTCGGGCCCAAGTGTAATCATGACTCGCCAAAACATGCTTGAAATCGTGAACAATCATGGCTTGCTTGCTTGAAATGTTTATATTTTAGAAAACGTTTATAAATATAATAGATTTTGGTCGAAAATGTCACATAAGGGTTGTAAGGTTCTAAATACCTAAAACAAAACCTCACCTTTGCTTACAAAATAAACAAGGATATGCTCTAGGGAGCCTGCTCCTCGTCCACGACCTCGTGACCTGTGCAAACACGATGTGTATATGTGAGACATGACTCAAAATGGACCAAATAGGACGAACCGCGAATATGCAACGAGATGACGAGCAATGAATAATGTGGCATGAAAATATCTTGTTTTGACATATATTCAATCATATAATAGCAATTTGGGATCAAAGAAAGTATTGCATCATCATGTCAAAATTTTAATTTTATGTAGTAACTTTTCTTCTGTCAGACATGTGGGAACGGCCGTTCCGGCTTCCCTTTGAAAATGGGAAGGGCCGTTCCCGTGCCCCTTTTAAAACGTGCCAGCGTTTTTTTTAAATTAAAAGCGCGCCTTTTGTTGGGAACGGCCCTTCCGACACGCAGGCCAAATTGGGAACGGCCGTTCCCAGTCTCGCTGGCCTCCTCTACTCAGAAGCCTGGGAATGACCGTTCCCAAAATGCACTAAGACGGGAATGGCCGTTCCCAGTTTCTGCAAATTTGAGAAGCAGAGCAGAAACAGAGCAGTGGCTACGGCACCACAACAAAGCTTCCATAACTCCAAATTTTCAATCACCAAATTCATGATTTCTGGAAAATATGATGCATACATGTTCAACAAGCAATAATACTCCATTTAAACACATAATTCAGGGAAAATTATCAAAGATCATGAGTTTCATGTTCATGCACCAATCTTCACAAAATCTCAAATTTTGGCAAGAATTTATGCTCTAAATCAAGATATAATCATGTAGTCAGGCTTCAAACAACAATTAATCCATAAATTCCATAATTCCTCAAACCCTAGCTATCATATATATGATCAAAATCATCAAACTATGCAAACACCCACCTTGAAGCTAAAGAAATGGAGAAGATAGATAAAAATGATGATCAAGCTTCAAATCTTCAAATATTTCTTGAAAAATCTTGATGAAAGGATGAAAATCTCTTCTTTCCTTTTTCTTCTTGAAACCGAGAGCTTGAAAGGGGAAATATGTTCATGAATTTGATGAGAAATGATCAAGGAAGCTTGGAGATGCATATACCGTTACATTCCCTTTTTGAAATATGTGAAATGCCATAAATTGCAATTTAATCCTTTAAATGTTTAAGTCATGCAATTGAGGATATATGGTTTTGAAATATAATCAATTAAGTCCTTAAAAATTTATGCAATTAAGTCCCTAAAGTTAAAGAAATAAACAACTAGGGATAATTTCATAATTAAAGCACTCCCGATTATTGTTTCACGGAATAAGTATTTTTCCATGACATAAAATAAATTTTCAATGATATGAAATCATATATTTCGCATAAATAATTTATCATGAATTTTATAAAATTATAAGATGTCACGTAGGAAAATAGAAATTCAAAAGAATTAAAATAAATCCTACGCTCAAAATCTCACACGTGGCGTGCTTACCTGTTCATCCGGAACCGGGGCGTTACACATGGCCATGTCTCTACCCATAAATTCAGCTCCAAAGTGGTTGCCAAGCAGCTGCGTCTTCTTCCAAAATCCAGCAGCTAATCCCTTGTTTCACTTCAGAAAACATAGCAGCGTGTATTGGGAGACAAAGGTGACATTTACAGCAGCTATAACCATGAAATTCATGCACAAAATTCATGCAAATCAGTCACACACATGCATATGGGAGTGGCTGCTGCACAACAACCACTTTCTCCCCAATTTGCAGCAGTTCACGCAGCACACACACCCCTGTTTTCCTTCATACATCAGAGAAACTCGTAGTAGCAGGTAAGGGTACAAGGCAGCAGCTAAAAGGCATGAAAATTAAGCACAAAATTCACACAAAACAGCTCCCTATATTCATCCGGCAATAATTGAAGTGGAAAAGATCAAGTATTACCATGGTTTCTTGCATTTAAAACCTTAAAGCATTAATGGAAAATCTTAATATACCCAACTACCATCAAATAGGTTCACATAAATGCATTAAAGAAGTCATAAGGGTCGTGAAACAAGTCACAAAACTCAATATGGTGCAAGAATGGCCATATTTTTCATATTTTCATTTAAACCCTAACTATTCATCATCTAATCCATATCTCATGATTTCACAACTTAAAACAAGATCTAAATGGATGAAAATATGCACAAGAAGATGGAGAATAAGGATCCACTCTTACCTTGAATCTTGGAGAAGAAATGGTGATCAAATGAGCTATTTATGGTCAAGAATGGAAGGTTTGCTCTTGTGGATTCTTTCCTTGCTTTCTCCTTTGGTATATCTCATGTGTGACAGAGATGGGAGAGAAATGAGGGGATTAGGGCTGAATATGGGTCAAAGAAAGTACAAGAAATGATGGTTATAGCTCAAAATAGGCATAAGAGGCTATATAGGGGCATAGTGACTGAAATTTGCCTCGTCGGGGGTCGAAACGGCATCGAAAAATTACAAAACTTATCCCATTGGATCTGAATCGTCGAAACGAGTCCAATGGCGAAGATGGATCTCAAATTCGAGTTCCCGAGCTCAAGATATCAATTAAAATAGCTCAAGGTGTCCTATTTTCAAATAGGTCCTCAAACTTTTAAAAAGATCAAATAGGCCTAAAGCCTATTTTCAATTAAGTCCTCAAACATTTAAATAAATAACAATCAAGTCCAAATCATTTATAATTCATTAAATCCCATGAAATTAGCATGCTTAGCAACAAATTCAATTCATAACATTTACGGTTATTTGATAACGGATCAATTTAAACAATGCCAAGTCGAGTTATAAATCAAATTATTTCAAATATAACAATTTAAATAACACTTAAATCAAATTGTAAATAAATAAATATCAATTAAATCAAGTTATAAACACATAGATATAATTAAATAAACGCAAATACGTGGAATAAACTCACACGTGGCGCAAACCTATAAGTACGAAAGAGCAGGGTGTCACAAAGTCCGCGATTGCCTTAGCCAAAAATCCAGTATTCCATGATCGAAGCAAGCACATCGATACACGATTCCACTATATAAGGGAGTGCATTGCTAAGAAGGGAGTTCAACTCGAGTATGTGGCGACTCATGATCAAATTGCAGATATCTTCACCAAGCCACTTAAGGTGGAAACCTTTCTCAAGATTCAGAGTTTACTTGGAGTGGCAAAATCAAGTTTAAGGGAGGGTGTTGTAAAATAAACTTGATTAGTATCAAAAGTTAATTAATTAAATTAACTAGTGGAATATGCTAGAAATTGGATTAGTGTAGATTAATATAGACAGTGTTTTGAAAATCGGACCGGATCGGCCGGTACGACCGGTTAAACCGGTGACCGGTACCATGTCCAATCCGGTTGACCCTATAAAACCACCACGGTTCAGAGCAGGTATGGATCAGCAAAACCGGGCGGTTAACCGGCGGTTTTTGCCGTGCTAACTGGACCAAATCGCCGGTCCATAAAAATATCGCTTCTATTTAATTTTTTTGTCCTTTATGGGGTTCAATTTCGGCCGTCGCTTGCCATTTTCCGACAACCGGGGATGCCCTATGGCTGAAAATATATAGAAATGAAAATTTGAGAAGGAGATCGGACGATAATTAAAGATTTAGAAAAGTAAAAAATAGAAGAAGATAAACTAAATTATCCTCACTAATGTGCATGCTTGTCGGATTCTGCGTCGTTTTCATTGTCGGAGGAGTTGCGCACTCACTGAGAATTTAAGATTAGCCCATGAGACGAGAAACTCTTCGTTGTTGTGTGTTGTCTCTTTGCAGAAAAAATAAACAAAAGAAAAAGAATAAAATTTGATTTCAAGAGAAATTTGGCTCCCTAGGGTTTTAGTTTTAAATGTACACATCCTTTCTTATTCTTTCTTTCTTTTGGTAAATTTGTGATGAAAAATGTTTTTAATTGGGATCAAATTTATATATATTTTCTATGTGTATTATTTATGCAAAATATTTATTTTAAAGTTGTAATAAAATTAAATTATATAATATGACCGTAAATAAGAAAACCAAGTTTTCCATTTTAAATATTAGAATTTTGAAAGATATTACGTGTAGAAATTTATATATTTTTGTTTAAACTTTTAAGGAAATTTAATCTATATTTCCAATATTATAATATATATACACAATAAATCTAATAAAATAATTATTATTTAATAATGACGTCATACCGATTCGATCAGTGGTTGAACAGGTCGAACCGATCCGACCGGTGACCAGTAAAACTGTAGCTTTGACCTCCGGTCCGCTTTTGAAAACATTGAATATAGAAGAGTAATTAATTAGGTAGTTAGCAATTGAGCAGTTAGCTTAATTAATTATGTCACTAGAATACTCTTTCAACTATATAAATAGGAGGTATTGCTCTCATTTATAACCAAGTCAAAGACAAGAATTCTCTTGAGTAATAAGTTCTCCTCCTCTAAATAAATTCCTAAACTCTCCTTATAAAATTCTCTCTCCCAACTAAATAATAATCTTCTCCTTCCAACAACTTGGGCATGAATTAATTATTAGGGTTAATTACATATAGACCCCATGTGAGTATTAGAAACTACAACTTGTGACCCCCTTGGTCAAACAATTACACATACACCCATTGAGCAGTTTGAAAATTACACAAAACACTTAAGAATTAGGGTTTTGTTAAATTTTTGATGACATCATCAAACTTTTTAACTGATTTTCCTACTTTGCCCCTTCTTTAATATAACTTTTTTATTTCAAAAATTACCCCTAATTATATTTGAATTGATATTAAAATTTAAATTTTATAAATTAAATCATCAACTAATATATTTTTTGAAAATGGTATGATTTTGTCATTTTA
This sequence comes from Lantana camara, assembly GCA_037501455.1. Classification (NCBI taxonomy): domain Eukaryota; kingdom Viridiplantae; phylum Streptophyta; class Magnoliopsida; order Lamiales; family Verbenaceae; genus Lantana; species Lantana camara. The sequence continues at coordinate 25,904,919 of CM074855.1, read as the reverse complement.
AATATCAAATTATATATAATAAATCTAAATCTAATATGCTAAATATAATATTTGAAACGTAATAATATACATATAGAGTTATAATATATAATTAATATATATAATAAAGTCATATTTATATATATTATATATCATATATATTACTTTAGATATACATTTCATATATATTACATATCTATATATATATATCTATATATATTTATATATATATATATATATATATATATACACTATTACTGCATCACCATCGTACCCCCTCCTACAACCGCCGCCACTCGCCGTCCAACCAATGAAACACCGTCGCCGCTGGCTGATGCCACCCCGATGCACCACCGCCGCCGCCTTCCGACGCTGACCGGCACAGCACAACCACCGCACAAACACAACACAGATCCACGCTCAGATCTACAATCGGGGTTTAATCGGGATTCGGTTCTTTTATCGGGCCGGCATCGGTGTGCCACGTTGGTGCTATGTCAAGCGGGGGCGGGGTGCTGCGGTAGTGGTGCTACGTCGGTCGGTATCGGAGTGCGGTGGTGGTGTTGCATCAAGCGGGCGGCGGTGCGTCGGTTGATATCGGAGTGCGGTGATGGCGCTTTGTCGGGGCGGTTTCAGCGAGCAGCGGCGGTGTTGCATCGGTCAGACGGCGTGCGGCGGCGGTGCTAGGACACCATGGGGGAAGGGGTGCGGTGATGGCGTAGTAATGGGGTGTGTTTATATATATATATATATATATATGTACAGGTATCTAATATATATGATATATAATATACATAAATATTATATATCATATATGTAATATAGACTATATTACGTTTTCAAATTATATTTAACATATTAAATTTAAATTTATAATATATAATTTAATATTTAAAATAATAAAATCATACCATTTATTAGTTGATGATTAAATTTATCAAATTTAAATTTCAATACCAATTCAAATATAATTAGGATTAATTCAAATAAAAATTGTTATACTAAATGAGGGGCAAAGTAGGAAAATCAGTTAAAAAGTTTGATGATGTCATCAAAAATTTAACAAAACCCTAATTCTTGGGTGTTTTTTGTAAGTTTTAAACTCCTCAATGGGTGTATGTGTAATTGTTTGACTAGAGGGTCATAAGTTGTAGTTTTTAATACTCTTATGGGGTCTATATATAATTAACCCTTAATTTATTAAATGTTAGGTAAATATTGAGTTATTTACACCATACCCCCTGTGTTAGGTGAAATGGCAAAAAAAACTCTGTGTTACAAAAATTAACACAGGAAACCCTGTGTTTTCAAAATATTTGCATGCCGAACCCTGAAAATTTCTGGTGTCGCTAGAACTCTAATTTTCTCTATTCATTAGATACGAAATAACTAATTTACTCTTTTATATTCTGATATACATCATTTCAAATCGCTCTATATTGTTTAATACTTTTTTATATACACCGAAATATCTTTTTTAATATGCACCGAAACGTTATACAAAATAAGAATTGCATGAAGAACCCTATAAACAAGTATAAAAAATGGTATATAGAGAGATGTGAGATGATCTATATCATAATATAAAAAGTTAAATTAGTTATTTCGCATCCAATAAATAGAGAAAATTAGTGTTCTAGCGACACCAAAAATTTTCAGGGTTCGGTATGCAAATATTTTGAAAACACAGGGTTTCTTGTGTTAATTTTTGTAACACAGGGTTTTTTTGCCAATTTCACCTAATACAGGGGGTATGATGTAAATAACTCGGTAAATATTGGGGGGTACTGATCTTGGCAAAAAGTGGAGTAAGATAAATTCAGTTAAGTGTCACGGATATAAGTTCCGGTGAGGATATTTGATCGAGTTTGAGGCTTAGAATGGAGTTCAAGGGTTATTTTCTTAATAGGATGAGCACACAATGATTAGAAAATTAAGCAATTAAGATTTTGCCGCACTCCAGTCTTGAAGTGCGCATCTCGCTGTTGTTGGCGTGGAGGAGTTTGTTTCAATCTCGATATCTATTGGCAGTTGGTTCAAGATGGAGAGTCGGAACAGGTGAGAGTATTCATGTGTTGAGAGATCGTTGGTTGCCTTGTGAGCCTAGTTTTCGGCCAAAGTTTATCCCGGGGACTCTATAATCACCAAACTGGGTGTGATTTAATGCATCCCAACCGGACAAAATGAAATGAGGAGTTGATTAGGAGTTTGTTTATCGAAGACGATGCGCTGACTATTCTTGGGATTCAATTGGGAGAGTCGAAAAGACAAGACACCCTTATTTGGCACTTCTCGCGAGATGGAAGGTTTACGGTTGGAAGTGCGTATTTTCTTGCAGTTAGATTGGCTATATGTGACGAGGACCGAGTTTGACAAATCATAGAGTTTGGAAACTGATATGACAATTGGATGTGGTGCCCAAAATTAAAATGTTTGTTTGGCGCGCTTCCAACTATAGATTCTCTTACGCGTAGGCACTGTGAGGTAGAGGGAAATTGTGTAGAAGATGGGGAAAATCTGGCACACATGCTTTGGTCGTTTGTCCTCTTGCGTGGTAGACTTGGGCTCTTGCTAATGTGTCTTGGGGCTGTATCTTCAAGCTAGCAGCAAATTTCAGAAATGGGATCAAGGACCTTCTGGAGCACTACCAAAGTGATGTGGGCCGACATGTAGTTACTATCTTATGGATGCTTTGGTTTTGTAGGAATAGGAGAATAGCTGAGGGGTTGGTGACTCAGCCTCATGAGGTGGTGAAGATGGCGCAGGCTTACCCAACTCCTGTTCCTTATGTGGATGGAAGCATGGGCCTGCAGGTTGATGTTCGTGCGATCTTCAAAGAAGAGAATGCGGTTGGAATCGGAATTAATGTGGCGCAAGATTCAAATGGCCATTGTATCGGGTGGGAGACGGATCGAAAGCTTTATGTGGAGGATCCAGAAGTAGCGGAAACTTTAGCAGCTTCGTCGGCTGTCCGTTTAGCAATTGATTTTAGGTGGCGCAAAAGTTATATTAGAAGGTGATAAGATCTCGGTTATAAACCAATTGAAGAGCTCGGAGAATAATCTTAGACAATCTTGTTATCGATCTTAAAGCATATTTGATCTACTTTTAGTGATTGTCATTTTTCTTCCATTAGATGTGGTGCAAATAAGGTTGTCCACATTTAGCTCGTTATACGATTTTGGCCTGCGTTGGTTCTTCTGATATTTCGTTGTATAATTTAAACTTTGTGAATTGGATTTACAATAAATTAGCCCTTTCGGCCTTTCCTTAAAAAAAAAGAATAGAATAAATGAGCTTATATTTATAGAGAAGAGTCAAGGGGTATCATATTCATCCCAAAGGATTTTCATCGATTGGAAGATGACATTTGGAATCGTGATATCTGCCCTGGTTGATGGCTTCACAAAGACAAGGCATAGATTGCACGAAATGCTCCAATGGAACCTCTATACAAAGGTTTTGGTGCTCGAAGAGACGAATACTGATCGGATAACCAAGCACAGGAAATATGAGCCAAGGAACAAACTCTCTTGGTTTCGAAGTGAGACTTATGGGCAGATCCTCATCTTTCGGTGCGAGACCTTCGCTCAACGACATTTCAACTGGTTTCTCAACTTCAGAAATGTTTTATCACGTGTACACTATCTCTTCATTGTACTAATTGGTTTTGAATTAGCTATCTCTTCATTGTACTAATTGGTTTTGAATTAGACTTAATTTAAGCAAAATATGGCACCAAATAGTAAATAAGAGCCACCAAAAAAACTAGTAGTCATATGAGCAACAACATAAATAAATTCAAATTCCAATAAAAATCTATTACTTTCTTAACCAAATCGGAAGTTGGACGTACACATTCGCATTAATGATGCAAATACATGTAATTAATCACATAAATCAAGTGATTCATCTTCCCCTTAGCAACAATCCAACTTCAGCTATAACCAAACGATCAAAATTAATCCCCATTTCATCAAACCACAAAATTACAATTCTTTTTCTTAATTAGGGTTAATTAATACTCTAATCACATCTCCCACGAACTTAATACGTGACCCTCACTCCTTGGTATCTCAGAATCTCCCCAATAAGCTCCCCCTTCCCCGATCCCACATACCTCCCGCAAATCTCCCCATCTCTGATGAACAAAAACGTCGGCACTTCAATCACATTCATGTCCCTCAGAAACTGCATGCAGCTGTCGTTCTCGTCGCCGTTCATGCGGGCGAAAACGACAAAGTCCGCCATGGATCTTGACAGCTTGATCACAGTGGGGTAGACCTTCACGCAGGGGCCGCAGTGCTTGAGCCCGACGTCGAGGACGAGGAGTTTTCCATCGGCTTTATGGTCGCCGATGAGCTTCTCGACGTCTTCTCTGGAGTGGAGCTGCACAACAGCGGAGTGGCTGTCGCCGTAGTAGAGGACGTCGCCAACGAGCTGATCAGGGCCGATGGCCTCCTCCTCGTGGATCTTCTCCATGCTCTTGTAGAAGGTGAAGTGGGGGACCTGGTCGATCTTCTCGCGAGCGCAGAGCTTTCGGGTTTCGTCGGATTCGTCGCCCATGACGAGGAGGAAGTCGACGTCGCTGCAGCTGCGGCTGAGGTTGACCATGAAGGGGTAGATCTGGGTGCTGTTCTCGTCGTTGCTGGAGGCGTACTCCACCACCACGAGGCGGTTCTTGGCAGCGGCGAGGGCGGCGTCGAATTCGGCGATGTTGTGGACTCTCTGCACTCGCTCGTCCTTGTTTGCGGCCTTCTTGACGTCGGGAGCAGCGGTGGCTTTCACCACCATGGTACGCCGCTTTGTCTCTATTTTGTGGGAATTGTGTCTGGTTTTGGATGATGTTGGGATGTAGGTGGAAGAGAATTGGGGGTAAAGGGGGGTGATTTTGGTGATGGGAGCGAGATAGGGGGGCTGTTTGGCTATGAAATTTGTGAGTGCAGCCATGGATGGAAGTGTGAAAGTTGGGGAAATTGAAGTGTTTCAGAGATATGGGTATGAGAGTTCGCAATCCAATCCCAGATGAAGCAGAAGAATGATGATTATTGAAGGAATTATGAGTTCTGCAAGAGATCTTGTTGGTTGATTTTATCCACTGGTTGTGGGGTGTGTGGCTTATATTATCCACAAATTTGAGATATTCTCACTGCGTGATCTGCTGCATTGATTTTTGCTTTGTTTTTCTTTTCTTTTTTCAATTTTTGGGTTAATTTCTTTTATTTAACGTCTTGATATTTCGAATTTGTGCCCCCAATATGTTTTGCGAAAAATATCTATACATGAGGAAAAGGTTAGCAGGAATCTCTGTTTCTAAAGTGCTTTTCTCCCTCATAAATCAATAATTATCCATGTTGCATGGAAATCATCCCTTTTGGACCCATTGTTAATTCGTTTAATTCTTCTGATATTACTTCAATCTATATTATTATTATTATTTATTATATCTTATAAAAGCACGAATAGTTTCTTACAAAATACGGATCGCCTAAAATATCCTCACAATAATTATTTCAATAATTATTAGTCAAGGATAATGATGTAAATACATGTTATAGATTATTAATTAATTATATTTAAAAAGCACATATTAACATAAAATAGGACTCTTTGTAGAAGTAAAATTTCTCCAACTTACCTAGAAAAGATATATAGTTCAACAAGGATTGTTTTAATATTACTATATTAATTAATTGTATTCAAATTTTATATTATAAGTTGTCTATTTTTTTAATTTTAAGGCCTATAATTTAAAATGTTATAATAAGATATATCTAATGAATTGAAAAACAACAAATTGATTCACTTTATTTTAATAATTTTTTGTAATTATGTAAAATAAAATATTATTTAGATAAGTTACATAAAATAATTTTCAATAAATCAAGCATAATGTAAGTTTAATTATATAAGTCCATAGTTCTATTTATCTAAATCAATAAACTTTCTTAAAATATAATCATATTATAATTCTATAAATTTATCTAATTAACAAAATAATATAATTTAATGATTTATATAAAATATTTTTCAATAAATTAATTAATCCTAATGTAATATTTTTAATTAACTAATACTAATATAATTTTAATTATTTAAATCTAATTAACCATATAATCTTCCTTTAGTTTATATGATAAAATATAAACTAAATACTTCAAAGCACGAATAGCGTTTTTGGTTTCTTAATTCTATAATTTTAATTAATTGTATTCAAATTTTATAATATAAGTTGCCTGTTTTTTAATTTTGAGGCCTATAATTTAAAATGTTATAATGAGATATATCTAATGAATTGAAAAACAACAAATTGATTCACTTTATAAAATTTTGTAATTATGTAAAATAAAATATTATTTAAATAAGTTACATAGAATAACTTTCAATAAATCAATCATAATGTAAGTCTAATTATATAAGTCCATAGTTCTAATTATCTAAATCCATATCTTAAATTATAATCATATTATAATTCTATAAACTTATCTAATTAACAAAATAATATAATTTATGATTTACATAAAATATTTTTCAATAAATTAATTAATCCTAATGTAATAATTTTTATAACTAATACTAATATAATTTTAATTATCTAAATCCAACTAACCATATAATCTTCCTTTAGTTTATATGATACTTCAAAACACAAATAGCGTTTTTGGTTTCTTAATTCTACAATTTAGAATTGTAGGTTCTCAGACCAAAGTTACTTTAAATTAAGAATACTAAGAAAACTCAATATGTGTGCATATAAAAATAAGATATAAACTAATTTTATACATAATTTTTACAATATTCGATTAAACATTTATATAAATATACTCTTTTTATTATTTCTACTATATATATAAAATCAATTATAAAAAAAATAAACATAAATCTGAAATAATACTCACTAGAAGAATACAAATAAAAAAATAGAATGCAAGATCAAATGACAAAGAGAATATAAAAAAGAGATAAATTAAATAAAAAAGAGATAAAGAATAGTTGGTTAAAAAAAAGAATTACTTGATTTTAATGTATATGCATATGCATACCAAATTTAAGAACGACTGTGAAATATCTTTAGAAATATATGTGAGAATTAATAAAGCGTAATGGTAACAAAATTTTGAAGATTAGATTAAAAATTTCAAAATGTTAGATTTGGTGTGAGTTCTAGAAACGATATGAAATTTTTTTTAATTTAATCTAAACGAGATTGATCCAATAGTTATCAATTTATTTTTACATTCTCCAAAGTAGCAATATACAACTTATTGACCGAATCAAAATTTGAAGTACATTTTGACTTGGGATCATTGCCCAGAAATAATGGTTCTTGAATAGTTTTCAATGTGCTCGAAAAGCAAAAAAAAAACAAAAACAAAAAACAAAAATACAAAGAATTTCTAAAGCATTATGCATGATACACACAAGGTAAATATTCAAATGATTTGGAGGAAGAATTGAGGGCAGAATATAATAAACTATTGCAACAAAAAGAGATTATTTGGTTTAAGAGTTGAGAATTAATTGGCTCAAATTTAGGGATAAACAAACAAGTTTCTTTCATCTGTCAGCCATAATGAGAAGAAGAAAGAATCAGATGAATGCTCTGAAAATAGACAATGAATGAGCAACCAACAAAGATTATCGGGTGTTTATTTGTCTAATTTCAAAAATTAATGCTCGACAAAAATAAACGAGTTTTAGCCAATTACGTTGTGCAGCATATTGCTCAAAATAATCACCAAGATGATTATACTTCGTTTAAACCGTATATTAAAAAAATTACGGGATCAAACTAGAATAGCTTCATTCCCGACCAAGGCACCTATTACAATATTTTGATGTCTGAATAAGTGTTACGCTACATCACTCCAACGATAAAAAAGGGGTATGGTGCTGAAATTGAATAATGAAACAGCGTACGAAAAAACCCAGTAGAATTTCTAAAAAGACTTTTAACTTTCTTCAAATTCCCGATGAAAATCATCAATATCATTATGAGCAGAATGTAGCGGATACAATCGGAGATTCTATAGAATGGTGAACCAACGGAGGTTGTACGGATGTGTGGCATTAGATAAGGTAATCACGTTCGTTTTATTTGTTTGTAATATGTATGGAACAACTTACATATATAATTGAAGAGACCATTTCGGCCGGACCTGGAAGCCAATTATGGTATATTAGTGAAGCTCTTACATGATCTCACACTTGCCTTTTGCGGACGACTTAATATTGGGAGTCAAACCTATCGTGGATGGAGCAAAGTGCATTAAAAGTGTGGTTGAGATGTTTTGCAAGGAGTTGGGCCTCAAATTAAACTTATGCAAATCACATGTGTTGTTTGCACCTTACGCGACAAATGATTTAAAACAGTAGGTTAGTAGAATTCTGGGCATGGAAAATACATACAACTTAAGGAACTATTTGGGGGGTGCAAATGAACTTTAGTTGTAATTATAATGAGCATTTCCCGATTGTGATTAATAGAGTCGAAAAGCATCTCTTGGGATAGAAAGCCAAAATGATAAATATTTATTGACGAATGACACTTATTAAGTCCATCACGATCTCGATCTCCATCAACCACATGCACACAAATTGGCTCCCTAATCAGATGTACGATAAACTTGATCCACTTAAGCACAACTTTCTTTAGGTGATTAATATAACAAGGAACGAACCCATCTTGTAGAGTGAAAGAAGGTGACTGCAAAGAAGTAAGAATGTGCATTGGGTTTTAGAGAAGCCCAAAAGAAAATATAGTGATGCTAGCTTGGGATGAAGAATGCTTAACAAGGAGATGGCGTTATACATCAAAAAAATATTTAAAAAGGGATAACATTCTTGATCGAATATAAGCCTCGACTTATGGGTTTCCCGAGCATGGAAGGGGATAGTTAAAAACACTTGGATGGTAGAACCATTTTGAAAATGGAGGGTTGGGAACGGTGAAGGGACATCTTTATGGAATGATAGATGGTTATCACAAGGCAAACTGACGGACATCTTTGGAGATAACATTCATGAGGAGGATAAAGATCTTATGGAATGTAATCTCATTGGAAAAGATAAAAATTGAAACCTAAATAAGTTGAAAACATCACCGTCCAAAGAGGTGGTGAATGAGGTACTTAGTGTCCTAACGTGTTGCATGATAATGGAGATAAGAGAGAATGAATTGTGTCAACTAAAGATAAATTCTCCTATAAAATGACTATACTCTACTTATGGCGTCGGATGAGACATGCAAGAAAAAACTTTAAATGAATTTGAAAATTACCTTACCCCAAAAATTCAAGATTTTCCTGTGGCTTTGCCAATATGATAGCTTGCTTACAAATGTATTGGAGTATGATAGAAAATTTAGGAAAAACTTGCAAGTGTCAGATGGGCTCAAAGAGAGCTTTAGTAGCAAAATACTGAGTAATATGTTCCTAAAATATCCTGGGTGGGTTGTGTTGATCTTGACGCTTTAAAATTTTTGGAAAACATGGAACCGATGGAGCTATCAAAATGTTATGAAGCTTAGAAATGTTGTTATTCGCCACATAAAAGAGTTATCTACGACCTTAGTAATAATCAATAAGGACACAAAACACAGGCAAAAGAAAATCTGCACTTAGTTGTCGTGAAATAAATTCGAGAAGTGATGGGTAAAACTAAAATCGGATTGAAGCTTTTATAACTACACCAATAGGGGTGTCATTCGAGATGGCAATTGGAGATGAATGCTAGGATATATATGTTATGAATCTTGGTATAGTTTCAATAATGTAGCAAAGTTATTGAACTTACCTAAAGGATTAAAACTAACTTTGGAGAGATACTTTTCAAAAATTAATGCGGAGATTGATTTGGAGACGACCGTTAAATGAATAACAATGAAGGATACTCAAAAACAACTAATGAGAAATGTAATATTTGATTGGCGAAGGTTACTCCAAAGATTTTGAGAAACTTTGATTAAATAAATCTCGAGAGAAAGAAACATGATGATGGATAAATTGGCGAGGATAGGTCATAAGGTTCAAGATGGTTATTGCTGCTAGGATGTTCTCATTCTTGAACATAAGCTTCCACTTATGGCTTCCCGAGCATGCAAGGGGATAGTTAGAACCAGTTGAATGGACGTCTCTATGGATTGATAGATGGTTATCACAAGCAAACTAGCGGACATCTTTGGAGCTAAGATTCATGAGAAGGATAAAGATCTGATGGTATGTAATCCATTGCACAAATAAAAATTGAAACTTACATAAGTTGAAAACGTTATTGCCTAAGGAGGTGGTGGATGAGATACTTAATGTCCTAATTGCATTGCATGATAACGGAGATAAGAGAGTTTTGATTGGGTTAACTAACGACAAATTGTCCTATAAATCGGTTATAGTCTACTTATGGTGTCGGATGAGACATGGGAGAAAAATTGGAAATGAATTTGAAAATTACTTTGTCCCTAAAAGTTTAAGATTTTCTTGTGGCTTGCTAACATGATAGCTTGCTCATGAATGTACTGAAATATGACAGAAAATTTAGAAAAAGTGATGTATGTACACGCTGCTATATAGGACATGAATATGTGGACCACATGCTCAGAAGTTGTCCATTCGCACTTCGGGTGTCAGACAAGATTATTGATGCACAAACTGAACGAAATTTCCATGGCATGCGAGTGTCGAACGGTCTCAAAGAGAGCTTTTATAACAAAATTCAGAGTAATATGTTATCTGATTATCATGCGTGGATTGTCTTGATCTTGACGCTTTAAAATCTTTGAAAAATATGGAACCAATGGAGCTATCAAAATGTTATGAAACTTAGAAGTTCCACTCTTCGTCACATAAAAGAGTTAATGAAACCTCAACACTAATCAGTGTGGACAAAAAATACAGATAAAAGAAAAATATGCACTGAGCTATCGTGGAATAAACTCGAGAAAAGATTGGTGAAACTAAACTCTGAGGTGAGCTTTTATAACCAGTGGAATCATTTGAGATGACAGGGGCGTCATTCTAGATGACAGCTGAATATGGGTGTTAGGATACGCTATGGATCTTAGTAGAGTTTAAATAATATAGTGGAGTTATTGAGCTTACACGGAGTATTAACACTAACTTGGGAAAGACACTTTTCGATGACTAAAGTGGGTATTGATTCGAAGATGGTCATGAAATGGATAACAATGAAGGATATTGAAATGGAACAAATGAGAAATGTAATTTAATTGATAAAGTTTACTCCAAAGGTCATACGAAACTTGAATTAAATAAATCTCTAGAAAAAGAAACATGATGACCGATAAACTGATGAGAATAGGTCATAAGTTTCAAGATGATTACTACGTTTAGGATGCTCCACCGGCAAAATTGGGTGATCTTTTAGGTTTTGTTCTATAATTTTTACATGTCTCATCATTTTATTAAATATATTTGAAAGTTATAAACTATTACTTATGCTTAAAAGCTAGAATTATTTGGCCAAATTACAATACACTTAAATATATATATTTTTATATAATAACAAATTTTCAAATTTTTTTATTGCTTATTTATTTGGATGTTCTCTACTTCGAATTTCTACTTATCGTAGATGATTTGAAAGAGAAATTTCATATAAATATTTTTGTATGTGTATATTTATTTAATCAAAATAAATATTTTTAATATCTTAATTTGTTCAATAAATATAATAGCTAAATTTATTTTAAAAGATTAAATGATAAACGTGCAACGCACGTTCACCTCACTAGTGTAAATAAAAGCATATAAATAGTTAAGAGAAACAGAGTGCTCAGTGATAAGCTCGAACTTTATTAGAGTTAGTTAAAAAATAAACATTGATCCTCTAAAAAAAACCTAAAAATAGTTACATGGAAACATAAATAGTGGGAATTGGATTTTTGGCTATATCTGCAAATTGGGAGCGTTTCAATTACAGTGATAGAACTCTTTGAAATTATGTAAAACCTCAACTTGCATGAAAATGAAGGTTTGAGAAAAATTCGTTTGAATTACAGTGGCAAAGCTATTTGAAAATATGGAAAACCTCTGACTTAATTATATGAAAATGGAGGATCGAGAAAAATTGTATTGATATTTGATTAGTATCTAATCAAATTTGTGGGATTGGAGGATTAACCAATTCAGAGCATCATTTTGAATTGTAAAACTCCTCTCAACCATCATTGGGATAGTAAAATATTGCCAATAGGTGTAGAATGTACATGTAGTGCTAACTGACGTATATACAGATGCGGTGGTACACGTGAAGACAAAAATTTAGAAATAATACTTTTTACGTTCCCAATTTTAACATTAAACTTCTTATGGAGGAGAATTGCCATACTAGTCGGGAATGAGTAATCTCTTATATTCAAAAAAAGGGGTTTCAATCTGTTATTGTTTGAGATGTCGAAGTATACTTTTAGGAAGGAATAAGAGGTTAATTTTCATTATCGCAAGTAGAGTAGTTTTAGCAACCTTAATATTTTTTATGTTTTTCATATTATTCATTTATTTTCTAAGAGAGATCTGTTGGCCGACAACATCAAATTTATAATTGGTAGTGTGGCCAACTCACAATCATAAGTTCAAGATTTTTAGTGTGAATTTATTTTTTAAGGACGTCAAATAATATGTCGGACTTGGACGTAACTTAATTGGATACAGCTCGCTGTACGTGGCAAAGGAAAAAATCTTCCCAGGAAGTTCAACCGATCAACCGTCACAATTCACAAACGAAAGTCAGAAATACCAATTAGCATTTTACAAGTAGTTGTGATGCCAAAAACAAAATATGAAAATATTATTCTATCATATTATATCGTATCGAATATTCATATTAAATATTATTTTTGATAGTTTTCATGTTAAAAATTTAAGAAAAAATTTGTATTGTATTCATATCTTCAATATCATTTTTTGTTTTAATTAATTTCTTGCATTGATTAGAGTACTTTTAAATATTATTAAAGTTTTTGAATTAATTATCATTATTGACAACGATGAGTGCCTTAATCTAATCAAAAATTTATTACTCTAAATCAGTGTTTTGAAAATCGGATCATAGCGACCGATCCTCTAGCAAGAATATTGGAACAACTTTTATTTCAATAAGCAACAAAATTATTAATGAACAATCAATATAAATCATAGGAATATTTAGTTTGTATAATTTAATTCTTCCTTGATTTGATATTTCGTGTCTCCCTCCAGAAAAGTTCAAAAAGCAGTCAATTTAAGAATACCAAAATATGTAATACGTTACATTTTTGCAATAAGTCAAACTACATTTTCATAAGTTCATTGTTATTGGGTTTGACACAACTATTCTTCTATATTCAGACCCAAAATATCTGGAAATAAAACCAAACATCACATTTCTGTCAACCAAAATATCTGGAAAGAAAGCTTTCAGAAAATCTAAAATCTTTTTGAGTTTATACCAGAAAAATAAAATTGGAAAAAGTCTTCCTGAGGGTGAAATATATAAATATTTGAACTTATGCCGGAAAATATCTTAGCCTCCAACATATTTATTATTAGGAAACAAATCTTCTCAACCGAATTTTGCAACTATCTCAGCAGATTTTCGTTACATACCGTCGTTTAATATTTGTATTTATGACATACCGTTATCTAAATTTTTGTAGTAGTTTTGTTTAAAAACATGACACATGGTATGTTTACAAAATACACATGTCAGTTGTATTTTTTAACGAAAACTACTAAAAAAACTTAGATAACGATATATTACAAATGCAAATATTGGATGATGGTATGCATCAAAAGTTTGTTGGGATAGTAAATCTTAAAAGGGGATAAAGTTCGGGATGGTAAAAAATATTTCGCCCTTATTATTACTATTATTTTTCGAATTAAGATATTTGCTTGATATTAGGATCGTTAACGGGTCAGGCTTACAATTTCCAGGTCCGAAAATGTGTTGGTAATATGATAATTGGAATTTGGACCCAACTAAGAACCTTGTAGTTGTAGGATGCTTGTAGAAAAAATATAAAGAAAAAAAAAACTTGTATGATCCGGCTTCGCGGCCTGATATGGACCTTGCCCATATCCAATTGGGCCAATTACAAGTTAAATCCAGCATTCAGGCCCAAATACCAATTTAAGTCCAGCGCAGGCCCATTGATCTAAATTCAGCCCAATTGCCATTGGTGGCTAACACGTGGCAATATGTGGGGTCTAGGTACCGTAAATTCCTCTCAAATTATTTGGGGAACGTTTTCTCTTTTGTTTTTTAACACACGCTCAAAAATAGCTATCAGGATTCAAATTCGGATCCTTAATTTGGAGAAAGAACTCCTTAGATATTTGAATCAATTTCTGTTGACCAGGGAAATGTAAGTAGGTAACTTATTTACTATTGTTAGAACCTTCACATAAGTGACGGTGAGAATTTCGTTTTTTTTCAATTTTTTGCCTAAGTTTTGATATCATATTAAATGACTAGTTGATCTAAAATTTTAATTTCTTAAATGGGAGGATTATTAAATATTTAAATTCTCTAACGTTATGCCATGTAATAAATTTGAACAATTGAACTTGAATCATAAGCATAGATGTGGTAATTTACCACTATATTTTGTCATTGATTAAAGCTGAAATGACGGCACATTAACTAATGAAGAGGATGCCTTACTTACACTTCACGTTTGGATATTATTAATCTTAATTAGTACCTCAATTTTTTAAAAGAAATTTTTATGGGCAAAGTGTCGTCAGTCGCAACACACAAAGAGCAGCATGTGCTGCTAATTTTAGTCCCTTTTTTTAATTTCTGGAATGCTTTTCCTTCTTGGATCTAATCCAATAGAGCATCACCATATTTTCATTCGTTCTTTAGTTTATATTGTTCTATTTACTTTAGCTTTGGATTGATTAGATTAGCAACCCACGTTTTTGGTAGTGTTATGAAAAGCCCCACTAGATTTGTCATTTGAGCAAATATCAAAGGCCCAATTACACTCCCTAGTTTAACCTATCAATATTATTTTGATAAAAATAAAAAAATTAATTCAAGTGGTTAAAAAAAAAAATTTAAGTAATGAATCGAATTTGAATCTTTTTGATCACTTGATGATGTGTGTTAAAAAATAAAAGAACTTATCTATATTATTACATTAAGCTTCGAGTCATTAAGACAATCAGTTCTCCACTACAATGATGTTATCTTATTTTGTTTATTCGCTAATCATCATAAATTTAGTGACTACACTAATGTTAATTTTAAAATTTATATTAATAGGAGAATCAAATTCTAACATGTATCTAAATATATATATTTTTTTTATTTCCACACGTGCTGAATGTCTCGAGTCATTAGCAACTCAAAAACTGGCTGGTGCATATTTCATATTTCCTACTAAAATGTAGTTTAATTGAGATATTTCATATTCAAGTTTCTAAAAAATATAATTATTATTGTTATGAAAAATTTTACAATATCTCATTTTAGTACATACAAGAATGACAAAATGAATCGTCGGGTCCGGGTGTGGGGAGATTTTAGGGTAGAGAATTCAACCTTTTATTACAAAAATGACAAAATGGATCGTTTTGTACATTTATTAAGGTATAATGCACTTGTTAGGATTCCGATCAGATATTACTGTGAGTATTAAGAAATCTTAATCCGTGAATTTTGGTAACTTTAATGAAATCATTTCCTTTTGTATGGATGTGAAATACAATAATATATTTCTTTTTTATATTGAATAAAAAAGAAATCAGATGAAAAGATAAAGTGAATCAAGAATATTGGTTTTTACTAAAAACAAAAGAAGGAAAAAGAGAAAAAATAAGAGAACAGAAGTTAGCATTCCTGTAGAGGTCAGAAATTCTTTTGTTAGCTTTCTGCAAAGGCTGTAACTTTGAACTCAGACATACAAACATGGAAAGTACTCAACTACTCATTATTCACACCCACACTACTTCATCATTTTGTAGGGATGATTGCAAACGGAATCCATTATGATCATCATGTAAGTATATATACTTATTTCGTATCCCTAATTTGGCAATCATCCCAACAATTTTGATATAACTCGAATCGAGTTTGACGAAACTAATATAATAAGAGTGAGAATAATTTATATTTATAGTGTGATTTGCGGTGCATTTTAGGAAAAATAACATATCGGATACTAAATGTAATTGTTTATATAATTAATTGGATTCGAACTAATTAAACTGAATTTTGCATGATTAAAATTTTCGTTAACAATGATCGACTTGTGTGCTAGTTATTGCTCAATCTGGTCCTTATATGGAGGCTAGGAACCAGCAAGAAAAATGAATGAAAATTAGTGATAAATATTTATAATATTTTGAACTATCAGTTTGCAAATTAAATTAGAAAATATTTATGTTTATGACCTCAATTATTATTTTTTAACAAAGTACAAATACAACCTGATTTTGCTCATCGTGATACGCGGAAAAAATTTCGTGTACCTACAGTCACACGATATGTAGAATCAGGTTACCCTTTATTAAAAAACAACAGTGGAGGTTGCAAACTTGTATATTTTTTTCAGTTTAGGTTGCAAAGTAAAAAAATTATTGATAATTCAGAATGTTAGAAGTATTTATCCCTAAAAATTAAGTATGAACTAATTTACTTAAAAATGTTGACTCATAAAAGTATCATTTATGAACAAGTTAATATTCAAAAGCTCATCGAAATTATCATCGACGGGTTTTCATCTAATAAAAATTCATCAATGATTTGGTGAAATTAATGTCAAACCTTCTATTTTACAAGTATTATGAAGAAGTTAATATTCAAAAGCTCATGAACGTGTTTTCATCTAATAAAAATTCATCAATGATTTGGTGAAATTAATGTCAAACCTTCTATTTTACATTACCCACCAAATTGTGTATTGTCTATGATTGATTATTGATAATGGCAGTTCAAATAGTCCATAATTGATTATATTTAGATAACAAAAGTTCAAATTCTCTAGGATTAATTATGGATGATAAAAGTTTTCATAGATATTATCAGGAGGTGGTGGCCTACTTTAATTTTTGTATTTTAAGAGGATCGATCATGATTCCCCAAGTATTTCGAATGAGATTTAAATTTATAACTTATATTTTTTTTATAAATACATATATTTACCACTAAACTATATGTTTGTATTACAACTACTTAACCAAGTATAGCACTTGCCCTCCCTAGAACTTTTGGGTTGCACCACTCCTCTATATGTATTATTTCATTACAAGAAGGAAAAGAAATACAAATGAATCATCGTGCTTAATTCCTAAATGAGTTAGCCAAGTAGGAGCCCATTAATTAAATGAACCGTGCCAACAACATTATATATAGGAAGCCCCCACCCCAGATTCAACTTAATGCACAAACATACTTGCTCAAAGCTCAATAGATAAGAAATAGTTGCACTTCTTTGGGAGAAATCACATCAAACTAATTAACACCAATTGGATTCCCGTTCCGTATCATATTTCATTCATACTGTACATCACGTGTGATCGTGCCAAAATCTCCGCTTGATGATCGATCGAGAGATCCGACGCGGTCACTCTATTTGTTGATGGGGGAAACGGCCGCCTGACTGCTCGAATTCTGCAAAGGTCGACAAACGTGAGCTCCGAGGCCAACTCGAGGGAGATGGGTGTGAGACCCGGGTTGGCACTCCGAAGCTCAAGTCAGGATCGGTAAAGATGACCGACAAGATTGAGTGGTGAAAAGTGTTAGGTGGAAAAACTTACCGTGCAATAAATGAGGAGGGAGTATTTATACAGAGAGGAAAGAGAAGTTACCGCCTCGACGTGGTGGCGCGGGGAGCTGACAGGTGCCCCATTAAGGTTGTGCATTAAATGCTCGGTCGGCCACTACGCGAGTGGAATAATGCGCTGGTCAATCGGAGATTATGGGTCGATCGCAACGGTTCGGTTGGTTCGAGCATTTAGGTCGATATTCCTGTGCGGTAATTCTCGCGGGGTAAATGAGCCTCTGAGTGGGACGGTCGAAGGGTGATCTCCGAGTGAGAATTGACCTCCGATCATGCACGTGGGGCAAGGTGATTGGCTTAGATCGACAGCGGGTACGTGCCACGTCATAAGCCCCCCGAAATGTCATCTGCTAGGGCTGACGTGGCAGTGGCGTTTCAAATCCCAAGAGTGGGACCCGCTGCAATCATCACCCCGTTTCACCTTCTCGATTCCCGCCCATTTTTTATCTCTATAAATAGTTCCCTCTGTAAATCCATTTGTTACTTTTGCGAAAGAGAATTGAAGAGAGTTTCGAGCCATTCTCGATCGATAAAGAGTCCTTTGTGTGTCGAATTTCGGGGTCGCTCGCTTTAGAAGAGGACTGTTCGAATCTTCGGAAAACAAAAAGGTAATATTTCCGATCTGTTGTTCGATTTTCTTTCTCTGTGCTTTTTATTTTTGTTTCCGATTGCTTTGAGGGAGAGGTGTACCACTTCCCTCTTCGAAGGCTTCCTCTCCCTCGATTTGTTCGTATCCGAGCTACACCATAAAAACGAGGTTTTTGTCCTGTAGGATGTCAACAAATCGAGCGGAGACCGGCCCCAGAGGGGAGGGAGTGGCGACCGCGAGTGAGAGGTCGAGTTCGGACACATCTGGGTCGAGTTCGACATCGGATTCTGGAGAGACCGTGGAGACTAGGTCGACGAATCCTCAGGGGAGGGATGAGTTCGTCGAGGTCGTAGAGGTTTCGGAGCCTTTGTCCGAGGATGAGACGACAGAGGTGGTAGTACCTCGGGAGCCAGGAGAGGTGACGTCGACTTCAGGTCGACTAGAGGAGGAAGAAGAGGACGAGGAGGTGGAGAATTTAGAGCCAGAGGGTTGGCTACAGAATGACCCTCGAGCCATTACCTGTTCGATATCCGAGGACAAACTTGGAGAGGTCCAGAAATGGTTGTTTGGGGGGGCTCCGGAGTACGGGGGTTATCGAGTGATAAGGCCCCAGTCAGGAGATCGCATGACCGACCCGCCGCCCAACTGTATCGCGATCAACTACTTGGCGGTCAAAAATGGGTTTAGGGTGCCCATTCCCGAGGAGATGGTTTACTTCTTCAACACCCTTAGGATTAGTCCATTGCAGTTGATGCCCAATTCTTACGCCATGGTAAACGGATTGAGGGCTTTGTTGAGGTGCTTGGGAATGAAGGTCAACGTTTACTGCATTTCCGAGATCTTCCAAGCCGGATTGACGACCGAGACCTCGAAGTCTGGCTCGGGGTATATCCAACTGCAATCGAAGAGTAATTATCGGATCGTTAGGTTGCCTACTTCGTCGAACGACAAGGGATGGAAGCAGAGATTTGTTTTCATCGAGAGTGAAAAGGGTTGGCCCGGCCTAAAATATCCGGGATGGAGCTGGGTTTCCCGGTCGGACCTTCCGAGGGGGCATCCGGGTTGGCCAAACACTTTGATGGCGACCTTGAGGAGGATGGGAAGTGTGGAGTCGGATGACATGGTTGCTCCGCAATCACTAATCGAGCTGGGGCTCGCGCCGGGAGTTAGAAAGCATTTCGACCCTGGTATTCCGAACGAATCCCCCGAGGCATCTCGGCCATTTGTTTGTTGTTGTTTTCCTCCTTGTTTGGTTATTTTCATAATCAAGCGCTTTTTCTGTACAGAGCGATACATCATGTCGGCTGCTTTGAACGCAAGAAGGAAGGAGATGGCCGAGCTGAAGAAAGCGGCCGAGAAGAAGAAAATGCCCCCTCCTACCCAAGCGGAGACTGCTGCATCGACCGATGCGACGATCGAGGCTCTCCCTGAGGTTCTTGCGATGAGGACCAATGACGCTCCCGAGAAGAGGGGTCGAACCCCATCGGGGGTCGAGGACCATGGAGCCCCCCAGGCAAAAAAGCAAAAAACTAAGGGCCAGGCGAAGTCAGGGGTCGGGGCCGATAAGAATAGAGGTCGAGAGAAAAGCCCCTTACTCCCCATGCCACCGGCGCTTGGGCCGATTGTAGAGGTCCAGGTCGGAGCCTACTCGACCCCTCCGAACCAGGGTCGAGGGGCAATAGTGCCCCGAAACGTGGCTAGCATTTTGGCGGGGGTGCGAAGGCCCGGCGCAGGATCCTCGAGCGCGGTGCCGTGGAAATCGAGCGAAGAAGAGAAGAAGTTGTTCTTCGACTATCCGATCCTCGAGGAACCCCATTTCCCGTGCGGCCTTGCAAGTGTCAACGAGAGAGGCGAGCCCAGACGGGTCGGAACTGCCCCTAAAGACTACCAGGCACTCGGAGCTCTTTACAGTTCGATCCAGACAACGGTCGATCATAAAGAAAGGATGGCGCTCTCCGACGACGAGATCGAGGCGTCTTGGGTCCAGAAATACTTTGCCGTAAGTGCCTGTAGAAATTATTTTTCTGTGTATGGTCCAAGTTTCTGATGATCAATGATGTCTTGCAGTTGGGCCAGGACTTCTTTCAAGTGGCTCGAAGAGGATGGGTTCATCGGCAGTTGAGGGCGAAAGCCGAACGGCAGGTTGAGACGATGAGGCTCGAGCTGGAGGAGAAGGATAAGAAGTTGGCCGAGGCCACCAAGGACAAGGAAAAACTCGACCGCGATCTCTTGGATGCCATAACAAATCTCTCGGAAGTCGAGAAAAAGTTGAAGGTGGCGGAGGATCGGGTGGCGAGGTCGATCCAGAAAGAGGCCGAAGCGAGAACCCGCGGCTTGATGGAGGGAGAGAGGAAAGGCGCCAAGCTAGCCCTGGATCGATGCAAGAGGGGTCTTGCTGAATCCGTGAACAACCTCGAGCGTCGAGGCGTTTACAGATTCATGAAGTCTAAGGCTTACGAGAAGGCCGTGTCGATCGCGAGCTTCAAAGACGTCGAGGAGGGCTTCAATTTGTGCTTGGCTCAAGTGCAAGCGGCTAAGTATCTTCCGCTCGACTATGATCAAGAAAAGGTCGGCCTATACCAAGATGATCCTCGTCCAGTCGAACCGGTCACCCGACCTCCTACTCCCGAGCCAAACTGGGACAACGACGAGTTTGGCTTTGCCGTGAAGTTGGCTCGATCTAGAGCGGCGGGGGAACCAGACAATGTAGTCACGGAGGAGCTCGATCTTGATGCTTGCTTCGACCCTAAAGATATGTGCCCAGAGTACTTTGGGGAGGGGGCCATCGTTCCAATCGAGGAAGGGACCGGATCCTGAACAGGCGAGGATTGAGTCGGAGAGAATGGACTAGCCCTATCTTCGTACTCGGAGGTCTTTGGCCAAGGGGAATCCAATTTTCAAAGTTCCGACTGTTGGGGTCGGACTTTAGTAGTTGTTGGCTCGGGATTCGTGTGTAAATAGGTAGGAATCCGAGCGTTTGTTGCTCCCATTTGTAAAATCCAAATTTGTAAGGTTATGATCGAAGAATTGTGATCGATGTAGACTTTCCTGTTTTAATTACATTATGCAAGTTCTCTTCTGGGTTTTATACGTGTTTTCTCGAGCTTTTTGGCGTTTCACTTTTTATGTTAATCGAGAATAATGATCGATAAGATGTAAAGGCAAGCTGCTTTAATCTTTCGAAGTATACAAGAAATTAGTACGGGCGTGGCATAATCACAAGTATATGATCGAATAACATAGTTGTTAAAAAGGCAGGAGAACGCTCTATCGATTAATCGACCAGAAATTTTACATATTGTGTTTAATTGACCAAAAGAAATTACACCGATTAATCACAAGTAATATTTCTTCAAGTTGTGAGCATTCCATGATCGAGGTAACGGTAGTCCATTGAGATCCTCGAGATGATATGCCCAATTTTTGCCTATTTCGACGACACGGTAGGGTCCTTCCCAATTAGCATCGAGCTTTCCTACGTGTTTAGTAACTTCAGCCCTTTTGAGGACCAAATCCCCGACTTGAAAGTGGAGAGGTCGTAGATTTTTATTGTAAGCCCGAGCAGTCGTGGCTCGATATTGCTGCATCTTCATGTTTCCTTTTTCTCGAGTTTCGTTTATCGTGTCAAGATCGAAAGCCCTTAGTTCATTATTCCGACCATGCTGGAAGTGAGCCACTCGGGGAGATTGATGTATAACGTCAGCCGGAATCACGGCCTCCGAGCCATATACCATGGCGAAAGGTGTCTGTCCCGTGGGGATTCGGGGGGTGGTTCGATATGCCCAAAGGACGCCCTCAAGTTCATCGACCCAATGCCTCTTCTTTGCTTCGAGGCGCGTACACAGATTCTGTATGATGGTTCGATTGGTAACTTCGACCTGACCGTTGGCCTGGGGATGTCCTACTGAAGTGAATCTTTGATCGATCTTAAAGTCGGAGCAATAGGCTCTAAATCTTGAACTTCGGAATTGTGGTCCATTATCGCATACTATGACTCGAGGTACTCCAAATCTAGTGATGATGTACTTCCAGAGGAAGTCCTGTAAGGAGTGGAAAGTAATCTTTGCGACTGCCAAAGCCTCGACCCATTTAGAAAAATAATCGATCGCCACAATGATGAACTGCCTTTGTCGAGTTGATATCGGAAAGGGTCCAATTATGTCGATTCCCCATTGCTCAAAGGGCCAGCATGACTCGATCGGGATCATGTGTGCGGGGTGCTGATGGGTCAAATTGGCATGCCTCTG
Organism: Lantana camara; assembly: GCA_037501455.1. NCBI lineage: Eukaryota > Viridiplantae > Streptophyta > Magnoliopsida > Lamiales > Verbenaceae > Lantana > Lantana camara. The sequence goes on along the minus strand of CM074855.1, from coordinate 25,882,319 downwards.
GCAACGATCGCATTTCCTCACAAATTCGAGTGCATCCTTGCGTAGGTTAGGCCAGAAGAATCCAGATCGAGATACCTTTAGGGCTAGAGACCGCCCCCCGGCATGATTCCCACAGGATCCCTCATGGATTTCGGCTAAAACTTCTCGACCCTGGGATGGTCGGAGGCACCGTTTAGTTGGACCGATGAATGAACGTTTGTACAGACGACCCTCCTGGTCCAGCGTATAGCTCAACGCGCGTTGCTTGAGTCTCCTTGCTTCGGTCAAATCCTCGGGTAAGATGCCATTTTGAAGATACAAGACGATGTTATCGAGCCAACACGGCTCAGTCGCATCGATAGAGTTGACTTCGGGTGGAGTGTGATCTATCGACCGAGTTGATGAGGTCATAAAGGTGATGGTCCGATCTTGGGTGCCGAGCGAACCACTGGCAAATCTAGAAAGGGCGTCGGCTCGACCGTTTTCCTCTCGAGGAATTTGGGAGATTTCGAATCCATCAAATTCAGTAATTGCCCTTTTGGCCAAGGCGAGATATTTGATCATAGACTCCTCTCGAGCTTCGTATTCGCCCTTGACTTGGCTAGCAACCAGTTGTGAGTCGGTTAAAGCTCGAAGTTTTTTTATGTTCTGCATTTTCGCGATTCTCAAACCCGCTAAAAGAGCTTCGTACTCAGCCTCATTGTTTGTTGCAGGATACTCGAGGGCGATGGCGTATTCGACCTGTTGGCCATTTGTGCTGACTAGGGATACCCCGGCACCCTCCCCGGAAGCGGTTGAGGAGCCATCGACCGAAAGGGTCCAAACGGTTGGGTCACCCTTTATCGTTGAGTGCGGGCCTTTCTCAACCAAGAAATCGGTTAAGATCTGTGCCTGGTATGCCACCCGGGGTCGATATGTTACCTCGAATTGTCCGAGCTCGATTGTCCACTTCGTGAGTCGACCTGAGACTTCTGGTTTGTCCATGACGGTCTTTAATGGCTGATCGGTGAGGACTACGATGGGATGCGCTTGGAAGTAGGGTCGGAGTTTACGGAAAGCATGGACTACTGCGAGAGCAAACTTTTCGATCTCGAGATAGCGTATCTCCGGGCCATGGAGAACCTTACTTACGTAATACACGGGGAGATGTTTCCGATCTCGAATGGTGACAAGTACCGAGCTGATGGTCTCGTTTGACACGGCTAGATACAGATATAAGGTTTCCCCGTCGATGGGTTTCGCAAGCAGAGGTGGGGAGGTGAGGTATTTTTTTAGGTCTTCAAGAGCTTGGTTGCACTCTGGAGTCCATTCAAAATTCTTGATGTCGCGCAAGATTTTGAAAAAGGGCAAGTTCTTTTCCGACGATCGGGCTATGAAGCGGTTAAGGGATATGATCCGACCCACCAGTCTCTGTACGTCACGGATCGAGTTGGGGACCGGCAAAAGTTGGATAGCTTTTATCTTTGCGGGGTTGGCCTCGATCCCTCTCTGGCTGACCATATATCCGAGGAACTTACCACCGTCGACCCCAAAGGTGCATTTAGCAGGGTTGAGTTTTAAGTTGTACTTTCGAAGGAGGTTGAAAGCTCTTTTCAAGTGGCCCAGATGGTCGGCGGCTTTTTCACTTTTGACTAGCATATCGTCGACGTATACTTCGATGGTATCCCCGATCTCAGACTCGAAAACTTTGTTCATCATTCTCTGGTACGTAGCACCCGCATTTTTGAGTCCGAACGGCATAACTTTGAAGCAGTAAATGCCATTGAAGACTATGAAAGCGGTTTTGGGCTGATCCTCGAGGGCCATGAAGATTTGGTAGTATCCTTGAAAGGCGTCCATCATGCTCAATCGCTCGCATCCGGCCGTGGAGTCGACCAGTTGGTCGATTCGAGGTAACGGATAGGGATCCATCGGGTACGCCTTGTTCAAGTCAGTGAAGTCATTACACATTCGCCATTTTCCTCCTGGTTTGGGTACGAGGACGACATTGCACAGCCATTCGATGTATTGGATCGGCATGATATACTGGGCGTCCAGGAGTTTGTTGACTTCAGCCTCGATGATGACATTTCGGGAGTCACTTTGAGAGCGTAGCTTTTGCTTGACTGGCTTGTAGGAGGGATCAACATTCAAGTGGTGTTCGATCACTTTCCTGTCCACTCCCACTAGATCAGAAGCACTCCACGCGAAAACGTCGAGATTGTCACGCAGGAACTGAATGAGCATGCACTGTTCTTTTCCCTTTCGACCAGCGCCAATATGAGTGATTTTTTCTGTTTGCCCCGGGATTAGTTGAATCTCTTCGAGTTCTTCTGTGGGCTCGAGCTTTTTGTCTTCCTGCTTCTTTCTTTTCGCCGCATGGGAAGAACTCATTTTCCGTGAATTCTCGGGGTCGATGGTTCCCGGGTCCACGAATTCATCCTCGATGATGGGATCATCGATTAACAGAGGGACGTGCTTCTCCGAAGAAGGTTTGGGTTTGTCTAACGAGATAGAGTAGCAACTCCAGGCGGTTGGTATGTCGCACCTTAATTCGCCGACTCCGGCCGGAGTGGGTAGCTTGATCATTTGATGGTAAGTGGATATAACTGCTCGGAAATCGATGAGGCCCGGTCGACCAAAGATAATATTATATGCAGAGGGCATTTCGACGACAAGATATTCGATCTCGCGTGTCGCCCGTCGGGGCAAAGTGCCCATGGATGTGATTAGCCGTACTCGACCCTTGGTGTACACTTCTGCACCTCCGAATCCTGTGAGAGGGGTTCGAATGGGATCTAGAAGCAATTCATCGTGTAAATTCATGCGAACAAGAGTCGAATAAAGGATAATATTGCTCGAGCTTCCATTATCCATTAAAGTGCGAGATACAGCAAAGTTGGCGACGTCGAGCGTGACAACCATAGGACAACTAGGTGTTTCGCTCGAGCGTCCCGGTAGATCAATTACATCATTCTCATTAAACACTATATCTTTGTTGATCCAGGCGTCTTCTGGCCGAATATGCATCACTTCTCGGGGATTACAGAATCCTTGAGTAGCGGTCCGTCGCGTCTTTTTCCGAGCGGACCTTGAATCTCCACCTGAAGGTCCTCCTGAAATCATGTCAATCCGACCGAGGCATGGTCGGTTATGAGGGTCTCGTTCTGTTGGAGGCTTAGCCAGCCGTTGTTTGGGAGGCGACCTGTCGGGGTGATCCCGGTTCCGAGCGTGGTCATCCATTTTTTTCACGAACTCCTGGAGGAGGCCTCCTTTGATCAATCGTTCGACCTCATCTCGTAAAGCATTACATTCAGAAGTGTTGTGACCTTTTTGCTGGTGAAAGTTACAAAATTTATTGCTCTCTCGGTTCTTGGGAGTGTCCCGCATCGGCTTAGGCTTTTTCAGTAGGGCAGGATCGATAACATTGTAGATTTCATCGAGCGGGCGCGTCAGCTGGGTGTAATGCTTTCGAGTGGTAGGCCCTGTCGGTCCCTCTGGCTTAGGTCGCGCGTCTTGTCTAATTGGTCGATGGATATCTGCCTTTCGACTGGGTACCGGGCTCCTCTGAGAACTCTCCAATTCTTCGAGTTGCATCCAATCGCAAGCAGCTGCTTGGATGTCGGCCAAATTCTTTGGTTTCTGCAAGAAGATGTACCGAGCGGCTTCGATGTTGACCAGTGCCTTGTGAACAATAGGTCTCAAAAGCTCGATGCTCGGTTCTTCTGTTTTGACCACAGCTTGCGAGAAACGAGTGAAGAAATCTCGAAACGATTCATTAGGAGCCTGTTTAGTGGTGTACAGGTAGGTTGGCGGAAGCTTATCTCCCTTCATGGAAGAGAATTGAGCTTTGAATCGGTCGACGAGTGTCTTGTAGGAGGTTATCGATCGAGGAGGGAGCCTCGAAAACCATTCAAGAGCGGGGCCATCCAGAGTTGTAACAAAGATCTTAGCCCAGATATTAGGAGAGTGTCCAAACATGCTGAGCTGCATTTCGAGGCGTGACACATGCTTTTCCGGGTCAGTCGATCCGTTATATGTGGGTAGTCCGGTGGGGATCTTCTCATCGGTAGTGGACTCTATGATCGAGTCACAAAATGGAGACTGAGCTTCTCTCTCACTGCGATACCTCCATGGGCGGACATGCCTTGGGCCCGACGGTGTGCGACGGGGTGATCTAGAGCGTTCACGCCTAACGGAGTGTGATCGGTGGGGCGAACGGCTGAATGATCCTTGACTTTCGTTCCTCTGTCGGTTATCCTGTCGTCCGGAATGCGGAGGTATCTGGTTTCGAAGGTCATTCGACCTCACGATACGACCCCTGTTCGATCTCCTGATCTGATTAACCCAACCGTGTGGTCCGAGTCGGTTGAAGACTCCCGTCGATTCATGTGGGGGTGAGTCACGTTGAGTGGGGCTTCGTTCTCTTTGGGATCCGGACAGTCTACGACCGCTATTTCTCCCACTAGGATGAGACGATCTAGATCTCTGTTGTGATACGTCCGCCTCACGCCGACTGCCACCCCGATGTATTCTGGTGTCCGTTGGGGTTCTAGAGTCGACCTCATCCTCGGGTTGAAATGATAACCTGTCTTGAACTGACTTTCGCATATTTCTTTGAGAAGGTAACGGTTGTTGTTGGGGAAGCTGAGGCTGTGCACTTTGCCCAATTTCAGCCCAATACGTGCCGGGCGGAGGATACTGAACTGGTCGCATATATCCCGGATGATTTATCGGGGGTTGGATGATCTCTATTGGTCGAGTCTCTGGGCATTCTGGCATGCGAGGTTCTCTCCCTTCCGCAGCCGCTGCAACAACATCGTCGCGACAGGCTTTCAAATATTTTTCTATCTCGGGCGTCGAGTAGACTAGCTGTGTCGGAAGGGAGGTGGGAATAACGACTTGTAAGGGAACTTGAGGAATGACCTCCCGACCGTTTTCGTCGAATAGGCGGTTGCTTACAACGTTTCGAGTAGTCATGTTCAATGGCTTCTTGTTGCGTCTTCCCACAGACGGTGCCAAATGATCGTGCCAAAATCTCCGCTTGATGATCGATCGAGAGATCCGACGCGGTCACTCTATTTGTTGATGGGGGAAACGGCCACCTGACTGCTCGAATTCTGCAAAGGTCGACAAACGTGAGCTCCGAGGCCAACTCGGGGGAGATGGGTGTGAGACCCGGGTTGGCACTCCGACGCTCAAGTCAGGATCGGTAAAGATGACCGACAAGATTGAGTGGTGAAAAGTGTTAGGTGGAAAAACTTACCTTGCAATAAATGAGGAGGGAGTATTTATACAGAGAGGAAAGAGAAGTTACCGCCTCGACGTGGTGGCGCGGGGAGCTGACAGGTGCCCCATTAAGGCTGTGCATTAAATGCTCGGTCGGCCACTACGCGAGTGGAATAATGCGCTGGTCAATCGGAGATTATGGGTCGATCGCAACGGTTCGGTTGGTTCGAGCATTTAGGTCGATATTCCTGTGCGGTAATTCTCGCGGAGTAAATGAGCCTCTGAGTGGGACGGTCGAAGGGTGATCTCCGAGTGATAATTGACCTCCGATCATGCACGTGGGGCAAGGTGATTGGCTTAGATCGACAGCGGGTACGTGCCACGTCAACGTGTATAAATAAAATTATTTTTTTGATAAATTTTAACGGCTTACTAATACATTTAATGTTTGTAATGTTGTGTGTGAAAAAAAAAAAAAATTTAAAATAGGAAATTGGATATCAATAAGCCAAACATTTGTGCTCCAAAAATCTTCTACTTTATTCATGTATTTAATTAATTATTTATAAATCATTAAAGGGAAAAAATGATTGAATTATTGATCATGAAAGCTTGTACGCATTAAGGCTTGTACACTTGGGATTAAGCAAGTAATGAAGGCTCAGTTTTTCTTGCTCATAGTTATTCCTTGCATGAACTTACAAGCCACGCTTCATTTCAACGTCGCACTTTCGTTACTCTTTGACTTGCGTCCTTCCCTCCTACCCCACCCACCCCCACCCCCACCCCCGGCCCCTACCCTGCCCTCATATAGGATCAACTATCTCAGTACGTAGACTCACTCTCAAGTAAAGCACCACCACACCCAACTTTATTTTGAGCTTTAAGCTTTTCATTTTCCTTACTCAACATTCACATTTCATTATATTTTTTCCATTTATAAATGTAAATATTGGATAATTCTAACGCGAGCCTACGAGTTGTTTTACACTTACCGTGTGGTTGGTGGAAGAAAAAAAAAAAATAGAAAATGATAGACAAAAGAGTCCTTTTAATTAATTGGGTTCACTCGAGTCGAACTTGGGTTAAAATAGGAGAACGATAGCTAAAAGAGTCCTTTTAATGGATTGGGTTCAATCGAGTCGAGTTTGAGTTAGAATTTTCTTTTAAAAGTATTAATAAATCATGTGCTAGTTAATAAATGGTTTTTTTTTCTTTTTTGTTTCTATATCCCATTTCCATGGGTCGGGTCCAGACAGACCACTTAGGATATAAAATTCTCCCTACCAATGGTAGCTGCATTCTTAGGGACTCAAACTTGGGACATTTGGTTAAATTAGCATAGTATCGAACTGTTAAGTTAGATCACTTGGTGGTTACTAATTAATAAATAATTGACATTTGACAATCCTCACTTCATCAATCATCTTTTAACATGAGTCAAGATGAACACATATTTTCACATCAGAATATATCTTGTTTGAATTAAAAATCGAATCGGAATTAATCGCTCGACTTGAAATTAAACTAAAATTGAATTGAATTTCATATTTTAAATTAACTCTGAAACGTACTTCCATGATCAATATAAATAAAAAGAAATTCGATCTTTAATTAATTTAATTTAAATTTTCTTTTAATTTATTTGGTGACATCACATGTACCACATAGTCGCACACCACCCTCGTGCTTTATATATGTGTGCGCAAGCAACGGCAGACAGAGTACAAAACAGAACGGAGAGGACGGAATCTCTGTGCATCAGCCCGCCTTTTCTCTGCAAGCGGTGCCCCTTTCTCTCTCTCTCATACGCAACCACAATGGAGAAGGTGTTTGGGCTGAGCCACCTCTTCATGACGGTGTTCCTCTACTGCTTCGCCAACTTCATGGTGGTTCCGGCCATCACCGACGTCACATTGGCCGCGCTTTGTCCCGGAAAAGATAAATGCTCCTTGGCCATATACCTCACCGGCGCTCAACAGGCGGTACGCACGCACCTACTTAACATAATTTCGTGATTCTTCATCGTCTTAATGATTGCAATTATACACCTGTTTACTCCTTTTCTGGAGTGTTCACTGATTTTTAATCCTCGCTTCTTTGATTGCTTCGCATTTCATTCTTATTAAAAGTGTAAATCGATCATATGGATGGTGATGTGCTCAATACAGAGACACTCACTGTTTGATTAAAATATTGAAATGTTACTGCATATACATCGAATTAGTTTTAAGATCAATGGATCACATTCACTCATCAAACACCTCATCAACGGCCCTGATTATACATTCCTACCAGTAAATTTAGGTTAGTGAAGTCAAAAAAGGCAAAAAGTTGAAGATATTTTCAGATTTTTATGTGTTTTCGAAGGGATGCATGTCGCTATTTCAGTATTTCCAGACAACACATTATGGTTTGATGGTTTCCTAGAACCCTAATTGTATACGTTTCTGGCAACAGTGTCTGCAAATTCCAGTGCATTAAAGAAATGTTCGTATTGTATTTTCTTAATTATTTAATTTGGGTTGCTTTTTACCATTTTCTGCATTGCTTCAATAACCGGCAAGCCTCGAGTCCATTACTTGAATCTGCGAAATAGACATAGCATTAACTGTTCATCATCATGTCTCCGACTGATCAAATCCCATTTTCTTTCATATGCTTCTTTCATCATTGCTTTACTGTTTTTTTTTTCCCCTCAAAATTCTGTTAACACCCATGCTTGGTGATAAAGTTGACTGTCCTGGCCTCCATATTTTTAGGGAAAATTGTAATTATCCTAAACTTAAAGCATTTACGAAGCTTGTCGACTATTAGCAGTATTTAATGCGTCTTAGAGAGTGGGGAACAGTAACATTTGCCCACATTTTCCTCTTTCAATATGGGTGACTGCCCTATGCTCTGTTTAACTCTACGAAACAGAGCAAATATGGCAATTTTGCAGGATTCTCTAACTGCAAAAAGCCAAAAAGGAAGTTTGGCTGATTTATTGTAGAAGTTTGACAAACTCTATAGCACTTAAGAATATTATGAAACTTGTGGTATTATTTAAAAGGGAAATTCTACCCCGACCCAGTTGGTCACTCTTTTTAAAATTTTCACCAATTACACCAATTTGGGTGTATTTGTGTATTCTCATGCCTATTTATGTTGCTTGATTGGCTCTCAATCCCCCAGAATTTAACAAAAATTGGAAAAGATGAGTAATTCAAAGAAGGTTGGCTTGTAGAGTAGGATTCCTCTTGGAGTTAACACCACTTTTCTGAAATGTGGTGTTACTTTCAGATTATTTACATGCCACCACCCCATGTTTCTAAACAAGAACCATAGCTCACTTGGCATGCAAGACACATAATGTGGAACCCACTTACTTACTTACTTACTTTATGTCCACTCAAAAGTTAACCTCTCACCCCACCCCCAAGCACAATGGAAACATTGCGACTCGGAGTTTCATCAATTCATTAACATATAAAATTCTTCATCTCAATAGTAAGTGTGTACTTAATATCTTATATGTGAAAACTTTTCTTAAATTAACATAATTTTAAACTTTTAAATTATATTATTTAATGGTAAAAATTCAAAGGAGGTAATTTCAAAATTTTAAAAATTTGTATATAAAGATAAATAATTAAAAATATCTCATTCTTGTTTTCACTAACTTCAAAAATGATGGGCGAAGGGAGCCCCCCGACGCCTAGGTTTCATGCCGACGTGTTCTGTAATCATTCTTTAAATATTGTAATGCTGAGTTTCACTTATAATTAGAGCACTCTTTTTTTGAGCAAATAATTAGAGCATTCTATTTTGCTGTACATGTGTGTAGCAATTAGAGCAAATTGATCATAATGTTAAGCCTAAGCTGTAATAATTTGATAGGTCCTATGTTGAATCTGCAAGTCCCATGGGCCATGGCTTGTTGGCGCGGTTAGTCAAACGTCGTACATATTTCATGTTCGACATCTTGACACTTATTTTACAACATATATAATTCGACTTTTCTTTCTTTTTCTTTTTTAAATTTAATTTTTGTTTATTACTCCTTATTTTTGCAATCATATATGATATAACTTATTGGCTTATAATAAATTAAGAGAAAACTATTCTAACTGATTGTTTTTGATAGAGTGATTCTAATCTAAATTTTACTCGGTCAAATTAGTGTAGTAGGGTAGAGATTTTTCATATTTATCGTAAAATTTTGGGAAAGTGGTCGATCAAATAATAAGTGTAATAGTAATTAGTTAGATTAGAACGAGTTGCATCTGTATCAAATTTTTCTGTTTTGACTAGGGTTTTAATAAGAAAGATTTTATTAATTCCATCATTTCATATTTTTTCCATTCAAAGTTCAAACTTGCCGTCTGATTTTAATTCCAAAAGAAAATTATGAGATTTAATTTTGTGTTGGTATAATGCAGATAACTGGGTTGGGTTCACTGTTGGTAATGCCCTTGGTTGGGAATCTCTCCGACACTTATGGAAGGAAAGTCATGCTCACACTGCCCATGACTCTCTCCATCTTTCCCCTAGGTAATCAATTCATTAAATGCCTTAGTTTTAATTTCTGTAATTCTTCTTAACATTTATATTAATTGGGCAATTTATCAATACATTATACTTTTGATGCACGTGATATTTCATTTTTAAATTTTCCAAGAAAAAAGCATATGTGATATTCCCATGCTACTTTTACTGATTTAAATTAGTCGAAAATTTTAAAAGTTAGGTATGACAGGTAATTATTATTTTCTTTTAATAAATAGAGCAATATGCTTGTTGATGCATGGCGGGCTAAACCATGTATTATACTTGACATGCAACTCAGAATTTATAATTAATTAGACTAAAGTCACTCAAGAAGTGCATGGTTTACGAGTAATACGCACACTTTATCTCTTTGATGAAGAGAATCTATTCCTTGTATTTAAAGTGAAAGGAATATTAAGTGGACAGGAAAAGGAAAAGGCCAATTGAAGATCACGAAAAATAATAATGGGAAATGTAAAAGTTTATCCAGAAAAGAAGAAAAGAGGAATTAAAGGGGAAAAAGAAAAGCAAGAAATAAATATTGTTGTAATACTTGAATAGTGGGGCTGACCGTATCAAATCTTGAAAAGTTCATCGTAGATTTTAATGTTGTCCTGAGGTGCAATGCAATACTCTCTGTTTTGAACATGTGAAGATATTTTCCAATTATTTCATCTTTGGAAATATAGTGGCCTAATAGTTGATGTAATGAAGTTCAGAGAAAATTACATATACTACACCTGAGTATAGGGTTAATTACAAAATCATTCCTAAGATATTGTTAATAACATTAAAATTACCAATATAGTATTGGTAATCTTTAGTGTGAAACGTCCCTAACAGAAAATTGCAATACTTTGGATCAAAAGTGAAATGTAAGGGTCCGGGTGTTAGTGTAATTTATAGTATAGAAGAAGCTAGTTTGTAATTACTCCTAAACTCAAGGGTTGTATAAGTAATTTTTCCAAAAGTTTAAAGGCATTACAATTTACAGCTAATTAGACAATCCATACAGCAATTTCATCCCCTTACTTTCCCTTTTTTGGGTTGGGATGGGGTGGTAGGTAGTTTCTTATATTTGGTGTTTGCTTACTCAGTTTTCCTAATTGAGTTACACAATTTGCTAAGCCCAGCAGCGGTATGAACATCATCATCATATAAACCCCTGCGGCCCAGTCCACATTCGTTATGTTTCTTAACTTTTAATTCTACAACTCATTTATTTGAGTTTGAATCAGATCGGTCATTTAGTTGTAAAGTTCTTCCTACCAATAATAGTTACATTCTTAGAGTCTCGAACACGAGATATCTAATAAAGCTAGTACATCACCGAACTATTAAGTTAAGTTACGCTACTGGGTGGTTACATCATTATGTTTTGTCATGAATGGCCATGGTTTCAACTTTCAAATTCTTTAAGGGTATTTTATGTAATTTTAAGATATTATAGGTATTGACTCGTAATTTTCCAAACTTATCACAAACTTAGGAAACTAATGTGACAAATATATGCCTACAGTGATACTGGCTTACAGCAGGTCGAAATATTACTTCTACGCTTACTTTGTGCTCAAAACTGTCATTGCCATGGCAACTGAAGGGAGCGTTCAATTTCTTGCCCTTTCATACGTGGTAATGTTTCCTTGTTTTAATTTTTACCCTGTTTAAATCTGGACGGATCAATACACTAACACGAAATTCAGCATCACAAGACTTTAAATAAACAGTCATTTTAGCTGAATAGCTAACAAAAAGAGTGCATATATTGTGTTTTTTCAGGCCGACAATGTTCCAGAGGGAAGAAGGGCTGCTGTTTTTGGAATAATATCAGGCTTTTCATCTGCTTCTTTTGTCTTTGGCAATTTTTCGACTCGATTTCTCTCGACTTCAGCCACGTTTCAGGTATCCTCTTACTCCCACATCCTTTATACGGATTGTAATTGTTTGAATTCATTATACAGAATAGCATGTTTAAAAAGACTTTGGAGTTTGGAGGGATAAGTTTTTAGTTGTCAGAAGATAGTGGAGAGATAAGTATAGACACATTGAAGATTGCGAAAAAGAAATGAATTGATAAAATTCATTTTGCAATTTAATATTTTAATCAGAAGAAAAGATTATTAATACACTGCTAAAACACACTAAGAGTAGTTGGTGTAGATACATCTTCAACTATATTAATTGTTGATTTTGTGGTTGTCTGCATAGGTTGCTGCTGCAATGTCAGTCGTTGCGTTGTTGTATATGAGAGTGTTTCTTCCAGAGTCATTGATGAGCAACAACATTTGTCCAAATAGCACAGAGACTGATTGTCTTCTACAAAAAGCTCCCTCCAAAAAATGGAACCTTTTCAAGACTCTACCTTCTATCGATGAGACCATTTGCTTGCTGCGAACTAGGTAATAGTTCCCCTGTATTACAAACGTCGTTAGGACATTTGAGGATTGAATCTAATGTTACAAATAGACGAATTTAAAAGAATATGAAATCATATGAGAAGATTTTAAAAATCCTTGGTGTGCAGCCCAACTTTTTCAAAAGCAGCTGTGGTTGCATTCTTCATCAATGTTGCAGATGTTGGACTCTATGCTTCTTTGATGGTACTCTACTTTTACCTGGATTTCAATACATGAGAACTGAGCATTGCCATTGAGCGATGACATATTTTTATATAACCGCCATGCAGTATTACTTGAAGGCTCAGTTTCACTTCAACAAAGATCAGTTCGCTGATCTCATGATAATTGCTGGAATTGCAGGATCAATATCACAGGTAAGTTTGCAGTTTTCAGTTTATTATGTTATCATGCATATTATTATTTCATTTTTTTGACGGACCTTTGATTTTGATATTTCAGCTTATTTTCATGCCCATATTAACTCCCCTCTTAGGAGAAGAAAAAATGCTTTCTATAGGGCTGTTTTTCGGTAGCGCTCATGTAAGAGTCCTTACATAATCAGCACTTACATATACATATGCTAGTCCTAATCTAGTGTTGAAATGGCTTAAGATTAATTTAAAGAAATGATTTTTGTTTTTTGGGTGCAGATGATACTTTACAGCATTGCTTGGGCACCTTGGGTAGGTTTTCGACCCTTTGCTTGAAATGCACTTAGGAGTTTCGTCAGGCAATTTGCTAATATGTGCTGGCGGTTTCTTGCAGGTTCCTTATGTTGCTGCAATGATAGCTGTTATTGCAACTTTTGCCTTGCCATGTGTAAGACTTTTTTTTTTAATCTATTGTCACGATTTCTTGATTGGTATCTTAGTTATTACATCTTTTTGATGGTATCGTTGTATTTATAGTTAAGAAGCATTGCGTCCAAACAAACTGGACCGAACGAACAGGTGATTCTTGATTTCAACTTGAGTTGCATTTTTATCTTTCAAGGCTTTGGTTATACTGAAACTGTATTGCTTCCATCAGGGAAAAGTGCAAGGTTGTATCACAGGCATAAGTTCCTTTGCCAACATTGTTTCGCCTCTTGCTTTCAGCCCTTTAACAGGTATAAGAAAAACCATAGTTTACCTACGTCTCTGCAGTTTACCTACGTCTCTGCATTTATTCGACGAAATTAAATTCAACGACTCAGTCTGATAAAAATGTTTCTTTTTCCGTTCCTTAGCTTTGTTTTTATCAGATAATGCACCATTTCACTTCCCCGGATTCAGCATTATGTGCTCTGCCATATTTGCTGTAAGTAATCCAATCCAATATATATATATATATACACAAATGAATCTGCAAATTGTAATTTCATATTTTTTCCTCTGTTGTAAATGTAGATGATAGCATTCATACAAAGCACGATGATAAGTCCTCCTCCAGCAGCCAAAGATTGCAGTAATGTAAGCAGTTCCAGTTGTGCAGAGCCTTTAGTCTAGATTATATTACTTCAATATTTTTATTATCACTACATATATAGTACATAATTTAAATCAAAGAGATGGTAAGATTAGGTAAATCAGAAAGCTATGTTTTGTTGAAGGCCAGTTGAAGATAGTCTAAGCAAGCTAGTTTGAATCCAGAGGTTCAAGTGCTAGTGTGGGAAGTCCTGTATTTATTGTTCAATTCTATATATAGGTATTCTGTAAGAAAATGTTGTTAGGAATTGTGTAAAATAGGGGAGTGAAGATCTCATTTGCAGGCCAATCTCAAAATTATGTCATTTTGTAACTCTGTGTACATGTCTTCCGAAGCTGGCAAGTCATAATTTATTTCTACATTTCCTTGATTAATACTTAATTAATACTGGGTTTTGTTGTTTGATTACTTTGATTGGCTATAATCATGGTGACTTTAATTTGATACTAAAAGTTCAGTTGGTACAGTGGGATGAGACACTTGATTTTGTAATCAATATCGAGAGTTCAAATCTTGATATGTGAAAGAAGCAACTGTGTTGTTGAAATTCGAATGATTAGAAACCCAAAACATAAAAAAACGAATTTTGTTGAGAAGATCAATTATTATGGTATGGTAGGTAGTTTATTAATTATCAAATAGAGAATTTTAAATTCAAAAGCATAAAGAATTGATTATTTGGGGAAAGAAAAACATTTCTTTGGAAATTTAATATTTATAAGGCAGTAAATACAAATTATGAGTAGATGGTTTTAATTTTTCTTTTAACCTTGATAAGAAAGATTTTAAAATATTGGTTTTAAACTTTTATCAAAATTGTACATGTAAATTAGCATATGTAAATAAAAATTAACTTATAAATTACTACAAAGAAGAAATAATGTGAGATATTTGTTCTGTAAGAAATTCAAGAACAAATTTGTTCAAAAAGAACTCATTTGGTTTAGATGTATTGAGTTGGGTACATTCTCAAAGACAAGGTCCCGGTTCGAATCCCACTTGGGTGTGCGTGTGTTAACCAAAAAAGATGTATTGAGTTGGGCAGATATTTTGTTCGACTGACCCCGAATGCGTTGATTCGGAACCCTGTTTGTTAATTGAGTCGAGCAAGTATTAGAGACGAAGAAATAAAAGAGTGTTTATATAGACAACCAAGTTTGAAACGTTACATAAGTCGAACCACTAGATAACAAAATCATTTACTCAAATACGGACTTAACCAAAATATAAACGAAATGTAATTAAAGTGCAACATATTTATAACTTCTTCATAGCCGGTACTGATTCCTTTCCCAAAACGGTTACTTCCTTCAAAATTATTTACCTGTAGTATCTGAAGAGCAAAGAAAAGAAAATAGAGGGATGAGTCAAAATGACCCAGTGAGGTGAGCATGGTTTGGTTTTAGAAAAGAATTCAAGTTACGAGAATCAGATATTATTAATTCAAGACACAATATCAAGTAGGGTGCAAGAAGACAAAAAACTCATAGCAAAGTCGGGTCCATCCTTTTATCGCCTTTTTCCGGTCGGCCAATCACGGACACTCAGTCAATGTGACTAGAGGGAGCCCCCGCATAGTCGTTCCAAGGGATCCCCCAGGGAACAATACGAACTATAGGATCCCCTATAGCCGCCAATTCAGTACAGTACTTCTCCTTCAGATGGGTAATAGAACAATCAAGAACAATTAAGAGGTAATCCGGGTTTGAAAGTTGGTACAACAATAATAATAAGGATAGTTCGATCAAGCAACAAGGTTTACAATCAATTCAATCCAAAGAAAAAAGAAGAGAATTCGCTCTTCAACAAGATAGGTATGTTGGTAAAGCTCACAAATGAGAAGGTTCAAGAAACCTCACCTGAAATTCTTACTTGCTCGCTGCTTACAAATTATTTGAGTTCTCCCACGTCACTTAAAAGATTTATCGTTATAGAGAAGATTATTAGTCATTAACTATTTTTCGTACCTATTAGCTAATCAATTTCTAAATTACTACTAAATCCGTTATTATTATATTTTAGCTAATATACCAATTCAACAACAGAACTCTACTTTCTTAATGTTTCGTGTTCAGTGACTACTAATCATTTACAAGTATCGAATAGTTACTAATAATAATAATAATAACCTTAACTATTATAGGCCTATATCCAACATTAGTTAATTATTATATTGCAGCTCAATTATATGCCATTGTTTCGAATTAATAAAACTTAACAAAAGTTTCAAATCTTAAACTCTTAGTACAGTGATTTAGTAACTTCTATTTCTAAACAATTCAATTATCGTTCAATATTTATAATTTTCATATTAATTATCATTAATATTATGGATCCATAACTCAAGATGAATTCACATGGTACTGTAGCACTTCCAGTTTTTAAAGAAATTTTAGAATCTTAACTTAGTTAATCAATTTCTAATTATTGAGATGTCGAATGAAACTATAGATTACAATTTTAAAATCAGAAGATTAATAAGACCGATTTCCTATATTTCGAAGTTATTGGACCGACGCCGGGAAGTCACCGGAATTCCAGCCACCATCGTCGGACCATCGTTAGAGTTTTGCCAAAAATTTCAAACAACAAACCACTAGATTCGTCTCGACAAGCCCATGACTAATTTTCAATTAATGATCACAAGACTATCGGCCATTGGAATTTAATTCCTAAAAACCCATATACCAAAATTCTAAAATCCTACAGTTGCTGAAATCTAAATATTAAATCTGATTTATTCCATACTACTTAGAACTAATTGCATAAACATGCTATCTAGGTTGAAACATACCTTAGTTGCTAAAGTTTTTGATCTAAATTTCACCGAAAACCACCTCCACCTTGAGCTGTTGTTAGTTGGCCGTCTTCGCAGTTTTGCCGGAGTTTATTTTCTAACCAAATAGAGACACTACTAGCCTTGCTTCTCCAAGACCGTCCCAACCGTCTAAAGCTCAGTCGAAATTTGCCAGAAAATTCGCCGGGAAGAGTATTGGAGTGCGCAGCACCTTTACGGGGCCTTCAAAGTTTGCTCTCGATTTGCCGAAACTAGAAATCGTCTATTCTATCACGATCGTCTCGTCGAAACGATGAAGATGGTATATGAGTTTATAGGATTTGGCTAAGGAACGAGGAAGATTGGCTCGATCGAAGAAGAGGCTATGAAATCTTATTTACATATATTTAGACGTGTATGTAGGTACTTAAAATCAGCCATGGTGTTAAGCGTTGAAGAGGATGGTGAAGATTTCTCATTCCTAACCTATTTATAGAAAATTTCCACCAATCACATACATGCAATCTCTAGCCCACTGTTTAAAGAAAAACCAAACAACAATCCTTGGTTTTGGGCTAATGGTTTAAAAAAAAACAACAACTAAACCGTGGTTTCAAGACAATGGTTTTGAGAAAACTATCAACTAAACCGCTTATTTATTTATTTTTTAATCATAGATTAGTGGGTTTGATGGTTTTGAGTCCCAACAAATCCTAATACCATAAAAGATATTTCTTCATAGTTTTAATCTTTTAAAATATTAACTTATTATTATATGTATTTATTCTTATTTATACAATAAATATTAGAATTATTTAAGAGAATAAATATAGGGGTGTTACAATCCCCCCCTTAAAAGAATCTGGTCCCCAGATTCTTACCTAAGTTTCGAATAGCTCTGAATATCGTTGTCGCATAGTGTCCTCGTGTTCCCAAGTGGCCTCTTCAATATCTTGGTTCCGCCACAGTATTTTAACTTGGGGAATTTTCTTATTTCACAACTCATGAAACTTTCGATCTAGTATACGCACAGGGCGCTCCTCATAAGCGAGATTAGTCTCGAGAGGGATATCGTTATGGGATATAACATGTGACGCATCAGGGTAATACTTACGCAGTTGAGAGACGTGAAATAAGTCGTGAATTCCTGTAATAATCTCTGGTAACTGCAGTCTGTATGCTACAGGGCCAATGTGTTCTGTGATTTTAAATGGGCTAGCATACCTGGGATTTAATTTTCCTCCTTTGCCGATCCTAACAAATCCCTTTCTTGGCGACACCTTGAGAAGTACTAAATCTCCGATCTCAAATTCTAACTCTTTTCTTTTCTTATCGGCGTAACTCTTCTGTCGATCCTGTGCAGCCTTCATACTTTGTTTTATCACTTGGATTTTCTCTATCGTTTCTTGAATTAGCTCTGGCCAAGGCTTATTGGGATCTTGATCACTAGGGGCTTTCCAATCTTCCAAATCCTAATGGAGAGGGGACCGACACTTTCTCCCATACAAGGC
The DNA here is from genome assembly GCA_037501455.1 of Lantana camara. Lineage (NCBI taxonomy): Eukaryota > Viridiplantae > Streptophyta > Magnoliopsida > Lamiales > Verbenaceae > Lantana > Lantana camara. Next base: position 25,864,446 of record CM074855.1, on the reverse strand, counting down.
TTCATATGGAGCCATTTGTATTAAAGCCTGAAAGCTATTGTTATATGCAAATTCTATAAGAGGTAAGTGTCTATCCCATATTTTTCCAAAATCCAAAACACTTGCTCTTAACATATCTTCCAAAATCCGGATTGTTCGTTCGGATTGCCCATCTGTTTGAGGATGAGCAGCAGAGCTAAACTGCAACTTAGTTCCCAAGTGCTCTTGCAAGCTTTTCCATAAGCGAGAAGTGAACTTAAGATCTCGATCAGACACAATGCTAGTTGGAATCCCATGTAATCGGATAATATCTCGAATATAAATCTCGGCTAGTTTCTCCACAATGTACTTGGACCTTACCGGCAGGAAATGAGCAGATTTGGTTAATCGATCCACGATCACCCACACACTATCGTATCCACCTTGAACCGTTGGTAAACCGGTCACAAAGTCCATGGTAATCTGATCCCATTTCCATTCTCGTATAGGAAGTGGTTGCAACAATCCTGAGGGCCTCTGATGTTCTGTTTTAACTAGTTGACACGTCATGCATTTTTGTACATAATCTGCCACGTCTCGTTTCATGCCTTTCCACGAGGATTTTTCAGAAATAATATTTTTTCTTATTCGAATTCATTAAGTAACATTCAGATGGGGAGGGTTAAGATTTTGTTATTAATCGCCAAAGGTTCTGGTGACAGAAGTGGTATTTTTAACGGAGTCGCCTAGATTTGTGACGTTTCTTTGAACGCATATTTTTTTTTAATAATTTAATTTAAGAGACGCCAGTCTCTCTGGAGTCTTCCATTGGCGCTTCTTTTTTTTATTAATTTATTTTATGTGTCGCCATAAAATTAGGCGACATACATATATATATATATATATATATATATATATATATATATATTTTAATAGCTTAATGGAGAGACGCCAAGATTTGTGGCGTCTCATGCCAAATATTTATTTATTGACATTTTGACCATCTGAGACGCCAACGTGTTGCCTCCCTCGGATACCCTGAACTGAAATTGTAGCTGCAGCACTCTTGTTTCTTTTGATCAATAATGTAGCAAAATTCAGCATCAATAATGTGAAGTGACAATGCAGCAGAGAATGCAGTGCAATAATACTGAAATAATACTATTTGAAATACATTATTGATCGAAATGTATGTAGTGTTACAGTTTAAAATCAATTATTGGTGAGTGTTGAAGGTTTATTTATAGCTGGACAGAAGTGGTTGCAAACACACAAGGAAAACTTCTTTGAGTGTTCTGCATACCAAGCTTGTCTTCAAGTTTTCCGCATATAAAAACCTTTCTTCAAGTTTTCTGCGTACCCAACCTTTCTTTAATTTCCTACAAAAAATTTCTTGTCCAATATAATGGATTCGATCGGGGTAATTATCTACTATGGTGGTAATTATACTGAGTCAAACCATTGTGTATCTTACGATCGACCACCATTTATCAACACTCGAATTTCACGATCAGCCTCCTTTTATGATCTCGTTCAATACATATGTAATCTAATTCATTTACAACGAGAGGAATACAATATTAAGCTTTTCTCGACATGGTACGTATCAAAATTTCCGGTGCCGATCGAAAACATTGTTGAAATTTCCGATGATAATTTTTTGAGTTGTTATACGAATATAGCATCCCAACTCGAATCATTCAAGGTGTTTGTTGTCGCTGAACCCATCCAACAACAACAATCAGTAGATGCTATTTGGAGTCAAGATATGCGACAGTATATAGAACTACTCACCCAGGATATACCGTCGGTTACCAGTGGTTTCGCAATATTTGGTATCAATGACAGTAACACAACCCTCCAACAAAGCAATCAGGTAGATGGTAATGTGGTTCTAGAGGAGGAGGAGGGATTAGCATATCAATTCCAACAAAATGAGGAAGTGTTATCGGAGTTAGAGACAGAACCTGACGAGGATGACACCAGTAACATCGAGGATGAGACCAGTGATGGCATTAACAAAAGTGCTCAAGAACGGGCCAAAGAACGTGCCGAGGAGATTGCAGCTAGTGAGGATGTGTTGGCACATCACAACAATGAAAGCTCACATCCTCAACTCCACGAATTTCATCCCTACTACCATGCAGCTGGAGCAGAAATGCACGCCGACTCGATGGACTTGCCATCGGGCAGATGGAGTAAGTTTTATGATTCTAATATTGGTAGGTTGGCTGTGGAGATGACATTTCAAAGTAAGAAACATGTTCAAGCAGCGGTTAAGGACTTCTCCATTCGATGGGCCAAGCGAGAATTTAGTGTTCAACTTAGTACCCCAAAATTTTGAAAGGTTTATTGTAAACGAGGGCATGCTACAGGTTGCCCATGGGAGTTGCGCGCCCAATATAAAAAGAGAGTGGGGATTTGGATCATCTCTGTTTATCACGGTGATCATACGTGTAGTCCCGATTACATTCTTTCTGACCATAAAAACTTGGACACGAATTTTATTGCGGGTATGTTAATTGGTCACGTCAGGACTAACTATGCCTGTACGGTAGCCGACGTTCGAAAAACTGTTAATAATTTTACGGATATGAAATTGGTTACTCGAAGGCGTATCACAGTCTAAGGCGGGCTCGTGAACACTTGTATGGTACGTGGGAAAGTTCAGTTAGTAGTCTTCCACAATTCATGGCTGCACTACAAAAATGGAATCCAGGTAATCCACTTTTTTTTTTTTTTTTGCATTATTAAAGATTTCTTTTTAATATGATATATTTAATAGTAATGTTAACCAAAATGTAGGCACTGTAGTGGAATGGCAACACCATCCGCATGGAGGAGGCAGGTCTCGTGTAGAGATGATACATCTTGTTTTTTGGGCATTCCGACCCTGCATCGATGGTTTCAAACATTGTCGTCCTGTTATCTGCGTTGATGCCACTCACTTGTACACCAAGTACAAGCATAAACTTATGATAGCAATTTGTGTAGACGGAAACCAAACCATTCTCCCTCTTGTATTTGCCTTAGTTGATGAAGAGTCGACAAACACGTGGGGATGGTTTCTGAACTTATTACGTGTGCACGTAGTAGCAGAGTCTCACTAGTTTGTTACAATCATTTCAGATCGCAACAAGGGTGTAATTCGAGCAGTGAAAGATGGATTTGGTTCATTCAATGGTAACCGTGGATGCCACCGTTATTGCTTGAGACACCTGTGCTCGAATATCAAGTCAAAATTTAGCAAGGAAAGTCTGGCAGATCTTTGTTGGGCCGCCGGCGTAGCCATTGATGAGCCTTCGTTCCGTGAGGCTTTCAATCGTATCAATGCTATTAGTCCAGCGGCTGCCGCGCATCTCCTGAGAATTGGAAAGGAAAAATGGACGATGGCTTTTGATGAAGGACGTAGGTTCAGAACGACAACCACTAACCATGTCGAAATTTTTAATGGTGTTATGAAGGGTGCAAGGCGACTCCCCATTTGCGCGATTGTGGAGACGTCATATATCAAGATCACAAATTATTTCAACGAGAAACTGCAATTGGGGAGACAATTGAAAGCAGATGGTCATTCATGGACCCCATACGCGGAGAACATCTACTGGAAGAACGAAAGTTTTGCTGATCGTAACATTATCCACATGGTAAACAAAGATGATTTATCAGCCAGTGTTAAGAATGTTGGCATTGGTGGATATGTGACCCGTTTTGCAGTGACGTTGACAAGCAATGAATGTAGTTGTGGTTCATGGAAGACCTTAAAAATTCCATGTTCCCATGCTATTCGGGTTTGCAAACACAATGATATTCGTGCTTCCAGTTTCATGCCCTAGTATTACGAGGTCAATCACTTTATAGAGACATACAGTGGCAAATTCTATCCGATATGGGCAAAAGAATACTGGCCTTATACAAGTTTGAAGTTGGTTCACAATCCTACTATGCGGGAAAAGAGGAGAGCAGGTCAGGATAGAACAACTAGAATACGTAGCAATATGGACGAAGCTGGACCTTCTCGAAGAAGATAGATAATACGCAATGTTTATCTTATTGTATGGTAGACGTCGTTGTATTTCCATTTCAGTTTGTTATGTTTTTTAAACTTTAGGTGGGTATGTTGTCTCTATGTTGCCGTATTGAATAATAAAAACCATTGCAGATATTTGTTTTTTGGACATGATACTGAAATAAGAGTAATATAATGTTCGTAACAATAACACTAATACACCAGTTTACACAAAATACAAATTGAATCAACGGTGATCGTAATGTCCGTATGGCCCTCCTGTAAAGCAATATATTGGGCGCAGTTCTCTATCACTTCTCCTAGGTGCTAGCCTTACTTCTGGTGTCATGGTTGCCGATATATCAAACGGGACTGGCGAGTAACCAAAGGTCGGATGATGCTGAACAGATGGTTCACCGAACGATATGACATGCTGAGTGTCAGCATCACTGAAAGATGAATAAAAATGTGGAATATATGGCGTCGATGGCCCTGCGGCTTCGGCTGGAGCATAAGAAGAGTGAGGCTGAAATGATGGCCCTGTGGTATCCCATTGCTGAAATGATGGGGATACAAATGATGTTTGTGCGTGATGATTATGTGTGCTGAAGTGGGGGTCATCTGCAGTGCTTCGATTTCCCTGCCTATTTTTTGAGGGTCTCATGCCCTGGAAATTTGATTGTCGTCTTGCAATAGTATCTTACAAGGTACGAATTATTTCTCTGTGCTGGTAAGAAAGTTCTTGGAATCGATCTGCGTTGCTATAGTCTGATATGGTCATGAAATTGTCCATCATGGAAGCCAACCCATTCGTCTGAAATACGAACATAACAAACAATTACCCAAAAAAATTGTCTAACAATTACAAATTGAATTGAAAATTTGCTTACCAATAAATTCAATATTTCAGGGTCATCCGGTCTGTATCCACTTTCATTGGTTGGAAGCGGTGGCGAGATTCGTTTGCGTGTTTTCCTCATGAACCATTCGTAGTACCCTTCAACAACATCGTTGCTTCGAGTTACTGAGTTCCCGATAACTCTATTTTCAACCGCAACATGCCATCTAGTGATGTACGTAGCATGGAATAGTCTCCAGTCTTGGCCCGGGCATCCTTTTCGGGTGAGTTTGTGTAGACGTCGTTATTCTTCTGCTGGAGGATTGGGAGGAATAAACTGAACGATGCCAAATTGTCGCGTCACTCTCTCAGTGTGAAGATTCTCAATAATACTATAGTGTATCAATGGACACGTACAACTCCACAATTCGACACTACACTCGATAGGTAATGTAGCGATCGCTGGCCAATTCATGTTATAAGGCCTCCAAGTAAACTGCCAACAAGTGAAATACATGAAATTAATGTAAAATGGAAATTCAAAAAAATAGATTCATGGAAATGCAATATATAAGTACCCTGTTATGTACCTCGGTAGGAGTTAATCGATCAAAAATATCTCTAAAAATTCTAACACTGTGACTTGCAGTTTGGGTCCATGAGAAATAAGTAGTCCACCTACATGGGGGTCAACAATAAGTAATGGATCCAAAAACTTTTACACAACTGCATACAAAATTAAAATAGCAGAACCTGGCACCATGTGGCGGGATGGGCAATATTCGACCGTTTTAAAGAATTGTTTGCCCGATTCGTACATGTTGGAGTCGCCTTTGTGGCCGAATAGATTTTATGCGTATCCAAGCCCAAATCTGGACAACAGATTTAACAAGGTTTACAACTACAAATATTCATGGAGTTCAAAATTTTATTACGTGAACTTACTTGCAAGAGTTGCAATGCTCCACCGACATTTTGATTAGAATGGCAGCTGTAGCTACCACCATAAAGTTCTCGAAATAGAAAAGCCAAGGCAGCACTTCCCCAACTGTGATTCCGACACTCATCCACTGTTTCCATATGTCTTAAATATAGTAAACTTACAAGATTTCCACTAGTATCAGGGCACATAATGGAACCAATAAGCAATAACACGGCTGTGCGTGCATATTGTAGTACTTGCTCGTCTTCACTCTCATCATAATTCTCTTGTAAATGTCCCTTTAAGACGGTCACCCTAATGCGGGATCCTTTAATCTCAGGCTCATGTGGCTCAAATCCCAACATAACTTGACAATAATGTATCCACGAAGCATATCCATCCAGGTATGCATCTTCCCCGATTATAGGTTCACCACGTATTGGGAGCCCCCATATCACTGCTACGTCCTCTAGAGTAATTGTGGTCTCCCCAAAGGGAAAGTGAAATGTATGAGTTTCCGGATGCCATCTTTCCAGGAGAGCAGTAATTAAATGTACGTCAATCTCTATATATCCACAAGAATAAATGCCGAAAAAACCCATATCATATAACTTCCCCACAACACGATCATTTAGATGTATTTGTCTCTCATCATCGTCCCAACGATTGAAACCGAATGAATTATTATGTCTTGCACGCACAATCTCATCAATATTGCCATCATATACATAATTTGAACGATGAATATCTTGCAAATAAAGTAGATCATCTTCAATTGGACCGAATGATGCCATTCCAATACTACTTCCCGACATTAAAAACCTATACAAATATAAAATTATTTTATTACAATTATCATACTATTAATCTAAGCAATTACATACTTAAATTTAAATTATCCGTACATTTTAATAATTAGATATTTTTCTAAAGTAATAAAATTATAATTTTTTACGATATCAAATTTGAATTCTAAAAAAACGCATTAAACTGTATAAATTAATTAGCAATTTTGTAAACTTAGAATAATCACCACTTTTACTAAATAATTATATATTCAACTACTCCAACATATAAACATCAATATATTTATTGAATTGTCTTAACGAATATTTTTATAAAAAATTTAAAACAAAAAAATTTATAAACTTAATACAAATTAGTAAAAATTTAATTTTCAAAAACTAATTTAGAACAAAAAAATTTATAAACTCAGTACACATTAGTAAAAATTTAATTTTCAACAACTACATTCAAATTTACTAAAAATTAGTAATTTAAAACTTAGTAAAAATATTTATAATCATTAAACTAAACTACATTCAAAATTAATAAAAGTTTAAATTTTAACAACTAGTTTAAATAATTAGATAATAATTTAACAACATATAATATCTTACAACGTAATTTAAATTATTAAAATTAAAATTAAAAATTTATTAATAAAATAATAAATTTAAAAAAAAATAGAGGGAAAGCTTACCTTTTCTTTCCTTGCAGTGCGGTGGCAGACGAAGCAGCAACGGTGGCGGACGAAGCAGCAATGGCTTGGCAGTGCGGCGGTGATCGGTGGTTCACGGCAATGGCGGGGGTGGTGGCTTCGGGTGGGCTGGTGGAGAGGTGAGGAAGAAATGGGGGAAAAGAAATGGGGAGCAGTTGCCGGGGGAGGGGGGAGGAGCAGATCTCACATCTTGGTCAAAATGGGAATAGTGGGTCGCCCTACCCTGGTGACCCCACTTAAAAAAAAAAAAAATTTTTAGGCATGAGACGCCACAAATCTTGGAGTCTCTCCATTAAGATATTAAAAAAAAATAAAATATTTGTATGTCGCCTAATTTTATGGCGACACATAAAATAAATTAATAAAAAAAAAAGCGCCAATGGAAGACTCCAGAGAGCCTGGCGTCTCTTAGATTAAATTATTAAAAAAAATATGCGTTAAAAGAAACGCCTCAAATCTAGGTGACTCCGTTAAAAATACCACTTCTGTCGCCAGACTCTCTAGCGATTAATAACAAAATCTTAACCCTCCCCATCTGAATGTTACTTTATGAATTCGAATAATAAAAAATATTATTTCTGAAAAATCCTCGCCTTTCCACCAAAAACGTTGCTTGAGATCCCTGTACATTTTCGTTCCACCAGGGTGCATGGAGTAGTAAGTTTTATGTGCTTCTTCTAATACTTCATCTCTAAGCTTATCTGGAACGCAAATGCGTTCTCTAATAAGAGAGTGCCATGCTTATCGATCTTGAACTCTTAAATGCCATTAACTTGAATTTCCTTCTTCTGCTTCTGGATCCACTCATCTTTCATTTGATCACTCCTGATTCTTGAATAGATCTCAGGAAAGATGATTAAGCCGGATATCAAATACTTTGACTTCACAGTTATCCAATCTTTTCGGGGGTTATCTTCTAAATTACTCACTTTTCCTTTTAAGTGTGATATCTCCGCTTTTCTACTTAGCGCATCTGCTACGACGTTCGCCTTGCCAGGATGGTAGGTAATGTTGCAATCGTAATCCTCAAGGAATTCCATCCAACGTCGTTGTCTCATATTGAGTTGCTTTTGGGAGAACAGGTACTTTAAACTCTTATGGTTTGTAAACACTTCGAAAGTTATCCCGTACAAGTAGTGTCTCCATTTAGCAAGTGCAAATACTATTGCCGCCAATTCCAAGTCATGAGTGGGATAATTTTGCTGGTAATGTTTGAGCTTCCTAGAGGCATAGGCTATAACTCTCCCTTTCTGGATGAGTACGCACCCAAGTCCTTCTTTCGAAGCATCGGTATATACGATGAATCCTTCAAGGCCATCAGGCAGAGTAAGAATTGGTGCAGTGGTTAACTTTCTTTTGAGTTCTTGAAAACTCTTTTCACACTTGTCGTCCCACACAAAAGTTTGATCTTTCTGAGTTAGTCGGGTTAATGGCTCTGCTAGTTTTGAAAATCCGGGTATAAATTTTCGGAAGTACCCAACTAATCCTAAGAAACTCGTATCTCAGACACATTTTTCAGTGGTTTCCAATTTGTGACGGCTTCAACCTTTGCGGGATCCACTTCTATCCCTTTTTCAGAAATAATGTGTCCCAAGAACACCACGCGGCTTAGCCAAAATTCACATTTACTGAATTTGTCATATAATTTATTTTTCTTCAAAGTTTGCAGAACTAGCCGTAAGTGGGTCTTATGTTCTTCTTCGGATTTGGAAAAGACAATAATATCATCGATGAATATTACTACGAACTTATCCAAGAAAGGTTTAAAAACTCGATGCATAAGATCCATGAATGCAGCTGGAGCACTGATCAATCCGAACAGCATCACTACAAATTCGTAGTGTCCGTATCTTGAATTGAAAGTGGTTTTCGGTATATCTTCCTCTCGAATCTTCAGCTGATAATATCCTTGTCTCAAATCGAGCTTCGAGTATACAGAAGATCCCTGAAGAACGTTAAAAAGTTCTTCGATATGAGGTAAAGGATACTTGTTCTTGATAGTGAGCCGATTTAGTTCTCAATGGTTCATGCACATCCTTAGGGTTTCATCTTTCTTTTTCATGAAAAGCACAGGGGCTCCCCATGGGGAAGTGCTGGGTCGAATAAATCCTTTATCAAGCAACTAGCTCAGTTGCTTCTTCAACTCTGCCAATTCTGCTGGTGCCATTCTATATGGTGTCTTTGAGTATGGGGCAACGCCAGGAATTGTCTCAATGACAAATTCCACTTCTCTTTGTGGAGGTAGGTAGTCTAGATCTTCAGGAAATACTTCAGGATATTCCTTCACTACTTCCACTTCCACTAATCTTTGCTGATCTTGGGGCTTATTAATCAAATAAGCAAGGAATGCTTGATTCTCGTCCCTAATCATTCTTTTAGCTTCTAAGAATGATATCGTTGGGATAATCGTACGTGTATCCATTCTAGAATTTAGTATTGGTGTCGAGTTTCCTAGTAAGATCTTCTTATTAAAACAGTCGACTCGAGCTTGATATTGGTATAACCAATCCATTCCTAGAATGACATCATAACCTTGAATTGGTAGTTTAATAAGATCGGCATTATACTCTTTTCCTTCAATTGTTATCGGACACTTAGAGTATAATTTATCAGTTACCAAGCTAGAGCCTACAGGTATTCGTACCTCGACTTGGTAAGGAACAACTTCACAATTGATTGTTAAAGCATTAGCAAAACTTGGTGCTATAAAAGAATGAGTAGCTCCACAATCAAATAAAACTTTACCCTCAGAGCCAAGAATTGAGAGTTTACCTTCAACCACCTTGTTAGGCTCGGGAGCCTCCTCTCCTGTGATCGCGTATGCCCTAGCTGGTACTTTCGGTTTCTCTCCTATTGGTTTGATTTGTTGCTTTTCTTTTTCCTTTGCAGTGGCACCAATAGTTTTTCCTTGCTCTGGGCAGTCCTTGATGAAGTGTTCGCCATTCCCACATCTATAACATTTCTTATTTTTCTTCCAACATTCATCTTCATTATGATTTGGCCCTCCTCAGTAACTACACTTTTCAGTTGGAGTTTTCTGAGGAGTGATGACCACTCCTTTAGCTCCTCCAAGGTGACGAAGGGTGTATCCATGTTGAGTTTTTTATACTTTTCGAGCTGGATTCTCATGCTTGATAAATTTTCCTTTCTTAACTCGATCCTCAATCCGACGCAATTCTTGCAACTCAGATTCTACTCACAGAGCTTTATTGACTGCTTGATTGTAGCTGAAGATGTCGCAAGCTACAAGAGCTCTTCGAATTTCTGCCCTGAGCCCATCGACAAATTTTCTAGTCATTCTGGTCTCGTCTGCCTGGATGTGAGGTGCATATTGAAGCAAACGATTAAATTGAGCCTCATACTCAGCTACGGTAGACATCCCTCTGAATCAAGGCATAAATTCTCTTTCCCGAGAATTCTTTACTACTTGGGGAACATACTTATTGTGGAAAACACGTGAAAAGTTTTCCCAAGTCCAAGGAGTTCCTTCTTGTTCCCATTGGCCAGCTGTAAGTCGCCACCAGTGTCGAGCTGCGCCCTCCATCAAGAAAGTGGCATGTCTGATCTTTTGTTGATTCGAGTAAGTTAGTACTCGAAAAATATTTTCCATTTCACTAAACCATTCTTCAGCAGCTCGATCATCTGGTAACCCAACAAATTTAGGCGGATGAAATTTGAGGAATCGTATGAGAGTTTTATCTTCTTGTTCTACATTTCCTTCAGCCCGAGCACCACCTTGTTGTGCCTGATTTTGAATAAATTGTGCGAATTATGGCATCAACATTTCTCCCATTACAGGTATTTGAGGTCCTTGTGGGGGATTTTGGACACTTTGTTCGCCATCCGATCCATTGCCAGTAGGTATTCCTTGTCCTCTTCCCCTTACAGGTCCCGATCGATTGATTGGAGGTCTACCCCTTCGAGCGGTATGTCCCCGTGAGTGAGTTCGAGAAGCTTGTTGTGAAGCCATTTTCTAAATGTTTGATAAAGATTATCAAGTTAGTTCGAGCTAGACTAAGACACGTAAGATAATATTATCTAGATCATAAAAAGATATTTCTTACAAAATCATATAATATTATATATAGCAACTTTGATTAAGTACAAAGTTTTTAAGTACAAAAGTTAATAATTAGGGTGTATCTATTGGAAAATGAGTCGACCCTACATTTAGTACTTAGTGTCGTGGTTGTACAAAAATCAACCATTAGTAAGCTATACTATTCGGGGTTATCTCGTTAGCCTATACTTTTAGTAGTTGTACAAAAATCAACCACATACCCCGCAAATTAGTCTATACATATATATACGAACATACTAACGCTCCTCCTTTAGTCACTAGTTATGATATATGCATCTACGTCTTCTGAGGGTTCATCTCCACCTTTATCATCGCCATCGTTACCATCCCCAACATTACCCACATTAGCGCCCTGATCATAAAGTGGGATCGGTCCTATAGGTTCATTAACGTTCCCTCCAACTGGCCCTGGTACACTAGAAGGTCCTGCAGCATCACCCCACCCTTGATAGATTCCAGTCTCACAGTAAGGATAACTAGCCCTAAGATAGCCCATATCCGAAGTGATGATTGTGTTAAAATCTTTTATCATTTGGGCGAACTTCTCTGAGCGGGCTACGAAGTCCTGTACCTATCTATGTGTTGCTGCATCTCAGTGAGCCTACCCCAACGCCGAGTGCGTTCCTGATGTTCCCACATCTCCTTCTGGTTACTAGCATTAATGGTAATTTCATAATTTCGCACTAAAGCTCTCAGATCGCAAATTTCTTTATCTTTTGCAGCAAGTTCATTGTTTAAATCCTGAATCTCTATCTCAAGATCGTGTATTAACCCCTGCAAGGTTCTTATGTCTTCTTCTGAGTCCGAGCTAGATATAACTATAGCTGCTTTACCCTTGTCCCTTGACATCCTATCAAAAAAAAAAAAAAAAAAACTTAAAGTTAATACAAGTATAAGCTAAATCAATTCTCTATATCCCTAGGACCCCGTCCTAGCTTAGCTTAGGCGTTCGACCTAAGCTCTGATACCACCCTGTAACGCCCCGACCCCGAATGCGCAGATTCGGAACCCGGTTTGTTACTTGAGTCGAGCAAGTATTAGAGACGAAGAAATAAAAGAGTATTTTTATAGACAACCAAGTTTGAAACGTTACATAAGTCGAACCACTAGATAACAAAATCATTTACTCAAATACGGACTTAACCAAAATATAAACGAAATGTAATTAAAGTGCAACATATTTATAACTTCTTCATAGCCGGTACTGATTCCTTTCCCAAAACGGTTACTTCCTTCAAAATTATTTACCTGTAGTATCTGAAGAGCAAAGAAAAGAAAATAGAGGGATGAGTCAAAATGACCCAGTGAGGTGAGCATGGTTTGGTTTTAGAAAAGAATTCAAGTTACGAGAATCAGATATTATTAATTCAAGACACAATATCAAGTAGGGTGTAAGAAGACAAAAAACTCATAGCAAAGTCGGGTCCATCCTTTTATCGCCTTTTTCCGGTCGGCCAATCACGGACACTCAGTCAATGTGACTAGAGGGAGCCCCCGCATAGTCGTTCCAAGGGATCCCCCAGGGAACAATACGAACTATAGGATCCCCTATAGCCGCCAATTCAGTACAGTACTTCTCCTTCAGATGGGTAATAGAACAATCAAGAACAATTAAGAGGTAATCCGGGTTTGAAAGTTGGTACAACAATAATAATAAGGATAGTTCGATCAAGCAACAAGGTTTACAATCAATTCAATCCAAAGAAAAAAGAAGAGAATTCGCTCTTCAACAAGATAGGTATGTTGGTAAAGCTCACAAATGAGAAGGTTCAAGAAACCTCACCTGAAATTCTTACTTGCTCGCTGCTTACAAATTATTTGAGTTCTCCCACGTCACTTAAAAGATTTATCGTTATAGAGAAGATTATTAGTCATAAACTATTTTTCGTACCTATTAGCTAATCAATTTCTAAATTATTACTAAATCCGTTATTATTATATTTTAGCTAATATACCAATTCAACAACAGAACTCTACTTTCTTAATGTTTCGTGTTCAGTGACTACTAATCATTTACAAGTATCGAATAGTTACTAATAATAATAATAATAACCTTAACTATTATAGGCCTATATCCAACATTAGTTAATTATTATATTGTAGCTCAATTATATGCCATTGTTTCGAATTAATAAAACTTAACAAAAGTTTCAAATCTTAAACTCTTAGTACAGTGATTTAGCAACTTCTATTTCTAAACAATTCAATTATCGTTCAATATTTATAATTTTCATATTAATTATCATTAATATTATGGATCCATAACTCAAGATGAATTCACATGGTACTGTAGCACTTCCAGTTTTTAAAGAAATTTTAGAATCTTAACTTAGTTAATCAATTTCTAATTATTGAGATGTCGAATGAAACTATAGATTACAATTTTAAAATCAGAAGATTAATAAGACCGATTTCCTATATTTCGAAGTTATTGGACCGACGCCGGGAAGTCACCGGAATTCCAGCCACCATCGTCGGACCATCGTTAGAGTTTTGCCAAAAATTTCAAACAACAAACCACTAGATTCGTCTCGACAAGCCCATGACTAATTTTCAATTAATGATCACAAGACTATCGGCCATTGGAATTTAATTCCTAAAAACCCATATACCAAAATTCTAAAATCCTACAGTTGCTGAAATCTAAATATTAAATCTGATTTATTCCATACTACTTAGAACTAATTGCATAAACATGCTATCTAGGTTGAAACATACCTTAGTTGCTAAAGTTTTTGATCTAAATTTCACCGAAAACCACCTCCACCTTGAGCTGTTGTTAGTTGGCCGTCTTCGCAGTTTTGTCGGAGTTTATTTTCTAACCAAATAGAGACACTACTAGCCTTGCTTCTCCAAGACCGTCCCAACCGTCTAAAGCTCAGTCGAAATTTGCCAGAAAATTCGCCGGGAAGAGTATTGGAGTGCGCAGCACCTTTACGGGGCCTTCAAAGTTTGCTCTCAATTTGCCAAAACTAGAAATCGTCTATTCTATCACGATCGTCTCGTCGAAACGATGAAGATGGTATATGAGTTTATAGGATTTGGCTAAGGAACGAGGAAGATTGGCTCGATCGAAGAAGAGGCTATGAAATCTTATTTACATATATTTAGACGTGTATGTAGGTACTTAAAATCAGCCATGGTGTTAAGCGTTGAAGAGGATGGTGAAGATTTCTCATTCCTAACCTATTTATAGAAAATTTCCACCAATCACATACATGCAATCTCTAGCCCATTGTTTAAAGAAAAACCAAACAACAATCCTTGGTTTTGGGCTAATGGTTTAAAAAAAAACAACAACTAAACCGTGGTTTCAAGACAATGGTTTTGAGAAAACTATCAACTAAACCGTTTATTTATTTATTTTTTAATCATAGATTAGTGGGTTTGATGGTTTTGAGTCCCAACAAATCCTAATACCATAAAAGATATTTCTTCATAGTTTTAATCTTTTAAAATATTAACTTATTATTATATGTATTTATTCTTATTTATACAATAAATATTAGAATTATTTAAGAGAATAAATATAGGGGTGTTACAATCCCCCCCCCTTAAAAGAATCTGGTCCCCAGATTCTTACCTAAGTTTCGAATAGCTCTGAATATCGTTGTCGCATAGTGTCCTCGTGTTCCCAAGTGGCCTCTTCAATATCTTGGTTCCGCCACAGTATTTTAACTTGGGGAATTTTCTTATTTCACAACTCATGAAACTTTCGATCTAGTATACGCACAGGGCGCTCCTCATAAGCGAGATTAGTCTCGAGAGGGATATCGTTATGGGATATAACATGTGACGCATCAGGGTAATACTTACGCAGTTGAGAGACGTGAAATAAGTCGTGATTTCCTGTAATAATCTCTGGTAACTGCAGTCTGTATGCTACAGGGCCAATGTGTTCTGTGATTTTAAATGGGCTAGCATACCTGGGATTTAATTTTCCTCCTTTGCCGATCCTAACAAATCCCTTTCTTGGCGACACCTTGAGAAGTACTAAATCTCCGATCTCAAATTCTAACTCTTTTCTTTTCTTATCGGCGTAACTCTTCTGTCGATCCTGTGCAGCCTTCATACTTTGTTTTATCACTTGGATTTTCTCTATCGTTTCTTGAATTAGCTCTGGCCAAGGCTTATTGGGATCTTGATCACTAGGGGCTTTCCAATCTTCCAAATCCTAATGGAGAGGGGACCGACACTTTCTCCCATACAAGGCTTCATATGGAGCCATTTGTATTAAAGCCTGAAAGCTATTGTTATATGCAAATTCTGTAAGAGGTAAGTGTCTATCCCATATTTTTCCAAAATCCAAAACACTTGCTCTTAACATATCTTCCAAAATCCGGATTGTTCGTTCGGATTGCCCATCTATTTGAGGATGAGCAGCAGAGCTAAACTGCAACTTAGTTCCCAAGTGCTCTTGCAAGCTTTTCCATAAGCGAGAAGTGAACTTAAGATCTCGATCAGACACAATGCTAGTTGGAATCCCATGTAATCGGATAATATCTCGAATATAAATCTCGGCTAGTTTCTCCACAATGTACTTGGACCTTACCGGCAGGAAATGAGCAGATTTGGTTAATCGATCCACGATCACCCACACACTATCGTATCCACCTTGAACCGTTGGTAAACCGGTCACAAAGTCCATGGTAATTTGATCCCATTTCCATTCTCGTATAGGAAGTGGTTGCAACAATCCTTAGGGCCTCTGATGTTCTGTTTTAACTAGTTGACACGTCATGCATTTTTGTACATAATCTGCCACGTCTCGTTTCATGCCTTTCCACGAGGATTTTTCAGAAATAATATTTTTTCTTATTCGAATTCATTAAGTAACATTCAGATGGGGAGGGTTAAGATTTTGTTATTAATCGCCAAAGGTTCTGGTGACAGAAGTGGTATTTTTAACGGAGTCGCCTAGATTTGTGACGTTTCTTTGAATGCATATTTTTTTTTAATAATTTAATTTAAGAGACGCCAGTCTCTCTGGAGTCTTCCATTGGCGCTTCTTTTTTTTATTAATTTATTTTATGTGTCGCCATAAAATTAGGCGACATACAAATATATATATATATATATATATATATATATATATATATATATATTTTAATAGCTTAATGGAGAGACGCCAAGATTTATGACGTCTCATGCCAAATATTTATTTATTGACATTTTGACCATCTGAGACGCCAACGTGTTGCCTCCCTCGGATACCCTGAACTAAAATTGTAGCTGCAGCACTCTTGTTTCTTTTGATCAATAATGTAGCAAAATTCAGCATCAATAATGTGAAGTGACAATGCAGCAGAGAATGCAGTGCAATAATACTGAAATAATACTATTTGAAATACATTATTGATCGAAATGTATGTAGTGTTACAGTTTAAAATCAATTATTGGTGAGTGTTGAAGGTTTATTTATAGCTGGACAGAAGTGGTTGCAAACACACAAGGAAAACTTCTTTGAGTGTTCTGCATACCAAGCTTGTCTTCAAGTTTTCCGCATATAAAAACCTTTCTTCAAGTTTTCTGCGTACCCAACCTTTCTTTAATTTCCTACAACAAATTTCTTGTCCAATATAATGGATTCGATCGGGGTAATTATCTACTATGGTGGTAATTATACTGAGTCAAACCATTGTGTATCTTACGATCGACCACCATTTATCAACACTCGAATTTCATGATCAGCCTCCTTTTATGATCTCGTTCAATACATATGTAATGTAATTCATTTACAACGAGAGGAATACAATATTAAGCTTTTCTCGACATGGTACGTATCAAAATTTCCGGTGCCGATCGAAAACATTGTTGAAATTTCCGATGATAATTTTTTGAGTTGTTATACGAATATAGCATCCCAACTCGAATCATTCAAGGTGTTTGTTGTCGCTGAACCCATCCAACAACAACAATCAGTAGATGCTATTTGGAGTCAAGATATGCGACAGTATATAGAACTACTCACCCAGGATATACCGTCGGTTACCAGTGGTTTCGCAATATTTGGTATCAATGACAGTAACACAACCCTCCAACAAAGCAATCAGGTAGATGGTAATGTGGTTCTAGAGGAGGAGGAGGGATTAGCATATCAATTCCAACAAAATGAGGAAGTGTTATCGGAGTTAGAGACAGAACCTGACGAGGATGACACCAGTAACATCGAGGATGAGACCAGTGATGGCATTAACAAAAGTCCTCAAGAACGGGCCAAAGAACGTGCCGAGGAGATTGCAGCTAGTGAGGATGTGTTGGCACATCACAACAATGAAAGCTCACATCCTCAACTCCACGAATTTCATCCCTACTACCATGTAGCTGGAGCAGAAATGCACGCCGACTCGATGGACTTGCCATCGGGCAGATGGAGTAAGTTTTATGATTCTAATATTGGTAGGTTGGCTGTGGAGATGACATTTCAAAGTAAGAAACATGTTCAAGCAGCGGTTAAGGACTTCTCCATTCGATGGGCCAAGCGAGAATTTAGTGTTCAACTTAGTACCCCAAAATTTTGAAAGGTTTATTGTAAACGAGGGCATGCTACAGGTTGCCCATGGGAGTTGCGCGCCCAATATAAAAAGAGAGTGGGGATTTGGATCATCTCTGTTTATCACGGTGATCATACGTGTTGTCCCGATTACATTCTTTCTGACCATAAAAACTTGGACACGAATTTTATTGCGGGTATGTTAATTGGTCACGTCAGGACTAACTATGCCTGTACGGTAGCCGACGTTCGAAAAACTGTTAATAATTTTACGGATATGAAATTGGTTACTTGAAGGCGTATCACAGTCTAAGGCGGGCTCGTGAACACTTGTATGGTACGTGGGAAAGTTCAGTTAGTAGTCTTCCACAATTCATGGCTGCACTACAAAAATGGAATCCAGGTAATCCACTTTTTTTTTTTTTTTTTGCATTATTAAAGATTTCTTTTTAATATGATATATTTAATAGTAATGTTAACCAAAATGTAGGCACTGTAGTGGAATGGCAACACCATCCGCATGGAGGAGGCAGGTCTCGTGTAGAGATGATACATCTTGTTTTTTGGGCATTCCGACCCTGCATCGATGGGTTCAAACATTGTCGTCCTGTTATCTGCGTTGATGCCACTCACTTGTACACCAAGTACAAGCACAAACTTATGATAGCAATTTGTGTAGACGGAAACCAAACCATTCTCCCTCTTGTATTTGCCTTAGTTGATGAAGAGTCGACAAACACGTGGGGATGGTTTCTGAACTTATTACGTGTGCACGTAGTAGCAGAGTCTCGCGAGTTTGTTACAATCATTTCAGATCGCAACAAGGGTGTAATTCGAGCAGTGAAAGATGGATTTGGTTCATTCAATGGTAACCGTGGATGCCACCGTTATTGCTTGAGACACCTGTGCTCGAATATCAAGTCAAAATTTAGCAAGGAAAGTCTGGCAGATCTTTGTTAGGCCGTCGGCGTAGCCATTGATGAGCCTTCGTTCCGTGAGGCTTTCAATCGTATCAATGCTATTAGTCCAGCGGCTGCCACTAGATTCGTCTCGACAAGCCCATGACTAATTTTCAATTAATGATCACAAGACTATCGGCCATTGGAATTTAATTCCTAAAAACCCATATACCAAAATTCTAAAATCCTACAGTTGCTGAAATCTAAATATTAAATCTGATTTATTCCATACTACTTAGAACTAATTGCATAAACATGCTATCTAGGTTGAAACATACCTTAGTTGCTAAAGTTTTTGATCTAAATTTCACTGAAAACCATCTCCACCTTGAGCTGTTGTTAGTTGGCCGTCTTCGCAGTTTTGCCGGAGTTTATTTTCTAACCAAACAGAGACACTACTAGCCTTGCTTCTCCAAGACCTTCCCAACCGTCTAAAGCTCAGTCGAAATTTGCCAGAAAATTCACCGGGAAGAGTATCGGAGTGCGCAAAACCTTTACGGGGCCTTCAAAGTTTGCTCTCGATTTGCCGAAACTAGAAATCGTCTATTCTATCACGATCGTCTCGTCGAAACGATGAAGATGGTATATGAGTTTATAGGATTTGGCTAAGGAACGAGGAAGATTGGCTCGATCGAAGAAGAGGCTATGAAATCTTATTTACATATATTTAGACGTGTATGTAGGTACTTAAAATCAGCCATGGTGTTAAGCGTTGAAGAGGATGGTGAAGATTTCTCATTCCTAACCTATTTATAGAAAATTTCCACCAATCACATACATGCAATCTCTTGCCCACTGTTTAAAGAAAAACCAAACAACAATCCTTGGTTTTGGGCTAATGGTTTTAAAAAAAACAACAACTAAACCGTGGTTTCAAGACAATGGTTTTGAGAAAACTATCAACTAAACCGTTTATTTATTTATTTTTTAATCATAGATTAGTGGGTTTGATGGTTTTGAGTCCCAGCAAATCCTAATACCATAAAAGATATTTCTTCATAGTTTTAATCTTTTAAAATATTAGAATTATTTAAGAGAATATTAGAATTATTTAAGAGAATATTCCTAACCTAATATACTATAAATATTAGAATTATTTAAGAGAATAAATATAGGGGTGTTACAATCCTCCCCCCTTAAAAGAATCTGGTCCCCAGATTCTTACCTAAGTTTCGAATAGCTCTGAATATCGTTGTCGCATAGTGCCCTCGTGTTCCCAAGTGGCCTCTTCAATATCTTGGTTCCGCCACAGTATTTTAACTTGGGGAATTTTCTTATTTCACAACTCATGAAACTTTCGATCTAGTATACGCACAGGGCGCTCCTCATAAGCGAGATTAGTCTCGAGAGGGATATCGTTATGGGATATAACATGTGACGCATCAGGGTAATACTTACGCAGTTGAGAGACGTGAAATAAGTCGTGAATTCCTGTAATATTCTCTGGTAACTGCAGTCTGTATGCTACAGGGCCAATGCGTTCTGTGATTTTAAATGGGCTAGCATACCTGGGACTTAATTTTCCTCCTTTGCCGATCCTAACAAATCCCTTTCTTGGCGACACCTTGAGAAGTACTAAATCTCCGATCTCAAATTCTAACTCTTTTCTTTTCTTATCGGCGTAACTCTTCTGTCGATCCTGTGCAGCCTTCATACTTTGTTTTATCACTTGGATTTTCTCTATCGTTTCTTGAATTAGCTCTGGCCAAGGCTTATTGGGATCTTGATCACTAGGGGCTTTCCAATCTTCCAAATCCTAATGGAGAGGGGACCGACACTTTCTCCCATACAAGGCTTCATATGGAGCCATTTGTATTAAAGCCTGAAAGCTATTGTTATATGCAAATTCTATAAGAGGTAAGTGTCTATCCCATATTTTTCCAAAATCCAAAACACTTGCTCTTAACATATCTTCCAAAATCCGGATTGTTAGTTCGGATTGCCCATCTGTTTGAGGATGAGCAGCAGAGCTAAACTGCAACTTAGTTCCCAAGTGCTCTTGCAAGCTTTTCCATAAGCGAGAAGTGAACTTAAGATCTCGATCAGACACAATGCTAGTTGGAATCCCATGTAATCGGATAATATCTCGAATATAAATCTCGGCTAGTTTCTCCACAATGTACTTGGACCTTACCGGCAGGAAATGAGCAGATTTGGTTAATCGATCCACGATCACCCACACACTATCGTATCCACCTTGAACTGTTGGTAAACCGGTCACAAAGTCCATGGTAATCTGATCCCATTTCCATTCTCGTATAGGAAGTGGTTGCAACAATCCTGAGGGCCTCTGATGTTCTGCTTTAACTAGTTGACACGTCATGCATTTTTGTACATAATCTGCCACGTCTCGTTTCATGCCTTTCCACGAGGATTTTTCAGAAATAATATTTTTTCTTATTCGAATTCATTAAGTAACATTCAGATGGGGAGGGTTAAGATTTTGTTATTAATCGCCAAAGGTTCTGGCGACAGAAGTGGTATTTTTAACGGAGTCGCCTAGATCTGTGACGTTTCTTTGAACGCATATTTTTTTTTAATAATTTAATTTAAGAGACGCCAGTCTCTCTGGCGTCTTCCATTGGCGCTTCTTTTTTTTATTAATTTATTTTATGTGTCGCCATAAAATTAGGCGACATTCAAATATATATATATATATATATATATATATATATATATATATATATATATATATTTTAATAGCTTAATGGAGAGACGCCAAGATTTGTGGCGTCTCATGCCAAATATTTATTTATTGACATTTTGACCATCTGAGACGCCAACGTGTTGCCTCCCTCGGATACCCTGAACTGAAATTGTAGCTGCAGAACTCTTGTTTCTTTTGATCAATAATGTAGCAAAATTCAGCATCAATAATGTGAAGTGACAATGCAGCAGAGAATGCAGTGCAATAATACTGAAATAATACTATTTGAAATACATTATTGATCGAAATGTATGTAGTGTTACAGTTTAAAATCAATTATTGGTGAGTGTTGAAGGTTTATTTATAGCTGGACAGAAGTGGTTGCAAACACACAAGGAAAACTTCTTTGAGTGTTCTGCATACCAAGCTTGTCTTCAAGTTTTCCGCATATAAAAACCTTTCTTCAAGTTTTCTGCGTACCCAACCTTTCTTTAATTTCCTACAGAAAATTTCTTGTCCAATATAATGGATTCGATCGGGGTAATTATCTACTATGGTGGTAATTATACTGAGTCAAACCATTGTGTATCTTACGATCGACCACCATTTATCAACACTCGAATTTCACGATCAGCCTCCTTTTATGATCTCGTTCAACACATATGTAATCTAATTCATTTACAACGAGAGGAATACAATATTAAGCTTTTCTCGACATGGTACGTATCAAAATTTCCGGTGCCGATCGAAACGGTTGTTGAAATTTCCGATGATAATTTTTTGGATTGTTATACGAATATAGCATCCCAACTCGAATCATTCAAGGTGTTTGTTGTCGCTGAACCCATCCAACAACAACAATCAGTAGATGCTATTTGGAGTCAAGATATGCGACAGTATATAGAACTACTCACCCAGGATATACCGTCGGTTACCAGTGGTTTCGCAATATTTGGTATCAATGACAGTAACACAACCCTCCAACAAAGCAATCAGGTAGATGGTAATGTGGTTCTAGAGGAGGAGGAGGGATTAGCATATCAATTCCAACAAAATGAGGAAGTGTTGTCAGAGTTAGAGACAGAACCTGACGAGGATGACACCAGTAACAGCGAGGATGAGACCAGTGATGGCATTAACAAAAGTGCTCAAGAACGGGCCAAAGAACGTGCCGAGGAGATTGCAGCTAGTGAGGATGTGTTGTCACATCACAACAATGAAAGCTCACATCCTCAACTCCACGAATTTCATCCCTACTACCATGCAGCTGGAGCAGAAATGCACGCCGACTCGATAGACTTGCCATCGGGCAGATGGAGTAAGTTTTATGATTCTAATATTGGTAGGTTGGTTGTGGAGATGACATTTCAAAGTAAGAAACATGTTCAAGCAGCGGTTAAGGACTTCTCCATTCGATGGGCCAAGCGAGAATTTAGTGTTCAACTTAGTACCCCAAAATTTTGAAAGGTTTATTGTAAACGAGGGCATGCTACAGGTTGCCCATGGGAGTTGCGTGCCCAATATAAAAAGAGAGTGGGGATTTGGATCATCTCTGTTTATCACGGTGATCATACGTGTAGTCCCGATTACATTCTGTCTGACTATAAAAACTTGGACACGAATTTTATTGCGGGTATGTTAATTGGTCACGTCAGGACTAACTATGCCTATACGGTAGCCGACGTCCGAAAAACTGTTAATAATTTTTGCGGATATGAAATTGGTTACTCGAAGGTGTATCACAGTCTAAGGCGGGCTCGTGAACACTTGTATGGTACGTGGGAAAGTTCAGTTAGTAGTCTTCCACAATTCATGGCTGCACTACAAAAATGGAATCCAGGTAATCCACTTTTTTTTTTTTTTTTTTTTTTGCATTATTAAAGATTTCTTTTTAATATGATATATTTAATAGTAATGTTAACCAAAATGTAGGCACTGTAGTGGAATGGCAACACCATCCGCATGGAGGAGGCAGGTCTCGTGTAGAGATGATACATCTTGTTTTTTGGGCATTCCGACCCTGCATCGATGGTTTCAAACATTGTCGTCCTGTTATCTGCGTTGATGCCACTCACTTGTACACCAAGTACAAGCACAAACTTATGATAGCAATTTGTGTAGACGGAAACCAAACCATTCTCCCTCTTGTATTTGCCTTAGTTGATGAAGAGTCGACAAACACGTAGGGATGGTTTCTGAACTTATTACGTGTGCACGTAGTAGCAGAGTCTCACGAGTTTGTTACAATCATTTCAGATCGCAACAAGGGTGTAATTCGAGCAGTGAAAGATGGATTTGGTTCATTCAATGGTAACCGTGGATGCCACCGTTATTGCTTGAGACACCTGTGCTCGAATATCAAGTCAAAATTTAGTAAGGAAAGTCTGGCAGATCTTTGTTGGGCCGCCGGCGTAGCCATTGATGAGCCTTCGTTCCGTGAGGCTTTCAATCGTATCAATGCTATTAGTCCAGCGGCTGCCGCGCATCTCCTGAGAATTGGAAAGGAAAAATGGACGATGGCTTTTGATGAAGGACGTAGGTTCAGAACGACAACCACTAACCATGTCGAAATTTTTAATGGTGTTATGAAGGGTGCAAGGCGACTCCCCATTTGCGCGATTGTGGAGACGTCATATATCAAGATCACAAATTATTTCAACGAGAAACTACAATTGGGGAGACAATTGAAAGCAGATGGTCATTCATGGACCCCATACGCGGAGAACATCTACTGGAAGAACGAACGTTTTGCTGATCGTAACATTATCCACATGGTAAACAAAGATGATTTATCAGCCAGTGTTAAGAATGTTGGCATTGGTGGATATGTGACCCGTTTTGCAGTGACGTTGACAAGCAATGAATGTAGTTGTGGTTCATGGAAGACCTTAAAAATTCCATGTTCCCATGCTATTCGGGTTTGCAAACACAATGATATTCGTGTTTCCAGTTTCATGCCCTGGTATTATGAGGTCAATCACTTTATAGAGACATACAGTGGCAAATTCTATCCGATATGGGCAAAAGAATACTGGCCTTATACAAGTTTGAAGTTGGTTCACAATCCTACTATGCGGGAAAAGAGGAGAGCAGGTCAGGATAGAACAACTAGAATACGTAGCAATATGGACGAAGCTGGACCTTCTCGAAGAAGATAGATAATACGCAATGTTTATCTTATTGTATGGTAGACGTCGTTGTATTTCCATTTCAGTTTGTTATGTTTTTTAAACTTTAGGTGGGTATGTTGTCTCTATGTTGCCGTATTGAATAATAAAAACCACTGCAGATATTTGTTTTTTGGACATGATACTGAAATAAGAGTAATATAATGTTCGTAACAATAACACTAATACACCAGTTTACACAAAATACAAATTGAATCAACGGTGATCGTGATGTCCGTATGGCCCTCCTGTAAAGCAATATATTGGGCGCAGTTCTCTATCACTTCTCCTAGGTGCTAGCCTTACTTCTGGTGTCATGGTTGCCGATATATCAAACGGGACTGGCGAGTAACCAAAGGTCGGATGATGCTGAACAGATGGTTCACCGAACGATATGACATGCTGAGTGTCAGCATCACTGAAAGATGAATAAAAATGTGGAATATATGGCGTCGATGGCCCTGCGGCTTCGGCTGGAGCATAAGAAGAGTGAGGCTGAAATGATGGCCCTGTGGTATCCCATTGCTGAAATGATGGGGATACAAATGATGTTTGTGCGTGATGATCATGTGTGCTGAAGTGGGGGTCATCTGCAGTGCTTCGATTTCCCTGCCTATTTTCTGAGGGTCTCATGCCCTGGAAATTTGATTGTCGTCTTGCAATAGTATCTTACAAGGTACGAATTATTTCTCTGTGCTGGTAAGAAAGTTCTTGGAATCGATCTGCATTGCTATAGTCTGATATGGTCATGAAATTGTCCATCATGGAAGCCAACCCATTCGTCTGAAATACGAACATAACAAACAATTACCCAAAAAAATTGTCTAACAATTACAAATTGAATTGAAAATTTTGTTACCAATAAATTCAATATTTCAGGGTCATCCGGTCTGTATCCACTTTCATTGGTTGGAAGCGGTGGCGAGATTCGTTTGCGTGTTTTCCTCATGAACCATTCGTAGTACCCTTCAACAACATCGTTGCTTCGAGTTACTGAGTTCCCGATAACTCTATTTTCAACCGCAACATGCCATCTAGCGATGTACGTAGCATGGAATAGTCTCCAGTCTTGGCCCGGGCGTCCTTTTCGGGTGAGTTTGTGTAGAGGTCGTTATTCTTCTGCTGGAGGATTGGGAGGAATAAACTGAACGATGCCAAATTGTCTCGTCACTCTCTCAGTGTGAAGATTCTCAATAATACTATAGTGTATCAAGGGTCACGTACAACTCCACAATTCGACACTACACTCGATAGGTAATGTAGCGATCGCTGGCCAATTCATGTTATAAGGCCTCCAAGTAAACTGCCAACAAGTGAAATACATGAAATTAATGTAAAATGGAAATTCAAAAAAATAGATTCATGGAAATGCAATATATAAGTACCCTGTTATGTACCTCGGTAGGAGTTAATCGATCAAAAATGTCTCTAAAAATTCTAACACTGTGGCTTGCAGTTTGGGTCCATGAGAAATAAGTAGTCCACCTACATGGGGGTCAACAATAAGTAATGGATCCAAAAACTTTTACACAACTGCATACAACATTAAAATAGCAGAACCTGGCACCATGTGGCGGGATGGGCAATATTCGACCGTTTTAAAGAATTGTTTGCCCGATTCGTACATGTTGGAGTCGCCTTTGTGGCCGAATAGATTTTATGCGTATCCAAGCCCAAATCTGGACAACAGATTTAACAAGGTTTACAACTACAAATATTCATGGAGTTCAAAATTTTATTACGTGAACTTACTTGCAAGAGTTGCAATGCTCCACCGACATTTTGATTAGAATGGCAGCTGTAGCTACCACCATAAAGTTCTCGAAATAGAAAAGCCAAGGCAGCACTTCCCCAACTGTGATTCCGACACTCATCCACTGTTTCCATATGTCTTAAATATAGTAAACTTACAAGATTTCCACTAGTATCAGGGCACATAATGGAACCAATAAGCAATAACACGGCTGTGCGTGCATATTGTAGTACTTGCTCGTCTTCACTCTCATCATCCACTAAATTCTCTTGTAAATGTCCCTTTAAGACGGTCACCCTAATGTGGGATCCTTTAATCTCAGGCTCATGTGGCTCAAATCCCAACATAACTTGACAATAATGTATCCACGAAGCATATCCATCCAGGTATGCATCTTCCCCGATTATAGGTTCACCACGTATTGGGAGCCCCATATCACTGCTACGTCCTCTAGAGTAATTGTGGTATCCCCAAAGGGAAAGTGAAATGTATGAGTTTCCGGATGCCATCTTTCCAGGAGAGCAGTAATTAAATGTACGTCAATCTCTATATATCCACAAGAATAAATGCCGAAAAAACCCATATCATATAACTTCCCCACAACACGATCATTTAGATGTATTTGTCTCTCATCATCGTCCCAACGATTGAAACCGAATGAATTATTATGTCTTGCACGCACAATCTCATCAATATTGCCATCATATACATAATTTGAACGATGAATATCTTGCAAATAAAGTAGATCATCTTCAATTGGACCGAATGACGCCATTCCAATACTACTTCCCGACATTAAAAACCTATACAAATATAAAATTATTTTATTACAATTATCATACTATTAATCTAAGCAATTACATACTTAAATTTAAATTATCCGTACATTTTAATAATTAGATATTTTTCTAAAGTAATAAAATTATAATTTTTTACGATATCAAATTTGAATTCTAAAAAAACGCATTAAACTGTATAAATTAATTAGCAATTTTGTAAACTTAGAATAATCACCACTTTTACTAAATAATTATATATTCAACTACTCCAACATATAAACATCAATATATTTATTGAATTATCTTAACGAATATTTTTATAAAAAAATTAAAACAAAAAAATTTATAAACTTAGTACAAATTAGTAAAAATTTAATTTTCAAAAACTAATTTAGAACAAAAAAATTTATAAACTCAGTACAAATTAGTAAAAATTTAATTTTCAACAACTACATTCAAATTTACTAAAAATTAGTAATTTAAAACTTAGTAAAAATATTTATAATCATTAAACTAAACTACATTCAAAATTAGTAAAAGTTTAAATTTTAACAACTAGTTTAAATAATTAGATAATAATTTAACAACATATAATATCTTACAACGTAATTTAAATTATTAAAATTAAAATTAAAAATTTATTAATAAAACAATAAATTTAAAAAAAAATAGAGGGAAAGCTTACCTTTTCTTTCCTTGCAGTGCGGTGGCAGACGAAGCAGCAACGGTGGCGGACGAAGCAGCAACGGCTTGGCAGTGCGGCGGTGATCGGCGGTTCATGGCAATGGCGGGGGTGGTGGCTTCGGGTGGGCTGGTGGAGAGGTGAGGAAGAAATGGGGGAAAAGAAATGGGGAGCAGTTGTCGGGGGAGGGGGGAGGAGCAGATCTCACATCTTGGTCAAAATGGGAATAGTGGGTCGCCCTACCCTGGTGACCCCACTTAAAAAAAAAAAATTTTTTTTGGGCATGAGACGCCACAAATCTTGGCGTCTCTCTATTAAGATATTAAAAAAAAATAAAATATTTGTATGTCGCCTAATTTTATGGCGACACATAAAATAAATTAATAAAAAAAAAAGCGCCAATGGAAGACGCCAGAGAGCCTGGCGTCTCTTAGATTAAATTATTAAAAAAAATATGCGTTAAAAGAAACGCCACAAATCTAGGTGACTCCGTTAAAAATACCACTTCTGTCGCCAGACTCTCTAGCGATTAATAACAAAATCTTAACCCTCCCCATCTGAATGTTACTTTATGAATTCGAATAATAAAAAATATTATTTCTGAAAAATCCTCGCCTTTCCACCAAAAACGTTGCTTGAGATCCCTGTACATTTTCGTTCCACCAGGGTGCATGGAGTAGTAAGTTTTATGTGCTTCTTCTAATACTTCATCTCTAAGCTTATCTGGAACGCAAATGCGTTCTCTAATAAGAGAGTGCCATGCTTATCGATCTTGAACTCTTAAATGCCATTAACTTGAATTTCCTTCTTCTGCTTCTGGATCCACTCATCTTTCATTTGATCACTCCTGATTCTTGAATAGATCTCAGGAAAGATGATTAAGCCGGATATCAAATACTTTGACTTCACAGTTATCCAATCTTTTCGGGGGTTATCTTCTAAATTACTCACTTTTCCTTTTAAGTGTGATATCTCCGCTTTTCTACTTAGCGCATCTGCTACGACGTTCGCCTTGCCAGGATGGTAGGTAATGTTGCAATCGTAATCCTCAAGGAATTCCATCCAACGTCGTTGTCTCATATTGAGTTGCTTTTGGGAGAACAGGTACTTTAAACTCTTATGGTCTGTAAACACTTCGAAAGTTGTCCCGTACAAGTAGTGTCTCCATTTAGCAAGTGCAAATACTATTGCCGCCAATTCCAAGTCATGAGTGGGATAATTTTGCTGGTAATGTTTGAGCTTCCTAGAGGCATAGGCTATAACTCTCCCTTTCTGGATGAGTACGCACCCAAGTCCTTCTTTCGAAGCATCGGTATATACGACGAATCCTTCAAGGCCATCAGGCAGAGTAAGAATTGGTGCAGTGGTTAACTTTCTTTTGAGTTCTTGAAAACTCTTTTCACACTTGTCGTCCCACACAAAAGTTTGATCTTTCTGAGTTAGTCGGGTTAATGGCTCTGCTAGTTTTGAAAATCCGGGTATAAATTTTCGGAAGTACCCAGCTAATCCTAAGAAACTCGTATCTCAGACACATTTTTCAGTGGTTTCCAATTTGTGACGGCTTCAACCTTTGCGGGATCCACTTCTATCCCTTTTTCAGAAATAATGTGTCCCAAGAACACCACGCGGCTTAGCCAAAATTCACATTTACTGAATTTGTCATATAATTTATTTTTCTTCAAAGTTTGCAGAACTAGCCGTAAGTGGGTCTTATGTTCTTCTTCGGATTTGGAAAAGACAAGAATATCATCGATGAATATTACTACGAACTTATCCAAGAAAGGTTTAAAAACTCGATGCATAAGATCCATGAATACAGCCGGAGCATTGATCAATCCGAACGGCATCACTACAAATTCATAGTGTCCGTATCTTGAATTGAAAGTGGTTTTCGGTATATCTTCCTCTCGAATCTTCAGCTGATAATATCCTTGTCTCAAATCGAGCTTCGAGTATACAGAAGATCCCTGAATAACGTTAAAAAGTTCTTCGATATGAGGTAAAGGATACTTGTTCTTGATAGTGAGCCGATTTAGATCTCAATGGTTCATGCACATCCTTAGGTTCCATCTTTCTTTTTCAAGAAAAGCACAGGGGCTCCCCATGGGGAAGTGCTGGGTCGAATAAATCCTTTATCAAGCAACTAGCTCAGTTGCTTCTTCAACTCGGCCAATTCTGCTGGTGCCATTCTATATGGTGTCTTTGAGTATGGGGCAACGCCAGGAATTGTCTCAATGACAAATTCCACTTCTCTTTGTGGAGGTAGGTAGTCTAGATCTTCAGGAAATACTTCAGGATATTCCTTCACTACTTCCACTTCCACTAATCTTTGCTGATCTTGGGGCTTATTAATCAAATAAGCAAGGAATGCTTGATTCTCGTCCCTAATCATTCTTTTAGCTTCTAAGAATGATATCGTTGGGACAATCGTACGTGTATCCATTCTAGAATTTAGTATTGGTGTCGAGTTTCCTAGTAAGATCTTCTTATTAAAACAGTCGACTCGAGCTTAATATTGGTATAACCAATCCATTCCTAGAATGACATCATAACCTTGAATTGGTAGTTTAATAAGATCGGCATTATACTCTTTTCCTTCAATTGTTATCGGACACTTAGAGTATAATTTATCAGTTACCAAGCTAGAGCCTACAGGTATTCGTACCTCGACTTGGTAAGGAACAACTTCACAATTGATTGTTAAAGCATTAGCAAAACTTGGTGCTATAAAAGAATGAGTAGCTCCACAATCAAATAAAACTTTACCCTCAGAGCCAAGAATTGAGAGTTTACCTTCAACCACCTTGTTAGGCTCGGGAGCCTCCTCTCCTGTGATCGCGTATGCCCTAACTGGTACTTTCGGTTTCCCTCCTGTTGGTTTGATTTGTCGCTTTCCTTTTTCCTTTGCAGTGGCACCAATAGTTTTTCCTTGCTCTGGGCAGTCCTTGATGAAGTGTTCGCCATTCCCACATCTATAACATTTCTTATTTTTCTTCCAACATTCATCTTCATTATGATTTGGCCCTCCGCAGTATCTACACTTTTCAGTTGGAGTTTTCTGAGGAGTGATGACCACTCCTTTAGCTCCTCCAAGGTGACGAGGGGTGTATCCATGTTGAGTTTTTTGTACTTTTCGAGCTGGATTCTCATGCTTGATAAATTTTCCTTTCTTAACTCGATCCTCAATCCGACGCAATTCTTGAAACTCAGATTCTACTTACAGAGCTTTATTGACTGCTTGATTATAGCTGAAGATGTCGCAAGCTACAAGAGCTCTTCGAATTTCTGCCCTGAGCCCATCGACAAATTTTCTAGTCATTCTGGTCTCGTCTGCCTGGATGTGAGGTGCATATTGAAGCAAACGATTAAATTGAGCCTCATACTCAGCTACGGTAGACATCCCCTGAATCAAGGCCATAAATTCTCTTTCCCGAGAATTCTTTACTACTTGGGGAACATACTTATTGTGGAAAACACGTGAAAAGTTTTCCCAAGTCCAAGGAGTTCCTTCTTGTTCCCATTGGCCAGCTGTAAGTCGCCACCAGTGTCGAGCTGCGCCCTCCATCAAGAAAGTGGCATGTCTGATCTTTTGTTGATTCGAGTAAGTTAGTACTCGAAAAATATTTTCCATTTCACTAAACCATTCTTCAGCAGCTCGATCATCTGGTAACCCAACAAATTTAGGCGGATGAAATTTGAGGAATCGTATGAGAGTTTTATCTTCTTGTTCTACATTTCCTTCAGCCCGAGCACCACCTTGTTGTGCCTGATTTTGGATAAATTGTGCGAATTGTGGCATCAACATTTCTCCCATTATAGGTATTTGAGGTCCTTGTGGGGGATTTTGGACACTTTGTTCGCCATCCGATCCATTGCCAGTAGGTATTCCTTGTCCTCTTCCCCTTACAGGTCCCGATCGATTGATTGGAGGTCTACCCCTTCGAGCGGTATGTCCCCGTGAGTGAGTTCGAGAAGCTTGTTGTGAAGCCATTTTCTAAATGTTTGATAAAGATTATCAAGTTAGTTCGAGCTAGACTAAGACACGTAAGATAATATTATCTAGATCATAAAAAGATATTTCTTACAAAATCATATAATATTATATATAGCAACTTTGATTAAGTACAAAGTTTTTAAGTACAAAAGTTAATAATTAGGGTGTATCTATTGGAAAATGAGTCGACCCTACATTTAGTACTTAGTGTCGTGGTTGTACAAAAATCAACCATTAGTAAGCTATACTATTCGGGGTTATCTCGTTAGCCTATACTTTTAGTAGTTGTACAAAAATCAACCACATACCCCGCAAATTAGTCTATACATATATATACGAACATACTAACGCTCCTCCTTTAGTCACTAGTTATGATATATGCATCTACGTCTTCTGAGGGTTCATCTCCACCTTTATCATCGCCATCGTTACCATCCCCAACATTACCCACATTAGCGCCCTGATCATAAAGTGGGATCGGTCCTATAGGTTCATTAACGTTCCCTCCAATTGGCCCTGGTACACTAGAAGGTCCTGCAGCATCACCCCACCCTTGGTAGATTCCAGTCTCACAGTAAGGATAACTAACCCTAAGATAGCCCATATCTGAAGTGATGATTGTGTTAAAATCTTTTATCATTTGGGTGAACTTCTCTGAGCGGGCTACGAAGTCCTTTGCCTATCTATGTGTTGCTGCATCTCAGTGAGCCTACCCCAACGCCGAGTGCGTTCCTGATGTTCCCACATCTCCTTCTGGTTACTAGCATTAATGGTAATTTCATAATTTTGCACTAAAGCTCTCAGATCGCAAATTTCTTTATCTTTTGCAGCAAGTTCATTGTTTAAATCCTGAATCTCTATCTCAAGATCGTGTATTAACCCCTGCAAGGTTCCTATGTCTTCTTCTGAGTCCGAGCTAGATATAACTATAGCTGCTTTACCCTTGTCCCTTGACATCCTATCAAAAACAAAAAAAAAAACTTAAAGTTAATACTAGTATAAGCTAAATCAATTCTCTATATCCCTAGGACCCCGTCCTAGCTTAGCTTAGGCGTTCGACCTAAGCTCTGATACCACCCTGTAACGCCCCGACCTCGAATGCGCAGATTCGGAACCCGGTTTGTTACTTGAGTCGAGCAAGTATTAGAGACGAAGAAATAAAAGAGTATTTATATAGACAACCAAGTTTGAAACGTTACATAAGTCGAACCACTAGATAACAAAATCATTTACTCAAATACGGACTTAACCAAAATATAAACGAAATGTAATTAAAGTGCAACATATTTATAACTTCTTCATAGCCGGTACTGATTCCTTTCCCAAAACGGTTACTTCTTTCAAAATTATTTACCTGTAGTATCTGAAGAGCAAAGAAAAGAAAATAGAGGGATGAGTCAAAATGACCCAGTGAGGTGAGCATGGTTTGGTTTTAAAAAAGAATTTAAGTTAAGAGAATCAGATATTATTAATTCAAGACACAATATCAAGTAGGGTGCAAGAAGACAAAAAACTCATAGCAAAGTCGGGTCCATCCTTTTATCGCCTTTTTCCGGTCGGCCAATCACGGACACTCAGTCAATGTGACTAGAGGGAGCCCCCGCATAGTCGTTCCAAGGGATCCCCCAGGGAACAATACGAACTATAGGATCCCCTATAGCCGCCAATTCAGTACAGTACTTCTCCTTCAGATGGGTAATAGAACAATCAAGAACAATTAAGAGGTAATCCGGGTTTGAAAGTTGGTACAACAATAATAATAAGGATAGTTCGATCAAGCAACAAGGTTTACGATCAATTCAATCCAAAGAAAAAAGAAGAGAATTCGCTCTTCAACAAGATAGGTATGTTGGTAAAGCTCACAAATGAGAAGGTTCAAGAAACCTCACCTGAAATTCTTACTAGCTCGCTGCTTACAAATTATTTGAGTCCTCCCACGTCACTTAAAAGATTTATCGTTATAGAGAAGATTATTAGTCATTAACTATTTTTCGTACCTATTAGCTAATCAATTTCTAAATTACTACTAAATCCGTTATTATTATATTTTAGCTAATATACCAATTCAACAACAGAACTCTACTTTCTTAAGGTTTCGTGTTCAGTGACTACTAATCATTTACAAGTATCGAATAGTTACTAATAATAATAATAATAACCTTAACTATTATAGGCCTATATCCAACATTAGTTAATTATTATATTGCAGCTCAATTATATGCCATTGTTTCGAATTAATAAAACTTAACAAAAGTTTCAAATCTTAAACTCTTAGTACAGTGATTTAGCAACTTCTATTTCTAAACAATTCAATTATCGCTCAATATTTATAATTTTCATATTAATTATCATTAATATTATGGATCCATAACTCAAGATGAATTCACATGGTACTGTAGCACTTCCAGTTTTTAAAGAAATTTTAGAATCTTAACTTAGTTAATCAATTTCTAATTATTGAGATGTCGAATGAAACTATAGATTACAATTTTAAAATCAGAAGATTAATAAGACCGATTTCCTATATTTCGAAGTTATTGGACCGACGTCGGGAAGTCACCGGAATTCCAGCCACCATCGTCGGACCATCGTTAGAGTTTTGCCAAAAATTTCAAACAACAAACCACTAGATTCGTCTCGACAAGCCCATGACTAATTTTCAATTAATGATCACAAGACTATCGGCCATTGGAATTTAATTCCTAAAAACCCATATACCAAAATTCTAAAATCCTACAGTTGCTGAAATCTAAATATTAAATCTGATTTATTCCATACTACTTAGAACTAATTGCATAAACATGCTATCTAGGTTGAAACATACCTTAGTTGCTAAAGTTTTTGATCTAAATTTCACCGAAAACCACCTCCACCTTGAGCTGTTGTTAGTTGGCCGTCTTCGCAGTTTTGCCGGAGTTTATTTTCTAACCAAACAGAGACACTACTAGCCTTGCTTCTCCAAGACCTTCCCAACCGTCTAAAGCTCAGTCGAAATTTGCCAGAAAATTCGCCGGGAAGAGTATCGGAGTGCGCAAAACCTTTACGGGGCCTTCAAAGTTTGCTCTCGATTTTCCAAAACTAGAAATCATCTATTCTATCACGATCGTCTCGTCGAAACGATGAAGATGGTATATGAGTTTATAGGATTTGGCTAAGGAACGAGGAAGATTGGCTCGATCGAAGAAGAGGCTATGAAATCTTATTTACATATATTTAGACGTGTATGTAGGTGCTTAAAATCAGCCATGGTGTTAAGCGTTGAAGAGGATGGTGAAGATTTCTCATTCCTAACCTATTTATAGAAAATTTCCACCAATCACATACATGCAATCTCTAGCCCACTATTTAAAGAAAAACCAAACAACAATCCTTGGTTTTGGGCTAATGGTTTTAAAAAAACAACAACTAAACCGTGGTTTCAAGACAATGGTTTTGAGAAAACTATCAACTAAACCGTTTATTTATTTATTTTTTAATCATAGATTAGTGGGTTTGATGGTTTTGAGTCCCAGCAAATCCTAATACCATAAAAGATATTTCTTCATAGTTTTAATCTTTTAAAATATTAACTTATTATTATATGTATTTATTCTTATTTATACTTGATGGGGTCGAAATACGATCGTCCCACGTTAAGACACGTGGCATCACCGAGATGATGACATCTGTCTCCCCAAGGCTGCACCCATCAGCGCACGAGCGCTAAGCGCAACGAGCGCAATCCTTCTTCAGGAGTTAAGCCCAACGAGCGCTATCACTCCCACGAGCGTCCTACATACTAAATGATTGGTACGCCCACGTGCCAAGGGAGCCCTCTTCGAGCGTCACACTCCCTCAGAGTGGCCTCCCCTATTGGCTCGTCATTTGAACTGAAGCCTTCGTTCCCCTCAGCGGATGTCTTGGCTTCCAGTACTCCAGGTTGACACGAGCGCGCTCTCAAGCCCTCGTTACCAACCGCCCAAATGGCTCTCTGACACAACGTACATGCCCGCGCACCTGCCACTGTTGCCAGCACCAACTTTTGGCCACTTTTGCAGAAGATTCCTCCTAGGTTTCTCTCTCATGGCGCCACGTGTTAGGGCAACATTCGGCCAGGACCACTTGAGGCAAATGACCAAAGGGCCCTTGACCCTCAACTATAAATAGCTAAAGTCATCTTCTACACTGGTAAGCATTCTTCATCACTGAAATTGCTGCCAAACTTACATTTCTTCAGACCTTGAACTGACTTGAGCGTCGGAGAGCCAAACTGGGTATCACCCCCAGTTCCCCCAGCTTGGCCTTCTGACTTTTCTTGTGCTTGTCCCAACAGGTAGAACCCCCTTTTCATTTCCGGCGAATCTCCGGTGGTTTCCTCCACAAATACAAATCGTAAAGTGATCGGATTCGGATCCTCACATT
The DNA here is from genome assembly GCA_037501455.1 of Lantana camara. Lineage (NCBI taxonomy): Eukaryota > Viridiplantae > Streptophyta > Magnoliopsida > Lamiales > Verbenaceae > Lantana > Lantana camara. Next base: position 25,828,262 of record CM074855.1, on the reverse strand, counting down.
TCTGGACCCATCATTTTTGGCGCCGTCTGTGGGAAACCAGTCCTCCATCTTCTTCCTTTCTTTTTGTTGGTAGAAAAGCAAGCACACCCTTACCTTTAACAGTCATGGTTGCTACAAGATCTGGAGCTGTGGGAGGAGGAGATAACGCCTCCCAGGATGCAAATACCATTATTCCCTCCACCGCTACTGGTGGAGCCCCGCCTCCATCCGTCACCGTTGGTGGAGCACCTCCCGCCGCAGGAGTGACTCCGCAAGCAGAGTCTTCCGTACCACCACCTGCACCGCCGGCACTGCCGATTCCCACCACCGCTGGAGGAGTCTCTCTCTCTGCTCCTCCGCAGCTTGCACAGAACCCCTGGGTCCACCCCCAGATGAATCTCAGAGTACAGGGTTATATGATGCCTCCGCCCGGATATACCCTTACTCCGGCCGTTATGATGCCGCCAGTCCAGCCGTATCATGCTGGACAGCTCCAGCTCCCGGTGGTGGTCCCCAGGGAGATTGAAGGAGTGGAGTTACCTCCACTGACCACCCAACAGTTGAGGGCTCTCTATGCCCAGTGTGAGGTTCAGGCGGCTCAGGGGGCATGGGAAAGGTTCCATTCCATGTACTTTCCCTCTGGGCAGGCCACTCAAGTTGTAGCCCCTTTGGGCGGACAACAAAACTTTCCCCTCAGAGAAGCCCAGGCTGTCCTGAGGGCACAACCACCACCACCACCAGCCAGAGAAGTGCCACAGCAGGAGGGCAACGAGCGTCCCTCCATGGGCAGGAATAAAGAGCCCACGGAGCGAGTGAACGAGAATGAAGGGGACTCTCATGTCTCCAGGAGGGGCTCACGAGCCCACAGGCACAGAGACAAACAAGGGGACGTAAATCCTGACATCCTCGCGGCTGTGTAAGACCAGCTGCAGGGTCTAAAGGATATTGTGGGACAGCTCTCACGAGGGCGCTCAACTCAGATCTCCCCTAGTCGGGATGAACGGGTTGACGCCAGAAGCACCCGCACCAAGGACCCTCCACCAAAGGTCCCCCGCCGTAAGGAGCCGGAGGAAAACTTCGGCACGTATGAGTACCACCCATTGGCGAGGGGTTCACCCCTCGTGGAAGAAGTTCTGATGGCCCAAGCAGGCATGGCCAAAATCCCCACTTCCATCAACCGTTACGACGGGACAACCGATCCAGCTGAACACTTGGATCATTTTTTGCATCTTATGCACCTTTACGAGCATTCCAGCAACTATTGGGCGAAAGTCTTCGTCACTTCCTTGGTAGGAATGGCTCAAGAGTGGTACAAGCGACTGCCGCCGTGCTCGATTCACTCATATGAAGAGCTGGCTCATGCTTTCCTCAACCACTTCAATTCTTTGAAAGCGCCAGTCACCTCACCCACTGCCCTGTACAACGTGGTGTAAGGCAAGAGCGAATCTCTGCGCTCGTTCTTTGCCCGCTTCAACAAGGAGATCCTACAGGTGGAGAGCCCTTCTATGGATTTCTTGATCCCAGTGCTCTTTCAGGCTGTGGATCACAAGCAATATGTGAGCAAAAAATTTGCTGATGCCATTGTGGAAAGGAGGCCTGGGACCCTCATGGCCTTAAGAGAAGTAGCCGAGCCGTTCTTCGCACTCGAAGACATGTATGGGACGAATGGTCCTCGGCATCACAGCCCGGCCAGGAACGAGCGACCTCATCACGAGCGGGGACGGGACGTGGCCATCAAGAAGGAGCGCCCTCAAGAGCGCAGGAGGTCGCCACCACCCCCTCGTCGATTCGAGCGAATTCCGCTCACCAGGCCAAATTCAGAAGTCTATAACCTCTCCGATAAGAAGCTCTTCAAAAGACCCATCAAGATGAGGGAAACAGACTCGCTCAGGCGCTCGAACAAATACTGCGCATTCCACAAGCAGAGAGGGCACGACACGGATGAGTACCGACAGTTGGAAGCTGAGATTCAAAGGCTCGTCGCAGGGGGCCACCTGAAGGAATTCGTCCGGGTGCTCGAGCGCTACGATGAACAATGCAATGAGCGCGTCGGAAGAAGAAGGAGGAGTCCGTCCCGATCAAAGAGCCTAAGGGGTAGGGGACCCCCTGAAAGCAGCAGCCGCCGGGGCAATAAAGGAAAAGCCCCTGAGCAAGAAAACGAACCTTTCGCAGCCATAAATATGATTGCAGGAGGCTCGTCAGGAGGGGATTCAAACGCCTCCCGACGGAGGTACGTCCGGAGCTACAACCAACGCCCAGCAGTGCCTAAACCTATCTATGCCATCCAAAGTCCAAGCGCTCAACGGTCAAGAGAAAATGATGTAATAGGCTTTGATGATAGGGATTTAGAGCACATTGTAACACCCCGTGGGGAGGGTATAACCTCTAATTGCCCCATGGTGGTTAGTGTAGATGTTCATAATCATGTTGTAAAAAGGGTGTTGGTGGATAGTGGAAGCTCCGTTAATGTTTTGCCTTATTCTACGTTCTTAAAGATGAAGGTTGATCTTCCGCTCGAGCCTCTCAAAACAGCTCTCATTGGCTTTGGAGGCTCAGAAGTTGTCCCACGAGGGCAAATACGCCTAGCTACTTCATTCGGCCGAGCCCCTCAGCGCAAAACACTCTTGGTAACATACGCGGTGGTGGAGATTGACATCCCTTATAACATCATAATTGGGCGCCCCGCCCTCGTGGATTTCAAAGCCATCATCTCCACCTACCACCAGAAGATTAAGTTCCCTACCTCCGAGGGTGTGGGAGAAGTACTGTGCAACGTGTAAGAGGCTTGGGAATGTTACATGCTGTCTCTCAGAAAGCCTAAAGCGGAGAAAACCTTCCAAATTGGTTCCACCAAAAAGTCAGTGGACTTCCCCAATTTAGATGAGGACAGCCCAGCACGGAAAAGGGCAAAATTGAATAAGAAGAAGAACAAAAAGAAGAGGGGAAACAACGAGGAGAATCTCCTCGAAAGTGCACCACCAGGAACCGTCGGGGGATCATCCTCAGAAGGAAACGAGCCGGGAGAGGGTGAACCAGCACCCGGTGATCGTTTGACAGGAAAGAAGAGGGCGCTCGAACTTCCTCGCCCTGAGATAAGGATCGAACCCTCGGAGAAGTTCCTTACCATTGAGCTGGAGCCCGAAAACAAGGATAAGACTACACAGATAGGATCAAACCTCTCGGGGCCTTCTCAGATTATGATGATTGACTTCCTCAGGGAAAACAGTGATGTATTTGCATGGAAAGCCTCCGATCTCACAGGGATTGACCCGAGCGTCATTGTCCATAGGCTTAATGTGGATCCCTCTTTCAAACCCATCAAGCAGAAAAAGCGGGATGTACATGGCTTTCGAAAGAGAGTCATTGAAGAGGAAGTTAATAAACTCTTGGAGGCTCAATATATCGAGCCCATCTTGTACCCAGAATGGTTGTGTAATGTCGTTTTGGTACCCAAGAGCGCGAATAAATGGCGCATGTGCAACGATTTCACTGATCTCAACAAAGCCTGTCCTAAAGATCCTTACCCGCTGCCCCGGATTGATCAATTGGTGGATTTGACCGCTGGCTGCGAGCTCATGAGCATGATGGATGCTTTCCAGGGATACTATCAGATCTTTATGGCCCCAGAAGATCGCCCCAAAACCTCGTTCGGTGTCCATCTGGGGGTGTATTGCTTCCTAGTCATGCCCTTCGGACTCAAGAACGCCGGAGCTACGTATCAACGGCTCGTCAACAAGATGTTTGAAAAGGAAATTGGAAGGTCCATGGAGGTTTACGTACGTGGATGATATGATTGTCAAAAGCGAGCGTCAAGATTCCCACCTGGAAGATCTCAAGCGCACTTTTTCAATCTTGGGTCAGTATGGGATGAAGTTGAACCCCTCGAAGTGCACCTTTGGAGTGCAAGGGGGAAAGTTCTTAGGGTACATGGTCAGTCAGAGGGGAATCGAGGCCAATCCGGAGAAGATCAAGGCCATTTTGGAAATTCCCTCCCCTCGAAATTTGCGGGAAGTACAGGTCCTAGTAGGAAAAATCATCTCGTTGAACAGGTTTATCTCGCGCTCGGCTGACAGGAACCTTCCCTTCTTTAAAGTTTTGAGGAACGCACGTAACTTAGCGTGGACAGAGGAATGCGAAAGGGCGCTGCAGGATATGAAGGCTTACTTATCGAGCGCACCACTGCTGACTAAGCCCGTCGAAGGCGAGAGGTTATTCATGTATCTTTCCGTTTCTCCCGAAGCCACAAGCGCGGTTCTGATCGCTGTGCGGGAGCGGAAACACTTACCCGTTTATTATCTGAGCAAAACATTACAAGGAGCCGAAAAGAAGTATTTGGAGATTGAGAAATTCGCGTTCGCTCTTATTAACGCCTCAAGAAGGCTAAGGCCTTACTTTCAAGCGCACTCCATAACGGTTCTCACCGACCAACCCTTGAAGCAAGTGTTGTCCAAGCCGGACGTATCTGGTAGATTAATCAAGTGGGCCATCGAATTGAGCCAGTTTGACCTATGCTTCGAGCCCAGGACCGCGATACAGGCTCAGGTTGTGGCGGATCTGTTGGTTGAACGCTTTGGTTTCGAGCCCGCCGTTGCGGAGAATGAGGGGTTATGGGTACTGCACACAGATGGTTCCTCAACCTCTCAAGGGGGAGGAGTAGGAGTGGCCCTCAGAAACCCCGATGGGATTGAGCTGGACTTTGCAATCAAGCTGGATTTCCAAGTCACTAATAACGAAGCAGAATATGAAGCCCTCGTGCAAGGGTTGAATATTGCTTTTCAGAATGGAGCCTCCAGAATCACTGCTTATGTGGATTCACAATTAATAGCGAGCCAGATTGAAGGAACTTACGAGGCTCGAGAAACCACCATGGTACAGTACTTAAAGAAAGCTAGAGAAATCATTGGGAAGTTCAAGGAATTTCATCTACTTCAAGTGCAACGAGGAGAAAACGAGCGTGCGGACGCTCTGTCAAAGTTTGCATTAGCTTTAGAGGGCACTTCCGAACGTTCTGTTACGTTCCTTAGAACTGAGGAACCTTTGATCAAGGAAAGGGTCGCCACCCGGATAATCGCCATGATTGATCCAAACGAGCCCTGTTGGCTTGACGACATCGACATTTTCCTTAGGGATGGAATTCTTCCCGCTGACAAAGTGGAAGCTAGGAAAGTCCGAAGTAAGGCCCCTCGTTTCGCTTTGGATAACGAGGGGAGGTTGTTCAAGAAATCATTTCAAGGACCCCCAATGAGATGCCTGAGGCCCTCACAAGCGAAGGAGACGCTCGAACTCATCCACAATGGAAGCTGTGGGAATCATTCCGGGGAGCGTATCCTGGCAAAGAAGGTTCTGAGAAGTGGGTTTTATTGGCCTACAGTTCTCCAAGATGCCATTGAATTTTTGAGGAAATGCCCCAAATGCCAATTTCATTCAAATCTCCCTCAATTGCCAACCGCACAGATGATCCCAATAGACGTCTCTTGGCCTTTTGACCAGTGGGGAATAGACATCGTGGGCCCCTTGCCCATGGCTGTGGGACAAAAGAAGTTTGTCATTTTAGCCGTCGACTACTTCACCAAGTGGGCCGAGGCCGAAGCTGTTGCAAAAATCACTTTCAGGGTTGTGAGGGACTTCATTTGGAAGAACATCATTTGCAGGTACGGCATACCGAGGGTGCTCATTTCTGACAACGGATCCCAGTTCATAGCTCCTGACACACGAGAATGGTGTTCTGAGTTGGGGATCGAGCAGCGATTTACCTCTGTAGGACATCCTCAAGCCAATGGGCAAGCAGAAGTTACCAATAGGATCATCTTGCAACATCTGAAAACCATGCTTGAGAGCAAGAAAAGTGAATGGGCTGAGGAGCTGCAAGGAGCGCTTTGGGCTTATCGCACCACCCCACGAGCGGCCACTGGAGAAACCCCTTACGCGCTCGTTTATGGATCAGAAGCAATGATACCAGCGGAGATAGTAAATGAATCCGCTCGTGTCGGCTATTTCGAGCCTCAGCTCAACGATGGCAACAGGAGCTTGGAGTTGGATTTGCTGGATGAAAGGAGAGACAAAGCCTGGGCTAAGATCCACCATTATAAAGCCTCTGTGGCCCAACAGTACAACAAGCGTGTGAGAGAAAGAACTTTCCAGTTGGGAGACTTGGTTTTAAAGAAAGTGGAAGTATCCAAGCACGTGGGGAAATTGGACCCCAATTGGGAAGGCCCATTCAAGGTCGTACAACTCAGAGCTAACAACACTTACACCCTGGAGACACTTCAAGGTGAGCGCTTGCCTCGCCCTTGGAACGCATGTAACCTCCGGCGGTTTTATGTTTAAAAGCTCTTTGCAAACCCTGATGTAACAACCCTCTTTGACGGGTTCTATGTACTTCCAATCACAAGTAAACGGTAACATAATCTTTTTAAATTTCTCTAATATTCCTGTTTCTTTGGTTGAATGGATAAGTCCCACGTCCCTCGTCTTTGCGAGCGTGGTTGGCAACCCATTCCAATATGAATGTTGTTATCTCGTATGGGTTACGCTTGCCAGCACTCTACTCCGCATGGGGGGACGCCCTCATAAGGATAGGCTGGTTACGCTCACAACCAATTAGGCAAGTTGGAAGAAGATTACGAAGAAAATCCTAGTAGGCCTTGGCTGTTTCTTAAAACGCCTTGCGCTCGAAAACGGGATCTCCTACAAGAGCGAATCCTAGTAGGCCTAGGCTGTTTCTTAAAACGCCTTGCGCTCGAAAACGGGATCTCCTACAAGAGCGAATCCTAGTAGGCCTTGGTTGTTTCTTAAAACGCCTTGCGCTCGAAAACGGGATCTCCTACAAGAGCAAATCCTAGTAGGCCTTGGTCGTTTCTTATAACGCCTTGCGCTCGAAAGCGGGATTTCTTGCAGAGCCAGAAATACGACAAGAGCCAGAGCGCTCGAACGATGGCCTCAGAATCAAGAAGGTATCGCACAAGTCTTGAACGAGGGCAACCACTCAGTAAGACCCTCGCACACACTCAAAACTTAGCCAAATTCCCCCAAAGCAAAAATTTATACAAGTCTTGAGTGGGGGGGCAGTCTCACCATAAGACCCTCACGATCGCTCAAGACTTAGACAAATTTACAAAGGCAGAAATTTATACAAGTCTTGAGTAGGGGGGCAATCTCACAATAAGACCCTCACGATCGCTCATGACTTAGACAAATTTTCAAGATTTACAGAAGTTAACAAAACTTCTCAAAGTCCTAAAGGCTTATCAGAGAAATCAAATATCCACGGAATATGCTACACACAGTCTTATTATTACAAGATTTGTTCCAGCAAGCTCTAAGTATAAGTTCTGATTCATAAGTAAACAAAAGAACAAAGTCATGGAAAATGGGATATTTATTCATTGCAACAAGAATTATTACAAGGCAAAGGGCTCAAAGTGTTAGGAATAGTGCCCCTAGAAAGCCGATTGTATATCCGCTTTGTGCTTTTCCTTATTGTAATCACAGACAATCTTTGAATGAAATAACGAATTGAGGCAACACTTCTTTATATGCTCTTGTTTGGTATGCGTTTACTTTAGCTGTGCATGTATGAGAACTCCCCTAATCCTGATGACTTTAGGACTCTACCATTTAGGTGAAATGGTTCATGAAACGAGCCCTATATCACATAAGTCATGATTAGTAAAATACTCCAAGCCGATGAGTCCTACAGACAGTGGGAGTGTCAACCTGACTCCTCTAAGGCTTGCTTGTGGGATCACGCCCTTAAGAAGGACCACCTTGTTTCATGGAGGTGCAAAGTGTATAGCTGATACGTGCGTGATACATGAGGGTGCTTACTTTAATAAGTAAGTTCACTGAGGCGCCCCGTGTGAGAACATTCCTAAATGGGAAAGGAAGTTTCTATTTCAGGAAATGGAAACTTCCAGATTAGGAAATATCTCACGAGTCATTGATGTGATTAATTGATCCTTAGACTTGAGGTTCCTTGTCACTTTATGAGTTAACTCTGTAGTCTTAGGTATAAGCTTTAAAGGGTGTCGCCTTAGACAACTGATTCAAGGCTTATGCTGGGGCTGCACAAGTGACTCGTGAAAGTGAATGAGAATCAAGAAAGGACCTACACTTGCATTTGCAAGGTGATCTCTTATTGTGTAAGTCATTCATATGCCATATGGAGTCCTTGGCCAAGGCAGTAGATCAAGACATCAAGAAAAGGGTTTCTTGGATTGAGATCAAATGGATATGAAATGCACTTAGCTTTAAGACCGGATTATTAGGGTTCTGATTATTCCCTTGCCCTAGATCTTGGTTGAGAGATAGTAAGTAGGAGGATTGTATCTCACATGAATCAATGACTTAAAGGTTCTGTCGAATCCGAACATTCCAATTCAGCTAGGGGTTAAACACCTGTTGCTAGACTATGGTCGTTTAATCTGTGGACTGATTAATTAATTAGTGAATTAATTAATTAGGGTCACTGCTAATTGAATTGAGAACCTAGAGGGTCACACACAACAACTTGGTTACATGAGTTGAGGCTTGAAAATGATTAAACGAGTTAATCGAGCCTAGAGGGTTCCACACGTGTGAAGCCACACGTGTGGGTCACGTGAGTGACACGTGTCCTTGTGACACGTGTCACACACGTGAATTTATATGTATATTAAATAATTAATTAGTTAATTATTTAATAGACTTTGGTTTAATTTTGAATTAAAAAGAAAGTCTAATTTTGGAGAAAATAATCTAGTTAATTAATTATGAATTAATTAATTAGATAAAATAAGTTATTTATTTTTATAATAAATAAAGTATAAAATTATCCAAAAATAGTTTGGATATTTTTAGCTCTCTTAAAAGTTGACTAGAATTAGAATTCAAAGTCAAAGTTGGAAAATACTTGATGATCAAGTAATAGGAGAGAGAGGAACCAAATCCTTTCCCAACTAGGATTTGGATCGGCACCCTCTCTCTATAAATAGGGGAGCTCGAGCTCCTTATGGAGCTAATTGACAATTCTTGGTTCATGTGTTGAACACCTTCCTTTCTCCAAGATTAAATTAAACCCTAGGTTAAGCCTAAACACTAACTAGAGAACTAGCATCCTTACTAGTTAGATTGTGATCAAGTTGGTGGACTTTCTCTAGAGACTTCAAGTTAGAAGTTTGAAGATTCGAGCTTTACCAAGGAGAGGGGATCAAGCCGCGTGAAGAGCGTTCTTGGGTGGCTTGAAACGCTTCAAGAAAGAATAAAAGAAAAGTAAGTTTTCTATCTTTACGAATTTGGTTACACGATTGCGAGTTCAAGGTCCTTTTGTTGGAAAAAATTTTAAATTCCGCTGCTTTCTGATTCGTGTTTTCCAACAAGTGGTATCAGAGCCACCTCGTTAATCGTGTTTCTGATTCGTCTCAATTATACTGAATTTGGTAGAAATTCTTAGGCTTGATGCGATTGAGTATTTGTAATTGTTTTAGAAAGCCTGAATTACGAAACTGTATTTTTCTTGAAAGTTTCTGAAAATTGGTTTTTGCAAAATTTAATTTTTTGAAAACTATTTTAGATTTGAAACTGTATAAACTGTTTTTGGATTTCTTGGATTGGTTTTGCTTTTGAACGAAAACATGAAACGAAAACCCGGATCGCGACGAACACGCGAAACCCCGCGAGCGAAGGCGTCGGGCGCGCGGGCTTCACGCGCACCGCCCGCCTGACCTAGGCGTGCGCAGGGCGTCCCGCCCAGCCCCTCCCGCACGCTGTGCGGGAGCCTTCCGGGCGAGCCTAGGTGCGCCCGCCCAGGGCGGCCGAGACTGGCCGCCCACCCCGCCCGCATGCTTGCGGGAAAGCCGCTCGCAGCGCTCGCACTCGCGCGGCCTTGGCCGCGCGCGCCGCGTGCGTGCGGTCTTCTCCGCGTACGGGTCCCGTTTTCGCGATCCGGCCTTTTCGTGTTTCGTGCAATCCAGTCCCAATTTTATTTGAATTTTAAAATTTTATTTTTTGAATATTTATTTTAATTTTGAATAAAACTAGAAATTGGGATTTTTTGAGAAATTGAAACGGTTTATATTTTGGGAAAATACATCTTGATAAAATTATTAATTTTCAGAAATTAATTGGAATTTTATTTGTTTTGGTAATTTGGGATTTATTGAAAACTTTTATAAATAAGACTCGCATCAAGTCGTGTTTTAAGCTATTAGAGCTTAAAGCGAGAATTTTAATTTATTGGTTAAATTTAAATTCTTGCAAAAGCATGTTCGGTGATCATGGGTGTAGATCTATGTATGGTTTTAATTTATGCACATGGATGGTTTAAATTGGGGTTGGAGCCCTATAGTTGCGTTTTTCAATTGAGGTTGGAGCCTCACTTATGTGCGTACTGTTATGTGATTTATTATGTGGCTTTCCATATTACTGTTTTTGAGGCCGGGGTATGCCCCGTGTAATTGTCTAAGGCCAATATGAAGATTGAGCCTTATTACTTTATGTCCTTTTCTTTTTATTGTAATTTGAGAGTAGAGATAGGTGGTGAGGTTTTATTTTCATTTTGGAGACAATGCACCCATGGAGTAAGATGGACCACATTCAAGTAACAAGTTGGCCATAAGTGAAGACCCCTCAAAATGTTAGGGAGGGGAATCTCAATTGTTAAATGTAATAGAGATAGGGCTCGTATTTTGTTACCGCTTTCCCTTATGTGATTTGAACTGTTTATGTGGCATGTATGTTAAAACTTGTGATTGTGGAGTGGCTCCCACATATCACGCATAAGATAGGTAGAACCCATGATCATTACATGTTAGTATCATGCTAGGTCATGTTATCTGTTTATGTGCTTGTTTGAAATGCATTTAAGTGTACTTGCATTAATCAAGACTAATAAAATTGGTTAACATATATGTTGGTGAGGTCGAACCGGACAACTCTCCGGTTGATTCGAAAATTCCCATTAAATATTAAGCTGATTTCGAACAAATAGGTGTTTAATTCGAGATGCAAGTTTTGAATTAAATTCCTAGCATTCCATCAATAGGTTTTAAGTTTAGTAAGTAAAGCTAGTTATTGTCCGCGAGTCGTGGGATAGCTAGTGGAGCTTATTAGTTCTTAGTTACCTAATTAATCATTTCAAATGATCAATATTTCGTGGTCAATTTTAGCAAGGGCGATGTCCGCGAGTCGTGGGTCGTTCGAACTAAGTTTTGGTCATGATCTTATGATTGATGGGTCTAGCTTAACGCCTAAGTAAATATGGATGTCGCACGAGTCGTGGGTCCATATTGAAAGATAGGTGATGCAAAAACAATTACTAAGAGTTCTAAAGGTGTTAAAATTGGTAAGTTGTACCTACCTAGGGTTCTTACTTAGAATGTCCGCGAGTCGTGGGTTCGAGGTAAAATGCCTAGGATCTTAGTACCCATTGGGAAACGTGTTCCTCTTAGATCTTTGGGAATTCTAGATCTTTGAAAAACAGTGGGAGCTACAATAGATTAAAGACCTTATCTTTTGTATATCGTTATAATTCAGCATGCTCACTAGTTCTCTGTTTTACCATTTAGGTCGTAGATTCTGTGATTCTCTACGTGTTTTGAAATGGCAACCAAAAACCCTCTTGTATCGATCCTCGAGTCAAACAAGTTGACTGGTCCCAACTATTCTGATTGGCTGAGGAATCTAAAAATCATTTTAGATTCTGAGAAGAGAACTTATGTTCTCTTCGAAGGGGAGCCTAGTCCCGAAGGGGAGGCTCCCACTCGGGCCGAGCGGGATGCGATTCAGAAGTGGAAGGATGATAATCTCCAAGCCCGTTGCCTTATGTTGGCTAACATGTCTCCGGACTTGCAAAGGCAACATGAGACCATGGAATTTTCTTGGGAGATTTACGAACACTTAGAGCAACTTTACCGCCCTCATGAACGTGTTACAAGGTATAACACTTCAAAGGAATTGTTCCACTTGAGAATGAGGGAAGGTTCAAGTGTCCATGAATATGGACTCAAGTTTCTTGCCCTTACTGAGAAACTTGCTTCCATGGACATGCCACTGAAAGATGAGCTTTCAGTGGATTTGTTGCTAGCTTCGCTCCCACCATCATTCAACCCATTTGTCCTTAACTTCAACATGAATCATGCTGGTGCTACTGTAGCTGAGCTGATTAGTCAGCTTGTGACTGCTGAAAGCACGATCAAGAAGGACAATAAGGTTTTGATGGTGAATGCTCCATCTTCCTCTTCTGGGCCTTCTAAAGGTAAGGGCAAGAAAGCCCAAAAGAAGAAGAAGAAACCCCTTAGGCCCACTGGTGGCATTTCGAAGGGGAAGGCCCAAAAGAAGAAGCGTGATCAGAAAGAGGATGTTTGCTTCCATTGTGGCAAAGCGGGACATTGGAGGAGAAACTGCCCAGAGTACAAGGCTACTCTGAAGAAAGGTATCTTTCTCGTTGAAGTAAATCTTTCTATTAATTCTAGTTCTTGGGTACTTGATACCGGTTGTGGAACTCATATCTGTAATGATGTACAGATGCTAAGTGAAGTCCAACAACTCAAAGAAGGAGAATGTGTCTTGAAGATCGGCGATGGCTCAAACGTTGAAGCTCGAGCTTTAGGCACAATTAGATTAGATTTAGGTAGTTTTGAGTTAGTATTAAATAAAGTCCTTTATGTACCGAGCATTATTCGTAATATAATTTCAGTTCCAATATTAGATTGTGAAGGTTATGAAACTTATATTAAGAATGGTAAATACTTTATCAAACGGAACAACTCTTCCGTTCATATCGGTACTCTAAGTAATGGACTTTACCTAACTCAAAATATCAATATTATGAATATACAACGAGAAACAAAGCGTAGGAGAGATGACAAAGTTTCAGCTCCCTTATGGCACGCTAGATTAGGACACATTTCCAAGAACAGAATTAGCAAGATAAACACTTTAGGATCATTCTCTGAAAATGATCTCAAAGAGTTAACTTCTTGCGAATCCTGTCTCAAAGGAAAAATGTCCAAAGTCCCTTTTAAAGGAACTGTGGAACGTGCCACTGAGGTTTTGGATTTGATCCATACTGATGTTGGTGGACCGCTTAGTGTAAGCACTAGAAACAATCATCAGTACTTCATAACCTTTACTGATGACTTTAGTCGGTATGGTTATGTATACTTAATGAAGTATAAATCTGAAGCTTTTGAGAAATTCTTAGAATTTCAAAAGGAGGTTGAGAACCAAACTGGTCACAAGATCAAAGCACTTCGATCTGATCGAGGAGGCGAATATCTTAGTGAAGAATTCCTTAATCATCTCAAGGATAATGGAATTATCTCTCAGTGGACTCCTCCGGGAACTCCTCAGCTTAATGGAGTTTCTGAGAGAAGGAATCGAACCCTACTTGATATGGTTCGTTCCATGATGAGTTTCACTGACTTACCACCTTCTTTCTGGGGTTATGCCCTAGAAAGTGCAGCAAAGATTTTGAATCTAGTTCCCTCTAAGTCAGTCCCTAAAACGCCCTATGAAATGTGGCATGGTAAAATCCCTAGTTATTCTTATTTAAGAATTTGGGGTTGTCCTGCTTACGTGAAGAGGACAGTGGGAGATAAGTTAGAATCTCGTTCTAACTTATGCTACTTTGTAGGTTATCCTAAGGAATCCATAGGATACTATTTCTATGATCAATCTGAGCAAAAGGTGTTTGTTTCCAGAAATGCCACTTTTCTTGAGGAACCGTTCCTTAAAGAAAAGAAAGGCAAGATCATAGAATTAGAAGAAGTACAAAGTGACCCCATACCACCCACTAAAGAAACGTCCCACTCTGATCAACCACAACCAATCACGAATTTCGATACACATGAAAATCCTCCTCTAAGGCGTTCTGAACGTAATCCTAGACAGCCGGAGAGATGGTATGGATTCTTCCATGAAATCTCTCAAAAGGATAATGATCCTTTAACATATGAGGAGGCACTTTCAGATTCTGACTCTGAACAGTGGATAGAAGCCATGAAATCCGAAATGGATTCCATGAACTCCAACCAAGTTTGGACCTTGGTAGATTTGCCTGATGGGGTCAAACCCATAGGTTGCAAATGGATCTTTAAGAGAAAGCTTGGAGTTGATGGAAGCATTGCAGCCTACAAAGCAAGACTGGTTGCAAAAGGATTCACTCAGAGACCCGACGTGGACTTTGACGAAACCTTTTCACCAGTTGCAATGCAAAAGTCTATTCGGATCATGCTTGCCATTGCTGCATATTATGACTATGAGATATGGCAAATGGATTTGAAAACTGCCTTTCTCAATGGTGACATTGACAAAGACATTTATATGGAGCAACCCATAGGTTTCACATTCAGTAGGAGTGAGCAAAAGGTTTGCAAACTCCAAAGATCAATCTATGGATTGAAACAGGCTTCTAGGAATTGGAACATTCGATTTGATGAATCAGTCAAAGCGTTTGGCTTCATCCAAATTTCGAATGAATCATGTGTGTATAGAAAGGAATTGGAGACCTCAGTGCAATTCTTAGTACTTTATGTTGATGACATCCTTCTTATTGGGAATTCGAAGGATGACATGAAAGTGACTAAGTTATGGTTATCGAACCAATTCGAGATGAAAGATCTTGGTGATGCGTCCTATATCCTTGGAATCAAAATCTATAGAGATAGATCTAGAAGGTTAATAGGACTATCACAGTCGATGTACATTGACAAAGTATTGAAAAGATTCAATATGGAGTCAGCAAAGGTTAAGAACCTTCGTATGAGTGTAGGAACAAGTCTTTCAAAGAAGATGTGTCCTAAGACTAACCTTGAGAAGGAGAGAATGACTCATACACCTTATGCGTCAGCAATAGGTAGCATAATGTATGCAATGTTATGTACTCGACCGGATGTGGCTTATGCACTTAGCGTAACAAGTCGTTTCCAATCTGACCCTGGAGATGGTCACTGGGCTGCCGTGAAGAATATTATTAAGTACTTGAAAAGTACTAAAGATTTATTCTTAGTTTACGGAGGTCAGAAAGATCTTACTGTCGAAGGATACTGCGATGCAAGCTTTGCATCTGACTTAGATGATTTTAAGTCAATGTCAGGATACATTTTCTGCCTAAACGGCGGAGCAGTGAGTTGGAAGAGTTCCAAGCAGACTACCACTGCAGATTCGGCCACTGAGGCCGAATACTTAGCTGCAAATGATGCAGCTAAGGAAGGTGTTTGGATTAGAAACTTCATTCAAGAAATGAATGTTGTTCCTAGCATGAAAGACCCCATTACTGTGTTTTGTGACAACACTGGGGCGGTTGCTCAAGCAAGAGAACCAAGATCTCACCAACGGACCAAGCACATTATGAGGAAGTATCACCTAATCCGTGATATTATCAAAAGAGGAGATGTGCGAATTGAGAGGGTCACATCAGCAGAGAACGTGGCAGATCCACTTACTAAACCCCTTAGTCGAGAAGCTTTCCAAGGTCATCTTCAGAAGATGGGACTTAGAGTAGCTTTAGAATGGCTTTGACGGGCAAGTGGGAGATTGTTAGGAATAGTGCCCCTAGAAAGCCGATTGTATATCCGCTTTGTGCTTTTCCTTATTGTAATCACAGACAATCTTTGAATGAAATAACGAATTGAGGCAACACTTCTTTATATGCTCTTGTTTGGTATGCGTTTACTTTAGCTGTGCATGTATGAGAACTCCCCTAATCCTGATGACTTTAGGACTCTACCATTTAGGTGAAATGGTTCATGAAACGAGCCCTATATCACATAAGTCATGATTAGTAAAATACTCCAAGCCGATGAGTCCTACAGACAGTGGGAGTGTCAACCTGACTCCTCTAAGGCTTGCTTGTGGGATCACGCCCTTAAGAAGGACCACCTTGTTTCATGGAGGTGCAAAGTGTATAGCTGATACGTGCGTGATACATGAGGGTGCTTACTTTAATAAGTAAGTTCACTGAGGCGCCCCGTGTGAGAACATTCCTAAATGGGAAAGGAAGTTTCTATTTCAGGAAATGGAAACTTCCAGATTAGGAAATATCTCACGAGTCATTGATGTGATTAATTGATCCTTAGACTTGAGGTTCCTTGTCACTTTATGAGTTAACTCTGTAGTCTTAGGTATAAGCTTTAAAGGGTGTCGCCTTAGACAACTGATTCAAGGCTTATGCTGGGGCTGCACAAGTGACTCGTGAAAGTGAATGAGAATCAAGAAAGGACCTACACTTGCATTTGCAAGGTGATCTCTTATTGTGTAAGTCATTCATATGCCATATGGAGTCCTTGGCCAAGGCAGTAGATCAAGACATCAAGAAAAGGGTTTCTTGGATTGAGATCAAATGGATATGAAATGCACTTAGCTTTAAGACCGGATTATTAGGGTTCTGATTATTCCCTTGCCCTAGATCTTGGTTGAGAGATAGTAAGTACGAGGATTGTATCTCACATGAATCAATGACTTAAAGGTTCTGTCGAATCCGAACATTCCAATTCAGTTAGGGGTTAAACACCTGTTGCTAGACTATGGTCGTTTAATCTGTGGACTGATTAATTAATTAGTGAATTAATTAATTAGGGTCACTGCTAATTGAATTGAGAACCTAGAGGGTCACACACAACAACTTGGTTACATGAGTTGAGGCTTGAAAATGATTAAACGAGTTAATCGAGCCTAGAGGGTTCCACACGTGTGAAGCCACACGTGTGGGTCACGTGAGTGACACGTGTCCTTGTGACACGTGTCACACACGTGAATTTATATGTATATTAAATAATTAATTAGTTAATTATTTAATAGACTTTGGTTTAATTTTGAATTAAAAAGAAAGTCTAATTTTGGAGAAAATAATCTAGTTAATTAATTATGAATTAATTAATTAGATAAAATAAGTTATTTATTTTTATAATAAATAAAGTATAAAATTATCCAAAAATAGTTTGGATATTTTTAGCTCTCTTAAAAGTTGACTAGAATTAGAATTCAAAGTCAAAGTTGGAAAATACTTGATGATCAAGTAATAGGAGAGAGAGGAACCAAATCCTTTCCCAACTAGGATTTGGATCGGCACCCTCTCTCTATAAATAGGGGAGCTCGAGCTCCTTATGGAGCTAATTGACAATTCTTGGTTCATATGTTGAACACCTTCCTTTCTCCAAGATTAAATTAAACCCTAGGTTAAGCCTAAACACTAACTAGAGAACTAGCATCCTTACTAGTTAGATTGTGATCAAGTTGGTGGACTTTCTCTAGAGACTTCAAGTTAGAAGTTTGAAGATTCGAGCTTTACCAAGGAGAGGGGATCAAGCCGCGTGAAGAGCGTTCTTGGGTGGCTTGAAACGCTTCAAGAAAGAATAAAAGAAAAGTAAGTTTTCTATCTTTACGAATTTGGTTACACGATTGCGAGTTCAAGGTCCTTTTGTTGGAAAAAATTTTAAATTCCACTGCTTTCTGATTCGTGTTTTCCAACACAAAGGCCCATGAAGTATTGTTTCAAAGAAAAGACAGAAAAACAGGAAAATACATAAGAGAATTTATAAAGGGAAAAGCTTCAGGCGGCTGGGGCGATGTCTTCATCAACGATCACCAGAATGTTTTGAGCCACGGGGCCTTGAACTGGGCCCTCAGGCTCTTGCGGTTGATCTTGGGGATCGTTGGGCTCGTTTGCACCAGGATCGGGAACGTTGGCACCTTCAGCAACTAGGACCGGGGCTTCCTCCATGACGGGCGCTTGAGGCTCATCTTCAGGGTCATCATTTTGAGCCGCACCCCCTTCCCGATGAGCGTCGGTGTACTCATCTTGGATCAGTTTCACCAAGAATTCGTACTCCATCTCCGCAATGGCGTCCGCGGGGTCGTTGGGGTCCTCATCCACCTCCTCACAGCGCTCGTTGAACATGAGCCCCGTGCCCTCAGCTCCCTTCATAGCCGGATCGGTCAGCCCCTTGTGGATGCCCTGATCCACTGCCAAGTTGAAGGCATTTTGGGCCTCATCCAAGCAGTGTAACGAGGCTGCGAAATTAAAGGCTTTGGAGTGGCAGAACTTGATAAGAGCCTCCTTATTCGCACGCTCTAGGCTTCGAGGCCACTCGTTGACGGCGTCATTGAATTTCCGCTCGGCCTCCAGAGCCCTCGTCTTCCAACTTTCCCGCTCCGCCTCTGCCTTCTGGCACCGCTCGTTTGCCTGGGCCAACTGGTTGCCCAAACCGATTCGAGCGCCGTCTACCGCCATAAAATCCTCCTTCAGCTTTCCCAACTCCTCCTCCGTTTTGTTGTACAAATCCTTGAGGGATTCATCCTTGGCAATTTCTGCGTCCAGCTCTGATTGGATCTGAGCCGGGTCATTCGAGCGGGCCATCTTCTTGTACTTGGCCTTGCGCTCGGCGTAAGTGGAGGCTCGCATTTGCACATTCCGGAGCCGGGGAAGAACTTGCTGCATAAGTGGGAGGAAAAGGAAGTGTTAGCCAAAAAAATGATAATTTACAGAAATAAGCAAAGAAAGCAAGGAGTGAAGACTTACAGAGATCAGAGCGTGGGCCGCATCAAGGGTCACTTTCTCCACAGACTCGCTGTAGAGATGCCGGTGGTCCGCCGAGAATTGAGCTTTGCTGAAAAGATTCTCGGTGATAGCCTGAGCAACCGTGCCAGGCCTCAGCAGAACCGGCCCACCATCGGTGGCGCCTGTAAAGTCTCTGTCCCCTCGACGGGGGAACTCCCACAGATGTTCTTCCTCTGAAGAGGAAGTTTCCCCCTCGCCCCTGGGGCCCTCGACTACTTGTTTGCCCTTGCCCTTGATTGCAGCAGAATCGGGCATCCTCTTCCTCTTGCGGGAAGGCCTGCTAGCGCTCGGAGGAGCCTCGGTTATCGCCAGTGTGGTTACTGGCCTTGTTTGTTCTGTAGGTGGAGGGGGTTGAACATCTCCCGCTCTCTCTGACCGCCCCCTGGTCTCTCTGTTGACCAACCTACGCTCCCCTCAGCCACGAGATGGCTGAACCTCCGGATTAGCGCTCGAACTGGCGCCTTGACTGCCGCTACGAGCGTCTCCTCGATTGCTACGGTTACGAGGGCGTTGTTGCTCGCGCTGTTGGTCCCCCTGTGGGGCTTGGTTCCTGTTAGCATGGGCGAAACGTGCGGCTTGCCTGATTCCTCCAGCCATCTCTAATATAGCAACTCCTGCAAGAATGAAAATTTCAAGGGTTATAAATCCTTAGACAAGAATTGTTAAGTGTGCAAGTTACAAGTACAGAGAAGCAGTTAGTATTCATTCCTATCTAAAGTTAGTGCCCTAAGAATCTAACCATCTCTCTCTATGTCACGAGCTGGAGGGTTGTCCAGGTGATGAGGGTCATTGGAAAGACCACACAGGAACATGAGTTCCGCATCGTCTATCCAGTCTTTTGCTTGAATGAGGTGTCCCTCGTCCCTCAGAGTTGCTGCCAGGCTCTTGGCCCAGTCTTTGGGGAGTGCGGGTGGCAAGTGGCTTTTGGCAAACGAGCCCCATTGCGTGGGCACCCCAAAGCCCTCTTCTATTGGAGCTTTGACGAAGATGAACTTCTCCTTCCAATCAGGGCCATAAGTGCTCGAGGGCGAATTGATCAGCTTCATATGGGCCTTCGCTTGAACATAATAAAAACCCGCCTCAGGAGATGAACGAGAGGAACTGACCACTTGAAAAAGGGCGTTGAAGTTCCGCAAGTAGGGCTCGTAACCCATGCTCCTCATCAAAATCACAAAACAGGTCAGCAAAGCCAAGCCGTTGGGCACGATTTGTGATGGACAGAGGCCCAGATCATTCAACAGGTGAGCCATTGAGACCGAGATAGGGAACCTCAAGCCTCCTGAACTCACTGTATCCACGTATACGGCCATTTCCCCAGGAGGCGGATTATTAGCACGCTCGTGGTTTTCTGGGATTCTCCACGTGTATCGCTCGTCCCAGTAAAGGGGTGCCATCATCGTTTTCACGTCTCCCACGGTAACTGTGCTGGGAGTCTCATCAGACGTGCGCTCGGTAGCCTGGTAGCCTGATCCTTCACCCTCGTTATGTCCTTTGGATTTTTGGGATTTCTTGCCTTTTCCCTTATCACGGGCTCTTCCTGAAGGCCCGGTTATGGCTTCCGCCACTGGAAGTGGGTTCGCAACGGCCACGGTCACGGTATGGCGGTGGGGATGTGTGGCACTCTGAGTTATGGGGAGAACAGCCCCTTGCCTCTCTGCCTCCATTACCAGATTCATCTCCTCAAAAAGAGGATCCATTCCGCCTGGATTCCTATCCTCCATAGCCATCACCGCCGCCCCCAACTGTTCATCTCTGGGGGAGTCGGGGGAAGAAGAACTTTCAGTGGCCATTTCTTGGATTTCACGGGCAAATTCCTCAATATGTTGGTCGGCCATGGCAGAAACTGGGATTTGGATGTTTTCCGGAAAGAGATTAGGGTTTCCTCAAGGAGAAAAATCTAAGGGGTTATGGAATCCTAAGGTCCGAATCTACGGTTAGCAAAGTTAGAAAGTTACACTGGAAGTTTACCTTGAAGGTTTCTGAGAAAGTCTGGGAGAAAGGTTGAAGATGCTCTAAGAACTGGAGTGCGAAAGAATTCTTTTTGCAAAGGATGCTTGGAAGTTCTGAATGCGTAAAGAGTAGCAAGATTTCAGAATCCCACATTTATAGGGATGGGAGTTGGTACCTTTTTCGGTAATAAATTCAAAATGGTAATCATTTCCCACCTAGGAAACCGCCCACTTTGTGGAACCATCACATGCTTCCCAATGCTCACGCGCCCCACGCGCCCGCATTTAATGCTCTGACGTTTCGGATACTCAAGAGTAGTACAACGCTCAGTGTGGAAGCATTACGAGCGGTCGGTTGAAAAGACCGCATTAATGGCACCATCAGAGGAAAAATTGCTCAACACGCCAAGTCCTATACGAGCGTTGCATGCGAAAGATTGAACGTGTCAAAATTCTACAGTCCTTATCACTAAGGACTACAGAATTGGGGGGCAAAATGATGGGGTCGAAATACGATCGTCCCACGTTAAGACACGTGGCATCACCGAGATGATGACATCTGTCTCCCCAAGGCTGCACCCATCAGCGCACGAGCGATAAGCGCAACGAGCGTAATCCTTCTTCGGGAGTTAAGCCCAACGAGCGCTATCACTCCCACGAGCGTCCTACATACTAAATGATTGGTACGCCCACGTGCCAAGGGAGCCCTCTTCGAGCGTCACACTCCCTCAGAGTGGCCTCCCCTATTGGCTCGTCATTTGAACTGAAGCCTTCGTTCCCCTCAGCGGATGTCTTGGCTTCCAGTACTCCAGGTTGACACGAGCGCGCTCTCAAGCCCTCGTTACCAACCGCCCAAATGGCTCTCTGACACAACGTACATGCCCGCGCACCTGCCACTGTTGCCAGCACCAACTTTTGGCCACTTTTGCAGAAGATTCCTCCTAGGTTTCTCTCTCATGGCACCACGTGTTAGGGCAACATTCGGCCAGGACCACTTGAGGCAAATGACCAAAGGGCCCTTGACCCTCAACTATAAATAGCTAAAGTCATCTTCTACACTGGTAAGCATTCTTCATCACTGAAATTGCTGCCAAACTTACATTTCTTCAGACCTTGAACTGACTTGAGCGTCGGAGAGCCAAACTGGGTATCACCCCCAGTTCCCCCAGCTTGGCCTTCTGACTTTTCTTGTGCTTGTCCCAACAGGTAGAACCCCCTTTTCATTTCCGGCGAATCTCCGGTGGTTTCCTCCACAAATACAAATCGTAAAGTGATCGGGTTCGGATCCTCACATTTCTGGACCCATCAATACTATAAATATTAGAATTATTTAAGAGAATAAATATAGGGGTGTTACAGGAGCAATGATAGTATTCTCCACTGCCGGATCGAAACTTCAATTGACTACCTTATTTTGAGTTTGAATAACATAGATTAGGGTTTTCGCTTTTAATTTAGGCGTGAACTCAACTTAATCTAACTAAACTAACGTAGCACCAAAATCCCATATTCTAATTAAAGCATCGATGTTATATCCTGACTTTGAATTCCGCAGATCATCTGTAAATTTAAAAAAATCCGCATTTATTAATAGTCCAATAAAGTCATGTAAATTCTAATTAAAGAATCGGCGTTATATCCTAACCTTAGTAGCTACACTTACTCCTAAATTTTAAGTCGCCAAAAAATGGAAAATTTGGGGTTGGATGCACTTAAATTAAAATTTACGATTTTTCCCTCACTATTGGCTTTTACATGTTAAATAATTTTTATTATAATTTATAACACTAAGAAGTCTATTAATCTCAATTATTATCTATTTGACCAAACAAAATGATCCGAGTAATCCTGTAAACTGAGGCTAAATAAATTATGTTTTGTAACGCCCCAATTTCCGGCTTTCCAGGTACGCGCGACACGTGTGAATTTTTCGAGAGTTAGGATTATTTTAATTCTTGTATTTATTAAATTCCTACATTTTATAATAAATCATATAAATTATACTTCAATGTGATTATGGGAAATATTATCAATTTGGGAATTATTGCATAAATTGGATTCATTTGGTACGTGAAATAATTATCGAACGTGTTCTACTTGCTTAATTGTCCTTAAATGATTATTATTGTAAATTAGAGGATCAAATTGCATAAATATTTCTTGGACCTAATTGATTATTCCCCAAACTTTTTATACTTAATTTCATCAACTTATATCTTTGGAGGATTAAATTGCAATTAAAGACTTTCATCAAATTTGAGGAGATATATCACGTTATATTTTCTTCCTCCTTCCATTTCATTCCATAACATACAATCATATTCATTTCCATCTCTCCCTCTCTCGGTTCATCCATCAAAGAAGAGGAGAAGTGGGAGTTTATCATCATCATCAAGCTACCTTCCATCCAATTGATTACTTTAAAGCTTGAAGCTTCATCATCATCCCTCATCTCTTACTTTCAAGATAAGACATGAATACATGAACTTTTGAATTCATGAGGTTGAAGCTAGGGTTGTGATTTTTATGTAATAACTTGTTTATTTGATGCTAGAAGCATGATTAGGAGCTCTAAATCTGAATTCCTTGCATATATTATGAAATTATGGAATTATATGATGAATTCATATATGGGTAGATGATGATGATTCTTGATGATTGATGACTAATATAAGTGTTTATATGGGTGTTATTGCATCTCAAGTATGTATATATATATATATATATATATATATCTTTTCATGAATTTTAGCTTATGGGATTGAATCATGAGTGTTTAGGGAGATTTGATGGTGTTCGTGGCTCCTCTGTTCTTCTGTATTTCCTATGTAACGGGAACGGCCCTTCCCGTTCCCTTTGTAGTTGGGGAACGACCGTTCCCATATTTTGAATAACGTGCCTGGCGGCGAGGACAGGAACAACCCTTCCCGTTTTGGCTTATAAGCCAGAACGGTCGTTCCCATCTTCGGGACACAGTGTCAGGGAGCTGGGAATGGCCCTTCCCATTTTGTACTAAAACCCGGAACGGCCGTTCCCAGTCCTCTAGAGATGCAGTGAGTTTCTGCACAAAAATTGATATTTCCATTTCCATTCCTTTACCTTCAAATGACCTATACATGCTATTATGTGATCAATTACATGCAAGAATATGATTATATCATACTACATTTGTTAATGCCTATTACCTCGTTACATGATTATGATGTGCGTTACATTTTGGTAACATTATCGGGTTATGATCTCATGAGGGCACAAATGTTTCTATTTCTTGTCCAGTTGTTCTCCAGATCGGAGATTGGAATCAATGAGTACATTCACACAACCATGAGGCGTCATGTCACCTGTCAGCAAGCAGGTCAGGCTCATGCAAAGCAATGCGTGTAGCTTGATTAGTATCATGATCATGCAAAGCAATGCATGCATCGTGATCATCGTGATTACCGTGTTACCGTGTACCGCTCATCAGCCTCAGGAGCTAAGTGCTATACGGGACAGCGTGCTATGCACATGGGAGCCACCTCTTGAACCTGCGGGGCAAAGTGCTACATGTGTGGGAGCCACCTCTTGAACTCGTAGGAGCCACCTCTAGAATCCTAACGCTGCGTGCATCGTGATTATTGTGTTATCGTGTTACCGTGAACGGTGAAGGCTCGCAACCTTCCCGTAAATGGAGTGATTGGAGTGATGAAGGTTATTGGAGTGATGGAGGTTATTGGAGTGATGGAGTGTATTGGAGTGATAGAGTTTATTGGAGTGATGGGATTTATGGGAATGATGGAGGTATTCATGAAATCGATATATGTGCAGTGTTCTTGCAGGTACACTCTAGGCGGGAATCGAGCAGAGTCGAGTCCTTGCATTCGAGCCACGCACGATGCATTTATTTATTTATCATTTCAAAGGAATTATTGTTAATGTTACTTGTTACGTATTTTAGGAGATGATAATGTATTGATATGTAAAATCCAAGTATGAATTACTTGATAAATGATCGATAATATCGCATGCTTCCGTTTATTTATTAGGCATTATGGTTGATGATTACGAGATAGTCCCACCTTGCTTGTCGTTTTATTTGTTTTGTCACCCGTTCGCTATAGGTTGATTCATGTACGAATTATCCATTTCATATGTGGATCGACCTATAGTGCGGGGGTGTAGCATCTCCACGTGTAGGGGTGCTACATGTTTCGCATGTGAAATTCGTTTACTTCTAAAAATATTATATTATTTAGGGCGAATTACATCCAAGTACCCTCACAATAGGCGAAATTACATTTCAGAAACCCTTGTTTGAAAAATTACACATTAGTCCCTGTAGGACGTGTTTGGCTTAAAGTCCCTGACGAAAAAGACCATTTTTCCTTGTTCTCAGTTTCAATTACTGCATAAGCTAGTGGGTAAAGGCCATTGTTCCCATCAAATAACACGAAAAACAATGATACACCTCCAAATTGCCCCTTCAAATGTCAGAGACTTCAAGCCAAATACGTCCTACAAGGACTAATATGTAATTTTTCAAACAAGGGTTCCTGAATTGTAATTCCGCCTATTGCGAGGGTACCTGGATGTAATTCGCCCTATTATTTATTATGTTAGATATTAGATTGAATTATTTATCAAAACAATGGCTTAGGTTCAGATTCCTCTAGTCACATTCTTCTATTGGTACGTCATCTATAAAATTTAAAAAGTCTGCACTGATTAATAATCCAAACCTAAATCACATTCTTTCTTCTATTGTACGCCTCTGCACTAATAAATTTGTAGGCATTTCTCGTTTTAACACGACTTAAAATTTTGATTTTCCGCACTGACATATGTATGTGCATTTCTCACTTTAAAATAATTAAATAAAATCAAGTTCTTTATATTTAAACTACACAATATATTTTTGAAATAATTACATTTAACTACCCTGCTATTAGGCCTATTACAATTTACAACACAATCCATCCATATCGGGAAATTACATTTTAGTTCCTAACATTTGAGAACCGTTTGTGATCCCTAGGGTTCTATTGTGTCATTCCAAAAATACCCCTGATTTGTTGTTAAATTCATATTTCATTAGGATCGTTTTGTTAATTTTTTTAAATGTTAGGGATGATTTTGTAATTTTGGTCATATATTCAATGTAACACTCATACAACCGTCAAGGGCATAAGTGTCCTTTTACAAAATTCAATTAAGGAACTTTAGTCCAAACAAGATTTATAGGGACAAAAATATAATTTTCCAATTTAAATGGATTGCGTTGTAATAAAACCTTATAGCAAGGTAGTCAGATGTAAATGATCCCATATTTTCATAAAGAATCTTAAAAAAAATTCACAAAATTAACATTTCAAAAACTAATTGTACAATTATTAATAAAATAATTCAAAGTAAAACTAATTCTCTAATATTATTTATAAGGGGGAGTTATTAAACAGGACCAATAATGGTCAAAAGTTATCCTAAACACCCTAGTTTGAAAAATCTATGTTTGAGGTCAACAATACACAATATATTTTTCCTAAACCCCCTAATCACCTAAAAAGACTGGGTTGCCCTTACGTTTTTCCTAGCGCCAGTCCAAATTTGCTTCCTCCAAACCTCTGCTTTACTAAGTCTCACCAGCCCCCATCGGAGTCTTCTTTTGTAAGCTTGCTTTGCGCGATTGGTGCCGTAATTTTCATCTGGCGACGGAGACCAGGACAGTAAAGCATATCAAGGAAGTGTATGAGACCTTTTGTCATTCTAGATTTGAATCTTTGATGTTGTATTCTTTCCTGTTCTATTTGCATTTCATTTCCATTTTGGTTTATATCTGCAATGTTTAGCTGGAAATGGTATTGATGCCAACTAACGCTTCAATGGTTGTTAATGGGCAGATTATCTTGTTAAGATGTTTAATTCAACATCGTCGGTGTAGAATGAGTCGAGGTTGTTCTGTTATTATGGTGTCCCAGCCCGTGTTTTCACTTCTAAGACTTCCAGAAATCCTCATCGGAGGTTTGCTAAATGTTGCAAGGGAACTTGACGCTTGTGGGTGTGGATCGATCCAGAACCCACCCCTGAAATGAGAGCACTTTTCGCCAGCTACGACAAGAAGATCGCTGTCCGGGATGCTGAAATCAGACTTCTGAAGCTGAAGTTAAAATTTATGGCAGCTCTTCTTCTTGTCTCATGGAAAGCCTTCCTAGTACGATCATTTATTTGATGATTCCCCTTGGTGTAAGATTATGGGTGATTCTTCATTTTTGGTAGTATGCTCACCCTCGTTTGTAATCCTACATTTAAACAAGCATGTAAATATTTTGCAGTGTATATTTGGTTGTTTATTTTCTGCTTTGGCGAATGGGGAGAACTTGTGCTTGTCGAATTAAAAGATGAAAACTCGTAATTAAAAGTTGGGTTTGTCGAGTTAGGCTATGAAAAAGTTTTAATTAAAAGCTGGGTTTGTAGAGTTAGGCCATGAATATTCGGAATTAAAATCTGGGTTTGTCTAGTTAGGTTATAAGAATCGTAATTAAAAGGTGAATTTGTAGAGATCGGTGAGATCTAAAAAATGGGAAAAAAATGGGGATTTGATGATCGACCATTACAGAAAATGGGGAAAAAATGGGAAAAAAATGGGGAGCATCTTTGCACAGATCGATGAGATCTAAATCATTCATAGATGATCGACCATTACAGATCTATAGAAGTGGGGATTTGATGCCTGGCAGCCCACTGTCACCTTTAAAAGCAGTAAGTTCACCCCCTTATTGGTTTAGCTGTCACCGATTGTGTATAGATGCTCCCATGTTTATTTTCTTACCCATCTGAATTTGTTGCAGATGGAAAAAAGGGAGCATCTATGCACAAATCGGTGAGAGCTAAACAAATACATAGATGATTTAGCATAAGAGATCTGAATAAGTGGGGAGTTGGTGGTGAATATAAAGGAGACCATCTGTAATCACATCGTCTTGGGTAATGGGGGAATTAAATGCCGGGAGTTGGAGAGTCCCGCCTTGGAAGACTAAAAGCAGGGTTAAAAATGCGTAATTGAAGTCATGGTTTGTCCAGAGAAACGTTAATAATGCATAATTGGATGTTGGACTTGTCAAGTGAAACTGTAATAATGCGTAATTAGATGGGTGAAGTGTCAAGTGAAGCTATAATAATGCGTAATTGGATGGGGATTTTGTCAAGTGAAACAGTAATAATACGTAATTGGATGGGGACTTTGTCAAGTGAAACGGTAATAATGCATAATTGGATGTTGGATTTTGTCAAGTGAAACGGTAATAATGCGTGATTGGACGGGGACTTTGTCAAGTGAAACGGTAATAATGCGTAATTGGATGGGGACTTTGTCAAGTGAAACTATAATAATGCGTAATTGGATGGGGACTTTGTCAAGTGAAACTGGAATAATGCGTAATTAGATGGGTGAAGTGTCAAGTGAAACTGGAATAATGTGTAATTGGATGGGGACTTTGTCCAGTGAAACTGGAATAATGCGTAATTGGATGGGGACTTTGTTAAGTGAAACGGTAATAATGCATGATTGGATGCGGACTTTGTCGAGTGAAACTGGAATAATGCGTAATTAGATGGGTGAAGTGTCAACTGAAACTGGAATAATTCGTAATTGGATGGGGACTTTGTCCAGTGAAACTGGAATAATGCGTAATTGGATGGGGACTTTGTCCAGTGAAACTGGAATAATGTGTAATTGGATGTTGGACTTTGTCAAGTGAAACGGTAATAATGCGTAATTAGATGGGTGAAGTGTCAAGTGAAACTGTAATAATGCGTAATTGGATGGGAACTTTGTCCAGTGAAATTGGAATAATGCGTAATTGGATGTTGGATTTGTCGAGTGAAACTGGAATAATGCGTAATTGGATGGGGACTTTGTCCAGTGAAACTGGAATAATACGTAATTGGATGTTGGACTTTGTCAAGTGAAACGGTAATAATGCGTAATTGGATGGGGACTTTGTCAAGTGAAACGGTAATAATGCGTGATTGGATGGGGACTTTGTCAAGTGAAACGGTAATAATGCGTGATTGGATGGGGACTTTGTCAAGTGAAACGGTAATAATGAAACGGTAATAATGCGTGATTGGATGGGGACTTTGTCAAGTGAAACGGTAATAATGCGTAATTGGATGGGGACTTTGTCAAGTGAAACTGGAATAATGCGTAATTAGATGGGTGAAGTGTCAAGTGAAACTGGAATAATGCGTAATTGGATGGGGACTTTGTCGACTGAAACTGGAATAATGTGTAATTGGATGTTGGACTTGTCAAGTGAAACTGTAATAATGCGTAATTAGATGGGTGAAGTGTCAAGTGAAATTGGAATAATGCGTAATTGGATGGGGACTTTGTCAAGTGAAACTGGAATCAATCTTGTTAATGTTGCAATGTTTTAACCACAATCTTGTTCATAACTGTATTGTTGTAATGATATGATCATCATTCAATCAATCTTGTAAATGTTGCAATGTTTTAATCACAATCTTGTTCATAACTGTATTGTTGTAATGATGTGATCATTATTCAATCAATCTTGTTAATGTTGCAATGTTTTAACCACAATCTTGTTCATAACTGTGTTGTTGTAATGATGTGATCATTATTCAATCAATCTTGTTAATGTTGCAATGTTTTAACCACAATCTTGTTCATAACTGTATTGTTGTAATGATGTGATCATCATTCAATCAATCTTGTAAATGTTGCAATGTTTTAACAACAATCTTGTTCATAACTGTATTGTTGTAATGATATGATCATCATTCAATCAATCTTGTAAATGTTGCAATGTTTTAATCACAATCTTTTTAATTGGACAAAGTCCCCATCCAATTACGCATTATTACCGTTTCACTTGACAAAGTCCCTATCCAATTACGCATTATTCCAGTTTCACTCGACAAAGTCCCCATCCAATTACGCATTATTCCAGTTTTACTCGACAAAGTCCCCATCCAATTACGCATTATTCCCCAATTACGCAGTATTCCAGTTTCACTTGACAAAGTCCCCATCCAATTACGCAGTATTCCAGTTTCACTTGACAAAGTCCCCATCCAATTACGCATTATTACAGTTTCACTTGACAAGTCCAACATCCAATTACGTATTATTCCAGTTTCACTGGACAAAGTCCCCATCCAATTACGCATTATTACAGTTTCACTTGACAAGTCCAACATCCAATTACGCATTATTCCAGTTTCACTGGACAAAGTCCCCATCCAATTACGCATTATTACGGTTTCATTTGACAAAGTCCCCATCCAATCACGCATTTTTAATGTTTAACTGGACACACCCAACTTTCAATTACGCAATTTTTACCTTTTACTTGACAAACCCAACTTTTACTTACCAAATTACAAAGAAACTTTATACATACAAAATTCTAAAAAAAATAGTATTTCTTTCATACAAGCTGTTGAAGACCAAATTTTAGAAGCAAGTGGGCGATGTGAACACGGTAATCAGCAATGGGGACCTCTTTTGCAAACTGGTTGTACTCCGCGGTGTCCTTTGCAAGCGACTCCACGAAGAGGCAAATAAACGCCCCACAGTCCAAGCTTCCTGATGCTTGAGTACGGCTGCATGTGGCTTCTGGGTGCCTTTCAGATGCAGCAACTGTGGTCATGCCCTTGTATTCCCAGTATGCTTTCATGAAACAACCCCATACCTTCTCCGCGTGGCGTGTTCTAGGCGAGCTCATGGAGTTGTACGCCAAGAACTTATTTTCCACTGTGTTGTACACTACCAAATGCCAATGATTGGTAGTGTTCAATGGGAATATAACGTACCGGCATTGGTCAAGGACACCGCTGTTGAGCCCTTCTAGCTGCAGCACCGCATACTTCATCAATTTGGGCTCTTCAAGAAATTTACCCATCTTTTTCGCTGAGAGTGTTGGAAAACACGAATCAGAAAGCAGCGGAATTTAAAAAATTTTTCCAACAAAAGGACCATGGACTCGCAAACGTGTAACCAAATTCGTAAAGATAGAAAACTTACTTTTCTTTTGTTCTTTCTTGAAGCGTTTCAAGCCACCCAAGAACGCTCTTCTCGCGGCTTGATCCCCTCTCCTTGGTAAAGCTCGAATCTTCAAACTTCTAACTTGAAGTCTCTAGAGAAAGTCCACCAACTTGATCACAATCTAACTAGTAAGGATGCTAGTTCTCTAGTTAGTGTTTAGGCTTAACCTAGGGTTTAATTTAATCTTGGAGAAAGGAAGGTGTTCAACACATGAACCAAGAATTGTCAATTAGCTCTAAAGGGGAGCATGAGCTCCCCTATATATAGGAAGGGCGAGGGGTTGTCGATCCAAATCCTTGTTGGGAAAGGATTTGGTTCCCCTCTCTCCTATTACTTGATGATCAAGTATTTTCCAACTTTGACTTTGAATTCTAATTCTAGTCAACTTTGAAGAGAGCTAAAAATATCCAAACTATTTTTGGATAATTTTATACTTTATTTATTATAAAATAAATAACTTATTTTTATCTAACTAATTAATTCATAATTAATTAACTAGATTATTTTCTCCAAAATTAGACTTTCTTTTTAATTCAAAATTAAACCAAAGTCTATTAAATAATTAACTAATTAATTATTTAATATATATATATATACACGTGTCTGACACGTGTCATAGTGACACGTGTCACTCACGTGAGCCACACGTGTGATTTCACACGTGTGGAACCCTCTTGGCCCGATTAACTCGTTTAATCATTTTCAAGCCTCAACTCATGTAACCAAGTTGTTGTGTGTGACCCTCTAGGTTCTCAATTCAATTAGCAGTGACCCTAATTAATTAATTCACTAATTAATTAATCAGTCCACAGATTAAACGACCATAGTCTAGCAACAGGTGTTTAACCCCTAGCTGAATTGGAATGTTCGGATTCGACAGAACCTTTAAGTCATTGATTCATGTGAGATACAATCCTCCTACTTACTATCTCTCAACCAAGATCTAGGGCAAGGGAATAATTAGAACCCTAATAATCCGGTCTTAAAGCTAAGTGCATTTCATATCCATTTGATCTCAATCCAAGAAACCCTTTTCTTGATATCTTGATCTACTGCCTTGGCCAAGGACTCCATATGGCATATGAATGACTTACACAATAAGAGATCACCTTGCAAATGCAAGTGTAGGTCCTATCTTGATTCTCATTCACTTTCATGAGTCACTTGTGCAGCCCCAGCATAAGCCTTGAATCAGTTGTCTAAGGCGACACCCTTTAAAGCTTATACCTAAGACAACAGAGTTAACTCATAAAGTGACAAGGAACCTCAAGTCTAAGGATCAATTAATCACATCAATGACTCGTGAGATATTTCCTAATCTGGAAGTTTCCATTTCCTGAAATAGAAACTTCCTTTCCCATTTAGGAATGTTCTCACACGGGGCACCTCAGTGAACTCACTTATTAAAGTAAGCACCCTTATGTATCACGCACGTATCAACTATACACTTTGCACCTCCATGAAACAAGGTGGTCCTTCTTAAGGGCGTGATCCCACAAGCAAGCCTTAGAGGAGTCAGGTTGACACTCCCACTGTCTGTAGGACTCATCGGCTTGGAGTATTTTACTAATCATGACTTATGTGATATAGGGCTCGTTTCATGAACCATTTCACCTAAATGGTAGAGTCCTAAAGTCATCAGGATTAGGGGAGTTCTCATACATGCACAGATAAAGTAAACGCATACCAAACAAGAGCATATAAAGAAGTGTTGCCTCAATTCGTTATTTTATTCAAAGATTGTCTGTGATTACAATAAGGAAAAGCACAAAGCGGATATACAATCGGCTTTCTAGGGCACTATTCCTAACAATCTCCCACTTGCCCGTCAAAGCCATTCTAAAGCTACTCTAAGTCCCATCTTCTGAAGATGACCTTGGAAAGCTTCTCGACTAAGGGGTTTAGTAAGTGGATCTGCCACGTTCTCTGCTGATGTGACCCTCTCAATTAGCACATCTCCTCTTTTTATAATATCACGGATTAGGTGATACTTCCTCATAATGTGCTTGGTCCGTTGGTGAGATCTTGGTTCTCTTGCTTGAGCAACCGCCCCAGTGTTGTCACAAAACACAGTAATTGGGTCTTTCATGCTAGGAACAACATTCAATTCTTGAATGAAGTTTCTAATCCAAACACCTTCCTTAGCTGCATCATTTGCAGCTAAGTATTCGGCCTCAGTGGTCGAATCAGCAGTGGTAGTTTGCTTGGAACTCTTCCAACTCACTGCTCCGCCGTTTAGGCAGAAAATGTATCCTGACATTGACTTAAAATCATCTAAGTCAGATGCAAAGCTTGCATCGTAGTATCCTTCGACAGTAAGATCTTTCTGACCTCCGTAAACTAAGAATAAATCTTTAGTACTTTTCAAGTACTTAAGAATATTCTTCACGGCAGCCCAGTGACCATCTCCAGGGTCAGATTGGAAACGACTTGTTACACTAAGTGCATAAGCCACATCCGGTCGAGTACATAACATTGCATACATTATGCTACCTATTGCTGATGCATAAGGTGTATGAGTCATTCTCTCCTTCTCAAGGTTAGTCTTAGGACACATCTTCTTTGAAAGACACGTTCCTACACTCATAGGAAGGTTCTTAACCTTTGCTGACTCCATATTGAATCTCTTCAATACTTTGTCAATGTACATCGACTGTGATAGTCCTATTAACCTTCTAGATCTATCTCTATAGATTTTAATTCCAAGGATATAGGACGCATCACCAAGATCTTTCATCTCGAATTGGTTCGATAACCATAACTTAGTCACTTTCATGTCATCCTTCGAATTCCCAATAAGAAGGATGTCATCAACATAAAGTACTAAGAATTGCACTGAGGTCTCCAATTCCTTTCTATACACACATGATTCATTCGAAATTTGGATGAAGCCAAACGCTTTGACTGATTCATCAAATCGAATGTTCCAATTCCTAGAAGCCTGTTTCAATCCATAGATTGATCTTTGGAGTTTGCAAACCTTTTGCTCACTCCCACTGAATGTGAAACCTGTGGGTTGTTCCATATAAATGTCTTTGTCAATGTCACCATTGAGAAAGGCAGTTTTCACATTCATTTGCCATATCTCATAGTCATAATATGCAGCAATGGCAAGCATGATCCGAATAGACTTTTGCATTGCAACTGGTGAAAAAGTTTCATCAAAATCCACGCCGGGTCTCTGAGTGAATCCTTTTGCAACCAGTCTTGCTTTGTAGGCTGCAATGCTTCCATCAACTCCAAGCTTTCTCTTAAAGATCCATTTGCAACCTATGGGTTTGACCCCATCAGGCAAATCTACCAAGGTCCAAACTTGGTTGGAGTTCATGGAATCCATTTCGGATTTCATGGCTTCTATCCACTGTTCAGAGTCAGAATCTGAAAGTGCCTCCTCATATGTTGAAGGATCATTATCCTTTTGAGAGATTTCATGGAAGAATCCATACCATCTCTCCGGCTGTCTAGGAGTACGTTCAGAACGCCTTAGAGGAGGGTTTTCGTGTGTATCGAAATTCGTGATTGGTTGTGGTTGATCAGAGTGGGACGTTTCTTTAGTGGGTGGTGTGGGGTCACTTTGTACTTCTTCTAATTCTATGATCTTGCCTTTCTTTTCTTTAAGGAACGGTTCCTCAAGAAAAGTGGCATTTCTAGAAACGAACACCTTTTGCTCAGATTGATCATAGAAGTAGTATCCTATGGATTCCTTAGGATAACCTACAAAGTAGCATAAGTTAGAACGAGATTCTAACTTATCTCCCACTGTCCTCTTCACGTAAGCAGGACAACCCCAAATTCTTAAGTAAGAATAACTAGGGATTTTACTATGCCACATTTCATAGGGCGTTTTAGGGACTGACTTAGAGGGAACTAGATTCAAAATCTTTGCTGCACTTTCTAGGGCATAACCCCAGAAAGAAGGTGGTAAGTCAGTGAAACTCATCATGGAACGAACCATATCAAGTTGGGTTCGATTCCTTCTCTCAGAAACTCCATTAAGCTGAGGAGTTCCCGGAGGAGTCCACTGAGAGATAATCCCATTATCTTTGAGATGATTAAGGAATTCTTCACTAAGATATTCGCCTCCTCGATCAAATCGAAGTGCTTTTATCTTGTGACCAGTTTGGTTCTCAACCTCCTTTTGAAATTCTAAGAATTTCTCAAAAGCTTCAGATTTATACTTCATTAAGTATATATAACCATACCGACTAAAGTCATCAGTAAAGGTTATGAAGTACTGATGATTGTTTCTAGTGCTTACACTAAGCGGTCCACAAACATCAGTATGGATCAAATCCAAAACCTTAGTGGCACGTTCCACAG
This sequence comes from Lantana camara, assembly GCA_037501455.1. Lineage (NCBI taxonomy): Eukaryota > Viridiplantae > Streptophyta > Magnoliopsida > Lamiales > Verbenaceae > Lantana > Lantana camara. Next base: position 25,793,431 of record CM074855.1, on the reverse strand, counting down.
TTCCTTTAAAAGGGACTTTGGACATTTTTCCTTTGAGACAGGATTCGCAAGAAGTCAACTCTTTGAGATCATTTTCAGAGAATGATCCTAAAGTGTTTATCTTGCTAATTCTGTTCTTGGAAATGTGTCCTAATCTAGCGTGCCATAAGGGAGCTGAAACTTTGTCATCTCTCTTACGCTTTGTTTCTCGTTGTATATTCATAATATTGATATTTTGAGTTAGGTAAAGTCCATTACTTAGAGTACCGATATGAACGGAAGAGTTGTTCCGTTTGATAAATTATTTACCATTCTTAATATAAGTTTCATAACCTTCACAATCTAATATTGGAACTGAAATTATATTACGAATAATGCTCGGTACATAAAGGACTTTATTTAATACTAACTCAAAACTACCTAAATCTAATCTAATTGTGCCTAAAGCTCGAGCTTCAACGTTTGAGCCATCGCCGATCTTCAAGACACATTCTCCTTCTTTTAATTGTTGAACATCACTTAGCATCTGTACATCATTACAGATATGAGTTCCACAACCGGTATCAAGTACCCAAGAACTAGAATTAATAGAAAGATTTACTTCAACGAGAAAGATACCTTTCTTTAGAGTAGCCTTGTACTTTGGGCAGTTTCTCCTCCAATGTCCCGCTTTGCCACAATGGAAGCAAACATCCTCTTTCTGATCACGCTTCTTCTTTTGGGCCTTCCCCTTCGAAATGCCACCAGTGGGCCTAAGGGGTTTCTTCTTCTTCTTATGGGCTTTCTTGCCCTTACCTTTAGAAGGCCCAAAAGAGGAAGATGGAGCATTCACCATCAAAACTTTATTGTCCTTCTTGATCGTGCTTTCAGCAGTCACAAGCTGACTAATCAGCTCAGCTACAGTAGCACCAGCATGATTCATGTTGAAGTTAAGGACAAATGGGTTGAATGATGGTGGGAGCGAAGCCAGCAACAAATCCACTGAAAGCTCATCTTTCAGCGGCATGTCCATGGAAGCAAGTTTCTCAGTAAGGGCAAGAAACTTGAGTCCATATTCATGGACACTTGAACCTTCCCTCATTCTCAAGTGGAATAATTCCTTTGAAGTGTTATACCTTGTAACACGTTCATGAGGGTGGTAAAGTTGCTCTAAGTGGTCGTAAATCTCCCAAGCAAATTCCATGGCCTCATGTTGTCTTTGCAAGTCCGGAGACATGTTAGCCAACATAAGGCAACGGGCTTGGAGATTATCATCCTTCCACTTCTGAATCGCGTCCCGCTCGGCCCGAGTGGGAGCCTCCCCTTCGGGACTAGGCTCCCCTTCGAAGAGAACATAAGTTCTCTTCTCAGAATCTAGAATGATTTTTAGATTCCTCAGCCAATCAGAATAGTTGGGACCAGTCAACTTGTTTGACTCGAGGATCGATACAAGAGGGTTTTTGGTTGCCATTTCAAAACACGTAGAGAATCACAGAATCTACGACCTAAATGGTAAAACAGAGAACTAGTGAGCATGCTGAATTATAACGATATACAAAAGATAAGGTCTTTAATCTATTGTAGCTCCCACTGTTTTTCAAAGATCTAGAATTCCCAAAGATCTAAGAGGAACACGTTTCCCAATGGGTACTAAGATCCTAGGCATTTTACCTCGAACCCACGACTCGCGGACATTCTAAGTAAGAACCCTAGGTAGGTACAACTTACCAATTCTAACACCTTTAGAACTCTTAGTAATTGTTTTTGCATCACCTATCTTTCAATATGGACCCACGACTCGTGCGACATCCATATTTACTTAGGCGTTAAGCTAGACCCATCAATCATAAGATCATGACCAAAACTTAGTTCGAACGACCCACGACTCGCGGACATCGCCCTTGCTAAAATTGACCACGAAATATTGATCATTTGAAATGATTAATTAGGTAACTAAGAACTAATAAGCTCCACTAGCTATCCCACGACTCGCGGACAATAACTAGCTTTACTTACTAAACTTAAAACCTATTGATGGAATGCTAGGAATTTAATTCAAAATTTGCATCTCGAATTAAACACCTATTTGTTCGAAATTAGCTTAATATTTAATGGGAATTTTCGAATCAACCGGAGAGTTGTCCGGTTCGACCTCACCAACATATATGTTATCCAATTTTATTAGTCTTGATTAAAGCAAGTACACTTAAATGCATTTCAAACAAGCACATAAACAGATAACATGTCCTAGCATGATACTAACATGTAATGATCATGGGTTCTACCTATCTTATACGTGATATGTGGGAGCCACTCCACAATCACAAGTTCTAACATACATGCCACATAAACAGTTTAAACCACATAAGGGAAAGCGGTAACAAAATACGAGCCCTATCTCCATTACATTTAACAATTGAGATTCCCCTCCCTAACATTTTGAGGGGTCTTCACTTATGGCCTCCTTGTTACTTGAATGTGGTCCATCTTACTCCATGGGTGCATTGTCTCCAAAATGAAATAAAACCTCACCACCTATCTCTACTCTCAAAATTACAATAAAAAGAAAAAGACATAAAGTAATAAGGCTCAATCTTCATATTAGCCTTAGACAATTACACGGGGCATACCCCGGCCTCAAAAACAGTAATATGGAAAGCCACATAATAAATCACATAACAGTACGCACATAAGTGAGGCTCCAACCTCAATTGAAAAACGCAACTATAGGGCTCCAACCCCCAATTTAAACCATCCATGTGCATAAATTAAAACCATACATAGATCTAAACCCATGATCACCTAACATGCTTTTGCAAGAATTTAAATTTAACCAATAAATTAAAATTCCCGCTTTAAGCTCTAATAGCTTAAAACACGACTTGATGCGAGTCTTATTTATAAAAGTTTTCAATAAATCCCAAATTACCAAAACAAATAAAATTCCAATTAATTTCTGAAAATTAATAATTTTATCAAGATGTATTTCTCCCAAAATTATAAACCGTTTCAATTTCTCAAAAAAATCCCAATTTTAAGTTTTATTCAAAAATTAAAATAAATATTCAAAAAATAAAATTTTAAAATTAAAATAAAAAATTGGGACTGGATTGCACGAAACACAAAAGGGCCGGATCACGAAAACGGGTCCCGTGCGCGAAACAGGGCGCAACGTTGCAAGCGCGCGCGGACGCGCACGGCAGGCGCGCACAGCGCCCGGCCAAGGCCAGGCGAGTGGGCGCACTGCGCGCGCATGCCGCGCGCCTGGCGCGCGCGCGCCCAGCTGGGCGGTGGGCGGCCAGTCTCGGCCGCCCTGGGCGGGCGCGCCGAGAGGCTCCCGCACAGGCGTGCGGGAGGAGCTGGGCGGCTGGCCGGTCTGTCCCGGCCAGGGCTGGGCGGTGACTGGCGGCGCGCCCGGGAGGGCCTCCCGTACGGTTGCGGGAGGGTGGCGCTCGAAGCCCGCGCGCGCGACGCCTTCGCGCGCGGGGTTTCGCGTGTTCATCGTGATCCGGGCTTTCGTTTCGTGTTTTCGTTCAAAAGCAAAAACAATCCAAGAAATCCAAAAACAGTTTATACAGTTTCAAATCTAAAATTGTTTTTCAAAATTAAATTTTACAAAAACCAATTTTCAGAAACTTTCAGGAAAAAATACAGTTTCGTAATTCAGGCTTTCTAAAACAATTACAAATACTCAATCGCATCAAGCCTAAGAATTTCTACCAAATTCAGTATAATTGAGACGAATCAGAAACACGATTAACGAGGTGGCTCTGATACCACTTGTTGGAAAACACGAATCAGAAAGCAGCGGAATTTAAAAAATTTTTCCAACAAAAGGACCTTGGACTCGCAATCGTGTAACCAAATTCGTAAAGATAGAAAACTTACTTTTCTTTTGTTCTTTCTTGAAGCGTTTCAAGCCACCCAAGAACGCTCTTCTCGCGGCTTGATCCCCTCTCCTTGGTAAAGCTCGAATCTTCAAACTTCTAACTTGAAGTCTCTAGAGAAAGTCCACCAACTTGATCACAATCTAACTAGTAAGGATGCTAGTTCTCTAGTTAGTGTTTAGGCTTAACCTAGGGTTTAATTTAATCTTGGAGAAAGGAAGGTGTTCAACACATGAACCAAGAATTGTCAATTAGCTCTAAAGGGGAGCATGAGCTCCCCTATATATAGGAAGGGGGAGGGGTTGCCGATCCAAATCCTTGTTGGGAAAGGATTTGGTTCCCCTCTCTCCTATTACTTGATGATCAAGTATTTTCCAACTTTGACTTTGAATTCTAATTCTAGTCAACTTTGAAGAGAGCTAAAAATATCCAAACTATTTTTGGATAATTTTATACTTTATTTATTATAAAATAAATAACTTATTTTTATCTAATTAATTAATTCATAATTAATTAACTAGATTATTTTCTCCAAAATTAGACTTTCTTTTTAATTCAAAATTAAACCAAAGTCTATTAAATAATTAACTAATTAATTATTTAATATATATATATATACACGTGTGTGACACGTGTCATAGTGACACGTGTCACTCACGTGAGCCACACGTGTGATTTCACACGTGTGGAACCCTCTTGGCCCGATTAACTCGTTTAATCATTTTCAAGCCTCAACTCATGTAACCAAGTTGTTGTGTGTGACCCTCTAGGTTCTCAATTCAATTAGCAGTGACCCTAATTAATTAATTCACTAATTAATTAATCAGTCCACAGATTAAACGACCATAGTCTAGCAACAGGTGTTTAACCCCTAGCTGAATTGGAATGTTCGGATTCGACAGAACCTTTAAGTCATTGATTCATGTGAGATACAATCCTCCTACTTACTATCTCTCAACCAAGATCTAGGGCAAGGGAATAATTAGAACCCTAATAATCCGGTCTTAAAGCTAAGTGCATTTCATATCCATTTGATCTCAATCCAAGAAACCCTTTTCTTGATATCTTGATCTACTGCCTTGGCCAAGGACTCCATATGGCATATGAATGACTTACACAATAAGAGATCACCTTGCAAATGCAAGTGTAGGTCCTATCTTGATTCTCATTCACTTTCATGAGTCACTTGTGCAGCCCCAGCATAAGCCTTGAATCAGTTGTCTAAGGCGACACCCTTTAAAGCTTATACCTAAGACAACAGAGTTAACTCATAAAGTGACAAGGAACCTCAAGTCTAAGGATCAATTAATCACATCAATGACTCGTGAGATATTTCCTAATCTGGAAGTTTCCATTTCCTGAAATAGAAACTTCCTTTCCCATTTAGGAATGTTCTCACACGGGGCACCTCAGTGAACTCACTTATTAAAGTAAGCACCCTTATGTATCACGCACGTATCAACTATACACTTTGCACCTCCATGAAACAAGGTGGTCCTTCTTAAGGGCGTGATCCCACAAGCAAGCCTTAGAGGAGTCAGGTTGACACTCCCACTGTCTGTAGGACTCATCGGCTTGGAGTATTTTACTAATCATGACTTATGTGATATAGGGCTCGTTTCATGAACCATTTCACCTAAATGGTAGAGTCCTAAAGTCATCAGGATTAGGGGAGTTCTCATACATGCACAGATAAAGTAAACGCATACCAAACAAGAGCATATAAAGAAGTGTTGCCTCAATTCGTTATTTTATTCAAAGATTGTCTGTGATTACAATAAGGAAAAGCACAAAGCGGATATACAATCGGCTTTCTAGGGCACTATTCCTAACAGAGAGATGGTGGGTTTTCATGTATCCCTTAACCAAATCTATTATATGTTGAGTGAGAAATGAAGAAACGCAATAGATTTTGTGGGATTTTGTGGGAATGTACTCACTATCCATCAGTATATGAAAATAGGCCTCGAAAACCCTTTGATTCATTGACTGACCCCATATCAGTCTCAGAATATCACTCACCAACACCCGCGTTTCATCGCCACACACATATACCACCTTATCACTGGGAATAAAATAAAAGACAATTTACTAATTACGCATAAAAAACAACTTACTTGAACGTGCTAGCGTAGTCATCAATGATCCCATCGATCACCTCAAGGGCTACATCGTTCAAAGATGCACGCCCGTCAAAATCCTTTCTACCTACAAAGGACTTCAAATCATCAGCAACAGAATAAACTGGGGCATCAACATCATCATCATCAGCCTCCTCAACAACATGAACTGCTTCATGAGGGAACTCAACAGCACCTCGCTCAACCTCATCAGCATCAGCCCCCTGAACTTCATCCTCAGATTTCCCCCATTCACTCTTCAAATCACACATGACATCACAAACAAGAAGATCTACAGAATCACGCCTCGAACTCTCCTGCACATCTTCAACCTTCTCATCTACATCATTCTCATCCTCTACAACATTCTCCTCACCCTCATCCTGCTCCTCAGTTTCATCCTTCCCCTCAGCAACATCCCCTTAAACCCCTTGTACAACAGAGTTCTCAGCAGCTACCTTCCTTCTTTTGTTAGACTTTGCACGCTTATTAGATTTTTTCCTCTTACCGTCTTTCTTCTCCTCGTCCACGTCATCATCATCATCATCATCAACCTCATTTTGAAAGGCAGACTGTCACACCCCAAAATTTTTAAAATAAATAGTCATAATACTAACTTATATTTTTAGTAATTAAGATACTAACTTATATAAATTTGATGTTTAAAAGTCAACTAGATACTTGACTTTACAACTATTAGCTATTTAATCGTTAATTCTAGATAATAAAATTTAGTACTAATCTAGAGTTTTCTAGACATTTAATTATTAGAAAAATATTATAAATATATATATAAGTGATTTTAGTTAAACTCAACAGGAGGTATTAGACTATTTACAAAATAAAACGTAAATTGATTTCTCCCTTAAAGCTTCTGGAAAGGGAATAGGATATTCAGATAAACTTAAAAGGAGATTTAATTATTATACTAATAATAATAATAAAGATAAACTCCAAAGAAAGACTTTTATCTGAGATATTTAATAGCCAATAGCCAATCATTTGTCTTCCTTAACCCAAGAAGAAAGATAGATGAGGTTTGTTGCGTCATAACATTTATGTGCATGAACTATTATCATGAAAAACTCGCACGTCCCAAGGCTATGAACCTATAAGACATGCATGATTCCCACGTACAAACCTATAAGGCATGCATGGTCCACACGTTGCAAAGCTATAAGGCATGCATAACTCCCAAGTTGCAAACCTATAAACCTATAAGCTACGTTTAATTAATTTACTAATGAAATTGCCCCTATAAATAGTTCCTTGTCCTGTCATTTTCACTCCAACACAAAAAGGTAAGTTCCATAAATCCTCTAAGTTTCCTTCTTTAATTTATCTTTCTAATACATTCTAAAGTCATAAAAGACTTCCATTTTCTTATCATCATTCCCCACCACACGTGCACCATAATATTTAAAGTCAAATTCTTGCATGCATATTATTTAATAAATTCTTCCCTCATCATCACTATCACACGCACACACATCAAGTTAATTGTTCTTAGCCAGTACGAGCATCTGTATGAAATCTAAAATCCATAGGCACATGTTCATGCACGGATACCTATATATGCAATATATAGATATGTAAATTCATACTATATAGGTACATACATAAGCTAAACATTTGTCTTGGAATTGTATAATCATTTCATTAATTATGGGGCTTAAAGGATTCACTTTTATATTTCAGTAATAAGATTTCTAAACAAGATATTTTCACCTAGGGATTTATAGTAGGTATACGAGACTTAGAAAAAAATTTAGGAATTAAAACTAATAGTTGAGTTTCGATAGGGTAGCCAATTGGATCTTTTTACCTAAATTAAACTCTGACGGAAGTCTTTGTTGTGAAATTCTAGGCAATACCGTAGATCAATCTGCTAATCTCCCGATCGAAACTTAAGCTTATACCAGGTGAGTGCCTTTAACTTTTCTCGCTGGGGCATTGAACTATTTATTTAGTAAATATTCGCCTATGACCAACCCCATTTGTTATGAATTGTTTTATAATCCCTTAGATATATATCTGCATTTTAGGATATATATATTGTTATTTGTCGCGATTTGATTATATATATTACTTCCTATTTTCATTTGTTCGATATACTGTATTATCAAATTGGGTAAGCTGGTACTGTTTACTGTTACTGATTGACACCCTTGGGGACGCCCTTGGGAGAGTCGGGCCCAGGTATCGTACAGACGGGACTATCGGGCGGCACGGGCCGACGGTAGGGTCCTCTTTGTCCGTTACCATACCGCAGGATTCAATTACATTTACAGTCGGAGGTTGGTTGTAATGGAATTGGGTCGGTGTATTGACCCGGGCATGGGGTACACCTACTGATACTGTTGTCGAGATGATTTCTCGATATTTGGAGGGAGAAGGGATTTGTTTGTTTTATTGGTTTTCTTTTGGAAGTAAAGGTTGGAGAATTCCTGCTCACCATTGCATCATCTGAAATCATTTATTTTACCTTTATAAAAATTAATTTTAGCACGTTTAAATTCTTGTTATTTTATATTTCATATTGCCTTTTCAGATTTTTACCATATGTATATTCGGCCTCACTAAGTCCTTTTGACTTACAACCCCCTTCTGTTCATTGCCTCAGAATAAGGCACCATGTCAGCTCAAACACCAGTAGGAGAATCCGTCGGTAGGAGGCGTCACTTTTTGTTTAAGAAAGTAGGTTTGTGTAATATAGGCCTGGTTGTAAAATAGGGTTTAAGACGTACTCCCTTTTGATCAAGTTGTCCTTTTGGGATCGGATATCATACCGTTTGTAATAATCAGTCTATCTAATTTACGCTTCCGCTTACTCTTTTAGTTTGATGCTACTGTTATGCGGTGAACGTATTATATAAATTCAATATATAATACGGTCATCAGTGGGCCCCGATCACTCTCTGAGAGGGGTCCCACACAGACTCTGGTAGATCCTCTACACAATCAAGCAACTTAAGCTCCTTTTTATTAGCAGGTTTAATTTGATATAGCTGCAAGCAAACGATTAAATTGTATAAAATAAACGTATAACCCATCATAATTCATGTATACATAACGTTTTTAATCATAATGTTTACTTACGTCGGAGAAGGTCAGCTTGCTGAAACGCTTTTCAATTTCCTTCTTTTGTGCAAGCAAATTACTCTTCCCCCACTTCAAAAACCGTGGGAAGGCCTGCACCAACACGGCATGCCCACAGGAGGGAAAATGCTCAATGAACCAAGCCTGGATTTAAAACAGACTAGGGGGATCAAAAAGGCAAACCCAACCGCGTAGATATAAAAACCAAGATAACAATATATATATTCTTACCATCAGCCCCATGGTACAACCGTCAAGAAACTGTTTGGAATCAACTTTGAACTTCTCAATTGACAAAACCAAAAAATTATAAACAGCAGCACCCCAAGCGAATCGGTCGATATACGTTAAGTCATCTACATAGCATATCAGACCAATTGGCAGCTTAAGGCTGCTGCGTGGAAAAAGCAATGTAGAAAAAACAAACAATATGAACATTCTTGCAAAATCATCAACGCCTTCGGCATCACTCCTACGAGCCAAGTCCTGTAACTTGGCCAATATGTTAGCACGTATCACCCTACCGTTTTTGTTGTCAAAATACAGTTGCCGGAATCGTGATTTCACTCTAACATAAGGATCAACAGGGTTACCCTCACATTGTACCCCCAAGACAATTGAGAGCTCTATGTCAGTAAAGGGTACACTGACTTGCCCAAAGTTGAATGTTCGTAGATCCACGTTATAACGTTCCAGCAGCACCCCAACGCGTTTGTTTGTACCTTGAACTCCATGCATTTGAAGGAATGACCCAAAGGGAGTCGCCAATATCCTCTGCCTTTGGGCATCAATTAGCACACCAATTTCGGCCATTTTTTCAGTAAAATATGTTGGCGAGCAACGGCATTGTATTTCGTCGCGCCGCGTAGTTTTACTGCTGGACCTATTTGAGATTTGCTTCAATCTAGCCATCGGAACTAATTGAGAACGAAAACTGCCCAATTAATTGCAAGCCCTAAACGCGGAATTGGAATCCCTAAATGCCAAATTAATACCCTCAAATCCGGAATTAAAAACTTAAATTGCAGTATCAGGGTTGTTACAATTACCGGATGTGGGGGCGGAAGTATGGACGCCGGAGTGCTCGTCTGCGGCGGCAGATATCGGGTTCTCAAAGACGAAGCTTCAGGTTTCACTGGCATTCAAGGAGGGCAAAACGGCCTTTTCACACGTTTTGGGGGATTTACAAAAAATATGTTGTGTATTGGGGATGTAAAATTGGTTATTTTCAAATTGGGGTGTTTGGGATAAGTCATTACCCTTATCAGGGATGAAACATTAATTATCCGTATTTATAACTACATATAAAATAAAATTATATTATATATATAATTATTTAAAATTATATATATTCACAGTCAACTTTTTTAAAATTTTGTACACTGACATATTGGTACATATATTCATACTCGCTCCCGTATCCGTACTATGTGACCTAGGTCCAAACAAGGTCCGTAACTCATAAAGGATCAGTGGTACGCTTTGACCTTAGAGATAGGATAACCACTATTATTCTTAAATTTTGTCGATAATAATAATAAATTAGCGGTTGTATCTATCAACAATAAATAAAATCGAGTTTTTTGCTTGGATACCCCCTACCCTATGTTATGCCTACTTAGCACTTCGAATCCTGTGATTTAAAAATTCTCAAAGAGAACCCTGTGATTATGTAAATTAGCACTGAAAACCCTGTGATTGTATTAAAGTTAGCACTCAAAACCCTACAACCACGGCTGTAGGATTTGAAATTCTAATTGAGTGCTAATTTATTACAATCACAGAGTTCGCTTTGAGAATTTTCAAATCATAGGGTTTTGAGTGCTAATTAGGTATATCACAGGGTTTTTAGTGCAATAAACTCCAATAAAATCTTGTGACCTCTATAATGATTTAGCTTTTGAATTCGACCACTTAGATTGTTCCACTTACTTCTTAATCAATATCGTTAAATACAAAACTCGAAAAATCTAATTGAGTTTTGAAGAGTTCAATCCATCTAATTATCAATTAGGGATAATTAAGAACTACCCTGAAATTTTGCGAAATTACAGATTAGTCTTGAAGTTTAAAAAATTACGAACTCCCCCTTACCTGTTATCTCCTCCGTTCAATTTACAGAAATGTACAAAATTTACTATTTTGCCCCTACCCTAATATACTAAAACTCAGGGTGTATATCTATACTATATAAAAAGCAAATAGGGTTTTCCTCTCACAAACGACAGTTTTCTAGGTTGCAAGACCAATTTTTTGATTTTCCAAATATACCCCTTAATTTTAGTGTGTAAAAGAGAATTTGAGGGCCGAGATCCCACTTCTCACGTTTCTATCTTATCTATTTTTTTCTCATCATTAATAACTCTCATTTTTTTTTTCAATCACATTTCTATTAGAAAAAATTATTTATAAAATAAGAAACCCCATGAAACAAACCAATATGGTAAAAACAGAAAAGAAAAATTCAAATAGGTAAAATTCAAATAATTTATATAATTTTTTTTCATATTTCATTTTTATTAACATTACAATTTATTCTAAATAATTAATTAGATTACAAATATTTTTTGCACACAGGGACGATGTGCACAGGTAACTAGTATAATAAAGAGACCAAAGGTAAGGGGGTTAATGCAAAAACTAAAAATTTTAACGAGTTTGATATAAATACTTGAGTTTTGTGTTTACTTAATATTTTTTTTTTAATGAATACTATTTAATGATATTTTAATATTTTTATGAGAAACTAATTTCATAACTAGAGTTTATGGAAATATTTTTCTTTAGATATTGATCATGCATGTTCAACGTTTGAAATAATTGTTTAAATATATTTATGTGAATTTACTAATGCGTTTATTGATATTGGTGTGTTTGTTATGATTTTCAATTTTGAAGGGAAAATTTGGTAATGCACTAATCAATACATATGTGGATTTTTTATATGAATTTTTATTTTGAGAAAAAGATTGTTATAATTGCAAATAAATTATTTTAAATTAACTTTAAATGAACTTATACAAAATATATTAGAATTAAGATATAAATATAAGAGAGAATTTATAACTTCCTATCATATTTTATAAAAATAAATATGCATGGAATATCTAATTTAATTTATATTCATAGATAAAATATTAAATATTAAATTAAGTAACAACTTTTTAAATAAAAAATATCCAAAATTAACTAGTATTATAATTATATAATTAAACTCACAGTAAAACCACAATATACCCCCTAAGGGTGTTTTTGGAATGTAAATATGAGTTTAAACAGTATGATTACTGCGGGGTAAGAAAGAATATAAAAATTAGGGAGGAGTTCGTAATTTCTCAAATATAAGGAATAATTTGTAATTTCGTCAAATTTCAGGGAGTTGTTCGTAATTATCCCTATCAATTATACATTATATCAAAAGTTATTGTCCCTCAACCTGGACCATACGGGCAATAATACATTTATTACTTAAAGCCATATTCTCCTCCAAGTTTTTCTTATCCATTAATAAATTCAAAGTAATATTTTTTACGACTAAAATAATAGAGGGCCACAATTTTACACATAATATGTCAGCTACAACACTAATATGAAATAAAAGAATTTAGAAATCTTACACAAACTCGCATACGAGAGACTAAGAACAAAAGAGATAAGAATTTAGAGTGAAAGAATAAAATTTGAAATTTAAACAAAGAACAAACTTCTGCAACCTTCCATGTAATTTACTTTAAATTTTAGGTAAAATAAAAAATAAACAATAATGTAGGCAACAAAACTATATTTTTAATTAAAATATGAAAGTAGTTTTTCTTTTTTTCACACACCTCTTCCCAGTCGAATTCGAAATCGAGTCATTACAATAAACCAATTTACCACTTGAACTAATTCCTGTTGGTAATTAATTATTTTAAAAGTACTTAATTTGCCTTGAACAATCCCTTTTAAGTCAAATTATTTATAGTTATGAGCAAATTACATTTTGTGTCTCATAAAAATTGCGCCTTTTGTAATTTTAATCTCATATCTTTGAAATTATACATTTAGTCTCATTATTTTTAAAAAGATGCAATTCTAGTCCCATTCGTCGAATAATTGATTGAAGAATGCATTTTTTCCAGTAAGTGCATTTTTATTTTTTTGTTTTGGGCACCCGGGGAATGAAGTATTAATAAGCGAACTCCCACAAAAAACAACATAATGAACAATAAATTTTTTCCCAAATTGCACTTAACGGCAAAAAAATATATTTTTCATCGATTATTTGACGGATGAGACTAGAATTATAATTTTTTAAAAATAATGAGACTAAATGTACTTAATTTCATAGAAATGAGATTAAAATTGCAAAAGACCTAATCTTATAGACAAAAGTGTAATTTGCTCTTAATCCAAAAATGTAAGGTCCCACCGCCTAATTGACCCACCCCCACAAATCTATTTATAGAATTAGACAGTTACCAATAAAAATGGAAATTTGACATTTGGACTGTTGGAACTGACTTCACTCCCAAACTTTTAACCCCAAATTCCATCGATTTCATTTTCACTACACTCAAACATCCCTTTTTATTCGTTCATCAACTCTCAAGAAAACCCTCCCTTTTTGTTTGGAATTCACAAAAGTCTACATATCAATGGTAAAAATGTTCCCTTAAAAGAAAAACCAAATCAATTCAGCGTCTGAAAACTCCCGAACCCTCTCAAACGTACCAAAAACTTATCCCAACAAATAGGCACATATTATCATTTCTTGGAATCCCTCCCCTGTTCTCTCCCCGAATTAAACAAAGTATTTTTTCCTTTTTTCTTTCATTCTTTCTCTTTAATCTTTCAGATTAAACATAATATTTTGTTTAATTCAAACATCGAACAAACTGAGGTTTCAAAACCAGTTTTCCAATATCTGCCACCGCCCCTGGGGTTGCAGTGGCAATATTACATTTACCTCCCCTCTATTCTTTCCCAATTTTCCTTCTCTTTTTTTAATGGTTTCAAGCCTCTTTCATCCAGAAAGAAATTGACATTAAATTAAGCCTATTTTCAACTCAGGTCCAATAATATTTTAAGGGTCCACATTACTTCTGATTCCTGCATATTTCTGTTTCGAAAATGTGCCCATAATTTACAGATAGGACTCGTAAATACACATGACCTCCCTCCTACGTTGAAAATTTTTCATCAAATTTCCGTCCTTCCATAGTCCGCCGCCTCCACCATAAGGCTACGGCGGAGACACCAAACATCCACCGCTCTCCGCCATAGCCCAAACACAATAATCCATCAAAAAGAACCAAGAAATAAAAGAAGGAAGCGAAATGGCCGATAAAAGTGTTGCAGACAAGAATGCATTATACCTGCATGGAGACCTCGACCTTAAAATCATTGAAGCCCGAAGCTTGCCGAACATGGACCTCTTCTCTGAGCGGTTCCGCCGCATCTTCGCCCCATTCAACACCTGCCACAAGCGATCCGGCGGCAAAGATCACAAACACCACAACAAGATCATCACTAGCGACCCATACGTCACCGTTTGCCTCGCCGGTGCCAGGGTCGCCCGCACCAGGATCATATCCAATTCTCAGAACCCGGTTTGGGACGAGAATTTCAGAATCCCTCTAGCTCATCCTGTCTCTCAGGTAACAAGAATTTCCAGATTTCACCAGGAATTCATTTTTGTCCCAAATCAAATTAAGGATTGATACAAAAACTAGCTTTAGATTGATACAAAAACTCTCTTTTTGTACAACCAAATGATATGACTAACTCTGTTCCAAATCATATGAGCAACCATAGTTGAGAAACATCCTGGTATATATGATATATATTTGTATCTGAATGTAAATAAATTCGAGTAATTTAATGTACATTTTGATCGGAAAATGATACATTTTGATCGGAATTTATATACATATATCTAACTAACGTGTATCCGAGTGACAAAATCAAAATTTTTGCCAAAAGAAACATTAAATTACATGAATTTTAATATACATTTCTTATTTTATTGCTAAAAAATGATGCGGACTTAATCGAGTTGATCAAATATGTAATTTCTCCATGATTTCGTATAACATTGGACAAAAAAATATTTACAAGACAGGTGGAATTCGCGGTGAAAGACAACGACATGTTCGGCGCGGACATGATCGGCGTCGCCTCCGTCCCCGCCGCGCGAATCGCCTCCGGCGAGGTGATCGAGGAGTGGGTCCCCGTCATCGGCCCCACCGGAAAGCCCTACAAGCCGGACACCGCCGTCCGATTGCGGATCTCATTCACCCCCTGCACCAAAAATCCCAAATACCTGAAAGGCATTTCCGAGAACTACTCCCTGAAGGAGAGCTACTTCCCCCTCCGGCACGGTGGCAAGGTGACTCTGTATCAGGACGCCCACGTGATCGACGGCACTTTGCCGGAGATCGGATTGGAAGGAAAAGCGCATTACGAGCACGACAAATGCTGGGAGGACATTTGTCATGCGATTCTGGAAGCGCATCATCTGATCTACATTGCTGGGTGGTCGATTTACCATAAGGTGAAGCTGGTGAGAGAGCCGACGAGGGAATTGCCCAAAGGTGGGGATTTGAATTTGGGGGAATTGCTGAAGTTCAAATCGCAGGAAGGGGTTAGAGTGCTGTTGCTGGTTTGGGATGATAAGACTTCGCACAGTAGCTTCTTCGTTAACACGGTATAAGTATAACGGATTTTCAGATTCTTCCTTGGTTTTTGGATTTTCTTAGAAAGACAGTTTCTTTTAAAGATTTTCTTTCTGTTTTGGGGGGTAATGACGCCGAATGATCTCGATATATGATCTAATTACACAGACCTCCCCGCAAATCTGGACAGTTATATAAACATGATGGAAAAATTACAAATTTGGTATACCAACTCCATGGATTCAATATTTTTTGTACATTTTATTTTTCAGATATAAAATAGGATGAAATTTTAAAAATCATGTAATTTAATGCACTTTTTTATCAGAATCTGGTTTTGTCCATCGGAAACCTGACTCGATTTTACACGTGGCAAACTCCTAGTTCGTCACGTATAAATTCCAATAGCAAAATCGGTTTCCGACAAAAAATATGCATTAAATTTCTTGATTTTAAAGATGTGATCCTATTTTATTGTCGAAAAATAGAATATACCACAAATGTTGAATTTATCGAATTGATATACTAAATTTATAATTTCCCCAAAACATACCCTATATGGATTTTATATTATTCATCGAGAGGATGACCATATTCTGATGAAGCTAGGAGCACGGGACGAGTTTTCGTTAAAAAATTTATTTTGTCCCAGACGGATATTTGTCAAATTTTTAATTTTTAGCATAGATAGGGCTACTATAATGGGTTAGGTGAGTGTTTTTGTTGCAATTTTCTGATGGCGATTAGAGTCGAGTGATATTTTCTTCATCTTTCGAATTTTAATGGAAGTTTGTGTAATTATACCATAATAGTTATCTTTCAAATTTTAATGGAAGTTTTTTTAATTTTAAATAAGGTCAAAGAGTTTTCTTCCTCAAATTTCTAATGAAGCAATAGGTGACGAAGGGTGGGGGTTACTAGTATTTAGCACATGTTTTCTGTTAGAAATTTGATGAGAAATCATTTATTGAATTAGAATCAAGGAAAAATAATAATAATAATATGAAACTAAATGTGAAACATGAAGTATTTTAAGTATTATGTTGTTAATATGTTATTTTGGTGCAGACAGGAGTGATGCAAACTCACGACGAGGAAACTCGCAAGTTCTTCAAACGCTCGTCTGTCTCGTGCGTCCTAGCCCCTCGTTACGCAAGTAGTAAGCTTAGCATTTTCAAGCAACAGGCATGTTTATTCTATTTGCATTTCCGTCGTCAATTTCGCCTCATTATTTTTTACGTGAAAAATTCTCGTTCAAATCAAATTCAGAAAATTTCAATTATTTTTAGCCCTCGTTCAACTTTTCAATATTCTTATAAGAAAAAAAGGCTGTGTTTTCATTACGACAGTGGTTTTTACTGATTTAGTAATGACCAAAACTTATTAACTTCTATGTTTGCATATGTTTTACTAAGGTTGTGGGCACTATTTACACTCACCATCAGAAATGTGTGATTGTGGACACCCAAGGCCCCGGCAACAGCAGACGGATTACTTCGTTCATCGGTGGTCTTGACCTCTGTGATGGACGTTACGATACTCCTCAACATCGTTTATATCGTGATCTCAACTCTGTATTTAAGGATGATTTTCACAATCCCACATTTCAGGTAAGAACTTTACAATTACTTTGATTAATCAGCTGGGTAAATCTAGGGGTGATTGCATTGGGATTTCCTGTTGTTTGGCTAAATTACACAAACTCCCTTAGAAGTTTGAGAAATTACAAAAAAAATTTCCTTTGACATGCTCTGAGTTTTGCCCCAACGCATGTTATTCTATTCATGAATTAAAAATCAAACATTTATCAATAATTTTCAAAGACTACATAGAATATTCATTATCAAAATTTATGGGTCCAGACTCCAGATATAATGTAATTCTTTGACAAGGGAAGTTTTTGTATTTTTCAAGCCAAATGAGAATTTTGTGTAATTTAGTGAAACCTCATCGTATGGCAGTGAAATTATCCCTTTACCTTATACCCAAAAATAATCGTTTTTATTTTTGTTTGGCAATAGCCAGGAACAAAGGCTCCAAGACAGCCTTGGCACGATTTACACTGCAAAATTGAAGGGCCTGCAGCTTATGATGTTCTTACAAACTTCGAGCAACGGTGGAAAAAAGCCACTAAATGGTCTGAAGTTGGAAACAGGTTGAAGAAGATATCAGGTTGGAACGATGATGCTTTGCTAAAGGTCGACCGGATTTCATGGTTAACAAGCCCTTCTTCTCTCATTCCCAATGATGATCCTAAAATATGGGTCTCAGAGGAAAAGGATCCAGAAAATTGGCATGTTCAGGTAAGAATGTCTTAAGTTAAAACAAAAAAACGCACATACATGTGTGGACGTGGGTATACTTTTAACTTCTGAAACATACCCTGAACTTTGATATAATTACAAAAATATCCATAACACATGTTATTATAGCCATGAAGCCATCGAAATGGTTGGGTCAAATGTAATGTAAATCCTTATGCTTAGGATGTTTTTATAATTTCTCAAACCTCAGGGGGAATTTGTGTAATTATGCCATGTCTGAAAATATGACGGTGTGATTATCCGTGCTTTCAGCTCAAAGAAAACCAAATTTGATCTTGATTCCCTGTTCTGTTGATGTTAACAGATTTTCCGGTCTATAGATTCTGGATCGTTGAAAGGTTTTCCTAAAACTGTTCAAGCAGCTGAGCAGCAGGTAAGTCGTGCTAAAACTTTAATGGATATTTTTCTCAACTTCTTTATGATTTGATGACAAACAAGGTTTTCAATATTTATTTATTGCAGAATCTAGTTTGCGCGAAAAATTTGGTTATAGACAAAAGCATACAAATGGCTTATATTCAGGCAATTAGATCTGCTCAGCATTTCATATATATTGAGAATCAATATTTTCTTGGCTCGTCTTACGCTTGGCCTTCGTATAAAAATGCAGGTAGACTTAAATCTCTCCCTCTATCTTGCATTTATTGCTTCGGATAATTATGCTGACGTACCCTGAGGTTTGGGCTAATTACACAAACTTCACCTGATATTTAAGAAATTACAAAAACTTCCCCCGAAATACATTAGGTTCGCCAACTCATGCCACTATAGTGCAAAGGACAAGATAGGGTATTCAAAATCGTTAGAGACGATGTAATGCAAATAATTCTTAGATGAGGGAAGTTTTTGTAATTTCTCATATCTTGGGAAAAGTTTGCGTAATTAAGTCAAACCTCACGTTATGTCAGTATAACTATCCCTTGCTTGTTTTATGTTAATATCCACAAATCTTGTTTGTCTTAGGTGCTGACAATTTAATCCCAATGGAACTGGCTCTAAAAATAGTGAGCAAAATAAGGGCAAAGGAGAGATTCACTGTTTATGTTGTGATCCCGATGTGGCCCGAGGGTGCTCCCAATTCCGCCTCTGTACAGGAAATCCTCTATTGGCAGGTGAGCAGATCAAATGGAGGATTCTTTTTATCTGTCACAGGTTTGGTTACCAACATGCATAATCCTGAAGCATTTCTAAAGTTTCATTCTTTCAGGGACAAACAATGCAAATGATGTACGAGATTATTGCCAAAGAAATCAAGGCATCAAAGCTCGAGAACACGCATCCGACCGACTATTTGAACTTCTACTGCCTCGGAAACCGAGAGCAGTATCACAATAGAAAGAACAAGAATGGCCATGTCCCATCACCCGGAAATACAGTAAATATATATTTTTTCCCACTTTTTAGGCAAAATGTTATATTTCTAAGACTTTTATGGAATGTGTATTTTAATTTCGAGAAATGCAATTCTTACCAGGATTCAGCTTCACAGAAATCAGGAAGGTTTATGATATATGTACATGCTAAGGGAATGATAGTGGATGATGAGTATGTGATATTGGGTTCCGCTAATATCAACCAACGGTCGATGGCTGGTTCGAGAGATACCGAGATTGCTATGGGTGCTTATCAGCCACATCACACTTGGGCTAAAAAGAAGAGACATCCACACGGACAGGTATTCAATACTTCTGGATTAATAATTACATGACATATCATATTCTCTAAGTATGATAAAATTACATTTACCCCCCCTTTCTTGCACTTCAACTCTCCCCTTTCGTTTCTGATAAAAATTCAGCAACAAAACCTTTTCCATTCCAAAAAAGTTAAACTACGGCTGGATCCGCAGGTATACGGATACCGGATGTCGTTATGGGCAGAGCACTTGGGGAAGATCGATGACTGCTTCAAAGATCCGGAAACTCTGATATGTGTCAAGTATGTGAACGTTGTTGCTGGGGATAACTGGAAGAGATATGTTGCAAATAAGTTCACTCCATTGCAGGGCCATATTCTGAAATACCCAGTGGAGATTGATGCAAATGGAAAGGTCAGCCCTTTGCCCAGGCACGAAACATTCCCTGACGTTGGCGGGAAAGTCCTCGGGGCTCCTACGAACTTGCCGGATGCTTTGACGACGTAGAAATACGCTAGATACGCTCATAATCCCAACGAAGCTGGGAAATACATGTATAGTAATATATACTAGTGAGAAGCTACGTACTTGAAGAAGTGAATGCCTCCAAGTTTGAGGTAATTTTAGAAGGAAAAACACCAACACCTTTGTCAATGGTCATTTTCCAGGAAAGTACCTCAAATGAAAATTTTTCGGCTTCACTTTATATTATATATATCACCAGCAAGGGAGGCTCCCATGTTATTGTTTAGCATGTTTGTTTTCTTGTAATTTTTATGAGAAAATGGCAAGTTTATGCCCAATATGACTTTTTCAAGCGTAAAGTATATACCTAACAATGTTGGTCGAAGCAAATTGAAAAGCTAATATTAGTTTTTCCATATGATTTTTCCTGCCGTATTACATTGGAAAATTTTATCCCGAATCTGATTCGATCAAATTGATATAACGAGAGGGTGATACTTATCATTATAATTGATTAAATTCGTCGATAAGTTGAGTTCGGATTAGAATTTTTCTTATTACATTGGGGTTTGGTTTGGTTAAGAATGGACACGGTTGGTTGGAAGAGTAGGAATGAGGTTAGAAAAAATAAAAAATAAAAAAAAATTGAGAGGGATGGTGGTAGTACGTCTATCCGGCTTTAATTGCAACCTTATCACCTTACAATTTTTTTTTATAATTCATTTATTTGAGTTCAAGATGTGTCACATCATCGGAAATTAAAATTCTTCTTCTAAATGGTATTGGTATTTTCATGAATTCGAATACAAAATTTTTAATTAAACTAGTATAGTATCGAACGAGTAAATTACGCCAGTAGGTAACTATCGCCAAATGGATAAGAAGGGGTAACCTATTAATCTTTTCTTGTCTTTTTCTTTCCTAATCACATCCTCCTAACGATATATGTAATTAAATTAGAAAATAAAATACAAAACTCAAATATGTATGATCTTATAATGCACCAATATATCCAAAAACATTAAATAAAGAGGGTGTGTGGCTGATCTCATAACCTTCTATATGAGATACTACTTTATAATACGAGAGCTTATAAACTACATAAAAAATAATTTAGCCAAACACCCTTCTAAATGTTATCCAAAACTATTAAGAGTTTACGGCTAATTCTACCCCAAACCTGATTCGATCAAAAAATGGTATAATGAAAAAACGAGTATATATGAATATTTTATACTTATTATATAATTGTTGGAAAATTTAAAAACAGTGTCAAGTCAAACTACAAATTTATTGATATAAGGCAAAGATGTCAAGAGAATGAATACAATAACATCATAACAATCTCATAAACTTACCAATTTTCACGTACTAATAATTGTAACTTGTAAGCATAATGTATAACACAATACCAAAAGGAGATGATTAGCAATGAAGATCAAATTTCAAAGGAAAAACAATTTTATTTGACAGTTACTTTGCCAACCATTCCCGCTCCTTGGTGTGGAGCACAGTAGAAGCTGTAAGTCCCTTTCTCCGTCAATGCAACTTCATACGTCTCCCCCTTGGCATTCAGCAGATCTTCCTCCGCCATCGAAATCTTCGAGACATCGACTCCGCCGGGAACCTCGTCCTCGTCGAACACGACGTTGTGCGGGAACCCTGCATTGTTCTTGAACACGATCTTCTCTCCGGATGCCACCTCGAAGCTCTGCGGGATGAAAGCCAACGCCCCATCGTCGCCGCCGAGGGTGACTTCAATGGCCAAGGCGCTGCTGGTGGCCAGGAGGGCGGAGGCAGCGGTGGCGGCGACTGCCACACCGAAGTCTTTTAGGGATGCCTTCGCCACTAGTCTCATGCGGGAGGAGGGGGCGGCGGCGATCCTTGCGGAGGTGGTGGTGGTGGTGGTGGCCTTGAGGCCGGTGACTGATGAGGGGATGGTGACGGCGCCGGAGGTGATGGTGGCCATTGTTGAGAGTGTATGTGTGTGTGGTGGTGGGATTTAAAATGTGCGAGAGGAGAGTGGTGAGTGTTGTGGTACGGTGTGTGTGGTGTGTGTTTGTGGGGAGGGCTGATGAGATAATGGGTTGTGGGGTTTAAGGCTATCTGTCCTCCGATGTGGGATTTTGATGTTTGTATTGTACCTTGTGATGTGAGGTGGAAAATGCGGGGATTATTATACACGAAATTGTTAGTGGAAGAGGATAAGTTTTCGAGCTGGAAATATCTTGTTAACTTATTAGGCTTTTAACACTTATATGCTTTCCTTCGAAGCTCGATAGATTATATGACAAGCGTAATATGTAAAAAGAATTTATTTAAATTTGATTCAGTTGACTTTGGATTAATTATATGACAAATATATTATACTTATTGTGAATTGATCATTCTCTTGAAAATATTCAAAAATCAAACAAATGTAAAATTCTAACCATCTCATTTTATTTTGGCCGATCCAAATTTGAACTATCCTAACAAATTTATGATTTACCATTTGCGGTCATATTTAAGCAAAATATTATGGTGAGGTTTTCTAAAATTTCAAAATGTGACTAGTTACACTTCAGGTTCCACACAATCAGTTGATTGAAGCTTCAAAGGTTTAATCTTTGATTTTCCAAATCCTTATATCAAAAAGGAAAAGAGTGCGCGCAATCAAAATAACACAGTGTTTATAGAGGTTGGCTCACCATGATTGTGAAAACACAAATCGGGCAAGTTAATCCTCTACCTAAGTTTGTTAAGCTTAGGATTTTAAAGAGAGTTGAATTAAGAATGGGATCAAGCGAAGCCTATGTAACAAAGACTATGGCTTCAAAGCTGGATCCAAGGTACAAGATACAATGAAGGCTGAAAGCAAGAAAAGAACCTATGTAACAAAGACTATGGTTCTATCAGGCCAGCAAGCTGAAGAGCAAGGTAGGAACCTATGTAACAACGACTATGGTTCCACCAGGCCAACAACAAAGGGCTATAAAATTCACTATGAGAAATCAAAGGAAAACTCTATGTGAATTTGTCAAAAGACAGCACTTTTTCACAAAGTATCTATAAATCTATTTAAAGATGTATGAAGATGACCGTTGTGTTCTCCAACGGCTATTTCTTTGCGCAGTTTCCAAAAAGTCTTCAGCTTTTGAAACTGCTATCTGTTGACTTCTGCAGAACAAACAATTGTAAGGAATCAACAAAAAATCATTTTTAGTTCCACTAACAATCTCCCCCTTTTTTTGAGGATGAAATGTTTGTTTGCTGATCTCCCCCTGAAAGTTTGCTCCTCCTGCCTTAACTCTTCTTCTTGTTCCTGCAAATTTGTTAGACCTTGTGCGCAAGTATATTTTAAGGCAGATAAACAACGACTATTAAGAAAAGCACAAGTAAGTTTGAAAGATGGGCGCAACCATTACAAAAACCAAGATTAAGATGGACGCAGCCATCACAAAACACAAAATAATTAATTTCAGTCTTTATAAGCTTTCTTCCTCAATCTTCACCCATCAGCAAAAAATCCAAAAATCCCCAGTACTCCCCCTCATCCTTAAAAAAAACTATTTCTTGGAACGCCGGGTAGGAGAATGGACAATACGTTCTATGGAAGCGATCCTGGTAGTGAGACGTGCCTGCTCCTGTTGAATAGAGTCCAGGTGAGCATTGATCTTTGCAAGACTGGAAAGAATTTCGTCTGGATGAATCTTGATTCGTGGCCCTTTCTTGATTGGCTCAGATCGGCTCCATGTAGCAAAATCTTTGTCATAGACAAACTTCATGTGACTTAGAGTTTTCTTATCAAACCTTTTGTGGTACTTTGGATTCTCCTTCCAGTTGTTTGGAAAAGGAATTTGCTGACGGCCTTTCAGAAGGCGAGTAAGCAACATGAAATAAGGAAGTTTGGTGTTGTTGACATGACAATATTCCATGTTACTCAGAATAATATACCCAAGGGTTACCCTTTTATTGATAAGAAAAGCATACAAAATGAAGGTACTGACATAGCTCATGTTTGTGGAATGATTACCTGATTCCACTGATCCAGATATAATGGTATAACTTATCATTTGATGGATCAGTGCATGTTCAGGGGAAAGAGCCCTTAGTGCTTCACCTCCTCCAAGAGATGGTTCATTACCATTCCAAAGAAGGTTGGTGACATCATCCCATTTGAATTTAGGATGGTCAATCCAGGCTCCAATTTCAAAGAACTTGATTCCATCATGAGGGCTACCCATGTAACGCCCCGATTTCCGGATGATCAGGTAAGCACGCCACGTGTGAGTTGAGTGTAGGTTTTATTTTATTTCTTTAATTTTATAATATATTCTTACGTGGCATTCATAATTTTATAAAAATTCATGAAACATTATTTATATCAATTCTTTGAATTCATATCATTGAAAATATTATTTCATGACACGAAAAATATTTATTGCATGAAATAATTACCGAGAGTGTTTTAAATTACCAAATTGTCCCTAGTTAAATATTCTTTAAAATTCTAGGGACTTAATTGCCAATCCTTTAGGGACTTAATTGATCATATTTTAAAACCTCATATACTCAATTGCATAGATTGAATTCTTGGAGGATTTATTGGCAATTAGCATAATTCACAAAAATCAAGGATGATGAATTACGTATCATCTCTTCTTGCACATTCCATGATCATTTTCATCTTCAATTCATCAACATATTCATCTCTCTCTCTCGGTTCTCCAAGGAAAGAAAAGGGAAGAAGTGATTTTTCAATCAATCATCAAGATTTCAAGAAATCTTTCAAGGAATTGGAAGTTCATCATCATCATCATCTTCTTCTTCATCCATTTCTTAGTTTCAAGGTTGGTTTGGCATGAATCCATGATTCTTGATCATACATGGGATAGCTAGGGTTTGAGTTTTATAGGCTAGATGAATGAATTAGAATTAGAAGCATGAATATGTGATCATTTCATTAATTATGGCATCATTTATAACTTGAATTCTTGGATATTTGGCTTGAATGATCAAGTTTTAATCATGAGCATGAGGCATGAATTCTTGATGATCTTGTGTGGTTTGAATGTTTAAATGCTAGGATATCATTTCTTGAACTTATATGTACCATATTTCCAGAAATACATGCTTGTGTTGATCAAAATGGATTTTTGGTGATTGCTTTGTTGCTTCCCGTGAGCATACCCTGTTTTTGCTCTGTTTTTGTAAGTTGCAGAAACAGGGAACGGCCGTTCCCAGCCTCAAGGCATTGCGGGAACGGGTGTTCCCACCTTTTCAAATAAAATAGGCGGCCGACCGCGGGAACGGCCGTTCCCATTTGGCCTTGGAGCCGGAAGGGCCGTTCCCAGCTAGGCGCGTTTTAAAATGGGGAAAAACGTTGGCACGCTTTGGGGAACTCATGGGAACGACCGTTCCCATTTTTCAAAGGGGACCGGAACGGCCGTTCCCACCTGGATTGCAGAACAAAAGTTTCTGCATAAAATTACGAAAATGACCCCTCGATCCGACGACTTCTTTGACCCCGAATTGCTATAATATGCGCTAATATGATGTGAAACGACATGTTATCACACCACATTGCATTTTCATGGTCGTCTCGACACATTTCCGCCGTTCGTCATATTTTGGTCATTTTAGGTCATGTCTCACGAATATACGTTGTATTTGCACAGGTCACGAGGGCGTGGATGGGGAGCAAGCTCCTTAGAACACTTCCTTATTGTATTTTGCAAGAGAAGGTGAGGTTTTGTTTTGGTAAAACAAACCCTATAACCCCTATGTGCTAGTTTTCGGCCAAAACGTATTATACTTATGAATGATTTGAAAACCATGAACATTTCAAGCAAGCAATTCATGATTTCAAGCATGTTTGGCGAGTACATGATTGCACGTGGGCCCGAGGGTAATTCTTGAGCCAACCGGGAAAGCAAGGGCTGACGGGTAACTCCTGAATTATCTTCACATTGTTGGGATCACCCCCGAAGCCACTAGGAGATTAGTGGTGGAAGGAGTTCCGTGTCTAGAGGGTCATGTCCTCTACACACACCATGTCGTGGATAGTCGAGCCTTGCAAACTCACTATCACCCGGAGGAAGAAGGAGACTGGGGATTAATCCGGCATGTCGGGTTATCCTCGGGTTATTGCATGATTTCAAGCATGAAATTGTTTATGTGAGCACTAAATAAATTGCATGATCACGTATTTCTCAAGCAAGCAAGCATGATCACGTATTGTTCACGATTGGGAGTTCGGTTGGAGATTGCCCTTGCTCGCCAGGGCCACATGTTCATGACATTGACAAGCATGGATAAATAAACGTGTTAAAATAATTGGCTGTAATCTCGGGCAAAGATTAAACTTCTTGAATTATATATCTATTTTATTCTAAAGTCTTCACCCGAGGCTACAACTTGCATGTGATGTGTATATATATTTATTGCCCTCACTCAGTCTTCAGTAGACTGATACCCCACTTTTCAGGTACACTTTGAGCGTGGTCGTGCTAGGCGGGTGTCCGGTCGTCTTTTGCATCTTCACGAGTCTAGTACCTTTCATGTAAAGTACTTTTGAGACATTTCATGTTCTGATCGTTATTGTCACGTTTTGGATAATTAAGTATGTATGTTATTAAGAGATGATAATGTATTGATAGTTAAATTGGTACCTATATGTATGAATGATTTAATTGCTTCCGCTTTCATTATCATGTTGCTTTGATGTTGTTGGGGAGAGTGTCCCGCCTAGCCCGTTTATTTTATTGTCACCCGTTCGCTATAGTTCTGGTTTATGTATGGACTTCCCATTTCATACGTGGATCGGGGCTATAGTGCGGGGGATGTGGTGCCCTGGGGGTTAGGGTGCTACATCTACAGGTGGTATCAGAGCCCGGTTGCAAAACCGAGGTTCTCGAGTCGTGTCAAGTCAGTCTAGGTCGCACGGCATAGGATTATGTGGTATTTGGGAGTCTGCATTTGGTTGACTTACCTGATTTACTTATTTCTTCGCATTATTTGAGCTACTTGATCTTCCTTGAACATGTGCTACTTGATATTATGGAAATTATATGCACACATTTGCATTTGTTGATCAAGCCACGCATGTTTAGTGATTTAATTTCAGGATGGAGCACGACAGACGTTCCAGTGACCGATCCTCGAGGCACAGGCATCATCACCGCCGACACCATCGCCGCGAGAGATCACCACCTCCTCCACCTGCCTAGGCACAGCCCCAGGACTTTATGAACGCGGTAGTGGGGCTAATTGATCAGAGGCTACAGGATAGGGTTCCTCCACCACCTCCAGCACCCGTAGCACCTCCGGAGAACCCCATTTCTGCCATTTTACGAGAGTTTCAGAATCAGCGCCCCCTGAAGTTCTATAAGGGAGACGATATACAGGCAGAGATGTGGCTAAAAGAGATTGAAAGGATTTGGCAGCTTATCCCTTGTGACAGTCAGGAGAAGGCTCGCTGTACACTTACTCTTATTAAGGGCGAGGCCTATTCTTGGTGGGAAAGTACACAGATTGTTCTGGAGGCAGCCGAGACCGAGATTACTTGGGAGGTATTTGTACGGGAGTTCAGAAACAAGTATATTCCTCCAGCTTCCCGTACTCGCAGGTTGAGAGAGTTCACCGAGCTAAAGCAGGGAGGCAGGTCTGTGGGTCAGTATATCGCCGAGTTCGAGAGACTTTCTCGCTATGCACCCAACATAGCGAATGATGACTTTCACAAGGCGATGCAGTTCGTCCAGGGACTCAGGCCAGATATTTAGGATGCGCTGAAAGCAGCTAATACGAGCACCTGGGCAAAAGCTACCACCAAGGCCCTAAAAGTTGAGGATTCGGATATTGCTAGGAAAGCCACTTCGCGGATTGGACAGGCTTCGGGCTCGAGAGCAGGTCAGGGATCGAGCTCAGGGAAGAGGCCGATGATTTACTCTGCACCCCTAGCTCAGAAGAACCCCGGGAAGAAGCTTAAGGCGACAGGGCCATTACTGAGAGGTCCGACAGCTCCAGTACCACCCCAGCCACCTCAGAGACCGGGCTGCAGATGGTGTGGACTTCCTACACATACCTACGATAACTGCAGACGCCGGTTGGGCTTATGTTTGATTTACGGGAGTAACGAGCACTTGGTTGACGGTTGTCCGGATCGTCAGGATCCACCACCTGCAGGACCGAGGCCACTGGTGAGAGCTCGGGCTTATGCACTCGCTGGAGAGGAGCAGGATGCAGAGATAGACCCCGCCGCGGTAGTTGAAGGTATTATTTGCATTCATGGCACGAACATCCATACATTATTTGATCCAGGAGCTACACACTCCTTTCTTGCGCACTCTATTGCTATTACTTTGTCTTTGCCTGCTATGTGTACTTCTGTGCGCTATATAGTTAGTACTCCTTTCGGTATTAGGCGAGAGACGGATCAGGTTTACAGGGATGTTCCAGTTGTGATTGAAGGCCGGGAGTTTCTGACAGATTTCATTGTTATGCCGATGGAGAGATACGGAGCTATATTGGGGATGGAATGGTTATACAGGCATTGTGTTACAGTGGATTGTCGGCCTAAAAAGGTTCAGTTGGGTTCAGAGGTTATTACGGGTTGTACTTCAAAGACCGTACCCCTACTTTCGGTTTCAGAGGCTCAGAAGCTAGTCAGAGACGGGGCTACAGGGTTCATTGCCTATATTCTGGACAAGCCAAAAGATCAGGTGAAATTAGAGGACACCGAAGTGGTAAAGGAATTTCCCGAGGTATTCCCAGAAAAATTGGATTCCTTGCCTCCTGAACGAGAGATTGAATTTGTGATCGATCTTTTTCCGAATGCTGAGCCGTATTCAAAGACTCCGTACCGGATGGCTCCAGCGGAATTAAAAGAATTAAAAGTCCAGCTGGAAGCATTGTTGGAAGTTGGGTACATTCGACAGAGTTCTTCGCCTTGGGGAGCGCCGGTTTTATTTGTAAAGAAAAAGGACGGGACTTTAAGAATGTGCATCGATTACAGAGAGTTGAACAGGATGACTATCAAGAACAAGTATCCCCTCCCACATATCGAGGAGTTATTCGATATACTTCAGGGCTCCAAAGTTTATTCGAAATTGGACTTAAGACAGGGATACTATCAGCTGCGAATCCGAGCAGAGGATATTCCTAAGACAGGATTCAATACTCGGTACGGGCACTAAGAGTTCGTGGTTATGCCGTTTGGATTAACGAACGCCCCTGCATGTTTCATGGATATGATGCACCGGATATTCAGGCCTTTCCTCGACAAGTTCGTGGTGATTTTTATTGACGATATTCTGGTTTTCTCAAAATCAGCCGAGGAGCACGCGAGACATCTCAGGCTCGTTCTTCAGACACTAAAAGAGCATCAGTTGTTTGCTAAGTTCAGTAAGTGTGAATTTTGGATCGATCGGGTTTCTTTCTTAGGACATGTGGTTTCAGGAAAAGGGTTGGAAGTCGATCCCTCGAAAATCGAGGCCGTGCTCAAGTGGGAGAAACCAAAGAATGCCTTGGAAATTAGAAGCTTCTTGGGATTGGCCGGTTACTATAGAAGATTTGTTCAGGACTTCTCCAAGATTGCTGCACCCTTAACCCGATTGACAAAGAAGGATGTTAAGTTTGTCTGGGACGAGAAGTGTGATCAAAGCTTTAATTTTCTGAAAGAAAAGTTAGTCTCAGCTCCGGTGTTAACTTTACCCGAGGGTTCAGAGGGATATGCGGTATACACAGATGCTTCTAAAGAAGGCTTAGGTTGTGTTTTGACTCAGAAAGGAAAAGTGATCGCCTATGCTTCTCGGAAGCTAAAGGAATATGAAAGGAATTATCCGACACACGACCTAGAGCTTGCAGCCGTGATCTTTGCTCTCGGGAAATGGAGACATTATCTTTATGGGACTTCCTTTGAGATTTTTACCGACCATAAGAGCCTCCAGTATTTATTCACACATAAGGATTTGAATATGAGGCAACGGCGTTGGATGGAAAAGTTGGAAGATTATGATTGTACAATTAAATACCATCCCGGGAAAGCAAATGTGGTCGCCGATGCGCTTAGCAGAAAGGCGAGTGTATCAAGTCTGGAAATAAAGGAAAGTGAGGAAGTTGTCCCGATTGTGTTAAAGGCTCGGGTTTCTAACATCACAATTCAGCCGGAATTAAAGTATCAGTTATTTGAGGCTCAGAATAAGGATCCGGAAGTGCAGAAGCTTGTAAGTAAAGCTAAGGATGACCCGGAGAGTCCGTTTGGGTTTGATGAGACCGGGTTGCTTCGGTTTAAAAACAGAGTAGTAGTACCTGAAGAATTGAGACGAGTCCTACTTGAAGAAGCTCACAGGTCAGCCTACTCGATCCACCCAGGAGGAAATAAAATGTATAAGGATTTAAAGCAATACTATTGGTGGAACGGGATGAAAAGAGACGTGGCAGAATTTGTGAAACATTGCTTGACTTGTCAAAAAGTGAAAGCTGAGCACCAAAAACCCGCGGGGCTTCTACAACCGTTACCTATTCCCGAGTGGAAATGGGAACAAGTAACGATGGACTTTGTTTCCGGATTACCGAAGGTTAAAGGCGGGTTTGATGGAATTTGGGTAATCGTGGATAGATTTACAAAATCTGCTCACTTTCTACCAGTCCGAATGTCCTATAAGATCCCGAAGTTGGCCGAGATTTATAACAGAGAGATTATTCGACTTCATCCCATCCGGTGAGCATAGTACAGACCGAGACCCGAGATTTACTTCTAAGTTGTGGCAGGAATTACAGGCTATCTTGGGTACGAAACTTAAGTTCAGTACAGCATTCCACCCGCAAACAGACGGTCAAACGGAAAGGTTAATCAGATATTTGGAAGATCTTCTTCGGGCTTGCGCGATAGATTTTCAGAACTCGTGGGCAGAACAGCTTCCTTTAATCGAGTTCGCTAATAATAACAGCTTTCAGGCTTCGATCGGGATGGCTCCTTACGAGTTACTTTACGGAAGAAAGTGTCGGTCTCCGTTGTTCTTCGACTTGGAAGAATGGAAATGGTCAAAACAGGAAGGAGTAAAGAGAGGTGAAAGATTCAAAAGGCCTTCCAAAGTTGTTCAGGCTATGATTGAAAAAGTTCAAATGATTCAACAACGGATGAAAGCCGCGCAAGATAGGCAAAAGAGCTATGCCGATAAGCGCCAAAGAGATCTAGAATTTGAAGTTGGTGACCGGGTATTCTTGAAGGTGTCACCAAGGAAAGGTTTCACCCGGATCGGGAAAGGAGGAAAACTTAATCCTCGCTACTTAGGTTCGTTTGAGATTCTTGAAAGAATAGGCGAGGTAGCCTATCGATTGGACCTACCACCGAGTCTTACGGGGATTCACAACGTATTTCATGTTTCACAATTAAGGAAATACTACCCCGATGAGACTACGATTCTCCCCGTGGAAGAAGTTGAATTGGAATCGAATTTGACCTTTGTTCAGAGACCGGTTAAAATCATGGATCGGAAATTCCAAGAGTTGAGAAATCGGAGGATTCCCATGGTTAAAGTGTTGTGGAGAAGCGATAAAACCTAGGAAGCCACTTGGGAAACAGAGGATAAAATGAAACCGAGGAAGTACTTTTGAGACATTTCATGTTCTGATCGTTATTGTCACGTTTTGGATAATTAAGTATGTATGTTATTAAGAGATGATAATGTATTGATAGTTAAATTGGTACCTATATGTATGAATGATTTAATTGCTTCCGCTTTCATTATCATGTTGCTTTGATGTTGTTGGGGAGAGTGTCCCGCCTAGCCCGTTTATTTTATTGTCACCCGTTCGCTATAGTTCTGGTTTATGTATGGACTTCCCATTTCATACGTGGATCGGGGCTATAGTGCGGGGGATGTGGTGCCCTGGGGGTTAGGGTGCTACAACCCAGGAGTGAATTTATAGCTCTGGGGGTGAATGAAACTCGTTCTCCCATCACATAGGACTCAACTTTGATGCCAGACTTATCAGGAATTTTGAAAAACTCAGCATTAGCATAGAAAAGTTTACCCAGGTTAGGATATGCAATTTCATCAATCTCAAGAAGTGGTTTCCAACCTAGTTCCGCAAACCGAGTGACAATAAAGCATGATGGAAAATGAGTAAAGTTGATAGATCTACCTTTGTTCCACTTTCTATGAAATAGATCGTTTTCATAGTACTCTTGAGATTCAATGTCATGAAAAAGTACCTGAGTGTTTAATGAGTCAAAATCTATCTCGTCAATTTTGTGAATGACTTCATACAAGGGAGGCTGTTCATCTTCAGAGAAGTCAGTATAGACATCATCCTCGTCTTCTTTGTCAGATTCTTCCAGACTAGAACGTTTTGAAGCATTGCTAGAGGCTTTTGAAGACGACTTGGCACTATTTGGATTCGATGTGTCAGGAGGTATTTTTGAAGGATTAAGGGTTGAAGGTGTGGAAGAAGATGGTTTTTCATGGTTGATTCCTTTAGGCACAATAGGTGTTGTTTCTTTTGGGCGAGATTTGGATCAGGCGGCCAAAGGAATGTGATCGTCGGACTCTGTGTCAGATTCAGATAGGGTTTTTCTTTTCGCCATCTTCTGTGTAAGAGCAATTTTGCAGAGTGAATTTGGAAGGATGGAGAAGTTGATTTGGCTTAGGGTTGTGATGTTTCCGGACTTGAGAGGTACCATTAAATGGAGTTTTGGTGGCTTTTCAAATATCGAGGACACTCAACCGTCAGACACTTTTGGGCGGCAAGAAGCAGAATGATAAAAAGCTTTATTTGATAAAGGACACAAGTAAACCAAGAAAAACGTTAGTGGATTTATGCAATTTTATGAAAAGATAAAATACCCAACTGGTATTTTATAAACTCGAATTGTTCCAGTGGAAGAGGTTTTGTGAAAATATCTGCCAATTGGTCCTTACTGTTAACATGTAGAATTTTCACAGTTTGATCTTGTACGTAATCTGGTAAAAAATGATGTTTAATCTCAATGTGTTTGGTTCTAGAGTGAAAAACTGGATTTTTTGACAGGCAAATAGCACTTGTATTATCACAAAAGAGAGGAATTTCATTGAGACTCAAACCATAATCTGATAATGTCCTCTTCATCCAAATGAGTTGTGTACAGCAGCTTCCCAAGGCTATGTATTCTGCTTCAGTGGTTGAGAGAGCTACGACTCCTTGCTTTTTGCTTGACCAGCTTATAAGGCTCTTTCCAAGGAGTTGACATTGCCCACTTGTACTCTTACGATCCACTTTGCATCCTGCATAGTCTGCATCGGAAAAACCAACAAGATTGAAGTTTTCATGTTTTGGATACCATAAGCCGACATCCATTGTTCCATTAAGATATCTAAGAATCCTTTTGAGAGCTTTGTAGTGTGATATCTTTGGATCTGATTGGAATCTTACACATAAAGTAGTTGCAAAGAGAATGTCAGGACGACTAGCTGTTAGGTACAACAGGTTTCCGATGATTCCTCTGTATAACTTTTCATCAATGCTATCTCCAAGAGGATCTTTATCAAGCTTAGTAGAGTGACACATCGGAGTGGTCATTGAATTGGACTCAAGCATTCCATGTTTCCTGAGAATTTCTTTGGTATATTTTTCTTGCGAAACAAAGATTCCAGAGGAAGTTTGTTTGATTTGAAGTCCAAGGAAAAAATTTAACTCCCCCATCATGCTCATTTCAAACTCAGCTTTCATACAATGTGAAAATTCTTCACAAAGTTTAGAATTTTGACTTCCAAAAATGATGTCATCTACGTATATTTGAACAATGATAAGACTTTTATCTGTAGTCATTGTAAAGAGTGTGGTATCAGTTGTACCAACTGAGAAGTTGTTCTTGATTAGGTATTTTCTAAGTCTATCATACCAAGCTCGTGGAGCTTGCTTTAAGCCGTAGAGAGCCTTTTTTAGTTTGTAGACATGATTTGGAAAGCATGGGTTCTCAAACCCAGGAGGTTGACTGACATAGACCTTCTCAGAGATGAATCCATTGAGAAATGCACTTTTGACATCCATTTGATATAGGATGAATTTGTGAAAGGATACAAAAGCAAGAAGAATCCGAATTGACTCAAGTCTTGCCACAGGAGCAAAGGTTTCTTCGTAATCTATTCCTTCCTGTTGGCAATATCCTTTAGCCACAAGTCTAGCTTTGTTTCGTATAACTTTTCCGTTTTCATCCTGTTTATTTCGAAACACCCATTTAGTTCCAATGACTTGTTGTTCATGAGGTTTCTCAACAAGTTCCCAGACATCATTTTTATGGAACTGATCAAGTTCCTCTTTCATAGCTTTTACCTAATGTTCATCAAGCAGGGCATCTTTCACATTCTTTGGTTCATCAATTGAAAGTAGACTTTCATGAGATGGATTTTGGATCATTTGAGCTTTAGCTCTAGTCATGATACTAGCCTGTACATCTCCAATGGTTTTATCAGTTGGATGACTTGAGGCATGTTTGAATTTTCTTGAGACTCTTGCCTCACTTGAGCTACTTTCATGATTTGTATCATCATGCTCAGTATCTGTATCAATATTGTTCTGAGATTCATCATTTCTCTCATTTCCATCATGACTTGTATGATTGTTCTCAGGGAATGGTTGTGGCCCTGTAGGATAAGTCATCAAATGATTCCTGTCATGAGGATCGGATTCATCAAAATTTACATGTACGGATTCAATGACAGTTAATTTCCTTTTGTTAAATACCCTATAGGCTCTGCTGTGATTGGAGTATCCAAGAAAGATTCCTTCATCATTTTTGGAATCAAATTTTCCACGTTGATCCCTATCATTGAGGATGAAACATTTACACCCAAAAACTCTAAAGTAAGAGATGTTTGGCTTTTTGCCATTCCAAAGTTCATAGGGTGTCAGCTTGAGCAGAGGTCTTAAAAATACTCTGTTTGACACATAGCATGCTGTATTTACAACCTCTCCCCAGAAAGATTTAGGAAGTTGATATTCATTCAACATTGTTCTAGCCATTTCTTGAATGACTCTGTTTTTTCTTTCCACAACTCCATTTTATTGTGGAGTTTTTGGTGCAGAAAAATCATGAGTATACCCTTGATCATCACAAAAATTTGTGAAGTTTGAATCCTCAAATTCCATCCCATGATCACTACGAATCTTCACAATTTTTCTTCCTTTTTCATTTTCCAATCTTTTGACCAGGGGAACAAAAAATTTGAGCACCTCATTTTTGTGTGCTAAGAACAGGACCCACATGTATCGTGTATAATCATCAACAATAACCATTGTATATTTCTTTTTTCCCAGAGATTCAGTTCTCATAGGTCCAAAAAGATCAATGTGAACTAATTCAAGAGGTTGATCAGTTGTAACACTTGGTTTTGATTTGAATGAAGTCATGATTTGTTTGCCCATTTGACAAGCACTACAAACTTTGTTTCTAACAAAGTTTACGTTTGGCAGACCTCTCACAAGATCTTTCAAGGCAATGTGTGAGAATAACTCCATGTTAGCATGTCCCAACCGTCTATGCCACAGTTGAGTGGTGTCATCATTAGCTACTAGACATCCCACATTTTGCTTAGCAAGATCAGTCAGAGTGAAGCAGCAGATGTTCCTTTCTCTTTTAGCTGTAAAGACAGCTTTTTGGTTCTTTGAAACCACACATTGTGATGTACAGAAATTGACATCAAATCCACCATCGCATAATTGACTAATACTGATTAGATTGTGCTCTAACCCAGTCACAAGAAATACTTTTTCAATACAGGTACCATTTAAGATACCAATAGTTCCTTCACCAACAATTTTACCTTTTGTGTTGTCGGCGAAGAGAACATTTCCTCCTTCAGTATCTTGGATCTTGATAAAGCATGACCTGTCTCCGGTCATATGACGAGAACATCCACTGTTCATGATCCATCTGCCTCCTTTTTTATTTTCCTGCAGCCTTTATAACTTTAGGTCCCCTAGATAATGAGGGTCCTTCATTGTTAGACTTATGCTGAGGAACTTTGGGTTTCCATACCCAAGTACCAGGCCTTTTACCTTTTGGATTTCTTTTGAAGAAGCAATTTTTTATAGTGTGACCAATTTTGTTACATGAGTAACATCTCAGCATTTTCTTCTTCGGGCAATTGTACGGTTTATTGACTCTGATTTTTGAAAACCTTTTCAAGTCTTGATTTTCCCTTTTTGACGCCTTAAGAGACTCAGATAACATTTTAAAATTTCTTTCCAGCTCTTGTCTACTAAGGGGCTTTCGAAACTTGTGAATGCTTAATTCATAATTGAGACTAAAAGTTCTATCCACAAGTTTTGAATTTTCATCTTTTATCTCTTTAAGTTCTGTGAAAAGTGATTTCAATTTCTTTTCAAGTTCTTGTCTCTCATTCTCACTTTTTAAAAGACTTCTTTCGAGAAAATCAATTCTAGCACTGAGGATTCCAGGATTTTCAAATTCCTCAGGTTCTGATCCGGAAGCATAAGAGACTTCAGATGGAGCTTTAGAAGATACCTGAGATTTTGCCATTAGTCCAAAGTGATTCTTTTCCTTATTCTTCTTACTTTTTCTTGAGATGGGCCCCCTTTTCTTTTTATTGAGTGCTTCCAACCTTTCTTTACTTCGCCAGGCTTCATCTTCATCATAATATGTAAGGCTGCAAAGACATTCATGATGGTTAGGAGTTTTAAGAGATGACTTGACTCGGTCATGGTGTGCATTTTGCAGACTTCTCCACACATCATGGACCGTAGCACAGCTTTTGACACACGTTTGTTTGTCACGGCTGAGTGACCTTATTAGGATTAGCTTAGCTCTGGCATTCAGAGACAAGATCTCTTTTTCATTTTGCAGATATTCATATGATCTTGTTGGGACACTGGTTCCAGGTTTCAGTTTCGGAAGAATTACACATTTCTTGACTGTAATTTCCCATAAGTCAAAGCTTATGGCTGTTAGATACTCTTCCATATCCGTGTTCCATGATAGAAAGTTTGTTTCATCGAGACATGGTGGATCAAGATTGATCGTTGTTTTCCACAACATTTTCATTGGATCTTTAACTCTTGGCTTGTTAAGGCCAAAATGAACGAGTACCAGCTCTGGTACCACTTGTTACACTTCAGGTTCCACACAATCAGTTGATTGAAGCTTCAAAGGTTTAATCTTTGATTTTCCAAATCCTTATATCAAAAAGGAACAGAGTGCGCGCAATCAAAATAACACAGTGTTTATAGAGGTTGGCTCACCATGATTGTGAAAACACAAATCGGGCAAGTTAGTCCTCTACCTAAGTTTGTTAAGCTTAGGATTTTAAAGAGAGTTGAATTAAGAATAGGATCAAGCGAAGCCTATGTAACAAAGACTATGGCTTCAAAGCTGGATCCAAGGTACAAGATACAATGAAGGCTGAAAGCAAGAAAAGAACCTATGTAACAAAGACTATGGTTCTATCAGGCCAGCAAGCTGAAGAGCAAGGCAGAAACCTATGTAACAATGACTATGGTTCCACCAGGCCAGCAACAAAGGGCTATAAAATTCACTATGAGAAATCAAAGGAAAACTCTATGTGAATTTGTCAAAAGACAGCACTTTTTCACAAAGTATCTATGAATCTATTTAAAGATGTATGAAGATGACCGTTGTGTTCTCCAACGGCTATTTCTTTGCGCAGTTTCCAAAAAGTCTTCAACTTTTGAAACTGTTATCTGTTGACTTCTGCAGAACGAACAATTGTAAGGAATCAACAAAAAATCATTTTTAGTTCCACTAACATGACTTTCTTAAGTTATTTCATCTTACAAGTTGAATTAATAAGAATTCATTTAAATAGTTAAAGAATTCTTTTTTAAAATAGTAATTTGGATTCGAATCTCTAATACAGTAGGTAACTTTGTTTTGATGATATCTCCTTTTTCTAAGAGGAATTCCTTAAAAATTACATCCATATTGTTGGTGTCATCTAAATTTAATTTGTATGAATAAATATTGTTGAACTCGAAGAAAGTTGTTCCTTTTAGACTTTAGTCAAATTAAATTAACTTTTGTGTTGCTGTCAACTTTTTCAAACCACTCTTTCGACGTTGAGGGCTCGTTTACTTCTAAGGTTGGTAAACCAACCCCAATGGGCTGGTTAAATTTTTTTTTCATGGTTATTTAGCCCAACCCCATATTTTACTTTGCCATTTTTGTATTTTGGTTGTATAGCCCAAAAGTTGGACTGATTTTACTTTGTGGGGTTATGGCTATTTACCCCGGATCTGGAAACAAAATTACCAAGTTAGCCTTATCTTGTAATAAGTGCCCATTTACCATTCACCATTTTTGGGGGAAATTTTCAGTCTTTCAAAAAAGGCGGGGCAAGACTAAAAAAATCAAGGGCAACACGGTAATATTATGCATGATATCATGGACAATAATGACATTTCGACATAACCAACGAGTCCAGTTTATTTAACCGCTCCAAAAATTCTAGTTATTTTGGCCAACCTTCCCAAGCTTTAACCCAAAAGTCCAAAACCCCAATATTGCTGCCCATCAAAGTAAATAGTTGTGTAGGTGGGGTTATCTAGCCAAACTTGCCTTTACTACCTTAGTAAGCGAGCCCTTGCATGTTGGGCGTGTAAAGAAATTTCATCCGAGTATTTGTTGGAATATGCAACTCATATTTAGTTTTATATGAAATTTAATTTTATTTATTTTATAACTATTTTTTATTATTATTATAAATTTGTATATATATATATAGTTTTTGGAGGATTATGGTATCTGCTCCAAAGATAAAGAAAAACAAATGAATATATGGATGAATCTCTATTCATTACTAACTATAGTAAATATAGACGGTACTAATATCATCGTATCAATTTTTGATGTTTTTATACAATTGCTCCATGAATTGGTTAAATATATAAAATAAAGTTCTAAGAGATGCCACTGGAACAATGGTAAATTATGTATTGGATTATACATTGGATTTTGCCGGACAAGGAATTGATTAAATATATGAAAGTTCCACGAGATACAACCGGTGCAATGGTAAGTTATACATTAAATTTTGCAGGACCAAAAAAATAAAAGAGAAAATTGCACTTTTAGTCCCATAGGATATAAGTGGATTTTTTTTTTTGTCCCGTAGTTTTTAAATAGTCCTACTCGTTTGTATTTTTAATACTTTTGGTCCCAAAAGCTAAAATTTTCACTATTAATCTCAAAATCTATTAAGTTTTCATTAGATGTTTCACATAAATTACCCTTTTCTTTTTTTCGATAAACATATAAAAATTATTATAGTATAATATAAATATAACAATATGTTATATAATTATAATTTGTTTAATTTTGATTTTTTAACTCTACTTAAAAATATATGGTTAAAATCGCCTTTAATTCTAATTAAATGTTATATTGATAGATTAAATAAAAAAAAGGCTATTATACAGTATTTTTAAAAAATATATAATAAATAAAAAATTAAGATATTTTT
Source organism: Lantana camara (assembly GCA_037501455.1). Classification (NCBI taxonomy): domain Eukaryota; kingdom Viridiplantae; phylum Streptophyta; class Magnoliopsida; order Lamiales; family Verbenaceae; genus Lantana; species Lantana camara. The sequence continues at coordinate 25,753,826 of CM074855.1, read as the reverse complement.
CAAAATCACTTTTTAATTCTAATTAAATATTATAATAAATAAAAAATAATTATATGTTATATTATTTAATTTGTTTTAATTTGATTTTTTCAAATTCTAATTAAATAAAAAATGATTAAAATAACCTATTAATTCTAATTAAATATTATATTGATGCATAAAAATTATATAAATTCTAAATATTACACATCATGTTAAAACATAAATAATAAATAAAAAATCACTTTTTAATTATAATTAAATATTATATTAATAAATAAATAAATGTATAATCTCTTTTTTTCCTCCTTATGGGACTAGTAGTGAAAATTTTGGCTTTTGGGATCAAAAGTATTAAAATTAAAAACGTGTAGGGCTATTTAAAAACTATGGGACTGTAAAAAAATCCACTTATATCCTATGGGATCAAAAATAATATTTTCTCAAAATAAAATTTCCACCTTCAAGTTGAACTTCTTCATTCTTTCGGAGCTCCAACTTGAGAGATAAACCATTAGAATATTTAATTAATTTTTAGTGTTGGGGACATACCTAAAGGCCCAGACTTCAGAGGTGTAACTCGCAAAAAGGACTTATGCCAGATTAGTCAGCTCGCATAGGCGGCGAGCTGATTAAGTGACAAGTGTCGAAATTGCCAAAATAAATAAATATCCGGTTTAAGACTAACTGAGTATAGCGCAAACGGGTCGAATCTACAGAGACTGGTTGGAGATAATTCTAATTACTTGCAGGAAAAACGTGTAATAAACTAGCCTACTAAATTAGAGGGGGGGGGGGGGGGGGTTGGATTTAATCTCTACTAACTAACTAAGAAAACAACTAAATTATAAGAAATAACTAATCACGTTGGAAATAAGTTTTAAACAATCAGATGGAAAACAATACCTAGCTAGGAATTATAATTTAGTTTAGACATCAATCACGGACTCAATAATAAATTCAATTCTTTCAAATAGGTTAGCTATAGCAAATAGAGACACTCGACTCCGTCTAGTTTTCTCTTAAATGTTAGAACAACCTAGAGACACTCGACGGTTATTCCCTAATCAATTCACAACCCCTAGAGACACTCGACGGGATTTAATGAATCAACAACATTAAGAATTAAGAAAACACTAACCCTAATCAACCTAGTCACGACACGTGCTAAATTTAAATTAGATTATTAATCCCCTTAATAAGTTGAGAACTGCAACCAATCCTTCTTATTAACGCGCCACTAATTATCTATCAAGCATTACATAAAACTTCATGCAATCAAGATTGGCAATACGCAACAAACTTACTTAGAAAATCGGGCCCTAATCAACTAAGTAAATAAATCACGATAAACACTGCACGCCGAGAACTAATAAATACTTGAACTTAAATTAAATTATGAAAAACACTTAGGTCTCATGATGTCAAAAACTAAACTATAATATCCTAGCTAAGCATTAAGGAAATTAGGTACTCATATCCATATTGTTTGAAAGCAATAAACGAAGTAAAAACATGAATCTAACTAAAGGAAAGATTGAAGAGGAAAGTTTCGGATGAATCTTCAAGCTCTCGCCTCCAAGATCCTCTCGCCAACTGCCGCTCAAAATCACGAAGGAAAAGTGTATGTATAGTCCTCCAAAACTGATCCCAAAGGCGTGTATTTATAGCTTCACAATCCAAGAATCCTTGTCCGAAACGGACCCTTCCTTCTCGCCTACTTGCTGACCAAGACTTGTCTCCAAAGCTTAGCTCCAATCCAAAGCACACGTGCAGCCCAAAAGTACAAAACCCACTCCCAATTAAAGTAAATCAGCCACTAAAATAAAACTCCAAGAAGGCTTCCACATGGGCTCAATTAATACTCACACCTGGCCCATTAAATCAAGTCTGCCCATTTTAGTTCCTTCCCATGAAACACATCCATGTTTCCAACACAATTCAGGCCTTCGTTCCATATAAAGCCAAGTCAACACCCTTCAATCTCCAAGCCTTTATTTTCTTTGCCTAGTCGCGTGCACAAATTGATCCTAGAAATCCCAATTACAGCAATAAAGCCCCAACTGCACTTCTAAACAAAAATTGATCAAATGCATCAAATATATCAAAATAAAGCCCTAAAATCAGTCACACATATGCACAAAATATAGGAGTTATAAACGTGCTATCAAATTCCCCCACACTTGCCCATTCACTCGTCCTCGAGGGAAATAAAAATCAATGAAACCTCACTTCCATCAAACACATCCACAAAGGCGAACTCCGAATTTTTCGCCTAAATGAATCTAGCAAATCAAACACCTTAGCCGACCACATGGAATTAAGTTAATAAGTATAAACATCATACCCTCGTGTGTAGTGTGAAATTGAACAAAGAATGTACAAAGACTAGATCAATTAGTTAACATTTTTGTTTGCATAAAAACCAATCATCAACTTCGAATGCACCGTCACCCCAATCTCTACTAATTTGATCAACTAATGACCCAAAATCGATAGGTCTTTTCGAGATTGTAACGTAGGCTTGGGTCAGGTTAGGAAAAAGTAAATCAAAGGCTAATCACCAAGCTTACACGTTCTCAATAAACCCTCAAGTGTTTCCCTTTATTTCGTCCCAATAGACTCCCTTTTCATAACTTTCTCAGTACCCATTTTTGGATATTCAACAAGGCACAATTTTTTCACACTTTGCTCTTTTTTTTTTTTTTCAGCTCAATCTTTTTCTTTCTCTCAGTTTTCTTTTCTTTTCTTCTTGACTTCTTTTTCTTTCTTTTTTCTTTCATCACTCTCACAATTTTCTATTCCACACATAATGAAAATTTTCTCTTCTCATTTCAATCCCAAAAATGAGTCTAGACATAATCAATATAATCCCAAAAAAGAAAATGAGTAAACAAGGTGTAACAAAGATAAGGGTAGGAAATGGTATTGTGCACTCGGCTTGTAGCGTGGCTAAGAAAGAAATATTTGCACAATACTAAGGCTCAGCGAGGTCAATCGGGGGATGTTATTTAGTGAAATTCAATAAAAAGTTATTTAGTGAAATTCAATAAAAAGGCCAAAAACACCGACATGAATGCCTATGTCACTTCCCAAATCACTAGTCAATCAATCTATTTCGCCTCGACGGGGGTTAAGTGCATTCTAATCAACTTTCGGAGCTCATTTGAAAAAAAATATAACCAATTCATCTAAACAATGTACATAACTTGTTCAATAATGTGCGTGAGCAATGAGGGCATCAAGTTATACTAATTAAATAAAACTTCACACAACGATTCACGTACTCAATCGCCTAATAAGTTCTAGCAAAATCCAGAGTTCAAGCCTAAGCAAACATATTGAAAATGAGAGCAAATTATGCATGACTTTTAATATCCTCGTATTCAAGCGAATTGGCATATAAAATCAGTTAAAACAGCCCCAAAATTCACCCTAGAGACAGCCCTAATAATCAGATATATTTACCCCAGTTAATCCCAGCAAAACAGTCCAGTTTATGCACATTTTCAGCCACTAAAACAGCCCTAAAATCTGAAAATAAAGACTGTACAAATATTCCAAAATAACAGACCCCTAACACGCGTAAAATCACAAAATATACACCGCAAAATAGCCACAAAAATAGTATGACAAGCCTACACAGTGAGCTCGGCTCGTCAAATCCCCCCCACGCTCATTCATGCATAGTCCCCTAGGCATAAAAAATGAAAATAAAGAACAAGGACTTCCCTGAAAAGCGCGGGGCGCGAAAGCGTCAAGGCGCGGGCTATATGTGACCTATCGCAGCGAGAAGGATGTCCAGCTTCTTGTTCGTGGACGCCCGGAGCTCAACAAGTTCTTGCTCAACGCGTGCTAACCGTGTACCCACATCGTCATCAGCCTCGGCGGGCTGCTGCTCAACGGTTGGCCCATCCTTCATCGGAAAAACCCTCTTCACTCTCTTTGGCTTTAAACTTGCACGAGAAAGGGAATACCCTTCACCGGTTTTGACTAACATATTCATATTATCTAAACTATACAAGTCAAGACTCGTCATGCGGCATGCAACAGTCAAAGCAGGGGTATCGGGGCCAAGCAATTCATGACATCGTGCAAAATGTATGATAACGTGTCCTAAACTCAAATCACGACCGCCACGCTTCACATCCCTAAAAGCAATTGCTAACCAAAAACCCAAATTAATTTTTCGCTTTTGCATCATTCCCCACAAAAAGAATAATTCGGTTTTCGTAATTACCCCAAACCCGCGTGTACGGCAAGAGAAAGTAGAAGAAATAAACCGGTGCAAATAACGCAACATTGGGTCAATTAAATCATAATCCTTGTAAGTATGAGAATTATATGTACGCGCACCCCAAACAGCAAAATCTCGAAAGACACTTCTATCAACAAAATCAGGCACATTCTTATAATCACATAGTATGCCTAAGTACTCATCTACTGGGAGGTGGGCCCAGAACAGTAGCAGTCCGGGACCACATTTTAAATTTTTTATTATAATACAAATATTAAAATATTTCTAAAACATTTTAATACAAAGCGGAAGACTAGCCGGATCTACTCAAGTATATACATGCAATTGATAATAAATTTTAAATCACTTAAGCAGATAAATATCTAACATGCAATTAACACTTAAGAGTACATAATTTATCATGCTTAAGATAAAACAACTGTAAAATATTACCGTACTGCAAACATGGCTATCTGACGGCATTTTTTCAGCTCCCGAATTCACCTCCCGAGAATCCGATCCCCGATCTCCTCGTGAAACCGGCAGAGCTTCCCTGCAATAACCCCAGGGACACCCTCAGAGTGTGGGCTCCCAAAGTATTTCTCTAAATACTTAGAGAAAATAAAACTTTAAACTAGGAAACCCTTTTCAGGGTTTAATCTCCCGAAATTAGGCGTTTTATATAAACACCTAATTAAAATTAATTCCAAAATAAATCGGAATTAACTAGGAGAAAATGGGATATGGTTTCAAAGCTAAGAACTAGCCAAAACCTCTCCCAAAATTGAATGAGAAAAATGGCAAGGGGATCAGCCTATTTATAGGCATAAAACGGAGGGCAAAACGGTCATTTTATGCACAAAAGCAAGGGTAAAATGGTCATTTCACATCTCCACTTGCGTGTACAACTTGGACACGAAAACCGAGGTGACCACGTGGAAGGTCTCATCGCCGTGAATCCAACGCCGCCGACCGATTGCCGAGAAACCCCCGCACGCGCCACCTGAAGGTGACGCGTGTGAGATACATGCGGCTAGGGTTTGTTGTCCCTTGGTCCGGCCCGGCCGAACCGGTTCGACACGTGGCCAGTCCTGGCGACGCCACGTGTCCAGTCCGGGCTGACCCTATTCGTTTGACCCGGCCCGTTGACTGGACCCTGACCCGTTGACACCACCCGTATTTCGTTTGACTGACCCGGTCCAGATAAATCTGGACCGTTGCTTCGCGCTGACGTGGCGCGATCTGGGCCGTCCACGTGTCGCACACGTGGCGTGCCACGTGACCGCCCAGTCAGCGCCACCTGGTCCCACCTTGCTGACTTGGCATGCCACGTCTGTTGGGAATAAGTGCCCTGAAAATTCAATTTATTGAATTAATTAAACTGAATTTACAACAAGTTATGAGTATTTCACATATTAATAATTAATGACGTGTGGTGGTATTCTCATATGAAATGTGTTTCATAGGAAAAGACTTTGAATACCGAAATCACGTGTCATTAAAGTTCTAGTCGGTAAGATAAGAATATGTTCTTATCAAGACTATAACGTGGTTATATAAGATGATTAGTCTTTCGTCATAGGGAATGGTGATTCCAATTATAACACGTTGATGATTTTCAATAGGATTGGAAACATCGAACTGAACCACTGAGATAATTCATTTTATACTGCTATCTAAAATGACTAAAATCTCAGGAAGCATTGTACTCTTAATCCTGACAATATTTCGACTTTAGGCATGTAGTGTTAGTCATTGTAACATACTCGAAGTGAGGTCTCGGTAACGGGTGGCCAAAATACTTTGTATGATTCGGTGACAACATGAAATATGCTAAAGAGTTATATTGATCGAGGAATCTGTGGTCTTGCTGGAAGGAAAAAGATATCCTTGAAATAGATTTGCAAAAGTTCGAATTAAGACTTTGGCCAAAGCACTTCGCGTGATAACGTCAACGAAGTTGTATGTTGAATGTGTTTCACATACAGAGAATTTGAACTTAAGGTGAATCAATAAATTTCAAATTGGAGATGAAAAATAAATGATAGTAGTTGTAATTTATTTTTCATGGATATCTACACGGAGGAGTAAAATGCGAAATTATTCTAGATCGAGAAATTCGTGAATAATTTAATTAATTTTAGAGTGCAACAATATTTATTTAGTGGAATTAAATATTGTTAAACGGTAATTAATTATTGTCATGAGATGATAATATATTAATCCGTTTGGAGCTAAAATTAATTAGTCCTGCAGGTCCCTCTGCAAGCCCCAAATTGAAAACCCAAAGAGAAAATAATAAAAGGAGAAAGATAAATGAATTTTTCAAAGTGTTTGAAAATAGCCAAGAGATTTATTTTAAGAAAATAAATCAATTTCCAAAGAGTTGGAAATGCCCGGAATTTTATTTTGGAGAAAATAAAATTTAAAATTTAAAAAAAAAAAAAAAAAAAATTTTTTTGCTGACGTGGCAGGTGACGTGGCACTGACGTGTCACGCCACGTCAGCAAGTGGGCCCAGGTGGCGCTGACTGGGCAGCCGCGTGGCACGCCACGTGTGCGACACGTGGACGGCCCAGATCGCGCCACGTCATCATGTTGACCGGGTTAACTGGTCCAGAGCCGGGTCAACGGGTCGGGTTTCCGGATAGAACCGGACCGGGTCCGGTTCCGGGTCGGACCAGACCCGGACACGTGGCAGCTCCTGAAGAGGCCACGTCACCGGAAACCCTAGCCGGCAAATGATCACACGGGCCGCCTTGTAGCCGCACGTGTGGGCGCGTGCGTGCTCCGATGGGCGCGTTCTCGGCGGCGTTGGACTCGTGGTGGAGAGACCTTCAACGTGGTATCCTTGGTTTTCGTGTCCAAGTTGTACACGCAAGTGGGATGTGAAATTACCATTTTACCCTTGCTTTTGAATCCAAAATGACCGAAACGCCCTCGGTTTTTCCCCTATAAATAGGGGCCTTGGGTCCTCATTTCTCATTAAACATTTGGGAGAGGTTTTGGCTAGAGAATAGCTTTGAAACCATATCCCATTTCTCCTAGTTAATTTCGATTTATTTCGGAATTAATTTTAATTAGGTGTTTATATATAAACGCCTGATTTTGGGAGAATAAACCCTGAAAAGGGTTTCCTAGTTTAAAGTTTTTTCTCTAAGTATTTGGAGAAATACTTTCGGAGCCCACTCTCCGAGGGTGTCCCTAGGGATATTGCAGGGAAGCTCTGCCGGTTTCAAGAGTAGGCAAGGAGCTGGAAAAATGCCGTTAGATAGCCATGTTTGCAGTACGGTAATATTTTACAGTTATTTTATTTTAAGCATGATAAATTATGTGCTCTTAAGTGTTAATTGCATGTTAGATATTTATCTGCTTAAGTGATTTAAAATTTATTATCAATTGCATGTATATACTTGAGTAGATCCGGCTAAGTCTTCCGCTTTGTATTAAAATGTTTTAGAAATATTTTAATACTTGTATTATAATAAAAATTTTAAAATGTGGTCCCGGACTGCTACTGTTGTGGGCCCGCATCCCATCATGTGGTATCAGAGCCGTACTCTAGATATATACATGCATTGATATGATGCATGTGATGCATAATTTTAAATCTGATACTGTGCACGTAAATTCTGTCAAAGAAGACTGGTTTTTAAGTGGGACCGTTTGTGACCCCTCCAGTGTTTCTGGGAATTTACGTGGAATGGTAATTTTTTGGGAATCGATTTCAATAATCTTCCTGGTTAATTACCGAATCAGTAAACATGATTTAAATTATGAGATAATTTATTTATAACATGTTTACTTTATGCCATTTATTTTAAGCATGATAATTATGTGATAATTATAACAGCAAGCTTAATTGATTTAATTTATGGCATATTTATTTTGTGTCATTTAAAATTTTAAGCATGATAATTATGTGATAATTATATGAAAGGATGCTTAATTATTTTATTTTATGGCATGATCATGATAATATGAGATATTATGATATTTACAATTATGCATATTTTATTTAATGTGATTAAATAGTAATGTTTAATAGAAATTAGACGCGATGCATAATTGAACTAATATTTTTCGGCCTGATTAATAAATAGTTATTAAATTGCCTTAAAATATTATTATTAGGATTTTAAATATGATTTAGTAATCCTAGTGGGAGGGTATTAATTAGATTAATTACTTCCAACAATAAGACGCCAAAAGTGATTATTAAATAATCAACAGATAATCCACACCTTTTAAAAATTCAAGTGGGAGCGAGATGAAAAGAGTTGGATTCTCACGGCCTCCATTACCCGTCTATAGTATAGTGGATGTATACTACTCCCTTCGGCGGGTATATATTCGCGGTATACAAGATTAGACTTCTACGGATAGAATGAAATACGGGGAAGTCAGCTCGACCACGCCTCCGTGGAGTGTCTTGACCTACTCGTACGGACTTCTAGGTAATGGTACACACTTGACTAAGTAATGTATTAACCTCCCTTAGGAGCTATGTTACATTTACTTAGAGGCCAAGGGTTGACGTGGTGGATTGACATTGTTTGGTAAGAGTTACCTAGATGACATGCTGATTAAGAATAGTTCTTGCTTTTCTAAGCAGTTTTCGACCTCGCCTCCGGGGAGTCAACTGCGGTTAGTCAAGTCACCATTGCGTAAATCAAAATGCTTACGTGGATTTCATTTATTGGTTGAACGCAGAAGAAAGTGAAATACATAATCATAACTTGCATTTATTTATTTATTTCAATTTTATAATTACGATCTCTCTTAGCCCACTCCAAACTGTATGTCTATTAGGAAATAGGCTAGTAAGAGTTCAACTATGCTGACTAGGAAATGAATCTTGACATCGTGTTGAGACACGAAAGTTTACGTACTCACTGAACCTTATCCGAAAATTTCGGAAACTATAACCAGTCAGGATTAGAAAGTCTCTTATTCTAAATGGATCAAGTGTGATGATCTGGCTAGTCTTATATCCTGACATCTGTTTTAGATGTTCTTGAGCATCAGATGCATGAGATGTCCACTGATAAGAACATGTTTTGAAGACAGAATCGTACAAAGGTACGAGCCACGAAAAAGGTTGTTAGTTAAAGATGTTTGAAGGATCACCGATTCAGAATCATATTATCAATATGATAACTAATCTAAACAAGATTGAAAGCCTCTGTGCTTAAAGAAACAATCTTAACAGATAGGATACGATCCTATGCTCTCTGCCTAAGTCATTTGAACGTTCAAGATTATTTTAAATAAATTTTTTTTAAAAACAATGAACGACCTCAATATGGCAGAAAGGGTGATATAGACTAAGGGAAAAAGTTCTCTTTAATCAGACATCAATATCCACGGGCTAGAAAGCCAGTAAGTGGAAGAAAGAAAAGGAAAAGTTCCCAATCGAAGGTTCAGAAATAGAAAGTCAAATCCGACAATGGAAAAGTGTTTCTATTTCGGTGGTAATGGGTATTGGAAAAGGAAATTATCCAAAATACTTAGTCTGTCTGTTTCTTACGCCGTTTAGATAAGATATGAAGATATCTTACTCGTTAAAAATATGTTTAGTTGGAAATTCACCGGACTCCTGGTATGTGAATTTGAGATCAACTAATCATATTTGCAAGTTGTTGCGAAGATTTAAACCAACCAGAAAGGTTGAAAAACGGCTAACACATAACTACTGCTCGGGGATAATACAAGTGTAATTGTATTAGCAGTAAAGACTATAAAGTCGTATTTTGGCAAAAGGGTTTTAATATTATACGTGCCATATATACAGAAATTTAATTTCTGTAAGTTATTTGATAACTAATAGTTTAATTGTTTGTTTTGAACAAAATTTTACCACTAAGCAAAATAAAAGGTTTATTTGCTCTGGCACAATAAAAGATGGTCTTTTATACATCAATGAAAACCCTAATTCAAGTTTAACATTAAGAAGCTTGACTTACTATCTAAGAAGAAAAACTTCTTCGTGGCACCTATCTATTGGTCAATTGAATCTGAATAGGATCCAAAGACTGATTGTTGACTCATATTGACTTGAAAATAGTATCAATCTGCGAATCCTATTTAGAAGGTTAAAATGACCAAGAAACCTTTTTGACACAAAAGGTATTTAAGCCATGAAGTTGCTTGTGTCAGTTCATACGGATATGTGATCCTATGATTATTCAAGCAAAGGAAGTTTTGGATATTTCATCATTCATTTGAATGATTACTTTAGATACAGATATGTTTATTTGATGAGACTTAAGTTTGTATTTTGAAGAGTTCAAAGAATATAAGACTGAAGTCAAAGAATCAAATTAGAAAACATATCAAGGCACTTCGATTAGGTCGAAGTAGTGATAAGTATCTAAGTTCAGAGTTAAACAGAATTTCTCAAATGAGATTGGATCTCAACTATATATATGAGATACATCTTAGCAAAGATGTATTGCAGAAAAGAGAAATAAAACTCTGATAGAGATGGTAAAGATTCATGAAGAGTCATGCTACCCTATGAATTTCGTTTTGGGGCCTTGCACACAAAACAACAAACCTAGTTCTATCTAAGTCAGTTCCTAAAACACTGATGGATCTGTAGCTAGGGTGAAAACCCTGTATCTTTTATCTTCGGATTTAAGATAGCCTGGTCCACGAGTTAAGGATGGATCCTGACAAATTAGAATAAAGAACAAAGGTTTACTTGTTCTAAGGTTATCCTAAGAAGAACAAGAGGTGGTATATTTTGTAATTTGAGAAATCACAAAAGATGTTTGTGAATATTTCAAAGATAATTACATAGATAACCACAAAGGGTAGAAGCAAAGTAGTGTTAAAAGAAATAACAGTATTAGATACTGATTTCCATAAACCCGTGATAACTGAAAATATATTGGATACATGTGATGTACCAAATACAACATGTGATGTAGAGACATGTACACGAGAGCATCATTATAGTGGGAGGATTGTCAGGACACCTGACAAGATACCTAAGATTAACCCAAGAGGTTGAATCTAACGTATCTGATCCTGTCACGTGTAATGAAGCTGTAGAAGATATAGACGCTGACCGTTTGGTCAATATCCATGGAATCTAAGTTAGAATCTCTGTATTTTAACAAAGTCTTGAACTTGTAGAGGCGCCGGAAGGCATTAAACCTTGTTAGATAAAATTGGGTTCTACAAGACAATAAAAGGAGAAATGGACAAAAGTAGAGACTTTAAAGCAAGCTTATGGCAAGGGATTTTACCCAGAAAGAAGAAATCATTTATGAGATCTTCTCGCCTATAATAGTGCTTAAGTCCATTATCCTCCCCATTTTATCTCATTATCGATTATGAGATTAGATAAATGGATGTAAAGACTATGTTCTTGAATGGGCAATTTCAAGAAGAAGAGATACATGGTACAACCTGAAGGCTTCATAGCCAGAAATCAGGTGTATATAATGCGAGCTTAATAGATATATTTATGATCTTAAGCAAGCGTCTAGATTATGGAGCATCAGAATTATAAGGCAATTTAGATTCTTTGGATTTGTATAATTGCCTGATGAACCATGAAGTGTACAAAATGACATCATGATAGCGTTGTAACGTTTTCACTTTGTACGTAATTAATATTCTGCTCATTGGGAATGATGCAAGAATTTTGTCGATGGTCAAGATTCGGACGTCAAATCATTTTGACAAGAAAAGACCTATGTGAGACCAATGTTATTCCTAGGATCAGACTTTTGTCGTGATCATAGGAATAAGGAGATTGGTTTATCACAAGAAGCATATATGGATAAGATGCTGGCAAGGTATAATATGACAAATTCCAAGAAAGGTTTATTACCTTTTAGATGTGGAATTTATCTATCTCAGGATCAGTGTCCTAAGACAACTGAAGAGATAGAAGACATGATTAGAGTTCCGCAGCGGAAGCTTTATGTATGTCATATTATGTACAAGGCCAGATGTCTATTATGAAATAGGTCTAAGTTAGCAGATATTAGTCAAACCCTAGAATCTAACACTGGGTAGTAGTGAAAGCATATATTGGAGTACTTGAGAAGGACTTGAGATTATATGCTTGTCTACCACAGTGGTGAGCTCATTTCAATAGAGTATAGAGATTCGGATTTACAATCTGATTTGTATTCTAGATGTTTGACATCAAAATACGTGTTTACTTTGGAAAGAGCAATTGTTAATTGGAGAATGTTGAGCAGACTTGTATTGCTTACACCGCCATGGAAGTCAAATACATGGTAGCTTGAAGAAGTAACCAGTTAGATGTATTGGATTCATGATTTCCTAGTTGTTGGCTCAGAGAAACGTCTAATAGATTCCTTCACTAAAGTATTGGCGCGAAAGAGTGCAAAACGAGTTTTGACACTCATGTGGAAGGAATAAGACTTAGATGTGTAGCCAAATTGAATTTAGGGCAAGTGGGAGATTGTTGGGAATAAGTGCCCTGAAAATTCAATTTATTGAATTAATTAAACTGAATTTACAACAAGTTATGAGTATTTCACATATTAATAATTAATGACGTGTGGTGGTATTCTCATATGAAATGTGTTTCATAGGAAAAGACTTTGAATACCGAAATCACGTGTCATTAAAGTTCTAGTCGGTAAGATAAGAATATGTTCTTATCAAGACTATAACGTGGTTATATAAGATGATTAGTCTTTCGTCATAGGGAATGGTGATTCCAATTATAACACGTTGATGATTTTCAATAGGATTGGAAACATCGAACTGGACCACTGAGATTATTCATTTTATACTGCTATCTAAAATAAAAAAAATCTCAGGAAGCATTGTACTCTTAATCCTGATAATATTTCGGCTTTAGGCATGTAGTGTTAGTCACTGTAACATACTCGAAGTGAGGTCTCGGTAACGGGTGGCCAAAATACTTTGTATGATTCGGTGACAACATGAAATGTGCTAAAGAGTTATATTGATCGAGGAATCTGTAGCCTTGCTGGAAGGTAAGAGATATCCTTGAAATAGATTTGCAAAAGTTCGAATTAAGACTTTGGCCAAAGCACTTCGCGTGATAACGTCACCGAAGTTGTATATTGAATGTGTTTCACATACAGAGAATTTGAACTTAAGGTGAATTAATAAATTTCAAATTGGAGATGAAAAATAAATGATAGTAGTTGTAATTTATTTTTCATGGATATCTACACGGAGGAGTAAAATGCGAAATTATTCTAGATCGAGAAATTCGTGAATAATTTAATTAATTTTAGAGTGCAACAATATTTATTTAGTGGAATTAAATATTGTTAAACGGTAATTAATTATTGTCATGAGATGATAATATATTAATCCGTTTGGAGCTAAAATTAATTAGTCCTGCAGGTCCCTCTGCAAGCCCCAAATTGAAAACCCAAAGAGAAAATAATAAAAGGAGAAAGAGAAATGAATTTTTCAAAGTGTTTGAAAATAGCCAAGGGATTTATTTTAAGAAAATAAATCAATTTCCAAAGAGTTGGAAATGCCCGGAATTTTATTTTGGAGAAAATAAAATTTAAAATTTTAAAAAAAAAAAAAAAAAAATTTTTTTGCTGACGTGGCAGGTGACGTGGCACTGACGTGTCACGCCACGTCAGCAAGTGGGCCCAGGTGGCGCTGACTGGGCAGCCGCGTGGCACGCCACGTGTGCGACACGTGGACGGCCCAGATCGCGCCACGTCATCATGTTGACCGGGTTAACTGGTCCAGAGCCGGGTCAACGGGTCGGGTTTCCGGATAGAACCGGACCGGGTCCGGTTCCGGGTCGGACCAGACCCGGACACGTGGCAGCTCCTGAAGAGGCCACGTCACCGGAAACCCTAGCCGGCAAATGATCACACGCGCCGCCTTGTAGCCGCTCGTGTGGGCGCGTGCGTGCTCCGATGGGCGTGTTCTCGGCGGCGTTGGACTCGTGGTGGAGAGACCTTCAACGTGGTATCCTTGGTTTTCGTGTCCAAGTTGTACACGCAAGTGGGATGTGAAATTACCATTTTACCCTTGCTTTTGAATCCAAAATGACCGAAACGCCCTCGGTTTTCCCCCTATAAATAGGGGCCTTGGGTCCTCATTTCTCATTAAACATTTGGGAGAGGTTTTGGCTAGAGAATAGCTTTGAAACCATATCCCATTTCTCCTAGTTAATTCCGATTTATTTCGGAATTAATTTTAATTAGGTGTTTATATATAAACGCCTGATTTTGGGAGAATAAACCCTGAAAAGGGTTTCCTAGTTTAAAGTTTTTTCTCTAAGTATTTAGAGAAATATTTTCGGAGCCCACGCTCCGAGGGTGTCCCTGGGGGATATTGCAGGGAAGCTCTGCCGGTTTCACGAGTAGGCAAGGAGCTGGAAAAATGCCGTTAGATAGCCATGTTTGCAATACGGTAATATTTTACAGTTATTTTATTTTAAGCATGATAAATTATGTGCTTTTAAGTGTTAATTGCATGTTAGATATTTATCTGCTTAAGTGATTTAAAATTTATTATCAATTGCATGTATATACTTGAGTAGATCCGGCTAAGTCTTCCGCTTTGTATTAAAATGTTTTAGAAATATTTTAATACTTGTATTATAATAAAAATTTTAAAATGTGGTCCCGGACTGCTACTGTTGTGGGCCCGCATCCCATCAACGTCATCACCGATTTTTTTTTTTCCGATGAAAATTTTATTTTCTCCAAAATAAAATTTCGGGCATTTCCAACTCTTTGGAACTTGATTTATTTTCTTAAAATAAATCCCTTGGCTTATTTTCAAACACTTTGAAAATTCATTTCTCTTTCTCCTTTTAATATTTTCTCTTTGGGTTTTCAATTTGGGGCTTGCAGGGGGACCTGCAGGACTAATTAATTTTAGCTCCAAACGGATTAATATATTATCATCTCATGATAATAATTAATTACCGTTTAACATTATTTAATTCCACTAAATAAATATTGTTGCACTCTAAAATTAATTAAATTATTCACGAATTTCTCGATCTATAATAATTTCGCATTTTACTCCTCTGTGTAGATATCCATGAAAAATAAATTGCAACTACTATCATTTATTTTTCATCTCTAATTTGAAATTTATTGATTCGCCTTAAGTTCAAATTCTCTGTACGTGAAACACATTCAACATACAACTTCGTTGACGTTATCACGCGAAGTGCTTTGGCCAAAGTCTTAATTCGAACTTTTGCAAATCTATTTCAAGGATATCTTTTTCCTTCCAGCAAGACCACAGATTCCTCGATCAATATAACTCTTTAGCATATTTCATGTTGTCACCGAATCATACAAAGTATTTTGGCCACCCGTTACCGAGACCTCACTTCGAGTATGTTACAATGACTAACACTACATGCCTAAAGCCGAAATATTGTCAGGATTAAGAGTACAATGCTTCCTGAGATTTTAGTCATTTTAGATAGCAGTATAAAATGAATTATCTCAGTGGTTCAGTTCGATGTTTCCAATCCTATTGAAAATCATCAACGTGTTATAATTGGAATCACCATTCCCTATGACGAAAGACTAATCATCTTATATAACCACGTTATAGTCTTGATAAGAACATATTCTTATCTTACCGACTAGAACTTTAATGACACTGGATTTCGGTATTCCATGTCTTTTCCTATGAAACACATTTCATATAAAAATACCACCACACGCCATTAATTATCAATATGTGAAATACTCACAACTTGCTGTAAATTCAATTTAATTAATTCAACAAATTGAATTTTTAGGGCACCATTCCCAACATCATCACTGTCCAACTCATCCTCACGTACAAACCGAATAGTAACATTAAATTCATTAACCGACATGCTGTAACGTGTACCCAAAAGTGAGAAATTAATTGTACCAGGTGTATCTAAACGGAAATCCTTAGAGGTGGTGAAATGGTATGTATAATAGAACTCACGCACAAGCTCAGAATAAATAGGATCATCAAGCACAAAGAAATCATACCATCCAACGGATTTCATATAGTCACACGCATCATCATATAATCCAAGGGTGCGAAGGGTCTGAAAATCCGAAAACTTACCTGCCACAATGGGCTGTGTACGAGCATCAAACTTCCGTAGCTTGGGGGCTGTTTCCTCCTCTGGATCGGAGGCCAAATCCTCGATAGGAAGAAGAATAGGCCGCTGTAAGTTTCTGCCCAACCGCGAACGAGTCGGAATGCGACGGGGCTGCGGAGGCTCTGTTTTCTCGCCGATGAAGAAAAAATTCGAATCACTGTTGGATTTGTCTACTGGGGCACTAACTGAACTGGAAGAAGGAGAAATTCGCCGGGAAGGTCCGGCATCATCAGTAGCAGTCTCGAAAGGGGCAAATCCGGCATCCACTTCAATTGAATCTTCAGGGACCTCTGAGAAAGAAGGAATGAGGCTAGCCGTTAACTGAACCTGGGGGATGATCGGTGGTGAGGAGGCCGAATCTCAGGCGATGGAAGTGTGGGAATCGGAATAACAGAGATCGATCAACGGCGGGGTTTCTTAGGGGGGAGATGACTCAGATCTATGAGGATCGGTGCTTGGGGAGGCGTGTGACGCACGGCGGCGTCTCGGAGCCTTGAGGAGCGCCTAACTTCGCATTCCGGTGGCTGAAACTTTGGAGGGATGGGAATCCGAATGGCGGAAAAAACGGTGGAGACATTCATCTGCCTACGCTTAGATCTAGGATTAGGGGGGTGCTGAACCGGGACTGAGGTGGGGAGTGGCGGAGATGCGGTGGTTTTCGGAGGTCCTCTCGGAGGAGGTGGGATGGCGGCGGCTTTTTCGGCCTTTGCTTTGGCATCTAAGAATGCATAGACATCCACCGCCGTACGGAGGATGGGGAAAGGAGTGGCGCAGGAAGATTGAGTAGTGTGGATGATGTGCAAAGGATCGAAGGCCTCTGGAGATGGCGAGTGGTGTTGATGCTTCCTTTTCTGGAGGGTTTAGCCATAGCGGCGAAGGTATGGTGGTGGAACGGTGGTTCGCGACCGCAGTAAAAGGGTGGATAGTGAAGGTGAAGGTGAAGGCTGGTTACGGCTTGGGGGGGGGGGGTTAATTTTGTTTAGGGTTATGTTTAATTTGAATCAGGATTAGGGTTTTGGGTTTGGTAATGGGGATGCG
Source organism: Lantana camara (assembly GCA_037501455.1). Classification (NCBI taxonomy): domain Eukaryota; kingdom Viridiplantae; phylum Streptophyta; class Magnoliopsida; order Lamiales; family Verbenaceae; genus Lantana; species Lantana camara. The sequence continues at coordinate 25,736,467 of CM074855.1, read as the reverse complement.
GGCCGGTTGATGGGACCGAACCGGTTTACGGGTCCGGGTTAGGTATTCGGGTTGAGGTGATGGGTAGGAACGATCCGCGACAGGGAAACGGGTAGGAGTATTTTAGGTGGGTTATTTATTTTAAAGCTCAGGTATTATTTTCCCACCTAAAATAAATATAGTATGAGCTTAAGGGACAGTCACACCTCCACTCGCCATTGCACAAAGAGTCCGAAATCTGGGCGCGGAACGCGATCCTGCAGAAAACGAGAGCTCAAATTAATCGTGAGAACAAAACAAAGAAATAAAGAAAAAGGGGAAATAAAATAAAAGCAAAACGGGACTAAGGTGACGCTTGAAACGTCACAACTTGGGTTGCCTCCCAAAAGCGCCCTTGTTTATTGTCTTGGACTCGACGAGGTATTAGGGAAGTGCTCAAACGGATGGAGGCCGAGCCTCCAAGCGAATCTCCTCAATTTCAGACGGTTGCGAAAACTCGTAGAAAGGTTTCAACCGATGCCCGTTTACTTTCAAAATATTCCCATTCTTCATATTCTTGATCTCAATTGCTCCATGTGCAGCTATGTTCGTGACCACAAAGGGACCTGTCCAACGTGACTTCAACTTGCCTGGAAAGAGACGCAAACGAGAATTAAAGAGTAAGACTTTCTGCCCCATTAAGAAATTTTTTCTAGAAATCATCATATCATGGAATTTCTTAGTCTTAGATTTATAGATCACTGAATTCTCATATGCATCATTCCTTATTTCCTCTAATTCTTGAAGTTGAAGTTTCCGTTTCTCTCCCACTGCATCCATCTGCATATTGCATGCCTTGATTACCCAAAAAGCCTTATGCTCTAATTCCATGGGAAGATGGCAAGCTTTGCCATAAGTCAATCGAAATGGGGACATCCCTAATGGCGTCTTGTATGCCGTCCTATACGCCCATAAAGCGTCATTTAACCTCTGACTCCAATCCTTCCTATTAGGATTCACTGTCTTCTCCAAGATAGACTTAATCTCCCTATTAGATATCTCTGCTTGTCCATTTGTCTGAGGGTGGTAAGCCGTAGAAGTCCGGTGTGTGACATGATACTTAGCCAAAAGTGACTCCACCAAGCGATTGCAAAAGTGTGTGCCTCGATCGCTAATGATAGCACGAGGTGTTCCAAACCTAGAAAAGATGTTAGACCTGACCAATTCTACAACCACTTTTGAATCGTTAGTTCGGGTGGCCTTAGCTTCCACCCATTTAAAAACATAATCAACGGCTAAAATTATGTAAGTATTGCCAAAAGAGGAGGGAAACGGACCCATAAAATCAATGCTCCAAACATCGAAAATTTCGCAAGGTTGAATAGGGTTCAGTGGCATTTGATTTTTAGGGCCTATGTTACCGTCTTCTGACAATTTTCACAGCTTTTACAGAATAAGTATGCATCTCGAAACAAGCTAGGCCAAAAGAAACCACATTTAAGCACTTTTAAGGCTGTCCGCTTTGACCCAAAATGACCCCCACATGCATAAGAATGACTAAATTTCAAAATTGACTCGAACTCATCTCAGGAACACAACCCCTAATAATTTGATCCGAACAATTTTTCCACAAAAAGGGGATCATCCCAAATAAAATACTTCGCATCGCTTTTTATCCTATCCTTTTCAGAACGAGACAGGGTGTTAGGCAAGATACCTGATGCTAAGTAATTAGCTATTTACGCGTACCAGGGTGCGGGTTTAAGATACAGTCGTATCTTACGGTCATATATTGTAAAAAGCTGCTGGTCCAGAAACTCGTCACGAATCGTTCCAGAGTCTGTAATTTCAACTGGAATTCTGCTCAAATGGTCGGCGACGAGATTTTCGGAGCCTTTCTTATCGCGAATTTCTAGATCAAACTCTTGAAGGAGTAAGATCCAACGAATCAGCCTTGGCTTCGCATCCTTTTTCGTCAAGAGGTACTTCAACGCTGCATGATCAGAGAAAACAACCACTTTAGTACCCAAAAGATATGATCTAAACTTATCTAAAGCAAAAACAACTGCTAAGAGTTCTTTTTCCGTAGTGGTGTAATTGATTTGCGCGTTGTCAAGCATCTTGGATGCGTAGTAAATGACATGCGGGTTTTTGTCAATTCGTTGGCCTAAAACAGCTCCAACCGCGTAGTCACTTGCGTCACACATGATCTCGAAGGGGTGGTTCCAATCCGGAGGTTGCATGATGGGAGTTGAGACTAGCTTATCCTTCAATAAATCGAAGGCTTGTTTGCATTGTTCATTGAAGTCGAACTCCACATCTTTTTGCAAAAGTTGGCAAAGAGGCCTCGTGATCTTTGAGAAATCCTGTATAAAGCGCCTATAGAAACCTGCATGGCCAAGAAAAGATCGAACCTCCTGCACATTGACGGGGTAAGGCAAGGATTTCACAATATTAATCTTCGACTTATCAACCTCAATTCCTTTACTTGAAACCACATGACCAAGAATTATTCCCTTATCTACCATAAAATGGCATTTTTCAAAGTTTAAAACCAAATCATGTTCAGAACATCTTTTTAACACTTTAGCCAAATTTTCAAGACATTCATCAAAAGAATTACCGTAAACTGTAAAATCATCCATGAATACCTCAATTATGTGCTCGACAAAATCAGAGAATATACTGACCATACATCGCTGAAAAGTCGTTGGTGCATTACAGAGTCCAAATGGCATCCTTCTAAACGTGAAAGTTCCAAATTGGCAAGTGAAAGTAGTTTTACTTTGATCCTCCGGAGCCACGGGAATTTGGTAGAAACCTGAATAGCCATCAAGACAACAATAATGAGATTTACCGGCTAAACGTTCCAACATTTGATCAATAAAGGGGAGGGGAAAATGATCTTTTCTAGTTAAAGAGTTTAAGCCTCTATAATCCATACAAACCCTCCACCCGTTTTGGACAAGGGTGGGCACCATGTCACCTTCATCGTTTTCAACTACCGTGATGCCTGTCTTCTTCGGAAATACCTGTATCGGGCTTACCCACTCACTATCTGCCACTGGAAATATCACTCCTGCATCTAAAAGTTTTAAAATCTCCTTTTTGACTACTTCCATCATGGGCGGGTTGAGCTTATCGTTTCGGCTTTGCATCATCGGTAAGAATTATTTTGTGCATGCAAGTTGATGGACTTATCCCTTTAATATCGGCTATGGTCCAACCGATTGCTCTCTTGAATTCCCTAAGCACTCTAATCAATTTCTCTTCTTCTAAACGGCTTAGTGTATTGGAAATTATCACAGACAGGGTCCCTTTGTCTCCAAGAAAGGCGTACTTGAGATGCTCGGGTAACTTCTTCAGTTCCAATTCGGGGGCCTGCACAATCGAAGGAAGCAATTTAGTTTGTGAAACAGGTAAATCCAGTTTAGACACATTACCATCAACCTGTTTTGCAGCTTCCAACTTATACACCATATCAAGAAGTTCATCTGGCAACTTAAACAATTTCTCAAGGTCTGATATGTTATTAACATGCAGATTATAACAAAGTGTATAATGCAAAGCTTCCAAATTAGTTAATTTAGCCCTGGCAGTACTAAAAAATGGACAACCCAAAAGGATATCAGAAAATTTTTCAGAGTTGCTGTCCACCATATCTAAAACGAAGAAGTCGGCTGGAAAAGTCAACTCGTTAATTTAGACAAGGACGTCTTCTAGAACACCTTCCGGATACACAATAGAACGATACGCCAGCTGGATGATGACACCTGTAACTTTCAGGGGGGCCAAGATTAAGTGAATTATATACAGATAGTGGCATAACATTAATAGATGCACCCAAATCACACATTGCTTTTTTAATTCCCAAATTTCCAATTTTGCACGGAATGGAAAACATACCTTGATCACGCCATTTGGGGGGAAGTTTCTTTTGTAGAACTGCAGACACGTTCTCCCCCACACTCACCTTTTCATTGCCTAATAGTTTCCTCTTATTTGTGCAGACCTCCTTGAGGAATTTGGCATACCTGGGAATTTGTTGGATTGCATCCAACAAGGGAATATTTACCTCAACTTTGCGAAACGTGTCGAGAATACTCTTTTCTTCTTTCTGTTTCTTCGTTTCTGCTAAACGTTGAGGGAATGGAGGCGGGACCACCAGGGGCTTAGGTTTCAAGACGAGTTCCGTCTCTTTGTCGCGGTTTGAGTTTAGAGTATGGTCATATTCAGAAGTCACACCATCTGTCTGATCGCCTTCGGACCCAGATTTCCGTCCCTTATCTTTATCCAGAGGTGGTGGCAGTTCTTTACCGCTTCGAAGCGTGATGGCGCTGACATTATGCCTCGGATCCTCGGTTTGCGAGGGTAATTTTCCTTGACTTTCTAGCCTATTAACGCAGCAGCGATCTGTCCTAATTGGGTTTCCAGGTTTTTAATAGATGTCTCCATATTATTCATCTGGATTGCTTGCGGGTTAAGAGGGAGGTTTTGTTGTTGGGAATGCTGAGGTCTAGGAACAAAGTTCTGAAGGTTCGGAGGTGGAGGTTTTGGGGTATAGCTTAAATTAGGGTGATTTTTCCAACCGGGATTGTATGTGTTTGAGTATGGGTTAAAATTCTGTTGTTGTCTGTTGGTAGCCTGCCGCACTTGCATTCTCTACAGTTTCCTCTTGGAGAGTTGGGCAGGCATCGGTGGGGTGAGATGTGCTAGCACATAATTGGCAAGCTATCGCTACTTGTGGGATTCCTGCACTCATGTTAGATGCTAAAGCAGATATCATATTCTTGAGTTCATCAAACTGGGAAGAACTTACCTCTTTTACCTGTCTCGTCATGTCGGACTTGGCATAGTATTTTTGTAAGGCCCTAGAAATTCTGCTAATTAGTTCTGTCAGTTCTGCAGGTGTTTTGATCATAATGGAACCTCCACTCGAAGCATCCAACTGCCTTTTGTCAGCAAGCATCAGGCCCATGTAAAAGTTATGAACAACTGAATTTTCTGGCAGGTTGTGATGTGGACACAGTGTAAGAAAATTCCGGTATCGCTCCCAATACTCATGCAGGGCTTCATGTTCCTTTTGCTTAACGGTAATTATCTCCTGAAGGAGATCCAGGTCTCGCTCAGCTGGGAAAAACCTAGCCAAGAATTTGTCATGCATCTGCTGCCAAGTAGTAATGGTTGCTGACGGTAGAGAATACAACCATTTTTCCGCTGCATCTTGCAGGGAGAACGGGAAGGCACGGAGCTTGATTTGATCCTCGGTAACTCCATGAGGCTTTGTTGAGCAGCAGACCGTGTGGAACTTGCTCAGATGTTGGTGAGGGTTCTCGTTTTCCAGACCGCGAAAGACGGGGAGTAGGTGAATTGTTCCCGTCTTTAGCTCGAAGCCAGCGCCCACCTCTGGAAAAGTGATACAGAGTGGCTGTTGGGCGTTATCGGGGCGCACCAGATCCTCCATGGTACGACATTCTGCTACTGCCATTGTTAAGGTACGGTAAAACCCTTCTGGTCGTCCTTTGGATGTTCCGAATCAGTGCTGGACTCTTCAGATTGGTTCAGACTGGATTTTTATGCTAGCTTCTTGCGTGTTTTGGTCTATTTCCTTAACGATTTTGCGGTTCTTTCGATCTTGGGATCGAAAATCGGCTCGTCAACTCCACGAATGCTCCTGTTCATAAAAAGAATTAAATTCGATTAGCACCAGTCCCCGGCAACGGTGCCAAAATTTGACAAGTGTCGAAATTGCCAAAATAAATAAATATCCGATTTACGACTAAAACTGAGTATAGCGCAAACGGGTCGAATCCACAGAGACTGGTTGGAGATAATTCTAATTATTTGTAGGAAAAACGTGTAATAAACTAGCCGACTAAATTAGGAGGGGGGGTTTGGATTTAATCTCTACTAACTAACTAAGAAAACAACTAAATTATAAGAAATAACTAATCACGTTGGAAATAGGTTTTAAACAATCAGATGGAAAACAATACCTAGCTAGGAATTATAATTCAGTTCAGACATCAATCACGGACTCAATAATAAATTCAATTCTTTCAAATAGGTTAGCTATAGTGGATAGAGACTAGGGATGGCAATGAGCCGAGCCAGCTCGCGAACCCAACGAGGTGGCTCGAATAGAGCTCGAGCTTGAGTTCGTTGATGGCGAGCCGAACCGAGCCAAGGTTCGGCTCGTGACTGGTACGAGCCAAGCCCGAGCCCAATATTTTCTGTTCGTTGGCTCACGAGCCGGCTCGCGAACCATATATTTTTTAAATAAAAAATTATATATATATATATATATATGTATACATTTATATATTATATTTATATATATATAAATATATATTGAAAGAATATATATATAGGTATGCTACGATGCAGTGTATTCTCAAACCCATCTCAGAAGAAAAACCCTACCCCTTCTTCCCTCAGCCGTCACGCTGCGCCCCTCTCCAACTCCACCGCCGAAAGCCGCCGCCGCTGAACACCACCAGACCCACCATCCCTCCGCAAGCCACCCCTTGCACAGTCCCTTCTCAGTCGCCTCCGTGTGCAGCACTGCCACCTCCGTGCGCCACCACCTCCACGCAGCGCCACCACCACACAAGTCACAAAGCCACAACCTCCACGCAACGCCGCCACCTTCGTTGGGTTTTCTAATTTCTTCGCAATTTTCTTCTAATTTTTCTCAGATCTAAAATTTTTTATTTCATTTTTTAAGATATTTGAATTTTATTTTTTTGCCCAACTGTAATCCGTTCACTTTCTGAACCTCTGAACCTCCACGCAGCGCCACCTCCTTGGCTGGATTTTCCGATTTCTTCTCAATTTTCTCTAATGTTTCTTAGATCTGGAGTTTTTTTTTTTTTTTTTTTTTTTTTTTTGAGATCAAGGAATTTTATTATATTTGCACAAGTGTAATCCGTTCACTTTATGAATTCTGAAATTGGGCTCCATACGAGATTTATTGTTTATTGGTGAACATCTCTAGTTCTAAGCTTCTGTAATCTGGATTTAGGAATGGAATGTAAGGTAAAACAACAGTGTTCTGGGTATTTGTGGGGAAAAAAGGAAAGAAAAAGGGAAATTGTGTTGGCTAACTCTGGTTCGCGAGCCTGGCCCCTAGCCAAGCCCGAGCCAGAAAATCCTAGCTCGCTGGCTCGCGAACCTGGTTCGATACCCATATATTTAGTACGAGCACCGAGCCCGAACCTCTAAAAATTGCCAAGGCTCGGCTCGGCTCGTTGCCATCCCTAATAGAGACACTCGACTCCGCCTCGTTTTCTCTTAAATATTAGAACAACCTAGAGCCACTCGACGGTTATTCCCTAATCAATTCACAACCCCTAGAGACACTCGATGGGATTTAATGAATCAACAGCATTAAGAATTAAGAAAACACTAACCCTAATCAACCTAGTCACGATACGTGCTAAATTTAAATTAGATTATTAATCCCCTTAATAAGTTGAGAACTGCAACCAATCCTTCTTATTAACGCGCCACTAATTATCTATCAAGGATTACATAAAACTTCATGCAATCAAGATTGGCAATACGCAACAAACTTACTTAGAAAATCGGGCCCTAATTAACTAAGTAAATAAATCACGATAAACACTGCACGCCGAGAACTAATAAATACTTGAACTTAAATTGAATTATGAAAAACACTTAGGTCTCATGATGTCAAAAACTAAACTATAATATCCTAGCTAAGTACTAAGGAAATTAGCTACTCATATCCATATTGTTCGAAAGCAATAAACGAAGTAAAAACATGAATCTAACTGAAGGAAAGATTGAAGAGGAGCGATTATTTCGGATGAATCTTCAAGCTCTCGCCTCCAAGATCCTCTCGCCAACTGCTGCTCAAAATCACGAAGGAAAAGTGTATGTATAGTCCTCCTAAACTGATCCCAAAGGCGTGTATTTATAGCTTCACAATCCAAGAATCCTTGTCCGAAACGGACTCTTCCTTCTCGCCTACTTGCTGACCAAGACTTGTCTCCAAAGCTTAGCTCCAATCCAAAGCACACGTGCAGCCCAAAAGTACAAAGCCCACTCCCAATTAAAGTAAATCAGCCACTAAAATAAAACTCCAAGAAGGCTTCCACATGGGCTCAATTAATACTCACGCCTGGCCCAATAAATCAAGTCTGCCGATTTTAGTTCCTTCCCATGACACACATCCATGTTTCCAACACAATTCAGGCATTCGTTCCATATAAAGCCAAGTCAACACCCTTCGATCTCCAAGCCTTTATTTTCTTTGCCTAGTCGCGTGCACAAATTGATCCTAGAAATCCCAATTATAGCAATAAAGCCCCAACTGCACTTCTAAACAAAAACTGATCAAATATATCAAAATAAAGCCCTAAAATCAGTCACATATGCACAAAATATAGGAGTTATAAACGTGCTATCATTAAGATGATGTACAAAAGGAAGTAGATAGGAGCAAATCAGAAAACCTAGAAGTTAGACGAAAATATATCGAATGAGAAGTAATCTCTTATAAAGAAGAGGAGAGAGAGAGAGAGGGAAACGGCAAAAAAGGAGAGGAAAAAAGTTTTATTTGGCGGATACTCATCATTTAGTTTTATATAAAATTTAATTTTATGTAGGACATATATGTACGTAGTTTACATATTATTGATAATATGCCGACAACATTTTACAAATTATTAAAAATATAGCAATTACATAATAATTTCCTTTTCACTCATTTTGGCTCTCTATCAATCTTAGGATACTTGTTCACTTTCTTTTCTCCATATATCAATCTTACCGATTAAAAGAATAATTATTTTTTTTCACTCATTTTATATGAATTAATTTCTAACAGTATTTTGTAAGAATGTGATCATTCTCTTTTATTATTTTTTTCTGTATATCAATCAATTTCCAATAGTATTTTGTAAGAATATGATCTATACAGTAAAGCGCAACAATATAGTTTAGATTTGAGAAGATAAGTCGCAAAAGTATTATACAAAAACAAAGTAATATGAGTATATGACCGACATAATTATTAATGAGGTTGACACATAATCTTTTCCCCCTAATTATTGATATGCTTATGTGTCCCCTTAATTTTCTTCGCAGGATAATTGCTTAATTATCTATACCAAAAACCCATTTAACATTATGAACTTTTTGTTTCTCTTTTCTTTTTATTGAACATTGGTAGTGGCCAGTGGGCTCATAGGGACCTCAATGAGTCAGTATTATCCAAACCCCAAACAAACTAGTCAATGGGCTATGAGCCTATAATAAAACCCGACCATTCAAGTTCCATATTATATTAATTTAATTAGAGCTTTACGATTCGAGTTTTTTAGGACGCAGCTATCAATATCTATATCTATACTATCTATACTATTATTCTATTAAGTTAGAGGGGTAGATAAAAACTATTTTGGTATCTTTAAACTCTTCTTTTTTCTATTCCTCCACTCATTAATTTTTTATTTCGTGCCATTGTTTTATCTTAAAACTCTTTATTTATTTATTTTACTATTGCACGTATTATCTCTAAATTTTCTTTTCTCTCACATACGATAATGTTTTTCTTTTAGTAACTTTCATATATTCTTATTATCTTTTTCCTTTTACTAATATGATATTATTAAATTTATTTATTATAATTTAGTAATTATTTAATTTTTATTTATATAAAAAAATTAATTTTAATAATAATATTTTGTTTTTTTGGCACACACATTAAGTGTGCATAATTACTAGTTATCTATTAAGCGAGAGACCATTTAGTATCATGAACTCTTTTTTTTCTTTTTTCTGTTTTTTTATTTTTTAAATATAAATTCTACCCACGCATTTTATAAAATGCAATTTTCTATTTAACCTCTTTCCTGGACTCTCAAATCCTTTTTTTTTTTTTTTTATTTCTTATCACTTATTTATCTTTAAATATTCTTTTTCTTTCATCCCATTTTAATTTTTTATTATATATATATATTTTTTTAATATTTTTTAATTTTTACTTAATTATTACTTTATACTAATTTGGTATTATCTTATTTTATTTATTCATTTATTTATTATAAAATTATAATTTTATTAAAAATAATTATAAATTAAATAATGATATAAAAATTTAATTTAATATTTTTCTTTTTAGACAAGCATCGAGTGTGTAGGTAACTAGTTATTGATTAGTAGAATTTCATTGGCTTAATTGGATATTTCGCGTTCAAATTTTTTAGAGTACAACTATCAATATCATCGAGGAGTAGTAACTCGTATGTTACACTTTATTAATCCGATAGGCCTCCACATATAAATAAGTTAATTAAAAAAAAAATTGAACAATGAACGGTACCGTTGAAGCAACTCGACTGGTTACGCTTACGCAATCCTACGAGATTTGGCAAAGTTCAAATATTACAGCACAATACGTGAGGATGAAGGTGCAAATCTGGCACCCCAAACAATAATAATAATAATAAAATAAATAAATAAATTTCTTTTATTTATTTAATTTTTGCATATATAGTTTCATCCTTTTTGTAATTTCTAATTTCCCATTTCCTTTGTTAAGATAATGGATATCTCTTGCAATTTTCATAATTCATCGTCGTTTGTTGCTTTTTGTTTGATGATATAATGCAATTCACAATTTCATGCAATATTCGATAAATAACTTTTACATCTCATAAGAAAGTGGACTAATAATGCAATATTGTTAGGTTTATACAGTTCAACATATTAGTTAGTATTTTAAAAAACATATATATGTAAAAGTAATTTACATATCGATCATGTATTAGGTGCCTAACTATTTTTTTTCAAATATATATAACTTCGTATGCGTAATTATTAAAAATAATTAATTTACATATGGATCATGTACTAAGTGTGTAACAGTCATACTCAACGCATGATTTAAAAGAAAAAATAATAATAAGAAAAAAAAAAAACCCTATTTAGTGTATGTTTGTCCAAGCACATATTAATTAGCATATCAAACAAAATATATAATAAGACAATGTTCATGTACATATCATGCGAATGAATTTATATCAAATTATTAGCATATTAATTCATTTTTGTTATGTGATAATAGGTATTAATATATCACTAAAACAGTAACAGATGCGAATATATTTATTTTCTACTATAAATACGTAATAATATTTATGAATTAGTAGGACAGAATATATAGTAATAGCTGGAATATTAATACAGGCTTGAAGGAAGTATAAAAAATAAAAAATAAAACATATTTATTTTCTGCTACAAGTTTGATCTGGCTCAAATCTGGTCTATTCGAATTGTCGAATTGGGTGGCAGGTTTGGGTCGATCAGTCAAGAATTTATGTAAGCGGGTTCTTTATCGATCTGAAAACACTAACACACGTAAGCTAGAAGACCAAAGCTGGGGGACTGAAAGTGTTGTCCAGTTTTGGCGCTCCGACGCTCAAATCAGTATTGGATTCTTAGTGAGAGAAATAAATACGGTAAGTGCGAAATAAATGCTCTTGAATGCTTACCAATAACTGTTCATGGGAGACGTATTTATAACCTTGGTCAATTAACACAGTAGTGTGTTTACAACGATTATGCATTAATTGTGCTATCAACGATCGACCTGGTGGTCGGACGCCTGAGCTAGCCAAGTGAGGGTCGAACATACCTTGTTTCCCTTTTTGGCATGGCCAGGTACAATAGGGCATTTAATGCTCCTTAGTACGCTTGTCCTAAAGGGCTTACACGTATCCCGACGAAGATGCTTTATGATATTCGGGTGTTTAGTGACGTGGGGGTCGATATCCGGCTATCAGCACCCAAATACCCAAGTTCAAATCGACCTTGGGGATGGCCATAGGTCGATGCTGTGTTACCATGGGGTCGAGATCAAGGGACCTTTGGACCCTTGGTCAGGAGTAAACAACTCAAAAGGCCGGGGTCGACCGACCGATCTGGAGCAATCTTCTTGCCACGTGTAGCATAGGTGGCAGTTCCTAGGTCGTCCAAGTTGGCACGGGGTCCACGTGGCCCAATAGCTTCATGGCATGTCAAAGTTTATACTGATCTTTATGAGCTAGTAATCGATCCAATACAATATAAATTATTAACATACTTGAAGCCTGAAGGTAGTATATATTAAGGATTAATGCAAGAAAAATTTCTACATAATTTTTTTTTTTCTTTTAACACACACCGTGAAAATGTTCTATATAATTTTAGTTAACATGTTGTAATAGTAGGGAGGGGAAAGTACAAGTATACTTAAATATAAGTGTTATTGATTTTTAAATATCTAATTATCAAACAAACAACTATCATGTAAAGCCTAAATCATTAAATTTAACTTAAACACAATATAAAATATTTTTTTACGGCTTTAGTTAAAGAAACTGTTACTATTGAAAAATTCAGCTAACATTAATAAAAAAAAACTTTATATTTTAATTGATTCGTTCTGACTTGATGAATAAAAATAGACTATAAAAAAAATAAAATTAAGAATGCGGATATAAATACGATCCGCATGGGCTTATAATGCACATGAAATTATTTTAGAGGCGTGGAAGCACCTTAACCTCGCCAACTGATTGAGAAAAATAGGGTAAGGCTCAAATATGAGAATTGGTCAAAATTGAAACAAGTAAATAATACCTTTATTCCTTTCCAAAAAAATAAAATAAAAACATTTACTATACTTCCAATTATATTTTATTTTCTATTTTGATTTTTTTACTAATCATATGATAAATAAAAAATATTTGTTACTAGTTATATTGGTTTGGTCAAATTATATTATAATTAGAATGATCCATTTAGCTCATCTATTATGGGAAAAACATCTTCAAAAGATTAACAAATATTTACTCACTTTTATTTTTTTAAATATATTTTTATTACTTATTTCTCCGAAAATGTTGATAGGTTTTTCGAATATGGCAAAAAAGATATTCTGTTAGTTAGAATTAATCAATTTGACACAAATAGTATGTAACTAGAGACAATTAGTTGTGGTAATAACATAATTTTTATGTAATTATGTAAGTGATAACTAAATAATAAAAAAATGCGATAAAATTAAAATATAATCACATATATTTTTCTTTTGCATTTAATTAGTTCCCAATAACATCTGCACCATCAAAAAAAATATTTACATTCTTGTTTTGTTGCTTAATTGAGTTTATACGATCGTGTCAAAATTTTGCTAAATATCAAATTCGGAAAATATTTACTTTCTTGTTTTGTTGTTTAATTAGATATAATATGATTATGTTAAAATTTTGTTAAATATCAAATCCAATTTGTTTACTATGATCCTGACTAATTAGCAACTCTTTTTTAGAGTTGTTAAATAGCATCGTGTATTTTTATATTCGTGCAACTCCTTCTTAGAGTTGCATCGTGCATTCAATAGCGTCGTGTATTCTTATATTCGTGCAATTCCTCCTTAGAGTTGCGTCGTGGATTCTTATTTATTTATTTTTTATTTTGTCTCGTGTATTCTATGTTTTCTTTTGAATTTTATCAACAAATAATAGTATACGACTCTTATAATATTTTATTAATTTTTTTTAATACGTATACCCAAGCAGGAATCGAATCCGAGACATTACCTTAAAAAGTGAATTCATTAACCACTTAAACCAACCTCTATTACGAAAGAACATTCAACACTTAAGGATAAAGATAATGTAAGAAAGAGTATAGTATTTACTTCAATCACTTAAGGCAAAGGTTTGAAAATGCTCGACCAACGAAAGAGGATATTAGCAACTCAATCAAAAGAAAAGGAAATATTTTATTAAATATAAAAATTGATATTTAAAAAAAAAGTAACACACCCACTTCTAATACAAGTAAAACTACTTCTTAACTCACATGCTATTATTTTCATTTTCCAAGAAAAGAAGAGGGAAAGAGAAGTAGATAACATAATAGGAATCAATAATGAAAATGGAAAAATATTAATAAAAATGAGATTAATATTTAGGGAAAATGGAAATTTCAGAAAATAAAGAGGACTGTAAGTTGAGTTAATATATCCCAAATAATAAGGATAGGAAAATGGGATGTGAGAGTGAGACAGGAAATTGGTCAGTTGCATTTCTGAAATTGATCGACTAATCTGGGCTTCCCCTACAAATGCTCTCGTACTCCATTTTATCTTCTTCAGTGTTGGTTTCTTTCTTGTTTGTCCATCCTCCGCCATACCCGCTTTCTTGCATATAAAGATTGGAATTGATTTATATATAACTGGATAATCATACATATTTGCGCACTCGTTCTCTTTTACTAAAAAGAAATTCTGTCTTTTTTGGTTTTTACTGCTCCTGATGTCAAACTAAGAAGGCCCTTTATCCAGAAGCGTCTCAATTTTGCTTCAGGTGATTTGATTGAGGGAGGAATTGTGTGAAGTTTCGATCTTTTTTGTTTTTATTTGGAAGGATAGGAATTGATTTGGGGGAGTAGATATGTCTGGAGTTTGGAGATGGAGGAAATTGAGAGATGTTGCGTTGGATGCATCTAAGAGAGGTGAGAGTTGGAGGAGTATGAATTTGAAGCATCCGCAAGTGCAGAATCATCGGAATTTCGTGAATTGCTTGCACGTTGGTTCGTATGTGAAGCGGAGGGAATCGTTGATTGGTGTGCAGGAGAGGTATCACGGCAGTAGCGGGGATGAGCACCACCACACTACACGGCGGATTAGGGCGGAGGCGAATTGCCCCCGCTGCTCTAAGCAAATGGATCTCCTATTCACGAACAGGTCGCACCACCTCATTCCGCCGTCGTCCCCCAATCCCAATTCCGATGCAATCAACGGCGATGCTTCTGCCAATAGTAGAATCATCAATAATGCCAGCAATAACAAGAGCAACGGCCACTCAAATTCACACGATGGCAGTAGTAACTCCGCCAAAGATGGAGGAGGGAATGCTTTTCAGGCAGTGAATCTTTGCCCCAATTGTAAGACAGCCTATTACTTCAGGCCGTTCAAGATGTCTCCACTACAGGGGAGTTTCATTGAGATTGGCAGGGTGAAAACCAAGAATTCTAATTCGGATAAAAAATTGGCTGATGCTAATAAGCTTCGGCCATCGTTTTGGGAAACATTGAGGTCTTACGGCAGTGAGCCACCTGAGAACTGGCCCCCGCCTCCACCTCCATCGGGAAATGGGATCGCGGTACATACCCCACCTGGTCCACCTTTTGCCCCTGGTCTTAATGTTGTTAGAGCTAAAGGTCCTGGTGGCAATGGTGAAGGTGGCAATGACAATCGTAATGGGGAGAAGAGCACATGGGGTGGATCTAATCTTGGAAAGAACTTGCCCACACCTAAGGAGATCTGCAAGGGACTTGATAAGTTTGTTATTGGCCAGGAGCGAGCTAAAAAGGTTTCTTTTTCCCTTACCTCCTTTTTTCATCAATTTCAAAGTTATCTATGGGTTTTGCATGTTATTCCATTTGCTTGTAATGTTTCATATGCCTAAGTGCATGATGTAAAGTGGTCGTGGATGTTGCTAAGGTGATGCATGCCATTAATGTAATCTTGTTTCTGGGATCCATGTGGTCACTTCCATAGCATGAATGTCAACTAAAGATGGATTTATCCCATGAGCCTGATTTTATTTTGTTTACTGGTAATGTTGGCAGGTTCTATCGGTGGCTGTGTACAACCACTACAAAAGGATTTATAATGCTTCCTTACCAAAGGGGTTGGTTGACTCGTAGTCCTTCTGCTTGCTTATTTTTTTTATTTCTTTATTCATTTTCCGGTGCATAGGAGAAAAGAGAACCCATATGAATGCATCTCTCTGGAAATTCTGTCCATTTCTGCTAAAAATACTCGTGGAACCAATGGTTGCTAGTTTCTGGCTTTCTTTAGCACAACTGATTGCGTTAAGATTCACTGTATCTGGGCACGGAAAAATGACAATTTTGAACTCATGATCTCCTTCAAGATTGTTAGTGTTTCTTTCTTTCCATAATAAAGTATTCACATGCCTAATGAATTGGCTTTAGAAAGATGATGAAAGTTGGACTAAGGGACCTTAGTAATGCTTTCAACAAATAATGGGGGAACAAGAATATTGAGCGAGGCCTATCTAACTTAAGAGCATAAAAAAATTCCATTTTTAAATATGGCAGTAATGTCTTGCTCAAGCAATTGAATATCTACTATTGACATTTTCCTTATTTATGCTCTAAACTTCTGTTTGTGGATACTAGGTCGGAAGCTGATCCATCGAGATTAGATGATGACGAAAATGTGGACTTGGAAAAGAGCAATGTGCTTTTGATGGGCCCAACTGGCTCAGGTATGATTCCTATGTTTCAAAGCTTATGCTTCATTTGGCTAAAAGTGTGCTGGCTCTTTGATGGCTATTTTCTTGCTCATGGCTTTGTTATCTCTGGTATGCTACTGAATTGTTTATTGTACGGTAAATAGGGAAAACACTACTAGCAAAAACTCTTGCTCGTTTTGTCAACGTACCATTTGTCATCGCTGATGCAACTTCTTTGACACAAGTAAGTGATTGTTTTTTACTTTCTTCTTTTCTCAAACTTTAAAATTTCTACCTGTTTATCTAATTTTAAAGTAATCTTTTTTTTTGGGTGTGTCACACGTTTGTTTGTCCTCGGACAAGTATTGTTGGTGGGGATTGCTCACTGTATTGTAATTCAACTGTACAGCTGGATTCCTTAGTGAACATGTAGAAGTATGAGTCTAGCATCATTCAGTGAAAATCATGATGATATTTTCTTTTCGGTTATAATCCCTTTTCTGTTTTCTAGATTTTGTTTCTGTTTTCCTTGTTCTCTTCTACATACCTATAAAAAAAAAGTTTTCTATTTGCAGGCTGGTTATGTTGGTGAAGATGTTGAATCAATATTGTACAAATTACTCACGGTGTGTATTCTTCTCTGAGTATTTGGTCTCTGTTTGTCATATTCAAATTGTTCTAAGTCAAACATGAAAAGATCTTCAATCTTCACGAAAGTGTGTTTTCATTTTAGCTTGACATATTATGTATGAAACTCACTATGCATTTTCAAATTTGCTTCAAGGTTGCGGAGTTTAATGTGCAAGCTGCACAACAAGGGATGGTGTACATAGATGAAGTTGATAAGATTACTAAGAAGGTTCTCTTCTTTTTTGTTTTTTTCTTTGAACTTCTATCTGTTTCTGCATGTGGCTAAATAATTTTTCTTGTCTTTTATGAAGGCTGAGAGCTTAAACATCAGCAGAGATGTTTCTGGTGAAGGTGTTCAGCAGGCGCTCCTGAAAATGCTGGAAGGCACTGTGAGTCATAAGTGCCCTTACACTTGATTATCTTTTGGTTATTATATATGTTTCGTTTCAAGCATGTGAACAGCCAGAAGAAATTAATGTTTGTTTCTAGGTCGACTATCTGCATGACATGAAAATAAATTCATCTTGTGTCATTACTTCCATTGCCTGCTGAATTTTAAGTATTTCAGTTTCATATTTCTCTCACATTTTCTTATGCCAGATTGTAAATGTTCCAGAAAAGGGGGCAAGGAAGCACCCTCGGGGCGATAACATTCAGGTATTACGGTCTGCAGTGTCTTCTTTTATGCTTGAATTTCTTTTTAACTCCCATATTGTATTGTCTATTTTGTATTATTAATGTCTTCAAGTGATATATGGCGTGCACTTATGAGAATATTTGCAAACTCCAAAAGAAAATTGTTACTTTTTGCTTCTAACTTATTTTCAGCGCTTTGGGAGTTTTTGGAAAACCAACTTTTGTGCTTATTTTAAGCATATATAATCCAGAATCTAGAATCATCTGAGGACATGCCTTTGACTTCTAACTCTAGCTTGTAGACTATTTTTGTCAATAAATGGAAGTTATTTAAGGCTAGTAGAAGAGTTTGAAAACTTCTTTTTGAAATTTAGCTGTGCTTGCTTGCATTCACAAGAGTGGCTTCCAAGTCTTGAATGAAAGTTCATCATGCAAAGTACTCTTAGCATAAACTTTAAGCGCTTTTATGCATTATCAAGTGATTGTGAAACTACCATTGGTAGAGACAGCTTTACACTTAAGTGGTCCGACCCGGCGCAAATCTAAATAAATGGGATATAGAACCAAAAAAGAGTGATTGTGAAACTGCACATAAATAAAGCATCTTGAAGAAAGCACATAACAAGAACTTATGAGCGATGGGTTTATTTCGATATTCTGATTGAATGTTTCATTTCTATTCAATTTAATTGTGGCTTAATATGAGTTTTTGGGCTATTTCTGTACTTATTGGTCATCCTTATAGTTTCTGATGATAGATTATAGAAAGTAAGTATGGAGTTATAATCAGAATGGTAAGAAAGATAGTGACTTTCATGTTCAAAGCTCCTGGAAGGTGAACTTTAAGGTTTCTTGATCAAACTTGCTATTCATTCTGATTGATTATAGATTGTTTGGGCTCGTTTGGTGCTAGACGGCTAGACCATAGTCACAGAGTTTAATGATTCTTGGAGTGGAGAATTCATTATTGCATAAGAATCAGAATGGCAAAACAGATGGATGATACATTTGTGTTCCCCAAATAAGGACAGCAGTTCCATCGATCATTTGTAGACCTGGTTCACAAATTTCTTTAAGCATCCTTTTTAATAAGAAATACTTAAGTGTTTTAGTATATGAATTTATACTCCGATCCAGTTTCTTGGTATTATTATGATTCTAGAAAACTAATCAAAATTGTAACATGCTGTGATGCTCTGCCTAGTGTTTTGTTTCTACCTTTATTTTATTTCCATCTTACATAGAGGGGACAACAGAAGAATATGTCGCTCTTTCTCTCGCATGCATGTTACATTATTACATCCACTGCTCTTGGTCAAGTAAATGATTAGTAATATTTATTTTTTCTCTTCAGATAGATACTAAAGACATCCTTTTTATATGCGGAGGTGCATTTGTTGATTTAGAGAAAACTATTTCTGAAAGGTGATTTTCTATCCATGCTAGCCCCCTCATTTTTTGGGTGCTTTGTTAGATTTTGAGCTCAGAAAAACCTCAATTAACAGAATCTGAGTATGTTTTGGTAGACGGCAGGATTCATCAATAGGATTTGGAGCTCCAGTACGTGCTAACATGAGAGCAGGTGGAGTGATTAATGCTGCTGTAACATCATCCCTACTTGAATCTGTAAGATTGAAGTGCTTTTGGATTGGAGAGAATAATTATAATTAGCTCTCAAGCTGTACTTGAAGTCTGAAAAGGTGAAATTTTCCAGGTCGAAAGTAGTGATCTCATAGCATATGGCCTGATACCGGAATTTATTGGGCGTTTCCCTATCTTGGTTTCTCTGTCTGCCCTTACAGAAGACCAACTTGTTCAGGTAATAAACGGAGCTGTCTTTTACTGATTGCTTTTCCTCTATTTCAATTCACTGTTAAATTTCATTGAAAAATCAAAGATTCGCATGGGCATTTGAAGTTTAAAGATATCTTATGCAAGATACGTCATGGTACGAGGACATACGCACACAACAGCCAAAAATTTCTCCAAAACTCTATTGGAAGTGAAAATGCACATCTCGCCAGGAAAAAAATATGAAAATTTTCTTTTTTTAACTAGTGGTTTGATAAAATGACCAAATTCTCATCTTTGCATGAATATCTTTCATGTGGATCTCATAGATGAAAGAATCTCCCACATCAAAGGAGATATACATGCCTTTGACAAAACTGTGTGAGGCCTATATGAGTTGCAGTTTTCTTTTCCTAATAAATGCATTATGATTATTTTTCTCCCAAATTTTTTCACCATCCCTTTGATATTTATTTCAGGTACTGACGGAACCCAAGAACGCGTTTTGCAAGCAATACAAGAAGTTATTTACCATGAATAACGTAAGCCCTTTTTCTTATCTACGGAATGCAGCATCGAGTAAATTTTGGCATCAACTACTAATAACATGTTTGGTTATGCATTTCCAGGTGAAGTTACATTTCACGGAAAAAGCCTTACGACTGATCTCCAACAAAGCAATGACCAAAAACACGGGTGCCAGAGGCTTAAGAGCCATACTGGAAAGCCTTCTAACAGATGCTATGTTTGAGGTAAAACTGATTATATTGTTTATCCCTTATTGATTAACTTCACATAAACTCTTCGCTAAAGAAGCATTGTGTTTTTTTATGCAGATCCCGGACACCAAGACTGGCAAAGATAGGGTTGACGCTGTGGTGGTTGATGAAGAATCAGTAGGTACAGTAGATGTACCTGGATGTGGGGGTAAAGTACTACGTGGCGATGGTGCTCTGGACAGATATCTGGCAGAGGCCAACTCCAAAAATCGAGCGGTATGATCTTACATTACAATTAAAGGATAATTACACCGACATTCCCCGAGCTTTGACCTAATTACACAAATTTTTTGGCTCAACTAGACAAATTTCCCTCCACCTTGAGAAACTACAGAAGTTCCCCTGGTTTGGCACCAACGCATGCCATTATAATCATAAACTTAGACGTCAAATATTAACCCCGTAATCGTTAAGTAGGTTATATTTAACTCTGGCAATGCCTTGATCTTCAGGAATCAGAGATGCAGGAAGGTGAATTGGAGGTCTCATCAAGAGCAATGAGCATGTAGAATTTATTGAAATCATTTTCTGATCTTGTAGAAAGATTTTTTCTCTCTTTTTTCCCCCCTTTTTGATGTATTGTAGAACTCAATTGATTCAGGATGTGTAGTTGTTGTCATTTTCTCTGATCATACATAGAAAATAGATTAGTTTTGAGGCAGTGGGGATAAAAGATAAGAAGAAATAGTATCAACTGTACTAATCTATACGCCACGCTTCAACCCCCCGATGTGCCTATGCTGCATTACAGGAGTTGATTATTAATTTGTACATTAATAAAGTTTTTCAAGGAGTTAACTTTTGAAGTTTACTTGTGCAATTTATACTTAATAATGTTTAGCTAATTTTAGACACCACCCATACTTTTGGGCATTTTGCCCACTCGATGTGATTTTTCTCATGGTTTTTTAAAAAATATTATACTTAATCCTTTCTGATTGAATTTTGGAAGAAAATGTTACACTTAAGTCTTAACTCATTTCCAACAGAATTTGGGGAAAATGTTATACTTAACTCATTTCAAGCAGAATTTAACGTTACACTTAATCCATTTCCGGTATAATCTTAGGGAAAATGTTACACTTAACCCATTTTGAGCAAAATTTAATGTTACACTTAACCCATTTCCCAAAATCTTAGAGATTATTCTGTCGTAATTATGAATGGTACAAATCAAATGTCAAATGTGTTGATATTAAGCTCTTAACACAAAGAACACAATTGTGAAGAGAGGAACAAGATGAAGAACACAATTATGGAGATGTCAAATGTGTTGATATTAAGCTCTTAACATAAAGAACACAATTGTGAAGAGAGGAACAAGATGGAGGTGGTCCTTAACCCTTGCATCACGTTGATATTAAGCTTTCAATACAAGAAACACAATTGTGGAGAGAAGAACAAGATGGCGGTGGAGACAAGAACAAGATGGCGATGGCGGTGGAGTGACGGTCAAAGTTAAAGTCTGGTCAAAGTGAAAGAGAAGTTGACAACGGTCAAAGTTAAAGTCTAATGAAAGAGAAGTTGACAACGGGTTGTCAAAGTTAAAGTCGAAGATGGTCAAAATTAATTTTGAATAGAATATTCCAAAAGTCGATGGTTAAATTTTGAACGAAATATTAGGAGCCATGCACTAATTCAATCCAAGGTTAGGTGGTAAAGAGAAAGTTAGGGGACAAAGTGAACTAAACTCCAAACGATAGAAAGTGTTTGAAATTAACTTGTTTGGAATTAAGCTTTTATAAACCCAAAGAAGCATGGTTTGGAATTAGCCCTTTATAAAGGAGGTATAAAGTATACACACTTTAAAAAAAAAAAAATCATTTTGCTGCCATTTGCCTTAGGTGGATCTGGTTATGTTATGATCAATATCACAATATGCTTAGCGAAATAATTAAAAATAACACAATCAACATACAACATACGATCATATGGAAAATTAAATTATTAAAGATTCATAATAAATTCTTGAACCATATCCAGAAATGAAAATTTCAGGAGTACTTAAAAAAACACATCAAGAATTCAAAATTTCTACTAGGACTGAGCAAGTAGAGCTTCAGCATCAGCTGGGGTTGGCAGCGCTGGAATAGCTCCTTTCTGGGTGGTACAAATTGCTCCACATGCATTTGCAAATCTTAATGCCTTTTGCAGCTCTGCCTCATCCTGCAAATGCATAAATCCAATTTATTGTTCAAAATGATCTTATAATTAGCCGATGATAGTATCAGAAGAAGACGAATACGAACAATAGTTATGAACTATGAAGAAAGCTGACAAACCTGGAAAATGGATGGATTTCTAGACAGGGCAACCAAGAGGGATCCAACAAAGGAATCACCTGCACCTGTTGTGTCAACAGTCTTCACCGAGAAACCAGAAACTTTTCCCTTAAAGCTCTGTTGTTACCACCAACATGAATTTAGTCAGATTTCTTGATGAAAAGATTAAAAACCCAAGAATTAATAATATTCATTGAACTGGTTAATTACCTTGGTATAATATCTGCAGCCCTTCTCTCCATCGGTGACGACAAGAAGCTTGAGCGAATCATGCCATAGAGACATCACCACATCATCACTCTGGGCATCCTTTTGGGTGAGGAATTCCACTTCATCATCACTGATCTACAAATCACATAGGAAACCAATTCAATTAAATGAACTACCAAGTACCCACAGAAGAATCATCCAATCGAAGATAATGTTGTATCTACCTTGATGAAATCAGCTTGATTCCAAATGCTCTTGATCCCTTCCCTAGCAGCATCCGCGGAAGGCCAGAGGGGCAGACGCACATTCGGATCATACGAGAGGAGAACTCCAGCCTCCTTGGCGGCTTTCATGGCCGCCATGTGCGCCGTCCTGCACGGCTCGGCTATGAGGCTTATGGAGCCGTAGTGGAAGATAGCACTCTGCTTTATCATGGTGAGATTGAGCTCTGAATCCTTGAGCAACATGTCTGCGCTAGGGTTCCTGTAGAACATGAACTCCCTCTCACCATTGCTCTTCAGCGTCACGAATGCAAGCGCGGTCCTCGCGTTCTGATCGAAACAAACTCCGTCGCTATTCACGCCGTTCTGCTTCAAAATGTCCACCAGCATACGCCCAAATTCATCTTCCCCAACCTACACACACAAACCCACACACATAAGCAACAGATCTACCAATAATCGGAGAAGCAATTGCGAAAAATTGATGTAAAATCGAACCTTGCCGACAAAGGCGGAAGCGCCGCCGAGTTTGGTGATAGCGCAGGCGACATTGGCGGGGGCGCCGCCGGGAGCTTTGAGGAAACCCTTAGATTCGGCCAACGACACACCGGCAACATCAGGGACGAAATCGATCAGCATCTCACCGAAGCAGACTATCAAAGGTTTGTTGGCCATCTTCTTCACTGCAATTCACGTACTCTTCGATCGATCAATCAGTGATGATAAAAGGGTATAAAATCAATGAAAACTCAAATCGAATTCTGTTAAATGAGATGGAATACAGTATGACTGTATGAGTACGTATATTTATACATATATAGTGTAGAAGAGTCCTCCTTAATTCATGCAGAGAGCAGAAATCCTGGTCAGCGGATCCAATCCGATTGTAGCTCAAAGAACTTGAGATTCGCAGAATTCTTGGAAGAGATTGGTTTACAGATGAGATCTAACAGTATTTGAGGAGATTTGGATAGGAACATTTCAACGACGACATATCATCATTGCAGATTGTACCCAGAGAGAGGGAATATGTTCTGTTCTTGAGGAGGCAACTTCACGCGTGGGACATATATAATTTATATTATTAAGAAATAATCATAAGCATTTAATGTTAATTCCAATACAATCCATCTAAATTGAAAAATTATATTTTAGTTCTTAATTTGGGGGGTTTTGAGAAAACTCCCCGTGGGTTGAAAAATTTTGAGTTTGCTCCCCATTTTTAAATACATCATTTGGGGTTTTAGATACACGATTCTGGGATTTATATACACGATTCTGGGATTTAGATACATGATTTTTTTCCTTATATTTCAAATACATCATTTGGGGTTTTAGATACACGATTCTTGAGTTTTAATACATCATTTTTAAAAATAGGAAGCTAAAAGAAATTTGACTTGTCAATTGGGGAGTTTTCTCAAATTTCTCGTATCAATTTTTTGAGAACCTTTGTGGTTCTGATGCCTTTAGGATTCTGTTATGTTATTTTAAAAATAACCTAAGTTTTTTAAATTTGGGTTGTAACTCCAAAAACTGTGGTGTTAAATTCATAATTTGTACGAATAGTTAGTTTAAGATTTATAAACTTTAGGAATAATTTTATAATTTTATTTATACATTCAATGTAATACTCATACAAACCGTTAGGAGTATAGTGTATTTTTATAAATTTTGTTAGGGACCTTAGACCAAATAAAATTTAGAGGGACTAAAATATAATTTTCTAATATAGATGGATCGTGTTAAAATTAGATTTAAATGCAAAATACTCGGGCATAAATTATCCAATTATATTAATATATGATGAAACAAAGATAATATAATTAACAAAATCCTTATATCATCATTGCAGATCTCTTAATCAAGTGGATTAATAATATATTTGGCCGAACTTATCAACAAAATCCTTTAAAAATTATCTTTTGACTTTAAAAACATGGTAGGTCTCTTAGTTTTAAATTGTGACAATATGTTAAATTAATTTGCATTTATCTCTCATGTTTCGTCTTTATAGCACGTTAATCACTTTAGTTATTTTTCGATGCAAAAGTTTATGAAAAATTGAAAATATATTGTTTTAATTTAAGGCATAATGGCCAATCAAGACTGCCGAGAAAAAAAATTTGCCCATTTATATTATATTTTAGGCTGGAGATCTAAAACCTATGATACACCAACATGGATACTCATATAATGATAAAAAATGATACAACAAATGGATTTTTTTTTTTTTTTGGAAATTTTCCGCATGAATCCTTTTTGAAAATTTCTACCTGAGGATATGATGAAATAGATTTTTTTCGAAATTTTCAAGGAAAAAATGTCTGACATGTTATCCTATGAGCATCAAACAAGATATAAATAAATAATATTTTTAAATGGATAATACGAGTATCAGACAAGATATGAATAAATAATACTTTTAAATGGATAATTCGAATATTTAATAAGATACAAATAAATAATATTTTTAAATGGATCATAAGAGTATTAATAGGATATGAATAAATGATATATTTTCAAAAACATTCGTGTATTAGCGGGAGCGGGAGCAGGAGCGGGGCAGGGGGGCCCTCCCCCCCTAAATTTTGATTTTTTTTTAAAATTTGTATATATATTTTGAAATTTTTATATTTTCGTCCCCCCAAAATTAAAATTTCACCCCTTTAATTTTGTATATTTTAATTTTCATCCCCTCCTTATCTTAAATCCTGACTCCGTTTCTGTGTATTAGGATGTAGAACTAAGAGCCAAAATTTCCGCTGTTTTTTTTTTATTACGCTTAAACTAATCAAATAATCGAGGTTGAGCTTGAAATCAAGAACAATAAGTACGATATTGGGTTCCATGAATATAAGTTATTTAATATGTTTTTACCTCAATTTTTGAGAAACGTTAAAAAAGCGGGGAATTAGAAAAAAATCCCCAATTGTGGACTCAATTTTTAGTTTGTTAGAAGACCCCAAACTTAAAAAAGTGTAATTTAGTTATTTATATAATTGTATTACAAAGAAACGATAAAATGGAAAGGAAAATTCTTTTTTAACCATCCCTAAGAAATAGGTATTTGTGTTGTAATATTTGACCATGTATTCTATTTATTTTTTTGGAAATTATCTTTTACTTAATTTATTTATGATTGATCCTCATGTTCTCAAAAATTATGTTTTACCATTGATAGTTATTTAATTTACTATTTGAAGGTACATCTTCTATCTGAAAATTTAACTAAAGAAAACAAAAATTTTCAAATGGTGTAAATGCATGTGAATGGAAAAATATAAATATTTTATAATACAAAATTATTTTATAATATAAAGTTTAGTGTGAATGAAAAAATATAAATATTTTATATTATAAAATTTAGTGTTTCAAACAATACATGTTCACACAACACATTCATTCTTCTTAATAGCTTTTATCGTATGGACCTTTTTAGAGAGAAAAAGAAGAAGAAAAAGAGAACAATAGAGAAGTTTAAAAGAAAGGAGAAAGAGAGAAATTTATAATATGATTTATGAATTTAAGTTGGTATAAATTATTTTTTGATTTACTTTTGATTTTATTGTGAATTCTTGATTTATTTTGAATTTTATCAAATTCTTTTATAAGAAAATTAGTGATTATGTTTTTCTTTTACAAATTTTTTTACAAGTTTAATAAGTTTTACAACAATCCTAATCACATAAATGAGTCATTGTCTTATATTTTTAAAGATCCAAATTTACTGGGGTCTTTATGATAATTTTAACTAGTAATCTCGCATACTCAATGTGTGTGCTTAAAAAATATTATTATCTAAACATATTAAAATTAAAAATTTTATAGTAATATATATATTTGTTATAATATAATGATGATGTCATATTAATCAAAATAATAAGAAGAAATATAAAGGAAAAAAATAATAAAAATATAAAAAAGTTTATTGAAAGAAATGAATTAAAGTGGTGCGGGGATGTCTAACAAAAGTTCAATCTGTACTGACCTCACAAGAGATCAGTTTGTATAAGATTGTACTATATTATTTTTTTTAATAAATTTTGAATATTGTGTAATTTAAAATTATATGTATTCAATTACCCACCTTCTCTTTAATATTTTATTTAAAAAAAACCACTTATATTTTTAATGGACATTTTTAATAAATTTAGTAAGTTTTTAAAATTAAAATTTATTTTGTTTAATTTGAGTGAGTACAATAATATGACGTCCATTTTAATTATTTTTTTTATTATTCTTTGGATTTTTAAATAATTTTTCATTTTATTTTTTAATACATAACTACACATATATGTTAAAAAATTAAATAAATAAAGTTAAAATATAATAATAATAAATAGTTTTATTTAAAAATAATAATAAAATATTTTTTCGGCACCCACAACCAAATTCTTAATCATAACATGAATTTTTAGTTGGAAAATGATAAAACAAAGTCATATTTGATTGAAAATAAAAGACATTAAATTTTCAGTTATAATAGTTGCATATTAATTTCATTTGACAAAAAATTAAATTATTAAACTAAGTTGGAATAAAATAGATATTTATATATAATTACTCAAAAACCTAAAAATTATCCAATTTAAATATAATATTGGCTTATATTGAGGCTAGTTATGCTTTATTAGGTCACATACAACATTATTATATATTTATTTTAAATTTAAAACAACATCGAATTAAAATTATATTTATTTATTCATTTTAATTCCATCTTTAAAGAGTTCAGTATTATATATATTCAGAGTTAGGTACTATATTAACATAGGTACATTTATGTATTAGTATGAGATACTCAATAAAAGTTATAATATTTTAATATTTTATATACTAAATTTTAAATCCTTAATTATAATGGTTGCAAATTTAATCAAGTTAGAATTATAAAATAGACATTTACATATAATAATTCAAGAACCTTAAAATTATCCACCTAAATACAATCTTTGAGTTACATGAGTATTTTAGTTATGCTCTATTTTGCTATTATAAAGTTATTATATATTTGATTTAAATTTTAAGAGAAAATAAAATGAAAGTTAGATTTATTTATTTATTCATTTTGATCGTGCTAAAATTTGGTCAAGTTGACTGTCCTTCTTAGTCCGATTTGTCAAAAATTTATAAAGTGATTTCTCTTGACTTGCAAACACTTAACACCTAAGAGGTAAAATATTTGGGGTTTTAGCCGGCGATGTCCCTCTGACGTTCAAGTTAGTATTAGGTTTTTAGAGAGAAGATTTAATGAATTCGAATGTTTTAACTGCGCTTATCAAATATTATTCATTACGGATTATTTAACATATGAAGCATCAATATAATTGTGGCTGGTTACATATATATATATATATATATATATATATAAATGTGGCGAATCTAATGTATAGCTAGAACACATTTAAATTAATTTGAATTACTAAACTAACTTAGAATGAAATGGACATATATAATAATTTAAAAACCTTAAAATTATTCTAACATGCATAATTAATTTTTTATTTCTATATCTTATCCTTTTTATTTTGACTTTTTTTTTCATTAAATAAACTAGTGTTCAACAAATTATTGTTGGAAAATCACGTGCATTGAGTATTTCATATATATTTTTCTTTTGGAATGATAAGAACTTATAATTATTTATTTTAATATATATAGTAATATCCCTTAGTCTTCACAAGGAATAGAACTAGTTGTTGTTGTGATTTTATAAGTTAAAACCAATCGCGCAAGTGTACACTTAATATACGCGTAGCACAACAGGATCGTACCCACAGGGAAGGGAAATCAATCACTACTCAATATCTATTTCTAATCTAAAGACCGAATGAATTCAAGTTGTTGTTTATCTATTTACTAGAACGAAACTGAATTAATTAACTCTAAGAAAACACGAGTAACAAACTTAAACACGGATTAAACTCAGTAGACTAAATGGGCTGGGAAGCAATGACTTATGCATTCATGATTCAATACAATACTCGTTTGACAAGTGCACTTCTACAACCTAATCACTTATATATGAATCATCCTCTCTCAAGGTATAATCGCGTATTCAATTAAGCTCAACATTGCTCTCGCAATCATCAATGTATTAATTAAACCAACAAGACCAAGACTAGTGCAATTCCTATTCTAGCGACTTGGCATGGAATAAGATTTACTGCTGTGTAGATCAGAACCAAATCTCTTTGCATTCCTACAATCTACTAGTTATGAAAACCATCTCAACTACCATTAATCTCTCGATTCTCCGGTAATCCTAAATTTTGCAAAGGGTGATCAGGCCATCGCAATTCAATTCAAACCAGTTTTCACACTAAGAATTAACACAAGTCATTCAAGCATCATATCAAACACTTATCATGCAATTATCATCACTCTCCTAGCCCTAGGGGTTTAGCTACTGATAATTAAAGCAAAATTCATAAAACTAAAGTAAATTGCATTAAAAAAATTCATGTTCCTCAAGTCTAAAAAAAGTCTCATAAATAAAACCCTAAACATTCAATAAAGTCTGAAAAAACGAAACTAACATGTAAACTAATTAAGACTAAACTTAGAGAAATTAGTTTGATAATTAAAGTAATAAATAAAATCGTAAAAATTGAAATTGTTTAAGAACTCGATCCTTTCATCTTCTCGAAATTCTCTGAACAACTCTGTTAAACGCTCTGTATCTCCTCCCCAAGCTAGGTCACGAACGAAAGAGAAGTCCCCCTCAAAAAGACTCCAAAACGCACTTAAATAGCTGCCCAAAATTCAGCCTCGCTGCCCTAGGTAACGGGCGTTACCATTCCATGCACAAATTGTGTTAACACCCGTTATATGCATGAAATCGTGTTTGCGTTTTTATAAGTGGTAACGGGCGTTACCACCTTCCTTCTGCCAGGGGTAACGGGTGTTACCCCTCTAATTCGCCAAAAGTGCTGCTCCTGTGTCTCTTAACGGGGGTTAACAAAAATGCACTTCCAAGGGGTAACGGGGGTTACTCCTTTTTCCTCCAAAGATATTTATCAAAGTCTTTCACTAATGTACATGGGTCACCATATTTTGCACTTTAGTCCCTTAATTATTTGAATGCATTCACTCAAGTATTCTCTCATGGGATATGATCAAATCACTCCATTTATGTTAATGCAATTAAGTTCACATTTTTATGAAATGGTCAAGTAAGGTCACACAATAGCAATTAGACACGTTAAGAATTAATTCACGTAAATTCAATGTTAACAATTATTTCATATAAGTTCATAGAAAATATAATGCATCTAAGGTTATACAATGTATATAAATTATCACATATTGTATATATGAAAAACAGGGCGTTGCACTTTTTCTCAGCTGATGGTCGAAGTGAGGGAGACATAGGGTGGTAGGGGGTTATGTTAGGGTGAGGTGGGCCCAAGTATGAGGATATTTGGTCAAGAATTGAGGGAGATACATCGAAAACCGTGAAAGGTGGAAGTTCTGCGCGAGCTGTTCGTTCCGGGTGAAATACGGGGGTCCAAACGAGATTAGAAAAATATGAATCTAGGTTCCTTGGTTTCCTTTCTTCATTACAAGTCCGACGCCTCTTCTAGAATTTGATTCCGAATTCCCGAGCTCAAGATACGCCGTCCGGAAGAAGAGGAGCGCCGAATGCCCTTAATCTCCCTACTAGGCCACGTTCCCAAAATAAAATTCGTTAACACACCAAAAAAGATCGAAAACATGAAACGAGCACGTAAACATGTTCATAACACATAAATCTACAACATACTAAAATTTCACAAAATTACGAATTCAAGCCCCCTTTCTGTAGCACCCGGAATGCCGAGATGCCACACCCCCACACTATAGCTCAGTCGACATACGAAATGGATGATCCGTACATGAACTAAGACTATAGCGAACGGGTGACAATGCAAGAAACAATCTAGCTAGGCGGGACTAGACCCTAATTCAATTCGATCCAATACATGAAAATTCGAAAGCGGAAGTATAAACACTAACATTTCATTATCATATACCAAATATCCAAAAGCTCATCCTATTCTAGCTCAAATATCAATATATTATCATGTCCAATATTCAATACTTGGATAAGTCTCCAAAAGTTACAAGATCCCTAACATGATAAAACCGGAAATACCAAGAACATGAAAAGGCAATGCTAGACTCGAAATAAAGACCACTTGACTTGACTCGACTCCCGCCTAGCGCCAACACTTGAAAACCTGAAAAGTGTGAGGTGTCAGTCTATGAAAGACGGAGCGAGGGGTTTATAAATAAATATTAGCACAATTACCATGCAAGCCATAATCTCGGGTAAGGTTTATAAAAGAAGACAATAAGTTCAAGAATGGAATACTTTCTCGCCCGAGATTACAATTAAATCCATTTAACAATACAACCGTTATCACTTCAATTTAATCAGTGGCCCGACGAGTGAGGGCAATTCTCCAACCTTACTCCGACAATGAACATTACCAATATTTAGATTAACAATAGTTAAGTGAGCATGCAAGTTGTTACCGTGCACAATTAGCAGTTTCAGTCCTTTCTTCCTCCGGTGATGGTGGGATTGCAAGGCCCCACCACCCAATCTCATTGAACATAGGGTTCATGAGTCCCTATGTCCGGAACTCCTTCCTCCACTAATCTCCTAGATGATTCAGGGGTCATCCCAAGGTTTGTGAGGATAGTACAAGAGTTACCTTTCAGCCCTTGCTTCCCCGGTTGGCTCAATACACTACCCTCGGGCCCAAAGTGAACATGTTTTCTCGCCAAAACAATCAATCAATCAATCGGTACAATTCGGTAATTCAATTGAAAATCAATAAGGTTTTGGGAAAATTATAGATATATAGATACATTTTGACCGAAAGATCACATAGGGTTGTAAGGGTTCTATATATCTAGAAATTAAACCTCACCTGACGAACGACGGAACAAGACAAGGATACAAGAAAGCGTGTACTCGATCAATGATCTCCGCCCTGGAGAAAAACTGGACAAGAAAGGAAATAGTGGAAACTCATGAGACGAGACTCAATATGAGACCAAGTATGACGCATGTAGAGTTTGATACAATTCTTGTGCTCTTTTCTCTCTATTTTTCATATCTTTTCTTTTTCACCACCTTTTTGTCATTCTCTTTCTTTTTACATATATCTCTCAATTTCAATCACAAGAATAATCAAAAGGGATCCCAAGATAAATATTCACAGTAAAATCAAAGGAGCACGCCTTGGTGTAAAATTAACAAGGTGGTTATTTTTGTTGTGCGTTAGGCTTATAATGTGGCTACAAAAATCTTTGCACAACAATTAGGCTCAGCGGGGTCAATAGGATCACGTTATTTAGTGAAAAACGACTAAAAATAAAGGCTTATAAACCTTTGACAACGAATGCCTACTTCACTTCCTTAATCTTTCATTAACTCAAAATTTCGCCTCAATAGGACTAAAATGTATCCTAATCAATTCTTAGACTCATTTGGAAATCATCAATTCCTCTTTCTAAGCAAAGTACATTATCACGTTGAAAAGTGTTCAAAATATAAGGGCATACTAACACACTAAATTATCTAATCTCATGCAAATTTTCCTCAATTCAATTAGCCTAACTCATTCTAGCAAAAACTCAACAATCAAACCTCAAAGAAAAAAGTTCAAAACGGGAGAAAATTTTCAAAATTTTCACAATTTCTCAATTCCTAACAATTCACAAGATTAACAAGACATCTACTCATACAAATATTCAATAAAAACTCAAGCACAACCATATCAGAATCATGTATTTCTCCCTCACACTTAATCTTTGCAATGTCCTCATGCAAATGAGAGAATTAAAGTTCAAGAAAACTCCCTTATCAATCGAAGACCCGGCAACGTGCTAGCAAAGCCTCCAAAACCTGAACCAGTGACTAGAAAAACATGGATCAAGTGCAAAGGCAAATGATAATCAACATGCATTCAACAATCAACTCACAAGTCACAAATTCGAGGTAAGAAATAGCACATTGCATAAAAATTCATGGAGTTCAAAACAAAAGCAAAGAAATAAGCGTATCAAAAACATCCAAACACATCCAAGAACATGTCCAAATAGAATGTCAAAAAATCAGGGGAAAAATGAAAGCAAAATCAAGGTGATGGGGGTCCTCCAAAATACTGATCAAGACGAGCACAAAACCCTTCAAACTTCGCTTCCACCTGAGCCTCCCACACATCAAATCTTTCATCCACATAATGTGCTAGATCCTCAACCCTTGCGATCACGGTGGTCAAATCAGCCCTTAATCCTGCCAACTCTGTGCGAAGGCCTCTCACAGTAACCGGAGCTCCATTAGCTTCATCGACAACAATCGGTGCGACACTGCGAAGGATCCCAAACTCATCATCCGGCCTACCGGGAATCTGAGCTAAAAGCTCCCTCTGCACCTCTGTAAGTTCCTCGAAACGAGCCTTGCCCCAACTATACATCTGCCAGAGCCTATCTCTATCCCGAATTGGCTATCAAGGCAAAATATGCTCCTTAAGGCGTCCACTCTCCCATGCACTAGCCAAGCCCACATTCTCTAAGTACTGTGGACCAATATCATAGCCAAAGTCAACGGACAACAATCCTCGAGGCCTCCAATGCATCTCACGGGCAAATATAGTCACAAATACGCGATAGGCTATCATCCCGGTAACGCTCCTAGCAATCTCCTGAAGCTTTCAAAGGAATTCAGTTGTTCCACCAAACTTAATGCCTTCCTTCATCATGTACATTATTCCCAACTCAGTCTCATTGATGTAGCTATCTCTTCCATATTGAGCACAAAATCCCGTGGCCAAAATCCTATGCAATAGCACCCAAGCCAATGAATCAAGATAGCTATCATGTGTATTCCGGGGGGAATAACTAGGGACACCCTTTTGCAACGGGAAGGATCTCCACACCTCCTCTCTCTGAGCATCATTCCATTTAGGCAAAGAAGTAGTAGTATTAGCCGGAAAATGAAGAATTTCCCTTATCCGATCCGTATTCCAAACTTGAGTTTCCCGGTCATCCAAAGTGAAAGTCAATGTGCGATCCACCGTTTTAAAGTTCATCGTGGTGAAAAAAACGGCCGTCATCTCGGCATAATTCAAATCCTTCTTCGTAAGGAATGGCAACTAACCGATGTTGTCAAATAATCTCTTCGCTTCTTCCCAAGCCTCAAATTGCTCCATCCATGTTTTCTTAAAGAACCAAGTAGACACAATGTTTCTAGTCAAATTCCTTTGAAAGGGGTTGCCCATAGGATTTACCGTTATATTGGCCGAGTCCCTTGATTGATGACTCAATGGGGATGAAGTAGTGAAAGGTTCAATAGATCGAGAACGCTTAGTACGTCCCATGGTACCTGAATTAAACAATTAAGACAAGGCAAAGCACACAAAAATCCATCACAATTCATTCAGACAATTTATCGAACACCTGTGTGCACTATCCTAGGGTGTGAGTTTTGATCAAAATTCGTCAATCTACCCAACTCAATTCAACAAGCTCTATAGTGTTATAACTCAAGTTCAGAAATTCTCCAAAATCAATTCCACAATTCGAACCCAAAATTCATCTAATTATGTAATTAAATCCTAGGGTTCAAGTCTTTAGATAGGAAGAATTCATTCTAACATCAAGCTTAGAGAGGGGGATTACTTACCAATTCACAAGAGAAAAGAGTATGTGTGATGGTGGTGATGCCTTGGTAGGAGGAATTGCTTGCTTCTCTTCTAAGAGATTGTGTTTGTGTGAGAAAAGAGGAGAGGGAGTTCTATATTTATAGGTTGTGGTGGGGTAGGACCTAAGTTGAAAGGAAATAGGATTAAAATCCGAAAATCTCGATTTCGCCTAGGTGACGGGCGTTACCTAAACTATACTGAAAAGGTGTAACGCCCGTTACTCCCCCTGTCCTGAACGTCTGTACCTGTTAACGGGCGTTACTGAAAAACACATACGAAATTGTAACGCCCGTTACCAACTATGTTTGAGACTCCTGATTCCATTAACGGGTGTTACCGGAAAAAGGCCTAAAGGGGGTAACGCCCGTTACCACTAATTCCGTCCAAAAACAAAAATTGGACACAAACACAATTCGCATGGTGCTTATTCACGTTAATTCACACAAATTATCCAATAATAATAATCACTCAAACCATAGTACACCATTCTCGAAGCATAAAATCATCTCAAGCACATATTGCAATACATCGCAACAATTCATTCTCCACACAAGCAAATCAATCATGCACACTCAACAAAATGAATAAATGGACCTCAATGTCAGCATTAAAACTCAAATCACGGCCCTTGCATGCATTCCAGCCTCCAAACTCTGACAACACCTCACTTAACATGCAAAACGAGAGAGAGAGAATTAACATTACACGAGAACAACGAGACGAACAAAAGGAACGAAAAGAGAACGAAGAAAAGAGAGAGAGATTAGTTCTAAGTTATAGTCGTTAGCTTGACTTTGGAAACCGGATTAGGGATCAACAATCCTGAATTGACGAGTCACAAGGCGTGACCTCGTTTTTTTTACTCACAACTCCAGAGCTTGATTTCCACATATCTAGTTCTGACACATTTTCATCCTCAATTTTTGAGACTTTGGTTCTCTCTCCGAATGAACTGAATCTCTTTTCTCGTGAACCGTAACACTCCATCAAATGTCTCACTTATAGCCTCGATCATGCGACACTCATCCGGTACTGGTGGTGGTGTCATGAAGCTAAAAGTCCTAAACTCCATTCGTTCATCTTCTATTTTGAATGTGAGAAGTCCATTCTGAACATCAATATCCGCTCCAGCCGTGGCTAGAAGCGGTCTTCCAAGAATCAATGTCATACTCTCATCATTCTCACATCAAGAACTACAAAATCATTAGGAATGTAGAATTTTTTAACTTTTACCAACACATCCTCAAGAATTCCTAAAGGGTATTTCACTGATCTGTCAGCTAGTTGGAGCGTCATATTAGACGGTTTGAGCTCATCCACTCCTAATTTTCTGCAAGTAGATAAAGAGATTAGACTCACACTAGCTCCTAAATCATATAAAACATTATTAAATTGTAAGGAACCAATAGTTAGAGGGATAGAAAAACTCCAGGGGTCCTTAAGCTTCTGGGGAAACTTCTGTGAGTGCAATTGTAGGAAAGTCTTCAGACTTCCCTTTTCTTTAAACCACTTCCTTCAAAAACGTTAAATACTTGGGCATTTGAGCTAATGCCTCCGCAAAAGAGATGTTAATGTGAAGTTGCTTGAACATGCTCAAAAACTTCTCAAGTTGTTTCTCTAATTTCAGCTTCTGTAATCTACGAGAAAAAGTCATCGGTGGCACTTGTTCCTTGGGTGCCACACACACCTTTGGTTTTGAGGGGAGCTCTTCCTTTTGCTCCTCTATTTCCACCTTCTCGATCTCAACTACCTCTTCAACCCTCTCACAACCCAACTCGTTAATTTCAAATTCTGCCAGCAACTTTGGACTATCATTCTCGCCATTATTTCGCACAAAAATGGCCTTACAGTACTCCTTGGGATTGTTTTCGGTTTGACTTGGCAACATTCCTGGGCCTCTCATATTCAAAGATTGGGCAATCTGACCAATCTAAGTTTCCAAATTTCTGTTCTACCTGCTCTACTTGAGTTTCCAACTTCTGATATCTTTCCGTAGACAAGGCTATGAATTTCTCAAGTGCAGCCTCCCATCCTTGCTTCTGTTCCAGCTGAGATGGCATAGCATTAAATGGAGTTGGTGGTCTTGGTTGGAACTGCTGCCTAGGCTGAAACTGCGGTCTCGGTTGAGGCGGTTGTTGGACATTCTGATTATTAGACCAAGAAAAGTGAGGATGCTTCTTCCATCCAGGATTGCAGTTGTTCGAGTAAGGATCATTCGCTGGTTTGGAATTGTTTGCATAATCAACTGCTCTTGTACCTATTCTCCTGCATTGGTATGAGGGCACATGTTAAACGCATGTGGACCACTACAAATTTCACAAGTTACCTGAACTGGTTGGGATTGTGTCCCAACTGCATTCATGGAAAGTTGATCCAATTTCTTGTTGAGGGCCTCGAACTTGGCATTGATGGCAGTTAAGCCATCTAGCTCGATGACTCCTGCTTGCACTTTGCTAGGTTGAGAGTGGCTCCTCTCGTGTACAAAGACATCGTTTTGTGACATATTATCTAACAGTTCAGTTGCAACCGCTTCAGATTTTGACAGAAATGCTCTGCCAGCTGCTGCATCCATCGCTCCTCTAAAAGTAGGGTGCATCCCATTATAAAATATCTGTATCAATAGCCAATCGGGAATGCCATGATGAGGGCACTTCTTCTGCAAATCCTTAAATCTTTCCCAAGCCTCATAAAAGGATTCCCCATCTAGTTGTCTGAAACTTTGAATATCATTCTTGTACTTCGTGGTCTTACTAAGAGAGAAGAACTTGGCTAAGAAAGCCTGAGAGAGCGCATCCCATATCTGAAAGGATTCATTGGGTACAGTACTTAACCATGCTTTGGCTCTTTCCCTTAGTGAAAACGGGAAAAGCCTGACTCGGATAGCATTGGTTGTGACATTATGGATCTTGATGGTATCGCACACCTTAAGAAAGTACTCAAGATGTGATGTCGGATCCTCTAGTGATAATCCTGAAAACGGATTATTTTGCAGCAAGTTGATTATAGCTGGTTTGATCTCAAAGTTGTTTGCTCCAATCGGGGGACGGTTTGTGGTCTGGATTGCTCCAACATTTGGCAAATTGTAATATCTAATCGCAGGAGGATGTGGTTGTGGTGGATCTACAACCCCTCCACCTTTTGCATTGTTCGGATCTACAGCCATTGGTTTAGTTGAGGATTTCTTACCTTTCTTTTTCTTCTTCCTAACAGCACTGAGTGTTCTCTCAATTTCCGGATCGTAGGGAATTAATTCCGGCTCTTGAGATCTTCGAATGCACCATGAACCTGCACAAAAGCAAGGAGAATCCTTAGCTCAATTCCACAATGACTAAGATCAAAACAGAAAGTAAAATAATGGTTTAAAGCACTAAATCAAAATATTTAAGTAATATTGAATTAAATGCCTTCCCCGGCAACGGCCCCAAAAACTTGTTGTTGTGATTTTATAAGTTAAAACCAATCGTGCAAGTGTACACTTAATATACGAGTACCACAACAGGATCGTACCCACAGGGAAGGAAAATCAATCACTACTCAATATCTATTTCTAATCTAAAGACCGAATGAATTCAAGTTGTTGTTTATCTATCTACTAGAACGAAACTGAATTAATTAACTCTAAGAAAACACGAATAACAAACTTAAACACGGACTAAACTCAGTAGACTAAATGGACTGGGAAGCAATGACTTATGCATTCATGATTCAATACAATACTCGTTTGACAAGTGTACTTCTACAACCTAGTCACTTATATATGAATCATCCTCTCTCAAGGTATAATCGCGTATTCAATTAAGCTCAACGTTGCTCTCGCAATCATCAATGTATTAATTAAACCAACAAGACCGAGACTAGTGCAATTCCTATTCTAGCAGCTTGGCATGGAATAAGATTTACTGCTGTATAGATCAGAACCAAATCTCTTTGCATTCCTAAAATCTACTAGTTATGAAAACCATCTCAACTACCATTAATCTCTCGATTCTCCGGTAATCCTAAATTTTTCTAAGGGTGATCAGACCATCGCAATTCAATTCAAACCAGTTTTCACACTAAGAATTAACACAAGTCATTCAAGCATCATATCAAATACTTATCATGCAATTATCATCACTCCACTAACCCTAGGGGTTTATCTACTCATAATTAAAGCAATGTAGCACCCGTGATGATAGGCACCACATCCCCCGCACTACAAGTCTAGTCCACACGTAAAATGGATGATCCAACATAAATCGGACTCATAGCGAACGGGTGACAAAATAAAAACTTTCCTAGCTAAGCGGAATCTAACCCTGTACCAATTAATTCAATAGCTTGACATGTGCAATGCGGAAGCAAATAATCATACTTAATCACAACAAGATCTCACAAGCTCAATATAAACAACAATGGGCTACACGCCCTAAATCCATATCATAATTCAACAAACACCTAACAACAGGTTCAGTTAAGCATGCAACCTGTCCCGAATAATCAATAACTTAAAAATCAATAAATCATGCGTTGGCACAGGCTCACTTAAATACATGATACAAATAAACATAATAATTGTGAAATGTGACTCGAGTGTACACGTGAGACTCGAGACAACCACAAGGACTTGACTCCCGCCTAGCACACCTGCAAGAACTAAGAAAAGTGGGAAAGAGGGGTCAGTCTCTTGAAGACTGAGTGAGCAGGAGCTGTACGTATATAAAAACAAGCACATGCAAGTCATAAATCCCGAGCAAAGTTTTATTGAAATTAGTTCCCGAGAAGGGCAAGAAATGGATTAGCAATGCTCGGACTTTATGACTAATTCATATTAAATTCATTAAGTTCATAATGCATGAATAATCATAATGGCTCGGCGAGTGAGCATGCATATTCTCCAACCAAACTCCGACCGTGTACAATGAACATGACATAATACTTTGAATACGTGATCATGCAATAATTAATTATACATGCGAGACATAAAACATGAGACTTAAGCGTTTGGGCAATCCGTGTCCCGACCTTCCCCGCACGATGCATAACAATAATAACATGAACATAATCATAATTATGAAAATAAGTTCCATCCTTCTCCCTCCATAATGGTCGGGCCTGCAGACCCGAGCCATTCCATAATAATATCGAGACGGGGGCTCATGACTCCTACCCGCTCCTTCGATGGGTTAACCATCAGCTTAAGAATAACTCACCTTCCACACTACACGGTCGCGTGAGAGATTCTCAATGAGTACTTTGTGCAATGGCTTAGCTATATGTTGGCCCGATGCCGAACCGGTCTCCATTCACACATTTCCTCGGGGCCCAATACGTGTGCATGATCAATGTGCATAATCTCGCCAAAACATTTCAAGTCATGACAATCATAATACGTTCCATTTCATAAATCATGAGAAAAGGTTTACTCGATAAAGAATTACTCGATGACTTTACTTTGAAATCAATATATATATATACTTTAGGTTTTTGGTCAAAACTTATCACATAAAGGTTGTAGGGTTTATTACTTATCTAGAACGAAAACACCCTCACCTGGAAGACGATAATACAAGAATACAAGCTAGGCCGTGTGCTTATTGATCACGATATCTCCGCCCTGGAGATGAACTGTACAAGAAAAGGAACAATGTGTACTCGTGAGATACGACTCAATATGAAACCACATAAGACGCACGGCATGCTTATGAGTTGGTGTAACATGTCATGAGATGATTTAATATGAAATAAAGCATAAGTATGTCATGGAAGGGTGCGATCATGTTCATATGCTCAATTACTCACACAAATTCAATTCATATATTAAGCACGAATTCAAACAATCAAACTTAAGCAAATAAAAACCAAAGAGTGGAAAATAAGAACATAATTATCAATTAAGCAAGCATATAATTCATATAAGTCACATACGGGAGCCAAGGAAGTGAAAGGAATGCAATAAGAGGGGTTTTGGTGAAGTTTGGCAAAAGTTGACAATTTTCGGAAATGTACAAGCTGTGGAAATAGGAATATCTTAAGTTCTAGAAGTTGAAATTGGGTTTTTTTTGTTGGATATGAAATTAGACACAAAGACCTTTAAATGATATATGGCCCGTATTCTAGTTCCAAACGAGGAGAAAATGGTATTAGCTTGAAGTTAGGCGAGTGCAGTTTGTTGGGAAAGTGGCGACACCTAAAAAAATTGGTTATATCTCACAAACTAGAAATTATATTGATATTATTTCAATTGAATTTTGTTCTAGACTTCAAGAGGTTTCCAACGGTTCAAAAATAAGGTCAATCGGAGTTCGTATGAGGGAGAAACGCCCGTTTGAAAAATGGTCTGAAAACCCAAACAGGCATTTGGGAGCTCTCGGGTCAAAATTTTGGGAAGTGAAACGGGCGTTTGGGAAATGAACTAAGGGACAACACGGGCGTTTGGAGTGCCGCTGGATAAAAAAATAGGGGTAACACACGGGAATTGCTCCCAACACCAAATCAACAACAAGAATCCACTCAAAACTTGCATATAACATGCATATGATTCATATAAGTCATTTAGGCCATCTATAATCCAAGGAAATATACTTTGATCATAGAAATCATTCATGAAGCCAATATGAAGTCAAGTGCTCAATCATGCTCTAAGCTTCATGTATTCAAGTTATAAATGCACAAAACCAACTCAAAATCATCAAATATGATTCATATATCCTCAAGGAAACTAAAAGAATCATAAACCCTAACTTTGATATCATGAATCATCAAGATATATGCATGATCTCACCTTGAAAATGGAGGAGATGAAGGGGAAAGAAGAAATGAAGGTATGGAGCTTGATTCCTTGAAGAAATTGGATGAAAACTTAGCTTTCTTGCTCCTTGATGAACCGAGATGAAGAGAGGAAGAAATGGAAAGGGTTTATCTCTTGTGTTTGTATGAAATTGAAGAAGAAGAATGTGTATATATGTATGTATATGTTTCAACGTGAAAAAGAGGAAGAGATAAGGAAATTGCCACTAAGTCCTCATGCAATTAAGTCAATGCAATCAATTATACAAAGTTATGAATGTGACACTTACTCTTTGTCAATTTATCAATTAAGACCAATGATTTTATAAAGTTTCAATTAAGAACGAATAAACATGAATTCTTGCAGTTATGTGAAATTAAACACTTAAACATATTCGGGAAAAATTAGACATATAATTCACGTAATGAAATTCACGAAAGAAGAAATTAAAAATCATACAATCACAAGAATTCACATTAAATGAATTGAACCTCGCAATTAAATCACGAAAAAGAATTAAAATAATCCTAAATCTTAAAACTCACGCGCGTGGCGCACGTACCTGAATAATTTGAAAATGTGGGGCGTTACAAGCAAAACTCATAAAACTAAAGTAAATTGCATTAAAGAAATTCATGTTTCTCAAGTCTAAACAAAGTCTCATAAATAAAACCCTAAACATTCAATAAAGTCTGAAAAAACGAAACTAACATGTAAACTAATTAAAACTAAACTTAGAGAAATTAGTTTGATAATTAAAGCAATAAATAAAACCGTAAAAATTGAAATTGTTTAAGAACTCGATCGTTTCATCTTCTCGAAATTCTCTGAACAATTCTGTTAAACGCTCTGTATCTCCTCCCCAAGCTAGGTCACGAACGGAAGAGAAGTCCCCCTCAAAAAGACTCCAAAACGCACTTAAATAGCTGCCCAAAATTCAGCCTCGCTGCCCTAGGTAACGGGCATTACCATTCCATGCACAAATTGTGTTAACGCCCGTTACATGCATGAAATCGTGTTTGTGTTTTTATAAGTGGTAACGGGCGTTACCACCTTCCTTCTGCCCAGGGCTAATGGGCGTTACCCCTCTAATTCGCCAAAAGTGCTGCTCCTGTGTCTGTTAACGGGGGTTAACAAAAATGCACTTCCAAGGGGTAACGGGGGTTACTCATTTTTCCTCCAAAAATACGTGAATTCGCCTCGCTTTGCCATTTCTTAACTCCAACTCGTAAAACACCTGAATGGAGCAAAATAAACACATAAACGCATCAAACGACACAAAAATATACTCTAATTAACACTTAAATCCATGCAAAAATTCACACTCAACACTAGTATATATATATATATATGTATATATATATATTTATTTATTTATATATAAAATGAATGATATTCAAATTACAATTTCTTGTTCAGCTGAAAATCATGAAGTGTACAATACTGTTTTGCTCTATTATACTATACAAACATGATTTTTGGATCTATGTGTATATTAATCTTTTTAAAAGAGTTTCATATTATTATAATTAAAACGAATGTATATTTCGTAGTTTTCTAATTGTTATATAATGCCATTTATTTTCAACAAAAAAAATATATAATGTCATTTATATTATTTTGCGATATTAAAAACTATATCATCTATTTATTAAACTATATTTGAGCTAGAAATATTATGTCTTTCAAATAATAATAGTGAGGTACATAATTAATATGACACATTGTTTAAATTATCACCGTACTATTTTTTTTCGGCGCTCGAACCTAACCCCATAAAATATAAAATTTGAGTGATTAAATATTGACATCAGATCAAGCATCATCTCTCGAGTATTGTACATTAATTATCCCCAAGTTATCCTTATTTATTGAAGTCAAAATCATTTTTCTCTTGTTTCGTATTTAATTATTTATCTTTTTAGTTTTGTTTTCGTGCTTAATAGTGTAATATCTTACTGAATTATTGTCTGGTCTGTCGATTAGCGAACAATACGATTTGGTACTCGATTTTTCTTCCTTGTGGGCTCGATACTTATTATGTTGCACGGATATTTCAGTGTACACTTGCATAATTGGTGTAACGCCCCGATTTTCATTTATTAATATCTTATGTCAAAATATAATTTATAAAATTATTTTATAATACTTTCATGAAATTCATATTAAACTTATAATTTATCTCATAACTTGAAAATGTTTATTTCATGAGATAATTACCGAAAATGATTTAATTGTCAACTTGGCCCTATATGTCCATTCTTTTAAACTTAGGGACCAAATTGCTTTGAAAACCTTTGAGGACTAAAGTGATCACTTTCCAAACTTGATATCCTTAATTGCTTAACTTAAATAACTTGGAGGGTTTAATTGCAAATATTACATATTTTCCCAAATATCACGTTATATGCTTCCTTGATCAATTATCATCAAAATTCACCAACATCTCCATCTTTCTTGCTCTCGGTTCTTCACGTAGAAAAGGGGGAGAAGAGATTTCATCAAATCATCCAAGTTATTCAAGGAAATCCAAGCTTTTGAGCTCAAGCATCCATCATCATCTTCTCCATTCATTTCTTTACCTTCAAAAGCATGTAAGTGGAAACATATGGTCTCTTGAGCATCTATGTAGGAGCTAGGGTTTGAGGATGGCATGCTAGATGAACTCCTTGTTGTATAAAGCATGATTAAATGATGATATCTTGGATTATGGCATGATTAATTCATGAAATTCTTGAATAATTGGTATGAATGATCAAGTATGATCATGAGTGTGAAATCATGAATTCTTGATGATCTTGTGTGTTTTGAGTGTTTAAGTGTTATGATATTATTTCTTGAACCTATATGCATCATATTTCCAGAAAAGCATGAATTGGTTGATTAAAAATGGATTTTTGGTTGCTTTGTTATGCTTTCCCGTAGCTTTCCCCTGTTTTTCCTCTGTTCTTCCAGTTTCAGAAACTGGGAACGACCGTTCCCAGCCTCAAGGAATTTCGGGAACGGGTGTTCCCACCTTTTCAAATGAACAAGGCGGCCGAGCATGGGAACGGCCGTTCCCATTTTGGCCTTGCGCCGGAAGGGCCGTTCCCAGCTAAGGCGCATTTCTAAATGGGAAATCGTTGGCGCGTTTATTGGGGTTATGGGAACGACCGTTCCCATTTTACAAAGGGGTCCGGAACGGCCGTTCCCACCTCGCTGACAGAACAAATGTGACTGCATAAAATTACATTTTTAGCCCCTCGATCCAACGACTTCTTTGACCCCGAATTGCTGTAATATGTGCTAATATGATGTGAAACAACATGTTATCATACCACATTGCATTTTCGTGGTCGTCTCGATACATTTCCGCCGTTCGTCACATTTTGTGCATTTTAGAGTCAAGTCTCACGTGTACACGTCTATTTTGCACAGACCAGCTTCGTAGGGACGA
The DNA here is from genome assembly GCA_037501455.1 of Lantana camara. Taxonomy (NCBI): domain Eukaryota; kingdom Viridiplantae; phylum Streptophyta; class Magnoliopsida; order Lamiales; family Verbenaceae; genus Lantana; species Lantana camara. The sequence goes on along the minus strand of CM074855.1, from coordinate 25,691,770 downwards.
GGAGCAAGCCCCGTAGGCCGTGCCTACTTGTCTTTGTCGGTATAGGTGAGGTTTAATTGTTAGTTATATAGAACCTGTATACCCTTTATGTGATATTTTGGCCAAAAAGGTATCTATAGTTATACTTTCTATAAATCATTGATCATTTCAAGTTATGTTCAAGCAAGCCAGCAAGCAAGTCAGGTATTGTTTCATGCATGTTTAGGCGAGTAGCATGACGGATACGTTTGGGCCCGAGGGTAGTGACTTGAGCCAACCGGGAAAGCAAGGGCTGACGGGTAACTCTGGCGCTATCCTCACCACACTAGGGGTCACCCCTGAATCCACTAGGAGGTTAGTGGAGGAAGGAGCTCCGGGCTTAGGGATTCATGTACCCTCTGCTCAATGAGATTGGATGTTGGGGCCTTGCAATCCCTTCATCAAACCGGAGGAAGAAGGAGACTGGGGACGAGTTCGGCACCACGGATGCGCCTCGGGTTATTGCATGATTGTCATTTCATGAACGTGTTATATGAGTACACTATCGCACGATTGCACGATAAGTGAATTGCATGATCACCTATTGACTATTAAACAAGCAAGCATGTTCATGTTTATTTGGAGATCGGTTGGAGACCGCCCTTACTCGTCGGGGCCATGTATTGATTGATTGCATGAAAACGAACAAGTACTTAATACTGGTAGTTGTAATCTCGGGCGAGTTTATGTGATTGTAAACTTATATTACTTTTAATTATAAAACCTTACCCGAGGTTATAGCTTGCATGTGATTGCGCTAATATATATTTATGCCCCTCGCTCAGTCTTCGGTAGACTGATACTTCACTTTTCAGGTACTTGAGAGCCGGTCGTGCTAGGCGGGAGTCTGGTCCAGTCTTGCATTGTCACGAGTCTAGCAGTGTACCATCTTGTATATATTCTGCTACTTTTCATGTTATGTCCGTTATTATCACGTTCTGAGTACTTGATCATGTATAGGTAGTAAGAGATGATAATGTATTGATAGTTAATTGGTATCTATACGTATCTATCCGATAAATATGGTACCTATATGTATTTATGAATAATGCTTCCGCTTTTAACTTTTATGTATTGGTATTGTATTGCTTTGGGGTTTAGTCCTGCCTAGCTCGTCTTTTCTTTTATTTGTCACCCGTTCGCTATAGGCTAGTTCATGTACGGATTGTCCATTTCGTATGTGGATCAGCCTATAGTGCGGGGGTGTGGTATCCCTACGTATAGGGGTGCTACATCTGAGGTGGTATCAGAGCCCGGTTGCAAAACAGAGGTTCTAGTGTCGTGTTGTGTCATGTCTAGGTCGAACGGCATAGGATTAATTGTTGATTGAGAGTCTTGCATATTATTTGAATCTATTTGAATTCTCTGAATTAATTCGATTACTTGGTAACCTGTGCTTTGCATTGAGTTTTGCAATTTATTGTCAATTAATTGATCTTGAATTATTTGAAGTTATGTGCTTAACGTGTTTTACTTTAAATACTGATAAATTGCTTGCTGCATTTATATTAAATCTTAGTTGTGAGCATTAATTATGTGATCATTATGTGACATAAGCATGCCTTACCCACATGCATTTTATTTCAAAGAAAGTTGTGAGTTACAGGTTGTAGAAAGAATATCAAACCACGGCCAATTGCTCGATAACTTTGGGCTACTACAGGATTTGAGAAGGGGGTGCAAGTTGAGGCTAAAATCAGGGCATGGAAGGAAAGTCAATTAAGTATGTCCGATTGAAGTACAAGCTTGGGAATTACCTTTGGGTTTAAATCAGTCGGATTCAACTTTCTAACACGACAGCCAGAAAGATTAAACAACCAGTTATGGAAATCAACATGTTCGGGATTCTACATTTGGGTAAGACAAGTTATTTTATGAGTCAAGGTAAATTGTCGTGTTGCGAGAATAACCGGATTGCTGTTAGCGAGCGATTCAAGGGTTGGAAGGAAAAGAAGTGTCGAAGATGCTTAAATCAGGGAGTTCTAAAATAAGGAAGAGATATTCTCGGGGTAATGGCTCTAAAGATTATCAACTAGGATGTGGTGGAATTGGAGGATATGGAGCAACAAGTCGAAGCATTCAAATTTCGGGACTACCACCGTGGATCATCAATTCACAGAAAGTGCTACCCCGGGGAATTTTAGACTAAGGATCAAATATGAGAAGTTCGAAGACAAGTTCATTAAGTTATGATTCAAAGGATGAGATCCGGAATAAAAGAATTCACTGAAGGAAATTTGTGCTATCAAAGATGACGCGTCTACCGGGTTAGGAAGGCTATTTCATCCGAGGATAAGGTGAAGGAGATTGGGGTACTAATTACTCAAGATTCAGGTGTGTTGTTAAATTGAGACTTGGTTAATTGGGAAGCAAATTCAAGTAGGAGAGGAAGATCATTTCAATCGAGCTGGTAGATTTGGATTCACGAAAGATAAAGCTCCTAGGACTCTATAACCGGGTGGAATGAGTTTATTTTCCGGATTCAATTTGGAGGGTCGTGCAAGAGTGAGAATTGGGAGATTGGAGTACCAAATGAAAATGACAACGGATGATAAGGAATTTTGGAAGGAAAGTATATGCTCAGAAGTAGGTAAGTAAGAAGAAGAGTTCTATAACCGATTCAAATTGAAAGAGTAGACTTGAAGGGTTTCAGTCACGGTGGCAACTTGGTGAATTAGGAGAATAACTGGAGACTTTTGGTTCGAGAGGGGTCAGGGAATTAATTCCATAAGTGGAACAGAAATGGAATTCAAGAGTTCTTGTTTAGGGATCATATAGTTACCCCAGTTAACGCAAGGACAATTTTGGGATTTCAATTAAGGAAGGGATAAAGGAAGCTCAGCACTCCAGTGAATATGAAACTGAAAGACAACCATGTTGAAGATTTCGGTAATTGGGTAATTCAGATCCAAGCTGAATTGTCGTGTTGCGAGGTTACGTTAAAAGAAATGAAGCAACAAATGGAAACGGTAAAGAAAGGCAAAGAGTTGCTGGGAGGTTGTCGAACGATCAAGTATAGACTAGTGGAGGGAGAGTCGGTTAACTAATCGAACTCCTAATGAATAAACAAGGGAGTTTGGATCAAAGTGACAACCATGAAGAGGATTCGGGCAATAATTTGGGGAGTAACTATTAAAGAATAAGCTAGATGTTAACTCCGTGAGTATAAAAGACTTCGGGTTTCAGAAATCATAATACTGAGCCGTGGGAATGTTCAAGTGAAGGTTAGATAAATTTGAAGAATAGAAGACCGTGGGAAAACAAGAAATGATTACCAAGTTCAAGATAAGCTTAGGATTCAACAAACAAGGAATTTCATGTCAAGATAAATTTTTCCATTACTCCGGTGACAGGTTCAATGCATACATAAGCACGTGCATCATACGCTACTTTAATTTTAAATTTCTTTACATATATGTGATTCCCTCGATTGAACTTAATTGCTCCACTGTGCTGAGTTATTACTTCTGAGTGTATTACGTGCATTGGCATATTAATTCAACATGCATGTTCAGTGTCTTGATTACAGGATGTCTCAAGGCCACCCTCCTCAGGAACAGGCACCTAGGGTTTCTTCACATTTACCCCCTCCGGCTCCGCCTCAGGAGTTTTTCGAGTCTTTGGTTCGTTTAGTAGATCAGAAGATAAAAGAGTATGTTTCCTCCGAGTCGCGGGACTTAGCATCACAGCCGGGCCAAATTTCGATGGCATTTAGGGAATTTCAAAACCAACCATCCTCAAGACCCTTTGAAGGAAACAAGGATTCCACCGGATCACAGCTCAAGAAAATCAAAAGAGTGTGGGAACTAACTCCGAGTGACTCCCAAGAAAAGGTCCGAGGCACCACCTTGTTGGAGGCAAGAAGGTCTAATCCTCACCCCCGGAGGGACAGCTTTCTAGCAAAGGAAAGCGGCCTATCTCTTATCATACCCCGGCACCTCAGGAAAGGTCTCACAAGAAAAAGAAGCAACCACTTGGATCGAGTTCGGGAACTTCGCGTAACCCAGTTTCAGCAACATCTTCCGGGAAACTTCTTTGCAGTTATTGTGGACGTGATAACCACACCTATGACGGCTGTAGGAAACGGTTGGGATTATGTCTCTACTGCGGGAGTGACGAGCACCACATAGACACTTGCTCAAGGCTGCGAGGGAAATCGACCGGGAGTGGAAGATTACTAGTGCAAGCACGGGAGGGTGTTCGTGAGAGGGGAGTGCAAAATGTAAATGCGAATCGGGTCCGGGAAGAAGAAGGTACCAGTTATATGCATAGTGCAACCATCGGTGAACGGTACATTTAGCCATGCATACCACGTGCATCACTGCTCTTATTGTTATTGTATTTAATTTCTTGTGCAATGCAAACTAATTATGTATGGGTGATAAGTATGTGAGTAAATGGTTTAATTGTTTATTATAATTCTAGTTGTCCATGCAACATTCATGTTAATTATTTTCACCATCTACTCCTTGAACTACTTCAGTGCATGGGAGAGACGGGGCTCTCTCCTTTTCTGTGAGAGACGGGGCTCTCTCACTTCTTGTTGAAAAACGGGGGTTTCTCACTTCTTGTGAAAGACGGGGTTCTTTCATTCTTGTTCAAGAGACGGGGTTCTCTTATGACTTGCGCATCGTTTCAAAACTTGACAGTGGACCTGGGGACCAGGTCCTTTTAAGGGGGAGAGAGTTGTAACGCCCCGATTTTCATTTATTAATATCTTATGTCAAAATATAATTTATAAAATTATTTTATAATACTTTCATGAAATTCATATTAAACTTATAATTTATCTCATAACTTGAAAATGTTTATTTCATGAGATAATTACCGAAAATGATTTAATTGTCAACTTGGCCCTATATGTCCATTCTTTTAAACTTAGGGACCAAATTACTTTGAAAACCTTTGAGGACTAAAGTGATCACTTTCCAAACTTGATATCCTTAATTGCTTAACTTAAATAACTTGGAGGGTTTAATTGCAAATATTACATATTTTCCCAAATATCACGTTATATGCTTCCTTGATCAATTATCATCAAAATTCACCAACATCTCCATCTTTCTTGCTCTCGGTTCTTCACGTAGAAAAGGGGGAGAAGAGATTTCATCAAATCATCCAAGTTATTCAAGGAAATCCAAGCTTTTGAGCTCAAGCATCCATCATCATCTTCTCCAGTCATTTCTTTACCTTCAAAAGCATGTAAGTGGAAACATATGGTCTCTTGAGCATCTATGTAGGAGCTAGGGTTTGAGGATGGCATGCTAGATGAACTCCTTGTTGTATAAAGCATGAATTGGTTGATTGAAAATGGATTTTTGGTTGCTTTGTTATGCTTTCCCGTAGCTTTCCCCTGTTTTTCCTCTGTTCTTCCAGTTTCAGAAACTGGGAACGACCGTTCCCAGCCTCAAGGCATTTCGGGAACGGGCGTTCCCACCTTTTCAAATGAACAAGGCGGCCGAGCATGGGAACGGCCGTTCCCATTTTGGCCTTGCGCCGGAAGGGCCGTTCCCAGCTAAGGCGCATTTCTAAATGGGAAATCGTTGGCGCGTTTATTGGGGTTATGGGAACGACCGTTCCCATTTTACAAAGGGGTCCGGAACGGCCGTTCCCACCTCGCTGACAGAACAAATGTGACTGCATAAAATTATATTTTTAGCCCCTCGATCCAACGACTTCTTTGACCCCGAATTGCTGTAATATGTGCTAATATGATGTGAAACAACATGTTATCATACCACATTGCATTTTCGTGGTCGTCTCGATACATTTCCGCCGTTCGTCACATTTTGTGCATTTTAGAGTCAAGTCTCACGTGTACACGTCTATTTTGCACAGACCAGCTTCGTAGGGACGAGGAGCAAGCCCCGTAGGCCGTGCCTACTTGTCTTTGTCGGTATAGGTGAGGTTTAATTGTTAGTTATATAGAACCTGTATACCCTTTATGTGATATTTTGGCCAAAAAGGTATCTATAGTTATACTTTCTATAAATCATTGATCATTTCAAGTTATGTTCAAGCAAGCCAGCAAGCAAGTCAGGTATTGTTTCATGCATGTTTAGGCGAGTAGCATGACGGATACGTTTGGGCCCGAGGGTAGTGACTTGAGCCAACCGGGAAAGCAAGGGCTGACGGGTAACTCTGGCGCTATCCTCACCACACTAGGGGTCACCCCTGAATCCACTAGGAGGTTAGTGGAGGAAGGAGCTCCGGGCTTAGGGATTCATGTACCCTCTGCTCAATGAGATTGGATGTTGGGGCCTTGCAATCCCTTCATCAAACCGGAGGAAGAAGGAGACTGGGGACGAGTTCGGCACCACGGATGCGCCTCGGGTTATTGCATGATTGTCATTTCATGAACGTGTTATATGAGTACACTATCGCACGATTGCACGATAAGTGAATTGCATGATCACCTATTGACTATTAAACAAGCAAGCATGTTCATGTTTATTTGGAGATCGGTTGGAGACCGCCCTTACTCGTCGGGGCCATGTATTGATTGATTGCATGAAAACGAACAAGTACTTAATACTGGTAGTTGTAATCTCGGGCGAGTTTATGTGATTGTAAACTTATATTACTTTTAATTATAAAACCTTACCCGAGGTTATAGCTTGCATGTGATTGCGCTAATATATATTTATGCCCCTCGCTCAGTCTTCGGTAGACTGATACTTCACTTTTCAGGTACTTGAGAGCCGGTCGTGCTAGGCGGGAGTCTGGTCCAGTCTTGCATTGTCACGAGTCTAGCAGTGTACCATCTTGTATATATTCTGCTACTTTTCATGTTATGTCCGTTATTATCACGTTCTGAGTACTTGATCATGTATAGGTAGTAAGAGATGATAATGTATTGATAGTTAATTGGTATCTATACGTATCTATCCGATAAATATGGTACCTATATGTATTTATGAATAATGCTTCCGCTTTTAACTTTTATGTATTGGTATTGTATTGCTTTGGGGTTTAGTCCCGCCTAGCTCGTCTTTTCTTTTATTTGTCACCCGTTCGCTATAGGCTAGTTCATGTACGGATTGTCCATTTCGTATGTGGATCGGCCTATAGTGCGGGGGTGTGGTATCCCTACGTATAGGGGTGCTACAATTGGATCTTTTAAATATTTATATAACTCAATGTTCTTTTCAAATTTCACACCTACCCAAGCTTGTAAAGCCCAAAAGAGGCATAACGAAGACTTGAGCCTTCACCAGCCAGAACCGAAGGTTGTGTTATGATTAAAAACAAAACAACATTTATTAAATAATATTTAAGTTAGAAACATTATGTCTCTCAAATAATAACAATGAATTACATAATTAATATGATTCATTTTTTAAATTGATATGATCCTATATTTTTTTATCGAGACAACAAAAAGATTATATGTATATTGATCAATTTAAAATTAAAACAAATTATCATATATGATGTAAACTTATTCGATGGTAAAATCTAATAAAACTTAATTTTTTTGGTTAATAAATTGATTGTGTTAATAAAAATCAAGATTAATTTCATAAATTTAATCCAGTCAATCTTATTTAACTCTATATTAAAGTTAATAATTATCTATATTTGTTTAATTACTAAATCTACAAAAGGGAAGTTTCATTCAAATTGATTTGAAAATTCATTTGAATGAATCGTTTTGACTGACTGTTTTTACGTAAATGATAAGTAGAAAAGCAGTAGGAACTAGAATGAATAGTGCAGTCGCAATAAATGCAAGAATATTTACTTCCATAATCTCATCGGTTTTTTACTTCACAATAACTCGGGATTTAATCCCCTAGAGATGATAAACCTTTCATCTGTAAATTCAATGAATTACCTCTCGATCATCTTGAATTGGATCAAGATCATGAATAACAATATCTGATCTATCAAATCAATTCGTCGTCGAGACTTGAATAGTATAACATAGGAAGTTCTTTTATCCATACCGAAAAAAATTTGGATTCCTGATAAAAAAAAAGATTAATTAGAAATTTAGTATTTAATTACATGATAGTAAATTCACAAACAACATGATTTGCATGCACAAATTTAATTAATTTTTATTATTAAAATGTATAAAATTTTAAAATAAAAAATTATTTTTTTTAGTTGGAGAAAAAGTAGGAGTTTAAACATTGAGAACAATGATTATTGATTTTAGGATATATTTTTTTAATAAGTTACAGTAAATAAAGTAGGAGAATTATAATGATTATTGATTGAAAAATAAATACCTATACTATTATATTAAGCAAAAGAAACAGATAATAACCGTTTGGTATCTTGGACTCTTTTTTTTCTTTTTTTTTTATTTATTCTTTTTGTCCGCTTTGTTTTCTTACATTTTTCTCTTATATTTTATTTTCATTTATTTATTTATTTTTATCACTCTAACATCATTCTATTAACTTATCTTTTTTCTCTCTCTCTCTCTCTCTTTTAAGAATTTCTCTTTTCTTTTACCTCATTTCAATTTTTTTCTTTTCTTTTTCTATATAATTTTTATTTTTTTCTCCTCATATTTTAATTTTTCTTAACTAATATAACATTATCCTATACTATTTATGTAATTATCATAATTTTATAATTATATTAAATATAATTATAAATATATATTAATATAAAAATTATTTTTAATATATTTAGATAATGGTATATTTGCACACGCGTAGAGTGTGCCGGGTTACTAGTATTAAATTAAACTTGATAGTTAAAGAAAAAGTGGGAATTTCAACATAATTTTTGATTTAAAAATATATATTTTAAAATAAATTAAGTAATTTGATAGTTAGAGAAAAAGTAGGAGTTTTAACGTAATTTCTGATTTAACAATATGCATTTTTAGAATAAATTAAATCAGTACAAAACAGTACAAACCGAACTTACGTAAGGTCAGTACGAAGCCAACCTCACAATTGACAACCCCAAGTGATACGAGATAAAAGAAAGTTAAGTGATAACATCTCCTTAAAATGGAGAAAAAATAAATAAATTATAAGAAAAGAAAAAAAAATAAGAGAGAAAGCAGCTATTCTAGTGGCGAAAAAGAAAAAAGTGCAAGAATGAAAGGGCGGAAAAGAATAGAGTCTAAGATACTAAAAATGGCTTTTATCTACGACTGGCGCTTAATATAATAGTACTAGTAATTACGCAAACTGTATGAGTGTGCTAAAAAATATTAATATTAAAATTAAAATTTTTATATTATAATTATTTTTCATATAATTACTAAATTATAGTAAATAAATTCCATAATATCATTGTTTGCACTAAAAATTCGTGTTTATTGACTTTGGTAAACACCGAATAAATAGTACAAATATTTTGTGAATTTAAACATCAAAGTGGGTCTTCGATATTCAATTTGATCCTCTGATTCTTCCTTCAAGTTTGAAGTTGTAGAAATCTTGAAACGCTCCTTGATGGATTCGTAGGTCTTTTGACTTATTTACGAATCAAACATTGAATTTTGAGGGACTTGAACTTGAATAACGTTCATTCATAAGTCTTTCGATTTATTTACGAATCAAACGTTGAATTTTGGTGAACTTCGCGAAGAACGCCGATAAACTCGCCCGCCTTGGATTGATTTGAGTATAACGTTGATTTGCTGATTTAACGTCTTTACAGCAGATCAAACCCCTTGAATTAATAACTTCGGGGAAGAACACCTTTGAACGGCTTAGAACTCCGTCTGATGTTTACATCTTGACTCTTGATGTCTTCGTCTTTATTGTTATGTGTTGAATGAACTACACATGACCCCTCTATACAGGTGTGACATTCAAAACTTAGAGTTCAACTCAAACTTATTTAATAATTATCTCTTGTATTTTTTTAAAGGGATAATATCAAATAAATATTTATTTCTTTAATATTTTGTTTTTAAAGAGATAATATCATACAAGACTTGAATTTGATTGGTCGGTGTGACGCAATACACCACGTGTCGCCATATGATTTGTCTTAGTTTTCTTTGACTGCAAGACTCGATTTAATTAGTCAAAATATGTCACTTTGACACGTGTCATCATTTGATTTGTGGATAAAATAAACATTACAATATTAATTAATTTTGATGGGTCCGGAAATGGATGGTCCGAATCCGATCACTTTACGATTTGTATTTTGTGGAGGAAACCACCGGAGCTTTGCCGGAAATGAGGAAGTGAGTTCAACCTGTTGGGACAAGCACAAGAAAGTCAGACGGCCAAGCTGGGGGACTGGGGGTGATACCCAGTTTGGCTCTCCGACGCTCAAGTCAGTTCAGTTCAGTGAAGAAAATGTAAGTTCAGTCACAGTTGCAGTGAGGAAGAAAGCTTAGAGAATGCTTACAGTGTAGAAGATGACTTGGGTTATTTATAGTTGAGGGTCAAGGGCCCTTTGGTCATTTGCCTCAAGTGGTCCTGGCCGAATGTTGCCCTAACACGTGGCGCTGTGAGAGAGAAACCTAGGAGGAATCTTCTGCAAAAAGCGGCCCAAAAGTTAGTGCTAGCAACAGTGGCAGGTGCGCGGGCATATACGTTGTGTCAGAGAGCCATGTGGGTGGTTGGTAACGAGGGCTTGAGAGCGCGCTCGTGACAACCTTGAGTCTTGGAGGCCAAGATATCCGCTGAGGGGAATGTTGGCTCCAATTCAAATGACGAGCCAAAGGAGAGGCCACTCTGAGGGAGTGTGACGCTCGAAGAGGGCTCCCTTGGCACATAGGCGTACCCATCGTTGGGTTTGTTGGACGCTCGTGGGAGTGATAGCGCTCGTTGGGCTTAACTCCTGAAGAAGACCTGCGCTCGTTGGTTCCAGCGCTCGTGAACTGATGATGCAGCCTGGGGGAGACAGATGTCATCATCTCGGTGATGCCACGTGTCTCAATGTGGGACGATCGTATTTTGACCCCATCATTTTGCCCCCCAATTCTGCAGTTCTTATTGATAAGGACTGTAGAATTTTGACACGCTCTATCTCTTGTTCGTAGCGCTCGTGTAGGGCTTGGCGTATTGAGCAATTTTCCTTTGATTGCGCCATAAATGCGGTCTTTTCAACTGACCGATCGTATCACTTCAGCATTAAATGTAGGTACTATTCTGAAGCCCTTGAAACGTCAGAGCATTAAATGCGGGTGCGCGTGGGGCGCGTGAGCATTGGGAAGCATGTGCCGGTTCCATAAAGTGGGCGGTTTCCTAGGCGGGAAATGATTGCCATTTTGAATTTATTGCCCAAAACGGTACCAACTCCCATCCCTATAAATAAGGGATTCTGAAATCTTCACACTCTTTACGCATTCAAAACCCTCAAGCATCCTTTGCAAAGAAAATTCTCTCGCATTCCAGTTTTCAGAGCATCTTCAACCTCTTCTTCAGTTTTCTTCAGAAACTTTTCAAGGTAAATCTCCAGTGTGATTTTCTGACTTTGCTAACCGTAGATTTGGACCTTAGGACTTTGTAATCCCTCAGATTCCCGTATTTCTGAACCTTACACTCTCTCCAAGAAAAACCTCCAAGTCCCCAGTTTCTGCCATGGCCGATCAACACATTGAAGAATTTGCCCGTGAAATCCAAGAGATGGCCACTGATAGTTCATCTTCCCACAATTCCCCCAGAGATGAAGAGTTGGGGGCGGCGGTAATGGCTATGGAAGATAGGAACCCAGGCGGAGTGGATCCTCTTTTTGAGGAGATGGATCTGGTGATTGAGGCAGAAAGACAAGGAGTCACCAGACAAGGAGTATCCCTCCCCATAACTCAAAGTGCTACACATCCCCACCGCCACAGAGTGACCGTGGCCGTTGCTAATCCGCTTCCAGTGGCGGAAGCCGTAACCGGGCCTTCAGAAAGGGCCCGTGTTGCCAACCCGCTTCCAGTGGCGGAAGCCGTAACTGGGCCTTCAGAAAGGGCCCGTGACAAGAACCGAGGTAAAAAAGCCCAAAAATCCAAAGGACCCAACGAGGGGGAGGGCTCTGGTTATCAAGCTACCGAGCGCACTCCTGACGAAACTCCCAGCACCGTCACCGTGGGAGATGTAAAGACAATGATGGCCCCCATCTACTGGGACGAGCGGTATTCCTGGAGAATTCCTCAAAACCACGAGCGTGCAAATAATCCGCCTCCTGGGGAGATGGCAGTGTACGTGGACACCGTGCGCTCGGGAGGCCTGAGGTTCCCCATTTCGGTCTCCATGGCCCACCTGCTGAATGACCTGGGCTTGTGTCCATCCCAGATAGTGCCCAACGGCTTGGCCCTCCTGACTTGTTTCATAATTCTGATGAGGACCATGGGTTACGAGCCCTATTTGCGGAACTTCAATGCCCTTTTCCAAGTGGTTAGCTCCTCTCGCTCTTCTCCTGAGGCAGGTTTTTATTACGTTCAAGCGAAGGCCCATATGAAGCTGATCAATTCACCCTCGAGCACTTACGACATTGATTGGAAAGAAAAATTCATCTTTGTTAAGGCTCCAGCAGGAGAGGATTTCGGGGTGACCACGGAATGGGGCTCGTACTCAAAGAGCCGTTTGCCCCCCTCACTCCCCAGAGATTGGGCTAAAGACCTGGCAACAACCCTAAGGGACGAGGGTCACCTTATACAAGCAAAGGACTGGATAGACGATGCGGAACTCATGTTCTTGTGTGGTCTTACCAACGACCCTCATTTCCTTGACAACCCTCCGGCTCGTGATATAGAGAGAGACGGTTAGATTCTTAGGGCACTAACCTTAGATAGGGATGAATACTAACTGCTTTCTTGTACTTGTAATTTGCACTTAACAATTCTTGCTCAAGGATTTATAACCCTCGTACTTTCATTTTTACAGGAGCCGCTATCTTAGAAATGGCAGGTGGCATCAGACAAGCAGCTCGTTTCGCCAATGCCCAAAGGAACCAAGCCACCCAAGGGAATCAACAGCGCGAGCCCCAACGCCCTCGTAACCGCAATGACAGAGGGGACGCTCGAGGGGGTTCCAGTTCAAGCGCCAACCCAGAGGTGCAACCCCCTCGTGGTCGAGGGGAACGTAGGTTGGTCCCCAGGGAGACCAGGCGAACGGAGAGAGGAGATGATGTCCAACCCCTCGCTCCTGCAGAAACAATGAGGCCAGTAACCACTCTGGCGATTACGGAGGCTCCTCCAAGCTCGAGCGTAAATAGACCTTCCCGGAAGAGGAAGAGAATGCCTGACTCCGCCGCGATCAAAGGAAAGGGCAAACGGGTGGTTGAGGGCCCCCGAGGCGAGGGGGACACTTCCTCTTCAGAGGAAGAGCACATGTGGGAGTTCCCTCGCCGAGGGGACAGAGACTTCACTGGCGCCCCCGACGGCGGGCCGGTTTTGCTGAGACCGGGCTCGGTCGCACTTAGCCTCACTCACGATTTGTTTAGCCGGGCCCAATTCACAGCAGACCACAGGCACCTCTACAATGAGTCTGTAGAGAAGGTGACGCTCGATGCAGCCCACGCCCTGATTTCCGTAAGTCTCCATTCCTTGCATTCTTCTTTTCTTTTCCTTAAATCACTATATTTTATTTTTTTGCTAACACTTTTCCTCTTGTTTACGCAGCAAGTTCTCCCCCGGCTCCAGAATGTGCAAATGCGAGCCTCCACCTACGCCGAGCGCAAAGCCAAATACAAGAAGGTGGCCCGCTCGAATGATCCGGCCCATATCCAAGGGGAGCTGGATGCTGAGATAGCAAAGTACGAAACCCTCAAGGGTTTGTACAACAAAAATGAAGAGGAGCTGTCAAAGCTGAAGGAGGACTTTGTGGCCGTGGACGGCGCTCGGATTCGTTTGGGCAACGAGCTGGCCCAAGCCCACGAGCGGGTCAAGAAGGCTGAGGCTGAGAGGGAGAGTTTGAGGGCAAGGGCTATGGAGGCCGAGCGCAAGTTTAATGATACCGTTAGCGAGTGGCCTCGGAGCTTAGAGCGCGCGACCAAGGAGGCATTGATCAAGTTCTGTCATTCTAAAGCTTTCAACTTCGCGGCCTCGTTACACTGCTTGGACGAGGCTCAAAACGCTTTCAACCTGGCAGTGGATCAGGGCATCCACAAAGGACTGACAGATCCAGCCATGAAGGGCGCTGAGGGTACGGGGCTCATGTTTAATGAGCGCTGTGAGGAGGCAGAAGAGGATCCCAACGACCCCGCTGACAGCATAGCGGAAATGGAGTATGACTTCCTGGTGAGACTGATCCAGGATGAATACGCCGATGCCCACAGGGAAGGGGTTGTGGGTCCATCTGACGCTCATGAAGACGAACCACAAGCGCCGCTCATTGAGGATGCCCCCGTTCAAGTTGCTGAAAACGCCAACGCTCCGGATGCCAATGAGCCTGCTCCTGCAAATGCCCCCAACGACCCACAAGAGCCTGAAGGTCCCGTTCATGGCCCAGTTCAGGGCCCAATTCTGGTGGTTGTTGATGAAGATGTCGCCCCAGCTGCTTAAAATCCTTCTTCTATCAATTTTCCTGTATTTCTCAATTTTTCTGCTTTTTCTTGTAATAGGATTCCATGGGCCTTTGAGCCCTTTAGTTTTGTAATACGCTTCCTCCTTTCTTAATGAATAATATGTCTCTTTTTCGATGACTTTGTTGTTCTTCTTGTCCATTTATGAATTACATAATAAGACTGTGTAGTATACTCCTGTGAATGCTTTATTCCTTGTGATGATGTTTTGCTTCTGTGATGAAAAATTTGTCTAAGTCTTGAGCGATCGTGAGGGTCTTATTGTGAGATTGCCCCCCACTCCATACTTGCATAATTTTTGCTTTTTGAAATTGAAAATTTGCCTAAGTCTTGAGCGCTTGTGAGGTTATAATGGTGAGATAGCCCCCCCCGCTCAAGACTTGTATAAATTTTGTCTTTGACACAGACTTTGAAAATTTGTCTAAGTCTTGAGCGATCGTGAGGGTCTTACTGTGGGATTGCCCCTACGCTCAAGCCTTGAGCAAAGTCCTTTTTGATTCTGAGGCCATCATTCGAGCGCTCTGGCTCTTATCCTTTTCTTGGTTCTGCAGGAAATCCCATTTTCGAGCGCGAGGCGTTTTAAGAAACAACCAAGGCACACTAGGAATTTTTTTTTTTTTTTTTTTTTTTTTTTTTTTTTTTTTTTTTTTGTGGTGGATCCCTTTTTCGAGCGCAAGGCGTTTTAAGAAACAACCAAGGCCTACTAGGATGCGTTTTCGTGGGAGATCCCGTTTTCGAGCGCAAGGCGTTGTAAGAAACAGCCAAGGCCTACTAGGATTTTCTTCGCGATCCCCTTCCGTCTAGCCTAATTGGTTGTGAGCGTAACCAGTCTATCCTTATGAGGGCGTCCCCCCATGTGGAGTAGATTACTGGCCAGCGTAACCCATAAGATAAAACAGCATTCACATTGGAATGGGTTGCCAACCACGCTCGAGAAAACGAGGGCCGTGGGACTTATCCATTCAACCAACCAAAGAAACCGGAATATTAAAGAAATTAAAAAGATTACGTTACCTTTCACTTTGATTTGGAGTACATAGAACCCGTCTAAGTGGGTTGTTACATCAGAGTTTGCAAAGAGCTTTTAAACATAAAACCGCCGGAGGTTACATGCGTTCCAAGGGCGAGGCAAGCGCTCGCCTTGAAGTGTCTCCAGGGTGTAAGTGTTGTTAGCTCTGAGTTGTATGACCCTGAATGGGCCTTCCCAATTGGGGTCCAATTTGCCCACATGTTTGGATACTTCCACTTTCTTCAAAACCAAGTCTCCCAGCTGGAAAGTTCTTTCCTTCACACGCTTGTTGTACTGTTGGGCTACAGTGGCTTTATAGTGGTGGATCTTGGCCCACGCTCGTTCTCTTCTTTCATCCAACAAGTCCAACTCCAAGCTCCTGTTGTCATCGTTGAGCTGCGGCTCGAAATAGCCGACACGAGCGGACTCATTTACTATCTCCGCTGGTATCATCGCTTCTGACCCATAAACGAGCGCGTATGGTGTTTCTCCCGTGGCTGCTCGTGGGGTTGTGCGATAAGCCCAAAGCGCTCCCTGCAGCTCCTCAGCCCACTCACCTTTCTTGCTTTCAAGCATGGTTTTCAGATGTTGCAAAATGATCCTGTTGGTAACTTCTGCTTGTCCATTAGATTGTGGATGTCCCACAGAGGTAAATCTTTGTTCTATCCCCAACTCCGAACACCACTCTCGTGTGTCAGCTGCTATGAACTGGGATCCATTGTCAGATATGAGTACCCTCGGTATTCCGTACCTGCAGATGATGTTCTTCCAAATAAAGTCCCTTACAACCTTGAAAGTGATTTTTGCAACAGCTTCAGCCTCGGCCCATTTGGTGAAGTAATCGACGGCTAAAATGACAAACTTCCTCTGTCCTGCAGCCATGGGCAAGGGACCCACAATATCTATTCCCCACTGGTCAAAAGGCCAAGAGACGTCTATTGGGATCATTTGTGCGGCTGGCAATTGGGGGATATTTGAATGAAACTGGCATTTGGGACATTTCCTTGAAAATTCAATGGCATCTTGGAGAACTGTAGGCCAATAAAACCCACTTCTCAGAATCTTCTTTGCCAAGATACGCCCTCCGGAATGATTCCCGCAACTTCCGTTGTGTATGAGCTCGAGCGTTTCCTTCGCTTGGGAGGGCCTTAGGCATCTCATTGGGGGTCCTTGAAATGATTTTTTGAACAATCTCCCCTCGGGATCCAGAGCGAAACGAGGGGCCTTATTCCTGACTTTCCTGGCTTCCACCTTGTCAGTTGGAGTGATTCCATCCCTCAGGAAAATGATGATGTCGTCAAGCCAACAGGGCTCGTTTGGATCAATCATGGCGACCATCTTGGTGGCGACCCTTTCCTTGATCAAAGGTTCCTCAGTCCTGAGGAACGTAATAGATCGCTCGGAAGTGCCTTCTAAAGCTGAAGCAAATTTGGACAGAGCGTCCGCACGCTCGTTTTCTCCTCGCGGCACTTGAAGTAGGTGAAATTCCTTGAACTTCTCAATGATTTCTCTGGCTTTCTTTAGGTACTGTACCATGGTGGTTTCTCGAGCTTCATATGTTCCTTCAATCTGGCTCGCTATTAACTGTGAATCCACGTAAGCAGTGATTCTGGAGGCTCCATTCTGAAAAGCTATGTTTAACCCTTGCACGAGGGCTTCATATTCCGCTTCATTATTAGTGACTTGGAAGTCCAGCTTGATCGCAAAGTCCAATTCAATCCCATCGGGGTTTCTGAGGGCCACTCCTATTCCTCCCCCTTGAGAGGTTGAGGAACCATCTGTGTGCAGTACCCATAACCCCTCATTCTCCGCAACGGTGGGCTCCAGACCAAACCGTTCAACCAACAGATCCGCCACAACTTGAGCCTGTATCGCGGTCCTGGGTTCGAAGCATAAGTCAAACTGGCTCAATTCGATGGCCCACTTGATTAATCTGCCAGATACGTCCGGCTTGGACAACACTTGCTTCAAGGGTTGGTCGGTGAGAACTGTTATTGAGTGCGCTTGAAAGTAAGGCCTTAGCCTTCTTGAGGCATTAATAAGAGCGAACGCAAATTTCTCAATCTCCAAATATTTCTTTTCAGCTCCTTGCAATGTTTTGCTCAAATAATAAACGGGCAAGTGTTTTCGCTCCCGCACAGCGATTAGAACCGCGCTCGTGGCTTCAGGAGAAACGGAAAGGTACATGAATAACCTCTCGCCTTCGACGGGCTTGGTCAGCAGTGGCGCGCTCGACAAATAAGCCTTCATATCCTGTAGCGCTTTTTCACATTCCTCTGTCCAAGCGAAGTTACGTGCGTTCCTCAAAATTTTGAAGAAGGGAAGGTTCCTGTCCGCCGAGCGCGAAATAAACCTGTTTAATGAGATGATTTTGCCTACCAGGACCTGCGTTTCCCGCAAATTTCGAGGGGAAGGAATTTCCAAGATGGCCTTGATCTTCTCCGGATTGGCCTCAATTCCCCTCTGACTGACCATGTATCCCAAGAACTTTCCCCCTTGTACTCCAAAGGTGCACTTCGAGGGGTTCAGCTTCATTCCATATTGTCGCAGGATTGAAAAGGTGCGCTTAAGATCTTCCAAGTGGGAGTCCTGGCGCTCGCTTTTCACAATCATATCGTCCACATAGACCTCCATGGATCTTCCAATTTCTTTTTCAAACATCCTGTTTACAAGCCGCTGATATGTAGCTCCAGCGTTCTTAAGTCCAAAGGGCATGACTAGGAAGCAATACACCCCCGTATGGACAACGAACGAAGTTTTGGGGCGGTCTTCCGGGGCCATAAAGATCTGGTAATATCCCTGGAAAGCATCCATCATGCTCATGAGCTCGCAACCAGCGGTCGAATCCACTAACTGATCAATCCGAGGTAGCGGGTAAGGATCCTTTGGGCAGGCTTTGTTGAGATCCGTGAAGTCATTGCACATGCGCCACTTATTTGCGCTCTTGGGCACCAAGACGACATTGCATAACCACTCCGGGTACAAGATGGGCTCGATATATTGAGCCTCCAAGAGTTTATTAACTTCCTCTTCAATGACTTTTTTCCGAAAGCCATGCACATCCCGCTTTTTCTGCTTGATGGGCTTGAAAGATGGATCCACATTAAGCCTATGGACAATGACACTTGGGTCAATCCCGGTGAGATCAGAGGCTTTCCATGCGAATACATCCTTGTTCTCCCTTAGAAAGTCGATCATCATGATCTGAGAAGGCCCTGAGAGGCTTGAGCCTATCTGTGTAGTCTTGTCTTTGTTTCCAGGCTCCA
The DNA here is from genome assembly GCA_037501455.1 of Lantana camara. Taxonomy (NCBI): domain Eukaryota; kingdom Viridiplantae; phylum Streptophyta; class Magnoliopsida; order Lamiales; family Verbenaceae; genus Lantana; species Lantana camara. Next base: position 25,673,032 of record CM074855.1, on the reverse strand, counting down.
ACTCAATGGTGAGGAATTTTTCCGAGGGTTCGATTCTTACCTCAGGGCGAGGAAGTTCGAGCGCCCTCTTCTTTCCCGTCAGACGATCGCCAGAGGCTGGTTCACTCTCTCCCGGCTCGTCTCCTTCTGAGGACGATCCACCAACGGTCCCTGGGGGAACATTCTCGAGGGGATTCTCCTCGTTGTTTCCTCTCTTCTTCTTGTTCTTCTTCTTGTTCAATTTTGCCCTCTTCCGTGCGGGGCTATCCTCATCCAAGTTGGGGAAATCTACGGACTTTTTGGTGGACCCGATCTGGAAGGTTTTCTCCGCCTTTGGCTTTCTGAGGGACAGCATGTAACATTCCCAAGCTTCTCGTACATTGCACAGTACTTCTCCCACGCCCTCGGAAGTAGGGAATTTAATCTTTTGGTGGTAGGTGGAGATGATGGCTTTGAAATCCACGAGGGCTGGGCGCCCAATTATGATGTTGTAAGGGATGTCAATCTCTACCACCGCGTACGTCACCAAGAGTGTTTTGCGTTGAGGGGCTCGGCCGAATGATGTAACCAGACGTATTTGCCCTCGCGGGACCACTTCTGAGCCTCCAAAGCCAATGAGGGCTGTTTTGAGAGGCTCGAGCGGGAGATCAACCTTCATTTTTAAGAAAGTAGAGTAAGGCAAAACATTAACTGAGCTTCCACTATCCACCAATACCCTTTTTACAACATGGTTATGAACATCTAAACTAACCACCATGGGGCAATCTGAGGTTACACCCTCCCCATGGGGCGTTACAATATGTTCTAGATCCCTATCATCAAAGCCTATTACATCATTTTCTCTTGATTTTGGAGCGCTTGATCTCTGGATAGCGTAGATAGGCTTGGGCATTGCTGGGCGTTGGTTGTAGCTCCGAACGTGCCTCCGTCGAGAGGCGTTTGAATCCCCTCCTGATGAACCTCCCGCAATCATATTTATGACTGCGAAGGGCTCGTTTTCTTGCTCAGGGGCTTTGCCTTTGTTGCCTCGGCGGCTGCTGCTTTCAGGGGGTCCCCTACCCCTTGGGCTCTTTGACCGGGAAGGACTCCTTCTTCTCCTTCCGGAGCGCTCATTGCACTGTTCATCGTAGCGCTCGAGCACCCGGACAAACTCCTTCAGGTGGCCCCCGGCAACGAGCCTTTGGATTTCAGCCTCCAACTGCCGGCACTCATCCGTGTCGTGCCCTCTCTGTTTGTGGAAAGCGCAGTACTTGTTCGAGCGCCTGAGTGAGTCTGTTTCTCTCATTTTGATAGGTCTTTTGAAGAGCTTTTTATCGGAGAGATTGTAGACTTCAGAATTTGGCCGGGTGAGCGGAATGCGCTCGAATCGACGAGGGGGTGGTGGCGACCTCCTGCGCTCTTGAAGGCGCTCTTTCTTGACTGCCACATCTCGCCCCCGCTCGTGATGAGGTCGCTCGTTCCGGGCCGGGCTGTGATGTCGGGGACCATTCGTCCCATACATATCTTCGAGCGCGAAAAATGGCTCGGCTATTTCCCTCAGGCCCATGAGAGTCCCAGGCCTTCTCTCTACGATGGCGTCAGCGAATTTTTTGCTCACGTATTGTTTGTGATCCACAGCCTGAAAGAGTACTGGGATCAAGAAGTCCATCGAGGGTCTTTCCACCTGCAAGATCTCCTTATTGAAACGGGCGAAGAACGAGCGCAGTGATTCGTTTTTGCCCTGCACCACGTTATAGAGCGCTGTGGGTGCGGTGACTGGTGCCTTCAAAGAGTTGAAGTGGTTGAGGAAGGCATCGGCCAGTTCTTCATATGAGTGGATCGAGCGCGGTGGCAGACGCTTATACCACTCTTGAGCCATCCCTACCAAGGAAGTGACAAACACTTTCGCCCAGTAATGGCTGGAATGCTCATAAAGGTGCATGAGATGCACAAAATGATCCAAGTGCTCCGCTGGATCGGTTGTCCCGTCGTATCTGTTGATGGATGTGGGGACTTTGGCCACGCCGGCTTGGGCCATCAAAACTTCTTCGACGAGGGGTGAACCTCTCGCCAGCGGGTGATATTCGTACGTGCCGAAGTTTTCCTCCGGCTCCTTCCGTCGGGTGACCCTCGGTGGAGGATCCTTGGTGCGGGTGCTCCTGGCGTCAACCCGTTCATCCCGAGTATGGGAGATCTGAGTTGAGCGCCCTCGTGAGAGCTGTCCCACCATATCCTTGAGGCCCTGCAGCTGGTCTTGCACAGCCGCGAGGACGTCAGGATTTACTTCCACTTGCTTGTTCTTGTGGGCTCGTGAGCCCCTCCTGGAGACATGAGAGTCTCCTTCGTTTTCGTTCACTCGCTCCGTAGGCTCCTTGTTCCTGCCCACGGAGGCACGCTCGTTGCCCTCCTGCTGGGGCACTTCTCTGGCTGGTGGTGGTGGTGGTTGCGCCCTCAAGACAGCCTGAGCTTCTCTGAGGGGAAAGTTCTGTTGTCCGCCTAAAGGGGCGGCAATCTGAGTGGCCTGCCCAGAGGGGAAATACATGGAATGGAATCTTTCCCATGCCCCCTGAGCCGCCTGAACCTCACACTGGGCATAGAGGGCCCGTAACTGTTGGGTGGTCAACGGAGGTAGCTCCACACCCTCAATCTCCCTAGGAACCACCACTGGGAGCTGGATCTGGCCGGCGTGATATGGTTGGACCGGCGGCATCATGGCGGCCGGAGCAAGAGTGTAGCCAGGAGGAGGCATCATGTAACCTTGCATTCCAAGGTTCATCTGGGGATGGACCCAGGAATTCTGTGCAAGTGGCGGTGGGACTGGGAGAGAAACTCCTCCCGCGGTGGTGGGAACGGGCATCACCGGCGGTGCAGGCGGCGGCGCAGAAGATTCAGCTGGTGGAGTCACTCCTGCGACGGGAGGTGCCCCACCAGCGGCGACGGAAAGAGGTGGTGCTCCACCAGTAGCGGTGGAGGGAAGAACGATGTTTGCATCTTGGGAGGTGTTTTCTCCTCCTCCCACAGCTCCGGATCTAGTTGCAACCATGGCTGTTGAAAGTGAAGATGTGCTTGTTTTTCAACCAACAAAAGAAAGGAAGAAGATGAAGGACTGGTTTCCCACAGACGGCGCCAAAAATGATGGGTCCGGAAATGGATGGTCCGAATCCGATCACTTTACGATTTGTATTTTGTGGAGGAAACCACCGGAGCTTTGCCGGAAATGAGGAAGTGAGTTCAACCTGTTGGGACAAGCACAAGAAAGTCAGACGGCCAAGCTGGGGGACTGGGGGTGATACCCAGTTTGGCTCTCCGACGCTCAAGTCAGTTCAGTTCAGTGAAGAAAATGTAAGTTCAGTCACAGTTGCAGTGAGGAAGAAAGCTTAGAGAATGCTTACAGTGTAGAAGATGACTTGGGTTATTTATAGTTGAGGGTCAAGGGCCCTTTGGTCATTTGCCTCAAGTGGTCCTGGCCGAATGTTGCCCTAACACGTGGCGCTGTGAGAGAGAAACCTAGGAGGAATCTTCTGCAAAAAGCGGCCCAAAAGTTAGTGCTAGCAACAGTGGCAGGTGCGCGGGCATATACGTTGTGTCAGAGAGCCATATGGGTGGTTGGTAACGAGGGCTTGAGAGCGCGCTCGTGACAACCTTGAGTCTTGGAGGCCAAGATATCCGCTGAGGGGAATGTTGGCTCCAATTCAAATGACGAGCCAAAGGAGAGGCCACTCTGAGGGAGTGTGACGCTCGAAGAGGGCTCCCTTGGCACATAGGCGTACCCATCGTTGGGTTTGTTGGACGCTCGTGGGAGTGATAGCGCTCGTTGGGCTTAACTCCTGAAGAAGACCTGCGCTCGTTGGTTCCAGCGCTCGTGAACTGATGATGCAGCCTGGGGGAGACAGATGTCATCATCTCGGTGATGCCACGTGTCTCAATGTGGGACGATCGTATTTTGACCCCATCAAATTTAACTATTTAACTTTGAAATTAAATTTAGGATAATTTCAAAATATTAAATAATAAATTAAATTAATAAACTAAAGTTTATTTATTCGTTTACAATCATATTAGTCAAAAAAATAATAAAATAAAAATTCAAAAATACGAAGGGAGAAAATAATAATATAAAAGAATTTATTAAAAAAAAGAATTAAAGCGAAGTGAGAGAAAAAGAGAGTTAGAGATAATACATTTGTAAGGGTGAAATAAATAAATAAGAAAAAAATTTAAGAGATAAAGCGATTGTTATGGGGTAGAAAAGAAAAGAATCCAAGAGTTCAAGAACAAAAGAAAAAGGGATAAATATTCTGAACATCCTGTACTATCGCGGTTTTTGGACTTTGCATCCCGAACTAAAAAAAGTCTACGTTTGCATCCTCAACTATTATTTTGTGATAAATTGCAACCTGGTTCCACTCATCATGTGACATGTGGAAGAAATTTGGGGTACGTGTCACACATCCATTGGAATCAGGTTGCAATTTATCACAAAACAATAGTTGATGATGCAAAGGTAAACTTTTTTTAGTTCGGGATGCAAAGTCTAAAAACCGTGATAGTACAGGATGTTCAGAATATTTATCCCAAAGAAAAAAAAGTGCAAGACACCAAACGATTTCTATTTATGTCTCATGCTTAATATAATAGTATAGATAAATAGTATAGATAATTGGAGTTCTATTTTATATAAATTATTATTTGTCAGAGAAAATAATTAATTATTTATAAGAAAAAAAAATAATTATTTGTAAAAGAATCTGTGAAATAAGCACACCCGAAATGGAAAAACTGGTTTTTGAGTTTTAATGCTTCCAACTCAAGCGATTATCTCATTTACTTGGATTTAATTTCAGTCGAAACACTAATATATAAAATTGGAATAGAATAGTTTACAATTAAATTGATGGGTTTTTTTCTAATTTTGGTGCCATTTTTTTGGTGTATTGCATTTTTGGTGTGTATTTTTTGTGTAGTGCAACTTTGGTGTTTTCCGCTTTTCTGAAAAGCGGAATCACTGTAGCGCATAGTGATTCCGCTTTTCAGAAAAGTGGAATCACTGTTGGGAATAGTGATTCCGCTTTTCCGAAAAACAGATTTAACGCAAAAATTTACGCCACTCATAAATTTTTGTTTATATCCGTTTTCCAAAAAAGTGGAATCACTATTCCCAACAGTGATTCCACTTTTCAGAAAAGCGGAATCACTATGCGCTACAGTGATTCCGTTTTTCTTAAAAGCAGAAAACACCAAAGTTGTACTACACAAAAAATGCACACCAAAAGTACAATACACCAAAAAAATGGCACCAAAATTAGAATTGTTCCAAATTGATGGGTATACTATCACATCATTCAGCCTGTTTGGGCATAAATAACTTTTAAAATTGATTAATTATATTAATTAAATTTTTAATCAAATTATATTTAATTGGTCAACGGAATTAAAAAAGATGCCATGTGATAGGATGCTGACATTGACAATGGGCCTCATGTAATTAATTAAGGGGATAATTGCTCCATATTCTGAATTTTAAAGTAAATATTGTTAGCACACTAGATTTGACCTAAGAATGATCAACTCCCGTTAAGTTAGATGTTAAGAGAATTTAGAATGGGTTAGAAGGGACTTTTGCCAATCTAGTCCAGCTCAACTTTACTATCAATTCGATTTGAGTTTGAACTTGTTTGACGAAATTTATATTGGATAGCAAACCCATTCCACATCGGAAGATTGTAGCAACTTTATCCAATATATAAGTGTTTGCCTAAGTATGAGGTATTTTGGAAGATACCCAAAAATAAATCCGTACTGTTTTGGCTCAAAACGGACAATATCATACTAATACGGAGTTGAGTGAAGTACTAATGCGGAGTTGGGTGAAGGCGTGCGTGGTCTCAAAAGTGATATCAGAGCCTAGGTTCGGGCTAGTAGTTGGGTGAAGGCGCGCGCGGTCTCAAAAGTGGTATCAGAGCCCAGGTTCGGGCTAGTCAGAGTAGTGGACTGCGTGTTATGTGGAATTCCCGATGTGATAACAAGACCGGAGGGCTATAATGGTCAGGCAGCGGGTCCCGTTGGGTAATAACGACGGTACAAAATGTTTGGTAGATGAAGTGACCTATGACATTAAGTAGGTCAGACAGCGAATCCCACAAAGGAGTAGCGGCGGCAGTTCAAATGGATTAGAGTAGCGGCGATGCAAGATGGTTAGCAAATCAAATGGATTAACCCTGAAGGAGAGGTCACAAATGGTGATCTACAAGATGGTTAGCAGATCAAATCTGAAAGGGAGATCACAAATGGTGTGATCTTGGTTTTGAGGGGATAATTGGAGGGGAGGTCACAAATGGTGTGGTACGCGGTGCTAACAACTTGGGCTTGTGCAATAGTTTGAGCTCGGTTCGGCTTAGGTTCAGTTTTTGGAGCTGCAGATTGAAAATGATACAAAGGAAGGGTTAGTTTTTAATTTTCAAATTTATGTTTTGAAATTTGAATATTATTAATATATTAAATCTAAATTATCCTATCAATTTTTTTTTTAAATTATACCTTACATATATTTTTTCAGATAAAATAGGCCAACTCGCAAAAAAAATAAAAAAATTTGAGTTAAAGTCAAACTTTAGCTCAACTCGACTCTGATTCAAACTTTTTGAATATGAATTAAAACCTCAGTCATCTCAAGTTCTCAACTCGATTGGCTCGTCAACCAATTCGGTTCTTTTCCATATGTTGAACTCCTTGCGCTGAGCCGCTGAGGCCTGAGGGAGTCCGAAGAGAGTTTTAAGAGTTTGTTTTAAGTATTTGTGAACGAGACAAGTCCAGAGGAGTTCGGCCATGTTGGAAGTTTGGAGATAAATACAGGTTTGGGGGCTATGTAGAAATTGCCTGATAAAGTCTAATTCTAGAGCATCCTTGCTTGATAGAAGTTTTCAATTTGTTATTCTGCGGTCATCGTGCACTACCATAATCACATTCACACAATTTCGCCACCAGCTTCGACGCCAAAGCAATTTACAGAAACCATAAAATATACATAATCTGCTCAAACTAGAATAGCAAATGTGATGATGATGAAGTAACAAGCATAATAACTCATCGGCATAAAGAAACGAGGTTTGAAGATGAAATATGATCAATCAAACTTGTAGTGTTTGTCAACAGCTTCGGAGACATCCCAAGTGCAGCTCATTCCTTTGGGGAAGACGACCAAGTCACCTGCACCAATCTCAACAGCCTCGTCTGATCCGTCCGGGTACACCTTCACCTTTCCCTCCAACAGGTAGCACGTCTCTGTTGCGGAGTATGTCCATGGAAACTTGCTTGGAGGGCATCCCCATCTATTGTAAACAGATGGAACCATATCATGACAAAGCTCAGGAAGAACCAAACAATATAAAGCAAATGTAGAATGTAACATGGACTAACCCTTAAAAGTCTTCAAACTAGAGTTTTCCTAAATTACACTTGCCCCCTTTTGAGTTTTGACCGTAGGGCTATCAATAAGCTAGCATAACATCATAAAAAACAAGCAAGAATGATTTAGAGAGTTCACTGAAATCCTAAATCAACAGAAGGGGGAAACTGTGAGGTGGAAATAAGGAACAACGAAGGTACCTGTAAATTTGAAAGCAAGAGAGGTATACCGTATATGTGTAAACGTATATAGTTACCAGAAATTAGGTTTCTTAGTAAAGCATTCATGAATAAGGAGGAAGATTACTGACAAGACTGTCAAATTACTTTAAGCACAGTTCAAATGGATGAATCTCTAATGTGAATTCCAAGGGCCAACCAAAATTTTCGTTTTCACAGAAAAACGCAGAAGAAGGACAGTTGAACTCAAAATAATGCATCTTCCCCTAGCATCAAAATCACTGAACTCAAAAGCAGGGATTGGACTAAATCAACGCACAAAGTCCGTAAAACAAGCAATCGCAATTCTCGGAAGAACCGTAACAGAGTGAAGTGCAGCAATCGAAGCAGCAGAGTGATTAACCTACATAAGAACAGCAAAATAAACGGAGAAGGAGAGATGAGATAGTTACTTGGACCAAGAGCGAACGCCGAGCTCGGATAGTTTAGATTCAGGAGGGTTTCTAACGATCTTGACACCAGCTTTCTCGATCTCCGTTGCTGCGGCCGCCATTATTGTGGAGTTGCGAGAGCTAGAGCTGCGGGGGCGAGAGTATCGCAGTCGCAGGGATTCGGCTACCAAGTTTACCCTTCCTCCACCACGTTTTGTTGACAATAAACAAATGGGCTGTTTGGTTGCGGTTTTTAGGCTGCACCCATTAGGAATAGAGGCTCCTAGAGTTGCTCCGGTAGCCCCAAAAGTGGCCATTTTTCCTGAACAATTGATTTTTGCTGCACCAAAGGCTACGTGCTAATACTTCTTCACTTCTGAGGAGGAGATGAGTTGCTCAAGACCACAAGATGTTACTCTTGTTCATCTCCACACACTTGGCCATATCTCTACTTAGATTTCAAATTTTTATACTGACAAATGGGTATATCTCTACTTAGATTTCAACTCGTAGGCAATAACTCAGTTGGTTCCAATGGCAGATTTGCAAGGTTCAAATCTCATGGTTTGCAATATGAGAATATCATTCTTAAGTCCAATATAAGCTTTGAGGTTGTCGGAACCTAAGGGCCGTTGAGTACCTGATACATCCTCCCAGTTGCCTCGCTGGACCACTGTGCAGAGGCCCTTAGTGTTGAGATTCAACCTTTTACTATAAGGACGACCTTTTAATGTTAAAACTTATAACACACTCTTCCTTTCAGTTTTCTCTTCTTCTCCTCTACTCTATGACTATGTTGAAATTTGAAATTTTCTATTACAAATGTCGACCCTTAAAAAAGAAGAAATGTTTAAAATCTATTTTATATAATGACATGCATGTGTATTGCGTAGTGTTGAATAGAATACAAAATATAACACAACATCGTAGCTGGAGTTAAACTATATCTCTATATTCATTCCTCTCGTCTCTACTAATGAGCTCTCTCTCTCTCTCTCTCTCTCTCAGTCCTCGGTTCTCCATCTTTCAATCACAACATTGAATTGCTTATCTCTGCGCCGTACCTGCAGAACTAGAAAACATTAGAATCTTATTTAGTTTTAAAGCTTTCTCATTGTAACTTGCAGCTAATTCATTCTTAAAAATTGTCCGCAAAGTGATGATCCATCAAATACTCAAATTGTTAGCCTAACTACTTTTACATTCTGAAACTAAAGGACTGGATCATTCAACAAGTATTCACAGACGGGGAAGTACCTCAACCAGTGGCTTTCTCCCCAGAAGCAATTCGTCCACACTCTTATCAGTCTGGGAAAAAAAAGAAGACAATTTAGCTGACTTGAAGTTGTCTGTACCTCTAACTAATCTCAAAATGACACGGTCTTGTTTCCTACTACAAAGTTAACAGTATATATACTCCTCGATAATAGTACATCAATGGAACAAACAGTTTGATGAAAAATATGATTATATATTTATTTTGATTATTTTCCTCATAACGACATGAATTATGGTAAAGAAGGGGCCAACTAACCCGATGGGCAACCCAGTAATGCCTTTCCCTCATTTCAATCAGAAAAGGGAATGCCGGCGCAGCTCTTCTCTCAAGAATGCTTTTCCTGCAGTTTCTGGTTCGAGCTTCTTGGTCACCCAAGACGACTGTTTCTATCCCTCCAATCTGTTTGTATCACCAAATGGATAAAAAGTTCGGTCAGGCAAAATTTAAGCACACACAAATTTGGAGAAAAATGAAACTACTGTTTTCTTTTTAACTCTATTAAAGTTCCAAGTGTATTTTGCATATATGCAATAGTTGCATCTAATTAAGAAATCAGATATTGGTAGATAGACCAGCTAGACAATTAAGAAGCCTAATATTCTCAAATGAAAGAATTAGATGCAAACTCTAACATCATGTTTTAGCAGTGATTGCTAGCTTAAGTTACCATACTGAGTTCATTAAATATTCAATAAAACTAACTTTTGCTACATATTAATGAAATAAATTTACACAAACCAGATCAGACAGAGTGGGATTCTTGATAATATTTTCCAGTTTCTTTCCATGAGCACTACCAATAAGCATAACCCCTCTCTGGGCAATAGTACGGCAAGCATGTACTTCAGCTTCTGTCCCAATCTCGTCAACAATGATCACCTCAGGCATGTGGTTTTCTACTGCCTCAATCATTACTTTATGCTGCATACATGGCTCAGGAACCTGCAATCTCCGAGCTCTTCCAATAGCAGGATGTGGAATATCCCCATCACCTCCAATTTCATTGCTTGTGTCAACAATAACCTAGCTGATTGGAAATATGAAGGTGAGTTTTAATAATTATAAGACGAATGAGAAGCAATTAGAAAATTTAAAAGCACAAACCACTCTCTTAAGAAACTCTTCCGACAAGACACGAGCCATCCCTCGCATGACTGTGGTTTTTCCCACACCAGGCCTGATGGATAAAGAGAAATTATTTATGCAAGAAAATGCAGTTCCCGCTCGATATATATAAACTAATATTTAATGTCAGAAACTCCTGTTTGTTAAAAAAGAGCAATGAATTTTAAGAGCAAATTACATGCTAACTTACCTTCCAAGGAACAAGATGCTTTTACCATACTCGAGTAAATCCCGGACCATGTCTACTTTCTCCCTAAATGGTCTGCCTATTCGGCAACTCAAACCAACAATTTTACCCTTCTTATTCCTGATTGCAGATACCCGATGCAAAGTACCTGCAATGCCGGCTCTATTGTCCCCTCCAAACTCTCCAAGTGCATTTTGAGCATATTCCAGTTCTTCCATCGATACCTACCAAAGATAATGAAAAGTCACAAAAGCAGTAGTTTTTATTCGTGAAGCAGAATTAAAGGCAATACGTATTACTCCCATTCTGAAGTCTAGCTTATGAACTCACCTCCTTCTTCCTAAGGTACCGCATGCCCGAATCCCCCAAATAACATGCTTGCGGCATCCGGCCTAGATCCAATGTTACCTATTTACAAGAAAGGCAAGAAACTTATTCTGAAAAATGTTGCAATTGACATAAAAATTCAAGGATAGTCATAGGCATTAACCCCAACTGTTTTGCAGATTCGAGAACCGTATCCATTTATGCGCATTTCTCCATAATAATGAATCTACCCCTCACATTACCTACCTCTATTAGTTGGTCTCGTTTCGAGTCACACAAAAGGTTGTCGCGCACATCATGCGGAAGAATCTATAATGGGAAAGCAAAAACATAAGAACACGCAGTAAGAACTAAGAACTCCCAAAGCAGAGGTGCTCAATTAACTCAAACACAATAAGAACAAAGTACCGAAATTGCAGAATTCAAGTATTAGCAAGTAAACCTGCAAGAGGGAATGGATATCGTCATCCACTGCATCAGAATCAGCTCCTGAAGCGACAGTTCTAACACCGGACGACACATGACAAACTTGACATGGTTGTCGGAGAATGCGAATAGCACAGTTGTCGGTGGTGGTCGGCGATTCCAGGACTAGAAGAGAATTTTCCGGCGGGCGAGGTCGGAAAATTGAGCTAGTATTATTCAGGGAGGGAGAACAGAGTAGGCTTGAACAACCAGCCATAGCAATGCTTCATATAGAATCGCAAATCAATCTTTGAACACGGGCAAGCGATTAAATGAAATGATAAATTTAGGGATAATTGTAAACTCGATCCATGAACTTCCATGAAATTGCCAATTTACCTCTTTAGTTATCAAATTTTCAATTTGACTCCAAAATCCCACTTTTCCTAATAAATATATGATAAGTTAAACGGGTAATGTTGGATAAATCCCCACTTGGACATCATATTTTTAGTTAACTCCCTAATTGGAGATATTTTTACTTAACTCCTCACGTGTAGTACAAATGTGATATAATGTAGTATTTATATTCTATTATATTGTATAATTTTTGTTAACTCTCAAAATATGTTGTATAAATTTGACATAATGTAGTACTAAAATGTTCTAATGCAATATTTATATCATATTATGTAGTATAAATTTACGGGGAGTTAAGTAAAAATTTCCAAACTAATGGAGAGTTTTTTGAAACTGCCCCTAAGTTAAAAGTAGTTGAATTTTTATTTTTCCAAATCACGCAGTCGGTTAACTATAGCGAGTAGTTATCTCCTAGAGATAATTGGTTAAATAAATTTAAACATATTTCATACTCAAAATTGGTTTCAAACATCACCAATTGGTGTAACTTAACAGTTCGGCGTGATGTTAACTTAATCAGATTTCTTGTTTCGAGTCCCTGAGAACACAACTACCATTGCACACAACTACCAATTTTACACCCTAAGTCGTCCGTCTCGACTCGACCATGAAAATATTCAATAGAAGAAAAAAAAATCCAAATTTCTAATATTTAATTAAAAATAAGGGATAAATACTGTCACCACCCCATCCTTTGGGGGCATGTGCACTTTGCCCCCTATGCTTCAAATCGGTGCACATTGCCCCCTCACCTTTGCAAAATGGAACACTTCACCCCTTTTTAACAATTCCGACGGAATATTCCGCGTATATTCCGATTGGCATCAGGCACGTGATTTAAGCGAGATGTTCGTAAGGGTGTTTTCGTCAATTCCAGAAGCATCACTCATTCCCCTTTATGTCGTTAAATGTTTTCACCCTTCAACCCTAATTTCTCATTTCAAGGCTAGAGAAAGCATCAACCATGGACAAAGGCGATGATGGCAATTGCTACTGTGGAAGGCACGTTGTTCAAAGAACATCATGGACAGACTTGAATACTGGAAGACGATATATTTCTTGCAAGAATTTTCGGGTAAGAATAGGTTGCCCTGATTTCATTTAATATCCCTCTCATCCCAAATCTAAATTTCCCATTCTTTCTCAAACATTGGTAGTCTCCAGGTGGATGCAATTTCTTCGTTTGGAGAGACGCACCAATGTGCGAGCGTTCCAGGCAGATCATACCTGGGCTGCTTAGGAAAATCAACAGCCTTGAAGCTGAAAATGAGCAAAGAAAGATTGGAAAAGGATTACCTGTTTCCCTATTTGTGTGGATTCTTGTAATTGTTGTTCTATTTTATATGGTTTTTATGTAGGCAATTTGTATCTTGTTTAGATATGATGTAATCTTATTTTGTTTAGATTGATAGTCTAAATCGGCTTGGTGTATCTACTCTTGTAATGTACCCCTTTCATGTTATGAATATGAACTCTTCATTGTAATGCAAATTGGGCCATCAGTATCTATGTAAATAGTCATTCCATTGAAATTGATCAAACATGTTTGTGTACAACAGGAAACAAAACACCACAGGTTTATGGATAAAAACATGAGAATAACCTGTTCTGATACCCAAAAAAACTATCTACACAACATGCTCAAAGACAAAAAACATTTACATCCAACAACAAGTAAAGCTTCTTCTTTGACTGTCCTGGTGGCTTGAATTTTGAGGCATATATTTTCCTAGTTGGTGTTCTTGATGGTGCATTTGGTTTAGACTTAGAGGTGCTTGCATTTTCTGATGGAGCTCCAGTTTTCTTCCTGTGCAGAGTCAACTTTTTTGCAGGCTGTGTGGTTGATCTCTGGCTTGCAATCACTTGGTCTCCTTGTTGATGTGTTTGAAGTGACACAGAACTTCTTGTAACTCTCTTAGTGGCTACGAAGCATGTTTGTGTAGAGGCAGCAGAGGGCTTCTTCTTTGAGACCTAATAGAAAATCAAAGATCAGAAAATTGAATTGGTTCATGTTATTCTTCTTTGAGACCTAATAGAAAATCAAAGATCATAAAATTGAATTGGACATTAAAACATGAACTTTAAACAAGTACTCACCTTTTTCTTTGATCTTGATGGTCCCGGTAGTACTTCTAGTCTCTCTGGAATGTTTTGATTTTTGGGGTTTTGCTTGCAACCTTGTTTATTGTGGCCTATAGTACCACATAATTTGCATTTGATAATCAATCCTTGCTTTCCTAAACGTCCAGCCTGCTGTTCAACTCCAGATAGCCTTGTTTTCAGTTTCTTTGCCATTTCCTCTGCAATTTCCAGTGGACTTTTCCTTTTTTTTTTTGGTGTTTTGGTCTTCCAGGTAATATTTGTTTGACAGGGGGGTGGACTTCTTTCACAACGGTTGGTCATTCATCAGGTCCATTCAATGGAACTATAAGATGACTGTAAACCTTCATGAAAGTATCCTTTTTGTAGCATTCATCAACAAAATCCTCTGCATTCTTATGCATGAACCATATGGAAGATATGGCATGTGGGCAGGGTATACCCGATAACTGCCATGCTCTACATCCACATGTTTTCTCACCCAAATGTACCTTAAATTTGTCTCCAAAACAACCAATAACATCAAACTGGTCATGTCCATTCCAATGTGCCATGTAATTCATACTTTTTTTTTTTTTTTTGTTTTCTTCTAAGATCTTGTCTATGTTATGGCATATTTCTAAGTTATGAGATCTCATCTCATCCCTCTTAACATAAATGCGCTTCATCAGTATCATTCTAATACTTTCTAGCATATCAATAATGGCCATACCTCTAGCCTTAATAATCAAAGCATTAAAACTCTCACAGAAATTATTCAACAACAAATCACAAATAGAAAAGCACCTGAAGTATGATCTTGGCCAATGTGCAGTAGGTCTCTTGGCAAGCCATTTAAAAGCTTCTAAATCCCTGTCTCTTAAATCCTTCATAATGGTCTCAAACTCTGATATCCTTGTTGCTTTTACAGCTCTTCAAACAATTTGCTTCAGTGATAACCCCTTGTGTGAAACTTTGAAATTGTTGTATAAGTGCATGACACAAAACCTATGCGCACAGTTTTGAAGCAATGAGTCAACTGCATCAATGATTCCTTTCTGTTTATCTGACATAATTACCCAGTCAGAGTGATCAGTTCTTATCCCTAGATCATTCATTAGCAACTCCAAGAACCACTTCCATGTAGAACTTTTTTCCTTTTCAACTATTGCATAAGCAAATGGGTAGATACAGTCATTGGGATCAACACCAATAGCTACTAACAATATCCCACCACACTCAGTTTTTAGGTGACATCCATCCAGGCAAATGACTGGTCTACACCCATCTAACAACCCTTTTCTTAATGGACCCCAACAAATGTAAAGTCTCTTAAACACATCTTCACCATTCTCTATTTTTGTTTTAAGTTTTACAGTTGTATTAGGACTGCTCTTAACTATCTCAGCTAAATAACTGTATAAATGAGAATATTGTGCAATTGTAGTACCTGCAGCCCATGCCTGGACCTTCTTCTTGGCTCTGTACATTTGGAATCTGCTGAATTGCAGTTGTTGTTCATGTTGAATCACTGTAACTATGGAGGAGACTGGCCACCTGGGATCACTGTTGATTTTGACCTTGTATTTCTCTACAATCCATTTAGAATTAGTAGTTGATACCTTCTCAACTCTTGCACAATGATGTTGGTCATGTAGGGTCTTGATTTACATAGTGTCCTCTCCACATTTCAAAGAAGCAAAAAAGCACCAGGGACATTTTTCATCTTGCAACCAACTCTGATTCTATCTGGGTCATTCTTAATCCATGTTATGTCTCTCCCATTGATTCTAGAATGTTGTCTAATAGCATCTCTGAGAATATCAGTCTCTTCAAATAGCAAGCCAAGCTTAAACTTTGGGTTTTCCATGTCAACCAAAGGATTGAAGACTCTGCATCCATCATGTCTTAGAACTGATGCATTGGATTTCCTTATTTTCCCCTGCTGTGTATTGTGAATCAAGGACCATCCTTTTAAACCACCTGTGTTAATACCATGTTCAAACACCACTTCTTCATCACCTAGATGCTCATTGTCCACCAATTGGTCAGAGTAGACAGAGTCATTGCCCAAAGACTGCTCTTCATCACTTCCCCATTCATGCTCTGCTTCAATTACACCCTGAAGAAGAGGTTCTTGTTCATTGGCTACTGCCTGTTCAACTGTCTCTACATTTGGCTCAGAAGGCAATGAACTTTGTTCTGCATTTGACGCATTATGCTCTTTACCTTGCTCTATACTAGGCTCAGGAAGTTCATTGCAAGGCTCTGCATTTATCTCAGAATGTTAGCCATTTTGAGCACCTTTAGCTACAATAGGTGCTTCACTCATCTCTCCAGCAACAGCTTTACCTTTCTCAGCATACAGCCTCTGTCTTATATCTACATCCCCTGAGCTCTCCTCATCATCAACAATTCCCAGAAATCCAAGAGGATCATTCACTTTACCTGTTTCCTCACCATCTTCACTAGAAGACTCAGATTCCTCAACTGGTATTGGATCACAGAAGACTCCAACCATCCTCTCATTATCAAGATGATTCACCAAATCCATTGCATCTACATCTCTTGATAGCAAACGTACAGAGTAACAATCATTAATCCCACCAAATCTATAATAGAAACTGGTCTCCCCCACTGATACTCCAAACTTTTCAGCCATGGTATGAATCTCAATCATTGAGATCAAATCTTCACTACAGTAGTCTACATGTCTAAATATGCCGCCCACATAGACCTTGCACCCAAAATTACAGATTTTACCACCATAATGCATGCATATGGTGAACAAGTCAGAGTTTGCACATACACAAAAACCAATCCCATATAAAAATTCAGTTATTGCCATGGAAACACAAAATCGTTAAAATAAACTCACATATCACCAACATAGGAGACAATATTCATCAATTTTCACAACTCAGACCATAAAATAATGTTTTATGTGCCACATGCATAAAGAAAAATGATCCCATCCACGATACGGTCAAAAAAATTCAGATCTTTCCAAAATAAAAATAAAAATTCTAAAGACTCTAACTCACCGTAAGCCGGAGCATTCTTCCCGGGCGATATATCACCATTATCTTCGCGCACCCTCCACTCTATTCTCAGCGGGATGAATCGATACATAAGAAAAAAGAAGTTGAAGGGGCAAAATGCTTTGTTCCTGAGTTTTAACCCTATGTAAATTAGGGGAGTTTTACCATAATGTGTTGTCAACAATTGCGGGAATGAGTGATGCTACTGGAATTGATGAAAACACCCTTACGAACATCATGCTTAAATCACGTGCCTGATGTCAATCGGAATATACCGTAATATTCCGTCGGAATTGTTAAAAAGGGGGTGAAGTATTCCATTTTGCAAAGGTGAGGGGGCAATGTGCACCGATTTGAAGCATAGGGGGTAAAGTGCACATGCCCCCAAAGGATTGGGGGGGGGGGGGGGGGGGGGAAAGGGGTTGACTGTATTTATCCCTAAAAATAATTTATATTACTAATGACTTTTAATATTTGATTAAAATTAATTTATATCATTGTTTAAAATAATTTATAATTCTAACCTCTAATATTTAATTAAAAATAATTTATGTTTAATTTCCCAGTTTCTGTGTTGGAATTTTATGCTGTTTTGCTGCTTGCTGGATCGTTTTCCTGTTGTTGTTATCTTTGTTGGTGTGGGATATCAAAATAACTTGTTTGTTCGGTGTATTCCTGAAAATTTTTGTTGTATTCCGCGTTTCTCTTAGTTTGCTATGGCTCACTTTATTGTCTTGCTGGTTTGTACACTTCCATTTTCGATAGCTAAGAAATGGGATCGAAATGGCATTAATTTATACAATGCTGCTCTCCAAAAAAAAAAAAAAAAAAACCAATGATGGTCGCTTTTCTTATACATGTTATTGCTATTGTTGTACATAAGCGTAACTCAAAAATTGGTGCTGAATACTCAGCTTTGTAATTTGTGCCTCGAGGCTTGTCTCTGAGAATTTTCGCCTAACTCTTACTTGTAGGATGATAAATTTTGGGCGAAAGGTCGGCTGAAAATTATGGATGAAGCACAGAAGTTTTAGTACATGACCTGCAATGGTTGCTTAAAGGGCACAACAAGGCAATGTGGATAGAAGATTACTTACAACTTTTGTCATGGCAAAATAGTTACAAAACCTAGGTACTAGGTACACTATATATTTCATTTTTAATTATGCCACGCTTTGCAGTCTCGAGAACATTGAGATGTTTTAAATTGAAATCTTGCTTCCAACTTTTTAGGGCTAAATTTGCCATCACTGCGTCCGACTCGCTCACTCCATTAGATGTTGTGCTATTTGGAAAACTTGTAGAAAGTGTACTTGGTGTCACTGCTTCCGAGCTCATGCAGCTCTACAAGGAGGTAGCCACAATGCTATGGTGAAAAAAAATCGTTATTTAGCCTGCAATATTTTATTGCGTTGACATCAACATGTATCTGAAACATAAATAATTTGTAGTACACATCAAGGAGAAGATGACAGAGTCACACTTCGGTCTTGAAAATCGGTATACAGCCATTTCACTTGTGTAGGCTGACAAGTTACCCATGCCAGCTGAGCCTGAAGAAAGTTCAAGTAGGTAATTTTCTTATACATACATTGTGTTTGAACTTCCCTGCCCTTTTCTTTTTTGGGAAATACATACACGACTTACCTATTCATATTCATACAGGTTACTGTTCGAGTGCAAAACAAGATTCAAAGTACGCAGCATGAATATTCACCTTCTGAGTGAGTCAATGCTACATTTTCATTGTTGATGTACATGTCTGAAGATTCCCCACGGTTTCAACATCACAGATATGCTATAAAATACTTAAATAGTAGGCAACCTAGCAAACTGATGTAAGCTTTTGTTTGGTGGCCATTTTTGCTTACATGCTTACGAGTTGTTTTGTTCTAGGACTTTTGTTACGTTTGTCCTTGGACTTTTGTATAACATTACCTCTTTGTATATAAACTATTACTATATGAAGGCTAACGCTGTGTGTACCCATTTTTGCTATGTCCTTTTGCAGCTAAGTGTCACATATAAGCTTTTTTGTACACCAACCATTAGTACATGAATATCGGTACTCTTTAGAACAAATTTTGTTTTCTCCCACTTCAGTTGTATTACATACTTGACATTATGACACAAATGCAAAGATTGTATTAATTTTATATTATATCACACTTTAGCCACGGGCACGAACACCACGCCTTGCACGGTGTCTCTCTACCCAGTATATATACAATTCCAAACCTAAGGTCTAGCTAACTCCAAATTCAAAACAAGTTATTATTCTTTACAAAAGATTTTGATTTGGAATCAACTCTCAACTCGATCAAATATGATTAATAATACTTATAAGTGTAAATATTTATTATTTAATTTATTAATTTTTAAAATTTTGCATCAATCATAAGTAAAAAAATAAAAATATTTATTCTCTCATTACACAATTTGACCCAATCATGTTCAAACAAGTGGACTAGAAACTCCCTTTTTTAAAAAAAATGTAGGGGTCATAATTAATAACTTCCTCTTAGTTGAAAATAATTTAGTTTACTCCCCATGTAAAAAAAATCTATATTAACTCCCTAATTCAAATTTATGATTTGATTTCACTCTCCACTAGCCTAAATTGACTGCAATATCCTTACTTATTTCTTTTTTCATTTTTATACTTTAATTTTAAACTTGAATACTTTAACTTTTACGAATAATACTCTATTTTTAAATTTGAATACTTTAATATTTATGAACAATAAATCTGAATACTTTAATATTTATGAACAATACTTCAATTATAAATTTAAATACTTTAACTTTTATGAATAATACTTTAATTTAAAATGCAAGTACTTTAACTTTAACGAACAATACTCTTTTTTTTCTTCTCTTACTTTAATTTTAAACCTGAGTACTTTAACTTTTACAAATAATACTCTACTTTTAAATTTGGATACTCTGTTTTATAGTTTCAATACTTTGTTTTATAATTTGAATACTCTATAATTTCTAATTAGTACTTCAAAATATAAATCAACAATTAATTTTTACCCCACCATCGACCTATACAGAAAAAAAAAATGAGGATAAAATACGCTCGACCCTCGTTTTGACACGTGGCATGGTTAATGCTTGGCATGTGTGCACACCGGACCACAAGCGTCCCGGACTTCCACCAGCCCATGATCCCCCCTGCGCTCTATAACGAGCGTCTCAGGGCTTTAAAACGAGTGACAGCCTCGCTTTGTCCAAGAATGCCTTCATGACCCTGAGGAAGGCATTTAACGAGCGCTGCGCCCTCGTACAACAACAGAACAAAGGGGTCCTTGCACCCTCGTTGCACTGCTTGGACGCTGATCCCCATGCCGATCCCCCCAGTCCATCAGACCTAGTTGGCATGAGCGTGCTTCTCGCCCTCGTTACCAACCCCCAAAACGGCTCTCTGACACCCCGTACCTGCCCGTACACCTGACTCTGCTGCAAACACTAACTCCTACCAACTTTTCACAGGAGATTCCTCCTAGGATTCTCCTAGTTGCGACACGTGTTAGGGCAGCATTAGGGCAGGACCACAAGAAGCAAATTACCAAAGGGTCCTTGACCCCCAACTATAAATATGCAATGTCTTCTTCTCCACTGTAAGCAATCTCCATTCCAGAAACTAAGTTCTTCACTTTTCTTTGCTCTGCTTTGCTTTGCTTTGTTAAGATTCTTGCTTGACTTGAACGTCGAAGAGCCAAACTGGGAATCACCCCCAGTTCTCCCCAGCTTGGCCTTCTGACTTTGTTGGTGTTTGTCCTAGCAGGTAGGACCCATAGCTTTTCCGACGATCCTCATTGAGCTTCATCGTCTGTTTCCCCATCTCAACAAAATAGAAAGTGATCGGAGTTTGACACTTCACGTTCTTACCCCATCATTTTTGGCGCCGTCTGTGGGAAACCCGTTCCCAGCTCATCTCCCCCTCTTTTGTTAGTTGAAAAACAAACACCCATTACCCATTAGACCATGGTTGCTACTAGGTCTGGAGCAGTGTGCGGAGGAGATGACCTTCCCCGTGATTCCAATGTCACTACTATCCCGTCGACGGCGGCTGACGGAGCACCGCCTGTCGGAGGCACACTTTCACAAACGGAACCGATGGTACCACCACCGGTGCTTCCTGAGCCACTCAACCCCGCCGTCGGTGGAAGCGCTCAGCTTCCATCTTCTTCCCATCATCCCCAGAACACATGGCTTAATGCCCACACCATTCCAGGAGGATACCATTTCTTGATGCCTCATCCTGGGTACACTCTCACTCCTAACGTCATGATGCCGGCGATTTAACCATACCATGCCGGGCAAATCCAGCTCCCCGTGGTGATTCCAAGGGAGACCGAAGGGGTGGAGTTACCCCCTTTGACCCCTTAACAGCTGAGGGCTCTTTATGCCCAGTGTGAGGTTCAGGCGGCCCAGGGTGCATGGGAGAGATTTCATTCCATGTATTTTCCCTCTGGGCAGGCCACTCAGGCTGCCCCTCATTTTGGGGGGATGCAGATATATCCGCTTAGGGAGGCTCAGGCCATCCTGAGGGCTCAACCGCCGCCTCCGCCCGCCAAAGAGACGCCCAACCAAGGTGAAAACGAGCGTCCTCAAGCCGACAGGGGCAGAGAGCCCACGGAAAGAGTTAATATTAATGAGGAGGCCCATTCTCGAGAATCAAAACGAGGGCCATAGGCATCCCAACGAGGGAGCCGAGTTAGGAGAGAAGAACCCAACCTTCTTGCGGCTGTACAAGACCAGCTGCAGGGGCTGCAAGACATGGTAGGACAGCTCTCATGAGCGAAATCTCAGATCCCCCACGCCGGGGACGAACGGGACAACGCCAGAGACACTCATCGAAATACCCGACACAACATGTTCGACGTCACTTGGAACACGAAGAAAATTTTGGATGTTACAATCACCATCCGCTTGCTAAGGGATCTCCCCTCGTGGAGGAAGTCCTGGTGGCCCAACAGGCATGGGGAAGGTCCCAACATTATCAACCGCTACGATGGGACCACCGACCCCGCAGAGTATCTAGACCATTTTTTGAATCTGATGCACTTGTACGAGCACTCTAGCCATTACTGGGCCAAGGTTTTTGTTACCTCCCTCGTAGGAATGGCCCAAGAGTGGTACAAGCGCTTGCTGCCAGGCTCGATCCACTCTTACGGTGGACTCACTGATGCCTTCCTAAATCACTTTAACTCATTGAAGGCTCCTGTTACCGCACCCACTGCCCTGTACAACTTGATTCAAGGCGAGCATGAATCCCTTCGGTCATTCTTCGCTCGTTTCAACAAAGAGGTGCTGCTAGTAGAGAGACCGTCCATGGATTTTCTGATCCACGTTCTTTTCAAAGCCTGCAATCACAAGTAATATGTGAGTAAGAAATTTGCCGATTCCATTGTGAAGAAATTCCCCACCTCCCTCATGGCAATGAGGGAGATAGCCGAGACCTATTTTACGCTCGAAGACATATACGGGTCCAATGCTCCAAGGCATTTTGGGCCCTCTAAAAGCGAACGAGGGCGAGAGGAGCCTCCCTACAGGGAACGCCGCAAGTCACCGTCTTCCCCACGAAAATTCGAGCGTGTCCCCCTTAACCGGCCTATCTCAGAAGTTTACGCCTTATCTGACAAGAAACTCTTCAAAAGGCCCACGAAGTTGAAAGACACAGAGGCTTTGAGACGCTCGAATAAATACTGTGCCTTCCACAAATAAAAGGGACACGACACGGATGAATGCCGCCAGTTGGAAGTTGAAATTCAAAGGCTCATCGCAGGGGACCACTTGAAGGAGTTTGTTAAGATATTGGAGCCTTATGATGAGCGTTGCAACGAGCACTCGAGGGAAAGGAGAAGGAGTCCCTCGCGTTCAAGGAGCCCACGAGGGCGTGGCCCCATAGAGAGAAGCCACCGTGGCAAAGAGAAGGCTCCAGAGCAAGAAAATACCCCTTTTGCAGTTATCAACATGATAGTAGGGGGATCCTCGGGAGGAGATTCCAACGCTTCTCGACGCCGGTATGTCCGGAGTTACGATCAGTGCCCCTCGGTCCCCCTGCCCAGTTTATGCCATCCGAGAGTCCAAAGGTGAACTCTCGAAGGAACATGATGTAATAGGATTTGCAGATAAGGACTTGGAACATATTGTAACGCCCCATGGGGTCAGTGAAACCTCTGACTATCCCATGGTGGTTAGCTTAGATGTTCACAATCACATTGTAAAGAGGGTGTTAGTGGATAGTGGAAGCTCTGTTAATGTTTTGCCCTACATTACGTTCCAAAAGATGAATATCACTAATACTCCGCTCGAACCACTCAAGACAACCCTTATTGGCTTTGGGGGTTCTAAGGTTGTCCTATGAGGGCAAATTCGCTTGACCACCTCATTTGGCCGTGCCCCACAGCGGAAGACACTCATTGTCACCTACGCGGTAGTGGAAATTGAGATCCCTTATAACATCATAATTGGGCGACCGACCCTCGTGGATTTTAAAGCTATCATCTCCACATATCATCAGAAAATCAAATTTCCCACCCCTGAGGGTGTCGGAGAAGTTTTGTGCAATGTCCGTGAGGCTTAGGAATGTTACATGCTATCCCTTAAAAAGCCCAAAGCGGAGAAAGCGTTCCAAATGGGTTCTACCAAGAAATATGTGGATTTCCCTAATCTGGACGAGAATGGTCCCGTGTGCAAGAGGGCCAGGATGAACAGAAAGAAGAACAAAAAGAAGCATCCCAACGGCGAGGGTACCCTTGAAACTGCCCCTCCAGGGACGGTTGGTGAATCCTCATCTGAAGAAGACGAGCATGGTATAAGTGAACCCACTGGTGATGACCAGTTAACGGGAAAGAAAAGGGCGCTCGAGCCCCCTCGCCCAGAGATACGGATCGAGCCCACGGAAAAGTTTCTCACTATTGAGTTGGAACCAGGAAACAAGGATAAAACCACTCAGATTGGGTCCAACCTTTCAGGACCCTCGCAGATCATGATGATCGACTTCCTCCGGGAAAATATCGATGTTTTTGCATTGAAAGCATCCGACCTTATTGGGATTGATCCGAGTGTCATGGTCCACAGGCTCAACGTGGACCCCTCGTTTAAGCCAATTAAGCAGAAGAAGCGGGATGTACACGGTTTTCGGAAGAAAGTTATTGAGGAGGAAGTTAACAAGCTTCTCGAGGCCCAGTACATCGAGCCAATACTGTATCCCGAATGGTTATATAACGTGGTATTGGTACCCAAGAGCGCAAATAAGTGGCGCATGTGCAATGACTTCACTGACCTTAACAAGGCTTGCCCTAAGGATCCTTACCCATTGCCCCGTATAGACCAGCTGGTGGATTCGACCGCAGGCTGCAAACTCATGAGTATGATGGATGCCTTTCAAGGGTACTATCAAATCTTATGACCCCGGAAGACCGCCCCAAAACTTCATTTGTTGTCCACTTGGGCGTATATTGCTTCTTGGTTATGCCTTTTGGGCTCAAGAACGCTGGGGCCACTTACCAGTGCCTCGTTAACAAAATGTTTGAGAAGGAAATTGAAGGATCCATGGAAGTGTACGTCGACGATATGATTGTTAAGAGCGAGCATCAAGGCTCACACCTAGAGGATCTCAAGCGCACTTTTGCCATTCTGCGCCAGTATGGGATGAAATTAAATCCTTCAAAATGTACTTTTGGAGTACGAGGAGGAAAATTTTTGGGCTACATGGTCAGCCAACGGGGAATTGAAGCTAATCTAGAAAAAATCAAAGCCATTTTGGATATCCCATCCCCTCGTAACCTCAGGTAAGTACAAGTGCTGGTAGGGAAAATCATTTATTTAAACAGATTCATCTCGTGGCCCGCAGACAGAAACCTCCATTTTTTCAAAATTTTGCGTAATGCTCGGAATTTTGCTTGGACAGAGGAGTGTGAGAAGGCATTGCAGGACGTGAAGGCTTACCTTTCGAGCGCTCCGCTCCTGACCAAACCAGTTGAGAGAGAGAGGTTGTTTATGTACCTCTCCCTCTCCGCTGTGGCAACGAGCGCTGTCCTAATAGCCGTACGGGAGCGTAAACACCTGCATGTTTATTATTTGAGCAAAACATTACAAGGGCCAGAGAGGAAGTACTTAGAAATCGAAAAATTCGCATTCGCATTCGGATAGAAGAAGTTCGTCATCTTAGCCGTCGATTATTTTACCAAGTGGGCCGAGGCCGAGGCCGTGGCAAAGATCACCTTCAGGGTCGTGAGGGACTTCATATGGAAAAACGTTATCTGCAGATTTGGCATACCGAGGGTGCTTATTTCAGAGAACGGGTCCCAGTTCATAGCGGCCGATACACGAGAGTGGTGTTCAGAGTTGGGGATTGAGCAATGTTTTACTTCCGTGGGCCATCCCCAAGACAACGGACAAGCGGAGGTCACTAATAGGGTCATTTAGCAGGATCTGAAAACCATGCTTGTAAGCAAGAAGAGTGAATGGGCAGAGGAATTGCAAGGAGCCCTATGGGCTTATCGCACTACTCCACGAGTGGCTACTGGCGAGACATCTTTCGCACTCGTATATGGGTCAGAAGCAATGATACCTGCGGAGATTGCACAAGAATCCGCTCGGGTAGCATACTTTGAACCTAAAGCCAACGAGGAGAGTAGATCGCTAGAATTGGATCTCTTGGAGGGAAAGAGGGATAAGGCATGGGCACTTATCCATCAATACAAAGCATTTGTCGCTCGACAATACAACAAAAGAGTAAGGAAAAGAACTTTTCAGCTGGGGGGCTTAGTCCTAAAGAAAGTGGAAGTCTCAAAGCATGTGGGCAAGCTAGATCCCAACTGGGAAGGTCCGTTCAAAGTTATACAAATACGGGCCAACAACACATATATGCTCGAATCTCTGCAAGGCGAGCGTCTCCCAAGCCCTTGGAATGCATGCAACCCCAGGAGGTTTTTTGTTTAAGTTAACTTTGTAAAACGCCCATGAAGAGGCACGATGTCTTTGCTATTTTCCAGGAGATGATAATAGAAATTACTGCGCTTATTTACCTAATTTGAGTATGTAGGTTGGTTGAAAATCCTGTCTTGGGACCCCAAGCCCAAGGTGCCTGAATCCAGTCCCAGGTCCGGTCCACATGCATGAGCATCCTAGTAAACCCGGGTAGCCTTTACTACTGGCACCCCGTGCTCGAAAACGGGAATTGCGGCACAAGGACTGGCTGAGTGGCAAGGGGGATCTCAAAAGTCCAATGGCCTGGCCCCTCGAATTAGCACCCTTGCATTTTCACAGAAATAAAATTTTCACAAGTCTTGAATGAGGGCAACCAGCCAATAAGACCCTCGTGATTACTCAAGACTTAGTAAAATTGTCCAAACCTTTCAAGAAAATTTTCACAAGTCTTGAACGAGGGCAACCTGCCAATAAGACCCTCGTGATTACTCAAAACTTAGTGAATTTTTCCAGGCTAATCAAACAAATTTTCACAAGTCTTGAATGAGGGCAACCTCCCAATAAGACCCTCGTGATTACTCAAGGCTTAGCGAAATTTTCCAAAGCGTTTAAGTAAATTTACACAAGTCATGAACGAGAGCAATCTCCAAACAAGACCCTCGTAATTACTCAAGACTTAGCTAAACTTTACATATTTTACCTAGCATGTTACTCAGAATCTTATCATTATAAGATTTTATTACAACAAGCGCAAAGTAAAATTTCATGATCAAATAATGCAAGGAATAAAAGGAGACACTAATGTGAAAGAAAAGATCTTCATAAATTAAGCTTTCATTAAAGCTACAAAATAAGGGCACATGGGCCCTCAGAATTCTTACAAAATTGAAAACTAAGCTAGAAGAGAAGGAAGTTTCAACATGAGCAAATTAAGGAGAACATCAAGCAGCAGGAGCAATGTCTTCATCCAAGACCACTAGAACATTTTGAGCGACAGGACCTTGCACTGGGGCCGCTAGCTTTTGCGCTTGAGGAACTTGTTCATATTGATTCTGGGCGACTGGTGGTGGAACAGGGTCGTTCAGAATTTGAGCATTGGGAGCAAGAACCGGCTCATTCTGAGTTGGGGCGTCCGGAGGGACATTTTGATTCTGAGCATTGGTAGTAAGGGTATTTTCCTGACGCTTGTTTTCCTGAGGGCCTTCAGGGGCAGTGATTGTAGATATGGCTCCCTCGTTTTGCTCCGCCGTGGGCACCTCTTCAACTGGATGAGCGGACATATACTCATCCTGGGCAAGCTCAACCAGAAAGTTATATTCTGGCTCTGCTATGGTGGCCTCAGGGTCCTCTTCTATTTCCTCCACTGCCTCGCAGCGCTCGTTCAACCTCAGTCCCATGTCCGTCCGCCCACGAGCGGAGGCCTCCCCCAATCCCTTGTGGATCATTTGCTCAATAGCCAAATTAAAGGCTTTTTGAGCCTCGTCAAAACAGTGTAGGGAGGAGGTAAATGAGAAGGCCTTGCTGTGGAGGAATTTGATGAGTGCTTCTTTATTGGCCCTCTCAAGACGCTCGGGCAGTGCCCCAATCAGGTCAGCATATTTCTTCTCCGCCTCGTTAGATCTGGTGACCCACCCATTCCGGTCCTCCATCAGCTTTTCATGGTTTTCGTGGAGGTTATTGTAGTCCGAGCGATACTTCTTCTTGGAGGCATCGCATTTCCTGAAATCATCCTCCAGTTTCTTGACATAGGCCTCCAGCTTCTTGTGCTTAGTCTCCAGAGAAAGAAATTTAGCCTTCTTCACATCCAATTCCTCGTGGATCTGAGCAGGGTCATTCGACCTTACCATTTTCTTGTATTTTGCCTTGCGCTCAGAATAGACGGATGCTCGCTTCTACAAATTCTTAGCCCTCGGCAGCACTTGCTGTATTTTCGAAGAAATTAAGAGAGAGTGAGTACTTAGTATTTTTCAGCAAGAAGTGAAAGGCAAAAGCAAATAAAAATAAGTATTAGAAAAACTTACGGAGATGATGGCGTGCACCATATCGGCGGTAACCTTCTCCGTATTCTGGGAGAACAAGGCTTGGTGGTCTCCAGAGAATTGGACCCTCTCGCAAAGTCCCTCGGTGATGGTGCGGGAAGGGGTTGAGAACCCAATAAGACGGGACCCACTTCTGGAGCGTTATCGACGTTCTTATCCCTCAAGCTAGCAAAATCCCACAGATGATCCTCCTCAGAAGAGGAGGTCTCTCCGTCGGCCCTCATACCCTCGGCGACCTGCTTCCCCTTGCCCAGAATAGGGATATTATCGGGTATCCTCTTCCTCTTTCTAGAAGTGTTGGAAGTATCCCCTTGGCGTTCTCTGATTACCAGGCTTCCCCTTGCATTGGGAGCACCAGTTGGACGAGCCACAATCCTCGTCTCAACGGGAGGATCACGGCTTTGGACCTGTTGGGAGGAGCTTGAGCTTGCACCCGCGAGGCCACCACGGCCATCACCGCGACCAGCCCCATGTCTGGCCCCTCGCCCTCGTGGGTTCTCTTTCCTGTTCTGGTCTTGGCGCTACTGATGTTGGCGAGCACCAATAACGTTGGCAACATTCCTCATATTTACACCTGCCATTATAATAGCAACCCCTAAAAAGAAGACAAGAAAGACCAGAGTTAGTGATCGAACGTAACAGTTTCACAAAATTTTATCAAGTTAGTATTCCTATCTAAAGTTAGTCCCTAGAAGCTAACCGTCTCTCTCCAAATTTTGAGCGGGAGGATTCTGGATATAGTGAGGGTCATTTGTGATTCTGCAAAGAAATATGACTTCCGCATCATCAGTCAAGTCCTTTGCATTGATAATCCAACCCTCGTCCCTCATGGCACTGGCGAGATCTCTCGGACAGTTTTCTGGAAGCGTATGGGGTAAATGATGCCTAACCAGGGGGCCCTCTCCATGGGAAATCCACTCTCGAGATACCCCAAACCCTTCACCATCAGGAGCCCTCACAAAAAAGAATTTCTTTTTCCACTCTACACCATGGGTTGAGGGAGAGTCTATCAGTTTTAGACCGGATTTTGCTTGGATATAGTAAAAGCCCGCTCTCAGTGACGAGCGAGGCGAGCGGGTGACTTGGAAGAGGGCATTGAAATTCCGGAATGAGGGTTGATGTTGGGAGCAGGCCATAAGGATTACAAAAACAGTTATTAAGGATAACCCATTGGGCAAAATTTGGGTGGGGCACAAGTTGAGGTCATTCAAAATAACAGCCACAGGCTCGGGTATTGGGAATCTTAACCCTCCAAAAATTATGGAATCCAAGTACATAGCCATCTCTCCAGGAAGGGGGTTGTTTGCTCGCTCGTGTTCCTCCGGGATTCTCTATTGGTAACAGTCGTCCCAATAGATGAGGGCCAACATGGATTTTATTTCCCCTAGAGTGATGGTGCTCTGAATCTCATCAGGAGGAACCTCCGTCACTTGCATACCGGAACCCACACCCTCGTTTGACCCTTTGGCCTTCTTGGCTTTTTTGGGCCTCTAGGGTTTCTTTCTTTTGCCCTCGGCAGGGGCTCTTTCTGAGGGCCCCGTTTTTCCCTCGAATTCAGAAGCCGGGGCCGCAACGGCTACGGTCACGGTATAGCGGTGAGGATGGGTGGCCCTCTCCGTCAACGGCAATATGCCCCCTTACCTCTCCGCCTCAAGCACCATGTTCATTTCATAAAAAAGGTGTTCAACACCATCCACGTTTCTTTCATCCATGGCCATGACGGCAGCATCTAGTTCCTCGTCCCTAGGGGAACCCGGTTGAGATGAACTCTGGGTAGCCATCTCCTCAACCTCACGGGTAAATTCTTCTACATGATCTTTGGCCATGGCTATTATGGAATCTGGAAAGAATACGGGGATTTAGGAGATGGAGAATGTTCAAAGAAATCTGGGATTTCTGGAGAAGGTGGAGCTTGAGGAGTTACTCAATCCTAGGTGATTACTAGGGTTAGAAAGCAAAAGTTAGTGATAATACATGAATGTTACCTTAAGAAATTTCTGGAAAAGTTTATGATTGTTTGGAAGATTGCTGGGTTTGCTCTGAAGAATTTGCACACAGGAGGATTTTGAGTTTTGGTTCGCGTAAAGGAGAAGGAAATGGAACAAAACCCTTATTTATAGGGTATGATTTGGGGTATTAAATTCAAAAGTGCAATCATTTCCCGCCTAGGTAACCGCCCACTTTCGTGAACCGTCTCCCCAGATCCCCAGAATCACGTGTCGTTTCCTAGAAAGTCTCACCCACTCTCCTTCTAGCATTTAATGAGAGATGATGTTGGCCGTCAGTTGATGCGATAGCAATTAATACTTGATCAGAAGAGAATTCTGCAGCACAACATCTCCTCCCACGAGCGCTACCTTCGGAGTTTAAACAGATTCAAAATTCTACAACCTCTACCATCGGAGACTGCAGAATTTGGGGGGCCAAATGATGAGGATAAAATACGCTCGACCCTCGTTTTACCAGGTGGCATGGTTAATGCATGACATGTGGGCACACCGGACCACAAGCTTCCCGGACTTTCACCAGCCCATGATCCCCCCTGCGCTCTATAACGAGCTTCTCAGGGCTTTAAAACGAGTGACAACCTCGCTTTGTCCAAGAATGCCTTCATGACCCTGAGGAAGGCATGTAACGCCCCGCTCATCCGATAAATAAGGTACGTCACCTTTCAACCTTTTTATGTGTTTAATTATGTGATTGGTGCATTGTGTGGCCCTCTTTTGAACTCTTTTAGAGTTAGGGCCCTTTTTGTAATTTTCTTCTTTTAGGGGGGTTTTCCGGTCACTTCTCGTTCGGTAGAGATTTTAACTTCTTTGATCCCTTTAACGCGTCCGGGGCAGCGAAACGAGTCCGTAGACTCTAAGTTTGCCCAATTCTGACTTCGTTAGCCCGTTCTTCCGATCGTTTTTGAGTACGAGGATACGAGATATATACTCGGGTTTCCTCGTTTTGCATGCCAAAATCAGATCAGCTTCCTGCATCGTCTTCCTCCAGCGACTGACACTGTTCACACACAGTGGAGGTGTAAATGTACACACTAGCTCGTTCTCCCTCGTTTCTCGACGGAATTCGACGAATCAATAGTGGAAATTTATCAGCTCGACGAGCCCGTCACAACCGTACCAGTTTCGTGGCCAACCGAAGACCGACAGCGGTGCATCGGCGGCCTGAAAGTGGCGGGTGGCGCCACCTCTTCGCCGGCGGCGTTCCGGCGACCCTCACTGGCCAACAACCACCCAACCCCACGTTTTCGACCCTTCCCGTTCCATTTCCGGCCTCCTTTTTGAGCGAATCGCGGCGGAGATGGCCGAATCGGCGAAGGTGCAGTGGTGGAACTTCGGCGGTGATGTGGGCCCTCTTCCCGGCTGGTTTTGGTGGTGGAGCCTTCACAAAAGTTGCTTGGAATGACGAGACTTAGAGGATGGCATCGACGGCGTTCCGAGAATCGGCCGGCGACGGCGGACCGGGCCTGGACCTGCGGTCCGATTTTCTGACAACTTTTTTCGGGTTTTGACTGGGGGTTTTTGTAGGGCTCGTTACAAGCTTTCCAACGGTATGCCCGGATTTCATTTTCGTTTTACGGTTTACGTTTAATTTCAGTTTTCGTACTAGGATTTAAGTTCGGTTTTTCATCAACGAAGTCCGGTGTGTTTGGCATTTTCTGAAATTGATTGAGGGCTTTTGTTGAGCAGGCCGAGACGCACGTTTCTGTCCTTCCGGGGATTTTTCCGACCACCGGAGACAGTGTTCCGGTGGTGGCCGGTGGCTGTTCGGCCGCCTACGGTAGCGTTAGCGGCATTCCGGCGACTTGCGGACAGAAGGTCCCTTTCGTTGTGGTGAGTCCAACGCCACTTTCTGTTCGTCAATCGGATGCCCGGTTGATTTGTTGTGATTTATTTTGTGTATTTCTATTTATTTGGAATTAATTGTTTAAATTGCAATGAATTGTCAATTGCTTGATTTGTCGATCAATATGAATTCCAATGTGTACGAAAGCATGTATTAAATGAACTATGATATATGTTGATGCTTTGATTTGCAATTTGAACTCCGATATGCCGTATTTGAGCTAATTGTCTAACTTGAAGGGGTGTATGTGTAATTTTGTAAACAATATGAATATTGTTTGATTTAATTAGGTAACCTTGTAATTGAATTCGTTTAGTGATACATGAATTGAGTATACCAAGTGTGGATTATATAAAATTGATATCGTTGGAATTGATATGTGACTTTGTGAGATTTAAGTGATTTAAATGACTCTATTTTGTCTATTTTATAATTGTAAACTTGATATACTTGAGTTATAAATGTTATATGAAGTTCATGACTTGATTGCAAGGAATTATGAAAGATATGAAATGATTGGGCTTGAAACCCTCATGTTTGGAATGTACTTGAAAGAATTACTTGATTATGTAACTCCATAACATCATTTTACTTCTTATACATCTCATATCATGTGTTTAGCATTGCCGTGTGTCTATGTGGTTTCATATTGAGTCAATTCTCACCAGTACACATTGTTCCTTCTCTTGTACAGTTTGTTTCCAGGGCAGAGACTTCCAAATTGAATAGGCACCCGTATTGCTCTTGTTTCTTGTCTCGTGGTATTCCAGGTGAGGGTGTTTTCCGTTCTAGTTATGTATTCAACCCTACAACCCGTATGTGAATGTTTTGGCCTAAAACTATATTGTATATATATATTGTTTCCAAAATATTGATCGTGTAAATATTGATCGAGTAAACCCCTTTTCAAATGGATAATGATGAAATATGTTATGTTACTCATGGATCAAATGTTTTGGCGAGAAAAGAATGATTGATTGATTGCACAGAATGGGGCCCAGGGGCTTGGTGTGAGTGGGGACCCGAGGAGGCAAGGGCTGACGGTAAACCCTCACACTAGTCCCACTATTGAACGGCGGTACCGGACCTCGTCAGGAGATTGGCAGGGAAAGGGAGCTGAGTGCCATCTGGGGAGTCATGTAACCCCTTTTGGTCAATGATTGGGTGGTCGGGCCTTGCAAACCCACCACCAACCCGGAGGAAGAAGGTTGGAACTTATTTATGATTGAAAATGATTGATTGTGATTGATAAGCACCGTGCGGAAAGGCCGGGAAACGAATTGCCCAAACGAATATATTCAGGACATGATATGTGATCTGTGTGTATTATGATATATTGCATGATCACCTATTTAATGTATTAATGATATTTGTCGTACACGGTCAGAGTTTGGTTGGAGATTGTGCACGCTCACTCGCCGAGCCTTATTGATTGAGTATGATTTATGAACTTAATGAATTTAATATGAATAGTCGTAAAGTCTGAGCATTGCTTAGTCATTCTTTTGCCCTTTTTGGGAACTAACTTTAAATAAAACCTTGCTCGGGATTTATGACTTGCATGCGCATGTTTCTATATTATATGTATCGCTCCAGCTCACTCAGTCTTCTAGAGACTGACCCCTCCTTCCCCCTTTTTCCAGTTTCTTTTGCAGGCATTGGTTACTAGGCGGAGTTAGAGTGTCGAGTCATTGTTCTAGTCTCACTCATTTACACTCACTGCATATTATATTGTTTCTAAGTACTGTATTGATTTATTATTGTTGGCCGGTGTGCCCTTATTGAATTGATATTATTTCGGGACAGGTGCTGGAGCCAGTTGAACCCGTTGTTGTGTTGTTTCCTTGTATTGATTCGGGACAGGTTAGGACAGGTGTACTGATTAGTGGAACCCATATTTATATTCGTATTGGATTTCATTTATTTCGTGGATATTACATGAATGATTTCCTTGCTTCCGCATTTTGGTTTTTGTTGATTGTCCCAGGGTTAGCTTCCGCCTAGTCAGGACTGTTCTTTTGATTGTCACCCGTTCGCTGTGAGTCCGATTCATGTGTGGACTGCCTATTTCATATGTGGATTAGACTCATAGTGCGGGGGATGTGGTGCCTATCGTCCCGGGTGCTACATCTTTAGGTGGTATCAGAGCTACCAGGTTCAGAACCGGTGCTCTGGGTCGTGTTGTCTCGAGTATTGGTCGCACGACATAGGAACTAATTGTCAATGTGTGCATTGCATCATTCTTGAATACTGAATTGTGATTTTTTTTCAAACTTTATTAGATTATTTGTTGCATTTTGCATTGAATCCATTCTTTTGGTGTTAATTATGTGGCATGAGCATATACTAATCGCATGCATTTATTTTCAAAATGAGCTATGATTCATAGGATATGAAGACAATATGAAACCACGGCCAATCTTTACGACAACCACAGGCTACCACAAGCTCTATTACCGATGGTGAATCCATGATGAGACGGGATTTGTGGTGTGTAATGATTTGGTTTCACGAGATCAACATGTTTGCTTACACTACGAAGATTTGTCAACCAGATTCCAAAGAAGAGAAATCTCGAAGATGTTTTAGATTCGAGGTTTCTACCAACGTGGAGGCGATGACCTTCAAAAGAATTAAAGTAAAGTAGGTTCGTGGTTGAGAAGCAGTAAAGACCATCTAACTTGAGAAAGAGGCGAAAGAAAATATGAAGAATAATATAGCTTGGGATTTAGATCGATGAAAAAGGATGAAGAGACTACGAAGAGAGAATTCACATACTTCAGAATTGAGATGAGATAGGAGTTGAATTGAGAAGAATTAAAGAAAATTAGTCGACGTGGTAAGTATAAGTTCATGGAAAATGACAATGCTAAGGATTTTATCTTCGGCCGGTTATGAGTTCATCTTCCAAATTCAAGATGAAGTGTCGAGTTGTGAGATTGAATTAAGAGCTTTGGAGCAACAAATGGAAACGATAAAGAAAGACAAAGAACTATTGGAGGGAAATTATGTATTCAAATGTAAACAATTGGAGATTGATTCTTCAAGAGAAGTCAAGATACCAACTTCATGGGTGTTGAAGAATTTGGGTTCAAGAGATTTCAATCTCGGACTTGGGAGATCCATAAGTTGATACACGGGAACTTTGAAGATTTGAAAGACCGTGGGTAAAGAAGAGGGGAACAATTAATTCAAGACAAACCTGCAATTTGAGAAACAAAGAAATATGCCAAGTTAAAGTTTACAACTACGGTGACAGGTTCTATGCATTCATAAGCACGTGCATCATACATCGCTTTAATTGTTTAAATTTCTCTATTTATATGCGCATCTCTAATTTGTATAATTGTTCCAATGTGTTGCATCTTTAATTGTTTACAAGTGTGATACTGCATTGGCACCCTAACCCGACATGCATTTTAGTGTTTACTTGATAGGAATTCCCCACATCTTATTTATCAAGTGATACTCCGACTGATTCTTGCTGGGATCAAGAAAAGAAGAAATTCTGGGTTGCACTGGTTGGTTAAAAAAGAAATGGGAAATTCTGAGGTTTGGGAAAATAGAATCGAAAGTGGGAACAAAAGAAGCAGGTTGCCATTCCTACTAAGTGCTTCAAAGGAAATGTGAAGACTATCACTAGACAAGTGGCGTGATTAGAACCACTTATACCGAGGAAGTTAAGTTGAAGAAATTGAGGTGTTTTGATCCGAGAAGTGGTAGAAAAAAATCTAAGGAGTTGGAATAAAAGTTCTTATGGGGAAGAGCACGACTAGACATGAAACTTAAATTCACAGTTGTGCTCGAGGAAGATACTTCTCACGGACATAAATGACCCAATGATAGTAACAGGAAAAGAATAAGGCGACGTTATCAGTTTAAACCTTCAAAGTTTGAGTTAAGTCAATATACCTGGGATGAAGATCTTCATAAGGCATCGAAGAGAGTGGTTCGTTTGGGAATTTATAAGTACGTGATTCAGACAGTGAGGATGATGATACTATCAGGGAACTTCTGATGGATTCCTAAATTAGTTTCAAGAAAGGAAATTGGTCAAAAAATTTATCACCTTTAAGAAGGATGTCCACTAGTTCCAGATGACCAAATCTTCAACAAAGAATTAAACTAGTTAGTGACAATGTATGAAGTGGGAGTTAAAGTTTAAGATTCTTGTACGGCCAAAGATAATATAATGAACCTGGTACAAAGATAAATGTTCTGATCGTAGGCGGAATAAACTAGTGCTCGGTTAATTGCAGAAGATAACTGTGAGTAAGGTTCCGAATGGAATCGAGAATAGGATCAACCAAGGGTCTGACTTTCTCAGTCACACATATACTAAAGATATGAAAGACAAGTTGGGAATCAAGCCAGCTAGAGATCAGACTATCCAATCGTAGAAGTAAAGTCACAACATCAATTTCATTACTACGGTGAACGGTACACTAAGCATCCATCGCACGAGCATACATGCATCGTTTACATATTTAAATTTTGTTATTATGTGATACCCTGGCCAGTGGAGTGTGTGTTGATTATTGTGAACCTTGCTTCTGCTTGTGTGCTTGAGTGAAAGGGAGATTTGATTCTCTCTGATTACGTGCCAGGAAGATGTGGATTCTCCCTGTCTGTGTGATAGAAAGATGCTGGATTCTTTCTGTTTTCTGTGAACGAGAGATGCTGGATTCTCTTGTACTTCGGTATTCGAGGGATGTTGGATTCTCTTGGATTTAGGAGTTTGAGAAATGCTGGATTTTCTCAAACTAGAATGTCTGGAAAGATGTGGAATCTGATAGACTTAGGCTGGGAGACGGGGTTCTCTCAATTCTGTGCCCGAGAGACGGGGTTCTCTCTTTTGTGTGTGTTGAGGGATGGGGTTTCCTCACTTGTGTGTTGAGAGATGAGATTCTCTCTTGTTTGTCGTGTTTGCGTTACACCTGGATAGACAAAGGTTAACAAGTGACGAGGCAATGGACTAGTAGCAGTCGAACGAGTTTTGAAGTGACTAACGGCCAAGTGTTCGAGTAGATCTTTTTGACTACCAGACTCTGAAGAGGTTGATACAAATAAGGGGAGTAAACTTAACAACCAGGGCTATGATGCTAAGCAATTTCGGGAAATAGATCGATACAATTTCAGTTTGAAGCTCTTCGGTCCAACAGTAGGACCTGAAGATAGGTCCTTTTGAAGGAGGGAAGATTGTAACGCCCCGCTCATCCGATAAATAAGGTACGTCACCTTTCAACCTTTTTATGTGTTTAATTATGTGATTGGTGTGTTGTGTGGCCCTCTTTTGAACTCTTTTATAGTTAGGGCCCTTTTTGTAATTTTCTTCTTTTAGGGGGGTTTTCCGGTCACTTCTCGTTCGGTAGAGATTTTGACTTCTTTGATCCCTTTAACGCGTCCGGGGCAGCGAAACGAGTCCGTAGACTCTAAGTTTGCCCAATTCTGACTTCGTTAGCCCGTTCTTCCGATCGTTTTTGAGTACGAGGATCCGAGATTTATACTCGGGTTTCCTCGTTTTGCGTGCCAAAATCAGATCAGCTTCCTGCATCGTCTTCCTCCAGCGACTGACACTGTTCACACACAGTGGAGGTGTAAATGCACACACTAGCTCGTTCTCCCTCGTTTCTCGATGGAATTCGACGAATCAATAGTGGAAATTTATCAGCTCGACGAGCCCGTCACAACCGTACCAGTTTCGTGGCCAACCGAAGACCGACGGCGGCGTATCGGCGGCTTGAAAGTGGCGGGTGGCGCCACCTCTTCGCCGGCGGCGTTCCGGCGACCCTCACCGGCCAACAACCACCCAACCCCACGTTTTCGACCCTTCCCGTTCCATTTCCGGCCTCCTTTTTGAGCGAATCGCGGCAGAGATGGCCGAATCGGCGGAGGCGCAGCGGCGGAACTTCAGCGGCGATGTGGGCCCTCTTCCCGGCCGGTTTTGGTGGTGGAGCCTTCACAAAAGTTGCTTGGAATAACGAGACTTAGCGGATGGCATCGACGGCGTTCCGAGAATCGGCCGACGGCGGCGGACCGGGCCTGGATCGGCGGTCCGATTTTTTGGAGACTTTTTTCGGGTTTTGACTGGGGGCTTTTGTAGGGCTCGTTACAAGCTTTCCAACGGTATGCCCGGATTTCATTTTCGTTTTACGGTTTACGTTTAATTTCAGTTTTCGTACTAGGATTTAAGTTCGGTTTTTCGTCAACGAAGTCCGGCGTGTTTGGTATTTTCTGAAATTGATTGAGGGCTTTTGTTGAGCAGGCCGAGACGCACGTTTCTGTCCTTCCGGGGATTTTTCCGACCACCGGAGACAGTGTTCCGGTGGCTGCCGGTGGTTGTTCGGCCGCCTACGGTAGCGGCATTCCAGAGACTTGCGGACAGAAGGCCCCTTTCGTTGTGGTGAGTCCAACGCCACTATCCGTTCGTCAATCGGATGCCCGGTTGATTTGTTGTGATTTATTTTGTGTATTTCTATTTATTTGGAATTAATTGTTTTAATTGCAATGAATTGTCAATTGCTTGATTTGTCGATCAATATGAATTCCAATGTGTACGAAAGCATGTATTAAATGAACTATGATATATGTTGATGCTTTGATTTGCAATTTGAACTCCGATATGCCGTATTTGAGCTAATTGTCTAACTTGAAGGGGTGTATGTGTAATTTTGTAAACAATATGAATATTGTTTGATTTAATTAGCTAACCTTGTAATTGAATCCGTTTAGTGATACATGAATTGAGTATGCCAAGTGTGGATTATATAAAATTGATATGTGACTTTGTGAGATTTAAGTGATTTGAATGACTCTATTTTGTCTATTTTATAATTGTAAACTTGATATACTTGAGTTATAAATGTTATATGAAGTTCATGACTTGATTGCAAGGAATTATGAAAGATATGAAATGATTGGGCTTGAAACCCTCATGTTTGGAATGTACTTGAAAGAATTACTTGATTATGTAACTCCATAACATCATTTTACTTCTTATACATCTCATATCATGTGTTTAGCATTGCCGTGTGTCTATATGGTTTCATATTGAGTCAATTCTCACCAGTACACATTGTTCCTTCTCCTGTACAGTTTGTTTCCAGGGCGGAGACTTCCAAATTGAACAGGCACCCGTATTGCTCCTGTTTCTTGTCTCGTGGTATTCCAGGTGAGGGTGTTTTCCGTTCTAGTTATGTATTCAACCCTACAACCCGTATGTGAATGTTTTAGCCTAAAACTATATTGTATATATATATTGTTTCCAAAATATTGATCGAGTAAATATTGATCGAGTAAACCCCTTTTCAAATGGATAATGATGAAATATGTTATGTTACTCATGGATCAAATGTTTTGGCGAGAAAAGAATGATTGATTGATTGCACAGAATGGGGCCCAGGGGCTTGGTGTGAGTGGGGACCCGAGGAGGCAAGGGCTGACGGTAAACCCTCACACTAGTCCCACTATTGAACGGCGGTACCGGACCTCGTCAGGCGATTGGCGGGGAAAGGGAGCTGAGTGCCATCTGGGGAGTCATGTAACCCCTTTTGGTCAATGATTGGGTGGTCGGGCCTTGCAAACCCACCACCAACCCGGAGGAAGAAGGTTGGAACTTATTTATGATTGAAAATGATTGATTGTGATTGATAAGCACCGTGCGGGAAGGCCGGGAAACGGATTGCCCAAACGAATATATTCAGGACATGATATGTGATATGTGTGTATTATGATATATTGCATGATCACCTATTTAATGTATTAATGATATTTATCGTACACGGTCGGAGTTTGGTTGGAGATTGTGTACGCTCACTCGTCGAGCCTTATTGATTGAGTATGATTTATGAACTTAATGAATTTAATATGAATAGTCGTAAAGTCTGAGCATTGCTTAGTCATTCTTTTGCCCTTTTTGGGAACTAACTTTAAATAAAACCTTGCTCGGGATTTATGACTTGCATGAGCATGTTTCTATATTATATGTATCGCTCCAGCTCACTCAGTCTTCTAGAGACTGACCCCTCCTTCCCCCTTTTTCCAGTTTCTTTTGCAGGCGTTGGTTACTAGGCGGAGTTAGAGTGTCGAGTCATTGTTCTAGTCTCACTCATTTACACTCACTGCATATTATATTGTTTCTAAGTACTGTATTGATTTATTATTGTTGGCCGGTGTGCCCTTATTGAATTGATATTATTTCGGGACAGGTGCTGGAGCCAGTTGAACCAGTTGTTGTGTTGTTTCCTTGTATTGATTCGGGACAGGTTAGGACAGGTGTACTGATTAGTGAAACCCGTATTTATATTCGTATTGGATTTCATTTATTTCATGGATATTACATGAATGATTTCCTTGCTTCCGCATTTTGGTTTTTGTTGATTGTCCCAGGGTTAGCTTCCGCCTAGTCAGGACTGTTCTTTTGATTGTCACCCGTTCGCTGCGAGTCCGATTCATGTGTGGACTGCCTATTTCATATGTGGATTAGACTCATAGTGCGGGGGATGTGGTGCCTATCGTCCCGGGTGCTACAAGGCATTTAACGAGCGCTGCGCCCTCGTACAACAACAGAACAAAGGGGTCCTTGCACCCTCGTTCAACTGCTTGGACGCTGATCCCCATGCTGATCCCCCCAGTCCATCAGACCTAGTTGGCATGAGCGTGCTTCTCGCCCTTGTTACCAACCCCCAAAACGGCTCTCTGACACCCTTACCTGCCCGTACACCTGACTTTGCTGCAAACACTAACTCCTACCAACTTTTCACAGGAGATTTCTCCTAGGATTCTCCTAGTTGCGACACGTGTTAGGGCAGCATTAGGGCAGGACCACACGAAGCAAATTACCAAAGGGTCCTTGACCCTCAACTATAAATATGCAATGTCTTCTTCTCCACTGTAAGCAATCTCCATTCCAGAAACTAAGTTCTTCACTTTTCTTTGCTCTGCTTTGCTTTGCTTTGTTGAGATTCTTGCTTGACTTGAACGTCAGAGAGCCAAACTGGGAATCACCCCCAGTTCTCCCCAGCTTGGCCTTCTGACTTTGTTGGTGTTTGTCCTAGCAGGTAGGACCCATAGCTTTTTCGGCTATCCTCATTGAGCTTCATCGACTGTTTTCCCATCTCAACAAAATAGAAAGTGATCGGAGTTTGACACTTCACGTTCTTATCCCATCATATATATATATATATTTATATATTTAATTTTTACATATAAAGTATGAAAATTATATTTTGAAGTATTAACATACAAAATAAAAGTATAAAATCATTTATATGAGGTGTTATGTTAACAAAATGGTTTGTGTGGAAGGGAAGAGTGATGTATTATGTCATTTCATATTTTTTCAAGGTATTTTGGTAATTTTGTAAAAAATGGGGTGTGAAATCAAATTACAAATTTGAATTGATGAATTAGTATTCATAATTTTTTCACAGGGAAGTGATGTCAAATTTGCCTAATGCCTTGGTGAAATTCTAATTTTCCAGAATATTTTAATTGTGGTGTAAGACGTTTTTTTAAAAAACGTCTTCACTGTTTATATGATAAAGGCGATTTTTTAAAAAACATCTTCATCAGCTTTTCGCTTTGACCAAATTAATTGGTCCGTTGTCCGATAAATATTGAAGACATTTTAAAAAAAAAACGTCTTCTTTTGATGAACGTCTTCATCATGCGTCGAAAGTAATACGGAGAGTCTGGTTTCTCTGTAGCAGAGAACCCTAAATTCAAACACAATGCGAGAAAGGGGAGAAAAAAGGAGAGAGAAGAGGCGATTTCAGGCGAGAGAGGAGCGTTTTCCGGCGAGAGAGGGGCGTTTTCCGGTAGAGAGGCGTGATTCTTCCATCAAGGTTAGTTTTTTTGTAAGATATTTTTTTGATGTTTAACTTCCAATTTGAATCGGTTCTTAGATTTGTTCTATTGTGATGGTAGTGTGATTAATCTAGCTCAATCGGTCCATCATTCCCAATAGCAACAGACCCCAAGTTGTTGCAATTTCCATTCGGTTGAGAAACAAATTTACCAAAAAATGGAATTTGAGTATAGCATCCTTTAGGAATTTGAGAAAATGAAGTGTTGAATGTTGTTGCAATGTCAAATTTTTCAGAAATAAAGTATGCCAAAAATGAAATGTTGAAAATTGTTGCATTGCCAAATCCAAAAATGAAATGTTGAAAATTGTTGCATTGCCAAATGGAATACAGTTATGGAAGATGGCATCCTTTAGGACACTACAGGTGTTGAGTATGGCCTTGAGCAAATTTGTTACTTCACCTACTTGAGAATATGGAATTTGTTTAGTTCCTTCTTTCGGTTACCAATTGAATTGAGGTATACTTGCTTATGTAGGAGATTGCACTTTTGTTTAAGCAATGTGTTGTCAATTGGGTGAATATGTGTTGGTTTTAATGCGGGGATGCTCATTAACAATTTGCTTGCACACATAGATGCATATTACAGAGGAAAGCTTGTTTTTATTATTATTGTCTAAAATTGGTAAATCATTTGGATTTTTATAATAAGAATATGAAATGATTGAATAGAATAATTAATGAAAGATTCATTAGGATAACACTGGGAGTGCTTGGTTAATCAATTTTGAAGTGGAATTATCTCCATGTGTGTGCGTGTGCGCGCGTGTGTATGTGTGTGGTGCTAAAAATTGTGAATGCATTAAAATGAAAATATTAACTAGTCATGATATGAATTATCTTATGCTAGCATAGTATAAGAAACTAATTCAACACATGAAATAAGGAGTATTGAATGTGTGAAAATAGTTAAAGTTATTTTCAAACATGTATTGTTTCAATCATTACACTTTCTTAATTTTTTGAAATAGTATATCCTCACCATATTATGAATTTTATTTCTACATTCTTCCCACATTCTGTAATTTTATATGTCATTCTGATACATACAATATTTCTAGGTGAATTGATGGAGACATCGTTTATATTTCTATAAAATATGCTACTTTATGTTTTGTTGATTTTGTTGTTGTTGCTTTGTAGGTTACATGGATCGTTTATATGGACCTGTCAATCCTAGTGTTTTGTATGCACAAGAATCTCAGCGGAGCAACAATGTAATAGATATTAAATCTGGAGCGTTGGATTTCTGCTTGCAAGTCCGTAATGGGAAGCCTGGATTTTACGCGAAGGAAACTAGTACTTTCTATTTGGAAATGCACGATCGTGTCCTACACTTCCTTTATGAGATGGGATTCTAAGGATTGTACAGGGTAGGAGAGATGGAGGTGGACCACTCCTTGATCACTGCGTTGGTGGAGAGGTGGAGGCCGGAGACTCAGACCTTTCATCTTACCGTAGGGGAGGCGACGGTGACACTCGAGGACTTTGCCATTTTGTGGGGACTGCCAATAACTGGGAGGGTAGTTATTGGTGATGACGTGAAGGATATTGATTGGGTGGAGGCTTGTCTAAGATATCTAGGGTTCGCGCTTACTTTACAAGATGGGAAATTGAGACTGAAACAGCTCCATGCTTAAATGCATCAACATCCAATCGTGGATGGTAGTTTGAACCAAGAAGTACTTAGATGGGCTCGTTACACAATCCTGCTGATGATGGGAATAATGATGTGGTCAGATGGGACAGGGAGCACTGTTTCATCGGTATACTTGTTTAATCTTGGGTACAAGCCGAGACCTTCGGACCCACAAGTGGATTTTGTTGAGGATGTGAAAGAGGTGTTGCAAAAGGTCAACAGCTATAGTTGGGGCAGTGTTGTACTGGCCTCATTGTACCGGGCCCTTTGCAATGCAACGAAAAGGGATACGGTGAATATTGGAGGCGCATTACAGTTGCTGCAGGTTAAATTTTTATTTTTATTTTTATTTTTGTGGTTAAATTGTTGTTTAAATTTAATTTTTGATAAAACTCTATATCATTAACATTGTCTTTGCTAGGTTTGGGCGCTGAGTAGGATGACAAGTCTCGCTCCAACATGGATGGAAGAGAAGATTTATGTTGGACCAAGAACTGTACTTGGGCGCGAGTTGCATCCGACACTATATGCAGCCCACTAAGTCTCATAGTTGTGTCCTTCATAGTTGTGTGGAATTAAGAACATGTTAATTTAGCTTGTGTCATGTTTTTCTTATTGCAGTTGGATGCATTACAATAGTTGGGTGAATACTGTCTCTCACAACGTTAGGCTGTTTAGACAGACCTTTGATCAAATGAGTTTTGAGGAGGTAGTGGTTTGTAAAGTTAGTACACATTTCTTATTTGGATGATTGAGTAAAATTCTATTATATCTTTTAAAAAAAATTTAAATGTAGTTTACGTGGCGGCAATACGACAAACAGCAGGTTGATTATAGTAGGCTGCCCAATTATGTTGGGGCTAATTTTTGGAAGTGCAGAGTACGTTTGATAAACTGGTCGTGTGTCGAGTGGCATTATCTTGATCGGGTTGCCAGACAGTTTGGCTACGTGACGGTATTCCTTTGCCTATGGATCAACAGATGACTGATGATTCACACTCCTTTTTCCAAAAGAGAGGGATGGTTGGTATACGCTTTCTGAATATACATGCTCATTACAGCCAATGATGGGATAACAGAGAAAAATTTAGAGTAGAATTTGTTGGAAAACAGAAATCAGAAAGCA
Source organism: Lantana camara (assembly GCA_037501455.1). NCBI lineage: Eukaryota > Viridiplantae > Streptophyta > Magnoliopsida > Lamiales > Verbenaceae > Lantana > Lantana camara. The sequence continues at coordinate 25,628,725 of CM074855.1, read as the reverse complement.
GCGGAAATTTAAAAATTTTCCAACAAAAGGATCGAAAACTCGCAATCATGAATCCAAATTCGCAGAGATTAGAAACTTACTTTTCAATACAGTATAACCTCGATAAATTAATAACCTCGCTAAAATAATAATTTTCTTCGGTCCCGAGTCGGGATCAACGTGGTAAATTAATAATTCGCTAAATTTATAAGATAATACAAAAAAAAAAAAAAAATTCATATAGGTCCCATTTGATATATAAATTAATAATTCATCTGTATCAAAATATTTCATACATAATACATAAGTAAACTAAACAGGTTTCTGAAAATATGAATCTATTGTTGTTTGTTTCTTCTTGAAATAAATATCACCTTGAATCTCATCTCTTAGCTCTTCTTATTGCCTTAAGAATATCAGGTGATTTATACTCACACAGTTCTCTACGCATACCATCAGTCATGGTTGATTTTTTAACACCTTTGAGATGAGAAGCCATTTTTTTTGTTTTTTGATTTGAAGACTTGCATAATACATCTATTTATATAGTAGCTTAGTTAATGTATGTACGTGTAACTACATTAATAATTGAGTGGACTTATACATTTTAATGAATGTAGGTACATGTAACTACATTAATAACTAAGTAGATTTATATATTTTATTAAGATATACATAGAATATTGAAAATGTATCAGCAAAAATACATGAATTTGGTTAAGTATGCATAATTAATAGTCAATGTACAAATTAGTTTTCACGTACACCTAGGTACATTCATAATATGGACCCAAAAAGTATATAATTTATAAATTAATAATTATTAATTTATACGATTAATTAATACCTCGCTAAATTAATAAAATTTGATGATCCCAACAGTATTAATTTATCGAGGTTATACTGTAATCTTTCTTTAAGCGTTTCAAGCCACCCAAGAACGCTCTTCTCGCGGCTTGATCCCCTCTCCTTGGTAAAGCTCGAATCTTTAAAAACTTCTAACTTGAAGCTCTCTAGAGATAGTCTACCAACTTGATTACAATCTAACTAGTAAGGATGCTAGTTCTTTAGTTAGTATTTAGGCTTAACCTAGGGTTTATTTGATCTTGGAGAAAGGATGGTGTTCAACACATGAACCAAAAGAATTGTCAATTACTCTCTAAGGGGAGCTCGAGCTCCCCTATATATAATATAAAGAGGGGCGGCCGAACCTAGTCCTATTGGACTAAGGATTTGGTTCCTCTCTCTCTTATTACTTGATCATCAACTAATTCCAAAGTTTGACTTTGAATTCTAATTCAAATCAACTTTTAGGAGAGCTAAAATATCCAAACTCCTTTTGGATAATATTATACTTTATTTATTAATAAATAAATAACTTATTTATCTAATTAATTAATTCATAATTAATTAAATAGATTAATTTCTCCAAAATAAGACTTTCATTTTAATTCAAAATTAAACCAAAGTCTATTAAATAATTAACACATTAATTATTTAATACACAAATAATTATACACGTGTGGTGCACACGTGTCATACACTCACGTGACCCACATGTGTGTTTCACACGTGTGGAACCCTCTTGGTATGATCAACTCGTTTAATCATTTTAAAGCCTTAGCTCATGTAACCAAGTTGTTGTGTGTGACCCTCTAGGTTCTCAATTCAATTAGCAGTGACCTAATTAATTAATTCACTAATTAATTAATCAGTCCACAGATTAAACGACCATAGTCTAGCAACAGGTGTTTAACCCCTAGATGAATTGGAATGTCTCGATTCGACAGAACCTTTAAGTCATTGATTCATGTGAGATACAATGCTCCTACTTACTATCTCTCAACCAAGATATAGGGTAAGGGAATAATCAGAACCCTAATAATCTGGTCTTAAAGCTAAGTGCATTTCATATCCATTTGATCTCAATCCAAGAAACCCTTTTCTTGATGTCTTGATCTATTGCCTTGGCCAAGGACTCCATATGGCATATGAATGACTTACACAATAAGAGATCACCTTGCAAATGCAAGTGTAGGTCCTTTCTTGATTCTCATTCACTTTCATGAGTCACTTGTGCAGCCCCAGCATAAGCCTTGAATCAGTTGTCTAAGGCGACACCCTTTAAACTTATACCTAAGACTACAAAGTTAACTCATAAAGTGACATGGAACCTCAAGTCTAAGGATCAATTAATCACATCAATGACTCGTGAGATATTTCCTAATCTTGAAGTTTCCATTTCCTGAAATAGAAACTTCCTTTCCCATTTAGGAATCTTCTCACACGGGGCACCTCAGTGAATTTACTTATGGAAGTAAGCACCCTCATGTATCACGCACGTATCAACTATACACTTTGCACCTCCATGAAACAAGGTGATCCTTCTTAAGGGCGTGATCCCACAAGCAAGCCTTAAAGGAGTCAGGTTGACACTCCCACTGTCTGTAGGACTCATCAGCTTGGAGTATTTTACTAATCATGACTTATGTGATATAGGGCTCGTTTCATGAACCATTTCACCTAAATGGTAGAGTCCTAAAGTCATCAGGATTAGGGGAGTTCTCATACATGCACAACTAAAGTAAATGCATACCAAACAAGAGCATATAAAGAAGTGTTGCCTCAATTCGTTATTTTATTCAAAGATTGTCGTTGATTAAAATAAGGAAAAGTACAAAGAGGATATGCAATCGGCTTTCTAGGGCACTATTCCTAACACAATTCAACCATGGTATTGGCATCGGGGTGACTCTTGATTATTGGACTTGGTATGAGCAGATTACTAGGAGATTAATCGCGCCCCCAATGTTTCTCAACGATTTCACAAATCTAGAGGGAGTGCAAAAGTTAGACGACTACCACCCCCTGATGTGTATTTTGTGTGTAGTGTTGTATGTTGTTATGTATTGTGCATTCTTTTACTTTCATTTCGATCAATATAATTATGTCATAATCTTCCACATAATTCATAATATGCAGGACAACATTGCATCATGAATGTTAGAAAATTCATTGAGGATATCCGACTACAATGATCTAAATGTATTTCAGTTGTACGATCAGAATATGATGCATGACACTCAGCAGTTGCGGGACCTGGTGCGACGGTCTATCGGCCTGGATGAATTGCATCGTCATTTTGATCGCAGATGGCCAGGTAACCAACATAGGGTACACGGCGTGCTGAATTTGTGGATCCTATTGTACCCCTTTCCCCCCTCCCCCCCAATGAGTTGGGTGGCGACGTAGGCGAGGGATTCAAGGAGTTATTCATCCCCATGATGACGGTCAGCCTAAGGCTGAGCTAGACATGGCCGAGCCATCCCAACCTGAGCACACCCATGACCCTCAGCCACCCGTGCAGTCTTAGCCGTGATGTAGCAATTTTGAGGCTAGAACGTCAAGTTCGGCACATCATTTTGGCGATGCAGCCTACAACTTTGGGCAAGGAGATTTCCCGTTGCATTCACCTTACTACCCAGACCAGTATGAGTCCCCTGCGAGCCAGCACCATCCGTATGGTATCGATCAACTAACTCCTCAATTGTACGACCATCGAGTACCAACGACCCAGACTAGATATCAACTGGATGGAGAACTTCAGCTTCCCCTGGATCCATTTGAAGAAGACGACGCAGAGGCACAACAACTAACTATGGTCGCACCACATGAAAGGGCAGTGTATGTGAGAAAGGGTAATCGTGCCAGACATGACTGATTGTGTGGTACAGGAGGTCGATTAGGGGATCATAGGCATTAATATATTATTTAGACACTTTTATGTAGAAAACGCTTATTACAAAAACGTCTGCTATGATAATTATTTCTGAAATTATGGGTCAACATGGCTGACAAAATTTTATTTTTATTTTTGTGAAAAACGTCTTTAAAATGACCATTACACAATTCGGTTTGAATGACAACTCTCTGCATGACTGACATTTCTGAATTGCCTGCTACAGAAAGTTTTCGAAAAAGCGTTTTCACTAAAACATGAATCACTTTAGTCAGATGAACGCCCCTATATATGGATGGGTATGCGGCTCATGTTACCACTCCACACGCCACACTTAAAAAAGCACCTAACAAAATTATTGAGTCCATATCCCACCTTTCTTTATGGAAACAATTGGGTTTCTGGTACATCATGGTGGTGATGTCACAAAGATAAATTACACCATACATTGCTATGTGACACCTGTTGGTTTGTTAAGTGTTTCCCGATCCTCAACGTTCTCTGATTCTCTATCTGAAATATTCTCTTTCCTACATCTTCATCAAGAGTTATACAAAGTAAAAATATTGGCTTCTTGTCTAATTTCACGAAACCCTCCAATGGAGAAACTCATTGAAATTTCAAACGATACCGATCTAGCTTACTTCACGAACCTATCGAAAGGGTTAAAGTGCGTGCCCATATACGTTCAATCAGAGTATGGGACAGAAATGGGGAATTACACTTCCATGCTATCGCAAGAGAATTTCCCTTATTTAGAGGAGATTACACAAGGTCTCAACATAATGGGCGTGTATAACTACAGTGGTGCATTTGCTTCTCAAACACAATTCGATTTGAATGTTTACCCCCAGATCATACGTGAAGACAATACTTTCACGCCAGGAGATGACCTACGACCAAACCATGGGAAATAGTCCGATTGCATGCCCGAGGTGGAGACACAACCAACACAAACACAATCATGCAGAACTTCTAATTTACCAGATCCAATAGGTAACTCATTTATGGCTGAAGAGCTGGCTAGTTCAGACGATGGAGTTGAAGATCAGGACCACGATGACCCCCTACCGGTTGATAGCGGCTAACGAATAGAGGCAGAGGAGGATGTTGGGAATAGTGCCCTAGAAAGCTGTTAGGCTTTGTGACTTTCCCTATATCACAGACAATCTTTGAATAATATACGAATGATTATAATCACAGGCGAACACTTCTTATGTGCCAATACGTGTTTTGAGTGTTTCCATTACGTGTGCATGTCTAGAACTCCCCTAATCCGATGAGGCCGTTAAGAAATTTGTCATTATGGGAATGATACATGAAATAAGTTCTTAACTCCATAGGCGAGGATTAGAAACTTCTCCAAGTCAATGAGGCCGACAGACAGTGGGAGTGTCGACTTTGCCTCTGTTGAGACTTGCTTGTGTAGTTATGTCCTTAAGAAGGATCACCCGGTTTCATGGGGTGATAAGTGCATGGGTTGATGCGTTAATAATACATAAGGGTGATAGTTACAAGAACGTCATCACTAAGAGTGCCCCGCGTGAGAAGATTCCTAAATGGGAAAGGAAGTTTCTTGAAACTTCCAGATTAGGAAATATCTCACATGTCAATAACGTGAGGAATTAATCCTTAGACTTGAGATTCCACATTGTCTCATATGAGCTAACTCTGTAATCTTTGATATAGGCTCAAAAGGGTGTCGCCATATAGACACCTGAACCACGGCCTATGTTGGGATTACACAAGTGGCATATGAGAATTGTAGGAATCAATAAAGGACCTACACTTGCTGTGTAGGCAAGATGATCTCTTATTACACAAGTCATTCATGATTCCATCCTAAAATCCTTGCGCAAGGTGGTTAGATCAAGACATCAAGAAAATGGGGTTTTCTTGGATTGAGATCAAATGGAATATGAAGTGAACTTTGTTTTAAGATTAAGATTAGTAGGGCTCTCGATATTCCCATGCCCTAGATCTTAATCGAGAGATAGGATGGTAGGAGGATCATATCCCACATGATGTCATTGACTGAAAGGTTCTTTTGAAAAAACATTCACATTTCGGGTAGGGGTTACACACCTATTGCTAGACTATGGTCGTGTGATCTGTGAGGTAATTAATTAATAAAGTGTATTAATTAATTAGGCTCACTGCTAACTGAAATTAAACCTAGAGGGTCACACACAAATACCGGGTTCAAAGGGTATTATGGAAATATCAAATAGTTGATCGAAACGAGACCACAGTGTAAAGTACACGTGTGGATCGAGAGCTTTGTTTGGACACGTGGCTCCAATTAACGAATTGGATCATGTGTTAATTAATTGGAGAATTAATTATTAAGTCCAAATATAATTAATTAGTGAATTAATTATAAAGTCAAAATATAATTAATTGGAGAATTAATTATAAATCCCTAAATATAATTAATTGAAGAATTAATTATATAGCCGAAGTAAAATTAATTGGAGAATTAATTAGTGAATTAATTCTAAAGTCCTTGATGGAATTAATTGGAAAATTAATTCTATGTATTTAATTATTTGCTTGTTCTAACTTGATTAGAATAAAGAAATAAATAAATATCTTCTATTCTGTTATTCTAATAAAGTATTAATTCTAATGTGATTAGAATAATATTATTTGAATAAGATATTTAATTATTGCTAGAATAATTAAATTAGTTAAGAGCTCTTTTTCTATAAAATAAATATCTTATTTTAGATAAGTATTATTTTACTTGGAGAGAAAGAAAAGATAGAAGACAAGTCAAAGTAGGAATCCGATTCCCACATGACATTAGGGTTTCGAACCCTAACTATAAAAGGGGGCTATGGGGCGTGATTTTGCTTACACGTGATTTGAGAATCACGTCCAACCTTCATGGAATTTGGGGATAATTCTCTTGCTCTCTATTTCTTGTTTCTTGTTTCTTTAATACGCATGTTACAGTACTAGCATACTCACTAACATGATTTGAATCTAGGTTGGTGTGGATTAATACTCTAGAGGATTTCTACTTTGGAATCTCGAAGAAAGAATCAAGAAAAGGGGATTTTCATGCCGCATGAAGAACGTTTGAGGGCGGCTCAATACGTTTCAAGAAAGCTTCAATTCGTGTGAGTTTCTTGAGTCCCAACGTTACGATACGAACATTGCAAATCTTTTAGATCCCTTTTGGAAAAAAAATTTTAAACTTCCACTGCGTTTACTTTACTGTTTTCCAACAGAGGATAAGTTAATAAATGAAATGCAGGAAGCGTTGCATGAGCCTACAACAGATAATCCGATTCTAAGAAATGTGAACCCCTACCTGTCAGCTATGTACCCAGAGGTTGTCGCTGACACGTTGGATGTGCCACCATTTCGGGGAGAAATGTGTTATAATCGCAATGATGGTGTATTATCGGAGGGGATGACATTCAAAGATAAAGAATACGTAATTGCAGCGGTGAAGGATCACAGTATAAAATGGATTAAACGCGAGTACACTGTCGTAGAGAGTAGACAAAAAATGTGAAAAATCAAATGCAAAGATGTAAATTGTAACTGGAAACTTCGTGCTAGCGCAAAGGCAAATAAGAGGTATTGAAAAATTATAAAATTGTCACCTCGTCATTACTGTCTCCTGAACCAACGCACGAACGATCATGCAAATTTGAGTTCCGCATTCATTGCAACTTATGAGGGAGGTTTCGCCCTAATTTGAGATTAAGTCGTCAATTTATGTGGCCTGGTATTACGAAATCAACCACTACCTTGCAACTTATGAGGGAGGTTTCGCCCCAATTTGGGATGAAGAATATTGGCCAGAAGCTTCTTTCGACCTGGTTAATACAACCGACGAAAGGCCACGAAGACTTGGACGAAGGAGGGGGAATGTCGGTAGGGGCCGTACTACTGAGTACTCTATGAAGATAGATCATGCACAAACTCGTTCAAGGGCAAGTACTTCAAGACGTGGTGGATGTTGAATGTATTTTTGTGTTATGTTTCCCTATGGTTGTACTATTGTAAAAAATAAACATTGATCTTATTTGAGGCTGGAATAAAAGATATTTTACAAGTCACATTTAGTTAATAATAAACACAACATACTAAAATGAAAATCAAAAGATCTGGCATACAATAAAACCGAAATATTAAAATGGAAATCACACAACAGTTAACGTACAACAAAGACGAAATACATCATCAACTACAAACGAAAATACAACTCAAAACATAAAATACACTAAGATGATGATCTAGCGCCTCTGCTGCGGTTTAATGGTCCATCATCAGCTCTGCACTGTACTGGTTTTCCGTGTCCAAAAAATATCAGCCTCTGTTTGGGTATCAAAGATTTGGGTTTGGGTATTTCAGGTTGTTTCATGATGTCCTTGAACAATATGGTCATTTTCTTCCAATTACGTTCTCCTAAGCGGGTGTAATAACAGGCCTCCGGGAAGCCCTACAAAACAATACAAGTTATTAATATTTCAGTTCTTTAAGTTATTCCTACATAAATAACAGTAGGACGAGGTACGTAAATTTCTCAAACAAACCTCTTGTTCGAAATGCCCCCAGATATGGAATGGCTCATGGATATGGCTCAATTTGGATAAGTATATTACCCCCAGAGTGCTGGGTGGCGGGCCCGAAGCAGAGTGACGGTATAGGGAAATATTTCAAAAAAATTCGCCATCACCTTGTTATCAAAATATTTTAATAAGCAGTGGAACAAATCGGGCAGAATAACTCTAATATATACATGCATCGATAACATAATTTTAAAACACAGAGCATATAATCATAATATGCAAATAATAATTTTGGTAGCATAACGGTATAACCGCACTGCAAAATATGGCTATCAACGGCACTTTTCCAACACCTCGATTTTCTCGTGAAACCGACAGAGCTTCCCCGCAATATCCCCAGTTAAGATTTCGGAGTGTGGGCTCCGACAGTATTTCACTAAATACTTTGAGAAAATATTTTTCTAAAAAAACATTTTTTTTTAATTTCAGAAAATCCCTATTTTCTAATAATTAAGTGGATTATATATTAATTATATAACCACCTAATTAAATATTAATTAATCCTTAATTAGGATTAATTAATCTAGAGGGAAGAAATTAGCCTGGATGGCTTTAGAACTGAGAAATGAAATCTGAAAATTATGCCTTTAGAATGAAACGGGAAAGGCCTATTTATAGGCACAAAACAAGGACATAAGCGGGATAAATCGAATTTTTCTGTGTCCTTCAAGTTCCGCCAGCCAATCCGAGGACGCCGGGGTGTAGCCCAAGCCACCACAAGCACGGCGAAGCAGAGCACGCACCAGAACAAGCCTGCACGTGCCCACATGCACCGCCCATGTGGCAGTTGTATGCTTGGCGCGTGTGAACCTCACGCAGGCACGAGTAGGTGCCACGTTCCGTTCAGCCGGTCCGACCAGCGGTCCAGCGGCTAAGACAGGTTCGTCCATGAACCAGTCGGTTCAGGAGGTCTGGCCTCTGCTACGTGGCAATTCCTCGTGATGCCATGTGTCCGGCGGTCCAGCTGCTAAGACAGGTTCGTCCATGAACCAGTCGGTTCAGGCGGTCTGGCCTTTGCTACGTGGCAATTCCTCGTGATGCCACGTGTCCGGGTTGGTCAAGGTATCCGAACCCGCACCTTGACCCAACCCATTTCTAGGCTTGATCTGGGTCGCTGACCCGCGGGGCGTGGCGCGATCCTGACCGTCCACGTGGCGTGCCACTTGGTGTCTGACTCGCTGATGTGGCATGACATGTCAACTGACAAGTCATCCCTTGCCACGTCAGCAAAAAATATATATATATATTTTTAAAAATTTTATTTTCTCCAAAATAAAATTTCGGGAATTTCCAACTCTTTGAAATTTAATTTATTTTCACAAGATAAATCGTTTGACTATTTTCAAACAATTTGAAAATTCATTTCTCTCTCTCTTTTTAATATTTTCTCTTTTGTCTTCGTTGGGGCTTGCGGGGGGACCTACAGGACTAATTAATTTTAGTTCCAAACGGGTCAATCTATTATCATACCATGATAATAATTGATTACCATTTAACAATATTTAATTCCACTAAATAAATATTATTGGACTCTAAAATTAATTAAATTATTCAAGAATTTCTTAATACTACTATCATTTATTTTCACTTCCAATCTAAAATTTCTTGATTCGCCTTAAGTCCAAATTCCCTGTATGTGAAACACATTCAACGTACAACTGCGGTGACGTACACATGAAGTACTTTGGCAAAAGTTTTAATTTACTCTTTTAGCAAATCTATTTTAGGGATATCTTTGAACCTTTCAGCAAGGCTACAGATTCCTCGATCAATATTTCTCTTTAGCACATTTTATGCAATCACTGAACGTACAAAGTATTTTGACTACCCTTTACCGATACCTCACTTCTGAGTACATCACAGTGATTAACACTACATGCCTAAAGTAGAAACGCTGCCAGGATTAAGAGTCCAATGCTTCTTGAGATATTTGTTCATTTTAGATAGCAGTATAAAATGAACAATCTCAGAGGTCTAGTTCGATGTTTCCAATCTCATTGAAAATCATCAATGTGTCATAATCAAAAACTCCATTTCCCTATGACGAAAGACTAATCATCTTATGTAACACATTTTAGTCACGATAAGAACATTTTCTTATCATACCGACTAGAACTTTAATGACACGTGATTTTTGGTATTTAAAGTCTTTTCCTATGAAACACATTTCATATAAAAATACCATCACATGTTATTAACTATTAAATTTGTAAAATACTCATAACTTGCAATAGTTTCAGTTTTATTAATCCAAAATATTTACATTATAATTGGATTTTCAGTGCATTAATCCCAATAATCTCCCACTTGCCCTAAATCCAATTGGCTACATATCTAAGGCCCATCCCTTCTACATGACTATTAAAACTCTTTTATGCCAAAGTCTTAGTGAAGGGATCTGCTAGGTTATTTACTGAACCAATTTTTACTACTGCCTCTTCTCTACGTTCCACATAATCTCGTATAATGTAAAACTTCCTCTCGATGTGCTTTGCACGTTTATGACTTCGAGTTTCCTTGGAGTTGGCCACCTTTCCAGCATTGTCACAGTACAATGTGATCAGTGTAAGTCCGTCCTTGACGACTTCTAGATCCGTTAGGAAATTTCAAAACCAATACACTTCTTTGGCTACTTCCGAAGCTTCCATGTATTCGGGTTCCATGGTGGAGTCAGCAATGCAAGTTTGCTTAATACTCCTCCAACTTACTGCTACTCCTCCTAGAGTAAACATGTAACCAGACGTCGACCGCCTAGAATCCAAATCAGATTGAAAATCTGAATCCATGTACCCAATAGGAATGAGCTCATCACTGCGATAGACAAACATATAATCCCGAGTCCTTCTCAAGTACTTCAATATATGCTTTACAGCTATCTAGTATTGGGGTCTAGGGTTTGACTGATATCTGCTGACTAGACCTAAAGCATAACAAATATCTGGCCTAGTACATAACATGGCATAAATGAGGCTTCTGACTGCCGAAGCATACGGAATATCTTTCATCTTTTCTGCCTCTTTAGGAGTCTTAGGACACTAATATCGAGATAGATGAACTCCATGTCTGAAAGGTAATGAGCCTCTCTTGGAATTCGCCATATTATATCTTGCCAGCATCTTATTTATATATGCCTTTTGTGATAAACCAATCATTTTATTCTTATGATCACGACAAAGCCTGATCCCTAGAATATATCTGGCTTCACCCAGGTCTTTCATGTCAAACTGATTTGACAACCAAATCTTAACTGCTGATAATATCCCGTGTCATTCCCAATGAGAAGAATATCATCCACGTATAAAACTAAAAAGGTTACAACACTAACATAATGCCTTTTGTACACACATGGTTCATCAGGTAATTGTGTAAATCCAAAGGATTTAATTGCTACATTAAATCTGATGTTCCATGATTTAGACACTTATTTAAGACCATAAATAGATCTATTAAGCTTGCATACCATATGCTCTTAATTTCTGGTTATAAAGCCTTCAGGTTGAGCCATATATATTTCTTCTTGAAGGTGCTCGTTCAAGAAGGCAGTCTTAACATCCATTTGCCGAATCTCATAATCAAAATGAGCAGCAATGGATAGGGGAATTCTTATGGACTTAAGCATTGCTACAGGCGAGAAGGTTTCGTCATAATCGATACCTTCTTTCTGGGTATAACCCTTTTCCACAAGCCTTGCTTTAAAGGTCTCAACCTTTCCGTCCACTCCCCTTTTTCTCTTGTAGACTCATTTGTATCCAATAGGTTTAATGCCCTCAGGCGTCTCTACAAGTTCCCAGACTTTATTGGAATACATTGAATCTAATTCATATTCCATGGCTCTAACCCAACGGCCAACATCTATATCTTTTATAGCCTCATCATATGTGACAGGATCAGATACGTCAGATTCAACCTCTTGGGTTAATCCTAGGTATTTGTCAGGTGCCCTGACAATCCTCCCACCATGGCGAGGCTGTTGTGTACTCGTCCCTACATCATATGTTATATCCGGTACATCATATGTATCTAACACATTTTCAGTTACTATGGGTTCTTAGAATTCAGTATCTAACACAACTTTGCTTCTACCCTTGTGGTCATTTACTAAATCATCTTCGAGATATTTAGCATTAGTGCTTACAAACACTTTGTGATCTCTCGGATCGTAAAATATACCACCTCTTGTTCCTTTAGGATAACCTATGAACAAGCAAACCTCTGTTCTTGATTCCAACTTGTCAGGATCCTTCCTTAACACATGAGCTGGGGTTCCCCATATCCGAAGGTAGGAGACACTGAGCTTTTTCCCTCGCCACAGTTCCATTGGTGTTTTAGAAACCGACTTGGATGGAACAAGGTTTAATATGTGTGTCGTCGTTTCAAGTGCAAAGCCCCAACATGAACTTGGTAGGGTAGCATGACTCATCATAAATCTTACCATTTCCATCAGAGTTCTATTTCTCATTTCTGCAACACCGTTCTATTGGGCTGTACTCGGTGTAGAAAGCTGAGATCTAATCCCACTTGCAGTGAGAAATTCTAGAAACTCTGTAGACAGGTACTCACCACCACGATCTGATCGAAGTACTTTGATACGTTTTCCAGTTTGATTTTCAACTTCAGCCTTGAATTCTTTGAACTTTTCAAAAGATTCAGACTTATATCTCATCAAATTAACGTATACGTATCTAGAGTAATCATCCGTAAAAGTGATGAAATACTCAAAACCTCCTCTTGCTTGAATACTTATAGGACCACACACATCCGTATGAATTAACTCAAGCAATTTTGTGGCTCGATTACCTTTGGTTTTAAAAGATCTCTTGGTCATTTTACCTTCCAAGCAGGATTCACAGATTGGTAGTTCTGTCAAGTCCAAGGGACTCAACAATCCATCTGAAATTAGTCTTTGGATCCTATTTGGATTAATATGACCAAGACGTAAATGCCACTTGTACGCCTCGTTAGGCATAGGAGTTTTTCTCTTGGATGGTAAGTCAAGCTAAGTAGTGTTAAGTTCGAAATTAGGGTTTTTGTCGGGCTATAACAAGAAAAGACCATCTTTTACCGTGTCAGAGCAAATAAACCTTTTATTTTGCTTAATGGTAAAATTTTGTTCAAGACAAACACTGAAACCATTATTTATTAAACAACTCACAGAAATCAGATTTTTGCGAACACACGGTATGTATAAAGTGTCATTCAGTTTCAAAACCCTATCACCAAAATACAAATTTACAGTCCCTACTGCTAATACAGATATACTTGTATTATCCCTGAGCAGTAGCTGCATCTCACCATCTTCAAGCTTTCTGGTTAGCTTGAACCCCTGCAACGAATTGCAGACATGATTAGTTAAACCCGAGTCCACACACCAAGAATCTGGTGGACTTCCAACTAAACATAATTCTATCAAACAAGATATCGATATACCTTGTCCAGATGGTTTAGCAGGAAGACTTGCTAAGTATTTTGGACAATTCCTCTTCTAGTGCCCATTTTCACCGCAGTGGAAACATTTCCCTTGCTAGGTTTACCCTTCTTCTTCTGAATTTTTTTCTTGGAATTGAGAACCTTTCCCTTTCCCTTTTTCCACTTGCTGGATTTTGAGGACGTGGAAGTTGATACCTAAGCTAGAAGAACAGTTCCCTTAGCTTTCATCACTCCTTTTGCCACTTTGAGTTCGTTCATCAATTCAGGCAGAGAAAAATCCAATTTATTCATAGAATAATTTTGCCTGAATGTGTCGAACGACTTTGGCAGAGAGCATAGGATCATATCCTGTTTACTGAGATCATCAAATTTAGCATCAAGGCTTTCAATTTTGTTTAGGCAAGCCATGATGTTCATAACATGATCCTGAACAAGTGATCCCTCAGATATCTTGGTAACCAACAGCCCTCTCATCAACTCGAGCCTCTTGGCTTGATTCTGTCCTTCAAACATCTGATGGAGATGATCCATCATGTTCCTAGCAGTTGGCATTTCATGCATTTGATGCTTAAGAACATTGGAGACAGATGTCAGGATATAAGACCTAGCCAAATCATTGGACTTGATCCAATTGACATAAGTATTTCTCATATCCAGAGTGGCTGTAGTTTCTGGTACCCCCGGACAAGGTTCATTGAGCACGTGTTTCAGATTCTCGTGACCAAACACGATGTCAAGGTTCATTTTCTAGTCAGGATAGTTAGACCCTTCAAGTCTATTTTCCTTTAGGATCGATTGAAGCGGGCTAGCGGTCGTCATTGTTTAAAACTGAAATATTTTAAAATAGCACAAGTTATGATTTTGTATTTTACTTCTTTTGCGTCTAACCAATAAATGAAATCCATGTAAGCATTTTTTTGGTTTACACAATGGTGACTTAACTAACCGCAGTTGACTCCCCGGAAACGAGGTCGAAAACCGCTTAGAAAAGTAAGAACTATTCTTAATTAACATGCTACCTAGGTAACTCTTACCAAACAATGTTAATCCACCACGTCAACCCTTGGCCTCTAAGTGAATGTAACATAGCTCCGAAGGGAGGTTAATACATCACATAGTCAAGCGTATACCATTACCTAGAAATTCGTACGAGTAGATCAGACACTCCACGGAGGCGTGGTCGAGCTGACTTTCCCCGTACTTCATTCTATCCGAAGAGGTCTAATCTTGTATGCCGCGAATATATACCCGTTGAAGGGAGTAGTATGTATCCACTATACTATAGACGGGTAATGGAGGTCGTGAGAATCTAACTCTTTTCATCTCGCTCCCACTTGAATTTTTAAGATTTGTGGATTATCTTTGATTATTAAATAATCACTTTTGGCATCTTATTGTTGGAAGTAATTAATCTAATTAATTTGCTCCCACTAGAATTATTAACTAATCCTAATAATATTTTAAGGCTTTAATAACTATTTATTAATTAAGCCAAAAAATATTAATCCAATTATGCATTGTGTTTAATCTCTATTAAACATTATTTATGTAATCATATTAAATAAATCATGCATAATTGAAACAACATAATATCTCATATTATCATGCCATATTTAAAATTAAAGCATGCTTGCAAATAATTATCACATAATTATCAATCTTTTAAATTTTAATAGCCCAAAGTAAAATATGTTATAAATCATCACATAATTTAAATCATATTTACTGATTCGGCAATTACCATGAAGACAATTAAATTGTTTCCCAGAAAATTACCATTCCATGCAAATTCCCAGGAAACACTGGAGGGATCACAATGGTCCCACTTAAAACCCAGTTTCCTTATACAGAATTTATGTGCACAGTATGAGATTTAAAATTATGCATCATATGTTTTATCAATGCAAGTATATAATCAGAGCCTCGCTCTGATACCAGTTGCTGGGTGGCGGGCCCGAAGCAGAGTGACGGTATAGGGAAATATTTCAAAAAATTTCGCCATAACCTCGTTATCAAAATATTTTAATAAGCAGCAGAACAAATCGGGCAGAATAACTCTAATCATAATTTTAAATCACAGAGCATATAATCATAATATGCAAATAATAATTTTGGCAGCATAACGGTATTACCGTACTGTAAAATATGGCTATCAACGACACTTTTTTAGCACCTCGATTTTCTCATGAAACCAACAGAGCTTCCCCGCAATATCCCCAGTTAAGATTTCATAGTGTGGGCTCCGGCAGTATTTCACTAAATACTTTGAGAAAATATTTTTCTAGAAAAACACTTTTTTCTAATTTCAGAAAATCCCTATTTTCTAATAATTAAGTAGATTATATATTAATTATATAACCACCTAATTAAATTTTAATTAATCCTTAATTAGGATTAATTAATCTAGAGATAAGAAATTAGCCTGGATGGCTTTAGAATTGAGAAATGAAATCTGAAAATTATGCCTTTAGAATGAAACGGGAAAGACCTATTTATAGGCACAAAACAAGGACATATGCGGGATAAATCGAATTTTTCCTTGTACTCCAAGTTTCGCCAGCCAATCCGAGGATGCCAGCGTGTAGCCCACGCCACCACGAGCACGGCGGAGCCGACCACGCGCCAGAACAAGCCTGCACGCGCCCATACGTGCCGCCCATGTGGCGGCTATGTGCTTGGCGCGTGTGAACCTCACGCAGGCATGAGTAGGTGCCACGTGTCCGGTTCAGCAGGTTCGACTGGCGGTCCAGCGGCTCAGACAGGTTCATCCATGAACCGATCGATTCAGCCGGTCTGGCCTTTACTGCGTGGTAATTCCTCGTGATACCATATGTCCGGGTCGGTCAAACCTTGAATGACCCTATCCGAACCCGCACCTTGACCCGGCCCGTTTCCAGGCTTAATCTGGGCCGCTGACCCGCAGGGCGTGGCGCGATCCTGACCGTCCACAAGGCGTGCCACTTGGCGTCTGAATCGCTGACGTGGCATGACACGTCAGCTGACAAGTCACCCCTTGCCACGTCAGCAAAAAAAAAATTTGTTTTTTTTGAATCCAAAATAAAATTTTGGGCATTTCCAACTCTTTGGAATTTAATTTATTTTCTCAAAATAAATCCTTTGGCTATTTTCAAACACTTTGAAAATTCATTTCTCTCTTTCCTTTTAATATTTTCTGGTTTGTCTTTGTTGGGGCTTGCGGGGGACCTGCAGGACTAATTAATTTTATCTCCAAACGGGTCAATCTATTATCATCCCATGACAATAATTGATTACCATTTAACAATATTTAATTCCACTAAATAAATATTGTTGCACTCTAAAATTAATTAAATTATTCACGAATTTCTCGATCTATAATAATTTTGCATTTTAGTCCTCTGTACAGATATCATGAAAAATAAATCAATACTACTATCATTTATTTTTCACTTCCAATCTGAAATTTCTTGATTCGCCTTAAGTCCAAATTCCCTGTATGTGAAACACATTCAACATACAACTTCGGTGACGCACACACGAAGTACTTTGGCCAAAGTTTTAATTTGAACACTTTTTGCAAATCTATTTCAGGGATATCTTTTAACCTTCCAGCAAGGCTACAGATTCCTCGATCAATATTTCTCTTTAGCACATTTCATGCAATCACTGAACGTACAAAGTATTTTGGCCATCCGTTACCTAGACCTCACTTCTGAGTACATCACAGTGATTAACACTATATGCCTAAAGTAGAAACACTGTCAGGATTAAGAGTCCAATGCTTCCCGAGATATTTGTTCATTTTAGATAGCAGTATAAAATGAACAATCTCAGTGGTCTAGTTCGATGTTTCCAATCTCATTGAAAATCATCAATGTGTCATAATCGGAAACTCCATTTCCCTAAGACGAAAGACTAATCATCTTATATAACATATTATAGTCTCGATAAGAACATTTTCTTATCATACCGACTAGAACTTTAATGACACGTGATTTTTTGTATTTGAAGTTTTTTCTTATGAAACACATTTCATATAAAAATATCATCACAAGTCATTAACTATTAAATTTGTAAAATACTCATAACTTGCAATAATTTCAGTTAATATTTATTAATCCAAAATATTTACATTATAATTGAATTTTTAGGGCATTAATCCCAACACGGAGTACCCAGAACACGGGCAAATACTGTTGCCCGCTCCCTCAAATTCACTACCTTATGAAGGTAGTAATCTTCGTCATAGTCGAGCCCGTGTTTTCTGTTCATATACTCCATTGCTTCTTTCAGTAACCTCTCGTAAGCGTCCCCAGTTTTAGGTAAACCATCACCTGATCCCTGAATAAGGAACTCAATCATATCTGACTCCATCCCGTGCATCCATTTCCGCCCGTACCAAGCATCATATTGATCATACTCATGATGTAGTTTCTCCCATTGCTCAAGCTCAACTACATTCAATCCTGCCATTACGATTAAAATTGAAACAATAGAAAAGGAGAAAGGATGTGATAATTCGGAAAAAATTGAAATAAACATTGTGAAGATGAAAACGGGATTAAATAGAACAATATCACCCAATAATGCATTCTGCAATTTCACTGTAGCACGTGAAAGTCAGATGCAGTACCCCTTCAAAGCTGCAACTGCAGTATTGAAGGCGTTTTCCAAAAAACGTCTTCATCATTGAAGATGTTTTTTGGAAAAACGTCTTCATCAAGTAAAGACGCTTACGTTTTTCTGAAAAATGTCTGCAACAGATGAAGACGTTTCTCAAAAAAAGGTCTCCAACAGAAGGAAACTTGCAGAGGATGTTTTTTGAAAAAACGTCTTCAATACTTATCGATCAGTAGACCAATTAATTTGGTTAAAGCGAAAAGCTGATGAAGGCGTATTTTAAAAAACCGCCTTTATCATATGCACAGTGAAGACGTTTTTCAAAAACTCATCTTATACCAGAATTAAAATATTTTGAAAAATTACACCATTTTTAAACTCCCCGTGTGAACAGTACGCTAAAATTGGAATTTTTACTTAATTTCTTAAAATAAGTGGGTCCAAGTGGATACAACTGAAAATTTAGGGACTTCTCTCGAAACTTACACTCACAGGTCACAAGCGACTGGTACTCTCAAGGCAAACAATATCTGCTGCTTACGACGCCAGTACCAGAAGCGTGACTTGAGCAAGAACAGAGATGAATCGCAGAGACGAAGAAGAGAAAGGCTTAATATGGAAGCTGCCCACAGTTAAATCCAAGCAATTGGGAAAACTCGGGCCTGGTTTTGGCCTTGGCGCGGGCTGCGGTGTTGGTCTCGCCGTTGGACTCATTGGAGGTGTTTAATTGTTTCCCCCAATTCTACTTTTAGTTGATTATTCAATAATTACACTTGCTAATTAGTGAATGATGTTCTCTTTTGTTTTCTTGATTAAGGTACGGGGTTTGGGCCAGGAATTCCGGGTCTACAGCTCGGATTTGGGGTTGGATTTGGATGTGGGATTGGTGTAGGGTTTGGGTACGGCGTGGGAATAGGGGTTGCGTATGACGAGAATCGCAGACACTCTAATGTCGGCAGATTTTTTGATAACCCTAGCAATCTTCCTGTGCAGTAAGTCTTTGTGCCCTTTTTTTGGTTAAGTTCTGATTGTTTATAGCTTTAAAAATGTCTATTGTCTTGCTTATGCCTTTCAATTGTTGATATTGAGTTCATATCCTGCTTGTTTGGCTGGCCTAGAGCTTGTATGAGTGTGCGTGTGTAGAGCGGGGATGGAATAGTCTTTCGAACTCTCGAGCAGATAATCTTGTTTGCGAAATAGGGAAGACATAGATGAACGGACGGACAAGATAATCCTCAAAATATGTTAAGACACAATTGTGTATATTTTCTGATATACATGACTGTTTTTATTCAACCTTCAATATTGTTTTTTCTTCGAAAATTGATTCTTTCATATGTTGGTTGGTGTATAGTCCACTTAAAGCAGCAACCAAATTATTAAAATTAAACGATAGGACATGTAAACTGTCAAATTCTGGGTAATTGCGTGTGAAATGGGTTCTTTTTTATTCTAGGCATAATGTTAGATGAATTGCTGGGGTGGAGCTCTTGGTTGAACTCCAGTAGAAGCCGATATGGATTTTTTTGGTCCTTTATTGTTTGCATGGGCACAAGGAACTGTTTACGATATTACTATTACTGGAAAAAGATGGAGTTTTATGAGAATTTGTTGTTACCCTACTCAGGCTACTCTGTAACAGATGTTACTGAACTACATGTTCGCTTTCAACATAAAAACTTTACTTGTTTTTCCTGTAACTATTTCCGAAGAGGAGCTAGATATCACGCTTATGTAGTGTAGAAGTATGGCTTCCACTCGCAAATCGCACAAATTTAGTGTCAAACATTAGGAACCAGAGGGCAAATCCAATGTCCTACGTAGAACTGGAAGCCTTCTAAGTTGTGCACAAAAATTGAATTCTAATACACTGAAAGTCTGAGTCTTTATGCCATGGAAGTAGGTCGAAATTGAATCTGTTCACCCTAAATCTACAGATTTGTAATCATTCAGAGAACACCAAGTTCTTTAAGCAGGGGTGTTAATAACATTTCTGCATTTGTGATGCCAAGAAAACTCAGAGATGACTAACAATGTGGCGTCTTGTCATCAGGGATGAAATTGGTGCACTTGTTGATGAGCTAGTTGTGAACACGAAGAAGCTAATTAAAGCAACTTCCAAAGAGATGGACAAGTGGAGAAGATGATGAGGTGGATGAGTTCTTGGTACATCTATAATAATAGTTTCCAAATACATGAAATTTACTGCTCTGTATATCTATTTCTTCCTACCAATACTGTTGTAGTTCCTTTAAGTATGCTTGTATAGCCAGAGAAATGCATGATTTACACCAGCCTAACTCCAAACTACCACTTTTGTGGCCATCCATTGCAATTTGATATGTAAAGGAGCTAACTTTCTCTAGTTTACTCAATTTGTCCATTCTAGTGTATATAAAATTTATTGATTCACACTAAAATTTGGAAACTCAAAACAATAATTGTCGTATAATTTATTATTTCAATTTCTTCTTGTACCCATAATCTGAATATTTGTTTGAAAAGTGAGAGAAGAAATATAATGTTATTACTACCGGTGACAGATTATGTTGTTCGGACATGACAATACGAGCACAACATCAACACAAGTTTTTGCTTATATCGCCCACGTTTCTGATTTATAATGCACGGATGATATACATATGATGATACAAATTATGTTTTGTACTTTCTACTGATATAGACTAACACATTATAATAAAATTTTTAATAGCTTTTAGGTAAAAAGTGACATACAAATTACAGCTGATATGATAAAATGATATTATTGAGTTAATTCTAGTTCGATCAAATTAATATAACGAAGAAACAGTATTTACATTTATTATAAAACAAATGTAATATTTTTATCATTTAATTGATTGCCATCTAACCGAACGGAATATGAATTAGAATTTTTCATATTATTGAAAGTATGGCACTGGAATTTCTTGACACGCCTATCCGGACATCAAAATTCGGGAATAAGTAATATATCTGAGTGGCCAAAACTCACTCACTATGTTGTGCGAATGTGGATAGCAGATGTTATCCAAATAGACAACAAAATAGAAGGGCAATATTCCACGCCAGCACCTTCATCTGCAACCCGATCCCCTCCGCCTATCAAAACTCACAATCAGATTGCGCTTCTCCTGCCTCCACCAATCAACTCACAAGAACCAAAATCCTACTTGGCAAGTCCACGCCCACATCTTCCACCTTTTTAGCAAGCGTTTTCCAGTTTTCAGTTTCAATCACTTCTCCCTCAACTCTGAACCAACCTCACATCTCAACCCCCGGAAAAATGGCTTCTCTTGCAGCTTCCTCCATCGGCGTGTCGGAGATGATGGGCAAGTCCATCGCCTTCACCGCCTCCAGGCCGGCTCAGACTCCGTCGGCCCCGTTGAAGACGGTGGCCCTTTTCAGCGGCAAGAAGAAGGCGGCTAAGACGAAGGTGGCCGTCGCCCCCGCCGACGAGGAGCTCGCCAAGTGGTACGGTGAGTGAAAATGGGGTTTTAATTGTGATTCTGGCCCTTCTTTTCTTGAATGTTTGCAATTGAGTGTGTGATTATTTGTGTTATTCGCTTTTCAGGACCCGACAGGAGGATCTTCTTGCCTGAGGGGCTTTTGGACAGATCGGAAATCCCGGAATACCTGACCGGAGAAGTTCCCGGAGAGTAAGTTGTCATCTGTTTTCCTCTTGAAATGTCAGAAAAGAGAAACGAATTCAGACTACTTAGTTATCCTTCCTTGTGTTGTTCAAATGTAGCTACGGCTATGATCCCTTTGGCCTGAGCAAGAAACCTGAGGACTTTGCCAAGTAAGTGAACCATCATCTGCTTCGAATTCTCTCATAATCGTTAAGTTTGATCTTGCAATTACTCGAAAAGTACCAGAGCAATGGTATATAGATTGTTGAAATCTTGGAGGGTTTTGGATATAGATATCAGGCGTATGAGCTGATCCACGCGAGATGGGCTATGCTTGGTGCTGCTGGATTTATCATTCCTGAGGCCTTCAACAAGTTTGGAGCTAACTGTGGCCCTGAAGCTGTTTGGTTCAAGGTATTCCGACATGCATTTCAATGGAAAAGAAAATTAAAGAAGAGAAAAATGAACCAAGTATAATTTAGTTATGTTTTCTCATGATCTTGCAACCTATTCGTGCAGACCGGTGCTCTGCTTCTGGACGGCAACACATTGAACTACTTCGGAAAGAACATCCCCATTAACCTCGTTCTTGCTGTTGCTGCTGAGGTTGTATTGGTCGGCGGTGCAGAGTACTACAGAATTATAAATGGCTTGGTACCTCGAAAAACCTTTTCTCTTGATTAATTCTTCCATTTCAAAATATTGTAGGGTGGATTACATGTACTATTCCTGAAGTTAGATGGATTTACTGACCAGTCCCTTCAGTTTGAATGTGTATAACTTCCGAAAATACACCCTCGTATGGTTTCAAACAGGGTGTTTTTGAAAGTTCTACACATCTATTGCATAATTCAGGGATCATGCTGTAATTTCTCAAACTAGACATATGGATTTTTAATGATTCAAACAATGCATGGTTGTAGGATCTTGAGGACAAGCTTCACCCCGGCGGCCCGTTCGACCCATTGGGTCTCGCCAACGACCCCGACCAGGCAGCAATCTTGAAGGTGAAGGAAATAAAGAATGGTAGATTAGCCATGTTTTCCATGCTTGGATTCTTCATCCAGGCTTACGTGACCGGACAAGGGCCAGTGGAGAACCTTGCAGCTCATTTGAGTGATCCTTTCGGCAACAACTTGCTCACTGTTATTGCAGGAACTGCTGAAAGAGCACCAACTCTGTAATTTTACCTATCTGATGATATGCAACTTTTACTTGAAACTTGATTGTTGTATTATAATCATCTGTTGAGATATTTCAAGGAAGTTAACCAACATCAGTGAAATTGGACACCCTTTTTCACTTATAGAGCTTCAAAAAGTAATCTTGATGATGGCATATTTGTCGGGAATTGATTTGAACCTTGATTATGGTGTAAGTTTGGAGGAAATGGGTGTTAACTTGTCATCAAATTAAGTTTGCTTTTATACTTTTAATATTCACTCAACAATGAAATTGATTATGATACGACACTTTGGTTCGTACTAGTCGGTCCATGATATTTTCTAATGTAATTTTCCAATCAAGGTACCTTAACAGTTAACACCCGAACAACCCTTAGAAGAAAACACAGTGTGACGGTCAAGTTAAATAGTGATACTTTGTGGACTTGGTAAACTACTTTGTGGACGTGGTAAACACTAAACAGGAAAACTAAAATGACTAAAAACTAAAATGGATAAGTAATTTATTTTGTTAGTATCATAATTGGTTTGAGACTTGAGTAGTGAAAATACTAGAACTTATTAAATAGCCCAACTATAAATTTTGGACTTCTTTATTTTATTATATGAGTTTTTTAATTACCTCACTGAGTTAACTAATTTACTTGAATGAATTGATTTATACGCACCTGGTAAGATACTAATTTACTTGAATGAATTGATTTATACGCACCTGGTAAGAAATTGATTAATTAATAAGGATAAATGAAATTGAATTCAATTAGGATTAATGAAAGGGTTATTTACATATTTCACCCCTATATTAGGTAAAATGGATAAAAAAAACTCTGTGTTGCAAAAATTAACAAAAAAAAACCCTGTGTTTTCAAAATATTTTTATGGTGAACCCTGAAAATTTCTGGTGTTGGACACGCACTAAAAGCGCGACTAGAACACTAATTTTCTCTATTTATTGGACCCAAAATGACTAATTTACCCTTTTATATTTTGATATACATCATCTTACATCTCTCTATATTGTCTAATACTTTTTTCTATGCATCAAGACTCTGTACAAAATAAAATTACATGAAGAACCGTATAAACAAGTATATGTTGAATACTTTTTTATATAGACAGAGACCTTGTTCAAAATTAAAATTGCATGAAAAATCATATAAACAAATATAAAAAGGGGTATATAGAGAGAGATGAGATGATATATATCAGAATATAAAAGGTAAATAAGTCATTTGACGTCCAATAAATAGAGAAAATTAGTGTTCTAGTCGCGCTTTTAGCACGTATCCAATACCAGAAATTTTCAGGGTTCATCATGCAAATATTTAAAAATACAGGGTTTTTTTTGTTAATTTTTGTAACACAAGATTTTTTTTGTTCATTTCACCTAACACAGGGGGTATTATGTATATAACTCATTAATGAAATCGAATTCTCATATTTCTCATAGTTATTGAATTCTTAGTTAGATATGAAGATATGATTTTCTCATATTTGTAGTTATGAAAACATATGCTCTATTTAAGAAGAGAACTTTTTTTTTTTTTTTCTTAAGAGGAGAATGAATAAAAAATAGAAAATATATCGAAGAAAGGGGTTACTATTAAATCCTTGAATAAATAATAGTTCAAAATAGCAGCAAAACCCTAAATTAGAATTCCAAAACAGATCCTAAAATAGAACATTCCAGAAAAGACCACCCCCAATTCTCAGCCACGTCACTCTGCTGCCGGAAAAATTGAAGAAATTGTTTGAAGCCACATCACTCTCCATCGTCGTCGGATTTAAAGAATTTGTTTGAAACTTCTAATAGATCTAGGTAAACTCCCTTTCCTCCTTTGCACTTTTGCACCGATTCCTTTGTGTTTGATGTAATAAATAAGCAGCTTAATCACCTTAACATCATAAAGATGTTAGGGCTCAATGACGATTCGAAGACATTGGTTCTGGAACGCGCGCAAACTGACCAGGCATCATGTTCAGAACATGAGCTCCCTCCCCCACAACATCTCCTTAGCTTCTGCACGATCTGTTTATCCTTTTGCTAGGAGAGGTCATCTCATGGAGATATGAAAGGCTGAATGAGGTTACATCCGGAATTCACAAATCAAGATAGATTTTGGATTGCAGGCGAGAGCAAAAGGACAACGT
Organism: Lantana camara; assembly: GCA_037501455.1. Lineage (NCBI taxonomy): Eukaryota > Viridiplantae > Streptophyta > Magnoliopsida > Lamiales > Verbenaceae > Lantana > Lantana camara. Next base: position 25,603,425 of record CM074855.1, on the reverse strand, counting down.
CGAGTGGAATGGAATACCCTTTAAGAAGAGAACTTTATTCACTTAAACTCATAGCTTTACAATGTTCCATGGCCTCAGATAAATGAGACACTATCTAGGCCTCAGATAAATGAGACACTATCTATTTATAGGACTCTCTATTCGATCCGACGATTGATATTGATCCTCCAGAGTCCAGGATATTCTACACACTCTAAAGTATTCTAAGAGATTTTAAAAGTTTCCTAAAATGTACCAAATTTCCCTAGAGTGCTCTAGAGGATTCCAAATGAATCTTGCTAAGTATTATGGACAAGTTCAAGTTTAAAACGAATCGAAACATGCCTGAACCTCAAAGTGTGTCTGATATGCAAAATAAATCTTGATGCCCTCAAACATAGTCAGTCGGTTACAGTGTTCTCTAAATACATGTGATTTGTTTTTACTTTTCTGCTTGGAGCTCTGCATCTGCTTGAGTCCGTGTTCTCTAAATACATGTGCTGGTATGAAGCTAAATTTGTTTTTATTTGAAACTTGATTGTTGTATTATAATTACTAGCGTATACCCCGTGCTATGCACGGTATTTATATAAAATTATAGTTTATGAGTTATGTTATTATACTCGTAGATATTATAAATTAAAATAATGTAATCTATATTTTGGATAAAAATTTAATACAGGAAAAAATATTCATTTACTTAACAACGTCAGATGAAAAATAATTTTTAAAATGATGAGAGTCATAAATAATTATAAATTTTGATAAACAATGTGATGAGGCTAAAATACGCTCATGACATGTATGTGACACGTGGTCCAGTCCCATCCTTACAACATGGCGCCTCAAGGGCACCTCAAATCCCCCCTCGAGGGTGAGCATTACCCTCGGAGAAGCGTCTGCTCCATCCTCACAAGGAACCCTGGCCTCTCTCTGAGCGGGTGAACAAGATTAACAATATGAACGCCACGCGACCCTCGGGGCTACCCCTGAGCTTGCCCTCGAGGGCATTCTTTTGTCATCAGAAAGGCGAAACCATTCTCTTCATGACAACGCTTTAGGCCTAGGTGCCCTTCGGACCTACGAGCCTTAAAGCCCACATCAAAACTCGAGCGTGCTTGGCCCTCAGTAACAACCCCAAAAGGCTATCTGCACATAGTACCTACCAGCGCACCTGCCACTGTTGCCCGCCACCAACCTTTTCACAGGCTTTTCCAGGGGATCTCTTTCAGAGGCTCCTCATTACGCCACGTGTCTAGGGCGGCACAAATGCAGGACCACCTGGTGTAAAATTACCAAAGGGCCCTGACCCTCAAGTATAAATACTCAAGATCACACATACTCTATAAGCAAGCTTCATACACTGAGCTCTGTTTTATCTTCATCTTCTTCATCATTTGAAGACTGACTTGAGCATCGAAGAGCCAAACTGGGAATCACCCCCCATTCCCCTAGCTTGGCTTTTTGACTGTTTGATGTTTGTTCCTAGCAGGTTGGACCCCCCCTCCCCCTCAATTCCGGTGATTCTCGCCTGAGTTTTAGCCCATGTTTCCCCACAATACAAATTTTAAAGTATTGGAGTTTACCATATCGAATTAGAACCCATCATTTTTGGCGTCATCTGTGGAAAACAGATCTTCTTTTCTTTCTTCCTTTGCTAGTTGAGAAACAGACACTCTGTTAGTTATGGTGGTGACAACCAAATCAGAAGCTGTAGGAGGTGGAGACGATCCCCCACATGGTGGAGACGACAATGAACCTACCGCCACCGGGGTTATGCCAACCACAGGAGAAGTCCCCCTCACAGCGGGACCCAATGGGCTTGAGAAGGAGACTAACCCAGAACAGCCCACCGCCAGGGGAGTTGGGGAATCTATCTCCAATGTCCCCCTGAACCAACCACCTTTGGCCACAACCAACATGGGCGGCTACCACATGATGATGCCACCGCCACCAAGTTATATAATTGCAACACCCAGCATGATGCTTGCCGTCCAGCCTTACCATGCTAGGATGATGCAACTCCCAGTCGTCGTCCCTAAAGAGATTGAGGGAGGGGGGATCTCCGACACACAAGGAAGGACGCGGTGGGAAAAGAGAAATCGGGGGAAATTTCTGTGATTTTTGGTTAGCTGACTAAGAGCAGATGGGGTGGGCAAGGGGAGCGGCATTGCTATAGGAAAATAAGAGAGGAAGAATGACTCCGATGCTCTATAGTCCGATCAATAGTAGAATATACGAAGATGGCATCGAAGAGAGAAGGAGCCGGGATAAAAGCTGCTGGATAACGGTTTTGAGGGAAAAAAAAGGACTCTTTACCAGTCTTATAGCCGGGATAAGTAAACTCTTAGTGGAAAGATCTTTTCTTCTATCTGCGTGGGGCGATGAAACTTTGTCTAGTTCATCCTCTTGGCCTTTCGAATGAAACACATGTTATTAAATTAAATAAGATGCTGGAGGTGGGAGTTCATTTTGGCCATGGTACTAGGAAATGGAATCCTAAAATGGCACATTATATCTCTGCAAAGCGTAAAGGTATGCATCCCCCATGACGCCAAGGTAACTTCAAGCTATTTATACCTAGTGCGAGGTCTAGGTGGCTCAGAACGCCTGAAAAACTTCACGGCCACCTACTTTCCATCAGGGCATGCCACTCAAATTGCCCCTCCCATGTGTGGTGGGGGGTGAGCGGGCAGGTTCATTCTTTGATGGCCGCTCAAGCCCTGTTGTAGGCTCGGCCCCCACCACCGCCGCTTGTCAATGCAAAAGAAGCTCCCCTGAGGGGAGTACAGGAACGAACACAGCCCGACAAAGGAAAGAAGCCTGTGGAGAGAATTGATGTTGATGCTGAGGCCCACTCACAGGCCCTCAAAGCGGGGCAACAAAGCAGATGGAGAAGACCCAAACCTGCTCGAGGCTGTGCAAGACCAATTGGAAGGTTTGCAGAATATGGTGGACCAGCTCTCTCGAGCGCGGTATCAAGCCTCCCATGCTGGGGGTGAGAGAGCCAAGGCCAGAGATGCTCATCGTCAAGCCAACCGAAACCACGCTCTCTTCGACACCAGGAGCAGGAAGAGAACTATAAAAATTATGACAACGAGGGGGGATACCACCATCCCCTGGCGAGGGGCTCTCCCCTCGTGAAGGAAATTTTGATGGCCCAAGCAAGAATGGGCAAAGTCCCCACTTCCATCAATCGCTATGATGGAACCACTGACCCTGCAAAACATTTGGACCATTTTCTGCACTTGATGCACCTCTACGAGCATTCCAACCACTACTGGGCCAAAGTATTTGTCACCTCCCTCATGGGAATGACCCAAGAATGGTACAAGCGACTGCCGCCCGGCTCAATTAGAAGGTCTGATGAATCACTTCAATTCCCTGAAAGCCCCAGTTACTGCGTACACCGCCCTGTACAATTTGGTCCAGGGCGAAAATGAATCTCTCCGATCCTTCTTCGCTCGGTTCAACAAAAAGTGCTCCTGATAGAGAGGCCCTCAATGGATTTCCTTATCCATGTGGTCTTCAAGGCCATCAATCACAAGCATTACGTGAGCAATGAGTTTGCTGAGGCCGTTGTCAAGAAAAGGCCCATGTCCCTAATGGCAATGAGAGAGATCGCTGAGCATGTTTTTGCGCCTTCCACAAGCAAAAGGGGCATGACACAGATGAATGCCGCCAGTTGGAGAATGAGATACAAAAGCTCATTGCTGGGGGCCATCTGAAAGAATTTATCAGGATTTTGGAGAGATATGACGAGCACTGCAATGAGCGAGCCAAGGCACGAAGAAGAAGTCCTTCGCACTCGAGAAGCCCCCGAGGGCGCCGTCCAGAGAGCAGTAACCACGGCAAATAGAAGATGCCAGAAGTGGAGAATGCACCCTTCGCGGTAATCCATATGATCGCTGGGGTCTCCTTGGGAGGGGATTCCAATGCCTCTCGCCGCCACTACGTTCGAAGCTATGATCAACGGCCCTCGGTGCCCAGACAGGTTTATGACATTAAGGAAACAAGCGCCTCCAACTCGACGGAGAATGAAGTGATAGGATTCAGTGACAAGGACCTAGGACACATTGTAACACCCCATGGGGTCAGTGAAATCTCTGTTGGGAATAGAACCCTAGAAAGCTGTTATGCTTTGGGACTTTCCCTATATCACAGACAATCTTTGAATAATATACGAATGATTATAATCACAGGTGAACACTTCTTATGTGCCAATACGTGTTTTGTATGTTTCCATTGTGTGTGCATGTCTAGAACTCCCCTAATCCGATGAGGCCGTTAAGAAATTTATCATTATGGGAATGACACATGAAACAAGTTCTTAACTCCATAGGCGAGGATTAGAAACTTCTCCAAGTCAATCAGGCCGACAGATAGTGGGAGTGTCGACTTTGCCTCTGTTGAGACTTGCTTGTGTAGTTGTGTCCTTAAGAAGGATCATCCTGTTTCATGGGGTGTAAAGTGCATAAGTTTATGCGTACACAATACATAAGGGTGCTTGTTGTAAGAACAAGTTCGCTGAGAGTGCCCCGCGTGAGAAGATTTCTAAATGGGAAAGGACGTTACTAGAACTTGTAGATTAGAAAATATCTCACATGTCAATGACGTGAGGAATTAATCCTTAGACTTGAGATTCCACATTGTCTCATATAAGCTAACTCTGTAATCTTTGATATAGGCTCAAAAGGGTGTCGCCATATAGACACCTGAACCACAGTCTATGTTGGGATTACACAAGTAGCATATGAGAATTGTTGGAATCAATAAAGGACATACACTTGTTGTAGGCAAGATGATCTCTTATTACACAAGTCATTCATGTTTCATCCTAAAATCCTTGCGCAAGGTGGTTAGATCAAGACATCAAGAAAATGGGATTTTCTTGGATTGAGATCAAATGGAATATGAAGAGAACTTTGTTTTAAGATTAAGGTTAGTAGGGCTCTCCTTATTCCCATGCCGTAGATCTTAATCGAGAGATAGGATGGTAGGAGGATCGAACCCCACATGATGTCATTGACTGAAAGGTTTTTTCGAATATACATTCACATTTAGGGTACGGGTAAAACACCTGTAGCTAGACTATGGTCGTGTGATCCGTGAGGTAATTAATTAATAAAGTGTTTTAATTAATTAGGCTCACTGCTAACTGAAATTGAACCTAGAGGACACAAATACCGGGTTCAAAGGGTATTGTTAGAAAGATTAAGTAATTGATCGAAACGAGACCACATGTGTGTGGTACACGTGTGGGAGTCAAGAGCGCATTTGGACGCGTGGCTCCAATTACAGAATTGGATCATGTGTTAATTAATTATTAAGTCCAAATATAATTAATTGGAGAATTAATTATAAAGCCAAGATATAATTAATTGGAGAATTAATTATAAATTCCTAAATATAATTATTTGGAGAATTAATTATATGGCCAAATAAAATTAATTGGAGAATTAATTTTAGCCCGCTAGAATTAATTAATGAATTAATTCTATAGCCCTTAAAAGAATTAATTGGAGAATTAATTCTAAGTATTTAATTATTTGCTTGTTCTAATTTGATTAGAATAAAGAAATAAATATCTTCTATTTTATTATTCTAATAAAGTATTAATTCTAATATGGTTAGAATAAATATTATTGGGATAAGATATTTAATTATTACTAGAATAATTAAATATTCCTAAATTAGTTAGGAGCTCTTTTTCTATAAAATAAATATCTTATTTCAGATATGATATTAATTATAGTACTAGCACACTCACTAACATGATTTAAATCTAGGTTAGTGTGGATTAATACCTCTAGAGGATTTCTACTTTGGAATCTCGAAGAAAGAATCGTTCAAGAAGCGGGGATTCATGCCGCATGAAGAACGTTTGAGGGCGACTCAAAACGTTTCAAGAAAGCTTCAATTGTTGTAAGTTTCTTGAAATCCCAACGTTACAATACAGACATTGCAAGTCTTTTAGATCTACTTTGTGGAAAATTTTAAACTTCCACTGCGTTAACTCTGCTGTTTTCCAACAAGTGGTATCAGAGCCACCATGCAACGTTCGTATTGTATCTTTACTGCTTTACGAATTTTGATTGAAAATTCTTGAATTTGGGTATTAGTTACGTATTCTTGGTTTTTATTTTAAAAACGAATCTATCGGATCAAAACTGTTTCTTGAAAATTCGTGAAAAATTGTTTTCGTTTCAATCTGGTTTTAAGCTGTTTAGATTCAGATTGTTCAGAACTGTTTTTAATTCGAAACTGAAACAGTGAATCTTGGAAATTGCGATACGAAAATCGAAAAATGGGATGGGGTATTCACGCGCGGCCTAGCGCGCTTCGCGCATGCGCTGCCCCGCCATGACTGCCTCGCCCACCTAGAATCCGCCCGGCAACGCGCGTGGGCGGCGCACGGCCAGTTCGCGCGGCCAAGTGCGCAAGGCTGTGCGCTGCTGCTGCCTTTGTGCTACTCTCGTGCGGGCTGTGTGCACAGGGAGGCCTACTCGTGCGCGCGCTTGCGGGCAGCCCCGCGCACCTCGTGTGGGCAGTTCCGGGTTGGCGTTTTGTTTCGTGTTTCAGGTTTCGAAAAATCCCATTTTATAAAATCTAATTTTATTTTAAAATTTAATTTTAATTTTATAAAATTATTTATTTGAAATAATTATAAAATTTGGGATTTTTATGAATTAAAGTCAAGTTCTGGCCTGCTCGTGTGCGAGCTTGCGGGCAGCCCCGCGCACCTCGTGTGGGCAGTTCCGGGTTGGCGTTTCGTTTCGTGTTTTAGGTTTCGAAAAATCCCATTTTATAAAATCTAATTTTATTTTAAATTTTGATTTTAATTTTATAAAATTATTTATTTGAAATAATTATAAAATTTGGGATTTTTATGAATTAAAGTGAAGTTCTGATTTTTCGAGAAAAATAATAAATATCACTCTGAATGATATTTTTGACAAAATTTTTAATTTTGAATTAATTGAGGTTTTGTCAAATTGATCCGGGTTCGATTTTGAATAAATTCTTGAATAATGAACTAATATTCAAATTACTTAAGTTAGTTGTAACTTGACGTCAATGGAATTTTAAATTTAATTGGTAAATTTAAATTCAAGCGGAAGCATGCTAGTTTAGGTGATCATGGGTTAGTCTTATGTATGTTTTAATTTATGCACATGCATGATTTCAACTGGGGTCGGAGCCCCATAGTTGCGTTATTTCAATTGGGGTTGGAGCCCAACTTATGTGTGTACTGTTATGTTTTTATTATGTGGCTTTCCTTATTGTTGTTTTTAGGCCGGGGTATGCCCCGTGTATTTGTCTATGGCCAATATGAAGATTGAGCCATATTACTTTATGTTAAGAGAGTAGAACTTTGGAAGTGAGCTATTTTCTTTTCATTTTGGAGACAAGCACCCAAGGAGCAAGAAGGATCCACAAGGAACACTTGAAGAACGATGACCATAAGTGAATATCCCTCAAAATGTTTAGGAGGGTTTCAATTAATGTAATAGATAGGGGTTTCCATTAAATTCTGTACCCCTATGTGATATGAACTGTCTTATGTGGCATGAATGTTAGAACTAGTGATTATGGAGTGGCTCCCATAATTGCATATAAGATAGGATACCCATCATCATCTCATAATTAGTATCATGTTAGGACATTTTATTTGCTAATTGCTTCTATGATGCACTTTATGTGAAACTGCATTAATCAAGATAATTAAAAATGGATAATTGTACATGTTAGTGAGGTCAAAAAACCTGACAACTCTCCGGTTAATTCGAAAATCCCTAATTAAAATATTGAGCAACTTTCAAATAAATAGGTATTCTATTATGGTAATAAAATTCCTAGCATACCATCAATAGGATTTAAGACTTAGTAGGTACACTAATTATTGTCTCACGAGTCGTGGGGTAATTAGTGCAGCCTATTAAATCTTAGTTTCTTGATTGATCACCTTAGGTGATCGATATTTCTTGATCATTTTAGAATGGGCGATGTCTCACGAGTCGTAGGTCGTTCCGGACTAAGTTTGATTGAGATCTTATGATTGATGGGTCCCGCTCAACACTGAAGTAGATATGGATGTCTCACGAGTCGTGGGTCCATGATTGAAAGATCAGTGAAGCAAAAACATTACTAGGAATTCCATGGAGATGGAATTGGCAATTTAGTACCTACCTAAAGTTTCTTAGACCTTTGGATGTCTCACGAGTCGTGGGTCCAAAACTAAGAATGCTTGGGATCCTAGTACCTACTGAGAAAACAAGTTTCTTCTAAGGTCGTTTGGGATTTATGGACCTTCTAAAAACAGTGGGAGCCACATACGATAAAAGACCTAATCCTATGTGTTACGTTATTATTCAATATGCTCACATTTTCTCTGCTTAGCATTTAGGTTGTAGTTCTGTGATTGTCTACAAGTTGAAATGCGACCCATAAGTATCCATCCTCGAGTCAAATAAGTTGACTAAAGTCCTAACCACTCTGATTGGCTTCAAATCTTAAAATCATTTTTAAGATTCCAAAGGAGAAAATTATTATCTAAAAGGCGAACTTTTCATCTATTTTAAAAATTCGACCTAGGCTTAAGAGAAGCAATTGAAAAGTGAAAGGAAATTCTCTAAACACTTAAGAACAATTGTAATCCCTCATAGATGAGTTACAAAGTATAACACATTGTAGGAACACTTAAGAGCAATTGCATTCTCTTACGAACGTGTTACAAAGTATAACACATCGAAGGAATTGTTCCATATTTGTATGAAGGAATACACGTGTAACGTGGGCTAAAAGTCCTCACTGAGGAGGACCTTGCAGCCACACAGTACACTAAAAAATGAGTTCTTAGTTCACTGATTGCTTGAATTGCTTCCACCATCTTTCTTTACCCTTTTTGCTCAATCTTAGATGATGCTATTGTAGCATAGTTGATCAAATTAGTTGATAACTTAAGAAAGCATCCTTATGATGGACTGAAAGGTAATGATGATTAGTTCTTCTTCTAAACCTAATGAGGCAAAGGCATCTAGCCCAAAGAAGAAGAAACCCTTAAAACCCGATGGAGAGGTGAGAGAAGGGAAAGCCTAAAAGAAAGAAAGATCAGACATTAGCTTCCATAGTGGCAAACTAGGGCCTTGGAAAGGAACTGCATAGAGTATAAGAATACTCCATAAGTCTCTCGTTGTAGTAATTCCGATAGGATCAGAATTGACTAGTTTTGAGTTAATGTTGCACAAACTGCTGTACAAGACTCAAAGTATTGATGTTTCGAACATACAACGAGATAACATAAGTAAAGTAAGATGACAGAGTTTCAAATAACTTTGGAACGTCCTAAAAGGGATTAGCAAGTTAATCATCTTAGGATCATTTTACGAAAATAAACTCAAGGACTTAACTTCCTAAGAATCCTATTTAGAGGAAAACGTTCCCGAAAACCCCGTTTATGTGAAACAAGAAACATGTCCCAAATTTAGATGGATCTCGATCCATACTAAGGATTAAGGTTTGCTTAATGTAAGCACTAGACTGAATCGTTAGTTTAATCATTATGAATGTGTGTACTTAATGAAGTACAAATTTTAAAACTTTTGTGAAATTGTTAGAATTTTGAAATAAGGAAGGTTAGGAACCTTAGTAGTCACAAGACATTAGCAGCTTGATCGGATCGAGATGAAAAATATCTTATTAACTAATTCCTTAGTCATCTTAGAGATAATAAGATTATCCCTCAGTAAGCTCACTCATGAATAGCTTAGTAATTTTGAATGAAGGAACATAACCCTATAGGATATGGTTCGTTCCTTGTTAAGCTTTACTATCTTACCTTCATTCTGACCTTATTCTTCAGAAAACGCAGTTAAGATTTTGAATCTTGCACATTCCAAGTCAGTCCCTTAAATGCACTATGAATTGTGGCATTCAAAATTCCCTAATAATTCTTGTCTTAGAATTTTGGGATTGTCTTCTTATATGAAGAGGACAACGGGAGTCTTCTTAAGAGAAGAAGACAGTGGGAGATAAACTTGAAACAAGTTCAAGTTTATATATGAACAATATATATTGTTACTTTTGCAAATCTTTGGAACAAATATTGTTTGTTCTAAAGAATGTATCTCTCTTGAGTCTTCTTAATTGAAGGAGAAATTGAGAGATAAGATTGAAACTAGTTCAAGTCTATGCAAACAATATAGAATATTGTTTATGCGATTCTTTTGAACAAATGTTGTTTGTTTTAAAGAATATACCTTTCCTTGGGAATCGTTCCTAAGAGAGAAGAAAGGTAAGCCCAAAGACTTCAAAAGGTTTGAGGACATAGCCCACGTCACAAATAGGAAGAAACGAACCGTTCTGATAAAACTTGGCTAATCTTAAGAGATAGTACACGAGTGAACTCTCCTCTCTCGATCCGTTCAAAACGCATTCCTAGATATCCTATAAGATAATATGGTTTACACCATGAAATCTTCTAAAGTGGATACTGATCCATTTTCCCATGAGAAGGCGTTGTCAGATTTGGAATCTGAGCAGTGAAAAACAAACTATGAAATCTGAAATGGATTCCATATATAATCAAATTAAGTTTGGACCTTAGTTGAATTCTTGATAGGATCAAGATTGTCTTATCAATATTAGATTGATGAAGACATAAATATGGAACATCCATGGATTTCACATTTAGTGGGAGTAAACAAAAGGTTTGCATACTCCAAGTGATCAATTTACGAAATTGGATCTGGCTTCTGGGAATTAGAGTATTCGAATTAGTGAAATAGTTAAAGTTGTTTAACATAAAATTCTAGCATAGCGTGTACAAGAAAGTGTTAGAGACTAAAAGTTCAAATCTTTGGTACTTTGCGAAGATGACATCCTTTTCATTAGGAATGCGAAGGATGACATAAAAGTCACCAAAGCCTGGTTAGGAACCATTTTGAGATGAAAGATCTTGGTAATAGAACCTACATTCTCGAGATAAATATCTATGGAGATAGATTTAGAGAATAATAGGATTATCACAGTCAAGATATATAAACGTTGTACTAAAAGAGTTTAGTATGGAAGATTCCTACAGCATTTCCAATAGACAATGGAACATCTCTTTTGAAGAGGATGTGTCCTAAAATAACTATGAGAAAGTTAGAATGTCCAAAACCCTTTTCGGGAAAAGGGTGCATAATGTATGCAAAGTTATGTACTTGACAAGATACGGCTTCCCACATAGCGTGATGGGCCTAGTTTGAATGTAACCTTAGAGAAGGTCACTGGATTGTTGTCAAAATACCCTCTGAGTACTTTAGAAGAAATGAGGATATGTTTTAAGAGTCTAGCAAGATCTTGTCATTAAAGGATTGTTTGATGTAATTATTGAATCAAAGTATAGATAATTATTGATCTATAAGCATATACGCCTTTTGCCTATCGAGAGGCACTGAAGATTCGACTATTAAGGTTGAATACTTAGCCGTATGGAATACCGCTAAGCTAAGTGTTTGGGTAAGAAACTCCATCTGACAGCTAGATGTAGTTTCTAGCATGGAACAACACCAATATCATATTGTATGATTAAATGGATGGTTGCTCGAGTAAGAGAACCAAGACCTCACCAAGGGACCAGACGCTTGATTATGAATCACGCAAATAAGGAAATCGCGTTTCCTTAATGATGTGTAAATTAGAAACATTCACATCAGCAGACAATATAATAGATCCACTTTGGAAACGTCCAAAGTCGATAAGGCTCTAAAAGTACATCTTGGGAAGATGGGACCTAGAATAGACCTGAAAGGCTTTTACGGGCAAGTGGGAGATACTGGTGTTGGAAAATACGAATCAGAAAGCAGCAAAATTTAAAAAAAAAATTCCAACAAAAGGATCTTGGACTCGCAATCGTGTAACCAAATTCGTAGAGATAAAAAACTTACTTTTCTTTTATTCTTTCTTGAAGCGTTTCAAGCCACCCAAGAACGCTCTTCTCGCGGCTTGATCCCCTCTCCTTGGTAAAGCTCGAATCTTCAAACTTCTAACTTGAAGCTCTCTAGAGATAGTCCACAAACTTGATCACAATCTAACTAGTAAGGATGCTAGTTCTCTAGTTAGTGTTTAGGCTTAACCTAGGGTTTATTTGATCTTGGAGAAAGGAAGGTGTTCAACACATGAACCAAAAGAATTGCCAATTAGCTCTAAGGGGAGCTCGAGCTCCCCTATTTATAATCAAGGGAGGACCGAAAATCCTAGTCCTTAATGGGCTAGGATTTTGGTCTCTCTCTCTCCTATTACTTGATCATCAAGTAATTTTGACTTTGACTTTGAATTCAAATTCAAATCAACTTTCAAAAGAGCTAAAAATATCCAAACTATTTTTGGATAATTTTATACTTTATTTATTTAAAATAAATAAGTTATTTTATCTAATTAATTAATTCATAATTAATTAACTAGATTATTTTTCTCCAAAATAAGACTTTCTTTTTAATTCAAAATTAAACCAAAGTCTATTAAATAATTAACAAATTAATTATTTAATCACCAAATAATTATTCACGTGTGGCACACATGTCATAATGACACGTGTCCAGTCACGTGACCCACACGTGTGATTTCACACGTGTGGAACCCTCTAGGCCCGATTAACTAGTTTAATCATTTTAAAGCCTCAACTCATGTAACCAAGTTGTTGTGTGTGACCCTCTAGGTTCTCAATTCAATTAGCAGCGAGCCTAATTAATTAATTCACTAATTAATTAATCAGTCCACAGATTAAATGACCATAGTCTAGAAACAGGTGTTTAACCCCTAGCTGAATTGGAATGTTCGGATTCGACAGAACCTTTAAGTCATTGATTCATGTGAGATACAATCCTCCTACTTACTATCTCTCAACCAAGATCTAGGGCAAGGGAATAATCAGAACCCTAATAATCCGGCCTTAAAGCTAAGTGCATTTCATATCCATTTGATCTCAATCCAAGAAACCCTTTTCTTGATGTCTTGATCTACTGCCTTGGCCAAGGACTGCATATGGCATATGAATGACTTACACAATAAGAGATCACCTTGCAAATGCAAGTGTAGGTCCTTTCTTGATTCTCATTCACTTTCATGAATCACTTATGCAACCCCAGCATAAGCCTTGAATCAGTTGTCTAAGGCGACACCCTTTAAAGCTTATACCTAAGACTAAAGAGTTAACTCATAAAGTGACAAGGAACCTCAAGTCTAAGGATCAATTAATCACATTAATGACTCGTGAGATATTTCCTAATCTGGAAGTTTCCATTTCCTGAAATAGAAACTTCCTTTCCCATTTAGGAATCTTCTCACACGGGGCACCTCAGTGAACTTACTTATTAAAGTAAGCACCCTCATGTATCACGCACGTATCAACTATACACTTTGCACCTCCATGAAACAAGGTGGTCCTTCTTAAGGGCGTGATCCCACAAGCAAGCCTTAGAGGAGTCAGGTTGACACTCCCACTGTCTGTAGGACTCATAGGCTTGGAGCATTTTACTAATCATGACTTATGTGATATAGGGCTCGTTTCATGAACCATTTCACCTAAATGGTAGAGTCCTAAAGTCATCAGGATTAGGGGAGTTCTCATACATGCACAGATAAAGTAAATGCATACCAAACAAGAGCATATAAAGAAGTGTTGCCTCAATTCGTTATTTCATTCAAAGATTGTCTGTGATTACAATAAGGAAAAGCACAAAGCGGATATACAATCGGCTTTCTAGGGCACTATTCCTAACAGCTGGGTGGTGGGCCCAGAACAGTAGCGGTCCGGGACCACATTTTAAAATTTTATTTATAATACAAGTATTAAAATATTTCTAAAACATTTTAATACAAAAGCGGAAGACTAGCCGGATCTACTCAAGTATATACATGCAATTGATAATAAATTTTATATCACTTAAGCAGATAAATATCTAACATGCAATTAACACTTAGGAGCATATAATTTATCATGCTTAAAATAATATAACTGAAAAATATTACCGTACTGCAAACATGGCTATCTAACGGAATTTTTCCAGTTCCCGAATTCACCTCCCGAGAACCCGATACCCGATCTCCTCGTGAAACCGACAGAGCTTCTCTGCAATAACCCCAGAGAAACCCTCGGAGTGTGGGCTCCGAAAGTATTTCTCTAAATACTTAGAGAAAAACAAACTTTAAACTAAAAAAAAACCTTTTTCAGGGTTTAATCTCCCGAAATTAGGCGTTTTATATATAAACACCTAGTTAAAATTAATTCCAAAATAATTAGGAATTAATTTAGAGAGAGAATTTTTGATTTTTAGCCAAAAATTTTAGCCAAAATCGGATGAATAAAATGAGAGCCTAAACCACCTTTATATAGGTATAATTTCAAGGGTAATTTTATCATTTTACACGCCCACCTGTAGCCAAGTTGCGCAACGGCCAATCACATCACGCCACGTGGCAGCATTCATCACAGTGAACACAACACCACGTGGCACGCGCCAAATGCGCCACCCATGCGCCAAACGCGCCGCCACATGGCGGTTGTGTATTAGCGCATGTTAAACATGCGCAGGCAACCAGATCGCGCCACGTGTCCGGGTCTGGCCCTGCCCAGACCCGGTCCGTCCGACCCTATTCGAGATCCGGCCCGTTAACCCGATTTATGACCCGTTTGACCGGATTATCCGGCCCATTGATTCACCCGCCCAGATCGAATCTGGGCCGTCCGTACGCGCTGACATGGCGCGATCCTAGCCGCACACGCGGTGCGCCACATGGCACCCAGTCAGCGCCACCTGGGGCCCGATCTGCTGACGTGGCTTGCCACGTCATCCCGATGCCACGTCATAATTTATTTATTTATTTTTTTGAATTTTTTAAATTTTATTTTCTCCAAAATAAAATTCCAGGCATTTTCAACTCTTTGGAACATGATTTATTTTCTTAAAATAAATCCCTTGGCTATTTTCAAACACTTTGAAAAATCATTTCTCTTGCTCCTTTTAATATTTTCTCTTCGGGTTTTCAATTGGGGCTTGCAGGGGGACCTATAGGACTAATTAATTTTAGCTCCAAACGGGTTAATATATTATCATCCCATGATAATAATTAATTATCGTTTAATAATATTTAATTCCACTAAATAAATATTGTTACACTCTAAAATTAATTAAATTATTCACGAATTTCTCGATCTAGAATAATTTTGCATTTCACTCCTCCGTGTAGATATCCATGAAAAATAAATTGCAACTACTATCATTTATTTTTCATCTCTAATTTGAAATTTATTGATTCGCCTTAAGTTCAAATTTTCTGTATGTGAAACACATTCAACATACAACTTTGGTGACGTATCACGCGAAGTGCTTTGGCCAAAGTCTTAATTCAAACTTTTGCAAATCTATTTCAGGGATATCTTTTACCTTCCAGCAAGGCCACAAATTCCTTAATCAATATAACTCTTTAGCACATTTCATGTTGTCACTGAACGTACAAAGTATTTTGGCCACCCGTTACCGAGACCTCACTTCGAGTATATTACAGTGACTAACACTACATGCCTAAAGCCGAAATATTGTTAGGATTAAAAGTACAATGCTTCCTGAGATTTTATTCATTTTAGATAGCATAATAAAATGAATAATCTCAGTGGTCCAGTTCAATGTTTCCAATCCTATTGAAAATCATCAACCTGTTATAACCGGAATCACCATTCCCTATGACGAAAGACTAATCATCTTATATAACCACGTTATAGTCTTGATAAGAGCATATTCTTATTGTACCGACTAGAACTTTAATGACACGTGATTTCGGTATTCAAAGTATTTTCCTATGAAACACATTTCATATAAGAATACCATCACACGCCATTAATTATCAATATGTGAAATACTCACAACTTGCTGTAAATTCAGTTTAATTAATTCAACAAATTGAATTTTCAGGGCACTATTCCCAACAGGAGATTGTTGGGAATAGTGCCCTAGAAAGCTGTTATGCTTTGGGACTTTCCCTATATCACAAACAATCTTTGAATAATATACGAATGATTATAAATATAGGCGAACACTTCTTATGTGTCAATACATGTTTTATGTGTTTCCATTACGTGTGCATGTCTAGAACTCCCCTAATCCGATGAGGTCGTTAAGAACTTTGTCATTATAGGAATGACACATGAAACAAGTTCTTAACTCCATAGGCGAGGATTAGAAACTTCTCCAAGTCAATGAGACCGACAGACAGTGGGAGTGTCGACTTTGCCTCTGTTGAGACTTACTTGTGTAGTTGTGTCCTTAAGAAGGATCATCCTGTTTCATGGGGTGTAAAGTACATAAGTTGATGCATACACAATACATAAGGGTGCTTGCTGTAAGAACAAGTTCACTGAGAGTGCCCCGCGTGACAAGATTCCTAAATTGGAAAGGACGTTACTAGAACTTCCAGATTAGGAAATATCTCACATGTCAATGACGTGAGGAATTAATCCTTAGACTTGAGATTCCACATTGTCTCATATGAGCTAACTCTGTAATCTTTGATATAGGCTCAAAAGGGTGTCGCCATATAAACACCTGAACCACGGCTTATGTTGGGATTACACAAGTGGCATATGAGAATTGTTGGAATCAATAAAGGACCTACACTTGTTGTAGGCAAGATGATCTCTTATTACACAAGTCATTCATGTTCCATCCTAAAATCCTTCCGCAAGGTGGTTAGATCAAGACATCAATAAAATGGGGTTTTCTTGGATTAAGATCAAATGGAATATGAAGAGAAATTTGTTTTAAGATTAAGGTTAGTAGGGCTCTCCTTATTCTCATGCCCTAGATCTTAATTGAGAGATAGGATGGTAGGAGGATCGTATCCCACATGATGACATTGACTGAAAGGTTCTTTCGAATATACATTCACATTTCGGGTAGGGGTCAAACACTTATTGCTAGACTATGGTCGTGTGATCAGTGAGGTAATTAATTAATAAAGTGTCTTAATTAATTAGACTCACTGCTAACTGAAATTGAACCTAGAGGGTCACACACAAATATCGGGTTCAAAGGGTATTGTTAGAAAGATTAAGTAATTGATCGAAGCGAGACCACATGTATATGGTACACGTGTGGGAGTCAAGAGCGCGTTTGGACGCTTGGCTCCAATTACAGAATTGGATCATGTGTTAATTAATTATTAAGTCCAAATATAATTAATTGGAGAATTAATTATAAAACCAAGATATAATTAATTAGAGAATTAATTATAAATCCCTAAATATAATTAATTGGAGAATTAATTATATAGCCAAATAAAATTAATTGGAGAATTAATTTTAGCCCGCTAGAATTAATTAGTGAATTAATTCTATAGCCCTTGAAAGAATTAATTGGAGAGTTAATTCTAAGTATTTAATTATTTGCTTGTTCTAATTTGATTAGAATAAAGAAATAAATATCTTCTATTTTATTATTCTAATAAAGTATTAATTCTAATATGATTAGAATAAATATTATTGGGATAAGATATTTAATTATTACTAGAATAATTAAATATTCCTAAATTAGTTAGGAGCTCTGTTTCTATAAAATAAATATCTTATTTTAGATAAGATATTAATTTTACTTGGAGGAAAAGAAAAGTAGGAGAAAAAGTCAAAGTAGGAGACCATCTCCTACAAGGCTTTAGGGTTTCGAACCCTACTCTATAAAAGGGACTAGGGGTTCAAATTTTTGGGACTTACACGTGATTTGGAGATTACGTCCAACCTTCATGGAATTTTAGGGATAATTCTCTTGCTCTCTTTTCTCGTTTCTTGTTTCTTTAATACGCATGTTATAGTACTAGCACACTCACTTACATGATTTGAATCTAGGTTGGTGTAGATTAATACTCTAGAGGATTTCTACTTTGGAATCTCGAAGAAAGAATCGTTCAAGAAACGGAGAGTCATGTCGCATGAAGAACGTTTAAGGGCGGCTCAAAACATTTCAAGAAAGCTTCAATTGTTGTAAGTTTCTTGAAATCCCAACGTTATGATACGAACATTGCAAGTCTTTTAGATCTACTTTGTGGAAAATTTTAAACTTCTACGGCGTTAACTCTGTTGCTTTCCAACAACCTCTGACTGCCCCATGGTGGTTAGCCTAGATGTTCGCAATCATTTGTAAAGAGGGTTTTTATTGATAGTGGAAGCTCTGTGAATGTTCTCCCTTACTCCACTTTCCAGAAAATGAATATTTCCAACATTCCCCTCGAGCCCCTCAAAACAGCCCTCATTGGCTTTGGGGTTCTGAGGTTCTCCCTTGCGGACAAATTCGTTTGGCCACCTCTTTTGATCGCACCCCACAACGAAAAACTTTGATGGTCACCTATGCAGTGGTGGAAATTGAGATCCTTTACAACATCATAATCGGGCGCTCTGCCCTTGTTAATTTCAAGGCGATCATCTCCACCTACCATCAGAAGATCAAGTTCACCACTCCCGAGGGAATAGGCAAAATTTTGTGCAATGTCGAAGAAGCATGGAAATGTTACATGTTGTCCCTCAGAGAACCAAAAGCTAAAAAAACATTCGAGATTGGGTCCACTAAGAAGTCTGTGGATTTTTCCAATTTAGACGAGGATGGTCCGATGTGCAAAAGAGCGAAACTTAACAAGAAGAAGAAAAACAAAAAAAGGCCCAAACGGGAAAGACAACCTCGAGGGTTGTCCCCCAGGTGCAGTAGAGGCATCCTCTTCAGAAGAGGATGTGGACGAGGGTGAGCCCGAGGGTGGAGACAACCGCCTAACAGGAAAAAAAGGGGCCTCAAATCCCCCCGCCC
Source organism: Lantana camara (assembly GCA_037501455.1). NCBI lineage: Eukaryota > Viridiplantae > Streptophyta > Magnoliopsida > Lamiales > Verbenaceae > Lantana > Lantana camara. The sequence continues at coordinate 25,584,616 of CM074855.1, read as the reverse complement.
TGAGGTAAGGATAGAGCCCACTGAAAAATTTTTGACCATTGAATTGGAGCCAGGCAACAAAGAGAAAACCACATTGATTGGTTCGAGCCTCACGGGACCCTCGTAGATCATGATGACCGATTTCTTACGGGAAAACATAGATGTTTTCGCTTGGAAGGCATCCGATCTCACTGGGATTGACCCCAGTGTCATTGTCCATAGGCTTAACATGGACCCCGCCTTCAAGCCCATCACACAGAAAAAGAGAGATACCAATGGATTTCGGAGGAAAATCATTAAAGTAGAAGTGAATAAGCACCTCGAAGCTCAATATATTGAAGAGATATTATACCCAGAATGGTTGTGCAATGTTGTTCTCATGCTAAAAAGTTCCAATAAAGATCTCAATAAGGCCTGCCCCAAAGATCCATATCCCTTGCCTCGAATTGACCAACGGGTGGATTCTACAGCCGGTTGCTAGTTAATAAGCATGATGGACGCATTCCAAGGATATTACCAGATCTTCATGGCTCCCGAAGATCGCCCGAAAACATTATTTGTGGTGTATATGGGAGTCTATTACTTCTTGGTTATGCCCTTTGGATTGAAGAATGCGGGCGTTACATATCAGCGCCTTGTTAACAAAATGTTCGAGAGAGAAATAGGGGGATCAATTGAGGTCTACGTGGATGACATGATTGTCAAAAGCGAGCGACAGTCCTCCCATTTGGAAGATCTGAGGCGAACTTTTAATATATTGCGCCAATATGACATGAAGCTGAATCCCTCACAGTGTAAGTTCGGAGTTCGAGGGGGCAAGTGTCTGGGATATATGGTCAGCCAGCGCGGAATTGAGGCTAATCCCGAAAAGATCAAGGCCATCATGGAAATCCCCTCCCCTCGAAATGTCAGGGAGGTACAGGTCTTGGTGGGAAAGATAATCTCCCTAAACAGGTTTATCTCCCGCTCGACAGATAAGAATTTGTCATTCATCAAGATTCTACGCAATGCTAGGAATTTTTCTTGGACGGAGGAGTGTGAGAAAGCATTGAAAGATATGAAGGCCTACCTCTCGTATGCACCGTTACTGACAAAATCGATCGAGGGTGAAAATCTCTTCATCTACCTCTCGGTTTCCCAGGATGCGACGAGTGCAGTCCTTGTGGCGGTATACGAGCACAATCACCTGTCTGTCTACTATTTGAGCAAGACTTTACAAGGCGCTGAAAAGAAGTACTTGGAAATAGAGAAGTTCACTTTCGCCTTTTTAAACGCATCCCGGAGGCTGACGCCATATTTTCAAGCGCACTTCATCACAGTAAGACCAACCGCTAAGACATGTCCTGTCAAAACCTGATGTTTTAGGAAGATTGATTAAATGGGCAATTGAGCTTAGCCAATTCGACATCAGCTTCGAGCCCAGAACGGCCATCCAAGCTCAAGTAATAGCGGATCTGTTGGTTGAACGCTTTGGTCTAGAACTGTTTCTTCAGAAAACGATGGTTTGTGGCTCCTGCACACAGATGGTTCCTCGACCTCTCAAGGGGGACGAACAGGGGTGACCCTTAGAGACCCCGATGGAGCTGAGATAGACTTTGCAATCAGGCTAGATTTTCAAGTTACCAATAATGAGGCAGAATATGAGGTCCTCATCCAAGGGCTAGAGATTGCCCTTCAGAACGGAGTCTCTCGAATCACTGCCTATGTTGACTCTCAGCTAATCGCAAGCCAAATTGAAGGAATATATGAGGCCCGAGAAACCACCATGGCGCAGTATCTGGAGAAAGCAAAATAAGTCATTTGCAAGTTTAAGGAGTTTCACCTACTCCAGGTCCCGCGAGCGGAGAATGAGCTCACCGATGCTCTCTCCGAGTTTGCCTCCGCCCTCGAGGGATCATGCGACCACTCTATCACTTTCCTCAGAACAGAAGAACCTTTGATAAAGGGAAGGGTATGCACTTAGGAGGTAACCATGATTGATCCTTGTGAACCCTGCTGGCTCAATGATATAGTGAGGTTCCTTAAAAAAGGTATCTGCCCTACTGATAAAGTAGAAGCAAGAAAGATCAGGAGCAAGGCCCCAAGGTTTTCCCTTGACCATGAGGGGAGACTCTTCAAGCGATCCTATTAAGGCCCTTCTCTGAATTTTGAGGCCCTCGCAGGCCAAGGAAGTTCTCGAGCATATTAACAGTGGAAGCTGTGGAAATCACCCAGGGGGGCGTATCCTTGCCAAGAAGGTTTTAAGGAGTGGCTTCTATTGGCCCATGATCCTACAAGATGCAATTTCTTTCTCCAAAAAGTATCCCAAATGTCAGTTCCATTCCAACATCCCTCAACTGCCTGCGGCTCAGATGACTCCTATAGATGTGGCATGGACTTTTAATCAATGTGGCATTGATATCGTGGGACCATTGCCAATTACCGTGGGACAGAAGAAATTTGTTATCTTGGCAGTGGACTACTTCACAAAGTGGGCTGAGGCAGAAGCGGTTGCCAAAATCACTTTTCGTGTGGTTAGGAACTTCATATGGAAGAACATCATCTGCAGATATGGTATTCCGAGAGTATTGATTTCTGATAATGGATCCCAATTTATTGTTGCAAACACCCAGGAGTGGTGCTCGGAATTGGGAATTGAACAGCGTTTCACTTCCGTGGGACATCCCCAAGCCAACGGTCAAGCTGAAGTTACCAACAGGATCATCTTGCGGCACTTAAAAATAATGCTCGAAAGCAAGAAGGGTGAGTGGGCTGAAGGGCTGCAAGGAGCTTTATGGGCCTACCACACAACCCCTCCAGCCGCCACAGGAGAAAACTTCTTATTCCCTTGTGTATGGTTCAGAAGCTACGATACCTACGGAAATTACACAAGAATCCGCACACGTTGCTTACTTTGAGCCTAACACTAACGAGGAAAATAGGGAGCTCGAGCTGGATCTGCTAGAAGAAAAGAGGGATAACGCTTGGACGCGTATCCACAAATACAAGACCTCAGTGGCTCGGCAGTATAACAAACGTGTCAAGGAAAGAACATTCCAACTGGGAGACCTGGTTCTAAAGAAAATTGAGGTATCAAGGCATGTGGGCAAATTGGAACCAAACTAGGAAGGACCATTCAAGGTCACCCAAGTAAGAGCCAACAACACCTACATACTTGAAACACTTCAAGGCAAGCGTCTCCCTCGACCATAGAATACATGCAACCTTCGACGGTTTTATGTTTAAGTTTTTTGAGGACACATTCTGTAAAATCCCAACCCTGGGCTCAAATAATCCCTTTTTAAAGAAAAAAAGTAAAGGAATTCATTTCTTCCAAACAAAAAATTTTGTGCAAAGCGTACTTATAACACGCTCTTCAAATTCCTCCTTGGCTCCCTAGGCGAATAGCCACACAGGTCCAAGATGAGCGGATCCCTTGTACAAGGGTCACATTATATATATCGAGCGCCTACTCCGCATTGAGGGTCCTCCGCGTCGAAAGGCTTGATAATGCACATGTCTATATCCCCAACTGCTACGTCAGTTCTGGGATGACAAATTAAGGATAGACCAACTAGATCTCACTTCTAGTTTGCGCTCGAAACCTTAACTGAGCAGCTAGACCCTGCTTCTAGCACACGCTCGAAACATTGGAACACTTAGCAAAATTTCTTATGGAAAATGCCTTAGAAGAATTTTTCTAAGCAACCAAGGAGCCCTTGAAAGCGGGTCCCTCGCATTCTTTATTATTAAAAATTCTTAGGGAAATAATCCTAAAAGAAATTTCCTAAGAACTAGGGCGCCCTAAAAAACAGACCCCTCATGTTTATTGCCGAGGAAAATTTCTAATACCAGGGTGCCCTAAAAAACAGGCCCCTCACGGTCTTTATTATCAAATGTCTTATGGACAACTCCTAAGAAGAAATTTTTCTAAGTAACCAGGGTACCCTCGAAAATGGGCCCCTTGCGTTCTTTGTTATCAAATTTCTTATGGAAAACTCGACCAGGGCACCCTCGGAAACGGGTCCCTCGGGTTCTTTATTATAGGAATTTCTCAGTAGCTAGGGCGCCCTCGGAAGCCTGCCCTTCGTGTCGCTTTACTTAGCCTAAAATGATGTTATCCTTTATGCTATTTTTATTTAGCTTCATCCTCAAATCTCTCACGTCAGAGTTTAAAAGAGATAAGCGTACAAAGTAAATGCAAAGGTAAAAAATAAAAGCATTCATGACAACGACAACATTCATTCATTCAAAAGGAACTTACGCTCAAGTACAAAAGATGGGCATTCAAGCCAATGATAAACAACAGAAGATTACAAGACTTTCTTAAAGGAAACAGACAAAGACTCAGAAGACCCTCGGGGATAGCTACCTAAATCCTGTTTATGAGATTGAACTACTTGAAAAGATCACAGGAATCCTATCCAAACTAGTACCCATGTTCTCAAGGCATAAACAACTTATAAAGCATATGAGGTACTACCGAGGGGCAATGTGTTGCGATGCTCCAGAATTAATTTGAGCATCTTGGCTTTGGCCGTCTTCTAGATCTACCACCTCAAAGTTGGAAGCATTCATGGGCGCTTGGGGAGCTTGGGGCTCAGTGGTCTCGACCGAAGGGGCGGGAGTCTCCTTTGTGGCTGGCGCTTGGGGGGCAGCATTGGAAGGGCCTTCGGGGACAGGTTCAGTATCAATAACCCCCTCGTTAGCTCCCTCGGGGATTGGCTCCTCAACAGGCTCATGCGCCGCCATAAATTCCTCTTGAAGGAGAGTGACCAGATCAGCATACTCTGGCTCCGCCAAGTTGTCCTCCGGATTCCCTTCGGCCGCCCCGGGAGCACTTAGATTTTCGTCATACTGGAGACCCATGCACTCGAGGTCAGGAGAAGAGGCATCCACCAAGCCCATGTAGGCCAGTTGGCGCACGGCCAAGTTGAAGGCCTTCTGATCCTCATCATAACAGTGCAGGGTGGCCGTAAACCCAAAGTCCTTGGAATGGCAAAACTTGAGTAAAGCTTCACGGTTCGCCTCGGTTATACGCTCAGGGAGCACCCTCTTGAGCTCCTCCTCGCAGGCCCTTTTAGTGGCCTCGGTGAATTTCATCTCGGCACCACTAAGCTGCCTGTTTCTTTCATCCAAGTCCTTGGCCAGTTGTACGCTGCTTTCCTTGGCTTGGGTTAACTGAGTGCGCAGCTTCTTGCGAGCCTCCACCCTCTTGTCCGACTCCTTGGAGACCTTGTCGAATTCCGTCTGGAGGGATTCAAGTTTGGCCCTCAAGATATTGTTCTCCTCTTGAAGCTGGGCAACTCGTGCCATCTTCTTGTACTTGGCCTTTGTGCTCAGCGAACGCAATTGTAAGTTCATCACCCTTGGGATAACCTCCTAAAAAAAAAAATCAGTTAACAATTCTCAAGGGATAAAACATGGAGTCATAAATATAGGAATGCTTGTGAAGGAATGTGGTACTTGCGCAATGAGGGAGTAGCAAAGGTCCTCCACCATTTGATTAGTGCTCTGAGCAAACAGTTCCTTGTGGTCGCCAGTGAACTGCAGCCTTTGGAAGATGTCGTACACTAGATTTCTTGTGGCGGGGCAGTCTATGAAAAGAGTAGGACCTGAGGAGGAGGCACATTGGTATGTCCGATCCCCGTTGCACTCGAAGGGCCCGATCTTTTCCCCCTCGAAAGAGGAGGTCTCCTGATGTATAGGATTTTTACATGGGTTTGTAGGGCAATTTGAGTTAGATTTATGTCGTTTTAAGAGTTTATAATGCGAGTTATGCTCCCTTTTAGGTACATTTCACCTTGGAGTTGAAGAAACGAAGTAGAAGCAAAACCATGCGAAAACGGGCGAAAAAACGAGAAATTCTAGGGGACACGGAGAGTAAACTGAGACACCCCCGCATCTCAGTACAGTAGTTGACCCACGGATTTCAGAAGGTGACACGCCCGTGTCACCAATATAGAGCAAACCGAGACACCCCCGTGTCTCGGTACAGAGAGGTCTGGATAGTCTCACACCCCCGTGTCATTCTAAAGAACAACCTTTGACACCCCCGTGTCAAGAAGAAAGCGCGAGTACGATTTTTGTAGTTGACACGGGCGTGTCACTTTTTTGTGCATGGGCACTGCACGCCCGTGTCACGTTGCGGAGCTGAGTTAGGAATTCTATTTAAGCACGGTTTTGAGGCGAGTTTGGGGAGCTTTTGGACAGATACTTTCCCAGAAGTTCAAGAGGACGTGTAGGCGGAAGAAACACAAAGACCTAGAGTTGAAAATTCAATCCAATCACAAGACTTTATCAATTTGGTTTTATTTATTGCTTTTCTATTAAAACTAATTCCTCAATCTTTAGTTTTTGTTAATTGAGATTTAGTATAGTTAGTTTAATTATTCTAGATTCGTTTTGATAATTAAGTTAGAATTTCCAGAATTATTAGTTTCGTTTTGATGTTTATGTTAGACATGAATGTTTTGAGTGCAATTCCTTTGATTTTAATGAGTTTTGAGTCTACTATGAGGAACTAATCCCCTAGGGTTATGGGGTAAGGATTATGCATCTAAGGTGTTTGAGTTAATGCTTGAGTTAAAGTGTATGATTCTTTGTTAGGAAAACGGATTTGAATAGAATGTGTGTGGACTGGCCATCCATTAACATATCGTAAATTATCCGATAATCGAGAGATTGAGGATAATGGAGATTGTTTTCCAAAACTTAGACTTTTTGGGCTTAAAGAAATTTAACCCTAATTTCTACGGCGCGTATTTAGAATTCCATGCCAAGCCGCTAGGTTTTAAATACACTAATCTTTTTTTAATCGATTAATCCGGTTACTAAGTGATTGTGAGAACAACACTTGGCTTGATTAATTAGACATCTAGGCTTTGAAAGAAGCTAGGTATAAATTTGTGATTAGGTTGAAGAATCAGACATACTTACATGAGCATTGATTAAAGCACTGAAGGGCATATGATTTACTCCCCGACCTACTATAGCTAAGTGATTTATTCTCGATTTTAGTCGTTAGTTCGTGTGGTTAATTAGTCATTACTTGGTTTAATTTTGTTATAGTAGCATAGTACAACTCTGTCGATCTTTGTTCGGTCTCTAGATTAGAAGTAGTCATAAAAGTGGTTTTTGATTTCCCTTCCCTGTGGATACGATACCTTAAGTGTTGCAATCGAATTTAGAACTTACACTTGGGTTCAAGATTTGTCTATCAAGTTTTTGGCGCCGTTGTTGGGGAAGGCGTTTAAATCAATATTACTTTATTGACTTTTTCTGGTGCTTTAGACCACCCCTTTCTGCTTGGTTTCTTTTTGAAGTGCGTTGAATTTGACCACTGGTTTTTCCCAATTGCAGGTACCTAGTGCATGCTACGATCGCAAGGCTTGGAACCTTTGCCTTACGACCCTGAAATTGAGAGGACTTGTCGGGCGAATCGAACGAGGCGGAGAAAGGAAAAGAAGCAGAAAGCAGACCCAATTCCAATGGCTCAACATAATAACGATCCACCAACCACACTTCAGGATTATGCCATTCCCAACATTGGCCTAATCCAGAACAACCTGGTTCGCCCCACCGTGGAGGCGAACAACTTTGAGATCAAAACCGGGTTCATCAACCTTTTACAACAGAATCCGTTTGGGGGCTTAGCACATGAAGACCCCGCATCACATTTGTCCTACTTTTTGGACATTTGCTCAACTTTTAAGATCCATAATGCTTCAGATGACGTGATCAGAGTTAGGTTTTTCCCCTTCTCCTTAAGGGATAAAGCCCGGGCATGGATTTCGACTTTGTCAAACGAGACACTTCAGACATGGGCAGACCTCTCTAAGGCTTTTTTAGCCAAGTTTTACCCTCCTACCAAGACCATGAGGTACAGGGACGAAATAACCAGCTTCAAGCTCTATGATGGAGAAACGTTGTACGAAGGCTGGGAGAGATATAAGGATTTGCAAAGGAAATGCCCACATCACCATGTTCCAAGATGGCAACTAGTACAAATCTTTTACAACGGAATGTCAGAAAACATGAAGATCATGGTTGATGCAGCAGCAGGAGGAGCATTTATGGCGCTGTCCGAAGAAGAAGGAATGCAACTTCTGGATAAGATGGCAGCAAATAGCAGTTGGACAAAAGAGAGGAGCAATCCTCCTCCACCTAGACCTGAGGCGGGCATACTTACCACTGACACTGTGACAGCTTTTAATGTCAAATTCGAAGCACTAAACCAGAAGCTAGACCAACTTGCAATTTCTGCAGCACGTAACACAGTAGCACAGTCAAACGCCATACAGGTAGTATGTGAAATTTGTGGTGGTCCCCATTCGTTTGATGTTTGTCCTTCTACCAATGCAGGTGCACAGGTTGCTGTCAGTCCGGAGCAAGTGAATTACATGCAAAATCAAAAGCCGACTAATGACCCATACTCGAACACCTACAACCCAGGTTGGAAGAATCATCCGCACTTCTCGTGGTCAAACAATCAAACTGTTCAAAACCCAAACCCAAATCCGAGACCACACTTCCAACAGAGACAACAGGGACCACATCCACCACATCAAAATCAGCAGAGATTCGCGCCCCCTCCACAACCACCACAAGAACAGAAACCGGGGTGCGAGGCGGCCCTCGAAAAGTTCATCAATGTCTCGAAAGACAGATATCAGAAACTTGAGTCTCAGGTAGAACAGGTGCTGGTTCAGAACAAAAATTTGGAAGTACAGATGGGCCCGCTTGCAAATACAATACATGTTAGAGCCCAAGGCATGCTTCCAAGCAAACCTGAGGAGAATCCGAAAGAGCATTGCAAGGCCATTACACTACGAAGTGGCACAACCTACAAAGGGCCTGCAATGCAGGTAGAGGCTGAGATAAGGAGAGAAAATGAAGCAGTGGTGGAGTCTGAGAAAGTAGTCGAGCCCAAGAAAGAGGAGAAGGAAGCACAGACAACTGAGCTCCCTTCTAAGCCAAAGACACCAGTGGCACCCAAGCCCTATATGCCACCACTTCCTTTCCCACAGAGATTTCAAAAGCAAAGGTTGGAGAAACAGTTTGAGAAGTTCTTGAGTATCTTCATGGAACTACATATCAACATCCCTTTTGCCGAGGCCCTAGCCCAGATGCCCACATACGTCAAGTTCTTAAAAGAGATCCTCTCCAACAAGAGGAAATTGGAGGACTATGCCACGATAGCACTTACTGAGGAGTGCAGCGCCATTCTACAACATAAGCTTCCTCCGAAGCTTAAAGATCCAGGGAGTTTTTCAATTCCGTGCACAATTGGCAATTTATCCTTTAATAAAGCTTTATGTGATCTTGGTGCGAGTGTGAGTTTAATGCCATTATCTGTTTGCAGGAAACTTGGGCTGAATTCATTGAAGCCGACTACAGTTTCCCTACAGCTAGTCGATCGATCAGTCAAGTACCCCACAGGAGTCTTAGAAAATGTTTTGGTCAGAGTTGGAAAGTTCTACCTACCGGTAGACTTCATAGTGTTGGAGATGGAGGAAGATCAAAATATGCCGCTTATCTTAGGAAGGTCGTTCCTAGCCACAGCAGGAGCCTTAATTGATGTGAAGAGTGGCATTCTGACTCTTCGAGTGGGAGACGAACAGGTGGAGTTCAACCTGTTCAAGGCAATGAAAGGACCCATAATCGAAGAACAATGCAACATGGTGGAAATCAAAGAACAGACACTGATGTCTGTAAGCAAAGAGGACCCCCTCGAACTCTGTCTGAAAGGGCTCAAAGACCACATTGATGGGGAAGACATACTAGAAGAATTGGCCGCCTACGCAAAGGCACTTGAGGCCACCCCATATGTGCCATTCCGAAAGAGGTTTGTATACGAAGAGTTGGGTACAGGTAAGCCCACTCTTAGTCCTTCTATTGAGAAAGCTCCTAACTTAGAACTGAAACCCCTCCCCGATCATTTGAGATACGCTTATTTGGGTGAATCTGAAACATTGCCTGTTATAGTTGCCTCTGATTTAACTGATTCACATCTTGATGCTTTGTTGAGGGTTTTAAGAGAACACAAACAAGCGATAGGTTGGACTATTTCTGACATTAAAGGGATTAGCCCATCTATTTGCATGCATAGGATTCTTATGGAAGATGACCATAAACCCTCCGTAGAAAATTAGCGTAGATTGAACCCAAACATGAAGGAGGTAGTTAGGGCTGAGGTACTAAAATTGTTAGATTCTGGAATAATCTACCCTATCTCGGATAGCAAGTGGGTTAGCCCTGTGCAAGTAGTGCCCAAGAAAGGGGGGATGACTGTAATTAAAAACGAGAAGAATGAGTTAATACCAACTAGGACAGTCACGGGGTGGAGAGTTTGCATAGACTATAGGAAGCTGAACAATGCCACTCGTAAAGATCACTTCCCACTTCCCTTTATTGATCAGATGTTAGAGAGGTTAGCTGGACACTCTTACTACTGCTTTTTGGATGGGTACTCAGGGTATAACCAAATTGCTATAGCCCCAGAGGATCAGGAAAAATGCACGTTTACTTGCCCATATGGTACATTTGCTTATAGGCGTATGCCTTTTGGGTTGTGTAATGCCCCGGCTACTTTTCAACGATGCATGATGGCTATTTTCTCTGACTTTATAGAGAGCACAATGGAAATTTTTATGGATGACTTTTCTATGTTTGGTTCTTCTTTCGATTCGTGTTTGCATAATCTTGCTCAGGTTTTGCAGAGATGTGAAGAAACTAACCTCGTTCTAAATTGGGAGAAGTGTCATTTCATGGTAAAAGAAGGGATAGTGTGGGGTCACAAGGTTTCAGAAAAAGGCATTGAGGTGGATAGGGCCAAGATTGATGTGATCGCAAAATTGCCTCCGCCTACTAATATAAAGGGAGTGAGAAGTTTCCTTGGTCATGCCGGTTTCTATCGCCGGTTTATCAAGGACTTTTCAAAGATTACCTTACCTTTATGCAAGTTACTACAAAAAGATGTTGAATTCGTATTTGATAATGATTGTTTACTTGCATTTGACAGGTTGAAGACGGAGCTTACCTCGGCACCAATTATGGTTGCACCGGATTGGACTCTACCGTTTGAGCTAATGTGCGATGCGAGCGATTTGGCCATTGGAGCTGTTCTTGGCCAACGAAGGGAGAAACGTTTACACGTTATCGCATATTCTAGCAAAACTTTAAATGATGCACAATTAAATTACGCTACTACTGAGAAAGAATTATTAGCTATTGTGCATGCTTTTGACAAGTTTCGTACTTATTTGATAGGGTCAAAGACGATCGTCTACACGGACCACGCAGCGATCAAGTATCTCCTTTCGAAGAAGGATTCAAAGCCCCGTTTGATTAGATGGATTTTATTGCTTCAGGAGTTCGATCTTGAAATTCGTGACAAGAAGGGGACGGAGAACCTGGTTGCCGATCACTTGTCAAGGTTAGAAGTTGGAAAAAAGGAGGGTGAGTATGAGGAGAAGATTACTGAGAATTTCCCTGACGAGGAGTTGTTTGCATCTAATGTGATAGTACCTTGGTACGCGGACATTGTGAATCACATGGTGTGCAAGGCTTTACCACCGGGAATAAATTTCCATCAGAAACAGAGGTTCTTGTCAGAAGCGAAGCGTTATTATTGGGAAGAGCCATATTTATACAAACATTACTCGGATGGGTTAGTAAGGAGGTGTATCCCGGAGGTTGAAGTAGATGAAGTGTTAGATAGATGTCATGCGAGCTTATACGGAGGACACTCGAGTGGGGGCAAGACAGCAGCTAAGGTGTTACAGTCAGGATTTTGGTGGCCAACGTTGTTTAAGGATGCCTACAGATTTGCCAAGGAGTGTGACTCTTGTCAGAGAGCCGGGAACATCAGTAAAAGGGATGAGATGCCAATGAAGTATATTTTGGAAGTTGAACTGTTTGAAGTTTGGGGAATTGACTTCATGGGACCCTTCCCACCGTCGAATGGGAATCAATATATCTTGGTGGCGGTGGATTACGTATCCAAGTGGGCCGAAGTCGTGGCAACTCCGACCAATGACTCGAAGGTGGTGATTAAGTTCTTGCAAAAGAACATTTTCAATAGGTTCGGAGTTCCACGGGCGTTAATCAGTGATAGAGGTACACACTTTTGCAACAAGCCCATGGAAATATTGTTGAAGAAATACGGGGTTCAGCATCGAGTAACGACGGCGTATCATCCACAAGCAAGTGGGCAAGTTGAGGTCACGAATAGGGAGTTGAAGTAGATTTTAGAGAAGATAGTGAGCCCCTCTAGGAAAGATTGGTCTTTAAAGTTGGATGACGCGTTATGGGATTACAGGACTGCATTTAAGACACCCATAGGAACGTCCCCGTATCAGCTGGTATATGGTAAAGCGTGTCACCTCCCCATCGAGATCGAGTATAAGTCATACTGGGCCATTAAGGCTATAAATTTTGATCTCACGAGAGCCGGCGAGAAAAGGATACTTGACTTGCAAGAGTTTGAGGAATTGAGGTTAGAGGCTTATGAAAATGCCCGGATTTATAAGGAGAGAACGAAAAAGTGGCACGATAAGCATATTCGGGTTAAGGAGTTTGTCGAGGGTCAATTGGTGTTGTTGTACAATTCTAGATTGAAACTCTTTCCCGGAAAACTTAAGTCAAGGTGGTCCGGTCCGTTCAGAGTGGTAAAAGTTTTGGCGAATGGAGCGGTGGAGATAGGCAATGAGGGCTCGCCACCCTTTGTGGTGAATGGACAAAGACTCAAGCCATATCTCGCCGGCGACCGAATTGGAGAACACGTCTCGTATGTGTTGACGGTTCCAGCGCCTTAGGCCGGAGTCACAAAGTCAAGCTAACGACTATAACTTAGAACTATTCTTCATTCCCCTTTTTCCTTCTCTTTTCTTCCCTTTCTTTAGTTAGTTAAGCTTGTGATTGATGTTATCTTTTGTTTCGTGTTTCAGGTACTTTGGTTCGTTTAGAGTGGATGGATTAGGAAGCTCATGGATGGTATTCGGTATTGAGGTTCTTCTGTGGTTTTAATTTCGAATGGATGCATGAGTATTGTGTGTGTGTTCTTTAAAATGAAGTGGAATGGTGATTGACTTGGTGTACTAAGGTTTTACTTTGCAGAATTTGAGCTAATAGGTGCGAATTTAGCGGATGAAAACACCAAGGAACGTTTTGTGCGACGTTTCGGGCCGAAATTCTAAGTTTGGGGGGAGACACGGGCGTGACTCCCACAAAGCATAAACCGAGACACCCCCGTGTCTCGGTACAGAAGAGGTTTGGATGATTTGAGGGAGACACGGGCGTGTCACTAGCCTTAGGCATTTTGTGACACCCCCGTGTCTAGGTACAGAATTGCTAGCCGAGAAATAACACTGGGCGTGTTAAGTCTAGAAGCAGAAAACGACACCCCCGTGTCATAGTACAGAATTCTCCAGGTAAAGGATGACACCCCCGTGTCATCCATATAGCATACTTAATGACACGGGCATGTCGTGTCCGCTCGGTTGAAATAAAACGGGGGTTCTTCTTATGTTTCTTGTCATTTAACACAAAACAACCTGCTCTTCTCGTCTCTCTTCTATCTCCTTCCCCCATTCCCACACGGCACAAGCACCACCACCATTGTTTGTAGATCATAATCCGGCAAGACAACTCACATATTACACTTTACATCTTATATTAATCGGGTAAGTCTTCTCTTCTCTTGGGTACTTTAATTTCTTGGATTTAATTGAGAAGGGTTAGCCCTAGTTCTTTGAAGCATGATTATGTTCTATATTCTTGGAAATTCTTGACTCTATTTCAAGTTTTGGCATGAGTAGAAATAGGGATTGGCAAAAATTTGCAAATTTTGGGCCTTTTAGAAGATGAACCCTAATTTCTTATTGAAGCATGTTGGATATAATTTCTATGAATTCTTGCTCCTTAGTCGAGTTTTGTGCATGCTAGAGTTAGGTGTTTGAAATGTGGTGGAAATTTTGACCCTTGCTCTTACACATTGTCATGGAGTTTGCACATGTTTGAGGAATGTTGTGGGTGGTTATTTACACATTTGTGAATGAAATTGAGGCCCTATGATCTTTGAATGAATTTGGTATTATAGAAGGCTAAGTCTAGGTATTGGGCGATGAAATGTTGTGCTTTATTTGATGAAATCCTAGACTTCTTACTGGTGCTTACAAGATGTTCGATAAAATGCCCCATTGAACTTAACTTGATTTTTGTTGTTGATTTGGGAGTATTTTTGTGCAGGAATTATGGGACACAACAAGAGACCCGCCCCCTTGTAACTCACCTCATCATCCGGCCCCACCGACTACCAACCACGGGACTCCGTGAATGTCACATTGGAAGGGCTTGGGAACCCTTACAACCGGAATACTACACGCAAATGTACACCAAGTTCCCGCATCTCGCTACACTCCGTAGGTTAGGGGTTTGGGAGGAGATTGAGGCTCTGTTTAACAACATAGGGTGGAAGCCATTTATGACGGTTCCGGCCAACACCTACCCGGAGTTGACAACAGCATTCTTCACCACTATGACTTGGGACCAGGCCGCCACCGAGCTCAATTTCACGTTAGATGGGGAGAATGCCCTATCATTAAATGATGGCGACATTCGTGACGCCTTGGGGTTTCCTTGTTGCGACATGTCAGTTTTGCCCAATTGGACTACGGAGGAAAGAGAGGCGGTTTGGAGATCATTCCCTCTAAAAGCTGGTGCCCGGGCCTACAACCCGCGGAATACTAAGGCCACCTAGATTGATAGTTTGGTTTGGCGCATGGAGCATAGATTCCTAGCTGTGGGAATTTGTGCTAGGCACGAGAGCGATGGAAATGTCAACGAGCTTGAGTTGGCCATTATGTATTTCATGAAGGAGGGGCTGCAGTTTGATGCCACGTACGAATTCATGTACAAGCTGAAGGAGGTGGCTGGCAGGGCATCTGGAACCATAGGCCATGGAGCCTATGTGACGAAGCTGGCCAAGGAAGTAGGATGGCAACCAGAAGATGCTGAGCCTTTGTCCGACTTTCCCTATGTTGAAGAGCAGACGTTTATCAAGATGGATCTCTTCATCCGATGGCCTACCGGGAGCTTGAAGGACAGGGTTTTACCCTGGTATCCGGAGAGGGAAAGGAACCGTTTTGATCGGATGTACAGGTGGGGTGTGGCAAAGTATGATGACCTCACTCTCGATCAGCAGAGGAGGCTGGCGTAGATTCCGGACCGAGAGGATGCCGGGCCAGGAGCACCGATGCCAATGGCCCAAGATGACGATGAGGAGATTCCCGCTTACATGCGGGAGTTTATGGCATCACAGAATGCGCGGATGGACAGCTTTGTAGAGCATGTGGACGAAAGGCTTGATGCCTTGCAGCTTCACATTGATGGAAGGTTCGATAATCTCCACGCATATCTTGCCTCGCAGTTTGAAGGTGCCGGACAGAGTAGCTCAAGCCAGCCCCTACACTTCCCGCCGCCATATCCATGATTGGTTTCTTTTCTAGCTTCATGTCTTTTTGCTTTGGTCTGTATAATGATATACTTAACCACTCTAACCTAATTATTCGTATTGTGCTCGCTCCTAATATGGTTATAGTAGGTACTGGACGACAAGGATTCTTATTGAATGCATGTTGATTATCATTTGCTTTGCTTAGCTTATGATCCGTGTTTTAGTCGTCTGAGTGCAGGTTAGGCATGATGAATAGCTTGTTGCCGGGTTCTTCGCTGTGTTGAGGGAGTTCTCTTTTTGCCTTCTTTCTTTTTCTTTTATGCATGAGGACATTGCATGTTTTAAGTTTGGGGGAGAGGGGCAAAAAGTGTTGGTTTTATTGTTAATATCTTGCATAGGTAGATGCATTGGGGAATTTTATACTTGTTATTGTGATATCCTTGAGAATGAAGAGATAATTGTTGAAAATAGGCCAAAATTTTTATTTTTTCGATGAGGCTTGATTGTTGGAATTTTTGCCAAAGTGAGTTAGGCTAGTCGAATGCATGAAGTTAGGTGTGAGTATTGATATTTTGGTATGATGGGATATCCTTATTTTTGTGCACATTTGAACAGGGTCATGTACTTAGTTTAGAATGCTGAGTTAGTAATTCTTGAATAATACTGAGAAGTGGACTAGGATGCATTTTAGTCCTATTGAGGCGAAATTTTGAATTGACAAAGAATTAGGGAGATGACTTAGGCATTCATGTCGGAGGTAGCCTCGCTATTGAGCCATTTTCACTAAATAACAAAATCCTGTTAACCCCGCTGAGCCTAAGTGTTGTGCCATTAAATTTTTGTAGCCACATTATAAGCCACAGGCACAACACCATAAACCTACCCTAGAGTCACACTTTGCTCACTCGTTTGAATCGATTGAAGATGTTACTAAATTCCTGATGAAGAGCCAAAAGTAGAAATAAGATATAATCTTAGATGCTGAAAGAAAAGAAGAATTCAAAAGGAAGTAGTAAAAGAACGAGTTTTAAAAGCAGAAAGTAGACAAAAGAAGAAAAAAAAAGGGAGAGATAAAAGAACGAAAAAAAAAAATGATTGAGTAGATTTGAAATAGAAGAAACTCTTAGACTGTCTGCATGTGACAAACTTAGACAAGGTCTAAGTTTGGGGGAGTTTGACGGGGAAAGTCAAAGATGGCGACCGAGGAGATTTGAATGGGTGAGTCGGGTGTGTTGAGTCAATACTAAACTAAAAATTCCATAACCTTAACCCCTAACCCACATTACAAGCCTCGAAAGACCTTCCGATCCTTAATTCTGAGTTGATTCCATTAGTGGAGGTAGGTACGAAAAATGTTTTCCGAATTCTATCATTTGTATTTAGGGAAGAATCATTAGTTTGGTGTTCTAACCGTTGTACATTATTTTGTTCGAATTCACACACTACACGAGGATATTCTATTTTGTACCATTGTGTTGATTCTTATGCTTGGTAGTAACGTGTTTGATAGGCTAGACTTGCTTAAGTGAAATTCTGAGAATTGCCTTGTTGAGAGATTGATTTTGAGGTTGGTTTGATGCAATTTTCTCGATTGCTCGAGGACGAGCAATATGCAAGTTTGGGGGAGTTTAATGTATAGGGTTTTTGCATGGATTTGTAGGGCAATTTGAGTTAGATTTATGTCGTTTTAAGAGTTTATAATGCGAGTTATGCTCCCTTTTAGGTACATTTCACCTTGGAGTTGAAGAAACGAAGTAGAAGCAAAACCATGCGAAAACGGGTGAAAAAACGAGAAATTCTAGGGGACACGCCCGTGTCCCCTTGGAAGAGTAAACTGAGACACCCCCGATTCTCAGTACAGGAGTTGACCCACGGATTTCAGAAGGTGACACGCCCGTGTCACCAATATAGAGCAAACCGAGACACCCCCCGTGTCTCGGTACAGAGAGGTCTGGACAGTCTCACACCCCCGTGTCATTCTGAAGAACAACCTTTGACACCCCCGTGTCAAGAAGAAAGCGCGAGTACGATTTTTGTAGTTGACACGGGCGTGTCACTTTTTTGTGCATGGGCACTGCACGCCCGTGTCACGTTGCGGAGCTGAGTTAGGAATTCTATTTAAGCACGGTTTTGAGGCGAGTTTGGGAAGCTTTTGGACAGATACTTTCCCAGAAGTTCAAGAGGACGTGTAGGCGGAAGAAACACGAAGACCTAGAGTTGAAGATTCAATCCAATCACAAGACTTTATCAATTTGGTTTTATTTATTGCTTTTCTATTAAAACTAATTCCTCAATCTTTAGTTTTTGTTAATTGAGATTTAGTATAGTTAGTTTAATTATTCTAGATTCGTTTTGATAATTAAGTTAGAATTTCCAGAATTATTAGTTTCGTTTTGATGTTTATGTTAGACATGAATGTTTTGAGTGCAATTCCTTTGATTTTAATGAGTTTTGAGTCTACTATGAGGAACTAATCCCCTAGGGTTAGGGGGTAAGGATTATGCATCTAAGGTGTTTGAGTTAATGCTTGAGTTAAAGTGTATGATTCTTTGTTAGGAAAACGGATTTGAATAGAATGTGTGTGGACTGGCCATCCATTAACATATCGTAAATTATCCGATAATCGAGAGATTGAGGATAATGGAGATTGTTTTCCAAAACTTAGACTTTTTGGGCTTAAAGAAATTTAACCCTAATTTCTACGGCGCGTATTTAGAATTCCATGCCAAGCCGCTAGGTTTTAAATACACTAATCTTTTTTTAATCGATTAATCCGGTTACTAAATGATTGTGAGAACAACACTTGGCTTGATTAATTAGACACCTAGGCTTTGAAAGAAGCTAGGTATAAATTTGTGATTAGGTTGAAGAATCAGACATACTTACATGAGCATTGATTAAAGCACTGAAGGGCATATGATTTACTCCCCGACCTACTTTAGCTAAGTGATTTATTCTCGATTTTAGTCATTAGTTCATGTGGTTAATTAGTCATTACTTGGTTTAATTTTGTCATAGTAGTATAGTACAACTCTGTTGATCTTTGTTCGGTCTCTAGATTAGAAGTAGTCATAAAAGTGGTTGTTGTTTTCCCTTCCCTGTGGATACGATACCTTAAGTGTTGCAATTGAATTTAGAACTTACACTTGGGTTCAAGATTTGTCTATCATCTCCCTATCTCCGGGCTCACCTACCATGACGACTTTGCCTTTCCCCGTTACCGGAATAGAGTCCAGCAGTCTCTTCCTCTTCTTAGACAGAGGGCTTTGACCCTCCGGAATTTTCCTAATGACAATGCCCGTGCGTTGCCCTTAATCCTCATTGGGAGCGATTTGGAGAGGCCGCTCCCCGCCTCGTTGGTTGGAACCGCCCCCTTGGCGGGGGATAATCCTTTTGTCGGGTGTAGCCCTTCGGCCTTTCCCTCATCCTCTGTCCTGGGTACTCGAACTTTCGCCACTACGACCATCTCCGCGGCCACCGCCCGATCTGCCTAGCCTGTGTTATTGCTGATGCGGTTGTTGTTGTTGTTGCTGCTGCTAGTTTTGAGGACGCCCATGGTTCCTCCAAGCGTTCAAGAGTGTGGTCATGTTTTGCATACCACATCTTCCTACCATCAGTTTTTCAACACCTGCCAAAAGAAGAAAAAATGAGCATCAGGCTTTCTTGTTCAAAAGACCAGAAGACAAAGTCAGTATTTCTATCTAAAAGTTTGTATCCTAGAATCTAACCGTCTCTCTCCAAATCTCGCTCGGGAGGGTTGGATATCATGTCAGGAGGGCTCACAAGCCTGCAGAGGAATAGTAAGTCTTCATCATCCATCAAGTCCTTGGCTTTAATAAGCCAACCCTCATTTTTCATCGCAAGGGCCAAATCTTGAGCTCATTTTATGGGAAACACGGGCTCTAAGAGAGATCTTACTAGGATCATATCTCCATGATTTACCCATGCTCAAGGGACTCCAAAATCGTCACCCTCAGGAGCCCTCACGAAGAAGAACTTCTTCTTTCACTTAGTACCATATGATGTCGAGGGTGAGTCAATCAACCTCAAGTTGGATTTTGCCTGGACGTAGTAAAAACCCACCCTCAGAGACGAGCAAGGTGAACGGGCCACTTGGAACAAGCTATTGAAATTGTGAACCGAGGGCTCATGCGTTGTGCACTTCATCAAGATGATAAAGGCATTGATGAGGGCTATTCCGTTTGGGAGGATCTGCGATGGGCTCAGATTAAGGTAATTTAAGATACTCGCCATTCGAACCGATATTAGGAATCTTAACCCTCCCGCTGATATACTGCCCTTGTACACTATCACTTCTCCGGGAGGTGGATTGTTGGCCCTCTCGTGCGCCACCGGTATCCGGTAGGTAAACCTCTCGTCCCAATGTATTGGGGCCCTCAACGTAACCAAGTCCCCTACGGACATTGTGCTCTGGATCTCGTCAGGGGTCCTATCAGAGGCTTGCATGCCAGAACTCTTCCCTTCCGCTGGATTCTTAGATTTCTTGCTCCTTTTTCGATGTTTTGCAACTAGGTTCCTTTGAAGGCCCAGTGGCTGCATCCCCCTATGTTGGACCCGAAATGGCTACAGTTACGGTGCGACGATGAGGGTTCGTGGAACTCTCTGTCAAGGGCAAAGTTACCCCTTAACGTTCTGCCTCCAAGACCAGATTCATCTCTTCAAAGAGATGGTCAACTCCGCCAGAGTTCCTTTCCCCCATGGCTGACACGGCGGCATCAAGATCTTCATCTCTAGCCTCGCCAAAGATTTCCTCCACTGTTTGATGGTGCGGAGTGGGATTATGGGAGAGAGACTGGAACTCGCCATATCCTCAATTTCCCTCACTGTTTCGTTAATGAGCTCATTAGACATGATGAATTTTGGGTAATAGAAACGGTCGAAGAGATGAAGAAGAAGGAAATGCCTATTGATCTAGGGTTAGCAAGTAAGAAGAGTTAGAAAATGCCTGAGAAAATACCTAAGGTTCTTGAAGCCTTGAAGATTGCCTGAGTTTTCTGAAGAGTGCGAAAGGAACTTCTGAGATTTAGAAGTGCTCTAAAAGTGATTGCGTGGAAAAGAAACTTGGAGTGGATGTGAATCTCCTTATTTATAGGAGAGAGAGTTGGTGGGATTCGGGTAATAAATTCAAAAGGTGTAATGATTCCCGCCTCCTGAAAAGGTGCACCCACTCTCTAAAGAGGCATTTAATGCCTGACATCCCGACCGGTCAAAGTGAAAGGACTGCATTAAATGCAGCCTCAGAACAAAGTCCACGAGCGCACAGCCTCCCCGCCAAGAAGTGACCCTCGGAATTTTGAAAGTCTGAATTCTACAGTCCACATTACTGTGAACTACAGAATTGGGGGGCAAAATGATGAGGCTAAAATACGCTCAGGACATGCATGTGACACGTGGTCCATCCCCAGCGTTACAACGTGGAGCCTTAAGGGCACCTCAAATCCCCTCTCGTGGATGAGCATTACCCTCGGAGAACCGTCCGCTCCATCCTTACAAGGAACCCTGGCCTCCCTCCGAACGGGCGAACAAGATTAACAATATGAACGCCACGCGACCCTCTGGGCTACCCCTGAGCTTTCCCTCGAGGACATTCTTCCGTCGTCACAAAGACGAAACCATTCTCTTCATGACAACGCTTTAGGCCTAGGTACCCCTCGAACCTATGAGCCTCAAAGCCCACATCAAAACCCGAGCCTGCTTGGCCCTCGGTAACAACCCTAAAAGGCTCTCTGACACATAGTACCTACCAGCGCACCCGCCACTGTTGCCCGCCACTAAACTTTTCACAGGATTTTGCAGGGGATCCCTTTCAGAGGCTCCTCATTACACCACGTGTCTAGGGCGGCACAAATGCAGGACCACCTTGTCCAAAATTACCAAAGGGCTCTAACCCTCAAGTATAAATACTCAAGATCGCACATACTCTGTAAGCAAGCTTCATACACTGAGCTCTATTTTATCTTCATCTTCTTCATCATTTGAAGACTGACTTGAGCGTCGGAGAGCCAAACTGGGTATCACCCCCCATTCCCTCAGCTTGGCTTTTTGACCGTTTGGTGTTTATTCCTAGCAGGTTGGACCCCCTCAATTCCGGTGATTCTCGCCTGAGTTTTAGCCCCTGTTTCCCCACAATATAAATTCTAAAGTGTTGGAGTTTGCCATATCGAATTAGACCCATCACAATGGAATTATTTCAAAATTTTAAAAAAAAATCAGATTCAACTAAATTACAATATAGATGAAAAAAATATTTAACAAGTTGAAAAAATTATAAAATAAATAATATATAACATTTAAAAATAGAAACTAAAAATAAATGTGATTGAAAAGTGATATTAATCTCAAAAATATAAAAATTATATAAAATATAACATATTTCCTCAATTTAAAAAATCAAATTAGTTAATAATTAAAAGGAAAAATCGCTCGATTATTAAGACAAATCTATTGAAAGAATAAAACAAATAATTATCAATAAAAATAACAAACATTACTATAGTAAGTATTAAAATTATAAAACAGATCTATTTAGTGTAAATAAAACTATAATAAAATAGATGGAGAAAAAAATAATAATGAAAACTTAAAGTTCATTTAAATTTGAACGTTCGCAAAAGGATATTTTCCTTCAATTAAAAAGTACAAAATTATTTGATAATGAAAAATTACAAAATAAAAAGAAGGTGTAAAATAAATAAATCAAAAGTAATAAAAAAAAAAGCAATAATATTAGTTATTGATAACAAAACTATACGAAATAAAATAAATCAAAAGATAAAAATCAAGCATTTATTTGAGTTATTAGTCAGAAATCTACGAAGTAAATGAAAATTACAATAAAATAAAATAAAAAAGAAAAAGACAATAAAAATTAAACTCATTTAAATTTGAGCCTTCTTAAAAGATTTTTTCATTCGATTAAAAGGACAAAATTGATTGATAATAAACAAATATAAAGTAAAAGGATAGTGTAAAATAATATAAATCAAAAGTAATTAAAAAAGTAATATTATTAGTTCTTGATAACAAATCTATAAAAAAATAAAATAAATAAATAAGTAATCAAAAGATAAAATCAAACAAATGAAACATAAATGTTAGGTTTTTATAATAAATATATATAGTGTAAATGAAAATTATAATAAAATAAAATAAAAGATACTACAATCAAAACTTAAAAATGTTATTTACATACTGAAAAAAAAAAATTCCATGCAATAAGAAATACAAAATTGATTGACAATAAACAAATACAAAATAAAAAGATTGTGCAAAATCAACTAAATTAAAATTAATACAAAAAAGCAATCACATATGCAAATATACAAAAATAAAAAGAACAAATAAGTCTTCAAAACTGGAAAAGAGAATAAAAGAAGCTGTAAAAATACTTACAATGTTAATGGAATACCTCAAATTTTCTCTTAGAAATTGTCGACTATAAAGAACAACTAAAACCCTAAACTGGTAAAGAAGAAACTGAAAAATAGATTAGAAAAATAAAAATTATATCAAAAATATTTATACGTCTAGCAATTCTATTGAGATAAATTAATTAACCTAATTAATCATCTTTATTATTAAGAATTTGAATTTGAATTTGAAAAGTTAATGGCATTTTATGAAAATTACATCATATATAATTGTGTACTAATATAATTAAGGATCTTGTACAAATTTATCCCTGATTGGCATAATTTACCATTAAAACTCCATTCATAATTTACCATTAAAACTCCATTCAACATAATTTTAAATATATATTAGAAAAATAAAAAATTCAAGATTTGAAATAAAACGCAATTGATATTATTTATTAATTAAAATAAATTAATGAAATTTTTTTAGTAATAGATATAAATAGATAACATCCACCTAGAGATATTTATTGGATTTTTTTAATAATAGATTTATAAATAATATAAATTAATGAACTTTTTTTTATTAGAATTAAATTATTTCCAAAAAATAGAAATAAATATTACATTTCATGAGTTTTATTTGAGCATTGTCATTAATTACATGAGTTTTATAATTTAAATTAAATTATATTTTTTTTAAGTTTATGCATTCAAAATAAATTTTACCATAAATTGATACTTTAATTGAGGTCAACTTCCACAAATCAAGGCACATATACAATTGTTAAATAAATAAAATAATTTAATAACCATCAACCAATCACAATTTTTAGTTTAAATTAAAAATCTCAAAAAAAAAAACCACAAAATTCCATTTAGTCAAAATCAATTTAATTAGTGTCAAATACACCCTTCCTAATATTATAGTATAGATATAGATATAGATCTGTTGAGATATTTCAAGGCAATTAACCAATATCAGTGTAATCGGACACCCTTTTTCACTTGTAGAGCTTCAAAAAGTAATTTGATGATGGCATATTTGTGGGGAATTGATTTGAACCTTGATTATGGTGTAAGATGTAACGCCCCGTGTCTTCGTTTCAGAGAGATATTTTATTTACTTTTTCACTCATTCATGAAACATTCATATATATATGTATATGTAATTTCATCCCACACTAATACACTCACACCATCATATTTTATATATATATAAGAGCACTAAGAGATTATATACATATTATATACATTAATATCTTACTTTTTAACTTTATACATATATATCATATATCTATACTTATATTACATACATTATATCACATATATCATATACACACATTACACAAGAACACACACAAACCCTTTTCTTCCATTTTCTTCATACATACACACTTTTGATCAAGCAAGAGGAAGGAGAAGAAGAGGACTAGGATCATCATCATCACCTTCATCATTTCATCCATATCATCTCCTCTATCTTTCCCTTAAGGTTGGTTCATAGGTCGGCACCTATATGTATATGTAAGTGTGCGCATATATGAGGGTTTGTTAGAGATTTGGATTTTGAACTTTAATCTTGTTGATCAAGCATGACTTCTTGAGCAATATATGTGAATTCATGAATTCCTAGCCTTGTTTCCTTGTTACTTAGATGAAAGTTGATCAATTTGATATATTTGAGGGTTTGTGGATTGAATTCTTGATGATCTTAACATGTTTGCTTGGATTAATTGATGTATAATTCAAGTATTAGATGTATATTGGTGTTATATGCTAGTTTTGAGTTGTTTAATTGTTGTTGGTTGGTGTTGGAGAGGTTTGGGAGCCAATTTCCGAGCTTTGCCCTGTTTTTTCGCCCAGCAGCACTCCACAAGGCCGTGTGGGGCCTTAGTTCATTTACCACATGCCCGTGTGGGACTCGTCTGTGTTACAGACGGTTTTTACATGCCCTTTTCTGCTTTTAGTACATTTTCCACATGCCCGTGTACCCCTCAAACGAACTCCGATTTACCCGAATTTTAAACCGTTAGAAACCTCTTGAAGTCTAGAACACTCTCCAATTGGAATCACCTCATTATCCTTTCACTCTCTTGGCTCCCGTATGTGATTTATATGATTGGCATACTTGAATAATTGATGATTATGTGGTTATTTGACACTTTATGGTCTTTAATTACTTAAACTTAATTGTTAACTTCGTGCCTTATGTGAAACGAATTCATATGATTGCATGTCTAGAATACGTGGTCCCCGTGAGATTTATTGCCTACTTGGGATTATTTCCATTCCATTTATAAGCATCTATATGATCATTACATACAAGTATGTGTTCATTTTACACAAGAATATGCTCATGACTACGCCGTGCGTCATATTTCGTATCATTATTGAGTCTTACCTCACAAGTACACAATGTTTCCTTTCTTGTTCAGTTCTTCTCCAGGGCGGAGATACCTTGATCTAATAGGCACCGACTGAGCTCGTGTTCTTGTATTGTCGTCTTCCAGGTGAGGTTTAATTTCTAGTTACCCGTACAACTCTTATGTGGATTTTGGCCAAAATGTATACATATATCTATAGTTTTCCATAAACCTCAAATGATTTACAACTGAACTACTACTACTGTACTAAACTATTGTTACTGTACTGAATTGATTGTATTTTGGCGAGTATAATGTACTGTACTATGGGCCCGAGGGTAGTGTACTGAGCCAACCGGGAAAACAAGGGTTGACGGATAACTCTTACACTATCCTCATAACTTTTGGGATGACCCCTGAACTCACTAGGAGATTAGTGGAGGAAGGAGTTCCGGGCATAGGGACTCATGAACCCTATGCTCACACTGACTGGATAGTGGGGCCTTGCAATCCCACCATCACCCGAAGGAAAAAGGGTTACTGAAACTGCTCATAACTGTGCATTGTAATTATATGTGTGATCACCTAATCAATTAAGAACTGAATTATTGTACACTGTCGGAGAAAGGTTGGAGAATTGCCCTCACTCGTCGGGCCACTAATTGATTGAATGGACTGATTTGTTAAATTGGATAGTTGTAATCTAGGGCGAGATCTATTGTATTATTGAACTTATGTTGCTTCTGTTTATGAAACCTTACCCAAGGTTATAACTTGCATGATATGTGCGCTTACATTTATTAAACCCCTCACTCAGTCTTCCATAGACTGACGCCTCCACCTTTTAGTCTTTTACAGGTTGTTGCTAGGCGGGAGTGGTGTCTTAGAGTACTTGATCGAGTCTTGCACTTGTACACTCATCACATATTACATTGCTTATTGTATTAAGTTGATTTAATTATTGGCCCTTTGTGCCATCTATTGAATTGTATTGACTCGGGACAGGCTTCTAGGATTTTAGTGGAACCCGTATTTACTTTTCTATTGGGATTGCATTTATTTTCTTGATATTGAATGAATAAGTGCGTTGCCTCCACATCTTTGTTACTATTGATTTATTCCAGTGTTAGATTCCGCCTAGCTAGGACTGTCTTTTCTTTGTCTTCCGTTCGCTGTGAGTTTGGTTTATGTATGGATCAGTCCATTTCATATGTGGGCCGAACTCATAGTGCGGGGGATATAGTGCTCTCGTCACGGGTGCTACATAAGATGGGAGGAATGGGGTGTTAAATAGTCATCAAATTATGTTTGCTTTTATATAATATTCAGTCAACAATGAAATTGATTAATATGGTACGACATTTTGGTTCGTATTAATCGATCATTGATATTTTCTAAAGAAGAAGTCGAATGTGATCTTTTAATCAAGGTATCTAAACACACGAATAACCAATTAGAAGAGTATGACGCTCAAGTTAAATGGTGATACTTTGTGGACTTGGGAAAAAGAAAAACTAAAATGAGCAAGAGTTTATTAGTAAACTTTCGAAACTGATTAAAGGGGTATTTATAATGTTTGGTACTAGTCTTTTTAGAGTGTCATGTGTCTTTATCTTGAGTTATGAAAACCCTAAGGAGTGATTTATTTCATTGTTAGTATTCAAATTGGTTTGAGACTTGAGTTTTCGAAAATACTAAAACTTATTAAATAGACCCATTGTAAAATTTGGACTTAACTAATTTACTTTCTTGAATTGATTTATACTTTTTTATTATGGAAAATATAGTAATACCCTTGAAATCCTAGACAATGTTGTCCCTCAAACCTAGTGGCAAAGATGTAAAATTAGGTAAGTTTGTGCGACAGCACTGGCTAAGAATTTGATTAATTAATAAGGGTAAATGACAATGGGAAACAAAAGGTTGCTTTGACCCACTATATATCCAAATATAAATAATTTTATATAGTATTTTAATTAACCCACCCACTCGTAAATTGGTTGTAACTTGTATGGCTTGGATTACTTGAACCTTAGAGCATCTTGTGATTTGTCATATGGACGAAGAAGATTTTAGTGCCAAAAAAGAAAGTAGAAATACACGTATAGTATTTAACAATTCTTGGAATGAATTGTTAAATAATTTACTTTATGTAAGTCAATTTATTTTCCAGTTATTACATTTTATATTTCTTTTATTTTCGCCGCCTAATATGGACGGCTAGATATTAATGTGTTGAATTATATCATGTGATTAAGATCAATGTTCATGGTGGGATTTAATAAAAAAAAAAAAAAAGTACCAGATCAAAAAATTTATTTCTGGGATGGTTAGAATTAAAATAAGCCGAGATTAGATTTAAAACCGAAGTCTGGTTTCGCCCGTTTTGTTGCCATGATTTAGGCGTTTTGAGGGCTTGCCACCATGACTGGTTAAGAATCATATCTCTAGCTTATTTAATCCTGTAAAACTACCATGTACAGTATAAGGTTTTTGATATGGGCTTTATAAAAGTTTTAATTTACTATTTTTCTTTTATCTAATCATTTCATTATTCCGCCTTGAATAAAGATCCCTCTGTCATGGTATCAGAGCCATGGGTATTGATCTTAATTTCTGGTATTATTCAACACATCATTCTGTTTATGATGAATATGTTTAGACATAGAGATACTGTTAAAAATAGTATCGAAGAGGAATATGATATCCCTCAAAATCTTGATCTACTTAATAAGTGGACTATTCCTAAGATTGATCCAACTGTTATTTATAAATTTGGAACTTTTGATAGAATAAGTTTCAAACATGTTGTTAAAACTACAGAAGAGACTATTTCCCTTAATAAGGATGAAATGATTATTAGATTACTTAATAATAGAGATCTTAATAAATACAAAGGTATTCATAAATTTGTCTTTCCGCAAATCCATCAATATTCCATTCATAGATATTTTTCCCGCTGTAGGAATTATTAAACATATACTCATTCTCTTCAAGAAGAATATCTTGAGGAGTAGGCCTAGGATAATAATACATCCTTTGAGTTGGCTTATCAGCATATTTAGATAATTTATTAACTTCATCTTTCACAGTATTATGAAAACCTTCATTATCAGACATACTGTCTGCAAATTCTTTATTAAGAGCACTAATTCTGAGCCCTTTGAATTTTTCATCTAGAATTTTCTCTAGATCAGTCATAGATTTTAATTTAAAATCCTTGACTTCAGGAGGAGGTTGAACACTAGGGATAATTTCACTAGATGCTTCTTGGGGTTTTTCATTTTTATCCTGAATTTTCAAATTATTAATATCAGAGATAAGTTTTTCAACTCTTTTATTTAAAGAAGAAATATTTTCTCCTAAAACAATTAAATACATATTAGTAAAATTATGCTGTTAATTAGTAAATAATTAACCCACCCACTCGTAAATTGGTTGTAACTTGTATGGCTTGGATTACTTGAACCTTAGAGCATCTTGTGATTTGTCATATGGACGAAGAAGATTTTAGTGCCAAAAAAGAAAGTAGAAATACACGTATAGTATTTAACAATTCTTGGAATGAATTGTTAAATAATTTACTTTATGTAAGTCAATTTATTTTCCAGTTATTACATTTTATATTTCTTTTATTTTCGCCGCCTAATATGGACGGCTAGATATTAATGTGTTGAATTATATCATGTGATTAAGATCAATGTTCATGGTGGGATTTAATAAAAAAAAAAAAAAAAAAAAAGTACCAGATCAAAAAATTTATTTCTGGGATGGTTAGAATTAAAATAAGCCGAGATTAGATTTAAAACCGAAGTCTGGTTTCGCCCGTTTTGTTGCCATGATTTAGGCGTTTTGAGGGCTTGCCACCATGACTGGTTAAGAATCATATCTCTAGCTTATTTAATCCTGTAAAACTACCATGTACAGTATAAGGTTTTTGATATGGGCTTTATAAAAGTTTTAATTTACTATTTTTCTTTTATCTAATCATTTCATTATTCCGCCTTGAATAAAGATCCCTCTGTCATGGTATCAGAGCCATGGGTATTGATCTTAATTTCTGGTATTATTCAACACATCATTCTGTTTATGATGAATATGTTTAGACATAGAGATACTGTTAAAAATAGTATCGAAGAGGAATATGATATCCCTCAAAATCTTGATCTACTTAATAAGTGGACTATTCCTAAGATTGATCCAACTGTTATTTATAAATTTGGAACTTTTGATAGAATAAGTTTCAAACATGTTGTTAAAACTACAGAAGAGACTATTTCCCTTAATAAGGATGAAATGATTATTAGATTACTTAATAATGGAGATCTTAATAAATACAAAGGTATTCATAAATTTGTCTTTCCGCAAATCCATCAATATTCCATTCATAGATATTTTTCCCGCTGTAGGAATTATTAAACATATACTCATTCTCTTCAAGAAGAATATCTTGAGGAGTAGGCCTAGGATAATAATACATCCTTTGAGTTGGCTTATCAGCATATTTAGATAATTTATTAACTTCATCTTTCACAGTATTATGAAAACCTTCATTATCAGACATACTGTCTGCAAATTCTTTATTAAGAGCACTAATTCTGAGCCCTTTGAATTTTTCATCTAGAATTTTCTCTAGATCAGTCATAGATTTTAATTTAAAATCCTTGACTTCAGGAGGAGGTTGAACACTAGGGATAATTTCACTAGATGCTTCTTGGGGTTTTTCATTTTTATCCTGAATTTTCAAATTATTAATATCAGAGATAAGTTTTTCAACTCTTTTATTTAAAGAAGAAATATTTTCTCCTAAAACAATTAAATACATATTAGTAAAATTATGCTGTTAATTAGTAAATAATTAACCCACCCACTCGTAAATTGGTTGTAACTTGTATGGCTTGGATTACTTGAACCTTAGAGCATCTTGTGATTTGTCATATGGACGAAGAAGATTTTAGTGCCAAAAAAGAAAGTAGAAATACACGTATAGTATTTAACAATTCTTGGAATGAATTGTTAAATAATTTACTTTATGTAAGTCAATTTATTTTCCAGTTATTACATTTTATATTTCTTTTATTTTCGCCGCCTAATATGGACGGCTAGATATTAATGTGTTGAATTATATCATGTGATTAAGATCAATGTTCATGGTGGGATTTAATAAAAAAAAAAAAAAAAAAAAAGTACCAGATCAAAAAATTTATTTCTGGGATGGTTAGAATTAAAATAAGCCGAGATTAGATTTAAAACCGAAGTCTGGTTTCGCCCGTTTTGTTGCCATGATTTAGGCGTTTTGAGGGCTTGCCACCATGACTGGTTAAGAATCATATCTCTAGCTTATTTAATCCTGTAAAACTACCATGTACAGTATAAGGTTTTTGATATGGGCTTTATAAAAGTTTTAATTTACTATTTTTCTTTTATCTAATCATTTCATTATTCCGCCTTGAATAAAGATCCCTCTGTCATGGTATCAGAGCCATGGGTATTGATCTTAATTTCTGGTATTATTCAACACATCATTCTGTTTATGATGAATATGTTTAGACATAGAGATACTGTTAAAAATAGTATCGAAGAGGAATATGATATCCCTCAAAATCTTGATCTACTTAATAAGTGGACTATTCCTAAGATTGATCCAACTGTTATTTATAAATTTGGAACTTTTGATAGAATAAGTTTCAAACATGTTGTTAAAACTACAGAAGAGACTATTTCCCTTAATAAGGATGAAATGATTATTAGATTACTTAATAATGGAGATCTTAATAAATACAAAGGTATTCATAAATTTGTCTTTCCGCAAATCCATCAATATTCCATTCATAGATATTTTTCCCGCTGTAGGAATTATTAAACATATACTCATTCTCTTCAAGAAGAATATCTTGAGGAGTAGGCCTAGGATAATAATACATCCTTTGAGTTGGCTTATCAGCATATTTAGATAATTTATTAACTTCATCTTTCACAGTATTATGAAAACCTTCATTATCAGACATACTGTCTGCAAATTCTTTATTAAGAGCACTAATTCTGAGCCCTTTGAATTTTTCATCTAGAATTTTCTCTAGATCAGTCATAGATTTTAATTTAAAATCCTTGACTTCAGGAGGAGGTTGAACACTAGGGATAATTTCACTAGATGCTTCTTGGGGTTTTTCATTTTTATCCTGAATTTTCAAATTATTAATATCAGAGATAAGTTTTTCAACTCTTTTATTTAAAGAAGAAATATTTTCTCCTAAAACAATTAAATACATATTAGTAAAATTATGCTGTTAATTAATAATTAACCCACCCACTCGTAAATTGGTTGTAACTTGTATGGCTTGGATTACTTGAACCTTAGAGCATCTTGTGATTTGTCATATGGACGAAGAAGATTTTAGTGCCAAAAAAGAAAGTAGAAATACACGTATAGTATTTAACAATTCTTGGAATGAATTGTTAAATAATTTACTTTATTGAATAATATGAAATTACTCTTTTATCCTCTATTTCTTTTCGTCGTGTACATAAAATTTTTAATTAAGAACAAAAAGGTTCTTCCTCCTCTTCTTATTATTATTATTATATAATGGATTATAAATAAGATCAATGGGTAATATAACTCATTTTTTACTATTTCATAACAAATTCAATTGGATACTAAATTACTCGGTTATATGAGTTGTCAATGAATGCATGGGGGTATTTTCGTATTTGCAAAACTTTTATACATTTTATTGCAGAGAAGATGAATTAACTTATATAATTCACCTAATTTCACGAATACTAAATACTAATGTGACCAATTTATTCATGTAAAAATCATATTATTTTGGGCAAATTACATATACTATTTTGAGGAAGTTTTATTTGCTCTTTCGGATAGAAAATGATAAAAATCTAAAATACCTCAAGGTTTTATATTAGATATTTATTAAAATGATTGAAATAATGATATTTCTCAATTAATTTTGACTTAATATATACTTGGGGGAGTGTGAGTTATAAATATTAATTTCCTAATTATAAATATTAATTTTTAAATATAATTTAAACACTAAATGAGCTAAGTAATATGTGATACTCAATATAATGTCTAAAATCCATAAATGTTAATAAAACGAGTCATTAACATTTGACATATAACAAAATAATTTTTAGGGGTATATATTTTCGACAATATTGAAATATTAACGTATCATAGGGTGGTATTTTAAAAAAAAGTTATAAAAATAATTAATGCAACCCTAACAAATTAGGGTGATTACTAACAAAAAGAAAATCTCAAGAACTATGATGCACGGACACTTCAAAAAATATTATTTTGTCGTGTCGTGTCGTGTCGTGTCGTGTCGTGTCGTGTCGTGTCCGACACCGTGTCCGACACTCCTCACGTGGGAAATTCAAGAAAAAATTCGTGTCGCCGTGTTCGTATTCGTGCATCATAGCTTAAGAACCATAGCTAATAAATGAAATTAAAGTATCTGACTTATAATTAGACCTAACCTCAAAGTTGTCGGATTTAATTTGCCCTATTTATTTTTTTTAGTCAATATAGGAATATGATGCATGTAAAAACACTGTAGCCAAGAATGTCGATTACATAAAACTTTGGAAGAATTTCAGTTTTTAATTTTACAACTATGCCCTCACGGCACAAAGTCACACGATTATACAATTACCAAATCTTTAGGGTCATCAATTTAAATAAGAAAAATAAATTATAGTAAAAATAATGTACCCCATGAAAGTAATTAATTATATTTTAACCCCTTCATGCTGAGGAAATGATCAACCATGCATGCCCTACTTCCCGTACGCCCAAAAATCCATCTCGCTTCTCAGAGACAGCGGATTAATCTGGTTCAATGACGATGTCGTCGTGTTCGTATTCGCGTCCTGATGATTGGAAGTATTAATCACAAGCCGATCCCAATCATTCAGATTCTGATCATCTCTCCCCACCACCATAGCCTGCGACGCTTGATCACACTCGATTCCCCCCTCATACCCAGTTGTCGGAGCCGGGCTCGCGCTCTCACAGTCTTCTCGGTTGCTCGCTGCGTTACCGTTCGACGACATGAACTGCTTGACCTGCATGTGATGATGCTCGTAGTTATGATCCGGCGGGGCTGGCATGTGATCGTAGTTGCTGGCGGTGCTGTTGTGGACGGCGGAGATGAAGTTCTGGGCTTCGAGATGGGGGTGGTACTGGTGGTGGTGTGGGGGGAGTGTCATGTGTGAGTAGTTGAGATCGGCGATTTGGTGGTGGTCGTGTGGATTGTGAAGCAGGTATTGATTGATGGTGGCGGCGGTGGTGGTGGTGTTTCTTTGTGTGAAGAGGGATCGTGATGCGGTTGTGGTGGTGCTCATCATGTTGAGGTGGTCGTCGCTGCTGCTCATCATCATGCCGTTGTTATGGCCACCACCGTCGTTGCTCCCTCCAACTTTGAATAGGTTCTTCTTCTTGAATACGCGGCAAACAACCCATCCGTCCTCCTGGAAAAAATGTAAACAGTAATGGAGTCAGAATTTTTTGATTGATATTGATATTAGCACACTTTTTATTCGTCCTCCTAGGCCTGAAGCCTGAAGGACATCGTTCAACAATCTCTCATGGTACTTAGTTGGACGATTAATTGTACAACCTTATTTATTGTATCATTTTTTTTATTTTTTTTTTTAGTTTGATGTAATGTAATTGAATCCATTACTTTATGTCCATTTGAACAATTTAATTTCTCCAAAACAAGAGACGAAATATAAAATTGAAACAAGATAACCAAACCCGTCAATCTATCAATTATCCCAGCTAGCTCTTCATATAAACAAGTTTATTTTGTGGTTTGAGTAATTGCCGGATATGACAGTGCATTGTTATACCACGTGACCAAATGCATGTGGAATAGATATTAATCAACATTTTATCCGGTATACTCTTGAGTCCTATCATCAATTCCAAACTTACAAAAGTATTAACAAACACAAGTTTAAATCAGATCATTAACCTAATCATCCTTAACCTTTGAAGTAAACATGATGGTAGAGCATGTAGTGATGTGAATGACTTACATTGTGCTGAGGATCGTGATCAGAGTCTTCAAGCCTGTATTCATGCATAATCCAGTCTGTCTTCTGGCCATGAGGAGCTCTACCCCGGTAGAAAACAAGGGTTTTCCTCATTCCAATCTTCTTGAAAGTATTCCTTATGCATTTGTCTCTGCCTGTTGCTTTCCAGAATCCGGCACTCGTCGCTCTGTTCGTCCTCGAACCCGTCGGGTATTTTCTGTCCTTGTGGCTGAAAAAGTACCATTCGTTCTGGGGAGTTGATCCGATCTTGCACTTCTCTGCATGCACCATATATACATATATTTACTTTTTTTTTTTGGTAGCTATATATACATATATTTACATACATAATGAAGTAGAAAGATTTTATTTTATTTTATTTTTTGGTAAGGGAAGTAGAAAGATTTGATGATGAACATACTCAGCCACTACAAAAAAATTTATTTATTGTGACCAAATAATTGTGAGAAAATTAAATTTTGTCACATATTTCCTCACGATAAATATGTGACAAAATTTAATTTTCTCACAATTGAAACAAATTATTGTGAGGAAATATAGTTTTTCTCAAAAAAAGAATTATTTTTTCTTATAATAACTTAAAAACATAATGTGACAAAAAAAAAATTCTCACAAAATATAACTTTTTCTTTATTTAAAGATTTCCCAATTCCTCCCTATGTGAGAAATTTATTTGTCATTGTAACGCACCACTCTTTCGGCCAGTATGCGCGTGTAAATTTTAATGATGTATTTAATTTATTTTATTTCGTTTTTACTTTAATTAATCCTTAATTTGATAATTATGTTGTTTTAAATTATATTTAATTATAATTACATATCGTTGAATTTTGTGACACCCGCTTTTTCGACGTCCAAGCTAACGGCATGTGTTAAATACAACCCACTAATTTGATTTGGCGGAGGAAATTGTAATTTTGGTATACTAAGTCAATCCAATTCGTAATTTTTGTACAAAAAGATTTCCGTTGACCTCATAACCCCAATATTTTTGTAATTTTATATACTGTTTGACCCGCAGAAAAATCAACTGATTTTACCCATGTCCTAACCCTGATTTATAGGTCTTGTTGTTTCCATCCAATTTAAATCTATAATAAATTTAAATGATTTGAACTCATAATAAATGCAGCAGATCATAGGTAATATAGACATCATAATAATGGAGTTAATAATACTTACCTTGTAGATCCCAGGGTTCAATCTTATTCAAATCGACTTCTCTTATGACCTCCATGTCGAACTTCTGAAACGAAACTTTCTTCCTCAAGTAGAAGTGCAGAAGCTCCTCATCAGTCGGATGAAACCGGAACCCCGGCGGAACACCGCCGCCTCCCGACGAACCCGCCGCCATATGTATCTCTGTACCCAACTCTCTCTCTCTCTCTCTCTCTCT
The DNA here is from genome assembly GCA_037501455.1 of Lantana camara. Lineage (NCBI taxonomy): Eukaryota > Viridiplantae > Streptophyta > Magnoliopsida > Lamiales > Verbenaceae > Lantana > Lantana camara. The sequence goes on along the minus strand of CM074855.1, from coordinate 25,548,976 downwards.
TTAAAGTTGATATGCACCACTTACAGTTCCTCTCTCTCTAAGTTCTGTGGCCTGTTCAGGGTGCAATTGGGCTTCATCAAATGGCAAAACCTTGTATATATACAGTGTATGGTTTCTATGCATGCCTGGCCTAAGTGCGTCAACTGTCAACGGAGTTATTGTAGAGAGAGAGAGAGAGTTGACGGCCGGTGGCGCCGCCGTGGGGATTGCTTAAAGGTAACGTAAATTGGAAGTTTGTAGTAAAGGTAGGGTGGACAAACCTAATATACAACTGTTAACCCCACGGCCACAAGCTTAACCCGTTTCATGTCAATATAATCATACCTGATCATCATCTCTAAATTACTCCACCTTACCTCAGATGATTGACTATAATTAATATTTATTATTGTTTAATTAATTGTTAATTATATTGCTTTTATAATTAGTAACATTTCAGGAATGGAAATATATATAAGAAATTAAGATACTAGCTAACTTGTTCTATGATATTGGACAAAAGAAGAAAAATTCATCAGGCTAATCGTTTTTCTTTCTCAAATTTACGAATCTAGCTAACCCGAACCCGATTAGGTCAAATAAGTATAACGAGAGGATGAGTGTTTCGCACTTGTTATGTGACTAGAGAAAAATTTAAGGAGAATGCCCAATTAAATAGTAAGTGTAATGCAATTATCATTATAATTAGTTGGGCTCGATCGAATTGGGTATGAGTTAGAATTTTCAGAGTAAATAATGGTATTATCATGTAAGTACATACTTGATACAACAAATTAAATCCAAATTGCTGATTACGCATCAGTAAAGAGAATTTTATATGTCGATAATAAATGTGATATATTTATTGAAAAAAAAGGTACAACTATAATAATTTACGAAAGGACGTGGGTTCAAATGTATAAATTATGGTGCATCAAAGTTTGAAAAATAGTACGAGTTATAATTTATCTCTATTATCTATGTTACCATTGCTCATGCATAAATAAAAGGTGATGATATGTGTGTGTGTGTGTTACCATTGATGATATATATTAGTGAAGATCCATTTTATTTTGACGTATAACGAATTCTAAACTAATAATTAGGTATTACGATTTAATCGTTATTGATGATTAGTGATACATATCTAATATACGTTAATTAATAACGTTAAATTTTTAATTTCGTGTTCCTTGCCTACACATACTATATATCATTAGCTATAACTTTTCCATTTTGTTCTTTGTTTCTTTTTTTTTAAATTTAATATAACCCTTGTAACCATCAAATTTGTAAAGGTCATTATTATAACCAATGTTAATTTATCTAAGGAAAAAACATGCCACATTATTTGGAATAAAGTCAAAATATTAGTTCATGTTAAAATAGCAACACGAATACAACAATTCAGAACACATTACGGATAAGATGTGATGATTTTTTTTTAAAAAAAATTAACACGTAACAAGTATCTAATATGATATTCGATAAGCCACATCATATAATATATTTAGAAATGCACTTAACGGAAAAAATGCATTTTTCAATCAATTATTTGACGGATGAGACTAGAATTGTAACTTTTTCAAAATAATGGGATTAAATATATCTAATTTAAAAAACATGGGACTAAAATTATAAAAGACTTAATTCTATGGGACCAAAAATATAATTTGCTCAAAATCTTAATAACTAGAAAATGAAAGTCAAACCCCAAGAAGATGGTGATGCATTGCTAAAAGGGTTGCAATATACTTCGATATTAAATGCAGGAAACAATCCCGAGGAAATAACAAAGTGTATAGGATATTTGATTGCTCGTAAAGCAAGGCCAAGAAAAAATTAAATCAAATTAAAAAAAAAAAAAGAAAACTGCTGAGATTCTAGGGATTGTGATAAGGCAGTATAATTAATGGACGGTCCGTGTACACTCAAATTGCATTATTAGTATTAATTAATATAGGATTTAATTAAAGTCTAAACTGGAAATGATATTAATATAGTTGGAGACGCATTCGCCATAGCTAGAGCAGGGGATCTGCACATGTACCCATTACCTTTGATCCAGGAACCTCCTCTTCCATTGATTGCCTTTCACGCTTTTATTTCTTCCCTTTTCCTTAAGTCATGATTCCAATTTTATTCACCCTGATATGTTGATTGTTGAGGTATAGGATATGAAGTTTTAGTTCAGATTGGGGTTGGACTGGATCGTTATCTTTTAATCACGATATATGAATGTTTTGTAACTCGATCGGTATATAGCTTGGTATGTGTACGTGGGTGATGATCATATGTATTTAATTTGTGTTTTTGTTAGCGAAGGGACTTATTTGTGGTGATGAAAACATCTTTATTTCATCGTTACAGTATTATGACCGATTAGTTTGTGGTGGATTTCATTAGTTGGTTATTATGAAATTTCGTCATGAATTTATCACGAATGGAAAGATGTTTAATTATAAATTTCGTTACAAAACTTCACATAGCATGTATAATATATTTATATTTTCACAAAAGAAAATATAATATATATATAGTTGGTTTAACAATCAAATGATTTATCTATATTTAGTGATATAATTAGGGAAAATTCTATCTCATACTCGGCTCGATCGAACTCAATCAATTAAAAAGGAATTGTATTATACTTGTCATTCGGTCACTCTTTCTAAATTTTTCACCAACCACATGACAAGTATAAACACTCAGTCCCCTTATTATACAGGTTTGATACAGCTGTTGATATAGTGATATATATATTGTGATTTTCTCTTGCTTTTGATGGCGAATAATTGTCTATGGAGCTTTTTCCCACATCAGTTATTATAATCAACATATCAGTATATCACCATTGATAAGTTAATTATTTCTACTCTTCTTTTTTATTTTTTTGTTGGGATGGATACATGGGTTTTTACTTAATTAATTAAGTAACAAAGAGAATTTATGGACATTAACCCTCAATAACTCGTTTTCAAAAACATGGTCATTATAGACCGAACCTAGTTTAACCAAATCAATGTAATGAGGGGTAATGTTTTACACTGATCGTATGATTCATGAAAAATTTTAAGGAAAACAAGAAATTAAATAATAAATATATATATTACACTTGTTAATATAATTGGTTGGATGAGTCGAATGGGAATTTCCTAATATTTGCGTGCAATTTAAGTATAATATAGGCATGCATGTTTCTTAATTAGGTTAGGAGCCTATAGCATTGCTGCATCGTTAATCAATAGAAACAGGTGTTGGAAATGTACATGGTATTGCTAGCTAGGGATGCTCGATGTTCCTAGTCCATGTCCACAAACACAACGCGCGTAAAAGCTTCACGACTGCAAGAAAGCCGCACGTCTTTGCGCGCTGAATCGGCTTCTGCTGTTCTTATTTAGCAATATATATGCATATATATTCTACGACGCATTTCTTGATGTTTATGAAATCAGATTCCCCGATTAAATTCCGTGTTTTATCTCCCGTTAACTTATCGTATCAGTGGCAGCTAGACTCGTTGATGAATCAACCGTACCTCTTTATTTAAAGAGCATTCTTTGGATTCCGACTGAAAAAGTAAAAAATTATCTCTTGATATCCCCATCGGGGGTCAATATACTTTAATATGTGTAGGTGGAAAATATGTTCCCAAAGTTACTGTATCTTACACGGGAAAAAAAGTGAAATAATTATATTTAACTACCCTGCATTTAGGCCTAATTACAATGTAGTCTATTATTTTTGAAAAATAATATTTTAGTCCCTAACTTTGAGAACCGTTATGTCATTCCAAAAATACTCTTGTTTTGTTATTAAATTTATAATTTGTATCTAGGAATCGTTTTGTTTATTTTTGTAAATTTTAGGGATGATTTTGTAATTTTGATCATATATTCAATGTAACACTCATAAAACCATTAGGGGTATAAGTGTACTTTTACAAATTTCGTTAAGGGATCTCACACCAAAAAAGATTTATAAGGACTAAAATATAATTTTTAAATAATGAAGCCCAAAAATAAAATGACCCTAAAAGAAATTAACAAGCCGGAGTTAATTTAGTAGGTTGTTATGAGTTATGAGCAAGAAAAGGAAAATTAGGAAAGAATAAGTAAAAAGAGACGGGAAGTCTGGTGAGTGATTTATTATTAAGCTGCGTATTAATGAAATCAAAGTGCGTTGAAAATTGAAATTGTGGGCAACAACAAATTGAAATTGAAATTGAAATTGAAATGAAATTAGAGCGTATCAAGTATCAACAACAACATTCCAAATAGCTTCGTCACCTTCTCCACACGCATTGTGCACTCTTTTCATCCTCTCCACCGATTTGCATATCCCGCTGCACTTCCAATCAAATGATGCCACGCACACGCTTCCACTCCGTAATTTTAACTCGCAATCTGTGCCCCCAATAAAAGAATCAGTTAATAATACGATTTTCTCTTCCCAGAAAACATATAGATTTTTAATTCAACTATCTGGGTAAGAAGAAATAATAATAATAATAATAATAATGAAAAATAATTCAAATTTTATACTTTTTAGACCTAGCTTATATGATCGGGCAGAATTGAAGGTGAAACACAAATTTTGATCAATTCCTATGTTGCCTTAGGATCAATTGTAATTAACTATACTAATACAGGGTTTTGTGCAATATTTTTAATAAAATTTTCCAACTACTATTTTTAGACAAAATATAATCGTTTTAACAACTATATGTCTTTTTTTACTATAATTTATTAATATGAATTGACAAAAAAGTATATTTATAATTTAATTTAAAAATAATGACAAAAATTGTAATTATTCCATTTAATATAAGAATGAGGTGTAATTAACCCAAAAGGAAAATTAGTAAAATTTATACCTGGCGGCGTTCCACAGCACATAGAGGGCTCATCGACATGCTGAACTTCCAACCCTATCAACCATGCCCCCAACGAGACGTCCTCGTTCGCATATCGGTGCAATATTCCTCTGTTTAATTAGCATATATTGATTATGGTGACAAAGAAGAATCCAATTTCAAAATTAATTAAGAGTACTACTTACGAATTAATGGAGATGTAATTAGCAAGGTCCCTTGAAATAGCATAGATTTGACCCGTGGCATGCCTGAAGTATTTGTTCCCTTCTTCCCCGAACTTCCAGTACTCCGGCTCGTGATACTTCACTCCTCTGCTTTCTCCCAAATTAATTTCACAATTAAAATAAACATAACTTTTTTCTTTAATTTTTGCATATTTTCACACACTATTACTCACTTGTGAGAAAGGACTGGTCCAGACTTCATGCACCCAATGTAGATCCTGGGTTTTGATCTGTACTCTGCCAGTGTGCTCACCAGCATTCCTGATCAAACCCAACCCAAACAAATGAATAATTCGAATCGGGTTTGGGCTAGAATTTTCCTTTTGCTCAAACCATCAAAACTTACCCACATTGAGATGAACATCATCATCAACCTTAACGTAGAACTCCGCATCCCACATCGCCACCGCCGTCGAGAAAAACAGCCGCGTTTTCGTCGAGAGCTCGTGGTAGCCTTCGATGTGGTTGAGGCGGAGGAAATCCTGGTGCTCGGCGTTCTCGGCGTCGATGGCCCTGTCCAGAACTCCGCCGGTGGTGGCGCTGCGGCCGATCACGAACCGCATCACGACACCTTTCTCGTTCTCCAGCTTCCTCAGCTGATCTCCTTTGAGCATCCACGTCTCGCGCAGAGAATCTCGGCGCTTTCTGCTGCTGAAACCTGTGTTGATCCCGATCACCACCAAGGCTTTCGGAAGAGTTTGATTGTTGGCAGCTTTCCGGCGCTCGATCATGTGGTTGGTTCGCGTCGCGGCGAGCTCGATCTCCAATCTCGATATCGATTTGTCTAATGATCTGTGTTTAAGCTTGATCGGAATCAGGATTGTGTATAGCTTTTGGAACAGAGAGAAATTAACTACTCAAAATTCAAGAAAATTATTTTCGGAAAAGAATATCAGTTTTCTTGAAAATTTAAAGAATGTTAATTTTTGAAATCAAATGACTTGTACAAAGAGATTATTAAAATTTTCTCATATATTAATTTTCGTAGATGGAATTCTGAATAAAATTTAATGTAAGTGAACAAATATTGACAAAAAAAGAAAAAAAAAGGTTCGCTCCAATGTAATTTTGTCCGGTAATTAACTCATCAAAACTCCCTTAACTCAATTAAACTGATAATTGATCTTTTTTAACGATGAAAAGTTGGTGAAGCACGTCTTTGCGATGGATAATTAATTCTTTGAATATATAAATTTAATTTAATAGCAATTTTAGAAAATAAACTGAGCAAATTAAAGCAGTAAAAACTGGAGGATGGTGAAGAGAATTAGGCAATTACTGGATAGCTTGATGTGTCTTGATGACTTCCCCAGTAATTTCTTTCGGCTTTCGTTCCACCAATTTCTTTAAAAAAAAAATAATAACATAATGAATTAGTAGACTTACTTCAGCGAAAAAAAAATGTTAAAATCTACAGATTTTAAAAAAAAAAAAAATTTAATTAGTCAACTTACATGTCTCGGGATTAACTGTTGTGCGAACTCAGAAGGCCTAGGCCTGTTCTGTGTGGTAAAAATCGATCCTAAAAGAAAGCTTCCAATGCATAATGCCAGAATAACCTTTAAGGAGACAGATTTTCCCCTCATTTTTTTGTTGCTAACGTTGTCGTTGTTGAGCTGCAATGGCGAAAAATACGAGCCCATGCGATCGAAAATATAGAAAAAACAATTTTTATAGGAAAAAAACAGTAATAACAATGTCACTTTCTTCTTCACCAGCTGCAAGTTATTGCTCTATGATCTTGTTGGACCATGATTTTGGGTTAATTTATATACCTGCAGCAAAATTGTGTGAATAAATTATTTGTGGGTAAAATTCAATGTACTCTAATAAATGAAAGCAACAATTAGAGCCTCTAACAGCCATAAAAAATATGAGAATTTGGCAGTAATTTAATGTTATTGAACATGGCATGTCTTAGGATGTGGTATGTTTGAGGTAGAAATAATGATCATTGCATTAAGAGTATGGTAAAACAACCTAAGATATTCCTAAATTTGTGTGTGTGAAAGGGAGAGATTTTCAAGTTTAATTAGGTTTCACAAATAAGGGAGTGCTAGCTAAGTACCTGATGCATGCAGCATTTAGGGATTAGGGTATGAATTTGCACCTAATATAATGCAAGAAAATGAAAAATTCTAGCTCAAACCCGACCCGGCTGAACTCAACAAATTAAAAAGGCAAGTGTGATACTCTTCCTAAATTTTCCACTAACTACACAGCAAATGTAAAACACTCGTCCTCTTGTTACACCGGTTTGATCCAGCTAAGTTCGGGCAAGAATTACCCCATATATATTGTAAAATAATGGAAGAAAGAGAAGTAGAGAATTGGATACCTGCAGATGTTGAGATGAGCAATGATTAGGATGAATTAATAAGGGGAGTTTGAAGGAAATATTATTACTTATACTTAGGTGATAGCTTTCTTGATATATTATGATATGATAAAAGAGATGAAAGTCGTTTTATTTGCTTGCAAAGGTTGGCAGTTCAATCATGTTGCTTCCATGTTCCAACAAACTCCCTATACTTCAAACGGCAATTCTATCATTCTATGCAAGTTTGAAAATCCCGCTCTCTTTGCCTTACATTAATTTACATCATTATTTACATATTTTAGGACATACGAGAGCCTATGATGCACGGATTGGACACGGCGATACGAATATGATATGAATTTTTTTAAAAATTTCCTGCGTGAGAGGTGTCCAATACAACACAGCAAAATGATATTTTTAAAATTTTTCATGCATTAGAGATGAGATCTTTTTATTTTTCGAAAAATTTTACTCCAAACTCTTCTCAGAAAAATCTGATCAATTAGGGGCACTTCTTGCTCGAAACTATCTCGATCAAAGCATGTAATGACAGGATGGGTGTCATAACTTATATACTTGTTATGTGAGTGATGAAAATTATAAAAAGAACAAGCAATTAAATAAAAAGTGTGATATATATGAACAAGTGTATTGCACTTAGTAGTATCTGAACAATCCCTCGCACTAAAAATGACACTAATTAAGGCGTAAAACACTCCATCTTAATTACATCCGTTTAACCTAACCAGATCCGTGCAGAATTAGCTTCTGTTTGAGCAAATCATACTTACGAAACCATTACCTAATGTTAATACAGAAGATTTTATGCCGCGTGCAAGCCATGACTAGAGACAAATACCAACGAACTATACCAATAACGGATAATTGGGCAATAATTTTAGTTATAGCAACAACAAAACTATATAACTTGTATAAGAACTTCTTAGGAATCAAGAACTAAATATATGCCCCACAAAAGGAAAAGAATTAAATATATGATGCATGGTGGCTGGTGCAACATATATATTATATAGGACTGTATTGGGCCTAGGCAAGAAAAGCCCAGGACAAAATCATAAAGTTAAATGCATTAGAAGGAATTTTGGATCCTTTCAAAAAAAGAAAAGAAGAAGAAATTTTGGGCCATATATATATATATATATCTATCCTTATTAATTATGGTACAACAAAGAAGGAATCAAATGACTCAAGTTTCTGCAATATGTACCTAACCTAGTTTAGGCTTAACCCTTTTTTGCCCATTATATAGGATACAGGTTTTCAAAAAGATATTACTTTGATGTAAACAAAGTTGATGATCTTTTGACCAAAAAAAATAAAAATTAATTTGATGATCTGTTTGTTCTTGAAGAAAGAAAAAAAGGAAAGTAAGTTCCATCAAATTCTTGAAGTAAATTTTGCTGTCAAGTTTCCTATTTCGTAAACGTAATTTTCTTATATTTAATGAATGCAATATGCTTATAGAAAGAAAATGATTAAAGCAAACAGGTGCAGTTAATTAGTTGTCACCATTTGGTCATATATTAGGAATGGAAGGAGAATTTACATCATCCGGGACTGTGGCCTCTGCTAGACTTGTTAGAAGTACGGGGAGAGGCGGATTGTTCACACAGGGGAATGCTTGCGCCGATACCGTTGCACGTCAAGAGCATCAAATCATTCTTGACATACCTAGTAGGGATATATATCGAGCTCCTGATTGTGTAGGATGTGAAATTTACGACTTAGTCAGTACTTTCTAGTGTTAAACTTTTGTGAAAAATAAAATAAAAAATCATTTGAGCCCAAAAATCATCCTCGAAATGACATTTATATAAAACTTCTATTCTCATAACTATGTTCTTTTTGACGGAAAACGCTCATTTTAGGGGGGGGGTTTATAATTTCTGAACAATAATCTTTTTTTTTGAAGTTGTAATAAATCTTAGGGGTTATTTGTAAGTATCCCAATTCTGTATTATCTTAGTTTTGAAGATGGACTTTGTTAGGAACATGTGTGAGACATGTTTGATTGTGGAAGTTAAAAGTGATGGTGGAACAGTAAAAATAAGGGGGGACACAAATTGGAGCTCCCAATAATATGTTCCTTCCTGTTTTAACCTGTCATTTTCCTTGCTAACCTTTACTCATGGAGTGGTTAGAAAGCAAGATTATATAAGTCTTCTGCTGAGTTAGATCATTACTAAATGCTTTAGAAAAAATAAGAAACTTTGCCTTTTCTTTTTGCTAGCTAAAGCACTTACAACCCCACCACTCAACATTGAGGATGTGTATATGTGTGTTTGTGAAGAGCCCATAAAGCTTAGAGAATGCAATGAATCTTGTTCATGATTGTTTTGGACCTAACTCTCCTCTAATTTTGGGACCCTTTCATCAATGTTCAAACTCAGCAGTCAAACATTGGGGGGAAAGATGGAAACAGGACACAAAAGGAGGGCCTAAAGTTGCCCACCTAGTTAGTTTATCTTTTTCTTTAGTTCTATATGTTATTATGCGGTTCAAGTACTGCTATGTTGTAAAGTTGTCTCTATTAATGGTAGTTGTTTACCAAGAAACTCAAACATGATACTTTTGATTATGCTAGCATAATGTGGAACCGCTGAAGTACATTACTTGGTACCTTGGTGGTCTCGACCTAGCCGGTTACTAGGAGCATTATGACCTTTAACGGGATCGAAATTCTTAATCACTTTTTGTTTTTCCTTTTTTGTGGATCGTCGGATTATTCATGATCGTGTGAGCATTGCACGTAAATACATTTAGTCATATTATCGTCTGAACGATTCATACTACAGTTGGGTATATAACGGTTCCGGCTGCGGAAAATTAACAAAAAACTAAGAGAGAGACTGAGAGAGTATATCTAAAGGGGATGTTACTCACTACTCATGTCATAACTAAATATAGTTGGTTTTGTTGCTTAAGTAATAGACTAGCTAGTGATGGTATTTTGTTTCTCTATGTCCTGATCTAGTGAGCCATGACCACTTGTTGAAGGATCATGTATCCCTACATGAGATGTATTGCATGAATACCATCTTGACCAGAAGAGATAATTCAAGAAGTTGACGAGACTCAATCCAGCCAGCAACCAGTAAAACATGTCAAGCCTATCCTTGTTGAGGTCATTATTGCTGAGCCAACCGCCTCCCGGACCGGTCGAGCCGGTTACTCTGTTCACCAACGAAACCAGAAGGGAGCTCAGATAGAATCCGAACGAGTACGAACAGTAAGTCATGGCTGTCAGAAACGACTGCATTCCCTGTATCGACTGCTTGTAGAAAAACTCGATCAATCCCACGGCTGTGAACATTTCTGAGAGCCCAAAAATCAGAAACTGAGGAGCAATCCAGAAAATGGAAAGGGTTTCATTATATCTCAGAGCTGCATTTCTCCTCTTGTGCTCAATAACGGCCGCAGAGACCATGGAAAAAGTCGCAATAAAAAGACCGGTCCCGATTCTTTGGAGAGGGGATATTCCGGAGTCTTGTTTGCTGATTCTCCTCGTGAGAGGGACGAAGACGGTTTCGTAAATTGGGACAACGAAGATTAGCATCATGTAGGGAATGGCTTGGAGAGAGGCCGGAGGGATTCGGAAACTGTTTGTTAGATGAGTGTTCATTGAAGTTCCTTGTTGGACTGAGAATGTCTGGAGCTGAGCTAAGATGGTGTTGAAGATTATTGTGCAGGCAAAGATTGGTACTACAGAGAGGAGTATTTTGACTTGCTCCACCTGTGAGACACTGCATAGCCTCCATGGACTCTCCCTTATCTGATCATTGCTGTTTTGGATTTTGATGCAGGCTTTATCAAGGAACCTGATTATATATTTCAAGTAAATTTCATCAACGGTTGTAATTGTCGTAGTTCAAGTAATAGGGGTGCATATGGTAATATATATAACTAGAAAGGGGGTGTAAGTGTAATTCTTTGTTTCATCTCTTCTTACCTGAATTTATCAGTGTGGATGAGTGTAACATTGTTAGAACTGGTCCCAGAATGGAGTTGAGAGGTTGTGGTTCCACTGCCGTGCAGCATCTCTGCATTCGACGGGCAGATTTGCTTTCTCTTTGAAATTGCTGCAACGAAAACCTATCAAGAAACAAGAAAAGAGTAAATACAAATACAAGTAAAGCTGATGAAGGGAAAAAAATGAAGCTCTTGAATTTGTTAAATATCAGGATAATTACACTAATATACCAAGAGGTTTGGATTAATTACACAAACTTCCCCTGCGATTTAAGAAATTATGAAAAGCTTCCCAATCGAAGAACTTATATTACTTCAGGATCCATGTATTTTGGTCACAACATCTCTAATTATTTATGGATACAGTATTTTCTCCTACACATGCTGATCAGCACTTGATTTTATAGGATGAGTTAGACCAAATCTTAGTATATGTCAGGGGAAGTTTTTGTAATTTCTCAAACTTCAGGAAAGTTTGTCTAATAAGATCAAACCTCAGGGCATTTAGTATAATTTATCACTATGTAGCAATTACCTGAGCAATTGGTGTGAATATGCTTCCCCGTGGCGGGCTGTTACTGTACACAAGCGAACCCGAAATCAAGAAAATCAAGCCCACAGCCATAGCAGCAGCGGATACTCCAAAACCGACATCCATTCCCGAATGAGTTTGGACCCACACGAGAAGCGTGAGAGCCACAAGCTCACCGCTGCAGAAGGCAAAATAGGCACAATTGAAAAAAGTTGACAGCTTTTTGGATTTCTTCATGTCGAACTGATCCGCCCCGTGACAGATTATGTTTGGTTTCAAACAGCCACTGCCTAAGGCCACCAAGTAAAGCGCCCCGAAAAATATCCAAGCCTTGTACCCTCTTGCTTCCTCACAGCCAGTGTCCACACCCATCACACAACTCGCCGGCCGTAGTTCATCAACATGAGCTTGAACTGCTAGTAATATGAATCCCTGTCAGAATTCAATAATCAGTCCATGCATCTCACATCGAAACAAACCAAAACTTCCGATCGGGTAGTAAGCCTCTATATCTCACAGGAGCATATCAGCTTATAATCATCAGTTCTATTAAACAAATTAGTGTAACTACTTTAACATAAATTACTCACAGAGAGCTCGACGAAGCCGAAAATGAGCATGGTCCAGAAGCTCCCGAGGTAAGAATCAGACAGGAAGCCGCCAACGAGGGAGAGCAGGAAAACAGTGCCAACAAAGTTAGTAACTGTATTAGCAGCCTTTGACAGAGGGAAGTGCATCTCATTGAACACATATGTTATCAAATTATTCCCAACTGCAGCAATTGCCATCATCTCGAAGGCCAGCAGTCCTGATCAAAACAAATTCAAACCAAATACTAAATTCAATCACAACACTTACATAATCAAGAATCATGATTCATAATTAACATAATCAAGCAACAGGCATCACCAGACATGATACAGTACTAACACAGTGCACTCCCCAGTCCCCACTAAGAACGTCAAATAAAAACACCACCAATCATGCAGACACCTGGTATCCCGGCCATCAAACATTAAATTAATCGAGATTACAACGAACCGAAAGAAAGCAGATATCGTATCTGTTGGGATCATGTAGTACCAGATTATCATATATACAGTATCACATGAAAACAAAGAGAGAAAGGAAGAAGATGAGAGAGGGAGAGAGAGAGAGAGAGAGAGAGACCGAATACAAAGAGAGCAGCAGCCATTCCACCATGTTTGTTGGGCTTGCAAGGTCTGCCTCTCCAATCAACAGAAACATGTTGAGATTCTGATTCCCTATCCATATATATAGAAGAATCTGTCTATGCAGATTGAGGAAGAGATGAGAATGTTTGGTATTTTAGGAACAAGAATGGTCCTGTATTCTGAATGAATCAGAAACAGAAAGGCATGAAGAATAGCTAGGCTGCAGCTATATATATGTATATCCCTTCCCTTTCTTCATAAAGGTGGTTTAATTTGTTTCTTTACTGATTGAGGGACAAATCCTAAGTGGGATTATGGGTCAGTATTTATAATGTCCTAGCAAGGTTTCCTAGTTTGTCCATCTTACTCTTGTGACCTCGGTTGACTTTGCTGTAGTGGGCTGCCCCCACCTGCCACAAAATTTCAGCTCCCACCATCATCAAAATTCACAAACATACACTATCTATCTTCTTGGTATGTGCTTCAGACATACACAAAGATACATAAACTATATATATATATATATTATAGATCGTCCCAATAGCTTAGTGATTTGACGCTATATCAACTTTTGTATTTTTTATTATCGTGTGTTAACTTTATCAAATGTCTAAAGCTAACACTCTTAAATAAAATGTCAAGTGTCTTAAGACTCTTGAAACATATTAGAAGAATTAAAAGTAGGGACTTTATTCATTTAGAATATGTAATTGCTCCATAATGGCTTATACAGTATCCGAATTCAGAAAAAAATGAATTATGACTTGAGTATCGGACAGCCTTGAAGGGTCTTTCGAGGGCTCCACATTGAGATCACGTGTTATCTTGCACCTCAAACTCGAGCTCCACAGCAAAATGCTAATTTAATCAAAGATCTAGAGTTTCGTCGTATAGTTGGGATGTGGGCAAAATAGGGGGAACCAAGAGAGAGCTTAGTTGTGAATGTCCCCCAATTGAAGCACCTACCTATGTTGTTGGGCATATTTCTTGATCTCAAGTTAAATGAGAGTGGAGCGTCACCCCCACTTAATTGTTACCTTCTTTTGCCTGCGTAGTCATCATAGTCTCATTGAATATACTCTCATTCCCAAAGCTTAATCAATTCCCCTCCACTTTCCCTGCTTAATTCCTTTCCTCTTGTGTCATTTTCATGCATATCTTTCAAAATCTCCTCTCCATAACTACTGCACATCTTTATTTCATTTCCTTCTCCAATACCGAGTTGTGTTTCGTTGTCGTGCGTGGATTCGGTCTGAGCCAGAATCCCGCTAAATCTGATTATTGGTTGTTACTATGTTATATCCTTTTTGTGATATATGGTGTTCCAGGCTCTGTTCCAGTTAGCTAGGTGAATCGTTACATGTGGTTAAATGAATTGCTATACTTCATATTGCTGTTTTGGATGTGATCATGAGCCCATCAGGGTCAGTAATGAAAGTCGGGACTATCAAGACGTGACCTCTCTAACTCTGGAATTCTAGCTCCGCATCCCAGTGTGTCGTATTATCCCAATGGAATTACACAAATCCCCTTCCCCCTCCTCTTTGGAAGAAGTCATGTACTTGAGTAGTATATAGAGAAGACATTTGATTACATGCAAGCCCATCATCTTTCTCATGTCTCGTTCGATATTTTAATTAGAGGTTTCGTATCTGAGTATCTAGAAACACAATTAATATCAGTAGAAATAGCTAAAGATGTTTGGATTTATATCAAGTTTTAATTAGAGGTCCCTTGTTGGGTAAGAAGTTAAGAGGTAATAATGATCGATGAGTAGTGACCATATCACCATTCGATTAGAATCAGGGAAGCATCATCATTTCACACTTCTTCAGTGGCAAGCGTTGACAATCAATTAATTTTTCTTTCTTTAATACTCTTTCTTTTTGACTTATATATTGGCTTACTTGATAAGTCAAATTTCTTTCCATTATAACATAATACTATATTTAGTGATTCAAAAATATTCCTTACCTTAATTATCATTTGTTAATTTGGTATTTGGTAATGGGAAAATTTTTCTTACAATTGCATCTAAATTCTCAAACTGTTGCATTAAATTTAAGTACTTTATATTTATATTAAAGTCCCCTAACGGTATAAGACGCTAGAATTCTGAAGTAAGATTTATAGTTCGAATTTTTAACTATTGGGTCGGGAGAGTAGTCCACTTAATTACAGGCCACCATGAGCCTTTGCGGTACCAGAAAAAATATAATAAAATAAATAATGTAATTTTCTAAATATAATGACTTTATTTCTGTCAGCTAATTATACCTCCATCTCAGTTTTTAAACTAACCTTAATTTAGTGCATTCATATGATCAGTGCTTAAAAACGAAATATTGGAGCAAATAATCAAATAATTCATGGTGTTTCGTGCAATTTTAACTCGAGTCTGACTCGACCAAACCAGTATAATAAGGGAGTAAGTGTTTTACACTTATCGTGTGTATGGTTGGTGAAAATTTTAGAGAATGTGACAAATCAAATAGTAAGTATAATACACTTGCCCTTTTTATTAGCTAATTTTGATGGGGTCGGGTTTGAATTAGAATTTATTAAAAAACATATGTCAAAGGATCATTTAATTTGGTCGAAAAAAAACCTTTGAGTGACTGTTTTTTTACATAAAAGTTTACAAAATTAATAGCTTTATCCTCACTAAAAATACATATAAAAATCATCCCTTTTTTGTATCTCGTACCCCTCACACAAATTCTTACTTCGTTAATTTCTACGTGCCAGAAAATAACATCAATCATAAAGTTTCACATGGACTGCACCCTGGAGGTGTACACTCCCATGCACCAGATTGATAAACGACGTGGGACGTTACAAAAGGCAGTCTAAAAATAGGAAAAAGTCGAGTTCCAAAGCAGCATATCATGGAATCCCCTTACATAATCAACACACCTTAGCCGCCGTTGCAGATGGATAGAGACTATAGCGTAGTACCATATCCACTTCAAGAACACCATATATATAACCTACATACATAATTTCAAAACTAAACCCTTAATTCTTCAACAGATTAAGAAAACAACAAGCAATCAGATATGGGTTTTTGTGTAATTACCAAATGGTTTGTGTTTGTTCAGATGTTGATGGCTGTTGGTGTCGTAATGAGCACTAATGCCGGTAATGATGGTGATGGTGATGGTGATGGTGATGGTGTTGGTGGGTTGAGAGGTCCTCAGGCGACAGCACTGTTCGTGTTTGGTGACTCGTTGGTGGATACCGGCAATAACAATTACCTCGATTCTGTTGCTAAGTCGAATTACTATCCTTACGGTGTGGATTTGAACTCAGGGCCTAGTGGCAGATTCTCCAATGGAAATACTTTTGTTGATTATCTTGGTAATTAGTGAACAATAATTTTGTAATGATTTAATTTGTGACATATGAGTTATGACAGTATTTTTTTTTTTTTGAGTAGGAGCATGGTTGGGTCTAGCGGCGCCGCCACCGTTTGCGGCTCCGAGCACGAGCGGAAATAGAATTCTTGGAGGAGTTAACTATGCTTCTGCGGCAGCCGGCATCCTGGATGAAACTGGCCAACACTATGTAATTAATCAAATTTTGAAATTTTTTCGTTTTCGTACATTTTGATTTGACAAACATCATAATAACAAGTGGTGAACTTCCTTGTATCAAAACACTTCCTTATAATGGGATTTATTTTATAATCGAGTGAAGCGATGATGTGTAACTTATTTGACTTGTTTAGGGACAAAGGTACACGTTAAGTCAGCAAGTGGTGAACTTCGAGACAACACTGAGTCAACTAAGGACGATGATGGGCGGGCCAAACTTGAGCAAATACCTCTCCAAATCAATAGCCCTCCTCGTATTCGGCAGCAACGATTACATCAACAATTATCTAATGCCCTCATTATACCCCTCAAGCTACAACTACAATCCTACCCAATTCGCCAATCTTCTCCTCAATCGCTATGCCCGCCAGCTCGTTACCCTCTATAGCTTGGGCCTCCGCAAATTTGTCTTACCAGGTAAGACCTATTTGTCGGATTTTTTAATTCCATATTCTATCCGTTTATTTCAAATAATGAATATGTATAATCAGATATGATTCATTTTAATTTTTTTATAGGTAGAATATGTTAAAATTTTAATCAAGATTAAAACCTAAACCATTGACAGCCCCTGTTTGACCTGACGTATGTTGTTATAATCATGAATTTATTATCCAGGGATAGGCCCGTTGGGTTGTATCCCAAACCAGCTTGCGACGGGCCAAGCCCTGCGGGGCCGATGTGTGGACTACGTGAACCAGATTCTTGGCCCGTTCAACCAAGGCCTGCTTCAGCTAGTGAACATCATGAACAACGGTACTCATCCGGGCTCCATGTTCGTTTACGGTAACTCTTACGGTGCTATCGGGGATATACTGAATAATCCAGGGAGATACGGATTCAAGGTGGTGAATCAGGGGTGTTGCGGGATTGGGAGGAATCAGGGCCAGATAACGTGCATGCCCTGGGTCCCGCCCTGCCCAAATAGGAACGAGTACGTGTTCTGGGATGTGTTCCATCCGACGCAGGCCGTCGACGCCGTGCTGGCGCACAGGGCTTACGCCGGACCGCCGTCGGATAGTTATCCTATTAACGTTCAGCAATTGGCTATGATCAGTTTCTAGTGGTGATGCATGCATGGATGGTGGTTTAATTAAATGTTGCTTGTTTTGTTTTGAGTTATGTTTGTAATGGTGATCACCTTGTGTGGTGGTGGGGAATGCATGAGTACTCCTTGTTTGGTGGATTGATAGAACACGACTTGTGAAAAGAGAAGTTTATTAATGGAATAATCTTGATGTGTTGGTTTGTTTTTTCTTTAGAAAGATACGTGCTAGTTATTGGATATCTGCAGAGGCTAATTCTAACCCAAATCTAATTCGATCAAATCGGTATAACGGGGTGAGTATTTTACATTTTTCTTATGGTTGGTGGAAAATTTAGGGAGAGTGACCAATCAAATGGCAAGTGTAATATACTTGCCCTTTTTAATTGGTTGAATTCGATCGAATCGGATTTGAGATAGAATTTTCCATATGTAGAGGTGTCTGTTTATATATTTTGAAAGTGTGCTATTAATATGGATGTAATTCCTAACTTTGGGTGTAAAATGGTATGAGATTTTTCTAATTTTCTTTGTGTGGCTAAAATTTAGCCAGTACTAGTTGCATAACATTAGCGAAAAATGTGAATGCGAGATGAAATGACTTTCGTGAGAAGAGATAATCAAGATGTATAGTCGGTCATTCTATTTTCAAAGGACGGTTAACTCTTTTGACTTAAAAAATAATTTTATATATAAAATACTAGGGGCGTATCTGCGACGAAAGTGAATTAGTTATGATGGTTAGGTCAACCCTTCTTACTTCAAAAAACATACCTTTATATATGCAGTATCAATGATACATTAGTGACGAGAATCAGAGTGTACGTTTAACTGGGTTTTTTATTTTAAACACACGTACCCCCAAATAATCAGATGAATTTGAATTCGAGTTATTACACTGGAAAAAGAAAACTTAAACCACTTAAACCAACCCCAAGAGTGTTCAACTGGTTGTAACCCATTTATTCAAAATTATATATGTATATTGATGAGTACTCGCCGAATCTATCTACCTCTCTCTTCTTTTCTCTCGTATTGTGTGTTCTGTTCTCCTAGCGACTAAAGTTCTCCTTATATAGACCCAGAGTCCCCTTAGGGTTTACTACGTTTCCGATTCCGTATTGGATTCTATCTTATCGTTTCGTCTTCCTTCGTCTCTATCCTCAAGACTCCTTCCCTTCTCCATCAAGTCATCCCCATTATCCGTAACTACCTAAGTGTCCTTCCGTAAATAGAGTCCGCGGAGCGAACGACTCAAGCGAGCTCCTAATACAGCTCG
Organism: Lantana camara; assembly: GCA_037501455.1. Taxonomy (NCBI): domain Eukaryota; kingdom Viridiplantae; phylum Streptophyta; class Magnoliopsida; order Lamiales; family Verbenaceae; genus Lantana; species Lantana camara. The sequence continues at coordinate 25,529,960 of CM074855.1, read as the reverse complement.
CTGGCCAAGGAGCTCGTCCAGAGAGCAGCACTTGCTGCTTATACAACTCTAACAGAGCGAGCTCACCCAGCGAGCTCCTTCCGTAGCTCGTCATCATTTAGTTGCTTATCGTTCTAACGATTCTATGGCTGGCCACGTGTCCTAGGTGGGTAGGGCCCCATCACTACTCCCCCCCTAAGTCCGGTCCAGGTACCCGTGCCTGGCCCGGATTAATGTTATCGTGGCCAGCCGTACATCAAGGTAATGGTGATTCAACTTGTAGCAAAGCACACTAACAAGGGGAAGGCCCCCATACAACTCCGAATACAGCAAAATATAAAACCGTTCATGCAATTAACACACTCAACTGTGATGCCCATGCCTATATGATCAGATAGACTTGCCGATGAAAAACCCGTCCCCATTACGCCCGACAAAGCGGGTCCACTCATAACAGCGCAATGAAAATGATGTCTCCAGCAAAAACTAGTGGTGTAGAGTAATCCATTAAAAAACGAATCAGCTCAAACATTATGTCGGTGAGCAATGAGCTCGCCACGTACACAACCCCTAAGACCAGAAAGAAACGCGAGCAATCAGCTCGCCACCGCGTCAACCGAGATTAGACCAAAGTCACCCCACCGAGGCAACCAACTGAAGGACAAAGGCGAGGAACGAGGCTTGTCAGAAGACATCCGCGAGCAAAGAGCTCGCCTTACGACCGTGCAGCTACCATTGGAATCCGTACTATAGCCTATACCCCACACAATAACGATGAATCTGCGGGAAGTCACAAAAGCCGACCAAAGCGCGAGCTATGCGACAAGCTCGCCAAGTAGGTGACATTCCGAGAACAACCACGACCAGGAGCCAACAGCTCGCGCTCCTGGACCGAGATAGCCCGGGCAAGTAGCCCGCGAGCTCGTAACGAAGCTACCCCATGGTTAGCACTCCCCAGTACCATGACCCATAGCACCCAATGTCCGTCAAGGCAATACGAACAATGACATCAATGAACAAACAACGCGTCGTCAAACCGTCATGTAATGCCACCAGCCATAGCACCGTAAACCAACCAGCTCGTCCAACCTCCGGTACGAACAGCAAACAAGCAGATGCCCACGCCGAACACGAAACACTGGAGCTCACCAATAACGGCCACAAACCACGCTGCTCGCTGCACGTTGTAGAGCACTTAAATTCGCCCGCCACAAATGTCGCACAAATTCCCCCCAAAAAATTCTGGAGCGGGAATTCGAAATTTGAAAAACCCCCAAATGCGGGAATGTCTACCAAACTCTTACCAAACATGCCCTATTAATTATGGAAAACCTTGCAAAATACCCTTAGAATGCACAACCAAATTCCACACCATAGCCAACCCTGCAACTTGTCGCCCTCACTTGCCATTGAAACACGCCGGAAGTTCTCCCTCGTCCGCGATCCAAGATGATGGCCGATGCTAAGTCCCAGAAAACAGGTAACTAATCGGCACTTAACCCAGTCTATATTAAAACGCGCACATCCGTTCTTGTGGTCTCTCCGTTATTTTATTATTTCTTTTATTTTTTCATTGATTAGATACGTCACCCTCTATGGCTGCCTCATCCCGTATCCCCTCCGGCGATATCTCGCCGGAGTTTAATCTCCTATTCGCCACCACCGACGGGCCCCAATCACCCGATTCGAATCCCCTTGAAAATCGTGTCCGCGGCCTATTGCAAATCCCTCCTTCCTGCGCTTTAGTATTTCCCAAAAGTGAAGCAAAGTTCCATGAACCCCCCGATAGTGGTTACCTCGCATTTTATTATGACCAACTAGTAGCGGGACTACGATTCCCCATCAATCCGATTTTATCGCAAATTAGTTCTCGGTTCGAGATTCCCCTTAACCAATTCCACCCCAATTCGATTAGATTCCTGCTCGGGTACATAGCCGCTTGCCGAGATCGCCAAATTGAGCCCACCGTAGAGTTATTCGATGCCCTCTTCCAAATAAAATTGCAACTAGAGGTATTTTACATAGCGGCTCGTAAAAAACCATCGATAGTAGATATTGGTGCTTTTCAAAACATCCATTGGACTCGTGATTTCTTGTATGTCAAATGCGAAAAACCTTGGGAATTTCCAACCAAACCCGTGTTCACTAACCCCCTTATTGTCATAACTAACCCGCGTATGCGGGAAAGCCTTTATGAACAAGAACTCAATATTCTTAGAGCTAGGCGATTCGTATTTTCGACCCTGTACGACCCTGGTTCCTTTGCACGGTATCAGCTCAGCTCAACCCCCGGACAGCTTCTGACACCCCTAGGTGAGCATTCCCGATAAGCAATAAAGTAAAATCCAAGCCTATGTAAATTGTTTTAAACGTATTGTTTGTGCCTTTTTGCAGAGGAAACACAGCTATCCGATGCTCGTAAACTTATTCTAGCCCAGAATCGAGCTGCTCGCCCCGTTCAAACAAAGAAACGAAAGACCATAGCCAAAGCCGCGAGCTCGTCCTCAGAGACCATTGTACACGAGCAAAACATCCCGAACGCAAATCCGATGGAGACATTGTCTGTCGAAGCCGAGGCGGAGGGCACCGGGGCGACCCACCTGTCCGCCAAAGATACCTGCCCGGTGGAGGAGCTCGCGGCCCCGCGCGAGCTGCCGGGTCTATCCGCGCCCTCGAGCTCAGTGCCTGTGAGTCCGGTCCCTGCGGATATGGAATCTATTTTGGTGAGTAATAATGTAGAACAAAGTCGAGAATGTCTTCGGAAATGTGTATCAGCTCGCGATCAATTGGCGATGAACAACATGTCACCCCTGAGCAAAGCTAATGCTTATATCAAATTAGCATCTAAGGTACAATATTGATAATATAGCCTTCTTATCGTATGGAAGTTAAGTACATGATCCTCGCACTAAACGTTCTTATGTGCTCCTTATTCGCAGGTATCCGTTTTGAGCAATGGCATTGTCGATGACCTCGTCCGTGGTGCCGAACGACAACAACGAATAACGCAATTGGAGAGCCAAGCCAAGGAAAGAAATATGACACTAGCAGCTGTCAGGGACGCGAGCCAGGCATGGCAAAGGAGGGTTGTTGAATTAGAAGCCGAAGTACTTGCGAATAGAGGGCGCGAGAAAGAGATAGAGGAGCAAACACAAACTCTTGTGCAAGAGCGAGAGCAGGCGTTAAAAGAGGTTGCCGAGTTACAGGCTGTACTCAACACCCGTGAATTAGAAAAGAAGAAGACCGAGGAGGATCTTGCAAAGATGGCGACTGAAGCTCTTGCGTATTATCATCAAGGTTTTGTCATATGTCGGTCTCAAGTGGAAATAGCGCTAACAGCTGGTCATCTGCTGACGCCCGCGAATCTGGCGGAGTTCCTGAGTCGTGATGAAGGTTTGGAAGATCTCCCGGATCCAGTGATCATGCCACCCAACACCCCATCATCGCCGGAAGCCCCCGCGGGCGATCCGGAGCTCGCTGCTCCGCGCGAAGATGGTATTTAAGCCATAGTACCTTGGCTTGAATCAGGAAGTCGGTTGCCGGAAATGTAACTTGGCTTTATTATGCCGTATGTGACTGCTTAATTATTAAAACTATATTACTTTTGCTAGGACAATGTTGAATCAATGTAAGAATTCGTCGAGAAACGAATTGAAGTTTGTATGTCAATTCATGTCCTGGGTAATTTCGAAATCATCTAGCATCTGCATTATAGATCGACGTATATCCGTATTGTCTCATGAGTCAAACAAATGTCATAAATCAAAATCACGTATCCGTTGAATTGAACATGCTGACTTGGAGGAGAGCTCGCATGACTGATACCACCTCATGCGTCTTGGATGTTACGAAGTAGAGGTGGCCGAAAATTCACCATCTTGGAGCAACCGTAATCGGCACTTGCCTAATGTTCCTATCAATTGCACAGCACAACGGACCCAATACGATATTGTAAAATTAGCTGATGTGCTGTGTCAAGGTGAAAAAGAAACAGAAGAAGCTCATGTGCTGTTAGTGGTTTGTGGAAACTGAAAGCAAGAAACACTCCCCCGTTATACCACTATGTAAGTAATTTCGCCAATAACTAAGTTGAAGTCGAAGTTGTCAGGAACTCAATGCACAATCCCTCATGGAGGGGCGAGTAGATCAGCTCGCCACCTTCCAAAATTCTCGGTCTCCGCCAATCACCACGAGTCCTGGCACCAGTGGCAATCCCGTCCTCAAGTAGATGAGGGCGAGCAGAAGAATTCAGTATCCCACCAGTCCTATCAGATCGCGAAAAAGTATGAGGAAGTCTGCTCGCTACACACTCCCGACCAAGGGTAATTAGTCTGAAACAAATTCTAAGCAAAATGGGAAGCCAATGACTCACCCTTGTTTCCGCCAAAGAAAATCAAGAAATTTAAGCTTTTTGGCAACTTGTTTAAATATCGCGACGAGTGCCCCAGCTCGCGGGAACGAGCACTAGATTCAAGCTTTTCTCTTTTTTTTTTTTTTTTTTTTTTTTTTTTTTGTTCAGGGGACTTGTTCCCCGTGCTATGTTCCACCGTGTATCCAGACAAATCATCCCTTTTTACCTTTTCGATTCGTAAATCAAGTATTATTAATATCCAAAGCCTTTGTGATCATGGGGATCATACTCTTGTAAGCTTTTTGCGGCTATTGCCACCTGAATTGTATCAGGATTTCCCAATCACGCGAGCTGGTGATTGCCTGTTTGCTACAGGATTTTGCAAACAAAATCATACGCAAAAGGATATCATTTTATAGCCATGTCTGATAAAGTTACAAAATGATAATCATTATTGAAAGGAAAACTAAACTGACTGACAAGCATTAGGGAAGGAAAGGTAAACTGCGACTAACTAATCCGCATTGTGTTACCTCGTTAAAAACCTCGCGAAGGGAAAACCTCATGGGAAAAAAGCCTTAACAAGGAAAAGAGTGCAACCCGGTGCTTCCTTAAACGTAGTATTTCTTCAAGTGTTGGGCGTTCCACGCCCGTGGCAATTCTGTTCGCTCTCCATCTGCGTCTTCTTCTGCAATTTTATAAGCTCCTCGCATTAATACTCTGGTGACCACATATGGTCCATCCCACGCTCGCTCCAGTTTGCCTACTCCCCCAGAGACCTCTGCTCGCTTGAGTACCAAATCTCCTGGCTCAAACTTCCGTGGTCGAACTGTCTTATCAAAAGCTGCCCTGATTTTTGCTTTATAGCGAGCTTCGCGAAGATGTGCGAGCTCTCTATGCTCCTCGATGAGATCCAATGAATCCGCCAGTAAACGTTCATTCACCTCAGGATTGTATGTGTCGATCCTGTGCGAATTACCCATAATATCAATTGGTATTACTGCTTCCGTTCCGTACACCATGCTAAACGGTGACTCGCCAGTAGCTCGTCGTGGGGATGTTCGATATGCCCACAAGACATGTAGCAGCTCGTCTGCCCATTTTCCCCCGTGGTTTTCCAATCTGGCCTTTATTCCCCGTATGATTGTTCGATTTGTCACCTCCACTTGACCATTTGTCTGTGGGTGTGCTACGGAAGCTGGATTCTGCTGGATCTCCCGTTCCTCACACCATGCCCGAACCTTGTTACCTACAAACTGCGTGCCATTATCAGATATTAGTATCCGGGGAATGCCAAAACGACTGCAAATATTTTTCCATAAGAATTTAATAACATCATTTTCAGTAATTCGAGCCAAGGCTTCCGCCTCGACCCATTTCGTAAAATAGTCGATGGCCACAATGATGAAACGCTTCTGGCTTGATGACCTCGGCATTGGTCCAACTAAATCGATACCCCACATTGCGAACGGACACGGGGAACTCATTGTGTGCATGTAAGCGGGTGGTTGCCGTACTGCTGACCCATGGACTTGACAAGAGTGGCATGATTTCACCAATTCCAAAGCATCTGCTCGCATGGAGGGCCAATAGTACCCTGCTCGTAAAGCTTTGCTGGCCAAAATCCTTCCTCCCTCATGGCCACCACAACTTCCTTCATGAATTTCTTGTAGTATGTCCCGACCTTCTCGCTGTGTCACACATTTCAGCCATAGGTTCGAATATCCTTTCTTATATAACATCCCATTTAGCTCTCCATACCGAGCCGCTTGCTTGATCGTAAGCCCCGTATTTGATTTCCCTGCTAAGAAAGCCAAATATGGTGTCCGCCAATCTTCATCACTTGTGATCTCCATAAGGGATGCCTCCCCCTGATGGTCTCGTCTATCCAAGACAGTTATCTTCTTAACATGGCAATCCCCCAAGGAGCCTGCGAGTTTTGCCAGGGCATCTGCCTTCTCATTTTGTTCGCGATCTATTCTTTCCAGACAAAAATCCGATAGTTGTTCCCTCAATTCATGGACCTGTGCTACATACGCCTTCATACGGTCATCTCTGACCTCGTACTCACCGTTAACCTGATTGACTATCAACTTTGAGTCCGATAATGCCCGAAGTCGGTATGCTCCAGCCCCAATTGCCGCTTTCATACCTGCTATAAGTGCCTCATATTCAGCTTCATTATTTGATGCTGGAAAATTAATTTTCATTGCGAATTCCATGTCGTCGTCGTCCGGTGGTTGTAGTACGATTCCTGCCCCGCTGCCGCCAGGACCTGATGATCCATCAACCCATAGCTTCCACCAGTTAACCTTTTCTGCTCGCTCTGTGAATTCGACCACAAAGTCGGCCAATGCTTGTCCCTTGATAGCCCTTCTTGGTTCATATGCAATATCATACTCGCTCAGCTCGATTACCCACTTAACAAGACGACCTGAATACTCTGCCCGAGTCAAGACCTGTTTCAGCTGAATGTCGGTACGGACTATAATGGTGTGTGATAAGAAATAAGGTCGCAGACGGCGAGCTGTGACTACGACTGCGAGTGCCCCTTTTTCAAGCTCGGTGTATCTAGCTTCTGTATCTGTTAGAACCTTGCTGACGTAATATACTGGTTTCTGCTCGCCACCAACCTCCGTAATGAGAACTGAACTAACTGCCCCTTTGTCGACAGCCAGGTATAATATCAAAGGTTCGGTCTCCACTGGTTTCGACAAGAGGGGCAACTGTGTGAGGCGTTCTTTGAGTTCCTGAAAAGCTTTCTCGGCCTCATTACTCCATTCAAATCTTTTTTGCCTAAGTATTCTAAAGAATGGTCGCCCTCGTTCTGCTGATTTGGCCACAAATCTACCAATGGCTGCTAGTCTGCCTGCTAGCCTTTGGACTTCCTGTATGGTTCGTGGTGCTCGCATGCTAGTGATGGCCTCTATCTTTTCTGGATTTGCCTCAATGCCACGCTCTGTTACTAGGTATCCTAAAAATTTTCCTCCTTGCACGCCGAATACGCATTTTGAAGGGTTAAGCTTCAGTTTATGTTGTCGCAGTGTCCGGAATGTTTCTTCCAAATCCCTGACATGCTCGTGTTTAAATTTACTTTTCACTAGCATATCGTCAACATAAATTTCCATGTTTCTTCCAATCTGGGATTTGAAAATTTTGTCCACCATTCGTTGGTACGTGGCACCTGCATTCTTCAAACCGAATGGCATAACAATATAACAGTATGTACCAGAGGAGGTTATGAAACTTACTTTGTTCCAATCTTCTCGGGCTAATGGTATTTGGTGGTACCCTTGAGATGCATCCATCATGCTTAACAGCTCGCAACCTGCTGTTGAATCCACGAGCTGATCAATCCTTGGCAATGGGTAAAAATCTTTCGGACATGCTTTATTTAAATCTCTGAAATCAATGCATGCGCGCCACTTGCCTCCCGGTTTAGGTACAAGCACCACATTGGATAACCATTCCGGGAACTGGATTTCTCTGATGTGTCCTGCTTGGAGTAATTTTGCAATCTCAGCTTGGATAATTGCATCCTTCTCAGGCCCGAAGTGCCGTTTCTTCTGCTTCACTGGTCGTACCCCTTGTTTAACATTCAAACGATGCTCAGCAATGCTCCTATCCAGTCCTACCAAATCATGCGTACCGAAAGCGAACACATCCACGTTTGCTCGTAGCATTGCTGCCAATGTTTCCCGCATCTCCTCAGGGAGCTGTCCGCCGATCCTGGTCGTCTTGGTTGGATCCCCTGGTACCAACTCAATGGTCATCAGTTCTCCTTCTGGTTCCATAGTCTTCGTGTCTTCTACCCGTCGTTTCATTCCACTAAGCTCGCCACCCGAGCTCAGATTAATAGGCTCGTATTTCCGCTTCTCCTTTCTAATTGCCTCGACGTAGCACCTCCGTGCTGCCACTTGATCGCCCCGCACTTCTCCAACCTCATGTCCGACAGGGTATTTTAATTTCAGATGGTAAGGTGAAGCGATGGCCTCGAATAACGTCAAAGCCGGTCTCCCTAATATCGCATTGTACGATGAAGGCGCATCGACCACCATGAATTTGACTTGTCTTGTTTTCACATGATCCCCTCTTCCTAGAGCCATTGACAATGTGATTTGTCCGATAGGTTCCACCATTTCACCTCCGAAACCATATAAAGCCGTGTTGACCGTCCCCAACTGCACTGTTCCAATATCCATTTGCTGAAAAGCATTTAGGAACAACACGTCCACCGAGCTACCGCCATCCACCAAAACTCTTGATACCTGGTGGTGTGCAATTATTGCCGTGATAACGAGTGCATCATTATGGGGCTGTTGTACTCCTATCAAGTCTTCTGGACCAAAACGAATCTGCGGAGTGTTGTCTAGGTGTACCGATAGCATTTCCTCCTTATTCGTTATTTGGGCATATGCTTTCCTGGCTCGTTGCGAGTCTCCATCAGTAGGTCCTCCAACAATCATCTGAATTACCCCTCGAACCTGAGGCTCCTCTTGTTGCTCGTTCATCTCTGCTCGTCTTCTTCCATCTGTCTGTATATCCTTATTTCCTTCGGACTCAATCTTTTCCTCTACCAGTTCTGGTATTTTTCCTTCCCGTACCAGCCTCTCGATTTCGTCCTTCAGATGTCCACAGCGATCTGTTTGGTGCCCGTATTCATTATGATATTCACAGAAAGTGTCTGACGGAGGCCGCTTTGGTGTTGGTGCTCGGGTCCGCGGCCATCGGAACCCCTCCAATTGTTTGATCGTTGTTAATATGACATGTGGTGTTTTCTTTAAACTCGCGTATGAGTCATACTTTGCGAACTTGCGATTTCCTACTCCGCCTCTCTTGTTCAATTCTCTTGGTTGGAATGTCTCCTGGATTCCTCTCTTCCTGCTAACCTCTCCAATAGCTGTCTTTTTCGCGGCCAACGCCTCCTCTAAGTTTATGTATCTCCCAGCTCGCCTCAGTAGGTCGTCAAAATCCGTCACCGGGTCTAGTGCTAATGATTGAAAGAACTCCCCGCCTTGTAAACCTTGGGTGAAAGCACTCGCCTTGACCTCCTGTGACACAAAAGGTACATCCAAGGCTTCTCTGTTAAATCTCTGTACGTAAGCCCGGAGTGGTTCTCCGACCCCTTGTTTTATTGTGAACAAACTAATCGCGTTCCTTTTATAGTGAAGGGAGCTAGCAAACTGGTTCGTGAATAATCTACAGAAATCCTCGAAACCACTTATTACGTTCTGAGGTAACAATGAAAACCATCTGCGAGCCGGCCCTTTGAGTGTTGTTACGAACACTCGACACTTGATCCTGTCTGACAGCTTATGTAACATTGCGACATGCTCGAATTCGCTTATATGTTCCGCAGGGTCTCCCGTTCCATCATAATCCGCCACCTGCACCGATCTAAAGTTATACGGGAGGTCTTCTTCTAAGACTTCTTCTGTGAATGCACTTCCTTTTTTCTTCTCCGGGATTGGGCCTTGCAAATTCCTCCTCATCTCTTCTATCATTTTTCCCATATCCTGCATCTGTTCTTCCCAGTTATTAGCCCCTCTATTGACTGGGCCTCGGTTTCTTGATGTCGTCTGGATTGTTGTTTGATCGTCCTCCTCATAGTAGTCCTTGTCTTCAGAGCTGTCCTCCAGATCAATATGAGGTACCTCTGTTCGCTTTCCCTTGGCCGCGGTGTCGGCCTCATCTCCTACCGTTCTCCGCTGGCTCCTAGTATGGCTAGCTCCTGCCCGAGCTTCTCGCTTCTCAACGATCATCTCCACCAAGGCCCGAAGCTGATCCATCGTCATGTTAGCAGGCAGTCCGGCTGGTGTCTGACTTTCTTCCCCCTGAACATTTTTTTGTTTCATGCTCTCCGGGGTGTCATAATCGACCTTTCCACTACCACCATCTCCGCGATTGTTCGCCATTATTTGATCAATCTGATCCAATACTTGGTTGATATGTTCCCTCGTCATCTTTTTGCAAAGAAGAAGATAAAATTCGACCAGTACTAAAAAAAAAGGAACGAAGAAGTTTTTCGTTCCCACAGACGGCGCCAATGATGAGTACTCGCCGAATCTATCTACCTCTCTCTTCTTTTCTCTCGTATTGTGTGTTCTGTTCTCCTAGCGACTAAAGTTCTCCTTATATAGACCCAGAGTCCCCTTAGGGTTTACTACGTTTCCGATTCCGTATTGGATTCTATCTTATCGTTTCGTCTTCCTTCGTCTCTATCCTCAAGACTCCTTCCCTTCTCCATCAAGTCATCCCCATTATCCGTAACTACCTAAGTGTCCTTCCGTAAATAGAGTCCGCGGAGCGAACGACTCAAGCGAGCTCCTAATACAGCTCGCTGGCCAAGGAGCTCGTCCAGAGAGCAGCACTTGCTGCTTATACAACTCTAACAGAGCGAGCTCACCCAGCGAGCTCCTTCCGTAGCTCGTCATCATTTAGTTGCTTATCGTTCTAACGATTCTATGGCTGGCCACGTGTCCTAGGTGGGTAGGGCCCCATCATATATAAAAAAATTCTAGCTCAAATTCAACTCGATCGAACCTAACTAATTATAATTATAAATATATTATACTTGTTTGATGGAATTAAATTCAAGTTAGAATTAGCCTTATATACATGGGTTATATGCGGACTTTAGGATCCTATTCCGGTTGCGGCCCTGAATGCTTATTTCCCACAATCCAGCTATATATTGCATTTGGAAGTTTGTTGTTGTAGCTAGGCCTAAAAAAGCTACTACAAATGGCTTAATGTCCCTAAAGACATATATATCAGCTCGATGTGATGGAATCCTTTTATTAAAATTCATCGATTGAATGGTAATTGGTATCCCAAACTCAATTCTATTAATCTGGTTACAGCTGTTCCCCTCAATTAAGAGGAATTTTATCATTCCAATCCCTTTAATTTGTTTTATTAATGTAAGTGGTAATGGTGCTTATTGGTACTGTTTTGTACTATATAACATGAAACATGTGAGCAGTGTAAAGAGCAGCATGTTCCCCATCCCCAGTGATAAATAATAATGGGCCAACCACTATTTTATCTTATCCTTAATTGGCCACTCACAACCGATGGTGACAATTGACAAATGTCAACCCAACTTGGACAACAATCTGAAAAATCTTTGCCAACCAAAGTTTTGGAGTAGAGGGTTGTGTATCAAATTAGGTCGGGAAACTTGATCCTATGGAAATGCAGTGTATTAATTAGTTGAACGAATAATTAAAGATTTATTTTGAAAAGGGGATAAAAAATGATGAAAAACAACATGAAAAACCACTCGAGTAGCGGAAAGAGTTCGGGCAAATCTCATTTATGTGCCTGTTATAATAAATGTGTTGAGTATTTATAAATGTAGGCAGGTTTTATTAAAAACAATAATCATAATATCCGCAAAATTTAGACAAATACTTGAATGTGAAGCGATAAAAAATCTGGTGCATTAAATGTATGTTGAGCAAACCATTTCTTGTTTCGTGATACTTGCATCAAACGCCTATTGATCGATTTAGCCTACCTGCTATTTGTATAGGAGGTTCTCCGACCTATTATTCTCTAAATTCTAATGTACACACGTAATTGGGGATCCCAATTATTTACATATCATGCTTACGAAATTGTCCTCCGACCTATAATCGGACACGTCAAAAATTCTTCTCTAAGTACTTCAATGTTCAATCACAATTCAGCCCTTTTGAAAATGTGAAGGCTTCCTATGTGGGCTGATCTTATAATTATTGGGCCACAGTACTTTAGCCCAGAATTGTTAAGGAGACAATTAATAATATGTTGGGCCTTCAAACCCGATTTTAGTGGACTCGTGTTCCAAGCATTTATTTTCAATTTGATTTCGCTTGACCATGGTGTAAGTGTAACTTAGTATTTGATTTATTAGCTGTGCAGCTATTATTATTTTACATTTTAGTGGTTAAATCAAGAAGAGCAATTAATCAGACCAAAAAAAGAAGAGCAATTAAAAAAATTGATTTTGCCTCAATATTAATCCAATATATTGCATTTTGTTTTTGAATTATTATCCAAATTTTAATGCAAATAATTGCAAGTATGTGGACTGATTCAGATCAAATATTTATTTTAATTTTTAAGTATAAATGAAATTATATATAGCGTTTATTTTGAAAATTGAGATGATTATAAATTTTAATTTTCTAATGGGAAAAATAGAATATCCGAGAGATGAGGGGCCAAATTGCAACAACATGAAATATACCAGCCCGCTCCGTCGCCATCCTCCGTAAAAGTGGGGTTTTGGGCAAAACCCTGAGGCGGAGCGGAGCTGAGCTCAAAGATCAAAAATGGCGGTCAGGAGTTCCTTATCGAAGTTCACGCAAAACTATTGGTTTCAGATGCAACGTCGCCGTTTCTCGGCGAAGTCCTCTTCTTCTTCTCCTTCTTCATTCTCCTCCTCTACTCTCAGCAGCCGTGAGTCAAATGGCGGAATTGAGGACGACGCCGTTCCAACCGCCGGAATAAGCAGGCCTCTTTCTCAAATTCTTAGAGAGTTGAACAAGAAAGTGCCAGATTCGCTCATCCGAGCCCGCGCCGAACCTAACGGCTTCACTATCAAATATATTCCCTGGTTTTCACTCTCTCTCTTTATGAATATCTATGTCTATGTGGTGGTATTTGCTTTTTTAGTCATTTTTAGTGATTGTTTGTTGTATCTAAGATTTTGGCTTCTTTAACCTTTGTTACATTAACTGTGGTCTTCTTTGGTCAGCCATCCTGTACTCATAGCTGATGCCCTGAGGCCAGGGTATCGGAAATTTAAGTTGCTTACACGAAGAGTTTTGTTATTCCAGCCCTGAATATGATCATATGAACAAATTAACAAAAGAAATCGGTATGACTATGAAATTCGTATGTGGTTTTATGACCAATGTCCTTAGAAGTAAAGAGGAAATGAAAAATCTTTGTCGGACTTTTATGATCAAATTTGATTGAGTTGAGTTCGTGCTCCCTAATATCATTTTAGATTAGAAAGTTTTTAGCTTCGAAAGAATTAGTTAAAGTGATTTCCAGTCTCCAATTCGGTTCGTTGCTCTCTATAGAATCTATAACTTGCATGCTTATTAGAATTAAGCATACTTAGAAAGAGATTAAATTGCAATAATTTTGATTTCTGTCTGTCGGACTTTGTTCAGCTGCGTCGATTTCACTTTCATATGACAGTTTTTCGTAAGAGGTTTATGTCATTGTTCTTTCAACTTTTACTTGTTGCAGGCACATAGTGAACCGAATCATGAACTTACATGCAACAGGTACTACCCTAGACATCGTATATGTTTCATTTGAATAAGTGAGGGAGACCCAATCAATCGTAGACTAAAAGATAATCAATTCCTTCTTGTTTGTAGAATGGTCTGGTGAGGTCCGCAGCGTCATTTATTCACCTGACGGGAAATCTGTATCTGTCGTATACCGTGTGACACTTTATGGAACTGATGCAGAGGTATTTTGTCTTTCCTTTAACGTTGCAGGCCTGTTTTCTTATGTTTCGAGTAGCATATGAAGGGTGTGTTTTTTGGTGTAATCAAAGGTTAGGTCACACCATAGAGTCTAGAGAATTCCACTCACATCCGGGTCTCTGGTCATATGAACCCGAACTGCCTTACATTCGATTAAGAGGCTCTTTGACTAAGCTTATTTGAGTAGCTTATAAGATGTTTCGGAGTTTATGAGCTCCTATATCTTATCTTAAGTTAAAGTGCTTGCGGAAGAAAAAAGATCTAATAACCTTTCGCATGTTTTGGTAGCTGGAAAGTTGTAATTAGATTCGGCAATTATGATATCTTATAAGTTATGTTTAGTATAATAATGATGAAGAACAAAGTAATACAATGAATTGCGCATAAATAATTCTGGTCTAAGATGATAGAAATGTAATATTGGAAGAAAATTAAGGAGATCCAAACGGAACAGCTTATAAGATGTTGTACAAAAATCTTTGGCCAGCTTACTTTCTTTCTAGGAGTTATTGTGGTCTCCAAATAGCTTATGTTGAAGCGATTGTTGTATTGGTGGAACTCCTACTGCTAGTGCAACAATGTGTTGTGTTGATGTGGTGCAAGTATGTAAGCTGAGTTCAGGTCCCTGTAATACGTTTCCAGCTTTAATTATGCGGTCGTTGTATGTTTACAAACATTTAGCCAAGTTTTTCTTTTCTTTTTGTGATCTTAAAACTTGAGATTTACAAGAAACTTGGACAAATGCATGTTTTAAACTATTTTATGTATTTGCATTAGATCTTCCGGGAATCAACAGGGACTGCTTCAACCAGTGAGGCGGGGTATGGTGATCCTGTACAGAAAGCTGAATCAATGGCCTTTCGTAGAGCTTGTGCTCGGTTCGGGCTTGGGCTTCATCTCTATCATGAAGACATGGAGTAGCACATTCGTGGGCTGGCCGGCCCTGTTATATATAACTATACATTATGCTTAGACAAACTTTGGATTCTCTGGGATTCTTTTTGGAAATCAGTCAACAGTCTTGACTGTGAATCCCGATTCAATCACACGAAACACTCGATTAGTAAGGTCATTTGTAAATTTGTAAGACAGTCACAGAGCACGTGTGGGAGTTTGTTTGACCAAAATCTATGTTTTGGTGCCACATGGGATGCTTGCTTTGCTTCACTGTAGAAGTGATTGATATACATATATATTGGCTAATTTTGTGGGAATTTATTCACTTATTATTATTATTATGATTTTTTTTTTTTTGTGGTTATTATTTAGCAAGAATACTTATAGATTATGGTACAGTTATGTGACAGGGCATGCGACACTTTGACAGTGTGCAGTTTGATAGTGATTCTTTGTTCAAATGGGGCATCATTCCACATGGGCTTCTTCGCTGTAAATTCAAACATACACGCACCAAAGTCGGTACCTATACATAATGCATATATAGATCGAGCCACACGAACAAGATATGGCTTATGGGTACGCGGATATAGTTTTTTTTTTTTTAATTTTGTACGTGAGAAGTGTTGAATATGGTGTTTGATATATGTGTACGTTTGATATGACACAATATGACAAAATAATTTTTTTAAAAGTATGTATAATCGATATGGACCACTAAGGCTGTAAATGGATATCCGAAAATCCGATATCCGTTCGCATCCGAATTCGTTTAAAAAGGATATTATCCGTATTCGTTCAAAGAGGATATTATCCGTATCCGATTATAGACATCCGAATTATAAACGGATAAGGATATGGTAATCACATATCCGATTCGTTTAACATCCGATCCGTTTTTACATCCGTTAGATATATCCGTTATCCGTAATCCGCATTCGATAACATATATATATCTATACATATTTTTTATACCTTGATGAAATATAAATTAATATATGCATTATATAATTATTTGAGAATTATAAAAAAAATACAATAGTAATAAACATATATCATATCATTTATTATAATGAATTTCATTAATAACAGTGAACATGTATTATAAATTATATATAATACTTATGAGTTAATATTTGTATAAATTTAATAGATTTATAGTTAGTTATATTAATATTTGTATGTATTTAATATTTAATTGTGTTATGAAATTTTAATCTATTATTTTTATTAGAAAATGTATTTAAAACAGGTAAACGGATTCAGATTCGGATATCGGATTCGAATATCAGATAATTCAATAATCGGATATTTTCACGGATACGGATAATCCGATATTCGGATAATATCCGTCAGATTCAGATAAGGATAGCATTTTCATTATCCGTCGGATAACGGATACGGATTCGGATAACGGATATACTAAACGGATTCGGATTCGGATACTACAGATCCACTCCGTTTATTATCCATTTACACCCCTATGGACCACACATGGAGAGAGAGAGAGAGAGAGAGGCTACCGACTGAGAGAGATGAGTTGGGAGGGAGAGGGGAATGGGGATAACTTTAGTGGTCAAAAAAGAAGCCAAGTTGGAGACAGCTTTGGTGTAGTAGTAGTAGCTTTGGCAGATATACGAGTGGATTGTTTAGGAAATAATTGGGAATTAAAGATTAATAATATAACTGCTTTTGGAAAAGAGAGAACTTTGAATATTCAAGAAATATGTATATAGTTGCAGAATGTAACGTGAGATGAATGAAGCAGAGTTAGGCAAAGTGGAGGGGCCAGCTAAGAGGTCATCATCATTATTTGCCCCCTATCTGTTTGCCGTCTTACGACTTACGAGTTACACTTCTGGGAAAAATATGAAAATGAAAAACAAACAAGAAAGAACTCATAATTCCTACTTAATCCTCTATTCCTCGCACATAGCATGGGAAAAAGATTTTTGCAACATGTATTATTGTCCTTTTTTTAGATTAATCATCCTAAATTTTTTACAATTTCAATTATCGGTAATATTACAGAATACAATCTGATTCTGCCCCCGCATTATTTGGAGTGAAATCGAAAAATATTCCATCCACCTATAATATAGTATTTGAAGTGAGAGTGAAGTTTATAACAAAACAATTAATTGAAACTGCAAGTTGAATTGTAATAATATAAAATATAATTTGATTTCACATACCTGGTACAGAATTTGAAATGAGATTGAACTTTGTAAAAAAACAATTAATTGAGGATGCAGGTTGAGATTAATTTTAAAATGATTTTTTTTTTCCTTTCTTTTAAACAACCACTTCTAAGTGATCAACGGGATTTCAACCTAAAATTATTATCCTAAAGAAAAAACTCTTTAACCATTTAAACTAATCTTATCGTTAAAAATGATCATAATTAATGAGTTAATGTTGCTAAAATTTTCCCAAACTATAAATAACATAATGATAAATGGTGTGGTACAAGTCTACAACCCTCTTGCTTGGGCTGGCCCCCCCCAAGCACGGCTGATTTCAATACATTGTCGGTGCCAAGTTCTTTTCCTATTAGTAACAATCAAATGAAGGTGTAGTGTTTTTGGGTTTTTTTTTATAATATTTTTGTCTTTTTTCTTTTCTGAAATTACCCATATTGTCACCCCAGGCTTTTGTTTTTAATTTTCAGAGCCAAGAATATTAATTTTCTCGTTTTCCACATATTAATTTACCATAAGAAGCAAAAACATAGACATAGCATTATACTCATTCCTATCTCCTACCAAAAAATGCATTAGTTTGTCTGTTCTGAGTCGACTGTCATATAACTTTAATCAAATGTCTTTATGTAAGTATGAATTTATTTAAACTTTTGAATATATGATAATTACTAATAGTAAAAATTTTATCCCTTAAACTCGTGATCATAACAAGTGAAGTATGGAATTAAAGTATAAAATTGTTGCTTTCTTGACCTTTGTGAGAGTAGAAGAATCAAACAAGGTGGGGAGTGGGGACGGACAACACAAATTAGTATTACGTCCATATTTCTACAATTAAAATTATTATATATTTCCCATAAGGATAAGTTGGGCAGTTGACTGTTCAACCAACTTCACCTTTGATGACGTGGCAACGACAGCATATATAGTATATAGTATATACATCCCAAAATTTGTCAATCCAAATTCCAAGCTATAATAACATATATTTTGACCCCCCAAAATAAAATAAAATACTCTACATTATTCGTTATATTGGTAATTTAATTTTTTTGTGAAAAAGGTAAAAATGCATTAATCACAAAAAGAAAAAGATACACATGTACAAGAAGGAAGAAAAGAACAATAGAAACGAAGACCACAAGGTTTGAGCCGTATTGCCTCATTAAAACCTCCAACGGAAAAAACCCTTTTTAGGGAGAAAACCCGAGGGAGGAAAAAGAGTACAATACTTACATGTGGCCCAAACCCGGGAAAGAAATTCAATACTTAGCCATGCTGACGTAGGAGTTAAATACGCTCTAATACTCTGTGTTTTGGTAAAAGTAAATTTTATAAACAATAAACTAAAATAAAGTCCCCTCCATGTTTCTTACCAATCTTTACATTGGGATGGTTTTAAAAAGAAAAATATGGAATTTTGTCGGTTTTTATTAGGTTTACATGAATTTATTTTCTTGTTATTTTGCACAAAAATTCTATTAAATATAAACGAGAACTACCCCAATGTTACTAATAGGAGGAGGATCATCTATGATATACGAATATGGATACGGCGATACAATACGAATACGGCGATATGGATTTTTTTTAAAATTTTTCACGTGAATATCAGACACAATACAATACGACAAAATGATATTTTTAGAAATGTTCGTATATCATAGAGGACAATAAAGAATAAAGATTAGTTTATTTGAATGTATACACCTCAATGCTTAGAGGTCAACCCTATTTTAAGATAGGATTAAGCATTTTTTCCACCCAAATGTTTAGGGAGAATTATACTTGTATCCAACTTCCGAAAATAAAAATTTTAAGAGCAAATTACATTTTTTGTCCCATAGGATTAGGCCTTTTGCAATTTTAGTCTCATATATTTGAAATTAGACATATTTAGTCTCATTATTTTCAAAAAGTTATAATTCTGGTCTCATCCGTCAAATGATGACCGAAAAATGCATTTTTTCCGTTACGTGCAATTTGGAGGGAAAGGTTACTGTTCATTAATTTGTTTTTTGTGGGATTTTACTTATTAATACCCCATTTTAGCACCCTGAATCAATTTTGAAACATTACTCTGAATCACTCTCATTAAGGTAAATAGGTAATGTGGTGCTAAATGAGGTATTAATTAGTAAACTCCCACAAAAACAACCTAATAAACAATAGCTTTTTCCCCAAATTGCACTTGACGTCAGAAAAATACATTTTCCATCGATTATTTGACGGATGAACCAAAATTGCAACTTTTTGAAAACAATAGGACTAAATATGTCTAATTTCAAAGAAATGGGACTAAAATTGCAAAAGTTCTAATCCTATGGGACCAAAAATATAATTTGCTCAAAATTTAATGTTTTAGAGGTTAACGAGTAAAATACCACAAGTGATATTCATAAGGGCATCAAAATGGGGGAATGAGAACACTGAAATGTTTATTTTATTCTTATGAATCTCATGTGTATGTTACGTGTCACATTTTGACCAAAAGATTATTTTGAAAAATAATTAAACCAGACACTAAAATGAACAAAAATCAAAAGTTAAATATCAAAATTTTCATTTTCAAATATTGGATAATAAAGTACAATTCTTTCCTAACATTATGGTGCAAAAAATTTTAATTCTTTAAGCTAAAACAAATCCTCAATGTATGTAGTAAATTTTGTATTGTTCACTTTATAAGATTATAGGATATATACTAACGAGTATTCACCTAAAACTTCCTCCTTTCTCTCTTTTACTGGCTTCCATGCTGTTAATCCTAATTCCCTCTTTTTTGTAGAAGAGAGTGATATTAGGGTTTTAGTTTTATATGATCACTTAGTGAATCTCCTCCAAGATCTCTCCTCATCTTTCAAATTCATTAGCTTGTTCGTCACATTACTATTCGTATCTCTTAGTCTTGAGATTAGTCTCTCTCCAAGACTCTCTAGGGAGCTCGCTTATTAGGTAGCTTCAAACTCGTGCTCCCTATATTCCTACAAAGTCAACTATATGATCGTAGTTAGTCACATATCCTAGAGCGAGTATAATCCCATCAGGTATCCACTTTTTGTATATATATAGATACAAGCTATCAAAATAGACAGATATTAAAATTGATTTTACTCATTTTCAAAACTATAAAAGTTTTTCGTGTCCCGTTCCTTTTAAGTTTGACCTCTTAAAACTTCGCAGCAAATTCGAGCAATGTGATCGTCTGCATTTTAGAAAGTAAAATATACACTTCCTCAAAAAAAAAAAAAAAAAAAAAAGTAAAATATACACACATAAAAAGTAGTTGCTACTCAAACTTGTCGTGCTAAATGTCCATTGAACGCCTCCATTCGTGGCCATCTATTTTTTTTTATTGTCATTATTTGGACGTGACAAACAGACCATTTGCAATTGACATTAGAAATTTATTAAAAATAACAAATATTGTAAGTTATAACAATACTAAAGGGAATCTTGCCAGTCAGGACGAGATAGTTATTTTAATTATAGTATTTATATAACTCAATTTATTGTTTAGGAATAATTACATCTAGACCCCTTTCGAGTTTAGTATATTACAATTGAACCCCTATTAGTCATTTTATTACAATATGACCCCTTCTAAAATTTCGAAATTATTAAACGGTGAAGAAAAGGTACGATTCCGTTAAATATTTCACTTTATATTCCAAATAATTGCGTTATATTCTAAATAATTGTGAAATGACCATTATGTTTGGTTCTAAGATCATGTTTTATAAAAGTAGGAAAAAAAAATCACGTCTTTTTAGAATAAATAAATGGTTAAACAAACAATTACTTCACAATTATTTTGAATATAATGGTTATTTCACAATTATTTGGAATATTCCGTGAAATATTTAACGAAATTGTATCTTTTTTTCACCGTTTAGTAATTTTGAAATTTTAGAAGGGGTCAAACTGTAATAAAATGACTAATAGGGGTCCAATTGTAATATACTAAACTCGGAAGGGGTCTAGATGTAATTAACCCTATTGTTTATTAATAATTTTATTTAGCTAATAGTTTAAGATATGGTAAACTTATTAAATGTCATTTTCTACTTGCCCAATAGCAGGGAATGTGTCTACTCAATCGACACCAAATTTTATTAGTTTTAATTAATTAAAAATGTTACTGCTATCCAATATTTGAAGTGTGTATAAAATTTTAATTTATAATCAAGTTTATAATGTCATTTATATTGAGAAACCATAAAAAACACATAAAAAGAGAAGTTTCTTTTTGGTGGGAAGTTAAAAGCCTTATAATTTGATTGAAAAAGTATAAATACATATCATTATTATATTTTCTAGTTTCTTTAAGTTTTAATTCTTATCCTAGGCAGAAAATATAGAGTTCTTTTTATGTTCAATATATTCAATGGGAAATTTGATAAGTATTTTGTACACAAATATTATTATATATTTTGAAAATATGAAAGGAGAACGTTGACAATAATTTTCTCATATTCTATGGCAACCTCCTCCATGTCATCATCCCGAAGGGTGTTTCTTGTGTTAACCATTGTGACTTGAAAATGAAGGTGTAAAGAGTCTTTAATCTAGGTCGATGTGAAAAAGAGAAATTTCCTACAGACGGCGCCAAACTGATCTGGCTCAAATCCGATCGATCTGAAGTGGACGATCTGAAGGTCAGATTTGGGTCAATCAGTCAAGAATTTGTTTGAGTGGGTACTTTATCTGTAGCACCCCAAGTGGTGGGGCACCACACCCCCGCACTATGACCCGACACGTGGTACGAAATGGAAAGTCCGCACACGCACCAAGTCACAGCGAACGGGTGACAAACGAAAAACCAACCAAAGCTAGGCGGTAACTACCCTGTACAAGTAAAATAAGCAAAACCCGAATGCGGAAGCGATGCAAAATATGAACTAACAAAAACTTTAATCGACGAACATAAATAAACGGGTTCAACTAATCCACACCCTGTCCTAACCTGTCCCGAAAAATCATATGATCAAAGCATAAACGTCAACTTGTACAGAACATACTATATACATAATTTTCATACATAAATCGGAACAAAATACTTAGCAAAATCAAACGGACCGACACAGACTCGACAGACCAGACTCAAAGCCGCCTAGCTCGAACTCCAACAACTTGCACCTGCAAACTAAAAACATAGGTGGGGCGAGGGTCAGTCCACTGACTGAGCGAGGGGGCTGAACTCACACACACTATACATAATAAGGAGCAGAGCACGTATCAAAAGAAAGATTATGAACCGGGAGTAGGGTTTTGCATACCAAAACCATTTTCAAATCGAACTTATACATATCATATCAAATCAAACTTATACATATCTTATCTTATTCATAACTTAACAAACTGAGCATACTCATATTTTATTAAGAGAGAAAGCTCCTATCCCGTTTCATAATCAACATAACATATCATAATCATATACCCGGCGAGTACGGGTCTCCCACCTTACTTCCATATCGAATCATACGTATCATATCAGAAATCAACAAATATCATAAACAATCCAACCCCAACACCATGTAGTTCGGGGAGCAAACCCTCACTACTCATACAGATACAAACACACACGGGGTAGCGAACCCACATTGTGCCTTCCCCGGTTATCCACCGAGGGCTCAAGATACCACGCCTTCCCAACCTCCATAGGTCGCACGTGAATATCTCAAATGAGAACGTGCACAGGGGTCATAACCGGCGACCCCATGGTCGTCCCGGGTCCCCCTTACCCACGTCTCGGGGCCCAACACACCAAAACATAGCATATCAGAACAGATCATAACTCGCTACATACCAAACTTATCATATCGAATCAAAATCATACTTACGTACCTTATCGGAGCATACCATACCTTGTATCTTAGCATATGCTATAAACGTACCTCTCCGTGTCATCCTAATCCGCAGCCGGTATGAAGACACACGGTTTGGAGCATAGCCTCGTTGCAAAACATTTCAAGCTTACATATGCTCGTACATATACAGTTCGAAAACCTTTAATCGAATGACAAATTCATAAACATATCATATAAACACATATCTATTATATAAATATAATAGAATAATCGCATGCAGGCTTGAAAACGAGCACAGAATGTTGTAGGTCGCTGTAACTAAAACAAAAATCCTAAAACCTCACCTTACACCGACGAGAACGGAAAACACAAGCCAAGAAGTCCCACTGGAACCCAACCAGCTGACAGACATTCCCTGAAGAAACCCTGAACGACTGAATACACACAGAACACAGACTCAGACTCCAAACACAACCACAAAGACGCACGGCCATGCTCACGAATATACATGATGCAGCATATAATCCATATTTATTCAAATTAAATACAACGTATCTTTTCATAATTCATTTCTTATGTTTTTATAAAATTTCATAATCAATTTAGTTTACAAAATTACACTAACACCCCTTAAAACAATAATTATTCTCAAATAGATGGGCGTAAAACGAGACAAATAAATTCGATAAATCACGAATAAAATATTCAAACATCATAGCATACTTCCACGTATCATACAACTCATAATTTCAATTTATAGCACATACGGGATCGAATTGCACAATTAAAATCAATTAACGAATAAAATACAATAGCTTCAAAAATTCATATAAAATCAACCGGACATCCGATTGACGAACGGGAAGTGGCGTTGGACTCACCACAACGAAACGGACCTACTGTCCGAAAGTCGCCGAAATGCCGCCACCGCGGCCGGCCGAACAGCCACCGGCCGCCACCGGAACACCGCCTCCGGTGGTTGAAAAAATCCCCGGAAGGACAGAAACGAGCGCCTCGGCCTACTAGACAAAAGCCCTCAACCAATTTCAGAAAATTCCAAACACACGGGACTTCGTTAACGAAAAACCGAACTTAAATCCTAACACGAAAACTGAAATTAAACGCAAACCGCTAAACAAAAATAAAATCCGGACATACCGTTGGAAAGCCCGTGACGAGCCCTACAAAACCCCCAAGCCAACCGCCGGAAAAGTCGCCGGAAAATCGGACCGCCGGTCCAGACCGATCTACCACCGGTTCGCCGCCGCCGGCCGGTTCTCGGGTTGGGGCCAACGCCATTCGCTAGTTTCCGTCGTTCTAAGCAACTTTCGTGAAGCGACCAACACCAAAACCGGCCCGGAAAAGGGCCCAAATTGCCGCCGAAGTTCTGCCGCCGCGCCACCGCCGATTCCGCCGTCTCCGCCGCGATTCGCTAAAAAAGGAGGCCGGAAATGGAACGGGAAGGGTAAAAAACGTAGGGTAGGGTAGTGGTTGGCCGGCGAAAGTCGCCGGATCGCCGGCGACGAAGTGGTGGGGCCACCCGCCACTTTCAGGCCGCCGCTGTGCCGCCGTGGGTCGTCGGTTGGCCACGAAGTTGGTACGGTTGTGACGGGCTCGTCGAGCTGATAAATTTGCACTATTGATTCGTCGAATTCCGTCGAGAAACGAGGGAGAACGAGCATGTGTGTGTAAACACACCTCGAGTGCGTGAACAGTGTTGTTCGCTGGAGGAAGACGATGCAGGCTGAAGTCTGATCTTTTGCACGCAAAACGAGGATCCAGGGTATATATCTCGGATTCTCGTACGCAAAAACGGTCGAACGAACGAGCTAACGAAGTCAGAATGGGACAAACTTAGAGTCTACGGACTCGTTTTGCCGCCCCGGACGCGTTGAAGGGGTCAAAGAGGTCAAAATCTCGACCGAACGAGAAATGACCGAAAAACCCCTTAAAAGAGAAAATTACAAAGGGCCCCTAAACTCTAAAAGAGTTCAAAATAGGGCCACGAAAAATATAAAATCACACAATTAAACACATTAAAAGGTTAAAACGTAGCGTACCTTACAAATTGGACGAGCGGGATGTCACAAACTCCCCTCCTTCAAAAGGACCTGTCCTCAGGTCCTATTACTGAGTCGGAAAGCTTCGAACTGAAGCATTTCAATCCATCTCCTGAAATCGTGTAGAGTCATAACCCTGGATGTGAAGTTTACTCCCATTGTTTACTTCAACTTCCTTCAGAGTTCCGTAGTCACAGAAGTTTGTTCAAACAGTTGATCGTTGGTCACTTCAAACTTGTTCGATCCCCCACTAGGCCACTGCACCCAAAGCTCGAAACTGTCACTTCTTCACCGGTTGCAAACCAACAACAGGCCACGCAAAACTCAACCGCGACAAACAAGAGAGAATCACATCTCTCAGCACACAAGAAAGAGAGAACCCCGTCTCCCAGCACATCAAAGGAGAGAACCCCGTCTCTCAGGCACAGAATTGAGAGAACCCCGTCTCTCAACCACGTAATCGAGAGAGCCCCGTCTCTCAACCTAGGTCTGGCAGACTTCCACATCTTCCAAACATTCTAGTTTGAGAAAATCCAGCATTTCTCAAACCCCTAAATTCGAGAGAATCCAGCATCTCCCAAATATCTAACTCCAAGAGAATCCAGCATCTCTTGCTCACATAATTAGAAAGAATCCAACATCTTTCTATCACATAAATAGGGAGAATCCCACATCTCCCTAACACGCAAATAGAGAGATCTCAACAACTCTCTAGCACACAAGTTCACTTACACAGCATTCAAACATACGCACATCAAAATAACACATGATGCAAAACATGGGATGCATGTGTAGTGTACCTTTACCCGACTGATATCGGTGTCCCTAGAGTATCGACTCATCATCCATGCTCAACTCAGGGGGATATCGCGATGGAATCTCTGTAAAATAAAATCACAATATGCTTGTAGGTGCATGAAGGATTAGTGAGTAACCAAAGAAATTATAAGCACTGAAGCACGGATAGTTCACGCAAGCAGGTAATCCATATAGTTTACAAAAATTCACAACAGCAACAAATTTTAAGTTATGAAAATTGAAGCAGTTAGTCACGAAAAAAAAATCAAGGCAGCAACACGCATTCCACGTTGTCACAATAGTCAAGCAGAATAAAATAAAATACAATTACTTATGAAATGTATGTGTGCAAATGCCATGAATGCTTAAGGTACCGTTCACCGTAGTAGTGGAGTCGAGGTTGGCAATTTCTTTAACTTGAAAGGTTAATCAACTCCTTAACTGGCCATAGTTTCAACTTCCCGTTCAAACTTGCATTCTTTAGTATTCCTTCAGATTCTCGGGTACTCAACTGATCTTGGATCGTCTCACTTGATTCTCGGAGTATAGTAATCCGTGTAATCTCTTGAAATCCCAATAGGATCCTCGGTAATCGGAAATTACCATTTCTTTCAAATGTGAAATCTCTCAGGACAATCATGGAGAAATAAATGAAGAATCTTTACACCGTCTTGCTTAGTACACCGTCGTTGTAAAAGATGACCTTACCCTCAATATTTGGTGGAGTTGATCTTCAATGACCTCGGCACAAAATTCCATTGCTTGCACAATTTTCCCCTTTTTCCTTTGTGTAAGTGTAACTACTCTGGTGAGTGTCTTTATAATAGTAACCCGATTTCCTGCTTGGAATTCTCTGAATGATAAAAGTGTCTTGATCTCTTCATTGTCACCTCACACCTTCCAGAGTTAGAAATGTAAGTACATATCCTGAAAGCAACTTAATAGTTAAAAGATTTCTTGTTTTTCCCCACGGTCTTCTTATCTTCAGAATTATCTAGCATCACTTGGACATTTCCACGGCTTGGAAGTACGATTTCTTGAACCTGAAGTCTTCTACGCTCATGGAATTAGCATTTTGTATTTTCTTTAGGAATTACTCTCCGATTGTTTCCCGAGTCTTCTTCATGGTTGTCACTTTAATCAAAACTTCCTTGGTTCACTCTTTAGGAGTTCGTAGAATTAAATGAACTCCCTTTTTTTTTTTTTTTTTTTTCTTCCAATTGTTTATACATGATCGCCCGAAATCCACCTAGAATTTCTTTACTTTTCTTTATCATTCCCATTTGTTATTTCCTGTCTTTCCAGTAATCCCTCATCACGACAATTCAGCTTGGATCTAGAAATACCCCGACTTTCATCAAATCATTTATGAGGCTATGAGTATCGCATCGTGTAGAGAGATTGACCACAACCCAACATTCTATCTTACATGCATTCACCCTATCTTTGAAGCTATTGGCTCGACTGTATATTTTCTGGTCAAACCCTGTTCGAATTCAAACGTTGCTTCGACCAAGACAGCAAGTAGTGGATCAGGTAGGAGAACACCTAAAGTACAACCACGAAGCTAATGCATGTGGGGTTAGGGATGTGAATGGAGTGTGTAACAGCCCGAAAACCCGCCTGTCGATATTGTCCGCTTTGGTGGGCTAAGCGACACCACCCTCACGGTTTTGTTTCTCCCGGCGGAATTTAAGCCCGAAGGCGCCCACCCAGGAAAAGGCCTCAACAGGGAAGAGGTATCCACCCCCTTATAAGGAAGGCTTCGTTCTCCTCTTCTTCCGATGTGGGACAAGCACTTTGAGCTTTACAGTCCACCCCCCCATAAGGGCCCAGCGTCCTCGCTGGCACACCGGACCGGGTCCCAGCTCTGATACCATTTATAACAGCCCGAAAACCCGCCTGTCGATATTGTCCGCTTTGGTGGGCTAAGCGACACCACCCTCACGGTTTTGTTTCTCCCGGCGGAATTTAAGCCCGAAGGCGCCCACCCAGGAAAAGGCCTCAACAGGGAAGAGGTATCCACCCCCTTATAAGGAAGGCTTCGTTCTCCTCTTCTTCCGATGTGGGACAAGCACTTTGAGCTTTACAGTCCACCCCCCCATAAGGGCCCAGCGTCCTCGCTGGCACACCGGACCGGGTCCCAGCTCTGATACCATTTGTAACAGCCCGAAAACCCGCCTGTCGATATTGTCCGCTTTGGTGGGCTAAGCGACACCACCCTCACGGTTTTGTTTCTCCCGGCGGAATTTAAGCCCGAAGGCGCCCACCCAGGAAAAGGCCTCAACAGGGAAGAGGTATCCACCCCCTTATAAGGAAGGCTTCGTTCTCCTCTTCTTCCGATGTGGGACAAGCACTTTGAGCTTTACAGTCCACCCCCCCATAAGGGCCCAGCGTCCTCGCTGGCACACCGGACCGGGTCCCAGCTCTGATACCATTTGTAACAGCCCGAAAACCCGCCTGTCGATATTGTCCGCTTTGGTGGGCTAAGCGACACCACCCTCACGGTTTTGTTTCTCCCGGCGGAATTTAAGCCCGAAGGCGCCCACCCAGGAAAAGGCCTCAACAGGGAAGAGGTATCCACCCCCTTATAAGGAAGGCTTCGTTCTCCTCTTCTTCCGATGTGGGACTGTAAAGCTCAAAGTGCTTGTCCCACATCGGAAGAAGAGGAGAACGAAGCCTTCCTTATAAGGGGGTGGATACCTCTTCCCTGTTGAGGCCTTTTCCTGGGTGGGCGCCTTCGGGCTTAAATTCCGCCGGGAGAAACAAAACCGTGAGGGTGGTGTCGCTTAGCCCACCAAAGCGGACAATATCGACAGGCGGGTTTTCGGGCTGTTACAAATGGTATCAGAGCTGGGACCCGGTCCGGTGTGCCAGCGAGGACGCTGGGCCCTTATGGGGGGGTGGACTGTAAAGCTCAAAGTGCTTGTCCCACATCGGAAGAAGAGGAGAACGAAGCCTTCCTTATAAGGGGGTGGATACCTCTTCCCTGTTGAGGCCTTTTCCTGGGTGGGCGCCTTCGGGCTTAAATTCCGTCGGGAGAAACAAAACCGTGAGGGTGGTGTCGCTTAGCCCACCAAAGCGGACAATATCGACAGGCGGGTTTTCGGGCTGTTACAGAGTGCACTCATATCCAGCAAAGAAAGCAGTCAAGCACGTAGAACAATATCCAAAATAATTAAAATTTACTCCAATGCATAATGCACGTGCCATGTATGCATAATACCCGTTTTTATAGCAGTAGCATTGATTCCTTGTTATAAATTCTTGTAGAGGTCCATTTGCTTTTCATCCAAATAGTCAGAAGATGAGAGTTTCAAATCCTCCTTCACGAATTTGTAGCAGTAGGAAGTGTTGTCTCGATCAACTTCAATTTTTTGACATCAAGGCAACACCCTATAATTCACAAATGGACCGAATATCTATGCATGTGGGTTAGTACGTGGGTATGTCAAGTAATGAAAGCAATTAAGAACGCTTAAGTAATGCAGATGCAATACGTAATTTAATAAAATTTAATCGTAATAATAATAATTTTACAAAAATCATAATCATCGCGTGCACACTATCACATAAGCTCAGACAAATTCATACATACTGTAACACCCCGACTCACAGTCGGTACAGGTAAATTATGTGATTTAATATTATTTGCGTTTTAGATTATTTGTATAGGACTATTTTGAATTATTTGAACTTATATGAATTACTTGAACTATATGTTGCATGTGATTTATTCGTTTTAAGTTGAGTTGGCCTTATTTGGACCCGTATTTGTTGAACCGAACCACCTTGAACCGGGAACCTTGAACCGAACCCGTGAACCGACCGGTCCAGCCCTTAAAGGCTGAACCATTCTCCTCTCTCCTTCATTTCACGTGAAACAACAGCAGCCCTTGTCCAAGCTTGAGCCAAAACCCCAAGTTTGATCATCCAACTTCCCAAGCCAATATCTCTCTCGTTTCTTCGTCTTTTCTTGAACTTAGGTATGTTTCGGAATCCCCTTGTCGTGCTCGTCATTTATATGGTTTAATTTCTGAGTTTGGAGTGAGTCTTGCATGCCTTTGCTTCCCTACGTGAATAGTAAGGGTTTAATGAAAAAATGAGATTTCTTGCTCTTTGCTTGTTGTAATTGATCCCTAGCTTCATTTATGAGTTGTATATGTTGTATGTGTTGTCTTTATTGCATTAACTCCATGGTTGGTGGAGTACTTATTGATGATCATGATTTTAGTTTGAAAGTTGCATACCCTTGATCATGCATTTTAATTCCGTTTTCTTGCGTTATTTGAGTGTTTATATGTCAAGCATGCTTTATATGTATTGTGTGTGCAATTTGAGAGGTTGTGGCAATTCTTGGGATTGGATTTTGGCCATTTTTGGCACCAAAACGAGCTCCCCTGTTTCTGTAAAAATGGAATTCTGTTCCAGCTTTCGAACCAGGCCGGAACGGCCGTTCCCGCCCAGTTTCAAACTGGGAACGACCGTTCCCAGGCCATACTGTTCATCCCGAGAGTGGGAACGATCGTTCCCAGTTTGTACTGGGAACGGGAACGGCCGTTCCCATGGCCGGAACCCCTCCTACTGGGTCAAATCCGCGAGGGTGGATTTTTCCCTTTGGAAAAATCCGCGGGGGTGGATTTGAGGCAGTAGCTCTGGAAAAATCCGCTAGGGTGGATTTTTCCCTTTGGAAAAATCCATGGGGGTGGATTTTGCCACTTTTTCTCTTTGCCTTGTTTATGCATTTGTATGATTTTAAATGCTTTTCTTTTGCATATTAATTGTTATAATTTGATTGTTTTGTATAATAATTTGTAAATACTTATGTTATGCTTTGATTAGTGAATTCTATGATTTAATTGTGATATTTTATCTATGAACATGAATCATGCATTTTGCCGAGCGTCTTCTTTGGTTCATATAGAGTCTAAGTCTTGGGCTTTTGTGTTTTCTTTTCAGAGGAGGTTCCAGTTGACGAGCCCGAGGCGTAGGTTGTTCACGTCTGCTCATATTTTTGTCACGCACAAGGTGAGGTTTAGGAATTTTATTAGCTAAGCGACCTAAAGCCTTATGTGATGTTTTCCGGCCGTGCATGTGACTATATATTATATATATAGATATGTATGTGTTGATTAGAATATGTTTATGATCTTGTGAACAACTTTGTTTTGGGAAAAGATATTAAATAAGCTTATGTAAGCTATGTTTGGAAAAAGGCTTTACAATTCTGTTAGCGAGATCGCCATGAAAGATTTGGCATATGATATGATATGATTTGTATGTGTGGATCCAAGGAGCTACGGGTAAGGAACCCTCGGGACGGTTCGGGCCGTCGAGGTTCGGCCTGTGCGTAGTCTCCATCCGATATATCACACGCGACCCCTGGGAGTTTGGGAAGGTGTGATATTTCGATGCCTTCGGCGTAAAAACCGGGGAGGGCACGATGTGGGTTCGCTACCCCTCGTGAGTCTGTATATGTCTGGATGGTTAGGGCCGCCGGTGGCTCTTCCATCATTGGTGTAGAGGAGAGTGTATGATTTCTGTTTTGTTTGTTCTGAGGAGTAAAGGTTGGAAGCTCGTTCTCGCCGAGCATTATGTTTTGTTCTGTATGTTTGAGAAGTATGAATCGGGATAGTGTTTATGAAAGGTTTTAAAGTATATGTATTTGTTTTGGAAAGTTTTAGTTTGTAAAACCTATTCCGGTTCATAGTTTCGCCATTTGCTTTGTGCTCTGCTCTATATATATGTAGGGTGTGGGTGTGCGTTAGCCCCCTCACTCAGTCAGTTGACTGACTCCTCGTTTACTCTTTTAGTTGCAGGTTTTGGGAGCGTGAGCTAGGCGGAGAAGTGTGTCTGCTTTATGCACTTGTCAGTCTAGGTCTCGTTAGGTGCATTTACATACCTGCACTTTATTATTTGGTAGCTATATAGTTTTGATTTGTATTTACTGACTTACTATTTTGTTCGAGCCGGGATGGCTTTTGTACGGGTTTACTTGTTGGTACCTATATGTAAATACTATATGGCTAATTAAGTGTTGGTACCTATGTATATATATGTGATGATTTTGTTTGTGGATTTTATTTATTCGCTTCCGCGCACTCTGTTTCCGTTTGGTTTAGCTCCGCCTAGCCTAGAGGGTGTGTTTGGTCTCCCGTTCGCTATGATTCGGATTCGGGTGCGGACATTCCATTTCGTATTCGGGTTCGGATTATGGTGCGGGGGGGGATGTGGCCCTACGTGTGGGTGCTACATCCTGAAGTGGTATCAGAGCGCGGTTGCAAAACCGGGCTCTAGTGTCGTGTGGGTCTGTCTAGGTCGAACGGATTAGGACAACGTGATTGTGTGATTATGTGCATGTATGATTTGAGTATGTGATTACTTGACTAATTGATTACTTGATTACTTGATTAGTTCTTAAATTGTATACATATTCATACACTAATGTACATGCATCCATATTGCTTGAATTTGTGAATTTCAGGATGCCTCCAAGAAGATATAACAACCGTGAACAAACCCCTGATTTGAATGAACCGGCTCTACATAACGCACCTCCGCCACCACCTATGAATGCGGAGAATATTGTTCAAGCCCTACTCAATCAACTCCAAAACAATCAAAGGGGTAATGTAAATCCGGGTGAAGGACAAGATATTTCAGCTGTATATAGGGACTTCCGGAACAACAATCCTCCAAAGTGGTATGGAGGTGATGATATTAAGGCGGAAGAGTGGTTATCCGAGATTCGAGGTATATGGGAGATATGTCCAGGGACTTCCCAGGACAAGGCTGTTTGCACCGGGCGTATTATTCAAGGGCCAGCGGCTATTTGGCTTAGGAGTGTGAGGTCCAGGCTTGAGAGAACGGGAATGGAATTCAACTGGGAGACGTTTGTGCAGGAATTCCATGAGAAATATGTCCCTCATAGTGCACAAGAACGTCGCCTCCAAGAGTTCACTAACTTGAGGCAAGGCAACCGGACGGTGGAGGATTATATTTTGGAGTTTGAGAGGTTAGCTCCGTATGCTACTCACATCACTGACCACGATGATCATAAGGCCCGAAAGTTTCTTCATGGACTTCGTCGGGATATTCAAGAAGCTTTACAAGCTGCTAATGTGAGTACTTGGGCCAAGGTTACAAAGAGGGCAATTCAAGTTGAGGCCCAAATGGCTCGGTTGAAGCCTCCGCCTTTCTCTTCGACTCGAGGATCGGGATCAGGTTCTGGATTGGGTAAGAGCCCATTTCTTATGCTCCACGAGCTCCTGTCTCACCGGCTTTTCGTCCCCAGGGTTTAGGGAACAAAAAGCCCCGTATTACCGGTCCCGTGGCACCTCCTGCTATTCCAGCTCGACCGGCTCCAGCTCAGGGACCACCCGTTTGTTCTCATTGTCAGGGGAGACACCCGGTGGAGCGGTGTTGGAGGCTTCAGGGCAAATGTTATGCGTGCGGGTCTTCTGATCACTTGATTGATGCTTGCCCGAATAGGAGGCCGGTTGTGCAAGCTCGCGTGTTTGCTCTGGAGGGAGAGGAGGAAGCTGCTGATATCGACCCGAATGCCGTGATAGAAGGTACAATAAACATTCATGGCATATCACTACATGCATTGTTTGATCCCGGGGCTACGCATTCATTTATTTCCCGGGATATTGTTGCTTCTTTGCCTTTACTTGATGTATTATCTGCGCATGTGTATGTGGTGAATACTCCTTTGGGAGGATCTGTGGAAGCTGACAGGGTGTTCAGGGAGTGTCCGGTGGTGTTTGAGGGCCGAGTTTTTCCTGCAGACTTGATAGTTCTACCGTTGAAGAAGTATGAGGTTATTCTTGGCATGGATTTTCTCTTCAGATACCGAGCTCAGTTGGACTGTCATGAGAAGAAGGTTTTGTTGGGGACAGTGGTCTTTACGGGTGAGAGGTTGAAGTCCAGCCCGTTTGTGTCTTTTATGGAAGCAAGTAAGCTCCTCCGGGACGGTGCGACAGGTTTTGTGGCTTACCTTCTGAATAAACCGAAGGATCAGGCCAAACTTGAGGAGACAGAGGTCGTGAGTGAGTTTCCCGATGTATTCCCTGAGAATTTGGGTTCTTTGCCACCTGATAGGGACATCGAGTTTGTAGTCGACCTTTATCCTGGAGCTGAGCCTTTCTCTAAGACACCGTATCGGATGGCTCCTGCTGAGTTGAAGGAGTTGAAAACGCAGCTGGATGAGCTTTTGACTTGCGGTTACATCCGTCCGAGTACATCCCCGTGGGGTGCTCCTGTGTTATTTGTGAAGAAGAAGGATGGGACTCTGAGGATGTGTATAGACTACCGCGAGTTGAACCGGATGACAGTGAAGAATAAGTATCCTTTACCTCATATCGAAGAGTTGTTTGACATCTTGCAAGGGTCGCAGGTGTACTCTAAGTTAGATTTGAGGCAAGGGTATTACCAACTTCGTATCCGGGAAGAGGATATCTCTAAGACTGCGTTCAATACCCGTTATGGACACTTCGAGTTTGTAGTGATGCCGTTTGGATTAACTAATGCGCCAGCCGTGTTCATGGATATGATGCACCGAGTGTTTAGACAGTATCTTGACAAGTTTGTGGTCATTTTTATAGACGACATCTTGGTGTATTCTAAGTCCGCTGAAGAGCACGCAACGCATCTCAGGATTGTGTTGGAGACCCTTAGAGAGCACAAGCTTTATGCCAAATTTAGCAAGTGCGAGTTCTGGCTCGACAGAGTGTCTTTTCTAGGTCACATAATTTCAGGTGAGGGGATTGAAGTTGATCCTTCCAAGATTGAGACAGTGGTTCAGTGGGAAAGACCGAAGAATGCCTCCGAGATAAGAAGTTTTCTCGGGTTAGCGGGTTACTATAGGAGATTTGTGAAGGACTTCTCCAAGATTGCTTGCCCGTTGACTCGATTAACCAAAAAGGAGGTGAAGTATGAGTGGGATGATGGGTGCGAGAGAAGTTTCCAAGCTTTGAAAGAAAGATTAACTTCAGCACCAGTTCTTACCCTACCCGAGGGATCCGAGGGCTATTCAGTTTTTGCAGATGCTTCTAAGGAAGGACTCGGATGTGTATTGATGCAAAATGGCCGAGTGGTGGCCTATGCTTCTAGAAAGTTGAAGGAACACGAGAAGAACTACCCCACTCATGATCTTGAGCTTGCAGCGGTTGTATTTGCTTTGAGGAAGTGGCGTCATTACCTCTATGGGACGACTTTCGAGATATTCACGGATCACAAGAGCCTCAAGTATCTTTTCACTCAGAAGGAGCTGAATAATAGACAGAGGCGTTGGATGGAATTCTTAGAGGATTATGACTGCACGATTCAGTATCATCCGGGCAAGGCTAATGTCGTGGCAGATGCTTTGAGCAGGAAAGCAAGTGTTTCAGGGTTGAGTGCAGGGTCTTCAGGACAGGGTTCGACAGTTTTGGTTTCAGTGGCTCGGTTAGCTAACATCTCAGTTCAGCCGGATTTGAAACAGAGGTTGTTGGATTCTCAGGCTTCGGATACAGAGATTCAGAGATTAGTGGTTCGGTCTAGGATAGACCCCGAGACGAAGTTTGGGTTTGATGATTCTGGTTTGTTCAGGTTCAAGACCAGGGTTTGTGTCCCAGAAGACCTCAAGAGGTTAATACTTGAGGAAGGACACCGTTCTGGATATTCCATTCACCCCGGTGGTACGAAGATGTACCGAGATTTGAAGGAATACTTCTGGTGGAATGGCATGAAGAGAGATGTCGCGAACTTTGTGAAGCGGTGTCTCACGTGTCAAGTGGTGAAGGCAGAACACCAGAAACCGGGAGGAACTCTCCAACCACTTGTCAGTCTAGGTCTCGTTAGGTGCATTTACATACCTGCACTTTATTATTTGGTAGCTATATAGTTTTGATTTGTATTTACTGACTTACTATTTTGTTCGAGCCGGGATGGCTTTTGTACGGGTTTACTTGTTGGTACCTATATGTAAATACTATATGGCTAATTAATTGTTGGTACCTATGTATATATATGTGATGATTTTGTTTGTGGATTTTATTTATTCGCTTCCGCGCACTCTGTTTCCGTTTGGTTTAGCTCCGCCTAGCCTAGAGGGTGTGTTTGGTCTCCCGTTCGCTATGATTCGGATTCGGGTGCGGACATTCCATTTCGTATTCGGGTTCGGATTATGGTGCGGGGGGATGTGGCCCTACGTGTGGGTGCTACACATACAAGTCAAAATTTCTCGTCTGACAAATGCAATGCACAAGTATTCCTATGCCGTACGACCTAAACTGACACGACACGACTCCAGAGCACCGGTTCTGAACCTGGTAGCTCTGATACCACTTAAGATGTAGCACCCCAAGTGGTGGGGCACCACACCCCCGCACTATGACCCGACACGTGGTACGAAATGGAAAGTCCGCACACGCACCAAGTCACAGCGAACGGGTGACAAACGAAAAACCAACCAAAGCTAGGCGGTAACTACCCTGTACAAGTAAAATAAGCAAAACCCGAATGCGGAAGCGATGCAAAATATGAACTAACAAAAACTTTAATCGACGAACATAAATAAACGGGTTCAACTAATCCACACCCTGTCCTAACCTGTCCCGAAAAATCATATGATCAAAGCATAAACGTCAACTTGTACAGAACATACTATATACATAATTTTCATACATAAATCGGAACAAAATACTTAGCAAAATCAAACGGACCGACACAGACTCGACAGACCAGACTCAAAGCCGCCTAGCTCGAACTCCAACAACTTGCACCTGCAAACTAAAAACATAGGTGGGGCGAGGGTCAGTCCACTGACTGAGCGAGGGGGCTGAACTCACACACACTATACATAATAAGGAGCAGAGCACGTATCAAAAGAAAGATTATGAACCGGGAGTAGGGTTTTGCATACCAAAACCATTTTCAAATCGAACTTATACATATCATATCAAATCAAACTTATACATATCTTATCTTATTCATAACTTAACAAACTGAGCATACTCATATTTTATTAAGAGAGAAAGCTCCTATCCCGTTTCATAATCAACATAACATATCATAATCATATACCCGACGAGTACGGGTCTCCCACCTTACTTCCATATCGAATCATACGTATCATATCAGAAATCAACAAATATCATAAACAATCCAACCCCAACACCATGTAGTTCGGGGAGCAAACCCTCACTACTCATACAGATACAAACACACACGGGGTAGCGAACCCACATTGTGCCTTCCCCGGTTATCCACCGAGGGCTCAAGATACCACGCCTTCCCAACCTCCATAGGTCGCACGTGAATATCTCAAATGAGAACGTGCACAGGGGTCATAACCGGCGACCCCATGGTCGTCCCGGGTCCCCCTTACCCACGTCTCGGGGCCCAACACACTAGAACATAGCATATCAGAACAGATCATAACTCGCTACATACCAAACTTATCATATCGAATCAAAATCATACTTACGTACCTTATCGGAGCATACCATACCTTGTATCTTAGCATATGCTATAAACGTACCTCTCCGTGTCATCCTAATCCGCAGCCGGTATGAAGACACACGGTTTGGAGCATAGCCTCGTTGCAAAACATTTCAAGCTTACATATGCTCGTACATATACAGTTCGAAAACCTTTAATCGAATGACAAATTCATAAACATATCATATAAACACATATCTATTATATAAATATAATAGAATAATCGCATGCAGGCTTGAAAACGAGCATAGAATGTTGTAGGTCGCTGTAACTAAAACAAAAATCCTAAAACCTCACCTTACACCGACGAGAACGGAAAACACAAGCCAAGAAGTCCCACTGGAACCCAACCAGCTGACAGACATTCCCTGAAGAAACCCTGAACGACTGAATACACACAGAACACAGACTCAGACTCCAAACACAACCACAAAGACGCACGGCCATGCTCACGAATATACATGATGCAGCATATAATCCATATTTATTCAAATTAAATACAACGTATCTTTTCATAATTCATTTCTTATGTTTTTATAAAATTTCATAATCAATTTAGTTTCCAAAATTACACTAACACCCCTTAAAACAATAATTATTCTCAAATAGATGGGCGTAAAACGAGACAAATAAATTCGATAAATCACGAATAAAATATTCAAACATCATAGCATACTTCCACGTATCATACAACTCATAATTTCAATTTATAGCACATACGGGATCGAATTGCACAATTAAAATCAATTAACGAATAAAATACAATAGCTTCAAAAATTCATATAAAATCAACCGGACATCCGATTGACGAACGGGAAGTGGCGTTGGACTCACCACAACGAAACGGACCTACTGTCCGAAAGTCGCCGAAATGCCGCCACCGCGGCCGGCCGAACAACCACCGGCCGCCACCGGAACACCGCCTCCGGTGGTCGAAAAAATCCCCGGAAGGACAGAAACGAGCGCCTCGGCCTACTAGACAAAAGCCCTCAACCAATTTCAGAAAATTCCAAACACACGGGACTTCGTTAACGAAAAACCGAACTTAAATCCTAACACGAAAACTGAAATTAAACACAAACCGCTAAACGAAAATAAAATCCGGACATACCGTTGGAAAGCCCGTGACGAGCCCTACAAAAGCCCCCAAGCCAACCGCCGGAAAATCGGACCGCCGGTCCAGACCGGTCTGCCACCGGTTCGCCGCCGCCGGCCGGTTCTCGGGTTGGGGCCAACGCCATTCGCTAGTTTCCGTCGTTCTAAGCAACTTTCGTGAAGCGACCAACACCAAAATCAGCCCGGAAAAGGGCCCAAATTGCCGCCGAAGTTCTGCCGCCGCGCCACCGCCGATTCCGCCGTCTCCGCAGCGATTCGCTCAAAAAGGAGGCCGGAAATGGAACGGGAAGGGTAAAAAACGTAGGGTAGGGTAGTGGTTGGCCGGCGAAAGTCGCCGGATCGCCGGCGACGAAGTGGTGGCGCCACCCGCCACTTTCAGGCCGCCGCTGTGCCGCCGTGGGTCGTCGGTTGGCCACGAAGTTGGTACGGTTGTGACGGGCTCGTCGAGCTGATAAATTTGCACTATTGATTCGTCGAATTCCGTCGAGAAACGAGGGAGAACGAGCATGTGTGTGTAAACACACCTCGAGTGCGTGAACAGTGTTGTTCGCTAGAGGAAGACGATGCAGGCTGAAGTCTGATCTTTTGCACGCAAAACGAGGATCCGGGGTATATATCTCGGATTCTCGTACGCAAAAACGGTCGAGCGAACGAGCTAACGAAGTCAGAATGGGACAAACTTAGAGTCTACGGACTCGTTTTGCCGCCCCGGACGCGTTGAAGGGGTCAAAGAGGTCAAAATCTCGACCGAACGAGAAATGACCGAAAAACCCCTTAAAAGAGAAAATTACAAAGGGCCCCTAAACTCTAAAAGAGTTCAAAATAGGGCCACGAAAAATATAAAATCACACAATTAAACACATTAAAAGGTTAAAACGTAGCGTACCTTACAAATTGGACGAGCGGGATGTCACATTATCGACCTAAAAGCACTAGCAAACGTGAGCTCGAAGCCAACTTGGGGGACTTGGGGTTTTACCTAAATTTGGCACTCCGACGCTCAAGTCAGTGTTGGATCCACTTAGAGAGGGAATAAATGCAATTTAATACGGAGTAAAGGCTTACCAACTACTGTTCAAGGGGCGAATATTTATAGCCTTGGCTAAATAACACAGTAATGCGTGTACCGCAAGTGTGCATTAATGGCGATGCCAATCGTCGATCTAGCTGTCGGACGATGGAGCTAGCTAAAGTGGGATCGATTGTACCTTATTTCCCCTTTGGGTAGAGACTCGGACTGGCGGACATTGAATGCTCTTCAGTACGCCTGTCCTAGGGAATGAGAAGACTACACGTGTCCCGACAGGAGTGCTTTACAGTATTCGGGTGTCCGATGACGTATGTAATCGATCTGAAGATCGATATTGCCTTCCGGGATCCTTAATTCTGTTTGGGTTTCCTCATAGAAAGGGAGGGCAGATCGAGACGACACGCTACGATGGATCGAGGTCGACGGACTCTCCAGATCATTAGTAGGTTTGTCTCGATCTGGTCTATCCACATTGGCGCAAAAGTCCGTGTGGCTCCTACGAGGGCGTACCACGTGGCCATTTACCATTATGCCATGTCATTAGGGATATATATATATATATATATATATATATATATATTATCACGAGTAATATAAAAAAAAAATTATATTAAAAATGCTAAAAGTATATCATGAATCATTTCAAGCTCAAATAAATAAAATATATTAAAAAAACCCTAAAAATACAAATAAAAGATACGTGTACATGCATATATATTATATATAAATTAACAAAGAAATGAATAACAGACGAAGAGCAAATGCTTAGTTTTATGTTAACAACCCAACCCAGCATTAATGGTAATCCTACTTTAGGTGTTTAATTTAATTCCATTTCTTGAATTAATCATGACCATTTCAAATAATATTAGGGATGGCAGCGAGCCGAGCCTTGACATTTTTTCCTGGCTCGAGCTCGGTTCGAGGCTCGTCCATATTATATTATTTTTGATAAAAAAATTAGTTTTTTTAATAATTTAATATATTTTTATATATAATAATATATATTAAATGAATATATATAATAAATATATATTTTTTTATTCATTTTGTATAAAATTCAATAAATATATATAATATTATATATTAATAAAATATTTATATATATAAAAATTTCAATATTATTATTTTTAATTAAATAGATAGGCTCGCGAGCCAGGAGCCAATATTCAAAAGGCTTGAGTTCGGGTTTGACTCGTGAGCCGGCTCGGCTCGTTGCCATCCCTAATTTCAATGCATCTATTGTGCATAGAGATAGACATGATTATCCGATAAAATACAAAGAAATTTTTTAAATTTTTTACGTGAAAAGTTTCAGATATAATGTTCAATATGAATATTCAATACAATATTATATGATGTAATAAAATGATATTTTTAAAAATATATGTGCATGATAGTATTGGAGTTATTTTGTTCCACTTCTATTTCTTTTCTTTTTTTTTGCCTCACTTTTTATTTTAAGGTTGATGAGGCATAGCTTTTTGTCTACATTGTGGTTGGACACGATTAATTACTTCTCGATGATGATGAGGGAGATGGCAACATCGACCATATTGTTTCTAATTAATTTTTTTTTATAACGCATTAACCCGAATAATTGAAGAACTATTTATCATTAATTAATTTTTGAATGAGTTTAGTGAAATATATATATATAACGCCTGGCATATTCAGACCAGAATAATTGGAGGCCAAATTAAAATGTAAAATTTAAATACAGAACAAAACTTATTTTGATGCCACATTAAATAATATATTTTTAATTCTCTCATTTCAAAAAGTAATTAATAATGTAAAAATCTGACATTAATAAGAAATAACTAGTTTAGTATTTATTTAATGTTGGACGTTGGAGCATCAATATAAAATTTTCAATAATTTTTAGTTTTTTTTTTTACAGTTTAAACACTAATAGCTGCTAACTCCAAATCATATTATGAATAAATAAAAGTTGTCGCATAGTTAATTGCATTACTAATAAAATCCAATACGTTATCAGTAATAATGTTTACACCTAATTTACCTAAATTCTATAGTATTTTAAAATTGATGTTAGAGCAAAACATAATTCAAAAATATTGTGTTGGAAATAAATACGATATAAATATAATAATATGATTTTCTTTTAATTTACTATATAAAAATGTGAAATATAATATCTGATTCAAATATTTTATATAGTAAAATAATATTTTTAAAAATATTCGTTATTTAAAACCTATAGATATCGTAGGACTACTTGAGCCAAATAGTTGCCTCGTCCATGGAAGTAGTGACTGCAGCATGAACTCAACTACAATGCTACAACGCCGTTCCGTTTTTACCACTCCCCGTTCCGTGGCATGCTTAATAATATCACTTGGTCTTTCTGTAAATTACGCGCGTTATGAGGGGCAATCTTGTGCTCCCAAATACCTAGAGCCATGGGAAACACAATAATTTGCGGCCTGGACAAGCCCCACCTCCCGTAGCCAGCGCGTGTTGAGCACAACAATTTCAGTAAGAAAAAATTTGAGGCCAAGATTTACCAAATATTCCACAGAGCATACTATTACTTACAATAGCCCCAGGAGTATTTTGTATTTTAATATCAATTTTTAAAATTTTATAATTTAATATCTATATTGAATTTTATTGCATTTAAGTGTCTGATTTCAAATCTAATCAATAAGAAAATGACACTTATTGGTCGGGAGGACTTAAGTATAACAAAATTAAAAAAATTAGACACTAAAGTATAAAATTTTAAACTTTGAGTACTAAAATACAAAATATCCTAAAAATTGGGATAAAAAAAAAGATTTAACTCTTTATGGTAACGGGCCTTATATCCGTATTGTATGTTTTTTGCATGAGACACTTATTAAGTAATAAATATAACTAAATTTTGTAATATCGTATTATATTTATATTTCTACATTTATGTTTTTTGTATTATATACCCATTTAATAATTACTATTTTCTCTATGTTATGCAAACATTTTCTATCCCAATCAGATATACTTAATTTACTATTATGACCCTCCCTAAAGAAGTTGGATCAAAATATAAATATAATTAATCAATTGTCA
Organism: Lantana camara; assembly: GCA_037501455.1. Lineage (NCBI taxonomy): Eukaryota > Viridiplantae > Streptophyta > Magnoliopsida > Lamiales > Verbenaceae > Lantana > Lantana camara. Next base: position 25,487,662 of record CM074855.1, on the reverse strand, counting down.
TAAAATCTTTAATTATTTATGCTAAATTTTTTATTGTCAACGTGTATTTTTTTGCTCCTTTAGAATATTTTTTTAAAATTTCTAACTATTTTCAATAAAATTAAAATTTGCAATTAATTTCTTCACATATATAGATATCATCGCATGGACACAATTGCTAAGGACATACAAATATATTTAGAGTAACAAATATTGCAAAATCACAAATCCGGGAAAAAGAAAGAAAAATAAATAAATTTGGGGCACATTTGGAGTTCCAAAAACAAATGAGGGGCTCATTTGCAAAAAAAGAAACGGTAGGTGTAGAAGTAAAGTGGGGGCCACATTTAAAAAATTGAATAGAAAAGGAGGGAGTGGGAAAGCGCGTGAGGACACGATATGAGAAAATCTTAAAGAAGTGGGGGCTGATATGTATATAATTCATGTCCGTATTATGTGAGACCCTCCTTTCCTCTTTTTCGACCTTTTTTTTTCCCTCTCTCTAATCCTTTATTTTCCCTCCCTCCAATCTCTGACCTAATTCTCTCTCTCTCTCTACCCAATCCCTTCTCCCTCCTCAGGATCTCTCTTCTCCGCAATATATCTAGTAAGTTCTCCATGTGTTTATGCTCTTGATCGCTTCTGGATCTCCATAGAAAACTGTATTTATGTTAATTTGTGTGTGTATTGTGATCAGAGTTGTAGTACTGTGAGATCGTATAGCGCGAAGATGACGCCGGCCAACATAGCGAACCAGTTCGGGGATACGACTTACACGAAGGTGTTTGTTGGCGGACTGGCATGGGAGACGCAGAAGGACACCATGAAGAAGTACTTTGAGCAGTTTGGTGAAATTCTGGAGGCTGTGGTCATCACTGACAAAACTACTGGAAGATCTAAAGGCTATGGATTTGTATGTTTACCTATATTTACGCATATCTGTCTATTGTTTCTGTTCGTTCCATTTTCTTTTTCTACTCTTTCGCAACTTCCCCTAGTTGTACTTGTGATCTGTGTGTCCAACTTTATTCTCGAATATTCTGTCCATACTGCTGAGTCAAAGCCAATTTTGTGCTGCGATTGAAGATCTGAGAATAGGCGTTTTTCTTAAGATCGGAAATGATTAATTAAGCTGTTAGGTGTTTTTTTACCTTTTGGTGTTTTGTATGTTGAAAACTCAGGTAACTTTTCGGGAACCAGATGCGGCCATGAGAGCTTGCGTTGATGCTACTCCTGTTATCGATGGAAGGAGGGCGAACTGCAATCTTGCTTCTTTGGGTGTTCAAAGATCTAAGCCTTCAACCCCAAAGCATGGTATTGATCTTGATTATTTGTTATTCATAATAAAATGTGTTATTTTATGTATGAAAGTGACCCTAATTGAAACCTCCCAACTTATAAGTGTTTGTTGTTGGGTCTCATTGAATGAATGGACGAATTATGAGTGTGAATGAGGCCATGTCTGTTATAAGAAAAAATTATAAAAGCAATTTTACGACCGCAAGTGGTGTATAGTTGGGCACACACAGTAGGGATGTGTTTTACGAAAGGTAGCATGATGAGTGATGACAGCTCATTTCTTCTGTGAAACACACACTTTTGCTTTATTGTTGCTGTTGGTGGTGGTATATTTCTTTCTTGGTCTTGGCTTTCCTTTGAGGAGTTTCTTTTACTACTAATGACATGCCTAGCTGTACTGACTAGCTGTCCAACAACAATAACAGTCAACATGGAAAAAAAATGTACCTACTGAATCTAATTAACCAATTAAGATCACCATCAACTCTTACAATTAATCAATTACTGAACGTTCATTTTTCTCGAGAAATTTAAGAAGAGTTTGCTGATGATAATTAATGAACAGGAGGGGGAGGGAGAAACATAAGGGTGATGGGAGGAGGCGGCTTTCAGCATCAGAGCGGCGGAGGGTTTCAGGCCGCAGCGGCGGCGGCTTTTGCTTCGGCAGCGGCGTTCCCCCATTACAACGTTCATCAAGGAATCCCTTACAATCTTTATGGGTATGTAAATTGTAAAATGTCGATGGTGTTTCTCATTTCATTATTAGTGGCACTTGGGTGCACGTGCATTGACAACTCATGGCAAGGGTTTCTATTCACGCATGCTCCTGCAATATAATGCTTTTTCTACATACCATATAATACTTACCCCCACCACCCTTCATCATCATCTCCACCATCTCTCTCTCTCTTCTCACTGTCGCACACACACACACATGCAAACATGATGAAACCCAAATGAGTACCGACAAATGATTCTTGTTTTCCCGCACATCCTTTCTTACGGAAGACGCTTGTCTGGCTATCCTTTTAGCCATCATTACAGTTAAGTTTAAAATTACGTAAACTAGGGACTGACACGTATTTTTTATTTTTTTTCTATGCATGGCGTATGTATACGTATATGTTACTGTAAATCATCATGGAATGATGAGAGGTATATATACATTTGGTAAATGCACATGCTGGGTGTCGTCCTTTTTCTCAAAACTGCATTATACATGAATATATATGATTGATGGATTGAGATCCTGATGTTGCTGTTTTGTTTTGTCTTGGAAAAACCTCAGGTATTATGCGAACTCGGCTGACTATGCTTACCCTACGGTTTGTACACCTCTCTCTTCAATATTCTTGGCCCACTTCTTTTCACCAATACTTTTTTATCTTCACAAAAAATTATCAAGTATCATTTACACCTCCATAACTCCATTAACAAACTTACAAGGATCCATTCACTAATTTAATGCGTGTGATTAAATTGTAGACAACTAACTTCTCTCTCTCTCTCACACACAAACGCACACTTAGCTGTAGTCAATGGGTTATCTCTATCACTAATCTTTGATTTATGTACTAACTATTTGGCCCATTTTTTGGGAACAATTGACTCTAAAAAATACCTGAGGCACTAAAAGTCAACCCTTGCATTGTGAATAATTCAAATTTGTTGCTTGCGCACCATGTATAATATGGTTTTTTATTGCCAGACAATTGATATATATCTGAACTCAGATTTTCATTCGTCCGAACTAATTGTTTGATCTATCAATTGGAGATAAACTAAATTAAGATTCTCATTTCTCTATGTTCTAAATAATTTATCATATTCTATACAATGCACGTCTATTATCTCGATGGACGGTGGGTGGACAGCATTCAACATGATAAACGTTCCTTCTCCCCTTTGTCTTTGAGGAAATACTTACTTCTATTAGTTATTTGTAATTGGGATAAATCAAGAACAAATATTGAAAATTATCACCTTCTCATCTGTCTAAAATATTATATCAGCCCAAAATTAGACATTTCAAGAGAGTACATCTCGGGAGCTGGACCCAGAAATGATAGCCATAATATTGTCCTTGTGCACGTACAATGGTAGCTAATGGACGATCATATTTTGCCAATGAATGCCAGATTTTATCAGCTAGCTAGCTTCTCTATAAATTACACAAGAATAGGAAAACCAACAATATTGTACTTCGATTACCACATAACTAGTAGTATAAGTCATTTTTGCTCCTTTAATTAATTCTCAAAGGCAATTTTCTGAGGCCTTCGAACCCATATTAGTTTCGGACTTTCTTAATAATTAGCTTATCTATCTCATCTAAATCACGAAGCATTCATTGGTTCTGGCTATAACGTGAATAAAATGTTAGAAACATATTATGTATTGCCTTCTTGTGATGACAAAACTAATATTGCCTTGTTTTTCATTTAGAGCTACTATGGCTTGTACGGAGGAGCAAACGCACAGTATCCACTGTATGGATCTGGCACAAGCAGTGGACTCGTAACAGGTGGTGCTGCAGCAGCTGCTGCTTATTACCCTTATCTTAACTTGAGCGAGGCGGGGTCCGGAGGAGCAACCGGCTACTCTGGCAGCCAGGGCTATGGCGTTCAATATCCCCACCATCTCTTCCAGTATTCCGCAATGAACTCAGCTGCCATATATACCCCGCATTACGGCACTCCTGTATCTCTTGCTCCCCCAACTCCACTCCAGTCAGGTAATTTCTGCACCACCAGACCCTTCTATGACATGCTAGTAGGAAATATATACATATAATATTCTTGGGAGCGGGAAAATTGCAATTTTCACCTTCTGGTTTTTGTCCTTTTAACTTTTCATTTTTCAATTTTGGTCATGTAATTTCCAATTTTGGCAGGTTAAGTCCGATTACCTTGCAAATTTAAAAATTAACCTGAAATTCCATGTGTCGGTCAGGTGATTATATGACTTCGTGCTTAGGTAGAGTTCACCTGGCAAATTATATGACAATTAAACTTGCAATTTTCATGTGGTAACTTGTCCTGTTTCTCGTTTAACTTTTGAATTTTTTAATTTAAATAAAACAGCCTAAATTAAATGAGCAAAAATCTGTAAAGTCACCTGACTATAACTGGTAATGATATGAGAAATGCTAAAGAACAAACACCACTAATGAGTTAATTATTAATGGAAGGAATTATTTATTTACCTGATATTGTTCTAGTAGTTAATTTTGTGAGCTATTTATTCATTAAAATTTCTTTTGCAATATATGGTGGAAGGGTTACTAATATCTTTGACAGTTTGTTTTGCTGTGCCGCAGGCTTAAGCATGGCTCTGCATGCACCCATACCTCACCGTTGAGAGAACTCATGCCAATGATCAAGCAAGATTCATTCTTTCAATTCGCTTCATGCATATTGCATCGTGAAGTGCCTTTGGCCCAACCATGGTTATCTTTCTCTACCCCCTCTCTCTTTAGACCAATGCCGTGTGGCGTTTGGCCTGCCATTTCCAATACATGGAAAAGCAAGCCCCCCGTAGGGGTAACGTTGTACATCCACAGTTGGAGGTACACATTTTCCATCATTTCTCTTTGCGGGAAAGGTTCCTGCTAGAGAATGCAATCGCATGCATATGCATATCTCATCATCCCCAACTCAAAGCCTCTCTTGAAAAGGCAAAGTTGGTTCAGTCTCATTGAGCCCTGGAACGGCTCAATGAGACCAAAATCATTTTCAAAATTTCCGCCCCTCAAGGGCTCCCCATGCAAACAGTCTTTTTACTCATGTTTGTCAAATATTTTCTATTTCAACTTGTTCATCACAAAGTATAAAAGTCTTTTCACTTTCAAAATGTTGATCTTGAAACGGCTAATTGTATGTAGATGTCAGTAGTAGAGTAGGAAATCAGGGCAGGGATGCCCCAGATTTTTGTTTATGATGATAACCTCTAGTCTCAGGATTTTAAAAAACCATGACTAGTTAAAAATCTTTTTTTTTTTTTTTTTTTCTGGGTTTGTGAAACTTTTTTCAGAAAATGGGACTCTCTTCTTAGGGAAGGGGAGATGATCTTTTTTCTTTTATGTAAAATATTACTCATCAGTGGTGGGGGAAACTTTTGGAGTTGGACCCCTCCAGAATTTTCAATTTTCAAAAATCTCTTCTTTTGTGGGGGATGGTAGATGTTTTTAGCTATCTCACTTACCTTGTAAGAAACTCCATCAAATGGGCTTGTGGAGTTTTTAATGCATTGGAAGTTACCCTTAGATATTTTTGGTCTCTATGGGTTCTTTCTACCCTAACATACCAACCATGGTTAGGACTCAGGTCATCTTCATCCTCATGCTCTCTCTCTCTCCTTCTCTCCCTCTCCATCTCTGTCTCTGTCTCTGTCTCATGCCGAGAACTATATGCTGGACAAAACTTGGCGCTCGTTGACGCTCATTCTATTTAAGTTTTATGGTTTGTAATTGTAAACTAGGAAGAATGTTCATTTCTGTTCCAAGTAATTTAGTGACTGCTTGTTATTTCTGACTCAATCTATGCCTTTCCCTACGTACTATCTGCTCTCATGCAGTCATGCTTGAAATAATGTTGAAATCTTCAACGGGGCAGGCCTTAATTACAACCAATTATGAATGGTATAATAATCCAGCAAGATTTTTTCGATTCTTTTTCTCATCACATTTCAGTTTTGGCCTTTGGGAAAGCTTTTATCTGGCGTTCATCCATCAACATTAAGCTTAAATATAGCCATTTCTCTTGGGCAAAATCCAGTAACAAGGGCCGCCCAGTTAAAGTTGTAACAGCATTTCAACTTGGGTGAAGAAAATGAAACCAAATTATTGTTCCCACCAGCAATCTGAATGGATGATATATACATATCTACGATTTGACAATACTATTGTGTTTGATTGGATGCAAACTTTCCAGAGTAATGTTTCCACAAATCAATATTACTAGAATCTTATCGCATGCACTGTGGGCCCTATTGGATATTAATTTATTTTAATGGGAAGGGCTTTGTAATTTATTAATTTAATAATATAAATTTTTATGATGATATGAATACGCTTCGGAAGTGGCAAGAATCAATAATGTAAGAAGAAACAAGAAAAGTATCAACTACAATTGCTTATTCCGGTTATTTTAACCAGACTTAAACGATACTTACTATTTAATGCTGATTTTTAAAAAAAAAAATTCTTTTTTACTCAATCACATAAATCAATCATTGAACAAGTACTCTCATTATACTAAAATATTCCCAACATGCGTAGAAATTGTACCAAAAAACATTCGGAATCAATCAACTACTATACTTGTTAAGGTAAAAGTTAAAAAGAAAAAGGAAAAATAAAAGACACACACTGGGCACCAAATTTAAAGAATAATGAAGCATATAGCACGTAGAATTTAAAAACCTGTGGGCATCATTCCATCAACCTACTCATATAACGCCTCCCCACCTAAACCTTGACAAATTAATAAAAGATGTGGACATGACTTTGAGTTGAGTTTCTACCATTAAAATGTAATTTATTAATTTAATGCATGTTTTTTTTTTTATATATTTCAGAATTTGAGTTGATTTCTACCATTAAAATGTAAAACTATTCTTTAATGCATACCCTCGAACTCAGATTAAATGTAATAATCGGCTCAAACTTGAAATCTTTAGTTTAGCTAGTATAGTGCCGTATTGATAAGCAACTTGGTGGTGTCGGATATGAATCGGTGTTGATGAAACCCATCCATTTGAAGGCCCTAAATTGAGAAAGGAACAGACATACAGTGAGTGAAGCAGTAGTTCAGCCCAGCCCAATAAATTAGTATAGATGTATTTAAACTGGATTGGGGCGAAAAATTTCTTCTCTTATTGGCTTCAAATTCAAATCATCGATTAATGCGGAAAAACAAAAAGAGCGGCTGACGGGGCGGCGAAATTTTATTTTCCGGTATAAAATACGGCGGTGTTGGAGGCGAAGAGACTGAAGAATACAGTTTGTCGCCATGTTGAAGCTGTCGAAGCTGTTTCTGCAATCCTCGAGGTACAAACTTCTTGTTTTCCTTCTGTTTCTCACTCAGTACGGATGGAGTTGTTAAACCCTGCTCTGCTGTTTTTCATTTTTCCCTCTTTCTATTGTGTAAATATGATGAATGGATCGGTTATGTCGGTATCATGTGGAAATCCGAATATGGTAAACATTTGTTAGGTGTTTGATTTTGTTTCTAGCTTAAGCTTGGATTTTATTGGTTCGAGGTTTGGGGTTTATGATTCTAGGAAAATGGGTTTAATTTTTGAACAGTAAATTTTATTTTCCAAGGGAGTTGCTGTACAAGTGAAGCATTTGTATTAATCTAGCTGGTGAAGTAGTGATAGAATGGGTTTCAAACCACACTATCGGATTAAGAACTTCAAACAGCTGAGATGATATTGCCTTTGTTGTGTCAAAGAGTAGTAACATGCCCTATGTTATTCTAAGTTCATGTTGTTCCCGTTATCTATGAAGTAATCAAGAATCAAAGCTCATACTTCATTGTCGTTAGTATGTTGTTGACTGAGTGTGGTTGTTTAAGGTCGTCGGTTTCAAAACTAAGGTGCCAGTTATCTTCTTCTTAATGTTACAGGGATTCCTTGTCTTGCAAGACTCTGGCCAATGAAGTTGCTAATGAGTTCAAATCCTTGCGTGGCTTGACCACTCTAACTGAGATGACAAATTTTCGGCCTCATGGTATCAGACTGTGCAGTGTTAAATTTCCACTTTACTTATTTCTGAAGTGAATTCATGTTTCTCATGATTTTGCTTGTTTTGTATTTTGATTTAAACCCAGGTAGGATTTTTGCACCGTATTCACTTTTCAAGGGCAAAGCTGCACTATCTGCCGACCCTTGCTTGCCAACTTTTAGTAAATTGGAAGTATGATATTAGATGATAGACTTCAGTTATATCACTGTGCCTTTGAAGAGCTGGGTACTAACTCTGTGTTTTTTGTGCCCCCTTTTGTAGTCTGGAGATTACAAAGTTGAACGTCGTGGTTGTATTATGTTGACATTCTGGCCTGCAATTGGTGAGCGCAAATATGATTGGGAGAGGAGGCAGGTAAATCTGTTATAGCTATCTGTCAGCCCTTTATTCAGAAATATAGAAAAAAAGCCAGAAAAAGAGGCATTTCCTTGCCTGGGCGGTTCTATTTCTTGACATTAAGTTATTAACATAGCAAGAATGATCTGTAGCTTCTCTGACAAATTTTATGCGTACTGCAGAAATTTGCTTTGTCGCCAACAGAGGTTGGATCGCTGATCAGTTTGGGATCAAAAGATTCATGTGAATTCTTCCATGACCCATCAATGCTGTCGAAGTTGGTTTTCTAATTAAGTTATTCAATTGTTTGATTGCTTTTGAAGTTTTTATGATATGTTGTACCAGTTTTGTTGTTTTTATCTTTCTTCTTGACCTGTGAAATTCAAATGAATTTGTATCCACAGTAATGCAGGTCAAGTTAGAAAGAGTTTATCAATTAAAGCACATGCGGATGGTAGTGGCTACTTCATGAATCTGAGTAAGTGCTTCGTTATTGTATGAGAACATAATAACCAAATATTCGTGGTATGAATATTATTGCATTAAATTCGTCTTGCTCCCGAATGAAAATGACCACAACATAAAAAGTTACTTCGGTAGTGTTTGTAAGCTCTAAATAGAAGTGATTTCCCGCCTTTCACTTAAAAGCAGAGATGGAGTGTTTTATTTTCCTTTTTCTGCTTAAAATAAGCTAGAAGCTAGACGTACTTTTGGGGTACTTTCTTGTCCAGAAACTCCCAACTTTCCACAATAAAGCTTCTTCGTTTGGAGTATATGGTTTTGTCAACAATATCCTCGCCTATATTTTCAGGTGTTGTCAACAATATCCTCAAAACAAATGACCGGTTTGTTGTTCCCGTCACTACTGCAGAATTTTCAGTCATGCGCACAGCTTTCACGGTATGGAATTATCTGTCATTCATTACTTTTTTTTCCTTTTCTTTCAACATGAACTGCAAATACTGTGTTATTGCATTTATTGATGTTGGCCATTAGATTACCAGCATATGTATCCTGAATCTACTGCAAGTTTCTGCTATATGAATGTTTTTTTTGATAAAACTTCTGCCCATTCACTAGCAATTTTAATGGTGTTGGTGTAGTTTGCTTTGCCTCACCTAATGGGATGGGACCGATACACCAGTCAGCCTCCACAACGTGCCTATCAAAGTTCATCTAAGCCGGTTCCTGAGCTCCAGAGCTCCGAATGGGATCGATGAAACTTCTGTGCATGATTGTTCAACATTGTTGTAAGAATGTCCATTATGCTTCAGTTATGTGCCCTATTGCTATAAGACAATGGTCATTTCTTCTCCATTGGGCATTTCATGTTAAAGCACTTAGTTTAGTGACTTCTTGATGAGTCCCTGCCTAGTAAAGAAGGTGATGGCTTTTGAAATCTGTTGACTTGTGTATGTAGTAATTAACTGGGATAGCAGCCCTGTATGTTAATGAATTATGACTATTTTGGTGCCCTTGGTCATCCAACTGCATGTGGAGTAGTTTTATAGTGTTACTAAATATTTTTGATGCATCCGACAACTGACATTCTCAAGTTTTTAGATGAGATGGTTATCTAATTTCATATTTGAGCTAAATAAGCACAGCAAAAGATTTTGGTTTCAAATCTTACCAGAACCCCATTAACGGGAAGGAAAAGCACGAAGTCATTGATACGGGGGAGGGTCATGGCTAAATGAACACAACACAAACATAACGACCTAGGTTTTTCTACATTCATAGTGGTACAACCGTACAAGTGTTCGACATGACATGATAATGATTCTAAACATGATAATGATTTTTTTAGAAGTGGTGTGACACATCATGACAAATTGATATTTTTAGAAATATTCGTAAATTTAAGTTAGTAAGCCAATTCAGCCGCGCCAAGAAGAGAGGATTGTAGGTCTTCCTTTTACAAAATAGGGTACAACTCTCCTAAAGGCAGTGTTTGATTTCAGTTTAAAGCAATCAATAAGGTGCCAAGAAACCAACTCGGGTAAGAAAATAGCATGCCTTTAAGCTCTTCACACGATCTATGCTTACAAATTAACATTTTTTAACAATCTGTACAACAGGGTTCACTATGATGACAAAAAAACTGAAAAAATAAGGTTACTAACTTCAAATGTACATCACAAACACATCGGCTTCTACCTTCAAACACATTCATATCCTTTCACCCACACCCTTTTGGAAAGCTGTAATTTAAACCCAATTTTCAGTTGAACACCTTCAGCAAGAATCCTCAACGAATGCACTCTATACCACGACAAATAATCAACCAAATTATCAACAGAACAGCGCAAACAGCAGCATCAACCGCAAGAATAATCCTCACTTGTCTGCACCACTTCTTCCTCAGATTCTGAGAAGTCGCCCTAATCCTCCCCGAGCTATACTCCTTTGGCAATGGAGAAGAAGCCGATGTTCCTTGACTATTCGTATCCAACAACTCCAAATCAATATTAGCTCCTCTATCCGTCGATCTCCTATGTTCCATTTCAATATCCTTCATAGCAATCGCATGCTCCTTCATTTTTTTCTTCTCGTGTTTGCTAATCTTCCCCAACAATGGGGCTTTTGTCGAAGCACTATTAGCCTCAACGAGCCCGTTTGCAGTATTACAAGGCGAAGGCATGAGTTCTCCTCCACCTTTATCTCTAGGCCACTCCTGCATCCCAGAGACATTCTCCAATGAAGCAACTAAGCTGTGAACGATCGGAAGCAACTGGTCTTGCAAACAGAGTGAATTGAGATTCGACAAACTTGTACTCGGGCCCCTTTTGCCGATATTCCGAAACTCATCCCTCAATTTATGAAGAAACCTAAGAACTTGTGAGTTGCCAACACTTTCATTTGCTATGGCGAAGTAGATGTATCCATCATCCATCAAAAAACCGAAAGTCTTCTTACCCATGGTTTGGAAATACCATCTGTGATAAGGAGGAGCCATTTCCAAACACAATGCAGCTAAAGATTCCATCTCATGGCCTCCACTGTTGTAAGTGTATAACATTCGACTATTCTTCCACACGCAGCAGTAAGAAACAGTATTTTTAACAGAATCCATGGATGCCAAGACCACAAAATCAAACCCTAGAACCGAATAAGAATACCGTCCCTGCCCAAAGAAAAAGAAATGATTCGGATCTTGGACTATAATCTAAACAATCAAGCTTTTAGCTAAACAAAAACCTGACAATTTCCCCAATCGCCGCGGCCTGAAGAAACCCGATATCTAGAATTCAATCACCCACGATGGCAAACGCATCAAAAAGTAATGCTTCTGCAAAGTATTCCAAGAGTCTTTGATACTATCCAATCCGATATCTCCACAAGAAATTAAAAGAAGGAAATTGGACGATTCAAAGGAGCAATAGGGGCCAATCGCAGGGATTTGGCGAAACCCAACAGAAAAGTTGCGATTTTGGATACGATGAGGAGAAGTTAGCGGTGAACGAATGAGGACAGACATGCGAGAATTGGGTAAGCTTACCTTAATTGCTGCAGCGCCAGATAGTTGAGGGAATTTTACAGCGGGGACAGCAGACGCAGAGTGCTTCCCCACAACAAGAATTGAAGTTGTAACTTGTGAGAAAGAATCAAAGAGGAAGGGGGAAGGACATGCTTGGAATTGTCAAAGAAAAAGATATGCTTGCAGAGAGAGAGAGAGACTAGAGTCGTAGTTGCAGTAGTGATGTCGTCATGGTTGTTGGCTGACCAAGTTCAAGATCAGAGGCATTCAATATCCATTCATGGTATTGACTCTGTCTTTCTCCCGAATGAAGGATTATCGACATTTTGTACCCAAAAATGGGAAAGGTTTAACATTTTACCATTTGACATTTCGTAAATAGCGATTACCACTCCAATGTTATTTATCTTATTATTGTTTTGAGTTGGCCACTCGTGTGATCTCAACAACCAATTAGAGCATGATACGTAGTACTTGACCCGATGATTGCTCGTTCAATAAATTAGGTCTCCAGAAATTAGGAATTATGCGCGATACAACACTGTGGATTGTACATTTCTCACTCGTATTGGTAGACGAGTGCTGCCTTCCGACCAATGAATCTGGACAAACGAACATGTTAGAAGGACAAGTCGAGATTATTCTCGACTTTGACACTCTTTTACTCAAATCAAATATCACTCTCAACCCTTCGTTCTCATTTCTCAATGAAGTTAAATTTAGAGAGTGTCCAGTAGTTACCTTTTTTTTCCTTTTGAGTTGTGAGTTTTTATGCTAATGTAATTAACCCTTTTTGCATTGACACTTGGCACTTCTGAAAGTTATTCATAACCCTAATTTCAATTGGGCCTTTTCTACTAGGCTTATAATATTTTCTTTAACTTTCAAAATATGAGTTGTATTATTCTTAACTTCCAGCTTAGGTAACTATAACCTATATCAATGCGTGTTGAGAATCCTCAATCCCTAAGCGTTCTTGTGACTTGCCTAGAACTCCTTTACTTCCCTTAAAATGGCTTGGTTAGGTATTTAGCCCCCCATTTTCAAGTCTTTACTTTGAAAGACTAGCAAAACACCAAATTTCCGGAGCCCCGGGTCAGATCAAGAATTGGGCATGCTATATAGCCTCTTGTACGGATGGTTAAGCCATTTTTACTTCCTAGCTCCTTGTCCCTTTTCATAAATTACAGAGCATGCCACTCGGAAGCACATGTGAGGATTTTGGTTGGACACGTTTTTCAATGAGAGGGTAAAATGGTCCTTTTCGTATAAGCCACAAGGTTACTAACCATAAAAGTAAAGAAACACAATATTTGAGACTATGGTGTATAACCTTTTACCCATCAAAGTAAAGAGTTCATAAGATAAAATAGCCCAATTTTTTTTTTAAAAATAAACCATCTCCCTTGGATTGCAAACTAGGAAAGTAAAGACCTTCCTAGTAAATTAATGTTTTCCTCGAGGTCAAGTCGCCTAACGCTCATCATGGAGAGCTCAAGCTCAAAGTTAAAACAACGTTGAGCACCAAAGTAATTTTATCTTAATTTATTTAATGTTTTTAATTGTACCTTCTAAAAAGGAACAAATAGTACAAGACATCCACATCTCTCACTTAAGAGTATAATCAACTACATGTTCACTATATTAGACAAAAGAGTTAGGGCTAAGGTCACCTTGCCCAAAAAGTTGGACATATTTATTCCTCTCCGTCATATACCCACAACTCTCAATTGAATTAAAGTTATGATGATCTACATATTCACTAAGTATTTGACCAAGCTATTAGGTCTAATAAGGTCACCTTGTCCCAAAGGTTGGACATATTTATCCCTCTATGCAAATACAGGCCGTCCACAACTCTCATTAGACCTCGCATCATGATCCCCCCTCATTCGTCATGGCGCTCGATTCGAGGTCACCTAGTCCCAAAAGTTGGATGTATATATTTATTCATTTACGCGGTTGACACTTCATTATATATATTTTCCATTTACTTCAAATTAATAAGACTTCACTACTCATTAATACTTTTTTCAAAAGTTCAAGTTCTTACTAATACAAAGTTTAGCCAAGTGACTTGAGGGTTGAATGTCAATTTTAAAATTTATTCCAACCAAAATTATAGCCTTCATTGTTTACTCTAATAGGTTAGTCATTCCTTTTGAACTAAATATCTCGAGCTCAAGTTCAATCAACTTCCTAAACAAGAGGTCTAAAACTTGCATTAAGTGAACATACTAATCCCACTTCCAAAAACCATCATTTTCGATTATCAAAATAATGTTCTTTTTTTAACTCCATCATTCAGCTCGGAAAATTGAATTTTCTAACACCTAACCAAATAATGCCCTTATTGATTATATATAGCGAGCATAATTTACCGTTTATGCAGTTGAAAAATGAATCGATTTTGTAAAGAGAAAGTTTCGCACTGCATCAGGTAAATTTATAAATATTTAAACTCATTTTTCAAAGTAAGGAACAACATATAATTAACCTACATATCAACAATACTTAAAGAGAACCTAGCTAGACTACTTATTGGCCATTCCAATTGAATTATTAATCAGAAAAAAACAAAAGGAACAAAGAAGCAAACATGTATAGTCCAATTGACTTGGTAGATGTGGAAGTCTATTCATTATTTCTAAATTGTAATATACTGCATTAACGTATAGCTTTGTCCAATTACATTGACCTCTTCTTCCCTGATCAGTGATCAAATTAGAATAGTCAACTAATAATTAACTCAAAAATATTAGAGAAAGGGTAAGTCTAGATTTCGTATCATTTTAATCCTATACTAAGATATAGTTACAAGGAGTCGCTAATATTATTTTGACTTTATTTAAACAGATAAAATGACATATAAATATATAAAAATAAAGTTAAACATCAATTTGGCATTTTTGCTATTAATTTAAGCAGTTTCAATCGCACTAGGCGCACCTTTGATAAATATTTGCCCAAAAATGAAATAAAAATTATGTTATAATATATATATATATATAATTTTTTTTAACACACACATTCAAATGAGATTCGGATTTGGGACTTTGCCCTGCAAAATGAACTCGTTAACCACTTGGATCAACCTCTATTGACCATGTTAAAATTATATATTTGAATCTTAGAATCTTTTCTATTTTTTCACATACAAAACATCAAAGGAAAAACCTTTAAAAAAATTGTAGTGAATATCCAAAAATCCCTTGAGAATATGTATATTTATTTTCACTTTTCTTTTAATATTTTTTTTTAACATATTTTCTCTTATTATTGTTACGGAGAAAAAGCATTTTAACCACATAAACCAATCTCTATTTGGCTTTTTAGTTAAATCCACTAAAAATGCTTCCTTCTTTCTTTGTTTAATTTGTTTCATTCTTTTTCTTCTACACCATTTCCGGTCCTTGTTCATAACCTCTTCCTCCACCACCATCATGGCATCATCAATCCACCATCATTCAGTAATAATATATAATGATAAGGGTTAATTACACTTAATCCCTATATTAGATGGAATAATTACAATTCGCCACCATTTTTTATTAATTTACAAACACCATCCTTTAGGAAATAAATAATTACACTTATTAGTTTAAAAATCGCTAACATCAGCAAAATTTTTAGTGAAAATCCGAAAATACCTTTCGTTGATTTTGATCAATTTTTTTTGTTCCCATGAACCCATGGTGGGAGTCAACTGTAATTAACTATACTAATATGGGGGTTAAATATAATATTTTTACTAAAGTTTTTCAACTGTCTTGTTTGGATGAAATATAGCCGTTATAACGACTATATTCTTATGTCAACTACAATTTATTAATATGAATTAAACATTTATAATTTATTATTAATATTAAAGTAAAAATAAGAATTGATTAATTATAGATAAAGATCAATATAAACATAATTTTTTTTATAGCAATAGAAACATAATTAATTGTGGTGACTTGAGTATTGATTTTTTTATTTACTTAGTTTAATAAAAAATTACTAATTCTGATGGTGCAGAAACTTTGAAGAGATTTAAACACTAATCACTTTAGAATTTGTATGTGGAAGGGATGACCATCACAGACGTTGAGCCTCAGGAACTGGGTTTCCAATTGAGCGTGGGTTCTTTCGGCTAGGATAACACCAGAAGATGCAGTGAGGATGCAATGAAAATGGTGAAATGTAGGGAAGATGAAGTTCAGAGGAAAAATGGCGGAATGTGCCCAGTTCTGTGAATGCAGTGTCTTGTGTAGAAGATGACTTAGGGATGTGTGCATGTGAATCCTTTATTTATATGTTAGGGGCCAGGGTATTTTGGCTAATCTGACCAAGTGGTCCCAAGTCCCGTGCTGCCCTAGACACGTGGCGTCACGCCATGGTATGAAAGTGATGGCTCTGAAAGCCTGTGGTGTGCCAGGTACGAGGTGCGCACTACCACTGTGTCAGATGTGGTTGGAGAGCGGCGAGCGTGGAGATACCCAGCAACGCTCCTCGCGCCTCTGAGAGTGCCCTCTAGAGGGACTCTTCACTACGGTGGGATTGACCCTCGGGGCGAATAGTGCCTTCTGACACTAAGCCCGAGCGCTAGTGACGCTCGAGAAGGGTTCCCTTGGCGGATGACCACGAGTGCTACGGGTACGAGCGTAGAGCATATGAACCCGAGCGTAACTACAGCAAGGGTCCCTGGTGTAGAAGGGAGGGAATCTAAGCGTGGAGCATCTCTTGGGACCATAATGCTGCTGGAAGGTGGGCCCAGAACAGTAGCGATCCGGGACCACATTTTAAATTTTTTTATTATAATACAAAGCGGAAGACTAGTCGTGTAACACCCCGCACGATGGAATGCCACATCCCCGCACCTAGACCAATCCACATGAGAGATGGAAGCCCACACATGAACCGGTCATAGGCGAACGGGAGACACACACACGTGAAAGCTAGGCGGGACGTAGAGACCACGAACAAAACAAAATGCAAAGTGCGTGAATGTGGAAGCTTAACATGCCAATAACAAAATTTTAAATACACAAACAACGGGTTCATCTAGCATAAATCTCTAATCCCGAAAATCATACATCACATAAATCATAATTCACAAATCAAACGGGTTCGAACTAGCCCTAGATGCCTGTCCCGAAATCCATATAAAGCAGATCATAATTCAAATTACATATACATGATCATAACTTACAAACTTAAATGAATTCGAATGCGAAATGCAAAGGACTACAAACTTATACAAAGACTCGAAATAAAACCAACTTCACGACCGACACAATTCGCCTAGCCCGAACCCAAAGCGAACCTGTAAAGCTAAAAACATGGGGAGGGAGGAGGGTCAGTCCAAAGACTGAGTGAGGGGTTACACACGAACACTTACATATATATATAGAGCATAGCATGTAGTTGAAGCAATGTTCGTGAACCCGGGGTTAGTTTTTACATGCCAAAACATTTTACCGTGATAATATACATATAGGGAACTTATCAAACAAACCGAGCAAATCTTAGATCATACGTTTCTTAAGGCATAAGCTTATCTTCATGCAGACTTAGCACACATGTCGGAACATAACTTATTACGTTGAAAACAAATCAAATTTTATCTTAGCTTAAGAGTCTAATCCCTGTTTCACGAACTTATGACCGACAAACTTAACTTAACAAAACTCGGTGGGTACGAGCGCAAAACCAACCAACTCTTTCATAACGTACGAAGACATAAGCACACAAAATCATAAAACATATACCTCCACTTATTCCGGTTGATGGGTGGGTTGTACATACCCAAGCCATCCGAGCTTATATGTATGGGTCGTGAGTTTCATGACACTCACGCCCGAGGATTCCATCCCCCAACCAACCTCCTGGTGGGGTCCGGGTTGATCCTAAGTTGGAGAAGTGTCCTGGGGTTGCAACCGGCGATCCCGATAGTCGTCCCGGATCTCCCGAACCACACAACTCCGGGGCCCAAACTTACACTTACACAAAAATCGGAAGCTTAAACCCGCTAAACTTACACTTACACATAGCACGTGCATATCATACTTATCATATCGTACGTACATATCACACCGACCTCAAAAGCATAACGAATATCAAAGTTAAGCGTACGTAGACTTATACATAGCTCCATACTTTCAAACTTAAGGCAAGGCCAACATATACGTATCTCACACATATCTACATATGTATAGAGGCTTATAGATCACACGCATTCACAAAGCGGCATATTTCATTAGGGTATAACTATATCCTAACCTCACCTTACACCAACGAAGCCGAAGACACACAATCGATTCACCCCGGAATCAACTTGACGAACAAAACACCACCTCGGGTGCACCTGAACAAAACTGAAGCCAAACACAAGACTTAGACTCACAATGAACCATATAGACGCACGGCTTATGCTTACACACTTAAGGAATGCAATCACTTAGGCAAAGCTCATGTTCTTGTGCACAATTAAGGTAATGCATTCATATAAGATAGCACTTAGTCATATACGAGCACACGGAACACCTAACACTTAGAAACATGTCTTAGGTCATATAATCCATTATATCACAGTGCTTCGTATTCATACAAGGGCACATAGCAAGTTAAAAGATATACAAGGCATGCACTTAGATCATATTAAGTCATATTGGGACATATCAGAACATAATTCACGTATTTCACGTTAAACGAACTCATACATATCATACAACACATATAACATGTCATATATCAAGTTAGAGAAGCATACATTTCATATAAGATCAAATACATAACATGCAAAGTGAGCAAACAAAGTACGTAGTCAATCATGCACGTAGGAGTACACATTGCATCACATAAGGCACAAATCAAATCAAACGAATTCGAAATCTTAATACAACACACATGACACATTATTCACACATAAAACATATCACATTCAAGCATTAACAAGTCATAGCAAAGCATATCATACATATAAGTAAGCACATAACACATTAGGATCAAGATCGGGGAGGGAAACGAACAAAACGAGCAAGAAAACAAGTTCGGGAGCAAAAAGTGGCTGTCCCCCAGATCCAGGGCGGTGGATTTTTATCAAAGGACAGATCCACGGCCGTGGATCTGAGTTACAGAAAATCCCCATGCAGCTGCTCGAAATCCACGGCCGTGAATGTTTTCAAGGCTTAAAATCCACGGCTCTGGATTTGCTCCAGCCAAGAAAATCCGAAATTTTTGCCCCTAAACATACCAAGAACTCAACCCACACTCAAGCTAACACATAATGGAAGGATAAAAAAGCAATACTCATGCATTTCAAGCCATAAAATCGGACCAAGGAAGCAACAATCAAGCAAGGAGTGAAATGGAAGCAAACTCATGCAAAACCTTCAAATTCATTAATGGCAAAGTCATGAATTCACACCTACCACCCAAATCAAGTTCATATACATCATAAATGATGTCTTAGGATATAAAATCATGCTTCATACTCAAAGAAATCACAAGAAATCAAGCAAGAATTCACAAAATTCATCAAACCCTCACTATTCATCATATAAGCCATATATCAAGCAATCCATGGTGAAAACTTGCAAAATGGGTCTTAAAGCAACCACAAAAACATGGAGAAGTCAAAAATGAACTTATCTCTTCAATTGGGAGAGATTTGATGAAGCTTGAGTTCAAATCTTGGAGGAAGTGAATAGGAGCCCTCTTTCTTCTTCTCTTCTCTTCTCCTTCACATTTGGGGCTAATTTCTTTGTCTTGGGGAGAGGGGGGGCCGAAATTCCTCTGATATGGGGGAGAGAGGAGAGTATCTTGGTTAATAAAGTCAAGGGTTAGGCTTAATTGGGGTTAAAATGGGGCCCACAAGTAAGACTAGTCAACAAAGGTGTCTCTTGGCGTAAGGTGCTCGTTCTGGCTAAATTTTGGAGGCTCAAATGGGCTTATAAAATTAAAAAGTTGGGTTCCTTGGTTTCATCTCTTCGTTACGAGTTCAATGCATCTTCCGGAATTCAAATCCGAATTCCCAATCTCGAGTTACGCCTCCCGGAACACAAGGTGCGCTAAAACAAGTTAGGCCCTCGTGCCCCTAATAAATCCCGTTTTCACAAAACGAGTCAAGAACTAAATAAAAAAAACTCTAAAACAAGTATAAAGCATATAAACACGTTCATAATCCACATAATTTATGCATGGCAAGTTGGTACAAAAATCGGGATTGAAAACGGGGTCGAAATGAGTTAAAACGAAGTGAAAAGGGGCCTAAAACGTAAACTTTTAAAACATGAAACATATAATGCTTATTCAAAAGGCACATATGTCATATAATTGCATGCTTAATTAATTAAAAGTACACTTAGCACACTCGTAACGTCCATACCTGGAAAACCGAAGAGTTGGGATGTTACAAGCCGGATCTACTCAAGTATATACATGCAATTGATAATAAATTTTAAATCACTTAAGTAGATAAATATCTAATATGCAATTAACACTTAAGAACATATAATTTATCATGCTTAAAATAATATAACTAAAAAATATTACCGTACTGCAAACATGGCTATCTAACGACATTTTTTCTGCTCCCGAATTCACCTCCCGAGAACCCGATACCCGATCTCCTCGTGAAACCGGCAGAGCTTCCCTGCAATAACCCCAGAGAAACCCTCGGAGTGTGGGCTCCGAAAGTATTTCTCTAAATACTTAGAGAAAATAAAACTTTAAACTAGAAAACCCTTTTCAGGGTTTAATCTCCCGAAATTAGGCGTTTTATATATAAACACCTAATTGAAATTAATTCCAAAATAAATCGGAATTAACTAGAAGAAAAGAGATATGATTTCAAAGCCGAGAGCTTAGCCAAAACCTCTCCCAAAGTTATGAATGAAAAATGAAGGGCCAAGACCCCTATTTATAGGGGAAAAACCGAGGGTAAAATGATAATTTCACATCCCACTTGCGTGTGTAACTTGGACACGAAAAACGAGATGACCACATTGTAGTTCTCATCACCACGAGTCCAACGCCGCCAGCCGCTCGCCGAGAAACCCCCGCACGCGCCCTCACGCACCACCAGAAGGTGGCGCGTGTGTTGTACACGCGGCTAGGGTTTCTGGCTGACGTGGCCGGTTCTGATTCGGCCACGTGTCCAGGTTGGTCCGACCTTATTCGTTGGCCCTACCCGTTGATCGGCCCGGCCAGATCTAGTCTGGACCGTTCATTTCGGCTACATGGTGCAATATCTGCCGTCCACTTGGCGCACCACGCGGACACTACGTCAGCGCCAACTGGGCCCAACCTGCTGACGTGGCATGACATGTCAGCAAAATGCCACGTCATTTTATTTTATTTTTTTAAAAAAAATTTAAAATTTTATTTTCTCCAAAATAAAATTCCAGGCATTTCCAACTCCTTGGAACTTTGATTTATTTTCTTAAAATAAATCCCTTGGCTATTTTCAAACATTTTGAAATTTCACTCCTCTTTCTCCTTTTAATATTTTCTCTTCGAGTTTTCAATTTGGGGCTTGCAGGGGGACCAATAGGACTAATTAATTTTAGCTCGAAACGGGTTAATATATTATCATCTCATGATAGTAACTAATTACCGAAAACAAAATTTAATTCCACTAAATAAATATTGTTGCACTCTAAAATTAATTAAATTATTCATGAATTTCTCGATCTAGAATAATTTTGCATTTCACTCCTCCGTGTAGATATCCATGAAAAATAAATTACAACTACTATCATTTATTTTTCATCTCTAACCTGAAATTTATTGATTCGCCTTAAGTTCAAATTCTCTGTATGTGAAACACATTCAACATACAACTTCGGTGACGTATCACGCGAAGTGCTTTGGCCAAAGTCTTAATCGAATTTTTGCAAATCTATTTCAGGGATATCTTTACTTTCCAGCAAGGCCACAGATTCCTCGATTAATCTAACTCTTTAGCACATTTCATGTTGTCACCAAACGTACAAAGTATTTTAGCCACCCATTACCGAGACCTCACTTCGAATAAATTACAGTGACTAACACTACATGCCTAAAGTCGAAATATTATCAGGATTAAGAGTACAATACTTCCTGAGATTTTATTCATTTTAGATAGCAGTATAAAATAAATAATCTCAGTGGTCCAGTTCGATGTTTCCAATCCTATTGAAAATCATCAACGCGTTATAATTGGAATTACCATTCCCTATGACGAAAGACTAATCATCTTATATAACCACGTTATAATCTTGATAAGAACATATTCTTATCTTACGGACTAGAACTTTAATGGCACGTGATTTCGGTATTCAAAGTCTTTTCCTATGAAACACATTTCATATAAGAATACGGATACCAATACACGCCATTAATTATCAAAATGTGAAATACTCACAACTCGCTGTAAATTTAGTTTAATTAGTTCAACAAATTGAATTTTCAGGGCACTATTCCCAACAAATGCGAGCGTCCGAGGGGATTGGTGGACGGATCCCGCGCTCGTGACTTGGCCCGAGGCGCACAAGTCTGGATCAGATATGTGAAGAGGGAATGGGCCGGGTCAATTTCGCGAGCCCATTACCGCGAGCATTAAAGCTTAGGGCCCTTCAGATCGCGACATGTGTGCGGTGTTGATTTGAGCATGATTTGGCCTCATCAAATTCTAAACTAGAAGTTCAAACATTTTATATAGATATAAGTTAATTGATTTTAATTATTAAATAATAATTGATTCTAAATTAAAATTAAATTTTTGTATAAATATTAAAAAAAAAAAAGATCAAAATAATGATATGGATATTGCAACGTGTGGAATAACGATAAGAATTCATTCTTTTTTTCTTTTTCTTTTCAGAATTGCAAAACCAACAACCCTCCAGGTAGAAGAGAAGTGCCTCAGCCAATTGGGATATATTATTTCATGTTTATTTTGTTGGCAGAGTTTTAATAAATTTAGCTCACAAAGTAGATTATGTTTAAATAACGAATTCTAGGAAAATATTAATTATATATATATTTTTTTTGGTGCAGCAAGACCCCAACCCCAAACTATCCTCCATCGAAACCATCCGCAGCAAGAAGCTCAATCATGCCCATCGGGGGCTCATGCCATAATCTGTAGCGCTCCTCCATACCATGCCCATACTTCGCCAAGTAATCAGCCGCCGCGTTCCCGGAGCGATTGATATGTCTGATTTTAGCCACCCACGGCTTCCGTAACAGAGTTCTACAGTCATCACTGAGATGCTCCAACGGGTGATCTGAAATATCCCCTTTCTCAACAAGTTTAAGGATGCTCTCCGAGTCCGTTTCAATCTCGATTTTGGGAACCCGCCGTTCCCACGCCATTCTCAGCCCCTCTCTCAGACTCAGAAGCTCTGCTGTATTGATGTTCACCCTCCCCAGCTTCATGGTAAAACCACAGATCCAATCACCCCCTGCTCCACGCAAAAGCCCGCCTGCAACGGCGTTCTGAGTGTTGGTGTATATGCTCCCATCAGTGTTAAGTTTCACATATCCTATTGCCGGCTTTTGCCATTTAACCAGCACCCGCTTATTCTGTTTTTTGCTCTGCCGTTCAGCTAAGCTCATCAAATCCTGACACAGCCTCCTTATCCCCTGTACCAAAGACACAAGAGAATCCTCCTTACCCTGATAACACCACCTATTGTGAGCTTTCCAAACCGTCCAAATAGTCGCCAGAAATACAATACTCCATGGCGCATTGACGTTTATGTTGTTCTCAAACCCCTTGCGGAGATTGATCTCGGCCCATTCCGGTGTTCCAAAATTCACGCCAATCTGTTGCTTTCACCACCACCTCCCAAACTTTGTAGGACTGCTTGCAGAACAGCAACGTGTGTTGCCTATCTTCCCGCACCCCAATGCATCTCGTACAACCTGCACTGTCCGTCATATTTCTATCAAAGCGAAGGCTATGTCATTAGGCTATCGTGTTGATACAGCCACAAGAACATCTTGATCTTGTGCGGGCATTTCAAGCACCACAGCCAGTTCCATGAGGCCAGCAGCTCCCCGTCATCCCTTTTTAGAGCCTCATAGGCTGATTTACAAGTAAATTTCCCGTTCGCCGAACCACCCCAAATGATCCCGTCTCTTGCTCCACCATTGGCGGAAATAAGTAGGCTCAGAATATATTATATTGGTAACTACAAATATTATAATTTAATTTAAGCATGAATAAAATAATACAAAATATTTTATTTTTTAAAATATATCTATAAAAAGATAGATACAAGTGTGATATTTTTTTATTTTTTTGTTCTAATAATAAAAGGTATAATATTTGCTAAATTAATCTTTTATTTATATTATTAATTTAGTTGATGTTCATTATTACTTTGCTATTTAGTTAGATATTTATCTATATGTTTGTATATTTATAATTTGAAAATTTATTATTAGAGTTTTTATTTAAAAATTAATGAGTAGTTGAGAATGATTCAAAATTATATCTATGTTTTTCTATTATTTAACTTATTTAATTATTTTTAATTAATATTTATAATATTATATTATCGAATATATTTAATATTTATATTAGTATATATATTTATATAATTATGATATCATACCGGTTCGACCAATCAAATCAGTAATCAGTAAGAAGTCACGGTTCGACATCCGGTCCGGGTTTTAAACATAGATCATATATGATCAATTAATAAGAGTATATAAAATGCGATGTATTGTCTAAGTTACGGAAATCCAAATAATACTATATTTAAGCATATGTTGTTTTCATAAGCGAGTATTCTCAAAATTAAGATTGATGGGGACGAGAAAAAACCTTAATCTAAATTTAAAACAATCAAATATCTGGTTTTCTTGAAATAATTTCATCACTTTTTCTTCTGTTTTTTGGGTAAGGCTTCTGTTTCTGTAACGTGGCAGGCTTGCCCTTGTTGAAAAACGTAAAATTGGACACTTGTAAGTTGTAACATAATGGAAACATGATATTCTCCAGTCTTAACTACACCATGTTCATCAATACTGCATTCCTAACTAATGGTAGCCAAAAAATTACCTAACACTGTACTAACTTATCACATTTCAAACATAACAGAATCAACAAAACGACGATGCATTAAATGGTTTAGATTAAACTTAACTTGTTAGAGTACTTAACATTTCGTTCATTTCCTCAGCGGTACACTGCCTAGTAAACACAATTACACAAGATTTTAGTTACTTCAGTAATATATATAACTTTCCTAACGAAACAATGAAATGAACAAAGCAGAGGGCCACTATATATCATTCATAATCTCGCGTGAAACAAACTGAAAATTACATAAAACTCAACAAAAGTAGAAAAACAAGTAATATTCAAAATCCACGAACAACTAGTATGATTAATGACTACTATTAATACGGGGTTCCCATTAATGTATCATATTTTAGGAGGTCTATCTTCATCTTCAACCTCAGCCAATAATTTGGGACATTAATATATTGCTTGTCAAAAATTCAGGCCCTTGGGTTTACTAGCCTTGGAATATGAAGACGTAACTCTTCTAAATAATTATCTGGCAATATGAACTGACTCTTTCTTGTTCCTGTTTCAAGGTTATGCCTAGAAAAATCCCAATGTGTCACCTCAACATAAACGAGCAATAACTTGCCACTCTCAGAATTTAGGCATGTCATTGGGTGAGGAATCTTCAACCCAAATCCTGAAATTTAATTATCCAATTCAAATTCAAATTCATATTTTTATATCAAACCCAAATGCAAATCCAAGTCCATATTTTAATTAAATATGAGTTTGGACTGAATTTTTATTTATGGGTTTCAAAACCTAAAAATACCTAAAAGCCAAATGGACAAATCCTCTCTATTTTTTCAGTTTTTCCATTCATATTATTGTGTGTGTGCATATATATATGGGGTAATTTCAAAAAACTCCCCATCAGTTTGGAATATTTTTACTTTACTCCCCCATAAAATTATACAACATAATAGGATATAAATACTACATTAGAACGTTTTAGTACTACATTTTGTGAAAAATATACAACATATTTTGAGAGTTTTTTTAAGTACGACATTTTGTGAAAATTATACGACATTTTTCCAAAATGGGGAGTTAAGTAAAAATGTGATGCACATTTGAGGATTTATCCCACATTACCCGTATATATATATATATATATAGTTAGAACTCTATGTCAAGTATGTGCAAGATATTTTATTTAACACAGAAGATTATGAATTCTAAAAAAGAAAAAAGAAAAGAAAAAGAATTATGATAATTTATTATCATATTTTCTATTTATTTTATTTTTTAATATAATACTTTTATTATGAGAATAAAACAATCATTTTTTTTTTAAATATAAATTAATTGAAATTATAGTAAATATGAATATTAAATAAACCCAATATATTCGCAAATCTCAAGTAGAGAGAAAAAAGCTCTCATTTAGAAAGAGAAATCATACACCATTGGAATTTTTTAATATTTAATAGATTTTTAATTGGGTAATTTTAAAAAATATCTAATGGATTTCTAAATTTTTGGTTAGGTTTGGAAGCCCACCCACAAGTTTTGGATTTAGTTTGGATGAAAACCCATTGGGTTTTGACATATTAGGATTGGATTGAACTTGGATTTAAAAGACTTGAATATTGTTTGGATTTGGGCATGGGTCGGGTAATACCCATCCAATGCCAGGCCTATCTCAGACAACGCAAGGGCTTTCATTTCAACCTTCTCAAGGCCACCCTCATGATCCAAGTTGAGCTACACTAATCTAGCCCAGTCCCCTGTAGCATACTTCCCCGTCAACCAAAATTCAAAAAAGTGATAATCATATCCATGCGAATAGAAGCGGAAGCAAAGACACCCATCCAAAACCTCTAACTTGAGTCTAGTAATTAGAGAATTTTTCCAAGTGTAGTAGGGTAATGTTAACTGACGAAACTTCTATGTTTCCATGTCGAATGCAGTCACACGCCTTATACGATGTGCATAATTATATGGTTGCTCGTAAAGTATCCAATGAGAAAGCATTACAAACATAAACCCCCTATCATTGGTCCAACAATGTCATAATTGGGCATATCAGCTATTCTCCTCCAAACCCCCGATTTGGGGCTGTAAATACAAGTACACATTTGGCATCCTTCACCATTCGTTTGATGTTTCACCTTTATCCTATTGAAGATAGAGATTTGGGGGAAATTTTGTATTTTCATTTTTTGTAACTGGTTTGAAGTACCTACACGTGTGATTTAAATAGTGTTGACTGAAACAACTTAATGCCAATTGACAACTTCAAGATAACTATGCAACTAACAAAAACGTGTATTAGAGAATGGACTTATATGATAAAACTCCCCTCACGAGGTGGAAAGAAAATATTTTTGATTCCCATCTTGGACATGAGTGACCGTAGCAAGGTGGCTGGCAAAGGCTTGGTGAACAAAACTGGTAGCTGATTATGAGTTCGAACAGGCATTAACTTGATGAATCCAGTGACGACTTTATCTCGTACAAAGTGGCAATCAACTTCAATGTGTTTAGTCTGCTCATGAAAAAGTGGATTGATGGTAAGATGAATTGTATCTTAGTTGTCACAGAAAAGAAGAATAGGCCCAATCAAGTGAACCTTCAAATCTTTGAGAAGATAAGATAACCAAACGAGTTCACTGGTGGCGATGGCTAAGGCATGATATTCGGCTTTAGCAGACGAGCGAGAAACAATATTTTGTTTCTTTGATATCCAGAAAATAAGAGCAGGCCCCAAAATTGCACAGAAGCCGGAAGTAGAACAACGTGTATCCGGGCATAAGGCCCAATCAGCATCGGCCAACACGGTGAGTTTGAGATCCAACGCGGAAGAGAAGAAAATACCCTGTCCAGATGACCCTTTGAGGTAGCGTAAGAGATGATGGACTGCGTCAAGGTGCGGTTTTCTGGGACACAAAACAGATTGGCTGAGCTTATTTACTATATAGGATACATCTGGTCTAGAAAGGGTTAAGCAGAGAAGTTTGTTGATAAGCTTCTGATACAAGGCTGCATCAATTATTTTCTGAATAGTGAGTAGTCTGACTTTGATTGAGTGAATCCATATTGCAACAAGGCAATGGAGAATTTAACATAACATTGTCTCAAAGCTTGCTTAAGTCCGTAGATGGATTTGTGAAGCTTACAAACTAATCTGCCCGAGTTAAAGGTAGTAGGAGGTGAATATCCCATAGGAAGATCCATACAAACCTCCTAAAACAAATCACCGTTGAGAACCGTATTATTAACATCAAGTTGAGCAAGGTACCATGTAGCGCCCTGAGCTAAGTGACGCCACATCCCCCGCACCGAGGCTCAACCCGCATACGAAATAGGAAAATCCGCACACGTGCCAAACTCACTGTGAACGGGAGACACACTCACTCCCTGGCTAGGCGGAACCTATGGAAACCAAAACTCAAAGTGCGCGAAACAGATACACATGCGGAAGCGATTAAAGGATCAACATAAACTAGTCAAATAGCATAAAGGCCGCACTGGCCACAAGTATCCAAAATATCCTCAACATAGTCATCATGTAATCCTAAGTCCCACCAAGGACTAGCGTTATCAGATACTATCTATATATATATACAAGCATCATCATAACCAAAATGGTTCACCAAGTACATGAAAGTATGCTAATGTATGCATATACAAGTCGAATAAACGAAATGAGCTAGACTCTAAACTGAAAGACAACGATTTCACGTTTACTTCGCCTAGCTCAACACCTGTACCTGCAGTCAATGCCCAAAGGAAGAATCAGTCCAAGACTGGTGAGGTAAAAGATAATAATATAAGGGGTATAAGCTCACTCAACAATAAGACCCACAACTCACGCACACTAAAACCATTTCACTTGCTCGGCGAGATACGAGTCATTCCTCAACCTTTACACCCACTCAAGTACAATTTTAAATCATAAACAATAATAAAACAATCCAACCTTCACGCCCACTCATGATGGAAGAGAGGTATACATTTCTCTAACCATCCACTACCTCACTACACTAAGACGTGGGTGCATGACTCCCAACGCCTTCTTCGGGGGGAATGAAACCCGCCATGGCATAGAACCCTATAATCCCACTACCTCCAGTGGTGTTCTAGGATCCCATGTCACTATGGGGATCATGTAATTGATTCCCGTCGGCCCTTGCTTTCCCGATTCATCTCATACACAATCCCCGGGCCCACAATAACACTTACCCAATGAACGTCCTCATAGAGACAAAACAATTCCATTTATCTCGCTAAAACATTTCATTTGTTGCACTTTAGTAAGGCGCTTTGCACTTGATTCACGCGTGAAAACATTTGGGTAATATCCCGAAAAATACTTTTATCCCTTTATGAAAACAATTTTATTGGATATAGCAACCAATAACCCTTGCACATATCTATATATATATATATATATATATATATATATATATATATATAATATGATCGCATGCAGGATGATAAAACAACATCACTCGGGGTTAAGGTCATATCCGCTTTCGACGCCCATCACGGTGGGAATTGACTGTATTAAAAGATTGGATAAAGAAACCTCACCTTGGACTTGTAGAAAAGCCAAAAGCCAAAAAGAGAGAAGTTATGTACGTCTACTCCTCCACACCTGAGTCAAAGACACAATCTAGAATGAAACACGACTTAATAAACCACACAAGAGACGTACGGCTTATGTTTGATAATGATTAAATGTAATAAAGATGAAATATGAATGCAACATGTTTGCATGATTCACATTTACATGTAAAGTAAGCAAATAAGAGTTAATAGATCATAATTAGCCGGCTTCAATTCATAATAGATACTGATATGACATAAAATGGCCGAGCCACGTGGCACGCCTTAGAGGAAGGCACGTAGGCATCTCGCCACCTCAAGCGGACCCAGTTCCCTATACCTGATGGAACTAACAGATTGAACCCGACCCCGTGCCTTACGGATCGAGTTCGATCCCACGGCCATGAGCGGATCGATTTCGATCCCTTTTGCCTTGAGGGATCGATTTCGATCCCCTTTGCCTTGGGGATTGTGTTCATCCCCTTTGCCTCAAAGGGATCGTGTTCGAGCCCTTTGCCCCCAACAGGGTCGACCCGGTCGACCCGTCCCCTCGTCTCAAAAGGTCGATCCGACCCCTCCTCTCTTGGAGTCGATCCGACCCCTCTTGTCTCAAGGGATCGGTTTTGATCCCGTTTGCCCCAACGGATCGCACACGATCCCGTCCTTATCCCCACGCGGGAACCACGCATGAAACACCCTTATCCCGCGCAAGGGTTAGGGTCGAACTCGATCCCACTAACGGGTTCCCCATTACGGACATGCTTCATCACGACCCACTTGACCTCGATCTCTCGGATCGAGATCCTACGTCACCTGGCGACAAGATGCCATAAAGTATCTTTGTCGGGACACGTGTAACTCCCCGATTCACCAAGGCTAGACGCGCTACAGTGCATTTAATGCTCCTGGTACATGTCTACGCCCAAAAGGGAAACTAAGTACACTCGACCTCAAGGCACCCGCTCAGGCGTCCGACAAACAAACCGATCGACCGCAGAGCATTTAATGCATAGTCGCGGTACACGCACTACTGTGATAAATGCTACTGACTATAAATACCCAAGTCTTGAACAGTAGTTGGTAAGCAATTAAGAGCATTTATTTCACTTCTCTAGCATTTATTTCTCTCTCTAAGAATCTCCTACTGACTTGAGCGTCGGAGTGCCAAACTTGGGTCCAACCCCAAGTCCCCAATTTGGCCTTTGAGCTCACGTTTGTCTCAAGTGTTTTCAGATCGATTAAAGAGCCCACCTTACAAATTCTTGACTGATTGACCCGAGAGTGCCAGCTAGACCTCCAACTCGGCTGAACCATTTTTAGGCCGGATCAGTTTGGCGCCGTCTGTGGGAAGCAGCTACTTTCTTTACCTCGATCTTGAGTAAAAAACACTTTCTTCTTTCTTGAATCATGGTGAATACACGGAAGACCCGTAACGAGGTGGCCAGGATCGCCGCAGCCCGCCAAGACAACAGCCCGGATCGATATATCGATCCGCCAAGAAGACGGGTGTAGGACCGCCTGGGGGATCGAGGTTCCATGATCTCCCAGAGGCAGGTCGATCTACGCACCGGGTTGAACCGCCGACCGCTGCGCTACCGATCCGATCGGGAGGAAGCCTCCCCATTTTCTGAGGATATTCTCCGCACAACCTGTGACGGGGATCGCATCCCCTCGGGGTTGCCTCTATACAACGGGACGACCGATCCTGAAAAACATGTCACTTCGTTCGAGAACCGAATGTTGCTGCACTCTCACCCACAACAGATTTGGGCCAAGATATTTGTTACCACTCTAACAGGCCCGGTGCAGGACTGGTTCATCCGCCTGCCGCCAAGATGTATCCGAACCTACAACCATTTCACTGATCGGTTCCTCGCTCACTTCTCCTCCATGGCGGGGAAAAAACTGCCTCCTTCTTACCTCAACAACCTCCGACAAGAAAAGGGGGAATCCCTTCGAGACTTCTTCACCCGATTCTCGAGGGAAGTGGTTCGGGTCGAGGACCCGACGATGGACACTCTGCTTCCGGTCGTCCATCGAGCGCTGCGCAACCGCCTGTGGACGGATGAGATAGTCAGGGTTGGCCCCAAGAACTTGACCGAAATTCAGAACCTCGCCCATGGTTTCATACGGGTCGAGGAAATGGCGTTAGCCCATGGGCCCGTTCCTTTGCCCGCTCCCGAAAGTCATCATTACGGATCGAGCTCAACCCCGACCCGGAAGGGGTTCGAGCCCAAGAAATCGAAGGCAAAAATCGATCCGTCGGCCCAAACCGATCGGAGAAACTACATTCCCCTCAATACAACCGTCCAACAGATCTTCACGGTCATGGACAAAAAACTTCTGAATAAGCCCAAAACCATCAGGGAAGGCCCCAAAGCGCAAAAGTCAGGGAAGTTTTGCGGGTACCACCAGCAGTGGGGCCACACCACTGAAGAGTGTAACGCCCTTCGTGACGAGATCGAGAGACTCATCCGTGGAGGGCATCTAAAGGATTTCGTTCGCAAGATAGACCACTACTCCGAGAAAGCCGGTCGAAGCCAGGACCCCCCCCCCCCCCGGGATCGATCTCGATCCCCGTCCAGAAGATCCGAAAAGCAGCCCCTCGAAAGGACTGAGGACAACCCCCCAACCAATGACACAATCTACATGATCGCCGGGGGGCACGAGGGTGGAGACTCCAATGCTGCAAGGAAGAAGAATATCGGGAAAGCGGCTCGAGAGTACAACGGACCCCACGAGGAGGTCCTCCAGATCGAGCACAACAAAGAGTGGGAGAGGCAAGAGGTTAGCTTTAGTGAAAATGACAGCCGCTCGGGCCCACATCGGGAGGGTGAAACGCCTAGTTGTCCGATGGTGGTTACCTTGGGAGTAGCTAATTACAATGTAACCAAATGCCTTGTTGACAATGGAAGTAGCACGAACATTATCCTTTACTCTATGCTTGAGAAAATGAAACTGCATAACTTGAAATTAGATCCGATCCGAACGCCTCTGTCCGGTTTCGGAGGATCCCAGGTTGTCTCGCTTGGGCGCATCAAACTACTCACTTCGATGGGAACATCGCCTCAGCGAGTTACCCAAGAGGTCGAGTACGTTGTGGTAAACATGCCCCTCGCTTACAACATGATTTTTGGCCGGCCCGGCCTTACTCAATTCAGAGCCATAATCTCCACATACCACCAGAAATTAAAAATGCCAACCCCGAATGGGGTCGGAGAGGTGGAGTGCGACGTCCCCGGACAGTTGGGCATGTTATGCAATCATCCTAAAGGAGCCCAAGGACAAGGAAAAAGATGCAAGTGAGGGTCTCGATCTCCAGACCTATGCGAGTTCAGAGCTCGACCTCGCGGCGCCAAAGAAGGAAGCCGAAGGTTCACGCGTGGCTCAAAAGAGGAAAGAAGTAGGTCGGATCGAACTGTTTGATTCATTGAAGCACGTACCCCTAGACCCGAATGATAGCAACAAGTCAACAAAGATCGGGGCAAACATGAACCCCCAGCACGAGATGATGATGATCGAATTCCTCCAAGAGAATGCAGACGTATTCGCGTGGACCGCGAAGGACCTCGTCGGAATCGATCCGAAGGTGATCTGCCATCGCCTCGGACTCGATCCGAACCACAAACCCATAAAACAGAAGTTGAGAATCCAAAGCAAAGAGCGGAACGAAATCATCGAAGCCGAGGTCAACAAATTGCTCGATGCTGGTTACGTGACCCCAGCCCAATACGTCGATTGGTTGTGTAATGTAGTCTTGGTGCAAAAAACAGGGGGTAAGTGGAGGATGTGTAATGATTTTACGGATCTGAACAAAGCATGTCCGAAGGATCCATACCCGCTCCCTCGGATCGATCAGCTCGTCGATTCGACAGCTGGTTGTGAGATGCTGAGCAAGATGGACGCCTTTCAGGGATACTACCAGATCTCCATGGCGCCCGAAGATCGACCCCACACCGCCTTCATAACTATCAAGGGCATCTATTGTTTTAAGGTGATGCTGTTTGGTCTCAAGAACGCCGGAGCGACCTACCAGAGACTGGTAAACAAGATGTTCAAGGAGGAGATCGGTAAAACAATGGAAGTTTATGTGGACGACATGATCGTGAAAAGCAAACGGGCATGTGATCACTTCAACCACTTGGGTTGTGCGTTTGAAATCCTCAGGAGGTATGATATGAAGCTCAACCCGGACAAATGCACCTTTGGGGTCGAAGGAGGGAAATTCCTCGGGTATATGGTTAGCCAGCGTGGGATCGAGGCGAACCCAGCAAAGATCGAGGCTATCCGGGTCATACCTCGACCCGATTGTATAAGCCAAGTCCAATCTTTAGTAGGTCGGATCATTTCCCTAAATCGGTTCATATCCAGATCATCCGAACGGAACCTCCCCTTCTTCAAAATACTACGAAACTTAAAAAAGTTCGAATGGAATGAGGAGTGCGATAGAGCCTTTGAACAACTTAAAGAGTACCTGGCATCTCCATCGCTGTTGGCCAAGCCCAACGAAGGGGAGACCTTGTACCTCTATCTCTCCCTTTCCGACGAAACTTTTGGTTCGGTCCTCGTCGCCATTAGGGATCGAAAACACATGCCCATCTATTATCTGAGCAAAATCTTGCATGGGGCGGAGCGAAACTACCTTGAGATCGAGAAGTTCGTCTTCGCGTTGACACATGCGACTCGGAAATTACGCCCTTATTTCCAGGCGCACCCGATCGTGGTACTAACCGATCAACCTCTCAGGCAGGTCTTGTCCAAACCCGACGTCTCGGGTCGAATGATGAAATGGGCGGTGGAGCTGAGTGAACACGACATCACTTTCCAACCCCGCTTTGCCCAACAAGCTCAAGTTCTGGCTGATTTCTTAGTCGAAAAGAACACGAAGCCTTCAAAGAACGCCCTCGATCCCTTGAGTTGGACATGTACGTTGACGGCTCATCAACCTCCAGAGGGGGAGGGGTAGGGGTAGGGATATCATTAGTCAGCTCGGATGGTACACAGTTCGATTTTGCCTTCCGCCTCGACTTCAAGGCCACTAATAACGAAGCAGAATATGAGGCGCTCATCGCGGGATTGAAATTTGCATCGGAGCATCGGGTCGACAGATTGGCAGTTGTGACCGACTCCCAGCTTGTCGCGGGACAGGTCAATGGCACGTATGAAGCGAGAGAAGAATCGATGGCGAATTATCTCAACATGGTTAAAGATTTGGCCTCAAAATTCAAGGAATTCCGGATCGAGCAAGTCCCCCGCGAAGAAAACGCACGAGCGGATGCGCTATCTAAACTCGTGAATGGCCTACAAGGCACCCGAGCCGGGACCATTTCGTTTCACGTCTCACCCGGTCGGGTCATCGATGCGGATCGGATCGATATCGCGGCAATCGACCCGGAGGAACCGTGTTGGATGGATAGTTTAGTCTCCTACCTAAAGGACGGGACACTACCTCAAAGCCGGTTAGAGGCGAGGCGGATAAAATATCGCTCGCTGCTATACCTACTGGACCGCGAAGGGAGATTGTTCAAGAAATCATTCACAGGTCCACCGCTAAGGTGTCTCCGCCCGAGCCAGGCCAAAGATGTGTTAGAAGAAATTCACGAAGGGAACTGCGGGAACCACTCAGGGGGTCGAGCCCTAGCTCGCAAAATCTTAAGAAACGGGTATTTCTGGCCGACCCTAGTCCACGACGCAAAGCTGCACTCGATGAGATGCCCCAAGTGCCAAAAACACGGCAACCTCATACACACACATCCCGCAACCATGATCGCGATTGATGTCTCATGGCCCTTCGATCAATGGGGGATCGATATTATTGGTCCTTTTCCCCTGGCCCCTCGGTAAAAACGGTTCGCCATAGTAGCCGTCGAGTACTTCTCAAAATGGGTCGAGGCCGAAGCAGTCCCAAAGATAACTGATGCGGTGATAAGAAATTTTCTTTGGAGAAGTATAATCTGCCGCTTCGGGGTCCCGAGGGTTCTCATCTGTGACAATGGGCCCCAGTTCCGAAGCGAGAACACCAAAAGCTACTGTCGGGACATCGGGATTGACCTCAGGTTCACGACCGTCGGCCACCCTCAAACGAATGGCCAAGCCGAAGTCACCAACCGGATCATCATTCAAAATTTGAAGACCCGTCTCGATGCCAAGCTGGGAGCGTGGGCGGACGAACTCGACGGGGTCCTTTGGGCTTATCGAACGACCCCTAGAACGGCAACGGCCCAAACCCCCTATTCCCTGATATACGGGTCGGAGGCAGTGATTCCATCGGAGCTATTACACAAAACAGCCCGCGTCAGTCAGTACCAGCTCGATAGAAATAACGAAAATCGATCCGATGACTTGGATCTGATTGAGGAAAAACGGGAACGTGCGTACCAGAAGATTAAACAATACAAAGCGGCCGCAACCCGATCATACAACAAACACGTCAGGCCCCGAGCATTCCAGATCGGGGATCTAGTGTTGAAGAAGGTAGAGGTCCTCCAACATGTGGGAAAACTTGAACCCAATTGGGAAGGTCCCTACCGAGTCACTAAAGTAGGCAAAAACATGGCATACAAGCTCGAAGATATGACCGGCGCACCACTACCAAGACCTTGGAACGCACACAATCTGAAGAAGTTTTATGTTTGAAAAAGGCTTATCTTGTATAGTTAACCGAACCGGAGCCCGATCAAAGCCCGGTCCCGAACCTATCTTCGGACCGATTTCGATCCGTTCAATAAAATCCAATAATCATTTTTACATCTTATGTATTAGATATGCATCCCATCCACGATCATGTTATCTGGAGGGAATGACCACATTTGCTGTCAAACTTTTTGATTACTTTCTCGTACTTACAAATCCCTAAATCCAACGAGGTCGTTCAAATGACCCGACGAGAATGGGACTAATAGCGAATAGTTCCTCCGGCGGGGAAGTCCAAAATCGAATCCCGCACGACTAGGGATCGAACTTGAACACCCTTTGCCCTGACGGATCGAACTCGATCCGTCACCGGATCCTGTTCGATCCCGTCGGACCCAAAAACACGTCGAAATCGACCCCATCATACAGGCGGGGGGATCGTAACCGATCCCTTGGGCTGTAGGGGATCGAACTCGTCCTTACATTTGCATTGGAGTCAAACTCAATTCCGCTACTCGATGGGATCAAACACGATCCCACGCACCATATATCAAATCTCAAAAATACTGTGGCGAAAGTAAAGCTAAAGAAATGAAGTAACATAATGTTTACACGGTGACACCCCCTGCCGTTGGGTTGAATTAAGTTGTCTTAAAAAATATACGAAAATATCAAGGCTGAGAAGGAGAGGAGCCCGAGGCGCCCGTACGGCCCGAGGACTTCTTTCGACTGCGTCGGGTCGAAGGTAGGAAGCTCTCGATGTCGACCGGAGGAGGAAGCTCGTAGACGGGATCCCTCTTATCCCTCTTGGCGAAGGCCATATCAACAGCAAACCTGTACTTATGGTAACGCCAATCGATATCCACTGGAGGTTCGGCGTCTTCCTCTAACGGATCGGGATACGGATCGGGTTTGTCTAGGCCGATGAGAGACTCGTCGAAGGACACCGGAATCAGGCCCTGGGCTTTGAGCTGATTGCGCGCGATCTTGAAGCCAGCCTCCAAGTCGATCGCGGCCATGACTGTGTTCGCCTCGTCGAAGGCTGGACCCTCCATAAACTCACGAACCGCATACTGCTCGATCGGGGCTTTGGCCTTCCGAAAAGACTCAATCATGGCGTCGATCCTAGCCTGTCCTTCCGCCAACGCGGCCGCTCGGGACGCGTCCCCCTCGGCCTTCGCCTGTTGAACTTTCTCCTTGGTTTCGGCCCGGATCGCATTGAGTTCGGTTGCATGGGCCGTCTCCATGGCCTCGATCCGCTCGAGGGTGCTCTTCAACTCCGCTGCGCGCGTTTGGGCCTCTTCCTCCCTAAGGCTCTGCAACTCGTCAAGCCGTTCCTGGAGCTCAGCTACCTTCTCTGTCTTGGCTGACCTCAGCATGGCCTTGGCAGCCCTATACTTCTCCTTGTACTTGATCATCTCCTCTTGATAAACCTCCGCCTTTTGGGACAAACTGATGGCGGTTGGGAGAATATCCTGTTCATTGATGCGAGAATCGTCATGGTTTGGCAAAACAAGAATATACAAGATGAAACGACCCGATGCAACGGATCGTTCAAGACCCGATCTCAACCGGTCGATCACGAGCCGAACGCAACGGGTCGATCCTGATCCTAAAAGGAAAAAAGGGGAAGAGACAAGTATAAGGTGAGAGCACTTACGCCGAAGATAGCCTTGCTGAGCCTATACCTCTAGTGATTGATGGGCTCCTTATGAATCACCCGTTGTTCGTCGATCACACAACCGGTGTTGAAAAGCGAGGACAACAAGCTGATATCGGGATGGCCGACGCCAAGGTTCCAAACTGACCCGTCCTCCCGAACTTTCTCGAGTTCACCAGGCCATTGAGGTGGGTGAGTCTGTTTGAAGTTCAACAACTTACCCTCAAGATCCGACCCACTGGAATCCCCCTCAATTTCGACCGGCACCTCTTCTACAGGCACCTTCTTCTTCCTTTTTCGTAAGTGCCTGTTGGACGCCAGCTGTTCCTCCTGGGGAAGAGTCAGATCATAAAGATTATCGTCGAGGTCGAAATAAAGATCTAAGTGGTCCAAATTAATTACTTGATCGGGGTCCTCAGGATCGGGCTCGACCGCATCCGATGCCTGCCCCTGCTCTTGGACTTCTTCCATGGGTTGACCTTGGGGTTGGCAATTCGAGGGGACCCATCGGCGGGGCTGTTGGGCCGTGGCTTGAGCCTCCGGTAGAGCTCCATGGATCGCAGCTATCGCGTGGTTAACCCTTTCCTGTTCAGCTTGCGGAATCGTTTCGCCTTTTTTCAGCTTCATATTCTTCCTCGCCCTCTCCACGCGACTCATGGCTAAGATGTGCAGACCTGCAGAAATGGATCGATTAGTACCTTGAAAGAGAAGGGTGCTGAATAATGTATATAGAAGCGAAAACTCGATATCGATCTGATACGAGTCGATCGAACGGATCGATTCGTATCGTCACCGACGGATCAAATTCGATCCCCATGACAGGATCGACATAACGGGCGAAGGGTTTGGCACGTAACTCGATCGGGCGGGTCCGGCCTGAGGCGGAGGCTCACCGAAGTGGAAATTACGCAACCTCATCCCCGGGACCAAACCCGCCTCGACCAAGTATCCCGTCCTCATCAAGTACTCGGGGTCGAGAGGGCCCAGGTTGGTCAAGTGCTCGAAAAACCGTTTTTTGTGCAGCCAGGCGCTTTTCCTTGTGGGAAGTTTTTTGGGTTCCTTGGTGGTCCATGTCGAACAGAAGGGAAGAGGCATCGAGCAGTCGATGAAGAAAAATCTCTCCTTCCAACCAAGCCCATGAGAGGAAACCGGGATATCCACTAGCTTCCGACCTTGCCTAGCTTGGAGGTAGTAGTAACCGGCCCCGGACTTGGGGGAGTTAACGAGGAGAAAAAACTCTCCCAAATCCTCGAACCGAGGCTCGAACCCCAAACACTTGAGGATGATGATCGCACTATACATCAAAGCGAAGGAGTTCGGGACAAGTTGAGCCGGACACAGATTCACCCGATCGAGAAAAGTTGATACCAACGGGTGGGTCGGAAATCGGAAACCATACTTCATCATCGCATGGTATAGACCGAAAGCATATTTGGATTGTGGAGCCCCTACCGTCTCCCCGTCGAAGGGCAACCGAGCCATGACACCCTCGGGCATTACACTACACCAATTGCGAACCTCTCGAAATTCTTTGCCCGATAATGTCGACACTCTCTGGGCGACGTCGGATAGAGTACTGTAGACATGCCCGGATCGCCCCTGGGGTTGGCCGGAAGTACACTCCTCCGGCTCCTCTTCCTCTTCCTCGCCTTCCTCTGCTTCCTCGATCCGGCGTTGGGGTCTCGAGGTCGAAGCCCGGCCACGGTTTGCCCGGAATTCCTGAACCCGGATCTCGTCGGAAGAATCGAAGAATGACCCGAAGTCCATGTTGAGTAACGGCGGGACACCGCCTGATGAACCGGAACAACCCCGGAGGGGGTGAACGGCTCCTCCACCTCGCTCTCATCGGAAACAACACACATATACGGCCCTCTTGACATTTTTCTCTCGCTAAGAAGGAATAAAAAGGGATCGGAGAAATGACAAAATTTCCTTTCTCTCTTCGCCTTAGGAACGAATTTTTGTTGCTCTAGTCGAAGTGGATAAAGGAAGGGAACGGATCGAATTTGTTGGGCAAGAAGGTGTGAAATGAGAAAGGGGGTGCCCTCTTATTTATAGGAGGGGAAAAGTGACCCCTCGAAGTGCGTACCTTCGCCATAAATGCGCCTAGAAGACCGAGCCACCTCTCCCCTCGATGCACGAAACGAGGCCGCTGTCACACCTAGAGGACCGTATTGCTTTTCTCGAAGCGTAAAACGATGCCATTATCACCCACGGGAGACCGTGTTACTTTTCCTCGATGCGCGAAACAGTGCTATCTTTATTGCCTCAAAGACCGAACTCGACATATCGGGACGCGAAGGCTACCACCGAAGCGATAAAAATACCCCCGTGAAAATTCACGCTGGTAATTTGGGGGGTCTCTGATATGGCATAAAATGGCCGAGCCACGTGGCACGCCTTAGAGGAAGCCACGTGGGCATCTCGCCACCTCAAGCGGACCCAGTTCCCTATGCCTGACGGAACTAACGGATCGAACCCCGACCCCGTGCCTTACGGATCGAGTTCGATCCTACGGCCATGAGCGGATCGATTTCGATCCCTTTTGCCTTGAGGGATCGATTTCGATCCCCTTTGCCTTAGGGATTGTGTTCATCCCCTTTGCCTCAAAGGGATCGTGTTCGAGCCCTTTGCCCGCAACAGGGTCGACCCGTCCCCTCGTCTCAAAAGGTCGATCCGACCCCTCCTCTCTTGGAGTCGATCCGACCCCTCTTGTCTCAAGGGATCGGTTTTGATCCCGTTTGCCCCAACGGATCGCACACGATCCTGTCCTTATCCCCACGCGGGAACCACGCATGAAACGTCCTTATCCCGCGCAAGGGTTGGGGTCGAACTCGATCCCACTAACGGGTTCCCCATTACGGACATGCTTCATCACGACCCGCTTGACCTCGATCTCTCGGATCGAGATCCTACGTCACCTGGCGACAAGATGCCATAAAGTATCTTTGTCAGGACACGTGTAACTCCCCGATTCACCAAGGCTAGACGCGCTACAGTGCATTTAATGCTCCTGGTACATGTCTACGCCCAAAAGGGAAACTAAGCACACTCGACCTCAAGGCACCCGCTCAGGCGTCCGACAAACAAACCGATCGACCGCAGAGCATTTAATGCATAGTCGCGGTACACGCACTACTGTGATAAATGCTACTGACTATAAATACCCAAGTCTTGAACAGTAGTTGGTAAGCAATTAAGAGCATTTATTTTGCTTTTCTAGCATTTGTTTGTCTCTCTAAGAATCTCCTACTGACTTGAGCGTCGGAGTGCCAAACTTAGGTCCAACCCCAAGTCCCCAATTTGGCCTTTGAGCTCACGTTTGTCTCAAGTGTTTTCAGATCGATTAAAGAGCCCACCTTACAAATTCTTGACTGATTGACCCGAGAGTGCCAGCTAGACCTCCAACTCAGCTGAACCATTTTTAGGCCGGATCAGATACAAAGTAAACAAAAATCAAAGTTCATCATTTATAAAGTTGTTTGTGCAGAAACTTTCAGCACGCGCGCATCGTAGAAAAATCATCATAACTTATTGCTCAGGAAGTATTTTAAAGAACCGCAAAATTCCTAATAAACTAGACATACAGGTCTTTCAAATGGTATAGGTCTCACTCCCTGTATGTTTCTGTAAAATTACAGACTTTTTATCAAAGTCACCACAATACAGCAACTCTGCTACAATGACACCTTTCAAAAGCGGGTCTGGTTACCATATCAAACGAAGTCGGAAAATTCTGAAACTTTACAGGTACACTCCCAACACATATAGGTACTTCTATGTAAAACAGTTTTGTAAAATTCGAAGGTTTAGTCTCTCTGCTCAGTCTGAACTTTCAGATCAGAAAACAATGTAAAAAAAAACAGGGGATAGCAGAGCATTCCATATTTTTTCCGGGTATCAAATAGACTCGGATTGACACGAAATTTGACCAAGGTAAACTCTAAAATGTTAAGAACGTCCAGTTGAAACAGTTTTGTAAAATGACGACGTACGAGTTCAGAATTTTGTTTTAAACTCACTACAGTAGCAGGGCTTCATGGCGGCAGTTGAGCAGTCATAGCTTTTCCTCCATTTTCTTCCAACAAAACCATGCTAAAACAATTTGCTAACTCCCACGTAGATTATACACTCATATATATCCAAGAATGAGACTAAATTCTATTTATTAAAGCCACCTTGAGCACGTTTCATGGCTAAATCATCCATCTAAAAATCACGTAAGGAAAGCTTGATAAATTCCAACAAGTCCTTTTTATCTTGGTTATATTCTGCACTTAATGTCATAAAAGCATGGATTTCAAGTTAACACGAAGGAGCAAGAACTCTAACTTCTAGTCAACTATGCATACACACAATAATAAATATACATATATAACTTCACCTCATGAGAAATCCATAGAAATAATTTTGCCTATTACCTCTGAGTCGGAAAACCAAGAAAAAAATGGTGATGGTTGAAGAAGAAATCTTCCCCTTCCTTCTTGTAGAGTGGTCGGCCAAGAGGGTTCAAGAAAAGGAAGTGATAAGTCTCCGGAGTTTATTTGATAAAATGAATTTTAATACTAAATGGGGTATATGAATGGTTCGGTGATGGGTAGGCTAGAATAGTCTAGGTTTAATGATTTTTACTTTGGGTTAAGAAATAAAAAATATCTTGCACACAAAATGATGAAAATCGAGAAATAAATCGTGTGTTCCGAACACACGAATATCGAAATTAAATAAACCGAACATCTACGAATTTCATTTCTCTTGCTCATTATTTAAAATTAAGCATATTAGAGCAAAATTAAATAATAGAATGAATTAAAATAAAATAAAAACACATAAATCGTGAATAAAACTCACACGTGCGACATCGTACTTTAGACGAAAAGAACGGGGTGTTACAACCTCCCCTCCTTTAAAAAGAACCTGTCCTCTGGTTCTTTGACTGGCCTCGAACAACTCTGGGTGAAATTTCTTCATCTTCTCCTCTGTTTCCCATGTAGCCTCTTCCGACTTCTGATCACGCCACAAAACCTTGACCAAAGGTATTTGCCGGTTTCTTATCTCTTGAAATTTTGTATAGAGAATCTTCACCGGTTTCTGAACGAAGGTCAAGTTAGGTTCCAACTTAGCTTCTTCAATAGGCAACATCTCCGACTCATCGGGGTAGTATTTTCTAAGTTTTGAAACGTGAAATACATTGTGAATCCCCGTGAGATTTGACGGTAAATCCAAATGATAGGCCATCTCTCCAATCCGTTCAAGAATTTCAATTGGGCCTATGTATCTCGGATTTAGTTTTCCGCCCTTGCCAATTCTTGCAAATCCTTTCCTCGGGGATGCCTTCAAGAACACCCTATCCCCGACTTCAAACTCCAAATTACATCATCTTCTATCAGCGTAGCTTTTCTATC
The DNA here is from genome assembly GCA_037501455.1 of Lantana camara. Classification (NCBI taxonomy): domain Eukaryota; kingdom Viridiplantae; phylum Streptophyta; class Magnoliopsida; order Lamiales; family Verbenaceae; genus Lantana; species Lantana camara. The sequence goes on along the minus strand of CM074855.1, from coordinate 25,444,513 downwards.
GATCTTGGGCTGCTTTCATTCTTTGTTGGATAATCTGAACTTTGTCAATTGCCTCTTGAATGAATTTTGGTGGCAACACTCTTTTAACTCCATCTTTTGTCCAACGCCAATCCTCAAGATCCCAAAACAAGGGGTCTACACTTCCTTCCATACAACGCCTCGTATGGAGCCATCCTGATCGATGCTTGATAGCTGTTGTTATAAGCAAATTCGATCAGGGGAATCTGTTGGTTCCAACTATTATGGAAATCTAAAGCACAAGCTCACAACATATCTTCAAGATAATTAATCAACCTTTCGGATTGACCGTCTGTTTGAGGATGCGAGGCGGTGCTAAAATTCAACTTTGTCCCCAAATAGCTTTGAAGATCCTTCCACAACTTCGAAGTGAATCTAGGATCTCGATCGGAGACTATACTGGACGGAATTCCACGCAATCGAATGATCTCATGATTGTATTGTTCGGCCAACTTACAAACTTTATCGGACATTCGGATCAGAAGAAAGTGAGCAGACTTCGTCAAACGGTCGATCACAACCCAAATACCATCATAGCCGTCTGCTACCTTTGGTAAACCGGATACGAAATCCATTGTCACCTGCTCCCATTTCCAAGTAGGAATAGGCAATGGTTGTAGAAGTCCCGCCGGTTTTTGATGTTCAGCTTTCACTTGTTGACACATTCGACACTTTCTTACAAAATTCGTGACATTTCTCTTCATTCCAGGCCACCAATACACCCTTTTTAAGTCTCGATACATCTTGTTGCCTCCCGGGTGTACGGTGTATGCAGACTTGTGTGCCTCTTCAAGAACCAGGCGTTGTAGCCCTTTAGGCACGCAAATACGAGTTTTATGCTGAAAAATCCCCATATCATCGAATCCAAACTTGGATTCAGGATTATCTCTTGCTCTCTGAACTTGTTTCTGAATCCACTCATCAATTTCTTGAGCATCTCGAATTCTTTCAGCTAAATCAGGCTTAATTGAGATGTTAGCCACTCTCGGTCTTGAAATAAGAACCTCAGATCCTGAACTCCCTTCTCCAACCTCCATATGAGCCATACTAGCCTTCCGACTCAAAGCATCGGCAACCACATTTGCCTTACCCGGATGGTAGCGAATGGTACAATCATAGTCTTCGAGGAACTCCATCCACCTTCTTTGTCTCATATTAAGCTCCTTTTGAGTAATTAGATATTGAAGGCTTTTATGATCGGAGAAAACCTCAAAAGTGACACCATAGTGAAAGTGTCGCCACTTTACCAATGCAAAAATAATAGCAGCCAACTCGAGGTCGTGAGTGGGGTAGTTTTGTTCATGAACCTTTAACTTACGTGAGGCATAGGCAATTACCTTCCTGTGTTTCATAAGAACGCATCCCAGGCCTTCCTTGGATGCATCGGTATAAATTGTTTTCCCTTCAATACCCTTGGGTAGGGTTAACACTGGTACCGTAGTCAAGAGCTCCTTCAACCGTTGAAAACTTGCTTCACAGTTATCATCTCACTCAAACATTGACTCTTTCTTAGTCAAGCGGGTAAGTGGTGCTGCGATCTTGGAGAAATCTTTCACGAATCTTCGATAATAACCTGCTAAACCCAAGAAACTACGGACGTTTGAAGCATTCCTCGACTGCTCCCATTCTAAAACCGTCTCAATTTTGGCAGTGTCTACTTCAACTCCATTTCCTGAGATGATGTGTCCAAGGAAAGTGACCCGATCTATCCAAAATTCACACTTGCTAAACTTGGTAAAAAGTTGGTGCGCCCTTAAAGTGTCGAGCACGGTCCTGAGATGTATCGCGTGCTCTTCCTCAGACCTCGAATATACCAAGATATCGTCAATGAAAATAACGACAAACTTGTCTAGATACGGCCTGAACACCCTATGCATCATATCCATGAACGCCGCGGGCGCATTCGTGAGACCAAAGGCCATCACCACGAACTCAAAGTACCCGTAACGTGTATTGAATCCAGTTTTCGGAATATCTTCTTCTTTGACCCTCAACTGGTAATAGCCCTGCCTAAGGTCAAGTTTGGAATAAACTCTCGACCCTTGGAGTAGGTCGAATAACTCTTCAATACGTGGGAGGGGATATTTGTTCTTCACTGTCATCCTGTTCAACTCCCAACAGTCGATGCACATACAGAGCGACCCATCTTTTTTCTTCACAAATAATACCGGCGCTCCCCAAGGCGATGAACTTGGTCGAATGTATCCACTTGCTAAGAGTTCATCAAGTTGAGTCTTCAATTCTTTAAGTTCTGCAGGAGCCATTCGATATGGAGATTTTGAATAAGGCTCGGCTCCCGAATACAACTCAATCATGAACTCTATGTCCCGATCAGGGGGTAATGTCCCCAAGTTTTCCGAAAACACGTCCGGATACTCCTTGACTACTTCTGTTTCCTCCAACTTTGACTGATCCTTTGGCCGGTTGAGAAGGTAAGCAACATAACCAATGGCTCCATCTCGAACAAGTTTCTTTGCTTCCATAAGTGATATGAATGGACTATCATTTGATTTCACGCCAGTGATAACTCCGAAACCCAATATCACTTTTTCTCGAAACAATCAACTTTTGCACGGTGTTCAAAAAGCTAATCCATCCCAAGAATCACCTCGTACCTCTTCATCGGCATCTCGATTAAGTTCGCTAGATAAATACGTCCCTCAATCCTCACCGGACAATCACGAAACACCCGATTCGTCTCAAAATAACCACCCAAAGGAGAAGTCACATAATACCGTACAAAAGAACGTGAAACGGGCAAATGCAGGGTATTAGCAATCATAGGCGCAAGAAATGAGTGCGTAGCACCCGGATCATACAATACATGAATGCTCATGCTATGAATGCAAAGTGTACCTTCCACCACGGCTGTGGGGTCAACATGAGCCTGCTCCTCTTCACCCTCAAGGGCATAAACACGAGCTACAGCACCCCGTTGGGCTCCTCCTGCAGGTACAAACGGGTGTCTCTTCTTATCACACTTATCCATCATATGCTGAGCACTCCCACAAATAAGACATCTTCCTAACTTCTTCCAACAATGATCCTCGGTGTGATTAGGGCGATTGCAATATCTACAACCACCCGGAGTAGTAATCTGTGGCACCAGTGGTGTTGGGCGACCTCCTGTACCCTTGCCCTTCTTGTCTTGAGGGAGGTGTTGTTGAGACTGAGGTGGTGGGGGTCTTTTACTCCCAGACCCCGAACTAGAACTTCCATAAACTCCCTCTCTACAGAGCTCGGCTCTCTGTGCCTCAACCATAAGGGCTTTGCTAGTAGCTGTGACCCAATCATAGATGTCATGACCAAGTAAAGCATCTCGTAACTCAAATCTCAAGCCCTTCACAAATTTGGAGCTCCTTCTCTTCTCATCCCTCGTAATATGAGGAGCATCACGTGCCAACCTATTAAACTCAGCAATATATTCCACAACGGTCCTCGTACCCTGTTTTAAATCCATAAACTCCTGCTCTCTCCTTTCCATAGCCACTTGAGGGATATACTGAGCTCGAAACTCCCTCTCAAATACGGCCTAAGTAATCGCCGTACCCATAGCCTCAAATCGGGACTGAACACTCTCCCACCACTCATAAGCTGCTTGCTGAAGTAAATGAATAGTACACTGGGCCTTCTCCTCCTCCGTACATGGGCAAATCTGAAAGATACGACTAATTTGTGTTAACCAATATTCTGCCGCGACGTCATCCGTAGTCCCCACAAATTGAGTTGGGTTGTTCCTTCGAAATCTATCATATGCGGGCTCCATAACAGTCCTCTCCGGTTGAGGGACTGGTTGAGCTTGCTGTCTCCGAGCCTCTCTCTAAAAATGGAACATCTCTGTATAGGCATCCTATGAAGTAGGTATCGGTGGTGGTGGAAGAGGTAGTCCTTGATCCGATTGATATTGTGGTGAGCGGTCATGACGTGGACGACCTCGAGGCATCCTACAATTACAAACGATAGATATTCATGCATGTAAGTTAGTCTATGCATATATAAATGGTCAGAACAACCAATTTAGTATTTAAAAGCAAGCAAAATTGAATAATTAATGCAAATAAGCACATTGTCCTGAGCCGTACGACCTAGACCGACACGACACGACACGACACGACACTAGAGCTCCGGTTTTGAACTTAAAGTTGTGATACCACTTAAGGATGTAGCGCCCTGAGCTAAGTGATGCCACATCCCCCGCACCGAGGCTCAACCCGCATATGAAATAGGAAAATCCGTACACGTGCCAAACTCACGGCGAACGGGAGACACACTCACTCCCTGGCTAGGCGGAACCTATGACAACCAAAACTCAAAGTGCGCGAAACAGATACACATACGGAAGCGATTAAATGATCAACATAAACTAGTCAAATAGCACAAAGGCCGCACTGGCCACAAGGATCCAAAATATCTTCAACACAGTCATCATGTAATCCTAAGTCCCACCAAGGACTGACGCTATCAGATACCATCTATATATATATACAAGCATCATCATGGCCAAAATGGTTCACCAAGTACATAAAAGTATGCTAATGTATGCATATACAAGTCGAATAAACGAAATGAGCTAGACTCTAAACTGAAAGACCACGATTTCACGTTTACTCCGCCTAGCTCAACACCTATACCTGCAGTCAACGCCCAAAGGAGGAATCAGTCCAAGACTGGTGAGGCAAAAGATAATAGTATAAGGGGTATAAGCTCACTCAACAAGAAAAACCATAACTCACGCACACTAAACCATTTCACTTGCTCGGCGAGATACGAGCCATTCCTCAATTTTTACACCCACCCAAGTACAATTTTAAATCATAAACAATAATAAAACAATCCAACCTTCACGCCCACTCATGATGGAAGAGAGGTATACGTTTCTCTAACCATCCACTACCTCACTACACTAAGACGTGGGTGCATGACTCCCAACGCCTTCTTCGGAGGGAATGAAACTCGCCACGGCATAGAACCCTATAGTCCCACTACCTCCAATGGTGTTCTAGGATCCCGTGTCACTATGGGGATCATGTAATTGGATTCCCATCGGCCCTTGCTTCCCCGGTTCACCTCATACACAATCCCCGGGCCCACAATAATACTAACCCTATGAGTGTCCTCATAGAGACAAAAAAATTCCATTTATCTCGCTAAAACATTTCATTTGTTACACTTTAGTAAGGCACTTTGCACTTGATTCACGCGTGAAAACATTTGGGTAATATCCCGAAAAATACTTTTATCCCTTTATGAAAACAGTTTTATTGGATATAGCAACCAATAACCCTTGCACATATCTATCTATATATATATATATATATATATATATAATATGATCGCATGCAGGATGATAAAACAACATCACTCGGGGTTAAGGTCATATCCGCTTTTGACGCCCGTCGCGGTGGGGATTAACTGTATTAAAAGATTGGATAAAGAAACCTCACCTTGGACTTGTAGAAAAGACAAAAGCCAACAAGAGAGAAGTTATGTACGTCTACTCCTCCGCTGGTGGATCACCTGAGTCAAAGACACAATCTAGAATGAAACACGACTTAATAAACCACGCAAGAGACGTACGGCTTATGTTTGATAATGATTAAATGTAATAAAGATGAAATATAAATGCAACATGTTTGCATGATTCACATTTACATGTAAAGTAAGCAAATAAGAGTTATTAGATCATAATTAGCCGGCTTCAATTCATAACAGATACAAAGTAAACAAAAATCAAAGTTCATCACTTATAAAGTTGTTTGTGCAGAAACTTTCAGCACGCGCGCATCGTAGAAAAATCATCATAACTTATTACTCAGGAAGTATTTTAACGAACCACAAAATTCCTAGTAAACTAGACATACAGGTTTTTCAAATGGTATAGGTCTCACTCCCTGTATATTTCTGTAAAGTTACAGATTTTTTAATCAAATTCACCACAATACAACAACTCTGCTGCACTGACACCTTTCAAAAACGGGTCTGGTTAACATATCAAACGAAGTCGAAAAATTCTGAAACTTTGCAGGTACACTCCCAACACATATAGGTACTTCTCTATAAAACAGTTTTGCAAAATTCGAAGGTTTAGTCTCTCTGCTCAGTCTGCACTTTAAGATCAAAAAACAGTGTAAAAAAAACAGGGGATAGCAGGGCATTCCGTATTTTTTCCGGGTATCAAACAGACTCGGATTGACACGAAATTTGACTGAGGTAAACTCTAAAATGTTAAGAGCGTCCAGTTGAAACAGTTTTGTAAAACGACGGTGTACGAGTTCAGAATTTTGTTTTAAACTCACTGCAGTAGCAGGGCTTCATGGCGGCAGTTGAGCAGTCATAGCTTTTCCTCCATTTTCTTCCTACAAAACCATGCTAAAACAATTTCCTAACTCCCACGTAGATTATATACTCATATATATCGAAGAATGAGACTAAATTCTATTTATTAAAGCCACCTTGAGCACGTTTTATGGCTAAATCATCCATCTAAAAATCACGTAAGGAAAGCTTGATAAATCCCAACAAATCCTACTCATCTTTTTTATATTCTACACTTAATGTCATAAAAGCATGGATTTCAAGGTTAACACGAAGGAGTAAGAACTGTAACTTCTACTCAACTATGCATACACACAATAATAAATATACATATATAACTTCACCTCATGAGAAATCCATAGAAATAATTTTGCCTATTACCTCTGAGTCAGAAAACCAAGATAGAAATGGTGATGGTTGAAGAAGAAATCTTCCCCTTCCTTCTTGTAGAGTGGTCGGCCAAGAGGGTTCAAGAAAAGGAAGTGATAAGTCTCCGGAGTTTATTTGATAAAATGAATTTTAATACTAAATGGGGTATATGAATGGTTCGGTGATGGGTAGGCTAGAATAGTCTAGGTTTAATGATTTTTACTTTGGGTTAAGAAATAAAAAATATCTTGCACACAAAACCATGAAAGTCGAGAAATAAATCGTGTGTTCCAAACACACGAATATCGAAATTAACTAAAGCTAACATCTATGAATTTCATTTCTCTTGCTCATTATTTAAAATTAAGCATATTAGAGCAAAATTAAATAATAAAATGAATTAAAATAAAATAAAAACACATAAATCGTGAATAAAGCTCACACATGCGACGTCGTACTTTATATGAAAAGAACGGGGCATTATATACCATCCTTTCGAACTTGCAAGCATAGGAAAAGTTTTGATGTGGCAAGTTCAGGAACGGAAGAATATGTATCTGTATAATTGATACCTTCCATTTGACTATAACCCTAGGCAACCAAACGAGCTTATGACGTTCAAGGGTGCAATCCAATTTGAACTTTAGTTTGAAAACCCATTTGCAACCAATAGTATGTTTCCCACGGGGTAACGGAACGACCGACTATGTCTTGTTGGATTCCATAGCACTTAACTTATCATGTATAGCGGCCCGCCAATCACCATGAGGATGATGATCTTGGGATCTTGCTGGACCGCCCCCACCCACATCATCAGGGACGCCATCGACAACAAACCGTCATTTGCTCCAAGAATAGTGGGTCTAAGCCTCTATGCCCGTTTCGAATAATCCTTGACATTTTCAACCTCATCGTTTTGTTCTTCAAGATCGATGCTTCTGAGCCAGACTTCGGTGCTGTCAACCTGGGGGTTTTGTGGGTTGTTTACTTGGATGATTTCCATTTAAAGTGGAAGGAGATAAAGCATTTAATCTTTATGTGTGCATAACAAAGATCGAAGCAAGTATTTACGTCATTTTTATATATAGTTAATATGGAGGACACACACCATGGTTGAGAACTATTTATAAGATCCAAAGGTGGAGTATGGAGTGCATGTCACACTTTCATTAGTTCAACGAGCATCCATCCTTTTCTTTTATTTCACACATCCATCCTACTCGTAGTCTTGTGAGATGTATCTCATAGTACTCTTGTAGAGTAATGTTTTCAGAAATGTTTTTAGAAAAATCTCTCTTGTGGAATATGTTGCCACATTTTATAGGAGGTTGAGATATCATAGGAGTCCATTTACACAACTGATTGAGTAATCATAGGAATCCCTCTACACCACGGATCGCGTTATCTTAGGAGATTATTTATTTGATTGAATCTTTTCTGTAACTAGACAACAAACTTTGTACTTTATTTAAACTCTGTGATAATACAATACAATCATCAATTCAGCCAATTAATTCTCTATATGGTATCAGAGCAAGTGGTGACACAAGTTCAACTTCTGCATTAACCGCTCCTCGAGCTTCCCTACTTGCTGCTTCAGCCGTGAATTCACTAGTCAATGTGAAATGATCGAAAACAAGAGCCCATTGGTTGAAATTAACTGGTTGATATTTGCATCTACACAGCAATATCTTGTTTTCATACACTATGAGGCAACCCGCAAACAATCTATGAGCGCCATAAAAAAATTTCCCGCACTGTGTGCAAACAAGTTTTATCTTTATCACCTCATCGGGTACCTCGGTGGAAGAAGAACAACATGGGGCCTCGGTGCTTACGGGTGGTGGGAGGACAAAATTTAGGGTTTACGAGGTACAAAACGTATTTACCTCGGCACCGTTGTTGACCAACTGGCAGACACATTCACGAAAGCACTTCTCCGTTATCAATTCCTAACCTGTCGAGACAAGATTGGAGTCTCTTACAGATCCTCCATCTTACGAGGGTTTATAGGAGGTTGAGATATCATAGGAGTCCATCTACATAACTGATTGAGTAATCATAAGAATCCCTCCACACAACGAATCGCGTTATCTTAGGAGATTATTTATTTGATTGATTCTTTTTTGTAACTATACAACAAACTCTGTACTCTATTTAAACTATGTGATAATACAATACAATCATCAATTCAACCAATCAATTCTCTATACCTTTCATGCAAGTAGTCTTGTGGGTGGGTGTAGTTTCATTTTGTGAAATGAAAAAATATATAATGGGGGATTGCTTACCTATAAAAGATATAACAAAAATAGCAAACAATCAAATGCATTTGATAAATCATAAAGCTATACATGTACTCACAGCAAGCTCATGATATGCTAAAATTATCAAATGGGAAAGAATCAAATATTTTCATTTGATGAATCATAAAGATATACACTCACATCTTCATTTGAGAAATCGAAAAGTATACACTCACAACAAGCTCACGATATGCTAAAATTTTCAAAATTATTTTAGTGATATTAATTTTATATTTTATTTATTCCGATTGAGATTGTGTCGAAAAAACTTTTAATCTTTGTATGTGTATAACGAAGATCGAAACTAGTATTTACGTCGTTTTTTGATATAGTTAATGTGAAGGACACAAGCCATGGTTGAGAACTATTTATAGGATCCAAAAGTGGAAAATTGAGTGCATTTCTCATTTTCATTAGTACAACGATATCCATCCTACCTGTAGTCTTGTGAGATATATCTCATAGTAGTCTTGTAGAGTATTTTTTCAGAAAAGTTTCTCTTGTAAAGTTGAGACGTATGAATCGAAGGAGTTGAGAAATAAGCCATGAAACATTCCATGTTCTTTATTGATACTAAAACAAACATTTGCGATAAAATGTTCCAAATAAAAAGGCACTTCTAACTCAATTTCTATTCATTTCCGTTCAAATGCACAATGAATTAAATGGTCCAAATTTGTGTTTCTAGCTCACTCACAATCCAATTAGTTTGGTCAAGCCAAATGTAATAGCCGTGGCTAGCCATCCTCCAACTAATACCCTAGTATACGACCGCACCACTGGTGCCGGTCCTAACGTGGCCCCTAACCATCTGAAACCCACCAATGCTCCGGTCATCGCCCCCACCACCACCATAATTCTCATCCTAGACTCCGTTATAAACGATGGGCTAGTAGCGGCACCATTGTGCCCATCGAGAAAGCAAGTCCTGATGCTACCGTCACCAGCATAGGGTTCGGCAAACCCTCTCTCTCTTCACTGGGGCTATCATCGGAGTGACACCACCGATTGTGGCAGTCCTTTGCTGGTCCCTCTTCCTTTGGGCCACCTCAATATCCCTTTGGGACAACACAGATATGAATTCTCATATAGCCATTGAACATGTCGCGGCTAATAGTCCGGCACAACCGGTAAGGATCATTACTTTTGTCTCTAGTCTCACCAATACCCATCATTAGGGAAGCGGTGGAGACAAGGTTGTCGTTGGCACCAAGGACGGCTGCATGGAGCCATTGAGACCTTTTGGAGTAATCTACGTCTTGGTTTTCTTCTATATGTGTTAGATTAGACATTGCTAACAAGAATTTTGATGAGTGTGTAGAGAAGATATAGAGAATTAAGAAGGTTGCACATGAGTATGTAGAGAAGAAGGTAGCAAATGAGTGTACATGGCTGCCACTATGGTATTTATGGAAGAGAAGAAGATAAAAATCATAGTAGGGGTAGGGTGGGGTGGAGAAAATATAAATAATTATAATTGTTCAGCTATATAGATGACAATTGTTCATATAAAATTTCGTTCAATTTGCAATAAATGATTACAAAATATGAAAATAAGAGAAACAAAAGATAATATTGATTTAAATTGAAAAGTGTTCCAATCTCTGTGTATCCTCTTATTCTTCGGGATAGATTGATCCGAGGGTTGGATGCTTGTTCTCGAGTCGAATGAAGTTTGGTTAAATCGAAGGAATTATGGTAGGGCTCGAACTTGAGAGCTTGAATGCTTGAATTCCTTTGATTCCTTAAGTGTTTGATGACTTGGAGAATTCGTATCCTTTGATTCCTTGTGTTTGCTTGTATTTGTACTTATGCTTTTTATTTCTTTTTTTCCATCCCGCTATAGTGAACCCGGGTACCTTATTTATAGGTGAATGTTCGGCCACTTGTTTCATGGGTCTCGATTTTGTGGGCTTGAATTTGAGACTCATTTACTTAATCCAAAATAATAATAATTTATTATTATTATTTTGAATCAAACTATAATAAAACCCAAATTTTGTATGGACTTGTAATTGAAAATAATTAACCAATTATATTTAAGCTATTAATTAATAATAATCTCTGATTTTTCGGTGCCAACAACTATAACTTTTATTGTTTCATATCTAAATTCCGGTAATCTGTGTATCATTATCAGCTTCATAAATGACTTTTGGATCAATTATGCTTCCCTTTGAAGTTACCACTTAGAACTTTACAATTAAAGTTTAAAACCAACGATCAAGATAACGCGTACGGTAAATGCGTGGAATCAAGAGGGATTTAATTATTTTCGTAAAGTATTCCCTTACAAAATAAAATTGATTAACTTTGAGTATATAATTGAAATTTGAATTGGCATCGGTTTTAGCATCCAGGAACTGGCCCAATTTGGTGCAATATAAAAGTATAAAACTATATAAACTTTTGCAAGCCCAGTTCGAAATCTTATACATATACATACATATATATATAGTCACATTTTAATTTCATAGAACATTTAATTTATGGTGAATTATTTGACCTTGCCTTTTTTGGGACGACGTGATAAATGGAAACATTCGTTTTCTGAGAACTTTTAAGAAGCACTACAAATTTCCAATTTTGTATTGATAATGGCATGCTAGTTGCTATCAACTATGATGCACGGATTTTGTATTGATCATGACTTGCTATTAACTATGATGCACGGATATCAACCATGATATACAAATATAGATACGATGATACGAATACGATATATGGATACTGATACGATAATACGTACATGATATGATATGAATATGATGATACCGATTTTTTTAGTGATTCTATACCTTTTTTTTTTTTTTTTTTATAGATATAAGTTAGTTGATAATAATTATTAAATAAAAATTAAGTATAAATTAAAATTATAAACTTTTGATTTATAATATATATGTTAAAATTTTCATGTAAATATAAAAATCCCTCTTGCATATACGTAATTAGTAAAACTTTTGATATTGGACCGTTTCAATTAGATTTGATTCGATTTGAGTGAATTTATATTTTTTTTAATTTAGTGAGGATAATTTACAACTTTTACTCCATGGTATGAATTGTAGTCTTCATATTTTAGAGTTAGTTCAAATGTAGTTACCGGTAAATATCTATTATAAAGTACTAAATTCCTTAAAAATACTTTATTTAAGTAAATTAGGATAATGTATTAATTAAAAATAAAAATTATTTAATTTAAAGAAAAATGAGCGAATTTTATAAATCAAACTATATATATAAAGTCAAACAAAATATGAACGAAATGTATATAATCAATTATAGCTGAAAGGGAAATATAGTTGTTATAGTGATCATATTTTGTTCAAAAATAACAATTGAAAATTTTTATTAAAAATATTACACTTAACCCTCAAATTAGTTTAGTCAATTACAATCAACCCATAAGGACAATATGAGAATAAAAATTTTTGACCAAAGTCAATGAAGGGTATTTTTGGATTTTTATTAAGATTTTTGCTAACGTCAACGATTTTTAAATGAAAATGGGAGTTAAGTATAATTATTTATTTCTTGAAGGGTGGTGTCTGTAATTTAATTTAAAAATAGTGGCAAATTGTAGTTACCCAGTCTAATAGGGGGCTAGGTATAATTAACCCTAACTTCTATGGAAAAAAAATTAACCCTAACTTAAATGTATCTCAAGAATATATAGATCATATAATCATATGTAACTATAAATATGACCTTGAAATTTATTTGATTTGCTATAAATTATATGAACTTATATATAGTTTGAGAAAATATGTTGTTGAATTAGACAGTGGGAGAAGGTAAAATATAAAAAGTTAGGCTATGGTTACATTAATGAAGCATGAACAAGTTTGATCATGAATTAGCCACCTTGTACCACAAAGGAGCTAATATTTCACCGATCACGGGCAGAACCAAGACTCGAAGGATCACAAACAATCGAGCAACTTTTAATCTTCATTTTATATATATATATATATATAATATGGCACAAAGGGATTTCACAATATCCTTAAATTTTATATGATAATTATCAAATTGGAATTCCTCTTCTTTTTCACCACAAAACCCCATTTTCCCACTCATTAATTCTCAACAAGAACTTTTGAACTCCCATCAAGGGTGCCAATAAAGGTTGGTCTAAATGATTAATTAGTTCATTCTCCAAGATAAAGTTTGGGTTCGAATCTTGCTTGAGTATGCATGTATTAAGAAAAAAAACAAAAGTACGTGTGTTAAAAAAGAACTCCCATCATGGGCAGGTTATTTCTTATCACCCAAATAATGGGATATTGAAAAAAAAAAAAAAAAAAAAAACATTGTATGTAGCTTTATTATATTTGGTTGATAATTGGTTTTCACTTTTGGTAACCACTTGTTTTATGGACTAATTTTCCATAATAAAAAGAATATAATACACAGTTCATTCAAGTCCTCAATCACTCCGATTTCTCCCAACTAAACAACAAATTATGCCACATGAAACCATTCAGCTGCAACTGCAAACAGTCCTGCAACAAGAACAACCAAGCACATCAAGAAACTTATCTCAAAAAAACAAAAAAAATGCACATCAAGAAACCATTGCAGCAGCCATCATCAACTGCGCCAGCAATTTCTGTGCTGCTGCAATGTCCCTATAAGATCGCTACAAGCTTATATAATTAATTATGATTAATTTATTGAAAATTAAATTACATAACTCATTCAATTTAAATAATATTTTATTTTACATAATTACCAAAATTTATAAAGTGAATCAATATATTATTTTTCAATTCGTTAGATGTATCTTATTATAACCTTTTAAATTATAGGCGTTAAAATTCAAAAATGGAAAACTTATATTATAAAATTTGAATATAATTAATTAATATATTAATATTAAAACAATCCTTCTTGAACTATATATCTTTTTTCTTGGTAAGTTGAAGAAGTATTTTTTTTCTTGGTAAATTGAAGAAATTTTAATTCTAGCAGAAATCTTATTTTAAGTAAATAAATATTTTTTAAATATAGTCAAATTAATAATGTATAACATGTATTTAAATAATTATCCTTAACTAATAGCCTTAACGTAACGTAATTATTATGATGATATTTAGGATCATCTATATTTTGTAAGAAATCAAAAACCTAACTCATGTTTTTATAATATATAATAATATATAGATTGTCAAAAAATGAAATAAAAATTATTTTAAAATTATATATATATATATATTTAAATAAAAACCGATCATAAACCGTGGGGAATTTAACAAGAGTCCTCCCTCGTTTATTAATGGCAAAAAATCTAAAAATACAAGAACCCAAGCTAAGCGTTAGTAAGTGAATTCATACAAAATTGCCAGCGAAAACAAATAGGCATGAACAACCTCGAACCCTTGAGAAACTTTTATTAAAATTATATATTTGAATCTTAGAAACTTTTCTATTTTTTCATATAGAAAACATCAAAGGAAAAACTTTTTAAAAAAAGTTGTAGTGAATATCCAAAAATCCCTTGAGAATATGTATTTTTATTTTCTTTGTTAGTTAAATGCTTCTTTCTTTGTTTAATTTCTTTTTCTTCTACACCATTTCCGGTCCTCGTTCATCATGACCTCTTCCTCCACAACCATCATCTCTAAAGCACGGACACGCCTAAAAAATAGCCCGTGCAGTGTCCGACACGTGTCGGACACGGCTCGGACACGTGTCGGACACGGCTGAAGGAGAGCCCGAAAAAAAAAAAAAAAAAAAAAAAAAGGGGACACGATGTCGGACATGTCGGGGCAAATTTGATCATTTTTTTATGCTTTTTTAAATATTTTTTGAATTTTTTGGAGAGAAAATTGAAATAACAAAACTTATTTTAGTTTTTAATATTATATATTTTTATAAATATTTTATGTTACATAGATTATACGGGGAATTCCCGAAAACTCCCCAAATGATAAGTCCAATTCCTTTTAGCTCCCAATTTTCAAAAATGATGTATTAAAACTCAAGAATCGCGTATCTAAAACCCCAAATGATGTATTTGAAATACAAGGAAAAAATCATGTATCTAAATCCCAGAATCGCGTATCTAAAACCCCAAATGATGTATTTGAAAATGGGGAGCTAAAAGGAAGTTTTCAAACCCCATGGGGAGTTTTCAAAAATTGCCCCTAGATTATACTTATAAAATATTTTTATTTATATATAAAATATATTTATTTATATAAAATATAGCCGTGTCGTGTCCTAAAATTTTGAAAATATAAAATATATTTATTTATATATAAAATATAGCCTTGTCGGAGCCGTGTCGTGTCCTAAAATTTTGAAAAAATCCGTGTCGTCGTGTCCGTGTCGTGTCGTGTCCGTGTTGCCGTGTCCGTATCCGTGCAACATAGACCATCATCGACCCACCCACCACTAAGCAATAATATATAACTTAAATGTATCTCAAGAATATATAGATCATATATATCATCATCATATGTAACTACAAAAATGTCCTTGGAATTTATTTGATGTGCTATAAATTAAATGAAAATATATATATTTAGTTCGAGGAAATATGTTGTTGAATTATATTATGGGAGAAAGTAAAATATAGTTACATAATGAAACATGAACAAGTTTAAAAAGGTAACTTCTTGATAGTTAGAAGGTCATGAGAAATTGAACATTTTTTAAGCTTGGCTATTAATATCCTCACATTCTATATGATAACTATCTAATTGGAATTCGTCTATTTTTTCACTACAAAACCTCATTTTCCAAACATTAATCCTCAACAAGAATTTTCGAACTCCCATCATGGGTAGGTTCTTTCTTTTCGTTCAAGTTATTTTTTTCTATTTCAAAAAAATAAAAGGGTTATTTTCTTCTATTTCTCACTCAACTTTGTTGTCGAACTGAGGAGTGCCAAATAACAAGCATTTATCTTTTGTTTATTAGCAATTAGGGTAGTTTAACAGTCGGATATGATGTTAATTTAATAAAAAATATGGTATTCGAATTATCAAAACTTTACACCTATATGATCCGATCGAACCGAAAACCAAATAACCAAATAATGGGATATTGAAAAAGACAAATAAAATAAAATAAAAATAAAATTATGTAGCTTCGTTAAATTTGGCTGATAATTGGGGTAACGACTTGTTTTATGGACTAATTTTCCATAATAAAAAGAATATAATACACAGTTCATTCAAGTCCTCAATCACTCCAATTTCTCTCAACTAGACAACAAATGCCTCATGAAACTATTGAGTAGCAACAAAAAAGAGTCCTACAACAAGAACAACCAAGCACACCAAGAAACCACCGCAGCAGCCATCATCAACTGCCCCAGCAATTTCTGTGCTGCTGCAATGTTCCTATAAGATTGCTACAAGCTTTCGCTAATTACAAACTTATTAATTCTTGCACAACAACAACAATTCCTCTTAGTGTCATTTTGCATTGTCTAAGCCCCTTTCGATGTCCACATCGCAGTCTCTGTCCATCGCCAGTTGCTGACTACTTTGAGGTTCTTCATCAGTCCGCGTACTGTCTTGATGCGAGGTTTCATTACCGGTTTCAGCATTTAAAATTCTGTTGTTGGTTTCTGCAGGAGTATTATCTGTTACTACTCCTTCCACGTGGGATGATTTAGTGGAAGCAAGGAGTGATTGGCGGCAAAGGGGACAAGTCGTGTGCGTGGATAGCCATAGATCTATGCAGTCCATGTGGAATGTATGGCCACACGCTGGTATTTGTTGGAGTTTATCCTCTGGCTGGTAATCGCCAAGGCACACTGAACATCTAAAGAGAGAAGAGAAGCTCGATTATGCCTTTATCAATGAATTGACACCAACGTCGTCTTTTTGCAATTCTCAAATGCATAACAGGAAAGGGAAAGATGATAATTGATGAGAACTGGAAGAAAATAGAAAGAAATGACAAGCCAGTATCTTTTATTCACTGTATATGCATGTATAATAGATATAGAAAGTAAGAGCTGAGGCAATTGAACCAAATGACGCTTAGAGTAAGTATAATAAAGGCGCGCGCTCACACACACACAGACACACCATATGTAGATAACAATATCTGAATCATGACTTGGGGCTTCCTAGAGAAGTTCTCAGAAGTGAAAATTTCTTCAGTGTCTAAGGTAAACCTGATTTCATCGATCCATTAAGATCTGTTTGTCATACATTTCGGCCTCAATTATTCTTTCCTAAGTGTTCGATTTACAAGTATCTACCAAACATCAGAACAACTCATTGTTCCAAAACCAACTAAACACCTTTACTACTGCACGGAAAGGAAAATAAATGCATGTGATCTGAGAACACACGTATTGTTTCTATGGAATTAGCACATTTAGTATATCCCAACACAAGAATAATTTACGGTCAATGTGAGTATTTCATTAAATCCCCTGTCCTATTCAAAGGAATGAAAAAAGTGTAAGAACGAACATGAGATAAGAAGAACAAGAAAAGTAGCAATGAAAAAAGTGAAAGAATGAAGATGAGATAAGAACAAGAAAAGCAGCAAATAAGGCAACCAATATACATTATTTGGTCTTAGGTATACTTAAATTCAGAAATATCTCTGCAAAAAGGGAGAACTGCATAGTTCATGCATGGAAAAGCAATCTTGCATCACATGAAAATCATGGGCTCAAACAATAACAAATAAGGCAAATAAAAGTTAGAACTTTTTAAGATATTAGCAATAGACCCAGTTCTTGGCCTAGTCAAACTGTTGATTCACTAGTCAATTAAGCCTCAAAATATCTAATCTTTCGGCCATAATCATTCTTCAAAGAATCCTACTTTGATATATCCAAGAAAGAAAAAATAACGAATTTACAAATCAAGAAAACTTATCCGAGGAAGACAAGAATTACCCCCCCCCCCCCCCCCCCCCCCCCCCCCCCAAAAAAAACCCAAAAATGAGAACTTACTGTGTGTCTTTGACAGAAAAACTCTCCATGAACACGATAATAGGCAGCATCTCCCGCAGCTCCTTCGCCACTCCCAATTCACACTATGAACCCAGAAAAGACAAATCAACGTTAAAATTAAATAAATTCGGTTAAATAAATTCATAAATACAGTGGTCTTAGCATACCCTGGATAGATCATTACTACTTTCAGATGGTGGCATGGAATTATTCGTCCTCATTCTCAGAGAAGCCCAATCCACCCTCCGGCGACGGAGATAGAACATATAAAACAAGAAGAGAATAACAAAGGTGAAAATGATGGGCACCGAAAAAATGAAAGCTTGGTACAATTTCAACTCAGATGAAGCTCTCGCGCAGCAATTCGCAGCATTGCTAACGCCATTATTGGCAGCTGCCTCGTCCGGGATGCTACTTTTCACAGTACTGTTGTAAGGCGACATCATAAGAAGAAGAGATTTGCTTTCTTGATTCCAAAACCCAGCTCGTTAGTGACCAAAACCAGAGTCATCCAAACTCGAGAGGCCTGCTAAACCAAGAACAGGAGAAACCCAGATGAAGAAACAAAGAAAGATCGGATTTTTAAGGCTGATAAAATGGATCTGAAGGTTGAAATGCAGACTGCAGAGAAATGAGAAATTCTTTAATATAATCTAGTGGGAAATGCCCTTGTGGGGGCCGACGATTATGTAATGAGTAACGTGAAAAACCCTCGAACGCCAAAGATGACAGATCTTAAAAAAAAGAACAAGAAATAGAGGAGAGTTTGTTCCAGAAGAAGATGAGAAGATATTGAACAGAGAGTGACCTTGATTTGTTACTATTAAATAACACATAAATAATAAACATCTACAAATACATACACATATTATATATATATATATATAGAGAGAGAGAGAGAGAGAGGAGACAAAAGAAGGGTGTAATTCACGCTGTTTTGAGAGAGTTTTCTTCTCAACAACGTGGCGCACATTTTCATCATATATTTATCAGTTTTGGACGTACTTAAGGACAGATAGATCACATCGACATGAATTTTTCTTTAAATTTCTAATATAAAGAATTTAGATACGAACATTCGATACGACATAATACGGAAAGTGTACTTATATCATAAATTAGGAGTTAATTTTTTGCTATTAAACTCTTGCAGTAAATGTTGATATCGACCTTTAAGGTCTGTTAAATGTTAATTAATCACTTATTTCTCAGGTATCAAGATCTGAAATGGCATGAATTTGATAAGAAATCTTTAAATAAATGCATTTCAATCTTGCAACTTGGACAAGAATTGATCTGTGAAAGACCAAAGGACACAGTACATGGCCGCTACAGAGCGTTGAAGCAAAGAGCGAAGAAGATAAACAAATACTTATTTCAATCGCGGCGAGTCGCCACCTATAAGATTATGATATAAATACTAGATAAGATCACATTTTTCTTTTTTTTGCTGAAGTGATGAAGGTTGAATTGGTATTATTTATGAATGATGATCACGACGGCTACCTTTCATTTTATTTTCTTATACAGCTAACATATCTTCCCATGTAGATATTTATTTATTTATTTCTAGTTTGGTATTTTATTATGAATTCGAGTCGTATTGTACTATTAAGGTATAATAGCTGAATAGTTGATTAGATTCATATTCCCGAGCAGATAAGCATAAGATATCTGCTAAATTGCATGATCAAAGACTGGAGCCTGATATCCACCTGAATATAATCTCGAACTGTTGATTTACCTCACTTGATGTAAACATAGTTGTTGGCCTTGGTTACTTTGATTTATTTAGTTGTCAAATCATAGTGTAATATGATATTCTGGTAACATAATTTTCAATCTTTGCTTGCGAATATAAACTCTTAAGTCAAATGGAGTTTATTACGGATATTCTTAAGAATTTTATCCTGGTGTAAGGTAAGATCTATAAAGAAAATGTTGTTTTCTTCTCAATTTATTTATAATTAATTACGAGAATTTAGGTGCTCTGTCCTGTGTTTGGTAGCAGATATCTTTTCCAGGAAAAGATTGAATATAGGCAAGGAAACCCCACTGGGGATACTCCCAAATCCAAATCAAATGCCGAAAAGATAACGAAAATAAATAAATTGAGTCCAAGGTTTGGATTTTTTTTCGAATTCGAGTACGGATCAAATGGATCGAGGTCGAGCTCAAACTTGAGGTAAAAATATTTATTTGATAATTATATATACGTACACAGATAAATATTTAAAATTATAAAACTCTCACGAACAAAGATGATTTAGTCAATCTCGACTAAAAAATGCTTTGAACTCAAGGTCGAGCTTTTATCGATTAGGTTCAATTAGTTGGCATTCTAATTGACAAGGAGAAGAATAGTAACAAACAATTAAAAAGATGTTCATGAGAAGAACTGAAAATCCTGCTTCCCAAGAGTTCTAGGATACAATTTAACAGTGTTATTCCCATTTACATACATGAATTGATGCTATAACAGCACCCCTCTGATAAAGTTTTATTTACAAAGAGTTTCCAATAAGGACAGTACCATATATCAGAATTGCACACTATCATACATCCCTGACCTTAAGCCGCACTTCTTGAGGAGAGCCGATCGACTTTCTGGGGCTTGAAATGTGGGCCTTTTTAGGACTTGATGGTTTGCCGAATCTATGAACCAGGATTTTGAAACATGGCAAAAACAATGGATACAGAGCTCCCAAGATGAGTGGTACAGCAACAAGCCATCCCAACAACTGCATATGTATACCAACAGAGACTATGAATTAAGAACACATTACATCACATATTTCAGAAATACTTTAGTTCTTGTTATTTCTTGTGATTAGTGATTGAAATTTCAATTCAACTAATTGCAGGTAGTTGTTGATCTTGTATATTCCACACCATCAGGTATATGCTAATTTGAAATGGGCAAAAGAATGGCAAAGGGGTTGACATTTTGAATTCAGAAATATAATATGATTGGCCAAACATATTTCGTCAATGGATTCTCTAGAACATTCACAAGCACTCAAATTAAGAGGGGCATAAACAAGGGGGCACGTTTTGGTGTGCATGTTATTGAAAACATTAATTGAAGTGGTTACATTACCGCATGCAAAATGCTCTGCAACACCTCGTATGAAGCTTCTCCAGTCAAGACCTTCTTAAAGGCATCGGATGTTAATGGAAAATGAGGCCCCCCAGTAACAAATTCACCAAAACGTAGAAACGGGACGATCAAACTATATAAAAGAAAAACCCAAAAAGAAAGTCAGGATATTGCCGCGGCTTTTCTTTAAAACAAAAGCATAATGAATTAATTTTACCAGGATGAAAATACATGCTGCAATAGAGTAGCTAATCAGAGCCACTGGGAACAACTTACTATCTAGTATCGCAATCGAACACTATCAAAAGGCTCATTTAAGACTTATGACATTTCTAAACATGCTCAAACAAGAAGAGAGGATAATAAGCAGAGATGAAGAACTAAAGGAGCATTAAAGGTCTAGAACTTACCACGCGTTGACATCTTAAACCAAGTAAGCACATAAAAGGAAAGTTTTTGATACAAAAAGAAAGTGCTTGGTATTCTACAGCGAAACATCAACCAATGCTACAATACAGGATGGAATACATCATTTTCGTCAGCCAACAGAAAATGAAAAGGTGTTGATGGTTAAGTTAGTGACTTGGTCTACAAGTGAAATTACCTCAATTCAATAGGAGTAGCAATGAAGTTAGCCAGCATTACAGTTGGAGCATGACAGAGTGATCCAAGGATTGCAATAGCTATCCCACACAGGAACACCGTAACTCCTAATAAAGTCGACAAAATCCAAATATCAGCCGATCTCCGAAATTGCAAACACCAATCAATAAACCATATAAAGCAGATGGAATATTATATCATAGCAAATTGAGGGGACATGGTACTACAAAATTAGATAAACAATTCCAAGAACACCAAATCTCTAGAAACCCAGCAGTCAAATCATTTCCCCAATGTAAACCGAATTAACCTAAAAACATTAAATGGAGATTCACAATGCCGTCAACATACCACAGATTGGAAACACTCCTAAAGTGATCCCCAGCGCAGCGGAGAAGGCCAACTGCTTGGGCTCGGCTCCCCTGTCAAATTAGCAAAACATCAACAAACAGAAGACATCATCGCCGAAAACAGCTACACATTAACCGTAAACCGAATTCAGAAAATCCCAGGATCAAAACTGAAAACTCACCGGCGGAGGATTTGGACAAGAGGATCGGCAACCTTTCTACTGAACCAGGACCCCAGCCCGAATCCAAAGAGTTTCAGCATGGTTGTTGAAGGCAAGGCTTCAATCTTTAGGATTTGAATCTCCAGTAATTGGATCTCAGTGGTAATTCTACAGAATCTGCTTGTGCAAAAGCTGAAAGTGTGAATGGTATTTCAGAGGTCGAAAAGATGCTCGCTGAATTGACAGCAGATCACGCAGATTTCCATGGATTCCCTGCGATAATAATAACTCTTTGCAGTAAAAATTTAGTGAGGTAATTGTTTATACATATAATTCTAGGGTAGAATTTGGACGTACAGGAAAGGTTTGGTGTTAAATATTGGCAGCATAACTGCACGTTAGTGTGGTCAGGACAGTCGGTTGGTTGAAACTGGGAACTGTGATGTTGAATTTGATGCTTTATCATCGATAGCAGAGAGAGACGAGACGAAACGGTGTCGTACTTGTTGTTTTCGTGGATATGGCTATTCCCTACGTGTCCGTTTAATCACGTTGGATTTAATAATTTTGGGACCTTTTTTTCAATCTATCAAGATTCAAGAGAAAGGAATAAGCTCCTTTTTTGTTTGTTTCTTAGGTTGATGAATTAAAGAATATATTTATTGATATTTATTAGTCCAATTTAATTTCGCTCTATTATTCTTTTGTGTGTAGCTTGATCTTAATTTTTCTTCTCTCTCTTTTCTTCTCTTTTGTGTAGCTTCATCTTGATTTTTCTTCTCTGCTATTTGTGTGTGGCTTGATCGTTTCTATTTAAACCCTTCGTTTTTTCCTTATTTTGTTTCACTTTTATTCTCTTGTGTGTGTCATGACCGTTTCTACTTAAACCCTTCATTTTCTCCTTATTTTATCACGTAACTAACTATATATCCTCAACTCTCCTTCAACTAACTACATCACTCTTTTGTGTGTAGCTTGATCTTAATTTTTCTTCTCTCTCTTTTCTTCTCTTTTGTGTAGCTTCATCTTGATTTTTCTTCTCTGCTATTTGTGTGTGGCTTGATCGTTTCTATTTAAACCCTTCGTTTTTTCCTTATTTTGTTTCACTTTTATTCTCTTGTGTGTGTCATGACCGTTTCTACTTAAACCCTTCATTTTCTCCTTATTTTATCACGTAACTAACTATATATCCTCAACTCTCCTTCAACTAACTACATCACCAAATCTCTCTTGTTCTATGCCATGTTACTTGAATGCTCTCAAATCTTAAATTTAATTAATTCAACTTCCTCCATTCCTATCAAGAGCTCCCGAACTGCCACGTCTTTCCCACAAACTATGAGAGTTTATTTCACGAAAAATCCTATAATATACCTAATTAGCATTTCAGACCGTGTAATTTGAAATATCTCAAAAGAAACCTGTGATTATATTAAATTAACACTCAAAACCCTGCAATCGTCACAACCACCATGGTTGTAGGGCTTTGAGTGCTAATTTAATACAATCATAGAACTGCCACGTCTTTCCCACAAACTATGAGAGTTTATTTCACGAAAAATCCTATAATATACCTAATTAGCATTTCAGACCGTGTAATTTGAAATATCTCAAAAGAAACCTGTGATTATATTAAATTAACACTCAAAACCCTACAATCGTCACAACCACCATGGTCGTAGGGCTTTGAGTGCTAATTTAATACAATCATAAAATTCGCTTAAAGATATTTCAAATCATAAGGTTTGGAGTACTAATTAGATATATCAAAGGGTAACCGAACAAAAGACTCCAAACTATCATCTCATCTTTTTTTAATTTCTCGTGAAACAGTTCACGTCTCCTAATTGGGTAGAACCCATCACTGATAATTCGTCTTCACAGTTTTATATTCTGATCTGATGATTAAAAAAAGAAAGATTAACAATGCATTTGGACATATATTCACTTGATGGTTCACAATGACAATGAATCAACGAATTTCACGTTGCTTTTTCTTTGGTGCTATCAGCTAATGCATACAACATGGATAAGGCGTGTGGATAGCAAACAATAAAATGTGCAGAATACCCTACTTCTCCAAATGCATCAAGTACGCTGATACAACATGGATAAGGCGTGTGGATAGCAAACAATAAAATGTGCAGAATACCCTACTTCTCCAAATGCATCAAGTACGTGTAAGCATTCTTCTTCCCAACTATCCAATAGCATTTCTCATCCGAATTCCGAAGTTAACTTCCAATGCACAACACCAACAATCTTTGCCGATCATGAGTCTAAACCTTCTTCAAAGCATTCTGCTTTCCTGTCTCGCATGATTCGCTGCAGCAGAGTCGGTTTGCTTGTGACCACAGCGTCAACACGCTCCAACAACATTCTCTGCATCGACTCCTCTTCATCAACAGTCCATGCATAGACCTTCTTGTCGCTCCTGTTACCAAAAGTTGTATGTAAGACAGGTACGGAGAAAATGGAGAAAGAATTCGAAGTATATACATAAGGAGATGTGGAATTCGTACTCGTGGAGGGTTTTCACGAGTTCTTCATCAATTAAAGGGTGGTAGACACCTACCACCCCAGCATCCTTCATTCTCAAAAGTTTCATCCTATTTCCAGTTGATGGATCTATCATTACAATATAGCCCACCTTCAGGAAATGGCCAACATGAAATGAATATCAGCTATGGTATAATGCCACTGAAATGATGCGTATATATAGAATAAACTCACATAAAGTCCTCTAACCATTATTGATCCACAAGGAAAGCAAGACAAACTAGTTGTAGATGGAGTTAGGTTGAGGTAAACGTAAGTGTATATCAGCATCTTACAATTAATTTGAAGTATATTCACTCCCAAACAAAATAAAAACAAATATTACTGTAAGAAAACGTGACTACTGCATGCCTAAACATTCCCAGTAGGCTGCAGATGACAAGGAAGTAAATGAGTGTAGTGGCTATTCTATCCATGTCAAAAGGAGAGCAAGCAAATGCATTGTTAACATTCTTTTGTCACCCACTAAGCTCTAAAGCCTTCCATACCGTCATCCTCAGAAGACTAAAAGAACATAAAAGAGAACAAAATCAGCTTGCAACTTGCAAGTATGACCAAAAGTGAATGTAAAGATCATACTTAAAATGAAAGCAAAATTGGAGGAACGATTTTGTAACCAGCTTTTACCATTGTATCTGTGGCCAATTTAATTGTGTCCCTCGCTAGACTGTCACTTTTCGCCCACACAAGGCAGTTCTTACACTTGGTTCTTTCCACCTGCCAAAGTAGGCTAGTCAGTTTACCAGTCATATTTCGTTTGGAATTCAGCTTAGGTAGAACGGTACAAAATATTATATTGCAGGTAGTCACAAGCATGAGACAAGGCTACAAGCCAATTGCTAAACTAAAACTGCTAACATGGACAATATGCATGGTCGTGGACAGAATAGGATGTGACAGCAAAATACCAATTGGCAAATGATGACAAGTTCCTAAGATAATTATTTTAATTACCATATTGAAACAAATACAATCCAATGTATTTGGGTGGGTGCAATAAAAGATACCATGAAATAACAAAATTTTATACTCACATTGCTAAAACATGTAACTTGACTAGTTTTAAGATTACCAATATTTTAAGGTATTTTCGTGCAGTACATGACGTATCACAAACCAAATCTGGATAAATCCAAATGAAAGTTAACTAAAGGTGGTTCCACATTCCCATGTGTGAGCCAATAACCTTTTCTCGAGGGATGAAGGATTTGAAATTCCATTTTCGTTCCTTGTCTAGGGCATTAAAGAACAATACACCAACTCTCATTGCAAGGGAGAAAACCTCAAACAGAGATAGCACCACTAAGCCATTTCCAATTCCGTAGTTCATGACACATCAGTAACTTAAATTGCAAAGTGCAAAGCCAAATTAATTTGCTGCTATTAAATTTAGTGACCAAGGAAATAAAGCTCATGGGTAAAACCTAAACAAACTTACGACTGACAGGATATCCTTCGCGAGTCCTTTCTCATATAGTGGAGGCCCAACTTTAGCATCGAGAATCACCTGCCTAACAGAACCTGATACCAACTGATACACAATAAAACCAACTTTAGAACAAAAACAGCAAAGATTTAATTTTCAGGAGGGAATGATAATTGAACTTCATTCCATCTCAATCGATTTTAGTTACTTTTAGCTGACTGTAACAGAAAATTGTCTACAGTGGCATGGAAAACAGCTTAGCTAGTCCTGAGATATTGTTTCATGTCAGGCTTTATTCGGTGAGGAAGCGGCTGAATGCTGCATTATACCTTTAATGCGTCTTCAAGAGTTGGAATGTTTATATCTTGAAGCTTCATCGCTCGGCCCAGTTTTGAAATCTACATCCACGATATACGAGAAAGATCATACATTTTAACCAACATCCAAATATATTAATTGACTATTGCAAGTACTTTATATTGGTCAATGAACCTCTTTCATGCTCAAGTAACCAGCTCTAGAAGTGCTATTGCGAGTGAGTCGCTGCAGCTCCCTGCCTGTAACATGTGAGAATCAACACTCCAGATAAATTTAAGAATAAACCACATTTTGAAGCATGGAAATCAGAAAAGATGCGCAAAAACACTTCCATTTTTAGGTTGTCAAGAGTTTCCATTCTGATCTTCAGTATGTAAATGCCTGATTATTGTATGAAAAGGAAAAGGAATACTGCTCTGTTTTAATCGCTCAATCTATTTGTCCTGTTCTATAAGTATTTAAGAGAAACCATTTAATACAGACCGGGCGTTCAAGATGTTTTGATTTAAAAGATTCTAGAGATATGACGACCAAAAGTAGTTCACAAGGATGAGGTTATTTGATTTCATGTATTCAAGAAAGATGGCTGTACCTTAAAAGCCATGTCCAGAAACTGGCATATTGTTTTCTAAACTAGTTTGTTTTCCATTCATTCGAATTAAATAACACAAGTTACCTATCAAAGAATAATTATTCTGCATCCAGTGTTAACAAGAGTTCTTTTACATCCATAAAATTAGCAGAAACCACTTAGTAAGTTTTTGGTTCATCTAGTTACCTTTCACTTAAACTGTATATTGTACTGTGGCTAATTGGATTGATGTACTAAACAGTAATGCTCTAATATATTCTTCACATGAACTATCCTGCAATTTCTATCACTTTTTACTTATATAGAATCCTGGTGATGTGTGTTTTCACTTGAATAAACCCGAGTGAATTGTGTTCATCTCGCCGGAAGCAAGTAGTATTAATTTCTTTATAATTTTATATAGGAGAAAAGAAAATTCTTGATAAACAATAAAATACCAAGACTAGTCAAAAGATAAACAGTAGCGCATGAACAACAACATTGTTAGCAATACCTGTCATGAAGAGCGAACAATACTCCATCTGAAGAACGAGACACATCAATCTCAATGCAATCTACTTGAGAACGTAAAGCAATCTTATATGCATACATCTGCCAAAAGCAAGATAAAAATCTAGAGATGAGGCCACTGCAAAGATCCCAAGACAAACAATTTTAGATCAATAAGGCCAAGTAAAAGGCATAATGAGATTAAAAACATGAAATTTAGTACATATTTAATAACACTAAGTTTCACAGACATTGATTTCACATTTTTCTGTTTGAAGTCGTTTATCCAGTATCTACCATAATGCTATTGACAAGATTTGCCCAGAAAAACACATTAGAATCAACTTTTAGAAATGACACACAAGATTTAGTTTCAGAAAGAAACATTCAAATGCATCAATCTGATTGATCAGCCAAGAAGTACCAACCAACCACTTTCCATCCCTTTCAGCAACAATAGAGCAACTTCCCTAGTATTATACTCCAGCTGATATTCTCCAACTTCAATTGATTACCAGACTAATTTATCACACTTAACACTATGATTTCACCATAGAATTTAGTAAGGAAAATGGAAAGGAACTTGTTTTCCACAAAATGCGAGGCGTTTTACTTTTTATTCCTTTCATTTCCTTATAATTTTCTTAACAAATCTATTGCTCTAAACATAGCATAAAAGTTCAATTTTCAGAAGTTACACTGTTGTTGATTTTATATAACTCAGCCCGCAAGATGAAGTACTATCCGTAAATCTGAAAATTGCTGTATATTCTGGACTACATATGCTCATAAAAATAAAAAAAAAGAAGGTAAGAGTGAATATGAGATTATGCTTACAGTGTTTGGGAAAGCCTGAGACGAGTCACCGCCATGAGCACAGACTAAAGGAGGACTTCTTATCCAACCGCACTTTCGTAAGTGTATCTGCACTGAGACATGGTAAAACACACGAATAGACTAATGCGAAAGGGAATTCATATATTTCAAAAAGGCATGTCAACTAAACAGAAAAATAAAGAGCTCCATTCGCCTCCTAAAGAAATTATAAGCCATTAAAGGTCCAATATATTGATATCAGCATGTTTTTTATAGAACTACGAAGTCCTTTTCCAGCTATCAACTAATGTTAAAGATAGAAAAAATGATCCTAATCAATTCCACTAAGAATTAGAGCATTTTCACCTCAATTATGAGGTCTTGATTAAACAACAATAGTAACTCATCTATGTAATCAAAAATATAAGCACATATTGCCGGAGAGAAACCTAGATAGATGATAACTACGTATACATATGCAAAGGTAGGGTTTACACTTTACAGACAACATAGAAAGCGAATGCGGACCTGGTGGAAGTGACGGAGGCGGAAATGGAGGAAGAGAGGAGGAAGGATTGCAATAATTACGAGGCTAATGAGGAGGAATTGCCAGAGTTTTCTCCTGGAGGAGAAGAAGCCGACGTTCCGCCTTTGGAGGCGGAGCTGCCTCTGTTGCCGATCCCACCTTGAGATCAACGCCGCCATCTCTGCTGGCCTTCTTCTTCGTCAAGATCATGTAGTCGCGATTACAGCTAAATCTGGGAATCCCCTCGAATTTTAGAGGATTTTTTAAAAGTATTATTTAAATTAAATCGAATTCATAAAGTAATGTTTTAAATATAAAACGCCATATATTGTGGCGTCCATCATTTTTTTTATTATTTTTTTAATGGGTTCTCATTCGCTATGGTGATTCAATATTTTTTATTTTTTATTTTTAATATTTTAATATCTGGCCATCAAATTCAAAAAATATTTTTTTAATATTTTAATGGTCACCAGAGAAAAGGACGCCCAGAGGTTTGGTTATGTACGTATACAATTTTCATGATAATAAAATTACATATAGATATACTACTTTAACATTTAGGTATAACTACGTTGGGAGAGGTTCTCGCAATAAGCGCATTCAACTACCTAATTAGGTGGGAAAAAACTCTGAAAGATAAAAAAAAAAAAAAAACTTCTTTAGGTATATTTACAAACTAGTATCTCTCTTTATATATATTTCTATAATCTATAATAGCATATTCCCATAGGTGATTTTCTACTTTTGGTGCACAATTTTTGAAATATTGTATTTTTGGTGTACTTGTATAGTGTATGTGTATCGTAAAAATGAGGTTTTTCGTTTTCTCAAAAAGTCGAATATAAGGATTTTTTTTTTTTAAATTCCTTTTCTTGAATCCGTTTTCGTAAAAGCGGATTCAATGAAGAAAAATATCCACTCACAGCAACATTACTATTATGCTGACATTTTTTGCTTTTTTTTTTTTTAACAATCAATATAAGCGAGATTTTGACCAAAGTTTGTGAGATTTTGTACATGAACAGTGATACCACCATTGGTAATGGGTAAAAAAGAAATTCAAAATTTGCGAGATTTTATACGTGAACAGTGATACCACCCTTATTTAGTGGGGGGAAAAAAAACTTCAATAGTATTACAGTGATACCACCCTTATTTAGTGGGGAAAAAAAAACTTCAATAGTATTTTTTTTTTAGAAAATAATCCTCAATTTATTTCCTTTTTTCTTCTCAATTTCTTTTTCTTTTTCCTTTCTCCTATATTATCTGGATCATGTATTTCAAATTTCTTCTCCTACTCAAATCAAACTCTATTTTATTTTTATATAATAGAATTTATGTTTTATTTTCTCCTTCTACAAATATTTCCGACGATAAAAAATAAATTTTGACGTGACTTCCTCAATTTCTTTTTCTTTTTTTTTTTCTTCTATATTATTTCGATAGACACGCTGTACATTTCGAATTTCTTCTCCTACCAAGTCAAACTCTATTTTCTTCCTATCTTATAAAATTTTTGTTTTACTTCTCTCCTTATACAAATATTTTGTTTATGTACTATTTAAAAAAAAAAAAAGAAATTGGCAAGATTTTCATTTACTAAAACCGCCATTATCAAGTGCTGTATCATTGTTCATTTACAAAATCTCGCCAACTTTGATCAAAATCTTGCGTAAATAGACTATAGAATATACTAGTTTATAACTATAGCTAAATAGGTACTAGTTTATAGTTATACCTAAATGTTAAGTAGTGCGTCTATATGTAGTTTTAATATCATGGAAATTGTATACGTACATAGTAAAACCTCAATTAGTGGGGGTCGTCACTCTCTCTGTCAACCCCTATTAAAAATTTTAAAAAAATTTGAATATGGTCCCCAGATTATCTGCCAATCGTGATTAAAATATTAAAAAAAATTAAAAAGTACTGGGTCACCATAGAGAATGACAACCCCGTTAAAAAAATAATAAAAAAAATAGTGGGACGCCACAATCTGTGGCGTTTTATATCAAAGCATTAACCCACCCAATTTGAATAACACTTTATAAATTTGATTTAATTTAAGTAATATTTTTGAAAAATTCTCTCGAATTTTATGGCATTTGTAAAATGTCTTTAAAAATATTTAGTTGACATTATCCTATGTCTCTCTCATAAATGTTTTTAACTAAATATAAATAAACCCCAATAAAAAAAAAGGGTTTAAACTAAATAAAAAGATAAATTCCCTTTCCATTTAAAACTCTGACCCCCCAAGAGGCCGAAACCCACACAATCTCTTCTCTTCGCGGTAGCCATGGTCACTGATTCCTCCGCCTTCTCAGCCGCCGGAATATTCTTGGATTATGCAATCCCATGCCCAAACGAAAATTCATTCATAATCGATTTGTAATAAATTGTTTCCCGATAACGACACCAAAAACTTATTGTGTGATTTTAGTTTTAGAAAGCCCAAGTGTTGAGAAAATGGGAGAAATGAAATCAGAATGACACGGGTAGTCCCTGTCCTTAAAGTGTTAATCGCCCCTACTCTTTGAGTTTGCTAAAGGTTGCAGACGATTTACTTTTAGGATATATGTCAAGCTGGAAAAAGATGAATTCAGACAATAGCAATTTGCCAGAATTCAGGTGAGTTTTTTTGTATCATTTTCAGGTGTTGGATTGTCTATTTATAGGCGTCAGGAGTTTGGCAGGATTAAATGTGGGAATTTGAATAGGTCAAATTCAGGTGTTAATGGCCTGAATTACACCCCTTTTAATGCCCACTACCTGACTGTTACATCCCTCAACGGATCTGACTGTTGAATCAGATTCGGATGTACCTAGACATCCCTCAGCGGATGTACTTGGACATTGGTTCGTAATTTGAATTTTGGACTAAATCAGGCCGACTCTGGCTCAAAAAGTAAGACTCTGGGCTCGGAGGCGAGGCTCCAAGCTCCTAGCGACGATGCGCACGTGCGAAGTGCGCCATCAAACGCCACATTCGCCCATGCCCGTGCCCGTGCCCGTGCCCGTGCGTGTGCGGGCGGGCGGTGCGGTGCACCGCACCGCGTGTGAGCCCATTAGTCCTCTCTTGGGTCCCATAATTTAATAACACATACAGCATTATAATATATAAAGTTGTCTGCTTAGTGTTATTTTTCCAATGTGGGACACAATAACGAATGCACATTTTCCAAACAACCTTTGATATGCCTTTGCACAATTATTGATTAATTCTCCAACAATTAATCATATATATATTAATTCTCCAACAATTAATTGTATTTATGCAGAACATATTCAACAATCCCCCACTTGTTTGGAAAACTACTCTTTTGCCAGACAAGTCCCTGAAGATTTTGTCAAAGATCACATGCCTAGAGGAAGGTGTGACGAACATTGAACCTTCCCTTAGTGTAAATAACTCAAAATTGCATCGAAGTTGACGGTGTCCGTAGATTGAACCTCAACTCCTTCGTGATGCAATCGGAGTTATCACACACATGTTTTCTTTCTCATACAGCAAGCACTCCACTGCTTTGCGCTTATAAAGCCATACGCGATATCCCATTTCATGAACCTTTAAGAGAGTAAACCACAACTCTCTATAAGAAGCGGCTTCACTTCTTGTTCATATAGGCAAAATGTTTCTCTAGCACTAGTTGCATTAGTGCAGCATTTTGTTAAGAGCATAGCTCAACCTTGTCACTTTGCAACTCACTGAGCTATCTTTTACTACATATGAGACCACTTTGATAGCTCTAACCAACTCGTGACTTGTTTTTCCCTTTGAACCTATAACCAGGGGTAACCTAGATTATAGGTAGGGTTACCATCACTTATGGTTCGGGTGGTTTAAGTCCCATATCTCTAGTAGTTGTAGCTACTAAGTCTCTCGTCAGAGGCTTAGAAAATGGATCAGCCAAATTCTTATTTGACCTCACATAGACAATTGTTATGATACCATCTTGTATCAATTGTCTCACAAATGCATGTCTAAGACCAATATGTCTTGACTTGCCATTATAGGTACCACTATACGCTTTTGTAAGCGTAGCTTTGCTGTCACAATACAACGAAATTGGAGGCATTGGACTCGGCCATAGATCTATGTCTAACAACATATTTCTAATCCAATCAGCCTCTTGTCCAGCTTGTGCCACAGCTATGAGCTCAGATTCCATGGTAGAGTGAGAGATTATTGTCTGTTTCTTGCTTGCCCAAGAAACAGCCCCACTGGCAAGAGTGAAAACCCACCCACTTGTGGATTTATTATCTCCCACGTTAGTTATCCAACTCGCATCTGAGTACCCTTCCAACACACTAGGGAATTTGTTATAGAACAAACTAAAGCTAATAGTTCTCTTAAGGTACCCAAGTACCCTACTAATAGCTTTCCAATGATCAGCATTGGGACTGCTCGTGTATCTGCTAAGTTTTGAAACTGCAAAGGAAATATCTGGTCTAGTGCAATGCATTGCGTACATAAGGCTGCCAATAGCACTTGCATACTCAAGCTGTGCAATAGCTCTACCAGTATTTTCTTTAAGTTTCAGTCCGTTGTCAAACAGAGTATTCACCTCCTTGATCTCGAGGTGACTAAACTTAGTCAGAACTTTCTCAATATAGTGAGATTGGTT
This sequence comes from Lantana camara, assembly GCA_037501455.1. Taxonomy (NCBI): domain Eukaryota; kingdom Viridiplantae; phylum Streptophyta; class Magnoliopsida; order Lamiales; family Verbenaceae; genus Lantana; species Lantana camara. The sequence continues at coordinate 25,411,002 of CM074855.1, read as the reverse complement.
TAGTGAAAAACCCCCACTATGTTTTTTAACTTTAATGCCTAAAATAGTATCTACTTCACCTAAGTCTTTCATCTTAAAGACCGAGGATAGATACTTTTTAGTCTCGTTTACTCCAATCATATTCGTCCCGATGATCAACATATCATCGACATATAGACAGACTATCACCATATAGTCAGCCGTACTTTTGGAATAAATGCACCTGTCAGCACTGTTATACTTGAATCCGAATTTCAAGATAGCAGTGTCAAACTTCTCATGCCACTGTTTTGGTGCTTGTTTTAGACCATACAGAGATTTTACTAACTTACACACTTTTTTTTCTGTTCCCGGTGCTACAAAACCCTCAGGTTGTTCCATATAGATTTCTTCTTTTAAATTTCCATTTAAAAAAGCTATCTTTACGTCCATTTGATGAACAAACAGATCGTAAAGAGAGGCTAAGGCAAGAAGAATTCTAATGGAAGCAACTCGAGCCACCGGTGCATAAGTGTCAAAGTAGTCAGTCCCTTCTACTTGTCTAAACCCTTTGGCAACTAATCTAGCTTTAAAAGCTGATATAGTGCCATCAGTGTTTCGTTTTCTTCTAAATACCCACTTGCACCCAATGGGTTTAGAACCACGAGGTAAGTCTGCTAATACCCAAGTATTATTACCTAAGATCGAATCCATTTCATCGTTCATAGCTTCCTTCCAAAAGGAAGCATCTCGAGAAGCCATAGCTTTTGAAAATGTTTTAGGATCCGTCTCAAGTGAAAATACAAACGGTATTTCACTTACCACTTTATTATCCTGGTCCCCCTCCACCAAGAACAATAAAGCTTCAGAAGAGATAAAGTCTTTGTCTAGGCTTTTCTCTTTTCTTGCTCTAGTACTCCTTCTAGGCTCAGTTGGTTGTGTAGGAATATTATTTTCCTCAACCGGCCTTATAGGACCTCTAGGCTCAATTTGGGATGGCTCAGAATCATTTCCAACATCTTTTGAAAATGTATTTTCGAAGAACTCAACATCCCTGGACTCAGATATCACATTAGACTCCAAATCAAGAAGTCTATAAGCCTTGCTATTAAGAGCATACCCAACGAATACACTTTTAATAGCTCTGGTTCCTAACTTAGTCCATTTGGGATCAGGAACCCGAAAATAAGCCACACACCCCCACACTTTAAAATAACTTATGTTGGGTTTTCTGCCTTTCCATATTTCATAGGGACTAGACTTCACAACAGTACTAGGCATCCTATTTAGAATATGGCACGCAGACAGAAGGGCTTCACCCCACAAGTTGTGAGGTAAATTTGCATGATTTAACATGCAATATATCATGTCCAGAAAGGTACGATTTTTCCTTTCAGCTACACCGTTCTGCTGGGGTGTATAACCGGCAGTTGTTTGATGTATGATACCACTTTCTTCGCAAAGTGTATCAAAAGCATTCAAACAATATTCCATGCCTCGATTAGAATGTAGAACCTTAATCTTCTTCTCAAGTTGGGTTTCTACTTCTGATTTATATTTCACAAACGAACTAAGTGCTTCATCCTTAGTTCGTAAGAGATATACGTAACAAAATCTACTAGCATCATCAATAAAAGTTATAAAATACCTTTTTCCACCTCTAGTTAAAATTCCATTTAATTCACAAATATCTGTATGAATCAAATCTAATATTTGTGATTCTCTTTTAACACTTGGAAAAGGTTTTCTAACAATTTTTGATTTTGCACAAATTTCACATTTATCAAGTTCATTTTTACCAATGTCAATTAATCCCATTGCATGCATATTTTTCAAGTTCTTTGCACTAACATGTCCTAATCGACTATGCTATAAAGAAATTGAAGAAATCATGTAAGCAGAAACAAGATTCATATTATTGATAGACATCTTATACATCTCATTACAAGCATAGCCTTTTCCAACAAATTCACCATTTTTCATGATGATGGCTTTGCCAGATTCAACAAAAATCTTAAAACCTTTCTTATCTAACAAATCAACAGAAATTAAACTTTTCCTAACATCTGGTACAAACAAGACATTAATCAAAGTTAATTTCTTCCCGGAGGTAAAGTTGAGCTCGACAGATCCTTTGCCTCCAACACCGGCTTTGGAGCTATTTCCCATCTGAACCTCTTGCCCCACAACTTCTTCAAAGGTCTTGAAAAGCCTTCGATCATTGCAAATGTGAGCCGTTGCTCCAGAATCTAACCACCATCCAGAAAGTTCACTTGCCATGTTGATTTCAGAAATCATAGCCACATCGAGGCTAAAATCAGTCACCATGGCAACTAGGTTCTCCTCAACCATGTTTGCAACTCCGGATCCACTATTCCGTTGTGGGCATTCTCTCGCATAATGTCCTGTTTCTCCACAAACATGACACTTGCCTTTTCTTTTGTTAGTAGCATTATGAGCAGGTTTAGGTTTCTGCCCGAATTTCTTAAATTGTCCTTGATTCTTTTTAACCCCGAAAGGCTTCTTTTTAGAACTTCCAGCCTCAACATAATTCACGCTGGATTATCCTTGAACCAAATTCTTGGCATCGCGTTTCCGAGCCTCCTCTTCAATACGCAGATGTTTCTGAATTTGTTCCAAGGACATATCCTCCTATTTATGCATCAATCTCTTTGCATAATCTTTCCAGGTAGGAGGGAGCTTTGAAATTATAGCTCCTACCTGGAAGGCTTCTGGAAGGACAATTTTCACTATCCGAAGTTTGTTGACAATTACCTGGAGCTCATGCACTTGCTCCAGGATTGGTTTATTATCAACCATTTTGAAATAGAGGTATTTAGATACTAAGTATTTGTTAGTACCTTCTTCCTCAGCCTTATACTTGTATTCCAGCACCTCCCAAAGCTCTCTAGGTGATTTGACGTTTGTGTACAAATCATATAATCTGTCAGAAAGAGTGTTGAGGATGTGGCCATGAGCCAACTCTTCATCTTCAGCTTTTTTCTTTCGTTGTTGCTGAAGTGTCTGTACTATTTCTTGATGGATCTGCAAGGCATTCTGGGAGGGCCCTGCGGCTGCAGTACTTGCAGGAGGATTGGCAGGAGGAGCACCGCCTGCTGTAGTGGGATTGGCAGGAGGAACAACACCTGCTGCAGTGGTTGGTGGATCCAAATCAACAGGCTGCTGGGGAGCAGGAGGATCTTCTCTTCGAGTTAGCCATGGTCACTGATTTCTCCGCTTCTCAGCCGCCGGAATATTCTTGAATTATGCAATCCCATGCCCAAACGAAAATTCATTCATAATCGATTTGTAATAAATTGTTTCCCGATAATGACACCAAAAACTTATTGTGTGATTTTAGTTTTAGAAAGCCCAAGTGTTGAGAAAATGGGAGAAATGGAATCAGAATGACACGGGTAGTCCCTGTCCTTAAAGTGTTAATCGCCCCTACTCTCTGAGTTTGCTAAAGGTTGCAGACGATTTACTTTTAGGATATATGTCAAGCTGGAAAAAGATGAATTCAGACAATAGCAATTTGCCATAATTCAGGTGAGTTTTTCTGTATCATCTTCAGGTGTTGGATTGTCTATTTATAGGCATCAGGAGTTTGGCAGGACTAAATGTGGGAATTTGAATAGGTCAAATTCAGGTGTTAATGGCCTGAATTACACCCCTTTTAATGCCCACTACCTGACTGTTACATCCCTCAACGGATCTGACTGTTGAATCAGATTCGGATGTACCTAGACATCCCTCAGCGGATGTACTTGGACATTGGTTCGTAATTTGAATTTTGGACTAAATCAGGCCGACTCTGGCTCAAAAAGTAAGGCTCTGGGCTCGGAGGCGAGGCTCCAAGCTCCTAGCGACGATGCGCAAAGTGCGCCATCAAACGCCACATTCGCCCATGCTCGGCCCCAGCCCCGGCCCGTGCCCGTGCCCGAGCCCGTGCGCGGGCGCGGGCGGTGCGGTGCACCGCACCGCGTGTGAGCCCATTAGTCCTCTCTTGGGTCCCATAATTTAATAACACATACAGCATTATAATATATAAAGTTGTCTGCTTAGTGTTATTTTTCCAATGTGGGACACAATAACGAATGCACATTTTCCAAACAACCTTTGATATGCCTTTGCACAATTATTGATTAATTCTCCATCAATTAATCATATATATATTAATTCTCCAACAATTAATTGTATTTATGCACAGCATATTCAACACCAAGTATAAGCATGAATGAATTAATGTAGCAAGAGGGGTCGAATCCACAAGGAGGAGTTAGAACGAGAGAGAAGTATCTAATTAAGGAAATGAAATATAAACTAAAATTAACTAACTAGTAACAAGTAACAACTAGAAAGCGAGTAAATATCTTCGTGCTCAATTAATGCTTAGTGGAACAAGGATCTCACAATTCTAATAACTAAATTATGCAAAAGCTCTTTTCGAAGTCGAATGCGCATACCTAATTACGTCTAAAGTCGCTCTCGTGATCATTAGCACAATAATTAGATCGATTAATCAAGATTATTGCAAGAAACTAACTAGCGGCTTAGCATTCTTAATCAATTGCATAATTGCTCAAGTCTAAACCAAAACTCTTTATACTTAGCCCTTAAGTGTTGTGAAATCTCATCCAATTCTCATACAATTTCTCAATTATTATGCAAATCTAAGTTCATATATAAGGTGATCAAGCTTAAATATGTAAACAAATCAATTTCATAAGCATAAGATCAAGTAGTCCCACCTAGGCATTTCTTCAAACACTTACCCTACATAATTCATCATCCCCTTTTGCCTAAGAAATTAGCCACTCATACCAATCAAATTAACTAAAGACTCAAGAGAATTCATAAGAAATGCATTCATATTCATTAGATTGAAATGAATTCTCAAGTATTCAAGTCTAAACAAAGTTAATTCCCAAAACATGATACATTGCTCTCAACAAGGAATGAAATTAACTACTAAAGACAAGGAAATTAAACTAGAAGCTAAAAATGAGAAATAGATACTAAAGTCTTCAAAATTGAGATCAAATCTTCATCTCCAAGCTATGCCATGGATGGAACACCTCCAAGCCTCCCAAGAACTGATCTATCTAATTAGGGTAAAGTCTAAAACAGGTGTCCAACTCCTCCCTCAGAAATAGCTCTTAAACTAGCAAAAATGTACTTTCTGGGTCTCATTCCCGGTCGGGATTAAAATAAGAGTAAAAAAGCCTCCCGATCGGGTTCTGTCAAAAATCGCCATCACGCTTTAAAGGGTATCCCCGGCCGAGATAGAAATATACCTACAAGGAGTCCCGACCGGGACTTAAAATGTCCATCTTTCAGCAATTGTTTCCCGACCGGGACTGAATGACAGTGATTTCCATTGCCGGCCGGGATGTTGTCCTGCATCCAAGATTTTAGCCTAAAAATTCCTCGTTTTCTTCCGTTTATCGCCGTTTACAACTCCAAGGCAAAATGTACCTAAAAGAGGAGTAAAAACACACATTTAGGTATAAACACGATAATAAAAGTAATACAAAAAACCCATAAACGGATACAAAAACTAAACCTATCATAAACAAATTGGTTGCAACAAAAGCATCAACGAGTTGTAGAAATTAAATTCTTCTACAAATTAAATTCAAACAGAACTCTTCTCAATACAGAATTACAGAAAAATAATATGTAGGAACATATAATCGAACTAACCTTTTTGCGGAAACGAATTTGAATTCGATTGTCGCTTTATGCCCACTGCAACCTTGACTGTAATCTCGAAGGTGGCTACTAGAGTCACCATTTTTTCCATGCTCCAAATCTTTAGTCTCCGAATGAAGGACTACGTAAGAGAGAACTCTATTATGTGAGTACGCTGTATATCGTACATAAGAGAGATCTCTATTATGTGAGTACTCTGTATATCGTGTGTCAGTTATTTTACAGATAACCTCTGTATATATAGGATAGAATTAGGGCTATATAACCCACTTCTATTCTGTGGGCTTGTCACAGACCCACATCAGTTACCTAAACTGTTCCCTATTATTTATGGATGTGGTCGGATCCACTTTTAACTATAGCTCCCATTCGGCCACATAAGCCATTTAATTATACAAAATAATTTTATAACAATACATCTTTTACGTTTCATACAAGAAATGGAATGTGCGACCAAAAAGTAACAATAAATGTTATATTAAGTCATCATCCAACTAACATAATATTTTCACATCTACGATATCCCAAATCATTTGAGTCATCACCAATAGCATACAATGTCCCTTTATGCCATATCGATGTTATATGACTATAACACATATAGTCGCCCGGGCTAATACAGTGAAGACGAAATGATTGTTCCCTAGACGCCACAACAATACATCTTAGCTCGACTGCTTTCCTATTGAGCACCGCTGGATTGTATAGATCTTAGTTCTTGGAAAAACACAATAAAGTAGCATCATCAAACTTCGACTTCAAGTCACAGTTCTAGGTCGAAAAGCATCGGTCATATGGATACACAAGTCCACAAGGTCACATAATGACAAAAGAAGGAAATCGATTGTCACCTTTTGAAATGGTCGTCAAAGAACACACACAGAATGATATGTGTCTCATGGCATAACTGCCACTAGGGTAAGCATGCCACTTATCTATACCATGTGAATCTATAGTCTAGATTTTTACTAAAAAAAATCTAACTTGAATTTATTGATCAAACACACTCAGTTTTCATCGACCGTCCTGAATTCTCCTTTAAGGCTTTAATATGAAAATATGATATTTCATATTCGACTCATCTAGAGTTTCATCTTATACTTACTAAAGCGATTACTAAGTTTATCATTATTATCCTTACAGCGCAAGTAAGATAATAATCCAATGCTACACACAACTAGTGTTAACATGGTTCGGTCTCATCCTGATTACAACTTATATATCAAGGCGATTACTCGTGTGACAGAGTGAATCAAAAGCCTCGTGAAAATTTTATGTGCCTAATAAAACAATTGTGTACGCAAAAGCATTGGTCAAGAAATAACGATTTTATTTCAATAATGCTCAACACAAACAAAAAATCCAGTGCATAATAAAATTCATCTATAGCTCCATAGCGCGTGACGCCACATCCCCCGCACTAAGACCCGACCCACATATGAAATGAATAACCCATGCACGTGCCAAATCAGAGCGAACAGGGACACAACTCACTCGCTATACTAGGCGGGAGCTAGAACCTCGAAACCAAATAAACAATTTAACAAGAGAAATGCACGTGCGGAAGCAAAGCATATATTTAATCACAATGCATATCATAAAAGACGGATTCCACTAGTATGAATACCTAGTCCTGAAAATATAATGTATATATAATCATAATATTATAACCATAACCTTCATACATTCATGTAAACTTATATAATATACAATATGTGTGCAGTGACCCAAACTTGACCACACGACTCGACCGACTCGAAATCCCATCTAGCACTCCAAAACCTGTAGAAGAAAACTGAAAACAAATCCTGGTTCAGTCTATAGGAGACTGGTGGGTATAAAACAGGGCATAATAATATTATTGCAGAATTTAAACACGCACACATGCAAGCTATAATCCCGTGCGAGGTTTTTGAAATATTTTCCAAGTGGGTAAAAACAAGGAAAACAACGCTTGAGATTACAACAATCAATTCATTCTTTCATAATCATTCATGAGGTCATTACGTGAGCCTAGCCGGTGGGCGAATATCTCCAACCTACTCCTCGTGTGTGCGTATCGATTCAATCTTTACATTAGCGATCAAACATATTCATACATAACCGTTCATAATCATTTATAATCATTAACATTCATAATCATAAACACGTACACCTTTTTCCTCCTGGTGATGGACGTGTTAGTAAGACCCGGCCACCTCATACATTGACCAAAGGGGGTTACATGAATTCTCCTAAAGGTACTCAGCTCCCATTCCTTGCTAATCTTCTAGCGAGGGTCGGTATCACCGTACATGTAGTTGGGACTAGTACAAGGGATCACCGTCGGCCCTTGTCTCCCCGGATAGCCACTTGCACTAAGTCCCTGGGCCCGTGTGTTCATAATCATGTCTACACCAAAAACATAAGGTAGGGATACATAAGAAGGGTTTTACGTTTGAAAACATTTACTCTAGCAAAGAGTCAATATATATATATGTATATATAATACTTTGGCTTAAACACTTCACATAAGGGATATATCGGGTCGTCATAGCTATTAGAAGAGAAACCCACCTGTCACACCTTACCAAAAAATACCAAGAAGAAAAGAAGACTTGAAAGAAGCCTAAGAACCCGGCACATCTCCGCCCTGGAGAAAAACTGTACAAGAACAACACAGTGTACTCGTGAGACTCAGGACTCCAAATGGACCATATATGATGCACGGCAATGCATTGACGTGATATGACGTGCATAAGGAGTAAAATAATGCCATGAAGTCATGTAATCAAACAATTCACTCAATACGTTCAAGTATTCAATGCATGAAGGTTTCATATTCATTCGTTCCATATCTTTCATGAATCATAGTAACTCTAGCCATAACCTTAAACCAATAATAATAACACACCTATCAACATGTTTACAATGCATAGGAATTAATTTAAGGTGAAAAGAATCCATTAACACATAAACAAGACAATAGTTGTAAAGATAAACGTTCACATTTTCATTTCATGTTTACAAATTTAATTCACAACATAAAATTCATAAAAATAACAAAATAGATCATATATTATCAATTAATTAATCATATAATTCATTCAATCCACATACGGAGTCCGAGGAAGTGGAAGGAAAGCAAGGAAAATGGTTTTGAGCAAGTTTGATGAAAGCTGACAGTTTTTCAGATGCACAAGCTGAAGTAAATTGAACATCTCTTGAGTTCTAGAAGTTGGAATTGGATTTTGTTTATTGGATATGAAACTAGACAAACAGGGCTTTCCAATGATATATGGCTTGAATCAAGGTTCAAAGCGATGTGAAAATGGCATAGGTTTGAAATTGGGCGAGTGCAGATTTTCGGTGACATGGCGCCACCAAAATGGATCGGTCATATCTCACAATCAAGGAATGATTTTAAGGTGATACTAATTGAATGTCCTAGACTTCAAGAGGTTTCATTGGTCCAAATATCAGGTCAATCGGAACTCGTTTGGGTAGGTAACGACGAGCAAATAACAAATGAAAGGAGGAAAACTCCTGCAGTACACAAGAGAGTGCCTAAAATTCGAAAGTTGGCTGAAAAATGGTCGCGGCCTCGACCCAAAATGACCTGAAAATGGTCATGGCCGCAACCTGGTACTGTGGAAGTCAAAACATGGCTGATTTGGGGTCACGGCCGCGACCGGAAAAGCACATAATGCAGTCGCGGTCGCGACTCCTGGCGACAGCAGGCCTGAAGTTCAAAAAACCCTTACTATTCATGCCTCTAGCCAAAACATGATCATCTCTCCAAGAAATTCAGCAAATAAGGTGTCCAATTAAAGGGAAAAGGATGGAGAATACATTCATAAGCATACATTTCAAATTTGGGGTGAATCGTATGTGAAACGAGCTCAAAACTTGAAAATTGAATAGTGCCCTTCTTCCTTGCTTTGGGATTTCGGGAAGCAGAAGTAAATCCCCCTTTTTATCCTCTTTCTTCTTGCTGAAAGAAATTAAGGGCCAAATGGGGTGAAAGGGGAATGAATAAGGTTTAAGTGGGTCCAAAGTTGGGGCATTTTGGTCAAGTATTGAGTAAGTTATGGGCAAAATGGTAAAGTGTGGTCAACAATTGCGAGCTGCATGTTCCGACGAGATCTTGAGGGTTCAAATGAGCTTACAAAAATAAGAGGTTTGGTTCATTAAACCTGAATCATCGATATGAGTCCAACGGAGTTGACGGAACTTGAATCCAAGTTCCCGAGCTCAAGATATGCTGCCCGGAACCAAAGGTACGCTAGATGCTCTTTAGCCTCCGTTTTGGTTCCAAAACCCAAAATAAATCCAAAACCCCAACAAACGAATCCGAAAATATAAAACGAGCATATAGACATGTTCATAACAAATAAATCCCCAACATACCACATTTTCACGAAAATCGAATATCAAATCAAATAAGAACGGCACGCAATCATATCACATAAGAGCATAACATTCAAAAATTCATAAAAGTTCATATTAAATAGTTCATATAATTCAAAGAATTTCAAATAATAAAATATAAAACGAATAAATGTATAATTTAAATAATTTAAATGCGCAATTAATTACCACATTCGTCCTACCTGTACGGCTGAAAAGCTGGGACGTTACATGATCCAACATACTAAATCCTTCACAATCCTAGGTTTAACATATAAGCTTCAAAAGCATCCCTAGGAATAGGTTTAGTTAATGGATCAACAATCATTTTATTAGTGGATATATACTTAAAGACAACTTCGTTCTTTTGTATGGTGTCTCGTACGAAATGATAATGCCTCTTGATATGCTTGGTCTTTCAATGAAATTTTGGATCTTTGCTAAATTGGATGGCAGTCGTATTGTCACATCTTATTTCTGTAGGTTCATCAACCCCCTAGGTGAGGTTGAGGTCCTTTAGAAACTTTTTCAACCAATTCGCCTCCTACGTGGCAAGACAACATGCAACATACTCTGCTTCTATGGTTGATAAAGCTATGCAGTCTTGTTTCTTACTACACCACGGTACGGCTCTTCCACCAAGGATGAAAACGTATTTGGAGGTGGACTTAGATTCATCTACATCACCTCGCCAATCAGCATCTGAATACCCCTTCAGTCTCAAGTGTCCACCCTGATAGCAAAGGACTAAGCCATTGGTACCGGGAAGGTATCACATGATTCTCTTGACCGCTTGCCAATGAGCAGGTCTTGGGTTACTTTCATAACGGCTCACCTAACCAACCGCAAAACAGATGTCAGGCCTTGTACACAACATGACATACATCAAGCTCCCTATGGCACTAGCATAAGGAACATTGCTCATTTGCTGTTTTTCTTTATCCATTTTAGGGCATTGATCAAGGCTTAAGGTCAGACCCTTCTCAACTGGAATATCAACGGGAATAATGTATTCGAAAGCCTTCCAAGATTTTCTTAATATAAGTTTCTTGAGACAAACCAAGAAGTTTCTTAGAACGATTTCTCATATTTCAACGCCAAGGACATACCTTGCCTCACCCATATCCTTCATCTTAAAAACAGAGGATAGCCCCTGCTTAGTAGCATTGATCACCTCCATGTTACCCAGCTAAAAGAACATCATCAACGTATAGACAAAGAAACATAATCCCTTCTGTAGTTTTCCTGACATACACACAATGGTGTTCATCTACCATGTTCAAGCCAAACTCAGAAATGGCTTCAAGGAATTTGAAGTACCATGATCTGGAAGATTGCTTTAGACCATATATGGATCTCTTTAAACGACAAACTTTATCTTCTTGACATTTTGATAAGAAACAATAGGTTGATCCATATAAATCTTTTCCTCAAGATTACCATTGAGAAAAAGCAGTCTTTACATCTATTTTGAATAACTCTAAATCTAAATGGGCAACTAGGGCTAGAAGTAGGCGAATAGAGACGAGTCTCATCACAGGAGAAAAAGTCTCTTCATAATCTATACCGTCAATTTGGGTAAAACCTTTCGCCACTAGTCGGGCTTTGGATTTATCAATTGATCCATCCGCCTTGCATCTTAACTTGAAAACCCATTTATTTCCAATTGATTTACGCTTAGGTGGGAGGTCAACTAAATCCCAAACCTTATTCTTTGCCATTGATTCCATCTCATCCCTCATACCTCATAGTATCCATCCATTCAGAACTCTTTGGTGAATTTATAGCCTCCTTAAAGGAAGAAAGCTCCTCAACTTTTAAAAGAATGCATATAAATATTTCCTCTTCGAACTGAAAATATCGTCGATGAATTCTTCCACGTTCACTTCTTTGTATTACAGGACCTTGATTACTTGTTTGTTCGAGTATCGAATCACTCTCACTATCCCTTAATGGTGTGGGAACTTGAACATTTGGACCTACCTCATGTTCGGATTGATGGTCATTAGTAGACAAGTTTCCACTATCTGGGATTATAGGACTAATCCCACTGTCTCCTTCATTTAATGGAATTATATTATCCTTGGTGACTTGGCGAGTTCTCATATCCCTCCCCTCACCAAGAGATAAATCAGGTTGCAACTCATGCAACTCAAGGTCTTGTTTAATTTCACCTATACTTGGAAACTCATTCTCAAGAATTTAACATTGCGGGGATCCATTTCCGTCATGCCACCATCTGGGTGTCACCAAGCATTACATACCCTTTTGAATGTTCGGGATTCCTTATGAACACCATCTTGTTAGCACTTGGACCAAGTTTTCCATGTTTGTGGTTTGGATTGTACACATAGCTAGCCGAACTCCGCGGGTGTAAGTGGTCCAAGGAAGGTTTTCTACCATTTCATAACTCATATGGAGTGGCGGGAACACTTTTACTTGGTACACGGTTAAGTATGTATACTACTGTCAGTAGTGCATCTACCCAATAACTGATCGGGAGACTAGCTTGTGCCATTATTGATCTAACAATGTCAAGTAAAGTACTATTTCTTCGTTCCACAACACCATTTTTTTGTGGAGTTCTAGGAATAGTAAGTTGTCTATGTACACCCTTTCCTCATAATACTCCTTGAACACATCAGAGAGATATTCACGGCCCCGATCGGTTCAAAGAGTCTTAACTTTTCGTTCTAATTGAGCTTCTACTTCTGCCACAAAATGTTTGAACACATCTAGTGCTTCATAACGGTGAGATAGTAGGTACACATACCTATATCGTGAATAATTATTTATGAGAGTAAGGAAATAAATATAACCATGATGTCCCTTAATGTTCATGGGTCCGCATATATCAGAATGGACTAACTCTAAGGGACTTGATACCATTAAAGCCTTACTAGAAGGTTTTTGGGTTGCCTTACAAGCTAAACATGACTCACATTTAGGTAACTTAACCACAGTAAGTCGGTCTAAAAGACCTTCTTTAGCTAGTCGACACATCTTATCTTGGCTTATATGGCCTAGTCTAGAATGTCATTTCACAGATTCAGAATCACAATCAAAATTAGCAACTAAGGCAAGCGAGGAATTATTATTATAAATATCATCCAAGTCAAGAACAAAAAAACCATTATGCAATGACCCATGGCCAAACACATTGTCATGATACAAAATCTCTAAACCACTATAATTAAAATTAATGGAAAAACTAAGTCTGAACAAAGAAACTACTGAAATTAAAGAACATCGCACCCCTGGTGCATAGAGAGCATTATGGAGAAACAACGTATTTCCTCCACGAAGCTTCAGCTGGTATGCTGAGGACGTTTTCCTCGCCGCCATTTCCTAAAATGACTATATGAGTTCCCACCGGATAACGATGAAACTCTCGAAAACTAGCTCGATCTTGCAATATGTGTTTACTTGCTCCCGAATCTACAATCCAATTCGGAAAATGATTAGCAACTAATGCATGTGCACAAACATATAGTTCAAGAGAAAAATGAGAAGTAGGTACCTTCTTTGGTTCGGGGCAATCCTAAGCAAAGTGACCCTTCCTCCCACAATTGTAGTACTTCACACGCGCCATGTTCTTTTCTTCAGGTTTTCCCACTTTGGTCACACCACCCTTTGGTCCATTAGTCTGAGAATGATGTTTTCCTTTCTTAGACTTGTTCACTCGCTTGAACTTGTCGCCTTTGGGTTTTTCCCCTGGGCCACAAACGCAACTTCAGAGTGACCAAGTGATTTGATGCGCTCCTCTTCTATCTCCAGGTGCTTTGAGATATCAGCAAATGATCTAATGTGATCACTATGAGTCATAAGGAGTTTGAAGTTCTTCCAATGATCAGGTTCATTTAGAAGTGCACGAATCACATTCAGAACCTGAGCATTTTAAGGAATGTCAGTTCTTGCAGCCTTAAGATCACGAACCATAGCACTCATAGTACATAAATGCTCACTTATGGTTCGACTAGAATCTATGGTTTATTGCATCCATTTCAAATGCAAGGTACGCAACCTTGTCTCGGATGTTTGACCATATTTGATCTTAAATTGATCCTATATCTCCTTAGTTGTGGAATAAACTTCAAACTCTCCAATTAGGTCATCGTGCATGTTACTCAACATACCGTAACGTGCACTATGATCCTTTTTTAGCTATTCCTGGCACATAGCCAGGTTAGTCTTATACTCATTGATCTGTTGCTCAGAGGCATCCTTCTTAGGTTCAGTAGGCACGACCTTACTAGTAGTTAAGGGATTTATTACTTCGCGGTCATGAAAGTAGTAATGGATTTTCCTATGCCAAATATCGTCGTTTGACCCATCGAGTTTTTCTAAAGTCTCAGTTGCTAAGCGTTTCGAAGACATGTCTCTAAGTATATAAGAAAAGGACAATTTATTAGGCACATAACTATGTAATTAAATTAACAAGAAATTCCATCATTCACATCATATGTTCGAAAATTTCGCCAAGCTCATAATCATCACACATAATATGATTCCAGATTTTCATGTAATTTAACTATCATAAGTCCAAATGAAACAAATTTACAAAATTTTGAATTATTGTTAAACAAATTAACATAATTCGTACCAAATTATCACAAAGATAAATTATAACCAACTAATGATTTTTGTAACTTATGTAAAACAAATTTACATAATAAATGAACCAATTCAATTTAGTAAACTAATTTACTAACGAAATATTATATAAACAAATTATATAATATTATATAAAACACATTTATGCAAATTATTTCTTACGGACTCTTATGTATAAAACACATTTATATAACAATTTATTTGGGCTTTATATAAAACACATTTATATGTTAATTCATATGGGCTTTAAGATTTAAAATACATTTATACATATTAAAATTGGGCTATAATAATTCGTCCAATTTGAAAGCAGTATGAAACCTCAAAGGTTGTTAAAAGCTAATAGCCCAATTGTCTAAACCCATCAGAATTCTAAGAAGAATTTCAAACCTAGCATCTTGAACCCATGGCCGCTGCCCACTAAAAATTCATTATGCAATGAATTATAAACCTAATAGCATGAACCCCCCCATGGCCACCGCCTACCAATTTTCATCCACTTAGCACCATTTTCGGTGGGTGCTGCAACCACCTTCCCGCTATTGAAAAAATAGGAAATTGCTCCAAATTCGTAGCACCACTTCTTGCAGCCCAGATTCCTCACCCACACCGCTGCCACATTCCTCATTGTTGATGCTTCCATCATTTCCTCGCTTTTTAGGCTAAATTTGCTCGATCTCAGCCCGTTTTCACGGAGTTGGTGGCGGTCACGGCCAGAAGCCTTGTACCTAAATCCGTTGCGGTGCTCCTCCTTTGGTTCAAAACCTCGACGGTGGCCTCAAGGGGAAGTTGATCAGATCCTCCGCGAGACGTAAGTTTAGGAGCTATGCTTCTCCTCTCATTTTTCTTTTATTTTCTAAGTGGTGGGGTGGTGTCGGTGCTACGAGGTGGTTGTTGGCCGAGATCCACCACCACAGAGGTGGTGTTAGTCGGAATCCGCCACCACTGAGGTGACGGCGGTGGTGTTAGGGTTCCGCCGCTATGGAAGCGGCAATGGCGGCGTTCGAGTTCCGCTGCTACATAAACAGCGACAGCTGGGACTAAGGGATAATTGCTAAGCTAGGGTTTACAGACTGATTACTGTAATTAACATATAATTGAAAGTAATAGTAATCAACATGCTTCACACTTACCAGATATAACTAACAGATAATTAGCATGTATATTAGTTAACAGATAATAATAAACAGCATGCTTAGTAGAATAATTAACAGATAATTATTGAATATGCAGATACGTAATCTCATAAACTTAAAATTTGCATATATCATATAATCTCAAATTTAGGGCATGATAAACACTATTAATCTCATGACAAATGACTAACAAATAACCTCAAACACGATTAACAAATAATCTCAAGCATGATCATGTGAACAATGATTAACAAATAATCTCAAGCATGATCATGTGAACAATGATTAACAAATAATCTTGATGATTTACAGTCTTGGTAACAGAGATAAAATGAACAATTTAGGCTCTGATACCACTGTAAGAACATATAATCGGACTAACCTTTTTGCGGAAGCGAATTCAGATTCGATTGTCATTTTACGCCCACTGCAACCTTGACTGTAATCTCGAAGGTGACTACTAGAGTCACCGTTGTTTCCACATCCCAAATCTTTAGTCTCAGGATGATGGACTACGTAAGAGAGATCTCTATTATGTGAGTACGCTGTATATCGTGTTACCTCACAGATAACCTCTGTATATATAGGATAGAAGTAGGGCTACATAACCCACTTCTATTCTGTGGGCTTGGCATAGGCCCACATCAGTTACCTAAACTGTTCCCTATTATTTATGGATGTGGTCGAACCCACTATTAACTACACAATACAATAGCAACTGAAGTCTTCTCAATAAAATACAGAATTACAGAGTGAACAATATAATAGCAAAATTTGATAACACTAACCGCACGCGGACCTTTTTTCAATAAAAAATAGAGTGTAGAACAAAATTAATACCTGCCTCAAGGACAGTTTAAAACTGAAAATTATTACGGTGAGGATGAAAACCACGATTTTGCCGGCTGACCCTGTATTCCATATTATGCACATTATCAGATCGACGATTAGCCACTTCTCCGGTGTTTCTGCGATATAGAACCACCAAGTCCACCATAAGATATAACATGTTACAATGATCAACATCCACTTTATAATCATCCATATCCGCCACACGTAGCACATAAGAATCACCTAGCCATGAGTTTTTTTAGGCTGACCCTGGGGCGGTGGGGAAGGCTCCGAAGGAGAAAGAGCCTGAAATTAGAACATGTAAGTATCAAACACAGGAGAAGAGAAAATATATAAAATAAGTCAAAAACCTTTAGCGAGCCCCTGCTCCACATCGATATCGAAATCAACAGCTGCCACATTGCGTAGCATATAAGAATCACCTGGCCATGGTTTTTGGGAGGGTGACGCTGGGGCGGTGGGGAAGGCTCCAAAGAAAAAAGAGCCTGAAATTAGAATACAGCAAGTATCAAACGCAGGACAAGAGAAAATACATAAAATCAATCAACAACCTTAATTGAGCCCCTCCTCCCACTTGTAAAGGAAGGGTGCTTCTGGAATAAGACTCCGATCTGCATTTTCATCAAACATTAAGAAAAATTCTATCTCAGTAAAAGATACAAGGGCATTGAAACATAAAGCACTACGGAATCTTGTGAAGAATGAGTGGAAAGTTTAAGAGTTGAAAGTGGAAGACAGCTTGCACATCGGTGGAGATCTTGTCAAGAATGAGTGAAAAGTTTAAGAGCTGGAAGTGGAAGACGACTTGCACGTCGATGAAGAGACATTTGTTGGTTGAGCCGGGAAACCGATGAGGACAGCCGGAGAGCGAACGCCATATTTTATGCTAAGAGAAAAAAGAGTTGAGAGAGGAGGTGATTGAATGTGATAGGGGAGGGGTATATATATCAGTGATTCAGTGTTGCATGCGTGATTGTGTGTGTGTGAGGGAGAGAGCCGACAATCATGGAGGGAGGGGATCCACTACAGAAAAATGAGTGATTACCTACAGATTTTTTCTACGGAGATTTTTTGTAGGTAATTTCCAACCATTACTTACGGATTGTCGACAACTTCTAGACAGAAAAAGTCGTTATTTTTACCCACAGATTACCCACAAAATATATTATCGGTAAAACCTACAGATAGATTACCTACGAAATATTCTGTCAGTAAAACTTGCATACAGATTACCTACGAAATATTTTGTCAGTAAAACTTGCAGACAAATTACTGACCAATATTTTATGTCGATAAGTTATTGAAAAGTAAAAAATCTATATTTATTATTTTGCCTACAAATTAGCCAAATTATTTTTCTGTCGGTAAATTTTTTCCAATAATATAAAATTACAGAATAAAAAGATTTTAATACTTTAAGTTGAAAAAAATAGTTACTTTATTTAAATGGTTTATTGATAAGTACATTAAAAATGTATCTATTAAAAATATAAAATTCTAAGTTGAAAAAAAAAATCATATTTAAAATATATTCTAAAAAATTGTAATTTTTCTTTATGTTCTCATTCCCACATATTTATTAACCACTCTTCCATCCACTACACGATCTCCTATTCTTATATTATCTTTATTATTGAAATATTTCTATTAGTAAAGAATGTTTTATGTTAATAAAACCCTATCGTCTACTAGATTTTTTTTCTTTATTAATACATTTATTAGTAAAAGAAGTTTATTATTAGTGAAAAAAACTAACCAACTTTCTATCCACTAAACCCATGTAGATGAGATATTTAACTTCTCCAAAACTCTTCTATAGTTCTACTTAATTGAGATTTTTTATCTGTTTTTCACTAACAATGAAAAACTTCTGGAGACAACTTGTAGCACCCGGGACGCCAGGCACCACATCCCCCGCACTATCGCCCCAATCCACATATGAAACGGGCAATCCATACGTGAATCAAAGCTATAGCGAACGGTAGACAATAAAATGACTCAAGGCTAGGCGGGTACCCTCAATTTAAAACCGACCAATCAATCAAGTCAGAGTATTAAAAAGCGGAAGTAATAACATTCATTAGATATGTATAGGTACCATATTTATTTATTTACTTATAGGTACCAACATTCTCACTATCAATCCAATATCATCTCCCAACAATATAGATAACAAGGCGTTATACAAAATATCCCAAATAGCTATACATACAAAATGTGGGAATGAAGTGTGCTAGACCCAAATTTAAAGACCACTAGACTCTAAATTCCCGCCTAGCACGCCCTGCAAAACACTGAAAAGTTGAGGTGTCAGTCCAACACAGACTGAGCGAGGGGTATAAATAAATATAAGCGCACATACAGGCAAGTTATAACCTCGGGTAATAATTTTGGGAAAAACAATACGATCTAATAGGTTAAAAGAGATACTATCGCCCGAGATTACAACTATTCCAATTTCAATTCAATCAATTCAATTCAATCAATTCGTGGCCCGGCGAGTGGGGCAATTCTCCAACCTTACACCGACTGTGTACAATCAATCAATCAATTATTAGGTGATTAGGTGATCAAGCAATTCATTAATGTGCACAATTAGCAGTTTCAATAACGCCTTCTTCCTCCGGGTGATGGTGGGATTGCAAGGCCCCACCATCCAATCAATCTGGGCAGAGGGTACATGAATCCCTAAGCCCGGAACTCCTTCCTCCCCTAATCTCCTAGAGGGTTCAGGGGTCATCCCAATTTGGTGAGGATAGCTCTCGAGTTACCCGTCAGCCCGTGCTTTCCCGGTTGGCTCGAGTCACTACCCTCGGGCCCACAGTGCAATACAATACTCGCCAAATCAATCAATCAATCAATCAATTCCTTCAATGATTCGATAAAACATTTGAAAACCAATCTCTTTTAAAAACTATAAGTTATATAGATAGGTTTTGGCTTAAAATTCACATAGGGTTGTACGGGTCCTATGTATCTAAAATTAAACCTCACCTGAACGACCCAAAATAATCCAAGGAAACAGCTCACGGGGCCTGCTCCTCGTCACCAGGAAGCTGGTCTGTGCAAGAAAGACAATTGTCCGTGAAACACGACTCAAAATGTACCAAATATGACGAACGGCAAAATGCAACGAAACGACGGGAAAAATACAATGCACCATAAAAATATCACGTTTCAACATGTATGCGATCATATAACATCAATTAGGGGTCAAAGAAATGATTGGAGGATGGTGATGAAAAATTAATTTTATGCAGTAGCTTTTGCTCTGCATTCGCCGTGGGAACGGCCGTTCCGGCCTTCCCTTGAAAATGGGAAGGGCCGTTCCCATGGCCTGAAGAAAACGCGCCAGCGTTTTAAAATAAAAAATGCGTTTTGGGCTGGGAATGGCCGTTCCGGCTCACAGGCCAAAGTGGGAACGGCCGTTCCCAGTCTCGCTGGCCTAAGTCTCAGCATCATGGGAACGGCCGTTCCAGTTTTGAACTGGGGCTGGGAATGGCCGTTCCCAGAATACGTGAGCTTCTGTAAATGCAGAACAGAACAGAGTAGCACGAAGCAACAACCAAAAATCACCAAAAATGGATTCAAGCCAAGTTCCAATGCAAATATTAGATGCAATAAATATGCTAACATGTATATTGATCAACAACAAGTCATAAAACACATAATCCCATGTTAGATCATCAATAATCCATCATTTGAAACCCATATACTCCATCATGTTTCAAGCTCATAAAACTCAAGATATATGCATCAAACTTGAGCTTAAAGTTCACAATTAATTTCCAACAACCAATACACAATATACTCAAGTCCATACAAAGCCCTATATATCATACATATTCAATAAAATCATTCAATCTCCATAATTACCTCAAATGGGAGAAATGGAAGCTAAGATGATGAAGTGATGTTGATGATGCTTGTATGATCACAAAACCCACAATTATTGATGCTTGCAAGATGAAATCTCCCACTCCTTCAAGTAGGGTTTGTCACGGTTGAGCAAGGAAAGCAAATGAAGCAAGATGATATGTTTGAATGAAAAATGAAGGCAAGGTACGTGTTATGCTGCTCAAGAGAAGAGAAAAGATGGCCATTTTGCAATTAAATCCCTTCACTTAATAAGTTATGCAATCAAGTCCAATCCCAACATTAAATGATCACTTAGGTCCAATGCAATTAGATCCCACATTCATGAAAATGAGCAATTAAGGCCATAAAAGAAATAAATCACATTCGGGAAAATAATTCACATTGCATTCACGTTCCATAAATCCGAAAAATATGATTTGATATGAATTTTCAATAAAATGTTAAGAATATAATTTTACAAAATTATGTCATGACAGGAAAATGAATTAAATGATCAATTAATAATTAAATTACAACTCTCAAACGCACACGTGTCGTTCATACCTGAATTGCCGAAAGTTGGGGCGTTACAATCCTCCCTCCTTATAAGAATCTGGTCCCCAGATTCACTGATCGGAAGGGAACAACTCTGGATGGAACCGTCTCATTTTGTCTTCGGTCTCCCACGTGGCTTCTTCGGTCTTATCACTTCTCCAAAGAACCTTAACCATGGGAATACTCCGGTTTCTTAATTCCTGAAACTTCTTATCCAATATCTTAACCGGTTTCTGAACAAAGGTAAGACTTGGTTCCAATTCCACTTCTTCAACAGGAATGATCTCGGTTTCATCGGGGTAGTATTTCCTCAGCTGAGACACGTGAAATACATTATGAATCCCCGTGAGGCTCGGTGGTAGGTCCAATCTGTAAGCAACTTCTCCAATTCTTTCCACAATCTCATAAGGACCTAAATAACGAGGTTTAAGTTTACCTCCTTTCCCAATCCGAGCAAATCCTTTATGTGGAGACGCCTTCAAGAATACCCGGTCTCCAACCTCAAACTCGAGATCCCTTCTGCGACGATCGGCGTAGCTCTTCTGTCTGTCCTGAGCTGATTTCATCCGTTGTTTTATTAATTGGACTTTCTCAATCATAGCTTCGACGGCCTTGGAAGGTTTTTCCAATTTCTCACCTTTCTTAACACCTTCCTGCTTAGTCCATTTCCACTCTTCCAAGTCAAAGAACAACGGAGAACGACACTTCCGTCCATAAAGTAGCTCATACGGTGCCATTCCAATCGAAGCCTGAAAACTGTTGTTGTACGCGAACTCAATCAAAGGTAGCTGATCATGCCAAGAAGACTGAAAATCCAAAGAACAAGCTCGAAGCAAATCCTCGAGATACCTTATTAATCTCTCGGACTGACCATCCGTCTGAGGATGAAAAGCTGTACTAAACTGGAGCTTCGTACCCAAAACCTCTTGCAATTCACGCCACAACCTCGAAGTGAACCGTGGATCTATGTCTGAAACGATACTGATCGGAATCCCGTGAAGTCTAACGATCTCCCGGTTATAAAGCTCGGCTAGCTTGCGAATCTTATACGACATCCGAACCGGCAAAAAATGTGCAGACTTCGTCAAACGGTCCACAATCACCCAAATCCCATCAAATCCACCTTTCACCTTAGGTAATCCAGACACGAAATCCATCGTCACCTGTTCCCACTTCCACTCAGGAATAGGTAACGGCTGAAGAAGACCTCCTGGTTTCTGATGCTCGGCTTTCACTTTCTGACAAGTGAGACAATGCTTCACAAACTCGGCCACATCTTTTTTCAATCCACGCCACCAATAATATTGCCTTAAATCCTTATACATCTTGTTTCCTCCGGGGTGGATAGAATAAGCCGATCTGTGAGCTTCCTCGAGCAATACCCGTTTCAACTCTTCGGGTACAACCACTCGGTTCTTGAAACGAAGAAGACCGGTTTCATCGAACCCGAATGGACACTCTGGATCAGCTCTTGCCTTAGCTACCAATCTCTGAACTTCCAAATCCGTACTCTGAGCTTCGAACAACTTGTGCTTCAATTCTGGTTGGACCGAAATATTAGAAACTCGAGCCTTTAAGACAATTGGCTCGATTCCACTACTCTCACCCACTTCCAGGCTCGACACACTCGCCTTCCTACTAAGCGCATCGGCGACCACATTGGCTTTGTCGGGATGGTACTTGATCGTGCAATCATAATCTTCCAACCTTTCCATCCAACGCCGTTGCCTCATATTCAAATCCTTCTGAGTGAATAAATACTGGAGGCTTTTGTGGTCGGTGAAAATCTCGAAGGACACCCCGTACAAATAATGTCTCCACTTTCCAAGTGCAAAGACTACGGCAGCAAGCTCAAGATCATGTGTCGGATAGTTCTTCTCATGCTCTTTCAACTTCCGGGATGCATAAGCAATTACCTTACCCTTCTGAGTTAACACACATCCCAAACCTTCCTTAGAAGCATCTGTATAAACAGCATATCCTTCAGAACCTTCCGGAAGGGCTAACACTGGAGCAGACACTAACTTCTCCTTTAAGAAAGTGAAACTCTTCTCACAATCTTCATTCCAATCAAATTTCACATTCTTCTTCGTCAACCGGGTTAAAGGAG
The DNA here is from genome assembly GCA_037501455.1 of Lantana camara. Classification (NCBI taxonomy): domain Eukaryota; kingdom Viridiplantae; phylum Streptophyta; class Magnoliopsida; order Lamiales; family Verbenaceae; genus Lantana; species Lantana camara. The sequence goes on along the minus strand of CM074855.1, from coordinate 25,387,815 downwards.
CTGCTAACTTGGAGAAATCCTTAACAAACCTCCGGTAATAACCTGCCAATCCCAAGAAACTCCTAATCTCCGAGGCATTCCTTGGTTTCTCCCACTTCAAAACCGACTCAATCTTGGAAGGATCGACTTCCAAACCGTTGCCCGAAATCACGTGACCCAAGAATGACACCCTGTCAATCCAGAACTCACACTTGCTAAACTTGGCAAACAACTGATGCTCCTTCAAAGTCCTTAATACCAACTGGAGGTGTCTTGCATGCTCCTCGGCAGACTTCGAGAAAACCAGGATATCATCAATAAAAATGACCACGAACTTATCCAGAAAAGGCCTGAAGATCCTGTGCATCATATCCATAAAAGCTGCTGGGGCATTAGTCAAACCAAACGGCATCACAACAAACTCATAATGCCCGTACCGAGTGTTAAATCCTGTCTTAGAAATATCCCCTGCTCGGATACGCAGCTGGTAGTAACCTTGTCTCAAATCCAATTTCGAATAGACTTTCGAACCCTGAAGTATGTCAAACAACTCCTCGATGTGTGGAAGAGGATACTTGTTCTTGATCGTCATTCGGTTCAACTCCCTATAGTCTATGCACATTCTCAAGGTCCCGTCCTTCTTCTTTACAAACAAAACCGGTGCACCCCAAGGAGAAGAACTCGGTCTAATGTACCCAATCTCCAACAACGCATCAAGTTGAGTCTTCAACTCTTTCAACTCGGCCGGAGCCATACGATACGGAGTCTTGGAGTACGGCTCTGCGTTAGGGTACAAGTCGATCACAAACTCAATTTCCCGTTCTGGAGGTAAAGAATCCAATTCCTCATGAAAAACCTCGGGAAATTCCTTCACTACTTCCGTCTCTTTCAGCTTACTCTGATCCTTGGGTTTATTGAGAATATAAGCAATGAAACCCGTGGCTCCCTCTCGAACCAACTTATGAGCTTCAGAAAAAGAAAGTAGCGGTACAGTCTTGGAACTCCAACCTACTACCAAATCTGATCCCAACTGAACCTTCTTCGCTCTACAATCAACTGTGGCAGAATGTCTGTACAACCAATCCATGCCCAGAATAGATCCATAGCAAGTCATCGGTAGCTCAATGAAGTCTGACAAGAAAACTCGACCCTCGATGCTCACCGGAACCTCTCTGAACACCCGATCAGATTCTAAACTACCACCAAAAGGAGTACTAACCACATAACATGCAGAAGAACGAGAAACAGGCAAAGGCAAAGAAACAGATATAGCACTCGAAAGAAAGGAGTGAGTAGCTCCCGGATCAAACAGCGTATGAATGTTCGTGCCATGTATGCAAATGGTACCTTCAACTACCGCGGCTGGATCAATATCAGCATCCTGCTACTCACCCTCCAAAGCATAAGCCCGAGCCCTAATCAGTGGTCTCGGTGCCCCCGGTGGTGGTATCCTGCAATCCGGACAGCCATCTACCAAATGCTCATCGCTCCCACAAAGTAAGCATAAACCCAAACGCCTCCTGCAGTTATCATAGATGTGTGTCCTCTGTCCACAGAAGGTACAATAAGGTCTCTCGGGTGGTGGTGGCAAAGCTGGAGCAACTGGAGCAACTGGAGCTCGAATCACTGGTCCTGCTGGTCGGGGCTTCTTCCCTGGGCCCTGTGAAGCTGGTGGTGGAGAAGAATAAACCATCGGCCTCTTGCCTGAAGCAGATCCCGATCCTGAACCCTTAAACCCTGATCCGGTACCTCTAAAACCCGATCCAGTACCTCTAAATCCCGATCCTGATCCTGAGCCAGAACGGTAAGAAGACCGCCTCGCATTCACTGAATCCTCAACCAATAGAGCCTTCTTGGTAGCCTTCACCCAGGTACTCGTGTTGACCGCCTCAATTGCTACCTGAATATCCGGTCTAAGGCCCTGAACAAACTGCATCGCCTTATGGAAATCATCACTCGCTATATTAGGGGCATAGCGGGACAACCTCTCAAACTCGGCGATGTACTCTGAGACCGACCTGTTTCCTTGCTTCAACTCGGTAAATTCCTTCAATCTTCTAGTGCGAGAAGATGGAGGAATGAACTTGTTCTGAAATTCTCTGACAAACACTTCCCAGTTCACTTCCTCGCCTGCAGCATCTAATACAATCCGGGCACTCTCCCACCAAGAGTAGGCCTCACCCTGAATCAAAGAAATGGTACAACGGGCCTTCTCCCTGGACTCACACGGAATAAGCTCCCATATCCTCTCAATCTCTTTCAGCCACTGCTCGGCCTGAATATCATTTCCTTTGTAGAATTTGGGAGGATGTTGGTTCTGAAACTCCCTAAAAACAACTGAAATCTGGCCTCCAGGCTGTGGTGGTGCAACTGGTGGCGGTGGTGGAACATGATCCCGAACTCTCTGATCAATAAGACCCACCACTGCGTTCATGAAGTCCTGTGGCTGAGCCTGAGGGGGTGGAGGAGGAGGTGGTGATCTCTCCCTACGATGATGTCGATGATGTCGATGCCTAGGAGAACGATCACGATGATGTCTATCGCGAGCCATCCTGAAATCAAGTCACTATTATGCATGTTCGATTAGTAATGCCAATGTGTGCAAATAATTCACAAATAACACATAAATTCAGAAATTTAACAAGTCACCCCAAATTCAAATAAGTCAGGTAGGTTCAAGTATCAAATAACGATGCAAGACTCTCAAATTGACACTTAGTTCCTATGTCGTGCGACCTAGACTCACAAGACACGACACTAGAGACCCGGTTTTGCAACCGGGCTCTGATACCACCGTAGGATGTAGCACCCGGGACGCCAGGCACCACATCCCCCGCACTATCGCCCCAATCCACATATGAAACGGGCAATCCATACGTGAATCAAAGCTATAGCGAACGGGAGACAATAAAATGACTCAAGGCTAGGCGGGTACCCTCAATTTAAAACCGACCAATCAATCAAGTCAGAGTATTAAAAAGCGGAAGCAATAACATTCATTAGATATGTATAGGTACCATATTTATTTATTTACTTATAGGTACCAACATTCTCACTATCAATCCAATATCATCTCCCAAAAATATAGATAACAAGGCGTTATACAAAATATCCCAAATAGCTATACATACAAAATGTGGGAATGAAGTGTGCTAGACCCAAATTTAAAGACCACTAGACTCTAAATTCCCGCCTAGCACGCCCTGCAAAACACTGAAAAGTTGAGGTGTCAGTCCAACACAGACTGAGCGAGGGGTATAAATAAATATAAGCGCACATACAGGCAAGTTATAACCTCGGGTAATAATTTTGGGAAAAACAATACGATCTAATAGGTTAAAAGAGATACTATCGCCCGAGATTACAACTATTCCAATTTCAATTCAATCAATTCAATTCAATCAATTCGTGGCCCGGCGAGTGGGGCAATTCTCCAACCTTACACCGACTGTGTACAATCAATCAATCAATTATTAGGTGATTAGGTGATCAAGCAATTCATTAATGTGCACAATTAGCAGTTTCAATAACGCCTTCTTCCTCCGGGTGATGGTGGGATTGCAAGGCCCCACCATCCAATCAATCTGGGCAGAGGGTACATGAATCCCTAAGCCCGGAACTCCTTCCTCCCCTAATCTCCTAGAGGGTTCAGGGGTCATCCCAATTTGGTGAGGATAGCTCTCGAGTTACCCGTCAGCCCGTGCTTTCCCGGTTGGCTCGAGTCACTACCCTCGGGCCCACAGTGCAATACAATACTCGCCAAATCAATCAATCAATCAATCAATTCCTTCAATGATTCGATAAAACATTTGAAAACCAATCTCTTTTAAAAACTATAAGTTATATAGATAGGTTTTGGCTTAAAATTCACATAGGGTTGTACGGGTCCTATGTATCTAAAATTAAACCTCACCTGAACGACCCAAAATAATCCAAGGAAACAGCTCACGGGGCCTGCTCCTCGTCACCAGGAAGTTGGTCTGTGCAAGAAAGACAATTGTCCGTGAAACACGACTCAAAATGTACCAAATATGACGAACGGCAAAATGCAATGAAACGACGGGAAAAATACAATGCACCATAAAAATATCACGTTTCAACATGTATGCGATCATATAACATCAATTAGGGGTCAAAGAAATGATTGGAGGATGGTGATGAAAAATTAATTTTATGCAGTAGCTTTTGCTCTGCATTCGCCGTGGGAACGGCCGTTCCGGCCTTCCCTTGAAAATGGGAAGGGCCGTTCCCATGGCCTGAAGAAAACGCGCCAGCGTTTTAAAATAAAAAATGCGTTTTGGGCTGGGAATGGTCGTTCCGGCTCACAGGCCAAAGTGGGAACGGCCGTTCCCAGTCTCGCTGGCCTAAGTCTCAGCATCATGGGAACGGCCGTTCCAGTTTTGAACTGGGGCTGGGAATGGCCGTTCCCAGAATACGTGAGCTTCTGTAAATGCAGATCAGAACAGAGTAGCACGAAGCAACAACCAAAAATCACCAAAAATGGATTCAAGCCAAGTTCCAATGCAAATATTAGATGCAATAAATATGCTAACATGTATATTGATCAACAACAAGTCATAAAACACATAATCCCATGTTAGATCATCAATAATCCATCATTTGAAACCCATATACTCCATCATGTTTCAAGCTCATAAAACTCAAGATATATGCATCAAACTTGAGCTTAAAGTTCACAATTAATTTCCAACAACCAATACACAATATACTCAAGTCCATACAAAGCCCTATATATCATACATATTCAATAAAATCATTCAATCTCCATAATTACCTCAAATGGGAGAAATGGAAGCTAAGATGATGAAGTGATGTTGATGATGCTTGTATGATCACAAAACCCACAATTATTGATGCTTGCAAGATGAAATCTCCCACTCCTTCAAGTAGGGTTTGTCACGGTTGAGCAAGGAAAGCAAATGAAGCAAGATGATATGTTTGAATGAAAAATGAAGGCAAGGTACGTGATATGCTGCTCAAGAGAAGAGAAAAGATGGCCATTTTGCAATTAAATCCCTTCACTTAATAAGTTATGCAATCAAGTCCAATCCCAACATTAAATGATCACTTAGGTCCAATGCAATTAGATCCCACATTCATGAAAATGAGCAATTAAGGCCATAAAAGAAATAAATCACATTCGGGAAAATAATTCACATTGCATTCACGTTCCATAAATCCAAAAAATATGATTTGATATGAATTTTCAATAAAATGTTAAGAATATAATTTTACAAAATTATGTCATGACAGGAAAATGAATTAAATGATCAATTAATAATTAAATTACAACTCTCAAACGCACACGTGTCGTTCATACCTGAATTGCCGAAAGCTGGGGCGTTACACAACTTTAGAATTCTCATATGAATATGTGAACATCGAGAAGTTCTAAAGACAGGTAAGGGAAGACACCTAAGGTGAACTTAAAATATTTACTTTTACGTATTTACTGATTTTGGCTAATCTGAGATTTTAAATTATGGAGCAAATTCAATTGTTACTTTTTATGGGGTAATGTGGGATAAATCCCCAATTGGGCATCATATTTTTACTTAACTCCCCATTTTGGAAAAATGTCGTATAATTTTCACATGATGTAGTACTTAAAATACCTCTCAGAATGTTGTATATTTTTCACAAAATATAGTTTTAAAACGTTCTAATGCAGTATTTATATCCTATTATGTTGTATTATTTTATGGGGAGTAAAGTAAAAATATTCTAAACTGATGGGCAGTTATTTCAAACTGCCCCATTTTTTATTTTCTTGTTAGGTTTTGATGGCCAAGAAGGATGAAGTTTTACATAAACACACAATTGCAGCATAATGGAAGAAGCAATAGAGTTTTCAAGAATATAAAATTGTAATTTTGTAACTTTTATGCTAGTTTTCTTTTAGTATAATTATGTAAACTCTTTAATTTGTATTATTAATCCTTTGAATTTGAGAATATATTTGTAGATGATGTTTAATCATTACAAATTGTAATTCTTTGAATTTTTTCTATTTGTAATATTAATTTAGGGAATGATTTTATAATATTACATATGAACAAGTGGAAAGATATATAGGCTTAAAAAAAAAAAGAGGTTAAAAGATATATAACTAAATAAGAAAGTAGAGGAAAAAAATATAAATACATTAAAGATAATTATTTTGATTTATATAAAATGATTCAGTATTTTAACAAATATTATATGTAAATTTTCTTGAAATTTTCATCAATAAGAAAATTAGTAAATAAAATAATTTATAAATTATTAGTAGAAATAATATTTTAAAAAAAAATAAATATAAGAAATATATTTTCTACAGATTTTCAGTAGATAATCCGTCAAAAATGATCATCAATTGACAAAATCAGTTCCACAGCGTTTTTGACACATTTTCTACAACTTTTCTACAAAATATAGTCATGGGAAAATATTGTCGGTAGTCCGTAGAAAATTCGTAGATATATTTTGCTATGGGGCCTTTACCGACAAAGTGTATTTCGTATATAATCCATAAATAATCTGTCAATAAACAAATTTATCTATGGATCACCTACGGATTTGTCCGTAGGTAATAAGCCATTTTTTTGTAGTGATCCCATATACGGTTTCGTATTCGAAAGAGACTTTGGAGTAGTCTCGGACTCGTAAGAGAAACGCCGGAGCGGAGAGAAAGAAGATAACCCGGTAAGACCGACCGACCGAAGAAACTTAGAAAAGAAGGAGATTTGAGAGAAAAGGTTTTCGAGAATTGATAAAATTGTTATTGATATCGTCTACTGCCAAACTTACATAATAAATAAGAAGACAACCCAAACAATAAGGACTCTGCAAAGAAAAGTTACGTAAAGACTTAAAGACTCAAATCTACGTACTAAAAGAGGACCATATCAATCCCTATCCAAATTAACACATATCATAAATCTTTAATCATATCAATCCTATTCAATCCCTACTCTTCTCTCTTGATGTCAGGTATCTCCATCCATATCACTCCCTTGCCCATCAAGGACTACCTTGTCCTCAAGGTGTAATTCGGGAAAAAACTTACGAATGTTACTCGTCGGTTCCCATGTGGCATCATTAGGAGACCCGTCCGACCAATTAATCAACCATTGTTTATCGGGAAAACCATTGCACGGCGTCGTGCGGACTTCGTGGACCTTTACCGACTGCGATGGATCCTTGACGTGGAAGAGGTCAGTTGGCAATGCAACAGGCGACACGCCTTTATTCAAGCCCTAACCCTTCGCATAACACTCTTCACGAGATAAACGCCGGATGGAAAGATTTGGAGATGGGTTCGGCGGCAACAACTGTTGCGGTGTCAGGCTAGGAAGTAATGGTATCGAGGATAGCGCACATAAGGCGCCCCGATTGGATGTAAAGGGCCTCGCGGCATGGTGGTTGGACCACCGGTGTTGCGGTTCGAGAAGGACGATGTCCAGGTGTGGTGTTTGGCCTCTAATTCTCGTGCCAAGGCAAAAGAAGCCGATAAGGAACATTCTCGTGTTGTAGGTGTGGCTTCAGCATGAAAGATGGATTGTAGATTCGCCTTAGAAACGTCTCTGACCGTAACCAAAACTTCCTCAAAAACGGTTTTATACTTCAAAATGGATCCCGTCTATTGGACCTTCGCAAGAATTCCAAAGTAATCCACATAATTTAGTGGGTCGAAACGAACCTTCAACTTGGTGACAAACTCTTGCCAAGAATCCAATAAGTTGTTGCGTTGACGCCATTGAAAACAATCTAAGGCGGGTCCCTCCAAAATCAAACCTACTGCGGCCAATCGTGAATCCTCCGGTACCCCAAAGAACACAAAGTATTCTTGTATTTGAAAGAGCCACCCTAAGGGATCCGTGCCATCGCACTTTGGCATAGGGATGGGTGCGAGTTGGGTTTTTCGAATTTCGGGTAGCAATTTTTACTACCCGAATCCAATCCAAAATTATCGGGTACCCGATAATCGGGTATCCGAAATTGTCGGGTATCCGATCGGATCGGATTCGGATACCCGTCTTTTTTTTTCTTTTCTTTTTTTTGTAATTCCATTTTTCTTCTTATTTTTCCTTTTTTTTTTTTTTTTTAGGTAATTCCCTTTTTCTTCTTATTTTTCCAGCATATTTGCACCTCCTTTGCTTTGGTATTTAGGCTATACTTCCATATACACACCAATTCCTTCTTTCTTGCTTCAAAACCTAATTAATAAAAAGAGAGATTTAAGGGGGTGGGATAGCAGATTTCTTACTGCAGATGCATCTGAAGAGAAGAGAGAACAGAAAAGACAAAGAGAAAACTGAGAGAACAGTGAAGAGAGTATGAGAAAAGGGAAGAGAAGACAAAGAGAACAGAGAAGAGATCTAATCTGGTGAGGCATTCTTCAGGAGACAGAGATTTGAATGCTTAAAGTGAAACAGAGACAAGAGATCTCGTTGAAGAGGGCAAACACCAAAGAGATCTGGTTGAAGAGGGCACCGCGCACTGAAGTTGAAGTTGTTTGGTTGGAGGGGGTGGTGATGTTGGGAAGACGGCAATGGTGAGTGAGAGCATTTTTTAACTTTTGATTTTAGAGTAGCTAGGGTTATAATCTTTAAGAAATAAAAGTAAAAAACATGTTGGGGGCATAAGTCGTGCATATATATATATATATATATATATATTTTTTTTTTTTTTTTAATTAATTTAATCCCAGTCGGATAGTTCGGATAGTGATTTACTATCCGAACCCGATCCGATCTTTTCAATCGGGTATCGGGTACCCGACCCGATATACGAATTATCCTAAGAAACCCGAACTGATCGGGTACCCGATACCCGATCCGAAATGCCCACCTCTACTTTGGCATGTCAATTCTCATCTTAGTGATAGGGTTCGGGATGAAGGTGGTGTTGGATTCCCCAGATCGAGCCGACTCAGATGAATCGGATTCCGCCCATGTCTGTTCCGCATGGGATAGAACGACTGTCAATTCGTGTTGTAGTTTCTGGACCGTTTGGTTAAGTTGCATAGCCGCGGTCTGGAAGAGCATCTACACATCCACTTGTTGTTGGAACGCAAACGTGTTTCACTAATCGAATCCGACATCATGCACTCTCAACGAAAGCACCAGTGATACGGTTTCGTATCCGAAAGAGACTTTGGAGTAGTCTCGGACTCGTAAGAGAATCGCCGGAGCAGAGAGAAAGAAGATAATCATGTAAGACCGACCGACCGGAGAAACTTAGAAGAGAAGAAGATTTGAGAGAAAAGGTTTTTGAGAATTGATAAAATTGTTCTTAATATCATCTACTGCCAAACTTACATAATAAATAAGAAGACAACCCAAACAATAAGGACTTTGCAAAGGAAAGTTACGTAAAGACTTAAAGACTCAAATCTACGTACTAAACAGGACCATATCAATCCTTATCCAAACTAACACATATCGTAAATCTTAAATCATATCATCCTATCCAATCTCTACTCTTCTCTCTTGATATCGCGTATTTCCATCCATATCAATCCCCTACGATGGGAGGAGAGAGAGGAGGGAAATATCGATGACGTGGTTTTATTAGTTTTTTTTTTTTTGTTGGTGATAATTTTTATTAGAGAGCTCTTATTGATATGGGTTGCAATTAGAAATTGGGCTTGGGCTTCTAGTTAGGTTAATAGCCTCCACTACATTATTAAATGACTGATTATTATTCTTTATTTGAATCGATGTATATCTATATGTTTCCACGACTTCATGTTTTCTTCAATTTTTCATTTTATGTTGTAAGTTGTAACAATGCCATAAATTATCATGTGTTCAGGTAATTTTAACTAGTCTTTGACCTGAAGCAATGGAGGTTTATTTATTTGAACATATTTTGGTGAATTTGGAAATTTCAAATTAAATAAGAAAAAACGAAAATTGGTAAAGGATATATAGATTTTCAAATATTCTTTTACAAAAGAAACCACCTTACAATAGGAAAATTCTCTTTGGCCAAAAAAGAATTTTACCGCAACCGTATATAAAATTCACTGCCACCGCTACTAAATTATATATGTTGTCTCTCTATAAATTCACCACCACCATTATAACCACTAAATCAGGTCGTTTTTCCATAGACTCACCAACACGGTCAAAACAAGTTGTGTATTTTTATTTATTTATTTTTTAAAATTAAAACAAGTTGTGTATTGATCTTCTAAGAAATTATCAATCAGATCCCGATTATCGGACTTATATTGCAATTTTAAGGACAAAGAAGTTGGCAAAATTTCTTGGAGTTGAAGAACAAAGAAGATAGCCAAAACAATCAGATTTGAGTGTTTCAGAAGTCAGACTTGAGTGATTTGAATGAATTTATCAAAAATTAGATTTGAAAATTTTGCCATGAATGTTGTAATGATCGGTTTGTGTATGGTCTAACATTTGAATGTATTAAATTTGAGTGTTTGCATCGTCATGTTGCAGCAGTCGGTTTGTGCATGCTCTAACATAAATCGACTTATGCTTCATTATTTGTAATTTAGTTTTCAATTTTAGGGCTAATTCCAGTCACCCCTCCCCAACCTTTTGGGGGGGGGGGGGTGCGCTTTGCCCCCTCATCTTCCAATCGGTGCATTTTCCCGCCTTACGTTTGCAAAACTTAACACTTTGCCCCTTTTACATTTTCGGTGGCATATTCATGGAATATTCCGTCTGAAGCTAGCCACGTGACTTATGCGTGAGTTTATTAAGGGCTTTTTTGTCCATTCATGTACTATATGTTATTCCTGCCTTTGTAACCAACTATCGCTGTAAAAACCCCCAAATTACCTAGGGTTAATAATCATTTTGAAAACACTTTGCCTCTTCAACTCCTTCTCTCTCGTGAACGTCTTCAATCCGCTGAGGATGTAGTGAAGAATTCGTGAAGGTAATGATGACATACCACCAGGAAAGAATGCCCCCGCGTATGGTGAGTTAGAATCTTGAGAATTTTTAATTTTTTCTGTAACAACCTTCAACCTTTGTTACCGTTTGTTGGGAGGATCATGTTTGTTTATGCATGTGCCATTTTTACAAAATTTTTATGGTCCTAGTTGTGAAAAATGATTAATTTTGGCTCCCACGTTGGATATATATGTGTTATTTTGTCTGAATCTGTGGTTCCTTAGGGAAATCTGAATTTTCTTTGTGGTTTTTATGGCTATGTAGATGCAAACTCTGAGATGTTCAGTATACGCATGCATTATGGTGACAAAATCTGTAATTTAGGGAGTAAGGTGTATGTTGGTGGGACATTTGGTCTTATAGACTACTGTTATGAAAATTTAATCTCAATAATTGAGATTCATATCATGGTTAAAAAGTTTGGAGTATCAGTGGGGGAGACTAATTTTTATTATAACTTTGGTGGGATTAATGAGTGTTACGCTGTACGATTGCTATCAAGAGACGTAGATGCAATGGATTTGGTGAATCATGTTGATGAAGAGAGGATGGTTGGTGTATTCTGTGATCCAATAGTCGTTGAGGAATCTGAATCATCTAGTGAAGAGAATGGTGATACAGATAAATTGAAGGATCCTTTTGGATTTCTTGACATTATAGATGGTGAGATGAGTTCTGAGGATGAAGCTATTACACAGAGGCAAATGAAATATACTGAGAAAGGCAAAGTTGCTGTGGAGGAGAGAAGAGAATCATCTGTTGCAGCTGAAATTGATCATCACGTTCAAACTGAAGTTGATCAAAGTGGTGGTGCAACACATCCTCAAGCTAACAAAGAGCAAGGTACAGAGCATGATCAAGATGCAGAACATAACCTAGAATCAGATCTTCATTATCTAATCAACTTCAATAAATTTTGTATTTGAGTATACCATTAGTTATGGAAAGTTTTAGATCTTAAATTTTAACCCATCATAAATGGAACATATTACCAAACAAATGTAGAAAATTAAACGAACTACTTCAAGAAGTAATAACTATGACCAAAATTTTCTGATTTTTATTGAAAAATATTCATTAATGGTATTGCAGATGAAAATATTAATTTAAAAGAAAATACTAATAAAATCAAAACCCGGTCTTTAAAGGACCCCCAACGGTTGGATTTCCTTTGTTAAGCCCAAAATAGGCCCATAACAAAGCCCATTTATATTGGCGCGAATTTGTTCGTTCTTAATCTTCCCCAAAAGCCATGAGAAAACCCCACCAAAACCCTTAATTAGTTGATTGATCCTCTCACCATGGATATGGAAATTGAAGCTCCCGATCAAATGGAAGTGGAAGAATTGATTCCCGGTTCAATTCAAAAGGAGCCTCCTAAAATCCACCGCCTGGAAGAAGCGGTGGTGAACAGAATCCCTGCCGGTGAGGTCATCCAACGGCCGGTCTCCGCCGTGAAGGAGCTCGTGGAGAATAATATCGACGCAGGATCCACCTCCATTTCCGTCTTAGTCAAAGATGGAGGCCTTAAGCTCATCCAAGTCTCCTATGATGGCCATGGGATTCGTGTAGTCACCTTTTCCTTTTTCTCTGTGTTGTTTTTCATTCCTAGTTATTTCTGAATGTCCGACCTATGGGTGGGTATGGCGAAATTTTATGTGCATGTTTGATTTGATATTTTGCATGTACATAGTTACTTTGGATTTAGAGTTAATATTGAATATAGACTGAGAATTTTACGTTACTTTATATCTCTCTCCGGGAAATGGGCATAATGAAACAGAAGTACAGAACATACTTAAAGTTTTGTTCCTTGCACTTGCAAGCTGGAATATGGATGGAAGTAAGATTCAAACAAACATTTTGGAAGAAAGATTTGGACAATCCCGATGAGTATGTTGCTGAGTACTATTTTTTAGTGTCACGGTAACATATCAATATGGCTTTTTTGTTGACCATATGATATTTTGGAGGACACATTAGAATCTACTATTTTTTGCGCCTTTTGCTTTAATCTACTGACATCTTTTAATGCTCTCTCTTGCTCTCATGAAAAGACCATAGGCTATTACGTACATGTTCATTAATCTGTCCATAGGCTATTCTTCGTTAGTTCTTCTTAATTTCAGATGTTATCAATTCTTGTAAAATACTAAGATGAGAGAACCTCAATCAAGGGATTGCACACTGTTTCTTTATGTTAGATATTGGCGTGGAATTGAGGTCTCTTCCACCAATATCTATGTTACTGTGTACTTGGACTTATATGTGTTGAAATATATTCATATCCTATCTCCACACTTTTTTTTGAAGGTTGATTGGGATGATGAGAAAGCTTGTTTTCAAACAATTGCTGCTGCTATCGGGAATTTCTATGCCTTTCATCCCCCATTGTTGCCTAATCCATCAGGCGATGGCTTAAAATTTTATAAGAGATTGCCTTCTAATACTCCTCAAGATGGAAATGCCTCAAAAAATGCTGGTAAGAATTTTGTCAATAAGCCCTGGCAATGAATCTATAATAGCTTGGTTATAATAGGCTGCTCAGGCATCTATTTACTTCATTGATATGAAACCAAAGGGAAAAAAATAAAATAAAATAAAATAAAGGAAGAGAATGAATTACAGTTTGGTACGGGCTTCGGCTCATAATGTGGAAATGAAAATCTTTCAAAATTATTGTACTGTTTATGGTCAGACAAAGGCAAACCGAGTGTATTCTGAACATGCACACACCACGAACATGCACGCATCTAAATTGTAAACTACCAAAACAAGCATCAAAATTTTAATATGAAAACAATCTATCTGATGTCATACTTTTTGTGGGCGTTCCATAGTTCTTTTATGAATGCATAAAGTATGTCTACACATTGTCACCTTGTCTGCATCTTCACTGATTGATTTGCGGCTAATGGTAACCATATAAAAAGTCATTTGGATAAAATGCTCTACACATCTTGACAACTTCCGGAACAAACCGTTTTTGGTGTACTATTTGCCTTTAAAGCCTTGAAATCAATGCAGAAAAATATTACTCTTAGCAGTAGAATTCTTTAGATTTGTTACTCTGGCACTGAACTACATATGGCAGATACTATATTGATTCAAGATGGAGTAGTGTGTGAATCTTCATATTCCCTATTTATTTGTTCAAGTATGGTGAATACTTTGTTATATCTGATAATTTTCTCTCTCTCCCTCTCCCTCTCTCTCTCTCTTGCTTGTTTATGATATTGATGTCAATCGGCACAAGCAAATTTAACCAGATCATGTAAACAAGGATGAAATAGAGCATGAACTACTTTTGGAGGCTGAAAATGATTGGGCTCAGCGTGAATGGTCAATACAGCATGTCCTTTTTCCCTCCATGAGACTTTTTCTCAAGCCTCCAAATTCAATGGCTACAAACGGTACATTTGTGAAGGTATTTTGTTCTTTTCGCTTTCGAATTGTTGCTAATAGTTTCAATCTTGGCGAACAGTTTGCATATGTTTTATTTGGGCTACATGAACCGTCGCTCTTGTTAAACTAAATCCATTTTGATTCTCATGTACTGCAGCCTATTGGTTTAGTCCTCCATATTGGTATTAATATATTTCATCTATCCACTTATTCATTCTTTACATTTTCTAAGTCAAGTCATTGTGTATGCATGAAAAAATGTGTGTTCAAGAGAGAAAACTTAAGGCGGGAATTCGTCATTAAAGAGTGAGTGAGTTTGAGATGATATTAGTTTTGAATGAATTTGAACAAAATCCATTAAAATTGTTCTTCCAGGTTGAAATTTGAATTTAGTTTTGAATGAAATTGTATTTTGTTGATTTCCCAGTTGCTTCACTGGAGAAACCCTACAAAATCTTTGAAAGATGCTAATTGTAGCAGTACAAGTGGGAGTTGCAACAGTACATATAATTGGAATACTAACTGTAGTCATTATGTATCTTTTATGCATAAACATCTGCATCAATCTACCATTTTTTCTTTATATGTCAAATCCATGTCGTATACGTGCTACTCTGGTTTATATGGAGTTGCATTTTGTACAGTCGTAACTCGTAAGTCATGAACGAAGATGTATGCTTGTGATCTTAGCATCGTTTTTCTTTTGTATGTGGGCGTTTATAATATGTATTTAACTCGAGTTCTCTTTGATCTCTTGTGAGAGGTTATTTTCGTTGTAGAGAATCTGACAGAATTGTGGAATATCGATTGGGCATTGCTTGGGCCCTAGTGTTGTAAAGACCGACTACCTAGTTAATTACAACCATCCTCACAGACGGTCGATGAATTGTTCTTTAAAGAATTTGAAATTGTTGATTATTGTGAGAATCAGAATCACATATTTTCATGCTGTTGTTTTCATTTTTGTACGGGTGAAGGGTGAAATTACGGAATGGGTGGTGAGAGTTATATCAGAACTTCTTTTGTTAGGGTTTATTTTTTTTTATTTCTTGGAGTTTCCCCACGCAATTGAGTGAGAGACTAATCTCCCTAGATATTGAAAGCGTTTTTTGCGGGAACTTCATCCAACATAGACAGTAGTTTTTTACATCCACAAGAATTGAAGCCTTATTCAAGTCAATTGTCCGTCGGTTTTTGTTGGTGTTTATATTATAAAGATTAGGAAAATTTACATGTAAATCTCGTTTTTAATAAGTTTATTAAATGCACTTGTACAAGTGTAAACAATAATGAAATATTGATTACAGTTTGGATTAAAAATATAGTAATTTAAAATTTTGTTCCTTAAGGTTGTACTTTTGTAAGAAATAATCGTAATAAAAAATAAAAAGTTTAATACTTACGATTTTGTAAATATAGGCAAAAGTGGCGTTAAGAAAATAGTTTTTTCTTGTTGTACAATTATTGTGTATTTAATGTATAGTTACAACAAAATGAAATTAATTTAAATTATTGAATTAGTTAGAATGAACTGGAAATGTAGGATAAATCCCCAATTGGACATCATATTTTTACTTAACTTCCTATTTTGGCAAAATATCATATGATTTTCAAATAATGTCATACTTAAAATGTCTCTTAAAATATGTTGTATAATTTTTCCAAAATGTAGTATTAAAATGTTCTAATGCCGTATTTATATCCTATTATGTAGTATAATTTTACGGAGAGTAAAGTAAAAATATTTCAAACTGATGGGGAGTTATTTTAAACTGTCCCCACATGAAATAGTCATGTGTAATAATTTAAAAACTTTAAATCATTCAACCTAAACATCATATTTGACTTATACATATATATATATATATATATATATATAGGTATATATTAATTACTTGACCAAAATATTTGTTAATATTTTGATTAAAAAACCTTTATATTTTTATTTGCTTTTCATTATATTGATTTTTTATTTTTTTTATTATATCGAATAAATTAATCTCAAAGAAATTATTGATTGAAATTAACATGCATAGAGTACTTCATGTCCTTTTGACAATGATAATTATTTATTTTAATATATATAGTAATATCACTTAGTATTCACAATAAATATAATTAGTATCAAATTAATAATTTTTTATGCAGCCAAAAAATGATGTCGTGTAAAAGCCACATAATTGTATTTTAAATTTATATAAAGTTAAAATTCATTAGAAATTTAGTGATTTATTTAGTATAAATATAATTTATGACAATCTAATAAAATTTTGGTATATCTATGTTAGACTAGAGAAAATAATTATAAGATGATAAATCCACGAGCAACATATTTTGCATGGATAATTTTTTTTAATTATTAATTCTGATGCATAATTTTTTGTGCAAAATTTTTAATATTAAAATGTGTAGAACTTTAAAATTAAAAAAAGGAAAAATTGCAAAATGGGTAAACCATCTCTCCTACTTTAGCCGTTCTGATACACTAACTTTTCCAACGACAAAATAACCCCAGAACTGTTAAAAAATTACAAAACAATGTCAATTTTACCCGAATAGGCATATACCCCGTCGATGATTCGACCCATTTTCAACACATTTTTCCCTGACACCTGTTCAAATGGATCGGATCACCAGCGGGTTTATGCCTATTTGGGTAAAATTGGCATTGTTTTGCAATTTTTTGACAATTTTGGGATTATTTTATCGCCGGAAAAGTTAGTGTAGCAGAACAGCTAAAATGGGGGAGATGGTATAATAATTTTGCAATTTTCCCATTAAAAAAAAATGGTTGGAGAAAAAGTAGAAGCTTAAAATTGTTCATAAAAATGATTATGATTTTAGATTATATTGTTTTAATAAATTGTTAGAAATAGAGTTGGAGAATGATAGCAAATAATGGTTATTGATTTTTAAAATAAATATATTAAATTAAAGCAGTTAGTTAGAGAAAAAATAGGAACCCCAACATAATGATTGATTAAAAAATATGTATTTTTAAATTGAATAAAATTAGTGCACATGAGCACGAATCCAACCTAACGTAAGTTCAATAGCCAACCTGATAATAGACAACCCCAAATTGTGTTGTTAAAACTTAAAAGTAATCAACTTTGCTGAAGCTGCGACTCTGATAATGTAGCACCCCAAGCGGTGGGGCACCACACCCCCGCACTATGACCCGACACGTGGTACGAAATGGAAAGTCCGCACACGCACCAAGTCACAGCGAACGGGTGACAAACGAAAAACCAACCAAAGTTAGGCGGTAACTAAACCCTGTACAAGTAAAATAAGCAAAACCCGAATGCGGAAGCGATGCAAAATATGAACTAACAAAAACTTTAATCAACGAACATAAATAAACGGGTTCAACTAATTCCACGAACATAAATAAACGGGTTCAACTAATCCACACCCTGTCCTAACCTGTCCCGAAAATTCATATGATCAAAGCATAAACGTCAACTTGTACAGAACATACTATATACATAATTTTCATACATAAATCGGAACAAAGTAATTAACAAAATCAAACGGACAGACACAGACTCGACAGACCCGACTCAAAGCCGCCTAGCTCGAACTCCAACAACTTGCACCTGCAAACTAAAAACATAGGTGGGGCGAGGGTCAGTCCACTGACTGAGCGAGGGGGCTGAACCCACACACACTATACATAATAAGGAGCAGAGCACGTATCAAAAGAGAGATTATGAACCGGGAGTAGGGTTTTGCATACCAAAACCATTTTCAAATCGAACTTACACATATCCTATCAAATCAAACTTATACATATCTTAACTTGTCAAACTTATACGTATCTTATTCATAACTTAACAAACTGAGCAAACTCACGTTTTATTAAAAGAGAAAGCTCCTATCCCGTTTCATAATCAACATAACAGATCATAATCATATACCCGGCGAGTACGGGTCTCCCACCTTACTTCCATATCGAATCAAACGTATCATAACAGAAAACAAACAAATATCATAAACAATCCAACCCCAACACCATGTAGTTCGGGGAGCAAACCCTCACTACTCATACAGATACAAACACACACGGGGTAGCGAACCCACACTGTGCCTTCCCCGGTTATCCACCGAGGGCTCAAGATACCACGCCTTCCCAACCTCCCTAGGTCGCACGTGAATATCTCAAATGAGAACGTGCACAGGGGTCATAACCGGCGGCCCCATGGTCGTCCCGGGTCCCCCTTACCCACGTCTCGGGGCCCAACATATCAAAACAGAGCATATCAGACAGATCATATCATAACTCGCTACATATCAAACTTATCATATCGAATCAAAATCATACTTACGTACCTTATCGGAGCATACCATACCTTGCAACTTAGCATATGCTATAAACGTACCTCTCCGTGTCATCCTAATCCGCAGCTGGTATGAAGACACACGGTTTGGAGCATAGCCTCGTTGCAAAACATTTCAAGCTTACATATGCTCGTACATATACAGTTCGAAAACCTTTAATCGTATGACAAATTCATAAACATATCATATAAACACGTATCTATTATATAAATATAATAGAATAATCGCATGCAAGCTTGAAAACGAGCACAGAATGTTGTAGGTCGCTGTAACTAAAACAAAAATCCTAAAACCTCACCTTACACCAAACGGAGCCAAATACAAAGCAGAAGGTCCACCCCGGAACCTGCACGACCTCAAGTCACCACCCCGGGTGCACCTGTACCAACTGAACACACAAACACAGCACGGAACTCAGACTCAAGCAGACAACCACATAGGGACGCACGGCATATGCTCAAACACTTAATAAATGCAATCACATCAGCAAGGTTCAAATTTATATAAATTATATGCGAAACAAAACATTAAGGCATGTTCATGTGCATAATTAATGCAAATAACAAAATTAAAGGCAAAGCACTTCATATCATTTCATATCAATTCATTTAATACCTAACAAATTCAATTAACAAAGTTCAGACAATTCATATCGCATTTCATACAAATTTCCAAGTATTAATAAGTCAAGCAATCACTGTAGCATGCTTCTAATTTATTTAAACCTCACGAAGTCTTATACAAATTCAAAGCAAGTTATTTAATCATTCAAGGTTCATATTTCATATAAGTCAAATTCTAATCAAACTAAGTTCATTAAATTCATACGTTACATATTCAATTCATACATTACATTTTAGATTTCATTACTAAGGTCTATTAATTCAAATCAAACAAATTCCCAATTTTTCAAAAATTACGCAAACACCCCCTCTAGACTAACCAAGTAGCAAAATCAACAAGTCGGGGGTTCAATTTACAAATCAAATTATCCAAATATATCAAATTATAATTCATACAAGTTTTCATACACATTGGAGCACAATTCAATCAGTAATTCACGCTTACAGTAATTAATTGACAATTACAAACAATTAACAAAAGTAAATACAACCACTTCAAAAAAATTCATATAAAATCAACCGGACATCCGATTGACGAACGGAAAGTGGCGTTGGACTCACCACAACGAAACGGACCTACTGTCCGAAAGTCGCCGGAATGCCGCCACCGTAGCCGGCCGAACAGCCACCGGCCGTCACCGGAACACCGCCTCCGGTGGTCGGAAAAATCCCCGGAAGGACAGAAACGTATGCCTTGGCCTACTCAATAAAAGCCCCCAACCAATTTCAGAAAAAGCTAAACACACGGGACTTCGTTGAAGAAAAACCGAACCAAATCCCAACGACGGAAACTGAAATTAACTGCAAACCGCAAAACGAAAATGAAATCCGGGCATACCGTTGGAAAGCTTGTAACGAGCCCTACGAAAGCCCCAAGTCAAATCACCGGAAAAATCATCGGAACAGTAACCGGTTCAGACCCGCCGGTTCACCACCGGTTCACCGCCGGTCCGCCGCCAACGGCCGGTTCTTGGAACGTCGCCGATGCTATCCACTACGTTTCGTCATTCCAAGCAACTTTCGTGAAGAGACCACCACCAAAACCGGCCGGGAAAAGGGCCGAAATTGCTGCCGAAGTTTCTGCCGCTGTTGCCTCGCCGGAACCACCACTTGCGGTGGTTTTCGTGCTGAACGGAGGCCGGAAATGGAACGGGAAGGTCCAAAAACGTAGGGTAGGGTCAAGCTCCGCTCGCGAAACTCGCCGGAACGCCGGCGGCGAAGTGGTGGCGCCACCCGCCACCTTCAGGCCGCCGATGCGCCGCCGTCGGTCTTCGGTTGGCCACGATCTTGGTACGGTTGTGACGGGCTCGTCGAGCTGATGAATTTCCACTATTGATTCGTCGAATTCCGTCGAGAAACGAGAGAGAACGAGCATGTGTGTGAAATTGCACCTTCACTGCATGAATAGTGCTCTGCGCGAGGAAGAAGACGATGCGGCTGGAGCTGCTGAAATGGCACGCAAAACGAGGGAATCCGAGTATATATCTCGGGTCCTCGTACGTAAAAACGATCGAAGGAACGAGCTAACAACATTCGAATTGGGCAAACTTAGAGTCTACGGACTCGTTTCGCCGGCCCGGACGCGTTGAAGGGGTCAAAGAAGTTAAAATCACAACCGAACGAGAAGTGACCGGAAAAACCCCCTAAAAGGAGAAAATTACAAAAAGGGCCCTAAACTCTAAAAGAGTTTAAAATAGGGCCACGAAAAATATAAAATCACTTAATTAAACACATAAAAGTTAAAAGGTGACATACCTTATAATTCGAACGATCGGGATGTTACAATCTTCCCCCCTTCAAAAGGACCTGTCCTCAGGTCCTAATACTGACTCGTAAAGCTTCGAACTGAAATACTTCAATCCATCTCCTGAAATCGTGTAGAGTCATAGCCCGGACTGTGATGTTTACTCTCACTGATTGCGTCAACTCCCTGCAGAGTTCCTTAGTTATAGAGGTTTGTTCAAACACTTGACCGTTAGTCGCTTCCTCGTCGATTGTAACCAACATCAGACCACACTTAACTCAGCCGCGACAAACAAGAGAGAATCTCATCTCTCAGCACGCAAGAGAGAGAGAGCCCCGTCTCCCTGCACATCAAAAGAGAGAACCCCGTCCCTCAGGCACAGAATTGAGAGAACCCCGTCTCTCAACCACATAATCGAGAGAGCCCCGTCTCTCAACCTAAGTCTGGCAGACCTCCACATCTTCCAAACATCCTAGTTTGAGAAAATCCAGTATTTCTCAAACCCTAAATTCGAGAGAATCCAACATCTCTCAAACATCTAATTCAAGAGAATCCAGCATCTCTTGCTCACATAATTTAGAAAGAATCCAACATCTTTCTATCACATAAATAGGGAGAATCCCACATCTCCCAAACACGAAAATAGAGAGATCTCAACAACTCTCTAGCAGAAAAGTTCACTTACTCAGTATTCAAACATACACACATCAAAATAACACTGGATGCAAAACATGGGATGCATGTATAGTGCACCTTTACACGACTGATATCAGTATCCCTAGAATATAGACTCATCATCCATGCTCACCTCAAGGGGAATATCGCGATGGGATCCCTGTAAGATAAAATTATAATATGTATGTATGTGCAAGAAGGGTTAGTGAGCCATTAAGAAAAGTATAAACAATGAAATACGAACAATTCACGCAAGTATGTAATCCATTCAGTTACAAGAATTCACAACATCTATAAATTCTTAAATTATAAAAATTAAAGCAGTTAGCCACGTTATTACCATCAAAGTAACGTCAAACATTACACATTGTCACATTAGTCAAGCAAAATAAAATAAAATACAATTACTTATGAAATGTATGTGTGCAAATGCCATGAATACTCAGTGTACCGTTCAACGTAGTAGTGGAGTCGAGGTTGGCAATTTCTTTAACTTGAAAGGTTAATCAACTCCTTAACTGGCCATAGTTTCAACTTCCAGTTCAAACTTGCATTCTTTAGTATTCCTTCAGATTCTCGGGTACTCAACTGATCTTGGATCGTCTCACTTGATTCTCGGGGTATAGTAATCCGTGTAATCTCTTGAAATCCCAATAGGATCCTCGGTAATCGGAAATTACCATTTCTTTCAAATGTGAAATCTCTCAGGACAATCATGGAGAAATAAATGAAGAATCTTTACACCGTCTTGCTTAGTACACCGTCGTTGTAAAAGATGACCTTACCCTCAATATTTGGTGGAGTTGATCTTCAATGACCTCGGCACAAAATTCCATTGCTTGCACAATTTTCCCCTTTTTCCTTTGTGTAAGTGTAACTACTCTGGTGAGTGTCTTTATAATAGTAACCCGATTTCCTGCTTGGAATTCTCTGAATGATACAAGTGTCTTGATCTCTTCATTGTCACCTCACACCTTCCAGAGTTAGAAATGCTGACTTTCTTATAAACCATGTTACTCCCGAGCCTCCAAGTAGTAAGTACATATCCTGAAAGCAACTTAATAGTTAAAAGATTTCTTGTTTTTCCCCACGGTCTTCTTATCTTCAGAATTATCTAGCATCACTTGGACATTTCCACGGCTTGGAAGTACGATTTCTTGAACCTGAAGTCTTCTACGCTTATGAAATTAGCATTCTGTATTTTCTTTAGTAATTACTCTCCGATTGTTTCCCGAGTCTTCTTCATGGTTGTCACTTTAATCAAAACTTCCTTGGTTCACTCTTTAGGAGTTCATAGAATTAAATGAACTCCCCTTTTTTTTCTTCCAATTGTTTATTCATGATCGCCCGAAATCCACCCAGAATTTCTTTACTTTTCTTTATCATTCCCATTTGTTATTTCCTGTCTTTCAAGTAATCCCACATCACGACAATTCAGCTTGGATCTAGAAATACCCCGACTTTCATCAAATCACTTATGAGGCTATGAGTATCGCATCGTGTAGAGAGATTGACCACAACCCAACATTCTATCTTACATGCATTCACCCTATCTTGAAGCTATTGGCTCGATCGTATATTTTCTGGTCAAACCCTGTTCGAATTCAAACGTTGCTTCGACCAAGACAGCACTTAGTGGATCAGGTAGGGGAACACCTAAATTACAACCACGAAGCTAATGCATGTGGGGTTAGGGATGTGTATGGCATACACGCATTAATCAGCAAGGGAGACAACCAAGCACGTACAACAAATGTTCGAAATAATTATAATTTAATCCAATGCATGATGCACGTGCCATGAATGTATAATACCCGTTTTCATAACGATAGCATTGATTCCTTGTTTCTTGTAGAGGTCCATTGTCTCTCATTAGAGTATGGCTTCTTTGAATCTCCTGTCAAAGATTGATAGAAGTGGAAAGAATTGTCACGATTATTTACAATTTGATGTCGAAGTAACGTCCTGCAATTCACAAATCGAATAAACATCTATGCATGCGGGTTAGTACGTGGATATGTCAAGTAATAAAAGCAATTAAGAACACTTAAGTAATGCAGATTCAATACGTAATTTAATAAAATTTAAGCATAACAATAATAATTTTTACAAAAATTCGTAATCATAGTGTGCACACAATCACATAAGCTCAGACAAATTCATACATACAAGTCAAAATTTCACGTCTGCCAAATGCAATGCACAAGTATTCCTATGCCGTACGACCTAAACTGACACGACACGACTCCAGAGCACCGGTTCTGAACCTGGTAGCTCTGATACCACTTAAGATGTAGCACCCCAAGCGGTGGGGCACCACACCCCCGCACTATGACCCGACACGTGGTACGAAATGGAAAGTCCGCACACGCACCAAGTCACAGCGAACGGGTGACAAACGAAAAACCAACCAAAGCTAGGCAGTAACTAAACCCTGTACAAGTAAAATAAGCAAAACCCGAACGCGGAAGCGATGCAAAATATGAACTAACAAAAACTTTAATCAACGAACATAAATAAACGGGTTCAACTAATTCCATAAATAAACGGGTTCAACTAATTCCACGAAACTTAAATAAACGGGTTCAACTAATCCACACCCTGTCCTAACCTGTCCCGAAAATTCATATGATCAAAGCATAAACGTCAACTAGTACAGAACATACTATATACATAATTTTCATACATAAATCGGAACAAAGTAATTAACAAAATCAAACGGACAGACACAGACTCGACAGACCCGACTCAAAGCCGCCTAGCTCGAACTCCAACAACTTGCACCTGCAAACTAAAAACATAGGTGGGGCGAGGGTCAGTTCACTGACTGAGCGAGGGGGCTGAACCCACACACACTATACATAATAAGGAGCAGAGCACGTATCAAAAGAGAGATTATGAACCGGGAGTAGGGTTTTGCATACCAAAACCATTTTCAAATCGAACTTACACATATCCTATCAAATCAAACTTATACATATCTTAACTTGTCAAACTTATACGTATCTTATTCATAACTTAACAAACTGAGCAAACTCACGTTTTATTAAAAGAGAAAGCTCCTATCCCGTTTCATAATCAACATAACAGATCATAATCATATACCCGGCGAGTACGGGTCTCCCACCTTACTTCCATATCGAATCAAACGTATCATAACAGAAAACAAACAAATATCATAAACAATCCAACCCCAACACCATGTAGTTCGGGGAGCAAACCCTCACTACTCATACAGATACAAACACACACGGGGTAGCGAACCCACACTGTGCCTTCCCCGGTTATCCACCGAGGGCTCAAGATACCACGCCTTCCCAACCTCCCTAGGTCGCACGTGAATATCTCAAATGAGAACGTGCACAGGGGTCATAACCGGCGGCCCCATGGTCGTCCCGGGTCCCCCTTACCCACGTCTCGGGGCCCAACATATCAAAACAGAGCATATCAGACAGATCATATCATAACTCGCTACATATCAAACTTATCATATCGAATCAAAATCATACTTACGTACCTTATCGGAGCATACCATACCTTGCAACTTAGCATATGCTATAAACGTACCTCTCCGTGTCATCCTAATCCGCAGCTGGTATGAAGACACACGGTTTGGAGCATAGCCTCGTTGCAAAACATTTCAAGCTTACATATGCTCGTACATATACAGTTCGAAAACCTTTAATCGTATGACAAATTCATAAACATATCATATAAACACGTATCTATTATATAAATATAATAGAATAATCGCATGCAGGCTTGAAAACGAGCACAGAATGTTGTAGGTCGCTGTAACTAAAACAAAAATCCTAAAACCTCACCTTACACCAAACGGAGCCAAATACAAAGCAGAAGGTCCACCCCGGAACCTGCACGACCTCAAGTCACCACCCCGGGTGCACCTGTACCAACTGAACACACAAACACAGCACGGAACTCAGACTCAAGCAGACAACCACATAGGGACGCACGGCATATGCTCAAACACTTAATAAATGCAATCACATCAGCAAGGTTCAAATTTATATAAATTATATGCGAAACAAAACATTAAGGCATGTTCATGTGCATAATTAATGCAAATAACAAAATTAAAGGCAAAGCACTTCATATCATTTCATATCAATTCATTTAATACCTAACAAATTCAATTAACAAAGTTCAGACAATTCATATCGCATTTCATACAAATTTCCAAGTATTAATAAGTCAAGCAATCACTGTAGCATGCTTCTAATTTATTTAAACCTCACGAAGTCTTATACAAATTCAAAGCAAGTTATTTAATCATTCAAGGTTCATATTTCATATAAGTCAAATTCTAATCAAACTAAGTTCATTAAATTCATACGTTACATATTCAATTCATACATTACATTTTAGATTTCATTACTAAGGTCTATTAATTCAAATCAAACAAATTCCCAATTTTTCAAAAATTACGCAAACACCCCCTCTAGACTAACCAAGTAGCAAAATCAACAAGTCGGGGGTTCAATTTACAAATCAAATTATCCAAATATATCAAATTATAATTCATACAAGTTTTCATACACATTGGAGCACAATTCAATCAGTAATTCACGCTTACAGTAATTAATTGACAATTACAAACAATTAACAAAAGTAAATACAACCACTTCAAAAAAATTCATATAAAATCAACCGGACATCCGATTGACGAACGGAAAGTGGCGTTGGACTCACCACAACGAAACGGACCTACTGTCCGAAAGTCGCCGGAATGCCGCCACCGTAGCCGGCCGAACAGCCACCGGCCGTCACCGGAACACCGCCTCCGGTGGTCGGAAAAATCCCCGGAAGGACAGAAACGTATGCCTTGGCCTACTCAATAAAAGCCCCCAACCAATTTCAGAAAAAGCTAAACACACGGGACTTCGTTGAAGAAAAACCGAACCAAATCCCAACGACGGAAACTGAAATTAACTGCAAACCGCAAAACGAAAATGAAATCCGGGCATACCGTTGGAAAGCTTGTAACGAGCCCTACGAAAGCCCCAAGTCAAATCACCAAAAAAATCATCGGAACAGTAACCGGTTCAGACCCGCCGGTTCACCGCCGGTCCACCGCCAACGGCCGGTTCTTGGAACGCCGCCGATGCCATCCACTACGTTTCGTCATTCCAAGCAACTTTCGTGAAGCGACCACCACCAAAACCGGCCGGGAAAAGGGCCGAAATTGCTGCCTGTAACGCCCCAGCTTTCGGCAATTCAGGTATGAACGACACGTGTGCGTTTGAGAGTTGTAATTTAATTATTAATTGATCATTTAATTCATTTTTCATAGCATGACCTAAATTTTATAAAATTATATTCTTAACATTTTATTGAAAATTCATATCATATCATAATTTTCCGTAGTTATTGAACGTGATTGCAAGGTGAATTATTTCTTTTATGTCCTTAATTGCTCATTTGCATGAATATGGGATCTAATTGCATTGGACCTAATTGATCATGTAAAATGGGATTTGAACCTCATAGCATGACTTACTAAGTGAAGGAACTTAATAGCAAAATTGGCTATTTCTTCCTCCTTTCTTCAGCATATCACGTACCATTACATTTCTTTTCTTCATACAAACATTTCTTCCTTGTTCTTGCTTCCCATTTCAACCGATCAAAACCCTCACTTTGAAGGGAGGAGATTTCATCCATTCAAGCTAATAATTGTGGGTTTTGGGATCATACAAGCATCATCAACATCACTTCATCATCTCTTCTTCCATTTCTTTCATTTGAGGTAATTATGGAGTGTGAATGATTTTCTTGTAAAAATGGTATATCTAGGGCTTTGTTATACATTGAATGAATTGTGTATTGGTTGTTGGAAAATTTATTGTGAACCTTAAGCTTGAGTTTGATGCATATAACTTGTGATTTATGGACTTGAAGCATGATGGAGTGAATGGGTTTCAAATGAGTGATTATTGATGATCTAACATGGAGTCAAGTGTTTTTATGAATTGTTATTGATCAAAATGTATGTTAGCATATTTAGTGCATCTTATATTCACATTTAAACTTGGCTTGAAGCCATTTTTGTGGTTATTTGTGGTGATTGCCATGGCTGCTCTGTTTCTGCTCTGCATTCTTTTGCTCACGTATTCTGGGAACGGCCCTTCCCAGCCCCAGTTCAAAACTGGAACGGCCGTTCCCATGATGCTGAGACTCAGGCCAGCGAGACTGGGAATGGCCGTTCCCACTTTGGCCTGAGAGCCGGAACGGCCCTTCCCAGCCAAGACGCGTTTTATTTTAAAAAAACGCTGGCGTGTTTTCTTCAAGCCATGGGAACGGCCCTTCCCATTTTCAAGGGAAGGCCGGAACGGCCGTTCCCACGGCGAATGTAGAGCAAAAGCTACTGCATAAAATTAAAATTTCATCATCATTCTCCAATCATTTCTTTGACCCCTAATTGATGTTATATGATCGCATACATGTTGAAACGTGATATTTTTATGGTACATTATATTTTTCTCGTCGTCTCGTTGCATTTTCGCCGTTCGTCATATTTGGTACATATTGAGTCGTGTTTCACGGACAATTGTCTTTCTTGCACAGACCAGCTTCCTGGTGACGAGGAGCAGGCCCCGTGAGCTGTTTCCTTGGATTATTTTAGGTCGTTCAGGTGAGGTTTAATTTTAGATACATAGGACCCGTACAACCCTATGTGAATTTTAAGCCAAAACCTATATTTATACTTATAGTTTTCAAATGAGATTGGTTTTCAAATGTTTTATCGAATCATTGAAGAAATTGATTGATTGATTGATTGATTTGGCGAGTATTGTATTGCACTGTGGGCCCGAGGGTAGTGACTCGAGCCAACCGGGAAAGCACGGGCTGACGGGTAACTCGAGAGCTATCCTCACCAAATTGGGATGACCCCTGAACCCTCTAGGAGATTAGGGGAGGAAGGAGTTCCGGGCTTAGGGATTCATGTACCCTCTGCCCAGATTGATTGGATGGTGGGGCCTTGCAATCCCACCATCACCCGGAAAAAGAAGGCGTTATTGAAACTGCTAATTGTGCACATTAATGAATTGCTTGATCACCTAAATCACCTAATAATTGATTGATTGATTGTACACAGTCGGTGTAAGGTTGGAGACTTGCCCCACTCGCCGGGCCACGAATTGATTGTATTGAATTGATCGAATTGAAATTGGATTAGTTGTAATCTCGGCCGATAGTATATCTTTTAACCTATTAGATCGTATTGTTTTCCAAAATTATTACCCGAGGTTATAACTTGCATGTATGTGCGCTTATATTTATTTATACCCCTCGCTCAGTCTGTGTTGGACTGACACCTCAACTTTTCAGTGTTTTGCAGGGCGTGCTAGGCGGGAATTTAGAGTCTAGTGGTCTTTAAATTTGGGTCTAGCACACTTCATTCCCACTTTTTGTATGTATAGTTATTTGGGATTTTGTATATCGCCTTGTTATCTATATTGTTGGGGAATTGAGATTGTACTGACAGTGTGAATGTTGGTAACTATAAGTAAATAAATAAATATGGTACCTATACGTATCTAATGAATGTTATTGCTTCCGCTTTTAATACTCTGACTTGATTGTTGTTTGGTTTTAAATTGAGGGTACCCGCCTAGCCTTGAGTCATTTTATTGTCTCCCGTTCGCTATCGCTTTGATTCATGTATGGATAGTCCATTTCATATGTGGATTGGAGCTATAGTGCGGGGGATGTGGTGCCTGGCGTTCCGGGTGCTACATCCTACGGTGGTATCAGAGCCCGGTTGCAAAACCGGGTCTCTAGTGTCGTGTCTTGTGAGTCTAGGTCGCACGACATAGGAACTAATTGTCAATTTGAGAGTCTTGCATTGTTATTTGACACTTGAACCTACCTGACTTATTTGATTTTGGGGTGACTTGTTAAATTTCTGAATTTATGTGCAATTTGTGAATTATTTGCACATATTGGCATTGACTAATCGAACACGCATAATAGTGACTTGATTTCAGGATGGCTCGCGATAGACATCACCGTGATCGTTCTCCTAGACATCGACATCATCGACATCATCGCAGGGAGAGATCACCACCTCCTCAGGCTCAGCCACAGGACTTCATGAACGCAGTGGTGGGTCTTATTGATCAGAGAGTTCGGGATTATGTTCCACCACCACCACCAGTTGCACCACCACAGCCTGGAGGCCAGATTTCAGCTGCTTTCAGGGAGTTTCAGAACCAGTATCCTCCCAAGTTTTACAAAGGAAATGATATTCAGGCCGAGCAGTGGCTGAAAGAGATTGAGAGGATATGGGAGCTTATCCCGTGTGAGTCCAGGGAGAAGGCCCGTTGTACCATTTCTTTGATTCAGGGTGAGGCATACTCTTGGTGGGAGAGTGCCCGGATTGTGTTAGATGCTGCAGGCGAGGAAGTGAACTGGGAAGTGTTCGTCAGAGAATTTCAGAACAAGTTCATTCCTCCATCTTCTCGCACTAGAAGATTGAAGGAATTTACAGAGCTCAAGCAGGGAAGCCGGTCAGTTTCAGAGTATATCGCTGAGTATGAGAGATTGTCCCGCTATGCTCCTAATATAGCGAGTGATGATTTCCATAAGGCGATGCAGTTTGTTCAGGGCCTTAGACCGGATATTCAGGTAGCGATTGAGGCGGTCAACACGAGTACCTGGGTGAAGGCTACCAAGAAGGCTGTATTGGTTGAGGATTCAGTGAATGCGAGGCAGTCTACCTACCTTTCAGGTTCAGGTTCGGGCTCAGGGTCAGGATCGGGATTCAGAGGTTCTGGATCAGGGTTCAGAGGTGCCGGATTAGGGTATAAGGGTTCTGGCTCGGGTTCTTCTTCAGGCAAGAGGCCGATGGTATATTCTTCTCCACCACCAGCTCCACAGGGCCCAGGGAAGAAGCCCCGACCAGCAGGACCAGTGATTCGAGCTCCAGTTGCTCCAGCTTTGCCACCACCACCCGAGAGACCATATTGTACCTTCTGCGGACAGAGGACACACATCTATGATAACTGCAGGAGGCGTTTGGGTTTATGCTTACTTTGTGGGAGCGATGAGCATTTGGTAGATGGTTGTCCCGATCGCAAGATACCACCACCGGGAGCACCGAGACCACTGATTAGGGCTCGGGCTTATGCTTTGGACGGAGAGCAGCCGGATGCTGATATTGATCCAGCCGCGGTAGTTGAAGGTACCATTTGCATACATGGCACGAACATTCATACGTTGTTTGATCCGGGAGCTACTCACTCCTTTCTTTCGAGTGCTCACCTGACAGGCGACACACGACTCGTGAATGCGTGAACGTGCTCATGAGCCACAATCTCCGCCCTGGAGAGTAACTGGACAAGAAACGGAACAATGTGCGTGCATGAGACCATAATTCAATCATATTATTCATATAATGACGCACGGCATAATCATACACGAGACATCGAGCAATACACAATGTAGCATGAAAACATGTTGTTTCGACATATAATCAATCATATAATAGCAATTCGGGATCAAATAGGCCATTGGAACGAGGGGCCAAAATTGTAATTTTGTGCAGAATATTTCTGCACTTCCAGGGGTATGGGAACGGCCGTTCCAGGTTTTAAGGCAAAAATGGGAAGGGCCGTTCCCCCACTCCCGAAACTGCTCCCGAAGGTGGGAACGGCCGTTCCGGCTTGCAAGCCAAAATGGGAACGGTCGTTCCCGTCCTCGCCGCCCTGCAACTATTCAAATTATGGGAACGGCCGTTCCCTGTTTACAAAGGGAACGGGAAGGGCCGTTCCCGTTTTACAGAAGATGCAGAAACAGGGGAGAAGAACAGGGGAGCTACGGCCAAGCTCCCAACTCACCTCAAACTCACATATTTCAATCCCATATGTTATAATTCATGAAGGGGGACATGTATATATGCATATAGTGCAATAACACCCCAATATAAACACACAATCCATGCTTTAATCATCATAATCTCCAACTTGAGCATATATGTAAATTCACCATATAATCCCATAAACCTCAAGATTTGAGCATGGATTTCAAGCTATAATTATGCAATCATATTTCTAACAACTCGTACACAACATATCCCATCCAATTCATAAACCCTAGCTTCACATGTTGATTCAAGAAATCATATATCTTCATCTCTACCTTGAAAGAGAGAAATGGAGTGATATAAGATGATGATGATGATGATGATGCCCCAAGCTCCTAATCCTTCAAGTTTATTTGATAAAAGTGATGAATTCTCCTTTCTTTCTTGGATGGTAACGGTTCGGTGGTGAAGGAAGCAAATATGAGATGATTGGCATGAAGTGAAGATGATGATTGAGAGAGATGCATATAACGTGATATTTGGGGAAATATGTAATATTTATGATTTAATCCCCCAAGTTTATAAGTCATGCAATTGAGTATACGAGGTTTAGAAAGTGATCAATTAGGTCCAAAGAGTTCTCATGCAATTTAGTCCCTCAAAGAGAACGAATTGAGCAATTAAGGACAATTGGCAATTAAATCAAATTGGACAATTAGCTCATGTAATAATTAAATTCCAATGATACATTAATTCTCAAGTTGACACATATTTCATATATTTCCACATATTCATGTTGCACGCAATTTATAAAACTAATGTAACACGTTTAAATCAATTAAACGAAATTAATACAATAAAATCCTAACGCTCAAAACCCACGCGTGTCGAGCGTACCTGACTGTCTGCAAATCGGGGCATTACAACTCTCTCCCCCTTAAAAGAATCCGTCCTCGGATTCCATGTCCTGAATTCCTGAAATTTTAATTGGCTCTTACATGTTCATCCCACGCGGGTTAGCTACTCCCCGTCAGGGATTAGTTTGAAAGAGATCTTCATTCCACAATGTCTTCCAATGGTTGAGATCATGACCCTCAGCTTCCGGCGTCTAATCACTCGAAAGAAAATCTAACCTTTCCACTAAAACAAGTTGACAAGTAGTTGGAAATACTGAGAGTGCCCCGTCTCTCAAGCAATTAACGAGAGAACCCCGTCTCTCGAGCAAGTAACAAGAGAACCCCGTCTCCTGACAACCCTGAGAGAATCCCCGTCTCTCACACACACGAATAAAATTCAAGCAAGTACTTACACAATTGATTGCAATTAACACGGAAGGTTCACATAAATTTTTATCACTTATACAAATAATAGTTCACGTAACTAGTAATAACAATCAAAGAATTATATACTAGAACAACGAAATGATACTAATGCACAAGGAATCACGTAAAAGAATATTAAAATAATGATTAAGTAATGGTGTACGTGGTATGCATGATTAAGTGTACCGTTCACCGAGGATTGAGGTTCCGATGTTGAAATAACTCAATCGAAATCTTGATTCTTTTAATTTGCGATTTCTTTCCCGCTTTGTACCAATACGGTTCGATATTTCTATTCTTGCTAACCATTTCTGCCGTTGTGCTGTGTTCTAACATAATCCGTAAATCATCATTAATCACCCAATCTTCAGACCCGTCAGAATTCCAAATTTGCCGGTTGAACCATTCTTGCACTGATTTTCACATTTACTCTCCGATTCCTGAATTGAGAACACCCTGATATTCTTGTTAGAGTGTAATTGCCCGTTCAGGCTTGAAAGACTGACTTTGCGTTCCAAGCAAGCTCTTGTCCAACGAGCAGAGAAAACAGGTGTTACCATTTCTCCGATCTCAGTACTTAAAGTAAACCTTTTCCCGAAGTAGCATTCCTGACTCCTTGTTTGCAATCTGAAAGTTGAGCTCTTACTCCCTTAGTTAACAATACGACGGATATTTGCCATAGAGGAATCAAGGTCGTCGTCCCGTGAGAGTAATTCAGCAAGCACACTTGCATGGATACCGAAGAAATCAAGTCCTAATAACACGTCTTTCACTTGACCCCTGAAATTTGATAACATACCCAACGCTCCGCGAAATATCTTGAAAGAAAGGATCGTTCAATCTTTAGTCTTCTTTGAAATATTTCTGGTAAGTTGGTATATTCATGGAGGCGACAGCGACAGCACGGATGAGAGCTCGATGTGCTATCACAGGCATCTCTAGGGTACAAGTAACAACTTCGTAAGAAAATTCTTGTCGGAGTTAACCTATCAAAACTTGAGATTAGTTCCGGATATCGCCTAAACTGAATCCTTTTCTATTTACTGAGTCAAATGCTATCCTGAGGTTGTCGAAGGATTGCAGACAGTGTATCCACTTCCCTGAAAATGATAATAGTACCAAGGTACTGTCGATGATGAGACTTTTCTTTGTGTAAGAGGGAGGAAAGCTTAACTTATTGAAAACTTCTTTCACATGGTTCTGATGGAGGATTCCCTACTCTCCTGAATGTTGTCCAGCTTCCGATTTAATCCATTCCCAGACCGGCTCTCCCCCTTAAGAAAATGGAAATTTTCTTATCCTTTGGGTTCCTTCTGTCCTTTCCCACTTGCAAGCTTCTCTGCTAATTCAATTCCCGTAACCTTTTCCTCGTCCTACTGGTCGTTAATCAAAATGTTGATTGATAATTTCTTTCTAATTCCTTCTGTTATCCACATACTCAGCTTGAAGCTCCCTGACTATCGCCACTTTGGTTTGATGTTTAAAATTCTTCAACACCCTACATTTACCTAATGCTTTTCAGTGAATTGGCGTTTACAAGCTCGGCATTATAGTCCAAAACAAGAAGGTTACTTTCTTAATTCCAACTCATCTTCATAGGACTGATTA
This sequence comes from Lantana camara, assembly GCA_037501455.1. Taxonomy (NCBI): domain Eukaryota; kingdom Viridiplantae; phylum Streptophyta; class Magnoliopsida; order Lamiales; family Verbenaceae; genus Lantana; species Lantana camara. Next base: position 25,353,358 of record CM074855.1, on the reverse strand, counting down.
ATCTCTGAAGGTGGAAAGACCCACTGAACATTTATCTGCTTGAACTTATCATCATTTTCAGGTTCCCAAAATTTTCCACTATTTATTTCATGCCCCCGTTCCTATTAATGCCTGGATCGATAAATTCTCATAATCCCAAACATTTTTAATCTTCAAGCGACCTCAATGACCCGGTTCCCAACATGGTACCCAATAATTCAGAAACCTCTCCTTTAAATTTGAGTCAGTAAGAATAGGAGCAAGAACTGTGTAGAGCATAGGGAGAGCCTATGGACAATAAACACTAAATAATGCATGATGATTAAAGTGTCGATGCACGTTTTGAAACAATTATATCAACTTGAACACATATTTATAAGTAAGGCAATGTAAATAATGTGGATAATTTGAATAGCCACTCAAGACATCAAGTAAGAAAGTCTGAATATAATTAAATCAAGGTTTATAAATGAGGAACAATTTAATTAACAGTTACAATGCACGTGCTTATGAGTGCATTGAAAAACCTGGTACCGCAGAAATGTTGGGCCTGATCCCGATGTTCATTCTCGCTTGACCGAATTGCAACTTGATCCAAGCGATTGATCAGTCTCCTAAGTCTTCAAATCCCTCAGCCTTGATTCATATCTTTCCAAAACCTGTCACTCACAACTTGCTTTGCAAATAAATGCATGTGGGTGAAGCGTGTTCAAGTCACGTAATTGTCACATAATTAATGCGGATAACAAGAATTTAATATAAATTGAAACAAGTATTTCATCAATGTTTAAAATAAACACGTTGGTCAAATAACTTCCAGCAATTCAAGGTCACCCAATTGGTAATCATTAGCATGAATCAATACAAAGTACAAGGTATCAAGTATTTCAGGTAATTCAAGGAATCCAAGTAGCCAGATAATTTCAAATAATATGCAGGACTCTCAAATTATCAAGTAATTCCTATGCCGTACGACCTAGACTCGACATGACACGACACGAGAACCTCGGTTTTGCAACCGGGCTTTGATACCACCTTAGATGTAACACCCCGGTACACGTGGAGGTGCCACACCCCCGCACTATAGGTCAATCCACATACGAAACGGCCAATCCGTACATGAACCAGCCTATAGCGAACGGGTGACAATGCAATACACGACAAGCTAGGCGGGAAACTTAAACATGCGACATGATAAAGCGGAAGCATACTTCAACAATAGCAATTATTTCCTTCAGTTCAATCATGACATATCTCATTTATCACGTAGTGCATAATCTAAACTATCATATCAATACATTATCATCTTCCATTAAAGAATAACAATAACTACAATTCTAGAATTAACGCTAATAATTAAATGCCCGAACCACGGATGACACGACTACATGAACTGGACCCGACTCGACTCACTCCCGCCTAGCGTGCACCTGCAATACCTGAAAGGTGGAGGCGTCAGTCTGTGAAGACCGAGTGAGGGGTTTACATATATATTAGCGCAGATAACATGCAAGTTATATTCTCGGGTAAAGATTTATAAAAGATAATTATACAAGTTCAATAATAACATAGCTTAGCCCGAGAATACAACTGTCAATATTAAATACTTGTTCATTATCATGCAATCAATCAATACATGGCCCCGGCGAGTGAGGGCGGTCTCCAACCTTACTCCAAATGAACATGAACATGCTTGCTTGTTTATTAATCACGAGGTGATCATGCAATCAATTATCGTGCTATCGTGCAATAGTGTAATCAGGTAACATATTCATGGAGTAACAATCATGAAATAACCCGAGGCGCATCCGTGGTGCCGGACTCGTCCCCAGTCTCCTTCTCCCTCCAATGATGGGAAGGTAGCTAGCCTTCACCATCCACGACATGGTGAGCAGAGGGTACATGAATCCCTAAGCCCGGAGCTCCTTCCTCCACTAACCTCCTAGTGGATTCAGGGGTGACCCCAAATGTGGTGAGGATAGCACCAGAGTTACCCGTCAGCCCTTGCTTTCCCGGTTGGCTCTAGTCACTACCCTCGGGCCCATCGTGAACGATCATGCTACTCGCCTAAACATGCTTGAAATCATGAACATGGACAATCATGGCTTGCTTGCTTGAAACATGACTTGCGTGAAATGATATATGACTTGATAAAATGTAGCTATAAATCGTGGTCAATAGTTTATGGAAATTATAAATATAAATACCTTTTGGCCGAAATATCACATAAGGGATATACGGGTTCTATGTAACTAGAAATTAAACCTCACCTGACAGGCGACACACGACTCGTGAATGCGTGAACGTGCTCATGAGCCACAATCTCCGCCCTGGAGAGTAACTGGACAAGAAACGGAACAATGTGCGTGCATGAGACCATAATTCAATCATATTATTCATATAATGACGCACGGCATAATCATACACGAGACATCGAGCAATACACAATGTAGCATGAAAACATGTTGTTTCGACATATAATCAATCATATAATAGCAATTCGGGATCAAATAGGCCATTGGAACGAGGGGCCAAAATTGTAATTTTGTGCAGAATATTTCTGCACTTCCAGGGGTATGGGAACGGCCGTTCCAGGTTTTAAGGCAAAAATGGGAAGGGCCGTTCCCCCACTCCCGAAACTGCTCCCGAAGGTGGGAACGGCCGTTCCGGCTTGCAAGCCAAAATGGGAACGGTCGTTCCCGTCCTCGCCGCCCTGCAACTATTCAAATTATGGGAACGGCCGTTCCCTGTTTACAAAGGGAACGGGAAGGGCCGTTCCCGTTTTACAGAAGATGCAGAAACAGGGGAGAAGAACAGGGGAGCTACGGCCAAGCTCCCAACTCACCTCAAACTCACATATTTCAATCCCATATGTTATAATTCATGAAGGGGGACATGTATATATGCATATAGTGCAATAACACCCCAATATAAACACACAATCCATGCTTTAATCATCATAATCTCCAACTTGAGCATATATGTAAATTCACCATATAATCCCATAAACCTCAAGATTTGAGCATGGATTTCAAGCTATAATTATGCAATCATATTTCTAACAACTCGTACACAACATATCCCATCCAATTCATAAACCCTAGCTTCACATGTTGATTCAAGAAATCATATATCTTCATCTCTACCTTGAAAGAGAGAAATGGAGTGATATAAGATGATGATGATGATGATGATGCCCCAAGCTCCTAATCCTTCAAGTTTATTTGATAAAAGTGATGAATTCTCCTTTCTTTCTTGGATGGTAACGGTTCGGTGGTGAAGGAAGCAAATATGAGATGATTGGCATGAAGTGAAGATGATGATTGAGAGAGATGCATATAACGTGATATTTGGGGAAATATGTAATATTTATGATTTAATCCCCCAAGTTTATAAGTCATGCAATTGAGTATACGAGGTTTAGAAAGTGATCAATTAGGTCCAAAGAGTTCTCATGCAATTTAGTCCCTCAAAGAGAACGAATTGAGCAATTAAGGACAATTGGCAATTAAATCAAATTGGACAATTAGCTCATGTAATAATTAAATTCCAATGATACATTAATTCTCAAGTTGACACATATTTCATATATTTCCACATATTCATGTTGCACGCAATTTATAAAACTAATGTAACACGTTTAAATCAATTAAACGAAATTAATACAATAAAATCCTAACGCTCAAAACCCACGCGTGTCGAGCGTACCTGACTGTCTGCAAATCGGGGCATTACAACTCTCTCCCCCTTAAAAGAATCCGTCCTCGGATTCCATGTCCTGAATTCCTGAAATTTTAATTGGCTCTTACATGTTCATCCCACGCGGGTTAGCTACTCCCCGTCAGGGATTAGTTTGAAAGAGATCTTCATTCCACAATGTCTTCCAATGGTTGAGATCATGACCCTCAGCTTCCGGCGTCTAATCACTCGAAAGAAAATCTAACCTTTCCACTAAAACAAGTTGACAAGTAGTTGGAAATACTGAGAGTGCCCCGTCTCTCAAGCAATTAACGAGAGAACCCCGTCTCTCGAGCAAGTAACAAGAGAACCCCGTCTCCTGACAACCCTGAGAGAATCCCCGTCTCTCACACACACGAATAAAATTCAAGCAAGTACTTACACAATTGATTGCAATTAACACGGAAGGTTCACATAAATTTTTATCACTTATACAAATAATAGTTCACGTAACTAGTAATAACAATCAAAGAATTATATACTAGAACAACGAAATGATACTAATGCACAAGGAATCACGTAAAAGAATATTAAAATAATGATTAAGTAATGGTGTACGTGGTATGCATGATTAAGTGTACCGTTCACCGAGGATTGAGGTTCCGATGTTGAAATAACTCAATCGAAATCTTGATTCTTTTAATTTGCGATTTCTTTCCCGCTTTGTACCAATACGGTTCGATATTTCTATTCTTGCTAACCATTTCTGCCGTTGTGCTGTGTTCTAACATAATCCGTAAATCATCATTAATCACCCAATCTTCAGACCCGTCAGAATTCCAAATTTGCCGGTTGAACCATTCTTGCACTGATTTTCACATTTACTCTCCGATTCCTGAATTGAGAACACCCTGATATTCTTGTTAGAGTGTAATTGCCCGTTCAGGCTTGAAAGACTGACTTTGCGTTCCAAGCAAGCTCTTGTCCAACGAGCAGAGAAAACAGGTGTTACCATTTCTCCGATCTCAGTACTTAAAGTAAACCTTTTCCCGAAGTAGCATTCCTGACTCCTTGTTTGCAATCTGAAAGTTGAGCTCTTACTCCCTTAGTTAACAATACGACGGATATTTGCCATAGAGGAATCAAGGTCGTCGTCCCGTGAGAGTAATTCAGCAAGCACACTTGCATGGATACCGAAGAAATCAAGTCCTAATAACACGTCTTTCACTTGACCCCTGAAATTTGATAACATACCCAACGCTCCGCGAAATATCTTGAAAGAAAGGATCGTTCAATCTTTAGTCTTCTTTGAAATATTTCTGGTAAGTTGGTATATTCATGGAGGCGACAGCGACAGCACGGATGAGAGCTCGATGTGCTATCACAGGCATCTCTAGGGTACAAGTAACAACTTCGTAAGAAAATTCTTGTCGGAGTTAACCTATCAAAACTTGAGATTAGTTCCGGATATCGCCTAAACTGAATCCTTTTCTATTTACTGAGTCAAATGCTATCCTGAGGTTGTCGAAGGATTGCAGACAGTGTATCCACTTCCCTGAAAATGATAATAGTACCAAGGTACTGTCGATGATGAGACTTTTCTTTGTGTAAGAGGGAGGAAAGCTTAACTTATTGAAAACTTCTTTCACATGGTTCTGATGGAGGATTCCCTACTCTCCTGAATGTTGTCCAGCTTCCGATTTAATCCATTCCCAGACCGGCTCTCCCCCTTAAGAAAATGGAAATTTTCTTATCCTTTGGGTTCCTTCTGTCCTTTCCCACTTGCAAGCTTCTCTGCTAATTCAATTCCCGTAACCTTTTCCTCGTCCTACTGGTCGTTAATCAAAATGTTGATTGATAATTTCTTTCTAATTCCTTCTGTTATCCACATACTCAGCTTGAAGCTCCCTGACTATCGCCACTTTGGTTTGATGTTTAAAATTCTTCAACACCCTACATTTACCTAATGCTTTTCAGTGAATTGGCGTTTACAAGCTCGGCATTATAGTCCAAAACAAGAAGGTTACTTTCTTAATTCCAACTCATCTTCATAGGACTGATTAATCTCTGAAGGTGGAAAGACCCACTGAACATTTATCTGCTTGAACTTATCATCATTTTCAGGTTCCCAAAATTTTCCACTATTTATTTCATGCCCCCGTTCCTATTAATGCCTGGATCGATAAATTCTCATAATCCCAAACATTTTTAATCTTCAAGCGACCTCAATGACCCGGTTCCCAACATGGTACCCAATAATTCAGAAACCTCTCCTTTAAATTTGAGTCAGTAAGAATAGGAGCAAGAACTGTGTAGAGCATAGGGAGAGCCTATGGACAATAAACACTAAATAATGCATGATGATTAAAGTGTCGATGCACGTTTTGAAACAATTATATCAACTTGAACACATATTTATAAGTAAGGCAATGTAAATAATGTGGATAATTTGAATAGCCACTCAAGACATCAAGTAAGAAAGTCTGAATATAATTAAATCAAGGTTTATAAATGAGGAACAATTTAATTAACAGTTACAATGCACGTGCTTATGAGTGCATTGAAAAACCTGGTACCGCAGAAATGTTGGGCCTGATCCCGATGTTCATTCTCGCTTGACCGAATTGCAACTTGATCCAAGCGATTGATCAGTCTCCTAAGTCTTCAAATCCCTCAGCCTTGATTCATATCTTTCCAAAACCTGTCACTCACAACTTGCTTTGCAAATAAATGCATGTGGGTGAAGCGTGTTCAAGTCACGTAATTGTCACATAATTAATGCGGATAACAAGAATTTAATATAAATTGAAACAAGTATTTCATCAATGTTTAAAATAAACACGTTGGTCAAATAACTTCCAGCAATTCAAGGTCACCCAATTGGTAATCATTAGCATGAATCAATACAAAGTACAAGGTATCAAGTATTTCAGGTAATTCAAGGAATCCAAGTAGCCAGATAATTTCAAATAATATGCAGGACTCTCAAATTATCAAGTAATTCCTATGCCGTACGACCTAGACTCGACATGACACGACACGAGAACCTCGGTTTTGCAACCGGGCTCTGATACCACCTTAGATGTAACACCCCGGTACACGTGGAGGTGCCACACCCCCGCACTATAGGTCAATCCACATACGAAACGGCCAATCCGTACATGAACCAGCCTATAGCGAACGGGTGACAATGCAATACACGACAAGCTAGGCGGGAAACTTAAACATGCGACATGATAAAGCGGAAGCATACTTCAACAATAGCAATTATTTCCTTCAGTTCAATCATGACATATCTCATTTATCACGTAGTGCATAATCTAAACTATCATATCAATACATTATCATCTTCCATTAAAGAATAACAATAACTACAATTCTAGAATTAACGCTAATAATTAAATGCCCGAACCACGGATGACACGACTACATGAACTGGACCCGACTCGACTCACTCCCGCCTAGCGTGCACCTGCAATACCTGAAAGGTGGAGGCGTCAGTCTGTGAAGACCGAGTGAGGGGTTTACATATATATTAGCGCAGATAACATGCAAGTTATATTCTCGGGTAAAGATTTATAAAAGATAATTATACAAGTTCAATAATAACATAGCTTAGCCCGAGAATACAACTGTCAATATTAAATACTTGTTCATTATCATGCAATCAATCAATACATGGCCCCGGCGAGTGAGGGCGGTCTCCAACCTTACTCCAAATGAACATGAACATGCTTGCTTGTTTATTAATCACGAGGTGATCATGCAATCAATTATCGTGCTATCGTGCAATAGTGTAATCAGGTAACATATTCATGGAGTAACAATCATGAAATAACCCGAGGCGCATCCGTGGTGCCGGACTCGTCCCCAGTCTCCTTCTCCCTCCAATGATGGGAAGGTAGCTAGCCTTCACCATCCACGACATGGTGAGCAGAGGGTACATGAATCCCTAAGCCCGGAGCTCCTTCCTCCACTAACCTCCTAGTGGATTCAGGGGTGACCCCAAATGTGGTGAGGATAGCACCAGAGTTACCCGTCAGCCCTTGCTTTCCCGGTTGGCTCTAGTCACTACCCTCGGGCCCATCGTGAACGATCATGCTACTCGCCTAAACATGCTTGAAATCATGAACATGGACAATCATGGCTTGCTTGCTTGAAACATGACTTGCGTGAAATGATATATGACTTGATAAAATGTAGCTATAAATCGTGGTCAATAGTTTATGGAAATTATAAATATAAATACCTTTTGGCCGAAATATCACATAAGGGATATACGGGTTCTATGTAACTAGAAATTAAACCTCACCTGACAGGCGACACACGACTCGTGAATGCGTGAACGTGCTCATGAGCCACAATCTCCGCCCTGGAGAGTAACTGGACAAGAAACGGAACAATGTGCGTGCATGAGACCATAATTCAATCATATTATTCATATAATGACGCACGGCATAATCATACACGAGACATCGAGCAATACACAATGTAGCATGAAAACATGTTGTTTCGACATATAATCAATCATATAATAGCAATTCGGGATCAAATAGGCCATTGGAACGAGGGGCCAAAATTGTAATTTTGTGCAGAATATTTCTGCACTTCCAGGGGTATGGGAACGGCCGTTCCAGGTTTTAAGGCAAAAATGGGAAGGGCCGTTCCCCCACTCCCGAAACTGCTCCCGAAGGTGGGAACGGTCGTTCCGGCTTGCAAGCCAAAATGGGAACGGTCGTTCCCGTCCTCGCCGCCCTGCAACTATTCAAATTATGGGAACGGCCGTTCCCTGTTTACAAAGGGAACGGGAAGGGCCGTTCCCGTTTTACAGAAGATGCAGAAACAGGGGAGAAGAACAGGGGAGCTACGGCCAAGCTCCCAACTCACCTCAAACTCACATATTTCAATCCCATATGTTATAATTCATGAAGGGGGACATGTATATATGCATATAGTGCAATAACACCCCAATATAAACACACAATCCATGCTTTAATCATCATAATCTCCAACTTGAGCATATATGTAAATTCACCATATAATCCCATAAACCTCAAGATTTGAGCATGGATTTCAAGCTATAATTATGCAATCATATTTCTAACAACTCGTACACAACATATCCCATCCAATTCATAAACCCTAGCTTCACATGTTGATTCAAGAAATCATATATCTTCATCTCTACCTTGAAAGAGAGAAATGGAGTGATATAAGATGATGATGATGATGATGATGCCCCAAGCTCCTAATCCTTCAAGTTTATTTGATAAAAGTGATGAATTCTCCTTTCTTTCTTGGATGGTAACGGTTCGGTGGTGAAGGAAGCAAATATGAGATGATTGGCATGAAGTGAAGATGATGATTGAGAGAGATGCATATAACGTGATATTTGGGGAAATATGTAATATTTATGATTTAATCCCCCAAGTTTATAAGTCATGCAATTGAGTATACGAGGTTTAGAAAGTGATCAATTAGGTCCAAAGAGTTCTCATGCAATTTAGTCCCTCAAAGAGAACGAATTGAGCAATTAAGGACAATTGGCAATTAAATCAAATTGGACAATTAGCTCATGTAATAATTAAATTCCAATGATACATTAATTCTCAAGTTGACACATATTTCATATATTTCCACATATTCATGTTGCACGCAATTTATAAAACTAATGTAACACGTTTAAATCAATTAAACGAAATTAATACAATAAAATCCTAACGCTCAAAACCCACGCGTGTCGAGCGTACCTGACTGTCTGCAAATTGGGGCGTTACATTGAGTTTGTGATCGACTTGTACCCTAACGCAGAGCCGTATTCCAAGACTCCGTATCGTATGGCTCCGGCCGAGTTGAAAGAGTTGAAGACTCAACTTGATGCGTTGTTGGAGATTGGGTACATTAGACCGAGTTCTTCTCCTTGGGGTGCACCGGTTTTGTTTGTAAAGAAGAGGGACGGGACCTTGAGAATGTGCATAGACTATAGAGAGTTGAACCGGATGACGATCAAGAACAAGTATCCTCTTCCACACATCGAGGAGTTGTTTGACATACTTCAGGGATCGAAAGTCTATTCGAAACTGGACTTAAGACAAGGATACTACCAGCTGCGTATCCGAGCGGGGGATATTTCTAAGACAGGATTTAACACTCGGTACGGGCATTATGAGTTTGTTGTGATGCCGTTTGGTTTGACTAATGCCCCAGCAGCTTTTATGGATATGATGCACAGGATCTTCAGGCCTTTTCTGGATAAGTTCGTGGTCATTTTTATTGATGATATCCTGGTTTTCTCGAAGTTTGCCGAGGAGCATGCAAGACACCTCCAGTTGGTATTAAGGACTTTGAAGGAGCATCAGTTGTTTGCCAAGTTCAGCAAGTGTGAGTTCTGGATTGACAGGGTGTCATTCTTGGGTCACGTGATTTCGGGCAACGGTTTGGAAGTCGATCCTTCCAAGATTGAGTCGGTGTTGAAGTGGGAGAAACCTAGGAATGCCTCTGAGATTAGGAGTTTCTTGGGATTGGCAGGTTATTACCGGAGGTTTGTTAAGGATTTCTCCAAGTTAGCAGCTCCTTTAACCCGGTTGACGAAGAAGAATGTGAAATTTGATTGGAATGAAGATTGTGAGAAGAGTTTCACTTTCTTGAAGGAGAAGTTAGTGTCTGCTCCAGTATTAGCCCTTCCGGAAGGTTCTGAGGGATATGCGGTTTATACGGATGCTTCTAAGGAAGGTTTGGGATGTGTGTTGACTCAGCAGGGTAAGGTAATTGCTTATGCGTCACGGAAGTTGAAAGAGCATGAGAAGAATTACCCGACACATGATCTTGAGCTTGCTGCCGTAGTCTTTGCACTTGGAAAGTGGAGACATTATTTGTACGGGGTATCTTTCGAGATTTTCACCGACCACAAAAGCCTCCAGTATTTATTCACTCAGAAGGATTTGAATATGAGGCAACGGCGTTGGATGGAAAGGTTGGAAGACTATGATTGCACGATCAAGTACCATCCCGGCAAAGCCAACGTGGTCGCCGATGCACTTAGTAGGAAGGCTAGTGTGTCGAGCCTGGAAGTGGGTGAGAGTAGTGGAATCGAGCCAATTGTCTTAAAGGCTCGAGTTTCTAATATTTCAGTCCAGCCAGAATTGAAGCACAAGTTGTTTGAAGCTCAGAGTACAGATTTGGAAGTTCAGAGATTGGTAGCTAAGGCAAGAGCTGATCCAGAGTGTCCATTCGGGTTCGATGAAACCGGTCTTCTTCGTTTCAAGAACCGAGTGGTTGTACCCGAAGAGTTGAAACGGGTGTTGCTCGAGGAAGCTCACAGATCGGCTTATTCTATCCACCCCGGAGAAAACAAGATGTATAAGGACTTAAGGCAATATTATTGGTGGCGTGGATTGAAGAAAGATGTGGCCGAGTTTGTGAAGCATTGTCTCACTTGTCAGAAAGTGAAAGCCGAGCATCAGAAACCGGGAGGTCTTCTTCAGCCGTTACCTATTCCTGAGTGGAAGTGGGAACAGGTGACGATGGATTTCGTGTCCGGATTACCTAAGGTGAAAGGTGGATTTGATGGGATTTGGGTGATTGTGGACCGTTTGACGAAGTCTGCACATTTTCTACCGGTTCGGATGTCGTATAAGATTCGCAAGCTTGCCGAGCTTTATAACCGGGAGATCGTTAGACTTCACGGGATTCCGATCAGTATCGTTTCAGACAGAGATCCACGGTTCACTTCGAGGTTGTGGCGTGAGTTGCAAGAGGTTTTGGGTACGAAGCTCCAGTTTAGTACAGCTTTTCATCCTCAGACGGATGGTCAGTCCGAGAGATTAATAAGGTATCTCGAGGATTTGGTTCGAGCTTGTTCTTTGGATTTTCAGTCTTCTTGGCATGATCAGCTACCTTTGATTGAGTTCGCATACAACAACAGTTTTCAGGCTTCGATTGGAATGGCACCATATGAGCTACTTTATGGACGCAAGTGTCGTTCTCCGTTGTTCTTTGATTTGGAAGAGTGGAAATGGACTAAACAGGAAGGTGTTAAGAAAGGTGAAAAATTGGAAAAACCTTCCAAGGCCGTTGAAGCTATGATTGAGAAAGTCCAACTAATAAAACAACTGATGAAATCAGCTCAGGACAGACAGAAGAGCTACGCCGATCGTCGCAGAAGGGATCTCGAGTTTGAGGTTGGAGACCGGGTATTCTTAAAGGCGTCTCCACGTAAAGGATTTGCTCGGATTGGGAAAGGAGGTAAACTTAAACCTCGTTATTTAGGTCCTTATGAGATTTTGGAAAGAATTGGAGAAGTTGCTTACAGATTGGACCTACCACCGAGCCTCACGGGGATTCATAACGTATTTCACGTGTCTCAGCTGAGGAAATACTACCCTGATGAAACCGAGATCATTCCTGTTGAAGAAGTGGAATTGGAACCAAGTCTTACCTTTGTTCAGAAACCGGTCAAGGTTTTGGATAAGAAGTTTCAGGAATTAAGAAACCGGAGGATTCCCATGGTTAAGGTTCTTTGGAGAAGTGATAAGACTGAAGAAGCCACGTGGGAGACCGAAGACAAAATGAGACGGTTCCATCCAGAGTTGTTCCCTTCCGATCAGTGAATCTGGGGACCAGATTCTTATAAGGAGGGAGGATTGTAACGCCCCAGCTTTCGGCAATTCAGGTATGAACGACACGTGTGCGTTTGAGAGTTGTAATTTAATTATTAATTGATCATTTAATTCATTTTTCATAGCATGACCTAAATTTTATAAAATTATATTCTTAACATTTTATTGAAAATTCATATCATATCATAATTTTCCGGAGTTATTGAACGTGATTGCAAGGTGAATTATTTCTTTTATGTCCTTAATTGCTCATTTGCATGAATATGAGATCTAATTGCATTGGACCTAATTGATCATGTAAAATGGGATTTGAACCTCATAGCATGACTTACTAAGTGAAGGAACTTAATAGCAAAATTGGCTATTTCTTCCTCCTTTCTTCAGCATATCACGTACCATTACATTTCTTTTCTTCATACAAACATTTCTTCCTTGTTCTTGCTTCCCATTTCAACCGATCAAAACCCTCACTTTGAAGAGAGGAGATTTCATCCATTCAAGCTAATAATTGTGGGTTTTGGGATCATACAAGCATCATCAATATCACTTCATCATCTCTTCTTCCATTTCTTTCATTTGAGGTAATTATGGAGTGTGAATGATTTTCTTGTAAAAATGGTATATCTAGGGCTTTGTTATACATTGAATGAATTGTGTATTGGTTGTTGGAAAATTTATTGTGAACCTTAAGCTTGAGTTTGATGCATATAACTTGTGATTTATGGACTTGAAGCATGATGGAGTGAATGGGTTTCAAATGAGTGATTATTGATGATCTAACATGGAGTCAAGTGTTTTTATGAATTGTTATTGATCAAAATGTATGTTAGCATATTTAGTGCATCTTATATTCACATTTAAACTTGGCTTGAAGCCATTTTTGTGGTTATTTGTGGTGATTGCCATGGCTGCTCTGTTTCTGCTCTGCATTCTTTTGCTCACGTATTCTGGGAACGGCCCTTCCCAGCCCCAGTTCAAAACTGGAACGGCCGTTCCCATGATGCTGAGACTCAGGCCAGCGAGACTGGGAACGGCCGTTCCCACTTTGGCCTGAGAGCCGGAACGGCCCTTCCCAGCCAAGACGCGTTTTATTTTAAAAAAACGCTGGCGTGTTTTCTTCAAGCCATGGGAACGGCCCTTCCCATTTTCAAGGGAAGGCCGGAACGGCCGTTCCCACGGCGAATGTAGAGCAAAAGCTACTGCATAAAATTAAAATTTCATCATCATTCTACAATCATTTCTTTGACCCCTAATTGATGTTATATGATCGCATACATGTTGAAACGTGATATTTTTATGGTACATTATATTTTTCTCGTCGTCTCGTTGCATTTTCGCCGTTCGTCATATTTGGTACATATTGTGTCGTGTTTCACGGACAATTGTCTTTCTTGCACAGACCAGCTTCCTGGTGACGAGGAGCAGGCCCCGTGAGCTGTTTCCTTGGATTATTTTAGGTCGTTCAGGTGAGGTTTAATTTTAGATACATAGGACCCGTACAACCCTATGTGAATTTTAAGCCAAAACCTATATTTATACTTATAGTTTTCAAATGAGATTGGTTTTCAAATGTTTTATCGAATCATTGAAGAAATTGATTGATTGATTTGGCGAGTATTGTATTGCACTGTGGGCCCGAGGGTAGGACTCGAGCCAACCGGGAAAGCACGGGCTGACGGGTAACTCGAGAGCTATCCTCACCAAATTGGGATGACCCCTGAACCCTCTAGGAGATTAGGGGAGGAAGGAGTTTCGGGCTTAGGGATTCATGTACCCTCTGCCCAGATTGATTGGATGGTGGGGCCTTGCAATCCCACCATCACCCGGAGGAAGAAGGCGTTATTGAAACTGCTAATTGTGCACATTAATGAATTGCTTGATCACCTAAATCACCTAATAATTGATTGATTGATTGTACACAGTCGGTGTAAGGTTGGAGACTTGCCCCACTCGCCGGGCCACGAATTGATTGTATTGAATTGATCGAATTGAAATTGGATTAGTTGTAATCTCGGGCGATAGTATATCTTTTAACCTATTAGATCGTATTGTTTTCCAAAATTATTACCCGAGGTTATAACTTGCATGTATGTGCGCTTATATTTATTTATACCCCTCGCTCAGTCTGTGTTGGACTGACACCTCAACTTTTCAGTGTTTTGCAGGGCGTACTAGGCGGGAATTTAGAGTCTAGTGGTCTTTAAATTTGGGTCTAGCACACTTCATTCCCACTTTTTGTATGTATAGTTATTTGGGATTTTGTATATCGCCTTGTTATCTATATTGTTGGGGAATTGAGATTGTACTGACAGTGTGAATGTTGGTAACTATAAGTAAATAAATAAATATGGTACCTATACGTATCTAATGAATGTTATTGCTTCCGCTTTTAATACTCTGACTTGATTGTTGTTTGGTTTTAAATTGAGGGTACCCGCCTAGCCTTGAGTCATTTTATTGTCTCCCGTTCGCTATCGCTTTGATTCATGTATGGATAGTCCATTTCATATGTGGATTGGAGCTATAGTGCGGGGGATGTGGTGCCTGGCGTTCCGGGTGCTACACTGCCGAAGTTTCTGCCGCTGTTGCCTCGCCGGAACCACCACTTGCGGTGGTTTTCGTGCTGAACGGAGGCCGGAAATGGAACGGGAAGGTCCAAAAACGTAGGGTAGGGTCAAGCTCCGCTCGCGAAACTCGCCGGAACGCCGGCGGCGAAGTGGTGGCGCCACCCGCCACCTTCAGGCCGCCGATGCGCCGCCGTCGGTCTTCGGTTGGCCACGATCTTGGTACGGTTGTGACGGGCTCGTCGAGCTGATGAATTTCCACTATTGATTCGTCGAATTCCGTCGAGAAACGAGGGAGAACGAGCATGTGTGTGAAATTGCACCTTCACTGCATGAATAGTGCTCTACGCGAGGAAGAAGACGATGCGGCTGGAGCTGCTGAAATGGCACGCAAAACGAGGGAATCCGAGTATATATCTCGGGTCCTCGTACGCAAAAACGATCGAACGAACGAGCTAACGACATCCGAATTGGGCAAACTTAGAGTCTACGGACTCGTTTCGCCGCCCCGGACGCGTTGAAGGGGTCAAAGAAGTCAAAATCTCAACCGAACGAGAAGTGACCGGAAAAACCCCCTAAAAGGAGAAAATTACAAAAAGGGCCCTAAACTCTAAAAGAGTTTAAAATAGGGCCACGAAAAATATAAAATCACTTAATTAAACACATAAAAGTTAAAAGGTGACATACCTTATAATTCGAACGATCGGGATGTTACAGATAAGCTCATTCATCGAGTTATTAAGCCTTATGGTTATGTCTCCTTTTTTATTTTTTATTTTTAAGCTATCGTGACAGGAATCGTGTCAACACCCTTCCTGCATGGGAAACAAAATAGCTCGTTTCACGCAATTTCCATACTACCTAACCATCACCTCCAAGAGCATCAACAAATGAACCTCAAAATTCCCTTCTTATGACAAGCGAACCGAGATTTTGGTGGAGGATTTTGTTCAAAAATAACAGTTGAAAAACTTTATTAAAAATATTACACTAAACCCCCATATTGATATATTTAATTACAGTAAATCCCCAAGGGTAATGTTGGAATAAAAAAAAAATTGACCAAAGTCAACGAGGGTATTTTGGGGTTTTCAATCAAATTTTTGCTGACGTCAGCAACTTTCAAATGAAAATGGGGGTTAAGTGTAATTACTTATTTTTTGAAGGGTGGTGTCTGTAATATAATCTAAAAGTAGTGGTGAATTATAATTACCCCATCTAATTTGGGTGCTAGGTGTAATTAACCCCTTAAAAGAAATTTATCTAATTGAATATTAAGTAAGCTAAAATGATTCCAGTATATGCATACTAGCCTACAACCAATAGTACGAGATTAATTCTGACCAAAAAAAAAAAAGTACGAGATTAATATAATTATGCTATATTTAAAATAAATTCTACCAAAAAAAAATTATTTAAAATAAAAAAAATTTATACGAAATTATTATAATTATATTATATTTAAAATAGATGAAAATTATTGTGAATTAATTTTTTAATTAACTTATAATTATATGGTTCCATGAGACATGTGCAATGTATATGATTAACTTTTTTGACAAACATATAATTATATGCTAGCATGCGATTAGTACAATGCAAGTAATTTTATAACTATATTATATTTTAAAGTAACTAAAAATTATTAAACACTAAAATAATATTATAATTACAAAATAATTATATTATAATTATATTATATAGAGTGCATCTACCTAAAATATTTAAATTTATTATTATTGATGAAATTAATTTAAAATGTATGTGAACCAAAACACATAAAAATATAACGAAAAACATATAAAAAATATTAAAATTATAACAATATGAGTATCACATTATAACAATCTTTCGTGTACCTAAAACGAATATAAATATGTATTCAATACATTTCCCAATATATAATAGAAACATTATTGGGACAGTTTGAAAAAACTCCCCATCAGTTTGGAATATTTTTACTTAACTCCCCATAAAATTATACTACATAATAGGATATAAATACGGCATTAGAACGTTTTAGTACTAGATTTTGTGAAAATTATACAACATATTTTGAGAGTTATTTTAAGTCCTACATTATGTGAAAATCATATGATATTTTGCCCAAATGGGGAGTTAAGTAAAAATATGATGTCCAATTTGGGATTTATCTCACATTACCCGAAAATTATTTCTTATATGTGATACATCACCGATAAGAAAAAATTAATTAAGAAAACAATTAAATATTTATGTCGCTCGTTACAAAAGAAATACAAATATATATGCCTACTCAGTAAAAGAACTTTAAAGTTAATTACAGATATAACTTAAAGCGAAAGTTGTCGAGTAAATTGCTATTTGAATATAAGATTAAATTAATTGATTAGTTTGTTGCATGTTCATATTTTTAAAACCTCAAATATAATCATTTATAAAAACAAAAACGACTCATATTTTAAGAAATTGAGGCAGAAATCTGAAAAATCTTTTAAATTTCGTCAGTCTAATCAAGGGTTTCAAACTTCAACAGCTTCGTCAAAAATCGAATTGCAAGTTGATATTCTAGCAACTTGATGTGATAAAACTAATTAATTCAAAATAAGATTAAATTAATAAAATTAAACTTTGAATTAATTTACAAAAACAAAAATAACTCGTACCTTATGAGATAATGAGTCGGAAATTTCGAAACTCTTTCAAAATTCGTTAACCTTGTTAAAAATTTTAAACTTTGTCAACATCATCAATGAATCAAATTGCTACTTGACATTTTAAAATTAACTAATTCAAAATAATGATTAAATTATTATAATTAAACTTTTGAATTAATTTATTTGTTACATGCCCATATTTTATAAACTTCAAATATGATAATTAATAAAAAACAAACTCGCACTTTGAAAGATTAAGTTAGAAATCTCGAAAATATTTTAAACTTCATCAACCTCATCAAGGATTCAAACTTCAAAAACCTCGTCAAGAAATCCAATTATAATTTGATATTCTAAAAGTTTTGTTTTAGTTTTTTTTTTAAATTTATTAATCTCTTTATTTTAATTAATATATCCTCTCAATGTATAAACTCTAATTAATAATAGTATTAAAAATCATTTTGATCATGACGTGATGTGTGATTAATAATAGGTTCAATTTTTTTTATCTTAAATCTTCTTAATTTTGAGTTGAATGCGTGATTAACAATAGTTATTACTCAAACTTTTTTTATCTTAAGCAAAATATATTGGTAGAATATTAGCTATTTTACTTAATATAGATATGTAAACATGCACGATAATTAGGGATAATCATTCCTTAATTATCCAATCAATAACATTTATATACATCGATAAAAATATGTATAATTTTAAAAAAATTCACACATGAAAAGTATATATGAATCTTACCGAAGATACTCTTCTTAATTACTATTTATTTTTATAATAAAATAATATACAAAATAAGGATCAACCAATTATATTTTTTTATCTAATTAAACATTTCAAAAAAAAATTATAAAATTCTATTCATTCTAAATTGCACAATTAAAGTCAAACATCGTTATCAAATATATAATAGTATAGTTATCAAATAAATAATAGTATAGATATGGAAAATTCTACCCTGGATCTGACTCGATCGAACCAAACCAATTAAAAGGTTAAGTGTATTACACTTGCCATTTGATTTATCACTTTCCCTAAATTTTCCACCAACCACGTGAAAAGTGTAATACACTTACTCTTTTAATTGGTTTGGTTCGGTCGAGTCGGATCCGGGGTAGAATTTTCCATATCTATAGCCATTAGATTTATCACTTTCCCGAAATTTTCCACCAGCCACGTGAAAAGTGTAAAACACTCGTCTCTCGTTACATTGAACACTCACCCCCTCGTTACACTGACTCGGCCAAGACAGGCTTAACTCGAGTTAGAATTACCCGATAGATATAGATACATACCCAAAAATTGAGGTTTTACGATGCTTTAAATACGTACATTGACATCATGAATTCACGATTAAAGCCAATGTAAACTCTACTCTATATATTTTTGTTTATGATTACCCTAAAAATTAAATAATGCTCAGTTGGTTCCGGAGGGGCAAATTTGTGACAAGGTACAAGATTCGATTCCCACAGGCTGCAGTGTGGGAGCTTTATTCTTGAGTCCATTTTGGGCTTTGAGGGTGGGCTCCTTGTAGACCTTGTGAGGAGCACACCTCCCCCTTAACGGGTCGCGGAGTACCTGATTTACCTCCTTCCACTTGCTTCGTCGGACCGGAGTGTTGGGGGCCTTAGTGTTGGGATTGAACCTTTTGCCACAAGGAAATTCGTTTTTTCTTTATCCCGAAAGCAGCCTAGAGTTTCTTTTATTCGCAACTCTTTTCTTCGTCCCCACAACAGCCAAGAGTTTCTTTTATTTGCAACTATTTCTTGTCAAGTTTTTTCCGCACCTATAAAATAATGGCTCAGCCCTCTATTTTCTCCACACCTACGATTCAAGTGGATTTGTGAAAAACGGGGGCGGCTGAAGGTGACGACACACTCACATCTTTTCTACTGTGTGTACTTCGTATTCTGTTTCTACTGTGTGTTCTTCGTATTATGGGCCGATATAATCTTCAGGGAGTATGATTCCTATCGTGTTGCAGCCGATATCTTCAGGGAGTATGATTCCTGCCGTATGTGCTTTGAATTCTGGGATTTCTTCTTTGCTGTCGATATCGTCAGGGATTTCTCATTCTGGGGTTTCTCCTTTGTTGTTTCCAACTGTGTGTGCTTTGGGTTATGGGGTTTCTCGTTTGCTGCCGATATCTCCAGGGATTTCTCATTCTCATTCACAGAGGAGAATTGCATCTTTTTGTGGGAGAAGTTCATGGAAACCAGCTTTTCCAAATATTAAATTATCTTCATCATCTTCACCACCTCTTCCAAATATTAAATTATCGTCACCTTTAGGTAAGCCTGAATTGATTATTTGATTATTTCAAATGAGGGCTATTTCATTTTGATTTTTAAGATATCATTGCAGGGATTGCATCAAAACCTTTCCAAAGTAGCTAGTTTCATGCAATTCCCGTACTACCCAAGCGTCGTCTCCTACCATCAGCTCCAAGAGCAAACAAACATAAACCTCAAGGTTCTATGACAAGGGAAGCGAGATTTAGGTGGAGAATCTTGGCTTGCATCCCATATTGTTTTCAGGAGATATGGTTTATTGGTGAAACTGCACGCCACATACAGGATTTTAAATTCTGCATTAATTGCCCTTTCGTAATGTCCTTGGGGAGAATACCCAGATGGTTTGCATTCTTTTCATTCTTTGCGTACTTGTTTGTTATTGTGGTAGGAGCAGTGAATAGAAAAGAATGTCCGTATTTCTTTAGATTCCATGTGGATATGAGTTTGCTGTTGGGGATGCTTTTTCTGCCCCAGATCGCGGGATCCTGGGTGTACCTGAGCCAATCCGTTTGGGTCTTTATTTCATTTGCATTTATGGTGGTGGTTTTGGAGTGCATGAGATGTGCCCTTTGTGGGATGCACCCCGACGTCCCGTTTTTATCCCATATGGTGGAGCATGGCATCTCGGACCCAGATACATGACTAGATGAGACATGGTTTTTTATTATGTGCATCTAACTTCTTGTTTTAACTTTAAAATGGAATTTACCTCCTTTCCTACTATAATTTTGATTTTAGCTTTAATATTTTCTTGCCTTTTTTCAGTATTATATTCGATAGTTTTTGTGGTCATCTCTAAAAGCCATTTATCATAAAGATACAAATTTTATATAACCAAAATTCATGTTAAGGTCGCCCAAAACAGTCAGATGCCCTAGCATTGCACCACCAATCCTTGTTGAGTACCAATTAAAATAAATTTATCTAATTGAATATTAAATAAAGCTATATGTATATGTTGCCTCAAGGAAAAGAAAGGAAAAATAATAGAAGATCAGAGACTAAAATTTAAACCGGTAGGCCTTTTATTTTTGAATATTGATACCCTTCTCCGCATGAATTTGCAATCGAACAACCACTTTTACTCCAGGCAATCGTGCACAACTCAACTCGTTTGAGGAAATTCTTGAACTTGAATTCAATGTCTTCAATGTTAAAGTCACTTGGTGCGACAAAAGAAGAATTAAAAAATAATCAGAACATACAAACTTAATATTACATACCCCATTGTCATAGCCGAATCAAGATAATCTAAGCAAACATTCCTATACCAAATCAAGCACTGTTCCTTCCCATCATAGGTTCTACATCTTTAAGTTAGCATTTTAATTCAATCTACAACAATCAAAATTCAACAAACTAATCTGAATTAAAACATAGTTAATTCCAATTCAATGTTGTCCAAGCGATTCTCAACTGCGAACGCATGGAAATTTCAAACAACAGCATCAGAAATATCTGAATGGTATGCGAGGGAAGAAGCTTGGTGAAGGCAACGTGCGAAGGCCCACTGGATGTCAGAAGGAGATAGGAACACTGGATATTTCTTTTCCAGAACAAAAAAAACCGAGAACGCATAAATCAAATAGACAGTCTCTTGGATGGGGGAGGAATTCTACGGTCTAAACCAGAGGAGATACAGGCAGTTGTGGAGAATTATTTTCAATCGATCTTTTCGCCTAATTAGACCCTTGTTGTGGAAATCGATAGTACCTTGGCATTGCTTCATCAGAAGGTTACCCCGGAGATGAATGATTTGCTCATCGAGCCGTATTCTTCTCTAGAAATCGAGAAAGCATTGAAATCCATGTTCCCTCTTAAGGCCCCCGGGCCGGACGGTATGCCACCTATCTTTTTTCAAAAATTCTGGAGTTTTATACATGATGATATTATTAACTGCACAACTGAATTTTTGAATCTTGGGCGTTTTGACAAGACTATGCATGCTACTAATATTGTGTTAATTCCTATAGTCGAAAATCCCAAAAGCATGTATGATTTACACCCTATTAGCCTCTGCAACGTTATGTACAAAATTTCTTCAAAAGTTATCTCCATCGGCCTCAAACCGGTTTTGAAAACTGTGATTTCCCGTACCCAAAGTGCTTTTTTCCTCGGGTAGGCTAATCACTGACAACGTTTTGTGTGCTTTTGAGGTCAATCATTTCATTAAACACAGAAAATTAACAGGGTGCAGAAGGTTTCCTGGCACTTAAACTGGATATGAGTAAAGCGTATGACATGGTAGAATGACGTTTCTTGGAACGAACTATGTTGAGGTTAGGTTTCCATACTTCTGTCGTTAATCTGATCATGCAGTGCATTTCTCTTGTCAATTATTCTTTTGTTCTTAATGGTTCGAGCTTTGGGCATGTGTCTCCGGGTCGTGGCCTTAGACAAGGCGACCCTTTGTCTCCTTATCTGTTTCTTATTTGCTTTGAGGTATTGAGTTGCTTATTGGAGAACGAGCGTAGAGTGGAGGGAATCCGGATCTGTAGAGAGGCACCAGTTATATCACACTTATTGTTTGCAGACGATACCATGGTGTTTAGCAGGGCCTTGGGGGACGTGGTGGATGGGGTCTTGGCGGTTCTAAATAGATATGGAACGGTGTCTGGGCAGTTGATTAACTATGAGAAGTCGACCATTGTCTTTAGCCCGAATGTGGATGGGGAGGTGGCGGAGGAGCTGGCGGGTCAGTTAGGTGTTCGGGTTGTTGAGAAGCATGACAAATACTTAGGCCTTCCAGCGATGGTTGGTAGATCTAAAAAAGAGGTGTTTGCAAGTATCCAGGACCGCATCAGTAAAAGAGTACACGGTTGGAGGGATAAGGCGTTATCACAGGCGGGGCGAGAAATCTTGATTAAAGCAATTTTACAGGCCACCCCGGCTTACGCAATGAGCTACTTTAGACTCCCGGAGTCATTGTTGCAGGAGATATCTTCGTTGTTGGCCAGATTTTGGTGGTGCGTGAAGGACGACAATAAGATTCATTGGATTAGTTGGGAGAAACTTTGCGTTCCTAGGGAGATGGAGGAATGGGTTTTCATAATTTGAAAGCTTTCAATGAGGCCCTATTAGCTAAACAAGGATGGCGATTGGTCACCGAGCCAAATGGGTTATTGTCCAGACTATCAAGAGCGAGATACTTTCCCGGCGAAAGTTTCTTTGAGGCACGATTGGGCACGAACCCCTCGCTTACTTGGCGCAGCATCTGGAATGCTAGAAATTTGCTTGATAAAGGCTTGAGGTGGAGAGTGGGTAATGGTGCATGTATTCAGATTTGGAAGGATAAATGGCTTCCTCGTCCATCGAGTTTCAGACCTTTGGTGTGTCCTGAAGGGTCGAGCAGCTTGGTGTACGTGAAACAGCTCATCAGGGTAAATGGAGAATGGGATGAAGAGCTGGTGTGTGGTGCTTTTGTGAATATAGATGCTGATGCAATCCTTTTGATCCCTCTAGGTACCTCGCATTCCGTTGATCGCCGGATTTGGCACTACAACAACAATGGGCGTTTTTCAGTAAAGAGCGCCAATCTTGTTGCTCTGGAGACGCTAGGGAGGTAAATGGGACCGAAGAGTCGTTTAGTAGACAATCGTGGAAGGTATTCTGGGATAGGAAGGTCACGCCTAAGATAAAAGTCTTCATTTGAAGGCTTTGTCGCGGGGCTTTGCCGGTTGGGGAAGCTTTAAGGAGGAAACGGTGCAGGGAAATAGTGGTGTGCCCATGGTGTAAAAGTGAATCAGAAAGGTTGGAACATGCTTTTCTCAGTTACAGCATGATTCGCCAATTCTAGGCATGTACTGTTCTCCCTTGGTCAGTGGTCTCTCAATGGAGGGGTGGTAGTGAGAACTGGGTTCGCTTTGTGCTGGGTAGCCTGAGTTCGGAGGAAGGAGACCGGTTTGCGGTGGCAGTCTGGGCGATTTGGCGGAATAGGAATAGCGAATGGGCGGCGGGGGAAGGTAAGGATGCGGAGAAGCTGGCTTTGTTCGCCAAAAACTACTACGAGGCTGGTCGTATTGGCCGGAGAGCAGATATCCCCCCGGAAGCTGCTTCTTTACCGACTACTTGGACACCGCCCCTGGCAGGGACCATGAAGATAAATACGGATGGGGTGCTGTTCAGTGAATCGGGAGAGATACGACGGGGTGTAGTGGTGAGGAATGCAGCAGGGGTATGCGTCGCGTGGAAAAGTTGTCGTACAAGGTGTATCTGTGTAACAGAGATAGTGGAAGGAATGGCATTGGGGGAAGGAATGTTGCTCGCACATCAACGTGGCTTTGAGTGTGTGATTCTGGAGACTGATTGCCTCCCACTCCTGCTCAAGTTGCAAGCTCAAGAGGAGGACTGGTCAGCCATAGGCCTGGTCCTTAATGATGTTCAAGCTTCAGCTTCGCGTCTGCATTTGGCCTCTTTTACCTTTGTTTGCCGAGAAGGGAATATGGTGGCCCATTCATTGGCTCGTCTCGACTTGAATTCTTACGGGGACGATGTACTCCCTGATGTTGCTTCTAGTTTTCTTGTTAAGGATCTTAGTCTGATGTAATTGCTTGTTCCCTTTCAAAAAAAAAAAAAAAAGAATATGCACCGCCCAAGGGGTAATCTTTGAAAACTCCCCATGAGTTTGGAAAGTTCCTTTTTACTCTCCATTTTCAAATACATCATTTGAGGTTTTAAATACGCGAATCTTGGATTTAGATACGCGATTTTGGGATACAGATACGCTGGGATACAGATACACCCCATTTTTAAATACATCTTTTGGGGATTTAGATACGCGATTCTGTATCCCCCATTTTTAAATACTCATTTGGGGATTTAGATACGCGATTTTAGGATACAGATACATCATTTTTGAAAATGGGGAGCTAAGAGGAATTAGACTTATCATTTGGGGAGTTTTCGGGGAATTCCCCGACCGCACAAAGACAGATTACTAAAATTAATCAAAATATTTCACATTAATTGCCGTACTTTAATACCCAAAAATTCCCCTTATTACTTATTAGCCACTGATGATGCTCCACGTCATCATTTATCCTGGACCTCACCTGCAGGAGAATTTTCCCCCTTTTCCCTCCAAAACCGTCAAAATTACTCCTCTGCTTCATTCTTCGCATTTCTCACTCCTCTCTCTACCCCTCACACACACGGAGGCACACGAACGCTGAAGGTACGTGCAATCATTTTCGTAGATATATTACTGATTTATCGGCTTTAGGATTCAGGAATGAGCTTAATGTTGAATTGCATCCGTGTACATTGTGATTGCGTGTATGTGTGTGCAGGTACCGGTGTTAATGGAGGAGCTATTTCAGTACATGAAGACTTTCCGCACTCAAATCAACGGTGCTCTCTCTTTCCTTGGTCTCATAAATGAATCGTGTGTGAGAAAGTAATCGGTCAATCGTGGAAATCAGTAACATCTTCAGTTCGAACAAAATTACCGTTGATGATGATGAATCGCTGACCTGTGTTTATTGAATGTGTTAGAATGACATAATTTTTTTTATCATTCTGTGGTTTGCAGATGCTGCGGATCAAGCGGCAAAGATATCAGTTGAGGAGCAAATGCAGTGCACCACTCTCGAGACTCTTCAGAAAGATCTGGATTTAGGTTACCTTCTGGGAAAGAAAATTTGTCGTCCTGTTATTCTATATGAAAAGGCTGATTATTATGCTTATATGATCACCGTTGCAATCCGTTACTATTTCCCCTATTTTCTGTGGCTTCTTACTTCGCTCATGCTTAAGCTCAGAGTCTCACGAAAGTTTTCCATGTTTGGTGGATGTCTTACAATTTGGCTTTAAAATTTTTCTTGTTGAATATTACTTTTGTGATACTTGGAGAAACGTGCATCAAGTGTCTGTATTTTCTGGTAATTTGTTGATCAACTAATTAAATGCAGTGAAGGACAAAACTAGGCAAATCAAGGAGGAAACTGACCACATGACCAAAGCAAAGGGGCAGATCTGCTTGCAGATTATGGACAAACAGAGGAAAATGGCCTCTTTAGAATCTGAAACTTCCAACCTCAGTCAGGTAGAGAGAATTTTTGCTACTTTATACGCAAGATTGATGTCTGTAGCGATTTCTTTATTATGGAGACACTGAGATTTGACTTTTCACTTTTTTCAAGAAGTTAACCTTCTTGTAATGTCTAAATGCACTTCATATGACATTATAGAATCCTACCTACTGGTTTAAAACGTAAGACATTTGAAGCTACGCTTTGAGCATTTGAAGTGTGTGGATCAACCTGTTCTTTGTATCTTGCTGATATTTCAGAAGTAATTCGATACATGTTCATGATTTCTGTTATTGGTTGAATTATGTGACTGAATTGTCCTATCATTGCCACGAATCACTTCTCTAATCTGAAAAATCGTCCTTCTCTACACTTCCATTGAGGGAATAGACGTTAGCTACCTTGTTCTAGAATTCTCCAAATTTCTTGAAGTTGCTTTTCAGCTTCAACATTCTGTACAATTAACTAGTGCGTAGTATTTATGAAGCATTTTAAGTACGAACTCTAGAACATCACCTGACAATATCCACATAGTTGTAAAGCTTATGTCCTGATTAACATGCCCAGTTTTTATACGTCACCACTTTTAACATGATCACAAGATTATTCTAAGAATAGGAATGGAACTTCTCTTGAGATGCTACTCATTAGTATTCAGGACCCCTTCAGTCAAAGGGAACTAGTTCTTTCTCATTAGGTAAATTGAGCAATGTGGTGTATAAAATAATTGATTAATTATTTACTATTGACATGCAGTCAATAGAGTTTATGCAGCAGGAAAAACTGTACCTGTCGGAAAAACTTGTGGATCGAAGGTAACACATAGATCACATATCATTGAAGCCGTATATTATGTAATGACATATTTGATTCCCGTACAGTACATATTATAAAAAGGTTGATGAGGAAATTAGCAGACAACTAAAACAACAGCAGGTTTGAGATCTTGTTCTGTTCCATCCAGATTTTGCAATAAAGTATTTGTCACCATTACTAGACTAGAATTTAGCTATGCAGGAGCAGGTCAATGTGCAGAAGTTTAGCTCACAAATCAGAGAGAGCTCGGTAATTTCTTGACATATTTATACTTTGTGTTCACGTAAACTATATTATGGCATCAGATTTGTAA
Source organism: Lantana camara (assembly GCA_037501455.1). Lineage (NCBI taxonomy): Eukaryota > Viridiplantae > Streptophyta > Magnoliopsida > Lamiales > Verbenaceae > Lantana > Lantana camara. Next base: position 25,326,416 of record CM074855.1, on the reverse strand, counting down.
TGATTACAAGATTCTTTTCTTAAATAGCATCACTAGTATTTATCACGTGAGACATCTAATAGTTTCAAACCAATGCACCTTTTGGAATGTAATAGATTTAGACAGAGCTCAAAATGTTTCTAACTATGACATGAAGCCGGCCTTAACGTCCCTGATCCTTCCAAAATACCCAACAAATTATTTTGCTCGCAATAAATTTATGGGCCTAGTACTGGTTAATATCTCATTTTTGAACCAGTACATTTCAAGTTGTAATTATGTCTCAGCCACTACCTGTGATTGGCAATTCTCTGTTATTCTATAAGATTACTATTTCAGTTCCATTTGAGCTGCATTAGTGAGGACACCCAAGAATTAGGTCTCACCTTGTCTTTCTGAAATGCTAGTCTTTTGTAATTCATGATTCTAGTACAGATAACTATTGTATCAGAATTTACTTTAGAAGTATAGTCTTTAGGCTAACCTTCCAATTTCATGAGTTATATATACTACTCACTTTTGAGTAACCATGCAGGTGAATGCCAAAGCATGTGAAACAAAAGGTATCAAATTACAAAATCCCCCTGTTTCCAATATATACTAAGATGTTTTTTCCCCAAGCCTTCTGGTGGATGCTTTTTAGTAAGCTATTGTGCAAACACGATTGTAACTTTTTAAACTAATTATGTAAAACGTAGCAGCTATATCTGCTGAGTAATCTTTAAAGCTGCTCACTTAATTTATATGGAAGAAAAGCTTTAGTTACTGTTTTTTAAGTTGACATAGTGGCTTACCTTTATCTTTCCCTCCTTCAAGAAGATGTGCCTTTTGAGAAATATTAATTAGATCTAAAAGAGTGATAGACTGGAGTCACTGGACAGCCTCCGAGCAATGGAATTTACTTTAGTAGTTTCCATCATTTCAGAAGGGTGTTGATGTAAAAGTTCCTAAATCATAAGCAACTGAGTGGAAGGTGCCTATTAGAGGTCATGATATAATAACTTCCGACATTGTGAAGGCTACTTAGTATATTCTCTAGAGATTTTTTATGGTATATATCTATGGCATATGATTGCATGTCAGTCTGATTTTCTGCTATGTTAATTTCCTTAATTCAATGACACAACCTTGCTAATTTCCAGAGTTCCATGATCATGTGGATGAAAGTTTAATGATGAATTTTCAAGATGTCCAATCCAAGTGTGATACGATGGAGCAGCTAAAATCAAATCTTATTTTGGAGAACACAAAGGTGTGTATCTGAATCTTCTTTACTTTGATTTCCTTTACACCGAAAACAAGATACTGGAGAAAAGGCACAATGCTTCATACCATTAGAATACATATAACAATACCTTCATGATTTTAAAAGACAGATTACAGACTACAGATATACACTAGACATTCTGTTCTAATCCACCTCCCACTGAAATACCTTTTTCACCTTCCAGTGGACTAATTATGTGAACTATTAATGTTTAGCTCCTTTGGTTGACAAATTTTCAGCCAGAAATGGAATCATCATTTTTAAATGTCCTGATGCAGCTAAAGTTTCTCATTGTTGATTAGCATGTAATTACGAAAATAACATTTGTATTTTTCCATGATTATTCGTGGTGTTACAGCTGAGGCAGGCTGTTCAGCTAGTGAAGAATAAAATTAACGACTTCAAGGTGAATTTTAATAGTATCTACATTTGTTTTCTCATTAGTGTCTTCTACAGATCTGATATGTTATCTATTTGCCTTGATTCTCATTACTGTGGTTAATATAGTGATTTGGGGCATTGTTTTTATTATTTTATGGAAGGTATACCCTGGATAGACATAACCACATAAAAGAAAAATAATAAATGGATTAAGCAAGGATCTAAGGCAGTAATATCAGCAGATGTTGTTTTATGACTGCGAGCTTAACGGACATTTAACTGTTTATCACTTATTGATAATTTCCGAGGCCAAAAATAAATCTATCTATTTCTAACATCTAATTGTCATGGTTGCACGATTGCAGCCAGAACTCAGGGAAATGGATGAGAAAAGCTTGGAGGAGGAGCTGCAAGCACTCTTATCTGACAAAAATGGAGAAACTGAGTATGTGCAATCTCTGCAACTCCAGATTATGAGATTGAAAGTAAGCTTGCAACTCTAGCTTTATTTTTGTTAGTCAAGTCAATGTACTACAAGTTACCTGTGTTTTCAACTGGCTGGATAGTATTTATATTAGTCTACGTCAATGACTTTCATTCTTGGAATGCTGATGTCATAGTGATCGAGGAAAACCCAACCTCTGAAATCTCTTATCTATTCAGTTTCAATGTCATTAAATTTTTTGCAACTTAATATAAGGTACTTAATCTTTACAGGGAATTTCTCACACGGTTACGTGCTCTTGTGGAGAGGAATTCGATGTGAAACTGGATACATTTGCTTGAGAAATCAGGTGAGGAAAGACAAAGCCAATGAATTTTTAGAATATCTTGTTCGGCTCTTAGAAGACAAACTTGAAAAGAGATTAGTGAAGAATGATAAAGATGCCTGATGTTTAGATGCTGACAAATAATGCCAAGTTTTTTCTGTGGTCCAGACTCCTATTCAATCCCAGCCTTAAATTACTTGTCTGACTATCTTTATAGGTATCTTTTTATTTCACACTTATGAAAAGACATTGACTCATTATGCAACGTGGCACTAAGTTGTTCGTTTAACCTACAGCCGGATTAATGTAGGCCAGCACCAATCGTGAAAGTGAGGATTTCCTCTTGTATGCATCGTACATAACTTGTTAATATATCTAAATTCAACTTGCATAATATGTCCTTCCACTTTTTTTTTTTTTTTTCATAATTCTGCATATATGTCATAAAATTCAGCAAACCAGGCTTCATCACAGCATAGGTAGGTATAAAGTTAGAAAGTAGTTTTAACTGAGATGTCTTGTGATTCCTAAACATTCCAAGGCTTTGGAGATATCATGAATTTCATTACTCTCTGCAAGAGCTATTTTTGTGCTGTCCTGGGCCACTATGTCATCCTTTGTGATGACATCCTCTACATGCGCAGTCATCTCACTAGCATAATCAACAGAATCTTTAAGAATGACAGTCTTATGAAGACCTCCGAGCAAGTCTTCATAGTCTGTATCCCCTCTTTCCCCCAGAAATAAAACCACTTTCGAAAGCTCAATGTTCCATCTCACTGATAAATGTCTGCATAACATGAACGGGCAACGGAAATATAGTTAGAGTCTTAGAGATATAACATTGAGCTTTAGACACCATGTAAATAATTACAAATTCAACAGGAAAACCTTAGTGCTTGGTATCTGGATGCAAATAATGGTATCACATTTAGTCTTGATCCAGCATGCGTGCAGACCAGGTTGCACCTTAGGCCTCTCATTCGTAGCATCTGTCTTAGATCATCTATTTTCCGAATCTGTAGATGCATATTCAGTTATACCATATTCCTAAAAAATTGGGAAATTTTATGAAATTCAAGTATTTTTATGAGTTTTAAGAAACGATTAAAATCATACCTTAGATCCTTGCTTAATCCTATAGGAGTAGCACCTCGAACTACATTGACTTAGCTGCAGATCATCATCATTAGCTCCATTTTCTACCTTAGCAAGCCTCAGTACCAAAGATTTCACATTTTCACCAGCCCAACGGTACTCAATGTGGGATTCATAGTCTTCATCTACTTCCAAATACCTCCATGGATAACACATTTCACTCCCACTGCTACAAACCAATGCATCAAAGTCTTCTACTTTTACCTGACAACTACTAAGCATACCCTTCGTCTCCAGCAGACTCAAACCCGTCATTAACACAAATCCTATCTCGCTGGACTTAGATCCCACAGCCTGCATAACATTCTTGATAATTAGAGATAATGCCTCAGTAGGATTTCCTTTTTCATCATAACTGTCTACTGCCACAACATACAACCACTTCCTTCGCCCTGGACAATAAGTGCTTGAGAATTTTCCACTAGAATTCATCTTCCGTGACATAATATCAATGAATTTCTGTTGACTTATAGCTGGATCAAGTTCACCATTGGCCTTTACATCTACATCAATGGAGAATCTCAACGAAAGGTCCTCTATGCCACGGAGTGATTCACTCAGTGGCTCCTCGATGACTGGCATGACAGAAGGATGATTGTTTGGGTGGTAATATCTGCACTGCTCAACATAAGATAGATAGTTTCTGCAGTGCTCTGGCCAGGAGAACTTGTGGATATTTTGCAGGCCATTTTTCCGGCAATCATTCCAGAGGTTTTTGTCAGCTACAAGTTTTAGAAGCGCATCTGAGATGGCTTTTTGGTCATGTGGATCAACGAGTAGGCCATTCTTGAGTGCCTGATTGATCAACAAATGTTATCTTACTTCAAATACAGATTAAAAAGTTCCCTTCCAAGAGAAGCTGTAAAAATTACCTTAACTATGTCCACTGGTCCCCCATTTTTTGTGGCCACAATTGGTAATCCATAAGCTGCAGCCTGCAAGAAAGCACGGCTTTCAACAATGTTAAATATCCTTCCACGTTTTTAGGTTTAGTTAGGTATTAGTTGCAAAGGAGCTATCTTGTAACTCACCTCTATGAGAGTGAGACCAAATGGTTCAACGAGAGCTGGATTGATGAAAACTCCCTTCAAAACAGTTCAACCACATGAATGTTACTGTTAGCACATGTTGTATTTTGTGGAAAAGGAAAGCTTTTAAAAGCTATTACTTATTAATCCTAAATAGGCAGCATATAGTTTATTGGTTCTTATTAGAGGATTCACCTTAGTTTTGGCAGCCAGACGATATATTTCTGGAACATCTGGCTGCTTATGATGCTTAGGATATGCCACCTGACCATACAAGTCATATTTGTCAATGAGCTTGAGTACTTCTGTGAGAACAGATGAGCTGCTATTAGACATATCTTCAATGTCGTCTCTGTTACCAAGTATTAGTGTCTGCAGTCACAATTTAGGGTAGATATTAGCTTACCATTTGGTCAGACTTCCACTCCGATAGAGAAGTTGCAAATAAATGTGAGATTTACCAAATTTGCCAGTTCTCGAAGGGGTTGGCATTCTCCAAAAGCCTTGAGTAAAGTGGTTACATTTTTCTTTGGATCAGGACGAGACAATGCTAGTATCATGGGCTTGTGAGGATTCGTGAAAAAACACATAATCTGCCTCGAACACAAGTTGATAAAGTTTGTCAAAACCTTAGACATATGGATTCATAAATCATAATCTATGTGCCATGCATTTTTTACTAATAATAGAACTAACCTCAGACCATATTGGAGGTATAGGTCGTTTATGGCTCCTGTCCTTGCCAATCAAAGATTTGAGGTCTCCATCTCCTTCTAATGAATCTTCCGCTATCACACTGCTGAAGTCCATACCTGGTGGTATAACCTATAGTTTATAACAAGGTAGCGATAAATCACTAGTGGGACATGTGTAATTTCCAAACTAGCAGGAGGTTTTTATGTAAGTTACATACATAGTTATGGGGAGGGCACTGAAATTAATCTACAAATTTACATCAAAGAGAAGGATATTCATACCACCATCCTAGGCATGTATCTTCCTAGGCAGCTCACTCGTCTCTGTCTCCTAATCCTAAGTTTCCTTTCCAACTGCACATCAAATCCATCATACAAACCCCACTGCTCGTCAATCTCTTGCCTTGTGCTTGTTACTACCATCTCAGCCGAATCCAGGCCCAACTCCTCAGCTTCAATTCTCCTTATTATCTTGTATGTAGAGTTGATGTCCTCCCTAGAAACCCTACCCTGTTTGAGCAGCTGCTCTAACTTGTTCCTTCCCAAGGAGTGCCCTGTTATCACCATTGGCACATTTAGGACACCTGATAAGCGTGCAGCCACGTCCCCTGCATCAGCATAGTGCCCGTGAATAACATACGGCCATGTTGGTTTCCCACTATTGACTTCCTCTCCTAGAGCTCTTGCCACATTGACAATGTGGCCGAGAGCCCCATCAACAAATTCCGGTATGTATGGCCACAGCGACTCTTTCGGGATATACCTAGATAATTCAGAAACAGATTATGGATCCCATTAGTTTCTTTAGGTCAGAATCAGTCGTACATGTTGGGGTCGATCTTTATGTTTGATTTTCTTTGAAAACAGACAAACAACCCCTGACCTCTAAACCCTAAATAGTCAAACAATGTTTGAATGGTAGTATTTAATATCCTGTAGGAGTCACTATTTCACTATATGTCAGTTGCATGAAGTGAATATAAATCCTCGACCCTATACCATTATGAAAAGTGTTTAGATATGTACTTGTCTGGAGGACCACATGGGATTCGAATGATGTATGCCCCGCAGCTGCCGTCTCCATCTGAGGGGCATGAGAGCATCTCAATGGGTTCAGCATAGGTGGAGTCCACCTCCGGTGATGTGATTTGTCGTGTCAGAAGATCCACTCTGTGTACGCCTTCCATGTTGGCTAGAGCTCGAGCTAATTCCACTACATATTTCACCTGATAAAGAGTATATTGTATCGAGAAGCAAATGTGAAAATAATATAAATCAGCATCTCCTAATGAAATGAATTTAGTATTTTGTGACTTATGAATGCACGGAGAACCGTTGTTATGGCACCAGTAATACCTGACCACCTGTGTCAGAGTCTCGTCCAAGTTCCATGTTTTCTCCTCTCACCAATCCATGAAGACTATGTCATAATATTAGAAATTAGATGAAACTAATTTAATCCCATCAGTTGTTCAATTCAGTTGGTGCTGTACTTGTCAAGAAATTTTGACACTTTAACTACCTTATCAAAACGATGTATAGTTGCCTAGATTTGTCGTCTAACCAGATTTGATTACCGGAATTGATTCTCGGCATATCTGTAACTGTGTCTATTTGATTAGATTCCCCCTTCTCTTTCTCACCTTCTGAAAGCTCAGAAAGATCTGCAGCAGCATCATTACGCCCTTTTTCTCTCTCAAATCTTCGTTTCATTAGCCTTCGAGAAGCATCCCAAGCTATCTGCAAAAGAAACATAAATACATAACATGTACTGAATCATAATCCTCAGAGGAAAACCCATAACTGGCAAGATTTCCAGGATTTAAAGCACAAAATATATATATATATATATATGTATAGCCTGTGTGTGTGTGCTTTCCTGTATTGGAACCAATGGAGAAAAACTGACCTGCTTCTTCTTTCTTGCAAGATGCCAAATACGCCAGCACATATTCTCGAGCCTGTTATTACGCTGACGGGGATTCCTTGTAGCTATTGCCTGCCCATTTTCACAGGTATAATACTCCTTGTTAATGATTCACCATGCATGTAAGAATAGTTATGACGAAAGATGAGCTATATATAAATATGCGTGTGCGTGTGTACGTACTTTAATCCATGTTCTGTGAAGATCAGCCTCATCGAAGCTATTGACAACTTCTTCAACAAAGTACCTAGTGGGACTGAATATCTTCTCTTCCTTGTGTTTGTTGATCACCATCTTTTCAACACTCAACCTGTCTTCATGAAGCCTCTTTTGTATGCTGTGTTTAAGGCTCTTCTTTTTGCCTCCTTCTAATTCATCACTCTTTTCCCCCTCACGTCTCCCGTTCCGTCCCGCTCCCACGTCCAATATCGCCTCCAAATACCCATTCAACCACTCATTATCTCCCATGTTTTATTGCTTTGAACACTTTAGAGCAGTCTGCTCAGAGGACTGTATTTTTTCTCTCTTTTCAACTGGTTTTTGAGAGCTCTTTGTTGGAATGAGTTGAAACAAAGAGAAGAAGGTGGGCATCTTTATAAAGGCCAAAAAGAAACCAACTTCACTGTTTTACAAAATTTTGTTGAATATGATAATGTGCCCAGAATAAGGTGTAGAGAACCTTTTTACTCACTTTAGAATTTGGGTGGCTTTGGTTTCTCTCCTATAATGCACGGATACTTTTAAAAATATTTTTTTATTGTGTCGTGTCGGACACTCATGTCGAACATCGTATCTGACATGCCTCACGTGAAAAATTCAAGATATCGTATCGTGTTCGTATCTGCGTATCATAATCTCTCTCTATCCTCCGTTCATTTTTCCCTTTGTGTGCATGGGGATTATACTACGCATATTAACCAAATATCCACTTTCTCGCATCAACTTATTAGGAAGTCCTCACTAGTGTTTCATTGGAATTTGAGAATTATTCCAGTTTCGAATATATGTTCAGACTTTACAGAATTTATGTATGGAACAATATAGAGCAGCCAGACCACTTTTCTTGACTTCATGTGCCATGCCCATATTTGAGAAGGGTATAATAATATCATGTAAAGAGTGATTAATTCCCCTTTGAAAAGTAAAGAGTGAGATCGTGCTTGCAAACCCTAAATAAAAGCATTTTTTGCTCATCTAGCTTATTTTCAACCGTTTTTCAATTATTAAAAAGAAATAAGTGAGAAGCACCGAAAAGCTTGCCTTTTATTTCTTTCGTAAATGTATACAAATTTCTATAGCTTATTAAAATGTTTTTCTAACTTATTTTCCAAACACTCGGACTATTTTTCATTTATGTCTTAGGCATTTACCATTTTTATTATTCAACTTTCTTATAACCTCACTTCCGATTACTTCTGATATTTTTGAAAATCTTTATTATATAAATCTGTGGGAATATAATCAACACTCTAAAATTTTAGTGTAAAGTACGAAGAGTCAAAACGACACATATGCTTCCCTGTAATTTATTTCTCAATGTCTCACATGTTTGAACTCAACTCATGGCCAGTGATAATTTATTTTATTTTCATGATATTTCTTTCCAATTCTATATTTTATATCTTAGGATACCAATTTGGTCACACCACAAATATATAATTTTTACTATCACGGATGAACAATTTGTCGAACTATCTAATTATGTAAGTATAACACTGACTCTTAAATTATGACGATTTTTTTTTTCCGATCGGAATAACAAGTTTGGATCCTCCAATAGAACAAAAAAATAAAATAAAGTTGGTAAGGAGTTAGCAAATTGCAAGATGACACCCCAATGGAGGCATCAGATACCCACATCAATTACAAGAATTTTAGCCCATCTGAATAGGATTCCCCAACACAATTATTTCCAGCATTTTTGGGTATTGAAATAAGAAAAGAATTTCAAAAACGAGTAAAAGAAAAAGGGAAAAGCCACGGCTGCCAGGCACCAATGGTGTTTTAAGAAAACGTGTGGCTAAATTTACTTCTCAACATTTTATAAGTTTGTAGGACATATAATATGCTTGTCTAAAATTTTTAAATCTTATTTAAAGATTTGCAGATAAAAATGAAAATCCAATAAATTAGATCTTTTTCCTGTGTTCACATCTTCATTAAATGAAGCATATAAGCATTTTCGCTGAGAAAGTTTACCACTTTAAGAGCTTACGATTTTTCAAATATCTTATAAGATATTTAAATTTTGGGTTAATTATATTTAACCCCCTTTAGAGTTTTGGATATTACAATCGGGCCCTTATTAGTCATTTTATTACATTTTAGTCCCTTTTTGAAAATTATAAATTACATTAGATTATTTTTTCGTTAAATTTAAAATGACGTCATAAATTTTGGGACTTAAATTTTCTATTTAATCCCTACCTCCAAAGGTAATTCTTTTATTCCAAGTTAAATTTTAGACAGAGTAAAACGAAAAATTTAAGTCTCAAGACATGTAGTGTTGCCATAAGTTTAATGGAAAATTAATTTGATGAAAATCACAGTTTTTAAAATGGGCCAAAATATAATAAGATGACTAACAGAAATCCAATTGTAATATCTGAAATTTCAAAGAATGCTAGATGTAATTAATCCTCAAAATTTTATGTTCTAAACTTATACTACACATACACGAATATAAGAATACAAACACACTAAACATACAAATATGAGGAAATTTCCATGTAAGAGGGTGTCTGAAAAAATATTTATCAGATCCAAGACGATATCAAAAAAGAACGCATGTACATCATAAACCATACTTAATATCAAAGAAAAAGAGATGGTCGACAAGTGGAGGCATAGACATGGATATTTGGTGGAATATCCAACATCGGTTAAGGCCATCTCAATTCTCAACCAAGGAAAACTACTACAAAGACGAATGCTTCTATATATGATGCATGGATACGGATACAGTGATACGAACACGACAAGATACGAATACGACGAAGCGCATTTTTTCTTGAATTTCCTTACATGAAAAGTGTTGGACACGGTGTCAAACACAACACGACACGATAAAATGATATTTTTAGAAGTGTCCGTGTATTATGAGTTTCCATTAAAACCACTCATCATCAGCATCATCACCCGGCTGAGGTTAACGCTTAAATGATCAGACACAAAATACAAAATATAAAAAATGTAAGGATGAATTACATCTATCACCCCTAAATTTTCAGATAATTACAAAATAATCCCTCATATTATTAATAAAACTAACGTCCTTAACTCCTAAGTCCTAACAGTTCATTACTATTTACAACTATAGGATCATCCGCAACAGAAATTACAAAACTACTATATTACCCCTACCCGAGATATGTCTTTACACCAAAATGAAACCTCAGGGGTTGTATAGTAATTTCTAGTGCTCGAGTGACTTTTTCGGTAAACACATCAAACTCTAGGGGTGGTAGATGTAATTACCCAAAGATTTTATGATTACATAAGTTCCACAGATATGTATTAATAAATTCAGGGGATTCAAGGAAGAGCATCATTAAAATGTGAAACAACCTTATTCAATAATAAACAATTTAGTGACAATTCCAGAATGCAGAATTTTGCATAAGGTCCGTGAAATTAGGGGAATAGGATCCTTTGTGATTAAGAAACTTTGCACCAACAAGATTCTTATTTTAAAATAATCTATCGCGCAAAGAAAGGCCCGTCTGATACAATAAACATCAAAAATCAATAGAGCGTCTTGGGACATCAAACAGTGTGCCATCAAAGCAAACGAGTAAATATATCAGCTTGTAAAATACACCAAACGCTCATAATCTATAGTTTTGGTTCTTCAATATAAAGTGATAACAAACCTTGATTCTATCTTCTGGTCTTGTCAAGAACTTCAATGTATCTCTTTTGGACCCCATACTGTTCAACAAGATGTCGTGCAAGATCATCAATGACACCGCCTTGGACCAAGACTTCGAGCCCCTTTTTACCTGTATTTAAAATGGAGCACATTCAATAAATAACCCCAAATGTGTGTGTGTGGAAGAGAGAGAGTAACATAATCAATATTAGTATGAAGACAAACCAGGAAGTTCTGATACAGTTGTGCTACAAGCAAACTTCTTCTGCAATTCTGATGCCAACGTCTCTGCATCTATCAAGAAAGACTCTAGACCAGAAAGCTTTGTAACCTTTTTATTCCCTTGTCTTCGTTCTGTCAAAATCTGGATTGGCTTAAGCGCACCTTTCCTAACAACAGAATCAGCACCTCTTGTCACAACAACATGAGCTTGCATCCGATTGACAAATGTATGCCCAACATCTTTTTTATGAATTTCAGTTGGATACATCGAACCCTTTTTAATAGCACCCTTAAACAACGCATCACACAAAGCTGCATCTAAAACCACTATGGATTTGTTTGCTTCTTTCACTAATTTTTCTTTTTCAATGTATGCAAAGGCAACTTGTGAAGCCTCTGATGCGCTGTACAATTTCCCTGTGTCAGCTCCAACAGCAGCAAATATAGGATTGACATGTGAAGTTGGCTTATAAATCTCCATAACATCAAGTAATTTTTGTGATTGCCCTTCAACGGAAGTATTCTTTCCAGATTGCTCATTCTTTTCCACTTTCTTCTTCTCTGGCTTGAAAGATGTGTAGTCCGCATGATTGCGGTTTACTGCGACTAAAGTAACCTCTTTTTTATGTTTATCCTCTTTAACCGAAATCTGGCATTCAGTAACATGTATCAGTTGCATTGTGTTAAACAGTCAAATCCATATAAAATAACATTGAATTGTGTTACAAGCAAATATTAATGTCTCAAGGATAATAAATGAGGGTCTCAACAGCAATTAGGTTGACAAATATAGTTCGCAGGTCAATCTATAGCACCTCTGTTGACATTGGGACCAAACAAAATGAAGCAACTTAAGAATTGAGCATCGTGAAAATGATCGTAATTTGGTGAAACAACTTGGGAACTGACAATATTTAATTAATGAAAAAGCAAAATTAAAGCTGACCACGCCGCTAGTAGATTTAGACTGTAGCCACTTAGACAGCTTCTTATAAGAGGACTTCTTAATGTCTAGAGTAACCCCCGAAGGCCTGCAAGGCAGCACATGAGTAGACCTGTAAACAGCAGAAGTAACCAAGATGTTATGAAAGGCCATACAACGAAACAGGAAACAGGCATCATAAACATACAAATTAAACCCCATTGCGCCTTGGCAGCATTGAAACTGAGGAAGGGCAGAATAAATTATTCATGTACACATTTTCTGTAAGATGTGAATAAGTTTCTCGTTGAATTAACAAACCAGCTTATATGCATAAGATTAACATATCTCAAGGTAATTTTTCTATGGAAATTGACAATTCCAAACAACTAATATCTAAGGTGTTTACATATTTGTGTGCTGTCTGCAAACTACCTAATTGGTCATTTCCCTATATGGCATGAATACAAACTGATATAATCTGTTGGATCATTCAGTGCAACTCTCACTTGAAGCATGCAGGTCATAAGCTGAAGAAAAGAGAAAAATAATAAAGTAGTCACACATCAAGTTCTTAAACAGAACAAATGACTATATCTTAAGATACAACATAACGATGAGTAACTTAAACAAAAACTCATAACTTCAAGCAATACAATTTACCAGACACTAAACAACTACAAGAAAGAAGAGTGTCCGATTACCATAATATGCTTCCTGGAATGGGAAGATCTTTATCTTTTATAGTTGTATGCAAAGCTTGCAAAAGGCACTTGTCCAATAAAACATCTATATCCTCAACAGACAAGGGATGCTGCTGCTCATCCCCATTGGAATCGGCGCCAGACATATTTTCCCCAACCTGTAAATCAACCATGGAATTGGTCACTTGTTCGGTAACTTCATTAGTCACAGCCGCTTTGTCTGCAGACGCAGAATCAACAACAGAGGGAGCTCCATCCGCAGCAGTGGCATCTCTTGTATGTTCATTGTCCATGGCACTCGTTGGACCAACTGAGGAATCATCTTCACATGACCCAGACGCTTGGCCAGCAGGAAATAAAGCAGGGTCCTCATACACAACATCTTCATAAAACCCAGCATTTGGAACACAACAATTTTCAGCCATTTCCCTAGAAAATATTGTACAAACAAACAGGAGAAAATAAGGAATTATATAAAGCCAGCCACTATCTCAAATATCTATCAAGTGAGAAAAAGTGTATTGTCTTGGTAAAATTCCTTGCTGATTTTTACCAAAGTGTATCACGGTAGTAATGACTTATTCTTAATGCCTTTCCACGCAAACCAGCCTTCAATGCTTCAGTGCTGCTCATCGTGGTAGTGCCTACCTGAGCAAATAAATTTAATCACATATTTTATTAGAGAACTCAAAGCAAACATTATTCCAGAACAGTGACAACTTTATTAGCTTACAGCTATTGGGGCAGGATTGCCAGGAACTTTGACAGCCCATGGCTCACCGGCCGAAAAGGATGGAAGACCTTCATCAGGAATTCGGATGCCAGGAAACATTAAATCAGCCCCACCAAGCATAAATCGAGAAACCTCGCCTCCTTTCAGTATAAAAGCAGGCAAAAGATCTGGAACCTTCCACAATGCATACACTGCAACCAGATAATACAAATGAGAAAATTGGGACGATTACTTCATAGGAAGAAAAAAATCATGAGACTGCAAACCAAAGTCAAGTACAACAGTTATGAATTCATGAATTATATCACAAACTAATGAAAACTGCAACATCTTCAGAATCACTAAACAAAGAAAAAAGTAGTACATTTTGTAATTGAAACAAAACTTTTTCACAGATCTAGAGTAAACTCTTGAGAAATGCGAAATCCAAAAAATGCTTAATCTTCTGTGGAACAGTCTTTTGTAGTTTGCAATCCAAAAAATGCTTAATCTTCTGTGGGTCATGACTAGTTCATAGCTTTTTTTTCTTGGTTGAAACCCCGGGTTTATGTTATCTCCGACCTTGCTTTTCAAAATTTCCATTCCAAATCTGTGGGCTGATATATCACCCTTAAGCTTAAATATTATGATCGCAAAGGCGTTCAACTTTAAGCAAGAAAGAATCCACTAATTTTCAAGCATCCAATTGGAGAAATATCTACTAGTAGAATATTTCATCTATGTGGAAGCTCCTCACAGAACTACCTTCAGGTTCCATCTTAGGAAAATGGCATTTGATTTCATGATTATCCATCATAATTACGATTTGTTCTTCTTCTCACCATCAGTTCAGTTGCCGCATTTAACAGCTTGGATAACCCATTTGGCAGACCGTACGAAGTAGCTTGTATAACTCTCACCAGCTTATGTTGTCAGGTGTCAAAACCACCTAACTATTCTAGAAGAGAATTTTATGCAAGCCAAAAAATAAATGTTCCCCATCGAACAACATCTATTAGGTAAATTAAAATTCACTTCATCTCTATTAGTGCAACCTTCATAAACAACTTGCAAAATAGGTTGTATAAGCACTAATAAAAATACACCATCCTCCATAAAGACGTTAGCTTATGAATACCTGTAGGGAATAATTCTGAGCCTCGTCCATCAGCATCAAAAAACATCGGACTTTCACCTTCCACACTATACACAAGAACCCGGTTTGGGTACTTTGACACAGTTAATTCAACCTGAAATAAATAATTCATCATGTTAAAACTAGACAGTTCCAGATTACAATGAAAAGCATTAGTAAAACCAAAAGAAGTTATTTTTGGAGACACGGAATCCAGTTTTTCCAGCTAAGACTTTCAACTTGTGACTATCAATGATGATACCACTGCCACTAATCAAAACTCAAAAGTGCAAATAAAAGGAGCAAAGTTTGTGCAGAAAAATCCACGGAAATTAATTAATTCATATCAAGATTAAAATTTTCGAAATCATCAATCTTACTCGAAACACGCCCAACCTACATTAGAAACGAATAATCACACAACTAAACATGAACTTAAGAATACAATCTAAAATGAAATTAGAAAAATAGAATGCAACTATAAGTTGCCGGAATATAATGCACAGACCTTTGGAGGAAGAAGAACATCGATATCAGCATCAGAAGCATTGGGGAATCGCTCTTTTATTGCTCGTTTCAATTTCTTCCGGTCCGCCCCCGACAATCGCTGTTGTGATTTCGCGTCCACTGCCTTCTTGAACATTTTTTCAACGATTTTTATCCCTTTCTCCGGCTTCAGATTATTGCTGATGAACAAATATTCACGTTCTTGATTGCTTTGATATTGATTCAACTGTGTGAGCTTGAAGAGTCTCCAACTCTCTCTGTTCCTATGGCGAAAACAAATAGGATTCAACTGTGTGAGCTTGATTGCTTTGATATTAATTTTGCCCTTGCATATATTATATGTATATATATATGGGGTATCTTTTTTTAATTTATTGAATGTTTGGATAAAAATCATTTTATATTATACGTATATTTAAATTTGTAATTTCTTGATAATATTTTGAAAATTTTATATTTTAAGTTCAACTTAATGATCTTTTTAACTCAAATATAGCTTTTTTTATTACAAAGTATTGATTAATAGATGTATAGGTTCAAATTTTAAAATAATCTAATATATTAGCATAAACAAATGAAATAAATTAGCAACAGTGGTGAACCAAGTGGTTAAGAGTTCTTTTCCAAAACAATAATTTTGAGTTTAAATTTTTTAACTTTAGGAGTGTGTTTTAAAAAACAAAAATGAAATGAATCAAATGATACAAAATTCCTTTGATTATTTGAAAATATTGAAAAAAAAAATCAAATATTGAACATTTTTTTGATAAAAATGGATCTTAAGGAATCCAAACAATTAGGTTTAAATTAAAGGCGCATTAAAGCATTTCTTATCTTATTTTCATCATTTAATTGAGTTAATTATTAGTTATTTTGTTATTAACTTATTATGATATTACATATTAGAAGATTGACGTGGGGGTTAATTGTTTAATCGATCGTACTATGATCCTAAATCGGATTTTCTTAGATATTGTCTTGAAAATATTATAGAAGATTGTCAATAATTTCTCGTGAAATTTCCGAAAAATCCCCAAATGAGAACTCAAATCCCTCTTTGCTCCCCATTTTTAAAAAAGTTCCTCTGAACTCCTCAGATGAAAATTAAAAGTTTCGATATATATACAGATTTGAGAAAAATATACCAGATCTGGTGATTTAGTTACGTGATTCTTGAAACTTTTATACAATATTTCAAAAAAATGGGGAGTAAACGAACTTTTGATTTTCATCTGGGGAGTTCAAAGGAACTTTTTTGAAAATGGAAAACAAAAAGGAATTTTTTCAACTCATATATACACACTAGTATATATCCCGTGCTATGCACGGAGTGATCAATTCAAATTGAAAATGGAATAAACACAAATTTCAAACGAATGAGATACAGAGTTTTAAAAAATCACAAATTTGTGAATGTATAAATTACAACTCAATAACTTGGGCCAACCTACAAAATATGCAATCCAATTACTCTTGGCAGCCTACAAAATATGCAAAACAAATGACTTCTTTAATATTAGCAAAATTAAATATTAGTTATATTCTTAAAGTAAGACATTTTTTGTAAATTTAATACCGTGAATATATATATATTGAGAGTGATTTATAAATATATATAATTATTATAAAATATATTAATATTTTTGTATTCATACATAGATTATGAGATTTTACTATATTTAATATAATGTATGATATTTAAAAATAAATTTAATATAAATATCAAATTTAATTTTTATAGAATATCTTAATCTTTTATGAATATCTATAAATTTATAAGTAAATAAAATAATATATTTAACATGTACTTTTATTTATATAATATATTTATATTTGTAGTTATACCTATATCTAATACAATTTATTAAATTTTCAACGTTATTATATATTCGTAATAATAAAAAAATTATAATATAATATAAATTTAACAAATATATGACGATTATATGAAAAATAAATAAATTTTGAAGATTGAGAATTATTAATACTATGGGATACCTAAGGAATGAATAAACTCAAATTTGTAGGAATGTATATTACCTCAGTAATGATTATTTCCAATTATATTTTGTACCAATCACGGATTTGAAAATGGAAATAAAAATATTCATTTCATTCCCATTCCATTCCATCATACCAATCATGCCGTTACAAATTTATAATGAAATTAGTTTTCTTTTCTGAATTCAAGAACATTTCTTTATAATTTTATTGTCTTTAGTTTGTGTAGCTTTTATAATTCTTTTAAACATTTCTTAATTTTTAATGAGTTAGATTTGTTTGTTTCTTTCTTTCTTTCTTAATCTTCTTTATTTTTGAAGATTCACCCCATAGTGATTTTAGGGCTTAATATTTTTTGTGAGCGATACTATAATATTTCAATTTATTATTTATCACCAATTTAGATTTTATTCTCAATCATACAATTTAGATTTCCATTTATATGATTTTGTTGTACCAAACTTTTTTAATCCAACAATTTTTCTTTTACATCACAAATATTTGAATTATGATTTTGTCACTTGTTCTATTTATTAATTTTTTCTCCTTTCTTTTATTTTTTCAATATTTATTTTCATAATTTTATTGCCTTTTGTGATCTACATTGCTCCATTTTTTGTGGTTGTTGATTTTTCTAATGGCGACTAAATCGAACATCATTTTTTTCTTTCGTAATAACTATTCAGTTCTAATACTATCAATAAGAATTTTGGATTATTTTTAATACATTGCTCCACTTTTGAATATTTTTTTTATTTTAATATTATCATATTTTTATGGTCGGTTTTTTCACAAGAAATACATAATATTAATTATAACTCATTGAAATCTAACAGATCTAACATAATATTAACTATAACTTATTGAAATCTTTTTTAGAAACACAATTATTAAACACAATATTGTATGTTGAATGCTTATATATAAATACAACTTAATCTTAGCCAATAAATTCAATGAAGTTTTTAACCTATAAAAATAATATTGGGCAACTAACAATTCCTAACAATACAGAAATTACTAATAATCCTCCCTAATGATTCGAATATTCTATCTTGCGATTCACAAGGGAATAAGGGTACTTATAGAGCATGCTATAAATAATTCAAAATAAAGACTAAAATACCAAAAACTCAAAAAATAATTGAATACATGAAATCCATTAATAAATATACAAAATAATATATTCATAAAATATGCAAATGGTAAAAAAAGTTTTGGATTACTGTAGCACCCCGGACACGTGGAGGTACCACACCCCCGCACTATAGGTCAATCCACACACGAAACGGTCAATCCGTACATGAACCAACCTATAGCGAACGGGTGACAATGCAATACACGACAAGCTAGGCGGGATACTCGAACATGCGACATAATAATGCGGAAGCATAAACCAATCACTATCACCTATTTCCACTTATCCAATCACGACATTTCTCATCTTCCAAATAATATATATTCTAACTTACATATCAATACATTATCATCTCCTAAAATACATAACATATAACCGTAAACATGATTTTCTCGAACAATAATAAACAATCAAATAAATGCACCATGTTTGACTCAACTCTAATAATTGGACTCGACTCACTTCCCGCCTAGCACGCACCTGCAATAACCTGAAAGGTGGAGGTGTCAGTCTGTGAAGACCGAGTGAGGGGTTTATATACATATTAGCGCAGATAACATGCAAGTCATATTCTCGGGTAAAGGTTATAAAAGATAAATATACAAGTTCAATAATAATATAGCTTCGCCCGAGAATACAACTACCAATATTAAATACTTGTTCTTTTCATACAATCGATGAACATGCTTGCTTGCTTGTTAATCCTTATGTGATCATGCAATTCAATTACCGTGCAATCGTGCGATAGTGTACTCAATTAGCACATTCATGGAATGGAAATCATGCAATCAATACATGGCTTGCTTGTAACACGATAGGGTTGTTCTTCCTGTGGTTGGACGGATAACCACCAGCCCTGAGACTAGCCCAGCGCCCTCACTAAGGAGAACCTGGCCAGGAGAACGCATGTACACGATGGCTTTGTTCTTCTTGTAGTTGGACGGACAACTACCAGCCCGAAGACTAGCCCAGCGCCCTCACTAAAGAGGACCTGGCCAAGAGAACACACGTACACGATAGGCCTTGTTCTTCTTGTGATTGGACGGACAATCACCGGCCCGAAGACCAGCCCTGCGCCCTCACTTGGGAGGACCTGGCCAAGAGAATACATGAACACGATGCGGTATTGTTCTTCCTGTGATTGGACGGACAATCACCGGCCCGAAGACCAGCCCAGTGCCCCCACTAAGGAGGACCTGGCCAGGAGAACACACGACTTGCTTTCATGACATGACATGCTTGATTCATGCACGCTAACATGGCCTACTTGCTTGATTCATGAACAATAACATACTTGAAAGGATAAATACTTTCATGAAATTATAATGTAAATACCTTTGGCCAAAAACTACGTAAAGGTTATACGGGTTCTACATAACTAGTAATTAAACCTCACCTGATAGGCGACACACGACTCGTGAATGCGTGAACGTGCTCATGATCCACAATCTCCGCCCTGGAGAATAACTGGACAAGAAACGGGACAATGTACGTGCATGAGACCATAATTCAAGCATATTCTTCCATATAATGACGCACGGCATGATCGTACACGAGACATCGAGCAATACACAATGTAGTATGATAACATGTTGTTTCGACATATAATCAATCATATAATAGCAATTTGGGGTCAAATAAGCCATTGGAACGAGGGGCCAAAAATGTAATTTTATGCAGAAATTTTTCTTCTGTCAGTGGGGTGGGAACGGCCGTTCCAGGTTTCAGTTCAAAGTGGGAATGGCCGTTCCCGCTGTCGGGCTCCCCGAAGATGGGAACGGCCGTTCCCGTCTATGAGACAAAGTGGGAACGGGCGTTCCCGTCCTCGCCGCCTGACACATTATTCAAACAATGGGAACGGCTGTTCCGCTTTTGCAAAAGGGGCGGGAACGGCCGTTCCCGTTACACAGAAGGTTCAGAAACAGGGGAGAAGAACAGGGGAGCTACGGACTAAGCTCCCAAAACACTCATAATTCATCCCATATATTATAATTCATAGGAGGAAACATATATACATGCTTAAAGTGCAATAAAACACAATATAAACACCTAATCCATGCTTTAATCATCACAATCACCAACCTTAGCTCATATACCAACTTATGCCATGTCCATCCATAATCTTCAAGAATTCAAGTTCCAATTCATGTTAAAAGCTCCTAATCATGCTTCAAACATCTAAAGCATATCATATTCAAGTGAACCTCAAACCCTAGCTTCATGAATTATCATCAAGAATTCACATATATGATCATCTATACCTTCAAGTGAAAATAGATGGAAAAAAGATGATGAACATAATTGCTTGAGCTTGAATTCCCTAGCTTTCTTGGAAAATAGCTTGAAGATGAATGATTTCTCTTCTTCCCTTTTTCATAGGTTTGGCTCGGTAGAGAGGAGCAAGGAAGGATGATGATTTTGGGATGGAAAATGAATGAAGATGATGAAAGGGAAGCATGTATCGATATATTTGGGAGAAAAATGGAATATTTATGATCAAATCCCTAAAGTTCTATAAGTTATGCAATTGAGTACCCAAGGTTTGGAAATGATCAATTAGGTCCACAAAGCTTTCATGCAATTTGGTCCCTCAATTAAAATGAATGAGCATTTAAGGACAATTTGGTAATTAAATCAAATTGGACAATTAATTCATGTAACAATTAAATTCCATTCATACAAGAATTCTCAAGTTGACATATATTTCATATATTTTCACGTAATCATGTTGAAACACAATTTATAAAATTAATATAGCACGTATAAGTTAAATAAAAGAAAATAATAAAATAAAGTCATAACGCTCGAAACCCACACGTGTCGAGCGTATCTGACTGTCTGAAAATCGGGGCGTTACAATTACAATACCTTACATCATTGAAACACATACAGATGTTGGTGGCCCGAGATCATTGTTGTTTCCCAATGGAAACGTACTGGGTACAAAAACTTCATTTTCTAACTCCGAAAATTCACATCCTTGACCCCCTAATTAGTAGTACGTAATGTTATGATAGATACATGAAAGTGCTTTAATTTGAAATAAAAAATGAATTGTGGGAAATTAACATAAATACATACTCTGTAAGTTAGAGTCATGCTCCTTAGGTCGATTCACATGTGTCTGAGCTATATTTGTACAACCATGCTCATAAATAGATGTACCGGTTATAGTTAATTGATTGTGTGGAATATCAATAATATGAGATTTTTGTACCACAATATTCTGATCAACACCTAATATACATAAAAAAAATCATTAAATCAACAAAATAAAAAGTTGAAATTAAAACAAAAATTATATATAAAAGAAGAAATAGTACGATTTGTAGTTTCCACACATCCTCTTGCATCAACTTGACCTTGATCTCTAATAATTCTATCCTCATCGATAATGTGATCTATGGATATAATAGTATACGTTTACAAAATAAGTGAACATATATAACTAAATAATATGATCAATACCTAAACAATTAAATTATACCGAGTAAAATAGGAACAGAACAGAGTTCTTGTGAATTGAATTGGTCATGACCACCACCACCAGCTTGTACTTCCCCTACATTGAATAAATATAAATATTATGATGTATGACAAAAGATGTAATCACAATTCAATAAAATATATATCAAAATTCAATAAATATATACCAACATATATGTAAAATATTAATGGGGAGCATATCATTCGAAATAATCTAACCATTATGCATTAAATCAGTTGTTGAGATGATGACACTCGTCTTGAACGTGTTCTTGAACGTGTTGATGTTCCTTGGGCTGCTCGCCTGCCTCTTGATTGTGGGCTATAGATATTAGAATCCCGTACTTCGTTGGAGAGTTATTATGGAGTCCAGACAAAAATTAATATTCTATCTGTAGTCGTGCCAAACGTTTGGCCACTAAATCATCATTTACTCCGCTATGCCGTTTTATATATACCTCTTTCTTTCTATTCAATCGTGCAAGCTTGTAACTGATTTGATTGTTGTTCATTTTATCCCTGCACAAAATAAAAATAAAATAGATAGTTGAATTTATTTGACCTAAATTAGTTATTACAAAAATATCACTTTTATAACAATTTGCATCGCATAAGTATAAAAGAAAGCTGCCGTGTCATTTCTAATATAATTACAAATTTTTTTTTTGTCAGATTATAACATTTTATAATGGTACTAAATTTGTTTGGAATTCAATTAGTTCTTACTATTAGTTCATAATTTGATAAATTATTTTCAGTTTAAAATTAATACAATTCTAGCCTACAAACCTTAGTCATGGCATCAACCTCATAAATATAAAAAAAAAAGCGGTTATTATAACCTTAATCAACATTTTCGCATCAACATGGCATCAACATTTTCGCATCAACATGGAATCAACAATAATATATTCTAATAATATCAATACAAAATCGGATTGCATCTTGATATTTTAAAATGAATTAATTCAAAATTGGTCAAAATATTATAAAACTAATGAATTCAAAATATAAGATTAAATCTATATAATTAAACAAAAATAACTCGTACCTTATGAAATTGATCCGAAAATCTTGAAAGTTCTTTAACCCTCGTTAATCTCGTCAAGATTTTCAAACTTCGTCGGTTCCATCAATGAATTAAATTGCTACTTGATATCCTAAAAATAATTAATTCAAAATATAAGATTCAAATAATATAATTAAACTTTGAATTAATTCGTTTATTGCATACCCATATTTTTAAAATCTCAAATATGATAATTTATGAAAATAAAAATAATCCGTACCTTAAGAGATTGAGTCAGAAATCACAAAATCTTTTGAACTTCCTCAGCCTCATCAGGGATTTAAAAATTGAAAAATCTCACCAAGAACATGAATTACAATTTAACATTCTATAAGTTTTGTTATAGTTTTTTTTGTTGGATATCTTTTTAATCTAATTAATAATAGTGATAAAGATCTCTCAAACTATGGAATGGATGACGTACTGAATATACAAAAGTTCTCAACCTAAACTTTATTAACGTAAGTTTTTGTTAATTATAATAATAATATTAAATACCAACCCAATAATGGGGTGGATGTCAATTAAGTCTCCTTAATTGTCGGTGCAAACAAATATAACATTCATATATTCCTTTCTTAACATTTATATATTTTTAATAATCAAATTAATAACATTTATTTATATTTTATATATATATATATACATAATTTAAGAAATTCTTACATGGAAAGTATATTATAAATCTTGACAAAGATAATTATTTTCTTTAGTTACTATTTATTTTCATAATAAAATATTTTTCAAAATAAAGATCAACCAATCACATTTTTTCTATCTAATTTAAAACTTAAAAAAAAAAAAATTACACATCATCAAAAATACACAAAAAAAGTCAAACATGGTTCACAAATATATAATAGTATAGATTCAGAATTCTAAAATTTCATCATTTAGAAAAAAATACAAATAAAAAGTATATTATGAATCTTGACAAAACAATTATTTTTCTTAATTACTATTTATTTTCTTAATAAAACAATATACAACATAAAGATAAGGCAATCATATTTTTTTATTTAATTAAAAATCTAAAAAGAAATAGACAAATTATCATCTAGTCAAACTTGCCAAAAATAATTATTTTCCTCAGGTACTACTTATTTTCATAATAAAATAATATACAAAATAAAGATAAGCCAATTGTAGCACCCCAACGGTGAGGCACCACACCCCCGCACTATGACCCGACACGTGGTACGAAATGGAAAATCCGCACACGCACCAGGTCACAGCGAACGGGTGACAAACGAAAAATCCAACCAAAGCTAGGCGGTTCCTAAAACCTGTACAAGCCAAATATGCAAAAACCCGAATGCGGAAGCGATGCAACATATGAACTAACAAAACTTTAATCAATAAACATAAGTAAACGGGTTCAACTAATTCTACGAACCTGTCCTAACCTGTCCCGAAAATTCATAAAATCAAAGCATAAGTATCATCTTGTACAGAACATACTATATACATAGATTCATAAATAATTCAGAACAAAATACTTAACAAAATCAAACGGACCGACACAGACTCGACAGACCAGACTCAAAGCCGCCTAGCTCGAACTCCAACAACTGAACCTGCAAACTAAAACATAGGTGGGGCGAGGGTCAGTCCACTGACTGAGCGAGGGGGCTGAACTCACACACACTATACATAATAAAGAGCAGAGCACGTATCAAAAGAAAGATTATGAACCGGGACTAGGGTTTTGCATACCAAAACCATTTCCAACTCAAACTTATACATATCTTATCAAATCAAACTTATACGTATCTTATCAAATCAAACTTATACGTATCTTATCAAATCAAACTTAACAAACTGAGCAAATTCATATTTCAATAAAAGAGAAAGCTCCTATCCCGTTTCATAATCAACATAACAGATCATAAACATATACCCGGCGAGTACGGGTCTCCCACCTTACTTCCATATCGAATCAAAATCATACTTACGTACCTTATCGGAGCATACCATACCTTGCAACTTAGCATATGCTATAAACGTACCTCTCCGTGTCATCCTAATCCGCAGCTGGTATGAAGACACACGGTTTGGAGCATAGCCTCATTGCAAAACATTTCAAGCTTACATATGCTCGTACATATACAGTTCGAAAACCTTTAATCGTATGACAAATTCATAAACATATCATATAAACACACATATCTATTATATAAATATAATAGAATAATCGCATGCAGGCTTGAAAACGAGCACAGAGGGTTGTAGGTCGCTGTAACTAAAACAAAATTCCTAAAACCTCACCTTTCACCGACGAAACGGAAAACCTGAGCCAAGAAGCCCCACTGGAACCCAAACAGCTGACAGACACTCCCAGGAAAACCCCTGAACAACTGAACGCACACAGAACACAAGACTCAGACTCCAAACACAACCACAAAGACGCACGGCCATGCTCACGAATACAAATGATGCAACATATAATCCATATCTATCCAATCAAGTCATTCAGAGCATATTATAATTCATATTCCATATCAAAAGATGCATACCTATAAAATTCATAACATTAACTACATAAAATAAAGTAGGACATTAAGAATTCAAATCATATCATGCACCAAGTCTCACGAAATTAACATGAATTATATAACAATAAATATATAAATTACACATTGGCATATTTCACGATATAATAACAATTGGCATACTTGATCAATTTATTCAAATTAAATACAACGTATCTATTCATAATTCATTTCTTATGTTTCATACAACTTCATAATCAATTAGTTTCTAAAATTACACTAACATCCCCTTAATTAATAATTATTCTCAAGTAAATAGTCGTAATACGAGGCAAATAATTTCCATAAATCACGAATCAAGTTTTCATACATCATAACATATTTCCAAGTATCATACAATTCATAATTTCAATTTATAGCACATGCAAGATCGAATTGCACAATTAAAATCAATTAACGAATAAAATACAATAACTTCAAAAATTCATATAAAATCAACCGGACATCCGATTGACGAACGGAAAGTGGCAATGGACTCACCACAACGAAACGGACCTACTGTCCGAAAGTCGCCGGAAAGCCACCACCGTGGCCGGCCGAACAGCCACCGGCCGCCACCGGAACACCGCCTCCGGTGGTCGGAAAAATCCCCGGAAGGACAGAAACGAGCGCCTCGGCCTACTAAACAATAGCCCTCAATCAATTTCAGAAAATACCAAACACACGGGACTTCGTTGACGGAAAACCGAACTAAATTCCAACGACGAAAACTGAAATTAAATACAAACCGCTAAACGAAAATAAAATCCGGACATACCGTTGGGAAGCTTGTAACGAGCCCTACCAAAGCCCCAAGTCAAATCGCCGGAAAGATCGCCGGAAAATCGGACCGCCGGTCCAGGCCGGTCCGCCACCGGTTCGCCGCCGCCGGCCGGTTCTCGGGTTGGGGCCAACGCCATCCGCTACGTTTCGATATTCTGAACAACTTCCGTGAAGGAACCACCACCAAAAACCCACCGGAAGAGGGCCAAATCCGCCGCCGAAAAGCCGCCGGTGCGCCACTCGCCGGTTCGGCCATCTCCGCCGCGATTCGCCCAAAAAGGAGGCCGGAAATGGAATCAGGGCCTCGGAAAACCTTGGAAACCGTCGAAGTTCGCCGAAAAAAGTCGCCGGAGGTGGCGGAATCGCGCCGCTACAGTAGCGCCGCCGCCCGTCGTCCGCTTTGGGCGGCGCGTGCGGCCTCCTCGCCGCCCCGATGGCGGCGCCGCTTGAACTGGGGTTGCGCCGGAAACTCCTCGTCAAGGGTTGGGGGCGCGTGTCGCCGGAGGGTGGCCGGAAGCCGCCGCAATTGGGCGTTGAAGTGGCGGCTCTAAGTCGCGCCGCCGCTGCTGTGCCGTAGCGCCACCACCGCTGCGTTTTACCCTCCGATTCTTGTACCATCGGGACGGGCTCGTCGAGCTGATAAATTTCCACTAATGGTTCGTCGAATTTCGTCGAGAAACGAGGGAGAACGAGCATGTGTGTGTAAACACACCTCCACTGCGTGTGAATAGTGCTGATCGCTGGAGAAGACGATGCTGGGGCTGATCTGATCTTTGGCACGCAAAACGAGGAAATCCGAGTATATATCTCGGGTTCTCGTACGCAAAAACGAACAAACAAACGAGCTAACGACATCCGAATTGGGCAAACTTAGAGTCTACGGACTCGTCTCGATGCCCCGGACGCGTTGAAGGGGTCAAAGAGGTCAAAATCTCGACCGAACGAGAAGTGACCGGAAAACCCCTAAAAGAGAAAAATGCAAACAAGCCCCTAAACTCTTAAAGAGTTCAAAATAGGGTCACGAAAAATATAAAATCACACAATTAAACACATTAAAAGGTTGAAACGTAGCGTACCTTACAAATTGGACGAGCGGGATGTCACAAACTCCCCTCCTTCAAAAGGACCTGTCCTCAGGTCCTATTACTGAGTCGTAAAGCTTCGAACTGGAATACTTCAATCCATCTCCTGAAATCGTGTAGAGTCATAGCCCTGGCTATGAAGTTTACTCCCACTGTTTGCATCAACTCCCTGCAGAGTTCCGTAGTCACAGAGGTTTGTTCAAACAGTTGACCGTTGGTCGCTTCAAACTTGTTCGATCCCCCACTAGGCCACTGCACCCAAGGCTCGAAATCGTCGCTTCCTCGTCGATTGCAAACCAACAACAAGCCACGCGAAACTCAGCCGCGACAAACAAAAGAGAATCCCATCTCTCAGCACACAAGAGGGAGAGAGCCCCGTCTCCCGGCACATCAAAAGAGAGAACCCCGTCCCTCAGGCACAGAATTGAGAGAACCCCGTCTCTCAACCTAAGTCTGGCAGACTTCCACATCTTCCAAACATTCTAGTTTGAGAAAATCCAGCATTTCTCAAACCCCTAAATTCGAGAGAATCCAGCATCTCCCAAATATCTAGCTCCAAGAGAATCCAACATCTCTTGCTCACATAATTAGAAAGAATCCAACATCTTTCTATCACATAAATAGGGAGAATCCCACATCTCCCTAACACGCAAATAGAGAGATCTCAACAACTCTCTAGCACACAAGTTCACTTACACAGCATTCAAACATACGCACATCAAAATAACACATGATGCAAAACATGGAATGCATGTGTAGTGTACCTTTACCCGACTGATATCGGTGTCCCTAGAGTATCGACTCATCATCCATGCTTAACTCAAGGGGGATATCGAGATGGAATCTCTGTAAAATAAAATCACAATATGCTTGTAGGTGCATGAAGGATTAGTGAGTAACCAAAGAAATTATAAGCACTGAAGCACGGATAGTTCAAGCAAGCAGGTAATCCATATAGTTTACAAAAATTCACAACAACAACAATTTTAAAGTTATGAAAATTACAGCAGTTAGTCACGTTATTAAACTCGAGCAACATCAAACATTACATATTGTCACATATGTCAAGCAAAAATAATTATAATTACTTATGAAATGCATGAGTACAAATGCCATGGATGCTCAATGTACCGTTCACCGTAGTAGTGGAGTCGAGGTTGGCAATTTCTCTAACTTGAAAGGTTAATCAACTCCTTAACTGGCCATAGTTCCAACTTCCCGTTCAAACTTGCATTCTTTAGTATTCCTTCAGATTCTCCGGTACTCAACTGATCTTGGATCGTCTCGCTTGATTCTCGGAGTATAGTGATCCGCGTAATCTCTTGAAATCCCAATAGAATCCTCGGTAATCGGAAATCACCATTCTTTCACGGTAAAATCTCTCAAGACAATCGTGGAGAGATAAATGAAGAATTTTTACACAATCTTGCTTAGTACACCGTCGTCGTGGTTGATATTCTTATCCTCAATATTTGGTGAAGTTGTTCTTCAATGACCTCGGCATAAAATTCCACAGCTTACACAACTTTCCCCTTTTTCCTTTGTGTAGTGCAACTACTCTGGTAGGTGTCTTTATAACAGTAACCTGATTTCCTGCTTGGAATTCTCTGAATGGTACAATTGCCTTGATCTCTTCATTGTCACTTCACGCCATCCAGAGTTAGAGATTCTGGCTTCCTTATAAAACATGTACTCCCGAGCACCTCCAAATAATAAGTACCTACCCTGAGGGCACCCTGATAGTTAAAGGATCTCTTATCTCTCTCATATTCGAGTATCTTCTTTTATCCACTCACTACCCTGACTGTGTTAGCTTGATCATACATCATCTGATTAACCCCTGTTCGAATCCCAATGTTGCTTCCACTAAAATCGATCCTCGTTGGAACAGGTAAGGAAGTCACCTAAATATAACCACAGAGCTAATGCATGTGGGGTTAGGGATGTGAATGGCGTGCACTCATATCCAGCAAAAAAAAACAGTCAAGCACGTAGAACAAATGTCCAAAATAATTAAAATTTACTCCAATGCATGATGCACGTGCCATGTATGCATAATACCCGTTTCCATAGCAGTAGCATTGATTCCTTGTTATAAATTCTTGTAGAGGTCCACTCGCTTCTCATCTAAGTAGTCAGAAAACGGAAGTTTCAAATCTTCCTTCATAATTTTGTAGAAGTGGGGAGTGTTGTCACGATCAACTTCAATTTTGTTATCGAGCCAACACACTGTAATTCACAAATGAACATTTATTTATGCATGAGGGTTAGTACGTGGGTATGTCAAGTAATGAAAGCAATTAAGAACACTTAAGTAATGCAGATGCAATACGCAATTTAATAAAATTTAATCATAACAATAATAATTTTTACAAAAATCGTAATCATAGTGTGCACACAATCACATAAGCTCAGACCAATTCATACATACAAGTCAAAATTTCACGTCTGCCAAATGCAATGCACAAGTATTCCTATGCCGTACGACCTAAACTGACACGACACGACTCCAGAGCACCGGTTCTGAACCTGGTAGCTCTGATACCACTTAAGATGTAGCACCCCAACGGTGAGGCACCACACCCCCGCACTATGACCCGACACGTGGTACGAAATGGAAAATCCGCACACGCACCAGGTCACAGCGAACGGGTGACAAACGAAAAATCCAACCAAAGCTAGGCGGTTCCTAAAACCTGTACAAGCCAAATATGCAAAAACCCGAATGCGGAAGCGATGCAACATATGAACTAACAAAACTTTAATCAATAAACATAAGTAAACGGGTTCAACTAATTCTACGAACCTGTCCTAACCTGTCCCGAAAATTCATAAAATCAAAGCATAAGTATCATCTTGTACAGAACATACTATATACATAGATTCATAAATAATTCAGAACAAAATACTTAACAAAATCAAACGGACCGACACAGACTCGACAGACCAGACTCAAAGCCGCCTAGCTCGAACTCCAACAACTGAACCTGCAAACTAAAACATAGGTGGGGCGAGGGTCAGTCCACTGACTGAGCGAGGGGGCTGAACTCACACACACTATACATAATAAAGAGCAGAGCACGTATCAAAAGAAAGATTATGAACCGGGACTAGGGTTTTGCATACCAAAACCATTTCCAACTCAAACTTATACATATCTTATCAAATCAAACTTATACGTATCTTATCAAATCAAACTTATACGTATCTTATCAAATCAAACTTAACAAACTGAGCAAATTCATATTTCAATAAAAGAGAAAGCTCCTATCCCGTTTCATAATCAACATAACAGATCATAAACATATACCCGGCGAGTACGGGTCTCCCACCTTACTTCCATATCGAATCAAAATCATACTTACGTACCTTATCGGAGCATACCATACCTTGCAACTTAGCATATGCTATAAACGTACCTCTCCGTGTCATCCTAATCCGCAGCTGGTATGAAGACACACGGTTTGGAGCATAGCCTCATTGCAAAACATTTCAAGCTTACATATGCTCGTACATATACAGTTCGAAAACCTTTAATCGTATGACAAATTCATAAACATATCATATAAACACACATATCTATTATATAAATATAATAGAATAATCGCATGCAGGCTTGAAAACGAGCACAGAGGGTTGTAGGTCGCTGTAACTAAAACAAAATTCCTAAAACCTCACCTTTCACCGACGAAACGGAAAACCTGAGCCAAGAAGCCCCACTGGAACCCAAACAGCTGACAGACACTCCCAGGAAAACCCCTGAACAACTGAACGCACACAGAACACAAGACTCAGACTCCAAACACAACCACAAAGACGCACGGCCATGCTCACGAATACAAATGATGCAACATATAATCCATATCTATCCAATCAAGTCATTCAGAGCATATTATAATTCATATTCCATATCAAAAGATGCATACCTATAAAATTCATAACATTAACTACATAAAATAAAGTAGGACATTAAGAATTCAAATCATATCATGCACCAAGTCTCACGAAATTAACATGAATTATATAACAATAAATATATAAATTACACATTGGCATATTTCACGATATAATAACAATTGGCATACTTGATCAATTTATTCAAATTAAATACAACGTATCTATTCATAATTCATTTCTTATGTTTCATACAACTTCATAATCAATTAGTTTCTAAAATTACACTAACATCCCCTTAATTAATAATTATTCTCAAGTAAATAGTCGTAATACGAGGCAAATAATTTCCATAAATCACGAATCAAGTTTTCATACATCATAACATATTTCCAAGTATCATACAATTCATAATTTCAATTTATAGCACATGCAAGATCGAATTGCACAATTAAAATCAATTAACGAATAAAATACAATAACTTCAAAAATTCATATAAAATCAACCGGACATCCGATTGACGAACGGAAAGTGGCAATGGACTCACCACAACGAAACGGACCTACTGTCCGAAAGTCGCCGGAAAGCCACCACCGTGGCCGGCCGAACAGCCACCGGCCGCCACCGGAACACCGCCTCCGGTGGTCGGAAAAATCCCCGGAAGGACAGAAACGAGCGCCTCGGCCTACTAAACAATAGCCCTCAATCAATTTTAGAAAATACCAAACACACGGGACTTCGTTGACGGAAAACCGAACTAAATTCCAACGACGAAAACTGAAATTAAATACAAACCGCTAAACGAAAATAAAATCCGGACATACCGTTGGGAAGCTTGTAACGAGCCCTACCAAAGCCCCAAGTCAAATCGCCGGAAAGATCGCCGGAAAATCGGACCGCCGGTCCAGGCCGGTCCGCCACCGGTTCGCCGCCGCCGGCCGGTTCTCGGGTTGGGGCCAACGCCATCCGCTACGTTTCGATATTCTGAACAACTTCCGTGAAGGAACCACCACCAAAAACCCACCGGAAGAGGGCCAAATCCGCCGCCGAAAAGCCGCCGGTGCGCCACTCGCCGGTGCGCCACTCGCCGGTTCGGCCATCTCCGCCGCGATTCGCCCAAAAAGGAGGCCGGAAATGGAATCAGGGCCTCGGAAAACCTTGGAAACCGTCGAAGTTCGCCGAAAAAAGTCGCCGGAGGTGGCGGAATCGCGCCGCTACAGTAGCGCCGCCGCCCGTCGTCCGCTTTGGGCGGCGCGTGCGGCCTCCTCGCCGCCCCGATGGCGGCGCCGCTTGAACTGGGGTTGCGCCGGAAACTCCTCGTCAAGGGTTGGGGGCGCGTGTCGCCGGAGGGTGGCCGGAAGCCGCCGCAATTGGGCGGTGAAGTGGCGGCTCTAAGTCGCGCCGCCGCTGCTGTGCCGTAGCGCCACCACCGCTGCGTTTTACCCTCCGATTCTTGTACCATCGGGACGGGCTCGTCGAGCTGATAAATTTCCACTAATGGTTCGTCGAATTCCGTCGAGAAACGAGGGAGAACGAGCATGTGTGTGTAAACACACCTCCACTGCGTGTGAATAGTGCTGATCGCTGGAGAAGACGATGCTGGGGCTGATCTGATCTTTGGCACGCAAAACGAGGAAATCCGAGTATATATCTCGGGTTCTCGTACGCAAAAACGAACAAACAAACGAGCTAACGACATCCGAATTGGGCAAACTTAGAGTCTACGGACTCGTCTCGATGCCCCGGACGCGTTGAAGGGGTCAAAGAGGTCAAAATCTCGACCGAACGAGAAGTGACCGGAAAACCCCTAAAAGAGAAAAATGCAAACAAGCCCCTAAACTCTTAAAGAGTTCAAAATAGGGTCACGAAAAATATAAAATCACACAATTAAACACATTAAAAGGTTGAAACGTAGCGTACCTTACAAATTGGACGAGCGGGATGTCACACCAATCACATTTTTTATATGTAATTAAAAACTTCAAAAAAACCACAAAATTCCACGTCATCGAAATGCACAGTTGAAAAGTCAAACATCGTTATCAAATATATAATAGTATAGATAGATATCTGAGAAAAATATACAGATCTGGTGATTTAGTACGTGATTCTTGAATTGTTATACAACATTTCAAAAAAATGGGGAGTAAACGAAACTTTTGATTTTCATCTGGGGAGTTCAGATGAACTTTTTTGAAAATGGGGAGCAAAAATGAATTTTTCAACTCATGGGGAGTTTTCAAAGAAGATCCCATAATTTCTCCAATACTTGTCTTGACATATTTCTCTATTACATACCAAATGTGATGAAAATATGTGTGCCGATAGGTGATAGTTTAGCGAAACTTGGTCATAATTTAATGAAGAGAAAATTGCATTTTTAGTCCCATAGGAAATAAGTCAATTTTTTTTTGGTCCCGTAGTTTTTAAATCGTCCCGCAATTTTAGTTTTTCGACAAATGTAGTCCCAAAGTAAAAAAATTTCAATATTAGTCCCAAAAAATTTAGAAATATATATTTATAATATTTTTCCTTAATTAAAAAATACATATCAAATATTAGGAATAATTTAAAAGAATACCAACCACAAGATATGCATTTTATTTTTATAATAAATAATAATTATTACATTTTAAATTATAAGTATTACTTTAAAATTATAAAATAAAAAAATAAAAATATTATACATAATAACATAATTAATAAAATAGTCTTTAATATTGCATTTAGTTAAAAATATGTAAAATAAAAAATTGAAAAATAATTAATATTTATAATATTTAAATATTTCTTATATATATAACATTGCATTTATTTAAAATAATTAATCGTTGGGTTTATTTAAAATTAAAAATAACTAAAAATTTATATATATTTTATTCAATAACATAATATTAATTAAATAATTATTAGAATTGTACGTTATATTATTATAGTGTTTTAAAATTTTGATATTATTTTTTAATTCTCATTAAATATATATGGCTATTAATTACTTTTTAATTTTTTTAATTATATTATAAATATTAATTATTTTTCAATTTTTTATTTTACATATTTTTAACTAAATGCAATATTGAAGATTATTTTAATAATTATGTTATTATGTATAATGTCTTTATTTTTTTATTTTATAATTTTAAAGTAATACTTATACTTTAAAATGTAATAATTTATTATACAAAATAAAATGTATATCATGTGGTTAGTGTTCTTTTAAATTATTCCTAATATTTGATATGCATTTTTAAATTAAGGAAAAATATTATAAATATATATTTCTAAATTTGTTGGGACTAATATTGAAATTTTTTCAGTTTGGGACTACATTTGTCAAAAAACTAAAAGTACGGGACGATTTAAAAACTATGGGACCAAAAAAAAATTGACCTATTTCCTATGGGACCAAAAATGCAATTTTCTCTTTAATGAATGATATGATGATTTGGATTGAAGCTTTACCGAACTTGGAATTTGGAGAGGCTTCTTTCTGATAAAATTTGATTGTTTTTTACTTTCGCTTTACCCAAAAATAAAGATGTAGCACCCGCGACGAGAGCACCACATCCCCCGCACTATGAGTTCAGTCCACATATGAAATGGAATGATCCATACATGAACTAAACTCACAGCGAACGGAAGACAATGAAAAAGACAGTCCTAGCTAGGCGGAATCTAACCCTGAAACGATCAACAGTGACCACAATGCGGAAGTAAGGCAATTATCTAATCAATATCAATAAAATGAATACAAGTTCAATGAAAGTAAATACGGGTTCTACTAATTCAATGAACCTGTCCTAACCTGTCCCGAATCAATTCAATACAATAACATAAAACGGGTTCAACTAAAGCCCTAGAACCTGTCCCGAGTTCAATTTAATTCAGTAAGTAGCATACTAATCCAATAGCAAGTTCAATACAGTAATTAAAATACAATATGCAGTGAGTGTAAGTGAAGAGACTGGAACAAGACTCGAAAGGAAAGACAAGACACAACTCTGACTCCCGCCTAGCACACCACCTGCAAAACTGAAAAGTGAGGTGTCAGTCTCCACAAGACTGAGCGAGGGGCGTAATAATATATAATCGCAGATAACATGCAAGTCGTAACCTCGGGTAAGGTTTTATAACAGAAACAAAGTAGGTTCAAGAATACTTAGAACTCGCCCGAGATTACAACTATCAGATTAGACACTTCAATCAATTTCAATCAATCAATCAGTGGCCCGGCGAGTGAGGGCAAATCTCCAACCTTACTCCGACAGTGTACAATCAATCATTCAGTTATTAAGTGATTAGGTGATCAAACAATCTATTTACAGTGCACAATTAGCAGTTTCAATCCAACCTTCTTCCTCCGGGTGATGGGGGATTGCAAGGCCCCGCCATCCAATCAATCTGGGCAGAGGGTGCATGATTCCCTAAGCCCAGAACTCCTTCCCCGCCCTAATCTCCTAGGGGGTTCAGGGGTCATCCCAATTTGGTGAGGATAGCTCCCGAGTTACCCGTCAGCCCATGCTTTCCCGGTTGGCTCGAGTCACTACCCTCGGGCCCACAGTGCAATACAATACTCGCCCAATCAATCAATCAATCAATACAGTACAATTCAATAGATCAGTGGAAAATCAATAGAGTTTAGAAAACTATAGATATATAGATACCTTTTGGCCGAAAGTTCACGTAAGGGTTGTAATGGTTCTATGTATCTAGAAATTAAACCTCACCTGGAATACCACGAGACAAGAACAACAACAAGAGCACTACGGTTGCCTATTCGATCCAGAAGTCTCCACCCTGGAGAAGAACTGTACAATAAAGGGAATAATGTGTACCAGTGAGAGGAGACTCAATATGAACCAAATAAGACGCAAGACAATGTTTATGAAATGGTATCAATAAGTTATGCAATAATCCAATATATAATAAATTACAAAAGTCATGTAATGTTCGGGTGTACATTCAAGTTTCCAAATAACAATTAAACATATAATTAAAGCTACATGTATGATTCATGAACGTTAAGTTCGTATTTCAAATTAATTAAGCATTTGGAATAATTATGCCCACTCATATATATTCAAACAATTCTCAATTAAATCAATTAAGACAAGTAATCAACATGAAACGAGGTCCATAAAATCAATGAGTTAAGAATTCAAGTTTTCATATATCATAGATCATTTAATACATGCTTTCGTACACATTGGAATTCATATTGATCGACAAATCAAGCAATTGACAATTTATTGCAATTAAAACAATTAATTTCAATTAAATAGAAATACACAAAATAAATCACAATAAATCAACCGGGCATCCGATTGACGAACGGAAAGCGGTGATAGACTCACCACGACGAAAGGAACACAATGTCCGGAAGTCACCGGAATGCCGCTACCGGAGCCGCCGGAACAGTCACCGGCCGCCACCGGAATACCGTCTCCGGTGGTCGGAAAAAACCCCGGAAGGACAGGAACGTACGTCTCGGCCGTTGGAAAGCTTGTAACGAGCCCTACGAAAGCCCCAAGTCAAATCGCCGGAAAAATCGCCGGAACAGTAACCGATTCGGACCCGCCGGTTCACCACCGGTTCACCGCTGGTCCGCCGCCAACGGCCGGTTCTCGGAACGCCGCCGATGCCATCCACTAGGTTTCGTCATTCTAAGCAACTTTTGTGAAGGCTCCACCACCAAAACCGGTCGGGAAGAGGGCCGAAATCGCTGTCGAAGTTTCTGCCGCTGTTGCCTCGTCGGAACCACCACTTGCGGTGGTTTTCGTGCTGAACGGAGGCCGGAAATGGAACGGGAAGGTCCAAAAACGTGGGGTTGGGTGGTTGTTGGCCGGCGAGGGTCGCCGAAACGCCGCCGGCGTGGAG
Organism: Lantana camara; assembly: GCA_037501455.1. NCBI lineage: Eukaryota > Viridiplantae > Streptophyta > Magnoliopsida > Lamiales > Verbenaceae > Lantana > Lantana camara. Next base: position 25,289,276 of record CM074855.1, on the reverse strand, counting down.
GTGGCGCAACCCGCCACCGTCGGACCGCCGCTGCTCCGCCGCTGGTCACTTTCAGGCCACGAAACTGGTACAGTTGTGACGGGCTCGTCGAGCTGATGAACGTGGACTATTGGATCGTCGAATTCCGTCGAGAAACGAGGGAGAACGAGCATGTGTGTGTAAACACACCTCCACTGCATGTGAACAGTGTCGGATCGCTGGAGGAAGACGATGCAGGCTGCTGATCTGATTTTGGCACGCAAAACGAGGAGATCCGAGTATATATCTCGGGTCTTCGTACGCAAAAGCAATCGGAAGGGCGGGCTAACGAAGTCAGAATGGGGCAAACTTAGAGTCTACGGACTCGTCTCGATGCCCCGGACGCAAAGGAGGGGTCAAAGAAGTCAAAATCTCTACCAAACGAGAAGTGACCGGAAAACCCCCCTAAAAGAAGAAAATTACAAAGAGGACCCTAACTCTAAAAGAGTTCAAAAGTGGCCCACACAACGCAACAATCACATAATTAAACATATAAAAAGGTTGAAAGGTGACGTACCTTATTTATCGGATGAGCGGGGCGTTACAAAATAATTTATATATATATATATAAAGCTTTAAATGTAACTTGCTCAAAATATATTGGTAGCCATAGAAGGTAGGTTCGACCAAAAAGTAATCTAACATGATAAATGTTATGATTAATCTAACATGAAAATAATGGAATAATGCTATATGAAAGAAACTCTTTCAAGATTATTATTATCATTATTATTAATATTTATTTATTTATTTAGGTTTTTTAAAAGGTTATTACTGAGGTCCCACCTCATATATAAACAACCGGAAAACCCAAAGTTAATACAATTATGCGTGGTCCATCTATCAAAAATGGAAGCAATGCAAAAATGCCCCATGAAATTAAAAACAACACTAAACTCATGGACAAGTATAGGTACTTCCACCCAGACCACCAAAGCAAATCTGCCAAAGTTGAGCTTTTTGGTGTTGAACATTGAAACGATCCCTCTTACCCAACGACCTCCTTCATAAGAATTGCCGCTGTCCAACTCCAAAATCCAATGCCAATTATACACCATTCTCGACGGACATTAGTATCAGGTTAGTTAATCTGATGTTCGGAAAATGATAGGAAAACCGAGGATTAGAAATACTGTCAATGTCCAAGCAAATATTCTGATGCTGCTCCGAATCCCAATTGTTCCTTGAGGTTCGATCCAAATCCCAATTTATTTAGGTTATTAGATCTCATTTATTTAAATTTAAGTTGTGGTACGGTTCGGTTCGAACCTGATCGTAGATGTAAAATTTTCTCCACCATTATTTATTTAGGTATGATTTGCTTTTCCTTTCATATCGAGCCGTGTAAATGTAAAGTCCACCACTAACAATAATACCTGAGTTTTTAATTAGGAATTCGAAAAATTAGCCATTAAAAATTACAAAACGTAGATAGCGAATCGACGTATATTTGTGGGGTAAAGGCGCCACAACAAGCTGTAGCAAATGAAGTGAAAAGTGAATAGCAGATCAAAACTTTGGAGCTAGAGTTGGAGTTGGAGGAGGAGAAGGTATGTCACAGCGGTAGAAACAAACACAGGTTGGCGTGAGAGAAATTATTTGGCAATAAACGCTGTAATAGGCCTGGAAGCTTAGCGCATCTGCTGCATGCTTGGATGCCTACTTTGTCGCACGCACTCGGATATGCCAACGCGCAGTTGTTCAACATTGCATCAACCACCGACATCCATCCTCGCTCACCTTCCCACACAAAATCAAGAATGTCAGTGCCAGTGATATAGATAGAACGGTTATTACGAATACCCATGCGCGCGGTTTAATTTAGTCTCATTACGAAATGAAAAAATCATAGCTGAGGAACTACGAAAATGTCCTAATTTTTCAATTGTAAGAATTTTTTTACATCGGACGGTGATTCGTAATTCTCCCTTGCTTCAATAATGTAACGATTTTCATGAATTTACAAGCATTTTAATGTAGTGTTCATTGATTATATATGTTAAGATTAATATGACAAAATTATACAAGTGAAATGATAAATAAAAGCGAACCATTGTAACCAAATAACATTATCGAGATCGTCTGAAAAATTGGTCTGAAAATGATTGTTTTTTTTGTAGTGAGATATAATCATTTGCAACATGATTTCAATATTCTTGAAGGCAAATGGAGTAAACAGAAATGCTCAGTTTGTAAACAAGGAAGAACAATCATTTTCAACATAATTTGCGTACAAAAAAAAAAAAAAAAATAAAAAAAATAAAAAAAATCAACATAATTTCAACATATATAGTTAATCACCAAGCCCCGCACCTCCCCCACCCCAAAAAAAATAAAAAATAAATAAAATAAATAAAATATACAGTTAACTTTTTTAGTTACGAACATACATAGTTAATTGATCATGTCTTAAGTACCCTATAATTTTGAGTAATGTAAAGGAATACAAAATTTTACCATGATCTATGAGTTTTTTTTTTTCTAACCTAAATAAAAAAAAAAGTTTAAAATTGCAACCTTATTTGTTATTTTTTGACAAAGTGCAACGTGATACGTGGAAAAAATTTCGTGTAAGTATCACACCATGGGTGGAATCAGGACGCACTTTATTAAAAAATAATATTTAAGGTTGCAAATTTAAATATTTTTTAGTTTAGGTTGCAAGTCAAAAAATGTTGGTCGTTTAGAATGATAAAAATATTTATCCATATTATAAAATAATTAAAAGATAATCATTTTCAACATGATTTTGATATATTTTGAAGGCAAATGGAGAACACATATCAGCACTCAAACCTGAAAAGACACAGCTTAGAACAGCCACAAGCAAAACTGTTGCAAAAAACTTTGTCATCTTCGCTTAAAAACCTCTTTGTCATCTTTGCTATATTTATAGGGTTGGACTAACACTAACGTTCTAATTTCTTTTTCCTATTTTAAATTTAGTTGTAATGTTTCATCTAGCAATTTAATATTAAAATCTGATTAATAGATTTGAATAATTTGATTTCAAGTTAATATGCGTAAAGTTTACACAATCATGGATTCTAAATTAATATGCGTACTAAATTAACACAATCATTGGCTTAATATTCAAAATTAATTAACATAATAATGGTTTGTGTATATTAGGTTCAGTTTTTAAATTTGCATATTTTAGTTAATGCAATATTTATATATTTTTAGCTTCTTAACAATCCGAGTTTTCAATAATATAATTGTAAAATCGTATCAAGTTTTTATGATATTTAGTCTTATTATATAGGGATAATTATGAGCAGCCCCCTGCGGTATGGCGAAATTACAGATTCCCCCCCCCCCCCCCCCCTGAGGTTTGAGAAATTACAGATTCTCCCTAGACCGTTATTTCCTCCGTTAAATTCAACAGAATAAGCGATTTTACTATTTTACCCTTCATATGCTGAAACTCAAGGGGGTATATGTAAGAAAAATCCAAAGACAATGGGGTTAATGCAAGGATTGGAATTTTTGAGGGGTTTGATGTAAGTTCTTGAGTTTTATGACTATCTAATATTTATTTATTTTTTCAAATAATACTACTTAATGATATTTTAATATTTTTATAATATACTAATTTCATACTTAGAGTTTATGAATACTAATTTTTATTATTTTTATATTAGGCATGCATGTTTATATATATTAAGATGTTATTCTCTATATGTAAGATAGATACATTTGGGATCACCAACACTTGAAATATTTATTTAAGTAACTCTGATAGATATTTATGTGAATTTACTAATATATTAATTGATATTAGTGTGTTTGTTATAGTTTTCTATTAATCTAAAGGAATTTTTTTTTATTTTCAAACAAATCATTTTAGATAAACTTATGCAAAATATACATAAACTAAAATATAAACATAAGGTATGGAATAAATATGGATGAAGTATCTATTTCGATTTATATTTATAGATAAAATATAAATATTATATTAAATTATAAAATTTTAAATTAAAAAATATAAATTTAACTAATATTACAAATATATCATTATATTTTCAATATTATTTCAATAATTGAAATTTTTAAAAATAATTTTGCTGACGTCATCAAAATTTAATACTATTATTAACTGTTGGAGCAATTTGTGAGAGAGAGTGTAAACCTCAGGAGGTGTATTCGTAATTTCTCAAATCTCAAGAGGGAATCCGTATTTTCGCCATACCTCAGTGGGCTGTTCGTAATTATCCCTATTATATAATTGATTTCAAAGTTTCTATTTATTTACATAAAGGTGTTGTATGTTTTCTTTGATCCCCTTTCTTCATGAATAGTAACATTGAATTCCACGAACATAGAAATTAATAATTAGTAACCAATTCACTGATATATATATATATATAATCGATCAAAGAGGCCGTAGAACTATTATCGAGAACCCTTCGTCATATATACCAACCAAAACAATCAAGTAAAGATACAAGCGTTCATGATCCAAAGATCAGCAATACTCGACAAACTCTTGAGTGCCCACGAAACAAAAATACTAATAGCAAAAACATGTGAGCAATATTCCCAAAACTCCTACCAATTCTCGAGTTATCTTTGGCCAAAATAAATTAGGGCGACACAATGTTTGGTACGACAAACCACAACCCCTCATACTAGACGAACTAATCGGGTGGGCTAAGTCGATGAGTATCAGCGAGACACACACTTAGTACCAACCGATCGCATTCATGTCGCTAACGTTTTTAGGGCTATCGATAATGGTGTTCGGTTGGTTTTGACAAACATACATATACAGACACAGAAATATTAATATTACAATATGAATTATTTTTTAAGTATACTGTGTAAAAGATGTGTTAAACCATATGGCAATATTTTTGCAATACACTTAAGTTTAGTGAAAAGATTTAATTTAGTTACTCTACCTTCATGTATTAAACCATATGGCAATATCATATCTGTCTACAATTATAAACTTGACCCAAAGAAAAAATATGCAATAAAATTACTATACTATTTATTGGGAATGAAATTATTTAATGTACTATCAACTAATAGCAACTAAGTTGACCCTAACTCTTAATTATTAATTTATTTATAGTTCTCCAATTAAAATAAGTAATTATAAGTATTGCACAATTTTTTAGTTAGTCGATACTAACATGGTTGTTGTATCTCGACTCGCGTGGCTGAGTCATGGAGGTTCCACAAACCCCTCCCACGTGGCCAAAATCTCTGGAGGGCACTCCATGCTCTCGACCCATACTTAATTCAAGTGTGGAGCTACCTAAACGCCCTAAGCCTTGCTCGGAAAGGGAAGCTCCTCCGACCACCCAGCTTCTTGAGCTGACGATCGAGGTCAACTGAGGAATTTCTGCGGCGGAAACAACATTAAATGTTTGAGATCCATATTTTTGAATATTGAATGCATGGGATATGTCTGTTGTTTACTTGTTTTAATTTATACCATTATTTAAGCATGTTTAATATTGTGATAGTGCCGATTTTGTGTTTTATATAGTTATAATTGCTCCTAAAATAGGTACATTTGCACTTGGGGGTGATAATCGACGGGAAAACGAAGGGTAAGACAAACCTTCATGGCATCAAAACGTGCAAAACACGAATAGCCATTTGGCCAAGAGCATTTCAGATGACCACCTGTTGTTTCATGGAGCCGCGGCTGCGGAAGAGCTTTTAGGAAGTGGCCATTATATTGTTTGATGTCGCGACCGCAGGAAATATGAGCGTGGAAAAGGCAATTTGGCGGCTTAGCGTGAATTACAGCCTAAGCCAGTGAGACGATATTTAGAGCACCGAATACGGTAGACGTAGGGGCATTTTCCATTCTATCTTCCGTGGGAGAGCTTTTGAAGATTTTTCAACAATTTCGCTTTTCTACTCTTTCTCTTTAGTTTAGAATTTATTGTTATGCAAATTAATTTATCAATTATCATGGATTGGTGTTAGATTCGTTTGATGATTTTACGAATTTGTTTACGGATTATTGAATTTAGATCTATAAATATAAGTTTATTTAGTTTAATTCTCATATTTGCCTTGGTTTTTGTTGTTAGCAACTAAACCTTTTGGCTAAAGGGATGATAATTGTGTAATTTTGGTGTTCAATGAATTGTTTCAATGAATAATTTGGGATCTTATTTTATGAAATTGCGGATTCATGTTGGAGATCGAAGACTGCATCACTACTTGAAATTCTTTGATCTTCTTTCTGTACGTACCTATATATATACATCAAGATTATTATTATAACGAATTTATTAATATTATTGTTATTATTTTTTATTCGGGGTTACTAGCTCTCATTTATTTAGTTTTAAGCTGTGGTGTTGTTCGAGTCTGGTCGAACTACGTAGGTGTAAATTAATCTTTCTCCACTATTATTTATTTAGGTTTTGAGTCATGGTTTCGTTTGTGTCGAGTCGAACCATATAGATGTAAAGCTCATTTTTATCAATAGTAACTGTGTTAAAGTATATGCTTGATCAAACTCACCTCAAAAGCTAGTTGATGAGATGAGAATCGTCAAACATTCATCAATAGCATATGGTTTTGTTTTTTTATCTAGGGATAATTACATCCAACTACCCTCAGGTTTGGCCTAATTACAACTAAATCCCTATTTTTTGCATATTTACCATGTAGTCCCTAAAGTTACCATGTAGGCCCTAAAGTTTAATTCCGTTTGAGGTCCCTGACGTCCATTAGGGTTCCGTTAGGTTGTTAGTTTTCATTACTAATTTGCTTCTGAATTTATTACAAATATATCCCTACACTTTCTTTTTAATAACAAAATGACCCTTGTTCTTTTTGGAATTTCTGAAGGACAATCGATCAACTTAACGGAACCCTAACGGACGTCAGGGACCTTAAACGAAATGTAAAAATTTAGGAATACATAAAAAATAGGGATTCAGTTGTAATTAGGTCATACCTAAAGGTAATTGGATGTAATTTTCCTTTTATCAATATAAGACATGTTAACAAACTGGGTTTTAAAAATTCAAATACTTTTAGTTAAACTAATATAGCGTTGAATAGGTACGGCACACCACACCACACCACACCACACACCACACCACACCACGCTCTGGTATTTTATATATGAATTAACTCAGCTTTCAAGAATTACAAAATGTAAATAACGAATTGACATATATTTGTTGTACCAAATGAAGTGAATTAATATAAAAACTTTGGAGGTGGAGCAACTGGAGGTGGGGGGCTATCACAGTGATAGAAACAGACACAGTTTGAGTTGGCAGGAAATGCTGTATAGGCCTGGAAGCTTAGCGCATCTGGTGCATGCTTGGATGCCTAATTTGTCGCATGCACTTGGATATCTCGCCGCGCAGTTCTCCGCATCAACCAACAACATCCATCCTCTCTCGCCTTCACGCCACAAAATCAACAATATCAGTGCAACAGGCAACTCATATATTATATACAGATAAGGGCAGTGACGACTTTAGAATTGTTAATAATAAAGTTGAAAAATTATATATGAAGTCAAAAAAATTATTTCTATAAACACAAATATATAAAAAAAAAACATAGTTTATATTTTTTCTAATCGTAAACCCAAAACTTACAGAACGCATAATCGTTTTCGACATATATATATGTTACCCTGTAATTTTGAATATTGTAAAATAACTAAAAGATAATCATATAATTTCAATATTCTTGAAGACAAATGGAGTACATATAGCAGCACTCAAACCTGGAAGGACACAGCATAGAACAGCCACAAACCAAATTGTTCCAAAAAAGCTTTGCCATCTTCACTGAAAATTTCTGTGTCATCTTTTCTATATTTCTATCCTTTATGTAGGGTTGGACTAACATTAACATGCTAATCTCTTTTTTTTTTACTTAGTTTTGATGTTTAATTTAATCTTAAAATCTGGTTAGTAGATTTGAAGACATTGATCTCAAGTTAATATGCATACTCAGTTAACACAATCATGGATTCTAATAAATTGATATGAATACTTAATTAACACAATCATTTGTTTAATATTCAAAATTGATTAACACAAGAATGATTTATTAGGATAAAAAATTTTGCATATTTATTTAATGCAATATTTAATATCTTTGGCTTCTTTTAGTTTAAAAAATCTGAACTTTATAATGATATAATTGGTAAGATCATAAGATGGTGAATTCTGCAAACACAAGAATAATTTGTAACCAATTCATGGACAAACATACATGATGGTGCTGGAAATCAGGTTTCCAAAAATACAACAACACTTTAGTATTTGTATAGAAAGGGAAAGACCATCACAGGCGTGAGGGCCTCAGGATCTGGGTTTCCTCTTAAGCGTGGGTTCTTCCAGCTAGGATAACACCGAAGATGCAAGTTGCAGGGATGATGTTATTGTGGTGAGAATGGTGAGAAGCTTGAGAAGATCAGTGGAAATGCCCAGAATAATGTATGCAATTTGTATGCAGATGATGACTTGGGGGAGAATGCATGGGTTCCCCCCTATTTATATGTTAGGGGTGGGGGTAAATGGGTAAATTGACCATGTGGTCCCAAACCTGTGTTGCCCTAACACGTGGCAGCCTTTGAGGATGTGAGAATGACATTTCTGAAAAGGAGACGGCGTGTCAGGTGCACGGTGCGCAGTACCTTTGTGTCAGAGGTTGTTGACGAGGGTCGCATGAACCACGGCGGTGGGGGGTGACCCGCGAGCGATTAGTGACGCTCGAAGAGTGGTCGGATGGGTTCCTCATGGTTTATGAGCTTTGAGCGCCAAAACCCGAGCGACAAGAATATGGCCCTCGTGTGGATGATTCCTTGAGAAAGGTAATCCCGAGGGCCGATACGGGAGAGTCGGGCCTGCCTGCTCGTCCTCGCCGTTTAACTGGTTGTCCGAGGCTCAGGGGCCCATATTAGTGGGCAAGTGAGTGGGCTGGGTTGGTCCACGAGCCCGTCAATGCGAGGGAGTAATCTCAGCGTTAGCAGATGGTGACAGGTGGACGGTCCTGATAAGAGCGCATTTTTGGGCCTCATCATTTTGCCCCCCAAATTCTGTAGTATCGCTCGAGCGTACTGTAGAATTTTTAATATGGAGGGAGCCTAGTATTTTGAATTTCTTGAGGATCAAGACGCTGCTAGAGAAGTGACCGTCTGCCTTCTGTAACGGACATAATCTGACACCGCATTAATTGATGTCATGTCCGCATTTAATGCGGAGTGGGAACGTGGGCGCATGTACTCCGGAAGACGTGAGGCGGTTACCAAAAGTGGGGGGATTTCCTAGGCGGGAAATGATTGCCATTTGAAATCTTAAACCCTAATTAATGCCAGCCTTTACCCCTATAAATAGGGATCTGCAAGGATTTGGAGCCTCTTTCACGCATTCAACTTTCTTCAAGCATATACTCAGCAAGAAAATTCTGCAACCTTCTCCAGTTCAGGCGAGCTTCTGTCCTTCCAGCTTTTAGGTAAAAACTCCATAACATTTTCCTTATTTTCTTCGCGCTAACACTAGGCTTAGATTGAGTGAGTGGACTCCCTTGAGTGAAGAGCCACTGTCTATCATTGAACTTGTTTCAGAAATCTTCTCCCTCATTGAGTTTTCTGTTAGAAATCCCGTTTCCAAAAGTTGAAAAGTGAACATGGCCAGAAACCAAGCTGACGATTACGTAAGGGAGATTGAGGAGATGTCGGTGGGGAGCTCTTCCCCTCATGGCGATGTCCCCACAGCTGTTCCCCTGGCTAGGGCGCTCCCAGATGAAGGGATTCCCATGGCGATCTCGGTGGCCCAGGCTCCGGCTGATGCCGGGGAAGAAGAGGTGGACGCCGCCGTTCAAGGGATGAACGAGCGTGCTCCCGGAGGGGTGAACGACCTCTTTGAAGAGATGCATAACGTGATGGAAATGCAAAGGCAGGGGGAGAGAGTATTCCCAGTGTTGAATAGCGCTGTGAGACCCCAAGATCACAGGATCACAGTGGCTATGATGGCCCCCGAGGGCGAAGCAGGGCCATCCGGGCGTCAATTTGAGGTTGAGCCCTCCAGAAGGCGCCATAGGAGAGGCAAGGAGCCTGCCACTCGAGTGAGGCAAGATAACCGCCATCAAACTGACAGATCTCCGGATGAGATTGAGAGTATTCTGACGCTCGACGATTTGGAGGATTTGAGGGCGAAGGCTTATTGGGATGAAGCAGTATTTCCCATGCGACTTCCCGAGGAGGGGGAGAGGGCCAACCGACCGCCGCCTGGGATGATGATGGTCTATTGGGATGTAGTCCTGGCTGGGGGCTTGAGGTTCCCTATTGCCCATTCTGCTGCTGTCATCTACCACCACCTAAGGCTTTGCCCTTCACAAATTCTGCCCAACGGTATAGCTTTAATCAACACCTTCCTAATAACGATGAGAGCCTTAAACCATGCAACCTCGATCGTCAACTTCGACAGTTTGATACAAGTAGCCCGCTCGTCCCGTTCGTCGCCTACGGACGGGTTTTATTATGCCCAGGCCAAATCGGGCTTTAAGATGATAGACTCCCCATCTACCTCCTACGGCGAGCATTTGAAGGAGAAATACTTCTTCGTGGGGGCCCCCGGGGGAATTTTTGGGGTTCATCGCCAGTGGATGATACATGGCGAGGGTCCTTTGGTTAGGGAAAGGACAAGGAATAAAGCTTTTGAGGATTGGGCACAGGGGTTAGCCTTCGTGATGAGGAGTGAGAAAAAATGGATTAAGGCTGAAACCCTGGTGAAGAACGAGGGAGTACTGTTTCGTTATGGCTTGTCCTGCTCTCCAGACATGATACTCAACCCTCCAGCCGACATCATGGCTCTTGACGATTAGACCCTAGGAACTAACTGCTCTGACTCCTAGAATAACCTTCTAACTTGGTGTGATTTCTGTGTTTTTTGTCTCTGCGATCCAATCAACCAATTTCTGACGCTCGTTTCTTCTTATTGGCAGGTGTCCAAATACTATCCCAAGGCATGAATGCTGAAGCCCTTTCCCGCATGTTGGGTGCCCAAGGACCCGCTGCCGACCCTCAACACCCGCAACCGCAGCAAAACCGCCCTCCCAATGCTCCGAGGGGGAGGGTAAACCGTCGAGGAGCTAGCCGAGGGCAGAACAATGCCCGAGGGAGAGCAGGGAATGAGGCTCCCCCCAGAGGCCCTATTGAGGATCTGACAGTGGAGGGTACCCACGAGGCTACTCCTCTGTCGGCGGCCCCGGCGGGCCCAATTTCATTGAGTTCAAGCGGGTCCCAAAACCGCTGGGGTGAGCCCATCCGCATACATGAAACCCTTCGGGCCGACCGCCAAGGGAAGAGAAAGAGGCTTCCGGATTCAATTCCCATTTCTGGTAAGGGGAAAGAGGTGGTCATAGGGCACAGAGGCGAGGGCAGCGACACTTCTTCGTCAGAGGACGAAGATTTCTGGAAGATAGGCTGCAAGGGCGACTCCCGCTACAAGCCAACGGACTGAGGGTCCGGTGCTTCTGAAAAAGAGCGCCTACTCCGTGAACCTCGTTTCTGACATCGTCGGGAAACTCCAGTTTTCCGGCGATCATGACAAGCTGAACGAGCATGACGCCGCTCGTGTTGCTGACGATGCCTGCCATGCCCTTATGACGGTAAGTCCTTAGTATCCTCTGAAGGTTTTCAACTTCCATTGTTCCCATTCTAATGCTAATCTTTGTGTCTGACTTTCCAGGAGGTAATCCCTAGGTTAAAGAATTTGCAGGGGCGAGCGCAGGCCTACTCCGAGCATAAGGCCAAGTACAAGAAACTGTTGCGCATTTCTGACCCCGTCCAGTTGCAAGAGGATTACAACAATGTCAGCGCTCAACTGAATTCCGCCAACCTTGAGAACGTTCGGCTAAAGGAAAATCTGAAGAAGTCCGATGACGCTTTTCTGGCCCTTAATGAGCGTCACAGGAAATTGAAGGATGAGCGGGACCAGCTGAGGGTGCAAAATGGGGAGCTGGGCGAGCAGCTGGCGGAGAGCACTCGCCAGAACGAGGAAACACATAAGGCCCTTGCTGACTTTCAGGCCAAGGTGCAGGGATTGGAGGCGAGGGTATCCTGGGAAGCAGTGAAGAAGTTCGTACTCTCCAAGGCTTTCGTGTTTGCAGCCAACATCCACTGCTTCTACAATGCTTGGCGTTTCTTTCACAAAGCCATCGGGCAAATGGTGAAACTTGGCTTGGCTCCTGAAAGCGCTCGAACGGACGTGCGCCTGCATATGGACTTGGACGAAAACTGTGAGTCTATGGTCCAAGACGAGGATCCTTCCGAGAGCTTGGCGGAGCCAGAATACCAGGAGTTGGTGGAAACACTCCAGCGGGAGTTCATAGCTGCCAATACTGTAGGTCCCGAGCCTATCCAGATAGAAGATGAAGGCACCCTCATGGACACCGTGGATGTCGAGGAACCTGGTGAGGCCCAAACTTCTGACGCCAACGTGTTGGCCCCCGTTCCCCTTGCAACTGCTCCTCCTGAGCCTGACGCTCCAGCCCAGTGAAGCTCCCTTGGCTACTAATCTCTTGCCCTTGTCAGTTCAAATTCTTCTTTCCATTTACGAACAATTTTATGTCTGTACTTAATCTTTCAGTTATTTCCTGAATACCTTGGATCCTTTATGCCGCTTTCTGATATATTTGAACTCCTTTTTAAATGCTTGAATGTCTGAATGTTTTCTCCTTTACTTTTAAACGATGAATGATATTATTTCATTGCGCTCATCATTCTTTCTTGTGTGAACTGGTCCTTCTTGTATGTACGTTTGCGATGAGCGTGTTTGTGCGCGTGGGCGTTTCCTTTACGAAGGCCCCTGCATTCGCCATATCACACCATCAGTTTAAAGTTTGGCAGCGTCCGGAGATTTGAGGGGCGTAGATACGAACGCGAGGGTGTTTCCCCCGGGGGTTCCCTGGCCGTATCCGCAATGAGGCTCGAATTTGAACTTAGGAAACCTCTGGGGATTTGCCTAAGTATTGGCCCTATAATGTGCACCCTCGTCTTGAACGCTCCATTAGGTTGTACATACTTTAAAAATCATCAGTAGGATTTGCTAAGTATGGGATCAAAGCGAGCGTAGCCGTGGGGTTAGCGTTATTTTGAGGGACCCATGAAAGGGTTATTATGGGATTCACTGTTTTCTGAGTGTGTCTGAGATCGAGGGTCTCCGGGGTTTTTACGAGCGCGAGCCGGAGTGACATGCACTCAACTGGCGTAAATTAAGCATTTTGCCCCCCGGTTGCCCGACACGCTCGTTCTTAGGATTTTACACACTTACGAATTGTCACACGCCCAAATAGCGTTGCTTCAAAACGATTGGGGTATTACTTAGGCCGTTCGACGTGGAGGATGCTCGACATGGAGTAGGCCTTAAGTTTTGCTCAAATCATTAACCAATAAGGAAAACAAATAAATGACATAATCAAGAATTAAAAATGCTTACTGTTATATTCGCAATTTACAAAACGAGTACCATATGCTTTCTGTCAAAAGAAAGTACCCCATGCCGTCGACGGGCAATTACAAAAAGAACCGATGTTTACACGTAAAACCTTCTAAGGTTACATGCATTCCATGGCCTAGGGAGACGCTCGCCTTGCAAAGTCTCTAACAAGTAGGTGTTATTTGCTCGTACCTGAACGACTTTGAAGGGGTCTTCCCAATCGGGGTCCAACTTACCCACGTGTTTGGAGACTTCAACTTTTTTGAGGACCAAGTCCCCTAGCTGGAAAGTCCTTTCCTTAACACGTTTGTTGTATTGGCGAGCAACAGTTGCTTTGTATTTGTGAATACGTGCCCAAGCAGTATTCCTCTTCTCATCCAGCAAATCTAACTCGAGCACCCGATTGGCCTCGTTGGCAGCAGGCTCGAAATAGGCAACGCGTGCGGATTCTTGAGCAATTTCCACAGGTATCATGGCCTCGGAGCCATAAACGAGGGAGTAAGGGGTTTTCCCTGTTGCCGCTCGTGGAGTAGTACGGTAAGCCCACATGGCTCCTTGGAGTTCTTCTGCCCATTCTCCTTTCTTACTCTCGAGCATCGTCTTCAGATGCTGGAGTATGGTTCGATTGGTCACTTCCGCTTGACCATTGGCTTGAGGGTGGCCCACGGAAGTGAATCGCTGTTCAATCCCTAGCTCATCGCACCAATCCCGCGTGTCGGCAGCGATAAACTGGGAGCCGTTGTCTGAGATGAGCACCCTCGGGACACTATATCTGCATATGATGTTTTTCCAAATGAAATCTCTCACAACCTTGAAAGTTATCTTGGCAACCGCTTCGGCTTCAGCCCACTTAGTGAAATAATCCACGACAAGTATTACAAATTTCTTTTGCCCGACCGCCATTGGGAGGGGTCCCACAATATCGATGCCCCACTGATCAAAAGGCCATGAAACACCGATGGGAATCATTTGAGCCGCTGGCAACTGGGGGGTGTTAGAATGAAACTGGCATTTAGGGCATTTCTTGGAGTAGCTAATGGCATCCTGTAGCACCGAGGGCCAGTAAAACCCACTCCTTAAGACTTTCTTTGCCAAGATCCGACCGCCCGAGTGGTTCCCGCAACTTCCATTGTGCACGTGTTCTAGAACTTCCTTGGCCTGCGAGGGTCTCAAGCATCTCAGCGGTGGGCTTTGGAAGGATCGCTTGAATAGTCGACCCTCGGCATCCAATGAGAAGCGAGGGGCTTTACTTCTGATTTTCCGAGCCTCAACTTTGTTGCTTGGGCTGGTTCCATCCTGGAGAAATCTGATGATCTCATCGAGCCAACAAGGTTCGGAAGGATCAATCATATGCACCTGCTTCAAAGGTTCCCCTCTACTTATCAACGGTTCCTCTGTCCTAAGAAATGTAATAGCACGCTCGCTAAAACCATCCAGGGCGGATGCGAACTTTGACTGAGCGTCGACCCGTTCGTTTTCTACCCTCGGGATTTGCAAAAGGTGGAATTCTTTGAACTTGGCTATTATCTCCCTAGCGCTCGCCAGATACTGCACCATGGTGGCTTCTCGGGCCTCATAGGAACCATCAATTTGGCTCGCGATCAACTGCGAATCGACATACGCAGTGACCAGAGTGGTGTCATTTTGGAGTGCAATCCTGAGCCCCTGGATGAGGGCCTCATACTCAGCTTCGTTGTTGGTGACTTGGAACGCCAGCTTAATGGCGTAGTCAACTTCAGCTCCGAGAGGGTCTCTGAGGGTCACCCCGGCTCCTCACCCCTGTGAGGTCGAGGAGCCATCTGTGTGCAGAAGCCATAGGCTATCCTCTGCCGAGGGCCCTGCATCTAAGTTAAAACGCTCCACCAAAAGGTCGGCCACGGCCTGAGCTTGTATCGATGTGCGAGGCTCAAAGGTGATGTCGAATTGACTAAGTTCAATTGACCATTTAATTAATCTCCCTGAGACGTTCGGCTTTGCAAGCACTTGTCTGAGGGGCTGATCAGTGAGCACCACGATGGAATTCGCTTGAAAATAGGGCCTTAACCTCCGAGAGGCATTCACGAGCGCAAAAGCAAATTTCTCTATCTCCATGTATCTTTTCTCCGCTCCCTGTAGAGTATTGCTCAGGTAATACACCGGCATATGCTTACGCTCGCGAATTGCCACGAGGACAGCGCTCGTGGCTTCCAAGGAAACTGATAGATAGGCAAACAAGTTCTCCCCTGGGTTGGGTTTGGTCAGCAAAGGCGCGCTCGAAAGGTACTGTTTCATGTCATGCAGAGCCTTTTCGCAGTCCTCGCTTCAGGTAAAGTGGCGAGCGTTACGCATAATTTTAAAGAAGGGTAGGTTCCTATCCGCTGAGTGAGAGATGAACCGATTCAATGAAATGATCTTACCCACAAGCACCTGGACCTCTCTCAGATTGCGAGGGGAGGGTATGTCCAGGATTGCTTTAATCTTCTCTGGGTTTGCCTCTATGCCCCGTTGGCTGACCATATATCCCAAAAATTTGCCACCCCGTAAGCCAAATGTACATTTGGAAGGGTTCAGTTTCATACCATAACGCCGTAGGATATTGAACGCTCGTTTGAGGTCTCATAGATGAGAATACTGGCGTTCGCTTTTGACGATCATGTCATCCACATATACTTCCATAGACTTTTCGATCTCACACTCGAACATTCTGTTGACGAGGCGTTGATATGTCGCTCCTGCATTTTTGAGCCCAAAGGGCATGACCTTGAAGCAATAGACACCTATATGGACTACGAACGCAGTTTTGGGACGATCCTCAAGAGCCATAAATATCTGATAATATCATTGGAAAGCATCCATTATGCTCATAAGTTCACACCCAGCGGTCGAATCTACCAACTGATCGATTCTAGGCAGAGGGTACGGATCTTTGGGACATGCCTTGTTGAGGTCCGTGAAGTCATTGCACATACGCCACTTGTTGGCGCTCTTCGGAACGAGCACCACATTGCAAAGCCATTCGGGATATAGAATTTCTTCTATGTACTGAGCGTCAAGCAGTTTATTGACTTCTTCTTCTATGACCTGCTTTCGGAATCCATGGACATCTCTCTTTTTCTGCTTTATAGGTTTGAAGGCCGGATCCACATTCAGCCGGTGGACAATAACGCTCGGATTTATGTCGGTGAGGTCGGAAGCCTTCCAAACAAAGACATCAATATTTTCTCGCAAGAAATCGATCATCATAATCTGAGAGGGACCGTCGAGGCTGGAACCTATTTGCGTGGTCTTATCTGGATTCCCTGGCTCCAATTCGATGGTCAGGAAGCCCTCCGTAGGTTCCACTCGCACTTCAGGCCTTGGCTGCTCGAGCGCCCTTTTCTTACCTGTGACTCTTTCACTGGTATCTCCCGAGGGTATATGACCCTCGTCTTCCGAGGAGGAAGCCCCAACCTCTCCGAGGGGCGAGTTCCCAGCATCTCCAGGTCTGTCCGTGGCCTTCTTTTTATTCTTCTTTTTATAGAGCTTGGCCCTCTTGCGCTCGGGGCCATCCTCATCTAGTTTGGGGAAGTCAACCGATTTTTTGGTGGAGCCAACCTGGGTAGGTTGTTTGGGCTTGTAGCTTCGAAGGGAGAATATGTAGCATTCTCATGCTTCCTTAACATTGCACAGTACCTCTCCGGTACCCTCGGGGGTGGGAAATTTGACTTTCTGATGATAGGTGGATATGACCGCTTTGAAGTCAACGAGGGCGGGGCGCCCAATGATAATGTTGTAAGGTAGGTCCACTTCGACTACCACGTAGAGAACATTTAAAGTTTTTCGCTGTGGGGCGCGACCAAAGGAGGTGGCCAAGCGAATTTGTCAGCGAGGGACGATCTCGGAACCCCCAAAGCCGACGAGGGCTGTTCTGAGGGGTTCGAGCGGGATGTTTGTGATGTTCATTTTCTGGAACGTGGAGTAAGGCAAAACATTTACGGAGCTTCCACTATCAATCAAGACCCTCTTTACAACATGATTGTGAACGTCTAAGCTAACCACCATGGGGCAGTCAGAGGTTTCACCGACCCCATGGGGTGTTACAATGTGCTCTAAGTCTTTCTCCGTAAAACCTACGCTCTCATCCTTCTCCGAGCGTGATGACTTATCAATAGAGAGCACTGGGCGGGGCTGAGAAGATCTTTGGTCATAACTACAAATGTAGCGGCGTCGGGAAGCGTTAGAGTCATCCCCCGAGGGTCCGCCAGCAATCATGTGAATAACCGCGAAGGGCTGGTTTTCCACGTCCGAGGCTTTCCCTTTTCCACGGTCACTGGGCTCGGTGTGACGGTGACGCGGGCTCCGGGAGCGCGAACGGCTTCTCGCTCCTGCGTGCGCTCGCTCCGCGCAGTGTTCGTCGTACCTCTCCAACACCTTCACGAACTCTTTGAGGTGCCCCCCAGCGATCAGCCTCTGAATCTCCCTCTCTAGTTGATGACATTCACTGGTGTCATGCCCTTTCTGCTTGTGGAAAGCGCAATACTTCCCCGAACGCTTCTGAGTCTCCGTCTCTCTCAACTTTGGCGGCCTCTTGAACAACTTCTTATCCGCCATGGCATATACTTCGGCTATAGGGCGGTTGAGAGGGATGCGCTCGAACTTTCGAGGGGGTGAGGCGTTCCTCCGAGCGGGAAGGGGGCTTCGACGGCGGCCCCTGGTTGAATCTCCTCTGTCCTCGGGGGCTTTGCTGGGGCGAAGGGCGTTCGCTATTTTCTGATCCCTCGCGAGATACATATCTTCGAGGGTGAAAAACGAGTCCGTTATGTCTCTTATCTCCATCAATGAGCGGGGCTTTTTCTTGGCCACTTCTTCTACAAATTCCTTGCTGACATAATGCTTCATGTTAATGGCTCCAAAGAGAACGTGCCTCAAGAAATCCATCGAGGGCTTTTCCACCAGCAGGATTTCTTTGTTGAACCTTCCCATGAATGACCTGAGGGTCTCGTTCGGCCCCTGGACCAAGCTGTAGAGAGCCGTCGCTGCGGGGGCTGGAGCCTTCAAAGAGTTGAAGTGACTGATGAATGCGTCAGTTAGGTCATGGTATCCTCGGATTGAGCGCGGAGGAAGCTTTTTGTACCAATCCTGGGCCATTCCCACGAGGGAGGTTACAAACACCTTGGCCCAGTAGTTGAGGGGGTGATCATATAGATGCATCAAGTGCACAAAATGATCCAGATGCTCGGCTGGATCTGTGGTTCCATCGTACCTGGTGACGGACGTGGGGATTTTGCCTTTTCCCGCACGAGTCATTAACACCTCCTCGATGAGGGGGGAATCGCCCGTCGCGATCCGGTAATCCCTGTCCTTCGGGTCTTCTGGCCTGGCTTCCCTTTGTCGGCGAGAGATGGGGCTATGTGGTCTGCGAGCGTCTCTGGCCCTGAACCTCTCGCCCCCATCACGGGAGACGTGAGACCGTGCTCGAGAGAGCTGCTCCACCACGTTCTGGAGCCCCCTAATCTGGTCCTGCACTGCTGCAAGCTGAGGGTCACCGACATTTCTGCGGTTTGCCCTTTCAGTGGCCCTCGATTGGACCTCGTCGTTATCTCCGGCCCCCTCGTTCCGAGGAGCCCTTTCATCTCTTACTGGTGGTGGATCTTGCCGGACCCTCGGCGGGGCCTCATTTTCTTGATTCGGCGGTGGAGGAGGTTGCTGGGCCCTCAACGAGTTTTGGGCCATCGTCAAGGGGTGCGCGGGGAGTCCTCCCAGAGGTGGGGCCATCCGAGCACCAGCGTGCGATGGGAAATACGCCGCAGTGAAATGCTCCCAAGCATTCTGGACTGCCTGGCCCTCACACTGCGCATACAGCGCTTGAAGTTGCTGGGTGGTGATTTGGGGCATCTCCACCCCTTGTATCTCTCTCGGCAATGACATGGGGAGATTTAGAGTCCCCACTTGATACGGTTGGATCATTGGCATCATCCCGGGCATCATTCCAGGTTGTACAAAAGGGTATCCCGGTGGAGGCATGGCCATGGGATACGTACCTGAGTAAGGGAAGGAAGCGTTGGCAGTGTGAGTTGTAGGCGGAACAGCGGAACTGGGTCCTCCCATGGCGTTCCCTCTTGGCGGGAGAGTTGCAGCCGCCGTAACTGGATTCTCGCCTCCATTCCCCGCAGCTGGTGGGTTCACGCCTGCGGCGGGAATATTGCTCTCCGCGTTCTCCTCATTGACTGGAGGAGGAGCGTTTTTGTTTCCCACGGCCCCTGATCTTGTTACAGTTACCATTTTCAGAGTTTAAGAGGTGTTATATCTCGACTAGCCTTCAGAGGAATAATCAGGTTGTGGTGGTGATGGATTTTCGACTAGCATAGAACAGCCACAAACCAAATTGTTCCAAAAAAGCTTTGCCATCTTCACTGAAAATTTCTGTGTCATCTTTTCTATATTTCTATCCTTTATGTAGGGTTGGACTAACATTAACATGCTAATCTCTTTTTTTTTTACTTAGTTTTGATGTTTAATTTAATCTTAAAATCTGGTTAGTAGATTTGAAGACATTGATCTCAAGTTAATATGCATACTCAGTTAACACAATCATGGATTCTAATAAATTGATATGAATACTTAATTAACACAATCATTTGTTTAATATTCAAAATTGATTAACACAAGAATGATTTATTAGGATAAAAAATTTTGCATATTTATTTAATGCAATATTTAATATCTTTGGCTTCTTTTAGTTTAAAAAATCTGAACTTTATAATGATATAATTGGTAAGATCATAAGATGGTGAATTCTGCAAACACAAGAATAATTTGTAACCAATTCATGGACAAACATACATGATGGTGCTGGAAATCAGGTTTCCAAAAATACAACAACACTTTAGTATTTGTATAGAAAGGGAAAGACCATCACAGGCGTGAGGGCCTCAGGATCTGGGTTTCCTCTTAAGCGTGGGTTCTTCCAGCTAGGATAACACCGAAGATGCAAGTTGCAGGGATGATGTTATTGTGGTGAGAATGGTGAGAAGCTTGAGAAGATCAGTGGAAATGCCCAGAATAATGTATGCAATTTGTATGCAGATGATGACTTGGGGGAGAATGCATGGGTTCCCCCCTATTTATATGTTAGGGGTGGGGGTAAATGGGTAAATTGACCATGTGGTCCCAAACCTGTGTTGCCCTAACACGTGGTAGCCTTTGAGGATGTGAGAATGACATTTCTGAAAAGGAGACGGCGTGTCAGGTGCACGGTGCGCAGTACCTTTGTGTCAGAGGTTGTTGACGAGGGTCGCATGAGTGGAGGGTCCCGGATCCGTCTTATGAGGGTTCAGGTCCACCACGGCGGTGGGGGGTGACCCGCGAGCGATTAGTGACGCTCGAAGAGTGCTCGGATGGGTTCCTCATGGTTTATGAGCTTTGAGCGCCAAAACCCGAGCGACAAGAATATGGCCCTCGTGTGGATGATTCCTTGAGAAAGGTAATCCCGAGGGCCGATACGGGAGAGCCGGGCCTGCCTGCTCGTCCTCGCCGTTTAACTGGTTGTCCGAGGCTCAGGGGCCCATATTAGTGGGCAAGTGAGTGGGCTGGGTTGGTCCACGAGCCCGTCAATGCGAGGGAGTAATCTCAGCGTTAGCAGATGGTGACAGGTGGACGGTCCTGATAAGAGCGCATTTTTGGGCCTCATCAATACATATAATTAAAATTCCATAAGAACTTATTTTTAGTTTCTTACCGTTTTAAAAATATGTACTTTTAGTGATATAATTGCAAGATTATAAGATAGTGAATTCTACAAACACAAGAATAATTAGTAATAAATTCATGGACAAACATGCGTATAGACTATAATGCATGGATACAAACATATAAAAAAATAACGATAAATATCATTTTTTTACGTTTGTGATTTAAAAAATAAAATAATATTTTTAAAAATATTTATGAAGCTCGTGATCATAAACATATAGCAATATCAGATCGGTCCCTCTCTGCAGTGAATTATTATCAACTTGGCCCAAAAACTAAAACAAACTTGGCCCTAATTGAGAGTTTAGATTTTATAAATTGGAAATTAGGTAAGTTAATATTTTTGAGATACGTGTGGAATACAATTATTTAAAATGCTATTAAACAATAGCAAATAAGTTGACCCTAATTTTTAATTATTTATTTATAGAGCTCCAATTAAAACTAGTAATTATAAGTAGTGCACAACTTTTTTGGGTAATTCTTACCCGAACTTGACTTGGCAATGGCAAAGGCAAAGGCAAACTAACTTAAGTACCAGAATCAAATTGGTTGATACTTGTTAATGTTACCTTGTTTATACACGCAAAATTATATATTATAGAAAAAAGAAAACAAAAACAAAAAAAAGAGTGACTTTATAAATACATGTGTTCAATTTTCAATTGCAAAAAACTTTTATGTGAGACATTTTTTATAAAAGTATATTATCATAATTTATAAAGAATTATTTGAAATTTGATTGGTTTAATTTATAAAAGAATTATTTGAAACTTTAAATAATTAAAAGGATTAAGACTAATCCATTTAATCATCCAGGAATTATGGCACTATATAATCTAATCATAGAAACATATTAGCAAATATGCAGCCATTCCATTATTTAATTATTTCAAAGGGCAAAATTAAAGTAGTAAGAGAGAGGAGGCTGTTTTGGCTAAACTTATTTTAAGGAGTTTATAAGCTCTCATATATTATAAGATGCATGATTTCAGATCTTATATAAGCTGATGTTAGATTTTATTTTAAAAATAAAATTTAGAAGTGTAGGAATAAAATGATATATGAGATGTAAGTAATGAAAATTGTGTAATAAGTATGATTAATAGATCAAGAGGTATATATATGTTTGAGATGTTAAAATAAGTTTTTTTTTTTTTTTCAATTTATTTCAAAGGAGCTTATAAGATCTGATACGCTTATCCAAACACAATCTAAGGCATGATAGAACAACCAATTATAACATAATCGGTCAGATTTTTTGTGTCAATTGTACATCTCCAATATAATTTCACTTATTTATCAAGCATATACGCCAAATATTTGAGATTATCAGAGTTTTTTTTTTTCTTATGTAACACACAATTATTTGCTTGCTTATCCGTGTGTTCGTAATTGAAACAGTAGATTAAATATAAAATTAAAACATGAGATCTAAATTTTAATTATATTACTTATAAGTCAATTTTTTAAATCAAGTCGATCTTCTATATATATTCAACCAAGGTGCAAGGAAGATCCTCCAAGAAATTAAATACTTCAAACATATACTCTTACTTATATATTATCATAAAAAACCATTCAATTGATTCACATTCATCATTCAAACATATATAACCACTATTAATATGGAAATCCACAAAAATATTCGGCAAAACTACACGAAAAGTGATTAAAATGGACCAAAAAAGAAGAAAAAGAAAAGCAGAAATCAAGCCTTTGGAGGCTTGTCACAATGATAGAAACAAACGCAGCTTGGGGTATTAGACACTGTGGAACAAGCAATACTAAATATTCCAGGAATCGACCTGCATTTTATGCATGCTTCAAGTCCTATTCTTTGGCATGCACTCGGATATATATTCAGGCAATCTTTTGCATCAACCATCACCAATCCTTTCTCATCTGCACACAACAAGTCAATAATAACAACATCAATACATACATATAATTGTCGAAGCATACACAACGGCCCAGACCCAAGACCAGCTCGGAGAGCCAGCTCGCCTGGGAAGACGAACTAGCTCTGGCGATGGAGAGTTTGGGAGGGTAGAGCACTCTAGTAAAGTGTCTCGTATGTAATAAACACTGGATAGGATGCTGGTGAATTTACAGTAAATTAGGGATTCAAGAACAAGTAAAAACTAGGGTTTTAGTTGGAGGGTAATCTATAAATAGGGTAGAGAGGTAAAACCAAAGATCATCGAACACAGAAAGAGAAGTAAGGGAAAGAGAGGAGCGAAGTGAGAGGAGTCCATTAATAATCATTAAGGAAGATACATATAGCAAATTTTTCATTAATCAATTGGAAAATTTAATTTATATATACTGGTCAGGGATATTCTTTTATTATATGATAAAACCAACACCATAGTTGCTATATATTTAATCTCACAAAATGCTATAAAGATGATATATATACTTTTTTCTTTTTCCCGCCTGGTTTATTTTTTCCGAGTTCGGGTTCTGTAGCTAGAAACCCAATACGAAGGCGAGTCTCTCAACCTGATTTCTCTATTCACGAGGTCAGGTTTTGAGCCCGATACCTTACTTAACGGAACGAAAAATGGCTTATTACAACATATATAGTATCAATTTTCTTGAGGCAAACCTGAGATGACAAAACTTAGAACAATCACAAGCAGAATTGTTGCAGAAATCTTAACCATTTTGACTGAGAAGTGTTGGGAAATTGTCAGTGTCCCTGAGTATTATCTTCATTTATATAGGGTTTATTGATTGAACATTTAATTTCTAAGAATTTTAGATATTTATTTTCTTTTGAAATTGTTTCTTTCAAATATCTTAAGAGTATTTACGAAGATCTTGATTTCCAAAACATTAAAATATATTTGACTCCAGAAATGATTTCTATAATAATCTTGGTGAGGATTTTGATTTGTAAAAATGCAGAAAATATTATTCTTTCCAACATATATTGGTAATTATTTGAAAAAAGAATTGGTAAGACACGAATGCAGGATCATGAAAAGAAATCATAGTTATTAAAATTTGTGATTCTTGTAGTCACATATATAATTGATCTTCAATGCATTTTCCTTATTATTATTCTTTCCATCATTCCATGTAATCTACTTTTTATTTTGGTTTATCTCAAAATAACATATATATTCGTCTATGCCATAAAAGTAGTTTCACCTTTTATTATACATTTTATTTTTCTTTTTTTAATTGCAATATGGCCTTTAAATTCTCTTTTATACTCCTATTTAATTTTGTCTTAAACCTTATTAATTATATGTTTTTCCTATATGTGAAATCTTCAATATGAGATACGTTACGTTCCCATTATACTTCCATTTTTTCAATATCATAATAAGTATTTATCTATAATTAATATTGGTATAATTAAAAAAATATGAAAGGAATTTTCTATAACTACAATAACGATCATTTGTTAACGGTGTGAAAAAAAAGCGATGGATCGTCTTTATGAGACGGACTGACGGAGTGTTATGGGTCGCACTTGGAGATAAGGTTGCGACCATAACTTGGCGGCGTTGGTTGCGGGCGATTCGGGAATATCGTCCCGTTGGTGTGGTGGAGATGAAGGTCTTAACGAAGTGGGATCGGAATACTACTTGATATGTGTATTCCTTGATGTATGAGGATGGTCTCCACCAAGTTTGGGGCCATTCCGAGTCCGTTAGGGCTTTGGAGTTGTGGTGCGACCGGGAGGAGGTCGGCAGCGCGGGGTTGGCAAGAGTACTCTGAGCAGGCGGATCAAACGAAGGAATTTCCTAAAGATATTTTATGGGGAGCTTCCTTCATTTGTTGGGATGCTCTCTATGAAGTTTCAAGTCATTTGGACACCGTTTGAGCAATGAACAAGCCTTGACAACAATATGCTGTCATAGAGTGGCAGTTTCGTGAATTCAGCATATTGCGAGGGCAATTCCCGAACGATGGAGTCTCGGACAGGGCTGAAAGTGAGTAGTATGATTATTGAAGTCAAGGGCTTCGTTTGAGCGAAAACGGCGGGCGATTTGGAGGTCGGATGCGGGATTTATTGAAAATCTACGTTGCTAGGCTAGCATGAGTGTCTAGTGGCGGGACAAAGGAAATTTTTTTTAAGAGTACTATAAGGGGGGCATGCATTGGTGAGCATCGGCCAGCCCTCCCCGTGTTGTGATGGCACTAAGCGAGCACCATGCCGGCAAGGGCTGCTAGCATGGGCCAGCACTAGGAACCTAAAAGAGGAACTTAGTGTTCTCGGGTGGTTTGGGAACCAAACGAGCAGCGTGGGACGGTGGGGTCCACGTTGGGCATCAGTTAGGCCACAGAGGTTATGTATGAGTTCCCGCTAAGCCCAGCGGGCTGTCCCTTTGTTGCTAGACCCGAGAAACACCTCAAGGCCGATTGAGTGATTGGGACAAGTTCTCCAAAGTCCCGTGAACTAACTCGTGGATAAGTGCGAAGGGTTCACGCACGACACGGGGGTCCGTAGGCTTAAGATATGCGATTGTTGGGCAACAACGCATAGTGGGCATGATAGCAAGTTGCCTATGAGTTTGAATACAAGTCCTAAGCTTCGTGCGGGACAATTGTGGGTTGATGGCAAGTTGAATTAGCCTTGGACTTACAAGTTGCCCTACTCGGGCGAGAAGCAAGCGAAGGCGCCGAGGCGCACCTAAGACCGAAGCGTCCCGAGCGAGCGATGAGCACGAGGAATGCGTGTTGGGCGCGCTAGCTACCCTTCATGCCGAGACGGAGCACGTATGCTCCCGTGCCATCTAGAGATGCATTGTTGGGACCCGAGATTGTGGGATGTGTGACAAGCATGCTAGCTTGTAGAACATGAATGGGCGAGTACCGAACATGAAGTGCGGTACGAGTAAGCATTCGAAAGCTATCGCTAGTGCGCGAATGATGCTAAGAAGAGCAAGGGTCATCATAAAGACTCGAGGATGGAAGGCGGACCGAAGGTTTTGGAGAACCTGAGGGAGCCTCACGGGCGAAAAATTGTTCCGCTGCACGAGTAAAAGAGTCCACCCGTGACACGGAGGAAGTAAATTTACAAAAGTTTTTTTTCTTCCTTTGCCTCCCTAAAATTTCAAATCTTTTAATCTTTTCTAGTCCCTTTAAAAGGGGATTTTCTTTGTTTGGTGTGCTTTTTCAGTTTTCACACCTATTTCAAAGTTGGTGCACTTTCAAAAATTATTTTACTTTTTGGGTTTATCGCATTTTCAAACTGTAGTTTTATCAAATAATTTTTTTCCCAAATTTAATAAAATCAGCTTTTTTAAACACGGTTTCATTAAAAATACACTCTACCCGGAACTTATTTATTTATTTTTAAATTTTAATGAATAGTAAAAATACTTTTTGAAAAAGGTGGTTTCACTTAAAATGTCTAGCCACTTACATAGTCCCACATGTTATCACTTTATAATATTTAAATAAATAACGGGATCATGTTTCTGAAAATCGATTCCATTAAAAAATAAACGTTTTTAAAGATAGTGAGTGTTTGAGTGAAACTTACTTTTAATGGAACCGATTTTTGAAAAACGGTTCTATAGAAAAAGAGAGATATTTAGGTAAATAATCATTTAACATTCCCTTTCCTTACCTGCAAAGTAAACATCAAATGAAAACATAAAGCTAGGAGATATTAATAATTTTTAAGAAGTAAATGAGTATTTGTCGGATATCTCAAATATATCTAATCGTGCTTTATTACATGAATTGAGGAATGATTATAATACTTGCATAAAGTGAAAACGGATCATTGTCTACTCCGTTTTTCAGCTCTCAACCTTTCTCGATTCTAAGAACGATGTATTTCGATTGGTTATCTAGTTGTACGAGCTTTGCCTGCATTCCCCCTCCTTCTGTCAGATCTTTGTGGTCTTTCCTCGTTTGTGTTGATCAAATTAGATGAAGCTTCTGACCAATATTTTCGTAAGAATGACTTAAGAGGGTGGAAGGGTTTCTGGCAAAAAATTCTCAAATGAAACTGCGTTCCCTGAATGCGGTATTATTTAACATGCTTTGACCAAAGGTTGACTGCCTTTGACAGTTGTAATCTACTGAGGATCCAAATTTTTTTGATGACATCGATTTTAGAAAACGGAGTTTCACTATTCATTTATTTTTTAATTTTAAATTTACATCCCTTAGATGAGAAGTGAAAGTTATCTCAGGGCACAATATATTTTTAATGGAACCGTGTTTTAGAAAGACGGTTTCATTAAATATTTGAAAAAAAAAAGCTTTTTCACCGAAGTGGAGATATATCGTAAAAGTACACAAATTATAAATACGCCTAAAAAAAGACTCCAAATTTAAAAATTCCCTCCTATAAAATCCTGACTTCACCGTTGAAAATTAAGTTGTTAAGAAAAATATTAAAGTTGTCGAGAAAGTTGAAAATTTTAAAAATAGAACATCAACAAATATAGAGTCGAGTATGCATCTTAAAATAATCAACAATTTCATTCAAAACAATTCTTTACAAAACTCGATCAAATTATATCAAACTTCATTTGCAGCCAAGAATCTGCCATCAAATCTCAAATTTCGCGTGCACATAACATAACCAGTCCAGTAATGGTGAAGATCCTAACTACCTTTTTCCAGGACTTACCTAAAGGATACCTAAAGGGTTGTATGTGTAATTTTCTATACCTAAAGGATACCGAAGGGTTGAATAAAATTTTCTAAAGGATACTGACTTTATTCAATGTCAATCCATATACCTCAGGAGTTGTATTTCTTTGTTTCACCCGCCCGCACACGCACCAATACACATAACTTGTGTATGTACGTGAAATAGAAGATAGAATATAAAAGTGAACTAGGTGATTCAATCCGACAAGTGCGTAACACAACCAAATACAAGCTCCACGAGAAAAGAAAGAAACCGACAACGAACTACTCTTGCAAATAGTTGTAGCAATGCAAATGGAACTGAAACGTAATCTCTGCTGAAAAAGAATTGAATAAGTTACCAAAAAAAAAAAAAAAGGATCTACAAGGCGAGGACGATGATTGTAATGCTACAACATAGAAGTAGGTAAAACCAGGAAGACCTCCTCTCCGGACAAAATTTCCTGGAACTCTCAGATGATCTATAAACATTCGGTATCATATCTGCAAGTGACTTTATAAGAGCTAAGAATCCAAAAGCTACACATACAAGAAAAATCAAAATTCCCTTGTTTTCCAAATGTAACTGATTCCTCTGTACCTTCTCGACCTCCAACCTGCGATAAGATCGAAAGCAATCGGAATTACTGATATGTGTATATTACACAAATAACATATGAATATAATTGAAGCAATTACAAATAATTCTGTTTATGATCGTTCTACATATATGATGATAAAAGGGAGTTTCGTTGTGCAAGCTTTAAGCACTATATGCCTCGTTTCTTCCTTTTCCATGTTTCTTGAAACTTAAAATAACTGGGATCCACTTGAAATTTGGAGGGCATACTTCAAATGGATCAACTAGAGTGTTTGCATAAACTTGTGCTTTTGGACGAGAAGGTAAAAGTAGAAGCTAAAGTTGTAATAAATTTGAGTGGTTAAAGTTGGGGGTGTTTGGAGAAGAAAGTACAAGAAGGAAAAACCTACACTTAAAAAAGAGCACCACAAAGCTGATTCTAGCTTTGTTTGAAGCAAAACAAAACACACCACTTACGCTTTCTTCTTAAAGCCTTTTTAAGCTAAGAGCAGAAAAGAAAGATGGCAAAAGCACTTGGCAAAAAAGCTATGGACATAGTCAAGCATCACTTTTCATTGGTTTATATTTTTTTAAGCATTTTTAGCGTAGATCAGGGAAAATAGTACTTCGAATGAGAAGTCAGAAAGAGTAACGAAATTAAGGCAACTAACCTGAGAAGGGTATGTTCTTTGAGCACATCCTCCAGCTGTTCGGAAACAAGAGATTTCCAAGACGAAAGATCACCAATCTCTTTATTCTGCAACAGCACAACACTCAGAAACACAATAACAAACAAACACATTAAAAAGAACAAATAAATAAATAAAAATCACAAACCATCTCTTTCTGGCTTTCATAGAAACTCCGAATATCAGACATGACCTTCTCTAAAATCACCCCCTTTTCTCCGATATCCCTATCAAACTCTTTGAAAATATCACCATATCTCGTATTCAACTCCTCCAAATATCTCTCAAGAACAGCTAAATTCAAATCCAAAGATCTGACTTTTTTCATCATAATCTTCAGAACACTATCTCCGGGCATCCTATTAAGCTGCTGATGTCTGATTTCGTCAACGGGATCAGGCACATCAATATCGAACCTCCCCTGTGAGGTGGTCCCCACTGTAGTATCATGTTCATCAACTAGACGAGTTTCATAAGCATCACCATCTCCGGCAACGTTCTGGCTTACAAGACCAGGCTTCTTCTCATCTACAACTGATTCTCCATGCATAGAAATCTTATCTTGAACAGAAATCAAATCTTCAAGCATTTTCTCAACAGCATCAACACCATAAACTTCTAGAACACTCAATGTACAGTAAAACTCCGACCCATGATGACTCAGCAGATTCAGTTTAAGATACCTCACCCATTTTGGCTCTGGAAGAACAAATCTTTGAGCTTGCTTCACATTTGCGGCAGTGAAATTCCCGATTTTAACCCACGATTCAGTGGGATAAATGGGACTGGCTAATAACTCAAAATCTTTCAAATTAGACGAATGGTGCTCGAAATTTGCTATTTCTATAGTACTCACCAGGGTTTCTTCAGAGAGTTCTATAACAACAAATTTCCCTTCGGTAGAGCAAGGGTTTCTGAGGTACTTGTCTTTATCTCTATTCAAGATATTAGAAGCACCTTTGGCTTCCTTATTGTAAGACAAAACTTTCGCACCTTTAGAAGAAGAAGCATAATTGTATTCTTCCCCACCAGGTTCTATTCTATGCATAACGCCTCCAGATTGACCAGATAGATATTTACTTCTGGTATTAAATGCTTTATTTTTATACTCATCAAGACAGGGAGGTACGCCGCGGGCTAAATTGTCTTTTTTAGCCTTCTCATTTTCTTTAATTTCCGGTACATTTCTCTTTCCAGAGGCTTCCTCAACAACAGAGTCATGATTCTTGCTAACATCACTCTCATGAACATCTACCGATGCCCGGACTATATCAAATGCCGATTTATCTCCATCCCATCTCGTTGAATTAACAGAATATTCTCCGGGGTTGTCTAAATCAGAAACAAGAATTTAATGATAAGAAATTCCTTTTTTTCAAATTAACAGTCTGATTTAAACGAAAAATTAGATGGGGGACTGACCTGTTTGGCCATCACCATTGCCAATCCATATATTTAAGAGGAAAACAGTGCCCCACAGAAGAATAAATACCGAAACAGAGACTTTATACAAGCGACTCCTACCACATATTGCTTCCTCCAATGCTCTCCTTTGTAGAAGAGCTCTACGTGACCTCTGCATTGTACATCAATCCAACTTGCTACAAATAGTGGAACAGCAAAAATCGCCCAATTTGGGAACGAACGAGCTAAACTTATTGAGATGGACTCTGAAAATATCTGTTGGCATAAAAAAGCAAAAGGAAAGATTAGTTCACTTGTAAAAGTTGAATGGATTCAAAATCAACCTAATATATAATAAAACAAACTGAGCAAGTTCAGATATAAGCTTCCTCTTGTATCAAAAAAAATATGATCAGTATTTTTCCCACAAACAATTCCATATGACTGATACACTCTAAAGAATGGATAAAGCAAACAAGAAAGGTTTGAAAAATTCTTTAAGACTCTGATAAGCCAATATTAAATAAGAAAACTTCATAATCCTACATAATCCTTTGATCTGAAGGTGAGTATGTAATGAACTGCTCCGAATCATACAAAACCATGCATACATTAATCAGATCGAGGTTAAACCAATCAAAACACATTAAAAAAAATCATGAAGATGAGAATTAAGAATCAAAGATAGCCGATTCGGCAAAGATCAGGAAGGAAGAACAGAGACCTAGGGAATAAACTAATTTCCCATAGTCTGATGAAACAAAAAGTCTACGCACACCTGTAATAATTATATAGAGTACTAAAGAAACATGCAATCGCTTCCGATCAAAGCTTGCAATGATGAAAAGGACGAATTACCGATTCCATTAATTCAAACATACAACCTGGAAATACAATCATCTCAGTGGCGTAAAGTATTGAAAGCATACTTTCTGATCAAGGGACACTCCCACCAAGAACTGATGGGGAGATTTTGTACACCACAATCCAAACAACAACTCGCAATAAAATCCCACCTCCACACACGCGAAATTTCACGAATAGCAATCTTGATCGCGTAAAAAATTAAAAAAAGAAAAACAAAACGGAAAAGAAGAAGAAGAACAAGAACTCGAATCGACCTACGAAAACAACGGCTCTAATCCACAGATCCGAAAACTCAATCCAATGCCAAAACCAACTCACCTGAATTCCCCGTCAAAAACCCAGTTCAAAATCAGCCGCGATCCCGACACGCTTCGTCAGAATTCCTCCCAATTTCTATTTGAAGGAAAATAAAAAAAACACTTTCCTCTCTCTCTCTAAAGAAAAAACAAAACCATTGTCAGAGATCCTAATTTTATATAGTGTCCTATTATAACGGCTTTGTGGGCTGGCGTCGACCGAATACCCGGCCTTCTCTTGCTTATAATATTCTAGCTTTTACGGTGAGCTTCCTGCTTTATACATACGACAAGTGAGAGAAAGTTCTTGAAACGCATTAGAATTCCACTGCAAACACAACAGTTGAAATCCCTTCAGCCTTAAAACCATATCCCAATTTTCTTTCAGATCTGGGAATTTACGAGGTCAAGAAGGATTCATATCCCAAAAAAGGAATTTCTTTTTACATTCACCGTATGTATACGTGTACGTATTTGCGCGAAAGATCGAATTATGGTTGGACAAAGATACCTATTTTAATCCCAATTAAAAAATTCGAATTCTAGAGAGAGAGAGAGAGACAAGTGCGTGTGGGTTACCTGGGACACTGCGAAAAGCAGAATGACAGACAAATGAGGGTGGAGAACGACGTAAGATACGGACACGTGGACGCCTGATATTGGACGGTGGCAGTGACGGTGACGTGGCTTCGGTGATTTTGAAATAAAATAACGGTGATGATGAGCTGGATGCAATGAGACAAGTCGGCAACAACTCATTGGCGCGGGTACGCGTGTCGAGGCATATCTTTGGATTATTTATGTTTTGACCCCCAAGAGATATATAATTACAAATATACCCCTATCAATCAATATTATAATTACAGGCAGTTTATTTTATAGACTTGAGGAGTTTAAAATTTAAATAATAGTTATCAAAATTCATGGAGGGCCAGGGGGGGTAATTGTATGTAATATGTATTGACAAATAGGGATTCGATTGTAATTTCATATATTATGAGGGGTTGTAAATGTAATTAATCCTAATTTTTATGAGGGATTCGAGGTATTGAGTATTGACGAATGACGTGAGAGCTGAACCATTCCTTGCTTCTCTCGACTTCTTCCTTGCCTCAATCTCTTCCTCCACTCGTTTATATATACGATTTCTTTATCGGTGAGAAGGAAAAGCTAAACCTAGTCTGCGATTGCGAGTTGATTGTTGGAATTTTGTTTGGCCATGGCGGAAAAATCTAGCTCTACTATATATATTGGTAAGCAATGTTTTCCGATTTTTTTTTCTTTTTCTTTTGTGTTGATTGGATTAACTTTCGGGTTTGAATTTTTGTTGCTTGTCATTTGGGTTGGGGTGGGGTTTTCTGTTTACAGAGATTGTTGGAGGATTTATCCTTGTTTCACGTTTCGGAATTTGGATATGGGGTTTTTTTAGAGGTGTTTAGGGTTTTTTTATGTAAGAGAGTCGTTGGACCTTCGGTTCTCAGTACAGTGGCTTAACTATAATCAAATTACTGTTTTGGGCTTGCTTGATTGGTTTAGCTTGAAGTATGGCACTGTTTATTTGGCTGATTTGCATTCCCTGAAAGAAAATGGGAAAGTTATGCATGCAGTTTAAGGAATTCGAATTACCGTGAACTGTAACATTAGGGCTCATCCTTTTGGAATTCCTAAATTTTGCATATATAGAGTTATTATTATGTTTTTTCATGTCAATGGAAGAAATACTAACTTTGGTTCGAATTCTTTCTGCAGGCAACCTGGATGAGAGAGTGAGTGATAGGGTGTTATATGACATTCTAATTCAAGCAGGTCGTGTAGTTGATTTACATATTCCTCGTGACAGGGAGACTGATAAGCCTAAAGGTTTTGCCTTTGCCGAATATGAATCGGAAGAAGTAGCTGAGTATGCTGTCAAGCTTTTCACCGGCCTTGTAACCCTTTTCAAAAGGACGCTAAAATTTGCTGTAAGCTTCTTTTTATAATGTATTCTTGTAATGTTCGTGCTAGACATTTTAGGACAAACTTATGATAGTCAGTTTTGCTCCTCAATCATTATCAATAGAAGTGGGAGGTTTGTGATAGGCCATTGAAAATTTTCTTGATTAGTAAACAGGATAATACTGAGTGGTTATCATGCTCGTGGTTGTGGGCTGGCAATTTGAACTCTGGTTGAGGAGTGAAAAACTGAATAGGATTCTTGTATTTGTACTTGCTTACTAAACTATATCAATTTTGAAAACAGATTTCTGGACAAGACAAACCCTCTCCGAGTTTACCCAATGCAACCACACCTGCGGTTAGTTCTTCTGTCAAACCAAGGCAATACCATGCTCCATCTAATCATTCAGAGTTTTCAACACCATCTCCAAGATTATCAACATCTTGCCGGGTTTCGGAGCAAAAATTAAATTATGATTATGCGCAAGGTAACTGATGTTTTTGATGCATTTATATCCAGTCATTAAGCTGTAATTTGTGTTTCTTTTTCTTGTTTTCTCTCTTTTTTGGGGGTTCCTTCAATTGTCTTTGGGATGCTCGCTTTGTTAACTTATTCCTTTTTGGTTCATTGCCAGTTCGCTCTGATATATCTAGGAATCAACATAATGGGTATAGATCATACCATGACAGCACCGATTACAGTTACAGTCGACGATTATTTGGGACAGCTTTGGATAGTGTTAGTCGCACTAGTTGGGGCCGTTATGAGAGACATAATTCAATGAATTATAATCCTGGATACTAATTATTCTATAGACTGGGCAGATATCAACTTTTGATTGCCTAATCCATGTTGTATGAAGTGGTGTAGTGCTTAATGTAGTCCTGATGGCCCTTAGAAAGTTAGCTATGCTGTTTCTCTAATCTGTTATGTGTATTTTAAGGTCTGCTGGTCTAGTCTTGTGTTTGTCTATGTGGAGAACTGATTACTTCTATTAATGTTTATTAATGTTCTGAGCTCAAGAGACTCAAAGGGTGTTGACGCGATACATGGCAGTTGTGTACACAAAGCAAATCCGTATTTATTTTATATCATCAGTTTATAGAGCATGGATGTTGTTTCGCAGAACTTGTTGTGATGTATACGGTTCATGTTCACTATTGATACCTTGGATCTTCTACTGCACATGCTAATACTTAATCGTGTGATTTCTTTTTCTTTTCTTTGTGGAAATCTTGAGATAATTGTTGGAGATGCTGTTATTATTGATTACTAATGTGTAGTTGTAAAGGAGATCTGCACTCGATGTTTATGTTATACTGCTCTTGATTTATGTGAGCTGCTGAAGTTGAGGGGAAAGAGTTATGTATACCTTGTCCTGGTTTCATTGTGCCTTCCAATTAGTGATAACCAAGTTTGAGCTCCCCTGGTCCCGTATACAGGGCTGAAGGATCATGGCTCACATTCAATTATGTTTATACTTGTTGTGGCAATGTAAATTTTACCTTTTTGTTAACTGTACATTTTTTGTACATAGAAATAGGAAGAAAAAGAAACCCCGTTTGGTTCTTGGTTTATGCTTGTAGTGTATCGGTACAAGGAGTGTGATATAGGTTGATGATGCTTGTAGACGAGCCTTGAACAAGGAAGTTGCTCCTGACGACGCATGCTGGATTTATCAGTCATGTGAAATGATGCTTTTGGTAAGTTGGATTCTTCAATAAAATTGGTGGCTCCATCTTCCCAGTTTATATCAGGTGCAGCAATTATCTCCGACTTGATGGAAGTTGAGCCGGAAAAAGATCTAAATGTGCATCTTGTCGGTAACTTGTATTCAGCATTTTGGAAATTCATGTATTCCATTGATTTTGCATCTAACCATGCTATGTCATTTTGGAAGTGTATTTAATCAACTACTTTCTTTCCAAAGTGAAGAAAGGGCTTAGGAGTATCTTGTTGCAAATTATTCTTCTTTCTTGTAAAATAACCACACCAACTATATTTGTGAATGACACCAACTGGATGGGAAGATATGTTAATAGAACAATTGGGTCGGGAGTGTCATGCTTATCGAGGGAGACCGTGAAAGGAACAATTGAATTGGAAGGATCGATATATTTGTGAATGCAAATTGGGTTAGAAGGGTTTTGTATCGTGTTCAGATTGGACCTCTTACATATCTGAAATTGAAAAAAATATATATATATATATTGTGTGAAAAATTAAAACGATATACGGAAAAAACTCTCTTTTGTTCCTATAATAAATTGATATTTTAGGGCTATAAGAAAACGACTAAAAATAATTATGCCTCATTATGAAGTCATGTAGGATTCTTGAGAAAACATTGAGCAAGACACAGTACAGAACATAAATTATAAGTATTACGTCACTCATGTCTAAGTTCGAATTTTTTTTTTCTTTGGTTGAAACTAAGTTCGATTTCTTTGAAGGTCGAGTTTTTATACGATTGTAAATGGATATTAAAAAATTTAATATTCATTTAAAAAAGATATTATTCGTATTCGATTATATATATTTGAATTATAATAAGAATTTGATAATAAGACCCACTACATTTATCATCTGATTTATTAGATACATCTGTTATTCAATGTATTCGATAAATAATATATTATATTAAAATATAAACACATATATGTGTATCTATAATAGCTTTATTAGGTGTTAAATTAATTTTTTTAGTGCACTTATTAAAAAAAAAAATTAGTTTTTAACAGTGGCAATATGTTTACCTTAACCTTTATATAGAGATAATATAATTAACATATATTGTGTTATTAATAAAATTATTATATTTTAAATTAACTATACGATAAAATTTATAATTTCATCATATTTATACATTTGTTTAAAAAATAAAATAACATGTATAGATATAGTTATAATTTTCTCTCTTTATTTAAAAATATACAATAAATAAATAGTTGAAACATGATTAAAAATACAAAACTATATATAAAATAATCTAAGTTAAAAATAAATAATTAAAAATTCGATTAAAATTCGGTATTCGTTCAGATTTTTTTTATATCCATTTAAATATGATATTTTCTAAATCCATCTACCGAATTATAAACAGATAAGAATATAATGCCCATTGAAAAGATAAAATATATATATATATATATATATATATATATATATTTATTTTTGAATTGTTTAATTAATTTTTTTAAATAAAAAAATAGGAGGTGTAGTGTATGCACGGGCCAAGAATTTCCCATAGGAGACGTACAAAAAGATGTGTGCATAAATCCACACAACAGAAAATAGCACCAAACGGATTCTGCTTTTGGAGTTTGTAGAAACACAGTCAATTTCATCGTCTTACATGAACAACTGTGATGATTCAACGGTAACAACAAATTTTCAAAATTTTTCCAATTAGCAGGATTTACGAACCAGAGGGGTCATCAAGAATCAACAATATTCAGTGTAAGCATGAAACAATGTCTCCTCCGCCTTGCTTCAATCATAACTCATCCACCCGAAACCAATCGGCGCTGTATGCATGCCCTTATTACCACCACTTACCCAGACGTTTACGCCACCAAAAATCTGATCAATATGCATGTCAAGAGCGGTCGCTTACTCGTTGCCCACCAAATGTTTGCCGAAATGCCTCACAAGGATATTGTCTCTTGGACGATACTCATTTCGGGCTATGCTAAGCATGGGAAGTTGGAACCCTGCTTCCGCTTGTTTTCGGAGATGCTATCCCATTACCGGCCCAATGATTTTGCTTACACGAGCGTGCTCTCCGTTTGTGATTACTGGAGTGGTCTGCAAGTTCATGGCCTTGCTCTGAGAACAGGTTTTGATTCTTGGATTTATGTGGCCAATGCTCTGATAGCAATGTACTGGAAGAACTGTAGTAATGCCGGCATGGAGGCTTGGAGGGCTTTTGATGCAATTGACTTTCCCAACCTTGTTACTTACAATTCCATGATTGCAGGCCTTGGAATGCACGAACAAGGTGATAAAGCTATGACTTTGTTTATAAGAATGTGTCGTGATGGCATTCGTTTTGACCGTGCTACACTCGTAAGTTTACTTTCTTCCCTATTTGGACTTAATGAAGGCAATGACAAAATTGTGGGGCTTACATATTGCTTTCAATTGCATTCGTTGAGCATTAAAACGGGATTGGTAAAGGATGTTGGAGTGGCAACCACTTTCATTAAGATTTATTCTATTCTTGGAGAGCTTGCTGCTTGTAATAAGTTGTTCTTGGGAACGAGTAACATTGATCGTGATGTTGTTCTATGGACAGGAATTATGAAAGCTTTTGCCGAAAGGGCTCCTGAAAAAGCTCTGTGTCTTTTCAATCAGATGCGTGTGCATGGCTTTGATCCAGATTGCTATGTATTTTCAGTATTATTAAAAGCTTGTGCAAGCATGGTGACTGAAAGGAATGCCTCAGCTGTTCATTCTCAACTGATTCTAGCAGGTTTCATGAATTTTTTAGAACTTAATAATGCTTTAATTCATGCATATTCTAGATGTGGTTCCATTAATAAGGCTGAACAAGTTTTCAATGAAATGTCGTTAAGGGACATTGTTTCTTGGAACACAATCTTGAAGGCTTATGCATTGCACGGTAAAGCCGAAGAAGCATTGACTTTCTTTGACCAAATGGATGTTGCTCCAGATGAAACAACCTTTGTTGCTCTGCTCTCATCTTGCAGCCATGCTGGAATGGTTAAGGAAGGAACTAATATATTTGACATCATGCATGAGAAATATAATATAATTCCTCAACTAGATCATTTTGCTTGTATGGTCGACATTCTGGCACGAGCAGGACATATTTCAGAGGCTGAAGACATTATAAAGAAAATGCCTATGCAACCGGATTATGTTATTTGGAGTGTTTTGCTAGGAGCATGCAGGAAACATGGAGAAGCGAGGCTAGCAAACTTAGCATCATCGAAGTTAAAAGAATTGGATCCAGAAAATTCGCTAGGATATGTTTTGATCTCGAATATTTATCGCGCAGCTGATAACTTTGATGAAGGGGGTTTTATAAGAACAAAAATGGACAGATTTGGTGTTCGGAAAGAACCAGGTTTGAGCTGGACTGAAATCGGCCATAAAATGCACGAGTTTGCTTCTGGGGGCCGAAGACACCCACAGATCAAAGCCATATGTGATAATATGGAGGAATTATTGAGAGAGTTGAAGAAAATTGGCTATGTTCCTGATACAAGTACAGTTTTATTTGATGTAGACGAAGAGCATAAAGAGGAGCAACTTTACCACCACAGTGAGAAGCTGGCGTTGGTTTTTTCTCTGATGAATGGTGGTTGGAACGGGGGTGTCATTAAGATAATCAAGAACATACGCATTTGCTTAGACTGCCATAACTTCATGAGATTAGCATCAAAGCTTGTTGAGAAGGTTATTGTCGTAAGAGATTCCAATCGATTTCATCATTTCAAGGAGGGAAAGTGCTCTTGCAATGACTATTGGTGACTGGTCCATCTTTGCAATCCTGAAATGGAACATGGTTGGTTTTCTGGAATCTTGATTCTTGGCTATTCTTATGTTAGTAGGACAAAATGGTGCAAGAAATCAGCTACTTTGCGTGGTGTTCCTTGACAAGATTTGGTTTCCTATTGGCTTCAAAGAAAATGGTGAAGCACATTGGGAGCGAACCAGGTAAAAAAGTTAGTTTCTGTCTGGGCTCAGTTCTCAAAGGTTGTATGGCAATTTGTCAAACAAGTGGGCCCTTTTTTTGTAACTTGACCATAGTTCTAAGGCCCCGTTTACTTCCGCCGTAACCAGGGGTTGGAGGGTTTCTTCTTCCCTTTTCGGCCGTTTACTTTGTATAGGCGAAAGCCTGGTGGTTCCATACGGGCCCGTAGGTAAGGCGTGATTTTGGCCGATCCCGGGTGACATGCAAGATTGGCGTGTCTTCTTAACCATGCCTTTTCTGGGTGAGGGAAAATTACCTTTCCATCCAAGCTTTTGCAGTAATTATGATTGAATGCCACTGAAATCATGGCTTCCCCCTTGCTTTTCGTTTTCCCGCTGTGAATCCCAAAGCCCAAATTTCTAATTTTCCCCCAATTTTCACATTCATAAGCTTTAATCAGGGATTTTGCGGGAGTATAGAGAAGACGGTCCAAAGTAAGGGGGAGATGATTCGGCAGGCTTGCAGGTAATCGTCGTTGGCTTTCGGTTGATTTTTTTTCCCTTTTTGCCAATTGAATCTTACCCATTCCACACCATTCGTGACGCAGGTTAAGGCTTCTACTCTTGTCCGTAGGTAACATCATTCGTAGTTGTTGCCTATGGATTTAGTTTTTGCAGATGAAATATTTGAGCTGTTCATTTTTAGGGTATTTTTCCAAATTGCTTTGAAACTGATAAAAAAATGTATTGAGCTTTTAGGCGGAGTTGAGGTTCAATACGTGCATGAAACGAGATTAAGTGCTGGTGGGATTGTATGATGAATGAATTACAATTTGTTTCATTAGTAGAAATCATGTGTGAAAGAATCAATTTCCCTATAATTAATCTCGGGGTATTTCGAAAATTGTAGAATGGACACTTCGTTTAATGAAGAGGAAGCTGTTATTGCATAGGAGTTGATTCGGTTTCAAGTTATTAATGTATTGCTGCCAGTTTACTTGATACTGCGGAGTGGTGTTTTGGATCTTGAATTTAGATGTCAAGTTTATCAGCAGTATAGTTTGTTAGCTAGAATTTCAGCCCAAGTTGAACACCTACACGACCTTGTTAAACTGAGTGAAACTGATTGTTTCGATCAACTACGCTTAGGGCGTAATGCTTTTGCAAAATTGTGTGTCGTTCTTGTTAAACTGAGCGAGTCTGATTACCTTTTGACTACTAAACACGTGTTAAGGTTGGAAGTGACTGGAGAAGGTTGCCTGCCTTGAAGTTTGTGGAGTCAGTTTTGCTACTTTATACCCATGATCCTAATGTCTCTTTGGAGCCACCTTCTGATCAAGTTTCTGAAGGTAAATGTGTTTCTTCATTCTATTGGATTTTGTACTTTTGAAAACTAAGGTTCAGAAAGTATGTGCATGAAGGTTACCTGCACAAAGTTACGTGCGTTGTACATGTGTGGATGGGCATATATGTATATGTCTATGTATAATATGTATGAACTGCTTACTTTTTCTTCAGGGAAGGTTGAGGAGTTCAATGTCTCATGGCTTCGTGGTGGACATCCCATACTCAATGCAAGAGATTTATCTGCAGAAGCAAGCCGGAGTTTGTGTCTGCTGCTTGATCAGCTGAGGTCCCCATCTGTGCAATCACATAGTTACTTGGTGATCATTGTGCTTATTAAAATGTATACACTCTCGAAATTTCCACTACGCTTCTGTTAGTTATCGAAACTTTGAAGTTTTAATCATGAAGTATATTGTAGTACATCTAATGTTGTGTTTTTGCTGCTCTAAACATGACAAAGTCAGGCTCTTTTGGTCAGTTTTTTTGGATGTATCTTGTTGCAATCGAAATCTCAGTTTGTGGACTGCATAGTTTGGTATGAATGCCTGTAATTGTTAGGTCCGTATTATGAACATGGTTTGTTTAGTATGAATGTAGCTGATGGTTTCAATCGAATCCATCTTTTGTTAAGAAACTATGAATGCCTGGGTTTTTTGGCTGCTTCGTTTTGATCTTTGTCATGTGTTTTTTAGCAGATGGGTTTTTTTGGCTTAACATCATTTGTGATCATCATTTGCGTCTTTTGGTGTACTGGTGAAGGCCCCAATATCAGTAATAAATTGAGGGGCATATTTGTAATTGCCTACTAAACATCCATCATTTGTTGCTCAAAGTAAACAAAAAAATTAATAGACTGTCCAAACATAATTAAAAAGTAAACAAGTGTTAATGTCCTGTAGTGTGACTAATCTAACCCCCAATCTCATGACTTCCCATATCCCTTGTAGAAAAGTAAATGGGGCCTAAGGGGGTAAATATCTATTTTCCAACAATTTAAAGCTTCCCCCAAGAACACAAGGAAGTTCAGAAGTGAAATTGTTTTTCAAGAACATAAAGGACAGTAATTTAGCTCTCTTTTTATCAGCAACAGTGAATGGGCGTTTTAGACTGCAATATAATTTATAAGAACGACCAGGAACGAGGCATGAAGTTTAATCTAATTACGAAAAATCCTTTATTGCTGAGATATTATGAAAAACTTTATGAGATTTGGACAGGTTTGAGAAATTACGAAAAATTTTCCAAGATTTGGACAAATTTGCAAAAAAATTCTGTTCACAGGTTTTGGGCGCCAAGCAAAGTTACAAAAAAGTCCGTGCGCAAAGGTTTTTCTTAGTTTTTAGTTTCTCAACTGGGGGAGTAAGGGTGTTATTCGTAATATCTTATCTCAACTGGCATTTTTCTGTTTTTTTTGGTAAATGGAAAATAAACATTGGAGTATTCATACTTATCCCACTTTAAAATTTGAGCCTCAAGACAGCTTTACGTATGTTTTGAATGAGAGCAAACATTCGAAAGTGTGGCTGGCAATGGTCAGTTTATTACATCTAGACAAAGGCAGGTACAATTTTAACGCACAGGCTTCAATGCTCTCTAGATAGTGCACATCGATGATATTGGAACTCTTAAAGTAATGAATAGGAAAGGCCTTCTGTAAGATACAAGATTCGGTATCATGTTTAACAACATAAAATAGAATAAATTAGTTAATCTATTGTATACTTCTGCTGCCACAAAAAGCAGAGGCCAATCTCTCAAATTTTTCATCATAACATGATACCACCGATTCAAAGACAATTACTAAGATCCAGATGCTTCATGCTTAAATCTTGATGTTGAAGTAATCTTGATCAAAATGGTGCAACCTCACATACCCGTCTTCACCTCCACTTGAGAAACTACAAATACGACAAGGAAACCAAAAATCGTTATACTAAGATATTATACAAGACAATCTTGTAAGATGTGGTACAAAGATCACGGTAAGAAAGATTTGACAAGGTGTCTTCAAATGAAGTTATCATTGATGTAGGTACCCTTTTTGTGTATGATAAAGTAGATTTAGGCAAAACTATTTCCCAAATCTCTTCACTAAGAAGTGAGCTTCAGCAAAATTTTACCTTTTCCCATCAGGGTTAAATGCCAAAGCATTAATCGGTCCGAAATGGCCTTTCACGCCACCAATTTCTTCTGTAAGAATCTGTAGACAAGGAAGAACATGAAAGATCATCAAATATCCCTCAGACCTTAACATTGTTAGATCTCCAAAATATCTTTATTTTTATTTTCCAAATAAGTAATTACTACCTTATCATAGAACTTGGCCTCAAACTTTCCAGCACGATGATCAGTGGTAGTAACAGCTGATGCATCCTGACCACCTCCAAGAACCACCTATATATAACATGGAAGTTAAAGAATCAATAAACAAAGATTATAACTATCAATAAAGAAAATAGAGACGATAAATTGTGAATAACGAAAGAGATAAACAAAACAGCGTACACAAGTTACTGGAGAATTGTTCTACAATTATATAGAAACATGACATCAAAGCAAGTTCCTATGACTGAAGAAGATAACGCATAGCAATTGAGAATAGATAACTAGCTAAACACTCTTATTATGATGTTCTTCCATAACACTTACATGATCAAGAAGTGGTGACATTGCGACAGCATTTACGGGCCGTTCTGTTGCATAGGTCTTGATAAGTTTCAATGTTCTTGAATCCCAAAGCTGACAAATGAGGATAGAGAAAATCAATGGAAATTGATTGTAAGAACTACAACACAAGGAATACCCAAAAAGAAAATATTTTAGAAGGATTCAAAGTACCTTGGCAGATTTATCCAAGGATCCAGTGAGAAAATGTGAGCCATCAGTTGCTTTCGAAAGTGATGTAATAGGTTTTTTGTGCCCATCATCCTTGTCAGACTCTTTCAGCAACTTTCCTGTCTGTAATTTAGAAATGTCAATGACAGAACCATCATTGTTTAGAAAGAAAAATATTAACAGCAATTAGCACCAACCCCAAAAGGAATACTAACCTCAGCATCCCAGATACGAACCACTGCATCTTCACCAGCACTTATAATTGTTCGGTTTAGAGGTCCCCAAACTGCTCTGTTAATTCTTCCAGTTGGCCCCTTAATGACGAGAACAGATTCACCAGTCTCTAAATTCCAAACATAATATTTTAGTCAACTTACCAAATAAAGTGGTTCAGCTACACAAATCAAATACAAGGCAACACGCTAAGGCAGTGGGTTTATAAAGCAGTGACATAATGCCATCATAAACA
The DNA here is from genome assembly GCA_037501455.1 of Lantana camara. Lineage (NCBI taxonomy): Eukaryota > Viridiplantae > Streptophyta > Magnoliopsida > Lamiales > Verbenaceae > Lantana > Lantana camara. The sequence continues at coordinate 25,245,404 of CM074855.1, read as the reverse complement.
TGTAGGTGCAAAATTCATGTAAAATACATCAGAAGTTATTCGAAATGCATTATCAATCACACAAAAACAACAATTTCCAATTCTAGCCTCTAAAGAGAAAAGCTTCTTCTTGTAAATCCAACACATACTGGAAAAAGCAATTTTTTAGGTCACAATTTCATAATGAAAGAAAATTTCTAAAGGTTCAACCCATTTTTTTGGAGTATTTCATGCTCTCTTTAGTTTATATACAAAAAATCAGCAATGATTAAAAAACATGCATAATCCAAAGAAGCATGCATCTAAAACCAAAAAGCCTTTGAGTTTATGTAAATTGCACATAAATCAGAATGCTTGCTAGTGTAGAAATTGCGTAATACTCACGGTCCTCTGGATCTCTGGCAATTTGTTTGATGTGAATAGCGGAGGGCAAACCCATGAAAGGGTCTGTTGTCATCACCACGAGCTTATCACCGACCGAAAAATCAACTGACCTAGCTGGCGAATCAAAATTAAATGTATAAAGCGGAGTTCCTGATTTGACATCCCATATCTTTGCAGTCTGATCTGCACTCCCAGTTATAAGCCTTGTGGAATCCCCTAAAACAACAAAATCCATGATCTGGTATCAGAAAAATAATCGAATTTACAGGAGCAAAGTGGTGTCTACAGTATTACAATGGATGCAAATCTTATACAGGTAAATGTGTCAGATAATCTGGAAACGATAAATAAGGGGAACAAGGCAATTGGCACAGAGTTCATCTCTAATTTCCCCAAATCATGATCCAATGAAAAAAAATCTCAAGATGACTAGAGCTATTAAGTTATTCTTACATTAAGATGAAAATTTTACCTCTCCTTGCATGCTATTCCATAAATATAAACTTAAAAATCATAAAAAGTTACAAATTTTCATTCTTCCCCACATGCAAAATATGGAAAAACAGCTCAGAATAAACCAGCGAAGAATCAAAAGAAGTGTTATCGCGAATTGCAATCACAAACAGGTAAAACATGACCACCAAAAATTCTTAATCTTCTTCTAACACACCAAACTCGAAAAGGGCTCTCCAACTTCCTTTTTGAGGAAAAAGGAATCGAATTTTTAATTTGCTCAAATTTATCCCCCTCAATTAACAGGCACCCGAACACAAAAAACAGGTAAAAGAATATAGTGATAACAAAAGATTAGGGAAATTACTGGAAATATCGCAGGACCAAACGGCTCCGTTATGGCCCCGATAAGTGCCGAGACGCTCGCCATTATCAGCAAACCAGACAGTCGGATTGTGATCTTTGGCACAACTAAAAAGTAGATCTCCATCTCTGTTGTACTTCAGAAATGTCAGAGGCCTCTCATGGCCTTTCATCAAAATCGGCCTCATTTTTATCTTGATTCACTCTGCAATTGATTCGCTCTGCTCTTGATTCTTGATTCGTTCTCTTCACCCGATTTCTTCACCGCGATTTCTTCTTGGCCTTCTCTGCGAATTAGGGTTTGCTGTTGCTTTCTTGTCTTAAATAGGGTTTTGGTTTACAATATATTTGTTGGTTCTGGAACTAGAATCCGTACCCTATCCGGATTTATTTCCATCTATTTAATTACCTAATAAATCCTTTTCTTTCTTTTCTTTTTCTGTAAAGAATATATCGTATTTATACTTAATAAATCTCCTATAGAGTATATTTTCTATTATATAAACAATGTAACATATCAATAACCAATTTTTTGGTGAAAAAAACATACAGCTAATGATTTTTTATCATTCGAACTATGACCCGTTATGTAATTCATCATTTAAACTATTTCGATTCCAATACCACCATCCAAACTATTATTTCTTGACAAATCACCATCCCAATTTATCCAATTTATTTTTTAGTGGTTTTGATTCTTTTTCGACCGTTTTTGTAACAGCCCAAAGACCCGCCGTTCGATATTGTCCGCTTTGGCCAAGGGTAGACCCCAAGCGCCTCACGGTTTTACTTTTTCCCGACAGAATTTAAACCACCACTTAAGGGGTGCCTGTCCAGGAAAATGCATCTACTAAGGGGAGGGGGATCCACTGCTTATAAAGCAGCTTCAAGCCCACCTCCAATCCGATGTGGGATATTACATCCACCCCCCCATAGAGGCCCAGCGTCCTCGCTGGCACACCGAATCCGGGCCCCTGGCTCTGATACCATTTGTAACAGCCCAAAGACCCGCCGTTCGATATTGTCCGCTTTGGCCAAGGGTAGACCCCAAGCGCCTCACGGTTTTACTTTTTCCCGACATAATTTAAACCACCACTTAAGGGGTGCCTGTCCAGGAAAACGCGTCTACTAAGGGGAGGGGGATCCACTGCTTATAAAGCAGCTTCAAGCCCACCTCCAATCCGATGTGGGATGCCGTTTGGGTTAACTAACGCTCCAGCCGTGTTCATGGATATGATGCACCGAGTGTTTAGACAGTATCTTGACAAGTTTGTGGTCATTTTCATAGACGACATCTTGGTGTATTCTAAGTCTGCAGAAGAGCACGCAACGCATCTCAGGATTGTGTTGGAGACACTTAGAGAGCACAAGCTTTATGCCAAATTTAGCAAGTGTGAGTTCTGGCTCGACAGAGTGTCTTTTCTGGGTCACATAATTTCAGGTGAGGGGATTGAAGTGGATCCTTCTAAGATTGAGACCGTGGTTCAGTGGGAAAGACCGAAGAATGCCTCCGAGATAAGAAGTTTTCTCGGGTTAGCGGGTTACTATAGGAGATTTGTGAAGGACTTCTCCAAGATTGCTTGCCCGTTGACTCGATTAACCAAAAAGGAGGTGAAGTATGAGTGGGATGATGGGTGCGAGAGAAGTTTCCAAGCTTTGAAGGAAAGATTAACTTCAGCACCAGTTCTTACCCTACCCGAGGGATCCGAGGGCTATTCAGTTTTTGCAGATGCTTCTAAGGAAGGACTCGGATGTGTATTGATGCAAAATGGCCGAGTGGTGGCCTATGCTTCTAGGAAGTTGAAGGAACACGAGAAGAACTACCCCACTCATGATCTTGAGCTTGCAGCGGTTGTGTTTGCTTTGAGGAAGTGGCGTCATTATCTCTATGGGACGACTTTCGAGATATTCACGGATCATAAGAGCCTCAAGTATCTTTTTACTCAGAAGGAGCTTAATAATAGACAGAGGCGTTGGATGGAATTCTTAGAGGATTATGACTGCACGATTCAGTATCACCCGGGCAAGGCTAATGTCGTAGCAGATGCTTTGAGCAGGAAAGCAAGTGTTTCAGGTTTGAGTGCAGGGTCTTCAGGACAGGGTTCGACAGTTTTGATTTCAGTGGCTCGGTTAGCTAACATCTCAGTTCAGCCGGATTTGAAACAGAGGTTGTTGGATTCTCAGGCTTCGGATGCAGAGATTCAGAGATTAGTGGTTCGGTCTAGGATAGACCCTGAGACGAAGTTTGGGTTTGATGATTCCGGTTTGTTCAGGTTCAAGACCAGGGTTTGTGTCCCAGAAGACCTCAAGAGGTTAATACTTGAGGAAGGACACCGTTCAGGATATTCTATTCACCCCGGTGGTACGAAGATGTACCGAGATTTGAAGGAATACTTCTGGTGGAATGGCATGAAGAGAGATGTCGCGAACTTTGTGAAGCGGTGTCTCACGTGTCAAGTGGTGAAGGCAGAACACCAGAAACCGGGAGGAACTCTCCAACCACTTCCGATTCCTGAGTGGAAGTGGGAGCAAGTGACCATGGACTTTGTGTCCGGCTTGCCAAGATCAAGAGGAGGTTATGATGGAATTTGGGTGATAGTCGACCGATTGACCAAATCTGCTCATTTTCTCAAGGTGAAGATGTCTTATAAGACTCCGAAGTTGGCTGAATTGTATTGTAATGAGATTGTGAGACTTCATGGGGCGCCTGCTAGCATTGTCTCAGATCGTGATCCGAGGTTCACAGCTAAGTTTTGGCAGGATCTTCAGAGTAGGTTGGGTACGAGGCTTAATTTCAGCACCGCTTTTCATCCTCAGACAGATGGACAATCAGAGAGACTGATTAAGTATTTAGAGGATTTGTTGAGGGCGTGTGCTTTGGATTTCCAGGAAAAGTGGGATAAGCATTTAGCTCTGGTTGAGTTTGCCTATAACAACAGTTTTCAGACTTCTATTGGTATGGCTCCCTATGAGGCACTATATGGAAGGAAATGTAGATCGCCTCTATTTTGGGATATGGAAGATTGGCGGTGGACAGAGGAGAATAAGCTTGAAAGAGCAACACCTCGAGAGAGATTGGATAAGACCACTGCTAAGGTTAAGTTAATTCAGCAAAGAATGAAGGCAGCTCAGGACCGTCAGAAGAGCTATGCGGATAAGAGGAGAAGGCCCCTTGAGTTTGAAGTCGGAGATAAGGTGTTCTTGAAAGCATCTCCGCGGAAGGGATTTTCTCGAATAGGTCGAGGTGGGAAGCTTAACCCGAGATACCTTGGACCTTTTGAAATCCTTGAGAGAGTTGGAGAAGTGGCGTATAGGTTGGACCTACCGCCGAGACTGACCGGGATACATAATGTGTTTCACGTCTCGCAGCTCAGGAAATTTTATCCCGAAGAATCAACTATTCTCCCTGTGGAAGAGGTACAACTTGAGTCGGATTTAACGATAGTAAGGCACCCGGTTGAGATTCAAGACCGGAAGATACAAGTGTTGAGGAATAAACAGATTCCCTTGGTCCGAGTTCTTTGGAGAGATCGGAAATCTGAAGAGTCTACTTGGGAGACTGAGGAGAAGATGAGACAGTTGTACCCAGAGTTGTTCTCAGGTCAGACAGTTAACCTGGGGACCAGGTTCTCCGAAGGGGGGGAGGTTGTAACACCCCGACTCACAGTCGGTACAGGTAAATTATGTGATTTAATATTATTTGCGTTTTAGATTATTTGTATAGGACTATTTTGAATTATTTGAACTTATATGAATAATGTGAATGAATGTTGCATGAGATTTATTCGTTTTAATTTGAGTTGGCCTTATTTGAACCTGTATTTGTTGAACCGAACCAACTTGAACCGGGAACCTTGAACCGAACCCGTGAACCGACCGGTCCAGCCTTAAAGGTTGAACCATTTCTCTCCTCCCTCATTCTTCACGTAATTTCAGCAACAACCAAGCCAAGCTAGAGCATAAACCCCAAGTTGATCATCCAACTTCCCAAGCCAATATCTCTCTCGTTTCTTCGTCTTTTCTCGAACTTAGGTATGTTTCGGAATCCCCTCGTCGTGCTCGTCGTTTCTATGGTTTAATTTCTGAGTTTGGAGTGAGTTTGGTGTGCTTTAGTTTCCCTACGTGAATAGTAAGGGTTTAATGAAAAATGTGAATACTTGCTCTTTGCTTGAGGTACTTGATCCCTAGCTTTATTTATGAGTTATATAGGTTGTATATGTTGTATTTATTGCATTTAATCTTTGGTTGGTTGAGCATTTATGAATGATCATGATTTTTGCTTGAATATTGCATTCCCTTGATCATGCCTTTTAATTCCGTTTTCTTGAGTTATTTGAGTGTTTATATGTCAAGCATGATTTATTTGAATTGTTTGTGCATTTTGAGAAGTTGTGGCAATTTTAAGGGTTGAATTTTGGCCATTTTTGGCACCAAAAATGAGCTTCCCCTGTTTCTGTAAAAATTTTCTGCTCCAGCTTTTCGAACCAGGCCGTTCCCATGGCCGGAACCCTTCTACTGGGTCAAATCCGCGAGGGTGGATTTTTCCCTTTGGAAAAATCCATGGGGGTGGATTTGAGGCAGTAGGTTTGGAAAAATCCGCGAGGGTGGATTTTTCCCTTTGGAAAAATCCATGGGGGTGGATTTTGCCACCTTTTCTCTTTGCCTTAATTATGCAATTTCATGACTTTAAATGCTTTTCTTTTGCATATTAATTGTTATAATTTGATTGTTTTGCATAATAAATTGTAAATAAATATGTTGTACTAATTTGTGAATTTTATGACTTAATTGTGACATTTTTATCTATGAACATGAATCATGCATTTTGCCGAGCGTCTTCTTTGGTTCATATAGAGTCTAAGTCTTGGGCTTTCATGTTTTCTTTTCAGAGGAGGTTCCAGTTGACGAGCCCGAGGCGTAGGTTGTTCACGTCGGCTCGCTTTTTGGTCACGCACAAGGTGAGGTTTAGGAATTTTATTAGCTAAGCGACCTAAAGCCTTATGTGATGTTTTCCGGCCGTGCATGTGACTATATATTATATGTATAGATATGTACGTGTTGATTAGAATACGTTTATGATCTTGTGAACAACTTGGTTTTGGGAAAAGATATTAAATAAGCTTATGTAAGCTATGTTTTGGAAAAGGCTTTACAATTCTGCTAGCGAGATTGCCATGAAAGATTTGGCATTTGTTATGATATGATTTGTATGTGTGGATCCAAGGAGCTACGGGTAAGGAACCCTCGGGACGGTTCGGGCCGTCGAGGTTCGGCCTGTGCGTAGTCTCCATCCGATATATCACACGCGACCCCTGGGAGTTTGGGAAGGTGTGATATTTCGATGCCTTCGGCGTAAAAACCGGGGAGGGCACGATGTGGGCTCGCTACCCCTCGTGAGTCTGTATATGTTTGGATGGTTAGGGCCGCCGGTGGCTCTTCCATCATTGGTGTAGAGGAGAGTGTATGATTTCCGTTTTGTTTGTTCTGAGGAGTAAAGGTTGGAAGCTCGTTCTCGCCGAGCATTATGTTTTGTTATGTATGTTTGAGAAGTATGAATCGGGATAGTGTTTATGAAATGTTTTAAAGTATATGTATTTGTTTTGGAAAGTTTTAGTTTGTAAAACCTATTCCGGTTCATAATTTCGCCCTTTGCTTTGTGCTCTGCTCTATATATATGTAGGGTGTGGGTGTGCGTTAGCCCCCTCACTCAGTCAGTTGACTGACTCCTCGTTTACTCTTTTAGTTGCAGGTTTTGGGAGCGTGAGCTAGGCGGAGAAGTGTGTCTTCTGTTGCACTTGTCAGTCTAGGTCTCGTTAGGTGCATTTACGTACCTGCACTTTATTATTTTGTAGTTGTATAGTTATGATTTGTATATACTTACTTACTATTTTGTTCGAGCCGGGATGGCTTTTGTACAGGATGTGTTGGTACTTATACATAAATACTATATGGATAGGTGTGTGTTGGTACCTATATATATATATCTGTGATGTTTTGCTTGTGGCTTCTATTTATTCGCTTCCGCATACTCTGATTCTGTGTTATCTAGCTCCGCCTAGCCTAGAGTGTGTGTTTGGTCTCCCGTTCGCTATGATTCGGATTCGGGTACGGACATTCCATTTCGTATTCGGGTTCGGATTATGGTGCGGGGGATGTGGCCCTACAGCCCAAAGACCCGCCGTTCGATATTGTCCGCTTTGGCCAAGGGTTGACCCCAAGCGCCTCACGGTTTTACTTTTTCCCGACAGAATTTAAACCACCACTTAAGGGGTGCCTGTCCAGGAAAACGCGTCTACTAAGGGGAGGGGGATCCACTGCTTATAAAGCAGCTTCAAGCCCACCTCCAATCCGATGTGGGATATTACATCCACCCCCCCATAGAGGCCCAGCGTCCTCGCTGGCACACCGAATCCGGGCCCCTGGCTCTGATACCATTTGTAACAGCCCAAAGACCCGCCGTTCGATATTGTCCGCTTTGGCCAAGGGTAGACCCCAAGCGCCTCACGGTTTTACTTTTTCCCGACAGAATTTAAACCACCACTTAAGGGGTGCCTGTCCAGGAAAACGCGTCTACTAAGGGGAGGGGGATCCACTGCTTATAAAGCAGCTTCAAGCCCACCTCCAATCCGATGTGGGATATTACAAATCAGCATAAGTATCATCAATATCTAATGATATCCAAATACTAGCTTACTAACCCCATATGGGTTTAAGTCTAAGTAGAACAAATGTGTAACATAAATACGTAACATAAGTAAAGTACAGGACAAATGCATCCTAACCCCAACTAGACTGACAAGTGTGACTCCGAAGACTCACTTCCACCTAGCTCAAGTCAAACAGAATCCTGCAAACTAAAAGATAAAATGAGGTGTCAGTCAACAGACTGAGTAAGGGGGCTAACGCACACCCACAATATATATATACAGAGCATAGCACAGAATAAAGGGATGGACTCATGAACCGAGGATAGGTGTTGCATACCAAAACATTTGAAAGAATCCAAATAGATATAGATATAAGATTGGAAACTATTTTTCAGAAAGACTCTATCCCGATTCATAATTCCATAATGTAGCATAATCAACTGCTCGGCGAGTACGAGCTTCCCACCTCAACTCCGGGTGATGGTAGGGTTGCACGACCCACACCATCAAGACAGGTGAGGGGAGTGCTAAGCTACTACAACCCTCAGGACTCCGTTTCCCAACCAAACCTCCTGGTGGGTCCCGGTACATCCTAATCGTACAGATGGAGACTACGTAATGGATAAATACCTCGACGGCCCGATACCGTCCCGAGGGACCCATTACCATTAGCTCCTGGGCCCCAGAATAGAACAGAATAGAACAGATACCATATATCATGGCCAACTCGCTACAGAATCATAACACAACTGAATTTTCCAAAATAGCTTACATATGCCTCAAAAACTTGTTTTTATATATTCCCACGCTGTGGAATTTAAGCCACGAAGGCTCCCAACCCACGCAGGACACACGCAAGGTCATAAACATATCATATCCAACACATACGTATTTATAAAAAGGTACACTCGCATACAATGGTAGAAATCAGCATATAAAGGCCATAGGTCGCATAACTATACAAAATCCTAAACCTCACCTGAGAAGCGACGAGAAACGAGAACTGACAAGACGAATGCCAACTTGATCAGGTTGTCTCCGCCATGGAGATTACTGAACATAAAGGAAATACAGTGTACTCGTGAGACAAGACTCAATCATGAACCACACAGACGCACGACGTTGCTCAAAATAATAATAGTATGCTTAAGTGTCCATGTTGTACTTCTAATGTGGTGTCGTGGTCAATTAAGACATGTCAGTGCGTAACAAATCATATTTACAAGTAGCAATTAATTATACAAGGTCAATCATCAAGTGAGCAATTAACAATTAAGTATGTTTCCAAAAATTAGGTACAACACATAAATTCGAGTTCAAAGAACGCTAACTCATAACCCGACATTTGCATAAACTCACAATTTCAGAAATCAATTTCTTTAACAAAATACATGATCAAAAAGGTACTTCAATAACAGAACATTCAATAGTGTTACTTCCCATTGGTATTAATGTCATGTTACAAGACAAAATTGTTATTACCATATGCACACATATACATATGCGCTCAATACAATTAAACGAGAAGATTGCATAATTACATTTAGCCCATTAACTACAAATTGTATTCAGGAGTAAGTAAAATTTGGCAAAACCCAACAATTATTAATTACAAGAGCCCATCTTGAATTAATATGTGTTATCTTACTAGTTCTAAGAATTGAACAATACACGACAATCATTACTCCCAACAACCAAGCTTCAATAGCATAAGTCAAATTCAAATACACAATCAGGGTAACTGAATCATTAAATGACAATTATACTAGTTATGTTTTAGTCCAACAAATACCAAATATATATTTATTAATCAGAACATTAGGCTTTAAACGGAATTCAAGAACCAAGACTCCCCTTATCATAATTTCATCATTTATAATTACAGCACAAATTAATTCCACATCTCACGCACTAATCACAATAGCATAGTTCAACCATCAACTAAATCTTATATTAACAATCAGCATATATATGTATAAATGATAATTAATCAGTTTACATGTTTACAATTATACAGATTATTCAACTATAAGTTCCAATTAATTAAGGGACAATTCTAACTAGACTAATTCAGTCACACACATATATATACAATTATATATTTCATAGGTTGTTCAAGAGTTAGTATTCTATTAGAGGTAATTAACAGACAGTTACCAAAAATTAAGCTATCCCATTTAAATATGAGATTGAATTTCAGTTTCTAATTGTATAAGCCATATGCGTAACAGCACAATGCACATTTTATACAGCTTTGAGGAGGAGTTAAATCATGTAAATCGAACCCAAATTATCAAACCCAATTTCACAATACATACACATACACCTGCCAAACCTCAAGATTCAAATCAATCTGCGTGAATTACAATTTGTAAAATAATCCCATAACTGCAAAATTTTACAATACACCAAAATAAGAAGGTTGGGGCTCACAGTCAAAAGCAGGAAGGAAGGGGGTGCCCTCGGTGGTTAACGGCGACTGTGATGGCAGCCCAAGATAGCGGCGATGAAATCTGGAGGTGGTCGTTGGGTGGTGCTGCGAGTTCCGCCTCCTTTCCAGAGTTAGGCAAGAGAGGGAGAGACGGCCGAGTGGTTGTTGATTTTTGGCCAAGATCCACAAGGCAGTTGGTGGAAGGAGGAGGCGGCGGCCTTAGGTTCTGTCCCTTTACCCCTGGAACGAAAGATAAAAGATTGAGATGGTGGTGAAGGGCTGAGATGGAGGAGAAGCAGAGAGATGTACCGGTTGCGGTTCAGTGGTGGAGCTGTCGGATCTGGGGGCGGAGATGCGTGATGGTGGCTATCGGCGCACGGCGGCTAAAGAGCTCGTTGGGCCTACGGAACTTGGTGGTTATCGGCTTGGTCGTCACCGAAAGGAGAAAGAGAGAAAGCTGATGGTGGTGCTGGAGAAGATGGAGATCTGGCGACGATGCGACGTCGCCGGGGAAGAGCTGTTGTTGGCGAGTGAAGGTAGCCGGCGACGGGAGGAGTTCTTAGTCCCTTCAGTTCTGGAGATGAGGAAGAAAGAGAAAGGGGTTGGTGGCGGTGGTAGTCGCCTAGAATGGAGGCCGATGATGGAGACGACACGACGGCTGTGGCAGGCTGAGTCGCGACTGAAGATCGAGAGGGAGGTGCTGCTGCTCCAAGCCGAAAGGGAAGAAGAACAAATGAAGAATGAGAAGGCTGCTGGGGTTTCTCGGATATAAAGAGACCATTTCTTCCAAAATTGTAATTAACTCCCTCAAGAACTTAGTTGATGCGATTGAGTCCTCCCAATTCCAAAAAGATCAATTAAGTCCAATTAAAGATTAGGAAATTATAAAAGTACCCCCAAGATTAGAGTATTATCCAATTAAGTCCAATTGAATTTCTCATAATTAGAAATAGATCCCCAATTTCTGATAATTACAATTTAGCCCACATAATTTTAATTAAAGGGTAATTAGATACTAAACACATACGTCAATTAAGTTCACATATTTTCATAAGTATGCAATTGAGTAAATTAAACAATTAAAACATAAATAAGGAAATGCGAACACACACAGAGTTAGATAAATAATCGTCTTGATCACATAAAACGACATCGTATCTTGTACCGAAAATGCGGGGTGGTACAGATTCTACTAATTCTACATATGCCACTTGTGTAATCCCAACATAGGTCGTGGTTCAGGTGTCTATATAGCGACTCCCTTTTGAGCCTATATCAAAGATTATAGAGTTAGCTCATATGAGACATTACAGAATCTCAAGTCAAAGGATTAATAATCACGTCATTATCCTGCAAGATATTTTCTAATCTAGATGTTTCTTGAAACTTCCTTTCCCACTTAGGAATGTTCTCACGTGGGACATCTCAGTGATGAAGTTCTTGTAACAATCACCCTTATGTATTATGTGTAACAGCCCAAAGACCCGCCGTTCGATATTGTCCACTTTGGCCAAGGGTAGACCCCAAGCGCCTCACGGTTTTACTTTTTCCCGACAGAATTTAAACCACCACTTAAGGGGTGCCTGTCCAGGAAAACGCGTCTACTAAGGGGAGGGGGATCCACTGCTTATAAAGCAGCTTCAAGCCCACCTCCAATATTGGTATGGCTCCCTATGAGGCACTATATGGAAGGAAGTGTAGATCGCCTCTATTTTGGGATATGGAAGATTGGCGGTGGACAGAGGAGAATAAGCTTGAAAGAGCAACACCTCGAGAGAGATTGGATAAGACCACTGCTAAGGTTAAGTTAATTCAGCAAAGAATGAAGGCAGCTCAGGACCGTCAGAAGAGCTATGCGGATAAGAGGAGAAGGCCCCTTGAGTTTGAAGTCGGAGATAAGGTGTTCTTGAAAGCATCTCCGCGGAAGGGATTTTCTCGAATAGGTCGAGGTGGGAAGCTTAACCCAAGATACCTTGGACCTTTTAAAATCCTTGAGAGAGTTGGAGAAGTGGCGTATAGGTTGGACCTACCGCCGAGACTGACCGGGATACATAATGTGTTTCACGTCTCGCAGCTCAGGAAATTTTATCCCGAAGAATCAACTATTCTCCCTGTGGAAGAGGTACAACTTGAGTCGGATTTAACGATAGTAAGGCACCCGGTTGAGATTCAAGACCGGAAGATACAAGTGTTGAGGAATAAACAGATTCCCTTGGTCCGAGTTCTTTGGAGAGATCGGAAATCTGAAGAGTCTACTTGGGAGACTGAGGAGAAGATGAGACAGTTGTACCCAGAGTTGTTCTCAGGTCAGACAGTTAACCTGGGGACCAGGTTCTCCGAAGGGGGGGAGGTTGTAACACCCCGACTCACAGTCGGTACAGGTAAATTATGTGATTTAATATTATTTGAGTTTTAGATTATTTGTATAGGACTATTTTGAATTATTTGAACTTATATGAATTATGTGAATGAATGTTGCATGAGATTTATTCGTTTTAATTTGAGTTGGCCTTATTTGAACCTGTATTTGTTGAACCGAACCAACTTGAACCGGGAACCTTGAACCGAACCCGTGAACCGACCGGTCCAGCCTTAAAGGTTGAACCATTTCTCTCCTCCCTCATTCTTCACGTAATTTCAGCAACAACCAAGCCAAGCTAGAGCATAAACCCCAAGTTGATCATCCAACTTCCCAAGCCAATATCTCTCTCGTTTCTTCGTCTTTTCTCGAACTTAGGTATGTTTCGGAATCCCCTCGTCGTGCTCGTCGTTTCTATGGTTTAATTTCTGAGTTTGGAGTGAGTTTGGTATGCTTTAGTTTCCCTACGTGAATAGTAAGGGTTTAATGAAAAATGTGAATACTTGCTCTTTGCTTGAGGTACTTGATCCCTAGCTTTATTTATGAGTTATATAGGTTGTATATGTTGTATTTATTGCATTTAATCTTTGGTTGGTTGAGCATTTATGAATGATCATGATTTTTGCTTGAATATTGCATTCCCTTGATCATGCCTTTTAATTCCGTTTTCTTGAGTTATTTGAGTGTTTATATGTCAAGCATGATTTATTTGAATTGTTTGTGCATTTTGAGAAGTTGTGGCAATTTTAAGGGTTGAATTTTGGCCATTTTTGGCACAAAAAATGAGCTTCCCCTGTTTCTGTAAAAATTTTCTGCTCCAGCTTTTCGCACCAGGCCGTTCCCATGGCCGGAACCCTTCTACTGGGTCAAATCCGCGAGGGTGGATTTTTCCCTTTGGAAAAATCCATGGGGGTGGATTTGAGGCAGTAGGTTTGGAAAAATCCGCGAGGGTGGATTTTTCCCTTTGGAAAAATCCATGGGGGTGGATTTTGCCACTTTTTCTCTTTGCCTTAATTATGCAATTTCATGACTTTAAATGCTTTTCTTTTGCATATTAATTGTTATAATTTGATTGTTTTTCATAATAAATTGTAAATAAATATGTTGTACTAATTTGTGAATTTTATGACTTAATTGTGACATTTTTATCTATGAACATGAATCATGCATTTTGCCGAGCGTCTTCTTTGGTTCATATAGAGTCTAAGTCTTGGGCTGTTACAAATGGTATCAGAGCCAGGGGCCCGGATTCGGTGTGCCAGCGAGGACGCTGGGCCTCTATGTGGGGGTGGATGTAATATCCCACATCGGATTGGAGGTGGGCTTGAAGCTGCTTTATAAGCAGTGGATCCCCCTCCCCTTAGTAGACGCGTTTTCCTGGACAGGCACCCCTTAAGTGGTGGTTTAAATTCTGTCGAGAAAAAGTAAAACCGTGAGGCGCTTGGGGTCTACCCTTGGCCAAAGCGGACAATATCGAACGGCGGGTCTTTGGGCTGTTACAAATGGTATCAGAGCCAGGGGCCCGGATTCGGTGTGCCAGCGAGGACGCTGGGCCTCTATGGGGGGGTGGATGTAATATCCCACATCGGATTGGAGGTGGGCTTGAAGCTGCTTTATAAGCAGTGGATCCCCCTCCCCTTAGTAGACGCGTTTTCCTGGACAGGCACCCCTTAAGTGGTGGTTTAAATTCTGTCGGGAAAAAGTAAAACCGTGAGGCGCTTGGGGTCTACCCTTGGCCAAAGCGGACAATATCGAACGGCGGGTCTTTGGGCTGTTACAGTTTTAGTGAATATTAAATTTGATAAAATAAGTAATATATATATATATATATATATATATATATATATAATTTAGAACCTCAAGACTATTCACGTGTATGTTGATGTGGATAGTTCTAATAAATTTTATTATATTATACAAATAAATAATGTTTTTAAAACATTTAATATTTATCCAAAACTTTTTTTTTAATTATCTAAATTTTAAAACTCTTTAAATTAAAACTATATAGTAGAAATCTCAAATTTTGTTGTCATATTAAATCTGAAAATTAGTTAGAAAGAAGTCTCATTAAAATTTATTATATTATGCAAATAAATAAAATTTTTAAATATTTTATGTTTATCTAAAATTTTAAAATTGTTTAAATTAAATTATTATAAAAATCTCAAAATTTTATATCGTAAAAATCTCAATATCTGTTAGTAAGAAATGTTTGAATTCAAAGTCAAATTATTAATAATAAAACTAATTCAGTCTGCATTCAAAATCAAATTATCTATAATAAATCTAATTCAATCTGATGCAGTTAAAATAATTTAAATTTAAATTAGTAGGTTGATATTTGATAAAATATTCAGATTTAAAAATCTTTTGATATCTAGAATCCTTATCCATTTGGTAATTCCTAAGAAAAAGAAAAATAGTTATAAAGTTTGGCATAACTCACACTTTAAATATGTAACAGCCCAAAGACCCGCCCTTCGATATTGTCCGCTTTGGCCAAGGGTAGACCCCAAGCGCCTCACGGTTTTACTTTTTCCCGACAGAATTTAAACCACCACTTAAGGGGTGCCTGTCCAGGAAAACGCGTCTACTAAGGGGAGGGGGATCCACTGCTTATAAAGCAGCTTCAAGCCCACCTCCAATCCGATGTGGGATATTACATCCACCCCCCCATAGAGGCCCAGCGTCCTCGCTGGCACACCGAATCCGGGCCCCTGGCTCTGATACCATTTGTAACAGCCCAAAGACCCGCCGTTCGATATTGTCCGCTTTGGCCAAGGGTAGACCCCAAGCGCCTCACGGTTTTACTTTTTCCCGACAGAATTTAAACCACCACTTAAGGGGTGCCTGTCCAGGAAAACGCGTCTACTAAGGGGAGGGGGATCCACTGCTTATAAAGCAGCTTCAAGCCCACCTCCAATCCGATGTAATATCCCACATCGGATTGGAGGTGGGCTTGAAGCTGCTTTATAAGCAGTGGATCCCCCTCCCCTTAGTAGATGTGTTTTCCTGGACAGGCACCCCTTAAGTGGTGGTTTAAATTCTGTCGGGAAAAAGTAAAACCGTGAGGCGCTTGGGGTCTACCCTTGGCCAAAACGGACAATATCGAACGGCGGGTCTTTGGGCTGTTACAAAATACGTCTTCTACAAATTTTACATTTCATTTTTCTACTTATCCCAAATTATTCTTTATCTATTACATTCCGAACTGCATTCTAAATTATGTCTCTA
Organism: Lantana camara; assembly: GCA_037501455.1. Taxonomy (NCBI): domain Eukaryota; kingdom Viridiplantae; phylum Streptophyta; class Magnoliopsida; order Lamiales; family Verbenaceae; genus Lantana; species Lantana camara. Next base: position 25,229,551 of record CM074855.1, on the reverse strand, counting down.
GAGTCATTATATTCGCTTCTTATTTATTATGTTTTTTGTATTTGATATTTGACGATACTTTTAATTTTTTTTTTTTTTTTTGTGTTTTATTTTTTGTTTACATTAATTTTACTTCATGACTTATATATGTATGTATATCTTGCGTTGTTATGGTTTTATATGTATTTTTGAGTTTTTAGTTTTTAGATCATATATTTATATATATATATTAAATGATTTTAATTTTTTTATTTATATAATTTTTCATATTTATAATTCAATATATTTTGAGATGATTAACGTATGAATGTTTAATGCATGTGATTTTTGAGTTTTTTATTTAATTTTTACAAATGAATTTTCTAAACATGATTTATGTGTGTTTTTAAAGATAATTTAATTTTTTAATTGAATGTATCCCATGCCTTCAGCACGGGTTTAGAACTAGTTGATCATAATAAAATGAGACATAGAGTGAGGGAGGTTTTCCAAAATTATCCTTGTCTAATGTAATTTTTATGTTTCATTCATTAGGTATATGAAATAGTTTTTTGAGTAGAATGGTGAGCGAAGTCCTTTCCCTCGAACTAGTTTTCGGTGAAGTGGTTTCGAGACCGACAGCAGCCGGAAATCTACACAAGAGAGCATTCACTTGTTAAATTAGCTAGTGGATTAGAGTAATAAATTAGTATAAGGGCGTGAAATTTTTTACCTGTCAGGGACTTGCCAGCCATGTGGAAATGAAGGTGAAAATGAAGGGTGAGTGATGTAATGGCAAAAAAACTTAATGAAGCAAATTGAAAATAAAGGTGGAAATGAAGGGTGAGTGATGTAATGCGAAAAAAAATAAAACGTCTTGGTTGGGTTAAATAGGGTTTAGGGTTTTTTTAACTCACACACACCCAAGTGGGACTCGAACCCGAGACCTTGCCCTGAAGAATGAACCCATTAACTACTTGAACCAACCCCGATTAGCGGTTTAGGGTTTAAGGGTTCAGGGTGAGTGATATAAAGAGAAAAAAATAAGATGAGCCTTGGTTGGGTTAAATAGTGGAAGTGGTTGCAGGGTGGATTGGTGGTTGGGCGGGTGGACATGACACGGAATTGATTGCCTGAAAGTGTCTGACTGAGTAAACATTTGAAATTCAAATTCGAAAATGGCCGCCCTTTTAGCTGTGGTTTTAGGATCAATTCTATTGATTTTTGGATAATCTTGTTTGCTCAATTCAAGTTATTGTGTGAAACGAGCATCTTGCTAGATGATAACAATTTGCTGAACGTGAATCCTCCTGTGGAGGAAATAAGGAAAGCAGTTTTTTTTTTAAATGATAAGCAAGCAATTTTTTATATGAGTCCTTATAGCGCAGCCGGACCAAACGGATTTGGAGCTCGGTTCTACCAAATTTTTTGGGATGTCGTAGTTGTAGATTTACATGAGACTGCTTTAGATATTTTCTAATGGCGCGCCACTTCCCACTACATACATGGCCACCTCGGTTATCCTTGTACCAAAGAAAGATAATGTCATGCATTAGAGTGATTTTTGTTCTATCTGTTAAAAATTACAGGTCACTATTTACATAAATATACAATATGAACGATAATAACAAAATCTACTCACCTTCATAAGTTAGTAGGCGATTGGGTACAACACATAGCCCGTAATCATTAAGAGTTGTTGGAGAGTATAATTTATGAAATATGAAAGGAGTGTTAACATGTTGGGGACTTTTGGGAATTGTATGTTTCATAAGTTTGTCTATAGTGTCTACAGGAAAATATCTGCATTGAATTTGGATAGAAGGCAAGATCAAATTTGAAATACATAGTAGGATTCGAATATAGAAGAAATCCTGGGACCAGTGAGCATCCCTCCACTTCTTTCCGACATCCATAGTTAAAATTTTCTTGGACAGATTCAAAATTAAAATTTTGTTTCCCATATTTGGGCGGGCTCTTATATAAAAATGCTCTTCTTTTGTCTTCAATGTTATTTGAAAGCATTCCAGGGATAGTTGGGGTCAGGGATCAAACTTATGTTCTCTACAGGATGCTATAAACCCAAAAATGTATCTAATCGAGTTTGGATGAAATTGATTGAGATGAACTTTCAAATAAGAAATGATATTTAGTGAATGTGAAATCTGATACCAGTAAGTAATTGATCATAATAAAATGAGACATAAAGTGAGGGAGGTTTTCCAAAATTATCCTTGTTTGATGGAATTTTTATATTCCATTCATTAGGTATATGGAATAGTTTTCTGAGTAGGATGGTGAGCGAAGTCCTTTGCCCCAAACTAGTTTCCGACGAAGTGGTTTTGAGACTGTAGGCAACCATGCAATCTACACAATAGAGCATTCACTTGTTAAATAGCCAGGGGATTAGAGTAATAAATTAGTATAAGGGGTGAAATTTTTTAGCTGTCACTTGCCAGCCATGTGGAAATGAAGGTGAAAATGAAGGGTGAGTGATGTAATGGGAAAAATAAGATGAAGGGAATTGAAAATGAAGGTGGAAATGAAAGGTGAGTGATATAACGTGAAAAAAAAAAAAAAAGATGAGCCTTGGTTGGGTTAAATAGTTTTTTTTTTTTTTTTGTTCATAGAAAGATACTAGCTTCACTACTGAAACATATCTAAAAGAAGAACAACATATAATTTAGTTAATAAAAATGAATAACCTAATAAGGACAAATGGATCAACATAACCTCTCAATTCTCATGTTCATACCCCTTGTTCTAATTTCAGTAATTTCATAAATTTCACTGGCATATCAGAATTTCTACTAGAGAAAGAAATGAATAACCTTATGCATGTGAGGGTACTTGTTCACACCACATGTGGAGAAAATTCACAGACCCTGCATTCCAAAACCGATACTAGAGTCTGATTGTACCTAAGGGATTGGAAATCCCGGTGCGAAGAAACCAGGGGGAACTACATATTCATTGAGGAAAAATGTTCCAATTTCCTCCCTCGTCCAAAGTAAACCCCTTTCTCGCCCAACATTTCTTGATTCAACTAAGTGACAAAGATGATCAAAGGGCTCACTTATAGGACCTATCCATTATGCGAAAGGCAGATCCCAAAGTAATGATATCCAATACGCTGCAACAACTCTGACACGGATTCTCCATAATACATCTCCAGATACAACGATTTTGCATACAATTTTTCCTTTTTAATCCTTTTTAGAAATATGTGTGCAGACGCAGGTGGTTAGATTAATGGTCTTGCGATCTCAGCCCACGTCTTACAGACCAGCGAACAACGAACTTTCAAGAACAAATCAATTTTTTCAACAATCAATTGACACACATCACTCAGGATTTTGTCAAATGGGGTGAGCTTTGGATGGCTTCGAAACTGAAGACATGGGTGGGGTAAGACTTGACGTCGAGTAGGGCGTATGTGAAATAGTGGTATCGACCGCCTATCTTCTTGGTCGACCGTAGCAAATTTCAACGATCTAGAAATTTGGATTGTGGGGAGGGAAATACTGGTTGGGTTAGATAGGGTTTAGGGTTTTAGGGTTTTTATTTTTGAAAAAACTACCAATTGTTCTCTATAACTAACAATTTCTACAAATACTATTAATTTCTACAAAATAGTCTTCTCAACAACAAACTAAGGTCCCAAATACTACTAATTTCTACAAAAGTACTACTAATTTCTACGGGAGTGTCTTCTCAATAACACAAACTAAGGTTGAATAATAATAGAGCCTCTCAATATTCCAACATCACATCTCGAACTAAAAAATAATAGTGTCTCTCAATATTCAAACCAAATGCTCAAAGTGATCATAGAAATACATAAATACCAAAGGTAGAAAAGCCCCACACACGATTGTTAAAGGCAACCAATATTTGTTCTAATAACTGTTGTTATGAGTGTTATCTTACTTGCTTTGATTGTTTCTTAGACTATTTCTTCTTAATGGACTATTTCTTCTTCAATAAAGGGGAGATTAGGTGAATCTGTATCCAATGCTCCAAGATACTCCATCACTTCCTGATTCTCAAGTGATTCAGAAAAAATGCCTCTCCAATACATGTTTTATTAGGGGATTTAAAATCCCCCAATGTAGTACCTCGTCATCGTAAAAAATATGAAAGATGAAGATGTTAGTTGGGCTTTCTTTTAAATCATCTACCACTTTTTTCATATTTGTTTCGGTAAAGAAGTCGCTAGTATTCTCAGTTGGCCAACCGATATTCATCACGTACGGGTTCTTAGTGGGTAAGCCCAATATGGAAATAGCCCATTCTACCTTCTTAATCAAACTCTGTAAGCTAAGCTTAGTTACTACATGCACTCTGACCAGGCTTAGCAGCAACGGTGAGCGCATTGAACTCAACACCACCATCATCAACGAGTCCTCGGTCTTAATTGTTCTTATGAACTGTAAAATGGAGGCCGCTCGTATCAAATCTTTGTATAAGAAAACCGTGGTTATTGATACGTTCTTGATCTTGAAATCTTCAAGTGTCACGCACATTGAAGATGGTGGCGAAGACCGTAGCAGCGCCGGACACACTGGAGCCAGAGCTGGAGCCGAAGGCGATGGATATAGACCATATATGATTATTTTTGAATGAAGGATGTGGTTACCAACCAACAGTAAAACTTGATATCGGTTAAGGGCTAAGGTAGAAACTAGATGGTTTGGTATTGAAATCAATATAGAGATGCCGTACATCGTGAATCAGCGGATAGCCTCCGGTGTTAGGTCTACGAGGTGCATGACCAGGATGCCAAAATCCTTGACCATCCTCGCCAGATTCTCGGTGGGTGGTTAGTCGGCATTTGGCCGATACGTCACTCTGACAGTGGTGGCAGAGGAAAATACGACAGAGGCAAAAAGAAGGAAGAAAAAGAGTATCCTTGCCTTCATTTGTAAGTTTTTAGAAAGGTTTTGTTTTAGGGTTTTAGTTTTTCTTTTTTTTAACTCACACCCCCAAGTGGGATTTAGACCCAAGACCTTCCCTTGGAGAATGAACCCATTAACCACTTGACCAATCCCAGTTGGCAGTTTAGGCTTTAGAATTTAAGAGTTTCAGGGTTTAAGGGTTCAGGGTGAGTGATGTAATGGAAAAAAAATAAGATGAGCCTTGGTTGGGTTAAATAGCAGAAGTAGTTGTAGGGTGGATTGGTGGTTGGACGGGTGGACATGACAACGAACTGATTGCCTGGAAGTGTCTGAGTGAGTAACTATTTGAAATTTAAATTAAAAAATGACCGCCCTTTTAGGTGCGGTTTTAGGACCAATCTCTATTAAACTTTGGATGATCTTGTTTGCTCAATTGAAGTTATTGTGTGAAACAAGCATCTCTGTAGAGATAACAATTTGCTGAACGTGAATCCTCCTATGGAGGAAATAAGGAAAACAGTGTTTTATATGAGTCCTTATAGCGCAACCGGACCGGAAGGATTTAGAGCTCGGTTCTACTAAACTTTTTGGGATGTCGTAGTTGTAGATGTACATGAGGCTGTTTTAGAATTTTTTTAATGGCGCGTCATTTCCCACGGCATACATGACCACCTCGGTTGTCCTTGTACCGAAGAAAGATAATCTCATACATTGGAGTGATTTCTGTCGTATCAGTTTATGCAACTTTTGTGACAAGATTAATACTAAAATTCTGAACTCGAGGCTGGCCGAGATTTTACCTAAAGTGGTTTATCAAAATCAAGGTGGGTTCGTCCGAGGCAGAATAATTAGTGATAAAATATTGTTGGCACAAGAGATGGTCCACGCTCTGGACAGTAAATGCGAAAACAAAAATGTTATATTCAAATTGAATATGGCTAAAGCTTATGACAGACTAAACTGGAAATTCCTCCTTCACATGCATGCTGAAAGTGAAAGGTTTCTCTAATAAATGGGTTCAATAGATTCATTAATGTATCCCAAATTGTCACTCCTCGGTGATTGCCAATGGTGTTTCGACCGGTTTATTTAAATCTACGAAGGGTCTTTGGCAAGGTGACCCCCTTTTTTGCCTGCTTTATCTGTTATAGTTGCTGACTTTTTGTCTATCTCTATGAACACACATGGAACATCATCCAAGAAGCAGATTTCGGACCTCGACGAACATGATAGTCTTTCATTTATCATAACGGATGACATGATGGTGTTTACAAATAGTAGGCATATTCCTTGAGTGGGGTTAAAAAAGTGTTTGAGGATTATGAAAGAGTTTCGGCCAGAAGATTAACACTAATAAAAGTCGATTCTAGGTGGGAACAACTATACTATGGCAACTGTAAATGTTAAGGCTGTATTAGGCTTATCTTAGGATTTCTTGCTGGTCAAATAACTTGGAGCTCCTCTTTACAGAGGTCGGAAGAGAATAGAGTTATATGATGATCTTAGGGGTAATTACATACAGGTCCCTGAGATTAGGCCTAATTACAAGTCGGTCCCTATTCTTTTAAATATTATATTGTAGTCCATAAGCCTTGTTAATTTGTTAATTTTTGTATACTTTTAGGGACGATTTTACATTTTTGGTCATACATTATATATAACGCTTACAAAACCTTTAAGAACATAAGTGTACTTTTACAAAATTCGTTAATAGACCTCACACAAAATAATAAATATAGGGACTATAGTATAATATTTAAAAGAATAGGGACCGATTTATAATTAAGCCTAACCTCAGGGACCCTGTATGTAATTATCCAGATGATGTTATTGCACGGATTAATGGATGGGAATATGTGAACCTTTCACATAGAGGAAGACTGCAACTTATAAAATCTATTCTTTTAGCTACGCCTATACACCACTTTCATGTTGTGGAACCTTCTAAGGCCCCGTTTACTTTGGCCTATAAGTTAAAGAGGGTAAGGATTTCCAATGTTAGTGTAGTTACACTAACTTACAACATCCTTTGTTTACTTATATTTTTTCCCTTTGGTAATTGGGTAGTTTCTAGCTGCGTTAGTTTACTTTTCAAATAAGGATAATGCTGGTTTCTGATTAAATTACTTATTTGCCCTTAATTTTGAAAAGGTTTTGCCCTTTACATATTTCCCCCAAATAACATTTCTTTTCCACTTCTTTTGAGTAGACTATCTCTCTTCAGACGAGGATTGAGCATTATGAATTTGTTACTTCAGAGTCCTATCAATTGCATTTAGAAACTGTTGTTCAGATATGCATCTTCACTTTGCTGTATAACATTTAAATTTCTATCTTTGTTGTCCTCTATAAAATCCATTTCAAGTTATCAAATTCTCACAATCCACAAATACACAATTGACATATAACTTAAATGCACCAAACATGAATCACTTACAATAGATTAACCAAGTAACTTAATACAAACAACCAGAAGCATCAATACAGTGCATTATGAAAGTTCACCAAAGTATCATGGTCCAAAAGCAAACAACATCCTACAACACCTAACTTTGCATTTAGTACCTATTACATCAAATGAACAACAAAGTTTCATGACTCAAAAGTGTCTAATCGACAACTACAGAAACACCTCATGGACTTCAAAACTTAAGAATTGAAATCTTACTTAAAACCAAAAATTTGAACAAGTACATGAGCAATCACGTCAACTTAGTTTACCTTCAATCGCCATTTGCACCATCACTGTTCGCGCCGCAACAGTCATCCCAAAGAACATGTTCACTTGACTCGGGTTATTCGCCATCATGTTTGAAACGTTAATTTGGTCCTAGATGTCAATAGACAAAGCTCCAATAGCCTAAAAAATCTCTTCTTGTCACTTGATGGTTTTTTTTAGCAGCACTAATAGTTAATGCAATGCCTAAAATAGATGTTATCGACTCATTGCAAAATATAGTTATGGCATCGATGATTACCTCACCAGCCTTCTTGCTTTCTTTTTTTTTTTTTTCTCAGGAACTGCTGTTCTAGGTCCATGTTGGGAACCTAATGAGTTAACCGAGTCACCTCCTCATCGGCCAAACTCGTGAGCATGATCTGGTGGTATGATGCATCGTTTGGCTCTTCTCTATCAACTATAAGATTGAATAGGGCATTCTCTGCAATAGCAGACCAATCCATAGCACACCTGTGGCATGATCTTTTCCATAGATCTCAACCGCAGCCTCATATAGTAGAAAAGGTTTACCCCACTTTGTAAGATCAACATGTTAATAGCTTGAAAACGAATAATTGCTAAAGCTACGTCTATTTTTCAATTGAACATAAATCATATCAACAACACACATCACAATATTGGTCAAGGAAAAAGTTTCAAAATTTGATAAAGTTTAACACACATATGTACCAAAATTACACAACTGCAAGTAACAACATACGAAAAAAGAACACCATCTTGGAATACATTATCGAACTACACTAACCCAGATTTTAACTTTAACAAAATCATGGTAACAACGCTCGTAAAGAAAAGTTGATGATTCATAAAGAAAAGTTGAAGATTGAAGCAAGTAACATTTCAGGCGACTACAAAGCTGAATTCAGAAGCAAATTACCTGAGTGGTGCGTGTCGACTTAAGGAAAACAGAATTATAGGGATTTGATTGTATATTCTTTCCTTTCTTAGCTTAAGTGTGAATAGCTTTTATACGTGTAAATCTTGTACAATGTAATACACAACAATTAGTAAAAACAGAATACATCTTTTCTTCTCTACCATGGCAATCTATATAGAAAACATGGTATCAGAGCAGGTTTTGATCCAATAGCGGATTCGATTCTTGGCTCATCATCTACCTCTACCTTTCTCGGCCATGGCTGAAGAAGACAACAGTAACTCCAGTACCGACAAGGGGTCGCAGCAGGCCGATTCCTTAGCCACCCAAATCGCCAGTCTGATCCAAAACCTACAACCCCAAGTTGAACCCAGTCAGTCACACATACCACAAACGATTAAGATTAGTATCAAATTAAACCAGTCAAACTACTCCCTGTGGGCCCGGCTGATGAGAATGGCCATCGGAGGCCGGGGACAGCTCAGCCACATCACTGGAATCCCGGCTCCACCAACACCAGAACATCCCAGTTATCACAAATGGGAACAAACTGATTTGGTGGTATGCTCGTGGCTTCTCGATAATATGGAACCAGATCTGATCCCTAACTATGCTGAATACCCCTCAGCGAAGGCACTATGGGACGCATTGAACACCACTTACAGTCAGGGGAGCGACGGACTTCAAATCTTTGATTTGACCGTTAAAGCCAACAACTTGAAACAGGGCATGGACAACATCGAACAATATTACAGCAATATGCAGCGGATCTGGAGGGAGATTGAAACCAGAAAACCCTATCCCATGATTCATGAAACCGACATAGCCACCTTTAACAGATTGCGATCAGAAACTCGGCTATTTCAGTTCTTAGCCGGTATAGATGAGAAATTTGATGCTGAAAGGAGGGACTTACTCAAGGCGTCTCCTCTACCGTCTGTCGAGACGGCTTATGCCACCGTTCGACGGGAAGGAATGCGACGAGGGATCATGGGTCCAGGGAATCCATCATCGGTATCTGCCTCAGGTGTGGGGGCGGGGCTAATCGCTTGAGGACAGTCACGACAAGGGACTGTACCACCGCCGCACGCCACCAGGCCTCGATCAGGCCGCCGAAAGCAACTCCGGCACCATCACGTCGAAGCGATAGCGTGGACAGGGCAAATCTGAAGTGCAACCACTGCGGCAAACCCAGGTACAACAAGGAGGAGTGCTACGAGATCATCGGCTTTCCGGTATGGTGGCAGAGCCAGCGGCGAGACAAAGCCGCACCGGGCATCGTAGCGGCAGCCGTCGCGGACGGTGGTCCTAATGAAGGGGAAGAGAAGGCGGCGGAATGTGAAGATGGAGAAAGAGGGTTTACAACAGTAGCAGCGGCGGATCTCTCCAACAAGAATGGAGGCTCTCACTTAGGTATAAGGTTTGGACGGGTGAAATACAAGTCCTACCCTTCCCTCACTCCCTCTACTTTATTTCCCCAATTTAATATTTCTTGTAATAGTGAATGCAATAGTTGTGGGTCAGAATGTGTAACAAAATGCAGTACCTGTGAAAAACATAATTGTAATTGTAATAGTGGCCAGAATACAATTAAAACAGGTATGGCTCTTCAGACAGGCGTGGGCCACGGTGGAAAAAGGACTCAGTGGCTCTTTGATTGTGGTGCCACAGATAGTATGACCTTTGACCGAAATGATTTGACTGATGATCAAAGTCCCGTGAAAGCATCAATTCAGAATGCAAATGGGGGTGTTTCACCGGTTCAGGGCACTGGAACAATCACTTTAACCCCAAATTTGAAATTGAAGAACTGTCTTTATGTTCCGAACTTGTCCTGCAAATTACTGTCTATTAGTCACGTCTCTAAGGAATTAAATTGCAAAGTGCTAATATTCCCTACCTTTTGTCTCTTGCAGGATATTTAGTCGGGGAAAGTGATTGGGCGTGGTACTGAGAGTGGCGGGCTGTACTATGTCGACGAGGTGGCTCAACAAGGGACTGCAGCGCTTGCTCATGGGACAGTGGACCGCCAACAGTGGTTGTGGCACCGTCGTTTAGGTCACCCCTCTCTAGGTTATCTTCAGTTATTATTTCCAAGTCTTTTTTCTCAGAATAATAAACTCTCTTATGAGACGTGTTTGCTGTCTAAGAGTCATAGGAAGTCTTTTTCCCCTTCTAGTTCGAGGGCCAAAACTGTTTTCTCTTTAGTTCATTCTGATGTATGGGGGCCAGCCCCGAACACTGGTTTTTGTGGCTCGAGTCATGCTTTTAAATATTTCCTATTATTTATTGATGACTGTTCTAGAATGACGTGGGTATACTTCCTTAAGAACAAGTCTGAGGTTCCCTCAAAGTTTATGGAATTTTTTCATATGATTCGGATACAGTATCAGGCTCACATTAAAATTCTTCGGTCTGATAATGGGAGGGAGTACGTTAACTCCACTTTAAGAGAGTTTTTTCAGGCTCAGGGAATAATTCATCAGACATCTTGTCCACACACGCCACAGCAAAATGGGGTAGCCGAACGTAAGAATCGCCAATTAGTGGAGATGTCTAGGGCTCTTCTTCTCGAGTCACATTGTCCAAAGTCTTTTTGGCCTGAGGCAGTAGCGACTTCTGTCTATCTGGCAAATAGGTTACCCACAAAATCACTTAACTTTGATACTCCACTTAAACAAATCTCTAGTCAAGTGTCCGTCCCATCTATACTAATGCTTCCTCTACGGGTCTTTGGGTGTTCCGTGTTTGTCCACATCCCTAAGAGTGATCGTACGAAGCTTGATCCGTGTAGTCTTTAGTGTGTTTTTGTGGGGTATGTGGTTCATCAAAAAGGATATCGATGCTATCATCCTTCCTCTCGTCGGATGTATACTACGATAGACTGTGATTTTGTTGAAACAGAGTATTTTTTCTCCACATCCGGTGGACAGGGGGAGAGTCAACAGGGTCCTCCGAGTGGAGTGTCACACGCTTGGCCAGACATAGTCCTAAAAGAGCAAGTAGGTGGAACCACCGAGCCACCACCTCCCGTGGTGCAACCCCTCACTGATCCCGTCACTCCGTCGACTGAAATCCCTGAGGTTAGTGACCGTGAATTGACTAATATTACTCCTATCAGACAGTTTGATGCCCTTGATACAGGAAGTAACTCCGAACAGGGGGAGAGTCGAAGGGAAACAGGGGTACAGGAAGAGACAGGAGATGAAGGAGCACAGGAGGGAAATGAGAATAGACGTATCTTACCCCCAAGGGTGAACCGGGGGGTCCCACCAAAGAGGTATGAGCCAGAAATTACCAATAGACAAGCAAGGTACCCAGTGGCTGACTTAGCTCGAAGAAATGTATCACCAAAAGCTCACACTTACACTACAGCTATATATTCGAGAACTGTGCCTAACAGAGTCGAAGAAGCACGGACAGATGACAGGTGGGTCGAAGCTATGAAAGTGGAAATGAAAACACTTGAGAAGAGTAACACATGGGAAAAGTGAGCGCTTCCGCATGGAAAGAAAACAATAGGGTGTCGATGGGTGTTTACAGTGAAACACCGAGCAGATGGGAGCATCGAGCGGTATAAAGCCCGTTTAGTGGCTAAGGGATACACTCAGACATACGGAGTTGACTACTCTGAGACTTTCTCTCCAGTAGCAAAGATGGATACAATCCGGGTTCTTTTCTCGGTAGCAGCCAACCGAGACTGGGAATTACACCAGTTTGATGTAAAAAATGCTTTCTTGCACGGGGATCTCAGTGAAGAAGTTTATATGGAACCCCCGCTGGGCTTCACCAAGGGATTTGGTCAGGGGGAGGTGTGTAGGTTACGAAAAGCTTTGTACGGGTTGAAGCAGTCACCAAGGGCCTGGTTTGGGAGATTCTCGGTTGCTATAAAGAAATATGGGTACCGCCAGAGCAACTCGGATCACACACTCTTTTTGAAAAGGAGAAATGGATTGACAACTTGCTTAATAATTTATGTGGATGATATGGTGATCACTGGAGATGACACATTGGAGATTTCTAATCTTATTCAGAGAGTTTGAGATGAAGGATCTAGGGAAGCTTAAATACTTCTTGGGGATAGAAGTTCTACGGTCAAAGAAGGGTATCTTCATTTCGCAGCGGAAGTATATCCTCGATTTGCTTGCAGAAACCGGGTTGTTGGAGTGTAAACCTGCTGATACTCCAATGGTAGTTAACCACGGGTTGAAGATGGCGGAAGGAGCAGAAAATGCTGATAAGGGACAGTATCAACACTTAGTAGGGAAACTGATCTACCTGTCCCATACCCGGCCAAATATAGCATATGCAGTTGGGGTATTGAGCCAGTTTATGCATCAACCCCAAAAGGAACACATGGACGCGGCACTCAGAGTTTGTCGATATTTGAAGGGGTGTCCGGGAAGAGGCGTTGTGTTCCAGAAACATGGACATCTTGACGTCACCGCCTACACTGATGCAGACTGGGCTGGAAGTCCTGGTGATAGACGATCGACGTCAGGGTACTTCACACTAGTTGGGGGGAACTTGGTAACTTGGAGAAGCAAGAAACAGAAAGTAGTAGCTCTCTCGAGTGCAGAAGCAGAGTTCAGGGGAATTGCTCGAGGGGTAGCAGAGGTTCTGTGGTTGAGAAAGTTGCTAGCAGAAATTGGTTTTCCGGTGATCGGGGCATGTAGTCTCATGTGTGACAATCGGGCTGCCATAAGTATATCAGAAAATCCCGTGCAACATGATAGTACGAAACATGTGGAAGTTGATAGGCACTTTATTAAAGAAAAACTGGAAGAGGGGATCGTGGAACTCCCGTTTGTAAGGTCAGAGGATCAGCTAGCCGATATTCTAACAAAGGCAGTGAACGGAAGGATTTTTGGGGAAGTCTTGGGCAAGTTGAATATCGGGGACCCGATAACTCAACTTGAGGGGGAGTGTCGACTTAAGGAAAACAGAATTATAGGTATTTGATTGTATATTCTTTCCTTTCTTAGCTTAAGTGTGAATAACTTTTATATGTGTAAATCTTGTACAATGTAAAACACAACAATTAGTAAAAACAGAATACATCTTTTCTTCTCTACCATGGCAATCTATACAGAAAACAGTGCGTTCTAGGTTTCCTTGCGCCAGAGAAGGTATTGAGGATATACAGGACAAAACATGCGACAAAAACGACTTGTAACCAAATTAGGTCACGCAAAATTTGGCAGCAAATAAATTGAATGGAAGATTTGTATGGAATGCTAAAACAGAGGAAAGAATTTTGAAGGAGGAGAAGTATTCAAATTAGGGAAGAAATTGGGAAAAACTTCAGTGGCATTAATATGTAATTTTTATCAACTATAGGGGCGAGTGGTCATGGCAAATGGCGTGATAAAATTCATGCGTAATAGGACACACCAAAATAACGTGTTTGGTGGCACTGCCCAATTCCCTCATTACCTACTGGCTCGTACAGAAAATATGGGCTTTAGCAGGTAGAAAGTAAACATGTGATAATGGTAGGGAAGAACAACCAACTCCCTATTACATTATAAGTAAACTGGGCCTACGGCTATTAATTATTAATAGAATAGAAATCCTTTTTAACAAATTCTTTTGGGGTTCGAGAGAAAGAAATAAGTGTTTGCATCGGAAAACTTGGAATCGAGTTTGTTTCCCGATAGATGAAGGTGGGCTAGGAGTTCGATCTTTGGAAGACATGGCTCGATCCTTTTTTATAAGCTATGGTGGCGTTTTCTTACAAGAGATTCATTATGGGTTACTTACTTGAGAAGTAGATTTTGCCAAACTACTCAGTATGTACAAGTGGCCGTATATCACTCACCAGCTTGGCAGAGAATGCACAAAGTTCGAGCATATGTGGAACAACATATTAGTTGGACAGTTGGCGTTGGAACTATTTCTTTATGGGAAGCTTCATGGGCATGCATGGTGGGAGCCTATGGTTGTGATCATGTCAGTAGCTTTATTATCAATGACAAGTGGAATGAACTGCTGATCAATAATAATGTGTATGTGAACATGGTAGACAAAGTACTAGAGGTACCCGTGACCCTTGGAGGAGACAAGGCCATCTGGACTCTTGGTAAAGATGGTACTTTCTCTATTCGTACAACTTGGAATGCCACCAGAAAGTAACGGGACCAATCATAACTCTTGAAATCAGTTTGGTCGACCAATTTAACTCCTACCATTACGATCTTTATATGGAGATTATTGCATGATTGGATCCCCGTGGATGAGAGATTACATCGTAAAGGATTGTTTTTCCTATCTAAATGCAGTTGTTGAAATGCAGAGGAAAATCTAAGTCATCATAGTGATAAATCTCAAATAGTTTGGAAAATATTTGCTGACATGTTCCATTTACAGGTGCTGGAAACGTTGATTATAAGGGTGTTGTTGCAAGCTTGTGTAACAGCCCGAAACAGGGGCAAGTTGAAAATTACGAAAATACCCCTACAGCTCAAAAATATTCCTACATTTCCCGAAACACTTTCACTACCCAATATTTTAACCAAAAGAATCCTCACATTATTTCGAGGATCGTGATACTCTCCGTAAACCATAATTCCCATCCTAGCTCCCGTAGTATCAAAAACCGGCAAAAACCCTAGCTTATGATTCGATCATCAATAAATCCCTACTCATCTACTTTTTGATATTCAAAATTATAACCAAAACGATCCTTAAATTATTTTATGAATTTTCATGCATTTACTAAAAACTCGATTTCACCATACCATATTTTATAAATATTTTCCTTTCCAAAAATCATCATTTTATTTTGAACAAATTAGCTTTTATTTAATAGTCGAAATTATACTTGAAACGATCCTTGAATTTTTCTCTACATTATAATGATTTTTCCCATCTTTAAACTCTATCATAGCTTCGTTTATATAATTTTCCTATGATTTTCATCATCTTTCATATTCATAATTTATAAACGAAAATCTAAATATTTCACATTTATAATCAAAACAAAGCTCATTTTTCATCCATTCTTTCATTAATTCAATACTTCAATCTTTTACCTCTCGGCTCTTGAATAAATTTTATATTATTTTACATTTATTTTTATTCAAGATGACATCATTCATGACCACATGAGCTTCTAGAAGATTTAATTAAATGAATGTAATTTCTCCACATTACTTAGTTAATTACCTAGCATTTGTTTAACATGTAATTTAACCACATCTCCTAATTTATTACCAAGCATTTGTTGAAATCATAAGCAACCACATCTCCCATAAACTTTCATTTATTGCTTAAAGACCCCTCATGACTACCTATAAATACCCCCCTCAAGCCTCATTTATACCTCACAAATCAACACACAAAATCACTCTCTTCCCCCCATTCTCACGCCACTCTCTCATTTCTCTCTCTAAGGTATGTTTTTCTTTTATTATTCCATGTTTTATATAATGTTCTTAGTATAATAGAGTCATAGCATGCTTAGACTTCATTAAATTATACTTTAGGAATTTATTTTAGGGGTAAAAGCGTTTTGCCCCCCAACCTTTGGGGGTATTTGCAGTATACCCCCCAACCTTCGCGATTTAGTTTAAATAATACTTAACCTTTAATTTATGTTTGTGAATGCCCCATATTGCAATTTTAAGAGTAATTTTCCGGTGAGTTATTCACATGTGACATCCACGTGCAATTTGCCAAGGGTATTATTGGAATATCAAAAATATAACTTCTTAAAAGGAAAAAAAAAAAAAAAAAGAAGAAATTCCAATTACCAATTATATATAGAGGAGGAGGCGTAACATATCAGAGTTTCTCTTTCTCTTCTTATGTTGTGGTTTTCTGTCGAATTTCAAAACCGAAGATCATATGGCGTTGCCTAATCAGCAAACTGTGGATTACCCAGGTTCAAGCTTGTGATTGTTGGCGATGGTGGCACCGGGAAAACTACTTTTGTGAAGAGGCATCTCACTGGAGAATTAGAGAAGAAATATGAACCTACTTTCGTGGATTACCCCAAATTTTCTTGTTTTCCTGTGAAATTTTGTTTAGGAATTGTCGGGTCCTGGAGTAGAGGTTCTAATGATATATGTAGAGGGCTTTTTGAACCGTGCTGATTTGTGACTTAATTTGATTGTGGGAAGATGATTTATTTTCTGAATGGTTGAGGTAGTATTTGTATGCCGGTGGTCCACATTCCCAATTCAGATCTTGTTATGGTTTTCAACTGTCATGGATTTTATTTTGAGTGTAATTTTTGCCCCTTGTGCTCAAATCTTAAAAAAAAAAAAATTATATACAGAAGAGGTAAATATAAAAGGCAAAACCTTCCCAACACAAAACTTCTGCTCCAGTACGTATGTATAACTTGTTAGGAAATACATCTTCAGGAATTAAGATTAAGCCTAATCCTATTCCAATTGCTACAGACATCTTTACCAATTAAATAATAACTAAACATTATGCGCACTCTTAAAAAAAGGAATTTTGTTATTTATTCTATGAGATAACCTATTGAAGCTTAAGTCAACAACCTTTTTTGGAGTTTTATTGCATTATCCATGGAATCTCAACAACATTATATCTTCTATTAAGTTCTAAGACCACCGAAAAAGAAATAATTCCAACCAATCTTTTGCTCACAATTTCCGCTATTCACAGGCACAGCAACATCCAAATTCTGCACAATCACACAACACTCCATCCCAGCTAGTCCTCAAATAACTCCATCATCTGCATATTCACTATCACACAACTCTACAACCAAAATCAGCACAAACAACCAAAATCCAAATAAAGAAGCACACCAATGACTAAGGAATCATTGTTATATTAAAATGACACTATTATAATGTCCAAGAAAAAGGTATTTCCTGACAAAATTTTCAACCATTACTAAGTCACTAACAAAATGAAATGTTCAAGCATTACTAAATGTCATAAAAAAACACATAAGCATGACACTGCCCTAAATTCGTTTGTCTTTTCTCTTTCCCTTAGTCTTGCCTCCTAACTCTTGATTGACAACACGCTTAGTAATATTTTGCATCTCATCTTGAGTCACAGTCTTAGTCTTTGTCTTGCTCCAGACAATCAGCTTCTTTCTTTGCCTCATAGTTGAAGGTCCAACAATGGAGCTTTGAGTGTTCATTTCTTGCTCTTGTGTTGGTTGTGTAGTCTGTTTGTTACTTGAATGTTGTTTCTTCTTGCCTTTTTGGATTTTCCTCTTTCTTGCCACCTATCAAACAAAATATGTGAATAATAGGTCATGTTAATTTCAATATTTTTGTAAATTAATGAAATCAATGTAATTAAACTTACACTTGTACCACAACCAGCTGGTGGAACCTCAATATTATCAGCTTTGTTTTGATTCTTGGGATTATTAGGACAACTTCTAATATTATGTCCCACAACAGCACACATTCTGCATCTCATAATCAGCCCTTGTCTACCCAACCTTCCAGAATCATATCCAACATTTTTCATCTTCTTTTTTCCATATTTGTCAATAGTCTCATCATCATCTCTTCTTCTACTATATTTTTTAGGTCTACCAGGCATTATCTCCTTTATAGGAGGTAACAATGTCTGTCTTCCAGATTGGGGCCATTCTTCTGGGGCATGAAGTGGATGCATCACATGGTTATACACCCTTAGATAAGTATTTTTATGATAACACGCATCAACATAACTCTCAGGTTTTTGTCCCATGAAATAAATCCCAGCTATGGCATGCGGACAAGGAATCCCAGTTAGTTGCCATTTCCTGCAACTACACAATTTATCAACTAAATCTACTGTAAATCTTGCCTCATATGCACCTTGTACCTCAAATTGCTCATGTCCATTCCAATGAGGATTGAAGTTCATACGCTCTTTTTTATATTCCTCCAACAATTTATGAACAGCTGGTGTAAGATCACCTCTATGGTTCTTCAACAAATTCCTCCTGACATATACTCTTTTCATTAGTTTCATCCTTATTTCTTCTAACATATCAATGATACTTTTTTTCCTTGCTAACAAAATGGAAGAGTTAAAACTCTCACACATGTTATTAAGCAACATATCACACTTGGAGAAAGTCTTGAAATAAGATTTTGACCATTGAGCTGCAGGTCTTTTTGCTAACCATTTGAAGGCTTCAATGTCTCTTTCTCTAAGACCCTTCATTATCTTCTCAAAATCAACAATTCTTGTAGCCTTAGCTGCTTTCCAAAGAATTATTTTTAGAGCCAACCCTTTATGTTGCAACTTGAAATTTTTATATAAGTGCATTACACAAAATCTATGTTCAGCAAATGGAAGTAGGGTCTCTACAGCGTCAATGAGGCCTTTCTGTTTGTCAGATATAATAAGCCAGTTTGAAGCATCTCTATGTATGTCTAGATCAGCAATCAAGAGCTCTAGAAACCACAACCAAGTATTTGTCTTCTCTTTCTCAACTATAGCATATGCAAATGGAAACATTGCATTATTTGGATCAACACCAACAGCTGTTAGAAGAATTCCACCACAAATTGACTTCAAGTGACAACCATCCAAGCATATTACAGGTCTACAACCATCAAGCAACCCTTTTTTTAAAGCACCCCAACAACAATAAAATCTTTTAAACAATATCTCATCATTCTCAGTTTTTGTTTGAATTTTAACTGTAGTACCAGGATTTGTTGTCATTAATTCAGTAGCATAATTCCACAGCATCGCATATTGTTGCTTCAAAGATCCTCTTGACATCTCGGCAACTTTATTTTTAGCCCTATACATCTGATGTTTACTAAAGTGAAGTTTCTGCTCATGTTGCATCACTTGCAACATGGAATCAACTGGCCAAGTGGGATCAGATTGTATTTTGTGCTTGTACTTTTCAGCCAACCAACTAGAACTTGCAGCTGGCACCCTTTCTGCTCTATAACACTCATGCTCATTGTGCAGAGTCTTAACCGCCATTGTATCTTCACCCGGTAACTTAGATGCATAAATACTCCAAGGACAGTTTTTCTCTTTACACTTTACTTGAACTTTGTCACTATCATTCTTTGGAAATCTGATTGGCCTACCACATATTCTAGAGTGTTGTCTAACAGCTGCTCTGAAGGTTGGAGTATCAGAAAAAGTCTGCCCAAGATAAAAAACAGGGTCGTCCATGTCAGTTTTTGGGTTGAACATTGGCAAACCATGGTGCTGCATCTTCTCCTTCAACTTGTCAGTTTTTTCTCTCTCCTTTCTAGCCAGCGACTCTGCAATCTCATTCAAACTCTTACCATTCAAACCCCCAACTTGAACATCAACACCATCTAATGTGTCATCCTCGTTTGCCTCATAATCACTATCAATATAGCAATCTGATATTTCAGAATCATCCCCCATAGATTGTTCATCATCACTATTAAAACCTTTGTCAAATAAACGATGATCTTCAACCTCAACAATTGCATTATTCACTTCTTCATTTTCATCATCACCCATAAATGCAACAGGTTCGTTAACAGAAGGGAGTTGGCTAATAATTTCAGCATAAGAGGCTTCTTCTTCCATTACAGGATGTACAAAAACACCCACAGTTCTCTCGTCGTCAAGATAATAGCAAATATCAAGAGCATCCTTATCATTTTCTATAACCTTAATCAAGGAGCAATCATTTATACCCATTCTACTGTAATAGAAAGAAACTTTACTATCAGCTGCACCAACAACTCCTATCTCTTTAACCATACTAAAAATTTCGAGTAGGGACATCTCATCTTGAGAGCAATAATCAATATGATTGAATTTACCTCCCACATAGATAGTAGAACCAAAGTTGCAAATCCTCCCACCATGATGCATTCTAATGGTAAAATACTCAGAATTAGAACCTGGAAAATTAAATAAAATCTGTTAGAAATCTTACATATGAAGAGTCAATCTTTCTCTAACTCCTCATATCCTCAATAATATTAATAGTAAAATGTATAAAATCTATCTTTTGTCCATCATTAACTAATTTTACATCTGTATTGGCTCGACAACTAAAGTGAAAATATTTTTTTTTCATTACAGATTGTATTTTTAAAGAAACACAAGATTCATGAAGTAAAATGATAATCTAAATAGAAAAAAAATACTAAAATGTTTTTAAACATGAAAGCACAGTAATTCAACACCTTTGAGATAATTTATTTCACTTTAAAGAACTTTAGACAATTCAGAATTCTGCCAGGAAAATTAATGGTGCCCAGTTACTAAATTCATTTAATATTCCTTATATTTCTCTAAACAAAAATCATAATTCGGAATTAGTAGAACCTGGAAAAAACCAACAAGTCGAGTTATGAAAAGATATTAGCCAAAAAGACAAAAAACAGAGCATGCATGCCCATGGAAATACATGGTTATTAGGGATATACCACTCACCATATGAAGGTGCGTTCTTTCCAGGGAGAATTTCGCCATCATCAACTCTAACCTTCCATTCCATTGTTGGAGAACTGGTGGATTTTCAGATTTGAGTGAGAAACATGTGTTGAAGAAGGGAATATGAAAAAGACCTAGGTTTTACCGTTTAGATGGAAGTGTTTTAGCGTGATTAATTTTGAGCGGGATTGGGAAGTTACAATTTTTGATATTCCAATAATATCCTTGACAAATTGCACGTGGATGGCACATGTTGATAACTCACCGGAAAATTACGCCTGAAATTGCAATATGGGGCATTCACAAACATAAATTAAAGGTTGGGTATTACTTAAACTAAATCGCGAAGGTTGGGGGGTATACTGCAAATACCCCCAAAGATTGGGGGGCAAAACGCTTTTACCCCTTTATTTTATGAAATATATGCTATTTATGCTAGTTTAGGAAAAATGTGATAACATATATGCATTTTATTTAATTAAATGCATGAGTTATGATATGATATGATATGAATATGTGTTTAAATAATTATGATCTTGTTTGATTAAATTCATGTCAAGAATAATTTATTTAGAATTATTTTTCATAGAGAATTAATATATTTTGCTATATTATGCTTCAAATTCTATGTTATAAATATGAATATGATCAATTGTGTTACATACCTTCTTTGAATATTCAAATAGGCTCAAGAACATGTTCATGTTGTTCTTGATCAATTTTAAGTGCACGTGTGATAGTGTGTGAGAGTGTGTGTTCGATTTTATGTTATAAAGTGATTAATTCATAAGAAATTGAATAGTAAATGTTTTCAATAGTAACTTTGACTTTTGGTCAACATTTATCATGATAATTTCGAAAATATTATTAAAATAATTATAAAATTAGTTTTGGAATTTTTAAATAAAGATTTTATCCGAATTTTCCAAAAATCGGTAAATTGTGAATTATTTTCAAAATATAACCTACATTGTCAAATTAAATTCTAAATTCCATTTCTAATGTTATAATTAAGATTATAATGTGATTAATAAATATTCAAGTGGTTAAAGAATTCATGAAACCTGATTAATTACTTAATTTCCCTTAAATGGTTAAAATTAGAGTTTATCGGGAATTCTCTAACATGATATAGTTTATGTGTTTAATTGATTAGAGTTTGTGTAACCCTTTTATGCATGAACATTATGTGTTTTATGTGCTTATTTGATTAATATAAGGAACCTAGTTCTAAGCCTATAGTAGTTAATACTTTCAGGCGCACTGGAATCCACATTACAATGTCTGTCTACCGGTATAGGTGAGGGTTAAAATGTTTTCAACTGGAATCATGCCTATACATACGTATCTATATAAAAACTATTTTCAAGCCTACCCATCATATTGATTTACTGCCATATATATATATATATATATATATATATATATATATATATATATATATATATATATTACTTTACTACACTATCCCTTTTAAGGGAAAAATACTTTCTTGCCGGAATCAACGTTTTCCTAGAACATTATATATTTCAAGTCCATTTTATCAAAACATTGATTCCGGGTTATGCAAGCAAAATATTGTTCTCGATTCCTGTTATGGGCCCCGGCTGTAACCGTAGCGAGCAATTACCCGGAAGGTATCGGGCCGAGGGTATTGTTGGTGCTGCGGACTGCCACCACCTCTTGGTAGTGGTTTAACTGGAGGTTAGTTACTCCACGCCAAGGGATGAGGGAGAGATAGCTGCCTCCCGAATCTAGTTCGTGGTCTCTAGGGTTTGATTCCCTATTGACATCAAGGAGTAGCGGAGTTAATATTCTTGATTTTATTGAAGTATCGGAGCCTGATCAGCCCGATACTATTTTACCAACTATTCAAGGAGTTATGGGTGGAAAGGCCTAGCTTGCGGGCAATAATGTTCTTGTTACAAACGGTTCATATTTCTACAAATATTCCAAACTACCCCTATCCCTGTTTTACAATTATTATGAACCGTTTCCTATTTGTTATATCCTATTGTTAATATTATAGATCAAGATCTTCTTGATCATATAAATATAAATATATATATATATATATATATATATATATATATATACATATATCTATAAACCCTCATACCCCCTTCACTTAGTCACTTTGACTAACCCTCTCGCCTATTTTAAAATGCATGATTTCAGGAATCACTGAACGACAACTAGAGGTATCTTGAAGCACTACAACCGTAGGTTGGATCCGATCCTACGAGTACACTGTCTTGAACCTACTCTCTGTAGAAACAAACCATCTTATACTTTGTCCTTGCATGTCAACCTGTTGTACTCTTCTGCAAACTACTTTGATCAATAATGATAATCCTTGCTCATTGTACGTTATCCTCCCCGTTCAATGGTAAAGTTGAATCTCTTTATCTTCCGCTGCACTGTGTC
Source organism: Lantana camara (assembly GCA_037501455.1). Taxonomy (NCBI): domain Eukaryota; kingdom Viridiplantae; phylum Streptophyta; class Magnoliopsida; order Lamiales; family Verbenaceae; genus Lantana; species Lantana camara. The sequence continues at coordinate 25,206,270 of CM074855.1, read as the reverse complement.
ACATACTCCATTCATATTATCCTGACCGTTCGCGGTAGTATTTCCTGGGTGTTGGGTCTAACCTCCACTCAGGGAGTATTGTGGTGCGGGGTTGTAGTGTTGGGGAGGCGCTACAGCTTGGGTCAATTCTTCACCTTTCTCGAGCAAGAGACACATTAGAATTGTGATACCTATCTTTATTCTGTGGTATATATATATAGATGGAGAGAAATTATCGTAAAAGTCAAGGGACGCCATTTTTTGGTCTATAATATTTTTCGACGAATTCTCATTCATATTAATCAACTTAGCAAGGTGGGATACCTTGCAGGAGGTGGTGGAGAGTTGATACAACTACGGCCGCAGAGTTTGAAATTCATTTGGAACCGTCCAAAAAGAATATGGTTAAGTTAGTACGTTGACTTAGACCGGCCCCTGGATGGATAAAGATCAATTCAGATGGCTCGTCTCACGAAAATCCAGGGGCAGCGGGAATTGCATGTATTATCAGAGACCATGAAGGAAACATAATTTCAGCGCATAGTGTAGGGATTGGTGAGGCTACAAATATGTATATTGAACTTAAGGAGCCGGTAATTGGTATTAGGATGGCAAGGAATTGAGATTTACGACTATATGGGTTGAATTGGATGCTAAGTGATACTTGATATTGTTAGAAGAAACCGAGCTGGGGACACTAGAATGCAACATCTTCTAATTCAACTGCAACAAGCAATTTCTGAAATTCACTTCAAAACTTCACATATTTACCGTGAAGGGAAGAAAATCGCAGATTGGTTGGCGAACAGAGGGGTCTCGAGATAAGAGACTGTTGGTCGTTCCGCTTATGGGAGTGTTGCATGATATGAGAGGCCTTTTAAGAATGGACAAATCGGGTTTTAAAACATAGACAATAAGAGTTCTTACTTGTGATGAAAAATAATTAAGTCAAATCTGGAAATTTTGTTACGTATCTGATTTTATATCTTTTCTTTTGGTGAGCTTGAATGATTTGGAATATTACATAATTATTAATATTTTTTTTATTGTGGAACATATATTTCTTCTCAATCTACACACATGAACGAGCCTACAGCTCCAGTATTAATTGAAGTTGGAAATCAAAGCAAAGAGAAAATTAAGATAAACTTCCACTAAATATGGTAATTTAATTTTCCTAATGATAAATGCCCATTTTTCAGGCACACAATCACTATATTGATAATTGATCATACATATTTACACTTGTAAATTCCCCAAGAATGTATATATTGATCATGATCAGACACTCTTCACTCAAACAGCACCACTGGTCCACTACTACATTTCTACCTCAAGGTTAATGAGCAATTCATCAAGCCTTCCCAGCAAAGTACGCCGACAGTCCAACAATGGCAACATTGATATACGTACGCAGGCTCCAAGTGACTGTAATCCGCGCATTCATCCAGGAAAAAATCATTCTGATTAGGTCCCTCAACGATGGCGCCAATCAAGATGTTCGAGTTTGGGTTTGGTGTATAGTAGAATGGTTGAAATCCTCCCTCGCATCCAAAGGACTGCGGGTGTGCTGCTACTGAGGGTAAAGATGATCCTCTGTGGTGAACTTTCTTGGGATAGTTCGACCCGTATCCGACCATGTAGGACATTTTCATTGGACTGTCTCCTAAGATGTAGTCCACCTGTAATAGAAATGAATTCGCTGGTACAGTTAGAAATATAATTCAGCGGGATTAATAAAGAGGGTTATTTACATATTTCACCCCTATGTTTGGTGAAATGAGCAAAAAAAGCTTTGTGTTATAAAAATTAAGATAAGAAACCCTGTGTTTTCAAAATTTTGCATGGTGACGGACATACCTAAAAGCGCGACTAGAACACTAATTTTCTCTATTTATTGGATGCAAAATGACCAATTTACCCTTTTATATTTTGATATACATCATTTCACATCTCTATATATTGTTCAATAATTTTTAATATGCACCGAGACTCTGTACAAAACAGAATTACATGAGCAACCCTATAAATAAGTGTATGTTGAATACTTTTTTATATGCAGAAAGATCTTGTTCAAAATAAAAATTGGATGAAGAACCCTACAAACAAGTATAAAAATGAGTATATAGAGAGAGATGAGATGATGTATATCAGAATATAAAAGATAAATAAGTCATTTCACGTCCAAAAAATAGAGAAAATTAGTGTTCTAGTCGCGCTTCTAGCATGTGTCCAATACAAAAAATTTTCAGGGTTCGCAATGCAAATATTTTGAAAACGCAGGGTTTTTTGTGTTAATTTTTGTAACACAGGATTTTTTTTTTTCCCATTTCACCTAACATAAGAGGTATGATGTATATAATTCTTAATGAAGAACCCCTTTTTAATACTTTTGCTAAACCATACCTTTGACTTCTCCTAATGTTTGAAAAATTACAAAAACTTCCCCTATCCAAGAATTACATTATATCTAGATCGACAAGTTTTCATGACACAATCTCTAACTTCTTTTCTTTTTGCACTTACTTTTAAGTATTAACTTTAAATCCATCACCGTAATAGCATGTGTTAGACCATAATTTAGGTATGTTAGGGGAAGTTTCTGTAATTTCTCAAATCACAAGGGAAGTTTGTGTAATTAATTCAAACCCTTAGGGTAAGCCAGTGTAATTAATTATTCCTAAACATTACGCGAGTAAATGAAACATACTTGTCGTTTTGCAAGGGCTCGAAGGGTTGTTGAAGTAACGAGGAGATTCCCACAATTGAAAGTATGTTTCTTGGTTGCCATGTGTGGTGGCCAGCGTTCCGGGTGTGTTTAGGTACCGTCTAACTTAGGCTGGGTTTTGTCTGTCACCCGTTTGCTACTGCTTGGTTCGTGTACGGATTTCCCATTTCGTATGCGGATTGAGCTTTAGTGCGGGGGATGTGGTGGCCTAGCATTCCGGGCGCTACACCATGTACTTGGAGTAATTTTTTATTTTTTTTTAACATACGCACACCCAAGTGGGATTCGAACCCGGGACCTTGCCTTCGAGAATGAACCCATTAACTACTTAGACCAACCCCTGTTGGCATGTACTTGAAGTATGTTGTGAGCAAGAAAGTTATAGATGTCACTTATTGGAGATTGCTCCCACTTATCTTATATGTCAAGCCTCCTGCACAACACATGATTGGTTAAACGAAGCCAAACTCGATCTCCACAAATATTTTCTCACGAATTTCATCGCACATGCGCGACAAAATTAGTAAACGTATATTAGATTAAGGTTCATTCTAGTTCGAACCTAGTTCGATTCGACCAAATCATTATAGTAATAAGGGGGGTTATGTTTTACACTCGTGGTCGTGTGATTGACCTAAAATTCGAAAACCATGACCAACTAAACAGTTCCATATGATCGGTTAGGTTTGATCAATTCCGATCCGAGCTAGAATTTTCGTTAGGTTAGATAGCAACCTTTTGTGTACTGTGTGCTGGAGGAGGGAGAATTAGGCAGTGTTCTGCACACGAAATCTTCAGCTTGCTGCTTTGAATGACTGGAATGTCTGATCATTGTCCACTAAACTCCTATGCAAATATCACCACCACAAATTAGTAAAACCAAAATCTCTCTGCAAAATCCTCTCTCTCTCCACAGAATATAAACAATGTTATTAACTATAAACCTATCTTTTCTATTATATTTTTTAATGTATTATAAACCAACCCTTAATTTTAAAATAAATTATATTAAATTTATTTATGCATTTAGGGACAAAGTAATCTATTATTTGACAAGATAAAGTACATTAGGTATTCCAACATTTATAGCTCAGTAATGGGTTAAAGAGCAATTTTTTTTAAAAATTTATTTATAAGATACTTCAATGATTTAATTTCGTTATCCGCTTAAAAGGCGATTTTGCATTCTGTAATAGCTTAGCTCACAGATTCCACATCACATTATTTCAAAATTCGAAATAATTTTATCTGATATTTGCCACATTGGTACATGACAAAAAGCACACAATAATATAATTTGTTTTTAAACTTTAGGATTGAATATTTTTTCCACCTAATGTTTGAGGTGAATTATATTTTATTACTTAATATTTAAAAATTAAAATTTTAATGTCCAACTTTTTATTTTTAAGACTCTCTTATCTCATAAACGCCTGTGAAATTTTTTTATTTTATTTTACAGAAAATTAGTTATCTTCTTTTTTCTCACAAATATTAATTATCTTCTCTTGTAAATAATGATTTATTCAAAACATAACTCTAAATATTAATTATAGGGGCAATCTTTGAAAACTCCCCATGAGTTAAACAATTTTTAGTTTGCTCCCAATTTTAAAAAATATTTCAATTCACTCCCCAGATGAGATGTATATTTTGAGTTTACTCCCCATTTTTTGGGGCACTTACGACATATGGCCAAAAATATACGACATAACACGATTTAGATACGTGATTCTTCGGTTTTTATACAAGTAAAAAAACTCAAGAATCACGTATCTAAATCGTGTTATGTCGTATATTTTTTGTCATATGTCGTAAATGCCCCCAAAAAATGGGGAGTAAACTAAAAATATGCATCTCATCTGGGGAGTGAACTGAAATATTTTTTAAAATGGGGAGCAAACTAAAAATTGAGTCCACATTTGGGGATTTATCGCACATTTCCCGTTAATATTATCATAAAAATCCCAATAAATTTAGAACTTTAAAAATACATGGTTTTACTATTTGAAGGTATATCTTCTATTTGAAAAATTAACTAAAGAAAACTAAAAATTTCAAATAGTGTAAATACATGAATATGAGAAAATATAAATATTTTATAATATAAAGTTATTTTATAATATTAACACATGGAAGTTTATGATATGATTTATACATGTATGTTAGGTGTGAATTCTTGATTTAGTTTTGATTTTGCTATAAATTCTTGATGTACTTTGGATATCATAGGATTCTTTCACAAGAAAATTAGGGATTGTATTTTTCTTTTACGATTTTCTTGACAAGTTTGATAAGTTTTACTAGAATCATAATTTTTGAGAATTTGAGAATCAACTATAAATAAATTAAGTAAAAAACTAATCTAATGGTTGTTATTTGTCTGTATAAAAATTAAAAAAACTATAAACTGAAGAAATAATCAAATATTGCGGCTAAACTAATCACTAATCTAATAGTTGTGATTGTCTGTATAAAAATCTATTTTTTACGGACGTTAGAAAAGAATTTTCCTTATTATTATTTTTTGGTTCTATAACCCATTTCCATGGATCGAGGCGGGATGGACCACTTAGGATGTAAAGTTCTCCCTACCAATGGTATCCTTATTTTTATTCGAATGCCCAATTTTATTTGCCGATGGAATCTTTCAATAAAAAAAACACACACACGGTAAATATGTGAATTTTGTAAGGATAAATAAAATATTTTAGGCTTTTACTTATTAAATCCAGAAAAATTAAAAAACAAAGGAAGAAAGAAAATTAAAAAAAATAAAATCAAGGGCATAAATATAGATCCATAAAATTTAGGCCTGTAAATGTGTGGGCACTTCCCAGGCCCAGGCCCATCCCCAGAAATGACCCATTTTTTAAAGTCAGGCCCAGGCCCAGGCCCAACCCATTATGTACCGGATGGGCCTGAAAAATGGGTAAAAATTCTACCCATTTTATTTGGGTCTGAAAAATGTGGATTCCACAAGATTAGGACTGTCAACGGGTCGGATTCGGACCGGATCAGGAGATTCCGGATCCGAATCCGATAAGAGAATCCGAATATCGGATCCGAATCCTATAGGATTCGGATTCATTATTTTTCAATCCATATATAATCGGGTCGGATCCGATCCGATAAAAGATCCGACCCGATTAGTAATAAATTTTATATTTTTAAATAATAAATTTGTTATAAAAAATAATATAATTACATAATATTTAATAAATAATTATTATTTAATGAATTATTTGATAGTTTTGTTTATATTTATTTAAAATAAATTAATTTAAACTTAATAATAAAAGAAAATATATACTTATAGAGTAAAAAATTTAAATTTTATTATTGTTTAAAATGATAAATATGTGAAATTTTTAATTTTAATCATTTTACTTAATATTATGTACTAGTAAATAATTTATTTAATTAAATATTATATATAATATCGGATTCGGATTCTTAACGGATCGGATTCCTTAAATCCATATTCGCTCCATTTATTTCGGATAACGAATATTTACAATAGGATATGATCCATCGAATATTTTTATCGAACGAATATGCTAAAATTCGGATCGGACTCGGATCGGATTCGGATTAAAATCTGACCCATTGACAGCCCTACACAAGATGATAAATACAGGCTTTTGCCCTTATAAATATACATAAATGATGGGGTTACAATACCCAAGGGCCAAGGGTCCAGTAGAGGCCCAGCCAAGGTGCAGCTCGAAGCTTAAATTAAAGACTTGATTTGTATATCTTTTCTTGTGGTGAATTTGAGTAATTTGGTATATTATTATTAATGTTTTTTCATAATAGAAGATATATTTCTACTCGATATACAAATCATATTTGACCCAAGCGGTTAATGATTCTTTTACCAGAATAATGACGCTGAGTTCGAGCCTATAGCTCTAGTATGAATAAAGTTGGAAATCAAAACAAGAGAAATTAAGATAAACTTCCACTAAAGATGGTAATTTAATTTTCTTGATGACAAATGCCTATTTTTCATCAGGCACCACTATATAGATCATTGATCATACATATTTACACTTATAAATTCCCGAACAATGTATATGATCATGATCAAACACCCTTCACTCAACGAGCACCACTACTACATATCTACCTTAAGGTTAACGAACAATTCATCAAACCTTCCCAGCAAAGTATGCCAACGGTCCAACAATGGCAGCATTGATGTATGTCGCGGGCTCCGAGTGACTGTAATCTGCGCGTTCATCAGGGAAGAAATCATTTTGATTAGGGCCCCCAACGACGGCGCCAATCAAGATGTTCGGGTTTGGATTTGGCGTATAGTAGAATGGTTGAAATCCCCCCTCGCATCCAAAGGACTGCGGGTGTGTTGCCATTGAGGGTAAAGATGATCCTCTGTGGTGAACTTTCCTGGGATAGTTCGAGCCGTATCCGACCATGTAGGACATTTTCATTGGATTGTCTCCTAAGATGTAGTCCACCTGCAATAGCAATGAATTCGCTGGCACAGTTAGAAATTATAAAATTCAGTGGGATCAAAGAACTTTTATATTTTAGCTAAAGCACACACTTGAAAATTACAAAAACTTCCCCTATCAAAGAATTACATTATATCTGGATTGATAAGTTTTGATGACGCAATCTCTAACTTCTTTTTATGAATATCTTATTTGTTTTCGCAATTATTGATTAATATTCACTTTAAATCCATCAATTTAGTAGCATGTGTGAGGCCATAATTTAGGGTATGCCAAGGGAAGTATTTGTAATTTCTCAAATTTCTTGGGGGAAAGTTGTGTAATTAATTCAAACCCCTAGGGTAAGCCACTGTAATCAATTATTCCTAGACAATAATCGAAAAAATGAAACATACTTGTCGTTTTGCAATGGCTCGAAGGGTTGTTGAAGTGACGAGGAGATTCCCACAATTGAAAGTGTGTTTCTTTGTTGCCATGTACTTGGAGTATGTTGTGAGCAAGAAAGTTATAGATGTCACGTATTGGAGATTGCTTGCACTCATCTTATATATCAAGCCTCCTGCACAACACATGATTAGTTAAACGAAGCCAAACTACAAATATTTTCTCACAAATTTCATTACACATGCGCGACAAAATTAGTAAACATATATTAGATTAAGGATCATTCTAAACCGAACCTAGTTCGATTTGACCAAATCATTACAGTAATAAGGGGGGTTATGTTTTACGCTCGTGGTCTTGTGATTGACCTAAAATTCGAAAATCATGACCAACTAAACAGTTTCATATGATTGGTTAGACCCGATCCGAGCTAGAATTTTTGTTAGATTAGATAGCAACCTCTTGTGTACTGTGTGCTGGAGGAGGGAGAATTAGGCAGTATTCTGCACACGAAATCTTCAGCTTGCTGCTTGAATGACTGGAATGTCTGATCATTGTCCACTAAAGTCCTCTGCAAATATCACCACCACAAATTAGTAAAACCAAAATCTCTCTGCAAAATCCTCTCTCTCTCTCTCTCATAGCCATTTTCTTACCCTTGCAAGAAGAACACGAGCACCAGCATACTTATTGTCCCAGCTGAAAATATCAGTCCCATCATTGGCACCCAAAGACCTTATGAAATTCAGGTAATAAACCTGATTCGTCGCCCTAAAAAGCCACGCAGCTCCCCACAACAGTTCATCCTAATCACAAACAAATCTCTAATCAAGATCAACATTGATCATCAATAGAAAGAAGAAAAATGGGTTAAAACTCCTTACCGTATAGCCCGAATAAGAGCAGTAGAAGGGGCAAACCGCCCCTCCCAGCGAGTCGCTGTAACTCCCTCTATACTTCATCGCGAAATTCATGACGCTCTTCGCAGTCCTCAGCAGCTGCTTCGAGTAAGCAGGGTCGGCTCGCTTGAAAACAATTGAGGCGGCGGCGAGGGCGGCGGCGGTCTCGGCGGCGACGTCGGAACCGGGGTTGTTGGCGGAGACGGAATAGACGGTTCTAGGGGTGTCCATGTCCTCGGGCCTTTCCCAACACTTGTGGTCGGAGTTGGGATCGCCGACGCCCACATAGAGCTTGCCGGGGGTGGAGCGAGCGCATTTGAGGAGGTAATCGGTGGCCCAACGAATGGCGGCCATAGTTGCAGGCATTTGTGGGCCGAGTTTCTTGCCGTACTCGATCGCGCCCCATGACAGCATTGTGGTGGTGAAGGCCATCGGAAAGTTGAATTTCACATTGTCGCCGGCGTCGTAGTACCCTCCGGTTAAGTCCACCTGCAAATTTTACACTTCGTAAGCTAATGTTTCATTAAAAAAAAAAAAAAAGTTAATGTTTTTAATATATTTTTGAAATTTTGAATTTTAATAGAACAGCATATCTAAAATCAAGCAGACAACTATGATACACCGATACAAACATGATAATACGGATACAATACGACATGACACAAATACGAAAACATAAATTTTTTTAAAATTTATCATGTGAAGTATTCGATACGATTCGATATAAGAGTTTGGTACGACACGAGGAAGACACCAACTAGCCATATTACTCTTCTAATCAATTAGGAGGGTGACCATCGAGACAAAGACATGGACAAGTGAGACACACGTACAATTCGTGACAATAGCTATCCACTATGCAGTAATATTTTTAAAAATATTTGTTTATATGTTAAGTTACCGTCACCTTAAGTCCGTCATGCCAACTGTTTAAAAAGAAACAGTGTATAAAATATACTTGCATTATTACATGTCTTATAAGAATTAAATCTCATTGGTCACATTCATTAATATATATTTTTGCTAACTCTATCGCTCGCATTACACAAGCCGCCGAATATGTAACTTACCCCGGCCATACGACCATCCATGAGACCGGAGCTGCCCCTCCATCTGATTCCCTGTCCTGCCCCCGTAGGAACCCTACCGGACCTCTGCCCCTCGAAAAACAAAATGGATTTCGCGAGGGCATCCCTGTAATTAGGGTTCCCTTCAACGGTTCCGGAGTTGCACAAGAATGTGGAAGAGAGTAAGAAGAAGAAAACGGGACAGAGGAGAGAAGGGGCTTTGCTAAAGGCCATTATACTTGATGAGTTGACTCACTCGCCAAGTATAAAGGCTTTTTAGTTAGTCGCGTTGATGGGTTCCATAGCGACATGCATGGCTTTATATAGGCCTGGAAGACCAAAATCATTAGCGTTAATTCAGGCTTTTTATATCATACCAGTGATGATTTTCTTGAGTAATTGTAGACCATATTATATATATATATATATTCTGTTTTGCTTCTCCTTGTAAAACTTTTAGTTTTTGCGGTTATGTAACCATGTTGACCATTTTAATGGACAATGAAATTAAAATAATACTAAGGGGAGTAATTTTTGTGACAAATGGAGTGGATACATGTATGATGGAATTTTTGGAATTAGATATGTGTTTTTGCACATTTCTAACCGATAGATATCCCGGCATCAAAATTTCTATATATTTCATTTCGTGTTTCATTTATGATTCATCAATACACTTTATGTGTAGTGCTATATGCTGCGCTGATACAGATACGATACAGATTAATTTTTCAAGAGAAGATTATCATCCATACGAATATCCTACAAGACAAAATAATATTTTTATAAGTGTCCGTGTATTGAAGATAGTGATAGACATCTTAGTTTAGAAGAGAAAGAGAAAAATAATTGTAATATAAATTAAAATTAAAACATGTTTTTTTTTAATCACAATTATTTACTAATATACGAGGTATATATCGGTAAGTAAAATAGAAAATGAACATAAAATTAAAAAAAAACGGCAATACTGGCATCGAAGATGCTAAGAGCCCGGACGAGCTTCGATAAAAATAAAATTAAAAGAAAAAGAGAAGGAAGAGTTTTGGTGTATCATGTATATATGTATCTCGATTAAAGAGTAGTTAGAGAATGTCAAGTTTTTTTTTTTTTTTTTTGTAAAAAGAGAATGTCAAGTTGAGCTTATAAAATTTTCAAAACATATCATAAAGTCATAAGTATTTGAGATTTTATGGGACCGTTTTGGGAAATAGCAGTCCTTTCATCAACTTGTATATTCTGAAATAGTTAAGTAGTTGGCTTGTAAGCTTCCCTAAAATTTATAATTAAAGCAAATTCTTAACTTGCCTAATTTATATAATTAATATTCTTACCTCTTTAGATATATACAACTATTTATTACTTTACATATAAATATTTTCATGTGGTTGTTTGTTTCACTCAAACAACGAATTTCAAGAAAATAACTTGCGAACCTTTATTTTTTATCGAATACGACTATCGATTATTGAGTTTCATTTCACGGAACACTTTGAGAACTTAATATTAAAATCGATACGATACAAGTTTATAAGCTCCAAAACATATAATAAATTTCCACAGCTCGTGGGACTGACCTGAGGGGGCATGAATGACGATATTTATGGGAGCGAACTCAGTGCGAATATGAAGTGCATTGATACATGTTATGGCATTGAATGAAAGACGATTCGGATCGAATCCGCTCTAGTATAAACTCAACATAATAAAGTTAGCTAGCCGAACACCTTTTTAGTTATAAATTTTGCTGACCAAAAAAAAGTTATAAATTTTAAAAATTCCCACCAGGAAAAAGTTATAAGTTTCAATCAAAACTCTCTGGTTCTATTTTGTTATAAGCATCACAACAAACTATTACTATTTTTTTTTTCTTGTACAATTTTATTATAAACATGATTAGGGTAAGTTGTTACTATTTTTCCTAAGATCAGCACATTTATCATAAACTACGTCTATTATTATTCCTTCTAAATTACAATTTGATTCTCGTGGCGCCCCTAATGATACATATGGCACGATTCTTGAATTAACCCAAATGAAGAATAATGATGATTATTGTAAGATTACATTATGGTGGCGGGTCTTGTGTGCTAGTGTTACATCCGACCAATCATAAAAAAGAAATACGACCTCCAATAAAGTTGAAAATAAAATGTGGAGAAGACAACTGAAAAACCGGAAAATAACGCCCAATATAAGTTACTAACTTCACCTTTATGAATTTTTTCTGCGTGAATTGCGGTCCCTTGAATCTCCCATTGATGGCGCTGAAGTTATCGGCGCCAAACTTAATTAGTTTGAAGTTATTTATTAATTTGTTTAATTAACTAGAGTGGAATCTCAAGGTTTGATTTTTAGGGATTATGTTGCACTTTTTCATCTTTATCCCCCTGCTTTAAGACTAAGCCTTCGTTTTACACTTTTAGTTTTCGAAGACCCCGTCCCGAGTTCGTCCCCATTTCAAGTTAATTATAATTAATCCTAAAGTTAAATGTGGATATTGGGAAAAATTGCACGCTTTAAAGATGTACCAAAGCCAAAATAGAAAGGCTAATCAGGTTGATCAGAATAGTTGAAAGGATCGCACTTTTCTTTTGGTGACTTTTAATTTGGTCCAAAATTCTTATACAAAATACAGAAATGAATATAATGACACACGATATATGTGTACTTGTTAATATTTTTCTCGTGAAATCGGTTGACACGATACAAACACGATAAATGATATTTCTGCACTAGAGCTCTTACCCTGGGATAAGAGGTTTTAGGGTAAATTAAGTAGTTAAACAAATTATCCTGATACATTTTTTGTATACTTGGATATTTCAATTAAATAATATCTAAAGGGTGGTTCCCTAATAGTAACTTCTCAGTCGTTTTGATAGGTTTTATTTTTTAAAAAAAGTAGTCTACAAGATTATTTATAATCTGGATGAAAAATATGAAGGCTCATATATTTTATTGTGTAATTGTTTATATATATATCGATCTATCTCTCTATATATGTAAGAACTGAATTCAAATTTATTCTACATTTTGTTAGAATTAGATTTGAACTACATTCGTGAAAGCTCGAATTTAAGACATATACCCAGTCAAATTAAATGAGTAATTCGTGGTGAACCTTTGATAGTTGATGGTGGCATGGTGCACGGCATGATTAATTGTATTTAGTTTGGGTAACGAAATAATTAATTAAAAGAGAAGAAAGGAAAATAAGACGAAAACTTTATGAGGTGCGAAATGCGGGCCATTAATAATTATGAATGTTTACTTTCTTGCAATGCTACATTTAATTTGGTCATTAATTATTCGAAAAAGAAAGTGCCTAATAAATCATTCACAAATTTCTAGGAAATATGATTATTATTATAGCTTTTTGACGCAGTAGGTACCATACCTAATTTTCATGATTTGATTTTTTGGGTACAAAAACCTAACTTCCGTTAATTTGATTGGGGGTAATTTCTGCTCATAAGGATGCATGGTCATATCATTCAAGGCAGAACGGGAGATGTTGCATATCCACTCTTGAGAGTAGTAGCTTTTTTTTTTTTTATTTTTGGGGTGGGGAGGGGGCATGTATATATATGGATATAACGATATGAAAGAAAGGAATATGATAACATAAATTTTTTAAAAGAATTTACATGAGTAATGTCAAATATAGTAATTGAAACAAGTATTCAACATGATAAAATAGTATTTTTAAAATATCTGCACCATCACAGATTAATGCATATAGTACAAATTATAAAATTAAAATACAACATAACATAATATCAACCCTCCATGTGATATTCGATCTAGGTCGAAAACATCAACATTAATTAGATCTCTATTAAGTGTACTTGTGCGAGTTTCTGCTACTTTTACAAATACCCTCTGGCCTCAACATTTGATACGGTTAATAAGCACATCTAACATTTTCTCGAATTCTCTCATCGATATTGAATCAATCAAACGCACTTCGAATACCTGTTCTACTTTTGGAAGCCCCTGGGTTGTATCACCCGATCTCGATTTTTCATATATAAATGTAATTAAGGTATCTCCTTGGTACAGGATTTCTCCATAATGGCCATGAACGGTTGCTCCTGGAGTGGCCAGATAAGGCTTAGCTGATCGTATTACAAACTATTTTATTGTTGCTGCGCAGATTGAATTCTTATTAAAGAATCAAAGCGTTTGTGCCGAAAACCCTCCTTTTAGTTCATATACTTTTTTTTTTTTAATTTTAAAATCGTAAATCAATTGAGTGAGATCCATACTTCCTTGTTGATCATGAGACTAATCAAATTTTATCCTTCGTCTAAGATAAAATTAAAGGAGAGTCACCATGGGTTGTGTTGGGGACATAGCTATTAGGTCCAAGAGGGGGCCATGCCCAAGGTTCAGCTCGGACGGAATAAGGGCCAAGTAGGATAAATAGTAAGAGAAGTGATTCAGATCGTACTGTTTGACGAACACATCTGGTATCCATAATTGGAAGGGAATTTGAACGTACAAGGAATTCTGGTGAGAATATTGTGCATGTAATAATAATTTGAAAATGATAACAACTAATTTAGGTTAAATTAAGAATTTAATGACAACGAGAAAACTTGATCAACACAATTAAAAACTTATAAATGTAAGAATTTTCTTGTTGGACTTATATTAATTGATGATTGTATTAAATAAAACGGGCTAAATAATACGGTTAATTGGGACAAGACTAAATAGGCTCATTGATTGACCCACTTTCGATAAAGGGCCTGATTTAATAGACGTGGTCCGACAGCTGGTGTAGGCCCACTCTAGAAAGCCCGTGATGGGAGGGCCTCTAGGGATTTATATATTGTGGCTAGGTCCCCTCTCCACTCCACGGTCTGATATTGCTTTCCCATTAAGCTGTCAACTGCCATTGTGAGAGAAGGAGAGGAAGACCTAGGCTCAGGTGTTGATTTGGGGATTACGAAAGATCTAGCCAGAGAATTCGACCATACCACGCGAAATTGCCCAACAAGATCGGTAAATATCAGGTTCAATTCAATAGGCGAAAATCAGGTATATCTACACTCTCAATTATATCGATGTTCTAAATTCATGGTGTTGATCTTGGCTAAATTTTTTTTACAGTTAGTATCAGAGCCAAACATCTATGAATTTAAAACCCAATTTGTTTTCTCAATTAGATTTATTCTTATTCGAATATATTTATAAATCAATAAGTTTTATGATTTTGCTTGGATTAATAACCGTAATTCCATTTAGAACTTGGGTATACAATTAGTTCTCAACACATTGAGCCAGTTCCTTAAGGGCCAAATTCAAGGGAAAGTAACTAATTAGGATATAGGCTCAGAAGATCTTTGATAACAGAGATATTTTCTAATTAATTTGGGTGAAAATCTTGTATCTTATCTATGTCCGTAGCTAAAAGTTTTTGAACTTAAGATAGAGCCCACATAGTTAAACGGTGGACCATCCTTGATTTGGGATACAATCCCATTGAAAAATCAAATCCAATAATTTTTATTTTTATACATGTTGCGGAATACTCCGAATAGAACCTTTCACCGGATGTCTCCAAAGACATTATGCCTCCCATATCGTTTAACAATCAGATCCAGAATTCCATTATTTTCATATTTGTTGGTTGAATCGAAAGTAAAACGGAAATTTGGAATGGCAAAAGATACATGATGTTGATTAAGCATTCTAATATATTTTAATTTTGATAAGGCGATAATGCATTGACCAAAATTTGATTTATTTTCAATTGGTTTAAAGGGGTGGAAGTTGGGGGAACATGGATGATTTTCGTACCCTATTTTGACTCTTAATTCCATGTGAGCATATTTTGTTTAAATCTTTAGCGAACACAGTGCATAAAAGTACATTCAAGGTCAAAGGAAAACTCTTACAATTACAAGTGTTTAGGGAGCTAAGACCAACGGGTATGTATTTTTGTCATTCTTTTGTTTTTTTTTTTTTATAAAGGTTGCACTTATGTTTCGGTCTTTTATCGGATTAACTTTTGGTTCTCAATTTCGATATATTAATTCGCCATCTTTCTTGGATTCGAATGTTTGGCAAATGTATTTCTTGATCAAATTTTGAAAACTTATTTGATATGGATTAGATGATCATATGACATGAATCATTGATATATCTCAATAGCCCATTTGTTATCATACATCATCAAATTTTCAAGAAATCAAAGTTGGTTCATTTGTCATGTTATTTATACATTGATTAAAGAATTGAAAATATATCTAATTGTTGTGGTTATTGAATTAAAGTTGATCCGTGAAAATATGGATTAATAAAATGGGGTTTTGGTCGTGGATTGAGACACATTTCTTGAAGTTTATGTTTATATATTCTTGAACGAGTGTTTACAAGTTTCTTAAAAGATCATGGAAAGTAAAATTATTTGCTCAATATATAAGTCTGATAAAAGTTTTGAGAATTTTAGTAAGTTATCCCATGATTGGATCAAATAATTGATGTTGTTTGATAGTTATACTGGGACCAAGATAATATGTTTTATAGTAGCATGGAAAGTCAGAAGTTTTATAGCTAACGTGGCTTTTGATATCAAGTCTCTTGAGTTCATGCAAAGGAGAGTATGCTTCGTAAGGTTAGTTGTCCCTTTTGCTCTAGTTCGGTTCAATTTGAGATATATGTGATCAAATATTTTATATTGAACGACAATTATATTTGGATTAGGTTGTTCATTATTCACTAAGTTTTCATAAAAGGCGAATGTGATGTAAAGTTAACATATTTTATTATATTGATTGGAATCGAATTACTTTGATTGACTGTTTTACTTGTGTTTTCACACAAATTGGATCTTGGGAATAATTTGCATGCAACATATTATATTATAGATGACTTCCAAAGGTACATAGTTTTCGTACTTTATTTTGTGGAAGTATTTGCATACATATCGTGCGTGTGCAAATTGGACAATTTATTTGAACTCGGCTATGTTCTTAATTTATTAAGTTTAAGTAGATAGTTACACCAAAGTATTCTATTTATGAAGACTTGTAAAATTTGAAACATGCATATTTCGAGTAAATGAATTATTATGCCTTCTTACCTGCCCAAAGGGTGTGAGATATGTATGATAATTTTATTTTATTTGTGCAAAGCATATTGATATGAGTACATCAATCGAGAAAGTTTAGTTTCCCAAAGGAAGCGATTTTCGAACATTGAGGTATTCCTATACCGTTTTGCATGGAGGGGCCTATTACGTATGACATACTCTGCCCAAAGGGGAGTTTGTCATGACACCCTGGACTCTCTATAGCCTAAAGCTATATTTCCTAGGCTTATTCTTATTGATTGTCTATTGATCATAATATGTTGCATTCATGGTCTCCCATATTATTACTATGAGATTGAATAGTAATATTTTTTATATACATAGTTTGAAGTATACAAAATAATATGTTGAACTCCATCATGTGTATATTAGATGATCTTATGTGATTAACTGTCCTATACTGAAACACGCATGATATATCACATTAATATTGAGGAATTCTTATGATGCATTATATATCCTCGCTTGTTTAAATGGAATTTATATGCATAGATATTTTGAACTATTGATGCAGAGCATATTGATTGAAATTTACTAATTTAGAGTGTTTGTTCTCCCAAAGGAGTCAAACTTTTCGAAAATTAAGATATTCTTGTACCGCTCTTGCATGGAGAAAATATGTTTGTGTGATAAACTCTACCCAAAGGGGAGTTCGTCATGACAAGTGTTAATTTTCTCATAAATAAGCTATGTTTGTTCCAGCTTATTTTAAATAAGTATTCTTGTTACATAATTACATTGCATTTATATAAATTGTGCATGTAATTAGAAGCTTATTGTGTATTAGCATAAATGATAGTTTAATACTCTTTGGTTGAGCTTGTCTTCCTGTTGTGGTATTTGCAACATAATATTTATTAATTGTTTTGATTTTAGGCTACATGAGAATTTACTTTGAACGGGTAAAATTTTAAGCCTAAATATAAGATTAGACACAATGTGTTATTTGTTTTAGACTAATTATAAGCATCAAGTTGCTCTTGACAAATCACTAAAATTGATATATTAATTATATGATCAATGTGAGATTCTCTTTTCTAATGTAAAATTTTAGTTATTTGAATAAAATACTTGTGTCACATTAGCAAGAATTTTTCTTAATATTATATACTCTTAGATTACTAAAACTTTTAGATTCGTGAACCATATTCTCTGACTATGTGTAACTTAATTGTTCCGCCATATTTGTTACATTATGAATTAGAGATTTTTCTATACTCTAATGGCAGCTTTACTCAATTTTTAGTCTTGTTTTCAATATACTTTTCTTGAGATACAAAGAAAATTATTTTCCAAAGTGTTTTCAAAATAATTGAGTAAGTAATTTTAAATATAATTTATGGAAGCTATAATGATATTGGAGAAAATGTCAAATTCTAAAATTCCGCATTAATTGTAAGAATTTAACTGAGTTTCACCTTAAATTGTGACTATATCTGTCATGTCTAGTTCCAAATGAATTGACACGAGTAACATTCAACATATACTTTTAGTACTTGTATAAATTATGTTTTGACTCTTATATATGAGAGTAAAACGAAGTTCTTGTATTCAAACTTGAACATAAATCTTCACCAAATATGGGTAAAATTGTTGGTTTTGGATCGATATGTAATATTTCAAATTATTTGATCATGTGGTTTATTTGACTATTGCTTGATCCAAATATCTGTTTGTGTCATATGCATACTACTATGGTTTAAATCTGAAATGACATAATGTTTTAGGTATGACTGGTAATTTTAAATTTTGATCTCCACTACTAGCTTGATTCCCAATATGTGATAGGAATGTGTGAAAGATATAGTAAACTCTTTTAAGATAAATTTATTATTTATATATTGAGTTCTTTCACTTTGAGATCCTATTCAGCAAATATCTTAAAATTTATTTGAATAAAGATATCTTGCATTTATTGATTTTTAGGGGAATGATTGTTATTTTGTTATCAAATTGATCCTGGTTCAATTTTAACTCATCTAGATGTGTGGGAGTTCATACCATCATGAACTCATACTAGTGTTTAATTTATCTAGATATGTGGGAGTTCTTTCACAATTATTTCTGTCAAAATTTGATTTCAAAGAAATTATTTAAAAACGGGGTGAATGAGGATATATTAGATTTAATAATTTCTTGAAAATTTGTGAAAGATAAAAGTTTTTGTTATGGAATAATTGAAACAACCCATGACTTCTGAGAAACGTGATCTTTTCTCAGTCAGTGTTGGTCATTAGCTAACCGACCAAGTATTTGAGACATTCATATATCAATTATTGGAATGTCTTGCTATTTTAGTGAATTATCTTGAAAATAATAAACTTGATTATTATTATTATTATTTCACGAGAATCTGAGATAGATCGGTACTTTATATAACCTACATGTGCATATTGGTTAGTAGGTTTGAGAAAGAAAATATTTTGAAAGTGAATTTTGGAACATTGATTAATTCACTGTGATTTTTTGTAAGTTTTATTTAGTAGAAAAACACACGTCACAAAATAGGAGACTTATGTTTGGTCTAAATAAGTGGTTTCTTATTTTGTAAGTTTCCGTATTGATATGGTTTTGTCTAAATAAATGGTTTCTTATAAAGAAACTTGACGAGGACAATTATTTTGGTTGAAAAGAAATATTTGATTGACCTATTGAGGAGCATAATGTTTTCTGGCTCTAGTTGTTAATTGTCGATAGATATCCATAATTTTCACGTAAATATGTGATGATTATTGAATCAGTGGGAGTACATGTACATCTCTTATGTTTTATGATGATATACTACTTGTCAGTAGTGATAATGTTACTCCATACATGAAACTGATGTGGCCTTATTTTGACATAGCATATTACCTATGCTAGTATGTAAATCTCTTGATATTTTGACAAGAGAATATGTGAGTGCATCTTACAATGTGCGTATTAGTCTATGTGATTTGTTTATATTCATAATGCGAATAAAATATGCATTCTGAATATCTTATGTGCACTCAATGCGAGAATATTTTTGACTCATTAATGATTCTCTTATTTGAACACGATTGAGTTGTGTATCTCGCATGTATGTTTATCTTAAGATTGGGTGTTATTCTTAAGAAATGTTGGGTATGTCTCATAAACACACCATATCGTATATTGAGCATTGAATGAGACATGCATAACTTCCTGAGAAGTTGTTGAGTTTTCTTGAGATTTCATATTATTTTGGAAATCTATATCTTACAAGAAAACTGTAATTTCCTTTGGGTTTCCTACTGTTTCTGAGGCCCGTATTTGACAAGGAAATTGGATTTTCTTGGAATTTCATATTGTGTAGAAATTCGTGTCTTACAAGAAAATCGGAGGACTGATAATGAAATAGCGATATTTGGGGTCGTATTTGGATGTTATTTCTTGCTACACCACCACGTCTGAATCCATGTCAGTGAAGGTTGTTGGTATTTGTGACCATGGAAGGTCTTGCATCGATAAAAGATGCAATTATCGCCATGATCCGATATTTGGTAACTTTCACCGGACCGGATTGTTTAAAGTCTTATCTGTTACCGTATTGTCTTTTAAAATCTGTGGCCACAGTCAAAATTGTTTTTGTGTAATTTAGCCCGAGAGTCATTTTTGAAAATAGTGTCTTTTTCTTGTCTTTTGGAGTCAAAACTTCAATTAATATTGTCCAAGTGGGAGACTGTAAGAATTTTCTTGTTCGACTTATATTAATTGATGATTGTATTAAATAAAACGGGCTAAATAATACGGTTAATCGGGACAAGACTAAATAGGCTCACTGATTGACCCACTTTCGATAAAGGGCCTGATTTAATAGACGTGGTCCGACAACTGGTGTAGTCCCACTCTAGAAAGTCCGTGATGGGAGGGCCTCTAGGGATTTATATATCGTGGCTAGGTCCCCTTCTACTCCACGTTCTGATATTGCTTTCCCATTAAGCTGTCAACTGCCGTTGTGAGAGAAGGAGAGGAAGACCTAGGCTCAGGTGTTGATTTGAGGATTACGAAAGATCTAGCCAGAAAAGTCGACCATACCACGCGAAATTGCCCAACAAGATCGGTAAATATCAGGTTCAATTCAATAGGCGAAAATCAGGTATATCTACACTCTCAATTATATCGGTGTTCTAAATTCATGGTGTTGATCTTGACTAAAAATTTCTTACAATAAAAAGAGTAAGAATAATAATTAAAGGAGAACATATACAAAATACCCGAGAGAAAGGAGACATAAAACGGGACGCATCAGGTAGTAACTAGTAACATCCAAACTCACATTGAAATGATGTCCTTTTTTTACCTTGAGGCTTGAGCAATGATGGAAGCATTTAAATTAACTCCTGTACACTAAAATGAGCTACTTGTACAATTAACTACTTCAACGCTAAGATAAACAAAAAAACAGAAACAATCAAATCGTTTGGTGCACACTGCACAAATTCACATGAATATGAAGGACTTTCTTAATGGGGAAAAGATGAAATATTAATTCAATCATATATGCCTTTTAATTATTATAAAAACGTTACGTATTCAATGGACAACTATAATATACAGATACGAACACGACATGAATATGATGATATAAATTTTTTTTTTTAAATTTTTTATATGAGGAGTGTCAGATACGGATACGAATATCCAATACAATACGATAAAATAAAATAATATTTTTTAAAGTGTCCGTGTAGATTAAAAATTAATAAATTTATAAAACGAACACCCAATTAATATATTACATTACTTGTATCTTTACTTTCTTCCTTTAATTTAGCCTTTAGGGTTAAGGGGATGGATAAATTGAGAGTAATTAGTGTATATTTGCTGCTAGAGCAATTATTATGGGTAATTAACACTCATGTGGATCCCACGTAGGAGTGATTAAGCATGATAAACATTGTCTAATTAATCAGTCAAGCTAGGGCAAGAATGTAGGCTTTTTAAGGATAACTTAATTATGCACAAAAAGCATATATTTAATCATACTGAAAAATACTTTCAAACTAAGAAAGTCAGCTATGATTGTGTTGTAAGGATCGGATAATATTGTTTTTGCTAATTGGTTTAATGTTGAAGTCAATATTTCAATATCCCGACATATTAGACATTCATTTTGAACACTTACTATGAGGTGTTTTTTTTGCTCTCACTATATTCGTACAATGTGATGTCTGTATTCTCGTATTTGTGTAACACGATATATAGTGTGTATGTGTTTATATAACAATGCATGATGTTTTTGATATTTCAATATCACGTCGTGAAGGATATTCTTATTGAACATATATAATATGGCAATTTTTTTCTTAAAAGAAATAAAACTATCATTATATTCATATCGTATTATGTTTGTATAATCATACCCGTCCATAATAACATATATTTGTGTGTGTATTATAATGAAATGAGAAATGATTGCAATTTGTTTAGTAAGTACTCTAACAGTTATATAATTTTCGTTCCCTTCTTTGAATATATGAAGATTCATGGCGGCCCAAGTAAGGTCAAAACATTCCACACAAGTTACCAATTTTTTTTTCAAAGGAAAAAAAAAAAAAAGGAAAGAAAGATGGCCGGCACAAGTTTATTAATGGCCGATTTCGTCATCAATTTTATACTATGAACTAGGGCTGTCAACGGGTCGGATTTCAAAATTCCGGATCCTATTAGGATTCGGATCTGCTGAGACCAAATTCGGATGCTCTCGGATCGGATAATCCGATAGGAAAATCGGATCCGATAAGAAAAGAAACGGGAACGGAAGAGAGGAAACAATGCACATCAACCACAAAAGCAACAGAAATCTCTCAAAATAAGGAAATTAAAATAGAAAGAAGAAAGAAGAAACGATGCATTTCAACAAGCAACAGAAGTCGCTCAAAATCAGAAAATTAAAATAAGAAGAATAGAGAAAAACACAGAATAAACATTCCTCACTGACTGTGTACCGAGTAGACCCAAGACCAGTGAGGGGTGGCTGGGTGGTGGCGATGCGACGACTAACGGGCTGATGGAGTGGAGTCCAGGTGGAAAAGAAAGGTGGCGGAGGAGAACAGTGAGCAGGGTTATGGCGTTGTGAGGGTCGACGGGAAGCGTGGTGGAGGCGGCGGAAAATAGATTATTGCTCCTAGGGTTTCTTCAAATTTTTAGACTAAAGAATTATATTAGGTCTTCAATTAAGAAGAGAAAAAAGATCTTGTTTTACCGTTTATTAAATAAGAACGTATATGATTACTATCATTATTAAATTATTACATTTAATAATCAATATAAGTTATAATTCAAATTAAATTATTATTAAATTTTAAAAATTATGGTGCGAGTAGTCAAGTTTTATATTATATATTTGGTTTAAAGGAATCATAATTAAAAACTCTCTATCAATTAGAAATAATTTAGTTTACTTTATATTTGAATACTTTAATTTTTACGAATAATACTCTATTTTTAAATTTAAATATTTTTATATTTATAAGCAATACGTTAATTATAAATTTAGGTACTTTAACTTTTACGAATAATATTCTACTTTTAAATCTAGATATTTTGTTTTATAAATTTGAATAATTTATAGTTTTTAAATAATACTCCAAAATATAAATTAACAATTGATTTTTATTCCACCATCCACCTACATAAAAAAATATGTATATTAATTTTTATATATGAAATATGAAAATTATATTTTGAAATATTAACATATAAAATAAAAGTATTGAATCTTACACATTAGGTATTATGTTAATTAACAAATTGGTTTGTGTGGAAGGGGAGAGTGATGTGTTATGTCATTTCATGTTTCTTCAACGCTATTTTGGTATTTTTACCAAAAATGATCAATAAAATCTAATTATAAATTTGAATTGAGAAGTTAGGATTAGTATTGATAATTTTTTATAAGGAAGTGATATCTAATTTGTCTTGTGCGCTAGGGAATTTTGTCTCATCCCCCATTCTAAATACTTGTAGGTTATATTTAATATCATATATTATCTATAAAGTAAAAATTATATCTTATAAAAATCTAAAAAATTATCATTTTTATTATTATAATTCATTTTATTCTCAATATTCTTCCATTCGTACCTAATTTCTTTATATCACTCAAATCATGTCCTAAGTAATTAGGTATTCAAATTACTTATAAGTTATATTTTATATCATATATTATCAATAAATTTGATTATTAATTCATGTTATATTATATCAGCATTTTATATATAAGTTTATTATATTAATAATGAAATGAGTTGAAAGTTATATGTAACTTTTATACTATGGTACATTTTTAAAATGTTCATTAATATTTAATGCGCAAACGCACACAAAATCCATTTGAAATAATTTATTTAAAGTTGTTGATATATATATATATAATAAGTAATTTAATAAAATTCGGATTCGGATCTTTATCGGATCGGATACCTTAAATCCATATTTGCTCCATTTAATTCGGATAATGGATATATATAATCGCATATGATCCATCGAATTTTTTTATCGGACGAATATGTCAAAAATCGGATCGGATTCGGATTAAAATCCGATCCATTGACAGCCCTACTATGAACTATGAAGTAAATTATGCAGAATTTTATCAAAGATTAAGGTGGGTTGGGCTCTTTCAACCTGACACTGGGCTCCAGGATCAAAATATAATAAAACCCAAATCTAAATTAGCCCAAATACTAGCAATTAAAATTGGGCTTCTTTTTAATTGCGATAATAAGCCCAATGAAACACAAGAATTGTTGGAATCTTTGACTTTGACAACCGAATTCGAAAACTCTTCCGTTGTTCTTCTTCTTCTTCTTTTATGAATTTTGCAAAAAAGTAATTATTTATATTCATGGGACGAAAAACAAATATCGAAAACGGCGCCGTCAAGGGCACAAGAATTTGATTGGAGCGAAGTGGGGTGTGAATTGTGATATAGATATAATGAAGTAAAAGTTACAAGAGCAATTTGGTTTAAAAATAGAAAAAAAAAAAAAAGGATAATTTGGCCGTAGGCTTACATATTAAACATTAGATGCAAAGCACGCCCTCTTTTCTTGTCATTTTGCTCCCCAAGTTTGGGCGATCTCGTTCCTCCCGTGACTCTTCTCTCACGTTTTTCTGGGGAAATCCAGGAGTCGATCGAGAATGTTTTTGTCGCGCTGGAGGACCATGACCGTGCTAAGTTTGCTTTGATCCTGTGGGGGCTATGGTGGTTCCGAAATAAGAAGCGAACGGAGGGATGTGCTTTTAGGCCCGATGAGCTCATTTCTTTTGTCCTTTCGTCTTGTGATACCTCTGCAGCCGGAGATTAAACGCCCGTGTCGTTACCCCTAATTCTGATCTTTGTGCAACTTGGGCTCCTCCAGCTCCGAATGTTGATGGTGCCTTGTTTACTGAGTCGGGCGAAGTGGGCATTGGTGTTGTTGCTCGAGATAATGAAGGTGCTTGTATTGGTTGGTTGTGTGATCGTTTTGAAAGTTCATTAGAACCGAAAGTTGTTAAAGCAGTGGCTATCGCTCGTGCCTTGGAATTTGCTTTTGATAATGGTTGGTCTGCAATTTGGGTAGAAAGTGTTGTAAATTAGAGAAGCCATAGGTTTGGGAAGAATTTCTGTATTGACTAATCTGTAATCACGTAATACACTATACACAAAAGAATGAATATAAACTATACAGACTACATTAACTAAGGAAAGTCAACTATACAAAAATCCTTAAAATTGTGTGATCCGATTCTTTCCTTTCTCAACACTCCCCCTCAAGTCGAGTATCGGGTCTTCGATGCTCAACTTGCTTAAGACTCCGCTGAACGATCTCCAATTTATGGCCTTTGTCAAGATATCTGCTAGCTGATCATTTGATCGTACAAATGGGAGATCAATTAACCCTTATTCCAGTTTTTCTTTGATAAAGTGCCTATCCACTTCTACGTGTTTCGTGCGATAGTGCTGTACGGGGTTCTCTGATATACTGATCGCTGCTCGGTTGTCACATCTTAGCTTACACGCCCCTACTACAGGTTGTCACATCTGTTAGTAGTTTCCTTAGCCACAAGACTTCTGCTATTCCCCGAGCAATACCTCGAAACTCTGCCTCCGTGCTTGAGAGAGCCACCACTTTCTGCTTTTTACTTCTCCAAGTTACCAAGTTTCCCCCGACTAGTGTGAAGTATCCTGAGGTTGACCGCCGATCAATCGGATTCTCGGCCCAGTCTGTATCTGTGTAGGCCTCGATGTCCAACTGTCCATGTTTCTGAAATATGACACCTCTCCCTGGGTACTGTTTTAGATACCGACAGACCCTCAGTGTTGCATCCATATGCTCCTTCTGTGGCTGATGCATGAATTGACTCAAAACTCCCACTGCATAGGCCACATCGGGCCGAGTATGGAAAAGGTAGATAAGTTTTCATACTAATCGCTGATATTTGCCTTTATCAGCTTCTTTTGTCCCTTTTACTATCTACAGTCCGTGATTAACAACCATTGGAGTGTCTACTGGCTTACACTCTAATAATCCTATTTCCTCGAGTAGGTCAAGAACAAATTTTCGCTGTGAGATAAAGATGCCTCACCTTGATCTCAGTACCTCAATTCCAAGGAAGTATTTCAGCTCCCCTAGATCCTTCATTTCGAACTCTCGAAACAAGTTTTCCCGCAGTCGGGAGATTTCCTCTAAATCATCTCCAGTAATGATCATGTCATCCACGTAAATTATGAGGCAAGTTGTCAGAGCATCCCTTCTCTTTAGGAACAAAGTGTGATTTGAGTTACTTTGTTGGTAGCTATACTTCTTTATGGCGAGTGTGAACCTACCAAACCAGGCCCGAGGTGACTGTTTCAAACCATACAATGCCTTCCTCAACCTGCACACTTCCCTTTTATTGTATCCCTCGATGAACCCAGATGGGGGTTCCATATAGACTTCTTCCTCCAGGTCACCATGTAGGAACGCATTCTTGATATCGAACTGGTGCAACGGCCAGTCACGATTAACTGCTATGGAGAGCAAAACTCTGATCGTGTCAATCTTTGCCACTGGAGAAAAAGTTTCAGAGTAATCAATGCCATATGTCTGCGTATATCCATTTGCCACCAACCTGGCCTTGTATCTTTTAATGCTCCCACCTGCTCGGTGTTTAACCGTAAACACCCATCTGCAACCGACAACTTTCTTCCCCTTGGGAAGACTACATTTCTCCCAGGTCCTGTTTTTCTCCAAGGCTTCCATTTCTGTTTCCATAGCACGGACCCACTTCTTATCTATAAGCGCCTCCTCTACTTTGCTCGGAACTCTGCTGGAATAAACTGAAGTGACAAAAACACGGGCCTGTGGGGACAGATTTCCTCTAGCCAAGTCGGCTATCGGATATCTGTGGTTCCTGCCCTCATATTTTGGTTCATATCTTTTTGGTGGCACTCCCCGCTTAGTCCTTGGTGGTAGCACATATCTGTTTTCCTATACCGTTTCCTCCTGTATCTCCCCCTGAATTTGCTGCTTACTCTCCTTGTTATGTCCTGCGCTATTAGTCTCATATTGAACTGAAGAAGTAATACTATCAGCTGGATCATGACTACGTACCTCAGGATTATCAGTCTGAGTGATCGGGCTACGGATTGTTCAGGGGGTTGTACTATATGGCTTGTTAGCTCGGTGGTTCCGCCTACCTGCTCTGTTGGGACTGCGTTTGGCCAAGAGGGTGATATCCAACCTAGTAGGTCCTGCTGCTTACCCTCCCCCTGACCACTGGTTTGGGTGAAGAAATATTCTGTTTCTAGAAAATTGCAATCCATCGTAGTATAGAGGCGACGAGTAGGCAGGTGGTAGCATCTATACCTCTTCTGGTGAATCCCGTACCCCACGAAGACACACTTGAGGGGAGCACGGATCAAGTTTAGCGTGATAGAATTTGGGAATATGGACAAACATGGAACACCCAATTTTAGGGATTCTTGTATAGTTGACTTTCCTCATATGAGGCCAACATCGCCGTATTCAACCGCCTCAGGTTTGAGACTTGCCTGCTTCAGTTCCTCGCCAGGCTAGATGATCACTATGACGCAGAACGGCGGGATCTCTTGAAAGAATACCCCCTGTCGTGTTGGAAAACACGAATCAGAAAGCAGCGGAATTTAAAAATTTTCCAACAAAAGGATCTTGGACTCGCAATCGTGTAACCAAATTCGTAGAGATAGAAAACTTACTTTTCTTTTATTCTTTCTTGAAGCGTTTCAAGCCACCCAAGAACGCTCTTCTCGCGGCTTGACAACCCGTCCCTCGAAAGTCTCTTTCTACTTCAGAATCCATTGTCGGGATAGCAATCCACACCAACCTAGATTCAATTCATGTTAGAGATGTTCTTAACAATATAACATAAAGAAAAAAACATGAAACGAGAAAAGCAGGATTGAAACTCCCTTCGAAACAGTTTTGCGAAAGTAGAAAACTGCCATTCACAAAACCCTCGTGAAAAAATTCATCCTTCAGGATATGGACGAACGGTTTTCGCCATCTTCTTTGGTTCGATTTTTTCATTCGCTTCACGTCGGGTTCAGAATCGTTTCATCATCCCTTCTGATCGTTTTTGCTTAATCCCCACTTTTGGTAAAGCTCGAATCTTCAAAACTTCTAACTTGAAGTCTCTAGAGATAGTCCACCAACTTGGCTACAATCTAACTAGTAAGGATGCTAGTTCTCTAGTTAGTGTTTAGGCTTAACCTAGGGTTTTATTTTATCTTGGAGAAAGGAAGGTGTTCAACACATGAACCAAGAATTGTCTATTAGCTCTAAAGGGGAGCATGAGCTCCCCTATATATAGGAAAGGGGAGGGGCGGCCGAACCTAGTCCTAATGGACAAAGGATTTGGTCCCTCTCTCTCCTATTACTTGATCATCAAGTATTTCCAACTTTGACTTTGAATTCTAATTCAAGTCAACTTTTAAGAGAGCTAAAAATATCCAAACTATTTTTGGATAATTTTATACTTTATTTATTATAAAATAAATAACTTATTTTTATCTAATTAATTAATTCATAATTAATTAACTAGATTATTTTCTCCAAAATAAGACTTTCTTTTTAATTCAAAATTAAACCAAAGTCTATTAAATAATTAACTAATTAATTATTTAATATATATATAATATATATATATACACACGTGTCACAGTGACACGTGTCACTCACGTGACTTGGCCCGATTAACTCGTTTAATCATTTTCAAGCCTCAACTCATGTAACCAAGTTGTTGTGTGTGACCCTCTAGGTTCTCAATTCAATTAGCAGTGACCCTAATTAATTAATTCACTAATTAATTAATCAGTCCACAGATTAAACGACCATAGTCTAGCAACAGGTGTTTAACCCCTAGCTGAATTGGAATGTTCGGATTCGACAGAACCTTTAAGTCATTGATTCATGTGAGATACAATCCTCCTACTTACTATCTCTCAACCATGATCTAGGGTAAGGGAATAATTAGAACCCTAATAATCTGGTCTTAAAGCTAAGTGCATTTCATATCCATTTGATCTCAATCCAAGAAACCCTTTTCTTGATGTCTTGATCTACTGCCTTGGCCAAGGACTCCATATGGCATATGAATGACTTACACAATAAGAGATCACCTTGCAAATGCAAGTGTAGGTCCTTTCTTGATTCTCATTCACTTTCATGAGTCACTTGTGCAGCCCCAGCATAAGCCTTGAATCAGTTGTCTAAGGCAACACCCTTTAAAGCTTATACCAAAGACTACAGAGTTAACTCATAAAGTAACATGGAACCTCAAGTCTAAGGATCAATTAATCACATCAATGACTCGTGAGATATTTCCTAATCTGGAAGTTTCCATTTCCTGAAATAGAAACTTCCTTTCCCATTTAGGAATGTTCTCACACGGGGCACCTCAGTGAACTTACTTATTAAAGTAAGCACCCTCATGTATCACGCACGTATCAACTATACACTTTGCACCTCCATGAAACAAGGTGGTCCTTCTTAAGGGCGTGATCCCACAAGCAAGCCTTAGAGGAGTCAGGTTGACACTCCCACTGTCTGTAGGACTCATCGGCTTGGAGTATTTTACTAATCATGACTTATGTGATATAGGGCTAGTTTCATGAACCATTTCACCTAAATGGTAGAGTCCTAAAGTCATCAGGATTAGGGGAGTTCTCATACATGCGCATGTAATGGAAACACACAAAACACGTATTGGCATATAAAGAAGTGTTTGCCTATAATCAATCGTATATTATTCAAAGATTGTCTGTGATACAAGAAAAGTCCCAAAGCAGATTACGTCGAATCGGCTTTCTAGGGCACTATTCCTAACAATCTCCCACTTGCCCGTAAAAGCCATTTAGGTATTCTAAGTCCCTTCTTCTCAAGATGCACTTTGAGAGCCTATTGACTTTGGGCGTTTCCAAAGTGGATCTGCAATATTCTCTGCTGATGTGACCCTCTTGTTTACACATCTCTTAGGAAACACCTTTTCCTTATAAAGTGATTCGTAATCACGTGTTCAGTCTCTTGGTGAGGTCTTGGTTCTCTTACTTGAGCAACCATCCATTTTATCATACAATATGATAAAGGAGTTGTTTCATGCTAGGAACTTCATCTAACTGGTTAGATGGAGTTTCTTACCCAAACACTTAACTTAGCGTTATATAATACGACTAAGTTCTCAACTACGACAGTCGAGTTTTGCAATGTCCGTCCTTGGAACCCTTTCCAACACATTGCATTACCATTCTGGTAGAAGTTGTATCCTTGCAATGATTTCATAATCATCCATGTTTGATGAACGGTTACATCAAATATCCTTCTAACAACAAGATCTTTTGGGCTCTGTAAACTAATACATATCCTCATTTCTTCTCAAGTACTCTGAGGACATCCTTTACAGAGATCTAATGACCTTCTCTGAGGTCATATTAGATTCGGCCTACTACGCTTAGTGTTGTGCCATATCTAATTTAGTACATAACTTTTCATACATTATGCACCCTTTCACTTAAAGGGATTTTGGACATTCTAACTTTCTCAAAGTTTATCTTAGGACACATACTCTTTAAAAGAGACGTTCCATTGTCCATACTAAACTCCTTTTAGTACCGTGGTTATGTACTCATTTTGTGATAATCCTTTTATTCTCTTAGATCTATCTTCTATAGATCTGAATGTCGAGAATATAGGATAATCACCAAGATCTTTCATGTCAAATTGTTTCTTAAACAAGAATTGGTAACTTTCACGTCATCCTTGACATTCCTAATGAGAAGGACATCGTCTTCTAAAGAACCAAAATTGACTCTTACATCACTAACTTTCATATGTACACTCTGAGACTTATTCGACTTCTATCTGTGTCAAACGATTTGACTGTGGAATCGAATTGTCTAACTCCTAGAAGCCTTTATCAATCCACAGATTGACTTTAGGGATTTGCATACCTTATGCATACTCCCACTGAATATGCGATTTATAGAAATACCTTATTTCAGTCTCTTTCATTCTCATATTGAACAAGATAGTTCTCATATTCATTTATCATATCTCATAGTCAGAATATGAGGATGTGGTAAACATAATCCAAATGGACTTTTGCATTTCAATCGTCAAGAAGGTTGTAATGCTTTCCATTTACTCGAAGCTCCACGAGCTTGATCCTATCAGGTGGATCAACCAAGGTCAAAACTTGGTTTGAGTATATGGAATCCATATTGGATTTCAAGGCTTGCTTACACTACTCAGATTCCAAATCTGACAGTGTCTCCTCTTCAAGTAATTCCTTGGCTATCTAGGAATGCGTTCTAAACACGTCTTAAGAGAAGGGTTTCACACGTGTACATACTCTAAAATTTGGCTAAATTTTATCAGATGGGCTCGTTTCTTCTATATGTGGCGTGGATATTTATCCTTAAATTTCTTTGAGGTCTGCTTGCTTGTCTTTCTTCTTCTATAGGAACGATTCCTTGAGAAAGATACATTCCTTGAGACAAACAACCTTTGTCTAAGGGAATTGCAGAAACAATATTCAATATCGTTGTATAAACTTGAACTCATTTCAAACTTATCTCCCACTATCCTCTTCACTTAAGAGGATTCTACTAAATTCTTGGATAAGAATAATTAGGGAATTTAATATGCCACATTGCATAGTGCAACTAAAGGACTGATTTTGGAAGGTACTAAATTCAAAATCTCTAACTGCATATTCTGGGAGTTTATTCCTAGAATGATTATAAGTCAGTAAAGCTTGCTATGGAATGGACCATGTTGCATTAGATTTCATTCCCTCATTCGGAAACACTAAGGTGTTCTCGAATTAGTTTACTGAGAGATAATCCTATTATCTCTAAGATGAGTAAGGAATTAGTTGCTAAGATATTGGCTATCTCGATCATATCGATTTACCTATAACTTATGACTACTTCGGTTCCTAACCTCCTTTCGAAATTCTAAGAATTTCATATAAGTTTCGAATTTGTACTTTAACAAGTACATTCATTCATAATGATTAAACTGACGATTGTATCTAGTGCTTACATTAAGCATCTTACACTCATCAGCACGGATCGAAATCCACTATAATTTTGGAACGTTCCACGTTTCTTATAAACGGGATTCAGGAACGCTTCCCACATAACAGGATTCACAGGAAGTCAACACTATAGGTTCATTTTCATAGAATGATCCTAAGGTGTCTGACTTGCTAATCCTTTTATATCTCAACGTTCCAAAGTAATTCGAAGCTTTGTCATCTCACTTACTTTTGTTATCGCGTTGTATGTTCAGAACATTAGTGCCTTGAGTCTTTGCACAACGGCTTATGCAGAATTGACTTAAGACTAGTAAATTCTATTCCTAGTAGAATTACTAAACGAGGTAACATTTCAAAGTACTCATACTCTTTGCAGTTCCCTTTCAAAGTCCTTATTTTCTACCATAGAAGAAAACATCCTATTTGATCTCTAGTGTCTTTTGGGCGTACCCCTTACATGCCCCTCCATTGGGCTCTTAAGGGTTTCTTCTTCTTTAGGCCTTCAAGCCTTTAACTTAGGGAGTTTTAGAAGAAGAATTAACCATCTCAACCTTTTATTCCTTCTTAAGGATGCTCTCAACCATTATCAACTTAAATGATTAACTATGCTACATTAGCATCATTCTAGTTGAGCATAAAGGGTTTGAATGATAGTCGAAGCAATGTAAGCAATCAGTGCATTGAGAACTCTTTTCTCAGTTGATGATCGAGACCATAAGATCTTCAAATAAGATCTTTAGACCTTGTTCGTGTGCACTTGTTTCCTCATTTGGAATATTGAATAATTCCATAATGTTATACCTTGTAACATTTTTATGAGGTGGTTCAATTGCTTTTAAGTGGTTTGGAAAAATCCATTCACCTCAGATTGCTTCTCTTTTGGCCCGGGTCGACTTTTCACAATTGAAAACTTCGCCCTTTAGAGAACGCCTTTCTCTAGTCGGATTCTAAAATGAATTTTAGGATCCGAAGCCATTTAGAGTTAGTCAGGACTTAGTCAACTTATTTGACTTAAGGATGGATACGAATGGGTTTGCATTTCATATTGTAGAGAATCACAGAACTACAACCTAAATGCTAAGCAGAGAAAATGTGGGCATGCTGAATTATAACGATATACAAAAGATAAGGTCTTTAATCTAATGTAGCTCCCACTGTTTTTCAAAGATCTATAATTCCCAAAGATCTAAGAGGAACACGTTTCCCAATGGGTACTAAGATCCTAGGCATTTTACCTCGAACCCACGACTCGCGGACATTCTAAGTAAGAACCCTAGGTAGGTACAACTTACCAATTCTAACACCTTTAGAATTCTTAGTAATTGTTTTTGCATCACCTATCTTTGAATATGGACCCACGACTCGTGCGACATCCATATTTACTTAGGCGTTAAGCTAGACCCATCAATCATAAGATCATGACCAAAACTTAGTTCGAACGACCCACGACTCGCGGACATCGCCCTTGCTAAAATTGACCACGAAATATTGACCATTTAAAATGATTAATTAGGTAACTAAGAACTAATAAGCTCCACTAGCTATCCCACGACTCGCGGACAATAACTAGCTTTACTTACTAAACTTAAAACCTATTGATGGAATGCTAGGAATTTAATTCAAAATTTGCATCTCGAATTAAACACCTATTTGTTCGAAATTAGCTTAATATTTAATGGGAATTTTCGAATCAACCGGAGAGTTGTCCGGTTCGACCTCACCAACATATATGTTATCCAATTTTATTAGTCTTGATTAATGCAAGTACACTTAAATGCATATCAAACAAGCACATAAACAGATAACATGTCCTAGCATGATACTAACATGTAATGATCATGGGTTCTACCTATCTTATGCGTGATATGTGGGAGCCACTCCACAATCACAAGTTCTAACATACATGCCACATAAACAGTTTAAATCACATAAGGGAAAGCGTTAACAAAATACGAGCCCTATCTCTATTACATTTAACAATTGAGATTCCCCTCCCTAACATTTTGAGGGGTCTTCACTTATGGCCTCCTTGTTACTTGAATGTGGTCCATCTTACTCCATGGGTGCATTGTCTCCAAAATGAAAATAAAACCTCACCACCTATCTCTACTCTCAAATTACAATAAAAAGAAAAAGACATAAAGTAATAAGGCTCAATCTTCATATTGGCCTTAGACAATTACACGGGGCAAACCCCGGCCTCAAAAACAGTAATATGGAAAGCCACATAATAAATCACATAACAGTACGCACATAAGTGAGGCTCCAACCTCAATTGAAAAACGCAACTATAGGGCTCCAACCCCAATTTAAACCATCCATGTGCATAAATTAAAACCATACATAGATCTAAACCCATGATCACCTAACATGCTTTTGCGAGAATTTAAATTTAGCCAATAAATTAAAATTCTCGTTTCAAGTCCTAATGACTTAAAACACGACTTAGATGCAATTCTTGTTCAAGAGCCTTTTCAATAAAACCCGAAAAACTACAAACCAATAAAATTCCAATTAATTTCCAAAATTAATAATTTTATTCTTTCATTATTTTCAGAAAATAAAGATTGTAATTTGTCCAAAATTTAAATCGCTTAATTTCTCAAAAATCCCAATTTAATCAAAATTTTAAAATAATTTTATTTTAGCAAAACTGATTTTAAAAGATAAAATTAAAATAAAATTTAAATCAGGATTTTACGGACCGAAAATACAAAAACACGAAACACGAAAACGGGCCCGAAAAGGGGCCTAGCCGCGCGAGGCACTTTCGCGCAGCAGCGCCCGTCGCGACTAGGCGGGCTGGGCAGGCGTCCCGTGCGGTTGCGGGACGGGCTGGCTAGGCGCGGTTGCGGGAGGAGCTGGGCGGCAGCGGCGGGCCTGGGCGTGCGACGTGGTAGCACGCCTAGGCTCTTCCTTTTCGTGTTCCGTTTCGTGTCTAGGTTTATCAAAACCAATTCAATCCAAAATTAAAAAATTCGATTTAAACATATTTCAATCAAAACGGTTTTCAAAAAACACAATTTAAGAAAACAGTTTCAGAAATTCAGGAAAAATTACAGTTTCGTATTTCAGGCTTTCTAAAAGAACTCATGAATACCTAATTCGCATCTAAGCCTAAGAATTTCTACCAAATGCAGAATAATTGAGACGAATCAGAAACACGATTAACGAGGTGGCTCTGATACCACTTGTTGGAAAACACGAATCAGAAAGCAGCGGAATTTAAAAATTTTCCAACAAAAGGATCTTGGACTCGCAATCGTGTAACCAAATTCGTAGAGATAGAAAACTTACTTTTCTTTTATTCTTTCTTGAAGCGTTTCAAGCCACCCAAGAACGCTCTTCTCGCGGCTTGACAACCCGTCCCTCGAAAGTCTCTTTCTACTTCAGAATCCATTGTCGGGATAGCAATCCACACCAACCTAGATTCAATTCATGTTAGAGATGTTCTTAACAATATAACATAAAGAAAAAAACATGAAACGAGAAAAGCAGGATTGAAACTCCCTTCGAAACAGTTTTGCGAAAGTAGAAAACTGCCAATCACAAAACCCTCGTGAAAAAATTCATCCTTCAGGATATGGACGAACGGTTTTCGCCATCATCTTTGGTTCGATTTTTTCATTCGCTTCACGTCGGGTTCAGAATCGTTTCATCATCCCTTCTGATCGTTTTTGCTTAATCCCCACTTTTGGTAAAGCTCGAATCTTCAAAACTTCTAACTTGAAGTCTCTAGAGATAGTCCACCAACTTGGCTACAATCTAACTAGTAAGGATGCTAGTTCTCTAGTTAGTGTTTAGGCTTAACCTAGGGTTTTATTTTATCTTGGAGAAAGGAAGGTGTTCAACACATGAACCAAGAATTGTCTATTAGCTCTAAAGGGGAGCATGAGCTCCCCTATATATAGGAAAGGGGAGGGGCGGCCGAACCTAGTCCTAATGGACAAAGGATTTGGTCCCTCTCTCTCCTATTACTTGATCATCAAGTATTTCCAACTTTGACTTTGAATTCTAATTCAAGTCAACTTTTAAGAGAGCTAAAAATATCCAAACTATTTTTGGATAATTTTATACTTTATTTATTATAAAATAAATAACTTATTTTTATCTAATTAATTAATTCATAATTAATTAACTAGATTATTTTCTCCAAAATAAGACTTTCTTTTTAATTCAAAATTAAACCAAAGTCTATTAAATAATTAACTAATTAATTATTTAATATATATATAATATATATATATACACACGTGTCACAGTGACACGTGTCACTCACGTGACTTGGCCCGATTAACTCGTTTAATCATTTTCAAGCCTCAACTCATGTAACCAAGTTGTTGTGTGTGACCCTCTAGGTTCTCAATTCAATTAGCAGTGACCCTAATTAATTAATTCACTAATTAATTAATCAGTCCACAGATTAAACGACCATAGTCTAGCAACAGGTGTTTAACCCCTAGCTGAATTGGAATGTTCGGATTCGACAGAACCTTTAAGTCATTGATTCATGTGAGATACAATCCTCCTACTTACTATCTCTCAACCATGATCTAGGGTAAGGGAATAATTAGAACCCTAATAATCTGGTCTTAAAGCTAAGTGCATTTCATATCCATTTGATCTCAATCCAAGAAACCCTTTTCTTGATGTCTTGATCTACTGCCTTGGCCAAGGACTCCATATGGCATATGAATGACTTACACAATAAGAGATCACCTTGCAAATGCAAGTGTAGGTCCTTTCTTGATTCTCATTCACTTTCATGAGTCACTTGTGCAGCCCCAGCATAAGCCTTGAATCAGTTGTCTAAGGCAACACCCTTTAAAGCTTATACCAAAGACTACAGAGTTAACTCATAAAGTAACATGGAACCTCAAGTCTAAGGATCAATTAATCACATCAATGACTCGTGAGATATTTCCTAATCTGGAAGTTTCCATTTCCTGAAATAGAAACTTCCTTTCCCATTTAGGAATGTTCTCACACGGGGCACCTCAGTGAACTTACTTATTAAAGTAAGCACCCTCATGTATCACGCACGTATCAACTATACACTTTGCACCTCCATGAAACAAGGTGGTCCTTCTTAAGGGCGTGATCCCACAAGCAAGCCTTAGAGGAGTCAGGTTGACACTCCCACTGTCTGTAGGACTCATCGGCTTGGAGTATTTTACTAATCATGACTTATGTGATATAGGGCTAGTTTCATGAACCATTTCACCTAAATGGTAGAGTCCTAAAGTCATCAGGATTAGGGGAGTTCTCATACATGCGCATGTAATGGAAACACACAAAACACGTATTGGCATATAAAGAAGTGTTTGCCTATAATCAATCGTATATTATTCAAAGATTGTCTGTGATACAAGAAAAGTCCCAAAAGCAGATTACGTCGAATCGGCTTTCTAGGGCACTATTCCTAACAATCTCCCACTTGCCCGTAAAAGCCATTTAGGTATTCTAAGTCCCTTCTTCTCAAGATGCACTTTGAGAGCCTATTGACTTTGGGCGTTTCCAAAGTGGATCTGCAATATTCTCTGCTGATGTGACCCTCTTGTTTACACATCTCTTAGGAAACACCTTTTCCTTATAAAGTGATTCGTAATCACGTGTTCAGTCTCTTGGTGAGGTCTTGGTTCTCTTACTTGAGCAACCATCCATTTTATCATACAATATGATAAAGGAGTTGTTTCATGCTAGGAACTTCATCTAACTGGTTAGATGGAGTTTCTTACCCAAACACTTAACTTAGCGTTATATAATACGACTAAGTTCTCAACTACGACAGTCGAGTTTTGCAATGTCCGTCCTTGGAACCCTTTCCAACACATTGCATTACCATTCTGGTAGAAGTTGTATCCTTGCAATGATTTCATAATCATCCATGTTTGATGAACGGTTACATCAAATATCCTTCTAACAACAAGATCTTTTGGGCTCTGTAAACTAATACATATCCTCATTTCTTCTCAAGTACTCTGAGGACATCCTTTACAGAGATCTAATGACCTTCTCTGAGGTCATATTAGATTCGGCCTACTACGCTTAGTGTTGTGCCATATCTAATTTAGTACATAACTTTTCATACATTATGCACCCTTTCACTTAAAGGGATTTTGGACATTCTAACTTTCTCAAAGTTTATCTTAGGACACATACTCTTTAAAAGAGACGTTCCATTGTCCATACTAAACTCCTTTTAGTACCGTGGTTATGTACTCATTTTGTGATA
Source organism: Lantana camara (assembly GCA_037501455.1). Classification (NCBI taxonomy): domain Eukaryota; kingdom Viridiplantae; phylum Streptophyta; class Magnoliopsida; order Lamiales; family Verbenaceae; genus Lantana; species Lantana camara. The sequence goes on along the minus strand of CM074855.1, from coordinate 25,167,849 downwards.
ATCCTTTTATTCTCTTAGATCTATCTTCTATAGATCTGAATGTCGAGAATATAGGATAATCACCAAGATCTTTCATGTCAAATTGTTTCTTAAACAAGAATTGGTAACTTTCACGTCATCCTTGACATTCCTAATGAGAAGGACATCGTCTTCTAAAGAACCAAAATTGACTCTTACATCACTAACTTTCATATGTACACTCTGAGACTTATTCGACTTCTATCTGTGTCAAACGATTTGACTGTGGAATCGAATTGTCTAACTCCTAGAAGCCTTTATCAATCCACAGATTGACTTTAGGGATTTGCATACCTTATGCATACTCCCACTGAATATGAGATTTATAGAAATACCTTATTTCAGTCTCTTTCAATCTCATATTGAACAAGATAGTTCTCATATTCATTTATCATATCTCATAGTCAGAATATGAGGATGTGGTAAACATAATCCAAATGGACTTTTGCATTTCAATCGTCAAGAAGGTTGTAATGCTTTCCATTTACTCGAAGCTCCACGAGCTTGATCCTATCAGGTGGATCAACCAAGGTCAAAACTTGGTTTGAGTATATGGAATCCATATTGGATTTCAAGGCTTGCTTACACTACTCAGATTCCAAATCTGACAGTGTCTCCTCTTCAAGTAATTCCTTGGCTATCTAGGAATGCGTTCTAAACACGTCTTAAGAGAAGGGTTTCACACGTGTACATACTCTAAAATTTGGCTAAATTTTATCAGATGGGCTCGTTTCTTCTATATGTGGCGTGGATATTTATCCTTAAATTTCTTTGAGGTCTGCTTGCTTGTCTTTCTTCTTCTATAGGAACGATTCCTTGAGAAAGATACATTCCTTGAGACAAACAACCTTTGTCTAAGGGAATTGCAGAAACAATATTCAATATCGTTGTATAAACTTGAACTCATTTCAAACTTATCTCCCACTATCCTCTTCACTTAAGAGGATTCTACTAAATTCTTGGATAAGAATAATTAGGGAATTTAATATGCCACATTGCATAGTGCAACTAAAGGACTGATTTTGGAAGGTACTAAATTCAAAATCTCTAACTGCATATTCTGGGAGTTTATTCCTAGAATGATTATAAGTCAGTAAAGCTTGCTATGGAATGGACCATGTTGCATTAGATTTCATTCCCTCATTCGGAAACACTAAGGTGTTCTCGAATTAGTTTACTGAGAGATAATCCTATTATCTCTAAGATGAGTAAGGAATTAGTTGCTAAGATATTGGCTATCTCGATCATATCGATTTACCTATAACTTATGACTACTTCGGTTCCTAACCTCCTTTCGAAATTCTAAGAATTTCATATAAGTTTCGAATTTGTACTTTAACAAGTACATTCATTCATAATGATTAAACTGACGATTGTATCTAGTGCTTACATTAAGCATCTTACACTCATCAGCACGGATCGAAATCCACTATAATTTTGGAACGTTCCACGTTTCTTATAAACGGGATTCAGGAACGCTTCCCACATAACAGGATTCACAGGAAGTCAACACTATAGGTTCATTTTCATAGAATGATCCTAAGGTGTCTGACTTGCTAATCCTTTTATATCTCAACGTTTCAAAGTAATTCGAAGCTTTGTCATCTCACTTACTTTTGTTATCGCGTTGTATGTTCAGAACATTAGTGCCTTGAGTCTTTGCACAACGGCTTATGCAGAATTGACTTAAGACTAGTAAATTCTATTCCTAGTAGAATTACTAAACGAGGTAACATTTCAAAGTACTCATACTCTTTGCAGTTCCCTTTCAAAGTCCTTATTTTCTACCATAGAAGAAAACATCCTATTTGATCTCTAGTGTCTTTTGGGCGTACCCCTTACATGCCCCTCCATTGGGCTCTTAAGGGTTTCTTCTTCTTTAGGCCTTCAAGCCTTTAACTTAGGGAGTTTTAGAAGAAGAATTAACCATCTCAACCTTTTATTCCTTCTTAAGGATGCTCTCAACCATTATCAACTTAAATGATTAACTATGCTACATTAGCATCATTCTAGTTGAGCATAAAGGGTTTGAATGATAGTCGAAGCAATGTAAGCAATCAGTGCATTGAGAACTCTTTTCTCAGTTGATGATCGAGACCATAAGATCTTCAAATAAGATCTTTAGACCTTGTTCGTGTGCACTTGTTTCCTCATTTGGAATATTGAATAATTCCATAATGTTATACCTTGTAACATTTTTATGAGGTGGTTCAATTGCTTTTAAGTGGTTTGGAAAAATCCATTCACCTCAGATTGCTTCTCTTTTGGCCCGGGTCGACTTTTCACAATTGAAAACTTCGCCCTTTAGAGAACGCCTTTCTCTAGTCGGATTCTAAAATGAATTTTAGGATCCGAAGCCATTTAGAGTTAGTCAGGACTTAGTCAACTTATTTGACTTAAGGATGGATACGAATGGGTTTGCATTTCATATTGTAGAGAATCACAGAACTACAACCTAAATGCTAAGCAGAGAAAATGTGGGCATGCTGAATTATAACGATATACAAAAGATAAGGTCTTTAATCTAATGTAGCTCCCACTGTTTTTCAAAGATCTATAATTCCCAAAGATCTAAGAGGAACACGTTTCCCAATGGGTACTAAGATCCTAGGCATTTTACCTCGAACCCACGACTCGCGGACATTCTAAGTAAGAACCCTAGGTAGGTACAACTTACCAATTCTAACACCTTTAAAATTCTTAGTAATTGTTTTTGCATCACCTATCTTTGAATATGGACCCACGACTCGTGCGACATCCATATTTACTTAGGCGTTAAGCTAGACCCATCAATCATAAGATCATGACCAAAACTTAGTTCGAACGACCCACGACTCGCGGACATCGCCCTTGCTAAAATTGACCACGAAATATTGACCATTTAAAATGATTAATTAGGTAACTAAGAACTAATAAACTCCACTAGCTATCCCACGACTCGCGGACAATAACTAGCTTTACTTACTAAACTTAAAACCTATTGATGGAATGCTAGGAATTTAATTCAAAATTTGCATCTCGAATTAAACACCTATTTGTTCGAAATTAGCTTAATATTTAATGGGAATTTTCGAATCAACCGGAGAGTTGTCCGGTTCGACCTCACCAACATATATGTTATCCAATTTTATTAGTCTTGATTAATGCAAGTACACTTAAATGCATATCAAACAAGCACATAAACAGATAACATGTCCTAGCATGATACTAACATGTAATGATCATGGGTTCTACCTATCTTATGCGTGATATGTGGGAGCCACTCCACAATCACAAGTTCTAACATACATGCCACATAAACAGTTTAAATCACATAAGGGAAAGCGTTAACAAAATACGAGCCCTATCTCTATTACATTTAACAATTGAGATTCCCCTCCCTAACATTTTGAGGGGTCTTCACTTATGGCCTCCTTGTTACTTGAATGTGGTCCATCTTACTCCATGGGTGCATTGTCTCCAAAATGAAAATAAAACCTCACCACCTATCTCTACTCTCAAATTACAATAAAAAGAAAAAGACATAAAGTAATAAGGCTCAATCTTCATATTGGCCTTAGACAATTACACGGGGCAAACCCCGGCCTCAAAAACAGTAATATGGAAAGCCACATAATAAATCACATAACAGTACGCACATAAGTGAGGCTCCAACCTCAATTGAAAAACGCAACTATAGGGCTCCAACCCCAATTTAAACCATCCATGTGCATAAATTAAAACCATACATAGATCTAAACCCATGATCACCTAACATGCTTTTGCGAGAATTTAAATTTAGCCAATAAATTAAAATTCTCGTTTCAAGTCCTAATGACTTAAAACACGACTTAGATGCAATTCTTGTTCAAGAGCCTTTTCAATAAAACCCGAAAAAATACAAACCAATAAAATTCCAATTAATTTCCAAAATTAATAATTTTATTCTTTCATTATTTTCAGAAAATAAAGATTGTAATTTGTCCAAAATTTAAATCGCTTAATTTCTCAAAAATCCCAATTTAATCAAAATTTTAAAATAATTTTATTTTAGCAAAACTGATTTTAAAAGATAAAATTAAAATAAAATTTAAATCAGGATTTTACGGACCGAAAATACAAAAACACGAAACACGAAAACGGGCCCGAAAAGGGGCCTAGCCGCGCGAGGCACTTTCGCGCAGCAGCGCCCGTCGCGACTAGGCGGGCTGGGCAGGCGTCCCGTGCGGTTGCGGGACGGGCTGGCTAGGCGCGGTTGCGGGAGGAGCTGGGCGGCAGCGGCGGGCCTGGGCGTGCGACGTGGTAGCACGCCTAGGCTCTTCCTTTTCGTGTTCCGTTTCGTGTCTAGGTTTATCAAAACCAATTCAATCCAAAATTAAAAAATTCGATTTAAACATATTTCAATCAAAACGGTTTTCAAAAAACACAATTTAAGAAAACAGTTTCAGAAATTCAGGAAAAATTACAGTTTCGTATTTCAGGCTTTCTAAAAGAACTCATGAATACCTAATTCGCATCTAAGCCTAAGAATTTCTACCAAATGCAGAATAATTGAGACGAATCAGAAACACGATTAACGAGGTGGCTCTGATACCACTTGTTGGAAAACACGAATCAGAAAGCAGCGGAATTTAAAAATTTTCCAACAAAAGGATCTTGGACTCGCAATCGTGTAACCAAATTCGTAGAGATAGAAAACTTACTTTTCTTTTATTCTTTCTTGAAGCGTTTCAAGCCACCCAAGAACGCTCTTCTCGCGGCTTGACAACCCGTCCCTCGAAAGTCTCTTTCTACTTCAGAATCCATTGTCGGGATAGCAATCCACACCAACCTAGATTCAATTCATGTTAGAGATGTTCTTAACAATATAACATAAAGAAAAAAACATGAAACGAGAAAAGCAGGATTGAAACTCCCTTCGAAACAGTTTTGCGAAAGTAGAAAACTGCCAATCACAAAACCCTCGTGAAAAAATTCATCCTTCAGGATATGGACGAACGGTTTTCGCCATCTTCTTTGGTTCGATTTTTTCATTCGCTTCACGTCGGGTTCAGAATCGTTTCATCATCCCTTCTGATCGTTTTTGCTTAATCCCCACTTTTGGTAAAGCTCGAATCTTCAAAACTTCTAACTTGAAGTCTCTAGAGATAGTCCACCAACTTGGCTACAATCTAACTAGTAAGGATGCTAGTTCTCTAGTTAGTGTTTAGGCTTAACCTAGGGTTTTATTTTATCTTGGAGAAAGGAAGGTGTTCAACACATGAACCAAGAATTGTCTATTAGCTCTAAAGGGGAGCATGAGCTCCCCTATATATAGGAAAGGGGAGGGGCGGCCGAACCTAGTCCTAATGGACAAAGGATTTGGTCCCTCTCTCTCCTATTACTTGATCATCAAGTATTTCCAACTTTGACTTTGAATTCTAATTCAAGTCAACTTTTAAGAGAGCTAAAAATATCCAAACTATTTTTGGATAATTTTATACTTTATTTATTATAAAATAAATAACTTATTTTTATCTAATTAATTAATTCATAATTAATTAACTAGATTATTTTCTCCAAAATAAGACTTTCTTTTTAATTCAAAATTAAACCAAAGTCTATTAAATAATTAACTAATTAATTATTTAATATATATATAATATATATATATACACACGTGTCACAGTGACACGTGTCACTCACGTGACTTGGCCCGATTAACTCGTTTAATCATTTTCAAGCCTCAACTCATGTAACCAAGTTGTTGTGTGTGACCCTCTAGGTTCTCAATTCAATTAGCAGTGACCCTAATTAATTAATTCACTAATTAATTAATCAGTCCACAGATTAAACGACCATAGTCTAGCAACAGGTGTTTAACCCCTAGCTGAATTGGAATGTTCGGATTCGACAGAACCTTTAAGTCATTGATTCATGTGAGATACAATCCTCCTACTTACTATCTCTCAACCATGATCTAGGGTAAGGGAATAATTAGAACCCTAATAATCTGGTCTTAAAGCTAAGTGCATTTCATATCCATTTGATCTCAATCCAAGAAACCCTTTTCTTGATGTCTTGATCTACTGCCTTGGCCAAGGACTCCATATGGCATATGAATGACTTACACAATAAGAGATCACCTTGCAAATGCAAGTGTAGGTCCTTTCTTGATTCTCATTCACTTTCATGAGTCACTTGTGCAGCCCCAGCATAAGCCTTGAATCAGTTGTCTAAGGCAACACCCTTTAAAGCTTATACCAAAGACTACAGAGTTAACTCATAAAGTAACATGGAACCTCAAGTCTAAGGATCAATTAATCACATCAATGACTCGTGAGATATTTCCTAATCTGGAAGTTTCCATTTCCTGAAATAGAAACTTCCTTTCCCATTTAGGAATGTTCTCACACGGGGCACCTCAGTGAACTTACTTATTAAAGTAAGCACCCTCATGTATCACGCACGTATCAACTATACACTTTGCACCTCCATGAAACCAGGTGGTCCTTCTTAAGGGCGTGATCCCACAAGCAAGCCTTAGAGGAGTCAGGTTGACACTCCCACTGTCTGTAGGACTCATCGGCTTGGAGTATTTTACTAATCATGACTTATGTGATATAGGGCTAGTTTCATGAACCATTTCACCTAAATGGTAGAGTCCTAAAGTCATCAGGATTAGGGGAGTTCTCATACATGCGCATGTAATGGAAACACACAAAACACGTATTGGCATATAAAGAAGTGTTTGCCTATAATCAATCGTATATTATTCAAAGATTGTCTGTGATACAAGAAAAGTCCCAAAGCAGATTACGTCGAATCGGCTTTCTAGGGCACTATTCCTAACATGTCGTCGGTTGAGAAAGCGTAGGCCACCATCCGACGAGAATCAGCGCGATGAGAAATCATGAGCACAGATCGGACGACATCATCGACGGATTTAGGGGTTGGAACGAGCTTTATTGCTCAGAATCAGTCACAGAGAGGGATAAGGCCAGCGACACAGGGAAATAGTCGACCAAGAACCAGTTCAGGTCAATCGCGAGGCATAGTCCCACCGCGCCGGAACAACAATAGCGACAGATCTCCGGTCAAGTACGGTAAGTGTGGCCGAAACAGCCATAAACATGAAGATTGCTTTGAGATCGTGGGGTGGCCGAAAGGATGGAGAAGCCGACGGTGTGACGAGTTCACGTCGGGCTACAACACCGGCAACGGGAATTTCGGCGACGAGAAAAGGCTGGCTGCGAAGTCTGTCAATGCAAGGAAGAGGGAAGAAGAGAATTCTCAAGTTACGGCGGATGAAAAGGGAAAAACTGCTGCTGCTTTATTAGGTATGGGGTTAGGTAATTTACCCTTACTACCCTCCATCTCATTTTTTTAATGATTCAGCCCCCTTTTTAATTCGTGCAATAATTCTTCCATACAGAATGTTCCCAATTTATCTTATTGTAATAATAATGGGCCCCATGATTTGCTAGAATGTAAAAAGGAACAGAATATAGACAAATGTAAATCTACAGGTTTGGTTCTTCAAGCGGGCACCCACGGAAGTCAATGGATTTTTGATTGTGGTGCAACACACACCATGACTTATGATCCAACAGATCTAGTGGCACGTATAACCACTAAAACAACCTCAATTCAAAGCGCGAATGGGAATTTTTCTTCGGTCCATGGTACAGGAACTGTGGCACTGTCACCTAGTGTGGAATTAAAGAATTATTTATATGTGCCTAGCTTATCCTATAAATTGCTCTCTATCAGTCATGTCACAAGGGAATTGAACTGTGTGGTGCTAAGTCTTTGTTTCCTAAATTTTTTTCTCAGAATAGCTCGTTGTCTTGCGAAACTTGTATGATGTCTAAGAGTCATAGACATACATTTACTTCTTCAAACTCTAGAGCTAAACATGTTTTTTCACTAATTCATTCTGATGTGTGGGGCCTGCCCCAAATACTGGCGACCATGGTTTTAAATATTTTGTTTTATTTGTTGATGATTGCTCTAGGATGATGTGGGTATATTTTCTGAGAAATAAATGCGAGGTGCCCTCAAAATTTATGGAGTTTTTTAAACTGATTCAGATACAGTACCAGTCTCACATACAGGTCATTCGGTCAGATAACGGGGGGGAATGCATTAACTCAACCTTAAAATCTTTTTTTCGGGAACATGGGTTAATACATCAGACCTCCTGCCCTAATACCCCTCAGCAGAACGGGGTAGCAGAATGAAAAAACCAACAACTTTTTGAGATGTCTAGGGCCCTTATGCTTGAGTCCCATTGTCCTAAACATCTTTGGCCTGAAGCAGTTGCCACATCCGTTTACCTTGTCAATCGCCTACCCACTGCAGCTTTGAACCGATAAACACCACTCCAGTTCTTAGGCAGCCACGTCCGTATACCATCCACCCTTACAGAAAGTGATTGCTTGAATCTTGTTAATAAGTTGAAGGTTCCTGATGAAGATTGCTTAGCTCTAGGGAATATTATCCAGGATAATAAACTATACTCTTCTATTTTCCCATCGTGTTGTTTCTCCTTTGTTCGTCGTGATGCCAATGTAGTGGCTCATGTGCTTGCTCGTAATGTAGCTCCGACCTGCGTAGGTGGCTCTATTTTGCCTCATTTTCTTTCTGATCTGATGTTGTTGGACTGTAATGCCCTTTAATGGATCCCCCATTTTGAGGGCGTCTGTTTCAAAAAAAAAAAAAAAAAAAAGCTGTATCGCATCTAATTTGATATAATATATTTATAATTGTAGCATTTAAGCATGTTTTGTTGGTTTTATTTTATTTTATTTTTGGCTTAATTGTCTAAATAGTATTCTTTAATTAAAGGTTTAATATTATTTTATCTTTAATGATTAACCTACCATTATCTTAGTCGAATTTAATATAGAGGAGAAACTTGATTATATTATTTACTCATTGTGGCCCCAAATTATCAAGTATTTTTTTGAATCACACATAACTTATGTGATTATTTCCTCTTTGTAGCACCAAATTATCAATATGCTGATCATCTCAAATTTCTTTTGTGTTCTTCCCAACCTCCCTAACAATATCCAAGGGGATTTTTCCCTTTCCCTCCACAACCGTCGCCTCTCTCGTTCTGTCACTCACACACACACTGACACACACACAAGCACGCACACAAGACTATATATATATGTTGGAAAACACGAATCAGAAAGCAGCGTAATTTAAAAAATTTTCCCAACAAAAGGACCTTGGACTCGCAATCGTGTAACCAAATTCGTAAAGATAGAAAACTTACTTTTCTTTTGTTCTTTCTTGAAGCGTTTCAAGCCACCCAAGAACGCTCTTCTCGCGGCTTGATCCCCTCTCCTTTTGGTAAAGCTCGAATCTTCAAACTTCTAACTTGAAGTCTCTAGAGAAAGTCCACCAACTTGATCACAATCTAACTAGTAAGGATGCTAGTTCTCTAGTTAGTGTTTAGGCTTAACCTAGGGTTTATTTGATCTTGGAGAAAGGAAGGTGTTCAACACATGAACCAAAAGAATTGCCAATTAGCTCTAAAGGGGAGCATGAACTCCCCTATATATAGGGAAGGGGAGGGACGGCCGAAACCCAATCCTTGTTGGGCAAGGATTTGGTCCCTCTCTCTCCTATTACTTGATCATCAAGTAATTTCCAACTTTGACTTTGAATTTTAATTCAAGTCAACTTTTAAGAGAGCTAAAAATATCCAAACTATTTTTGGATAATTTTATACTTTATTTATTATAAAATAAATAACTTATTTTTATCTAATTAATTAATTCGTAATTAATTAACTAGATTATTTTCTCTAAAATAAGACTTTCTTTTTAATTCAAAATTAAACCAAAGTCTATTAAATAATTAACACATTTAATTATTTAATACATATATATAATATATATATATATATATCCACACGTGTGTGACACGTGTCACAGTGACACGTGTCACTCACGTGAGCCACACGTGTGATTTCACACGTGTGGAACCCTCTTGGCCCGATTAACTCATTTAATCATTTTCAAGCCTCAACTCATGTAACCAAGTTGTTGTGTGTGACCCTCTAGGTTCTCAATTCAATTAGCAGTGACCCTAATTAATTAATTCACTAATTAATTAATCAGTCCACAGATTAAACGACCATAGTCTAGCAACAGGTGTTTAACCCCTAGCTGAATTGGAATGTTCGGATTCTACAGAACCTTTAAGTCATTGATTCATGTGAGATATAATCCTCCTACTTACTATCTCTCAACCAAGATCTAGGGCAAGGGAATAATCAGAACCCTAATAATCCGGTCTTAAAGCTAAGTGCATTTCATATCCATTTGATCTCAATCCAAGAAACACTTTTCTTGATGTCTTGATCTACTGCCTTGGCCAAGGACTCCATATGGCATATGAATGACTTACACAATAAGAGATCACCTTGCGAATGCAAGTGTAGGTCCTATCTTGATTCTCATTCACTTTCATGAGTCACTTGTGCAGCCCCAGCATAAGCCTTGAATCAGTTGTCTAAGGCGACACCCTTTAAAGCTTATACCTAAGACTACAGAGTTAACTCATAAAGTGACAAGGAACCTTAAGTCTAAGGATCAATTAATCACATCAATGACTCGTGAGATATTTCCTAATCTGGAAGTTTCCATTTCCTGAAATAGAAACTTCCTTTCCCATTTAGGAGTGTTCTCACACGGGGCACCTCAGTGAACTTACTTATTAAAGTAAGCACCCTCATGTATCACACACGTATCAACTATACACTTTGCACCTCCATGAAACAAGGTGGTCCTTCTTAAGGGTGTGATCCCACAAGCAAGCCTTAGAGGAGTCAGGTTGACACTCCCACTGTCTGTAGGACTCATCGGCTTGGAGTATTTTACTAATCATGACTTATGTGATATAGGGCTCGTTTCATGAACCATTTCACCTAAATGGTAGAGTCCTAAAGTCATCAGGATTAGGGGAGTTCTCATACATGCACAGCTAAAGTAAACGCATACCAAACAAGAGCATATAAAGAAGTGTTGCCTCAATTCGTTATTTCATTCAAAGATTGTCTGTGATTACAATAAGGAAAAGCACAAAGCGGATATACAATCGGCTTTTTAGGGCACTATTCCTAACAATATATATATATATATATACCCCCTCCCCATGTATCACACATTTATTCACCACTAATACACTTAGCATAAAATATGGCTTCAGCTCTCCGGTTGTCCTCTCTATTTCTCCGGTCAAGCAACTCCGGTTGTCCTCTTCAGTTTCTCCACTCAAGCAACTCCGGTTGTCCTCTCCAGTCTCCAGTTTCAATGCGACTTCCACTTCCAAGCTCACTGACTCTGACTCCATCTTCTCACGATTCTGCATTAGTAACGTTTTATGTTCCACTAAGCATTTTTGTTTTACTCAGCTATTATTTTTCTTAATGTTTGATGTTTCGTCGTTAAACGCAGATCAGAGACCCCTACCAAAAGTACTCTCCATTTACAAGCGGGAGGAGGGGCTCAGAATCGCTGAAGGTTAACTCAAAGCTTTTGTGTATTTTGTCCTGTGTTTCATAGTCACTCTGCTCTGTTTGCTTTTGTGTATTTTCTCCTACGTTTCACACTCACTCTGCTCTGTTTTCACTTCAGGCCTTTTATAAATTAATTCCCTCCGAGCCTTCCCCGTCCCAGGGCCAGCCTCCAAAAAAAACTATCGCTGGATCATTCTTCTAATATGTTAGGCAGTGTGGCGGATGTGGATCCTTATAACGTGGATGCGGATCATTCTCACTTGTTACATGATCTGGTGGACGTGGTGGTTTTATTTCGCAAAAGTAGCTTTTCTGCTGCCTGATCCTATGGATAACCTGGAGTTGTTTGGGAACGTACGACAAATTAGTGGCAGTGTTCTTCATCGCCTCACTAATTTGCCATTTAAAAGTGCGTGGTTGAGGTGTTAGCGTACACGTTTCTCCTGCTATTGTTCGCATTTTGTTGTTTCAGAAATTTGAATTTTAGGCTGAATTTTGAATAATTTCGTTCACTCTGTAACTCTGTTTTTCAGTTGAGAAGAGTTCAGTGATGAATTTAATTTGTAGAACTCGTTGAGGATAGAAATGTGAAAAACTAACTTGAATATCTAATTTGTGTATAGCAAGATGTGAAATAATCTTGAGAATAGCTAATTGTGAAAAAGAAGTCTATAACTAACTTGAATACAAAATGTTGCTCTCTAGGATAATAATCTTGATTATGCAAATTTTATCACTCAATCTTAGAAAACATACAACTTTGCTTGGTGGTTTATGGTGCGTCTATGTATAGAGTTAAACTCTGCAAATGAATCATCTATCATCTATTTGATCTAATGGATAGCATTAAACTTTAACTACATCTATAGAAAAAACTATGTATATGGAAACTTTTCTAAAACAACTCTAGAAACATGTTCAAGACACTATATATATTGCTGTTATTAAAATGTGTGACTAATTTGTTAATGGACCATAATCAATAACTCTCTCACATTTGGAAATAATTTAGTTTACTTTACTATGTAAAAAAAATCTATATTAACTCTCCAATTTAAATTTATAATTTAATTTCATTCCCCACTCATCTCAATTGACTGCAATACCCTAATTTATTTCTTTTTCCTTTTCATACTTCAATTTAAACCTGAGTATTTTAACTTTTACAAATAATACTCTATTCCAGGACCCATCCCCGCCTCGATAATGAGTTGGGGCTGAGTCAAGAACCGAGCGCACATTGGGCCAACCTCCGTCAAACACGAAATCAAAGTAAGGGGCCAGGTCGGTCTCCCCTGAGGTATCTTGGCCTTCTCGACATTGTTCCAGGCCCTGTGGTTCTGCCCAGGCTACCTGACCGGAGACTTGATGTAGAAAAAATTGTGCTTCCACCCCAGCCCATGGGAATTGGTCGGAGCTTTGACAATTTGGTAATCAGGCCGAGCCTATAGCTTCACGAAACCTCGACCATCCGGGATAGCCACAGGAGAGGTCGATGCCACAAAGACTTCCCCAAAATGAGCAAGGGAAGCCGGGATTATCAGACAGTGCAGAAGAAGCCGGAAAGCATTCACCAACATATAGGCGATCGACAACAATTGGATGGGAGCAATGTCTAGGGCATTGAGGAGATCGACGAAGTCCGGATCGAGCGAAACCCTCATCCCATACTTATTCACGTAAGTAGTGACGACGATGCAATTCTCCGATGGGTCCCCCATTCTCTGCTCCAGGGTAGGTTTTATTATTTCATTGCCATCGGTCGGCCATTGACCTGCTCGAGATCGACCATAGCAGGTAAGGATGTTCTGATACTCCTCAATGTTGTCATCCAAAACCGTGCTCCAAGTTTTTGAATGGTGGAGCACAGTCGTTTGGGGCCCCTCCTGTTTCTTTTTGGAGCCCGTGGTTGATGTTTCGTCTCCTGCCGGTTGCTCCCCTTGAGGATCTTGAATCCTCTCCTCGATTGGCACACCCTCATCCTCGATCTCCAAACCAGAAGCGGGGCCGACCACTTCATCTCCCTCTTTTTCCTTGAGAGCCATCTCGTCTTCATAGGAATTGTATGTGGATCTGATTCTCTATCTGAAGAGGACGAGCCTGAAGACAGAGTAACTGGCTCGACCCCTGGCATGTCAACTGGAGTCGTGGCGGGTTAGGGCTCATCGACCAAACCCCTCGCATAATACTCAGGGACGTGCTTCCTCGCGGGCATGGGAATTTGCTTTTGGGAAGCCATAGAAAAGTAGGAGGGGAGCGAAAAAAATAAAGGAAGGAGTCGAAAAGAGTACCTTGGGGTGAGAACCTGAGAACTCTTGATCGACCTCCCGGGAGATTTCTAACGCACACTAGGGCTTCGCTCGAAAAACTCTTTGATCTCTAGGGGACGCTTGAAGAGTCTTGTAACTTTGGTGAGGAATAAAGGGAATAGGGACCCCCTATTTATAAGAGGAGTGCTCGAAATACGAAGAGATGCCATCATTACGCTCTGAACAGCCACCAGGTGCAATGATTGCACCTTTTCCTGCCCGCCAAAAAGTCAAAGTTTAAAAACTCGTACCCAAAAGCCAAGAGACACGCGGATCGACCCGTGTACAGACGTGCCCCTCACGATCAACAGTCTGCCAGCCACGTCATACGTACCTGCCAGCCTCGGGGGCTTATGATGGGGCACGTTCTGAGAATGCCTCGTGTTGCCATGTGGCCCGATAGGTGGAAGCTGACACATGACTCACGGGTGCCACATCGGATGACATGTCACCCCACTCCCCCTCTCAGGTGGTCGACTAATTCCGATCACCGACCTCTCGACCAGTCGATTACCATTCCAAGACGGATAAATCGACCGGACTAGGAATCGGGTCCCTCATTTCCACCATAGCGAGCTCTCGACCACTGGATCCTCCCGACCACCCGCACCATCGACTGGCGAGCCGTACTGCAAGTCAATAGGGTGGAGGGAAGGTCGAGGGCCTCCCATGGTATAAGGGAACCAACCCTGACACAAAGGTATTGTACAGTACTAATGTTCCCTAACAAACTGGCCGAAGCATTAAATGCGCATCCAGTGCGTGAACAGGTGTCACACACACACCCCTTGGGCCTATAAATATCCACAACATTTATGGCATTGGTAAGCACAATCACTGTTCATTCGACCCTCAATACTACTATTTTCTAAAGCAAGTACTTGACTTGAGCGTCGGAGTGCCAAACTGGGATATAACCCCTATTCCCCCAGTTGGCCTTCAGCTTACGTTTGCTCTTCCTTTCACAGATTTACTCGAGAGTCTTCCCCTCAATATAAATTCTAAGTGATTTGAGCTCCCAGAATCGACCAACTCAGCAGCCCAATTTCGAGCACGATCAGTGAGAGTGTCTGCTAGAAAACTAAATTTTAATTGAGGTCTCATCACTATATTTAAAATTAAAAAATTGATATTTTTAATATTTTTATTTTAATAATTCAATTGTCTAAAATATTTATATAAATTACATATTTAATGTGCAATGCATATTGATTTTACTAGTATAAGAATAAAAAAACATGACTAGAATTATGATAATTAGTATTTTTTGAAAATCAAAATTGACATACCAAAATATAGACAGATGCCTAAACTAGTACTAAAGAATATGGTAAAAAAAAACTTTATTTATAACCTATGTTTAATTAAAACTCGGATCGGACCGGACGGTAGGACCGGTGACCGGCCGCCTGTCCGGTCCGGGTGTGTCACATCCCAAAATTTATATAATTAAATACCAAAACTATGTATAAACAATAAGTCCTAAATTATATTACTAATATATATATATATATATATATATATATATATTCTTAACTTCAGGCTAGTGAATTAGTAAATCCCAACAATTAAAGACGTAACTTCTAAAAATTAGATATTAGGGCTGAATTAGATATTTAACTTTATATGTTATATTAAATTATAGATATCCAGTTTAATAAACAATATTAAATCGTCATAATAGATTATATTCTAATCCTAAATATTCTAGGTGTATAAAAAAATTAATTTACACATATTTACTAATAGAATAAAATACTAATAAATATTTAGATTTTTATTAATTTAAGATAATAATAATAGATTTTATACTCATCTAAATGTTCTAGAGAGTAGATATTTAATAAAATATTAAATTACAGATATTTATGGAAAAGTAAATTGAAATCCTAATATTTTAGATAAACTCAAAAGGGGATATTTAACATGTATAATATTTTATCACAAATATTTGGTATTAAAATCAGTGTTTTGAAAACCGGACTGGACCAACCGGTGACCGGTGCCTGGTCCGGTCCGGATGACTCCCTAAAACCGGCAGTGTTCGGACCGGTACAGGGCCGGAAAAACTGGCCGGTTAACCGGCGGTTCTGGCCCTGAAAACCGGACCGGACCGTCGGTTCCTTAATTTTCAGAATTTTTTTTTGTTTTTTTGTTAAATCTGTATTTTTCTTGTTCCAATCAATCGTGTTGTCATTCTTTGAATCTTTAAAACTCAAGACAAAAAAATATACCACCAAACAAAGAAAACTTTGAATCCCAAGTCTCGTGCGTTCCAAGAAGTATCAGAACGACGCCATGAGCCACTTCCATTTTTATCAAATGAGGGGGGGGGGGGGAGATAAAATTGAAGAAAAGAGAGATAAGAAATCACTTAGAGGATGAGGTGGAAGACAATGAAGAGTTTTCTGAGGCTCCAACTGATCGTGTAATTTTAAAAGTTTTAGGGTTTTTAACTTAATTGTTTTTGGGCTGGGCTTTTAGATTTTTAACTTTTTTTTACTTTATTTTTATAATCTTGATTTATTTCTTTAATATTGAATAAATAAAATTATTTTGTCATAATATTGAAAATTATAAATTTATATGTTTATAATATTAAATTTCAAATTTATATATCTATAATATTATATATCTAATAAATAAAATATTAATTAATTATTTATTACGTCATATCGGTTCGACAAGTGGTTGAACCGATCGAACCGGTAACCAGTAAGCTCACCGGTTTGTCCTCCGGTCCGGTTTTAAAAACATTGATTAAAATTATAAATTATTAGAAGACAGCGAATAGGTGTGTTTCTTAACCAAACAGGAAAGAAGTTAGATGAGTTTGCCATGTCATACATATATCTGTAGGGGTCATTGGTTCATTGTTATCCTTTTTCTTTACCAGAAAATTTCACACGTTTCAAACCTATAAAAGCCGCATCATTCCCTAAAAATAATTAATTAATGAAACTATCCCCTATAAATAGTGCTCCATCCAATATTTTCACTCCACAAAAGGTAAGTCTCTTCTCCAATCTCTCTTTAATAATTTTCGAAACAAAGAACAGAAACCATGCAGGGTTAACATAAAAACAAAGAATTTTCAGTTTCTTCCGCAATCATTACGGTATGTATAAAGTATATATATATATTATAGTTGGTTTGATACATATTGCATCTAAGTTGGTCTGTATAATACTCTATGTATATATGTATAATACAATTATTACAAAGTGTGTGCCTAACATTATTAGAAATACTTTAAGAATTGTAATCACCCCATTCGTTGATATCTAATTATAAAACTTTGAAAGATTTATTTTATACTCTACTAACTAAGTATTTAATTAAGTAACGTAACTAAGGATATTAATTATGAAATAATATTATTAATTTTACTTTACGATTAAAGATTTAGTAGCTAATTGAGTTTCAAATTTAGAAAGAACTTAGGACTTAGATATATAAATTAGTTACTAAGTTTATTTTAACGCTATGGCGTAGATTCTGACATAATCCTTATTATCGACTTTTAGGTAATACGTATAGTAGTTCAACCTCCGAATCTCCCAATTGAGGGTGAGGCATCCACCAGGTGAGTGCCTTTAACTTTTCTCACTGGGTCATTGAATTATTTATAGGGCGAATTATATTTAGGTCCCCTGAGGTTTGTCCTAATTACAAATCAATCCCTCTTGTTTCGAAAATTACATATTAGTCCCTAAAAACACTGTTTCAATTGAGGTCCCTCGACGCTGTTAGTATTCCGTTAATTTTGACATTTGAATTTCCGAAAAATATTACAAAAAAATCCCTGAACTATGAATTTTCTTACAAAACGGCCCCTTAACTAAATCCCATCAACAATGTAATCCTGTCAAAATTAATGAAACCCTAAAGGCGTCCAGGGACCTCAATTGAAACAGTGTTTTTAGGGACTAATATGTAATTTTCGAAACAAGAGGGATTGATTTGTAATTAGGACAAACCTCAGGGGACCTAAATGTAATTCATCCTTATTTATATAGTAAATATTCGCATATGATCAACCCCATTTGTTATGAATTGTTTTATAATCCCTTAGATATATATATATATAATGCCCCGACCCAAAATTTATATTTGAAGCCCGGGTGATATTAAAACAAAGAATTTAGCAATATATTCAAAAAATATTTTTCTGAAGATATACTATTATAAAACATATTTTTTATTGTTATTCACCACATGTTTTTATTTTCTTATTTACACCCAAACGCTATTTTACAAAATATACATGTTTTATTTTCTTATTTACACCCAAACATTATTTTACATATAAACAAGCTTCTTTCTGTTTACTTGTCCATGCGTTCATCCAGAATTTCCCTTCTTCACTGAAGAGCAAGAAAATTAAGAGGGGTGAGTCTAATTGACTCAGCGAGGTAAAAGAATAAGGTTTTGAACAAGATATATGTAACAATGAGTATCAAGAGAATAAGATCAAGGCTAAAAGATTTTCACAGGTAAAATAAACAGGGTCCCCTTATATCGCCTTTTTCTCTGGTCGCGACCCGAGCACATATCACACACATATATCGACCTACGAGCTTCCGCGTGGCCTTTCCATGGGCACTCCCCGATGGAATCAAAAGCGCTATAGGAACTTTCCATAGTCGCCACACATAACACATTTTCTCCTTCGGGATGAGGTTATCGAACAAAGAGCAACAATTTCTCAAACAAATAATCAAACGAAGGATTGAACAAGTGATCTTACAAGGAGGAACTACAATGTTATCAAATTTTTACTCCTAAAAAAGAATAAAGAATCCCTCACCTTACTGCCGAGCTTATGTATCTGAGTGGTCACTGGTGCTTTACCTATAGTTTATAAATAGGTATATTAACATCACAAATATATAAAGGTAATTTCATTTTAAACTCCTTGAGATAACTTATTAGTTGATCTTAGTTACTTATTAACTTCTCGTAACATCTAATCAATCATTAATTTATAACTTATGTCCAACATGTTATAATCAAGGTTAGTTCAGAAACTTTATCAACGTCTAACCTTAATTCTCAAATTATCCACAACAGAAACAATATTTTTAATATAAATACTCCCGGTTCCCTTAGAAGTCACCAAGGTTACTCCCTAATCTAATTTGCCTAAAATTGGTATGTGCTACACACAACAAAAATTGCTTCATATATTTATTGGAAAAGGATTTCTGCAAAACCAACAATCATATATCCTTTTAACATCTCTAATAATCAGCTATTCCTTAATATATAGAAACATATTCTTGATAGAATAAATTTTGAAATAATTTTATTTGTTTCGTATCATATCAGAAGATATTTTAATATCAAAGAGGAAATCATTTTTAAACAAATTACTATCTAATTGTTTTTAGAGAAATTTGTCTAGGAAAATATGTTAAACAAAATTATAATACCGAAAAGAAAAAGGTACTATTTTATGTGACATTGCTCTAAATAAATTATTTAAGTTAAAAATAAAATTTACAATTTCTAGTTGTGCATAATATCCGTTGAGTACTTTTGCAAGTCAGGAGTAGGTTAAAGAAGTACTAGGACTCTCTATTTAGTTGAGGATTTCTACGTACATAACTACATAAAGGATTTCTCAATAATTATTCAGATTTCTCATCATGCTCCCAAATACTACGAATTTAAATAGATAACTGAATTAATGCATACTTAGCCTATCAGCAACTCCCCTTTTTCTTTTTGTGTTTCAAATTCACTAAAACCAAGTTATTTAGGACATGCAAACTCTCTTCCGTATTCACATAGAGATAATTGATCAATTTCATTATTTAATCTAATAGAAAATTAGTTCCTCAATATCTAAGGTCTCTGTTATTTCTTAGAACAGAAAACTTACCAAACTTTTGATCACCGCTCTTCTCAGAAAATACGTCTAAAACTATCAGAATTTCTTTCAAAGCTTCTATCTTTTGCTACGATGATCGAAACTGAAATTCGAGAGCCCGGCTTCATTCATCTCGACGAGGGGATTTGTACGATATATAATTTTATGTCAGATAACTAAACGGAAGGAAGATTTGGTAGGAAAAGGCTTCGGTTATATATATAAATTTATATAGTGTATCTGTAATTGTTGGTATAGATTTCTCTATTTACTTGTATTACGCAGATAAGGTATATATATCTATGAGGTTCAGTGGAATGTTTAAACATTAATGGAAAACATGATTCATTACTCTACTTAACTAAAATTAGGCCATGTGTCCTACCTACGTACATAGCTTTGCTGACTACTGCCTAATTCTTTGACAATTATTATTGCTATATGTATTTAAATAAGAAATAATATTCTTATCCCAATTACGGGATGATCTGATTTTCTTTAATAATAGTAACAATTATAATTCTTAACCATAATTATTACAACCAAAATTTCTCTAATCAATATATCCAAATTTCAAATTTCTAATTATAATGTGTCGTATTATAACTAAATCGAATAACACATATTTATCTCAAGGTATCATATTTACTATTCACATAATATATATTTTATTCTATTTTATGTTAGAAATGTTGGGGTATTACAATATATCTGCATTTTAGGAGATATATATTGTTATTTGTCGCGATTTGATTATATATATGTTACTCCCTAATTTAATTTGTTTGATATACTGTATTATCAATCTGGGTGAGCTCGTACTGTTTACTGCTACTGATTGAAACCCTCGGGGACGCCCTTGGGATAGTCAGGCCCAGGTATCGTATAGACGGGACTATCGGGCGGCACGGGCCGACGGTAGGGTCCTCTTTGTCCGATACCATCCGCAGGATCCAATTACACTTGCAGTCGGAGGTTGGCTGTAATGGAGTTGGGTCGGTGTATTGACCCGGGCACGGGGTACACCTACTGATTCTGTAATCGAGATGATTTCTCGACCTTAGGAGGGAAAAGGGATTTATTTGTTTTATTGATTTTGGGAAATAAAGGTTGGAAACCCTTTCATCTCACCATTGCATCATCATAAATTATTTACTTATCAAAGAAAATTATTTCAGCACGTTTAAATTCCTGTTATTTTATATTTCATATTATCTTTTGAGATTTTACTATATATATATATACTCGGCCTTGATAACTCGTTAGTTCGTTATCTTTATAATTGAATTATGCCCCGAATTGTGTTTGAATTGATATTATTTTTAAAAGGAATTGATGCTTTGTTGTTCTTATTGTAGATTCGGACTTGAACTACGAAATTGGAGCAAAATTGGTCATTTTATGAAGATATTCGGGCAAACCGCAGCTGAACGTATTGTTGTTGCTGACTTGATGCATGGAGATTTATTATTGTTGTAATAATAATTGGGGAGTACTTGGAACATGCAAATGGCTTTATCGTGGGTCTGAGACCTTAATTTTGCTGAAGATTGATTGTTTCTAATTGGTATGGGGCTGCACATGTGCAATTAATTGAGGTGGGCTTGGCTTTTGCTTATGGAAGGTTTCATTGTTTCTTTGTGAAGGTGGGCTGCGTAGGTTCATGAAATTCAATTAAAAAAAGGCCCAGTTGTGTGAAGAGCTTGGAGGGCAAGCTACAAATCCAATTCCTATTGTTTTGAGATTTAGGAATCATTGTGGTGTCAGGAGAGTTGGACTTATATATTTATACTTTGGTTAGCATAGAAGGGGGATGATCACCTAATAATTGGAGGAGCAGTAACTTCGGACTTTTTGGGGCTTGGGAGCAGCTGCTGCACAATTCCACCTAGTTCTTCTTTTCTTATTTTTATTTTCTCGCTTCTTAGACAATTTAGTTAGAATATTTTGATGAGTTCCTCAATTGTTTTCATGAATTTTAGTAGCTAAGTTTTTAATTATCTAGATAGGGATTATAGATTCGATTTGGATATTATGAGACCTAAACGTTTTTATTAATTCATGTTTATTCAAACATTTATCTTATCTCCGTGTTTCGTGTTTATTGTGATTAGGCAATTTCGGGATAGTGCACGATCTCTAGGTCGTTTAATTTGCATATAGCCATTCATGATGCTTGAAGTGTATGTAAAGTTGATTGATAAATTGTGGTAAATTAGTGACAGGGTCTTAGCGATAACATTCCTCGTTCACTAAGGGATTTGATAATCTAATTTAAATCTTGCATGTGTCACGACTTGGTTGATTAGGGTTGGTGTTTTTATGGTTCTTAATGCTGCGAATTCATTAAATCTTGTCGAGTGTCTCTAGGGGTTGTGAATTTGTTAGGGAAGATAACTGTCGAGTGTCTCTAGGTTATCCGATAAATTAAGTAAAAACGAGGTTGAGTCGAGTGTCTCTATCAACTATAGCCAATCTGTCTGAATAACTCGAATTTATCTTTGAGTCGATGATCAATATAACAATTCGAATCGAATATCCCTGGCTAGGTAATTTTCTCTTTGATTGATTTAACCCTACGTGATCTTACTTGTTTAGTTTTAGTTAGCTATTTAATTCTTGTTGTTTTATTTTTATTGCATACTTTAGTTAGAATAATTCTAAAACCCCCCCTTTTAATTGTTGCTTTTCGTGAATCCTTGGAATTGTTAGAAATAAATCAACCAGTCTCTGTGGATCGACCCTGTTTGCACTATACTCTGTGTTTGGTTGTTAAATAGGTATTTTAATTATTTTTGACGGATCGACACCTGTCAAATTTTGGCGCCGTTGCTGGGGACTGTGTTTTTAATCGGTTTTATTTCTTTTCATGAACAGGAGCATTCACGGAAAGGACGATCATCCAACAATGTTTGCGAATGCACAACAGTTCAACAATTATGCAAACATTCCACAACAGGTTAACGGGGTCAACTCTTCAACTTTTGATGAAATTAAGAATAGGATAAGTGCTTTGGCTTCTAACCTTGGTGTAGGTGTACCCCAAGTAGCGAAGGTCTGTCAATTGTGTGCGAGCACGTTGCATCCCACCGACGCGTGTCCATCCCTTCAAGAATCCCCTTTCAAAAATGTGGACCCATTCGGATATCAACCTCCGATGTACAATCCATACTCCAACATGTATAATACCGGATGGTATGGCCACCCCACTATGAGTTATGCACCGAATCCACCAAACTTCCAAAACTTCGTACCCACACCTCCACAACCCCAACAACCAATCCCTCAACTGTACCCACCTTTCAACCCACAAGCTGATCAGATTGAAAAATTGGAGACCTCAGTTAAGAACTTGGAGACCCAATTGTGTCAAATTGCAGCCTCATTGAGCTGATTAGAGAATCAACGGAAACTTCAATCACAAACGGAGGATCAGAGGCGAAACATGAGTGCAATCACGATCCTAAGTGATGAGGAACTGCCTCCCCCAGTGGAGAAGACCAAAACTCGTCAGAACAGAGCAGAAACAGAACAGACTGTCGACTTGACCGTTAAGCGTGACCACGTCTTAGGGTCCAGTCGCGACAGAAAGTCAGAAATTAAAGTCCAGCCCAAGCCATGGGTGGAACCACCTCCGTTTGTAGAGATCCTGGTCCGAGCGAGGAAAGAGAAGGAGGAGCAAAGTATACTTGAGACTTTTCGAAAAGTTGAAGCCAACATTCCTTTGTTGGATGCTATTCAACAAACCCCACGACATGCGAAATATCTTAAGGAACTCTGCACCAACAAACGAAAGCTAAAAGGTAATGAAATCCTGAGTGTCGGAGAGAATGTCTCCCTATTTTACAAAAGAAATTACCTCCTAAGTGCGGAGACCAAGGTATGTTTTTCATTCCATGTAAAATTGGCAAGGCTGAGATTAAGAAAGCAATGTGTGATTTGAGTGCGCCCATTAATTTTATGTCTCTATCTGTTTATACTACGCTTAATCTTGGTCCCTTGAAAGATACAAGTGTCATAATTCAGTTCGCTGATCGATCTGGTGTATATCCAGATGAAGTATTAGAGGACGTACTTGTGCAAGTTGATGAATTAGTCTTTCCTGCTGATTTTTATGTGATCTATATGGAGGATGAAAGTTCTTTGAGTACTTCTGATATTTTACTTGGGCGACCTTTTCTCAGTACTGCTAAGGCTAAAATGGATGTTCATGATGGATTATTAACTCTTGAATTTGATGGTGATATGGCAACATTTAATGTTTATGAGTCAAAAAAATGTCCTAATGAATTATCTAGTGTTTTTAGCAGTGATATGACTGAGAACTCAAGTAATGAAACTTTTGAGCTTAACAATGTGGACAAACTAAGTTTTGAATCGTTTTAAAATTTAGTAGTTGAAAATTTTGAGAGTAAGTCGAAACATGTTAGTTTGCATGATGATGTCTTTGATATGGTGATACCATTAGAGCATGTTAAACCTCTCAATATAAAGGCTTCAAATTTGAAATTATTCAATGACTTAGCTAAACTGAATTCTTTCGTTTTGTAGGCACCTATTGTGGAACTCGAGAAGTTTGTGGATAATCTGAATTATATTTTCAAAGGTGGAGGAAAATTTGTAGATTCAAAGCCTACCCAAGTTGAATTCCTGGATGAGCAGTTTTTCAAGACACGTGACCGTAAGACGTGGCCACGCTCTGAGGTCACGCGCTGGTATGCTGATATTATTGATCATTTAACTACTACCTTCCTCAGATCTCATGTCTTTTTCGAGTTCAGGAATCTTAGTGATCGGGGTAAATATTTTTACAAACGGTTGATGGAGTCTTTGATGAGGAACTATGTTGCACGGACACGGACACGGCGACACGGACATGACACGACACGGACACGGCGACACGGATTTTTTCAAAATTTTAGGACACGACACGGCTATATTTTATATAAATAAAAATATTTTATAAGTATAATCTATGTAACATAAAATATTTATAAAAATATATAATATTAAAAAGTAAAATAAGTTTTGTTATTTCAATTTTCTCTTCAAAAAATTCAAAAAATATTAAAAAAAGCATAAAAAAATGATCAAATTTGCCCCGCCGTGTCCGAGCCGTGTCGGACACTCCACCTGGCCGTGTCCGACACCGTGTCCCAATTTTTTTTTTATTTTTTTTTTCGGACACTCCTTCAGCCGTGTCCGACACGTGTCGGAGCCGTGTCGGAGCCGTGTCCGTGTCCGACACGTGTCGGACACTGCACGGGCCATTTTTTAGGCGTGTCCGTGCTTTAGAGATGAGGAAGTATCAAGTCATGTTGCGAACCTCTACGACTTACCATCCCCAAACTAAAGGCCGCAATGGACTAGAAGATTCGGCTCCACACAGTCGAGGGGATTTGTATGGAGGGTGTACTTCCATTTGAGTAGCACTTCAACAAGTCTTGTCGAGCCTAAGACATAAAACAAGGGCGCTATTGGGAGGCAACCCAAGTTTTGGAGGTTTAGACGCCTTTTTCTTCCCTCAGTTTCTTTTTCTTTTATTTTTTTTCGGTTCTCGTGGTGTTTGTGTTGATTTTCTGCCCTTTTCTTTCTTGCAGGAGTGCGTAACTTAGCCCAGATAATGCTGATATGCTGCTGATAACTGCTGTCAATTTTCTGCTAACATGACCCTTAGGCGTGACCATGCCTAACAGCCACGCCACTTCCAGAATTTCAAATGAGATGGGGAATTTACATGCCCAGACGCCCTACCTCCCCAACCTGAACTTCAGGAAAGTCCTCTTTACTCTAGATCTTGATTTTTCTTATGCCTTGAGGACAATGGATGATAAGTGTGGGGGGGTCCACTAGTGCTAGAATTGAAATTTTTTTGAAAATTTTGTTTTGTGGCTGAACTTGTGATTTTACTTTGAACTTGAGGATGTTGATAATTGTGGAAATATTTCTCCCGTTTTGAATGCTTTCTATTAGGTTTGATTGTTGAATTTTGCTAGAACGAGTTAGGCTTGTTAAATGCATGAAATTTGTGTGAGATTTGATGAATTAGTATAATTATATACCCTCATTTTTCGCGCACCATTGAAAGAATTAATATGCTTTGCTTAGATAGAGAATTTCATGCTTTTCAATTAAGTCTAAAAGTTGATTAGAATGCATCTTAACTCCCTTCGAGGTGAAATTTTTAGTTAACGATTGACTTGGGAAGTGACTTAGGCGATCGTTGTCGGTGGTAAGCCTTTTCTTGATCTTTTCACAAATAAAATTATCCCGTTTGGCCCCATTGAGCCTGAATGTTGTGCAAAATTTCTTTTTAGCCACGTTACAAGCCGATGCACAATATTATTTTTCTACCCTACTTTGAATCACACCTTGCTTGCTCATTTTGAGTATGAATTTTTAGATATCTTTAGACTCCTTATTATCCTTGGTGCTGTAGAAAAAAAAAAAAAAGTTGAGAGATTGTGCAATGTTGAAAATAAAGAAAAAGAGTGAGAAAAAGGAAAAGAAGTCAAAAGAAAGAAGGAAAAAATGAGCAGAAAAAGAAAAGAATAGAAAAAAAAATTACGAAGAATATAAGAAAAGTGAGAGTGTGTTTTGAGTACCAAAAGTTCGATGAGTGAAAAGGGGGGAAATTAGTTGTATAAGGCAAAATTAGGGAGTCTGGTAGATGAAGAGGGAATTACTACGGGTTTTATCATAAAGTGTGTAAGCTTGGTGTGTTAGCCTTTGATTCCAATTTTTCCTACCTTAACCCAAGCCTTACATTACAAGCTCGAAAGACCTATCGATCTCGAGTTATGAGTTGACTACATTAGTGGAGATTGGTGCGAAGGGTGCATTCGAAGTTGATAATTAGTACTTAGGTGAAAATCATGGATTAATCAATCTAGTCTTTGTACATTCTTTTGTTCAATTCACACTACATGACACGAGGGTATGCTATTTATACTAATTTGTTGAATTTTGTGCAATTGAGTAGTGTGTTGATGAGTTAGATTTGTTTAGGCGAGAATTCGATGATTGCCTTTGTGATTGTGTTTGATGGGTGACATTGTTTTCATTTGATTTTCATGATTACTCGAGGACGAGTAATGGGTTAGTGTGGGGGGACTTGATAACTCGTTAGTTCGTCATCTTTATAATTGAATTATGCCCCGAATTGTGTTTGAATTGATATTATTTTTAAAAGGAATTGATGCTTTGTTGTTCTTATTGTAGATTCGGACTTGAACTACGAAATTGGAGCAAAATTGGTCATTTTATGAAGATATTCGGGCGAACCGCAGCTGAACGTATTGTTGTTGCTGACTTGATGCATGGAGATTTATTGTTGTTGTAATAATAATTGGGGAGTACTTGGAACATGCAAATGGCTTTATCGTGGGTCTGAGACCTTAATTTTGCTGAAGATTGATTGTTTCTAATTGGTATGGGGTGCACATGTGCAATTAATTGAGGTGGGCTTGGCTTTTGCTTATGGAAGGTTTCATTGTTTCTTTGTGAAGGTGGGCTGCGTAGGTTCATGAAATTCAATTAAAAAAAGGCCCAATTGTGTGAAGAGCTTGGAGGGCAAGCTACAAATCCAATTCCTATTATTTTGAGATTTAGGAATCCGTGTGGTGTCAGGAGAGTTGGACTTATATATTTATACTTTGGTTAGCATAGAAGGGGGATGATCATTTAATAATTGGAGGAGCAGTAACTTCGGACTTTTTGGGGCTTGGGAGCAGCTGCTGCACAATTCCACCTAGTTCTTCTTTTCTTATTTTTATTTTCTCGCTTCTTAGACAATTTAGTTAGAATATTTTGATGAATTCCTCAATTGTTTTCATGAATTTTAGTAGCTAAGTTTTTAATTATCTAGCTAGGGATTATAGATTCGATTTGGATATTATGAGACCTAAACGTTTTTATTAATTCATGTTTATTCAGGCATTTATCTTATCTCCGTGTTTCGTGTTTATTGTGATTAGGCAATTTCGGGATAGTGCACGATCTCTAGGTCATTTAATTTGCATATAGCCATTCATGATGCTTGAAGTGTATGTAAAGTTGATTGATAAATTGTGGTAAATTAGTGACAGGGTCTTAGCGATAACATTCCTCGTTCACTAAGGGATTTGATAATCTAATTTAAATCTTGCGTGTGTCACGACTTGGTTGATTAGGGTTGGTGTTTTTATGGTTCTTAATGCTGCGAATTCATTAAATCCTGTCGAGTGTCTCTAGGGGTTGTGAATTTGTTAGGGAAGATAACTGTCGAGTGTCTCTAGGTTATCCGATAAATTAAGTAAAAACGAGGTTGAGACGAGTGTCTCTATCAACTATAGCCAATCTGTCTGAATAACTCGAATTTATCTTTGAGTCGATGATCAATATAACAATTCGAATAGAATATCACTGGCTAGGTAATTTTCCCTTTGATTGATTTAACCCTACGTGATCTTACTTGTTTAGTTTTAGTTAGCTATTTAATTCTTGTTGTTTTATTTTTATTGCATACTTTAGTTAGAATAATTCTAAAACCCCCCCTTTTAATTGTTGCTTTTCGTGAATCCTTGGAATTGTTAGAAATAAATCAACCAGTCTCTGTGGATCGACCCTGTTTGCACTATACTCTGTGTTTGGTTGTTAAATAGGTATTTTAATTATTTTTGACGGATCGACACCTGTCAGGCCTCACTAAGTCCTTTTTGACTTACAACCCCCCTTCTGTTCATTGCCTCAGAATAAGGTACCATGTCAGCTTCAACGTCGGTAGGAGAACCTGTCAATAGGGGGCATCTCCTTCTGTCTAAAAGTAGGTTTTATGTAATATAGACCTGGCTGTAAAATAGGGTTATAAGACGTACTCCCTTTTAATCAGTTGTACCTTTTGGGACCAGATACTGTTCAGTTGTAAAATTAAGTTGATCTAATATATTTACATTAAGTGCTCCCGTTTACTCTTTTAGTTTGATACTACTGTTTTGCGATGATCGTATTGTATATTGGAAAAAAAAAATTCAATTTGTAATACGGTCATCTGTGGACCCCGATCATTCTCTGAGAGGGGTCCCACAAAGGTGGTATTAGAGCATGGTTCAAACCATGGTCCTAGGACGTTTAGGATATTAGTTCCAGAATATAGTCGAGACATAGGACGAGTGTGAGATTTTATGTTTACCACATCCTAACAATTCAAATTATTTGATTGGTTGTGGATGGCTGGAAGACATGAGATAGGGTATGAAGGTTGCGATAATGTTCGTCGGGATTACTGTAGGATAGGATCGGGACGAGAAAGACGTATACAAATTCATCGGGACTATCTCTCCCTCTACTACTATTCTATAGGCAGCGAACCATGCATCCAGATTTCTTCTAAGGCATGTAGCAAAAGAGCTTGCGACCACCTTGACTGCGGAAACGACGATGCCAGAGAACTAGCTTGGTATTGAAACACACTCGTCTAGAATCTTTCCAATCAACTCAAAAAGGAAACTGGTAAGGATGCAAGAACTTCAAGGCCAGCTCTAGGCGAAGATAAATGAGCTAACAAATACAGAACAACAGCTCTAGAAAAACAAGGAGCTACTCATTCTTTTATATTTGACCACTTCATAACACGTTTAAGAACGGAACTAGAATACTCACCATATAGCTTTGAGGTTAGCACTACTATGGGTTCTAGTTATATTAGCGATCGAATTTGGATAAAATGTCTAGTGAGGATGGCCGATAAGATATACCCAGCCGACCTAATAGAATTACCTACCCAAGGCTACGACTTAATTCTAGGGATGGATTGGCTATATGAACATCAAGCCCAACTAAATTGCTTCACCAAGGAGATTATTTTAGGAAGCAATAACCCATCCAAACCTGAAACCTTACATGCTGTATCAAAAACCCTTCCGTTGATCTCGGTAGTTGAAGCTAAGAAATACAATTAAACAAGGAGCTATGCGATTCATCGCATACCTACTCAATAAGCCAAAGGATCAAGTGAAGATTAAGGAAGTACCAGTAGTAAATGAGTTCCTTGAGGTGTTTCCAGAGAATTTAAACTCATTACCTCCAACTCGAGAGATCGAGTTCATGATTGACATCATACTGGGAGCGGAGCCTTACTCGAAAACACCATATCATAAATCACGCCACACTAACTAAAATTTTTCATGTTGCTTTATAAAAAAGCATAGGTATACAAGAATCGATGTAACAATATTGCATCATACAACAAAAGTAGAAAATTTGCTATTTTATATAATAAAGAAAATAAACTTTAGTGTTAGTAGTATATGTAGCGCCCCCTAACACTACAACCCCGCACCGTAATACTCCCCAAATGGAGATTAGACCCAACACTCAGGAAATATTACGGCGAACGGACAAGATAATATATGAGTAAAGAGTATGACACAGTGCAACGGAAGATAAAGGGGTTTAAAACTTTGCCAGTAACGGGGAGGATAATGTATAACGAAGCAAGAATATCATTATTGCTCAAGGTAGTTTTCAAAAGAGTACAATAGGATGACATGCAAGGACAAAGTATGAGATACTTTAATTCTATGGAGAATAGGCTCAAGACAGTGTACTTTTATGATCAGATCCAGCCTACTATCGTATTGCTTCAAGATACCTCTAGTTGTCGCTCCTTGATTCCTAAAATCATGCATTTTAAAGTAGGCAAGAGGGTTAGTCAAAGTGACTAAGTGAAGGGGGTATGAGGGTTTATATATATATATATATATATATATATATGATCAAGAAGATCTTGATCTACAATATTAACAACAGGATATAGCAAATATAGAACGGTTCATGATATGTGTAAAACAGGGATAGGGGTAGTTTGGAATATTTGTAGAAATATGAACCGTTTGTAACAAGAACATTTATGCCCGCAAGCTAGGCCTCTCCATCCGTAACTCCTTAAATCATGATAAAATAGTAACGGCGTTGATTAAGACACCGATACTTCAATAAAACCAATATGATAATAACTCCGCTACTCCTTGATATCAATAGGGAAGCAAACCCTAGACGATGTGTAGCATAACATGTCTTCAATTGAAATCCTTCACATCTTTCATTGGAAAACCTGCATAAAATCCTTTCAAATAATGTATGTTCAGAATTAACAGGTCTTCCTCATGGCTGTTGAAATCCCCTATATCATAAAGTAGCATGTGAGTACATAAAAAAGCTCTTTTCCACTTACAACTCAATTTATTAGGAAATAGACTAAATAAGGATTGATAAAACAACCACTTAGCTCCATCAAAGCAAGATTTCCTAAAAAGCAATTGAGAGTGAGAGCTAAAAACATTTTTATCATCATATCTTAGCTCAAAAGATGCATCACATGGGAGGGGACTAATGAAATCCATATCATCTAAACAAAACAACTCACTAGGAGACTTTATGGAAGCAAACATAGCAAATTTAACAACATTTCCATTAAAGTCCATCGTGAGTGTGTGATCAAACTCATTGATTTTTGTTTTAGATATATCAAGAAAAGGCTTTCCTAACAAAACATCAAATGAGTTATCAACTACCAAGAAGTCCACGGGGAAAATCATGCCATCAATTTGAATCAAAATATTTTCCCATATGCCCTTGGGATAAACAATTGTTCCATCATCAAGTTTAATGATCATACCTGTTTTTCTCATGGAATTAATATGCAGTTGTGAGCAAATAGACAAAGGCATCAAATTTATAGAGGAACTATAATCACATAAGGCTCTATCAATTCCAATAGTTCCTATTTTACATGGAAGAGCAAATAAACTTTTGACATTACTCACTTGAGGTATCTTTCCTTGAAGGATATCAGAGAAATTCTTTCGAATACTTACTTTCCCATAACAAGGCATACTTTCCTTAGTTGCACACAATTCTTTAAGAGAATTCACATATTGAGGCATAGACTTAATTACATTAAGTAATGGAACATTTATCTCAACATTGTAAAATGCCTTTAGGAACTTTGATTCATCATTTTGGAACTCTGATTCATCTTTTTGAAACTCAACATACCTCTGTGCGGTTGGGTTTAGGCTAATCAATTGTTGAGATTGTACAGTAGGTCTGGACTCCTCGTATGACCTTAAGTCATGGTCATGCCTTATGCTCAGGTCCGTTGTACAGTCCTGCTCTGTTTCAATTCCAGAAATTTGTACTGCTGTATTATGCTCTGTTTCAGCCCCTGTTTTTCTGAAGTGAGTGTTGTCCTTCTTCAAATTCATGCTTACTCTTCAATTCAGCCACAGAAGAAGTTAATTGGCTCAACTCATTCTTCAAGCTTTGAATGCACGTTTGGAGTTCTTGCATATTGTTCCTTGTCTCTTGTTGAAATTGTTGCATATTCGATCTTGTCTCCTGTTGAAATTGTTGTGTATTAATCATAAATGCCTTAAACATTTCTTCAAGAGACGTACCTGAATTGGAAGATGAGGGATATTGTTGTGGAGGTTGAAACGTTGTGCCTACATCACAGTCTTGCTTTGTTGGTTTTGGAAAAAGTTCCTCATCAAGCAAGGGACATCTATCAGTTTTGTGAGGTCCCGTACACACTCCACATTGCTCGGTTATGGGCTGCAAATGGGAAAAAGGATCACCAGTGAGCAAAGGACATCCATTGGTTAGATGGCTTCCCATACAGATACCACAAATATCACTTTGGGAGCTTAAATCCATTGATGACAGCATGTTGATTTTTTCAATTGACCTCTCTGCACAAAAACAAACACTAAGCTATCAAAAGAAAAACAAAACCGATTAGAACCAATCCCCGGCAACGGCGCCAAAATTTGATGGGTGCCGAATCCACCAAATAATAATCCTAAACTACCAAACACAATAAATTGTGTATAGTGGTAAAGGGTCGATCCCACAGAGATTGGTTGGTCTCGTAAATCTCCTAATAGCCAAGCAAACAAACAACAAAAGAAAGAAGGGGGGGAGGTTAACGTAATTAAAACAAACTATTTTAAAGCACAAAATCAGATTGCTACGAACAACTATGGCTGAAAATAAAGAGAGTTGTGAAGGTTGATTAAGAAGAGAAATATCCTAGCTAAGTTGTTACTTCATTCCAGACCTGTATCTAATCCTTGATGCAAAAATCGAATCTAATCAAATGATAGATTAACTTACAATAGACAAGAAGCTCATCTATATCATCCTTTCTTATTTTTAACTTAATCAAGATAAGCTCTTCAATTAAATTCTTACCACATAGCAGTCCCGCGAACAAGTATCTAGGATTTAACTATATGATAGCATTGAGCACCAAAAGGACATTAATCATGATCCAAAATCTCAAGAAGCTTGGATTTATAAAATCATATTACGCATGCCTCATCATATTGTTGAGTAAACATGGTGGTAAACTCTCAATGATGTGTGGTTCTTATATACCTTTACAAGACTATTACGTATCAAGTATTAGTATAACCTCATCAAGTTGTTATCTAGACATCGATTGATCAGAAAGATGATTCGAAAACAACTCATATAGATACGTTCCAAACATGCATAAATACCATGGACTAGATTCGCATTTATTCATTTAGATCTCATAAATATTGGCAAGGAATAAAGATGCAACCTAACTAAGACAAATATGTTCAGCTGTTGTTCATATTTACAGAATATAAGGCTAATAAACTGCTAAGAAACTGAATTTAAACCAACTAAATTATGCTACAAAAGATATACTAAAGTATTTTATAATCTAAGCATGAAATTCAACTAAAAAGAGGAAAGGAAAAGGGATTTCTTGCTCTTGGCCAAAACAGGGGATCAGCCCCTGTTCTTGCTCTGCTCCAGGAGTTGCTGCTGCTACGTTACTTCCTCTCCCTCCTTCTCTTTTTCCCCACTTAACTAGTTTTTATAAAGTTACCTTAAGATAATGATCAAGGGGAATAAATTAACTTTTACAAGTCCCAATAAACATGATTAGGACTCTTGAAACTTCCAAAAATGCAGGATCAACTCTTGCATGTCAGCCATGTTAGCAAGTTGTTGCATGTGTGCCACCTGTCCCAACAAGAGGATTCAGCCGCACTTGTTGACCGTGGTCTGCTTTACGCGCATTGGCCTTAGGGATGATCATGCATTGGGGTCATGGCTCAGGCATTTTCAACACTTAGCATCTTTTCCTTCATAATTCTGCCAAATCCCTCATTTATCAACATGTTTCTGCAAAAGCCAAATAAAAGCAAATTAAGTAAAAATCTAATCCAATTTAGGGGGAAAAGAAAGAGATTTTCATGTAATTTATGCATACTATCAAATCCCCCCACACTTAGACTTTTGCTTGTCCCTAAGCAATAGCTTCCATTCCTAACAAACTGCAAGATGATCCCCATCTAACCACCTCAGCCCCACACTTTATCAATGAGAAAATTTGAACACTAAAATGAATTTCATAACAAGTCTCCACTAGCTATCAAAATGGAAGAGAACAAATTTTAAGTATTTAACTTGCTAGAGAATGTTAAGGAATTTGGAATTCGTTTAATCATGCACATTTACCAAATAGCAATCACAACATATGATCAAAGGGTGCTTATTCTGGACTGTCTAAATTCCAACAAAACAAAAGATAAAGTGAGGGTTCCAACATAACACTTATACCAAAATTCAAAAAAAGTTGTCTATTTCGGGTGTCATAATACCGCTTTGGTACTATATGACTATCCCTAGACTGCACCAAGTGCATCACTCATGGTCACCCATTTTTCAATTTATGAGTTGTATTTAGCCTTAGGTAACCAGCGGAGTGAAACGAGCGGAAATGCATCGAGCAAATGGCTGAAACAGCCTTATTCAGAGACAAATGGCTATAAAAGCCTTATTCAAAAGCTAATGGCTGAAACAGCCTTATTCATAACCCTCAAACAACATTAACATTAGCATTCAGCATCAATAACATTCCTGCTTTAGACAGTCCAAAAATTACACTCTTTTTCACACATGAAGATCCAATTGAAGCATGCAATTTTAGTTTTCATCCATTAATCCAAATTCAAGAACATTCTCTATCAGAGCCAACGAACTTATAAATTTGATCAACTCCAAAAATCAAGCATGGAAATTCATGTTATTTCAACCAATTTTTCATGTTCAAAAGTTCTCAAATCAAAACATGTTGCACATGGTCAGGTTCAAATTAACACAACTGCACAAAAACACCCCAAAAGGAACTAAGGACCTGAGCAAAAAGAGCTAGAAAGACTAACAACTAGGCTATCAAATTAGGCAGAAATAAAATAGGACCAATCAAACAAACATGCAAAATAGTCATCTTTACATGCTTTTCATCCTCTACTAATCCAGCCAAAATATTCATAAACTACCAGAATATCTCCCCCACACTTATTCCACATTATCCTCAATATATAATAAAAGAAAAGGTAAGAGCATGAGGACTCCCCTGAATGTATTTATTGAAACTGTCAGGGATTCATGAGGCTAAGGGATGATCATCCTTTGCGGTCTGGGTCCTGGAGCCCTGTTTCTGCCATAATCTGAAAATTACACAAAAAGCGGTCCTTAGCCAAGAAACACAGAGAAACACGAACTAAATAACAGCAAATCAAAAAGTATTGGGTTGCCTCCCAAAAAGCGCCCTTGTTTAACGTCCTAGGCTAGACGATGTGTAGCATAACATGTCTTCAATTGAAATCCTTCACATCTTTCATTGGAAAACCTGCATAAAATCCTTTCAAATAATGTATGTTCAGAATTAACAGGTCTTCCTCATGGCTGTTGAAATCCCCTATATCATAAAGTAGCATGTGAGTACATAAAAAAGCTCTTTTCCACTTACAACTCAATTTATTAGGAAATAGACTAAATAAGGATTGATAAAACAACCACTTAGCTCCATCAAAGCAAGATTTCCTAAAAAGCAATTGAGAGTGAGAGCTAAAAACATTTTTATCATCATATCTTAGCTCAAAAGATGCATCACATGGGAGGGGACTAATGAAATCCATATCATCTAAACAAAACAACTCACTAGGAGACTTTATGGAAGCAAACATAGCAAATTTAACAACATTTCCATTAAAGTCCATCGTGAGTGTGTGATCAAACTCATTGATTTTTGTTTTAGATATATCAAGAAAAGGCTTTCCTAACAAAACATCAAATGAGTTATCAACTACCAAGAAGTCCACGGGGAAAATCATGCCATCAATTTGAATCAAAATATTTTCCCATATGCCCTTGGGATAAACAATTGTTCCATCATCAAGTTTAATGATCATACCTGTTTTTCTCATGGAATTAATATGCAGTTGTGAGCAAATAGACAAAGGCATCAAATTTATAGAGGAACTATAATCACATAAGGCTCTATCAATTCCAATAGTTCCTATTTTACATGGAAGAGCAAATAAACTTTTGACATTACTCACTTGAGGTATCTTTCCTTGAAGGATATCAGAGAAATTCTTTCGAATACTTACTTTCCCATAACAAGGCATACTTTCCTTAGTTGCACACAATTCTTTAAGAGAATTCACATATTGAGGCATAGACTTAATTACATTAAGTAATGGAACATTTATCTCAACATTGTAAAATGCCTTTAGGAACTTTGATTCATCATTTTGGAACTCTGATTCATCTTTTTGAAACTCAACATACCTCTGTGCGGTTGGGTTTAGGCTAATCAATTGTTGAGATTGTACAGTAGGTCTGGACTCCTCGTATGACCTTAAGTCATGGTCATGCCTTATGCTCAGGTCCGTTGTACAGTCCTGCTCTGTTTCAATTCCAGAAATTTGTACTGCTGTATTATGCTCTGTTTCAGCCCCTGTTTTCTGAAGTGAGTGTTGTCCTTCTTCAAATTCATGCTTACTCTTCAATTCAGCCACAGAAGAAGTTAATTGGCTCAACTCATTCTTCAAGCTTTGAATGCACGTTTGGAGTTCTTGCATATTGTTCCTTGTCTCTTGTTGAAATTGTTGCATATTCGATCTTGTCTCCTGTTGAAATTGTTGTGTATTAATCATAAATGCCTTAAACATTTCTTCAAGAGACGTACCTGAATTGGAAGATGAGGGATATTGTTGTGGAGGTTGAAACGTTGTGCCTACATCACAGTCTTGCTTTGTTGGTTTTGGAAAAAGTTCCTCATCAAGCAAGGGACATCTATCAGTTTTGTGAGGTCCCGTACACACTCCACATTGCTCGGTTATGGGCTGCAAATGGGAAAAAGGATCACCAGTGAGCAAATGACATCCATTGGTTAGATGGCTTCCCATACAGATACCACAAATATCACTTTGGGAGCTTAAATCCATTGATGACAGCATGTTGATTTTTTCAATTGACCTCTCTGCACAAAAACAAACACTAAGCTATCAAAAGAAAAACAAAACCGATTAGAACCAATCCCCGGCAACGGCGCCAAAATTTGATGGGTGCCGAATCCACCAAATAATAATCCTAAACTACCAAACACAATAAATTGTGTATAGTGGTAAAGGGTCGATCCCACAGAGATTGGTTGGTCTCGTAAATCTCCTAATAGCCAAGCAAACAAACAACAAAAGAAAGAAGGGGGGGAGGTTAACGTAATTAAAACAAACTATTTTAAAGCACAAAATCAGATTGCTACGAACAACTATGGCTGAAAATAAAGAGAGTTGTGAAGGTTGATTAAGAAGAGAAATATCCTAGCTAAGTTGTTACTTCATTCCAGACCTGTATCTAATCCTTGATGCAAAAATCGAATCTAATCAAATGATAGATTAACTTACAATAGACAAGAAGCTCATCTATATCATCCTTTCTTATTTTTAACTTAATCAAGATAAGCTCTTCAATTAAATTCTTACCACATAGCAGTCCCGCGAACAAGTATCTAGGATTTAACTATATGATAGCATTGAGCACCAAAAGGACATTAATCATGATCCAAAATCTCAAGAAGCTTGGATTTATAAAATCATATTACGCATGCCTCATCATATTGTTGAGTAAACATGGTGGTAAACTCTCAATGATGTGTGGTTCTTATATACCTTTACAAGACTATTACGTATCAAGTATTAGTATAACCTCATCAAGTTGTTATCTAGACATCGATTGATCAGAAAGATGATTCGAAAACAACTCATATAGATACGTTCCAAACATGCATAAATACCATGGACTAGATTCGCATTTATTCATTTAGATCTCATAAATATTGGCAAGGAATAAAGATGCAACCTAACTAAGACAAATATGTTCAGCTGTTGTTCATATTTACAGAATATAAGGCTAATAAACTGCTAAGAAACTGAATTTAAACCAACTAAATTATGCTACAAAAGATATACTAAAGTATTTTATAATCTAAGCATGAAATTCAACTAAAAAGAGGAAAGGAAAAGGGATTTCTTGCTCTTGGCCGAAACAGGGGATCAGCCCCTGTTCTTGCTCTGCTCCAGGAGTTGCTGCTGCTACGTTACTTCCTCTCCCTCCTTCTCTTTTTCCCCACTTAACTAGTTTTTATAAAGTTACCTTAAGATAATGATCAAGGGGAATAAATTAACTTTTACAAGTCCCAATAAACATGATTAGGACTCTTGAAACTTCCAAAAATGCAGGATCAACTCTTGCATGCCTTCTTGAATCTCCTATAGAAAACTATGTGTCTAATTGACTTATGTGATTAATTGCCTAATTTTCTCTGTATTTATTTTGACTTCAACCTCATTCCATTTCAATTTATTCTTATTATTCTAACATATGCATATTTCATACATTCTTATCATAACATATTTTATACATATATCTCTACTTATATATATATATATACTTAAACTAATTTCTTAAGATTAACATTTCATTCACTTTATGCCATATTCATGAAACATACAATTTCATATGTAATATATATAGATAATTTCTCTACACTAATACCCTCACATTCATTATATATGTATATATTATTATAGCACTAAGTCAATTATATGATATTATATACATAATATCTCTACTTTATTACTTTATACATATATGCATTATATCTATACATATGTTACATATACATTTTATATGCATTTGCAAGACACACAAACACACACCAAATCTCTACAACACACATATAAACCCTTTCCTTCATTTTCATTACATCCATCTTTGATCAAGAAGAAGAAGAGGAGATTCAAGAAGGCATAATCACCACCACCATCATGTTATCATTTCATCTCATCTTTCTTTCATTTCAAGGTATAGATGGAGAATTTGATTAAATCTCTTGAATTATATGAAGTAGGGTTTGGTGTTTATGAAGTGATTCCTTGGTTATAAGTGATTAGAAATTTGTTTAGGATCATTAAACTTCATAGCTTGCATGAATTCTTGCATTATATGAGGTTGAATATCATGGTATGTATATGGGTTTGTTGGGTGAATTCTTGATGATCTAAGTATGTTACCTTGGATTAAATGTTACTTAAATGTTGTATTTAAGCTATATGCATGTTATGTGTTTGTTTTGGGTGTTTTGGTTGAGTTTTCTTGGGAGTTTGCTACCCTTTCTTTCTTCCACGAACTAGCCCCTGTTTTCTGCCCTTTTTCGCACCCAGGAGGACTGCCCGGGCGGTAGTTTTTGTACCTAAAAACTACCCGGGCGGGTAGTTTTGTGCAGGAGGTTTCTGCCCTCTTTTTCCTCGGCCGGGTAGCTTTTGCCTTGTATTTTCCCCGGCCGGGTACTCCCTCATCCGAACTCGGAATCACCTGATTTTTGAACCGTTGGAAACCTCTTGAAGTCTAGAAAAACCTCCAACTAGAATGATCTCAATATTTTTTTTCATTTGTGAGATATAACAAATTCTTTTTGGTGTCACTACTTTACCGGAAATCTGCATTCCTCCAATTTTAAACCTACGCCATTTTCTACTCGTTTTGAACCACAATTCGAACCACCTATCATTTTAAAGTTCTGTTTGTCTACTTTCATACACAACAAACAATACTCCATTTCAATTCTTAGAACTCAAGATATTCCCAATTTCCCACAGCCTGCGCGTTTATAGAAATTGTCAACTTTTGCCAAATTTCACCCAAACACCTCTTATTGCGTTCCTTTCAACCCCTTGGCTCCCGTATATGATTTATATGAAGTATTAGTAGTGCATGAAAATTCTCATGAATTATAATTATCATCATTCCATGTCATGAACATGCCGTTCGTCCATTATTTGGTTCATCTGTCTAGAGTCTTATGTACACTCGTGCTTCTTGCACAGAGTTTGGTCCGGTTGAGGAAAAGGGTTCGTAGGCTTGTCAATTCTTCACTCTTTTGGTTAAGGTAAGGTTTTTTTATGTATTTAAAGCCCATAATATCTCTATGTGACTATTTCGGCCGAAACTTATATTATACCTATAGTTCTCCCAAAATGTCAAAGTGATTTACAAAAGAACCCCGTTTCTTTTAATTAAAACCTACCTACCGTACTATTTTGGCGAGATATTACACTGTATTGCTTGGGCCCTAGGGGAAATGTGGGATTGGAGACCGGAACGGCATCGGACCGTCGGAGAGAACCTCTACAAGTCGTACCCATTGGGAATACCTTCGTGCGACCTAGGAGACTGGAAGACGGGGTATTCCCGAGCCGGTGGTTCCCATACCATCGAAGGAGCGGGTAGGAGTCATGAGCCCCCATCTCACATTGTACTTAGGTGGCTTGGGCCTTGCAAATCCGACCACTGATCCATGGAAGAAGGAGGGATACTAAGTTATCAATTAACTGATTACTTGATTACTGAATTGCATGATCACTTTACACTTAAACTGAACACTGTACACTGTCGGAGTTTGGATGGAGTTTTACCCACTCTTCGGGTCACGATTACAAATGTTAATTGTAATTAAATGGTACTTGTAATTCTGAGTATTGGCTCCTTCCTTAAACTATCCACTTGGACCTTTTCTAAAACCATGCTCGGAATTATAGGTTGCATGTTATGTGAACTATACATATAAACCCCTCACTTAGTCTTCCCAGACTAACCCCTCCTCACTTTCAGTTTTTGCAGGTCTCGCTAGGCGGGGAAACCGAGTTTGTCAAGTCTTTATTTTGTAGCCTAGTTTGAGCTTTTTAGGTTGACGCATACTTCATACTTGCACGCTAATACTGTATTATTCTATTTTGGAGAACTATTGTATATATGTGACGGCCGGGATGGCCTTTGATTGTATAACTTAACCATGTGTTGATATTGTCTATATGCTTCTGCTTAATGTTATTGCATCGTTGATTTTATTTGGTTTAAGGGTTAGCCCCGCTTAGCTAGGTCGAGTTTTTTTTTGTCACCCGTTCGCCACGTGTTTGGTTTGTGTATGGAAATTAATTTCATGCATGGATTGGACTAGTGGTGCGGGGGATGTGACACCTTACGATGCAGATGTTACACTCCTTTGGTGGTATCAGAGCCTAGGTTGCAAAACTAGGCTCTTGAGTCGTGTCTTGTCAGTTTAAGTAGTACGGCTTAGGAATTACGTATCAACTTGAAGGTCTTACATTGTTATTCGAGCATTCTTGATTGGTTATTTGGTGCATTTTATTTACATATCATGGATATTGCTTAATCCCGACATTCATTTCTTAATGTTTATCATCATAGATGGCACGTGGTCGACCTCGTCAAGATAGAAGGACACATTTGCCTCCTAGATATCAACAACAACCTCAACAACCGCCCCAAATGAATATGGAAAATTTTATGGAAGCGGTCTACAATTATGTTGAACAAAGGAGGGCACAAGCTCCACCTCCACCACAACCGGTTCAACCTCCACCACCTCCACCGCCGGTTAGAGATTCCCATGGGATATTTCTTAACTATAATCCTCCAAGGTTCGCCGGTACTATGGAAGATGCCGTAGCGGAGGATTGGGTTTCACGTTTGGAAAGGATCTACAACATTCGCCCCTTCACCTCACTTGAAAGGGCCCAATTTGCTATCTTCCAATTGGACGGGGAAGCCTATGATTGGTGGGAAAGAACCCGTGAGAAGTTAGAGGTTGTCGGAGAAGGATTGACTTGGGATATCTTCAAGAGGGAATTTCGGGAGGCTTTTATTCTCGAAGTGGTTCGTGAAAGGAAAGAACAAGAGTTTATGAACCTCAAACAGGGAGGCCGGACGGTAGCTCAATATTTGGCAGAGTTCAATTGCCTTGGTAAGTATGCTCCTCAAGTCACTCGCGATGAGAAGAAGAAGGTAAGGAAGTTTATTACCGGTTTCAAAGAAACTTTAAGACATGGACAAGCCGGGCATAATTTCGAATCATTCGCCGACATGGTGCAACGGGCTTTTGTTCAAGAGGAGGAGTTCAACAAGAAAGATCCCGTGCCTCGATCTTTTCAGTCGGGATAAGGTTCGCTTTCCGGTTCTAAGAGGCCCATGGTACAAGCTCCCCAACAACATAAATTTCCTTGGAAGAAGCCAAAACCGACCGTACCTATTCCAGTTGCTACCGCACCATTTCCTCCGGCCCCGAATACTAAGCCGTGTGCTCATTTTGGTTGGAACAACCACACTTGAGAGGAGTGTCGATGCCGTTTAGGAGCTTGTTTGAGATGTGGGGCCATGGACCATAAAGTTGATACATGCCCGAAGAAGAATGAACCCCTGAATGCGGGACAGAGGTAAATTATGAGGGCTCGTATTTATGCTATAGATGGGGAGGAGGAGAATGCTGAGGGGGATCCCACCGCCGTTGTTGACGGTACAATACACATTCATGGCACGAGCATAC
The DNA here is from genome assembly GCA_037501455.1 of Lantana camara. Taxonomy (NCBI): domain Eukaryota; kingdom Viridiplantae; phylum Streptophyta; class Magnoliopsida; order Lamiales; family Verbenaceae; genus Lantana; species Lantana camara. The sequence goes on along the minus strand of CM074855.1, from coordinate 25,125,376 downwards.
ATGCATTATTTGACCCTGGAGCCACACATTCTTTTCTTTCTCGTGGCATTGCTGCTTCTTTGTGTTTGCCTGTTGTTTGTACTTCTGTTTGTTATGTGATTAGATCCCCGTTGGGGGGGGGAGCCTCGTTTCTGATCGGGTGTTTCGACGAGTTCCGGTGAGAGTTGAGGGTCGTGAATTTCCAACGGACTTCATTGAGATGCCTATCAGTCGGTATGGTGCGATTTTGGGTATGGATTGGCTTTTCGAGCATGATGCTAAGATTGATTGTCGAGCTAAGAGAGTCCAGTTGGGTTCAGACGTCATTGTTGGTTTGGGTTCGAAGATTCCACCGTTGTTGTCCTTCGCTGAGGCTTCTAAGTTGATTCGTGAGGGTGCTTCGGGTTTCTTAGCTTATATTCTAAAAAAGCCAAAGGATCAAGCTAAGCTTGAAGAAACTGAAATTGTGAAGGACATTCTCGAGGTCTTCCCGGAGAGTTTGGGATCTTTACCTCCAGAACGAGAAATGGAGTTTGTAATTGACTTGTACCCGGATGCTAAGCTGTTTTCTAAGACTCCTTATAGGGTGGCTCCTGCCGAGTTGAAGGAGTTGAAGAAACAACTTGAGGAATTGTTGTCAAGTGGGTATATTCGTCCGAGTTCGTCACCTTGGGGTGCACCGGTCCTATTTGTAAAGAATAAAGACGGGACCTTGAGAATGTGCTTAGATTATAGAGAATTGAATCGGATGACTATTAAGAACAAGTACCCCCTTCCATGGATTGAAGAGTTGTTTTTGATATCCTTCAAGGTTCTACGGTTTATTCCAAGCTTGATCTACGCCAAGGATACTATCAATTGCGGATCCGAGAAGAGAATATCCCAAAGACAGGGTTCAACACTCGGTACGGGCATTATGAGTTTGTTGTGATGCCGTTTGGATTAACTAATGCCCCAGCAGCTTTCATGGACATGATGTACAGAATATTCAGGCCTTTCTTGGATAAGTTTGTGGTGATATTTATAGACGATATTCTCGTGTATTCGAAGTCTGCCGAGGAATATGCAAGGCATCTTAAGTTGGTTCTACAGACCCTCAAGGATAATCAGTTGTTCGCAAAGTTCAGTAAGTGTGACTTTTGGATTGATAAGGTTTAATTTCTGGGTCATGTGATTTCAGCAAAGGGAGTTGAAGTGGATTCTTCCAAGATTGAGACAGTCTCTAAGTGGGAGAGACCTAAGAACGTCTCTGAAGTTAGAAGTTTCTTGGGTTTAGCGGGATATTATAGAAGATTCGTGAAGGACTTCTCAAAAATCGCTGCACCTTTAACCCGATTGACCAAGAAAGAGGTGAAATTCGTGTAGGATGAGGCGTGCGATAAGAGCTTCAATCTCTTGAAGGAGAAGTTGACTATAGCCCCGGTCATCACACTTCCCAAAGGCTCTGAAGGTTATGCGGTGTATACGGATGCTTCTAAGGAAGGATTGGGATGTGTCTTGATGCAAAACGGGAAAGTTATTGCATATGCCTCTAGAAAGTTAAAGGAACATGAGAAGAACTATCCCACACATGATTTGGAACTTGGTGCCGTGGTGTTTGCTCTTGGAAAGTGGAGACACTACTTGTATGGAATTCCTTTAGAGATTTATACGGATCACAAGAGTCTTCAATATTTGTTCACACAAAAGAATTTGAATATGAGACAAAGAAGATGGATGGAGACTCTTGAGGACTTTGATTGCAAAATCAAATATCATCCCGGTAAGGCCAATGTCGTTACCGATGCACTTAGTAGGAAGAATAGTGTGTCGGGTTTGAAAGTGGATGAAGGAAATAAGGATGAGCCAATTGTGGTAAAGGCTCGGGTGACTAATATCACCATACAACCGGAGTTAAAGCACCGATTATTTGAAGCTAAAGCTAGTGATCCAGGAATTCAGAAGCTCGTGGCCAAAGCAAGGGATGATCCGGAGTGTCCGCTCGGATATGATGCAACAGGCTTGTTTCGGTTTAAGCACAGAGTGGTTGTTCTTGAGGAATTAAGAAGGTTATTACTTGAAGAAGCTCACAGGTCGGCTTATTCTATCCACCCGGGAGGTAATAAGATGTATAAAGATTTAAAGCAATACTATTGGTGGAATGGACTAAAGAAGGATGTTGCCGAGTTTGTGAAGCGTTGTATCACTTGTCAAAAGGTTAAAGCTGAAAATCAAAAGCCCTGAGGTCTTCTTCAGCCGTTAGGGATCCCAGAATGAAAGTGGGAACAAGTTACTATGGACTTCGTTTCGGGTTTACCGAGAGTTAAGGGTGGTTATGACGGCATTTGGGTAATTGTTGATCGTTTAACTAAGTCAGCTCACTTCTTGCCGGTTCGGATGTCCGATAAGATTACTAAGCTAGCCGAGCTTTATAAGAAAGAGATTGTTCGTCTTCATGGAATTCCAGTTAGTATTGTGTCAGATAGGGATCCGAGTGTTAGGAATAGTGCCCTAAAAACCGATTGTATATCCGCTTTGTGCTTTTCCTTATTGTAATCACAGACAATCTTTGAATGAAATAACGAATTGAGGCAACACTTCTTTATATGCTCTTGTTTGGTATGCGTTTACTTTAGCTGTGCATGTATGAGAACTCCCCTAATCCTGATGACTTTAGGACTCTAACATTTAGGTGAAATGGTTCATGAAACGAGCCCTATATCACATAAGTCATGATTAGTAAAATACTCCAAGCCGATGAGTCCTACAGACAGTGGGAGTGTCAACCTGACTCCTCTAAGGCTTGCTTGTGGGATCACGCCCTTAAGAAGGACCACCTTGTTTCATGGAGGTGCAAAGTGTATGGTTGATACGTGCGTGATACATGAGGGTGCTTACTTTAATAAGTAAGTTCACTGAGGTGCCCCGTGTGAGAACATTCCTAAATGGGAAAGGAAGTTTTATTTCAGGAAATGGAAACTTCCAGATTAGGAAATATCTCACGAGTCATTGATGTGATTAATTGATCCTTAGACTTGAGGTTCCTTGTCACTTTATGAGTTAACTCTGTAGCCTTAGGTATAAGCTTTAAAGGGTGTCGCCTTAGACAACTGATTCAAGGCTTATGCTGGGGCTGCACAAGTGATTCATGAAAGTGAATGAGAATCAAGAAAGGACCTACACTTGCATTTGCAAGGTGATCTCTCATTGTGTAAGTCATTCATATGCCATATGGAGTCCTTGGCCAAGGCAGTAGATCAAGACATCAAGAAAAGTGTTTCTTGGATTGAGATCAAATGGATATGATATGCACTTAGCTTTAAGACCGGATTATTAGGGTTCTGATTATTCCCTTGCCCTAGATCTTGGTTGAGAGATAGTAAGTAGGAGGATTATATCTCACATGAATCAATGACTTAAAGGTTCTGTCGAATCCGAACATTCCAATTCAGCTAGGGGTTAAACACCTGTTGCTAGACTATGGTCGTTTAATCTATGGACTGATTAATTAATTAGTGAATTAATTAATTAGGGTCACTGCTAATTGAATTGAGAACCTAGAGGGTCACACACAACAACTTGGTTACCTGAGTTGAGGCTTTAAAATGATTAAACGAGTTAATCGAGCCTAGAGGGTTCCACACGTGTGAAACCACACGTGTGGGTCACGTGACTGGACACGTGTCATTGTGACACGTGTGCCACACGTGATTGTTTAATAATATATTAAATAATTAATTTGTTAATTATTTAATAAACTTTGGTTTAATTTTGAATTAAAAAGAAAGTCTTATTTTGGAGAAAATAATCTAGTTAATTAATTATGAATTAATTAATTAGATAAAAATAAGTTATTTATTTTATAATAAATAAAGTATAAAATTATCCAAAAATAGTTTGGATATTTTTAGCTCTCTTAAAAGTTGACTTGAATTAGAATTCAAAGTCAAAGTTGGAAATTACTTGAAGATCAAGTAATAGGAGAGAGGAACCAAAACCCTTGCCTATGAGGACAAGGATTTCGGCCGCCCCTCTCTTTTCCTATATATAGGGGAGCTCATGCTCCCCGTTAGAGCTAATTGGCAATTCTTTTGGTTCATGTGTTGAACACCTTCCTTTCTCCAAGATCAAATAAACCCTAGGTTAAGCCTAAACACTAACTAGAGAACTAGCATCCTTACTAGTTAGATTGTGATCAAGTTGGTGGACTTTCTCTAGAGACTTCAAGTTAGAAGTTTGAAGATTCGAGCTTTACCAAGGAGAGGGGATCAAGCCGCGAGAAGAGCGTTCTTGGGTGGCTTGAAACGCTTCAAGAAAGAACAAAAGAAAAGTAAGTTTTCTATCTTTACGAATTTGGTTACACGATTGCGAGTTCAAGGTCCTTTTGTTGGGAAAATTTTTTAAATGCCGCTGCTTTCTGATTCGTGTTTTCCAACAAGTGGTATCAGAGCCACCTCGTTAATCGTGTTTCTGATTCGTCTCAATTATTCTGAATTTGGTAGAAATTCTTAGGCTTGATGCGAATGAGTATTTGTAATTGTTTTAGAAAGCCTGAATTACGAAACTGTATTTTTTTCCTGAAAGTTTCTGAAAATTGGTTTTTGCAAAAAATTTAATTTTTGAAAACTATTTTAGATTTGAAACTGTATAAACTGTTTTTGGATTTCTTGGATTGGTTTTGCTTTTGAACGAAAACACGAAACGAAAACCTGGATCACGACGAACACGCGAAACCCAGCGCGCCACCGCCCGCCTGTCCTAGGCGTGCGCAGGGCAGCCGCCCAGCACCTCCCGCACGCCTGTGCGGGAGCCTTCCGGGCGCGCCTAGGCGCCCCCGCCCAGGGCGGCCGAGACTGGCCGCCCATCGCCCGCCGTCGCCCGACAGGGCGCGCCGCATGCGCACGCAGTGCGCGCACTCGCCCTGCCTTGGCCGGGCGCTATTCGTGCCTGCCGTGCGTGTCCGCGCACGCTTGTGACCCGTTTCACGTACGGGCCCCGTTTTCCTGATCCGAACTTTCGTATTTCGTGCAATCCAGTCCCAATTTTGTTTTTTAATTTTAAAATTTTATTTTCGAATATTTATTTTAATTTTTGAATAAAACTTAAAATTGGGATTTTTGAGAAATTGAAACGGTTTATATTTTGAGAAAATACAATCTTTGATAAAATTATTAATTTTCAGAAATTAATTGGAATTTTATTTGTTTTGGTAATTTGGGATTTATTGAAAACTTTTATAAATAAGACTCGTATCAAGTCGTGTTTTAAGTCATTAGGACTTGAAACGAGAATTTTAATTTATTGGTTAAATTTAAATTCTCGCAAGAGCATGTTAGGTGATCATGGGTTTAGATCTATGTATGGTTTTAATTTATGCACGTGGATGGTTTAAATTGGGGTTGGAGCCCTATAGTTGCGTTTTTTTAATTGAGGTTGGAGCCTCACTTATGTGCGTACTGTTATGTGATTTATTATGTGGCTTTCCATATTACTGTTTTTTTAGGCCGGGGTATGCCCCGTGTAATTGTCTAAGGCCAATATGAAGATTGAGCCTTATTACTTTATGTATTTTTCCTTTTATTGTAATTTGAGAGTAGAGATAGGTGGTGAGGTTTTATTTTCATTTTGGAGACAATGCACCCATGGAGTAAGATGGACCACATTTAAGTAACAAGGAGGCCATAAGTGAAGACCCCTCAAAATGTTAGGGAGGGGAATCTCAATTGTTAAATGTAATAGAGATAGGGCTCGTATTTTGTTACCGCTTTCCCTTATGTGATTTAAACTGTTTATGTGGCATGTATGTTAGAACTTGTGATTGTGGAGTGGCTCCCACATATCACGCATAAGATAGGTAGAACCCATGATCATTACATGTTAGTATCATGCTAGGACATGTTATCTGTTTATGTGCTTGTTTGATATGCATTTAAGTGTACTTGCATTAATCAAGACTAATAAAATTGGATAACATATATGTTGGTGAGGTCAAACCGGACAACTCTCCGGTTGATTCGAAAATTCCCATTAAATATTAAGCTAATTTCGAACAAATAGGTGTTTAATTCGAGATGCAAATTTTGAATTAAATTCCTAGCATTCCATCAATAGGTTTTAAGTTTAGTAAGTAAAGCTAGTTATTGTCCGCGAGTCGTGGGATAGCTAGTGGAGCTTATTAGTTCTTAGTTACCTAATTAATCATTTTAAATGGTCAATATTTCGTGGTCAATTTTAGCAAGGGCGATGTCCGCGAGTCGTGGGTCGTTCGAACTAAGTTTTGGTCATGATCTTATGATTGATGGGTCTAGCTTAACGCCTAAGTAAATATGGATGTCGTACGAGTCGTGGGTCCATATTGAAAGATAGGTGATGCAAAAACAATTACTAAGAGTTCTAAAGGTGTTAGAATTGGTAAGTTGTACCTACCTAGGGTTCTTACTTAGAATGTCCGCGAGTCGTGGGTTCGAGGTAAAATGCCTAGGATCTTAGTACCCATTGGGAAACGTGTTCCTCTTAGATCTTTGGGAATTCTAGATCTTTGAAAAACAGTGGGAGCTACATTAGATTAAAGACCTTATCTTTTGTATATCGTTATAATTCAGCATGCTCACTAGTTCTCTGTTTTACCATTTAGGTCGTAGATTCTGTGATTCTCTACGTGTTTTGAAATGGCAACCAAAACCCCTCTTATATCGATCCTCGAGTCAAACAAGTTGACTGGTCCCAACTATTCTGATTGGCTGAGGAATCTAAAAATCATTTTAGATTCTGAGAAGAGAACTTATGTTCTCTTCGAAGGGGAGCCTAGTCCCGAAGGGGAGGCTCCCACTCGGGCCGAGCGGGACGCGATTCAGAAGTGGAAGGATGATAATCTCCAAGCCCGTTGCCTTATGTTGGCTAACATGTCTCCGGACTTGCAAAGGCAACATGAGGCCATGGAATTTGCTTGGGAGATTTACGACCACTTAGAGCAACTTTACCGCCCTCATGAACGTGTTACAAGGTATAACACTTCAAAGGAATTGTTCCACTTGAGAATGAGGGAAGGTTCAAGTGTCCATGAATATGGACTCAAGTTTCTTGCCCTTACTGAGAAACTTGCTTCCATGGACATGCCACTGAAAGATGAGCTTTCAGTGGATTTGTTGCTAGCTTCGCTCCCACCATCATTCAACCCATTTGTCCTTAACTTCAACATGAATCATGCTGGTGCTACTGTAGCTGAGCTGATTAGTCAGCTTGTGACTGCTGAAAGCACGATCAAGAAGGACAATAAGGTTTTGATGGTGAATGCTCCATCTTCCTCTTCTGGGCCTTCTAAAGGTAAGGGCAAGAAAGCCCAAAAGAAGAAGAAGAAACCCCTTAGGCCCACTGGTGGCATTTCGAAGGGGAAGGCCCAAAAGAAGAAGCGTGATCAGAAAGAGGATGTTTGCTTCCATTGTGGCAAAGTGGGACATTGGAGGAGAAACTGCCCAGAGTACAAGGCTACTCTAAAGAAAGGTATCTTTCTCGTTGAAGTAAATCTTTCTATTAATTCTAGTTCTTGGGTACTTGATACCGGTTGTGGAACTCATATCTGTAATGATGTACAGATGCTAAGTGAAGTCCAACAACTCAAAGAAGGAGAATGTGTCTTGAAGATCGGCGATGGCTCAAACGTTGAAGCTCGAGCTTCAGGCACAATTAGATTAGATTTAAGTAGTTTTGAGTTAGTATTAAATAAAGTCCTTTATGTACCGAGCATTATTCGTAATATAATTTCAGTTCCAATATTAGATTGTGAAGGTTATGAAACTTATATTAAGAATGGTAAATACTTTATCAAACGGAACAACTCTTTCGTTCATATCGGTACTCTAACTAATGGACTTTACCTAACTCAAAACATCAATATTATATACAACGAGAAACAAAGCGTAAGAGAGATGACAAAGTTTCAGCTCCCTTATGGCACGCTAGATTAGGACACATTTCCAAGAACAGAATTAGCAAGATAAACACTTTAGGATCATTCTCTAAAAATGATCTCAAAGAGTTAACTTCTTGCGAATCCTGTCTCAAAGGAAAAATGTCCAAAGTTCCTTCTAAAGGAACTGTGGAACGTGCCACTAAGGTTTTGGATTTGATTCATACTGATGTTTGTGGACCGCTTAGTGTAAGCACTAGAAACAATCATCAGCATTTCATAACCTTTACCGATGACTTTAGTCGATATGGTTATGTATACTTAATGAAGTATAAATCTGAAGCTTTTGAGAAATTCTTAGAATTTCAAAAGGAGGTTGAGAACCAAACTGGTCACAAGATCAAAGCACTTCGATCTGATCGAGGAGGCGAGTATCTTAGTGAAGAATTCCTTAATCATCTCAAAGATAATGGGATTATCTCTCAGTGGACTCCTCCGGGAACTCCTCAGCTTAATGGAATTTCTGAGAGAAGGAATCGAACCTTACTTGATATGGTTCGCTCCATGATGAGTTTCACTGACTTACCACCTTCTTTCTGGGGTTATGCCCTAGAAAGTGCAGCAAAGATTTTGAATCTAGTTCCCTCTAAGTCAGTCCCTAAAAAGCCCCATGAAATGTGGCACGGTAAAATCCCTAGTTATTCTTACTTAAGAATTTGGGGTTGTCCTGCTTACGTGAAGAGGACAGTGGGAGATAAGTTAGAATCTCGTTCTAACTTATGTTACTTTGTAGGTTATCCTAAGGAATCCATAGGATAGTACTTCTATGATCAATCTGAGCAAAAGGTGTTTGTTTCCAGAAATGCCACTTTTCTTGAGGAACCGTTCCTTAAAGAAAAGAAAGGCAAGATCATAGAATTAGAAGAAGTGCAAAATGACCCCACACCACCCACTGAAGAAACGTCCCACTCTGATCAACTACAACCAATCACGAATTTCGATACACACGAAAATCCTCCTCTAAGGCGTTCTGAACGCACTCCTAGACAGCCGGAGAGATGGTATGGATTCTTCCATGAAATCTCTCAAAAGGATAATGATCCTTTAACATATGAGGAGGCACTTTCAGATTCTGACTCTGAACAGTGGATAGAAGCCATGAAATCCGAAATGGATTCCATGAACTCCAACCAAGTTTGGACCTTGGTAGATTTGCCTGATGGGGTCAAACCCATAGGTTGCAAATGGATCTTTAAGAGAAAGCTTGGAGTTGATGGAAGCATTGCAGCCTACAAAGCAAGACTGGTTGCAAAAGGATTCACTCAAAGACCCGGCGTGGATTTTGATGAAACCTTTTCACCAGTTGCAATGCAAAAGTCTATTCGGATCATGCTTGCCATTGCTGCATATTATGACTATGAGATATGGCAAATGGATGTGAAAACTGCATTTCTCAATGGTGACATTGATAAAGACATTTATATGGAGCAACCCATAGGTTTCACATTCAGTGGGAGTGAGCAAAAGGTTTGCAAACTCCAAAGATCAATCTATGGATTGAAACAGGCTTCTAGGAATTGGAACATTCGATTTGATGAATCAGTCAAAGTGTTTGGCTTCATCCAAATTACGAATGAATCATGTGTGTATAGAAAGGAATTGGAGACCTCAGTGCAATTCTTAGTACTTTATGTTGATGACATCCTTCTTATTGGGAATTCGAAGGATGACATGAAAGTGACTAAGTTATGGTTATCGAACCAATTCGAGATGAAGGATCTTGGTGATGCGTCCTATATCCTTGGAATTAAAATCTATAGAGATAGATCTAGAAGGTTAATAGGACTATCACAGTCGATGTACATTGACAAAGTATTGAAGAGATTCAATATGGAGTCAGCAAAGGTTAAGAACCTTCCTATGAGTGTAGGAACATGTCTTTCAAAGAAGATGTGTCCTAAGACTAACCTTGAGAAGGAAAGAATGACTCATACACCTTATGTATCAGCAATAGGTAGCATAATGTATGCAATGTTATGTACTCGACCGGATGTGGCTTATGCACTTAGTGTGACAAGTCGTTTCCAATCTGACCCTGGAGATGGTCACTGGGCTGCCGTGAAGAATATTCTTAAGTACTTGAAAAGTACTAAAGATTTATTCTTAGTTTACGGAGGTCAGAAAGATCTTACTGTCGAAGGATACTGCGATGCAAGCTTTGCATCTGACTTAGATGATTTTAAGTCAATGTCAGGATACATTTTCTGCCTAAACGGCGGAGCAGTGAGTTGGAAGAGTTCCAAGCAAACTACCACTGCGGATTCGACCACTGAGGCCGAATACTTAGCTGCAAATGATGCAGCTAAGGAAGGTGTTTGGATTAGAAACTTCATTCAAGAGTTGAATGTTGTTCCTAGCATGAAAGACCCCATTACTGTGTTTTGTGACAACACTGGGGCGGTTGCTCAAGCAAGAGAACCAAGATCTCACCAACAGACCAAGCACAATATGAGGAAGTATCACCTAATCCGTGATATTATCAAAAGAGGAGATGTGCAAATCGAGAGGGTCACATCAGCAGAGAACGTGGCAGATCCACTTACTAAACCCCTTAGTCGAGAAGCTTTCCAAGGTCATCTTTAGAAGATGGGGCTTAGAGTAGCTTTAGAATGGCTTTGACGGGCAAGTGGGAGATTGTTAGGAATAGTGCCCTAAAAGCCGATTGTATATCCGCTTTGTGCTTTTCCTTATTGTAATCACAGACAATCTTTGAATGAAATAACGAATTGAGGCAACACTTCTTTATATGCTCTTGTTTGGTATGCGTTTACTTTAGCTGTGCATGTATGAGAACTCCCCTAATCCTGATGACTTTAGGACTCTACCATTTAGGTGAAATGGTTCATGAAACGAGCCCTATATCACATAAGTCATGATTAGTAAAATACTCTAAGCCGATGAGTCCTACAGACAGTGGGAGTGTCAACCTGACTCCTCTAAGGCTTGCTTGTGGGATCACGCCCTTAAGAAGGACCACCTTGTTTCATGGAGGTGCAAAGTGTATGGTTGATACGTGCGTGATACATGAGGGTGCTTACTTTAATAAGTAAGTTCACTAAGGTGCCCCGTGTGAGAACATTCCTAAATGGGAAAGGAAGTTTCTATTTCAGGAAATGGAAACTTCCAGATTAGGAAATATCTCACGAGTCATTGATGTGATTAATTGATCCTTAGGCTTGAGGTTCCTTGTCACTTTATGAGTTAACTCTGTAGTCTTAGGTATAAGCTTTAAAGGGTGTTGCCTTAGACAACTGATTCAAGGCTTATGCTGGGGCTGCACAAGTGATTCATGAAAGTGAATGAGAATCAAGAAAGGACTTACACTTGCATTTGCAAGGTGATCTCTTATTGTGTAAGTCATTCATATGCCATTTGGAGTCCTTGGCCAAGGCAGTAGATCAAGACATCAAGAAAAGTGTTTCTTGGATTGAGATCAAATGGATATAATATGCACTTAGCTTTAAGACCGGATTATTAGGGTTCTGATTATTCCCTTGCCCTAGATCTTGGTTGAGAGATAGTAAGTAGGAGGATTATATCTCACATGAATCAATGACTTAAAGGTTCTGTCGAATCCGAACATTCCAATTCAGCTAGGGGTTAAACACCTGTTGCTAGACTATGGTCGTTTAATCTGTGGACTGATTAATTAATTAGTGAATTAATTAATTAGGGTCACTGCTAATTGAATTGAGAACCTAGAGGGTCACACACAACAACTTGGTTACATGAGTTGAGGCTTTAAAATGATTAAACGAGTTAATCGAGCCTAGAGGGTTCCACACGTGTGAAACCACACGTGTGGGTCACGTGACTGGACACGTGTCATTGTGACACGTGTGCCACACGTGATTGTTTAATAATATATTAAATAATTAATTTGTTAATTATTTAATAGACTTTGGTTTAATTTTGAATTAAAAAGAAAGTCTTATTTTGGAGAAAATAATCTAGTTAATTAATTACGAATTAATTAATTAGATAAAAATAAGTTATTTATTTTATAATAAATAAAGTATAAAATTATCCAAAAATAGTTTGGATATTTTTAGCTCTCTTAAAAGTTGACTTGAATTAGAATTCAAAGTCAAAGTTGGAAATTACTTGAAGATCAAGTAATAGGAGAGAGGAACCAAAACCCTTGCCTATGAGGACAAGGATTTCGGCCGCCCCTCCCTTTTCCTATATATAGGGGAGCTCATGCTCCCCGTTAGAGCTAATTGGCAATTCTTTTGGTTCATGTGTTGAACACCTTCCTTTCTCCAAGATCAAATAAACCCTAGGTTAAGCCTAAACACTAACTAGAGAACTAGCATCCTTACTAGTTAGATTGTGATCAAGTTGGTGGACTTTCTCTAGAGACTTCAAGTTAGAAGTTTGAAGATTCGAGCTTTGCCAAGGAGAGGGGATCAAGCCGCGAGAAGAGCGTTCTTGGGTGGCTTGAAACGCTTCAAGAAAGAACAAAAGAAAAGTAAGTTTTCTATCTTTACGAATTTGGTTACACGATTGCGAGTTCAAGGTCCTTTTGTTGGGAAAATTTTTTAAATTCCGCTGCTTTCTGATTCGTGTTTTCCAACACCGAGGTTCACTTCAAGATTGTGGCAAGAGTTGCAAGGAATGTTGGGTACGAGACTTAAGTTCAGCACCGCATTTCATCCACAGACAGATGGTCAGTCCGAGAGGTTGATTCGGTATCTTGAGGATCTTTTAAGGGCTCGCGTGTTGGATTATCAAACCTCTTGGGACAAACAATTACCGTTGACTGAGTTCTCCTACAATAATAGCTTCCAAGCTTCCATAGGTATGGCACCCTATGAGTTATTATACGGACGGAAGTGTCGGTCTCCTTTGTTTTTCGATCTTGAGGAGTGGAAATGGACTAAACAAGAGGGTGTTAAAAGAAAGAAGGGTACGAAGTTGGAAAAACCCTCTAAGGCTAAAAGAGATATGATCGAGAAGGTTCAACTGGTTCAACAAAGAATGAAAGTAGCTCAGGATCGACAGAAAAGCTATGCGGATAACCGGAGAAGAGATCTTAAGTTTGAGGTTAGGGACCGAGTATTTTTGAAGGCATCTCCTCGAAAAGGATTTGCTCGGATTGGAAGAGGTGGGAAACTTAAACCTCGATATTTAGGTCTATTTGAGGTCCTTGAGAGAATTGGAGAAGTTGCCTATCATTTGGACCTACCACCAAGCTTAACGGGAATTCATAATGTCATCCACGTGTCACAATTGAGGAAGTACTACCCAGATGAATCAGAGATTCTTCCCGTTGATGAGATTGAAGAAGTGGATCAACAACCGGATTTAACCTTCGTGCAAAAGTCGGTAAAGATTATGGATCGTAAGTTTCAAGTATTGAGAAACCGGCAAATTCCTTTGGTAAAGGTCTTATGGAGAAGTGACAAAACCAAGGAAGCCACTTGGGAAACCGAGGACAAGATGAAGGGTTTGTATCCGGAGTTGTTTCAGGCCGAGTGAATCTGGGGACCAGATTCTTTAAGGGGGGAGGATTGTAACGCCCAGTGTCTTCATTCCAGGTACGCTCGCCACACGTGTGAGCTTGAGAGTTAGATTTGTATGCATGCTTTAGGAAACTCTGTGTCTAATTGAATTTATGTGATTAATTGCCTAATTTTCTATGTATTTATTTTGATTTCAATCTCATTCCATTTCAATTTATTCTTATTATTCCAACATATGCATATTTCATACATTCCTATCATAACATATTTTATACATATATCTCTACTTATATATATATATACTTAAACTAATTTCTTAAGATTAACATTTCATTCACTTTATGCCATATTCATGAAACATACGATTTCATATGTAATATATATAGATAATTTCTCTACACTAATACCCTCACATTCATTATATATGTATATATTATTATAGCACTAAGTTAATTATATGATATTATATACATAATATCTCTACTTTATTACTTTATACATATATGCATTATATCTATACATATGCTACATATACATTGTATATGCATTTGCAAGACACACAAACACACACCAAATCTCTACAACACACATATAAACCCTTTCCCTCATTTTCATTACATCCATCTTTGATCAAGAAGAAGAAGAGGAGATTTAAGAAGGCATAATCACCACCATCATCATCTCATCATTTCATCCCATCTTTCTTTCATTTCAAGGTATAGATGGAGAATTTGATTAAATCTCTTGAATTATATGAAGTAGGGTTTGGTGTTTATGAAGTGATTCCTTGGTTATAAGTGATTAGAAATTTGTTTAAGATCATTAAACTTCATAGCTTGCACGAATTCTTGCATTATATGAGGTTGAATATCATGGTATGTATATGGGTTTGTTGGATGAATTCTTGATGATCTAAGTATGTTACCTTGGATTAAATGTTACTTAAATGTTGTATTTAAGTTATATGCATGTTATGTGTTTGTTTTGGGTGTTTTGGTTGAGTTTTCTTGGGAGTTTGCTACCCTTTCTTTCTTCCACAAACTAGCCCCTGTTTTCTGCCCTTTTTCACGCCCAGGAGGACTACCCGGGCGGTAGTTTTTGTACCTAAAAACTACCCGGGCGGGTAGTTTTGTGCAGGAGGTTTCTGCACTCTTTTTCCTCGGCCGGGTAGCTTTTACCTTGTATTTTCCCTGCCCGGGTACTCCCTCATCCGAACTCGGAATGACCTGATTTTTGAACCGTTGGAAACCTCTTGAAGTCTACAAAAACCTACAACTAGAATAATCTCAATATATTTTGTCATTTGTGAGATATAACAAATTATTTTTGATGTCGCTACTTTACCGGAAATCTGTATTCCTCCAATTTTAAACCTACGCCATTTTCTTCTCGTTTTGAACCACGATTCGAGCCACCTATCATTTTAAAGGTCTGTTTGTCTACTTTCATACCCAACAAACAATACTCCATTTCAATTCTTAGAACTCAAGATATTCCCAATTTCCCACAGCCTGCGCGTTTCTAGAAATTGTCAACTTTTGCCAAATTTCACCCAAACACCTCTTATTACATTCCTTTCAACCCCTTGGCTCCCGTATATGATTTATATGAAGTATTAGTAGTGCATGAAAATTCTCATGAATTACAATTATCATCATTCCATGTCATGAACATGCCGTTCATCTATTATTTGGTTCATTTGTCTAGAGTCTTATGTACACTCGTGTTTCTTGCACAGAGTTTTGTCCGGTTGAAGAGCAGGGTCCGTAGGCTTCTCATTTCGTCACTCTTTTAGTTAAGGTGGGGTTTTCTTTATGTATTTGAAGCCCATAATATCTCTATGTGACTATTTCGGCCGAGACTTATATTATACCTATAGTTTTCCCAAAATGTCAAAGTGATTTACAAAAGAACCCCGTTTCTTTTAATTAAAACCTACCTACCGTACTATTTTGGCTAGATATTGCACTGTATTGTTTGGGCTCTAGGGGAAACGTGGGATTGGCGACCGGAACGACATCGGGCCGTCGGAGAGAACCTCTACATGTAGTACCCATTGGGAATACCTTCGCGCGACCTAGGAGACGGGAAGGCGGGGTATTCCTGAGCCGGTGGTTCCCATACCATCGAAGGAGCGGGTAGGAGTCATGAGCCCCCGTCTCACATTGTACTTAGGTGGCTTGGGCCTTGTAAACCCCGACCACTGATCCATGGAAAAAGGAGGGATACTAAGTTATCAATTAACTGATTACTTGATTACTGAATTGCATAATTACTTTACATTTAAACTGAACAATGTACACTGTCGGAGTTTGGATGGAGTTTTACCCACTCGTCGGGTCATGATTACAAATGTTAATTGTAATTAAATGGTACTTGTAATTCTGAGTATTGGCTCCTTCCTTAAACTATCCACTTGGACCTTTGCTAAAACCATGCTCGGAATTATAGGTTGCATGCTATGTGAACTATACATATAAACCCCTCACTTAGTCTTCCCAGACTAACCCCTCCTCACTTTCAGTTTTTGCAGGTCTCGCTAGGCGGGGAAATAGAGTCTGTCAAGTCTTTATTTTGTAGCCTAGTTTGAGCTTTTTAGGTTGACGCATACTTCATACTTGCACTCTAATACTGTATTATTCTATTTTGGAGAACTATTGTATATATTTGACGTCCGGCATGGCCTTTGATTGTATAACTTAACCATGTGTTGATATTGTCTATATGATTCCGCTTTATGTTATTGCATCGTTGATTTTATTTGGTTTAAGGGTTAGTCCCACTTAGCTAGGTCGAGTTTTTTTTTTGTCACCTGTTCGCCACGTGTTTGGTTTGTGTATGGAAATTAATTTCATACATGGATTGGACTAGTGGTGCGGGGGATGTGACACCTTACGATGTGGGTGTTACAGTTTGTAACAAGAACATTAATGCCCGCAAGCTAGGCCTCTCCATCCGTAACTCCTTAAATCATGATAAAATAGTAACGACGTTGATCACGACACCGATACTTCAATAAAACTAATATGATAATAACTCCGCTACTCCTTGTTATCAATAGGGGAGCAAACCCTATAGACCGTGAACACGATTCGGGAGGCAGCTATCTCTCCCTCATCCCTTGGCATGGAGTAAATAACCTCCAGTTAAACCACTACCAAGAGGTGGTGGCAGTCCGCAGCACCAACAATACCCTCAGCCCGATACCTTCCGGGTAATTGCTCACTACGGATACAGCCGGGGCCCATAACATGAATCAAGAACAATATTTTGCTTGCATAACCCGAAATCAATGTTTTGATAAAGTGGAATTGAAATATATAACGTCCTAGTAAAACGTTGATTCCGGCATAAAAGTATTTTTCCCTTAAGAGGGACATTGTAGTACAATAATATGTACATAGGGTAGTAAATCAAAATGATGGGTAGGCTTGGAAATAGTTTTTGTAAAGATACATATGTATAGCATGATTCCAGTTGAAAATATTTTAATCCTCACCTATACCGGTAGTCCGATAATGTAATGTTGATTCCATTGCGCCTGAAAGTATTGACTACTATAGGCTCCTAGGTTCTTTATTCTAATCAAATAAGCACATAAGGTACATAATATTCTAATCAAATAATCATATAAGGTGCATATTTTGTAACACGTTAGAGAATTCCTGGTAAACCCTAATTTTTAACCGTTTAAGGAAATTTAATTAATTAATCAGGTTTCGTGAATTAATTAACTTCTTAAATATTTATTAATCAAATTATGATCCTAAGTGGAATTTTAGAAATAAGATTTAGGGTTTAGTTCAAAAATGTAGGTTGATTTTGAAATTATTTTACAATTTACCGATTTTTGGAATAATTCGGATAAAATCTTTCTTTAAAAATTCCAAAACCTATTTTATAATTATTTTTAATTTTATTTCAAAATTATTTAGTTATTGGTTGACCAAAAAGTCAAAATTACTATTGAAAACATTTACTATTCAATTTCTTATGAATTAAACACTTTATAACATAAAATCAAACACACACACACACACACACACCATCACACGTGCACTTTAATTTGTTCAAGAACATTATGAATGTGTTCTTAAGCTTATGAATATGTTCATACTAGTTCATGATCATATTTAATAAATTCTAAGTTCATAACACATAATTAAACTTATAATGTAACACTTTATGTAAAATTAATTCCAAATAAATTATTCTAATCATGAATTTAATCAAATAAATTCATAAATATTCAAGCACATACTCAGATTATGTTACATCCTAATTCATGCATTTAATTAAATAAAATTCATAATGTAAACACATTGTACATAAAACTAACAATTTAGGCATATATTTCATAAAAATAAAATTCCTAAAGCATAATTTAATTCATCCTAGGCATGCTACTACTATTATTATACTAAGAACATTATATAAAGCATGAAATAATAAAAGAAAGTACACCTTTTAGAGAGGATGATGGTTGTGGCGTGAGGAAGAGAGTGAGAGGGAGTGATTTTGTGTAGTCTTGGAAATGAGCTTGGAGGGGTATTTATAGGTATGGTTTAAGGGCTTATGTTGCAATTTCTAAAAATTTATGAGAGATGCGGGAGATTTCTAACCCACATAATTGTATGGTATTTTAGTAAGAAATGTGGAATATTTCTAATTCATACAAGTATATGGTATTCTTGTAGGAAATGTGGAATATTTCTAATTCATACGAGTATATGGTATTCTTGTAGGAAATGTGGAATATTTCTAAATTGTACAATTGTATGGAATTCTTGTAAGAGATGTGGAAGAGTTAAATTCACATCTCTAAACTTTCTATTTTTAGAAATGCTATTTTAGGAAAGTGATGTCATGAATGATGTCATGGTAAATAAAAATAAATATAAATTAATGTAAAATTTATTCAAGAGTCGAGAGATGAGAACTTGAAGTGGTAAAAATAATAAAAGAATAAGTGAAAAATAAGCTTTGTTATGATTGTAAATGTGGAGTGTTTAGGTTTTCCGTTTGAATGTTATAAATGTTAAAGATAATGAAAATCTCGATAGTATTATATAAACGAAGCTATGATGAGGTAGAAGGAATGGAAAAATTATCATAGTTTGGAGAAAAATTCAAGAAAAGTTTTAAGTAAAATTTTGAATATTGAATAAAAGCTAATTGTTTAAAATAAAATGATAATTTTTAAAAGAGAAAATATTTATAAAATATGCTACGGTTGGAATCAAGTTTCAGTAAATGCGTGAAAATTCATAAAATAATTTAAGGATCGTTTTAACTATAATATTGTACAAAGAAAATGTTAGAATTCGAAAATCCCTCAATTAGGGCAAAAGTAGGGTTTTATGACCGGTTTTGGTTACTACGGGAGTTACGATGAGAATTAAGGTTTGAGAATGATATCAAAATTTATAAAATTTTGTAAGGATTCATTCGAGCCCAATATTGGATAGGTAAAGATGGCTCGGAAAATTTCTACGAAAATGAGTGAATAATAACTAAGGTTCTAAAGGAAATTCTTCTTATTTCTTCTTAGCCCTGAAATCCGGGATATTACAGTATATATATCAATTGAATAGTTGTAATTCACGTTACAATAAGGGGGAAGTTGTAAATTTGGGCATTAATATATTTCATTTTGTATTTTTAGATTTTAATTTGACTGATTTTAGAGACATTTCCTTCCAAAAATTTATAATTTTGACCAAATCTAGTTGGATCCCTAATTTTCAGGGGGCATTTCGGCGGCCACGTAGGCACAATGGCAGTATTCCGGGAGGACAAGTCTGCACAAAATTGGTATTCTAGGCAGCTACGTAGACTTAACTGCGATATTACGGGAAGAAATTAGGATCCGGCTGGGATTTGGTCAAAATTATAAATTTTTTGGAGTAAGTGTTCCTATAATAAAAAATATCAAATTAAAGTCAAAAAATACAAAATGAAGTATGTTACTATCCCAAATTTACAGTTTTCCCTTACAGTAAGTATCTTAAAATAGTGCTATTGCACATAACTTTTTTATTCCTACATCATTATGGATTCGAATTTGATTGAATAATTATTAAAATGTAAAGTTCTCTCTATTAATAATAATGTATTCAAAAATTCAAACATGAAATCCTATGATGTATGGATACGGACACGGCGACACAGACACGAAATGACACGGATATGACGACACAGAAGGTACATAAAGGCAACACTGAGGACGTTTGGTTCGATAAAAGCCAAGAAGAGAAAAGCCAAGAAGAAAAGGGATCAGAAAGAGGACGTTTGCCACCACTGTGGCAAGAAAGGGCATTGGAAGAGGAACTGCCAAGAGTACAAGGATACTCTAAAGAAAGGTGTGTTTACTGTTGAAGTAAATCTATCTATTAATTCTAATTCTTGGGTACTTGATACCGGCTATGGAGCTCATTTCTGTAATGATGTACAGATGCTAAATGAGGTTCGATAGCTCGAAGAAGGAGAATGCGTCTTGAAAGTTGGGAATGGATCAAGAGTTCAAGCCCAAGCCATTGGGACATGTAGATTAGATTTAGGTGTCTTTACTTTAGTTTTAAATAAAGTCCTTTATGTACCTTCTATTATTCGTAATGTTATTTTCATTCCAATATTAGATTGTGAAGGATATGAAACTTTCTCTAGAAATGGAAAATTTTATCTTAAGAAGAATAAAACTTCCGTTTTACTTGGTACATTATCTAATGGACTTTATACAACCAAAGACACCAATATTTTGAATATATAACAATCAAACAAACGCAAAAGAGATGACAAGATCTCGACTTCTTTATGGCACGCACGTTTAGGCCATGTTTCTAAAGATAGGATTGCTAAGTTAACTAATTTAGGATCATTCTATGATAATGAACTTAAAGAGTTAACTCATTGTGAATCATGTCTTAAAGGAAAAATGGCCAAAACTCCCTTTAATGGTAAAGTGGAACGTGCCACTAAAGTATTGGATTTAATTCATACTGATGTTTGTGGACCACTTAGTGTAAGTACGAGAAACAATCATCAGTATTTCATAAGCTTCATAGACGACTTTAGTCGTTTTGGTTATGTGTACTTAATGAAGTATACATCCGAAGCCTTTGAGAAATTCTTGGAATTTCAGTAGGAGGTTGAGAACCAAACTTGTCACAAGATTAAGGTACTTCGATCTGATCGAGGTGGCGAGTATCTGAGTGATGAAGGATAACATAAGTGTTGCCTTCTTGGAAGAGTGAAAATAATATTATGAATAATAGAAGGTACATAAAGGACTTTGTTCAAAACTAAAGTAAAGACACTTAAATCTAATCTACACGTCCCAATGGCTTGGGCTTGAATGCTTGATCCATTCCCAACCTTCAAGATGTATTCTCCTTCTTCAAACTGCCAGACCTCATTTACCATTTGTACATCATTACAGATATGAGCTCCACAGCCGGTATCAAGTACCCAAGAAGTATCAATAGATAGATTTACTTCAACAATAAACGCACCTTTCTTTAAAGTATCCTTGTACTTTTAGCAGTTCCTCTTCCAATTCCCTTTCTTGCTACAATGATGGCAAACATCCTCTGTCTGACCCTTTCTCTTCCTGGCCTTTCTCTTTTTAACCCCTCCGTCGGGTTTAAGAGATCCCTTCTTCTTGGGAACTTTCTTCCCTTTGCCTTTATTAGGCTTAGAAGAGGAAGTGACCATTATTACTTTGCGATCCTTCTTGATCGTGTCTTCAGTAGTCACAAGTTAGCTAATCAACTCAGCTACAGTAGCATGAGGATGATTCATGTTGAAGTTTAGAATGAAAGGATTGAATTATGGTGGAAGAGATGCGAGCAACAAATCCACAATGGTTCTTCACTCAGTGGTATTTCCATGGAGGTCAGTTTCTCGTTCAAAGTAAGAAGCTTGAGACCGTGCTCATGGACACTTGTACCTTCTTTCATTCTGAGATGAAATAGCTCCTTAGAGGTGTTGTACTTTAGAACACACTCTTTGGGGCGGTATAATTGCTCGAGATAGTAAAAAATCTCCCAAGTGTTGTCCATTGACTCGTGTTGCCTTTGCATATCCGGAGACATGGTGGCCAACATGAGGCAATGGGCTTGGAGATTATCATTAGACCATTTTGCAATCGCCTCTCTTTCGGCCCGAGTCGGAGCCTCGCCTTCAGCGACAGGCTCTCCCTCGAAGAGAACATATCTTCTCTTTTCAGAATCTAAAACTATCTTTAGATTCCGAAGCCAATCAGAGTAATTGGGCACCGTCAACTTGTCTGATTTGAGGATGGATACCAAAGGGTTTTTGGTTGCCATTTCAATTGTAGAGAATCACAGAACTACAACCAAAATGGAAAAACAGAGAAAACATGAGCATGCTGAATAATAACAATTGCATATTATCAAGGTTTTTAGAAATATGTTGTCCCACTATTTTTAGAAAGTCTAGAAATCCCAACGGATTTAGAAGAAACTTATTTTCTCAATAGGTACTAGGATCCTAAGCATTCTTAGTTTTGGACCCATGACTCGTGAGACATCCAAAAGGTCTAAGAATCTTAGGCAGGTACGAATTGCCAATTCCATTTCCATGGAACTCCTAGTAATATTTTTGTATCACTAATCTTTCAATCATGGACCCACAACTCGTGAGACATCCATATCTACTTTAGTGTTGAGCAGAACCCATAAATCATAAGATCTCAACCAAACTTAGTCCGGAATGACCCACGACTCGTGAGCCATCACCTATTCTAAAATGGTCAAGAAATATTAATTATTTAAAATAATTAATCAGGAAACTAAGAGTTAATAAGCTACACTAATTACCCCACGACTCGTGAGACAACAATTAGTTTCACTTATTAAGTCCTAAATCCTATTGATGGAATGCTAGGAATTTTATTACCGTGATAAAACACCTATTTATTCGAATTTTGCTCAATATTTTAAATGGGATTTTTGAATGACCTCAGCAACATATAATGTTATCCAAATTTTAATTGTTATGTTAATGCAATTTCACATAAAGTGCATCACGGAAGCAATTAGCAGATAACATGTCCTAGCATGATACTAATTATGTGATGATCATGGGTATCCTATCTTATATGCAATTATGGGAGACATTACATAATCACTAGTTCTAACATTCATGCCACATAAGACAATTCATATCACATAAGGGTACAAAATTTAATGGAAAAACACCTTATATTACATTAATAGAAACCCTCCTAAACATTTTGAGGGGTCTTCTTATTGCCACCGTTCTTCAAGTGCTCCTTGTGGATCCTTCTTATTCCATGGGTACTTGTCTCCAAAGAGAAAATAAAACCTCACTTCCTAAGTTCTACTCTCTTTACATAAAGTAATATGGCTCAATTTTCATATTGGTCATAGACAAGTACACGGGGCATACCCCGACCTAAAAACAATAATAAGAAAACCACATAATAAACACATAACAGTATGCACATAAGTAGGGCTCCAACCCCAATTGAAAATGCGCAACTACGGGGCTCCGACCCCAATTGAAATCATCCATGTGTAGAATTTAAAACCATACATAAGACTAACCCATGATCACCTAAACTAGCATGCTTCCGCTTGAACTTAAATTTACCAATTAAATTTAAAATTCCCTTAACTTCAAGTTACAATTAACTTAAGTAATTTGAATATAGTTCACTATTCAAGAATTTGTTCAAAATCGAATCACCAGATCTTGACAAAATAACAACTAATTCAAAATTAAATTTTTGTCAAAAATATCATTCAAAGTGATATTTATTATTTTCTCGAAAAATAAGAACTTGACTTCAATTCATCAAATCCCAAATTTTATAATTATTTCAAATAAATAACTTTATAAAATTAAAATCTAATTTTAAAATTAAATAAAATAAGATTTTACAAAAGGGATTTAACGAAGCCGAAAACACAATACGAAACCCGGGCCCGGGACAGTCCGCGCAAGATGCCTAGGCCGGACCGCAAGATCGCGTAGCAGCGCACAGGGCCATGTGCAAGGCCGCGGGCGCTGGCCCGTACACAGCCTGCGCACGCTGCCGGGCGAGGAGGAGAGGATGGCGGGCAACCATGCTAGGCGCGCCCAGGCACCGGGCACGTGACCCGTGCGCACGCGTGGCCCTTGGGCGCCCGCCCGGATGGGGTACATGGCAGGGCGACTTTCGCCTCCCCATGCGCTAATCGCATTAGGCCGCGCGCCAACGCGCCCGACTATCCCATCCGTCCTCGATTTTTGTATCACAATTTACACAAAATTCCAATTTTCATTTTGAATTAAAATAGTCCAAATTAATCTGAATAAAAACAGTTCAAAACCAGATTAATTAGAAAACGATTTTTCAAGAATTTTCAAGAAACAATTTTGATTTGGCAACTTCGTATTTTAAACAAAAACCATGAATACATAACATACACTCAAATTCAAGAATTTTTATCAAAATTCATAAAGTAGTAAAGATATAATATGAACGTTGCAAGGTGGCTTGAATACCACTTGTTGGAAAACACGAAAGAGTTGAGCAGCGGAAGTTTAAAATTTTTCCACAAGTTTAATCGTTGTCTTGTAATTTTCGTACTGTAACGTTGGGAATGACAAGAAACTCACTTTAATTGACGCTTTCTTGTGATGTTTTTACCACCTAACAAACACCGTTCAAGCGGAAAATCCCTCGAACAGCCTTCGATTAGATCCCAAAGCAGCGATCCTCCAAAGCGTATCCACACCAATCCTATAACATGATCAAGCAAGTGAGGATGCTAGTTCTATAGCTTGTGTTAATGGCTAAAATTTTGCTTTGAAAACTTTTCTTTTATTTTTCTCAAAAACTTAACCCTTCGTGAGTGTTGGTCTAAAGAATAAGAGAAGACCACCACTAGTATAAATACTATGGGGCTCGAAAATCCTAGGGTTTCATAAACCTAGTGGACTTTGTTTTCTTGCTCACTAATTAACTAATTTAATTATGTATTTAATTGGAGAAAATAAGTTCCCAACTTGTTCTCCAAGTCTTGCAAGAATATTCTTCTCTCTCCTACAATTGGGAGTTAGACTTTTCAACTTTTCTAAATTTAAAAGTCAATATTCAATAAATAAATTAATACCCAATTAATTATTTATTGGGTTAAGTTTTATTTGAGAATTAGTCTTAACAATTAATTCAATAATTAATTGAATGACTAAAATTAATTAATTATAATTTAATTAATTAATCTAGAAAAGAATTCGCGTGTAATATAATTACACGTTAGAGCCACGCATCAGCCACGTGAACGTAACACGTGCCGGCCACGCAAGCATGCATGACACGTGGCAGTCACGTGTCTTTGACACGTGGTAATGCCCACGTGTTCCAGTCCCATTTTCGATCAACAATTTGATCCTTCGTTAATCATAGTAACATCCTACCATAACCCTCATGTTATGGCATTTGTGTGTGACCTTTAGGTTTATTATTCAATTAGTAGTGACAATAATTAATTGATTCTCTAACAAATTAATCACCTCAAAGATCACAATACCGTAATCTAGCAATGGGTGTGTGACTCGTACGAAATGAATCGAAGAAACTTTCAGTCAATGACTATCAGTGAAATACGATCCTCCTAGAACTCCATCTCTCAATCAAGAACTAAGGCATGGGAATATTCTCAGAGCCCAAATATTCTCGATCTTTAAAGTTAAGTTAGTTTCGTATCCATTTCGATCTCAATCCTAGAAAATCCCATTTTCTAGATGTCTTGATCTTTTATCCACCTTGGCCAAGGGTTTAGAGTTTAATGGACTACGAATAATTCAATCAGTAAGAGATCATCCTTGTTCTTAACAAGTGTAGGTCCTTTATCAGTTCTACTAATTCTACATGTGCCATTTGTGTAATCCCAACATAGGTCGTGGTTCAGATGTCTATATGGCGATACCTTTTTGAGCCTATATCAAAGATTACAGAGTTAGCTCATATGAGACATTATAGAATGTCAAGTCTAAGGATTAATGAATCACGTCATTGACCTGTGAGATATTTCCTAATCTGTAAGTTTCAGAAAATTTCCTTTCCTATTTAGGAATGTTCTCAAGCCGGACATCTCAGTAATGAAGTTCTTATAACAATCACCCTCATGTATTATGAACGCACCAGCGTATGCACTTATCAATCCATGAAACTGAGTGATCCTTCAAAAGGACATAATCACACAAGCAAGTCTCAGCAGAGTCAAGGTCGACACTCCCACTGTCTGTCGGACTCATCGACTTGGAGAAGTTTCTAATCCTCGCCTATGGAGTTAAGAACATTGTTTCATGTGTCGTTCCCATAACGACAAAGTTCTTAACGGCCTCATCGGATTAGGGGAGTTCAATACATGTAAAACACAGTCAACCCAAACAGACATAAATAAGCACATAAAGAAGTGATTGCCTATGATGAAAATCATCTCGTTTATCATTCAAAGACTGTTTGTGATTTCACAAGGAAATAGTAAAGCAAACATCTGCTTTAAAGGCACTATTCCTAACAATCATCTCCATCACCGCCCAAATTTCTATCAAGTTCATTACCACTATAGTCTAAGTGGTAATCCAAAAATTCATCATCAGAACTTTCGTCATCATAAACAATGACATCTTTTGTTCAAGATTATCACTATTAACACCATCCTCAATATCAACATTATTTTCAAACTCAGTATCATGTGAATCATCACTATTATCATCCTCACTGTCATCCTCACTTTGTGACTCAATATCTGAGAACACTTTCTTACCCTTGTCAGCACCAACTCCCTCATCAATCTCAATCCTATTTCCTTCTTGAGAATAATTATCAACAATTTTATAGACTTTCTCCTAATTAGCAAACTCACCAGTCTCAAATATTGGTTCTAGTGTAGGCTGAAAAAGAGTTTCATTGTATGGATTAGATGATCCAATTGGGGTATTTGGTGTTTGATAGGGAATAAACTTTTGAGTTTCAAAGAATATTGACAGTTTGAGTTGGGTTTGTTTGGGTTGTTTGAGAAAAAAAAAAAAAAAGATCAAGATCAGGTGTTTTCTCCCCTACTAAATACATGTCAATATTTCTTTTCCATAGTCCATACTGAATTATATCCATCATATCAATAGAAAAACAAACTTATTTAAATATACCTTCTTGTTTCATATAGTACTTATTCTCCCTTTTATAATCTAACATTCGGCTCATAGCATTCAAATAATCAACACAAAAATCGTTGGTATTGATGTGGTCAAAGACAGAATAAGTACCACCAATATATTTTTGTATCTGAAACCGTGGTGTAATCTCGCCGTCATAAAGGGCCCATCTTTAACTGCAAAAGAATTAAAAAAAATAGATATAAAGCATGTTAGGGTCCCTACGTGCAACAACATTCAAAGACAGTGAGGACCACAACAATTAAAAAAAAACACACATCCCCAAAGAAGAATCAAGCATCGATTGGAATAAATAAGTTTCTGCAAAGCTATTACGAACTATTAAACTCATTAATCCATCAGAATCCACTTTACAACACTAACAAAAAACATACCGTAGGTAGGTTCTTGAAATACATCTCGGATTTTGGTCGTTCTCATGACAATAGTATACTGGTTAGGGTCTCTTAAGCCCTTCGCCACCATTTTTGGGAGTTTCGCAACCATTATCCTCACATTAACATGGCGAAGCAACGTTAAGAATAGTGGAGCAAGATGATGATAGGGTTTAAGGAAATGATAGGAATGGTAAGAGTTTTACTTGATTTGGGTAATTTTTTTGAGGAAAGTTAATACCAAGAGTTTGGCTTGATTTGGGGACTTTTTCTAACGGCTTACGACATGATTAAAATTTCCGTTAGCCCACTAACAGAAAAGTGGATTTGGATTTATGTTGTCAAAAATTGAAAACTACTGGACTTATATTGATTGAGTGAATAAACTGTGTCCCTAACTCAAAAATAGGCCTAAAGTACAGGACCAAAAATGATATTTTCCCAAAAAATTAATAAAATAAAATTTAATATATTTAATGTGCATGTATATTTTTATTAAAGATTAATTTTTTTTACTAATCACTTAATTATATAAGTATGCATTCTTATTCTTAAAAAGAATGAGTCAAATTTCCAATTAAATGGTGTTAACTTGTAACGTTTAAGTGCCAAAACTACTTGACGCACCTAAATAGTTAAATTCTTTTTTCAGAAATTTTAGATTCGAATCCATCTAACCACTTTAAAAATACTTGTGTTAAGTAATGCAGTAAAAGATAAAATTAATTTTTATCACCTGTGAGAATACTTCTAAAATAACTATAAATTTTCCTGATGCAACACTAATTATGTGATAATGTTTTCTTTTAAAAAATAAATGTTCGGTTATTTCGGTATCATATAATATTTGTTTTCGTAAATAAGATTTCGGATATTCAATTCCAAAATGAAACTAACACAGATAAAAATCATAGCTAGAAATAGAAAGGGTGTAAAAAAACAACGTTACATTATTCGATAATTGGATATTGTAATGCCCGTCACACTTTGGGATGCTTTAAGGAGTAACTCCCGTACTCCCTCCAGGGGTGCAGCTGTGTGTGTTAACGGGGATTACTCCCCTAACTTTTGGGGGAGGTAACTCCCATGTCTCAACCTTGCATGGCTGCTGTGAGTGTTAACAGGCGTGACAAGCTTTGTGCTTGCACTGTGTCACCCCGTGATAGTCCTTTTGTGTATGTGTTTTCTTGTTCTGTTTTCAATTATATTCATTTCCTCCCACCCTAATTATGATCCTAACACGTTAATATGTCATAGTATATTGTGTTTTGTTATTTATTTTAATTTTATGGCCTCATGTTCTAAGTTAAATTGCTACGTGAATGCATGACCGTTTATATAAATGTTTAGCGTTTTCTTGCATATCTTGCTTTCTTATCATCCCTTTAATCTTATGAATATGTAATAACCGAGCGCAAGATGTCACATCCCCCGCACCATGACCCAATACATATGAAATGAGAAATTCATAGACGAGCCAAATCAAGGCGAACGGGGACACAACACACTCACTATGTTAGGCAAGACTAACCCTCAACCAATTAACCAACAATCATAGCAACAGAGTAGCATAAACGCGGAAGCATGAAATCCATAACTCATACTATAAGTTCTAGATACCATCAAAATAATACAAGTATCATAGTCAACGGCCTACACGGCCTAATGCAAGTCATGAGCGCTCTAAATCATTCACTATAAGAAATCTGCATTTCTCCGATGAAAATTACCGACGGAAACCGTTCCGTCGTTAAATCGTAACATTTTCGACGGAGTACCAACAGAACACCAACGATCATCGTTAGAAATATTAAAAAAAGAAAGGAAACAGTTTCCGACGGATATTCCGTCGTTAACCCGTTGAAAATGATTTTTTAGGGATTTACTAACGGATATTCCATCGGAAATATTTTAAATAATAAAAAAAAAAAACATTTATGCCGCTTTAAAATTTTCACCCACCACGGGAATGGGAAAAAAAATTATAAAATTTACCGACAGATTTCCGACGAATTGTCCGTCGGAATATTTATGTCCAAATGTACCGACAGATTTTCGACGAATTTTCCATCGAAAATATTTTAAATTAAAAAAATAAAACATTTATGGCCCTTTGAATTTTTCACCCACAGCGGGAATGGAAAAAAAAAATTATAAAATTTACCGACGGATTTTTCGTCGGTAACTATATAGATGATTTACCGACGAAATTTTTCATCGGTATTTCCTCGTAGCCTCAAAATAATTAAAAAATATATATATATTAGCCATAATTAAATCTTCACCGAACCTACATCTGCGGTGAAATTTTAATTTTGGTGCACTGTTCATCGGTATAGTGTAAAAATGGTGTAAATTCGTGGGATAGCGTAAGTTTAGTGTAAAACGGGTATGGGAAAAACGTCTTTGAAGACGTTTTCCTCATCGTCTTTTGCCGTTGACCAAATTAAGTGGCTGACCGACACAAACCTGATGAAGACGTTTTCCAGAAAAACGTCTTTAAAGACGTTTTTCTGGAAAACGTCTTCAATTAAAGACGTTTAAAAAAAAAACGCCTTCTGGGTTCTCTCTGCAGAGAACCCTATCAGTAGAAAAAAGACAGAGAGGGGGCGACGCAGCTGGCGAATTCCGGCGGAATCAAGCGGCGACCAACTCCGTGACGTGGGTCGTTCGGTTAGAGTGTTGTTGCTATCAAGGTTAGTTCTTCCTTGTTTTCCTTTTTCTTTTTTATTTCCTTTTTTGTGTTTGGGCAAGAATTTAAAATTTCGAGTATGTGAAAGAATTGGCGTTACTTGGTCGTTTGTTCTTGTGGAATCTGAAATTGTAGAGTGATGGTTATCGGTAGAGAGCATGTTAATTGTTGATTTTGCACAAATCAAAACAAATAAATTTTGCACAAATTGTTCTATCAATGAATATTAGGTTGGTAGTATCCATAGTTCCTATTCGTCATTATTCCGTAGACTGAATAGATGCTCGTATGTGTAATGAAAATATTAATTTGGAATAAAATGTATGTATAATTGTTTTTTATCCATAGTTGTGTTAATTTTGATTTGAAGTATGTGCATTGTCGAATGATGTGGTAATGTGATTTTGGTTGTTGGTGCTTTGTAGATTGTCGATGGATCGTTACTATGGACCTCGGAATCCTAGCGTGTTGTACGCGCAAGCCTCACATCGGAGTGAGAGTTTAAAGGATATTAAATCGGGAGAATTGGACGATTGCTTGCAAGTGCGAAATGGGAAGCCAGGGTTCTACGCCAGGGATGATAGTACTTTCTATTTGGAAATGCATGATCGTGTCCTGGCATTTCTATATGAGATGGGATTCTACGGGTTGCACAGAGTATGGGAGATGGATGTGGACCACTTTATGATCACTGCTTTGGTGGAGAGATGGAGGCCGGAGACACATACCTTTCATCTGACCGTAGGGGAGGCGACGGTGACACTCGAGGATGTCGCCATTTTGTGGGGCCTCCCGATTAATGGGAGAGCAGTAGTAGGTAATGACAGTGCGAGTATTGATTGGGTGGATGCTTGCGTAAGACATCTAGGTTTTGCCCCTAATGTCGAAGGTGCCAAGCTGAGACTTAGAGAGCTCCGTCAGTACATGCAACAACATCCAATCGGGGATCATAGTTCGGATCAAGAAGTACTGCGATGGGCTCGTTGCACTATCCTGCTTATGATGGGAACAATGATGTGGCCAGATGGCACGGGGAACACTATCTCCTTGGTATACTTATTCAATCTCGGATACAAGGCCGCCCCAGAGGACCCGCAAGAGGTTTTTGTTGAGGATGTGAAGTCGGTGCTGCAGGAGGTTAGAAGTTATAGCTGGGGCAGTGCCGTACTGGCGTCATTATACCGGTCCCTTTGCAATGCAGCGAAAAAGGGAAAGAAGAATATAGGAGGCCCATTACAGTTGTTGCAGGTGAAATTTGTGTTCGTTGCTGTGTTGTTTGAATGCAATTTTTGATAGAGCTCAATCTTGTTATCTACTTCTCTCGCAGGTTTGGGCGCTGAGTAGGATGCCACGTCTTGCTCCAACGTGGACATAAGAGAAGGTCTATGTTGGACCAAGGATTGTACTTGGGCGCCAGCTGCATCCGGCTCCGTATGGAGCACAGTAAGTATCAAAATTGTCTTATTTAGTAAGGTCTATGTTTTTTTTTAATATATTTTTTTATTTTTTGGTCACGCAGTTGGCTGCATTATAATAGCTGGGTTAACACTGTCTCGCACAACGTTAAACTATTCAGACAGATGCTTGACCAGATGAGGGAGAACGAGGTTATTGTCATAGTTTAGTTACAAGTTGTTATTTGGATGACATGGTTGCAATTTTAATATATCGTCTAATTTGCAATTTGTGTAGTTTATTTGGCGGCCGTATGACGAAAGCCAAGTTGAGTACGGTGGGCTGCCCGCTTATGTTGGTAGTGGAAATTGGCATTGTAGAGTACCCCTAATAAATTGGGTGTGTGTCGAGTGGCATTATCCAGATAGGGTTTCCAGACAATTTGGGTACGTGCAGGGCATTCCTTTGGAGGTAGATCAACGGATGACCGATGATTTGCACTCTTTTGCCGGGAGAAGAGGGATGGTCGGTAGGTCATGGCTGAGTATACACCGAAATTACATCCAACTATGGGATGATAAAGAAAATTCCTTAGTGCGTTTCAGCAATGGTGTTGGCGTTCACGTGACTCGGGATTATTGGAATTGGTATGGGCAGATAACTAGGAAATTGATCGCACCACCATTGTTTCTCCACGAGTTGACAGATCCGGGTTCGGTACAGCAGTTAGAGGGCTACCATCCCCCAGATGTATATTTTGCTTATGGTGTGGTAAGTTCTTCTATTTTGTCAAAGGATGATATATTACTTGCTCATTCTTTTTCTCTTCCATTTGAAGTCATATTTTCCTACTGGACTATGCGCTGATCGTGACCTTGTTTTTATAATATCCAGGATGATATAGCATCACGAATGTTGGAACAATCTTTGACGATTTCTGATTACAATGATCCAACAGTTTTTCAGACGTACCGGCATAACATTATGCATGACACCCAAATGTTGCTTGAAATGACGCGGCAATCTATAGGGATAGACGAAAGGCATTTGTTGTTTGGGGCACAAACTGACACGCAACCCACGCAGCGTGTACGCCGTTCTGAATTTACGGATCCTGATGCGCCGCCTCCACCTGTGGGCCGTCGCCGTCGACGAGGGATCCGAGGAGGTGTGCGGCGAAATGATGAAGAGCAACCTCAAGCAGAGGAGAATATTGAAGAGTCATTTCAGCCCGACAACATGCAAGTCCATGAACAACACGTAGACGCAGCAGAGACGAGCTCAGCATGCGAGCTTGGCACATCATCATACAGCTTCGGACAAGGAGATGTCCCTTTGCAATCGCCCTATTTCCCGGAGCAGTTTGCAAGCCCTGCAAGTCAGCAACATCCATATGGCATCGATCAACTAACGCCTCAATTGTATGATCATCGAGCACCCGTGACTCAATTTGAAGAGCGGATCGAAGATGTCGATGCAGATGCGCGAACTGAGTTGGTGCCTACAACTCAACAATCGGCATACTACGTGCGAAGAGGTAATCGGCGCAGACGTGCCCGTGAGTGTGGTACCGGTGGTCATTTAGGGCATTGTTAGCATGTCCTTCGTAGGCTTTCGGTTATTGTCTTCGGTAGGCTTTCAATTATTGTATTCGACAGTCTGTTTTGTAATGCGCGCAATATTACATTGGTGGTTGTTTTAGATTTTGGGTTTCTGCTTGGCAAGTTTTTTTTTTTCTGATCTCCTATTGAAGACGTTTTCCAGGAAAACGTCTTTGAAGACGTTTTTTCAGAAAACATCTTTAAAGACGATTTCCGGAAAAACGTCTTTAAAGACGTTTTTCTGGAAAACGCCTTCAGTATACGTGTTAAAAGCATAACAGACGCTGGAAGGGGCTGGCCACCTTGTCGCGGCTTTAAAAGTGACACCTTCTCGCGAAACTTTTCAGACTTCGTCAGATGTACATGCATATATACTGCTACCAATAATATGCTATCAAACCAATCAATCTCCCAAATAATTCGTAAAGCCATTACTATTTCTCCCCGCTTTTCTTCTTCATGGAAACAGTAGGCTTTCTGGTCCATCATGGTGGTAATGTTAGAGAGGCAAACTACACCATACATTGCTCCATATCACCCATTTGTTTGTTAAGTATTTCACGCTCTTCCTCATTCTCTGATTTTCTTTCCGAAGTATATGCTTGCCTCAACCTCCATGAAGAGCTATACAAACTAAAAATATTAGCTGCTTGTCTAATCTCACGAGACCCTCCGATGGAAAAACTCTTTGAAATTTCCAACGACACAGATCTATGGTACTTCGTAGACCCGGCGAGAGGTCTGGAATGTGTCCCCATATACGTTCAATCGGAGTATGGGCCAGAAATGGGAACTTACACTTCAATGCTATCACAGGAGAACTTCAATTACGTAGAAGAGATAACACAAGGTCTCAACACCATGACGGTTGATGAGCACAACGGTGCTTCGTCTTCTCAACCTCCGATGGATCTGAATGTCCCGTACTACCCGGAGATATTACCTGACGACAGTACTTTCATGCCTGAGGTCGACGCCCAACAATTGCAACCACCATCACTGAGGCCTTCACAGTTCCCGGATCCAACAAGTAACTCATTTATGGCTGAAGAGCTTGCTAGTTCGGAAGAAGAAGAGGACGATGAGGTTGCAGACCTTCTTGCTTCGGAAGAAGAAGGTGACCCCACCCAGGTGGAACAAGAGGAGGATAACTTAATAAATGAGATGCATGAAGCTTTGCACCAGCCATCCACTCCTAATGTGGCGGCCGAAACAGGTACCCCGGTTCTTAGAATTGTGAGTCCATACTTGGCAGCTATGTTCCCGGAGGTTGTTGCTGACTCCGTCGATGTGCCAACGATCCGGGGAGAACTATGCTACAATCGCAACACGGGTGTATTATCGGAGGGTATGACGTTCAAAGACAAAGCACATGTGATTGCAGCTGTTAAGGATCACTGCATTAAATGGAGTAAGCGCGAATACAATGCCGTGGAGAGCAGACCACGTATGTGGAAAATCAAATGTAAAGATATAAATTGCAACTGGAAACTTCGTGCCAGCGCAAAGGCAAACAAGGGATTTTGGAGAGTTACGAAACTGTCGCCTCGGCATTACTGTCTACCTAACCAGAACACTAACGATCATGCAAATTTGAGTTCTGCATTCATAGCAAGCTTAATCCTGCCTTTCATTAAAAATGATTATGGGTACAAAGTAAGCAACGTACAAACTCAGGTTCACGCAACATACGCAATTAATGTCTCATATTCGAAGGCATGGCAAGGACTGAAAAAGGCACGAGCCATAGAGTACGGTACGTGGGAGACTTCTGTGCCCAAATTGCCTCGGTTCTTCAGTGCAGTTCAAAGATGGAATCCAGGTACCCCCTGAAACATAGATTTCAAAAATTATTTCATAGAACATATTCCCATTTTACAAGCCTCGTTATTGTATCATAGGTACTGTCGTCGAGTGGTTGCATAATAGACAGTTCAGGTCTCCAGATCCAAATACATGCATGCTGCAACACGTCTTCTGGGCATTCAAGCCATGCATTGATGCATTCCGACACATGCGTCCGGTTATCAGTGTCGATGGTACGCATTTGTACACCAAATATCGATACAAACTGTTGCTTGCGGTGGGAGTAGATGCAAATCAGAACGTACTTCCATTGGCGTATGCCTTGGTGGATGAAGAGACTGACGTATCGTGGAAATTCTTTCTGTTTCACCTTGCGAAGAACTTCTGTCAACCAGAGCGACGTGTCTGTCTAATCTCCGATAGACACCGTGCGATCATATCCGCGGTCCGCTCTACTCCAGAATTCAACGAACCAACTGGGTGCCACAGATATTGCCTGCGACACATATGCTCCAACTTTTACAAGTTCTGTCCCGATCAACGCTTGAAAGATCTATGTTGGGAAGCCGGGGATGCAATGGAGCAAGTAACCTACGACAGGATAATGAAGAGAATAGCTACAAGTGACTTGCGAGCAATAAGCTGGTTTGACGGGTTGGAACCGGAAATGTGGGCTGCCTCACACGATGGTGGCATGCGGTACGGAACGATGACGACCAACTTGTCGGAATGCTTCAACGGTGTTCTTAGAAATATTCGTCGGTTGCCGATCGTGCCAATCGTTGAAGCCACATTAAAACGCACGGCACAATACTTCGTCGACAGACAGAAAAGTGGCATGCACACAAAGTCACTCTGCCACGCCTGGACGGATTATGCTTGGGCAATTTTCGAGATGAATATCGAGAACTGTGGCCTCCATCAGGTAAGCCTGTTTGACCAACGAGAATACAGGGCTGAAGTAATTACCCATAATCCGGCCTCAGGTGGACGCTCGAGAAAACATATCGTCCAATTGAACAGTAAGACATGTTCATGTGGTTTCTGGCAGCGACACGACATCCCTTGTTCTCATGTTATTAAGGCAGCCATTTCATTTGGTATTCCGCCATCAAACTTCGTAGCCTGGTTTTACGAAATCGAACGATACCTTCAAACTTACGCGGGAGGTTTCGCCCCGATATGGGATGAAGATTACTGGCCAGAGGCTTCTCTAATCCTAGTCAATACCAACGAAGAAAGGCCAAGGAGACGGGGCGGGAGGAGGGGGAATGCCGGTCGGGGCCGTAAAACTCGATTTCCTATGGAGATGGATCGTGCACAAGCTCGTGCGAGAGCAAGTACTTCAAGACGTGGTGGTCGTTGATTGTAGTTCACTGTTATGTGTACCTACGGTTGTCTTTCTGTCAATAAATAAACGTTGAACGTATTTCCGACTTTTGTAAACTTGCGTGCTAATGTAACATTTTCATACCCGACCACCTAAAATTGGCCAGTCTACGACTCATAATAAACTTATGACTGGATTGAATGATATTTTACAAATCACATTTATTTCAAAAAAAAAAAACAACATTCTATATAAGGAGGTCACGCGTCCAGGACTGAAACTCTGAAAATGGCATTTTCTGATGAAGATAATCAAGACGTTTTCCAGAAAATCTTCCTAAGAAAACGTTTTCCGGGAAAACGTCTTTAAAGAAGATTTCCAGAAAAACGTCTTTAAAGACGTTTTCTCGGAAAACGTCTTCATCATATTTTGGCAGTCAGCAGCTTATCTGTGGTCAACGGAAAACCTGTTGAAGAAAACGTCTTCAAAGACGTTTTTCCCATACCCGTTTTACACTAAACTTACGCTATCCCACGAATTTACACCATTTTTACACTATACCGATGAACAGTACACCAAAAATAAAATTTCACCTACATCTGCCAGAGACCCAGAGTTAATTCACTCACCCGTCCAACTTCCCAAAATCCTCCATCTCAGCCATGCCGCCGCCGCCGTTCCTCCCGACACAAGGTAAGATTTTGTTGCCCTCCCCCCTCTCCCTCTAACAGTGGGGTTTAATTTTTCTCAGCCATAGCCGCCGCCTCGTCCTCCGCGTCAGCCTCTTCCCTCGCCGTTGCGTCTGCCATCCACTACAAATGTAAGCCTCCGCCCCAAAATTTTCTACCAAAACCACCTCAAATATCAATTATGTTTTTCAGGAAAGACAAGGTAAGTTTGTTGAGCTGCTCTCTATTATTAACTATTTTGGTTTCTATGTAATTTCTTAGGAAAGACAAATGTAATTTCTTATCTCGGTGTTGGTAAAGACTTCTTTTTTGATGTTGGGATTCAGGGATTTGGGAGGTTTGTCTAACTTTTGGAAAAGAACTGCTCTGATGGACAATGTGTTGGGGATTTGTTGCATTTGATTGGATTAAACAAATAAAAGAGAGAAATGGTTACTGGGGAAAGATTCATTAGCATGCAATTCCTAGGGATATTTTGAATAATCTTTCCTGGAGTCCTGGAGTGTGAAAAATGTTTATGCACTATGTGCTTCCTTTGACAACTAGGCTCAAAGATAATTTTATCTATTTTGAGTTTAATATCAACCCATGCAGATGTAATGCAGGAATTACTTAGTGTTAGATTATTCTTCAAATATACGATTTTTGTGTAAAATTTCAGAATTTGTTCTTCAATTCATAAAATGCGTTCTATTTGCAGGTTAGTTACTTCCTCTAAAACTGGTTAATTGAGAATTTCTCTTGCGGTCAGCTCCTACTTCAAAAAAGGTTAGTTGAAGACTAAAAATTAAGTTAAATGTGTTATTTAATTTCGTTTCGGATCCCCCTGCTTAAGATTCCTGCTTTAAGTTGAAAGTGTTATTTGATTTGTTTTAGCTCGTTTAGTTCAAGTATGCTGCTCGAAATTTCACTTGCTACTTGCTTTATAGTGCTGAATTTGTTATCATCTGAATTGTATAAGAAGTTAGTCGGTCTTTATCTTAGTGATGCTCTATTTCTGTGTGAAGACTTGATGTTGGTTGGGGACTTAGAAGATTTGTTAATTTTGTTCACTGGTACCTGATCTGAACTGGGATTTGCCGACGAAAGTAAAGGAACACCAATGCTCTACACTTACTCAGTTTCATTTTACCCAAATTTCAAGGATGCATGCACCTCACTATTGCAAGAAATGTCATTACTGTTTTCTATTCGCACTCAATACTTCAATCACATAATAATTGGAAGTACTAAAGGCTTGCATTTGGCTATTCAAAATTTTGTCCTGTTTTTGTATTCAAAGGATTTCTTAAAGGCTTCTTATATTGAGAAGTATAGTATCAATTCTAGTACGTAGAATGTTTTGTTCTGAAGAAACATGATTGATTTTAGAATTCATTTGGTTATTTTGGTTTTTTATTAGCCAATTTATATTTTTTTTCTATCGAAAATTGTTATAAATTCTGAATATTTTGGAACATATGAATGAGTTTTTCCTTATATCTGCAATGAGGTATTTCAGCATGCATTGATCATAGAGGTACGTTGGAGCACCCTGCTAGAACCTGCACCTTGGAGAAAGCGAATGAACTATAGGCAAGTACACTGGAAAATTTTATTTGTATGTGATTGAAAATTTTATGCAAATGATAGATTAGCAAACTTGGGAATCCAACAAGGGATCTATGTGTAATTACATGAAACTTATGTAAACTTTGTTTAGTTATGTATATGTGCCAATTTGTGATTATTAACCTTAGCATGTTATACTTGAACCTTATATGTTAGAATTAAACTATGATATTGTTGATTACCTGAATTCATGACCTATTAAGTGTGTTTAATTTTAATGGTTAGGGGATGTTATAGGTATGTTTTTGCATGAGTTTTGATTGTTTTGGCTGAGTGTTGATTACCTTATATGTTTTTGATTGTTTTGGCTGAATCCAATAGGAGGTCTATGTGTAATTATATGAAACTTTTGTAAACTCTGTTTTATACTATCCTTAAATAATGTAAGGCTTTGTTGCTGCAGGGAATCCATTCCTCTGATTTTATCTCTGCCAGCTACTGTCCTTTTAATTACCAGGAAAGATCAACTTAAGGTTTGACATCTTAATCACTGAAAAATTAAATAGTTTACTGAAAGATAGTGTCTTTTCTTGCTGAACATAAAATGTGGTTTGTCAATGGGCTATTTGCTTGTTTTCTATTGTTATTATTAGTCTAGCTTGGTCTTAACACTTTCTGATTGATATTGGATTTTAAATTCATGACCTTAGTAGCATGGGTTTTCCATTCTTAAGTTTTGGTATAGGGGAAGTTTTGGTAATTCTTTAAACCTCCGGGGAACTTTGTGTAATTAGATCAAACATCAGGTATTGTAATTATCCTAGTAAAATATAAAAGCATCACGAAGTTTTTGTTCTTTGGTAAAAGGTAGAAATATTATTCAAGAAAAGAAAGTATGTACAAGGATAAAAGAATTCATTTGAGATTATTTTTAATTCCAAGACTTAGATGTATCTTTCTCGTTTCCCCAATTTTTTTCATCAATTCTTCAATTCTTTAATCAACACTCTCTGACATCACTGAGTTTTGTTTTGGTAGACCTTATAGAGGCAGTAGCATTACAAAAATTTCTCTGGTTCCTCCCCAATTTCTCTCTCTCAAGATTGATAATCAACTGCTTTATATTTAGGTATTATTCAGGTGCTTTATATTCAGAAATTTGTGTTCTTTTCTTGCTGAAATGTCGATGTTAAGACTAAGATTTTTGGAGTTCCTGAAAATATTGCTGAAATTTGATAAACATTTTATAAATCATGATAATGGATTTTTGAAAAGATTTATTTTCTATAGTTTTTTTTTTTTTTTGTTAGACCTTGTGTTTATTGAAGAAATTGTACAGGACCTTGTAACCTTGTTTGGGGACTGCATTTGTGAAGCTAAACCGTGTTGCATTTCTGAATTTG
This sequence comes from Lantana camara, assembly GCA_037501455.1. NCBI lineage: Eukaryota > Viridiplantae > Streptophyta > Magnoliopsida > Lamiales > Verbenaceae > Lantana > Lantana camara. The sequence continues at coordinate 25,085,934 of CM074855.1, read as the reverse complement.
ATCTTGTTTGAGTTTCGTCTTTATTGCATTTTTTTGAAAATTTCAAAATTTGATCTTGTTGCATCTTGAATTAGTTTGTATAAAGCTCGTTAATCTGAATTATGTCGGTCTCTTTAAATACTTGGAATCTAGTAGGGGGTCTATGTGTAATTATATGAAACTTTTTTAAAATTAGTTTAGAATTAAACTATGAATTTATATGATATTAGAACATATGATTTATTATTTTACTTAAACAAGATTAACATCTCTTCTTGACAAATAGATGAATATTCATGAGGACATACTTTGGATGTACGATAGGACTCACCCTAACCATGGAGGAACCAAAATTGAATTTATGGACCGGGTTGAGACTTTCATCGAACATGCCAGCAAGAAGTATCCATTTATAGCTAAGGGAAAAATTCGATGTCCGTGCAATAACTGTCGAACAAAATTCTACTTTAAACTACCCGATGAAGTGAGAGATCATTTGTATAGACATGGTTTCAAATCAAATTATTGGTACTAATTCATAGTAGGTTTAATTTTTATTGAATGATGTTATTGTTTTTATATAACATAATTATTGATTTGTTAATTTATTTAATGCAGATGGACAATCGGCAGCCCAGGGGACCATATGGTGGATTAAGAGGCGATGGGAGTGTTGGCAAGAAGAAACGTGCTGTATATGCTCCAAATGCAGCGATGAGATCCACAGCTGGTCCTTCTCACACGCCCACATTATCCACTACCACCACTGTATCACCTAATAGTAACCCAGTATCCTCACCTGTTGATGATCATCTGACTCCATCTCCTGATTTTATCCGTAATAGCAATCCAAGAGAGGAAGACGTAATAGAGGAAGAGAAGGAGAATGAGGGGCAGAAGGAGGAGGGGCGTCCAATTGGACCTACTAGGATATATAATGCATATAACCACCAGCATTTGGCACCTTCTACAAAATACTTCTTAGAACCTAAAGGGAGATTCAAGTGAGTTTATATTTATTTTAAATTTTGAATAACATTTTTAATTAATATTTTGCTAAAAACTAAAAATTATTCCATTTTCTTGATTTAGCTATGTTCACAACAGAGAAGGGATGAGTGCATTAGTTAGTGTATTGAAATGCCGACTAACTTGAGCCTACTCCAAAGCCATTGATTTGCTTGAACCAGAATGGTTGAGTTGGTTCAAAGACTGGAAGGTAATTACCTTAATTAGCTTAATCAAATGAGAAAGTGTTTGTGTTCAAATCTCTATCTTTAATTCTCTATCTCAATTAGCAAATCATTTGGTTGTTATAGTGTTTATAACAATTGAACGTAAGTTTTTCTGCCTTTTTTCCCCTTAGATTTCTCATTGATTTGCTATATTTTCATTTATCTAATGCTGTTGACTTGGTGCTGGTTGAGAGATTTATTCTGAAATAGTTGTTCTATAAATTCATTCGTCTATACGTTTTCACCCTAAATGCTCTGTTAGTTTTCTTTTTTATTGCTAAATTTACACTTCATAACTAGAAGTTGAGAGTTTACATCAAAATAAACATTTAATGTAATTTAAATTGAAAGGTAGCTAAACAACATAATTACTTTTTTTTTTCTATTGCATCTAATGTAATTCTTTTAATCTTATTATGCAGAAATATTGTGAATGGTTGTCTGAACATAAAGCTCATATGTACAGAGCATTTAAGCATCGCCTAGCGTTAAGGATGTCTGATATGTACTATGTTATCCGACATACTAAGAAGAAACTGGAATGGATCCCCGATGAGGTGTATGCTTCATTGTATCTTCAATGAAGGACCCTAAGTTTATTGCTAAGTGCGAAATAAATGCACGCAATAGAAAATCAAATAAAGGGGCATCTGTTTACACTGGGGGTTCCATTAGCATGGACACACACATTGCTAGAGTAGAGCAACAAACTCAACAGCGTATGGGGATGATGGAGATACATAAAGTCGGCTATGTAAGGCGAGAGGATAGGGATAAAGCGGTTGCAGACTCGCCTCCATTCTAGGGACGTGATACTGAGGTGCATTTATATTGTTTTAAAGTTTCGTCTAAATTAGTTACATTATAAAATTGATAAACTTAGTGTTTTAGTTTAATTTATATGTCTACACAGGCAAAGTTTGATGAGTTGAAGGCCAAGCAGACCCAAAGGTTGTTAGAGGACCCCAACAGTCCGGTGCTTGATGACAGAGAGTTGTGGATAAAGGCTGCTGGGGGATGGGACAAGAAAGGTCATATTCTCGGGTTAAACCGCATGAAACACGTCTTAGGCCCCTCGAAATTTTCTGCCCATTCATCAAGTGTCTCTTCATCTCAGGTCGGACTTTATGTGATGAGGGAGGAGCTTTCTCAAGCGATTAATGAGGCGGCTAATAAGTCGGCAACTAATGTGATGAATTCAACGCAACAACAATTGAACGAAACTATACCCTATGAACATGAGGAAGAAAGTGATGGTAGCGAGTGAGGCATATGAGATATGTTGGTATGTTGATGAAGTACAATATTTTAATTGTAGTATTATATATAAATGTTAGATGTTAGTAGTTATAACTAATTTTTTGTTGGTGACATTATTAGTAGTTGTTTATCATGACGTTATTATTGTTGATAACACCTTTTGAATCGGAAGATTATATTTTGGATGAATTTGGTATTATTGAATTGATGGATATTGGTTGAATTTGTTGGCATGGACTGGCTAGATAATTTTGTCATTTTGAACAGGAAGGAATAACAAAAAAATAAAAAAAATAAAAAATTTAAAATACTTTCCAACGGACTTCCGATGGAAATCCGTCAAAAAATATTTCATGAATTTTTGCCTATTTTTCCGTTCCGGGCGGATTACCGGCGGGATTTCCGTCGGACTATTAATTATGTTGTTTTTCATTTAAAACCTTCCGACGGATTATCGATAAAATCTTCGTCAAAAAATTTATTATCTAATTTTTAATTTAAAATTTTTCGATGGATTATCGATAAAAACTCTGTCGGAATATTTATTATTTTATTTTTTTAATTAAACTTTTCGACGGATTACCGACAGAATATCCGTCGGAAGATAAAAATTTCCGACGATTTTTCGACGGACTTTCCGTCGGTATTTTCATTTTTTGACTTGCTCATTTTCGTCGAAAGTCAGTCAGAATAGGTTTCCGAGGAGACTTTATTCGACTACTTTGTTTCGTCAAAAGTTTCTCAAAAATCCGTCAGAATACTGTATTTCCGACGGACTTCCGACAGTTGCTGTCATCGGAATCTAACTGTTTTCTTGTAGTGATTCATAACATAAAATGATCGTAGAGGATAAGGGTATACATAAAGGAAATGATAAACACTAATGCAAGACTCTCAAAGACTCGTATTCCTGCCTAACATTTCCCACCTGCAAAAGAACTGAAAACAATACCGAGTTCAGTCTTAAAGAGACTGGTGGGTACAAAATAGGCATATTATCATAGTATTGCAGAATTTAAGAACACACATGCAAGTTATAATCTCAATCAAAGTTTTTGTAACGTCTCCCAAGTGGGCAACTCAAAGGATACAATGATCGGAATTACAACAATTATTTTCCAATCATTAGGTCATTCGTCAGCTAACGAGTCGCTAATCTCGAACCTTCAACTAGTGTATCATTATCATTTATTCATTTGTGATCATATATAAAATCTTTCGTGCTCTTTCATTTGATCCTTCATTAGATCATTCATTTACTCCTTTTCCCTTCGGGAAGTGAATGGGTTTGCAAGACCCGAACACCCATTCATTATGGCTAGTGGGGTACATGAATCCCCAAAATCTCGATTCCTATTCCCCGTTAACCTCCTAGCAAGGGCTGGTATCACCGTAGTTTTGGTGGAACTAGTGCACAAGGATCACCATTAGCCCAACTTCCCTGATAACCATGTACACTAAGTCCAGGGCCCCTATTCATTGTGATCAATCAATTCTCACCAAAACGTTTGGTAGGAATTCATAAGATAAAGGTTTTACGTTGAAAACATTGACTCGTTGAAAGACTTGATATAGACATATATACATTTGGCCAAAATCTTGCATAAAGGGTATATTGGGCATATTTTTAACTAATAGAAGAAAAACCTACCTAATTTACCAAAAGAAAGAAACAAGGACCTCACTGCCCGGCCTCGTCTCCAACCTGACTAGGATCTGTGTAAAAGAAGTAGCGTGAGACTCCATATGACCATGAATGACGCACGACAATGAGGTAAACATGCTATGGAATGCATGTGAAACAATAACACATGAGGTGGATGTTCATATGCACAATTCAGATCATATAAGCATATAGTCAAGCAATTCTTTCAATATACGGATAAACCGTATTCGTTCATAATCATTAAATCATAAAATTTCAATTCGATGTCACATTGATAATAATTGAACAAATTATATATTCAAGTATCAATGAATTCAAAATCAAGTATTTACATATTAATAATCAAATAAATTTACACATTAATTACGTAAATAAGGTTGACATGAAGCCTAAACGAAAAGAAAAGAAATGAAATTAAACAAACACCCCTTAATCATCTCATTCAGCATGGGTAACGAAGGCCAACGATTTTAAGGCCAAAAAGGTTAACGGGGGTTAATGGAGGCAGGGTTTCCTCCTGCATAGGTAACGGGCGTTAAGGTTTCCAAGGAAAAAAGGGCTAACAGACGTTAAGAGAGGCAGACGTTCAAAGAATTAGAAAGGAAGGAAGGAAGGTAACGAGAGCTACCTTCCTTAATATAAAAATGGTAACGAGCGTTAGCAAGCCCAGAACATCATCCCCTGTTTTTCCTTCTTCTTCCTCGCGGCATCAACACAAATACACACAATATAAGAATAAATACGTACACCTACATAAGTTATAACAAGTTAGGAATGGGTTCGGAGGTGAAAAGATACAAAAAAAATAGAATATAAACACAAAAATGGGTTCCAAGTGAAATTAGGCCAAAGCTGACAGTTTTTCTAAAATGCACAAGTTGAAGGAAAATGGGCATATCTTGAGTTCGGAAATTGATTTTTGTTTCTCGAAAATGAAACTAGACACATAGATATGTCAAATGGTATATGGCACAAATCGTGGTTCAAAGGGATTCGAAAATTGCGGAGATTTAAGGGGAATGCAAGCTACTCCAAACCCTCAGGATCTCTATCACTCACCAAACCTACTGGTGAGATCAGGGGTAATCCGAATCAAACTGTGGAGATGTGCATAGGGGTGATAAGCGGCGACCCTATGGTTGTCCCGGGCCTCTCTTACCCATAATCTCCGGGCCCAACACTCAAACACGAATCATTACATTACCGAACAAACTTAACCTGGTACTTAATAAATTCACATGTTTCAATATGAATTCATATTATATACTATGTTATGTGCATGAAATGTAATTTGATGATTAATAATGAGTGATTTACACATGTAGATTATGCACCTTGAATCATGAACTTTATAGTATGCTTCTTTAATTGCATGAAACTTACTTGCTGTGCAATTACATGATTTTAAATGAACACTTTATGCATGTTTATGTGGCTCATGACTTCAAGTCAACCATAAGCATATACCGTGCGTCTATGTGGTTCATCATGTATCTAAGTCTTGTTCTTGTGAGGTGAACCCGGGGTGGTGTTTTATTGGCCGTGTTGATCCCGGGGTGGATCAATCGTCTAGTCTTTGGCTTCGTTAGTGTAAGCTGAGGTTTAGGATTTTTGTATAGTTAAGCGACCTATGACCTTAATATGATGCTTTCAATCCTTGCATGCGGTTATATACTATATATGATTAGATATGTGTTGGATATGATATGATTATGACCTTGTGGACCATCCTTAGTTTTGAAAATTAAATATAAAGGCATATGTAAGCTATTTTGGAAAACTATGATATGTGATGATTGTGTAGCGAGTTGGCTGTTGAGGATTTGCATGATTTTGAGCATTATTTAGAGTATATTTTTGTGCCGTTTGATGCGTTTATGTGTTTATTTTGCTCCATTTAGGTGTTTCTAGGAGTTAGAGTTAAGAAACGGCGAAGCAAAGCAAATTCACGCATTTTTGGAAGAAAGTTTGGTAGTAACCCCCGTTACAAGACATAGGAGAGGATCTTTGGCAAGATAGGGCGTTACCCCTGGGCAGAAGAAAAGTGGTAACGCCCGTTACCACTAATAAAAACTTTACAGCGATTTCAGGCAGTAACGGGCATTAACAAGATTTGTGCATAGAAGGGTAACTCCCATTAGCAAGAGTTGACAAGAAATAATTAGGGCTGCTATTTAAGTGCTTTTCGGAGTCTTTTGAGGGAGCTTTTCTTTCGGTTTGTGACTAGGGTTTTGAAGAGAAGACACGGAGTTTCAAAGGAGTTTGTCAGAGGACTCGAGAAGATAAAAAGATTGAATTCTTAGAACAATTTCCATTTTCCGATTTTATTATTATTTTAATTATCAAACTAATTCATTTAAACTTAGTTTTCGTATGTTAGATTCGTTTTATAGACTTTATGAATGTTTATGGTTTTGATTTTTAGACTTTGTTTAGAATTGATGAACATGAATTATTTTAATGCGATTTCCTTTAGTTTTATGAGTTTTATGTTAATTATGAGTGGCTAATTCTCTAAGGCTAGGGGAAGTGATGATGAATGCATGATAAGTGTTTCATTTGATGCTTAAATGACTTGTGTGTTAATTCTTAGTTTGAAAACTGGTTTGTATGGACTTGCGAGGGCCTGATCACCCTTAGCATGTGGTATATTTGCCTATAGATCGAAAGAGTGATGGTAATTTAGATGGCTTTCATAACTTATAAGTTGTAGAATACAAAGAGATTTGGTTCTAGCTTATACAACAGTAATCTTATTCCATGTCAAGGTGCTAGAATACTAAATTGCACTAGTCTTGTTCATATGGTTTAATTAACTATTGGTGATTGCGAGAGCAACATTGAACACTAATTAAGCACTTGGTTACACCTTGAGAGAGGGTAATACAAATATAAGTGACTAGATTGTAGAATTACACTTCTCAGACGAGTATCCTATCAACTCTTGAATGTATGATTCATTACTTTCCCCTACCTGCTTAGTTTACTGATTTTAATCCGCTTATTTTAGTTGTTAATTTGTGTTTATTTCTAGTTAATTATTTAATTTTAGTTTAGTAGATTAATAGAAAACAACAATTGCTTTTCGTTCGGTCTTTAGATTAGAGAAGGATATAAAGTAGTGAATGATTTCCCTTGTAACACCCCTATACGTAGGGATACCACACCCCCGCACTATAGGCCGTTTCACATACGAAATGGACAATCCGTACATGAACTAGGCTATAGCGAACGGGTGACAAATAAAAGAAAAGACGAGCTAGGCGGGACTAAACCCCAAAGCAATACAAAGCCAATGCACAACAATTAAAAGCGGAAGCATTAATTCATATATATACATATAGGTACCATATTTATCAGCTAGATACGTATAGATACCAAACTAATTATAAATACATTATTATCTCTTATACATGATCAAGTGTTCCAAATGTGATAACAATAGACATGACATGAGAAGTAGTAAAATATATACACGATGGTACACTGATAGACGCGTGACAATGCAAGACTGGACCAGACTCCCGCCTAGCACGACCGGCTCTCAAGCACCTGAAAAGTGAAGTATCAGTCTACCGAAGACTGAGTGAGGGGCATAAATATATATAGCGCAATCACCTGCAAGCTATAACCTCGGGTAAGGTTTTATAATTAAAAGTAATATAAGTTTGCAATTACATAAACTCGCCCGAGATTACAACTACCAGTATTAAGTACTTGTGCGTGTTCATGCAATCAATCAATACATGGCCCCAGCGAGTAAGGGCGGTCTCCAACCGATCTCCCAATGAACATGAACATGCTTGCTTGTTTAATAGTCAATAGGTGATCATGCAATTCATTTATCGTGCAATCGTGCGATAGTGTAATCATATAACACGTTCATGAAATGACAATCATGCAATAACCCGAGGCGCATCCGTGGTGCCGGACTCGTCCCCAGTCTCCTTTTTCCTCCGGTTTGATGAAGGGATTGCAAGGCCCCAACATCCAATCTCATTGAGCAGAGGGTACATGAATCCCTAAACCCGGAGCTCCTTCCTCCACTAATCTCCTAGTGGATTCAGGGGTGACCCCTAGTGTGGTGAGGATAGCGCCAGAGTTACCCGTCAGCCCTTGCTTTCCCGGTTGGCTCTAGTCACTACCCTCGGGCCCAAATGTATCCGTCATGCTACTCGCCTAATCATGCATGAAACAATACCTGACTTGCTTGCTTGCTTGCGTGAACCTGGCTTGAAATGATCAATGATTTATAGAAAGTATAACCGTAAATACTATTTTGGCCAAAATATCACATAAGGGGGTATACGGGTTCTATGTAACTAACAATTAAACCTCACCTATACCGACAAAGACCAGTAGGCACGACCTACGGGGCTTGCTCCTCGTCCCTACCCTCGCGACCTGTGCAAACATGACACTTATACATGAGACATGACCTAAAATGCACAAAATGTGACGAACGGCGGAAATGTATCGAGATGACCACGAAAATACAATGTGGTATGATAACATGTTGTTTCACATCATATTAGCACATATTACGGCAATTCGGGGTCAAAGAAGCCGTCGGATCGAGGGGCTAAAAATTTAATTTTATGCAGTTATATTTGTTCTGTCAGCGAGGTGGGAACGGCCGTTCCGGACCCCTTTGTAAAATGGGAACGGTCGTTCCCATAACCCCAAAAACGCGCCAACGTTTTCCCCCTTTAAAATGCGCGGAAGCTGGGAACGCCCCTTCCGGCACAAGGCCAAAATGGGAACGGCCGTTCCCATGCTCGGCCGCCCACATCATTTGAAAAGGTGGGAACGCCCGTTCCCACAATGCCTTGAGGCTGGGAACGGCCGTTCCCTGTTTCTGCAAATATGAAGAACAGAGAAAAACAGGGGAGGGCTACGGGAATGCAAACAAAGCCACCCAAAAATCCATTTTCAATCAACCAATTCATGCTTTTCTGGAAATATGATGCATCTAGGTTCAAGAAATAATATCATAACACTTAAACACTCAAAACACACAAGATCATCAAGAATTCGTGATTCCACACTCATGATCACACTTGGTCACTCAAGCTAATTATTCAAGAATTCAAGCTATAACTCATGCCATACTTCATGAAATAATCACATAATCATGCTTCCAACTTCAACTAACTCATCTAGTACATAATCCTCAAACCCTAGCTAAACCATACTTGAACAAGAATCAACAAACCAAGCATATACCCACCTTGAATGAAAGAAATGGATGAAGAAGATGAAGATGGAAGATTTGGAGCTTAAAAGCTTGGAGTTTCTTGAATAACTTGGATGATTTGATGAAATCTCCTCTCCCCCCTTTCTACATGAAGAACCGAGAGCAAGAAAGATGGAGATGTTGGTGAATTTTGATGATAATTGATCAAGGAAGCATATAACGTGATATTTGGGAAAATATGAATATTTGCAATTAAACCCTCCAAGTTATTTAAGTTAAGCAATTAAGGATATCAAGTTTGGAAAGTGATCACTTTAGTCCTCAAAGGTTTTCATGCAATTTGGTCCCTAAGTTTAAAAGAATGGACATATAGGGCCAAGTTGACAATTAAATCATTTTCGGCAATTAATTCACGAAATAAACATTTTCAAGTTTTGAGATAAATTATAAGTTTAATATGAAATTCATGAAAATATTATAAAATATAATTTATAAAATTATTTTAGACATACGATATTAATAAATAAAAATCGGGGCGTTACAACTCTCCCCCCCTTAAAAGGACCTGGTCCCCAGGTCCACTGTCAAGCTTTAAAATAATGCACAAGTCATAAGAGAACCCCGTCTCTTGAACAAGAATGAAAAAACCCCGTCTTTCACAAGGAGTGAGAAAACCCCGTTTCTCAACAAGGAGTGAGAGAACCCCGTTTCTCAACAAGGAGTGAGAGAACCCCGTTTCTCAACAAGGAGTGAGAGAACCCCGTCTCTCACAAGCCCTGAAGTAGTTCAAGGAGTAGATAGCGAAAACAATGGCATGAATGTTACATAGACAATTAGAATCATAATACTTTCACAAATATCATATAGACAATTAAACCATTTAATCACATACTTATCACTCATAATTAACTAATTTGCAATGCACAAGAAATTAAATACAATAGTAATAAGATAAGTGATGCACGTGGTATGCATGGCTAAATGTACCGTTCACCGATGGTTGTACTATGCCTATAACTGGTACCTGCTTCTTCCCGGACCCGATTCGCATTTACATTTTGCACTCCCCTCTCGCGAACGCCTTCCCGCACTCGCACTGGTGATCTTTCACCCCCGGTAGATCTCCCTCGTAGCCTTGAGCAAGTGTCTATGTGATGCTCGTCACTCCCGCAGTAGAGACATAATCCCAACCGTTTCCTACAGCCGTCATAGGTGTGGTTATCATGTCCACAATAACTGCAAAGAAGTTTCCCGGAAGATGTTGCTGAAACTGGGTTACGCGAAGTTCCCGAACTCGATCCAAGTGGTTGCTTCTTTTTCTTGCGAGACCTTTCCTGAGGTGCCGGGGTATGATAAGAGATAGGCCGCTTTCCTTTGCTAGAAAACTGTCCCGACTTCGAACCTGAAACCTGTCCGGGGTGAGGATTAGACCTTCTTGCCTCCAACAAGGTGGTGCCTCGGACCTTTTCTAAGGAGTCACTCGGAGTTAGTTCCCACACTCTTTTGATCTTCTTGAGTTGTGACCCGGTGGAATCCTTGTTTCCTTCAAAGGGTCTTGAGGATGGTTGGTTTTGAAATTCCTTAAATGCCATCGAAATTTGGCCCGACTGTGATGCTAAGTCCCGCGACTCGGAGAAAACATACTCTTTTATCTTCTGATCTACTAAACGAACCAAAGACTCGAAAAACTCCTGAGGCGGAGCCGGAGGGGGTAAATGTGAAGAAACCCTAGGTGCCTGTTCCTGAGGAGGGTGGCCTTGAGACATCCTGTAATCAAGACACTGAACATGCATGTTGAATTAATATGCCAATGCACGTAATACACTCAGAAGTAATAACTCAGCACAGTGGAGCAATTAAGTTCAATCGAGGGAATCACATATATGTAAAGAAATTTAAAATTAAAGTAGCGTATGATGCACGTGCTTATGTATGCATTGAACCTGTCACCGGAGTAATGGAAAAATTTATCTCGACATGAAATTCCTTGTTTGTTGAATCCTAAGCTTGTCTTGAACTTGGTAATCATCTCTTGTTTTCCCACGGTCTTCTATTCTTCAAATTTATCTAACCTTCACTTGAACATTCCCACGGCTCAGTATTATGATTTCTGAAACCCGAAGCCTTTTATACTCACGGAGTTCACATCTAGCTTATTCTTTAATAGTTGCTTCCCAAATTATTGCCCGAATCCTCTTCATGGTTGTCACTTTGATCCAAACTCCCTTGTTTATTCATTAGGAGTTCGATTAGTTAACCGACTCTCCCTCCACTAGTCTATACTTGATCGTTCGACAACCTCCCAGCAACTCTTTGCCTTTCTTTACCGTTTCCATTTGTTGCTTCATTTCTTTTAACGTAACCTTGCAACACGACAATTCAGCTTGGATCTGAATTACCCAATTACCGAAATCTTCAACATGATTGTCTTTCAGTTTCATAGTCACTGGAGTGCAGAGTTTCCTTTATCCCCTCCTTAATTGAAATCCCAAAATTGTCCTTGCGTTAACTGGGGTAACTATATGCTCCCTAAACAAGAACTCTGGAATTCAATTTCTGTTCCACTTATGGAATTAATTTCCTGACCCCTCTCGAACTATCCCGATTCACCAAGTTGCCACCGTGATTGAAGTCCTCCACGTCTACTCTTTCCCTTTGAGCCGGATATACAACTCATCTTCTTACTTACCTACTTGTGAGAATATAATTGCCTTCCAGAATTCTTTATCATCCAATGCCATTTTCATTTATTGCTCCAAGTCTCCCAATTCACTTTCTTGCACGACCATCCAAATTGAGTCTGGAAAAATAAATTCATTCCACCCGGTTATAGAGTCCTAGGATCTTTACCTTTCGTGAATAGATCATCCAAGGCTACTAGCTCGATTTGAATTATCGAAATGATCTTCTTCTCTTACTTGAATTTGCTTCCCAACTAACTAAGTCTCAGTTTAACATCACACCTGAATCTTGAGTAATTAGTACCCAATCTTCTTCACCTTATCCCCGGATGAAGTAGACTTCCTGGCCCGGTAGACGAGTCATCTTTGATAGTACAAATTTCCCACAGTGCATTCTTTTATTTCAGATCTCATTCCTTGAATCATAACTCGATGAACTTGCTTTCGAACTTTTCCATATTTGATCCTTAGTCTAAAGTTCCTTGGTAGCACTTTCTGTGAATTGATGATCCAAGTTGAAAATTCTTAAATTTGAGATGCTTCTACTCGTTGCTCCATATCTTCCAATTCAACCACATCATGGTCGACAATCCTCTTTTCCCTAGTATTATACTCCCGGTTAGACATCTACGAAATTCCTTTTCCCCCTCCAACCCTTGAACCACTCGCTAATGGCAATCCGGTTATTCTCCCTCTAATTAATACTTTGCTTCTCTTGAGTACTTTCCTTTACCGTTCCCTACCTGTCAATGTATTCCCTCGATACGACAATTTATCTTGACTCAGAAAATAATCCTGTCTTACCCAATGTAGAAACCCCAACCATGTTGGTTTTCCATAACTGATTGTTCGATTCTTTCTTGCTGTCGTGTTAGAAATTTGAATCCAATTGAGTTAAACCCAAAGATAATTCCCAAACATGTACTTCAAGCGAAAAACTTAATTGACTTTCTTCCACGCCCTGATTTTAGCCTCACCTGCACACCCTTCTCAAATCCTGTAGTAGCCCAAAATATCGAGCAACTGGCCGTGGTGTAATATTCTTTCTACAACCTGTAACTCACAACTTTCATTGAAATAAATGCATGCAGGTGAGGCATGCTCATGTCACATAATAGTCACATAATTAATGCTCGCGATGAAAATTTAATATAAATGCAACAAGTAATATATTAATGTTTAAATAACACACATTAAGCACATAATTGCAAAGAATTCCAGATCAATTAATTAGCACGAACTATCAGAAATCAATGCCAAGCACATATTGTCAAGTAATCTAATTAATTCGAAAAATTCAATTAGCTTCAGATAATATGCAAGACTCTCAATCAACAATTAATCCTATGCCGTTCGACCTAGACTTGACACGACACGACACGAGAACCTCGGTTTTGCAACCGGGCTCTGATACCACCTCAGATGTAACACCCCTATACGTAGGGATACCACACCCCCGCACTATAGGCCGTTTCACATACGAAATGGACAATCCGTACATGAACTAGGCTATAGCAAACGGGTGACAAATAAAAGAAAAGACGAGCTAGGCGGGACTAAACCCCAAAGCAATACAAAGCCAATGCACAACAATTAAAAGCGGAAGCATTAATTCATATATATACATATAGGTACCATATTTATCAGCTAGATACGTATAGATACCAAACTAATTATAAATACATTATTATCTCTTATACATGATCAAGTGTTCCAAATGTGATAACAATAGACATGACATGAGAAGCAATAAAATATATACACGATGGTACACTGATAGACGCGTGACAATGCAAGACTGGACCAGACTCCCGCCTAGCACGACCGGCTCTCAAGCACCTGAAAAGTGAAGTCTGGATTCCTTCACTCAAAGATTTGCTTGTAGAAATCCTAAAAAAGAGGTATTGTCTTGTAATCATAGTTCCTCTTTGTTAAGGTGCTCCAAAGTATTGAGCCGATTCTCATATTTAACACCACTCTTTTTCTGGAAAATAAAAGAAGTGCATCCAAAGTCTATTTATCCGAGCACCTTTCTTCATTGCCGAATTGCCTCGCTCATAACTGTAATCATTTGTCGTGTAAGTTCCTTCGGGCATGGAATTGTTTCCCCATGGTTATTACTCATTTTCCTTGTTAAATTTGTTTTCCATTATCTCGCTCTTAACCCACGACTTCATTTAAGATTTTATCTCAATCCATTGACGTCCCTTAAAAGCCCGACCAAAACCTTCTTTTAATTCTCTTCGAACCCCTTCTTTAAAGGCACGGTTGAATAGAGAATCAATCTCCATGCCATGAGATTTTGGTTAATCCTATTTTGTATCCATAATTAGGATTCTCCCTAATGTTCGTCGTGGATTAATCATTCCCTCTTCAACACTTCCATTATAATACCTTATCAAGAAAATTAATTCTCCTTCAAAGTGGGTTTCCAATTTCCTTAAATCTTCAATCTCGTTTGTAGACTTCCCGAACCAATACCCTTCATCACCTTCTTCATAACATCCTATAACCTTCAACCCAATGTCAAGAGAGGGAGGGGGGTCCTTAATTTTGGCCCTTTCTCTAACCATCCTTTCTAACTTCCTCGGGTACAAAACTTGGAGATTGAAAGAGATGGTATTCTATCAAGCAAACACTAAATACGCATGCTGGGTTATATATGCCGATGCCATGCATCACATAATTCACTTAAACACATAAAATGTTACGAGCAACAATTTCGATACAAGGAATAAATAAGTGTAAAATTGAATATGTCATGGATGCACGTGCCATGAGTGCAAATACCTCCATCTTCAGGTTCATGTTGGCTCCAAAACTGCTTCCATTCAGAAACCATATGCTCCATTGATCAACAAGCGTAGCATCTCTTCAACTTATCCCGACATGCCTCATAAGTATGGTTGTCTCCTCCACAATAGGCACACGATCGGGACTCTTTCTTTGATCTCAGATATCTCCGGTCTTATGCTTCTTCCCACGGACCTTCTTAGCTTGAGTACCACGTTGATGGGATCTTTCTCCCACATGGAGATTTGAGCAATATCCTAATTCTCCACTCGGTCCCGAATGCTCCTCTTCCTTGCCTCTTGCTATTCTTTGATTTTCGGCCCTTAAGGCTTTTGTAGTAGCTTTATCCCCTGTGTTCGTATTCTCCGCAATTGAGGCCTCTTTGAATTCATCCCGAAGTCCTTCCAAAAAATACCAAGTCTTCATCTCATCATTTCTCATAATGTGAGGCACGTAAGTGACTAGCCTCTTGAATTCCTCAATATACTCCATGACTGTTTTATCTCCTTATTTCAAGGTAAACAACTCTTCAAGTCTTCAATCTCGTAAAGTGGCCGGTGTATACCTCTTTCTAAACTCCCGAACAAAGGTATCCCATGTCAATTCTTTGCTCGTTGCTTCAATTTGTGGAGCAACTCTTTTCCACTATTGTCTTGCTTGTCCTTGAAGGAGTAATATAGCAAGACGAGCCATGTCTTGAGAGTTTCACAACCATACTTCAAAAATACTTTCGATTTCGGGTAGCCACTATTCAGTCTGGATATCATTGCCTTCTCTAAATTGGGGAGGATTGAAGGTTCTGAATTCACGATATAATTTTACCATTGGATTCATAGGTTGTATTTCGGCATAATGTTGCTCTTGATCATATGGATGTTGATGGGCCGGTTGACCAAAATCTTGACGACGTGGTGGCATCCTGAAATTCACAACAACTACAATATAGATATATGCATGCCAGTTAGTACATGAGGATTGCACATAATTAAATCAAGTAAGAGCAATTAGATAAATGCAATGCATCATGACCACATTGTCCTATGCCGTTCAAAACATGTCAATTAGATAAAATCAACAAAGTGTTAAGAGTTTAAACACACATATCACAGCAAATCACAATGTAAATGCTAGCACATAACCACATTGTCCTATGCCGTTCGACCTAAACTGACACAACACGACATCGAGCCCAGGTTTTACAACCTAAAGCTCTGATACCACTTTAGGATGTAGCACCCCGCACGATGGGTCACCACATCCCCCGCACCTAAGCCCAATCCACATACGAGATGGAAAACCCGTACATGAACCAAACAGAGGCGAACGGGAGACAGACAGATACACACCTAAGCTAGGCGGAACGTAGATCCTACAATTTAAACAAACCAACAAAACGAAAGCAATAAGATACCTAATAATAAATAATCATAAATTCAATATAGAAGTAGCAAGTGATGGGTTCAACTAGCATAGATAACAATAATAAAAGCCTGTCCCGAAATATATCATATCAAAATAGATCATAAGATATACATACAAATGTTCAAATTTATACAAAATATAGAAGTGTGTATGTAAGGACTCAAACTAGACAAATGACTCGACAGACTTCGCCTAGCTCAAACTCCAAGCAAACCTGCACACTAAAAACAAAAAGGGAGAGGGATCAGTCACACGGACTAAGTGAGGTGTAACACCCGAGCGCAAGGTGCCACATCCCCCGCACCGAGACCCGACCCAAATATGAAATGGACGATCCATACCCGAGCCAAATCACGGCGAACGGGGACAAACACACACTCTAAGCTAGGCGGGCTAACCCTTGAAACCATATAACAACGTAAAACATTAAAGCGGAAGCAATGAACGAACATATACCATGAATATATATCATGAGCATCCAAGCTCCAAAAATCATTCATATACATCAATAATTGCCACCACGGCCCAAAACATGTACGCTCCAAGATAATATTCATATACAATAATCCAAAAGTGTAATATGCAAGTGTAAGACTCACGAATGCAAGACCTAGGACTCGTATTCCCGCCTAGCTCCCTCAACACCTGCACAAAATAACTGAAAACCAAACGGGTTCAGTCCAAAAGGGACTGGTGGGTATAAAACAGGGCATAGATATAATATATGACAGTAATTGAACAATCACATGCAAGCTATAATCCCAAATGAGGTTTTAAAGTCTTTCCCAAGTGGGTGAAAAGAATCATCAAAAGGGATTATAACGAATCATTAACATTAGGTCATTATTGGCCCGGCGAGTGGGCGTGCATTATCTCCAACCAACACCTTGTGTAAACCATTTAAACATTCATTCATTTATTCTTATCATGCAATCAATCTTTTGTGCACATTCATTAACATTTACACCTTCTTCCTCCGGGTTGGTGGTGGGTTTGCAAGGCCCGACCACCCATTCATTGACCAAAAGGGGTTACATGACTCCCCAGATGGCGCTCAGCGTCCATTCCTCGCTAACTCCTAACGAGGTCCGGTTACGCCGTTAATTGGTGGAACTAGTGTGAGGGTTCACCATCGGCTCGTGCCTCCCCGGATAGCCACTCACACTAAGTCCCTGGGCCCCATTCGTGCATTCGATCATTTCTCGCCAAAACATTAGGTAGGATTGATAAAATAAGGCTTTACGTTGAAAACATTTACTCTTTAAAACGACTCTCTATATATATATAAATTTTGGTCGAAAACTTTCACATTGAAGGTATATATAGGGTCTTGTATCTACATAGAAGAAAAACCCACCTTAAACCGCCAAAAGAAGCAACACGAGCCTCACTGACCGGCCTCATCTCCAACGTGATCAAAATCTGTGCAAGAAAAGTGAAGTGAGACTCAATATGACCAAATAAGACGCTCGACAATGCAATGATCATGATATGAATGTATAAAAGATTAAATTATGTTATGGAAATGTTCATGTGCACTATTAATACATTTAAATCATATAATCAAGTCATTCACTTTCATAATTTCACATTTCAAACTCATTGATTCAAGAACTTCATATAGAGTCGAAGCACAAGTTAAATCACATTCAAATTAGAACCAAATAATTACATAGATTCAATTAAATCAAATAACACTTAATACATATCCAAAACATACAAACACATGTATGTACAGCAGCATGCAAACGAAATGCATGAGAAACAGAGGGTGACACGCCCGTGTCACCGAAATACACTAAGCCGTGACACCCCCGTGTCACGGTACAGCGGGAAAACATGCAAGAAAATAAGGTGACACGCCCGTGTCACAAAAATAAAGCAAACCGTGACACCCCTGTGTCACGGTACAAAAAATCAGCCCAACCACGCATGCACCCCCGTGTCACGCCGAGCAAGGCAAAAGTGACACGCCCGTGTCACTGTGCGTAACAGAGAAAAACATAGCAGTTTTCGGACAGCAACAACAACCAACCCTAAACACCAAATTCAACCAACAAATGCCACCCAAAACTTGAAGAATCATGTGACCATACTTAAAGCACAATAAAATCTAGCATATATACTCATATCATGCCTTGATCATCAATAATCTATCAATTGAAACCCATAAGCCAATCTATGATCTAAGCTCCTAAACTTCACAACATATGCATGAAACTTAAGCTCAAAGTTGCTAAACATGCTTCCAATAACGATTACACCAATCAACCAATACTTACCAAAGCCCTAGCTTCACATATTTTCAAGAAAATCAACAAAGTTCCAAAAATACCCCAAATAAAAGAAATAGAAGAAGAGGTGAAGAGATGATGTTGATGATGCTTGATTGTCTACAATTCCCACAAATATGAAGCTTGAAAGTTGAAATTTCCCACTTAGCTTGAGGAGGGTGGCTCGGTTGAACAAGGAAGGAGGAGCAAATGTGTATGTGATGAATGTATGAAAGAAAGGAAGAAAGGAACGTGATATGCTGCTTGGTAAGGAGAAAGAATTGGCCAAATTGCTATTAAATCCCTCCATTAATTAAGTCATGCAAGTGAAACCCCAAGCTTTTGAAATGTGATCAATTAAATCCATGCAATTAGGTCCTCAAATTTCATGAATGCTCAACTAAGCCACAACGAAATTAAGTCAAATTCGGGAAATTAATTCATGTTGCAATCAAATTCAATTTATGCAATAAATATCAAGTTGTAAAGAATTCACAAAATACTTAACATTAAATTACTCACACAATTAACAATTAGATAAATAGATAAGTATACTAACAACAATAAAATAAAGTAAATAACATTTAAGGTATTTAAAATAAAATACTATATAAACACGAAAAATAATTACTTTGCGCAATTAGGTAAACAATTACGTCATACCTGTACGGCCGAAGTATCGGGGCGTCACATGAGGGGCTACCCACACACGATATATATATATATATATATATATATATATAAGTAGCAAAGCATATTCAATCACACATGGTTCGTGAACTCAGGGATAGTTTTTGGACACCAAACTTTGCCCGTGATACATACATATAGGGATTCGTAACAAAATAGATTAAACTTATCTTAACAGGTTCTTACATATCAAACATTTCTAAAACATACCTTAACGTATCAAATCTTTAACTTGTGCTTTCAAAAGATATGTACTTTATTTTAATTAAGAATCTATCCCCGTTTCACGAACTTTAACAGAACATACATACAAACTCGGCGGGTACGAGTCACAAATCCCATCCTGGGCTCCTCATACTAATCATAACATAACAGACATATCAAAGGAAAATAGACATATCAAGTATACCTCATTTCTCCGGTGATGGAAAGGTTGCACGACCCTAACCATCCATATCAGGTGAAGGGAGTGCAAGCTACTCCAAACCCTCAGGATCTCCATCACTCACCAAACCTCCTGGTGAGATCAGGGGTAATCCGGACTAACTGTGGAGATGTGTACAGGGGTCTTAACCGGCAACCCCATGGCCATCCCGGGTCTCCCTTACCCACAACTCCGGGGCCCATCATACTAAAACATACCACATCAGAACATACCATAGCATAACCTGCTACTTATCAAACTTAACATAACATATCTTACCTTGCAACAACTATGCTATACATACCTCTCCGTGTCAAATCCATAACATATCCATTGCCCGTAGCTCCCGGCACATAAGAGGCACACGATTTGAAGCATAGTTAATGTTGCAAACATAACAAAGTACAACATACCAAACAAGCGTACATAGGCTTGTACATAACGTATCATACTTGCAAGGCTTAGCAAATTCATAAACTTACATATTTCGCACAAATTTATTTATACTTAAGGTTGTAGTTCGCATGAATAGAAAACGAGCATATTTCATAGGGTTTAACTATAACCTAACCTCACCTTACACCAACGGAAGTGAGAACGACACAAGTGATCCACCCCGGAATCAAAACGGCTCACGAAACACCACCCCGGGTGCACCTGAACAAACTGAAGACAAAATACAGAACTTAGACTCAAGGATGAACCATATAGACACACGACATATGCGTAGAGGCAAACACGTAGTCAATATTCATATTCAAACTTATTTCATACAAAGGAATGCCTTCCACAAAGTGGAGATACATAACAAGGTACATATGTACTTAGTGCAAACAATTCACATTACATAAGTAATATAAAAATGCATATAAAAGCAAATACATACACATACATAAGATATAACATGTTAGGAATGGATTCGGAGGTGAAAAGGTGCAAGAAAAGTGGAAGAAAAGCATAAGAAATAGTTCCGAGCAAAAACGAACAAAAGCTAGAAATTTTCTGAAATGGACAGGCTGTAGGAAAATGATCATAACTTGAGTTTGAGTAATGGGAATTAAGTTTTATTTCTTTGAAATAAAACTAGATATACAGATATTTCAAATGGTATATGGTACGAATCATACTTCAAAGCAAGGCAAAAATGGCGTAGGTTCGAAGTTGGATGAATGCAGAATTCCGATAAAGTGGCGACACAAATTTCAAACGGTTATATCTCACAATCTAAGACGAATTTTGAGGTGATTCCAATTAGAGAATGTTCTAGACTTAAAAAGGTTTCTTTGGTAAAAAATTCATTCCAAACAGAGAGCAAACTAAGGCTGCACGGCCGTGTCAAAATTGGCCTAGAAGCTGACACGACCGTATCGGAGTAAAAAAATTCGAACTCGAGAACATTGACACGGCCGTGTTGAAATTGAACTGTGGTTGGACCGGCCGTGTTGGGTCGTCTTCTCCAAAAATCAGCAGCAGAGCAGCATGGGATCAACGGGGGTGGTTCCCAAACAACCCCCAATCACATCCCCCAATTAATATACACCCCAAAAACATCAAAATTCAAGGTATACCACATACATATAACACATTAGAACATAAATCGCACTTCGAAAAGAGCCCGAGCACCCAAAAAACAAAATCTATACTATTCAACTCCTTCTCCAAATAGCTGCAAAGGCAAGGATTCATACCACAAAATGCACGTACAATTAAAGCACATAACGAGAGGAATACAATGGTTACCTTGATTCTTCGATCGGATGGTCGGATTTTGCAAGCTTAAGCTCCAAAGCTTGAGGCCAAATGGAGGTTGTTTTTCTCTTCTCTTTCCCTTTTGCTTTGATCGATCAAGAATGAGGAGAGGGGAGGATATTTCAGCCTTTAAGGGCTGATACAGGTCGGACAAATGGGTAGGGTCAAACAATATCCGGTGTTTTTGGATCGGATTTTAAAGCGATAGAGCGATCAAACGGCTTTAGGAAATAAAAGGTTAATTCTTTGAATCCGAATCATCAAAACAAACTCAATGACAAGGTTAGAATTCGAATTTGAATTCTCAAGCTCAAGGCAGCCACGAAGGCTAAAACACCCTAATTAGAATTATGTGGTGCCCTTGCCACATCCCGCACTAAGAAATACCCTAAGTGTTAGCTTTGGGCCTTCACTCGAGATCTTTCCCAGCGAAGGATGACGAACAAACAAACACAAGTATAGCGGAAGAATAAAATAACGCCAATCAATATCAAACTTTCAAGATAGTTATAAAGCCAGTGAGGCCGTTGTATACGGTGTGGCAGTGACAAACACAAGATCAGAAATTGCCCAAGGGCACAACTACAGCAAGATCTGAGAGCACCAGCTGGAAAAGCTCAATAGGTTGGAGGAGCAGGAAGGCCAATTGTTCGTGTCGAGCATATGCGATGTAGCGCCCTAACCCCCAGGGCACCACATCCCCCGCACTATAGCCTCGATCCACGTATGAAATCCATACATGAACCAAAACTATAGCGAACGGGTGACAATAAAAATGACGAGCTTGGCGGGACACTCTCCCCAACAACACCAAAGAAAACATGATAATGAAAGCGGAAGCAATTAAATCATTCATACATATAGGTACCATATTTACCGAATAGATACTTATAGATACCTTGATAATATACATATTCAAGTATTCAAACGTGACAATACTAATCACAACATGAAACTAGCATAAGACTATACAAAAAGGGTATGAAACTAGACCCGTGGAAATGCAAGACTCGAACAACTCCCGCCTAGCACGACCACGCTAAAAGGGTACCTGAAAAGTGAAGTATCAGTCTACCGAAGACTGAGTGAGGGGCAATAAATATATATAACACACATCACATGCAAGGTGTAGCCTCGGGTGAAGACTTTGGAAATGAAAAGGAATATAATTCAAGAGACTTAATCTTTGCCCGAGATTACAACCAATTACTTTAACATTTTAACTTAAACATTTCATGAACATGTGACCCCGACGAGTAGGGGCGAATCTCCAACCTTAACACCAAACGTGACAATACGTGCTTGCTTTATCAATTCAATACATGATCATGCAATTTCATTTAGTGCTCATATAGACAACTTCATGCTTCAAATCATGCGATAACCCGAGGATAACCTGACATGCCGGATTAATCCCCAGTCTCCTTCTTCCTCCGGGTGATAGCGAGTTTGCAAGGCTCGACTATCCACGACATGGTGTGTGTAGAGGACATGACCCTCTAGACACGGAACTCCTTCCACCACTAATCTCCTAGTGGCTTCGGGGGTGATCCCAACAATGTGAGAATAATTCAGGAGTTACCCGTCAGCCCTTGCTTTCCCGGTTGGCTCAAGAATTACCCTCGGGCCCACGTGCAATCATGTACTCGCCAAACTTGCTTGAAATCATGACTTGCTTGCTTGAAATATTCATGGTTTTGAAATCATTTATAAGTATAGTATATTTTGGCCGAAATAGCACATAAGGGTGGTAGGGTTCTATATACATAACCTAAAACCTCACCTTTTCTTGCAAAATACAATAAAGAAGTGTTCTAAGGAGCTTGCTCCCCGTCCACGCCCTCGTGACCTGTGCAAACACGATGTATATTCGTGAGACATGACCTAAAATGACCAAAATATGACGAAGGGCGGAAATGTATCGAGACGACCATGAAAATGCAATGTGGTATGATAACATGTCGTTTCACATCATATTAGCACATATTATAGCAATTCGGGGTCAAAGAAGTCGTCGGATCGAGGGGCTATTTTCGTAATTTTATGCAGTGAATTTTACACTGCAAGCCAGGTGGGAACGGCCGTTCCGGTCCCCTTTGCAAAATGGGAACGGTTGTTCCCATGAGTTCCCCAAAATGCGCCAACGATTTTTAAAATAAAAGCGCGCCTTTTAGCTGGGAACGGCCCTTCCGGCAGCAAGGCCAAAGTGGGAACGGCCGTTCCCGTGGTCGGCCACCTATTTTATTTGAAAAGATGGGAACGCCCGTTCCCACAATGCCTTGAGGCTGGGAACGGTCGTTCCCAGTTTCTGCAACTTTGAAGAACAGAGCAGAAACAGGGGATGCTCACGGGAATGATCAACAAAGCCACCAAATTCCATTTTACAATCGGCAAAGTCATGATTTCTGGAAATATACATGTATACTTGCTCAAGAAATGATATTATAACATTCAAACACTCAAAGCATGCAATATTATCAAGAATTCATGATTTCAAGTTCATGATCACACTTGATCATTCATGCCAAATTTTCAATGATTTCATGCACAAATCATGTTATAATTCGTGATATAATCAGCTAATCAAGCTTCCAACTAGAATCAATCCATCTAGTACATCAAACTCAAACCCTAGCTATATCCATTATGATCAACAATCATCCATTTATGCAAACACCAACCTTGAAGATGAAAATATGAAGAAAATAGATGAAGAGGATGATCAACTCCCAAATCCTTGAAAGATTTCTTGAAATCTTGATGATTGAATGGAAAAATCCCTCTTCCCTTTTTCCTCCTTGATACCGAGAGAGAGCAAATGTGTTTGGCAAAATTTTGGGATAAAATTTGATCAAGAAGGAAGCTTGAGATGGTATAACGATGCATCTCTTTTTGAAAAATGTGAAATATGCTAATTTGCCAATAAATCCTCCAAGAATACAATTTATGCAATTGAGTATACATGGTTTTAAAATATGATCAATTGAGTCCTTAAAGGATTGGCAATTAAGTCCCTAGAATTATAAAGAATATTCCACTAGGGACAATTTGGTAATTTAAAACACTCCCGACAATTATTTCATGCAATAAATATTTTCCGTGTCATGAAATAATATTTTCAATGATATGAATTCATATAATTCACATAAATAATGTTTCATGAATTTTGTAAAATTATGAGATGCCACTTAAAATAGTATGAAATTAAAGAAAGAAAATAAAATCCTACGCTCACAACGCACACGTGGCGTGCTTACCTGATCATCCGGAAACCGGGGCGTTACAACTCTCCCCCCCCTTAGAAGAATCTGGTCCCCAGATTCTCTAGTCTTGCTCGAACAACTCCGGGTGGAACCGTGTCATTTTATCCTCTGTTTCCCATGTAGCTTCTTCGGTTTTATCGCTTCTCCACAACACTTTAACCATGGGAATTCTCCGGTTTCTCAACTCTTGAAATTTCCGATCCAATATTCTAACCGGCCTCTGAATAAATGTCAAATTCGGTTCCAGCTCAACTTCTTCCACGGGGAGAATCGTAGTCTCATCGGGGTAATATTTTCTTAATTGTGAAACATGAAATACGTTATGAATCCCCGTAAGACTCGGTGGTAGGTCCAGTCGATAGGCTACCTCGCCTACTCTTTCAAGGATCTCAAACGGACCTAAGTAGCGAGGATTAAGTTTTCCTCCTTTCCCGATTCGGGTGAAACCTTTCCTTGGTGACACCTTCAAGAATACCCGGTCACCAACTTCGAATTCTAGATCTCTTCGGCGCTTATCGGCATAGCTCTTTTGCCTATCTTGCGCGGCTTTCATCCATTGTTGAATCATTTGAACTTTCTCAATCATGGCCTGAACAACTTCGGAAGGCCTTTCAAATCTTTCACCTTTCTTTACCCCTTCCTGTTTCGACCATTTCCATTCTTCCAAGTCGAAGAACAATGGAGATCGGCACTTTCTTCCATAAAGAAGTTCATAAGGAGCCATTGTTGGAAAACACGAATCAGAAAGCAGCGGAATTTAAAAAAAAATTTCCCAACAAAAGGATTTAGGACTCGCAATCGTGTAACCAAATTCGTAGAGATAGAAAACTTACTTTTCTTTTATTCTTTCTTGAAGCGTTTCAAGCCACCCAAGAACGCTCTTCTCGCGGCTTGACAACCCGTCCCTCGAAAGTCTCTTTCTACTTCAGAATCCATTGTCGGGATAGCAATCCAAACCAACCTAGATTTAATTCATGTTAGGGAAGTTCTTAAAAATATAACATAAAGAAAGAAACATGAAACGAGAAAAACAGGATTGAAACTCCCTTCGAAAACCAGTTTCGCGAAAGTAGAAAACTGCCAGTCACAAAACCCTCGTGAAAAAATTCATCCTTCAGGATATGGACGAACGGTTTTCGCCATCTTCTTTGGTTCGATTTTTTCATTCGTTTCATGTCGGGTTCAGAATCGTTTCATCATCCCTTCTGATCGTTTTGCTTGATCCCCACTTTTTGGTAAAGCTCGAATCTTCAAAACTTCTAACTTGAAGCTCTCTAGAGATAGTCCACCAACTTGGCTACAATCTAACTAGTAAGGATGCTAGTTCTCTAGTTAGTGTTTAGGTTTAACCTAGGGTTTTTATTTATCTTGGAGAAAGGATGGTGTTCAACACATGAACCAAAAGAATTCTCGATTAGCTCTAAGGGGAGCTCGAGCTCCCCTATTTATAAGAGGGGAGGACCGAAAATTCCTAGTCCTTTATGGGCTAGGATTTTGGTCTCTCTCTCTCCTATTACTTGATCATCAAGTAATTTGACTTTGACTTTGAATTCTAATTCAAATCAACTTTCAAGAGAGCTAAATATATCTAAACTATTTTTGGATAATTTTATACTTTATTTATTTAAAATAAATAACTTATTTTATCTAATTAATTAATTCACAATTAATTAACTAGATTATTTTTCTCCAAAATAAGACTTTCTTTTTAATTCAAAATTAAACCAAAGTCTATTAAATAATTAACAAATTAATTATTTAATGTATATATATACACATATATTTACACACGTGTGAGACACATGTCACAAGGACACGTGTCACTCACGTGAGCCACACGTGTGGTTCACACGTGTGGAACCCTCTTGGCCCGATTAACTCGTTTAATCATTTTCAAGCCTCAACTCATGTAACCAAGTTGTTGTGTGTGACCCTCTAGGTTCTCAATTCAATTAGCAGTGACCCTAATTAATTAATTCACTAATTAATTAATCAGTCCACAGATTAAACGACCATAGTCTAGCAACAGGTGTTTAACCCCTAGCTGAATTGGAATGTTCGGATTCGACAGAACCTTTAAGTCATTGATTCATGTGAGACACAATCCTCCTACTTACTATCTCTCAACCAAGATCTAGGGTAAGGGAATAATTAGAACCCTAATAATCTGGTCTTAAAGCTAAGTGCATTTCATATCCATTTGATCTCAATCCAAGAAACCCTTTTCTTGATGTCTTGATCTACTGCCTTGGCCAAGGACTCCATATGGCATATGAATGACTTACACAATAAGAGATCACCTTGCAAATGCAAGTGTAGGTCCTTTCTTGATTCTCATTCACTTTCATGAATCACTTGTGCAGCCCCAGCATAAGCCTTGAATCAGTTGTCTAAGGCGAAACCCTTTAAAGCTTATACCTAAGACTACAGAGTTAACTCATAAAGTGACAAGGAACCTCAAGTCTAAGGATCAATTAATCACATCAATGACTCGTGAGATATTTCCTAATCTGGAAGTTTCTATTTCCTGAAATAGAAACTTCCTTTCCCATTTAGGAATCTTCTCACACGGGGCACCTCAGTGAACTTACTTATTGAAGTAAGCACCCTCATGTATCACGCACGTATCAACTATACACTTTGCACCTCCATGAAACAAGGTGGTTCTTCTTAAGGGCGTGATCCCACAAGCAAGCCTTAGAGGAGTCAGGTTGACACTCCCACTGTCTGTAGGACTCATCGGCTTGGAGTATTTTACTAATCATGACTTATGTGATATAGGGCTCGTTTCATGAACCATTTCACCTAAATGGTAGAGTCCTAAAGTCATCAGGATTAGGGGAGTTCTCATACATGCACAGCTAAAGTAAACGCATACCAAACAAGAGCATATAAAGAAGTGTTTGCCTATGATATTAATCAATCGTATATTATTCTAAGATTGTCTATGATACTAGGAAAGTCCCAAAACGGATTACTTCGAATATGCTTTCTAGGGCACTATTCCTAACAAACTCCCACTTGCCCGTAAAAGCCATTTAGGTACTCTAAGTCCCATCTTCTCAAGATGCACTTTGAGATCCTATTGACGTTGGGCGTTTCCAAAGTGGATCTGCTATATTCTCTGCTGATGTGACCCTCTTGTTTACACATCTCTTAGGAAACACCTTTTCCTTATAAAGTGATTCGTAATCACGTGTTCAGTCTCTTGGTGAGGTCTTGGTTCTCTTACTTGAGCAACCATCCATTTTATCATACAATATGATAAAGGAGTTGTTTCATGCTAGGAACTTCATCTAACCAGTTAGATGGAGTTTCTTACCCAAACACTTAACATAGCGTTATATAATACGACTAAGTTCTCAACTACGATAGTCGAGTTTTGCAATGTCCGTCCTTGGAACCCCTTTCCAACACATTGCATTACCATTCTGGTAGAAGTCGTATCCTTTCAATGATTTCATAATCATCTATGTTTGATGAACGGTTACATCAAATATCCTTTTAACAACAAGATCTTTTGGGCTCTGTAAATTAATACATATCCTCATTTCTTCTCAAGTACTCTGAGGACATCCTTTACAGAAATCTAATGACCTTCTCTGAGGTCATATTAGATTCGGCCTACTACGCTTAGTGTTGCGCCATATCTAATTTAGTACATAACTTTTCATACATTATGCACCCTTTCACTTAAAGGGATTTTGGACATTCTAACTTTCTTAAAGTTATCTTAGGACACATACTCTTCAAAAGAGATGTTCCATTGTCCATACTAAACTCCTTTTAGTATTATGGTTATGTACTCGTTTTGTGATAATCCTTTTATTCTCTTAGATCTATCTTCTATAGATCTGAATGTCGAGAATATAGGATAATCACTAAGATCTTTCATGTCAAATTGTTTCTTAAACAAGAATTGGTAACTTTCACGTCATCCTTGACATTCCTAATGAGAAGGATGTCCTTTTTCTAAAGAATCAAAAATTGACTCTTACATCACTAACTTTCCTATGTACACTTTTGAGACTTATTCGACTTCCATCTGTGTCAAACGATTTGACTATCCTATGGAATCGAATTGTCTAACTCCTAGAAGCCTTTATCAATCCACAGATTGACTTTAGGGATTTGTATACCTTATGCATACTCCCACTGAATATGAGATTTATAGAAATACCTTATTTCAGTCTCTTTCAATCTCATATTGAACAAGATAGTTCTCATATTCGTTTATCATATCTCATAGTCAGAATATGAGGATGTGATAAACACAATCCAAATGGACTTTTGCATTTCAATCGTCAAGAAGGTTGTAATGCTTTCCATTTACTCGAAGCTCCACGAGCTTGATCCTATCAGGTGGATCAACCAAGGTCAAAACTTGGTTTGAGTATATGGAATCCATATTGGATTTCAAGGCTTGCTTACACTACTCAGATTCCAAATCCGACAGTGTCTCCTCTTCAAGTAATTCCTTGGCTATCTAGGAACGCGTTCTAAACGCATCTTAAGAGAAGGGTTTCACACGTGTACATTTGGCTAAGTTTTATCGGATGGGCTCGTTTCTTCTATATGTGGCGTGGATATTTATTCTCAAATTTCTTTGAGGTCTGCTTGCTTGTCTTTCTTCTTCTATAGGAACGATTCCTTAAGAAAGATACATTCCTTGAGACAAACAACCTTTGTCTAAGGGAATCGCAGAAATGATATCCAATATTGTTTGCATAAACTTGAACTCATTTCAAGCCTATCTCCCAGTATCCTCTTTACTTAAGAGGATTCCACCAAATTCTTGGACAAGAATAATTAGGGAAAAGGACTGATTATGGAAGGTACTAAATTCAAAATCTCTAACTGCATATTCTGGGAGTTTATTCCTTGAATGATTATAAGTCAGTAAAGTTTGCTATGGAATGGACCATATCCTATAAGGTTTCATTCCCTCATTCGGAAACACTAAGGTGTTCTCGAATTAGTTTACTGAGAGATAATCCTATTATTTCTAAGATGACTAAGGAATTAGTTGATAAGATATTGGCTATCTCGATCATATCGATTTGCCTATAACTTATGACTACTTCGGTTCCTAACCTCCTTTTGAAATTCTAAGAATTTCATATAAGTTTCGAATTTGTACTTTAACAAGTACATTCATTCATAATGATTAAACTGACGATTGTATCTAGTGCTTACATTAAGCATCTTACACTCATCAGCATGGATCGAAATCCACTATAATTTTGGAACGTTCCATGTTTCACCTAAACAATGTTCCGGGAACGTTTTCCCCTTGAGATAGGATTCACAGGAAGTTAACTCTATAGGTTCATTTTCGAAAAATGATCCTAAGATGTCTAACTTGCTAATCCTTTTATATCTCAACGTTCCAAAGTAATTCGAAGCTTTGTCATCTCACTTACTTTTGTTATCTCATTGTATGTTCAGAACATTAGTGCCTTGAGTCTTTGCACAAAGGATTATGCAGAATTGACTCAAGACTAGTGAATTCTATTCCTAGTAGAATTACTAAACGAGGTAACATTTCAGAGTACTCATACTCTTCGCAGTTCCCTTTCAAAGTCCTTATTTGCTATCATAGAAGCAAACGTCCTATTTGATCTCTAGTGTCTTTTGGGCGCACCCCTTACATGCCCCTCCATTGGGCTCTTAAGGGTTTCTTCTTCTTTAGGCGTTCAAGCCTTTAACTTAGGGAGTTTAGAAGAAGAATTAACCATCTCAACCTTTTATTCCTTCTTAAGGATGCTCTCAACCATTATCAACTAAATGATTAACTAGGCTACATTAGCATCATTCTAGTTGAGCATAAAGGGTTTGAATGATGGTGGAAGCAATGTAAGCAATCAGTGCATTGAGAACTCTTTTCTCAGTTAATGATCGAGACCACAAGATCTTCAAATAGGATCTTTAGACCTTGTTCATGTGCACTTGTTTCCTCATTTGGAATATTTAATAATTCCACAATGTTATACCTTGTAACATTTTTATGAGGTGGTTCAATTGCTCTTAAGTGGTTTGGAGAAATCCATTCACCTCAAATTGCTTCTCTTTTGGCCCGGGTCGAATTTTCATAATTGAAAACTTCGCCCTTTAGAGAACACCTTTCTCTATTCGGAATCTAAAACGAATTTTAGGATCCAAAGCCAATTTAGAGTTAGTTAGGACTTAGTCAACTCTTTTGACTTAAGGATGGATACGAATGGGTTTGCATTTCATATTGTAGAGAATCACAGAACTACAACCTAAATGCTAAGCAGAGAACTAGGTGAGCATGCTGAATTATAACGATATACAAAAGATAAGATCTTTAATCTAATGTAGCTCCCACTGTTTTTCAAAGATCTATAATTCCCAAAGATCTAAGAGGAACACGTTTCCCAATGGGTACTAAGATCCCAAGCATTTTACCTCGAACCCACGACTCGCGGACATTCTAAGTAAAACCCTAGGTAGGTACAACTTACCAATTCTAACACCTTTAGAACTCTTAGTAATTGTTTTTGCATCACCTATCTTTCAATATGGACCCACGACTCGTGCGACATCCATATTTACTTAGGCATTAAGCTAGACCCATCAATCATAAGATCATGATCAAAACTTAGTTCGAACGACCCACGACTCATGGACATCGCCCTTGCCAAAATTGATCACGAAATATTGATCATTTAAAATGATCAATTAGGTAACTAAGAACTAATAAGCTCCACTAGCTATCCCACGACTCGCGGACAATAACTAGCTTTACTTACTAAACTTAAAACCTATTGATGGAATGCTAGGAATTTAATTCAAAATTTGCATCTCGAATTAAATACCTATTATTCGAAATGAGCTTAATATTTAATGGGAATTTTCGAATCAACTGAAGAGTTGTTCGGTTCGACCTCACCAACATATATGTTATCCGATTTTATTAGTCTTGATTAATGCAAGTACAACTTAAATGCATTTCAAACAAGCACATAAACAGATAACATGTCCTAGCATGATACTAACATGTAATGATCATGGGTTCTACCTATCTTATGCGTGATTTGTGGGAGCCACTCCACAATCACAAGTTCTAACATACATGCCACATAAACAGTTTAAATCACATAAGGGAAAGCGGTAACAAAATACGAGCCCTATCTCTATTACATTTAACAATTGAGATTCCCCTCCCTAACATTTTGAGGGGTCTTCACTTATGGCCTCCTTGTTACTTGAATGTGGTCCATCTTACTCCATGGGTGCATTGTCTCCAAAATGACAATAAAACCTCACCACCTATCTCTACTCTCAAATTACAATAAAAGGAAAAAGACATAAAGTAATAAGGCTCAATCTTCATATTGGCCTTAGACAATTACACGGGGCATACCCCGGCCTCAAAAACAGTAATATGGAAAGCCACATAATAAATCACATAACAGTACGCACATAAGTGAGGCTCCAACCTCAATTGAAAAACGCAACTATAGGGCTCCAACCCCAATTTAAACCATCCATGTGCATAAATTAAAACCATACATAAGTCTAAACCCATGATCACCTAACATGCTTTTGCGAGAATTTAAATTTAACCAATAAATTAAAATTCCCGTTTCAAGTCCTAATGACTTAAAACACGACTTGATGCGAGTCTTATTTATAAAAGTTTTCAATAAATCCCAATTTAACAAAACAAATAAAATTCCAATTAATTTCTGAAAATTAATAATTTTATCAAAGATGTATTTTCCCAAAATATAAACTGTTTCTATTTCTCAAAAATCCCAATTTTAAGTGTTATTCAAAAATTAAAATAAATATTCAAAAATAAAATTTTAAAATTAAAAATAAAAATTGGGACTGGATTGCACGAAACACGGAAAGGCCGAATCACGAAAATGGGACCCGTACGCGGAGAAGACCGCACGCACGCGGTGCGCGCGGTCTTCGCGCATGCTTGCGGGCGGCGGTGGGCGGCCAGTCTCGGCCGCCCTGGGATCGATCCAAAATTCACACTTACTGAACTTAGCAAACAACTGATGCTCTTTCAGAGTCTGAAGAACGAGCCTGAGATGTCTCGCGTGCTCCTCGGCTGATTTTGAGAAAACCAAAATATCATCAATAAAAATTACCACGAACTTGTCGAGGAAAGGCCTGAATATCCGATGCATCATATCCATAAAAGCTGCAGGGGCGTTAGTTAATCCAAATGGCATAACTACGAACTCGTAGTGCCCGTACCGAGTATTGAATCCTGTCTTAGGAATATCCTTTGCTCGGATTCGCAGCTGATAGTATCCCTGTCTTAAATCCAATTTCGAGTAAACTTTGGAACCCTGAAGTATATCGAATAACTCCTCGATATGTGGGAGGGGATACTTGTTCTTGATAGTCATCCGGTTCAACTCCCTGTAATCGATACACATTCTTAAAGTCCCGTCCTTTTTCTTTACAAATAAAACTGGTGCTCCCCAAGGCGAAGAACTCGGTCGAATGTACCCAACTTCCAACAATGCTTCCAGCTGGACTTTTAATTCATTTAATTCAGCTGGAGCCATCCGGTAAGGAGTCTTTGAATATGGCTCAGCATTCGGGAAAAGATCGATCACAAATTCAATCACTCGTTCAGGAGGCAAGGAATCCAATTTTTCTGGGAATACCTCGGGAAATTCCTTTACCACTTCGGTGTCCTCTAATTTCACCTGATCTTTTGGCTTGTTCAGAATATAGGCAATGAACCCTGTAGCCCCGTCTCTGACTAACTTCTGAGCCTCTGAAAACGAAAGTAGGGGTGCGGTCTTTAAAGTACAACCCGTAGTAACCTCTGAACCCAACTGAACTTTCTTAGCCCGGCAATCTACGGTAGCACAATGCCTGTATAACCATTCCATCCCCAATATAGCTCCGTATCTCTCCATCGGCATAACAATGAAATCTGTCAGAAACTCCCGGCCTTCAATCACCACTGGAACATCCCTGTAAACCTGATCCGTCTCTCGCCTACTACCGAAAGGAGTACTAACTATATAACGCACAGAAGTACACATAGCAGGCAAAGACAAAGTAATAGCAATAGAGTGCGCAAGAAAGGAGTGTGTAGCTCCTGGATCAAATAATGTATGGATGTTCGTGCCATGGATGCAAATAATACCTTCAACTACAGCGGCGGGGTCTATCTCTGCATCCTGCTCCTCTCCAGCAAGTGTATAAGCCCGAGCTCTCACCAGTGGCCTCGGTCCTACAGGTGGTGGATCCTGACGATCCGGACAGCCGTCAACCATGTGCTCGTCACTCCCGCAAATCAAACACAAACCTAACCGGCGCCTGCAATTATCGTAGGTATGTGTAGGAAGTCCACACCATCTGCAGCCCGGTCTCTGAGGTGGCTGGGGTGGTGCTGGAGCTCTCGGACCTCTCGGTAATGGCCCTGTCACCTTAAGCTTCTTCCCGGGGTTCTTCTGAGATGGGGGTGCAGAGTAAATCATCGGCCTCTTCCCTGAGCTCGATCCCTGACCTGCTCTCGAGCCCGAAGCCTGTCCAGTCCGCGAAGTAGCTTTCCTAGCAATATCCGAATCCTCAACTTTTAGGGCCTTAGTGGTAGCTTTTGCCCAGGTGCTCGTATTAGCTGCTTTCAGGGCATCCTGGATATCCGGTCTGAGTCCTTGGACGAACTGCATCGCCTTATGAAAGTCATCATTCGCTATGTTGGGTGCATAGCGAGAAAGTCTCTCGAACTCGGCGATATACTGACCCACAGACCTGCCTCCCTGCTTTAACTCGGTGAACTCTCTCAACCTGTGAGTACGGGAAGCTGGAGGAATATACTTGTTTCTGAACTCCCGTACAAATACCTCCCAAGTAATCTCGGTCCCGGCTGCCTCCAGAACAATCTGTGTGCTTTCCCACCAAGAATAGGCCTCGCCCTGAATAAGAGTAAGTGTACAGCGAGCCTTCTCCTGACTGTCACAAGGGATAAGCTGCCAAATCCTTTCGATCTCTTTTAGCCACATCTCTGCCTGTATATCGTCTCCCTTATAGAACTTCGGGGGATGCTGGTTCTGAAATTCTTGCAATATGGCAGAAATGGGGTTCTCCTGAGGTGCTACCGGTGCTGGAGGTGGTGGAGGAACCCTTTCCTGTAGCCTCTGATCGATTAGCCCCACTACCGCGTTCATAAAATCCTGGGGCTGTGCCTGAGCAGGCGGAGGAGGTGGTGATCTCTCGCGACGATGATGTCGGCGGTGACGGTGCCTGTGCCTCGAGGATCGGTCACTGGAACGTCCGTCGTGCTCCATCCTGAAATTAGATCACTAAACATGCGTGGCTTGATCAATAAATGCAAATGTGTGCATACAATTTCCATAATATCAAGTAGCACATGTTCAAGGATGATCAAGTAGCTCAATTAATGCGAAGAAATGAGTAAATCAGGTAAGTCAACCAAATGCAGACTCCCAAATACCACATAATCCTATGCCGTGCGACCTAGACTGACTTGACACGACTCGAGAACCTCGGTTTTGCAACCGGGCTCTGATACCACCTGTAGATGTAGCGCCCTAACCCCCAGGGCACCACATCCCCCGCACTATAGCCTCGATCCACGTATGAAATCCATACATGAACCAAAACTATAGCGAACGGGTGACAATAAAAATGACGAGCTAGGCGGGACACTCTCCCCAACAACACCAAAGCAAACATGATAATGAAAGCGGAAGCAATTAAATCATTCATACATATAGGTACCATATTTACCGAATAGATACTTATAGATACCTTGATAATATACATATTCAAGTATTCAAACGTGACAATACTAATCACAACATGAAACTAGCATATGACTATACAAAAAGGGTATGAAACTAGACCCGTGGAAATGCAAGACTCAAACAACTCCCGCCTAGCACGACCACGCTAAAAGGGTACCTGAAAAGTGAAGTATCAGTCTACCGAAGACTGAGTGAGGGGCAATAAATATATATAACACACATCACATGCAAGGTGTAGCCTCGGGTGAAGACTTTGGAAATGAAAAGGAATATAATTCAAGAGACTTAATCTTTGCCCGAGATTACAACCAATTACTTTAACATTTTAACTTAAACATTTCATGAACATGTGACCCCGGCGAGTAGGGGCGAATCTCCAACCTTAACACCAAACGTGACAATACGTGCTTGCTTTATCAATTCAATACATGATCATGCAATTTCATTTAGTGCTCATATAGACAACTTCATGCTTCAAATCATGCGATAACCCGAGGATAACCCGACATGCAGGATTAATCCCCAGTCTCCTTCTTCCTCCAGGTGATAGCGAGTTTGCAAGGCTCGACTATCCACGACATGGTGTGTGTAGAGGACATGACCCTCTAGACACGGAACTCCTTCCACCACTAATCTCCTAGTGGCTTCGGGGGTGATCCCAACAATGTGAGAATAATTCAGGAGTTACCCGTCAGCCCTTGCTTTCCCGGTTGGCTCAAGAATTACCCTCGGGCCCACGTGCAATCATGTACTCGCCAAACTTGCTTGAAATCATGACTTGCTTGCTTGAAATATTCATGGTTTTGAAATCATTTATAAGTATAGTATATTTTGGCCGAAATAGCACATAAGGGTGGTAGGGTTCTATATACATAACCTAAAACCTCACCTTTTCTTGCAAAATACAATAAAGAAGTGTTCTAAGGAGCTTGCTCCCCGTCCACGCCCTCGTGACCTGTGCAAACACGATGTATATTCATGATACATGACCTAAAATGACCAAAATATGACGAAGGGCGGAAATGTATCGAGACGACCATGAAAATGCAATGTGGTATGATAACATGTCGTTTCACATCATATTAGCACATATTATAGCAATTCGGGGTCAAAGAAGTCGTCGGATCGAGGGGCTATTTTCGTAATTTTATGCAGTGAATTTTACACTGCAAGCCAGGTGGGAACGGCCGTTCCGGTCCCCTTTGCAAAATGGGAACGGTCGTTCCCATGAGTTCCCCAAAACGCGCCAACGATTTTTAAAATAAAAGCGCGCCTTTTAGCTGGGAACGGCCCTTCCGGCAGCAAGGCCAAAGTGGGAACGGCCGTTCCCGTGGTCGGCCGCCTATTTTATTTGAAAAGATGGGAACGCCCGTTCCCACAATGCCTTGAGGCTGGGAACGGTCGTTCCCAGTTTCTGCAACTTTGAAGAACAGAGCAGAAACAGGGGATGCTCACGGGAATGATCAACAAAGCCACCAAATTCCATTTTACAATCGACAAAGTCATGATTTCTGGAAATATACATGTATACTTGCTCAAGAAATGATATTATAACATTCAAACACTCAAAGCATGCAATATTATCAAGAATTCATGATTTCAAGTTCATGATCACACTTGATCATTCATGCCAAATTTTCAATGATTTCATGCACAAATCATGTTATAATTCGTGATATAATCAGCTAATCAAGCTTCCAACTAGAATCAATCCATCTAGTACATCAAACTCAAACCCTAGCTATATCCATTATGATCAACAATCATCCATTTATGCAAACACCAACCTTGAAGATGAAAATATGAAGAAAATAGATGAAGAGGATGATCAACTCCCAAATCCTTGAAAGATTTCTTGAAATCTTGATGATTGAATGGAAAAATCCCTCTTCCCTTTTTCCTCCTTGATACCGAGAGAGAGCAAATGTGTTTGGCAAAATTTTGGGATAAAATTTGATCAAGAAGGAAGCTTGAGATGGTATAACGATGCATCTCTTTTTGAAAAATGTGAAATATGCTAATTTGCCAATAAATCCTCCAAGAATACAATTTATGCAATTGAGTATACATGGTTTTAAAATATGATCAATTGAGTCCTTAAAGGATTGGCAATTAAGTCCCTAGAATTATAAAGAATATTCCACTAGGGACAATTTGGTAATTTAAAACACTCCCGGCAATTATTTCATGCAATAAATATTTTCCGTGTCATGAAATAATATTTTCAATGATATGAATTTATATAATTCACATAAATAATGTTTCATGAATTTTGTAAAATTATGAGATGCCACTTAAAATAGTATGAAATTAAAGAAAGAAAATAAAATCCTACGCTCACAACGCACACGTGGCGTGCTTACCTGATCATCCGGAAACCGGGGCGTTACATGCATTGGGGTAGTTTGTTTTTGAATCTTAGAATTTTGGAATTTCTCCTTCGTAGGAAACTTAGTATGTACAGTCTATATGTACTCATACCTAATACAATTGTCATTTGTCGTTGACCTTATCGGCCTTGTAATCAAATTATATGTTTGTACACTGTTGTCTTTTACGCTTCCGCTATTCTAGCTTTTATTTGTTTTTCGCCGTTCGCTGGGAAAGATCTCGAGTGAAGGCTCAAAGCTAACACTCGGGGTATTTCTTAGTGCAGGATGTGACAAGGGCACCATATTTGGGTGGTAACAGAGCCCGGTTGTTAATCGGTGCTCTTGTCGTGTCTAGAATGAGTCTAGGTTGGGCATTTGAGTGAGTTTAGGTTGCACGGCTATAGGATTTAAGCCATTATCTACTTTTGTGTACACCTATTGTACGTGCCTATGTGATATTTTGGTGATTTATATGATTACGTTCTGACCAATCATGCATCATACTGTCAGTAAGTTGTGATTGTACCAATTCCACGTGGAAGACACCCTCGTGCTAAGATCCCACCAACAGTACCAGAACATGCCCCACCTAAGAATGTTAATATCAATGACTTCACACGATATTTCTCAAGCTTATGTACAACAAGTAACCCAGCAGGCTCAACAACAGTGTCAAGGACCAGTGCAGGCAGAAGAGAAAGCACTAGATAAGTTCCTCAAGTGTAATCCATCAAAGTTCTATGGCCAGACTGATGATCTGAAGGCTAAAGAGTGGTTATCTGAAATGGAACAAATTTTCCAAGTTACTCGAATTGGAGATCCTGATCAAGTAGAGTTTGCAGTTTTCTTGCTAAAGGGTCCTGCACAAGATTGGTGAAAACTCATATGACAAGGATGGCAAGTTACTGGAGGTGCAATTACTTGGAATCGATTCCTAACTGAGTTCAGGGATAAATATATTCCCCAAGTGATTCCCGATCGTAGGGAGAAAGAATTTATGGAGTTGGCTCAAGGAAATGCTAGTGTTGTGGAATATGAGGCACAATTTGCTCGTCTGATCAATTATACGCCTCATATCATGCCGAATCAGAGGAGAAGAACTAAGAGATTAATCCAAGGGCTTAAGTATGAAATAAGATACGCTCTGATGGCTTCTAAAGTCATAGAATACACTAATACAGTGTCAAGGGCTATGGACGTGGAGTATGAGATATGAGATAAGCGATCGGTTCCAATGCCAATGAATACGATGAATTAATCTTTTGGATCCAAGAGGCCGTTCGTGAGGACAAACCAACCTATATATAAAAAGTCACATAAATTTGGGAATGGACCTATGGGCCACAAGCCTAATGCAACTTAACGCCCAATGGGGGCCTATGCCACAGAACATAAATGTGGGTTTTGTGGTGGACCAAGTCATGAGGAAAATAATTGCTGAAGGAAGTCATGAGGGCACCAGCTAGAAATGCTCAACAGGTTGGAGGAGCAGGAAGGCCAATTGTTCGTTCTTGGGCATATGCATTGGGGGTAGTCTGTTTTTAAATCCCAGAATTTTAAAATTTCTCCTTCGTGGAAAACTCAGTATGTACAGTCTATATGTACTCATACCTAATATAATTGTTGTTTATCGTCGGCCTTATCGGTCTTGTAATTGAATTATATGTTCGTACACTGTTGTCTTTTACGCTTCCGCAATGCTAGCTTTTGTTTGTTTTTTGCCATTTGCTGGGAAAGATCTCGAGTGAAGGCCCAAAGCTAACACTCGGGGTATTTCTTAGTGCGGGATGTGGCAAGGGCGCCACAAATTAGGTCCCTAAATTGCAAATATCGGACGATTAAGTCTAAGTACATGTGATTATATTCTAATGCACACATAATTACATAAAATTGAAATTGACATGTAAGGCATGCGAATTCACATAAATCACAAAACTACAGAATTAAACTCTCTCGTGACGTCATACCTTGATTTCTGAGAAGACGGGGTGTCACATATGCATTTATGACTTATGTTTATTTTGGGATTAGGTATCTATGCTAGTTGAACCCGTCACTTGATGCTTGAACTTTGTGATTAAATGTATGAATTACTTTCGTATGTGCGTTTGTTTTGTTATTCTCATTCTGCAGTCAGGGTCTACGCCCTGCCTATCTTAGGTGAGTCTGTCTGTCACCCGTTCGCCTTCGCTTAGTTCATGTACGAGTTTCCCATCTCGTATAAGGATTGAGCTTAGGTGCGGGAAATATGGTGACCCACCGTGCGGTGTGCTATAGTAAACGTTAGCGTATCCTAAGAAACTGGAGTTCGGTAAAAAGTACCCAAAAAAATTCTATAGGTTGAGGATTGAAGATTCTAGACTAATGAATAACACAAATTTTTATTGATTGAAAATCCAAGACTAATGAAGAATATAATTTTATGTGCATTGAAAAAAAACCTAAAAGCTGAGCATTGATGATCCAGGACTAATGAAAAAATGACAATTTTATTGATGGAAAATCTAAGACTAATGAAGAATACAATTTGATGTGTCCCCAACTACATTCTTGTTTGGCAAGAGATATGACAAGCGGGGCTATTCACTTACTATATTATATAATGGTGATGTAAATGGAACGGTGACGTTTAGTTCAGTAACTTGGGTTGAGGATAACGGGAAACACAGTGTGAGGAGTTTTTTGTCATTTTCCATATGATCCTGGTTTGGTGATTTTGCCTTGCATAGGCTTTTTAAAACCAACCAAAATATTTCAAATAATGTAAGGAATGTTGTAATCTTTTTTCACGTGCACTTTTCTAATTTCCTATATGTATTTTAATTTAAGTTTCATATCGTAATATTTTACTAATCTCCTTATGTTTTAGATTTCTAATTCTAAAATGGCATTGTGACACTCTTCCAAGGGGTCCACTAAGAATGAATTCTGATGGCTATTCGCACTCGATGCTGAAAACTATTAACAATTTTGATGATTCATGAAATTATATTCAAAATTCATTTTTTAACTATGACGTTGCAACACCACTAGCCATGGAAGCAGGACATATTAATCCAAAGAGAGCTATGGATCACAACCTCATTTACCAAGCTAATTAACAAGATTATGTAGATCTTCTTTTCTCGATGAACTTCACACCTAGTCAAATCAAGACCATCACGAGATTGAGTTACAACTGTTTGAATTCATCTTCGAATTTGAATTACCCTTCGTTAACATCCTATAGCACAACAAAATGACCACGGTTTTGGTCCAAAACATTGAAAGGATTGTCACGAATGTCGGAAAAAACACGACAATCGGTAAGGCTGAAGTTGTGTCACAATGGTTTTGAGGTTACATGTCCCCAACTATATTGCTATTTGTCAAGAGATATGACAAGAAGCATTATTCACTTACTATACTATATAATGGTGATGTAAATGGAATGGTGAGGTTTGGTTCGATAACTTGTGTTGAGGATAACGAGAAGCATAGTGTGAGGAGTCTATCATCGTGTCTCCTATGTTCCTTTATGGTGATTTTGCTTTGCATGAAATTTTTGAAACCCGACAAAATATTTCAAATAACATAAGGAATATTGTAAGCTTTTTTCATGTGCACTTTTCTAGTTTCTTGAATTGTACGTGCACTTTTCTAATTTCTTATATTTTTTGAATTTATATTTTGTTTCGTGAGATTTCACTAATCTCCTCACATTTAAGATTTCAAATTCTAAAATGATAACAAGAGAAACATATAGTTATACTTTAGCCTAAATATTATGATTCTCATTTTTTTTTTTCCTTGTTATGAATGTTTATATCTTTTTGCTACTTTCTTTTATTCATACAAATATGGAAAACATTTTACGAATGAGAGCTCCATCAAAACAATTATAAACGAAATTGGTCTTGTATTTGGATACAAATAAGATATTGTCCGACTAAATTTATAACACCGAATGCAATGTAAAACTTCTCGTCGGTGTTTTCATCTCAAATCCCTCTATAACTTTTCGCCTTTCTTACAAATAACGTTCTCGATGGTGTTTGTCCATCTTGAGGAAGGCCAAAACATTTGATACTATGTTAGTAGAAATCACTCCATGCTTAAAATTGGTTTTACGCTTCAA
The DNA here is from genome assembly GCA_037501455.1 of Lantana camara. Lineage (NCBI taxonomy): Eukaryota > Viridiplantae > Streptophyta > Magnoliopsida > Lamiales > Verbenaceae > Lantana > Lantana camara. Next base: position 25,044,041 of record CM074855.1, on the reverse strand, counting down.
GAAACATGTATCAAAACAAAATTTGGTCAGAAATTGGCTGGCTATAGTACAAGAGGGCCATTGCACGGTTGTCCATTCTTCTTGAAGCTCGATATCATGTGTAACATCCCGCTCGTCCGGCTCTCCAGGTACGTTGTAACGAGAATGATATTTGTGCATTTCAATTATTTAATTATGCACTTATGTGATATTTTAATGTTTATTTGATTAATTGAATTTATTTGAAATTGTTTGATTTAGTATGACTTATAATTTGAATGTTTATTCCTATATGCTGAAGAACTTGATCTATATGCATTCGATTTCAATTCCTATTTTTGTCGAATTTTGCCATGCATGAATTAGATGAGTTGTGAACTTGATGTTATGTTCGTTTTATGTTTCGGAGTTTGTTTGTTTTGGTTTTGGTTTGTTTTTCTTTTACGGGACCTAAAGGAGGCTACAGAGCATTTAGCACACCTTGGGTTATAGGAGGCGTAATTTGAGCTTGGGAATTCGGATTCGAATTTCGGAAGATGCGTTTGACTCGTAACGAAGAAAAGAAGCCAAGGAACCAAGATTCATATTTTTCTAAGCCCATTTGGACATCTGAATTCCAATCGGAACGAGCACCTTGCGTCAAGGGAACACCTTTGTTGACTAACCTTGCCTTGTGGGCCCCACATAACCCCAATTAAGCCACAAACCATGACTTATATACCTTGAGCCCATCCCTATCTCCTCCCTCACTCCCTCATTCGAACCACCCTCAAAGAAAAGAGAAGAAAAAGGCCCCCAATCTTTGCTCCAAGAGAAGAAGAGGAAGAAGAGAAGCCACTATTCACAAGTTGAGATTTTGAGCTCTTCACCCTACCATTTCTTCTCCAATTGAAGAGGTAAGTCCATTTTTGTTTCCTCCATGTCTTTGTGGTTCTTTTAAGTCCAATTTGACAAGATTTCTTCAAGTATTGCATGAGTTATGGATATTAGAGTTAATAGTAAGGGTTTTATGGATTTTATGAATTCTAGCATGATTCCTTGTAAATTCTTTGAGCTTGATGCATGATAATTGCCCCTAAGACATCCTTTATGAGTTATATGAATTTTTTTTAAGTGTTAGATAAGAATCCATGCTTCCACCATTTTTGAATCATGAAGGTTTTTGATGAGCTTGAACTTGTTGATGCATCTCTTCCTTCTTCTCACTTTAGCTTCGAATTTTGGCATGAATTAGGACATGAATCTTTGAATCTTTGATGCATGAACCTTGCATTATGTGTTAGCATGAGTGTGGGGTGAGTTTCTTGGGGTTTTGAAGCTGAAACAGGGACTGGAGTTCGAAATCTCCAGCCCTGCGTTAGTTATCGCCCATTAAGGGCTTTTGTGTTGTTTGGGGGTAACGGCCATTACCCCTTGCAGGGAGGCCCCTGCATCAGGTAACGGATGTTACCTGGTGTGTACTGGGGAGGAGGTAACGACCGTTACCTCCCCCTGCTTGCCCTTTTACTTGTTTTCTTCGTTTCTTTGCTTGTTTTGCTTGTTTCCCTCCCCTATCTTAATCCCTATGTGATGTTTGTTTGATTATATGTATGAAATCATGTGCTATGGTTTGTCAATGCATGAATTTGATGTGTTTCATGTTTGAATAACATGTTATGAATGTTGTATTTAATTTATGGAATCGTTTGACGTGAGTTGTGCATTATGTGACCGGATGTGCATTATATGCTCTCTTAGGTGTCTGAATGATTTCATACTTGGTTTGTTGGACTTAAATGTGATTTCCTTGCTCTATATGTGAAGTGTATGCATTGCTAACTTGTAATATGATGTGTTATGCTCGTTGCATGGAATTTTTGAACTTGTTTAACATGAAATATCTGAGATATGATTCAACGTGATCCAATATGACTTAGTGAAACTTAAATGCCACTTTATTGCATTATTATGCATCATTTGCATTCATATGCATATGCCAAGCGTCTAATTGGTTCATATTAAGTCTGAGTTCATCTTTTGCCCTTTGTTTTGTTTTTAGGTTCATTCGGTTGTTGAGGAGGCGATTCCTTTCGTTCATTTTGGTCGACAAGGTGAGCTTTTGTTCTTTTAGTTAATATGACCTACAACCCTTTTTGTATTTTGGACCCGCATGCGATGTATATATGTATATGTATATAGATATATGTTTAATACGTATTTTGTGGGATTTGTCCCATTTATCTTGAAGTTTGGAAAAACATTTTTATATGTATCTAAGCTCTATTTTCGTTTACTTTGCAAAGCTTTGATAAGAGTGTGTGTGCGTGTGTAAGCGAGATAAGCCTTGTGATATGTGTGTGTAAGTTATGTGTGTGGGCCCAACCGGAGAAGTGGTATGTGATCTCGGGTCGGCCATGTCTCTCATCAACACGACTCCACTAACTGGAGAATTAGCTCTACCTCGGGAGGTCGAGGGAAAAACGAGTTCTCTTATGCCGACGGGTGCTGAGTGGCCAATCGAAGGAGCAGGCGGGATCCCCCGACTCATTTAAGTTTATAAGTATGGGGGGTTGAGAGGGGCACCTCTCTTCCCCAACCGGAGAACGTGGATTGATTTATGTATTTTGCTTTTGCTTATGATATGAAGGAGGTGGGATTAGAACTCGTACTCGCCGAGTTGGTATGTTTATGCCTTTGTATATGGAAATGAAACGGGGGTGGATTTCTAAACTCTAAAACTTAAATCCTTCTTTTTACACATAGTATCCTTCTTCTTACACATAGTATCACGGGTTAAAATGTTTGGGATGCAAAAAACCACGCACGGTTCATGAATCCCTTCAGCTTTGATTATGATTTGCTCTTATGTATATTTACGGGTGCGTGTGTTAGCCCCCGACTCCCCCCCCTTCCCCAGTATGTAGGACTGACCCTCGTTGTTGTTTCGCTTTTTTCCCCTCCTTCTTTGAGTTGCAGGTGCTTGGAGGTTTGAGCTAGGCGGTTGTCTTTGAGTCATGGTGGTGGATAGCTCGAGTCACATGCATTGTACTTTGTTTCCTTTACGCTTTTTGTTAGTTCTGAAATATGTATAAGTTATGTTTTTAATTTGAACTTATAAGGGTTTGTATAACGTGACTCGCCATATTTAATATATCATGTTTATGTTTCGAGTAGGTATGTTTGTATTTGGTATCCTGGTGGGTCCGCATTCGTTAATTGTTTTATTGCGCACTCTGAGTAGGGTCTAAACCGCCTAGCCTAGGTTGGATTTTTCTTTGTCACCCATTTGTCATGGCTTGATACGTGAGCGAAGTCCCTATTTCGTTCTACGTGTTGGGCTATGGTGCGGGGGATGTGACTCCCTTCGCTTCGGGGTGTTACATCATGGCTCCTGGAGTCCTAGAATCCTGGCCTTGAAAGTCCCATGTTATGTGAAATTAAACAAGCTCTACAACAACTTTAACATCATATCCGAAACATCGTGGTTGGTCCCTTTTGTTGTCAGGGTGACAACACTCCTATAAGGGGCTCCCTACAGCCACTCAATTAGCGATTATGACATCATCTTACGTAGCAGATAACAATGTGAATCCCATCAAGGATATTAGATTTTATGACCTACCCATGACCCCTCCAGGCATGGGCGCGCGGGCCATATCGATCCAAACAAGGCCTTAGAACTCGTGCTAGTATACGACGCTAGCTCCAAAGACTACATCAATCTTCTTTGTCCAATGAAATTTATCAAACAAAGATAAAAATCATAATTAATTAAATTATGTAATTGCTCGAGTCCATTGCTCGACCTAAACTATCCTTCATTCGATGCTTAAATTGACGCAAGAAAAAATAGTTCCAAGAATGTCCTAACAAAAGGGTTTCAAAGAATTCTGACTTACATTGGAAATAAAAGTTCGCTTTACATAGCAAAATTGACATTGTTGGATGGAGTAAACATCAGTATATCTCCTAAGAAATGCTATAAGTTGAGGATTGAAAATTCTAGACTAATAAATGACACAAATTTTTATTGATTGAAATCCAAGACTAATGAAGAATATAATTTTAGGTGCATTGAAAAAAACCCCTACAAGCTGAGTATTGGAGATCAAGGACTAATGAAAAATGACAAATTTATTGATTGAAAATCTAAGACTAATGAAGATTGTGTCCCCAACTAATCCGTGTCTTGGTTTGGTGATTTTGCTTTGCACAAATTTTTTTAAACCAACCAAAATATTTCAAATAATGTAAAGAATGTTGTAATATTTTTTCATTTGCACTTTTCTAGTTACATGAATTGTACGTGCACTTTTCTAATTTCCTATATATCTTTAATTTGAAGTTTGTATCGTAAGATTTTATTAATCTCTTTATATTTTAGATTTCAAATTTTAAAACGACATTGCGATACTACTCCAAGGGGTCCACCTAGAATGGGTTCTGATAGCTGTTCGCACTCGATGGTGAAAACTGTGAACAATTTCGATAATAAATGAAATTATATTCAAGATTCATTTTTTAACTATGATGTTGCAACACCACTAGTCATGGGAGCAGGACATGTTAATCAAAATAGATCCATGGATCACAACCTCAGTTACGATGCTAATCGCTAGCTCCAAAGACTACATCAATCTTCTTTGTCCAATGAAATTTATCAAACAAAGATAAAAATCATAATTAATTAAATTATGTAATTGCTCGAGTCCATTGCTCGACCTAAACTATCCTTCATTCGATGCTTAAATTGACGCAAGAAAAAATAGTTCCAAGAATGTCCTAACAAAAGGGTTTCAAAGAATTCTGACTTACATTGGAAATAAAAAGTTCGCTTTACATAGCAAAATTGATATTGTTGGATGGAGTAAACATCAGTGTATCCCCTAAGAAATGCTATAAGTTGAGGATTGAAAATTCTAGACTAATAAATGACACAAATTTTTATTGATTGAAATCCAAGACTAATGAAGAATATAATTTTAGGTGCATTGAAAAAACCCCCTACAAGCTGAGTATTGGAGATCAAGGACTAATGAAAAATGACAAATTTATTGATTGAAAATCTAAGACTAATGAAGATTGTGTCCCCAACTAATCCGTGTCTTGGTTTGGTGATTTTGCTTTGCACAAATTTTTTTAAACCAACCAAAATATTTCAAATAATGTAAAGAATGTTGTAATATTTTTTCATTTGCACTTTTCTAGTTACATGAATTGTACGTGCACTTTTCTAATTTCCTATATATCTTTAATTTGAAGTTTGTATCGTAAGATTTTATTAATCTCTTTATATTTTAGATTTCAAATTTTAAAACGACATTGCGATACTACTCCAAGGGGTCCACCTAGAATGGGTTCTGATAGCTGTTCGCACTCGATGGTGAAAACTGTGAACAATTTCGATAATAAATGAAATTATATTCAAGATTCATTTTTTAACTATGATGTTGCAACACCACTAGTCATGGGAGCAGGACATGTTAATCAAAATAGATCCATGGATCACAACCTCAGTTACGATGCTAATCGCTAGCTCCAAAGACTACATCAATCTTCTTTGTCCAATGAAATTTATCAAACAAAGATAAAAATCATAATTAATTAAATTATGTAATTGCTCGAGTCCATTGCTCGACCTAAACTATCCTTCATTCGATGCTTAAATTGACGCAAGAAAAAATAGTTCCAAGAATGTCCTAACAAAAGGGTTTCAAAGAATTCTGACTTACATCGGAAATAAAAGTTCGCTTTACATAGCAAAATTGACATTGTTGGATGGAGTAAACATCAGTGTATCCCCTAAGAAATGCTATAAGTTGAGGATTGAAAATTCTAGACTAATAAATGACACAAATTTTTATTGATTGAAATCCAAGACTAATGAAGAATATAATTTTAGGTGCATTGAAAAAACCCCCTACAAGCTGAGTATTGGAGATCAAGGACTAATGAAAAATGACAAATTTATTGATTGAAAATCTAAGACTAATGAAGATTGTGTCCCCAACTAATCCGTGTCTTGGTTTGGTGATTTTGCTTTGCACAAATTTTTTTAAACCAACCAAAATATTTCAAATAATGTAAAGAATGTTGTAATATTTTTTCATTTGCACTTTTCTAGTTACATGAATTGTACGTGCACTTTTCTAATTTCCTATATATCTTTAATTTGAAGTTTGTATCGTAAGATTTTATTAATCTCTTTATATTTTAGATTTCAAATTTTAAAACGACATTGCGATACTACTCCAAGGGGTCCACCTAGAATGGGTTCTGATAGCTGTTCGCACTCGATGGTGAAAACTGTGAACAATTTCGATAATAAATGAAATTATATTCAAGATTCATTTTTTAACTATGATGTTGCAACACCACTAGTCATGGGAGCAGGACATGTTAATCAAAATAGATCCATGGATCACAACCTCAGTTACGATGCTAATCGCTAGCTCCAAAGACTACATCAATCTTCTTTGTCCAATGAAATTTATCAAACAAAGATAAAAATCATAATTAATTAAATTATGTAATTGCTCGAGTCCATTGCTCGACCTAAACTATCCTTCATTCGATGCTTAAATTGACGCAAGAAAAAATAGTTCCAAGAATGTCCTAACAAAAGGGTTTCAAAGAATTCTGACTTACATTGGAAATAAAAGTTCGCTTTACATAGCAAAATTGACATTGTTGGATGGAGTAAACATCAGTGTATCCCCTAAGAAATGCTATAAGTTGAGGATTGAAAATTCTAGACTAATAAATGACACAAATTTTTATTGATTGAAATCCAAGACTAATGAAGAATATAATTTTAGGTGCATTGAAAAAACCCCCTACAAGCTGAGTATTGGAGATCAAGGACTAATGAAAAATGACAAATTTATTGATTGAAAATCTAAGACTAATGAAGATTGTGTCCCCAACTAATCCGTGTCTTGGTTTGGTGATTTTGCTTTGCACAAATTTTTTTAAACCAACCAAAATATTTCAAATAATGTAAAGAATGTTGTAATATTTTTTCATTTGCACTTTTCTAGTTACATGAATTGTAGGTGCACTTTTCTAATTTCCTGTATATCTTTAATTTGAAGTTTGTATCGTAAGATTTTATTAATCTCTTTATATTTTAGATTTCAAATTTTAAAACGACATTGCGATACTACTCCAAGGGGTCCACCTAGAATGGGTTCTGATAGCTGTTCGCACTCGATGGTGAAAACTGTGAACAATTTCGATAATAAATGAAATTATATTCAAGATTCATTTTTTAACTATGATGTTGCAACACCACTAGTTATGGGAGCAGGACATGTTAATCAAAATAGATCCATGGATCACAACCTCAGTTATGATGCTAATTGACAAGATTATGTAAATCTTCTTTGCTCAATGAACTTCACATGTAGTCATATCACGACCATCACGAGATCGAGTTACAACTGTTTGAATCCATCTTGAAATTTGAACTACCCTTCGTTAACACCCTGTAGCACAACAAAATGACCAGGGTTTTGGTCCAAAATTTCGAAAGGATTTTCACGAATGCCAATAATAACACGATAACCGACAATGCTGATGTGGTGGCAGCTACTGGTTCCGAGGTTACGTGTCCCTAACTACATTGCTATTTGTCAAAACTCAAGAGATACGACAAGCAACACTATTGACTTACCATACTTATATAATGGTGATGTTTGGTTCGATAACTTGGGTTGAGGATAACGGGAAGTATAGTGTGAGGAGTCTATTGTCGTGTCTCCTTTGTCTCTTTCTGGTGATTGTGCTTTGCATGAAGTTTTTGAAACCTATCAAAATATTTCAAATAACGCAAGGAATGTTGTAATCTTTTTTCATGTGCACTTTTCTATTTTCTTGAATTGTACGTGCACTTTTTTCATCCCCTAAGAAATGCTTCGTGAGATTTCACTAATCTCCTCACATTTAAGATTTCAAATTCTAAAACGACAACCGGAGAAACATATAGTTATACTTTAGCCTAAATATTATGATTCAATTTTTTTTCGATATTATGAATGTTCATATCTTTTTGCTACTTTCTTTTATTCGTGCAAATTTGGAAAATATTTCACGTTTTTAATATGGAGAGAGAGTTATTTACTCTTGACCAAGAATGTAAAAATTTTAGCAATAACCTGATGTATATATAGAGAATGTAAATTTTTAGCAATGACCTGAAGTATATATAGAAAATGTAAATTTTTAGCAATAACTTGAAGTATATATAGTATTATATGAATGATAGATTAACCATTTGATACTATACTAGTTTAACCACAGTTTCATATTTAAATTTCTAGAAGTTTAGCTATCATTGGTGGGGATTATTGGGGAAAGTTTTAAATTTATAAACCATATACCTTACAAGTGTACACTCGACAATTGTAGCACATAAGGTGTAAAACTCACAGGGAAGGTGAAAATCAAATAATTTCTTAGTATCATTTCCTATCGATAGACTAAGATAACAAACAAGTAAATTGGAAAAGTAAAGCAATTAAATAAAATAACAAATAACAATAATGCAATATTTTTTATCGTTACGGGAATTATCAGTAGTAAAACAATAGCTAGGGAAGCGACAACAATCCAGTTCCTATGTTTAAATCTATGCTTTAAGCAATTACTCAGGGTTTTAGAATCTTAATCCATAGAGTATGTGCAAGCTTCTTTCGAACACAAACACAGGTGCCTAATTAACAAAAAAAGTCACTTTCGTGCGTAGTTCTCAACTTAACTAAACAAAGTAAATAAGATTAGTGTAACAATAGGGTAAATTACTGATTACTAAGATAAAAAATGAATCTCATATTAGTCTAATTCTAAGTATTAGATTCACAATCAAAATTCACAAATGAGCTTTCACTCCAAAAACAAATTGTATAATTATGCTAGAGTTGATCAAGTTTTAACAAGCATTAACAACACATAATCTAAACATAAAAACCTTAAGAGTAAATATATCACGAAAACATAGTTACTTTGTTCTCTATTGTCCCCTTAGCTAAAGAAAATTAGCTATGCATGTTAAAAGTAATAGAAACTACGGAATTAGAGGAATTCACAGTGTAAAGATATTGTTCTCAAAATAAAATTAAATTGCTAGGGATGATGCTTCATCTTGCTCCTCCTTCGAGTCCAATGGTCCTTTGGAGTTTCTCCTCACTGGTGTCTTCTCTCGATCTCTACTTTGAATTTCCTTACTTTACCGGTTGTGTTTCGACTAACAGGGCGTTACTTGCCACTAACTTCACATTTCTAGAAAGTTCCGCAAAAAACCTCTTTTCATATCTCTCATAATATCTATTTATAGGTTCACCAAATAAGGGCAACACTTTATGTTCTGGTCAACAAGAAAGGCGGTCAAAGATCTTAAAAGTTTTCCTAAATATCATATTAGATTTGTGAAGATTTAGCTACCGTATTTCGCAGAATCTTCCCTTTTCTCGCTAGAGTTATTCGCGACTGCCACACTTTTGCCTTGCAATCATTAGCTGCCACGACTCTTTCGTCTTCTTTCTCTTTAGTGGCCGTTATGGCTTCTTTTTTGTTCATTTCTTTCGTATTCTCTTTTTTCATGACCTTAATTCACATTTATCCTAAAATAACAAATTCTTAGTCTATTCATGATAAAATAGACATCAAATAGGCTCTAATTAATAGTGAAACCATGGCGATTTTAAAGTCTAACAGTGATTATTTTCTTTTCTTTCATTTTTATAACTGACATAAGGAGGCTTTCTACCACAAATTTGTCAAAAACATAGATTAGTTTAGTTATTCAGTTTCCATGTAATTCGATATTTTTTTTTCAAAACAAAAAAATAGAACTACGAATGATCAAAAGTAATAGAAAAATCCTAACAAAAAAAGTAAAAGAAAAATTTATAGATTTTTATCTAGCTTCTGAAAACTAATTTTTGATTGTTGTATTTACAGGGTGATTCAATTTTATTACTTATTTAATCTCTTCCACTGATGAACCACAACTTTTTTTTTTGGTTTTCGAACATTGAACATAACTAGTTTAAATCCCGTGTTTTAGGTGGAATGTTTGAAAGCATATAAGTATTTACATGTTGCAGTAGGGAGAATTGATCGAGAATTTGTGGGACTCCAACGGAGATTTGGCCACGGGATGGTCTCTCTACCCGAAAACTCATCTTTGTCCGAGTTAATCCCAATCATATATGTTGGAAATAACAAAAATGAGAGCTCAGTTAACAAAACTGTAAACAAAGTTGTCTTGTGTTTGAATACGAACGAGGCACTTGACCAAGTTTATTACGCCAAAAATAATGCAAACTTCTCGGTGGTGTTTTCATCTTAAACTTCATTGACTTTTCGCCTTTCGTGCAAAGTACCATCCTGGCGGTTTTTTTCCATCTCGAGCACGGACGGTGCCAGGATTTCAGGTAAGGGGGGCGAAAATTTAAAATATAATAATATTTTTTAAAAAATAAATATTATTTTATTAAAAATAAAAATATTATTTTATTCGACATATAAAATAAAACATGTATAACTTAAAACTTTAATTTGATTAAAAATACACTAAAAAGTGTCTCAAATTTTTACATATTATAACTATAATATTTCCATTCAACAAAAAAAAAAAAAAAAAAAAAATACTATTCCACCTATTATTTCATATATTCTATTCTGATAGTCATAGAGATAAAAGATACAGTTAAGAAATTAATTATAAATGTTATCTATTATAAAAGAAAAATAAAATTATTATTTAAGATACAATCTATTAGCTAAATAATTTATTTGTAATAAAAGAAATACTAAGATTAAAACATTTATTTCATAATAAAACACAAACTAAAATTACTATTTAGATACAATTTTTTAACTAAATAATTATCCATAATAAAAAAAGAAAAGTAGCACAGTTATATAAATAAGAAACGATAATTTCTCAATACACAAAACTCATATCAACATTAAATTATCTAAAATTAAACACAATATATTATTTAAAATTAAACATAGTTATCTTTATTCTATTGTCATACTGATACTCATTTATCCAAAATTAAACACAATTATTACTTAACCTATTTTCATAGATATAATCTTTTCTCAAAATATTGAACTAATTTACAATTAACAAATTAATTACAAATATTATCTATATAATTTATTCATACTAAAACTATAAGAGAAAATTAGAAAAATTAAAATTAAATATAAGTTAATATTATCTTTTGGTTTTATTGGATAACTTGATAGAAAAATAAGAGTTTTAAGTTGAGTAGAAGCAAAAAAAAAAAAAGAATAGAAAAATAAAAGAGAAAAATACTGTAAAGAGAGAGAGAGAGAAAAAGATTAATTGGAGATTTTTTAATATGTGAAAGAAGAAAAGAATATCAAAAGACTTATATTGGGAAGCGTAAAAAGTGCATTTGGATTGAGAAAAAGAATCATAATTAAAGTAAACTAATACCAAAATTTAAATTAATCTAAAAATAAAACCTAATTATTAGGATTAGTGAGTTGTAATTTGGGGGGGGGGGGGGGGGGGGGGGGGGGGGAATTTATAAATTTGGAGGGTTGGGGGGCAACCCCCCTCCCCTTAGCTCCGCCTCTGCTTCAAGGCCTCCAGGCACTCTTGCACCTACCGGAGGCCCGCCTCCTGCGCTTTCCGAAACCTCCTCATTCTTCTCACCCCGCTAACTCTGAATCTTGCAAATCTCCATGATCAGCTAACTCCTTCAAATCCATAAACAGTTAACTTCTTAACATCAGAATGAAAAAAAGATAATATACACTTCTCCAGTTTGCCCGCCACCAAAAAAAGATATACACTTCTCCAGTTTGCCCTACCACTACCAATATACATGGTGCTGAGACGTGGAATTGGGGCTTTGGGAAGGGCGATGGTGTTGACCTCGCTGAGATCCTCGATGAGATCGCTGACAATCAACCCTGAAGAGGAGATCTGCCTCCTCTTTGAATATTGGTGCAAGGTCCAAGAGAAAACATATTCTTCCCCACAAGAGCAAGAAGAAAAACTTCAGATCTCTAGAGAGAATTATGCACAGGCACAGGGAAAAAAAAATAAAAAATAAAAAAATTCTTAACATGAGAACCCTGATGAAAATCTTTCTCTAGGACATCCGGCCGTCCTCATTCTAAACCGAATGATCACCTAGCCCAAAACGCTCAAGACGCTGAATATCATCCTCAACATCATCCATATTGGCAGTGTCACTAGGATCGAAATTCACATCATCTGACTGTACGCTATCATCTTGTTGATCATCATCATCATTGGGGTCTTGCATTTCCTCAAACAATTGCCCTCTGTCGAAAAGCAGAAGCAATGGAAAGGACAAGGAATCCAACAAAATATTGGCACAATGCCTAGCTCCATCCAACTCGCTCCAAATCTGTAACATGTGCCATAGGAACGTGAACTCAGTGTGACGAGTAGGGTCTCGTAGCACCTTGTGCCATGGGAACTTAAGCTTAGGTGCACCTACCACCTTGATAACAGTTAGCCGCTTATGGAACATATCTTTGAGAGTGTGGAGATCGCCTTTGATCGAGAATGAGAATGCAAATCGCCTTTTATTGAGAATAAGAATGCATATCAAAATCAATCTCCATTCTCCAACCCTAACCTCAATTGCTGATCGCTAATGAATCACTTCCGCACAAGGCACAACAACAGTCGTCTGTCACTGGCACCATAGCAGCAACAACAGTTAGTCGCCGCCCTAGAACAATAGGTGAATTTTAGAGTTATTGGTTGTTGATGATTTGTTTTTATGTGACATGTATTAATCTTCATGATTTGTTCTTTATATGACATGCATATATCTTCGTCTAACATTTGAGTTCGAATGGAATAATTTCTTGGAAAAAAAATCATATAGAAATCAAACCATTAAAATTATATGACGAAGTTAGGGCTTAAAGGACGCCGTCAATGACCCCAATCAACTTCTATTGGAAAGCTACTTTAATTAATCTACTAGTTTAGTTAATTATACGGCGTGGAATTCAAACAACATTAGAAATACAAAAATACTTAAAAGTTTCAAACATAAAATTAGCAATCCTCATGATTGTTAAGAAATCTTTAGGTTGCTTGAGATTTTTTCACATTTTGTTGCATTTAAGAAACAATTTCAATGACTCAAATCTAGGCATAAACTCAAGTTCTCAACACTTAATTGATTATTCTTAATATTATTTTTCAATCTCTTTATATTCAAACCATTTTTTTTTTTTTTTTTTTTTGAAATGGCAACTAAAATTGTACCTCTAACAAAATTGGGCATGACACAATCAAGCATTTCAGTTCATTTCTAGCAGAGTAGAAAATGGGTGAATTAGAGAACTGCTATTTCCAGATTTTTCAACTTTCGATAACCCATCCAGTGGGTGTGCATGTGTGTTGGATGCAAGATTACAGGTCTTAGAGTACAATTATATGGCTTTGATCGTATTGAGAAGACTAGTTTAAAGGGTGTGAGGGCAATGTGATGGAATTAGTTTAGAGCGTACCGTACTAGATCAAGCAATCGAATAACCTGATTAACCATGTCTGGTGAATCGAGTGGTGATCTTCACATAGTCTTTTGGTCCATACTCATAAGCTCCAAAAACTGTGATAGCATGTCGCCATCAAGGATCTTAGGTACTCGGCCTAGTCTTTTTCGGCTCCTAAGTTAATTACAATTGTATGGCTTTGATTGAATTGAGAAGACCAGTTTTAAGGATGTGAGAGCAATGCGATGGAATTAGTTTAGAGCGTAGTGTACTCGATCAGGCAATTGAATAACTTGATTAACCATGTCTGGTGAATCGAGTGCTGATACTAAAACAACCTTTTGGTCCATTCTCGTAAGCTCCAAAAACTGAGATAGCATGTCGCCATCAAAGATCATAGGTACTCGGCCCAGTCTTTTTTTGCTCTTAAGTTAACTATCCTCTAGATTATTTTTTCAATCTCAATTATTCTCAAGTTAAATTAGCAATTATCAAGATTATTATTATTATTATTTTTCACACACACCTAAATGGAATTCAAACTCGAGACATTATTGTGGAAAATGAAACCATTAACCACTTTGACCAAAATTTCCTTATTAGTTAAATAGACTTAAAAGAGATATCAGTACACTCTAGGCATAAATATGAGAAACTTACAAAGGGAAGGATGTGGTGGTGATAGTTGTTGTGACAGAGACACCACTGCCATTGAACACCGGCGACAAAGAATTCAAATAAGAACAAAAATCAGGATATAGAGAATTCTTGATAAACTTTAGTCCTCGTTTTCTTGTCTCTTTAGCTTACCTTGATCATGGAAATTCAGAAACTGGTCTACAAGCCAGAGCAAACCAGAGACATGAATTGCTACGGGTGATCATTGCATTAGTGTTCGCCTTTATTATTCAGTCACTTGTTGCAAATCTTAGAGTTAGCAATGACAAACATTTGTCTGAACATTCCAAGGCTGAGTACCCACTATTGAAACTGATCTACAAGCCAGAACAAACCACTGATATGAATTTCTATGGATGATCCTTATAGGTTGGCGTTCGCCCTTATAGTTGATCAGTCATTTACTGCAAATCTTGGAGGTAGCACTGACAAACATTTGTCTTGCAAGTACCCACTACTTGTTAAATACTGTCTTTGACTATGTCGCTGTAATTATTGCTGACATTCTTGAAGGTAATTTAGACCATTAGAAGTATTTACAATATATATATATTTTTTAACACACACGTTATCCTAGAGGAAAACACTTGAACCAACCTTGTTGGTGTATTTACAAAATAGTTCCTTAGTAATGTTTGAGATAACGATACGGAGTTTTTTGAAGAAAAAAAAATCTACAAGATTTTTTCACACGCCAGTTTCCTCAATATTATTATGTTGAAGATTTTTTCACATCTCGTTTTACTTTAGCATTTGTCCATAAGAAAAATAATCTCGGTCAAATCATACTTCAGTCTTATATATGTTTAGTTTTGATTTTAAAAATATTTTTTCAATTATGATACTTAATGCTTGTATGAATAATTATGATCACATATAAACCAAACCATTAAGATTAGACGTGCAATTAGAAGAGATAATCTGTCACCGTCACTGCAAAAAGAATAAAAACAGTTGGGAATTCTTACCATTTAGCTCATTATTTCTTAAAAAAATATCCAGGAATTTTAGGCATAACTCAAAAAACCGAAGTACAAAATTAAATATAGAAATGAAAACACAACTATCGGTGGTAGATTTGAAACATAAAAAAATGGGTGGGCAGTGAAATTATCCATATACACTGAAAAGGTATTCCCTTGTAAATAAGACAAAGTGTAGGACAGATGTGTAATTTATCTTCCATTGTTAATGGGCAAGTAATTTTTCACACAAATGACAAGGGCCCGACCTTTTCACACGGGTTGAGAATAAAAAATAGTAAACAAATGATATTACTCAAATATGACTAAATCATTTACGTAAACACGCCCTAAAATGGTAAGAATAAATGTAACACTATTGTCAGACCTTTGTTTCTATATAAAGTGCAAGCACGGGAACATGACTTGTTCATGCAAAAATTATTTTTTTTCATGCTAATATTAGATTATTATTCTCAATATTATTTTTCATATCTTATCCTCAAGATTTTTTTCACATTTCATTGTATTATTCTCGAGATTATTTTCATATCTAGTTACAACTTGAAAAAACAAGTGTGGCTTAAAAGATGACCACAAAGGCTTCGGAGAACATTTCTCACGCTTTTCGAGAAAATGAATTTCGATGGATCTGGCCCTGGCTCCGATTCGTCGGAGTATGATGATGATTTGCACACACTCAAGTGGACGATAGAGCTTCCATTTTTTGGGGCCGTTTCTGGCCGAGATTGGAGATCTCAGGGTGGACCGTGAAGAAGACGAGACTCGACTCAGGATGGACCAATGTATTTCTGGGTCCGGGAATCAAGAAGCTCGGCGTTGTGAAGCATCTTCCCGGTTGCCACTATTTCAATACTCTTGAAGACATGTTGGAGGCATTATTTGGAGAAGAAACTAGATCCAGATAACAGCACTTGGGACTTATCCCGCTTCAGCTGCAGTGTAGGCCATCAGTTCCCTGTCTTTTTTGACACTCTAGATGGTATAGTGGGGCACAACAGCAAAATCCATCGCGCATGGGGGAACTGCAATGTGTGTGGTGTTGCGTTGCGCGGCCAAGTGGAAAAGGATCTCCACACATGCTAAAAATTAGGGATGAGTTCCTGTGGACGACAATGACAAGCTTTTTCTGCAGGAAAAAATTCAAAAGTACATGCACTATGATTGTGCTCCTTTTTCTACAGGAGAAAATTTCAAAAGTACATGCACAATGCATATATATGTAGGCCTGGATTGTGCTCCTTTTGATTTTGTGTGTTTCATTTGAAATCTACTTCATGCACTATGGATTGATTAAATAGATTCTTTGAAGAATTTCAACCTAAGAAGGGACAAAAAAAAAAAAAAAAAAAAATATGACTTAAAAAATCGAGTTTGAGATTGCCATGCATGGAAAACATACATGACTTAAAGCTCAAGTTTGAGTCAATCTCCACTTGTTGTTGAGGGAGAATCTTGAAATTCTTGGAGACATCCAAGAAACCTATGCACCCATGGAGCAATTCATGATAACGATTACTAGCTAATTTATATTTTAGTTGGGATTTAAAATTTAATTTCCGAACATTGTGAAATATTCTAAACGCTTTTAATTTATAATATCTATATTTTCTCTGTTTTATTTGTCATTTGCGTATTATTTAATTTTTTTCAACTGAATCTG
This sequence comes from Lantana camara, assembly GCA_037501455.1. Lineage (NCBI taxonomy): Eukaryota > Viridiplantae > Streptophyta > Magnoliopsida > Lamiales > Verbenaceae > Lantana > Lantana camara. The sequence continues at coordinate 25,027,229 of CM074855.1, read as the reverse complement.
ATTGTGGTTTCAATTGAATCTGATTGTGGAATTGAGTAATATACATAGTTATTCGTTATACTAGTTGGTGGTAATAGGGGTATTCAAATTAACTGAAAATCAAACAAAAAATTGGCCGAACAGAACCGGCTAAATCATTTTCGGTTAGGTTTTTGGCTTTTCTATTTTTTCCGTTTGGTGTTCCTATTGAAGCAAACCGAAAACCAAATTACTACATCTTTTTATTTTCTAGCCTGTTGTATAATTTTATTATTCATTTGGCAACAAAAATCCGGCGACTGCTGATGAATCACTCCCACACAAGGTACAATAACAATAGTCCGTCACCGGCATCATAGTAGCAATGTAGTACCTCGGAGTGAAGGGCACCACATCCCCCGCACCATAGCCCGACACGTGTAACGAAATGGAAACTCCGCACATGTACCAGCCTACAGCGGACGGAAGACAAACAAAATCTTACCTAGGCTAGGCGGTCTAGACCTTAATTCAGAGTTCGCAAAAAAGGGCAATTATCAAACGCGAAAGCACCAGAATTCAAACATAGAGATATACATGCTCAGAATATAACAAGATATGCAAAATAAAGTGAGTCAAATTATATACAAGTATCAAGGTTTGAATTTTAAACATATCTTATATATGTATTCTCAAATTTAAATCATATTTGCATATACATAAATTCAAAAAGTTCAAAAGTGCAAAATAAACTAAATAAAATGCATGAGACTCACTACAATACTCAAAGACTCGAAAGACAACCACCGCCTAGCACAAACTCCCAACGAGTACCTACAACTCAAAAAGAAAAAAGGGGAAAAGAAAACACGAGGAAGGGTCAGTCCTAAAGACTGGTGAGGGGGCTAACACACTCACACTTACATATACATAAGAGCATAGCATATTCAAAATTAAAGAGTTCACGAACCAGGGTGTGGTTTTTGTATTCTAAAATATTTTATCCCGTGATAATACATATAAAGACAAAAGTTTAAGGCCGAAGGCCAAAATTAACCTAGTTTTAGAAATTAGAAATCCACCCCCATTTCACAAACCATATTCGGAATCAAAATCACACTAACTCGGTGAGTACGAGTTTCCAACCAACCTACTTCATATTCATAATTAGAATTAAAGACAAAACTAAATTCAAAATCAATCCCACCTTCTCCGTTTGGGGAAGAGAGGCGCGACCCCTCAACCCCGATTCTCCCGTCAAAAAGTATGAGTCGGGGGGATCCTACCCGCTCCATCAATAGGGTTACCGTCGGCTCAAGAAAACCCGCCTTCCCATCGACCTCCCAAGGTTGGGCGAATCTCTCAAAGTTGGAGTCGTATTGATAGGAGAGCTCGGCGACCCCACTGTCGAACCGAGTTACCATACCACTTCTCAGGGGAATTTATAAATTTGGAGGGTTGGGGGGCAACCCCCCTCCCCTTAGCTCCGCCTCTGCTTCAAGGCCTCCAGGCACTCTTGCACCTACCGGAGGCCCGCCTCCTGCGCTTTCCGAAACCTCCTCATTCTTCTCACCCCGCTAACTCTGAATCTTGCAAATCTCCATGATCAGCTAACTCCTTCAAATCCATAAACAGTTAACTTCTTAACATCAGAATGAAAAAAAGATAATATACACTTCTCCAGTTTGCCCGCCACCAAAAAAAGATATACACTTCTCCAGTTTGCCCTACCACTACCAATATACATGGTGCTGAGACGTGGAATTGGGGCTTTGGGAAGGGCGATGGTGTTGACCTCGCTGAGATCCTCGATGAGATCGCTGACAATCAACCCTGAAGAGGAGATCTGCCTCCTCTTTGAATATTGGTGCAAGGTCCAAGAGAAAACATATTCTTCCCCACAAGAGCAAGAAGAAAAACTTCAGATCTCTAGAGAGAATTATGCACAGGCACAGGGAAAAAAAAATAAAAAATAAAAAAATTCTTAACATGAGAACCCTGATGAAAATCTTTCTCCAGGACATCCGGCCATCCTCATTCTAAACCGAATGATCACCTAGCCCAAAACGCTCAAGACGCTGAATATCATCCTCAACATCATCCATATTGGCAGTGTCACTAGGATCGAAATTCACATCATCTGACTGTACGCTATCATCTTGTTGATCATCATCATCATTGGGGTCTTGCATTTCCTCAAACAATTGCCCTCTGTCGAAAAGCAGAAGCAATGGAGAGGACAAGGAATCCAACAAAATATTGGCACAATGCCTAGCTCCATCCAACTCGCTCCAAATCTGTAACATGTGCCATAGGAACGTGAACTCAGTGTGACGAGTAGGGTCTCGTAGCACCTTGTGCCATGGGAACTTAAGCTTAGGTGCACCTACCACCTTGATAACAGTTAGCCGCTTATGGAACATATCTTTGAGAGTGTGGAGATCGCCTTTGATCGAGAATGAGAATGCAAATCGCCTTTTATTGAGAATAAGAATGCATATCAAAATCAATCTCCATTCTCCAACCCTAACCTCAATTGCTGATCGCTAATGAATCACTCCCGCACAAGGCACAACAACAGTCGTCTGTCACTGGCACCATAGCAGCAACAACAGTTAGTCGCCGCCCTAGAACAATAGGTGAATTTTAGAGTTATCGGTTGTTGATGATTTGTTTTTATGTGACATGTATGTATCTTCATGATTTGTTCTTTATATGACATGCATATATCTTCGTCTAACATTTGAGTTCGAATGGAATAATTTCTTGGAAAAAAAATCATATAGAAATCAAACCATTAAAATTATATGACGAAGTTAGGGCTTAAAGGACGCCGTCAATGACCCCAATCAACTTCTATTGGAAAGCTACTTTAATTAATCTACTAGTTTAGTTAATTATACGGCGTGGAATTCAAACAACATTAGAAATACAAAAATACTTAAAAGTTTCAAACATAAAATTAGCAATCCTCATGATTGTTAAGAAATCTTTAGGTTGCTTGAGATTTTTTCACATTTTTTGCATTTAAGAAACAATTTCAATGACTCAAATCTAGGCATAAACTCAAGTTCTCAACACTTAATTGATTATTCTTAATATTATTTTTCAATCTCTTTATATTCAAACCATTTTTTTTTTTTTTTTTTTGAAATGGCAACTAAAATTGTACCTCTAACAAAATTGGGCATGACACTATCAAGCATTTCAGTTCATTTCTAGCAGAGTAGAAAATGGGTGAATTAGAGAACTGCTATTTCCAGATTTTTCAACTTTCGATAACCCATCCAGTGGGTGTGCATGTGTGTTGGATGCAAGATTACAGGTCTTAGAGTACACTTATATGGCTTTGATCGTATTGAGAAGACTAGTTTAAAGGGTGTGAGGGCAATGCGATGGAATTAGTTTAGAGCGTACCGTACTAGATCAAGCAATCGAATAACCTGATTAACCATGTCTGGTGAATCGAGTGGTGATCTTCACATAGTCTTTTAGTCCATACTCATAAGCTCCAAAAACTGTGATAGCATGTCGCCATCAAGGATCTTAGGTACTCGGCCTAGTCTTTTTCGGCTCCTAAGTTAATTACAATTGTATGGCTTTGATTGAATTGAGAAGACCAGTTTTAAGGATGTGAGAACAATGCGATGGAATTAGTTTAGAGCGTAGTGTACTCGATCAGGCAATTGAATAACTTGATTAACCATGTCTGGTGAATCGAGTGCTGATACTAAAACAACCTTTTGGTCCATTCTCGTAAGCTCCAAAAACTGAGATAGCATGTCGCCATCAAAGATCATAGGTACTCGGCCCAGTCTTTTTTTGCTCTTAAGTTAACTATCCTCTAGATTATTTTTTCAATCTCAATTATTCTCAAGTTAAATTAGCAATTATCAAGATTATTATTATTATTATTTTTCACACACACCTAAATGGAATTCAAACTCGAGACATTATTGTGGAAAATGAAACCATTAACCACTTTGACCAAAATTTCCTTATTAGTTAAATAGACTTAAAAGAGATATCAGTACACTCTAGGCATAAATATGAGAAACTTACAAAGGGAAGGATGTGGTGGTGATAGTTGTTGTGACAGAGACACCACTGCCATTGAACACCGGCGACAAAGAATTCAAATAAGAACAAAAATCAGGATATAGAGAATTCTTGATAAACTTTAGTCCTCGTTTTCTTGTCTCTTTAGCTTACCTTGATCATGGAAATTCAGAAACTGGTCTACAAGCCAGAGCAAACCGGAGACATGAATTGCTACGGGTGATCATTGCATTAGTGTTCGCCTTTATTATTCAGTCACTTGTTGCAAATCTTAGAGTTAGCAATGACAAACATTTGTCTGAACATTCCAAGGCTGAGTACCCACTATTGAAACTGATCTACAAGCCAGAACAAACCACTGATATGAATTGCTATGGATGATCCTTATAGGTTGGCGTTCGCCCTTATAGTGGATCAGTCATTTACTGCAAATCTTGAAGGTAGCACTGACAAACATTTGTCTTACAAGTACCCACTACTTGTTAAATACTGTCTTTGACTATGTCGCTGTAATTATTGCTGACATTCCTGAAGGTAATTTAGACCATTAGAAGTATTTACAATATATATATATTTTTTAACACACACGTTATCCTAGAGGAAAACACTTGAACCAACCTTGTTGGTGTATTTACAAAATAGTTCCTTAGTAATGTTTGAGATAACGATATGGAGTTTTTTGAAGAAAAAAAAATCTACAAGATTTTTTCACACGCCAGTTTCCTCAATATTATTATGTTGAAGATTTTTTCACATCTCGTTTTACTTTAGCATTTGTCCATAAGAAAAATAATCTCGGTCAAATCATACTTCAGTCTTATATATGTTTAGTTTTGATTTTAAAAATATTTTTTCAATTATGATACTTAATGCTTGTATGAATAATTATGATCACATATAAACCAAACCATTAAGATTAGACGTGCAATTAGAAGAGATAATCTGTCACCGTCATTGCAAAAAGAATAAAAACAGTTGGGAATTCTTACCATTTAGCTCATTATTTCTTAAAAAAATATCCAGGAATTTTAGGCATAACTCAAAAAACCGAAGTACAAAATTAAATATAGAAATGAAAACACAACTATCGGTGGTAGATTTGAAACATAAAAAAATGGGTGGGCAGTGAAATTATCCATATACACTGAAAAGGTATTCCCTTGTAAATAAGACAAAGTGTAGGACAGATGTGTAATTTATCTTCCATTGTTAATGGGCAAGTAATTTTTCACACAAATGACAAGGGCCCGACCTTTTCACACTGGTTGAGAATAAAAAATAGTAAACAAATGATATTACTCAAATATGACTAAATCATTTACGTAAACACGCCCTAAAATGGTAAGAATAAATGTAACACTATTGTCAGACCTTTGTTTCTATATAAAGTGCAAGCACGGGAACATTACTTGTTCATGCAAAAATTATTTTTTTTCCTGCTAATATTAGATTATTATTCTCAATATTATTTTTCATATCTTATCCTCAAGATTTTTTTCACATTTCATTGTATTATTCTCGAGATTATTTTCATATCTAGTTACAACTTGAAAAAACAAGTGTGGCTTAAAAGATGACCACAAAGGCTTCTGAGAACATTTCTCACGCTTTTCGAGAAAATGAATTTCGATGGATCTAGCCCTGGCTCCGATTCGTCGGAGTATGATGATGATTTGCACACACTCAAGTGGACGATAGAGCTTCCATTTTTTGGGGCCGTTTCTGGCCGAGATTGGAGATCTCAGGGTGGACCGTGAAGAAGACGAGACTCGACTCAGGATGGACCAATGTATTTCTGGGTCCGGGAATCAAGAAGCTCGGCGTTGTGAAGCATCTTCCCGGTTGCCACTATTTCAATACTCTTGAAGACATGTTGGAGGCATTATTTGGAGAAGAAACTAGATCCAGATAACAGCACTTGGGACTTATCCCGCTTCAGCTGCAGTGTAGGCCATCAGTTCCCTGTCTTTTTTGACACTCTAGATGGTATAGTGGGGCACAACAGCAAAATCCATCGCGCATGGGGGAACTGCAATGTGTGTGGTGTTGCGTTGCGCGGCCAAGTGGAAAAGGATCTCCACACATGCTAAAAATTAGGGATGAGTTCCTGTGGACGACAATGACAAGCTTTTTCTGCAGGAAAAAATTCAAAAGTACATGCACTATGATTGTGCTCCTTTTTCTACAGGAGAAAATTTCAAAAGTACATGCACAATGCATATATATGTAGGCCTGGATTGTGCTCCTTTTGATTTTGTGTGTTTCATTTGAAATCTACTTCATGCACTATGGATTGATTAAATAGATTCTTTGAAGAATTTCAACCTAAGAAGGGACAAAAAAAAAAAAAAAAAAAAATATATGACTTAAAAAATCGAGTTTGAGATTGCCATGCATGGAAAACATACATGACTTAAAGCTCAAGTTTGAGTCAATCTCCACTTGTTGTTGAGGGAGAATCTTGAAATTCTTGGAGACATCCAAGAAACCTATGCACCCATGGAGCAATTCATGATAACGATTACTAGCTAATTTATATTTTAGTTGGGATTTAAAATTTAATTTCCGATCATTGTGAAATATTCTAAACGCTTTTAATTTATAATATCTATATTTTCTCTGTTTTATTTGTCATTTGCGTATTATTTAATTTTTTTCAACTGAATCTGATTGTGGTTTCAATTGAATCTGATTGTGGAATTGAGTAATATACATAGTTATTCGTTATACTAGTTGGTGGTAATAGGGGTATTCAAATTAACTGAAAATCAAACAAAAAATTGGCCGAACAGAACCGGCTAAATCATTTTCGGTTAGGTTTTTGGCTTTTCTATTTTTTCCGTTTGGTGTTCCTATTGAAGCAAACCGAAAACCAAATTACTACATCTTTTTATTTACTAGCCTGTTGTATAATTTTATTATTCATTTGGCAACAAAAATCCGGCGACTGCTGATGAATCACTCCCACACAAGGTACAATAACAATAGTCCGTCACCGGCATCATAGTAGCAATGTAGTACCTCGGAGTGAAGGGCACCACATCCCCCGCACCATAGCCCGACACGTGTAACGAAATGGGAACTCCGCACACGTACCAGCCTACAGCGGACGGAAGACAAACAAAATCTTACCTAGGCTAGGCGGTCTAGACCCTAATTCAGAGTTCGCAAAAAAGGGCAATTATCAAACGCGAAAGCACCAGAATTCAAACATAGAGATATACATGCTCAGAATATAACAAGATATGCAAAATAAAGTGAGTCAAATTATATACAAGTATCAAGGTTTGAATTTTAAACATATCTTATATATGTATTCTCAAATTTAAATCATATTTGCATATACATAAATTCAAAAAGTTCAAAAGTGCAAAATAAACTAAATAAAATGCATGAGACTCACTACAATACTCAAAGACTCGAAAGACAACCACCGCCTAGCACAAACTCCCAACGAGTACCTACAACTCAAAAAGAAAAAAGGGGAAAAGAAAACACGAGGAAGGGTCAGTCCTAAAGACTGGTGAGGGGGCTAACACACTCACACTTACATATACATAAGAGCATAGCATATTCAAAATTAAAGAGTTCACGAACCAGGGTGTGGTTTTTGTATTCTAAAACATTTTATCCCGTGATAATACATATAAAGACAAAAGTTTAAGGCCGAAGGCTAAAATTAACCTAGTTTTAGAAATTAGAAATCCACTCCTATTTCACAAACCATATTCGGAATCAAAATCACACTAACTCGGTGAGTACGAGATTCCAACCAACCTACTTCATATTCATAATTAGAATTAAAGACAAAACTAAATTCAAAATCAATCCCACCTTCTCCGTTTGGGGAAGAGAGGCGCGACCCCTCAACCCCGATTCTCCCGTCAAAAAGTATGAGTCGGGGGGATCCTACCCGCTCCATCAATAGGGTTACCATCGGCTCAAGAAAACCCGCCTTCCCATCGACCTCCCAAGGTTGGGCGAATCTCTCAAAGTTGGAGTCGTATTGATAGGAGAGCTCGGCGACCCCACTGTCGAACCGAGTTACCATACCACTTCTCTGGGGACCAGTTCAAAGTTCAAAATTCGAAAGTTCGAAGTTCAAAGACTTATCTTTCAAAGTCAAATCTCGCTAGTTCATAACACACACCAACCCCTTATCAAATCAAATCAAGCGAAAATATAGTTTACGTATATATATAAAAGCGTTTTTCAAATGGTTTCATAACAAACTGGGCCAATTCCCAAAAAATACATATCAAAGACATATCTAATTACATATATATATATAAGTCGCATGTAGGCTTGAAACTCAGGTAGGGTTGTAGGTCATATTAACTAAAAGAAAGAAAACCTAACCTTAACGACCAAACCGAACGAACCAAACCGGAACACACCTATGAGTCCACCTCGTCAACCACGGGACGATCCTAAAAACAAAGCAAACAACCAAAGACACTCTTAGACTCAATATGAACCAATTAGACGCTCGACAAATGCATATGAATGCAAATGATGCATATGAAATGATACAAGCCAGTACTTAGGTCATAGCTCGCATATATGCACCGAAATCACATTGTAAGTTCATAACGAAGAGCATAACATACAATACAATGAGTTAACAAAGCATACAGATCGTGAATCTTGTTCCCTCTAAGTCAGTCCCTAAGACGCCCTATGAAATGTGGCATGGTAAAATCCCTAGTTATTCTTACTTAAGAATTTGGGGTTGTCCTGCTTACGTGAAGAGGACAGTGGGAGATAAGTTAGAATCCCGTTCTAACTTATGCTACTTTGTAGGTTATCCTAAGGAATCCATAGGATACAATTTCTATGATCAATCTGAGCAAAAGGTGTTTGTTTCCAGAAATGCCACTTTTCTTGAGGAACCGTTCCTTAAAGAAAAGAAAGGCAAGATCATAGAATTAGAAGAAGTACAAAGTGACCCCACACCACCCACTGAAGAAACGTCCCACTCTGATCAACTACAACCAATCACGAATTTCGATACACATGAAAATCCTCCTCTAAGGCGTTCTGAACGCAATCCTAGACAGCCGGAGAGATGGTATGTATTCTTCCATGAAATCTCTCAAAAGGATAATGATCCTTCAACATATGAGGAGGCACTTTCAGATTCTGACTCTGAACAGTGGAAAGAAGCCATGAAATCCGAAATGGATTCCATGAACTCCAACCAAGTTTGGACCTTGGTAGATTTGCCTGATGGGGTCAAACCCATAGGTTGCAAATGGATCTTTAAGAGAAAGCTTGGAGTTGATGGAAGCATTGCAGCCTACAAAGCAAGACTGGTTGCAAAAGGATTCACTCAAAGACCCGGCGTGGATTTTGATGAAACCTTTTCACCAGTTGCAATGCAAAAGTCCATTCGGATCATGCTTGCCATTGCTGCATATTATGACTATGAGATATGGCAAATGGATGTGAAAACTGCCTTTCTCAATGGTGACATTGACAAAGACATTTATATGGAGCAACCCACAGGTTTCACATTCAGTGGGAGTGAGCAAAAGGTTTGCAAACTCCAAAGATCAATCTATGGATTGAAACAGGCTTCTAGGAATTGGAACATTCGATTTGATGAATCGGTCAAAGCGTTTGGCTTCATCCAAATTTCGAATGAATCATGTGTGTATAGAAAGGAATTGGAGACCTCAGTGCAATTCTTAGTACTTTATGTTGATGACATCCTTCTTATTGGGAATTCGAAGGATGACATGAAAGTGACTAAGTTATGGTTATCGAACCAATTCGAGATGAAAGATCTTGGTGATGCGTCCTATATCCTTGGAATTAAAATCTATAGAGATAGATCTAGAAGGTTAATAGGACTATCACAGTCGATGTACATTGACAAAGTATTGAAGAGATTCAATATGGAGTCAACAAAGGTTAAGAACCTTCCTATGAGTGTAGGAACATGTCTTTCAAAGAAGATGTGTCCTAAGACTAACCTTGAGAAGGAAAGAATGACTCATACACCTTATGCATCAGCAATAGGTAGCATAATGTATGCAATGTTATGTACTCGACCGGATGTGGCTTATGCACTTAGTGTAACGAGTCGGTTCCAATCTGACCCTGGAGATGGTCACTGGGCTGCCGTGAAGAATATTCTTAAGTACTTGAAAAGTACTAAAGATTTATTCTTAGTTTACGGAGGTCAGAAAGATCTTACTGTCGAAGGATACTGCGATGCAAGCTTTCCATCTGACTTAGATGATTTTAAGTCAATGTCAGGATACATTTTCTGCCTAAACGGCGGAGCAGTGAGTTGGAAGAGTTCCAAGCAGACTACCACTGCAGATTCGACCACTGAGGCCGAATACTTAGCTGCAAATGATGCAGCTAAGGAAGGTGTTTGGATTAGAAACTTCATTCAAGAGTTGAATGTTGTTCCTAGCATGAAAGACCCCATTACTGTGTTTTGTGACAACACTGGGCCGGTTGCTCAAGCAAGAGAACCAAGATCTCACCAACGGACCAAGCACATTATGAGGAAGTATCACCTAATCCGTGATATTATCAAAAGAGGAGATGTGCTAATTGAGAGGGTCACATCAGCAGAGAACGTGGCAGATCCACTTACTAAACCCCTTAGTCGAGAAGCTTTCCAAGGTCATCTTCAGAAGATGGGACTTAGAGTAGCTTTAGAATGGCTTTGATGGGCAAGTGGGAGATTGTTAGGAATAGTGCCCTAGAAAGCCGATTGTATATCCGCTTTGTGCTTTTCTTTATTGTAATCACAGACAATCTTTGAATAAAATAACGAATTGAGGCAACACTTCTTTATATGCTCTTGTTTGGTATGCGTTTACTTTAGCTGTGCATGTATGAGAACTCCCCTAATCCTGACGACTTTAGGACTCTACCATTTAGGTGAAATGGTTCATGAAACGAGCCCTATATCACAGAAGTCATGATTAGTAAAATACTCCAAGCCGATGAGTCCTACAGACAGTGGGAGTGTCAACCTGACTCCTCTAAGGCTTGCTTGTGGGATCACGCCCTTAAGAAGGACCACCTTGTTTCATGGAGGTGGAAAGTGTATAGTTGATACGTGCGTGATACATGAGGGTGCTTGCTTTAATAAGTAAGTTCACTGAGGTGCCCCGTGTGAGAACATTCCTAAATGGGAAAGGAAGTTTCTATTTCAGGAAATGGAAACTTCCAGATTAGGAAATATCTCAGGAGTCATTGATGTGATTAATTGATCCTTAGACTTGAGGTTCCTTGTCACTTTATGAATTAACTCTGTAGTCTTTGGTATAAGCTTTAAAGGGTGTCGCCTTAGACAACTGATTCAAGGCTTATGCTGGGGCTGCACAAGTGATTCATGAAAGTGAATGAGAATCAAGAAAGGACCTACACTTGCATATGCAAGGTGATCTCTTATTGTGTAAGTCATTCATATGCCATATGGAGTCCTTGGCCAAGGCAGTAGATCAAGACATCAAGAAAATGGTTTCTTGGATTGAGATCAAATGGATATGAAATGCACTTAGCTTTAAGGCCGGATTATTAGGGTTCTGATTATTCCCTTGCCCTAGATCTTGGTTGAGAGATAGTAAGTAGGAGGATTGTATCTCACATGAATCAATGACTTAAAGGTTCTGTCGAATCCGAACATTCCAATTCAGCTAGGGGTTAAACACCTGTTGCTAGACTATGGTCGTTTAATCTGTGGACTGATTAATTAATTAGTGAATTAATTAATTAGGGTCACTGCTAATTGAATTGAGAACCTAGAGGGTCACACACAATAACTTGGTTACATGAGTTGAGGCTTGAAAATGATTAAACGAGTTAATCGGGCCAAGAGGGTTCCACACGTGTGAAGTCACACGTGTGTATATATATATATTATATATATATTAAATAATTAATTACTGTGACACGTGTCACACACGTGTGTATATATATATATTATATATATATTAAATAATTAATTAGTTAATTATTTAATAGACTTTGGTTTAATTTTGAATTAAAAAGAAAGTCCAATTTTGGAGAAAATAATCTAGTTAATTAATTACGAATTAATTAATTAGATAAAAAATAAGTTATTTATTTTATAATAAATAAAGTATAAAATTATCCAAAAATAGTTTGGATATTTTTAGCTCTCTTAAAAGTTGACTTGAATTAGAATTCAAAGTCAAAGTTGGAAAATACTTGATCATCAAGTAATAGGAGAGAGAGGGACCAAATCCTTTGTCCATTAGGACTAGGTTCGGCCGCCCCTCCCCTTTCCTATATATAGGGGAGCTCATGCTCCCCTTTAGAGCTAATAGACAATTCTTGGTTCATGTGTTGAACACCTTCCTTTCTCCAAGATTAAATTAAACCCTAGGTTAAGCCTAAACACTAACTAGAGAACTAGCATCCTTACTAGTTAGATTGTGATCAAGTTGGTGGACTTTCTCTAGAGACTTCAAGTTAGAAGTTTGAAGATTCGAGCTTTACCAAGGAGAGGGGATCAAGCCGCGAGAAGAGCGTTCTTGGGTGGCTTGAAACGCTTCAAGAAAGAATAAAAGAAAAGTAAGTTTTCTATCTTTACGAATTTGGTTACACGATTGCGAGTTCAAGGTCCTTTTGTTGGGAAAATTTTTTAAATTCCGCTGCTTTCTGATTCGTGTTTTCCAACAAGTGGTATCAGAGCCACCTCGTTAATCGTGTTTCTGATTCGTCTCCATTATTCTGAATTTGGTAGAAATTCTTAGGCTTGATGCGATTGAGTATTTGTAATTGTTTTAGAAAGCCTGAATTACGAAACTGTAATTTTTTTCCTGAAAGTTTCTGAAAATTGGTTTTTGCAAAATTTAATTTTTGAGAACAATTTTAGATTTGAAACTGTATAAACTGTTATTGGATTTCTTGGATTGGTTTTGCTTTTGAACGAAAACACGAAACGAAAACCGGATCACGACGAACACGCGAAACCCCGCGCGCGAAGGCGTCGCGCGCCACCGCCCGCCTGTCCTAGGCGTGCGCAGGGCATCCGCCCAGCACCTCCCGCACGCCTGTGCGAGAGCCTTCCGGGCGCGCCCGCCCAGGGCGGCCGAGAATGGCCGCCCATCGCCCACCATCGCCCGACAGGGGGAGCGCCTGCAGTGCGCGTCCGCGCACGCTTGCGAGGCGCGCGCCCCGTTTCGCGTATGGGCCCCGTTTTCCTGATCCGATTTTTCGTATTTCGTGCAATCCAGTCCCAATTTTTATTTTAATTTTAAAATTTTATTTTTTTGAATATTTATTTTAATTTTGAATAAAACTTAAAATTGGGATTTTTTAAGAAATTGAAACGGTTTATATTTTGGGAAAATACAATCTTTGATAAAATTATTAATTTTCAAAAATTAATTGGAATTTTATTTGTTTTGGTAATTTGGGATTTATTGAAAACTTTTATAAATAAGACTCGCATCAAGTCGTGTTTTAGGTCATTAGGACTTGAAACGAGAATTTTAATTTATTGGCTAAATTTAAATTCTCGCAAGAGCATGTTAGGTGATCATGGGTTTAGATCTATGTATGGTTTTAATTTATGCACATGGATGGTTTAAATTGGGGTTGGAGCCCTATAGTTGCGTTTTTCAATTGAGGTTGGAGCCTCACTTATGTGCGTACTGTTATGTGATTTATTATGTGGCTTTCCATATTACTGTTTTTGAGGCCGGGGTATGCCCCGTGTAATTGTCTAAGGCCAATATGAAGATTGAGCCTTATTACTTTATGTCTTTTTCTTTTTATTGTAATTTAAGAGTAGAGATAGGTGGTGAGGTTTTTATTTTCATTTTGGAGACAATGCACCCATGGAGTAAGATGGACCACATTCAATTAACAAGGAGGCCATAAGTGAAGACCCCTCAAAATGTTAGGGAGGGGAATCTCAATTGTTAAATGTAATAGAGATAGGGCTCATATTTTGTTACCGCTTTCCCTTATGTGATTTAAACTGTTTATGTGGCATGTATGTTAGAACTCGTGATTGTGGAGTGGCTCCCACATATCACGCATAAGACAGGTAGAACCCATGATCATTACATGTTAGTATCATGCTAGGACATGTTATCTGTTTATGTGCTTGTTTGAAATGCATTTAAGTGTACTTGCATTAATCAAGACTAATAAAATTGGATAACATATATGTTGGTGAGGTCGAACCGGACAACTCTCCGGTTGATTCGAAAATTCCCATTAAATATTAAGCTAATTCCGAACAAATAGGTGTTTAAATTCGAGATGCAAATTTTGAGTTAAATTCCTAGCATTCCATCAATAGGTTTTAAATTTAGTAAGTAAAGCTAGTTATTGTCCGCGAGTCGTGGGATAGCTAGTGGAGCTTATTAGTTCTTAGTTACCTAATTAATCATTTTAAATGGTCAATATTTCGTGGTCAATTTTAGCAAGGGCGATGTCCGCGAGTCGTGGGTCGTTCGAACTAAGTTTTGGTCATGATCTTATGATTGATGGGTCTAGCTTAACGCCTAAGTAAATACGGATGTCGCACGAGTCGTGGGTCCATATTGAAAGATAGGTGATGCAAAAAAACAATTACTAAGAGTTCTAAAGGTGTTAGAATTGGTAAGTTGTACCTACCTAGGGTTCTTACTTAGAATGTCCGCGAGTCGTGGGTTCGAGGTAAAATGCCTAGGATCTTAGTACCCATTGGGAAACGTGTTCCTCTTAGATCTTTGGGAATTCTAGATCTTTGAAAAACAGTGGGAGCTACATTAGATTAAAGACCTTATCTTTTGTATATCGTTATAATTCAGCATGCTCACTAGTTCTCTGTTTTACCATTTAGGTCGTAGATTCTGTGATTCTCTACGTGTTTTGAAATGGCAACCAAAAACCCTCTTGTATCGATCCTCGAGTCAAACAAGTTGACTGGTCCCAACTATTCTGATTGGCTGAGGAATCTAAAAATCATTTTAGATTCTGAGAAGAGAACTTATGTTCTCTTCGAAGGGGAGCCTAGTCCCGAAGGGGAGGCTCCCACTCGGGCCGAGCGGGACGCGATTCAGAAGTGGAAGGATGATAATCTCCAAGCCCGTTGCCTTATGTTGGCTAACATGTCTCCGGACTTTCAAAGGCAACATGAGGCCATGGAATTTGCTTGGTAGATTTACGACCACTTAGAGCAACTTTACCGCCCTCATGAACGTGTTACAAGGTATAACACTTCAAAGGAATTGTTCCACTTGAGAATGAGGGAAGGTTCGAGTGTCCATGAATATGGACTCAAGTTTCTTGCCCTTACTGAGAAACTTGCTTCCATGGACATGCCACTGAAAGATGAGCTTTCAGTGGATTTGTTGCTAGCTTCGCTCCCACCATCATTCAACCCATTTGTCCTTAACTTCAACATGAATCATGCTGGTGCTACTGTAGCTGAGCTGATTAGTCAGCTTGTGACTGCTGAAAGCACGATCAAGAAGGACAATAAGGTTTTGATGGTGAATGCTCCATCTTCCTCTTCTGGGCCTTCTAAAGGTAAGGGCAAGAAAGCCCAAAAGAAGAAGAAGAAACCCCTTAGGCCCACTGGTGGCATTTCGAAGGGGAAGGCCCAAAAGAAGAAGCGTGATCAGAAAGAGGATGTTTGCTTCCATTATGGCAAAGCGGGACATTGGAGGAGAAACTGCCCAGAGTACAAGGCTACTCTAAAGAAAGGTATCTTTCTCGTTGAAGTAAATCTTTCTATTAATTCTAGTTCTTGGGTACTTGATACCGGTTGTGGAACTCATATCTGTAATGATGTACAGATGCTAAGTGAAGTCCAACAACTCAAAGAAGGAGAATGTGTCTTGAAGATCGGCGATGGCTCAAACGTTGAAGCTCGAGCTTTAGGCACAATTAGATTAGATTTAGGTAGTTTTGAGTTAGTATTAAATAAAGTCCTTTATGTACCGAGCATTATTCGTAATATAATTTCAGTTCCATTATTAGATTGTGAAGGTTATCAAACTTATATTAAGAATGGTAAATATTTTATCAAACGGAACAACTCTTCCGTTCATATCGGTACTCTAAGTAATGGACTTTACTTAACTCAAAATATCAATATTATACAACGAGAAACTAAGCGTAAGAGAGATGACAAAGTTTCAGCTCCCTTATGGCACGCTAGATTAGGACACATTTCCAAGAACAGAATTAGCAAGATAAACACTTTAGGATCATTCTCTGAAAATGATCTCAAAGAGTTAACTTCTTGTGAATCCTGTCTCAAAGGAAAAATGTCCAAAGTCCCTTTTAAAGGAACTGTGGAACGTGCCACTGAGGTTTTGGATTTGATCCATACTGATGTTTGTGGACCGCTTAGTGTAAGCACTAGAAATAATCATCAGTACTTCATAACCTTTACTGATGACTTTAGTCGGTATGGTTATGTATACTTAATGAAGTATAAATCTGAAGCTTTTGAGAAATTCTTAGAATTTAAAAAGGAGGTTGAGAACCAAACTGGTCACAAGATCAAAGCACTTCGATCTGATCGAGGAGGCGAATATCTTAGTGAAGAATTCCTTAATCATCTCAAGGATAATGGGATTATCTCTCAGTGGACTCCTCCGGGAACTCCTCAGCTTAATGGAGTTTCTGAGAGAAGGAATCGAACCCTACTTGATATGGTTCGTTCCATGA
Organism: Lantana camara; assembly: GCA_037501455.1. NCBI lineage: Eukaryota > Viridiplantae > Streptophyta > Magnoliopsida > Lamiales > Verbenaceae > Lantana > Lantana camara. The sequence continues at coordinate 25,010,543 of CM074855.1, read as the reverse complement.
TGAGTTTCACTGACTTACCACCTTCTTTCTGGGGTTATGCCCTAGAAAGTGCAGCAAAGATTTTGAATCTTGATCCCTCTAAGTCAGTCCCTAAGACGCCCTATGAAATGTGGCATGGTAAAATCCCTAGTTATTCTTACTTAAGAATTTGGGGTTGTCCTGCTTACGTGAAGAGGACAGTGGGAGATAAGTTAGAATCCCGTTCTAACTTATGCTACTTTGTAGGTTATCCTAAGGAATCCATAGGATACAATTTCTATGATCAATCTGAGCAAAAGGTGTTTGTTTCCAGAAATGCCACTTTTCTTGAGGAACCGTTCCTTAAAGAAAAGAAAGGCAAGATCATAGAATTAGAAGAAGTACAAAGTGACCCCACACCACCCACTGAAGAAACGTCCCACTCTGATCAACTACAACCAATCACGAATTTCGATACACATGAAAATCCTCCTCTAAGGCGTTCTGAACGCAATCCTAGACAGCCGGAGAGATGGTATGTATTCTTCCATGAAATCTCTCAAAAGGATAATGATCCTTCAACATATGAGGAGGCACTTTCAGATTCTGACTCTGAACAGTGGAAAGAAGCCATGAAATCCGAAATGGATTCCATGAACTCCAACCAAGTTTGGACCTTGGTAGATTTGCCTGATGGGGTCAAACCCATAGGTTGCAAATGGATCTTTAAGAGAAAGCTTGGAGTTGATGGAAGCATTGCAGCCTACAAAGCAAGACTGGTTGCAAAAGGATTCACTCAAAGACCCGGCGTGGATTTTGATGAAACCTTTTCACCAGTTGCAATGCAAAAGTCCATTCGGATCATGCTTGCCATTGCTGCATATTATGACTATGAGATATGGCAAATGGATGTGAAAACTGCCTTTCTCAATGGTGTCATTGACAAAGACATTTATATGGAGCAACCCACAGGTTTCACATTCAGTGGGAGTGAGCAAAAGGTTTGCAAACTCCAAAGATCAATCTATGGATTGAAACAGGCTTCTAGGAATTGGAACATTCGATTTGATGAATCGGTCAAAGCGTTTGGCTTCATCCAAATTTCGAATGAATCATGTGTGTATAGAAAGGAATTGGAGACCTCAGTGCAATTCTTAGTACTTTATGTTGATGACATCCTTCTTATTGGGAATTCGAAGGATGACATGAAAGTGACTAAGTTATGGTTATCGAACCAATTCGAGATGAAAGATCTTGGTGATGCGTCCTATATCCTTGGAATTAAAATCTATAGAGATAGATCTAGAAGGTTAATAGGACTATCACAGTCGATGTACATTGACAAAGTATTGAAGAGATTCAATATGGAGTCAACAAAGGTTAAGAACCTTCCTATGAGTGTAGGAACATGTCTTTCAAAGAAGATGTGTCCTAAGACTAACCTTGAGAAGGAAAGAATGACTCATACACCTTATGCATCAGCAATAGGTAGCATAATGTATGCAATGTTATGTACTCGACCGGATGTGGCTTATGCACTTAGTGTAACGAGTCGGTTCCAATCTGACCCTGGAGATGGTCACTGGGCTGCCGTGAAGAATATTCTTAAGTACTTGAAAAGTACTAAAGATTTATTCTTAGTTTACGGAGGTCAGAAAGATCTTACTGTCGAAGGATACTGCGATGCAAGCTTTCCATCTGACTTAGATGATTTTAAGTCAATGTCAGGATACATTTTCTGCCTAAACGGCGGAGCAGTGAGTTGGAAGAGTTCCAAGCAGACTACCACTGCAGATTCGACCACTGAGGCCGAATACTTAGCTGCAAATGATGCAGCTAAGGAAGGTGTTTGGATTAGAAACTTCATTCAAGAGTTGAATGTTGTTCCTAGCATGAAAGACCCCATTACTGTGTTTTGTGACAACACTGGGCCGGTTGCTCAAGCAAGAGAACCAAGATCTCACCAACGGACCAAGCACATTATGAGGAAGTATCACCTAATCCGTGATATTATCAAAAGAGGAGATGTGCTAATTGAGAGGGTCACATCAGCAGAGAACGTGGCAGATCCACTTACTAAACCCCTTAGTCGAGAAGCTTTCCAAGGTCATCTTCAGAAGATGGGACTTAGAGTAGCTTTAGAATGGCTTTGATGGGCAAGTGGGAGATTGTTAGGAATAGTGCCCTAGAAAGCCGATTGTATATCCGCTTTGTGCTTTTCTTTATTGTAATCACAGACAATCTTTGAATAAAATAACGAATTGAGGCAACACTTCTTTATATGCTCTTGTTTGGTATGCGTTTACTTTAGCTGTGCATGTATGAGAACTCCCCTAATCCTGATGACTTTAGGACTCTACCATTTAGGTGAAATGGTTCATGAAACGAGCCCTATATCACATAAGTCATGATTAGTAAAATACTCCAAGCCGATGAGTCCTACAGACAGTGGGAGTGTCAACCTGACTCCTCTAAGGCTTGCTTGTGGGATCACGCCCTTAAGAAGGACCACCTTGTTTCATGGAGGTGGAAAGTGTATAGTTGATACGTGCGTGATACATGAGGGTGCTTGCTTTAATAAGTAAGTTCACTGAGGTGCCCCGTGTGAGAACATTCCTAAATGGGAAAGGAAGTTTCTATTTCAGGAAATGGAAACTTCCAGATTAGGAAATATCTCAGGAGTCATTGATGTGATTAATTGATCCTTAGACTTGAGGTTCCTTGTCACTTTATGAATTAACTCTGTAGTCTTTGGTATAAGCTTTAAAGGGTGTCGCCTTAGACAACTGATTCAAGGCTTATGCTGGGGCTGCACAAGTGATTCATGAAAGTGAATGAGAATCAAGAAAGGACCTACACTTGCATATGCAAGGTGATCTCTTATTGTGTAAGTCATTCATATGCCATATGGAGTCCTTGGCCAAGGCAGTAGATCAAGACATCAAGAAAAGGGTTTCTTGGATTGAGATCAAATGGATATGAAATGCACTTAGCTTTAAGGCCGGATTATTAGGGTTCTGATTATTCCCTTGCCCTAGATCTTGGTTGAGAGATAGTAAGTAGGAGGATTGTATCTCACATGAATCAATGACTTAAAGGTTCTGTCGAATCCGAACATTCCAATTCAGCTAGGGGTTAAACACCTGTTGCTAGACTATGGTCGTTTAATCTGTGGACTGATTAATTAATTAGTGAATTAATTAATTAGGGTCACTGCTAATTGAATTGAGAACCTAGAGGGTCACACACAATAACTTGGTTACATGAGTTGAGGCTTGAAAATGATTAAACGAGTTAATCGGGCCAAGAGGGTTCCACACGTGTGAAGTCACACGTGTGGCTCACGTGAGTGACACGTGTCACACACGTGTGTATATATATATATTATATATATATTAAATAATTAATTACTGTGACACGTGTCACACACGTGTGTATATATATATATATTATATATATATTAAATAATTAATTAGTTAATTATTTAATAGACTTTGGTTTAATTTTGAATTAAAAAGAAAGTCCAATTTTGGAGAAAATAATCTAGTTAATTAATTACGAATTAATTAATTAGATAAAAAATAAGTTATTTATTTTATAATAAATAAAGTATAAAATTATCCAAAAATAGTTTGGATATTTTTAGCTCTCTTAAAAGTTGACTTGAATTAGAATTCAAAGTCAAAGTTGGAAAATACTTGATCATCAAGTAATAGGAGAGAGAGGGACCAAATCCTTTGTCCATTAGGACTAGGTTCGGCCGCCCCTCCCCTTTCCTATATATAGGGGAGCGCATGCTCCCCTTTAGAGCTAATAGACAATTCTTGGTTCATGTGTTGAACACCTTCCTTTCTCCAAGATTAAATTAAACCCTAGGTTAAGCCTAAACACTAACTAGAGAACTAGCATCCTTACTAGTTAGATTGTGATCAAGTTGGTGGACTTTCTCTAGAGACTTCAAGTTAGAAGTTTGAAGATTCGAGCTTTACCAAGGAGAGGGGATCAAGCCGCGAGAAGAGCGTTCTTGGGTGGCTTGAAACGCTTCAAGAAAGAATAAAAGAAAAGTAAGTTTTCTATCTTTACGAATTTGGTTACATGATTGCGAGTTCAAGGTCCTTTTGTTGGGAAAATTTTTTAAATTCCGCTGCTTTCTGATTCGTGTTTTCCAACATATAGTTCACATAAACGTATCTAAAACACACCATACTTCCAATACAGAACTTATAACACATCATACAACATTTATATAACATATATGGGTCAAGAACGGGGCGGGGAAAGGGCAAACAAAGCAAGCAATTGAAAAAAAAACAACCCTCGAGCACAAAAGGGGGACTAACAGCCGTTACCTAGGGTAGTAACCATGCCCTAGGACTAACGGTCTGGTCCCTAACCAGGCCTAACATCCGTTAGGAGGGTCAGACAAGCAGGGGAGGGAATAACGGCCGTTACCCGCTCAAAGCTAAACGGCATTAGCTTGCTCCGGGGTCCTCTCCTTCGCGCAAAAGCCCACAAAACAGCCACAAAACCACTACAAACCCTAACCAAAGCTAGGTAACACATTAAGGAAAGTATAGGCATCAAAAACTCATGCATTACAAGCCAAAATTCAAGATAAAATCAAGCTACAACATGGTACAAGTAAAAGAATCCATACAAGTTCATACTTATGCAATTCCTTCAAATTTCATTAATGGTAAGCTCATAAATCCTCAACTAATACTCTAATCAAGCTCAAATAAGTATAATAGAGGTCTTATGAACATATTAGATGCATTAAATAAAGAGAAAACTCAAAGATTCATGCATGATTCCTATAAGAGCTTCAAACCCTTACTATTCATGCCATATGCTATAATATCATCAAATCAAGCTCAAAATCTACAATTTATGGTTGAAATGAAGCACATGGAGATGGAGAACACAATATTATACTTACCTCTTGAATCAGGTGAAGTTCGAACAAGATTTGAGCTCAAAATCTTGGAGGGATCAATAGTGACGGGTTTCTCCCCTTCTCTCTTGCTTCAGGTGCAAATCCTCTCTTTCCTTGGCTTGGGGTCCAAAATGGGCAAGGTTAGGGGATATAGGGGTGTGTTAGTGGATTGTGGACCCTGGTTTGAGTCAAAAAGGTGTTAGGATGAGAGAGATATGGCTAAAACGGTCAAATGCGGCGTCTACGGTACATGGTGCTCGGTTCGGTGAAGTTTCAGAGGTTCAAAAGGGGTTAGAAAAATATTGGGCTTATTCCATTGGCTTTGAATCATCGAAACGAGTCCAATGATGGTGACAAAATTTGAATCCGAATTCCCGAGCTCAAATTACGCCTCCCGGAACCCAAGGTGCGCTAAATGCTCTTTAGCCCCTTTAAGTCCCATTACACAAAAACAAATCAAAAACTAAATCAAACAAGTTCTAAAACATGTAATGAGCATATAAACATATTCGTAAATCACATATTTCATGCATGTCAAATTATCACAAAAGTTGGAATTAAAATCGGATGCATACGGCTCAAGTTCAAGTCATGCAAGCACGTACATTCAAAATTCACATCGAAATTCAAAGTAATAAACATTTAGCATATAATCAACATTTAAATATCATTTAAATCACATAATTGTATAAATAAATATTTTAAATACGCGTGTAGCACTCTCGTAACGACGTACCTGTATGGTTGAAAAACTGGGATGTTACAAGCAACAACAATAGCCCGTTGTTGGCCCCAAAGAAAGAGGTGAATTTTAGAGTCGTTGGTTGTTGATGATTTATTCTTGACGTGACATGAACATATCTTCGTCTTAGATTTGAGTTAGAATAGAATAACTTTCCAAAAAAATTATATATGAACCAATCTAGTTGAGTTTAACATGACCATGTTAGAATTTTGCTAAATACTCAATTCAATTTGTTTACAATAATAGATTGTGCTAGCTAATTAGCAACTCCTTTTCTGATATTAAACGGTGTAGAGTATTCTTATATTTTGTTGGGGTTTTGCTAATAACATAGGACTCTACAATATTTTAGTAAAAATTGAAATTAATGTGTTAAATAACTGATACGCTCATTTCTAATGAGATAAACTATACGGGGAATTCAAACTAACTTTAGAAATACAAAAATACTTAAATTATCGAATCATAAAATTAGCGATCCTCTTGATTGCTAGACTCGAGATTTTTTCACATTTTGTTGCAACTCAGATAAAATTGTTAGGCTCGAAATTTTTTCACATTTTGTTGCATTTAAGAAAAAAATGTTATGACTCAAATCTAGGTATAAACTCAAATTCTCAACATTAATTGATTATTCACAATATTATTTTTCAATCTCTTCATATTCAAACCAAGTTAACTATCCTCAAAGATTATTTTCTCAATCTCATTTATTCTCAAGTTAAATTTGCAATCATCAAGATTATTTTTTTGACATATGGTTAATTTTTTATATTTTGCTTTACACAAGATTATTATTCTCGAGATATTTTCATGATACATCACTTTCCTCAACATTTCTATATACTTATGATTTTTTTCATATCTCGTTCTACTTTAAACATTTGTCCATTAAAAAATTGTTCTCAGTGAAATCATACTCAAGTTTTATATTTAGTTAGGATTTAAGAAAGATTTGAATATTTTTTTAATTAAAAATTCTATAGATAATAATGATAACTATCAAATTGAGTTATCGACATCTAGAGTTAGAAATGAATGCTTATAAACAATGACGGAGCCAAGGGGTGGGGCTTTAGTGGTCCCCGCCCCCTCCTAAATTTTTAATTTTTTATGTATATTTTTGACATATTTATATTTTTATGTTTTAAATTTTTGATATTTTAATTTTTCGTCCCCCTTAATTAAAGACTTTGTCCCTTCATTTTTGATTTTTTAAATTTTCGCCCCCCACAACATTAAATTCTACCTCCGTTCCTGCTTATAAAATTACTGACAACGTCGAAACTTTTTAAAATGACCCGCATTACTTATTAATTTTATTACAATTAATATTAAATTTTTGCAAACTATCAAAAGTGTGAAACTTGCAACAATAAATACATCTGATATATATTACACATCAGAGTGTTAATAAAAAAATTCTCTTCCCAATAATTTCTATGAAAATGTTAACGAAAAGGGTTTTTCCCTCATCGTAGTCCAACAAAGAAGTATTTTATTAGTAATAATAAAAGATGATAGTGTAATTTTTGAAATAAAAAAGAATTAAAGTATAAATATGTCTAACTATAGAGAATTATAGATGTAATTTCCGATCCTTTGATATGAAAGGTGGAATGAATCATTTTGATTTGTGCATACCTTTTTTTTTTTTTTGAAACGCGCATACCTTATTTTAAGTTTTAATCAAAACTTTTTTGATTTTGTAAGGTTGTCGTGCACTCGTGCTACACCAAAAATAACTAGAAAAAATACGTTAATATAAAAATATAGTTTTAAAAATTTTAATAATAATAATTATCTCGTTGTGTACACATAAAATGCGCAAAATTATTAATCTATCTATCTATATGTCTTATAAAAGCACTTATGTAAATACCTGTTATAAATTATTAATTTAAATACATTAAAAAAGTACTTATTAACTTACAATAAACCTCTTGATAAAAGAGAATTATTCTAATATTAAGTAGGCTACGAAATTAATAAAACAAAATAATTAAATAAAAAATAATTTATATAATATTTTAAAATATTATAATCAAACTCTTTCAAAAATAATTTTAATAATTTTATATAACAATTATAACAAAAGAAATATAATATAAGATCAGAACTATTAACTTCTAACATAAGATTCTAGAAAATTCTCATAGGAGAAACATAGTCTTTGATTTCTCTAGGAGAAATTAAAACTATATCCCAATCATAATTGAGTTAATAATTTTTAGTCAGAGATAATAATGTAAATACATGTTATAATATATTAATTTAAATATGTTAAAAGAGTACTTATTAACTTAAAATAGAATTAAAACTCCTTCATTTTAGAAAATATATAATGTACTAGAGTGATGAATACAAACTAAAAAAAATAAAATTTCTATTATCAAATGAAATACATTACATTTCTCTACATTTACGCACAAATGATCGTGTTTAAGAAATATTAATTATTAATAGATTATGAATATAATCAAACATAATGATAACACATTAATTGATGTTAAATGTGTGATTGAGACGTATGAAAGAAGAGTGAGTTGGTCGAAATGACCTAGAGCAAAGACGACTAGATAGGACCCTATCATGCTGGTGGTCGAGAGAGATATACAGTGACCATGGAAGAAGTCATGGTATAAAATTAGGAGGTTTCGATAAGTCTTATACTTAATCTAAAAGATAATTAGTACATATTACAAATAATAATTTTTTATTATAATTAATCAATTAATAAAAATAAATAATTAAATTTCAAATGAGATCTCATTACTATATTTAAAATTTAAATATTTGATATTTTTAAATAATTTTATTTTAATAATTTAATAATTAAAAATTTTAGATAAATCGTATATTTAATGTGCAACACACATTATTTTTACTAATTATTATATTTGATGAGGCTAAAATACGGCCTAGCCACGAATGTGACACATGGCCCAGTCAAAGCATGACACCGTGGCATTTCAGGTCCACATCTCAAGTTCCCCCTCGAGATTGACTGTTCCCCTCGAGGGAATGTTCGCTTCCTCTTCAAAGAGAATTCTAGCCTCCTCCCAAGCAGACGAGCATGGCTAGGATTACAATTGCAGCGCAGCCCTCGAGGCCACCCCAGGGGTTGCCCTCGAATGTTACTCCAAGGTTGTAAAGGCAAAGCTCTTCACACCATCTCTTTGGGCCCATGTATCCCCTCGGACTTGCGAGCCCCAAAGTCCATACCAAACCCGAGCGTGCTTGGCCCTCGGTAACCACCCAGTAACGATCTCTGACAAATAGTACACAAGTGCGCACCGGCCACTGTTGCTCTCCACCAACCTTTTTGAAGGCTTTTGCAGGAGATCCTCCTTAAGGGCTCCTCATTACGCCACGTGTCTAGGGCAACACCAATTCAGGACTACTTGGTGACATTTACCAAAAGACCCTGACCCTAAACTATAAATATTGAGAATCACTCATACTTTGTAAGCAAGCTTTCATACTTGAGCTCTGGTTTATTTTCTTCCTCCACACTCGCCTGAAACTGACTTGAGCATCGGAGAGCTAAACTGGGACTCACCCCCTATTCCCCTGGCTTGACCTTCTGACGTTTTGTTGTGTTTGTTCCTAGCAGGTAGAACCCACTCACTCCGGCGACCCTCGCCTAAGCATCTTGATCCCCTGTTTCCCCAGCATACGAATTCTAATGTGTTGGGGTTTGCCACATCGGATTAGACCCTATCATTTTTAGTGTCGTCTGTGGGAAATCATTTTTTGCTCTCTTGCTTTTATTCCCTTGCTAGAAGTAAAACATGTTGGGAATAGTGCCCTTAAAGCTGCTCTTTGGCGTTATATTTCCTTGTATTATCACAAACAGTTTTGATCCTGTAATTTTGTATTTCAAATAAAAAACCATGAACACACAACAAATACTCAAATCCAAGAATTTTCTGTTGGGATTAATGCCCTGAAAATCCAATTATATTGTAAATATTTTGGATTAATAAAACTGAAATTAAATCAAGTTATGAGTATTTTACGAATTTAATAATTAATGACGTGTGACGATATTTTTATATGAAATGTGTTTCATAGGAAAAGACTTTAAATACCAAGAATCACGTGTCATTAAAGTTCTAGTCAGTATGATAAGAAGATGTTCTTATCAAGACTATAATGTGTTATATAAGATGATTAGTCTTTCATCATAGGGAAATGGAATTTCCAATTATGACACATTGATGATTTCAATGAGATTGGAAACATCGAACTGGACCACTGAGATTGTTCATTTTATACTGCTATCTAAAATGAACAAAATCTCGGAAGCATTAGACTCTTAATCCTGATAGTGTTTCGACTTTAGGCATGTAGTGTTAATCACTGTGATGTACTCAGAAGTGAGGTCTCGGTAATGGGTGGCCAAAATATTTTGTACGTTCGGTGATTGTATGAAATGTGCTAAAGAGAAATATTGATCGAGGAATCTGTAGCCTTGCTGGAAGGTTTAAAGATACCCCTGAAATAGATTTGCAAAAAGTTCGAATTAAAACTTTGGCCAAAGTACTTCGTGTGTTCGTCACCGAAGTTGTATGTTGAATGTGTTTCACATACAGGGAATTTGGACTTAAGGCGAATCAAGAAATTTCATATTTAAAGTGAAAAATAATTGATAGTAGTATTGATTTATTTTTCATGGATATCTGTACAGAGGAGTAAAATGCAAAATTATTCTAGATCGAGAAATTCGTGAATAATTTAATTAATTTTAGAGTTCAACAATATTTATTTAGTGGAATTAAATATTGTTAAACGGTAATCAATTATTGTCATGGGATGATAATAGATTGACCCGTTTGGAGCTAAGATTAATTAGTCCTGCAGGTCCCCCCGCAAGCCCCAACGAAGATCAAAGAGAAAATATTAAAAGGAGAGATAGAAATGATTTTTCAAAGTGTTTGAAAATAGCCAAGGAATTTATTTTGAGAAAATAAATTAAATTCCAAACAGTTGGAAATGCTCAAAATTTTATTTTGGAGAAAATAAAATTTTTCGGGAAAAAAAAAAAAGTTTTTTGATGACGTGGCAGAAATGCTGACGTGGCAGGTGACGTGTCACGCCACGTTAGCGAGTCAGCGCCAAGGGGCGCTGACTGGGCGCCACATGTCACGCCGCGTGGACAGCCAAGATTTTGCCATGTCATCGCAAAGGAACGACCCAGATTGGATCTGGTGCGGGTCAGGAAACGGGTCGGATAGTGGTTCGGTTGACCGAGTCAACGGGTAGGGCCGGATAGGGTCGGGTCATTGGTTGACCGACCCGGACACGTGGACCAATGGAGATTCGCCACGTGGTAACCGGTCAGACCGCCTGAGCCGACCGGTTCATAGCTGAACCGGCCTGAGCCGTGAACCGCCGGTCCGACCGGACCGGGCCGGACACGTGGCAGCTGCCTGTTGCTGCGTGCGTGCCACACGCGCTAAACACACATCCGCCACATGGGCGGCGCGTGTGGGCACGTGCGGGACCCGTTCGGCGCGTGCTCGGCGGCTGTGGACTCCTGGCGAGCTCCTCTTCCACGTGGCACCTCCAGATTGGCGTTTGAGCTTGGAGTGCACGACATTCTTTGAAAAATGTACGAAAATGGCCTTGAAAATATGCCTATAAATAGGCTGTCACTCCCATTCTTTTGAACATCAATTTTCAGACATTTTTTTCCAGCTTTTAATGGCCATTCGGTTCTCTCTCATTCTAATTGATTAATCCTTGATTAAGGATTAATTAATACTTAATTAGATGGTTATATAATTAATATATAATCCACTTAATTATTAGAAAATAGGGATTTTCAGGTTTTAGAAAAAAGGGTTTTTCTGAAAAATATTTTCTCAAAGTATTTAGCGAAATACTGCCGGAGCCCACACTCCAATTTCTTAATCGGGGATATTGCGGGGAAGCTCTGCCGGTTTCATGAGAAGATATTGAGGTGCTGGAAAAGTGCCGTTGATAGCCAATATTGCAGTACGGTAATACCGTTGTGCTGCCCAAATTATTATTTGCATATTGTGATTATATGCTAGATGATTTAAAATTATGTTATCAATGCCTGTATATATTAGAGTTATGCTGCCCGATTTTTTCCACTGCTTTATTAAAATATTTTAGAAATATTTTGATAACGAGGTTATGACGAAATTTTTTGAAATATTACGCTGTACCGTCACTCTGATTTGGGCCCGCCGCACCCAACATTTTCGTCAAAATTCGTAAAGCTGTAACGATACAATACGAGCGTTGCAAGGTGACTCTGATACCACTTGTTGGAAAATGAGAAGAGCAAGCACAGTGGAAATTTAAAATTTTTCCAAAAGATTGATCATGGACTTGCAATTCTCGTATCGTATCACAGGGTGTTTAGAAACTTATGTAGATTGAAGCTTTCTAGTGATGTCAGTACCGCCTACTGAACACCCTTCAAGCGGAATGTCCCTCGAACGGTTCTCGATAGATCCCAAAGCAGCGATCCTCCAAAGCGTATCCACACCAGTCCTAGAACACGATCGAGTAAGTAAGAATGCTAGTTCTATAACTTGTGTTAATGGCTAGGTTTTGAAATATGAAATTACCGGATCAAAACTGTTTCTAGAAAATTTTACGAAAATTGTTTCCTGATTAGTCTGGTTTTAAACTGTTTTAATTTAGATTAATTTGAACTATTTTAATTCAAAATTGGAAGTTCTAAATTTGCTGAAATTACGAAACAGAAAAGGGATTGGAACGGTGCGCGGGATTACGCGCACATGTACGCACATGGGGCTACATCACGCTGCCCCACACCAATGTAAACCCGCGCACGCAGACGTCCGGGCGCGCCTAGGCGCTGCTGCGCGCTGTTCCCCCCCTCACCCGACAAATCTCGCACGACATCGTGCGGGACTATGCGCATAGCGCACGCAGCGAAGCTGTACGTCGTGTGTGGCACATGCGCACGGTCCTCGCGCGCGCCTGTGCGGGAGATGGCGATGGTGTCCAGCAGCCTGGCGGGCTGTGTGCGCAGCGCGCTTGCGGGCGACGGCTGCGCGCCTCGCCTAGGGTTCTCGGACTTCGGTTTTTTGTTTCGTGTTTTCCAAGTTTCGAAAAATCCCGAATTACGAAAATTTGATTTTATTTTAAAATTATAAAATTATTTATTTGAAATAATTATAAAATTTGGGATTTTATGAATTAAAGTCAAGTTCTAATTTTTCGAGAAAATTACGAAAATCACTTTGAATGATTTATTTGACAAGAAATTTAATTTTGAATTAATTGTTGTTTTTTCATAATCCGGTGAATTTGATTTTGAATAAATTCGTGAATAATGAACTATATTCAAATTACTTAAGTTAATTGTAACTTGAAGTCAAGGGAATTTTAAATTTAATTGCTAAATTTAAATTCAAGCGGAATCATGCTAGTTTAGGTGATCATGGGTTAGTCTTATGTATGGTTTTAAATTCTGCACATGGATGATTTCAATTAGGGTCGGAGCCCCATAGTTGCGCATTTTCAATTGGGGTTGGAGCCCTACTTATGTATGTACTGTTATGTGTTTATTATGTGGCTTTCCTTATTATTGTTTTTGGGTCGGGGTATGCCCCGTGTACTTGTCTATGGCCAATATGAAGATTGAGCCATATTACTTTATGTAAAGAGAGTAAAACTTAGGAAGTGAGGTTTTATTTTCATTTTGGAGACAAGCACCCATGGAATACGAAGAATCCACAAGGAGCACTTGAAGAACGGTGGCCATAAGAAGATCCCTCAAAATGTTTAGGAGGGTTTCTATTAATGTAATAGATATTGCGTTTTATCCATTAAATTCTGTACCCTTATGTGATATGAATTGTCTTATATGGCATGAATGTTAGAACTAGTGATTTTGGAGTGGCTCCCAAATTCACATATAAGATAGGATACCCATGATCATCTCATAATTGGTATCATGCTAGGACATGTTATCTGCTAATTGCTTCTGTGATGCACTTTATGTGAAACTGCATTAACAAGACAATTAAAATTTGGATAACATTATATGCTGGTGAGGTCATTTGAAAACCCCATTTAAATATTGAGCAAAATTCAAATAAATAGGTATTTTATCACGGTAATAAAATCCCTAGCATTCCATCAATAAGATTTAGGACTTAATAAGTGAACATAATTGTTGTCTCACGAGTCGTAGGGTAATTAGTGGTTCTTATTAACTCTTAGTTTCCTGATTAATTATTTTAAATAATTAATATTTCTCAACCATTTTAGAATGGGCGATGTCTCACTAGTCGTGGGTCGTTCCGGACTAAGTTTGGTTGAGATCTTATGATTGATGGGTCTAGCTCAACACTGAAGTAGATATGGATGTCTCACGAGTCGTAGGTCCATAGTTGAAAGATCAGTGATGCAAAACATTACTAGGAATTCAATGAGAGATCGAATTGGTAAATAGTACGTACCTAAGATTCTTAGACTTTTAGATGTCTCACGAGTTATGGGTCCAAAACTAAGATTACTTGGGATCCTAGTACCCACTGAGAAAATAAGTTTCTTCTAAAGTCGTTGGGATTTCTAGACTTTCTAAAAACAATGGGAGAACATATTTCTAAAGACCTTGATAATATGTACAATCGTTATTATTCAGCATGCTCATGATTTCTCTGTTTTTCCATTTAGGTTGTAGTTCTGTGATTCTCTACAAACTGAAATGGCAACCAAAAACCCTTTGGTATCCATCCTCAAATCAAACAAGTTGACGGGGCACAATTACTCTGATTGACTTCGGAATCTAAAGATAGTTTTAGATTCTGAGAAGAGAAGATATGTTCTCTTCGAGGGAGAGCCTACCCCTGAGGGTGAGGCTCTGACTTGAGCCGAAAGAGACGCGATTGCAAAATGGTCTGAAGACAATCTTCAAGCCCGTTGCCTCATGTTGGCTAACATGTCTCTGGACATACAAAGGCAATATGAGTCTATGGAATACGCTAGGGAGATTTATGACCATCTCGAGCAAATGTACCGCCCCAAAGAGCATATTCTAAGGTACAACACCTCTAAGGAGCTCTTTCATCTCAGAATGAAAGAAGGTACAAGTGTCCACGAACATGGACTTAAGTTCCTCGCTTTGAACGAGAAGCTTACTTCCATGGAGATGCCTCTAAGCGAGGACCTCGCCGTGGATTTGTTGCTCGCATCGCTTCCACGATCATTCAATCCTTTCGTGCTGAACTTCAACATGAATCATGCTCATGCTACTGTCGCTGAGCTGATTAGTCAACTAGTGACTACTAAAGGTACGATAAAGAAGGATAACAAAGTAATGATGGTCACTCCCTCTTCTAGGCCTTCTAAAGGCAAAGGGAAGAAAGTTCCCAAGAATAATATTATTTTCATAGATCCCTCTAAAGGCAACACTTATTCATAATATTATTTTCATAGACAATCTTTGAATAATATGAATTAAGGCAACACTTCTTTATATGCTCTTGTTTGATTGTGTGTTTACTTTTAACTGCGCATGTATAAGAACTCCCCTAATCAATATGACTTGTAGGACTCAACCATTTAGGCAAAGTGGTTCATGAGACGAGCCTTATATCACATAAGTCATTATTAGAAATCACTCCAAGCCAATGAGTCCAAAAGACAGTAGGAGTGTCAACCTGACTCGTTCGAGGCTTGCTCGTGTGATCACGCCCTTAAGAAGGACCACCTTGTTTCATGGGGTGCAAAGTGTATAGTTGATACGTACGTGATACGTGGGGGAGCTTACTTAGTTTAAGTAGGTACACTGAGGTGTCCCGCGTGAGAAGATTCCTAAATAGGAAAAGACGTTTCTATATCTGGATATAGAAACTTCCAGATTAGGAAATATCTCACGAATCATTGATGTGATTAAGTGATCCTTAAACTTGAGTCTCCATTGATACTTTATAAGCTAACTCTGTAGTCTTAGGTATAAGCTTTAAAGGGTGTCGCCTTAGACAACTGATTCAAGGCTTATGCCGGGGCTGCACAAGTGGCACATGAAAGTATATGAGAATCAATAAAGGACCTATTCTTACATTAGCAAGATGATGATCTCTTCTTGTGTAAGTCATTCATATGCCATCTAGGAGTCCTTGGCCAAGGCAATGGATCAAGACATCAAGAAAAGAGTTTCTTGGATTGAGATCAAATGGATATGAAATTCACTTAACATTAAGATTATGATTATTAGGGTTCTAATTATTCCCTTGCCCTAGATCTTGATTGAGAGATGGGGCGTAGGAGGATTGTATCTCACATATGTCAATGACTTAAAGGTTCTATCGAATCGAGACATTTTTATTCAGCTAGGGGTCAACCACCTGTTGCTAGACTATGGTCGTTTGATCTGTGGACTGATTAATTAATTAGAGAATTAATTAATTAGGGTCACTGCTAATTGAATTAAGAACCTAGAGGGTCATACACAACAACCAGGTCATGTGGGTTAAGGCTTGAATCGATTAAACGAGTTGATCGAACCATTAAGTGAATAGTGGGTCCACACGTGGGAGTGTGGAACACGTGGATGACTTGTGTCATTATTGACACGTGTAGTCACGTGTGTGTATGTGTATATATGTTAAATAATTAATGTGTTAATTTTTTAATGGACTTTGATTTAATTTTGAATTAATATTAAAGTCCTAATTTAGAGAAATAAAGTCTAATAAATAATTAATTATGAATCAATTATATTATTAGTCTTCAAGTTATTTATTATAAAATAAATAAAGTAAAATTAATAATCTAAAAGAGTTAGATTAGAATCTTGCTTTCTAAGTTGAACAAAAGGAAGACTTTTAGTCAAAGTAAGAGACTTAGTCTCCAAGCAAGAAATCCTTTTCCAAAAGGAGTTTGGAATCCTTATCCAAAAAGGATGAGGGGTTCGAACCCTAACCTTAAAAAATAAGGGGGTTCGAACCCCATGGGATGATGATAGACAATTTCTCCTTCTCCAAATTATACACTAAATCCTAGAGCCTAAACACCGAATATAGAACTAGCTTCCTCTCTATTCGGATCGTGGTCGCGGTTGGTGGACTATTTCTCTAGAGGGCTGCTATCGTGGAGTCTTGAAAGATTGGAAGGAGGTTTTGGGGATCAAGCCGCGTAAAGAGCATTCTTGGGCTGCTAGAACATGTCAAGAAAGCAACTATTTAAGTGAGTTTCTTGACCTCTACGAATTTAGGAATATGAATTGCAAGATTCGATCCTTGCTTAGTTGGGAAAAATTATAAATTTTCGCTTTGTTACTTTCGTGTTTTCCCAATAAGTGGTATCAGAGCCACCTTGCAAGGCCTATTTCTGATTCGTCTCCATTATTCTGATTTTGGTAGAAATTCTTAGTCTTAGATACGAATTGAGTATTCTTCAATTCTTTTAGAAAGCCTGAAATACGAAACTGTATTTTTCCCAAAGTTTCTGAAAAACGTTTTTGAAAATTTAATTGAAATTATTTTGGATCAAATATTTTTTAAAATCGTGTTTGTTAATTTTTGGATTATTGTTGGTTTTTAAACTAAAATACGAAACACGAAATCATTTTACGAAAACACAAGCCTGGACGTGCTAAGGCGTAGCACACCTAGGCTGGCGCGCCACCGTCCACCCAGCAGTCCAACAACCGCGTGGGACTACCCACCCGTCTCCGCCGCTCGCGCCTAGGCGCACCTGCATGCTCCCCCCCCACCCCCGAAACCACGGGAGGCCTTCAGCGAGGGCTTGCTCGCTGTGCGCGCGCCTGGAGCGCACGCGCTGGCAGCACACGCTGCCAGAGTTACCGCGCGCCTAGCGCGCGATGCTGCGCGGCTTGCGGGCGTTCTTGGCCCGGAACGATTTTCGTGATTTTAATTTTCGTGTTTAGTCCAATCCGATCCCAATATAATTTTATAAAATTTGTTTTTATTTTAAAATAATTTTAATAATTGGGATTTTATGAAATTAAAAACGGATTTAATTTTGGGAAAATTAAAAACTTTATTTTATGAAAATATTGAAAGGAATAAAAATTGTTAATTTTCAAAAATTAATTGGAAATTTTATTAGTTCATTGTTTTTCGGGTTTTATAGAAAAGACTCTTAAACAAGAATTGCATCTAAGTCGTGTTTTAAGTCATTAGGGCTTAAGGCGAGAATTTTAATTTATTGGTTAAATTTAAATTCTTGCAATTTTATGCATGCTTGGTGATCATGGGTTTAGTCTTATGAATGGTTTGGTGATCATGGGTTTAGTCTTAAGATTGAGCCTTATTGCTTTATGTCTTTTTCCTTGTATTGTAATTTGAGAGTAGAGGTAGGTGGTGAGGTCTTTTTCTTTCATTTTGGAGATAATGCACCCATGGAGTAAGATGGATCCATACAACAAGTAACAAGATGGAGGCCATAAGTGAAGACCTCTCGAAATGTTAGAGAGGATTTCTATTATTGTTTCCAATTCCCTTATGTGATTTAAACTGTTTTTTGTGGCATGTATGTTAGAACTTGTGATTGTGGAGTGGCTCCCACATATCACGCATAAGATAGGTAGAACCCATGATCATCACATGTTAGTATCATGCTAGGACACGTTATTTGCTAAGTGCTTGTGTGAAATGCATTTAAGTTGTACTTGCATTAATCAAGACTAATTAAATTGGATAACATATATATTGGTGAGGTCGAACCAGACAACTCTCCGATTAAATTGAAAATTCCCATTAAAATATTAAGCTAATTTTGAAAATAGGTGTTTGATTCGAGGTGCAAGCTTTGAATTAAATTCCTAGCACTCCATCAATAGGATTTAAGTTTAGTAGGGGAAGCTAGATACTGGCCATGAGTCGTGGGGTATCTATTTGAAACTTATTAGTTTTTAGTCTCCTAATTGATCTTAAATGATTAATATTTTGTGATCAATTTTAGCTAGGGTGATGGCCGCGAGTCGTGGGTCGTTCGAACTAAGTTTTGGTCATGATCTTATGATTGATGGGTCTAGCTTACGCCTAAGTAAATATGGATGTCGCACGAGTCGTGGGTCCATATTGAAAGATGGGTGATGCAAAAACATTACTAACAATTCCACAGTGTTGGAATTGGTAAGTTGTACCTACCTTAGGCTTAATTGAGAATGGCCACGAGTCATGGGTTCGAGGTTAAGTGTTTAGGATCTTAGTACCCATTAGGATAACAAGTATCCTCTAAGATCTTTGGGAATTATAGATCTTTTAAAAACAGTGGGAGCTACATAGATTAAAGACCTAATCTCATGTATATCTTTATTATTCAGCATGCTCACTAGTTCTCTGTTTTTCCATTTAGGTCGTAGATTCTATGATTCTCTACGTGTTTTGAAATGGCAACCAAAAACCCTCTAGTATCAATCCTCGAGTCAAACAAGTTGACTAGTCCTAACTATTCTGATTGGCTTAGGAATCTAAAAATCATTCCAGATTCCGAGAAGATAACTTATGTTCTCTACGAGGCGGAGCCCGTTCCCGAAGGGGACGCTCCAACCCGGACTGAGCGGGATACGATTCAGAAGTGGAAGGATGATAATCTCCAAGCCCATTATCTCATACTTGCTAACATGTCTCCGGACATGCAAAGACAGTATGAGTCCATGGAATTCGCTTGGGAGATTTACGACCACTTAGAGCAACTTTACCGCCCTCATGAACGTGTTACAAGGTATAACACCTTAAAGGAACTGTTCCATTTGAGAATGAAGAAGGGTACAAGTGTCCATGAATATGGACTTAAGTTTCTTACTCTAACTGAGAAACTTACTTCCATGGACATGCCACTGAGCGATGAGCTTTCAGTGGATCTGTTGCTAGCCTCTCTCCCACCATCATTCAACCATTTTGTCCTTAACTTAAACATGAATCATGCAAATGCTAGTGTAGCTGAGCTGATTAGTCAGTTTGTGACTGCTGAAAGCACGATCAAGAAGGACAATAAGGTTATGATGATCGCTGCTCTATCTTCTTCTAAGCCTTCTAAAGGTAAGGGCAAGAAAGCCCAAAAGAAAAAGAAGTCCCTTAGGCCTAATGGAGGAATCACGAAGGGAAAAGTCCAAAAGAAGAAACGTGATTAGAAAGAGGACGTTTGCTTCTATTGTGGCAAACTGGGGCATTGGAGGAGAAACTGCCAAGAGTACAAGACTACTCTAAAGGAAGGTTGTTTCTCGTTGAAGTAAATCTTTTTATTATTTCTAACTCTTGAGTACTTAATACCGGTTGTGGATCTCATATCTGTAATGATGTACAGATGCTAAGTGAGATCAAGCAGCTCAAAGGAGAAGATTGTCTCTTGAAGATTGGGGACGGCTCTACAGTCGAAGCTCAAGCTTTAGGCACAATTAGATTAGATTTAGGTCGTTCTGTTTTAATTTTAAATAAAGTCCTTTATGTAGCAGACATTATTCGTAATATTATTTCAGTTCCAATACTTGATTGCGAAGGTTATGAAATCAATATTAAGAATGGTAACTTTTTCCTTAAAAGGAATAATTTTTCAATCAATCTTGGTATATTAAACAATGGCCTTTATCTAACTCAAAACAGCAATATTTTGAATATACAACGAGAAACAAAACGTAAGAGAGATGACGAAGTCTTAACCTCTTTGTGGCACGCTAGATTAGGACACGTTTCTAAGAACAAAATTAACAAGTTAACTGCCTTAGAGACATTCTCTGAAAATGACCTTAAACAGTTAACTTCCTGCGAATCTTGTCTCAAAGGAAAGATGTCCAAAACTCCTTTCAAAGGAAGTGTGGAACGAGCCACAAAGACTTTGGATTTGATCCATTCTTATGTTTGTGGACCACTTAGTGTAAGCACATGAAACAATCATCAGTACGTCATAACCTTTACTGACGACTTTAGTCGTTATGGTTATGTGTACTTAATGAAGCACAAATCTGAGACTTTTGAGAAATTCTTAGAATTTCAAAATGAAGTTGAGAACTAAACTGGTCACAAGATCAAGACACTTCGATCTAATCGAGCTGACGAGTATCTTAGTGAAGAGTTCCTCAGTCATCTCAGAGATAATGGAATTATCTCTCAATGAACTCCTCCAGGAACTCATCAGCTTAATGGAGTTTCTGAGAGAAGGAATCGAACCCTAGTTGATATGGTTCGTTCCATGATGAGTTTCATTGACTTACCACCTTCCTTCTAAGGTTATGCCCTAGAGAGTGCAGTCAAGATTTTGAATCTTGTTCCTTCCAAGTCAGTCCCTAAGACGCCATATGAAATGTGGCATGGTAAAATCCCAAGTTATTCTTATTTAAGAATTTGGGGTTCTCCTGCTTATGCGAAGAGGAGAGTGGGAGATAAGTTAGAAGCTCGTTCTAACTTATGCTACATTGTTGGCTCTCACTACTTCTATGATCAAACTGACTAAAAGGTGTTTATTTTAAGAAATGCAACTTTTCTTGAGGAATCGCTCCTTGAAGAAAAGAATGGAAAGATCACAGAACTCGAAGAAGTTCGAGATGACCCCACGCTGCATTTAGGGGAGACGTCCTAATCTGATAACCCGTAACCAATCACAAACTTCAATACACATGAAAATCCTCCTCTAAGGCGTTCTGAATACACTCCTAGACAGCCTGAGAGATGGTATAGTTTTCTCCATGAAATCTCTCAAGAGGATAACAATCCTCTTTTATATGAGGAGGTACTATCATACTCGGATTCTGAACAGTGGAAACAAGCCATGAAATCCGAAATGGATTCCATGTACTCCAACCAAGTTTGGACCTTGGTAGATTTACTTGATAGGGTAGAACCCATAGGATGTAAATAGATCTTTAAGAGAAAGCTTGGAGTAGATGGGAGCATTGCAGCCTGTAAGACAAAACTGGTTGCAAAAGGCTTCACTCAAAGGCCCGGTGTGGACTTTGATGAAACCTTCTCACCGGTTGCAATGCGAAAGCCCATTCGGATCATGCTTGCCATAGCTGCATATTATGATTATGAGATATGGCAAATGGATGTGAAAACTGTCTTTCTCAATGGAGACGTTGATAAAGACATTTATATGGATCAACCCATAGGTTTCACATTCAGTGGGAGTGAGCAAAAGGTTTGCAAACTCCAAAGACCAATCTATAGATTGAAACAAGCTTCTAGGAATTAGAATATTCGTTTTGATAAAGCGGTCAAAGCATTTGGTTTCATTCAGAATTCGAATGAATCCTGTGTGTATAGAAAGGAATTGGAGACTTCAGTGCAATTCTTGGTGCTTTATGTCGATGATATCCTTCTAATTGGGAATTCGAAGGATGACATGGAAATTACCAAGTCTTGGTTATCGAACCAATTTGAGATAAAAGATCATGGTGATGGGGCTTACATTCTCGGTATAAAGATCTATAGAGATAGATCTAAGAGATTGATAGGACTAACACAATCGATGTACACAGACAAAGTACTGAAACGGTTCAGTATGGACGATACGAAGAACAAAGTTCTTCCCATGAGTGTAGAAACATCTCTTTCAAAGAAGATGTGTCCTAAGATGAACCTTGAGAAGGAAAGAATGACTCATGTGCCTTATGCCTCGGCAATAGGTAGCATAATGCATGCAATGATATGTACTCGACCGGATGTGGCTTATGCACTTAGTATTTTGAGTCATTTCCAATCAGACCCTGGAGAAGGTCACTGGACTGCAGTAAAGAATATCCTAAAGTACTTACAAAGCACTAAGGATTTATTCTTAGTATACGGAGGATAGAAAGACCTAGTAGTCGGAGGATACTGCGATGCAAGCTTTGCATCTGACTTAGATGATTTTAAGTCAATGTCAGCATACATTTTCTGTCTTAACGGCGGAGCAGTGAGTTAAAAAGGTTCCAAGCAATCGACCACTGCAGATTCGACCACTGAGGCCGAATACTTAGCTGCAAATGATGCAGCTAAGGAAGGTGTTTGGATTAGAAACTTCATTCAAGAATTGAATGTCGTTACTAGCATGAAAGACCCTGTTACTGTATTTTTTGACAACACTGGGACGGTTGCTCAAGCAAGAGAACCAAGATCTCACCAATGGACCAAACACATTATGAGGAAGTATCACCTCATCCGTGATATCATTAAATGAGGTGATGTGCAAATTGAGAGGGTCGTATCAACAGAAAACGTGGCAGACCTGCTTACTAAACCCCTTAGTCGAGAAGCTTTCGAAGGTCATCTTGAGAAGATGGGACTTAGGTTAGCTCCTGAATGGCTTTGACGGGCAAGTGGGAGACTGTTAGAAATAGTGCCCTGAAAGCTGATGTAATAGTCTGTTTTAGTACTTTCCTTTTGTAAATCACAGATAATCTTTGAATACGAACTAAGGCAAAACTTCTTTATATGCTCTTGTTTGATTGTGTGTTTACTTTTGACTACGCATGTATAAGAACTCCCCTAATCAATATGACTTACAGAACTCAATCATTTAGGCGAAGTGGTTCATGAGACGAGCCCTACATCACATAAGTCATGATTAGAAATCACTCCAAGCCAATGAGTCCAAAAGACAGTGGGAGTGTCAACTTGACTCGTTCGAGGCTTGCTCGTATGATCACGCCCTTAAGAAGGACCACCTTGTTTAATGGGATGCAAAGTGTATAGTTGATACGTGCGTGATATATGGGGGTGCTTACTTATTTTAAGTAGGTACATTGAGGTGTCCCGTGTGAGAAGATTCCTAAAAGGGAAAGGAAGTTTCTATATCTGGAAATAGAAACTTCCAAATTAGGAAATATCTCACGAGTCATTGATGTGATTAAGTGATCCTTAAACTTGAGGTTCCATTGATACTTTATGAGCTAACTCTGTAGTCTTAGGTGTAAGCTTTAAAGGGTGTCTCCTTAGACAACTGATTCAAGGCTTATACTGGGGCTACACAAGTGGCACATGAAAGTATATGAGAATCAATAAAGGACCTACGCTTGCATTAGCAAGATGATGATCTCTTATTGTGTAAGTCATTCATATGTCATCTAAGAGTCCTTGGCCAAGGCAGTGGATCAAGACATCAAGAAAAGAGTTTCTTGGATTGAGATCAAATGGATATGAAATGCACTTAACATTAAGATCAAGATTATTAGGGTTCTAATTATTCCCTTACCCTAGATCTTGATTGAGAGATGGGACGTAGGAGGATTGTATCTCACATATGTCAATAACTTAAAGGTTCTGTCGAATCAAGACATTCTTATTCAGCTAAGGGTCAAACACCTGTTGCTAGACTATGGTCGTTTGATCTGTGGACCGATTAATTAATTAGAGAATTAATTAGGGTCACTGCTAATTGAATTAAGAACCTAGAGGGTCACACACAACAACCCGATTACGTGGGTTAAAGCTTGAATCGATTAAACGAGTTGATCGAACCATTAAGTGAATGGTAGGGTCCACATGTGTGGGTCACACGTGGATGACATGTGTCTTTATTATGTGTAGTCACGTGCGTGTATGTGTATATATGTTAAATAATTAATGTGTCAATTAGTTAATGGACTTTGATTTAATTTTGAATTAATAATAAAGTCCTAATTTGGAGAAATAAAGTCTAATAAATAATTAATTATGAATCAATTATATTATTAGTCTTCAAGTTATTTATTATAAAATAAATATAGTAAAATTAATAATCGAAAAGACATAGATTAGAATCTTGCTTTCCAAGTTGAGCAAAAGGAAGACTTTTGGTCAAAGTAAGAGACTTAGTCTCCAAGCAAGAAATCCTTTTCCAAAAGGAGTTTGTAATCCTTATCCAACAAGGACGAGGGGTTCGAACCCTAACCTTATAAATAAGGGGGTTCGAACCCTATGGGATGATGATAGACAATTTTTTCTTCTCCAAATTATACACTAAACTCTAGAGCCTAAACACCGAATATACAACTAGCATCCTCCTTATTCGGATCGTGGTCGCGATTGGTGGACTATTTCTCTAGAGTGCCTTAAAAGATTCGAAGGAGCTTTTGGGGATTAAGCCGTGTGAAGAGCATTCTTGGGTGGCTAGAACGTGTCAAGAAAGCTACTATTTAAGTGAGTTTCTTGATCTCTACGAATTTTGGAATAGGAATTGCAAGATGCGATCCTTGCTTAGTTGGGAAAAATTTTAAATTTCCGTTGCGTTTCTTTCGTGTTTTCCAAACAACTTTCTCTAGAAATGGAAACTTTTATCTTAAGAAGAATAAAACTTCTGTTTTGCTTGGTACATTATCTAATGGACTTTATACAACTAAAGACACTAATATTTTGAATATACAACAATTAAACAATCGCAAAAGAGATGACAAGATCTCTGGCTTCTTTATGGCACGCACGTTTAGGCCATATTCATTTCTTAACGGAAAAACGGCCAAAGCTCCCTTTAATGGTAAAGTGGAACGTGCCACTAAAGTATTGGATTTATTCCATACTGATGTTTGTATACCACTTAGTGTAAGTACGAGAAACAATCATCAGTATTTCATAACCTTTATAGACAACTTTAGCCGTTTTGGTTATGTGTACTTAGTGAAGTATAAATTCGAAGCCTTTGAGAAATTCTTAGAATTTCAAAAGGAGATTGAGAACCAAACCGGTCACAAGATTAAGATACTTCGATTTGATCGAGGTGGCGAGTATCTAAGTGACGAATTCCTTAGTCATCTCAAAGATAATGGAATTATCTCTCAGTGGACTCCTCCGGGAACTCCTCAATTAAATGAAGTTTCGGAGAGAAGGAACAGAACCTTACTTGACATGGTTAGTTCCATGATGAGTTTCATTGAATTGCCACCTTCATTCTGGGATTATGCCCTAGAATCAGTAGTTAAGATTCTGAATCTTGTTCCCTCCAAATCTGTACCCAAAACCCCATTTGAGATTTGGTTTGGCAAAATTCCTAACTATTCTTATTTAAGAATTTGGGGTTGTCCTGCTTATGCGAAGAGGATAGTGGGAGATAAGCTTGAAGCTAGATCAAGCTTATAAAACTTTGTAGGATATCCTAAAGAGTCAATAGGATATTATTTCTACGATCCTCTTGAACAAAAGGTGTTTGTGTCAAGAAACACCACTTTTCTTGAGGACTCGATCCTTAAAGAAAAGAAAGGCAAGATCGCAGAGCTCGAAGAGGTTCAAGACCAAGGTCCCATGCCAAGTTCGGAGACTAACATCCCTCAGCCTATCGCAGAGAGTGATACAAGTGAAAATCCTCCTCTAGTAAGAAGTTCTGAACGCATTCCTAGACACCCAGAGAGATGGTACGATTTTCTTCACCAAACATCTGAAATGGATAATGATCCATTAACTTATGAGGAGGCACTGTTAGATTCGGACTCTGAACAGTGGAAAGAAGCAATGAAATCCAAAATAGAGTCCATGTACTCTAACCAAGTTTGAAGCTTGGTTGATCCACCTGATAGGATCACGCCTATAGGGTGCAAATGGATATATAAGCACAAGCTTGGAGTAGATGGAAGCGTGGTAGCCTTTAAAGAAAGATTAGTTGCGAAAGGTTTCACTTAAAGACCAGGTGTAGACTTTGATAAAGCCTTCTCCCCGGTTGCAATGCAAAATTCCATTCGGATCTTGCTTACCATTTTGCATATTATAACTATGAGATATGACAAATGGATGTGAAAACTGTCTTTCTCAATGGAGACCTTGACAAAGATATTTACATAGAGCAACCCATGGGTTTCATAGTTAGTGGGAAGGAACAAAAGGTTTGTAAGCTCCAAAGATCAATCTATGGATTGAAACAAGCTTCTAGGAATTGGAACATTAGATTTAATGAAGCAGTCAAATTGTTTGGCTTTACTCAAAATCCGAATGAGTCCTACGTGTACAAGAAAGAATTGGAAACCTCAGTTCAATTTCTAATAATTTATGTAGATGACATCCTTCGCATTGGGAATGCAAAGGATGACATAAAAGTAACCAAGTCTTGGTTATCGAACCAATTTGAGATGAAGGATCTTGGTGATGCATCCTACATTCTCAGCATAAAGATCTATCGGGATAGATCTAAGAGATTGTTAGGATTATCACAGTCAGTTTATATAGATAAAACACTAAAGAGGTTTAGTATGGAAGAATCCAAACGTGGGAAACATCCAATGGGCCCGGGAACAGTTCTTTCGAAGAAGCTGTGTCCCAAGACTGAACTTGAAAAGTCTAGGATGTCCAAAATTCCTTATGCATCAGCCATAGGAAGCATAATGTATGCGATGCTGTTAGGAATAGTGCCCTAGAAAGCCGATTCGACGTAATCTGCTTTGGGACTTTTCTTGTATCACAGACAATCTTTGAATAATATACGATTGATTATAGGCAGACACTTCTTTATATGCCAATACATGTTTTGTGTGTTTCCATTACGTGCGCATGTATGAGAACTCCCCTAATCCTGATGACTTTAGGACTCTACCATTTAGGTGAAATGGTTCATGAAACGAGCCCTATATCACATAAGTCATGATTAGTAAAATACTCCAAGCCGATGAGTCCTACAGACAGTGGGAGTGTCAACCTGACTCCTCTAAGGCTTGCTTGTGGGATCACGCCCTTAAGAAGGACCACCTTGTTTCATGGAGGTGCAAAGTGTATAGTTGATACGTGCGTGATACATAAGGGTGCTTACTTCAATAAGTAAGTTCACTGAGGTGCCCCGTGTGAGAAGATTCCTAAATGGGAAAGGAATTTTCTATTTCAGGAAATGGAAACTTCCAGATTAGGAAATATCTCACGAGTCATTGATGTGATTAATTGATCCTTAGACTTGAGGTTCCATGTCACTTTATGAGTTAACTCTGTAGTCTTTGGTATAAGCTTTAAAGGGTGTCGCCTTAGACAACTGATTCAAGGCTTATGCTGGGGCTGCACAAGTGATTCATGAAAGTGAATGAGAATCAAGAAAGGACCTACACTTGCATTTGCAAGGTGATCTCTTATTGTGTAAGTCATTCATATGCCATATGGAGTCCTTGGCCAAGGCAGTAGATCAAGACATCAAGAAAAGGGTTTCTTGGTTGAGATCAAATGGATATGAAATGCACTTAGCTTTAAGACCGGATTATTAGGGTTCTGATTATTCCCTTGCCCTAGATCTTGGTTGAGAGATAGTAAGTAGGAGGATTGTATCTCACATGAATCAATGACTTAAAGGTTCTGTCGAATCCGAACATTCCAATTCAGCTAGGGGTTAAACACCTGTTGCTAGACTATGGTCGTTTAATCTGTGGACTGATTAATTAATTAGGGAATTAATTAATTAGGGTCACTGCTAATTGAATTGAGAACCTAGAGGGTCACACACAACAACTTGGTTACATGAGTTGAGGCTTTAAAATGATTAAACGAGTTAATCAAGCCAAGAGGGTTCCACACGTGTGAAACCACACGTGTGGCTCACGTGAGTGACACGTGTCATTGTGACACGTGTCACACACGTGTATGAATATATGTGTATATTTATTTATGTATTAAATAATTAATGTGATTAATTATTTAATAGACTTTGGTTTAATTTTGAATTAAAAAGAAAGTCTTATTTTGGAGAAAAATATTCTAGTTAATTAATTATGAATTAATTAATTAGATAAAATAAGTTATTTATTTTAAATAAATAAAGTATAAAATTATCCAAAAATAGTTTGGATATTTTTAGCTCTCTTGAAAGTTGATTTGAATAAGAATTCAAAGTCAAAGTCAAAATTACTTGATGATCAAGTAATAGGAGAGAGAGAGACCAAAATCCTAGCCCATTAAGGACTAGGAATTTCGTCCCTCCCCTTTCTTATATATAGGGGAGCTCATGCTCCCCTTTAGAGCTAATTGACAATTCTTGGTTCATGTGTTGAACACCTTCCTTTCTCCAAGATTAAATAAAACCCTAGGTTAAGCCTAAACACTAACTAGAGAACTAGCATCCTTACTAGTTAGATTGTAGCCAAGTTGGTGGACTATCTCTAGAGACTTCAAGTTAGAAGTTTTGAAGATTCGAGTTTTACCAAAAGTGGGGATTAAGCAAAATGATCAGAAGGGATGATGAAACGATTCTGAACCCAACAGAAAACGAGTGAAAAAATCGAACCAAAGAAGATGGCGAAAACCGTTCGTCCATATCCTGAAAGATGAGTTTTTTCACGAGGGTTTTATGGCTGGCAGATTTCTACTTTCGCAAAACTGGTTTTCGAAGGGAGTTTCAATCCTGCTTTTCTCGTTTCATGTTTCTTTCTTTATGTTATATTGTTAAGAACATCTCTAACATGAATTGAATCTAGGTTGGTGTGGATTGCTATCCCGACAATGGATTCTGAAGTAGAAAGAGACTTTCGAGGGACGGGTTGTCAAGCCGCGAGAAGAGCGTTCTTGGGTGGCTTGAAACGCTTCAAGAAAGAATAAAAGAAAAGTAAGTTTTCTATCTCTACGAATTTGGTTACACGATTGCGAGTCCAAGATCCTTTTGTTGGAAAATTTTTAAATTCCGCTGCTTTCTAATTCGTGTTTTCCAACAAGTGGTATCAGAGCCAGGTTCGTTAATCGTGTTTCTGATTCGTCTCAATTAAACTGAATTTTGAGAAATTCTTGAATCTGAATTACAGTTAGGTATTCTTGAATTTGTATCGTAATCTGAGCTTTTGAATCTGAGAGGTTTCCTGATAAATTGAGAAAATCGTTTTCTGAAAAAAAAAAGGTTTTATTTTAGATTTATTAAAATCGCGATTTTGATTCCCGAATAGAGACGAAAATTTTTCTGAAAAATTTTGTACGAAAAACGGTGTGGGACGATGAGGACCAAGCGAGTTTGTCGCTCGTCGTCGTCGCACGCGGACGGGTCCGGACGAGGCCGGAACAGCCTGTGCGGGATCGCCCGCACACCCATGTGCGGGACTGCCCGCACGCTTCCGCCCAGCCCTGTGCGGGATCGCCCGCACACCCCTGTGTGGGACTGCCCGCACGCGTCCAGAACAGCCTGTGCGGGATCGCCCGCACACCCCTGTGCGGGATCGCCCGCACACCCCTGTGCGGGACTGCCCGCACGCGTCCGCCCAGCCCTATGCGGGATCGCCCGCACACCCCTGTGCGGGACTGCCCGCACGCGTCCGCCCAGCCTTGTGTGGGATCGCCCGCACACCCTGTGCGGGACTGCCCGCACGCGTCTGCCCAGCCTTGTGTGGGATCGCCCGCACACCCTGTGCGGGACTGCCCGCACGCGTCTGCGCGGGGCTGTGCGGGATCGCCCGCACGCTTTCGGGCGGATGTGACGCGATGCGATTTTTCGTGTTTTTGGCCCAAATTTTATTTTAAAATTATTTTAAAAATTTTTTTTTACTGAAAATATTTTAATTTTGAAATAAAATTATAATTTGGGAATTTCGGGAATCAAAGTCAATTTTAATTTTTCGGGAAAAGTATAATTATTATTTTTTGAAATAATGATTTTAATAAAATTGTTAATTTTTGAATTAACTTGAATTTTATCATATTCTAGCTTTTGATTTTGAAATTATTCTTGAACAAGGAACTGTTTTTCAGATTACTTTGAGTTAGTCGAACTTAAAGTTAAAGGAATTTTAAATTTATTGGTAAATTTAAATTCTTGCAATTTAAGCATGTTAGGTGATCATGGGTTTAGATCTATGTATGGTTTTAATTTATGCACATGGATGGTTTAAATTGGGGTTGGAGCCCTATAGTTGCGTTTTTCAATTGAGGTTGGAGCCTCACTTATGTGCGTACTGTTATGTGATTTATTATGTGGCTTTCCATATTACTGTTTTTGAGGCCGGGGTATGCCCCGTGTAATTGTCTAAGGCCAATATGAAGATTGAGCCTTATTACTTTATGTCTTTTTCTTTTTATTGTAATTTGAGAGTAGAGATAGGTGGTGAGGTTTTATTTTCATTTTGGAGAAAATGCACCCATGGAGTAAGATGGACCACATTCAAGTAACAAGGAGGCCATAAGTGAAGACCCCTCAAAATGTTAGGGAGGGGAATCTCAATTGTTAAATGTAATAGAGATAGGGCTCGTATTTTGTTACCGCTTTCCCTTATGTGATTTAAACTGTTTATGTGGCATGTATGTTAGAACTTGTGATTGTGGAGTGGCTCCCACATATCACGCATAAGATAGGTAGAACCCATGATCATTACATGTTAGTATCATGCTAGGACATGTTATCTGTTTATGTGCTTGTTTGAAATGCATTTAAGTTGTACTTGCATTAATCAAGACTAATTAAATTGGATAACATATATGTTGGTGAGGTCGAACCGAACAACTCTTCGGTTGATTCGAAAATTCCCATTAAATATTAAGCTCATTTCGAATAATAGGTATTTAATTCGAGATGCAAATTTTGAATTAAATTCCTAGCATTCCATCAATAGGTTTTAAGTTTAGTAAGTAAAGCTAGTTATTGTCCGCGAGTCGTGGGATAGCTAGTGGAGCTTATTAGTTCTTAGTTACGTAATTGATCATTTTAAATGATCAATATTTCGTGGTTAATTTTGGCAAGGGCGATGTCCGCGAGTCGTGGGTCGTTCGAACTAAGTTTTGATCATGATCTTATGATTGATGGGTCTAGCTTAACGCCTAAGTAAATATGGATGTCGCACGAGTCGTGGGTCCATATTGAAAGATGGGTGATGCAAAAACAATTACTAAGAGTTCTAAAGGTGTTAGAATTGGTAAGTTGTACCTACCTAGGATTTTACTTAGAATGTCCGCGAGTCGTGGGTTCGAGGTAAAATGCTTAGGATCTTAGTACCCGTTGGGAAACGTGTTCCTCTTAGATCTTTGGGAATTATAGATCTTTGAAAAACAGTGGGAGCTACATTAGATTAAAGACCTTATCTTATGTATATCGTTATTATTCAGCATGCTCACCTAGTTCTCTGCTTAGCATTTAGGTTGTAGTTCTGTGATTCTCTACAATATGAAATGCAAACCCATTCGTATCCATCCTTAAGTCAAATAAGTTGACTAAGTCCTGACTAACTCTAAATGGCTTCGGATCCTAAAATTCATTTTAGAATCCGACTAGAGAAAGGCGTTCTCTAAAAGGCGAAGTTTTTCAATTGTGAAAATTCGACCCGGGCCAAAAGAGAAGCAACCTGAGGTGATGGAATTTTTCCAAACCACTTAAGAGCAATTGAACCACCTCATAAAATGTTACAATGTATAACATTATGGAATTATTCAATATTCCAAATGAGGAAACAAGTGCACACGAACAAGGTCTAAAGATCTTACTTGAAGATCTTATGGTCTCGATCATCAACCGAGAAAAGAGTTCTCTATGCACTGATTGCTTACATTGCTTCCACCATCATTCAAACCCTTTATGCTCAACTAGAATGATGCTAATGTAGCATAGTTAATCATTTAAGTTGATAATGGTTGAGAGCATCCTTAAGAAGGAACAAAAGGTTGTGATGGTTAATTCTTCTTCTAAACTCACTGAGTTAAAGGCCTGAAGGCCTAAAGAAGAAGAAATCCTTAAGAGCCCAATGGAGGGGCATGTAAGGGGTACGCCCAAAAGACACTAGAGATCAAATTGGATATTTGCTTCTATGGTAGCAAATAAGGACTTTGAAAGGGAACTGCAAAGAGTATGAGTACTCTGAAATGTTACCTCGTTTAGCAATTCTACTAGGAATAGAATTCAGTAGTCTTGAGTCAATTCTGCATAATCCGTTGTGCAAAGACTCAAGGTACTAATGTTCTGAACATGCAACGAGATAACAAAAGTAAGTGAGATGACAAAGCTTCGAATTACTTTGGAACGTTGAGATATAAAAGGATTAGCAAGTTGGACACCTTAAGATCATTCTATGAAAATGAACCTATAGTGTTGACTTCCTGTGAATCCTGTCATGAGGGAAGCGTTCCTGAATCCCGTTTATAAGAAACATGGAACGTTCCAAAATTATAGTGGATTTCGATCCATGCTGATGAGTGTAAGATGCTTAATGTAAGCACTAGATACAATCGTCAGTTTAATCATTATGAATGAATGTACTTGTTAAAGTACAAAATCGAAACTTATATGAAATTCTTAGAATTTCGAAAGGAGGTTAGGAACCGAAGTAGTCATAAGTTATAGGTAAATCGATATGATCGAGATAGCCAATATCTTAGCAACTAATTCCTCACTCATCTTAGAGATAATAGGATTATCTCTCAGTAAACTAATTCGAGAACACCTTAGTGTTTCCGAATGAGGGAATGAAACCTTATAGGATATGGTCCATTCCATAGCAAGCTTTACTGACTTATAATCATTCTAGGAATAAACTCCCAGAATATGCAGTTAGAGATTTTTGAATTTTGCACCTTCCAAAATCAGTCCTTTAGTTGCACTATGCAATGTGGCATATTAAATTCCCTAATTATTCTTGTCCAAGAATTTAATGGAATCCTCTTAAGTGAAGAGGATAGTGGGAGACAAGCTTGAAACGAGTTCAAGTTTATACAACGATAATGGATATCAGTTTTGTGATTCCCTTGCACAAAGGTTGTTTGTCTCAAAGGAATGTACCTTTCTTAAGGAATCGTTCCTATAGAAGAAGAAAGGCAAGCAAGCAGACCTCAAAAAAATTTGAGAAAAAATATCCATGCCACATATAGAAGAAACGAGCTCATCTGATAAAACTTAGCCAAATTTTAGAGTATGTACACGTATGAAACCATTCTCTTAAGATGTGTTTAGAACGCATTCCTAGATAGCCAAGAGGAGACACTGTCAGATTTGGAATCTGAGTAGTGTAAGCAAATCCAATATGGATTCCATATACTCGAACCAAGTTTTGACCTTGGTTGATCCACCTGATAGGATCAAGCTCATGCAACTTCGAGTGAATGAAAGCATTACAACCTTCTTGACGGTTGAAATGCAAAAGGTCCATTTGGATTGTGTTTATCACATCCTCATATTCTGACTATGAGATATGATAAATGAATATGAGAACTATCTTGTTCAATATGAGATTGAAAGAGACTGAAATAAGGTATTTCTATAAATCTC
This sequence comes from Lantana camara, assembly GCA_037501455.1. Lineage (NCBI taxonomy): Eukaryota > Viridiplantae > Streptophyta > Magnoliopsida > Lamiales > Verbenaceae > Lantana > Lantana camara. The sequence continues at coordinate 24,976,845 of CM074855.1, read as the reverse complement.
ATATTCAGTGGGAGTATGCATAAGGTATGTAAATCCCTAAAGTCAATCTGTGGATTGATAAAGGCTTCTAGGAGTTAGACAATTCGATTCCATAGGATAGTCAAATCGTTTGACACAGATGGAAGTCGAATAAGTCTCAAAAGTGTACATAAGAAAGTTAGTGATGTAAGAGTCAATTTAGGTTCTTTAGAAGACGATGTCCTTCTCATTAGGAATGTCAAGGATGACGTGAAAGTTACCAATTCTTGTTTAAGAAACAATTTGACATGAAAGATCTTGGTGATTATCCTATATTCTCGATATTCAGATCTATAGAAGATAGATCTAAGAGAATAAAAGGATTATCACAAAATGAGTACATAACCACGGTACTAAAAGGAGTTTAGTATGGACAATGGAACGTCTCTTTTGAAGAGTATGTGTCCTAAGATAAACTTTGAGAAAGTTAGAATGTCCAAAATCCCTTTAAGTGAAAGGGTGCATAATGTATGAAAAGTTATGTACTAAATTAGATATGGCACAACACTAAGCGTAGTAGGCCGAATCTAATATGACCTCAGAGAAGGTCATTAGATCTCTGTAAAGGATGTCCTTAGAGTACTTGAGAAGAAATGAGGATATGTATTAGTTTACAGAGCCCAAAAGATCTTGTTGTTAGAAGGATATTTGATGTAACCGTTCATCAAACATGGATGATTATGAAATCATTGCAAGGATACAACTTCTACCAGAATGGTAATGCAATGTGTTGGAAAGGGTTCCAAGGACGGACATTGCAAAACTCGACTGTCGTAGTTGAGAACTTAGTCGTATTATATAACGCTAAGTTAAGTGTTTGGGTAAGAAACTCCATCTAACCAGTTAGATGAAGTTTCTAGCATGAAACAACTCCTTTATCATATTGTATGATAAAATGAATGGTTGCTCAAGTAAGAGAACCAAGACTCACCAAGAGACTGAACACGTGATTACGAATCACTTTATAAGGAAAAGGTGTTTCCTAAGAGATGTGTAAACAAGAGGGTCACATCACCAGAGAATATAGCAGATCCACTTTGGAAACGCCCAAAGTCAATAGGCTCTCAAAGTGCATCTTGAGAAGATGGGACTTAGAATACCTAAATGGCTTTTACGGGCAAGTGGGAGATTGTTAGGAATAGTGCCCTAGAAAGCCGATTCGACGTAATCTGCTTTGGGACTTTTCTTGTATCACAGACAATCTTTAAATAATATACGATTGATTATAGGCAGACACTTCTTTATATGCCAATACATGTTTTGTGTGTTTCCATTACGTGCGCATGTATGAGAACTCCCCTAATCCTGATGAATTTAGGACTCTACCATTTAGGTGAAATGGTTCATGAAACGAGCCCTATATCACATAAGTCATGATTAGTAAAATACTCCAAGCCGATGAGTCCTACAGACAGTGGGAGTGTCAACCTGACTCCTCTAAGGCTTGCTTGTGGGATCACGCCCTTAAGAAGGACCACCTTGTTTCATGGAGGTACAAAGTGTATAGTTGATACGTGCGTGATACATAAGGGTGCTTACTTCAATAAGTAAGTTCACTGAGGTGCCCCGTGTGAGAAGATTCCTAAATGGGAAAGGAAGTTTCCATTTCAGGAAATGGAAACTTCCAGATTAGGAAATATCTCACGAGTCATTGATGTGATTAATTGATCCTTAGACTTGAGGTTCCATGTCACTTTATGAGTTAACTCTGTAGTCTTTGGTATAAGCTTTAAAGGGTGTCGCCTTAGACAACTGATTCAAGGCTTATGCTGGGGCTGCACAAGTGATTCATGAAAGTGAATGAGAATCAAGAAAGGACCTACACTTGCATTTGCAAGGTGATCTCTTATTGTGTAAGTCATTCATATGCCATATGGAGTCCTTGGCCAAGGCAGTAGATCAAGACATCAAGAAAAGGGTTTCTTGGATTGAGATCAAATGGATATGAAATGCACTTAGCTTTAAGACCGGATTATTAGGGTTCTGATTATTCCCTTGCCCTAGATCTTGGTTGAGAGATAGTAAGTAGGAGGATTGTATCTCACATGAATCAATGACTTAAAGGTTCTGTCGAATCCGAACATTCCAATTCAGCTAGGGGTTAAACACCTGTTGCTAGACTATGGTCGTTTAATCTGTGGACTGATTAATTAATTAGGGAATTAATTAATTAGGGTCACTGCTAATTGAATTGAGAACCTAGAGGGTCACACACAACAACTTGGTTACATGAGTTGAGGCTTTAAAATGATTAAACGAGTTAATCAAGCCAAGAGGGTTCCACACGTGTGAAACCACACGTGTGGCTCACGTGAGTGACACGTGTCATTGTGACACGTGTCACACACGTGTATGAATATATGTGTATATTTATTTATGTATTAAATAATTAATGTGATTAATTATTTAATAGACTTTGGTTTAATTTTGAATTAAAAAGGAAGTCTTATTTTGGAGAAAAATAATCTAGTTAATTAATTATGAATTAATTAATTAGATAAAATAAGTTATTTATTTTAAATAAATAAAGTATAAAATTATCCAAAAATAGTTTGGATATTTTTAGCTCTCTTGAAAGTTGATTTGAATAAGAATTCAAAGTCAAAGTCAAAATTACTTGATGATCAAGTAATAGGAGAGAGAGAGACCAAAATCCTAGCCCATTAAGGACTAGGAATTTCGTCCCTCCCCTTTCTTATATATAGGGGAGCTCATGCTCCCCTTTAGAGCTAATTGACAATTCTTGGTTCATGTGTTGAACACCTTCCTTTCTCCAAGATTAAATAAAACCCTAGGTTAAGCCTAAACACTAACTAGAGAACTAGCATCCTTACTAGTTAGATTGTAGCCAAGTTGGTGGACTATCTCTAGAGACTTCAAGTTAGAAGTTTTGAAGATTCGAGCTTTACCAAAAGTGGGGATTAAGCAAAACGATCAGAAGGGATGATGAAACGATTCTGAACCCAACAGAAAACGAGTGAAAAAATCGAACCAAAGAAGATGGCGAAAACCGTTCGTCCATATCCTGAAAGATGAGTTTTTTCACGAGGGTTTTATGGCTGGCAGATTTCTACTTTCGCAAAACTGGTTTTCGAAGGGAGTTTCAATCCTGCTTTTCTCGTTTCATGTTTCTTTCTTTATGTTATATTGTTAAGAACATCTCTAACATGAATTGAATCTAGGTTGGTGTGGATTGCTATCCCGACAATGGATTCTGAAGTAGAAAGAGACTTTCGAGGGACGGGCTGTCAAGCCGCGAGAAGAGCGTTCTTGGGTGGCTTGAAACGCTTCAAGAAAGAATAAAAGAAAAGTAAGTTTTCTATCTCTACGAATTTGGTTACACGATTGCGAGTCCAAGATCCTTTTGTTGGAAAAATTTTAAATTCCGCTGCTTTCTGATTCGTGTTTTCCAACAGATGCTATGTACTCGATCGGATGTAGCTTACGCACTTAGCGTGACCGATTCCAATCTGACACTGGCGAAGGTTACTGGACTACTGTAAAGAACATCCTTAAGTACTTAAGTTGAACTAAGGATTTGTTCTTGGTTTACGGAGTCCAGCAAGATCTTGTCATTAGAGGATACTGCGATGCAAGCTTTGCATCAGAAATGGATGACTTTAAATCCATGTCCGGATACATATTCTGCCTGAACGGCGGAGCAATAAGTTGGAAAAGTTCCAAGCAAGCGACCACTGCAGATTCGACCACTAAGGTAGAATACTTAGCTGCAAATGATGTTGCTAAGGAAGGTGTTTGGGTAAGAAACTTCATCCAAGAGTTAGGTGTAGTTCCTAGCGTTAAAGACCCCGTTACAGTGTTTTGTGACAACACTGGGGCGGTTGCTCAAGCAAGAGAACCAAGATCTCACCAAAGGACCAAGTACATTTTGAGGAAGTATCACTTAATTCTTGATATCATCAAGAGAGGAGATGTGCAAATTGGGTCACATCGACAGAGAACATGGCAGATCCGCTTACTAAAGCCCTCAGTCAGCAGGCTTTCGAAGGACATATTCAGAAGATAGATCTTAGATTAGCACCTGAGTAGCTCTGATGGGCAAGTAGGAGGTTATTAGGAATAGTGCCCTTAAAGCAGATGTTTGCTTTACTATTTCCTTGTGAAATCACAAACAATCTTTGAATAATAAACGGGATAATTTTAATCATAGGCAATGACTTCTTTATGTGCTTATTTATTTATGTTTGGGTTGACTGTATTTTGTACGTATTGGACTCCCCTAATCCGACGAGGCCTTTAAGAACTTTGTCGTTATTGGAACGACACATAAAACAAGTTCTTAACTCCATAGGCGAGGATTAGAAACTTGTCCAAGTCAATGAGTTCGACAGACAGTGGGAGTGTCGACCTTGACTCTGCTGAGACTTGCTTGTGTGATTATGTCCTTTTGAACGATCACTCAGTTTCATGGAGTGATAAGTGCAAACGCTGATACGTTCATAATACATGACGGTGATTGTTACAAGAACTTCATCACTTAGATGTCCCGCGTGAGAACATTCCTAAATGGGAAAGGAAGTTTCCTGAAACTTCCAGATTAGAAAATATCTCACAGGTCAATGACATGATTCATTAATCCTTAGACTTGAGATTCTATAATGTCTCATATGAGCTAACTTTGTACTCTTTGATATAGGCTCAAAAGGTGTCGCCATATAGACACCTGAACCACGGCTTATGTTGGGATTACACAAGTGGCATATGTAGAATTAGTAGAATCAATAAAGGACCTACACTTGTTAAGAACAAGGATGATCTCTTACTGATTGAGTTGTTCGTAGTCCATTAAACTCTAAACCCTTGGCCAAGGTGGATAAAAGATCAAGACATCTAGAAAATGGGGTTTTCTAAGATTGAGATCGAAATGGATATGAAATGAACTTAACTTTAAAGATCGAGAATATTTGGGATCTGAGAATATTCTCATGCCTTAGTTCTTGATTAAGAGATGGAGTTGTAGGAGGATCGTATTTCACTCATTGTCATTGACTGAAAGGTTCTTCGATTCATTTCGTTATTCGGCTACGGGTCACACGCCCATTGCTAGATTACGGTAATGTGATCTGTGAGGTGATTAATTGATTAGAGAATTAATTAATTATTGTCACTGCTAATCGAATAATAAACCTAAAGGGTCACACACAAATGCCAGAACACGAGGGTTATGGTAGGATGTTAATATGATTAACGAAGGATCAAATTGTTGGTCAAAAAATGGGGGTGGAACACGTGGGCATTGCTACGTGTCACGTATGCCTGCGTGGCTGCCACGTGTCATGTACACGTGGCTGATGCATGGCTCTAACGTGTAATTATATTACACGCGACCTTTCCTAGATTAGTTAATTAAATTGTAATTAATTAATTTTAATCTTTCAATTAATTATTGAATTAATTGTTAAGACTAATTCTCAAATAAAACTTAACCCGATAAATAATTAATTGGGAATTAATTTATTTATTGAATATTGACTTTTAACTTTAGGAAAGTTGAAAAGTCTAACTTCCTATTGTAGGAGAGAGAAGAATATTCTTGCAAGACTTGGAGAAAAAGTTGGGAACTTATTTTCTCCAATTAAATAAATAATTAAATTAGTTAATTAGTGAGCAAGAAAACAAAGTCCACTAGGTTTATGAAACCCTAGGATTTTCGAGTCCCATAGTATTTATACTAGTGGTGATCTTCTCTTATTCTTTAGACCAACACTCACGAAGGGTTAAGTTTTTTAGAAAAATAAAATAAAAATTTTCAAAGCAAAATCCTAGCTATTAACACAAGCTATAGAACTAGCATTCTCACTTGCTTGATCGTGTTCTAGGACTGGTGTGGATACACTTTGGAGGATCGCTGCTTTGGGATCTAATCGAAGGCCGTTTGAGTGATTTTCCGCTTAATGGGTATTTGTTAGGCGGTAACAACATCACAAGAAAGCTTCAATTAAAGTGAGTTTCTTGTCATTCCCAACATTACAGTACGAAAATTGCAAGACAATGATTAAACTTGTGGAAAAATTTTAAACTTCCGCTACTCAACTCTTTCGGGTTTTCCAACTATAATGATATTGAGAAATTTCCTGTATACAATCCAGACAACAACTATAACCCGTTTATTTTCTTGAATATGTTGTTCACTGATAAAGGGGAATTCATTGATCACTACAAGAAATCCTGCAAATTCCGACGGAAATAGTAAATTCCGACGGAATTCCGAGGGAATTCCGACGGGACACATGCCGTAGGAAAACCCTCCCTCGGAATTCAAAACCGACGGAAAACCGACGGAATTCCGAGGGACAAAAATCAGAAAAAAAAAATTAAATTTAAAAAATTCCGACGGAATTCCGAGGGAAATTCCGTCGGAATTTGCTTTAAAAAAAAATTTTAATTAATTATTTCCGACGGAATTTCCCTCGAAATTCCGTCGGAATTTACTGGAAAAAAAAATTTTAATTAATTATTTCCGACAGAATTTCCCTCGGAATTCCGTCGGAATTTACTGGAAAAATAAAAACTTAATGAGCCCCTGGGGATTCGAACACCCGACGTTGTGGTAGGAAGACCTTATGGAAACCAAGGTAAACCAGTTGAGCTAGATCAATTCATTGGTTTAGTTTGATACAAATATTTATATATCATTTGAAATAATAAAATCATAAATTTTGTAGACTATATTTAAAATTGAGTTCTAAGAAAATATTAATTATAACTACAAATATTATAATACGTCATAAGAATTCAATTTAAGCATAGATAAAACCGACGGAATTCCGACGGAAATCCCGTCGGAATTATTTAATATTATTTTTAATTTTTATTTTTAAAAAATCCGACGGAATTCCGACGGAAAGTTCCGTCGGAATTATTTAATATTATTTTTAATTTTTATTTTTAAAAAATCCGACGGAATTCCGACGGAAAGTTCAGTCGGAATTATTTAATATTATTTTTAATTTTTATTTTTAAAAAATCCGACGGAATTCCGACGGAAAGTTCCGTCGGAATTATTTAATATTATTTTTAATTTTTATTTTTAAAAAATCCGACGGAATTCCGACGGAGTGCCCGTCGGAATTATTTAATTTTTATTTTTATAGTTTATATTTAAAAAAACCGACGGGAATCCCATCGAAATTCCGTCGGAATTATTTAATATTATTTTTAAATTTTATTTTTAAAAAAATTCGATGGAATTCCGACGGAATTTCCGTCGGATTTATTTAATTTTTATTTTAAAAAAAAAAGACAAATTCCGTCGGAATCCCGTCGGAATTCCATCGGGAATTCCAAGGGAATTCCGACGGCCTGTTTCCCTCGGAATTTTCCGTCGGATTTCGGCGAATTTCTTGTAGTGGATGCAATCCATAATCTTGCAGTTTAAACAAGAAGAAATCTAAAGATTAAGAAAAATGACAAGAAAAGAGTCTATGCTAAATGTTTGGGTGATGGTTGGCGATGGAGGTGTCATGCCTTAAAAGTGGATAATGAAGATACATTTCAAATTAGGGAGTTTTACACTAAGCACTATTGCAATTTGTCAAATAAGGTAAAGTGCTTGAATTCCACCTGGTTATCTCGTAGGTATGAAGGTTGTTTTAGAACAGATTCAGAGAGAAAAGTTAAAGGATAGAAGAGGGATGAACAAAGAGAATTGAAAATCAATATATCTAAGTAACAAGCCTATAGGGCGAAAAGAAAAGCCTTGAGTTCAATTCAAGGTAAAGCTAGTGAGCAATATGATTATGCCAATGAACTCAGAAGAAGCAACCCTGGCTCAACAGTGATCATGCAAATTGAGGAACATAATGAAAATGAGAAAGGTACTTTTGATAGGCTTTATTTATGTTGAAAGTGGGCTTTTTATCTGGATGTAGGCCATGAATTGGGGTCGATGGATGTCATCTAAGCAGTTTACATAAGGGTGTTTTACTAACTGTTGTAGGTATAGATCCGTGTAATAATTTATTTCCTATTGCTTATGTAATGGTTAGTTCAAAGACTAAGAATTCTTGGGAATGGTTTTAAACTTTGTTGAAAGAAGATCTCCACGTAGTTAGACATTTACTAGCTAATTTTAAGAGTAATGGGTGGAGAGGGATGGCCTATAGAAATGCTTTTTGGGCAGCTGCAATGGCTACTACAGAGCACAAATTCAAATACAGAATGGATGAATTGGGAAAACTTGATCCAAAGGCTTTGGATTGGTTTGTGGACAAGCCTGCAGTACAATGGAGTAGGGCATTTTTTAATCCCTTTCCAAAATGTGATATGTTGTTAAGCAATATGTGTGAATCTTTTAATGCTTGCATACTTGAAGCTAGAGATAAACCAATCATTACTTGTCTCGAATGGATCAGAGAATTTATAATGTCCAGATTATCTGAGATGAGAGATGCCGACAAAAAATGGCTGGGGAGAAGGAAAATTTATCCTAAGATTAGAAAATTTCTTGATAGCAACATAGATAGGGCTGCAGATTGTTATGTTTTGAAGTCTGATGATTGGAATTATGAGGTTCATAGATATGAGGGATCAGTGCACGTTGTTAATTTGAAAAATGAGACATGCACGTGTAGAAAGTGGGAGTTATCAGACATACCTTGATGCCATAGTGTTGCTGCACTTCAAAGTCAAGATATTGATCCACAACACTATGTAAGTGAGTACTATATTGTGGAAGCATTTATGAAAGTGTATGCGCATGCGATCCTTCCCGTGAATGGCCCTAGATTGTGGGCAAAAATAGGAAATATTCCACCACTCCCACCAAATTTTGGAAGGCAAGCTGGAAGACCAAAAAAAACTAAGAAAAAGGGAAATTGACGAGCCACATAAACATAAAAAAAGTGGTAAAATATTGACGAAAATTGCAAGACAATGATTAAACTTGTGGAAAAATTTTAAACTTCCGCTACTCAACTCTTTCGGGTTTTCCAACTATAATGATATTGAGAAATTTCCTGTATACAATCCAGACAACAACTATAACCCGTTTATTTTCTTGAAGATGTTGTTCACTGATAAAGGGGAATTCATTGATCACTACAAGAAATCCTGCAAATTCCGACGGAAAATTCCGAGGGAATTCCGACGGAAATAGTAAATTCCGACGGAATTCCGAGGGAATTCCGACGGGACACATGCCGTAGGAAAACCCTCCCTCGGAATTCAAAACCGACGGAAAACCGACGGAATTCCGAGGGACAAAAATCAGAAAAAAAAAAATTAAATTTAAAAAATTCCGACGGAATTCCGAGGGAAATTCCGTCGGAATTTGCTTTAAAAAAAAATTTTAATTAATTATTTCCGACGGAATTTCCCTCGAAATTCCGTCGGAATTTACTGGAAAAAAAAATTTTAATTAATTATTTCCGACAGAATTTCCCTCGGAATTCCGTCGGAATTTACTGGAAAAATAAAAACTTAATGAGCCCCTGGGGATTCGAACACCCGACGTTGTGGTAGGAAGACCTTATGGAAACCAAGGTAAACCAGTTGAGCTAGATCAATTCATTGGTTTAGTTTGATACAAATATTTATATATCATTTGAAATAATAAAATCATAAATTTTGTAGACTATATTTAAAATTGAGTTCTAAGAAAATATTAATTATAACTACAAATATTATAATACGTCATAAGAATTCAATTTAAGCATAGATAAAACCGACGGAATTCCGACGGAAATCCCGTCGGAATTATTTAATATTATTTTTAATTTTTATTTTTAAAAAATCCGACGGAATTCCGACGGAAAGTTCCGTCGGAATTATTTAATATTATTTTTAATTTTTATTTTTAAAAAATCCGACGGAATTCCGACGGAAAGTTCAGTCGGAATTATTTAATATTATTTTTAATTTTTTTTTTTAAAAAATCCGACGGAATTCCGACGGAAAGTTCCGTCGGAATTATTTAATATTATTTTTAATTTTTATTTTTAAAAAATCCGACGGAATTCCGACGGAGTGCCCGTCGGAATTATTTAATTTTTATTTTTATAGTTTATATTTAAAAAAACCGACGGGGATCCCATCAAAATTCCGTCGGAATTATTTAATATTATTTTTAAATTTTATTTTTAAAAAAATTCGATGGAATTCCGACGGAATTTCCGTCGGATTTATTTAATTTTTATTTTAAAAAAAAAAGACAAATTCCGTCGGAATCCCGTCGGAATTCCATCGGGAATTCCAAGGGAATTCCGACGGCCTGTTTCCCTCGGAATTTTCCGTCGGATTTCGGCGAATTTCTTGTAGTGGATGCAATCCATAATCTTGCAGTTTAAACAAGAAGAAATCTAAAGATTAAGAAAAATGACAAGAAAAGAGTCTATGCTAAATGTTTGGGTGATGGTTGGCGATGGAGGTGTCATGCCTTAAAAGTGGATAATGAAGATACATTTCAAATTAGGGAGTTTTACACTAAGCACTATTGCAATTTGTCAAATAAGGTAAAGTGCTTGAATTCCACCTGGTTATCTCGTAGGTATGAAGGTTGTTTTAGAACAGATTCAGAGAGAAAAGTTAAAGGATAGAAGAGGGATGAACAAAGAGAATTGAAAATCAATATATCTAAGTAACAAGCCTATAGGGCGAAAAGAAAAGCCTTGAGTTCAATTCAAGGTAAAGCTAGTGAGCAATATGATTATGCCAATGAACTCAGAAGAAGCAACCCTGGCTCAACAGTGATCATGCAAATTGAGGAACATAATGAAAATGAGAAAGGTACTTTTGATAGGCTTTATTTATGTTGAAAGTGGGCTTTTTATCTGGATGTAGGCCATGAATTGGGGTCGATGGATGTCATCTAAGCAGTTTACATAAGGGTGTTTTACTAACTGTTGTAGGTATAGATCCGTGTAATAATTTATTTCCTATTGCTTATGTAATGGTTAGTTCAAAGACTAAGAATTCTTGGGAATGGTTTTAAACTTTGTTGAAAGAAGATCTCCACGTAGTTAGACATTTACTAGCTAATTTTAAGAGTAATGGGTGGAGAGGGATGGCCTATAGAAATGCTTTTTGGGCAGCTGCAATGGCTACTACAGAGCACAAATTCAAATACAGAATGGATGAATTGGGAAAACTTGATCCAAAGGCTTTGGATTGGTTTGTGGACAAGCCTGCAGTACAATGGAGTAGGGCATTTTTTAATCCCTTTCCAAAATGTGATATGTTGTTAAGCAATATGTGTGAATCTTTTAATGCTTGCATACTTGAAGCTAGAGATAAACCAATCATTACTTGTCTCGAATGGATCAGAGAATTTATAATGTCCAGATTATCTGAGATGAGAGATGCCGGCAAAAAATGGCTGGGGAGAAGGAAAATTTATCCTAAGATTAGAAAATTTCTTGATAGCAACATAGATAGGGCTGCAGATTGTTATGTTTTGAAGTCTGATGATTGGAATTATGAGGTTCATAGATATGAGGGATCAGTGCACGTTGTTAATTTGAAAAATGAGACATGCACGTGTAGAAAGTGGGAGTTATCAGACATACCTTGATGCCATAGTGTTGCTGCACTTCAAAGTCAAGATATTGATCCACAACACTATGTAAGTGAGTACTATATTGTGGAAGCATTTATGAAAGTGTATGCGCATGCGATCCTTCCCGTGAATGGCCCTAGATTGTGGGCAAAAATAGGAAATATTCCACCACTCCCACCAAATTTTGGAAGGCAAGCTGGAAGACCAAAAAAAACTAAGAAAAAGGGAAATTGACGAGCCACATAAACATAAAAAAAGTGGTAAAATATTGACGAAAATTGCAAGACAATGATTAAACTTGTGGAAAAATTTTAAACTTCCGCTACTCAACTCTTTCGGGTTTTCCAACTATAATGATATTGAGAAATTTCCTGTATACAATCCAGACAACAACTATAACCCGTTTATTTTCTTGAAGATGTTGTTCACTGATAAAGGGGAATTCATTGATCACTACAAGAAATCCTGCAAATTCCGACGGAAAATTCCGAGGGAATTCCGACGGAAATAGTAAATTCCGACGGAATTCCGAGGGAATTCCGACGGGACACATGCCGTAGGAAAACCCTCCCTCGGAATTCAAAACCGACGGAAAACCGACGGAATTCCGAGGGACAAAAATCAGAAAAAAAAAATTAAATTTAAAAAATTCCGACGGAATTCCGAGGGAAATTCCGTCGGAATTTGCTTTAAAAAAAAATTTTTAATTAATTATTTCCGACGGAATTTCCCTCGAAATTCCGTCGGAATTTACTGGAAAAAAAAATTTTAATTAATTATTTCCGACAGAATTTCCCTCGGAATTCCGTCGGAATTTACTGGAAAAATAAAAACTTAATGAGCCCCTGGGGATTCGAACACCCGACGTTGTGGTAGGAAGACCTTATGGAAACCAAGGTAAACCAATTGAGCTAGATCAATTCATTGGTTTAGTTTGATACAAATATTTATATATCATTTGAAATAATAAAATCATAAATTTTGTAGACTATATTTAAAATTGAGTTCTAAGAAAATATTAATTATAACTACAAATATTATAATACGTCATAAGAATTCAATTTAAGCATAGATAAAACCGACGGAATTCCGACGGAAATCCCGTCGGAATTATTTAATATTATTTTTAATTTTTATTTTTAAAAAATCCGACGGAATTCCGACGGAAAGTTCCGTCGGAATTATTTAATATTATTTTTAATTTTTATTTTTAAAAAATCCGACGGAATTCCGACGGAAAGTTCAGTCGGAATTATTTAATATTATTTTTAATTTTTATTTTTAAAAAATCCGACGGAATTCCGACGGAAAGTTCCGTCGGAATTATTTAATATTATTTTTAATTTTTATTTTTAAAAAATCCGACGGAATTCCGACGGAGTGCCCGTCGGAATTATTTAATTTTTATTTTTATAGTTTATATTTAAAAAAACCGACGGGAATCCCATCGAAATTCCGTCGGAATTATTTAATATTATTTTTAAATTTTATTTTTAAAAAAATTCGATGGAATTCCGACGGAATTTCCGTCGGATTTATTTAATTTTTATTTTAAAAAAAAAAAGACAAATTCCGTCGGAATCCCGTCGGAATTCCATCGGGAATTCCAAGGGAATTCCGACGGCCTGTTTCCCTCGGAATTTTCCGTCGGATTTCGGCGAATTTCTTGTAGTGGATGCAATCCATAATCTTGCAGTTTAAACAAGAAGAAATCTAAAGATTAAGAAAAATGACAAGAAAAGAGTCTATGCTAAATGTTTGGGTGATGGTTGGCGATGGAGGTGTCATGCCTTAAAAGTGGATAATGAAGATACATTTCAAATTAGGGAGTTTTACACTAAGCACTATTGCAATTTGTCAAATAAGGTAAAGTGCTTGAATTCCACCTGGTTATCTCGTAGGTATGAAGGTTGTTTTAGAACAGATTCAGAGAGAAAAGTTAAAGGATAGAAGAGGGATGAACAAAGAGAATTGAAAATCAATATATCTAAGTAACAAGCCTATAGGGCGAAAAGAAAAGCCTTGAGTTCAATTCAAGGTAAAGCTAGTGAGCAATATGATTATGCCAATGAACTCAGAAGAAGCAACCCTGGCTCAACAGTGATCATGCAAATTGAGGAACATAATGAAAATGAGAAAGGTACTTTTGATAGGCTTTATTTATGTTGAAAGTGGGCTTTTTATCTGGATGTAGGCCATGAATTGGGGTCGATGGATGTCATCTAAGCAGTTTACATAAGGGTGTTTTACTAACTGTTGTAGGTATAGATCCGTGTAATAATTTATTTCCTATTGCTTATGTAATGGTTAGTTCAAAGACTAAGAATTCTTGGGAATGGTTTTAAACTTTGTTGAAAGAAGATCTCCACGTAGTTAGACATTTACTAGCTAATTTTAAGAGTAATGGGTGGAGAGGGATGGCCTATAGAAATGCTTTTTGGGCAGCTGCAATGGCTACTACAGAGCACAAATTCAAATACAGAATGGATGAATTGGGAAAACTTGATCCAAAGGCTTTGGATTGGTTTGTGGACAAGCCTGCAGTACAATGGAGTAGGGCATTTTTTAATCCCTTTCCAAAATGTGATATGTTGTTAAGCAATATGTGTGAATCTTTTAATGCTTGCATACTTGAAGCTAGAGATAAACCAATCATTACTTGTCTCGAATGGATCAGAGAATTTATAATGTCCAGATTATCTGAGATGAGAGATGCCGGCAAAAAATGGCTGGGGAGAAGGAAAATTTATCCTAAGATTAGAAAATTTCTTGATAGCAACATAGATAGGGCTGCAGATTGTTATGTTTTGAAGTCTGATGATTGGAATTATGAGGTTCATAGATATGAGGGATCAGTGCACGTTGTTAATTTGAAAAATGAGACATGCACGTGTAGAAAGTGGGAGTTATCAGACATACCTTGATGCCATAGTGTTGCTGCACTTCAAAGTCAAGATATTGATCCACAACACTATGTAAGTGAGTACTATATTGTGGAAGCATTTATGAAAGTGTATGCGCATGCGATCCTTCCCGTGAATGGCCCTAGATTGTGGGCAAAAATAGGAAATATTCCACCACTCCCACCAAATTTTGGAAGGCAAGCTGGAAGACCAAAAAAAACTAAGAGAAAGGGAAATTGACGAGCCACATAAACATAAAAAAAGTGGTAAAATATTGATGAAAATGAAGGCTCAAAAGTATTCTGTGAAGTGTCACTATTGTGGTATCAAAGGACATAACCAAAAAGGGTGCAAGCAGAAAAAAGAAGATATTGCTAAGGCACAGATTCCACCAGAGACATCAAGGTCAAAACAAGCTAAGAAAGTGCAAAAGCCAAAGTCAAGGGAGACCACTAAACTCACTGTAAGTTGTTTACATGCTTAAATTCCAAATTCAATTTACATCATTTTACATTGTTCAATAGTTTATATTTTTTATTTCAGGCTAGAAAGAGAACAATTAGTGAAGTGAGACAAGATAGACCATTTATCAGTTCCAATCCGGTAGTGAATCCTACTCCTTTACAAGCTCCATTCAAGACATTCTTTGTAAATGACAATGCTGCCACACCACAAAGTTCAATCATTACACTGCCTCAGGACATTTTGTACCAATTCTACAAAAGGGTGGGAGAAGTTTTTGTGAGAATGCCAAATTCGGGTGCTGCTGTTGCTGCCACAAGAATAAAGAAACATAAAACCAACAAAAAATGAAGATCTTGTTGCTGTTTATGTAGTACTACTTTTTGTATGTGATGCTAATTTATTTTTGATACTTGATGATTAATCATTTTGGCTGACTATAAATAGCGGCCTGAATCACTTTGTTCATGCTTACTTAATGGTTATATTCAAACAGTGCTGATGATATTATGTTAATATAATGAGCATTAATTAATTTTGGTTGTATTTTTTTTTATTTGCACAACATGTTAAAACGAAGTAATGTCATTAAATTCTTGGTGTTGCTATGTAGATTGCATGGAGTGTAGATGTATACATGGTGGGAAAAAAAAATAGTATTCAGCCATATAAAGACAAAGGAAAAGTTAAGGAAATCTATTTGCCGCTGGAAATGCTTTCTCAATATCTTTTCCCTCCAAGAATGTCTTAAATATGACTCAATATTTTTTCCCTCCAAGAATGTCCTTTAACGGAGATTGAAAATTTTCCGTTAGCCCACTAACAGGAAAGTGGATTTGGATTTATATTGTCAAAAATTGAAAACTACTGAACTTATATTGATTGAGTTAATAAACTGTCCCTAACTCGAAAATAGGACTAAAACACAGGACCAAAAATGACATTTTACCTAATTTTTTTTTTAATTTATTTTTACTCTTTCATTATTGTTATATAGTTTGACAATGTTCTCATACCTGAACCGGAGGTTGAAGTGATAGGCTTATTGATCTTCGGTTAAACAGGATCGATCGGTTCAATCGCCTATCGGTCCATATGAGTCATAAATAATTAATAATTATTTTTTTAATTAAGTATATAATATTATAAATATATAAAAGTAAATTCATCATGTTTCTTTATGCAATAACTAAAAAATTAAACATTTAATATGAAAATTAATATATCATATAATTATCTATCTATATCATTAAGCCAGAGACCCATTTGGTATCATGGACTCTCTTTTATTTTTTCTTTTTCTTTATTTTTATATACAAATTCAACCTATTTGGTCTCATGGACTCTCTTTTATTTTTTCTTTTTCTTTATTTTTAAATACAAATTCTAGCCAACAGTTTTCTGTTTAATTTCTTTCACACTCATCAAACTCTCAAATTCTTTTTTTTTTTTTTTGTTTTTTTTGTTTTTTTATAATATTTTTATAATTTCTATTTGAAGAACTAATTTATAATAATTTGATATTATTTTATTTTATTTATTTATTAAAAATTAATAATTATATTAAAAATAATTATAAATTAATTAATACTTTGAAATTTTTAATTTTTTTTGCACATACATTGAATGTAGAGTCGCTAGTCATATAATAATTGAAGCAGGTAGCAATGATAGGAAAGAAACAAGGATCAATTTGCATGTTTGAGGACTATCACATTCATTAATATCTTTATTTCCTTGTCTTCCTATTTCCTTGATTTACAAAATAAGAATAATCACATTGCCATATCTTGTACTAATTTCACATTACAAAAACCTCCCTTTAGATTTGAACAATTACAAATCTCCCTGATATACTGCCAGATATGAGGCATCGCGTGCAGTTATGGTCAAGCCGTGGGCTTAGAAGCATAATTAGAAACATATAGTTTTATAATGATAAAAATGTAGAATAATTTAATAAAATGGTCATCGCAACCAGAAACATGGACGATATATAGTATGATCATTCCCATTCGTTCATATGGATCAAATACGAACTGCATTTGCAAAGATTATTTAACTACGTATTACTGGTGTTATGAAAATACCATTTAGTCGTGTCACGTTGTGTCAAATATTGCTCTTCATATGATATACTAAAAAAAAAAAAAAAAGGAAAAGATAGTATCGTTGTGCACATGGTGTCTTCGGATTCATTCATCATAAGGTCTAATTATGGAATCCAACTAATTGCATGAGAAACATCATTATATTTATGAGTTAATTTAAAAATCTTGCAATCTACCTAGAAATAGTTTATTCGATCTGATCCTACGTACTAGGCCGATGTTCTTCCAAGGACAACTAACCAAAGAGTACAAGAAGTGGCTATTATGGGAAAACGAATGAGATAGCAGAAATATTCTCTTTACTTTTGGGTAAAATAGCAAATCTGGGACAGCGCTTTTGGATTTTAATTTACTTTAAATTTGCTACATTACATTTTAAGTGAGGAAGCCAAATTAAATTTCAAAAACGCAAAATGGGGTCAATTGTTGTTTTTGATGTGTAGTTTCATCTCTATTCATTTAAAAATTCACATTTCTGGTTTTATCACTTAATGATCAATATTTGATTTAAAATTCATGGCTATAGCAACATGCCTTTGGCAAACACTAGCCAATATCAGGGGTAGATTTTGTCAGTTTTCAAATTTAGAGGGTCGTTTTGTGTAATTAAACCAAACCTCACAATATGCAAATATAATCATCGGGTAATGTGAGATAAATCCCCACTTGACGTTATATTTTTACTCAACTCCTCAATTGGACATCAAATTTTTATTTTACTCCTCACGTGTAGTATGAGTATGATGTAATGCAATATTTATATCCTATTATGTTGTATAAATTTTCACCTCTCTCAAAACATGTTGTATAAATTTCACATAATGTAATATTAAAATATTGTAATAAAGAATTTATAACCTATTATATTAAATAAATTTTCGGGGAATAAAGTAAAAATCTCCAAATTGAGGGGGTTTTTTTTGAATAAATTGACCACCCAATTAAAAAAGAGGTTACAAATTACAATGCTACAGAAAAAGGGTGGAATATACAACTTTATGGAAAAGTAATGAAGTGAATTCGAATATGATCTTCAACCTCAAGTGGGATATGTAAAAGACAAAATCAGAATTCAATGCTGAGTACAAGACTTTATAAAGCTCAAATAATTGAGATATGTACACACACCGAGAAAGGAGTAAAAGTGCCTTATGGGAAACTACAAGAAATGGCCGTGTCAAACCCTAGCTCTTCATAAAGAATCTGGTTTTTCAAACCCTAGCTGCTATATATCTTTCATTATTCACTGTTCGTGTAAGCAGCAAATGTTGCAGTGGTCCTCAGAAGGGCATCATCGATGTATATACACTGCATGCCGGTCATTCACAGCCCCAGCCTTCCATAACAATCTATGCTTATCACAGCCCAGCCTTTCATAACAATTCATAACAATCTATGCTATAAATAGAAGAGATCCTCAAATAACAATCTAACCATTCAATGTCCGACCGAACTAAGGTCATTTGACATCAGAACCCACCTACGTGACTAAAATCACAGCCCCACCCTTCCATCACAATCTATGCTATCACAGTCCTGCCTTCCATAACAATTCATAACAATCTACTGTATAAATAGAAGAGATCCTCGAACAACAATCTAACCATTCAATGGTCGACCTAAGTTCATTTCCCATCAGAACCCGTCTAAGTGCTTATAATCACAGCCCCAGCCTTTCATAACAATTCATAACAATCTATGCTATAAATAGAAGAGATCTCCAAATAACAATCTATGTTATAAATAGAAAACATCCTCAGAACACTGTACCATTCCTTTGCATCTATATACTATAATAGAAGCTATTATGCTTTCTTATACTATTAGATAAATCACCAAATTCCTTTGCATCATTTTTAACTACAGCGCGCAACAGTTTGAGCAAACAACAAACCACAATTACCATTAACGCAGATTGAGCAAAACAACTAATCACAATCACCATTAACAATTCTGAACATTCTGTTAATAATGACCGAACCACCGTCTGCACAAAAACTAAAAACAGAATGATGTTCCATTTAAACTGAAAAAGTTACCTCTACGAGTTTTTTCCCATCCAATTATGAGTTTCAGTGTTGATCCACGCTGAGTTTCCAGTCAGTGACGGTCACGATGAGAAACACTTGGCCTAAAGTAAGAAACTCCCATTAAACAGTGTCATTCACAGAGGAAGAAATAACATATTAAATCTTAGAAGACACTACAAAAGACACCGGAAATAATATATTAAAACTTAAAAGACACTAAAAATAACATATTAAAACTTAAAAGACACTAGAAATATCATATTAAAATTTAAACGACATTGTCTATTCCTTTTCCATTGTCGCCACCGTCGTCATTTTCTCTTCTCCCGCCACCATCGTCATTTTCTCTTTTACTTTTCTCATTGTGGCCACCATCGTCATTTTCTCTTTTCCTTTTCTCATTGTCGCCACCATCGTCATTACCATCGTCATTATTATTGCCGCCCTCATTTTCTGGTGCACACGAGGGGCAGAAATCTCTGTTAAGCAGAAAATTCACGATACAATGATAATGAAAAGCATGATGGCATCTTAGACGAGCTATTTGAGAACCCAATACCGGACCGCGCTGACAAATACGGCATACATTCATAAATTGAGCCCCTCGACATCATTTTGCACTCTAGTCTTGTTCATCATCAAGAAATAAGCCACGCGAGAATCATCAATGGGTAGTCTCCCCTCGCGGGCCCTGTCCAAGAGGTAGGCATCTCCTGCGCTCACATAGATCGGCACCAAACGCTCCGGCCTAATTGCCCGGTCGGCAGCGGCGGCGGCCTCCTCCCCCGGCTGCTGCACGGTGTAAACATGGAACTCCACAACTACGGGGACTACATCCTGCGCCGCCACTTCTGTGGCGAAAGCCAGCGCGTCCCTAAACATTTGACGAGCCGCAGCAGGAGGAAACCAATATTCAACAAGCCTGCCTAACCACTTAATAGTGAAAAGGGAGTTAGTTGCATTTTCACTGCCGACGGCGTATAATCTCTCCGAACCGAGTACCTCTTCACCTTCTGTTGTCCTCAGGATGAAACTGGTTCTGAGCTGGAATAGCAAAGTTCTGACTCCGATCGATGGCTGGTAGATGCACCGGGGAATTATATCTTCATCCAACCGAAAATTGTAGCGATATTCATACCCAAAACCATTGGGTACCAACACAAAATCATTGGGTTCCATCTTGCAAGGATCGAAAAACGAGATCTGGAGATCTGGAATCGGCTAGGGTTTTGCGGGTTTAGGCAAGCACCACGGCTAGGTCATTCCTCACACTTGTCACTTTCTCTCTTTTTTTTATTTCTTATGTATATTTCTTGTTTTGTTTAGTTTTTTCTTATTTTTCTCATTTCGTTATTTCTTACAAAATATATAATCTTATTTATTTTTTAATTTGATATGTATAAAATAAAATTTAATTATTTATATTTCTTTTTTTATTTAATATATTATTTAAAAAAAATTCCTTACTTATGAAATCACTACTTGTTAAACATATTATATGTAAATTACATAAAATTTATTTTTTCTTAACATATTATTCAATTACAAAATATTATTAATTATTTTAAAAAATGATTATCATGAATTGAACTAATTTGAATTGTTAAAAATATAAAATAAATATATTTTGAAAATAAAATTAATTTGTAGATAAAAAAAAAAGTTAGTTCTTCATATACAATTATTTTTTAAATTAAAAAATATATATAAATAATTAAATTTTTTTATACATGTCATAATTGAAAATAAATAATATATTTTATAAAAAATAATGATTTAACCGAAATAAAAAAGATAAAATAAGAAGAAAACTAAACAAAACAAGAAATATGCATAAGAAATAAAAAAGAGAGAGAAACTGACAAGTGTCAAAATTTAAGAAGAATGGTCTAGTAGGTGCTTACCTAGCATATACTAAACCGGTTTTGCGGGAGGGGAATGGAAAGAAAACGAGTACAAGAAAAAGAATAGTTAGGGTTTCCAAATCATGTAATATATATGCCTTTATTGGGCTTGTGCTGGGCCTGTAGATTACATGCATTTACTTGGGCTTCGGCTCTCCAATTCGATCAATTTTTGTTTACAACTGGTAGGTTGGGCACCGGTCAAATTTCCATTTAAACAATTTTAAGATAGAATTGACTCGATCAAATTTAGCAATTTAAATTGACCGATCATGACAAGGGCTATTTCAATTCTGCCACATGCCGTTATCCTTGATCAAATTACGCTTGAGTCGAGTCTGCCTTTAGCTTATGTTTGTTTCGTTCTCACAACTCTACATTAAGGTTGGGGATTCCCCTTCACTACAAATTCTAGGTTGTGAGTTGTGACACCCGTTTGTTTGGCAGGTCAGATATGACGTCACGATTGAGTTTATTTATGTAATTGTATTCTTTTAATTTAAATTATGCGCTAATTAATCTATTTAAGTGATTAACTTGCCCTTTATGTTCAAATTAATACGTATTTCCTCGTTCGTAATTGTTTTATGTGAATCCGATGTCGAGCATGCTAATTATATAAAACTAATTGAATTATATGATTTATGGATGTCGTTACATGATATTAGAATATTTTATAGTTGATTTAAAATTAGGATTGGACCTAATTGACTTATTTTATAAGTTTAAGGGCCTATTTGCAAATAGGTCATTCTTAGCCCTTTTCGGCTAGCTTGAGTTCAGGAATTTGGATTCAAATTTCGACACTACCATTGAATTAATTTTGACAATTCAAGTCCAACAAAACAAGCCCCATATTTTTGTAAGACCATTTGAACCCTCTAAGCTTTAAAATCCAATCTGAACGTACCGGACCTTGGACCGAACCGGTTTTTGAGTGAACCGATCCTTGTGAACCGATTTTATCACCCCTTTTTCAACCTAAAACCCACCTCTTCTCCCTCATTATTGTTAGGAATAGTACCCTTAAAGCAGTATTGGTGTTTTACTATTTCCTTGTAAAATCACAAACAGTGTTTGAATAATCACTACAAAAAAACAGCCGATTTCCGGCGAAATTTTCAGACGAAATTTTGGAATTTTTCGTCTGAAATCGACGGTTTCCGACCACCTTCAGACGAAATTCCGACTGTAACGCCCCGATTTTCAGACAGTCAGGTACGCTCGACACGTGTGAGTCTCGAGCGTTAGGATTTTATTTTATTATTTTTATTTATTCAAATTATAAGTGTTATAGTAGTTTTATAAATTGTGACCCAACATGATTACGTGAAAATATATGAAATGTATGCCAACTTGGGAATCATGTTACATATTGAATTTATTGTTACGTGAATTAATTGCCAAATGTATCTTAATTGCTTGATTGTCCGTAATTGTCCATTTACTTAAGATAGAGGACCAAATTGCATGGATATATTGGGGGACCTAATTGCTCATTTTCAAACTTGATATACTTAATTGCATGACTTACCAACATTAGGGATTTAATTGCAAATATTACATATTTCCCCAAATATATCACGTTATATGCATTTCTCCCTCAATCATCTTCATTTCATGCCAATCATCTCATTTTGCTTCCTTCCTCTACCGAACCAAAACCTCCAAAAAGGGAAGAGGAGATTTCATCAACTTCATCAAGTTTATCAAGAGAAATATGGTTTTGGGAGCCCATTCATCATGCTAGCTTCATTTTCTTCTTCTTCTATTTTCTTTCAAGGTAGACATGAAGATATATGATTTCTTGAATTAACATGTGAAACTAGGGTTATGTTTTGGGTGTGATAACTTGGCCATATGATAGTAGGATTATGATTATGAGCTTTAGGCTTGAATTCCATGTGTAATTCTTGGAAATTAGGAGAATATATGATGAGTTCATGTATATGCTAAAGTTGATGATTATGGAGATTGAAGCATGAATTATATGTTTATATTGTGTTTTATTGTACCTAAAGCATGTATATATGTTTCCTCCTATGAATTATAATATGTGGGATGGATGAGGAGAGTTTTGGGAGCTTTGGGAGCTTGGTTCGTAGCTCCCCTGTTCTTCTCCCCTGTTTCTGAACCTTCTGTGTAACGGGAACGGCCGTTCCCGTCCCCTTTGCAATTGGGGAACAGCCGTTCCCATTGTTTGAATAATGTGTCAGGCGGCGAGGACGGGAACGCCCGTTCCCACTTTGTCTCACAGACGGGAACGGCCGTTCCCATCTTCGGGGAGCCCGACAGCGGGAACGGCCATTCCCACTTTGAACTGAAACCCGGAACGGCCGTTCCCAGCTCTCTGGTAGTGCAGAAACTTTCTGCATAAAAATAGAATTTTGGGACCTCGTTCCAATGGCTTATTTGACCCCAAATTGCTATTATATGATTGATTATATGTTGAAACAATATGTTATCATGCTACATTGTGTATTGCTCGATGTCTCGTATATGATCATGCCGTGCGTCTTATATGGAGTAATATGATTGAATTGTGGTCTCATGCACGCACATTGTCTCGTTCCATGTCCAGTGATTCTCCAGGGCGGAGATTGTCGAGCATGAGCACGTTCACGCATTCACGAGTCGTGTGTCGCCTGTCAGGTGAGGTTTAATTTCTAGTTATATAGAACCCGTATAACCTTTACGTGACTGTTTTAACCAAAAGGTATTTATAGTTATATTTTCATGAAATCAATTGTTGTTCATTAATCAAGCAAGCAAAGCATGTTAGTGTTCACGCATCAAAGCATGCCACGTTCATGAATGCAAGCAAGCGTGTTCTCTTGGCCAGGTCCTCCTTAGTGGGGGCGCTGGATTGGTTTTCGTGCCAATGATTGTCCGTCCAACCACAAGATGAACAATACCCTACCGTGTACGTGCGTTCTCTTGGCCAGGTTCTCCTTAGTGAGGGCGCTGGACTGGTCCTGCCAGTGGTTGTCCGTCCAACCACAAGAAGAACAAAACCCTATCGTGTACCCGTGTTTCCCCTGGCCAGGTCCTTCTGAGTGAAGGGCGCTGGACTGGTCTTGCCAGTGATTGTCCGTCCAATCACAGGAGGAACAAACCCTATCATGTTACAAGCACGCCATGTACTGATTGCATGATTCCATTCCATGAATGTGCTAATTGAATACACCTGCATGATTGCATGATAACGGACTTGAGTGATCACCTAATGATTAACAAGTAAGCAAGCATGTTTATTGATTGCATGAAAATGATTAATATTGATAGTTGTATTCTCGGGCGAAGCTACATTATTATTGAACTCATATATTTATCTTTTATAAACCTTTACCCGAGAATATAACTTGCATGTTATCTGCGCAAATATATATGTAAACCCCTCACTCAGTCTTCACAGACTGACACCTCCACCTTTCAGGTTACTGCAGGTGCGTGCTAGGCGGGAGTTGAGTCGAGTCGAGTCCAGTTCATGTAGTCATGTCATCCGTGGTTCGTGTATTTATTTATTATGGAATTGTAGTTATTGTTATTGTTTATTTGGAGATGATAATGTATTGATAAATACAGTAAAGCATGTTTAGACTGATAAATGAAACATCGTGACTTGGTAAATGGAAATGCTTGATAAAGATTAGTTATGCTTTCGCTTTATTTTGTTGCACGTTTTAGTAATCCCGCCTAGCTTGTCGTGTATTGCATTGTCACCCGTTCGCTATAGGTTGGTTCATGTACGGATGGGCCGTTTCGTATGTGGATTGACCTATAGTGCGGGGGTGTGGCACCTCCACGTGTCCGGGGTGCTACACCGACGAACCAAATTTCGACTAAAAACCATCGTCGCAGGTAATCTCAGACGAAATTTCCGAGGAAAATTGCGACGAACAATATTTCCGACGAAACTCCGACGAATTTCAGACGAAACTTTTTCTCGCCCGAAATCAACCAATCTCCGACGAACCAATTTTCCGGCGAAATTGCGACGAATTTTCCGGCCAAAACGTATTGACCCAATTTTCATCGAATATATTTCCGACGAATTTGCGACCAAAAGGATATTATTTCTACGATCCTCTTGAACAAAAGGTGTTTGTGTCAAGAAACACCACTTTTCTTGAGGACTCGATCCTTAAAGAAAAGAAAGGCAAGATCGCAGAGCTCGAAGAGGTTCAAGACCAAGGTCCCATGCCAAGTTCGGAGACTAACATCCCTCAGCCTATCGCAGAGAGTGATACAAGCGAAAATCCTCCTCTAGTAAGAAGTTCTGAACGCATTCCTAGACACCCAGAGAGATGGTACGATTTTCTTTACCAAACATCTGAAATGGATAATGATCCATTAACTTATGAGGAGGCACTGTTAGATTCGGACTCTGAACAGTGGAAAGAAGCAATGAAATCCAAAATAGAGTCCATGTACTCTAACCAAGTTTGAAGCTTGGTTGATCCACCTGATAGGATCACGCCTATAGGGTGCAAATGGATATATAAGCACAAGCTTGGAGTAGATGGAAGCGTGGTAGCCTTTAAAGAAAGATTAGTTGCGAAAGGTTTCACTTAAAGACCAGGTGTAGACTTTGATAAAGCCTTCTCCCCGGTTGCAATGCAAAATTCCATTCGGATCTTGCTTACCATTTTGCATATTATAACTATGAGATATGACAAATGGATGTGAAAACTGTCTTTCTCAATGGAGACCTTGACAAAGATATTTACATAGAGCAACCCATGGGTTTCATAGTTAGTGGGAAGGAACAAAAGGTTTGTAAGCTCCAAAGATCAATCTATGGATTGAAACAAGCTTCTAGGAATTGGAACATTAGATTTAATGAAGCAGTCAAATTGTTTGGCTTTATTCAAAATCCGAATGAGTCCTACGTGTACAAGAAAGAATTGGAAACCTCAGTTCAATTTCTAATAATTTATGTAGATGACATCCTTCGCATTGGGAATGCAAAGGATGACATAAAAGTAACAAAGTCTTGGTTCTCGAACCAATTTGAGATGAAGGATCTTGGTGATGCATCCTACATTCTCAGCATAAAGATCTATCGGGATAGATCTAAGAGATTGTTAGGATTATCACAGTCAGTTTATATAGATAAAACACTAAAGAGGTTTAGTATGGAAGAATCCAAACGTGGGAAACATCCAATGGGCCCGGGAACAGTTCTTTCGAAGAAGCTGTGTCCCAAGACTGAACTTGAAAAGTCTAGGATGTCCAAAATTCCTTATGCATCAGCCATAGGAAGCATAATGTATGCGATGCTGTTAGGAATAGTGCCCTAGAAAGCCGATTCGACGTAATCTGCTTTGGGACTTTTCTTGTATCACAGACAATCTTTGAATAATATACGATTGATTATAGGCAGACACTTCTTTATATCCCAATACATGTTTTGTGTGTTTCCATTACGTGCGCATGTATGAGAACTCCCCTAATCCTGATGACTTTAGGACTCTACCATTTAGGTGAAATGGTTCATGAAACGAGCCCTATATCACATAAGTCATGATTAGTAAAATACTCCAAGCCGATGAGTCCTACAGATAGTGGGAGTGTCAACCTGACTCCTCTAAGGCTTGCTTGTGGGATCACTCCCTTAAGAAGGACCACCTTGTTTCATGGAGGTGCAAAGTGTATAGTTGATACGTGCGTGATACATAAGGGTGCTTACTTCAATAAGTAAGTTCACTGAGGTGCCCCGTGTGAGAAGATTCCTAAATGGGAAAGGAAGTTTCTATTTCAGGAAATGGAAACTTCCAGATTAGGAAATATCTCACGAGTCATTGATGTGATTAATTGATCCTTAGACTTGAGGTTCCATGTCACTTTATGAGTTAACTCTGTAGTCTTTGGTATAAGCTTTAAAGGGTGTCGCCTTAGACAACTGATTCAAGGCTTATGCTGGGGCTGCACAAGTGATTCATGAAAGTGAATGAGAATCAAGAAAGGACCTACACTTGCATTTGCAAGGTGATCTCTTATTGTGTAAGTCATTCATATGCCATATGGAGTCCTTGGCCAAGGCAGTAGATCAAGACATCAAGAAAAGGGTTTCTTGGATTGAGATCAAATGGATATGAAATGCACTTAGCTTTAAGACCGGATTATTAGGGTTCTGATTATTCCCTTGCCCTAGATCTTGGTTGAGAGATAGTAAGTAGGAGGATTGTATCTCACATGAATCAATGACTTAAAGGTTCTGTCGAATCCGAACATTCCAATTCAGCTAGGGGTTAAACACCTGTTGCTAGACTATGGTCGTTTAATCTGTGGACTGATTAATTAATTAGGGAATTAATTAATTAGGGTCACTGCTAATTGAATTGAGAACCTAGAGGGTCACACACAACAACTTGGTTACATGAGTTGAGGCTTTAAAATGATTAAACGAGTTAATCAAGCCAAGAGGGTTCCACACGTGTGAAACCACACGTGTGGCTCACGTGAGTGACACGTGTCATTGTGACACGTGTCACACACGTGTATGAATATATGTGTATATTTATTTATGTATTAAATAATTAATGTGATTAATTATTTAATAGACTTTGGTTTAATTTTGAATTAAAAAGAAAGTCTTATTTTGGAGAAAAATAATCTAGTTAATTAATTATGAATTAATTAATTAGATAAAATAAGTTATTTATTTTAAATAAATAAAGTATAAAATTATCCAAAAATAGTTTGGATATTTTTAGCTCTCTTGAAAGTTGATTTGAATAAGAATTCAAAGTCAAAGTCAAAATTACTTGATGATCAAGTAATAGGAGAGAGAGAGACCAAAATCCTAGCCCATTAAGGACTAGGAATTTCGTCCCTCCCCTTTCTTATATATAGGGGAGCTCATGCTCCCCTTTAAAGCTAATTGACAATTCTTGGTTCATGTGTTGAACACCTTCCTTTCTCCAAGATTAAATAAAACCCTAGGTTAAGCCTAAACACTAACTAGAGAACTAGCATCCTTACTAGTTAGATTGTAGCCAAGTTGGTGGACTATCTCTAGAGACTTCAAGTTAGAAGTTTTGAAGATTCGAGCTTTACCAAAAGTGGGGATTAAGCAAAATGATCAGAAGGGATGATGAAACGATTCTGAACCCAACAGAAAACGAGTGAAAAAATCGAACCAAAGAAGATGGCGAAAACCGTTCGTCCATATCCTGAAAGATGAGTTTTTTCACGAGGGTTTTATGGCTGGCAGATTTCTACTTTCGCAAAACTGGTTTTCGAAGGGAGTTTCAATCCTGCTTTTCTCGTTTCATGTTTCTTTCTTTATGTTATATTGTTAAGACCATCTCTAACATGAATTGAATCTAGGTTGGTGTGGATTGCTATCCCGACAATGGATTCTGAAGTAGAAAGAGACTTTCGAGGGACGGGTTGTCAAGCCGCGAGAAGAGCGTTCTTGGGTGGCTTGAAACGCTTCAAGAAAGAATAAAAGAAAAGTAAGTTTTCTATCTCTACGAATTTGGTTACACGATTGCGAGTCCAAGATCCTTTTGTTGGAAAAATTTTAAATTCCGCTGCTTTCTGATTCGTGTTTTCCAACAAGTGGTATCAGAGCCAGGTTCGTTAATCGTGTTTCTGATTCGTCTCAATTAAACTGAATTTTGAGAAATTCTTGAATCTGAATTACAGTTAGGTATTCTTGAATTTGTATCGTAATCTGAGCTTTTGAATCTGAGAGGTTTCCTGATAAATTGAGAAAATCGTTTTCTGAAAAAAAAAAAGGGTTTTATTTTAGATTTATTAAAATCGCGATTTTGATTCCCGAATCGAGACGAAAATTTTTCTGAAAAATTTTGTACGAAAAACGGTGTGGGACGACGAGGACCAAGCGAGTTTGTCGCTCGTCGTCGCCGCACGCGGACGGGTCCGGACGAGGCCGGAACAGCCTGTGCGGGATCGCCCGCACACCCATGTGCGGGACTGCCCGCACGCTTCCGCCCAGCCCTGTGCGGGATCGCCCGCACACCCCTGTGCGGGACTGCCCGCACGCGTCCAGAACAGCCTGTGCGGGACTGCCCGCACGCGTCCGCCCAGCCCTGTGCGGGATCGCCCGCACACCCCTGTGCGGGACTGCCCGCACGCGTCCGCCCAGCCTTGTGTGGGATCGCCCGCACACCCTGTGCGGGACTGCCCGCACGCGTCTGCGCGGGGCTGTGCGGGATCGCCCGCACGCTTTCGGGCGGATGTGACGCGATGCGATTTTTCGTGTTTTTGGCCCAAATTTTATTTTAAAATTATTTTTAAAATTATTTTTTACTGAAAATATTTTAATTTTGAAATAAAATTATAATTTGGGAATTTCGGGAATCAAAGTCAATTTTAATTTTTCGGGAAAAGTATAATTATTATTTTTTGAAATAATGATTTTAATAAAATTGTTAATTTTTGAATTAACTTGAATTTTATCAGATTCTAGCTTTTGATTTTGAAATTATTCTTGAACAAGGAACTGTTTTTCAGATTACTTTGAGTTAGTCGAACTTAAAGTTAAAGGAATTTTAAATTTATTGGTAAATTTAAATTCTTGCAATTTAAGCATGTTAGGTGATCATGGGTTTAGATCTATGTATGGTTTTAATTTATGCACATGGATGGTTTAAATTGGGGTTGGAGCCCTATAGTTGCGTTTTTCAATTGAGGTTGGAGCCTCACTTATGTGCGTACTGTTATGTGATTTATTATGTGGCTTTCCATATTACTATTTTTGAGGCCGGGGTATGCCCCGTGTAATTGTCTAAGGCCAATATGAAGATTGAGCCTTATTACTTTATGTCTTTTTCTTTTTATTGTAATTTGAGAGTAGAGATAGGTGGTGAGGTTTTATTTTCATTTTGGAGAAAATGCACCCATGGAGTAAGATGGACCACATTCAAGTAACAAGGAGGCCATAAGTGAAGACCCCTCAAAATGTTAGGGAGGGGAATCTCAATTGTTAAATGTAATAGAGATAGGGCTCGTATTTTGTTACCGCTTTCCCTTATGTGATTTAAACTGTTTATGTGGCATGTATGTTAGAACTTGTGATTGTGGAGTGGCTCCCACATATCACGCATAAGATAGGTAGAACCCATGATCATTACATGTTAGTATCATGCTAGGACATGTTATCTGTTTATGTGCTTGTTTGAAATGCATTTAAGTTGTACTTGCATTAATCAAGACTAATTAAATTGGATAACATATATGTTGGTGAGGTCGAACCGAACAACTCTTCGGTTGATTCGAAAATTCCCATTAAATATTAAGCTCATTTCGAATAATAGGTATTTAATTCGAGATGCAAATTTTGAATTAAATTCCTAGCATTCCATCAATAGGTTTTAAGTTTAGTAAGTAAAGCTAGTTATTGTCCGCGAGTCGTGGGATAGCTAGTGGAGCTTATTAGTTCTTAGTTACGTAATTGATCATTTTAAATGATCAATATTTCGTGGTTCATTTTGGCAAGGGCGATGTCCGCGAGTCGTGGGTCGTTCGAACTAAGTTTTGATCATGATCTTATGATTGATGGGTCTAGCTTAACGCCTAAGTAAATATGGATGTCGCACGAGTCGTGGGTCCATATTGAAAGATGGGTGATGCAAAAACAATTACTAAGAGTTCTAAAGGTGTTAGAATTGGTAAGTTGTACCTACCTAGGATTTTACTTAGAATGTCCGCGAGTCGTGGGTTCGAGGTAAAATGCTTAGGATCTTAGTACCCGTTGGGAAACGTGTTCCTCTTAGATCTTTGGGAATTATAGATCTTTGAAAAACAGTGGGAGCTACATTAGATTAAAGACCTTATCTTATGTATATCGTTATTATTCAGCATGCTCACCTAGTTCTCTGCTTAGCATTTAGGTTGTAGTTCTGTGATTCTCTACAATATGAAATGCAAACCCATTCGTATCCATCCTTAAGTCAAATAAGTTGACTAAGTCCTGACTAACTCTAAATGGCTTCGGATCCTAAAATTCATTTTAGAATCCGACTAGAGAAAGGCGTTCTCTAAAAGGCGAAGTTTTTCAATTGTGAAAATTCGACCCGGGCCAAAAGAGAAGCAACCTGAGGTGATGGAATTTTTCCAAACCACTTAAGAGCAATTGAACCACCTCATAAAATGTTACAATGTATAACATTATGGAATTATTCAATATCCCAAATGAGGAAACAAGTGCACACGAACAAGGTCTAAAGATCTTACTTGAAGATCTTATGGTCTCGATCATCAACCGAGAAAAGAGTTCTCTATGCACTGATTGCTTACATTGCTTCCACCATCATTCAAACTCTTTATGCTCAACTAGAATGATGCTAATGTAGCATAGTTAATCATTTAAGTTGATAATGGTTGAGAGCATCCTTAAGAAGGAACAAAAGGTTGTGATGGTTAATTCTTCTTCTAAACTCACTGAGTTAAAGGCCTGAAGGCCTAAAGAAGAAGAAATCCTTAAGAGCCCAATGGAGGGGCATGTAAGGGGTACGCCCAAAAGACACTAGAGATCAAATTGGACGTTTGCTTCTATGGTAGCAAATAAGGACTTTGAAAGGGAACTGCAAAGAGTATGAGTACTCTGAAATGTTACCTCGTTTAGCAATTCTACTAGGAATAGAATTCAGTAGTCTTGAGTCAATTCTGCATAATCCGTTGTGCAAAGACTCAAGGTACTAATGTTCTGAACATGCAACGAGATAACAAAAGTAAGTGAGATGACAAAGCTTCGAATTACTTTGGAACGTTGAGATATAAAAGGATTAGCAAGTCGGACACCTTAAGATCATTCTATGAAAATGAACCTATAGTGTTGACTTCCTGTGAATCCTGTCATGAGGGAAGCGTTCCTGAATCCCGTTTATAAGAAACATGGAACGTTCCAAAATTATGGTGGATTTCGATCCATGCTGATGAGTGTAAGATGCTTAATGTAAGCACTAGATACAATCGTCAGTTTAATCATTATGAATGAATGTACTTGTTAAAGTACAAAATCGAAACTTATATGAAATTCTTAGAATTTCGAAAGGAGGTTAGGAACCGAAGTAGTCATAAGTTATAGGTAAATCGATATGATCGAGATAGCCAATATCTTAGCAACTAATTCCTTACTCATCTTAGAGATAATAGGATTATCTCTCAGTAAACTAATTCGAGAACACCTTAGTGTTTCCGAATGAGGGAATGAAACCTTATAGGATATGGTCCATTCCATAGCAAGCTTTACTGACTTATAATCATTCTAGGAATAAACTCCCAGAATATGCAGTTAGAGATTTTTGAATTTTGCACCTTCCAAAATCAGTCCTTTAGTTGCACTATGCAATGTGGCATATTAAATTCCCTAATTATTCTTGTCCAAGAATTTAATGGAATCCTCTTAAGTGAAGAGGATAGTGGGAGACAAGCTTGAAACGAGTTCAAGTTTATACAACGATAATGGATATCAGTTTTGTGATTCCCTTGCACAAAGGTTGTTTGTCTCAAAGGAATGTACCTTTCTTAAGGAATCGTTCCTATAGAAGAAGAAAGGCAAGCAAGCAGACCTCAAAGAAATTTGAGAAAAAATATCCATGCCACATATAGAAGAAACGAGCTCATCTGATAAAACTTAGCCAAATTTTAGAGTATGTACACGTATGAAACCATTCTCTTAAGATGTGTTTAGAACGCATTCCTAGATAGCCAAGAGGAGACACTGTCAGATTTGGAATCTGAGTAGTGTAAGCAAATCCAATATGGATTCCATATACTCGAACCAAGTTTTGACCTTGGTTGATCCACCTGATAGGATCAAGCTCATGCAACTTCGAGTGAATGAAAGCATTACAACCTTCTTGACGGTTGAAATGCAAAAGGTCCATTTGGATTGTGTTTATCACATCCTCATATTCTGACTATGAGATATGATAAATGAATATGAGAACTATCTTGTTCAATATGAGATTGAAAGAGACTGAAATAAGGTATTTCTATAAATCTCATATTCAGTGGGAGTATGCATAAGGTATGCAAATCCCTAAAGTCAATCTGTGGATTGATAAAGGCTTCTAGGAGTTAGACAATTCGATTCCATAGGATAGTCAAATCGTTTGACACAGATGGAAGTCGAATAAGTCTCAAAAGTGTACATAAGAAAGTTAGTGATGTAAGAGTCAATTTAGGTTCTTTAGAAGACGATGTCCTTCTCATTAGGAATGTCAAGGATGACGTGAAAGTTACCAATTCTTGTTTAAGAAACAATTTGACATGAAAGATCTTGGTGATTATCCTATATTCTCGACATTCAGATCTATAGAAGATAGATCTAAGAGAATAAAAGGATTATCACAAAATGAGTACATAACCACGGTACTAAAAGGAGTTTAGTATGGACAATGGAACGTCTCTTTTGAAGAGTATGTGTCCTAAGATAAACTTTGAGAAAGTTAGAATGTCCAAAATCCCTTTAAGTGAAAGGGTGCATAATGTATGAAAAGTTATGTACTAAATTAGATATGACACAACACTAAGCGTAGTAGGCCGAATCTAATATGACCTCAGAGAAGGTCATTAGATCTCTGTAAAGGATGTCCTTAGAGTACTTGAGAAGAAATGAGGATATGTATTAGTTTACAGAGCCCAAAAGATCTTGTTGTTAGAAGGATATTTGATGTAACCGTTCATCAAACATGGATGATTATGAAATCATTGCAAGGATACAACTTCTACCAGAATGGTAATGCAATGTGTTGGAAAGGGTTCCAAGGACGGACATTGCAAAACTCGACTGTCGTAGTTGAGAACTTAGTCGTATTATATAACGCTAAGTTAAGTGTTTGGGTAAGAAACTCCATCTAACAAGTTAGATGAAGTTCCTAGCATGAAACAACTCCTTTATCATATTGTATGATAAAATGAATGGTTGCTCAAGTAAGAGAACCAAGACCTCACCAAGAGACTGAACACGTGATTACGAATCACTTTATAAGGAAAAGGTGTTTCCTAAGAGATGTGTAAACAAGAGGGTCACATCAGCAGAGAATATAGCAGATCCACTTTGGAAACGCCCAAAGTCAATAGGCTCTCAAAGTGCATCTTGAGAAGATAGGACTTAGAATACCTAAATGGCTTTTACGGGCAAGTGGGAGATTGTTAGGAATAGTGCCCTAGAAAGCCGATTCGACGTAATCTGCTTTGGGACTTTTCTTGTATCACAGACAATCTTTGAATAATATACGATTGATTATAGGCAGACACTTCTTTATATGCCAATACATGTTTTGTGTGTTTCCATTACGTGCGCATGTATGAGAACTCCCCTAATCCTGATGAATTTAGGACTCTACCATTTAGGTGAAATGGTTCATGAAACGAGCCCTATATCACATAAGTCATGATTAGTAAAATACTCCAAGCCGATGAGTCCTACAGACAGTGGGAGTGTCAACCTGACTCCTCTAAGGCTTGCTTGTGGGATCACGCCCTTAAGAAGGACCACCTTGTTTCATGGAGGTACAAAGTGTATAGTTGATACGTGCGTGATACATAAGGGTGCTTACTTCAATAAGTAAGTTCACTGAGGTGCCCCGTGTGAGAAGATTCCTAAATGGGAAAGGAAGTTTCTATTTCAGGAAATGGAAACTTTCAGATTAGGAAATATCTCACGAGTCATTGATGTGATTAATTGATCCTTAGACTTGAGGTTCCATGTCACTTTATGAGTTAACTCTGTAGTCTTTGGTATAAGCTTTAAAGGGTGTCGCCTTAGACAACTGATTCAAGGCTTATGCTGGGGCTGCACAAGTGATTCATGAAAGTGAATGAGAATCAAGAAAGGACCTACACTTGCATTTGCAAGGTGATCTCTTATTGTGTAAGTCATTCATATGCCATATGGAGTCCTTGGCCAAGGCAGTAGATCAAGACATCAAGAAAAGGGTTTCTTGGATTGAGATCAAATGGATATGAAATGCACTTAGCTTTAAGACCGGATTATTAGGGTTCTGATTATTCCCTTGCCCTAGATCTTGGTTGAGAGATAGTAAGTAGGAGGATTGTATCTCACATGAATCAATGACTTAAAGGTTCTGTCGAATCCGAACATTCCAATTCAGCTAGGGGTTAAACACCTGTTGCTAGACTATGGTCGTTTAATCTGTGGACTGATTAATTAATTAGGGAATTAATTAATTAGGGTCACTGCTAATTGAATTGAGAACCTAGAGGGTCACACACAATAACTTGGTTACATGAGTTGAGGCTTTAAAATGATTAAACGAGTTAATCAAGCCAAGAGGGTTCCACACGTGTGAAACCACACGTGTGGCTCACGTGAGTGACACGTGTCATTGTGACACGTGTCACACACGTGTATGAATATATGTGTATATTTATTTATGTATTAAATAATTAATGTGATTAATTATTTAATAGACTTTGGTTTAATTTTGAATTAAAAAGGAAGTCTTATTTTGGAGAAAAATAATCTAGTTAATTAATTATGAATTAATTAATTAGATAAAATAAGTTATTTATTTTAAATAAATAAAGTATAAAATTATCCAAAAATAGTTTGGATATTTTTAGCTCTCTTGAAAGTTGATTTGAATAAGAATTCAAAGTCAAAGTCAAAATTACTTGATGATCAAGTAATAGGAGAGAGAGAGACCAAAATCCTAGCCCATTAAGGACTAGGAATTTCGTCCCTCCCCTTTCTTATATATAGGGGAGCTCATGCTCCCCTTTAGAGCTAATTGACAATTCTTGGTTCATGTGTTGAACACCTTCCTTTCTCCAAGATTAAATAAAACCCTAGGTTAAGCCTAAACACTAACTAGAGAACTAGCATCCTTACTAGTTAGATTGTAGCCAAGTTGGTGGACTATCTCTAGAGACTTCAAGTTAGAAGTTTTGAAGATTCGAGCTTTACCAAAAGTGGGGATTAAGCAAAACGATCAGAAGGGATGATGAAACGATTCTGAACCCAACAGAAAACGAGTGAAAAAATCGAACCAAAGAAGATGGCGAAAACCGTTCGTCCATATCCTGAAAGATGAGTTTTTTCACGAGGGTTTTATGGCTGGCAGATTTCTACTTTCGCAAAACTGGTTTTCGAAGGGAGTTTCAATCCTGCTTTTCTCGTTTCATGTTTCTTTCTTTATGTTATATTGTTAAGAACATCTCTAACATGAATTGAATCTAGGTTGGTGTGGATTGCTATCCCGACAATGGATTCTGAAGTAGAAAGAGACTTTCGAGGGACGGGCTGTCAAGCCGCGAGAAGAGCGTTCTTGGGTGGCTTGAAACGCTTCAAGAAAGAATAAAAGAAAAGTAAGTTTTCTATCTCTACGAATTTGGTTACACGATTGCGAGTCCAAGATCCTTTTGTTGGAAAAATTTTAAATTCCGCTGCTTTTTTATTCGTGTTTTCCAACAGATGCTATGTACTCGATCGGATGTAGCTTACGCACTTAGCGTGACCGATTCCAATCTGACACTGGCGAAGGTTACTGGACTACTGTAAAGAACATCCTTAAGTACTTAAGTTGAACTAAGGATTTGTTCTTGGTTTACGGAGTCCAGCAAGATCTTGTCATTAGAGGATACTGCGATGCAAGCTTTGCATCAGAAATGGATGACTTTAAATCCATGTCCGGATACATATTCTGCCTGAACGGCGGAGCAATAAGTTGGAAAAGTTCCAAGCAAGCGACCACTGCAGATTCGACCACTAAGGCAGAATACTTAGCTGCAAATGATGTTGCTAAGGAAGGTGTTTGGGTAAGAAACTTCATCCAAGAGTTAGGTGTAGTTCCTAGCGTTAAAGACCCCGTTACAGTGTTTTGTGACAACACTGGGGCGGTTGCTCAAGCAAGAGAACCAAGATCTCACCAAAGGACCAAGTACATTTTGAGGAAGTATCACTTAATTCTTGATATCATCAAGAGAGGAGATGTGCAAATTGGATCACATCGACAGAGAACATGGCAGATCCGCTTACTAAAGCCCTCAGTCAGCAGGCTTTCGAAGGACATATTCAGAAGATAGATCTTAGATTAGCACCTGAGTAGCTCTGATGGGCAAGTGAGAGGTTATTAGGAATAGTGGCCTTAAAGCAGATGTTTGCTTTACTATTTCCTTGTGAAATCACAAACAATCTTTGAATAATAAACGGGATAATTTTAATCATAGGCAATGACTTCTTTATGTGCTTATTTATTTATGTTTGGGTTGACTGTATTTTGTACGTATTGGACTCCCCTAATCCGAAGAGGCCTTTAAGAACTTTGTCGTTATTGGAACGACACATGAAACAAGTTCTTAACTCCATAGGCGAGGATTAGAAACTTGTCCAAGTCAATGAGTTCGACAGACAGTGGGAGTGTCGACCTTGACTCTGCTGAGACTTGCTTGTGTGATTATGTCCTTTTGAACGATCACTCAGTTTCATGGAGTGATAAGTGCAAACGCTGATACGTTCATAATACATGAGGGTGATTGTTACAAGAACTTCATCACTTAGATGTCCCGCGTGAGAACATTCCTAAATGGGAAAGGAAGTTTCCTGAAACTTCCAGATTAGAAAATATCTCACAGGTCAATGACATGATTCATTAATCCTTAGACTTGAGATTCTATAATGTCTCATATGAGCTAACTTTGTACTCTTTGATATAGGCTCAAAAGGTGTCGCCATATAGACACCTGAACCACGGCTTATGTTGGGATTACACAAGTGGCATATGTAGAATTAGTAGAATCAATAAAGGACCTACACTTGTTAAGAACAAGGATGATCTCTTACTGATTGAGTTGTTCGTAGTCCATTAAACTCTAAACCCTTGGCCAAGGTGGATAAAAGATCAAGACATCTAGAAAAATGGGGTTTTCTAAGATTGAGATCGAAATGGATATGAAATGAACTTAACTTTAAAGATCGAGAATATTTGGGATCTGAGAATATTCTCATGCCTTAGTTCTTGATTAAGAGATGGAGTTGTAGGAGGATCGTATTTCACTCATTGTCATTGACTGAAAGGTTCTTCGATTCATTTCGTTATTCGGCTACGGGTCACACGCCCATTGCTAGATTACGGTAATGTGATCTGTGAGGTGATTAATTGATTAGAGAATTAATTAATTATTGTCACTGCTAATCGAATAATAAACCTAAAGGGTTACACACAAATGCCAGAACACGAGGGTTATGGTAGGATGTTAATATGATTAACGAAGGATCAAATTGTTGGTCAAAAAATGGGGGTGGAACACGTGGGCATTGCCACGTGTCACGTATGCCTGCGTGGCTGCCACGTGTCATGTACACGTGGCTGATGCATGGCTCTAACGTGTAATTATATTACACGCGACCTTTCCTAGATTAGTTAATTAAATTGTAATTAATTAATTTTAATCTTTCAATTAATTATTGAATTAATTGTTAAGACTAATTCTCAAATAAAACTTAACCCGATAAATAATTAATTGGGAATTAATTTATTTATTGAATATTGACTTTTAACTTTAGGAAAGTTGAAAAGTCTAACTTCCTATTGTAGGAGAGAGAAGAATATTCTTGCAAGACTTGGAGAAAAAGTTGGGAACTTATTTTCTCCAATTAAATAAATAATTAAATTAGTTAATTAGTGAGCAAGAAAACAAAGTCCACTAGGTTTATGAAACCCTAGGATTTTCGAGTCCCATAGTATTTATACTAGTGGTGATCTTCTCTTATTCTTTAGACCAACACTCACGAAGGGTTAAGTTTTTTAGAAAAATAAAATAAAAATTTTCAAAGCAAAATCCTAGCTATTAACACAAGCTATAGAACTAGCATTCTCACTTGCTTGATCGTGTTCTAGGACTGGTGTGGATACACTTTGGAGGATCGCTGCTTTGGGATCTAATCGAAGGCCGTTTGAGGGATTTTCCGCTTAATGGGTATTTGTTAGGCGGTAACAACATCACAAGAAAGCTTCAATTAAAGTGAGTTTCTTGTCATTCCCAACATTACAGTACGAAAATTGCAAGACAATGATTAAACTTGTGGAAAAATTTTAAACTTCCGCTACTCAACTCTTTCGGGTTTTCCAACTATAATGATATTGAGAAATTTCCTGTATACAATCCAGACAACAACTATAACCCGTTTATTTTCTTGAAGATGTTGTTCACTGATAAAGGGGAATTCATTGATCACTACAAGAAATCCTGCAAATTCCGACGGAAAATTCCGAGGGAATTCTGACGGAAATAGTAAATTCCGACGGAATTCCGAGGGAATTCCGACGGGACACATGCCGTAGGAAAACCCTCCCTCGGAATTCAAAACCGACGGAAAACCGACGGAATTCCGAGGGACAAAAATCAGAAAAAAAAAATTAAATTTAAAAAATTCCGACGGAATTCCGAGGGAAATTCCGTCGGAATTTGCTTTAAAAAAATTTTTAATTAATTATTTCCGACGGAATTTCCCTCGGAATTTACTGGAAAAAAAAATTTTAATTAATTATTTCCGACGGAATTTCCCTCGGAATTCCATCGGAATTTACTGGAAAAATAAAAACTTAATGAGCCCCTGGGGATTCGAACACCCGACGTTGTGGTAGGAAGACCTTATGGAAACCAAGGAAAACCAGTTGAGCTAGATCAATTCATTGGTTTAGTTTGATACAAATATTTATATATCATTTGAAATAATAAAATCATAAATTTTGTAGACTATATTTAAAATTGAGTTCTAAGAAAATATTAATTATAACTACAAATATTATAATACGTCATAAGAATTCAATTTAAGCATAGATAAAACCGACGGAATTCCGACGGAAATCCCGTCGGAATTATTTAATATTATTTTTAATTTTTATTTTTAAAAAATCCGACGGAATTCCGACGGAAAGTTCCGTCGGAATTATTTAATATTATTTTTAATTTTTATTTTTAAAAAATCCGACGGAATTCCGACGGAAAGTTCAGTCGGAATTATTTAATATTATTTTTAATTTTTATTTTTAAAAAATCCGACGGAATTCCGACGGAAAGTTCCCTCGGAATTATTTAATATTATTTTTAATTTTTATTTTTAAAAAATCCGACGGAATTCCGACGGAGTGCCCGTCGAAATTATTTAATTTTTATTTTTATAGTTTATATTTAAAAAAACCGACGGGAATCCCATCGGAATTCCGTCGGAATTATTTAATATTATTTTTAAATTTTATTTTTAAAAAAATCCGATGGAATTCCGACGGAATTTCCGTCGGATTTATTTAATTTTTATTTAAAAAAAAAAAGACAAATTCCGTCGGAATCCCGTCGGAATTCCATCGGGAATTCCGACGGCCTGTTTCCCTCGGAATTTTCCGTCGGATTTCGGCGAATTTCTTGTAGTGGATGCAATCCATAATCTTGCAGTTTAAACAAGAAGAAATCTAAAGATTAAGAAAAATGACAAGAAAAGAGTCTATGCTAAATGTTTGGGTGATGGTTGGCGATGGAGGTGTCATGCCTTAAAAGTGGATAATGAAGATACATTTCAAATTAGGGAGTTTTACACTAAGCACTATTGCAATTTGTCAAATAAGGTAAAGTGCTTGAATTCCACCTGGTTATCTCGTAGGTATGAAGGTTGTTTTAGAACAGATTCAGAGAGAAAAGTTAAAGGATAGAAGAGGGATGAACAAAGAGAATTGAAAATCAATATATCTAAGTAACAAGCCTATAGGGCGAAAAGAAAAGCCTTGAGTTCAATTCAAGGTAAAGCTAGTGAGCAATATGATCTCCTTTGTGATTATGCCAATGAACTCAGAAGAAGCAACCCTGGCTCAACAGTGATCATGCAAATTGAGGAACATAATGAAAATGAGAAAGGTACTTTTGATAGGCTTTATTTATGTTGAAAGTGGGCTTTTTATCTGGATGTAGGCCATGAATTGGGGTCGATGGATGTCATCTAAGCAGTTTACATAAGGGTGTTTTACTAACTGTTGTAGGTATAGATCCGTGTAATAATTTATTTCCTATTGCTTATGTAATGGTTAGTTCAAAGACTAAGAATTCTTGGGAATGGTTTTAAACTTTGTTGAAAGAAGATCTCCACGTAGTTAGACATTTACTAGCTAATTTTAAGAGTAATGGGTGGAGAGGGATGGCCTATAGAAATGCTTTTTGGGCAGCTGCAATGGCTACTACAGAGCACAAATTCAAATACAGAATGGATGAATTGGGAAAACTTGATCCAAAGGCTTTGGATTGGTTTGTGGACAAGCCTGCAGTACAATGGAGTAGGGCATTTTTTAATCCCTTTCCAAAATGTGATATGTTGTTAAGCAATATGTGTGAATCTTTTAATGCTTGCATACTTGAAGCTAGAGATAAACCAATCATTACTTGTCTCGAATGGATCAGAGAATTTATAATGTCCAGATTATCTGAGATGAGAGATGCAGGCAAAAAATGGCTGGGGAGAAGGAAAATTTATCCTAAGATTAGAAAATTTCTTGATAGCAACATAGATAGGGCTGCAGATTGTTATGTTTTGAAGTCTGATGATTGGAATTATGAGGTTCATAGATATGAGGGATCAGTGCACGTTGTTAATTTGAAAAATGAGACATGCACGTGTAGAAAGTGGGAGTTATCAGACATACCTTGATGCCATAGTGTTGCTGCACTTCAAAGTCAAGATATTGATCCACAACACTATGTAAGTGAGTACTATATTGTGGAAGCATTTATGAAAGTGTATGCGCATGCGATCCTTCCCGTGAATGGCCCTAGATTGTGGGCAAAAATAGGAAATATTCCACCACTCCCACCAAATTTTGGAAGGCAAGCTGGAAGACCAAAAAAAACTAAGAAAAAGGGAAATTGACGAGCCACATAAACATAAAAAAAGTGGTAAAATATTGATGAAAATGAAGGCTCAAAAGTATTCTGTGAAGTGTCACTATTGTGGTATCAAAGGACATAACCAAAAAGGGTGCAAACAGAAAAAAGAAGATATTGCTAAGGCACAGATTCCACCAGAGACATCAAGGTCAAAACAAGCTAAGAAAGTGCAAAAGCCAAAGTCAAGGGAGACCACTAAACTCACTGTAAGTTGTTTACATGCTTAAATTCCAAATTCAATTTACATCATTTTACATTGTTCAATAGTTTATATTTTTTATTTCAGGCTAGAAAGAGAACAATTAGTGAAGTGAGACAAGATAGACCATTTATCAGTTCCAATCCGGTAGTGAATCCTACTCCTTTACAAGCTCCATTCAAGACATTCTTTGTAAATGACAATGCTGCCACACCACAAAGTTCAATCATTAGCACTGCCTCAGGACATTTTGTACCAATTCTACAAAAGGGTGGGAGAAGTTTTTGTGAGAATGCCAAATTCGGGTGCTGCTGTTGCTGCCACAAGAATAAAGAAACATAAAACCAACAAAAAATGAAGATCTTGTTGCTGTTTATGTAGTACTACTTTTTGTATGTGATGCTAATTTATTTTTGATACTTGATGATTAATCATTTTGGCTGACTATAAATAGCGGCCTGAATCACTTTGTTCATGCTTACTTAATGGTTATATTCAAACAGTGCTGATGATATTATGTTAATATAATGAGCATTAATTAATTTTGGTTGTATTTTTTTTTATTTGCACAACATGTTAAAACGAAGTAATGTCATTAAATTCTTGGTGTTGCTATGTAGATTGCATGGAGTGTAGATGTATACATGGTGGGAAAAAAAAATAGTATTCAGCCATATAAAGACAAAGGAAAAGTTAAGGAAATCTATTTGCCGCTGGAAATGCTTTCTCAATATCTTTTCCCTCCAAGAATGTCTTAAATATGACTCAATATTTTTTCCCTCCAAGAATGTCCTTTAACGGAGATTGAAAATTTTCCGTTAGCCCACTAACAGAAAAGTGGATTTGGATTTATATTGTCAAAAATTGAAAACTACTGAACTTATATTGATTGAGTTAATAAACTGTCCCTAACTCGAAAATAGGACTAAAACACAGGACCAAAAATGACATTTTACCTAATTTTTTTTTAATTTATTTTTACTCTTTCATTATTGTTATATAGTTTGACAATGTTCTCATACCTGAACCGGAGGTTGAAGTGATAGGCTTATTGATCTTCGGTTAAACAGGATCGATCGGTTCAATCGCCTATCGGTCCATATGAGTCATAAATAATTAATAATTATTTTTTTAATTAAGTATATAATATTATAAATATATAAAAGTAAATTCATCATGTTTCTTTATGCAATAACTAAAAAATTAAACATTTAATATGAAAATTAATATATCATATAATTATCTATCTATATCATTAAGCCAGAGACCCATTTGGTATCATGGACTCTCTTTTATTTTTTCTTTTTCTTTATTTTTATATACAAATTCAACCTATTTGGTCTCATGGACTCTCTTTTATTTTTTCTTTTTCTTTATTTTTAAATACAAATTCTAGCCAACAGTTTTCTGTTTAATTTCTTTCACACTCATCAAACTCTCAAATTCTTTTTTTTTTTTGTTTTTTTTGTTTTTTTATAATATTTTTATAATTTCTATTTGAAGAACTAATTTATAATAATTTGATATTATTTTATTTTATTTATTTATTAAAAAATAATAATTATATTAAAAATAATTATAAATTAATTAATACTTTGAAATTTTTAATTTTTTTTGCACATACATTGAATGTAGAGTCGCTAGTCATATAATAATTGAAGCAGGTAGCAATGATAGGAAAGAAACAAGGATCAATTTGCATGTTTGAGGACTATCACATTCATTAATA
This sequence comes from Lantana camara, assembly GCA_037501455.1. Classification (NCBI taxonomy): domain Eukaryota; kingdom Viridiplantae; phylum Streptophyta; class Magnoliopsida; order Lamiales; family Verbenaceae; genus Lantana; species Lantana camara. The sequence continues at coordinate 24,933,100 of CM074855.1, read as the reverse complement.
TCTTTATTTCCTTGTCTTCCTATTTCCTTGATTTACAAAATAAGAATAATCACATTGCCATATCTTGTACTAATTTCACATTACAAAAACCTCCCTTTAGATTTGAACAATTACAAATCTCCCTGATATACTGCCAGATATGAGGCATCGCGTGCAGTTATGGTCAAGCCGTGGGCTTAGAAGCATAATTAGAAACATATAGTTTTATAATGATAAAAATGTAGAATAATTTAATAAAATGGTCATCGCAACCAGAAACATGGACGATATATAGTATGATCATTCCCATTCGTTCATATGGATCAAATACGAACTGCATTTGCAAAGATTATTTAACTACGTATTACTGGTGTTATGAAAATACCATTTAGTCGTGTCACGTTGTGTCAAATATTGCTCTTCATATGATATACTAAAAAAAAAAAAAAAAGGAAAAGATAGTATCGTTGTGCACATGGTGTCTTCGGATTCATTCATCATAAGGTCTAATTATGGAATCCAACTAATTGCATGAGAAACATCATTATATTTATGAGTTAATTTAAAAATCTTGCAATCTACCTAGAAATAGTTTATTCGATCTGATCCTACGTACTAGGCCGATGTTCTTCCAAGGACAACTAACCAAAGAGTACAAGAAGTGGCTATTATGGGAAAACGAATGAGATAGCAGAAATATTCTCTTTACTTTTGGGTAAAATAGCAAATCTGGGACAGCGCTTTTGGATTTTAATTTACTTTAAATTTGCTACATTACATTTTAAGTGAGGAAGCCAAATTAAACTTCAAAAACGCAAAATGGGGTCAATTGTTGTTTTTGATGTGTAGTTTCATCTCTATTCATTTAAAAATTCACATTTCTGGTTTTATCACTTAATGATCAATATTTGATTTAAAATTCATGGCTATAGCAACATGCCTTTGGCAAACACTAGCCAATATCAGGGGTAGATTTTGTCAGTTTTCAAATTTAGAGGGTAGTTTTGTGTAATTAAACCAAACCTCACAATATGCAAATATAATCATCGGGTAATGTGAGATAAATCCCCACTTGACGTTATATTTTTACTCAACTCCTCAATTGGACATCAAATTTTTATTTTACTCCTCACGTGTAGTATGAGTATGATGTAATGCAATATTTATATCCTATTATGTTGTATAAATTTTCACCTCTCTCAAAACATGTTGTATAAATTTCATATAATGTAATATTAAAATATTGTAATAAAGAATTTATAACCTATTATATTAAATAAATTTTCGGGGAATAAAGTAAAAATCTCCAAATTGAGGGGGTTTTTTTTGAATAAATTGACCACCCAATTAAAAAAGAGGTTACAAATTACAATGCTACAGAAAAAGGGTGGAATATACAACTTTATGGAAAAGTAATGAAGTGAATTCGAATATGATCTTCAACCTCAAGTGGGATATGTAAAAGACAAAATCAGAATTCAATGCTGAGTACAAGACTTTATAAAGCTCAAATAATTGAGATATGTACACACACCGAGAAAGGAGTAAAAGTGCCTTATGGGAAACTACAAGAAATGGCCGTGTCAAACCCTAGCTCTTCATAAAGAATCTGGTTTTTCAAACCCTAGCTGCTATATATCTTTCATTATTCACTGTTCGTGTAAGCAGCAAATGTTGCAGTGGTCCTCAGAAGGGCATCATCGATGTATATACACTGCATGCCGGTCATTCACAGCCCCAGCCTTCCATAACAATCTATGCTTATCACAGCCCAGCCTTTCATAACAATTCATAACAATCTATGCTATAAATAGAAGAGATCCTCAAATAACAATCTAACCATTCAATGTCCGACCGAACTAAGGTCATTTGACATCAGAACCCACCTACGTGACTAAAATCACAGCCCCACCCTTCCATCACAATCTATGCTATCACAGTCCTGCCTTCCATAACAATTCATAACAATCTACTGTATAAATAGAAGAGATCCTCGAACAACAATCTAACCATTCAATGGTCGACCTAAGTTCATTTCCCATCAGAACCCGTCTAAGTGCTTATAATCACAGCCCCAGCCTTTCATAACAATTCACAACAATCTATGCTATAAATAGAAGAGATCTCCAAATAACAATCTATGTTATAAATAGAAAACATCCTCAGAACACTGTACCATTCCTTTGCATCTATATACTATAATAGAAGCTATTATGCTTTCTTATACTATTAGATAAATCACCAAATTCCTTTGCATCATTTTTAACTACAGCGCGCAACAGTTTGAGCAAACAACAAACCACAATTACCATTAACGCAGATTGAGCAAAACAACTAATCACAATCACCATTAACAATTCTGAACATTCTGTTAATAATGACCGAACCACCGTCTGCACAAAAACAAAAAACAGAATGATGTTCCATTTAAACTGAAAAAGTTACCTCTACGAGTTTTTTCCCATCCAATTATGAGTTTCAGTGTTGATCCACGCTGAGTTTCCAGTCAGTGACGGTCACGATGAGAAACACTTGGCCTAAAGTAAGAAACTCCCATTAAACAGTGTCATTCACAGAGGAAGAAATAACATATTAAATCTTAGAAGACACTACCAAAGACACCGGAAATAATATATTAAAACTTAAAAGACACTAAAAATAACATATTAAAACTTAAAAGACACTAGAAATATCATATTAAAATTTAAACGACATTGTCTATTCCTTTTCCATTGTCGCCACCGTCGTCATTTTCTCTTCTCCCGCCACCATCGTCATTTTCTCTTTTACTTTTCTCATTGTGGCCACCATCGTCATTTTCTCTTTTCCTTTTCTCATTGTCGCCACCATCGTCATTACCATCGTCATTATTATTGCCGCCCTCATTTTCTGGTGCACACGAGGGGCAGAAATCTCTGTTAAGCAGAAAATTCACGATACAATGATAATGAAAAGCATGATGGCATCTTAGACGAGCTATTTGAGAACCCAATACCGGACCGCGCTTACAAATACGGCATACATTCATCAAATTGAGCCCCTCGACATCATTTTGCACTCTAGTCTTGTTCATCATCAAGAAATAAGCCACGCGAGAATCATCAATGGGTAGTCTCCCCTCGCGGGCCCTGTCCAAGAGGTAGGCATCTCCTGCGCTCACATAGATCGGCACCAAACGCTCCGGCCTAATTGCCCGGTCGGCAGCGGCGGCGGCCTCCTCCCCCGGCTGCTGCACGGTGTAAACATGGAACTCCACAACTACGGGGACTACATCCTGCGCCGCCACTTCTGTGGCGAAAGCCAGCGCGTCCCTAAACATTTGACGAGCCGCAGCAGGAGGAAACCAATATTCAACAAGCCTGCCTAACCACTTAATAGTGAAAAGGGAGTTAGTTGCATTTTCACCGCCGACGGCGTATAATCTCTCCGAACCGAGTACCTCTTCACCTTCTGTTGTCTTCAGGATGAAACTGGTTCTGAGCTGGAATAGCAAAGTTCTGACTCCGATCGATGGCTGGTAGATGCACCGGGGAATTATATCTTCATCCAACCGAAAATTGTAGCGATATTCATACCCAAAACCATTGGGTACCAACACAAAATCATTGGGTTCCATCTTGCAAGGATCGAAAAACGAGATCCGGAGATCTGGAATCGGCTAGGGTTTTGCGGGTTTAGGCAAGCACCACCACTAGGTCATTCCTCACACTTGTCACTTTCTCTCTTTTTTTTATTTCTTATGTATATTTCTTGTTTTGTTTAGTTTTTTCTTATTTTTCTCATTTCGTTATTTCTTACAAAATATATAATCTTATTTATTTTTTAATTTGATATGTATAAAATAAAATTTAATTATTTATATTTCTTTTTTTATTTAATATATTATTTAAAAAAAATTCCTTACTTATGAAATCACTACTTGTTAAACATATTATATGTAAATTACATAAAATTTATTTTTTCTTAACATATTATTCAATTACAAAATATTATTAATTATTTTAAAAAATGATTATCATGAATTGAACTAATTTGAATTGTTAAAAATATAAAATAAATATATTTTGAAAATAAAATTAATTTGTAGATAAAAAAAAAGTTAGTTCTTCATATACAATTATTTTTTAAATTAAAAAATATATATAAATAATTAAATTTTTTTATACATGTCATAATTGAAAATAAATAATATATTTTATAAAAAATAATGATTTAACCGAAATAAAAAAGATAAAATAAGAAGAAAACTAAACAAAACAAGAAATATGCATAAGAAATAAAAAAGAGAGAGAAACTGACAAGTGTCAAAATTTAAGAAGAATGGTCTAGTAGGTGCTTACCTAGCATATACTAAACCGGTTTTACGGGAGGGGAATGGAAAGAAAACGAGTACAAGAAAAAGAATAGTTAGGGTTTCCAAATCATGTAATATATATGCCTTTATTGGGCTTGTGCTGGGCCTGTAGATTACATGCATTTACTTGGGCTTCGGCTCTCCAATTCGATCAATTTTTGTTTACAACTGGTAGGTTGGGCACCGGTCAAATTTCCATTTAAACAATTTTAAGATAGAATTGACTCGATCAAATTTAGCAATTTAAATTGACCGATCATGACAAGGGCTATTTCAATTCTGCCACATGCCGTTATCCTTGATCAAATTACGCTTGAGTCGAGTCTGCCTTTAGCTTATGTTTGTTTCGTTCTCACAACTCTACATTAAGGTTGGGGATTCCCCTTCACTACAAATTCTAGGTTGTGAGTTGTGACACCCGTTTGTTTGGCAGGTCAGATATGACGTCACGATTGAGTTTATTTATGTAATTGTATTCTTTTAATTTAAATTATGCGCTAATTAATCTATTTAAGTGATTAACTTGCCCTTTATGTTCAAATTAATACGTATTTCCTCGTTCGTAATTGTTTTATGTGAATCCGATGTCGAGCATGCTAATTATATAAAACTAATTGAATTATATGATTTATGGATGTCGTTACATGATATTAGAATATTTTATAGTTGATTTAAAATTAGGATTGGACCTAATTGACTTATTTTATAAGTTTAAGGGCCTATTTGCAAATAGGCCATTCTTAGCCCTTTTCGGCTAGCTTGAGTTCAGGAATTTGGATTCAAATTTCGACACTACCATTGAATTAATTTTGACAATTCAAGTCCAACAAAACAAGCCCCATATTTTTGTAAGACCATTTGAACCCTCTAAGCTTTAAAATCCAATCTGAACGTACCGGACCTTGGACCGAACCGGTTTTTGAGTGAACCGATCCTTGTGAACCGATTTTATCACCCCTTTTTCAACCTAAAACCCACCTCTTCTCCCTCATTATTGTTAGGAATAGTACCCTTAAAGCAGTATTGGTGTTTTACTATTTCCTTGTAAAATCACAAACAGTGTTTGAATAATCACTACAAAAAAACAGCCGATTTCCAGCGAAATTTTCAGACGAAATTTTGGAATTTTTCGTCTGAAATCGACGGTTTCCGACCACCTTCAGACGAAATTCCGACTGTAACGCCCCGATTTTCAGACAGTCAGGTACGCTCGACACGTGTGAGTCTCGAGCGTTAGGATTTTATTTTATTATTTTTATTTATTCAAATTATAAGTGTTATAGTAGTTTTATAAATTGTGACCCAACATGATTACGTGAAAATATATGAAATGTATGCCAACTTGGGAATCATGTTACATATTGAATTTATTGTTACGTGAATTAATTGCCGAATGTATCTTAATTGCTTGATTGTCCGTAATTGTCCATTTACTTAAGATAGAGGACCAAATTGCATGGATATATTGGGGGACCTAATTGCTCATTTTCAAACTTGATATACTTAATTGCATGACTTACCAACATTAGGGATTTAATTGCAAATATTACATATTTCCCCAAATATATCACGTTATATGCATTTCTCCCTCAATCATCTTCATTTCATGCCAATCATCTCATTTTGCTTCCTTCCTCTACCGAACCAAAACCTCCAAAAAGGGAAGAGGAGATTTCATCAACTTCATCAAGTTTATCAAGAGAAATATGGTTTTGGGAGCCCATTCATCATGCTAGCTTCATTTTCTTCTTCTTCTATTTTCTTTCAAGGCAGACATGAAGATATATGATTTCTTGAATTAACATGTGAAACTAGGGTTATGTTTTGGGTGTGATAACTTGGCCATATGATAGTAGGATTATGATTATGAGCTTTAGGCTTGAATTCCATGTGTAATTCTTGGAAATTAGGAGAATATATGATGAGTTCATGTATATGCTAAAGTTGATGATTATGGAGATTGAAGCATGAATTATATGTTTATATTGTGTTTTATTGTACCTAAAGCATGTATATATGTTTCCTCCTATGAATTATAATATGTGGGATGGATGAGGAGAGTTTTGGGAGCTTTGGGAGCTTGGTTCGTAGCTCCCCTGTTCTTCTCCCCTGTTTCTGAACCTTCTGTGTAACGGGAACGGCCGTTCCCGTCCCCTTTACAATTGGGGAACAGCCGTTCCCATTGTTTGAATAATGTGTCAGGCGGCGAGGACGAGAACGCCCGTTCCCACTTTGTCTCACAGACGGGAACGATCGTTCCCATCTTCGGGGAGCCCGACAGCGGGAACGGCCATTCCCACTTTGAACTGAAACCCGGAACGGCCGTTCCCAGCTCTCTGGTAGTGCAGAAACTTTCTGCATAAAAATAGAATTTTGGGACCTCGTTCCAATGGCTTATTTGACCCCAAATTGCTATTATATGATTGATTATATGTTGAAACAATATGTTATCATGCTACATTGTGTATTGCTCGATGTCTCGTATATGATCATGCCATGCGTCTTATATGGAGTAATATGATTGAATTGTGGTCTCATGCACGCACATTGTCTCGTTCCATGTCCAGTGATTCTCCAGGGCGGAGATTGTCGAGCATGAGCACGTTCACGCATTCACGAGTCGTGTGTCGCCTGTCAGGTGAGGTTTAATTTCTAGTTATATAGAACCCGTATAACCTTTACGTGACTGTTTTAACCAAAAGGTATTTATAGTTATATTTTCATGAAATCAATTGTTGTTCATTAATCAAGCAAGCAAAGCATGTTAGTGTTCACGCATCAAAGCATGCCACGTTCATGAATGCAAGCAAGCGTGTTCTCTTGGCCAGGTCCTCCTTAGTGGGGGCGCTGGATTGGTTTTCGTGCCAATGATTGTCCGTCCAATCACAAGATGAACAATACCCTATCGTGTACGTGCGTTCTCTTGGCCAGGTTCTCCTTAGTGAGGGCGCTGGACTGGTCCTACCAGTGGTTGTCCGTCCAACCACAAGAAGAACAAAACCCTATCGTGTACCCGTGTTTCCCCTGGCCAGGTCCTTCTGAGTGAAGGGCGCTGGACTGGTCTTGCCAGTGATTGTCCGTCCAATCACAGGAGGAACAAACCCTATCATGTTACAAGCACGCCATGTACTGATTGCATGATTCCATTCCATGAATGTGCTAATTGAATACACCTGCATGATTGCATGATAACGGACTTGAGTGATCACCTAATGATTAACAAGTAAGCAAGCATGTTTATTGATTGCATGAAAATGATTAATATTGATAGTTGTATTCTCGGGCGAAGCTACATTATTATTGAACTCATATATTTATCTTTTATAAACCTTTACCCGAGAATATAACTTGCATGTTATCTGCGCAAATATATATGTAAACCCCTCACTCAGTCTTCACAGACTGACACCTCCACCTTTCAGGTTACTGCAGGTGCGTGCTAGGCGGGAGTTGAGTCGAGTCGAGTCCAGTTCATGTAGTCATGTCATCCGTGGTTCGTGTATTTATTTATTATGGAATTGTAGTTATTGTTATTGTTTATTTGGAGATGATAATGTATTGATAAATACAGTAAAGCATGTTTAGACTGATAAATGAAACATCGTGACTTGGTAAATGGAAATGCTTGATAAAGATTAGTTATGCTTTCGCTTTATTTTGTTGCACGTTTTAGTAATCCCGCCTAGCTTGTCGTGTATTGCATTGTCACCCGTTCGCTATAGGTTGGTTCATGTACGGATGGGCCGTTTCGTATGTGGATTGACCTATAGTGCGGGGGTGTGGCACCTCCACGTGTCCGGGGTGCTACATCTAAGGTGGTATCAGAGCCCGGTTGCAAAACCGAGGTTCTAGTGTCGTGTCGTGTCGAGTCTAGGTCGTACGGCGCAGGAATTACTTGGTAATCTGAGAGTCTTGCATATTATTTGAAATTACTTGGCTACTTGGACTCTTTGAATTACCTGAAATACTTGATAGCTTGTACTTTATATTAATTCATGCTATTAATTGCCATTGAGTGATCTTGAATTGTTTGGAATTTATATGGCCAACGTGTTTATTTTAAATATTGATGAAATACTTGTTTCAATTTATATTAAATTCTTGTTGTCAGCATCAATTATGTGATACTTACGTGACAAGAGCACGTCTTATCCACATGCATTTATTTGCAAAGTAAGTTGTGAGTGACAGGTTGGAAATGTATGAATCAAGGCCGGAGGATTTTGAAGATTTAAGAGATGGATCAACTGTTCGAGCCAAGCTTGCAATTTGGTCAACCAAGAATGGACACCGGAATCGAGCCGAACATTTCTGCGGTGCCAGGTTCTTCAATGCATTCATAAGCACGTGCATCATAATTGTTAATTAAATTGCTTTTTACTTATAAATGTTGTTTTAATTGTATTTGAAATTTCTTACTTGATGCCTTGAATACGTGTTTAAATTATTTACCTTATTTACCTTGCCTTACTTATAAGTATAGGTTCCAGTTGATATAATAGTTCTAATATGTTGCATTTTAAATTGATGGTAATATGAGCATTGGCACTTTAATCATCATGCATTATTTAGTGGTTATGGTCAATAGGCTTTCGGATGCTCTGCACAATCTTTGCTCCTATTTCTACAACTTGAATTTAAAGAAGGGGTTTTGAAGTGTTGGGTATCAGGTTGGGAAACGAGTTAATTGATGTTGTTTGGAGCTTAGAAATGTTTGGGATTGTGAGAAGTATTGGTTCGGAATTTAGTGGGAGCCGGGGTATGAAGTAAATATTGGGGAATTTTGGGAAACTGGAAATGGTGATAAGTTCAAGCAGATAAATGCTCAGTGGGTCTTTCAACCTTCAGGAATTTCTCAGCGTTTTGGGAATTCAGTAAGGGTAGGAGAAAGAACTTTCTTGTTTTGGATTAAGATGCTAGATTGACAGATATCAACTTTAGAAGCAGTAGAGGGTAAATACAGGACGTGGCATTTTCATGAATAGCAGAAGGGGTATAGGATATGGAAGAATTTTAAATATCAAATCAAAGTGGTGACAGTCAGGGAACTTCAAGTTGAATATGTTGATAATGGAAAGAATTAGAAGAGAATCATCAATCAAAGTCTTGATTAATAACAAGTAAAACGAGGAAGTGGTTACGGAAATTGAGTTAGCAGAGAAGCTTGCAAGTGGGAAAGAATTTAGAAACTCTCCATTTTCTTAAGGTGGAGAGCCGGCCTGAAAATAAATCGGAAGCTAGACAGCATTCAGGAGAATTGGGAATTTTAAGAAAACCGATTCTTCCCGGAAACTTCTATCAGAACCATGTGAAGGAAATCTTCAATAATTTAAGCTTTTCTCCCTTTTACACCAAGAAAAGTCCCATCATCGACAGCACCTTTGTTCTATCATCATTTTCAGGAAAGTGGGTACACTGTCTGCAATCCTCCGACAACCTCAGGATATCATTTGACTCAGTAAATAGAAAAGGATTCAGTTTGGGCGATATTCGGAACCAATCTCAAGTTTTGATAGGTTAACTCCGACAAGAGTTTTCTTACGAAGTTGTTACTTGTACCCTAGAGATGTTTGGGAATGCTCATCGTGCTTCCATTCGTGTGGTTGCCGTTACCTCCATGAATACACCAGTTTACTATGAACCCTTCAGGGAGATGGAAACTCGAGTGATCCTCTCTTTCAGGATATTCCGTGGAATTGTGGGGTATGTTTTTAAATTTCAGGGGCCAAAGGAAGACGTTTCACTAGGACCTGATTCTTTCGGTTTCCATGCAAGTGTGCTTGCTGAATTACTCTCACGGGACGACGACCTTGATTCCTCTATTGCAAATATCCGCCGTATTGTTAACTAAGGGAGTAAGAGCTCAACTTTCAGATTGCAAACAAGGAGTCAGGAATGCTGCTTCGGGAAAAGGTTTACTTTAAGTACTGAGGTCGGAAAAATGGTAACACCTGTTTTCTCTGCTCGTTGGACAAGAGCTTGCTTGGAACACAAAGTCAGTCTTTTAAGCCTGAACGGGCAATTACACTCTAACAAGAATATCAGGTTGTTCTTAATTCGGGAATCGGAAAGTAAATGTGAGAATCAGTGCAAGAATGGTTCAACCGTAATTCAAACGGGTCTGAAGATATGGTGACTAATGATGATCTACGGATTATGTTAGAAAATAGCACAATGGCAGAAATGGCTACCAAGAATGGGAATATCGAACCGTAGTGGTGCAAAGCGGGAAAATCTCAACTAAAGGAATCAAGTTTTCAACCGAATTAACTCCATTCCGGAACGTCAATCCTCGGTCAACGGTACACCTAATCATGCATACCACGTGCATCATTATTCTATCATTATCATTATTTTGTTAATTCTATATATGACTCCTTGTTGTTATTAATTGTTTATTATTAATCCGTTAGTCTTGTATATGATTCCTTGTTTATTAATAATTGTTACGTGAACGATTGCTTGCATAAATGATAATTTTATCTGATCCTTGTGTATTAATTGTAAATATGTACCTAAGTGCCCGCTTGAATTTTATTTCATGTGCGTGAGAGACGGGGATTCTCTCAGGGTTGTCAAGAGACGGGGTTCTCTTGTTCCTTGCTCGAGAGACGGGGTTCTCTCGTTAATTATTTGAGAGTCGGGGCACTCTCAATATTTTCAGCTACTTGCCAATTTGTTTTAGTGGAAAGGTTATATTTTCTTTCGAGTGATTAGACTCCGGAAGTTGAGGGTCGTGATCTCAATCATTGGAAGACTTTGTGGAATGAAGACCTCTTTCAAACTAATCCCTGACGGGGAGTAGCTAACCCGCGTGGGATGAACATGTAAGAGCCAATTAAATTTCAGGAATTCAGGACAAGGAATCCGAGGACGGATTCTCTTAAGGGGGAGAGAGTTGTAACGCCTCGATTTTCAGACAGTCAGGTACGCTCGACACGTGTGAGTCTCGAGCGTTAGGATTTTATTTTATTATTTTTATTTATTCAAATTATAAGTGTTATAGTAGTTTTATAAATTGTGACCCAACATGATTACGTGAAAATATATGAAATGTATGCCAACTTGGGAATCATGTTACATATTGAATTTATTGTTACGTGAATTAATTGCCGAATGTATCTTAATTGCTTGATTGTCCGTAATTGTCCATTTACTTAAGATAGAGGACCAAATTGCATGGATATATTGGGGGACCTAATTGCTCATTTTCAAACTTGATATACTTAATTGCATGACTTACCAACATTAGGGATTTAATTGCAAATATTACATATTTCCCCAAATATATCACGTTATATGCATTTCTCCCTCAATCATCTTCATTTCATGCCAATCATCTCATTTTGCTTCCTTCCTCTACCGAACCAAAACCTCCAAAAAGGGAAGAGGAGATTTCATCAACTTCATCAAGTTTATCAAGAGAAATATGGTTTTGGGAGCCCATTCATCATGCTAGCTTCATTTTCTTCTTCTTCTATTTTCTTTCAAGGCAGACATGAAGATATATGATTTCTTGAATTAACATGTGAAACTAGGGTTATGTTTTGGGTGTGATAACTTGGCCATATGATAGTAGGATTATGATTATGAGCTTTAGGCTTGAATTCCATGTGTAATTCTTGGAAATTAGGAGAATATATGATGAGTTCATGTATATGCTAAAGTTGATGATTATGGAGATTGAAGCATGAATTATATGTTTATATTGTGTTTTATTGTACCTAAAGCATGTATATATGTTTCCTCCTATGAATTATAATATGTGGGATGGATGAGGAGAGTTTTGGGAGCTTTGGGAGCTTGGTTCGTAGCTCCCCTGTTCTTCTCCCCTGTTTCTGAACCTTCTGTGTAACGGGAACGGCCGTTCCCGTCCCCTTTGCAATTGGGGAACAGCCGTTCCCATTGTTTGAATAATGTGTCAGGCGGCGAGGACGGGAACGCCCGTTCCCACTTTGTCTCACAGACGGGAACGGCCGTTCCCATCTTCGGGGAGCCCGACAGCGGGAACGGCCATTCCCACTTTGAACTGAAACCCGGAACGGCCGTTCCCAGCTCTCTGGTAGTGCAGAAACTTTCTGCATAAAAATAGAATTTTGGGACCTCGTTCCAATGGCTTATTTGACCCCAAATTGCTATTATATGATTGATTATATGTTGAAACAATATGTTATCATGCTACATTGTGTATTGCTCGATGTCTCGTATATGATCATGCCGTGCGTCTTATATGGAGTAATATGATTGAATTGTGGTCTCATGCACGCACATTGTCTCGTTCCATGTCCAGTGATTCTCCAGGGCGGAGATTGTCGAGCATGAGCACGTTCACGCATTCACGAGTCATGTGTCGCCTGTCAGGTGAGGTTTAATTTCTAGTTATATAGAACCCGTATAACCTTAACGTGACTGTTTTAACCAAAAGGTATTTATAGTTATATTTTCATGAAATCAATTGTTGTTCATTAATCAAGCAAGCAAAGCATGTTAGTGTTCACGCATCAAAGCATGCCACGTTCATGAATGCAAGCAAGCGTGTTCTCTTGGCCAGGTCCTCCTTAGTGGGGGCGCTGGATTGGTTTTCGTGCCAATGATTGTCCGTCCAATCACAAGATGAACAATACCCTACCGTGTACGTGCGTTCTCTTGGCCAGGTTCTCCTTAGTGAGGGCGCTGGACTGGTCCTGCCAGTGGTTGTCCGTCCAACCACAAGAAGAACAAAACCCTATCGTGTACCCGTGTTTCCCCTGGCCAGGTCCTTCTGAGTGAGGGGCGCTGGACTGGTCTTGCCAGTGATTGTCCGTCCAATCACAGGAGGAACAAACCCTATCATGTTACAAGCACGCCATGTACTGATTGCATGATTCCATTCCATGAATGTGCTAATTGAATACACCTGCATGATTGCATGATAACGGACTTGAGTGATCACCTAATGATTAACAAGTAAGCAAGCATGTTTATTGATTGCATGAAAATGATTAATATTGATAGTTGTATTCTCGGGCGAAGCTACATTATTATTGAACTCATATATTTATCTTTTATAAACCTTTACCCGAGAATATAACTTGCATGTTATCTGCGCAAATATATATGTAAACCCCTCACTCAGTCTTCACAGACTGACACCTCCACCTTTCAGGTTACTGCAGGTGCGTGCTAGGCGGGAGTTGAGTCGAGTCGAGTCCAGTTCATGTAGTCATGTCATCCGTGGTTCGTGTATTTATTTATTATGGAATTGTAGTTATTGTTATTGTTTATTTGGAGATGATAATGTATTGATAAATACAGTAAAGCATGTTTAGACTGATAAATGAAACATCGTGACTTGGTAAATGGAAATGCTTGATAAAGATTAGTTATGCTTTCGCTTTATTTTGTTGCACGTTTTAGTAATCCCGCCTAGCTTGTCGTGTATTGCATTGTCACCCGTTCGCTATAGGTTGGTTCATGTACGGATGGGCCGTTTCGTATGTGGATTGACCTATAGTGCGGGGGTGTGGCACCTCCACGTGTCCGGGGTGTGGCACCTCCACGTGTCCGGGGTGTGGCACCGACGAACCAAATTTCGACTAAAAACCATCGTCGCAGGTAATCTCAGACGAAATTTCCGAGGAAAATTCCGACGAACAATATTTCCGACGAAACTCCGACGAATTTCAGACGAAACTTTTTCTCGCCCGAAATCAACCAATCTCCGACGAACCAATTTTCCGGCGAAATTGCGACGAATTTTCCGGCCAAAACGTATTGACCCAATTTTCATCGAATATATTTCCGACGAATTTGCGACCAAAATATTTCGTCTAAAATCCTTTCCGGCGAAATTTCCGTCGAAATTTCCGACGAAAAATATTATTTATTATTTTCATACCTTATTTCAGGCGAAATTTCAGACCAAATTTCAGACGAACTTTAATATTTTTCAGACGAACTTTCATCGCAAAATTAATATTATAAATTTTTTTTTTGTTTTTTTTGTTGAATTTTTAACCTGTTTTTTCAACAATTATACACCCAAAAAAAAATAATAAAAAGCTTGAAATTCGACAATAATGTGTAATACGCCAACAATAAATTAAAAATTAATTCAACCATGTCCATAAAAAAATCTAGGAATTCAATAATTTTCATAAATCCAACAATAATATTGCAATAACAAATCCAGCAACAAGAAATTCGATAAATTCTAACAATTACAAAGTCTTCGTGTACTAAAAAAACAATATTACATGACAATTTCAATATACTTGAATGCAAAAATATTGCTTTAAGATGACGAATCCATACACGAGTTGTTCTACAATTAATTAGTTCGAGAGGAAATACATACAACATCGGCGAATCCCCAGTTAGCCACAGGACCCCAAATGTGATTGAGTTGTTTTTTGGACCAATGGGCCTGTTGAAAATTTCTTTGAATGAAGCCATGGCCGAGTCGGGAATAAACACACCTACATCATTATAAAAGACAATGAAAAATCCTTAGAGATAACTTAGAATGGAAAAGCAGCTCATAATTCTGATAGGGACAACAACTCAACTGTCCTATGATCATTAATGAATGCAATAACAAATTGGATTTATCATGTAAGCTAAATGAAAAATAGTTTAGCAGAAATAATACAACCATGTTGTAAAATTAGGGGACCTAATTTGCATTATTTTAGCTATCTAATCTGGTAATTAAAATAGCCACATTGAAATTGATATGCAAAAACTACTTCAAACACACATTTAAAACATTATATGCAACACCAAAACCACAATCATTTGAAATTCTGTTAATATTATTTTACATCCATCTCCTATGCAAAGGAATATTACTCATCTACACATCAATGATTAGAAATTCTGTTAATATTATTTTATATCATTAAAGTATAAGGCTTCCAAACAACAGAGTTGAGTCCTATTATACATCCATTCATCTACACATCAAAGGTTAGAAGTTATTTTTGCACTTAGTTCTTTAGCATGTTTAAAAGCTTTTTGTAAGTGTATAAATATCTAATAATAAGATGCAAAAAGGTTTAGATATAATCACCTTAGTATGATATAGCTTTAGAGATAATCAATCCACAAAAGCAAATCTGAAGCTGGGTTTTCCACTTTTAGCCCGCCTAAAGGAAATTTGTGCAATTTATGTTCACAAGTCCATAAACACCAATTCCACCTGAATTAAGATGAAATTTCAAAGATAATGGTGTTGGTGAGAAAAAATAATAAAGTTCCAATCTAGTAAATAATTACATCTCTCATATCTTTGGCATGAAACAATAGATAAGGCAGATGGGTAAAAAATGTGAATTTCGTTAGGAACAATATTTTTAAGTTTTATTGTCGTTTCTATAATAATTACATCATCTAAATGCAAATTATCAACTATAATAATTTGTCATGCGATAAGCAGAACAGCACACCAATCAAGTTGGATGACGGAAGGGTATCTTACTTACCAACAGTTTGAGGACCCTTGGAGGAATTTAGTTGGCATTAACGTGGGATAGGAATAGCTCAAGTCGTATTTATGTGTCTTAACAGTAAAAAACAGAGAGGGAAACCATGATCTTATAACTAAGGCCCTGTTCTAGCTTTGGTCATTTATTTTGTCACACATAAAATAATCAGAAGGAGCATTGACACCTAGATATGATAAACAAAACTTTTTCTCAGAAGTGCTCCAGATTCAAAGTTAACTTAGCTAAAATGATTTCACCACTTAGAAGTTAGAAGTTACTCACAATCTACTCAAACCCACATTCTTGTAAGTCTTGTAAGTGATAACAAGTGTGGCTTACATTACAGGCGTGTGCTACTTCAACGCATGAGAAGAGCTGCAAAAGGTGAGATTATAGATGAAGCAATCTTTCTTACAAATTTGTTTATGAAAAACGAGGGCTATTGATATGAACATTATGTACTTACACTCATACACCTTGAAGTATGATCAACGAAGTATCAAGTGCATGAGAGGACTGGAGAAAGAAAGATGAAGGAAAATGAGAAATCAAGAATGCAGATTGATAATGGAATAATGGCACCCCATGCTATAATAAATATCATGTAAAGCCTTTATTTTGATACACATCAGACAAAACAAATTACATACTTTTGAGTGCACACATATATACACAAAAATGGTGTGCATAAACAGACAAGTTTTCATTGAAATTCAAAATAGCTAATGTGGAGCAGATATGAAATTCAAAGTAGCTGTGAAGCAAATGTGAAATCCAAAGCAGAACTGAAATCCGATGTACCTTCACGCAGCATTACAAAAATAGTACAGGTAATAAAGCATTACAAATTATTGGGGAAAATGGAAACATCACCCACAAAAATGTGTCATGCTGTATTATATTCCATACGAAATTGGTGACAGAATGTCATGAGATGGTATAAGTAAGCACCTATGTGAAACACCTTTTATGATTGTCTCTAACAACTCTGGGCAAACCGCATCGGCAAGAAAATGGGAAACCCGCTCTAAAATATCATCACTTGAGCTTTGCCAGTTAAACTGGATGCATGGAACATCAGTCCATTTGCTTTTGGATTGGCAAAAAGAACAACAATCATTGAGAAAACAGATATTGCATAAGAATGTAACGATTGTGCTTCAGAGAATTGAACAAGCAAGTTCAAATTTAAATAACTAAAATATAAGAGTGCTTATTCAATAAGCACAAACCTGAATGATAAACCAATCCTCTTGAACAGGTTTCCAACTTTCTTCTTCTTCTGATGCAGGCTGGTTGTGTCTTGGCATTTTTCAAGAATATCATGCATGCTTATATTTGATTGTATCAGCTATGTCTGTCCAGTCAACCAATTACAAGAATGTAAAACATCAGTCAAAATTTTTCAGACATTACACATTAGAAAAATTAATTGTCTTTAAGGAAAGGCAAGAACCATGTTCAAATGAATATGACCAACAAGGCCAGGATTAATCTCAGGAATCTCATGCACAGTTTGAGATCTATATCTGTATAGAGGAAGCAAAAAAGTAGCTAAAGAAACGAGGCTGATTGAATGTTAACTACTGCTATTACTTCAGAAAAATTACAAACAAGGAGAGGGAGGATAATACTCGATCAGGAATTCAATAGCTGTATCCTTTAGACTAACTATCTTCACTCATTCTTGACAACGAGTGCAACATTCTCTTGGCAATGCTTTCTGCCACAATTACAATCATTGAGGTACAGAATAACCCGACGATCAGGAACATCATTTTTGAAACTAACTCCACAAAGCAGTATCTCCTGAGTTCAAACAGAAAGGTAAACATATAAGGAACATCTAACCAATAAGCAACTTATAAAAAACACATAATATAAACTTAAACTGTTAATTACCTTCATCATCTCCCAGGAAAAGTTGCTATTTGCAGAAGAATTCAGCACGGCTTTGCATGCCGGATTACAGAAATGGTTTAACAACAGAGCAGATGTCAAATATAGTCAAGCAATCTCAGGAAAAGTAGGAACTTTGAGCAATGATGGCCAGAACGAGTGGATGAAATTAATTAAAAGACCCTTGATATGGGAACCATCATGATCCTGCAGATGGCCAAAGTTAAATTCCAGTTTGAAAGGCCAATGTCATTATCAATATTCAGAAATATAGGAATTGAAGAACAATAGTCCATATAGCTAAAACAGCAAGCTACCTGATCAGTCATTATCATCAAATGTCCATATCTGAGTGACTTGACACTATCATACTGTTTACCATGTTGGAGTCCTAGAATCTGCTTAATATGCTGGATTTCAGCATTCTGCATCAGCTGATTATGACTTGCTTCCCTCACATTGAGCAATTTTCCTCTCAAAGAGAATACACCATAGTGATCTCGGCCAATGACTGAAAGTCCAGCAATCTAAACAAGACACATACATATGATTAATCTGAACAACTTATGATTATTTCAAAGTTTGACAAACTTTGAATAGCTTATGATTAATCTCAGGGATCTCATGCACAGTTTTAGATCCTGTATTGCTAGTAACACCTTTATGGTACGAATAAAAGACTAATTATTTGGAGTTTGGCACATATTGTAAAAAGAATAAGATAAAATTTACAATCTAAAATTGGAATTTAATTTAAATCTTGCTTATTGTTTGGCCCTTTTGAAATCAAACATTTTTCCAACTTCAAATGTAACAGAATACACCAAACTTATGAATAAATTGAGCAAATCCATACCTAATAGAATGTATATATGTTAACTAAGAATGAACAAATTGAGCAAATCTCTGTTGAAGCTTTCAATTTTCACAGATCTGTTCTCATTACTGCATATATATTATCTAGCATAATCTATGAAGCAACTAGCATGAAATTAAGCTAATATAAATATATATATGTTACCTTGAGTACGAAAATCTCAGCTGAAATCTCAATTAAATGAATCTTGACAAAGCTAACTTGAGTTACTACCTACAAATCACAACCCCATTATCTTCATAACACACATTCAAGAAAAAGATGATGATATGCGGAAATGCTGGAGGAACGATTTTAGGGGATAGGGCTGAAATGCTTAGTTTTTCGGATCAATTGGAAAAGAGTCGAATCGAAAGCAAACCTTACGAAGAAAATATCTGGAATTTCTCAAGATCGGGAGCCGGTGGTGATCCGCAAGAAGGCGCCCACTGCCGCCGCTTGGAAGGATGAGAAAGTCATCAACGCGGCTCGCCGCTTCGGCGCCGAGATTGAAACAATCAGAAAGTGTGAGTACTCCTCTTATCCCATGTATTTCTTCGTGCTTATAGGGTTTAGGTTTCCTGTTTTGTTTAATCTGCGCCGTGCTGAAAGGTTGAAATGAGGGAGGGAAAAGGATGAAATGAGGGAGGGAGGCGCGGTCTGAAACTTGGGGAACAAATTAGGGCATCAATTTTCAGGCGAAATTTCGTCGGAATTATGTCGCAATCTAAAATATTTTCAGACCAAATATTTCATCTGAATTTCGTCTAAGATCCCAATCATCTTCAGACCACTTTCAGACCACTTTTCACCTGAAAAATAATTTTCGAAAATAATTTAAAATTTCAGGCGACATTTCGTCGCAAAGGTTCGTCTAAATTATAAAATATAATTATTTTTTAAAATAAAATTTTAGTTCGTCGGAATTTCCTCGCAATTTCATCGAAAATTTTGCATCTTCTAAGAAAACCGGAATATTACGGGTTGCGTCAGAGTTTCGTCTGATTTTCGTAGCAAATTTTCAGACGAAAAAGTTTCGTCGGAAATGTTCGTCTGAAATCGACTGTTTTTTTGTAGTGAATAAAGGAAATGGTTTTGTTTATAGGAAATACTTCTTTATGTGATACTTTATATCTGTTTGGGTTTGACTATATTATGCATTTTTTGAACTCCCCTAATTTGGCGAGGCCATTAAGAACTTTGTCTTTATGAGAACGACACATGAAACAAGTTCTTAATTCCATGGGCGAGGATTAGAAACTTCTCCAAGTCGATGAGTTCAACAGATAGTGGAAGTGCCGAACTTGACTTCGATGAGACTTGCTTGTGTGATTGCGTCATTAAGAAGGACCACTCGGTTTCATGGGGTGAGAAGTGCATACGATTTGCTTTCGTAATACATAAGGGTGATTGTTACAAGAACTAGATCACTGAGATGTCTCGCATGAGAACATTCCTAAATAGGAAAGGATGTTTCCAGAAACCTCCAGATTATGGAATATCTCACAGGTCGATGATGTGATTAATAATCCTTTGACTTGAGATTCTGTAATGTTTCATATGAGCTAACTCTATAATCTTTGATATGGACTCAAAAGGATGTCGACTTTAGACATCTGTTTCCGGTCCATGTTGGGATTACACAAGTGGTATATGTAGAATTAGTAGAATCAATAAAGGACCTACACTTATTAAGAACAAGAATGATCTCTTACCGATTAAGTTATTCTTAGTCCATTAAATATTAATGTTGGGAAAAACGAAAAAAAAAACGCAACAGAAATTTAAAATTTCCCAAAAGATAGGACCATATCTTGCATTTCCTATTCCCAAAATTCGTAAGGTTCAAGAACTTATTGTTTTCAAATCTTTCTTGAAGCGTTTGAGCCGCCCACAAACGATTTTCACGCGACAGGTCCCCGAGCTCCTTCGAATCTTTCAAGACTCGGCGAAAGCAGCTCTCTAGAGAAGTAGTCCACACCAACCTTGATAATGATCTAAACAGGAAGGATGTTAGTTCTATGTTTAGTATTTAGGCTTCCTAGGGTGTGTGATATAACTTGGAGAAGAAGATTTCATATCACCCCTCAAGGGGTTCGAACCCCTTGTATTTATAACCATGGGGTTCGAAGCCTCTTTCCTACTTAGAATAGGATTCCTTAACCCACTTGCGAAGGAATTTCTTACTTGGAAAGAAAACTTTACTGCTTTTACCAAAAGTCTACTTTTGACCAACTTGTCTGGCTTGAATAAATATCCAACTCCTTTAGATATTTATTTAATTAATTAATTATTCCTAATAAATAACTTGAAGCTAATAATTTATAATTAATTCTTAATTAGTTATTCATTAAACTTTAAACCTCCAAATTAGGGCTTTAATAATAATTTATAATTAAATCAAAGTCCATTAAATAATTAATCAATATTAATTATTTAATTATATCACTCAGTGACATGTGTTACTAGAGACACGCACCCCACACGTGTGCCAGACATGTGGTCCCTTACCAAACTCTTATTGGTTCGATCAACTTGCTTAATCGATTCAAGCCTTAACCCTAGTGATCGGGGTATCTGTGTGTAACCCTCTAGGTTCTTAATTCACTTCCTAATTAATTAATTAATTAATTAATTAGTCCACAGATCATACTGCCATAGTCTAACAACAGGTGTATGACCCCTAGCTGAATAAGAATGTCTCAAGTTGAAAGAACCTCTAAGTCATTGATATACGTGAGATAAAATCCTCCTACATCCCATCTCTCAATCAAGATCTAGGGCAAGAGAATAATTAAAACCCTAATAATCTTGATCTTAAAGTTAAGAGCATGTCATATCCATTTGATCTCGATCCAAGAAACCTATTTCTTGATCTCGATCCACTGCCTTGGCCAAGGACTCCTTTACGGCATATGAATGACTTACACACTAAAAGATCAACTTGCTGATTCAAGCGTAGGTCCTTTATTGATTCTCATATGCTTCTTTGTGCCACTTGTGTAGCCCCAGCAAAAGCCTTGAATCAGTTGTTTAAGGTGACATCCTTTAAAGCTTATACCTAAAATTGTAGAGTTAGCTCACAAAGCATCAATGGAACCTCAAGTTTAAGGATCACTAAATCACATCAATGACTCGTGAGTTCTTTCTTAATCTAGAAGTTTCTATTTCCAAAAATAGAAACTTCCTTTCCTATTCAGGAATCTTCTCACACGGGACACCTTAGTGTATCTAGTTAGGATAAGTAAGCACCCCCATATATCACGCATGCATCAACAATACACTTTGCACCCCATGAAATAAACTAGTCCTTAAGGGCGTGATTGTTAGGAATAGTGCCCTTAAAGCAACATTTATCCTTTACTATTTCCTTGTAAAATCACAAATAGTCTTTGACTAATAAACGAGATGATTTTGTTCATAGGCAATCACTTCTTTATGTGCTTACTTATGTCTGTTTGGGTTGACTGTGTTTTACATGTTTTGAACTCTCCTAATCCAATGAGGTCATTAGAACTTTGCCCTTATGACAACGGCACATGAAACAAGTTCTTGACTCCATAGGCGAGGATTAGAAACATCTCCAAGTCGATGAGTCTGACAGACAATAGGAGTGTCGACCTTGACTCCGTTGAGACTTGCTTATATGATTATTTCCTTTTGAAGGGTTACTCAGTTTCATGAAGTGACAAGTACATATGATGATGCGTTCATAATACATGAGGGTGATTGTTAGTAGACTTCATCATTGAGATGTCCAGCGTGAGAACATTCCTAAATGGGAAAGGAAGTCTCCTAGGAACTTGCAGATTAGGAAATACTCACACGTCAATAACGTGATTAATTAATCCTTAGACTTGAGATTCTGTAATGTCTCATATGAGCTAGCTCTGTAATCTTTAATATAGGGTCACAAGGGTGTCGTAATATAGACACCTGAAACCCGACCTATGTTGGGATTACACAAGTGACATATGAACTGAAGTCGGAGGCACAGCCCAACCGTCCCACCTGTGACTCTCGTGCCCACCACAACCGTAGCCAACACTGCTGCTTACCCCATGGCGATGCCACCACAGGGCTACGTGTACATGCAAGCCGGCCCGATGCCCAGTATGACGCCGGTGATTTCGCCCTATCAAGTGGGTACATTCCAGCTTCCTGTCTTCATTCCTGCAGAAATTCAATGAGTGGAAATGCCTTAAATGACACCACAATAGCTTCAGGCGCTCTACGCTCAGTGCGAAGTTCAGGCCGCCCAAAATGCCTGGAAACACTTCATCGCTGCCTATTTCCCCTCGGGCGTGGGTGCCCAGATAGCACCTCCCGATGAGAGGATTACAGGTCAACCCCTAACGGCTGCTCAAAATATGCTGAGGGTTTAGCCGCCTCCACCACCACCAGTGCAAGGAAAAGAAGCTCCCCCCAAGGGCTGAGCCAGAACATCCCCCATTGGAGAAGGAAAAAGGCCCTCAAGAGAAGAGGACAGAGTAAGAAGAGGTCCAATCAAGAACCACCAGAAGGACAAATCGGAGGGATGGAAATGACCCTCAGCTGGCTGCTGTTTAGAATCAGCTTGACGACCTACAACACATGGTAGGGCAGCTCTCTCGAGCGCGGTCTCAAATCCCCCATGATGGGGATGAAAGGTCCAAGGCCAGAGATGCTCGCCCCCCCGCGGAACCAAGTCCCTCGCCGTTGGAGGGAGGAGGATTATGAAGAACACGACCGTGAGGGCGGGGACCACAGACCTTTGACAGGCGGTTCGCCCTTCGTGGACGAAGTGTTAATGGCACGTGAAGGGATGGGCAAGATCCCCACTTTCATCAACCACTACGACGGGACCACTGATCCGGCTGAGCATCTGGATCACTTTGTGCATCAAATGCACCTTTACGAGCATTTCAGTCACTACTGGACGAAAGTTTTTATCACTTCCCTCATGGGAATGACATAAGAGTGGTATAAGAAGCTGCCCTCTCGCTCCATCCGAGGGTACAATGATTTAACCGATGCCTTCTTAAATCATTTCAACTCCCTGAAGGCGCCCACGCCTGCAGCCACGACTCTCTACAGCCTGGTGCAGGGACTAAGCGAGACCCTCAGATCCTTTCTGGGGAGATTCAACAAGGCGATACTGTTGGTGGAAAAGCCCTAGATGGATTTTTTGAGGCACGTACTCTTTGGGGCGATCAACATGAAACACTATGTCAGTAAGGAGTTCGTTGAGGAAGTGGCAAAGAAAAAGCCTCGCTCCTTGATGGAGATAAGAGAAACAGCTGACTCCTACTTCACCCACGAGGACATGTACATAGCAAGGGTATGACACCCGAGTGTGGGTCCCTATGTCCCCCACACTAAGACCAAACTCATATACGAATATAGTCCGCATACAAGTCCAATCCTAGCGAACGGAGACACGACACGGACCCTGGCTAGGCGGGACTAACCCTGTACCAACAATTCATACATCCAAATGGAATACATATACAAGAGCATAATCAAGAACACGTAAGCTCTAACATAAAAAGACGAGTAGAATATACAAATATTTACATCATCAAGTATTTTTCAAGTGACAAGAGCGAGTGGCCGGCACGGCCTAATCATAATACATAACAAAAGGTAATATGAGTGTGTGGTACAACGACCGTGTGACACGAACTAGACATGAAATTACAATAAGTAAAGCAATTTCCCGCCCAGCTATGCCTGCAAGGAAACCTGAGGGACAAAGAAGGGAGGGATCAGTCTCTACAAGACTGAGTCAATGGCATAAATAAGATATATAAAACAGTAAAGTCATGTGAGCCATAATTCCATAAAAGGTTTTCAGAAGAGCAAGTAAAAGTGGTTTCAGTGTATGGAATTATAACTTAGACAATTCATTTTAGGAAAGTGAATCAGTGGCTCGATGAGTGAGCATCCTCCAACCTTACTCCCTTAGTGTACAAGATAGTTATTAAGTGATCATGCAATGGTTAAGTTTTAGTTTGATAGAGAATCACTTTCAGGTGAACAAATACCCCTTTTTCCTCCGGGTTGGTGGTTTTGGTAGCTAGCCCTTACCACCTAGGATAGGATGATCAATGGGTACATGAATCCCATTGACCGGGAGCCCCTTCAATTCACCAAACCTCCTGGTGAATGTCCGGGTAGTCCGAGTTTGGTTGGGACTTATGTAAGTGATAACTGTCAGCCCATGCTTTCCCGATTCTCTCAATTCACAAGCCCCTGGGCCCCAGGAAGTGCACCAGTCTCGCCAAAACAGGGTAGGATCAGACATTGGTTTCATTTGAAAACATAAACCCATTTGTAAAACAAATATAAGTGATATATAGATTTTGGCCAAAACTTCACGTAAAAGGGTTGTAGGGTTGATATTATATATCCTAACAATTCGTTACCTGTATCGGACAAAAAGAGATGGACGAGAACTCCTCAACCCTACTCGGCATGCTCGAAAACCTCCTGAGAACTCTCTGGACAGGGAAAACAGGGCACAAGTGAGACTCAACTCAATATGAACCAAGTATGACGCTCGACAAATGATAGATATGTACATGGCATGATTATGAGGTTATATAATGTCAACAAGTTGTTCATATATTCAATTAATGCTTTATGTATTGAATAAATAAACATAAGGTATAAATGGTAATTCTAGATTCGAGAAATCACTCATGCATACGTACAAATTATCATGCAAATAGTTTAAATCAATCAAAGGAGTCAAGGGAAGAATATAAAAGTGAAAGCACGAAGAAAGCACGAGGGACGAACAAAGAAGAAAACGAAACAGACGGTATCAAAACGGTCGTTTCTAGTTTATACTGGAAACCCAAACGGCCATTTCGATGCCCTCGGGGAGGTAGAGACGCTTCTGGAAAGGCCATTCCGAGAATCAACTGGGACTCCAAACGACCGTTTTAAGGCTGCGCAAAAAGGGACAGTAGCTTTCTAAATGACCGTTTCTAGTTTGCTCTAGGGTCCCAAACGGCCGGTTGGAAGGCTCCTGGGCGAAAAAACATAGCAGGAACATGGCACCCGCACGAGAATGGTTTCCATACCATTCCCACACCAAACCACAACACATTAAACACTCCAAAGTCATCAAGTAACATGCACATAAGTCATATATCTCATTTACCACACATATACTCCATGAAAACATGATTGAATCCACAAAAATCCACTCATGAAACCCTTAAATATGAAAAGTGATCATCCATGCTCAAACTTCAAGAACTTAAGTTATATATGCATGAAACTAACTCAAATTCATCACTAAAGCCTCAAAACATGTCATGAAATCTAAAGAAAGTAAAAGCCCTAGTTTAACTTTAAGTATCCAAACATATATACACATACTCTTACCTTGATGATGGATGAAAAAGAAGGGGAAGGAGAAGAGATGATCTTGGAGCTTGAATCTTTGATGAAAATGGAGAAATCTTGGTCTTCCTTACCTCTTGGTGAATCGAGATTGAAGGGAAAAGAGGGAGAGGATGGGATGTCTTGCTCTTATTGTGAAGAAAGAAAGATGAAATGTGTGTGTGTGTATAAATGTCTCAAGAATTTAAATGTATGCAATGGAATAATTAATTTATCAATGTTGTAAATAAGTCAATTAGAATCAATTAAATCCAAGTATTTCATAATTTTGCAAATAAGGTCAAGTAATTATTTAATTTTCCAAGCTAGGATTAATTAAACATATAACTCATGCTCGGGAATTTAAACACACAACCCATGGAATTAAACTCACCAAGTTAGACATTTAATTCACATAATTGACAAGTGTACAAGTTAAAGGAAATCAAGTTATGAAATAAAACAATGAAAAGGGAATAAAGAAATCCTAATTCTCAAAACCCTCACGTGTGGCGCGTGTGGCCCCCCACTATTTCAGATATTCATGTATGGCTTGTGTGCTTTTTACGTGTGCGTTTAAATTATTTTAATTACATGATTATATGATTTATATTTATTCTTATTTGAAATTCTTGAAATATTTGATTTATATGAATTGGAATTATATGAATTTCTTGAATATTTGCACATGTGTGAAATGTTTTTGTGCCGTTTTCTTATTAAATGAATTCGAAACTTCGTGGAATTTTAATATGTTCGAGATATGTGTGTCATGAATATGAATATGTGCTCGTTCTATGTTTTCGGATTCGTTTGATTGCGTTTTGAATTTATTTGGTGTGTTTGGAACCAAAACGGGGCTAACGGGAAATTAGCCCACCTTTGGTTTCGTATGTGATATCTTGAGCTAGGGAACTCGGAATCAAGTTCCGTCACTTTCGTTGGACTTGTATTGACGATTCAGGTTCAATGAACTTATCCTCATATTTTTCTAATATCATTTTGACCCCCGAAATTTAACCGAAACTCAAAACGGGAGCAAATCTGCCACAGTTTACTAAAAATGCCATAACTCCCTCAAACCTTAACCAAATTAACCATGGTTGGAGCCTATAGAACCCTAGTTAGACCAAATATCCTCCCATACCATCTTCCCACCGAAACACAGCCCTCACACCAAGCAAACTCAGCCAAAAAACCCTTTCTCTCCAGGAAATCCGGTAACCCTTGTGTACCTTAGAGATTCAAGCTCAAATCTCTTTCTTCTTCCATCCAATCCACAAAGTGAGTTTAGGATTGTGATATGAATTCAATATGTGTCATTTTAAGCTATGCATCCCCAATTTTGAGCATGTATTGATGAGGTTTTGAAGATATGAGATAATAGTTAGGTTTTATGTCATATTGTTGATCTCATGCATTCTTTGGTTCTTTTGGTTGATTGAAAGCATGGAAGTGGTTACCTTAACTCCCTATTATCATTTATGATAATGTATTTTGTGGTAGTTGTGGTTTTAATGAGTTGCCATTAATGAACTTTGAAGAAAATGGAAGATCATGAACTTGTTTGCACTCCTTGTTCTTCTTTCCTTTTATGGCTCAATTTTTCCTAGGATTTTGGCATTAATTGCATGATGTTTTGATGTATAAACATACCTTATTATGTTTCCTTGATGTTGGTCTGGAAACGGGGGCTGAACTTCGAGTTTCCAGCCCCTGCGCGAGCTAACGACCGTTATGAGCCTTAGGTACGATCGTACCTAACGGCCGTTACTCTTCTCTTGATGCCCCAGTACCCACTAACGGCTGTTAGTAGGGTTGTGAAGGATGGGGACTAACGGCCGTTAGTCCCCCAGGCCTTGTGTTTTCGTGCTTTGTTCGTTTTTTTTCCCGTTTTACTCGCTTCCTTCCCGGTCTTGATCCTAATGAGTTATGTGCTTGTGTATATGCATGAATTGCTATCTTGTGAGTTATAATTGCTTGGTTTTAACATGTTTCATGTATGAATAATGTGTTATGAAGTTTCATGATCATTATTTGAATTTCTTGGATTGAATTGATATGATTTATGAAAGCTATGAATTTAAACGAATTTGATGTATTCTTGAAAGGAATGCATTGATCGTTTAATTGTCTTTGAGACATTAATTGTGCACAAGAACGTTTCCTTGACATGATATCATATCTTATGCAATCATATCATATGCATTGCTTAGCCGAGCATCTTATTTGGTCATTTTGAGTCTCACATCACTTTGTTTGCACAGATCCGGGTCCGGTTGAAGATGAAGACGAGCAGTGAATCTCCTCTCTTTTTATTTTATCTCTGAAGGTGGGTTTCTCTTCTATTTAAATAAATGACCCTATATACTCCCAACATGTACAGATTTCGACCAAAATTACTATATATATACAGAGTCATTTTCTCGAGTCTATGATTTTGAACGTAAAGGCTTTCTTTTATGAATCCTACCAATATGTTTTGGCGAGAAATGATTGATTGCACGAATGGGGGCCCTGGGACTTAGTGCATGAGGCTATCCGGGGAAGCATGGGCTGACGGGGATCCCGTGCACTAGTTCCACCAAACTACGGCGATACCGGCCCTCGCTAGGAGATTAGCGGGGAATGGGAACCGGGCTTTAAGGGATTCATGTACCCCTCTAGACACAATGATTGAGGTGGTCGGGCCTTGCAAACCCATCCACCGCCCGGATGGAAAAGGTGTAAATGATATGTAATATAGATAAAAGATTGAAATGCATGAAAAGAATGAATGAATGAGTGTTTTAATGAAATACACAAGGTGTTGGTTGGAGATAATGCACGCCCGCTCGCCGGGCCAATAAAGACCTAATGAAATCGAGTGTTATAATCCCTTTTGATGAGTTTGTTATTTTACCCACTTGGGAAACATTTTGAAAACCTCATTTGGGATTATAACTTGCATGTGAATGTTTAAATACCGTCTTATATATTATTTATGCCCTGTTTTTATACCCACCGGTCCCTTTTGGACTGAACCCGGATTGTTTTCAGTTGTTCGTGCAGGTGTAAGGGAGCTAGGCGGGAAATCGAGTCAAGTGTCTCGCTTTTGGTCTTAGCTCTTGTATTTGCGGGTCTTACACTTGCATATTTATGATTATGGTTATTGTATATGAACTATGATTTGGGATTTTATGTATTTTGCACCGTGATGGCATTGTGAATGGTATATGATGTATTTTGGAGTGCGATGTTCATTGTGCAGCTTTTATATGATAAATGCTTCCGCTTTATTATTTTATCTTGTATTTCTTGGTTTAAGGGTTAGTCCCGCCTAGCGTAGAGGGTGTGTATGTCCCCGTTCACCGTGATTTAGCTCGAGTATGGACTATCCATTTCATATTCGGGTTGGGTTTCGGTGCGGGGGATGTGGTACCTTGCGCTCGGGTACTACAGCGTGTGTACCTGAACGGTCGAGAAGTCGGGGTATCATAACTTCCCCCTTTAAAAGAATCTAGTCCCCAGATTCACTGCTCACTCGGGAACAACTCTGGATAGTACCTTCTCATCTTATCCTCCGTCTCCCAAGTGGCTTTCTCGATTTTGTCGCTTCTCCACAGGACCTTAAACAAGGGAATACGCCGATTTCTTAACTCTTGAAATTTTTGATCCAAAATCTTAACCGGCTTCTGGACAAAAGTTAAATCCGGATCTACTTCGGCTTCTTCAAGGGGAAGGATCTCTGAATCATCAGGATAGTACTTCCTCAATTGAGACACGTGGAAGACATTGTGAATCCCAGTTAGTTTTGGCGGTAAGTCCAATTGGTAAGCAACTTCTCCAATTCTCTCAAAAATCTCGAAAGGACCCACATAGTGAGGGTTTAACTTCCCTTCTTGGCCAATTCTTGCAAAACCCTTACGAGAAGACGCTCTTAAGAACACATGTTCACCAACCTCAAACTCGAGGTTTCTTCTCAGGCGATCAACATAACTTTTCTATCAATCTTGAGCAGCTTTCGTACGTTGCTTTATCATCTGAACTTTTTGAATCGCATCTTCAGTGGCTGTTGAAAGCTTTGTCTTTCTAACATCCCTTTGCACACCTTCTTGTTTCGACCATCTCCACTCTTCAAGGTCGAAAAATAACAGTGATCGATATTTTCGGCCATACAAGATCTCATGAGGGGCGGCTTGGATTGAGGCTTAATAGCTGTTATTGTAAGCAAACTCGATCAAGTGCAAATGTTCATTCCACTTCGTTTGAAAATCCAAAGCACAAGCCCTGAGCATATATTCCAAATACTGAATCAACCTCTCTGATTGCCCGTCTATCTGAGGATGAGAAGCCACACTGAACTTGAGCTTAGTACCTAACCTCTTCTGAAGTTCTTGCCACAACTTAGAAGTGAATCTCGGATCTTTGTCGAAAACTATACTGAGAGGAGTACCATGAATTCTGACTATCTCTCGATAATACTTATCTGCAAGCTTGCTTATCTTATCAGACATTCGAACCGCTAGGAAGTGCGCTGACTTAGTTAACCTGTCAATGATCACCCAAATTCCATCAAGTCCACCCTTAGCCTTGGGTAATCCGGATACGAAATCCATGGTGACTTGTTCCCACTTCCACTCCGGGATAGGTAAAGGTTTTAGTAAGCTTCCGGGCTTTTGGTGTTTCACCTGTACCATTTGACACGTCTTGCAATGCTTCACAAATTCGGCAACATCGTTCTTTAGACGTCTCCACCAATAGAACTTCTTCAAGTCCCAATACATCTTTACACCTCCGGGGTGGACAAAATAAGCCGACCTATGAGCTTCTTCTAAAATTACCCGTCTCAAGTCCTCGGGCACACAAACCCTTGTCTTGAATCTCAACAAACCGGTATCATCGAAACCAAACGAGCACTCAGGATCATTATGAGCCTTCACTACCAAATTCTAAATCTCGGGATCCGTAGCTTGTGCATCGAACAACTTTTGTTTCAAATCAAGTTGTATCGTGATATTAGCCACATGAGTCTTCAACACGGTAGGCTCGATACTTTCTCCCGAATCAAATTCCAAAGACGATACACTAGCCTTCCTGCTTAACGCATCCGCGACCATATTAGCTTTACCCGAATGGTAATGGATAGTGCAATCATAATTTTCAAGAAATTCCATCCAACGCCTTTGCCTCATATTCAACTCCTTCTGAGTGAATAAGTACTTGAGGCTTTTGTGGTCAGAGAAGATCTCAATAGAAACCCCGTAAAGACAATGACGCCACTTTGCCAAAGCAAAAACCACGGTGGCTAACTCGAGATCGTGAGTGGGATAATTCTTCTCCTAATCCTTTAGCTTCCTCGAAGCACAAGCTATTACTCGACCATTTTGCATGAGGACACAACCAAGACTTTCCTTCGAGGCATCAGCAAACACGGTGTACCCTTCAGAACCCTCGGGTAGAGTTAACACTGGAGCGAAAGTCAACTTTTCTTTCAAAGTTTGGAAACTTACCTCGCAGGTCTCATCCCACTCAAACTTTACCTCTTTCTTAGTTAATCGGGTCAAAGGAGCAGCAATCTTGGAGAAATCCTTTGCGAATCTCCGGTAGTACCCCGCTAAACCCAAGAAACTTCTTATCTCTGAGGCGTTCTTCGGTTTCTCACATCGCACCACTGTTTTAATTTTAGAGGGATCTACCTTTACTCCATTGCTGGATATCACATGACCCAAGAAAATGACTCGATCCAACCAAAATTCACACTTGCTGGATTTGGCGGACAGTTGGTGCTCTCTAAGAGTCTCTAACACAATCCTCAAGTGTTGTGCATGCTCTTCGAGAGACTTGGAGTACACAAGGATGTCATCGATGAAAATCACAACGAACTTGTCAAGATACGGACGAAAAATCCTGTGCATCATATCCATAAAAGCTGTAGGGGCATTCGTTAATCCGAATAGCATTACAATAAACTCGAAATGTCCATACCGAGTGTTAAATCCTGTCTTAGGAATATCCTCTTCTCGGATTCGCAGCTGATAGTACCCTTATCAAAGATCTAGTTTGGCATAAACCTTAGATCCTTGTAACAAATCAAAGAGCTCTTCAATATAAGGAAGAGGATACTTATTCTTGATTGTCATCCTATTCAGCTCGCGATAATCGATCCACATTCTCAAGGTTCCATCTTTCTTCTTTACGAATAGAACTGGTGCACCCCACGGCGAGCAACTCGGTCGGATGTAACCGCTAGCAAGGAGATCATAGAGTTGAGTTTTCAGCTCCTTCAACTCGGCTGGAGCCATTCGGTAAGGGGACTTCGAATAAGGCTCAGCTCCCGAAAATAGATCAATCACGACCTCAATTTCCCGTTCAGGTGGTAGAGAATCCAAAGTCTTGGGAAATACAATCAGAAAATCCTTAACAACTTCCGTCTCTTCAATCTTAGCTTGATCCTTGGGCTTGTTAAGAAGATAAGCCAGAAAACCCGTAGCTCCCTTTCGGATCAACTCATAAACTTCAGTGAAGGAGAGAAAAGGTGGAGTCTTTGTACCCTCTCCAACAAACACAACTGAATCCAAACAGATTTTCTTCTCAAAATAATCGATCTTTGCTCGATGTTGAAAGAGCCAATCTATGCCCAAGATAGCCCCGTATCTCTCCATGGGCATTTCAACCAAATCAGCTGGAAAAACACGGCCCTCAATGCTCACCGAAACCTCCCTAAACACCCGGTTCAACTCTAAGCTCCCCTCGAGAGGAGAACTAATTACAAAGCAAGAAGAGTGCAAGCAACGAGTAGAGGTAAAGAAGGAACCACGCCATAAGAAAGGAAAGAATAGGTGGCACCCGGATCAAATAATGCATGAATGTTTATGCCATGAATGTGTATAGTACCTTGTACCACGACATTGGGATCAATATCGGTATCTTACTCTTCACCTCCAATGGCATAGGCACGTGCTTGAATCAATGGCCTCTGACCCCCTCATTGTGCTCCCGGTGGCGGCTCCAGACAAGTATCAATTTTATGATCCGCTTTTCCACACCTCAGACATAGACCCAATCGGCGGCGATAGTTGTGATATACATGAGAAGGATGTCCACAATAAGTGCAACTGGGCCTCTCTTGTGCAGTGGTGGAGCCGATAATGCTGGTAGTGCCGGAGCTTTCCCCATAGCCTTTTGTTTCTTATCCTTACCCTTAGGAGCTTGGAATTGATGAAATACGGGCCTCTTTCCCATTCCCGAACCGGAACCAGCATGGAAGGTCCTTGATTTATTCTTCATAACTTAACCTCGTCCTTAAGAGCTTTATCCGTAGCCTTCGCCCAAGTTCTCACGTTAGAAACCCCTATTACATCTCTGATCTCATACCGGAGACCATCCACAAATTGCAAGGCCTTTAACTCATCATCCCCGGAAATACGAGAAGCATAAGGGGCCAACCGGTTGAATTCCAATATATACTCGTTCACACTTCTTCCCGCTTGCTTTAAATCAAGGAATTCCCGAAGCCTTCTAGTCCTCGACGACAGTGGAATATAGTTCTTGAACTCTCTCAGAAATACTTCCCAAGTAAGATCATTTCCATTAGCTAGAATCGTAATGTTTGCAGTATTCCACCAATTCCGGGCCTCTTCTTGGAGCTAAAATATAACAGGATCAACCATTTCCTGAGGGCTACAACGGCACACTCTGAATAGTCCTAAATTTTGGCGAGCCAATTCTCGGTAAGCTCGTCATTCCCACCATGAAATTGGGGTGGATGGTAGGAACGAAAATCCCTTTGGGCTTGAGATAGGCCCCCTTCTTGAACCGGGGGAGGGACCGGAACCGGAGGTGGCGGTGGAGGATTCTCTCGAAGCCTTCTCTCGACAAAGTTCATTACCGCTTCCATAAAGTTCTTGAGAGTAGCTCTAGGATTTCTATCTTGAGAAGTAGGGGAGCGATCTTGCCGACGACAGCGTCCCAGAGAATGGTCACTGTCTCTTCGGGGAGGCATCCTGAATAATCAAACAGTGAAAATGCATGTTTGATCAATTTATGCTCATGGAACAAGAAATGCGACATATAAATTCACATAAGCAAGAATTTAGCAAGCAAGATGCGAAACACGTTGACAAGTTGTTCCTAAGCCGAATGACCTAGACAGACTCGACACGAGAACTTTGGTTTTGCAACCCGAAACTCTGATACCACTTTAGGATGTGACGCCCGAGCATGGGTCCCCACATCCCCTGCACTAAGACCAAACTCATATATGAATATAGCCCGCATACAAGTCCAATCCTAGCAAACGGAGACACGACACGGACCCTAGCTAGGCGGGACTAACCCTGTACCAACAATTCATACATCCAAACGAAATACATATACAAGAGCATAATCAAGAACGCGGAAGCTCTAACATAAAGAGGCGAGTATAATATACAAATATTTACATCATCAAGTATTCTTCAAGTGACAAGAGCGAATGGCTGGCATGCCCTAATCATAATACATAACAAAAGGTAATATGAGTGTGTGGTATAACGACTGTGTGACACGAGCTAGACATGAAATTACAATAAGTAAAGCAATTTCCCGCCTAGCTACTCCTGCAAGGAAACCTGAGGGACAAAGAAGGGAGGGGTCAGTCTCTACAACACTGAGTGAATGTCATAAATAAGATATATAAAATAGTAAAGTCATGCGATCCATAATTCCATACAAGGTTTTCGGAAGAGAAAGTAAAAGTGGCTTCAGTGTATGGAATTATAACTTAGACAATTCATTTTAGGAAAGTGTATCAGTGGCTCGGCGAGTGAGCATTCTCCAACCTTACTCCCTTAGTATACAAGATAGTTATTAAGTGATCATGCAATGGTTAAGTTTCACTTTGATAGAGAATCAGTTTCAGGTACACAAATACCCCTTTTTCCTCCAGGTTGGTGGTTTGGGTAGCTAGCCCTTACCACCCAGGACAGGATGATCATTGCGTACATGAATCCCATTGACGGGGAGCCCCTTCGATTCACCAAACCTCTTAGTGAATGTCCGGGTAGTCCGAGTTTGGTTGGGACTTATGTAAGAGATAGCCGCCAGCCCTTGCTTTCCCGGTTCTCAATACACAAGCCCCTGGGCCCCAGGAAGTGCAGTAGTCTCGCCAAAACAGGTTAGGATCGGACGTCTGTTTCATTTGAAAACATAAACCTATTTGTAAAACAAATATAAGTAATATATACGTTTTGGCCAAAACTTCACGTAAAAGGGCTCTAGGGTCGATACGAGCATAAAACTTCTCAAACTTGTCATCCACCTGAGCTTGCCACTCATCAAATCTCTCATCAACATACTATGCTAAATCTTCAATCCTCGCAGTCATGGTAGTCACATCAACTCTCAATCCAACCAACTCTGTTTGAATTCTCCTCAAACTAGCCTGATCACTTATTTCTGCCTCGTCAACAACAATCGGCTTCTGGTTGCGAAGGACTTCGAACTCATTATCTGGCCTATCGGGAACTCGAGCTAAAAGCTCCTTCTGAACATCTGAAAGCTCCTCATAGTGGGTCTTACCCCAACTATACATCTGCCAAAGTCTATCTCTATCTCTAATCGGCCACCATGGGAAAATTCCATCTTCAAGTCGTCCACTTTCCCATGCTATTGCCAAGCCCAAATTTTCTAAGTATTTTGCACCAATATCATAACGAAAGTTAAGGGGCAAATCCTCAGGTGTCCAATGTACCTCATGTGCAAACATCATCACATAAGCACCATGGGCTATAGATCCGGTAGCTCTCCCAGCAACTCCTCTAAGTATCCATAGAAACTCGGTTGTACCATCGAACTTGATACCTTCCTTCATCACATGCATTATCCTCAGCTCAGTTTTGTTGATGTGACTCTCAGTTCTGCAATGGGCACAGAATCATGTAGCTAAGATCCTATGTATAATTACCCATGTCAATGAATCCAAATAGCTGTCCTGTGTGTTCGTAGGGGAATAGGTCGGGACACCCTTGCGAAGTGGAAAAGATCTACACACTGTTTGTCTCTGAACACTATCCTATTTAGGCAATACGGAAGTAACATTTCCTGGAAACCTGAGAATCTCTCTAATCCTATCTGTGTTCCATACATGAGGTTGCTGATCATCAGGAGTTAAAGTTAGAGTGTTGCTTGCCGGATTGAAATCCATCGAGGTGAAGAAAGTGCCGGTTAACTCAGAATAAGTCAAATCCTTCTTCATAAGGAATGGTAACCGATCGATGTTATCAAACAGTCTCCTTACTTCGGCCTAAGCTTCAAGTTTCTCTATCCATCTGTCCTTGAAAAACCTAGTAGGTACAATGTTCCTTGTCAAATTCCTTTGAAAAGGATTATCCATAGTATTCACCCTTACATTGACCGAATCCTGTGATTGATGATCCTTGGGGGATGAAGTAGTGAATGGCTCAATCGGTCTGGGGTGCTTAGTACGACCCATAGGACCTGAATCCAACAAATATAGCTAGACAAAGCACACAAAAATCAATCACAAAGCACTTAGACAATTTATCAAACACCTTGTATGCATAGAACTAGGATGTGAGTTTTAACCAAAGCTCTTCAATCTACCCAACTCAAATTCGCACAAGCCTATAGCATCTCAACAAATTATGCTCAAAATTATCTACCTTCGACTTCATAGGTCGGATTCAAAACCAATTAGAGATTGAGATTCTTCAAAAATTCAACCCAATCCAAGTTAAATTCACTTCAATTCATTAAACCTAATTCTATCATGCATAGTACTCTAAAATCCAATAATTCTAACCTAGAATCATCCTATCATGCAAATTCAATCCTAAATTCAACCTTAGAGTGGAAGAATTAATTTTACCAATTCACACTAAGAAAAGAGATAGTGGTTTGCCTAGATTTAACAAGATATAGAGAGCGTGTGTAAACTTGGTGGTGGTACTTTTTGGTTGCAAATTGATAATGGTTGACCAAAGGGAACTATTGAATCTCTTCTAAAGTAGAATGAGTGTGTGCAATTGTATTTATAGGTTTGGGGGAGAAAAATCCGAAATGGGTAGGAAAAGAATTAATTTAACCCTTAAAAAGTGTTTACCTAACCCAGATTTTGCGTAATCGAACCTGTAACGGGCGTTACCAATTTTTGCTTTGAACGGGGTAACGGCCGTCACCCAGACTGGCCCAAACGTCCATCCATGTTAACGGGCATTACCGAAAAACAACAACGAGGGCATAATGCCCGTTACTAACCATGCCGGAAATGTCTGACCTCTTTAACGGGCTTTACCAAATGATGAATAAAATGGTGTAACGTCGTTACTACAAATTTCGCCCAAATCACACATAAAACACAAACACAGTCTGGATAGTGCTTCTTCACGTTAATTAACTGAAATTAACTCATAAAATCCAATCAAACCATAGTGCACCAATCTCAGAACACACAAACATTACTCAATACATAAACAATGATGCTCAATAATTCATTCCTCAGATATGCAAATCAATCATGCACACCAATACGAACAATGTAAATGGACCTCAATATTGACATTACAACTCAAATCACGGTCCTTGCTTCATCTAGACTTTTGCTTCCTAGCAAAACATCAAGCGACCTGCAAAACAAGAGAGCCAACTCAAATAAACGTGAGAAAAACGAGAACAAAAGAAAAGAAAACAGCAAAAATAGAAACAAAACAAAAAGGCAAAGAAAAGGAAAATTAGTTCTAAGTTATAGCCGTTAGCTTGACTTTGAAAACCGGATTAGGGATTAGCACTCCCCAAGCAACGAGACACAAGGAGTGATCTCGTTCTTATTACTCACAACACCAGAGCTTGATCTCCATATATCTAACTCCAAAACATCCTTTATTCTCCATTTTCGGGGCTTCAGTTCTCCTTCCATTCAACCGAATTTCTGTTCTCCATGCTTAGCACCCTTCCGTTTGAGGTTTCACTTATAACCTTGATCATGTAACACTTATCTGGAATCGGCAGTGATGTCATGGATTTAAAACTCCTGAACTCCATTCTTTCATCTCCTATTTTGAACGTAAGCCTTCCATTCTTAACATCTATGTCCGCTCCATCTGTGGCTAGAAATGGCCTTCCAAGAATCAAAGGCATCATCTCATCGCTCTCACTATCAAGAACTACAAAATCATTAGGAATGTGAAATCTTCCAACTTTTACCAAAACATCTTCAAGAATGCCTATCGGGGTATTTCACCGATCTATCAGCTAGTTGGAGTGTCATATTAGTCTGTGTAAGCTCCTTCACTCCTAGTTTTCTGCAAGTAGATAAAGGAATTATACCCACACTATCTCCTAAATCACATAAAACATTGTGGAACTGCAAAGAACCAATAGTTAGAGGAATTGAAAAACTCTCTGGATCTTTAAGCTTCAAGGGAAGCTTATGCTGAATAATAGCACTGCACTCCTCAGTAAGTATAACAATAGTGAAGTTCTCAGACTTCCCTTTGCTTGAAATCACTTCTTTCTCTAAGTTCTCCTTTTTAAAATCATCTTCCTCCTCAATTTTGTCGATTATAACTTTCTCGACATCCGAACCTACAAGTAACTTCGGACTTTCATTCTCTCTATCGTCTCCTGCAAATATGGCCTGAAAATGCTCATTAAGATTATTTTCGGTTTGACTCAGTAGCATTCCTGGGCCTCTCATATTCAAAGATTAGGCAAGCTGACCAATTTGAGTCTCTAAAGTTCTAGTCTGATTTACCACTTGATCTAATTGAGCTTCTAATTTCTGATGTCGGACCGTAAACACGGTTATGAATTTCTCAAGTGCAACCTCCCATCATTGTTTTTGCTCCGGTTGAGGGGGCACAACATTGTAGGGTGCTGGTGTTCTTGGTTGGAATTGCTGTCTAGGCTGAAACTGCGGCCTATGTTGAGGTGGTTGTTGAACATTCTGATTATTCAACCAAGAAAGGTAAGGGTGGTTCTTCCATCCTGGATTGTAGGTGTTTGAGTAGGGATCATGTGCTCGTTTGGAATTGTTTACATAATTCACCTGCTCTTGCACCTGTTCTCCTGCATTGGTATGAGTACACACATTAAATGCATGTGGACCACTATAAATTTCACAAGTTACCTACACTGGTCGGGTTTGAGTCCCAACTGTATTGACAGAAAGTTGGTCTAACTTCTTGTTGATGGCCTCAAACTTAGCATTGATGGCGGTTAGGCCATCTAACTCCATGGCTCCTGCTTGCACCTTAGCTGGTTGCACATGGCTCCTTTCATGCACAAAAACATCGTTTTGAGACATATTATCTAACAACTCAGTAGCAACTACTTCAGATTTTGACAAGAAAGCTCCGCCAGCTGTGGCATCCATAGCTTCTCAAAAAGTTGGGGACATCCCATTGTAAAAAGTCTGAATCGATAACCAACCGGGAATCCAGTGATGAAAATCCTTAAATCGTTCCAAAGCTTTATAGAAAGACTCTCCCTTTCACTGGCTGAAATCCTGAATATCATTCCTGTACTTTGTGGTTTTGCTGAATGGAAAGAACTTGGCTAAGAAAGCCTGAGATAATGCTGCCCAAGTCTAAAAAGATTCGTTCAGGACAGTACTCAACCATGCTTTAGCTCATTCCCTAAGTGAAAAGGAAAAAAGCCTAATTCGGATAGCATCAGTAGTGACATTTTGAATCTTAAAGGTATTACACACTTCAAGAAAATACTCAAGATGTGATGTCGGATCCTCCAATGGTAATCCTGTAAACGAATTGTTCTGCAATAATTTTATGATAGCTGGTTTGATCTAAAAGTTGTTTGCTGCGATCGGGGGACGGGCTGTAGTCTGAATTGCTCCAGCCTACGGCACATTATAATCTCTAATGGCTGGTGGTAGTGGTGGATTGGGTTCAGCCATCGGTAAAGTGATCGGTTTCTTCTCCTTCTTACGCCTTCTCCTAATAGCACTCAGTATTCTCTCGATTTGCGGATCAACTGATACTAACTTCGGATTTTGAGATCTTCGCATGCACCCTAAACCTGCACAAAGGAAAAAGAAATCCTCAGTTCAATTCCACAGTGACCGAAGATACTGAATACAAAATAATCTAAAGCACTACATAAAATATGTAAGTAATATTGATTTAAAACACCTTTCCCGGCAACGGCGCCAAAAACTTGTTGTATATTTTACTCAAAGTTAAAACCAATCGTGCAAATGTACACTAACATACGTGTAGCACAATAGGATCGAACCCACAGGCAAGGGAAATCATTCACTACTTTATATCCTTCTCTAATCTAAAGACCGAACGAAAAGCAATTGTTGTTTTCTATTGATCTACTAAACTAAAATTAAATAATTAACTAGAAACAAACACAAATTAACAACTAAAATAAGCGGATTAAAATCAGTAAACTAAGCAGGCAGGGAAAAGTAATGAATTATACATTCAAGAGTTGATACAATACTCGTCTGACAAGTGTAATTCTACAACCTAGTCACTTATATTTGTATTACCCTCTCTTAAGGTGTAACCAAGTGCTTAATTAGTGTTCAATGTTGCTCTCGCAATCACCAATAGTTAATTAAACCATATGAACAAGACTAATGCAATTTAGTATTCTAGCGGCTCGGTATGGAATAAGATTACTGTTGTATAAGCTAGAACCAAATCTCTTTGTATTCTACAACTTATAAGTTATGAAAACCATCTAAATTACCATCACTCTTTCTATCTATAAGCAAATATACCACATGCTAAAGGTGATCAGGCCATCGCAAGTCCATACAAACAAGTTTTCAAACTAAGAATTAACACACAAGTCATTCAAGCATCAAATGAAACACTTATCATGCATTCATCATCACTTCCCCTAGCCTTAGAGAATTAGCCACTCATAATTAAAGCAAAACTTATAAAACTAAAGGAAATTGCATTAAAATAATTCATGTTCATGAATTCTAAACAAAGTCTAAAAATCAAAACCATAAACATTCATAAAGTCTATAAAATGAATCTAACATACGAAAACTAAGCTTAAATGAATTAGTTTGATAACTAAAATAATAATAAAACCGGAAAATGGAAATCGTTCTAAGAATTCAATCCTTTTATCTTCTCGAGTCCTCTGAAAAACTCCTTTGAAGCTCCATGTCTTCTCTTCAAAACCC
Source organism: Lantana camara (assembly GCA_037501455.1). NCBI lineage: Eukaryota > Viridiplantae > Streptophyta > Magnoliopsida > Lamiales > Verbenaceae > Lantana > Lantana camara. Next base: position 24,892,022 of record CM074855.1, on the reverse strand, counting down.
TAGTCACAAACCGGAAGAAAAGCTCCCTCAAAAAGACTCCGAAACGCACTTAAATAGCAGCCCTAATTATTTCTCGTCGACTCTTAGTAATGGGAGTTACCCTTCTATACACAAATCTTGTTAATGCCCGTTACTGCCTGAAATCGCTGTAACGATTTTCTTCTACCCAGGGGTAACGCCCTATCTTGCCATAGATCCTCTCCTGTGTCTTGTGATGGGGGTTACTCAATTTGATCTTGTAACAGCCCGGATCTAGGACCTAGAAGAAATATGGTTAGCAGAAAATATTTATATAACTACGTGCCTTTATGTTCCAATTTTTGCCAAAATCTTACTATGAAAACCATATCACTATTCATTCATCGAGTCTAGACCTTCACATAATCCTTAAGGAACCTTTCGAGGTTAGATTTCATATTTTCTGGATTCATATTCTAGCTTTTGTTTTGAACATTATTTATCAAAAATTACCATTAGGTCCCTATTTACCTTTCACTTCACAAACGTAGAAATTTTCCGGGACATTTTTACCTCTCCAATATTGGGTTCAAATGAATCCTTGTGAAATTTTATGAATTATGGTATCATTCCCGAACCCTAATTCTTATTAGAATTTCCGTAGTATTCAAAACCGGCCATAAAACCCTAGTTTAGACCTACTTTACATATTTTGTAAATTCTAACGTTTTCCCTACACAATATTATAACCATAACAATCCTTGAATTATTTTATGAATTTTAAGACCCTTTCCAAACCTTAGTTCAAATCCTAGCTCGTTTTATAAATTTTCATTATTTTTCCAATTTTTCCTAAAGTACTATTCCCGCCGTAAAAACCAACTTTTAAACCGTACAACATTTCATATCCAATATTATACTCAAAATAATCCTCAAATTATTTTATGAATCATGAACAATTTCTCAGAAATTAAATCTCATCCTAGCTTCGTTTTATGTATTTTCTCGTATTTTTCAAATTTTCAAATGTTTACTACTTTAAATGTAGACGTTTAAACGTTTAGTGTTTATAACCATCGGAAAGCTCTTTCGATTCTCTTTCTTTTGCAATTTTCCTCATTTCAAACTAAAACCTAGACATTCTTCTATGATTTTATTATCATTTTCTCCCTATTTTAGAATTAATTTTATTTTGTCATGTTTACTAGATAAAATACATATACATCATATATACACCTAAATACCGTAATAAATGAACCTAGCTTACTCAACACCATGACTCAACTATCTAATTCTTCAAAATTGCAACATAAGCCCCCTAAGAAATACCTATAAATACGCTCCCAACTTCACTTAAGAGAACACACAAAATCATCACATTTTCTCCCCCTAGTTTCGGCCTCAACACTCTCTCTCTCTCTAAGGTGTGCATTTTATTTTATTATTTCATGCTTTATATTATTTTTTTAATATATTATGAATTATGGCATGCTTAGATTTAATTAAATTATGCTTTAGGAATTTTATTTTCAATTTATGTGCAATTTATGCTAGTTTTATGAATAATGTGAGTACATATATGAATTTAATTTAATTTAATTCATGAATTATGAAATGAAATAGTATGATCATGTATTTAAATAATTATGGTCTTGTTAGATTAAATTCATGTCAAGAATAATTTATTTAGAATTATTTTCATGAATTATGTTACATAAAGTGCTATATTTACCTTTAATCATATGTTATGAACCTAAAATTTGTTAAATATGATCATGAACTAGTATGAACACCTACATAAGCCTAAGAACATGTTCTTGAGCCAATGTGCGTGTGCGTGTGCGTGAGCTAGTATGTGTGTGTGTGAGTTTAATTTCATGTTATAAAGTGTTTAATTCATAAGAATTTGAATAGTAAATGTTTTCAATAGTAATTTTGAATTTTTGGTCAACATTTATTCTTACTATTTTGAAAATAATTATAAAATAGGTTTTAGAATTTTTAAAGAAAGATTTTACCCGAATTTTCCAAAAATCGGTAAGTTATGGAATAATTTCAAAATCTAACCTACATTGTCAAATTAAACCCTAGATTTAATTCCTAATATTCTAATTAGGATTATAAAATGATTTATAAATATTTAATTGGTTAAAGACCTTTTAAAACCTAATTAATTAATTAAATTCCCTTAAACGGTTAAAATTAGTATTTACCGAAAATTCTCTAACGTGTTACATGTTTTACTTGATTGAATAATGAGATCTAATACGTTACATTATGTACCATGTGTGCCTATTTGATTAGAATAATAAGAACCTAGTTCTAAGCCAATAGTAGTTATTACTTTTAGGCGACGATAAAATCGAAGGGTGGAATCCTTACAATTCCACTTGAATCTTAGCACTAGGTGAGGGTTAAACCGTTTTCAACTGGAATCATGCCTATATCTATGTATCTATATAAAATTATTTCAAGCCTACCTATTATTTATGATTTATTACCTTAAATATATAGTACTATAATACAATATCCCTCTTTACGACGAAAATACTTTTAAGTCAGAATCAGGATCTTGTCCGGACATTATATATTTTAGTCCTATTATTACTAACAACTGATTCCTGACTAAGCAAGCAAAATATTGTTTCTTGATTATTATTATGGGCCCCGGCTGTATCCGTATCGAGCAATTACCCGGAAGGTATCGTGCCGAGGGTGTTGTTGGTGCTGCGGACTGCCACCAAACTCTTGATAGTGGTTTAACTGTAGGTTAGTTACTCCACGCCAAGTTATAAGGGAACACTACTTCCTGTATATTGTTCATGGCCATTAGGGGTAGCTCCCCACGGTACTGGAGTAAGGAGATATTATCATATTAGTTTTATTAAAGTATTGGCGCCTTGATCAGCCAGGTACTGTTTTACCAAATATTTTAAGGAGTTACAGACGGAGAGGCCTAGCTTGCGGGCATTAAAGTTATTATTATAAACGGTTCATATTTCTATAAATATTCCAAATTACCTCTATCCCTACTTTTACAACTATTATGAACCGTTTCATATTTGTTATATCATATTGCTACTATTTTAGATCAAGATCTTCTTGATCATATAAATATACCTATACGTATAAATATAAACTAATATCCCTTCACTTAGTCACTTTGACTAACTCGTCGCCCTTTTAGCTGCATGACTTCAGGTAGCAATGGAACGACCCCTAGAGGTATTGAAGTAATAAGGTGTCGAGTATGTTAAGTCAGGGCTAATCTAAGGACACATAGTTTTGAGTATGTACGTATTATGAATAAGTTGTCCTTACACTTTACCTTAGCATGCTACTATATCATACTCCTTTAATGTGAATTATTGTGACCATTAAAAATAATTTCATACTCATTATGTATCCCCACTGATTTACAAAATTTTGATTATATATCTTCCGTTGTGTCATGCCTTGCGTTATATTTAAGTACCACTTAAACCGTTCACCGTAGTATATCCTGAGCGTTAGGTCTAACCTCCGCTTAGGGAGTATTGTGGTGGGGAGTTGTAGTGCTAGGGGAGGCGCTACAGAGCTCCTCAATGGTAATGGGGGGTTACGACACTTTCTTCCAAAAATCCGTGAATTTGCTTTGCTTCGCCGTTTCTTAACTCCAACTTCTAGAAACACCTAAATGGAGCAAAATAAACACATAAACGCATCAAACGGCACAAAAATACACTCTAAATAACGCTCAAAATCATGCAAATTCTACCCTCAACAGCCAACTCGCTACAAAATCATAACATATCATAATTTTCCAAAATAGCTTACATATGCCTTCATATTTAATTTCCAAAACTAAGGATGGTCCACAAGGTCATAATCATATCATATCCAACACATATCTAATCATATATAGTATATAACCGTATGCAAGGATTGAAAGCATCATATTAAGGTCATAGGTCGCTTAACTATACAAAAATCCTAAACCTCACCTTACACTGACGAAGCCAAAGACTAGATGATTGATCCACCCCGGGATCAACACGGCCAACAAAACACCACCCCGGGTTCACCTCACAAGAACAAGACTTAGATACATGATGAACCACATAGACGCACAATATATGCTTATGGTTGACATGAAGTCATGAGCCACGTAAACATGCATAAAGTGTTCATTTAAAATCATGTAATTGCACACCAAGTAAGTTTCACGCAATTAAAGAAGCATACTATAAAGTTCATAATTCAAGGTGCATAATCTACATGTGTAAATCACTCATTATTAATCATCAAATTACATTTCATGCACATAACATAGTAAATAATATGAATTGACATTGAAACATTCGAATTGATTAAGTAGCAAGTTAAGTTTGTTCGATAATGTAATGATTCGTGTTTGAGTATTGGGCCGGAGATTATGGGTAAGGGAGACCTGGGACAACCATGGGGTCGCCGCTTATCACCCCTATGCACATGTCCACAGTTTGATTCAGATTACCCCTGATCTCACCAGGAGGTTTGGTGAGTGATAGAGATACTGACGGTTTGGAGTAGCTTGCACTCCCCTCAAACCTCCGCAATTTTCAGATCCCTTTGAACCACGATTTGTGCCATATACCATTTGAAAGATCTATGTGTCTAGTTTCATTTCCAAGAAACAAAACTCAATTTCCGAACTCAAGATATGCCCGTTTTCCTTCAACTTGTGCACTTTAGAAAAACTGTCACCTTTGGCCCAATTTCACTCGGAACCCATTTTTGTGTATGTATTCCATTTTTTTCGTATCTTTTCACCTCCGAACCCATTCCTAACTTGTTAAAACTTATTTAGGTGTATGTATTTGTTCTTATATTGTATGTATGTGTGTTGATGTCGCAAGGAAGAAGAAGGAAAAATAGGGGATGATGTTCTGGGCTTGTTAACGCTCATTACCATTTTTGTATTAAGGAAGGTAGCTCCTGTTACCTTCCTTCCTTCCTAATGCTTTGAACGCTTGCCTCTCTTAACGTCTGTTAGCCCTTTTTTTCTTGGAAACCTTAACGCTCGTTACCTATACAGGAGGAAGCCCCTGCCTCCGTTAAACCCTGTTAACCTTTTTGGCCTTGAAATGGTTAACCTTCGTTACCCATGCAGAATGAGATGATTAAGGGGTGTTTGTTTCTTTTGGTAAATTAGGTAGGTTTTTCTTCTATTTGTTAAAAATATGACTCGATATACCCTTTATGCAAGATTTTGGCCAAATGTATATATGTCTATATCAAGTCTTTCAACGAGTCAATGTTTTCAACATAAAGACTTTATCTTATGAATTCCTACCAAACGTTTTGGTGAGAATTGATTGATCACAATGAATAGGGGCCCTGGGACTTAGTGTACATGGTTATCAGGGAAGCTTGGGCTAATGGTGATCCCTGTGGACTAGTTCCACCAAAACTATGGTGATACCAGCCCTTGCTAGGAGGTTAGCGGGGAATAGGGATCGAGATTTTGGGATTCATGTACCCCACTAACCATAACGAATGGGTGTTCGGGTCTTACAAACCTATTCACTTCCCGAAGGGAAAAGGAGTAAATGAATGATCTAATGAACGATCAAATTAAAAAGCACGAAAGATTTTATGTATGATCACAAGTGAATAAATGATAATGATACACTAGCTGAAGGTTCGAGATTAGCCACTCGTTAGCTCACGAATGACCTAATGATTGGAAAATAATTGTTATAATTCCGATCATTGTATCCTTTGAGTTGCCCACTTGGGAGACGCTACAAAAAATTTGATTGAGATTATAACTTGCATCTGTGTTCTTAAATTCTGCAATATTATGATAATATGCCTTTAAGACTGAATCCTATATTGTTTTCAGTTCTTTTGCAAGTGGGAAATGTTAGGCGGGAATACGAGTCTTTGAGAGTCTTGCATCAGTGTTTAGTATTTCCTTTATGTATACACTTATCCTTTACGATCATTTTATGTTATGAATCACTACAAGAAAACTGTTAGATTCCGACGACAACAGCTGCCGGAAGTCCGTCGAAAATCCGTCGGAAATACAATATTCTGACGGATTTTCGACGAACTTTCGACGAAACACAGTAGTCGGATAAAACCTCCTCGAAAACCTATTCTGACTGACTTTCAATGGAAATGAGCAAGTCAAAAAATGAAAATACCGATGGGAAGTCCATCGGAAAATTGTCGGAAATTTTTATCTTCCGACGGATATTCCGTCGGTAATCCGTCGGAAAGTTTAATTAAAAAAATAAAATAATAAATATTCCGATGGAGTTTTTGTTGGTAATCCATCGAAAAATTTTAAATTAAAAATTAGATAATAAATTTTTCGACGGAGATTTTGTCGGTAATCCGACGGACTATTTTAAATAAAAAATAACATAATTTATTTACCGACGGATTTTTCATCGGTAATCTATCAGGAACGGAAAAATAGGAAAAAATTCAGTAAACATTTTTCGACGGATTTCCATCGGAAGTCCGTCGGAAAGTATTTTAAATTTTTTTATTTTTTTGTTATTCCTACCTGTTCAAAATGACAAATTATCTAGCCAGTCCATGCCAACAAATTCAACCAATATCCATCAATTCAATAATACCAAATTCATCCAAAATATAATCTTCCGATTCAAAAAGTGTTATCAACAATAACAACATCATGATAAACAACTACTGATAATGTCACCAATAACAAATTAGTTATAACTACTAACATCTAACATTTATATATAATACTACAATTAAATTATTGTACTTCATCAACATACCAACATATCTCATATGCCTCACTCGCTATCATCACTTTCTTCCTCATGTTCATAGGGTATAGTTTCGTTCAATTATTATTGCGTTGAATTCATCACATTAGTTGCCGACTTATTAGCCGTCTCATCAATCGCTTGAGAAAGCTCCTCCCTCGTCACATAAGGTCCAGCCTGAGATGAAGAGACACTTGATGAATGGTCAGAAAATCTCGAGGGGCCTAAGATGTGTTTCATGCGGTTTAGCCCGAGAATACGACCTTTCTTGTCCAATCCCCCAGCAGCCTTTATCTCCAACTCTCTATCATCAAGCATCGGACTGTTGGGGTCCTCCAACAACCTTTGGGTCTGCTCAGCCTTCAACTCATCAAACTTCGCCTATGTAGACATATAAATTAAACTAAAACACTAAATATATCAATTTTATAATGTAACTAATTTAGACGAAACTTTAAAACAATATAAATGCACCTCAGTATCACGTCTCTTGAATGGAGGCAAGTCTACAATCGCTTTATCCCTATCCTCTCGCCTCACATAGCCGACTCTATGTATCTCCTTCATCCCCATACGCTGTTGAGTTTGTTGCCCTGCTCTAGCAATGTGTGTGTCCATGCTAATGGAACCCCCAATGTAAGCAAATGCCCCTTTATTTGATTTTCTATTGCGTGCATTTATTTCACACTTAGTAGTAAACTTAGGGTCCTTCATTGAAGACACAATCAAGCATACACCTCACCGGGCATCCATTCCGGTTTCTTCTTAGTATGTCGGATAACGTAGTACATATCAGACATCTTTAGCGTAGACAATCCTTAAATGCTCTGTACATATGAGCTTTATGTTCAGGCAGCCATTCACAATATTTTCGCATAATAAGATTAAAAGAATTACATTAGATGCAATAGAAAAAAAAAAAAAATTATGTTGTTTAGCAACCTTTCAATTTAAATTACATTAAATGCTTATTTTGATGAACTCTCAACTTCTAGTTATGAAGTTTAAATTTAGTAATAAAAAAGAAAACTAACAGAGCATTTAGGGTGAAAATGTATAGATGAATGAATTTATAGAACAACTATTTTAGAATAAATCTCTCAACCAGGACCAAGTCAACAGCATTAGATAAATGAATATATAGCAAATCAATGAGAAATCTAAGAGGGAAAAAGGCAGAAAAACTTGCATTGAATTGTTATACACACTATAACAACCAAATGATTTGCTAATTGAGATAGAGAATTAAAGATAGAGATTTGAACACAACCACTTTCTCATTTGATTAAGCTAATTAAGGTAATTACCTTCCAGTCTTCGAACCAACCCAACCATTCTGGTTCAAGCAAATCAGTGGCTTTGGCATAGGCTCGAGTTAGTCGGCATTTCAATACACTAACTAATGCACCATCCCTTCTTTGCTGTGAACATAGCTAAATCAAGAAAATGGAACAATTTTCAGTTTTTAGCAAGATATTAATTAAAAATGTTATTTAAAATTTAAAATAAATATAAACTCACTTGAATCTCCCTTTAGGTTCTAAGAAGTATTTTGTAGAAGGTGCCAAATGCGGGTGGTTATATGCATTACATATCCTAGTAGGTCAAATCGGATGCCCCTCCTCCTCCTGCCCTTCCTTCTCCTCCTCTTCCGCTACTACGTCTTCCTCTCTTGGATTGCTATTACGGATAAGATCAGGAGATGGAGTCAGATGATCATCAGCAGGTGAGGATACTGGGTTACTATTAGGTGATGCAGTGGTGGTAGTGGATAATGTGGGCGTGTGAGAAAGACGAGCTGTGGATCTCATCGCTGCATTTGGAGCATATACAACACGTTTCTTCTTATCAACACTCCCTTCGCCTCTTAATCCACCATATGGTCCCCTGGGCTGCCGATTGTCCATCTACATTAAATAAATTAACAAATCAATAATTATATTATATACAAACAATCACATCATTCAATAAAAATTAATAAAAATTAAACATATTATGAATTAGTACCAATAATTTGGTTTGACACTTATTGCACGGACATCGAATTTTTCCCTCAGCTATAAATGGATACAACTTGCTAGCATGTTTGATGAACGTCTCAACCCCGTCCATAAATTCAATTTTGGTCCCTCCATGGTTAGGGTGAGTACTATCGTACATCCAAAGTATGTCCTCACGAATATCCATCTATTTGTCAAGAAGAAATGTTAATCTTGTTTAAGTAATTAATAAATCATATATTTTTATGTCATATAAATTCATAGTTTAATTCTAAACTGATTTTAAAAAAGTTTCATATAATTACACATAGACCCCTTACTAGATTCCAAGTATTTAAAGAGACCGACATAATTCAGATTAACGAGCTTTATACAAACTAATTCAAGATGCAACAAGATCAAATTTTGAAATTTTCAAAAAAATACAACAAATACGAAACTCAAACAAGATCAAATTCAGAAATGCAACACGGTTTAACTTCACAAATGCAGTCCCCAAACAAGGTTACAAGGTTCTGTACAATTTCTTCAATAAACACAAGGTCTAACTAAAAAAAAAAAAAAAACTATACAAAATAAATCTTTTCCAAAATCCATTATCATGATTTAAAAAATGTTTATCAAATTTCAGCAATATTTTCAGGAACTCCAAAAATCTTAGTCTTAACATTGACATTTCAGTAAGAAAAGAACACAAATTTCTGAATATAAAGCAGCTGAATATTAGCTAAATATAAAGCAATTGATTATCAATCTTGAGAGAGAGAAATTGGGGAGGAACCAGAGAAAGTCTTGTAATGCTACTACCTCTATAAGTTCTGCCAAAACAAACTCAGTGATGTCAAAGAGTGTTGATAAAAGAATTGAAGAATTGATGAAAAAAAATTGGGGAAACGAGAAAGATTCATCTAAGTCTTAGAATTAAAAATAATCTCAAATGAATTCTTTTATCCTTGTACATACTTTCTTTTCTTGAATAATATTTCTACGTTTCACCAAAGAACAAAAACTTCATGATGCTTTTATATTTTACTAGGATAATTACAATACCTGATGTTTGATCTAGTTACACAAAGTTCCCCTGAGGGTTATAAATGTAATAATGTTATTTATAATGATTTTAAATATTGAATTTGATATGAATGTATTTTATTTATTTTTTAAAATTAATTACTCTTATATAGATCTTATTTTAAATTAATTATTAATTATAAATATATTTATTTATATATATAGTCACCTTGTGTCCTAGATTTTAAAAAATTCATATCTCTATTTTCGTATCACATCGTATTCATGTCATAATGTTCGTATTCGTAGACTATAACTTCCACCACACTGAATGACCACCACATTGGAGCTAATTGCTTGAAGCCATAAATAAACTTTGGGGAAAAAGAGAAATGGAGTAAACTTTCTAGCTTTTGTTTTCGGAAAATTCCCGAAAACTCCCCAAATGATAAGCCCAATTCCTCTTAATTCTCCATTTTTAAAAATGATGTATAAAAACTCAAGAATCGCGTATCTAAATCCCCAAATGATGTATTTGAAAATGGAGAGTATCTAAATCCCAAAATCGCGTATCTAAATCCCCGAATTGCGTACCTAAAACCCCAAATGATGTATTTGAAAATGGGGAGTAAAAAGGAACTTCCCAAACTCATGGGGAGTTTTTTGGAAGTGTCCCTTGTTTTGTTCATATGCTATTTACAAGGGGTAAATTAAGAATTCAAAATTATGTGTTTTCAATTTAATTTAATTGAAATAAGTGAAGATAAAATTAATTTTCTACTAATAGAACGCAAGTACCCAACGGAAATCTAGCGAAGATACACTAAAAGGTGTCGGTTATTTATGATATTTTGAAAAAGAATGAGATATGTAGGTAATTTTATATGGATCCCATTTTCTTTTTTTTTTTGAAAACCAACGACAAGGGAAGAAACAAATCACGAAATACGAACATCCTCCTCAAGACTAATCCTAACTACATCAGGGAGCTCATTGTCCCCATAAGAATTCAACCCAAGACGGGCAAGCTGATGAGCCACTCTATTCCCTTCACGGCGCACGAACTGGAAAGAAGCCACCTGAGTTTGCGCGAGAGCTTCCCGAATGTCTTTAATAATTGGGCCTGTTGGTGACCAATCCTCCTCCCGTGTTTGCAGCTTCCTCACCAGCGAGAGGCAGTCACTCTCCAACACTACTTGTACGAAATTCCTCTGCTGCACCAGGAGAGCCGCTTCACGCATCGCCAAGCACTCGACCACCTCTGCTTCCAACAATCCGTTAGTCCGACAGCTTCTCCAGGCCACGCATTCCCCAGCTTCATTCCTCACAACCACTCCCCACCCAATCTCCCCTGAATCAGCAAACACTGCCCCGTCCGTATTAACCTTCAGCATACTGACGGATGGTGGTGTCCACGTCGCCTGCAAAGTCCCATCTTTCGACGGGATGTCAGCTCGCCTTCCATTTCTATCTGCTGCAATGAAATTGTTTGCAAAATGCGCTAGCTGCTCCGCAGACATTCCGTCTTTCTCCGCCCATTCTTTGTTCCTGTTTCTCCAAACCGCCCAGGTCGCCACCAAGAATTTATCCCCCTCGCCCGAGCTCAAGCTTTCCAGCACATGGCGTATCCAGTTTTCCCCTCAGCCTCTCCATTCGGATATCACTGCCCAAGGTAAATTAGTACAGGCCCAAAATTGCCTCGCCATATGACATCTCAAGAACACATGTTCTAAATCCTCATTAGCAATTTGGCACCAAGGGCAGGCTACATCTTCTCTGCTGCGTTTTTTCAGCATCGCCGCCCCTGTCGGCAATGCTTCTTTGCATAATCTCCATGCAAACACTTTAATTTTCGGAGCTACCCTTCTATTCCATACCATATTCCACGACCTCGCACTTGAAGAACCGCCAGCCCCTTGTTCCTGTTTATAAGAATCCAACGCTACTAGATAGGCGCTTTTAACAGAGAATCGTCCATTTTTATTATAGTGCCATACACGACGATCTATAGAGCCTGAATTGCCTAACGGTATAGCCATAATAGCTTCTGCATCTACCGCTCCAAAGGCCTCATGAACCAAGTCTTCATCCCATGTACCATCCTCCCGGATTAACTGCTTGACATATACTAAGTTCCGAGACCCGTCCGGACGAAATATAGGCTGAAACCGTGTGGGACGAGGGAGCCATTTGTCTTCCCAAATCTGAATACACGCCCCATTACCCACTCTCCATCTCACGCCTCGCTCTAGTAACCTCCTTGCACTCCATATACTCCGCCAAGTTAACGATGGATTAGCTCCTAACCTTGCTTCAAGAAAGCTGCCTCCCGCGTAGTACTTAGCTCGAAGAAGCCTGGATAGCAGTGTTTACGGTTCTGTGATAAGTCTCCATCCCTGTTTCGCCAATAGAGCCTCGTTAAAGGCTCTTAAGTTCCGGAATCCCATGCCCCCTTCACATTTAGGAGTACATAGCTTGTCCCAGCTCACCCAATGTATCTTGTTCTCGTTCTTCCCGCTCCACCAAAATCTAGCCAATAAGGATGAGATCTCCCTCAGCAAAGTTTCCGGGAGTTTAAAATAGCTCATTGCGTATGCTGGAATTGCTTGGAGAATTGCTTTAATCAAGATCTCTCGGCCCCCTTGTGAAAATGCCTTATCCCCCCACCCCTGCACCCTTTTCCAAATACGGTCTCTAATGCTAGCAAAGACCTCTTTCTTAGATTTTCCAACCATTGCCGGAAGTCCGAGATATTTGTCATGCTTTTCCACCTTCCGGACTCCTAATCTCAGAGCTAGTTGAGCTGCCACTTGCCCGTCAACATTAGGGCTAAAAACTATCGTAGACTTCTCATAGTTTATTAGCTGTCCCGATACCTTCCCATAAGTCTCCAACACTTGCAATATCCCCTCAACTACATCTCCCGAAGCTTTACTAAAAACCATAGTGTCGTCTGCGAATAATAAATGTAAGATTGATGGTGCTTCCCTACAGATTCGCACGCCCGTCACCCTACTTTCAGCCTCCAACAAGCAACTTAAAACTTCTATACACAAAAGGAATAAATAAGGTGATAAAGGGTCGCCCTGTCTAAGGCCACGACCCGGAGACAACTTCCCAAAATTCGAGCCATTAAGAACAAAGGAATAATCGACTAAAGAAATGCAACGCATAATTAAACTCACGAAAGAAGTATGAAACACTAACCTCAACAAAGTACGCTCCAAGAAATGCCATTCCACCCTATCATAGGCCTTACTCAAATCCAACTTGAGTGCCATGAAGCCTTCGGATCCCTGCTTTTTGTGTTTAGTAAAATGGTTCACCTCAAACGCACACAAGACATTGTCAGTAATAAGCCTACCCGGTACAAAGGCGCTCTGGGTAGGGGATATCATAACTTTTAAAATAGGTTTGAGACGGATAGAGATGGTTTTCGAAGCAATTTTATACATAACGTTGCATAGACTAATAGGGCGAAGATCAGACATACTTTTTGGATTCTCAACTTTTGGGATTAGCACAATATTAGTAGTATGCATGACCTTCTCAAAACGCCCAAAATTTAAAAACTCAGTTGTGCACTTGATGATATCATCACGAATAAAAAACCAGAATTTTTGAAAAAAGATGGGAGGCATACCATCCGGCCCTGGGGCCTTAAGAGGGAACATGGATTTCAATGCCTTCTCAATTTCCAGAGGAGAATACGGTACGGTAAGCATCTCATTCATCTCCGGAGTCACTTTCTGTTGCAGTAATTCCAGGACACTATCAATTTCTTCAACTGGAGTCGAGTTTGATTGAAATATCTTCTCAAAATAAGACTCCACTATTTTCTGGATATCATCAGTTTTAGTACGTGTAACTCCTTCTTCATCCAACAACTCCACTATCTGGTTCTTTTTTTCTCTAGTTTTGGTTCTGGCGAAAAAATATCCTGTATTACGGTCACCTTCTGCCATCCAATGGGCTTTCGCCCGTTGTCTCCACAAAGCCTCTTCTCTTGCGTACCATTTAGAGATTTCTGACCGAAGAGAGTTCTCCTTGATTTTGCTCTCAGCCGTGATAACCCCTTTTCTAACTTCTCTCAACTTATCTTCCAGTTTCCTAATTCTGACTTTAGGGGTTTTAAATTTGGCGAAAGCCCAATCAGATAAGTTCACTTGGCAGCTCTCAATCTTCCGCCATGCTAAGTTAGCATTATTCCCCTCCACAAAACTATTCCAACTATCTTTCACTGTTTCTTCACAACTTGGATCCCGAAGCCATGCCGCTTCAAACTTAAATCCAACGTTATACCTTCTCCGGGGTGGTTGCTTATCCAAGGAGGATAAGTTAACCAGCAAGAGTTTATGATCAGAGGTATTAGAAGCTATATGCTGTACAACGTAAGTAGGAAAAAACCTCTTCCAGCCCCCGTTTCCCACGGCTCTATCCAACCGCTCTTCAATGGTATAGGGTTCCGGACTGTTGTTACACCATGTAAATTTATGTCCAGCATATCCTAGGTCACCCAATCTGCATTCCCAAAGCCCGTCCCGGAAAGCTTTCATTTGATGAGCCGGCCTGACTCGGCCACCTCGTTTCTCGTCTGTCCAAAGATTAAAGTCCCCCATAACTAACCAAGGGTTCCTCGAGGTGCTCTTTAACGAATCCAGGAGTCTCCATGTTGATTTCCTTTTGGATACGTCTGGATGGCCATAAATACACGTGAGATGCCAATTCACCGGAGAATTCGAGGTGGTGAGCATTATATCAAAGTGGAACTTAGAGTAGCTTAATAAGAAAACCGGCACCTCTTTGCGCCACATTAGAGCAAGACCACCACTCTTGCCATCCGCGTCTACAGAAAGACCGAAGAAGCCCCACCTCTCCATTAGAGAATCCATACGTCTCTTTTTGCTTTTAGTTTCAAAAAGGAAGACCAGAATAGGATCGAATTTACGGAGATAATCCTCCAATTCTTGAACTGCCCAGGCCCGACCCAAACCTCGACAGTTCCAGGCTAGAAGATTTATAATGCCTGGCGGGACTGCGTCGCAGTCTCTGCCGGACCCTGAAAGAATGTTTGCTCCGCCAGTGAAATAAGAGATTTCTTCAGAGGACGGGAGTCTTCACAATTCTCAGGAATAGCTGTTGCTTCTCTCTTACCAGTAATGGTGAGGATCGGTTCCGAGGTAACGGGGTTATCTACTAGCATGGTGTCGGTTGGATGGGGAGTGAGAATGGAGTTGTTACTTTTTCCTACTCTCGGTTTGAGGCGTGGCTTGGTTTTCTTATGGTTATGGGGTTTGGTTTTGGCTTGGCTGGTATCCCTGGGTTGTAAGGTTGCATTCGTTTTGTATGAGAAAGTGAAGATGGGTTTTACGGGACTGTCTTCCACATTAGTAGGGTGGTTTTTAGGGATAATGTACGTGGCCTTTATCTCTGTATGGGGGGGTAGGCTATTGTGGGTAGGGGGCCCATTTGTGGATGTGGCTGGTGGATTTGGATAATTATTAATATGCAGGGGTGTGCTGGCGACAGAATCGACAATGTGTTGTTGGGCTAGGGAAGATGGTTTTGATAGAGAATCAGTATTGGCTGCATGGTTGGGAGACGTGGGGTACTGAGGTTTGTTGGAGATAAATATGGGGTTGGTTATGGTTGGAAAAGGGTTTGGGAAGCGGGAAGGAGTTTGTTCCGAGAAAACCTCAACGTGGGAAGGTGGAATGGTTGCTGAACTCTCTCCCCTCACCTGAACATTGGTCATGGGGACTGCCGGAGTTTCTATGCTTCGCCGGAAAGATGGTTTGCTATCATTGATTACCCCATTGATGCTGGAATCCTTCCAACCGGACATCCCGTATTCAGACTGAGCTCGTAACCAGCTTCCATATGGATAATCTGGACCTGGGTCCTCGTAGCCTTCCTCACACTGTTTTGGGCATGTATTAAGTATATGATCGCACATACCACATAGATAGCAGAAGTTTGGCAATCTTTCGTAGCTCAACCGAATCAAGAATCCTTCGCCTCCTTCAGCGTTCCGAATTCTGATGGCACGCTTTAGCGGCTCCTCCATATTAATGCGCACCCTAATTCTCATCCTCAGATTGAAACTCTGGCTGCCTCTTTTCTTTTCATCTACGGCCACGAACCTGCCTATTTGGTTCCCAATGAATTCAGCCATAAGGCGAGATCGTTTATTAAAGGGGACACCTTCTACCTGGACATGGAACTCGCAGTCCGTTAACTCGCAAGTATTGGGATCCACAGAATCCTTAATCTCATGAAGCAATAGGAGATTCTTTTCGAACGCCCACGGGCCTCCCTCCATGATTCTCCGAAGATCTATCTGATGTTGTACAACGAATAAGAACCTACCTCCTTCTAGCTTTTCAACCTCCATCCCTTTGATTGGGTTAAACACTCCTTTCATGACTGATTTGAAGGTATCAAACCTAAACGATTTTTTGGACAGAATTCTCCCTACAACCAAGAAGCCCTAATGTTTATCATTCCCTTTCCAAACCACCTCTGGAACTATCCTATCAACATCCTCCGTTGAAGTTAAGGCTAGGGCCATACTCAAACTATCCACTTCTGACTCCATGAAACTGATAGTGTACAGGAACCCCGGCGAAAGGACTGGGGAACGAGGCCTCCGACGTACGCTCCCTGAAAAGACAAAGCAAAGTAGTATCGAGAAAACGAATCCTAAACTAAGAGAAGCAGGTAGGATAGAGTTCAGCGTATGAAAGAGTGTCGTGACGACTCCGGGCGCAATGTTGAGTACTCTGAATCAATCTCACCGGCTAAGAAACAAAAGAATCAAAACACTTAGGTAGAGAAAAACACTATGGTAGGAAACCCTCATGCGAGAGAAAAATCAAAAATTATATATTTTATATAGATCCCATTTTCAAAAATACAAAAATCATCCCTACGGACCGTACCTATTATTTTTGCAGTCAAAATGATTGTGTTGTGTGTACTCCACACGTGTTCACACAATCAATTCTAAAGTCCCTCAACGTTCCTATTTTGAATTTGGGAAACATGTGACATTTTAATCATATATGGCAAAAGTGCTCATACGGTTAATAACTAAGTTGTGTTTACTTTGACAGTAACTTGTAGAGACTTTTCATAAATACTATTTTTCTAAAATATATTAAGATAATAATACTATTATTTTTAATGTTAACATTTAGCCATTAATCGTGAACCTTGTCCACGATTTCAACTTTTCTTGATTAACCTTGAGTTTTTCAAATTGGCAAATTACAAGAATAGTATAAAAACTTTTTAAAAATATAAATTCAACCCAAAACTTTTTTATAAAAGGACCTCAAAATTTTTTAAAAATATCTAATAAACCCTTAATTTACTTTTAAAACTTTTATTTTTTGATAAATTGTAAAATAAATTGTAATGGACAAAACGTCAATACATCCCCTCTTTAAATGGTATCAGAGCCTAGAAGACGATGTCTTTTGGGATAAAAAATATAAAACTTTAATAACAATAATTATAAACACTATGTTTAAACTATATGTGATGGTGCAGGATAAGGATTTCTAAGATGCAACCAACACTTTGATATTTTGTTTATAAGGGGAAGACCATCACATACGTTTAAGCCTCAGGGTCTGGGTTTCCGATGAGCGTGGGTTCTTCCAGTTAGGATAACACTAGTTTATGCAATGGGAATGCAACACGGAAAATGATGAAATGCAAGGAGCTTGAGGAAGGTGAAGATGCCGGAAAAATGCAGTAGAATGGCCCAAAAAGAGTGCAGGGTTTCTTGTAGAAGAAGATCACTTGGGAGAGAGTGCAGGTGTTCTCTCCTATTTATATGTTAGGGGTAAGGGTGGTTTGGGTATTTTGACCGTGTGGTCCCAAACCTGTGTTGCCCTAACACGTGGCGGCCTGTGATGGCATGAGAATGATGGCTCTGAAAAGTAAGCGGCATGTCAGGTACGAGGCGCACACTGCCATGGTGTCAGAGGTTGTTGGCAAGGACCGTGCGTTGGGAAGGCTCCAGGTCCGTCTTGCAGGAGTAGGGGTGCCCTACAAGGGAGAAGATCATACACGAGCGCCGGTGACGCTCGAAGGGCACACGAATGGGTCTCCCACGACAGATGACCCTTGAGCGTCAAATATACGAACGTCAGAAAGCGGGTACCCTCGTGTGGGTGCCTCCCTAGGAAGGGTGGCCCTGAGGACCATGGTGTGAGCGTCAGGTCTGACACCCTGAGCTTTCTGCTTGAACCGTGGGCCGAGGGCCGTAGGCCCATATTAGTCAACAAGGGAATGGGCTAGGTCGGCCTGCGAGCCCATTGAATCGAGTGTCCGAGCTCTAGGTCAGTGGATGGCAACACGTGGACGGCTCTGATGCGAGCGTGATTTTATGCCTCATCATTTTGACCCCCTAAATTCTGTAGTATCGCTTGGGCATACTGTAGAATTTAAGAGAAGCGAGCCTTGAATTTTTGAATTTCCGAGGGTCAAACTTCTGCAAGAGAAGTGACCGCTTGGCTTCCGTAATGGACACGTTCTGACATTGCATTAAATGAAGTCATGTTCGCATTAAATGCTGAGTGGAAACGTGGGCGCGTGCACTCCGGGAGACGTGAGGCGGTTACCAAAAGTGGGGGGTTTTCAAGGCAGGAAATGGTTGCTTTTTTGAATTCCCAAACCCTAAATGATGCCAGTCTCTTCCCTATAAATAGGGGCTGCAAACCTCTCCCCATTCTTTTACTCATTCAAAGAGTCTCTAAGCAAAAGAGCAACAAAATTTTCTGCAATTCTTGCAATCCTCAGCGGTTTCCAGCGACTCCTTCTTCAATCTTTAGGTAATTCTCCCAGAACCCTTATTTTGAGTACTAACTTTAGATTTAGGTTGTGTGTGAGCGATCCTTCTAAGTGAGGAACCCCTTTCTGTCATCGAATTCATTCCAGAATTCTTCTTCCCTATTGGACTTCTGTGGGAAGCTTCATCTTCAAGAGTAAGGTATTATCAATGGCGGCTAACATCGTAGACCAGGTGGCTGACGAGATAGATAAAATGTCCGTAGGGAGTTCTTCCCCCCATGATAATGTGCCCAAGACGGTTCCAATGACCCGAGCCTCCTCAGGTGATGAGATTCCTACAGCCATTCCAGTGGCCAGGGCTCCGGTTGAAGCTGGGGACGAAGAGGTTGACGCCGTCGTTCAAGGGATGAACGAGCGTGCTCCTGGAGGGGTAGATGATCTTTTTGAAGAGATGGGCAACGTGATGGAGATGCAGAGGCAAGGAGAAAGAGCATTTCCAGTACTGAGAAGCGCTGTAAGGCCTCAAGATCACCGGATTACAGTGGCGATAGTGGCTCCCGAAGGAGATGCAGGGCCATCCGGGCGTCCAGTTGATGGTGAACCCCCTCGCAAACGACAGAGAAAGGGGAAGGAGCCTATGACCCGGGTGAGGCAGAACAACCCACATCAAACTGATAGATCCCCAGACGAGATTGAGAGCATTCTGACGCTCGATGATTTGGAGGCTTTGAGGGCAAAGGTACACTGGGACAAGGCTATGTTCCCCATACGACTTCCTGAGGAGGGGGAGAGAGCCAACCAGCCGTCCCCGGGGATGATGACTGTCTACCTGGATACGGTCCTGGCTGGGGGCCTGAGATTTCCAATCCTGCCCGCTGTTGCCACCATCTACAACCACCTTAGACTCAGCCCTTCTCAAATCCTTCCGAACGGCATTGCACTAATAAATACTTTTGTGATATTGATGAGGGCCTTGGGCCATGAGCCTTCTGTAAACAATTTTGACAGCTTGATCCAGGTGGCCCGCTCGCCACGTTCGTCCCCCACAGATGGGTTTTACTATGCCCAGCCAAGTCTGGCCTTAAAATGATAGATTCTCCCTCCACCTCATATGGCGAGCATTGGAAGGAGAAGTATTTCTTCGTGGGAGCACCCGGGGGGATTTTTAGGGCCAATAGAGGGTGGATAGTACATGGCGAGGGGCCATTGATTAGAGACAGGTCCAAGAACAAAGTTTTCGAGGAATTGGCAAAGGGCCTGGCCCTCGTAATGAGGAATGAGAAAAAATGGATCAAGGCTGAGGTGTTGATGAAGAATGAAGAGGTCTTATTCCGCTATGGCCTCCTATATACCCCAAGCATGATAGCCAATCCTTCTGCTCAAGTTATGGCCCTCGATGGTTAGATCCTAGGAACTAACTTCTCTAACTCTTACGATAGCCTCTAACTTTGTTTGATTTGTAACGTTTTTATAGCGACCATCCAAATAGCGATCTCTTAACGCTCGTGCTTTCTATTTTGCAGATATTCAAATACTAACAACAGGGATGGACGCCGAGAGTGTTGCCCAGATGATGCACGCTCAAAGGGCGGGTGCTAACCCCCAACCACAACAGCAGCAGCAGGCACATCCCCCCAACGCCCGAGGGGGAGAGGAGCCCGTCGAGGGGCCGGGCGAGGCAATGGAGATAGAGGTGCTCGCGGGGGCGCCGAGAACGAAGTTCCAATTGTTGGCCCCATCGAAGACCTAACCGTAGACGGCGCTCGAGAGGCCACTCCTCCTCCGGCCGCTCCTGAAGGGCCAATTGTGCTCAGTTCCAGCAACTACCATAACCGCTCAGTAGAGTTAGCCCGCTTTCACGATGCAATAAGGGCTGACCGCCAGGGGAAAAGAAAGAGGCTGCCGGACTCTATCCCCATTTCTAGGAAAGGGAAAGAGATGGTCGTTGGCCACCGTGGCGAGGGCAGCGATACCTCATCGTCTGAGGATGAGGATTTTTGGAAAATAAGCTGCCGGGGGGACGCTCGGTATAAGCGCCAGCAGACGGACGGCCCTATCCTTCTGAAGAAGAGTGCAGCGAGCGTTAACCTGGTTTCAGATATCGTCGAAAAACTTCAATTTTTCGGTGATCACGACAAGCTGAACGAGCATGATGCCACTCAGGTGGCGGATGATGCTTGCCAGGCACTCTTGAAGGTAAGTCTCCAGTTTCACTTGTAAAGTTCCAACCCTTTCTATCTTAACTCTGATAGTGACCCTCGCTTCTGGCTTTTCAAGAGGTAATCCCGAGGCTGAAGAACTTGCAGGGTAGAGCGCAGGCCTATTCTGAACACAAGGCTAAATACAAGAAGTTGCGCGTATCTCCGACCCGGCCAGCTGCAGGAGGATTACAATAATGTCTACGCTCAACTTACCACCTCTGACCTTGAAAAGGATAAGCTGAATGAGGACTTGAGAAAGTCAGATGATGCGTAACTAGCCCTTGATGAGCGTCACAAGAAGCTTAAAGAGGAGCGTGACCAGATGAGGCTCCAAAATGGGGAGCTGGGGTGAGCAACTGGCTGAGAGTACTCGTCAAAAGATAACCAAGAAGACCCTCGCTGAGTTGCAGGAGAAAGTGGCGGGCTTAGAGGCGAAGGTAACATGGGATGCAGTGATTAAGTTTGTGCGTTCAAAGGCTTTCGTTTTTGCTACCAACCTCCACTGCTTTGACAACACTCGGCGCTTCTTCTATAAGGCGATTGGGCAGATGGTGAGGTTGGGAGTGGCCCCCGAGAGCGCTCGGAATGACGAGCGCCTGCGCATGGATCTGGATGAGAACTGCGAGCCTATTGTCCGCGATAGGGATCCCTTGGAGAGCTTGGCGGAGCTGGAGTATCAGGAGCTTGTGACTATGCTCTAGGGGGGGTTCATGGCGGCAAAGCCCATAGATCCTGAGCCCCTTCAGATAGAGGACGAGGGCGTCACCATAGACGCTCAGGACGGCGAGGACCCAGGTGATGCAGAAACTTCCCATGCTAATGTGCTGGCCCCGGTTCCCATCTCCACTGCTCCCCCGGAACCCGAGAGCCAAGCCCAATGACGTCTCCCAGATGCTGTTTTAAGATTTTACTCGCTTATTTTCCATTCCAATCTATAAACATTTTGTCTCTATATCTAACTTTCGAACCCTCCTTAGTGTATCTGAACTTTTCCCTTATTGCTTGAATGCTTATGTTTGATTATCTTTATTTCGGATGGTTGAGCACTGCTATCGCTCCATGTTTGATGTTTGCATGTATGTTTTCTTTGATGCTTGAATACCTGTGATGGAAGTGTATGCGCACGAGGGTGTTTCCTTTGAGGGTACCCTTGCGCATATCCCTATGTATTCTAATTTTAGGTCTTGAAAATGTTTTGAGAGATGAACGTATAGGCACGAGGGTGTTCCTCGCAGGGGCGCCTATGCCACATTCATAGTGAGGCTCGAATTTGAACTTAGGAAACCCCAGAGGACTTACCTAGGTATCGACCTTAAATAGGTGATGCATGCTCCTATTTTTAACGCTCCGGTAGCTTGAGTGAACTTAGAAATAAACTGTAGGATTTGCTAAGTATGGAATTTAAACGAGCATGGCTATAATGTTAGCTTCGAATTTGAGCATCCGAGCGAGTATTAGCTTAGAGTTTATTATTTACGATCGTACACTTTCCTAAGCGGGCGAGGGTCATTGGGGGTTTACAAACGCGAACTGGAGTGAATGTCCAATTAGCGTAAATTAAGCATTCAGCATCCCACCTTTTCGACACGCTCATTCTCAGGGTTTACTCACTTACGGGCGTCAGAATACTCAGTGCAGAGTGTTCTCAATACTCAGATAACGTTGATTTTGAAGTTAATAGTTTATTCATTAAGCCGTTCGACGTGGAGGATGCTCAACACGGAGGAGGCTTTAGCGTAATCAAGTTCTCAAACCTTTAATTAAAGAAAAAGCAAATGATCAACATAATAATCGTTAAAATATTTACTGTCACAATTGCAATTAATAATAACTGTGATGCTTTCTGTCAAAAGAAAGTACAAGGTGCCATGAGTGGGCAATTACAAAATCTGATGTTCACACGTAGAACCGTCTAAGGTTACATGCATTCCACGGTCTAGGGAGACGCTCGCCTTGCAAAGTCTCTAGCAGGTAGGTGTTGTTTGTGCAAACCTGAATGACTTTGAAGGGGCCTTCCCAATTAGGGTCAAACTTACCTACATGCTTGGAAACTTCAACTTTTTTGAGGACCAAGTCTCCTAGCTGGAAGGTCCTGTCTTTAACACGCTTGTTATACTAGTGGGCTATGGTCGTTTTATACTTATAGATCCGAGCCCAAGCAGTATTCCTTCTTTCGTCCAGTAAATCCAATTCGAATGTCCGATTGGCCTCGTTGACTGTAGGCTCAAAATAGGCAATGCGTGCGGATTCTTGAGCAATCTCCGCAAGTATCATAGCCTCGGAACCATATACGAGAGAGTAAATGGTCTCCCCTGTCGCCGCTCGAGGGGTAGTACGGTACGCCCAGAGGGCTCCTTGAAGCTCTTCTGCCCACTCCCTTCTTACTTTCGAGCATTGTCTTCAGATGTTGGAGTATGGTTCGGTTGGTCACTTCAGCTTGACCGTTGGCCTGAGGGTGGCCCACGGAAGTGAAGCGTTGCTCAATCCCAAGTTCGTAGCACCAATCTCGCGTGTCAGCGGTGATGAATTGGGAACCATTATCTGAGATGAGAACCCTCGGGATACCATAGCTGCAGATGAGGTTCTTCCAAATGAAGTCCCTCACAACTTTGAACGTTATCTTCGCGACCGCTTCGGCTTAGGCCCATTTGGTGAAATAGTCTACAGCGAGGATCACAAATTTCCTTTGTCGGACCACCATTAGGAGGGGTCCCACTATGTCAATGCCCCACTGGTCAAAGGGCCACGAAATGTTAATAGGGATCATTTGGGCCGCCGGCAGTTAAGGGGTGTTGGAGTGAAACTGGCATTTAGGACACCTTTTGGAATAGCTGATGGCATCATGCAGTAACGAGGGCCAATAGAACCCACTTCTCAAAACTTTCTTAGCTAGAATTCGACTGCCAGAATGGTTCCCACAACTCCCATTGTGGACATGCTCTAACACTTCTTTAGCCTGCGAGGGTCTCAAGCATCTTAAAGGTGGACCCTGGAAAGACCGTTTAAATAGCCGCCCATCGCTGTCAAGAGAGAAGCGAGGGGCCTTACTCCTAACCTTTCGTGCTTTCACTTTATCGCTCGGGCAGATTCCATCCCTTAGAAACCTAATGATGTCATCGAGCCAACAAGGTTCGGAGTGATCAATATCGCTCGGGCAGATTCCATCCCTTAGAAACCTAATGATGTCATCGAGCCAACAAGGTTCGGAGGGATCAATCACGTTCACCCCACCCGAGAGTCCAGCTTCGCAAATCAGCGGCTTCTCCGTTCTAAGGAATATGACTGACCGCTTACGGGAATCTTCCAAAACGGATGCAAACTTGGAAAGAGCGTCTGGATGCTCGTTTTCTATTCTTGGGATCTGCAACAAGTGGAACTCCTTGAATTTGGAGATCACCTCTTTAGCGCTCGCCAAATACTGTACCATAGTGGCTTCTCGAGCCTCATAAGTGCCGTCAACAAGGCTTGCGATCAGCTGGGAGTCAACATATGCGGTGACCCGAGCGGCACCATTTTGGAGGGCTATCCTAAGCCCCTGGATTAGAGGCTCGTATTCTACCTCGTTATTGGTGACCGAAAACGCCAGTTTGATAGCGTAATCAACTTCTACACCATGAGGATCTCTGAGGGTCACCCCGGCTCCCCTCCTTGTGAGGTCGAGGAGCCATCTGTGTGCAGAAGCCACAGTCCCTCTTCCAATGAGGGCGTAGCGTCTAGATTGATGACCGGAAATGCCAGTTTGATAGCGTAATCAACTTCTACACCATGAGGGTCTCTGAGGGTCACCCCGGCTCCCCTCCTTGTGAGGTCGAGGAGCCATCTGTGTGCAGAAGCCACAGTCCCTCTTCCAATGAGGGCGTAGCATCTAGATTGAAGTGCTCCACCAGTAAATCTACCACTACCTGAGCCTGTATGGCTGTGCGAGGCTCGAAAGTGATGTCGAATTAACTGAGTTCAATTGACCATTTAATTAACCTTCCTGAAACGTCTGGCTTTGCGAGCACCTGTTTGAGGGGTTAGTCTGTGAGCACTGTGATTGAATGAGCTTGGAAATAAGGACTTAGCCTTCGTGAGGTGTTAACGAGCGTAAACGCAAACTTCTCTATCTCCATATATCTTTTCTCCGCTCCTTGCAAAGGTTTGCTCAAATAATATACCGGCATATGTTTACACTCGCGAACCACCACGAGGACGGCGCTCGTAGCTTCTGAGGATACTGAGAGGTAAACGAACAGGTTTTCCCCTAGGTTGGGCTTGGTGAGTAATGGTGCGCTCGCGAGGTATTGCTTTATGTCCTGCAGCGCCTTCTCGCATTCCTCACTCCAGGAGAAGTTGCGAGCGTTGCGCGAAATTTTGAAGAAAGGTAAATTCCTGTCAGCCGAGTTGGAGATGAACCTGGTTAATGAAATGATCTTTCCCACCAGTACGTGAACCTCTCTCACATTCCGAGGGGAAGGAATATCCAGGATTGCTTTAATCTTCTTGGGGTTAGCCTCTATGCCTCGCTGACTGACCATATAACCTAATAATTTGCCTCCACGAATGCCAAACGTGCACTTGGAAGGGTTTAGCTTCATTCCATAGTGACGTTGAGATCCTCCAGATGGGAATGTTGATGGTTGCTCTTGACGATCATGTCATCGACATAGACCTCTATGGACTGTCCAATTTCGCGCTCGAACATCCTGTTGATAAGGCGTTGATATGTCGCCCCTGCATTTTTTAGCCCGAAGGGCATAACCTTGAAGCAGTAAACACCCACATGGACCACGAATGACGTTTTAGGGTGATCCTCGAGCGCTATGAAGATCTGATAATACCCTTGGAAGGCGTCCATCACACTCATAAGCTTACAGCCAGCCGTTGAATCCACTAATTGATCGATCCTCGGGAGTGGATATGGGTCCTTCGGGTACTCCTTGTTAAAGTCTGTGAAGTCATTGCACATGCGCCATTTATTAGCACTCTTGGGCACTAGAACAACATTACAGAGCCACTCCGGGTATAAAATCTCCTCAATGTACTGAGCGTCAAGGAGTTTGTTGACTTCTTCTTTATTGACTTGCCTCCTGAAACCGTGAACATCCCTCTTCTTTTGCTTGATGGGCTTAAAGGCTGGGTCCACATTGAGTCGGTGAATTATGACACTCGGATCTATTCCAGTGAGATCGGAGGCCTTCCATGCGAATACATCGAGGTTTTCCCAGAGAAAATCGATCATCATGATCTGGGAGGGACCGTCGAGGTTTGAGCCAATCTGGGTAGTTTTGTCTGGATTCCCAGGTTCCAACTCAATGGTCAAGAATTTTTCGACGGGCCTGATACGCATTTCCGGCCGTGGAGCCTCGAGAGCTCGCTTCTTCCCAATAAGTGTACCGCTGCTCTCATTCGTGGGCCCATCACCCTCGTTCCCAGGTGGGCCATCCTCGACATGTTGTGCCCCGCTCGGGATCTTCTTTTTGTTCTTCTTCTTGTAAGGTTTGGCCCTCTTACGGTAGGGATCCAATTTGGGGAAGTCAACCGACTTTTTGGTGGAGCCGGCCTCAATGGTTTGCTTGGGTTTGTGGCTCCGAAGGAAAAGGGTGTAGCATTCCATGAGGGGCAATCTCGGAACCCCCAAAGCCGACTAGGGCTGTCCTGAGGGGTTCGAGTGGAATTTTTGTTACATTCATCTTTTGAAACGTGGTGTAAGGGAGAACATTCACAGAGCTTCCACTATCAATTAAGACCCTCTTTACAACATGGTTATGGATATCTAAACTAACCACCATGGGACAGTCAGAGGTTTCACCAATCCCATGGGGTGTTACAATGTGTTCCAGTTCTTTCTCCGTGAACCTTAGAACGTCATTCTCCTTCAAGCGCGGAGTGTCAGTAACTGTCAGTATAGATTTGGGCTGGGAAGGCCTCTGATCATAGCTTCGAACGTGGCGGCGTCAAGAGGCGTTGGAATCACCTCCTGAGGGTCCACCAGCGATCATGTGGATAACCGCAAAGGGCTGATTTTCCATGTCAGCAGCTTTTCCTTTGCCGCGATCGCTCGTTTCAATGTGATGGTGGCGGGGACTCCGTGAGCGCGATCGGCTCCTTCCTCTTGCACGCGCTCGCTCAGCACAATGTTCATCGTACTTCTCTAATACCTTCACAAACTCTTTAAGATGCCCCCAAGAGATGAGTCTCTGGATCTCGCTCTCAAGCTGGCGGCACTCGTTGGTGTCATGCCCCTTCTGCTTATGGAAGGCGCAGTACTTTCCCGAGCATTTTTGAGCCTCGGTTTTCCTCAACTTCGGCGGCCTTTTGAAAAGCTTTTTGTCAGCCATGGAGTATACTTCCGCAATGGGTCTGTTGAGGGGGATACGCTCGAACCGACGTGGGGGGGTGCAGAGTTCTTTCGAGCAGTCACCGAGATGCGACGGCTGTTCTTGGGCTCTCTGTCCTCCAGCCCTCTGCTTGGCCGAGGGGCATTGGCAAGTTTCTGGTCCCTTGCCAGGTACATGTCCTCAAAGGTGAAGAAAGAATCGGCTATGTCCCTGATCTTCATCAACGAGCGTAGCTTCTTCTTGGCCACCTCCTCCTCGAATTCTTCGCTGATATAGTTTTTCATATTGATCGCCCCAAAAAGTACATGCCTCAAAAAATCCATCGAGTGCCTCTCAACCAACAGGATCTCTTTGTTAAATCTCCCCATAAAGGACCTGAGCGTCTCATTTGACCCCTGGACAAGGCTGTAGAGAGCCGTCGCAGCAGGTGCTAGCGCTTTCATGGAATTAAAGTGGCTCATGAATGCGCCGGTCAAATCGTCGTACCCTCAGATGGAGCAAGGGGGCAGCTTCTTGTACCATTCCTGGGCCATCCCTACGAGCGATGTGATAAAGACCTTTGCCCAATAGTTGCTGGGGTGCTCGTATAAGTGGATCAAGTGCACAAAGTGGTCCAGGTGCTCGGCTGGGTCGGTCATCCCATCGTACCAATTGACAGAGGTGGGGATTTTACCCTTTCCCGCACGAGTCATCAGGACCTCGTCGTTGAGAGGGAAAGCACCCGTCATCGGCCGGTAGTTCCCACCCTCGTGGCTCTGGTCCTCATCATTTTTCTCTCTCCAATGGCGTGGCGTCTGGCTGCGTGGATGGCGAGCGTCTCTGGCCTTGGACCTCTCACCCCCAGTGCGGGGAGCTTGAGACCGTGCTCAAAAGAGCTGTTCCACCAGGTTCTGGATCCCATTTAATTGATTCTGTACTGCGGCCAGCTGAGAGTCGCCGGCATTTCTGCGGCTTGCCCTCTTGGTGGCCCTTGACTGGACCTCCTCATTTTCAGCCCTCTCATTCTGAGGGGCTCTCTTATTTCCTGCGGGCTGCTTCCCTTGAGGGACCCTCGGGGGATCTTCATTTTCTGGAGCTGGCGGCGGTGGAGGCAGCTGAGCCCTCAGCACATTTTGGGCGGCTGTTAAGGGATGAAACTGTAGTCCCCCCAAAGGTGCTGCCATCTGGACCCTTGCGTTCGAGGGGAAGTATGCAGAGTTAAAGTGCGTCCATGCCTTCTGGGCGGCCTATACTTCGCACTGCCGTAGATCGCCTGAAGCTGCTGCTGGGTTAGCTGGGGTGCCTCCACTCCTTGAATTTCTTCCGGCAAGGATACAGGGAGTTGTAGGGTGCCCACTGGATAGGGCGGTATCACGGGCACCATGCTTGGTACCACCCCGGACGTCACTCCGGGTTGTATATACGAATATCCCGGGGGAGGGGGACATGGCCATAGAGTATACTCCGGGATGGGAGGCTGGAACAGTAGGGATGAAACCCAGTGGAGGAGGAACGGAGTTGGATCATCCTATCCCGTTTCCATTGGAGGGGAGAGCTGCAGCGGCGATCTCTGTGTTTCCAGTCCCATATTCTGCAGTTGGTAGGAGCGCACCTCCAGCGGGGGTGTTGGTATCCATGTTTCCTTCTTGATCAGAAGGAAGAACACCCCTGTGACCCACAGCACCAGACCTAGTCGCAGTTACCATATTAAGAGCAAAAGGTGTTACAGCTCAACTAGCTCGAGGAAGAATCTGTTAAAGACGAAGATGGTTTTCCCACAGACGGCGCCAAAAATGATGGTGCAGGATAACGATTTCTAAGATGCAACCAACACTTTGATATTTTGTTTATAAGGGGAAGACCATCATAGGTGTTTAAACCTCAGGTCCGGATTTCCGATGAGCGCGAGTTCTTCCAGCTAGGATAACACTAGTTTATTCAATGGGAATGCAACACGGAAAATGATGAAATACAAGGACCTTGAGGAAGGTGAAGATGCCAGAAAAATGCAGTAGAATGGCCCAGAAAGAGTGCAGGGTTTCTTGTAGAAGAAGATCACTTGGGAGGCAGTGCAGGCGTTCTCTCCTATTTATATGTTAGGGGTAAAGGTGGTTTGGGTATTTTGACCGTGTGGTCCCAAACCTGTGTTGCCCTAACACGTGGCGGCCTGTGATGGCATGAGAATGATGGCTCTGAAAAGTAGGCGGCATGTCAGGTACGAGGTGCACACTGCCATGGTGTCAGAGGTTATTAGCGAGGGCCATGCATTGGGAAGGCTCCAGGTCCGTCT
This sequence comes from Lantana camara, assembly GCA_037501455.1. Classification (NCBI taxonomy): domain Eukaryota; kingdom Viridiplantae; phylum Streptophyta; class Magnoliopsida; order Lamiales; family Verbenaceae; genus Lantana; species Lantana camara. The sequence continues at coordinate 24,862,688 of CM074855.1, read as the reverse complement.
TGCAGGAGTAGGGGTGCCCTACAAGGGAGAAGATCAGACACGAGCGCCGATGACACTCGAAGGGCACACGAATGGGTCTCCCACGACAGATGAACCTTGAGCGTCAAATATACGAACGTCAGAAAGCGGGTACCCTCATGTGGGTGCCTCCCTGGGAAGGGTGGCCCTGAGGACCGTGGTGTGAGCGTCAGGTCTGACACGCTGAGCTTCCTGCTTGAACCATGGGCCGAGGGCCGTTGGCCCGTATTAGTCAACAAGGGAATGGGCTAGGTCGGCCTGCGAGCCCATTGAATCGAGTGTCCGAGCTCTAGGTCAGTGGATGGCGACACGTGGATAGCTCTGATGCGAGCGTGATTTTATGCCTCATCAATATGAAATAGGGATTATTATATGGTTTCAAATTCTAGATGAAGATAAAAGATTAATTGACCTAGAAGAAGAAATGAATTATCTAGATATTGATGGTTATAATACCGATATATCCTATGATGATACAAATTGGCAATATCCTTCTCCATGAGAATTTTAAATAAACGTAAGTTAGCTAGTTTATATAATTTTTATAAAGATATGCTAAAATATTTCCTAAAAATGAATAAATTAAATCCTTCCAATTATTATAAAAGGAAGATAAGGAAGTTTAGAATAAAAAGAAATTATTATTCGAATCTCCTTTCTATATGAATCGTTATTGGAAATATTGAATTAACAATATAAATAAAATATTAGAGTTAGAGACAAAAATAGAAAAGCTAAGAGATGAAATAAAAAATTCAGTAGATAAAGATCTATGTAATAAAAATAAAAATGATATAAAGAAGTTAAAAAATTTATTAAAAAAGGAAAAGAATAAGGCTTTATTAAACAGAACAAAAGCTGGGAAAATATGGAAACGATAGACATAAACCTTCAATCTATAATAGAATCGATTAATAGAATCATGGAAGAAATGTTAAATCTTCAAGATTCTATAAGAGAATTAAATAATGAAGTTCAGTTAAATAGAATTAATATGAAGCAGCTTGAAATAGCCATTAAAGATAAAGAAAAGAGATCTAAGGCTGAAAAATTAAAAGATATAGAAAAAGAAATAAAAACTCCATTTAAGGTAATAAATTTAGAAAAGGTCAAACCATATGAAAAAAGATCTTTTGATGATTATATGCTAAATACTATAGTTCCAAAAATGCTAAAGGAACACGAAGAGAGTTCTAAAGGAGTTCTTGAAAGGCTTAAAGCTAAAGGAATTAATATAGAAAATGAAAATAAACAAGAGGAGAATCAAAATCAAATACAAACATTAATGAAATAAACGATTTAATAGAAGATTTTGAAAAAATAAACTTGGATGATATAGTAGAATATGAAGTAAGAATGAATAATTAATGCTGGTTCTTCTGGAACTAAAAGAGAAGATGGATCAACATTAGAGGATCCAGATGAATCTATGGGATCCAATGAACCAAAAAGTTATCCAACTTATTTTAATACAAAGAAAAATAAACATCAAGATAAAAGAACTAAAAGTTATAATATTAAATATCAACTTAATGATGATTACTCTGAACCTATAACTGTAAATGGTAGTAAATTAAATTTGAATAATAAAAGAGATAAACGAAAAGCTTTAACAAAATGGATAAATGATATGGTTGCTTACTTTCTAAATCAAGATGAAATATATGCTACAGCATCGAGAAGAACTGATATATAATATCTACATTTGATGGAATTATAAACAGTTGGTGGAAAGGAATTTCTTCTGACATACAGGGAATAATGAAAACAGAGACCGAAACTGGTTTTGATAAAGATATAAGAACTGGAGTAGAAAGAATGACATACTATATAGCTGATGAATTTTTAGGAGAACCTTGGATAAATGATGCTGAAAAAGAATATTTAAAAGAAAAAGAAGAAGCTAGAAATAATCTTATAAATCTTTCAATATGCTCTATGAAATTCCTTAGAAATTATATAGAAGAATTTTGTGACTATAATTATAGACAATATTGGAGTGGAGAATCACAAGACATATATCTTAAAATGTTCTATTCGAAACTCGTAAATCCATGGAATACTCATATAAATAAAGTTTGGGAAAATGAAAAGGAAAATGTAAGTAATAATCTAGGTGGAAGAATAAGAGTTTTAATAGATGAATTAAAAAGGCTATGTCGTGAACAAGATTTATACAAGAGATCTAGAAAAATTTCTGGACTTTATTGTTCAAAATTAGAAATACCTACCCAATGGGGTTGTGATAAGGGGAAAATCGGGAAGTATGACTAAGCACTAGATGTCGTTGCCACGTGGCAGTCTATGCCACATCAACGTTTCACAACCAAGCTACCTAGGCAGTCCTCCGACCCAGATAGGCGCGACCCAGCAGAACTCCGACCCAAGCGCTATCGGACAACCGTATTCAATGCGGACACCCCCTACCGCTGGCAGCATCAACTGCAGCCGCACCAAGTACAGTGTCAGGCATCCTGGCAGGAGGAGACAAACAGTGCTTGAGCTGGAAAAGCACTATTCCGGCCACAAGCCGTCGTTCTCCCTCCAGACCAGATCCACACTTTCTTGGAGGTGTACTTGCACCCACGGAGTCCATCTCCGTCCTATAAAAATCCCACTCCATCACCATTGGAGGTAAGCTTTCCTTCACGCACAAGACTCTTAACTCCTGCATATTTTCGACCCAGAGCTTGAGCTAACTTGAGCGTCGGAGTGCCAAAACGGGTCCAACCCCCACTCTCCCCCGTTTTAGCCTTTGAGCTTACGTTTGTTTCATCCTTTCAGTTTAGGAAGGCACCAAAGTTCTCCTCACACTATAAATATCTTGGGTGAGTGAGAGTCTTAGTCTGTAGTCCAGCACACAACCCAGATTTAGACACCATCATCTTGGCGCCGTCTGTGGGAAACTCTCTGAACAAAAGCCTTATCCTTACTATCATCTTAAAAACCTTCCATTCAACATGGTGCAAACACATCATGGACGCCGCGTTTATGGCGAAAACGGGGAAGAGATCTTTCCGGATCTTAACACCCCGGGGGGAAATTTCCAACCACCGGTGGTGGGAATTGTAGCTACGGAGGCCTGTCCAAGCGCACCTAGCCGGCTGGTGTTGTCTGAGGCAGACTTAGCTGCCTATGCGGAGCAATGCCCGGCGGAGGCATTGGCAGCAGCAAGGGAAAACAGGGAGCCGGCATAGGGAAGCCCCTTGGCATTAACTCCAAAAAATGTCGCGTACCCCACGGTGCAAGGACCCTCTGTGCCACTGACATGCGCTGTCCAACAGCCTACTCATCCCACCCAGTTTCTGGGGATATCCGCAGCTCCCTTATGCCCAGAACCCTTATGGGCAGCCTCAGACCATCTACATCGCTCCTGCTCCCGAAGTTCAGCATCCAGTCCGCCTAGGTGCGCCCTTAGAGGAGGGCTTTGACGACAACGAGAACCCCCCTCGCCGCCGGGTAGTAGAAGAGGAGCGTCCCTCACAAATCTTGCGAAATGTGGGGGAGAATGATAGGGGCGCACACCACATCGCAGGAACGGTACGCAAAATGAACAGGGATGCTCTCGTTCCTAGAAATGTCGGCGTCTTTGATCGCCTAGGGGCTAGGGTCCATCCCGACGTCTATTTCAGAGCCAACCGGGGTCATTGGGTTGGCCAAGGTGACCTCCGAAATCAGCTCCCCAGGAGACAACCACAACAACAACAACAGCAGCAGCAGCGTTATCTTCCCGACCCAGCACAAGGGTCGGAATATTTTGACCCACAGGAGGAAGTGTCATCGCACTTCCCTCACGGGCCAGCACACGGGGCTCACCACGGTCACACCCCTCAGCGTCAAGAGAGGGTGTACCGCAGTGATAGGGAGGCGAGGTCCCCCTTTTGCGACGAGATCATAGACGCAAAGGTGGTGGACAGGGTCCCCACCAACTTGTCGGTCTATCACGGGAACACTAACCCCGTGAAGCATTGCTCTACGTTTGAGGCGCAGGTCAGCCTCGACGGACACTCCAAGCTCATATGGGCCAAGATCTTTGAAACCACGCTCGAGGGCCCAGCCCAAGACTAGTTTGAGCAGTTGGCTCCCCACAGCATCCGCGACTACGCCCACTTGGCCGGAAAGTTCAAGGCCCACTTCTCTTCCATGACGGGAGTCAAGCTCCCGTCTACTTATCTATATAGTATCGTGCAGGAGGAGGGAGAGACCTTGAGGAGTTTCTTCTCCCATTTCAACGAGGCGTTCATTAAAGTGGAGTACTTGGACATTGATATTTTAACTCAGACTCTCCACAAAGCCATCCGTCACGCGGAGTGTGCCGACGAGATCATCCTCCAATCCCCCAGAAATATGGAGGAGAAAATGGCCATCGCTCGTCGCTTTATGGGCCTAGAGGAAGTCAAATCCACCACTCGTGCATTGGGGCATAAGGGCGACCGACGAACGAGCGACCCAGCTCCTGACCGATTCCCCAGGTCCGACCCACCCCGGTCGGAACTTCCCAGGCTCTCTAATAGGATGGAGCAGAGGCTCAAGCGGGAGATACCCTCCGCGAGTGGAGCCAAAAGGGCATACACCCATTGGTTTGTCCCAGTGAAGAAGTCTATGAGGTGATGGATAGGGGGCTGCTCAAAAAGCCCAAGCAGCTGAAGGAGACCAAAAAGGCCAAGGAGTCGGGGAAACGCTGCGCTTACCACATGCAGTCCGGTCATTGGACCTCTGAATACATTGCCCTCAGGGAAGAGGTGGAAAGGCTGATCCAGGGAGGACATCTGATGGAGTTCATCAAGAGGTTGGACGAACGGGGCCCGCCAGGCTTTCGACCCTAGAGAATCCCCTTCACCCAGAAGAGGACGCAAGCCACCGTTGGAGAAGCCTGAGGAGGTAAACCCCCACAACTTACCCACCAATGAGATCTTGATGATTGCTGGTGGCCTGACTGGGGGAGATTCCAAGACCGCGTAAAAACGGTCAAGACGTCAGGTGGGCCGAGAGCTCTATGGGCCCAAAGAGATCATGCATGTGGAGGCCGGCCAAGAGTGGCGGGAGCGAGAAATCTCTTTTGGCGATAGGGATTTTGTACCAGTGATGCCACGGGACGGCGGAATGTCGAGTTGTCCGATGGTGGTCACCCTAGACATAGCCAACTGTGCTGTACACAAAACCCTAGTTGATAATGGAAGCTCCGCCAACATTATCTTTTACTCCACCTTGCAAAAGAAGAACATCCATAACTCTCTTCAGTATGAACCAATTAAAACGTCATTGACAAGTTTTGGTGGATCAGAGGTTTACTCCAAAGGGCGAGTCAAGCTCATCACGTCAATGGGAAAACTGCCAAAGAGAGCCACACAGCTGCTGGAGTACTTGGTGGTAGAAGGCCCCTCGGCATACAACGTCATCGTGGGGCGCCCTGCCCTCATAAGCTTCCGAGCCGTGATCTCCACATATCATCAGACGATAAAGCTTCCAACTCCGCATGGGATAGGAGAGCTCCGATGCAACACACCAGAGTCTTGGGAATGCTACTCCATTTCCATGGAAAAGGTACAACTTCAAAACAAAACCATTGTACCTTTGGTGAATATTGATGACTTCTTGGATACGGAGCTGGCCGACCCGGATGACCCAACTGCAGAGATGAGCTCCAAGCAAATGACCTCCACCATAGCCCAAAAGAAACGGACGCTAGATGATAGCAAAATAGAAGCCTCGGGTGCCATCGTCCCTATCCAACTGAAGTCGGGCGACCTAGAGAAAACCACCAGTATTGGGGCTAACCTCAAAGGCAAGCAACAATGTATGCTCATTCAATTCCTTCGAAGTAACGCGGATGTGTTTGCCTGGAAGTCTTCTGATCTGGTCGACGTCGACCCAAAGGTCATTGAACATCACTTAAATGTCAACCCAAGCTTTCGACCCCTTAAACAGCGGCTGAGGGCCCAGAGTGACGAGCATAATGAGATAATCGAACAAGAAGTCAACAAATTACTAGATGCTGGGTATATCACCCCGGCAAAATACGTCGATTGGCTCTGCAATGTCATCTTGGTCGCGATAACTGGGGGAAAGTGGCGAATGTGCAACGACTTCACTGATTTGAACAAGGCCAGCCCCAAAGATCCTTACCCTCTCCCACATATTGATCAGTTGGTTGACTCCACTGCAGGGTGTGAACTCTTGAGCATGATGGACGCCTTCTAGGGTTACTATCAAATCTTTATGGTTCAAGAAGACAAGAAGAAGACTGCTTTCATTGTGGTCAAGGGGATCTATTGTTTTGAAGTCATGCCCTTCGGATTGAAAAACGCAGGCGCAACTTACCAGAGGTTAGTCAACAAAGTCTTCGCAGACGAAATAGGCAAAACGATGGAGGTATATGTCGACGACATGATCGTCAAGAGCGAGAGGGCAGAGATGCATTTGACGGATCTGGGTCGGACTTTTGACCTGCTGCGTAAATACAGGATGAAGTTAAATCCCAGCAAATACTCCTTCGGCGTAGAAGGAGGGAAGTTCCTGGGCTACATCGTCAGCCAACGAGGAATCGAAGCCAACCCAGAGAAGATCCTAGCATTGAAGAGCATCAACAGGCCCCACACCATCAGAGACGTCCAATATCTCGTCAGCAGGATCATTTCTCTAAACAGGTTCATCTCTCGCTCCTCGGAGAAAAATCTTCCGTTCTTTAAGATTTTGCGCAATATTAAAAAGTTTGAATGGACTGACGAATGTGATGAGACCTTTGAAAGGCTCAAAGAATATCTTGCTCCCTATTGCGGGGGAAACCATGTGCCTTTATCTGGCGGTCACAGAGGAGGTTGTGAGCTCCATGCTAGTGGCTTTACGGGAAAGGAAACACATGCCGGTGTACTATGTGAGCAAAATACTACACGGTGCGGAAGTACGCTATTTGGAGATCGAGAAGTTTGCATTGGCCTTAGTGCACGCTTCTAGGAAGTTGAGGCCCTATTTCCAATCTCACTCCATAGTCGTCTTCACGGATTAGGGCTTGCGCCAAGTCTTGGAAAAGCCAGAAGCATCCGGAAGAATCGTGAAATAGGCTATTGAGCTAAGCCGGTTTGATATCAGCTACCAACCCAGAGCCGCGTATCAAGCCCTGATTCTTTCAGACTTCATCAATGAGAAGAACGACCCAAGCAAGCAAACTCCGCTCTCGGTGCTGTGGACCATGTCGGTCGATGGCTCCTCAACCTCTCAAGGAGGGGGTATGGGGATATCCCTTATGAGTACGAGAAGCCAGGCGCTTGATTTCGCCATCTCCCTAGATTTCCCAGCCACCAACAACGAAGCAGAGTACGAGGCGCTCATTGCTGGCCTCAAAATCGCAAGGGAACACAGGATTGAAAGAATCTTCGTAACAACAGACTCGCAATTGGTGGCGAGCCAATTTCAGGGATCCTATGAAGCACATGAAGAGACAATGATCAAGTATCTCGCCAAGGTCAAATCCCTGGCATCCGAATTTAAAGAATTCACACTGCAGCAAGTCCCTCGAGAAGAAAACACGCGTGCAGACGCTTTGTCCAAATTAGCGAACGGAATGAGGGGCTCCAAGGATCAGAATATCACCTACTTATCAAGCAAGGGGAGGGTGATAGATGGTGGGGCAGAGCTGATATGCTCCATCGACCCAGCTGAGCCGTGCTAGGTCGACGAGTTCATACTTTACCTCAGAGATGGAGTGTTGCCCACCGACCGAAACGCCACAAGACTCCTCAAATACAAAGCTGCAGGTTACTCCTTAGATTCAGAAGGGAGATTATACAAGATAGCGTACATGGGGCTAACAAAGCGGTGCCTCTATCCCTCACAAGCCTTAGAGGTTTTGGAGAAAATCCATAGTGAGCAATGTGGAAATCATGCGGGCGGTCGATCCTTAGCCAAGAAAGTTTCTAGAAGTGGGTTTTACTGGCCCACGCTAAACGAGGACGCTAAGGAATACGCCCGTAAATGTGTCAATTGCCAGAAGCATGCCAACATTCCGCACCAACACCCCGTGGAGATGGTCCCCGTAGACATTTGTTGGCCCTTTGATCAATGAGGTATCGATATTGTGGGACCCCTACCGCTCGCGATGGGCCAACGTCAATACCTATTGGTCGCAGTGGAATATTTCTCTAAATGGGTCGAAGCCCAGCCCGCTGCAAAGATTACGGATAAAGTTATCCAGAATTTCTTATGGCGCAACATCATTTGCAAATTCGGGGTCCCCAGGGTCCTAATCTGCGATAACGGGACTCAATTTCAAAGCACCAGCACTCGGTCCTTTTGCTCCGATATGGGGATTAGTCAACGTTTCGCATCAGTTGGCCATCCCCAAGCAAATAGCCAAGTCAAAGTGATCAATCGCATCATCATCCAAAACCTCCAAACCAGGCTGGAGGCCAAGAAAGGGGCCTAGGTCGACGAACTTGATGGGGTCTTATGGGCCTACCGCACCACTCCCAGAACCGCGACAGGGCTAACCCCCTTCTCGATGGTTTATGGGTCTGAAGCCATGATCCCCGCAGAACTTTTACATCAAACCGCGAGAGTCTCCAACTACCAACTCGCCAGGAACACAGAAGACCGAGCGCATGAGCTCAACACCATTGAAGAAATCCGACAAAAGGGATTCCAACGCATGCAACAATATTGAGCAACAGTGGCTCGGAGCTATAACAAAGGAGTCAAACCTCGCGCCTTTCAAATCGGCGACCTAGTTCTTAAAAAGGTTGAGGTGACAAAACATGTGGGCAAGTTACAGCCCAACTGGGAAGACCCATTCCGCATTGCTGAGGTGGGGCGCAACAGAGCTTATCACCTGGAGGATTTGGAGGGAAATACCATCCCCAGATCTTGGAACGCACATAACCTCAAGAAGTTTTATGCTTAAAAGTGTTTCTGAGTTGTAAGTACCGCTTTGTACTCATTTCCAACCTATTCGCAGCAATAAAAAGTATCTTCGGTCAATCTGAATGCCTCTTTCTTTTCAGTTAATCTGAATGTTTAGTGCACCAGTTAGTCTGGGATTACGATAAGTCACATACAGAAAGCGCATTTGATATACCATCAATGCCTTGGGGCAAGGTGCCAACCCCTCCCGGTAAACATAGGTCAAAAGAGATCACGTCTCTTTTTGACCTAGTGCTTACGGACTCAAAATCTTATCTAGGGATTCAAAATGAGAGTCCAAAGCGATCCATGACAAAAATATGTTCCGAGCCAGTACTTGGAAGGAATTTCCAAAAGTCATGCCCCGTTGAGAAATCACTAGTTACTATCTTTGTCAACAAAAATGAAAGCTAGACAGCAACATTTGAAAACAACATAAAATCAGAAGAAAAACCTGCATATTCTCATTTATAAAAAGGGGTTAGGCCCCGGCGACTTACAAAAGAAATGCTAAAAGAAATTACAGAATCCAAATTACAAATTGCTCGTAAAGTTAAGAGTTAGAGGCAGGAGGATCCACAGCTTCGGAGATAGGTTCGTTGACCGGAGCTGGAGGGTGTGGTTCTTCAATGAGAGGAGTTTCTTCAGTGGCAGGAGGAAGAGTTGCCAACAGTGGGATTGCCAAGGCAGGGCCGCTGGGGTTTGCGTTTGATAAGTCATCGTTCTTCGACCCACTGCAAGAAGGGACGTAGGCGGCCAACAAGGTTTCTCGGGCCTATTCTAGGTCCACAGGCCCCGGCAACTCCACTTCCGTCGCAAGGCACTTGTCAAGTTGGGATTCCGCCCACTCCACGGCCCAGCCATAGGGCACTTGGCTCCAGTCCGGCTCCTCATCATCCCCCTCACCGTCTGCCTCCTCCTGAATCGCCCCCTCCTCAAAAGAGACTCGGGCCATGAATGCTTCCAGCAAAGTTTTAGGTACATATCCGTTGGCGGCGTTAAGTTTCCGCGGGTCATTGAGGAGATCAAAGGGGATTGGGTGATGGAAATGGATCTGGGACAAGACCCTTATAAACCCTGTCTCTATATCGGACACCCCCAGAGTGCCGGATACGGTGTCAAACACCTTGGATCGAAGAAACTCCGCCATTGCTCTATCTTTTATCTGCGGCACCAGTTTCTCAATGGTCCAGAAGGTCGTCTTGGTCCCGTCTCTCTGCCCCTCCACGAAGCCATCTTTCCACCCATCCTGTTTGCCTTTAGCGTACGCGGCTTCCGTTTTCTTCTCTGCCACATCAAGCAAACTCTGTCGCTTGGCGATCCCAGTCTGTAGCTCCTCATTTGCCACCTTGAGCTCCCCCAGTTCTTTTTCTAAGGCGGACCTCTCCTTGAGGAATCCTTCACAACCTTGTCCATCTTGTCCAATTTCGTCGTGTATGCCTTCTGGGCATCTTCCAACTCCTTGGACAACTTCGCCGCCTCATCTTTCCAGCTCTTCTCTCGCAATACCTCAGCCCTCTCCGCCAGCAGCTGGTGGCGGGCTTCATTGGCTAATTCCAGTTGCATGGCGGACTGGTACTCCCTCACGGTCAACTGAAAGGAAAAATAAAGGGGGAAAAGTAAAAGGGAAGTTAAGGAAAGATCGAACTAAAAGACGTAAAGCGAAAACCCTTACCGCATTCAACAAGGTGACTTTGTTGTAGGAAGGCGTCGTGGCTTTCTTTGGCCAGCTCTTGGTGGTCTGCAGTAGTTTGCAGAGAGTAATAGTTGGCCGCCAACACGTCCTGGTCGACCATCCCGGTCGCAACCCTCCTCTCTGTCCCATCCGCCTTGAACTCTGAGACATCGAAAGGATATTTGGGCCCCTCAAAGGTGGGGATGTTGACGATTCTTTCGTAATCCCCTCGCAGCATAGTACAGCCTGGGGAAGTTTCGGGCCGGAGTGTAGGGGGAACCCATCCGCCGGCTGGCTGGAATGGAGTTTTCTCTCGCCTTGAGGCCTTGGGGGGGGAGGGGGGACCCCATCCTCTGGGTCGTCCCTTTCCTTCCTTTTCTGTGAGCGCTAGCCTTTTGGTACGTCCAAAGGGAACGACCCAGAGTTAGTCTCTGAGTCCGCCTCCGGCCGCCCAACTGACATGGCCACTTTGCCCTTATGTTTCGAAGGGCGGGCAGCCCTATCCTCTGGGACCTGAGCAGGGGCGTTTGCCTCCGGTGGGACCCAGGTAGCCCCTTGAGCATCCGTCTCCTCCCCTGCCGTGGGGATATGGGCATCCGCCTATCTTTACCCGACCGCTCTCTCCACGACGATGATCTTCACAAAGGAGTCGGCCTCAGTCAAGCCCTCCGCCTGGAAAATCTCTTGGACAGAAGGAGTTGGGCCCGCCACCTTCCCCTCAGCAATTTTCTTGGCCTCCTCGGCCTGTTTCTTCTTCAGAAGGCGATCCAAAGCTCTGGCTCGTCCACTCGTCATCATCGACCCTGAGCAAAGAAAGAAAATGGGGTCAGCAGAAGAAATAAAGCATGAAATGGAAAGGAAAAAGTTGGAGATAGGGACGGGAACGTACTTGGCCTAAGGGAATTGAGGGTGTAGTTACCCATTCTCAAATCAATGTGTCTCTTTGTACCCGGAGCCAACCCAAGGTTTATCAACAGGTGCGTGTTTGTGAAGATCCCAGTATACAACGGATGCACCTCTCTCAAAGCAGCCAACAGAGTGTTGGGCCAACGCACCGGACCTCTTTCCAACCGGACTTAGGCAACATCGTTCCAGGAGGTGTGCTTTAGTCCGTTCCACCCACCCTTATACTTCAAGAAGACAAATTTCTTTTTCCAGTCCACTCCATGGAAAGTCTTCTCTTTGTCAAAGATCTTGTTCCCCGAGCGAGATTGGAGCTTCACGAACCCCCTTCTGTTAGGGGAAGCCGCTGAGTCGACTGAAGCCACGAATAACTCAGCGAAGTGCTCCACTCACTCTACCTGACCCAGGATCTTCATTAGAGTCCTGAAAGCCGCTATCATCGCGTGCCCATTAGGAAGCAGTTGAATAGGGCTGATTTGAAGATGGTTGAACAGTGCAACTTGGAAAGGGGAGAGGGGAAGCCTGAACCCGTATTCAATCGCCTGCATGGACATGGCGATGCATCCCTCTGGCGGAGCTCCCATGTGCTCGTTAGGGTTGGGGTATAAACTTTGCAGTCCATGTCCAAATCCCTCCACCCGGTCAATCTTTTCAGGGTCGTTGTTCTCTCCGACCCAAATACTTCAGCCCTAAACTCGTGATAGTACTTTGTACATTTTTGTTGTCCTTTCTTCTTTTTCCCCTTTGGGGGCCCTGGCTCAACACCTGAAGCAGAGGCATCCCCCCCTAGATCGTGGGATTCCCCCTCTAAGGACATTTCTTCTATTTCTGCAGCAGTGTCCTCTACGGCCTCCTCATCAACTTTGCTCTCCCCTCCACCGCCACCCATAGGCGCGGATTCCGCTTCCGTTGAGTGCTCACTCTCGGCCGGTTCCCCCAAAATTGGCCCAGTGGCCTCCTCCACCACTTCCCTAAAATACATCATCTGGGTGGGATCTTCCCACCTCAATTTCCCAGAACGCTTGACCCCTATACTCAACGGATACCTCCGGGTCTGAGAGGATGTCCCTGGGCCCGTAATCCTTCGTCTATTTGCCCTTGGGTTGGCTCCCAGCGGGCATGGTAACCTTTCTCTTGGGGGCCATTTCTAGTGTATGGATGAGAAAGGAAGAAAGGAGATACCTGGGTTGAAGGGGCGTACCTTAAGATTATGCTGGGATACTCTTCGGAAATGCGGTTTTTGGCAAAGAATGCTAAAGGCAAAGGACTCTTCAATTTAGGGTTTTCTCCTGTGAGTAGTTTGAAAAGGGGAAAAAACCGCCTAAGTCCCCAATTTATAACAGAAGGTTTCCACTGAGCGAGATTAATTAGCTCCATATGTCGGCGAATTAGCCTGCTTGGGGAGGAATGTGGCCCGTCACCCAATGACGGCTACTTGTAACCGTTCCCTCAGAACGCGCGCTAACCGCCCAAATTTCAAAAGGCGTAATCATTTCACAGACAAAGGGAAAACCTAGTGTTTCCCGCCCAAGGGGATATAGCTGGCATGCGCGCGAGACAACCACGGCTCATCCCTTGGGTCGAAGGAAGTTGGCTCGTAGCTCTGGCTCGTTGAAGCTTGGCTCGAACAGTTTCTGAGCGACCCAAACTCCCCAGAGAAATCGCGACGCATACCTTCCCTCTCCTCCTCAAAGACCACGGAGTCCTCCACAAGTGATAACTCGCTAATTTGCCATTTTAATAATGGAATTAGACTCCGAATTATGTTTTAATTGATAATATCTCGAAAGAAATTGATACTTTGTTGTTTTATTGTAGAATCGGGCCTTCAATACGAAAGTACAACGAAACTGATCGTTTTTATGGAGAAAGTCACGCACAATTTTGCCGACTTGCAGAGTGGAAAATTTAGAGGAATTGAAGAAGAATTTAATTTGAGATGCTTGCATGATGATGGCTGACCTGTTTTAATTAGATACATTGTGGGTTGTTTTAATTAAATCCACATTGGAGTGTTTTAATGGTTAATGGGCTGCTTACCTGGAGTTAATAAGAGAAACCCCATTTGCTTTGTGATGGGCTGCCACTTCCTTGGAATTATTTGTGGTTCGTGCACATGACATATAAGAAGCCCATTTAACTTTGTTTGGGCCATGGATTTTATTAAATTAGATATGCTAATTGGGACGTGCATGCATGAGGACTTGGAAGCATTGAATTAGTTAATTGATAGGGTCTTCAATTTATGGCTGCTCACGTAGATTTAATGGGAGAAGTTCAATTACCTAGTGGTGGGCTGCGCGCTTTTATTTGGAATTAATTTGGGCTGGCCCAGGTTTGTGTTGAAGACTTGGAGGATCAGAATTAAGTCCATCTTTGATTGGTATTTGGAGTCCAACTTGCATGAGAAGTCTTTCGGCCGTGACTTTGAGGACGGGACTTTGCTTATATATATATTCGGACAGAAGCTTTGGTGGGGATTGTCACGTAACACTTTGGCAGCAGGCTTCGGACGCTCGGGAGCAGATTTCTACATCACAGCCTCTTTTTCTTTTATTTCTTTCTTCTTTAGACAATTTAGTTTATTTATGTTAAAGAATTCCTCTATTTATTTTTATGAATTTTAGTAGCTAAGTTTTTAATTATCTAGCTAGGGATTATAGATTCGATTTGGATATTGTGAGACCTAAACGTTTTTATTAATTCATGTTTATTTAGACATTTATCTTATCTCCGTGTTTCGCGTTTATTGTGATCAGGCAATTTCGGGATAGTGCACGATCTCTAGGTTGTTTGATTTGCATATAGCCATTCATGATGCTTGAAGTGTAGTAGAGTTGATTGATAATTTGTGGTAAATTAGTGACAGGGTTTTAGCGATAGAATTCCTCGTTCACTAAGGGATTTGATAATCTAATTTAAATCTTGCGTGTGTCACGACTTGGTTGATTAGGGTTGGTGTTTTTATGGTTCTTAATGCTGCGAATTCATTAAATCCCGTCGAGTGTCTCTAGGGGTTGTGAATTTGTTAGGGAAGATAACTGTCGAGTGTCTCTAGGTTATCCGACTAATTAAGTAAAAACGAGGTTGAGTCGAGTGTCTCTATCAACTATAGCCAATCTGTCTGCATAACTTGAATCCATCTTTGAGTCAATGATCAATATAACAATTCGAATCGAATATCCCTGGCTAGGTAATTTTCCCTCTGATTGATTTAATCCTATACGTGATCTTACTTGCTTAGTTTTAGTTAGCTTTTTAATTCTTGTTATTTATTTTAAATTGCATACTTAGTTAGAATAATTCAAAAACCCCCCTTTTAATTGTTGCTTTTCGTGAATTACTTGGAATTGTTAGAAATAAGTCAACTAGTCTCTGTGGATCGACCCTGTTTATGCTATACTCTGTTGTTTAGTTGTGAATAGGTTTATATTTATTTTTGACGGATTCGACACCTGTCAACAAGGTCAGGCACCACTCTCTGAGTGTCACCAGACCTGGGGGGGGGAGGAGATGATAAGGGGAAAATCGGGAAGTATAACTAAGCACCAGATGTCGTTGCCACATGGCAGTCTATGCCACAACAACGTTTCACAACCAAGCTACCTAGGCAGTCCTCCGACGCAGATAGGCACGACCCAGCAGAACTCCGACCCAAGCGCTATCGGATAACCGCATTCAATGCGGACACCCCCTACCGCTGGCAGCATTAACTGCAGCCGCACCAAGTACAGTGTCAGGGATCCTGGCAGGAGGAGACAAACAGTGTTTTAGCTGGAAAAGCACTGTTCCGGCCACAAGCTGTCGCTCTCCCTGTAGACCAGATCTACACTTTCTTGGAGGTGTACTTGCACCCACGAAGTCCATCTCCATCCTATAAAAACCCCACTCCATCACCATTGGAGGTAAGCTTTCCTTCACGCACAAGACTCTTAACTCCTACATATTTTCGACCCAGAGCTTGAGCTGACTTGAGCGTCGGAGTGCCAAAACGGGTCCAACCCCCACTATCCCCCGTTTTGGCCTTTGAGCTTATGTTTGTTTCATCCTTTCAGTTTAGGAAAGCATCAGAGTTCTCCTCACACTAAATATCTTGGGTGAGTGGGAGTCTTAGTCTGCAGTTCAGCACACAACCCAGATTTAGACACCATCAGTTTGTGAAGAGAAAAATAGAAATAAACCTTATAGAAAAAGAAAAATAAAAAGAAACAGATACAAAAAATATAAGAAGTTTGATAAGAAAAATATAAAACCAAAAAGAAGATTTTTCAAAAGAAAAGAAAAAATTAATAAAAAACCTACAAAATGCAGATGTTGGAATTGTGGCGAGGAAGGTCATAAATCACCAGAATGCCCTAAATCTAAAAGGTAAGAACTATAGAAGCTGAATTTATAGAAATTATAGACGAACTTGAAGAAGTTTCAGATATAGAGAATTATATAGGAAATGAAATATATGTAGAAATAAGTGAAGAAAATTCTTCAGAAAATTCTGAGTCAGAATCTGAATCTGATTAAATGAATTCTGAAATACAGAATTATAATAAAGAAGAAATAATAGAAGAAGAGAGTACAGCAGGATATGCTAAAAGAATAACTTTTAGTCAAGAAACCCTTGACAAAATAAAAAACTTAAAGCTAAATGCAGCAAATCCAACAAATAATATATTAACTGGATTAGCAAATATAGTAAAGAGAAATAAGATAAATATATATGACTATCATGAGGTAGAAAAGGCTATAAGTATAGAAAATATCTCTGGAAATGTCAAGATAAGCCTTATAACAAGAGGAATTGCTAATAATGCTATAAATAAAGTGAAAAAATATCTTAGACAAAAAATACAATATATATATTTGGGAAGAGTATAATTTCTAGTTAAATCTCTATTTAGAGAATGTATAGATAGTCCAATAGTCCTATCTTAACACGATCAAAGATTTAGAGACGCTAAAACTAGTCATCTGGGAACAATTGAAGGAAATTTGTGTTGGAAAACACGAATCAGAAAGCAGCGGAATTTAAAAAATTTCCCAACAAAAGGACCTTGAACTCGCAATCGTGTAACCAAATTCGTAAAGATAGAAAACTTACTTTTCTTTTATTCTTTCTTGAAGCGTTTCAAGCCACCCAAGAACGCTCTTCACGCGGCTTGATCCCCTCTCCTTGGTAAAGCTCGAATCTTCAAACTTCTAACTTGAAGTCTCTAGAGAAAGTCCACCAACTTGATCACAATCTAACTAGTAAGGATGCTAGTTCTCTAGTTAGTGTTTAGGCTTAACCTAGGGTTTAATTTAATCTTGGAGAAAGGAAGGTGTTCAACACATGAACCAAGAATTGTCAATCAGCTCCATAAGGAGCTCGAGCTCCCCTATTTATAGGGAGGGGGTTGCCGAAATTCCTAGTCCTTTATGGGCTAGGATTTTGGTCCCTCTCTCCTATTACTTGATCATCAAGTATTTTCCAACTTTGACTTTGAATTCTAATTCAAGTCAACTTTTAAGAGAGCTAAAAATATCCAAACTATTTTTGGATAATTTTATACTTTATTTATTATAAAATAAATAACTTATTTTTATCTAATTAATTAATTCGTAATTAATTAACTAGATTATTTTCTCCAAAATTAGACTTTCTTTTTAATTCAAAATTAAACCAAAGTCTATTAAATAATTAACTAATTAATTATTTAATATATATATAATATATATATACACACGTGTGTGACACGTGTCACAGTGACACATGTCACTCACGTGAGCCACACGTGTGGAACCCTCTTGGCCCGATTAACTCGTTTAATCATTTTAAAGCCTCAACTCATGTAACCAAGTTGTTGTGTGTGACCCACTAGGTTCTCAATTCAATTAGCAGTGACCCTAATTAATTAATTCACTAATTAATTAATCAGTCCACAGATTAAACGACCATAGTCTAGCAACAGGTGTTTAACCCCTAGCTGAATTGGAATGTTCGGATTCGACAAAACCTTTAAGTCATTGATTCATGTGAGATACAATCCTCCTACTTACTATCTCTCAACCAAGATCTAGGGCAAGGGAATAATTAGAACCCTAATAATCCGGTCTTAAAGCTAAGTGCATTTCATATCCATTTGATCTCAATCCAAGAAACCCTTTTCTTGATGTCTTGATCTACTGCCTTGGCCAAGGACTCCATATGGCATATGAATGACTTACACAATAAGAGATCACCTTGCAAATGCAAGTGTAGGTCCTTTCTTGATTCTCATTCACTTTCATGAATCACTTGTGCAGCCCCAGCATAAGCCTTGAATCAGTTGTCTAAGGCGACACCCTTTAAAGCTTATACCAAAGACTACAGAGTTAACTCATAAAGTGAGAAGGAACCTCAAGTCTAAGGATCAATTAATCACATCAATGACTCGTGAGATATTTCTTAATCTGGAAGTTTCCATTTCCTGAAATAGAAACTTCCTTTCCCATTTAGGAATGTTCTCACACGGGGCACCTCAGTGAACTTACTTATTAAAGTAAGCACCCTCATGTATCACGCACGTATCAGCTATACACTTTGCACCTCCATGAAACAAGGTGGTCCTTCTTAAGGGCGTGATCCCACAAGCAAGCCTTAGAGGAGTCAAGTTGACACTCCCACTGTCTGTAGGACTCATCGGCTTGGAGTATTTTACTAATCATGACTTATGTGATATAGGGCTCGTTTCATGAACCATTTCACCTAAATGGTAGAGTCCTAAAGTCATCAGGATTAGGGGAGTTCTCATACATGCACAGCTAAAGTAAACGCATACCAAACAAGAGCATATAAAGAAGTGTTGCCTCAATTCGTTATTTCATTCAAAGATTGTCTGTGATTACAATAAGGAAAAGCACAAGGCGGATATACAATCGGCTTTTAGGGCACTATTCCTAACAATCTCCCACTTGCCCGTCAAAGCCATTCTAAAGCTACTCTAAGTCCCATCTTCTGAAGATGACCTTGGAAAGCTTCTCGACTAAGGGGTTTAGTAAGTGGATCTGCCACGTTCTCTGCTGATGTGACCCTCTCAATTAGCACATCTCCTCTTTTGATAATATCACGGATTAGGTGATACTTCCTCATAATGTGCTTGGTCCGTTGGTGAGATCTTGGTTCTCTTGCTTGAGCAACCGCCCCAGTGTTGTCACAAAACACAGTAATGGGGTCTTTCATGCTAGGAACAACATTCAACTCTTGAATGAAGTTTCTAATCCAAACACCTTCCTTAGCTGCATCATTTGCAGCTACGTATTCGGCCTCAGTGGTCGAATCTGCAGTGGTTGTTTGCTTGGAACTCTTCCAACTCACTGCTCCGCCGTTTAGGCAGAAAATGTATCCTGACATTGACTTAAAATCATCTAAGTCAGATGCAAAGCTTGCATCGCAGTATCCTTCGATATTAAGATCTTTCTGACCTCCGTAAAGTAAGAATAAATCTTTAGTACTTTTCAAGTACTTAAGAATATTCTTCATGGCAGCCCAGTGACCATCTCGAGGGTCAGATTGGAAACGACTCGTTACACTAAGTGCATAGGCCACATCCGGTCGAGTACATAACATTGCATACATTATGCTACCTATTGCTGATGCATAAGGTGTATGAGTCATTCTTTCCTTCTCAAGGTTAGTCTTAGGACACATCTTCTTTGAAAGACATGTTCCTACACTCATAGGAAGGTTCTTAACCTTTGCTGACTCCATATTGAATCTTTTCAATACTTTGTCAATGTACATCGATTGTGATAGTCCTATTATCCTTCTAGATCTATCTCTATAGATTTTAATTCCAAGGATATAGGACGCATCACCAAGATCTTTCATCTCGAATTGGTTCGATAACCATAACTTAGTCACTTTCATGTCATCCTTCGAATTCCCAATAAGAAGGATGTCATCAACATAAAGTACTAAGAATTGCACTGAGGTCTCCAATTCCTTTCTATACACACATGATTCATTCGAAATTTGGATGAAGCCAAACGCTTTGACCGACTCATCAAATCGAATGTTCCAATTCCTAGAAGCCTGTTTCAATCCATAGATTGATATTTGGAGTTTGCAAACCTTTTGCTCACTCCCACTGAATGTGAAACCTATGGGTTGCTCCATATAAATGTCTTTGTCAATGTCACCATTGAGAAAGGCAGTTTTCACATCCATTTGCCATATCTCATAGTCATAATATGCAGTAATGGCAAGCATGATCCGAATAGACTTTTGCATTGCAACTGGTGAAAAGGTTTCATCAAAATCCACGCCGGGTCTTTGAGTGAATCCTTTTGCAACCAGTCTTGCTTTGTAGGCTGCAATGCTTCCATCAACTCCAAGCTTTCTCTTAAAGATCCATTTGCAACCTATGGGTTTGACCCCATCAGGCAAATCTACCAAGGTCCAAACTTGGTTGGAGTTCATGGAATCCATTTCGGATTTCATGGCTTCTATCCACTGTTCAGAGTCAGAATCTGAAAGTGCCTCCTCATATGTTAAAGGATCATTATCCTTTTGAGAGATTTCATGGAAGAATCCATACCATCTCTCCGGCTGTCTAGGAGTGCATTCAGAACGCCTTAGAGGAGGATTTACATGTGTATCGAAATTCGTGATTGGTTGTAGTTGATCAGAGTGGGACGTTTCTTCAGTGGGTGACGTGGGGTCATTTTGTATTCTTCTAATTCTATGATCTTTCCTTTCTTTTCTTTAAGGAACGGTTCCTCAAGAAAAGTGGCATTTCTGGAAACAAACACCTTTTGCTCAGATTGATCATAGAAGTAGTATCCTATGGATTCCTTAGGATAACCTACAAAGTAGCATAAGTTAGAACGAGATTCTAACTTATCTCCCACTGTCCTCTTCACGTAAGCAGGACAACCCCAAATTCTTAAGTAAGAATAACTAGGGATTTTACCATGCGACATTTCATAAGGCGTTTTAGGGACTGACTTAGAGGGAACTAGATTCAAAATCTTTGCTGCACTTTCTAGGGCATAACCCCAGAAAGAAGGTGGTAAGTCAGTGAAACTCATCATGGAACGAACCATATCAAGTAGGGTTCGATTCCTTCTCTCAGAAACTCCATTAAGCTGAGGAGTTCCCGGAGGAGTCCACTGAGAGATAATTCCATTATCCTTGAGATGATTAAGGAATTCTTCACTAAGATATTCGCCTCCTCGATCAGATCGAAGTGCTTTGATCTTGTGACCAGTTTGGTTCTCAACCTCCTTTTGAAATTCTAAGAATTTCTCAAAAGCTTCAGATTTATACTTCATTAAGTATACATAACCATACCGACTAAAATCATCAGTGAAGGTTATGAAATACTGATGATTGTTTCTAGTGCTTACACTAAGCGGTCCACAAACATCAGTATGGATCAAATCCAAAACCTTAGTGGCACGTTCCACAGTTCCTTTAAAAGGAACTTTGGACATCTTTCCTTTGAGACAGGATTCGCAAGAAGTTAACTCTTTGAGATCATTTTCAGAGAATGATCCTAAAGTGTTCATCTTGCTAATTCTGTTCTTGGAAATGTGTCCTAATCTAGCGTGCCATAAGGGAGCTGAAACCTTGTCATCTCTCTTACGCTTCGTTTCTCGTTGTATATTCATAATATTGATATTTTGAGTTAGGTAAAGTCCATTACTTAGAGTACCGATGTGAACGGAAGAGTTGTTCCGTTTGATAAAATATTTACCATTCTTAATATAAGTTTCATAACCTTCACAATCTAATATTGGAACTGAAATTATATTACGAATAATGCTCGGTACATAAAGGACTTTATTTAATACTAACTCAAAACTACCTAAATCTAATCTAATTGTGCCTAAAGCTCGAGCTTCAACGTTTGAGCCATCGCCGATCTTCAAGACACATTCTCCTTCTTTTAGTTGTTGAACATCACTTAGCATCTGTACATCATTACAGATATGAGTTCCACAACCGGTATCAAGTACCCAAGAACTAGAATTAATAGACAGATTTACTTCAACGAGAAAGATACCTTTCTTTAGAGTAGCCTTGTACTCTGGGCAGTTTCTCCTCCAATGTCCCGCTTTGCCACAATGGAAGCAAACATCCTCTTTCTGATCATGCTTCTTCTTTTGGGCCTTCCCCTTCGAAATGCCACAAGTGGGCCTAAGGGGTTTCTTCTTCTTCTTTTGGGCTTTCTTGCCCTTACCTTTAGAAGGCCCAGAAGAGGAAGATGGAGCATTCACCATCAGAACCTTATTGTCCTTCTTGATCGTGCTTTCAGCAGTCACAAGCTGACTAATCAGCTCAGCTACGGTAGCACCAGCATGATTCATGTTGAAGTTAAGGACAAATGGGTTGAATGATGGTGGGAGCGAAGCTAGCAACAAATCCACTGAAAGCTCATCTTTCAGCGGCATGTCCATGGAAGCAAGTTTCTCAGTAAGGGCAAGAAACTTGAGTCCATATTCATGGACACTTGAACCTTCCCTCATTCTCAAGTGGAACAATTCCTTTGAAGTGTTATACCTTGTAACACGTTCATGAGGGCGGTAAAGTTGCTCTAAGTGGTCGTAAATCTCCCAAGCAAATTCCATGGCCTCATGTTGTCTTTGCAAGTCCGGAGACATGTTAGCCAACATAAGGTAACGGGCTTGGAGATTATCATCCTTCCACTTCTGAATCGCATCCCGCTCGGCCCGAGTGGGAGCCTCCCCTTCGGGACTAGGCTCCCCTTCGAAGAGAACATAAGTTCTCTTCTCAGAATCTAAAATGATTTTTAGATTCCTCAGCCAATCAGAATAGTTGGGACCAGTCAACTTGTTTGACTCGAGGATCGATACAAGAGGGTTTTTGGTTGCCATTTCAAAACACGTAGAGAATCACAGAATCTACGACCTAAATGGTAAAACAGAGAACTAGTGAGCATGCTGAATTATAACGATATACAAAAGATAAGGTCTTTAATCTAATGTAGCTCCCACTGTTTTTCAAAGATCTAGAATTCCCAAAGATCTAAGAGGAACACGTTTCCCAATGGGTACTAAGATCCTAGGCATTTTACCTCGAACCCACGACTAGCGGACATTCTAAGTAAGAACCCTAGGTAGGTACAACTTACCAATTCTAACACCTTTAGAACTCTTAGTAATTGTTTTTGCATCACCTATCTTTCAATATGGACCCACGACTCGTGCGACATCCATATTTACTTAGGCGTTAAGCTAGACCCATCAATCATAAGATCATGACCAAAACTTAGTTCGAACGACCCACGACTCGCGGACATCGCCCTTGCTAAAATTGACCACGAAATATTGATCATTTAAAATGATTAATTAGGTAACTAAGAACTAATAAGCTCCACTAGCTATCCCACGACTCGCGGACAATAACTAGCTTTACTTGCTAAACTTAAAACCTATTGATGGAATGCTAGGAATTTAATTCAAAATTTGCATCTCGAATTAAACACCTATTTGTTCGAAATTAGCTTATTATTTAATGGGAATTTTCGAATCAACCGGAGAGTTGTCCGGTTCGACCTCACCAACATATATGTTATCCAATTTTATTAGTCTTGATTAATGCAAGTACACTTAAATGCATTTCAAACAAGCACATAAACAGATAACATGTCCTAGCATGATACTAACATGTAATGATCATGGGTTCTACCTATCTTATGCGTGATATGTGGGAGCCACTCCACAATCACAAGTTCTAACATACATGCCACATAAACAGTTCAAATCACATAAGGGAAAGCGGTAACAAAATACGAGCCCTATCTCTATTACATTTAACAATTGAGATTCCCCTCCCTAACATTTTGAGGGGTCTTCACTTATGGCCTCCTTGTTACTTGAATGTGGTCCATCTTACTCCATGGGTGCATTGTCTCCAAAATGAAAATAAAACCTCACCACCTATCTCTACTCTCAAATTACAATAAAAAGAAAAAGACATAAAGTAATAAGGCTCAATCTTCATATTGGCCTTAGACAATTACACGGGGCATACCCCGGCCTCAAAAACAGTAATATGGAAAGCCACATAATAAATCACATAACAGTACGCACATAAGTGAGGCTCCAACCTCAATTGAAAAAACGCAACTATAGGGCTCCAACCCCAATTTAAACCATCCATGTGCATAAATTAAAACCATACATAGATCTAAACCCATGATCACCTAACATGCTTTTGCAAGAATTTAAATTTAACCAATAAATTAAAATTCTCGCTTTAAGCTCTAATAGCTTAAAACACGACTTGATGCGAGTCTTATTTATAAAAGTTTTCAATAAATCCCAAATTACCAAAACAAATAAAATTCCAATTAATTTCTGAAAATTAATAATTTTATCAAGATGTATTTTCCCAAAATATAAACCGTTTCAATTTCTCAAAAAATCCCAATTTTAAGTTTTATTCAAAATTAAAATAAATATTCAAAAATAAAATTTTAAAATTAAAATAAAAAAAAATGGGACTGGATTGCACGAAACACGAAAGGGGCCGGATCACGAAAACGGGGCCCGTGCGCGAAACGGGGCGCAGCGTTGCAAGCGCGCGCGGACGCGCACGGCAGGCGCGCACAGCGCCCAGCCAAGGCCAGGCGAGTGCGTGCATTACGCACGCCCTGCCGGGCGGTGGGCGGCCAGTCTCGGCCGCCCTGGGCGGGCGCACCTAGGCGCACCCGGGAGGCTCCCGCACAGGCGTGCGGGAGGAGCTGGGTGGCTGGCCGGTCTGTCCCGGCCAGGCCTGGGCGGTGACAGGCGGGCGCGCCCTCCCGCACGGTTGCGGGAGGGTGGCGCACGAATCCCGCGCGCGCGACGCCTTCGCGCGCGGGGTTTCGCGTGTTCATCGTGATCCGGGCTTTCGTTTCGTGTTTTCGTTCAAAAGCAAAACCAATCCAAGAAATCCAAAAACAGTTTATACAGTTTCAAATCCAAAATTGTTTTTCAAAATTAAATTTTACAAAAACCAATTTTCAGAAACTTTCAGGAAAAAATACAGTTTCGTAATTCAGGCTTTCTAAAACAATTACAAATACTCAATCGCATCAAGCCTAAGAATTTCTACCAAATTCAGTATAATTGAGACGAATCAGAAACACGATTAACGAGGTGGCTCTGATACCACTTGTTGGAAAACACGAATCAGAAAGCAGCGGAATTTAAAAAATTTCCCAACAAAAGGACCTTGAACTCGCAATCGTGTAACCAAATTCGTAAAGATAGAAAACTTACTTTTCTTTTATTCTTTCTTGAAGCGTTTCAAGCCACCCAAGAACGCTCTTCACGCGGCTTGATCCCCTCTCCTTGGTAAAGCTCGAATCTTCAAACTTCTAACTTGAAGTCTCTAGAGAAAGTCCACCAACTTGATCACAATCTAACTAGTAAGGATGCTAGTTCTCTAGTTAGTGTTTAGGCTTAACCTAGGGTTTAATTTAATCTTGGAGAAAGGAAGGTGTTCAACACATGAACCAAGAATTGTCAATCAGCTCCATAAGGAGCTCGAGCTCCCCTATTTATAGGGAGGGGGTTGCCGAAATTCCTAGTCCTTTATGGGCTAGGATTTTGGTCCCTCTCTCCTATTACTTGATCATCAAGTATTTTCCAACTTTGACTTTAAATTCTAATTCAAGTCAACTTTTAAGAGAGCTAAAAATATCCAAACTATTTTTGGATAATTTTATACTTTATTTATTATAAAATAAATAACTTATTTTTATCTAATTAATTAATTCGTAATTAATTAACTAGATTATTTTCTCCAAAATTAGACTTTCTTTTTAATTCAAAATTAAACCAAAGTCTATTAAATAATTAACTAATTAATTATTTAATATATATATAATATATATATACACACGTGTGTGACACGTGTCACAGTGACACGTGTCACTCACGTGAGCCACACGTGTGACTTCACACGTGTGGAACCCTCTTGGCCCGATTAACTCGTTTAATCATTTTAAAGCCTCAACTCATGTAACCAAGTTGTTGTGTGTGACCATCTAGGTTCTCAATTCAATTAGCAGTGACCCTAATTAATTAATTCACTAATTAATTAATCAGTCCACAGATTAAACGACCATAGTCTAGCAACAGGTGTTTAACCCCTAGCTGAATTGGAATGTTCGGATTCGACAGAACCTTTAAGTCATTGATTCATGTGAGATACAATCCTCCTACTTACTATCTCTCAACCAAGATCTAGGGCAAGGGAATAATTAGAACCCTAATAATCCGGTCTTAAAGCTAAGTGCATTTCATATCCATTTGATCTCAATCCAAGAAACCCTTTTCTTGATGTCTTGATCTACTGCCTTGGCCAAGGACTCCATATGGCATATGAATGACTTACACAATAAGAGATCACCTTGCAAATGCAAGTGTAGGTCCTTTCTTGATTCTCATTCACTTTCATGAATCACTTGTGCAGCCCCAGCATAAGCCTTGAATCAGTTGTCTAAGGCGACACCCTTTAAAGCTTATACCAAAGACTACAGAGTTAACTCATAAAGTGAGAAGGAACCTCAAGTCTAAGGATCAATTAATCACATCAATGACTCGTGAGATATTTCTTAATCTGGAAGTTTCCATTTCCTGAAATAGAAACTTCCTTTCCCATTTAGGAATGTTCTCACACGGGGCACCTCAGTGAACTTACTTATTAAAGTAAGCACCCTCATGTATCACGCACGTATCAGCTATACACTTTGCACCTCCATGAAACAAGGTGGTCCTTCTTAAGGGCGTGATCCCACAAGCAAGCCTTAGAGGAGTCAAGTTGACACTCCCACTGTCTGTAGGACTCATCGGCTTGGAGTATTTTACTAATCATGACTTATGTGATATAGGGCTCGTTTCATGAACCATTTCACCTAAATGGTAGAGTCCTAAAGTCATCAGGATTAGGGGAGTTCTCATACATGCACAGCTAAAGTAAACGCATACCAAACAAGAGCATATAAAGAAGTGTTGCCTCAATTCGTTATTTCATTCAAAGATTGTCTGTGATTACAATAAGGAAAAGCACAAAGCGGATATACAATCGGCTTTTAGGGCACTATTCCTAACAATTTGTTTTATAAGCAATTTCTTTTTGATGTTTTTCCGAAATATAGTATCAATTTACAAGATGAAAATATAGATGAAGTCTTAACTTTACATTATAAATTTCTAAAAGATATCGGTTTAAAAGATGGTAGTAAAGCTTTCACTATCTACTATAGAGCACTTTATATGTTAAGCAATAGCAATTATGGTAAAACTTATCAAGATGAGTCATACTTAAAAATAGATGAAGAATGTAAAGATATAGCCGCCGCAAAACTGCCGCTTTTAGAAGAAATAAAAGAAATAGAACCATATCAAATAGAAATTAATAATAAACCAGAAATAGAAAAGAGATTATTACCCTCTAAACTTAGTTTCCAAGGAAACAGATTATTAGGAGAAAGTTCTGGTATAAAAATAGAAAGAAAGTTAACTGTTAATAAATCTCTAAGATATACAAATTCAATGATTATAGAAGGAGAATATTTTAATGGAACTAATAGAATATTTGGACCTAAAATATTGATAGACATAGGAGCTAGTGTTAATTGCTTTGCTCAAGTAAAAAATAAAGGACTAATAGGAATGATTACTAGCCTGCCAATCCAATATACAACCTTTGATAGATTTAAGGCAACGTGTAATCAAGAGTTATATGTCCCAATTACTATACAAGGAATAAAATTGAAAGTTAAATGTTGTATAGATACATACATGAATGGAGAATTCTTTGATATAATTCTTGGAAATGAATTTCTCAATAATTGTGAATATTACAAAATAGAAAAAAATGGAGTTACACTCCAAAAACAAGAAAATGAAATATTTTGTCCAAAATATGAAAGGAATTAATTTTCCTTTAAGTGTTTTTATACAATTAACACTTTTAAAAGGAAATATAACAACTTGTGCTTTGATAGATACGGGATCAGAAATAACAATATTGAAAACATTCTTAATTAAAGAATGGAAAACTGATAGCAATATAAGAATTAAAGGAAAAACTGGACAATCTCAAGCTATTAATAAAGTAGCTAAAGATGTAGAAATTATACTTGGAAGTAAGATAATTCTCATTAAACAAGTATATGAATATAATTCTTTAGAGGCAGATATCTTATTAGGAAATGATTTCCTTGAACAATTTCAATTTTGTACACAAAACGTATATATGGTAACATTAAAAACATCATGTGGACATCTTCTTAAAATACCGAGAGTCAATAAACCATTCAGAGTTTAGCTAGCTGAGCGTGCTGGACGACAGGTGTTTGAGAAAATTCCAATACAGATAAATACCATTTCTATAA
The DNA here is from genome assembly GCA_037501455.1 of Lantana camara. Lineage (NCBI taxonomy): Eukaryota > Viridiplantae > Streptophyta > Magnoliopsida > Lamiales > Verbenaceae > Lantana > Lantana camara. The sequence continues at coordinate 24,834,827 of CM074855.1, read as the reverse complement.
AAAGATTCTATCAGAAAGAAAATAGAAGAAAACTATAATAATAACCCATTGGCTTTTTGGAAAGAAAGTCATCCCAAAGCTAAAATAGAATTAACTGAAAATGTAATTATAAAGTAAAAACCTATGTTATACACTATTGAAGAAAGACAAGAATTTAAAAAACAAATAGAAGAATTAATGAATAAAAAACTCATTCGAAAAAGCTTCAGTCCTTTCTCTAGTCATGCTTTTATGGTTATGAATGAAGCATAAAAGAAGAGGAATAAAGCTAGAATGGTAATAAATTTTAAAAGGTTAAATTATTTTACTAAAACTGATAGTTATCCTTTACCAAATAAAGAAGTTATCATAAATCTAGTAAAAAACAAGTCTTTCTATTCTAAATTTGATTGTACTTCTGGCTTTTGGCAAATAAAAATGGAAGAGGATAGTATTCAATACACTGCATTCAGTGCTCCTCAAGGACATTACGAATGTCTTGTAATGTCTTTAGGTGCACATTCGATATACCAAAGAAAAATGGATAACATTTTTTCAAAATATCACAAATTTATGGTAGTATATATAGATGATATCTTAATCTCTTCTGATACCGAAGATGATCATAGAAAACATCTTTTACTATTCGCTCATTTGTAAAGAAAATGGAATTGCTCTTTCTGAAAGAAAAGCTATAATAGAGAAGAAAGAAATAGAATTCTTAGGGTTCAAATTGAGTGCTGCAGGAATAAAATTGCAACCTCATATTTCCCGAAAAATCTAAGGATTTCTAGATAAACTAGATAATAGAAATCAAATAGAAAGGTTTCTTGGATGCTTAAACTATGCTGAAGGATTTATTCCAGAATTAGCAAAGAAAAAGCATGAAATACAAAAATTACTTAGGAAAAATAATACAAAAGGTTGGAATTCTAAATATACAGATATAGTTGTTAGTCTTAAAGAGGAATGTAAAGCATTACCAGAATTAAGACTACCAGAAGATAAAGACAACCTAATTGTCCAAACAGATGCTTCTGATTTATATTGGTCTGCAATTCTAAAAACAGATCTAAATGAAATTTGTAGATATACCAGTGGAACTTTCAGTCAAACTGAAGTAAATTATACAACACATGAAAAAGAACTACTTGGTATAATAAGAGGAATTGAAAAGTTTTCTCTTTTCCTTTTACAAAAACCATTTGAAGTCCATACAGATAATACTCAAATTTAGAGTTTAATACAAAATAAACTTTCAAATAAACCTCAATATAGGAGACTACATCGTTGGCAAGTTTTCTTATCACATTGCAATTTTAAAATTAAACATATTAGAGGAATGGATAATTTTTTAGCAGATTTTCTTTCCCGAAATGTTGAATTTGGTCTTGATTTAAGACGAGTATATGCGTATACATATACCTAGTCCATCTCAAACGGTAGATGGTAAAGACATTATCAAATCCGTTGATGGGTGATGATTTCCCAAAAATCATATTGAAACGAGTATATGTGTATACATATACCTAGTCCATCTCAAACGGTAGATGGTAAAGACGATAACAAATCCGTTGAAGGGTGGTGATTTCCCCAAAATCACTTCAAGGCTAATAAAGTTTTAATTTATCTTCATTTTGCAGGATGAAGGACATACAGGAACTATCCGAAATAAAGACAGAGGTTGATATATTAAGAGTAATCTCTCTTTATATAAATGAAGCACTAAACATCTTTGAAGACTCCATATAAGATAGTCTCAGAGTTTTATCCGATCTTGTCATAGAAAATACAAAAAGAATGGATAATTTATATAGAAGAATTGAAAAATTAGAAAATGATAAAGAAAAGGCAGAGTGTTCAGGCAGTAAAAAGCCAGAAATACCTGTAAAAATAGAAGAAGACAATAAAAAACAAGAGATAAAAGTCGAGGAAGAGAAAAAGACATCCTCTACAAGAAAAATAAAAATAGAACCACTTCAAAAATCAGGTTCTTTCAAAACTGTGCAAATAAAGGGTGAATATATACCAAAACACTCTTATGACAAAGAATACAAAAGAATGTTTGATCTGGCATATAACTATCCAGATTGTGAAGAAATCTTTTACTCAAGTGGAAACACATTATACCCAAGGTTAACTGCAATCGATGGGGCTGATCCAAACAAAGTTCTAAAACTTGCAGAATTTGATTTTCTTAATTTAATATATCTGAGCAAAGAACAGAAGGAAATAAGTGGATTTGAGGATACATTCAAGTCCAAGGTTTCCCAATTTGCTAAAGGAAGACAATGCGTCTTGAAATCCTACACCATATCTCCAGAATTGGATGGAAATAGATGGTATTAGTCACATCATATTATCTCAATAAATCCATTATATAGCAACATCAGCTTAGAAGTTGGAAGGAAAAGCTTTAAGGCTGCAATATACTCCCCAGAATGGGTTGTTACAAGAAGAGCTCTAGGGATAAAAGCAATACAGTGTATCGCAGAGAATCTTCTGAATAAAGGTTTTCAAACCATATGTGCCGCTGGTAACTGGATTTTGGTTACTAAAGGCTCTGTAAATGATCCAAGATCTAGATTACTAGAGGAATACTACAGGTGCCTTGTTACCCATAGAACTATTTGCTCCACTGCTACAAGACAAGAGGCGTGCAAATTGATTGGGTGCCATACAAACATCAGAATGTGACTGCATAAAGAAAAAGTCCAATAGAGAGACGTAAGCAACGACGTCTGCAACCACTATAAAACTGTCGGCAAGATCTCAGCCGTTGGAGAAAAAGATAAATCAAAGGGCTACAAATACAAGTGAAGATTTCCTTATCTCTAGGGATAGAAATCTTATCTTTTCAAGCGGTTTCTCCGCTCTATTAATAGACTTTGCTTGTAATAGAGAAGGGCATCGAAAAACAGAGAGTGAAGAGTGTGAAAAAGTGTCTGTAAGAATTGTAATTCAAGTGTTTGTCTTTGTACTGAGTATGGAAAAATAAACCCTTAAAGGGGAAATAAAATCCTTTCATTCATAAAACACAAATTCTATTTTGTTTTGAGTTTATTACATCTCTTTACTCCTTTTTATCTTTTCGAAAAAATATCTGGTTCCCATAAGCCGTAGTGATTTTTCCGTTGGAGATCGAAGCTTGTTTCCGTGGATGTCCATATAGGCAGGAGGCCGTCAGGACTATTGGAATGTTAAGCTGATCGAGGAAAGAGAAGACGAGTTTTAGAAGAATCCGATATATCTTTATAGAAGACGAAGGAGATAAAGAAAGGTAATAAACTTTACTCAAAATATATTGTGAATTATGATTCCATAATGGATTTTAGAGTACTTTTGTTAAAATCAGTTATTGATGAATTTGTGTTATTAAATCTGGTTATTTCATATAAAACCCCTTGCTCATAATCATAAAATCCATATAAATAAACATGAATGTTAATTTGGATAACGACTTCAGAGAAGGATTAAACCTTGCTTATAAATTTGGCAGGTGTTTTGATGAAGATACATCTAATAAATATTTTAGACAAATGATAAAACAACTTTTGAACTCTAAAATGAGATCATTAGTACAAGAACATAAAGATAAACATAAATCTCATGTAGAAGATTGTAATGAAAATTGCAAAACGATAAATAAAAAATTAAATTTCATAAATAAAATAATTTTTGCCATAGAACAAATCTACGAACAAGAAGAACCATCAGATTCATAAATATAAAATGAATTCCAGAAAAATAAAAGTAGATATAAAAAGGTTAGGATTAAGACTAAAAGGTATAATACCAAGATTTACAAGTTCTTGGATTATGATGAAGATATTTAAAATTCTTGATGAAGAAAATAGATTATCAAAAAGTGCTAAAGAAGAGTATAAACAAGTGAAAACAATAAACAAAAAATTAGTTGAAAAAATACATCTAAGGGAAATAAATGGTTAAAAATGGATCTATATGAAAAACAGATGAATAGACATCAAAGAAAAAAGACAGGAGAAGCGATAAAATATAATAAAGAAAAGCTAAAAAATATGGATAATCAATTTCAGAAAAATAAGCATGAATATATATTAAAAAATTTAAGAGAAAAACAACAATATCTTTTGAATGATATAATAATTTCTAAAAATACCTTACTTCGTTTGGAAGATGGTATTAATATACTAAAAAAGCAAAATAAAGAAATAATTTGGACAATGCAAAATATATCTCATTATAATTTAATTGATAAAAGAATATTAGAAGATAATAATGAAATGATAAAACGGTACAAAAATAAAATAAGAAAAATTTATGTACGTTCATCTGCTTAAACAATGAATCATAAAGAAAGAATATCAATAGATAGTATAACAAGAGAAAAGCAACAAATAAAGTCTATTATGAATGTTAAAAATATAAAACAAATGGGAATGAATTTAGAAAAATCTTTACAAAAGGAAGAAATATATAAGAAAAATTATGAAAAAACAATAAATAAAAATGTTTTGAATAAGGATACAATTATACAAGGTATAAAAAAACAAGGGAAAATAATAAATCATATAAATAATAAATTTATAGGAAAAATACAAGAAAGAGAAATTAATGGACCTAATTGAAAGTCTTTATAAAAATTAGATCTTCATAAAAATAAAGAAATTTGAGGGTCACTTTTATAATTAATACAAAGCTTTTTAAATAAAAAATGAAAATATTTTCTAAAGTCGTTGGTCTCTTCCACGACTAATAGTGAAAAATTAAAACTTTGACAAATAATTTTATTTTATTAAACTAATAGGATTTAAATATTATTTTTACAAAAGCCTCTAACTTGGAGTTTGGAGCTTTTTGAATGCTATTTTCGCATGTTTATTTTGTTAGTGCTAAAGCCTAAGAAATCCATACAAGTCTAAGTTTGTCTTTTTCCATTTTATCCTCTAATTTAATCTTTTGTTTGATTTTGGCAGAAAATCAACAAAATACTTGAATTGGTCAACATGTTTCTTAATCAGGACAGTTTTACTAATATGTAAATTTGATGTGCCATAAAATTAAGAATATTTTTAATCTTGCATATTGTGTGGTTTATATATATCAATTAGAAAAAAATAAATATATCTAATAAAAATAAGAATAAAATCCACCCCACCGCAAAAACAACATCGCGTTGGCCGTCTCCCACCACCCCAACCATCTTCTTGTCACATCTGCCAATGCTGCTTTCGCATTCGCCGCCGCCACAACCCCCAACAAATATATGCAAAACTACTCCCCACACCACCACCATCCAAAATTACCGCCACCACCACCAAACGGATCTCCCTCCTCACAGTCACAGATCCGATGCCACCACCACACACCCTTAACCCCAAAATCCCATACCCACCAAATCCCCATCTCTCACCACCGTCCTTAAGCACAGACTCGCCCGCCACTCTCCATCTTCACACTCTTTTTATAGCTACTCACAAGTTGTGAAATTTACTTATAATCTCAAAACATAAAATTACTCCATACTTTACACATAAATAATTTAAATTTATTAAAATAATAAAATCGTAGCAGAATGTTGACGTTCAAGTGCCTGAAAGTAGTCCAAATACACAATCCCGAAGAATATGAAAACAAAAGAATTTCCTAATGTGATTCCTTATCAGTATTTGACCATTTTTCAACACGGATGCTCGCCTTTCCAACCTAAAAAAATTGCATAGAAGATCAATAAATTAATAAATTTCAAATATTTAGATTTTCAAAGAAGACACTCATTATAAATAACAATATATATATATATATATATATGTACCTCGACGTCCCAATTTGTTTTGTACGTGATGATAGCTACTACGGTGGTTTGTACTGCTGTTCCACCAAAAATCATTCCTGCCCTCTAAAGCACAGACACGCCTAAAAAATAGCCCGTGCAGTGTCCGATACGTGTCGGACACGGCTGAAGGAGTGTCCGAAAAAAAAATAAAAATAAAAATTTGGGACACGGTGTCGGACACGGCGAGGTGGAGTGTCCGACACGACTCGGACACGGCGGGGCAAATTTGATCATTTTTTAATGTTTTTTTAAATATTTTTTGAATTTTTTGGAGATAAAATTGAAATAACAAAACTTATTTTAGTTTTTAATATTATATATTTTTATAAATATTTTATGTTACATAGATTATACTTATAAAATATTTTTATTTTTATATAAAATATTTTTATTTATATAAAATATAGACGTGTCAGAGGCGTGTCGTGTCCTAAAATTTTAAAAAAATTCGTGTCGCCGTGTTCGTGTCGTGTCATGTCCGTGTCCGTACAACATAGTTCCTGCCCAAATCCCCTAAAATAATCCATAACAAAACAAATTAATTAATTAACATTAATATATTGTCTTGATCTTTACTAAAATAATTAATCATTAACATTAATATAAAAAAAACAAGAAGATTTACCGCAGTTCCGAAGTGGAAGAACCAACCAATGACAATTCCAATGGGGAGACCAACAATATAGTAACAAAAAATATTTATCCATGCAACCCATGATTGGACATATTTTTACCTGAAAGAACTGGTTGAATACTGTGACGCCGCGATAATTCGGCCGTACAGGTATGACGTAATTGTTTACCTAATTGCGCAAAATTACTATTTTACGTGTTTATATAGTTGATTTTATTTTAAACTTGTTAAATGTTATCTCCTTTATTTTATTATTGTTATATATATATATATATATGTTAATTGTGTATATTATTTAATATTAAGTATTTTGTGAATTCTTCAAATTGATATTTATTGCATAAATTGAACTTAATTGCAACGTGAAATTTGACTTAATTTCGTTGTGACCTTATTTGATCATTTCATGAACTTTGAGGACCTAATTGCATGGACTTAATTGATCACATTTCAAAAGTTTGGGGACTCACTTGCATAACTTATTAAATAGGAGGATTTAATAGCAAATTGGCCAATTCTTTTCCCCTCATAGCTGCATATCACGTAATGCATCCCTTTCTTTCATACAAACATTACATACACTCTTGTTCTTGCTCCCAAGCCAACCGATCAAAACCCTTGCCCAAGTGGGGGAAGATTTCATCTTTCAAGCTTCATAATTGTGAGTTTTGTGATCATTCAAGCATCATCAACATCATCTCTTCATCTCTTCTCCCATTTCTTTCATTTGAGGTATTTTTTGGAACTTTGATGATTTTCTTGGAAATATAGTATAGATAGGGCTTTGTAATGAATTGGTTAATGTGTGTAATTGTTATTGGAAATATGTTTAGGAACTTTGAGCTCAAGTTGTATGCATTTATCTTGTGAAGTTTGAACTTGGAGCATGAATGATGAAATGGGTTTGATATTGATAAATCTTGATGATCAATGCATGATATGAGATTATATGCTAGATTTTATTGTGCTTTAAGTATGGTCACATGTTTCTTCAAGTTTTGGTGTGCATTTGTTGGTTGAAATTGGTGTTTTGGTTGGTTGTTGTTGCTGTTGCGTTTATGCCCTGTTTTTTTTTTCTGCTATGCATAGTGACACGGGCTTGTCACTTTTCCTTTCTTCAGCGTGACACGAGGGTGCATGTTGGGCTAGGTTTTCTGTACCGTGACACGGGGGTGTCACGGCTTAGTGTATTTAGGTGATACGGGCGTGTCACCCCCTGTTTTTCATGCATTTGTTTTACATGCATGGCTGTACGTGTGCATGTATTATATATGTATATGTTTTATAATGTAACATATTTACACATTTATATATGTTTAGTGACTAATTAATCATTATTTGAATTAATTTGATTGAAATGTGAATTGATGAATGACTTGAATATATGATCTAAATTCCTTAATAGTGCACATGAACATTTCATAACATAATCTTATCTTTTACATATTCATATCATGATCATTGCATTGCCGAGCGTCTTATTTGGTCATATTGAGTCTCACTTCACCTTTCTTGCACAGATTTTGATCACGTTGGAGATGAGGCCGGTCAATGAGGCTCATGTTTGCTCCTTTTTTTGCGGTTTAAGGTGGATTTCTCTTCTACGTAGTTATATGACCCTATATATATATCCCTTAAATGTGAAAGATTTCGACCAAAATTATATATATAGAGAGAGAGTCGTTTTTAAGAGTAAATGTTTTCAACGTAAAGCCTTGTTTTATCAATCCTACCTAATGTTTTGGCGAGAAATGATCGAATGCACGAATGGGGCCCAGGGACTTAGTGTGAGTGGCTATCCGGGGAGGCACGGGCCGACGGTGATCCCTCACACTAGTTCCACCAATGAACGGCGTAACCGGACCTCGTTAGGAGTTAGCGAGGAATGGACGCTGAGCGCCATCTGAGGAGTCATGTAACCCCTTTTGGTCAATGAATTGGGTGGTCGGGCCTTGTGAACCCACCACCAACCCGGAGGAAGAAGGTGTAAATGTTAATGAATGTGCACAAAAGAATGATTGCATGAAAAGAATGAATGAATGTTTAAATGATTTACACAAGGTGTTGGTTGGAGATAATGCACGCCCACTCGCCGGGCCAATAATGACCTAATGTTAATGATTCGTTATAATCCCTTTTGATGATTCTATTCACCCACTTGGGAAATTCTTTAAAAACCTCATTTGGGATTATAGCTTGCATGTGATTGTTTAAATATCGTCTTATATATTATCTATACCCCGTTTTATACCCACTAGTCCCTTTTGGACTGAACCCGTTTGGTTTTCAGTTGATTTATGCAGGTGTCAAGGAGCTAGGCGGGAATACGAGTCCTAGGTCTTGCATTCGTTTCTAGCTCTGTATTTGGGTCTTACACTTGCATACACTAATTATGTTTTGGATTATGAGTACTATACTTTCGATATTTGTATATGGATATTATTGATTTGGAGTGTACTTGTTTGGGCCGTGATGGCATATGATGACGTATATGAATTGTTTTTGGGAGCTGTGATGCTCATAGTATATATAATCGTTTATTGCTTCCGCTTCAATGTTTAATTCTGGTTTTATGATTCAAGGGTTAGTCCCGCCTAGCATAGAGTGTGTGTATGTCCCCGTTCGCCGTGATTTGACTCGGGTATGGATCGTTTATTTCATATTCGGGTCGGGTTTCGGTGCGGGGGATGTGACACATTGCGCTCGGGTGTTACAAATACTGTTGAGAAGAATGCAAGAAGCCAAGAGAAATGAAAGATTCTTCACTGCTTTAACTAGGGCTGTAAATGGATATTCGAAAATCCGATATCCGTCCGCATCCGAATTCGTTTACAGAGGATATTATCCGAATTCGTCTCAAGAGGATATTATCCGTATTAGATTATAGACATCCGAATTATAAACGGATAAGGATATGGTAATAAGGCATCCGATCCGTTTAACATCCGATCCGTTTCATTATCCGTTAGATATATCCGTTATCCGATTTATCCATAATCCGTATCCGATAAATAATGTATTATATTAAAATATATACACAAAACTGTGTATGTATAATAGATTATTAGTATTAAGTAAATTTTTTAGCGCATTTATTAAAGAAAAACCTTAGGTTTTATTAGTAATTATATGTTCACGTCAATATTCATAAAGAGATAATATAATTAACATATATTATGTTATTAATAAAAGTATTATATTTTAAATTAATTATATGATAAAATTTATAATTTCACCACATTTATACATTTGCTAAAACATAAAAATGATCTATATAAATATACTTATTATTTCTCTATTCGTCTAAAATATATATATTCAAAGTTAAATAATTTATCTATAAATGAATAGTTGATAATCTGATTAAAAATTCGAAGTTATATAAATAAATAATTTATGTCAAATTTTGAATAGTTGAAAATCCGATTAAAATCCGAATCCGTCCGAATCCGCCTTGTATCAATATAAAAAGGATATTATCCGAATTCGATTTAAAAGGATATTATCCGTATCCGTCCGAATCATAAACGGATAAGGATATGGTAATCATACATCCGATCCGTTTATTATCCGTTTACACCCCTAGCTTTAACGACTTCACCACTGGAAGTAAATAATAATGCTAATTGACCCTTAAACATTAATACTACGGCAAAAAAGAAGAGTCCTATTAGTGTTGATTGCGCCACACAAACTTTTGTTGCAAATATTGCTGCCTTTCCATTGCCTGTCCCAAGCTCATTTGCAACCCTTACTCTGTCATTTTAACATACACAATTTCAGATTTTATATTGGAAATTAAACAAAAAAATATTAATGTATAGTTAGGCTAAAAATAATTTAACTCTATGTACTTACCCAATTCCAGCAAAAAAGGAAAGTGCAAACATCATCTCCCAAGCATTGATGCTCATACTGCAAATATACTCACTAATTAGTTCATTTATATCATGATTTCGTATTGTTTTCATTGGAATTACTTCGTTGAGATACCCGAGCCTTCAAGAAATTATGAATGCGATTTAGTTTAGCAATGCTACTAAAGTCATTAACTTGAAGTTAATTAAATGATAATTGACAAGAGAAAAATAGAAAATTCATTAAAAACTAAACATTAAATCATTAAGTAGATGAATCTATTTGTAATGAAAATTTTTTAACTATGGAAGTTTTTGTATAGAAAATTCGTAAAAAACAAAATATTAAATCATTAAGTTGACGAATCTACTTGTAATGACACATTTTTGACTATGGAAATTTTTTAATAGAAAATTCATAAAAAACAAAACATTAAATCATTAAGTTGATGAATCTATTTGTAACGAAAATTTTTTGACTATGGAAGTTTCTGTATAGAAAATTCATAAAAAACTAAACATAAAATTATTAAGTTGATGAATCTATTTGTAATGAAATTTTTTTGGCTATGGAAGTTTTTGTAATTTCTTTAAGGTCAGGAGAAGTTCGTTTAATTATACCAAATCTCATAATATATCAATGTAATTATCTCCTACAAAAGAATCACATATATTATCAAGGGTTAATTACACCTAGCCCCCATATTAGATGGGGTAATTATAGTCTGTCACCATTTTTAGATTAAATTACAGACACCACCCTTCATAAAATAAGAAATTACATTCAACCCCCTCAGCAAAATTTTTAATGAAAACCCGAAAATACGCTTCGTTGACTTTGGTCAAATTTTTTATTCACATGTTGTCCTTAGGGTTAACTGTAATTTACTATACTAATATAGGGGTTAATTGTAATTAACTATACTAATATAGGGGTTAAGTGTAATATTTTTAATAAAATTTCTTAATTTTCAATTTTTGACAAAATATAATCGTTATAACAGCTATATTCCTCTTTGAACTACAATTAATTATACACTTCATTCATATTTTATTTGATTTTATATATTTAGTTTGATTTGTAAAACTCGCACATGTTTTCTTTAAATTAAATAAGTCTTATTTTTTTTTAATACATTATCTTAATTTACTTAAAATAGTATTTTTACGGAATTTAGTACTTTATAATAGAAACTTACCGGTAACGACATTTGAACTAATTCTAAAATATAAAAACTATAATTTGTATTATGCAATCAAAGATGCAAATTGTTCTCACTAAATTAAAAAATTACAAATTTAACTCAAACCTAATCAAATCTAACTAAAAAAGTTTAGTATTGAAAGTTTTACTAATTATATATCTTTATGAGGAAAATTTTTATATTTACATGAAAATTTTAATACATATATTATAAATCAAAAGTTTGTCATATTAATTTATAATTATGATGAGGCATAAAACTACGTCCGAATCAGAGCCGTCCACGTGTAAGTACCTGGCGATAAGAGGAACTGGACGCTCGCAGTGATGGGCTCGTTGGTTATCCCAGCCTACTCCCTCGCTTACCAGTACAGGCCCATGAGCCTCGGCCAACTATTCAGGTAGAGGGTTCAAGCTAACTGGCTTGATACCCACGTTCCGACCCTCAGGATCTCCCGTCTCAGGGAAGCACCCACACGAGGGCCTATTCTTGATGCTCGACACTTGGACGCTCAAAGACCATCTACCGTGGGGAACCCAACCGTACGCCCATCGAGCGTCACCAACGCTCGCGTATGTTTCTCTCCGCCACGAGGGATTACACCTCTAGCAAGGTAGACCTTGGGCCTTCCCTGTGCGCAACCCTCGCCAACAACCTCTGACACAGAGGTAGTGCGCACTTTGTACCTGACACGCCGTTTTCCATGGATGTCACTCTCATGCTCTCACGGACTGCCACATGTTAGGGCAACACAGGTTTGGGACCACTCGGTCAGTTTACCCGATTTACCCTCACCCCTAACTTATATATAGGGAAGAACACATGCTTTCTTCCCCAAGTCATCTTCTACACAAAAGACACCCTCACTCACTGTTCTGGGCCTATTTTTCCTCTGTTTCTCTTCATCAAGCTTAGCATCATTTTCACCACTGCTGCATCATCACTGCATTGAACACTTTGGTGTTATCCTAGCTGGAAGAACCCACGCTCAAAAGGAAACCCAGATCCTGAGGCTCCTTCGCCTGTGATGGTCTTTCCCTTCTTTACATAAACATTGAAAGTGTTGTTGCATTTAGGAAACTCACATTTTCTTGCACCACGATTTTTGGCGCCGTCTGTGGGAACTCCATCACCACCGTATTCATCATCGTCAATTTCTTCCCTTAAAAGCTAGTTGAGAAGTAACACCTTGGATTTTAAACATGGTGACTGCTACAAGGTCTGGAGCGTTAGGAGGTAAGGGCGCTCCTCCCCCTGCCAACGAGGAGAATACAAGGAACAACGCCGCTGCTGGCGGTACACCCCCTCCACTCACCGGAAGTACGGAGGTCGCCGCTGCAACTCTTCCCCCCGGGGGAAACGGGGTAGGAGGCTCAGGCCCCAATCCTCCTCCCCCAACCTTCACACAAAACGTACCAGCCCCCCATCCCGGCGTGTATTCCATGGCCGTACCCCCGCCGGGATACCCCTATGTACAACCCGGAATGATGCCCGGAATGGTGCCCATGATCCAGCCGTATCAAGTGGGGACCCTAAACCTCCCCACGTCGCTTCCAAGGGAAATACAGGGGGTGGAAATGCCACAAATCACCCCTCAGCAGCTGTAGGCGCTCTACGCGCAGTGCGAGGAGCAAGAGGTTCAAAATGCCTGGGGACACTTCACCTCTGCGTACTTTCCCTCCATGATAGGCGGTCGCGTGGCCCCGCCCATTGGGGGACTCCCGGCCCATCCCCTAACAAGAATGCAGCCTATGTTGAGGGCCCAACAACCTTCCCCACCACCGATTCCAGAAAATGAGGCCCCACCGAGGGTCCAGCAAGGGCAGCAACCTGCCGGAAATGAAAGGGCCCCTCAAGATAAGAGGGCCCCGCAAAATGAGGAGGTTGGAGACAACGAAGAAGTCAGATCGAGGGCCACAGAAAGGGCAAACAGTAGAAATGTTGGTGACCCTCAGCTCGCCGCTGTGCAAGATCAGCTTAAGGGGCTCCAGAATGTGGTAGAGCAGCTCTCTCAAGCAAGGTCTTAAGTCCCCCGTGATGGGGACGAGAGGTACAGGGCCAGAGACGCTCGCCGACCACGTAGCCCAATTTCTCGCCATCAAAGGGAGGCCAGCTATGAGGATCCCGAGGATAGAGATTACCGAATCGTGACGGACGATTCCCCCCTCGTCGAGGAGGTACTGATGACCCGCGCAGGGAAGGGCAAGATCCCCACATCCGTCAATAGATGCGATGGGACCACTGATCCAGCTGAGCATCTAGATCACTTTGTGCACTTGATGCATCTGTATGACCATCCGAGCAACTATTGGGCCAAGGTGTTTGTCACTTCCCTCACTGGAATGGCCCAAGACTGGTACAAAAAGCTCCCCCCGCGCTCAATCCGAGGGTACTACGACCTGACAGACGCTTTCATAAGCCACTTTAACTCTTTGAAGGCACCAGCCCCGGCCGCGACTGCTCTCTACAGCCTGGTCCAAGGGCCGAACGAGACGCTCAGATCCTTCATGGGGAGGTTTAACAAAGAAATTTTATTGGTGGAGAAGCCCTCGATGGATTTCTTGAGGCACGTTCTCTTTGGGGCTATCAACATGAAGCACTATGTCAGCAAAGAGTTTGTGGAAGAGGTAGCCAAGAAAAAACCACGTTCGTTGATGGAGATTAGGCAGATAGCGGACTCTTTCTTCACCCTTGAGGATATGTACATCACGAGGGATCAGAAAATGGTGAACGCCCCTCGCCCCAGCAAAGCCCCCGAGGACAGAGGAGATTCTAACAGGGGTCGCCGCCGTAGCCCTATTCCCGCTCGCCGTAATTCCTCACCGCCGCGTAAGTTTGAGCGCATTCCCCTCAACCGCCCAATCGCCGAAGTTTATTCCATGGCGGATAAAAAACTATTCAAGAGACCGCCCAGGTTGAGGGAAACTGAGGCTCAGAAGCGCTCTGGAAAGTACTGCGCTTTTCATAAATAGAAAGGGCATGATACCAACGAGTGCCGCCAGCTTGAGGGCGAGATTCAGAGGCTTATCGCTGGAGGGCACCTCAAGGAGTTTGTAAAAGTGCTGGAAAGATACGATGAACATTGCGCTGAACGAGCGCATGGTAGAGGAAGGAGCCGTTCACGCTCACGTAGTCCTCGCCACCACCACACCGAATCAAACGACCGCGGCAAAGGGAAAGCTGCGGATTTAGAGAATCAACCTTTCGCGGTCATCCACATGATCACAGGAGGGCCCTTGGGAGGCGACTCTAATGCCTCCCGACGCCGCCACATTCTGAGTTATGATCAGAGGTCATCCCTACCTAAGCCTGTGCTCTCCGTTGACAACCTTCCATGCTCGAAAGAGAACGACATTGTAGGGTTCACAGAGAAGGATTTGGAACATATTGTAACACCCCATGGGATTGGTGAAACCTCTGACTGTCCCATGGTGGTTAGTTTAGACGTCCATAACCATGTTGTAAAGAGGATTTTAGTTGATAGTGGAAGTTCTGTGAACGTTCTCCCTTACTCAACGTTTCAGAAACTGAACATAACAAACATTCCTCTCCAACCCCTCAAGACATCCCTCGTTGGCTTTGGAGGTTCGGAGATTAACCCTCGCGGACAGATTCGCTTAGCCACCTCTTTTGGTCGTGCCCCACAGCGAAAAACTTTGAGCGTACTTTACACCGTCGTTGAGGTGGACCTCCCCTACAACATCATCATTGGGCGCCCAGCCCTCGTGGATTTCAAAACAATAATCTCCACTTATCATCAGAAAATTAAGTTCCCCACTCCCGAGGGTACGGGCGAAGTTCTGTGCAATGTCAAAGAAGCTTCGGAATGTCACGTCCTTTCCCTTCGAAGCCATAAGCCCAAGCAGACCATTCAGGCGGGATCTACCAAAAAATCGATTGACTTCCCCAAATTGGACGAGGATGGTCCAGAACGCAAAAGGGCCAATTTGTACAAAAAGAAGAATAAAAAGAAGACCCCCAGCGGAGCCCAACACCCGGAAGACTGGCCGCTTGGGGCCGTCGAAGGATCTTCCTCCGAGAATGAGGGTGACGGGCCCTCGGGTGAGGGAGGGGACAGGCTTACTGGACAGAAACGAGCACTCGAGGCTCCCAGGCCTGAGGTTCGTATCGAGCCTACTGGAAAGTTTTTGACCATAGAGTTGGATCCGGGGAATCCAGATAAGACCACCCAGATTGGCTCTAACCTCAACGGTCCCTCCCAGGTTATGATGATTGATTTTCACCAAGAGAACCTCAATGTATTTGCTTGGAAAGCTTCTGACCTCACTGGGATAGATCCGAGCGTTATAGTCCACAGGCTAAACGTGGACCCAACCTTCAAGCCGGTTAAACAAAAGAAAATGGATGTCCACAGTTTCAGAAAATGGGTTATTGAAGAGGAAGTGGTGAAGTGTTAGGAATAGTGCCCTAGAAAGCCAATTCGACGTAATCTGCTTTGGGACTTTTCTTGTATCACAGACAATCTTTGAATAATATACGATTGATTATAGGCAAACACTTCTTTATATGCCAATACGTGTTTTGAGTGTTTCCATTATGTGCGCATGTATGAGAACTCCCCTAATCCTGATGACTTTAGGACTCTACCATTTAGGTGAAATGGTTCATGAAACGAGCCCTATATCACATAAGTCATGATTAGTAAAATACTCCAAGCCGATGAGTCCTACAGACAGTGGGAGTGTCAACCTGACTCCTCTAAGGCTTGCTTGTGGGATCACGCCCTTAAGAAGGACCACCTTGTTTCATGGAGGTGCAAAGTGTATAGTTGATACGTGCGTGATACATGAGGGTGCTTACTTTAATAAGTAAGTTCACTGAGGTGCCCCTGTGAGAACATTCCTAAATGGGAAAGGAAGTTTCTATTTTAGGAAATGGAAACTTCCAGATTAGGAAATATCTCACGAGTCATTGATGTGATTAATTGATCCTTAGACTTGAGGTTCCTTGTCACTTTATGAATTAACTCTGTAGTCTTTGGTATAAGCTTTAAAGGGTGTCGCCTTAGACAACTGATTCAAGGCTTATGCTGGGGCTGCACAAGTGATTCATGAAAGTGAATGAGAATCAAGAAAGGACCTACACTTGCATTTGCAAGGTGATCTCTTATTGTGTAAGTCATTCATATGCCATATGGAGTCCTTGGCCAAGGCAGTAGATCAAGACATCAAGAAAAGGGTTTCTTGGATTGAGATCAAATGGATATGAAATGCACTTAGCTTTAAGACCAGATTATTAGGGTTCTAATTATTCCCTTACCCTAGATTATGGTTGAGAGATAGTAAGTAGGAGGATTGTATCTCACATGAATCAATGACTTAAAGGTTCTGTCGAATCCGAACATTCCAATTCAGCTAGGGGTTAAACACCTGTTGCTAGACTATGGTCGTTTAATATGTGGACTGATTAATTAATTAGTGAATTAATTAATTAGGGTCACTGCTAATTGAATTGAGAACCTAGAGGGTCACACACAACAACTAGGTTACATGAGTTGAGGCTTAAAAATGATTAAACGAGTTAATCGAGCCTAAGGGGTTCCACACGTGTGAAATCACACGTGTGGCTCACGTGATTGGACACGTGTCATTAAGACACGTGTGCCACAGGTGATTATGTTAAATAATTAATGTGTTAATTATTTAATAGACTTTGGTTTAATTTTGAATTAAAAAGAAAGTCTAATTTTGGAGAAAATAATCTAGTTAATTGATTATGAATTAATTAATTAGATAAAATAAGTTATTTATTTTTATAATAAATAAAGTATAAAATTATCCAAAAATAGTTTGGATATTTTTAGCTCTCTTAAAAGTTGACTTGAATTAGAATTCAAAGTCAAAGTTGGAAAGTACTTGATGATCAAGTAATAGGAGAGAGGGGAACCAAATCCTTTCCCAACAAGGATTTGGATCGGCAACCCCCTCCCTATAAATAGGGGAGCTCGAGCTCCTTATGGAGCTAATTGACAATTCTTGGTTCATGTGTTGAACACCTTCCTTTCTCCAAGATTAAATAAAACCCTAGGTTAAGCCTAAACACTAACTAGAGAACTAGCATCCTTACTAGTTAGATTGTAGCCAAGTTGGTGGACTATCTCTAGAGACTTCAAGTTAGAAGTTTTGAAGATTCGAGCTTTACCAAAAGTGGGGATTAAGCAAAACGATCAGAAGGGATGATGAAACGATTCTGAACCCGACGTGAAGCGAATGAAAAAATCGAACCAAAGAAGATGGCGAAAACCGTTCGTCCATATCCTGAAGGATGAGTTTTTTCACGAGGGTTTTGTGACTGGCAGTTTTCTACTTTCGCAAAACTGGTTTTCGAAGGGAGTTTCAATCCTGCTTTTCTCGTTTCATGTTTCTTTCTTTATGTTATATTGTTAAGAACATCTCTAACATGAATTGAATCTAGGTTGGTGTGGATTGCTATCCCGACAATGGATTCTGAAGTAGAAAGAGACTTTCGTGGGACGGGTTGTCAAGCCGCGAGAAGAGCGTTCTTGGGTGGCTTGAAACGCTTCAAGAAAGAATAAAAGAAAAGTAAGTTTTCTATCTTTACGAATTTGGATACACGATTGCGAGTTCAAGATCCTTTTGTTGAAAAAATTTTTAAATTCCGCTGCTTTCTGATTCGTGTTTTCCAACAAGTGGTATCAGAGCCACCTCGTTAATCGTGTTTCTGATTCATCTCAATTATACTGAATTTGGTAGAAATTCTTAGGCTTGATGCGATTGAGTATTTGTAATTGTTTTAGAAAGCCTGAATTACGAAACTGTATTTTTTCCTGAAAGTTTCTGAAAATTGGTTTTTATAAAATTTAATTTTGAAAAACAATTTTAGATTTGAAACTGTATAAACTGTTTTTGGATTTCTTGGATTGGTTTTGTTTTTGAACGAAAACACGAAACGAAAGCCCGGATCGCGATGAACACGTGAAACCCTGCGCGCGAAGGAGTCGCGCGCGCGGGCTTCGCGCGCCACCCTCCCGCAACCGTGCGGGAGGCCCTCCGTCACCGCCCAGCCCTGGCCGGGATGGACCGGCCAGCCGCCCAGCTCCTCCCGCACACCTGTGCGGGAGCCTCCCGGGCGCGCCGCCCGGCAGGGCGCGCGCGCAGTGCCCGCACTCGCCTGGCCTTGGCCGGGCGCTGTGCGCGCCTGCCGTGCGCGTCCGCACGCGCTTGCAACGCTGCGCCCCGTTTCGCGCACGGGCCCCGTTTTCGTGATCCGGCCTTTTCGTGTTTCGTGCAATCCAGTCCCAATTTTTTATTTTAATTTTAAAATTTTATTTTTGAATATTTATTTTAATTTTGAATAAAACTTAAAATTGGGATTTTTGAGAAATTGAAACGGTTTATATTTTGGCAAAATACATCTTTGATAAAATTATTAATTTTCAGAAATTAATTGGAATTTTATCTGTTTTGGTAATTGGGATTTATTGAAAACTTTTATAAATAAGACTCGCATCAAGTCGTGTTTTAAGTCATTAGGACTTGAAACGGGAATTTTAATTTATTGGCTAAATTTAAATTCTCGCAAAAGCATGTTAGGTGATCATGGGTTTAGATCTATGTATGGTTTTAATTTATGCACATGGATGGTTTAAATTGGGGTTGGAGCCCTATAGTTGCGTTTTTCAATTGAGGTTGGAGCCTCACTTATGTGCGTACTGTTATGTGATTTATTATGTGGCTTTCCATATTACTGTTTTTGAGGCCGGGGTATGCCCCGTGTAATTGTCTAAGGCCAATATGAAGATTGAGCCTTATTACTTTATGTCTTTTTCTTTTTATTGTAATTTGAGAGTAGAGATAGGTGGTGAGGTTTTATTTTCATTTTGGAAACAATGCACCCAAGGAGTAAGATGGACCACATTCAAGTAACAAGGAGGCCATAAGTGAAGACCCCTCAAAATGTTAGGGAGGGGAATCTCAATTGTTAAATGTAATAGAGATAGGGCTCGTATTTTGTTACCGTTTTCCCTTATGTGATTTAAACTGTTTATGTGGCATGTATGTTAGAACTTGTGATTGTGGAGTGGCTCCCACATATCACGCATAAGATAGGTAGAACCCATGATCATTACATGTTAGTATCATGCTAGGATATGTTCTCTGTTTATGTGCTTGTTTGAAATGCATTTAAGTTGTACTTGCATTAATCAAGACTAATTAAATTGGATAACATATATGTTGGTGAGGTCGAACCGAACAACTCTTCGGTTGATTCGAAAATTCCCATTAAATATTAAGCTCATTTCGAATAATAGGTATTTAATTCGAGATGCAAATTTTGAATTAAATTCCTAGCATTCCATCAATAGGTTTTAAGTTTAGTAAGTAAAGCTAGTTATTGTCCGCGAGTCGTGGGATAGCTAGTGGAGCTTATTAGTTCTTAGTTACCTAATTGATCATTTTAAATGATTAATATTTCGTGGTTAATTTTGGCAAGGGCGATGTCCGCGAGTCGTGGGTCGTTCGAACTAAGTTTTGATCATGATCTTATGATTGATGGGTCTAGCTTAACGCCTAAGTAAATATGGATGTCGCACGAGTCGTGGGTCCATATTGAAAGATAGGTGATGCAAAAACAATTACTAAGAGTTCTAAAGGTGTTAGAATTGGTAAGTTGTACCTACCTAGGGTTATACTTAGAATGTCCACGAGTCGTGGGTTCGAGGTAAAATGCTTAGGATCTTAGTACCCATTGGGAAACGTGTTCCTCTTAGATCTTTGGGAATTATAGATCTTTGAAAAACAGTGGGAGCTACATTAGATTAAAGACCTTATCTTATGTATATCGTTATTATTCAGCATGCTCACCTAATTCTCTGCTTAGCATTTAGGTTGTAGTTCTGTGATTCTCTACAATATGAAATGCAAACCCATTCGTATCCATCCTTAAGTCAAATAAGTTGACTAAGTCCTGACTAACTCTAAATGGCTTCGGGTCCTAAAATTCATTTTAGAATCCGACTAGAGAAAGGCGTTCTCTAAAGGGCGAAGTTTTCAATTGTGAAAATTCGACCCGGGCCAAAAGAGAAGCGATCTGAGGTGAGTGGATTTCTCCAAACCACTTAAAAGCAATTGAACCACCTCATAAAAACGTTACAAGGTATAACATTATGGAATTATTCAATATTCCAAATGAGGAAACAAGTGCACACGAACAAGGTCTAAAGATCTTATTTGAAGATCTTATGGTCTCGGTCATCAACTGAGAAAAGAGTTCTCAAATGCACTGATTGCTTACATTGCTTCGACTATCAATCAAACCCTTTATGCTCAACTAGAATGATGCTAATGTAGCATAGTTAATCATTTAAGTTGATAATAGTTGAGAGCATCCTTAAGAAGGAATAAAAGGTTGATATGGTTAATTCTTCTTCTAAAACTCCCTAAGTTAAAGGCTTGAAGGCCTAAAGAAGAAGAAACCCTTAAGAGCCCAATGGAGGGGCATGTAAGGGGTACGCCCAAAAGACACTAGAGATCAAATAGGACGTTTGCTTCTATGGTAGCAAATAAGGACTTTGAAAGGGAACTGCAAAGAGTATGAGTACTTTGAAATGTTACCTCGTTTAGTAATTCTACTAGGAATAGAATTCACTAGTCTTGAGTCAATTCTGCATAATCCGTTGTGCAAAGACTCACGACACTAATGTTCTGAACATACAACGAGATAACAAAAGTAAGATGACAAAGGTTCGAATTACTTTGGAACGTTGAGATATAAAAGGATTAGCAAGTCAGACACCTTAGGATCATTCTATGAAAATGAACCTATAGTGTTGACTTCCTGTGAATCCTGTCATGAGGGAAGCGTTCCCGAATCCCGTTTATAAGAAACGTGGAACGCTCCAAAATTATAGTGGATTTCGATCCGTGCTGATGAGTGTAAGATGCTTAATGTAAGCACTAGATACAATCGTTAGTTTAATCATTATGAATGAATGTACTTGTTAAAGTACAAATTCGAAACTTATATGAAATTCTTAGAATTTCGAAAGGAGGTTAGGAACCGAAGTAGTCATAAGTTATAGGTAAATCGATATGATCGAGATAGCCAATATCTTAGTAACTAACTCCTTAGTCATCTTAGAGATAATAGGATTATCTCTCAGTAAACTAATTCGAGAACACCTTGGTGTTTCCGAATGAGGGAATGAAACCTTATAGGATATGGTCCATTCCATAGCAAGCTTTACTGACTTATAATCATTCTGGGAATAAACTCCTAGAATATGCAGTTAGAGATTTTGAATTTAGTACCTTCCAAAATCAGTCCTTCAGTTGCACTATGCAAAGTGGCATACTAAATTCCCTAATTATTCTTATCCAAGAATTCAATGGAATCCTCTTACTTGAAGAGGATAGTGGGAGATAAGCTTGAAATGAGTTCAAGTTTATACAATGATATTGGATATCAGTTTTGCGATTCCCTTGTACAAAGGTTGTTTGTCTCAAAGGAATGTACCTTTCTTAAGGAATCGTTCCCATAGAAGAAGAAAGGCAAGCAAGCAGACCTCAAAGAAATTTGAGGAAAAATATTCATGCCACATATAGAAGAAACGAGCCCATCTGATAAAACTTAGCCAAATTTTAGAGTATGTACACGTGTGAAACCCTTCTCTTAAGATGCGTTTAGAACGCGTTCCTAGATAGCCAAGGAATTACTTGAAGAGGAGACACTGTCAGATTTGGAATCTGAGTAGTGTAAGCAAGCCTTGAAATCCAATATGGATTCCATATACTTACACCGAGTTTTTGACCTTGGTTGATCCACCTGATAGGATCAAGCTCCTAGAGCTTCGAGTAAATGGAAAGCATTACAACCTTCTTGACGGTTGAAATGCAAAAGTCCATTTGGATTGTGTTTACCATATCCTCATATTCTGACTATGAGATATGATAAATGAATATGAGAACTATCTTGTTCAATATGAGATTGAAAGAGAGTGAAATAAGGTATTTCTATAAATCTCATATTCAGTGGGAGTATGCATAAGGTATGCAAATCCCTAAAGTCAATCTGTGGATTGATAAAGGCTTCTAGGAGTTAGACAATTCGATTCCATAGGATAGTCAAATCGTTTGACACAGATAGAAGTCGAATAAGTCTCAGAGTGTACATATGAAAGTTAGTGATGTAAGAGTCAATCTTGGTTCTTTAGAAGACGATGTCCTTCTCATTAGGAATGTCAAGGATGACGTGAAAGTTACCAATTCCTGTTTAAGAAACAATTTGACATGAAAGATCTTAGTGATTATCCTATATTCTCGACATTCAGATCTATAGAAGATAGATCTAAGAGAATAAAAGGATTATCACAAAATGAGTACATAACCACGGTACTAAAAGGAGTTTAGTATGGACAATGGAACATCTCTTTTGAAGAGTATGTGTCCTAAGATAACTTTGAGAAAGTTAGAATGTCCAAAATCCCTTTAAGTGAAAGGGTGCATAATATATGAAAAGTTATGTACTAAATTAGATATGGCGCAACACTAAGCGTAGTAGGCCGAATCTAATATGACCTCAGAGAAGGTCATTAGATTTCTGTAAAGGATGTCCTCAGAGTACTTGAGAAGAAATGAGGATATGTAATAGTTTACAGAACCCAAAAGATCTTGTTGTTAGAAGGATATTTGATGTAACCATTAATCAAACATAGATGATTGTGAAATCATTGAAAGGATACAACTTCTACCATATTGGTAATGCAATGTGTTGGAAAGGGGTTCCAAGGACGGACATTGCAAAACTCGACTATCGTAGTTGAGAACTTAGTCGTATTATATAACGCTAAGTTAAGTGTTTGGGTAAGAAACTCCATCTAACTTGTTAGATGAAGTTCCTAGCATGAAACAACTCCTTTATCATATTGTATGATAAAATGGATGGTTGCTCAAGTAAGAGAACCAAGACCTCACCAAGAGACTGAACACGTGATTACGAATCACTTTATAAGGAAAAGGTGTTTCCTGAGAGATGTGTAAACAAGAGGGTCACATCAGCAGAGAATATAGCAGATCCACTTTGGAAACGCCAAAAGTCAATAGGCTCTCAAAGTGCATCTTGAGAAGATGGGACTTAGAATACCTAAATGGCTTTTACGGGCAAGTGGGAGATTGTTAGGAATAGTGCCCTAGAAAGCCGATTCGACGTAATCTGCTTTGGGACTTTTCTTGTATCACAGACAATCTTTGAATAATATACGATTGATTATAGGCAAACACTTCTTTATATCCCAATACGTGTTTTGAGTGTTTCCATTATGTGCGCATGTATGAGAACTCCCCTAATCCTGATGACTTTAGGACTCTACCATTTAGGTGAAATGGTTCATGAAACGAGCCCTATATCACATAAGTCATGATTAGTAAAATACTCCAAGCCGATGAGTCCTACAGACAGTGGGAGTGTCAACCTGACTCCTCTAAGGCTTGCTTGTGGGATCACGCCCTTAAGAAGGACCACCTTGTTTCATGGAGGTGCAAAGTGTATAGTTGATACGTGCGTGATACATGAGGGTGCTTACTTTAATAAGTAAGTTCACTGAGGTGCCCCGTGTGAGAACATTCCTAAATGGGAAAGGAAGTTTCTATTTCAGGAAATGGAAACTTCCAGATTAGGAAATATCTCACGAGTCATTGATGTGATTAATTGATCCTTAGACTTGAGGTTCCTTGTCACTTTATGAATTAACTCTGTAGTCTTTGGTATAAGCTTTAAAGGGTGTCGCCTTAGACAACTGATTCAAGGCTTATGCTGGGGCTGCACAAGTGATTCATGAAAGTGAATGAGAATCAAGAAAGGACCTACACTTGCATTTGCAAGGTGATCTCTTATTGTGTAAGTCATTCATATGCCATATGGAGTCCTTGGCCAAGGCAGTAGATCAAGACATCAAGAAAAGGGTTTCTTGGATTGAGATCAAATGGATATGAAATGCACTTAGCTTTAAGACCAGATTATTAGGGTTCTAATTATTCCCTTACCCTAGATCATGGTTGAGAGATAGTAAGTAGGAGGATTGTATCTCATATGAATCAATGACTTAAAGGTTCTGTCGAATCCGAACATTCCAATTCAGCTAGGGGTTAAACACCTGTTGCTAGACTATGGTCGTTTAATCTGTGGACTGATTAATTAATTAGTGAATTAATTAATTAGGGTCACTGCTAATTGAATTGAGAACCTAGAGGGTCACACACAACAACTTGGTTACATGAGTTGAGGCTTAAAAATGATTAAACGAGTTAATCGAGCCTAAGGGGTTCCACACGTGTGAAATCACACGTGTGGCTCACGTGATTGGACACGTGTCATTAAGACACGTGTGCCACAGGTGATTATGTTAAATAATTAATGTGTTAATTATTTAATAGACTTTGGTTTAATTTTGAATTAAAAAGAAAGTCTAATTTTGGAGAAAATAATCTAGTTAATTGATTATGAATTAATTAATTAGATAAAATATGTTATTTATTTTTATAATAAATAAAGTATAAAATTATCCAAAAATAGTTTGGATATTTTTAGCTCTCTTAAAAGTTGACTTGAATTAGAATTCAAAGTCAAAGTTGGAAAGTACTTGATGATCAAGTAATAGGAGAGAGGGGAACCAAATCCTTTCCCAACAAGGATTTGGATCGGCAACCCCCTCCCTATAAATAGGGGAGCTCGAGCTCCTTATGGAGCTAATTGACAATTCTTGGTTCATGTGTTGAACACCTTCCTTTCTCCAAGATTAAATAAAACCCTAGGTTAAGCCTAAACACTAACTAGAGAACTAGCATCCTTACTAGTTAGATTGTAGCCAAGTTGGTGGACTATCTCTAGAGACTTCAAGTTAGAAGTTTTGAAGATTCGAGCTTTACCAAAAGTGGGGATTAAGCAAAACGATCAGAAGGGATGATGAAACGATTCTGAACCCGACGTGAAGCGAATGAAAAAATCGAACCAAAGAAGATGGCGAAAACCGTTCGTCCATATCCTGAAGGATGAGTTTTTTCACGAGGGTTTTGTGACTGGCAGTTTTCTACTTTCGCAAAACTGGTTTTCGAAGGGAGTTTCAATCCTGCTTTTCTCGTTTCATGTTTCTTTCTTTATGTTATATTGTTAAGAACATCTCTAACATGAATTGAATCTAGGTTGGTGTGGATTGCTATCCCGACAATGGATTCTGAAGTAGAAAGAGACTTTCGTGGGACGGGTTGTCAAGCCGCGAGAAGAGCGTTCTTGGGTGGCTTGAAACGCTTCAAGAAAGAATAAAAGAAAAGTAAGTTTTCTATCTTTACGAATTTGGATACACGATTGCGAGTTCAAGATCCTTTTGTTGAAAAAATTTTTAAATTCCGCTGCTTTCTGATTCGTGTTTTCCAACATGAAGCTCCTTGACGCCCGGTACATTGAGGAAATTTTATATCCAGAATGGCTCTGCAACGTGGTGCTCGTTCCCAAGAGTGCTAATAAATGGCGAATGTGCAATGACTTTACTGACCTCAGTAAAGCGTGCCCCAAAGACCCTTATCCCCTACCGAGAATCGACCAACTGGTGGATTCGACAGCGGGGTGCGAGCTTATGAGCATGATGGATGCCTTCCAGGGTTACTATCAGATCTTTATGGCACCCGAGGATCGCCCCAAAACCTCGTTTGTTGTGCACTTGGGCGTTTACTGTTTCAAAGTTATGCCATTCGGACTAAAAAATACGGGGGCAACTTACCAACGCCTCGTCAATAAGATGTTCGAATGCGAAATCGAAAAATCTATGGAGGTATATGTGGACGACATGATAGTCAAGAGTGAGCGTCCGGAATCCCATCTGGGGGATCTCAAACGAACTTTCAACATCCTGCGCCAGTATGGAATGAAATTGAACCCCTCCAAGTGCACATTTGGTGTTCGGGGTGGTAAATTTTTAGGGTACATGGTCAGTCAGAGTGGCATAGAGGCGAATCCAGAAAAGATCAAGGCAATCCTCGATATCCCCTCCCCTCGAAATGTGAGGGAAGTTCAAGTGTTGGTGGGAAAGATTATTTCATTGAACAGATTCATCTCCCGCTCGGCGGACAGGAACCTGCCTTTCTTCAGGATCTTGCGCAATGCTCGCAACTTCGCCTGGAGTGAGGAATATGAGAAGGCCTTGCAGGATATGAAACAATACCTCGTGAGCGCACCACTGTTGACCAAGCCTAGCCCCGGGGAAAACTTGATTATTTACCTCTCTGTCTCTGCGGAAGCTAGGAACGCTGCCCTGATGGCGGTCCGCGAGCGTAAACACATACCGGTTTACTATTTGAGCAAAACTTTGCAAGGAGCGGAGAAGAGATACATGGAAATAGAGAAATTCGCTTTTGCACTCGTTAATGCGTCTCGAAGGCTAAGGCCATATTTTCAGGCTCATTCTATCACAGTGCTCACCGACCAACCACTCAAACAAGTACTGTCCAAACCAGACGTATCAGGAAGGTTAATCAAATGGTCCATTGAGATCAGCCAATTCGACATCACATTCGAGCCTCATACGGCGATACAAGCTCAGGCAGTAGCAAACTTATTAGCGGAGCGATTCAATTTGGATACCGAGGCCCCAGCAGAAGAAGGGTTATGGCTCCTGCACACAGATGGCTCCTCGACCTCGCGGGGGGGGGGGGGGGGGAGCCGGGGTGACCCTCAGAGACCCTCACGGCACGGAAGTGGATTACGCTATTAAGTTAGCGTTCCAGATCACCAACAACGAGGCTGAGTATGAGGCTCTGATCCAAGGGCTATGGATAGCCCTCCAGAATGGTGCCACTCGTATAACTGCTTATGTTGACTCCCAGTTGGTCGCGAGTCAAATTGATGGCACTTATGAGGCTCGACAAGCCACTATGATGCAGTATCTAGCGAGGGCTAAAAGTGTGATCGCCAAGTTCAAAGAGTTCCATTTGTTGCAGGTGCCCCGAGCAGAAAACGAACATGCTGACGCTCTCTCCAAATTCGCTTCGGCCTTGATGACTCATGTGAGCGCTCGGTCACGTTCCTCAGGACAGAGAAACCGCTGATTAGTAAGGCAGAACCCCCGGGAGGGGTGAACATGATCGACCCGGCTAGACCTTGTTGGTTGGATGATATTGTTAAGTTTATCAAGGATGGAACCTGCCCAAACGATAAGGTGGAAGCTCGGAAGGTTAGGAGTAAAGCCCCTCGCTTTTTTCTTGATAACGACGGTCGGTTATTCAAGCGATCTTTTCAAGGTCCACCGTTGAGATGCCTGCGACCCTCACAGGCGAAAGACGTGTTAGAACATGTGCATGGCGGAAGCTGCGGGAATCATTCGGGCGGTCGGATGTTGGCCAAGAAAGTCCTGAGGAGTGGGTTTTACTGGCCCTCGTTATTGCAGGATCCCATCAGTTACTCCAAAAAGTGCCCTAAGTGCCAATTTCACTCTAAGACTCCCCAGTTACCGGCGGCTCAGATGATCCCAATCGATGTTTCTTGGCCCTTCGATCAGTGGGGCATCGACATTGTGGGACCCCTTCCCATAGCAGTCGGGAAAAAGAATCCTCGCTGTGGATTATTTCACTAAGTGGGCTGAAGCCGAAGCGGTCACCAAGATAACGTTCAAAGTTGTGAGAGATTTCATTTGGAAAAACATCATCTGCAGATATGGCATTCCGAGGGTGCTTATCTCAGACAACGTACCCCAGTTCATCGCTGCTGACACACGGGAATGGTGCTATGAACTGGGAATTGAGCAACGATTCACTTCCATGGGCCACCCTCAAGCTAACGGTCAAGCTGAGGTAACTAACCGAACCATACTCCAGCACTTGAGAACGATGCTCGAGAGTAAGAAAGGAGAGTGGGCAGAAGAACTTCAAGGTGCCCTATGGGCATATCGCACCACCCCCCGAGCGGCGACAAGGGAAACTCCTTACTCTCTGGTGTACGGCTCCGAGGCTATGATACCTGCGGAGATCGCTCAGGAATCCGCACGCGTCGCCTATTTCGAGTCTGCAACCAACGAAGCCAACCGAACATTCGAATTGGACTTATTGGACGAGAGGAGGAACTTAGCCTGGGCTCACATCCACAAATACAAAGCGACCGTAGCCCGCCAGTATAATAAGCGTGTCAAGGAAAGGACTTTCCAACTGGGGGATTTGGTCCTGAAAAAAGTTGAAGTTTCTAAACAAATGGGTAAGTTGGATCCCAATTGGGAAGGCCCCTTCAAAGTCGTCCAAGTGCGAGCAAACAACACCTACTTGCTAGAGACTTTGCAAGGCGAGCGTCTCCCGAGGCCATGGAATGCGTGCAACCTCAGAAGGTTCTACGTGTAAATGTCAATCTTTGTAATTGCCCGTTTGCGGCATGGGGTACTTTCTTTTGATAGAAAGCATGTTGTAATCATTTCAAAAATCGCAAATATAACAGTAAGTACTTGATTCATCGTTATGTCATTTATTTGCTTTCCTTTTGATTAATGATTCGGACCACAGAAAGCCTACTCCGTGTCGAGCAGCCTCCACGTCGAACGGCTTAAGTAATATCCAATCGTTTTAAAGCAATGCTATCTGTGTGTTGAGAACCCTCCACATTGAATAGTTTGACAATTCACGTAAGTGTATAAGTCCTAAGTACGAGCGTGTCAAGAAGTGGGATGCTAGACGCTTAATCTACGCCAACTGGGTACTCAGCCCGGCAGTTCACGCTCGTAGACCCCTAATGACGCTCGCCTTCTTAATTAAAAATACACCCGTGAATAGCAGACGTTGGGCACTTGAGTGCTAAGGTAACATTACAACAACGCTCGTTTTTATTCTAATACTTAGCAAATCCTGCAGATGATTTCTAAGTTCATTAGAATTAATGAAACGCTTAAGATGAAGGTGCACGTCACATGTTTAAGACCAACACTTAGCTAAATCCTTAGGGGTTTTCTGAGTTCAAGTTCGAGCCTCATTGTGAAGGTAGCCAGGGAACCCTCTTAAGGAACACCCTCGCACCCATACTTGCATCTTTCAAGTCACTAGACGCTACCAAATTATAAACTTATGACGCATGGAGATAAGCGCCAAGGGACCTTCAACGGAATCACCCTCGTGCGCATACACTCCCATCGCAGAAATTCAGATAGCGAGAAAGATAACCATGCAAACATCAAACGCCACAAAACCACCATGAACAACACTCAAAAACAGAAGAAAACACACGTAAACATTCAGACATTAAAAGAAAAGTTCAAATATACGGAGGGAAAGCATAAAGAAATTCAAGTACATTGAAGAAAGCCCAAGTATTAAATACATATATGAAATGTTCATAAGCTGGAAGGGAAATTTAGCAACTGCAGTTGGAGGGGCGTCACTGGGCTTGGTTCTGAGGCTCGGGGAGAGCAGTAGAAATAGGAACGACGGCTAACGCAGGAGCGTCGGAAGCTTGAGCCTCTCCAGGCTCCTCATCGATAGGCTCTTCCACAACGGTGCCCTCGTCATCTATTTGAATGGGCTCGGGGCCTATGGGATGGGCCGCCATGAATTCCTACTGGAGCATCGACACCAGCCTTTGGTACTCCGGCGGATCCTCATCCTGGACCATGGGCTCACAATTGTCGTCCAGTTCCATACGAAGGCGGTCATCAGTTCGAGCGCTCTCCGGGGCCAGCCCCAACCTCACCATCTGCCCAATCGCCTTGTAGAAGAAACGACGAGCGTTGTCAAAGCAGTGCATATTGGCAGCAAAGGCGAAGGCCTTCGAGCGCACGAACTTCAGCACTGCATCCCACACCACTTTTTCCTCCAGGCCTGCTACCTTCCCTTGCAGTTCCGCGAGGGTCTTCTTGGCCTCTTCGCCTTGGCGTGTGCTCTCGGCCAATTGACGCCCTAGCTCCCCATTTTGATCCCTCAACTGGTCGCGCTCTTGTTTTAACTTCTTGTGGCGATCATCGAGGACCAAATATGCTTCGTCAGACTGCTTCAAGTCCTCCTTCAGCCTATCCCTCTCAAGGTTGGCGTCAGTAAGTTGAGCGCTGACATTGTTGTAATCCTCTTGCAACTGACCGGGGTCAGAGATGCATAGCAACTTCTTATAATTGGCCTTATGTTCAGAATAGGCCTGCGCTCGACCCTGCAAGTTTTTGAGCCTAGGGATTACCTCCTGGAGAGACAGACTCGAGGGTCAGTATCAAATTTAGAGAAAGAAAAGTTGAAATCCCACAAAGGGCACTAAAGACTAACCGTCAGGAGTGTGTGGCAAACATCATCGGCGACCCGTCATGATCGCCAGAAAACTGAAGCTTGCCGACGATGTCTGAGACAAGGTTTACGGAGTACGCGCTCTTCTTCAGTAGTACTGGATGTTCGGTCCGTTGACGTTTATAACGAGCGTCACCTTTGCAGCCTATTTTCCAAAAATCCTCATCCTCTTATGAGGATGTATCGCCGCCCTCGCCACGGTACTATTTTCATAGACCCTGTTTCCACGGGCCTTTATGTACCTCCTTGCCTTTACCAGAAATAGGGATTGAGTCCGGCAATCTTTTCCTCTTTCCCTGGCGGTCGGCCCGGACCATATCGTGGAAACGCACCGCATCTCCCGAGCGGTTTCGGGAGCCGCTGGAGCTCAACGCAATAGGACCTTCTGGGGCAGCTGGTGGAGGAGTAGCCCCTCGAGTGCCATCAAGAGTCAGATCCTCAATGGGGCCCGTAGGATGAGCCTCACTCCCGGCGGCGCCCCGACCACCATCATTGCCACGTCGGGCCCCTCGCCGGATTCCCCTCCCCCTTGGGGCATTGGGAGGGTGTGCCTGTTGCTGCTGCTGTGGCTGGGGGTTACCGCCAGCCCTCTGAGCGTTCATCATGCGAGCAAGAGCCTCTAATGATAATATCTGGACGCCTGCGAATGAGAAAACACGAGCGTCAAAAGGTGATTATATGGATAACAGGCCCAGAAGTATAACAAGCAAACCAAGTCAGAAGCTATTCTAAAAGTTAGAGCAGTTAGTTCCTAGAATCTAACCATTGAGGGCCATGATATCAGCTGGTGGATTGGTTATCATACTTGGGGGGGGGGCAAGATAGGCCATAACGGAATAGCACCCCCTCGTTCTTCATCAAGACCTCAACCTTGATCCACTTCTTCTCCCTCTTCATCTCGAGGGCTAACCCCTTTGCCCAATCCTCAAAAACTTTATTCCTTATCCTTTCCCTAACCAATGGCCCCTCGCCATGTATCAACCACTCTCGGTGAACCCTAAAAATTCCCCCGGGAGCCCCCACAAAAAAGTACTTCTCTTTCCAATGCTCGCCATAGGAGGTGGAGGGAGAGTCTATCATCTTAAAGCCTGATTTGGCTTGGGCGTAATAGAACCCATCTATAGGGGACGAGCGTGTTGAGCGAGCCACTTGTATTAAACTGTCAAAATTGGCAATCGAAGGTTCATGGCCTAGGGCTCTCATCATCACTACAAAAGTTTTGATTAGGGCTATGCCATTCGGCAGAATTTGTGAAGGGCATAGCACGAGGTGATGACAGATGGTAGCGACGGCGGACGGAATTGGAAACCTCAGGCCCCCAGCCAGGACTGCATCCCAGTAGACCGTTAACATCCCGAGTGGCGGTCGATTGGCCCTCTCTCCCTCCTCGGGAAGTTGCATAGGAAATACTGCCTCATCCCAATACACTTTTGCCCTCAACTCCTCCAAATCACCGAGCGTCAAGATGCTCTCTATCTCGTCAGGGGATCGATCAGTTTGGTGAGGGTTATTAAGCCTCACCCTCGTAGCAGGCTCCTTACCCTTTCTTTGGCGCTTTCTGGGAGGTTCAGCCTCAGCATGATGCTCGGAAGGCCCTGCACCACCCTCAGGGGCCGCAACTGCCACCGTGATCCTATGATCTTGGGGTCTTACGGCACTATTCAACACCGAAAATACTTTCTCTCCCTGTCTCTGCATTCTCATCACGTTATGCATCTCTTCGAAAAGGTCATTTAACCCTCCAGGAGCACGCTCGTTCATTCCTTGAACGGTGGCGTCGACCTCCTCGTCCCCGGCATCAACTGGAGCCTGGGCCACCGGAATAGTAGGAATCCCCTCGCCTGGGGAAGCCCTGGCCATCGGAACCGCTGTAGGCACATTGCCATGAGGGGAAGAGCTCCCCACTGACATCTCATCTATTTCCCTCACATAAGCATCTGCATTACCGTCTGGCATATCTGGGTTTCGGTTATTGGGGATGAAGCTTTTCGCGAGAGATTCAGTGGAGAAGAAGAAACTCTGGAATGAATTCAATGGCAGAAAGGATTCTTCACTTGGAAGGATCACTCACGCACAACCTAAATCTAAAGTTAGCAAAGAAAATAAGTGTTTACGGGATTTTTACCTAAAGATTGGAGGAAAACTTGCCGGAGATTACAGAAAATGGTGGAGAACTCTTGCTGCGTATGTGCTTGAAGAAGACCAAATGCGTGAAAGAGGCTCCAAGACTCTGCAAATCCCTATTTATAGGGGAGGATTTACATTAATTAGGGCTGGAAATTCAAAACGCAATCATTTCCCGCCTAGGTAATCCCCCCACTTTTGCTAACCGCCTCACGTCTCCCGGAGTGCACGCGCCCACGTTCCCACTCAGCATTAAATGCGGACATGACTTCAATTAATGCGGTGTCAGACTGTGTCCGTTACAGAAGTCAAGCGGTCACTTCTCTAGCAATGGTTTGACCCTCGGATATTCAAAAATCCAAGGCTCCATTATCTTAAAAATTCTACAGTATGCTCGAGCGATACTACAGAATTTGGGGGGCAAAATGATGAGGCATAAAACTACGTCCGAATCAGAGGCGTCCACGTGTAAGTACCTGGCCATAAGAGGAACTGGACGCTCGCAGTGATGGGCTCGTTGGTTATCCCAGCCTACTCCCTCGCTTACCAGTACAGGCCCATGAGCCTCGGCCAACCATTCAGGTAGAGGGTTCAAGCTAACTGGCTTGATACCCACGTTCCCACCCTCAGGATCTCCCGTCTCAGGGAAGCACCCACACGAGGGCCTATTCTTGATGCTCGAGACTTGGACGCTCAAAGACCATCTACCGTGGGGAACCCAACCGTGCGCCCATCGAGCGTCACCAACGCTCGCCTATGTTCCTCTCCGCCACGAGGGATTACACCTCTAGCAAGGTAGACCTTAGGCCTTCCCTGCGCGCAACCCTCACCAACAACCTCTGACACAGAGGTAGTGCGCACTTTGTACCTGACACGCCGTTTTCCATGGATGTCACTCTCATGCTCTCACGGACTGCCACGTGTTAGGGCAACACAGGTTTGGGACCACTCGGTCAGTTTACCTGATTTACCCTCACCCCTAACATATATATAGGGAAGAACACATGCTTTCTTCCCCAAGTCATCTTCTACACAAAAGACACCCTCACTCACTGTTGTGGGCCTATTTTTCCTTTGTTTCTCTTCATCAAGCTTAGCATCATTTTCACCACTGTTGCATCATCACTGCATTGAACACTTTGGTGTTATCCTAGCTGGAAGAACCCACGCTCAAAAGGAAACCCAGATCCTGAGGCTCCTTCGCCTGTGATGGTCTTTCCCTTCTTTACATAAACATTGAAAGTGTTGTTGCATTTAGGAAACTCACATTTTCTTGCACCATCAAATTAATTATTATTTAATAATTATTAGTGATTAATTTATATCTATATAAAAAATAATTTAACTAAATTAATATCTTTTTTTATTAAGCTAAGTAAATAAAAAAAATTCAATAATAAAGTCCCCACAATTAATTATGTTTCTAATTATTATTTAATTATAACTAATTGATCCTTATATTTTGCCTTAACAGTGATAATAAAATAAATATTTAATTCATATTAATAAATTATAGTTGAAAGAGGAATATAATCGTTATAAATGTTATAATTTGTCCAAAAATGACAATTGGAATTCTTTTTAGAAAATATTACACTTAACCCACATATTAGTATAGTTAATTACAATTAACCCCCCAAGGGTAGCATGGTAATAAAAAATTTGACCAAAGTCAACGGAGGGTATTTTTGGGTTTTTATTAAAAAATTTGCTGATGTCATCAACTTTTAAACAAAAATGGGGTTGAATGTAATTTCTTATTTCCTGAAGGGTGGTGTCTATAATTTAATTTAAAAATGGTGGCGGGTTATAATTACTCCATCTAATATAGGGTTAGGTGTAATTAACCCTTATTATTTACTCATAAAAAATCCAAAAACTACTTAAAACTTCATCTTACCAAACCGATAATCCATCAACAGCTAACTCAGCATTCTCGAAAAATCCAGTCAATATGATCAATATCCTGTAGTACCAATTCTCCAAACTGCAAGGCAAATAAAATAAACTACTCATTATGTCCCGATCCAAATGGTACGTAGTTCATCTAATGAGCGTGAGAGAGAGAGATAGAGAGAGAGAGACGGACCAGAGCATAACTGTTAGACTTAGAGAGTTCCATGGTTTGGGAATGAATATTCTGTATATTACTGTAATGAAACAATGTACAAAGGGAGAATAAATACAATTACACCTAGGTTAGGAAAAAAGGAAAGAAAATCAAATCAAGGATTTACATAATTACATCAATCCCTTAATTATCTACTTTCCATATGCTCACACTCCCCCTCAAGTTGTACTGTCGGGTCCTCGATGTGCAACTTGCTTAGGATTCCCGCAAATATCCTCCCATTCACAGCCTTTGTCAAAATGTCCGCCAGCTGGTCCTCGGACCTCACAAACGGGAGCTTAACGATTCCCTCCTCAATCTTTTCTTTGACAAAGTGACGATCCACTTCAACGTGTTTCGTTCTATCATGTTGGACCGGGTTCTCTGATATACTTATCGCCGCCCTGTTGTCACATTTCAACCTACACGCTCCAGTGGGTGAGAAGCCAATTTCTGTCAGCAATTTCCTTAACCAGAGTACCTCAGCTACCCCACGGGCGACCCCCCTGAATTCTGCCTCTGCGCTCGAAAGAGCTACTACCTTCTGCTTCTTACTTTTCCATGTTACCACATTTCCTCCAACCAAGGTGAAGTAACCGGATGTGGATCTCCGGTCATTGGGATTCCCTGCCCAATCTGCATCAGTATATGCCTCAATCTCTAAGTGTCCATACTTCTGAAACACAATTCCTCTTCCCGGGCAACTTTTCAGATACCTGCACACTCTTATTGCTGCATCCATGTGTTCCTTCTGCGGGCGGTGCATGAACTGACTTAGCACTCCTACAGCATAGGCTATGTCAGGCCTCGTGTGGGCTAAGTAGATCAACTTTCCCACCAAGTGCTGAAACTGTGTCTTATCCGTTTCCTCTGCTCCTTCTTCTATTCTTAACCCATGATTGACTGCCATAGGCGTGTCAGCTGGCTTGCACTCCAGCAGCCCCGTTTCAGCCAGTAGGTCAAGAACGAACTTCCTTTGGGAAATATATATTCCCCTCCTAGACCGCAATACCTCAATTCCAAGAAAGTACTTTAGTTGGCCCAGATCCTTCATCTCGAACTCTCTGAACAAGTTTTTCCTTAGGTGCAAAATTTCTTCCGAATCATCCCCTGTGATAACCATATCATCTACATAGATAATCAGACATGTTACCAACTTATCCCTACGTTTAATAAAGAGAGTATGGTCTGAATTACTCTGATGGTAGCCATACTTCTTCATTGCTGCTGAAAACCTACCAAACCACGCTCGGGGAGACTGCTTTAATCCGTACAACGCCTTTTTCAACTTGCACACTTCTCCCTTCCTGAAATCGTTACTAAATCCTGGGGGAGGTTCCATATACACTTCTTCTCGAAGATCCCCATGCAGGAAAGCATTTTTCACATCAAACTGGTGAAGGGGCCAATCCCGGTTTGCTGCTACCGAGAATAACACCCGAATCGTATCAATCTTGGCAACGGGAGAGAAGGTCTCCGAATAATCCACACCATAGGTCTGTGTGTATCCTTTTGCTACCAGCCTTGCCTTGTACCGCTCTATGCTCCCATCTGCCCTATGCTTAACCGTAAAGACCCAACGACACCCTACAGTTTTCTTTCCAGAGGGAATCACACACCTTTCCCAAGTTTCATTTTTTTCCAGTGCTTCCATTTCTGCTTCCATGGCATGTACCCACTTCTTATCTGACAGAGCTTCTTCTACCTTATTTGGCACGGATATCGAATGTATGGCTGCTGTATATGCCTGGGCCTGTTCAGCTAACACCCTCTGAACCAAATTTGCTATTGGATATCTGGGAGTCCGACCCACATGCTCTGGCTCATACCGTTTTGGGGGAATTCCCCTGTTCGCCCGTGGAGGCAAAGCATACCTCCCTATATCCTGATCAGTATTCTCCCCCTGGATCTCATCCCCTGTCTGATTCCCAGTATCATCTGCATTGTTAGGGTCATAGGGAATAGGCGAAACAGAAGAGGACAAATAATCATGTGTGCTACTAACCTCAGGACTATCCGTCGGGGCGTCGGGCTCGGTGGAAGTAGCCGTGGGCTGTACTGCGAGAGGAGGTGACTCGGTGGTTCCACCTACTTGCTCTTGTGGAACTGTGTCAGGCCAGGACAGTGGTGGCACCTCACTCAGTAGGTCCTGCTGGCTACTACTCTCCCCCTGACCGCTGAGTGGGGAAAGAAAATAATACTCGGATTCTATGAAGTCACAATCCATTGTGGTGAACAATCGCCTAGTGGGGGGATGATAACACCTATAGCCCTTCTGAGTAACCCCATACCCGACAAAGACACACTTAATTGAGCACGGGTCAAGTTTGGATCGGACTGTTTTAGGGAGATGGACAAAGACCGAGCACCCAAAAACCCGAGGCTTAAGATGTAAAACAGATGGAACACTAACTTGAGTAGCAAGACATTGCAGAGGTGTGTCGAAGTTAAGGGGTTTGGATGGCAACCGATTAACAAGGTAAACTGAGGTGGACACGGCCTCTGGCCACATATACTGAGGGCAATGAGTTTCAATGAGAAGGGATCTGGACATTTCAAGCAACTGGCGATTTCTACGTTCGGCTATACCATTTTGCTGGGGAGTATGTGGGCAAGACGTTTGGTGTACTAACCCATTTTCCCGAAAGAACTGTGTTAAGACCGAGTTAATGTACTCCCCCCCATTATCTGAACGTAGGACTTGAATTTGAGACTGATACTGTGTACGGACCATCTTATAAAATTCAATGAATTTGGCAGACACTTCGTTTTTATTTTTAAGAAAATAAACCCAAGTCATTCGCGAAAAATCATCTATAAATAGAATGAAATACTTAAAGCCATGACTGGACTCAGTATTCGGGGCAGGGCCCCATACATCAGAATGCACTAAGGAAAAAACAGACTTAGACCTTGAACTTGACACAGAATACGACTGCTTATGACTCTTTGCTAACAAACAAGTCTCACAAGAAAAATGACTATCTGAAGAAAATAACTTTGGAAATAACAACTTAAGATACCCTAACGAGGGATGGCCCAAACGCCGGTGCCACAACCACTGTTGGTGATCTACTGTCCCGCGAGCAAGCGCTGCAGTCCCTTGTTGAGCAACCTCGTCGACGAAGTACAGCCCTCGTTCCTCAGTACCACGCCCAATCACCTTCCCCGATCGAATATCCTGTAACAGGCAAAAAGTAGGGAACATCAGCACCATACAATTTAGCTCTTTAGTAACCTGACTGACAGAAAGTAACTTATAGGATAAACTAGGCACATAAAGACAATTCTTTAATTTTAGGTCCGGTGAGAGAGTCACTGTGCCCGTCCCTTCCACTGGGCAAACATCCCCACTAGCATTGAGGATGCCCTTTTTCAAAGGGGCACCAAAGTCTTCCAAGTCAGAACGGTCCGAAGTCATTGTATCGGTGGCACCACAGTCGAAAATCCACCTGGACTTCTGAGTTGGTTTTTGTGAGGTGGCCTGAAGGGCTGTACCTGCTGTAGCATTACTTATACAAGGATCCCGTTTACAAATAGAGGAATACGGGTCCTTATAATCATCAATTAAAACATTAGGGGTACAATTGAAAGACTTAGAACATGGGGGGCTGATTTTGCAAAAATTAAAAGATGGGGGGCATGGTGGTAAATCCACCATTTGCCCTATACCTAGATGAGCTTGCCCCATTTCCTCCTTGTTTGATACAACCGCCATCTCTGCTCTCTCTCCCTCCTTCTCCAGAGACGGCGATTCGCCTCCACCGGTGGCGATGGACGCCGTGCCATACGGCGGCGTTGAGTGGTCCCGCCGCCGGCTCTTCCATCCGGCCGGCCACCCTATTAATTCGTAACAGCTCTCCTTTGAGTGGCCCACCCTTCTGCACTGGCCGCACACAACGGGGTCATCGTTCTCCGTGCTGAAACTCCGGCGTGGAGCCACCGACGGCGGTCTTGGTGGCCCATTCGCCGGAGACGGCCTTGGCCCGCTGTTTCTCGGCTTTCCGCGACCAGAACCATCGCGATTTTATCCCCCTGCAAATGGGCCGTCGCGATTCCGTCCCCCAGCGAATAGTCCGACGCCGATCCCACCTTCCGATGCCGATGATGATGACCGACCCCCAAGGATTTCACGCCGGTTTCTCTCTCATCTGATGGTGGCATAGGCTTTTTCCACGGTCGGAAGAGGGTCTTCTTTAAGGAGGTCTCGCCTTTCCGATTCGTACCTATCGTCAATCCCGGCGAGGAATTGGAATAACTGGGTCTCGGATCTGAGGCGATTGAAGGCTCCGATGTCCCGGTCGCAGGCCATCGGATTCGGCTGCCGGAGTTCGATCTCACGCCAGATCCGCTGAAGGCTGCTGTAATACTTCTCGATACTATCCGTCCCCTGTCTCAAATTATTCGCTTTAACCGTGAGGTCGAATATCTGGAGACCATCCCGGCTTTGGCTGTACGTGGAATTGAGAGCATCCCACAGTGTTTTTGCCGAAGGATATTCGGCGAATAAAACTACTAGTTCAGGTTCCATATTATGCAGTAGCCAAGTACAGACGATGAGATCTGTCTGTTCCCATTTGGCGTGGGCCGGTGAGTCTGCTGGTGGTGGTGGTGGGTTTCCGGTGAGATGATTCAATTTCCCTCTCCCCCCAATCTCCATCTTCATGAGTCGTGACCAGAGGGAGTAATTGAATTGATTTAATTTGATGTTGATTGATATGGATTGAGGCATTTGGTTATTGGTCTGATTGGTGTCGGGTTGTGGTGTTTGTGTTTGCTGTAGATTGCTGAGTATGCTGGCTAATTGGGTGGCTAGGGAATCGCCGGGCTGTTGCGACCCCTTGCCGGTGCTGCTGTTGCTGTCTTCGGCCATGGCCGGGAAAGGTACGGTACGTGATGAGCAAGGATCGGATCCAATTATTGGATCCTCACCCGCTCTGATACCATGTTAGACTTAGAGAGTTCCATGGTTTGGGAATGAATATTCTGTATATTACTGTAATGAAACAATGTACAAAGGGAGAATAAATACAATTACACCTAGGTTAGGAAAAAAGGAAAGAAAATCAAATCAAGGATTTACATAATTACATCAATCCCTTAATTATCTACTTTCCATATGCTCACAATAACATCAGAAGAAGCCGAGAGCCGGAGAAATTCGAAGAGCCCGGAAAAACCCTCGAGCGATAACCCGGTCCATGTCTTCGGACAACCACCACAAGCCACGTACACAAACAAGCCCAACACCAAAATCCACCACGATATATCCAAAGCAAGCACGATACCAACAGCTCCAAGCTCAAACTTGGTCACTAAAACCCAGTTAAGAATCAAGTTTATCACCATTGCAAACACTGAAACCCAAATCAGTATCGCTGTTTTCAGCTGACATTGCAGAAACCTCTGCAGCGGGAACTGAAAAGCGAAGCTAAAGTGCAGACGGATAAACCAGAGAGCTAGATCCCCCCGTTTGTTTCGCGATGCCGTCCGGTTGGCCTAATAGCTTGAGCATTGGTGTGGCGAAGGTGTAGAGAGGGAGAACAAGGAATCAACATAGTAAGAGAACGATCCAGGATCTTTGCATGTATATGCCTAACATCCGGTATTTCTTCGCCGCGAATGCTTGCCCGCATAGAGTTTCTAATGCACTCGCCATTCCCAGCTGAAATCAAGATAGAGAAGAAGTCAGAAATTTTACTCCTAATAATATTGTTTTTTCAGTCATAAATTTATATCCGGAAAAAGAGTATATTTTTCAATTTTGGGATGCATCTTTATTATTTTGGAAAGGATTTTTGGGCCTTACTGAGAGAGTTAAATAGAAACGATTTTGATCTTTTAGATTTTTTATTCCTTTTTTTTTTTAATTTATTTATCAATTGCTCTCACAATTTTACTTTTTATTTATTTATTAATTCTTTTCTTTTCCTAACCTCACTCCAATTTTTCTTTTATATTTTTTTCTTTTTCTATATTTTTTAATTTTTACTTTAACTATTATTTTTTACTAATTACATGTTATCATATTTTATTTATTCATTTATTTATTATAAATTTATAATTATATTAAAAATAATTATATAATATATATTAAAATAAAAATTATGATTTACTATATATTTAAATAATAATAATTTTTTTATTTGCACAAACATA
Organism: Lantana camara; assembly: GCA_037501455.1. Taxonomy (NCBI): domain Eukaryota; kingdom Viridiplantae; phylum Streptophyta; class Magnoliopsida; order Lamiales; family Verbenaceae; genus Lantana; species Lantana camara. Next base: position 24,793,673 of record CM074855.1, on the reverse strand, counting down.
TATCGTGCAGAGTTACTGGATTTAATTAAATGTGTATGGATGTATTTATGTAGTTCAACCATTATTCTGAATTGAAATGTATATATATTTTTACCAATATATTAGTGGAATAACAATTCATGTTCAACTCAATTAACTAGATAAAAACATATGGGAAAAAGACATCTACAGTAATTTTTTTGCAAAATTACATTTTGGTACTAGAATTATTGTCAGAATTCAATTTGGATCCTATAAGTATCCACCAACACCGTTGGTTATATATCTTCTTAATTTTTAACATATTTAGTCTTGATTTACACATTTGATCCTATATTAATTAAAACATTTGGTCCTTTAATTTCAACACATGTGGTCCTTCAGAAAAAGTTACAGGGTGGGCCTGTTCAATTCATAGGACCAACTATGTTTAAATCAAATGACATATTACCATAAGACCAAATATGTAAATTCGAACTAAATATGTTAAAAATTAATAAGTTACAAAACCAAATATGTTAGTGAAATCCTTATCGGAACCAAATTAGATTTAGACCACAAGAATGAAGTTTTAGCTAAACTTTTCATTTTTCCAGAAAAGAAAACAAATATATTTCTTTTCTCACATATTTCCCGATATATATATACCTACGTTTTTTCTCCCTATTACTACCCCAAAATGGATTCGAGTAAGTTCTAAGTTTTACAACAATAATCAATGTTTTGAAAATCGAATCGGACCTAACTCCCGGTTAAACTAGTGTTTAATCTGATCCGAATTACCCCCGGAACTAGGCCGGTAAATGGCGGGCATTACCCATGCCCAAACCCAATAAAATCATGAAATACCCAGCCCCAGATCCAAATATTTTACCCAGACCCAGACCCAGGCCCAAACCCAAATCCAATTTATTCTTTTAATGGGTATGAGATCATACCCAGATCCAAATTATACCTAATACCCATTTACCCATATACTACCCAAGTTCTATCATAAATTTACCATTTTCAATTTTTGACCCGTTTACTTTATTTTGAACCCATTTAATTCGTTTTATTCATTTTCGACTTATTTTGTACCAATTTCACTTGTTTTTTAAGCGTTTGACCCGTTTTTGAACTATTTTACACATTACGGACCCGTTTCAATCATTTTTCGATCCGTTTTAACCATTTTTTGACCCATTCGACTTATTTTAGACCTATTTAACCATTTTTTAGCCCGTTCGACCTATTTTGGACCATTTTCAATCATTTTTGACTTGTTCAACCCATTTTATACCCATTTTAACCATTTTTTGACCCGTTCGACCTATTTTAGACTCATTTCGACCGTTTTTCAACGCATTGAACGTATTTTAGATCATTTTCAACCTTTTTTAACTCGTTCAACCTATTTTAGACCTATTTCAACTTTTTTTTACCTGTTCGACCTATTTTAGATCCATTTAACTATTTTTCGACCCATTCAACCTATTTTAGACCCATTTTAACTGTTTTTTGACCCATTTCAATCGTGTTTCGACCTATTCAACCTATTTTAGCTCATTTTTAACCGTTTTTACTCATTTAATCTATTTTAGACCTATTTTAACTGTTTTGAACCCTTTCGACCTATTTGAGACCCATTTTAACTAATTTTTGACTAGTTCTACCTATTTTCAACCCATTTTAATTATTTTTGACCCGTTCAACCTATTTTTGACCCATTTAATCATTTTTAACCGTTTTGACCTATTCGATATATTTTGGATCCATTCGACCCATTTTGATCCAACTGGGTAAAACAGTTCAAATGGATAAAAAATGGATCAAACTGATCAAACGGATCCAAAATTGGTAAAACGGTCTAAATGGATCCAAGTGGGTAAAACAATTCAAATGGCTCAAATGAATCTAAAATGGGTTAAACGGATTAAATTGATTCCGAATGGGTCAAATGAATCGTTAATTGTTCAAACGAGTCAAATGGATTCAAAATGGGTCAAACGGATCCAAATGAGTCAAGTAAATCCAAAATGGGTAAAATTGATTCAAAATGGTTAAAACAGTCCAAATGGTTCCAACTGGGTAAAACGGTCCAAATGGATCTAAATTGGGTTAAACGGGTTATATTGATTCCAAATGGGTCAAATGGATCCTTAATGGGTCAAGCGGATCAAATGAATCCAAAATAGGTCAAACGGATTCAGGTGGGTCAAATAGATCCATTTGGATCAAATGGATCCAAAATGGGTAAAACGGTCCACATGGATCCAACTGGGTAAAACAGTCCAAAGGGGTCAAATGAATCTAAATTGGGTTAAACGGGTTAAATTGATTCAAAATGGGTCAAATGGATCCTTAATGGATCCAAAATGGGTTAAACGGATCCAGATGGATCAAATAGATCTATTTGGATCAAATGGATCCAAAATGGGTCAAACGGATCTAGATGGGTCAAATAGATCCATTTGGATCAAATGGATCCAATATGGGTAAAACGATCCAAATGAATCCAACCGGGTAAAATAGTCCAAATGGATCTAAATTGGGTTAAACGGGTTAAATTGATTCCAAATGGGTCAAATGGATCCTTAATGGGTTAAACGGATCCAAATGGGTCAAGTAGATCCATTTGGATCAAATGGATCCAAAATGGGTAAAGCGATCCAAATGGATCCAATTGTGTAAAACAATTCAAATGGTTTAAACGGATCCAAATAGGTCACATGGATCTAAAATGGGACAAACGGGGCAAAAAACGGGTTGAACGAGTTTAAAATAGATCGAACGAATTGAAAAATGGGTGAAATGGGTCCAAAAAATATTAAACGAGTCTAAAATTAGTTGAACAACTCAAAAACTAGATCAAACGGGTTAAAAAAAATGAGTCCAAAATAGGTCGAACTGGTAAAAATACGGGGTGAAACTAGACCAAAACGGGTCAAATGAGTTCAAAATAAGTCAAACGAGTCGAAGAACTGGTAAAACTGGCCTAAAACGGGTCAAACATGTTGAACAATGGGTGAAACGTGCCCAAAATTGGTGAAATGAGTCCAAAAAAGGTCAAACCAATCAAAAAATAGGTGAAACAGGCCCAAAATTGGTCGAACAAGTTAAAAAATGGGTGAAATTGGTCCAAAATAGGTCGAATGAGTCCGAAATAGGTCGAACAGATAAAAAAACAGGTGAAACGGGTCCAAAATAGGTCGAACGAGTCAAAAAACGGGTGAGATGGGCCCAAAATGGGTCGAACGAGTCTAAAATAGGTTGAACGGATTAATAATGGGTGAAACGAGTCCAAAACCAGTCAAGTGAGATCAAAATAAGTCGAACGGGTCAAAAACGAGTAAAACAGACCAAAAACGGGTTAAACGAGTCCAAAATAGATCGATCAGATCAAAAACGAGTGAAACGGGATCAAAATTGGTCAAACGATTCCAAAAATGGATGAAACGGACCCAAAATATATTAAACAGGTCGAAAAACGGATGAAAGAGATAAAATTGGTCAACATATATAATAATAATAATAATAATAATAATAATAATAATAATAGAAAAAAAAATTGATTGGGTAGACTCAGAACCAGACTCAAATAGAGTGGGTATACTTTTTACCCATACATTCAGGCCCATTGGGTCTATAATGGGTCTGGGTAGGATTTGGACCCAACCATAAATAATGGGTAATTATTGGGTATGGAGCTGGGCCTGGATAATATCCGCCCATTTACAGGCCTACCCGGAACCAGTTGGAATCGGATCGGTTATGAATTAGAAAAATGGGTAAAAAAACCTAAAAAAAAAGGGCACATTGCCCTCATTTTTTATTTTTCATTTTTCTGTTTTTTCCGATTTCAGCCGGATCTGGTTGACACGTGATCACCTTTGTTTTCAGCCATTTTTTCTGACGTTTCCTTTCCTTCTTTTTCTTATTTATCCCACTTTGTTTCCAGCCTTACACAAATATTTTACTCCTTTTTTCTCAAATTAAAATATTGTTGTACTAAGTTGTTAGAAATTATGTAAATAGTAGGATTCCCAAATCTATCTTACAATAAAAATCTACTTATACTTAATAAAAAATAATCATTTTATTTATAACATTATACCGTTATACCAACCACCAAAAAGGCCACTAGTTCGCCTCCGATCTGATTTTGAAAACACTGTCAGTAATAAAACACGAGGGTGCATCTGGTACCCGAGACGATTATTATAAATATATATTAAAATTTAAAGTTAGCTGCTGTAAATCAACCAATCAAAGCAAAAAAATCGAACCGAATTTGAACGAGAAGTTTGGGAAATATTACCAGAAGACCCCAGTTGAATCCCACAATGACATTGTTGGCAATCGAAACAGAAGCGGGCTCCAGATCACCGAGATGGCCTGCGTATGACTGGGTGACAATGTTCATGGTTGCATTCGAAACTCTGGAAATGATAGTCGGCCCAACGATATGCCATAGCTTCTTGGTTTCTTCCCAAACCTTAGCCTCAAGGCTCTTGTTTTCTTTGTTAATTATGATATTGTTGGATTCTGCAATATCATGGATCTTGTGGGTATTATCAAGGTGGTCTTTGGGTGAAGGAAGCAAAGGCTGCTTTAGTTCGTCGCCTTGCTTCAAACTCTCCATTTTACAATGAATGTAAATTTAGCTGGCATGTAAGGAGTTTGGTCTGTAGCAGATATATAGAGAGAAAGTAATGGTGATTTTGAGTTTTTTTTTTTTTTTTCTTCTTTTTTCCTTTGGTTTCCCACACTGTTTTATTGGGGGTTTGTCTAGAGGATAATAGGTTGATGAATAATGTGTGACAATAGTGTTACAGTTATTCTTTCCATTTTAGGGCGTGTTTAGTAAATGATTTAGTCATATTTGAGTAATATCATTTGTTTACTATTTTTTATTCTCAACCCATGAGAAAAGGTCGGGCCCTTGTCATTTGTGTGAAAAATTACTTGCCCACTAACATTGGGAGATAAATTACACATCTGTCCAACACTTTATCTTATTTACAAGGGAATACCGTTTCAGTGTATATGGATAATTTCACTGCCCACCCATTTTTTTGTGTTTCAAATCTACCACTGATAGTTGTGTTTTCATTTCTATATTTAATTTTGTACTTCGGTTTTTTGAGTTATGCCTAAACTTCCTGAATATTTTTTTAAGAAATAATGAGCTAAATGGTAAGAATTCCCAACTGTTTTTATTCTTTTTGCAGTGACGGTGACAGATTATCTCTTCTAATTGCTTGTCTAATCTTAATGGTTTGGTTTGTATGTGATCATAATTATTCATACAAGCATTAAGTATCATAATTGAAAAAATATTTTTAAAATTAAAACTAAACATATATAAGGCTGAAGTATGATTTGACCGAGAATATTTTTCTTTTGGACAAATGTTAAAGTAAAACGAGATGTGAAATAATCTTCAACATAATAATATTGAGGAAACTGGTGTTTGAAAAAATCTTGTAGATTTTTTTTTCTTCAAAAAACTCCGTATCGTTATCTCAAACATTGCTAAGGAACTATTTTGTAAATACACCAACAAGGCTGGTTCAAGGGTTTCCTCTAGGATAACGTGTGTGTTAAAAAAAATATTTTGAAAATACTTCTAATGGTCTAAATTACCTTCAAGAATGTCAGCAATGATTACAGCGACATAGTCAAAGACAGTATTTAACAAGTAGTGGGTACTTACAAGACAAATGTTTGTCAGTGTTAACTCCAAGATTTGCAGTAAATGACGGATCAACTATAAGGGTGAACGCCAACCGATAAGGATCACCCATATCAATTCATATCAGTGGTTTGTTCTGGCTTGTAGATCAGTTTCAATAGTGGGTACTCAGCCTTGCAATGCTCAGACAAATGTTTGTCATTGCTAACTCTAAGATTTGCAACAAGTGACTGAATTATAAAGGCGAACACTAATGCAATGATCACCCGTAGCAATTCATATTCGTGGTTTGCTCGGGCTTGTAGATCAGTTTCTGAATTTCCACGATCCTAAAGAGACAAGAAAACGAGGACTAAAGTTTGCCAAGAATTCTCTATATCCTGATTTTTGTTCTTATTTGAATTCTTTGTCGCCGGTGTTCAGTGGCAGTGGTGTCTCTATCACAACAACTATCACCACCACATCCTTCCCTTTGTAAGTTTCTCATATTTATGCCTAGAGTGTACTGATATCTCTTTTAAGTCTATTTAACTAACAAGGAAATTTTGTTCCAAGTGGTTAATGGTTTCATTTTTCAGGATAATGTCTCGAGTTTGAATTTCATTTAGGTGTGTGTGAGAAAAAAAAAATAATAATAATCTTGATAATTGCTAATTTAACTTGAGAATAATTGAGATCGGAAAAATAATCTTGAGGATAGTTAACTTAATAGCAAAAAAAGACTGGGCTGAGTACCTACGATCTTTGATGGCGACATGCTATCTCAGTTTTTGGAGCTTACGAGTATGGACCAAAAGGTTGTTTTAGGATCACCACTTGATTCACCAGACATGGTTAATCAGGTTATTCAATTGCCTGATCGAGTACACTACGCTCTAAACTAATTCCATCGCATTGCTCTCACACCCTTAAAACTGGTCTTCTCAATTCAATCAAAGTCATACAATTGTAATTAACTTAGGAGCCGAAAAAGACTGGGCCGAGTACCTAAGATCCTTGATGGCGACATGTTATCACAGTTTTTGGAGCTTATAAGTATGAACCAAAAGGCTGTGTGAGGATCACCACTCGATTCACCAGACATGGTTAATCAGGTTATTCGATTGCTTGATCTAGTACACTACGCTCTAAACTAATTCCATCGCATTGCTCTCACACCTTTTAAACTAGTCTTCTCAATATGATCAAAGCCATATAATTGTACTCTAAGACCTGTAATCTTGCTTCCAACATACATGCACACCCACTTATCGAAAGTTGAAAAATCTGGAAATAGCAATTCTCTAATTCACCCATATTCTACGCTGCTAGAAATGAACTGAAATGCTTCATAGTGTCATGACCAATTTTGTTAGAGGTACAATTTTAGTTGCCATTTCAAAAAAAAAAAAAAAAAAAATTGGTTTGAATATAAAGAGATTGAAAAATAATATTAAGAATAATCAATTAAGTGTTGAGAACTTGAGTTTATGCCTAGATCTGAGTCATTGCAATTGTTTCTTAAATATAATAAAATGTGAAAAAATCTCAAGTAGCCTAAAGATTTCTTTACAATTATGAGGATTGCTAATTTTATGTTTGAAAATTTTAAGTATCTTTGTATTTCTAATGTTGTTTGAATTTCGCGCCGTATAATTAACTAAACTAGTAGATTAATTAAAGTAGCTTTCCAATTGAAGTTGATTGGGGTCATTGACGGCGTCCTTTAAGCCCTAACTTCGTCGTATAATTTTAATGGTTTGATTTCTATATGATTTTTTTCCAAGAAAATATTCCATTCGAACTCAAATGTTAGACGAAGATATATGCATGTCATATAAAGAACAAATCATGAAGATACATACATGTCACATAAAAACAAATCATCAACAACCAATGACTCTAAAATTCACCTATTGTCCTAGGGCGGCGACTAACTGTTGTTGCTGTTATGGTGCCAGTGACAGACGATTGTTGTTGTGCCTTGTGCGGGAGTGATTCATTAGCGATCAGTAATTGAGGTTAGGGTTGGAGAATGGAGATTGATTTTGATATGCATTCTTATGCTCAATAAAAGGCGATTTGCATTCTCATTCTCGATCAAAGGCGATCTCCACACTCTCAAAGGCATTTTCCATAAGCGGCTAACCGTTATCAAGGTGGTAGGTGCACCTAAGCTTAAATTCCCATGGCACAAGGTGCTACGAGACCCTACTCGTCACACTGAGTTCACGTTCCTATGGCACATGCTACAGATTTGGAGCGAGTTGGATGGAGCTGGGCATTGTGCCAATATTTTGTTGGATTCCTTGTCCTCTCCATTGCTTCTGCTTTTCGACAGAGGGCAATTGTTTGAGGAAATGCAAGACCCCAATGATGATGATGATCAACAAGATGATAGTGTACAGTCAGGTGATGTGAATTTCGATCCTAGTGACGCTGCCAATGTGGATGATGTCGAGGATGATATTCAGCGCCTTGAGCGTTTTGGGCTAGGTGATCATTCGGTTCAGAATGAGGACGGCCGGATGTCCTAGAGAAAGATTTTCATCAGGATTCTCATGTTAAGAAGTTTTTTGTTTTTTGTTTTTTTTTTTTTTGTTTTTGTTTTTATTTTTTGTTTTTATTTTTTTTATTTTTTTTTCTGTGCCTGTGCATAATTCTCTCTAGAGATCTGAAGTTTTTCTTCTTGCTCATGTAGGGAAGAATATGTTTTCTCTTGGACCTTGCACCAATATTCAAAGAGGAGGCAGATCTCCTCTTCAGGGTTGATTGTCAGCGATCTCATCGAGGATCTCAGCGAGGTCAACACCATCGCCTTTCCTAAAGCCCTAATTCCACGTCTCAGCGCCATGTATATTGGTAGTGGTCGGGCTAACTGGAGAAGTGTATATCTTTTTTTGGTGGCGGGCAAACTGGAGAAGTGTATATTATCTTTTTTTTCATTCTGATGTTAAGAAGTTAACTGTTTATGGATTTGAAGGAGTTAGCTAATCATGGAGATTTGCAAGATTCAGAGTTAGCGGGTGAGAAGAATGAGGAGGTTTCGAAAAGCGCAGGAGGCGGGCCTCCGGTAGGTGCAGGAGTGCCTGGAAGCCTTGAAGCAGAGGCGGAGCTTGAGGGGGAGGGGTGGGGGGTATAATTAGGTTTTATTTTTAGATTAATTTGAATTTTGGTATTAGTTTACTTTAATTATGATTCTTTTTCTCAATCCAAATGCACTTTTTACGCTTCCCAATAGAAGTCTTTTGATATTCTTTTCTTCTTTCATATATTAAAAAATCTCCAATTAATCTTTCTCTATCTCTCTTTACCGTCTTTTTCTCTTTTATTTTTCTATTCTTTTATTTTTCTTCTACTCAACTTAAAACTCTTATTTTTCTATCAAGTTATCCAATAAAATCAAAAGATAATATTAACTTATATTTAATTTTAATTTTTCTAATTTTCTCTTATAGTTTTAGTATGAATAAATTATATAGATAAAATTTATAATTAATTTATTAATTGTAAATTAGTTCAATATTTTGAGAAAAGATTATATCTATGAAAATAGGTTAAGTAATAATTGTGTTTAATTTTGGATAAATGAGTATCAGTATGACAATAGAATAAAGATAAATATGTTTAATTTTAAATAATATATTGTGTTTAATTTTAGATAATTTAATGTTGATATGAGTTTTGTGTATTAAGAAATTATCGTTTCTTATTTATATAACTGTGCTATTTTTCTTCTTTTCTTATGGATAATTATTTAGTTAAAAAATTGTATCTAAATAGTAATTTTAGTTTGTGTTTTATTATGAAATAAATGTGTTAATCTTAGTATTTCTTTTATTACAAATAAATTATTTAGCTAATAGATTGTATCTTAAATAATAATTTTAGTTTTCTTTTATAATAGATAATATTTATAATTAATTTCTTAACTGTATCTTTTATCTCTATGACTATCAGAATAGAATATGTCAATTAATAGATAGAATAGTATTTTTATTTTTTTTGTTGAATGGAAATATTATAGTTATAATATGTAAAAATTTGAGACACTTTTTAGTGCATTTTTAATCAAATTAAAGTTTTAAGTTATACATGTTTTATTTATATATATCGAATAAAATAATATTTTTATTTTTAATAAAATAATATTTATTTTTTAAAAAATATTATTATATTTTAAATTTTCGCCCCCTTTTACCTGAAATCCTGGCTCCGTCCCTACCTTGAAGGACCCAAAGGCCCAGGAGGCTCGAGAAGCAAGGGAGGCCCAGGAGCAGGGGTGGGAGCGTGGATGTTTATTTCGTTGCGCTTTTTATTTTTCTGTCAAACAAGCTATACTTTTGTTTTAAAGTGTTAAAGAAGCTTTGATAGGTTGAACTTGGTACAAATATCTTTTCATGTTGAGTTGAGCATTTTGTTACTTTCTCCTTGGATTATGTTGAGTTTGAACTTTCTGTTTTAAAAAAATTATATAACACAGGTTGGAAAATAAAAAGGTATAGTAATTTGGTTTTCGGTTCAGATCACCAAATCCAAAAATAGAAAATCTGAAACGAACCCAAAAAATAGAAAAATCGAAATGTTCTGTTTGGCCAGTTTTCATTTCGATTTTTGGTTAATTTGAACACTCGTATTCCATCTAGTATAACGAATGACTCTATGCAGATTACTCAATTCTACAATCAAACCGTTAGATTTCACAATGTTCGGATGTTAAATTTCGAATCCCAATTAGAATATCGAGAATTCCAGGATTCTTCCTCAAGGACAAGTGGAGATCGACTAGGATTGGATTCTTTGCGACTTTTTCTCCAAAATTCACCTAATCTCTTGTAAATTTGAAATATATAAATTAAGTTAATTTTAATAATAAAACCAAATTAGAAAATAAAATTGAATAACATCTAAAAATTTTAGATGTCCTAGATGTTCATGTAAATCTCAAACTTGAGCTTTAAGGCATCTCTGACTCTCTGTTTTTAATGGCAATGACAAACTTGAAATAATGAGCTAAATGGTAGGAATTCCAAGTGTTTTTACTCTTTTTGCAGTTATGGTGACAGATATTCTCTTCTAATTGCTCGTATAATTTTAATGGTTTGGTTTATATGTGATCATAATTATTCATGCAAGCATTAAGCATCATAATTGAAAAAATATTTTTAAAATTAAAACTAAACATATATAAGACTTGAGTATGATTGGACCGGGAACATTTTTCTTATGGACAAATGTTAAAGTAAAACTAGATGTGAAAAACTCTTCAACATAATAATATTGAGGAAAGTGATTTGTGAAAAAAATCTTGAAGATTATTTTTATCATTGAAAAACCAATTATCTCAAACATTACTAATGAACTATTTTGTAAATACACCAACAGGGTTGTTTCAAGTGTTTTTCTCTAAGATAACACTAGGGGTGCGTTTCAAGCCGAGCCGAGTTGAGTTTGGCAAAAAAAATCCAACTTGAGCTTGTAACGCCCCAAATTCTCAATTATGCGATATGTGATTTAATGTGAAATAATTGCCAGTTCTGACTTAATTGTTTAATTGCATAATTGTCCTTAAGTGGTCATTTTATTAATTTGAGGACCTAATTGCATGAAATAGTCTTGGACTTAATTGATCATTTTCCATGAGATTGAACTTGATTGCATGACTTATGTTTTGGAGGGATTAAATTGCAATTTGTGCTTAGCATCATATATTACCTATCCTATATCATTTGGTTGCATCAAACATATACACACATGATTCCTCCTCTCTCTCCCTCATACCGATTCATAAACCCTACCAAGAGGAAGAGGATTTCATCATTTGAAGCTTGGATTCAAGGGGGAAATGGCATAAATTGAAGCATCATTATCATCACAACATCATCTCTTCTCCTTCTTCTCATTCATTCAAGGTATATGAGCTTAATTGGGAAATTCATGAATATATATGAGAATTAAGTTTATGGCTTGAGCTTGCCTAATTATGTTTGAGTTGTTGGAAGCATGATTATATGGTTCTAGCTTGGATTTGGTGCATATATTGTGGAGTTTATATGCTTGGAGCATGAGTTTATATGTGGGTTCCAAAGTGTAAATACTTGATGATTAATGAGAGATATGAATGCTTAGGTTAGATTTTATTATATACTAAGCATGTATACATGTTATTTCATATTTTAGATGCATTTTGGTACTTGGAATTGGTGTTTTGTTGTTGTTGTTGTCTTGGCCGAAACTCCCCTGTAACTGCTTTGTTTCTGTAATGTGCAGAAACTGGGAACGGTCGTTCCCGCCTTAGTGCATTTTGGGAACGGGCGTTCCCAGGCTTCTGTGTGTGTTTAGGCCAGCGAGACTGGGAACGGCTGTTCCCACTTTGGCCTATTTGCCGGAAGGGCCGTTCCCAGCCAAAGCGTGTTTTATTTTAAGAAAACGTTGGCGCGTTTTGAAGGGCCCCGGGAACGGCCCTTCCCATTTTCAAAGGGAAGCCGGAACGGCCGTTCCCTCATGCCTGACAGAACAAAACATTCTGCATAAACGTGCATTTTTAGCACCTCGTTTCGACGGCTTCTTCGACCCCGATTTGATATTATATGATCTAAAATGAAGTGAAACAAGATGTTTTCATGTCACATTGCATTTTGCTCGTCGTCTCGTTGCATTTCGCAGTTCGTCATATTTGGTACATTTTGAGTCGTGTCTTATGTACACTTGTCTTTGTTGCACAGACCGGCACGCCAGTGACGTGGAGTGGGCTTCTTAGGCCGTGCCTTTCTCTTTGTTTTGTCGGTATAGGTGAGGTTTAATTGCTAGATATCTAGAACCATTACAACCCTATGTGATGTTTTAAGCCAAAAGGTATATATATATCTATAGTTTTCCAAACTCTATTGAATTGCAAATGATTTACCGAATTGTATTGTATTGATTGACCGTGTTTTGGGCGAGTATATAGTATCGTGTACTGTGGGCCCGAGAGTTAGTGTTTGAGCCAACCGGGAAAGCATGGGCTGACGGGTAACTCTTACACTCCTCTCAACCGTGGGGATGAACCCTGAATCCACCAGGAGGTTTGGTGGAGGAAGGAGTCCCGTGCGTGGGAGTCATGTTCCCAACGTACACCGTGTTTACCGTGGATGGATCGGGCCTTGTAAACCCACCATCATTGGAGGAAGAAGGAGTCATTGAAACTGCTACGTGTGCACTGTAATTGATTGCGTGATCACTTAATTAATTAATGAAAAGTATCGTGATTGTACACTGTCGGAGTAAGGTTGGAGAAATGCCCTCACTCGCCGGGCTACTGATTGATTGATTGATTGAAATGATTGATTGTTAAATCTGATAGTTGTAATCTCGAGCGAGTTTTCTGTCGTTATTGAACTTATAATGTTTTCGTTTATAAAACCTTACCCGAGATTATGATTTGCATGTTATCTGCGCTTATATCTATTATGCCCCTCGCTCAGTATGTGGTAGACTGACACCTCACCTTTCAGTTTTGCAGGTTGTGTGCTAGGCGGGATTGGTGTCGAGTCCAGTCTTTCATTTTGGGTCTAGCATGTGTCCATTCTACTTTGTTGCATATGTATTGTTATCTTCGGTTTTATATAATGTTATGTATTTGAGAGATGATAATGTATTGATAGAAATTAGAAATGGTTTGCTTGTAAAGACTTGTTATTAACGCACTTCAGTTTATTTCCTGTTGTGATAATTGGTTTGGGGTTAGTCCCGCCTAGCTAGATAGCATTTATTTTCTGGTCACCCGTTCGCTATGGCTCAGTTCATGTATGGATTGTCCGTTTCATATGTGGACTGAGCTATAGTGCGGGGGATGTGACACCTTTGCGCTTCGGGTGTTACAGAGCTTGTGAGCGCTTGAGCTTGGCTTGCCCAAAAAATGAACCGAGCTCGATTTAACTCGATGAGCCCATAGATTTTTGTTAGATATTTTTTAACTCTCATTCAATAATAATATTAAACAATAACAAAGATATTAAGATATATAATATATACAGTATATTAATATTTTTAAGTTTTATATCATTATTAATAAATTATAATCATTAATATATACTTTATATTTTAGATTATGTATGAATATTTTTAATTATATTATAATAAACTATAAATTATGTAATTACACAATAAAAATTATTAACTAATATTTTATTAAAACATATACTTATGTTATTAATTAGTTATTACGGTCTATGATATTTATTATTTTATTTTATTAAATATTTTATGAATATATTTTTGTATTAATAATATTATATGGTCTAATGTGTCACCATAAAATAATATATTATTAAGACATATTATGGTACAAAATTTAGTAAGGATCATACGTATATTATTGTTAATATATAATGTAGCACCCCGCACGTGAGGCACCACATCCCCCGCACTATGGTTCAACACGAGTAACGAAATGGTAAATCCGCACCCGTATCAAACCATAGCGAACGGGAGACAAACAGAAAACCTTCCTAAGCTAGGCTGTACTTAGACTCTGCAATTAATAATTAACCAACAAGACACAATGCAACGAAGAACTAAAACCAAACACATGCATTGGCCACGGGCCTGCAGAAATTAAACACACGAACCACAGGCAGACTTGGGCTTCTCAGGCCTCTTTTAATTCATAATCAAAGCCCAACAAAAACAATTCAATAGCAAATACATAAGGATTCAAGTTCATAATAATACAGAATCGAATCATGCGGGATTTAAGTACAAATGCGAGTGCAGAGACTCTTCTAAACAACATGACTAACTCAAAGACTCCACACACTCCGCCTAGCTCGAGACTCCAAAGCCAAACCTGCTCACTGAAAGATTGGGGAGGGAGAGGGTCAGTCTCTAGAAGACTGAGTGAGCAGGAGCGAAATACGTATATATAAAACAGGCACATGCAAGTCATAAATCCCGAGCAAGGTTTTATTTAAAATTAGTTCCCAAAAAGGGCAAGAGAATGACCAAGCAATACTCGGGTTTTACGACTAATCATATTAATTCATTACGTTCATAATTTATACATAAACATAAAGGCTCGGCGAGTGAGCGTGCACAATCTCCAACCAAACTCCGACCGTGTACGACAAATATCATTAATACCTTAAATAGGTGGTCATGTAATATCTCATAATACACGCAGATCATATATCATATCATAAAACATAATCGTTTGGGCAATCCGTGTCCCGGCCTTCCCGCACGGTGCATAACAATCATATCATAACATAATCATATTCATAAAACAAGTTCCAACCTTCTTCCTCCGGCGGTGGACGGGTTTGCAAGGCCCGACCACCTAAACATATCATTATGGCTATGAGGTTCATGAGGCCTCAAAGCCCGGTTAGTGTTTTCCCGTCAAAAACTCCTTGACGAGGTCCGTTTCGCCTTAACATAGTGGAACTAGCACATGGGATCACCGTCGGCCCATGCCTCCCCGGATAGCCACATGTACTAAGTCTCTGGGCCCGTGCAATCATAATCATGTCTTGCCAAAACATATCAATTCATGTGAAACATATCATACATAAACATAATTCATTTGAAAAGGGTTTACTCGATCAATATTTACTCTATACTTTTCATTTGAAAACCATATATATAACTATATTAGGTTTTTGGCCAAAGCTTGTCACATACGGTTGTAGGGTTTAATACGTAACTAAAACGAAAACACCCTCACCTGAAACATGACGATACAAGGATACGAGTTACCGAGTGCTTAGTTGATCAAGATTTCTCCACCCTGGAGATAAACCGTACAAAAGACAACATGACGTGTTCGTGAGACTCAAGACTATAAATGAACCATACATGACGCACGACAATGTATGATCATGATATGAAGGTATAGAAATGATATTATGTCATGAACACGTTCATGTGCACTATTAATGCATTTAAATCACCTAAACGAGCCATTCATTCGTTCAAGGCGCTCACATTCATTAAGTTCATAAATTTCACATCTCATATCAATTCAATCCAATAATTTCATATTTCGTATAAAACGTATCAATTAAATTCATAAACGTAATCCATACAAAATATAACAATTGATTTAAATCATAAAATCACACTTACAATTAGAGGATAGGCAATAATTTCATACAATTCAATTTTGAAATTAAATAGGATCCTGAAATAAATAATAAATTTAAATTTTTACAATTCGAATAAATCAAACAATATGTACTATAATGCGAATATATATATATATATATATATATATATATATATAAATCACGTAACATACTCATATAAATATAATATGCATGCAATTAATTTTAGAAGGCCATGTGTGCATCTTATAACCAAATATGATAAAATCATAACATGCATGCATAATTAAATTAAATTATATACACCATGCATGCAATTTCATGCATCAATTACATATATATATATATATACACGTAATATTCATGCACACTTAACAACAAGAATATGCATGCATTAAATCCCTGTAAAGCAATTCCACTACTACACACACACATATATATATATATACACACTGCACATACGAAGAAGAAGCAGCAGCCATGAATTAGATATATAAAAACACACACACACAGAGCAGTTCAAGGAAGAGCAGAAGCAGCAGAGATGCAAGAAGGAAGCAGCAGCAAACTGAGAAAGGAAACAACAGCAGCAGCGGCATAACTGGGTAACAACCACACCCACATAGCAACGAGAAAGGAAAGAAATGAAGGAAGAGAAGTAGCAAACCAGCAAAGAAAGGAAAGAGGAAGAAAAAAGCAGCAGAAACAGAAAGAAAAGGAACAGAGGCTCTGCGGTAACTACCCGCCGGGGTAGCCAACCCTTCACAAATCTCCCCAGCCGGGTAGGGAGTACAGAAACTTTTGCAGCAGAAGTACCCGGCCGGGCACTTTCCAAGAGGAAACTCTCCCCGGCGCAGTTACAGAAGCAGCGCAGCCAAGAACGAAAACAGGGGAGGAAATGGGTGATCAAACCAGGGCAAATTTCTTACAACCTTTGCACCCAAAACAAGCTGATACATAAGGGATAAAAGGGGTACAAAAGCACAGCTACAGGCCTGTAATTAACTCCAATACACACAGCAAAAACTGAGAAGGAACAAGGCAGTAATTCGTGCGTGAAAACAGGGTAAGAACTGGAAAAAGGAACAGAGCATCCCAACATGATACCTCGACCCATACAAGCATACAGTACCATAAATGAAGTAAAAGGATCATATATATATGATCAAAACAAGTTAGAGATCAAGCGAAGTCTAGAATTCATCAAAGCACTTCAAAACCTAACTGTTCATGCTCATGCTTCAAACTTCATGAAATCTGAATCAAAATTAGAGATGAGAGGATGAAAATAACTAGAGATGCATGTACAACATAATCCTAACTCAACTTGTTGATTGGAAGAAAATTGATTGAGATTTGAGCTCAAAACCTCAAGGGTTTGCACAGTTACGGGAAACTGGGGAGGCAAAAGCTTTGGCTGATCTTTCTGGCTTGTGTGAGGGTATGCTTAGTTAGGGATAGTTAGGGGAAGATAGAGGATTGAACTAGGGTTAAAAGGCCACCAACCATAGTTAATTTGGTTAAGCTTTGATCAAGTTATGGTCATTTTAGTGAAAGGTGGTTGTTTGGATGCCGTTTCGTTTTTCGGTTGGATTTCGGAGGTTCAAATGATTTCAAAAAAATATATGGCTAAGTTTATTAAACTCGAATCTTCGACACGAGTTCAACTAAGTTGACGGAACTCGAATCCGAGTTCCCGAGCTCAAGGAATCACGTACGGAACCAAGGGTGCGCTAATTGCTCATTGGCCCCAGATTTGGTTCCACGAATCAAATTAAATTCGTTAACATATCAAACAAGTTCGAAAACATAAACCGAGCTTATAGGCATGTTCATAATACACTTATTTACGACATACTACAATTTCACGATATTTCGATATCATTTCGTATAAGAACGATGCACAATTGCAACACTATGCACATATTCATGCAATTCATGCACATTTCATTAAAATTCATGCATAATAAAATTTAAATAAATAAATCAAATTAAATTATAAACATAAATTAAGGTCACGTGATTAATTAATTAAAGCATGATTAATTAACATAACACTTAATTAGCATAATCATTAAACTAACAACACCTTAAAATAAACACTTGAAATAACGTAATATTTAAAATAATATTAAATTAAAATAAATATTAGGTAAACTAAAATAAAATGAAATAATAACAATTTATAGTAAAATTTAAATATTTAAAACACTTATAACCAATTAATCACATAATTAAATGATTTAATTGCGAAATTTATAAACAATTACGACGCATTAGTTTAAATAAAAAACCGGGGCGTTACAATCTCTCCCCCTTAAAAGAATCTGTCCTCGGATTCACAGCACGCCTAAAACAAATAATGAGCGATTCCCCGTCTCTCACAAGCAATCAGGAGAGAGCCCCGTCTCTCGAGCAGCAATGAGAGAACCCCGTCTCTCGCAAGCAAAGAGAGCACCCCGTCTCTCGAACAACAATGAGAGAACCCCATCTCTCGAACAAAAATAAGAGAATCCCCGTCTCTTACAAACAACGAGAGCACCTCGTCTCTCAACCACAAAAAAAACAAGGAAGTCTCCAATACTCCCAAGCAACACACGCAAAACCATAATTAAAATCACGTAAGACACCCCATAGCAAGTAACGGATATTATCCACGTTAGTTATCAATTACTCCAAGTAATGTTACACGAAAGAAATCAACGCGCCTAACATAAAAATTATTTAAGTCAAATTTGCATGGATGCATGTATCATGGATGCTATAAATACCGTTCACCGTAGTTGCGAAATTTAGAATTGTGAGTTGTCATTGTCCAGTGTATGATCTGTCTTGAAGATGAACTCAGTGCTCAGCTTGTCTTGAACCTCTTCAGGGTATCCCGGTGAAGCAGTTGATGAATCTTTTAAGGATTATACTCTTAGATCCCTTCAGACTTGTAATGCTCCCAGTCTTCACCATCTCCCATAATCTTCACTCAACCAATCAAATCCTTTAATTAACCGAGTCTGACCTCCCTGAATACCCTTAATTCATCCGTCCCAAAATCAGATCCATAGTTACTACCTTCACCCATATCGAAGTCTAACATATCTTCGAAGCTAACTACTCCTGGCAACACTGATGATTCAACACAGATCTTGAGATATTTGTTATTATGATTTCTCCCTCAATAACTATTCTTTCCTATCTTCCTTTCATGTTATTTGTTTATTCTCTTTAACCCCTTTAAAGTTATATTCAATAATTGGCCCCATACTTCTTGGATCGAAGATAGAATATTCTTGATGATTCTTGAAGTTTAATGTAAATCCTTCCAATTATCATCCTTTTCGGTTTGGTTTCTTCTTAAATTCTTTCCGAATTATCGTGGGAATAACCGATGACTTGATAATATTGTCATTATTGAACCCCCTTTTTGTACTCCATTGGATTACTCCTGATCGCCATCATTCCATTATATGCTAACTTGATTCGACTCTCTCTTGTCAATTCTGACTTAGGAGTTCACAGAAGCTCCCTTATAATTTTGTTATCCCCCGATCCATATTCTATACATAAGAATATTCTCCAAGCTATTTCCTTTATACCTAGTGATGGACTTCAACCCGGATTTAGTAACTTAGTACTCCTCTTAACAACTTAACCATACAAGCCGTCTTATTCATTTCCAATGGCCACCATTAGGACTTCCAAATTCTCCTTAATTTGCATCCCCATTGTTGTTATTAACATATTTCTTCGAGTACCACTTCCATCCTCCAATTTATCTCTCGGTTGTACTCTCCCCCTTAAAATTTTCTGTTATTCCACGTTGAACTCTATCGATCCTTCTTTCAGTGAAATTCTTGATAAAAAAAATTTC
The DNA here is from genome assembly GCA_037501455.1 of Lantana camara. Lineage (NCBI taxonomy): Eukaryota > Viridiplantae > Streptophyta > Magnoliopsida > Lamiales > Verbenaceae > Lantana > Lantana camara. Next base: position 24,774,088 of record CM074855.1, on the reverse strand, counting down.
ATTAGGAGAAATTTTAACTGTCATAGAGACCCAAGGATTCAGCCCTTTTTTAACTCCTTCCTCAATTTTCTTGATAATCGAAACTCTCTTTTTTATTCTTGTTCGACCCGAACACCCCTAAACCAACTTCCATTTCACTTTCCTTCTGAAATTTCTTTCTACCAACCTATCCCTTACTTGAAGTTCTTTGTTTCCCGAATCATCTTTCTTATCATGTGCCATCCCGTTATTTCCTTTCTTTTAACTCAGATATGGCTCGAGCGAAGGGGTTTTTGATAAATGAGATGACAGAACTTCTATCAAGTAGACACTAAAATGCATGTCGGGTTAAAATGACAATGCACGTGACACATTTGCAACAATTAAATATGCAACACATTAGAGCCACGAATTTAGAAAGAATTACGCACATGAACCAAAGTAAAGAAAATAAGTAATTGATGCAAAGTATGATGCACGTGCCATGAATGTTTTGGAACCTGTCACCAATGTGGTAAGTTGTTAGCTCGGTAGCTTTTCCTCGTTCCTCAAATCCCGAGGTTACTTTGACTTGGTGATTATTCCTTGCCTTTCCCACGGTCTTCGAGATTTCCAAGAATTCTTGTGCATTAACTTGTACCTTCCACCATTCGGAATTGACTTTCGCAATCCCTAATTTCTTCTATATCCATTGAGTTAGTATCTGAATTCCTCCCTGAGAATCATCCTTCAACTAGTCTTCGCCTTTCTTCATCGTTCCCATTTGTTGCTCCATTTCTTCCAATTCAACCTCACAACACGACAATTCATCTTGGATTTGGGAAAACAAACTCAAATCCCGTCCTCAATATCGCCACCTTCCTTAAATTTGTACTTACACAGTTACTTGCATTCCTCTACTCCCTTCCAGACTCGTTTCCCCTCATTAATCGAAATCCAGAGCATCCACATCCAACTCTTCCTGGTCTTAACTCCAGCAAACTCGATTTCTAATCATTAGGCTTAGTTAGATATCCTTCTTTGTCGACCCTTGGTTCGTAACTCCGGCCGAACTCATTTTATCTTGACTCCTCTCAATTAATAATACTTCTTCAATGGTCCGAATCTGGGACCAAAATACCTTAAAGATTTGTTCACCTTATTCCTTAGGTTGAAAGATCCCGTGGAATCCAATTAAAGACACCTTATGTAGTAGAGCCGTATATGTCAATCCTCCAAGTCATAAGCATCTAGAAAGCCTCACATCTCGAATTCTCTACATTATTCCCGGGTGCATCATTCCTATCTCCCATGTCTCAGAAAAAGCATACAATCGATCGTCTTTATCGTAGAACCTGGCCGTGATTTGATATTATCTTCATAACCTATAAATCATAACTCACTTCGAGAGTATATGCATGCGATTAGTGCATGATCATGACACATTTTCAACACTAAAGACAAGGATCCATATAATAATGCAGCAGATAGTTCAACAAAATTTAAAAAGAAAGGCCAAATTTCATGTTCAAGATCGATGCAATGCACACATTGTCATATAGTTCCTAAGCCGTACGACCTAGACTGACTTACTCACGACACGAGAACACCGGTTTTGCAACCGGGCTCTGATACCACTTAAGGATGTAGCACCCCGCACGTGAGGCACCACATCCCCCGCACTATGGTTCAACACGAGTAAAGAAATGGTAAATCCGCACCCGTATCAAACCATAGCGAACGGGAGACAAACAGAAAAACCTTCCTAAGCTAGGCGGTAGACTCTGCAATTAATAATTAACCAACAAGACACAATGCAACGGAGAACTAAAGCCAAACACATGCATTGGCCACGGGCCTGCAGAAATTAAACACACGAACCACAGGCAGACTTGGGCTCCTCAGGCCTCTTTTAATTCATAATCAAAGCCCAACAAAAGCAATTCAATAGCAAATACATAAGGATTCAAGTTCATAATAATACAGAATCGAATCATGCGGGATTTAAGTACAAATGCGAGTGCAGAGACTCTTCTAAACAACATGACTAACTCAAAGACTCCACACACTCCGCCTAGCTCGAGACTCCAAAGCCAAACCTGCTCACTGAAAGATTGGGGAGGGAGAGGGTCAGTCTCTAGAAGACTGACTGAGCAGGAGCGAAATACGTATATATAAAACAGGCACATGCAAGTCATAAATCGCGAGCAAGGTTTTATTTAAAATTAGTTCCCAAAAAGGGCAAGAGAATGACCAAGCAATACTCGGGTTTTACGACTAATCATATTAATTCATTACGTTCATAATTTATACATAAACATAAAGGCTCAGCGAGTGAGCGTGCACAATCTCCAACCAAACTCCGACCGTGTACGACAAATATCATTAATACCTTAAATAGGTGGTCATGTAATATCTCATAATACACGGAGATCATATATCATATCATAAAACATAATCGTTTGGGCAATCCGTGTCCCGGCCTTCCCGCACGGTGCATAACAATCATATCATAACATAATCATATTCATAAAACAAGTTCTAACCTTCTTCCTCCGGCGGTGGACGGGTTTGCAAGGCCCGACCACCTAAACATATCATTATGGCTATGAGGTTCATGAGGCCTCAAAGCCCGGTTAGCGTTTTCCCATCAAAAACTCCTTGACGAGGTCCGTTTCGCCGTAACATAGTGGAACTAGCACAGGGGATCACCGTCGGCCCATGCCTCCCCGGATAGCCACATGTACTAAGTCCCTGGGCCGGTGCAATCATAATCATGTCTCGCCAAAACATATCAATTCATGTGAAACATATCATACATAAACATAATTCATTTGAAAAGGGTTTACTCGATCAATATTTACTCTATACTTTTCATTTGAAAACCATATATATAACTATATTAGGTTTTTGGCCTAAGCTTATCACATACGGTTGTAGGGTTTAATACGTAACTAAAACGAAAACACCCTCACCTGAAACATGACGATACAAGGATACGAGTTACCGAGTGCCTAGTTGATCAAGATTTCTCCACCCTGGAGATAAACTGTACAAAAGACAACATGACGTGTTCGTGAGACTCAAGACTCTAAATGAACCATAAATGACGCACGACAATGTATGATCATGATATGAAGGTATAGAAATGATATTATGTCATGAACACGTTCATGTGCACTATTAATGCATTTAAATCACCTAAACGAGCCATTCATTCGTTCAAGGCGCTCACATTCATTAAGTTCATAAATTTCACATCTCATATCAATTCAATCCAATAATTTCATATTTCATATAAAACGTATCAATTAAATTCATAAACGTAATACATACAAAATATAACAATTAATTTAAATCATAAAATCACACTTACAATTAGAGGATAGGCAATAATTTCATACATTTCAATTTTGAAATTAAATAGGATCCTGAAATAAATAATAAATTTAAATTTTTACAATTCGAATAAATCAAACAATATGTACTATAATGCGAATATATATATATATATATATATATATATATATATATATATATATAAATCACGTAACATACTCATATATATATAATATGCATGCAATTAATTTTAGAAGGCCATGCATGCATCTTATAACCAAATATGATAAAATCATAACATGCATGCATAATTAAATTAAATTATATACACCATGCATGCAATTTCATGCATCAATTACATATATATATATATATACACGTAATATTCATGCACACTTAACAACAAGAATATGCATGCATTAAATCCCTGTAAAGCAATTCCACTACTACACACACACACACACACACATATATATATATATATACACTACAATACGAAGAAGCAGCAGCAGCCATGAATTAGATATATATAAACACACACACACACAACAGTTCAAGGAAGAGCAGAAGCAGCAGAGACGCAAGAAGGAAGCAGCAGAAAACTGAGAAAGGAAACAGCAGCAGCAGCGGCATAATTGGGTAACAACCACACCCACACAGCAACGAGAAAGGAAAGAAATAAAGGAAGAGAAGCAGCAAACCAGCAAAGAAAGGAAAGAGGAAGAAAAACGAAGCAGTAGAAACAGAAGGAAAAGGAACAGAGGCTCTGCGGTAACTACCCGCCCGGGTAGCCAACCCTTCACAAATCTCCCCGGTCGGGTAGGGAGTACAGAAGCTTTTGCAGCAGAAGTACCCGGCCGGGCACTTTCCAAGAGGAAACTCTCCCCGGCCGGGGAGAGTGTTGCAGCAGTTACAGAAGCAACGCAGCCAAGAACGAAAACAGGGGAGGAAATGGGTGATCAAACCAGGCCAAATTTCTTACAACCTTTGCACCCAAAACAAGCTGATACATAAGGGATAAATGGGGTACAAAAGCACAGCTACAGGCCTGTAATTAACTCCAATACACGCAGCAAAAACTGAGAAGGAACAAGGCAGCAATTCGTGCGTGAAAACAGGGTAAGAACTGGAAAAAGGAACAGAGCATCCCAACATGATCCCTCGACCCATACAAGCATAAACAGCCATAAATGAAGTAAAAGGATCATATATATATCATCAAAACAAGTTAGAGATCAAGCGAAGTACAGAAGTAATCAAAGCACTTCAAAACCTAACTGTTCATGCTCATGCTTCAAACTTCATGAAATCTGAATCAAAATTAGAGATGAGAGGATGAAAATAACCAGAGATGCATGTACAACATAATCCTAACTCACCTTGTTGATTGGAAGAAAATTGATTGAGATTTGAGCTCAAAACCTCAAGGGGTTTGCACAGTTACGGGAAACTGGGGAGGCAGAAGCTTTGGCTGATCTTTCTGGCTTGTGTGAGGGTATGCTCAGTTAGGGATAGTTAGGGGAAGATAGAGGATTGAACTAGGGTTAAAAGGCCACCAACCATAGTTAATTTGGTTAAGCTTTGATCAAGTTATGGTCATTTTAGTGAAAGGTGGTTGTTTGGATGCCGTTTCGTTTTTCGGTTGGATTTCGGAGGTTCAAATGATTTCGAAAAAATATATGGCTAAGTTTATTAAACTCGAATCTTTGATACGAGTTCAATGAAGTTGACGGAACTCGAATCCGAGTTCCCGAGCTCAAGGAATCACGTACGGAACCAAGGGTGCGCTAATTGCTCATTAGCCTTCGATTTGGTTCCACGAATCAAATTAAATTCGTTAACATATCAAACAAGTTCGAAAAGATAAACCGAGCTTATAGGCATGTTCATAATACACTTATTTACAACATACTACAATTTCACGACATTTCGATATCATTTCGTATAAGAACGATGCACAATTGCAACACTATGCACATATTCATGCAATTCATGCACATTTCATTAAAATTCATGCATAATAAAATTTAAATAAATAAATCAAATTAAATTATAAACATAAATTAAGGTCACGTGATTAATTAATTAAATCATGATTAATTAACATAACACTTAATTAGCATAATCATTAAACTAACAATAACTTAAAATAAACACTTGAAATAACGTAATATTTAAAATAATATTAAATTAAAATAAATATTAGGTAAACTAAAATAAAATGAAATAATAACAATTTATAGTAAAATTTAAATATTTAAAACACTTATAACCAATTAATCACATAATTAAATGATTTAATTGCGAAATTTATAAACAATTACGACGCATTAGTTTAAATGAAAAACCGGGGCGTTACATATAATATAGTAATAGATTATGTTATATATCTTGTAATTATACCAAATAAATTATTAACTAATTTTTTATTAAGATATATACTTATACAATTAATTATTTATTATAGTAGATTGAATCTATTTTTTATTAAATTATTTGTTTGGATAAATATTATATATTATCATAGTAATATGTTAGTAGTATTTGGTGGGACCAAAATACGCTCGGCCTACATTTCGACACGTGGCGCCACCCGCAACGGACACGTGGCCTCGTTACCTAAAGGAGGCCCTCTCCGAGCATAGGCCGCCTTCGATCGCCAAAGACCCGTGTGTGACACGTGTCGTCGTCATCACGGGACACGTGGCCGTCATCGCCGTTCACCAACGAGCGCTCCCAAGCAAGACCCAAGTTCACTAAGGAAGTCATCTTCGAGCGCCATTCCCCTCGGATGAGCTTCCATATGCAAGCAGACTGAGGGGCTAAGCTCCCCTCGTTGCATAGTCTCGGCGCTAATCTCCACACAAATCTACAAGCCTATCAAGCTCATGGTTGACACGAGCGTGCCCTTGGCCCTCGTTACCAACCCCCAAAACGGCTCTCTGACACCCCGTATGCTCCTGCGCACCTGCCACTGTTGCCCGCACCATCTTTTCGCCAGCTTTTGCAGGAGATTCCTCCTAGGTTTCTCCTCAATACGCCACGTGTTAAGGCAACATTAGGGCAGGACCACAAAAGGCAAAGTACCAAAGGGTCCCTGACCCTCAACTATAAATAAGAGGCTTCATCTCTTCCACTGTAAGCAATCTTCCATTACAGAAACTCTTACATTCTTTCACCTCTTTTAGATCATCATCTGACTTGAGCATCGGAGAGCCAAACTGGGCATCACCCCCAGTTCCTCTAGTTTGGCCACCTGACCTCTGTTTTTCTGGTGTTTGTCATAGCAGGTTGAACCCTCATCTTTTCCGGCGATCATCACTTGGTTTCCCTATATCAAACAAATTCTAAAGTGATTGGACTCTGCTTCTTATATTCAGACCCATCATTTTTGGCGCCGTCTGTGGGAAACCACTTCCGACCCTTTCTTCTTTTTGCTAGTTGAAAACAAACACCACTATGGTCACTGCTAAATCCGGACTTGCGGGAGGTGATGATGACCACCATCCTGATGGGAACATCAGTGTCCCCACCTCCGCCGCCGCCGGTGGAGCACCTCCTCCCACGGAACCAATGGTACCCTCAACAGGACTCACTCCTGAGCAGCCTTCCGCCGCCGCAGCTGGAGGTCCTGAGCTTCCCACTTTCCCCAATCTTCCCCAGAACCAATGGCCCAACAACCAATCCAACCCTGGAGGGCACCCCTATATAATGCCACCCCCAGGATATATGCTCACTCCTACCGTCATGATGCCCGCTATTCAGTCGTACCATACGGGGCAAATCCAGCTGCCAGTGGTGGTTCTGAAGGAGATTGACGGGGTGGAGTTATCCCCCATGACTCCTCAACAACTAGATGATATTTACACTCAGTGTGAGGTCCAGGCAGCCCAGGGTGCATGGAAAAACTTTACTTCCCTGTATTTTCCCTCTGGGCAGGCCGCACAGAGTGCCCCTCCCTTGGGGGAGGGGGGGAGGGGGTTACAGGCACATCCGCTCATGGTGGCGCAGGCTGCCTTGAGGGCCTAACCACCACCTCCGCCAGCCAAGGAGAAGGGAGTCCCCACAAGAGGTGAGGAGGAACGCCCCCAGGCTAACAAGGGCAAAGAACTTGTAGAGAGAATCAATGTTGATGAGAAAGTCCACTCCAGAGCTTCAAGACGAGGGCCACAAGCCTCCCAACGAGGAAGCAAAGCAAGAGGTGAAGAACCCAACCTCCTCGCGACTGTGCAAGACTAGCTGCAAGGGTTGCAGGATATAGTAGGACAGCTCTCTCGAGCGCAGGCTGCCTTGAGGGCCCACCCACCACCTCCGCCAGCCAAGGAGAAGGGAGTCCCCACAAGAGGTGGGGAGGAACGCCCCCAGGCTAACAAGGGCCAAGAACATGTAGACAGAATCAATGTTGATGAGGAAATCCACTCCAGAGCTTCAAGACGAGGGCCACAAGCCTCCCAGCGAGGAAGCAAAGCAACAGGTGAAGAACCCAACCTCCTCCCGGCTGTGCAAGACCAGCTGCAAGGGTTGCAGGATATAGTAGGACAGATCTCTCGAGCGCAGTCTCAAATCCCCCATGCTAGGGATGAGCGCGTCGACGCCAGAGATGCTCGTCGCCACGCCCGCCAGCAGCAAGTGCCACGTCACCAGGAGCAGGACAAGAACTATGAGAGTTACGACCACCATCCACTCGCAAGAGGTTCTTCCCTCGTGGAGGAAGTTCTAATGGCTCAAGCCGGTATGGGTAAAGTTCCCACCTCCATCAATAGCTACGATGGAACCACTGATCCAGCGGAGCACCTAGATCATTTCCTGCATTTAATGCATTTGTACGAGCACTCCAGCCGTTATTGGGCTAAAGACTTTGTTACTTCCCTTGTGGGAATGGCCCAGGAGTGGTACAAGCAGCTGCCGGTCGGCTCGATCCACTCATATGGCGAACTCACCAATGCTTTCCTTAATCATTTCAACTCATTGAAGGCACCTGTCACCGCACCTATCGCCCTGTATAACTTGATCCAAGGCAAGCATGAATCCCTGCGATCCTTTTTCACTCGTTTCAACAAGGAGGTGCTCTTGGTGGAGAGGCCCTCGATGGATTTTTTGATATGCGTACTTTTCAAGGCTTGTAATCACAAGCAGTATGTGAGCAAGAAGTTTGCGGATTCTATCGTGAAGAAGTGCCCCGCGTCCCTCATAGCAATGCGGGAGATTGTCGAGCCTTATTTTGCGCTCGAAGACATGTATGGATCGAATGCCCCGCGGTATTCTGGGCCCTTTAAGAGCTTGTGGGGGCGAGAAGAGCCTCACAGGGAGTGCCGTAAATCACTGGCCCCCTCCTCCCACCCCTCGCGCGCGCGCGCGCGGAGGCTCGACCGTATCCCACTCAACAGGCCTAATTCAGAGGTCTATGCTCTGTTAGATAAAAAGCTCTTCATGTGGCCCCAGAAGATAAAGGAGACAGAGGCTCTAAGGTGCTCGAATAAATATTGCGCCTTTCACAAACAGAGGGGGCACGATACGGATGAATTCTGCCAATTGGAAGCTAAAATTCAAAGGCTCATTGCGGGCGGACACTTGAAAGAATTTGTGAAGATGTTGGAGCGATACAATAAGCATTTTAATGAGCGGGCTAGGGATAGAAGAAGGAGCCCGTCGCGCTCAAGGAGCCCGCGCAGGAGAATGCCCCCTTCGCGGTCATCAACATGATCACGGGAGGTTCATCCAGGGGAGATTCTAACACCTCTCGCTACAGATATATCAGAAGCTATGACCAACGCCCCTCGGCGCCCAGATAATTCTATGCTATCAAAGAGACGAGCGCCATCAATTCAGGAGAAAATGATGTAATAGGTTTCTCTGGTAAGGACTTGGAACACATTGTAACACCTCATGGGGTCGGTAAAACCTCTGACTGTCCCATGGTGGTTAGTTTGGATGTCCATAACCATGTTGTAAAGAGGGTTTTAGTTGATAGTGGAAGCTCCGTTAATATTTTACTTTATACCACGTTCCAAAAGATGAATGTTACCAACACCCCGTTCGAGCCCCTCAAAACAGCCCCCATTGGCTTTGGAGGCTTTAAGGTTGTCCCTCGAGGACAGATTCACTTGGCCACCTCATTTGGTCGCGCCCCACAGAGAAAGACGCTCATAGTCACCTACGTGGTGGTGGAAATCGAAATCTCTTACAACATCATCATTGGGCGCCCAGCCCTTGTAGATTTCAAGGCAATCATTTCCACTTACCATCAGAAGATCAAGGTCCCCGCTCCTGACGAGGTTGGAGAAGTTCTCTGCAACGTGCAAGAAGCGTGGAAGTGGTATATGTTGTCCCTCAAGAAGCCAAAAGTGGAAAAGGCATTTCAAATTGGGTCCACTAAGAAACCAATGGATTCCCCCAACCTCGACGAGGATGGCCCTGTACGGAAGAGGGCCGAACTAAACAAGAAGAAAAATAAGAAGAAGGATCCCAGCGCTGGAAACGACCCCGTAGGCGCCCCGCTCAAAGCAGTAGGGGAGTCCTCCTCGGAGGAAGAAGCAAACGAGAGTAAGCAAGAAATTGCCAATGATCGTCTGATAGGAAAGAAAAGGGCGCTCGAACTTCCTCGTCCAGAGGTGCACATCGAGCCCGCAGAAGAATTTCTTACCATTTAGTTGGAACCTGGGAACAAGGATAAGACCACTCAAATTGGGTTCAATCTCTCGGGACCCTCGCAGGTCATGATGATCAACTTCCTAAGAGAAAACATTGACATTTTTGCGTGGAAAGCGTCTGATTTAACCGGGATTGACCCAAGCATCATAGTCCACAGGCTTAACGTGGACCCCTCTTTCAATCTAATCAAGCAAAATAAGAGAGATGTGCACGGATTTCAAAAGAAGGTGATTGAGGAGGAAGTAAACAAGCTCCTCGAAGCCCAGTATATTGAGCCCATATTGCACCCGGATTGGCTTCGCAATGTGGTACTGGTACCCAAGAGCGCTAACAAATGGCGCATGTGCAACGACTTCACTGATCTCAACAAAGCCTGCCCCAAGGACCCCTACCCTTTACCCCAGATTGATCAGCTGGTGGATTCGACCGTGGGGTGCGAGCTAATGAGCATGATGGATGCTTTCCAAGGGTATTACCAAATCTTCATGGCTCATGAGGATCGCCCCAAAACCTCTTTTGTGGTACACATGAGAGTTTACTGCTTTAAGGTCATGCCCTTTGGACTTAAGAACGCAGGAGCCACCTACCAGCGCCTCATAAACAGGATGTTTGAGAAGGAGATTGGTGGGTCAATGGAGGTGTATGTGGACGACATGATCATAAAGAGTGAGCATCAATCCTCACATTTAGAGGACCTCAAGTGCATGTTTGGCATCTTCCGCCAGTATGGAATGAGGTTGAACCCCTCAAAATGCACGTTCGGTGTGCGAAGGGGGAAATTTCTGGGCTACATGGTAAGCCAGCATGGGATTGAAGCTAATTCAAAAAAGATCAAGGCCATCTTGGATATTCCTTCCCCTCGTAACCTCAGGGAAGTGCACGTGTTAGTAGGAAAGATAATCTCCTTGACAAATTCATCTCCCGCTCGGCAGATAGAAATCTCTCATTCTTCAAAATCCTACGTAGCGCTCGGAATTTCTCTTGGACCGAGGAATATGAACAAGCGTTACAGGACATGAAGGCCTACCTCTCGAGTGCTCCACTCCTAACAAAGCCTGTGATAGGTGAACGCTTGCTGTATATCTATCCGTTTCAACTGAAGCCACGAGCGCGGTCTTAGTGGCCATACGCGAGCGTAAACATTTACTTGTCTATTACTTGAGTAAAACGTTACAGGGCGCTGAAAAGAAATATCTGGAAATTGAAAAGTTTGCATTTGCCCTCATCAACGCGTTACGAAGATTGAGACCCTATTTTCAAGCGCATTCTATCATGGTTCTCACGGACCAACCACTGAGACAAGTCCTGTCCAAGCCTAATGTTTCTGGGAGGTTGGTAAAGTCGGCCATTGAGTTAAGCCAATTTGACTTAAATTTTGAGCCCAGAACGGCCATACAGGTGCAAGCGGTCGCAGACTTATTGGTTGAGCATTCCGGGTTGGAGCCTACTATTCCAGAAGATAATGGTCTATGGGTCCTACACACAGATGGTTCCTCAACCTCTCAAGAGGGAGGAGCAGGGGTGACCCTTAGGGACCCCAACAGAGTTGAGATAAACTTTGCAATCAAGCTGGACTTCCAAGTCACAAACAATGAGGCAGAGTATAAAGCCGTTGTCCAGGGGTTAAAAATTGCTTTACAGAATGGAGTATCCAGGGTCACGGCCTATGTCGATTCACAGCTGATTGCAAGTCAAATTGAAGAAACCTATGAGGCTCGAGAAACCACCATGGTGCAGTACCTGGAGAAAGCTAAGGAAGTCATCAGAAACTTCAAGGAGTTCCACCTCCTACAGGTCCCATGGGCGGAAAATGAGCGGGCTGACGCACTTTCCAAATAGAACGTTCTATTGCGTTCCTCAGGATGGAGGAACCCTTGATAAAAGAGAAAGCACCCATCCGAGCGGTGGCTATGATTGATCCCACTGAGCCATGTTGGCTCGATGACATCATCCAGTTCCTTAAGGATGGTACTTGCCCCACTGACAAGGTGGAAGCCCGAAAAATAAAAAACAAGGCCCTTCGTTTCTCCCTGGATAACGAGGGTGGACTCTTCAAGAAGTCCTTTCAGGACCCACCAATGAGATGTTTGAGGCCCTCGCAAGCCAAGGAGACCCTCGAACACGTACACGGAGGAAGTTGTGGAAATCATTCTGGAGGGCGCATCCTTGCCAAAAAGGTACTAAGGAACGGATTCTATTGGCCTACAATCATTCAGGATACCATTGTCTTTTCCAATAAATGTCCTAAATGCCAATTTCTCCAACATCCCTCAAGTGCCAGCTGCTCAAATGATCCCTATTGATGTCTCCTGGCCCTTTGACCAATGGGGTATCGATATCGTAGGCCCCTTGCCAATGGCGGTCGGACAGAAGAAATTCATGATATTGGCAGTCAATTACTTCAATAAGTGGGCCGAGGCAGAGGCGGTAGCAAAAATCACCTTCAGGGTGGTAAGAGACTTCATATGGAAAAATATCATCTATAGATATGGCATTCCGAGGGTACTTATTTCAGACAACGGGTCCCAGTTCATAGCGGCGGATACGCGGGAATGGTGCTTAGAATTAGGCATTGAGCAACGCTTCAGCTCCGTTGGCCACCCTCAGGCCAACGACCAAGCTGAAGTAACAAACAGGAGCATTCTCTAACACTTAAAGACCATGCTTGAAAGAAAAACAAGCGAGTGGCCTGAAGAGTTACAAGGGGCTTTATGGGCGTATTGCACTACCCTACGAGCGGCCATTGGTGAAACTCCTTACTCACTTGTCTATGGTTCAGAAGCCATGATACCTGCTGAGATCGTGCATGAATCCGCTCGTGTAGCGTACTTCGAGCCCGAGGCAAATCAAGAAAACAGAGCGCTGGAATTAGATCTTTTAGAAGAAAAGAGGGACAAATCCTGGGCACGTATCCATGAGTACAAAGCATTCGTCGCTCGGCAATACAACAAGCGGGTTAAAGAAAGAACTTTCCAATTGGGGGATTTAGTCCTGAAGAAGGTTGAAGTCTCAAAGCATGTGGCTAAGTTGGATCCCAACTGGGAAGGCCCATTCAAAATTGTACAAGTCAGAGCCAACAACACTTACACGCTCGAGACACTCCAAGGCGAGCGTCTCCCACGTCTGTGGAATGCATTCAACCTTTGACGGTTCTATGTTTAAAGTCTTAAGAACTTTGTGACAACCCACCTTTGGGATCTGTGTACTTTTCATTCACAAGTGCTATTAATCAAAATGATTTTGCTTCAAAAATATTGTTCTAGTTTCTGATAGGAGATTCCCCTTTGGATACCTAGGCCTGAGCTACACAAGTGCAGAACGCACGAATCTTCCCCTTTTTACGAGCGCCAAAATCCGACCCAGAGGTCCACCCTCTTTGGGAAATTGGACAAGCGCTGCAAACCAACCCAAGGAGGAGGGTGAGTCCAACCGGAACCCGTTCCTGGTTTACACTCAAACTCTCCCAACAAGCGCCCACAGAGTGGCGTTCGAGGCGGCCTTCTCGCTCTTGACTGAACCCCTCGTGTCCAAACACTAGGGGGAAGTCTTTTAGAAAAGTTTTCTCAAGTCTTGACCAGGACCCCCTCGAAGGGTGACCCTCGAGTCCCCCAAGGCTTGGTAGATTTCTTAGTGACCCGGGAGCCCTCATAAAAGATCTCCTTATACCTAAACACTTGGGGAGAACTTTCAGAGCACAAGTCTAAACCCTCGGGTCCGCAATGACTTGTAGAGGTTTTGAATAGCCCAGGGTGCCTCTCAAAGCGTGACCCTCGTGGCAGAGATCCTTCATGTTCAAACACTTGGATAGAAAACTTTTAGACAAGTTTTCACAAGTCTAGACCCTTAACTCTGCAATGACTTGTCAAAATTCCTAAGTGACCAAGGATTCTCCTAGGGGGCCCCTTCGCGTCACACGCTCGTGAAGAAAGAACATCAAATGGGTATTCACAAACCTTAACAAAGCTACACTCAAAGTAGGCCCTTGCGTGCACAAGTGCTTGGTAGAAACCCTCAAATTGACTAGGGACCCTCGTGGGAACTCCCCTCGGGTCTTACGTTTGAAAATAAACTTTCAGATAAGTTTTTTACAAGTCTCAACCAGGGCACCCTCGAAACAGGGCCCTCGTGTTGTCAAAAGACTTAGCAAAATTTACAAATATTATATGTTACATTTACTTAGCCTTTTCATTCAGTTCTTTCTAACAAGAATATGATAAAACAAGCATACAAGTAAAATACACAAGAAAGAATATTGCAACAAAAGGAAATGTTCATTCATTTAAGGATCAACGAGCCAACGCTCGAAACTTATAGTTTACAAGAACCTTCCCTTTAAAGATTCATGCAAGATTGAAAGAGAAATTATTCAAGAGAAACATAAGAAAAATTACAAGTCAAGGAAAAGATAGCATGCATATGGGAAGATCACTTCAAGCGTTGGGGGCAGGGCCATCTTCTAAGTCAACCACTTCATTCTGCGCTTGGGGGACAGGGACTTGGGCTTGCTGGCTTTGAGCATCTGGAACGACGGTGCTCAACGGCTCAGTGGTCTCGACCGCGGGGGCGGGAGTTATCATATCAACCGTCGGAGCTGGAGTATTCTAACTGGCCGGAGCTGGAGCATTTTCAACAACTACCGCCGGGGGCACGTTTTCCTAAGAGCCCTCGGGGACGATTACAGCATTGTTAGCCCCCTCGTTGATTGGCTCATTGCTAGGCTCCTCCACGAGTTCACGAGACGCCATGAACTCATCTTGAAGGATCTCTACAAGGTAACCATGTTTTGGCTCAGCAAGGTTAGCCTCCGGATCCTCATCCCTTTCATCAGGTTCAACGCAGCGCTCGTCAAATCTTAGCCCCATGTCAGCAAGCCCTCGTGAAGAAGCCGTTGTTAGGCCCAAGTGGATCATTTGCTCAGTAGCCAAGTTGAAGGCGTTTTGAGCCTCATCATAATAGTGGAGCGAGGCAGCAAAGCCAAAGGCTTTAGAATGGCAGAAATTGATGATTGCCTCCTTGTTTGCCTTCTTGATGCGCTCGGGAAGTTGTCTGACTGTGTCTGCATACTTCTTCTCAGCCGTGTTGGACTTGGAGACCCACACATTCTGATCATCCATTAACTTTTTGTGGTTGTTAGAGAGCTTATTATAATCCGAGCGGAGCTTCTTCCGAGCGTCCTCTGACTTCTTGAAATCTTCCTTCAGCTTCTTAAGCTCCTCCTGCACCTTGGCATGCTCAGTTTGGACGGAGAAAAATTTGGCCTTCTCAACATCTAGTTCCTCCTGAATCTGAGCGGGGTCATTCTCGCGTGCTATCTTTTTGTATTTGGCCTTGCGCTCGGAGTATACAATAGTGCACATTTGAAGGTTTTTGGCCCTCGGGAGTACTTGCTGCATTTTCAGAAGAAAAAAAAATATATGTACTTAGCGTTTTATGGAACCAAGCATGTGAAGGAAGAGAACCAAATAAAGGGGACTTACGGAGATGAGAGCGTGGATAAGATCTCCTGCCACTCTTTCAGAATTTTGGAAGAACAGCGCTCGGTGATCCCCAAAAAATTAGACCCTCTCATAGAGTCCTTGAGTGATGGTACGAGAGGGTGTGCGCTCGCTCAACAAAGTAGGGCTTTCCTCAGAGGCGCGATCAAAGTGCCTATCCCCCATCAGCTCAAAATTCCACAGATGTTCCTTCTCAGAGGAAGCAGTGTCACCATCTCCTCGAGTGCCCTCGACAACCTGTTTGCCCTTGCCCAATATGGGAATACTGTCGGGCATCCTCTTCCTCTTTCTGGAAGCTTGGGTGGTACCCCCTTGGGACTCCCTAATGACCATGCTCGAGCGTGGACGGTTTTGGTCATTGGAAGGAGGGGTGGCTCCTCTCGGGTGGGTTGAATCCGCGGGCCTAGTAACTATCCTCATGTCGGTGTTGGCCTAGCGATTCTCCCCTCGACCTTGGGGCTGGACGCTCGTGTTACTACTTGCCCCCTGATGACCATCTCAGCCATCCCCTCGGCCAGCCCCTCGTCCTCGAGGAGGTTGTTGTTGTTGTTGTTGTTGCTGTTGGTTACATTGTTGGTTGCGGGCGTTAACAAAGTTGGCCACGTTCCTCATGTTTCCACCTCTCCTCGCCATTATGATATTTATGCCTGAAATGAAGAAAACGAGGATTAAATTTTCCTTATAAAATCAGCAGAATACAAGTATAGCAGTTAGCAAACCTATCTAAAGTTAGTTCACTAGAAGCTAACCGTCTCTCTCCAAGTTTCGAGCGGGAGGGTTTCTGAGAAACACAGGGTCATTCGTAAGCCCACTAAGGAACATGACCTTTGCATCATCTATTAAATCTTTGGCTTGTATCAGCCAACCCTCATCCCTTATTACGGCGCCTAGGTCCTGAGGCCAATTCTCGAAGAAAGTGTGGTCCAAACGGTGCCTCACGAGGTGTCCCTTCCCATGCGAAACCCACTCTCGTGGAACCCCAAAAACATCATCTTCCGGAGCCCTCACAAAAAATAACTTTTCTTTCCACTCAACTCCGTAAGTTGACGAGGGGGAGTTTATCAGTTTCAAGCCAGATTTTGCCTGGACGTAATAGAAACCCGCCCTCGGGGATGAACGGGGTGAGCGTGCAACTTGGAATATGGCGTTAAAATTATTGATTGAAGGCTGGTGTCTAGTACACACCATGAGGATTACAAAGGTGTGTATGAGGGCTAGACCATTGGGTACAATTCGGGAAGGGCTCAGGTTGAGGTTGTTAAGGATGTTGGCTACAGGAACGAGAATAGGGAATCTTAGACCCCCAAAGGTCACGGAGTCCTTGTAAACTGCCATCTCTCCCGGAGGTGGGTTGTTAACCCACTCTTGCGGATCTACCGTCCCAGTATATTGGGGCCATCATAGACACTATTTATCCATGGGTTGTTGTACTTGGAGTCTCGTCGGCGGGGTCCTCTTGGTCGCCTGTATACCTGAACCCTGGCCCTCAGAAGCCTTCTTCTTCATCTTCTTCCTACGCTTTTGGGGGCTCTTCCGAGGGCTCAGCCTCCTCGTTTCCTTGAACAGGAGCCGAAACAGCCACCGTTACAGTACAACGGTGGGCGTGTGTAGCACCCCAAGCGGTGGGGCACCACACCCCTGCACTATGACCCGACACGTGTACGAAATGGAAAGTCCGCACACGCACCAAGTTACAGCGAACGGGTGAAAAACAAAAATCCAACCTAAGCTAGGCGGTACCTAAACCCAACACAAACGGAGGAATGCAAAACGTGAGGGCAGAAGCAATACAAAATACGAATTATCAAAACTTAAATCAACATCAACTAAACGGGTTCAACTAATAAAGAGAACCTGTCCTATCCTGTCCCGAATAACTATACGACAAAACGGGTTCAACTGGCCCTAGAAACCTGTCCCGATCAAACATATAATCAAAACGGGGTTCATCTAATCCAAGCACCTGTCCTAACTTGCCCCGAAAAGCATAACTTAGCTAATAAATTAAACTTATACATTAGACAACGTAAATCAGATACAAATGAATACAAAACATATACAAATACAAGGACCGACTCAACTCGAACACAATGAAACACTCGACTCAACCGCCTAGCTCAAACGATCTCCAAAAGCAACCCTACAACTCAACAAATAGAAGGGGGAAAAAGAAACAACGAAGAGGGGTCAGTCCTAACGACTGGTGAGGGGGCTAACACACGCATACGTACATATACGTAAGAGCATAGCATATTCAAAGTCGAAGAATTCATAAACCGGGCATGGTTTTTGCATTCTAAATCATTTTATCCCGTGATACTATATATAAGGAAAAAGGGTTAAGCCCGAAGGCTAAAATCAACCAATTTTAATAGTTGGAAGTCAACTCACGTTTCACGAATCAAGTTCATACTAAATCATACCACTCGGCGAGCACGAGTTCAAACCCACTTACTCCCTTCATATTCATAATCAAAACGAAACATACAAACTCACAAACAATCCTCCTTCTTCGGTTGGGAATGAGGACGGCCATCCTCATCCCCCATATTCTCGATATAACACTGAGTCGGGGGATCCTGCCAGCTCCTTTGACGGCTCACTCACCATCGGACAAAAGGACGCCCTGCCTTCCCCTCGACCTCCCGAGGATGGGCCAAATCTCCCCGTTGTGGAGTTGTGTTGATGAGAGAGCTCGGCGACCCCGTGGCCGACCCGAGATCACCTACCACTTCTCCGGGGCCCATATCAAAAGTCAGATTTCAAGTCTTATTAATTTCGAAATTTTAGAATTTTCAGACTTCATATTCAAAGTCATAATCTCGCTATTTCCAAAACGTTCACACACACCAACCCTTTTCAAATCAAATAAACATAAAATAGGATAGTATATATAAAAGCGTTTCAAATGATTCCAAAGCAAACGGGACAAATCCCACAAAATACTAAGCAAACATATATTTACATAAGTGTATATATACGTAAATCGCATGCCGGTTTAAAATACAATTATGGTTGTAGGTCACTTAACTAAAAGAAAGAAAACCTCACCTGGTACCAAACAAAGCCGAAGACACAACAATTGGTCCACCCTGGAACCTGCACGACCAAAAGTCACCACCCCGGGTGCACCTGTACCAACTGGACACATAAAACACAATACTGGCTCAGACTTAGACTCAGACAACCACACAGAGATGCACGGCAATGCTAAAGCAGTCCAGGAATGCAATCACATAAGCAGAGTTCAAATTCATATTAATTACATGCAAAACAAAACATTAAGGCGTATTCATGTGCACAATTAATGCAAATAAGAGAACTGAAAGGCAAGGCAAATCATATCATTTCATTTGTCACACAAACAATTCATTTAATACATAGCAAATTCAATTAACGGGGTTTAAGTAATTTAATCATGCAAATTTACACATTTCAGAAAGATTACACAAACCTCCCATCTAGGCCAAACAATTAACAAATTCAACATGACAGGACTCACATGGCAAATCAAAACATCAACATATTTCATAATTCTTTTAATACATGATTTCGTACACATTGGAATTCATATTGATCGACAAATCAAGCAATTAACAATTATTGCAATTAAAACATTAATCACAATTACACAAATAAATTCACAACAAATAAACCGAGTATCCGATTGACGAATGAAAAGTGGCGTTGGACTCACCACGACAAGGCGGACAAATTATCCGAAGGTCGCCGGAGCGCCGCAGCCGGAGCTGCTGGAACAGTGGCCGGCCGCCGCTCGCCCGCTACCGGAACGTGCCGAAAAATTCCCAAAAATTCACCCCGTGTAAGGATTTCTGGTGCTCGTTCCAAATTCTCAATCAATTTCTAGAAATTCCAAGCCAATCTTCTCCAATTTCGGATCTAAGAACACGAAAACCCTCAAATCTTCAAGCTCAAATTACTTCCGAACCGGTGAACGAAAATGAGATCCGAAAGAGGCATTGTCTTACCCGTGATGAGCTCTTCGAAACCCCTAAGCTGGTCGCCGGAAAATATCCCCAGAGCTAACCCCGCTGTTGCACCACCGCGATCCACCGCCAAATGGCCAAATCTGTAGTCGGGTGATCAGTAGATAATAGTTCTCGTCGTTCTGAACAACTTTCGTGAAGAGCCCGTAGCCAAAAGATCAACGAAAAAGGTCCCCGTTGGCCGCCGAAGTTTCTGCCTCTGTCCACATCGCCAGAACCACCACCTACGGCCAAAATTTGATGAAATCGATGCCAGAAATGGACTCAGGGGGTTGGAAAACCTTGGAAAACACTAACTTTTGTCGGAAAAAGCCACCGGAATGGCGGAATCGCCGCTGCTACAGGAACGAGTGCCGCCGCCGCAAGCTTCAGATGGCGCATGTGGCGCCGTCGCGGCCCGGATGGCCGCACTGCCAACGTCCAAGGCTTCGTCGGGAGTCCTTCTTGCCGGGCCTGGGTCGCATGTCGCCTGAGGGTCGTCGAAAGCCACATCGAAAGGCCAGCGAAGTGGCGGCTCCGCCACCCTCTCCAGCCGCACCTGAAATTCGACGATAACTCCGTTGTCGGTTGGTTGAGATCTTGGTACAGTTGTGACCGCATCATCGAGCTCATCGAAATGGACTATTGGTTCATCGAATTCTGTCGAGAAACGAGCGAGTTCCGGGTTGTGCATGAAATCACACCTTGGGTGTGTGTGTATATCGTGTTTCGCCTGGGGGGGAAGAGAGAGAGAGCTGAGCGAGTTCTGTCACAATTAACGAGGATCCGGGTGTTTTATCCCGGGTGCTCGCGTGCAAAACGAACGAGAGAAAAGGCTAACGACGTTAGAATAGGGCAAACTTAGAGTCTATGGACTCATTTTGATGCCCCGAACGCGTTGAAGGGGTCAAAAAGGTTGAAATCTCGATCGAACGAGGAGATGACCGTAAACCCTAAAAAGAGAAAATTACAAACAAGCCCCTAAACTCTTAAAGAGTTTAAAATAGGGCCGAGCAAAGTACAAAATCACATAATGAAACACATAAAAAGGTTGAAACGTGGCGTACCTTATAAGTCGGACGAGCGGGATGTTACAAACTCCCCTCCTTCAAAAGGACCTGTACTCAGGTCCTAAGGTCGGATCTGGAACGACTCTGAAACGAACTCTATTTCACTCTTCCACTGCGTCACTCAGATCTTGGCAAACTGCAGACTCCTCAGGATGCTACTCTTTTAGTTGGCATCATCTCCCTTCACAGTGTCTCGTTGTCACTGAGGACCCACTGAGCACTTGACCGTTGGTCACTTCAAACTCATTCGATCACCACTAGGCCACTGCACCCAAAGCTCGATACTGTCGCATCCTCGTCGTTTGCAAACCACCGTCTGGCCAGAAGTAACGCAACCGCAACAAACAAGAGAGAGAATCCCATCTCTCAACACGCAAGCGAGAAAATCCCCGTTCCTCGGCACACACAAAGGAGAGAACCCAGTCTCTCAGGCACACAATTAAGAGAGCCTCATCTCTTAACCTAAGTCTGATAGATTCCACACCTCCCAGACCTTCTAGTTTGAGAAAATCCAGCATCTCTCAAACCCTAAATTCAAGAGAATCCAACATCTCTCGAATACCTAAGTACAAGAGAATCCAACATCTCACGTGCACAAAAACTAGAAAGAATCCAGCATCTTTCTAACACAAATAGGGAGGAAATCAACATCTCCCTAGCACGCAAAAAGAGAGAATCAAATCTCCTCTTCAGTCAAGCACACAAGCAGAGTCAGAAATGACAACAGTTAACACATAGCACACTTAGCAAGTATATCACATAATAACAAATTTAATTAAGCAAACGATGAATGTATGCTCGTGCCATGGATGCTTAACGTACCATTCACCACGGTGTTGAAATCCTGACCATAAAGTTGCGATGATGTCATGGAAGTTGTTTAAGTTGTTGATGTTGCAACCCTGTAATTAAAACACTAAAGTTGGTGCATGAGAGTTAGGAATGCAAATGTAATGTGGCATTTAAGTCACCTAAGTGCAACAATGACAAGAAATTAAGAGCACCTATTAAATGTAATTAAAAGCATTTTGATAGAATATTACACAATCATAGTCATAACACGCACATAATCACATAACTCGGTACAATTCATACTAAGGAAGCAAAATTTCATGCCAAACGGATGCAATGCGCACATATTCCTATGCAGTACGACCTAGATTGACACGACACGACTACAGAGCATTGGTTCTGAACCTGGTAGCTCTGATATCACTTAAGATGTAGCACCCCAAGCAGTGGGGCACCACACCCCCGCACTATGACCCGACATGTGTACAAAATGAGAAGTTCGCACACGCACCAAGTCACAGCGAACGGGTGACAAACGAAAATCCAACCTAAGCTAGGCGGTACCTAAACCCAACACAAACGGAGGAATGCAAAACATGAGAGCAGAAGCAATACAAAATACAAATTATCAAAACTTAAATCAACATCAACTAAACGGGTTCAACTAATAAAGAGAACCTGTCCTATCCTGTCCCGAATAACTATACAACAAAACGGGTTCAATTGGCCCTAGAAACCTGTCCCGATCAAACATATAATCAAAACGGGGTTCATCTAATCCAAGCACCTGTCCTAACCTGTCCCGAAAAGCATAGCTCAGCAAATAAATTAAACTTATACATTAGACAACGTAAATCAGATACAAATGAATACAAAACATATACAAATACAAGGACCGACTCAACTCGAACACAATAAAAGACTCGACTCAACCGCCTAGCTCCAACGAACTCCAAAAGCAACCCTGCAACTCAACAAATAGAAGGGGGGAAAAGAAACAACGAAGAGGGATCAGTCCTAACGACTGGTGAGGGGGCTAACACACGCACACGTACATATACGTAAGAGCATAGCATATTCAAAGTCGAAGAATTCATGAACCGGACGTGGTTTTTGCATTCTAAATCATTTTATCCCGTGATACTATATATAAGGAAAAAAGGTTAAGGCCGAAGGCTAAAATCAACCAATTTTAATAGTTAGAAGTCCACTCCCGTTTCACGAATCAAGTTCATACTAAATCATACCACTCGGCGAGAACGAGTTCAAACCCACTTAATCCCTTCATATTCATAATCAAAACGAAACATACAAACTCACAAACAATCCTCCTTCTCCGGTTGGGAATGACGCTGGCCATCCTCATCCCCCATATTCTTGACATAACACTGAGTCGGGGGATCCCGTCCGCTCCTTCGATTGCTCACTCACCGTCGGACAAAAGGAGACCCGCCTTCCCCTCGACCTCCCGAGGATGGGCCAAATCTCCCCGTTGTGGAGTTGTGTTGATGAGAGAGCTCGACGACCCCGTGGCCGACCCGAGATCACATACCACTTCTCCGGGGCCCATATCAAAAGTCAAAATTCAAGTCTTATTAATTTCGAAATTTCAGAATTTTCAGACTTCATATTCAAAGTCATAATCTCGCTATTTTCAAAACGTTCACACACACTAACCCTTTTCAAATCAAACAAACATAAAATAGGATAGTATATATAAAAGCGTTTCAAATGATTCCATAGCAAACAGGACAAATCCCACAAAATACAAAGCAAACACGTATTTACATAAGTATATATATACGTAAATCGCATGCGGGCTTAAAATACAATTAGGGTTGTAGGTCACTTAACTAAAAGAAAGAAAACCTCACCTGGTACCAAACAAAGCCGAAGACACAACAATTGGTCCACCCCATAACGTGCACGACCAAAAGTCACCAACCCGGGTGCACCTGTACCAACTGGACACGCAAAACACAACACTGGCTCAGACTTAGACTCTGACAACCACACAGAGACGCACGTCAATACTCAAGCACTCCAGGAATGCATTCACATAAGCAGAGTTCAAATTCATATTAATTACATGCAAAACAAAACATTAAGGCATATTCATGTGCACAATTAATGCAAATAAGAGAACTGAAAGGCAAGGCAAATCATATCATTTCATTTTTCACACAAACAATTCATTTAATACATAATAAATTCAATTAACGGGGTTTAAGTAATTCAATCATGCAAATTTACACATTTCAGAAAAATTACACAAACCTCCCCTCTAGGCTAAACAATTAACAAATTCAACATGCCGGGACTCACATTGCAAATCAAAACATCAACATATTTCATAATTCATTTAATATATGATTTCGTACACATTAGAATTCATATTGATCGACAAATCAAGCAATTAACAATTATTGCAATTAAAATAATAATCACAATTACACAAATAAATTCACAACAAATAAACCGAGTGTCCGATTGACGAACGGAAAGTGGCGTTGGACTCACCACGATGAGACGGACAAACTATCCGAAGGTCGCCGGAGCGCCGTCGTCGGAGCTATCGGAACAGTGGCCGGCCACCGCTCGGTCGCCACCGGAACGTGCCCGAAAATTCCCGAAAATTCACCCGTGCAAGGATTCCTCGTGCTCGTTCCAAATCCTCAATCAATTTCTGGAAATTCCAAGCCAATCTTCTCCAATTTCGAATCTAAGAACACGAAAACCCTCAAATCTTCAAACTCAAATTACTTCCGAACCGATGAACGAAAATGAGATTCAAAAGAGGCATTGTCTTACCCGTGACGAGCTCTTCGAAACCCCTAAGCTGGTCGCCGAAAAATATCCCCGGAGCTACCCCCGTCGTTGCACCGTCGTGATCCGCCGCCAAACGGCCAAATCTGGAGTCGGGTGATCAATGGATAATAATTCTCGTCGTTCTGAACAACTTTTGTGAAGAGCCTATAGCCAAAAGATCAACGAAAAAGGCCCCCCATTGGCCGCCGAAGTTTCTGCCGTTGTCCACATCACCGGAACCACCACCTACGGCCAAAATTTGATGAAATCGATACCGGAAATGGACTCAGGGGGTCGGAAAACACTAACCTTCGTCGGAAAAAGCCACCGGAACGGCGGAATCACCGCTGTTACAGGAACGAGCACCGCCACCGCGATCTACAAGCGGCTCGTGTGGCGCCATCGCGGCCCGGATGGCTGCGCCGCCAATGTCCAAGGCTGCGCCGCCAATGCCCAAGGCTGCGCCGGGAGTCCCTCTTGCCGGGCCTGGGGCGCGTGTCGCCGGAGGGTCGCCGGAAGCTGCCGCGAAAGGCCGACGAAGTGGGGGCTCCGCCACCCTCTCCAGCCGCGCCTGAAATTCGATGATAACTCCGTCATCGGTCCTCAGTTGGTTGAGATCTTGGTACGTTTATGACCGCGTCGTCAAGCTCATCGAAATGGACTATTGGTTCATCGAATTTCGTCGGGAAACGAGCGAGTTTCGGGTTGTGCATGAAATCACACCTTGGGTGTGTGTGTACGTCGTGTTTCGCCTGTGGGGGAAGAGAGAGAGAGAGCTGAGCGAGTTCTGTCATGTTTAACGAGGATCCAGGTGTTTTATCCCGGGTCCTCGCGTGCAAAACGAACGAGAGAAAAGGCTAACGGCGTTAGAATAGGGAAAACTTAGAGTCTACGGACTCGTTTCGATGCCCCGAACGCGTTGAAGCGGTCAAAAAGGTCAAAATCTCGATCGAATGAGGAGATGACTGTAAACCCCTAAAAAGAGAAAATTACAAACAAGCCCCTAAACTCTTAAAGAGCTTAAAATAGAGCCGAGCAAAGTACAAAATCACATAATTAAACACATAAAAAGGTTGAAACGTGGCGTACCTTATAAGTCGGACGAAGGGGATGTTACAAACTCCCCTCCTTCAAAAGGACCTGTCCTCAGGTCCTAAGGTCGGATCTGGAACGACTCTGAAACGAACTCTATTTCACGCTTCCACTACGTCACTCTGATCTCGGTAAACTGCAGACTCCTCAGGATGCTACTCCTTTATTTGGCATCATCTCCCTTGACAGTGTCTCGTTGTCACTAAGGCCCCACTGAGCACTTGACAGTTGGTCACTTCAAACTCATTCGATCACCACTAGGCCACTGCACCCAAAGCTCGATACTATCGCATCCTCGTTGCTTGCAAACCGTCGTCTGGCCAGAAGTAACGCAACCGTAACAAACAAAAGGGAGAATCCCATCTCTCAACATGCAAGCGAGGAAGTCCCCGTTCCTCGGCACACACAAAGGAGAGAACCCCGTCTCTCAGGCACACAATTGAGAGAGCCCCATCTCTCAACCTAAGTCTGACAGATTCCACACCTCCCAGACATTCTAGTTTGAGAAAATCCAGCATCTCTCAAACCCTAAATTCAAGAGAATCCAACATCTATCGAATACCTAAGTACAAGAGAATCCAACATCTCTCGTGCACAAAAATCAGAAAGAATCCAGTATCTTTCTAACACAAATCGGGAGGAAATCAACATCTCCCTAGCACACAAAAAGAGAGAATCAAATCTCCTCTTCACTCAAGCACACAAGCAGAGTCAGAATTTACAACAGTTAACACATAGCACAGTTAGCAAGTATATCATATAATAATAAATTTAATTAAGCAAACGATACATGTAAGCTCGTGCCATGGATGCTTAACGTACCGCTCACCGTGGAGTTGAAATCCTGACCATAAAGTTGCGATGATGTCATGGAAGTTGTTTAAATTATTGATGTTGCAACCCTGTAATTAAAACACTAAAGTTGGTGCATGAGAGTTAGGAATGCAAATGTAATGTGGCATTTAAGTCACCTAAGTGCAACAATGAAAAGCAATTAAGAGCACCTATTAAATGTAATTAAAAGCATTTTGATAGAATGTTACACAATAATAGTCATAACACGCACATAATCACATAACTCGGTACAATTCATACTAAGGAAGCAAAATTTCATGTCAAACGGATGCAATGCGCACATATTCCTATACCATACGACCTAGACTGACACAACACGACTCCAGAGCACCGGTTCTGAACCTGGTAGCTCTGATACCACTTAAGATGTAGCACCCTAAGCGGTGGGTCACCACACCCCGCACTATGACCCGACACGTGTACGAAATGGAAAGTCCGCACATGCACCAAGTCACAGCGAACGGGTGACAATCGAAAATCCAACCTAAGTTAGGCAGTACCTAAACCCAACACAAACGGAGGAATGCAAAATGTGAGAGCAGAAGCAATACAAAAGATGAATTATCAAAACTTAAATCAACATCAACTAAACTGGTTCAACTAATAAAGAGAACCTGTCCAATCCTGTCCCGAATAACTATACAACAAAACGGGTTCAACTGGCCCTAGAAACCTGTCCCAATCAAACATATAATCAACACCGGTTCATCTAATCCAAGCACCTGTCCTAACTTGCCCCGAAAAGCATAACTCAGCAAATAAATTAAACTTATACATTAGACAACGTAAATCAGATACAAATGAATACAAAACATATACAAATATAAGGACCGACTCAACTCGAACACAATGAAAGACTCGACTCAACCGCCTAGCTCCAATGAACTCCAAAAGCAACCCTGCAACTCAACAAATAGAAGGGGGAAAAAGAAACAACGAAGAGGGGTAAGTCCTAACGACTGGTGAGGGGGCTAACACACGCACACGTACATATACGTAAGAGCATAGCATATTCAAAGTCGAAGAATTCATGAACCGGGCGTTGTTTTTGCATTCTAAATCATTTTATCCCATGATACTATATATAAGGAAAAAGGGTTAAGGCCGAAGGCTAAAATCAACCAATTTTAATAGTTAGAAGTCCACTCCCGTTTCACGAATCAAGTTCTTACTAAATCATACCACTCGGCGAGAACGAGTTCAAACCCACTTACTCCCTTCATATTCATAATCAAAACGAAACATACAAACTCACAAACAATCCTCCTTTTCCGGTTGGGAATGAAGATGGCCATCCTCATCCCCCATATTCTCGAAATAACACTGAGTCGGGGGATCCCGCTCGCTCCTTCGACGACTCACTTACCGTCGGACAAAAGGAGACCCGCCTTCCCCTCGACCTCCCGAGAATGGGCCAAGTCTCCCCGTTGTGGAGTTGTGTTGATGAGAGAGATCGGCGACCCCGTGGCCGACCCGAGATCACATACCACTTCTCCGGGGCCCATATCAAAAGTCAGAATTCAAGTCTTATTAATTTCGAAATTTCAGAATTTTCAGACTTCATATTCAAAGTCATAATCTCGCTATTTTCGAAACGTTCACACACACCAACCCTTTAATACATAACAAATTCAATTAACGGGGTTTAAGTAATTCAATCATGCAAATTTACACATTTCAAAAAAATTACACAAACCTCCCCTCTAGGCTAAACAATTAACAAATTCAACATGCCGTGGCTCACATTGGAAATCAAAACATCAACATATTTCATAATTCATTTAATACATGATTTCGTACACATTGGAATTCATATTGATCGACAAATTAAGCAATTAACAATTATTGCAATTAAAATAATAATCACAATTACACAAATAAATTCACAACAAATAAACTGAATGTCCGATTGACGAATGGAAAGTGGCGTTGGACTCACCACGATGAGGCGGACAAACTATCCGAAGGTCGCAGGAGCGCCGCCGCCGAAGCTGCCAGAACAGTGGCCGGCCGTAGCTCGGCCGCCACAGGAACGTGCCAAAAAATTCCCAAAAATTCACCCGTGCAAGGATTCCTCGTGCTCGTTCCAAATTCCAAGCCAATCTTCTCCAATTTTGGATCTAAGAACACGAAAACCCTCAAATCTTCAAACTCAAATTACTTCCGAACCGGTGAACGAAAATGAGATTCGAAAGAGGCATTGTCTTACCGTGACGAGCTCTTCGAAACCCCTAAGCTGGTCGCCGAAAAATATCCCCGGAGCTACCCCCGCCGTTGCACCGCCACGATCTGCCGCAAAACGGCCAAATCTGGAGTCGGGTGATCAATGGATAATAGTTCTCGTCGTTCCGAACAACTTTCGTGAAGAGCCCGTAGCCAAAAGATCAACGAAAAATGCCCCCATTGGCCGGCGAAGTTTCTGCCGCCATCCACATCGCCGGAACCACCACCTACGGCCAAATTTGATGAAATCAATGCCGAAAATGGACTCAAGGGGTCGGAAAACCTTGGAA
The DNA here is from genome assembly GCA_037501455.1 of Lantana camara. Classification (NCBI taxonomy): domain Eukaryota; kingdom Viridiplantae; phylum Streptophyta; class Magnoliopsida; order Lamiales; family Verbenaceae; genus Lantana; species Lantana camara. The sequence goes on along the minus strand of CM074855.1, from coordinate 24,745,529 downwards.
AACACTAACCTTCATCGGAAAAAGCCATCGGAATAGCGGAATCGCCGCTGTTACAGGAACGAGCGCCGCCGCCACGAGCTTCAGGTGGCACGTGCAGTGCCGTCACGGCCTGGATGGCCGCGCCGCCAACGTCCAAGGCTACGCCAGGAGTCCCTCTTGCCGGGCCTGGGGCGCATGTCACCGGAGGGTCGCCGGAAGCCGCCGCGAAAGGCGGGCGAAGTGGCGGCTCCGCCACCCTCTCTAGCCGTGCCTGAAATTCGATGATAACTCCATCGTCGATCGTCGACTGGTCGAGATCTTGGTACGGTTGTGACCGCATCATCGAGCTCATCGAAATGGACTATTGGTTCATCGAATTCCGTCGAGAAACGAGCGAGTTCCGGGTTGTGCATGAAATCACACCTTGGGTGTGTGTGTATGTCGTGTTTCACCTGGAGGGGAAGAGAGAGAGAGCTGAGCGAGTTCTGTCACGTTTAATGAGGATCTGGGTGTTTTATCCCGGGTCTTCGCACGTAAAACGAACGAGAGAAAAGGCTAACAACATTAGAATAGGGCAAACTTAGAGTCTACGGACTCGTTTCGATGCCCCGAAAGCGTTGAAGGGGTCAAAAAGGTCAAAATCTCGATCGAACGAGGAGATGACCGTAAACCCCTAAAAAGAGAAAATTACAAACAAGCCCCTAAACTCTTAAAGAGTTCAAAATAGGGCTGGGCAAAGTACAAAATCACATAATTAAATACATAAAAAGGTTGAAACGTGGCGTACCTTATAAGTCGGATGAGCGGGATGTTACAGGGTGAGTAACACTCTCTGTTAATGGCAGAGTTACTCCCTGCCTCTCCGCCTCCATCACCATGATCATTTCCTCGAAGAGATGCTCAACCCCTCCGGGATCCCTCTCCCCCATGGCGAAAACCGCAGCGTCTAATTCCTCATCCCCTGGAGAGTTAGGGTGTGATGAGCTTTGAGTGGCCATCTCCTCCACTTCACGGGCGAATTCTTCAATTTGGTCTCTGGACATAGTGTTTGAAAGTCTGCAAATGATATGAAGGTCTGGGAGATGTGGGGATTCTGGGAGGTGAACGAAAGATCTAGAAAATATAATCCTAACAAAACTAGGGTTAGCAAGTCAGAAAGAAGATTCACGAAGAGATTACATAAAGATTTCTGGGAAAACTTGAAGAGGGATGAAATTCTCTGGGATTTGCTCTAAGGATTTTTCTTAAGTAATAGCTCTGGAATTTGGTTCGTGTAAAGGAGAAGAAGAGGAGTATGGAATCCCCTATTTATAGGGTATGATTTGGGAATATTAAATTCGAAAGCAATCATTTTCCGTCTTGAAAACCGCATACTTTTGTGAAACGTCGTGCACATCCCTATAATCACGCGTCGTTTCCTGGAAAATCGCACCCACTCTCCAATCAACACTTAATGCGGGATGATGCGAGCAGTCAGTTGAAGAGACCGGCATTTAATGCTTAGCCAGAAGAAGATTTCCCAATAAGTCACCTCTTATCCCGAGTGCTGCCCTCGGAGTATTTGAAAGATTTAAATTCTACAGCCCTTATCACTAAGGACTACAGAATTGGAGGGGTGGGGGGCAAAATGATGGGGCCAAAATACGCTCGGTCTACATTTTGACACGTGGCGCCACCCACAACGGACATGTTGCCTCTTTACCTAAAGGAGGCCCTCTCCGAGCGCAGGCCGCCTTCGATCGCCAAAGACCCATGTGTGACATGTGTCGTCGTCATCACGGGACACGTGGCCGTCATCGCCACTCACCAACGAACGCTCCCAAGTAAGACCCAAGTTCACTAAGGAAGTCATCTTCGAGCGCCATTCCCCTCGGATGAGCTTCCATATGCAAGCAGACTGAGTGGCCAAGCTCTCCTCGTTGCACAGTCTCGGCGCTAATCTCCACACAGATCCATAAGCCCATCAAGCTCATGGTTGACACGAGCGTGCCCCTGGCCCTTGTTACTAACCCCCCAAAACGGCTCTCTGACACCCCGTACGCTCCCGCGCACCTGCCACTGTTGCCCGTACCATTTTTCGCCAGCTTTTGCGGGAGATTCCTCCTCATTACGCCACGTGTTAAGGTAACATTAGGGCAGGACCACAAAGAGCAAATTACCAAAGGGTCCCTGACCCTCAACTATAAATAAGAGGCTTCATCTCTTCCACTGTAAGCAATCTTCCATTACAGAAACTCTTACATTCTTTCACCTCTTTCAGATCATCATCTGACTTGAGCGTCGGGGAGCCAAACTAGGCATCACCCCCAGTTCCCCTAGTTTGGCCACCTAACCTCTGTTTTTCGGGGTGTTTGTCCTAACAGGTTGAACCCTCATCTTCTCTAGCGATCATCACTTGGTTTCCCCATATCAAACAAATTCTAAAGTGATTGGACTCTGCTTCTTATATTCAGACCCATCAGTATTGTATGGAATGATATGTTGCTGTAATTATTGAATTGCGATATTATTAAATCACATTTATTGTCAAAATAAGTAGATAAAAATATATAATATATCATATATTTAGTATTACTAAATCATATAAACGTAGATTAATTTACTGCATATTTATATATATAAATTATTAAACATTATAATACATGTATATAATATAAATATATATATATATATACTAGCTTGTGAGCCGGTTTGCAAGCTTCAAGCCTCAAAGAAGTTAATAGGCTTGGTCTTAGCTTGACACATAAGCTGATCTCGATTAAGCTTGGCTTGAGCTTGATATCGTTTGAGTTTGAGTCGAGCCATCTTGAGCTCGGTTTGTGCGGCTCACAAGCTAACTCGGCTCAGTCCACACCCCTAGATAACACATGTGTTAAAAAAATATATATATTTTGCAAATACTTCTATTGGTCTAAATTACTTTCAGGTACATCAGCAATAATTACAGCGGCCAGAGTCAAAGACACTATTTAACAAGTAATGGGTACTTGCAACACAAACGTTTGTCAGTGCTAACTCCAAGATTTGCAGCAACTTTTCATTGGGGGAAACAGCTACAAAAGCATATTTCTTCGCTCCATGTTTTGGTTCTACTTTCCCTTGAACAGTTGTGGTTGGTGGTTTTGGAGGGTCCCCCACTTGTGTTGCAGACACAACAACAGTTACAGGTTGAAACGTCGTTGGAGTTGAAGTTCTAGAAGATTCGGATAGTGGGATTGTTGGTGGTGGGAATGGGAAAGGTGAGCCAGGCGAATATGCAGAGCCCGGTGAAAATGCAACATTACCAAACGGACTATTCTGGGTGTTCATTTGTTGTGAAAACATCTTAAAAGCTTGTTCCATTGCATATTTCTTTAATCTCCCAGCCACCCACAGGAAAAGTGCTGAGAGACCGACACCAACACCAATCCAGAAGAGAGGTGAGCCCACTTAAGAAGAGGGAGGTGGTACTGAAAGTTGTGGGTCTGCTGCAACTGAGGATGTTTGTTGGCCACTTGAACCAATCCTAGCAAAACATTCCTTAGCAGTTTTCTCGTGTACAATAGTTTTGGTAGATTTAGGCGCTTCAAACAAAGAACGAACTGAAACTGAACAACCGGAACTCGTCTAAGGATCACCCATATCAATTCATATCAGTGGTTTGCTCTGGCTTGTAGATCAGTCTCAATAGTGGGCACTCAGCCTTGCAATGCTCAGACAAATATTTGTCATTGCTTACTCTAAGATTTGCAACAAGTAATTAAATTATAAGGGCGAACACCAATGCAATGATCACCCATAACAGTTCATATCAGTGGTTTGCTCGGGCTTGTAAATCAGTTTCTGAATTTCAATGATCAAGGTAAGCTAAAGAGACTAGAAAACGAGGACCAATGTTTGTCAAGAATTTTCTCGATCCTGATTTTTGGTCTTACTTGAATTCTTTGCCGCCGGTGTTCAATGGCAGTGGTGTCTCCGTCACAACAACTATCACAAGCACATCCTTGCCTTTGTATGCTTGTCATATTTATGCCAAGAGTGTACTGATATCTCTTTTAAGTCTATTTAACTAATAAGAAAATTTGGTCCAAGTGGTTAATGGGTTCATTTTTCAGGACAATATCTCGTGTTCGAATTTCACTTGAGTATGTGAAAAAAAAAAAAACTAATAATCTTGATTATTGCTAATTTATCTTGAGAATAATTGAGATTGAAAAAATAATCTTGAGAAGAGTTAACTTGGTTTGAATATAAAGAGATTGAAAAATAATATTAAGAATAATCAATTTAGTGTTGAGAATTTGAGTTTATACCTAAATTTGAGTCTTAGTTACTAATCGAGAATTCCAAATTTCTCCCTCAAGGACAAGTGGAGATCGATTAGGATTGGATTCTTTGCGAATTTTTCTCCGAAATTCACCTAATCTCTCGTAGATTTGAAACATATAAATTAAGTTAGTTTCAATAATAAAACCAAATTAGGAAATAAAATTGAATAACATCTAAAAAAATTTAGATGTACTAGATGTTCATGTCAATCTTAAATGTCAAACTTGATCTTAAAAGTCATACTTGTTTTTTTAGTTATAACCAGATGTGAAAATACGACACGAATTTGGAGGACTACTATACATTTTGTAGTTCATTAAGTCTCAGAAATATTAACAATCTTATACTCATGAATCACATCTTTTTCATGATATTCTTGTATGGACTGCAATTTTCGGTTACATTTAAGATTTACTAGTTCAGATTATGGTTTCCTTGAATGGATGATGGTGTACATGGTGGTCAATTGCTATTACCCCATTGAGTAACTTTTGATCATCACCAACATTTTCTAATTTTAAACGTATCTATCTATACTATAATATATTTGATAACTATGTTTGACTTTTTGTTGTATATTTTGATGAGGTGGAATTTTGTAGTTTTTTTGAAGTTTTTTAATTAGATAGAAAAAATATGATTTGCTTATCTTTATTTTATATATTATTTTTTTAATAAGTTAAAAAAAGTAGTAACTAAGGAAAAAAATTAATTTGGCAAGTTTGACTGAATGAAATTAATTTTGATATTTCTACTAATTAAGTAAGGTTAATATTATATGCAAGTCTTTGATATTTCTATATATTTATTAAATTAATTTTAATGGCTAATTACTTGAATCACATATATAATTTCTATAAAAAATCACTACAATTTTAAATTTAAATTCAAACATTACAAATAAAAAGAATTAATTAAGTTTCTTAATTTACTCCATCAAATTAATTAATTTTTTTAAATCTAAAATTAATAGTTAATATAATTGACACAAATTAATTAAATTACTCCATCAAATTAATTAAATTTTTAAAATTTAAAATTAATACTTAATAAATTTATATCTATATCTATATTATTATATATTTGATAACAATATTTGACTTTAATTGTGCAATTTTGATCAAATATTTTTTTTTTTGACATAATTTTATTACTAATTATTTTATGTGTTGTAAATTGATATTTATTTATCCTAATTATCCATTATTACTATGAATATAATTAATCCCTTAATTTTACCTAAATCATTTGAAAAAACAAAAAGGAAATTATATGCAGGATCATTCCAAACTGTGGTAATTAAATTAAATGAATTAAAATTTTGATATATTAAAATATGGAATACGAACTAAATGCTATACTATTTATTTATTTAAAAATTTAATTCATTTAATTTCAAATTCTTTTAATTAATTAAAAAAATTATTGTTAATTTATTTATTTGGAATTCATGATTTATATATCTATCTATACTATAATATATTGGAAGGGTGTATTTAATTAAATTGATTCAACTTTGATTGACTACTTTTTTCTCCTTTTTTAGATTTCTTTATTCTTTGAAAATTGTCGATTAACTTTCCAAAATATTTGATATTTTGAAAACTTTAATTAGTTACCAAATTATATTAATTTACTTATTAATATCATAAATTTAGGCAATGTCCACCTAAATACATAATTTATAATCTTTTAGGAATTTGATTATTTAACAAATCACATTAATCGATTTGTTAATCTAATAAATTTAGTAATTTCCGATTAACAATGTTTTATTTATATCAAAAATATTAATTGATTAGCACGTGATTTTGAAATCTCTTAATCAATGGATTGATTGCAATTAACTAGAAATAAACTCTAATTAATATCATAAAAATTTAGGAAATGTCCAACTAAATACATAATTTATAATCTTTTAGCACGTTGATTATTTAACAAATCACATTAATTGCTTTGTTAATCTAATAAATTTAGGTAATATAATTTCCAATTAACAATATCTATATCTATCTATACTATAATATATAACAATGATATATATATATATATATATATATATATATATATATATACTAGACTATATATAATATAACAATGATGTCCATTGATTCGATTGCGTCAATTTTGATCAAATTTTAATTTTTTATAATATAGAATTTTTTTTAATTGAATAATAATTTTAAATGAGATTAATATTAAATAAGTAATTTATTTAATTTTCAAAATATAATACAAATTATGTGAAGTGGCGTCATTTAAATTATGATACAATTTTCATTCAAAACTATTACAATTTTAAATTTAAAGTCAAACCTTTCAAAAATAAAGTGTATTAATTAGGTGGCTTAAATTACTCGAGCAAATCAATTTAATATCTTTCACTAATGAATAAATATTATCTACCAAAATAAATTGGATGTATATAAAAACCACTTTCTAACTAGCTTTCATCCTCTCCCTCTCTACTTTACGTCTCTACAAATTATTTTTTTCGGGTGAACAAAGGAGCCAAAAGGCATGTGTAAACACGTTTCATTCTATTCTTTTGATTTCTTTTTCGCATTTTCAATTTTATTGTTTTTTAATCTTTGTTGATTATTATTTTAGTTCATAACCTCTTTAAAAAATTATGTTTATTTATTATTTTGATTATATTTTAATGTTTGTTTATTTAAATCGGATTGTTTATAGTGTTTTACATTTGTTTTGTTGCAATAGTTGATTTGTTGACTATTTTTTAATATTTTTATATTATTGTTGTTTTCACACTTTTATATTTTGTTTGTCATTTTTGTTTATATTTTATTGTCATGTTGTTCTAATAGAATTTGTTGATTTGTTGCCAGGTTCGCACATCAATTTCTTATCCTTGGAATGCATGTTCAAATCCCTGCGTACTCCAAAAATTGTTGATTTGTTGCTTTTCTCTTGAGGATTTGTGGATTTTTTTCCACTCCATGCATTTTTTGTCTGTCTGCTATATATGAGGTGGAGTTCTCGATAATAACCTCTGATCTTTTTGACCTATTTTATTTTTTAAAAAAAAGTATTGATTTATAGACTATTTTTTAATATTTTATTATTATTATTTAAGTTTTATATATATTTTTTTTAATACACGAACTTCGAACTCGAAATATTACCCTAGAGAATGAATCATTAACCACTTGGACTAATCGCGGTTGGGAGATTTTATATACTTTTAGTACTTTGTTTGTTATTTTTGTTTATATTTTATGAAAATTTAAAACTATATATCAACTAATATTTATTAATCTTATACTTTCTCATTTTTTTAATTGATTAAGTTTTTTCTTTTCTATTTTGTATTTTTAATATATCAATTCACATGTTTTAAATGAAAAAATATATTTTAAAATATCTCTCCCATCCAAGACAAATACAGTGGAGTTAGATTTGAATAATATTTGAAAATCTTTTCATTTTTTCTTTATTCACGCTTCATCAAAATACGAAATCGTTAGAGTTTTATAGTCTTTCATGTTTTATGCTAAATTATTTTTTCATATTTAAACTTCCTTTTATGTTGATTATATCTGAATTATTATAATATTTTTCCCTTTAAATTTATGAAAATTATAATTTTCACTTTGTATCTCTTTAGAATCTATATTATACATTTTAATTAATTATTTATGTCAGCACATTTAGCTTTTTTTAAGTTTCTTTGAGATATGTTTTTGTTTTTATATTAGAGGATGAAAAATATTAATGTGTTTTATTTTCTCATAATTTATTTCACTTTATATTTTTATGTATATAATTTTTTTATAATTTTTATTTCTTTTTTAAGTAAATGCATAAACATTTTATATTTAACTTATTTTTTATTTTGTTTTTTACTTATTTGTTTTGATTTTTTTCGTATTAGTTTTTTAGTTGTTATAGTATTATTTGTTTACTTCTCTGTATTATATACTTGAAATATTCCGAACTTAGATAATTATAATATATAATAGTTATTTTATTATTGGCATATATATATATATATATATATGTGTGTGTGTGTGTGTGTGTTTAGTTATATTTTTATAATACATGTCACCTTTATTTTATTTAATTTTAAAAATAATATCAATTAAATAAGTTTGTTTGTACACATCATTCTTAATTACGTACTTACAATATTATAAATTTATTTTAATTTTATATAAAATTAGAAAATTTAATTTTATAACAACTTATAAATTATGATTATCATTTTATTAATTAAAATATTACATTTAAAATTCAACTTATTTTTTCAGAAGTTTTTTTTTTTTTTTTTTTTTGTCTCAAAAATTAAGTTTTATTTTCTTACCTCCGTGCATAGCACGGGAATTACGCTAGTTTTATAATAAGGAATAAACTGTGTTTGAAAAAAATAATAAGAAAAATTACAATTTTGGTCACATAATTATTCGATCAACGATCACGCAATGTGCACAAGCGTTTGCAATTGATGGAATTGAACTCTTGGACAACATTACCAAACAAAAAAAAAATGACATTAAGGAACGTAAATAAGAATTGAATAATAATTGAGGCCAAAATTAAGAAATTTTTGTAGGATGAAAATTACAATTTTTGTATATTATATTTCATCATAAATAATTCTGATATCAAATAATGTAACTTAAACGTTTAATATTATACTAATTTAAAAAGAAATTTCATGTCAAGTCCCTGAATACGTAACAATCATTGGTACAAAAATTTTTGCATCTTATTTATCTGACCAAGCTCGAACCCAAAAACAAAGACACACCCGATGTATTTGCAGAAAATAAAAGGATAACATATTATAATTAAATAATAGTGTAAAATCTTAAATACTTTATCAAAAATTTGAATTTTAGACATTTTAATCATTATTAAAAATATTATTTAATATAAAGTTTTAGGAGAAAGTTATATAGAAGTATAATTAATTTTATAAGGAATGAGATAGAAAACATAAATTTAGAAAGTATATAATTTTTGTTGAAGTAGAGAAGAGAGAACATATATATAGGACAAAAGATATACTATAATAATAAAAGAACGTGACTAGAATTATGATAATTAGTATTTTTTAAAAATCAAATTTGACATACCAAGATAGAGACAAACGCCTAAACTAGTTACTAAAGAATCTGGTCTGAAAAAACTTTAGCCCGCAACTAACTGTAACGATAAAAGTATTGTAATTAGTATTTGATTAAATCACTTATTTAAAATTTTGATAAATTACGCTACATTCACTAATCTGCCTCATTAGGTTGATTTAGTGAATGACGTCCGAACTAAAATTTTTCACGTTACTTTATAAAAGAGCATAGATATACAAGAATCGATGTAAAAATATAGTATCTTACAACCAAAGTAGAAAATTTGATATTTCATATAATGAAGCAAATAAACTTTAGTGTTAGTAGTATATAGAGTTTATTGCATCCACGTACAACCCTGTGTTATTTCGAATTAACAAGAAAAACCCTGTCATTTGAAATATCACATTAAAAACCTTGTGTTTTTAAAATAATCACTCACTGCCCCGCCCTAATTTGTGTTTTACGAGCTATTAAAATGACTAAAATACCCTAGATCTAATATATCTAAAACCTCACTTTTACATGCATTCTAAAATTCAAAAAACTTGAAACCCTAACTCTTTTTCTCCATGAAGAAGTAAGCTAGCAAAGGGTGTTCTCGCCGAGAAAATCATCGAGAATTGCCGGATTTTGTCCAGAGCATCAGATTTCGCCGCTGGGTTGCTGAGGTAGGCATTTTCTTGAACCATAAATCGCCTAAATGTACAGTCGCTGGGTTTCGTTTTTTGTTTTCTTGTAATTCCTGTTGTTCGGTAGCTGAGGTAGTGATTTTCATGAAACAATAACTGTGATTTGAGTCTTATGATTTTGAAATGTGTAGCCTGTAGGTCAGTTGGAATTTATTTATTATTCTTGAAAGACTTGTTGGTAATTTTCTGACTTCAAGTTTTAAAAATGTTTTATTTCTAAATCTGTGTTATTCCATCTAATATTGTGCATAGTCATAAGAAGATACTCTTGAAGAAATTTATTTTGTTTCACCGTGCTTCTGAATATGCTAAATGAGTTTTCTTTTTTCTTTTTCTTTTTCTTTTAGTTATGGCATTCAGAAAAGACTTCATTGTTGACAACCATGGTGACAATGTTGTAAAGGATGTAGTTGAGGAAGTACTGATTGTTACACAAGTGAATACATCATCTTCAAGATCACATTCCCTTATATAGAGACATAGTAGAATTGAAGATGGTGTAATTACACAGGCGGAAGTAATTGATGAACAAGCGAACACTGATAATGTTGTTTAGTGCTTGTTGGTTTATGTGAAATGTTTATTCCAATACAACTTCAGTGTGTTAGATGTAAATTTTATTTAACTTATGGTTTTTGGTTTAAATTTTATTTAAAATAGGATTTTCTATACAAATTTTAATTAACACATGATTTTATAAGACCCAGGGTTTTCAGTGCAAATTTTATTTAACACAGGGTTTTCATCGGAACTAAATCAAAACATAGGGTTTTTTTTTAATTTTAAAATATAAAAAGGGCATTTACGTCTTTTACTTGCCAATTATGAAGGAAAAATTGATTCCAAAACGCAAAATAGGTGTGTGCATGGCAAACATTAGGCTTAGGGTTGTACACGCTAATTTATTATTAACACAAGGTTTTTCACGTGAAAATTGAAATGACAGGGTTATTGGTACTCATTAGCCATATCACAAGGGTCATTCATGCAAAAAACCCATAGTATATATATAATTAATTGAATAGTTGTGATAATTCACATTACAATAAGTATTTTTCACCTCTCTTTTTAATCTTACTAGTAAAAATAATGTGCGTTGCACATTAAATGCGCGATTTATCTAATTATTTATAATTATTAATATATTAAATTAAATTATTTAAAATGTCAACTTTTTAAAATAATTATTGCTCAATTAAAACTTAATTTTTAATATAACTCTCAACTATACAAAAAAAAAAAGTTATAGTTTCAAACTAACAATCCTCCTATGATGCACGAACACGTTTAAAAATATTATTTTATAGTGCGTTTGTGTTGGATACTGTGTCAAATATCTCCCCACCTGTTAAACATAAAAATCAATTTGTATTGTATCATATTTGTGTTCATACATAATAGACACCATCTCATAAACAAAAAATTTTATAAGGTATATTGTAAAATTAGCATGAAAAAAAAAACTATAATTTATATTTATTTTTTATTTGACTCTATATACTTAGTTTGATATGTAAAATTCGTTCATCATCTTTGATGTAGATTAAATGAATCTCTTATTTTTAATTTTTAAGTTATCCTAATTTACTTAAATAAGTATTTTTAAGGAATGTAATACTTTATAAGACATATTTAGTGTTAATAATATTTGTCCCCACCAAGTTAAGAAATTACAATATCGCTCAAATCATCTCGAATCCAACTTAAAATTCTCTTATATAAAGTAAGATATAGAAGGTAGATTCAGACAAATGTTTATAGTCTCCAACTTCTCTTTCTCCAATTCGATCTCATCCCCGAAGCTATAAGTCGAGGATTAGAGGCTTTTAAAGCTCAGGAATGATTGTCTTATGGGTAGGCATTGAAATCTTTTTTCTCGATGCCATCTTAAAAGTAGATAAAAATAGGAAGAAAAAAATTAGAAACGCATGCAGAGTTGGATTGAGATAATACCTAAGTGGAAAGTAAGAAAATGTTTCGACCAACTTCTCTCAAGCTTGTCTTTCGAAACTCAGATTAAAATAACTTTTCGCACGATACTTGCTCTGACTCACTCGATATGCTCTTCAGTAAAAATAACTTCTAAAAATGATTGAAAAGCCCTATTTACAGGGGATGGAAAAAACAAAACGTTGTCATGATTACTGTATGGCGAGTTGATTTACATGTAAATGACGCCTCTGCTGGGAGGTGGGCCCAGAACAGTAGCGGTCCGGGACCACATTTTAAAATTTTTTATTATAATACAAGTATTAAAATATTTCAAAAACATTTTAATACAAAACAGAAGACTAGCCGGATCTACTCAAGTATATACATGCAATTGATAATAAATTTTAAATCACTTAAGCAGATAAATATCTAACATGCAATTAACACTTAAGAGCACATAATTTATCATGCTTAAAATAAAATAACTGAAAAATATTACCGTACTGCAAGCATGGCTATCTAACAGCATTTTTCCAGCTCCTCGAATTCACCTCCTGAGAACCCGATACCCGATCTCCTCGTGAAACCGGCAGAGCTTCTCTGCAATAATCCCAGGGATACCCTCGGAGTGTGGGCTCCGAAAGTATTTTTCTAAATACTTAGAGAAAATAAAACTTTAAACTAGAACACCCTTTTCAGGGTTTATTCTCCCGAAATTAGGCGTTTTATACAAGCACCTAATTAAAATTAATTCCAAAATAAATCGGAATTAACTAGGAGAAAAGGGATATGGTTTCAAAGCCAAGAACTCAGCCAAAACCTCTCCCAAACTTGTATGAAGAAATGAGGACCCAAAGCCCCTATTCTATGATGCACGGACACTTCTAAAAATATCATTTTGTCGTGTCGTGTCGTGTCGTGTCGTGTCGGACACTCGTGTCGGACACCGTGTCCGACACTCCCCACGTGGAAAATTCAAGAAAAAATATGTGTCACTGTATCCATGTCGTGTCGTGTCCGTATCCGTGCATCATAGCCCCTATTTATAGGGGAAAAAAAGAGGTCAAAATAGTAATTTCACACCCCTACTTGCGTAGCCAACTTGGATACGAAAACCGAGATGACCACGTTGTAGCCCTCGTCACCACGAGTCCAACGCCGCCGAGAACGCGCCGATCCGCCGCCGGACGCGCCCTCACGCGCTGCCACAAGGCGGCGCGTGTGTTCCACTCGCGGCCTAGGGTTTCAGGCTCACGTGGACGCTTCTGACTCGGCCACGTGTCCGGGTCCGGTCCGACCCTATCCGTGACCCGACCCGTTGACCCGTATCCGTGACCCGTTGACCGGCCCAGTCCACTCAAATCTGGATCGTTCGTTTGCGCTGACGTGGCTCAATATGAGCCGTCCACGTGTCGCACAGGTGGCGCTCAGTCGGCGCCACTTGACAGCTGACCTACTAACGTGGCATGCCACGTCAACTATCACATCATCACCGAATATTTTTTTTTTTTCGATGAAAATTTTATTTTCTCCAAAATAAAATTCCGGGCATTTCCAACTCTTTGGAACTTCAAAATAAATTCCTTGGCAACACTTTGAAAATTCATTTCTCTTTCTCCTTTTATTATTTTCTCTTCGGGTTTTCAATTGGGGCTTGCAGGGGGACCTGCAGGACTAATTAATTTTAGCCCCAAACGGGTTAATATATTATCATCTCATGATAATAATTAATTACCGTTTAACAATATTTAATTCCACTAAATAAATATTGTTGCACTCTAAAATTAACTAAATTATTCATGAATTTCTCGATCTAGAAAGAATAATCATCTTATATAATCACGTTATAATCTTGATAAGATTATATTCTTATCTTACCGACTAGAACTTTTAATGATACGTGATTTCCGTATTTAAAGTCTTTTCCTATGAAACACATTTCATATAAGAATACCATCACACGCCATTAATTATCAATATGTGAAATACTCACAACTTGCTGCAAATTCAGTTTTATTAATTCAACAAATTGAATTTTCAGGGCACTAATCCCAACAATCTCCCACTTGCCCTAAATTCAATTTAGCACCACATCTAAGTCTTATTCCTTTCACATGAGTGTCAAAACTCGTTTTGCACTCTTTTGCACCAATACCATAGTGAAGGAATTTATTAGATGTTTCTTACACTTAGCTAACTTTCAGGAACTCTTAAAGCCAATATATCTCTTCGATTGCTTCTCAAGCTACCATGTATCTAGCTTCTGTGGTGAAGTAAGCAATACAAGTTTGCTTAATATTCCCCAAATTAACGGTTGCTCTTTCTAGAGTAAACTCGTATTCTGATGTCAAACATCTAGAATACCAATCAGATTGTAAATCCGAATCTGTGTACTCTATTGAAATGAGCTCACATCTGTGGTAGACAAACATATAATCTCAAGTCCTTCTCAAGTACTCCAATATATGCTTTTACTACTACCCAGTGTCAGATTCTAGGGTTTGACTAATATCCGCTAACTTAGACCTATTTCATAATAGACATCTGGCCTTGTACATAATATGATATACATAAAGCTTCTATTGCGGAACTCTAATCATGTCTTCTATCTCTTCAGTTGTCTCTGGACACTGATCCCGAGATAGATGAATTCCATAACTAAAAGGTAATGAACCTTTCTTGGAATTTGTCATATTATACCTTACCAGCATCTTATCCATATATGCTTCTTATGATAAACCAATATCCTTAGTCCTATGATCCAGAGAAAAGTCTTATCCTTGGAATAGCATTGGTCTCACATAGGTCTTTTCTTGTCAAAATGATTTGACGTTCAAATCTTGATCACTGGCAAAATTCTTGCATCATTCCCAATGAGCAGAATATTAATTACGTACAAAGTGAAAATGTTAGAACGCTATCATGATGTCATTTTGTACACTCATGGTTCATCAGGCAACTATACAAATCCAATGAATTTAAATTGCCTTATAATTCTGATGCTCCATAAACTAGACACTTGCTTAAGATCATAAATCGATCTATTAAGCTTGCATTATATGCACCTGATTTCTGGCTGTGAAGCCTTCAGGTTGTACCATACATCTCTTCTTCTTGAAGTTGCCTGTTCAAGAACATAGTCTTTACATCCATTTATCTAATCTCATAAATATAATGAGATAAAATGGAGGGGATAATGTACTTAAGCATTGCTATAGGCGAGAAGACCTCATAAGTGATTTCTTCTTTCTGGGTAAAATCCCTTGCCATAAGTTTGCTCTAAAGTCTCTACTTTTTCGTCCATTCTTTTCCTTTTATTTTCTTGTAGAACCCAATTGCATCTAATGGGTTTAATTCCTTCATGCGCCTCTCCAAGCTCAAGACTTTGTTAGAATACAGAGATTCTAACTTAGATTCCATGGCTTTTGACCAAATGGTCAGCGTCTATATCTTCCACAGCTTCATTACACGTGACAGGATCAGATACGTTAGATTCAACTACTTGGGTTAATCTTAGGTATCTTGTCAGGTGTCCTGACAATCCTCCCACTACAATGATGCTCTCGTGTACACGTATCTACATCATATGTTGTATTTGGTACATCACATGTATCTAATGCATTTTCAGTTATCACGGGTTTATGGAAATCAGTATCTAATATTGTTATTTCTTTTAACACTACTTTGCTTCCACCCTTTGTGGTTATCTATGTAATTATCTTTGAAATATTCACAAACATCTTTTGTGATTTCTCAAATTACAAAATATACCACCTCTCGTTCTTCTAGGATAACCTTAGAACAAGTAAACCTTTGTTTTTTATTCTAACTTATCAGGATCCATCCTTAACTCGTGGACCAGGCTACCTCAAATCCGAAGATAAGAGATACAGTATAACCTCGTTAAATTAATACTGTTGGGACCGTCAAATTTTATTAATTTAGTGAGGTATTAATTAATCGTATAAATTAATAATTAATAATTTATAAATTATATACTTTTTGGGTCCATATTATGAATGTACCTAGGTGTACGTGAAAACTAATTTGTACATTGACTATTAATTATGCATACTTAACCAAATTCATATATTTTTGTTGATACATTTTCAATAGTCTATGTATATCTTAATAAAATATATAAATCTACTTAGTTATTAATGTAGTTACATGTACCTACATTTATTAAAATGTATAAATCCAGTTAATTATTAATGTAGTTACACGTACATACATTAACTAAGTTACTATATAAATAGATGTATTATGCAAGTCTTCAAATCAAAAAACAAAAAAAATGGCTTCTCATCTCAAAGGTGTTAAAAAACCACCATGACCGATGGTATGCGTAGAGAACTGTGTGAGTATAAATCACCTGATATTCTTAATGCAATAAGAAGGGTTAGAGATGAGATTCAAGGTGATATTGATTTCAAGAAGAAACAAACAACATTAGATTCATATTTTCAGAAACCTGTTTAGTTTACTTATGTATTATGTATGAAATATTTTGATACAGATGAATTATTAATTTATATATCAAATGGGACCTATATGAATTATTTTTTTTTTTTTGTATTATCTTATAAATGTAGCGAATTATTAATTTACCACGTTGATCCCGACTCGGGGACCGAAGAAAATTATTATTTTAGCGAGGTTATTAATTTATCGAGTATTAATTTATCGAGGTTATACTGTACAGGGTTTTCACCCCAGCTATAGATCCATCAGTGTTTTAGGAACTGACTTAGATAAAACTAGGTTTAGTGTATATTGTTGTTTTGAGAGCAAGACCCCAAAACGAACTTCGCAGGGTAGCATGGCTCTTCATGAATCTTACCATCATTATCAGAGTTCTATTTCTCCTTTCTGTAATACATCCTTGCTAAGACGTATCTCATACAGATAGTTGAGATCTAATCTCATTTGAGAAATTCTATTTAACTCTGAACATAGATACTTCGATCTAATCAAAGTGTCTTAATATGTTTTCTAATTTGACTCTTTGACTTCAGTCTTACATTCTTTGAACTCTTCAAAAATACAGACTTAGGTCTCATCAAATAAACATATCTGTATCTAGAGTAATCATCCAAACGAATGATGAAATAATCAAAACTTTCTCCTGCTTGAATATTCATAGGATCACATATCCGTATGCAACTTCATGGCTTAAGTACCCTTTGTCTAAAAAAAAAAAAAACCTTCTTGGTCATTTTAACTTTCTTAATGGGATTCGTAGATTGATACTGTTTTCAAGTTAATAGGACTCAATAATCAGTCTTTGGATCCTATTCAGATTTAATTGACCAATAAATAGGTGCCACGTAAAAGTTTTTCCTCTTAGATGGTAAGTCAAGCTTTTAATGTTAAACTTAAAGTAGGTGTTTCATTGAGGTATAAAAGACAATCTTTTATTGTGCCAGAGCAAATAAACCTTTTATTTTGTTTAATGGTAAACCTTTATTCAAAACAAACTGTTAGACCATTAATTATCAAATAACTTACAGAAATTAAATTTCTGTCTATACGCCATGTATAATTATAGAAACCCTATTGCCAAAATACGACTTTATAGTCCTTACTGCTAATACAATTATACTTGTATTATTCCCGAGCAGTAGTTATGTGTTACCCGTTTTTCAAATTTTCTGGTTAGTTTGAATCTTCGCGATGAATTACAAATATGATTAGTTAATCTCAAGTTCACACACCAGGATTCTGGTGAATTTCCAACTAAACATATTTTCAACGAGTAAGATATCTTCATATCTTATTTAAACGGCATAGCAAACAGACAGACTAAGTATTTTGGACAATTTCCTTTTTCCAATACCCGTTAACACCCAAATAGAAACACTTTTCCATTGTCGGATTTGACTTTCTATTTCTGAACCTTAGATTGGGAACTTTTCCTTTTCTTTCTTCCACTTACTGGCTTTCTAGGCCGTGGATATTGATGTTTGATTAAAGATAACTTTTCCCTTAGTCTATATCACCCTTTCTGCCATATTGAGGCCGTTCATTGGTTTTAAAAATAATTTATTTAAAATAATCTTGGACGTTTAAATGACTTAGGCAGAGAGTATAGGATCGTATCCTATCTGTTAAGATTGTCTCTTTAAGCACAGAGGCTTTCAATCTCGTTCAGATCAGTTATCATATCCATAATATGATTTTGAAACAGTGATCCTTCAAACATCTTTAACTAACAACCTTTTCGTGACTCGTACCTTCGTACGATTCTATCTTCAAAACATGTTCTTATCAGTAGACATCTAATGCATTTGATACTTAAGAACATTGGAGACAGACGTCAGAATCTAAGAGCAGCCAGATCATTACACTTAATCTACTTGGCATAAGTGTCTTTCTGATCTTGATTGGTTGCAGTTTTCGAAATTTTCGGATAAGGTTCAGTGAGTACGTAAACTTTCGTGTCTCAACACGATGTCAAGATTTGTTTCCTAGTCAGCATAGTTGAACCCATACTAGCCTATTTCCTTATAGACATATAGTTTAAAGTGGGTTAAGGGAGATCGTTATTAGAAAACTGAAATAAATAAATAAAAGCAAGTTATGAATATGTATTTCACTTTCTTCTGCATCTAATCAATAAACGAAATCCACATAAGCATTTTGATTTACGCAATGGTGGCTTAACTAACTGCAGTTGACTCCCCGGAGGTGAGGTCGAAAACCGCTTAGAAAAGCAGGAACTATTCTTAATTAACATGTCATCCAGGTAACTCTTACCAAACAATGTCAATCCACCACGTCAACCCTTGGCCTCTAAATAAGTGTAACAGAGCTTCGAAGGGAGGTTAATACATTACTTAGTCAAGTGTGCACCATTACCTAGAAGTACGTACGAGTAGGTCAAGACGCCCCACGGAGGCGTGGTCGAGCTGACTTTCCCGTGTTTCATTCTATCCGTAGAAGTCTAATATTGTATACCGCGAATGTATACCCGCCGAAGGGAGTAGTATACATCCACTATACTATAAATAGGTAATGGAGGCCGTGAGAATCCAACTCTTTTCATCTCGCTCCCACTTGAAATTTTAAAAGGGATGGATTATCTTTTGATTATCTTATAATCACTTTTGGCGTCTTATCATTGGAAGTGATTAATCTAATTAATACGCTCCCGCTAGGATTACTAAATCATATTTATAATCCTATATAATATTTTAAGGCAATTTAAAAACTATTTATTAATTACGCCAAAAAATGTTAGTCCAATTATGCATCGCGTCTAATCCCGTACTAAACAATATTATTTAATCACATTAAATAAAATATATATAATTGTAAATAACATAATATCTCATATTATCATGATTATGCCATAAAAAAAATTAATTAAGAATGCTTTCATATAATTATCACATAATTATCATGCTTAAAATAAATGGCATAAAGTAAACATGTTATAAATAAATTATCTCATAATTTAAATCATGTTTACTGATTCGGTAATTAACCAGGAAGATTATTGAAATCGATTTCTAGAAAATTACCATTCCATGTAAGTTCCCAGGAAACACTCGAGGGGTCACAAATGATCCCACTTAAAAACCAATCTCCTTTGACAGAATTTACATACAGAGTATCAGATTTAAAATTACGCATTGCATGCATCATATCAATGCATGTATATATCTAGAGCACGGCTCTGATACCAGTTGCTGGGAGGTGGGCCCAGAACTGTAGCGGTCCGGGACCACATTTTAAAATTTTTTAATATAATACAAGTATCAAAATATTTCTAAAACATTTTAATACAAAGCGGAAGACTAGCCGGATCTACTCAAGTATATACATGCAATTGATAATAAATTTTAAATCACTTAAGTAGATAAATATCTAACATGCAATTAACACTTAAGAGCACATAATTTATCATGCTTAAAATAAAATAACTTAAAAATATTATCGTATTGCAAACATGGCTATCTAACAGCATTTTTCCAACTCATCGAATTCACCTCCTGAGAACCCGATACCCGATCTCCTCGTCAAACCGGTAGAGCTTCCATTCAATAACCCCAGGGACACCCTCGGAGTGTGGGCTCCGAAAGTATTTCTCTAAATACTTAGAGAAAATAAAACTCTAAACTAGAACACCCTTTTCAGGGTTTATTCTCGCGAAATTAGGCGTTTTATACAAACATCTAATTAAAATTAATTCCAAAATAAATCAAAATTAACTAGGAGAAAAGGGATATGGTTTTAAAGCCGAGAACTCAGTCAAAACCTCTCCCAAACTTGTATGAAGAAATGAGGACCCAAGGCCCCTATTTATAAGGGAAAAAACAGAGGGCAAAATAGTAATTTCACACCCCCACTTGCGTAGCCAACTTGGATACAAAAACCGAGGTGACCACGTTGTAGCCCTGGTCACCACAAGTCCAACGCCACCGAGAACGCTCCGATCTGCCGCCAGACGCGCCCTCACGCGCCGCCACAAGGCGGCGCGTGTGTTCCACTCGCGGCCTAGGGTTTCAGGCTCACGTGGCCGCTTCTGACTCGGGTTCGGGTCTGGGTCCGGTCTGACCCTATCCGAGACCTGACCCGTTGACTCGTATCCGTAACCCGTTGATCGGCCCGGTCCAGTCAAATCTGGACCGTTCGTTTGCGCTGATGTGGCTCAATCTGAGCTGTCCACGTGTCGCACACGTGGTGCCCAGTCAGCGCCACTTGGCAGCTGACTTGCTAACGTGGCATGCCACGTCAGCTATCACGTCATCATCGAATATTTTTTTTTTTCGATGAAAATTTTATTTTCTCCAAAATAAAATTCCGGACATTTCCAACTCTTTGGAACTTCAAAATAAATTCCTTGGCAACACTTTGAAAATTCATTTCTCCTTCTCCTTTTATTATTTTCTCTTCAGGTTTTCAATTGGGGCTTGCAGAGGGACCTGCAGGACTAATTAATTTTAGGCCCAAACGGGTTAATATATTATCATCTCATGACAATAATTAATTACCGTTTAACAATTTTTAATTCCACTAAATAAAAATTGTTGCACTCTAAAATTAATTAAATTATTCATGAATTTCTCGATCTAGAATAATTTCGCATTTTACTCCTCCGAGTAGATATCCATGAAAAATAAATTGTAACTACTATCATTTATTTCTCATCTCTAATCTGAAATTTATTGATTCGCCTTAAGTTCAAATTTTTTGTATGTGAAACACATTCATCATACAACTTCGGTGACGTATCACGCGAAGTGCTTTAGCTAAAGTCTTAATTCGAACTTTTACAAATCTATTTCAAGGATATCTCTTACCTTCCAGCAAGGCCACGTATTTCTCGATCAATATAACTCTTTAGCGCATTTCATGTAATCACCGAACATACAAAGTATTTTGGCCACCCATTAACGAGACCTCACTTCGAGTATAATACAGTGACTAACACTACATGCCTAAAGCCGAAATATTATCAGGATTAAGAATACAATGCTTCCTGAGATTTTATTCATTTTAGATAGCAGTATAAAATAAATAATCTCAGTGGTCCAGTTCGATGTTTCCAATCCTATTGAAAATCATCAACGTGTTATAACCGGAATCACCATTCCCTATGACGAAAGACTAATCATCTTATATAACCACGTTATAATCTTGATAAGAATATATTCTTATCTTACCGACTAGAACTTTTAATGATACGTGATTTCGGTATTTAAAGTCTTTTCCTATGAAACACATTTCATATAAGAATACCATCACACGCCATTAATTATCAATATGTGAAATACTCACAACTTGCTACAAATTCAGTTTTATTAATTCAACAAATTGAATTTTCAGGGCACTAATCCCAACAATCTCCCACTTGCCCTAAATTCAATTTAGCACCACATCTAAGTCTTATTCCTTTCACATGAGTGTCAAAACTCGTTTTGCACTCTTTTGCGCCAATACCTTAGTGAAGGAATTTATTAGATGTTTCTTACACTTAGCTAACTTTCAAGAACTCTTAAAGCCAATATATCTCTTTGATTGCTTCTCAAGCTACCATGTATCTAGCTTCTGCGGTGAAGTAAGCAATACAAGTTTGCTTAATATTCCCCAAATTAACGGTTGCTCTTTCTACAGTAAACTCGTATTCTGATGTCAAACATCTAGAATACAAATCAGAATGTAAGTCCGAATCTGTGTACTCTATTGAAATGAGCTCACCACTGTGGTAGACAAGCATATAATCTCAAGTCCTTCTCAAGTACTCCAATATATGCTTTTACTACTACCCAGTGTCAGATTCTAGGGTTTGACTAATATCCGCTGACTTAGACCTATTTCATAATAGACATCTGGCCTTGTACATAATATGATATACATAAAGCTTCCATTACGGAACTCTAATCATGTCTTCTATCTTTTCAGTTGTCTCTGGACACTGATCCCGAGAAAGATGAATTCCATAACTAAAAGGTAATGAACCTTTCTTGGAATTTGTCATATTATACCTTACCAGCATCTTATCCATATATACTTCTTGTGATAAACCAATCTCCTTATTCCTATGATCAAGACAAAAGTATTATCCTTGGAATAGCATTGGTCTCACATAGGTCTTTTCTTGTCAAAATGATTTGACGTTCGAATCTTGTTCACTGGCAAAATCTTGTATCATTCCCAATGAGCAGAATATTAATTACGTACAAAGTGAAAATGTTACAATGCTATCATGATGTCATTTTATACACTCATGGTTCATCAGGCAATTATACAAATCCAATGAATTTAAATTGCCTTATAATTCTGATGCTCCATAAACTAGATGCTTGCTTAAGGTCATAAATCGATCTATTAAGCTTGCATTATATGCACTTGATTTCTGGTTGTGAAGCCGTTAGGTTGTACCATGCATCTCTCCTTCTTAAAGTTGCCTGTTCAAGAACATAGTCTTTACATCCATTTATCTAATCTCATAAATATAATGAGATAAAATGGAGGGGATAATGTACTTAAGCATTGCTATAGGCGAGAAGACCTCATAAATGATTTCTTCTTTCTGGGTAAAATCCCTTGCCATAAGTTTGCTCTAAAGTCTCTACTTTTTCGTCCATTCTTTTCCTTTTATTTTCTTGTAGAACCCAATTGCATCTAATGGGTTTAATTCCTTTAGGCGCCTCTACAAGCTCAAGACTTTGTTAGAATACAGAGATTCTAACTTAGATTCCATGGCTTTTGACCAAATGGTCAGCGTCTATATCTTCCACAGCTTCATTACACGTGACAGGATCAGATACGTTAGATTTAACTACTTGGGTTAATCTTAGGTATCTTGTCAGGTGTCCTGACAATCCTCCCACTACAATGATGCTCTCGTGTACACGTATCTACATCATATGTTGTATTTGGTACATCACATGTATCTAATGCATTTTCAGTTATCACGGGTTTATGGAAATCAGTATCTAATATTGTTATTTCTTTAACACTACTTTGCTTCCACCCTTTGTGGTTATCTATGTAATTATCTTTGAAATATTCACAAACATCTTTTGTGATTTCTCAAATTACAAAATATACCACCTCTCATTCTTCTAGGATAACCTTAGAACAAGTAAACCTTTGTTTTTTATTCTAACTTATCAGGATCCATTCTTAAC
Organism: Lantana camara; assembly: GCA_037501455.1. Lineage (NCBI taxonomy): Eukaryota > Viridiplantae > Streptophyta > Magnoliopsida > Lamiales > Verbenaceae > Lantana > Lantana camara. The sequence continues at coordinate 24,721,883 of CM074855.1, read as the reverse complement.
TCGTGGACCAGGCTACCTCAAATTCGAAGATAAGAGATATGTACAGGGTTTTCACCCTAGCTACAGATCCATCAGTGTTTTAGGAACTGACTTAGATAAAACTAGGTTTAGTGTATATTGTTGTTTTGAGCGCAAGACCCAAAAACGAACTTCCCAGGGTAGCATGACTCTTCATGAATCTTACCATCATTATCAGTGTTCTATTTCTCCTTTCTGTAATATATCCTTGCTAAGACGTATCTCATACAGATAGTTGAGATCTAATCTCATTTGAGAAATTCTATTTAACTCTGAACATAGATACTTCGATCTAATCAAAGTGTCTTGATATGTTTTCTAATTTGACTCTTTGACTTCAGTCTTACATTCTTTGAACTCTTCAAAAATACAGACTTAGGTCTCATCAAATAAACATATCTGTATCTAGAGTAATCATCCAAACGAATGATGAAATAATCAAAACTTCCTCCTGCTTGAATATTCATAGGATCACATATCCGTATGCAACTTCATGGCTTAAGTACCCTTTGTCTCAAAAAAAAAAAAAAAAAAAACTTCTTGGTCATTTTAACTTTCTTAATGGGATTCGCAGATTGATACTGTTTTCAAGTCAGTAGGACTCAATAATCAGTCTTTGGATCCTATTCAGATTTAATTGACCAATAAATAGGTGCCATGTAAAAGTTTTTCCTCTTAGATGGTAAGTCAAGCTTTTAATGTTAAACTTAAAATAGGTTTTTCATTGAGGTATAAAAGACCATCTTTTATTGTGCCAGAGAAAATAAACCTTTTATTTTATTTAATGGTAAACCTTTATTCAAAACAAACTGTTAGACCATTAATTATCAAATAACTTACAGAAATTAAATTTATGTCTATACGCCATGTATAATTATAGAAACCCTATTGCCAAAAAACGACTTTATAGTCCTTACTGCTAATACAATTACACTTGTATTATTCCCGAGCAGTAGTTATGTGTTAGCCGTTTTTCAAATTTTCTGGTTAGTTTGAATCTTCGCGATGAATTACAAATATGATTAGTTAATCTCAAGTTCACACACCAGGATTCTGGTGAATTTCCAACTAAACATATTTTCAACGAGTAAGATATCTTCATATCTTATCTAAACGGCATAGCAAACAGACAGACTAAGTATTTTGGACAATTTTCTTTTCCAATACCCGTTAACACCAAAATAGAAACACTTTTCCATTGTCGGATTTGACTTTCTATTTCTGAACCTTAGATTGGGAACTTTTCCTTTTCTTTCTTCCACTTACTGGCTTTCTAGGCCGTGGATATTGATGTCTGATTAAAGAGAACTTTTCCCTTAGTCTATATCACCCTTTCTGCTATATTGAGGTCTTTCATTGGTTTTAAAAATAATTTATTTAAAATAATCTTGAACGTTTAAATGACTTAGGCAGAGAGTATAGGATCGTATCCTATCTGTTAAGATTGTCTTTTTAAGCACAGAGGCTTTCAATCTCGTTCAGATCAGTTATCATATCCATAATATGATTTTGAAACAATGATCCTTCAAACATCTTTAACTAACAACCTTTTCGTGACTCGTACCTTTGTACGATTCTGTCTTCAAAACATGTTCTTATCAGTAGACATCTCATATATTTGATACTTAAGAACATTGGAGACAGATTTCAGAATCTAAGAGTAGCCAGATCATTACACTTGATCTACTTGGCATAAGTGTCTTTCTGATCTTGATTGGTTGTAGTTTTCGAAATTTTCGGATAAGGTTCAGTGAGTACGTAAACTTTCGTGTCTCAACACGATGTCAAGATTTGTTTCCTATTCAGCATAGTTGAACCCTTACTAGCCTATTTCCTTATAGACATATAGTTTAAAGTGTGCTAAGGGAGATCGTTATTATAAAACTAAAATAAATAAATAAAAGCAAGTTATGAATATGTATTTCACTTTCTTCTGCGTCTAATCAATAAACGAAATCCATATAAGCATTTTGATTTACGCAATGGTGACTTAACTAACTGCAGTTGACTCCCCGGAGGCGAGGTCGAAAACCGCTTAGAAAAGCAGGAACTATTCTTAATTAACATATCATACAGGTAACTCTTACCAAACAATGTCAATCCACCACGTCAGCCCTTGGCCTCTAAGTAAGTGTAACAGAGCTCCGAAGGGAGGTTAATACATTACTTAGTCAAGTGTGCACCATTACCTAGAAGTATGTACGAGTAAGTCAAGACGCTCCACGGAGGCGTGGTCGAGCTGACTTTCCCATGTTTCATTCTATCCGTAGAAGTCTAATCTTGTATACCGCAAATGTATACCCGCCGAAGGGAGTAGTATACATCCACTATACTATAGATAGGTAATGGAGGTCGTGAGAATCCAACTCTTTTCATCTCGCTCCCACTTGAAATTTTAAAAGGGGTGGATTATCTTTTGATTATCTTATAATCACTTTTGGCGTCTTACCATTGGAAGTGATTAATCTAATTAATACGCTCCCGCTAGGATTACTAAATCAGATTTATAATCCTATATAATATTTTAAGGCAATTTAAAAAATATTTATTAATTACGCCAAAAAATATTAGTCCAATTATGCATCGCGTCTAATCCCGTACTAAACAATATTATTTAATCACATTAAATAAAATATACATAATTGTAAATAACATTATATCTCATATTATCATGATTATGCCATAAAAAAAATAATTAAGAATGCTTTCATAAAATTATCACATAATTATCATGCTTAAAATAAATGGCATAAAGTAAACATGTTATAAATAAATTATCTCATAATTTAAATCATGTTTACTGATTTGGTAATTAACCAGGAAGATTATTGAAATCGATTTCCAGAAAAATACCACTCCACGTAAATTCCCAGGAAACACTGGAGGGGTCACAAATGGTCCCACTTAAAAACCAATCTCCTTTGATAGAATTTACGTACACAGTATCAGATTTAAAATTACGCATCGCATGCATCATATCAATGCATGTATCTATCTAGAGCACGGCTCTGATACCAGTTGCTGGGAGGTGGGCCCAGAACAGTAGCGGTCCGGGACCACATTTTAAATTTTTTTATTATAATACAAGTATTAAAATATTTCTAAAATATTTTAATACAAAGCGGAAGACTAGCCGGATCTACTCAAGTATATACATGCAATTGATAATAAATTTTAAATCACTTAAGCAGATAAATATCTAACATGCAATTAACACTTAAGAGCACATAATTTATCATGCTTAAAATAAAATAACTGAAAAATATTACCGTACTGCAAACATGGCTATCTAACAGCATTTTTCCAGCTCATCGAATTCACCTCCTGAGAACCCGATACCCGATCTCCTCGTGAAACCGGTAGAGCTTCCATGCAATAACCCCAGGGACACCCTCGGAGTGTGGGCTCCGAAAGTATTTCTCTAAATACTTAGAGAAAATAAAACTTTAAACTAGAACACCCTTTTCAATGTTTATTCTCGCGAAATTAGGCGTTTTATACAAACATCTAATTAACATTAATTCCAAAATAAATCGGAATTAACTAGGAGAAAAGGGATATGGTTTCAAAGCCGAGAACTCAGACAAAACCTCTCCCAAACTTGTATAAAGAAATGAGGACTCAAGGCCCCTATTTATAGGGGAAAAAACAGAAAGCAAAATTGTAATTTCACACCCCCACTTGCATAGCCAACTTGGATACGAAAACTGAGGTGACCACGTCGTAGCCCTCATCACCACAAGTCCAACGCCACCGAGAATGCTCCGATCTGCAGTCGAACGTGCCCTCACGCGCCGCCACAAGGCGGCGCTTGTGTTCCACTCGCGGCCTAGGGTTTCAGGCTCACGTGGCCGCTTCTGACTCGGCCACGTGTCGGGGTCCGGTCTGACCCTATCCGAGACCCGTATCCATGACCCATTGACCGGATCTGTCCAGTCAAATCTGGACCGTTCGTTTACGCTGACGTGGTTCAATCTAAGCCATCCACGTGTCGCACACGTGGCGCCCAGTCAGCGCCCCACGTCATCACCGAATATTTTTTTTTTCGATGAAAATTTTATTTTCTTCAAAATAAAATTCCGGGCATTTCCAACTCTTTAGAACTTCAATTTATTTTCTTAAAATAAATTCCTTGGCAACACTTTGAAAATTCATTTCTCTTTCTCTTTTTATTATTTTCAGTTCGGGTTTTCAATTGGGGCTTACAGAGGGATCTCCAGGACTAATTAATTTTAGCCCCAAACTGGTTAATATATTATCATCTCATGATAATAATTAATTACTGTTTAACAATATTTAATTCCACTAAATAAATATTGTTGCACTCTAAAATTAATTAAATTATTCATGAATTTCTCGATCTAGAATAATTTCGCATTTTACTCCTCCGTGTAGATATCCATGAAAAATAAATTGTAACTACTATCATTTATTTCTCTTCTCTAATCTGAAATTTATTGATTCGCCTTAAGTTCAAATTTTCTGTATGTGAAACACATTCATCATACAACTTCGGTGACGTATCACGCGAAGTGCTTTGGCCAAAGTCTTAATTCGAACTTTTACAAATCTATTTCAAGGATATCTCTTACCTTCCAGCAAGGCCACATATTCCTCGATCAATATAACTCTTTAGCGCATTTCATGTAATCACCGAACATACAAAGTATTTTGGTCACCCATTACCGAGACCTCACTTCGAGTATAATACAGTGACTAACACTACATGCCTAAAGCCGAAACATTATCCGGATTAAGAGTACAATGCTTCCTGAGATTTTATTCATTTTAGATAGCAGTATAAAATAAATAATCTCAGTGGTCCAGTTCGATGTTTCCAATCCTATTGAAAATCATCAACCTGTTATAACCGGAATCACCATTCCCTATGACGAAAGACTAATCATCTTATATAACCACGTTATAATCTTGATAAGAACATATTCTTGTCTTACCGACTAGAACTTTTAATGACACGTGATTTCGGTATTTAAAGTCTTTTCCTATGAAACACATTTCATATAAGAATACTATCACATGCCATTAATTATCAATATGTGAAATACTCACAACTTGCTGCAAATTCAGTTTTATTAATTCAACAAATTGAATTTTCAGGGCACTAATCCCAACAGCCTCTATAAGTCTAAAGACCGTCAGCCCGCCAGCTCTACCTGGTGTTCTTTGGGGGCTTATGATGTGGCATAATGTCACGAAGATACCAACCAAAACGTGGAATAAAACAAAGCACGACGTATCAGTCTTAGTTAGTTGCACGTTCGACCTCCCTCCCGACCCAAGATAGAGGGGTCAATTTATGCCTGAGAAAACGATTGGGTGACAAAGTCTCTTGACTTCCCCAGTTGAGATGCAAGTCAAGGATCATGCAAGATGTGCATTAAATGCAGATAATCTCCTGGCCTATTTCACTTAAGTGCACTATACCTACAACCATCAACTCTATAGATTCATTTAATGCACATTAAGTATGTGTACTTAGGCATGTACAAAGGTCCACCACCATAATACTCGTAGAATTCATCTCAGTTGGTAAGCACATCCATTGCACTTTTCTAGTACTTTAATTTACTTATAAGATTCTTGAGCTAATTGTTGATTTAGGCACAGGGGATTTACATCATCATGGCCAACTGTGACCCGACCTAGTTAACTATTTTTTTTCCCTTGTCCCATTTTCAGGTTGAGAAGATTTTTTTTTTAACTATCTTTGTTTACGATCCTCTCGGTCAAATCTTGTTCTCAACTATTTTTCGATACTTCACTCAATATTAATATCGTCATCACTACGTTTGATTATGTCTATAATCTACTAACAATAATTTTTCTTTAACATGATCAATTCTGTGTTTAGAAAGACAATTTATCTCATTTGATAATAGAAATTTTATTTTTTAATATTTATATTCATTTGCTCTAATACAATTTTATTAAATTTATATTGAAGCAGTATAATTTTAATATTACAACATATAAAGTATTTGGTTGTGTGCACCATTATTTACATAAGACCTTTTTAGTCCGACAGGATGTTAACTTTGTTGATGAAAAAAGATTTGTGCACTTCACGTGGGTAGTTAGGAGAGACCTCCTGCAACTTGTGTTTTAGGTGATATGCGACCAATTCTAGTCATATTTAGGAGTTAAATTATTCGTAAATTAGTTAGTAAAGTAGAAGTCAATCCAAGATTTTTTTCCAATAAATATAGTTAGAGTTGATAACATTCCGCTTAAAACATAACTAATAAATTCCACCAATGGCGCTGGTGAGGCATAAAACCACGCTCATATCGAAGCCGTCCACGTGTCGCCACCTGCCGGCTGAGAGATTGGACGCTCGCATTGATGGGCTCGCGGGCTAACCCAGCCCACTCGCTTGCTTATTAATATAGGCTCATGGGCCTCGGCCAACTATTCAGGTAAAGGGGTCAAGCTGACAGGTTTGACGCTCGCATCCCGGCCCTCAGGGTTATACCCTTCTCAGGGAGGCACCCACACGAGGGCCCGCTCCTGATGCTCGATGTTCTGATGCTCAAAGGTCATCTGCCGTGGGGAACCCATTCGTGCCCTCTTCGAGCGTCACCAGCGCTCGGTCGTGATCCTCCTTCTCCGCGACGGATCTGAACATTAGTGAAATGGACCTTGGGCCTTCCCCACGCGCGGCCCTCGCCAATAACCTCTGACACAGAAGAGGTGCGCACCTTGCACCTGACACGCCACCTCCTTTTCAGAGGTGTTGTTCTCACGCCCCCATGGGCTGCCACGTGTTAGGGCAACACAGGTTTGGGACCACATGGTCAGTTTACCCGATTTACCCTCATCCCTAACATATAAATAGAGGAGAACACATGCTTTCTTCCCCAAGTCATCTTCCACATACATACTGCATACATTGTTCTGGGCATTTTCCCTTACCTTCTCAAGCCATATTACTCTCACCACAGTTGCATCACCATTGCACATTGCACTCTTGGTGTTATCCTACCTGGAAGAACCCATGCTCAAGAGGAAACCCAGATCCCCCGGGGCCCTCACGCCTATGATGGTCTTTCCCTTTCATGCAAATATTAAGAGTGTTGTTGCATTTTAGGAAGTCCAGTTTCCCGCACCATCATTTTTGGCGCCGTCTGGGGAAAATCCATCACAACCGTCTTCATCATCATCAGTTTCTTCCTCTAAAAGCTAGTTGAAAAGTAACACCAGCAGCTTCCGTCATGGTCACCGTTACAAGATCTGGAGCTCTAGGGAACAGGGGCGGTCTTCCTCCCGTCAATGAGGAAAATGCTGAGAACCACCCCACCCCCACTGGCGGTATGCCCCCTCCTCTCGCCGGAAATACTGAGGCCGCCGCTGCAACTCTTCCCCCCTGAGGAAATGAGGCAGGAGGATCTGGCTCCAATCCTCCTCCCCCAGCCTTCGCTTAAAACGTCCCAGCTTCCCATCCAGGCGTGTACTCCATGGCCATGCCCCCGCCGGGATATGCTTATATGCAACCGGGGATGATACCCGGAATGGTGCCCATGGTCAAGCCCTATCAGGTGGGGACACTAAATCTCCCCCTGTCGCTGCCTAGAGAAATACAAGGGGTGGAAATGCCCCAGATTACAACTCAGCAACTCCAAGTGCTTTACGCGCAATGTGAGGGGCAGGTAGTACAGAACGCCTGGGAGCACTTCACTGCCTCCTATTTCCCCTCTTTGGCAGGTGCTCGAGCGGCTCCGCCCTTGGGAGGACTCCCGGCTCACCCGTTGACAATGGCACAAAATGCGTTGAGGGCCCAACAACCTCCCCCACCACCGATTCAGGAAAATGAGGCCCCGCCGAGGGTCCAACAAGGGCAGCAACTAGCGGGAAATGAGAGGGCCCCTCAAAATGAGAGGGCTGGAAACAATGAAGAGGTCTAATCGAGGGCCACAGAGAGGGCAAGCCGCAGAAATATCGGTGATCCTCAGCTTGCCGCAGTACAAGGTCAGCTTAAGGGGCTCCAGAATGTGGTGGACCAGCTCTCTCGAGCAAGGTCTCAAGTCCCCTGCGATGGGGGCGAGAGGTCCAGGGCCACAGACGCTCGCCGACCATGTAGCCCAATTTCTCGCCATCGAAGGGAAGCCAGCTATGAGGATCCCGAGGACAGGGATTACAGAATCGTGACGGGTGATTCCCCCCTCATCGAGGAGGTACTGATGACCCGTGCGGGGAAGGGTAAAATCCCCACGTCTGTCAACAGATATGATGGGACCACTGATCCAGCTGAACATCTGGATCACTTTGTGCACCTGATGCATTTGTACGATCACCCGAGCAACTATTGGGCCAAGGTGTTTGTCACTTCCCTCACTGGAATGGCTCAAGACTGGTACAAAAAACTTCCCCCGCGCTCAAACCGAGGATACTATGATCTGACTGACGCCTTCATAAGCCACTTCAACTCCTTGAAGGCACCAGCCCCAGCCGCGACAGCTCTCTACAGCTTGGTCCAGGGGCCGAACGAGAAGCTCCGGTCCTTCATGGGAAGGTTTAACAAGGAAATCTTGTTGGTGGAGAAGCCCTCGATGGATTTCTTGAGGCACGTTCTCTCTGGAGCCATCAACATGAAGCACTATGTCAGCAAAGAATTCGTAGAGGAGGTGGCCAAGAAAAAGCCACGCTCGTTGATGGAGATTAGGGACATAGCTGACTCGTTTTTCACCCTCGAGGATATGTACATCGCGAGGGATCAAAAAATGGCAAACGCCTCTCGCCCCAGCAAAGCCCCCGAGGACAAAGGAGAAACCAACAGGGGCCGGCGTCGCAGCCCTATTACCGCTCGTCGTAATTCCTCACCTCCGCGTAAGTTTGAGCGTATTCCCCTCAACCGCCCCATTGTTGAAGTATATTCCCTGGCGGATAAGAAACTCTTCAAAAGACCGCCGAAGCTGAGGGAAACTGAAGCTCAAAAGCGCTCAGGAAAGTATTGCGCTTTCCATAAGCAGAAAGGGCATGATACCAACGAGTGCCGCCAACTCGAGAGCGAGATTCAGAGGCTTATCGTCGGGGGGCACCTCAAGGAGTTTGTAAAGGTGTTGGAGAGGTATGACGAGCATTGCGTTGAACGAGCGCATGCTAGAGGGAGAAGCCGATCGCGCTCGCGAAGTCCCCGCCGCCATCACATTGAAATGAGCGATCGTGGGAAAGGAAAAGCTACGGATTTGGAGAATCAACCCTTCGCGGTCATCTACATGATCGCAGGAGGACCCTCGGGAGGTGACTCTAATGCCTCCCGGCGTCGCCATATTCGGAGTTATGACCAACGATCATCCTTGCCCAAGCCTGTACCCTCTGTTGACAGCTCTCCACGCTCGAAAGAGGATAACATTGTAGGGTTTATGGAGAAAGATCTGGAACACATTGTAACACCCTATGAGATCGGTGAAACCTCTGACTGTCCCATGGTGGTTAGTTTAGACGTTCATAACCACGTTGTAAAGAGAGTCTTAATTGATAGTGGAAGTTCTGTGAACGTTCTCCCTTACTCAACGTTTCAGAAATTGAACATAACAAACATTCCCCTCGAACCCCTCAAAACAGCCCTCTTTGGCTTTGGGGGTTTGGAGATTGTCCCTCGCAGATAGATTCTATTGGATCTCCCCTACAACATCATCATTGGGCGCCCAGCCCTCGAGGATTTCAAAGCAATAATCTCCACTTATCATCAGAAAATCAAGTTCCCCACTCCCGAGGGCACGGGTGAGGTTCTATGCAATGTCAAGGAGGCTTGGGAATATTACGTCCTTTCCCTTCAAAGCCATAAGCCCAAACAAGCTATTCAGGCAGGATCCACCAAAAAATCGGTTGACTTCCCCAAATTGGACGAGGAGGGTCCGGAACGCAAAAGGGCCAAGCTGTATAAAAAGAAGAACAAAAAGAAGACCCCCAGTGGAACCCAACGCACGGAAGACGGGCCGCCTGGGGCCGTCGAAGGATCTGTTTCCGAGAGCGAGGGTGACGGGCTCTCGGGTGAGGAAGGAAGTAGACTTACGGGGAGGAAAAGAGCGCTCGAGGCTCCTAGGCCTGAGGTTCGAATCGAGCCCACCGAAAAGTTTTTGACCATCGAGTTGGAACCGGGGAATCCTGACAAAACCACCCAGATTGGCTCAAATCTCAACGGTCCCTCGCAGGTTATGATGATTGATTTTCTTCGAGAAAACCTTGATATATTTGCCTGGAAAGCTTCTGATCTCACTGGGATAGATCCTAGTGTCATAGTCCACAGGCTCAATGTGGATTCGGCCTTCAAGCTGGTCAAACAAAAGAAAGGGACGTCCACGGTTTCAGAAGGCACGTCATTGAAGAAGAAGTGGGTAAGCTCTTGGACGCTCAGTATATTGAGAAAATCTTATACCCGGAATGGCTTTGCAATGTGGTCCTCGTTCCCAAGAGCACCAACAAATGGCGCATGTGCAATGACTTCACGGACCTCAACAAGGCGTGCCCCAAAGACCCTTACCCCCTACCGAGGATTGATCAATTGGTAGACTCAACAGCGGGGTGCGAACTCATGAGCATGATGGACGCCTTTCAAGGATATTATCAAATCTTCATGGCACCTGAGGACCGCCCCAAGACCTCGTTCGTGGTGCACATAGGAGTTTATTGTCTCAAAGTCATGCCATTCGGACTAAAAAACACGGGAGCGACTTATCAGTGCCTCGTCAACAGAATGTTCGAGCGCGAGATAGGAAAATCTATGGAGGTATATGTAGACGATATGATAGTCAAGAGCGAGCGCCGACATTCGCATCTAGAGGATCTCAAGCGAACTTTCAACGTCCTACGCCATTATGGAATGAAATTGAACCCATCCAAATGCACATTTGGCGTTCGGGTTGGTAAATTTTTGGGGTACATGGTCAGTCAGCGTGGCATAAAGGTGAATCCGGAAAAGATTAAGGTGATCCTTGATATTCCCTCCCATCGGAACGTGCTAGCACCCCTTAACACGTGGAGGTACCACACCCCCGCACTATAGGTCAATCCATATACAAAACGGCCAATCCGTATATGAACCAACCTATAACGAACGGGTGACAATGCAATACACGACGAGCTAGGCGGGATTACTAACATACGCAACAAAACAAAGCGGAAGCATAATTAGTTCTGTACAATATTTCCATTTACCCAATCATGACATTTCTCATTTACCAAATAAGGTATATTCTATTATTACCTATCAATACATTATCATCTTCAATTAAAACAATAACAATAACTACAATTTCATAATTAACAATAAGCAATTAAATACACGAACCATGGTTGACTCGACTACATGAACTGGACTCGACTCAACTCAACTCCCGCCTAGCGTGCACCTGCAATAACCTGAAAGGTGGAGGCGTCAGTCTGTGAAGACCGAGTGAGGGGTTTATATACATATTAGCGCAGATAACATGCAAGTCATATTTTCGGGTAAAGATTTATAAAAGATAAATATACAAGTTCAAAAATAATATAGCTTCGCCCGAGAATACAACTATCAATATTAAATACTTGTTCTTTCATGCAATCGATAAACATGCTTGCTTGCTTGTTAATCATTAGGTGATCATGCAATTCAATTACCGTGCAATCGTGCGGTAGTGTACTCAAATTAGCACATTCATGGGATGGAAATTATGCAATCAATACATGGCTTGCTTGTAACACGATAGGGTTTGTTCCTCCTGTGGTTGGACGGACAACCACCAGCTCTAAGACTAGCCCAGCGCCCTCGCTAAGGAGAACCTGGCCAGGAGAACACAGGTACACGATAAGGCTTTGTTCTTCTTGTGGTTGGACGGACAACCACCAGCCTGAAGACCAACCCAGCGCCCTCACTAAGGAGGACCTGGCCAAGAGAACACACGTACACGATAGGGTATTGTTCTTCCTGTGGTTGGACGGATAACCACCAGCCCGAAGACCAGCCCAGCGCCCTCACTAAGGAGGACCTAGCCAAGAGAACACACGTACTTGCTTTCATGAACATGACATGCTTGATTCGTGAACAATAACATACTTGAAATGATAAGTGATTTCATGAAATTATAACTATAAATACCTTTGGCCAAAAATCACGTAAAGGTTATACGGGTTCTATATAATATAACTAAAAATTAAACCTCACCTGACAGGCAACACACGACTCGTGAATGCGTGAACGTGTTCATGCTTGATAATCTCCGCCCTGGAGAATAACTTGAGATGAAAATAGATGAAAGAAGGTGATGAGTATGGATGCTTGAGCTTGAATCATGAATTTCCTAGCAAATTCTAGCTTGAAGATGAAGGATTTCTCTTCTTCTCTTTCATGAAGTTGGTTCGGTAGTCAAGGAAGCAAATAAGGTTTTGGCATGAAAATGACATGAAGCTTGTGGAAGAGATGCATATGATATACCGATATATTTGGGGAAATATTGTAATATTTGCAATCAAATCCTTAAGAATATAAGTTCATGCAATTGAGTATAGCAAGTTTGGAAAATGATCAATTAGGTCCAAGAGGTTTTCATGCAATTGGGTCCTTAAAGGAAAGGAAATGAACAATTAAGGACAATCATGCAATTAATACAAATTTGGACAATTAATTCATGTAACAATTAAATTCCATTCATACAAGAATTCTCAACTTGACACGTATTTCATGCATTTTCACATATTCACGTCGAAATACAATTTATAAGAATTATTATAACATGTATAAATTGAATAAACATAAACAATAAAATAAAATCCTACGCTCGAAACCCACACGTGTCGAGCGTACCTGACTGTCTGAAAATCGGGGCGTTACAGTGAGGGAAGTCCAAGTGCTGGTGGGAAAGATTATTTCATTGAACAGATTCATCTCCCGCTCGGCGGACAGGAACCTACCTTTCTTCAGAATTTTGCGCAACGCTCGCAACTTCACCTGGAGTGAGGAATGTGAGAAGGCTTTGCAGGATATGAAGCAATACCTCGCGAGCGCACCACTGTTGACTAAGCCTGCCCTGGAGAAAACTTGATTATTTACCTTTCAGTCTCCGCAGAGGCTACGAGCGCTGTCTTAGTGGCTGTCCGTGAGCGTAAACACATGCTGGTCTACTATTTGAGCAAAACTTTGCAAGGGGCGGAGAAGAGATACATGGAAATAGAGAAATTCGCTTTTGTGCTCGTCAATGCGTCTCAAAGGCTAAGGCCTTATTTTCAGGCTCATTCTATCACAGTGCTCACAGACCAACTCCTCAAGCAGGTATTAGCGAAGCCAGACGTATCAGGCAGGTTAATCAAATGGTCCATTGAACTAAGCCAATTCGACATCTCTTTCGAGCCTCGCACGGCGATACAGGCCCAGGCAGTAGCTGACCTGTTAGTGGAGCGATTCAATTTGAATACCAAGCCCTCAGTGGAGGAAGGGTTGTGGCTCCTGCACACAGACGGCTCCTCGACCTCATAAGGGGGGGAAGCCGGGGTGACCCTCAGAGACCCTCACGGTACAGAGGTGGATTACGCTATTAAGTTGGCGTTCCAGGTCACCAACAACGAGGCTGAGTACGAGGCTCTAATCCAAGGGCTCTGGATAGCCCTCCAGAATGGTGTCGTTCGGGTAACTGCTTATGTTGACGCGCAGCTGATCGCAAGTCAGATCAATGGCACTTATGAAGCTCGAGAAGCCACTATGGTGCAGTATTTAGCGAGGGCTAAGAATGTGATCGCCAAGTTCAAAGAGTTCCATTTGTTGCAGGTCCCCCGAGTAGAAATCGAACGTGCTGACGCTCTTTCCAAGTTCGCTTCGGCCCTTGATGACTCATGCGAGCGCTCAGTCACGTTCCTCAGGACAGAGAAACCGCTGATTAGTGAGGCAGAACCCTCGAGCGGGGTGAACATGATTGACCCCGCTGAACCTTGTTGGTTGGACGAAATCGTTAAGTTTATCAGGGATGGGACCTCCCCGAGCGATAAGGTAGAAGCTCGGAAGGTTAGGAGTAAGGCCCCTCGCTTTTCTCTCGATAGCGATGGTCGGCTGTTCAAGCGATCTTTCCAAGGTCCACCGCTGAGATGCCTACGACCCTCGCAAGCCAAGGAAGTGTTGGAACATGTGCACAGCGGAAGTTGTGGGAATCATTCGGGCGGTCGAATACTGGCCAAGAAAGTTTTGAGAAGCGGGTTCTACTGGCCCTCGCTATTGCGGGATGCCGTCAGTTACTCCAAGAAATGCTCTAAGTGCCAGTTCCATTCTAACACCCCCCAACTACCGGCCGCTCAAATGATCCTTATTGATGTCTCTTGGCCCTAAAACCAGTGGGGCATTGACATTGTGGGACCCCTTCCAATAGCGGTCGGGCAAAAGAAGTTTGTAATACTCGCCGTGGATTATTTCACTAAGTGGGTCGAGGCCGAAGCGGTCGCCAAAATAACGTTCAAAGTTGTGAGGGATTTCATCTGGAGGAACATCATTTGCAGGTATGGCATCCCAAGGGTACTCATCTCGAACAACGGCTCCCAATTCATTGCTGACACGCGGGATTGGTGTTATAAGCTGGGGATTGAGCAACGCTTCACTTCCGTGGGCCATCCTCAAGCCAACGGTCAAGCTGAAGTGACCAACCGAACCATACTCCAGCATTTGAAAACGATGCTCGAAAGTAAAAAAGAGGAATGGGCAGAAGAACTTCAGGGCGCCCTCTGGGCGTACCGTACCACCCCACGAGCGGCAACGGGGAAAACCCCTTACTCCCTCGTATATGGCTCCGAGGCTATGGTACCTGCGGAGATCACTCAAGAATCCGCACGTGTGGCCTACTTCGAACCTGCAATCAACGAAGCCAATCGGACGTTCGAATTAGATTTGATAGACGAAAGGAGGAACACAGCTTGGGCTCGCATCCACAAGTACAAGGCGACTGTAGCCCGCCAGTATAACAAGCGTGTCAGAGAAAGAACTTTCCAACTAGGGGACTTGGTTCTCAAAAAAGTTGAAGTTTCTAAACATGTGGGTAAGTTGGATCCCAATTGGGAAGGCCCCTTCAAAGTCGTTCAAGTACGAGCGAACAGCACCTACTTGCTAGAGACTTTGCGAGGCGAGCGACTCCCAAGACCGTGGAACGCGTGCAACCTTAAACGGTTCTACGTATAAATGTCCACCTTTGTAATCGCCCGCTCGCGGCGCTTTGTACTTTCTTTTGACAGAAAGCATGATGTAATCATCTTTGAATTGCAAGTATAACAGTAAGTACTTTATCCCTTATTATGTCATTTATTTACTTTTCCTTTGATTAATGGCCTGGGTAACAAAAAGCTTACTCTGTGTCGAGCATCCTCCACGTCGAACGGCCTAATTAATACCTCATTAATCTCAAATCAACGCTACCTATGTGTCAAGAACTCTCCACACTAAGTATGTTGACGCTCATAAGCGTGTAAGCCCCATGAATGAGCGTGTCAAGTGGTGGGAGGCTAAACGCTTAATTTACGCCAACTGGGTGCTCACCACGCCAGTTTGTGCTCGTAAACCCCCAATGACCCTCACCTTCGTGGGTAAGAGCACGCTCGCAAAATAGCGGATCCTGGACCAGTCCTTTCAGGGCTGCCTCAGGATGATGCTAACACTATGGCTACGCTCGCTTTAATCCTATACTTAGCGAATCCTACAGTTGATTTCTAAGTACGTTCAACTCACTGGAACGCTCAAGATGGAGGTGCACGTCGCATGCCTAAGGCCAATACTTAGTTAAAATCCTTAGAGGTTTTCTAAGTTCAAATTCGAGCCTCATCGTGAATATGGCCAGGGAACCCTCTTAAGGAATTCCCTCGAGCCCAGGCTATCATCTCTCAAATTGCCAGACATCTCCAAATTTTAAACTTAGTATGCACGGAGACAAGCGCCAGGGAACCCACGAAGAAAACGCCCTCACGCGCATACACTCCCATCGTAGACATCCAAACCACAAGAAAGATAAGCGTACAAACATTGAGTGCAATGAGACAACAACTATTAACATTCAAAAGCAGAGTAAAACAAACATAAATATTCCGGCTGAAAAGGGAAAGTTCAAATATGATGAGGAAAGACTAAGGATCAAATACAGAAATAGAATGTTCATAAAACTAGAATGGAAATCGAACAAGCAGAATCTTAAGGCAGCAGTTGAAGGGCTTCATTCAGCTTGGCCCTCGGGTTCAGGAAGGGCAGTGGAGAGGGGAACTGGGGCCAACACGTGGGCGTTGGAAGTCTCCGCATCACCAAGGTCCTCGCCATCCTGAGCTTCTATGGTGCCACCCTCGTCCTCTATCAGGAGTGGCCCAGGCTTAATAGGGTTGGCAGCCATAAACTCTTCTTGGAGTATACTCACCAGCCCCTGATACTCCGGTTCAGCCAGGCCTTCCGAGGGATCTTCATCCTGGATCATAGGCTCACAGTTTTCGTCCAGGTCCATGCGTAGGCGGTCGTCAGTTCGAGCGCTCTCGGGGGCTAACCCCAGCTTAACCATCTGCCCAATCACCTTGTGAAAGAAACGATGAGCGTTGTCAAAGCAGTGCATATTGGCGGCAAAAGCGAAGGCCTTAGAGCGCATAAATTTCAGCACCGAGTCCCATGCCACCTTCAACTCAAGGCTGGCCACCTTCTCCTGCAAGTCAGTGAGAGACATATTGATTACCTCGTTCTGACGAGTGCTCTCGGCTAACTGCTATCCCAACTCTCCATTCTGGATCGTCATCTGGTCTCGCTCCTCCTTCAGCTTATTGTGGCGATGGCTGAGGGTCAGGAATGCATCGTCCGACTTCTTCAAGGCCTCTTTCAACCTGTCATTCTCAAGGTTGGCGTCTGTCAGTTGAGCGTTGACATTGTTGTAATCCTCCTGCAACTGATCGGGGTCGGAGATGCGCAGTAGCTTCTTGTATTTGGCCTTATGTTCGGAATAGGCCTACGCTCGACCCTACAGATTCTTCAGCCTCGGGATTACTTCCTGGAAAATCATAGGCGAGGGTCACTATGAGAGTTATGGTATAGAAAGGGGAATTTTACAAAGGAAATTAGGGACTCACCGTCAGGAGGGCGTGGCAAGCATCGTCCGCGACTCGAGCGGCATCATGCTCGTTCAACTTATCGTGGTCGCCGGAGAATTAAAATTTTCCGACGATATCAGAGACTAGGTTCACAGAGTACGCGGTCTTCTTCAGCAGAACGGGACCTTCCGTCCGCTGGCGTTTGTAACGGGTGTCGTCCCGGCAGCCCATTTTCCAGAAGTCCTCATCCTCTGATGAGGAAGTATCGCTGCCCTCGCCACGGTGACCCACGACCACCTCTTTCCCTTTGCCAAAAATGGGGATAGAGTCTGGAAATCTCTTTCTCTTCCCCTGGCGGTCGGCCTTGATGGCATCGTGGAAACGGGCTAACTCCCCCGAGCAGTTGCGAGAGTCGGTAGAGCTGAGCGCGATTGGACCCTCGAGGGCAGCCGACGGAGGTGTAGCCTCTCGAGCGCCATCTACTGTCAAGTCTTTGATGGGGGAGCTTTGTTCTCGGCGCCGCTGCGAGCGCCTTCGTTGCCACGTCTGACCCCTCGCCAGGCCCCTCTCCCCCTTTGGGCATTGGGAGGGCGCGCTCGTTGTTGTTGCTGTTGCTGAGGGTTGGCACCAGGCCCCTGAGCGCGCATCATTCGGGCAAGTCTTTCGGCATTCATCCCTGATGTTAGTATTTGGATATCTGCAAATAAAAGATACGAGCGTCAGAAGGTGGAAGTGTGGACGATAATTGCAGAAGTATAATAAATTAAACAAAGTCAGCAGTGCTATCGTAAGAGTTAGAACAGTTAGTTCCTAGAATCTAACCATCAAGGGCCATGATATCTGTTGGAGGATTGATTATCATGCTCGGGGGGTAGGATAGGCCATAACGGAATAATACTCCCTCATTCTTCATCAAGACCTCAGCCTTGATCCATTTCTTCTCATTTTTCATTGCGAGGGCCAGTCCCTTCGCCCAATCCTCGAAAACTTTGTTCTTTGTCCTCTCCTTAATCAGTGGCCCTTCACCATGTATCAACCACCCTCGGTGAACCCTGAAAATCCCCCTAGGAGCCCCAACGAAGAAATATTTCTCCTTCCAATGCTCGCCATACGAAGTGGAGGGAGAGTCAATCATTTTGAAGCCGGATTTGGCTTGGGCGTAGTAAAACCCATCTGTGGGGGATGAACACGTTGAGCGGGCCACCTGGATCAAACTATCAAAATTTTCAACGGAGGGTTCCTGGCCTAATGCCCTCATCAGAATCACGAAGGTGTTTATTAAAGCAATGCCGTTTGGAAGAATTTGGGAAGGGCACAGTCTAAGATGATGGCAAATGGTACAAACGGTGGATGGGATCGGAAACCTTAGACCCCCGGCCAGAACCGCGTCCCAATAAACTGTCATCATCCCCGGCGGCGGTAAATTTGCTCTTTCCCTCTCCTCGGGAAGGCGCATGGGGAACACCGCCTCATCCTAGTATGCTTTTGTCCTTAACTCCTCCAGATCTTCGAGCGTCAAGATGCTCTCAATCTCATCCGGAGACCTGTCGGTTTGGTGAGGGTTATTTTATCTCGCTCGGGTGGCAGGCTCTTTCCCTCTCCTTTGGCGTTTTCTGGGGGGTTCAGCATCAGCACGACGCTCAGAAGGCCCAGCACCGCCCTCGGGGCCCGCAATGGAATCCTATGATCTTGGGGTCTTACAACGCTATTCAACACAGGAAACACTCTCTCTCCCTGCCTCTGCATTTCCATTACGTTGTGCATCTCTTCAAAAAGGTCATTTACCCCTCCAGGAGCACGCTCGTCCATTCCTTGAACGGCGGCGCCAACCTCTTTATCCCTAGCTTCAACTGGAGCCCTGGCCACTGGAATAGCAGTAGGAATCTCCTCGCCTGGGGAAGCCCTGGCCATTGGAACTGCTGTAGGCACATTATCATGAGGGGAAGAACTCCCCACTGACATCTCATCTATTTCCCTCACAAAGGCTTCTGCGTTGTTATTCGCCATATCGGGGGTTTTATTGGTTCTTGAGATTGGAAATTTCTCTCAGTACGATTGACGGAGAAGGAGGCTTCTGGAAAGGATTCAATGGCAGAAAAAACAGTTCCTCACTTAGAAAGTTTCACTCACGCACAACCTAAATCTAAAAGTTAGTATCAGAATATCAGGATTTGTGGAAGTTTTACCTAGAAATTGAAGAAGAAGCTCGCCGGAATTTGTAAAAGTTGCAGAGAACTCTTGCTGCGTATGTGTTTGAAGGAGACCAAATGCGTGAAAGAGGCTCCAAAACTCGGCAAATCCCTATTTATAGGGGAGAATTTACATTGATTAGGGCTGGAAATTCAAAACGCAATCATTTCCCACCTAGAAAATCCCCCCACTTTTGGTAACCGCCTCACGTCTCCCGGAGTACACGCTCCCACGTTCCCACTCATCATTTAATGCGGACACGACTTCATTTAATGCGATGTCAGAACGTGTCCGTTGCGGAAGCTAAGCGGTCCCTTCTCTTGCAGAGACTTGACCCTCGGATATTCAAAAATTCAAGGCTCGCCTCTCTTAAATTCTACAGTACGCTCAAGCGATACTACAGAATTTAGGGGGCAAAATGGTGAGGCATAAAACCACGCTCGTATCGAAGCCGTCCACGTGTCGCCACCTGTCGGCTGAGAGATTGGACGCTCGCATTGATGGGCTCGCGGGCTAACCCAGCCCACTCGCTTGCTTATTAATATAGGCCCATGGGCCTCAGCCAACTATTCAGGTAAAGGGTTCAAGCTGACAGGTCTGACGCTCGCATCCCGGCCCTCAGGGTTATACCCTTCTCAAGGAGGTACCCACACGAGGGCCCGCTCCTGATGCTCGGTGTTCTGATGCTCAAAGGTCATCTATCGTGGGGAACCCATTCGTGCCCTCTTCAAGTGTCACCAGCGCTCAGTCGTGATCCTCCTTCTCCGCGACGGATCTGAACATTAGTGAAATGGACCTTGGGCCTTCCCCACGCGCGGCCCTCGCCAATAACCTCTGACACAGAGGAGGTGCGCACCTTGCACCTGACACGCTGCCTCCTTTTCAGAGGTGTCGTTCTCACGCCCCCATGGGCTGCCACGTGTTAGGGCAACACAGGTTTGGGACCACATGGTCGGTTTACCCGATTTACCTCATCCCTAACATATAAATAGAGGAGAACACATGCTTTCTTCCCCAAGTCATCTTCCACATACATACTGCATACATTGTTCTGGGCATTTTCCCTCACCTTCTCAAGCTCCATATTACTCTCACCACAGTTGCATCACCATTGCACATTGCACTCTTGGTGTTATCCTAGCTGGAAGAACCCTCGCTCAAGAGGAAACCCAGATCCTGAGGCCCTCACGCCTGTGATGGTCTTTCCCTTTCATACAAATATTAAGAGTGTTGTTGCATTTTAGGAAGTCCAGTTTCCTGCACCATCAGGCGCATATGAAACGTTCATGTCTTTTCCGTCCAAAAAGTTAACAGTGGAACTTAAATTGTAACTTCATTAAAAAGTTGAGACTAAAAGTTAAATAAAAATATCGGACCTACACTCAAATTTTATGCCATGTGGTAATAAAATTGTATTTTTTTAAAATTTTATATTGTTAAAAGAATTTTTCAATCCCAAAATATATTATTATATAACTCATATATGAGATTTTTATAAAATGAGAGATATAGGCTTTAGAAATATTCAATTGAAAACATTCCTTTGTCAAAATTTATAATATGCATTATTTTGTTGTCTTTCAATTTGTTAGACGTCTCTTATTATAATAAACATTTTAAAGGTTTTAAAATTGAAATTTTTGGCATGTTAGTTTCACAGGCTTTAGTAATATGTAATTGAAAACATTCCATTTGTCAAAATTTATAATGTGATTAATTTATTGCCTTTTAATTCGTTAGACATCTTTTATTATAACAAACACTCTAAATTATAGGCAAAATTGACATCTTATATTATTAAATTTGAATACAATTAATTAATATCTTAATATTAATTAAAAGGTTTAAACAATTTTTCAAACAATTTTCAAACAATTTTTTAACTTCAATTTATATATTTTTTAATTTAAATAATCCGACGGGATTCCCGTCGAAAATATTTATTTTTTATTTTTATTTAAAAATTCTATATTTTAAGAAAACCGACGGGATTTCCCTCGGAAATCCGTCGGAATTATTTAATGTTATTTTAAAATTCAATATTTAAAAAAACCGACGGGATTCCGAGGGAAATCCCGTCGGTTTTATTTATTTTTTATTTTTTCTTAATTTTTTATTTTATTGTTTATTTAATCAAAAATTACATTATTTAATATTTATTTTAATTTCTATTTAAAAATTCTATATTTTAAAAAACCCGACGGGATTCCCCTCGGAATTCCATCGGAATTATTTAATGTTATTTTAAAATTCAATATTTTGAAAAACCGATGGAATTCCGAGGGAAATCCCGTCGGTTTTATTTATTATTTATTTTTTTTTTAAAAAAATCAAAGCCTGTCGGAATTCCATCGGAATTCCCTCGGATTTTCCGATGGAATTCCGACGGATCCTTTCCCTCAGAATTTTCCGTCGGATTTTGCAGGTTTTCTTGTAGTGTCTACTTTATCTCCGAAACCACTATAAATACCCATGCAAGCACCTGCAACCACTCACACCAGAACTAGTTCTAATTCATAACCAAAAATGGGTAATCCGAGTAGTTTGATTCTTGGTCTTTTGTTGCTTTTCTTGGCTTCCTTTGCTTGTGAAACTGAAGCTAGGGTTCCAAGAAGTTTAGCTTTTGTGAGAACTAGAGGCTCCCATTTTGTTCTCCATGGTTCGCCTTTTCTCTTCAATGGGTTCAATTCGTATTGGATGATGCACGTTGCTGCGGATCCTGCTCAGAGGCAAAAAGTCTCTGATGTTCTTAGAGAAGCTTCCGCCGCCGGCCTCACTGTTTGCCGGACATGGGCTTTCAGTGATGGCGGTGATCAAGCTCTGTAAATTTCACCAGGAACGTATGACGAAAGAGTATTTCAGGTAATTGTCCAAGAAATTCGATATATATAGACACATATGTATAGATGTGACTATATTCATGTGTTAATGGGGCAATATGGTTTTTGAAATGAATTTCCAGGGACTAGATTTTGTGGTTTCTGAAGCAAGAAAATACGGGATTCGATTGATTTTGAGCTTCGTCAACAATTACAATGATTTTGGAGGCCGACCACAGTATGCTCAATGGGCGAGAAATGCAGCGGTCCAGATTAATGGCGATGACGACTTCTACACAAATCCCGTGCTGAAAACCTACTACAAGAACCACATCAGGGTACATGCATGCTCAAATTTAACATTCTATTGTTCTTTTAAGTTAATTCAGTTATTAAAAATAGTTTTACACATGCAATGCAATGCAGAGAGTGGTGACGAGATTCAACACCATCACTAGAGTTGCTTACAAGGACCACCCAACGATCATGGCTTGGGAACTCATGAACGAGCCCCGTTGCCAGACTGATTACTCTGGAAGAACCGTTATGTAATAATTCTATTTTTTTTTTTTTACTTCATTTGTGTTTCATCTTCTATTTCATATATTGTATGTTTTATGCTGACATGTTTGTCAGGAAAACGGGTGCAGGTGTGGGTTCAAGAAATGGCGAGTTTTGTGAAATCTTTGAATAAGAAGCACTTGCTTGAGATTGGGATGGAAGGGTTTTATGGAAATACAATGCCAGAAAGGAAGCAAGTCAATCCGGGTTACCAAGTTGGAACTGATTTCATTAGTAACAATCTTGTCAAGGAGATTGATTTTGCAACCATACATGCCTACCCTGATATTTGGTTAGTAATCAATGATAATTCCCGTAATTAATAAATTAAGCTAACCAACTTAATTTATAATTAATTAATTATTTTCATTAAAAGAATTCATTTACAAAAAAATATACTTATTCACCCAGATTGATGTATATGTGTACGTCATAAAGCAAGAAATGATATCCATATATGTGTGTGTATATATATATATATATATATCCTTTCCTCAGCAAGCTGAATTAGGGGGAAATGATTGGGCAGTTGGGTTAGTTGTATAAAGGCTTTCTCACTTCCATATGGGCAACTAGTATAAAAACCAAAATTTGTTAACCCATTTTCTGCCAGAAAACCTGCAATAAAATCTGCCAAAAAAAAGTGACACAGAGTTCCCCTCAAACAGTGGTTGGACGGACAACCACCAGCCCGAAGACCAGCCCAACGCCCTCACTAAGGAGAGCCTGGCCAGGAGAACACGTACTTGCTTTCATGAACATGGCATGCCTGATTCGTGAACACTAACATACTTGAAATAATAAGTGATTTCATGAAATTATAAATATAAATACCTTTGGCCAAAGCCACGTACAGGTTATACGGGTTCTATATAACTAGAAATGAAACCTCACCTGACAGGCGACACACGACTCGTGAATGCGTGAACGTGCTCATGCTCAATAATCTCTGCCCTGGAGAATACTGGATAAGAAACGGGACAATGTACGTACATGAGACTATAATTCAAGGACGTTATTCCATATAATGACACACGGCATGATCATACACGAGACATCGAGCAATACATAATGTAGCATAATAACATCTTGTTTTGGCATGTAATCAATCATATAATACCAATTTGGGGTCAAATAAACCATCGGATCGAGGGGCTAAAAATGTAATTTTATGCAGAATATTTCTGCCCTTCCAGGAGCCTGGGAACGGCTATTCCAGGTTTTAGTGTAAAATGGGAAGGGTCGTTCCCTAGTCCTGAAATGCTCCCCGAAGAGGGAACGGCCATTCCCATCTGTGAGACAAAGTGGGAACGGTCGTTCCCCTCTTCGCCGCCTGCATGTTATTTAAATCAATTGGAACGGTCGTTCCCCAATTACAAAGGGAACGGGAAGGGTCGTTCCCATTTTACAGAAGGTGCAGAAGCAGGGGAGAAGAATAGGGGAAGCACGAAACCACCTTCAATCCTCAACAAACTCACATAATTCAATTCTAAACATAATAATTCATGAAAGGAAATAAGTATACATGCTTAAAGTGCAATAAAACACAATACAAACACTTGTTTCATTCTTGATCATCTCAAATCATCAATTTCAAGTTCATACATAAATCCATCATATATCATCAAATTCTCCAAGAATTCATGCATGATTCCCAAGCTATGATCAATTATTCATACTCCTTTCAACAAATAATCCATTTACCTCAATAATTCTTAACCCTAGCTTCAAGAGATAAATTCCAAGAAATCATATAAATGCTCATATATACCTTGAGATGAAAATAGATGAAAGAAGATGATGAGTATGGATGCTTGAGCTTGAATCATGAATTTCCTAGCAAATTCTAACTTGAAGATGAAGGATTTCTCTTCTTCTCTTTCACGAAGTTGGTTCGGTAGTCAAGGAAGCAAATAAGGTTTTGGCATGAAAATGAAATGAAGCTTGTGGAAGAGATGCATATGATATACCGATATATTTGGGGAAATATTGTAATATTTGCAATCAAATCCTTAAGAATATAAGTTCATGCAATTGAGTATAGCAAGTTTGGAAAATGATCAATTAGGTCCAAAAGGTTTTCATGCAATTGGGTCCTTAAAGGGAAGGAAATGAACAATTAAGGACAATCATGCAAATAATACAAATTTAGACAATTAATTCATATAACAATTAATTTCCATTCATACAAGAATTCTCAACTTGACACGCATTTCATGCATTTTCACATATTCACATCGAAATACAATTTATAAGAATTATTAGAACATGTATAAATTGAATAAACATAAATAATAAAATAAAATCCTACGCTCGAAACCCACACATGTCGAGGCTACCTGACTGTCTGAAAATCGGGGCGTTACAACTCTCTCCCCCTTAAGAGAATCCGTCCTCGGATTCCATGTCCTGAATTCCTGGAATTTAATTGGCTCTTACGTGTTCATCCCACGCGGGTTAGCTACTCCCCGTCAGGGATTAATTCGAAAGAGATCTTCAATCCGTGAGATTCCTTGCAATGCTATTAAATTACGACCCTCAACTTTCCGGGATTCTAAACACTTGTAAGAAAATCTAGCCTTCCACTACACAAGTTGACACGTAATTAAGATAGTGAGAGTGCCCCGACTCTCAAACAATTAACAGAAGAACCCCGTCTCCCGAGCAAGGAACAAGAGAACCCCGTCTCTTGACAACCCCTAGAGAATCCCCGTCTCTCACGCACACAAAATAAAATTCAAGCAAGCACTTAGACAGTTATTTACAATTAACACATAAGGATCAAATAAAATTTATCACTTCTGCAAATAATCGTTCACGTAATAAGTAATAACAATCAAGAAATCATATGCAAAAACAATGAAATAATAATAATAATAATAATAATAATAATAATAATAATAATAATAATAATAATAATAATAATAATAATAATAATAATAATAATAATAATTAATAATAAACAAAGAGTCACGTACATAAATAACAAGATAATGATAATAATAGAATAATGGTACATGGTATGCATGATTATGTGTACCGTTCACCGAGGATTGCAGTTCTGTCACTGAATTGATTCAGTTGAATACTTGATTCTTTAGTTGAGGTTTTGCTCGCTTGGTACCATTACGGTTCGACATTCCCATTTCTAGTAACCATCTCTGCCCTTGTGCTATTTTCTAACATAATCCGTAAATCATCATTAATCACCACATCTTCATACCCCGTTTATATCCTCAGATTTGCCGGTTGAACTTTTCTTAGACCGATTCCTATATTCACCTTCCGATTTTGGAATTGCAAGTAACCCTTGGATTTCTTGTCATGGAGTAGTAGTACGGTCAGGCCTAAAAGACTGGTTTTGTGCCCCAAACAAACTCTTATCCGACAACCAGCGGGAATAGGTGTTACCCTTTTCTATACTTCGATAATCCAAGTAAAACATGTTCCTGAAGTACAAGTCTTAACCCATTATTTGAAATTCGAAAGTTGCGCTCTTATTCCCTTAGCAAATAACACGACGGATATTTAATACGGAAGGGAATCCAGGTGGTTATCTCATGAGAATACCCGAACAAGCACTTTTACATAGGACCGAAGGACCTAAATCCTTGAAAAATGTCTTCCCTTTAATCCCGGGAATTTTGATGACGTACCCAACACTCTGCGAAATATCTTAAAAGGAAGGATTGCCCAAGCTTTCAAGCTTTCATCTTTCTGAAGTGTTCATGGTAACTGGTATATTCATGGAGACGACGGCAACCACACGGATGGAAGCACGGTGTGCATTCACAGACATCTCTAGGGTATAAGTAATAACTTCGTAAGAAAACTCTTGTCGGAGTTAACCTACTAAAACTGAAGATTGCTTCTGAGTATTACCCAACTGAATCCTTTCTATTTAGTGAGTCAAATGATATCCTGAGTCCAACAGAAAATCATAAACGGTGTATCCACCTAACGGAGAACGGCTATAACAAGGTACTGTCGATGATGGGATTTTTCTTTGAATAAGAGGGAGGAAAGTTCAAGTTATTGGAACTTCCCTCACATGGTTCTGATAGAGGTTTCTACGAAAATCGGTTTTCTTGAGGTTTCCAACTTCCCGAGTGCTATCTAACTGCAGACTTCAATTTATTCCTAGACTTACTCTCCCCCTTAAGAAAATAGAATTTTCTTGTTCTTTAGATTTATTCTGTCCTTTTTCCACTTGCAAGCTTCTCTGCTGATTCCATTCCCGTAACCTTTTCCTCGTTCCTCTGGTCGTTAATCAAAATTTTGATTGATGATCCTTTTCTAATTCTTTATGTTATCAACATACTCAACCTGAAGCTCCTTGACTGTCACCACTTTGGTTTGATGTTAATATTCTTCAACATTCTACCCTCACCTAATGCTTTCCAGCGAATTGGCATTTACAAGTTCAGCACCATAGTCCGAAACAAGAAAGTTACTCTCTTACTCGCAATGCATCTCCGAAGTACAGATCAATTTCTGAAGGTTGAAGGACCCACTGAACATTTATCCGCTTGGACTTATCAACCTTTCCCCGTTCCAAAATTTTCCAAATATTTATATCATAACCTCTCCTACTAAATCTTGGATCAATAAATTCTCACAGTCCCAAACATTTTTAATCTTCCAGCGAAATCAAATGACCCGATTCCCACACGATACCCAATGATTCAGAATCTCCTCTTTAAAATTCAAGTTGTAGAAACAGGAGCAAGGATTGTGCAGATTATAGGAGAGCCTATTCACAATAAACACTAAATAATGCATGATGGTTAAGGTGTTAATGCACATATTGCCACCAATTGAAAATGTAACATATTAGAACAATTGTATCATTTTAAAGATATACGTATTAGTAAGAAAAATGTGAGTAATGTGAATAATTTGAACATGTATCCCAGGCATCAAGTAGGAAATTTCAAATACAATTAGAACAACATTTATAAATGAGAAACAATTAATTAGTAGCTTTGATGCACGTGCTTATGAAAGCATTGAAGAACCTGGCACCGTAGAAATATTGGGCTCAAATCCGGTGTCCCTTCCGAATTGACTAAATTGCAACTCGGTTCGAACGGTTGATCAATCTCTTAAATCTTCAAAATCCTCCAGTCTAGATTTATATATATTTCCAAAACCTGACACTCACAGCTTACTTTGCAAATAAATGCATGTGGGTGAAACGTGTTCATGTCATATAGTTGTCACATAATCAATGTCTAACTAAACACGTCGATCACCTAAATTTCCAAACAATTCAAGATCACTTAATAGGCAATTAATAGCGAAAATCAATACAAGAGCACAAGTTTTCAAGTATTTCAATCAATTCCAGAAGTTCAAGTAGATCAAGACATTCAAATAGTATGCAAGACTCTCAATTTGTCAAGTAATTCCTATGCCGTACGACCTAGACTTGACACAACACGATACTAGAACCTCGGTTTTGCAACCGGGCTCTGATACCACCTTAGATGTAGCACCCCTTAACACATGGAGGTGCCACACCCCCGCACTATAGGTCAATCCACATACGAAACGGCCAATCCGTACATGAAGCAACCTATAGCGAACGGGTGACAATGCAATACACGACAAGCTAGGCGGGATTACTAACATATGCAATAAAACAAAGCGGAAGCATAAACTAGTTTCTATTAAATATTTCCATTTATCCAATCATGACATTTCTAATTTACCAAATAAAGTATATTCTATTATTACATATCAATACATTATCATCTTCAACTAAAACAATAACAATAACTACAATTTCATAATTAACAATAAGCAATTAAATACACGAACCATGGTCGACTCGACTACATGAAATGGACTCGACTCGACTCAACTCCCACCTAGTGTGCACCTGCAATAACCTGAAAGGTGGAGGCGTCAGTCTGTGAAGACCGAGTGAGGGGTTTATATACATATTAGCGCAGATAACATGCAAGTCATATTCTCGGGTAAAGATTTATAAAAGATAAATATACAAGTTCAATAATAATATAGCTTCGCCCGAGAATACAACTATCAATATTAAATACTTGTTCGTTCATGCAATCGATAACATGCTTGCTTGATTATAAATTAATAGGTGATCACGCAATTCCATTACCGTGCAATCATGCATGTGTACTCAATTAGCACATTCATGGAATGGAAATCATGCAATCAATACATGGCTTTCTTGTAACACGATAGGGTTTGTTCCTCCTGTGGTTGGACGGACAACCACCAGCTCTAAGACTAGCCCAGCGTCCTCGCTAAAGAGAACCTGGCCAGGAGAACACAGGTACACGATAAGGCTTTGTTCTTCTTGTGGTTGGACGGACAACCACCAGCTTGAAGACCAGCCCAGCGCCCTCACTAAGGAGGACCTGGTCAAGAGAACACACGTACACGATAGGGTATTGTTCTTCCTGTGGTTGGACGGATAACCACCAGCCCGAAGACCAGCCCAACGCCCTCACTAAGGAGAGCCTGGCCAGGAGAACACACGTACTTGCTTTCATGAACATGGCATGCTTGATTCGTGAACACTAACATACTTGAAATAATTAGTGATTTCATGAAATTATAAATATAAATACCTTTGGCCAAAATCACGTAAAGGTTATACGGGTTCTATATAACTAGAAATGAAACCTCACCTGACAGGCGACACACGACTCGTGGATGCGTGAACGTGCTCATGCTCGACAATCTCCGCCCTGGAGAATACTGGACAAGAAACGGGACAATGTACGTGCATGAGACTATAATTCAAGGACGTTATTCCATAAAATGACGCACGGCATGATCATACACGAGACATCGAGCAATACACAATGTAGCATAATAACATCTTGTTTTGGCATGTAATCAATCATATAATACCAATTTGGGGTCAAATAAACCATCGGATCGAGGGGCTAAAAATGTAATTTTATGCAGAATATTTCAGCCCTTCCAGGAGCCTGGGAACGGCCGTTCCAGGTTTTAGTGTAAAATGGGAAGGGTCGTTCCCTAGTCCCGAAATGCTCCCCGAAGATGGGAACGGCCGTTCCCATCTGTGAGACAAAGTGGGAACGGTCGTTCCCCTCTTCGCCGCCAGCATGTTATTCAAATCAATGGGAACGGCCGTTCCCCAATTACAAAGGGAACGGGAAGGGCCGTTCCTGTTTTACAGAAGGTGCAGAAGCAGGGGAGAAGAACAGGGGAAGCACGAAACCACCTTCAATCCTCTTCCACCTTCAATCCTCAACAAACTCACATAATTCAATTCCAAACATAATAATTCATGAAAGGAAATAAGTATACATGCTTAAAGTGCAATAAAACACAATACAAACACTTGTTTCATTCTTGATCATCTCAAATCATCAATTTCAAGTTCATACATAAATCCATCATATATCATCAAATTCTCCAAGAATTCATGCATGATTCCCAAGCTATGATCAATTATTCATACTCCTTTCAACAAATAATCCATTTACCTCAATAATTCTTAACCCTAGCTTCAAGAGATAAATTCCAAGAAATCATATAAATGCTCATATATACCTTGAGATAAAAATAGATGAAAGAAGATGATGAGTATGGATGCTTGAGCTTGAATCATGAATTTCCTAGCAAATTCTAGCTTGAAGATGAAGGATTTCTCTTCTTCTCTTTCATGAAGTTGGTTCGGTAGTCAAGGAAGCAAATAAGGTTTTGGCATGAAAATGAAATGAAGCTTGTGGAAGAGATGCATATGATATACCGATATATTTGGGGAAATATTGTAATATTTGCAATCAAATCCTTAAGAATATAAGTTCATGCAATTGAGTATAGCAAGGTTGGAAAATGATCAATTAGGTCCAAAAGGTTTTCATGCAATTGGGTCCTTAAAGGGAAGGAAATGAACAATTAAGGACAATCATGCAAATAATACAAATTTAGACAATTAATTCATATAACAATTAAATTCCATTCATACAAGAATTCTCAACTTGACACGTATTTCATGCATTTTCACATATTCACGTCGAAATACAATTTATAAGAATTATTATAACATGTATAAATTGAATAAACGTAAATAATAAAATAAAATTCTACGCTCGAAACCCACACGTGTCGAGCGTACCTGACTGTCTGAAAATCGGGGCGTTACATTTAATCTGTGGACTGATTAATTAATTAGTGAATTAATTAATTAGGGTCTCTGCTAATTGAATTGAGAACCTAGAGGGTCACACATAACAACTTGGTTACATGAGTTGAGGCTTTAAAATGATCAAACGAGTTGATCATACCTAGAGGGTTCCACACATGTGAAACCACACGTGTGGGTCACGTGACTGGACACGTGTTCTTATGGACACGTGTTCCACATGTCTATGATTATTTGTATATTAAATAATTAATGTGTTAATTATTTAATAGACTTTGGTTTAATTTTGAATTAAAAAGAAAGTCTTATTTTTGGAGAAAAATAATCTATTTAATTAATTACGAATTAATTAATTAGATAAAATAAGTTATTTAATAAAGTATAAAATTATCCAAAAGGGGTTTGGATATGTTAGCTCTCTTAAAAAGTTGATTTGAATTAGAATTCAAATTCAAAGTTCAAAATTACTTAATGATCAAGTAATAGGAGAGAGGGACCAAAATCCTTAGCCCATAAGGACTAGGGATTTTGGCCGCCCCTCCCTTTCCTATATATAGGGGAGCTCGAACTCCCCTTAGAGAGTGATTGAATTCTTTTGGTTCATGTGTTGAACACCATCATTTCTCCAAGATAAAATAAACCTTAGGTTAAGCCTAAACACTAACGAGAGAACTAGCATCCTTACTAGTTAGATTGTAGTCAAGTTGGTGGACTATCTCTAGAGAGCTTCAAGTTAGAAGTTTTGAAGATTCGAGCTTTACCAAGGAGAGGGGATCAAGCCGCGAGAAGAGCGTTTATGGGTAGCTTGAAACGCTTCAAGAGAGATTATTGAAAAGTAAGTTTCTAATCTCTACGAATTTGGATTCATGATTGCGAGTATTCGATCCTTTTGTTGGAAAAACTTTAAACTTCCGCTGCTTTCTGATTCCTGCACGGACAGTCCCGCGCGACTGCGGGACTGCTGTCCGGCGGTGGCACGGGCCTGGGCGTGCGACGCCCTAGCATGCCTAGGCTCGTGTTTTCGTAATGAGATTTCGTGTTTCGTGTTTCAGTTCAAAAACCAACAATCCAAAATTCAAAAACACGATTTAAAAGTATTTGATCTAAAATAATTTCAATCAAATTTTCGAAAACGTCTTTCAGAAACTTTTAGGAAAAATACAGTTTTGTATTTCAAGCTTTCTAAAAGAACTCAAGAATACTCAATTCGCATCTAAGCCTAAGAATTTCTACCAAATTCATAATAAAGGAGACGAACAAGAAATAAGCGTTACGAGGTGGCTCTGATACCACTTGTTGGAAAAACGAATCAGAAAAGTAGCAGAAATTAAAATGATTCCAACTAAGCAAGATCGAAAACTAGTAATTCTTATTCCCAAATTCGTAGAGATTAAGAAACTCACTTAGGTAGTAGCTTTCTTGACACGTTCTAGCCGCCCAAAATTAAATCAAAGTCCATTAAATAATTAACACGTTAATTATTTAATATATACACATATGCACGCACTCGTGACTACACGTGTCAATGATGACACGTGTCATACACGTGTTCCACACGTGTGATTCATACGTGTGGACCCCACCACTCACTTAATGGTTCGATCAACTCGTTTAATCGATTCAAGCCTTAACCCACGTGACCGGGTTATTGTGTGTGACCCTCTAGGTTCTTAATTCAATTAGCAGTGACCCTAATTAATTAATCAGTCCACAGATCAAACAACCATAGTCTAGCAACAGGTGTTTGACCCCTAGCTGAATAAGAATGTCTCGATTCGACAGAACCTTTAAGTCATTGACATATGTGAGATACAATCCTCCTACGTCCCATCTCTCAATCAAGATCTAGGGCAAGGGAATAATTAGAACCCTAATAATCTTGATCTTAATGCTAAGTGCATTTCATATCCATTTGATCTCAATCCAAGAAACTCTTTTCTTGATGTCTTGATCCACTGCCTTGGCCAAGGACTCCTAGATGGCATATGAATGACTTACACAATAAGATATCATCATCTTACTAGTGCAAGCGTAGGTCCTTTATTGATTCTCATATACTTTCATGTGCCACTTGTGCAGCCCAGCATAAGCCTTGAATCAGTTGTATAAGGCGACACCCTTTAAAGCTTACACCTATGACTACAGAGTTAGCTCACAAAGTATCAATGGAACCTCAAGTTTAAGGATCACTTAATCACATCAATGACTCGTGAGGTATTTCCTAATCTGGAAGATTCTATTTCCAGATATAGAAAATTCCTTTCCCATTTAGGAATCTTCTCACACGGGGCACCTCAGTGTACCTACTTATGACAAGTAAGCACCCTCAAGTATCACGCACGTATCAACTATACACTTTGCACCCCATGAAATAAGGTGGTCCTTCTTAAGGGCGTGATCACACGAGCAAGCCTCGAATGAGTCAGGTTGACACTCCCACTGTCTTTCGGACTCATTGGCTTGGAGTGATTTCTAATCATGACTCATGTGATATAGGGCTCGTCTCATGAAACACTTCACCTAAATGGTTGAGTCCTACAAGTCATATTGATTGGGGGAGTTCTCTAACATGCGCAGTCAAAAGGAAACACACAATCAAACAAGAGCATATAAAGAAGTGTTGCCTAAATTCGTATTATTCAAAGATTGTCTATGATTTACAAAAGGAAAGTACTAAAGCTGACTATTACATCGGATTTCAGGGCACTATTCCTAACAGTTTAAAGCACGAAAAGGACTCCGACCCTAGCCAACAAACACGCAAGCTCGGAATGTTTAAGCTATTACACATGCATCTCACCACAATCAAGCTAACATGGGGGTAAGCTATCAATGGTGTTAACTCTTAGGCACAATTAGAGTGACAATTACGGATCAAACTAACTGCACAGTTTATAAGGCAAGCCTCAAGAGAACAATTGATTAGATTATTCATCTCTAAACAAGCCTATAACCTTAAACCAAGAAGCATGCATATACCAGGGTATTCGAAGCTTTAAAGGAACAATTAGATCTCACAAATCACCACATGAATCTTAGAAATAACTTAACTAGAATAAGATTACTAGCTGTTGTTCATATTTACAAAATATTCAGCTAATCAAACTAATTAAGAACTGGAAATAAACCAACAAAATCGAACTACAAAAGATGGATTAAAGTACTTCACAACCTATGCATGAAATTCAACTAAAAGAGGGAAAGGAAAGGGGATTCTTGCTCTTGGTCGAACAGGGGATTCAGCCCCTGTTCTAGCTCTGTTCCAGCAGTTGCTGCTGCTGCGTTCTTCCTCCCAACTCCCCAAGGTTGAATATGGAACCTTTTCCTTCTAATCCTCGCTTATAAGTATGAAAATCTCCACTTGATCACACACTTTAAGGCAAAGATTCTTTGAGAAAGGCTAAGTATGATGATTACATGCCTTGAGACACAAAATACTGTGCAAAGGTGTTGCAAGTAACTCAATTCGTAAAAAATGAGAAGTCAGCCGCAACTGTTGACTTGGGTGAGCTGTCTGCTACGTCACCCTTAGCTTAAGGTATGGTCATAGCTTCAAGGTCATAGCTAGGTCATTTTCTGCACTTAGCGCTTCTTTTGGTCCAGATTTTGCACAATCCTTCGTCCCAACATAATTAGACCTACAAAGCTATATTTAAACGAAATTAAGTAGAAATCCAGTCAATTATAGGAGGAGAATCAAAGTAAATGGAGCGCTAATTACACACAAACAAATCCCCCCACACTTGGACTTTGCTTGCCCTCAAGAAAACTGCAACTAGACTTCAAGCAAGGTTATCCCCTAACCACTACAGCCCCACAGTTTATCAATGAGAAAGTTTTAACACTAAAATGAGTATCATAACAAGTCTCCACTGCCTATCAAAATGGAAAAGGACAAATTCTAAGTATTTAACTTGCTAGAGAATGTTAAGGAATTTAGAGTCCAATTAAGCACGCACATTTACCATATAAGCCATCAAATCATGTGATCAAAGGTGCCACTTAAGACTGTCCAACAATTCAAAAGATAAAAGTGAGGGTTTTAATTCATTTATACCAAAGCTCTTTGCATTGCCTATTTCGGGTGTCATGACACCACTTTGGTATTTCATGACTATCCCTAGGCTGCACTTTGTGCATCACTCATAGTCACCAGTTATACCAAGATTAATTTGTTTCCGACTATATAAATTTAATTTCTCATTTCCACGGTGACTAGCGGAGTAAAACAAGCTTTGTTGAACTGCTTAAGGTGTTGGGATAAAACGTTTAAGCAATTTGAATTTCCTTTGACTGTGATCATTTTTTATCTTTTTCAGTCCCCAACAACCGCTTAGATGGTTAAATCCTCACTCATAATCACTCGCTTTGAGTGAACAGCGGAGTGCATTAAACTTATGGCTTTTACAGCCTTATTCATAACCCTCAATCAACATTTAGCAACTCTTAATTTCCACATTTAAACAATCAAAATTAACACTCTTTTTCACACATGTAGGTCCAATTTATTGAATGCAATTTTAGTTATGATCCATTAATCCAAATTCAAAAACATTCTCTAGCTAATGCAAATGCAATTTATTGCATGCAATTTTTTTTTGTTCTATAGCCCATTTCCATGGGTCGAGCCGGCACGGACCATTTACGGTACTGTAAAACTCTCCCTACCCATCACTACAACAAATTATCAAATTCGCAACGATTTTTTTAGCAACAATTTTATTTTTGGTGTAAATAATTATGTTTTGGCAACGAAAAGTAATTTTCGTTGTCTTTTTTCTCACTTATTTAGCACTAAAAAAATATTTTGTTACCAAAGTTATATGTCTATCAACCGTCACATTTAAATCTTATTTCGCAACAATTTTGACAAATTGCCACAAAAAATTTTGTAGGTAAAGTACAACTCTTTTGGGAAAAATATGAAATCATTGCCAATAATAAATTTCTACAACAAAATATAATTGTAGCCAATAATGCCCTTTGTGCAATGAAATTTGTCGTTGAGAATTCTTGTAAATAATTAGCTACGATATTTAATAGTTGCTAAATATTTAACTTTTTCCAACAAAATATTTTGTTGCGCTTGTAGCTTTTTGGCGACAAAGTATATCGTTGTTAATACTTCCATAGATTAGCAATGATTATTATTGTTGAAAAATATTAAGTACTTTTGGCAACAAAAACTTTTGTCGCAAATACATATTTAACAAAATTATAAAAACCAAATTAATTATATAATTAATTTTCTTTTTGTAAACATTACATCTAGCCAAATTGGTTCGGGGCACTTATCTCTTGTTATCAACCCGAGTTCGAATCGTGCAAAGAACACAATTAAATAATAAATTTTAAAACTACATTTGGCAACAAAATTTATTTTGTTGTTGTAGAAAAACATTTAAGCACGAAAAGTTTTTCGTTGCAAAATACATGGTATTTTTGCAACTAAATATATTGTTGTAAATAATAATAAATTATAACTTTAAAACAATTTATTGGCAACGAAATGTTCAATTTGCCTACAAAAAAATATAAAATTAGCAACAACAATATTTGTTGCCTTTTTGAATCATATTTTGCAACGAAAAGTATATCATTGTCAATTTTACATGTATAAGCAACGATATTGACTTTTCGTTGCCATGAACTTTTAGTAACGAGGATGAATCCGGCAACAAAAATATTTTGTTGTTAATAGAATTAACAACGAAAAAGTATACTTTTGGCGACGAAAATATTTATTGGTAAAAATGAAATTTCTTGTAGTGAATGGTAGCTGCGTTCCCAGGGACTCGAACTCAAAACCTCTGGTTAAGCTAGCATAGCGCCGAACCACTAAGCTATACCACTTGGTGGTGGTAATGAAATGTACTAAAAACACTGAATTAATCAAATTGATATACCAAATTTGCAATTTATCCTTGTAATAACGTACTCAGAAATTCAAAAAGATCACAATTAATTGAGCTACCATAGCAGGAGACACGTCGAGGCTACACCATTTCAAGGTGAATTCCTACTTCACAGCAGCTTCATAATCTCTTCCATATATATAATTGTATGTGCACATGCATGGGCCATGAATTTTCTTGATTAGTTGATTATCTTGTTATGTAACCTCCTCTGTTTTTTATATAATTTATGTAACCTCTTTTATTTATAAATTATAATTAGTTATGTAACCTCCTCAAATCAATAAAACGACCCACATGGAAAAGCACGTGTAAACACTATCATCTATATTTAGCAACTCTTCCTGGCATCATCCATCATCTCCCGCCTCCATGATTTCTTCAAACCTCTCAACCAACTAACTTCCCCTTTTCTCCCCTTCCTTCCTTCTTCCCAGACACACCAAAACCCTAAATCAAAGCCAGAATCATAAAAAATTACAAGAAAATGCATGAATCCACCATCTCCAACCCTTCACTCCACCGAAAAGCCATCCTTTTCCCGCGAAGTTTTCTATTTTTAGCACATCTACTTTATCTCCGAAACCACTATAAATACCCATGCAAGCACCTGCAACCACTCACACCAGAACTAGTTCTAATTCATAACCAAAAATGGGTAATCCGAGTAGTTTGATTCTTGGTCTTTTGTTGCTTTTCTTGGCTTCCTTTGCTTGTGAAACTGAAGCTAGGGTTCCAAGAAGTTTAGCTTTTGTGAGAACTAGAGGCTCCCATTTTGTTCTCCATGGTTCGCCTTTTCTCTTCAATGGGTTCAATTCGTATTGGATGATGCACGTTGCTGCGGATCCTGCTCAGAGGCAAAAAGTCTCCGATGTTCTTCGAGAAGCTTCCGCCGCCGGCCTCACTGTTTGCCGGACGTGGGCTTTCAGTGATGGCGGCGATCAAGCTCTGCAAATTTCACCAGGAACGTATGACGAA
This sequence comes from Lantana camara, assembly GCA_037501455.1. Lineage (NCBI taxonomy): Eukaryota > Viridiplantae > Streptophyta > Magnoliopsida > Lamiales > Verbenaceae > Lantana > Lantana camara. Next base: position 24,684,222 of record CM074855.1, on the reverse strand, counting down.
AGAGTATTTCAGGTAATTGTCCAAGAAATTATATATATATATAGACACACACATATGTATAAGTGTGACTATATTCATGTGTTAATGGGGCAATATGGTTTTTGAAATGAATTTCCAGGGACTAGATTTTGTGGTTTCTGAAGCAAGAAAATACGGGATTCGATTGATTTTGAGCTTCGTCAACAATTACAATGATTTTGGAGGCCGACCACAGTATGCTCGATGGGCGAGAAACGCAGGGGTCCAGATTAATGGCGATGATGACTTCTACACAAATCCCGTGCTGAAAACCTACTACAAGAACCACATCAGGGTACATGCATGCTCAAATTTAACATTCTATTGTTCTTTTAAGTTAATTCAGTTATTAAAAATAGTTTTACACCTGCAATGCAATGCAGAGAGTGGTGACGAGATTCAACACCATCACTAGAGTTGCTTACAAGGACGACCCAACGATCATGGCTTGGGAACTCATGAACGAGCCCCGTTGCCAGACTGATTACTCTGGAAGAGCCGTTAATGTAATAATTCTAATTTTTTTTTTTTACTTCATTTGTGTTTCATCTTCTATTTCATATATTGTATGTTTTATGCTGACATGTTTGTCGGGAAAACGGGTGCAGGTGTGGGTTCAAGAAATGGCGAGTTTTGTGAAATCGTTGGATAAGAAGCACTTGCTTGAGATTGGGATGGAAGGGTTTTATGGAGATACAATGCCAGAAAGGAAGCAAGTCAATCCGGGTTACCAAGTTGGAACTGATTTCATTAGTAACAATCTTGTCAAGGAGATTGATTTTGCAACCATACATGCCTACCCTGATATTTGGTTAGTAATCAATGATAATTCCCGTAATTAATAAATTAAGCTAACCAACTTAATTTATAATTAATTAATTATTTTCATTAAAAGAATTCATTTACAAAAAAATATACTTATTCACCCAGATTGATGTATATGTGTACGTCATAAAGCAAGAAATGATATCCATATATGTGTGTGTATATATATATATATATATATCCTTTCCTCAGCAAGCTGAATTAGGGGGAAATGATTGGGCAGTTGGGTTAGTTGTATAAAGGCTTTCTCACTTCCATATGGGCAACTACTATAAAAACCAAAATTTGTTAACCCATTTTCTGCCAGAAAACCTGCAATAAAATCTGCCAAAAAAAATTCACAAAAATTTCCATTTTTAGCCAATTAACTCACACTTTTACATCTCCTCCTTTTTCACAGGTTATCCGGCAAAAGTGAGAACGAGCAAATGGGATTCATGGAAAGATGGATGTCTAATCACTGGCAAGATGCAAAGCAAATACTGAAAAAACCACTAATAATCGCCGAATTTGGGAAATCCAGCAAAGACCCTGGATTCAGCCTGAACGAGAGAGAAGTATACATGGGAAATGTATACAGAGATATATACAGATTTGCAAGAACTGGAGGCACCATGAGTGGGAGTTTAGTATGGCAATTAATGGCGGATGGCATGGATGGGTATAATGATGGATATGCAATCGTCTTATCTCAAAACCCTTCGACGGCTGGGATCATGTCGAGACAGTCGCATGCCATGAATGCATTGTCACATTTGTTCGGCAACAATGGCCCCCCATGATCGTGTGGATGATGGGGTCATGACCGCGAGCCATGCCGGCCATCGTCATCGGAAACATGATGGTCTACGTCGTGGAAGGAAGCATGCGTTTGGGAGGAGGCATGGGAGAAAATCGACTCCGTGAGAGGATTGGGATGTGGAGATGATCATTTTTGGATGCTTGTTTTTTTGGGCTAGCTATTTGTAATTTTGATTTTTGAATGTAAGAGTGGGAAGAATTTCCCTTCAAGTAACGGTTTTAGTTAATTTAATTCGTATTTGATATTGGTATTTGAATGAAATTATACATGTTAATTTGATTCATTACTCTTCTAATATACATGGTCACTGATCATACGAATTGAAGTACTTGTCTTCCTTACATGCACAAGTAATTCTAATTTAAATTTGGATTAACTAAATCAGTGAAACGAACGACATAGTTTTTATACTTAAATAATATAAAATTTAAAAAATAACTAATTAAATAATGAAGTGCAATACACTTACTCAGATTATTATTCGGATTGGCCCAACCACATCTGAACTTGAATTTCCCTATTTATACGTAATTTTCAAGTCATGTTTAACTATCTTCTTTCATGTTTCTCTCAAAATCTAATATTATATCCTAACTCACATTGTGCCGGTACGGCCGTACGGGAATAAATATGTGTGCAAGTCCGAATGAGTCAATTTACAAAAAAAAATTAAAAAAAATTGAGTACGAAAGAGCGTTTTAAAACATCTAATAAAAAAATACTTTAAGATACTTGATTGTATTTAATTATCGATTAATAAAAAAAAGTGACACAGACTTCCCCTCAAACAGAAATTGATGCGCACACGTCTATGCATGGGGAGCAAGCAAATGGTCGTCACAGCCCCAAATGCAACTATGTGGCCGCATCCTCGTTGTTGGTTTTATTTTGGGCATATTTTAAATATTTTCTCCGTATTTCCGTCAAATTTTAAGGAGCCAATCGTAAATTATCCCTCAAAAATATAATATTCTATTTTTCATAAAACACATTCACGAAGTAAAGTGTTACAGTAGTATTGCAATACTTTTTAAGGCATTTTTTTAATTAAAAACTAAATTTGGAATTTTAATGTTTTATTAGTAATACTTGCAGAATTATTTTGTGATTGCTCCGAAACTCAGAGGCAGCATATACATGGGATATGTATGGCAGAATTATAAGTTGCACTTATCCCGTAAAAAATTACTTGGACCAACCCCCATTGATAACAACAATGTATATAAGTTGCTTAGTGTATAAGTATTGAAATATCAAATGAGAATTTATTATTAAATATTGTTTTTTTAATATACTTTATAAATAAATAAATTATTAAAAACTCCATTACTATTTTGTATAATTAAATTACTAACGTTTTTAATTGTTCAGGAAGAATGCAACTCAAAATATTATAGGGAACTTAGTTGCAAGCATCCACGGAATTTCGCTTTTTCAATGTAAGTAGAAGTTATCAATTGAAAATTGTATACGTAACTGATGCGATTGAAAAGGTACAAGTCGAAGTATAAATGAAAAGCAAAATAGAAATACTCATTAAATCAAACTATAATTACGAAAAAGAAGAAGAAGATGGAGATTTGGAACAAGGGGGTACTATTGAAAATGATCGACATTTAATCCAAGGTAATTATACAAATATTAGTGATAATAATATACCAAAGGCTACAATTTCTCAAGATTATGGACTAAAAAGGAAAAAAAAATTAAAAGGATTAGGAGCAAAAATAATAATATTGAAAACGAAAATGATTTTTACATTTTGAGTGGCAACTATAAGACACTTCAAAACTTCATAAAGAAAGCTAAAATAAATCACAAATTATATTAAAAAATATCAAACAATAGAAGAAATATAATTCATATAGTTAACACAACAATTTATATTATCCTTTAGATTTTTATCTATACTTTTTATATATCTTTTTTTATTTAAATATATATATTTAAAAGTTGTAATTAACTATTATTTATACTTAAAAGATAGAATTATTTGATCGTGTTGATGATGGGTTCATGACGAGCCATGGAGGCCATTGTCGTCAACATCACAATGGTCGACGTCGTGGAAGGAAGCATGCATTTGGGGGGAGACATCGGAGGAAATTGATTCCATGAAAGGATTGGAATGGAGATTGTTGGGCGCTTGTTTTTTGGTTTTAGTCATTTGTTATTTTTGAATGTAAGAGTGGGAAGAACTTGATGGGTGTCGAATTCACCAAATAAAATTTCTAAACTATCAAACACAATAAATTGTGTATAGTGGTAAAGGGTCGATCCCACAGAGATTGGATGGTTCTATAATTCTCCGATAGCCAAGCAAACAAGCAACAAAAATCAAACGAGGGAGGAGGTTAACTTAATAAACTAAGTTCAGGAAATTAAATAACAAACTTAAATTAAATAAACTAACAACAAAGCATAAACTTAAAGTGATTAGGAAAATAGAACTCTAGTCAAGTTATTCTCCCGATTCATGTTTGTAATCTGATCGTCGATGAACAAATAAGCTTAAAAGCCATTGATAGGGCCAGCTATAGCGCCAACAAGCTCTGACAACTTCGTCCTTTCTAACTTATTCGGTGGTTAAGATATGATCTTTAACCAACTCCCTAACCAATAAACAACCTCGTAGATACGATCTCAAGATTTAATTTAATGGCAGCTTTAAAGCACGAAAAGGACACCGACCCCAGCCAACAAACACGCAAGCTCAGAATGTTTAAGCTATTACACATGCATCTCACCACAATCAAGCAAACATGGGGGTAAGTTATCATTGGTGTTAACTCTTAGGCACAATTAGAGTGATAATTACGGATCAAACTAACTGCACAGTTTATAAGGCAAGCTTCAAGAGAACAATTGATCAGATTATTCATCTATAAACAAGCCTATAACCTTAAACCAAGAAGCATGCATATACCAAGGTATTCGAAGTTTTAAAAGAACAATTAGATCTCACAAATCACCACATGAATCTTGGAAATAACTTAACTAGAATAAGATTACTAGCTGTTGTTCATATTTACAAAATATTCAGCTAATCAAACTGATTAAGAACTGGAAATAAACCAACCAAATCAAAGTACAAAAGATGGATTAAAGTACTTCACAACCTATGCATGAAATTCAACTAAAAGAGGGAAAGGAAAGGGGATTCTAGCTCTTGGTCGAAACAGGGGATTCAGCCCCTGTTCTAGCTCTGTTCCAGCAGCAGCAGCTGCTGCATTCTTCCTCCCAACTCCCCAAGGTTGAATATGGACCCTTTTCCTTCTACTCCTCGCTTATAAGTATGAAAATCTCCACTTGATCACACACTTTAAGGCAAAGATTCTTTGAGAAAGTCTAAGTATGATGATTACATGCCTTGAGATTCAAAATACTGTGCAAAGCTGCTGCAAGTAGCTCAATTCGTCAAAAAGGAGAAGTCAGCCGCAACTGTTGACTTGGGTGAGCTATCTGCTACGATCTCAAGATTTAATTTAATGGCAGATTTAAAGCACGAAAAGGACACCGACCCTAGCCAACAAACGCGCAAGCTCAGAATGTTTAAGCTATTACACATCCATCTCACCACAATCAAGCAAACATGGGGGTAAGCTATCATTGGTGTTAACTCTTAGGCACAATTAGAGTGACAATTACGGATCAAACTAACTGCACAGTTTATAAGGTAAGCCTCAAGAGAACAATTGATCAGATTATTCATCTCTAAACAAGCCTATAACCTTAAACCAAGAAGCATGTATATACCAAGGTATTCGAAGCTTTAAAGGAACAATTAGATCTCACAAATCACCACATGAATCTTGGAAATAACTTAACTAGAATAAGATTACTAGCTGTTGTTCATATTTACAAAATATTCAGCTAATCAAACTGATTAAGAACTGGAAATAAACCAACCAAATCAAAGTACAAAAGATGGATTAAAGTACTTCACAACCTATGCATGAAATTCAACTAAAAGAGGGAAAGGAAAGGGGATTCTAGCTCTTGGTCGAAACAGGGGATTCAGCCCCTGTTCTAGCTCTGTTCCAGCAGCAGCAGCTGCTGCATTCTTCCTCCCAACTCCCCAAGGTTGAATATGGACCCTTTTCCTTCTACTCCTCGCTTATAAGTATGAAAATCTCCACTTGATCACACACTTTAAGGCAAAGATTCTTTGAGAAAGTCTAAGTATGATGATTACATGCCTTGAGACGCAAAATACTGTGCAAAGCTGCTGCAAGTAGCTCAATTCATCAAAAAGGAGAAGTCAGCCGCAACTGTTGACTTGGGTGAGCTATCTGCTACGTCACCCTTAACTTAAGGTATAGTCATAGCTTGAAGGTCATAGCTCGGGTCATTTTCTTCACTTTGCGCTTCTTTTGGTCTAGATTTTGGACAATCCTTCGTTCCAATGTAATTAGACCTACAAAGCCATATTTAAACGAAATTAAGCAGAAATCCAGTTAATTATATATAGGGGGAGAATCAAAGTAAATGGAGCACTAATTACACATTAACAAATCCCCCCACACTTGGACTTTGCTTGCCCTCAAGCAAACTGCAACTAGTCTTCAAGCAAGGTTATCCCCTTACCACTACAGCCCCACAGTTTATCAATGAGAAAGTTTGAACACTAAAATGAGTATCATAACAAGTCTCCATTGCCTATCAAAATGGAAAAGGACAAATTCTAAGTATTTAACTTGCTAGAGAATGTTAAGGAATTTAGAGTCCAATTAAGCACGCACATTTACCATATAAGCCATCAAATCATGTGATCAAAGGTGCCACTTAAGACTGTCCAACAATTCAAAAGATAAAAGTGAGGGTTTTAATTCATTTATACAAAAGCTCTTTGCATTTGCCTATTTCGGGTGTCATGATACCGCTTTGGTATTTCATTACTATCCCTAGGCTGCGCTTTGTGCACCACTCATAATCACCAGTTATACCGAGATTAATTTGTTTTCGGCTTTATAAATTTAATTTGTCATTTCCACGGTGACTAGTGGAGTAAAACGAGCTTTGTTGAACTGCCTAAGGTGTTGGGTAAAACGTTTATGCAATTTGAATTTCCTTTGACTGTGATCATTTTTTATCTTTTTTAGTCCCCAACAACCACTTAGGTGGTTAAATCCTCACTCATAATCACTCGCTTTGGGTGAACAGCGGAGTGCATTAAACTTATGGCTTTTACAACCTTATTCATAACCCTCAATCAACATTTAGCACCTCTTAATTTCCACATTTAAACAGTCAAAATTAGCACTCTTTTTCACACATGTAGGTCCAATTTATTGCATGCAATTTTAGTTATGATCCATTAATCCAAATTCAAAAACATTCTCTAGCTAATTCAAATGCAATTTATTGCATGCAATTTTTTTTCGTCTATAGCCCATTTCCATGGGTCGAGACTGGACGGACCATTTACGGTACTGTAAAACTCTCCCTTCTAATCACTACAAAAAATTATCAAATTCGCAACGATTTTTTTAGCAACAATTTTATTTTTGGTGTAAATAATTATGTTTTGGCAACGAAAAGTAATTTTCGTTGTCTTTTTTCTCACTTATTTTGCACAAAAAAAATATTTCGTTACCAAAGTTATATGTCTCTCAACCGTCACACTTAAATCTTATTTGGCAACAATTTTGACAAATTGCAACAAAAAATTTTCACTACAAAAAAAATGATTTATTGTGAGAAAATTATTTGTTGGGAAAAATCAAAATTTCATCACAATTACATTTTGTGAGAAAAAAAATTTGTCATAGATTCCTCACAATATCCCCCTCGCATTAGGTTATTGTGACAAATTTTCTATTTCGTCACGAATGTTAATGTGACAAATATTTTCCTCACAATATTGAGTTATTTTTGACAAATTTATCGTCACATTATCTTAAAATTTTGTCACATAAAAATTGATTTCCTCACAAAAAGTAGTTGAATAGTTTAAATTTGGTGTTTTTATGAAAAAATAATTTCCTCACAATTAATAAAATTTTCCCACAATAGCTTGTTGACAATTATGACAAAACATTTGTCATATATTTAATTTAGATACAATTCTTATTCAAATCATATTGTGAGGAATTATTTCCTCACAAATAAGATATAATTAGAACAATAATATATTAATTTAGCATTTTTGTAAATAATGCATTTATATTTGCACCATTATGATAAAAAAATCCAATCACATCTAAAAATAACACATTTAGAACTAGTATTCCATGTTAGTCAACCAAATCTATATACTCACATCATAAAAAATAAGTAATTTACATATCAATGTGCTGCCATGAGCAATATGTAGCTAACTCATATGTACTAAACAAAAGACTAACTTCATCCCCAAAATAGACCAAGGCAAAATAGGGTCCTGTCATGAGCAAAATAAAGCTAATGCATTTGTAGTTAACAAAAGACTAGTTGCATCCTATGACAAAATAAGTTCTATGTATTTACATACCCTACCAAAAGGCCAGCAAATAGAAGGAAGCACCTAAAGAAACTTCAACTCCCTGCTCCATGAGTAATACTCCAAATCTTGATACCATGCTCTCGTACTTTAGAGGATCAATCTGTTCAAGTGGAAATAGAAACATATTAGTTCACAATTGATTAGATATACAACCAAACTAGAAGATACTTTAAATGATTCTTATTTATGTACATTTTTAGAAACATATGGAGGAATACAACAAAGAATAATCTGTAGATAGAGAACATATCATACCTTAAGTTCATCAGATTCACCTTCAAGCATGGTCCCATAACTCCTATGAATCTGGAATGACTTGTCAATCTGTAGGTATAGCTGCCATTTTGTCATGCTAATGGGACCAACCTCAAGATTCAGCGGCAACTCATTCACGGTCTCATTTATTGGTATTAACTTATCCCTAAGTAACCAAAACTCATTGAAGAAAACAGTTGGGTAATAGTTTCCTGTAGTAGGCTCAATGTTCATGTCTTAAAATTCGAGTCAAGGACTATACTGTACAAAGTTTTTGTCAGACACTCTTAGAGTTTGAATACAAACAATCATATCAAGAAAACAGGTATATGGAAAATAGACCAATGATAAAGCATATCCTATCAGCCACTAAACATGAAAGGTTGAAAAGCAGATGCTTCCATAAAAATAAATTATAAGGGCATACCTTGTGAAATCATCAACCAGATTTATTGTAATATTAGGCTTCCAATATGAAACCCATTCAACCGGGCCGTCCTCTTTATCAACAATTTCAGCACCTTTATCTTCCCGCTAAATTAATTTATTTACAATGTCATATACTTCTTAACCAAATGACAGAACACCACTCATTTACAAAAGGCTTTGCATTGGATCAACTTAATTAAGACTTTAGTTAATTTTTAATGTCACCTCCCTAATGATCGCCTGTACAACCGGACAAGGACATATAAGACTCGACTCTATATGAAGCACATATGACGCATGGCGAGAAACAAATGCAAATGATGCAAATATGCATGTTATAATGTGATAGCAAATCATATTCGTATATAAGATGAGTAATCCTGGAAAAATATGGAAACGAGTTTAAATATATTACACTTACACCCCCTGTGAGTTTAAGTGCCTAAAACATCTCTTGAAAAACAAACCAAACGGAACGAGTACAAGGTATATCAATCAATTACATATCATACTACATTTAGAGGGTAGATTTAAGGCTTAAGGGTTGGAAAAGAGATAAAGGAAAGTCACAAAAATGGGCTAGGAAAACATAATAATAAAGTTCATCAGAGAATTTACATAAACACAATTGTGCAGAAACTTCCTGCATGTACACCTCGTAGGAAAAACGTTATAACTCTTTGCTCGGAAGGGATTTTAACGATCCGTAAAAATCCTAGTAAACTAGACATGTAGATATTTTAAATGGTATAGGCCTCAATCTCTGGACTTTTCTGTATTAATACAGATTTCAGAGAAAAGATGAAGAAAAACAGAAATACCACGGCAGAAAGACATTTCCAAGAATTTATGTTTAACCTATCAAACGAAGTCGTATTAATCTGAAATTTTACGGGAATATACTAAATATATTCATAAGCATCCATGTAAAACAGTTTTGAGAAATTCATACATTTACTCACTCTGCTCAAGCCATTAATCCAGACCAGAAAACAGGGGACAGCTGAGTCATTTCGAATTTTTCTCGGGTACCAAATGGACTCGGATTAACATAAAATTCGACAGACATAAACCTTAATATTCTAGGAATACCCAGTTAAAACAGTTTTGAAAACCGAGGTCGTATGAGTTCGGAATATACATCTGAGTTTTCTGCATATAAGTTGTCAAAGTTTTGAAACAGGGTCTGCCATTTAAGGCATTTTATTTACACGGAAAAATACAACAAATAAGACAGTTTCATGAAAAATATATATGTTGTTGCTCAGCTTTCAAAAATATGGCACAATCACTTGTTTCACCACCACAAGCCTTGTGAACCCAATAAACAATGACAATACACAACTCTTGTTTCATTCCAGATTGTTCACAAACAAAACAACAATACACAACAAAATATATTGCAATAAAGAAGACAAAATAATCAGGATTAAACTGAATTATATTTCCAGTGCAACCCAAAAAAAAGAAATACACCAAAATCTATGAAACTCAAATAAATTTAATCACTTTCATATAGAATAAAAAGATCAATCAAATAGTAAGAAAATATTGTTAAGAGTAAAGTTCATAGTGGTTACCTTTAGAGCCTTTTTGTTAATAGTTGATGTTAATTGATAGTTGGACCATGACAAATGTTCAAATGATGATGATGAATCTCCAGATACATGTACAGGAGAATCATTTGAACTTCTTTGCATATTCATCTTTTTCAGCTCACTGATTTCATTATCTTGGTCATCGGCTCTTTTAATTAACTTTTCAATCTGATCAATAGCAATTAGTTATTAGATTTAGAAAATATTCAACCAAATGTCGGGCCATCTTCAAAATTACACAACTCGATGTGCAGCTTCTAAAAAATTCACATATGAAACTTCAAAAATTATGATTCTTGAACCTAATTTAGTAAATCCAAAGAAAAAATTTAGAAATCTTTCATGCCCATTAGTTCAGCTAGTAATCATAACTACATCCTTGGTTAACCATTACTTTATAGAATTATTACAACAAAGTGAAAATAATAGAGTATTTCTTACTAGTGAACAATCTTAAAAGAAATTTTAGATGTTTCAAGAAATTTAAAATGCTTAAAAAGATAACATTGAATGAAATACAATAACATTAAAATCTAAAGTAAGATATAAACAAGTACCTAGTAGGTTTAGGTCCCACAACCTCACAAAGCTCATACAGCTGATTCGCAACCATGTAATGAACACTCCAAGATTTATCCTGATGCACATAATTAGGAGAGGCATTGAAGAGGAAGGAGTGACTTAATAAAACAAAAACCAAGAAAAAACTTCCACAAAGTAAGTAAGATATATCAGAGAAAATTGGGACAAAGATACATTAACAGATCCAACAATCGTAACCAGAACAAGCATTTTTTTTTTTAAGAGTACCTGCGAGAAGTTCAGAATAACAGATAGAATATGAACAACACAATCTTGAGGCTCCAAAAACTTTCCAAGAGCAGCACAACCCTCGAAACCTAGTAAGCGGACTGAATCTTGATCTGCAAGATGCATTTAAAAAGTTTTCATTCATCAACGGTACTACTTACCATCTAGATTTCCACCTGCTAAAAGCAAACTGAATTTAAGATTCCAACAGGCAATGTTGATAAATGATTGTTTCAGTACTTGACTACATATAATACCATTCACACATAGATAATTATAATATGGATATTGACTTGGAGTCATAATAAGAGTTCAAGGCGATGTCAGAATCTTTATTACTAGATTTCAGAATACAAATTGCGGTAACTTTTAACGAACTTAAACATTAACTTTTCATGTAAAATACTCTAGAGTGTTAATCAATGCAAAACCTTAAAGGTTACCATACCATCCTTTGTAAGATACTAGAAAATAAAGTTAGATATCATTCACTTGAAATATTGAATTAATTCATAATGCATCAAGGACTGAATGTTATAGAAGAATAATCATATCTTAGATATTATTGTTAGTTGCACATCATATCTTTAAAAGTTATCCATGTCCAGAAACACTTCTAATTTCTAATAACAGGGGATGACACTTGCAAATCTGCAATCCAACAAGCACATCACATGTCCATTCAAGTTCAACAACCTGCAAAATGCAAAAAGGGAAGACTAGTGCTAAAAGGGAAGAAAAAATAGATTTTGGTTGTCTATATGCTAGATCGATAGATATTTTATCAAGATAAGAAAAAGGGAAAAACAATAAGAAAGAAAAAGGAGGACTTACCGATCTGTTGGAGGCGGAGCTGCTGCGGTGGTCGCCGGTGGCGAACTTGCTGGTGGCGGGCGACTACCGGAGGTAGGTGGGTAGAGGCTAGCAGCGATTTCCAGCGGCGAGACTTGAGCGGCAGTTTCCAACGGGAGACTTGAGGGGCGATTTTTTAGGGTTGAAGATAGAGTGAAGACCTTGAATCTTTTATGTCTGAACTAGCTTTTCTTCCCTAAACTCAATTACGTTTATGTCGTTTTGATGTAAAAAGAAAAATTAAATATCTTTTTGTGATAAATAAGAAAGAAAAAATTGGAGGGAATTTTGGGAGGGAAATTGGAGGGTACCTGGGAGAAAAAATTTCATTTAGTGAGAAATTATTTTTCTCACATTAAGTTCTTAAGTTATTTTGAGGAAAAATAATTCTTTTTGTGAGAAAAATTATATTTTCTCATTGTAGCTTATGCCAATTATGAGAAAATTAAAGTTTGTCCCAAAAAAATATAATTTAATATGACAAAAACATAATTACTCACAATACAATGCTTATATGTGACAAAATTGAATTTTCTCATAAATATTTTGTCACAATAAATGAATTTTTTTGTAGTGTTTGTAGGTAAAGTACAACTCTTTTGGGAACAATATGAAATCATTGCCAATAATAAATTTCTACAACAAAATATAATTGTAGCTAATAATGCCCTTTGTGCAACGAAATTTGTCGTTGAGAATTCTTGTAAATAATTAGGTACGATATTTAATAGTTGCTAAATATTTAACTTTTTCCAAAAAAGAATTTTGTTGCGGTTGTAGCTTTTTGGCGACAAAGTATATCGTTGTTAATACTTCCATAGATTAGCAACGATTATTATTGTTGAAAAATATTAAGTACTTTTGGCAACAAAAACTTTTGTGGCAAATACATATTTAACAAAATTATAAAAATCAAATTAATTATATAATTAATTTTCTTTTTGTAAACATTACATCTAGCCAAATTGGTTTGGGGGCACTTATCTCTTGCTATCAACCCGAGTTCGAATCGTGCAAAGAACACAATTAAATAATAAATTTTAAAACTACATTTGGCAACAAAATTTATTTTGTTGTTGTAGAAAAATACATTTAAGCAAGAAAAGTTTTTCGTTGCAAAATACATGGTATTTTTGCAACGAAATATATCGTTGTAAATAATAATAAATTATAACTTTAAAACAATTTATTGGCAACGAAATGTTCAATTTGCCTACAAAAAAATATAAAGTTAGCAACAACAATATTTGTTGCCTTTTTTAATCATATTTTGCAACGAAAAGTATATCATTGTCAATTTTACATGTATACGCAACGATATTGACTTTTCGTTGCCATGAACTTTTAGTAACGAGGATGAATCCGGCAACAAAAATATTTTGTTGTTAATAGAATTAACAACGAAAAAGTATACTTTTAGCGACGAAAATATTTGTTGATAAAAATGAAATTTCTTGTAGTGAATAGTAGCTGATAAAAATGAAATTTCTTGTAGTGAATAGTAGCTACGTTCCCAGAGACTCGAACTCAAAACCTCTGGTTAAGCTAGCATAGCGCCGAACCGCTAAGCTATACCACTTGGTGGTGGAAATAAAATGTACTAAAAACACTGAATTAAGCAAATTGATATACCGAATTTGCAATTTATCCTTGTAATAACGTACTCAGAAATTCAAAAAGATCACTAATTAATTGAGCTACCATAGCAGGAGACACGTCGAGGCTACACCATTTCAAGGTGAATTCCTACTTCACAGCAGCTTCATAATCTCTTCCATATATATAATTGTATGTGCACATGCATGCAGTGGCGGAGCCACTCTAGGCCAAGGGGGGGCTCAAGCCCCCCCTCCGCCCCCACCTCCACCCCCACCCCTACCCCTACCCCTACCCCTACCCCCACTAATTCCTCTAAAGTTAATATTAAATTATATGTACAAAATCTACTAGATATCATATATAATAAATGTTATATATTTTGTATATTATATTAGATATGACGCAAGTCTGACTCGAATACGAAAATAATTAAAAATGTGCGATTTTTATTATGATGTGCCGAACATTTTAGGAAAGAATCTTGTATTTTTATGTAAGGAAAAATTAGTATGGTGAATCTTATTATATAGATAATGTATCATATAAAAAATATCACATCATGTGGGTAATTCTTATAAAAACTTAATCCTGCCGAATTAGTGTAACAAAAAATTCTAATTTCCAACACATATTATTTTAATAAAATGTTGTAAGTTCGAATTTTAATTTCAAATGTAATACACTTAATAGTTTTTTTTATTCAACTATGTATACGTTAACTTATACTTGTAATTTATCGAAATGATTAATTACTATACTCGATGGTGATAGTGGATATTTTAATCCCCACCAGAAGAGATAGTGGACATTTTAATCCCGAAAAAAATTCTATATATTTTTTTTTAAGAACCGTATTAGTATCTATACATGAAAATTTTTTTAATTTGTGAAAAAATAGCGGGAGCAAATTGAAAGGATGATGAATCGTCCTAAATAGCTATGATCTATAAGTTTTAGCGTGTCATAAAAATTGTAAAAACATTTTATGTAATTTGAATATTTTAACTAATTTCAAATTATTTTTATTATTTTAATATAATGAGGTCCGAAAATTTTTAGCTCCGGCTATTGGACAATCCTGGATCCGCCCCTGCATGCATGGGCCATGAATTTTCTTGATTAGTTGATTATCTTGTTATGTAACCTCCTCTGTTTTTTATATAATTTATGTAACCTCTTTTATTTATAAATTATAATTGGTTATGTAAACTCCTCAAATCAATAAAACGACCCACATGGAAAAGCACGTGTAAACACTATCATCTATATTTAGCAACTCTTCCTGGCATCATCCATCATCTCCCTCCATGATTTCTTCAAACCTCTCAACCAACTAACTTCCCCTTTTCTCCCCTTCCTTCCTTCTTCCCAGACACATCAAAACCCTAAATCAAAACCAGAATCATAAAAATTACAAGAAAATGCATGAATCCACCATCTCCAACCCTTCACTCCACCGAAAACCCACCCTTTTCCCGCGAAGTTTTCTATTTTTAGCACATCTACTTTATCTCCGAAACCACTATAAATACCCATGCAAGCACCTGCAACCACTCCCACCAGAACTAGTTCTAATTCATAACCAAAAATGGGTAATCCGAGTAGTTTGATTCTTGGTCTTTTGTTGCTTTTCTTGGCTTCCTTTGCTTGTGAAACTGAAGCTAGGGTCCCAAGAAGTTTAGCTTTTGTGAGAACTAGAGGCTCCCATTTTGTTCTCCATGGTTCGCCTTTCCTCTTCAATGGGTTCAATTCGTATTGGATGATGCACGTTGCGGCGGATCCTGCTCAGAGGCACAAAATCTCCGACGTTCTTAGAGAAGCTTCGGCCGCCGGCCTCACTGTTTGCCGGACGTGGGCTTTCAGTGATGGCGGCGATCAAGCTCTGCAAATTTCACCAGGAACGTATGACGAAAGAGTATTTCAGGTAATAGTCCAAGAAATTATATATATATATATATAGACACACACATATGTATAAGTGTGACTATATTCATGTGTTAATGGGGCAATATGGCTCTTGAAATGAATTTCCAGGGACTAGATTTTGTGATTTCTGAAGCAAGAAAATACGGGATTCGATTGATTTTGAGCTTCGTCAACAATTACAACGATTTCGGGGGTAGGCCACAGTATGCTCAATGGGCGAGAAATGCAGGGGTACAGATTAATGGCGACGACGATTTCTACACAAATCCCGTGCTCAAAGCCTACTACAAGAACCACATCAGGGTACATGCATGCTGAAATTTAACATTCTATTGTTCTTTTAAGTTAAGTCAGTTATTAAAAATAGTTTTACATGTGCAATGCAGAGAGTGGTGACAAGATTCAACACTATCACTAGAGTTGCTTACAAGTACGACCCAACGATCATGGCTTGGGAACTCATGAATGAGCCCCGTTGCCAGACTGATTACTCTGGAAGAACTGTTAACGTAATAATTCTAATTTTTCTCTTTTTTTTTTTTTTTTTTACTTCATTTGTGTTTATCTTCTATTTCATATGTTGTATGCTTTATGCTGACATGTTTGTCGGGAAAACGGGTGCAGGGGTGGGTTCAAGAAATGGCGGGTTTTGTGAAATCGTTGGATAAGAAGCACTTGCTTGAGATTGGGATGGAAGGGTTTTATGGAGATACAATGCCAGAAAGGAAGCAAGTCAATCCGGGTTACCAAGTTGGAACTGATTTCATTAGTAACAATCTTGTCAAGGAGATTGATTTTGCAACCATACATGCCTACCCTGATATTTGGTTAGTAATCAATGATAATCACTTTGATTAATTAATTAAGCTAAATCAACTTGATTTATAATTAATTAATTAAGCTAGACATTTTCATTAAAAGAATTCATTTACAAAAAAAAAAAAAAAAAAAAAGATACTTATGACCCATAATTTCAAAATCTAAAGTAGTTCATCCATTGTTTATTACGAAATTTGTCACATAATTGCTCAACAAATTAATGAAAAATACATCCATCAGCAAAGAATGAGCCTTTTTTTTTATTTTTTATTTTTTAGTTTTTATTTTTGGTATTTTTAGCAGCTTCTAGATACTTCCTTTCTCTACTTACATTAACTTTTAGGGAAAAAGATTTTTTTGCTATCCGCGCATTTTTATAATTTACCATTCCAACAAACTTTCGTTACAAACCGCTATCCAATCTTTGCATTTGTAACATATCGCCATCTAAACTTTTTCCCCTAACTCTAATTTAAAATTTAAAAAAAAATAGAAAAGAGAAACCATGCCATGCAAAATAACCCCATAAACAACTTTAATTTGCATGATGTGTGCATGTACGTCATAAAGCAAGAAATCATACACTATTCCAAATCCCTTTTCTCGGCAAAAATTAGGGGAAATGATTGTCCAGTTGAGTTAGTTGTATAAAGGCCTTCTCACTTCCATATGGGCAGTTATCAAACAACTATTATGAAACCAAAAATTTGTTAACCCATTTTCTGCCCGAAAACCTGCAACAAAATCTGCCAAAAAGACAATTCACGAAAATTTCCATTTTTAGCCAATTAACTCACACTTTTAAATCTCCTCCTTTTCCACAGGTTATCCGGCAAAAGTGAGAACGAGCAAATGGGATTCATCGAAAGATGGATGTCTAATCACTGGCAAGATGCAAAGCAACTACTGAAAAAACCACTAATAATCGCCGAGTTCGGGAAAGCCAGCAAAGACCCTGGATTCAATCTGAACGAAAGAGACTTGTACATGGGAAATGTATACAGAGATATATACAGATTTGCAAGAACTGGAGGCACCATGAGTGGGAGCTTAGTATGGCAATTAATGGCGGAAGGCATGGATGGGTATAATGATGGATATGCAATCGTCTTATCTCAAAACCCTTCGACGGCTGGGATTATGTCGAGACAGTCGCATGCCATGAATGCTTTGTCGCATTTGTCCGGTACCAATGGGCACCATGATCGTGTGGAAGACGGGGTCATGACGAGCCATGGCAGCCATCGTCATCGGAAACATGATGGTCGACGTCGTGGAAGGAAGCATGCGTTTGGGAGGAGGCATGGGAGAAAATCGACTCCGTGAGAGGATTGGGATGTGGAGATATTGTTGGGTGCTTGTTTTTTGGGTTTTGGTTATTTGTGACTTTTGAATGTAAGAGTGGGGAGAAGTTCCCTTCAAGTAATGGTTTTCGTTAGGTTTGATTTAATTTGTATTTGATATTGGCATTTGAATGACATTATACATGTTAATTTGATTCATTACTCTTCTATGGTCACTGATCATACGAATTACATTATTTGTCTTCCTTACATGCACAAGTAATTCTAATTTAAATTTGGATTAACTAAATCAGTGAAACGAACGACATAGTTTTTATATTTAAACGGTGTAAAATCTAATACAGTATAATACATTTACCCATATCATTATTTGGATTGGCCCAGGCTCGTCTGAACTTCATTTTTCCTATTTATGCATAATTTTCAAGTCATGTTTAACTATCTCTTCACGGAATAATAATAATCGATTACTTCTCTCAAAATCTAATATTATATTTTTGGTCACATAATGCGGATATGGGAGCAAGTGCATGTGCGGGCGTGAATGTATCAGTCTATAAAATTTTAAAAAAGATTGAGCGTCGAAAAACACCTTAAAGCGTCTAATAAAAGAATAATTTAAAAATTGTCCAACCTGTATAATTTATATGAACTTATCGATTTTCTTGGATATTTTTCGCAAAAATTGTCCAACATATAGTTTATATTAAAAAAAAACTTTATTCTATTTGATTATCAATAAAAATAACCTAATTTCATCCTATTAAAATTTTAAAATAATCATATATTAAATTAAAAATTAAAATCTGTATGCATATTTTCGAACAACACACTGTATTAACATTCCCCTCAAATAGATTTCAAAAAAAAAAAAAAAAATTCCCCTCAAACAGAAATTGATGCGCACATGCGTGCAGACGTCTATGCATATAAGTACCTAATATTTTATATACCGTGCATGGGGAACAAGCAAAGGGTCGTCATCGTCGTTGTTGGTTTTAGTTTGGGCATATTATTAGGGGTGGGCATTCGGTAAAACCGTACCGTACCGAACCGAAACTTCGGTAAACCGAAATTTCGGTACACCAAAAATGCCTACCGATTACCGAACCGAACTTCTCGGTTCGGTTCGGTAAAAACCGATATTATTTCGGTACGGTTCGGTTAAAGACTAAAAAACCGAAATTTATCTGAAAATTAAAAAAAAAAAAAAAATCTAAGCAATTATCAACTTAATTGCTTGAGATGCTGGAAATTCTTGGCAGAAAGAATGTAGAAAAACTCATGGCTACAGCCATCGCCGCCGCCACCACCACCACCTTCTGTCCCATTTCCACATCCAAACCTTTAATTACCTCAAATCCACCAATAAAGTACAAAGATCCATTCCCAGACGATCCAAGAAACTCAACACATCAAATAAAAATCTCATATGAAATAAACCTTAAAAAAAAAGAGTAACAGAGAATTGGGTAAGAGGGAAGAATGAAAGACACTCATAGAGTGCGAAACGCGGTTGGAACGGAGGCGACGGTGACGGCGGGAGGGCAAGGCACTGGCGGCGACGGCGGGAGGGCAAGGCGCTGGCGGCTGGCTCTAGGGTTCTTCGAGTTCTTTCTCTTCTCCCAAATTTCCAAACCCAGAAAGATCTGTAGTTTAAATCTCAGTGAATGTGTTTGGAAGAAGGTGGGGATGTAATTATTAGTTATACAAATTCTTACGTTTTTAAGAAAACCTAAACAGCAAACACGTTTTCAAAGAAAAAAAAAGTTTTATATTAACTGGATATTATACATATAATATTATATTTATTTATTAATAAATATAATTCGGTATTCGGTACGGTTCGGTAAACCGAGCCGGATTACCGAAACCGAACCGAATACCGAAATTTCAAAAAAAAAAAATAACCGAATACCAAACCGAAATTTCGGTTTGGTAATCGGTACCGACCGAAATTTCGGTTTCGGTCGGTTCGGTCGGTTTTACCAAACTATGCACACCCCTACATATTATAAATATTCTCTCTGAATTTAATTTAGGGTACATAATTTGAAATTTATAATCTTATATTTTTGTCAAACTTCACGGCATAATTTGTATTTTTGTCAAAAACTCAACAATAGTTCCTAAATTATCGCTCAAAAATGTATTATTTTATTTTTGATCTCTCAGAGTTTTTCCCACCCAAACGAGTGAAGGATTAATCACCCGAATTAGACATAGTTCTTCACATCCACAAGGTTTAAACCCGATATCTTGCTTAAGTGAACTCAAGCCCCTATCCATTTGAGCCAACTACCCGTTGGTATATAGAAAACATTATGGAGTAGCATTATTGCAATACTTTTTAAGGCATTTTTTAAATTATTAGTAATGCTTGTAGAATTATTTTGTGATTGCTCGTAAACTCAGAGGCAACATATGATACGGTGGAAGGGAAAATTGTTCAATTCATCCATCAAAATAGTCCGACTGGCAATCTTAGGACATATTTTTGGATTTTGACAAACGTCATCCTTTAATTTTTGATTTCGTGAAATTATTAGACAAAAAACCATCGGAATTTCCATTTCCTCATCTGAATTGGTGACGTGTCTGCCGGAAAAACACCTCAGCTGCCATGTGCACAAATTTTTTACCACGTCAAAATAAAATTAAAAAATATATATGATAACAAAAAAAATCGCCAATTTCGTTTTCAACATTTTCATCCAAACTCCAAAGCATCTAAAATTTTGCCCAGCAATAATCAAATCCCAAGAAACAAAATCAGCATCATCTCAATTCAATCCCAACAATTATAAAAAGCAGCTGAATTAATGGCCTCCGGAAACTACTCACAAAACTGATTCGCCCATCGCCGTCGTTGTCCGCCTCATATCCCGCGCGGCTCTTTCGCCTCCAGGGCATGGTCCAACTTGGCCAATGAGTGAGCCAGCTACGCTGCCGTTATACACCCACTCCGATCTCTATCAAACACCTTGAATATCTGCTTCAACTGCTCCTCCGAGTGCAGTGACTTCGTCGGCAGAATCTCTGCCGCAACCAGCGCCACAAACTCTGAGAACTCCACCAACCCATTACTGTTCGTGTCGGCTTTGAGGTCGAGATCGGACATGGTGAAGAGGAAAATGGAGAGCAATTTCCACGCTGGAGGGGCTACTTAAATTGGGGACGCAGAACTCGACGATAATTCGTATTGTGAGTGAGATTATTAAAGGTATCGTTTTCTCGCGACAGCAGTAGCGAGGGTTTTGATAGGGTGGACGAAGATGAGGTTGAGGGAGTGGTAAAGTGTTGAGAAAATTGGAGAAATGGGATCAGAATGACACGGGTAGCCCCCTACTCTCTGAGTTTTCTAAAGGTTGCAGACGATTTACTTTTAGGATATATGTCAAGCTGGAAAAATGAATTTCGTGCAATAGCTATTTGCCAGAAATTCTGTGAATGTTGTTGTGTATTTCAGGTGAGGGAATGAGGTATATTTAAAGGTTTCAGATGTTTGACAGCCATAAAGTGGGAATTTGAAATGGTCAAATTCAGATGTTAATGAACTGAAATTAACACCATAATTGCCCACTACCTGACTATTACATCTCTCAACGGATCTGACTTTTGAATCGAATTCGGATGTACCTGGACATTGGTTCAAAAGTTTGAACTTTTGGACTGGACTAGACAGGCTCTGGCTCAAAAAGTAAGGCTCTGGGCTCGAAGGCGAGACTCCAAGCTCCTAGCGACGATGCGCACGTGCGAAGTGCAAAGTGCGCCATTAAATGCCACATTTGCCCATGCCCATGCCCCCGCCCCGGCCCCGGCCCGTGCGCGTGCGTGGGCGATGGCGGTGCGGTGCACCGCACCGCGTGTGAGCCCATTAGTCCTCTCTTGGGTTCCACAATTTAATAATACATACAGCATTTTAATATATAAGGCTGCCTACTTAGTGTTAATTTTTCAATGTGGGACACAAAACCCAATGCACAATTTTCAAACAACCTTTGATATGCCTTTGTGTATTCATTTATTAATTCTCCAACAATTAATATAAATACAAGGCATATTCAACAATCCCCCACTTGTTTGGAAAACTACTCTTTTGCCAGACAAGTGCCTGAAGATTTTGTCAAAGATTACATGCCTAGAGGAAGGTGTGACGAACATTGAACCTTCCCTTAGTGTAAATTACTCAAAACTGCATCGAAGTTGACGGTGTCCGTAGATTGAACCTCTACTCCTTCGTGATGCAATCGGAGTTATCACACACACGTTTTCTTTCTCATACAGCAAGCACTCCACTGCTTTGCGCTTATAAAGCCATACACCATATCCCGTTTCATGAACCTTTAAGAGAGTAAACCACAAATCTCTATAAGAAGCGGCTTCACTTCTTGTTCATATAGGCAAAATGTTTCTCGAGCACTAGTTGCATTAGTGCAGCATTTTGTTAAGAGCATAGCTCAACCTTGTCACTTTGCAACTCACTGAGCTATCTTCTACTACATATGAGACCACTTGATAGCTCTAACTAACTAGTGACTTGTTTTTTCCTTTGAACCTATAATCAGGGGAAACCTAGATTATAGGTAGGGTTACCATCACTTATGGTTCGGGTGTTTTAAGTCCCATATCTCTAGTAGTTGTAGCTACTAAGTCTCTTGTCAGAGGCTTAGTAAACGGATCAGCCAAATTCTTATTTGACCTCACATAGACAATTGTTATGATACCATCTTGTATCAATTGTCTCACAAATGCATGTCTAAGACCAATATGTCTAGACTTACCATCATAGGTACCACTGTACGTTTTTGTAAGCGTAGCTTCGCTGTCACAATACAACGAAATTGGAGGCATTGGACTCGGCCATAGATCTATGTCTAACAATATATTTCTAATCCAATCAGCTTCTTGTCCAGCTTGTGCTAAAGCTATGAACTCAGATCCCATGGTAGAGTGAGAGATTATTGTCTGTTTCTTGCTTACCCAAGAAACAGCCCCACCGGTAAGAGTGAAAATCCACCCGCTTGTGGATTTATTATCTCCCACGCTAGTTATCCAACTCGCGTCTGAGTACCCTTCCAACATACTAGGGAATTTGTTATAGAACAAACCAAAGCTAATAGTTCTCTTAAGGTACCCAAGTACCCTACTAATAGCTTTCCAATGATCAGCATTGGGACTGCTCGTGTATCTGCTAAGTTTTGAAACTGCAAAGAAAATATCTAGTCTAGTGCAATGCATTGCGTACATAAGGCTGCCAACAGCACTTGCATACTCAAGCTGTGCAATAGTTCTACCAGTATTTTCTTTAAGTTTCAGTTCGTTGTCAAACGGAGTCTTCACCTCCTTGATCTCGAGGTGATTAAACTTAATCAGAACTTTTTCGATATAGTGAGATTGGTTTATTGAAAAAACCCCACTATCTTAAAGACCGAGGATAGATACTTTTTAGTCTCGTTTACTCCAATCATATTAGTCCCGATGATCAACATATCATCGACATATAAGCAGACTATCACCATATAGTCAGCTGTACTTTTGGAGAAGATGCACCTGTCAGCACTGTTATACTTGAATCCGAATTTCAAGATAGCAGTGTCAAACTCCTTGTGCCATTGTTTTGGTGCTTGTTTCAGACCATATAGAGATTTGACTAACTTACACACTTTGTTTTCTGTTCCCGGTGTTACAAAGCCCTCAGGTTGTTCCATATAGATTTCTTCTTTTAAATTTCCATTTAAAATTGTTGTCTTTACGTCCATTTGATGAACAAACAGATCATAAAGAGAAGCTAGGGCAAGAAGAATTCTAATGGAAGCAACTCGAGCCACCGGTACGTAAGTATCGAAGTAGTCAATCCCTTCTACTTGTCTGAATCCTTTGGCAACTAATCTAGCTTTAAAAGCTGAGATAGTGCCATCGGTGTTATGTTTGCTTCTAAATACCCACTTACACCCAATGGGTTTAGAACCACGAGGTAAGTCTGCTAATACCCAAGTATTATTACCCAAGATTGAATCCATTTCATCGTTTATAGCTTTCTTCTAGAAAGAAGCGTCTCGAGAAGCCATAGCTTCTGAAAATGTTTTAGGATCCATCTCAAGTGTAAATACAAACGGTATTTCACTTACCACTTTATTATCCTGGTCCCCCTCCACCAAGAACAATAAAGCATCAGAAGAGATAAAGTCTTTATCCAAACTTTTCTCTTTTCTTGCTCTAGTACTCCTTCTAGGCTCAGTTGGTTGTGTAGGAACATCGTTTTCCACAACCGGCCTTATAGGACCTCTAGGCTCAATTTGGGGTGGCTCATTTTCATTTCCAACATCTTTTGAAAATGTATTTTCGAAGAACTCGACATCCCTGGACTCAGTTATCACATTAGACTCCAAGTCAAGAAGTCTATAAGCCTTGGTATTAAGAGCATATCCAACGAATACACTTTTAATAGCTCTGGCTCATAACTTAGTCCGTTTGGGATCAAAAACCCGAAAATAAGCCACACACCCCCACACTTTAAAATAACTTATGTTCGGTTTTCTGCTTTTCCATATTTCATAGGGACAAGTCTTCACAACAGTACTAGGCATCCTATTCAGAATATGGCACGCAGACAGAAGGGCTTCACCTAACAAGTTGTGAGGTAAGTTTGCATGATTTAACATGTAATTCATGTCCAGAAAGGTACGATTTTTCCTTTCAGCTACACCGTTCTGCTGGGGTGTATATCCGGTAGTTGTTTGATGTATGATACCACTTTCTTCGCAAAGTGTATCAAAAGCATTCAAACAATATTCCATGCCTCGATCAGAATGTAGAACCTTAATCTTCTTCTCAAGTTGGGTTTCTACTTCTGATTTATATTTCACAAATGAACTAAGAGCTTCATCTTTAGTTCGTAACAGATATATATAGCAAAATCTACTAGCGTCATCAATAAAAGTAATAAAATACATTTTTCCACCTCTAGTCAAAATTCCAATTAATTCACAAATATCTGTATGAATTAAATCTAACACTTGTGATTCTCTTTTTAACAATTGGAAAAGGTTTTCTTACAATTTTTGATTTTGCACATATTTCACACTTATCAAGTTCATTTTTACCAATATCAATTAATCCCATTGCATGCATATTTTTCAAATTCTTTGCACTAACATGTCCTAATCGACTATGCCATAAAGAAATTGAAGAAATCATGTAAACAGAAACGAAAGTCATATTATTGATTGACATCTTATACATCTCATTACAAGCATAGCCTTTTCCAACAAAGTCACCATTTTTCATGATGATGACTTTGCCGGATTCAACAGAAATCTTAAAACCTTTCTTATCTAACAAATCAACAGAAATTAAACTTTTTCTAACATCTGGTACAAACAAGACATTGATCAAGGTTAATTTCTTTCCGGAGGTAAAATTAAGCTCGACAGATCCTTTGCATCCAACACCGGCCTTGGAGCTATTGCCCATTTGAACCTTTTGCCCAACAACTTCTTCAAAGGTCTTGAAAAGCCTTCGATTGTTGCAAATGTGAACCGTTGCTCCAGAATCTAACCACCAGCCAGAAAGTTCACTTGCCATGTTGATTTCAGAAATCATAGCCACATCGAGGTTAAGATCAGTCACCATGGCAACTAGGTTCTCCTCAAACATGTTTGCAACCCCGGATCCACTCTTCCGTTGTGGGCATTCTCTCGCATAATGTCCTGTTTCTCCACAAACATGACACTTACCTTTTCTTTTGTTAGCAACATTATGAACAGGTTTAGGTTTCTGCCCGAATTTCTTAAATTGTCCTTGATTCTTTTTAACCCCGAAAGGTTTCTTTTTGGAATTTCCAGCCTCAACATAATTTAAGCTGGATTGTCCTCGAACCAAATTCTTACCATCGTGTTTCTGAGCCTCCTCTTCAATACGCAAATGTTTCTGAATTTGTTCCAAGGACATATCCTCAGATTTATGCATCAATCTCTTTGCATAATCTTTCCAGGTAGGAGGGAGCTTTGAAATTATAGCTCCTACCTGGAAGGCTTCTAGAAGGACAATTTTCACCATCCGTAGTTTGTTTACAATTACCTGGAGCTCATGCACTTGCTCCAGGATTGGCTTATTATCAGCCATTTTGAAATCGAGGTATTTAGATACTAAGTATTTGTTAGTACCTTTTCCCTCAGCCTTATACTTGTATTCCAACGCCTCCCAAAGCTCTCTAGGTGATTTGACGTTTGTGTACAGATCATATAATCTGTCAGAGAGAGTGTTGAGGATGTGGCCACGAGCCAACTCTTCATCTTCAGCCCCTTTTTCTCCTTTGTTTGTTGAAGAGTCTCCACAGTCTCTTGGTGGATCTGCACAGCATTCCTGGAAGGACCTGTTGCTGCAGTGTTGGGAGGAGCAACAACTCCTGTTGTCGGAGGATTGGCAGGAGGAGCACCACCTGCTGTAATGGGATTGGCAGGAGGAACAACACCTGCTGCAGTGGTTGGTGGATCCAAATCAACAGGCTGTTGGGGAGCAGAAGGATCTTCTGGAATTGGTGGCAGGCTGGGATCCAGAACATAGGCCAGCTTCAAAACGGTAAGCAGGAACTTCATCTTGTCTTGCCAGCGGCTGAAATTGTTTCCATCGAAGCGATCCAATTTCTGTTGGTTCATGATGCGGAAGGATTCTGATTCCATCTTCAAACGGATTAACATTTTAAGATTGTTGAGAAAATGGGAGAAATGGGATCAGAATGACACGGGTAGTCCCTGTCCTTAAAGTGTTAATCGCCCCTACTCTCTGAGTTTGCTAAAGGTTGCAGACGATTTACTTTTAGGATATATGTCAAGCTGGAAAAATGAATTTCGTGCAATAGCAATTTGCCAGAAATTCTGTGAATGTTGCTGTGTATTTCAGGTGAGGGAATGAGGTATATTTAAATGTTTCAGATGTTTGGCAGCCATAAAGTGGGAATTTGAAATGGTCAAATTCAGGTGTTAATGACCTGAAATTAACACCATAATTGCCCACTACCTGACTGTTACATCCCTCAACGGATCTGACTTTTGAATCAGATTCGGATGTACCTGGACATTGGTTCAAAAGTTTGAACTTTTGGACTGGACTAGACCGGCTCTGGGTGCAAAGTGCGCCATCAAACGCCACATTCGCCCAATAAATACAGTATTTTAATATATAAGGCTGCCTACTTAGTGTTAATTTTCTAATGTGGGACACAAAACCCAATGCACAATTTCCAAGCAACCTTTGATATGCCTTTGAGTATTCATTTATTAATTCTCCAACAATTAATATAAATACTAGGCGTATTCAACATAAAGAGTGATGGTGGTGTAGGAAATGGGGTTCATGGGCGGCGGAGATACAAACTGAGGGGCCGGAGGGCTGCGGCAGAGAAGGGATGGCGGGGGCAAAAAGCATGACAGCCAATAAGTGATTATTTTCTTCTGGATTTTATCATAATTTTTCTTTTTCTTTTCAGTTTCTGATGTGGCAAAAAATTTGCCACATAGCAGCCTAGGTGTCGTTCCGATAGACATGTCATTAATTCAGCCGAGGAAAGGGAAATTTCTATGATATCGTTGTCCTATAATTTCATACAATCAAAAATTAAAGGCTAACATTCGCCAAAGTTCAAAAACTTGTCCACAAATGGCAAGTTGGACTAATCAAGAATTATCATGAGAATCGCATTGGTACGATTAGGATTTCAATCCTACTTCAATTTAATATCCTCTAATTTTTCAATTACCGGTTAATATTTGCTATTTTGTTCAACCTTCACACGGTCACCACAACTTTTTTTGTTTTTGACTTTTTTTATCGATCTAAAAGTTAATGCAGTTTACAATTTTTGACAAAGTTTATGTTTGTCAAAATTTTCACAAGTTTTGTCAATTTTTATTAGTATAGTAGAATTATAAAACGAGTTTTGTAAATTTTGGATAAAAGAAATTAATTTATAAACCTATTGAACCTGATAATTAATATGTTTGTATGCGTGTATTCCTTTTATTCCGTTAGTTTCCTTATTTTCTATATATTATTATATTTTATATTCTATATCTATATCTATATTCAGTGGCGGAGTCAGAAATTTCATTGAGGAAGGTCGACTAAAACATAATACTAAAAAAAAAAATAACAAGTTAAATTCAACTATTTTTTTTTAAAGTACTTCCAAGTTTGTATCTCACAAATGTCCACGTCGGTTACCCATATTTTAAAAACAATGCATAACTAAATCATTGGAAACACTGTCAAATATATCATTTTTAATATATGTTATCAAATAATCATTCAACCATTCGTTGTCTATCCTATTTCTCAACCGATTTTTGATGTATTTCATTATAGAAAATGCTCTTTCCATTGTAATTGTTGCAACTGGTAGAATTAAAGTCAATCTTAGAAGAAGTATACAAGTTAAACATGCATCATTTCTCTTTGTCTACACCAATTTTCGAGCAAAATCACCAATCTCTTTCAATTCAAAAGAAAACTCATCTGATCTCATATTAATAACATAGTTCTCAAGTTGATTTTCAAGCATTGATATTTGGACATTAGAGAACCCTACTAGATAAATTTGGTTAACTAAATTCGACGATCTTTGTTGAAAGGGACAAATAAATCAACGGGACTCAAGCAAGCTAGATTAGTAAGCAACTGTGAGTTTACCTCTATAAAACGTTTGAATTGATTCATATCCTCTTGTTTTCTTTTTCACTTTTTTTAGGAGACCGAACTGATTGAATCGAATTTTTTGGCTTTATCATGAGAAACTTTTCCATATTGATAATCGATAAAATAAACCTTAGTTAAAATATAAAAAAAGTAAAATTAATTTTAAATTTATATTCAATTGTAAAATAAAATTAAAAAAAAGTCCAGTTCACAAACAAATTAAAAATAAATCTCTAACCGATCACTATACAGGCGATTGGAGTTTGATTTTATTGTTGTGTATATAGTGGAGAGGAGATGAAATATGGGTTGAAATATAACAAAATTTGATTGGAGGAGCTTGATTCAACAATTGGTTGGGTCTTGAATTAGAAATTAAAGTCCAATTAAAATTGAAACCTAAAACTTTCAATTTGTGTGGTCTCAATTATTAATAATTTACTAAATTGATCCCAACTAATGTTAATTTTAATTTTGGTGAGGGGGTGGGTCAATAATAAAAAATTTCATAGAATTACATATACATATAATAATAAAATTTCAACCCCAAAAATATATACTTATAATAAATAAAATAAAATAAAAAGTTGAGGGGGGTCAATTGTACCCCCTCAAGACAAGGTGGCTCCGCCACTGTCTATATCTATCTATCTATATATATTATAATAGCACGAGTTGAGTTTTTGATTTTTTATAAAATATGAATCGCCTAAAATACCCTTATAATAATTATATCCATAATTGTTAGCTAGGATAATTATGTAAATATATGTTATAAATTATTAATTTAAATATATTTTAAAATATTTATGGACTTAAAATAGGACTCTCGGTAAGGTAGAATTAAAGCTTTTTCAACTTACCAAAAATAAAGATACATAGTTCAACAAGGATTGTTTTAATATTAATATTTTAATTAATTATATTTAAGTTTTATAATATAAGTTGTCCATTCTTTAATTTGAAGGCCACGAAAGAATTGCATTGGAAACTATCACGACTGCAAAAACAAATATTGTCCCATGGCCGCGACACAAAAATATTTGTAGCAGCTCCAGGTGGTGCAATGTGGCAAGGGAGCTCTTTTGAGCTCCCATTTTCCTCCCAAAACATCATAAAACCCTACAAAACACCACGCAAAACACCAAAGACAGACAAAAACACACAATTTCAACTCAAATCATACTAACTCATAAATCACAGTTGTGATACCAAGTTAACTCCTATCTTTAGGGATGGACCGGATTCAAATCCCTCTAATCATTTGAAGGTGGGTATGCTAAAAAAGACAAAAAAAAACTCCTCATAACAAGCCCAATAAAATAATAAGTTTTACAATTCATTTATCAACAATTAAATTCGAGGGCAGCAAATTTATAATTTATCATAATTATATAAACATGTCATACAAACAATCCAACAACTTAAGCTCCTAAATTCACTATCGCCAACAACCAAACCAAACCCTGCTTAATACACATAATGTGTGTAATAATTTCATCAAGAATCAACATAATATACACACATTAAGCAGTTCATACAATTCCTACTAAATTCTTAAACCAATTCGATTTTTAATAAAAAATAGAGCATAAGTTTACAATTTAGCAAATTACATACATATATGATTTGAGAATGTGAGAATTAGGGTTTAAGTTTTCTATAATTTGTAACTTCTTCCTTAGTTAATGAGACATTTAATGTACTCAATTATCTCTTCCAACTCTTTTAACATTGTATCGAGCTTTCATTCTTGGAAATCAGAAAGAAAAAAAAAAGTTTCTTGAAAAGCTTAGCCTCCAACTCGCACCGTTGTTGTCTTCTACACTTCCTACCTTTTGCCCCACCTCCTGCCCTTTTCTCCTTTGCAGCTTTGTTCCTGCTCCACTTCTTGCGCCTACGCGTGCCATTTTCTGCCTAATGTTGCTATGCAGCTGCGCACCTCTTATCTGTGCGCCAACCCTCCTATCTGCGTCCTCGAGCGCTCCTGCCTGTGTCCTCGTGTGTCGGCCCTCCTGCATGTGTCCTCGTGTGCCGACCCTCCTGATTGCATCCTCGTGCGCATCTCCAGCCACTCTCAAGATTCAAGATCTCAAGTTTCAAGATTTCTTGGCTTGAGGGGGAAACTTATTAAATTTTACATTTATAGATTTTTTGCTTTTTCCTTGGTTTCTGCTGCTACAACATGTGCATGCCTAACATGCTCCAACTTGAGGAGGAGTGTGATAATGTAAGAATTAGGGTTACACTAATGAGTCTAAATGGCTAACTCTCGCATTCTCACATATGAAATGCAAGAATTAGGAAAAAATTGAGAGGCAGTTCGACGACTGCTGGTGGTGGCGATAGCTGAAACTGTTGGTTGTGGGATAGAGTTGGGGTCGATGGTGAGGGTTATCTGCAATGGTTGAGGCATTTGGGATGATTACATCGGCTGAGTTTCCAGTGGAGAGACGGTCGGTGGAGAGGTGGTTCTCGAAGGTAAAGGCGGCATTGATTGCTACGACTTCTAGGGTTTGAGGGCAGAGAAAAATTGGGAAAAAATGGGTGGTGGTTGTCGATGAAGGCGACAGGTAGCCCAGCAAGCGGTGGGTTGATGGTTGGAACAACGGCGTAAGGTCAGTGAGCGGCGGCGGAGGTGGTGGTGAAATAAGGCTTAGCCCCTTTTCCAATTTGGAGGGAAATAAGGGAGAGGTGACTTGCTAGGCCGGCAAACGAAGCTTACCAGAGGGAATGATAGAGCCACTGGAGTTTGTGATAGAGGGCAAACAGGGGAGAGAGTAAGTAGATTTATGCCGAGAGAGAAGAGAGAGAGAGAGAGAGAGAAAACGCCAGAGTCTAGAGAAGGGTCTAAATGAGAGAGGGGGGTCGGGTAGGTGCATAGGTGGGTAAGGTCAAAAAAAAATTTTATCTAGTTTATTTTGTTTTCGAACGAATTAGAGTTTAAAATAAAAATAATAATTCTTGTGTTAACGATCTCGGATTCGAGTAAAAAGACAAGAAACAGGATTGTAATAACAAGATGGTGGAGTTCGGGATGTTATGCTCATGTGAAGAATTTACAATTAAGTTCGAATATTTGGAATTTTATGGGTCAATTTGTGAGTTTTACACATATTCACAACTAAGGACAATTAATACAATTTAGGCACACAAGTCATCTATTGAGCAATTAAATCACATAATTAAAACAAATTAAACATATAATAACATATAAAAACACAATTAAAACACCTAACACTCGATTTAAACCCACTCATAACGTCATACCTGACCTGTCAGAAAAATGGGACGTCACATTCGATCTATTTATATATTTTTTATCCAATTTATTCGTACCCCGGATCTGATATAAATATATTCTTATTATTCTTTTTTTACAATCGCTAAAGAAATCTATTCGAAAGAAGTCAAGCCAATAATCAAAAGAAACCTCACAGAAATACTAAATGCATTATATTATCAATGAGAACTACTACTACTAGTAGTATCTACATTTGCAACCTATACTGTTATTTTAAATAAAGTGTAACCTAATTCCACTCATTTGTGAAACGTGGAAGAAATTTCATGTACACAAACACTAAAATAGAGAATTAAGAGAGATCGTGCTAAAACTTGGTCGAGCAGACTGATGTCATAATCCGATCTGTTAAGAATTTATATGAGTAGGATTTTCTCGACTTGCAATCGATCTGTCGGGGACCTCAATACATTGACTTGGAGTTTGATGTACGGACCCTGTTGTCCGTGCTAATTGGAGATCGATCTCGACACTTTGAAGCTGGACCTCTGGACTTGGTGAGTTTGGCCTTGGCTTGCATAGGCTTGGTAACTATCGACCTCTCTTATAAAAATCGACCTCTCAAGCGGTCTACGACCCAATGCTTTAGTTATGTCCTAGTTGATCCTGATTCGACATTAGAAGTATATTGACCTGGGCTTACTTCCATTGGTGATTCAACCTAAGGTCCTCTAGGTCTTGTTGAGTGGGTTAAGATCGAAGACCAACTTTACTTTTCAACCTAAAGTCTAGTGATTGGATCAACCTCTTGACTAGGTCGAACTCAAGGCTTATTTACTCAACTCAACGGCTCGTCGACACACTATAGTCGCTTGACCTGGTCAACCTCAATAGTTAACCTCATGGCATCGACCTCATGACGTCTATGTCCAGCCAATTTACCCTAAGAAGGTCATTTGACCACTCGAGGTTAAGTGGGTTGACCCTAGCCTCGACCTGGCTGGGCAATCAGACCTTTCAGGACATTGATTTGGGATTGTCACGTGACTTATTAAAATTATGCCAAGTTTTCAACTAACCAAACGATATCACAACAATTCCCGACCAAACAAATGATAATTAACAAACACTAATCAAACCGAACTCAAAGCATGAATTCTAGAGAACAAACAATGATGAAACTACGATAAGCAACTTTTTCAAAAAAAAAAAAAAACCAAAAATGAGCATTCAACATCAAATCAATTATTGTTTCACATCAAGTATTACCAATCCAAAACCACGAAAATATAAAATTAAGAGAACAAATTGAAAAGAGAAGAAAACAATTTCAGAGCCAATAAATACCAAACACCACAAATATCTTAAGCAGCTTAAGAAATGATAATTATAATCAACAAAAACTGGTCAAATCGAACTCAAAGCATGAACGACATGAACTTGATCATTAGAAACTTCTATTTAATCGAGTTAAAACACAAAAAATAGCATTCAACATATTAATCGAGTTCAAACACTATGAAAATTAACCATGTCTATTTCAGAGTCACAAAAATAGGAAATTAAGAGAACATTTTAAGAAGAAAAGAAACCAAGTTCAGAGTCAATACCAAACAACACAAATATCTTAAGCAGCTTAAATAATGATAATTAATCAACAAAAACTGATCAAATTGAACTCAAAGCAAGAACAACATGAACTCGACCATTAGAAATTTCTAACCAATCGTGTTAAAACACAAAAAATGAGCATTCAACATCTAATTAATCGAGTTCGCATACCATGAAAATTAACCATGTCTATTAAAAGTCATGAAAATAGGAAATTAGGAGAACAGATCGAGAAGAAAGGAAACCAAGTTCCAATTCGGTACCAAATAACATAAATAGAAATTTAATGATACTTGCAGCTATTATTAATTAAAATGTTCATACACCAAGTTTTCAACAAACGAAACAGTATCACTACAATTCACGATCAAACAAACGATAATTAACAAAAACCAGTCAAACCGAAATCAAAGCATGAATTTTAGAGAACAAACAATGATGAAAAATGTTGGAATTTAGAGAAATAGTTAGTGGGTTTATAGTTTTATAATTATATATGAAGGGCTTTGAAAGTGATTGAAGGACTTGGAAATATATCAGAGCATGACGGAGGAGAAATAAATTTGGAGAAAATGTTTAGATGGAAATTTAGATAATAGTTTCATTTCGTTCAAATGATAAGAGATTACATGCATTTATAATGTACTAACCTACTCTAACTATGTCGGTAATTACCAATTTGCATAATCTAGATAATTCTAATTATCTTGCTGATTAACATATAACTTATCTAGATAATTCTACCATTTGACTAATTAGATATATGTTAACAATCTAGATTAGCCTAACATATTTAATAATAATCTAACATAATCTAGAAAATTCTAAAATTGAGCATCAATATTTTAATACTCCCCTTGGTGCTGATTTCAGTAATTTCGATCTTTTCTCGTAGTGTTGTGAACTTGTCTAGTGTTAGTGCCTTCCTAAAGATGTCCGCTAATTGATCATTTGTGTTGCAAAATTGTAACTCGATCTCTTGCTTCTCAACCAATTCTCGAATAAAGTGGTGACATATCTCGATACGTTTTGTTCGACTGTGAAATACTGGATTCTTCGCCATGGCTAGGGGTGTATGCGGTCAGTTTTGGTCGGTTTGAAGGTATAAAATCTACCCGACCTATTTTTGGCGGGTTCCTCAAAAATTAAACCGTTGCGGTTTAAATTTTATTATCAACCGAGCGGATTGGGTCGGTCGCTTTTGAAAATTTAACCGGCGGTTTGGCGGATTGACACTTTATTAAATTTTTTATTTCAAATTGAAGCATTACTAAAATTTAAAGAATTATAAGACGTATAAACAGAAATTTTTAAAGAAATTCATATTCCTAAATAGAAGAATTCAATCTCTATTTTATCGGTATAAATTTGCTTTTGAATTGTGTATTTCTTCAAAAATAATCTAAAATATGAAAAGTTAAAAATTTGCAGCATGCAAACATGAAACAAGTAGGAGAATACAGAGAAGCATACAAACTCAAATTAAGAACTACGAACTTACAACATCCCAATAAAAATTATAAAAGAAGTAAATCAGGTTGAAGAAAAAGAAATAGAAAAGACAATAACTTAAATTACTAACTTTGTAAAAACTCACTGGAACTCAATTGTAAGAACTCCGTCGACATGCTTAGCACAAAAATAGGGTAGAGAAGAATGAAAAACAGTTTTCTATTTTTCTTGGAGATTTAGATAATTTCAATATCTGATAAAAAATAGAAGATAAGAATCGATATTTATTCAGAAAAGAAAACTAAATTTGTAGCACCCCGGACATGTGGAGGTACCACACCCCCGCACTATAGGTCAATCCGTACATGAACCAACATATAGCGAATGGGTGACAATGCAATACACGACAAGCTAGGCGGGATTACTAATACATGCAACAAAATAAAGCGGAAGCATAAACTAGTTTCTATTAAATATTTCCATTTATCAAGTTACGGTGTTTCTCGTTTATCAATTTAAACATGTCTTACTTTACATATCAATACATTATCATCTTCAATTAAACAATAACAATAACTACAATTCTATAAACAACAATAATAATTAACTACACGAACCACTGATGACACGACTACATGAACTGGACTCGACTCGACTCAACTCCCGCCTAGCGTGCACCTGCAATAACCTAAAAGGTGGAGGCGTCAGTCTGTGAAGACTGAGTGAGGGGTTTATATACATATTAGCGCAGATAACATGCAAGTCATATTCTCGGGTAAAGATTTATAAAAGATAAATATACAAGCTCAATAATAATATAGCTTCGCCCGAGAATACAACTATTAATATTAAATACTTGTTCTTTCATGCAATCGATGAACATGTTTGCTTGCTTGTTAATCATTAGGTGATCATGCAATTCACTTATCGTTCAATCGTGCGATATTGTAATCAATTAGCACATTCATGGAATGGAAATCATGCAATCAATACATGGCTTGCTTGTAACATGATAGGGTTTGTTCCTCCTGTGGTTGGACGGACAACCACCAGCTCTAAGACTAACCCAGCGCCCTCGCTAAGGAGAACCTGGCCAGGAGAATACAGGTAC
Organism: Lantana camara; assembly: GCA_037501455.1. Lineage (NCBI taxonomy): Eukaryota > Viridiplantae > Streptophyta > Magnoliopsida > Lamiales > Verbenaceae > Lantana > Lantana camara. The sequence goes on along the minus strand of CM074855.1, from coordinate 24,648,388 downwards.
ACGATAAGGCTTTGTTCTTCTTGTGGTTGGACGGACAACCACCAGCCTGAAGACCAGCCCAACGCCCTCACTAAGGAGGACCTGGCCAAGAGAACACACGTACACGATAGGGTATTGTTCTTCCTGTGGTTGGACGGACAACCACCAGCCCGAAGACCAGCCCAGCGCCCTCACTAAGGAGAGCCTGGCCAGGAGAACACACGTACTTGCTTTCATGAACATGGCATGCTTGATTCGTGAACACTAACATACTTGAAATAATAAGTGATTCCATGAAATTATAAATATAAATACCTTTGGCCAAAATCACGTAAAGGTTATACGGGTTCTATATAATATAACTAGAAATTAAACCTCACCTGATAGGTGACACACGACTCGTGAATGTGTGAACGTGCTCATGCTCGACAATCTCCGCCCTGGAGAATACTGGACAAGAAACGGGACAATGTACGTGCATGAGACTATATTTCAAGGACATTACTCCATATAATGACGCACGGCATGATCATACACGAGACATCGAGCAATACACAATGTAGCATGATAACATCTTGTTTTAGTACATAGTGGATCATATAATAGCAATTCGGGGTCAAAGAAGTCATTGGATCGAGGGGCTAAAATTGTAATTTTATGCAGAATGTTTCTGCACTTCCAGAGAGCTGGGAACGGCCGTTCCAGGTTTCAGTTCAAAGTGGGAAGGGTCGTTCCCTAGTCCCAAAATGCTCCCCGAAGATGGGAACGGCCGTTCCCGTCTGTGAGACAAAGTGGGAACGGTCGTTCCCCTCCTCGCCGCCTGCATTTTATTCAAATCAATGGGAACGGCCGTTCCCCATTTACAAAGGGAACCGGAAGGGTCGTTCCCGTTTTACAGAAGCTGCAGAAAACAGGGGAGAAGAACAGGGCATACACGAACCACTCCCAAATCTCATCAAACTCACATAATTCAATTCCAAACATAATAATTCATGAAGAGAAATATACTTGCATGCCTAAGACACCAAAGGACCCAATATAAACACTTGTTTCATGCTTGATCATCACAAATCATCAACTTTCCTCATATATCAACTCATGCCATATTCCTCCATGTTTTCAAGAATTCAACCACCAATTCAAGTTTAAGCTCCTAATCATGCTTCTAGCATCAAATACATGAATTATCAAGCTTGAATCATAAACCCTAGCTTCACACATGAATTCAAGAAATCATATATACACTCATATCTACCTTGAATGAAAGAAGGAGAAGAAAACATGGAGAGGTGAAGATGATGATAGCCTAAGACTTCCAATTCCTCAATGATTTTGGCAAGGAATGATGAAATCCCCTTTTCTTTCCTTGGAGATTTGGCTCGGTGAAAAGGGAAGCAAATGGTATGTTTTTTATGAAAATGAAAAATGAAGCTTGGAGAAGAGATGCATATATCGTTATATTCTGGAAAAATTATAATATTTGTGATTAAATCCTCCAACTTCATAAGTCATGCAATTGAGGATATAAGGTTTGGAAAATGATCAATTTAGTCCTCAAAGGTTTTCATGCAATTTAGTCCTTAAATAAAAGGAAATGAGCAATCAAGGACAATTATGCAAATTATACAATTTGAACAATTAATTCATGTAACAATTAAATTCTGTTCATACAAGAATTCTCAAATTGAAATGAATATCATATAATTTTCACGTAATCATGTTGAACACAATTTATAGAAATTAATGTAACACGTTTAAATTAAATAAACGAAAATAATAAAATAAAATCCTAACGCTCGAAACCCACACGTGTCGAGCGTACCTGACTGTCTGAAAATCGGGGCGTTACAAAATTCATCCATAATTTTGGGAAGTGAAAGAGTTTTTGTTGGAATCAAAAAGGTATCTATAAATTCTGTTATATTTCTATAAATCTCTAGACAGTAAGTTGACGAGGGAAGGCAACCAAATATATATATATATAACAGGCGGGTCGGGTATATAGCGGGTGTAATATTTTAAACCCGCAACCCGACCAAATCTTAGCGGGTATCCAAATTTTAAACCATTAAAAAAAATTAAAATAAAAAAATCGACAGATCATGGGCGGATCGGCTCAGTTCGGGCGGATTTTACGGGTGGTGTGGATTTATGTTCACCCCTAGTCATGGCGATTGTCGACATGTTGTCACAGTATAATGGTGTCGGAATCTCTTCCCCGATTTGAAGATCCAGTAGAATTCTTCTTAGCCAAACTGTTTCACATGCTACACGTGTTGCAGCGATATATTCTGCTTCTGCTGATGATAGTGCAACTGTTGCTTATTTCTTAGATGACCAGGAGATTGGTTTAGTGCCTAGACATAAAAGATATCCACTAGTGTTTTTTCGATCATCAACACTTCTTGCCTAGACATAAAAGATTGGTTTAGTGCCAGTCACTGTCTGTGTATCCCCGTAGGCTATAGTCTTCTTCTGATTCATATAAAATGCCTAGTTTCTTTGTTCCCTTGATGTACCTTAGAATTCTTTTTGCTACCTCAAAGTGCTTCTTGTTTGGCTCACTCATAAATCTTGATACTACGCCGACAGCGTGAATGATGTTCAGCCTTGTATGAGTAAGATAAATTAGTGATCCCACAAGACTCCGGTAGATGGTCTCGTCCACTTTTTCAGCTTTATCATTTTTTGAAAGCTTCTCATTAGTCATCATTGGTGTCGGCATCGGCTTGCAATCTTTCATTTGAAATTTCTTCAGAAGATCATCAATATACTTCTCTTGTGATATAAATATCTGTCCTCGACTTGGTGATGATGGGGTCGGTCCTAGATCAGGACATGGTTCTTGACTTTCCTCTATGATGGCTGGGACTGGTGATATGTTTGTACTCCATTGTCATTCCGACTTCTCATCAAATATCACGTCCCTTGATATAACCAGCCTTTTTGTGCCTGGGTTGTAGAGTCTGTAACCCTTTGTTTCGTCACTATAGCCAATGAAGATGCATTTTCTCCTCTTTCATCGAGCTTTGACCGTGTTTGCTTAGGAATGTGGGCATAAGCAATACATCCGAATATTCTAAAATGCTCCACGCCTCGTAGGGTGTCTTATTGAGCACAGCTTTTGTGGGGGACCTATTAAGGAAGTAGACTACGGTGTTGATAGCTTCTGGCCAGAACTTCTTTGGAAGATTTTTGCCTTGCAACATACTCAAGGCCATTTATACGATCGTGCGATTCTTTCGTTCTGCTACTCCGTTTTGTTGTGGTGTATATCTGGCTATCAACTTTCTTTTTATTTCGTGTTGTTTGCAATACTGGAAGAATTCATTGCTTGTGAATTCTCCCCCTTGATCTGTTCTCAAAATTTTTAGAGACCGCGCACATTGATTTTCTGCGAGAGCCTTGAATTGCTTGAAAAAGGAGAATGCTTCCGATTTTTCCTCCAAAAAATAAACCCATATCATTCGGGTAAAATCATCAACAAATAATAAAAAATATTTTTTTCCACCCAAAGATGGATTTTGAGAAGGACCCCAAATGTCTGCATGCACCAACTCTAATGGGCTCTTTCCCCTCCAAGATGTTTTAGGAAAGGGCAGTCTGTGGATTTTTTGATAAATACATCCCTCACATATTTTCTTTTCATTATTTATTGAGGGAAGACCCTTCACCATATCCTTTAATACTTTGAGGCTATTCAAATTTAAATGTTCATATCTTAAATGTCATAATGTGGATTCATCAACTTCTCCACATTTTAAAGAATATTTTTTATCTATGAGCATTTTTAGAGGAAATATTTTATTAGGGGCCATTCTTATCATAGTAATCGACTGACCCTTTTTCATATCAATAATAAGACATTTATGATTATCAAGATTCACTTTATAGCCTCTTTAAATTAATTGACCAACACTTAACAAATTTTGGGTCAGACCAGGGACATGAAAAACATCATGAATTTTGCTAGTGGAGCCATCTTTAATTCTCACAGCAATAGTACCCATTTCTTCGACATTTTGAGTTCTCCCATCACCAAGAGTAATTTGACACTTAATATTTTCATCGAGTGTAATAAAAGATTCACAGTTGTCTGTCATATGATTAGAGCAACCACTATCTACATACCAGATATCATGTAACTCTTTGTGTCCATTTAAGCATCAAATAAAAACATGATCTTTAGAATTATCTTCTGTAGTAAATCTAGCCTCATCCTTTTGCCGATAAAAACAATCTTTTTCAAAATGAGTATGATTTTTGCATCTTTTGCATTTAAATCGGCAATTCTGTATTTCATGATTATTTTTCTTGCATAATTTGCAATATGGGCCAGATCTACTATTTTCATAATTTTCTCTCCCCTTTCCAAGATAATTTGAATTTCCTCTTTTCTGAAAACGTTTTTTACCGTGCCCATTTTTCTGATTACCATCCTTTTTAGAAAAATTTATTAATTGACTTTGGAATGCATGATCTAGTGGTTGCTCATTAAATCGGCGCATTCTATCCACATGCGCTTGCCTTGAGCCCATTAATTCCGTTAAAGTTAATACCCGATAAATTTTTAGACTCTTCAATTGCAGCCACTATATGATCATACTTAATAGGAAGACTCCATAATATTTTTTGAATAATTTTCTTGTCTTCAATTGTATCTCCATAACTTCTTAGTTGATTAATTATATTTGAGACCCGATTAAAAAATATTTCAATCAATTCATCTTCCTTCATCAGTAACGTATCAAAGTCTCTCCATAAAGATTGAAGTTTAATGGAGATTACCTTGTCGAAGCCCTTGTATGCATTCTTCAAGATCTTTCAAGCCTCTTTTGTCATTGGTGCGACCATGATCCTTGGAAATATGGGTCTCGTAACCCCTTGTTGCATATATGATAACGTCTTTGCATCCTTCCTCCTATTCTCATTATACTCCTTTTTTCTATTGTTGTCCTAAGACACCAATTCGGTAACTTCTCGGGGTTGCTCATAGCTATTTTCTATCAAATCCTAAAGACCCTATGATACGTATAGAGTCTTCATTTGGATACTCCAAAACTCATAGGCCTCCCCCTCAAATATAAGGACCATGGAGGATGTGTAATTAAAGGTTGTAAGATTTTGAGTCATTTTATGGTAGGCTTGGAGTAAGTTGGCTCTGATACCCAATGTTGGAATTTAGAGAAATAATTAGTGGGTTTATAATTTTATAATTGTATATGAGCGCTTTGAAAGTGATCGAAGGACTTGGAAATGTATCAGAGCATGAAGGAGGAGAAATAAATTTAGAGAAAATGTTTAGATGGAAATTTAGATAATAGTTTCACTTCGTTCAAATGAGAAGAGATTACATGTATTTATAATGTACTAACCGACTCTAACAATGTCAGTAATTACCAACTTGCATAATCTAGATAATTCTAATTATCTTGCTTATCTACATAATTCTACCATTTGACTAATTAGATATATGTTACAATCTAGATTAGCCTAACATATTTAATAATAATCTAACATAATCTAGAAAATTCTAAAATTAAGCACCAATATTTTAATAAAAAAGTGCTTAAGAAACTACGATAAGAGCGTCATAAACTTCTAATCATTTAAATAAGCAACTTTTTCAAAAAAAACACCAAAAATGTGTATTCAACATCTAATCAATTATCGTTTCACATCAAGTATTACCAGTCAAAAAATACGAAAACAAAAAATTGAGAGAACACATTGAGAAGAAAAAGTCAATACCAAACAACAAATATCTTAAGAAGCTTAAGAACGATAATTTTTTAATCAACAAAAACTGACCAAATCGAGCTCAAAGCATGAACAACATGAACTCGATCATTAGAAACTTTTAAGTAATCGAGTTAAAAACACAAAAAATGAGCATTCAACATCTAATTAATCGAGTTCAAACACCATGAAAATTAACCATTAACCATGTAAATTTCAGAGTCACGAAAATAGGAAATTAAGAGAACAAATCGAGAAGAAAAGGAAACCAAGTTCAGAGTCAGTGCCAAACAACATAAATAGAAATTTAACGATACTAGCAGTAATTATTAATTAAAATGATCATACACCAAGTTTTCAACTAACCAAAGAGTATAACAACAATTCCCGATCCGATAAACCATAAATAAAAAAAAAACTGCTTGAACTGAAGTCAAAGCATGAATTCTAGAACAAACAGTGAAAACTACTTAAGAAACTAAAGTTAAGATTGTCAAAATTTTCTAATCATTCTCAATGAGCAACTTTTCTAGAGAACACCAAGATAGCATTCAAAACATCAACTCAATCGAGTTCAAACACACATGAAATTAAGAAAACGTATCGAGAAGAAAAGAGACCAAGTTCAGAGTCAGTATCAACCAACATAAATAGAAATTTAGATTCAAATCAATAATCAAGTACAACACTAAATTAAAGTTATAGTCCAAGTAAAACAACCAAATAAATAACAGAAAATTCGAATCAAACCACCAAAACATCCCAACTAAATTAAACAACCAATCAAAAGCAAAATTAACCAACCAACTCAGAGGATCACAATCAATAAACAAGAAGCACAAACCATACTCTACAGTCTGCACTGAGTTGCAAACACATACCATGCCGGCATACAACAAAAATCCAAGTCAAAAACTTCACTTCAACGTTTCAAATAGATTATCAAACAACCAAAATAACTGAAACTAAAATAAACTCAAAGAACGTCATGAAGATATAATCTACAATGCCACCCCCAGAAACAAGCTGGAATAGCTAAACAATGTCATACTCAAACAGTATATAACAAAGAATATTGACTTAAGCTGGAACTGATAAAACTAAGGTCAAACCATAAATTCATACACAGATTCAATAAAGAAGAAGATACAACTAGAGTTAAGATCATCGTGAACTTCTAAACATTCTCAAAGCATCATAGCTTACAAATATCCACCACTCTTGATTGAACCACTACAATCGAGTTCAAACTACGAAAATCAAATAACCAAGTCTTCCCAAAAACATCAAAAATGAGTATTCAAATTTCAACATAGACTACTATGTCATCATATTAATCAAGTTCAAACACTACGAAAATTAACCATATCTATTTCATCACATCAAGTAACATGGAAGCACAGACGATCCTCAAAAAGAAAAACAGATCAAGGAGGAAAGACCTAAGTTCGGAGCCATTACCAACCAATAGAAATAGAAATTTAATTATTGATCCATATTTCACTCTGCATCTTTAGTAAAAGGAACAATCAAGAATCAACTTCAACCTAAAGCAAATCAATCTGAAAAACATTGCATATATAGGATTGTTGCCTCCTCCTTCATGCGCTCTGGGGAAAAAATGAAACTAAAAATATGATGTTCTTTTACTATTAATATCATAGTAAACTACAGGACATGTATGCAAGAGAACTTATCATGAAAAACCAGAAATATGTCTAAACTCAAAATTATGCGGGAACGTACCTCAAGTACTTGTTAGTACTTAGTTGAAATGTTCGTAAAGTAATTCAATCTGAAAAAATTTGCGTCTGTAGGATTGTGGCTTCCTCCTTCTTGTACTCTAAGGGGAAAAAGAAACTAAAAACATGATGCTCTTTTACTACTAACAATCATAATAAGCTGATAGGAAATGTTTGCAAGAGAATTTATCAATAAAAACCAGAAATATATATAAACTCAAAATTACGTAGGAATGTACCTCAAGTACTTGTTACTTGCATTGTTAAAGAGATCGGGGGGTCTTAATGATCACCAAGAAACAACAATAGATGAAATAAGTTCAAGTAACTCTAGAGATAATAGTTGAACAATTTCACTTACTATGGAGAAACTTGGAGCTCAGGCCTTATCTTGTTACGACTTCTACTTGTCCATGGCTCCATGCTCGATTGTTAAGAAGATTTTTCTGAATCCTGAATCCTGAATTCCTTTACCATATAGTTAGGGCAAGAAACAAGATAAGAGACTCTCGTTTAGCAGTTTTAGAAAGATTTTGCCTAAGTATATCATTATTTCTATTACAACAAGATTAGATCTCAAACAATTACAAATTTTTATGGTTTTGAAATTATGCAACACACAGACATGCACAAACCTAAGATGATGATTGTTTGAGTTTGAGAAACATGAATTCCATCAGTGTGGTGGCTAGCTAATGGAGCATTCACAATAATATTTTGAAGCTTCAACATTTTCGGAATGCTCAAACGATACATGATTTTTGCTGACCATTTTCAATCTACAGGTAAGAATTTTTACTATCAAATTCTTGCACCTGTGAAAGCTCAAAAGCATGCATAACATGGATCATTTCAACAACTCTAGAAGCATGCTTACCGTTGGAGCATATTTTGTGCATTGCTGAAAGACAGAGAGGGGGAGAGAGAGAGAGAGAGAACCTTAGCTTTATTTATTTTGCATCAACCATTCCCTCCACCTTCAACTTGCAGAGGTATAGTCGAGGAACAGTATGACAAGAACCAGTCAATCTTGAACATCTAGAGAACAAACAATGATGAAAAACTGCTTAAGAAACTACGATAAGATCACCATAAACTTCTAATCATTTAAATAAGCAACTTCTTCAAAAAAAAATACCAAAACTGAGCATTTAACATCAAATTAATTATCGTTTCACATCAAGTATTACCACTCCAAAAATACCAAAAACAAAAAATTAAGAAAACAAATTGAGAAGAAACGACACTAAAAACAACCTATTAAACAAACCAAAAAAAATTACCAAAACTGGAACTCTGAGGATCACAATCAACAAGCCACTACGTACTAATTAGACAAAGGAAATCAATAAGCACTAATCAATTACTAAAGAATTTAGAGAAGACAAGTTTTCTTTTATTTCTGTGTATTACAAACGTACACATACAAAGTAGTATATATATGTATTCCTCTAGAGTCCTTCTAAGGAAATGAACTAAAAAAGAAATAAATACAAAGTATTAGGTTAAAACATTATTAATTAGGAATTAATATATTTTACTATTCAACACTCCCCCTCAAGTTGGTGCATGGATATCACACATGCCCAACTTGCAAATCAACAAATGAAAGGTCTTGTGGCTCAGCCCTTTAGTGAACACATCAGCTAGTTGTTTCTCAGAGGCCACATGAAAGATACTTAAGGAACCATCAATTAGTTTCTCCTTGATGAAATATCGATCAATCTCTATATGCTTTGCTCGATCCTGTTGAATAAGATTCTGAGCAATACTTGATGAGGCCAAATTACGCTCAGATCAGCCCCGCACACGTGTCACGATCTGAAGGATCCAAGGTTCTAACGCTCGCGGTAACGGGCTCATGGATCTGACCCAGCCCATTCCCTCATCACCCATCTGACCTACACTTACGCGTCTCGGCCCAAGTCATGAGCGCGGGATCCATCCAATAATCCCCTTGTACGCATGTTACAGTCCCAAGGGATGCTCCGTATCCAAATTCCCTCTCTTCTACACCAGGGACCCCCTCAGCAATCACGCTCCGGTTCCCACACGCTCTACGCTCGGACCCTCAGCGCTCACGGTCTTCCATCGAGGGAGCCTTCCTCGAGCGTAACCAACGGTCGGGTTTAGTATTGAGGGGTGCTATACTCCTCGAGGGCCAATCCCATCATTGTGAAGTGGCCCTCTCGAGGGCATTTCAGAGGAATGGGGAGCATAGTTAGATACCTCGCCGCTCGCCAACCACCTCTAACACAGTGGTAGTGCGCACCTCGTACCTGTCATCACACAGACTTTTCAGAGCTATCACTTTCACACCATCATATGACCACACGTGTCTAGGGCAGCACAGGATTTGGGACCACTTGGTCAGATTACCCAAAATACCCTGGCCCCTAACATATAAATATGGGAATGCACACACTTATTCCCCAAGTCATCTTCTTCACCTGCATCACGCTGTACTGAACTGGGCATTCTCCTCCATTTTCTCTTCTTCTTCAAGCTCACACAACCCACCATCCTCAGCTCCTCTGTTGCACGATCTCTTGGTGTTATCCTAGCTGGAAGACTCCACGCCACTAAGGAAACCCAATTCCTGAGGCTCCACAGCCTGTGATGGTCTTCCCTCTCACAAACAAATCTTAAAGTGTTGGTGTTTTAGCACACTTCTTGTTTTCTACACCATCAATACTAGTGGAGGTTTTGTTGTCACAAAACAAGGACAAATTATTCTTTCCTGATAGCCTCAATTCCTCCAATAAGTTTTTCAACCAAAGTAGGCTCACAAATTCCTTGAGCCATAGCTCTATATTCTACTTCAGCAATCGATCGAGAAATAACACACTGTTTTTTACTTCTCCAAGTGACTAGGTTTCCCCCTACAAATGTACAATAACCAGTTATTGATCTCCTATCATCTAGAGAACCTGCCCAATCTGCATCTGTAAAGGCCTCTACATGAAGGTGACCATTTTTAGAGAAAAGAAGGCCTTTTCCCGGTGCTGACTTTAGATATTGCAGAATACGGAAAACGGCCTGCATATGAAGCTCACGAGGATCATGCATTTATTGACTTACCAAGCTGACTGCATAGGCTATGTCAGGCCTTGTGTGATAGATTAATCTTCCTACCAATCTCTGGTATCTTCCTAAGTCAACCGGTGCACCAACTCCACCCTCTAGTTTATGATTACTTTCAATCGGGGTTTCAGCTGGTTTTCCACCAAGCATGCCGATTTCTTCTAAAAGATCAAGGATGTATTTTCTCTGAGAAATAAAGATTCCGTTACTTGATCTAGCAACTTCAATTCCTAGAAAATATTACAATCTCCCTAAATCGTTGACCTCAAACTCCTGTGGTAGAAGCCTCTTCAACTGATTCATCTCTTCTTGGTCATCTCCCGTTATCACAATATCATCAATGTAGACAATGAGCAATGTGATTTTACCTTTACAGTGTTTGAGATAAATAGTGTATGATCATCATTACTCTGTTGATATCCCGAAAGAGATCATGGCTTTGCCAAATCTATCAAACCAAGCCCAAGGTGACTGCTTGAGCCCGTATATTGCTTTCCTTAATCTGCATACCTTTCCTTTTGTATTTTCGTCCTCAAAACCTTGAGGAATCTCCATGTACACCCCTTCTTCTAAATCTCCATGTAAGAAGGTATTCTTGACATCAAATTTTTGCAAGTCCCAATCGAGATTGACTGCACAAGATAATAGGATTCTGATTGTATTCATCTTAGCAACAGGGGCAAAAATCTCTTGATAATCCACTCCATAAGTTTGGGTGAACCCTTTGGCCACTAGTCTGGCTTTGAATCTATCAATCGAACCATCAACTTTATGTTTCACAGTAAACACCCATTTGCAGCCAAATAACTTCTTTCCCTCAGGTGGAGTAACAAGTTCCCAAGTTCTATTTTTTACTAAAGCCTTCATTTCTTCTACCATTGCATCTTTCCACTTAGGACCTCGAAGTGCTTGTCTCCAATCCTTTGGAATAGACGATACAAAGGCTCTATAGGAAGGTGAGAGTGAATCGTATGAAACAAAGTTAGATATCGGGTGTTTGGTACAAGACCTAACCCTTTTTCTTTGAGCAATAGGTTTATCTAACTCATTAATAGATTCCAAATTTAAAGACAAATCACCAGATGAAGAGGGAGGTTCTTGACTCGGAATAGACTGCATGATAGTTTTCTCTATCTTATCCTTTCTCGAGTATGTTTTTAAATCTGGAACATCCAAACATCCAATCTTCTTCTCCTGTGTAGAATTCTCACAAATCTTCCCCCCCCCCCCCCCCCCCCCCCCCCCCGGGAGTTGGATTACAAAGAACAACAGAACTCGGAATTACCTCTTCCCTATCATTACTCTCTCCCTGAAGAGGTGATTGAGCTGCAGTGAAATAGGGCTCTGTTTCTCGGAAAGTAACACCCATGCTAACAACGTATTTCCTGGAATAAGGGTGGTAACATTTGTAACCCTTCTGAGTTGGAGAATATCCAAAAAACACGCATTTAAGGGCTCTCAGTTCCAACTTCCCAGCAATACAAGTATGCACAAAGCAAACATACCTAAATACTTTTGGAGGAACAACATAAGAAGATTTACCCTATAAGACTTCTAACGGGCTTTTAAGATTGAAAGCCTTGAGAGGCATTCTGTTAATAAGGTAAGCAGATGTGAGAACCGCATCTCCCCAATAAGGCTTCGGTAGATTCATAGTAAACATAAGAGAGCGAGCAACCTCCAACAGGTGTCTATTTCTCCGCTCAACAACACAGTTTTGTGCACTAGTATAATGACAACTAGTCTGGTGTAATATCCCATTAGACTCCAGATAAGTTTGAAAACCACCATCCATGTATTTTGTGTCATTACCTGTTCTTAAAATTTTGACCTTCGCCTCAAATTGAGTACAAATCATTTTATGGAAAGATTGAAAGCAAGAAAACACTTCACTCTTTGCTTTCATTAGGTAGACCCAAGTCATTATTGTACAAAAATCAATAAATGTAACAAACCATCGATTTCCAGATAATGAAACATTTTGAGTAGGTCCCCAAACATCGGAATGAATCATCATAAAAGGAACAGTACTTCTATTATTACTCAAAGGATAAGAGTTTCGAGTATGTTTTGCATACTCACAAGCATCACAACACAGAGAATCGAACTGAGTCTTTGAAAACAGATTGGGATAAAATTTTGCTAAGACAAAAAAAGATGGATGCCCTAACCGTCTACGCCACTGTATTATTTCTTGGTTGACATCTTTATTCCCACAAAAAACAACTTGATTAGTAACTGAATCTTGTCCCCCATCCAAGACATATAAGTCATCCTTGAGTCTACCAATACTGTTTGAAGTTCCTGGAAGACACAATAATCCGGGAAAAACTCAATTTTACAGTTCAGAGCTTTGGTAATAGAGCTCACAGATAATAGATTAATCGAAAACCGTGGAACATGGAGAACATATGATAATTTAAGGTTGGGGTGACAAATAACAGAACCTGTTCCTGATACAGGAGTAAAAGACCCATCTGCTATTCGAACTTTGTCTACAGGGTTACATGGGGTGTAATTTAGAAGACCATCACAAGAACCCGTCATAAGCCTATTTGCGCCCGAATCAATAATCTAAGATACATTATCAAGATTAGCAGAAAATGCGCTACCTGATTTTGCAAAGTTAGAGGTACCAATAGGTATTGATTCCAGCTGAGAGAAAAGCCTCTTTAAATTCTGAATCTCTTCAGTTGAGAAAGTGCCACTAATAGTTGTTTCACTTGATGATCCCACCATCTCACTCAGGTTAGCTTGATCTTTTAACGGGCCACTCCTTTTTTCTCCACGACCTTTAGTTGGATGACCATGCAACTCCCAACAATTTTCCTTAGTATGCCATGGCTTGCCACAATGCTCACAATGAAATTCCTCTTTCTGAATAGTTTTTGGTGGTTTGCGAGAAAGATTAATAGTCACACCCGCTTTCTCAACTGGTGTTGTGTGAAGCATAGCACTCCTTCGATTCTCCTCTTGTTGTACATAGGAGAATGTTTGTATCAATGAAGGTAGAGGTTCTTTACCAAGTACTTGAACTCTTATTTGGTCATACTCCACATTTAAACCATCAAGAAAATCATATATTCGTTCCTTCTCCATTAGCTTAACAAATTTGATTGAATCCTCGGTACAATTTGCTTAAAAATCTTGATAATAATCAAGTTCCTACCATAAGCCAATTAACTCAGAAAAATATTGTGAAATGGTCATTTCACCTTGTTTTGTACCATGAATTTTATTGCGCAGCTCATAAATCTATGCGTCATTGCCCAATTCAGAGTATGTTTGAGAAGCGGCTTTCCATATTTTCTCAACAGAGTCAAGCAATAAATATGTCTGAGAAATTTGTGGCTGCATAGAATGAATTAGCCAAGACATAACCAAGGAGTTCTCTGAGTCCCATTGATAGTAAGTAACATCACCAATGTTTGGCTTCTTTTTATCTCCAGTGACATAACCTTGTAATCCTCTGATAAACAAAAGAGAAGATCTTGACCAAGCAAGATAAGTTCCATCAAGTTTTACGATGCTAATTTGTAGTGATGGATTGTCACTAAGAGGAGCCACTGATTTTCTCTCTTCGGCCATTATAGTAATTGAAAAACAAATCTTACAGCAGAAGAAAAAAACTAGAAGTAACTTCCAGGAATCAATAAAAAACTAACCCAAAACCTTTATAAACCCTCGAAATACTTCAGATACAACAAACTGAAGTGCGTATAACCACTGAACGGGTGGCGCGACTTTGATAGGGTTACGGGAAGGCGTGGTTCCACTACAAGCGCAAAGTTCGGATGCTAGGGTTTAGAGTTTAAAAATTCCTTGGCTCTGATACCATGAAGAATTTAGAGAAGACAAAGTTTTCTTTTATTTCTGTGTATTACAAACGTACAAATACAAAGTAGTATATATATGTACTCCTCTAGAGTCCTTCTAAGGAAAGGAACTAAAAAAGAAATAAATACAAAGTATTAGGTTAAAACACTATTAATTAGGAATTAATGTATTTGACTATTCAACAATTACTTACTTGAAATTGTGGGTAAAGTAATTCAATCTAAAAAATTTTGCATATGTAGGATTGTTGCCGCCTCCTTCATGTACTTTGGGGGAAAAATGAAACAAAAAATATGTTGTTCTTCTACTATTAAAATCATAGTAAACTCCAGGAAATGTTTGCAAGAGAATTTATCATGAAAAATCAGAAATATATCAAAATTAAGCAGGGACATACCTCAAGTACTTGTTAGTACTTAGTTGAAATGTTGGTAAAGTAATTCAATCTGAAAAACTTTGCATTTGTACCTTCATGTACTCTGGGAAAAAATGAAACTAAAAACATGTTGTTCTTTTACTATTAAAATCATAGTAAGCTGACAGGAATTGTTTGCAGGAGAATTTATCAAGAAAAATCAGAAATATGCCTAAACTCAAAATTAATCAGGAACGTACCTCAAGTACTTGTTGGTACTTACTTGAAATGTTGGAAAGTAATTCAATCTGAAAACTTCGCATTCGTAGGATTATGGCCTCCTCCTTCATGTACTCTAGGGAAAAAGAGAAACTGAAAAACACACTGACAGGAAATTTTTGCACGAGAATTTATCAAGAAAAACCAGAAATATGTCTTAAACTCAAAATTAAAGAGCAATGTACCTCAAGTACTTGTTGGTACTTACTTAAAATGATGGTAAAGTATTCAATCAGAAAAACTTTGCATCTGTAGAAAGGATTGTGGTCTTCACCTCAATGTACTCCGGGGAAAAAAAGAAACAAAAAATATGTTATCCTTTTACTACTAAAATCATATTAAGCTGACAGGAAATGTTTACAGGAGAATTTATCAAGAAAAATCAGAAATATATCTAAACTTAAAATTAAGTAGGAATGTACCCTCAAGTACTTGTTACTTGCATTGTTAAAGAGCTCGGGGCAAGTCTTATATACCCGATTTATATTATTTTTTCATTGGACTAAACTGGTCGTACTGATAACCAAGCAAAAGCAATCAATGAAATAAGTTCAAAAAACTCGAGGCATAATAATTGAACAAATTCACTTACTGTGGAGAAACTTGGATTATATCTTGTTACAACTTCTGCTTGTCCACAGCTCGATACTCGATTCTTCTAGTGATGCCAAAGAAATTGTAAAAAAGTAATATTTTGACATATTTTGCATCCTACTTAAGAAGATCTCCTGAATCCCTTCACCATATAGTTAGAGCAAGAAATAGGATAAGAGACTCTCTTTGATCGGTTACAGAAATATTCGGGCGATGTATACCGTTATTTCTATTACAAGAAGATTAGATCTCCAACAGTTAAGTAATTTACTATAATTTCGAAATTATGTAAAACTACACACAGACACGCAAACCTGTGGCTACAGTGCACTCTGAGATGATGATCTTTTGAGTTTCGGAAACATGAATTCCATCAGTGTTGCGGCTATCCGATGGAGCAGAAATATGTTTAAAATCAAAATTAAGTGGGGATGTACCTCAAGTACTTGTACTTACTTGAAGTGTTGTAAAGTAATCCAATCTGAAAAACATTGCATCTGTAGGATTGTGGCGCCTCCTTCATGTACTCTGGGGAAGAAAAGAAACTAAAAACATCTGTTCTTTTATTACAAAAATCATAGTAAGCTGACAGGAAATATTTGCAGGAGGATCTATAAAGAAAAACCAGAAATATGTCTAAACTCAAAATTAAGCGGGAACGTACCTCAAGTACTTTTTAGTACTTACTTCACCGTTAAGGAACCGGAACGCAAGGGGATTACAGAAAACAGAAACAAAAACAAGTCAGAATCAAATTCCACTGAACATCTAATTTAAACAACCTCAAGCCAATCAAATCAAATTCACTAAAGTTAGAATAGAAACTCAAATATCACAATCAACAAACAAGAAGCACAAACCCAACTCAAGTACCCCGACATAAGCAATACTCCACACAACCACAAACACATTTCAGAATCATCGCTAGCATACAACGAAAACCCAAATCGAATTTCGCTTCATTGTTTCAGATAAATTCATCAATCAAACCCAATTAACTAAAACTAAAATAAACTCAAAGAATAATATCAAGAAACACATCATCACGAAACCCTATTCGAATATTCTACGCCATTGAATTTCAAGCACAACGTTCAGAACCAATGCAAGCAAACAAAAAGAGTGCCCAAATCAAACCAACAAAAAGATCAATTCGAAACTCGTTCCGGTGTCTCAAACAATAGCATCAATCTCAATCACTGAAAGAACTTTACAAATTTGAAAGAAGCAATCACGAAAGACACAGAAAACAATGAACTATAACGCTAATGAAGGCTTTCTAAGCAACATAACAAAGAAACGGGCATACCTATTGGAGATGGAGCGTCTCTATTTATCAAATAGCATCCCGGTAAAATCTTTTGTTGCAGTTCTTCTTTCTATAGTCCGCTTTCCATGTAAATCTTCTCCATGCAGTTTCTTTGGACTTCTGTGAAGAACCAATCAACAATCAAGTAAAACCCAAATCAAATTGCAACGCCAATACACGAAAACAATATCTAATATTCCAAACAGAAAACAAAAAACAAGAGAAGAAATTGGAGAAGAATACAACGCACAAACCCAAGTGAAGCAAGCAGATTTCAGAACCATTGCCGGTGTACAGCGAAAACCCCAACTCAAATTTCACTTCAGCGATTCAAATAAACTATCAATCAAACTAGTTAACCAAAACTAACATAAATTCAAAGGATAAACATCAAAAGAAATACTTGATCACAAAACCCCATTCAAATATGCCACCGCCATTGAATTATAAGCACAACATCAAAACCAACGCAAACAAACAACAAAAAAAGAAAACGGAGTGTCGAAATCAAACTAACAAAAATATCAATTGAAACCTTATTCCTCTGTCTCTATTATAATATGAGCAATTTCCCAAAGAGAACAAACAACTATAAGCAGAGTGATGCAGCTTTTACTCCAATGAAACAATAAGAAGAGCAGCAGGAGTAATCCAAGAAATGAAAGAGAGAGAGAGAACTTGAGAAGGAAGAAAAGTATAGAGAGGAGGCTTCAGAATAGAGAACCAATCATCAATCATCATAATCTGAAAATTTTTTAGAATCCTCGTACATATGGTCCCCTCCCACAACATACAAACTTTGCATTACATGCCGTTAATTGAAGCTTAAACAAGTACTTAACTTTACTAACCAAAAGTGTTAGACAAAGACAAAAACATAATACTAAAAACAGCAACTAAATAAGTAGAAATCTGTCGTGCCAAAACGATGCCGTTTCTTCCAAGTTGCTACTCCTTGTTCCACGTTTTCAAACAAAAACGTAATCCCTTGATGCACCAGTTCACATTGCAGGTTCTGAGTTCAATTCCTTGCATGGCATTCATGACATTGCCCCCTCCATCTCGAGAGTCTTGCCCCCAAGACTCAATCTGAGGAAATTGTTTGATGATTATATTAAAATCCTCCCAAGTAGCTTCCTTTTCAGGTACAGAATTGTTCTACTTCACCATTCTTCTCGCTAGAATTCCAGTAGGTTGCAAGATGACTTGTGTTTCAGTGTCAAAGTGGGCAATTCAGGGCTTACTCTATCCATCCTTCCCACTTTCAGTTTGAGCAGTGACACATGAAAAACGGGGTGGATTCTTGCTTCAGTTGGGAGTTTAAGTTTATAGGCCAATTCCCCAACGGTTTCAATGATTTCAAAAGGGCCTGCATATTTCGGACTTAACGTCCAAACTCTGTGATTCCTGATAGAAGCCTGTTTGTACGGTTTCAGTTTCAGAAATACAAAATCCCCAACCTCGAAGTGTTTTTCCTGCCTATGCTTATCAGCATTCATTTTCATTCTGCTTTGGGCTTGCAACAGATGTTCCTTCAGAATCCCCTGGATTTGTTGTTTATCCTTCATAAAATCTTCAACTCCAGTTGTGATAGGCTGGAGATAAGGTTCAGAGAGGAATAATCTTGGTTTGTAACCATACAAGGCTTCAAAAGGGGTCAACTTGAGGGAGGTATGGTAATTGGTATTATACCATAACTCAGCCATTCCCAACCAAGAAGGCCATTTCTTAGGAATCTGGTTACACATGCATCTCAAATAACTCTCTAGACATTGGTTTACTCTTTCTGACTGACCATCAGTCTGAGGGTGATATGCAGTACTCAACTGTTTTTATAGACCAAACAGGAGAGCCTATCCCAAAAGACTAGTCTCTGGAGTGGTCTGACCAGCTATAGCATTGTAGGAAATCTTGTATTCTTCACCTCCTTCACAGCCCACTTTAATCACAGCAGATTCAGTTTCCTCTCCTTCAAGTTCCTCATCATTCCCCTTAACCATAATCACAAATAGTTTTCTGCATTTGTCACCCACATGGTAAGGTTCATCACAGTTGAAGTATAACCCCTTCTTCCTCCTGTTATCCAACTCTTCATTAGTAAGCCTTTTAATGGGTGGATATCTTTCTGGATTGTGAGCAACATTCTTTCTCACCACTGAATCATTGTTGCTTGTTTTGAGACTCCATGGTTTTGGCTGCATTTTCCCATTCCTCTGCATGGTATCCAACCTATTATCTTGTTTCCTGGCTAACTCAATAGGATGAGTGAGAGTTCTGGGATTTAACATATCAATCATTTGACTGATTTCATCCTTTAATCCACTGATAAAGCTCTTGATGAAATAGTCTTCAGTTAAGGTTTTGTTACTGCTAGCCATAAATGCTTTTAGTTCTTCAAATTTCAATATGTACTCCTCTAAACTCTTCCCTTGTTTCAGTTTGTTAAACTGCCCCAATAAGTTTTGTTCATCAACCTTTGAAAACCTCTGTAACACTAACTCAACAAACAGATTCCAACCCATGGATTCCCTTCCTTCCACATATTCCAGATACCAGTTATCAGCAAAACCTTCCATATTCATGGCAGCTAACATTATCTTTTCATAATCACTAAGGGGGTTAAACAGGAAATATTTGTGATATTTCCTAAGCCAATTTCTGGGTTCTTCTCCAGTAAACTTGGGAAACTCCTTCGAGGGAGTTGTTACTCTGCAGATCTGCTATTTTGAACCCAGGTGGAGGCATCAGTCCTGCATCTGGTCTCGTTTTGAGCAAACTCTGGTTTCCAGGAGGTGTGAAGTTGTTCATGGGATTGCCAGATCCACTCCCGGACCCGTTTCCAGCAGCTATATCAGCATAAGAAGAAGATGTATGTCCTGCTATGAAGGTTGGTGCTACACCTTTTGCTTTGATGAGCTTTGCAATCTCATCCAGCTTCAGATTCATGGATCCCTCTATTTGCTTAGACGAATCCTCCAGTTGTTTCTTGATTGCATCTTGCCCATCAGACAACATCACATAGCCATCTTTGAGTTGATTAACAACTAACTCCAGTTCTTCCAATCTCTGAGCTTGATTTTTTGTCATTTTTTTGTTTTTCTCCAGGTATGTTTGTGAACGAAGCTCTGATACCAATGTTATAATATGAGCAATTTCCCAAAGAGAACAAACAACTATAAGCAGAGTGATGCAACTTTTACTCCAATGAAACAGTAAAAAGAGCAGCAGAAGTAATCCAAGAAATGAAAGAGGAGAGAGAACTTGAGAAGGAAGAAAAGTAGAGAGAGGAGGCTACAAAATAGAGAACCAATCACCAATCATCATAATCTGAAAAGTTCTGAGAATCCTCGTATATATGGTCCCCTCCCACAACACACAGACTCTGCATTACATGCAGTTAATTGAAGCTTAAACAAGTACTTAACTTTGCTAACCAAAAGTGTTAGACAAAGACAAAAACGTAATACTAAAAATAGCAACTAAATAAGTAGAAATCTGCCGTGCCAAAATGATGCCGTTTCTTCCAAGTTACTACTCCTTGTTCCACGTTTTCAAACAAAAACGTAATCCCTTGATGCACCAGTTCACATTGCAGGTTCTGAGTTCAATTCCTTGCATGGCATTCATGACAGTCTCGGACAACAACATCAATCTCAACGGCAGAAACAACTTGACAAATTTGAAAGAAGTAAACACTGAATTATAACAACGTTAATGAAGTTTTATATACAAAATCAACGAAGCAACGGTCATATTGAGAGGTAGGAGCGTCTCTATTTACTGAAGAGAATCTCGATCAAATCTTTTTCTGAAGTTTCTTCCAAGATCACTCACTTTCCATGCATGGAAAACCCTTCCTTTCTCTTTAATATATTTTTGAAAATTTGAGTTCTCTCATATCTGTCATCCGATATTACGATCATAATACGGGCCTGCTCGAATCCCAAAGAAAGCCCAATTCTCCCTTCAAGCATTAATTATAATTTATAACCTTTTCCCTTTTTGTTTTGGGTCAGAAACTATAATTTATAACAATTTATTTTTTATTAGTTCAATAACATATTATCGACCACATATTTTAAGTTTTTTCCATCTTTGTTATTTTTTAATTTGTTTTATTTTTTCAGCTGAATTTGTCCTTATAATTTAATATCCTTATTTTAATTTCTAATTTAATGATTATGTAGAATTATGATATGAACACGAATATTGGTGATGTCGTTGTAAAATTAAGTGTCAAGTTTAATTCACGTCAAAGACCTAGTTTTGCCGTCAAGACCTAGTTTTGCCGAATGCATATTTTCTAATCGAAGATTCTAGTTGCTTGATTACTTTGGAATGTTTGAACAATAAAAATATGCAACAATTAATAATTTGATTCTTTAAGAACCTCATCTTCTGCTAAATTATTTTCCAGCTTTTGAGTTAATTAATTCTTTCGTTGCTCCCATATTGCCGCCTTCTTCCGCTTCCCACCTTAGCATACATTTATTTTTAATAGGAAAATAAATTTTGACAACTTACACCAGACTGCCAGAGTCGTTTTTAAACTAATTATCTTAAATTTTCAATTTTCTCGATTTACAATCTCAACTAACCATTTCGTTACAAAATATAATTTGATTACAAGTTGACCATTTCGTTACAAAATATAATTTGATTGCACGTATCATGTGACGTAAAAATTATTTTCTTCACGTGCCACAGTGAATTCGAGTTGTATTCTCAGATATAGTTAATTATAAAATACAATGTGATTCCTCGTATCACTTGTCACCCATATGTGGAGTCATATTGTATTTTCTAACGAAACAATTAGTTGAAATAGCAAACTGAAACAATTAAAAGTTAAGAAGTGATTAGTCTATGAGTGACAAGTTGGCCAAAAAACTAAAAAAAATCCCCTTCTTATAACCAAACCATTTCAAGAATGATCAAAGCAACATCAGCAAAGACGAGCCGAGTTTAAACAGCGCAAATATTTCTTGTTCAATCAATAGTCTACTGTCGGTACATTGGACCAATAAATCGAGCAGAGAATGCCGGTAACAACAGAAATACCAGAACACCGAGAGATTATATAGCAGAGAGATGAATATGTAACAATATGAACTAATGATTGCTCATCTTCACACCAAAACTAATACAACGCGCATCATCAAGAACGGATACTGAAGGAATTATGCATAATTTTAGCCTCAAAATTTTAGATAGCGAACGATGCATTTTACACAAGATCTGGAACAATATACATAGAACAATCGGAATTCAACAATATCAACTCTATTTATTGTTCACATTCCCCATTACTGGGTGCTGCCCGTTTCTAAGAATACAATGAATGCTCAACAACAGATTTCGTAAAACCAAAAAACAAAAATAAAATTACCAAAAAAAGTCTACAACACATTATGCTACAAAAAGAAAATTACCTGCTAATCAACAAGATAACTCACAATTTGGAAGACAATCTGTATCAAGCAGAATCCAGAACCTTTCTTCGGGTGAGGACGACAAAAAGACTCTCTGTACCTTTATAACACAAGTTGTAGGAGCAAAACATGAACCAACCATCAATTCAGGTCACTACAGCAAATCCAGCAGAGGTGCCTGCCCAGTTTGAGATTTTGATGTCGAATTACCACTTTGCCCCTGACTTCCCCTCCCTCGTCCTCTACCTCTACCAACAGCAGTAGTTGGAGGTGGAGCAAGCCTCGGTGCAACATGCTCATTCTTGTTCGAAGCAAATATGGATCCCAGATCCCCAGCATTCCCACCAGAAGAACCAAGATTTGAACTTCCAGCATTTGGCTTCATATACCCAAGCGAATTCAAAGAATTGAATCCACCACTATTAGTGCCAAAATTTAATGATGAGTTATTTCCTTGACTTTGGCTCTTAGACTCATTAGAAGACTGCATGCCAAATCCCCACGAAGGAGTTTGGAAGTTCAAACCATTTGTAGTATTTGCAGTATTTGTGACCCCATATTTATTAATTGATGACGCAGAAATGCCATTAGTGGAAGCACTTGGGGGGCCGCTAGGACGTGGCGGCCAGTTGGCAAAAGGATCTATCTCATCTAAACTTGAATCTGATGTCCCTTTGGTTCCATTTGTATGGCTTAGGCCACCAAACTCAGTTGATGAAGATTTTGGGGGCCATTCGACATCAACAGCAGGACAAGAAGAAGGCAACTGTTGATTGGAGGGAGCAGAATTTGTTGGTGCAGAGGAAGCAGAATATCTAGAGTTGCTTTGAGTAGGCTGAGGAGTTGATGCTGTAGTTGAGGTCACGGGTGCTGTGGGAGCTCCCCTTGAAGGCATCCAGTCTTCATCCCATGATGAACTGCGCCTCGAAATAGCTGGAGTAGCTGAAACAGTTTTATTTGTTTGTCCTGATGAATACCCCTGATCTGCTGCAGGCGATGGTCTTACCTCAGTAATTCCGGAATCTGTCAAAGTCACTCCTCTTTTTTCTTCTATTTTTCTGTAAATAAGGAAAATTAAACTATGTAGCTCAACTACATGAACCTATATATAAAACGTCAACATAGTACGGTAGTGTTTGCATTTTAAAAGAAAAAGCAGAAAACATGTCTGCTTTTTATCTTAAAAAAGCAAATACAGAGTTTTATTGTGCATAGCAAAATTCTTCTAGCTTTTATACTTTCTTTTCCAGCTACCCCAGACTATTACTACTACAGCATTTTATAACTTTAGCTTCTTGAAAAGCAAGAATTTTGCAAACACCCCCTAAGTTGAAAATTGTGAAAGCTTGCAAGTGTGCATATCAAATAAGGTTTCAACCTGAAAACAAAATTGAACAGGTGCTGTGTATATTGCACAAGATCGTAATCCTACCTTAATACATCCTTGACAAAAAGCATATACTTTGCAAACTGCTGAACATTTAATTGTTGGGTAATGAGAAGAGGCGTAAGCAGGGGAAGAACATGCTCAGCTACAAATTCAATGCCATACTGGTAGAAAGAAACAGAAAGGATCACGTTAAATAAAGCCGGTCTGAAAATCATCTGAATACTTCCAATACAGTCGAGATCAGTAAGATGCCATACCTGCTTCAAGATTGAGTTTGCAACTCCAAGTGTGCACATAAGAGTTGGCGCAGAATGATCAACAGCCGTACACCGGTGGATAGTTTGCAGGATTTCGAGAACAGCAGTCTTATCAAGTATGTGGACCATCTCCCCAAAACATAACAGAGCATTCACCCTCACCTGGTCGAAGGAAGAAAAACCAAGTTTTCACCGATGAAGCAACTTTTAGTGTCTTAGCAGAGACAGAGAAAGAGAGGGGGATACCGAAGCAAAACTTGATTAATCAGGATATCATATGTCAATTGCCAAATGCATGGAATGAGAGGGGAAGTCAATATTACTTGCTTCGGAGAAAATTAAAAAAGTACTGGTAACTTAATCTAATTTTGTGGCCATTATAGATTGCTCGATTGAAAAATAACAAGAGCTGACTGCGACAAATTGATTACTTCAAGATATTCTTGAATCTTGATTGATAGATGCTCCATAAAATTGCTTATACGAAAAAGGGATAATAATCTTAGAAGGACGATAAATCTGAGGATTAAACAAGTTCAATTATGTCACGGACTTGAAAAGAACTCCATTTGGACATGCATCACATGGAATTCAGGAACTAGCAAAATCACATACCGCAGCAACAGTTGTTTTAAGCGCCAATCCATGGACACGAGGCAAGATAATTTGCTTGAGTAGCTGCAAGCAAGAAGAGCAATAGAAAGATGTGAAACAAGCAGAAAGTTAAAATTCAATTGACTGAACTCGTCTGATTCCAAGGAAGTATCAATCTAATTGAAGAGAAATTATACCGTTTGCAAAAAGTTCAATTGCAATGGAACAGACACCACTGGGGTGATGCTCCTTGTAACTTTGAGCCAATTATTTCCAGTATTGCAATAAAGATACACAACTATATCAAGATGAAATGGCGGATTCCCACAAAACCAATTTACAAACAATCAACATGTCCGTACAGAGAACGTAGAAGTGATCAGTTTTATTGACTGTTAAGGAATCAATAACCATAGAATACTAACAGACAAACTTCGTGTAATGTGAAAAGTAGCCAAACAAGATATTCAGGGTGTATTCGTAAAAAAACAAATGAGCTCACCCTTCTAGACAGGCGTAAACTCAATGACTCTAGTATACCAACAGATAAATGTTATGCAACGCGAAATGGGTCAGGCAAGATATTCAGGGTGTATTTCAGAAAAATTACTGCATTCACCCTTCTACATAGGTGTAAACTTAATATAAAGCATCAATAATTTTATGTCATATTACATGGTCTTTCTTAGTTGTTCTCCCTTGGCCACAGAAGCAAAAAAAGTGGATATCAATACAGCCAATATAGCGTGAGTTGGCAAATCTAATATACGATTCCTAGAATGGATCCCATTTTAATAACAGGTTGAGGTTGAATTCAGTATGACTATGCTCTGTGCAACATCAACTTCACCACTCGACGGATACTTCATTACAAAAATTGGACCATCTCAACATCCTAATTCCAATGATAAATCAAGCAGAATGGAATTAGCAATCACCTGGACATCTAGTTGTTTTGCAAGTGGAATAGTCTTTTTCAGAACTTCCTCTTGCAAGCGAGCATCAGTATCATCATAAGCTCGAATAAGCATGGGAAGAACATGCGTAATAAGGTGGTCTGCACTAGCCTGCCAAGTAAGGGGAAAAAAGGAAAATGAAATGAAGATGAATATAAGATCACAGATTAGTATATTCAATTTTAGTAATTGATTTAACCAATATAGAGAAGGCATCGTTCAGACACCATGCACATTGATGGATGGTTAACAGATAGTTCCATTACCTTGTTAATAATAAGCTCTGCATGCTTCACAAGTAGCAATAACGTCTCACCAGCAGCTGAACTCAAGACAGGAACAAGAGCTGGTAGGGTTGATATCTCAAAATCATGTTTGTCCTGCAGCAAATTTGAAAGAGATAAGCTTGCATTCTCGAGCCTGAGTAATCTTGTGAAAATAATTAAATAGGACAGAACAGAACTCCGAGTAAACACAGATGGAACTCATTTATACACCCCATTTTAAGACGACATTCGCCAACCTTCTTATATATATCACAAATGAAGCAACATCTGTCACTCATGATACCTTATATTTCCAACATCACTCGACACCAAAGTAACACTAAGCACACTACAAAACTCCCAACCAGACAATTCATGCAAGTAAGCTTAAGACTCACTAGTATCAAATTCATCATTTCAAAATGCAGGTACACAATTAGATTTCAATTTATAAGCATATAACCATGCCAGAAAGAATTTGCTGCAACGAACTAATATAGTACCTGGGACTCAGCAATTGTCAGAACCATCGGCAGGATCAAAGGTTGCATTACCAAGTTTCGAAGCTCTGCACAAAGTGGGGGGAGAACCTGTATGCAGAATGTTAAATTCACTGTCCAGTTTAAAGACATTTCACAGACAACAGAAAGAATTAAAAAATTATAATATATATTATTCACTCAGAACCCCGATAACCAAATTGTCCGAAAGAAGCCAAAGCTCATTTCTAACATTATTTTAGGACTACTCAAGTGGAGACATTACGAGTTTAATGAGGATACTGGGATAAGAAACAACAGTTTGATAAGATCAAATATTTGAATGAATTTGGTCTCCTTAACTTTTTGCTTTACAATTACAGCACCGCATAAACAAATACATAGAGAATTAAGGAGAACAAAATGTTATTAAAAAGAAACCTCAAAACTGAATAGTGTTATAGTAGTACAGAAACTCAAACCTTATACCGCAAAACACGGGGGTCAAAGTCTTTCCACATATCTGATAATGCTTTTAGAAAGTCGGATTTTTGCATGTTATCCCTCTCCTGGAAGCAACAAGAAGCATGATAAGATTTCATATCCACAAAGTTGCACCATAAGAATTTCTAAAGCAGCAAAAAAAACTTGGCTAATAGATAAATTGCATACAAGCATGTGATCCAGGAAGCGAAGTGCGCGCAATCTAGTGTCCTCCCGGAAAAAATTTGAGCCTGCAAATCAGGAAGCAGATATTGGGCAAACAATTATCAGAATATGGCACACAATAAGTCGTCGAAGTAGAAACTCTAGGCATAGGAAGACAACTCACACCAAAATCAACAGTCAACAGATGACAAAACTAAAAGCACTCATCTGTCACAAGTGATTTATTGCTGATTAGGAAAGAGCTACAACCAAACAAAACCCATCCTAACCTGTAAAATCCAATGCAGTTGGTCGTGAAACCGCATTTGCAGAGAGCATCCTCTGTAAATCTGAAACCAGTTCCCTCGGGATAGTGGAAAACACCTCACTGGTCAGGTAAGTCAGACTATTCATATACTGCCAAAAGTAATTGGATAAGAAGATTATTCTCTACACAAGGACATGCATAGAACAACCTTAGAATGCATAGAATGCAAACTTAGAAAAAAAACAGAACAACAACAGTTACTTCAGAAAAACCTTCCACCTTAATGATTCAACAGGCCAAATCTGATTGTTTCCCCCCAAGTTTCTCTTAGTACTTCCATTTCTTTGGAAGATCACTACTCTTCTCAGTTTTTTATTATTCCCTCATATTTCCTCAAAAATTTGTGTTACCTTTTAGAATGAATAAACTTACACCATTAATGCCCTAAATCACTGGATGAACCAAAATCCAGTCGATAAGGAATAAGCAATGAGTCCAATGTTTTCTTGATTCATAATGGCAAACTACTATAACAAGAAACAATATCCTATAACTAAACTTAGAATGTTCTGTCGAACAGGTGAGCTTACATGTGTTTCAAGTATGTGCCGCACATGGTATCTATGTATATACGTAAACGTATAAGATAACTGTACATACCCCATCATGCAACTACTGACACCTTACTGTCGAAATTTAAATCTCAAATCAATCAAAGATATAAACTGGAACAAATTACATATTTGTTTCTACATGAGTCTTTCAGCAATATCACTGGTTGGGAATGTTCACAAGGAATAGTGCATCTGACGACTCAAGGACCTAAGTTCTAAGTTTAACCATATCATATGTTATTTTGTGCCCTGGCAGTTAATAATTGGTGCTATTCATGCTTATCCTGACCCAATCTGCAGGTCAAAAATGTCGAATACTTACAGCTATTTTTCAAGTTTTTGTCACAGAACACTTCAAAAATCCTAAGTTTTTTTGTATCATTTTACTGATGAAATTTCAGTCTAAGTTCAGTCATAATTATAAGTTAGAGCATACTGTAAGTTTTACAATACATGCCGGTCTTAGCCTATAAGCAGGCCACAATATATTGAATATTTACAGTTTTTTCTCAAGTTTCTTTTGACAGAAAAGCTCTCATCATTTTGTGGCAGACCACGTCAAAACCAACTAAATCGAACTCAGGCAGTGAAGCTTATCTATTTGTGATTATAATTGTAAGCTTTTATGTATCGACAAACACAAAGCAATCTGGATTCCTCTTGGGCATTCTAAATCCCAAAAGGCCTACGAGCCTTGACAGTATATTGCAGACAGTACACCAGGTCAATTGATGACAGCCCTCAAAATGGGAACTTCATCACCGCAACAACGAAAGGCTACAATAAAAATAACCTCTCCGTTCTCCACATCCATGCAACATGAATCAGAGAAGCAAAGAAGCAATACACATTCTCTACTAGAAAGCAAGAGTTTATACATGCATACTAGATGGATTAGAAAGACTAATTTTCATTTCTTAAATTGTTAAAATTCATTGACACCATAGCAAGATACAAAGATTATAAATGGAAACTGTCTTTAAAGGAAGTCAAATTCAGCAAATCTACTTATATACATACAAACATTTGCCCAAACAAGAAATTGTATCAACTAAAATACATCAAAATTCGAATTAGAATGTACTCTGTGCAAAACCTCATATCAAAATTAATAAAGTTCGCAGCTCACAAAGCAAGTATAGCTATTTTCATATAAAAGGACTCAACAGAACCATTTAGTAGAAAAACATGCAAAAGTTCAAATGAAATGAAAAGAATACCATCTTCACATTGTTGTGGCAATCAAACAAAGGCTTCCGAGCTATCAAGTGGTAGGCAAGACACCCATAGCTGAACATATCAGTGGCAGTGCCAACCGTAGATGATTTACTTCGAACCAGCTCAGGAGCAGTATAATTTATTGATGGCTGTAAGGGCAGGATAGAATCTTCGACATCGTATTCCTATTAACCAAAGCAAAATCGAGTTTAATCTTTATACCATTCAAGTTTATGTTAAAACAAAGCACCAAAGAGGAAGAGAGGGATGGGGAGGAGCGAACTAGATAAGAAACAATATTAGTTGCCCTAGTAGAATGTGGATGAGCGCATTATAATAAAGAACTAGCGCTTTTGTGCGGTAACATGAGATATTAGACGCTATGCCAATCACATGATCTGTTCCACGCATTAAGAGCTCATGTCTATACAATAAGTTCCAAACAGCTAGCTCTGCTCATTATAATACACAATCCCCATTCGTTGACCTACCGCTTCTATTAAGTTTATCACATTTCTATGACCAGCTCCCCAAAAGGCAGTTAGCTCTTTCTTTCCATTATTTCATCGACAGCAGCAATAGATATTAAGAAATTGGACCAACATCAAACTAAACCAGAAGCTGCAACTGTGGGATGATCTAGTGAGAAATTCCCAAGATAACTAAAGATAAACCAATCTAGAAGAGAGATGAAAAGCATGCATATTTACCAAGTTCCACAAATCTATTACTCACAGCATAATGGAATTCCTGCATGCTGGTAGAACCACTGGAGGACTGATCAGTTGAAATGGCAAAACCAAAACCACCAAGCTTCCAAGCACCATTAGATGTAATGAGAATTGTCTGCCACATACAAACTGGTAATCAGTTTCGTCACAAAATAATGCACCCTCCATGTCATAATACGATAACCCAAGCAGCATGGACCAAAAGTTATAATGATCAAGCCTCAGCCATGAACCATGAATACATCCATACCGACTGTCTGGCAAGTTATGAATAGCATACGTTTCCATCATGTCCAATTGGCAACAAGCACAAAAGGTTGTCTTCATTTTATTTGAACACATACCAAACAAGATGCAAGTTCAAGGTTGTGGTTACGTTATCAAAGACCACTCCTACCAAATGGAAGGAAAAATGGAAAAATGGAAAAATAAATATGAAAACAGAGAAAGAAGCAAGAATGCTCTCAGTTAAATTTTCTTTATTCATATAAAACATACAGAAATTTAAAGTAAAAAATGCATAGGTACCATTCTAAACAACTCATGGATTATCCTTTTTTCTTTCTCAAATTAGAAAATGTAAATTTAGATAAAACGAAACACTATTTACCTCCATTACGGGGAATCAAGCAAAAATGAATGAAGCACAAACCAAATGCATGAAAATATTGCAACAAAAATCTGTCCAAAAGAGAAATCAAAACCTCAGGTGATATCGCCCTGTGGATAAGGCGTGCATTATTATGAAGAAAGTCCAATGTCTCAGCAATCTGAAGCAGGCCATGCTTAACCTCCAACAGTCCCATTTCCTGCAGTAGAATAATAGTCGATCATTCAGAGCTTCCTAGCGAAACTTTGAAAATGGGAATGGCAAGAAAAAAAATGCACATACTTCCCCAACTCAAACAAAATTGAACTTTGACACATCAAGCACCAAGGGGAGAATGGTATTCAAACCTCCAACTTGGAATAAGCAACACAAACAGGAAGTACACAGGAGGTTTCATCTCACTAAGTTTACTATTGTCCGCAGCATTCTCAAATCCTGCTACACAGTCAAAGCCTATGACAATATTCCTCACTCTGTGGTAGCATGAATTACTTACATCAATGTTATGTTTCGAAAATCTGAAAGAGGAAAGGCCTGAATGACATGCTTAAGTAATAATAAGTATTTAAAAGGCAAATGAGATGTTTGATAACAAAAACAATATAGTGGAAATTTAGGTACTGCCTGCATGTGTCCTTGTGAAAACTAATTATAAAATTTTCACCATCCCCCAGTCCTGATTATCTTCTCTTTGTCCATGTCCATGTTCCTTCCCCAGTATTTGTTATCCCACTCTGATCAAGTTAATTACACCAAAATTATTCTATCTAACAGCACAGCTCAAAAACTTATAACACTGGACAAAGATTCACCCAAAGCTAATTGGAACAGTCATTCCCTAACAAAATATCCAAACTCACAAAAACCCAAATTGAGATTGAAAGCCATACCACTCCCTTAAGCTCCCTAGGCACCTTCGCAATATTCTCAACATTCCCCAGGGCATTCGCCGCAGATGCAAACAGCGGCTCCGTGACCATAGCCATCGCATTCTTACTCTCATCCAGCGCCTGCACCACGTGCACAACTCCAGGGTGCCTCAGCCTCACGAGCCGGTTCGCATCCGCCCGAATCACTTCCAAAAACGCATCTTCCGCAGCTTTCGACAATCCAGCCCGCTGCCTGGCCTCTGACAGTGCCTTCTTATCCAACACCCAAACGCAGACGGTCGGATAAACCGCAGGAATTTGACCATCGCGTGATTTCGCCGTGTACAATTTCCAGGCGAGGCCGGGGCCGGCGGAGCCGATCTGATCGCCGACGACGTAGTCCTGCATAGGTTTAGGCAAGCCGGTCACTTCCTGCACGGTGGTCTGCACTGTCTTCTCGATGACGGCCGATGCCTTCGCCAAGGCCTGCGTAAAGGATTTCATGTTGAGGGACATGGTTGGGCGTACAATTGGAGGGTGCTTGGGGATGCAGTCGGTGTCGGCGGCGGAGAACGGTGGTCGGCGGCGGTGGAGGGAGAGATTGGAAAATCGAGATGATCGGAGCCCAGATCCCACACCTCTTTCTTTCTCTCTCTGGCTGTTGGGAAAGACCTCGGTGTATTTGTTCGTTTTCAATTTGGCGTGGAAAAAAAAGAAAAATTGAATTGAAATGAACTAAATGCCACGTCGGAAATTTGTATGCAATTTCTCAGATTCTTGTCCGCTTTGAGTTTATTACATTTCAGCCCCTGCTTCTTGCTTTATTATTGAATTTGGCTCACCTCATTTGGTAATTGCAAATAAGTCCATTAACTTCTTGTCTCCGCGTAATAAGACCCCCTAAAATTAGTTGAGACTTGAGACTTTAGAGAGATGGAGGAAAGGGAAGACGAAGGCAGCATCAAGACATTTAATCCTTAATGAGTAGGGGTGTTCATTCGGTAATATCGAACCGAAATTTCGATTAACAGAAATTTCGGTACACCATTTTGGAGAACCGAATACTGAACTGAATTTCTCGGTTCGGTTCGATAAAAAATCGTTCTACCAAAATTTTATATAAAAAAATAAAATCTGAAAAAAAAATAAAAAAACATATATTATATCATATATATTATATAATATATTAAAAGTATTATATATATATATATATATAATACATATTATATTTATATATTATCATATATATTATATAATATATTAAAAGTATTATATATATAATATTTCGGTATTCGGTACGGTTCGGTATACCATATCGGAATACCGATACCGAACCGAATACCGAAATTTCAAAAAAAAAAAAATAATAACCGAATACCAAACCGAAATTTCGGTTTCGGTCGATTCGGTCGGTTTTACCAAATTGTGCACATCCCTATTAATGAGTTAATATAAATCTATGCTAGAGAATTAAATATTTAATAATATTCTAATTTAACAATTTAAACTTTAAAATTATGTAATCATTCAATATAATATTAAAGTCTAGACCAAAGAGGTACTTTTAGATTAGGTTGTCGTTCAATAATCTATATTTACTTAGATTTCTAGTCCGATTTATTTAGTTAATTGGATCAAAAAGCAAATTATTTCAATATTTTATTTCGGCTTGATTAACCATTGACTCGTTCAACAAAATCTAAAATTAAGAGAAGGGAAATCAAAAGAAACCGAAATTGAGTTTTGTTTTCGGTTTGATCAATTTAGATTTGGTTTTTCGATTTTTAATGTTTACTGATACCTTTATTTAATCTCATCCTCTAAAAGGGTGCAATTATATCCTACTAAAACTAAGTCTCCGAACATCCCGTTAATAGAAAGTTCGCTTCATGTCACAACTCATAAGGCCACATTGGAGACATAGAAATTAGGATGTGATGTTAAATTTTTTGGAGTGTTATTATTATTATTATTATTATTTGGAAAAAAGAGTTAGAATACTTAAGCTTCATCCCTTGGGAGAGTCTCCAAACGACTGGGCGCTTCATCCCAAACTTTCAAAGTCCACCATCAGATCATGCCCCTTTCTAATAAGCATGTCCGTACATCACTTTCCATCACGACGTACGTGACCCAATTTAATATTTCACGATTTCTTAATTAAGCTCAGACAATTAATCATCAAGTTTCCAAGGGGGTGATCAGTAGAAACTCCCAAACGGACCATAGTTAAAATAACAAGGTAGTCAATCTCGATCTCAATACGGGGGAATCGATGCTCCCAAGGCGATGCTAAGCCCTTCCCGCAACCCTAACAACTTCGCAAGCGTTATGGTCACATCTCTCAACTTCATGGCGAAGCCAACGACCCAACCTCCACAATCATCTTGGATAAAACCCCCCGTTGCAGCCTTCGGGTGGAATGTTAAATGAATGTGTGAAAGTATGTGTAGCATGTGTTCTAGGATAGCCCTTATTAATTCTTGAATATAATCCTTCCATTTATTATAGTTTGTAAATTGTAAACATTCAAAAACTTATTTAATACCCCCTAAACATACGAAGATAAAAGTATTATCATGATTTAGGTATTATAGAGTCTACAAATAAAATTCATAATTAATTTATTTCTTATTTAGTTTGTTAGTTTGATATAAATCGAATGACTCATTAAATAATTATTTATCTGATTAAGTCAAAAAAATTATGTGAGATTCCAAATAAAATAAAAATAATAATAAAAGCCATAAACCTCTTCGAGCATAATTGGAAGCCCAAACGAAACAAACGCAAAACAATATTTTAATTACTTAAAACATGTTGATTAAGTAAAGCCCACTTAAAATCTCATGTTCCTAAACCATTCCTATTTCCTAGAAAGTCGATGCATTGTGATTCTAAGTTAAATCAATTAATATTGTTTCAGAATAGACTACTATTTCCCACGTATATATATTCAATTTTATGGAATTAGCCACTTAGAGCATGATAGAATTTGATCTTCATAAGGTGGCACGTACAAATTCTTCTTATCTTTATGAGGTAATTTATATTGTAAGTATTTTATAAGTGTTCGATGAGCCCGAATATATACGTAAAACTTTGTAAGTACTCGCGGAACCCGGATGCATGTCCTGCCCTCGATTGAGGCGACTTTCCCACAACCTAGAATTCTCTTTACCAAAAAAACAAATATATATTGAGATGTAAAACTAAACTAAGCTACATTTATAATTGTTGATGATGTCCTGTTACACGAAGAATTATATTAAAAGATTTTCTTATAAATTATGTGGGCCTCTTTTAGATATTTTTTAGTAGTTGAATGTCGGTCATACTCCATGCAAGAGGTGTACAAGCTTGAAAGTGATGTTTAGAAGCATGGTAGCCAAAACATGTTGTAGATGGGTAATAATTGGAATATTAAAAAATAAAATTCTATTAACTATAATAACCCTTATTTAATGATCGTTGTGAAAAGAAATAAGACAATTTTTATACAGCAAAGAGTGAAAATGATATGAGATGTACACCACATGAACAACACGCTTATAAGAAGGCCCAAAACCACATAGAAGCTATGTTTTAAAACCCGGACCGGACCGGCCGGTCGGACCGGTTTAACCGGTGACCGGCCGTCCATCCGGCCCGGTTAGCCCCCAAAAACCAGTCCTCAATCGGACCAGTGCTGACCGGGGCGAACCGGTCCAAAACCGGTTAAAAACCCGGCCCGGACCGTTCCGCGGGCCGGTTGGCCAAGTTTTTTTTTTTTTTTTTTTTAATTGTAAAAAATCTAATTTTAATTTGGGGGTTGTGGGATTCGAACCCACAACCTCTGCCTTAAAAGGTAGACTTTGAGACCATCTAGGCTAATTAGATGGTTGATATCCATTGAAAAAAAGTTTTAATAATAAACCATTACTACAATCCAAATTCTAAAAGAATATTAATTATGATTACAAATATTATAATATATTATAAGAATTCAATTTAAACATGGTTAAGATAATATGAAATATTTTATAATTTATAAAAGATAAATGTATGTGTGATGTGTTTTTTATTTTTTTTTCACAATAAAAGTATATTATTTGTTAAATCAATCTTTTATCTATATTATTAATTTGGTTGATATTGATTATTTTGCTATTTAGTTAAATATTTTATCTATATATTTGTAGATTTATGGTTTGAAAGTCTATTATTCGAGATGTTATTTGAAAATTAATTGGTACTTTAATATCCTTTAACCTATTTTATTATTTTTGGTTAATATTTATATAATTATATATATTATTATATATTTATATAATTAAATATAAATATTATTTAATTATGACGTCACACCGGTTCGACCAGTGGTCCGACCGATCGAACCAGTAAAACCAGTAACCAGTAAGGGCTCCGGTTCGATGTCCGGTCCGGGTTTTAAAACATAGCATAGAAGCCCAAGCTATACCACCCTTATGGCCTTACACATCAAGTCTTCTTTTAGTACCATACAATTCTACGTTTCAAAAGTACAATACAATTCTAAAAATATGATTTTATAAAATTATATGGTATTAGATATTTGTATCAAAAAATTTATCCGATATTTTTGACATAAAAATTTTTATAAGATAAATCATATTGTCACACTCTTGTTATATGGTATTTGTATCGCGGGCATCCGTGTATTATAAGTTTGCTGGCGTCTTCAGATGGTAAGATTATCCTATATTCCTCCGCTACAAATACACCTTGAATCATCTAAGGAAAGGTGATTAATGGGCTTAATCTATTATAAGCTTTTTTTTTTTTTTAATCTTAGCTCTATTGTATTGATTTAAACGTTGAAAAAAATTTACGTTAAATTAAAAAAAAAAAACAAACTTAGCGCGCCTTTTAACAAATTGTTCTCGTATCTAGGGATGCAAACGAGCCGAAGTGGCTCGCGAACCTAATGAACAAGGTCGAGCCAAGCTCGGGCCCAAACCCCTTTGAGTTTGGTTCGTGGCTCGCGAGCCAGCATATTTAATTAAAAAATAATATTTTAAATTATATATATATAATATTATATATATATATATATTGATTTTTATATAAAATTAATAAAAAATTAATATATTAATTATAAATATGTATATATATTTAATTAATATATATTATTATATATAAAAATATATTAATTTATTAAAAAAACTAATTTTTAATTTAAAATAATATTAATTCCCCCGAGCCTCGAGCGAGCCGAGCCAATCCCAAGCCTTAGTCAAGATGAGCTCGAGCCATGAAAAAGGACTTGGCCTCGGCTCGTTTGCATCCCTACTCGTATCCAAGTTTGCTTTTCAAAGAGGAGGGAATTTGAGCCAAGGGACACCCAAGACTTTTTTTAGGGATATAACCCTCAATTTATTTTTCCATTATTTCTTTTTCTATTATCTGACGTGGCTCTTTAATATTATATCAATAACCACGCCATATCTTTCAAATTTCAGATCTCCCACCCAAATCAAACCCTAATTTCTTCTTCTCTTCTTCTTCTCTCGTGCGTTCATCGTCTTCTACCGGTTGTTACGTTCATCGTCGTTGCCTGCGTTTATCGTCTTCTCTCCTTCTCTCTTTCAACAATGATTTTCTGATCTCCTTCAACGATGAAAAACAGAAATCGTCCTTTTCTCGCCTGGGTCTGCGTTCGCCCGCGTCGTCTTCTCGCCTGCGTTTGTCGTCGTCTTCTATAACCACGATTAACAAAAAAAGACAGAGAAATAAATACAGAAATCTGATCTTCTTCTATCGTGTTCTTTTTCTTTTTTTTTTCCCCTTTATTTGATGTTTGAAAATTCTAAGGATCGACCTGTTGATCTTCAAAGCTTTTGAAGATCTTCATGATCGAGTACTCGATCATCATAATCGAGTACACGATCAACATCCGATTCTGTTGATCGAGTACTCGATCATGAAGATCTTTAAGAATAAAAGAAAATAAAAAAAAAAGATGAAAATCTATATATTGATCCTATTGATTTCCGTGAATAAAAAATATATAAAATTAAAGAATAAAAGAAAATAAAGAAAAAAATCTTGAAGATAGAGAAAAAAATTATTTAGATCGAGAAAAAAAAATCACTCGACATGTTGACATGGAAAATAATTGTATTTTGATGGGTCTGAATATGGGATACAGAGTCCGGTCACTTTAGAATTTGTTTAGGTGAGGAAACCAGTTGATGTTCGTCGGGAAAGATGAGGGTTCTACCTGCTAGGACAAACACAAAGACAAAGTCAGAAGGCCAAGCTGGGGGAACTGGGGGTGATTCCCAGTTTGGCTCTCCGACACTCAAGTCAGATGAAGATCTGAATGAGAATATGCTAAGTATGGAGTTGCAGTAATGGAGATTGCTTACAGTGAAGGAGATGAACTCGCATATTTATATTTGAGGGTCAGGGACCCTTTAGTCATTTACATCGTGTGGTCCTGGCCGAATCTTGCCCTAACACGTCGCGTTGCGAGAGAGAAACCTAGGAGGAATCTTCTGCAAAAGCTGGTGGAAGTTAGTGTAGGCAACAGTGGCAGGTACGCGGGCATGTACGGGGTGTCAGAGAGCCGTTTTAGGGGTTGGTAACGAGGGCTTAAGAGCACGCTCGTGTCAACCAAGAGCCTTGGAGACCA
The DNA here is from genome assembly GCA_037501455.1 of Lantana camara. Taxonomy (NCBI): domain Eukaryota; kingdom Viridiplantae; phylum Streptophyta; class Magnoliopsida; order Lamiales; family Verbenaceae; genus Lantana; species Lantana camara. Next base: position 24,610,483 of record CM074855.1, on the reverse strand, counting down.
AGAAATCCGCTAGGGGATGAAGGCCAAGGCTCATAAGATGAGGGGTAGTGAAAGTTTCCCTGAATGAGTGTAGCGCTCGAAAAGGGCTTTCTCAACTGATTGGAGCTTTAGCCATGTAATATGGATCGCGCTCATTAGAGAGCGGCGATGTTGATCACATGCATGTGTAGCGGAGAGGACACGTGTCCTTGAGGGACGCTGACGCTTGAGGGGTCCGAGCGCTCGTGTATAATTACCTTAATCACAAGTGGACAGGTGTCGTCATCTTGCGTTGCCACGTGTCCTAACGTGGGACGAGCGTATTTTGGCCCCATCAATTTGCCCCCCAATTCCGTAGTCCTTATTGATAAGGGCTGTAGAATTTTTTCCAATACAATCCATCGAGCGTTGCGCTCGTATGAGGCATGGCGTGTTAGGCAATCATCCTTCTGATTGCGCCATAAATGCGGTCTCTTCAACTGACTGCTTGTAACGTCCATGCATTAAATGCGGTCCTTTCTTCTGACCTCTTAGAGCGTCTAAGCATTAAATGCTGATGCGCGTGGGGCGCGTGAGACTTGGGAAGCACGTAACGGTTCAGTAAAGGGGGTCGGTTTCCTAGGCGGGAAATGATTGTAGTTTTGAACTTTTTGCCAGAAACGTACCAACTTCCATCCATATAAATAATGGATTCTGTATCCATTCCACTTTTTACGCAAACATATCTTCAGAGCACATATTCGCAAAAAACTCTTTGCGAACAAGTTTCAGAGCATCCATAACTTTTCTTCAAGCTTTTCCAGAAAACTCAAGGTAATCTCCGGTGAAATCTTCTAACTTTGCTAACCTTAGAATCACATTAGGATCTAGTAATTCCTCAAGCTTTATCCTTTCTAGAAATCCCGAATCTCTTCGAACATATTTTGCCTCCCACAGATCCTCATATCCCTTCCAAATTCCATCACAACCATGGCCGGAAATCATGTAGAAGAGTTCGCCCATGAAGTTGAAGACATGGCTACCCAGAGCTCATCTCCTCCGGGTTCCCCTAGGGACGAGGAGTTGGCCGCGGCCGTTATGGCCATAAATGAAAGGAACCCAGATGGGGTTGAGCATCTCTTTGAGGAAATGAATCTGGTGATGGAGGCGGAGAGGCAGGGGGTGACTCTCCCGATAACAGAGAGTGCAACCCACCCTCATCGCCACACCGTGACTGTGGCCATCGCAGCCCCGGCTCCGGAACCCGAGGAAGGAGCGGGGCCCTCAGAAAGATCCCGTGACAAGGGCAAGGGCAAGAAAACCCAGAGGTCCAGAAGAGCCAAGAAAACCAAAGGGCCAAACGAGGGTGAAGGCTCGGGCCTGCAGGCGACCGATCGCACCCCGGACGAGACTCCCAGTACCATCACTCTGGGGAAGATAAAGTCTGTTATGGCCCCAATCTACTGGGACGAGCGTTACACATGAAGAATCCCTGCCAAGCACGAGCACGCAAACCATCCCCCACCTGGCGAAATGGCGGTTTACAAGGACGCAATTGGCTCGGGGGGCCTACGATTTCCAATTCCAGTCCCAATGGCTTCCATTCTGAATGGTTTGAACCTCCGCCCCTCGCAAATTGTGCCCAACAATCTCGCTTTGATAACCAGGTTTGTGATCTTTATGAAATACGCCGGATACGAGCCCTTCATGCAGAATTTCAATGCCCTTTTCCAAGTAGTTAGCTCGTCGCGCTCGTCACCTGAGGCAGGCTATTTCTACTACGTTCAAGTGAAGGCCCACTTGAAATTGATCAACTCTCCTTCCTCTACTTATGGCCCAGATTGGAAGGAGAAGTTCATTTTTGTCAAGGCCCCAACGGATGATGATTTCGGGGTGGCCCGAGAATGGATATCTCATGGGAAGGGATCCCTTGTAAAGAGCCGCTAGGAATCTGCCTTCCCTAAGGACTGGGCCAAGAATTTGGCTGGGGTATTGAGGGACGAGGGCCATCTAATTCGAGCCAAGGACTGGATAGACGATGCGGAACTCATGTTCCTCTGCGGGCTTACTGACGACCCTCATTATCTCAACAACCCTCCTGCTCGAGATTTGGAAAGAGATGGTTAGACTTTAGGGCACTAACTTGTAGATAGGGATGCTAACTATACTTTGCTTTTGTAACTTGCTTTTTATAAAATTTTCCTAAGGGTTTCTGACCCTCGTTTTGGCCTTCTTTGCAGGAGTAGACATTTTAAGTATGGCTAGAGGTATAAGAAGCGCAGCTAGGTTCGCCAACGCTAATAGGCGTCAGGCCCAGCAGGGAGATCAGCAGAATCCCCGAGGCCGTGGAGCAGGCCGGGGTGACGGTCGTGGCGGCAACCGAGGCACCAGCTCAAGCGCCGCAACTGGCGCTCAAGTGCCGCAGGGGCGAGGGGAGAACCGAGCGGCAAATGCAGAAAACCGAATAATGGTACGGCCACCGACCACGACAGATTTGAGGGTGGCCAACCCAAACGCCACCAATCAAACGAGGCCTACTGCGAGCATGGTGATAAACGAGGCTCAGGAGGGCTCTAGCCAAACCTCCCGCAAGAGGAAGAGAATGCCTGATGCCTTTGCCATAACTGGCAAGGGCAAACAAGTTGTGGAAGGCCCTAAGGGTGGCGACGGAGACACTTCCTCCTCGGAAGAGGAACATTTGTGGGATTTCGACCGCCGGGGGGACAGGAGCTACAAGGGCTCCGTAGATGGGGGTACCGTATTACTGAGGTACGGGACATTGTCCCAAGGCATTAGCCAAAATTTGTATGAAAGGGCCCAATTTTCTGCGGATCATAAGCATCTGTTCTCCGAGCCAGTTGAAAAGGTGACGGCGATATGGTGCACGCCATAATTTTCGTAAGTCTCCTTTCCTCTTGTAGTTTCATTATCTTTTGAAGGTGTTGTTCTTTAATATATTTGTTAACACTTTTATCCTTTCGAGCCTGTGCAGCAAGTGCTCCCGAGGGCGAGAAATATCCAAATGCGCGCCACAGTTTACTCGGACCGGAAGGTAAAGTACAAAAAGATGGCGAGCTCGAAAAAGATGGCGAGCTCGAACGATCCTGCCCAGCTTCAGGAGGAGTTGGACATAGAAACGGCCAAGTACCTTTCCCTTAAGGAAGAGTACAACAAGATAGAGGCCAAGATGAAGAGGTTACAATATGATTTCATGAAAGCTGAGAACGCTCGAAGGAGTTGGCGCAACCAGTTTAACCAGCTTGAGGAGAATCATAAGAAGCTTACTGCCGAGCGCAATGATTGGAAGACGAGGGCCATGGAGGCGGAAAAAAAAATATGCTGATGGCATGAACCAACTCCCTCATCGCTTTGAGCAATCAAACAAGGAAGCGCTCATCAAATTCTGCCACTCCAAGGCATTCAATTTTGCAGCTTCCCTTCATTGCCTTGATGAAGCCCAGAAAGCGTTCAACTTGGCGATTGAGCAGGGCATCCACAAGGGCCTAACAGATCCATCCATCCGCGATGCGCAAGGCATGGGGGTCATGTGCAATGAGCGGTGTGTTGAAGATGAAGAAAACCTTGAGGACCCGAAGTCTACCATCTCTGAGCCGGAATATAACTTTCTGGTTATGCTCATCCAAGATGAGTATATGGCTGCTCATCCTCCAGAAGAGGCCTCTCAAGCAGAACAGACTGAGGGGAATAACAATGCCAGCGCTATTTCTGAAAACCCTGCTGCGAACGAGCCTCCGACGCCTGTTGTTAATGTTCCTGCTCTCGCCGCTGAAAATGCAAATGAAGCCAACTAGCCCAATGCCCCCCAAGCGTCGAGAAACAACGAGCCTGCGCCTCCAGCTGCCCAAAACCAAGATGAAAATGCCCCCTAGCACAACAGCCGGAGGGCCCAGTATACGGCCCCGTGGCCTAAAATATCTTGGTAGTTCAGGATGAAGATGGCGCTCCTGCCGCCTGAAGTTCTTCCTCATCTTCTTATGCTGCAATTCTTCTTCTTCTGTCTTAGTGCCTTTTTTGTAAGAATGTTAAGGGCCCTTGCGCCCTTGTTTTTAATTGTTGGCGAAGAGCCTTAATTAATGAAGTTCTTCCTTATCCTCATAATGTTTACCTTTTACTTCCTTGATTGTGAAATTTTACCTTGCGCTTGTTGTAACAAAATCTTGTGATAATAAGATTGTGTGTAATAGGCTCAGTAAAAATTGTATTATTTAGCTAAGTCTTAAAACTTGAAAAATTTTGCTAAGTTTTGAGTAACCATGGGGGTCTTACTGTGAGGCTGCCCTCATTCAAGACTTGTGAAAGTTCTTCTTCACTTAGAAAATTTTACTAAGTCTTGAGTGATTGCAAGGGCCTTACTGAGAGACTGCCCTCGTTCAAGACTTGTGAAAATTTTGCTTAACTTGGAAAGTTTTACTAAGTCTTGAGTAATTACGAGGGTCTTACTGAGAGACTACCCTTGTTCAAGACTTGTGGAAATTCATTCTGAATGACGTTACCGTTTAACGAACGCGCTTGTACCCGTTAATTTTTAGGACTCGCAGGCGATCCCAAGGGCAAGGCATTGTGACAAACGACCAAGGCCTACTAGGATTTTCATTGCATTCTTTCTCCGATTCATCTGGTTGGTTGTGAGCGTTACCAGACTATCCTTATGAGGGCGTCCCCCCACGTGGAGTAGAGCGCTGGCAAGCGTAACCCATGTACAATAACATCGTGCGTATTGGAATGGATTGCCAACCACGCTCGTGGAAACAAGGGACGTGGGTCATATCCATTTGCGTAATTTAAAAGCAGTAGTAAGGAAATATTCAAGAGAATGTATTGTAACTTACTTGAGATTCGAAGTAGTACATAGAACCCATTAGTGGGATTGTTACATCATCATTTCTAGAGAGCTTTTAAACATAAAACCGCCGGAGATTACATGCGTTCCAAGGGTGAGGCAAGCGCTCGTCTTGAAGTGTCTCCAGGGTGTAAGTGTTGTTAGCTCTGATTTGTATGACTTTGAATGGACCTTCCCAGTTGGGGTCCAATTTCCCCACATGTTTGGATACTTCTGCTGGGATGCGGGCCCAGAACAGTAGCGGTCCGGGACCACATTTTAAAATTTTTATTTATAATACAAGTATTAAAATATTTCTAAAACATTTTAATACAAAGCGGAAGACTTAGCCGGATCTACTCAAGTATATACATGCAATTGATAATAAATTTTAAATCACTTAAGCAGATAAATATCTAACATGCAATTAACACTTAAGAGCACATAATTTATCATGCTTAAAATAAAATAACTGAAAGATATTACCGTACTGCAAACATGGCTATCTAACGACATTTTTCCAGCTCCTCGAATTCACCTCCTGAGAACCCGATACCCGATCTGCTCGTGAAACCGGCAGAGCTTCCCTGCAATATCCCCAGGGACACCCTCGGAGTGTGGGCTCCGAAAGTATTTCTCTAAATACTTAGAGAAAATAAACTTTAAACTAGGAAACCCTTTTCAGGGTTTAATCTCCCGAAATTAGGCGTTTTATACAAACACCTAATTAAAATTAATTCCAAAATAAATCGGAATTAACTAGGAGAAGATGGGACGATTTCAAAGCCAAAAATTAGCCAAAATCATCCCAAAATGTTGAATGAGAAATGAGGACCCAAGGCCCCTATTTATAGGGGAAAAACCGAGGGCAAAACGGTCATTTTGGATACAAAAGCAAGGGCAAAATAGTCATTTCACAACCCACTTGCGTAGGCAACTTGGACATGCAAACCAAGGTGACCACGTCGTAGATCTCGTCGCCACGAATCCATCGCCGCCGACCACGCGCCGTTACGACGCCGGACTCGCCCTCACGCGCCGCCACAAGGCGGCCCGTGTATTTCACCCGCGGCTAGGGTTTGGGGATGACGTGGCCGATTCTCATTCGGCCACGTGTCCGGGTCTGGTCCGACCCGGAACCGGACCCGGTCCGACCCTATCCGGAAGCCGACCCGGCCCTATCCGTTGACCGAGCCGTTTGACCCGCCCGATTTTAGATCACATCTGGGCCGCACATGGGCGATGACGCGGCCCGATCTCGGCCATACGCGTGTCTCGCCACGCGGCGCTGCGTCAGCGCCAGCTGGGGCCCAACCCGCTGACGTGGCGTGACACGTCAGCGCCACGTCAGCAAAATGCCACGTCATATATATATATATTTTTTTTAGAAAAATTTAAATTTTTATTTTCTCCAAAATAAAATTCCGAGCATTTCCAACTCTTTGGAACTTGATTTATTTTCTTAAAATAAATCCCTTGGCTATTTTCAAACACTTTGAAAAATTCATTTCTCTTTCTCCTTTTAATATTTTCTCTTTGGGTTTTCAATTTGGGGCTTGCAGGGGGACCTGCAGGACTAATTAATTTTAGCTCCAAACGGATTAATATATTATCATCCCATGATAATAATTAATTACCGTTTAATAATATTTAATTCCACTAAATAAATATTGTTGCACTCTAAAATTAATTAAATTATTCACGAATTTATCGATCTAGAATAATTTCGCATTTTACTCCTCCGTGTAGATATCCATGAAAAATAAATTGTAACTACTATCATTTATTTTTCATTTCCAATTTGAAATTTATTGATTCGCCTTAAGTTCAAATTCTCTGTATGTGAAACACATTCATCATACAACTTCGGTGACGTATCACTCGAAGTGCTTTGGCCAAAGTCTTAATTCGAACTTTTGCAAATCTATTTCAAGGATACCTCTTACCTTCCAGCAAGGCCACAGATTCCTCGATCAATATAACTCTTTAGCACATTTCATGCTATCACCGAATCATACAAAGTATTTTGGCCACCCGTTACCGAGACTTCACTTCGAGTATGTTACAGTGACTAACACTACATGCCTAAAACCGAAATATTATCAGGATTAAGAGTACAATGCTTCCTGAGATTTTATTCATTTTAGATAGCAGTATAAAATAAATAATCTCAGTGGTCCAGTTCGATGTTTCCAATCCTATTGAAAATCATCAACGTGTTATAATTGGAATCATCATTCCCTATGACGAAAGACTAATCATCTTATATAACCACGTTATAGTCACGATAAGAACATATTCTTATCTTACCGACTAGAACTTTAGTGACACATGATTTCGGTATTCAAAGTCTTTTCCTATGAAACACATTTCATATAAGAATATCATCACACGTCATTAATCATTAATATGTGAAATACTCATAACTTGCTGTAAATTCAGTTTTATTAATTCAACAAATTGAATTTTTAGGGCACTATTCCCAACAATCTCCCACTTGCCCTAAATTCAATTTGGCCATACATCTAAGTCTTACTCCTTTCACACGAGTGTCAAAACTCGTTTTGCACTCTTTTACGCCAATACTTTAATGAAGGAATCTTTTAGATGTTTCTCTGAGCCAACAACTAGGAAATCATAAATCCAATACATCTAACTGGCTGCTTCTCAAGCTACCATGTATTTGACTTCCATGGCGGTGTAAGCAATACAAGTCTGCTGAACATTCTCCAATTAACAGTTGCTCTTTCTAGAGTAAACACGTGTTCTGATGTCAAACATCTAGAATACAAATCAGATTGTATATCCGAACCTGTGTACTCTATTAAAATGAGCTCACCACTGTGGTAGACAAGCATATAATCTCAAGTCCTTCTCAAGTACTCCAATATATGCTTTCACTACTACCCAGTGTCAGATTCTAGGGTTTGACTAATATCTGCTGACTTAGACCTATTTCATAATAGACATCTGGCCCTATACATAATATGATACACATAAAGCTTCCGCTGCGGAACTCTAATCATGTCTTCTATCTCTTCAGTTGTCTCAGGACACTGATCCCGAGATAGATAAATTCCAAATCTAAAAGGTAATGAACCTTTCTTGGAATCTGTCATATTATACCTTACCCGATCTTATCTATATATGCTTCTTGTGATAAACCAATCTCCTTATTCCTATGATCACGATAGAATTCTGATCCTTGGAATAACATTGGTTTCACATAGGTCTTTTCTTGCCAAAATGATTTGACATCCAAATCTTGACCACTGACAAAATTCTTGCATCATTCCCTATGAGCAGAATATTGTTTACGTACAAAATGAAAATGTTACAACATTATCTTGATGTCATTTGTACACACATGGTTCATCAGGCAATTGCACAAATTCAAAGAATTTAAATTGCCTCTTTAATTATGATGCTCCATAATCTAGACGCTTGCTTAAGATCATAAATCGATCTATTAAGCTAGCATTATATGCACCTGATTTCTGGCTGTGAAGCCTTCAGGTTGTGCCATGTATCTCTTCTTCTTGAAATTGCCCGTTCAAGAACATAGTCTTTACATCCATTTATCTAATCTCATAATCGATAATGAGATAAAATGGAGAGGATAATGGACTTAAGCACTGTTACAGGCGAGAAGATCTCATAAATGATTTCTTCTTTCTGGGTAAAATCCCTTGCCATAAGCTTTACTTTAAAGTCTCTACTTTTGTCCATTTCTCCTTTTATCGTCTTGTAGAACCCAATTTTATCTAATGGGTTTAATGCCTTCAGGCGCCTTCACAAGCTCAAGACTTTGTTAGAATATAGAGATTCTAACTTAGATTCCATGGCTTCTGACCAAATGGTTAGCGTCTATATCTTCCACAGCTTCATTACACGTGATAGGATCAGATACGTTAGATTCAACCACTTGGGTTAATCTTAGGTATCTTGTCAAGTGTCCTGACAATCCTCCCACTACAATGATGCTCTCGTGTACACGTCTCCACATCACATGTTGTATTTGGTACATCACATGTATCTAATACATTTTCAGTTATCACGGGTTTATGGAAATCAGTATCTAATACTGTTATTTCTTTTAACACTACTTTGCTTCTACCCTTTGCGGTTATCTATGTAATTATCTTTGAAATATTCACAAACATCTTTTGTGATTTCTCAAATTACAAAATATACCACCTCTTGTTTTTCTTAGGATAACCTTAGAACAAGTAAACCTTTGTTCTTTATTCTAACTTGTCAGGATCCATCCTTAACTCGTGGACCAGGCTACCTTAAATCCGAAGATAAAAGATACAGGGTTTTCACCCTAGCTACAGATCCATCAGTGTTTTAGGAACTGACTTAGATAGAACTAGGTTTGTCGTTTTGTGTGCAAGACCCCAAAACGAAATTCATAGGGTAGCATGACTCTTCATGAATCTTACCATCATTATCAGAGTTCTATTTCTCCTTTCTGCAATGCATCTTTGCTAAGACGTATCTCATATATATAGTTGAGATCCAATCTCATTTGAGAAATTCTGTTTAACTCTGAACTTAGATACTTATCACTACTTCGACCTAATCGAAGTGCCTTGATATGTTTTCTAATTTGATTCTTTGACTTCAGTCTTATATTCTTTGAACTCTTCAACAATTACAGACTTAAGTCTCATCAAATAAAAATATATGTATCTAGAGTAATCATTCAAACGAATGATGAAATATCCAAAACTTCCTCTTGCTTGAATAATCATAGGATCACATATCCGTATGAACTGACACAAGCAACTTCATGGCTTAAATACCTTTTGTCTCAAAAAGGTTTCTTGGTCATTTTAACCTTCTAAATAGGATTCGCAGATTGATACTATTTTCAAGTCAATAGGACTCAACAATCAGTCTTTGGATCCTATTCAGATTCAATTGACCAATAGATAGGTGCCACGAAGAAGTTTTTCTTCTTAGATGGTAGGTCAAGCTTCTTAATGTTAAACTTGAATTAGGGTTTTCATTGATGTATAAAAGACTATCTTTTATTGTGCCAGAGCAAATAAACCTTTTATTTTGCTTAGTGGTAAACTTTTGTTCAAAACAAACAATTAAACTATTAGTTATCAAATAACTTACAGAAATTAAATTTCTGTATATATGGCACGTATAATATTAAAACCATTTTGCCAAAATACGACTTTATAGTCTTTACTGCAGATACAATTACACTTGTATTATCCCCGAGCAGTAGTTATGTGTTAGCCGTTTTTCAACCTTTCTGGTTGGTTTGAATCTTCGCAACAACTTGCAAATATGATTAGTTGATCTCAAATTCACATACCAGGAGTCCGGTGAATTTCCAACTAAACATATTTTCAACGAGTAAGATATCTTCATATCTTATCTAAACGGCGTAACAAACAGACAGACTAAGTATTTTGGATAATTTCCTTTTCCAATACCCATTACCACCGAAATAGAAACACTTTTCCATTGTCGGATTTGACTTTCTATTTCTGAACCTTCGATTGGGAACTTTTCCTTTTCTTTCTTCCACTTACTGGCTTTCTAGCCCGTGGATATTGATGTCTGATTAAAGAGAACTTTTCCCTTAGTCTATATCACCCTTTCTGCCACATTGAGGTCGTTCATTGGTTTTAAAAAATTATTTAAAATAATCTTGAACGTTCAAATGACTTAGGCAGAGAGTATAGGATCGTATCCTATCTGTTAAGATTGTCTCTTTAAGCACAGAGGCTTTCAATCTCATTCAGATTAGCTATCATATTCATAATATGATTATGAAACAGTGATCCTTCAAACATCTTTAACTGACAACCGTTTTCATGGCTCGTACCTACGTACGATTCTATCTTCAACACATGTTCTTATCAGTAGACATCTCATGTGTTTGATGCTCAAGAACATTTAAAACAGATGTCAGGATATAAGACTAGCCAGATCATCACACTTGATCTATTTAGAATAAACGTCTTTCTAATCCTGACTGGTTGTAGTTTCCGAAATTTTCGGATAAGGTTCAGTGAGTACGTAAACTTTCGTGTCTCAATACGATGTCAAGATTCATTACTTAGTCAGCGTAGTTGAACCCTTACTAGCCTATTTCCTTATAGACATACAATTTGGAGTGGGCTAAGAGAGATCGTAATTATAAAACTGAAATAAATAAATAAATGCAAGTTATGATTATGTATTTCACTTTCTTCTGCGTCCAACCAATAAATGAAATCCACATAAGCATTTTGGTTTACGCAATGGTGACTTAACTAACTGCAGTTGACTCCCCGGAGGCGAGGTCGAAAACCGCTTAGAAAAGCAAGAACTATTCTTAATTAACATGTCATCTAGGTAACTCTTACCAAACAATGTCAATCCACCACGTCAACCCTTGGCCTCTAAGTAAATGTAACATAGCTCCGAAGGGAGGTTAATACATTACTTAGTCAAGTGTGTACCATTACCTAGAAGTCCGTACGAGTAGGTCAAGACACTCCACGGAGGCGTGGTCGAGCTGACTTCCCCGTATTTCATTCTATCCGTAGAAGTCTAATCTTGTATACCGCGAATATATACCCGCCGAAGGGAGTAGTATACATCCACTATACTATAGACGGGTAATGGAGGCCGTGAGAATCCAACTCTTTTCATCTCGCTCCCACTTGAATTTTTAAAAGGTGTGGATTATCTGTTGATTATTTAATAATCACTTTTGGCGTTTTATTGTTGGAAGTAATTAATCTAATTAATACCCTCCCACTAGGATTACTAAATCATATTTAAAATCCTAATAATAATATTTTAAGGCAATTTAATAACTATTTATTAATTAGGCCGAAAAATATTAGTTCAATTATGCATCGCATCTAATTTCTATTAAACATTACTATTTAATCACATTAAATAAAATATGCATAATTGTTTTATCATAATATCTCATATTATCATGATCATGCCATAAAATAAAATAATTAAGCATGCTTTCATATAATTATCACATAATTATCATGCTTAAAATTTTAAATGACACAAGATAAATATGCCATAAATTAAATCAATTAAGCTTGTTGTTATAATTATCACATAATTATCATGCTTAAAATAAATGGCATAAAGTAAACATGTTATAAATAAATTATCTCATAATTTAAATCATGTTTACTGATTCGGTAATTAACCAGGAAGATTATTGAAATCGATTCCCAGAAAATTACCATTCCACGTAAATTCCCAGGAAATACTGGAGGGGTCACAACGGTCCCACTTAAAAACCAGCCTCCTTTGACAGAATTTACGTGCACAGTAGCAGATTTAAAATTATGCATCGCATGCATCATATCAATGCATGTATATATCTAGAGCACGACTCTGATACCAGTTGCTGGGATGCGGGCCCAGAACAGTAGCGGTCCGGGACCACATTTTAAAATTTTTATTTATAATACAAGTATTAAAATATTTCTAAAACATTTTAATACAAAGCGGAAGACTTAGCCGGATCTACTCAAGTATATACATGCAATTGATAATAAATTTTAAATCACTTAAGCAGATAAATATCTAACATGCAATTAACACTTAAGAGCACATAATTTATCATGCTTAAAATAAAATAACTGAAAGATATTACCGTACTGCAAACATGGCTATCTAACGACATTTTTCCAGCTCCTCGAATTCACCTCCTGAGAACCCGATACCCGATCGGCTCGTGAAACCGGCAGAGCTTCCCTGCAATATCCCCAGGGACACCCTCGGAGTGTGGGCTCCGAAAGTATTTCTCTAAATACTTAGAGAAAATAAACTTTAAACTAGGAAACCCTTTTCAGGGTTTAATCTCCCGAAATTAGGCGTTTTATACAAACACCTAATTAAAATTAATTCCAAAATAAATCGGAATTAACTAGGAGAAGATGGGACGATTTCAAAGCCAAAAATTAGCCAAAATCATCCCAAAATGTTGAATGAGAAATGAGGACCCAAGGCCCCTATTTATAGGGGAAAAACCGAGGGCAAAACGGTCATTTTGGATACAAAAGCAAGGGCAAAATAGTCATTTCACAACCCACTTGCGTAGGCAACTTGGACATGCAAACCAAGGTGACCACGTCGTAGATCTCGTCGCCACGAATCCATCGCCGCCGACCACGCGCCGTTACGACGCCGGACTCGCCCTCACGCGCCGCCACAAGGCGACCCGTGTATTTCACCCGCGGTTAGGGTTTGGGGATGACGTGGCCGATTCTCATTCGGCCACGTGTCCGAGTCTGGTCCGACCCGGAACCGGACCCGGTCCGACCCTATCCGGAAGCCGACCCGGCCCTATCCGTTGACCGAGCCGTTTGACCCGCCCGATTTTAGATCACATCTGGGCCGCACATGGGCGATGACGCGGCCCGATCTCGGCCGTACGCGTGTCTCGCCACGCGGCGCTGCGTCAGCGCCAGCTGGGGCCCAACCCGCTGACGTGGCATGACACGTCAGCGCCACGTCAGCAAAATGCCACGTCATATATATATTTTTTTTTTAGAAAAATTTAAATTTTTATTTTCTCCAAAATAAAATTCCGAGCATTTCCAACTCTTTGGAACTTGATTTATTTTCTTAAAATAAATCCCTTGGCTATTTTCAAACACTTTGAAAAATTCATTTCTCTTTCTCCTTTTAATATTTTCTCTTTGGGTTTTCAATTTGGGGCTTGCAGGGGGACCTGCAGGACTAATTAATTTTAGCTCCAAACGGATTAATATATTATCATCCCATGATAATAATTAGTTACCGTTTAACAATATTTAATTCCACTAAATAAATATTGTTGCACTCTAAAATTAATTAAATTATTCACGAATTTATCGATCTAGAATAATTTCGCATTTTACTCCTCCGTGTAGATATCCATGAAAAATAAATTGTAACTACTATCATTTATTTTTCATTTCCAATTTGAAATTTATTGATTCGCCTTAAGTTCAAATTCTCTGTATGTGAAACACATTCATCATACAACTTCGGTGACGTATCACTCGAAGTGCTTTGGCCAAAGTCTTAATTCGAACTTTTGCAAATCTATTTCAAGGATACCTCTTACCTTCCAGCAAGGCCACAGATTCCTCGATCAATATAACTCTTTAGCACATTTCATGCTATCACCGAATCATACAAAGTATTTTGGCCACCCGTTACCGAGACTTCACTTCGAGTATGTTACAGTGACTAACACTACATGCCTAAAGCCGAAATATTATCAGGATTAAGAGTACAATGCTTCCTGAGATTTTATTCATTTTAGATAGCAGTATAAAATAAATAATCTCAGTGGTCCAGTTCGATGTTTCCAATCCTATTGAAAATCATCAACGTGTTATAATTGGAATCACCATTCCCTATGACGAAAGACTAATCATCTTATATAACCACGTTATAGTCACGATAAGAACATATTCTTATCTTACCGACTAGAACTTTAATGACACGTGATTTCGGTATTCAAAGTCTTTTCCTATGAAACACATTTCATATAAGAATACCATCACACGTCATTAATCATTAATATGTGAAATACTCATAACTTGCTGTAAATTCAGTTTTATTAATTCAACAAATTGAATTTTCAGGGCACTATTCCCAACAGCTTCCACTTTCTTCAAGACCAAGTCTCCCAGCTGGAAAGTTCTTTCTCTCACATGCTTGTTGTATTGTTGTGCTACAGCTGCCTTGTATCTGTGTATTTTTGCCCACGCGTTGTCTCTTTTTTCCTCCAGTAGGTCCAACTCCAGGCTCCTATTATCTTCGTTAAGCTGAGGCTCGAAATAGGCTACGCGAGCGGATTCGTTTACAACTTCTGCTGGTATCATTACTTCTGACCCATATACGAGCGCGAAAGGTGTCTCGCCAGTGGCCGCTCGTGGAGTAGTGCGATAAGCCCAGAGTGCCCCTTGCAATTCTTCTGCCCATTCACTCTTTTTGCTCTCTAGAATTGTTTTCAGATGCTGCGTAATGACCCTGTTGGTAACTTCCGCCTGTCCATTGGCTTCATGGCTTGGGGATGGCCCACGGAGGTAAAGAGCTGTTCAATCCCTAACTCTGAACACCATTCTCGCGTGTCAGCTGCGATGAACTGGGATCCATTGTCTGAAATGAGCACCCTCGGTATACCATACCTGCAGATAATGTTTTTCCAAATGAAGTCCCTCACGACCCTGAAGGTAATTTTTGCCACGGCTTCAGCCTCGATCCATTTGGTAAAATAATCGACATCTAAAATAACAAACTTCTTCTGTCCGACCGCGATGGGCAAGGGGCCTACGATGTCGATTCCCCACTGGTCAAATGGCCATGAGACATCTATAGGGATCATTTGAGCGGCTGACTATTGAGGGAGGTTAGAATGGAATTGACACTTAGGGCACTTTCTGGAAAACTCAATGACATCTTGGAGAACTGTGGGCCAATAAAACCCACTTCTCAGGACCTTCTTAGCTAGGATACATCCTCTTGAATGGTTTCCACAGCTTCCATTGTGAATAAGTTCGAGCGTTTCTTTTGCTTGCGAGGGTCCTTGAAATGACTTCTTAAATAACCTTCCCTCTGAGTTAGAAAACCGAGGGGCCTTGTTTCTAATTTTACGAGCCTCTTGTTGGAAAACACGAATCAGAAAGCAGCGGAATTTAAAAAATTTTCCCAACAAAAGGACCTTGAACTCGCAATCGTGTAACCAAATTCGTAAAGATAGAAAACTTACTTTTCTTTTATTCTTTCTTGAAGCATTTCAAGCCACCCAAGAACGCTCTTCTCGCGGCTTGATCCCCTCTCCTTGGTAAAGCTCGAATCTTCAAACTTCTAACTTGAAGTCTCTAGAGAAAGTCCACCAACTTGATCACAATCTAACTAGTAAGGATGCTAGTTCTCTAGTTAGTGTTTAGGCTTAACCTAGGGTTTAATTTAATCTTGGAGAAAGGAAGGTGTTCAACACATGAACCAAGAATTGTCAATTAGCTCCATAAGGAGCTCGAGCTCCCTTATTTATAGGGAGGGGGTGCCGAAATTCCTAGTCCTTTATGGGCTAGGATTTTGGTCCCTCTCTCCTATTACTTGATCATCAAGTATTTTCCAACTTTGACTTTGAATTCTAATTCAAGTCAACTTTTAAGAGAGCTAAAATTATCCAAACTATTTTTGGATAGTTTTATACTTTATTTATTTAAAATAAATAACTTATTTTATCTAATTAATTAACTAGATTATTTTTCTCCAAAATAAGACTTTCGTTTTAATTCAAAATTAAACCAAAGTCTATTAAATAATTAATCACATTAATTATTTAATACATAAATAAATATACACATATATTTATACACGTGTGTGACACGTGTCACAATGACACGTGTCACTCACGTGAGCCACACGTGTGGTTTCACACGTGTGGAACCCTCTTGGCTTGATTAACTCGTTTAATCATTTTAAAGCCTCAACTCATGTAACCAAGTTGTTGTGTGTGACGCTCTAGGTTCTCAATTCAATTAGCAGTGACCCTAATTAATTAATTCACTAATTAATTAATCAGTCCACAGATTAAACGACCATAGTCTAGCAACAGGTGTTTAATCCCTAGCTGAATTGGAATGTTCGGATTCGACAGAACCTTTAAGTCATTGATTCATGTGAGATACAATCCTCCTACTTACTATCTCTCAACCAAGATCTAGGGCAAGGGAATAATCAGAACCCTAATAATCCGGTCTTAAAGCTAAGTGCATTTCATATCCATTTGATCTCAATCCAAGAAACCCTTTTCTTGATGTCTTGATCTACTGCCTTGGCCAAGGACTCCATATGGCATATGAATGACTTACACAATAAGAGATCACCTTGCAAATGCAAGTGTAGGTCCTATCTTGATTCTCATTTACTTTCATGAGTCACTTGTGCAGCCCCAGCATAAGCCTTGAATCAATTGTCTATGGCGACACCCTTTAAAGCTTATACCTAAGACTACAGAGTTAACTCATAAAGTGACAAGGAACCTCAAGTCTAAGGATCAATTAATCACATCAATGACTCGTGAGATATTTCCTAATCTGGAAGTTTCCATTTCCTGAAATAGAAACTTCCTTTCCCATTTAGGAATGTTCTCACACGGGGCACCTCAGTGAACTTACTTATTAAAGTAAGCACCCTCATGTATCACGCACGCATCAACTATACACTTTCCACCTCCATGAAACAAGGTGGTCCTTCTTAAGGGCGTGATCCCACAAGCAAGCCTTAGAGGAGTCACGTTGACACTCCCACTGTCTGTAGGACTCATCGGCTTGGATTATTTTACTAATCATGACGTATGTGATATAGGGCTCGTTTCATGAACCATTTCACCTAAATGGTAGAGTCCTAAAGTCATCAGGATTAGGGGAGTTCTCATACATGCGCACGTAATGGAAACACACAAAACACGTATTGGCATATAAAGAAGTGTTTGCCTATAATCAATCGTATATTATTCAAAGATTGTCTGTGATACAAGAAAAGTCCCAAAGCAGATTACGTCGAATCGGCTTTCTAGGGCACTATTCCTAACAATCTCCCACTTGCCCGTAAAAGCCATTTAGGTATTCTAAGTCCCATCTTCTCAAGATGCACTTTGAGAGCCTATTGACTTTGGGCGTTTCCAAAGTGGATCTGCTATATTCTCTGCTGATGTGACCCTCTTGTTTACACATCTCTTAGGAAACACCTTTTCCTTATAAAGTGATTCGTAATCACGTGTTCAGTCTCTTGGTGAGGTCTTGGTTCTCTTACTTGAGCAACCATCCATTTTATCATACAATATGATAAAGGAGTTTTTTCATGCTAGGAACTTCATCTAACTGGTTAGATGGAGTTTCTTACCCAAACACTTAACTTAGCGTTATATAATACGACTAAGTTCTCAACTACGACAGTCGAGTTTTGCAATGTCCGTCCTTGGAACCCTTTCCAACACATTGCATTACCATTCTGGTAGAAGTTGTATCCTTGCAATGATTTCATAATCATCCATGTTTGATGAACGGTTACATCAAATATCCTTCTAACAACAAGATCTTTTGGGCTCTGTAAACTAATACATATCCTCATTTCTTCTCAAGTACTCTGAGGACATCCTTTACAGAGATCTAATGACCTTTCTCTGAGGTCATATTAGATTCGGCCTACTACGCTTAGTATTGTGCCATATCTAATTTAGTACATAACTTTTCATACATTATGCACCCTTTCACTTAAAGGGATTTTGGACATTCTAACTTTCTCAAAGTTTATCTTAGGACACATACTCTTCAAAAGAGACGTTCCATTGTCCATACTAAACTCCTTTTAGTACCATGGTTATGTACTCATTTTGTGATAATCCTTTTATTCTCTTAGATCTATCTTCTATAGATCTGAATGTCGAGAATATAGGATAATCACCAAGATCTTTCATGTCAAATTGTTTCTTAAACAAGAATTGGTAACTTTCACGTCATCCTTGATATTCCTAATGAGAAGGACATCGTCTTCTAAAGAACCAAAATTGACTCTTACATCACTAACTTTCATATGTACACTCTGAGACTTATTCGACTTCTATCTGTGTCAAACGATTTGACTGTGGAATTGAATTGTCTAACTCCTAGAAGCCTTTATCAATCCACAGATTGACTTTAGGGATTTGCATACCTTATGCATACTCCCACTGAATATGAGATTTATAGAAATACCTTATTTCAGTCTCTTTCAATCTCATATTGAACAAGATAGTTCTCATATTCATTTATCATATCTCATAGTCAGAATATGAGGATGTGGTAAACATAATCCAAATGGACTTTTGCATTTCAATCGTCAAGAAGGTTGTAATGCTTTCCATTTACTCGAAGCTCCACGAGCTTGATCCTATCAGGTGGATCAACCAAGGTCAAAACTTGGTTTGAGTATATGGAATCCATATTGGATTTCAAGGCTTGCTTACACTACTCAGATTCCAAATCTGACAGTGTCTCCTCTTCAAGTAATTCCTTGGCTATCTAGGAACGCGTTCTAAACACGTCTTAAGAGAAGGGTTTCACACGTGTACATACTCTAAAATTTGGCTAAATTTTATCAGATGGGCTCGTTTCTTCTATACGTGGCGTGGATATTTATCCTTAAATTTCTTTGAGGTCTGCTTGCTTGTCTTTCTTCTTCTATAGGAACGATTCCTTGAGAAAGATACATTCCTTGAGACAAACAACCTTTGTCTAAGGGAATTGCAGAAACAATATTCAATATCGTTGTATAAACTTGAACTCATTTCAAACTTATCTCCCACTATCCTCTTCACTTAAGAGGATTCTACTAAATTCTTGGATAAGAATAATTAGGGAATTTAATATGCCACATTGCATAGTGCAACTAAAGGACTGATTTTGGAAGGTACTAAATTCAAAATCTCTAACTGCATATTCTGGGAGTTTATTCCTAGAATGATTATAAGTCAGTAAAGCTTGCTATGGAATGGACCATGTTGCATTAGATTTCATTCCCTCATTCGGAAACACTAAGGTGTTCTCGAATTAGTTTACTGAGAGATAATCCTATTATCTCTAAGATGAGTAAGGAATTAGTTGCTAAGATATTGGCTATCTCGATCATATCGATTTACCTATAACTTATGACTACTTCGGTTCCTAACCTCCTTTCGAAATTCTAAGAATTTCATATAAGTTTCGAATTTGTACTTTAACAAGTACATTCATTCATAATGATTAAACTGACGATTGTATCTAGTGCTTACATTAAGCATCTTACACTCATCAGCACGGATCGAAATCCACTATAATTTTGGAACGTTCCACGTTTCTTATAAACGGGATTCAGGAACGCTTCCCTCATGACAGGATTCACAGGAAGTCAACACTATAGGTTCATTTTCATAGAATGATCCTAAGGTGTCTGACTTGCTAATCCTTTTATATCTCAACGTTCCAAAGTAATTCGAAGCTTTGTCATCTCACTTACTTTTGTTATCTCGTTGTATGTTCAGAACATTAGTGCCTTGAGTCTTTGCACAACGGCTTATGCAGAATTGACTTAAGACTAGTAAATTCTATTCCTAGTAGAATTACTAAACGAGGTAACATTTCAAAGTACTCATACTCTTTGCAGTTCCCTTTCAAAGTCCTTATTTGCTACCATAGAAGCAAACGTCCTATTTGATCTCTAGTGTCTTTTGGGCGTACCCCTTACATGCCCCTCCATTGGGCTCTTAAGGGTTTCTTCTTCTTTAGGCCTTCAAGCCTTTAACTTAGGGAGTTTTAGAAGAAGAATTAACCATCTCAACCTTTTATTCCTTCTTAAGGATGCTCTCAACCATTATCAACTTAAATGATTAACTATGCTACATTAGCATCATTCTAGTTGAGCATAAAGGGTTTGAATGATAGTTGAAGCAATGTAAGCAATCAGTGCATTGAGAACTCTTTTCTCAGTTGATGATCGAGACCATAAGATCTTCAATTAAGATCTTTAGACCTTGTTCGTGTGCACTTGTTTCCTCATTTGGAATATTGAATAGTTCCATAATGTTATACCTTGTAACATTTTTATGAGGTGGTTCAATTGCTTTTAAGTGGTTTGGAAAAATCCATTCACCTCAGATTGCTTCTCTTTTAGCCCGGGTCGACTTTTCACAATTGAAAACTTCGCCCTTTAGAGAACGCCTTTCTCTAGTCGGATTCTAAAATGAATTTTAGGATCCGAAGCCATTTAGAGTTAGTCAGGACTTAGTCAACTTATTTGACTTAAGGATGGATACGAATAGGTTTGCATTTCATATTGTAGAGAATCACAGAACTACAACCTAAATGCTAAGCAGAGAAAATGTGGGCATGCTGAATTATAACGATATACAAAAGATAAGGTCTTTAATCTAATGTAGCTCCCACTGTTTTTCAAAGATATATAATTCCCAAAGATCTCAGAGGAACACGTTTCCCAATGGGTACTAAGATCCTAGGCATTTCACCTCGAACCCACGACTCGCGGACATTCTAAGTAAGAACCCTAGGTAGGTACAACTTACCAATTCTAACACCTTTAGAATTCTTAGTAATTGTTTTTGCATCACCTATCTTTCAATATGGACCCACGACTCGTGCGACATCCATATTTACTTAGGCGTTAAGCTAGACCCATCAATCATAAGATCATGACCAAAACTTAGTTCGAACGACCCACGACTCGCGGACATCGCCCTTGCTAAAATTGACCACGAAATATTGACCATTTAAAATGATTAATTAGGTAACTAAGAACTAATAAGCTCCACTAGCTATCCCACGACTCGCGGACAATAACTAGCTTTACTTACTAAACTTAAAACCTATTGATGGAATGCTAGGAATTTAATTCAAAATTTGCATCTCGAATTAAACACCTATTTGTTCGAAATTAGCTTAATATTTAATGGGAATTTTCGAATCAACCGGAGAGTTGTCCGGTTCGACCTCACCAACATATATGTTATCCAATTTTATTAGTCTTGATTAATGCAAGTACACTTAAATGCATATCAAACAAGCACATAAACAGATAACATGTCCTAGCATGATACTAACATGTAATGATCATGGGTTCTACCTATCTTATGCGTGATATGTGGGAGCCACTCCACAATCACAAGTTCTAACATACATGCCACATAAACAGTTTAAATCACATAAGGGAAAGCGGTAACAAAATACGAGCCCTATCTCTATTACATTTAACAATTGAGATTCCCCTCCCTAACATTTTGAGGGGTCTTCACTTATGGCCTCCTTGTTACTTGAATGTGGTCCATCTTACTCCATGGGTGCATTGTCTCCAAAATGAAAATAAAACCTCACCACCTATCTCTACTCTCAAATTACAATAAAAAGAAAAAGACATAAAGTAATAAGGCTCAATCTTCATATTGGCCTTAGACAATTACACGGGGCATACCCCGGCCTCAAAAACAGTAATATGGAAAGCCACATAATAAATCACATAACAGTACGCACATAAGTGAGGCTCCAACCTCAATTGAAAAAAACGCAACTATAGGGCTCCAACCCCAATTTAAACCATCCATGTGCATAAATTAAAACCATACATAGATCTAAACCCATGATCACCTAACATGCTTTTGCAAGAATTTAAATTTAACCAATAAATTAAAATTCTCGCCTTAAGCTCTAATAGCTTAAAACACGACTTGATGCGAGTCTTGTTTATAAAAGTTTTCAATAAATCCCAAATTACCAAAACAAATAAAATTCCAATTAATTTCTGAAAATTAATAATTTTATCAAGATGTATTTTCCCAAAATATAAACCGTTTCAATTTCTCAAAAATCCCAATTTTAAGTTTTGTTCAAAATTAAAATAAATATTCAAAAATAAAATTTTAAAATTAAAATAAAATTGGGACTGGATTGCACGAAACACGAAAAGGCCGGATCGCGAAAACGGGACCCGTACGCGGAGAAGACCGCACGCACGCGGCGCGCGCGGCTTTCCCGCAAGCATGCGGGCGGGGTGGGCGGCCAGTCTCGGCTGCCCTGGGCGGGCGCGCCTAGGCGCGCCCGGAAGGCTCCCGCACGGCGTGCGGGAGGGGCTGGGCGGGACGCCCTGCGCACGCCTAGGTCAGGCGGGCGGTGCGCGCGAAGCCCGCGCGCGCGACGCCTTCGCGCGCGGGGTTTCGCGTGTTCGTCGCGATCCGGGTTTTCGTTTCGTGTTTTCGTTCAAAAGCAAAACCAATCCAAGAAATCCAAAAACAGTATATACAGTTTCAAATTTAAAATTGTTTTTCAAAATTTAATTTTATAAAAACCAATTTTCAGAAACTTTCAGGAAAAAATACAGTTTCGTAATTCAGGCTTTCTAAAACAATTACAAATACTCAATCGCATCAAGCCTAAGAATTTGTACCAAATTCAGTATAATTGAGACGAATCAGAAACACGATTAACGAGGTGGCTCTGATACCACTTGTTGGAAAACACGAATCAGAAAGCAGGGGAATTTAAAAAATTTTCCCAACAAAAGGACCTTGAACTCGCA
Source organism: Lantana camara (assembly GCA_037501455.1). Lineage (NCBI taxonomy): Eukaryota > Viridiplantae > Streptophyta > Magnoliopsida > Lamiales > Verbenaceae > Lantana > Lantana camara. The sequence goes on along the minus strand of CM074855.1, from coordinate 24,587,592 downwards.
ATCGTGTAACCAAATTCGTAAAGATAGAAAACTTACTTTTCTTTTATTCTTTCTTGAAGCGTTTCAAGCCACCCAAGAACGCTCTTCTCGCGGCTTGATCCCCTCTCCTTGGTAAAGCTCGAATCTTCAAACTTCTAACTTGAAGTCTCTAGAGAAAGTCCACCAACTTGATCACAATCTAACTAGTAAGGATGCTAGTTCTCTAGTTAGTGTTTAGGCTTAACCTAGGGTTTAATTTAATCTTGGAGAAAGGAAGGTGTTCAACTCATGAACCAAGAATTGTCAATTAGCTCCATAAGGAGCTCGAGCTCCCTTATTTATAGGGAGGGGGTGCCGAAATTCCTAGTCCTTTATGGGCTAGGAGTTTGGTCCCTCTCTCCTATTACTTGATCATCAAGTATTTTCCAACTTTGACTTTGAATTCTAATTCAAGTCAACTTTTAAGAGAGCTAAAATTATCGAAACTATTTTTGGATAATTTTATACTTTATTTATTTAAAATAAATAACTTATTTTATCTAATTAATTAATTAGATTATTTTTCTCCAAAATAAGACTTTCTTTTTAATTCAAAATTAAACCAAAGTCTATTAATTAATTAATCACATTAATTATTTAATACATAAATAAATATACACATATATTTATACACGTGTGTGAGACACGTGTCACAATGACACGTGTCACTCACGTGAGCCACACGTGTGGTTTCACACGTGTGGAACCCTCTTGGCTTGATTAACTCGTTTAATCATTTTAAAGCCTCAACTCATGTAACCAAGTTGTTGTGTGTGACCCTCTAGGTTCTCAATTCAATTAGCAGTGACCCTAATTAATTAATTCACTAATTAATTAATCAGTACACAGATTAAACGACCATAGTCTAGCAACAGGTGTTTAACCCCTAGCTGAATTGGAATGTTCGGATTCGACAGAACCTTTAAGTCATTGATTCATGTGAGATACAATCCTCCTACTTACTATCTCTCAACCAAGATCTAGGGCAAGGGAATAATCAGAACCCTAATAATCCGGTCTTAAAGCTAAGTGCATTTCATATCCATTTGATCTCAATCCAAGAAACCCTTTTCTTGATGTCTTGATCTACTGCCTTGGCCAAGGACTCCATATGGCATATGAATGACTTACACAATAAGAGATCACCTTGCAAATGCAAGTGTAGGTCCTATCTTGATTCTCATTTACTTTCATGAGTCACTTGTGCAGCCCCAGCATAAGCCTTGAATCAGTTGTCTATGGCGACACCCTTTAAAGCTTATACCTAAGACTACAGAGTTAACTCATAAAGTGACAAGGAACCTCAAGTCTAAGGATCAATTAATCACATCAATGACTCGTGAGATATTTCCTAATCTGGAAGTTTCCATTTCCTGAAATAGAAACTTCCTTTCCCATTTAGGAATGTTCTCACACGGGGCACCTCAGTGAACTTACTTATTAAAGTAAGCACCCTCATGTATCACGCACGCATCAACTATACACTTTCCACCTCCATGAAACAAGGTGGTCCTTCTTAAGGGCGTGATCCCACAAGCAAGCCTTAGAGGAGTCACGTTGACACTCCCACTGTCTGTAGGACTCATCGGCTTGGAGTATTTTACTAATCATGACTTATGTGATATAGGGCTCGTTTCATGAACCATTTCACCTAAATGGTAGAGTCCTAAAGTCATCAGGATTAGGGGAGTTCTCATACATGCGCACGTAATGGAAACACACAAAACACGTATTGGCATATAAAGAAGTGTTTGCCTATAATCAATCGTATATTATTCAAAGATTGTCTGTGATACAAGAAAAGTCCCAAAGCAGATTACGTCGAATCGGCTTTCTAGGGCACTATTCCTAACACCTCTACCTTGTCAGTGGGACAAACGCCATCCTTAAGAAATCTGATAATATCGTCAAGCCAGCAAGGCTCGTGCGGATCAATCATAGTGACCATCTTCTTGACGATTCTCTCCTTAATCAAAGGCTCTTTGGTTCTAAGGAACGTAACAGAACGCTCAGAAGTACCTTCCAATGCCGAAGAAAATTTTGATAGAGCATCAGCACACTCGTTTTCTGCCCATGGGACCTGAAATAGATGGAATTCTTTGAACTTCCTAATGATTTCCTTGGCTTTGCTCAAATACTGCACCATGGTGGTTTCTCGAGCCTCATAAGTTTCTTCAATCTGGCTCGCAATTAACTGTGAATCAACATAAGCGGTGATTCTAGAGGCTCCGTTCTGAAAAGCAATTTTCAATCCTTGTACAAGGGCTTCAAATTCTACCTCGTTATTGGTGACTTGAAAATCCAACATGATTGCAAAGTCTAACTCAATCCGATTGGGGTCTCTAAGGGTTACCCCTGCTCCTCCCCCCTGAGAGGTTGAGGAACCATCCGTGTGCAGGACCCATAGCCCCTCGCTCTCTAGAGCAGCCGGTTCTAAACCGAAGCGTTCAACCAGTAAATCTGCTACAACCTGCGCTTGTATAGCGGTTCTGGGCTAGAAACTTAAGTCAAACTGAATCAACTCAATGGCCCATTTTATCAATCTTCCAGACACGTCTGGTTTGGATAACACTTGCCTCAAAGGTTGATCAGTGAGGACCGTTATTGAGTGCGCTTGAAAGTAAGGCCTCAATCGTCTTGATGCGTTGATGAGGGCAAACGCAAATTTCTTGATTTCCAGGTACTTCTTCTCGGTCCCTTGTAATGTTTTGCTCAAATAATAAACAGGCAAGTGCTTACGTTCCCGTACAGCTATCAGTACCGCGCTCGTTGCCTCAGTTGAAACGGAGAGGTACATAAATAGCCTTTCGCCTTCAACGGGTTTAGTCAGGAGTGGAGCGCTCGAAAGGTAAGCCTTCATGTCTTGCAATGCTTTTTCACACTCCTCAGTCCAAGCAAAATTTCGTGAGTTCTGCAAAATTTTGAAGAAAGGAAGGTTTCTGTCTACCGAGCGTGAAATGAACCTGTTCAGGGAAATGATTTTTCCTACTAGCACTTGCACTTCTCGGAGATTTCGAGGGAAGGGGATCCCCAAGATAGCCTTGATTTTCTCAGGGTTGGCTTCAATCCCCCTCTGACTGACCATATAGCCTAAGAACTTTCCCCCTCGTACTCCAAAAGTACATTTTGAAGGATTTAATTTCATCCCATACTGGCGCAAAATGGAAAAAGTGCGCTTGAGATCCTCCAGATGTGAGCCCTGACGCTCGCTCTTGACAATCATATCATCGACGTAAACCTCCATGGATCCTCCAATTTCTTTCTCAAACATCTTATTGACAAGACGCTGATAAGTGGCTCGAGCGTTCTTGAGCCTAAAAGGCATGACTAAGAAGCAATAAACCCCCAAGTGAACAACAAATGAAGTTTTGGGGCGGTCCTCTGGGCCATAAAGATTTGATAGTACCCCTGAAAGGCGTCCATCATGCTCATAAGTTCACATCCGGCGGTCGAATCCACCAATTGGTATATCCGGGGTAATGGATATGGATCCTTAGGGCAAGCCTTGTTAAGATCAGTAAAGTCATTGCACATACGCCATTTATTTGCGCTCTTGGGCACCAATACCACGTTACACAGTCACTCTGGGTACAAGATGGGCTTAATGTACTGGGCCTCTAGAAGCTTGTTGACTTCTTCCTCAATAACTTTCTTCCGAAAACCGTATACATCCCGTTTCTTCTACTTTACGGGTTTAAACGAGGGATCCACATTGAGCCTGTGGACTATGATGCTCGGGTCAATCCCTGTAAGGTCAGATGCTTTCCATGCAAAAACGTCAATGTTTTCTCTGAGGAAGTCAATCATCATAATCTGCGAGGGTCCAGAGAGGTTGGACCCAATCTGAGTAGTTTTATCCTTGTTCCCTGGTTCTAGCTCAATAGTAAGGAATTTTTCCGCGGGCTCAACCCTCATTTCTGGGCGAGGGAGTTCAAGAGCCCTTTTCTTTCCTGTCAAACGTCCATCATTAAGGGGCTCATCACCTTCACGCTCGTCCCCCTCAGAGGAGGATTCCTCTACTGTCCCTGGCGGAGTATTTTCGAGGGGGCCCTTGGGCGCTGTGTTCTTTCTTCTTGTTCAACTTGGCCCTCTTGCGCACGGGACCATCCTCGTCCAAATTGGGAAAATCAACGGATTTCTTGGTGGACCCGATTTGGAATGCTTTCTCTGCCTTAGGCTTTTTGAGGGATAGCATGTAGCGTTCCCAGGCCTCTCGCACGTTGCACAAAACTTCTCCAACGCCCTCGGGGGTGGGGAACTTGATTTTCTGGTGGTAGGTGGAGATAATAGCTTTGAAATCCACGAGAGCCGGTCTCCCGATTATGATGTTATAGGGAATATCAATTTCTACCACTGCATATGTGACCATTAGCGTGTTGCGCTGCTGGGCTCGGCCAAATGAAATGGCCAAGCGAATTTGCCCTCGTGGGACGACCTCAGAACCTCCAAAGCCAATGAGGGCTGTTTTGAGGGGTGCGAGTGGGATGTTGGTAATATTCATATTTTGGAACGTGGTGTAGGGCAAAACGTTAATAGAGCTTCCACTATCCACTAACACCCTCTTTACAACGTGATTGTGGACATCTAAGCTAACCACCATGGGGCAGTCAGAGGTTTCACTGACCCCATGGGGTGTTACAATATGCTCTAAATCCTTATTAGTAAACCCTATCACATCATTTTCTTTCGAGCGCTGATCTCTGACCTCTCGAATGGCGTAGACTAATTTGGGCACTGAGGGGCGTTGATCATAACTCCGGATATACCGTCGCCGAGCAGCGTTAGAATCTCCACCAGAAGAACCTCCTGCTATCATGTTGATGACTGCAAAAGGGGTATTTTCTTGCTCCGGAGCCTTTCCTTTGTTGCGATGGCTGCTCTCAGGGGGCCCTCTCCCTCGCTGGCTCCTTGAACGCGATGGGCTCCTCCTCCTCTCTCTTGAACGTTCATGACAACGCTCATCATAGCTCTCCAATATTCTCACAAATTCTTTCAAATGGCCCCCGACGAGCATCTGAATTTCCACCTCCAGTTGGCTGCATTCATCCGTATCATGCCCCTTTTGCTTGTGGAAAGCACAGTACTTATTTGAGCGTCTCAAAGCTTCAGTTTCCCTCATCTTCGTGGGCCTTTTGAAGAGTTTCTTGTCGGAGAGGTTATAAACTTTGGAGTTTGGCCTGGTAAGTGGGATGCGTTCGAAACGACGAGGGGGCGGGGACGATTTCTTGCGCTCCTTCCTGATAACATCTTCTCGTCCCCGCTCTTGGTGACGCTCGTGTCTCACAGGGCTGTGATGCCGGGGCCCATTCGTCCCATACATATCTTTGAGTGCGAAGAACGACTCGGTAACTTCTCTTAAGGCCATGAGGGTTCCTGGCCTTCTCTCCAGGCTGGCATCTGCAAACTTTTTGCTCATGTATTGCTTGTGATCCACAGTCTTAAAGAGCACTGGGATCAAGAAATCCATGGAAGGCCTCTCCACTTGCAAGATTTCCTTGTTAAAAAGAGCGAAAAATGAGCGAAGGGATTCACTCTTGCCTTGCACTATATTGTAGAGGGCGGTGGGCGCCGTGACGGGGGGCCTTCAAAGAATTGAAGTGGTTGAGGAAAGCGTTGGCCAACTCTTCATACGAGTGTATCGAGCGTGACAGCAATCGTTTATACCATTCCTGAGTCATTCCTACTAGGGAAGTGACAAAGACTTTAGCCCAGTAGTGGCTCGAATACTCGTATAAGTGCATCAGGTGTAGAAAATTACCCAAGTGTTCCGCTGGATCGGTTGTACCGTCGTAGCGATTGACGGAGGTGGGGATTTTGGTCATTCCTGCTTGGGCTATCAAAACTTCTTCCACGAGGGGGGAGCCCCTCGCCAGCGGATGATATTCGTAAGTGCAAAAGTTCTCTTCCTGCTCCTTGTGGTGGGGGACCCGCGGCTGGCGGTCTTTGGGACGAGTGTCTCTGGCATCAGCTCGTTCATCCCTGCTGTGGGAGATCTGAGACCGCGCTCGAGAGAGCTGTCCAACCATATCCTTTAACCCCTGCAGCTGGTCTTGCACAGCCGCGAGGAGGTTAGGATTTACGTCTCCCTCTTTGTCCCCCTGCTTTGTGGCTCTGGAGGATCTTTTGGAGACATGAGAGTCTCTTTCGTCTTCGTTGACTCTTTCTGTGGGCTCTCTGCCCCTGTCCGCATGGGGACGCTCGTTTTCGCCCTGATTAGGTGTCTCTTTGGCAGGCGGGGGCGGTGGTTGAGCCCTTAGGACGGTCTGAGCCTCCCTAAGCGGATATGTTTGCAGTCCGCCCAAAGGAGCAGCAGCTTGAGTGGCCTGCCCAGAGGAAAAATACATGGAATGGAATCTCTCCCATGCACCCTGGGCCGCCTGAACCTCACACTGGGCGTAAAGAGCCCTCAGTTGCTGAGGGGTCAAAGGGGGTAACTCCACCCCTTCAATCTCCCTGGGGATCACCACCGGGAGCTGGATCTGGCCGGCATGGTAGGGCTGAATCAGCGGCATCATGACAGTAGGGGTAAGCGTGTATCCTGGCGGCGGCATCATTTAGTGTTGCCCTCCCGGATTCGCATGAGGATGAATCCACTAGTTCTGAGGAGGCTGTGGAAGAGTGGGGAAGGAGGCACCTCCAACGGCGCTGGAAACGGGTGGTGCTGGTGGCGCAGGTGGGGGGACTGCAGATTCTGCAAGCGGAGGTATACCTCCGGCGGGCGGTGCTCCACCAGTGGCCGCCGATGGAACGGGGGTGGGGTTGGCATCATGGGAAAGATCCTCTCCTCCTCCCGTAGCTCCTGATTTTGTAGTTACCATGGTTGAGAAGATACTGGGTGTTTGTTCTTCAGCTAGCAGAAAGAGGGAAATGCGCTGAGAGCTGGTTTCCCATAGAAATCGCCAAAAATGATGGGTCTAAATATGGGATACAGAGTCCGGTCACTTTAGAATTTGTTTAGGTGAAGAAACCAGTTGATGTTCACCGGGAAAGATGAGGGTTCTACCTGCTAGGACAAACACAAAGACAAAGTCAGAAGGCCAAGATGGGGAACTGGGGGTGATTCCCAGTTTGGCTCTCCGACACTCAAGTCAGATGAAGATCTGAATGAGAATATGCTAAGTATGGAGTTGCAGTAATGGAGATTGCTTACAGTGAAGGAGATGAACTGGCATATTTATAGTTGAGGGTCAGGGACCCTTTAGTCATTTACATCGTGTGGTCCTGGCCGAATCTTGCCCTAACACATGGCGTTGCGAGAGAGAAACCTAGGAGGAATCTTCTGAAAAAGCTGGTGGAAGTTAGTGTGGGCAACAGTGGCAGGTGCGCGGGCATGTACGGGGTGTCAGAGAGCCGTTTTAGGGGTTGGTAACGAGGGCTTAAGAGCACGCTCGTGTCAACCAAGAGCCTTGAAGACCAAGAAATCCGCTAGGGGATGAAGGCCAGGGCTCATAAGATGAGGGAGAGTGAAAGTTTCCCTGAATGAGTGTAGCGCTCGAAGAGGGCTTTCTGTAGCACCCGGAACGCTAGGCACCACATCCCCCGCACTATAGCCCCAATCCACATATGAAACGGTCAATCCATATATGAACCAAAGCTATAGCGAACGGGAGACAATTAAAAATACGACAACAAAGCTAGGCGGGACTAACCCCAAACCACATAATCAATTCAGAGTAGTAAAAGCGGAAGCAATATTTCATTCAATACTTATAGGTACCATATTATATATCAATACAATATCATCTTCCACAAAGTATAAAGTACAAGGCATGCTACAAGAATACATAAAATGCCAATACATGAACAAAATGTGAGATGAAGTGTGCTAGACCCGAATTAAAAACACTCTAGACTCTAATTCCCGCCTAACACGCCCTGCAAAACAACTGAAAAGTCGAGGTGTCAGTCCAACACGGACTGAGCGAGGGGTATAAATAAATATAAGCGCACATACATGCAAGTTATAATCTGGGGTAATAATTTTGGAAAATAGCAATACAATTTAGTAAAATAAGAAATTCTATCGCCCGAGATTACAACTAATTCAATTTATCAATTTAACAATTCAATACAATCAATTTGTGGCCCGGCGAGTGAGGGCAATTCTCCAACCTTACTCCGACTGTGTACAATCACTCAATCAATTGTTCAATAGTTAGGTGATCATGCAATTCATTACGGTGCACAATTAGCCGTTTCAGTCCATCCTTCTTCCTCTGGGTGATGGTGGGATTGCAAGGCCCCACCATCCAATCAGTCTGGGCAGAGGGTACATGAATCCCTAAGCCCGGAACTCCTTCCTCCCCTAATCTCCTAGGGGGTTCAGGGGTCATCCCAATTTGGTGAGAGTAGCTCTCGAGTTACCCGTCAGCCCATGCTTTCCCGGTTGGCTCGAGTCACTACCCTTGGGCCCACAGTGCAATACAATACTCGCCCAATCAATCAATTCCTTCAATAGCTTGATAAATCATTTGAAAATCAATCTCATTTGAAAACTACAATATACAGATAAGTTTTGGCTTAAAACTTCACATAGGGTTATATGGGTTCTATGTGTCTAGAATTAAACCTCACCTGAACAACCCAAAACAAACAAGGAAACAACTCACGGGGCCTGCTCCTTGTCACTAGGAAGCTGGTCTGTGCAAGAAAGACAATTGTCCGTGAGACACGACTCAAAATGTACCAAATAGGACGAACGGCGAAAATGCAACGAGTATGACATGTATGCAATCACATAATCAAGTCATTCGATCATTCATTCGAACTCACAATTCCACATTTTCAATCAAATTAATCCAAATAATATTAAATATTCACTAAACATATATAAATGTGTAAATATGTTACATTATATAATACATATATATATATATATATATATATATATAATACATGCATACGTACAGCCATGCATGCAAAACAAAATGCATGAAAAACAGAGTGTGACACGCCCGTGTCACCAAAATACACTAAGCCGTGACACCCCCGTGTCACAGTACAGCGGACAACATGCATGCGAACAGAAGGTGACACGCCCGTGTCACCATTACAAAGCAATCCGTGACACCCCCGTGTCACGGTACAGAAAAACCCAGGCCACTACGCACCCCCGTGTCTCGCTGAAGAAGGGAAAGTTGACACGCCCGTGTCAATTGTGCGTAGCAAAAAAAACAGAGCAAAAGCAGCAGCAACAACGAAACAACAACAACAACAAGCCACAAAATGATCCATAATCAAGTTCAAACACATATATTTCATGCAATAAACATACTAGCTTACATATAGTTCATCAACAACTCATAAAACACCAAATTCCAAGGTAGATCATCAATAATCCATCAAATGAAACCCATTTCATCATTCATGCTCCAAGTGCAATATCAACAAGTTGAATGCATATAACTTAAGCTCAAAGTTCATACACATAATTCCAACAACCAATACACAATTTAACTAACATATAACAAAGCCCTATCTATCCATATTTTCAAGAAATTCATCAATTCTCCAAAAATACCTCAAATGAAAGAAATGGGAGATGAGATGAAGATATGATGTTGATGATGCTCCAATGATCACAAAACCCACAATATGAAGCTTGTATGATGAAATCTTCCACCTAGCTTGAAGAGGGTTGGCTCGGTTGAAAGGGAAGCAAGAGCAATTGTATGTAATGTTTTGTATGAAAAATGAGAAGCAAGGTACGTGATATGCTGCTAATTGAAGGAAAGAAGTGGTCAAATTTGCAATTAAATCCTCCCATTTAATAAGTCATGCAATGAAGTCCAAATCCATAACAAATGATCAATTAAGTCCAAGGAAATATTAATGCAATTGAGTCCCCAAATTCATGAAATTGAGCAAATAAGGACATAGAAGAAATTAACTCATGTTCGGGAAAATAATTCACGTTACAATCACGCTCAATATATGCGACAATTATAATATGATATGAATTTCAATAAAAATACTAAGAATATAAATTTTATAAAATTATGTCATGATATGAAAAGTTAAAGAAATGATCAAATAATAATTAAAATCTAACTCTCAACTCACATGTGTCGTTCAAACCTGAAATGCCGAAAGCTGGGCCGTTATAATCCTCCCTCCTTAAAAGAATCTGGTCCCCAGATTCACTGATCGGAAGGGAACAACTCTGGATGGAACCGTCTCATCTTGTCTTCAGTTTCCCACGTGGCTTCTTCGGTCTTGTCACTTCTCCAAAGAACCTTAACCATGGGAATCTTCCGGTTTCTTAATTCCTGAAACTTCTTATCCAATAACTTAGCCGGTTTCTGAACAAAGGTTAGATTCGGTTCCAATTCCACTTCTTCAACGGGAATGATTTCGGTTTCATCGGGGTAGTATTTCCTTAACTGAGAGACGTGAAATACATTATGAATCCCCGTGAGGCTCGGTGGTAGGTCCAATCTGTAAGCAACTTCTCCAACTCTTTCCAAAATCTCATAAGGACCTAAATAACGAGGCTTAAGCTTACCTCCTTTCCCAATCCGAGCAAATCCTTTACGTGGAGACGCCTTCAAGAAAACCCGGTCTCCAACTTCAAACTCGAGATCCCTTCTACGACGATCGGCGTAGCTCTTCTGTCTGTCCTGAGCTGATTTCATCCGTTGTTTTATTAATTGGACTTTCTCAACCATAGCTTCAACAGCCTTAGAAGGTTTTTCCAATTTCTCACCTTTCTTAACACCTTCTTGCTTAGTCCATTTCCACTCTTCCAAGTCGAAGAACAACGGAGAACGACACTTCCAACCATAAAGTAGCTCATACGGTGCCATTCCAATCGAAGCATGAAAACTGTTGTTGTAAGCAAACTCAATCAGAGGTAACTGATCGTGCCAAGAAGACTGAAAATCCAAAGAACAAGCTCTAAACAAATCCTCGAGATACCTTATTAATCTCTCGGACTGACCATCCGTCTGAGGATGAAATGTTGTGCTAAACTGGAGCTTCGTACCCAAAATCTCTTGCAATTCACGCCACAACTTAGAAGTGAACCGTGGATCTCTGTCTGAGACTATACTAACCGGAATCCCATGAAGTCTAACAATCTCCCGGTTATAAAGCTCGGCTAGCTTGCGAATCTTATACGACATCCGAACCGGCAGAAAATATGCAGACTTCATCAAACGGTCCACAATCACCCAAATTCCATCGAACCCACCTGTCACTTTAGGTAATCCGGACACGAAATCCATCGTCACCTGTTCCCATTTCCACTCAGGAATAGGTAACGGCTGAAGCAGACCTCCCGGTTTCTGATGTTCGGCTTTCACTTTCTGACAAGTGAGACAATGCTTCACATACTCGGCCACATCCTTCTTCAATCCACGCCACCAATAATATTGCCTTAAATCCTTATACATCTTGTTTCCTCCGGATGGATAGAATAAGCCGATCTGTGAGCTTCCTCGAGCAATACCCGTTTCAACTCTTCGGGTACAACCACTCGGTTCTTGAAACGAAGAAGACCGGTTTCATCGAACCCGAATGGACACTCCGGATCAGCTCTTGCCTTAGCTACCAATCTCTGAACTTTCACATCCGTACTCTGAGCCTCAAACAACCTGTGCTTCAAATCTAGCTGAATCGAAATATTAGAAACTCGAGCCCTTAAAACAGTTGGCTCGATTCCACTACTTTCATCCACTTCCAAGCTCGACACACTAGCCTTCCTACTAAGTGCATCGGCGACCACGTTGGCTTTGCCGGGATGGTACTTAATCGTGTAATCATAATCTTCCAACCTTTCCATCCAACGCCGTTGCCTCATATTCAACTCCTTCTGAGTGAATAAATACTGAAGGCTTTTGTTGTCGGTGAAAATCTCGAAAGACACCCCGTACAAATAATGTCTCCACTTTCCAAGTGCAAAGACTACGGCGGCGAGCTCAAGATCATGTGTCGGATAATTCTTCTCGTGCTCTTTCAACTTCCTGGATGCATAAGCAATTACCTTACCCTTCTGAGTCAACACACATCCCAAGCCTTCCTTAGAAGCATCCGTATAAACAACATATCCTTTAGAACCTTCCGGAAGGGCTAACACTGGAGCAGAAACTAACTTCTCTTTTAAGAAAGTGAAACTCCTCTCACAACCTTCATCCCAATCGAATTTCACATTCTTCTTCGTCAACCGTGTTAAAGGAGCTGCTAACTTGGAGAAATCCTTAACAAACCTCCGGTAGTAACCTGCCAAACCCAAGAAACACCTGATCTCTTAGGCATTCTTAGGTTTCTCCCACTTCAAAACCGACTCAATCTTTGAAAGATCGACCTCCAAACCATTACCTGAAATCACGTGACCCAAGAATGACACTCTGTCAATCCAAAACTCACACTTGCTGAATTTCGCAAATAACTGATGCTCCTTCAAAGTCCTCAACACCAACTGGAGATGCCTTGCATGCTCCTCGGCAGACTTAGAGAAAACCAAAATATCATCAATGAAGATAACTACTAACTTATCCAGAAAAGGTCTGAAAATCCTGTGCATCATATCCATAAAAGCTGCTGGGGCATTAGTCAAACCAAACGGCATCACTACAAACTCATAATGCCCATACCGAGTATTAAATCCTGTCTTAGAAATATCCTCTGCTCGGATTCGCAGCTGGTAGTAGCCTTGTCTCAAATCCAATTTCGAGTAGGCTTTAGATCCCTGTAGTATGTCAAATAACTCCTCGATATGTGGAAGAGGATACTTGTTCTTGATCGTCATCCGGTTCAACTCCCTATAGTCTATACACATCCTCAAAGTCCCGTTCTTCTTCTTTACGAACAAAACTGGTGCACCCCAGGGAGAAGAACTCGGTCTAATGTACCCACTCTCCAACAATGCATCAAGTTGAGTCTTCAACTCTTTCAACTCGGCTGGAGCCATACGATACGGAGTCTTGGAGTACTGCTCTGCATTAGGGTACAAATCAATCACAAACTCAATTTCCCATTCTGGAGGTAACGAATCCAATTCCTCAGGAAAGACCTCGGGAAACTCCTTCACTACTTCCGTTTCTTCTAGCTTACTTTGATCCTTGGGTTTGTTGAGAATGTAAGCAATGAAACCCGTGGCTCCCTCTCGAACCAACTTATGAGCTTCTGAGAAAGAAAGTAGAGGTACAGTCTTGGAACTCTAACCCACTACCAAATCTGATCCCAACTGAACCTTCTTCGCCCTGCAATCAACTGTGGCAGAATGTCTGTACAACCAATCTATGCCCAAAATGGATCCATAGCAAGTCATCGGCAGCTCAATGAAGTCTGACAAGAAAACTCGACCCTCGATGCTCACCGAAACCTCTCTAAACACCCGATCAGATTCTAAACTACCACCAAATGGAGTACTAACCACATAACATGCAGAAGAGCGAGTAATAGGCAAAGGCAAAGAAACAGAAATAGCACTCGAAAGAAAGGAGTGAGTAACTCCCGGATCAAACAAGGTATGAATGTTCGTGCCATGTATGCAAATGGTACCTTCAACTACCGCGGCTGGATCAATATCAGCATCCTGCTGCTCTCCATCCAAAGCATAAGCACGAGCCCTGATCAGTGGTCTCTGTGCTCCCGGTGGTGGCATCCTGCGGTCTGGACATCCGTCTACCATATGTTCGTCGCTCCCACAAATCAAACATAAACCCAGACGCCTCCTGCAGTTATCATAGATGTGCGTCCTCTGACCACAGAAGGTACAAGCAGGCCTCTCAGGTGGTGGTGGCAAAGCTGGAGCAACTGGAGCTCTAATCACTGGTCCTGCTGGTCGGGGCTTCTTCCCTGGGCCCTTCGGAGCTGGTGGTGGAGAAGAATAAACCATCGGCCTCTTGCCTGAAGCAGAACCTGAACCTGAACCCTTATACCCCGATCCGGAACCTCTGAAACCCGATCCGGAACCTGAGCCCGAACCTGAACGATAAGTAGACCGCCTCGCATTCACTGAATCCTCAACCAACAATGCCTTCTTGGTAGCCTTCACCCATGTGCTCGTGTTGACCGCCTCAATCGCTGCCTGAATATCCGATCTAAGGCCCTGAACAAACTGCATCGCCTTATGGAAATCGTCACTCGCTATATTAGGAGCATAGCGGGACAATCTCTCAAACTCGGTGATATACTCTGAAACTGGCCGGCTTCCTTGCTTAAGTTCTGTAAATTCCTTCAATCTTCGAGTGCGAGAAGATGGAGGAATAAACTTGTTCTTGAACTCCCTGACGAAAACTTCCCAATTCACTTCCTCGCCTGCAGCATCTAACACAATCCGGGCACTCTCCCACCATGAATATGCCTCGCCCTGAATCAAAGAAATAGTACATCGGGCCTTCTCTTGGGACTCACATGGAATAAGCTCCCATATCCTCTCAATTTCCTTTAGCTACTGCTCAGCCTGAATATCATTCCCTTTATAAAACTTGGGAGGATGCTGGTTCTGGAACTCCCGGAAAGCTAATGAAATCTGGCCTCCCGGCTGTGGTGGTGGAACTGGTGGTGGTGGAGGAACATAATCCCGGACTCTCTGATCAATAAGACCCACCACGACGTTCATAAAGTCCTGTGGCCGAGCCTGAGGAGGTGGTGATCTCTCCCGACGATGATGACGACGATGTCGATGTCTAGGAGAACGATCACAGTGATGTCTATCGCGAGCCATCCTGAAATCAAGGCACTATATGCATGTTCAATTAATAGATGCCAATATGTGCAAATAATTCACCAAATTCCAGTAAGTTCAAATAAGGCAAATAACAATGCAAGACTCTCAAGTTAACAATTAATTCCTATGCCGTACGACCTAGACTCACAAGACTCGACACTAGAGAGCCGGTTTTGCAACCGGGCTCTGATACCAACGTAGGATGTAGCACCCGGAACGCTAGGCACCACATTCCCCGCACTATAGCCCCAATCCACATATGAAACGGTCAATCCATACATGAACCAAAGCTATAGCGAACGGGAGATAATTAAAAATACGACAACAAAGCTAGGCGGGACTAACCCCAAACCACATAATCAATTCAGAGTAGTAAAAGCAGAAGCAATATTTCATTCAATACTTATAGGTACCATATTATATATCAATACAATATCATCTTCCACAAAGTATAAAGTACAAGGCATGCTACAAGAATACATAAAATGCCAATACATGAACAAAATGTGAGATGAAGTGTGCTAGACCCGAATTAAAGACACTCTAGACTCTAATTCCCGCCTAACACGCCCTGCAAAACAACTGAAAAGTCGAGGTGTCAGTCCAACACGGATTGAGCGAGGGGTATAAATAAATATAAGCGCACATACATGCAAGTTATAATCTCGGGTAATAATTTTGGAAAATAGCAATACAATTTAGTAAAATAAGAAATTCTATCGCCCGAGATTATAACTAATTCAATTTATCAATTTAACAATTCAATACAATCAATTTGTGGCCCGACGAGTGAGGGCAATTCTCCAACCTTACTCCGACTGTGTACAATCAATCAATCAATTGTTCAATAGTTAGGTGATCATGCAATTCATTACGGTGCACAATTAGCAGTTTCAGTCCATCCTTCTTTCTCCGGGTGATGGTGGGATTGCAAGGGCCCACCATCCAATCAGTCTGGGCAGAGGGTACATGAATCCCTAAGCTCGGAACTCCTTCCTCCCTTAATCTCCTAGGGGGTTCAGGGGTCATCCCAATTTGGTGAGAGTAGCTCTCGAGTTACCCGTCAGCCGATGCTTTCCTGGTTGGCTTGAGTCACTACCCTCTGGCCCACAGTGCAATACAAAACTCGCCCAATCAATCAATCAATCAATCAATTCCTTCAATAGCTTGATAAATCATTTGAAAATCAATCTCATTTGAAAACTACAATATACAGATAAGTTTTGGCTTAAAACTTCACATAGGGTTATATGGGTTCTATGTATCTAGAATTAAACCTCACCTGAACAACCCAAAACAAACAAGGAAACAGCTCACGGGGCCTGCTCCTCGTCACCAGGAAGCTGATCTGTGCAAGAAAGACAATTGTCCGTAAGACACGACTCAAAATGTACCAAATAGGACGAACTGCGAAAATGCAACGAGTATGACATGTATGCAATCACATAATCAAGTCATTCGATCATTCATTCGAACTCACAATTCCACATTTTCAATCAAATTAATCCAAATAATATTAAATATTCACTAAACATATATAAATGTGTAAATATGTTACATTATATAATACATATATATATATATATATATATATATATATATATATAATACATGCATATGTACAGCCATGCATGCAAAACAAAATGCATGAAAAACAGAGTGTGACACGCCCGTATCACCAAAATACACTAAGCCGTGACACCCCCGTGTCACAGTACAGCGGACAACATGCATGCGAACAGAAGGTGACACGCCCGTGTCACCATTACAAAGCAATCCGTGACACCCCCGTGTCACGGTACAGAAAAACCCAGGCCACTACGCACCCCCGTGTCTCGCTGAAGAAGGGAAAGTTGACACGCCCGTGTCAACTGTGCGTAGCAGAAAAAAACAGAGCAAAAGCAGCAGCAACAACGAAACAACAACAACAAGCCACAAAATGATCCATAATCAAGTTCAAACACATATATTTCATGCAATAAACATACTAGCTTACATATAGTTCATCAACAACTCATAAAACACCAAATTCCAAGGTAGATCATCAATAATCCATCAAATGAAACCCATTTCATCATTCATGCTCCAAGTGCAATATCAACAAGTTGAATGCATATAACTTAAGCTCAAAGTTTATACACATAATTCCAACAACCAATACACAATTTAACTAACATATAACAAAGCCCTATCTATCCATATTTTCAAGAAATTCATCAATTCTCCAAAAATACCTCAAATGAAAGAAATGGGAGATGAGATGAAGATATGATGTTGATGATGCTCCAATGATCACAAAACCCACAATATGAAGCTTGTATGATGAAATCTTCCACCTAGCTTGAAGAGGGTTGGCCCGGTTGAAAGGGAAGCAAGAGCAATTGTATGTAATGTTTTGTATGAAAAATGAGAAGCAAGGTACGTGATATGCTGCTAATTGAAGGAAAGAAGTGGCCAAATTTGCAATTAAATCATCCCATTTAATAAGTCATGCAATGAAGTCCAAATCCATAACAAATGATCAATTAAGTCCAAGGAAATATTAATGCAATTGAGTCCCCAAATTCATGAAATTGAGCAAATAAGGACATAGAAGAAATTAACTCATGTTCGGGAAATAATTCACGTTACAATCACGCTCAATATATGCGACAATTATAATAGGATATGAATTTCAATAAAAATACTAAGAATATAAATTTTATAAAATTATGTCATGATATGAAAAGTTAAAGAAATGATCAAATAATAATTAAAATCTAACTCTCAATTCACACGTGTCGTTGAAACCTGAAATGCCGAAAGCTGGGGCGTTACACTTTCTCAACTGATTGGAGCTTTAGCCATGTAATATGGATCGCGCTCGTTAGAGAGCGGCGATGTTGATCACGTGCATGTGTAGCGGAGAGGACACGTGTCCTTGAGGGACGCTGACGTTTGAGGGGTCCGAGCGCTCGTGTATAATTACCTTAATCACAAGTGGATAGGTGTCGTCATCTTGCGTTGCCACATGTCCTAACGTGGGACGAGCATATTTTGGCTCCATCATATTTAATATTTATTTTATTAGAGATAATTAAAGAAAGGGTTATATAATGAAAACTAAAAATTTAGGTTATTTAACTTAAAAAAAAAAAAAAAGACTTGGATGTACCTTTTAACAAAATGCTTTCAAAGAGTTTATCCCAACCAACCTTTTAAGATTTTTGTTGAACCATGTCAATAGTAATTTTTAAACGTATTGAATAAAGTTAATTAATATAACCGTTTAGCTGTAGAATTGTTCTTGCTAGTGATACTGATACATTATTACATACCTAAAAAAATTAAACACGAGATTTCTTAATTAATTAGTCTAATGGTGAAGGGCGAAAATAATATATGTGAATGTGAGCAGTCAATATTGATGATTCCTGGCTCGATTTCTTAGGAAGAAAACGTGTGTTTGTGATCCACAACCATTAACAATTTTGAAAGTCAATTCTCCCGTCTTGTATAACGTTGCATGTACACTGCACCTTCTTCTATCCAACCCATAATACCACTTTACTGCTTCCAAATAATCACAAATCTTCAAATTCTGCTTATTAAAAGCCACTTTAATTTCAGCACTTTGTAGCTCTCTCATCATAAGCGGTGCAAACAAGTGGCGCATTAACACACACAAGTTCACGCTCACACGCGTTTGTTTATTTGTTAGTCCACTTTTTTGCTACTTTTACCTTGCCTGGTCCTTAGTTTGCTTCAATCGGCGTCAATCCTTCCTATCATATTTTAGGCTTATCGACACGTACATATTGTCGGTATATTGATCTAAGAATTTAGATTTGGTTTTTCTTAATTACATGGTACTTTTGTATTAAAAAATTGAATTCTCGATCCTAAAAATCCTTCACATTCCGATATAATGAGAGTTAGTTGTGAGGATATAAATTAAATACTCATTAATCAGTTAAAAATAATAGAACAATGTACCGCGCTGAAAATAATTGGATTATATTTCATGTTCTTTAGTCATGAGTTCCATTTTCTACTTAACTTGTTTATACACGTAAATAAATGACTAAACCTAGAAAAGAAAGATAATTTGTTTTATGGAAAAAATTGAAAGAGATTTCCTTTCAACCCGTTAATCCAAAACAAAAGATTAAATACATAATTTGAACATAAATTTTATGATGCCCAAAATGCATTGCTTAGAGTACCTCGAATTTTTAATTACACCAGCTAATGATAATTTAGCTGAATTTCCGCCTAGTGCATGTTATTTAGTCATGAATTTAAAGTCTAATAAAGAGGAAGTCATCAATTTCCAACGCTTCAGATCCAAAAGTTATTAATTTTGTGAGAGTAAAATATTTTAATTTTTTTAAAAGTTAAAAGAAACTTGTGTAATGGTGTCATACCATATATGGCTTTTTTGGTTTTATGATTTGTTTTGATGCGTCGAATCGCGACGGATCACTTAGAGTGTAAAGTTCTCCCTATCAATGGTAGTTGTGTTCCTAAATCGCTGGATTCACCCCTCTTCGAAATGGGTCAAAATCCACTTTGACGCAGCCATCTTCAAGAGTTCTAAAGAATTTGGGTTGATGTCATTGCTCGCCCGTGACTCTTCTGGAACTTGTATTGCTTGGGAAATGGCCAGATATCCTGGGCCGAGCGATGCTGAATTCGCCGAAACCTTTGCCTGCCTCTCGATCCTCAAACTTGCCCGCGAATTTGGTTGGTGTACCACTATTTTCGAAGGCGATTGCAAGAATTTATTGGACAAACTCTCCCAGGATAACGTTAATTTTTCACATCTTGACAACTTGGTTGAGGACATTCATTGTCTTTCCTATTATTTATAGCGTTGTTCATTTTCTTTTGTTTGTTGTAATGCTAATAAAATAGCTCACATTCTTGCTAGAAATGCAGTCACGGCTAGTATTGTCGGTATGGACTTTGCCCCACGCTTTGTACTAGATCTTGTCGGTGTGAACTTTCACTCTCATAATGAATAATTTTCCCCCCCTCTTTTGAGGGGATTGTACTTCGAAAAAAAAAAGATTGTCCTCACATAGATTCGAACTCGAAACCTTTAATTAAGTTAGTATAGCAACAAACTCCTAAATTACACAACTTAATGTCATACCATATATTATGATAATTCTGTATCTTATATTTTAATTGTGTTTCATCTTTGTTTCCTATTTTAATTCCCTCTTTTATTTTATATTTCCCCTATCCACACCTGCTAAGAGTATATGCAAAGGATTTTAGATTAAAACAAAATATCATTTTAATTATTTTTATATTTAAAATTAAAATATTTTTTAAATGTCAACCGTTTTTCAAATATACTTAAAAATTAAACAACATGGAAAATAAAGTAAAAGAAAATAGAAAATGGAAACTCAATTATAGCCTCCGACACAAGGGTATTAAAAGAGATCACGGCTGCGCATTGATAACACATCTACCACCTGCCCTGCTAGAAACTATATATCATTTTCTTCTCCTCTATTTCTGGCCCAACACGCCATCATCATATCTTATATCTCAGAAACCCACTTCTAAGAAGTACAATGGGCAAATACTTAATAATATTCTTTATTTAATCGCTTAAATTTTTAGTTCATAATTTTTAAATTAAGTGAACATCCAATATCGTATTAAGGTCGGGTCAAAGAAATCATTTTGATGCAATAATTAATTAGAATTTGTTGAATTAGAATCATGTGCAGTCCACTCTTTGACACTATAAAATGTCCCAAGATTAGCCATTACCAGCACAAAAACACACAGTCCCCGACAAGATCATCATGCACTCCTCAACTCTTCTTCGTCTCTCCCTAACATTCGCCGTCCTCACCCTTTCCTCCGCCGCAACATGCCACCCTGACGACGAAGCCGGCTTACTCGCCTTCAAATCCGCCATCAAATCCGACCCCTCCGGCATGCTCAACTCCTGGAAAAAGGGCACGGATTGCTGCCAATGGCCCGGAATAACATGTCGATCCAATAACCGAGTCGGATCCATAAGCCTCGGCGGTCAACCTGGTAACATGACGACGAGTTTGACAGGCACAATATCGCCTTCTCTCTCTAAAATCAGCTACCTGGATTCCATCTATCTCCAGGATCTCAAGAACCTGACGGGCCCTTTTCCGGTGTCTTTCTTTAGCCTCCCCAATCTTCAGTATGTTTACATCGAAAACAACAAGTTTTCGGGGCCGATTCCGGCGAATATCGGCAAGCTGAAGCAACTCGGCGCGTTGGGGCTGATCGGGAACCAGTTTTCCGGGCCGATACCGAGTTCAATGGGCGAGTTGACTGAGTTGACTCAGCTGAGGCTCAGCGGCAACCGCCTCACCGGCGCCGTGCCGGACAGTCTCCGGCGGCTGAGGAACCTGACTCAGCTGGCTTTGGATGGGAATCAGTTATCTGGGGTGATTCCTGATTTCTTTTCGGGATTGCCTAATCTCATAACTGTTAGTCTTTCTCGCAATAAATTCACCGGAAATATTCCAGGGAGCATTTTGACGGTGGCGTCGAGGTTGAGGTTTCTTGAAGTTGGTCACAATTCGCTGACGGGGAAAATCCCTGATTTTCTCGGAAAATTCCAGGCCCTGGATACGCTGGACCTTTCCTGGAACAATTTTTCAGGGACCGTTCCCAAAACCTTCGCTAATCTCACCAAGATCTTCAACCTCGATCTCTCCCACAACAATCTGGTCGACCCATTTCCAGAACTGCACGTCAAAGGCATCGAATCGTTGGATTTATCCTACAATCACTTCCATTTGGGCAAAATTCCTCAATGGGTTACTGATTCCACGATTATATACTATCTGAAGCTGGCGAAATGCGGGATCAAGATGAAATTGGACGACTGGAAGCCCAAAGAGACGTACTTTTACGATTACATTGATCTTTCCGGGAACGAAATTACGGGGAGCCCAGTTCAGTTGCTGAACAGAACGGATTATTTGGTGGGATTTTATGCTTCGAATAATAAGTTGAAGTTTAATTTGGAGAGTTTGAGGTTCGTGGAGAGACTGAAGTTCTTGGATTTGTCCCACAATTTGGTGTCTGGTAAAGTGCCTAAGGCTGTCGCGGGGCTCTCGGAGTTGAATGTTAGTTATAATCACTTGTGTGGGCAGCTGCCATTGACGAAGTTTCCAGCGAGCGCCTTTGCTTTAAATGATTGCCTGTGTGGATCGCCATTGCCGAAGTGCAGAGGTTGAGGATGATCTTCTGCTTGCAGGCGAGGAAGAAGTTAGATTAATGTTTTTCTTTTTTTGGGTTAATAAAGTTCCATAAAGGAAGTGGCGAGAGAGTTCTTTGGATAATTGAGTATTATTTTACTATTTTTGTAAAATAGTAACATTAATCTTATGTTATTTCAGTTAATTGTAAACTCAGTAAAATGATTGTTATGAAAAGAGGTATGGTAAAAAATTCTAACTTTTGGCTGTAAATTATGGATTCGAGAGAACAATGGAAATTAAGGATTTGAGAGAACAATAAATTTATTTGGTGGTTAAATTTTTTTGCTAACAACCGTTCGTCTAAGTCAATAAGAAGTCGTTTACTTTTCCAAGAAGAGTTTTGGGCAAATAGGGTAATGAACGTTTTTCCAATAGATTAATTAGTTATTATCTATTATTTATTTTTAAAGATAAACATCATGTTTTTTTTAATTAGTCTTTTACTTTATATGTGAACATAATTAATTTAAATAGTAATTTTACCAAAATAGCCATATATTTATCTCATTTAATATATATATTTGATTTTTCTTTCTTTTAAAGACCATTGGCATACATATTATACATTTTTCCTTCTTCTAAATACGAGGGCAGTGATTTAAATTTTTAAGTATTCTTTTTAAAATAATAGTAATCAATGATGATTAATTATTATTTTTAGATGGAGCTTAGGCTTCTCTTTCCCACCAAAAAGAATTATTATTTTTAGATAGTTTTTTTTTTTCACGTAAAAGTAATTTTTTTCTTGATAATAATATTATTAAACAAATTTAAAATTATATTAATTGAGTGTCAGTTTTTATGTTAATTTTTATAAATAATAGCAATTAATGATGCTTATCAATTAATAAAAAATTATAGATAATATTAATCAATGATGCTTATCAGTTAATAAAAACTAATAACTCAGCGTGTGCAAATAAAAAAAATTATTATTTAAATATATTGAAATTAATTTTTATTTTAATATACATTTTATAGTCAATTTTAATGTAATTATTAAATTATGATAAATAAAAAAGATAAAGATAAAGATAAAATTTATACATCAAATAAAAGAAAAGGAATTCAAGACCAAAAAAAAAATGAAAAGAAAAGGAATTGATGTGGGTAAGAGAAAAGATGAGTTATGAAGATGTTGGAGTGGTAATCAAATAAACAAATAATAAAAAAAAGAAAAGAATATAAGAGATCAAAAACGAATGGAAAAATAAATAAATTAAAAAAAAAATCCAAGAGTCCACCAATTACCAAACGATTGTTATATGTCTCTCTTATGTATAGATTATAGATAGTAGCAATAAGTTTATTTCTTTTTTCAATAAATAATAATGACAAAAAAAATAAATCAAAGATTTGGACAAGTAAGTAAATGTATACATGTCGATAAAAATCATGATTTCTCAAACACGGCATTTTGCCATGTCAAAGAAAACTGATAAAATCTTCTTATTCTACAGGCCGAACAGATTTTAGCACAAAAACCAACATGAAAAGTAAACGACAGATTTTGAGATTTAATTAATTTTATCTGCCAGATTAAGTGAAAGTAAGCGACTTCTAAGAGCTCGTTTACTTTCCCAGGAAATGTTTTTGGCAGATAAGATAATGGAGGTTTTCTCAATGGATTAACAGAACATTATCTATTGTTTACTTTTAAAGATAAATATCATGTTTTCTTGAATTAGTCGTTTACTTTACATGTGAAGATAATTATTTTAACTAGCAATTTTACCAAAATAGCCATATAATAATCTCATTTAATATCTATTTTTTTTTTAAATTATTTTTCCTTCTTTTAACGATTGGTATACACATTATACATTTTTCTTTCTTCTAAATTCCACGGGCATTAAACTATCATTAATTATTATTAAACAAAATTAGAAGCACATTACATTAATTGAGTGCAAGTTTTTAAATTAATTTTTATAAATAATAGCAATTAATGATGCTTATTAATTAATAATAAATTATTGAGAATAGTAATTACCGATACTTAGCTAATAATAATAAATTATTTATTTTTCATTTTTTGCTACTTGGCTATTAATTTTAAATTTTTGTGAATGTTAGATAAACAAAATATAAAATATTCCTAGTATAAACATCAATACAATCATTGTAGAAAATGTAATTCCTTTATTAATATGTTGAATTTAAAAAAAAAAAAAAAACTAACATTCAATAATAGCAATGAAACGTAAAAATCTAACTTATTGTGACCAAGAAAATAAAAAAGCGAAATTATTTAGCTAGAATCAGTTTGCGCCTCTATCAATTTCAATTATTTCATTATTCATCATTGGTATGTCGGCATCCCCGTTGTCGTCATTGGAAATCTCAATTATTTCAAACAAATTGGGTTCTTCTTCCTGAAAAATCCCCTCAAATATTCCAACTGGAGCATCCCATCGAGGATCTCCTTCAAAGTAATAGGCTCTTGCAATTGGAAAATCCTATAATATTTTTCAATTATGAATAAAAGCATATCATAAAAAATATATTCAATAAGAAAGTGGGAAAAGTTACCTTAATTATGCTCTCCCAATCTTCGGGTCGTGCGACAAAAGAGTTACTCTGTGCATCCCATATTACACATGACAATGAATGTAATTTAGTAACACAAGCATAACGCTTTCTTAATTTACGGAGTCTAAAGTGACACTCCTTAAAGTCGAACTTAATGCCACACCGATCATTCACAAATTTTTGTGCCTTAGACAAAGCCCGAAAATTGTCGCCATGAATTTGAGTGTTTCCAGCTCTCGCCTCCACTTCAAGTGCGTAAATGTAAGTTATACGTCTAGTCCTGTTCCTACGACGGAGTCTATCGTTACGCCTCCTTAGAACAACCAAGAATAAGAAGAGAATACACATGATTTGAATCCGTAGACATTCTAATACGACTACGGCCTCAGCTTCAAGTGATTCAACCTCCATTTTCTACGCACTTATGTCAACAATTACAGCTGTTAATCAATCAAATAATCAGAAAGCTATACATGACAAATAGTTCTCGACATTTCATGGGAGTACAGGCCTCAAGAACACAATTTTTCAACACAATCAATACATAAATAGCAGGTCCTACAGCACACATGATGCGGAATTTAGCGATACAATTTTCTTGGAAAACAAAATCACTGAGTTCAAGAAATACATTAGCTTGAGGCATATTCAGCAAACTAATCGAGATTCAGATAATCGGACTCCAATTTGGGATGAGAAGTTAAGATCGAACTCCAATTTGGGATGAGAAAGTGGAGGAATTTTTTACCTTCTTGCTGGGATTCAGATAATCGAGAGAATTCGCAGCAACAATCCAAGAAAGAATGGCTTCGCACAATGATTCTTCTCCTCTGATGAATTTCGAGCTCTGCTTTGTGGGTTTTCTTGACTCTGCGTAGTGGGTATGTCTGGCTTTCGTGGAACGTGAGAGAAGAAGTTATGTTATTTCTTTTTTTTAATAAATAATAATGGCAAAATTTTGTAAATAAATCAAAGATTTGGACAAATGAGTAAATTACCAATGTCGATAAAAATCATGATTTCTTAAACACGGCAATTTTCCATGTGAAAGAAAACCGACAAAATCTTCTCTATCCTACGGGCCGCAAAGATTTTGGCAGAAAAGCCAACATGAAAAGTAAATAACAGATTTTGATATTTAATTAATTTTATCTGACAGATTAAGTAAAAGTAAACGAGCTCTAAAGAGTTTCTTTTTTAAGTCACTGGATTAGAATATTTTTATTGCACTCCCAATAAAATTATACAACTTAATAGGATATAGATATTGCATTAGAACGTTTTAGTGCTACATTTTGTAAAAATTATACAACATATTTTGAAAGGTATTTTAAGTACTACATTATGTGAAAATTATACGATATTTTGCCAAAATCGAGAGTAAAATAAAAATATGATGCCTAATTGTAGATTTATCTCACATTACTCGTTTTTCTAATAACTTTGATGTATGTATTAAAAAAAATAATTATTAATTTTTCCTCCGACCTTTTATAAAAATATTGCAAATATTTATTTATATGGCAAAAATAGTGCAATTTGTGTATGTATCGTTGATCTAGAGTAAAAGTAAAACACGAATGGGGTAGGAATTAGAATTCTTTAGTTTTATTTCTTTTAGGCTATCAACTTTGTAATGTTTATAAAAAAAACTCGAAGAACTTCTAAATTCTTGTAAATAGATATATAAAGTGTATTTTCATATATAATATCAGGAATTTTTTTGGTCAGAATATATAACATCAGGAATGCATAAGAAAAGATCAACATTACACATGTTTAATTAACAGAGTACTCTAAAATTGATTCTGTAATTCACAAAATACATAAATAATTTATAAAAGTTTTATAACTTCCATTATTTATCTTTTATTTCTTTTACAATTCTAATTAATTTATTGATCCCTTCAAGATTCATTTTCGTTTCTCCTTAATTAACCTTTTTTTTTTTCAAAAGTCCACACATCAAGGGGTAATTTGAAATAACTCTCAATCAGTTTGGAATATTTTTACTTAACTCCTCATAAAATTATACAACATAATAGGATATAAATATTGCATTAGTACGTTTTAGTACTACATTTTATGAAAATTATACAACATATTTAGAGATGTATTTTAAGTACTACATTATGTGAAAATCATACGATATTTTACCAAAATGGGGATTTAAGTAAAAATATGATGTCCAATTGGGGATTTATCCCACATTACCCAACACATCAACTGCATTTTTGGAAATAGGCTTCAACCTCTAATAGAAAATTTCATTGCGTTTCAATAAAAGTTTTGATAGAATAAAAATTGAGTAAAAAGATTTAATAAAACTTTTAAATAAAGTATTTAATTCGTATATATGAAAAGGAAACTTTTATCTCCTTCAAATAGATATTTGCAAACATTTTATATATTTTGAAAAAAAAAATGCTTAAAAACTCAAAAGAAAGTTTTACCAAAAACTTCAGAGTTCAATACAAGGTTTACTCCTCTCATATGTTATTGTATGTTTTAACCGTTTAGATCTTATCAACACTTTTTTTAAATCTTTTTTATAGTTGAAATGCTGCTGACACCTTTATCTGTCATTTATTGGTTGGAGTCTAATGTCATGATCCTTTCGTCACTCCTTTGTTCATGCAAGTGCTTAAATCATTGATGATTATACCCAATCAACTTACAAGCTTCCTCTCTAATTTATGCCAAATAGAAAAATTATGTATTTTGTATTTATTAATAAATTGTCTCAAGAGATGAGAACCTATTTTTCCTCCCTTAGCGAGCATGATCCAATTTCCTGCATTTATTAAGGTCTCGAATTTATATTTAAATAGTTTTTTACGACATTATGGATGATCTTGATTCCTAGAGCTCACTTGTAGATAATCCATTCTTACTGATATAAACTTTCTTCACTGATTTATTTCCCTGTTCTAATTTTATGGTAACCGTGACTTTATGAAATTTAACTGAAGCTAAAGTGTCTAATTTTATTATTTAATTTTTATACCGAATAATTGATTTTTCATTTTTCTTTAGCATATCATCTAATCCAATATTAAAGCGACTGGGTGTATTTTTTTTTTTATTGATTTATCCATTCTTTTTATTGCCTTCATAAATGGGATCATGTATTTCTTTTAAAGCCTCTATTTCTATCCTTAATAATCTTCAAACTGTCTTTAATTTTTTTCTATTATTCTGTTTCCAATATTGATTCATTGTTAACCATTTATTTCTTGTTTATGCATTTTTTCTAATAACTTCTAATTTACTATTTTAGCTTAATTATCATGGTTTTCTATAGCTTTTCTGAGCTGTTTTAATGTTTCTTCTCTAATGGAAATTCGTTTTAAATTGTTACTCTTTCTTGTTTATGTTATTATAATTATCTAGACGAACCTTCTTGTTCATACATTTATTTTACGGTGAATTTATTTATGAAGTTTAATTTTTTATTAGTTTTTTCACTATTTTCATCGCAATATATTTTGTTTAAATTATTCTGATGTTCTTTTATTGATGTCATCATTTTAGATCTTAAGAATTGTTTTGCTATATGCCTAAAATGTATATGAAGTATATCTCTATGAAAGCATCTATTAAAATTATACGCAAGATTTAATCCACATCTAGAATTACCATTCAAATTATCATCAATGTGGTATAATTTTTTTTTTAACACACGCACATCAAAACGAGATTCGAACTCAGAACCTTGTTTTGAAGAATGCATCCATTAACCACTTGGATCAACCCCTGTCGGCTCATCAATGGTATAAATTAACATATACTTACTTAGATAGATTTTATGATTATGAGATTTTCTAAACAATTTATATATGCAAAAATAATGGGGTATAAAATATAATATTTGAAATATTGTGGTATCAATTTATAAAAAACACCTAATATAAATAAAATATTTTGAAACTGCTTTTGGTGTTCTTGCTTACACTTCTTTCAAAATATAATAAAAAAGTACACTAATTTTAAATTTTATTTTAAAAAGTACACTAATTTTACAAAAGTCTCAATTTTCCTCATTATTAATAGTTTCATGTTCATAAAGTTGGGAAATTTTTAATTCATATCTTGTTCCGTTGAATTCGAGTCATATCATATATTACACACGCGTTATTAAATTGATAATTTTTTTAAAATTTGTCATTAGTTACATGTCAAATATAATTTTTTTATTATGATGTATAAATTTCCAATTTTTATTTTTCGATCGGTATAAATCATTAGATATGGTATATCGAACCGACTGACACCGTCAGCCCATCCGTCGCCGATGCCGTCCGCCCATGCTGCACAGTGCCCGGCTGTGCTTATCTTCATTTATACTATATAAAAAAGGAGGAGGGTTTTATCTCACAAACCTAGGTTATTTGAGGGTGGGACACTAATTTTTATGAAGTGCCATATATACCCTTCACGCTATTGAGAATCACAGACGATTAATTGGGTTTAATAGTAAATTGATTACCCACATTCTCTCACATTGGAACTGTCACCCTTCTAAAACCCAATTCTTTCGAACTACCTTTCAGTCACGTACATCCTCACGCCGCATTCGTCACTCGCCGCAACTCTCCACCGACGTAGCTCCAAGGTAAGCCTCTTGGTGTTTTCTTTCTCTTTTTTATCCCTGCCTCCATTCTCTGGCTTTGGAAAAACGAAAACCCTCTTTCGCTAATCTGGGTCTCTCTTTTTCTCCAGCGGTGCCACCGCCGTTTGCGGCCCATCTCCGCCACTCTCTTATCTCTCAGGTGAGTTTTCCGAACGAAAATCCACTTTTTCTCTTCTTTATTTCGTTTCAATCGAGTCTCGATTTTTAGCTTTCTGGTGCAGATACCAATCCGGCCCTTTGCTCCAACTACACCGACCCTCGCTGCGGAAAGAGTTCTCGGTAAAGCCTCCTTCGTCTCGCTATTTTTTTATTTCAGTTCTTCATATTTCCTTCTCTTTCTTGGGCGTTTGTGCTGGGCTCCCTTCTCACTATCTGGATCGAACCTCCGTCGGACGTCGTTTGTTTCGGTCCCCACCAACTCCCTCGCGATCCGCCGTTGTTCCTCAGGTAAGAAGTCTTCCTTCGTCATATATCCATTCCACTGCTTACAGGTTTCTCCTGATTTCGTTTAGGATTTCTTCAATTAGGTAGATTTAAGACTGTCCAAAACTTATTTGCATAGGCAAGTTGCTCGTTATGTGTGATTGTGCTGTGTTGAAGGCACTGGTGAATTTAAGTTTTATGTCATTCTTTTCACACGTTATGTTAGCTTCTCCTAATGTAACTTCTCCCTGGGTGTATATTGTGTGCTTCTATGATTTGAATCTTTGAGATACAAGATTTGTTTATTTAAAGGTAAAGCATGTGGTAGGCTGGCAGTATATAGCTTTCTTAATTAGAAGTCGAGTGTGTGAAAACTTTCGGGATAAATATTCTGAACATCCTGTACTATCGCGGTTTTTGGACTTTGCATCCCGAACTAAAAAAAGTATGCGTTTGCATCCTCAACTATTGTTTTGTGATAAATTGCAACCTGGTTCCACTCATCATGTGACACGTGGAAGAAATTTGGGGTACGTGTCACACATCCATTGGAACCAGGTTGTAATTTATCACAAAACAATAGTTGAGGATGCAAATGCAGACTTTTTTTAGTTCGGGATGCAAAGTTTAAAAACCGCGATAGTACAGGATGTTCAGAATATTTATCCCAAAACTTTCTTTAGAATTTGGGACTTTCTCCATGCTATATTTTGGAACTTTAAGACTTGAATATTCAGATGGAAAGAAAAGATTAATATAGAAAATTTTCATTCATAAAGGATCACATAATATCTGTTTCATTGGTTTTCCTTTGTTTGGTTTTGGTTTTTCATTTATTTCAATTGGTTGATCCGGCTAAATTGTGGTGGGTGTATATATGTTTTCAGGTGGGTTCTAATTGGCTAATTGATTCTGCTAGGAGCCTCCACAAGGTTTGTATTCTAAATTTCTCATCGTACATAAAAAACTTTGCTAGAGTTTAAGGGCAGGCTTACTGCCTACTAAGTTACTGTTAATGTTCTACCACTTTATTAAGCCTTTACACCCGCTTCAACATAACAACTTGAGATATCAAAGATTTGATCATACATTTTCTAAATTTGAGGAATAAGATTTTAACCAAGATTATTAAATGTTGATTATAATCAAGTGGTATTTATTTGTCTGACGATTATGCAACACAAATAATTAATCTTTTAAGGCAGATTTGGTGCTCTTTATTAATATTTTAGGTGTGTTCTTTTGAACTCAGATCCCGCATCGCACTCGATCACCAGCTACAACCTTCGATCTTAGTCCCTTCACCACTCTGCCCCTGCTCTTCCTCAAGTTAAATTTCCTCCAAACAAACGCCACTCAGGTTTTTCCCTATTCCTGTTTCTCAATTTATTGGTTATATGTTTCAATAATGGAATTGTTGCTATTACGTCGTGATAGTTGATTTTGAGACCTAGGCTTACCTATACAACACACCATCGTCTAAGGATTACTTAATTATTCACATGTCATGGTTTAGCACTGTACAGTAAATTCTCTTTATAAGAGTTATGCAAACATATCTTAAGAACAGTCTTAATAAAGCATATATTATTGCCATGGTTTGTCATTGCACAGTAAATTCGCTTTATATGAGTTATGCATACATATCCTAAGAGCAGTCTTAATAAATCATATATTATTGTCAGATTCTTCAAGAAATAAATAACAACTGGGAGGAGCTTTATATAAATGAATTCTATTTTCTACATGACCTACTGATATTTCAAAGGCATCATTAGAGTTCAGACAGATTTACCGTAGCTTATATACTTTGGAGGGTTTTACTTTGAGACATAATGTGTTTTCGGTTGCATCGCTCAGGCTTTTTAGTAATTGTTCAAGTTTTATTTTTAGTGTAAATCTGAAGATAATACTTATAGGTAATCAGAGAATAACTTGGGTATCATAATAAAAATTTTTATGAAGGTAATACAAATTTTTATGAAGATAGTACAATTTTTTTTATTTGTCTATATTTTTGTGTTTTTTTATGTGTTCTTGTTATATTAAGATTAATTAGGGACTACACATGAGGTCATATTTTCTATTGGTTGGTGGTAGGCCATTCCATTCCTATTTTACCATGCTGGTGTATTTCGTCTGAATGTCATTCCTTAGGCCTTTGCTCTACAAATCACAATTTCTGAATTTTGTGATTCTTTTGTTTAAATCTTTATTTAGACTTATGCGCCAATGTGATCGGAAGTTCCAGAAACGTTACACACAAAATGTTTAGTTTCTTAATTTGTGCTCGATCTTGGTTGATTTGAAAGTAAGAAATCTAATACAGAACTGCATGATCTTGGTCATGAACTTGATTAATTGCAGGCTTAAAGTTATAGTAGGATACATAAATATTTAGGATTAATTTTGAATTACTTAAGAGAAATTATTTGTATCATGTTTGATTAATTGCCTGATTGAAGATTGATGTGTAGGAAACTGTCTTCCAATTAGCGAGTGTCTGTGTATTGTATGTTTGCATACTAGGTAGTCTGAGGTACTACCATGCTTATACTTAATTGTCTGTAATTTGTGGCTGAACAATGAACATGCTTAATCATCTGTACTTTGTGGCTGGGTTACATACAAGTCTATACTTGACTGAATTGTTGTCTTTTTTTTTTCCAGATATTTTTATCTTAAAAAACTTATTACATGTATGGACCAAGAGAATTAAATTTGAAGAGCACGTCTTAGAACCGGATGATAAAATTTTAGACAGTTGCATTAAATACATTTGAGATATTATGAATTTCTTATGTTTATATTAATATTTAGATGTAGCTAACAATCAACTTCTTAATATTATTGATTTTATTAGTTGGAGTGTTGTATTATTATTATTATTATTATTATTATTATTATTATTATTATTATTATTATTATTATTATTATTATTATTATTATTATTATTATTATTATTATTATTATTTTGTCTACTTAGATATAAAATGATAGTAATATATATATATTTTTTGAAACGAAAATGATAGCAATATTTTAAATATCAAAGTATTCCTCAATGGTAGTTAAAATTTAATTACATGTATTTTATTTTTAATATGGATAAATATAAAATATGCTACATGACCTGTCTGCTTTGGTTTTTTTTTTTTTTGGTAAAACCATCATGCAACATAGTCTAGACATCAATAGATGAAATGTACCCAAAACTATTTTATTGATTACTGACATTTATGTAAGACTATGAAACTGCTAAAAAACCAAAAGAGAATAGAAATAATCCGAGGTGGCTAGCTATTTATATAATGCCGAAAATGTTTGATCCATAAGTTATTATCTTTTGAATCAATAAAGTAGATTTCTAATATTTTTCCATAGGCTACATATAAAAATGAGACGACCTTAAAAGACATGTTAATAAGGCATGTTACTGATTTGTGGCACATTCAAAGCTTCAACCTTTGATTATGTTGACTTGCCTTGACTTTCTTTAGGAATGATTATTATATTCTTAAGCCAAACAAAGAACCCATTCTTATACATCAAATATAGTAAAAGCAAACCAGAGAGGTAGCATGAAAACAACCTTAAAAATAATCTAGACATCAATAAATGATATCTTCGTAAAATTTGAGCTTTGTTTCTCCACCTACAGGAGTACAAATTTATTGATGGGCTCTTTTTCTCATTTTTGGGAAATATGGTTTATCTTTTCCAAGTTGAATTTGGTTTGTTGCTGGACCATACACCTTAAATGATTGTTATATTTAATTGCTAGGAAAAAAAAATATATTTAAAAGATGCCATACATTCATGTCTCCACTCTTTTACAAGATGAACAAAAGAAATTGTTTACTGGAAATGTTGGTGACAAAAACTAAAAACATAGAGTCCATTCTTATAACTCAAATACAATAAATGCGCACCTCAGAGGTAATATAAAAAAGTCTTTAAAAATAGTCTAGACATCAATAAATTATATCCTCTTAAGATTTGGGCTCTGTTTCTCCACCTACACAATTACAAATTTATTGATGGGCTCTGTTTCTCCATCTACAGGCTTACAAATTTATTGACGATCTTCTGAAAATGGAAAAACAAGATTCAGAAATGGAAATTGAGCATATACGTCAAAGAAATCGCATTCTTGCCAGACAAAGAAATGAATCAAATGCTTCACAACAAGCTAATCCTGAACGTAGAAGAGAACTTGATCGCATCCGTGCCAGAGAAACAAGAGAAGCAAGAAAGCCTGAAGAACATGAAGCCCAGCTTGCAAGAAGACGTTATTTGTACCACCTTCGAAGAGGCAATGTATCTATTCAAGGTTTAGATAATGCATTTCAATAATTTTCTAAAACAACTCATGGATTCAATATTCAAAGTATTTTTAACTTACTTAATTTTTATTTTTATAACTTACTATAATATTGATATATGACAATACTATGAATGAGTAATCGACTCTACTACAAATCAGGGAGCAGTTCAATTAACTAATTCAAACCATTCTACTGAATCTGTTATGCCGACTTCAGGTTATTCAATAGTTGATATCAATACGCATTTTTGGTGTAATTATAATAAATGTAGTATGTAAAATCCTTCAATTTGAACATGGGATCTTTATTGTTAATAGGTGATATTTCAAATAGAAATAATGCAAATGTTTCTATTCGTCCAAACCCTTTACCAAATTTTGGCTCAACCTCAACTAATCAATTTGAGGCGTCTATGTAACAGCCCGAAAACCCGCCGTTCGATATTGTCCGCTTTGGATGGGAACCAGACCCCGAAGGGAACCACCCTCACG
The DNA here is from genome assembly GCA_037501455.1 of Lantana camara. NCBI lineage: Eukaryota > Viridiplantae > Streptophyta > Magnoliopsida > Lamiales > Verbenaceae > Lantana > Lantana camara. Next base: position 24,553,237 of record CM074855.1, on the reverse strand, counting down.
GTTTTGTTTCTCCCAGGTGGGAACCAGACCCCGAAGGGAACCACCCAGGAAAAGGCCTCTACAAGGGGAGGGGGATCCACCACTTTATAAAGTGGCTTCAAGCCCACCTCCAATCCGATGTGGGACAAAGCACCTTTTGGCTATTACAGTCCACCCCCCTTAAGAGGGCCCAGCGTCCTCGCTGGCACACCGAATCCGGGTCCCCGGCTCTGATACCATTTGTAACAGCCCGAAAACCCGTCGTTCGATATTATCCGCTTTGGATGGGAACCAGACCCCGAAGGGAACCACCCTCACGGTTTTGTTTCTCCCAGGTGGGAACCAGACCCCGAAGGGAACCACCCAGGAAAAGGCCTCTACAAGGGGAGGGGGATCCACCACTTTATAAAGTGGCTTCAAGCCCACCTCCAATCCGATGTGGGACAATGCACCTTTTGGCTATTACAGTCTACCTCAAATGCTCCACCCCCTAATACCTTAGGTATGAAATATATATTAATTATTAATGGTCTTAGATATTTATTTCTTAATCTTATTCCCATTAGCTATCAATGATGAATGAGATACTAGCTTGATAAAAAATATCAATGCAGCTAGAAGAAATAATTTTCATAATTGTGCACGAAATTGTTATCCAACACGTCATGTGTTGAGATTACAAGTCCCTCCTTCAACGGCGTGCTCTCATTGTCGTGGTAAGTTGTTTCATCGTGAAACGAAAAACTTTTGCTGCAACGGAGGAAGGATAAAGTTGCCTGAAATACCAGTTCCTGTGGAATTGATAAACCTTTTCACAAATCAGTCTTCGGAAGGGCGTTCTTTCAGGCAGAACATACCTGCTTATAATCACGTATTTTCATTTACTTCTATGGGTGTATCACTAGATGAAAAATTGGCTCCATTTGATCATGGAATTTATACTTTTGGGGCTCATGGCGTAATATATCATAGAATTGGTTCTTTATTGCCTCCTCCTGGGATCCGACCAAGATACATACAGTTATTCATCTATGATACAGAGCACGAGCTAGAAAATCGATTACAAGAAAGTGGTGGTTTGAACAGAGCTATAATTGAGAAAATCAATCGTATTTTAGATGAGTACAATCCATTTGTCAAAACACTTCGCCAACTTGCTCAACGACCAGATATTGGTGATTGTAGGTTGCTAATTAAGGAGAAACCTTCTCCTAATTTGCAATATACTCTACCTACCGCTTCACAAGTAGCAACAGTATTGGTAGGAGGAGAAGAATCAATGCATACAAATCATCAAGATATAGTTGTTCAAACAGTTGCAGGTCAACTTTTGAACATAAAAGAATACACTGGCTATTATGATCCACTTCAATATCCACTTTTGCTGCCTTACGGAACATATGGTTGGGATAGTGATTTTTGTTCATTCCAAGGAAATAGGATCACGTTTTGTGATTATTATGCATATATGTTACAGGAAGTTCTACTTATTTAGAAGTTTTTTATAAAAAAATTAAATTTTTGGCAGATCTTGACTTTTTTGTACTTTATCTCCAGATTCGCAGTACTATCCCATCGATTTTACAACATAGGGGTCGTTTATTGCAACAATATGTTGTGGACAATTATGTCAAGATAGAGACTTAAAAGTTGCGATGGATAAGATTTCATCAAAATGAAATACGCGCAGAATTGTACGAGTGGTTACAAGATTGTATGGATGTGGGTGAAAATGATGCAGGTAAGTTTTAAATAAATTATATCATTTTATAGAAATTATAATATTTTTATAAATCCTCATTAAATAATTTTTAGGAAATGTCGGGCGACGTACAATCTTACCATCATCATTTGTTGGAAGTCCTCGCGATATGTATTAGCGGTACCAAGATGCTATGACAATAGTACAAAAACTTGGAAAGCCAGATATGTTTGTTACAATGACGTGTAACCCTTCATGGGAAGAGATAAAAAGAGAACTTCTCCCGGGACAAACGACACAGGACCGACCTGATTTGCTAACCAGAATTTTTTGGGCTAAATGTGAAGAATTAAAAGAAGATATTATTCATAAAAGAGTGATTGGGAAAGTTATTGCACATGTACATGCCATTGAGTTTCAGAAACGAGGATTACCACATGTACACATGTTGGTAATCTTCGACGAGGATGACAAGTTGAACAATCCTGATGATTATGATAGTATAGTTCGAGCAGAAATTCCGAAACAAGATGAAGAGCCAGAGTTATATGCGGCTGTCCTTAAACACATGATACATGGACCGTGTGGACATACTAAACCAAATGCACCCTGCATGAAGAATGGGAGTTGTAAAAAAGGATTTCCCAAGCAATTTGCAGAACATACTAGAAAAGGTAACGATTCCTATCCAGTTTATCAGCGTCGAAATGATAATAGATCTATAGTTTTAGATGATGATGGGGACGTTGTTATTGATAATGGATGGGTGGTTCCATATAACCCATGGTTGCTGCTGAAATATGATTGTCATATAAATGTTGAGGTATGCAGTAGCATTAAAAGTGTGAAGTATTTGTACAAATATGTGTACAAAGGGCTGGACTGTGTTGTATTTGAGGTTCGCCCAGGACCTAATTATGATAAGGTCAGCAAATATGTTGATGGAAGATAGATATGTGCGTCGGAGGCTTTTTGGAGAGTGTTTAAGTTTCCAATGAGCAGGATATATCCCTTAGTTGTACTATTACAAGTGCATCTTCCTAACAGGCAACAAGTTTGATTTTACAGTCATCAATCGATTTCAGATGTCTTTGTCGATGATAAAAACTCAAGAACAATGTTAACTGAGCTTTTCAGAATATACAACGAAGGACGGGACCCAAATAAATATTTATGCAACGAGTTTCCAAAATACTACGGGTGGCTTTCACACGAAAGAGTTTGGGTAAAGAGAAGGTCTAGCCAAAAGGTGATTGGGCGAGTATATGCAGTATCACCAAATGAAGGCGAAAGATTTTATTTGCGTTTTCTATTGAACCATGTTAGAGGTCCAAAATCATTTGAGGATCTATTAACCGTTGATGGGGTTCATTATTTGACTTTTAAACAGGTATCAGAAAGACGAGGTTTGCTTCAAGAGGACAATAACATTAGGGAGTGCTTGATTGAAGCTCTAAATTTTAGAATGCTATCAACACTTCGAAGGTTGTTTGTCACAGTTTTACTATAATGCGAACCCAACGGAGTCAGAAGATTATGGGATGAAAACTACTCATTTATGATTGAAGACTACCCATCTTCAAGTAGCACGAATCGGTTTTATATTTTGAACAAACTTCTCCATGATATAAATGGTATTCTCATGCAACATAATAGAAGTGTAAATGAGTTTGACTTGCCTCAAATATCTGAAGGATTTGAAGATTTGAGGATCATCACCGGGTTACTGGAACATAAACTCTCAATTCCTATATCAGAAAGAGATGTTAACTCTGTTAATTTTCTCAGTGAATGCCAGTTTACAGCATTTGATGTGATCAATCGGTCCATAAGAAGAAAACATAGTGCGATCTTTTTTGTGGATGGTCCCGGTGGAACAGGTAAGACATTTTTGTATAAAGCATTGCTTGCAAATTTTAGAAAATATGGGTTCATTATTCTTGCAACTGCAACATCAGGCATTGAAGCTAAACTGCTTCCAGGTGGTCGGATTGCTCATTCAAAACTAAAACTACCTATCATCTTTTAACCTTTTTCAATGTGTCGGTTCAGCAAGCAATCAGAGTTATCTACTTTGATAGAACGTGCATCGACAATTATTTGGGATGAGGCGCCAATGGCAAATAGAATGCATTTGAAGTAGTGGATCAAATATTCAGAGACATGTTTCGTTTCGACCTACCATTTGGGGGCAAAGTGATGATTTTAGGAGATGATTTTCGTCAAGTCCTTCCGGTTGTGATTGCAGGTATGAAATCACAAATTATAAATGCTAGTATAGTACAATCACCGCTTTGGTGTAATGTTAAACTTCTACACTTATCCGAGAATATGAGGGCACGAAATGATGTGAACTTTTCTGATTTTCTACTTCGTATTGGTAATGGTGATGAGCCGACTATAGAAGATGACATGATACGAGTTCCTACCTCTATATCAATACCTTGGGAGGGTGAACCTTCTATTAAAGATTTAATCGATTTCGTTTTCCCAAAGTTAGGCTCACACACATATGATACGAAATAATGTCTAGCCGGGCGTTATTAACTCCTCTGAATGATGATGTGAATAAGTTAAACGAGCAAGTTCTAAATGCTTTTCACGGGGATGAAGTGACATACTATTCATTTGACTCGGTAGCCGATGATGTGCGCAATTTTTACTTGCCTGAATTTTTGAATTATCTATCCCTCGGTAGTTTGCCACCTCATAAGTTGACTCCGAAAAAGGTGCTCCAGTGATGCTCTTGAGGAATATCGATCCGAAGATTGGTCTTTGTAATGGTACTAGGCTTATTGCCATCGGTTTGGTAGAAACATTATTGAAGCAGAAATTTTGGGTGGGCAGTTCAAAGGATTGAGAGTATTTTTGCCACGAATTCCATTAAAGACTGCAGAAGATGCACATATGCCTTTTGAAATGACAAGAAGACAATTCCCGATTCGATTAAGTTTTGCCCTAACGATTAACAAATCTCAAGGACAAACAATTCCAATTGTGGGAATTTATCTGAGAAATCATGTTTTCAGTCACGGCCAATTATATGTTGCACTTTCATGAGGTATTTCTGAAAGAACGACTAAAGTTGTGGTGAAAAAGGGTTCCATTGATGGTCATGATAGAGTTTTCACAAGAAATATGGTGTACAAGGAGATTTTTGATAAGTTGAGGAGCACTCTATCGAGGTATGGTACACATTACATATCTAATAAATTATTTCGATATTTGCAGTTCGTACCAATGTTTTCAGGATCGGACCGTTAAGCGAACCGGAAAACTGACTGGGTTAAGGGTTAGTGGTTCAACCGTTGGGTCAACCGTGGTCGAACCGGTGACGTCATAATTATATAATAAATAATATTAAATATTAAAAATAATAAGAAATAAGAATATATTTTTAGAATACATAACTACAATTAAAATTTTATATTTTCAAATATAAACAACAAAAATATCAATTCTATTTAACTCACCAAAATTTTGTCAACATTAGAATAACAATAAATAAAACAATTATCTTGAATTCAATAAAAAGTCCACCGTAGAATCGTGAATTATGAATAGAAAAGTTAAATTAGGAAGAGAAAAATTAGTTGAAATTGTGTCTGAGTGCCAAAATAATAGATTGGAAACTTTTTTTTTAAAAAAAATGCAAAAAAAGTTCGAGAAAAGTGTAAGAAATTAGAGAAAATGAGGTAAAAATTTTCAAAATCTATTGATTTTTTAAACCGAACGGTTCTAATGACCCGGAAGCGGTTCGAACGGTTCACCGGTTCAACCACGGTTTTTACAAAATAACACGGTTTTGAAGCATGTCCGGTTTTGGAACTTGACCGGACCGGTTCTTGCACCGGTTGAAGGTTCTAACGGTTGAACCGCCCGGTCCGGTCCGGTCCACAAAACATTGGTTCGTACAATTTTAATTGTTAATCGATTTTCTTACTATTTCATATATATTTGCAGGTGAAAAACAAGTGATTCATTGAGTAAATATAAGTGCACACTAGATTCAAGAACTTTTGTAATTTTTGTTTTTACATGGAAGAAGTGAAATATTTTTTATTTGTAATTTAACTTATTACAATTGATAGATACTTTTCATCATTTTCTAGGGACATTATTTTCATTTATTTAAATTAATATACAAAAATTTATAAATTTTTGTAAAGTATAACGCATATAATAATATTATTCATGATTAAATATTTGAAGAAAGAGTGTTTAAGAAGGAAATTACATATTTATATTTTATATGAAAACGATCATAAAAAGATATTCATCTCAAATAAGTTAGGTCATATAGAAACAGGTGTGTTACATTAAATTATTTTTGCGCGCAGGACGGCGTGCACCCGTTGCTAGTTGCTATAAAACAGGGGATCTCATGCCGTCAGCCTTGTGTGTGTTTTTTGCCACATGTCACAAATCTAAAGGTATTCACAGGAGATGAAACAGGCTTATAAAACAGGGGATCTCATGCCGTTGCTATGATGTTATGACTTATGATTCTTTGAATTTTAGTTTCTGTCTTTGTTTGTGTGACATGTGATGTATATACCTTTTTATTTAATGTTTCATTGTATATGGAATCGTATCAAAATAATTTTAATTAAAATTAAATTTAGTTTAAAATTTTGATTTAATATTTGATATGTCATTTTAACGTATTGAAATTTTAGTATAATTTGGTACATAGGTGATGCATGCCCCTATTGTTAACTTAAATCACTCAGGTAATCTGTTGGACAATTACTTAGGTTCTCCTTTTTCCTTCTCTTTTAAATGAAATTCTACTACTTTCCCCCCTTTCACTCTTAGTATTTTCTCTCATATCTTTTTTTTTTCTTGTCTCTCACATCTCAGCGGTCTGTATAATTAGGTTTATTTATTTTCCAATTAAATTAATTTTATTTTGTTTTTAATTATTTTTTATGAGTATACATTTAATAAACTATATGGTCTTTTACAAAGTTTAATAATTTTATTCTTTTTTAAGAGTGTTTATTTATTTTCCAATTAAATTAATTTTATTTTGTTTTTAATTATTTTTTATGAGTATACGTTTAATAAACTATATGGTCTTTTACAAAGTTATTAAATTTTATTCTTTTTTAAGAGTGATCGAGCCAAATTCCAGATCGAGAAGTTCGAGTGGCAAGTTGACTTGATCACTTAAAATTTGAGCTAACACCCCCAAAACCCCCGTGTTTTTAGAAATAATCTCGAAAAACCCCGACAAAAAAAAAAGTATTTTAAAAAACCCTATGTTTTCTAAAATAGACTCACTGCCCCTAATTTCCTTTGGTCAACGAAAAAACATGAAAACCCTATCATACCCTTTGGGCATATCTCAGACACATTTATTTCTTTTCATAAATATATCTACTGTAACCAGAACCCGTTGGAGGGAAAATTGCGCGGAGAAACCCTTAGCCCATTTCACACATCGCGATCTGGATCTGAAGCTATGCACATTGCGAAATTTGTTAGCGATTTTCTTGAAGATTCTTGAAGAAAGTGTCTAATCACCGTTTCGTCAGTGGGGTTGAGATTCTCCTCGAGTATCAGTGGACATTAAGGTATGGTTTTGTGAAATGCCTTGCTTGAAGTACCTAATATTGGCATAATCGTTGTATTGCTGTTGTTATTGTTAATGTTGCCCACTTTGAATGTCCGATTTTCTAAACCTAGGGTTTATAAGCATTCTTTACAGTTCATTTTGAACCCAAAACTTTGAATCTGAATTGTGGACCGAAACTTTGGAGTTTCGAAGCTTCTTTTTTTCCAATTCATTTTAAAACTGATTTACCTTCTTGGTTGGGTTCTCTATTTTTTACAGAATGGAGCATCGTATAAATTTGTGGCTTGGGGGTTATTTTCATGAGTTACCAAACCGTGACGTGAAATATGTGGGTGGAAGGAGATTTAGAAGTAACCCTACTAGCCTGGACTTTTTATGTGAAAGGAAGCTAATGGGCTATTACCGGATGTGTGGTGGTCGAGGTATGACTGTAGAATTTTACTACTTGGAGCCTGGTTATGACTTAGGTAATGGGTTGAGGCCCCTTGATAATGAATAGGCATTTATTCAAATGCAAGAAGACTGATGTGATCGAAGTGAGGTTACGGTGTATGCAGTAAAAGGGCCAACTCCTTTGTGTGCTCTTGACACTGATGGAACGGATGTTATAATGATGGCAATAGCTGCAGACCAAGGACAACCAATACTTTTCCTTAGAGATGGTGCAGAACCTATGTTCGAAGAGGTGGTTCAAGAAGATGAAATACAACAACAAGGAGAACAAATGCCTGAAAAAGGAGTCACACAAGAGGGTGGGATACCTGCACAAGGAGATGTTCATTACACAGATCCGTCTACATCTAGACCTCTAGGTACTCAAACAACTCCTGAGGTTGAGGATCCAGTTATTGATTTCTCATTTGACTTTGACAATGAAGATGCAAATGGAAATGAAACAGTAGATTTGAACAACAATGCAGGTATGCAAGCAAGTTTATTTACAGAGTGATATAAAATTAGGATGTTCAAATAATGATGTTTTTTTTTTTTTTTTGTTTTTTGAAGAGCAAGATGGAGGTACTAATGAGGATGACACTGAGGCTGGGCTTGAAGGTCAGAGTGAGGATGAACCTCAACAAAACAGTGTGACAGGTATATATGCAAGGTTTATATACAATGTTGGTATATAACAGGTATATGTGCAATGTTATATGTATAATTGTGTTGTGCAAATAATGGTGTTTTGGTTTATTTTAGAAGAGCAAGAAAAAGGTGGTAATGAGGATGATATTAGAGCTCATCATGATCCTATTGATGAGGCTGTTATGGAGGAGGGAAATGAAGCTGATGCTGAACCTGACCTGGATCCTTGCCCTGAAATGGAGGAAGAATTCAGACAACAAATGGAAGCTCAGAGGAAGGGAAAAAAAAGAATGGAGCACACCTCAGGTGATATGTTATATGCAGTTTTAAGTATGAAAAATCTGTGCACTTGATTTTGTTATATGGATAATGATGTACAATGTTGTCATATGCAGACTGCTGAAAAATGTAGAATCTTGTAATAACATGTAGTGTCCTGAATATATATGCAGAATGTTGCAATTTGGAGATTGTATAAGCATAATGGTGTTATATGTATGATGTTAGTATATGTATGATGTTGGTATATACACTAATTTAATTTTGCTAATATTCAGGTGATCCAGAGGAATCACCGGATGACAGTGATGATGGCAGCTTGTATGAGTCTGAAACCGAGCCAAGTGATGATGAGAGTTCAGAAGATCAGCCTTCCGATTGTTACAGTGATATTGAAGGGTCCCAGGAAGACGATATATTTGTTCAGAGGGACTATAGTAAATCTGCTGAAAAGAAGAAATTGGCAGAGATGAGGAAGAAGAAAAGATTAGCAAGGAAGAGAAGAACAGAGGTTAATGTTGAAGATGTAGTTCCTGAACAGGATGAACAAGCAACTTGGTACAGTGATCCAGAAGGAGATGAGAACTTTGACTAACCTCCAGCTTCAGACAATGAAAGGCCAAGGGTTGCATTGTTCAGGGATGGAGATAACATTGAAACTCTCAGATTTCATATTGGCCTCTGCTTTTCAGGTGTTGACAAGTATAAGGAAGTTCTTACCGATTGGAGTATTCGCAAAGGGTTTGAATTGGATTTTGTTAAATGTGAACGTTCAAGAGTTACAACAAACTGTGCTGGAAAGGGATGTAAGTGGAGAATTCATGCTTCTGTAAAGCAGAATTCTTCACTTTTTGAAGTGAAGACTTTAAAAGGTCAGCATACATGTGCAAGAGGCAGGACAAATTTTAGGGCAGGGGCGACTTACATTGCAGCAAGGATGGAGGAAACAATAAAGGATCACCCAGATGAGAAGATTAGTACACTTCAAAACATAGTTAAGAGGGTGGTGGGTGTAGAGATAACTCCTTCTGTGGCAAAAAGAGCAAAAAAGTTAGCCATGGATAAGATCAGAGGTGAGAATGAGGCTGAGTTTGCGCTGCTCTGGGATTACTGTGAGACAGTTAGGACTACCAATCCTGGTAGTACTGTTTTTGTGAATCAGATTGAAGATTCAAATCCACCTAGGTTTGATAGAATGTATTACAGTTTGGCAGCAATGAAGCAAGGGTTCCTAGATGGCTGTAGACCCTTAATAGGACTTGATGGATGTTTTATTAAAACGGTCCATGGAGGACAACTTCTTTCTGCAATTGGTAAAGATGGAAATGATAACATATTTCCTATTGCTATCGCTTATGTTAGAAGTGAAAATAGCAACACTTGGAAGTGGTTTCTTGAGGTTTTGTTGGCTGATTTGGGTGGGCAAGAAGGTGGCAGATGGACCTTCATCAGTGACAGGCAAAAGGGACTTCTAGATGCTTTGAATGAGCTAGCCCCTAAGTGTGAGCATAGGTAATTTCTTAACAAATGTTCTTATATTTTCTTATTGATGATGCATCTGTGCTTTATGGAATGTTGTACCTGATATTTTCTTATATTTTCTTCTAGGTACTGTTCTTATATTTCTTAACAAATGTTCTTATATTTTCTTAACAAATGTTCTTATATTTTCTTCTAGGTATTGTTTGAGACATCTATACCAAAACTTCAGCAATAGATGGAAGGGGCAGGAATTGAAATCTCTATTTTGGAAAGCTGCTGTTGCTGCAAATAAAGAGGAATGGAGAGACATCATGCAGCAAATCAAAGAGGTTGATCCAAGTCATGAAGAGGGGCAGCTGACTACATATGAATGGCTAATAGCACTTCATCCTGATTGCTGGTCCAGAGCATTTTTTAGGAGTTCCTGTAAGTCTGATGTTCTAGTCAACAACATTTGTGAGTCATGGAATAATCTCATCCTACCTGCAAGAGAGTTGGCTGTCATACGTATGTTTGAATGGATAAGATATAGGATTTTGAATAGATTTGGTGTTAAAAGAATGGGTATGGGGACGTATGAGGGTGTAGTATGTCCAAACATGTTGAAAAACCTGAATAGGAATGTCACATTGGCCAATTATTGCATTCCTCAATGGGCTGGAGGGAGTGAATTTGAAGTTCAGGCCAAGGATGATCAATTTATTGTCAAACTTGATGAACGTACTTGTACCTGTGGTGCTTTTCAGTTGAACGGTTACCCTTGTTGTCATGTCTGCCCCTGTATAACTTACCAAAGGGAACAACTAGAGGATTACATTCACGACTGTTATAAGAAGGCGGCATACACGGATGCTTACAAACATGTACTTCATGGAGTTCCTGGGTGAAAGCACTACATCAAAACAGGCCTTGAACCTTTGAAGGGTCCATAATACAAACCAAAAATGGGACGGCCAAAAAAGGTTAGAAGAAAGAATGCAAGTGAGGCTGTTACTAGCTCAAGGACCGGGCTAACTCATATGTGCACTAGATGTTATCAACTCGGGCACGATGTGAAGACTTGCACGAACACTCCTCATCCTAATTCCAGATTCTACATGGTAAATCCTTCTCATTTTATTTATCTGGTGCAAAATTGTCCATCTACATAGCCTATTTAATTCTTTATTTTTAAATTTTGTTCATTTGCTTCACAGGTTGGACTTTCCGGTTTGGATACTGCCACAAGGAGACTGTAACGCCCCAATTTCTGGTCTTCCAGGTACGCACGATATGTGTGAATTTTCCAAGAATTAGGATTAATTTTAATTCTTTTAAAATTCACACATATCGTGCGTACCTGGAAGACCGGAAATTGGGGCGTTACAGAGACCGACTGTAGTGTTCTTAACCTGTTCTCCTAATATGTAACACTTGTATATTATTTGGTATTAAGTGAAAAAATGTGTTATTTTTGTAGGTTCCAAGACCAGCAGGGAGGAGGAGAACTACAGAAGGCCATAATGCAACTTCAACTTCAAGTGCAAGAACAAACGTAAAACTTTAACCTACTCAACCTAATTGGATTAGAATAAATTGACTATTATATGAGTTAATACCTGGAATTATGTAGGTTCCAAGTCAAAGAGGAAGGAGAAGGGTATTTAACAAGAGACAACAATTGGAACGAGCCATCCGGGCAAGAGCTGCTGCAAGGGCTGTTGCTCAAAACTCCAATGCAGCCCATACTCAATCAACTCCTCCGGTTGCTGCTCAAAACTCCAACACAGCAGCTCCTCCATCAACTCCTCCCGTTGCTGCTCCAAATTCTGCATCCCAGGTACCAAGTTCCAGATTGCCACGGTAACCATCAGCTGCTCAAACATCTCCTGTGGCTACCTCTGCACAAACAACAACTCCAGGATTTGCTGCTCCAACTCCTATGCCTTCTGGAAGTGCTGGAATGGCTGCTCCAATTGCTCAAAATGCTTCTCTAAGCACCCAACCACAACAACGAAGGGCCTGGAATAAGAGGACAACTGAATCGGAGGCCGTTCGTAATATACGACAAAGAGCACAAGCAAGAAGAAACCAAGCTCCTTGGAAGCCATGAACGAGCATTTCTTCCAGTCACAGTTTTAGATCTAGATCTAAATGGCATAGTCGCTTTTGGTTAGATAAACAATGTCTTGTTTTTTTGTTTTGTTGGACAATGTGGATTGTGGTCCACCCTTGGTATAGTGGGTGTGTGTATCCCTACTGTGGCAGTGCCTAATAGTTAATAGGCAAGTTGCTTTTGCTTGGTACATACAGATATAATTGTACCCCCTTTTGAGAATGCCATGGCTGTCAATTTAATTTATCATTGACTGGTTGTTCATGTGTGTAAACCTACTTTCTTAGATTCCATTTGAAAGATATTACACAATTCAATGAGGCTAACATATGGTCTCACAGGGTTTTCCACGGAACATTTTTTAAACACCGGGTTTTCAATGAGTGATAAATAAAACATAGGGTATCTGGGGAACTTTCCATAACAAATTCATTCACCACGACAATATTCATCATTTCATTGCAAACATTGAAGAATACACCAGATTCAAAGCCAGAAATAAGGAGAAGCATGAACGCAAAAAAACAATTTTACAGATTGATACATCATTTCATAAGGGTAACGACCAACAACACCAACAAACCCACACATATGACCACAAGATTCACATTTGGCCTCTCTTGCATCCTAATTGAAGAAGCCCCAATTTCAGAAAACCTAGAAGGATTGGGTCCTTCGCATTCATCCTCACAATCATCAGATCCTTTCACGTTGTATCCTTCTTCACCGCCGACGTCCCATTTAGCTTGAATCGGATATACCCAACGGAAAAAACCACATTTGGAGGAGGAGCTACAAGAGTAATACAAAAGTTCCTTGCTGGGTTTGTTCCAGGTTTCCACAACCTTTATAGCAGTTTTCATCCCGCAATTACAACTGGGTGTTGGTGGGTATCGCACCTCAAGCTCCGATTTCAGCTTCTTGAATCTCTTCTCTGCGTAAAACTTGGAGTCAACCATTAGAATCAGCTTAAGCACCTTGGGGAGAAGAAGATCTGATAATGTCTCATGCTTCAGTTTTAAAAAAAGAGCTAAAATTCGAAATACCCCATTTAAGGGCAAAATCGACATTTCACCAGCAAATAGTGGCCGAAAACCAAGTTATAGTCGCAGTCAGCGCGCGTGGGCCTCAGATTCCCGTTTCAGGGTTTTTTATACCCATTTTTAAAAACATGGGGTTTTTAAAAGTACTTTTTTTTTTGGAGGGTTTTTCTTGATCATTTCGTGTTGCACAAGGGAGCTGGACGACATTTTCCCCTTAAAATTTATAGATTGGGAGATCCTTTTGCTTGGCCAATATTTGAAAAGGATGAGGAACGTAAGCTCGAGGCCAACTTGAAATATGAAAGGATTTTACTCGAGTTGACATTCCAATATTCAAATTAATGATCAAATATAGAAATCGGCGGAAGAGATGGGATGCAAATACAGGAAATGTAGTATTTATGATGTTATCCTACCTGAATAAATGTGGGTATATATATCCCAGTCTGTAGTGGAGGTCAGTCGGTGCCCTAATATGGATTAATTACACATCAGATCCCCAACTCTCGGAATCTTCCATTCAACTCCCATAAGTTAGGATAATTGTAGATAAACCCTAAAATCTTTGGAGTTTAATGACTAGCATCCGGAAGTCAAGTTTATTGTACTGCAAGCTTGATCAATAGTACTTTTGACTTTCCCAAGCAATGAAGCAAAGACCAAACTGACGCCATCTCTCTCCCATCACATTATAATCCGTTCATTTCTTGATTTATGCGGTTCTTGGAAACCCGCAGGCCCCAAATGGGAAGTTTTTTGTAGATTAATTCGTAAAGGTATGATCTTTATCTTACTATGTCCCTATTCTCTTAGTTTTGCTTATGTCTGCTTTAATCTGATTTTTTTTTTCGAATTTATCTCAATGCCCATGGCATATGAGGCTCACCCATATCCTTCATCTCAAAGTTCCTCTCTTAGTCCATGATCCTGCGCCTAAAGCACCGAAGGAAGGGTAGACGCGGAAAATAGATCAATACGATAAGAAAAAGTGTGATAAAAAAGCCTGGTGATGCTTTCCTCAGTTCTTATCCTTCTTCAAAAAATAGAAATTTATCCTCATTCATATATAGTTGTTTTTAAGTTTTCCTCAAATGGGTTCCAGTTCTTGGAAATCAATAATTCGTTTTCCTTCTGATTTTGGCTAGTTTTAGTTGAAGATTCTGACTTCGTAGTGCATTCTTGGGGTATTTTGCTGTCTAGGGTTGGATTTCCATGCAATTCTGTGGGTATTGATGTGAATGGAGGATTTTGGTGATGTATGGTAGCTGATAATTCATTCTTTTACTGGTTTGTTTTTGGGGAATGATTGTTCAATAAAAAGTTTGTATTGGGAATGTTTCCTTGAAATAGTATCACAGTGTACTGGGAATTGAGCATTCAACTATAAATTCTATGGGATTTGATAAGAAATTGTTGATAGGTGAGAACTTCTGTTTCTTTGTTAGGGAAGTGCCATCAAGTTTCAGCCAATTCTAGCACTGATTTAGTTTACCTTGGTCAGAATAAAGCTTGAAGGGAATGAGAGTTGTGGGTGGGTGGTGGATGTCGGGGTTGGGGTGGAGGGTGGGGGAGTATTTCTTGGAAACTGCAATTGAGTTTTTGTTGAAGATGGGTTGTAGTTGTGAGTGTAAATGATTTTCTGTATGGATAAAAAACTTCAAGATTTTGTTTTTAAGCGAATTGGGGTCTGCTTGTGGAACAAAACTACTTCGTTTTTGTTCATTCTATTCATAATAAAGTGTTAAAATCCGGCCAACATACGTGATCAGAGTGGCGAAACTGAGCTTGCTGATTTTGATTCAGTATGAAAGAGAAGTAGGATTTATTTTATAATTTCATTGTTCTTGATACAGAAACTCCTTCCGCAGTTGTCTTGCTAATGCTTAAGAAATACGATTATGCTTTTGAGTTCTCAAAGTTCGGCATTTTCTTGTTGTCTTAATGTTTGGATTTATGAACTTCATCACAGTGCCATTTTTTTCTAGTAAACTCTGCTATTTTATATGCTCTCAACTATAACCATCAACTCATACAGTTCATTTCTTCTAGTTTTCGTGCTCCTCATTTTGCAGAACTGAACAAGTATATCCGAAAAGATGGATGGCGAAGAGAAGGAGGAGCATACATCTATCAACATAAAAGTTCTGTTCTTTGCTCGAGCGAGAGACCTAACTGGAGTGGCTGATATGTCCTTAGAAGTTTCGCCCGGTACAACTGCTAGTGATTGCTTGAATAAGCTTGTTATGAAATTTCCAGGGCTTCAAGAGATCCGTAACTGTATGGTACTCGCCTTGAACGAGGAATACACACCGGAATCTGCTGTTGTCAACGATAGAGATGAATTGGCTATCATACCCCCTATAAGTGGTGGCTAGATTCGATATTCTTGTATTACTTCTCTCAAATAATGAAGTGGGAAAACAAGGAAAGATGATGTACTTTTACTGTATAATTTATTGAGCAGTCATACAAGTGTATTTTCATTAATAATGTGTGCCCAGTTTCGTGATAAGTTTGAAGCTTGTGTAGAAATGAAGCAAGCTATGAATGTTGCCTTTCTTTTGAAGATAGTATACCAAAGTCTATACCCACGTGGCATGTGGTATTTTGTACGCTTTCTTTTGTTACTTCTGTTTTATGGCTTCATGGTGCACAAAACACGGTTGAACTATGTTGCGCAGTGTGGATAAAACGGATGGGGATAGGTGGGATTATCAGAAGGTGAAATATGTTGCATAGTTGTGGATAAAACGGATAGGGATAGGTGATACGAAAAGATACGACACAGAATTATCGAAGGGTTATAGCACGACACAGCTACAACACGACTACTAAATACAAATTTTAATATGAATTAGTGTACGTACATAATAAACATGCATAACTGGAACAAAAAGAGACGATTCATGACATGATACGTAAGTCATCTTTTTTGATTTATGGCTTCACGGAATTGTTGTTTCAATTGATTTTCCATCTCCCTTATGCCCAATACTATAGCTTTGGATTTTAATAACCAACGCAACTGTAATACTAACCAAACACGCGTCTACGATAAACCAATATACAAAATCATCTAATGTCTGTCATTTTGTTGTGACGTGTCGTGTTAAACATTGGTCACCCAATAAATTTGAGTAAAACTGTGTTGCTATATTTGTATCTATACATCATGGATGAGAACTTCAACAATGCAACTAGACGAGCATTATTAGAAAAACATCCAATATCAAACCGAGGGATTGCAACAACATATACGAGTTCCCAATACATAGCCAATGAAACAAAAAGCTTCAATGTTAAAGACAAGAGTAAACTAGAATACACACAGATTATATACTAAAAGGCCGAAACCTAGGCTTTTGTCTTACGCTTGACAAGTACACAATGTCTACTTTTTCATTTATCAGAATTGCTGCACTCATCTGAGACTCATCATAGGCCATGGAGTGTTGGAGCCAACAGCAGGCAGTGAAGGCCTGATGACCGGGACTCTTTTCACAACCGAGAAAGCTTCATTCAGACGAGCAGCACGGCTCATCACCTGAGATGCCTTCTGCAGAGTAGAGTAAAATAAAAACAAAAAAGACACATCAAACTTGTCGAAGAAAAGATACATTTATTGTGTTACAAGTACGAAAAGCACGTATGGTACACTAGGAATAGACAAGGAACTCCTTTCGAAGAAAATGGAAAACTCATTAATTATGGAAAATGTTGTTGGAATATCGAAATCAACGTACAACCCGAAATCTTGTGAACCTTATACATATATACCCTACACTTGAGTGCAAGTGATCGTATATCCAGAAAATTAGATGGACAGCAAAATGCCATCAATGTATCAGCTACCATTTCCACGCAATTAATAACTTAGAGAACTTCTGCGGAGAATTTCAGCCTCATATTGTCTAAAGTGCAAAAAGCATTTATGGAACCATTTCATGAAGAAATAAAAGTAGTTATTTTACTGTATGTTAAATTATGATGTAACTCATAAATCTCCCAGAATTTCTTTTGGGAACAAACACGAACGGTGTAGCCTATCCCATAGCAAAGCCAATGCTTTAAAATCCCATCCCACAATCTCCAAATTTAGCTAATTTGAATATCATCAATTATAAAGTCGTCCGAGCTTCCCCCAGGTTATATGGTCTTGCCTTCTACGGAGAGCAAAACTAGATTTTCAAAGTGGATGCTGTTACCTAAGTTTCAACAGCTAATTTAGGTCTGGATACAGCAAACAGATAGCTCACTGGATGATCAGCTAAAAAGAGTCTCAAACTTAAACCAATTAATAATGCGTACCATAACACTTCTTTTAACACCACCACCACCATGTAGAACTATCATTTCAAGCTTATTGGAAGGGCAACATAATTATATTTTTAGAGGAAAATCAGAATCTACTAGAAAGGTTACAGACTTCAGCTATCGATTTTTCCAGACTTATCACACATTTCCACTCAGTTTCCCCAAATAATTTATCATATACAAAAAATATCACATAAGCAGCAATCTTGCAATACGTTTCATATCACCACTGTTCCTCAACAAAATGTTCAATAAAATGATATCAAAACAGAAACATGTATCAAATATAATCCATAACAAATCACTAACCTTATCATCAACTGTGACCTTAATCGCCAAACCCCTAGCCTTCTTCTTCATCTTATACAACCTACGGCCCAAAATCAGAAATCCCATAAAAGCTGCAGCCACAGAGATACTCCACACAGGACTCATTCTAAACACACAGTACTTCAAAAACTCCATTGGCATCTTCCACCAAACAACGCCCCTCTTTTCAAGGTCACCGCTTTTCTTGTTTCCACTCTCAGCCATAACTTCACTTCCACTTCCAATTTTCTCATTTTCCTTCTTTCCCTCACCTAAAACCTCCGATTCTCCATGGAAACCCACCTTGCCTTCAACATCCACTTGAGAATTCTCTACAACATCACTAAATTTAGCAGAACCCTCTTCAAGTCCACTCGATTCCCAACGAAAACCCCCAGAACCATCAACCTCTTCACCTTTTTCCTCGAGTATTTTCCCAATCCCTTCAAAGCCCTCAACTTTCTTCTCGTTTTGAGAAAACCCCAATTCATTTCTTCCCTCCAATTCGCCAAATTTCCGGTCTTCAGACCTTTCACTGCTGGAATCGGTCCAAAACCCACCCGAGTCCTTATTAAAGTAACGATTGGGGTTCTCCTCCAACCCGGGATCAATCCAGCTCGGATTATCAGAATCAGCCGATTTATCATCACCCAAATCCCCCCCATAACGATTCTGAGCGTCTAAGGAAAAATAATTTACCTGAACCAAGCCTCGAGAGTCAATTTCATCAAACGAATTACCTAGCACGGGGAAGCTCACCGGGGCCGACTCAGAATCGGAGTCGGATTGGAGGATCTCCCAGTCCTGAAACTCAGTCGAAGCCTCTACCATATCCATGTGGGGAGCTGATTAATTTCGATTCAGTGGAATCGAAAAGGGAAAGAGGAGATTATGCAGCAGATATAGAGAGTAGAAAGAGGGAGAGAGGCTTCTACAAAGCGATGATGAAATGGAAAATTCCAAAAGGTAGTTGATATGATATTTAACAAGTCATAACTCATAACCCCCACACAAATTCAATACTTAATGCTGAGTGTAAAAGCTAATTTGTGGCAAAAACTAACTTTCTACCCTAGATAAGGCGTAAATACGAACATACAAATACGATATGATACATATACATATATATTGATGTTGATTGTTTTTAAAAATTTATCATACGTTAAATATTTAATATCTTGAAAACGATATAAAGAGAACCGTATAAATACGATATGATATGACATGATGCATCGACGTTGATTATTCTTTAGAATTTATTATATATTAAGTATTTAATAACTACTATTTTTTAGTGTCGTCGTGAAAATATGTTCATTGATTATTTTCAAAAAATTTATCACTACTGATATTTGATATAGCGTTTTGATAAGGGGAAAATCGGGGAGTCTGATTTAGCGCCAGATGTCATTGCCAGATAAGCAGCCTACTCCACGTAAGCTTTTCACGACCGAGCCGCTTAGGCTATCATCGACCCACCACTTGACTGAACACCACAAGTCCCGGTTTGGCGGTGGTCTCCCGCGACCCAGGGTCTCCTTGCATTCCAAGGAAAGCCGCGACCCAGCGAGACCCCGACCCGGTCACTACCGGACAACCGCACTTAATGCGAGTACCACCTACGGCCGGCCGCATTAATGACAGCCGCCCCCAGTACAGTGGCAGGGATCCTGGCAGGAGCAGGCGAACAGTGCTTTGGCTGGAAAAGCACTGTTCCGGCCTGAGGACCAGGACTCTCTCCTCCCAACCAGATCCACACTTTCTGGGAGGTGTACTTGCCCCCGCGAAGTCCATCTTCGCCATATAAAAGCCTCGCCTAGCGACGGCCAAAGGTAAGCTCTTCTTCACGCACAAAAACTCTCAGCTCTAGCAATTTCTGTCCAAGAGCTTAAGCTGACTTGAGCGTCGGAGTGCCAAAACGGGATCAACCCCCACTCTTCCCCGTCTTGGCCTTTGAGTTCACGTTTGTTCAACCTTTTCAGTTGGAGGAAGCGTCGGAGTTCTCCACACATTACAAATATCTCGGGTGATTTGGAGTCCTAATCCGCAGTCCAGCACACAGCCCAGATTTCGACACGATCATCTTGGCGCCGTCTGTGGGAAACTCTGAACAAAAAGTCTCTCTTCCTCACTAGCTTAATCCATCTCTCCATTGACGATGGTCCAAACACGTCACGGGCGACGAGTCTACGGCGAGAATGGTGAAGAGATCTTTCCGGATCTCAACACCTCAGGGGGGAACTTCCCACCCCCTGTAGTAGGGATCGTCGCTGCGGATGCTGGCCCTAGCGCTCCTAGCCGTTTGATACTTTCAGAAGCGGACTTGACGGCTTACGCGGAGAGCTGTCGGGCCGAGGCGATGGCCGCTGCAAGAGAAAACAGGGAGCCGGTCATGCCGGCTCCCCCAAGAGGAAGCCCTTTGGCTCTGACCCCTCAGAATGTTGCACACCCCACAGTTCAAGGGCCTTCTGCAGCAGGGACGTATGCTGTCCATCAGCATGCCCCTCAGCTAAGTATCTGGGGGTATCCGCAGCTCCCCTACGGTCAAAACCCCTACGCGCAACCTCAGACCATATACATTGCTCCGGCCTTGGGAGCCCAGCATCCAGTCCATCTGGGTGCACACCTGGAGGAGGGTTTCGATGACAATGAAAACCCACCCCGCAGACAGGAGCCAGCCAGAAGAAGGAATGGTCAGGCTGAGGAACGCCCCTCGCAACTCTTGCGCAATATGAGGGATACGGATAGGGGCGCGCGCCACATTGCAGGGACGGCAAGCGAAATGAATAGAGACGCTCCTGTCCCTAGAAATATGCCTGTTTTCGATCGCCTGGGGGCTAGGGTCCATCCCAACGCCTACCATCAGGCCAATCGGGGACATTGGGTGGGACAGGGCGATCTCCGAAATAATCTCCCCCGGAGACAGCAACAGCAACAACAACAACAGCAACAGCAGCAGCAGCAAGCTTATTTACCCGACCCGGCACCAGGGTCGGAGTATTTCGATCCACAAGAGGAGGTGTCATCACACTTCCCCCAAGGGCAAGTCTTTGAGGAAAGGGCACCTGCCCACCGCCACGGTCACCTCCACCCACGTCAGGGGAGGATGTACCGCAGTGAACGGGAGGCAAGGTCCCCCTTTTGCGATGAAATCATTGACGCCAAGGTGGTGGATAGAGTTCCCACCAATCTGCCAATATACCACGGGAGCACCGACCCCGTGAAGCACTGCTCCAAATTCGAAGCACAAGTCAGCCTCTATGGCCACTCCAAACTCATCTGGGCCAAGATTTTTGAAACCACGCTCGAGGGTCCAGCCCAAGACTGGTTTGAGCGGCTAGCGCCGCATAGCATCCGAGATTATGATCATTTGGCCAGAAAGTTCAAAGCTCACTTCTCCTCCATGACGGGAGTCAAGCTCCCGTCCACCTATCTGTATAGTATCATGCAGGAAGAAGGCGAGACCTTGAGGAGTTTCTTTTCACGGTTCAACGAGGCATTCGTCAAAGTCGAGCATTTGGACATTGACATCCTGACCCAGACCCTACACAAGGCGATCCGCCACGCGGAGTGCGCCGATGAAATCATCCTTGAGTCTCCCCAGAATATGGAGGAAATAATGGCCATAGCACGCCGATTCATGCGGTTGGAGGAGGTCAAGTCCACAACGCGCGCTTTGGGGCGCAAAAGTGATCGACGAGCAAACGACCCAGCTACCGATAGGTTCCCCAGATCCGACCCACCTCGGTCGGAACCTCCAAGGATCTCCAACAGAATGGAACAGAGGCTCAAGCGGGAAGTACCCTCAACGAGCGGGGTCAGGAAAGGTTACACACCTTTGGTTTGCCCCATAGAGGAAATTTACGAAGTCATGGATCGAGGACTCCTTAAAAAGCCAAAGCAGCTGAAGGAAACCAAGAAGGCTAAAGAGTCTGGAAAGCGCTGCGCTTACCACATGCAGCCCGGTCATTGGACTTCAGAATGCATCGCTTTAAGGGAGGAGGTAGAGCGATTAATTCAAGGAGGCCACCTCATGGAGTTTGTCAAAAAATTGGACGAGCGGGCCCGCCAAATTCTCGACCCAAGGGAGTCGCCTCCGCCCAGGAGGGGGCGAAAGCCACCATTGGAGAAGCCGGGAGAGGCTAATCCCCACAACATGCCCACAAACGAAATCTTCATGATTGCGGGTGGCCCCGCAGGAGGAGACTCCAAGACAGCCCGCAAGCGGTCAAGGCGTCAGGCGGGTCGGGAGCTTTATGGGCCCAGAGAAATCATGCAAGTGGAGCAAGGGCAAGAATGGCGCGAGCAAGAAATCTCGTTTAGCGATAAGGACTTCATACCGGTAATGCCACGAGATGGGGGAATGCCTAGTTGCCCGCTGGTCGTTACTTTGGACGTAGCGAATTGCGCTGTTCATAAGACCCTAGTCGACAGCGGGAGCTCCGTTAACATTATCTTCTACTCCACCTTGCAAAAGATGAACATCCATAATTCCCTTGACTATGAGCCTATTAAAACACCATTGACTGGTTTTGGGGGCTCGGAGGTCTATTCTAAAGGAAGAGTCAAGCTTGTTACCTCCATGGGGAAGCTGCCGCAACGGGCCACACAATTATTGGAATACTTGGTGGTGGAAGGCCCCTCTGCTTACAACATCATCGTAGGACGCCCCGCTCTGATCAGCTTCCGAGCGGTGATTTCCACTTACCACCAAACCATCAAGCTGCCGACCCCGCATGGGATAGGGGAGCTCCGTTGCAACATACCGGAATCATGGGAATGCTACTCCATCTCCATGGAAAAGGTACAACTTCCGAACAAAACTGTCGTTCCTTTAATAGATGTGGGCGATTTCCTAGATGCGGAACTTGCCGACCCAGACGATCCCACCGCCGAGATGTGCTCCAAGCAGATGACCTCCACCATAGCAAGGAAGAAGCGGAAGCTTGATGATGGTAAGATAGAGGCAGTAGGAGCCCTCGTCCCAGTCTCACTGGTTCCGGATGACCCAGAGAAAATCACGCACATTGGGGCGAATCTCAAAGGTAAACAGCAGTGCATGCTCATTCAGTTCCTACGAGATAATGCAGATGTGTTTGCTTGGAAGTCCTCAGACTTGGTCGGAGTCGACCCAAAAATTATCGAACACCATTTGAATGTGGACCCAAGTTTCCGACCCATCAAACAACGGTTGAGGGCCCAGAGTGATGAGCGAAACAAAATAATCGAGCAAGAGGTCAACAAACTGCTGGATGCCGGATACATCACGCCGGCCAAGTACGTAGATTGGCTCTGCAATGTCGTTTTGGTCGCGAAGACAGGAGGGAAGTGGCGAATGTGCAACGACTTCACCGACCTAAACAAAGCTTGTCCCAAGGATCCTTACCCTCTCCCACGCATTGATCAGTTGGTTGATTCAACTGCCGGCTGTGAGCTCCTGAGCATGATGGACGCCTTCCAGGGCTACTATCAAATTTTCATGGCCCAGGAGGACAAGGCGAAGACCGCTTTCGTTGTGGTAAAGGGAATCTATTGTTTTGAGGTCATGCCATTCGGATTGAAAAACGCTGGCGCAACCTATCAAAGGCTGGTCAACAAGGTTTTCGAGGGCGAGATAGGCAAAACAATGGAGGTCTATGTTGACGACATGATCGTCAAGAGCGAGAAGGCAGAAATGCACTTGGCCGATTTGGGTCGGACTTTCGACCTGCTCCGCAAGTACAGAATGAAGCTGAACCCCGGCAAATGCTCCTTCGGCGTAGAAGGCGGAAAATTCCTGGGTTACATAGTCAGCCAACGAGGAATTGAAGCCAACCCGGAGAAGATCTTAGCTCTAAAGGGCATCAACAGACCCCACAGCGTGAGGGACGTCCAACGTCTCGTCGGTCGAATCATTTCACTAAACAGGTTCATCTCTCGCTCTTCTGAGAAAAATCTCCCGTTCTTTAAAATTTTACGCAATATTAAAAAATTCGAGTGGACTGATGAATGTGATGAAGCCTTTGAAAGGCTCAAAGAATATCTTGCTTCTCCTCCTTTGCTCGCTAAACCTGTAACAGGAGAAACTTTGTACCTTTATTTGGCGGTCACCGAGGAGGCAGTGAGCTCTGTGCTAGTAGCCGTCCGCGAAAGGAAGCACATGCCAGTATATTACGTTAGCAAGATACTCCACGGCGCAGAAGCGCGCTATATGGAGATCGAAAAATTCGCTCTGGCCCTCGTGCATGCCTCCAGAAAGCTAAGGCCTTACTTCCAATCCCACTCCATTATCGTCCTCACAGATCAGGGCTTGCGCCAAGTCCTAGAAAAGCCGGAAGCATCGGGAAGAATCGTGAAATGGGCAATCGAGTTGAGTCAGTTTGATATCAACTATCAGCCCCGAGCTGCATATCAAGCCCAGATCCTCGCAGATTTCATCATTGAAAAGAGCGACCCCCGTAAGGAAACCCCGCGTTTAGCGCTATGGACAATGTCGGTCGATGGCTCCTCAACTTCTCAAGGAGGCGGCGTGGGGATCTCCCTAACCAGCACGGGGAGCGAGACGCTTGACTTCGCCATCTCCCTGGACTTCCCAGCCACCAACAATGAGGCAGAATACGAAGCGCTCATCGCTGGCCTTAAAATCGCAAAGGAGCATGGGGTCGAAAGGATTGCCGTGATGACGGATTCCCAGCTGGTGGCGAGCCAGTTTCAGGGCTCATACGAAGCGCGTGAGGAAACTATGATCAAGTACCTCGCCAAGGTCAAATCCTTGGCATCTCAATTCAAAGAATTTACGCTACAACAAGTCCCCAGGGAAGAAAACACGCGTGCGGACGCGTTATCAAAGTTCGCGAACGGAATGAGAGGCTCCAGGGACCAAAACATCACTTACTTGTCAAGCAAGGGGAGAGTGATTGATAGCGAGGCAGAGGAAATATGCTCCATCGACCCCGCAGAACCATGCTGGGTCGACGAATTTATACTTTACCTCAGAGATGGAGTGTTACCTGCCGACCGAAATGCCGCGAGACGCCTCAAGTACAAAGCCGCAGGTTACTCCCTGGATTCCGAAGGGAGATTATACAAGCGGGCATTCATGGGACCAACCAAGCGATGCCTACGTCCCTCACAGGCTTTGGACGTCTTGGAAGAGATACACAGTGGGCAATGTGGAAATCATGCGGGCGGTCGATCCTTGGCCAAGAAAGTGTCCAGAAGTGGGTTCTACTGGCCCACTCTAAACGAGGATGCTAAGGAATACGCCCGTAGGTGTGTTAATTGCCAAAAACACGCCAACATCCCGCATCAGCACCCCGCAGAAATGGTCCCTGTAGATATTTGCTGGCCCTTTGATCAGTGGGGCATTGACATCGTTGGGCCACTGCCACTCGCGACGGGTCAACGGCAATACCTGTTAGTCGCAGTGGAATACTTCTCTAAATGGGTCGAAGCCCAACCCGCGGCAAAAATCACGGACAAGGTTATCCAAAATTTCTTATGGCGCAACATCATTTGTAGATTTGGGATCCCCAGGGTCCTCATCTGCGATAACGGAACTCAATTTCAAAGCGCCAGCACTAGGTCCTACTGTACGGATATGGGAATCAGTCAGCGCTTCGCGTCGGTCGGCCATCCCCAGGCGAACGGCCAGGTCGAAGTAATTAATCGGATCATTATTCAGAACCTCCAAACCAGGCTGGAGGCCAAGAAGGGAGCTTGGGTCGACGAACTAGATGGGGTCCTATGGGCGTACCGCACAACTCCTAGAACTGCTACAGGGCTAACCCCGTTCTCAATGGTCTACGGGTCGGAGGCCATGATCCCCGCGGAGCTTCTACATCAGACTGCCAGGGTTGCCAACTACCAGCTCGCCAGAAACGCGGAAGATCGAGCGCATGAGCTTGACACCATTGAAGAAATTCGGCAGAAGGGATTCCAGCGCATGCAGTAATATCGAGCCACGGTGGCTCGGAGCTACAACAAAGGGGTCAAGCCCCGCGCTTTTCAAATCGGCGACCTGGTTCTCAAAAAGGTTGAAGTGACGAAACATGTGGGCAAGTTACAACCTAACTGGGAAGGCCCATACCGCATTGCTGAGATAGGGCGCAACAAAGCTTATCACCTAGAGGATATGGAGGGAAACGCCATTCCCAGATCCTGGAATGCGCATAACCTCAAGAAGTTTTATGTTTAAGAATTTCTCTAAGTTGTAGGTACCATTTTGTACTTTCCCCATGTTCGTCCCCCAAATGATGAAAAGTACTTTCAGTCCACCTGAGTTGTCTTTTATCTTCAGCTAAGTATTGTAAAGTACTTTCAGTCCATCTGAATTGACTTTTATCTTCAGCTAATTGTTGTGATGTATACGTTAATCGAAGTTTACGTATGCGATCCGAAACATCTTAAGGAGGATGAATAACGAAAACAGAGATCAAGGAAACCTTAAGAAGTCGCTCGGGGCGACCGGTGAGGCATGTTCCCAGCGAGCCAGTGTTGGCTCGCGAGGGCAACCCCTTCCGACCCACCACATGCACTTTTCAAGTTTCATTTAAGTTTTCGTTCAAAAGATTGCGAAAAAGCCATACTCGCCAACAAGACCAATGTCTTAGAAATAAACAACATTAGAATGAAACAGTATCAAAAGCGAATATTAAATGCTCAAATTTACAGGAGGAGGTGGGGGCTCAATCCCCGGAATATTACAAGGAAATAGCAGTAATAATGTTACAAATGTTCAAGAGCTAGAAGGAGGAGTTGGAAGATTAAGCTGAGGCGCCGGGGGAGTCACTTCAATGGCGGGAGGGAGTGATGCCAAAGGAGGGATTGCTAAAGCAGGACCACCAGTTTTCCCGGTTAAAAGGTCATCATCTTTCGACCCGCTACTTGATGGAGCATAAGTAGCCAGCAAAGTCTCTTTTGCCCGCTCAATATCCACCGGGCCCGGCAAAGATACCGCTCCTGCTTGTTTGTCGAGCTGAGACTCAGCCCATTCCACAGCCCAGCCGTAGGTCACCTTGTTCCAGTCCGGCTCCTCTTCATCCCCTTCACCGTCTGTCGCTTCCTGATTCGCCCCTTCTTCAAAATCAACGCGAGCCATGAACTCTTGCGGCAATGTGTTGGGAACATACCCGTTCGCTGCATTAAGTTTACGGGGGTCGTTAAGGAGGGCATGGGGGATTGGGTGGTGAAGGTGGATCTGCGATAGAGCCCTCATGAAGCCGGTCTCTATATCCGAAACCCCCAGGGTGCCCGAGACGGTGCCAAACACCTTGGATTGAAGAAACTCTGCCACGGCGCTGTCCTTTATTTGCGGGACTAGTTTCTCGACCGTCCAGAAGGTCGTTTTGGTTCCATCTTTTTGCCCTTCCACAAAGCCATCCCGCCATCCATCCTGTTTGCCTTTGGCATAAGCAGCCTCAGTTTTCGCTTCCGCGGCGTCCAACAAGCTTTGCCGCGTAGCCACACCCGTTCTCAGCTCTTCGTTCGCAGCCCTTAGTTCCTCCAACTCCTTCTCTAGGGCTGACCTCTCCATAAGGGAAGCTTTTACCAGCTTGTCCATTTTGTCAAGCTTCACGGTGTACGCTTTCTGGGCATCTTCCAACGCCTGGGATTGCCTCGCCGCCTCGTCTTTCCAGCTCTTCTCCTGCAACACCTCTGCCCTCTCCGCCAGCAGCTTGCGGCGGGCTTCATCGGCCAATTCCAGTCGCATGGCAGACTGGTGCTCCCTTACTATCAACTGGGAAGAGGAAAAGGAGATGAAGTCAGGAACGAAACAGTGAAAAGCACGACCCAAGGAAAAGAAAGGCGAAAGGGCCCTTACCGCGTTCAGGAGCGCAATCTTGTTATAAGAGAGGGTCGCATTGCTCTCCTTGGCCAACTCCTGGTGGTCGCTTGCGGTTTGGAGGGAGTAATAAATGGCCCCCAGCACATCCTGGTCGACTTCCCCAGTAGCGACCTTCCTCTCTGACCCGTCCTCTTTACGTTCCGAAACCCCAAAGGGATACTTGGGCCGGGCGAATGTGGGGACCGCGACTATACGTTCATAGTCTCCCCTCAGCATGGTGAAGCCGGGCGAGGTCCCCGGCCGAAGAGTTGGGGGAGCCCAGCCGCCCGGTGGCCGGAAAGGAGGATCATCCCTCTTAACAGGTCTCTTGGGGGCCCTGTCCGCCACCTCATCCTTGTCCTTCCTCTTCAGAGTACGCCGACCCCTGGGCACTTCCGGAGGAAACGACCCAGAGTTGGTCTCTGAGTTCGTATCCGGTCGCCCGGCAGAAATAACCACTTTCCCCTTTGGTTTTGAAGGGACGGTGCCTTGATCTACCGGAGGTGGAGCCGCGGCATCGTTTGCCGGGGGGATCCAAGCGGCCCCTTGCGCATCCGCTTCTCCCCCATCCGTAGGAACATGGGCATCAGCCCATCTTTGCCCGGCTGCCCGCTCCACAGCCGCAATCCGACCCAGGGAATCTGCCTCCGTGAGGCCCTCTTCTCGCGCTATCTCTTGGACAGAGGGGAGCGGGCCAGGCACCCCTTCCTCAGCAATTCTCTTGGCCCTCTCGGCTTGTTTCTTCTTCAGAAGGCGATCCACGGCTTTGGCTCGTCCGGCTACCATTATCGACCCTGCACATAAAAAAAAATAAAATAGGGTTCAGCGGGCAGAATTAGAAATCAATGTGGTAAAGAAAAGATGAAGTCAGGGAAGGGAACGTGCTTGGCCTAAGAGTATTGAGGGTATAGTTACCCATTCTGAAATCAATGTGTCTCCGGGTTCCCGGAGCCAACCCCAAGTTAATTAGCAAGTGGGTGTTCGTGAAGATCCCTGTATCCAAGGGATGCACCCCCCTCAGCGCAGCTAACAAGGTGTTAGGCCAACGTACCGGACCCCTCTCCAACCTAACCTGGGCTACGTCGTTCCAAGAAGTGTGTTTTAGCCCGTTCCACCCGTCCGTATATTTCAGGAAGACAAATTTCTTTTTCCAATCCACGCCATGGGAGGACTTCTCGGTGTCGAAAATCTTATTCCCCGACCTAGATTGCAACTTCACAAACCCCCTCCTATTGGGGGAAGCAGCTGAGTCGACGGAAGCCACAAATAGTTCTGCAAAATGCTCCACGCATTCAACCTGACCCAAGATCTTCATCAAGGACCTGAACGCTGTTACCATCGCGTGACCATTTGGGAGCAGCTGAATGGGGCTGATCTGTAGATGATTAAACAGAGCCACCTGAAATGGGGAGAGAGGGAGTCGGAATCCGTATTCAATGGCCTGCAGGGATATGGCGATACACCCTTCAGGGGGTGCCCCCATGTGTTCATCCTTGTTGGGAGTGAAAACTTCGCAGCGGGCGTCCAAATCTCTCCAGCCAGTCAGCCTCTTTATGGCGGTGGTCCTCTCCGACCCATACACCTCGGCCCTAAACTCGTGATAGTACTTCGGGCATTTCTGCTGTCCTCTCCTTTTCGCTTTCCCCTTTTGGGGCCCCCGCTCAACGTCCGAAGCTGCGCCGCCCGGACCTTCTTCCTCCAGCGACATCTCCTCAATCTCTGCGGCCGTATCCTCTACAACCTCGCTGTCTACTTCGCCTTGCATTCTATCACCGCTCAAGGGGACGGATTCAGCTTCCACGGAACCTTCACTGTCAGCCGGTTCCCTCAGAGCCGATCCGGTGGCTTCCTCCGCTGGGTTCCTGATATACATCGTCACGGTGGGATCCTCCCACCTGGCCCTCCCTGGAGCCTTAACCCCTATGCATTCTAGGGACACCTCAGAGTCCGACGGAATGTCCCGCGGGCCGTAGCTCCTCACTTGCTCATTTGGGGGTTGGCTCTCGAAAGGCCCGGAGACGTTCCTCTTGGGAGCCATTTCTGGGATGTGAGGGAGAAAGGAAGAGGGGAGAGTTCTGGGATTGAGAAGCGTACCTCGAGAATGTGCTTGCGAATTCTCCCGGAGTGCGTTTTGACAGAGTCTGGTGGAGGGCAAGAGTCGCTTCAAATCTAGGGTTTGCTCTTGGGAAAGGCGTGGAAGGAAGAAAAACCGCCTAAGTCCCCAATTTATAGCTACGTTTCAATTAGGCGTGGTTATCCCTACCCACGTGGCCATAAATTAATATACTGGGGAAGAACGTGTCCCATTACCCCCAAAACGGCCGCCTGCAACCGAACCTCAAAACCCGTGCAAGTCCTTCAAATTTCAAAAAGTGTAATCATGACTCTGACAAAGGGGGTTTCCAGAGTTCCCCGCCCAGTGGGGCACAACTAGTATGCGCGCATGAGGCCACGCCTCATGTCTTGGGTCGAAACATATCTGGGGTCGAAGGAGGTTGGCTCGTCGAATCCTGGCTCGGACAGTTTTCCCGACGACCCAAACCTCCACGAGATCATCGCGACCCAGGCCTCCCCCATTTTACCCCGGTCGAAAAGCCTTCCTTGAGATCAAACACCACTCTTTTAATGGTGCCCGATCTGGGGGGGCAGATGATAAGGGGAAAATCGGGGAGTCTGATTTAGCGCCAGATGTCATTGCCAGATAAGCAGCCTACTCCACGTAAGCTTTTCACGACCGAGCCGCTTAGGCTATCATCGACCCACCACTTGACTGAACACCACAAGTCCCGGTTTGGCGGTGGTCTCCCGCGACCCAGGGTCTCCTTGCATTCCAAGGAAAGCCGCGACCCAGCGAGACCCCGACCCGGTCACTACCGGACAACCGCACTTAATGCGAGTACCACCTACGGCCGGCCGCATTAATGACAGCCGCCCCCAGTACAGTGGCAGGGATCCTGGCAGGAGCAGGCGAACAGTGCTTTGGCTGGAAAAGCACTGTTCCGGCCTGAGGACCAGGACTCTCTCCTCCCAACCAGATCCACACTTTCTGGGAGGTGTACTTGCCCCCGCGAAGTCCATCTTCGCCATATAAAAGCCTCGCCTAGCGACGGCCAAAGGTAAGCTCTTCTTCACGCACAAAAACTCTCAGCTCTAGCAATTTCTGTCCAAGAGCTTAAGCTGACTTGAGCGTCGGAGTGCCAAAACGGGATCAACCCCCACTCTTCCCCGTCTTGGCCTTTGAGTTCACGTTTGTTCAACCTTTTCAGTTGGAGGAAGCGTCGGAGTTCTCCACACATTACAAATATCTCGGGTGATTTGGAGTCCTAATCCGCAGTCCAGCACACAGCCCAGATTTCGACACGATCACGTTTATATAAAAATACATATTTTAAAAATATAGTGACAGATGAGAAACAATACTATAAAATAAATTTTTTCCAAAATATTGATATATCATGCTGGATGCGGATATAAATTTTATTAAAAATGTAAAGGCATTTTGTATTTATAGAATAATTATAATAGTTTAGGAAGAATAAATATTTGTAAAGCAAAACTTACCTTTGGTCACTTCCTTGTGTTACTTTATTTTTTAGCACTAATTCTTGAATATTTAAAATTTGTGTGTGATTCTTTTATTTTACATAATTCTCCTATTTAAAATATGAATTTTGTTCCTTTTTCTTCACTTTAATTAATATATATATTTTCGTCATCCATTTTCCCCAATACTTGACCAAGCTTAGAGTCACTCCCTTTCCCCACACCACTCATGTCGAGTTGCCAACTTCCACCTTTGACCTTTCTCTATATTTGTGGTGTTCGTATTTTTCTATATTAACAATGTATTACATTTAACCCAAATGTATTCATACATCAATATAAAGTATAAACAATTACCAATGAAACTATTTGTTTTTCAAACACACCTTCTTCGGTGGTTCGTGGAATTCGAACCCGAAATATTGTAATGAAAAAAGAATTTTTTAAAAATAAGTTATTTCTACTTACATATTTTAGAATAATTTTATTTTAGTTTTCTTAATTTTGGAATTTCGATTAAGGAGGATTGATTCAAGTGGTTAATGAGTTTATTTTTCAGGATAATGTATGGATTTAAATCCCACTTGGGATTTGTGTTAAAAAAAATAATAATTTTGGAATTCTGCTCCATTTAATTTAAAAAAAATTAGGACATCACCACTCTTAAAAATAATATAATTTATATTTTCAATGTTATAAAGTTTGTTCCGTCATTGCAAATTGTGGTTCTATTCCTGTGAATCTGAGTGAAGTTAATGGAATGTCGAATGCAAATGCAATCCCATGCTTGGGCTATACGAAAAATGCACTCGTCTCAAAGCCTCAAGCATTGATCAACTAAGATTCATTTCTTAGCTTTGGTTAACAAAACAAGAAAAGCACATATGAAGCAAAATAAGGATGATTTGTAGTTTAATATTAAGTATCAATTTAATTGAATAGATCGTTCATAAATTCTGAGTCCCAAAAAATTAATAATAACCCTTTGTAAAATAAAAAAATTATATTTCGATTCTTAAAATTTTAAGTATAATAGTTCATAAAGTTTTAGGTCATATGTATTTATTAATAGTAAAATCTTGATTTTTATGTATTTTTCATAAATCTTTTTTAAAATAATTGTTCTTGCTTTCTCGATCATTTCCAATTAAACTTGAATCCGTTATCAGTTTAAGTGCTGATATTTTGCCTATGTATTTTTCGTCAAACAGATATCGAACAAACGCCCATAGTGCGAATTCTCCCAAGTTCAATGTTTCTTGACTTATATATTTTCATAATATTTAAGTCATATTCTCAACGTTTATAACACTAAGCCCATTGTTTGAAGGCAAAATAAATCCATAAGTCGATTTTGTGGACTGAATAAGGAGAAATGTCCCTGCTTCTAGACGGTGATACTATTCATTAATTATTACTAGTAATTAGACACACTTAATATGTGACTGGGGAAAAAAAATATTATTAAAATTTATTAAGATTAATTTTTTTTATATTAATAAAAATTAAATAATTATTAAATTATAATAAATAAAATTTATGATCTCATATTAGCAAATCCAAAAGGAGAATAAAAATATAAGAATTATCAAAAAAATTAACTTAATGAGAGAAAAAAGAGAGTTAAGAGATAATACATTATTAGAATGTTAAAATAAATAAATAATAAAAAAAAAGAGTTTAAGAGAGAAAACAATTATTCTGATGGGGTCTGATCCGAGATGGCAAACTCCAATACTTTAGAATTTGTTTAGGTGGGGAAACAAAGATCAAAAAGCTCAGGCGGGGGTCACCGGAAGAGATGAGTTCAACCTGCTAGGAAAAAAACACCAAAAACGGTCAAAAGCCCAATTTAGGGGAATGGGGGGTGATTCCCAGTTTGGCTCTCCGACGCTCAAGTCAGTCTTCAAGTGATGAAGAAGATGAAGTAAAACAGAGCTTCAAGTATGAGCGCTTGCTTACAAAGTATATGTGATCTTGAATATTTATAGTTGAGGGTCAGAGCCCTTTTGGTAATTGTCACCAAGTGGTCCTGCATTGGTGTTTCCCTAGACACGTGGCGCAATGAGGGACCTTTGAAAGGGATCTCCTGCAAAAGCCTGTGAAAAGGTGGGTGGTGGGCAACAGTGGTAGGTGTGCGGGTATGTACTGTGTCAGAGAGCCTTTTGGGGTTGTTACCGAGGGCCAGACACGGTTGGGTTTTGATATGAGCTTTGGAGCTCGCAGGTCCGAGGGGAATGGTTTCGCCCTTGTGATGATGAAAGAATACCCTCGAGGGCCAGCTCAGTGGTATCCCCGAGGGTCGTATGATATTCATATTGTTAACCTTGTTCACCCGCTCGGAGGGACCAAGGTTCCTTGTGATGGGGCGACTATTCCCTCGAGGGGAGCGTTTATCTATGAGAGGGGGTTTGAGGTGTTCTTGAGGCACCACGGTGTTACGCCAGGATTGGGACACGTGTTGCATACTTGTCGTGAGCGTAATTTAGCCTCATCATTTTGCCCCCCAATTCTGTAGTCCACAGCAATGTGGACTGTAGAATTCAAACTTTTCAAAACTCCGAGGGTCATCTCTTGGTGGGAAAGCTGAGCGCTCATGAGCTCTGCTCTGAGGCCGTATTTAATGCAGTCCTTTCACTTTGACCGCTCGAGATGTCAGACATTAAATGCTATTGATGCGAGTGGGTGCACCTTTTCAAGAAACGACGCATGAACATAGGAAAGTGGGCGACGGTTCCCAAAAGTGGGAGGTTACCTGGGCGGGAATGATTGCAACTTTTGAATTTATTGCACGGATCCCACCAACTCTCTTCCTTATAAATAGAGATTCACACCCACTCCAATTTTCTTTTCACGCAATCACTTCCAGAGCATATCAAAATCCCAGAAGTTCCTTTTGTATTCTTCCGAAAATTCAGGCAATCTTCAAAGCTTCAAGAACCTTAGGTATTTTCTCAAATCTTTTCTAACTCTTCTTTTGCTAACCTTAGAACAGTAGGTCTTCTTGTTTTCTTCCCCCTTTCCACCGTATCCCTCATCTCCATCATCAACCATGTCCAATGAGTATATTGATGAGGTTGTTAGGGAGATAGACGATATTGTGAGTTCTAGTACCCCTTCCCACAATCCTACTCCTCATCACGAAACAGTAGCAGAAATTTTCGGCGAGGCTAGGGATGAAGATCTTGATGCCGCCGTGTCGGCCATGGGGGAAAGAAACCCTGGTGGAGTGGACCATCTATTTGAGGAGATGGATTTGGTTCTGGAGGCAGCGCGTCAAGTGACCTTGCCCTTGACGGAGGGTTCCACTAACCCTCACCGTCGCACCGTAACCGTAGCCATTCCAGGCCCAACTCAGGATGATGTAGCCACTGGGCCTTCAGAGGAACCCAGTGCAAAGCGCCAGAAAAAGAACAGGATATTCAAAAAACCAGTGAAGGGGGAGAGCTCCGGCATGCAGGCCACCGACAGAACTCTAGATGAGATTAAGAGCACAATGTCCGTGGGAGATTTGGATACATTAAGGGCC
The DNA here is from genome assembly GCA_037501455.1 of Lantana camara. Taxonomy (NCBI): domain Eukaryota; kingdom Viridiplantae; phylum Streptophyta; class Magnoliopsida; order Lamiales; family Verbenaceae; genus Lantana; species Lantana camara. The sequence continues at coordinate 24,518,493 of CM074855.1, read as the reverse complement.
CCAATATATTGGGAAGAGAGGTTTGTTGGAAAACACGAATCAGAAAGCAGCGGAATTTAAAAATTTTCCCAACAAAAGGACCTTGGACTCGCAATCGTGTATCCAAATTCGTAGAGATAAGAAACTTACTTTTCTTTTATTCTTTCTTGAAGCGTTTCAAGCCACCCAAGAACGCTCTTCTCGCGACTTGATCCCCTCTCCTTGGTAAAGCTCGAATCTTCAAACTTCTAACTTGAAGCTCTCTAGAGATAGTCCACCAACTTGACTACAATCTAACTGGTAAGGATGCTAGTTCTCTAGTTAGTGTTTAGGCTTAACCTAGGGTTTCGTTTATCTTGGAGAAAGGATGGTGTTCAACACATGAACCAAAAGAATTGCCAAATTAGCTCTAAGGGGAGCTCGAGCTCCCCTATTTATAATAAAGGGAGGACCGAAAATCCTAGTCCTTATGGGCTAGGGTTTTGGTCTCTCTCTCCTATTACTTGATCATCAAGTAATTTTGACTTTGACTTTGAATTCAAATTCAAATCAACTTTCAAGAGAGCTAAAAATATCCAAACTATTTTTGGATAATTTTATACTTTATTTATTTAAAATAAATAACTTATTTTTATCTAATTAATTAATTCATAATTTAATTAACTAGATTATTTTTCTCCAAAATAAGACTTTCTTTTTAATTCAAAATTAAACCAAAGCCTATTAAATAATTAATCACATTAATTATTTAACACATAAATAAATATACACATATATTTACACACGTGTGAGACACGTGTCACAAGGACACGTGTCACTCACGTGAGCCTGTAACGCCCCGTGTTTTCACACGTGCAGGTAAGAGTTACGTGCGCAATTACATTTAATTATATGAGTTTATATCTTGTTTTACTAATTGAATTTGGTTCTAATTTGATTTAATTGTTTAAATTTTATATGAATTCTAATTTGAGTTATGAATATATGAACGAATTTGTGAGAATGTGAATTTTGTGAATTCGGTGTTAATTGAATGAAATTACGTGTTTCGTGTTATTCGCGGACTTGATTGTAACTTATTTGAATGTTTTGGACTCAATTGGAAATTGAGTTTGGGCTTAATTGCCACTTTTTGAAAGTTTAGGGACCTATTTGAATATAGGCAACCCTGAACGGTTTTCGCGATATCTTGAGCTCCGGACCTCGAAATCGAGATCCGTAACCGGCGCGTTGAACTTGTTTCGATGATACCTGTTCATTAAACTTGGCCTTGTATTGTTTCGATACCGTTTGAACCCTCGACAACGAATCTTTTCACAACCTCGACTTTATAGCTTGCTGAACCGTTTACTAAACGAATCGGACTTGGACCGACCCGTATTCTACCCATTTTATCACTTAATATCAGCATTTGTTCCCTTATGCATCTCATTTCATCGATCATCATCATCTCAAGAGGCCAAGGAAGAGAGCTCCAAGAAACCCTTGTTTGATCATCCAAACCCTAAGCTCAAGATCAACTTTCTTCCAATCTTCTTCCAAGGTAATAAGTGATTTGAATTCTCCATCTTCTCCTCTATATGTTCATCTAAGTGAAGCATGATAGATGTTGGGGAATTGATATGGTTTGAATGAAAGCATGAACTGGGGTTTGATCTTGAACTTGGAATTTTAATGGTTTTAGGTGATAGTTGATGCATGAAAAATGATCCTTGTAGCTTCCTTATCATTTCTAGATGCTAAGATTTTGTGTTGGTTGAGTATAGCTTGAGTTGCCATTAATGGAGCTAGAAGCTTCCATGGGTGAAAGTTTGAATTTGGGTGATCATTTGCCAATCTTATGCATGAATTCTTGCATATATGAATGGAGTGCATGTTATATGTGAATTATGTGACTTGAATACATGTCTAAGTGGTACAAAAGAGCTTCCTTGTCGCTGCCCTGTTTTGCAAGCTTTTCCCTCGAAGACAACGAGCTGACACGGCCGTGTCAGCTTTGAACTGAAAATGGACACGGCCGTGTTGGGCTCTCGACTTTGAATTTTTCTGAATTTAATCTCGGACACGGTCATGTCCAAACGCTTTGAAAACTCAACACGGCCGTGTCAAGCCCTCGACTTTGAATTTTTCTGATTTTAAACCTCGGACACGGCCGTGTCCGTTTCCTTTGAAAACTCAACACGGCCGTGTCATTTGAAATGGCGGCTTTGGGGGAACTCTTTTATTGCTTGTTTTGCGTAAGTTGCTAGCATTTGTGAATTGTATGCAACGTAAATGTATTAAAGCTATGTTTTATGATTGATATATGATATTGATGACCATATGAATGAAAGTATGAAAGTATGAACGATACGAACGGGAATGAATACGGTTTTTACCGTATAATGAACGAAACTTGGTGAATTATGTGTTTAATTGAACTCTATGATATTTATGACCATATTTGAACACATTATTGCATTTTAAGCATTCCATAGCATGATATTGCATAGCCGAGCGTCTAATGTGGTCATGATTGAGTCTCACACTACCTTTGTCACACAGATCTTGATCCCGTGGTTGACGAGGTCGGGCAGTGAGAGCTTTGTCGGGTTGTTTTGTCTACCAGGTGGGTTTTTCTTCTATTAGATAACAATATGACCCCGAACACCTAATGTGCAAGATTTTGGCCAAAACCCTATATAGGTATTTATACCAAGTTTTTAACGAACAAATGTTTTCGAACGAAAGCCTTTATTATGATTGTCCTACCAAATGTTTTGGCGAGAAATGAATGATCACAATGAATAAGGGCCCGGGACTTAGTGTAGTGGTGAACCGGGGAAGCTTGGGCTGACGGGAATCCATTTATACTAGTTCCAACAATTTCGGCAACCTGGATTTCACTAGGAGATTAGTGAATGAAAGGGGTCCCGCGCTTTTGGGGATTCATGTACCCCTCTAGCATTAATGAATGAGGGTTCGGGCCTTGCAAACCCGTTCCCTACCCGGAGGAAAAAGGAGTTTATGAATGAACGAATGAATGTTCTAATGAATGTACACGAAAGAAAGAATGCATGAATGAATGAATGAATGAATGAATGATTAATGAATTACACGAGGTGGTGGTTGGAGATAATGCACGCCCTTTCGTCGGGCCACGAATGACCTAATGAATGAAATGAATTGTTATAATCCTATTCGTTGTATTTATTTTCCCATTTGGGAAAAAGGATTCAAAACCTCGAATAAGGATTATAATTTGCATGTACGTGTTTAAATTCCGCAATATTATGATATTATGCCTATCTTTTTATACCCACCAGTCTGTCTAAGACTGAACCCGGAGTTGTTTCAGTTGTTTTTGCAGGAAGGGGGATGCTAGGCGGGATACCAGTCAGGGAGAGTCTTGCATCGTGTCTAGCCTTTCCTTTACACGCATATGATTACATTTTGTTCTTTTTGGGATTTTGTATATGTATGGAGCGTACATGGATATAGTACCTATATGTATTTTACATGAAATATTGGTACATAGGGCGTATAGCTCAATATATGAATTACTTGTTGGTTCCTAGAGCATCTAGCTCAATATATAATATATGAATGATTGCTTCCGCTTTTCTATTGCTCTGTTGTTACTTTGATTGTTGTTGGGGTTTAAGTTATAGGCTAGTCCCGCCTAGCTTAGCGAGTGTGTATGTCTCCGTTCGCTATGATTCGGCACGTGTATGGAAATCCATTTCGTATACGGGTCGGGTCATGGTACGGCGGATGTGACGTCTCGCGCTCGGGCGTTACATCCTTTGAGTGGTATCAGAGCCCAGGGTAGCAAAACCAGGGTTCTAGTGTCGTGTGGAGTTAGTAGGTCGTTCGGCTGTAGGAATTACTTGTAATTTGGAGCATTTGCATTTTTATATGATAAGGTGTTTTGATTCTTGACTGGAATGATTGAATGAATTTAATGCATTGTCACGCACGAACTAAATCTGGCATGCATGTTAGTGTTAGAGTGAACAGGATGCCTCCTAGAAGACATCGGGAAAGGTCTCCGGATTGTCATCATCATAGAGATCGTTCTCCTAATCCTCCACAACCGCCTATGAATATGGAGCACTTTATGGAGGCGGTATATAACTACGTGGAACTTAGAAGGGCTCAGGATCCTCCAGTACAACCGCAGGCTGAGCAACCAGCACCTCCTCCAAATAACCCGAGAGATCATCATGGGTTGTTTTTGAGTTATAATCCACCAAGGTTTTCCGGTTCGGTGGATGATGCGATATCGGAGGGATGGTTGACAAGGATTGAGAGGATTTTCAATGTGAGGCAATTTACCTCTCAAGAGAAAGCTCAATTTGCCATTTTCCAACTGGATGGAGAGGCTTATGATTGGTGGGAACGTACTAGAGAGAAGCTCGAGATGGAAGGAGAAGAAGTCAATTGGGAAGTTTTTGTGAGGGAGTTTAGAGAAGCCTTTGTTCCTGAAGTTGTGCGAGAAAGAAAAGAACAAGAATTTATGGATCTGAAGCAAGGGACTCGCATGGTGGCTCAGTATCTTTCTCTTTTCAACAGACTTGGAAAGTATGCACCTCACATTATAAGGGATGAAAAGAGAAAGGTGAAGAAATTTATAGCGGGATTGAGACAGGATCTTCGACATGGGCACGCAGGCCATAATTTCAAGTCGTTTGCTGACACTGTACAGAGGGCACTGGTGTTGGAAGAGGAGTATAAGAAAAAGGACCCCTTACCTCGCATGCAAATGGGACAAGGATCGGGGTTTGGAAAGGGGAAAAGGCCTATGGTATCTCCTCCTCAGCCATTTCAAGGGCAAAATAAGAAGTTCAAACCTATGGGAGCTGCACCGCCAAAACCACAAGTACCTCCGGCTACTTCTGATCCTCGCCATGATAGGCCGCCTTGTATGCATTGTGGAGGCCCTACCCACACGTACAATACTTGCAGAAGGAGGCTGGGTCGGTGTCTAATATGCGGGAAGATGACACATATGGCCAATACTTGTCCAGATAAGACTCCGGGCTATCAACCGGGAGCTCAGAGGCCGATGATCCCAGCTCATGCATATGCCCTTGCGGGTGAAGAGCAAGATGTGGAAGCCAATCCCAATGCTTTGGTGGAAGGTACGATATGCATTCATAACACGAACATACATGCATTATTTGACCCTGGCGCTACTCATTCGTTTATTTCTTGTAAATTAATTGATGCTTTGTGTTTGCCTGTTACGTGCTTAAATGCTTATTATGTGGTGAGTTCGCCGTTGGGTGGCAGTCTTGAGACGGATCGGGTGGTTAGAGATTGTGTGTTTGGGTTTGAAGGCAGAGAATATCAGGCAGATTTGGTGGTAATGCCGATGAACAGATATGGGGTTATTCTGGGAATGGATTGGTTGTTTCGGTACCACGCCACGGTTGATTGTTTCACCAAGACAGTGAAGTTGGGAGAAGAAGTGACAGTGGGAAAAGAATCAGAGATTGCTCCTCTTTTATCGTATACTGAGGCTTATAAGTTGATAAGGAATGGGGCAACGGGATTCATTGCTTATATTTTGAATAAGCCGAAAGATCAGGTGAAACTCGAAGAGACAGAAGTGGTGAAGGAATATATTGAGTTGTTTCCCGAAGTTTTAGGTTCTTTGCCTCTGGATCGAGAGATCGAATTTGTAATAGACTTATATCCGGGATCTGAACCTTATTCTAAGACTCCTTACCGGATGGCACCGGCAGAGTTACAGGAGTTAAAAGTTCAGCTGGAAGAACTTCTTAAGAATGGATATATTCGACCGAGTTCATCACCGTGGGGCGCACCGGTTCTTTTTGTAAAGAAGAAAGATGGAACCTTAAGGATGTGCATTGACTACCGGGAGTTGAATCGGATGACAGTAAAGAATAAGTATCCATTGCCTATTATAGAGGATTTATTTGATATGCTACAAGGGTCGAGAGTGTATTCCAAGCTTGATTTAAGGCAGGGATATTATCAGTTAAAGATCAAGGAGGAAGATATTCCTAAGACAGGATTTAATACCCGGTATGGACATTATGAATTCGTGGTGATGCCATTTGGATTAACTAATACGCCGACAGCTTTTATGGACATGATGCATCGGATTTTTCGGCCGTATTTGGATAAGTTTGTTGTGATCTTCATCGATGATATTTTGGTGTATTCAAGGTCAGAAGAGGATCATGCTCGGCATTTGAGTTTGGTATTGGAAACTTTAAGAGATAATCAGCTTTATGCCAAGTTCAGTAAATGCGAGTTTTGGATTGACAAGGTGAGTTTCTTGGGACATATCATTTCGAGCAAAGGATTAGAAGTGGATCCTTCGAAAATAGAGGCAGTTTCACAGTGGCAGAGTCCTAAGAATGTTTTTGAGATCCGAAGTTTCTTGGGTTTAGCCGGCTATTATCGAAGATTTGTTAAAGACTTCTCTAAGATTGCGGCTCCGTTAACACGATTAACTAAGAAAGATGTTCGGTTTAAATGGGATGAGAAGTGTGAAGTTAGTTTTCAGCTCTTGAAGGATAAGTTAACTTCTGCACCGATACTTGCACTTTCGGATGGTATGGAAGGGTCTATGGTGTATACGGATGCTTCCCATGAAGGCTTAGGTTGTGTTTTGATGCAGAATGGGAAAGTAATTGTTTATGCCTCTAGGAAATTGAAAGAGCATGAGAAGAATTATCCCACTCACGACCTCGAACTTGTAGCGGTGATTTTTGCCTTAGGGAAGTGGAGACATTACTTGTATGGAACTTCTTTTGAGATTTTCACCGATCATAAGAGTCTTCAGTACTTATTCTCTCAGAAGGAGTTGAATAGAAGGCAACGAAGGTGGATGGAGACCCTCGAGGATTATGATTGTGTGATTAAGTATCACCCGGGTAAAGCTAACGTGGTTGCGGATGCATTGAGCAGGAAGGCTAGTGTATCCCATCTGAAGGTAAATATTGGACAACCAATGGAATTGGTTAAGATAAAGGCTCGTATTGGTAACATCTCAGTACGTCCAGAGTTAAGACAACAGATATTTGAGGTACAACGGACAGATGTTGAGATTCAGAAGTTGATAGAGAAGGCTCGATCGGACTCAGAGTGTCCGTTTGGATTCGAAGACACGGGAATCTTTCGATTTAAGGACAGAGTGGTAGTTCCAAGGGAATTGAGAAGAGCTATTCTGAATGAAGCTCATAAAACTGTCTATTCGGTACATCCTGGTGGAAACAAGATGTATCGGGACTTGAAACAGTATTATTGGTGGAACGGGTTGAAGAGAGATGTAGTGAATTATGTGAAACATTGTCTAACTTGTCAGTTAGTGAAAGCTGAGCATCAGAAGCCGTCAGGATTGTTACAGCCACTACCTATTCCAGAATGGAAATGGGAACATATAGCAATGGACTTTGTATCGGGTTTACCTAGAGTGAAGGGTGGATTCGATGGAATTAGGGTAATCGTGGACAGGTTAACCAAGTCAGCCCATTTTCTTGCAGTTCGGATGTCAGATAAGATAGGTAAGTTGGCTAAGAGGTATTGTGATGAGATTGTTCGGTTACATGGAGTGCCATCTAGTATTGTTTTAGACAGGGATCCGAGATTCACTTCCAAGTTCTGGCAAGAATTACAGAAGTGGTTGGGAACTAAACTTCAGTTCAGTACAGCTTTTCATCCACAGACTGATGGACAATCTGAAAGGTTAATCAGATATCTTGAAGTTATGTTAAGGGCGTGTGCATTGGAATTCTCGAGTTCATGGAATGAACAATTGCCCTTGATTGAGTTTGCCTACAATAACAGTTACCAAGCTTCTATAGAAATGGCACCGTATGAGTTTCTTTATAGAAGAAAGTGTTGATCCCCGTTGTTTTTCGACTTGGAAGAATGGAAGTGGAGTAAGCAAGAAGGGGTACAAAGAGGTAAAAGGAAAGATAAACCTTCTAAAGCTATTCAGGATGCTATTGAAAAGGTTCAAATTATCCGACAACGGATGAAAGTAGCCCAAGATCGACAGAAAAGTTATGCAGATAAGCGAAGAAAAGATCTTGAATTTGAAGTTGGGGATAGGGTATTCCTGAAAGCTTCACCTCAGAAAGGATTTACCCGAATTGGAAAAGGAGGAAAGTTGAATCCCCGATATTTAGGACCTTATGAAATTTTGGAGAGAATCGGAGATACAGCTTGTAGATTGGATTTGCCACCAAGTTTAACGGGTATTCACAATGTCTTCCATGTATCACAACTTCGGAAGTACTACCCCGATGAATCAATGATCATACCGATTGAAGAAGCAGAGCTTGAACCGAATCTCACTTTTGTTTAGAAACCAGTTAAGATTTTGGATCGAAAATTTCAAGAACTTCGAAACAGACGATTTCCCTTGGTGAAAGTGTTGTGGCGAGGTGATAAGACAAAAGAAGCCACGTGGGAAACGGAAGAGAAAATGAAGAAGTTCTATCCCGAGTTGTTTCCGACCGAGCAATGAATCCGAGGACGGATTCTCTTTAAGGGGGAGAGGTTGTAACGCCCCGTGTTTTCACACGTGCAGGTAAGAGTTACGTGCGCAATTACATTTAATTATATGAGTTTATATCTTGTTTTACTAATTGAATTTAGTTCTAATTTGATTTAATTGTTTAAATTTTATATGAATTCTAATTTGAGTTATGAATATATGAACGAATTTGTGAGAATGTGAATTTTGTGAATTCGGTGTTAATTGAATGAAATTACGTGTTTCGTGTTATTCGCGGACTTGATTGTAACTTATTTGAATGTTTTGGACTCAACTGGAAATTGAGTTTGGGCTTAATTGCCACTTTTTGAAAGTTTAGGGACCTATTTGAATATAGGCAACCCTGAACGGTTTTCGCGATATCTTGAGCTCCGGACCTCGAAATCGAGATCCGTAACCGGCGCGTTGAACTTGTTTCGATGATACCTGTTCATTAAACTTGGCCTTGTATTGTTTCGATACCGTTTGAACCTTCGACAACGAATCTTTTCACAACCTCGACTTTATAGCTTGCTGAACCGTTTACTAAACGAATCGGACTTGGACCGACCCGTATTCTACCCATTTTATCACTTAATATCAGCATTTGTTCCCTTATGCATCTCATTTCATCGATCATCATCATCTCAAGAGGCCAAGGAAGAGAGCTCCAAGAAACCCTTGTTTGATCATCCAAACCCTAAGCTCAAGATCAACTTTCTTCCAATCTTCTTCCAAGGTAATAAGTGATTTGAATTCTCCATCTTCTCCTCTATATGTTCATCTAAGTGAAGCATGATAGATGTTGGGGAATTGATATGGTTTGAATGAAAGCATGAACTGGGGTTTGATCTTGAACTTGGAATTTTAATGGTTTTAGGTGATAGTTGATGCATGAAAAATGATCCTTGTAGCTTCCTTATCATTTCTAGATGCTAAGATTTTGTGTTGGTTGAGTATAGCTTGAGTTGCCATTAATGGAGCTTGAAGCTTCCATGGGTGAAAGTTTGAATTTGGGTGATCATTTGCCAATCTTATGCATGAATTCTTGCATATATGAATGGAGTGCATGTTATATGTGAATTATGTGACTTGAATACATGTCTAAGTGGTACAAAAGAGCTTCCTTGTCGCTGCCCTGTTTTGCAAGCTTTTCCCTCGAAGACAACGAGCTGACACGGCCGTGTCAGCTTTGAACTGAAAATGGACACGGCCGTGTTGGGCTCTCGACTTTGAATTTTTCTGAATTTAATCTCGGACACGGTCATGTCCAAACGCTTTGAAAACTCAACACGGCCGTGTCAAGCCCTCGACTTTGAATTTTTCTGATTTTAAACCTCGGACACGGCCGTGTCCGTTTCCTTTGAAAACTCAACACGGCCGTGTCATTTGAAATGGCGGCTTTGGGGGAACTCTTTTATTGCTTGTTTTGCGTAAGTTGCTAGCATTTGTGAATTGTATGCAACGTAAATGTATTAAAGCTATGTTTTATGATTGATATATGATATTGATGACCATATGAATGAAAGTATGAAAGTATGAACGATACGAACGGGAATGAATACGGTTTTTACCGTATAATGAACGAAACTTGGTGAATTATGTGTTTAATTGAACTCTATGATATTCATGACCATATTTGAACACATTATTGCATTTTAAGCATTCCATAGCATGATATTGCATAGCCGAGCGTCTAATGTGGTCATGATTGAGTCTCACACTACCTTTGTCACACAGATCTTGATCCCGTGGTTGACGAGGTCGGGCAGTGAGAGCTTTGTCGGGTTCTTTTGTCTACCAGGTGGGTTTTTCTTCTATTAGATAACAATATGACCCCGAACACCTAATGTGCAAGATTTTGGCCAAAACCCTATATAGGTATTTATACCAAGTTTTTAACGAACAAATGTTTTCGAACGAAAGCCTTTATTATGATTGTCCTACCAAATGTTTTGGCGAGAAATGAATGATCACAATGAATAAGGGCCCGGGACTTAGTGTAGTGGTGAACCGGGGAAGCTTGGGCTGACGGGAATCCATTTATACTAGTTCCAACAATTTCGGCAACCTGGATTTCACTAGGAGATTAGTGAATGAAAGGGGTCCCGCGCTTTTGGGGATTCATGTACCCCTCTAGCATTAATGAATGAGGGTTCGGGCCTTGCAAACCCGTTCCCTACCCGGAGGAAAAAGGAGTCTATGAATGAATGAATGAATGTTCTAATGAATGTGCACGAAAGAAAGAATGCATGAATGAATGAATGATTAATGAAGTACACGAGGTGGTGGTTGGAGATAATGCACGCCCTCTCGCCGGGCCACGAATGACCTAATGAGTGAAATGAATTGTTATAATCCTATTCGTTGTATTTATTTTCCCACTTTGGAAAAAGGATTCAAAACCTCGAATAAGGATTATAATTTGCATGTACGTGTTTAAATTCCGCAATATTATGATATTATGCCTATCTTTTTATACCCACCAGTCTGTCTAAGACTGAACCCGGAGTTGTTTCAGTTGTTTTTCCAGGAAGGGGGATGCTAGGCGGGATACCAGTCAGGGAGAGTCTTGCATCGTGTCTAGCCTTTCCTTTACACGCATATGATTACATTTTGTTCTTTTTGGGATTTTGTATATGTATGGAGCGTACATGGATATAGTACCTATATGTATTTTACATGAAATATTGGTAGATAGAGCGTATAGCTCAATATATGAATTACATGTTGGTACCTAGAGCATCTAGCTCAATATATAATATATGAATGATTGCTTCCTCTTTTCTATTGCTCTGTTGTTACTTTGATTGTTGTTGGGGTTTAAGTTATAGGCTAGTCCCGCCTGGCTTAGCGAGTGTGTATGTCTCCGTTCGCTATGATTCGGCACGTGTATGGAAATCCATTTCGTATACGGGTCGGGTCATGGTGCGGGGGATGTGACGTCTCGCTCTCGGGCGTTACAGAGCCACACGTGTGGAACCCTCTTGGCCCGATTAACTCGTTTAATCATTTTCAAGCCTCAACTCATGTAACCAAGTTGTTGTGTGTGACCCTCTAGGTTCTCAATTCAATTAACAGTGACCCTAATTAATTAATTCACTAATTAATTAATCAGTTCACAGATTAAACGACCATAGTCTAGCAACAGGTGTTTAACCCCTAGCTGAATTGGAATGTTCGGATTCGACAGAACCTTTAAGTCATTGATTCATGTGAGATACAATCCTCCTACTTACTATCTCTCAACCAAGATCTAGGGTAAGGGAATAATCAGAACCCTAATAATCCGGTCTTAAAGCTAAGTGCATTTCTTATCCATTTGATCTCAATCCAAGAAACCCTTTTCTTGATGTCTTGATCTACTGCCTTGGCTAAGGACTCCATATGGCATATGAATGACTTACACAATAAGAGATCACCTTGCAAATGCAAGTGTAGGTCCTTTCTTGATTCTCATTCACTTTCATGAATCACTTGTGCAGCCCCAGCATAAGCCTTGAATCAGCTGTCTAAGGCGACACCCTTTAAAGCTTATACCTAAGACTACAGAGTTAACTCATAAAGTGAGAAGGAACCTCAAGTCTTAAGGATCAATTAATCACATCAATGACTCGTGAGATATTTCCTAATCTGGAAGTTTCTATTTCGTTGAAATAGAAACTTCCTTTCCCATTTAGGGATGTTCTCACACGGGGCACCTCAGTGAACTTACTTATTAAAGTAAGCACCCTCATGTATCACGCACGTATCAACTATATACTTTGCACCTCCATGAAACAAGGTGGTCCTTCTTAAGGGCGTGATACTACAAACAAGCCTTAGAGGAGTCAGGTTGACACTCCCACTGTCTGTAGGACTCATCGGCTTGGAGTATTTTACTAATCATGACTTATGTGATATAGGGCTCGTTTCATGAACCATTTCACCCTAAATGGTAGAGTCCTAAAGTCATCAGGATTAGGGGAGTTCTTATACATGCACAGATAAAGTAAACGCATACCAAACAAGAGCATATAAAGAAGTGTTGCCTCAATACGTTATTTCATTCAAAGATTGTTTGTGATTACAATAAGGAAAAGCACAAAGCGGATATACAATCGGCTTTCTAGGGCACTATTCCCAACAATCTCCCACTTGCCCGTCAAAGCCATTCTAAAGCTACTCTAAGTCCCATCTTCTGAAGATGTCCTTGGAAAGCTTCTCGACTAAGGGGGTAGTAAGTGGATCTGCCACGTTCTCTGCTGATGTGACCCTCTCAATTAGCACGTCTCCTCTTTTGATAATATCACGGATTAGGTGATACTTCCTCATAATGTGCGTGGTCCGTTGGTGAGATCTTGGTTCTCTTGCTTGAGCAACCGTCCCAGTGTTGTCACAAAACACAGTAATGGGATCTTTCATGCTAGGAACAATATTCAACTCTTGAATGAAGTTTCTAATCCAAACACCTTCCTTAGCTGCATCATTTGCAGCCAAGTATTTGGCCTCAGTGGTCGAATCTGCAGTGGTAGTTTGCTTGGAACTCTTCCAACTCACTGCTCCGCCGTTTAGGCAGAAAATGTATCCTGACATTGACTTAAAATCATCTAAGTCTGATGCAAAGCTTGCATCGCAGTATCCTTCGACAGTAAGATCTTTCTGACCTCCGTAAACTAAGAATAAATCTTTAGTACTTTTCAAGTACTTAAGAATATTCTTCACCGCAGCCCAGTGACCATCTCCAGGGTCAGATTGGAAACGACTTGTAACACTAAGTGCATAAGCCACATCCGGTCGAGTACATAACGTTGCATACATTATGCTACCTATTGCTGATGCATAAGGTGTATGAGTCATTCTTTCCTTCTCAAGGTTAGTCTTAGGACACATCTTCTTTGAAAGACATGTTCCTATGCTTATAGGAAGGTTCTTAACCTTTGCTGACTCCATATTGAACCTCTTCAATACTTTGTCAATGTACATCGACTGTGATAGTCCTATTAACCTTCTAGATCTATCTCTATAGATTTTAATTCCAAGGATATAGGACGCATCACCCAGATCTTTCATCTCGAATTGGTTTGATAACCATAACTTAGTCACTTTCATGTCATCCTTCGAATTCCCAATAAGAAGGATGCCATCAACATAAAGTACTAAGAATTGCACTGAGGTCTCCAATTCCTTTCTATACACACATGATTCATTTGAAATTTGAATGAAGCCAAATGCTTTGACTGATTCATCAAATCGAATGTTCTAATTCCTAGAGGCCTGTTTCAATCCATAGATTGATCTTTGGAGTTTGCAAACCTTTTGCTCACTCCCACTGAATGTGAAACCTATGGGTTGCTCCATATAAATGTCTTTATCAATGTCACCATTGAGAAAGGCAGTTTTCACATCCATTTGCCATATATCGTAGTCATAATACGCAGCAATGGCAAGCATGATCCGAATAGACTTTTGCATTGCAACTGGTGAAAAGGTTTCATCAAAGTCCACGCCGGGTCTTTGAGTGAATCCTTTTGCAACCAGTCTTGCTTTGTAGACTGCAATGCTTCCATCAACTCCAAGCTTTCTCTTAAAGATCCATTTGCAACCTATGGGTTTGACCCCATCAGGCAAATCTACCAAGGTCCAAACTTGGTTGGAGTTCATGGAGTCCATTTCTGATTTCATGGCTCCTATCCACTGTTCAGAGTCAGAATCTGAAAGTGCCTCCTCATATGTTAAAGGATCATTATCCTTTTGAGAGATTTCATGGAAGAATCCATACCATCTCTCCGGCTGTCTAGGAGTGTGTTCAGAACGCCTTAGAGGAGGATTTACGTGTGTATCGAAATCCGTGATTGGTTGTAGTTGATCAGAAGGAGACGTTTCTTCAGTGGGAGGTGTGGGCTCACTTTGTACTTCCTCTAATTCTACGATCTTGCCTTTCTTTTCTTTAAGGAACGGTTCCTCAAGAAAAGTGGCATTTCTGGAAACAAACACCTTTTGCTCAGATTGATCATAGAAGTAATATCCTATGGATTCCTCAGGATAACCTACAAAGTAGCATAAGTTAGAACGAGATTCTAACTTATCTCCCACTGTCCTCTTCACGTAAGCAGGACAACCCCAAATTCTTAAGTAAGAATAACTAGGGATTTTACCATGCCACATTTCATAGGGCGTTTTAGGGACTGACTTAGAGGGAACTAGATTCAAAATCTTTGCTGCACTTTCTAGGGCATAACCCCAGAAAGAAGGTGGTAAGTCAGTGAAACTCATCATGGAACGAACCATATCTAGTAGGGTTCGATTCCTTCTCTCAGAAACTCCATTGGGCTGAGGAGTTCCCGGAGGAGTCCACTGAGAGATAATCCCATTATCTTTGAGATGATTAAGGAATTCTTCACTAAGATACTCGCCTCCTCGATCAGATCGAAGTGCTTTGATCTTGTGACCAGTTTGGTTGTAGCACCCCTCGACACGTGGAGGTGCCACACCCCCGCACTATAGATCAATTCACATACGAAATGGTTAATCCGTACATGAACCGACCTATAGCGAACGGGTGACAATGCAATACTCGACAAGCTAGGCGGGATAACTAGAACATGCAATAAGATAAAGCGGGAGCATAAAATAATTTCTAACAAATAGTTTCATTTATTCAATCATGATATTTCTCATTTTCCAATAAAATATATTCTAACTTATCATATCAATACATTATCATCTCCAATTTTTAACAATAATAATAACTACAGTCCCATAATAAATAAATAAATACACGAACCACGGATGACATGACTACATGAACTGGACTCGACTCGACTCAACTCCCGCCTAGCGTACACCTGCAATACCTGAAAGGTGGAGGCGTCAGTCTGTGAAGACCGAGTGAGGGGTTTACATATATATTTGCGCAGATAACATGCAAGTTATATTCTCGGGTAAAGGTTTATAAAAGATAATTATACAGTTTAATCATAACACGGCTTCGTCCGAGAATACAACTATCAATATTAATCACTAGTTCATTTTCATGCAATCAATAAACATGCTTGCTTGCTTGTTAATCATTAGGTGATCATGCAATTCAATTATCGTGCAATCATGCAATAGTGTAATCACTTAGCACGTTCATGGAATGGAGGTCATGCAATCACTACATGGCTTGCTTGTAACATGATAGGGTTTAATTCCTCCTGTGATTGGACGGACAATCATTGGCACGAAACCAATCCAGCGCCCTTCACTCAGAAGGACCTGGCCAGGGGAAACATGGGTACACGATAGGGTTTTGTTCTTCTTGTGGTTGGACGGACAACCACTGGCAGGACCAGTCCAGCGCCCTCACTAAGGAGAACCTGGCCAAGAGAACACACGAACCCGGTAGGGTAGTGTTCTTCTTGTGATTGGACGGACAATCACTGGCACGACTAGTCCAGCGCCCCCACTAAGGAGGACCTGGCCAAGAGAACACACGATCACGATACGGTATTGTTCTTCCTGTGATTGGACGGACAATCACCAGCCCGAAGACCAGCCCAGCGCCCTCCCTGAGGAGAACCTGGCCAGGAGAACACAGGTACATGCTTTCATGACATGACATGCTTGATTTGTGCACACTAACATGACCTACTTGCTTGATTCATGAACAATAACATGCTTGGAATAATAAGAGCTTTCATGAAATTATAAATATAAATACCTTTGGCCAAAAACCACGTAAAGGTTATACGGGTTCTAAATAACTAGAAATTAAACCTCACCTGACAGGCGACACACGACTCGTGAATGCGTGAACGTGCTCATGATCCATAATCTCCACCCTGGAGAATAACTGGACAAGAAACGGAACAATGTACGTGCATGAGACAACCATTCAAGCATATTATGCATATAATGACGCACGGCATGATCATACACGAGACATCGAGCAATACACAATGTAGCATGATAACATGTTGTTTCGACATATAATCAATCATATAATAGCAATTCGGGATCAAATAAGCCATTGGAACGACGTCCCAAAAATCCCATTTTGTGCATAATGTTTCTGCACTTCCAGGGGTATGGGAACGGCCGTTCCGGGTTTTAATACAAAAATGGGAAGGGCCGTTCCCCCACTCCCGAAACTGCTCCCGAAGGTGGGAACGGCCGTTCCGGCTTGCAAGCCAAAATGGGAACGGTCGTTCCCGTCCTCGCCGCCCTGCAACTATTCAAATTATGGGAACGGCCGTTCCCTGTTTACAAAGGGAACGGGAAGGGCCGTTCCCGTTTTACAGAAGATGCAGAAACAGGGGAGAAGAACAGGGGAGCTACGGCCAAGCTCCCAATTCACCTCAAACTCACATATTTCAATCCCATATGTTATAATTCATGAAGGGGGACATGTATATATGCATATAGTGCAATAACACCCCAATATAAACACACAATCCATGCTTTAATCATCATAATCTCCAACTTGAGCATATATATAAATTCATCATATAATCCCATAAACCTCAAGAATCTTGCATGAATTTCAAGTCCAAAGCTTAAGATCATGCTTCTAACAATTAAAGCACATAATAATCCACTCAACCTCAAACCCTAGCTTCAAGAATAATTACCAAGAAATTCCATCTAATTTCTATGTCTACCTTGGAAGAGAGAAATGGAGTGATATATGATGATGATGATGATGATGATGCCCCAAGCTCCTAATCCTTCAAGTTTCTTTGATGAAAGTGATGAATTCTCCTTTCTTTCTTGGATGGTAATGGTTCGGTGGTGAAGGAAGCAAATATGAGATGATTGGCATGAAATGAAGATGATTGAGAGAGATGCATATAACGTGATATTTGGGGAAATATGTAATAATTATGATCCAATCCCCCAAGTTTATAAGTCATGCAATTGAGTATACGAGGTTTAGAAAGTGATCAATTAGGTCCAAAGAGTTCTCATGCAATTTAGTCCCTCAAAGAGAACGAATTGAGCAATTAAGGACAATTGGCAATTAAATCAAATTGGACAATTAGTTCATGTAATAATTAAATTCCAATGATACATTAATTCTCAAGTTGACACATATTTCATATATTTCCACATATTCATGTTGCACGCAATTTATAAAAACTAATGTAACACGTTTAAATCAATTAAACGAAATTAATACAATAAAATCCTAACGCTCAAAACCCAAGCGTGTCGAGCGTACCTGACTGTCTGAAAATCGGGGCGTTACATTGGTTCTCAACTTGCTTTTGAAATTCTAAGAATTTCTCAAAAGCTTCAGATTTATACTTCATTAAGTATACATAACCATATCGACTAAAGTCATCGGTAAAGGTTATGAAATACTGATGATTGTTTCTTGTGCTTACACTAAGCGGTCCACAAATATCAGTATGGATCAAATCCAAAACCTTAATGGCACGTTCCACAGTTCCTTTAAAAGGGACTTTGGACATTTTTCCTTTGAGACAGGATTCGCAAGAAGTTAACTCCTTAAGATCATTTTAAGAGAATGATCCTAAAGTTTTTATCTTGCTAAATTCTGTTCTTGGAAATGTGTCCTAATCTAGCGTGCCATAAGGGAGCTGAAACTTTGTCATCTCTCTTACGCTTCGTTTCTCGTTATATATTCATAATATTGATATTCTGAGTTAGATAAAGTCCATTACTTAGAGTACCAATGTGAACGGAAGATTTGTTCCGTTTGATAAAGTATTTACCATTCTTAATATAAGTTTCATAACCTTCACAATCTAATATGGGAACTGAAATTATATTACGAATAATGCTCGGTACATAAAGGACTTTATTTAAGACTAACTCAAAACTACCTAAATCTAATCTAATTGTGTCTAAAGCTCGAGCTTCAACATTTGAGCCATCGCCGATCTTCAAGACACATTCTCCTTCTTTGAGTTGTTGAACTTCACTTAGCATCTGTACATCATTACAGATATGAGTTCCACAACCGGTATCAAGTACCCAAGAACTAGAATTAATAGAAAGATTTATTTCAACGAGAAATATACATTTCTTTAGAGTAGCCTTGTACTCTGGGTAGTTTCTCCTCCAATGTCCCGCTTTGCCACAATGGAAGAAAACATCCTCTTTCTGATCACGCTTCTTCTTTTGGGCCTTCCCCTTCGAAACGCCACCAGTGGGCCTAAGGGGTTTCTTCTTCTTCTTTTGGGCTTTCTTGCCCTTACCTTTAGAAGGCCCAGAAGAGGAAGATGGAGCATTCACCATCAAAACCTTATTGTCCTTCTTGATCGTGCTTTCAACAGCCACAAGCTGACAAATCAGCTCAGCTACAGTAGCACCAACATGATTCATATTGAAGTTAAGGACAAATGGGTTGAATGATGGTGGGAGCGAAGCTAGCAACAAATCCACTGAAAGCTCATCTTTCAGTGGCATATCCATGGAGGTAAGTTTCTCAGTAAGGGCAAGAAACTTGAGTCCATATTCATGGACACTTGAACCTTCCCTCATTCTTAAGTGGAACAATTCCTTTGAAGTGTTATACCTTGTAACAAGTTCATGAGGGCGGTAAAGTTGCTCTAAGTGGTCGTAAATCTCCCAAGCGAATTCCATGGCCTCATGTTGCCTTTGCAAGTCCGGAGACATGTTAGCCAACATAAGGCAACGGGCTTGGAGATTATCATCCTTCCACTTCTGAATCGCGTCCCGCTCGGCCCGAGTGGGAGCCTCCCCTTCGGGACTAGGCTCCCCTTCGAAGAGAACATAAGTTCTCTTCTCATAATCTAAATTGATTTTTAGATTCCTCAGCCAATCAGAATAGTGAGGACCAGTCAACTTGTTTGACTCGAGGATCGATACAAGAGGGTTTTTGGTTGCCATTTCAAAACACGTAGAGAATCACAGAATCTACGACCTAAATGGTAAAACAGAGAACTAGTGAGCATGCTGAATGATAACGATATACAAAAGATAAGGTCTTTAATCTAATGTAGCTCCCACTGTTTTTCAAAGATCTAAGAGGAACACTTTTCCCAATGGGTACTAAGATCCTAGGCATTTTTACCTCGAACCCACGACTCGCGGACATTCTAAGTAAAACCCTAGGTAGGTACAACTTACCAATTCTAACACCTTTAGAACTCTTAATAATTGTTTTTGCATCACCTATCTTTCAATATGGACCCACGACTCGTGCGACATCCATATTTACTTAGGCGTTAAGCTAGACCCATCAATCATAAGATCATGATCAAAACTTAGTTCGAACGACCCATGACTCGCGGACATCGCCCTTGCTAAAATTAATCACGAAATATTGATCATTTAAAATGATCAATTAGGTAACTAAGAACTAATAAGGTCCAATAGCTATCCCACGACTCGCGAACAATAACTAGTTTCACTTACTAAACTTAAAACCTATTGATGGAATGCTAGGAATTTAATTCAAAATTTGCATCTCGAATTAAATACCTATTTGTTCGAAATTAGCTTAATATTTAATGGGAATTTTCGAATCAACCGGAGAGTTGTCCGGTTCGACCTCACCAACATATATGTTATCCAATTTTATTAGTCTTGATTAATGCAAGTACACTTAAATGCATTTCAAACAAGCACATAAACAGATAACATGTCCTAGCATGATACTAACATGTAATGATCATGGGTTCTACCTATCTTATGCGTGATATGTGGGAGCCAATCCACAATCACAAGTTCTAACGTACATGCCACATAAACAGTTTAAATCACATAAAGGAAAGCGGTAACAAAATACGAGCCCTATCTCTATTACATTTTTACAATTAAGATTCCCCTCCCTAACATTTTGAGGGGTCTTCACTTATGACCTCATTGTTACTTGATTGTGGTCCATCTTACTCCATGGGTGCATTGTCTCCAAAATGAAAATAAAACCTCACCACCTATCTCTACTCTCAAATTACAATAAAAAGAAAAAGACATAAAGTAATAAGGCTCAATCTTCATATTGGCCTTAAACAATTACACGGGGCATACCCCGGCCTCAAAACAGTAATATGGAAAGCCACATAATAAATCACATAATAGTACGCACATAAGTGAGGCTCCAACCTCAATTGAAAACGCAACTATAGGGCTCCAACCCCAATTTAAACCATCCATGTGCATAAATTAAAACCATACATAAGTCGAAACCCATGATCACCTAACATGCTTTTGCAAGAATTTAAATTTAACTAATAAATTAAAATTCTCGCTTTAAGCTCTAATAGCTTAAAACACGACTTAGATGCAATTCTTGTTCAAGAGCCTTTTCAATAAAACCCGAAAAACAATAAACCAATAAAATTCCAATTAATTTCCAAAAATTAATAATTTTATTCTTTCATTACTTTCAGAAAATAAAGTTCATAATTTTCCCAAAATCAAAATCGCTTTAATTTCTCAAAATCCCAATTTAATCAAAAATTTAAAATAATTTTATATTATCAAAATTGATTTTAAAAGATAAAATTAAAATAAAATAAAATTGGGATTTTAAGGACCGAAAACACGAAAAAACACGAAACTCGAAAACGAGCCCGAAAACGGCCCAGCAGTGCGAGGCACCGCCGCGCAGCAGCGCGCGCGCCAGTAGCGCGCACAGCGCGCGGCAGTTGCCGCTCTCGTGCGCACGCTGGGCGCGCATCACGCGCCTGCCGCGACTAGGCGGGCTGTGCAGGCGTCCAGCGCGGTTGCGGGCACGCCCGGGATGGCTCCCGCGCGGTTGCGGGAGGGGTTGGGCAACGTGCGCGCGCGGGCCTGGGGCGTGCTACACATTGGTACGTCCTAATCCCGCGCGTTTGTTTCGCGTCTCGTTTCGTGTCTAGGTTTCTCACAACCAATTCAATCCAAAATTAAAAAAAAATTCGATTTAGATAAATTTCAACTAAAACGATTTTCAAAACCGTTTTAGAAATTCAGGAAAAATTACAGTTTCGTATTTCAGGCTTTCTAAAAGAACTCAAGAATACTCAATTCGCATCTAAGCCTAAGAATTTCTACCAAATTCAGAATAATTGAGACGAATCAGAAACACGATTAACGAGGTGGCTCTGATACCACTTGTTGGAAAACACGAATCGGAAAGCAGCGGAATTTAAAAATTTTCCCAACAAAAGGACCTTGGACTCGCAATCGTGTATCCAAATTCGTAGAGATAAGAAACTTACTTTTCTTTTATTCTTTCTTGAAGCGTTTCAAGCCACCCAAGAACGCTCTTCTCGCGGCTTGATCCCCTCTCCTTGGTAAAGCTCGAATCTTCAAACTTCTAACTTGAAGCTCTCTAGAGATAGTCCACCAACTTGACTACAATCTAACTAGTAAGGATGCTAGTTCTCTAGTTAGTGTTTAGGCTTAACCTAGGGTTTCGTTTATCTTGGAGAAAGGATGGTGTTCAACACATGAACCAAAAGAATTGCCAAATTAGCTCTAAGGGGAGCTCGAGCTCCCCTATTTATAATAAAGGGAGGACCGAAAATCCTAGTCCTTATGGGCTAGGGTTTTGGTTTCTCTCTCCTATTACTTGATCATTAAGTAATTTTGACTTTGACTTTGAATTCAAATTCAAATCAACTTTTAAGAGAGCTAAAAATATCCAAACTATTTTTGGATAATTTTATACTTTATTTATTTAAAATAAAAAACTTATTTTTATCTAATTAATTAATTCATAATTTAATTAACTAGATTATTTTTCTCCAAAATAAGACTTTCTTTTTAATTCAAAATTAAACCAAAGTCTATTAAATAATTAATCACATTAATTATTTAACACATAAATAAATATACACATATATTTACACACGTGTGAGACACGTGTCACAAGGACACGTGTCACTCACGTGAGCCTGTAACGCCCCGTGTTTTCACACGTGCAGTTAAGAGTTACGTGCGCAATTACATTTAATTATATGAGTTTATATCTTGTTTTACTAATTGAATTTGGTTCTAATTTGATTTAATTGTTTAAATTTTATATGAATTCTAATTTGAGTTATGAATATATGAACGAATTTGTGAGAATGTGAATTTTGTGAATTCGGTGTTAATTGAATGAAATTACGTGTTTCGTGTTATTCGCGGACTTGATTGTAACTTATTTGAATGTTTTGGACTCAACTGGAAATTGAGTTTGGGCTTAATTGCCACTTTTTGAAAGTTTAGGGACCTATTTGAATATAGGCAACCCTGAACGGTTTTCGCGATATCTTGAGCTCCGGACCTCAAAATCGAGATCTGTAACCGGCGTTGAACTTGTTTCGACGATACCTATTCATTAAACCTAACCTTGTATTGTTTCGATACCGTTTGAACCCTCGACAACGAATCTTTTCACAACCTTGACTTTATAGCTTGCTGAACTGTTTACTAAACGAATCGAACTTGGACCGACCCGTATTCTACCCATTTTATCACTTAATATCAGCATTTGTTCCCTTATGCATCTCATTTCATCGATCATCATCATCTCAAGAGGCCAAGGAAGAGAGCTCCAAGAAACCCTTGTTTGATCATCCAAACCCTAAGCTCAAGATCAACTTTCTTCCAATCTTCTTCCAAGGTAATAAGTGATTTGAATTCTCCATCTTCTCCTCTATATGTTCATCTAAGTGAAGCATGATAGATGTTGGGGAATTGATATGGTTTGAATGAAAGCATGAATTGGGGTTTGATCTTGAACTTGGAATTTTAATGGTTTTAGGTGATAGTTGATGCATGAAAAATGATCCTTGTAGCTTCCTTATCATTTCTAGATGCTAAGATTTTGTGTTGGTTGAGTATAGCTTGAGTTGCCATTAATGGAGCTTGAAGCTTCCATGGGTGAAAGTTTGAATTTGGGTGATCATTTGCCAATCTTATGCATGAATTCTTACATATATGAATGGAGTGCATGTTATATGTGAATTATGTGACTTGAATACATGTCTAAGTGGTACAAAAGAGCTTCCTTATGCATGAATCACGCACGTATCAACTATACACTTTGCACCTCAATGAAACAAGGTGGTCCTTCTTAAGGGTGTGATTCCACAAGCAAGGCTTAGAGGAGTCAGGTTCACACTCCCACTGTCTGTAGGACTCATCGGCTTGGAGTATTTTACTAATCATGACTTATGTGATATAGGGCTCGTTTCATGAACCATTTCAACTAAATGGTAGAGTCCTAAAGTCATAAGGATTAGGGGAGTTCTTATACATGCACAGATAAAGTAAACGCATACCAAACAAGAGCATATAAAGAAGTGTTGCCTCAATACGTTATTTCATTCAAAGATTGTCTGTGATTACAATAAGGAAAAGCACAAAGCGGATATACAATCGGCTTTCTAGGGTACTATTCCCAACAAGGTTTACTTACAGGCTACCGGAAACGCACGAGAGGGCCAACAAACCGTCTTCCGGAGAGATGATAGTGTACAGAGACACCATAGTGGCAGGGGGGTTAAGATTCCCAATTTCGGTTCCCATGGCGAGCATTCTCAACTATCTGAACCTGAGCCCTTCCCAAATCGTCCCCAACGGCATAGCCCTCATCAACGCCTTCATTATATTGATGAAATGTACTGGGAACGAGCCCTCGATCCATAATTTCAACAGCCTGTTCCAAGTGGCTCGTTCACCCCGTTCGTCTTCGAGGGCAGGTTTTTACTATATTCAAGCAAAATCAAATCTGAGACTAATTAACTTTCCCTCGACTTTGTATGGTACTGAGTGCAAGGAGAAGTTCTTTTTTATGATGGTTCTTGAGGGTGATGATTTCGGAATCCCTCGAGCGTAGGTGATTCACGAGGAGGAGCCCCTTGTAAAATCTCATTTAGAGCCTGTATCCCCAATAAAGTGGGCTCAAGAATTGGCCCTTGCGATGAAGAATGAGGGCTGACTTATTCCAACCAAGGATCTGATGGATGATGAGGAGCTATAATTCCTCTGTGGGCTTGTGAGCCCCCCTGACATGATCGCTAACCCACCCTCGGAACATGGAAAGAGATGGTTAGATTCTAGGATACTAACTTTATATTAAGGATGATAACTTTTCCCCTTGGATTCTTGATAAGAGAAATTGATCCTCACGTTTTCTTTTGGCAGGCGTGAGCATTCTGATGGCAGGAAGAGGTGGCATGCAAGACGTGGCAGCACTCCTGAACACTCGGAGGAACCAAGGGCGCCCCCAGAATTAGCAACAACAACAAAACCAACAACATCAAAGGCTAGGCCGCTCGGGCAGTGGCCGTGGAGACGGCCGCGGAGGCGGTCGTAGTGGAGAAAGTTCAAGTGCCCCTGGCAGGGGACGAGGGGAAGGCCGAGGGGCCACCCCAGACAACAGGATTATCCCCCACCAAGGGGGCTGTTCCAACCAACGAGGCAGAGAGCGGCCTCTTCAAATCGCTCCCCACGAGTATCAAGGGCAACGCACGGGCGTTGTCATTAGAAAAATTTCGGAGGGCCAATCCTCTCCATCCAGGAAGAGGAAGAGACTGCCGGACTCGGTTCTGGGGACGGGAAAAGGGAAGGCCATCATGATAGGTGAGCCCGGAGATGGGGAGACCTCTTCTTCCGAGGGGAAAAAGATCTGGGCCTTCAAGCGCAGCAGTGACATGACATACCAACGTGCCTCCTCCTCAGGCCCCACTATTTTGTTGGACTGCCCAGCCATAAGAAACCTAGTG
The DNA here is from genome assembly GCA_037501455.1 of Lantana camara. Lineage (NCBI taxonomy): Eukaryota > Viridiplantae > Streptophyta > Magnoliopsida > Lamiales > Verbenaceae > Lantana > Lantana camara. Next base: position 24,493,359 of record CM074855.1, on the reverse strand, counting down.
TACGGCATCTTCCAAAGGCTGTAGTTCACTGGCGATCACAAGTAGCTGTTTGCCCAAATCACCGATCAAGGGGTGGAGGACCTTTGCTACTCCCTTATTGCGGTAAGTATTACATTCCTTTATAAGTATCTCCACACTTATGATTCCACGCATTCTCTTGGAGAATTGTCTAAGTGTTTTCTGATTCATCTCAGGAGGTTATCCCGAGGGTGAAGAATCTGCAACAATGCTCGGTGACTTTTGCTGAGCGCAAAGCTAAGTACAAGAAGATGGCTCGAGCGGCCACCCTGCTCAGCTCCAAGAAGAAAATGACGTCCTAAGGGCTAAGTTGGAGTCCCTTCAAACAGAGTTTGACAAGGTTAACAAGTAGTTGGAAAAGAAAGAAGAAGCTCGCAAAAAGCTCCGGGATAGGCTGACTAAGGCTCAAAGTGACAATGACACCTTAGCCAAGGACTTGCAAGAGTGGAATGAGCAGCTGAATAGCGCCAAGAAGAAGTATACTGAGGCCACCAAGAAAGCTTGCGAGGAGGAATTCAACAGAATTCTTCCCGAGCGGATAGCTCAAGCGAACCGCGAGGCTTTGCTCAAATTCTACCATTCCAAGGCGTTTGGATTTGCGGCCAATCTGCACTGCTATGATGAGGCTCAGAAGGCCTTCAACTTGGCCGTGGGACAATTGATCACACTGGGCCTGGCAGACCCCTATTCTTGAGGGGCACTGGTGCATAGGTCTTCAATATGATGAGGAACTGAGCGCTCCAGCAACGGCCGAGGGGAATCCTGAGGATAATTTGTCAGAGCCAGAGTATAATGATCTGGTTTCTCTACTTCGAGAGTTCATGAGGGCGCACGAGCTTGATGTGGAGCCCATCACCAAGGAGATTAACAAGGGGAAAACTGAGGCAGCACCTGTCCCCGAGGGTCCTTCCAATGCTGGCCCCCCCCTCCAAAAAACGCCGGCCACAGTGGAGACTCTAGGGCCCGCGGTTAAGACTACCGAGCCCTAAGCTCCCCAAGCACCCACCAACGTTCCCAACTCTGATGTGGTGGACTTAGAAGGTGGCCAAGGCCAAGATGCTCAAATTTAGTCTGGAGCATCATAACACATTGTGTAGCACCCCGGAGCGCAGAGCACTACATCCCCCGCACCATAACCCGACACGTGTAACGAAATAGAGACTCCACACACGCATCAAGCTACGGCGAATGGGTGACAAATAAAATCACACCTAAGCTAGGCGGTCTAGACGCTAATTCAGAGTGCGCAACAAAATCAAAATACATACGGAAGCAATAGGATCATCAACACACAAGTAATATCAAATTAATCCAAATAATTATGTAAGATACAATCATGCCCACCCCGGGCCAAATAAATCATATAAAAACATAAGTTCAAAATCATATACATATTCGTACTTTATACATAGTACCAAAACGGAAAGTAAAGATGTAGAATGTTAAAAGACCCGAACTAAGACTCAAACACTCAAAAGAAAACCATCGCCTAGCTCGAACCGAACCCTTCACCTGTAAACTCAAGAAACAAAGGGAAAAAAGAAGACAACGAGGAAGGGTCGGTCCTAAAGACTGGTGAGGGGGCTAACACATGCACACGTACATATACATAAAGCAGAGCATATTCAAAGTCATAAAAGCTCATGAACCGGGGCGTGGTTTTTGCAATCTAAAACATTTTAGCCTGTGATACTATATATAGAAAAGAGTTAAGGCCGAAGGCCAAAATTACCAAATTTTATAAATTAGGAATCCACTCCCGTTTCACGAACCATTTTCGTAATCAAAATCACACAACTCGATGAGTACGAGTTTCAGACCACCTAACTCCGTTCATAACCCAAATCAGAATCAAAATTCAAACAAAAACATAATTCAAACACACATACCTCTTCTCCGGGTGATGGAAGGGTTGTTCCTACCCTAACCATCGTTCATACTGTATGGGTCGTGAGTTTCATGACGCTCACGCCCGAGGATTCCATCCCCCACTAACCTCCTAGTAGGTTCCGGGGTGATCCTAAGTGTGGAGACCATACTCGGGAGTGACCCTACGATCCAACATCGTCCCGGGGCTCCTTTGTACAAATCTCCGGGGCCCAGTTCATAAGTTCATAATTCATAAATTCAGACTTATCTTTCAAAGTCATAGCTCGCTAGTTTCAAAACACACACACCAACCCTTTTTTCAAAACAAATAAACAAAAATATAACTTACATATACATAAAAGCGTTTTTCAAACATTTCATAACAACGGGTCAATTCCCACAAAATACGTATCAAACACGTATCTATATACATATATATACTTAAGTCGCATATTGGCTTCAAAATTCACGTAGGGTTATAGGTCGTATTAACTAAAAGGAAGAAAACCTCACAAAGGACCACCTCGTTACTCTCAAAATGAACCTCTGAACAAAACAAAGGACAAAAGCAGACTCAATATGAACCATAAACGCTCGGCAAATGCATGTGGATGCAAATGATGCAATGGACTTCATATAAGTTCATACTTAGGCATACCAGAGCAAATAACGAAATATCACACAAATAATTCAAGAATCAAACTCATATCATGTCATATAAACTCATAAAATACCATATAATAGCATACCACGAGCATTCATAAGTTTAAATTTCATATAAGAGGCAACAAATGCATAAGAAGGAAAATAGAGTAGCACCTAAGGTATATAAGAGTATATAAATTCATAATTAAAAAACGAGCATTCAAATCAAGCCATAAATTTAAAATATACAACATAACACATAATATAACATGTTAACTAAGTATATCATAGACATTCATAAGATTAAAACGCGATAAGGAAGCATGAGATGCAAGAAAACGTTAAACGTTTCAAATAAATGGTCATGCATTCACATGGCAATTATACTTAGCAAACGAGGCCATAAAATTAAAATAAATAACGAAACGTAACATATTATAACATATTAACCTGTTTGGATCATAATCGGGGTGGGAGAAATCGAATACAATTGAAAACGAAACAAGAAAAATGCACATAAACACACAACACACATGAAAAGGCCATGCAAAAGCCACTCACGGATTAGCCATTTAATGGCTGAGTTTGTGGGGGGTGATGGGGGCCACCAATCCCATGCACAAAGGGGGTGACCCCCTTGAGGAAGGCAGCAGCCCCAGCCAAGCGTGACCTCCACAAAGCTTCAAAAGCTTGACACCCGTCACCACACTGCAATAGCTTCTTCTCTGCGAACCTGCTGTTGTCTTCCCCCGTTTCTCACCAAAACATAACAGCAGCAGTGGCAAGCAAGTAGAAGCTCCAACCAACAACAACCTAGCAGCAAGAAGTAGCACAAAAATACAGCAAAGAAGGGCACACAACAGCAGCAAACACACGTAGCAGCAAAGAGATGTAAATGATGGAGTTCAAACTCATCTTCTTCAAGCTTTCAATCCAAACAAAAATGGTGGAGCCTCATACACTTAACATACATCAAATTCAAGCATATATATACATAAATGCAGCAAGTTTGATCACATTTCATGCCCCAATTCACACAAAAACGAACTCAAAGCATGGATTCAAGAATTGAAGCTAAAACCTAACTATTCATGCTCAAACTCATAAGATGCTCAAACCTCCATGAAAATGCAAAAACCATAGCTTAAAAGAACTCCAACGAGATGAGGAACAAGAATAAATTCATTCCTTTTGAATCGGAGAAGAATCAAAGAAGATATGAACTTGAAATCGTCAAAGATGAATAGTACAAAAATCCCTTCTTCCTGTCTCTCGGTTTCGAGCTTCTCTCACCTGCTCCCTTGCTGATTTCGAAATGAGGGTTATGGAGAGAGATATAGGTCTTAACTATGGTTAATTGGGTCTAAAAATCAAGTCATTTGGTTAAGAAATGATCAAGTTATGGCTAAAACCGTAAAAGGTGGCAGTCACGGAAGAGGCTTTCAGTTTGGGCAAAATTCGGAGGTTCAAACGGACTTAGAAAAATACAAGGATAGGTTCAAAAGCTCCCAAATTTCATTACGAGTCCAGCTTCACTTCCGGAATTCAAATCCAAATTCTCGAGATCAAGTTACGGCTTCCGGAACTCAAGGTGGACTAAAACGAGTTAGGCCCTCAAGTCCCTAACAAATAAAACGGTTCAAGAACCGTATCAAACGAACCGAAAAGAATAAAACGAACATGTAATCAAATCCATAAATCACATAATTCATGCATGGTAAACTGTCACAAAAATCGAAATCGAAAACGGAGGCAGACGGATCAAAAACGAAGTCACACAAGCAACATCATTCAAATATTCATATATAACACTTAACAAATAATTTCATATAATTCAAGAATTGCATATAAACAATATAATAAATATATAATTGCATAAATAAATAATTTAAATGCGCACGTATTGTAACACCCGTATTTTCGGAGCAAGATACGATGTCATTTTTGTACGATTAGAACTTTATTTATTCAACTTTGCACGTATTTGAATTGCTTTATTAATGTCTTAATTGTTTAATTAACTCAATTGCAATCTTATGAAATATGTGGACTTAATTGAAATATGTGTTTAGTGCCTATTTGCTCTTTAATTTAAAATTTGGATCTAATTGATTCTTATCTTAAACTTTGTAGTCACTTTATAATTTCATAACCTTTAATTTGGACTTAATCGATCTTATTGGGTACTTGAGAACTTAATTGTATAACTTTAATCTTTAAGGGACTTGATTGCAATTTTGGAAGAAAACCCCCTTTATACACCTGAAACCCTAGCGATGTATTCCTTCATTCTTTCCCCTTTGTCTTCAACAAGCAGCAGCAGCTGCTCTAGCTTCTCCACCAGCAAAGCCGCCCCAACCACCATTTTTCTCCGGAGAGATACAGCCAACCACCGTCGCCCTCTCTTCTCTCACTCCTTTCCCTTTCAGTTTCAAGCAGCGGCGTAACAGCTCCTACATCTCCGCCTCTCCGCCACCACCACGACTCAGCCCTCCGCCACCTTCTCGCCACTTGTTGTGAGGAAGGAGACCAGTCCGCGCGCCACCACTTTTGTCGGCCATAGCTCCACCACCAGCAGTGGATCTGTCCTCGACCCAGCCACCACCCTTGCTCCGCCGTCGACCGTCGAGCCACTGCCCTTTCACTCCAAGATTCAGCCGCGACACGCAACCCCCCTTACGAACTCAGCAGCAATGGCGCAACAACAGCAGATCCGGCGCCTCACGCGTTACCCTTCAACAAGCTTCAGCAGCGGCACAATTTGTTCAGAGATCTCCTCGCCAAGACGACGATTCAGCGCTACCACCACCTTCGTTCTGAAATCTCAACCCTCGTTCAGATCTGACCAGGGGCGAAATCCCTACACCCGACCCCATCATTTCACCACTATTGCCAAGTCCCAGTAGCAGCGTAGCAACAACCACCTATCACCATCACCGCCGCCGTGCCGTCACCATCGTCGGCTTCCATTCCAGGCGAACCACAGCCCCACCACCTATCACCATCACCTGTTCTTTCTCTCTCGTCGTTTGTCAGCCGAAAAGGTTGAGCAACAGTAATCGTTGGCAGCCCTATTTTCTCGCCATTCCTCATATTTTATTTAAGAGTAATTCTTGTATCTTGTAATTGGAATTGTAAATGTTGTTCCATTGGATTTTTGAGTTAGTGCAGAATTTTGGTTTTGGTAAATTTTCATAATTCATGATGATTTTTGGGTAGCTGAAACTAGGTATTTTATAACAAAGAAATTGTATAAATGAATGATAAATAATTTAATTGGGACATTATATTATTACTGATGAATTATAGATAAGTAAATTTATGTATGTTCCTTATTTGGTTGTTAGATTGAATGAACTTTGAACACTAAATGACTCGGTATGTATGAGAATTGTGATTTAGTGTATGGCAAACTTTTCCTATTTGTACTGTAATGGAGGCTGTATGTAGCTTATGAGTTTTGAAAACATGAATTCATTTACTCAATTCCTACTAAGAATTTGATCTTAGTGCCCACTTACGTGATATGTTGTAATTGAATTGATTTTGTTAGTCAACTAGATTATAGGTCGAAATTGTGCTGCTGGAATTCTTGAATTTTGCCAAGATATAATTATATTATGTTATTACAGGAAACCAGGATAAATATATTTATAAACTGTGTATTTGCTGAGTTGGTATAATTGAATTGGGATGTCGACAGGTTTAATGTGACACTATGCGACTCTTGGATTCCTGTTACTGAAGAAATTATTAGGGAATTACATGATTAATTGGCAAACTTAATCAAGTTAGTGTACTAAATGGTAACTGAATGACTTAGTATCCTCCCAAATATTTTATTATAGTGATCAAAGTGTTGGTGGAAATACAATTGCTATGAAACAACTTAGGTGTTTATATATATTATATATGGCTATTCGTGTAATTCTTAAATTGTGGATTTGGTATTTTATATTTGTATGTTTAACTGGATTCATGTTCATACAATGTTTGACTCTGAGTAATTGAGGTTGTAGACATGCTTATATGATCTATTATTAGTGGTTAGTGTTCACAAATCATGTCTGTGCTTGAATTGTGAGACTTTATGCAACATGAAACATTAATTGTACACATGACCACGTTCACTATATTATTATCATAAGTGTTATTTACATAAACTTACCATAACATCTCGGTGGCCTCATGATCAATGCCGTGCGTCTATGTGGTTCATGTCTAAGTCGTGTCTCAAAAGTACTTTATGTTTCCTTTTCTGTCAGTGATCTCCAGGGCGGAGACAATCCGATCGAGTTTGCAACCGTCTTGTCAGTTCTTGTATCTCGTCGTTTCTCAGGTGAGGTTTAGGATTTTGTATAGTTATGCGACCTATGACCTTTATATGCTGATTTCTACCCTTGCATGCGAGTATACCTTATTATGAATATGTATGTGTTGGATATGATATGTTTATGACCTTGTGAATCAGCTCTGTTTTGGAAAAATTAGATATGAAAGCATATGTAAGCTGTTTTGAAAAGTTATGTTATGTTATGATATGTTCTAGCGAGATTGCCATGAAAGATTGGCGTATATTCTGTTCTGGGGCCCAGGAGCTACGGGTAAGGAGCCCCCGGGACGATATCGGGCCGTCGGGGTTTAACCTGTGCGTAGTCTCCATCTGTATGAAGAGGATATATCGGGACCCACCAGGAGGTTTGGTTGGGAAACGGAGTCCTGAGGGTTTGAGTAGCATTAGCACTCCTCTCGTTTGTCTGGATGGTTAGGGTCGTGCAACCCTACCATCACCCAGAGTTGAGGTTGGTATGCTATGATTCTGTATTTCTGTTTTGTTATGATATGAGGAGTTGAGGTTGGAAGCTTGTACACGCCGAGCATATGTTCTGTTCTATCTGGGAATTATGAATCGGGATAGAGTCTTTCTGAAAAATGGTTTCTAAACTTATATCTATATCTATTTTGGGTTGTTTTGAAATGTTCTGGTATGCAACACCTATCCCCGGTTCATGAGCCCACCCTTTTGATATGTGTTGTGCTCTATATATATATTGTGGGTGTGCGTTAGCCCCCTCACTCAGTCAGTTGATTGACCCTCTCATTTTATCTTTTAGTTTGCAGGCTTTGCATTGGAGTTCGAGCTAGGCGGCGTGAGTCGGTTTTTGTGTTCAGTTGTCGTGTTGAGTTTGTTGTCTTCGTTTAAGGTTGTCTTGCATTACATTCGGATTTGGACAAGTTATGTATGAATGTTAAATTCGGGATTATATTATTTACTAATATGAACTTTTCGGGACAGGCTTCTAGGGATAGTTGAACCCGTCACCTGCTTTGCATGTTTTGTTGGTTTTATTTACTTCCACGCTCTGAGTTTGTCGAGTTAGCTCCGCCTAGCCTAGTGTGTGAGTTGGTCTCCCGTTTGCTATGATTCGAATTTGGGCATGGACTTCCTATTTCATGACCGGGTCTGGATCTTAGTGCGGGGGATGTGGTATCCTCCGTCTGGGGTACTACACGTATCACTCTCGAGATGGCGTACCTGTATGACCGAACGAGCGGGACGTTACACATTACCCCTCACTAGTATCCCATATGCTCTGTAAGTTGTTTATGCCTTGACAACATGGGTACTTGTTTAGATAAGATTCCTGTGATCTTTTCAAGTGGTTCAATCTTGTAAACAGGAACTAGATAGCTATCCCCGAGGGCCTTTTGAATCTTTTGTCTGTTTCCTTTGAGAAAACCTTGTAATTTTCTGATGCTTATCATTGGCTTCAACTCCCATCTTTTGTACTTCGAGCGCAAGCTCCTTTTGAATGAATGAATGAATATTGCCCTGGAAATGAATGCTTGTTTGTTTTTTACCTTTGCATTTTACTGCCATTTGCTTATCCTTTTTACGCTCTAATATAAGAGGTTTGAGAATGAAGCTAAGTAAAATCTAGCAAAAAGGTTAGCATTATTTAGGCCAAGTAAAGAAACACGAGGGCCCGTTTTCGAGAGTGCCCTGGTTGAATTTTCCATAAGAAAATTTGATAACAAAGAACGCGAGGGATCTGTTTTCGAGGGTTCCCTGGTTACCTAGAAAATTTCTTCAAAAGAGTTCCCACAGGAAATTCCAATTAGAAAGAACGCGAGGGGCCGTCTCTGAGGCACCCTGGTTACTTTGGAAATCTTAATAAATAAGAACGCGAGGGGCCCATTTTCGAGGGTACCCTGGTTACTTAGAAAATTTCTTCTTAGGAATTGTCCATAAGACATTTAATAGCGGAGAACGCGAGGGACCCACCTCCGAGGGTGCCCTAGTTAAATTTTCCATAAGAAATTTGATGATAAAGAACGCGAGGGGTCCCATTTCGAGGGCTCCCTGGTTACTTAGGAAATTTTAATAAATAAGAACGCGAGGGGCCCGTCTTCGAGGGCACCCTGGTTACTTAGGAAATTTCAATAAATAAAAATGCGAGGGCCAGTCTCCGAGTGCACCCTGGTTGCTTAGGAAATTCCCTTTAAGGAGTTCTCCATAGGAAATTTTGTTAAATGTTCCTAAGTTTCGAGCGTGCACTAGAAGTGGAATCTAACCTCTCAGTTAGGTTTTCGAGCGCAAACTAGAAGTGAGATCTAGTTGGTCTACCCTTATTCCTCTATCCCAGAACCGACTTAGCAGTTGGGGATATGCACGTATGTGTATTAACAAGCCTTTCGACGCGGAGTTGGTGCTCGATATATATAAGGTAACCCTTGTATAAGGGATCCGCTCGCCTTGGGCCTGTGCAGTTTTTGCCTAGGGAACCAAGGGGGGACTTTAATAGCGTGTTATAGGTACGCTTTGTACAGAGCGTTCTATTTAAAAGAAGTAAATTCCTTTGCTTTTTTTTTTTCCCCAAAAATGATTACATTGAGCCCAAAATTGGGATTTTACAAAGTGTCCTTAAGAAACTTTAAACATAAAACCGTCGAAGGTTGCATGCATTCCATGGCCGAGGGAGGCGCTCGCCTTGAAGCGTTTCAAGCATGTAGGTGTTATTGGCTCTTACTTGGGTAACCTTAAATGGCCCTTCCCAATTTAGGTCCAACTTACTCACATGCTTTGATACCTCAACCTTTTTTAGGACCAGGTCTCCCAGTTGGAATGTTCTTTCCTTGACACGATTGTTATATTGCCGAGCCACTGAGGCCTTTTATTTGTGAATACGCTTCCAAGCGTTATCCCTTCTTTCTTCCAAAAGGTCCAACTTGAGCACCCTGTTTTCTTTGTTAGTGTTATGTTCAAAGTAAGTAACACGTGCGGACTCTTGTGCAATTTGCACATGTAACATAGCTTCTGAACCGTACACAAGGGAATAAGGAGTTTCTCCCGTAGCGGCTTGAGGGGTTGTGCGGTAGGCCCATAAGGCTCCTTGCAGCTCCTCAGCCCACTCACCCTTCTTGCTTTCGAGCATTGTTTTCAAATGCTGCAGGATGCTCCTTTTGGTAACTATAGCTTGACCGTTGGCTTGGGGATTGTTAGGAATAGTGCCCTAGAAAGCCAATTGTATATCCGCTTTGTGCTTTTCCTTATTGTAATCACAGACAATCTTTGAATGAAATAACGAATTGAGGCAACACTTCTTTATATGCTCTTGTTTGGTATGCGTTTACTTTAGCTGTGCATGTATAAGAACTCCCCCCTAATCCTGATGACTTTAAGACTCTACCATTTAGGTGAAATGGTTCATGAAACGAGCCCTATATCACATAAGTCATGATTAGTAAAATACTCCAAGCCGATGAGTCCTACAGACAGTGGGAGTGTCAACCTGACTCCTCTAAGGCTTGCTTGTGGGATCACGCCCTTAAGAAGGACCACCTTGTTTCATGGAGGTGCAAAGTGTATAGTTGATATGTGCGTGATACATGAGGGTGCTTACTTTAATAAGTAAGTTCACTAAGGTGCCCCGTGTGAGAACATTCCTAAATGGGAAAGGAAGTTTCTATTTCAGGAAATGGAAACTTCCAGATTAGGAAATATCTCACGAGTCATTGATGTGATTAATTGATCCTTAGACTTGAAGTTCATTGTCACTTTATGAGTTAACTCTGTAGTCTTAGGTATAAGCTTTAAAGGGTGTCGCCTTAGACAACTGATTCAAGGCTTATGCTGGGGCTGCACAAGTGATTCATGAAAGTGAATGAGAATCAAGAAAGGACCTACACTTGCATTTGCAAGGTGATCTCTTATTGTGTAAGTCATTCATATGCCATATGGAGTCCTTGGCCAAGGAAGTAGATCAAGACATCAAGAAAAGGGTTTCTTGGATTGAGATCAAATGGATATGAAATGCACTTAGCTTTAAGACCGGATTATTAGGGTTCTGATTATTCCCTTGCCCTAGATCTTGGTTGAGAGATAGTAAGTAGGAGGATTGTATCTCACATGAATCAATAACTTAAAGGTTCTGTCGAATCCGAACATTCCAATTCAGCTAGGGGTTAAACACCTGTTGCTAGACTATGGTCGTTTAATATGTGGACTGATTAATTAATTAGTGAATTAATTAATTAGGGTCTCTGCTAATTGAATTGAGAACCTAGAGGGTCACACACAACAACTTGGTTACATGAGTTGAGGCTTGAAAATGATTAAACGAGTTAATCGGGCCTAGAGGGTTCCACATGTGTGAAACCACACGTGTGGGTCACGTGACTGGATACGTGTGCCACACGTGATTATTTAATTATATATTAAATAATTAAATGTGTTAATTATTTAATAGACTTTGGCGCGCACACCTGTACGGGAGCCTAGGCGCGCCCGCCCGTCACTGCCCAGCCGCCCGCCCACAAGGTACGCACGGCCCTTTCGCGTAAGGGCCCCGTTTTCTCCGTCGCAATCCGACTTTTCGTATTTCGTGCAATCCAGTCCCAATTTTTTTATCTTAATTTTAAAACTTTATTTTTGAATATTTATTTTAATTTTTGAATAAAACTTAAAATTGGGAATTTTGAGAAATAGAAACGGTTTATATTTTGAGAAAATACATCTTTGATAAAATTATTAATTTTCAAAAATTAATTGGAGTTTTATTTGTTTTGCTAATTTGGGATTTATTGAAAACTGTTATAAATAAGACTCGCATCAAGTCGTGTTTTAAGTCATTAAGACTTGAAACGGGAATTTTAATTTATTGGCTAAATTTAAATTCTCGCAAAAGCATGTTAGGTGATCATGGGTTTAGACTTATGTATGGTTTTAATTTATGCACATGGATGGTTTAAATTGGGGTTGGAGCCCTATAGTTGCGTGTTTTCAATTGAGGTTGGAGCCTCACTTATGTGCATACTGTTATGTGATTTATTATGTGGCTTTCCATATTACTGTTTTTAAGGCCGGGGTATGCCCCGTGTAATTGTCTAAGGCCAATATGAAGATTGAGCCTTATTACTTTATGTCTTTTTCTTTTTATTGTAATTTGAGAGTAGAGATAGGTGGTGAGGTTTTATTTTCATTTTGGAGACAATGCACCCATGGAGTAAGATGGACCACATTCAAGTAACAAGGAGGCCATAAGTGAAGACCCCTCAAAATGTTAGGGAGGGGGATCTCGATTGTAAAAATGTAATAGAGATAGGGCTCGTATTTTGTTACCGCTTTCCCTTATGTGATCTAAACTGTTTATGTGGCATGTATGTTAGAACTTGTGATTGTGGAGTGGCTCCCACATATCACGCATAAGATAGGTAGAACCTACCCATGATCATTGCATGTTAGTATCATGCTAGGACATGTTATCTGTTTATGTGCTTGTTTGAAATACATTTAAGTGTACTTGCATTAATCAAGACTAATAAAATTAGATAACATATATGTTGGTGAGGTCGAACCGGATAACTCTCCGGTTGATTCGAAAATTCCCATTAAATATTAAGCTAATTTCGAACAAATAGGTATTTAATTCGAGATGCAAATTTTGAATTAAATTCCTAGCATTCCATCAATAGGTTTTAAATTTAGTAAGTGAAGCTAGTTATTGTCCATGAGTCGTGGGATAGCTAGTGGAGCTTATTAGTTCTTAGTTACCTAATTGATCATTTTAAATGGTCAATATTTCGTGGTCAACTTTGGCAAGGGTGATGTCCGCAAGTCGTGGGTCGTTCGAACTAAGTTTTGATCATGATCTTATGATTGATGGGTCTAGCTTAACGCCTAAGTAAATATGGATGTCGCACGAGTCGTGGGTCTATATTGAAAGATAGGTGATGCAAAAACAATTACTAAGAGTTCTAAAGGTGTTAGAATTGGTAAGTTGTACCTACCTAGGGTTTTACTTAGAATGTCTGCGAGTCGTGGGTTCGATGTAAAATGCCTAGGATCTTAGTACCCATTGGGAAAAGTGTTCCTCTTAGATCTTTAGGAATTCAAGATCTTTGAAAAACAGTGGGAGCTGTATTAGATTAAAGACATTATCTTTTGTATATCGTTATAATTCAGCATGCTCACTAGTCCTCTGTTTTACCATTTAGGTCGTAGATTATGTGATTCTCTACGTGTTTTGAAATGGCAACCAAAAACCCTCTTGTATCGATCCTCGAGTCAAACAAGTTGACTGGTCCCAACTATTCTGATTGGCTGAGGAATCTAAAAATCATTTTAGATTCTGAGAAGAGAACTTATGTTCTCTTCGAAGGAGAGCCTAGTCCCGAAGGGGAGGCTCCCACTCGGGCCGAGCGGGACGCGATTCAGAAGTGGAAGGATGATAATCTCCAAGCCCGTTGCCTTATGTTGGCTAACATGTCTCCGGACTTGCAAAGGCAACATGAGGCCATGGAATTCGCTTGGGAGATTTACGACCACTTAGAACAACTTTACCGCCCTCACGAACGTGTTACAAGGTATAACACTTCAAAGGAATTGTTCCACTTGAGAATGAGGGAAGGTTCAAGTGTCCATGAATATGGACTCAAGTTTCTCGCCCTTACTGAGAAACTTGCCTCCATGGACATGCCATTGAAAGATGAGCTCTCAGTGGATTTGTTGCTAGCTTCGCTCCCACCATCATTCAACCCATTTGTCCTTAACTTCAATAAGAATCATGCTGATGCTACTGTAGCTGAGCTGATTAGTCAGCTTGTGACTGCTGAAAGCACGATCAAGAAGGACAATAAGGTTTTGATGGTGAATGCTCCATCTTCCTCTTCTGGGCCTTCTAAAGGTAAGGGCAAGAAAGCCCAAAAGAAGAAGAAGAAACCCCTTAGGCCCACTGGTGGCGTTTCGAAGGGGAAGACCCAAAAGAAGAAGCGAGATCAGAAAGAGGATGTTTGCTTCCATTGTGGCAAAGCGCGACATTGGAGGAGAAACTGCCCAGAGTACAAGGCTACTCTAAAGGAAGGTATTTTTCTTGTTGATGTAAATCTTTCTATTAATTCTAGTTCTTGGGTACTTGATACCGGTTGTGGAACTCATATCTGTAATGATGTACAGATGCTATGTGAAGTCCAACAACTCAAAGAAGGAGAATGTGTCTTGAAGATCGGCGATGGCTCAAATGTTGATGCTCAAGCTTTAGGCACAATTAGATTAGATTTAGGTAGTTTTGAGTTAGTCTTAAATAAAGTCCTTTATGTACCGAGCATTATTCATAATATAATTTATGTTCCAATTTTAGATTGTGAAGGTTATGAAACTTATATTAAGAATGGTAAATACTTTATCAAACGGAACAACTCTTCCGTTCACATCGGTACTCTAAGTAATGGACTTTATCTAACTCAGAATATCAATATTATGAATATACAACGAGAAACGAAGCGTAAGAGAGATGACAAAGTTTCAGCTCCCTTATGGCACGCTAGATTAGGACACATTTCCAAGAACAGAATTAGCAAGATAAACACTTTAGGATCATTCTCTGAAAATGTTCTTAAGAAGTTAACTTCTTGCGAATCCTGTCTCAAAGGGAAAATGTCCAAAGTCCCTTTTAAAGGAACTATGGAACGTGTTATTAAGGTTTTGGATTTGATCCATACAGATGTTTTGTGGGCCGCTTAGTGTAAGCACAAGAAACAATCATCAGTATTTCATAACCTTTACTGATGACTTTAGTCGATGTGGTTATGTATACTTAATGAAGTATAAATCTGAAGCTTTTGAGAAATTCTTAGAATTTCAAAAGGAGGTTGAGAATCAAACTGGTCACAAGATCAAAGCACTTCGATCTGATCGAGGAGGCGAGTATCTTAGTGAAGAATTCCTTAATCATCTCAAAGATAATGGGATTATCTCTCAGTGGACTCCTCTGGGAACTCCTCAGCTTAATGGAGTTTTTGAAAGAAGGAATCGAACCCTACTTGATATGGTTCGTTCCATGATGAGTTTCACTGACTTACCACCTTCTTTCTGGGGTTATGCCCTAGAAAGTGCAGCAAAGATTATGAATCTAGTTCTCTCTAAGTCAGTCCCTAAAATACCCTATGAAATGTGGCATGGTAAAATCCCTGGTTATTCTTACTTAAGAATTTGGGGTTGTCCTGCTTACGTGAAGAGGACAGTGGGAGATAAGTTAGAATCTCGTTCTAACTTATGCTACTTTGTAGGTTATCCTAAGGAATCCATAGGATACTACTTCTATGATCAATCTGAGCAAAAGGTGTTTGTTTCCAGAAATGCCACTTTTCTTGAGGAACCATTCCTTAAAGAAAAGAAAGGGAAGATCATAGAATTAGAGGAAGTGCAAAGTGAGCCCACGCCACCCACTGAAGAGACGTCCCCTACTGATCAACCACAACCAATCACGGATTTCGATACACACGTAAATCCTCCTCTAAGGCGTTCTGAACGCACTCCTAGACAGCCGGAGAGATGGTACGTATTCTTCCATGAAATCTCTCAAAAGGATAATGATCCTTTAACATATGAGGAGGCACTTTCAGATTCTGACTCTGAACAGTGGATATAAGCCATGAAATCCGAAATGGATTCCATGAACTCCAACCAAGTTTGGACCTTGGTAGATTTGCCTGATGGGGTCAAACCCATAGGTTGCAAATGGATCTTTAAGAGAAAGCTTGGAGTTGATGGAAGCATTGCAGCCTACAAAGCAAGACTGGTTGCAAAAAGATTCACTCAAAGACCCGGCGTGGACTTTGATGAAACCTTTTCACCAGTTGCAATGCAAAAGTCTATTCGGATCATGCTTGCCATTGTTGCGTATTATGACTATGAGATATGGCAAATGGATGTGAAAACTGACTTTCTCAATGGTGACATTGATAAAGACATTTATATGGAGTAACCCATAGGTTTCACATTCAGTGGGAGTGAGCAAAAGGTTTGCAAACTCCAAAGATCAATCTATGGATTGAAACAGGCTTCTAGGAATTGAAACATTCGATTTGATGAATCAGTCAAAGCGTTTGGCTTCATTCAAATTTCGAATGAATCATGTGTGTATAGAAAGGAATTGGAGACCTCAGTGCTATTCTTAGTACTTTATGTTGATGACATCAATCTTATTGGGAATTCGAAGGAAGAAATGAAAGTGACTAAGTTATGGTTATCGAACCAATTCGAGATGAAAGATCTGGGTGATGCGTCCTATATCCTTGGAATTAAAATCTATAGAGATAGATCTAGAAGGTTAATAGGACTATCACAGTCGATGTACATTGACAAAGTATTGAAGAGATTCAATATGGAGTCAGCAAAGGTTAAGAACCTTCCTATGAGTGTAGGAACATGTCTTTCAAAGAAGATGTGTCCTAAGACTAACCTTGAGACGGAGACAATGACTCATACACCTTATGCGTCAGCAATAGGTAGCATAATGTATGCAATGTTATGTACTCGACCGGATGTGGCTTATGCACTTAGTGTTACAAGTCGTTTCCAATCTGACCCTGGAGATGGTCACTGGGCTTCCGTGAAGAATACTCTCAAGTACTTGAAAAGTACTAAAGATTTATTCTTAGTTTACGGAGGTCAAAAAGATCTTACTGTCGAAGGATACTGCGATGCAAGCTTTGCATCTGACTTAGATGATTTTAAGTCAATGTCAGGATACATTTTCTGCCTAAACGGCGGAGCAGTGAGTTGGAAGAGTTCCAAGCAATTGACCACTGCAGATTTGACCACTGAGGCCGAATACTTAGCTGCAAATGATGCAGCTAAGGAAGGTGTTTGGATTAGAAACTTCATTCAAGAGTTGAATGTTGTTACTAGCATGAAAGACCCCATTACTGTGTTTTGTGACAACACTGGGGCGGTTGCTCAAGCAAGAGAACCAAGATCTCACCAACGGACCAAGCACATTATGAGGAAGTATCACCTAATCCGTGATATTATCAAAAGAGGAGATGTACAAGTTGAGAGGGTCACATCAGCAGAGAACGTGGTAGATCCACTTACTAAACCCCTTAGTCGTGAAGCTTTCCAAGGTCATCTTCAGAAGATGGGACTTAGAATAGCTTTAGAATGGCTTTCACGGGCAAGTGGGAGATTGTTAGGAATAGTGCCCTAGAAAGCCGATTGTATATCTTCTTTGTGCTTTTCCTTATTGTAATCACATATAATCTTTGAATGAAATAACAAATTGAGGCAACACTTCTTTATATGCTCTTGTTTGGTATGCGTTTACTTTAGCTGTGCATGTATAAGAACTCCCCTAATCCTGATGACTTTAGGACTCTACCATTTAGGTGAAATGGTTCATGAAACGAGCACTATATCACATAAGTCATGATTAGTAAAATACTCCAAGCCGATGAGTCCTACAGACAGTGGGAGTGTCAACCTGACTCCTCTAAGGCTTGCTTGTGGGATCACGCCCTTAAGAAGGACCACCTTGTTTCATGGAGGTGCAAAGTGTATAGTTGATACGTGCGTGATACATGAGGGTGCTTACTTTAATAAGTAAGTTCACTGAGGTGCCCCGCGTGAGAACATTCCTAAATGGGAAAGGAAGTTTCTATTTCAGGAAATGGAAACTTCCAGATTAGGAAATATCTCACGAGTCATTGATGTGATTAATTGATCCTTAGACTTGAAGTTCCTTGTCACTTTATGAGTTAACTCTGTAGTCTTAGGTATAAACTTTAAATGGTGTCGCCTTAGACAACTGATTCAAGGCTTACGCTGGAGCTGCACAAGTGATTCATGAAAGTGAATGAGAATCAAGAAAGGACCTGCACTTGCATTTGTAAGGTGATCTCTTATTGTGTAAGTCATTCATATGCCATATGGAGTCCTTGGCCAAGGCAGTAGATCAAGACATCAAGAAAAGGGTTTCTTGGATTGAGATCAAATGGATATGAAATGCACTTAGCTTTAAGACCGGATTATTAGGGTTCTGATTATTCCCTTGCCCTAGATCTTGGTTGAGAGATAGTAAGTAGGAGGATTGTATCTCACATGAATCAATAACTTAAAGGTTCTGTCGAATCCGAACATTCCAATTCAGCTAGGGGTTAAACACCTGTTGCTAGACTATGGTCGTTTAATCTGTGGACTGATTAATTAATTAGTGAATTAATTAATTATGATCACTGCTAATTGAATTGAGAACCTAGAGGGTCACACACAACAACTTGGTTACATGAGTTGAGGCTTGAAAATGATTAAACGAGTTAATCGGGCCTAGAGGGTTCCACACGTGTGGGTCACGTGACTGGACACGTGTCATTGGGACACGTGTGCCATACGTGATTATTTAATTATATATTAAATAATTAAATATGTTAATTATTTAATAGACTTTGGTTTAATTTTGAATTAAAAAGAAAGTCTAATTTTGGAGAAAATAATCTAGTTAATTAATTGTGAATTAATTAATTAGATAAAATAAGTTATTTATTTTAAATAAATAAAGTATAAAATTATCCAAAAATAGTTTGGATATTTTAGTTCTCTTGAAAGTTGATTTGAATTTAAATTCAAAGTCAAAGTCAAAATCAAAATTACTTGATGATCAAGTAATAGGAGAGAGGGACCAAAAAAAATCCTTTGCCCATAAGGACTAGGATTTTCGGTCCTCCCCCTCTTATAAATAGGGGAGCTCGAGCTCCTCTTAGAGCTAATTGGCAATTCTTTTGGTTCATGTGTTGAATACCATCCTTTCTCCAAGATAAACGAAACCCTAGGTTAAGCCTAAACACTAACTAGAGAACTAGCATCCTTACTAGTTAGATTGTAGTCAAGTTGGTGGACTATCTCTAGAGAGCTTCAAGTTAGAAGTTTGAAGATTCGAGCTTTACCAAGGAGAGGGGATCAAGCCGCGAGAAGAGCGTTCTTGGGTGGCTTGAAACGCTTCAAGAAAGAATAAAAGAAAAGTAAGCTTCTTATCTCTACGAATTTGGATACACGATTGCGAGTCCAAGGTCCTTTTGTTGGAAAATTTTTAAATTTCCGCTGCTTTCTGATTCGTGTTTTCCAACAGGGATGCCCCACGAAAGTGAAGCGTTGTTCAATTCCCAATTCCGAGCACCACTCTCGGGTGTCTGCTGTGATAAACTGGGATCCATTATCTGAAATCAATACTCTCAGAATACCATATCTGCAGATGATGTTCTTCCATATGAAGTCCCTAACCACACGAAAGGTGATTTTGGCAACCGCTTTTGCTTCAGCCCACTTTATGAAGTAGTCCATTGCTAAGATAACAAATTTATTTTGTCCTACTGCAATTGGCAAGGGTCCCACGATATCAATGCCCCATTGATCAAAAGGCCATACGACATCTATAGGGGTCATCTGAGCCGCAGGTAGCTGTGGAATGTTGGAATGAAACTGACACTTGGGGCACTTCTTGGAAAAGGTAATTGCATCCTGCAAAATCGTGGGCTAATAGAGGCCGTTTCTTAGTACTTTCTTAGCGACGACACTCCCCCAAGAGTGATTTCCACAACTTCCACTGTGGATATGCTCGAGGACTTCCTTGGCTTATAAGGGCCTCAAACATCTCAACAGAGGGCCTTGGTAGGATCGCTTGAAGAGTCTCCCCTCCTGGTCAAGGGAAAACCGAGGGGCTTTGCTCCTGATTTTTCTTGCTTCTACTTTGTCAGTAGGGCAGACACCCTCCCTAAGGAACCTTATTATATCATCAAGCCAGCAAGGCTCAGATGGATCAATCATGGTTACCTCCTGAGTACATATCTTTTCCTTTATCAAAGGCTCTTCCGTTCTTACAAAAGTAATGGAACGATCGCATGATCCCTCGAGGGCGGAGGCGAATTTGGAGAGGGCATCTGCACGCTCGTTCTCCACTGGTGGGACCTGTAACAGGTGAAATTCCTTAAACTTGCAAATTACTTCTTTTGCTTTTCTCAGATACTGCACCATGGTGGCTTCTCGAGCCTCATAGGTTCTTTCAATCTGGTTTGCGATTAGCTGAGAGTCTACATAGGCAGTGATTCGAGAGGCTCCGTTTTGAAGGGCGATTTTTAGCCCTTGGATAAGGGCCTCGTATTCCGCCTCATTGTTGGTAACTTGAAAATCCAGTTTGATCGCGAAGTCTATCTTAGCTCCGTCGAGGTCTCTAAGGGTCACCCATGCTCCTTCCCCTTGAGAGGTTGAGGAGCCATCTGTGTGCAGGAGCTAGGGGTGAACAAAAATCAAACCGGTAATCGAACCGAATCGATAACCGAACCGAACCGCTACGGTAATATTTTGGTTTTTCGGTTTTGGTTTTGGTAATATTTCGATTTCAGTTAGTAATATTTTGGTTTTTAGGTTTCGGTAAAAACCAAATGTTTTTCAGTTTTTACCGAAAAACCGAAAAAACCCCCTTTTCTTTTAACGTTTTTTTATTTTTCAATTCCCCATTTTCACACTTTTAGTTCACTTTCACATAATTCACTCTTTAGAATTTAGATAGAGACTTCCAACTTCACCGATTTTAGATCTAGGGTTTCCAATTTTTTTTCACGGCCGCCGGACTCCCAAGACTCCGACCAAGACGCCGCCACCAGCGGCCAACCCACCACCCTTTCTCCCCGTCGCCACTAGACCCACCACCGACCTATCTCCGACTCCCAAGAGTGAAGAGATTTCCATCAAGTCGCCGGCAACCCCAAGTCCCCAATCGACTTCTCCGCCGGACGCCGGTGCCTCTGCGCTTAGCATCTGGTTTCCCAGTAAGAATTCCTCTCTTTGCCTTGATGACTTTGATTAGTTGTTGAAGGTTGGACCGCCACTATCATGTGACTGCTGTGCTGGAGGCTGGACTGCTTTTGAATTGTTGTTATTGCATTTGAATTGCAGCATGAATGATGGATTGATTTTGTTTGTTTTAAGTTTCAATGTTGGCCATGAATGAAAATTATGAAACGAAGGCTTGCTTCCATGTTTTTATTTAATTATTTGGCTTGTTTCCATTTTTTTTTTAAATTTTTATTGAATTTCGGTTTTTCCGGTTATTAACCGAAACCGAAACCGATCAAGAACGGTTCGATAAACGTTAGCTAAAATAAAAAACCTAACTTTCGGTTAATCAAATTGGCTTAGCTCAATCGCTTATTTAATCAATCTTCCCGAGACACCAGGTTTTGACAAGACTTGCCTTAGTGGCTGGTCTGTAAGCACTGTGATGGAGTGTGCCTGGAAATATGGCCACAACCTTCGTGATGCGTTCACGAGGGCAAAGATAAAATTTTCAATCTCCAAATACTTCTTTTCAGCACCCTGCAGAGTTTTACTCCAATAATAGACCGACAAGTGCTTGTGCTCGTTGCCTCCTGGGAGACCGAGAGGTAGATGAAAAGATTTTCACCCTCGATCGGTTTTTTTAGTAGTGGTGCACACGAGAGGTAGGTTTTCATATCTTGCAATGCTTTTTCACACTCCTCAATCCAGGCAAAGTTCCTGGCGTTACACAGGATTTTGAAGAATGGCAAATTCCTGTCCGCCGAGCGGGAGATAAACCTGTTCAAGGAGATTATCTTCCCCACTAAGACCTGTACTTCTCTGACATTTCGAGGGGAGGGGATTTCCATGATGGCCTTGATCTTTTCGGGGTTAGCCTCAATTTCGCGTTGGCTGACGACATATCCCATGAACTTACCCCCTCGAACTCCAAATGTACATTTGGAGGGATTCAACTTCATGCCATACTGGCGTAATATATCAAAAGTGCGATTCAGGTCTTCCAGATGAGAGTGTTGCCGCTCGCTTTTGACAATCATGTCATCCTCGTAAACCTCAATTGATCCCCCTATCTCTTTTTCGAACATCTTGTTAACGAGGCGCTGATACGTAGCACCAGCGTTCTTTAATCCAAATGGTATGACCAAAAAATAATACACTCCCATATGCACCACAAAGGAAGTTTTTGGGCGATCCTCGGGAGCCATGAAGATTTGGTAATATCCCTGGAATGCGTCCATCATGCTCATTAATTCGCAACTAGCTGTTGAATCCACCAGTTGGTCAATTCGAGACAAGGGGTATAGATCTTTAGGGCAGGCCTTGTTGAGATCTGTAAAATTATTGCACATTCACCACTTGTTGGCACTCTTAGGCACGAGAACGACGTTGCACAGCCATTCTGGATACAGGATTTCCTCAATGTATTGAGCTTCGAGGAGCTTGTTCACCTCTTCCTCAATGATTTTCCTCCGAAATCCATTAGCATCTCTCTTTTTCTGTTTGATGGGCTTGAAGGCGGGGTCCATGTTGAGCCTGTGAACTATAACGGATCCACGTTGAGCCTGTGAACTATAACGCTGGGGTCAATCCCAGTGAGATCAGACGCCTTCCCAGCGAAAACATCTATGTTTTCCCACAAGAAATCGATCATCATGATCTGCGAGGGTCCCGTGAGGCTCGAACCAATCTGCGTGGTTTTCTCCTTGTTGCCTGGCTCCAATTCAATAGTCAGAAATTTCTCAGTGGGCTTTATCCGCACCTCAGGCCGGGGAGTTTCAAGCGCTCTTTTCTTTCCCGTGAGGTGATTGCCTCCGCCCTCGGGCTCCTTGTTCACCCGCTCGGAGGGACCAAGGTTCCTTGTGAGGTGTCCTTGAGGCGCTACGGTATTACACCAGGATTGAGCCACGTGTCGCATACGTGTCGTGAGCGTAATTTAGCCTCATCATATTCTACAAAACAAAAGAAAAGAGTTCAAAAAAATTAACTTTATAATATAATTTTTAGAAGGAAAAAAAGATTAATAATATTTTACAATATAATTTTATTTTTTTTGTATGCCACTCCCAAAAAATTAGAATGTTTTAGGTGTGATTAATTAATTTTATATAAAAAAAGTTAAAAAATTAAGAAATGGTGTAGGATGATTTCAACTTTAATTTTTAATGGACGACCGTAATTGATCTAACAGCATGATTGGTATGTTGGAATGAGATGAAATGAAATGGGTATTACTGTATTCATTTCGAAACCCTTGATTGGTACAAAACCTGATTAGAAATATTCATTCCTAAGGCAATATCCATTCCTACAAGTATGAGATTACCCATTCCTTTGAATTAGAATGTTTTAGGTGTGATTAATTAATTTTATATAAAAAAAGTTAAAAAATTAAGAAATGGCGTAGGATGATTTCAACTTTAATTTTTAATGGCCGACCGTAATTGATCTAACAACATGATTGGTATGTTGGAATGAGATGAAATGGAATGGGTATTACTGTATTCATTTCGAAACCCTTGATTGGTACAAAACCTGATTAGAAATATTCATTCCTAAGGCAATATCCATTCCTACAATTATGAGATTACCCATTCCTTTGGTCCCCATGGTATTAGTCATTCCTAAAATTCAAATTTTATTATTATTTTATATTGTCGTCAGATTTTTATTAAATGTGATGGGGTCAAAATACGATCGTCCCATGTTAGGACACGTGGCATCACCAAGATGGTGACATCTGTCTCCCCAAAGCTGCACCATCATCGCACGAGCGCTAAGCACAACGAGCGCAATCCTTCTTCAGGAGTTAAGCCCAACGAGCGCTATCACTCCCACGAGCGTCCTACCTGCTAAACGATTGGCACGATCACATGCCAAGGAAGCCCTTTTCGAGCGCCACATTCCCTCAGAGTGGCCTTCCCTTTGACTCGTCGCCTGAACTGGAGCCTTCATCCCCTCAGCGGATATCTCGGCCTCCAATACTCCAGGTTGTCACGAGCGCGCTCTTAAGCCCTCGTTACCAACCACCCAAATGGCTCTCTGACACATCGTACATGCCCGCGCACCTGCCACTGTTGCCAGCACTAACTTTTGGCCGCTTTTGCAGTAGATTCCTCCTAGGTTTCTCTCTCACAGCGACACGTGTTAGGGCAACATTCGGCCAGGACCACTTGAGGCAAATGACCAAAGGGCCCTTGACCCTCAACTATAAATAGCCAAAGTCATCTTCTACATTGGTAAGCTTTCTTCATCACTGCAACTGTGACTGAACTTACATTTCTCCTCCATACACTGAACTGACTTGAGCGTCGGAGAGCCAAACTGGGTATCACCCCCAGTTCCCCCAGCTTGGCCTTCTGACTTTTCTTGTGCTTGTCCCAACAGGTAGAACCCCTCTCTCATTTCCGGCGAAGCTCCGGTGGTTTCCTTCACAAATACAAATCGTAAAGTGATCGGATTCGGATCCACCCGTTTCTGAACCCATCATTTTTGGCGCCGTCTGTGGGAAACCAGTCCTCCATCTTCTTCCTTTCTTTTTGTTGGTAGAAAAGCAAGCACACCCTTATCTTAGCAGTCATGGTTGCTACGAGATCTGGAGTTGTGGGAGGAGGAGATAACGCCTCCCAAGATGCAAATATCATTCTTCCCTCCACCACCACTGGTGGAGCACCACCACCTTCCGTCGTCGCTGGTGGAGCACCTCCCGCCGCAGGAGTGACTCCACAAGCAGAGTCTTCCATACCACCGCCTGCACCGCCGGCACTGCAGATTCCCACCACCACTGGAGGAGCCTCTCTCTCTGCTCCTCCGACGCGAGCACAGAACTCCTGGGTCCATCCCCAAATGAATCTCGGAGTGCAGAGCTATATGATGCCTCCGCCAGGGTATACTCTTACTCCGGCCGTCATGATGCCGCCTGTCCAGCCATATCATGCCGGACAACTCCAGCTCCCAGTGGTGGTCCCCAGGGAGATTGAAGGAGTGGAGTTACCTCCACTGACCACCCAACAATTGAGGGCTCTCTACGCCCAATGTGAGGTTCAGGCGGCTCAGGGGGCATGGGAAAGGTTCCATTCCATGTACTTTCCCTCTGGGCAGGCCACTCAGGTTGCGGCCCCTTTAGGCGGACAACAAAACTTTCCCCTCAGAGAAGCCCAGGCTGTCCTGAGGGCACAACCACCACCACCACCAGTGAGAGAAGTGCCCCAGCAAGAGGGCAACGAGCGTCCCTCCATGGGCAGGAATAAAGAGCCCACGGAGCGAGTGAACGAAAATGAAGGGGACTCTCATGTCTCAAGGAGGGGCTCACGAGCCCACAAGCACGGAGACAAGCAAGTAGACGTAAATCCTGACATCCTCGCGGCTGTGCAAGACCAGCTGCAGGGTCTCAAGGATATTGTGGGACAGCTCTCACGAGGGCGCTCAACTCAGATCTCCCCTAGTCGGGATGAACGGGTTGACGCCAGAAGCACCCGCACCAAGGACCCTCCACCAAGGGTCCCCCGTCGCAAGGAGCCGGAGGAAAACTTCGGCACGTATGAATATCACCCACTGGCGAGGGGTTCACCCCTCGTAGAAGAAGTTCTGATGGCCCAAGCAGGCATGGCCAAAGTCCCCACCTCCATCAACCGTTACGACGGGACAACTGATCCAGCTGAACACTTGGATCACTTTGTACATCTTATGCACCTCTACGAGCATTCCAGCAATTACTGGGCAAAAGTGTTTGTCACTTCCTTGGTAGGAATGGCTCAAGAGTGGTACAAGCGACTGCCGCCGCGCTCGATCCACTCATATGAAGAACTGGCCAATGCTTTCCTCAACCACTTCAACTCTTTGAAAGCGCCAGTCACCGCACCCACTGCCCTGTACAACGTGGTGCAAGGCAAGAGCGAATCTCTGCGCTCGTTCTTTGCCCGCTTCAACAAGGAGATCCTACAGGTGGAGAGGCCTTCAATGGATTTCTTGATCCTAGTGCTCTTTCAGGCTGTGGATCACAAACAATATGTGAGCAAAAAATTTGCTGATGCCATTGTGGAAAGGAGGCCTGGGACCCTCATGGGCCTAAGAGAAATAGCCGAGCCGTTCTTCGCGCTCGAAGACATGTATGGGACGAACGGTCCCCGGCATCACAGCCCGGCCAGGAACGAGCGACCTCATCACGAGCGGGGATGGGATGTGGCTGTCAAGAAGGAGCGCCCTCAAGAGCGCAGGAGGTCGCCACCACCCCCTCGTCGATTCGAGCGAATTCCGATCACCAGGCCAAATTCAGAAGTCTATAATCTCTCTGATAAGAAGCTCTTCAAAAGACCCATCAAAATGAGAGAAACAGACTCTCTCAGGCGCTCGAACAAATATTGCGCCTTCCACAAGCAGAGAGGGCACGACACGGATGAGTGCCGGCAGTTAGAAGCTGAAATCCAAAGGCTCGTTGCAGGGGGCCACCTAAAGGAATTTGTCCGGGTGCTCGAGCGCTACGATGATCAATGCAATGAGCGCTCCGGAAGAAGAAGGAGGAGTCCTTCCCGGTCAAAGAGCGCAAGGGGTACGGGACCCCCTGAAAGCAGCAGCCGCTGAGGCAATAAAGGCAAAACCCCTGAGCAAGAAAACGAGCCCTTCGCAGTCATAAATATGATTGCAGGAGGCTCATCAGGGGGGGATTCAAACGCCTCCCGACGGAGGTACGTCCGGAGCTACAACCAACGCCCAGCAATGCCCAAACCTATCTACGCCATCCAGAGATCAAGCGCTCAAAGATCAAGAGAAAATGATGTAATAGGCTTTGATGATAGGGATCTAGAACATATTGTAACGCCCCATGGGGAGGGTATAACCTCAGATTGTCCCATGGTGGTTAGTTTAGATGTTCATAATCATGTTGTAAAAAGGGTATTGGTAGATAGTGGAAGCTCCGTTAATGTTTTGCCTTACTCTACATTCTTAAAGATGAAGGTTGATCTCCCGCTCGATCCTCTCAAAACAGCCCTCATTGGCTTTGGAGGCTCAGAAGTTGTCCCACGAGGGCAAATACGCCTAGCTACTTCGTTCGGCCGAGCCCCACAACGCAAAACACTCTTGGTAACGTACGCGGTGGTGGAGATTGACATTCCATATAACATCATAATTGGGCGCCCTGCCCTCGTGGATTTCAAAGCCATCATCTCCACCTACCACCAGAAGATTAAATTCCCTACTTCCGAGGGCGTGGGGGAAGTGCTGTGCAACGTGCGAGAGGCTTGGGAATGTTACATGCTGTCCCTCAGAAAGCCTAAAGCGGAGAAAACCTTCCAAGTTGGCTCCACCAAGAAGTCAGTGGATTTCCCCAATCTAGACGAGGACAACCCAGCTCGGAAAAGGGCGAAATTGAACAAGAAGAAGAACAAAAAGAAGAGGGGAAACAACGAGGAGAATCCCCTCGAGAATGTTCCCCCAGGGACCGTTGGTGGATCGTCCTCAGAAGGAGACGAGCCGGGAGAGAGTGAACCAGCATCTGGAGACCGTTTGACAGGAAAAAAGAGGGCGCTCGAACTTCCTCGCCCTGAGGTAAGGATCGAACCCTCGGAAAAGTTCCTTACCATTGAGCTGGAAACCGGAAACAAGGATAAGACTACACAGATAGGCTCAAACCTCTCAGGGCCTTCTCAGATCATGATGATTGATTTTCTAAGAGAGAACAAGGATGTATTTGCGTGGAAAGCTTCCGATCTCACAGGAATTGATCCAAGCGTCATTGTCCATAGGCTTAATGTGGATCCCTCTTTCAAGCCCATCAAGCAGAAAAAGCGGGATGTACATGGCTTTCGGAAAAAAGTCATTGAAGAGGAAGTTAATAAACTCCTAGAGGCTCAGTATATCGAGCCCATCTTGTATCCGGAGTGGTTGTGCAACGTCGTCTTGGTGCCCAAGAGCGCAAATAAGTGGCGCATGTGCAATGATTTCACTGATCTCAACAAAGCCTGTCCTAAAGATCCTTACCCGCTGCCCAGGATTGATCAATTGGTGGATTCGACCGCTGGCTGCGAGCTCATGAGCATGATGGATGCTTTCCAGGGATACTATCAGATCTTTATGGCCCCGGAAGACCGCCCCAAAACCTCGTTCGTTGTCCATCTGGGGGTGTATTGCTTTCTAGTCATGCCCTTTGGACTTAAGAACGCCGGAGCTACATATCAACGGCTCGTCAACAAGATGTTTGAAAAAGAAATTTGGAGGTCCATGGAGGTTTATGTGGATGATATGATTGTCAAAAGCGAGCGCCAGGACTCCCACTTGGAAGATCTCAAGCGTACTTTTTCAATCCTACGCCAGTATGGGATGAAGTTGAACCCCTCGAAGTGCACCTTTGGAGTACAAGGAGGAAAGTTCCTAGGGTACATGGTCAGTCAGAGGGGAATCGAGGCCAACCCGGAGAAGATCAAGGCCATTTTGGAAATCCCCTCCCCTCGAAATTTGCGGGAAGTGCAAGTCCTGGTAGGCAAAATCATCTCGTTGAACAGGTTTATTTCGCGCTCGGCGGACAGGAACCTTCCCTTCTTCAAAATTTTGAGGAACGCACGTAACTTTGCTTGGACAGAGGAATGCGAAAGGGCGCTGCAGGATATGAAGGCTTACTTATCGAGCGCACCACTGCTGACTAAGCCCGTCGAAGGTGAGAGATTATTCATGTATCTTTCCGTTTCTCCCGAAGCCACAAGCGCAGTTCTAATCGCTGTGAGGGAGCGGAAACACTTACCCGTTTATTATCTGAGCAAAACCTTGCAAGGAGCCGAGAAGAAATATTTGGAGATTGAGAAATTCGCGTTCGCTCTTATTAACGCCTCAAGAAGGCTAAGGCCTTACTTTCAAGCGCACTCCATAACAGTTCTCACCGACCAACCCTTGAAGCAAGTGTTGTCCAAGCCGGACGTATCTGGCAGATTAATCAAGTGGGCCATCGAATTGAGCCAGTTTGACCTATGCTTCGAGCCCAGGACCGCGATACAAGCTCAGGTTGTGGCGGATTTGTTGGTTGAACGTTTTGGTTTCGAGCCCACCGTTGCGGAGAATGAGGGGCTATGGGTACTGCACACAGATGGTTCCTCAACCTCTCAAGGGGGAGGAGTAGGAGTGGCCCTCAGAAACCCCGATGGGATTGAGCTGGACTTTGCAATCAAGCTGGATTTCCAAGTCACTAATAACGAAGCAGAATATGAAGCCCTCGTTCAAGGGTTGAATATTGCTTTTCAGAATGGAGCCTCCAGAATCACTGCTTATGTGGATTCGCAATTAATAGCGAGCCAGATTGAAGGAACTTATGAGGCTCGAGAAACCACCATGGTACAGTATTTAAAGAAAGCTAGAGAAATCATTGGGAAATTCAAGGAATTTAATCTACTTCAAGTGCCGCGAGGAGAAAACGAGCGTGCGGACGCTCTGTCAAAATTTGCATCGGTTTTAGAAGGCACTTCTGAACGTTCTGTTACGTTCCTTAGAACTGAGGAACCTTTGATCAAAGAAAGGGTTGCCACCAAGATAATCGCCATGATTGACCCAAACGAGCCCTGTTGGCTCGACGACGTCGTCATTTTCCTTAGGGATGGAATTCTTCCTACTGACAAGGTGGAAGCCAGGAAAGTCCGAAGTAAGGCCCCTCGTTTTGCTTTGGATCCCGAGGGGAGGTTGTTCAAGAAATCATTTCAAGGACCCCCTATGATATGCCTGAGACCCTCACAAGCGAAGGAGACGCTCGAACTTATCTACAATGGAAGCTGTGGGAATCATTCCGGAGGGCGTATCTTGGCAAAAAAGATTCTGAGAAGTGGGTTTTATTGGCCTACAGTTCTCCAAGATGTCATTGAATTTTCAAGGAAGTGCCCCAAATGCCAATTTCATTCAAATCTCCCTCAATTGCCAGCCGCACAGATGATCCCAATAGATGTCTCTTGGCCTTTTGACCAGTGGGGAATAGACATTGTGGGCCCCTTGCCTATGGCTGTGGGACAAAAGAAGTTTGTCATTTTAGCCGTCGACTACTTCACCAAGTGGGCCGAGGCCGAAGCTGTCGCAAAAATCACTTTCAAGGTTGTGAGGGACTTCATTTGGAAAAACATCATTTGCAGGTACGGCATACCGAGGGTGCTCATTTCTGACAACGGATCCCAGTTCATAGCTGCTGACACACGAGAATGGTGTTCTGAGTTGGGAATCGAGCAGCGATTTACTTCTGTAGGTCATCCTCAAGCCAATGGGCAAGCAGAAGTCACCAATAGGACCATCTTGCAACATCTGAAAACCATGCTTGAGAGCAAGAAAAGTGAATGGGCTGAGGAACTGCAAGGAGCGCTTTGGGCTTATCGCACCACCCCACGAGCGGCCACGGGAGAAACACCATATGCGCTCGTTTATGGATCAGAAGCGATGATACCAGCAGAGATAGTAAATGAGTCCACTCGTGTAGGCTATTTCGAGCCTCAGCTCAACGATGGCAACAGGAGCTTGGAGTTGGACTTGCTGGATGAAAGGAGAGACCGAGCGTGGGCTAAGATCCACCACTATAAAGCCTCTGTGGCCCAACAGTACAACAAGCGGGTGAGGGAAAGAACTTTCCAGTTAGGAGACTTGGTCTTGAAGAAAGTGGAAGTATCTAAGCACGTGGGGAAATTGGACCCCAATTGGGAAGGCCCATTCAAGGTCGTACAACTCAGAGCTAACAACACTTACACCCTGGAGACACTTCAAGGTGAGCGCTTGCCTCGCCCTTGGAACGCATGTAACCTCCGGCGGTTTTATGTTTAAAAGCTCTTTGCAAACCCTGATGTAACAACCCTCGTTGACGGGCTTTATGTTCTTCCAATCACAAGTAAGCAGTAATATAATCTTTTTAATTTCATTAATATTCCTGTTTCTTTGGTTGCTTGAGTGAATAAGTCCCACGTCCCTCGTCTTTGCGAGCGTGGTTGGCAACTCATTCCAATTTGTATGCTGTTATCTTGTATGGGTTACGCTGGCCAGCACTCTACTCCGCATGGGGGGACGCCCTCATAAGGATAGATTGGTTACGCTCACAACCAATTAGGCAAGTTGGAAGAAGATCACGAAGAGAATCCTAGTAGGCCTTGGCTGTTTCTTAAAACGCCTTGCGCTCAAAAACGGGATCTCCTACAAGAGCAAATCCTAGTAGGCCTTGGCTGTTTCTTAAAACGCCTTGCGCTCGAAAACGGGATCTCCTACAAGAGCAAACCCTAGTAGGCCTTGGCTGTTTCTTAAAACGCCTTGCGCTCGAAAATGGGATCTCCTACAAGAACGAATCCTAGTAGGCCTTGGCAGTTTCTTAAAACGCCTTGCGCTAGAAGGCGGGATCTACCACAGAGAAAGTCCTAGTAGGCCTTGGCCGTTTCTTAAAACGCTTTGCGCTCGAAAATAGGATTTCCTGCAGAGCCAGAAATACGACAAGAGCCAGAGCGCTCGAACAATGGCCTCAAAGTCAAGAAGGAACTGCACAAGTCTTGAGCGAGGGCAACCACTCAGTAAGACCCTCGCAAATACTCAAGACTTAGCAAAATCCCCCAACGGTGGAAAGAATGTCACAAGTCTTGAACGAGGGCAACCACTCAGTAAGACCCTCGCACACGCTCAAGATTTAGCAAAATTCCCCCAAGGCAAAAATTTATACAAGTCTTGAGCGTAGGGGCAATCTCACAGTAGGACCCTCACGATCGCTCAAGACTTAGACAAATTTACAGAAGCAGAAATTTATACAAGTCTTGAGTGGGGGGGGGGGGCAATCTCACTGTAAGACCCTCACGATCGCTCAAGACTTAGACAAATTTACAAAACAAAATTTATACAAGCCTTGAGTGGGGGGCAATCTCACTATAAGACCCTCACGATCGCTCAAGACTTAGACAAATTTTCATTGCATCAAAGAAATAAAACATTCACAGGAGTATGCTACACAGTCTTATTATACGATTCATAAATAAACAGAAGAACAAAGTGATGAAAGACGGAATGTTTATTCATTGCAACAAGGGTTATTACAAGGCAAAAGGGCTCAAAGGCCCATGGAATACTATTACAAGAGAAAGAAAAACAGGAAAATACAGAGAAATGCGATAAGGGAAAAGCTTCAAGCGGCGGGGGCGATGTCTTCGTCAACGATCACTAGGATATTCTGAGCCACGGGGCCATGGACTGGGCCCTCAGGCTCTTGCTGTTGAGCTTGGGGATCGTTGGGCTCATCTGCACCGGCATCAGGAGCGTTGGCATTTTCAGCGGCTTGGACTGGGGCTTCCTCTATGATGGGCGCTTGAGGCTCGTTTTCAGGATCATCATCTTGACCCGCACCCCCTTCCCTATGAGCGTCGGTGTACTCATCTTGGATCAGTTTCACCAAGAAATCGTACTCCATCTCCGCAATGGTGTCTGCGGGGTCGTTGGGGTCCTCAGCCACCTCTTCACAGCGTTCGTTAAACATGAGCCCTATGCCCTCGGCTCCCTTCATTGCCGGATCCGTCAGCCCTTTGTGGATGCCCTGATCCACTGCCAAGTTGAAGGCATTTTGAGCCTCATCCAAGCAGTGTAACGAGGCCGCGAAGTTGAAGGCTTTGGAATGGCAGAATTTGATTAGCGCCTCCTTATTCGCACGCTCTAGGCTTCGAGGCCACTCGCTGACTGCATCGTTAAATTTGCGCTCGGCCTCCAAAGCCCTTGCTTTCCAGCTTTCCCTTTCCGCCTCGGCCTTCTGGCACCGCTCGTTAGCCTGGGCCAGCTGGTTGCCCAAACCAATTCGAGCGCCATCAACCGCCACGAAATCCTCCTTCAGCTTTCCCAGCTCCTCCTCGGTCATGTTGTACAAATCCTTGAGGGATTCATACTTGGCAATTTCTACGTCTAGCTCCGATTGGATATGAGCCGGGTCATTCGAGCGGGACATCTTCTTGTATTTGGCCTTGCGCTCGGCGTAAGTGGAGGCTCGCATTTGCACGTTCCGGAGCCGGGGAAGAACTTGCTGCATAAGTGAGAGGAAAAGTGTTAGCCAAAAAAAAAAAAAAAAAAAAAAAAAAAAAAAAGATAAATTACAGAAATAAACAAAGGAGGCCAGGAAGGCTTACAGAGATCAGTGCGTGGGCCGCATCAAGGGTCACTTGCTCCACAGACTCGCTGTAGAGATGCCGGTGGTCTGCCGAGAATTGAGCTTTGCTGAACAGATCCTCGGTGATAGCCTGAGCGACCGAGCCAGGCCTCAGCAAAACTGGCCCACCATCTGTGGCGCCTGTAAAGCCCCTGTCCCCTCGTCGGGGGAACTCCCATGCATGTTCCTCCTCGGAAGAGGAGGTTTCTCCTTCGCCCCTGGGGCCCTCAACAACTTGCTTCCCCTTGCCCTGCATTGCCACTGAATCGGGCATCCTCTTCCTCTTGCGGGAAGGCCTACTTGCGCTCGCACTCGGAGGAGCCTCAGTTATCGCCAGAGTGGTTACTGGCCTCGTTTGTTCCGCAGGAGTGGGGGGTTGAACATCTCCTGCTCTCTCCGACCGCCCCCTGGTCTCTCTTGGGACCAATCTACGCTCCCCTCGGCCACGAGGGGGCTGGACCTCAGGATTTGCGCTCGAGCTGGCGCCGCTACGAGCGTCCCCTCGATGGTTGCGGTTTCGAGGGCGCTGTTGTTCACGTTGTTGATCCCCCTGTGGGGTTTGGTTTCTGTTAGCATGGGCAAAACGAGCCGCTTGTCTAATTCCGCCAGCCATTTCAAGTATAGCGACTCCTGCAAGAATGAAAATTTCAAGAGTTAGAAATACTCAAACCATCTACTCAGATTACAAGTTACAAGTACAGAAAAGAAGTTAGTATTTATTCCTATCTAAAGTTAGTGCCCTAAGAATCTAACCATCTCTCTCTATGTCACGAGCCGGAGGGTTGTCAAGGAAATAAGGATTGTCAGAGAGGCCGCACAGGAACATGAGCTCCTCGTCATCTATCTAATCTTTCGCTTGAATCAGATGGCCCTCGTCCCTCAGGGTTGCTGCTAAGTTTTTGGCCCAATCTTTAGGGAGTACGGGTTGCAGCCGGCTCTTTGAAAATGAGCCCCATTCTGTGGGCACCCCAAAGCCCTCTTCCGTTGGGGCCTTAACGAAGATGAACTTTTCCTTCCAGTTGGGGCCATAAGTGCTCGAGGGCGAGTTAATCAGCTTCATATGGGCCTTCGCTTGAACGTAGTAGAAACCCGCCTCGGGAGAAGAACGTGAGGAACTGACCACTTGGAAAAGGGCGTTGAAGTTTCGCGAGTAGGGCTCGTAACCCACGCTTCTCATCAAGATCACAAAACAGGTCAGCAAAGCCAAGCCGTTGGGCACAATTTGCGATGGACAGAGTCCCAGATCATTCAGCAAGTGGGCCAACGAAATTGAGATGGGGAACCTCAAACCCCCTGAGTTGACCGAGGCTATGTACACCGCCATTTCTCCAGGAGGTGGATTATTGGCGCGCTCGTGGTTTTCTGGAATTCTCCACGAGTAGCGCTCGTCCCAGTAAATGGGGGCCATCATCGTCTTCACGTCCCCCACGGTAGCTGTGCTGGGGGTTTCATCAGGTGTGCGCTCGGTAGCCTGGTAGCCTGACCCTTCGCCCTCGTTTTGTCCTTTGGATTTTTGGGTTTTCTTACTTTTTCCCTTGTCACGGGCCCTTTCTGAAGGCCCGGTTACGGCTTCCGCCATGGGAAGCGGGTTTGCGACAGCCACGGTCACGGCATGGCGGTGGGGATGTGTGGTACTCTGAGTTATGGGGAGAACAGACCCTTGCCGTTCTGCCTCCATCACCAGATTCATCTCCTCAAAGAGAGGATCCATTCCGCCTGGGTTTCTATCTTCCATAGCCATCACCGCCGCCCCCAACTCTTCATCTCTGGGGGAATCAGGAGAAGAAGAACTCTCAGTGGCCATCTCTTGGATTTCACGGGCAAATTCCTCAATATGTTGGTCGGCCATGGCAGAAACTGGGGTTTTGAAAGTTTTCTTGGAAAGAGATTAAGGTTCAGAAAGGCGAAAATCTA
Source organism: Lantana camara (assembly GCA_037501455.1). NCBI lineage: Eukaryota > Viridiplantae > Streptophyta > Magnoliopsida > Lamiales > Verbenaceae > Lantana > Lantana camara. The sequence goes on along the minus strand of CM074855.1, from coordinate 24,458,692 downwards.
AGGGGTTATGAAATCCTAAAGTCCAAATCTACGGTTAGCAAAGTTAGAAAGTTACAACGGAGATTTACCTTGAAAGTTTTGGAGAAAACTGGAGAAGAGGTTGAAGATGCTCTAAAAACTGGAAGTGCGAGAGAATTCTTCTTGCAAAGGATACTTGGAGGTTTTGAATGCGTAAAGAGTAGCAAGATCTCAGAATCCCGTATTTATAGGGATGGGAGTTGGTACCGTTTTAGGCAATAAATTCAAAATGGTAATCATTTCCCGCCTAGGAAACCGCCCACTTTATGGAACCGGCACATGCTTCCCAATTCTCACGCGCTCCACGCGCACCCGCATTTAATGCTCTGACGTTTCGAGTGCTTCAGAATAGTACAACATTTAATGCGGAAGTGTTACGAGCGGTCAGTTGAAAAGACCGCATTTATAGCGCAATCAGAGGAAAATTGCTCAACACGCCAAGCCTTACACGAGCGCCATGTGCAAAAGATTGAACGTGTCGAAATTCTACAGTCCTTATCACTAAGGACTACAGAATTGGGGGGCAAAATGATGGGGTCAAAATACGATCGTCCCATGTTAGGACACGTGGCATCACCAAGATGGTGACATCTGTCTCCCCAAAGCTGCACCATCATCGCACGAGCGCTAAGCACAACGAGCGCAATCCTTCTTCATGAGTTAAGCCCAACGAGCGCTATCACTCCCACGAGCGTCCTACCTGCTAAACGATTGGCACGATCACATGCCAAGGAAGCCCTTTTCGAGCGCCACATTCCCTCAGAGTGGCCTTCCCTTTGGCTCGTCGCCTGAACTGGAGCCTTCATCCCCTCAGCGGATATCTCGGCCTCCAATACTCCAGGTTGTCACGAGCGCGCTCTTAAGCCCTCGTTACCAACCACCCAAATGGCTCTCTGACACATCGTACATGCCCGCGCACCTGCCACTGTTGCCAGCACTAACTTTTGGCCGCTTTTGCAGTAGATTCCTCCTAGGTTTCTCTCTCACAGCGACACGTGTTAGGGCAACATTCGGCCAGGACCACTTGAGGCAAATGACCAAAGGGCCCTTGACCCTCAACTATAAATAGCCAAAGTCATCTTCTACATTGGTAAGCTTTCTTCATCACTGCAACTGTGACTGAACTTACATTTCTCCTCCATACACTGAACTGACTTGAGCGTCGGAGAGCCAAACTGGGTATCACCCCCAGTTCCCCCAGCTTGGCCTTCTGACTTTTCTTGTGCTTGTCCCAACAGGTAGAACCCCTCTCTCATTTCCGGCGAAGCTCCGGTGGTTTCCTTCACAAATACAAATCGTAAAGTGATCGGATTCGGATCCACCCGTTTCTGAACCCATCAAAATGCATATTATATTTTATTATTTTCATAAAATAAAAATTAAATACTAATAATCACCTTGAAAGTTCAATAAATTATATTAAATATATATAAATATAAATATATTATATATTATATATTTAAAAAACATGTTCAATATATTATTTTATTTATAAAATTTTATAAATTCAAATATTCTAAAAAGAACGAATTTAAAATATATATTTAATATAAAAAAATATTTTTAATCATTATTATTATTATTATTATTATTATTATTATTATTATTATTATTATTATTATTTATGAGTAAAATTAATGAAATAAATTTAAAATATTTGTTTCATTCCTAATTTTATTATTTGGCGTACCAATCATAGCAATGTTATAATCAAGTCATTTCATTCTTTTGTTCATTCCATTACAAAACTCATTCTTTTCCTGACTCATTTTATTTATGCATAACAATCATACCGTAAATGGTTAAGGATTATTTCTCTAGGATAATAATTTTGAATTTGAATTTTTTTTGCCGGGTGCGGTTAAAAAAAAGTTTGGAGGGTGGGAGGGAGTGAAACTCCAATTTCTCAATGAATTGAGGACCTCTAAGCAGGTAGGCCCTAAGAATTGTCATGTAATTTTTCTTGGTTTGCTGGAATTTGGAAGGTAGTCATGTGCTATGTTTTCCCAAACCATAATTTTATTTTATTTTTGTGGTAAATACATACGCACATATGTTAATTTATTATTTTCGATCGAAACACACAAATATATAGATATAGATGTATATATATTCGTGCATATCCCGTTCGTGCAGTAGTATCGTTTTAATTTATCTGTAATACCCACGTCATTATCGTAAAAGTATAAAAAATAAGTTTTATACATAAATAAAAAGTTGTAAGGCATAATTAAGAATATTTTTTTAAATCAGGAGGGTGTGATTGAGTGGAAGGGACTCATCCATCCTTAACCAAAGGTCAGGGGTTCAAATCCTGACTTTGGGTATGGAGCAGCTTTAAATCTCCTGGTCAGCTGTCCCACCCTATGAGGTGCTTACAATCCATTGAGGGGACTAATCACTGTAGTTGACGGTGGATGTCTTGATCTAGATCCAAAAAAAAAATATATATATATATTTTTTTAGGTGGTGGTTTACACTTAATTTCAATTTATCCTCAATTAGTTCAAAAATTGCACGTCTAAGAACCCGTTTGGCCTTGTCCGACGTATCTTACATGTATGTTTTTCTTTCTTTGATAAAGAAAATCATATTATTTGTTGAGACTCAAAAACTAATAATTTCTAATAAAGATGGAAATTACAATTATATTTTATATTAAAGTCTACGTTACGTTTATTTGAGTTAGAACTTAGAAATCTGAGTTAGAAATCACTTAAATGTAAAGCGTTTTTTCTCTATAATTGTTGGGTTACCATGTAATAATATTAATTTTAGAATTTTCTATCTATACATTGAAAAAAAAAAAAGAAAGTAGAAAGGATCGGGGGGTTATAACAAGGACCTCTCTCATTTATTCCAACCAACTGAAATAAAATACATTAGTACAAGATAACTCGGTCAACTGTCAAGTAATCAGAAAAAACATAAATCTGATTCCACAAATCCCATTTGAGGACTCATGCCAAACTACAACTACGACAATAGAGCTAGCAGTCAATTCTTAACCCACGACAACCAAATCATCTATCATATCTAAGGAGAGATTATATTCAAACTGACTCTGACCTGTAACTTATTCCCGATTTGAATTGATTTAAGAGTATTATTTAAAAGCCGGTTCGAACCAATTGTGATTCGCTGTACATAGCTAACGTGAAACCACATCAAAGATTAAAAACATATAAAAACATAAGTGTACTATTAACCTAAATATTATCGCCCTTTTGATTTAATTAATAATATCAAATGTATTGTTTAAAAAAACCTTATCTATGATCTATTTTAGTTATGGTCCTAACTCTACTGCATAGCATATCAAGTGTAATGTTTATTTATATGGTTCGTTGTCTTATGGAGTACCTCTTTTAAGTCTTGGGGTGTACTAGAAGTCTAGAACTGTGCAAGTCCTTTAAGTTGATTTTTGAGTTCATTTATGTGTGAAAATTTTCAATTTGTTTGAACTCAATTAATTATATGAACAAATTATATTTATTTGCTTTGTCATTGTTTTTTAAAATTTATGTTAATCTTATTATGTTGGTTTCGTCAAATTATATTAGGGATAGAATTGCCTCATTCGGCGTATAAATGAGTACAACAATAAATATTATAAATTAGGGTGGACTTAAATTATTGTTACTTGAGAGTAACAAGGACAAAGTTAATTCTTATTAGACGAACTTCTTGAGTGGCCGTCCAAACATTTTTTTTTTCCTTAAACATACACGCCCCTAAGTGGTGAAAGAGATTCGAACTCGAATAATTAGCATACAGAAAAAACCCTTTAATCACTTAAAATGACACTGTAAACATTAGTCCAAGTTGTGCATATATTTCTAAAATGCATATTATATTTAAAAAAAAAAAGATCTTGAAAAAAGAATTTAACCACCTAAAATACCCCTAAAACAACTCTTCAATGATCTTTGTTTAAAGGACAATTATGATGAGGCCAAGTTACATTCAAATCAGCACCGCACACGTGTTGCGATCTGAAGGACCCAGGGCTCTAGCGCTCGCGGTAATGGGCTCGTGGAGTTGGCCTAGCCCATTATCTCATCACTTATCCGATTCGGACTTGCGCGCATCGGCCCAAGTCACGAGCGCGGGATCCGTCCATCCCCTCGAACGCTCGCATTTCGATTCCAAGGGATGCTTCGCATCTGGACTCCCTCTCCTCTACACCGAGGATCCCCGCTGTCATTGCGCTCGGGTTCACACGCGCTCCACGCTCGGGCCCCTAGCGCTTATGGTCATTCGCCAGGGGAACCTTTTTCGTACGTACCCAACGCTCGAGCTCAGTGCCAAGGGGTACTATTCTCCCCGAGAGTCAACCCCACTGCAGTAAAGTGTCCTTCTCGAGGGCGCTTTCAGTGGAGCGAGAAGCATAGCTAAAATATCCTCACGCTATCCGCTCGCCAACAACCTCTGACACAGTGTTGGTGCGTACCTCGTACCTGACTCTGCCAGCCTGCAAGACCATCACTTTCACGCCATCACATGACGCCACGTGTCTAGGGCAACGCGGGTTTGGGACCACACGGTCAATTCACCCAAAGTACCTTGCCCCTAACATATAAATATGGGATTCACACACTTATCCCCCAAGTCATCTTCTTCCACAAGAATACTCTGCATAAACTGGGCATTTTCCTCTGCATTTTCTTCTCCAGACACTGCATTTCACACATGCACCACCGCTGCACCCTTACTACATCCTGCTCCTTGGTGTTATCCTAGCTGGAAGAACCCACGCTACAGAGGAAACCCAGTTCCTGAGGCTCTAATGCGTGTGATGGTCTTCCCTCCACTAAACAAATCTTAAAGTGTTGGTGTTTTAGCACACTCTAAGTTTCTACACCATCATTTTTGGCACCTTCTGTGGGAAACCATCATCATCTTTTCTAGATCTTCATCTATTTCTTCCTTCTTGAGCTAGTTAGGACATAACACCATTAACTTCAATCATGGTTACTGCAACAAGGTCTGGAGTTCTGGATAACAGGGGTGCCCTTCCGCCTGTTAATGAGGGAAATCTGGAAGGAAATACGCCTAACATTCCTGCTGGAGGCGGAGTCCCACCTGTTGCTGGAGATGGAATTGGAGGCAAAGGGGCTTTAGCGGGGGCTCTACTGGCAGGAGGAACCGAGGCCGGAGGCCCTAGCTCAGCCATCCCACTAGTAACTCCCACGCCCGCCACAACCGCAATCAACACTGCCACTTACCCCATGGGGATGCCGCCTCCGGGGTACACTTACGTACAACCCAGCCTTATGCCTGGGATGATGCCAAGCATGGTGTCTATGATTCAGCCTTATCAAGTAGGTACTTTGCAACTTCCGGTCTCCATTCCTAAGGAGATCCAAAGGGTGGAAATGCCACAAATGACCCCACAGCAATTGCAAGCACTCTACGCTCAGTGCGAGGTACAGGCCGCTCAAAACGCCTGGAGACATTTTACCTCCGCCTACTTCCCCTCGGGAGTGAGCGCTCAGATGGCTCCTCTATTGGTGGGGCTACAAGTTCATCCATTAGCCTCTGCCCAAAACATACTAAGGGCTCGGCCGCCACCATCACCACCAGGACAGGAAAAGGAAGGTCCCCCGAGGGCTGACCGAAGATAACGTCCTTTGGAGAAGGAGAAAGCTCCTCAGCTGAGGGGGGATGCAGAAGAGGAGGTCCAGTCCAGAGCCACTGAGAGAACTAACAGGAGGGAAGGAAATGACCCTCGGATAGCTGCAGTCCAAGATCAACTGGAGGACTTGCCGCACATCATGGAGCAGCTCTCTCGAGCGCGGTCTCAAATCCCCCACGGAGGGGATGAGAGGTCCAAGACCAGAGACTCTCGCAATCCGTGTAACCAAGTCCCTCGCCACTGGAGGGAGGAAGATTACGAGGAGCACGACCGCGAGGGCGGGAACCGTAGGCCTTTGACAGGCGGTTCGCCCCTCATTGATGAAGTTTTGGTAACCCGTGCGGGGATGGGCAAAATCCCCACGTCCGTCAACCGTTACGACGGGACTACCGATCCGGCCGAGCACCTGGATCACTTCGTGCACCTGATGTACTTGTATGAGCATTCTAGTCATTACTGGACGAAAATCTTTGTCACTTCCCTCGTGGGAATAGCACAAGAGTGGTACAAAAAGCTACCCCCGCGCTCCATCCGAGGGTATGGAGATCTGACTGAGGCCTTCATGAGCCATTTCAATTCTCTAAAGGCACTAGCGCCCGCTGCCACGACCCTCTACAGCCTGGTGCAAGGACCTAATGAGACGCTCAGATCCTTCAAGGGCAGATTCAATAAGGATATCCTGCTGGTGGAAAAGCCCTAAATGGACTTCTTGAGGCACGTGCTCTTTGGAGCAATCAACATGAAAAACTATGTCAGCAAGGAGTTTATGGAGCAGGTGGCAAAGAAAAAGCCTCTCTCACTGCTGGAGATCAGGGAGATAGCTGACTCCTTTTTCACCCTCGAGGACATGTACATCGGGAGGATCAGAAACTGTCCAATGCCCCTCGAACCAGCAGAGGCCCGGAGGACAGAGGGGATCCCAAGAACCACCGCCGCAGCCCAGTTCCCGCTCGAAGAAACTCCCCTCTCCCTCGTAAACATGAGCGCATTCTCCTCAACCGCCCCATCGCTGAAGTATATTCCATGTCGGACAAGAAATTGTTTAAGAGACCGCCAAAGATGAGTGAAACCGAGGCTCAGAAACGCCGGGAAAGTACTGTGTCTTCCATAAATAGAAAGGACACTACACAAACGAGTGCCGCCAACTCGAAAGTGAGATCCAGAGGCTCATTGCTGGGGGACACCTCAAGGAATTTGTGAAGGTGCTAGAAAGGTATGATGAGCATTGTGCTGAGCGCGCGAGAGCTAGGGGGAGAAGCCGCTCGCGCTCCAGAAGCCCTCACCACCACCACCCAGAAACAAGCGAGCGCGGCAAGCAGAAAGCCGCCGAATTGGAAAACCAGCCCTTCGCAGTCATCAATATGATCGCCGAGGGACCCTCGGGGGGTGACTCCAATGCCTCTCGTCGTCACCACGTTCGCAGCTACGATCAGAGATCCTCAAAACCCAAGCCGGTGTACTCGCTAGAATGATCCTCACGCTCAAAGGAGAATGAGATTGTAGGGTTCACTAAGAAAGACCTGGAACACATTGTAACACCCCATGGGGTTGGAGAAACCTCCGACTGCCCCATGGTGGTTAGTTTAGACGTTCATAATCATGTTGTAAAGAGGGTCTTGATTGATAGTGGAAGTTCAGTGAACGTTCTCCCGTACTCAACGTTTCAGAAATTGAATATAACAAACATTCCCCTCGAACCCCTCAAAACAGCCCTCGTTGGCTTTGGGGGTTCCAAGATCGTCCCTCGTGGATAAATTCGCTTGGCCACCTCTTTTGGTCGCTTCCCACAACGAAAGACTTTGAGCGTCCTTTATGCGGTGGTTGAGGTGGATCTCCCATATAACATCATTGTTGGCCGCCCAGCCCTCGTGGACTTCAAGGCTGTAATATCAACATACCATCAGAAAGTCAAGTTCCCCACACCCGAGAGAACGGGCGAGGTGCTCTGCAACTTCAAAGAAGCTTGGGAATGCTACATCCTTTCGTTTCGTAGCCACAAACCCAAGCAAACCATACAAGCAAGTTTTATCAAGAAGTTAGTAGATTTCCCCGAGTTAGACGAAGACGGCCCCGAGCGCAAAAGGGCCAAACTTTATAAAAAGAAGAACAAAAAGAGAGCTTCGGGCGAGATCAAGAATACTGAGGATAGCCCTCCAGGAGCAGTCGAGGGCTCTTCTTCAGAAAGCGAGGGCAGTGACCCCTCAAAGGAAACCAATGATAGGCGCAAAGGGAAAAAGCAGGCGCTCGAAGCCCCTCGTCCTGACGTTCACATTGAGCCCAATGAGAAATTCCTGACCATCGAATTGGAGCCAGGGAATCCAGATAAGACCACGCAAATAGGCTCCAATCTCGACGGTCCTACACAAATTATGATGATCGATTTTCTGCGAGAGAATTTGGATGTCTTTGCCTGGAAAGCCTCTGATCTAACTGGCATAGATCCGAGCGTCATTGTTCATAGGCTCAACGTGGATACAGCCTTCAAACCAATCAAACAAAAGAAGAGGGATGTTCACAGGTTTAGGAGGCAAGTCATAGAAGAGGAGGTCAACAAACTCCTCGAGGCCCAGTACATAGAAGAAATCCTATATCCTGAATGGCTCTGCAACGTGGTTCTCGTGCCCAAGAGCATTAACAAATGGCGCATGTGTAACGACTTTACAGATCTCAACAAGGCATGCCCCAAAGATCCGTACCCCCTACCAAGGATTGATCAGTTAGTAGATTCGACGGCTGGTTGTGAGCTCATGAGCATGATGGATGTTGGAAAACACGAATCAGAAAGCAGCGGAAATTTAAAAATTTTCCAACAAAAGGATCTAGGACTCGCAATCGTGTAAAACAGAATCTACGACCTAAATGGTAAAACAGAGAACTAGTGAGCATGCTAAATTATAACGATATACAAAAGATAAGGTCTTTAATCTAATGTAGCTCCCACTGTTTTTCAAAGATCTATAATTCCCAAAGATCTAAGAGGAACACGTTTCCCAATGGGTACTAAGATCCTAGGCATTTTACCTCGAACCCACGACTCGCGGACATTCTAAGTAAAACCCTAGGTAGGTACAACTTACCAATTGTAACACCTTTAGAACTCTTAGTAATTGTTTTTGCATCACGTATCTTTCAATATGGACCCACAACTCGTGCGAAATCCATATTTACTTAGGTGTTAAGCTAGACCCATCAATCATAAAATCATGACCAAAACTTAGTTCGAACGACCCACGACTCGCGGACATCGCCCTTGCTAAAATTGATCACGAAATATTGATCATTTAAAAGGATCAATTAGGTAACTAAGAACTAATAAGCTCCACTAGCTATCCCACGACTCGCGGACAATAACTAGTTTCACTTACTAAACTTAAAACCTATTGATGGAATGCTAGGAATTTAATTCAAAATTTGCACCTCAAATTAAATACCTATTTGTTCGAAATTAGCTTAATATTTAATGGGAATTTTCGAATCAACCGGAGAGTTGTCCGGTTCGACCTCACCAACATATATGTTATCCAATTTTATTAGTCTTGATTAATGCAAGTACACTTAAATGCATTTCAAACAAGCACATAAATAGATAACATGTCCTAGCATGATACTAACATGTAATGATCATGGGTTCTACCTATCTTATGCGTGATATGTGGGAGCCACTCCACAATCACAAGTTCTAACATACATGCCACATAAACAGTTTAAATCACATAAGGGAAAGCGGTGACAAAATACGAGCCCTATCTCTATTACATTTTACAATTGAGATTCCCCTCCCTAACATTTTGAGGGGTCTTCACTTATGGTCTCCTTGTTACTTGAATGTGGTCCATCTTACTCCATGGGTGCATTGTCTCCAAAATGAAAATAAAACCTCACTACCTATCTCTACTCTCAAATTAAAAAGAAAAAGACATAAAGTAATAAGGCTCAATCTTCATATTGGCCTTAGACAATTACACGGGGTATACGCCGGCCTCAAAAACAGTAATATGGAAAGCCACATAATAAATCACATAACAATACGCACATAAGTGAGGCTCCAACCTCAATTGAAAAACGCAACTATAGGGCTCCAACCCCAATTTAAACCATCCATGTGCATAAATTAAAACCATACATAAGTCTAAACCCATGATCACCTAACATGCTTTTGCGAGAATTTAAATTTATCCAATAAATTAAAATTCCCGTTTCAAGTCTTAATGACTTAAAACACGATTTGATGCGAGTCTTATTTATAACAGTTTTCAATAAATCCCAAATTTAACAAAACAAATAAAATTCCAATTAATTTTTGAAAAATAATAATTTTATTAAAGATGCATTTTCCCAAAATATAAACCGTTTCTATTTATCAAAACTCCCAATTTTAAGTTTTATTCAAAAAAAATTAAAATAAATATTCAAAAATAAAAATTTTAAAATTAAAATAAAATTGGGACTGGATTGCACGATAAACAAAACAGGATCACGAAAACGGGGCCCGTACGCGAAAAGGGGCTGCACGTCGTAAGCGCGCGCTGGAGCGCGCAGCTCCTGCCGGAAGCTTGCGGGCGGGAATGGGCGGGCGCGCCTATAGGCCTCCCGCGCGGTTGTGGGAGGGTGTTGGGCGGCGTCGCCCATCCGCGCGTATGGTTTCTCGTGTTCGTCGTAATCCGGGTTTTCGTTTCGTGTTTTCGTTCAAAAGCAAAACCAATCCAGGAAATCCAAAATAGTTTATACAGTTTCAAATCTATAATAGTTTTTCAAAAATTAAATTTTGCAAAAACCAATTTTCAGAAACTTTTAGGAAAAAATAAAGTTTCGTAATTCAGGCTTTTTAAAACAATTACAAATACTCAATCGCATCAAGCACAAGAATTTCTACCAAATTCAGAATAATTGAGACGAATCAGAAACACGATTAACGAGGTGGCTCTGATACCACTTGTTGGAAAACACGAATCAGAAAGCAGCGAAAATTTAAAAATTTTCCAACAAAAGGATCTAGGACTCGCAATCGTGTAACCAAATTCGTAGGGATTAGAAACTTACTTTCTTAATTGTCTTTCTTGAAGCGTTTCAAGCCACCCAAGAACGCTCTTCTCGCGGCTTGATCCCCTCTCCTTGGTAAAGCTCGAATCTTCAAACTTCTAACTTGAAGCTCTCTAGAGATAGTCCACCAACTTGACTACAATCTAACTAGTAAGGATGCTAGTTCTCTAGTTAGTGTTTAGGCTTAACCTAGGGTTTTATTTGATCTTGGAGAAAGGATGGTGTTCAACACATGAACCAAAAGAATTGCCAATTCCCTCTAAGGGGAGCTCGAGCTCCACTATATATAGGTGAGGGAAGTGGCCGAAATTCCTAGTCCTTATGGACTAAGGATTTGGTCCCTCTCTCCTATTACTTGATCATCAAGTAATTTTGACTTTGACTTTGAATTTAATTCAAATCAACTTTCAAGAGAGCTAAAATATCCAAACTATTTTTGGATAATTTTATACTTTATTTATTTAAAATAAATAACTTATTTTATCTAATTAATTAATTCGTAATTAATTAACTAGATTATTTTTCTCCAAAATTAGACTTTCTTTTTAATTCAAAATTAAACCAAAATTAAATAATTAACACATTTAATTATTTAATATATATATATATATATATATATATATATATATATATATATATATACAATATATATATATTAAATAATTAAAAGGACACGTGTCACTCACGTGACCCACACGTGTGGAACCCTCTTGGCCCGATTAACTCGTTTAATCATTTTAAAGCCTCAACTCATGTAACCAAGTTGTTGTGTGTGACTCTCTAGGTTCTCAATTCAATTAGCAGTGACCCTAATTAATTAATTCACTGATTAATTAATCAGTCCACAGATTAAACGACCATAGTCTAGAAACAGGTGTTTAACCCCTAGCTGAATTGGAATGTTCGGATTCGACAGAACCTTTAAGCCATTGATTAATGTGAGATACAATCCTCCTACTTACTATCTCTCAATCAAGACCTAGGGTAAGGGAATAATCAGAACCCTAATAATCCGGTCTTAAAGCTAAGTGCATTTCATATCCATTTGATCTCAATCCAAGAAACCTTTTTCTTGATGTCTTGATCTACTGCCTTGGCCAAGGACTCCATATGGCATATGAATGACTTACACAATAAGAGATCACCTTGCAAATGCAAGTGTAGGTCCTTTCTTGATTCTCATTCACTTTCATGAATCACTTGTGCAGCCCCAGCATAAGCCTTGAATCAGTTGTCTAAGGTGACACCCTTGAAAGCTTATACCTAAGACTAAAGAGTTAACTCATAATGTGACAAGGAACCTCAAGTCTAAGGATCAATTAATCACATCAATGACTCGTGAGATATTTCCTAATCTGGAAGTTTCCATTTCCTGAAATAGAAACTTCCTTTCCCATTTAGGAATGTTCTCACACGGGGCACCTCAGTGAACTTACTTATTAAAGTAAACACCCTCATGTATCACGCACGTATCAACTATACACTTTTCACCTCCATGAAACAAGGTGGTCCTTCTTAAGGGCGTGATCCCACAAGCAAGCCTTAGAGGAGTCAGATTGACACTCCCACTGTCGGTAGGACTCATCGGCTTGGAGTATTTTACTAATCATGACTTATGTGATATAGGGCTCGTTTCATGAACCATTTCACCTAAATGGTAGAGTCCTAAAGTCATCAGGATTAGGGGAGTTCTTATACATGCACAGATAAAGTAAACGCATACCAAACAAGAGCATATAAAGAAGTGTTGCCTCAATTCGTTATTTCATTCAAAGATTGTCTGTGATTACAATAAGGAAAAGCACAAAGCGGATATACAATCGGCTTTCTAGGGCACTATTCCTAATAATGGATGCATTTCAGGGGTATTACCAGATCTTTATGGCACCCGAGGACCGCCCTAAAACCTCCTTCGTGGTCCATATGGGTGTCTATTGCTTCAAAGTTATGCTTTTCGCGCTAAAAAATACGGGAGCCACCTATCAACGCTTCATCAACAGAATGTTCTAGCGTGAAATCGGAAAGTCCATGGAAGTTTACGTGGATGATATGATCATCAAAAGCGAGCGTCAACCCTTACATCTGGATGATCTCAGGCGGGCCTTTGGCATTCTCCGCCGCTATGGTTTGAAACTAAACCCCTCGAAGTGCACGTTCGGAGTACGAGGCGGAAAGTTCTTGGGGTACATGGTCAGTCAGAGAGGCATTAAGGCCAATCCAGAGAAAATCAAGGCGATTCTGGACATACCTTCCCCTCGAAACGTTAGGGAGGTTTAAGTGTTAGTGGGTAAGATCATCTCTCTCCATAGGTTTATCTCCCGCTCAGCTGACAGAAACTTGCCCTTCTTCAAGATCCTGCGTAACGCTCGCAATTTTGCTTGGATCGGGGAATGCGAAAAGGCATTACAAGATATGAAGCGGCATCTCTCGTGCGCACCATTGTTAACGAAACCGGTCCCAGGAGGGAATCTGTTCGTTTATCTCTCTGTTTCCTCAGAGTCCACGAGCGCAGTCCTCATTGCTGTTCACGAGCGTAAGCATCTGCCTATCTATTATCTGAGCAAAACTTTGCAGGGCGCTGAAAAAAGATACATGGAAATAGAAAATTTTGCCTTTGCCCTCATCAACGCCTCTAGGAGGTTGAGGCCCTATTTCCAAGCCCATTCCATCACCGTGCTTACAGATCAGCCACTCAAGCAGGTCCTCTCAAAACCAGAAGCCTCGGGCAGACTAATTAAATGGTCAATTGAGCTCAGCCAATTTGATGTCACCTTCGAGCCTAGGACAACTATACAGGCCCAGGCTGTTGCAAACCTCCTGGTCGAAAGGTTTGGCTTGGAGCCTACTCCGTCACAGGACGACGGTCTTTGGCTCTTACACACAGATGGTTCCTCGACCTCCCAGGGCGGGGGCGGGGGGCCGGGGGGGGGGGGGGGGAGGGGAGGAGGGAGCCGGGGTGACCCTCAGAGACCCCTATGGAGTTGAAATGGATTACGCAATCAAGTTGGCCTTCCAGGTTACCAATAACGAGGCTGAATATGAGGCTCTTGTACAGGGGCTCAGGATTGCCCTTCAAAATGGGGCCTCTCGGGCCACCGTGTACGTTGACTCCCAATTAATTGCTAGTCAGGTTGATGGCACTTATGAGGCTTGAGAAACCACCATGGTGCAATATCTAGTGAAGGCTAAGGAAGCAATCGCCAAGTTTAAGGAGTTTCACTTACTGTAGGTCCCACGAGTGAAAAACGAGCGTGCGGATGCCCTCTCTAAATTTGCATCTGCTCTGGATGGCACTTGTGAGCGTTCTGTTACGTTCCTCAGAACGGAAGAGCCTCTGATAAGTGAAGAGAAACCCTAGAAAGAAGTAAATATGATTGATCCATCCGAGCCTTGTTGGTTGGATGACATTGTCAGATTCTTGAGAGATGGGACTTGCCCATCTGACAAAGTGGAAGCGCGAAAGATCAGGAGTAAAGCCCCTCGTTTCTCACTTGACAGCGGGGGCAGGCTCTTCAAGCGGTCCTTTCAAGGCCCACCCTTGAGATGCTTGAGGCCCTCACAGGCTAAGGAGGTACTCGGGCATGTGTGTAACAGCCCGAAACAGGGGCAAGTTGGAAATTACGAAAATACCCCTACAGTTCAAAAATATTCCTACATTTCCCGAAACACTTTCACTACCCAATATTTTAACCAAAAGAATCCTCACATTATTTCGAGGATCGTGATACTCTCCGTAAACCATAATTCCCATCCTAGCTCCCGTAGTATCAAAAACCGGCAAAAACCCTAGCTTATGATTCGATCATCAATAAATCCCTACTCATCTACTTTTTGATATTCAAAATTATAACCAAAATGATCCTTAAATTATTTTATGAATTTTCATGCATTTACTAAAAACTCGATTTCACCATAGCATATTTTATAAATATTTTCCTTTCCAAAAATCATCATTTTATTTTGAACAAATTAGCTTTTATTCAATAGTCGAAATTATACTTGAAACGATCCTTGAATTTTCCTCTACATTATAATGATTTTTCCCATCTTTAAACTCTATCATAGCTTCGTTTATATAATTTTCCTATGATTTTCATCATCTTTCATATTCTTAATTTATAAACGAAAATCTAAATATTTCACATTTATAATCAAAACAAAGCTCATTTTTCACCCATTCTTTCATTAATTCACTACTTCAATCTTTTACCTCTCGACACTTGAATAAATTTTATATTATTTTACATTTATTTTTAATCAAAATGACATCATCCATGACCACATGGTCTTCTAGAAGGATTAAACAAATGAATGTAATTTCTCCACATTACTTAGTTAATTACCTAGCATTTGTTTAACATGTAATTTAACCACATCTCCTAATTTATTACCAAGCATTTGTTGAAATCATAAGCAACCACATCTCCCATAAACTTTCATTTATTGCTTAAAGACCCCTCATGACTACCTATAAATACCCCCCTCAAGCCTCATTTATACCTCACAAATCAACACACAAAATCACTCTCTTCCCCCCCATTCTCACGCCACTCTCTCATTTCTCTCTCTAAGGTATGTTTTTCTTTTATTATTTCATGCTTTATATAATGTTCTTAGTATAAAAATAATAGTAGCATGCCTAGGATTAATTAAATTATGCTTTAGGAATTTATTTTATGAAATATATGCTATTTATGCTAGTTTAGGAAAAATGTGATAAGATATATGCATTTTATTTAATTAAATGCATGAGTTATGATATGATATGATATGAATATGTGTTTAAATAATTATGATCTTGTTTGATTAAATTCATGTCAAGAATAATTTATTTAGAATTATTTTTCATAGAGAATTAATATATTTTGCTATATTATGCCTCAAATTCTATGTTATAAATATGAATATTTTCAAGTGTGTTACATACCTTCTTTGAATATTCAAATAGGCTCAAGAACATGTTCATGTTGTTCTTGAATAATTTTAAGTGCACTTGTGATAGTGTGTGAGTATGTGTGTTCGATTTTGTGTTATAAAGTGTTTAATTCATAAGAAATTGAATAGTAAATGTTTTCAATAGTAACTTTGACTTTTTGGTCAACCCATAAGCTGATAATTTCGAAAATATTATTAAAATAATTATAAAATTAGTTTTGGAATTTTTAAATAAAGATTTTATCCGAATTTTCCAAAAATCGGTAAATTATGAATTATTTTCAAAATATAACCTACATTGTCAAATTAAATTCTAAGTTCCATTTCTAATGTTATAATTAAGATTATAATATGATTAATAAATATTTAAGTGGTTAAAGAATTCATGAAACCTGATTAATTACTTAATTTCCCTTAAACGGTTAAAATTAGAGTCTACCGGGAATTCTTTAACATGACATAATTTATGTGTTTACTTGATGTAATCCTTTTATGCATGAACATTATGTGTTTTATGTGCTTATTTGATTAAAATAAGGAACCTAGTTCTAAGCCTATAGTAGTTAATACTTTCAGGCGCACTGGAATCCACATTACAATGTCTGACTACCGGTATAGGTGAGGGTTAAAATGTTTTCAACTGGAATCATGCTATACATATGTATCTATATAAAAACTATTTTCAAGCCTACCTATCATTTTGATTTACTACCCTATATACATATTATTGTACTACAATGTCCCTCTTAAGGGAAAAATACTTTCATGGCGGAATCAACGTTTTACTAGAACATTATATATTTCAAGTCCATTTTATCAAAACATTGATTCCGGGTTATGCAAGCAAAATATTGTTCTCGATTCCTGTTATGGGCCCCGGCTGTATCCGTAGCGAGCAATTACCCGGAAGGTATCGGGTCGAGGGTATTGTTGGTGTTGCGGACTGCCACCACCTCTTGGTAGTGGTTTAACTGGAGGTTAGTTACTCCACGCCAAGGGATGAGGGAGAGATAGCTGCCTCCCGAATCTAGTTCGTGGTCTCTAGGGTTTGATTCCCTATTGACATCAAGGAGTAGCGGAGTTAATATTCTTGATTTTATTGAAGTATCGGAGCCTGATCAGCCCGATACTATTTTACCAATTATTTAAGGAGTCATGGGTGGAGAGGCCTAGCTTGCGGGCATTAATGTTCTTGTTACAAACGGTTCATATTTCTACAAATATTCCAAACTACCCCTATCCCTGTTTTACAATTATTATGAACCGTTTCCTATTTGCTATATCCTATTGCTATTATTTCAGATCAAGATCTTCTTGATCATATACATATATATATATACACATATACATATAAGTTATTATACCCCCCTTCACTTAGTCACTTTGACTAACCCTCTCGCCTATTTTAAAATCCATGATTTCAGGAATCAATGAACGACAACTAGAGGTATCTTGAAGCACTACAACCGTAGGTTGGATCTGATCCTACGAGTACACTGTCTTGAACCTACTCTCTGTAGAAACAAACCATCTCATACTTTGTACTTACATGTCAACCTGTTGTACCCTTTTGTGAACTACTTTGCTCAATAATGATAATCCTTGCCCATTGTAAGTTGTCCTCCCCGTTCATTGGTAAAGTTGAATCTCTTTATCTTCCGCTGCACTGTGTCACGTACTCCATTCATATTATCCTGACCGTTCGCCGTAGTATTTCCTGAGTGTTGGGTCTAACCTCCACCCAGGGAGTATTGCGGTGCGGGGTTGTAGTGTTAAGGGGCGCTACAATGTGTATAGTGGGAGTTGCGGAAATCACTCTGGCGGACGGATTCTGGCTAAGAAAGTGTTAAGGGGCGGATTCTACTAGCCCTCAGTGTTACAGGACGCCATCAATTACTCCAAAAAATGCCCTAAGTGTCAATTTCAGTCCAACATTCCTCAACTGTCGGCAACCCAAATGGTCCCCATTGACGTCTCGTGGCCCTTTGACCAATGGGGTATCGACATAGTGGGACCCCTACCAATGGCGGTTGGGCAGAAGAAATTTGTGATCCTCGCAGTGGATTACTTTACTAAATGGGCTGAGGCCGAAGCGGTCACGAAAATAAAATTTAAAGTGGTGAGAGATTTCATCTGGAAGAACATCATCTGCAGATACGGCATCCCGAGGGTGCTAATCTCAGACAATGGGTCTCAGTTCATCGCTACTGACACTCGAAAGTGGTGTTATGAACTTGGCATTGAGAAACGCTTTATTTCCGTGGGCCACCCTCGGGCCAACGACCAAGCTGAGGTTGCAAACAGGGCCATACTCCAACATCTCAAGACGATGCTCGAAAGCAAAAAGGGTGAATGGGTTGAAGAGCTCCAAGGGGCCCTCTGGGCATATCGCACCACCCCACGAGCGGCAACAGGCGAGACCCCATACTCCATTGTTTATGGCTCCGAGGCCATGATACCTGCGGAGATTGCTCAAGAATCCGCACGCATAGCTTACTTCGAGCCTACCGACAATGAGAGTAACCGGGCGCTCGAATTTGACCTACTGGATGAGAACGCTGCTTGGGCCCGGATGCATAAATACAAATCATTAGTGGCCCACCAATACAACAAGCGCGTCAAAGAGCGAACCTTCCAACTGGGGGACTTGGTCCTCAAAAAAGTTGAAGTGTCTAGACATGTGGGAAAGCTAGACCCCAACTGGGAAGGCCCCTTCAAGGTCACCCACGTATGAGCGAACAACACCTACCTATTGGAAACTTTGCAAGGCGAGCGTCTCCCTCGACCGTGGAATGCCTGCAATCTGAGAAGATTCTATGTTTGAGGCAAATCTTGTAAATCCCCGCTCGGGGACACTGTATCTTCTTTTGATAAATACATCCCTTCAAGGGAATATAAAATGTCAGTAAGTATCTTGTGTACATTGCTTATTCTATATTTGATTTAATTCCTAATTAAATTGCATCATCAATCCTACCAACGCTAACTCCGTGTCGAGGTACTCCACGTCGAACGACTTGGTATCTATTCTCATACGGGACACACTCAAGTGAGCGTGCCCCCTCTGTAAATCAACGTTGATGGTGTGTCGAGGGTGCCCCACACTCAACAGCTTGATGGTCTCAGATATTCGAACCCTTCTTAAACGAATGGATCATAATTGAGGGTTGCTACATGCTTAATTACACCAACTAGGTACCGAATATCCCAGTTCGCGTTTGTAAATCCTTTAAAAGTCCTCATTGCATTGAATATACGTACGCTCATTAAGAGGAAACACTTAGTTAATCCTTGTGCTGATTGCTAAGTTCAAGTTCAAACCCCAGCTACGTTCATTGTGTTGCAACACTGAGATTAATTCTTAATCAAAGATAAAACCTTAGCAAATCCCCTGGTTGATTTTTAAGTTCCAGTTTATGTTGTTGCTACGCTCGTTATTACTTAAACTCTTAAATTGGTTTTCACCAAAGGCAAACACTTAGCAAAACCTTGGTTGTAGCACCCGGAACGCCAGGCACCACATCCCCCGCACTATAGCTCCAATCCACATATGAAATGGACTATCCATACATGAATCAAAGCGATAGCGAACGGGAGACAATAAAATGACTCAAGGCTAGGCGGGTACCCTCAATTTAAAACCAACCAACAATCAAATCAGAGTAATCAAGAGCGGAGCCAATAACATTCATTAGATACGTATATGTACCATATTTATTTATTTGCTTATAGTTACCAACATTCACACTGTCAATACAATCTCAATTCCCAACAAGTTAGATAACAAGGCGATAAACAAAATATCCCAAATAACTATACATACAAAAAGTGGGAATGAAGTGTGCTAGACCCAAATTTAAAGACCACTAGACTCTAAATTCCCGCCTAGCACGCCCTGCAAAACACTGAAAAATTGAGGTGTCAGTCCAACACAGACTGAGCGAGGGGTATAAATAAATATAAGCGCACATACATGCAAGTTATAACCTCGGGTAATAATTTTGGAAAACAATACGATCTAATAGGTTAAAAGATATACTATCGCCCGAGATTACAACTAATCCAATTTCAATTCGATCAATTCAATACAATCAATTCGTGGCCCGGCGAGTGGGGCAATTCTCCAACCTTACACCGACTGTGTACAATCAATCAATCAATTATTAAGTGATTAGGTGATCAAGCAATTCATTAATGTGCACAATTAGCAGTTTCAATAACGCCTTCTTCCTCCGGGTGATGGTGGGATTGCAAGGCCCCACCATCCAATCAATCTGGGCAGAGAGTACATGAATCCCTAAGCCCGGAACTCCTTCCTCCCCTAATCTCCTAGGGGGTTCAGGGGTCATCCCAATTTGGTGAGGATAGCTCTCGAGTTACCCGTCAGCCCATGCTTTCCCGGTTGGCTCGAGTCACTACCCTCGGGCCCACAGTGCAATACAATACTCGCCAAAACAATCAATCAATCAATCGATTCTTTCAATAATTCGATAAAACCTTTGAAAAGCAATCTCTTTTGAAAACTATAAGTTATATAGATAGGTTTTTGGCTTAAAATTCACATAGGGTTGTACGGGTCCTATGTATCTAAAATTAAACCTCACCTGAACGACCTAAAATAATCCAAGGAAACAGCTCACGGGGCCTGCTCCTCGTCACCAGGAAGCTGGTCTGTGCAAGAAAGACAATTGTCCGTGAAACACGACTCAATATGTACCAAATATGACGAACGGCGAAAATGCAACGAGACGACGAGAAAAATATAATGTACCATAAAAATATCACGTTTTAACATGTATGCGATCATATAACATCAATTAGGGGTCAAAGAAATGATTGGAAGATGATGATGAAAATTTAATTTTATGCAGTAGCTTTTGCTCTGCATTCGCCGTGGGAACGGCCGTTCCGGCCTTCCCTTGAAAATGGGAAGGGCCGTTCCCATGGCTGGAAGAAAGCGCGCCAGCGTTTTTAAAATATAAAACGCGGTTTGGCTGGGAAGGGCCGTTCCGGCTCACAGGCCAAAGTGGGAACGGCCGTTCCCAGTCTCGCTGGCCTGAGTCTCAGCATCATGGGAACGGCCGTTCCAGTTTTGAACTGGGGCTGGGAAGGGCCGTTCCCAGAATACGTGAGCAAAAGAATGCAGAGCAGAAACAGAGCAGCCATGGCAATCACCACAAATAACCACAAAAATGGCTTCAAGCCAAGTTTAAATGTGAACATAAGATGCAATAAATATGCTAACATGCATTTTGATCAATAACAATTCATAAAAACACTTGACTCCATGTTAGATCATCAATAATTCATCATTTGAAACCCATATATGTTAGGAATAGTGCCCTAGAAAGCCGATTGTATATCCGCTTTGTGCTTTTCCTTATTGTAATCACAGACAATCTTTGAATGAAATAACGAATTGAGGCAACACTTCTTTATATGCTCTTGTTTGGTATGCGTTTACTTTAGCTGTGCATGTATGAGAACTCCCCTAATCCTGATGACTTTAGGACTCTACCATTTAGGTGAAATGGTTCATGAAACGAGCCCTATATCACATAAGTCATGATTAGTAAAATACTCCAAGCCGATGAGTCCTACAGACAGTGGGAGTGTCAACCTGACTCCTCTAAGGCTTGCTTGTGGGATCACGCCCTTAAGAAGGACCACCTTGTTTCATGGAGGTGCAAAGTGTATAGTTAATACGTGCGTGATACATGAGGGTGCTTACTTTAATAAGTAAGTTCACTGAGGTGCCCCGTGTGAGAACATTCCTAAATGGGAAAGGAAGTTTCTATTTCAGGAAATGGAAACTTCCAGATTAGGAAATATCTCACGAGTCATTGATGTGATTAATTGATCCTTAGACTTGAGGTTCCTTGTCACTTTATGAGTTAACTCTGTAGTCTTAGGTATAAGCTTTAAAGGGTGTCGCCTTAGACAACTGATTCAAGGCTTATGCTGGGGCTGCACAAGTGACTCATGAAAGTGAATGAGAATCAAGATAGGACCTACACTTGCATTTGCAAGGTGATCTCTTATTGTGTAAGTCATTCATATGCCATATGGAGTCCTTGGCCAAGGCAGTAGATCAAGACATCAAGAAAAGGGTTTCTTGGATTGAGATCAAATGGATATGAAATGCACTTAGCTTTAAGACCGGATTATTAGGGTTCTGATTATTCCCTTGCCCTAGATCTTGGTTGAGAGATAGTAAGTAGGAGGATTGTATCTCACATGTATCAATGACTTAAAGGTTCTGTCGAATCCGAACATTCCAATTCAGCTAGGGGTTAAACACCTGTTGCTAGACTATGGTCGTTTAATCTGTGGACTGATTAATTAATTAGTGAATTAATTAATTAGGGTCACTGCTAATTGAATTGAGAACCTAGAGGGTCACACACAACAACTTGGTTACATGAGTTGAGGCTTGAAAATGATTAAACGAGTTAATCGGGCCAAGAGGGTTCCACACGTGTGAAATCACACGTGTGGCTCACGTGAGTGACACGTGTCACTGTGACACGTGTCACACACGTGTATATATATATATATATATATATATTATATATATATATTAAATAATTAATTAGTTAATTATTTAATAGACTTTGGTTTAATTTTGAATTAAAAAGAAAGTCTAATTTTGGAGAAAATAATCTAGTTAATTAATTATGAATTAATTAATTAGATAAAAATAAGTTATTTATTTTATAATAAATAAAGTATAAAATTATCCAAAAATAGTTTGGATATTTTAGCTCTCTTCAAAGTTGACTAGAATTAGAATTCAAAGTCAAAGTTGGAAAATACTTGATCATCAAGCAATAGGAGAGAGAGGGACCAAATCCTAGTCCAATAAGGACTAGTTTCGGCCGCCCCTCCCTTCCTATATATAGGGGAGCTCATGCTCCCCTTTAGAGCTAATTGACAATTCTTGGTTCATGTGTTGAACACCTTCCTTTCTCCAAGATTAAATTAAATCTTAGGTTAAGCCTAAACACTAACTAGAGAACTAGCATCCTTACTAGTTAGATTGTGATCAAGTTGGTGGACTTTCTCTAGAGACTTCAAGTTAGAAGTTTGAAGATTCGAGCTTTACCAAGGAGAGGGGATCAAGCCGCGTGAAGAGCGTTCTTGGGTGGCTTGAAACGCTTCAAGAAAGAATAAAAGAAAAGTAAGTTTTCTATCTTTACGAATTTGGTTACACGATTGCGAGTTCAAGGTCCTTTTGTTGGGAAAATTTTTAAATTCCGCTGCTTTCTGATTCGTGTTTTCCAACAAGTGGTATCAGAGCCACCTCGTTAATCGTGTTTCTGATTCGTCTCAATTATACTGAATTTGGTAGAAATTCTTAGGCTTGATGCGATTGAGTATTTGTAATTGTTTTAGAAAGCCTGAATTACGAAACTATATTTTTTCCTGAAAGTTTCTGAAAATTGGTTTTTATAAAATTTTGATTTTGAAAAACAATTTTAGATTTGAAACTGTATAAACTGTTTTTGGATTTCTTGGATTGGTTTTGCTTTTGAACGAAAACACGAAACGAAAGCCCGGAACACGATGAACACGCGAAACCCCGCGCGCGAAGGAGTCGCTCGCGCGGGCTTTGCGCACCACCCTCCCGCAACCGCGCGGGAGGCCCTCCCACATGCCGTCCGCCCGTCGCCGCCCAGGCCTGGCCGGGACAGACCGGCCAGCCGCCCAGCTCCTCCCGCACGCCTGTGCGGGAGCCTTCCGGGCGCGCCTAGGCGCGCCCGCCCAGGGCGGCCGAGACTGGCCGCCCACCGCCTAGCAGGGCACGCGCGCGCGAGGCGCGCGGTATGCGCGCGCAGTACGCGCACTCGCCTGGCCTTGGCCGGGCGCTGTGCGCGCCTGCCGTGCGCGTCCGCGCGCGCTTGCGTCGCTGTGCCCCGTTTCGCGCACGGGCCCCGTTTTCGTGATCCGGCCCCCTTTCGTGTTTCGTGCAATCCAGTCCCAATTTTATTTTAATTTTAAAATTTTATTTTTGAATATTTATTTTAATTTTTGAATAAAAACTTAAAATTGGGATTTTTAAGAAATTGAAACGGTTTATATTTTGGGAAAATACATCTTGATAAAATTATTAATTTTCAGAAATTAATTGGAATTTTATTTGTTTTGGTAATTTGGGATTTATTGAAAACTTTTATAAATAAGACTCGCATCAAGTCGTGTTTTAAGCTATTAGAGCTTAAAGCGAGAATTTTAATTTATTGGTTAAATTTAAATTCTTGCAAAAGCATGTTAGGTGATCATGGGTTTAGATCTATGTATGGTTTTAATTTATGCACATGGATGGTTTAAATTGGGGTTGGAGCCCTATAGTTGCGTTTTTTCAATTGAGGTTGGAGCCTCACTTATGTGCGTACTGTTATGTGATTTATTATGTGGCTTTCCATATTACTGTTTTTGAGGCCGGGGTATGCCCCGTGTAATTGTCTAAGGCCAATATGAAGATTGAGCCTTATTACTTTATGTCTTTTTCTTTTTATTGTAATTTGAGAGTAGAGATAGGTGGTGAGGTTTTATTTTCATTTTGGAGACAATGCACCCATGGAGTAAGATGGACCACATTCAAGTAACAAGGAGGCCATAAGTGAAGACCCCTCAAAATGTTAGGGAGGGGAATCTCAATTGTTAAATGTAATAGAGATAGGGCTCGTATTTTGTTACCGCTTTCCCTTATGTGATTTGAACTGTTTATGTGGCATGTATGTTAGAACTTGTGATTGTGGAGTGGCTCCCACATATCACGCATAAGATAGGTAGAACCCATGATCATTACATGTTAGTATCATGCTAGGACATGTTATCTGTTTATGTGCTTGTTTGAAATGCATTTAAGTGTACTTGCATTAATCAAGACTAATAAAATTGGATAACATATATGTTGGTGAGGTCGAACCGGACAACTCTCCGGTTGATTCGAAAATTCCCATTAAATATTAAGCTAATTTCGAACAAATAGGTGGTTAATTCGAGATGCAAATTTTGAATTAAATTCCTAGCATTCCATCAATAGGTTTTAAGTTTAGTAAGTAAAGCTAGTTATTGTCCGCGAGTCGTGGGATAGCTAGTGGAGCTTATTAGTTCTTAGTTACCTAATTAATCATTTCAAATGATCAATATTTCGTGGTCAATTTTAGCAAGGGCGATGTCCGCGAGTCGTGGGTCGTTTGAACTAAGTTTTGGTCATGATCTTATGATTGATGGGTCTAGCTTAACGCCTAAGTAAATATGGACGTCGCACGAGTCGTGGGTCCATATTGAAAGATAGGTGATGCAAAAACAATTACTAAGAGTTCTAAAGGTGTTAGAATTGGTAAGTTGTACCTACCTAGGGTTCTTACTTAGAATGTCCGCGAGTCGTGGGTTCGAGGTAAAATGCCTAGGATCTTAGTACCCATTGGGAAACGTGTTCCTCTTAGATCTTTGGGAATTCTAGATCTTTGAAAAACAGTGGGAGCTACAATAGATTAAAGACCTTATCTTTTGTATATCGTTATAATTCAGCATGCTCACTAGTTCTCTGTTTTACCATTTAGGTCGTAGATTCTGTGATTCTCTACGTGTTTTGAAATGGCAACCAAAAACCCTCTTGTATCGATCCTCGAGTCTAACAAGTTGACTGGTCCCAACTATTCTGATTGGATGAGGAATCTAAAGATCATTTTAGATTCTGAGAAGAGAACTTATGTTCTCTTCGAAGGGGAGCCTAGTCCCGAAGGGGAGGCTCCCACTCGGGCTGAGCGGGATGCGATTCAGAAGTGGAAGGATGATAATCTCCAAGCCCGTTGCCTTATGTTGGCTAACATGTCTCCGGACTTGCAAAGACAACATGAGGCCATGGAATTTGCTTGGGAGATTTACGACCACTTAGAGCAACTTTACCGCCCTCATGAACGTGTTACAAGGTATAACACTTCAAAGGAATTGTTCCACTTAAGAATGAGGGAAGGTTCAAGTGTCCATGAATATGGACTCAAGTTTCTTGCCCTTACTGAGAAACTTGCCTCCATGGACATGCCATGTAACGCCCCGATTTTCATTACCAATATTTTTATGTCTAAAATAATTTTATAAATTATATTTTATAGTATTTTTATGAAATTCATATTAAACTTATAATTTATTTCAAAACTTGAAAATGATTTAATTGTCAACTTGCCCTATATGTTCATTCTTCATTCTTCTAAATTTAGAGCCCAAATTGTATAATATTTCCAAGGACTCAATTGATCAATTCCCAAAGCTTTTCACCCTTAATTGCATGACTTAAATCTTTAAGGGACTAAAGTGCAATTTATACATTTCACTTAAATCAAGAATGGTGATTCACGTACATAGCTTCCCCAAGCTTCTTCCATCATTTTATCCCAAAAATCACCAACATATTTGGTTCCTTTCATCCTCGGTTCATCTAGGAAGAAAAGAGATGAGAGATTTCTTCACTCCATCAAGATTGTTCAAGAAAAATTCCAAGTTTGAGGCTTGATCATCATCATTCATCTTCTTCATTTCTTGTTCTTCAAAGGTGATTGTTGCATGAACTCTTGATTCTTGATTATAAATGAACTAGCTAGGGTTTGTAATTTATGACATATATAGATTATATGTTGGTTGATGCTTAAATATATGATCATACCATGATTGGAGACATGAATTCTTGAAAGAGTTGAGCTTAGGTGATGATTGGTGTGTGAACATGAAAGTGAGAATTCTTGGTGTTCTTGAGTAAATTAGGTGTTTATATGGGGTTTTATTGTATCTTGATCATGTATGCATGCTTGTGCCCAGAATTCTTGCATTCTAAAGTGGGTTTGATGATGTTTTGGAAGTGGTTGTTTTGTCCCGAGAGCCTCCCCTGTTCTGCTCTGTTTCTGCATTTGCAGAGGAGCGGGAACGGCCCTTCCCGGCCCCAGTTCATTCTGGGAACGGCCGTTCCCACCCCTTTGAATTCATAGACGGCGCGCACATGGGAACGGCCGTTCCCATTTTGGCCTGCAAGCCGGAAGGGCCGTTCCCAACATAAAAAGCGTCACTTTAAAAATGAAAAACGCAGGGGCGTTTCTTGGGACCATGGGAACGGCCCTTCCCAGTTTACACTGAGGGCCGGAACGGCCGTTCCCATGCCGCTGACAGAACAAAAATGACTGCATAAAATTACAATTTTGGCCCCTCGATCCAACGACTTCCTTGACCCCGATTTGCTGTAATATGTGCTAATATGATGTGAAACAACATGTTATCATACCACATTGCATTTTCATGATCATCTCGATACATTTCCGCCGTTCGTCACATTTTGGGCATTTTAGGTCATGTCTCATGTATAAGTGTCGTGTTTACACAGGTCACGAGGGTAGGGACGAGGAGCAAGCCCCGTAGGCCGTGCCTACTTGTCTTTGTCGGTATAGGTGAGGTTTCATTGTTAGTTACATAGAACCCGTATAACCCTTATGTGATACTTTGGCCAAAATAGTATTTACGGTTATATTTTCTATACATCATTGACCATTTCAAGCCAGGTTCAAGCAAGCAAGCAAGCAAGTCAGGTATTGTTTCATGTATGTTAGGCGAGTAGCATGACGGTTTGGGCCCGAGGGTAGTGACTAGAGCCAACCGGGAAAGCAAGGGCTGACGGGTAACTCTGGCGCTATCCTCACCACATTAGGGGTCACCCCTGAATCCACTAGGAGATTAGTGGAGGAAGGAGCTCCGGGCTTAGGGATTCATGTACCCTATGCTCAATGAGACTGGATGTTGGGGCCTTGCAATCCCTTCATCAAACCGGAGGGAAAAGGAGACTGGGGACGAGTCCGGCACCACGGATGCGCCTCGGGTTATTGCATGATTGTCATTGCATGAACGTGTTATATGAGTACACTATTGCACGATTGCACGATAAGTGAATTGCGTGATCACCTGTTAACTAATAAACAAGCAAGCATGTTCATGTTCAGTGGGAGATCGGTTGGAGACTGCCCTTACTCGCCGGGGCCATGTATTGATTGATTGCATGAAACGATCTAGTAATTAATATTGGTAGTTGTAATCTCGGGCGAGTCCTCTATTGTTGTGAACTTATATTACTTTAATTATAAAAACCTTACCCGAGGTTGTAACTTGCATGTGACTGCGCTCTATATATAGTTATGCCCCTCACTCAGTCTTCGGTAGACTGATACTTCACTTTTCAGGTACTTGAGAGCCGGTCGTGCTAGGCGGGAGGTTGGTCCAGTCTTGCATTGTCACGAGTCTAGTAGTGCACCACCATGTATATATTTTACTACTTCTCATGTCATGTCTATTGTTATTACATTTGGAATATTTGATCGTGTATAAGAGATGATAATGTACTGATAATTAGTTGGTATCTATATGTATCTATCTGATAAATATGGTACCTATATGTATATATGAATTAATGCTTCCGCTTTTAATTATTATGTCGTGATTTTGTATTGTCTTGGGGTTAGTCCCGCCTAGCTCGTCTTTTCTCTTCTTTGTCACCCGTTCGCTATAGGTTAGTTCATGTACGGATTGTCCATTTCGTATGTGGATCGGCCTATAGTGCGGGGGTGTGGTATCCCTACGTATAGGGGTGCTACATGCCACTGAAAGATGAGCTTTCAGTGGATTTGTTGCTGGCTTCGCTCCCACCATCATTCAACCCATTTGTCCTTAATTTCAACATGAATCATGCTAGTGCTACTGTAGCTGAGCTGATTAGTCAGCTTGTGACTGCTGAAAGCACGATCAAGAAGGACAATAAGGTTTTGATGGTGAATGCTCCATCTTCCTCTTCTGGGCCTTCTAAAGGTAAGGGCAAGAAAGCCCAAAAGAAGAAGAAGAAACCCCTTAGGCCCACTGGTGGCATTTCGAAGGGGAAGGCCCAAAAGAAGAAGCGTGATCAGAAAGAGGATGTTTGCTTCCATTGTGGCAAAGCGGGACATTGGAGGAGAAACTGCCCAGAGTACAAGGCTACTCTAAAGAAAGGTATCTTTCTCGTTGAAGTAAATCTTTCTATTAATTCTAGTTCTTGGGTACTTGATACCGGTTGTGGAACTCATATCTGTAATGATGTACAGATGCTAAGTGATGTTCAACAATTAAAAGAAGGAGAATGTGTCTTGAAGATCGGCGATGGCTCAAACGTTGAAGCTCGAGCTTTAGGCACAATTAGATTAGATTTAGGTAGTTTTGAGTTAGTATTAAATAAAGTCCTTTATGTACCGAGCATTATTCGTAATATAATTTCAGTTCCAATATTAGATTGTGAAGGTTATGAAACTTATATTAAGAATGGTAAATATTTTATCAAACGGAACAACTCTTCCGTTCATATCGGTACTCTAAGTAATGGACTTTACCTAACTCAAAATATCAATATTATGAATATACAACGAGGAACAAAGCGTAAGAGAGATGACAAAGTTTCAGCTCCCTTATGGCACGCTAGATTTGGACACATTTCCAAGAACAGAATTAGCAAGATAAACACTTTAGGATCATTCTCTGAAAATGATCTCAAAGAGTTGACTTCTTGCGAATCCTGTCTCAAAGGAAAAATGTCCAAAGTCCCTTTTAAAGGAACTGTGGAACGTGCCACTGAGGTTTTGGATTTGATCCATACTGATGTTTGTGGACCGCTTAGTGTAAGCACTAGAAACAATCATCAGTACTTCATAACCTTTACTGATGACTTTAGTCGGTATGGTTATGTATACTTAATGAAGTATAAATCTGAAGCTTTTGAGAAATTCTTAGAATCTCAAAAGGAGGTTGAGAACCAAACTGGTCACAAGATAAAAGCACTTCGATCTGATCGAGGAGGCGAATATCTTAGTGAAGAATTCCTTAATCATCTCAAAGGTAATGGGATTATCTCTCAGTGGACTCCTCCGGGAACTCCTCAGCTTAATGGAGTTTCTGAGAGAAGGAATCGAACCCTACTTGATATGGTTCGTTCCATGATGAGTTTCACTGACTTACCACCTTCTTTCTGGGGTTATGCCCTAGAAAGTGCAGCAAAGATTTTGAATCTCGTTCCCTCTAAGTCAGTCCCTAAAACGCCCTATGAAATGTGGCATGGTAAAATCCCTAGTTATTCTTACTTAAGAATTTGGGGTTGTCCTGCTTACGTGAAGAGGACAGTGGGAGATAAGTTAGAATCTCGTTCTAACTTATGCTACTTTGTAGGTTATCCTAAGGAATCCATAGGATACTACTTCTATGATCAATCTGAACAAAAGGTGTTTGTTTCCAGAAATGCTACTTTTCTGGAGGAACCGTTCCTTAAAGAAAAGCAAGGCAAGATCATAGAATTAGAAGAAGTACAAAGTGACCCCATACCACCCACTGAAGAAACGTCCCACTCTGATCAACCACAACCAATCACGAATTTCGATACACATGAAAATCCTCCTCTAAGGCGTTCTGAACGCAATCCTAGACAGCCGGAGAGATGGTATGGATTCTTCCATGAAATCTCTCAAAAGGATAATGATCCTTCAACATATGAGGAGGCACTTTCAGATTCTGACTCTGAACAGTGGATAGAAGCCATGAAATCCGAAATGGATTCCATGAACTCCAACCAAGTTTGGACCTTGGTAGATTTGCCTGATGGGGTCAAACCCATAGGTTGCAAATGGATCTTTAAGAGAAAGCTTGGAGTTGATGGAAGCATTGTAGCCTACAAAGCAAGACTGGTTGCAAAAGGATTCACTCAAAGACCCGGCGTGGACTTTGACGAAACCTTCTCACCAGTTGCAATGCAAAAGTCTATTCGGATCATGCTTGCCATTGCTGCATATTATGACTATGAGATATGGCAAATGGATGTGAAAACTGCCTTTCTCAATGGTGACATTGACAAAGACATTTATATGGAGCAACCCATAGGTTTCACATTCAGTGGGAGTGAGCAAAAGGTTTGCAAACTCCAAAGATCAATCTATGGATTGAAACAGGCTTCTAGGAATTGGAACATTCGATTTGATGAATCGGTCAAAGCGTTTGGCTTCATCCAAATTTCGAATGAATCATGTGTGTATAGAAAGGAATTGGAGACCTCAGTGCAATTCTTAGTACTTTATGTTGATGACATCCTTCTTATTGGGAATTCGAAGGATGACATGAAAGTGACTAAGTTATGGTTATCGAACCAATTCGAGATGAAAGATCTTGGTGATGCGTCCTATATCCTTGGAATTAAAATCTATAGAGATAGATCTAGAAGGTTAATAGGACTATCACAGTCGATGTACATTGACAAAGTATTGAAGAGATTCAATATGGAGTCAGCAAAGGTTAAGAACCTTCCTATGAGTGTAGGAACATGTCTTTCAAAGAAGATGTGTCCTAAGACTAACCTTGAGAAGGAGAGAATGACTCATACACCTTATGCATCAGCAATAGGTAGCATAATGTATGCAATGTTATGTACTCGACCGGATGTGGCTTATACACTTAGTGTAACAAGTCGTTTCCAATCTGACCCTGGAGATGGTCACTGGGCTGCCGTGAAGAATATTCTTAAGTACTTGAAAAGTACTAAAGATTTATTCTTAGTTTACGGAGGTCAGAAAGATCTTACTGTCGAAGGATACTGCGATGCAAGCTTTGCATCTGACTTAGATGATTTTAAGTCAATGTCAGGATACATTTTCTGCCTAAACGGCGGAGCAGTGAGTTGGAAGAGTTCCAAGCAAACTACCACTGCTGATTCGACCACTGAGGCCGAATACTTAGCTGCAAATGATGCAGCTAAGGAAGGTGTTTGGATTAGAAACTTCATTCAAGAATTGAATGTTGTTCCTAGCATGAAAGACCCCATTACTGTGTTTTGTGACAACACTGGGGCGGTTGCTCAAGCAAGAGAACCAAGATCTCACCAACGGACCAAGCACATTATGAGGAAGTATCACCTAATCCGTGATATTATCAAAAGAGGAGATGTGATAATTGAGAGGGTCACATCAGCAGAGAACGTGGCAGATCCACTTACTAAACCCCTTAGTCGAGAAGCTTTCCAAGGTCATCTTCAGAAAATGGGACTTAGAGTAGCTTTAGAATGGCTTTGACGGGCAAGTGGGAGATTGTTAGGAATAGTGCCCTAGAAAGCCGATTGTATATCCGCTTTGTGCTTTTCCTTATTGTAATCACAGACAATCTTTGAATGAAATAACGAATTGAGGCAACACTTCTTTATATGCTCTTGTTTGGTATGCGTTTACTTTAGCTGTGCATGTATGAGAACTCCCCTAATCCTGATGACTTTAGGACTCTACCATTTAGGTGAAATGGTTCATGAAACGAGCCCTATATCACATAAGTCATGATTAGTAAAATACTCCAAGCCGATGAGTCCTACAGACAGTGGGAGTGTCAACCTGACTCCTCTAAGGCTTGCTTGTGGGATCACGCCCTTAAGAAGGACCACCTTGTTTCATGGAGGTGCAAAGTGTATAGTTAATACGTGCGTGATACATGAGGGTGCTTACTCTAATAAGTAAGTTCACTGAGGTGCCCCGTGTGAGAACATTCCTAAATGGGAAAGGAAGTTTCTATTTCAGGAAATGGAAACTTCCAGATTAGGAAATATCTCACGAGTCATTGATGTGATTAATTGATCCTTAGACTTGAGGTTCCTTGTCACTTTATGAGTTAACTCTGTAGTCTTAGGTATAAGCTTTAAAGGGTGTCGCCTTAGACAACTGATTCAAGGCTTATGCTGGGGCTGCACAAGTGACTCATGAAAGTGAATGAGAATCAAGATAGGACCTACACTTGCATTTGCAAGGTGATCTCTTATTGTGTAAGTCATTCATATGCCATATGGAGTCCTTGGCCAAGGCAGTAGATCAAGACATCAAGAAAAGGGTTTCTTGGATTGAGATCAAATGGATATGAAATGCACTTAGCTTTAAGACCGGATTATTAGGGTTCTGATTATTCCCTTGCCCTAGATCTTGGTTGAGAGATAGTAAGTAGGAGGATTGTATCTCACATGTATCAATGACTTAAAGGTTCTGTCGAATCCGAACATTCCAATTCAGCTAGGGGTTAAACACCTGTTGTTAGACTATGGTCGTTTAATCTGTGGACTGATTAATTAATTAGTGAATTAATTAATTAGGGTCACTGCTAATTGAATTGAGAACCTAGAGGGTCACACACAACAACTTGGTTACATGAGTTGAGGCTTGAAAATGATTAAACGAGTTAATCGGGCCAAGAGGGTTCCACACGTGTGAAATCACACGTGTGGCTCACGTGAGTGACACGTGTCACTGTGACACGTGTCACACACGTGTATATATATATATATTATATATATATATTAAATAATTAATTAGTTAATTATTTAATAGACTTTGGTTTAACTTTGAATTAAAAAGAAAGTCTAATTTTGGAGAAAATAATCTAGTTAATTAATTATGAATTAATTAATTAGATAAAAATAAGTTATTTATTTTATAATAAATAAAGTATAAAATTATCCAAAAATAGTTTGGATATTTTAGCTCTCTTCAAAGTTGACTAGAATTAGAATTCAAAGTCAAAGTTGGAAAATACTTGATCATCAAGCAATAGGAGAGAGAGGGACCAAATCCTAGTCCAATAAGGACTAGTTTCGGCCGCCCCTCCCTTCCTATATATAGGGGAGCTCATGCTCCCCTTTAGAGCTAATTGACAATTCTTGGTTCATGTGTTGAACACCTTCCTTTCTCCAAGATTAAATTAAACCCTAGGTTAAGCCTAAACACTAACTAGAGAACTAGCATCCTTACTAGTTAGATTGTGATCAAGTTGGTGGACTTTCTCTAGAGACTTCAAGTTAGAAGTTTGAAGATTCGAGCTTTACCAAGGAGAGGGGATCAAGCCGCGTGAAGAGCGTTCTTGGGTGGCTTGAAACGCTTCAAGAAAGAATAAAAGAAAAGTAAGTTTTCTATCTTTACAAATTTGGTTACACGATTGCGAGTTCAAGGTCCTTTTGTTGGGAAAATTTTTAAATTCCGCTGCTTTCTGATTCGTGTTTTCCAACAATATATTCATTCATGCTCCAAGTTCATAAAACTCAAGATAAATGCATCAAACTTGAGCTCAAAGGTCACATACATATTTCCAACAATCAACACACAATTTAATTAACACATAACAAAGCCCTAACTATACCACATAAACAAGAAAATCATCCATTCTCCATAATTACCTCAAAAGAAAGAAATGGAAGAAGAGATGATGAAGTGATGTTGATGATGCTTGTATGATCCTAAAACCCACAATTATTAGCTTGAATGGTTGAAATCTTCCTCTCCTACACAAGGGTTGCTCTCGGTTGAAGGAGGAAAAGAAAGAACAAGGTTTGAAATATTTTGTATGAATGAGAAAGAGATGCTACGTGATGTTGTTGATCAAGAAGGAGAAAAGATGGCCATTTTGCTATTAAATCCTTCCACTTAATAAGTTATGCAATGAGGTTCAAATCCCATTTTAAATGATCAATTAGGTCCAATGCAATTAGATCCCATATTCATGCAAATGAACAATTAAGGACATAAAAGAAATGAATCACATTCGGGAAAATAAATCACATTGCAATCACGTTCAATAAATCCGAAAAATATGATATGATATGAATTTTCAATAAAATTTTAAGAATATAATTTTATAAAATAATGTCATGCTATGGAAATTAAAGAAATGAACAATTAAAATAAAATATATCCCTCAAACGCACACGTGTCGTTCATACCTGAATTGCCGAAAGCTGGGGCGTTACATTGGTGGATTTCTCAGTTCAAGTTTAAGCCTTAAGTAGAGTATGGCCGGGGTGACCCTCATGTGATACACCCTCGTGCCTATGCATTCATACACCACAAAACTTCAAACGTCAAAGGAAAATTAAAGATACGCATGCAGGACATCACAACACAGAAGAGAAGGCGTTGAACTTCATTAACTTAAGGAGAAGGAACTACATATGCAAGCATAAAAAATTACAGGACTAGAGAAAGGAAGATCCAGAATAAGATTAGTTGCGAAAGTGCCAAACTAACAATCAGCCGAGTGTCGGAGGGCTTCTTGAGGCTTTAATCTCGGGCTCTGGTGGTGCGGTAGACAGGGGGACAGGAGCCAGTACTTCAGCATCAGAAGCTTAAGCATCGCTAGGACCGGTACCATCTTGAGCGTCGATGGTGGTGCCTTCATCTTCAATTGTTATGGGCTCGAGATCCAGTGGTTTGGCTGTCATATATTCATGTTGGAGCATAACAACCAAGTCGTTATACTCCGGCTCTGTGAAATCTTCAGTGGGATCCCCAGTCGCAATCATTGACTCCAGATTGTCGTCCAAATCCATCCTCAAGCGCTCGTCCATACGGGTAGATGGAGGCACTACGCCCAATTTGATCAGTTGGCCCACGGACTTCTAGAAGAAGCGGCGAGCGTTGTCTAGGCAGTGCAGGTTCGCAGCGAAACCAAACGCCTTAGAGCGCACAAATCTGACAACCGCTTCCCAAGCAACCCTCGACTCTAGGCCCTCAACTTGTCCCCGCAAGTCAGCAAGCTCTTTCCTTGTTGCCTCGAACAGCTGATTACGCTTGGTCAAGTGTTTGTTAAGCTCCTCATTGTCAGCCTTCAACTGTTTGCGCTCCTCCTACAGCTTTTTGTGGCGCTCGTCCAACACCAGATAGGCATCCTCCTGGTCCTTCAGCACCTTCTTGGCCCGCTCATGATCTAGCGTGAGCGCTGTGAGCTCTACAGAGACATTGTTGTAGTCCTCTTGCAGCTGACCGGGATCAGAGATGCGCATCATCTTCTTGTACTTGGCCTTATGTTCGGAATATACCTTCGCTCGCTTCTGCAAGTTCTTCAGCCTGGGGATTACCTCCTAAGAAGCCAGCAAAAATGGAAGTTATTGCAAATTTAACTCGAGGGTGGAGGTTCTTTGGGGAAATTTAAACACTTACCGTTATGAGGGCGTGGCAAGCGTCGTCCGTGACCCGGATAGCATCCTGCTCGATCAACTTGTCGTGGTCCCCGAAAAATTACAGCTTGCTCACAATCCCCGTAACCAAGTTACAGGTGGATGAGCTTTTCTTCAAGAGTACAGGGCCGTCTTTCCTTGGGCGCCTATAACGAGTGTCGCTCTCGTACCCGGTTTTCCAAAAGTCCTCATCCTCAGAGGATGAGGTATCACCACCCTCGCCATGCTGGCCCACTATAACCTCTTTCCCTTTTCTAGTAATGGGGATAGAATCCAACATCCTTTTTCTCTTCGCCAAACGCTCGGCCCTCTCTTCTTCGAAGATTTGGACCACAGAGCCCGAGTGGTTGCTGCGGGATCCATGTGAGCCCGTTTGCACTGGCCCCACGTCAGCGACAGGAGAAGTGACACCGCGAACGTCTAGGAGGTTCAAATCTTCTATATGGCCAGCTCCTCGGCTATCCCCTCAACCGCTCGTCCCTCACCCAGACCCTCGTTGGATATCGCGCCCCCCTCGTGGAGCATTAGGATCCAGTTGGTTCTACCATGGATGCTGCTGCTGTTGGTTCGCTCCCGCTCTTTGAGCAAGCATCATTGCTAGGATACCTTTAGCGGTCGATCCAGCCATGAGTATTTCTGCGTCTGCAAGCAGAGTAGAGAAAAGCGTCAGAAGGATATGATCAGAATATTTGTTATAAGGATACCACAATCTAGATAAGTTAGTGATGCTATTCTAAGGGTTAGGGGAGTTAGCTCCTAGAATCTAATCGTCGTGGTCCATGATTTGAGCGGGGGGGTTGGCTATCATGTCTGGACGGTTGGAGAGCCCATAACGGAACAGTATCTCTTCGTTCCTCATCAAGTCTTTAGCCTTAATTAACTTCTTCTCATTTTTCATCACGAGGGCCAAGCTTTTCGCCCAATGCTCGAAGATCCTATCCCCAGATCTGTGTTTAACTAAAGGCCCTTCTCCATGTATTATCCACGCTCGAGATACCCCAAAAATCCCCCCGTGCGCTTCCACGAAGAAGAATTTTTGCTTCCAGTTCTCCCCGTATGAAGTTGAGGGCGAGTCGATCATCCTCAACCCTGATTTAGCCTAGGCGTAGTAAAAACCATCACTAGGGGACGAGCGCGGGGAGCGGACCACCTGAATCAGAGTGTTAAAGTTGTCAAATGAAGGCTCTGACCTGTTGCCCTCGTCAGCATCTTGGGCAACAGTTGGGAGGGGCATAGGTTCAGAGCGTTTAGCAAGTTGGCGATAGAGGAGGGGATCAAAAATCTCAAACCTCCAGCCAGTACAGTATCCTTGTAAACTGTCAACATTCCTGGAGGCGGTCGATTAGCTCTCTCACGCCCGAGGGGAAGGCGAGTCTTATATATATCATCCCGGTAGACCAGGGATTTCAACTCAGCCAGTTCCACGAGCGTCAGGGTGCTCTCAATCTCATTTGGGGATTTAACTGTCTGATGGGGATTGTTTTTCCTCACTTTGGTAACCGGCTCTTTCCCTTTCATTTGACGTTTTCGGGGAGGCTCTTCATCTGCCTGGCACCCTGAGGACCCCACTTCCTCTTGAAGGTCGGCGATCGCCACCGTAACCTGATGATCTGGGGGCCTCACGGCACTGTTCTGTTGGGATAAATGCCCTGAAAATCCAGTTATATTGTAAATATTTTGAATTAATAAAAACTGAAATTATCGCAAGTTATGAGTATTTTACAAATTTAATAATTAATGACGTGTGATGGTATTTTTATATGAAATGTGTTTCATAGGAAAAGACTTTAAATACCAAGAATCACGTGTCATTAAAGTTCTAGTCAGTATGATAAGAAAATGTTCTTATCGAGACTATAATGTGTTATATAAGATGATTAGTCTTTCGTCATAGGGAAATGGAGTTTCCAATTATGACACATTGATGATTTTCAATGAGATTGGAAACATCGAACTGGACCACTGAGATTGTTCATTTTATACTGCTATCTAAAATGAACAGAATCTCGGAAGCATTAGACTCTTAATCCTGATAGTTTTTCTACTTTAGGCATGTAGTGTTAATCACTGTGATGTACTCAGAAGTGAGGTCTCGGTAACGGGTGACCAAAATACTTTGTACGTTCGGTGATTGCATGAAATGTGCTAAAGAGAAATATTGATCGAGGAATCTGTAGCCTTGTTGGAAGGTTAAAAGATATCCCTGAAATAGATTTGCAAAAGTTCAAATAAAACTTTGGCCAAAGTACTTCGTGTGTGCGTCACCGAAGTTGTATGTTGAATGTGTTTCACATACAGGGAATTTGAACTTAAGGCAAATCAAGAAATTTCAGATTGGAAGTGAAAAATAAATGATAGTAGTATTGATTTATTTTTCATGGATATCTGTACAGAGGAGTAAAATGCAAAATTATTCTAGATCGAGAAATTCCTGAATAATTTAATTAATTTTAGAGTTCAACAATATTTATTTAGTGGAATTAAATATTGTTAAACGGTAATTGATTATTATCATGGGATGATAATAGATTGACCCGTTTGGAGCTAAGATTAATTAGTCCTGCAGGTCCCCCCGCAAGCCCCAACGAAGATCAAAGAGAAAATATTAAAAGGAGAGAGAGAAATGAATTTTCAAAGAGTTTGAAAATAGCCAAGGAATTTATTTTGAGAAAATAAATTAAATTCCAAAGAGTTGGAAATGCCCGAAATTTTATTTTGGAGAAAATAAAATTTTCAAAAAAAAAAAAAAAGTGACGTGGCGAAGTGTTGACGTGGCAGGTGACGTGTCACGCCACGTCAGCGGGTCAGCTGCTAAGTGGCGCTGACCAGGCGCCAAGTGTCGCGCCACATGGATGACCAAGATTGCACCATGCCTCAAGGTCAGCGGCCCAGATTTGATCTAGAAATGGGCCAGGTCGAGAGCGGGTTCGGGTTTGGTGAAGACCGACCCGGACACGTGGCATCACGTGAGCGTGGCACGTGGTCAAGCGGCCGAACCAAGCTGAACCGACCGGTTCACGGCTGAACCGGTCCATGGAGCTGAACCGCTGGTCGGACTGACAGAACCGGACACGTGGCACCTCCTCGTGCCTGCGTGAGGTTCACACGCGCCAAGCACACAGCCGCCACAAGGGCGGCGCGTGGATGGTCCGTTTGGCGCGTGCTTTGCACCGCCGTGATCGTCTTGGCGTGCACTCCACTCCGGCGGGCTCTGATTGGCTGACGGAACTTGGCAACCACGCTGAAAATTGGAAAAAGACTCGGATGTCCCCATTTCTAAGGCTATAATATGGTCTTTGGTAGTTCATTTTAAATCATCAGTTTTGGCTTTCATTTTCAGACATTTCAAAGCCTTTCAGCGCTTTCTCTCTCTAGGATTAATTAATCCTAATTAAGGATTAATTAATACTTAATTAGGTGGTTATATAATTAATATATAATCCACTTAATTAATAGAAAATAGGGATTTCTGAAATTAGAAAAAAGGGTTTTTCTAGAAAAATATTTTCTCAAGGTATTTAACGAAATACTGCCGGAGCCCACATTCCAATTTCTTAATCGGGGATATTACGGGGAAGCTCTGCCGGTTTTACGAGAAAATATCGAGGTACTGGAAAAGTGCCGTTGATAGCCAATTTTTGCAGTACGGTAATACCGTTATGCTGCCCAAATTAATATTTACATATTGTGATTATATGCTAGATGATTTAAAATTATGTTATCAATGCCTGTATATATTAGAGTTATGCTGCCCGATTTATTCCGCTGCTTTATTAAAATATTTTTGAAATATTTTGATAACGAGGTTATGGCGAAAATTTTGAAATATTCCGCTGTACTGTCACTCTGCTTCGGGCCCGCCACACCAACATGTTCAGTAGGGGGAAGACCCTTTCCCCTTGCCTTTGCATTCTGATGGATAAATCCATCTCTTCGAAAAGCTGTTCTACTCCTCCGGGCTTGCGCTCGTTCATCCCTTGAACTGCGGCGTCCAGTTCTTCATCCCTAGGGTTTTCTGGGACTACCCCCAAATGAACCACGAGCGGAATGGCATCATGAGGAGAAGAGCTTCCTACGGACATCTCATCTATCTCCCTCACTATCTCATCTATGACGTTTTCCGCCATTGCTGCTCTGTGTTCTTGAAGATGGAGCTTTCAACAGAAATTCAATGGGGAAGAAGGATTATGGTTTGGACCGGATGACTTCAAAGCTTCCTCACACACAGAACTACGCTCAAACCAACCTAAATCTAGGGTTAGTATCAAAGTTATAGGGAGTTACCTAAGTTTGAAGAAGAATTCGCTGGGAATTGCTAGAAGATGCAGAAAGTTGCAGAAAGAATGCTACCGTTTTACCTTGAGAAAGTGTCGAATGCGTAAAGAGTGAAAAAGGCTTCCAAATCCCTATTTATAGGGAGAAAAGCTGGCATTAATTAGGGTTGGGATTCAAAGCGGCAATCATTTCCAGCCTTGAAAATCCCCCCACTTTTGGTAACCGTCGAACATCTCCCAACAAACACGCGCCCACTCTGCGGAACACGCGCCCACGTCGCCACTCAGTATTAAATGCGGACAAGACTTCATTTATTGATGTGTTAGAGGGTGTCCATTACAGAAGGCAGACAGTCACTTCCCTCCAAAAGCTTGACCTCGAATATCCAAAGCCAGGGCTCAGATTTCAAAATTATACAGTACGCTCAAGCGTAACTACAGAATTTGGGGGGCAAAATGATGAGGCCAAATTACGCTCAGATCAGCACCGCACACGTGTGACGATCTGAAGGACCCAGGGCTCTAGCGCTCGCGGTAATGGGCTCGTGGAGTTGGCCTGGCCCATTCCCTCATCACTTATCCAATCTGGACTTGCGCGCATCGGCCCAAGTCACGAGCGCGGGATCCGTCCACCAATCCCCTCGAACGCTCGCATTTCGGTTCCAAGGGACGCTTCGCATCCAAACTCCCTCTCCTCTACACCGAGGATCCCCGCTGTCATTGCGCTCGGGTTCACACGCGCTCCACGCTCGGGCCCCTAGCGCTTATGGTCATTCGCCAGGGGAACCTTTTTCGTACGTACCCAACGCTCGAGCTCAGTGCCAAGGGGTACTATTCTCCCCGAGAGTCAACCCCACTGCAGTAGAGTGTCCTTCTCGAGGGCGCTTTCAGTGGAGCGAGAAGCATAGCTAAATATCCCCACGCTATCCGCTCGCCAACAACCTCTGACACAGTATTGGTGCGCACCTTGTACCTGACTCTGCCAGCCTGCAAGGCTATCACTTTCACGCAACACATGACGCCACGTGTCTAGGGCAACGCGGGTTTGGGACCACAGGGTCAATTCACCCAAAGTACCCTTGCCCCTAACATATAAATATGCGATTCACACACTTATCCCCCAAGTCATCTTCTTCCACAAGAATACTCTGCATAAACTGGGCATTTTCCTCTGCATTTCCTTCTCCAGACACTGCATTTCACACATGCACCACCGCTGCACCCTTACTACATCCTGCTCTTTGGTGTTATCCTAACTGGAAGAACCCACGCTATAGAGGAAACCCAGTTCCTGAGGCTCTAACGCCTGTGATGGTCTTCTCTCCACTAAACAAATCTTAAAATGTTGGTGTTTTAGCACACTCTAAGTTTCTGCACCATCAAATTATATAAATACATATTATAAATTATTAAACCCATTAAAAAAAATTTATTTATTAAGTAAAAATAGGATTCCCTTTTCATATCAATATGCTAATTAAATGTACCCATATTTTCAATCCTAAAAAAAATTAAAAAAAAATTCAATTCTCATTTATGAATTATAGTTAGAATTTGTGAAAAAACAAAATGATTTGGTTACAACTAACAACTTTCAAACGTGGAACAAAAAGTCTGACATAAAAAATAAAAATAAAAAATCAAATCTTGTGGAGTTTTTAAATTCCCAAATTAAATGGGCACACAAATTTTGTGGAGTTTTTTAAAATTTATTTAGTTTTTTAAAATCGATTGTGGAGGCGATTGCAGAAGACGAATCGGCGACGATAGAGGCGATTGCAAATACTTTAAATCGGCAGCGAAAGAAGGTGAGAATGAGAGAAGACGAATAGGTAGAGAGAGAGGGAGAGAAGGAGAGAAGTGTTGGAAAACACGAAAGAGTTGAGCAGTGAAAGTTTAAAATTTTCCAAAAGTTTAATCATTGTCTTGCAATTTTCGTATCGTATCGTATGGTGTTTTGGAAACTTACAAAGGTAGAAGCTTTCTAGTGATGTCGTTACCGCCTAACGAACACCCTTCAAGCGAAATCCCTCAAACGACCTTCGAATTAGACTCCAAATTAGAATCCCTCGAAAGCGTATCTACACCAGTCCTAGAACACGATCAAGCAAGTGAGAATGCTAGTTCTATGGCTTGTGTTAGGCTAGGATTTACTTTGAAAACTTTTCTTTTAGATTTTCTCAAAAACTTAACACTTCGTGAGTGTTGGTTTAAAGAATAAGAGAAGCACCACCCCTAGCATAAATACTAGGTGGTTCGAGCTCCCTAGGGTTTCCAAACCCAGTGGGCTTTGATTTCTTGCTCACTAATTAAGTAATTTAATTATTAATTTAATTGGAATAATAAGTTCTTAACTTATTCTGCAAGTATAACAAGAGATGTTTTCTCTCTCCTACAATAGGAAGATGGACTTTTCAACTTTCCTAAAGTTAAAAGTCAAGATTCAATAAATAATTTAATTCCCAATTAATTATTTATTGGGTTAAGTTTATTTGATAATAGTCTTAACAATTAATTCAAAATTAACTAAAAGACTAAAATTAATTAATTACAATTTAATTAATTAATTATAGAAAAAAATTCGCGTGTGGAATAACCACACGCATGGAGCATGTACGAGCCACGTGTGTGTGACATGTGGCAGCCACATTGCTCCACATGTGGCAGCTGTCTACGCGACCCATACTCCATTTCGACCAGCAATTTGATCCTTTGTTAATCATATTAACATCCTACCATAACTCTCGTATTCTGGCATTTGTGTGTGACCCTTTAGGTTCATTATTCAATTAGCAATAAC
The DNA here is from genome assembly GCA_037501455.1 of Lantana camara. Classification (NCBI taxonomy): domain Eukaryota; kingdom Viridiplantae; phylum Streptophyta; class Magnoliopsida; order Lamiales; family Verbenaceae; genus Lantana; species Lantana camara. The sequence continues at coordinate 24,415,964 of CM074855.1, read as the reverse complement.
AGTAATTAATTAATTCCCTAATTAATTAATCACTTCACAGATCACACTACCATAATCTAGCAATGGTGTGTGACCCCTAGCCGAATAACGAAATGAATCGAAGAACCTTTCAGTCAATGACAATCTGTGAAATACGATCCTCCTACAACTCCATCTCTCAATCAAGAACTAAGGCATAGGAATATTCTCAGAGCCTAAATATTCTTGATCTTTAAAGTTAAGTTCGTTTCATATCCATTTCGATCTCAATTCTAGAAAACCGCATTTTCTACATGTCTTGATCTTTTGTCCACCTTGGCCAAGGGTTTAATGTTTAATGGACTACGAACAACTTAATCGGTAAGAGATCATTCTTTTTCTTAACAAATGTAGGTCCTTTATCGATTCTACTAATTCTACATATGCCACTTGTGTAATCCCAACATAGGCCCTGGTTCAGGTGTCTATATGGCGACACCCTTTTGAGCCTATATCAAAGGTTACAGAGTTAGCTCATATGAGACATTACAGAATCTCAACTCTAAGGATTAATGAATCACGTCATTGACCTGTGAGATATTTCCTAATCTGGAAGTTTCTGGAAACTTCCTTTCCCATTTAGGAATGTTCTCACGCGGGACATCTCACTGATAAAGTTCTTGTAACAATCACCCTTATGTATTATGAACACATCAATGTATGCACTTATCACTCCACGAAACTGAGTGATCCTTCAAAAGGACATAATCACATAAGCAAGTCTCAGCAGATTCAAAGTCGACACTCCTACTGTCTGTCGGATTCATTGACTTGGAGAAGTTTCTAATCCTCGCCTATGGAGTTAAGAACTTGTTTCATGTGTCGTTCCCATAACGACAAAGTTCTTAACGGCCTCATCGGATTAGGGGAGTTCAGTACATGCAAAACACAGTTAAACCTAAACAGACATAAATAAGCACATAAAGAAGTGATTGCCTATGAACACAATCATTTCGTTTATTATTCAAAGGCTGTTTGTGATTTTACAAGAAAATAGTAAAGCAAACATCTGCTTTAAGGGCACTATTCCTAACAATCTCTCACTTGCCCTTCAAAGCCACTCAGGTGCTAATCTAAGTCCCATCTTTTGAAGATCTCCTTAGAAAGCCTGTTGACTAAGGGCTTTAGTAAGTGGATCTGCCATGTTCTCTGCCGATGTGACCTTTCAATTTGTGTATCTCCTCTCTTGATTATATAACGAATCAAGTGATACTTCCTCAAAATGTGCTTGGTCCTTTGGTGAGATCTTGGTTCTCTTCCTTGAGCAACCGTCCCGGTGTTGTCCCAAAACACTGTAACGGGGTCTTTAATGCTAAGAACTACACCCAACTCTTGGATGAAGTTTCTTACCCAAACACCTTCCTTAGCTGCATCGTTTGCAGTTAAGTATTCAGCCTCAGTGATGGAATCTGCAGTGGTCGCTTGCTTGGAACTTTTCCAACTCACCGCTCCGCCGTTTAGACAGAATATGTATCCTGACAGGGATTTAAAGTCATCCATGTCTGATGCAAAGCTTGCATCACAATATCCTCTAATGACAAGATCTTGCTGGCCTCCGTAAACCAAGAACAAATCCTTAGTTCTTCGTAAGTACTTAAGGATGTTCTTTACAGCAGTCCATTGACCTTCACCAGGGTCAGATTGGAATCGACTAGTCACGTTAAGTGCATAAGCCACATCTGGTTAAGTACATAGCATCGCATACATTATGCTTCCTATAGCTGATGCATAAGGAATTCTAGACATCCTGGACTTTTCAAGTTCAGTCTTGGGATACAGCTTCTTCGAAAAAACTGTCCCCGGGCCCATTGGAAGTTTCCCACGTTTGGAATCTTCCATACTAAACCTCTTTAGTATTTTGTCTATGTAAACCGAATGTGATAATCCTAACAATCTCCTAGATCTATCCTGATAGATCTTTATCCCAAGAATGTAGGATACATCACTAAGATCCTTCATCTCAAATTGGTTTGATAACCAAAACTTTATTACTTTCATATCATCCTTCACATTCCCAATGAGAAGGATGTTATCTACATAAAGTATCAGAAATTGAATCGAGGTTTCTAATTCTTTCTTGTACACGCAGGACTCATTCAGATTTTGAATAAAGCCAAATGATTTGACTACTTCATCAAATCGAATATTCCAATTCCTAGAAGCTTGTTTCAATCCGTAGATTGATCTTTGGATCTTGTAATCCTTTTGTTCGCTCCCACTGAATGTGAAACCCATGGGTTGCTCCATGTAAATCTCTTTGTCAATGTCTCCATTGAGAAAGGAAATTTTCACATCCATTTGCCATATTTCGTAGTCATAATACGCTGCAATGGCAAGCAATATCCTAACGGATTTGTGCATTGCAACCGGGGAGAAGGTTTTATCAAAGTCTACACCTAGTCTTTGAGTGATACCTTTAGCAACTAATCTTTCTTTAAAGGCTGCCACGCTTCCATCCACTCCAAGCTTACGCTTATATATCCATTTACACCCTATGGGCCTGATCCCATCAGGTGGATCAACCAAGGTCCAAACTTGGTTAGAGTACATGGAATCCATTTCGAATTTCATTACTTCTTTCCACTGTTCAGAGTCCGAATCTAACAGTGCCTCCTCATAAGTTAATGGATCATTATCCATTTGAGATGTTTGGTGGAGAAAACCATACCATCTCTCTGGTTGTCTAGGAATGCGTTCAGAACGTCTTATTTGAGGAGGATTTTCACGTGTATCACTCACTTGGATTGGCTGAGGGACGTTTTTCTCCAAACTTGGTGTGGGACCTTGGTCTCGAACCTCTTCGAGTTCTGCGATCTTGCCTTTCTTTTCTTTAAGGAATGAGTCCTCAAGGAAAGTAGCATTTCTTGACACAAAGACCTTTTGTTCACGAGGATCGTAGAAATAATATCCTATTGACTCTTTAGGATATCCTACGAAGTTACATAAGCTTGATCTAGCTTCAAGCTTATCTCCCAATGTCCTCTTCACATAAGCAGGACAACCCCAAATTCTTAAGTAAGAATAATTAGGGATTTTGCCAAACCACATTTCAAATGGGGGCTTTGGGTACAAATTTGGAGGGAGCAAGATTCAGAATCTTAACTGCTGATTCTAAGGCATAACCCCAGAATGAAGGTGGCAATTCAGTGAAGCTCATCATGGAACGAACCATATCAAGTTGGGTTTTGTTCCTTCTCTCTGAAACTCCATTTAATTGAGAAGTTCCTGGAGGAGTCCACTGAGAGACAATTCCATTATCTCTGAGATGACTAAGGAATTCGTCACCTAGATACTCGCCACCTTGATCAGATCGAAGTGCCTTAATCTTGTGACCGGTTTGGTTCTGAACCTCCTTCTGAAATTTCAAGAATTTCTCAAAGGCTTCGGATTTATACTTCATTAAGTACATATAACCAAAATGACTAAAGTCGTCTATGAAGGTTATGAAATACTGATGATTGTTTCTCGTACTTACACTAAGTGGTCCACAAACATCAGTACGGATTAAATCCAATACTTTAGTGGCACGTTCCACTTTACCATTAAAGGGAGTTTTGGCCATCTTTTCTTTAAGACATGATCCTGTTGTGATTTTATGTCAAACTAATCATGCAAGTGTACATTGAAAATATACGCGTAGCACAATAGGATTGTACCCACAGGGAACGGAAATCAATCACCACTCAATACCTCTTTCTAATCTAAAGACCGGACGAATTCAAGTTGGTTGTTTGACTACTAAAACGAAATTAAACAATTAACTAGAATAAAACACAATTAACTGATTTAACACACGTGGATTAAACTCAATAAACTAATTAGGCCGGGGAGTAATAACTATTCATGCATGATTCAATATAATACTCGTTTGACAAGTGCAATTCTACAACCTAGTCACTTAGATTCGTATTATCCTTTTTCAAAGTATAAACGAGTGTTCAATTAATTTTAACTTTGTTCTCACAATCATCAATAATCAATTTAACCAATATGATCAAGACTAGTGCAAATCAAATTCTAGCGGCTTGGCATGGAATCAGACTTACAAGTTGTATGGATTAGTGGTTAAATCTCTTTAACCCCAAATCCAGTAGTTATGAAAGCATCACAATTACCATCAATCTTCCGACACTTAGGCAATCCTAAATTATGCTAAGGTTGGCCAAACAGTTGCAATTAAATTAAACCAAGTTTTCACAACTAAGAATCTGCACAAGTCATTCAAGCATAATATCAAACACTTAGCATGCATTCATCATCACTCCATTAGCCCTAGGGATTTAGCTACTCATAATTGACTCAAAACTCATGAAAATAAAAGGAATTGCATTAATTGAAATCAAAGTCTTTATATCAAAATAAATTCTCAAAACCAAATTCATAAACATTCATGAACTAAGAAAACGAATCTAAAAGTCTAAATGAATCAAAGCTAAAAATTGAGGAATTAGTTTGATCACGAAAGCAATAAATAAAACCAGAATTGAACTAAATTGTTCGAAGAAATCAATTCTCTCGTCTTCTCGAAATCCTCTGAAACACCTTGGTAAAACTCCGTCTCGAACTCTCTCTGCTAGGTCAAAAGTCTGAAGAGTCGATCCTCTCTAACGAACCCCTAATGTCGTATAAATATCAGCTGTCAAAACTCCTCAGCCGACACGGGACACGACCGTGTCTCATTTCTTCACAATCCCCACCACGGTCGTGTTCAGTAAAAATCGCCAAAACACTTTATTAAGTGACACGACTGTGTCACATTTTATTCTTCAAGGGTGCCATGACATTATCATCACAGCCTCTCGCACAGCCAACTCTCTGTACTGAGACACGACGGTGTCTCGCTTTCTTCATGCCAGGTGACACGACGATGTCACCATCTCTTCTAAAAACCGCTCAGCTTCTGTACTGAGACACGACAGTGTCTCAGTTTGTTCTTCCAGGGAGACACGACGGTGTCCCCTAAAAATTCGCTAATTTCACCAATATTTGCATCTTTTCGCCGTTTTTATTCTCCAACGCACAAGTACCTAAATGGAGCATAATAAACACATAACTTCGTAAAACGGCATAAAATATACTATATTTAACGCTCGAATTCATGCAAATTCTTCACTCAACAAACTCCCCCACACTTGCTTATTGCTTGTCCTCGGGAAATATGAGAATAAAGAAAACACATCCCCATCAAACCTCGACTTCAAAGCAATCATTGAACCTTCGCCTAAACATGTCTAACAAAATCAATTACTCATAAACACAAGATCATCAAAAATAGTGTGAAAAGTATACCCTTGTGTAGTGTGTGAATTCGAACGAAACAATGTACAAAGGCTAGAATGAACATTTCATACTTTTCGCCTAAGTTCCAATTATCAACTTCAGAATACATTCTTCGCACCTATCTCAACTAATGGAGTTAAATCAAGACTCGGGATCGGTAGGCCCTTCGGGCTTGCAATGTAGGCTTCGGGTAAGGTTATGGAATTTTGGATCAAGTGACTACTTACCAAGCTTACATCGTTCAATCATTACAAAACAAGGCACTTTCATCTGCCCACTAAATTTCCCCCACACTTATACAATTGTATCTGACTAATCAATCTCACACTTGCATGATATTTCTCTTTTCTTTTCTTTTGCTCATTTTTCTCCCTTCTTTTTTTTTTCCTCTTTTTTCACCACTTTTTCTCATTCCTTTTCTGTTTCTTTTCATATATCTCTTAATTTCGACACAAGAATAATCAAAAGGGGGTCAAAAGACACTCAATTCAATCAAACGAGCAAGCCTTGGTGTGAAAAATGATAAGGTGGGTTAACTTTTGTTGTGCATTAGGCTTATAATAATATGGCTGCAAAAATCGTGTATAATAATTAGGCTCAGCGGGGTCAATAAAATAACGCCATTTAGTGAAAAACGACTAAACAAAAGGCTAACAATCCTCCGACAACAAATACCTACTTCACTTCCTTAATCTATCATCAGCTCAAAATTTCGCCTCGATAGGACTAAAATGCATCCTAATCAATTCCTAGACTCATTTGAAAAGCATAAACGGTTTGTTCGAAGCAAAGTACATTATCACGTTCAAAAAGTGCTTAAGGTATAAGGGCATACTAACACACTAAATTATCCAATCTCATGCATATTTTCATCAATTCTAAAAGCTTAACCTATTCTAGTCAAACCTCAAAGAAAAAGTTCAAAATGGGGTAAAATTTTCAAATTTCTCATAACTTCTCAATTCCTAACAATTCACATCGTTAAAATTCCCCACGCATAAAGCATCTAACATGCAAGATATTACAATTCTACTCATAATCACAATCACAGTCACACATTCACTCCCCCACGCTTATTCTTTGCAATGTCCCCATGCAAATTAAAGAGTTAAAGTTCAAGTAAACTCCCTTAACAAGTAAAGACCCTGCAACGTGCTAGCAAAGATTCCAAAACATGAAGAAGTGGCTAGAAAAACATGTATTAAGTGCTAAGGCAATTGACAATCAACATGCATTCTCAAGTAAAAGCACAAGTCACATTGTAAGGTAAAGGAAAGGCACAATTACATAATAGTTTACGAAAACAAAAGCAAAGAAGGAAAGTATCACAAGTAAGCCAACATGTCATTAGTACATGCCCGAAAAAAAGTCAATAAAGCAATAGAAAACAAGATAGCATAATCAAGGTGGGGGAATCTGCTAGGACGGATCCTGAGGGCCTCTGAAGTACTGATCAAGCCGAGTGTAGCGCCCCTCAAACTGTGCATCCACGTGAGTCTTCCACGCATCTATCCGAGCATCCACCTGATGCTCCAAATCATCCAATCTCGTGTTCATGGCAGCCACGTCCACTCGCATCTCGGTCAACCCCGTGCTCAGACCCCTCACATAAGCCGGACTGTCCTCATCATCATCATCTACTACAGGCGGTGCCTGGCGGCGTACCTTAAACTTGTTATCCTGCCTGTCGGGAATCCGAGCTAGAGCCTCCTTCTGCTCATCATTCAGATCATCATACCGAGCAACGGCCCACGCATACATCTGAGCGAACCTATCCCTATCCTTGATTGGCCACCAAGGCAAGGTTCGATCCTTGAGCCGTCCCGATTCCCATTTGATGACCATACCCATATTCAACAAGGGCTACGTATCAAGATATATGTCTATAGCAATGGGCAACTGACCCTTGGGTCTCTATCCCATCTTACGGACAAACATAGTCACGTAAGCTCCATGGGCTATTGTCCCTATGGCTCTCCCCGCAACCTCTCTCAGTTTCTAGAGGAATTCATTTGTGCCATTAAATTTGGTGCCATCCTTTATCATTGACATAATCCCCAGCTTCATCAGATTGATGTAGCTATGGCTCTCGTGTCGGGCATAGAATCCTGCAGCCAAAATTCTATGCACAATCCTCCAAGCCAAAGAATCTAAGCAACTATCCTTTGTGTTCCGGGTGGAGTAGTTCGGGACACCCTCACGCAGCGGGAAAGACCTCCACACCGCCTCTCTCTCAGCCCTATCGCACTTAGGCAATGAAGTAGTGGCATGAACCTGAAACCGCAAAACTTCCCTAACGCTATCCTTGCTCAAAGTGTGAGTTTCCCGACCATCAAAAGAAAAGGTCAACGTGTTATCCACCGGATCAAAAGCCATGGTGGTAAAGAAGGCGGTAATACTCTCAGCATATGTGATATCCGTCTTAGTAAGAAAAGCAACCAACCAATGCTATTAAAAAGCCTCTTCACCTCCTCCCAAACTCCGATTCTTTCCAACAAATCCTGCTCAAAGAACCGAGTGGCCATGATATTCTTCGTCAAATTCCTTCCATACGGATTACCCAATTCATTCATATTTATATTAACCGAATCCCGTGGTTGGCGGCCCACGGGGGCTGAAGAAGATGATGCCACATCGGGTCTCGGGCGCTTGTTTCTCCCCATAACAGCTGCAAGTCATAAAACAACAACCAAGCAAGCATATATCAAGAAAAGCTCATAGAAACATTTTATCGAACACCTTGTGGGCATAGTCCTAGGGTATGTCTTCTAGCTAAACTTCTTCAACCTATCCAACTCAAATCAAAACTACCCTACATTATCACAATTCAAGCTCACAATTACCCACATTCTACCCCCAAATTCGGACTCAATTAGCAATTAACGATTAGAAATTAGGGCAGTCTCCAAATTCAACCAAATTCAACTAAAATTCCACTACTAGAAAATGGTCAAATAGCAACGAAAATTTAGCAACGGAAATTATTCGTTGCTATTTAGCAACGAAATTAGCAACAAACAATAAATTCGTGGCAAAATGCCTTAGCAACGGAAATTCCTTTGCGAAATTCGTTGTTATATATAGAAAAAAATGGCAACGAATTGTTTGTTGCTAAACTTAGATAATACAAAAAACAAATAAATTGGAATATATAGCGACGAAAATTCGGTCGCTATTTCAATTAAATTTTATTAAAAATAAATATTTAATAAAAATATTTAGCCACGGATATTTTCGTTGCTATAAATAATTAATCAAAAAAAAAATGATAAAACATTTATGATTTAGCAACGAAAAATCCGTTGCTATTAAAATAAAAAACTAATAAAAATAAATATTCAATATAAATATTTAGCAACGGATATTTCCTTGCTATAAACAATTGATATTAAATTTGATAAAATATTTATAATTAGCAACGGAAAATTCGTTGCCTTTGAAATAAAAATCTAATAAAAAATAGTAAAATATTTATAAATATTAGCAACGGAAAATCCGTTGCTATAAACATATGATTAAAAAATTAATAAAATATTTATAATTTAGCAACGGATTTTCCATTGCTATATGGAATAAAAAAGTAATAAAAATAAATAAATAATAAAAAAGATTAGCAACGAAAATTTCGTTGCTATAAACTGTTGATTAAAAAATTGATAAATATTTATAATTAAGCAACGAAAAATCCGTTGTTATGAATAGTTGTTTAAAAAATTAATAGAAAATTTATATTTTAGCAACGAAAAATCCGTTGCTATTTAGATTGTAATTTCTTTAAATTAACAGAAAAATTGATTAAAATATTTTGTTCATATAGTTTAATATTCATATAAATATAATTATACACAGACACATCCATATATATATATGATTCGATTCATATATTATATATATAATTATTTAAGTTGATATATATTACGACAGACCATTATTAACAAACTAATGATCCAATGTTCAAATATATATGTACCAATATGTTTGTGGTTATACACAAATTTGTTGAAACATATAAAAAAAAATTTGGTATTCGCTGAATTGATTCGTGAATTTAATCAAGTTTCAACATCATGTATTTTATATTTAAAAATTTTGAAACTCTATTTAAATTTATTAGATTTATTTAATGAGTTTTAAAGGTATTCACTGAATTAAAATGATTCACTTGAGAATTAATTAGTAATACATGTTTTGGAACAATTCGAATCAATTTGTGAATCCAACAAAATTTCAGCATTATATATTTTTTATTTAATGAAATTTGAAACTCGACTTAAATTTTTAATTTTTATTAAAAAATAATAAATTTCGATGTTTAACTTAATTAAAACGATCTAAGTGAGAATTGATTCAAAACTCATAATTTGAAGTATAAATCGGTTCGTGAATCAGATCGATTTTCAACATTACATATTTTTTATTTAATAAAATTTTAAATTCAACTTTAGTTTATTTTATTAATTAAAAATAGTAAGTTTATAAATTCATAAAAAATTAAAACAAAGCTTAAACTACAACGTGCAAGATGGACGTGAATGATAAACTTCCTACTAATTGTATAAAGGGGGAATTTGAGAAAACTCCCCAATTGTATAGTCAATTTTTAGTTTACTCCCCAGGTCTACAAAAATTTTAGTTCACTCCCCAATTCACATGCATAATTTGAGTTAACTCCCCAATTTTGGGGGCAGATACCACATATGGCGATTTAGATACACCATATGACGAATTAGGTACACGATTCTTGAGTTTATCTAAATCGCCATATGTGGTATCTAAATCGTCATATGGTGTATCTAAATCGCCATATGTGGTATCTGCCCCCAAAATTGGGGAGCTAACTCAAATTATGCATGTGAATTGGGGAGTGAACTAAAAATTTTTTAAACCTGGGGAGCAAACTAAACTTTTTTCAACCCATGGGGAGTTTTCTCAAATTCCCCCTTGTATAAACTAATTTCTTTGTTAGACATTATTAAATTAAATATATTATGTATGATAATTCAAATACCATTTTTATTAATATTTTAAAATTTTAGTAATTAAATAAAATGATGGTGAAAAAAGAAGAGGTAAATCTCCCGCTTCACCCAAAACACTTTTCGATACATTAGAGGGAGAGAAAACCTAGCTTAGCCCCTTCTCTCAACTTCACCTCTCCCACAAACCTGCGTACCCAATCCCACCCCTCTTCTATAAGCGACTCCGTTAAAACCCCTCTTCCGGCGGCCCTGCCGTTAAACCTACGCCACCAGCACGTCCTCCTCACCAATTAATGACGTTGCAGGCTCTAACTCTATCTCTTTTGTGGACCAAGGAACCTTCTCTTTGAAGGTGACAATCAACTCCAAACACCTAATTCTAGCTCATGCCTAGCCAAATGGGGGTATAAATTTGGTTTTTTACATCAATTTTGTTATGCTTTGTTGTTTTTTATTTTTATATGCGTAAAGATTCGATTTTTAAGGTTTGATGTAATTGGGTTTTTGTTTTGGCTGATTAATTGTTTGTTCTTGTTGGTAGTTTTGTAGTAGTGCAGAAAGAAAGGATGATGGATGAGGATATGTATGCGTTATCTCCAAGTGGATTCTGATTGTGTTCTTTGTTATTGAAGGTTTGAAATTTGTTTTATTCCTGTAATATAGTTTCCGTGATAATTAAATAATTAAACACAAGAAAATAATCACAAATAAATTTTATTAATTTATTTGAATTTTGCGGGTACAATCCCTAATCCTTCATCTGATCCTTCCTACAAGAATTTGTTGAAAATTCGAAAGGTTTGAAACTCCTTCGTTGACTTTGGAGCTTCGATCTTCCGTTGGATTTGATTTGCTTCTGAAGAATGTTAATTGCGGGTCTCTAGACTTGATCGCGAATTAAACGTCTTGATTTGATGAACACCGAAGAACACGCCGATGAACACCTTTGATGTTGATTTCAATTTGATTTGACTTTGTTGAGGAGTAACGCCAAAATCTGGATTTGGTGCTTTGATTGCGGATTTAACGCCTCAGTTTGTTGACTTTTTCAAAAAACGCCAAAGAACACGCTTGGAACACCTTCGAATTTGTTTTGAGAAAAACGCCGGATTTGCGGACTTAACGCCTTGTTGCGGATCAGACGCTTCGATTTGGTTGATTTCCACGAAGAACGCCTTGAATCTCACTTCGATCTTTGAGGAGAGCAACGCCGAAACACCATTTCGATGTCTTGATGCCGGATCAAACACCGTTGATGCTGACTTCTACGAAGAACGTCGTTGAAGATGCCGAAAAACACCGTGGATGCTGAAGAACACCAGAGAGCTTCTTTCTCCTTGCTTTGTGGCTTGCTTCTTTGCTTCTTCAAGTTGTATGAATTGTATTGTAGAATGCCTCTATTTATAGGCGTAGGGTGGAGCTTTGTGATAATTATCCCTTAATTAATTAATTTATTAAATGGATAATATCAAATTTTATCTATTTATTTATTACTTTAATATTGATTTATATTAAAGAAAATAAATAAATGACATGTCTTTGACTTTGTTTGGTCCACGTGTGAAGATATACCACGTGTCGCCATTTGATTGGTCACCACCATTTGAGCTGCAAGGCTTGATTTGATTCGCCGGAACACTCCAATTTTGACACGTGTCGATATTTGATTTGATGACACAATAAATATTAAAATTATCAATTAAATCAATTATTTAAATATTTTATGGATTTTGATTTAGTATTTATCCAAAAAAATATAAAAATAGAATAAATTAAATTTGATAATTAATATTTAATTACACGTGTCACATTGTGGTTTGACGAAAATTAATTCATCTACAAATGCCCCCACTTCAAGGCTCGGCGAAGAACATGCTAAATATTTGTGAGAAGGCGGGACTTGAAGTATTTAAATTTTCCTTTTTTTTATTTTTTATTTTTTAATTTTTTTTTACATTAGACATATATATATAGATATATGAAACATGTTTTATATATTTATGTGTAATACACACGCACCCCCAATTTCAATTAAAGCCTTGAAGCTTTAATCTTAGTTGATCTCAATTAATTTGCAACCAACAATAACCATTTAATTAGCACCATGATATTTTCCTTGTAATCAGCCACCTTATTTTCAATAGAGATTTGTCGTGCCAATCTATTTCGTTTCGTGTGTGTGGCTTTTTTTTTTTTTTTTTACCGCCTATATCATGGAGATTTGCCTGACTCTGTGTTTCTTTGGATTTATTGATTTGTAGGTAACCATGGTGCACTTCAAGGATGTCACTCCAGCCTCCGGAGTTAAACAATTGGTGATTCTCGACAACGAGAAGCAAGACCTCAAGAAAGGCATGATTTTGGTAGTTCATTCTTGTCTCACTGGACCGTATGCGAGCGATAGGGGGAAGATGACGGTGCCCTTTCGCGTCAAGGAGTGGTCATACCGAATGAAGTTGAGCAAAGCATCGCACGTGTGGGTTCTGGAAGCGGGTCATCATCAACACTCAAATGAACCGGCTTATCTACCGATACTAGGGCAAAGCATCATCGAAGGCAATGTGAAGTGGAGAGACGACATTCAGTTCAATGGCGAGTTCCACTATGTTGCTGGGTATTGGGAATGGACCGCTCAGCCGGTGCAAGGACAAGCTGCAGTCAGCCCAAATATACAGCTCGATGCGTGCCTCTTTGTTCATCTATGACGGCAACTCGGAGATCATGAAGGCGTTCTGCGAAGCGTGGTGTCCTGCAACCAACACTCTTTTGACGTCAAACGGCGAGTTGTCCATATCGCTTTGGGATTTGTATGCTCTGGTGGGTCCCCCAATGACGGGTCTTCTCTACGACGAAGTGGTCCCCGATACAAAGGAGCTCACCGAGAAAGGCGAATTCGGGAAGAGATATACCCCCTCTAGTTGCCAGTACTTGTTCCACGCCTATCACCTGCTGCGAAAGGATGCTCATGGCGGTCAAGTTTCCATCGAGGCTTGGGTGAGCTTTTGGTGCAAAAAGGCGAACAAGTATATAACCCAACGCCCACTTGGTGACTTCGGCCCTTATGAAGCTTGGAATGTCGCAGAAGAGAGGTTGTTTGCTAGACTTGGACTCGACGGGAATAGAAGGGAAGATACCTATCTGGCAGCGTTCATAGCTTGTTGGCTTTGTCTCTTCGTTCTTCCAACAGAAAGCGTCGGCTCGATACGCCCAAATACTTTTAAGATGGCGAGCGTCATAGCAAGCGGCTTTAAGGTTGATTTGGCTATTCCGGTCTTAACAAGCATCTATTGTGGTTTGAATAAGATATCAGCATCCGCCCAACCAACTCAAGTTCGTGCTCCATTTCCCGTTCACTTCGTCTATGGTTGGCTAACACACTACTTGAAGACGCATCGCCAAGCTTATCAAGGCATCCGTGGTCCGAAAATGATGCGATTTTCCGATGAGAGAGGGGCAAAGGATTATGATACGAGGGAGGCCCGTAAGAAAATCCACAAGGCGGAGTTCGTGGATTGGAATTGCACTACGATGACGCTTCACGAGAAGTTCCGTTACATCGACAATGGGGAAGGCTCAGAGGAGGAGCACAACTACTTTATGTCAATTCGATCTTGCTACCTACCTTTGAGACAAGGGGATTGTTTCATCATCGAGCCATACAGTCCTCACCGTTTTGCTCGTCAGTTCGGGTTTTATCAAGTGGTGCCCGGAGTTCTCAAGAATTACTTTCGTGATGCTTCTCTAGACGAAGGACTCAACCATTGGCGCGTGTGCACTTTATCGAATTCTATGGATGGAGTGGTCTTTCCCCCAATGATTGCGGCTGTTAAGAAGTTGTGTGCCAAGAGCTATACGGAATGGCAGTCGAGAATTCACGGCAGCTTCTTTGATGACAACATCGTGAAATTGATCAATCGGAAAGTCGCCCCAATCCAAGTTGAGAAAGTTGATCCGATTGGAGGAGAAAAGAGAAAGACTCTCCCCGTCCCTTTGGCAAAGAGTGAAAGTGGCACTGCAGATCGCCATTGGAAGAGGCCAAAGAGGTGTGATAAGATTTCGACTGACAAGTCTGGTGAAAAGGTAGTTTTCTCCCTTCTTTTTTTTCATTGTTCTTCAATACTTTTCTATTCTTCTTTAAACATCGAACATGTTTCACTTGCAATTGGAAGAGGAACCTCTTAAAGCTGATGATGTGGAGTCTCAAGGATTGATCCTCGGGCCAGTTCTTTTGGAGACCGGTCTTATTTCTGAAGGAGAGGCGCAATCCAAAACACTTGTGATATCCGAAGAAAAGCAAATGCCTCAGCATTCCGCAGTCTCAGTTTTCCAAGCATCCACATTTATCGCCACTCAAAAGCAGCAATTTGTCAGGATGATGTGGGGCAATCTCCTCCAGAAGATAGAGAGCGCTCCACTTGACTTCATTTCATCCCTCAAGGACGAGGTTCAATCGGTGTTGAATGATGTCAAGGGTTTTGACGAGCCTTTTGTTTCTGCTACCGAGAAGTCATTGGCAATTTTGTTTGTCAAGGCAACTGCTTATGATAAGGCGAGGACTGCAGCTTCTGGAGAGACTTCAAAAGATTGGCTTTCTCAGCAGTTGAGTGAAGCAAGGGATCGACTCGCCAGTGCCCAAGCCGAAGAAACAGCTGGGGCGAATCAAGTTAAGACAATTGAGAAGAAGTTGAAGTCTGTTACGAAGAAACTTGCCAATTTGACGAAACAAAAGGAAGATTTGTTACTTTCATTGGGGCAACATCAACTCCTTTACGAGAATGCTCAGTCTCTAGTTCAGACTATCAGCAAAGAGATCGAGACCCTTGAGAAGACTCCTCCATTGGATGACAACATTGCCCTCAAGGCGTTGAAAGCTGTGGAAGATTCACTAGCACTTCTGAAGGTGGCGAAGGAAGACTTGAAGAATTTGAGCCCCTCCCCTTGATAGTCTAGGATGCTTTTACTTTTCTTTTTTTTTTTTTCGTTTTTGATTCATTGTCTAGTTTAATGAACCTTATCAATCTTGAGATTATTTAATAAAGACTTTATTTACTTTATTCCAACCTCGTATGCATTTTCTTTTGTTTCAGTAGTCCATAACTTCTTTGTACTTCTTTTGATTTGTTTAACTTGAAGAATAAAGTTTTCAACAAGAAAAACATAACTTAACGGATAATCTTGACTGAACTTAGTTAATTTCTAAGCTGCCTACGTACCCCGGTGAAAGGATCAAGTCATAACGTAGTTCAAGGGAAAAAACTTCTTTTAAGAAGATTTTTTTTTGGGGGAGAGGGCGCGTTCACAGTTTATACTCATGCGGGCCAGGAGTATTCAAAGTTTAACCACCCTGAACAAGAGTGGAGAATTTTTGTTTTAGCCACACGAAATACCATCAGTGGAGTAACTCATCAGTTTAGCCACTTGCTTTACCATTAATGGATACCGTACATAGTTTATACTCATGTGGGTCAGGAGTGACATGCAGTTTAGGCTCGTACGTCAAGGGGCAATCTTCAACTTATGCATAGTAGCGTTTCAAGAATTTCCCGTTTATGGGACCAATTCTCAGACCATCTTCGGCGATCAATCTGTAAGCGCCGTTTGTGTAAACTTCCTTCACAACATATGGACTATCCCATTTGGAGATGAACTTATTCCCCGTTCGATGAGTAGTGATGATTGGCCTTCTCACAGCAAGCACCAAATCCCCAACTTGGAACGAACGAGTCCTCACTTTTTTGTTGAATGACCTAGAGATAGGAGCTTGATAGCACTCAAGCCTTTGTTGAGCCTCCAGCCTCTTCTCATCGAGCGCCTCTAACTCTTCAAGTCGTAGGCGAGCATTTTCATCTTGGGTTAGATCTTCTTGAATCGCTATCCTTAGTGATGGAATTTGTTGTTTAAGGGGGACAACGGCTTCGACACCGTACACCAACGCATAAGGGGTCGCTTAGGTAGGTGTTCTATAGGTGGTTCGGTAAGCCCACAAAGCTTCTCCAATCCTTTCGTGCCAATCTCGTTCCGACTTGGAAACCACCTTCTTCAACAAACTGCATAGAGTTTTGTTGAAAGCTTCGGCAAGACCGTTGGCAGCGGTGTTGTACATCGAAGACTTTCTTTGCTTCAATCCGAACTTCAGATATAGTTTGTCTATCAGGCTATCGCCAAATGGCTTCCCATTATCCGTGATGATATAACGAGGCACGCCATAGCGAAAGATGATGTTTATTCGGATGAAGTCAGCGACATTCTCCTTCTTCACTTCTTTTAGAGGAACTGCTTCTGCCGACTTAGAAAAGTAATCGGTCGCAGCCAAAATGTAGAGATGACCGGCAGAAGACTTCGTTATGGGACCTACTACGTCCAATCCCCAAGCATCGAAAGGCCACGACCCAACCGTCGTATGTAACGGTTCGGGCGGTTGGTGAATGAAGTTAGCATGAAACTGACAAGCTTGACATCGTTGCGCGTATTCTATGCAGTCTTTCACCATTGTTGGCCAATAGTATCCCATTCTTTTTATGCGAAAGTGTAGCTTTGGGCCCGACTGATGAGCACCTCAAACTCCGGAATGTGCTTCTTCCATGGCTTGGTTTGCTTTGTCTTCGCCCAAACACCTCAAGAAGACTCCATTGAACGAGCGTCGTAGAGTGTACCCTTAAAGTAGATGAATCGAGCTGAGCGTCGTCGTACATCAACTCTCTGTCGTGGATCGTTGGGCAACTTTTCATATTTGAGATAGTCAACAAGGGGTTGTCGCCAATCCTCCTTTTCGACTTCGAATACTTCAACAACGTGATTTTCTTCTTCTTCAAAGTCTTCATCATTGAAAATTGGAGGTATAACCCAATTCTTGCAAACCGACACTCGAGTTTCCTTCTCCGGCATCGCCAATGTGGAGGCAAGTTTCGCCAACGCATTTGCTTGCTTGTTCTCTTTTCTAGGCACGTGTTTGATCGTCACATCTCCGAGCCATCCCATCAGCATTTTAGCATAGTTAACATAGGGGATCAATTCAGGCTTTTTGACATCGTACGAGCCTTCCAATTGATTGACCACCAGCTTTGAGTCTCCATATATTCTGAGATGCAACTGTTTTATGTCGACCGCTACTTCCAACCCAAGTATGAGAGCTTGATATTCGGCGACGTTGTTGGAACATTTATGTGTTAAGGTGAAGGAATATGGTAGAACCTCCCCATCGGACGTGATGAATACAACTCCGGCACCGGCTCCTTCTCTATGTGAAGCTCCGTTAAAGAACATCTTCCAAGGGGGAGTGACCTCGACTAGAAGTGCGTCTTCATCCGGCAAGTCATCGGATAATTCCCATTCGGCGGGTATAGGGTGGTCTGCCAAGAAGTCAGCCATAACTTGTCCCTTCACCACCTTTTGTTGGATATAAACGATCTCGAACTGCTGAAGTTGAAGATACCATCATGCGAGTCTATCCGAAAGCACCGGTCTTGACATGATGTATTTTAGAGGGTTTGTCTTCGAGATAAGATGTACATTATGTGCTTGGAAATAGTGCTTTAATTTTTGGATTGCAAAGATCAAGGCCAAACACATCTTCTCGATCGGAGAGTACTTCAGCTCGTTTGGCATCATGGTTCTACTTAAGTAGTACAAAGAACTTTCTTTTCCTTTGTCGTTTTCTTGGGTGAGTAAGGCACCAACAGATCGTTCTTGAGCTGCAATGTAGAGAATCAATGGCCGTCCCGGAGTGGGTGCAACTAGGACAGGTGGCTTCATTAAGTACACCTTTATGCTCTCGAAGGCCTTTTGGCATGCTTCGTCCCATTCGAAGGGAACACCTTTCTTCATAAGCCGACTGAATGGTTGACACCGGCCGGCCAGGTTCGAGATGAATCTTCGGATATGTAAGCCAACTTTCCTTGCAAACTCTTCAAGTCATGGATATCTCGAGGTGGTGGCATTCTCAAGATCGCGTCTATATTTGCTTGTTCGATTCCAATACCTCGATGTCGGACTATGAACCCGAGGAACTTCCCTGACGAAACTCCGAAAGCACACTTGAGCGGATTCATCCGGAGTTGGTACCTTCTTAATAGTTCGAAGATCTTTCTTAAGTCTTCTAGATGATCTTCTCGCTTCTTGGATTTTACCACCACATCGTCCACGTAGCATTCGATGTTCTTGTGAAGTAAATCATCGAAGATTTTCTGTATCGCCCTTTGATATGTGGCACCGGCGTTCTTCAAGCCGAAAGGCATCACTTTGTAGCAGTATATCCCTTTAGGGGTACGAAATGCCGTTAACTCTTCATCTTCAGGTGCCATTCGTATTTGATTATACCCCGACGAGCCGTCCATGAAGGAGAGAGCTTCGTGACTTACGGTAGCATCGATCATGAGCTCGGTTATAGGCAGTGGAAAATCATCCTTCGGGCAAGCGATATTTAACTCTCTGAAGTCGACACATACCCTAATCTGGCCATTTTTTTCCTTACCGGCACTATGCTAGAGATCCACGTGGGATACTTCACTTCTCGAATGAACCCGACTTCGATGAGCTTGTTTACCTCGGCTTCGATTAAGGGAACTAAGTCTGGTCGGAATCGTCGCTGAGCTTGTTTCACGGGACGAGCGGCTTTTTTCATGGAGATGTGATGTACTGCAACTTTCGGGTTTAGTCCCGGTATTTCTTTATAGGACCATGCAAATACGTCCCTGAATTCGAGCAAGAGTCCGACATAGGCTTTCTCCTCATCATCGGTCAATAAGGCGCTGATGTAGATAGGGTGAGGATCGTCGGCGTTACCTAAGTTGACTTCTTTAAGATCATCCACGGTCGCCTTAACTCCTTCTTCAAGCTCGGGTGGCGCATCTTCGGCGTCCTCCTCGATTGAAACTTCTTCGACCGAAGTGATGTGGTAGGACGATGCTACGCTTTCGCTATCTTTGTCTTTGACCTTATCGTGCGTGAAGATGATTATCTCCCACCTAGCTTTTAACATCTCATCGCATGAGACAATCAGATTGCTACACCGCTTCATACGGGACGGGACCTTACTTTGAAGCTTCGGGAAACGTTGTGCCTTGCGTCTTCTTAGCCAGTGACTAGCTTTGGCTCCTTTGGGAGGACTAAGTCTATCGAAGACTAACTTTCCCCGAATTTTTCTTTCATTCTCATCAAAAGTGTCTTCAGTTGATGAGAGCTCTTCAGATATTTAGTTATTTGTCGCTCTGTTTATGGCGATTCGAACGGGGCCTTGCGTGGCAAACCCGAGTCCTACTCGCGAGTTTGGGGCGACACTGCCATCTTCTTTTGACAACCTCGACTTTGTTTCTTTTGTCTTGGCCGTTGGAATGAGTTTTCCCAGCTTTGACTTCTCTTGTGGGTTGTACCCGGCTTTGACGAGAAGTTTATATGCTTTAGGATCATACTCCTTTGCATTTTGGAGTTTGGTTGCTTCCCCGTGTTCTATTTTATTTCCTTGAATCGGGCGAACGAATCCATTGAGTAGTGGAGAAGAAGGCTTCACAAAATCTAGTTTGGTGAGGGGCAATGTCAGCCCTTCTAGTGCCTCGGACTTTGTAAGTGATGATCCGCCCTTCTCTTGGCAGCCGATCAAAGTTGAGGCTCTGATTTTGCTTTCACCTTTACAATCGTCT
Organism: Lantana camara; assembly: GCA_037501455.1. Taxonomy (NCBI): domain Eukaryota; kingdom Viridiplantae; phylum Streptophyta; class Magnoliopsida; order Lamiales; family Verbenaceae; genus Lantana; species Lantana camara. The sequence goes on along the minus strand of CM074855.1, from coordinate 24,396,052 downwards.
CGTGGATCAGAATCTTCTTTTCCTTTGCTTTCTTCCACTTCCTCGCGGTAGTACTTTGCATCGGCAAAGTGGGCTTCTGCTTCGGTGAAAGGTTTGCTATCTCCAAGAACCTTCTTTATCACACCCTCCCGGCAGTACTTGAAATATTGATGCCAAGTAGATGGGACAACGCCATTTTCATGTAACCAAGGTCGTCCTAGAAGCATGTTGTATGAAGTTTTGGCATCTATGACATGAAACAGTGCGCTTGACGTCATGTCTTCTATCAACAGCTTTAGTCGAATGATGCCGAGAGCTCTTTGTCCTCCCTGATTGAAGCTTTGGATCATCAGACGGCTACTTGCTAGCTCATCCTTTGGGATTCCTAACTCGTTCATCACCCTCAAAAGCAAGATATTGACTGCGGATCCTCTGTCGACGAGCATTCTATTCACTTTTTGTTCGCGAGCATAACCTACCACAAACAGTGGCCTGTTGTGAGGCTTTGAACTGAGTACCAAATCTTAGTCGGAAAAGGTCATGGTTGCCATGCATTCATTTTCTTTACTGTGAGCTTCTCTGGGAACCTCTTCTTCACTTATCATCAGGCAAGTTACAGCATTGGACGTCGCGCTAACATCTTCGAGTGTGATCTTTCCTTGTCGTGCCAACTGCTTCACCTTATCCTTGAATATAAAGCAATCGTGGATTGGGTGTCCGAGCAGACGATGATACTTGCAATACTTTGGATCGTCAGTCTTTCCGGCTTCATTGGGCCTCTTCATTTCGGGTAATTCGATGAGGTTTGCTTTGAGCTGGTCGTCGAAAATTCCGGAGACATCAGAGTCTTTAAATGGGTATTCCTTGGCTTGCATTTCGGCTAAGGATAATTTTCTGAATGTTCTTTCTTGGGGGACTTCCTTTCTTTCGTCCGCCTTGTCGTTTGTCTTAGCCCGAAATTTGACAGGAATTGCATTCACCGCCATGGACTCTTTGGCTTGTGGTTTGGTGAAGGGTTTGCCCCCTTTCCTGAAATCTTGCTTTTCCCTAGGTCTGCGGAACTCTTGGACGGGTGGCCCTTCAACTCTAGTAGCGATCATGCTCAACTCCATATCATGTGCCCGAGTAGCAAGCTCTTCGAACGACTTGGGTTGAATTCCTTGGAGAATGTAGCGGAGACCCCATTGCATCCCTTGAATGCACATTTCAATTGCTGAAGCCTCTGATAGTCGATCTTTGCAATTTAGACTAAGGTTTCTCCACCGATTGATGTAGTCGACAACAGGTTCTTCTTTCCATTGTCGGGAGTTGGTGAGTTCGATCATGCTAACTGTCCGTTTTTAAGTCCATGTACCAGTCGAAGGCATTTCCTTTTAGTGATCGAACTAATTGCTTGACTAGGTAATCCCCGTAAGTTCCGGAATTGTTGCACGTCTCGATGAAGTGAGCTACGTATTGCTTAGGATTGCCTTTGCCGTCAAACTACTTGAATTTGGGAGGTTGATAACCAATCGGCATCTTCAAGTTATCGATTCTTTAGGTGTAGGGCTTGGAGTAGACCAAGGATGATTTGGAGCCTCCCTCGATCTTGTCTTTGATTGTCCCCATGATGAACTCCTTCAATTGCTCTACCGGGATAAGTCCGTCCGATGAAACTTGAAATTCTTTAGCTGAAGGCTTCTCAGTTCCACTTGATTGAGCTTTTGTCGGAGTTTCATACTCTTCTTGCTCATTCGAACGCTTCCCCTTCACTTGGCTACCGTTGTCACCGTCTACTTTGTCCATCAACTTTGAAATGCGAGAGTCTTGTTCTTCGATATGCTTGGAGAGTCCCTCGATGACCTTTGTCAGATTCGCAAGTTGTTCTTCTATAGTTGTTGCACTTGTCGTCATGGCGGGCGCAAAACTTCAAGAACTTGAACGAGGGGTGGACGAGGCCGAGTCGTCTTCTTCGCCTTCACTTTCGTAGCTGAGAATTCGAGCGTTCTTTCCATCGCTTTAGAGGGATCGAGCTTTCCCGAAAGACGTCTGTTCTTTCTTAGACATACTTCTTGTCACAACGACGAAGCTTTCGACAACAAGTTTGAAGATGATAGCCTCGAGATCGACGATCTTGTTGTTGGCCATTTCGTGCTTCAAGTTTGTTGAGTAGGAGGAGATGAGAGGTAGAGATGTCCCACCGGGTGTGCCAAAATTTGTAATATAGTTTCCATGATAATTAAATAATTAAACACAAGAAAATAATCACAAATAAATTTTATTAATTTATTTGAATTTTGCGGGTACAATCCCTAATCCTTCATCTGATTCTTCCTACAAGAATTTGCTGAAATTCGAAAGGTTTGAAACTCCTTCATTGACTTTGGAGCTTCTATCTTCCATTGGATTTGATTTGCTTCTGAAGAACGTTAATTGCGGGTCTCCAGACTTGATCGCGAATTAAACGCCTTGATTTGATGAACACCGAAGAACACGCCGATGAACACCTTTGATGTTGATTTGAATTTGATTTGACTTTGTTGAGGAGTAACGCCGAAATCTGGATTTGGTGCTTTGATTGCGGATTGAACGCCTCAGTTTGTTGACTTTCTCGAAGAACGCCGAAGAACACGCTTAGAACACCTTCAAATTTGTTTTGAGAAAAACGCCGGATTCGCGGACTTAACGCCTTGTTGTGGATCGGACGCTTCGATTTGGTTGATTTCCACGAAGAACGCGAAGAACGCCTTGAATCTCGCTTCGATCTTTGAGGAGAGCAACGCCGAAACACCACTTCGATGTCTTGATGCCGGATCAAACACCGTTTATGCTGACTTCTACGAAGAACGCCGTTGAAGATGCCGAAGAACACCGAGGATGCTGAAGAACACCAGAGAGCTTCTTTCTCTTTGCTTTGTGGCTTGCTTCTTTGCTTCTTCAAGTTGTGTGAATTGTGTTGCAGAATGCCTCTATTTATAGGCGTAGGGTGGAGCTTTGTGATAATTATCCCTTAATTAATTAATTTATTTATTAAATGGATAATATCAAATTTTATCTATTTATTTATTACTTTAATATTGATTTATATTAAAGAAAATAAATAAATGACATATGTCTTTGACTTTGATTGGTCCACGTGTGGAGATATACCACGTGTCGCCATTTGATTGGTCACCACCATTTGAGCTGCAAGGCTTGATTTGATTCGCCGGAACACTCCAATTTTGACACGTTTCGATATTTGATTTGATGACACAATAAATATTAAAATTATCAATTAAATCAACTATTTAAATATTTTATGGATTTTGATTTAGTATTTATCCAAAAAAATATAAAAATAGAATGAATTAAATTTGATAATTAATATTTAATTACACGTGTCACATTGTGGTTTGACGAAAATTAATTCGTCTACAATTCCTTTCAAAAAAAAAAAGAAATTTCATGTACTAATGTTTCAAGTTTTTCGTAAAATTTTTGATTTGGGGACACTAATAATTTTTGTTTAAAAAGTTTTATTAAGTATCTACTAATGTTGTTTCCTTATCCCTTTGACCTACATCTTGTTGTGTGATTTCCTTTTAATGTTGCTAGATATACTTATTCAATTTTGCTAATGTTGTGCCAGAGATACTTCTCTTATCTTTATCTCTTGAAGAAATTATGATAAAATGGAAGAATTGAAGACAAATATAGCCATTTTCTGGTTGAGTTTAGGTCTGATAACATATATGTCTGTCATCTATTTAAATATTTGTTGTCAATTGTCATATGCCTTCCTTCTTCATGAAGCATGATAACCCACTATATTTGAATACAAAAAATGGACTTGTATAGTTTGTGATAGAAGTTTACCTCAAATTCAAAGATTTTAATAGTTTTTATCTGTGCTAGTAAATATTACATAGCGAGATCAGAATGTTGTTTGGTTTGTTAGACTATTTCGTTGTTGCTTCTACCTTAGTTTATCGTTATTGCTTTTGCATTAGTTTATTTGCAAAGTTCTGAATATACTGTTAAAAAAAATTCTGTCATTTTTTCTTATAATGATTTGTTGTTGATATTTGTAATGTGTATTTAATGCATTTTTTCTTACAACTAATTTAATGCATTTTTTTTGGGTAGAATATGGATATACAAGTTCGCCATAGTTGGATGTATGACAGGCTTTAGCCATGTAAGACGGACTACACACGGGGAGTTCATAGATGGTCTTAAGGAGTTTATGGAGTTCGGTACAACACAACCATTATTTTCTATGAATGAAGGGATTCGATGTCCTTGCTTCAAATGTGGAAATAGAAAAATTCTTAGTCCTCAGAAGGTACGACTTCACCTCGTTGATCTAAAAATCCCGGATGGGTGTACGTCAAATTTGGCCAGATGTGTTGATAGAACAAGATGTAAGTTATATGGTATGAAGAGTTATGATTGCCATGTCTTTATGCAACAATTGGTGCCAAGTGCCTTAAGTGCACTACCACAAAATGTATGGAAGCCTTTGACTGAATTAAGTCAGTTTTTTAGGAATTTATGCTCTACGGAATTACACGAGGAAAATTTCTTGCAGTTGGAACAAAATATTCCGATCATTTTGTGTAAGTTGGAACGTATATTCCCACCGGCTTTTTTCAATTCAATGGAGCACTTACCTATACACTTACCTTTGCAGAGTTGCTCATGGCCAAAATGTGGAGGAACCTTTGCAAGAATCTTGTACTTTAGTGAATCCTATTATGGATTCTGAACCTATTGGAGATGTACTAGATAGCCAAAGACGTAGTATAGAAATTGATATGAAAAATATTCCTATAGAAACACCTATCCCTGAAGAAGAAATTTTTGAAGAAGAAGATGAAGAAGGAATAGAAGAGTTTAAAGAAGATGATTCAGAAGAGTTTGAAGAAGAAGATGATGATGATGATGCGTATGTTTTATCATTATTAAGTTTTATGAAACATTGCATTTAACTGTGGTTTACTATTATGTTTTTTATTAATATATCATTTATGTCTGTAATTATATTGACTGTTTGTATTAAATTCGTTGCTTATGGTTATTTTTAACATTTCCTGCAGATAACAGGCGGTAGAAATCGTAAAAGTACAACATTTTGAACATTTCCTACAGATGGTTGCTTATGTAAGTTTTTCTGCTTTTACATGCTTCTATTTGTGTTTTTTTTTTTTTTTTTTTTGTTCTTAGCTTTTATTTTGGTTATGATGTTTAGCCAGTTTTATTCTTGTTATTCTGCTCTTGGGTTTTATTAAGCAAAGTTGTTCTTATATCCTAGATCATTTACAGGGGCGACTCCAGAATTATTAATTAGTGGGGTAAAAAAAAAAACATTTTTTTTAAATATCACTAAATAGATATTTATAATTATATATATAAATTTTTATAAAATATATTAAAATATTAAAATATATAAACTAGTAAAAAATCTCACTAAACTGTTGCAAAAAGTAATTTATGAATTAATTTATTTAATCTATATAAAATGATAAAATCTATTTATTAGACATTAACAATTAGTTTATTTGCATATATTAAAATATATTAGTTAGTTAGCATATTATAAAATGATGTTTACTTCATTATGAAATTAGCCTTGGTTTGGCTGAGTGGGCCAATCATTTAATTTAATAAATTCAAAAGATTATTATAATATTACCTAATAAATTCAAAAGATTATTGTAATATTACCTATTGCAAACTCCAGATTATATGAGTTACCAAATTTCTATGCAGAAACAACCATATCTAATTAGATTAAAATCTATCCATGTAAATTAAGAGATAATTTACTTTATTAAAAATGGATATATTAATTATTTAATACACCAATTTTTATGTTTATTAAAATATTGTAAGAGTCATTTAACAATATATATATAGATTGTAAGAGTCCTATTCTATTGACAAAACCCAAGAAAATACAAGAATACACTATGTTATTTAACAACTGCAAAATGAATTGTTAATTAGGACAATCTATTGTAGAAAATAAACTGAATCGGATATCTAACAAAATTTTGGCATGATCATATTAAATTCAACTAAATAATAAATCATGAAAGTAAATATTTTCTAATTGTGGGGGTCGATTACAATTTTTTTTAAATTATAATATGGGGTCAAAATATTAAAATTATATAAATTAATCAAATATTACATGTTAAATATTATAAATATTTAATTGGAGTAAGATTTTTAGTGGGGTCAAGTGACCCCACTAGACTCAACGTGGAGTCGCCCTTGATCATTTATGTTTGATGCTTTTCTATTTGTATTTGCTTTGAAATTTTGGGGATGATCTTGGGTATTTGGTTAGATAATCTGTTTATTTTAAGTTGTAGATTTTCTGATGAATTTCTGTTTGTTTAAATGTAGCCCCGAGTATGTGACTGAATGATGAACAAAGGGCACGTTGTAGATGGTGAAGAGTAGGTCTTGGAGTTGTTGTGGCTACCAATGCAATTGTTGAATATTTGCCCAATGAGGAACCTGGACGAGTACAAATCTTTATAGGTGTGTTTCTTCTTTTATTTTTTACGAGCTAGGTGTGTTTCTTCTTGAGATGAATTCTTTATGCATAATGATATTACATTCTCATGTTTTCAAAGGTATGCTGGTTTTGTTCAAATACTAGATGAAGTAAACTGTAATGATGTTGGTGAATATATAGTGGCTGATGTAAATTGTAATGGTGATGCTTGTAGTTAGTAATTGTTTATTTTAATCCGTTTGGATTTTAATATTGTAATTGTTGGTTTTATTTAGTAATGTGTTATTAGTTTGATGTTGTAGTTTATTGATTGTATTACCAATTGTCTTTTTATTATCTTGATTTTGATGATTTATATTCTTTTTATTAGTATAGATTAAAATAAATATAATTATATATAAATAATTTATATAATCACGTACAGGTTTTCTATTGTTATATTTAATTAATTATATTACAGTAACAAAATATCTGTTGCTAAATTTATTAATTCTTAATTATTTTCTTAAATAGCGATGATATTTTTATTGCTATATTCTTTGAAATAAATTAAATAAATAAATATATTATTAGCAACAAATTTTTCGTTGCTAATTTGTCTCCAATGTTTTGTAATTAGCGACGAAAAAATTATAGGTAACTATTGACCCGAAATTAAAATATTCAAATCTCTATTAGCAATGGAAATTTTGTTGCTAACATCCATTGCTAAAAATTCGTTGCTAATATTCGTTGTAATAATCCGTTGGTAAAGTCGTCGCTAAAAAATTCGTTGGTGAATCCTTTGCTAATGTTCGTTGGTAATAATTCGTTGCTAAATCCGTTGCAAGATATTCATTACTAAATCCATTGCTGATATCCGTTGCTAATAATTCGTTGCTAAATTTGTTGCTATAGATTATCCACGAGGGTTATAGCAACGGAAAATTTTCGTTGCTAAATCCGTTGCTAAGCCTAATCTGTTGCTAATTTTGCCAAAATTCGTTGCTAAATCCGTTGCTATAAAGCGTTTTTCTAGTAGTGTTCATTCCAATTCATCAACCCTACTTCTATCATGCATAACCTCTCAATACTCATCTATTTCAAACCAAAATTTGTCCAAAACTCGAAATAATTAAACCTAGGGTTCAAATTCTAAATTGGGGAATTTAATTCAAAACTACAAAAATGAGGGAATTAACTTACCAAAGAACAAAGGAAGGTGTGTGTGCGTGTGTGTGGTGTAGTGGTTCGCAAGACAACGAACGGCGGCACGACCGGTGGCGAAGTGGTGGTGCTTCGTGTTCTTCACAGGAAAGAGAGGAGACACGGCTGAGCGTTCTTCACAGGAAGTGGTGGGAGTTTATTTGTATTAAGTTCTTCACAGGGTAGGTCTCGGTTTAAAACAAAGGGGGGAAAAAACTTAAAATCGCCTAAAGTTTAAGCAAGATGCATCAGCGTTTTTACGGGACACGACCGTGTCACACCTATGTCTACCCGTGTGACACGACCGTATGTCAAACACCCCTAAGCTTCTGTACTGAGACACGACGGTGTCTCTATTTGCACTACCCATGAGACACAATGATGTCTCCATCCTAGCCGTAACTTCTGTACCGAGACACGACGGTGTCTCGGTTTGGCCTAAGCTGGGGACACGACCGTGTCCCCTTAAAAGCTCAGTATTTCAGTTTGCAAGAAAATTATCCCCAACTTTCACAACTCAAGGTGTATATTCACGTTAATTCAACAACAATTAACTCAAATGTGGCATCAAAACCATTGTACACCAATCAAAAACACATACTCGCAATCATATAGATTTTATCCATCAATTCAACACCAAACACAGCATAATTGCGCACATAAAAACGATAAATAGACCTCAATGATGACACTAAGCTCAACAACTAGGTCCGCTCATCCATCAGAGGTTTCACAAGCTATACCTAACCTGCATCAAAAGATCGAGATAACAAATCATAATCGGAGAATAACGAGGACGAGAAGAAACAAACGAAAGAAAGAAGGAATTAATTCTAAGTCATAGTCGTTAGCTTGACTTTAGAACCCGGGTTTAATTCGTAGGATCCATTAACACACGTGAAGTGTGTTTTTCGATGGGCTCTCCAACAAGATTCGGCTTTAATCTTTGCCCATTCACCACAGACGTGCCCGAAGTTTCATTTTCTATCTCCACAGCCCCATTGGGCATCACCGTAACAACTCGAAATGGACCAAACCAACGGGACTTCAATTTCCCCAGAAAGAGCTTCAACCTAGAATTGAACAACAAAACCAATTGTCCTACTTCGAACTCCTTAACCCGGATGTGCTTATCATGCCATCTCTTAGTTCTCTCCTTATAAACCTTAGCATTTTCATATGCATTTAGCCGGAACTCTTCTAACTCATGCAATTGCAAGGCCCTTTTCTCTCTGGCTTGCTTGAGATCAAAATTAATGGCCCTAATGGCCCAATACGCCTTATGCTCTAGCTCAAGTGGAACATGGCACTACTTCACATAAACCAACTTATACGGGGACGCTCCGATAAGTGTTTTAAAGGTAGTTCTGTACGCCCACAATGCATCATCCAACTTAGATGCCCAATCCTTCCTTGAGCTACTCATAGTTTTCTCTAGAACCTGCTTAATTTCCTTATCGAAAATCTCTACTGCCCACTTGACTGGGGATGATACAGCGTCGTGACTCGATGATGAACTCCGTACTTCTTCAAGAAGGTCTCAAGAGGCTTTTTGTAAAAGTGGGAACCGCCATCACTAATAAGAGCTCGTGGGACTCCAAATCGACTAAAAATATTCTTCCTCAGAAATTTCAATACCACCCTGGAGTCATTCGTAGGAGTAGCTACTGTTTCCACCCACTTAGATACATAATCTACCCCCACCAAAATGTACTTATTTCCAAGGGATGATGTTAAGTCCATTTTTCGTGTTAGTTTGTATTGGGAAATCAACACTTCTTTGTATATTTTTTAGCTTAATTGTAGTTTTTGATCCCTTTTTAGGTACAAACGACAATGGAGTAAGATGTATGAAAAACGGACAAAAATGAAGAAAAATGGACATAAGAGCAAAAACTCGAAAGTTGACCAAAATGAGGTCGCGCCTGCACTAAATAGAGCTAATCCATTAGCCCCCCTGAGCTTTTAAAGTTGTGCAAAAAAATTTCTCGAAACCGCATTACAAGCCACAAGCACAACTTAAATTCCCACCTTTCTATGAACACCGGAATCGCTTCTTGTGCTAAGTAAGAGAGATTCTTTTATACATCTCTAGAGTTTGAAGGAAGAATGAGAAAACAAAAAGATGAGAAAAAGAGTGCATGAATCAAAGAAAAGAAAGCAAGAAAAAGAAGCAGAAGTGAGAAGAAAAGAAAACAAAGAAAAATGAAAAGGTGAAGAAAGGTAGAAAGGGAGTTGAAAAGAAAAGAAAAAGAATGAAATGTTCAAGTGTGGGGGATTTAGGTAACCGAAAAAGGAGAACTATAAGGGTCTCAAGAGTAGGTAGTGCAATGAAGTAAAAACGGTTGTTGAGTCACTTCCCAAAATGAATCATAACCCGTCCCTAAGCCTACGTTACAAGCCCTTTAAAGTCCTATTGATCCCGAACCAAAGCCAGCTTTATTAGTGGAGATAAATATGAAATTTTTCTCGAAGTTCTACCTTGTTCTCCAAAAAGAGGTATAAATCATCCCGGAAACTATTGGTGCATCATTTTGTTCATTTCACACAACCTCATGAGGATATACAAATTACATTCTTCAAATGAGCCATGCATAGGTGAGTAGTGTATTTGCTAACCAATTGATTCGCCTGAATCGGACACTTGATGTGAGCAGTAATGTTAAGAATTGGATTGATTTTTCATGAGTGTTCCTAATTGCTCGAGGACTAGCAATCATTCAAGTATGGGGGATTTTGTTAAGTCCATTTTTCGTGTTAGTTTGTATTGGGAAATCAACACTTCTTTGTATGTTTTTTAGCTTAATTGTAGTTTTTGATCCCTTTTTAGGTACAAACGACAATGGAGTAAGATGTATGAAAAACGGACGAAAATGAAGAAAAATGGACATAAGAGCAAAAACTCGAAAGTTGACCAAAATTAGGTCGCGACCATGACCTCATCCTGCTGCTTTTCGATCGCGGGAACGACCGTGTGTTTCGGATGAATTTCGCCAAATAAAATGCCAAATCTCGAAAGTTGGGAAAAATGAGGTCGCGACCGCGACCTCTTCTATGTGCATTTCCAGTCGCGGGCGCGACTAGTATTTTTGATGATTTTCTGCTAAATTTTTTTGAGCAAATCTCGAAACATGAAGAAAAAGGGCTCGCGACCGCAACCCAATTCAGTTCAATTATGGTCGCGGCTGCGACCATGCAGAAAACATGATTTTATTAGTTGGTCGCGGGCGCGACCGTTTTATGCCTATTTTCGGTCACGACCCCTGTGCGGACACGTTTTTTCGGGTTTTGGCAGTTTATCAGCAGTTTTTTGGTCAGAAATTTAAAAAGGGAGTACAACTTCCCTATTGGGTGGATCGGACAGAACAGAAAAGAGGAGAAAAAGAAGAAAGAACAGTTCGATGGAGAAGAAGAATTCTGGAAGAAATTCTTGAAGACGAGAGTCGACATCTTCCACAAGTTCCTTTCTACTTTAGTTATTTACTTCCAGTTGAACGAATACTCTCAATTTCAGTTTATGCTTTCAATTTCAATTTCAGTTTATGCTTTCAATTCTCTAGTCATAATTTTAGGGTTTTAATGTTGTTAGAATTATTTGCTTTCAAGACTTCGTATTTTCCAATTCCAATGTTGAATCCGAATTTCTTATGCTTTAGTATTATGGATTTAAATTTTAGCTATAGCATGAGTGCTTAAATTATCTAGGCAAAGGAATGAATGCATGTATGCTAGGTGTTTGAAATAAAGTCTAAGCGAGTGATTTATTTCTTAAATTTATGAAAACTTGAGTAAATTCATGTATAACGGATTGGCCATCCGAAGTATATGTCTTAAAGTTATTCCATTTTCGAAAGAATTGTAGTAACTTGGATGTTTTCATAAAAGTTGGACTTCAGAGTTAAAGAAGTCTGACCCTTTTTCCGGCTATCTAAGTAGATTATTTGAATTACGCCAAGTCGCTGATTTAAGAATCTCCTTTGTCTTGATTAATTGGTTAAATCTATTATTGGATACTTGTGAGAACATTTTCTGAAATGGATTTAATACATACCATGGGTTCGAAAGAATTCATGGTATAAGTTAGTGACAAGATTAAAGAAGTAATATCACTCCTTAAAGCATTGTTAGAACTCTAGTCACATGTATCATTCCCTAGCCTATTATTCTCTTTGGATAAAATTGCAAGTATTTACGTTTATTAGTTAGTTAATCCTAAATATTCCACTCTCATAACTTGTATTACCTCAGTCTAATGAATGAAGATTGTTATGCGAATAATCTTTGATTCACCCTTCCTTGTGGATACGACCCCTTGTGCTACAACGTAATATTTAGCTTGCACTTGGGCTTTAAAATGAATTGCAAATTCTAATCTTAACTTGGTAGCATTCATATGCTAGAGTGAAAGTTTTGATAGAGTAAATTGGGGATTATCAAGTTTTTGGCGCCATTGCCGGGCAAGGCGTTGAATCAAGAGTTATTCAAATACTTTTATCTACTACTTTTAGACTTGTTTACATTATTCTTGGTTTATTTTCATTGGAAGCTTAATATAGTGAATTTCTTTTTGCAGGCAATTCGTGCATGAGAAGAACTCTAAGTTTTGATTATGTTGATTACACACCGGAAATTGAGAGAAGGCTTAGAACAATCAGGCGAGTACGCAGGCAAGAGAGACTTGCACCACCGGATATCATGGCTGATGATGAAGAAAAAGGGAATAATAGGAGGGCTCAAAATCTTAATGTTGAACCGAGAGCCCCACATCCAGCACATAAGGATTACAACACACCAAATGCTGGGATGATTCAGAACAACCTAGTTCGACCTCCCGTTGAAGCAAATAATTTCGAGATCAAACCGGCTACTATTAATTTGCTACAATAAAACCAATTTGGAGGTCTTGCTACAGAAGATCCGGCAGCTCATTTATCCTACTTCCTTGAAGTATGTGCCACATTCAAGATGCACAATGTGTCGGATGATGCAATAAGGGTCAGATTATTTCCCTTTTCTTTGAGGGATAAGGCTCGCTCATGGATAGCTACGATACCTAATGAGACCCTTCGGAGTTGGGATAATTTATCTCAGGCATTTCTAGCGAAATCCTTCCCTCCTATTAAGACAATGAAATACCTAAATGATATTACATCATTTCGACAATATGAGGGGGAATCTTTGTATGAAGCTTGGGAAAGGTTCAAAGAGTTGCAAAGGAAGTGTCCTCATCATGGTCTTCTAACTTGGCTTATTGTGCAAAGCTTCTATAATGGGATGACTCAAAATATTCGAGTAATGGTAGATGCAGCGGCCGGAGGAGCATTGATGGCTAAAGCCGAGGAAGAAGCACTTCAACTTTTGGAAAATATGGCAGCTAACAATGGTTGGAATCAAGAGAGGATTACTCCTCCACCCTCTAAACCGGCGGGAGTAATGGAGCTAGATGCATTCACGGCAATCAATGCTAAGATTGAAGTGATGAGCAAGAGATTGGATCAAATAGCGGTGAATGCAGTTGGGACATCATCGTCACCACCCGTGCAGGTAACTTGTGAGATTTGTAATGGACCGCATATGTTTAATACTTGTCCTCATTCTAATGCAGGTAATCAAGTTGGAGCCGGGTAAGAGCAAGTCAATTATGTGAACAACCAACGTCCGGTGAACAACCCGTATTCCAACACTTATAATCCGGAGTGGAAGAATCATCCGAGTCTTTCTTTGTCCAACAATCAAGGAAATCAAGGGAATCAACCAAGGCCGAATTTCCAGCCTAAGCGAGTGCAATTTCAAGAACCACCTCATCAAACCATTAATCCAAATGCAACCCCACAACCGGATCAACGACAAGGATTGGAGGCGATGCTAGAGAAGTTTATCTCGGTGACGACCGAAAAATTTCAGAAGCTTGATACTCAATTGGAGAATATGATAAATCACAACCAGAATATGGATATGCAAATTGGATAACTTGCGGGTTCTTCAAATCTGAGATAACAAGGGGCTTTGCCGAGCAAGCTGGAGATAAATCCTAGACAGCATTGGAAAGCTATTACCTTGAGGAGTAGGAAAGCATATGAGGGACCAAAAATGCGAGAAGAGAGTGAGGTGAAAGAGGATGACAAGGTGGAGGAAAAAGTAGAAATGGAGAAGGATTCTGAATCAAGTGAAAAGAAAGAGCTCCCTTCACAACCAAAGGTGTATGTGGCACCAAAACCTTATGTGCCACCCGTTCCATTTCCGGAAAGGTTGAAGAAGCAAAAGTTGGAGAAGCAATTCGAGAAATTCCTGAATATTTTCAAGGAATTACATATTAATATCCCTTTTGCCGAAGCTCTTGCTCAAATGCCCACCTATGTGAAGTTTCTTAAGGAAATACTCTCAAACAAAAGGAAGCTCAAGGAGTATGCTACCATAGCACTTACCGAGGAGTGCAGTGCGATTTTCCAACACAAACTTCCTCCAAAACTCAAAGATCCAGGGAGTTTCTCTATTCCTTGCACTATTGGTAGTTTGAATTTTAATAGAGCATTATGTGATCTTGGAGCAAGTGTTAGTTTGATGCCTTTATCCATTTGCAGGAAACTAGGTTTGGAAGCATTGAAGCCTACTACCATTACCTTGCAGTTAGCCGACCGTTCGGTAAAGTATCCAACAGGAGTTTTAGAGAATGCTTTGGTTCGAGTTGGAAAGTTCTACCTTCCGGTAGACTTCATTGTTTTGGATATGGAAGAAGATAGGGAAATACCGTTGATTCTTGGAAGGCCTTTCCTTGCCACCGCTGGAGCTCTTATTGATGTCAAGAATGGACTTCTCACCCTTAGAGTAGGTGAAGAAAAGGTGGAGTTCAACCTATTCAAGGCGGTCAAGGAAGCTGAAATTGGTGCAAAGTGTTTTTTGGTGGATACGGTTGAGGGGAAAAAGTTGATTGACACTCAAAAGGAAGATCCATTGGAGTTATGTTTGAGTGGCTTGGAAGGAATGGTTGAAGGAGAAGAGATCTTAGAGGAGCTAGCATCTTATACAAAAGCATTAGAGGCAACCCCGTTCGTCCCATTCCGATAAAGGTATGTGTATGAGGAATTGGGGACAGGTAAACCCGTTCCTCCTCCATCTATTATTAAAGCTCCTAAACTTGAGTTGAAACCCCTCCCCGAACATTTGATGTATGCTTATTTGGGTGAAAATGATACTTTGCCTGTTATTGTTTCTTCTAGTTTATCTGATGCACAACTTGATAGTCTTTTGAGGGTGTTAAGGGAACATAAACAAGCCTTAGGTTGGACTATTGCGGATATTAAAGGAATAAGCCCCTCTATTTGCATGCATAGGATATTAATGGAAGATGCTCATAGGCCTTCGGTTGAACACCAACGTAGATTGAATCCAAATATGAAAGAGGTAGTTCGGGCTGAAGTGATTAAGTTGTTAGATGCAGGAATTATTTATCCCATCTCGGATAGCAAATGGGTAACTCCAGTACAAGTGGCACCTAAGAAAGGAGGGATGACGGTTGTTAAAAATGAAAATAATGAACTAATCCCTACTAGGATGGTGACGGGGTGGAGAGTGTGTATTGACTATAGGAAACTTAATAATGCCACCCGTAAGGACCACTTTCCTTTGCCTTTTATTGATCAAATGTTAGAAAGACTTACCGGACATTCATACTATTGCTTCTTAGACGGATACTCGGGGTATAATCAAATAGCCATAGCACCAGAGGATCAGGAGAAATGTACCTTTACTTGCCCTTACGACACCTTTGCGTATAGAAGAATGCCTTTTGGGTTATGTAATGCTCCAGCCACATTTCAGCGATGTATATGGCCATTTTTTTTTCTGATTTTAAAGAGAAAACAATGGAAATTTTCATGGATGATTTCTCTGTTTTTGGCTCTTCTTATGATTTATGCCTATTGCATCTAACCCGAGTTTTGCAGCGTTGTGAGGAGACTAACTTGGTGTTGAATTGGAAGAAGTGTCATTTTATGGTAAGAGAAGGTATAGTGCTAGGCCACAAGATTTCGGAGAAAGGTATTGAAGTAGATCATGCAAAGATAGATGTGATTGCAAAGTTGCCACCACCGACGAATGTCAAGGGAGTACGGAGTTTCCTTGGTCATGCCGGGTTTTATCGCCGGTTTATCAAGGATTTCTCTAAGATTACTTTGCCACTTTGTAAGCTTCTACAAAAAGAAAGTGAGTTTGAGTTTAATGATGATTGTTTGCTTGCATGTGATAGGTTAAAGAAGGAGCTTACATCAGCTCCAATAATGGTGTCACCGGATTGGAATCTCCCATTCGAGTTGATGTGTGATGCAAGTGATCTAGCTTTAGGAGTTGTGCTTGGACAAAAAAGGGATAAGCGTTTACATGTTATTGCTTACGCTAGTAAAACTTTGAATGATGCACAAATTAACTATGCTACCACCGAAAAAGAACTTTTGGCTATTGTGTTTGCATTTGATAAATTTCATTCTTATTTGATAGGATCGAAGACCGTGGTGTATACCGATCACGCGGCGATCAAGTATTTGCTAGCCAAGAAGGATTCAAAGCCTCGTTTGATTAGATGGATTCTTTTGCTTCAAGAGTTTGATTTGGAAATTAGGGACAAGAAAGGGGCAGAAAATGTGGTGGCGGATCACTTGTCAAGATTGGAGTTTGGTGATGGAGTGGGGAAGAATGAGGAAGATATTTCTGAGAAGTTTCCGGACGAGCAACTTTTTATGGTAGCTTCTTCAACTCCATGGTTTGCAGATTTTGTGAACTATCTTGTCAGTGGAGTGCTTCCTCCGGAGTTAACTTATCATCAGAAACGGAAATTCTTTGCCGATGTGAAGCACTACTTTTGGGAGGAAGCACTTCTCTTCAAACATTGTTCGGATGGGCTAGTGAGGCGTTGTGTACCTCAAGATGAAGTGGAGGAAATTTTGAAACAATGCCATGCAAGCCCGTACGGGGGACTCGCGAGTTCTAGCAAGACTTCCGCCAAAGTACTCCAATCCGGATTTTGGTGGCCTACATTATTCCATGATGCACATGATTTTGTGGTTAAATGTGATCGATGTCAAAGGACGGGTACTATAGGCCGACGTGATGAGATGCCACTTCGCTATATCTTGGAGATTGAGTTGTTCGATGTATGGGGAATTGACTTTATGGGACCTTTTCCTTCCTCACATGGCAATCAATATATTATAGTGGCGGTGGACTACGTTTCAAAATGGGTCGAGGCAATGGCAAGTTCCACAAATGATTCTCGGGTGGTGATCAAGTTCTTAAAGAAGAATATCTTTACACGGTTTGGGGTGCCACGAGCTTTGATAAGCGATGGGGGAACCCCATTTTTGCAACAAGCCACTCGAAACTTTATTAAAGAAATATAGAGTACATCACCAAGTTGCTACACTATACCATCCGCAATCTAGTGGACAAGTGGAAATCTCAAATCGGAAGATAAAGCAAATCTTGGAGAAAATCGTTAATGCCGCACAAAAGGATTGGTCTTTGAAATTGGATGATGCTTTATGGGCTTATCGGACGGCTTTCAAAACACCAATTGGAATGTCGCCTTATAGGCTTGTGTATGGGAAAGCATGTCATCTACCCGTAGAACTCGAACATAAGACCTATTGGGCAATTAAAGCATTGAATTTTGATTATAAGAAGGCTGGCGAGAAACGAGTTTTACAAATCCATGAGTTGGAAGAGTTTAGAATGAATGCTTATGAGAATGCAAAGGTGTACAAGGAAAGGACTAAGAAATGGCATGATAAGCGAATCCGTCCCAAGAATTTTGAGGTTGGACAACTGGTCTTACTCTTCAACTCAAGACTTAAGCTATTCCGGGAAAGCTAAAGTCAAGGTGTTCCGGACCATTTCGAGTTATCAAGGTTCTATCTAATGGAGCTGTTGAAGTTGGGAGTGAGGCTACGAGATCTTTCGTTGTCAACGGTCAGAGGTTGAAGCCTTACTTTGTGGGAGACCCCATAGAGAAACACACTTCATGTGTGTTGAGCATTCCGAACATCTAAAAAGGGGATGACTTAGTCAAGCTGAAGACTATAAATCAGAACTATTTTACTTGCTTTCTTTAGTTTTTTTTTCCTTTGTTGTTCTTGTGGTAATTGTTGACTCTTGTTTTTCTTCGTTTGCAGATTGTTCGGTGTGCAAGTTGGGGTAGCTTGAGCAGTTTGATCGTCATTCAGGTTCATTTACATTTGGTTAAGTGATAATATATTAATTGGCATGGGGCTAGGTGTAATATGCTTTGTGAGATGTTCTCTTGTATAGCAAGTGCATGATTATGAAATTTCAGCATGATAATTTGCTTGAAAATGTGAGAATAATGTGAATAATCGGCATACTATGGTTATTGATTGAATATTTGAGTTGCATGCGTATTTTTACATGTCAACGTGATGAAATGCCGGTTAGTGTTGTTTGGTGAGGCTTGAATTTGAGTGTATATTTTTTTTTTTGGGGTGAATTTTGGAGTGATTTTTATGTGCACAAGTCGAAACTTGGCTAATTTGGGGTCGCGGCCGCGACCAAATTACTAAAGGATTCAGTAGCGGCCGCGACTGTGCTTGAATTAATCTTGAATTTTCATGTTTTGGTGACAAAAGTCGAAGGTTGGCCAAAATAAGGTCGCGGCCGCGACCATTTTTACACTAACTCCAGTAGCGACCGCGACCAGACATATGCACCGAAAAATAAATGCAAAAAAAATCAAAAGTCGAGATAGGGCTAATTTTGGGTCGCGGGCACGACCAAATTTGCACTAATATCGGTCGCGACCGCGACCAAGGCAAAATCCGGATTTTTAAGTCAGTAACCCAGCAGCCTTAGTTTTTACTCTCACAACACACAAACTCAAGAACCACGAACCCTAGGCAGCGAGGCTTACTCTTCCGGCCACAACAAGACATTCACTCAAAGTTTTTCACTCAAATCCTTAAGGTAATCGAGATCTAACACTTCCATCTTGAGCATTATGAATTGATTTCGAGTGTAAAGGGTTTATTTTTCAATTCTTCCCCAAATGTGAAGTTAAAAACCTCGGGCAAAGAACCGATTTTTAGGTTGAAATTTGAGCATGAATTAGTGAATAATCTTGTGTTTAGACTCTCTAGGCTAAGATATTTCATCTTTAGTAAAGTTTTAAACACAGTGATATTAGAGCTTTTTCAACTTGTTCTTAAGACCTAGGATTGGCCGAAAATCTGAAACTTCTTGGGTAAATTGGTGTTGATCTCACTTGTTAGGAATGCTTTAGTGATAGACTTGTTGAGTTGAGGATTGAAACTTGAAGATTTTAAGCCAAAACAGTCGGCCTTAGCACCGCCCACCAAGTGTTCGATGAAAGTCCTAAGTGAATTTTTGTTGTGCCAAATGTGCTTAAATTGTGTGAAACTTCTTACTATCAGGTACAATGGCCCTGAAGAGAGCTAGAAATACCGATGCTTCATCATCATCGGGGGAGGCACAAGCGAATCCTCATGCTCCTCGTCTGCTCATTCCCAATAGATATGTCAGTGTACATGTGCTTAGAGGACCACACGTTTGGGGACCCATTCGAGACTACTTCTCCAGATTAGGGTGGTTGGAGTTTCTTGATAAGAACCACCAAACTTTTGTTCCATTGACTCATGAGTTTCTTCAAACATTCAAGTGGAAAGACTCGGTGTGCATGTTCAAGATGCAGGGCTGGAGATTCAGACTCACGGCTGAAGAGTTAAGGGGAATTTTTGGGTTCCCCGCAGATGGAGCAGATCATGTACCCACAGATTGGACAAGGGTACAACAGAATGCAGTTTGGGCCCAGCTGGGTACACATGGAATGTACAATTCCAAAACATCCAAGTCCACGGACATACAGAGTGCAATTTGGAGGATTATTCTTAAGATCCTCTCTTCCGGGATTTGTGCGAGGGAAAATGTGGGCAAAGTGATTGTGGTTGACCTCTGGTTGATGGGTTGTATGCTTGAAGGGACCCAAGTGAATGGAACTTACATCCTTATGGAAAGGATGTGGGAGCAAGCTAGGAAAGATAGGGGAGCCTTCGCCTATGGGGGGTATGTCACCTGCATTATACGGGCTTGTGGGATTGAGGTGCCCGAGAATATGGCACCTATGGAGGAGTTTCCTCACATCTGAAACCTTTGGACACCTTGAGATATTCAAATGGTGGCCCCAGCCATTGAGTCAGTGGGTAGTTTGGTGTCCCCCAAGTGAAAGGGAGAGGCTACAGATTTGCTATGAGCATGGAGCCGCCACGATTGAGTGCCTACCTGTACAGATTAGGGCTAGGTTTCCACCCCCACGTGGGCCCAATGATGCTTTGGCGGATGAAGATGTAGAGCCCCAACTTCAACCGGGTATGAGATTCTTAAGAAACGAAGCCCATTATAACCGGGAGCAGTTTGAAGCCATCAGGGCAACGCAGGTTGATCAGAATAGGAGAATTGATGAGCTGATGCATGCCATGAACCTGCACCATAACCAGCCCCCCCCCGGGCGGATGATTCCACCGATGTTTGATTTGTGACCCCACCTGTGGGGTGTTGTCTTACCTTGTGTTTACCTTTTCTGCATATAGGGGAGTCCCAAATACCCTTCTTTTCTTTACAATTATGTGCATGTGGACATGCTAGAGTTTAAGTGTGGGGGAGGGGTAGATTTTAATTTTTGGTGCATGTGGGTTCTGTTTTTGAATGATTACTAATTCTTGAGCATGAGGTTGAGTATTTGTGAATTATCTCTGATTTGGTATGTTTTTGCTTTTTCGAGAGTCCGTTTTAAGCTTGAGTTAGGAGGTTTTTCAAATACTTACAAGCATGTGTATGGTAAATAAGTTGAGTATAATTTCATATCCTCACCTTTTGCGCACTTAGTGAACAAATTAATGCACCTTGAGTTTTTAGGAAAAGTTTATATCTCTTAAAAGAGGCTAAGTGAGAAGTAGAGGATAACTTAGTATCTGTTGAGACGAAATTGAGCTAGCTTTAGGTTAGGGATATGATTTAGGCCTTCGAATTCCATGTACGCTAAGCCTTTAGGTAGAGCCTGCACTAAATAGCGCTAATCCATTAGCCCCCCTGAGCTTTTAAAGTTGTGCAAAAAAATTTCTCGAAACCGCATTACAAGCCACAAGCACAACTTAAATTCCCACCTTTCTATGAACACCGGAATCGCTTCTTGTGCTAAGTAAGAGAGATTCTTTTATACATCTCTAGAGTTTGAAGGAAGAATGAGAAAACAAAAAGATGAGAAAAAGAGTGCATGAATCAAAGAAAAGAAAGCAAGAAAAAGAAGCAGAAGTGAGAAGAAAAGAAAACAAAGAAAAATGAAAAGGTGAAGAAAGGTAGAAAGGGAGTTGAAAAGAAAAGAAAAAGAATGAAATGTTCAAGTGTGGGGGATTTAGGTAACCGAAAAAGGAGAACTATAAGGGTCTCAAGAGTAGGTAGTGCAATGAAGTAAAAACGGTTGTTGAGTCACTTCCCAAAATGAATCATAACCCGTCCCTAAGCCTACGTTACAAGCCCTTTAAAGTCCTATTGATCCCGAACCAAAGCCAGCTTTATTAGTGGAGATAGATATGAAATTTTTCTCGAAGTTCTACCTTGTTCTCCAAAAAGAGGTATAAATCATCCCGGAAACTATTGGTGCATCATTTTGTTCATTTCACACAACCTCATGAGGATATACAAATTACATTCTTCAAATGAGCCATGCATAGGTGAGTAGTGTATTTGCTAACCAATTGATTCGCCTGAATCGGACACTTGATGTGAGCAGTAATGTTAAGAATTGGATTGATTTTTCATGAGTGTTCCTAATTGCTCGAGGACTAGCAATCATTCAAGTATGGGGGATTTTGTTAAGTCCATTTTTCGTGTTAGTTTGTATTGGGAAATCAACACTTCTTTGTATGTTTTTTAGCTTAATTGTAGTTTTTGATCCCTTTTTAGGTACAAACGACAATGGAGTAAGATGTATGAAAAACGGACGAAAATGAAGAAAAATGGACATAAGAGCAAAAACTCGAAAGTTGACCAAAATGAGGTCGCGACCATGACCTCATCCTGCTGCTTTTCGGTCGTGGGAACGACTATGTGTTTCGGATGAATTTCGCCAAATAAAATGCCAAATCTCGAAAGTTGGGAAAAATGAGGTCGCGACCGCGACCTCTTCTATGCGCATTTCCAGTCGCGGGCGCGACTAGTATTTTTGATGATTTTTTGCTGAATTTTTTGGAGCAAATCTCGAAACATGAAGAAAAAGGGGTCGCGACCGCGACCCAATTCAGTTCAATTATGGTCGCGGCCGCGACCATGCAGAAAACACGATTTTATTAATTAGTCGGGGACGCGACCGTTTTACGCCTATTTTCGGTCGCGACCGCGACCCTGTGCAGATACGTTTTTTCAGGTTTTGGCAGTTTATCAGCAGTGTTTTGGTCAGAAATTTAAAAAGGGAGGACAACTTCCCCATTGGGTGGATCGGACAGAACAGAAAATAGGAGAAAAAGAAGAAAGAACAGTTCGATGGAGAAGAAGAATTCTGGAGGAAATTCTTGAAGACGAGAGTCGAGATCTTCCACAAGTTCCTTTCTACTTTAGTTATTTACTTCCAATTGAACGAATACTCTCAATTTCAGTTTATGCTTTCTATTCTCTAGTCATAATTTTAGGGTTTTAATGTTGTTAGAATTATTTGCTTTCAAGACTTCGTATTTTCCAATTCCCATGTTGAATCCGAATTTCTTATGTTTTAGTATTATGGATTTAAATTTTAGCTATAGCATGAGTGCTTAAATTATCTAGGCAAAGAAATGAATGCATGTATGCTAGGTGTTTGAAATAATGTCTAAGCGAGAGATTTATTTCTTAAATTTATGAAAACTTGAGTAAATTCATGTATAACGGATTGGACATCCGAAGTATATGTCTTAAAGTTATTCCATTTTCGAAAGAATTGTAGTAACTTGGATGTTTTCATAAAAGTTGGACTTTATAGTTCAAGAAGTTTGACCCTTTTTCCGGCTATCTAAGTAGATTATTTGAATTACGCCAAGCCGCTGATTTAAGAATCTCCTTTGTCTTGATTAATTGGTTAAATCTATTATTGGATACTTGTGAGAACATTTTCTGAAATGGATTTAATACACACCATGGGTTCGAAAGAATTCATGGTATAAGTTAGTGACAAGATTAAAGAAGTAATATCCCTCCTTAAAGCATTGTTAGAACTCTAGTCACATGTATCATTCCCTAGCCTATTATTCTCTTTGGATTAATTTGCAAGTATTTACGTTTATTAGTTAGTTAATCCTAAATATTCCACTCTCATAACTTGTATTACCTCAGTCTAATGAATGGAGATTGGTATGCGAATACTCTTTGATTCACCCTTCCTTGTGGATACGACCCCTTGTGCTACAATGTAATATTTAGCTTGCACTTGGGCTTTAAAACGAATTGCAAATTCTAATCTTAACTTGGTAGCATTCATATGCTAGAGTGAAAGTTTTGATAGAGTAAATTAGGGATTATCAGATGACGGGAATGGACCCATGAAATCAATGCCCCAAACGTTAAAAAACTCAATCTCCAGAATGTATCGTAAGGGCATCTCATCTCTCTTCCCTATAGTCCTCGTCATCTGACACGAATCACACTTAGTCATAAACTCATGTGCATCCTTAAACTGCGAAGGCCACCAAAATCCAGATTGTAATGCCTTTGCAGCAGTCTTACTCGCACTAGCGCGACCTCCATAAGGGCTAGCATGACACTGATACTACACTTTCTCTATCTCATCGTGAGGTACACATCTCCTCACCAAATCATCGGAACAGTGTTTGTAAAGCAACGGTTCTTCCCAATAGTAATACTTCGCATCGGAGAGGAACTTCCTCTTTTGGTGGAAACTAAGGTCGGGAGGTACAACTCTACTTACCAAATAATTCACAAAATCTGCATACCATGGGACTCTAGAATCCACCTTAAACAGTTGCTCATCCAGGAAGTTTTCCACAATAGCTTATTCGCCCTCCTCAGACTTCTCGTCAAATTCTAATCTTGACAAGTGGTCAGCTACCACATTCTCATTCCCTTTCTTGTCCCGGATTTCCAAATCAAACTCCTGAAGCAACAAAATCCACCTAATGAGGCGTGGTTTACTACCTTTCTTTGACAAGAGGTACTTGATGGCGGCGTGATCCGTATATACCACAGTTTTAGAACCTATCAAGTAAGAACGAAACTTGTCAAAAACATGTACAATAGCTAACAGTTCTTTTTCAGTGGTGGCATAATTAAGTTATGTATCATTAAGTGTTTTGCTAGAATATACAATAACATGTAAACATTTCTCCCTTCTTTGACCAAGGACCTTCCCTATGGCCAAGTCACTAGCATCACGCATGAGCTCAAACGGTAAGTTCCAATCCGGTGCCACCATGATTGGAGCTGAAGTAAGCTCCTTCTTCAACCTGTCAAAGGCAATCAAACAATCATTATCAAAGACAAACTCATGATCCTTTTGTAACAACTTGCAAAGAGGTAAAGTAATTTTGGAGAAATCCTTGATAAATCGGCGATAAAATCCGGCATGACCAAGGAAACTCCTAACTCCCTTTATATCCGTGGGTGGTGGCAACTTGGCAATCACTTCAATTTTGGCTTTGTCAACCTCAATTCCCTTTTCCGAAATCCTGTGGCCAAGTATAATCCCTTCTTTCACCATGACGTGGCATTTTTTCCAATTCAAAACCAGATTAGTCTCCTCACATCTCTGTAAAACTTGGGTTAAATTCTGCAAACAAGAATCAAAAGAAGAACTAAACACAGAAAAATCATCCATAAAAATTTCCATACTACGCTCAATGAAATCAAAAAAAAATGGCCATCATGCATCTCTGAAATGTAGCTGGGGCGTTACATAATCCTAACGGCATTCTCCTAAACGTGAAAGTACCATAAGGACAAGTAAAAGTGCATTTTTCCTGATCTTCCGGAGCTATAGCTATCTGATTATAACCCGAATATCCATCCAGAAGACAGTAATATGCATGCCCAACTAACCTCTCTAACATCTGATCAATGAAGGGAAGGGGAAAGTGATCTTTTTGTGTTGCAATATTAAGCTTCCTATAATCAATGCAAACTCTCCACCCCGTGACTGTCCTAGGAGGGATCAATTCATTATTTTCATTCTTAACCACAGTCATTCCCCTTTTCTTAGGTACGACCTGAACAGGACTAACCCACTTACTATCTGAGATGGGATAAATGATCCCGGTATCTAGCAATTTAATTACCTCAACTCTAATAACTTCTTTCATGTTCGGGTTTAACCTGCGTTGGTGTTCTACAGAGGGTTTATGCTCATCTTCCATCACAATTTTATGCATGCAAATGGTTGGGCTAATCCCCTTAATGTCAGAAATGGTCCACCCTATTACTCTTTTATGATCCCTCAAAACCCTTAGTAAAGCATCTAATCGTATGTCAGGCAAATCAGCAGAGACAACAACTGGTAATGTATCAGCTTCACCTAAGAATGCATATCTCAAATGATTGGGGAGGGGTTTCAATTCCAAACTAGGGGCCTTAAACAATCGAAGGAGGAGGAGTGGGCTTACCTGTACCCAACTCCACATAAACAAACCTTTGCCGGAACGGTACGAATGGGGTTGCCTCAAGTGCCTTTGAATAGGCAGCGATTTCTACAAGCAAATCCTCCCCATCTATTCTCTCTTCCATTCTCTGCAAACATAACTCAAGAGGGTCATCTTGTAGTGTTGAAATCGAAGTAAAATCTTTTACCATGAAGCACTTCTTTTCCATCGACGGTCCCTTTACGGCCTTGAACAAGTTAAACTCCACTTGTTCTTCCCCCAATCTTAGAGTTAGCACTCCATTCTTCACATCGATTAATGCCCCGGCTGTGGCTAGGAAAGGTCTTCCTAGAATCAATGGCATATCTCAGTCCTCTTCCATATCAAGCACGAGAAAATCTACCGGAAGGTAAAACTTTCTAACCCTTACAAGGGCGTTTTCCAAGATTCCACTAGGATATGTGATGGAACGATCAGCTAATTGTAGTGAAACTTTAGTCGGTTTCAGAGCATCCAAACCTAATTTCTTGCAAATAGATAAAGGCATTAAACTCACACTAGCACCAAGATCACATAAAGCCTTATTGAAAGTTAAATTGCCAATAGTACAAGGGATAGAAAAACTCCCTGGATCTTTAAGCTTCGGGGGAAGCTTATGCTGGATAATAGCATTGCACTCCTCAGTAAGTGCAATCGTGGCATACTACTCCAATTTCCTTTTATTTGATAGGATCTCCTTCAAAAACTTGACATAAGTCAGCATTTGTGCGAGTGCCTCTGTAAAAGGAATGTTGATGTGTAGCTCCTTGAATTTGCTCAAAAACTTCTCAAACTAATTTTCCAACTTCGGTTTCTGTAATCTTTGAGGGAAAGGAACCGGTGGCATATATTCCTTGGGTGCCACATTCACTTTTGGCATTGAGGAGAGCTCTTCCTTTCTATCCTCTACGTTCTCCTTCTTAGTCTCAACCTCCTCCTCAACTATCTCACCAACTCTCTTGTCTACATCAGAATCTATAGGCAGCTTGGGTGCTTCGTACTCCTTACCACTTCTTAAGGTTATGGCCTTACATTGCTCCTTAGTGTTATTTTCAGTTTGACTAGGCAACATTCCTTGGCTCCTCATATTCAAAGATTGGGCAATCTGCCCAATTTGAGTTTCCAAATTCCTGTTCTGATTCACCACCTGTTCCACTTGAGTTTCCAATTTCTGATACCTGTCCGAAGATACGGCTATGAACTTCTCAAGTGTAGCCTCCCATCCTTGCTTTTGTTTTTGTTGAGGTGGTAGGGCGTGGTATGGAGCCGGTGGTCTCGGTTGGAATTGAGGCCTCGGTTTAAATTGTGGTGGTGGTTGTGGTTGTTGAGCATTTTGGTTGTTAGACCAAGAAAAATGGGGATGGTTCTTCCAACCTGGGTTATAGGTGTTTGAGTAAGGATCATTCACCGGTTTTGAATTATTTGCATAACTCACTTGCTCTTGCACCTGTTCGCCTGCATTGGTATAAGGACACACGTTAAATGCATGTGGACCACTACAAATTTCACAAGTTACCTGCATTGGTTGGGCATGTGTCCCAACAGCATTCACAGAAAATTGGTCCAATTTCTTGCTAAGAGCCTCAAATTTGGCATTAATGGTGGTTAGGCCATCTAGCTCTAAGACTCCCGTTGTCCCCCTTGGTTGGTTGAGAATGGCTCCTTTCATGGACAAAAACATCATTTTGTGACATGTTGTCTAACAGTTCAGTGGCGACCGTTTCAGATTTTGACAAGAATGCTCCGCTAGTTGCGGCATCCATCGCTCCTCTGAAAGTTGGGGACATCCCATTGTAGAACGTCTATATCAATAGCTAACCCGGAATGCCATGATGTGGGCATTTCTTCTGCAAATCTTTGAATCTCTCCCAAGCCTCATAGAAGGACTCCCCATCCAATTGTCTAAAGTCTTGAATATCATTCCTGTACTTCGTGGTTTTGCTAAGCTGGAAAACTTGGCTAGAAAAGTCTGAGAAAGTGCGTCCCAGCTCTGAAAGTATTCATTTGATACAGTACTCAACCATGCCTTAGCTCTTTCCCTTAGTGAGAATGGGAAAAGCCTAACTCGGATAGCATCGGTAGTGATATTGTGGATCTTGAAAGTATCACACACCTCAAGAAAATACTCAAGATGTGATGTTGGATCCTGTAGTGGTAACCCTGAAAATGGATTGTTCTGCAGCAAATTGATTATAGCTGGTTTGATCTCAAAGTTGTTTGCTATAATTGGGGGACGGACTGCGCTCTGAATTGCCCTAGCATTGGGCAAGTTGTAATCTCTGAGCGCAGGAGGAGGTGGGGGTGGTGGATCTTGAACTCCCCCGCCTCTTGCATTGTTTGGATCTTCAGCCATTGGTTGGGTGGTGGATTGCTTGCCTTGCTTTTGCTTCCTCCTAATAGTGCTAAGTGTTCTCTCAATTTCCGGATCGTAGGGTACTAGTTCCGGATTTTTAGATCATCGCATGCACAGTGAAACTACACAAGAGCAAAGAAAATCCTTAGTTCAATTTCACAATGACAAGAATACAAAGTAAAGTAATGGTCTAAAGCACTAGATCAAAATATTTAAGTAATATTGATTTAAAACGCCTTTCCAGGCAACGGCGCCAAAAACTTGTTGTGATTTTAAGTTAAACCAATCGTGCAAGTGTACACTGAAAATATACGCGTAGTATAACAGGATCGTACCCACAGGGAAGGGAAATCAATCACCACTCAATACCTCTTTCTAATCTAAAGACCGGACGAATTCAAGTTGGTTGTTTGACTACTAAAACGAAATTGAACAATTAACTAGAATAAAACACAATTAACTGATTTAACACACGTGGATTAAACTCAATAAACTAATTAGGCCAGTGAGTAATAACTATGCATGCATGTTTCAATATAATACTCGTTTGACAAGTGCAATTTTACAACCTAGTCACTTAGATTTGTATTATCCTTTTTCAAAGTATAAACGAGTGTTCAATTAATTTCAACGTTGTTCTCACAATCATCAATAATCAATTTAACCAATCTGATCAAGACTAGTGCAAATCAAATTCTAGCGGCTTGGCATGGAATCAGACTTACTAGTTGTATGGAATAGTGGTTAAATCTCTTTAACCCCAAATCCACTAGTTATGAAAGCATCACAATTACCATCAATCTTTCGACACTTAGGCAATCCTAAATTACGCTAAGCTTGGCCAAATCGTTGCAATTAAATTAAACCAAGTTTTCACAACTAAGAATCTGCTCAAGTTATTCAAGCATAATATCAAACACTTAGCATGCATTCATCATCACTCCCCTAGCCCTAGGGATTTAACTACTCATAATTGACTTAAAACTCATGAAAATCAAAGGAATTGCATTAATTGAAATCAAAGTCTTCATGTCAAAACAAATTCTCAAAACCAAACTCATAAACATTCATGAACTAAGAAAGTGAATCTAAAAGTCGAAACGAATCGAAGCTAAAAATTGAGGAATTAGTTTGATCACGAAAGCAATAAATAAAACCGAAATTGAACTAAATTGTTCGAAGAAATCAATCCTCTCGTCTTCTCAAAATCCTACGAAACCCCTTGGTAAAAATCCATCTCGAACTCTCTCTTCTAGGTCAAAAGTCTGAAGAGTCGATCCTCTTTAACGAACCCCTAATGTCATATAAATATTTGCTGTCAAAACTCATCATCCGACATGAGACACGACAGTGTCTCGTTTCTTCACAATCCCCGCCACGGTCGTGTTCAACAAAAATCGCCAAAATGTTTTAATAAGTGAGACGACCGTGTCACATTGTTTTAATAAGTGACACGACCGTGTCACATTTTATTCTTCAAGGGTGCTACGACGGTGTCATCACAGCCTCTCGCACAACCAACTTTCTGTACTGAGCCACGATGGTGTCTCGTTTTCTTCATGCCATGGTGACAGGACGGTGTCACCATCTCTTCCAAAAATCGCTCAGCTTCTGTACTGAGATACGACGGTGTCTCAGTTTGTTCGTCCAGGGAGACACGACGGTATCCCCTAAAAATTCGCCAATTTCACCAATATTTACATCTTTTCGCAGTTTTTTATCTCCAACGCGCAAGTACCTAAATGGAGTAAAATACACACATAAGTTCTTAAAACGGCATAAAATATACTAAATTTAACGCTCGAATTCATGCAAATTCTTAACTTAATAGATTCACAATGAGTTAACTCTTTAAGTTCATTATCATAGAATGATCCTAAATTAGTTAACTTAGCAATCCTATCTTTAGAAATATGACCTAAACGCGCGTGCCATAAAGAAGCCGAGATCTTGTCATCTCTTTTGCGTTTGTTTAATTGTTGTATATTCAAAATATTAGTGTCTTTAGTTGTATAAAGTCCATTAGATAATGTACCAAGCAGAACGGAAGTTTTATTCTTCTCAAGATAAAAGTTTCCATTTCTAGAAAAAGTCTCAAAACCTTCACAATCAAGTATTGGAATGGAAATGATATTACGAATAATAGAAGGTACATAAAGTATTTTGTTCAAAACTAAAGTAAAGACACCTAAATCTAATCTACACGTCCCAATGGCTTGAGCTTGACCGCTTGATCGATTCCCAACCTTCAAGACGCATTCTCCTTATTCGAGTTGTCAAACCTCATTTAGCATTTGTACATCATTACAGATATGAGCTCCACAGCCAGTATCAAGTACCCAAGAATTAAAATCAATAGATAGATTTACTTCAACAATAAACGCACCTTTCTTTAGAGTATCCTTGTACTCTTGGCAGTTCCTCTTCCAATGCCCTTTCTTGCCACAATGGTGGCAAACGTCCTCTCTCTGATCCCTTTTTCTCTTGGCCTTTCTCTTTTTAACCCCTTCTTCGGGTTTAAGAGATCCCTTCTTCTTGGGAACTTTCTTCCCTTTGCCTTTGGAAGGCCTAGAAGAGGAAGTGACCATCATTACCTTAAGATCCTTTTTTATCATGTCTTAAGTAGTCACAAGTTGACTAATCAACTCAGCTACAGTAGCATGAGGATGATTCATGTTGAAGTTTAACACGAAAGGATTGAATGATGGTGGAAACGACTCGAACAACAAATCCACAACGAGTTCTTCACTCAATGGCATTTTCATGGAGGTCAGTTTCTCGTTCAAAGCAAGAAACTTTAGACCGTGCTCATGGATACTTGTATATTCTTTCATTCTAAGATGAAAGAGCTCCTTAGAAGAGTTGTACCTTAGAACACGCTCTTTGAGGCGGTATAATTGCTCGAGATGGTCATAAATCTCCCAAGCGTTTTCCATAGAATTATGTTGCCTTTGCATATCCGGAGACATGTTGGCCAACATGAGGCAACGGGCTTGAAGATTATCTTCAGACCATTTCGCAATCGCCTCTCTTTCGGTCCGGGTCGGAGCCTCGCCTTCAGCAATCGGCTATCCCTCGAAGATAACATATCTTCTCTTTTCAGAATCTAAAACTATCTTTAGATTCCGAAGCCAATCAGAGTAATTAGGTCCTGTCAACTTGTTTGAATCGAGGATGGATACCAAAGGGTTTTTGGTTGCCATTTCAAAGTGTAGAGAATCACAGAACTACAACCTAAATGGAAAAAAAACAGAGAAATCATGAGCATGCTGAATAATAATGATTACATATGATCAAGGTCTTTAGAAATATGTTCTCCCACTGTTTTTTAAAAGATCTATAAATCCCTACGACCTTAGAAGAAACTTGTTTTCTCAATGGGTACTAGGATCCCAAGCATTCTTAGTTTTGGACCCACGACTCGTGAGACATCCAAAGGTCTAAGAATCTTTAGGTAGGTATGAATTGCCGATTCCATCCCTATAGAATTCCTAGTAATATTTTTGCATCACTAATCTTTCAATCATGGACCCACGACTCGTGAGACATCCATATCTACTTTAGCGTTGAGCAGGACCCATCAATCATAAGATCTCAACAAAAATTAGTACGGAACGACCCACCACTAGTGAGACATCGCCCATTCTAAAATGGTCAAGAAATATAAATTACTTAAAGTGATTAATCAGGAAACTATAATTAATAAGCTATACTAGTTACCCCACGACTCGTGAGACAGCAATTAGTTTTACTTATTAAGTTCTAAATCTTATTGATGGAATGCTAGGAATTTTATTACCTTGATAAAATACCTATTTATTCGAATTGCTCAATATTTAAGTGGGATTTTCGAATTTCCGGAGCGTTGTCCGGAATGACCTCACCAACATATAATGTTATCCAAATTTTAATTGTCTTGTTTTGTAACGCCCCGACTTTTCGGATGTAAAGGTAGGACGTATGTGTTTACCTATTTGCGCGAATTAATTGTTTTTACGTGTTTATATTTAATTTTATAATAATTGTTATTATTTTATTACATTATATTATATTATCTTATTATAACATTATTAAATTTTATATATATGTTTCGTATTATATATATATATATATATGTTTAATTATTTATATATATATATATTTATACGTTGGAAACTATATATGCATGCAAAGTAATATTTTTGCATGAAGATTATATTTTTGCATGAAAATTTATATTGCATGGAGTTAATATATTGCATGGGAATTTTATGTATTTATGCATGAATTGTTTGGAATGCGCATGTTGTTCATTTTGGTGCTTCGTTCTTATATGATATGATATCAAATTGCTACGATTTTGTAATATGTTGTACATATATGTGTTATGAACATGATTTTATGCTCAAATTATGTTTTTGAATTCATTTGATTAGTTAACGAATTTAATTTGTTTTGAGGAACCAAAACGGGAGCTAACGAGCACTTAGCGTACCCTTGGTTCCGAATTTAATATCTTGAGCTCGGGAACTCGGATTCGAGTCCCGTCAACTCCGCTGAACTCGTAACGAAAATTCGAGTTTAGTAAACTTAGCCTTATAATTTTCCTAATTCATTTGAAATTCCGAAATCCAACCGAAAAACGAAACGGAGACCAACTTGACCTTGTTGCACTAAATCAGCCATATCTTGAGCAAACCATGACCAAATTAACTATGGTTTGATTCCTTTTAACCCTAACTCAACCATCTATCAGTACAAATCAAGCCCTAACTGAGATAACCCTCATACCATCCCCAAAACTTCAGCCAAAGCTACTGCTCTCAGTCCAGTCCCGTAACCCTTCACCATTTGGAGATTTTGGAGTTCGATTCTCATCCAAACTTCAACCAATCATCAAGGTAAGCTTAGGGTTGTATTGTATGATTAATTCTGACCATTTCCATCTTTTCATTCATGAAGTTGAGCATGGTTTTCTCATTTCTGGACATTTTTCCCGAAAATGAAGTTTTTGTACAAATTCTTGATCTCTTTTGATTCTCAACGGTTTTGATTGATTCCAAGCATGAGAATGATTGTTTTGACATCCTCATTTCATTTATGATCATTGATTACATGGTTGTTGAGGTATTTATGATCTATCATTTATGACAATTTTGAGGAAATCCCACGTATATGTCACGTATGCTTCCTTTCTTGTTTGAGCTTGTTTGGGACTGAATTACTTGTTGAATATTTGATGTTTTGCTGCGTATTTGATGGCCTTAACTGAGTTGTATAGATGGAGAAGGTTCGAGTTCAAGCTTGCCCTGTTTTCATCGATTTTTGCTCTGTTTTTCTGGACTATTTTTGCTGTCAAAAACTGCTCATTTTCTTCCTTCTTCTTGCTGTCAATTTCGTGATCTTGTAGCATGTATTCTTGTTGAATTTTGCTGCCTTTCATGCCTTGTTTTGTTGCTCGTATGGCCTGCTATTCCTGCGTACTTAGTTGCCCTGTTTTCTGCGTTTTTGCTGTCGAAACTGGGCTGCTGCTGCTGCTGTCACGGGCGTGTCAATTCTCCTCGTTCCAGCGAGGAACGGGGGTGCAGAATGGTCCAGGCTTGGTGGTGACACGGGGGTGTCACCCCATTCTGCTTGAATTCTGTTGCTGCATTTTCATGAGACTGCTGCTGTTGCTGCTGCCGTTTCCATTGCTGCTGTTGTGTGTGTTGCATGCATTGCATGTGTGGGTGTGTGGTGTTGCATGCATGTGTAGTATATATGTAATATTTGTGTATATATGCATGCATGGTTGTGTGTGAGTGTACGTGCATGTATATATATATAGTATATTATATTATATTATATTATATATATTTATTATATATTTTAATTATTATTTGATTTAATTTAATTATTGAAATTAATTGATTCCATTTCGCGTATTTAACTATCGACTTTTGATTGAACGTTTTATTTATTTTATTCCTAAATGTGAATATGAATATTATATGTGTTATGCTTATTGAATGAATTTTAGATTAATTGATATGCATTATGAATTTATGAATTTATGAATATTATGAATGAATGATTTGAATTTATGAAATTTATATGAACCTATGAATGTTATGAATTTATGGAATTTATATGAATTTATGAATATTATATGAATGTTATGAATTTATGAAATTATGAAATCAAATGAAACATATGAATGAATGATTTGAATTATATGTTTTAAATTCCTTAATCGCGCACATGAACATTTTTATGATATAATATGATCATTTATGCATTCATGTCATATTCACCTCATTGCCGAGCGTCATATGTGGTCATTGCGTCTCATACCTTTTCTTTTACACAGATTCGGGTTTGGTCGGAGGCGAGAACGAGCATTGAGACGCTTGTACCTTATTTTGCTTTGGTAAAGGTGGGTTTTTCTTCTATTAGTTAAAACAACCTTATATATTCCTTATGTGCAAAGTTTTAAGCCAAAATCGTATATATATTTATAGCGAGTCATTTCGGGTAAATAATTTCAAACGTATGACCCCTTTTTAATTATGAAACCCTACCTTATGTTTTGGCGAGATTGTATGGATGTTATGTTCACGGGCCCCGGGACTTAGTATATGTGGCTAACCGAGGAAGCAAGGGCTGACGGGGATCCCATATACTAGTTCCAACCAAACTACGGTGATACCGGCCCTCGCTAGGAGTTTTAGCGAGGAATGGGAGCTGCGTGCCCTTGGGGGATTCATGTACCCCCATTGGCCTATGTATTTATCGGTGGTCAGGTCTAGCTAACTTGTCCACCACCCGGAGGAAGAAGGTGTATATGTATGATTATGATCATTTTTGTATGTGCACGAAAGATATGTGTGATAACCAATAATTATGATATGATTACACGAGGAGAAGGTTGGAGATTGTGCACGCTCACTCGCCGAGCTTAAACCCTTATGAACAATTATGAATGAAAATGATCGTCGTAATCCCGTTGATGTTTTCTATTGTTTTAACCACTTGGTAAATTCTTATCAAACTTCACACGGGATTAGGGCTTGCATGTATGTGTTTAAATTACGCGATATTATATATCTTATGCCCCATTTTTATACCCACCAGTCTCTTTTAGACTGAACCCGGTTGTTTTCAGCTGTTTTGTGCAGGTATAGGAGTGCTAGGCGGGAATACAAGTCGTCTAGGTCTTGCATTTATGTTTAGCACTTCTTTTCAGTATCATATTCATACCCTTGTTGCTACTTTTGTATTTGATTCTAGTATAGATTGGAGCGTTATGATTTTGTAGGCAGTGAGTGCCGTGCATATTTGAATACTCTTGTATATCTATTTTTGGAGCTTGTTAGCTCATTGTATATATGCTATGTAGTTCTTGCTTCCGCGAATTTTATTTAACTCTGATTTTATGATTCTTGCACTGATTGGTTCAAGGGTTAGTCCCGCCTAGCATAGCGTGTGTGTTGTGTCCCCGTTCGCCGTGGATTTGGCACGTGTATGGACTTCCATTTCATATACGGGTCAGGTCTCGGTGCGGGGGATGTGGTACCTTACGCTCGGGTGCTACATCCTTAAGTGGTATCAGAGCTTAGGGTTGCAAAACCCGGGCTCTAGTGTCGTGTTGAGTCAGTTAGGTCGTTCGGCTTTAGGAACAACTTGTCAATGTGTTGCATATGCATTGTTTACGTGCTTGTGTGCTCTAAATCTTGAATTTTGATCGAATTAATTGCACTTGCATGCATGGACTAAAGATAGCATGCATATTAGTGTTTCTGGAACAGGATGCCTCCACGTAGACATCGTGAGAGATCTCCCGGACATCGTCGTCATCATGATCGATCCCCTACGCCTCCACCTCAACCACAAGCACCACCGATGGATATGGGCAATTTCATGGAAGCGGTTTTCAACTATGTAGAGCTTAGAAGGGCTCAAGCTCCCCCACCACAACCAGCAGGACAACAAGCTCCTCCACTAAACCATAACAATAGAGATCCTCATGGGGTGTTTCTGAGTTACAACCCCCCTCGGTTTTCTGGTTCTATTGACGATGCGGTCTCGGAGGGTTGGTTGATTTGACTAGAGAGGATATTTGGGGTCCGACAATTCACCACGCAAGAGAAGGCCCAATTTGCTATATTCCAACTCGATGGGGATGCATATGAATGGTGGGAACGAACAAGAGAGAAGCTTGAAGTCGATGAAGAGGAAGTAACTTGGGAAGTTTTCAAGAGAGAATTCCGGGAATGCTTCGTACCGGAAGTGGTAAGGGAAAGGAAGGAGCAAGAATTCATGGAGTTAAAGCAAGGAGCGCGTACGGTGACCCAATATCTCACAGTATTCAATAGGCTTGGGAAATATGCTCCTCATGTCACCCGGGATGAGAAGAGAAAGTCAAGGAAATTTATTGCGGGGTTAAGACAGGATTTGAGACACGGTCAGGCAGGTCACAATTTTGAGTCTTTTGCCGATACGGTACAGAGGGCTTTAGTTCAAGAAGAGGAGTATAAGAAGAAAGATCCGATTTTTAGGCCACTGATGGGGCGAGGTTCTGAAACAAGTTCGGGAAAGCGACCTATGGTTCGAGCTACTTCCCCTCCAAAGGGTCCGTTTAAGAAGCTAAGAGTGGGAGGACCAACTCTACCGGTTCCAATAGCTTTGCCTGCACCAACAAGGGATCGACAAGGTTCGAGTGAAGCACGATTCTCCAAGCCACCATGTACATATTGTGGAGGGCCAACCCACAATTATCACAATTGCTGGAAGAGGTTGGGTTTATGCTTAATATGTGGAAAAGCTGATCATATGGCGGATACATGCCCCGACAAGACTCCGGGATTTAAAAAGGGAGTTCAAAGGCCAATGATCCAGGCTCGTGCTTACGCCCTTGAAGGTGAAGAGCAAGATGCAGAAATCGATCCCCCAGCAGCGGTAGAAGGTACCCTATGCATACATAACATGAGCATTCATGCACTCTTTCATGCACTTTTTGATTCGAGTGTCACGCATTCTTTTATTTCTTGTGACTTAGTTGCTATTCTGTGCTTGCCTGCTATTTGCTTTTTCTTCTTGTTGTTTGGTGAATTCGCCACTGGGTTGTAGTCTTCAGACAGATCAGTTGGTTCGGGAGTGTTCAGTTCTGATGGAAGGATAAGTTGTGGTAATCTTCTTCGATGACATTTGGGTTTATTCGAGAACTCTAGAGGATCATGCAAGGCACCTCAGAATTTTGTTGGAGACCTTAAGAGAGCATCGGATTGTATGCTAAGTTTAACAAAGGCGAGTTTTGGATTGATCAGGTAGCATTTCTGGGTCATATTATTTCAAGGAAAGGTTTGGAGGTAGACCCTTCTAAGACTGAGACGGTTATTCAATGGCAAAGCCCGAAAACTGTTTCAGAAGTAAAGCGTTTCTGGGGTTTGGCAGATTACTATCGAAGCTTTGTACAGGATTTTCAAAGATTACAGCTTCTTTAACCCGATTGACTAAGAAGGTGGTTAAGTTTGAGTGGGACGAGGCATGAGGATAGCTTTCAACTTTTAAAGGAAAAGTTGACCACCGCTCCTGTATTAGCACTTCCCGAAGGTACAGAAAGATATACAGTTTTACGGACGCCTCAAAAGGAAGTTTGGGATGTGTGGCGATGCAAAATGGGAGAGTGATCGCCTATGCCTCAAGGAAACTGAAAGAGCATGAACAGAACTACCCCACTCACGATTCGGAATTAGTGACAGTGATCTTTGCTTTGAGTAATGAAGGGGACTTGGAAGTATTAAATACAGTGGATTTGCTGCTCAAGGCATTTAGAAACATGGAAGTGGTTAAAATTAATGGCAGAGAACAGGTAGTAATAAATGAAGACGAGGAAAGGTGAGAGACCTGAAGGAGAATTACGGTAAGGGAATTTTCGAAGCTGTGACATCAGCTCTGTTTGAGGTAAACGAATACAACCCGAGTGGACGTTACATTATTTTAGAAATGTGGAACTACAAGGAAGGTAGAAGAGCTAACCTGAAAGAAGGTGTTGAGGTTTTATTGAAGCAATTCTATTGATGGGATTTGGGTTATCGTGGACAGGTGGACAAAATCCGCTCATTTTCTTACAATCAGAATGTCCGATAACTGAATAAGTTGGCCAAGAGATACAATGATGAGATTATCAGGCTCCAGGGGGTACTTGTTAGTATTGTCTCGGATCGGGATCCCAGATTTACTTCAAGGTGATGGCAAGAATTACAGAAGTGTTTGGAAACAAGGCTTCAATTCAGCACAGCTTTCCATCCTCAGACCGACAGACAATCAGAAAGGTTAATTAAGTATCTGGAGGATTTGTTGAGAGCATGTGCATTGGATTTTCGAAGTTCGTGTAATGAACAGTTGCCGTTAATTGAGTTTCTTGCTACAATAGCTATCAAGCTTCGATTGAAATGGCCCTTATGAAGCTCTTTTATGGACGTAAATGTCGATCATCGTTGTTCTTGGACTTGGAGGAATGGAATTGGACCAAGCAAGACGGGATTAAGAAAAAGGAAAGGAAGGAAAAACCCTCTAAGGTGGAACAAGAGGCTATTGATAAGGTCCAGATAACTAGACAACGAATGAAGGCCGTTTAGGATCGACAGAAGAGTTATGCAGATTTTGGAGATAAGGTTTTCTTAAAGGCTTCCCCACGAAAAGGATTTTCAAGGATTGGACGGGGAGGAAAATTTAACCCTCGGGTTATGGGACCATATGAGATTTTGGAGAAGTGATAAAACCGAAGAGACTACGTGGGAGACGAAGGATAAGATGTAAAGGTTTCACCCCGAGTTGTTTCCGAGCGAGCAATGAATCCGAGGACGGATTCTTTTAAGGGGGAGAGATTGTAACGCCCCGACTTTTCGGATGTAAAGGTAGGACGTATGTGTTTACCTATTTGCGCGAATTAATTGTTTTTACGTGTTTATATTTAATTTTATAATAATTGTTATTATTTTATTACATTATATTATATTATCTTATTATAACATTATTAAATTTTATATATATGTTTCGTATTATATATATATATATATATATGTTTAATTATTTATATATATATATATTTATACGTTGGAAACTATATATGCATGCAAAGTAATATTTTTGCATGAAGATTATATTTTTGCATGAAAATTTATATTGCATGGAGTTAATATATTGCATGGGAATTTTATGTATTTATGCATGAATTGTTTGGAATGCGCATGTTGTTCATTTTGGTGCTTCGTTCTTATATGATATGATATCAAATTGCTACGATTTTGTAATATGTTGTACATATATGTGTTATGAACATGATTTTATGCTCAAATTATGTTTTTGAATTCATTTGATTAGTTAACGAATTTAATTTGTTTTGAGGAACCAAAACGGGAGCTAACGAGCACTTAGCGTACCCTTGGTTCCGAATTTAATATCTTGAGCTCGGGAACTCGGATTCGAGTTCCGTCAACTCCGCTGAACTCGTAACGAAAATTCGAGTTTAGTAAACTTAGCCTTATAATTTTCCTAATTCATTTGAAATTCCGAAATCCAACCGAAAAACGAAACGGAGACCAACTTGACCTTGTTGCACTAAATCAGCCATATCTTGAGCAAACCATGACCAAATTAACTATGGTTTGATTCCTTTTAACCCTAACTCAACCATCTATCAGTACAAATCAAGCCCTAACTGAGATAACCCTCATACCATCCCCAAAACTTCAGCCAAAGCTACTGCTCTCAGTCCAGTCCCGTAACCCTTCACCATTTGGAGATTTTGGAGTTCGATTCTCATCCAAACTTCAACCAATCATCAAGGTAAGCTTAGGGTTGTATTGTATGATTAATTCTGACCATTTCCATCTTTTCATTCATGAAGTTGAGCATGGTTTTCTCATTTCTGGACATTTTTCCCGAAAATGAAGTTTTTGTACAAATTCTTGATCTCTTTTGATTCTCAACGGTTTTGATTGATTCCAAGCATGAGAATGATTGTTTTGACATCCTCATTTCATTTATGATCATTGATTACATGGTTGTTGAGGTATTTATGATCTATCATTTATGACAATTTTGAGGAAATCCCACGTATATGTCACGTATGCTTCCTTTCTTGTTTGAGCTTGTTTGGGACTGAATTACTTGTTGAATATTTGATGTTTTGCTGCGTATTTGATGGCCTTAACTGAGTTGTATAGATGGAGAAGGTTCGAGTTCAAGCTTGCCCTGTTTTCATCGATTTTTGCTCTGTTTTTCTGGACTATTTTTGCTGTCAAAAACTGCTCATTTCCTTCCTTCTTCTTGCTGTCAATTTCGTGATCTTGTAGCATGTATTCTTGTTGAATTTTGCTGCCTTTCATGCCTTGTTTTGTTGCTCGTATGGCCTGCTATTCCTGCGTACTTAGTTGCCCTGTTTTCTGCGTTTTTGCTGTCGAAACTGGGCTGCTGCTGCTGCTGTCACGGGCGTGTCAATTCTCCTCGTTCCAGCGAGGAACGGGGGTGCAGAATGGTCCAGGCTTGGTGGTGACACGGGGGTGTCACCCCATTCTGCTTGAATTCTGTTGCTGCGTTTTCATGAGACTGCTGTTGTTGCTGCTGCCGTTTCCATTGCTGCTGTTGTGTGTGTTGCATGCATTGCATGTGTGGGTGTGTGGTGTTGCATGCATGTGTAGTATATATGTAATATTTGTGTATATATGCATGCATGGTTGTGTGTGAGTGTACGTGCATGTATATATATATAGTATATTATATTATATTATATTATATATATTTATTATATATTTTAATTATTATTTGATTTAATTTAATTATTGAAATTAATTGATTCCATTTCGCGTATTTAACTATCGACTTTTGATTGAACGTTTTATTTATTTTATTCCTAAATGTGAATATGAATATTATATGTGTTATGCTTATTGAATGAATTTTAGATTAATTGATATGCATTATGAATTTATGAAT
This sequence comes from Lantana camara, assembly GCA_037501455.1. NCBI lineage: Eukaryota > Viridiplantae > Streptophyta > Magnoliopsida > Lamiales > Verbenaceae > Lantana > Lantana camara. The sequence continues at coordinate 24,355,416 of CM074855.1, read as the reverse complement.
TTATGAATATTATGAATGAATGATTTGAATTTATGAAATTTATATGAACCTATGAATGTTATGAATTTATGGAATTTATATGAATTTATGAATATTATATGAATGTTATGAATTTATGAAATTATGAAATCAAATGAAACATATGAATGAATGATTTGAATTATATGTTTTAAATTCCTTAATCGTGCACATGAACATTTTTATGATATAATATGATCATTTATGCATTCATGTCATATTCACCTCATTGCCGAGCGTCATATGTGGTCATTGCGTCTCATACCTTTTCTTTTACACAGATTCGGGTTTGGTCGGAGGCGAGAACGAGCATTGAGACGCTTGTACCTTATTTTGCTTTGGTAAAGGTGGGTTTTTCTTCTATTAGTTAAAACAACCTTATATATTCCTTATGTGCAAAGTTTTAAGCCAAAATCGTATATATATTTATAGCGAGTCATTTCGGGTAAATAATTTCAAACGTATGACCCCCTTTTAATTATGAAACCCTACCTTATGTTTTGGCGAGATTGTATGGATGTTATGTTCACGGGCCCCGGGACTTAGTATATGTGGCTAACCGAGGAAGCAAGGGCTGACGGGGATCCCATATACTAGTTCCAACCAAACTACGGTGATACCGGCCCTCGCTAGGAGTTTTAGCGAGGAATGGGAGCTGCGTGCCCTTGGGGGATTCATGTACCCCCATTGGCCTATGTATTTATCGGTGGTCAGGTCTAGCTAACTTGTCCACCACCCGGAGGAAGAAGGTGTATATGTATGATTATGATCATTTTTGTATGTGCACGAAAGATATGTGTGATAACCAATAATTATGATATGATTACACGAGGAGAAGGTTGGAGATTGTGCACGCTCACTCGCCGAGCTTAAACCCTTATGAACAATTATGAATGAAAATGATCGTCGTAATCCCGTTGATGTTTTCTATTGTTTTAACCACTTGGTAAATTCTTATCAAACTTCACACGGGATTAGGGCTTGCATGTATGTGTTTAAATTACGCGATATTATATATCTTATGCCCCATTTTTATACCCACCAGTCTCTTTTAGACTGAACCCGGTTGTTTTCAGCTGTTTTGTGCAGGTATAGGAGTGCTAGGCGGGAATACAAGTCGTCTAGGTCTTGCATTTATGTTTAGCACTTCTTTTCAGTATCATATTCATACCCTTGTTGCTACTTTTGTATTTGATTCTAGTATAGATTGGAGCGTTATGATTTTGTAGGCAGTGAGTGACGTGCATATTTGAATACTCTTGTATATCTATTTTTGGAGCTTGTTAGCTCATTGTATATATGCTATGTAGTTCTTGCTTCCGCGAATTTTATTTAACTCTGATTTTATGATTCTTGCACTGATTGGTTCAAGGGTTAGTCCCGCCTAGCATAGCGTGTGTGTTGTGTCCCCGTTCGACGTGGATTTGGCACGTGTATGGACTTCCATTTCATATACGGGTCAGGTCTCGATGCGGAGGATGTGGTACCTTACGCTCGGGTGCTACATGTTTAATGCAATTTCACATAACGTGCATCACAGAAACAATTAGCAGATAACATGTCCTAGCATGATACTAATTATGAGATGATCATGGGTATCCTTTCTTATATGTGATTATGGGAGTCACTCCAAAATCACTAGTTCTAACATTCATGCCACATAACACAGTTCATATCACATAGGGGTACAAAATTTAATGGAAAAACGCCCTATCTATTACATTTAATAGAAACCCTCCTAAACATTTTGAGGGGTCTTCTTATGGCCACCGTTCTTCAAGTGCTCCTTATGGATCCTTCTTATTCCATGGGTGCTTGTCTCCAAAATAAAAATAAAACCTCACTTCCTAAGTTTTACTCTCTTTACATAAAGTAATATGACTCAATTTTCATATTGGTCATAGACAAATACACAGAGCATATCCCGGCCCAAAAACAATAATAAGGAATGCCACATAATAAACACATAACAGTACGCACATAAATAGGGCTCCAACTGTTGGAAAACAATAGAGTTAAAGCAGTGGAAGTTTAAAAAAAAAATTCTTCTATTCTTTCTTTCTCTCCAAGAAAATAATGTCTTATCTAAACTAAGATATTTATTTTCTAGAGAAAAAGCTCCTAACTAATTTAGGAATACTCAATTATTCTAGTAATAATTAAATATCTCATCCCAATAATATTTACTCTAATCATATTAGAATTAATACTTTATTAGAATAATAAAATAGAAGATATCTATTTATTTATTTATTCTAATCAAATTAGAACAACTAAATAATTAAATACTTAGAATTAATTCTCCAATTAATTCCATGAAGGGATTTAGAATTAATTCACTAATTAATTCTAATGGGTTAAAATTAATTCTCCAATTAATTTTATTTGGCTATATAATTAATTCTCCAATTAATTATATTTAGGGATTTATAACTAATTCTCCAATTAATTATATGTAGACTTAATAATTAATTCTCCAATTAATTAATACATGATCCAATTCCTTAATTTGAGCCACGTCTCCAAACGCACTCTTGACTCCCATACGTGTACCATACACATGTGGTCTCATTTCGATCAATTATTTGATCTTTCTAACAATACCTTTTGAACCTGGTATTTGTGTGTGACCCTCTAGGTTCAATTTCAGTTAGCAGTGAGCCTAATTAATTAATACACTTTATTAATTAATTACCTCACATATCACACGACCATAGTCTAGCAACATGTGTGTGACCACTACCCGAAATGTGAATGTATATTCAAAAGAACCTTTCAGTCAATGACATCATAGTGGGATACGATCCTCCTACCATCCTATCTCTCGATTAAGATCTAGGGCATGGAAATATGGAGAGCCCTACTAATCTTAATCTTAAAACAAAGTTCCCTTCATGTTCCATTTGATCTCAATCCATGAAAACCCTATTTTCTTGATGTCTTGATGCAACCACCTTACGCAAGAATTTTAAGATGGAACATGAATGACTTGTGTAATAAGAGATCACCTTACCTACAGCAAGTGTAGGTCCTTTATTGATTCCAACAATTCTCATATGTCACTTGTGTAATCCCAACATAGGCCGTGGTTCAAGTGTCTATATGGCGACCCCCTTTTGAGCCTATATCAAAGATTACAGAGTTAGCTCATATGAGACAATGTGGAATCTCAAGTCTAAGGATTAATTCCTCACGTCATTGACATGTGAGATATATCCTAATCTGGAAGTTCTAGTAACGTCCTTTCTCATTTAGGAATCTTCTCACGTGGGGCACTATCAGTGAACTTGTTCTTACAACAAGCACCCTTGTGTATTGTGTACTCATCACCTTGTGCACTTTTCACCCCATGAAACAGGATGATCCTTCTTAAGGACACAACTACACAAGCAAATCTCAATAGAGGTAAAGTCGACACTCCCACTGTCTGTCGGCCTCACTGACGTGAAGAAGTATCTAATCCTCGCTTATGGAGTTAAGAACTTATTTCATTTGTCACTTCCATATTGACAAAGTTCTTAACGGTCTCATCGGATTAGGGGAGTTCTAGGCTGCGAGGAATTTATTTCTAATCCCCGCAGGTACCTCGTGCGTAAGCTGCATGCTGTGAGCAGGCATGGCGGGCAATGATGGGCAGAACGTTGTGGATGGCTGGCTGGGACACCCAGGGACTGCACACGTGGATGCGCGCGCGGTCCCGGAGGTCTCGGCCGTGTCGCCCGTGCGAGGACGGACTACGCCGCCCCATGCGCCTGATGCTCTAAGGCCTCACGTGATACTCGTTCCGATTTCGTGTCGTAATTTCGTATATTAAACCAATTCAGTTTCAAATTAAAATAGTTCAATATAATCCGAATTAAAACAGCTTAAAACCAGATTTATCAGAAAACAATTTTTCCAAAATTTTCAAGAAACAGTATTGATCCGACAGATTTGTTTTTAAACAGAAACCAAGAATACATAGCCAATATCCAAATTCAATAATTTCCAGTCAAAATTCATAAAGCATTAAAGACATAATACGAACGTTGAAAGGTGGCACTGATACCACTTGTTGGAAAACGCGAAAGAGTTGAGCAGTGGAAGTTTAAAATTTTCCAAAAGTTTAATCGTTGTCTTGTAATTTTCGTATCGTATCGTAGGGTGTTCTAGAAACTTACAAAGGTAGAACCTTTCTAGTGATGTCGTTACCGCATAACGAACACCCTTCAAGCGAAATCCCTCGAACGGCCTTTGAATTAGACTCCAAATCAGAAGCCCTCCAAAGTGCATCCACACTAGTCCTAGAACACGATCAAGCTAGTGAGAATGCTAGTTCTATGGCTTGTGTTAGGCTAGGATTTACTTTGAAAACTTTTCTTTTGGATTTTTTCAAAAACTTAACACTTCGTGAGTGTTGGTCTAAAGAATAAGAGAAGCACCACCCCTAGCATCAATACTAGGTGGTTCGAACTCCCCTAGGGTTTCCAAACCTAGTGGTCTTTGATTTGATTCCCAATTAATTATTTATTGGGTTAAATTTATCTGAGAATAGTCTTAACAATTAATTCAAAATTAATTAAAAGACTAAAATTAATTAATTCTAGAAAAGAATTCGTGTGTGGAATAACCACACGCATAGAGCCACGTACGAGCCACGTGTGCTCGACACGTGGCGGCTATCCACGCGATCCATGCTCCATTTCGACCAACAATTTAATCATTCGTTAATCATATAAACATCCTACCATAACCCTTGTATTTTGGCATTTTTGTGTGACCCTTTAGGTTCATTATTCAATTAGCAGTAACCGTAATTAATTAATTCCCTAATTAATTAATCACTTCACAGATGACACTACCGTAATCTAGTAATGGGTGTGTGACCCCTAGCCGAATAACGAAATGAATCGAAGAACCTTTCAGTCAATGACAATCTGTGAAATACGATCCTCCTACAACTCCATCTCTCAATCAAGAACTAAGGCATGGGAATATTCTCAGAGCCTAAATATTCTTGATCTTTAAAGTTAAGTTCGTTTCATATCCATTTCGATCTCAATCCTAGAAAACCCCATTTTCTAGATGTCTTGATCTTTTATCCACCTTGGCCAAGGGTTTAATGTTTAATGGACTACGAATAACTTAATCAGTAAGAGATCATTCTTGTTCTTAACAAGTGTAGGTCCTTTATCGATTGTACTAATTCTACATATGCCACTTATGTAATCCCAACATAGGTCGTGGTTCAGGTGTTTATATGGCGACACCCTTTTAAGGCTATATCAAAGATTATAGAGTTAGCTCATATGAGACATTACAGAATCTCAAGTCTAAGGATTAATGAATCAGGTCATTGACCTATGAGATATTTCCTAATCTGGAAGTTTCTGGAAACTTCCATTCCCATTTAGGAATGTTCTCACACGGGACGTCTCAGTGATAAAGTTCTTGTAATAATCACCCTTATGTATTATGAACGCATCAACGTATGCACTTATCACTCCATGAAACTGAGCGATCCTTCAAAAGGACATACTCACATAAGTAAGTCTCAGCAGAGTCAAGGTCGACACTCCCACTGTCTGTCGGACTCATTGATTTGGAGAAGTTTCTAATCCTTGCCTATGGAGTTAAGAACTTGTTTCATGTGCCGTTCCCATAACGACAAAGTTCTTAACGGCCTCATCGAATTAGGGGAGTTCAGTACATGTAAAACATAGTCAAACCCAAACAGACATAAATAAGCACATAAAGAAGTGATTGCCTATGAACATAATCATTTCGTTTATTATTCAAAGACTATTTATGATTTTACAAGTAAATAGTAAAGCAAACATCTGCTTTAAGGGCACTATTCCTAACAAGAAAGAGAGGAGAGAAGACGAATGACGATGGGAGAGAGAGAATGTGAGAAGGAGAAAAGTAGATCTAGATCTGAAATTTGAATATCGGCGTGTATATTGAGATAATATAGGAGAAAGAAAAAAAAATAAAATTAAGGAGTCCACATCAGATAATAGAGAAAAAAAAAGAGAAAAGAAATTGAGGGTTATATCCCTAAAAAAAGACTTGGGCATCCATTGGGACCTAATTCTCTCACTAAAGTTGTGTAAACGTTATATAACAAAGGAAATTTATTGAGAAATTATGTATAGAAAGTTAAAACTAATTCATTTAGATAATTTTATATGCTGAGATGACAAAACAATCCCTAAGTTAGAAAAAAATCAAATTCGAAACATCGAACGTCAAAAACCCAAATTTATACTAAAATTAAACGTCACACTCTAAATTCAACACTACCTGATCCAGCTAAAATCCGGCTGATGGGTTGAACTGAATATCCGGTCGATCACTTGAATTTGTTGATTGTGGAATCGCCGTACTGCTGCTCGAAACCTATGAGGATCGAAGGAAATGTGAGCTCGAGGCCAACTCGGGGAATGTGGGGGTGATACCCGGGTTGGCACTCCGTCGCTCAAGTTAGAATCGAGTGATAGTAGTCGAATGATTGAGCGGTTTACCCGGGTTGGCACTCCGACGCCCAAGTCAAAATCGAGTGATAGTGGTCGAATGATTGAGCGGTAAAAGAGCTAGGTGAGTAGACTTATTGTTGTAATAAATGTGAAGCCTTTATATAGGTGAAGAGAGAGGAACTACCTCCTCGACATGTCGGTGCAGAAAGCTGACAGGTGCCCCATTTTCGTCTTGCATTAAATGCGTGGTTGACCACTCAGCCTGGAGAGGGATAGTGGGTCGGCTTGATAATAGTCGAGAGATATGAATCGACCGACACCGTCGGGTCGAAGTATGGGGCAGTAAAATTTGAAGCGGTAACTAAGAGGCCGTCCTGATGATCGAAGTGGATTATTCTACCGGATAAGTGGCGTGTAGTGATTGGTCCAAAGGCATGGCAGGTCCGAACCACGTCATAAGCCCCCCGAAACATCATCTGCAAGGGCTGACGTAGCAGTGGCGTTTCAGATCCCAAGGGTGGGACCCACCGTAATCATGACGATGTTTCACCTTCTCGATTCCCGCTAAATTCACCCCTATAAATAGTCCTCTCTATAAATTCATTTTACCATTTTGCGAAAGAATTTGAAGAGAGATCCGAGTTGCTCCGAGCCATTCTAGCGTCTTTTTACGTTGATTTTTGATCGTTCGTTCCAGAGGAAGCAAACTTCAACTTGTCTTTACACACAAAGGTACTATTTCGACTCTTATCTCGACTCAATTTCATTCTCTTTGTTTTGTTTTTCGACTGCTTCGAGGGAGAGGTTCGCCACTTTCTTCTTCGAAAGCTCCCTCTCTCTCGATTTGATCGAATCCATTTCGACAAAGCATAAGTCTTAGCCGTTTTCTGCCAACTGTAGGATGTCGACAAATCAAGATGAAGGCAAGCCTGTAAGGATAGACGTGGGAGCCATAAGTGTGGGATCAAGTTCCAGCTCGAGTTCGAGTTCAAACTCGTCTGATTCATGGGTGTCTATAGAGACTAGATCGACAAATCCCCAAGGAAAGGATGAGGACGTCGATATTGAGGAGAATTCCAACCCGGTTCCCGAGATTGAGAGGGAAGAGGTGGTAATGCCTCGAGCGAGGGGTGAGGAGGCCTCGATCTCAGGTCGGGAAGAGGAAGAAGACAGTGAAGAGGAGGAGAAAAATATTGAACCGAAGGGTCGGTTAGTGAAGGACCCTCGAGCCATTACTACCGAGATCTCCTGGGATAAGGTTAGAGAGATCCAAGATTGGTTATTTGGTGGGGTGCCGGAGTTTGGGGGCTATCGAGTCATAAAGCCCAAGCCAGGAGATAGGATGACAAACCTGCCTAAGAACTGCATCGCGATCAATTATAAGGTGGTCGAGAACGGGTTTCGGGTGCCTATACCCGAGGAGATCCTTAAATTCTTTAATACCCTCAAGATCAGCCCACTTCAATTGATGCCCAACTCTTACGCGATGGTGAACGGGCTGAGGGCTTTGCTGAAGTGCCTGGGAATGAAGACCAATATTCTCTGTCTATCGGAGGTTTTCCAGGCTTCTTTGACGACCGAGACCTCAGTGCCTGGTCCGGGGTATATTTAGCTTCAGTCAAAAAATAATTATCGACTGCTAAGGGCTCCAACCACTTCAAACGGTGTGGTTTGGAAACAAAGATTCGAATATATCGAGTGTGAGAAGGAGTGGCCCGGTTTGAAGTACCCGGGATGGAGTTGGGTCCTCAATCAAACCTTCCGAGAGGGAATCCGAGCTGGCCAAATACGTTGATGGCTGCTTTGAGAGACTTGGGGAGTGTCGAGTTGAAGGACATGGTCGACCCCAAATGCTTGTCGAACTGGGAATGGCACCTGGGGTCCGTAAATATTTCGACCCCGGTACATCGAGTGAATCTTTCGAAGCAGCTCATGTACTTTTGATTTTTTATTTTTTCTCCAAGTGTTTGATCGATTTCATTTCCTTTCCGCAGAGAAATACATCATGTCTGCCGCATTGTCTTCTCGGAGGAAGGAGATGGCCGAGTTGAAGAAGGCCTCGGAAAAGAAAAATCATCCTCCCCCAACTGAGGCGGAAATTACTTCAGCGACCAACACCACGATCGCGGTGTTGCCAAAAGTCCTCGAGAAGAGGACAGTCAATGCCCCGAAAAATCGAGGCGTGGCGAGGACGATGACCTGGAAGCCCTCCACTCTAAAAAGTAAAAGGCTCAATCGAGCGCCCTCCTTCTCATTCCTCCAAGTCCAAGGTCGATACGGACAAGCCACGGGAAAAAGGTTGAGAAAAGACCCCAATGCTTCCAATGCCACCCTCGATGGGACCCATAGTCGAGGTACAGACTGGCGAATTCTCTGAGCCCCCGAATCAAGGTCGAGGGGCGATTGTCCCCCGGAACATTGCAAGTGTTCTAGCTGGGGTCCAAAAGTCCATTCAAGGTGTCCGACCTGCCACAACAGCCCCCTGGAAGCCCAATGAAGAGGACATGAGGATCTTCTTTGACTATCCGACCGTCCAGGAACCCCACTTTCCAGGCGGAATTCATAGCTTAAACGACCAAGGTGAGCCTCGATGGATAGGAACAGCCCCCCCGGGATTATCCAACGATCGGAGCGTTGTACAGCTCGATCCAGACGGTGGTCTATCACAAGGAGCAAAGGGTCCTCTCAGATGACGAGATCGAGGCCTCATGGGTCTAAAAGTATATGGCGGTAAGTGTTTTCGATCCAGAAACTGTTTTTAACTTTATTCTTGTATTCGTACAAGTTGTAGCTCGAATTTGATAATCGATCTATTCCTTTCAGGTGGGCCAAGACTTCTTCCATATCGCTCGACGAGGGTGGGTGCATCGCCAGCAAAGGCTGCGGACCGAGCAGGCGGTCGAACGGTTGAGGGTAGAGCTCGCTGAAAAGGATAAGAAACTGGCGGTGGCCAACGAGGATAAGGAGGAGCTCGACAAAAACCTTCTCGAGGGGATTGAAAATTTGTCTAATACCGAGAAAAAGCTTAAGAGTGTCGAGGACTGAGTCGTCAGGGCAAACCAGGAAGAGCTCGATGGAAAGAGGCAGGGGCAGGTCGAAGGGGAGAGGAAAGGGGCAGCCCTGGCGATCAAGAGATGCAAGAAGGGCCTCAAGCAATCAATTTCTGATCTGGAGAGAAGAGGCGTGTACCGCTTTATGAATTTGAAAGCGTACACCAAGGCCTGCTCGATCACGAGCTTTAAAGATCTCGAAAAGGGCTTCAACCTGTGTTTGTCTCAGGTGCAGGCGGCTAAGTACCTTCCAATGGATTACGACCAAGAAAAGGTCGGCCTCTACCAGGATGATCCTCGACCCGTCGACCCTGTTACTCGACCTCCTTCCCCATAGCCAGATTGGGATAAGGATGAGTTCGGGGTTCGCAGTGAGCCTGGCTCGATCTAGATATGCAGGAGAGTCGGATGATACGACAGTATCCGAGATCGATCTGGATGCCTCCTTCGACCCGAAAAAAATCTGCCCAGAATATTTTGGCGAGGCGGTGCTAGTACCCATCGAGGAAGGAACCGGCCCAGGTCCATACCAGAATTGAGCTAGAGAAAATATGCTAGCCCTATCTCTGTGCTCGGGAATTCAGCTGAATGTTAATCTCCTTACTTTGGGCTCGACTGTTGGGGTGAGTTTCCTTAGTTGTTAGCTCGGAATCCATTATAAATAGGTAGGGATTCAAGCGTTGGATACTCCCATTATGAAAATCCAAATTTGTTTCAAGTGTACGATCGGATGTAGTTTAGTTCGAGATATGTAATCTTTTTATTTTGAGTCAATGAAGTGTTTCCTTTTAATATTCCAGATATAAATCCTTTTATTATTCGATACATGTCGATTATCGAGAAGATGTTGAGACAAAGATCCCTTATCTTTCTAGTTTACAACGTTTATTGGATACGAGTGACGTAATATAAAAATACGTTTAAGTATGCGGTCGAATAAAACATTATAAATCAAAAGAGAAATAACTTTATTTCATTGGTCAAAAGATGTACATTTACAAAATTTATAAGTAGTATTTCTTCAGGTTATGTGCATTCTAGGATCGAGGTAGAGGCTTTCGATCAAGGTCTTCGAGATGATAAAACCAATTCTTGCCTATTTTTAATATCCAATAAGGTCCTTCCCAGTTTGCATCGAGTTTGCCAACATGTTTAGTGACTTCAGCCTTCTTGAGCACTAAATCTCCGACCTGGAAGTGGGGTGGCCGGATGTTCTTGTTGTACGCTCAAGCTGTAGTAGCCCGATATTGCTGCATTCTTTGATATCCTTTTTCTCTGGTTTCCTCTATGCTGTCGAGGTCGAAAGCTCTTTACTCATTATTCCTTTCGAGTTGAAATTGGGAAACTAGAGGAGATTAATGAAGAATCTCAGCTGGTATCATGGCTTCCGAGCCATATACCATGGCGAATGGCATTAGACCCGTTGGAACTCTGGGGTAGTTCGATAGGCCCAAAGGACTCCTTCCAGTTCATCGACCCAGAGTTCTTTCTTCGCTTCAAGTCGGGTGCTAAGGTTCTAAATGAAGGTTCGATTTGTAACCTCGACCTGTCCGTTTGCTTGAGGATACCCGACTGATGTAAATCTCTGACTGATCTTGAAGTTTGAGCAATAGGCTCGTAGTTTTGAGCTTCGAAACTGGGGATCATTATCACACATAAGAATTCGAGAAATTTCAAATCGAGTAATGATGTGCTTCCAAACGAAATCCTGAATAACGTGGAATGTGATCTTTAGGACTGTAAGGGCTTCGACCCATTTGGAAAAATAATTGATCGCGAGAATAACGAATTGCCTTTGTTGAGTAGCAATCGGAAAGGGCTTAATGATATCGGTTCCCCACTGCTCGAATGGCCACGTAGACTTGATCGGAATCATCTCGATAGGGTGTTGATGTGTTAAGTTGGTGTGCTTCTGACATCGATCGTATTTATTTACAAATTTGAACGCGTCTTTGCGTAAGGTGGGCCAAAAGAAACCAGCTCGAGATATTTTTTGAGCTAAGGATCAGCCACCAGCATGATTGCCACATGTTCCTTCGTGGATCTCAACTAGCACTTCTCGGCCCTAAGAAGGTCGAAGTCATCACTTTGTGGGGCCGAGGAAGGAACGTTTATATAATCGGTATTCTTGATCGGGGGGAATAGCTCAGAGCACTATGTTTGATCTTTCTTGCCTTGACAGGATCTTCAGGTAGGGTACCGTCTCGGAGATAGAGGACTAACACATCGAGCCAGCAGGGTTTTGTGACATCGATAGAATTGACTTCTAGTTCGGGCGTGTCAATCGATCTCTTAGGGGATGCCATGAAGGTGATGGATCGATCCTTTGTTCCAAGTGATCCACTGGCGTATTTTGAGAGGGCGTCTGCTCGAAGGTTTTCCTCCCGAGGCACCTGACAAAGCTTGAATTTTTTGAACTCCACAACGGCTTTCTTTACAAGGGCGAGATACTTGATCATCGATTCTTTTCGAGCTTCATAGTCTCCGCCGACATGTCCAGCGACCAACTGCGAGTCGGTTATGACAGTGAGTTTCTTGATGTTTTGCATTTTTGCAATTTTCAATCCTACCAAGAAGGCTTCATATTCCTCTTCATTATTTATTGCCAGATATTCAAGCGTGATGGCGTATTCGATCTCTTGTCCGTTGGTGCTCGAGAGGGATATGCTGGCTCCCCCCTGGAAGAGGTCGAAGAGCCATCGACTGCTAAGGTCCATATTGTGTCATCGTGTTTTAGTGTAAGAGGAAGGTTTTTCGCAACCAAGAAATCGGCCAAGATCTGAGATTGATACGATATCCAAGGGCGGTATGAGACCTTGAATTGCCCGAGTTCGATCGCCCACTTAGTGAGTCTTCCTGATACTTCTGTTTTTTCCATAACCGTTCTGAGTGGCTAATCAATTAGGACTATAATGGGATGACCCTGGAAGTACGGTCAAAGCTTCCGGGAAGTGTGGACCACTGCGAGGGCGAACTTCTCGATCTCGAGGTATCGGACTTCCGGTCCATGGAGATCTTGCTGATGTTAGGAATAGTGCCCTTAAAGCAGATGTTTGCTTTACTATTTCCTTGTGAAATCACAAATAGTCTTTGAATAATAAACGAGATAATTTTGTTCATAGGCAATCACTTCTTTATGTGCTTATTTATGTCTATTTAGGTTAACTGTGTTTTGCATGTATTGAACTCCCCTAATCTGATGAGGTCGTTAAGAACTTTGTCGTTATGGGAACGACACATGAAACAAGTTCTTAATTCCATAGACGAGGATTAGAAACTTCTCCAAGTCAATGAGTCCGACAGATAGTGGGAGTGTCGACCTTGACTCTGCTGAGACTTGCTTATGTGATTATGTCCTTTTGAAAGATCACTCAGTTTCATGGAGTGATAAGTGCATACGTTGATGCGTTCATAATACATAAGGGTGATTGTTACAAAAACTTCATCACTGAGATGTCCCGCGTTAGAACATTCCCAAATGGGAAAGGAAGTTTCCTGAAACTTCCAGATTAGGAAATATCTCACAGGTCAATGACGTGATTCATTAATCCTTAGACTTGAGATTCTGTAATGTCTCATATGAGCTAACTCTGTAATCTTTGATATAGGCTCAAAAGGGTGTCACCATATAGACACGTGAACCACGGCCTATGTTGGGATTACACAAGTGGCATGTGGAGAATTAGTAGAATCGATAAAGGACCTACACTTGTTAAGAACAAGAATGATCCCTTACTGATTGAGTTGTTCGTAGTCCATTAGACTTTAAACACTTGGCCAAGGTGGATAAGAGACCAAGATATCTAGAAAATGGGGTTTTCTAGGATTGAGATCGAAATGGATATGAAACGAACTTAACTTTAAAGATCAAGAATATTTGGGCTCTGTGAATATTCCCATGCCTTAGTTCTTGATTGAGAGATGGAGTTGTAGGGGGATCGTATTTCACTGATTGTCATTTACTGAAAGGTTCTTCGATTCATTTCGTTATTCGGCTAGGGGTCACACTCCCATTGCTAGATTACGGTAGTGTGATCTGTGAAGTGATTAATTAATTAGGGAATTAATTAATTGATGTTACTGCTAATCGAATAATGAACCTAAAGGGTCACACACAAATGCCAGAACATGAGGGTTATGATAGGATATTAATATGATTAACGAAGGATCAAATTGTTAATCGAAAATGGAGATTGAGCACGTGGGCATTGCCACGTGTCAAGCACACGTGGCTGCCACGCGTCATGCACACGTGGAACGTACGTGATTCCATTTGTGTAATTATATTACATGCGAATTCTTTCCTAGAATTAATTAATTTTAGTCTTTTAATTAATTTTGAATTAATTGTTAAGACTATTCTCAAATAAACTTAACCCAATAAATAATTAATTGGGAATTAATTTATTTATTGAATATAGACTTTTAACTTTAGGAAAGTTGAAAAGTCCAACGTCCTATTGTAGGAAAGAGAAGGTTATTCTTGCAAGACTTGGAGAACAAGTTGGGAACTTATTTTCTCCAATTAAATTAGTTAATTAGTGAGCAAGAAAACAAAGTCCACTAGGTTTATGAAACCCTAGGATTTTCGAACCCCCTAGTATTTATACTAGTGGTGGTGCTTCTCTTATTCTTTAGACCAACACTCACGAAGTGTTAAGTTTTTGAGAAAATACAAAAGAAAAGTTTTCAAAGGAAAAATTATCCGAGCCTTAACACAAGCCATAGAACTAGCATTCTCACTCGCTTGATTGTGTTCTAGGTCTGGTGTGGATACGCTTTGGAGGGCTTCTACTTTGGACTCTAAATCGAAGGTCGTTCGAGGGATTTTCCGCGTGAAGGGTGTTTGTTAAGCGGTAACAACATCACAAGAAAGCTTCAATTAAAGTGAGTTTCTTGTTACACCCAATGTTACAGTACGAAAATTGCAAGACAACGATTAAACTTTTGGAAAATTTTAGACTTCTGCAGCTCAACTCTTTCGTGTTTTCCAACAGCTGGCGTAGTATATGGAAAGATGTTTTCGATCCCTCACAGTGACAAGCACCGAGCTAATTGTTTCAGATGAAACGGCCAAATACAAGTACAGAGTTTCTCCATCGACCGGTTTTGCTAACAAAAGTGGAGAGGTTAAGTACTTCTTGAGGTCTTCGAGCGTAAGATCACATTCGGGAGTCCACTCGAAGTTTTTGATGTTGCGGAGGATTTTAAAGAATGGCAAGTTCTTCTCGGATGACCGTGATATAAACCGATTCAAGGAGATGATTAGACCTACCAAGCGTTGTACATCACGGATCGAGTTGGGTTTCGAAACGAGTTGTATAGCTTGTATCTTCGCGGGGTTGGCTCCGATTCCTCTTTGACTTACCATGAAACCAAGAAATTTTCCTCCATCGACCCCGAAAGTACATTTTACAGGATTAAGCTTAAGGTTGTACTTCCTGAGAAGGTTAAAATTTCGCTTCAAGTGGTCGAGATGGTCAACGGCTTTCTCTGTAGCACCCGGAACGCCGAGATGTCACACCCCCGCACTATAGCTCAGTCCACATACGAAATGAGTAATCCGTACATGAACTAAGACTATAGCGAACGGGTGACAAGAGAAAAGGAACCACTAGCTAGGCGGGACTAACCCTCAATTAGATATAACCATGCATAAACAATAACATGAGAATAGGATATACATGCATTTCATTATCATTCTTCAAATTTCAACTTCATCACTTACAAATACACTTTAAATCTTCCAAAACATAACGTAACATACGTAAGTACCAAAGACCATAACAATCTATGTATGCATCAATAAGGTACATGTGACGGTGCTAGACCCAATTGAATAAAAGACACAACTCGGACTCCCGCCTAGCACACGACCGTGAGTACCTGAAAATGTTGAGGTGTCAGTCTACCAACGACTGAGTGAGGGGTTTATACATAAATATAAGCGCACATATCATGCAAGTTATAGTCTCGGGTAAGGTTTTATAAAAAGGACAATATAAGTTCAATAATAAACTAGATCTCGCCCGAGACTTCAACTATCCAATTTAACAATATCAATCAATTCATTTCAATTCAATCAGTGGCCCGGCGAGTGAGGGCAATTCTCCAACCTTACACCAACAGTGAACATTACCACGATTAAGTTATAAACGGTTAAGTGATCATGCAGTCAATTATAGTGCACAAGTAGCAATTTCACGATCTCCTTCTCCCTCCGGTGATGGTGGGATTGCAAGGTCCCACCACCCAATCACGGTGAGCATAGGGTTCATGAGTCCCTATGCCCGGGACTCCTTCCCCCACTAATCTCCTAGTGGGTTCAGAGGGCATTCCAAAGTTGTGAGGATAGTGCAAGAGTTACCCGTTAGCCCTTGCCTCCTCGGTTGGCTCAATACACTACCCTCGGGCCCAAGTGAACATGACATGCTTACTCGTCAAAACACGATCAATCACGATAACACAATATTTCAATAGGTCACGAAATCTTTTGCAATCACGATAGGTTTTGAGAGAGATATATATATACATTTTGGCCTAAAACATCATGTAGGGGTTATACGGTTCTATATATCTAGTAATTAAACCTCACCTCTACCAACCAAAAGAAGCAAAGAATCACCCTACAGAGCGTGTTCCTCGTCACCGGGACCGTGATCTGTGTACAAAGACAAGTGTACATAAGACTCGACTCATATGAACCATTTAAGACGAACGGCAAGGTCATGTAATGTCAATCATGCCTTTACAATCATTAAATATCATGAATGTGTCTAAATTCCCAATAAAGTATCAAATAGGAGCATAATTATCAATAAATCAATTATATAACTCATATAAATCACATACGGGAGCCAAGGAAGTGAAAGGAATGCAATAAGAAGGGTTTTGATGAAGTTTGGCAAAAATCGACAATTCCCGAAAATGCACATGCTGTGGAAAAATGGGAATATCTAAAGTTCTAGAAATTGGAATTGGATTTTTTTTTGTTGGGAATGAAACTAGACAAGTAGACCTTTAAAATGGTATATGGCTCGTTTTCTAGTTCAAAGTGAGGAGAAAATGGCGTAAGCTTGAAGTTGGGTGAATGCAGTTTGTCGGTAAAGCAGCGACACCAAAAATAATTGATAATATCTCACAAATGGAAAACGATATTGAGATGATTCCAATTGGAAGTTGTTCTAGACTTCAAGATCTTTCCAAAGAATCAAAAATTAAGTTATTTGGAGTTCGGATGAGGGAGTACCCAGCCGGGTAAAATTCAAGGGAAAAGTTCCCCGACCAGGTAAAGCTGTCCAGAAGCTTTACGGGACAAAAGTACCCACCCGGGTACTGTTCCAGTGCTGGAAAAAGGGGCAAAACAGGGGTAGCTTCGGTGGAGAAAGAAAAGGGATCAAAACCCAAAGTAAATTCAACCAAAATGCTCCAAAACAAACATATAACATGTATATAACTCAATAATATCAATTAGGCTTTATATAATCCATTAAACCATGCCCAAATCATCAAGGAATCATCATACAAACCCCATATAAACTCATGAACTCCCACTTCATATTATTCAAGAAATCATGCAAGCCTCCAATTCTAATGCATATAATCATACTTCTAGCCTCAAATAAACAAGGAATCACATCCAACTCGTCAAACCCTACTCAAATATATTTCAAGAGATTCACACAATTAATCCATCTATACCTCAAAGAAATTGAGAAGATGAGAAATGATGATATGATGATGCTTCACTTCTGCAAATCCTCCTTGAATTCTAGCTTGGAATATGATGAAATCTCCTTCTCTTCTCATGGTGATTATACCGTGATTTAGTGTGTGTGTGTGTGAGGTTTTTGATGAAAATGAAATGAAATGGAAGAGATGAATGAGATATTTACAAAAGTCTTCCACATATATGCATGACTCATCACTTTTTGCACATAAGTCCCTAAGATATTTGAATTCATGCACACAAGTTCCTTTTCTAGAAAATTAATCAAATAACTCCAATGCATATTATGCAATTAAGCACATTATCAATTAATTCATGTAAATTCCACGCTAATGATAATTCATATAAATGCATAAGAATATATTACATAAAATGTTATGAAATTTAATATAATGTAACGTAATGCATAAATGAAAAAAATGGGGCGTTACATTCTCACTCTTGATGAGCATGTCATCGACATATACTTCGACAGTGTCGCCGATCTCGGACTCAAAAACCTTGTTCATCATCCTTTGGTATGTTGCTCCTGAATTTTTGAGTCCTGAATGGCATAACCTTAAAGCAGTATATTCCATTGAAGACTACAAACACTATTTTTGGCTGATCTTCGAGGGCCATGAAAATTTGGTAGTAACCTTGAAAGGCGTCCATCATGCTCAGTCATTCTCATCCTGCTGTGGAGTCGACCAATTGATCGATCCTGGGTAGCGGATATGGATCCATTAGGCATGCTTTGTTTAGGTCGGTGAAATCGTTGCACATACGCCATTTTCCACCTGGTTTTGGTACGAGCACCACGTTGCATAACCATTCAACATATTGAATGGGCATAATGTATCGAGCGTCGAGCAGCTTGTTCACCTCCTATTCGATGATGACGTTTCGGGATTCACTCTTTGGGCGGAGCTTTTGTTTGACCGGCTTGTAGGATGGGTCGACATTTAGATGATGTTCGATCACCTTCCTGTCGACTCCTATAAGATCGGAAATGCTCCAGGCGAATACATCGATGTTATCTCGGAGGAATTATATCAGCATACATTGTTCCTTGCCTTTCCGACCAGCAACGATGCTAGTGATTTTCTCGGTCTGTCCAGGGATTAACTGAATCTCCTCGAGTTTTTTGGTCGATTTAAGCTTCTTTTCTTCTTGCTTTTTCCTTTTTGCAGCGTAGGACGAGCTCATCTTCTTAGAGTTTTCTGGATCGACTGCCTCGGGATCCTCGAACTCGTCCTCGATCATCAGGTCATGGATGACGATCGGGACTTGTTTTCCGCCAGGTAGTCGAGGCTTTTCCATTGATATCGAATAACAGGTCCATGCAGTTGGAATGTCACATCGTAACTCTCCGACCCAGCGGGGGTGGGTAATTTTACCATTTGGTGGTAAGTTGAAATGATGGCCCGGAATTCGATTAAACCTGGTCGACCGAAAATGATGTTGTAGGCGGATGGCATTTCGACCACAAGGTATTCGATCTCGCGAGTGGCGCGTCGAGGGAGTGTACCCATGGAGGTTACGAGTCGGACGCGGCCTTTGGTGTAGACTTCTACTCCGCTAAAACCAGTAAGAGGAGTTCGAATAGGATCTAATAGCAATTTATCATGTAAATTCATTCGAACGAGAGTCGAGTAAACGATAATATTGCTTGAGCTTCTATTATCAATCAAAGTACGTGATACAGCAAAGTTAGCGACATCGAGCATGACGACCATAGGACAACTAGGTGTCTCGCTCGAGTGCGATAGTACATTGATTACATCACTCTCACTAAAGACTACTTCTTCATCGATCCAGGAATCTGCAAGTCGGATGTCCATCACTTCTCGGGGGCTATAGAAACTCCGTGATGCCTCTCGCCTTGTCTTCTTTCGAGATGACTTTGAGTCTCCACCTGAGGGTCCCCCAGCAATCATATCAATGCGACCAAGGCATGGTCGATTGTGGGGGTCGCACTCAGTCGGGGGCTTAGCCTGGCGCTGTCTTGGTGGCGATCTATCATTATTGCCCCTATTTCAGGCATTGTCATCGATCTTCTTGACGAACTCGAGAAATTGTCCCCCTTTGATGAGCCGTTCGATCTCTTCGGGTAGGGCATTACACTCAGAAGTGTTATATCCTTTCTGTTGATGGAAATTACAGAACTTATTGCTTTCTCGAGTTTTGGGAGTCTCCCTCATCGGTTTAGGTTTCTTGAGAAGTTTGGGATCAATAACATTGTAAATTTCATCGATCGGGCGAGTCAACTGTGTATAATGCTTTCTGGGAGTTGGCCCGGTGGGAGCATTGACCTTGGGTCGGGGATCGGTTTTAACGAAGCGAGTCGGTTCATTCCTTCTGTCGCGTAAGGGACTGACACGAAGCGAGTCAAGCTGCTTCTTGTATTTAGCCCAAGTTCTTGGGCTTCTGCAAGAAGATATATCGAGCGTAATCATTGCTGATCAGAGCCTGCTGTATTATAGGCACCAAGAGGTCGATGCTGGGTTCGTCTGTTTTGATTACAGCCTGAGAAAACCGGGTAAAGAAATCTCGAAGAGATTCGTTCGGCCCTTGTTTGATGGTGTAGGGGAAAGACGATGGCAATTTGTTCCCTTTCATCGAGGAGAAGTGGGCGACAAATTTTTCGACCAGTTTCTTATAATTAGGGATGGATCGATGAGGGAGTCTCGAGAACCAGTCTTGAGCAGGTCCATCTAGAGTGGTAACAAAGATTTTGGCCCAGATGTTGGGAGAGTGCCCAAATATGCTGAGCTGCATTTCGAGCCTGGACACATGCTTTTTAGGATCGGTTGACCCATTATACGTCGGCAGTCCGGTAGGAATCTTTTCCTCAGTGGTCATTTCTATGATCTCGTCACAAAAGGGGGATTGAGCTTCTCTCTCGCTACGGTATCTCCAAGGTCGATCATGATGCTGCCCAGAGCGTTCGGGATCGACTGTGAGACCGGCTGTGGGACCCTTGACCTTCCTCGTAACGTCTAGGATTCTGCTGACTATCACGAGGAAGGATTTGATTCCTTAGGTCATCTGATCTTACAATTTGGTCCCTGTTAGACCTTCGAATCTGGTTGGGTCGGTCATCGGGTCCAAGGCGGTCAAAAACCCCGCTTGAGCCACGGCTTGAAGCATTACTTCGACGGCTATCGTGTTCTTTCCTCGATTCCGATCTTCAGGAGCTGTCATTCCTTCTCCGGGATTGAGTGTGTCGGGACCTTTACCGGGAATCCTCTCGATCCCTAGGATCAGCGGTTCTATGAATGTGTGTATCCGTGGGGGTTCGAGAGTCAGCTTCATCATCTACTCGGAAGGAAAGTCACTCCTGAACAGGTCTCCGTGCATTCCCTTGGGCAGGGGGTGGCGGTCGATACTGAGAGGGTTGATAGGTGGGGTGTCCGACCCTGGCCCAATATCTAATAGGCTGATGATAGGGTACTTGCTGAACATACCCTGGGTAGTTTGTCGCAGGTTGAATCACTTCAATGGGTCGAGTTTGAGGACACTCGGGCATCTGAGGTTCTCTTTCCTCTGCTGCGGCGGCTATTGCCTCGTCCCTACAACCTTTTAGGTACTTGCCCAACTCGGGCGTCGAGTACACAAGTTGACGCGGGACAATAGCCGGGGCCGCAACATGTACAGGAATTTGAGGAAAGATTTCCTGGCCATTCTCATCGAAGATGCGAGTGCTGGTCAGATTGCGACCGGTCATATTTAATGGCTTGTTATTGCGTGTTCCCACAGACGACGCCAAAATGATCGAGCTAAAATCCGGTTGACGGGTCAAATTGAATATCCGGTCGATCACTTGAATTTGTTGATTGGGGAATCGCTGCACTGCTGCTCGAAACCTGTAAGGATCGAAGGAAACGTGAGCTCGAGGCCAACTCGGGGAATGTGGGGGTGATACCCGGGTTGGCACTCCGACGCTCAAGTCAGAATCGAGTGATAGTGGTCGAATGATTGAGCAGTAAAAGTGGTAGGTGACAAGACTTACTGTTGTAATAAATGCGGAGCCTTTATATAGGTGAAGAGAGAGGAACGACCGCCTCGACGTGTCTGTTCAGGAAGCTGACAGGTGCCCCATTATCGTCTTGCATTAAATGCGTGGTCGGACGGGATAGTGGGCCGGCTCGATAATGTTCGAGAGATATGAATCGACCGACACTGTCGGGTCGAAATATGGGGCAACAAAATTTGAAGCGGTAACTAGGAGGCCGACCTGATGATCGAAGTGGATTATTCGACCGGACAAGTGGTACGTAGTGATTGGTCCAACGGCATGGCGGGTCCGAGCCACGTCACTACCCATACTTAAAGTCTCTTGATAGTTTAGAAATTACACTTTTACAATTTTACCTCTTTAAATTATTAATAAGTTCTAAGTATCTCATTCCTTAGACTCAATTAGAAAATAAAATATTTATCATTTAAATTTTTTTAATGGATAGAATCAAAATCATTTCACCCCATTACCATAGTAAAAATTCATATCTTCTCACGGTAATAGTGACTCTATACTCACTTGAATAAGATTAAATTAACAATTTAAGTTATTTACTAAGAAGTTTCATGGAATTGAGCCAATGGGGGTTGGTCCAAATTGTTAAAAAGGTTATTTCTTCATGTTAATGATCCGAATTTGAATTCATCTAACTACTTGGAGGGGTGTGTGGTTAAAAAAAAATCGTAGAATTGATCTTATTGTATGTATCAATTTGAAAATTTTTAATTGTGCCGATTGTTTTACATTAACCGACTTTAGAAGTTATTAGCACTGCATATAAAAAGTATTTAAATTTTTAGTTAAACTTAATTGGTGGGAGTGTTTGTAATTTGTTATGAACTATAAAGGTGGAAATATAAATTTTGAAACCAGAAGGGATATTCCTAAGTGACGTGGCACGTACCCGCTGTCGAGTTGGGCCAATCACCTCGCTCCACGTGTATGATCGAAGGTCATTTCCCGGTCGCGGTTCGCTCGGAGCTTACCTCTCGACCATAACGCTCGCAGACCCATTTACCCCACATAAGTTACCGTGTAGATCGCCGACCCGCAGTCGGACCTTCGGACCGCTGCGGGCGACCCAGATCCCTTGACCGGCCAGCGCACTATCTCACTAGCAGGAAAGTGGCCGACCACGCATTTAATGCACGGTCTTAATGGGGCACCTGTCAGCTCCCCATGCCAACACGTCGAGGCGGTAACTTCTCTCTCCTCACAGTATAAATAGTCCCTCCTCATTTATTGCACGGTAAGTTTTCCCACCTAACTCTGGTCATCATTCAATTATTCCGACCCTCTTCATCGAACCTGACTCGAGCGTCGGAGCATCAACCCAGGTCTCACACCCTCCTTCCCCGAGTTGGTTTCGGAGCTCACGTTTACCTCGATCCATTGCAGATCTCGGGCAGCCGGACGGCCGTTTCCCCTCAACAAATAGAGTGACCGTGTCGGACCTCTCGATCGGACTCCAAGCAGAGATTTTGGCTCTATCATTTGGCACCGTCTGTGGGAAACGCAACAGTAAGCCATCAAACATGACTGCTCGCAATGTCACCAGCAATCGCTTATTCGACGAGAGTGGTCGAGAAGTCATTCCTCAGATTCCTTTGCAAGTCGATGCGCCTGCAGTCATCGCACCACAGCTAGTCTACTCGACGCCCGAGTTAGATAAATACTTAAAAGCTTGTCGAGATGAAGCCTTCACTGCAGCTGCAGAAGGAAGGGAAACCCGAATGCCTGAGTGCCCCCAAACTCGACCGGTGGAGGTCATTCAGCCTGTAATGAATCATCCAGGGTATGTACAACCGTTGCCTTATCAACTACCCATCAGATATTGGGCTGGAATTGGACAAACCATACACCCTCAACCTCAACATCAGCAGCCGCAACCTGCGCAAGGAAGTGCCAGAAGGCCAGTTCAAGATCGCTTGTCCTTCCGACCGAACGATGAAGTTGACTCTAGGACCCCAACTGACACTAGGATACTTCGAAATGACGGCCATCGAGGTCAAAGTGTATCCCGGCAAAGATCTCGACCCTCCCATTCCCGAGGAAGGAATAACAACCGGAGGGAACGAGGCTCCCTCCAGCGTGATAACTCCCCTCATAGTTCGAGCGGGATCTTTAGCCGACTCGAGCCCCATGGTCGAGTTAACCAGATCAGAAGATCAAATAGGGGGCACATCGTAAGATCGAATGACCTTCGGAATCAAATACCTCCCCATCCCAGTCGACAGGATAGTCATTTTCGAAGTGAAAGTCAGGGGTCTCATAGCCATTCTCCCAGCCAATCCCGCTCTACTCGGCGTCAGCGATCCAGATCACCCCGGCGTACACCGTCGACCCCCCGACCAGCCCGACAGTGGAGATATCGCAGTGAGAGAGAAGCTCAATCTCCGTTCTGTGACGCGATCATTGAATCCACCACCGATGAAAAGATCCCCACTGGGCTACCCACGTATAACGGGTCAACTGATCTTGAAAAACATGTGTCGCGCCTCGAGATGCAACTTAGCATGTTCGGTTATTCGCCCGACATTTGGGCTAAGATCTTTGTCACAACTCTCGATGGGCCAGCGTTTGAGTGGTTCTCAAGACTTCCTCCTCGGTCTATACCTACGTACAAGGTCCTGGTGGATCGATTCAAGGCTCAATTCTCTGCCATGAAGGGAGATAAGTTACCTCCGACCTACTTGTACACCATCAAACAAACCCCCAACGAATCACTTCGTGATTTCTTCACTCGCTTTTCACAAGCAGTGGTCAAAACAGAAGAACCGAGCATCGACCTTTTGAGACCCATTGTTCACAAGGCATTGGTCAACATCGAAGCCGCTCGATATATTTTCTTACAAAAGCCAAGGAATTTGGCAGATATACAAGCATCCGCTTGCGATTGGATGCAACTTGAAGAGTTGGAAAGTTCCCAGAGGAGTCCAATTCCCGGTCGAAAAGCAGAAGTCAATCGACCCATCAAGCAAGACGTCCGCCCCAAGACCGAAACACCCACAGGATCCACCGCTCGGAAGCATTACACACAGTTGACACGACCGCTCGATGAAATTTACAATGTCATTAACCCAGCTCTTCTGAAAAAACCTAAACCGATGCGAGAAACTCCCAAGATTCGAGAGAGCAACAAATTTTGCAACTTTCATCAACAGAAAGGGCATAACACTTCCGAGTGCAATGCGCTGCGCGATGAGGTCGAACGTCTAATTAAGGGAGGTCATCTCCAAGAGTTTGTAAAGAGAATGGACGACAACGCTCGAAACCGAGATCATCATGACAGGTCGCCACCCAGATAACGCCAGGCCAAACCTCCGACCGAACGCGACCCGCATAACCGACCGTGCCTTGGCCAGATTGACATGATTTCCGGAGGACCATCTGGAGGAGATTCAAAGTCCGCTCGGAAAAAGACAAGACGGACAGCCGCCCAAAGCTTCTACGGCCCTCGAGAAGTTATGCAAGTTCGACCGGAAGACGCTTGGATTAATGAAGAAGTAGCATTTAGTGAAAACGATGTAATCGATGTACCGACACAGTCGAGCGAGACACCTAGCTGTCATATGGTCGTCACGCTCGACGTCGCCAACTTTGCTGTATCTCGCACTTCAATAGATAATGGAAGCTCTAGCAACATTATCCTTTACTCGACTCTTGTTCGCATGAATTTACATGATAAATTACTTCTAGATCCTATTCGAACACCTCTTACAGGATTCGGAGGAGCAGAGGTCTACACCAAAGGTCGGTTACGTTTGATCACATCCATGGGTACCCTGCCCCGACGGGCGACGCTCGAGATCGAATATCTTGTTGTCGAAATGCCCTCCGCGTACAACATCATTTTCGGTCGACCGGGTCTCATCGATTTTCGAGCAGTCATATCCACTTACCACCAAATGGTAAAATTGCCCACCCCCTCTGGGATTGGAGAATTAAGGTGCGATATTTCGACCGTATGGAATTGCTATTCCATCTCGTTGGAAAAACCCAAGCCATCCGCAGGAAAGCATGCGCCTCCGATTATTGATGACCCCATCATCGAAGATGAGTTCGTAGACCCAGAAGCCATCGATCCAGAACACTCTAAGAAAATGAGCTCCTCTCATGCCGCAAAAAGAAAGAATCAAGAGGATAAAAAGCTCGAGCCCATAGAAGAGCTTGAAGAAATCCAATTAATTCCGGGACAAGCTGAGAAAATTACACGTATTGGGGCCGGTCGAAAGGGAAAAGAGCAATGCATGCTCATACAATTCCTCCAAGACAACCTCGATGTGTTTGCTTGGAGCGCTTCCGACCTTGTAGGAGTTGACAGGAAAGTGATCGAGCATCACCTGAATGTTGACCCTTCCTACAAACCGATCAAACAAAAGTTACGCTCTCAAAGCGACTCCCGCAATGCCATCATCGAGGCCGAAGTTAACAAACTCCTCGATGCAAGATATATCATGCCGATCCAGTACGTCGAATGGTTATGCAATGTGGTCCTTGTGCCCAAACCAGGAGGAAAGTGGAGAATGTGCAATGATTTCACCGACCTGAATAAGGCCTGTCCGATGGATCCCTATCCATTGCCAAGGATCGATCAGCTGGTCGACTCCACAGCCGGATGTGAACGATTGAGCATGATGGATGCTTTCCAATGCTACTATCAAATTTTCATGGCCCTCGAGGATCAACCCAAGACTGCCTTCATAGTTTTCAATGGCATTTACTACTTTAAAGTTATGCCATTCGGGCTCAAGAATGCAGGGGCAACATACCAACGGATGATGAACAAGGTTTTCGAGTCTGAGATCGGTAATACCATTGAAGTATACGTCGATGACATGCTCGTCAAGAGTGAAAGGGTCATCGACCATCTCGACCACCTAAAGAGAGCTTTCCACCTCCTCCGAAAATACAATTTGAAACTCAACCCAGCCAAGTGTACATTCGGGGTCGACGGTGGGAAGTTTCTTGGTTATATGGTCAGCCAGAGGGGGATCGAGGCCAACCCGGCCAAAATAAAAGTTATACAGCTGCTTCCAACCCCCAATTCGATCCGCGACGTACAGAGGTTGGTCGGTCGCATCATCTCACTCAACCGATTCATAGCTCGATCTTCCGAAAAAAACTTGCCATTCTTCAGAATCTTACGAAACATCAAAAATTTTGAATGGACTCCGGAGTGCGACCAAGCCCTTGAAGATCTGAAGAGGTATCTTTCCTCCCCACCTTTGCTTGCCAAGCCGGTAGATGGGGAAACGTTGTATCTCTATCTGGCCGTGTCCACAGAAACAATCAGCTCTGTACTTGTCACCGTTCGAGACCGAAAACACCTCCCTGTATACTACGTAAGTAAAATTCTCCATGGCCCCGAAGTGCGTTATCTCGAGATCGAAAAATTTGCTCTTGGGGTGGTCCACACTTCCCGCAAGCTTCGACCGTACTTCCAAGCACATTCCATCATAGTTCTCACCGACCAACCGCTGAAGACCATCATGGACAAACCAGAGGTTTCTGGTCGACTCACGAAATGAGCGATCGAACTCGGACAATTCGAGGTGACATATCGCCCCCCGGATAGCATACCAGGCACAGATTTTAGCCGATTTTTTGATCGAAGCGGATCCTCACTCGACAACCAGAAGTGATTACACCATTTGGACTTTATCGGTCGACGGCTCTTCAACTGCATCGGGGGGGGGGGGAGGGGAGCAGGCGTATCCCTCTCCAACATGAAAGGTCAACAGATCGAATACGCCGTCGCCCTCGAGTATCCTGCAACTAACAATGAAGCAGAATATGAAGCTCTTTTGGCAGGACTGAGAATCGCAAAAATGTAAAACATCAAAAAACTCAGAGTCTTAACCGACTCACAACTGGTCGCCGGTCAAGTCACTGGCGAGTACGAAGCCCGAGAGGAATTCATGGTCAAGTATCTCGCCTTAGTCAAGAAGGCTGTATCGGGGTTCGAAGAATTCAAGATCTCTCAGGTTCCCCGAGAAGAGAATCTTCGAGCAGACGCTCTCTCTAAGTTTGCGAGTGGATCGATTGGCACCTAAGATCGGACAATAACCTTCACGACATCCTCCGCCCGATCCATCGATCCAAAAATTCCGGAGGCCAACCCCATCGACGCAGCCGACCCCTGCTGGTTCGATAGCATTATCTCGTATCTACAGAATGGTGCTTTACCAGGGGACCCACTCGAAGCAAGAAGACTCAAACAACGCGCCCTAACTTATGCGCTAGACCAGGAGGGTCGCCTATACAAACGTTCACACATCGGTCCAACAAAACGGTGTCTTCGACCAACTCAGGGTAGAGAAATCTTGGCCGAAGTTCATGAAGGATCATGCGGAAACCATGCCGGGGGGCGGTCCCTCGCCCTGAAGGTATCTCGATCCGGATTCTTCTGGCCTACCCTACGCAAGGATGCGCTCGAGTTTGTGAAGAAATGCGATCGTTGTCAGAAACATGCCAATTTGACCCATCAGCACCCACAGACATGATTCCAATCGAGTCATGCTGGCCTTTCGAACAGTGGGGAATCGACATAATTGGGCCTTTTCCGATAGCCACCCGACAAAGGCAGTTCATCATTGTTGCGATCAATTATTTTTCTAAGTGGGTCGAGGCCTTGGCAGTTGCAAAAATCACCTTTCATGCGTTGCAAGACTTCCTTTGGAAGCACATCATCACTCGATTCGGTGTACCCCGAGTCATAGTATGCGATAATGGACCCCAGTTTCGAAGCACGAGATTCAGAGCATATTGTTCAGACTTCACGATCAGTCAAAGGTTCACCTCGATCGGACATCCTCAAGCCAATGGACAAGTCGAGGTTACCAATCGAACTATCATACAGAATTTGTGTACGCGACTCGAAGCAAAGAAGAGTCGTTGGGTCGATGAACTTGAAGGTGTCCTTTGGGCATATCGAACCACTCCTCAAATCCCAACTGGTCAAACGCCCTCCGCCATGGTGTATGGATCAGAGGCCATGATTCCCGCCGAAATTATACACCAATCTCCTCGAGTGGCGCACTTCCAACGCGATCGAAACAATGAACTAAGGGCCCTCGATCTCGACACAATCAGCGAAACCAGAGAAAAATGAAACATGAAGATGCAACAATATCGAGCCACAACCGCTCGGGCATACAACAAGAACTTGCGACCCCTCCACTTTCAAGTCGGAGATCTGGTCCTTAAAAAGGTTGAGGTCACCAAGCATGTGGGCAAACTCGACGCTAACTGGGAAGGACCCTACCGTGTTGTCGAAATAGGTAAGAATCGAGCATATCATCTCGAAGATCTCGATGGACAACCATTACCTCGATCATGGAATGCTCACAACTTGAAGAAGTATTACTTGTAAATAAGTTATGTAAATTTTCTGATTAATGAATTAATAAAGTCTTCTCATGTCTTTCGACGCTCATGTTATTCGATCATATACCTGTGTTATACGACGCCCGTATTAAAGTTGTATGTACTTCGAAAGATTGAGGGCATTTTTGCTTTAACATCTTCTCGATAGTCGATATCGATCAACGCACAAAAGCCTAAACATCAAAGAATTCGAGAGAATACTTGGAAAACATTCATCAAAACTCAGAAGAGAACTTACATAATATGTTTAAGACAAGTGCCTCGGTTACAATCTTTCGATCGCACCCTTGATACAAATTTGGATTTTACAAACGGGAGCAGCAAACGCTCGGATTCCTACCTATTTATAGATGAATCTCGAGCCAACAACTACGAAAGTCCGACCCCAACAGTTGAAACTTTGAAAATTGAATTCCACTCAGCAAAAGACTTCCGAGTACGGAGATAGGGCTAGTCCATTCTCTCCGGCTCACTCCTCGGTTGCCTAGGGTCCGGTTCCCTCCTCGATCGGAACGATGGCCCCATCTCCAAAATATTCTGGGCACATGTCCTTCGGGTCGAACGAGGCGTCAAGATCCAGCTCATGGGTGACTATGTCGTCTGGCTCTCCCGCCGCCCTAGATCGAGCCAACTTCACGGCGAAGCCAAACTCATCATCATCCCAGTTATTTGGTCGGGGGTCATCTTGAAACAGGCCGACCTTCTCTTGATCATAATCCATCGGGAGGTATTTGGCCGCCTGCACTTGAGCCAGGCACAAGTTGAAACCCTCCTCGACGTCTTTGAAGCTTGCGATCGACACCGCTTTCTCGTAAGCTTTGGACTTCATGAACCTATAAACGCCTCGACGCTTGAGGTCATTCACCGATTCGGCCAGGCCCCTCTTGCATCGATCCAGGGCCAGCTTTGCACCTTTCCTTTCCCCCTCCGCTAAGCCGCGGGCCCTCGCGTCGGCTTCTTCTTGGATCGACCTCGCCACCCGTCCCTCGGCCGTCTCCAGTTTCTTCTCGACCTCTGAGAGATTTTCGATAGCTTCCAAGAGGTCGTGATCGAACTTCTCCTTGTCCTTGTTGGCCTCAGCCAACTTCTTGTCCTTTTCCTCTAGCTCAAGCCTCATCCTGTCGACCTGCTGCTCAGCTCTCGTCCTCAATTGCCGATGGACCCATCCTCTTCGAGCCACCTGAAAGAAGTCTTGCCCCATCTGCAAGAGAATATTGATCATTAGCATTTTTTGAGCCAACTCACTCAGGTACAAGAAAAACAACTTTACTAGTTACTTACGGCAAAGTACTTCTGGACCCAGGACGCTTCGATCTCGTCATTCGAGAGGGCCCACCTTTCCTTGTGGTCGACCGTCGTCTGGATCGAACTGTATAGCGCCCCAAGCGCATTATAGTCCTTGGGAGCAGTACCGATCCGTCTCTGCTCGCCTTTATCATTGACGCTCGAAAGGCCACGGGGGAAGTGGGGTTCCTCGAGGACCGGGTAGTCGAAGAACAACTTTTGGTCCTCATCACTCGGCTTCCACGGCACGGCGGTCGCCACAGAGGACCCAACTGGTGGCCTTCGCACCCCTGCCAGAATACTGGCCACATTTCGAGGCATAATGACACCTCGACCCTGGCTCGGGGGGCTTGAAAAGTCTCCGACCTGGACCTCAACGACCGGACCCAGCGACGGTGGCATCGGGAGTAGGGGGGTCTTCTCTCGACCTTTATTCTTGTCCCCTCCGACCGCAGACTTCGCCTGACCTTTGGATTTCTGCTTTTTGGGATGGGGGGCCTCTGAGTCCTCGACCCCCGACGGAGCTCTCCCCCTATTCTCAGGGGCTTCATTTGTCCTCATCGCAAGGACCACAGGGAGTGCATCGACCGTTGCGTCGGTCGCTGCCGAAACTTCCACCTGGGTCGGCGGAGGCATCTTCTTCTTCTCGGCCGCCTTCTTCAGCTCGGCCATCTCTTTCCTTCGTGCATTCAAAGCAGCCGACATGATGTATTGGTCTGCACAGAAAAGATATTCGATCAAAAGGTTGGAAAAGAAAAGAAGGGGGTAAGAGAGAGGAAAGGAAAGAAAGTTGCTTCGAGGGATTTGCTCGAGGTACCAGGGTCGAAATGCTTTTTAACTCCTGGCACGAGCCCGAGCTCGATTAGCGACAGTGGAGCGATCATATCCTCCGACTCCACACTTCCCATCATCCTTAGGGCTACCATCAAAGTGTTCGGCCAACCCGGCTGCCCTCTCGGAAGGTCCACTCGAGGGACCCAGCTCCATCCCGGATATTTTAGACCGGGCCAACCTTTCTCACACTTGATGAAAACAAATCTTTGTTTCCATCCCACACCATTCGATGAGGTTGGCGACCTAACAACCCGATAGTTACTCTTCGATTGCAATTGAATATATCCCGGGCCTGACTTCGAGGTCTCGGTCGTTATCCCCGCCTGGAAGATCTCGGAAAGGCAGTATATGTTGGTTTTCATACCTAGGCATTTCAGCAAAGCCCGCAACCCATTCACCATCGCGTACGAATTGGGCATTAGCTGCAAAGGGCTAATTCGGAGGGTATTGAAGAAATCGACCATCTCCTCGGGAATGGGCACCCTAAACCCATTCTTTACAGTCAAGTAATTGATCGCTATGCAATTCTCTGGCGAGTTGGTCATCCGATCTCCGACCCTAGGTCTTATCACTCGATATCCCCCATACTCCGGAGCCCCTCCAAATAACCAATTTTGGATCTCCCCGAATTTATCTTCCGATATGGAACAAGTAATGCCTCGAGGGTTCTTCACCAGCCGACCCTCTAGTTCGAGGTTTTCCACCTCTTCTTCCTCCTCCGATCGACCGGAGGTGGATGTCACCTCCCCTGATACCCGAGGTACAACTACCTCCCTTGATTCGACCTCAGGCCGAGGTTCTGACACCTCCATGATTTTGACGCTCTCATCCCTACCCTGTGGATTCGTCGACCTAGTTTCTACAGTCGCCCCCGAATCCTATGCAGAGCTCGATTCTGAGGAATCCGAACTCGATCCCACGCTTGTGGCTGCCACTTCCACCTCCTTAGGGCCCGCCTCCGCTCGATTTGTTGACATCCTACAACGATGATGGATTCATGTTTTACTGTTTTAGTCGGATATGAACAAATCGAGAGAGAGGAAACCTTCGAAGAGGGAAGTGGTACACCTCTCCCTCGAAGCGATCGAGATTAAAAGTAAAAAAGCACAGAGAAAGGAGATCGAGCGAAAGATCAAAAGTGTTACCTCTAGTTGTCTGGAGGTCCGAAGGTTATCCTCTCCTAAAGCAAACGACCCAAAAATTCGACACAAAAAGAACGCTTAATCGATCGAAAATAGCTCGGAGCTCTCTTCGAATTCTCTTCCGCAAAAGTAACAAATGAATTTACAGAGGGAACTATTTATAGGAGTGAAAATGGGCGGGAATCGAGAAGATGAAACGACGCAATGATTACAGCGGGTCCCACTCTTGGGGTTTGAAACATCACTGCCACGTCAGCCTTAGCAGATGATGTTTCGGGGGGCTTATGACGTGGCACGTACCCACTGTCGAGTTGGGCCAATCACCTCGCTCCACGTGTATGATCGAAGGTCATTTCCCGGTCGCGGTTCGCTCGGAGCTTACCTCTCGACCATAACGCTCGCAGACCCATTTAGCCCACATAAGTTACCGCGTAGATCGCCGACCCGCAGTCGGACCTTCGGACCGGTACGGACGACCCAGATCCCTCGACCGGCCAACGCACTGTCCCACTAGCAGGAAAGTGGCCGACCACGCATTTAATGCACGGTCTTAATGGGGTACCTGTCAGCTCCCCACGCCAACACGTCGAGGCGGTAACTTCTCTCTCCTCACAGTATAAATAGTCCCTCCTCATTTATTGCACGGTAAGTTTTCCCACCTAACTCTGGTCATCATTTGATTATTCCGACCCTCTTCATCGAACCTGACTTGAGCGTCGGAGCATCAACCCGGGTCTCACACCCTCCTTCCCCGAGTTGGTTTCGGAGCTCACGTTTACCTCGATCCATTGCAGATCTCGGGCAGCCGGACGACCGTTTCCCCTCAACAAATAGAGTGACCGTGTCGAACCTCTCGATCGGACTCCAAGCAGAGATTTTGGCTCGATCACTAAGTAAATATGTTTTAATTATAAGAAATTTAAATGTGATTTATTCTAAATTAAATATGAAACATATATGAGATATTTAAGAGAAAAAGAAAAAGAAATCAAATTGAATTTGAGCTCGTTTGGATTATCGTTCGACCCACTAATTTGTTCTAAGTTATTAGGATAATCTTGGGTTCAATGTTTTTTTCAACTTTCAACCCAACTTACGAATTAACAACCCAACTCACAATCTTTTTGTATTGGGTGCATAATGGGATTTGTCGTATTGGGTTGTTTGAGTTATGGGTTTGTATTAGAATTTAGAAATGTTAAATTTGCCACCCTATTAGTGATCATGATTGTTGAGGTCCATTCATTTTTTAGTGGACTCGAATCATAAGTTAGAAAAATTTTCTCTGTACCGCTGATAATTTGGTACGCGATGCTCAATTACGAGATTTTTAGTTGAGTTAATATAATTTTGACCCAATAAATTACAATATCAGTTAATCAACAAGATATGATCTTTTATACTGATACGTTTGTAAATTTTTTTATAGGGGAGTCTTTGAAAACTCCTCATGAGTTGAAAAATTTTTAGTCATTTTCAAAAATATTTCAGTTCATTTCCTAGATGAGATGCATATTTTGAGTTTACTCCCTATTTTTCGGGGCACTTACGATATATGGCCAAAAATATACGACATAACACGATTTAGATATACAATTCTTGAATTTTCATCTAGGGAATGAACTGAAATATTTTTGAAAATGGGGAGCAAACTAAACATTGAGTTCACAATTGGGGATTTATCACACATTTTCCCTTTTTTTATTTTTATTGCATTGGATATATTCTTCGCGTGGAAAACTTAAAAAAAAAAAAAAAAGTCTATTTTATTGTATCCAAATCATGTTGTGTTCATATACTGACATTATAAACTATATAATACTACTATATTGGAATATTTTTAAAAATATTATTTTATAGTCTCGTATTATATCAAATATTGACATAAAACACGTGCCACGGAATAGAATGAGCACTATTGATTGTCCATATCATGAAATTATCACCCCTACCCTAGTAATGACCTCTATTGGTCATCTATATTTACATTGCCGGTAGTTTACTCCAAATAAAATTAGAAAATTACAATTTAATATCACTTAATCAAAAAATTATATTTATATTTTCTCATAAAGTTAATTATTACATTAAACAAAAACTAATTTTTTTTTTTAGATATTATTAAATTTATGAAAATATATAACCATAATTATTAAATTCATAAAAAAATGTAAATATAATGATTTAAATAAGTAGTTCCAAATTATTATTCTCTATATTCTATAGTCTTACATTGCTTGCTTTTTTTTTAATATATCACTATACTTTTGAAGCCAACCAAAGCATCAAATGGGCAGAAACAAACAAAGAACCCACACAAAAATAAAATCTTGAAATCCAATATAAAAAATGTGGCTATCTCACCAACTTCACCAAGATGCGAACTCAGTACAGACTACAGTACACAGAGTAGAAGCGGCAACTTGGTTTTCTACTTTTCTTTCCCTTCATCAAAACATCAATTCAATCATCATTCCATCGAGGAAGCCCATAATAACCAGCCGCCAGAGACGCACTAGCCCAAGATACACACATTCTGCTCTGGGAAAGCGCCGCAAACAGAAATGACAATGGCGTCTTCCCTATCTTCCTCTTATTCTCTGCTCAATCTTTCCTCCAAACCCAACAGAAATTTAACGAAAGCAAACAAGATCCATCCTTTTACCATCCTCCAACGCTCTCCCATTTTCAGGTAGCCTTTTCTTGTTATGTTTTTACTCGATTTTTCATAAGATGGGGTCTTGTCTTTCCGTTATGTGTAGAGTTCTGGTTGTGTAGTGCGTCAAGATTGAGTTTTTTCGTTGGGGTTTTCGAAATAATTGATGAATTGAGGTGTTAAAGATTCGAAATTTGTTTGGGTTTTGGTGTCTGGGTGGCTTCTGCTTTTTCGTAGATTCTTTTAGTTCATTAAGATTAAAGTCAAACAGCTGGTACTATAATTAATTGTCTGGTTTATATTTGCTTTCATATGTGAATGGAATAGCATGCAGCTGCCGAAAATTGAGTTGGTCCTGACTAAAGAACAATAATTATTTAGGTTTAGCTTTTATGATAGTGTCATTCAATTATGCCAGAATTATGTGGTTGCATTGTGGGTTTGTCAGGCCATATCTTTGGCTCTGAAGCTAGTAGTTATTTATTGCTTTTCTGGGTTTCAGTTTTCTCTTTTGTTCAAGAGAAAGAAAAGTTAAAAAGATTCTATTCCAAACAGAGCATCAAAAGTCAATTCCACAACCCAACAATTTTTTTAAGTTTTTTTCCCCCTGCTTTGGTGGTTTCTTAATGATATGATTTAGGTCATTTGTTAAATGATGTAAGGGAATTCCACAACCCAACAATTTTTTTAAGTTTTTTTCCCCCTGCTTTGGTGGTTTCTTAATGAAATGATTTAGGTCATTTGTTAAATGATGTAAGGGAGGCTTTCAGAATGCTTAAACTTCTAAAGTAAATAACTGAAGTTACTTCTGTTAGTCGAACCCTCATTCAAGGTTGTAATTTTCCAATGGATCTTTTCTTCTATGTTCTTAAAAGTTCTGTTATCTTTGTTTCTCCAACAGTTAAAAGATATTTTTTCTTTTCTCAATCACAGAATTGGTTGCAGTTCGGAGTTGCAAAGAAGGGATTCGTTCAATTTCAGTCTATCTGCTTCAGTTGCTAGTGCAGGTTTCCCTGGCTTTCTCATTTATACACACTTAACTACAAACTCGAGAAAGTGTACCTTATACTAACAAGCTACAATTTCCAAATTGCTAGATCTTTTGCTAGATGAAACTGTGGAAAA
The DNA here is from genome assembly GCA_037501455.1 of Lantana camara. Lineage (NCBI taxonomy): Eukaryota > Viridiplantae > Streptophyta > Magnoliopsida > Lamiales > Verbenaceae > Lantana > Lantana camara. Next base: position 24,319,728 of record CM074855.1, on the reverse strand, counting down.
AGCTAAACTTCCAAAGGGCGACACTTGGTCCATTCATAAATTTGGTGGCACCTGTGTCGGAACTTCTGAAAGAATACAGAATGTTGCGAACATTGTTGTTAAGGATGAGTCAAAAAGAAAGTTGGTGGTTGTGTCTGCAATGGCAAAAGTGACAGATATGATGTATGATCTCATACAAAAGGCACAGTCGAGGGATGATGCTTACGTAATGGCATTGGATGCTATTTTAGAGAAGCACAAATCAACTGCAAGTGATCTACTTGAAGGGGATGAGCTGAATAATTTTTTAACTAAATTGAATCAGGATGTTAACAACCTTAAGGCAATGTTACGTGCTATATATATTGGTATGTGTATGATAGTTTGTGTTTGTGTTTGTGCGTGTGTTCTTTTATTTGCACTGGTTTTTCTTATATGATGTCCATTCCCTAAAACCTTGTAGCAATCTATTTCGAACAATCTATTTGTCAAACTAAATATAAATTTAAGCATACCTCTATTTATGAATTAATAATTACTTTATTCCTTGTACTTTGTCGACTAATTTTGATACGTGCAAAATTCGTGGATGTAATGCAGCTGGTCATGTAACGGAATCTTTTTCTGATTTTGTGGTGGGACATGGTGAGTTATGGTCTGCTCAGCTGCTCTCTGCTGTTGTGAGAAAGGTAGTTCTTATCATTAAAGATTTTATAATTCATCGACTTCATATTTTCTGTGTTTCTAAATATTTATTGCTCGATTCTTTTAGAGTGGGGTTGGCTGTGCATGGATGGACACCAGAGAAGTCCTTGTTGTAAATCCTACAGGGACTAATCAAGTTGATCCTGATTATTTGGAGTCGGGCCAAAGACTTGAGAAGTGGTACTCTGAAAATCCATCTGATACGATAGTTGCAACTGGTTTTATTGCCAGTACACCTGAGAATATTCCCACAACTTTGAAGAGAGATGGAAGTGACTTTTCTGCTGCAATTATGGGCGCTTTATTCAAAGCCCGTCAAGTCACAATATGGACTGATGTGAATGGTGTATATAGTGCAGATCCTAGAAAAGGTTTGTGCTTCTCATTTGCTTCAGATTGCACTCTATTCTTTATCGTTTGAACCTTTTCATTTTGGTTCTATTCTCGTCAAGTTGATTGTCCTAGCACTTCACTATGGGGATATTTGTGAGAAGTGAGAACTTCTGTTTTGGAGAAGCTAAAGTCGTACAGTGTCTTGTAAAAGTTGTAAGTGTTGAGCAAAAAAGTACAAAAGAGCATTTGAATAATAGAAAAAAGAACCTAGAAGCTGTGAAAAAGCACTCCAAAGTTGCTTCTAGCTTGTAGGTTTTTTAAATGCAGAAGTAGCAAAACAAAATGCTCTGTTTCGGCTTTTTTTTTGAGAGCTGAAAAGAGGTAAGTACCTTTTTTTCTTAAGTAGTTTGCAAGCACTCTATAACTGCTTAGAATTGTAACTTTTCTCTGTTCCTCGTTTTCAATTTAGATGTTGTTTTATAATAATAATAATAATAGTATTTCTTTATTTGATTGTCCTTGTTAGTTAGCGAAGCTGTGATATTAGACAAATTGTCGTATCAGGAGGCATGGGAAATGGTAATACTATTTTCTTTTTTTTTGTTTATCTATTACAATCTTGTGTTAAATGAGTCTTAGGTTGACACTGTATCAATCATCACTTGAATTTCATGCAGTCATACTTCGGAGCAAATGTGTTACATCCTCGAACAATTATTCCTGTCATGAAATACGACATTCCAATTGTGATAAGAAATATCTTCAACCTCTCCGCACCTGGAACAATGATCTGCCGACCTACCAGTTCTGACAATGAAGATGGTGAACAAATGGATACTCTAGTTAAAGGCTTTGCAACAATTGACAATTTGGCCCTCGTAAATGTTGAGGGGTGGGCCTTTTATGCATTGGATTATGAAATAAATGTTTTTCTTTTTATTAACTTCATTCAACCCCTTCGGAGATTGCTTTATTACATGTGGTACCGACAAGTTTGGGAAAACTAGAAACCACTCCCTAAAGAAGTTTAAAGTAGAGAGTGGTTTGGTGTAGTTTCAAAGAAAGTTTAGGGAGTGATTTGTAGTTTCCCAACTTGTTGGGTACCAACTTCATTCTTGCAAATCTCAGAGGGGCATACATGCAATTAAACCTTTTTTTCCCCTTACTTTACTGAGAATTGAGCTGCAATTGCTAATACATTTTTTTTTTGCAGAACTGGAATGGCTGGTGTTCCTGGTACTGCTAGCGCCATTTTTGGTGCCGCTAAAGATGTCGGAGCAAATGTAATCATGATATCACAGGTACTTCATTTTTCTATTTCTTTTAGTTTTTCCTCTTCGCTCGTAATTTAATGTTTCATTTGGGAAACGGGATTTGATTTTGATATACTTGTACAGGCTAGTAGTGAGCATTCCGTGTGTTTTGCTGTTCCAGAAAATGAAGTAAAAGCTGTTGCGGCAGCTTTAGAGTCTAGATTTCGCGAGGCTCTGAATGCTGGCAGACTTTCTCAGGTATATGATTTCAATTTTTATATCCATTATTACTTGAGGATGAATGTGATGTATGCTATGTCGTTGCTAAATGCAAATTTTGATTAATCATCTTCTCCTAGTAGTTGACAGCATCATCTATACTATAAAATATACTATAAAGTGAGAGGCCATGAAATATTTGCTTTGGTCTACCAATTTTCGTTTATGTTGTTTTATTCTTTTCTATTTCTCCCCTCTATTCTCTTTTTTGTCCACATTTTCTTCCATTTCTCTTTCTATTTTTCTCTTGCTTCTATCCTCTCTCGTTCCTTTCTCCAACACTTCATCTACCCTCTTATTATATACAAATATAACAAGTATATTAAAGATAGTGCAAAAAGGATTATGATCACATGTTTAATTTACACTACCTAAATTTGGGTGTGTGATTAGATTATATTCTTCATTCTCTTGCGCAACATTTGAGTGTACCTGATTTACTATGTTTTTCTCAATCCTCTTTATTGAAGTTTGATATTCTGCAAAAAGCTGCTTCTACGGTTATAATGCCTAAATTTACTAAATTTTACATTTAATTCTTGATTATTTGCAATTTTGCAGATTGCAGTCATTCCCAATTGTAGCATTTTGGCTGCGGTTGGCCAGAAAATGGCGAGTACCCCTGGAGTCAGTGCTACACTTTTCAATGCACTTGCCAAGGTTGCGAAGTTTGAATACTTTTGCTTTTATTTATTATTTTTTTTTTCTCAATATTGTCATAGCAATCACACACAAACGAGAAAAAGGAAATGCCAAAAAAAATATTATTTTCTAATATCTTCTATAGTGAATCGATTGGAAAAATTCTTCAACCGTGTTCTTTTACAGGCTAATATCAATATACGTGCTATAGCTCAAGGGTGCTCTGAGTATAATGTGACCGTAGTTCTCAAACGAGAAGATTGCATAAAGGCATTACGAGCTGTTCACTCAAGGTTTTACTTGTCGAGAACTACGATAGCAATGGGTATTATTGGACCCGGATTGATTGGTGGCACGTTGCTGGATCAGCTCAGAGATCAGGTACTTGTCAATTTCTAGGCTCTTCTTCGTAGCCTAAACTATCTTCTTGAGATTTCAAACTTCTATATGTCTTCACTTAATGCATGTAATTGATACAATTTCAACTCTGCAAGGACTTAGTTATTGATTTGATTGATTTTTCGAACACCATCATTTTACCATCTGAATGTTGTTCTTCTGATCTATGTGTTTTTCGGTTTATGGATTTAATGAAAACAATAGTTTATTCATACACTAACTCAGAAAGATTCATAATTCAATTAACTATGCAGGCTGCAGTCCTCAAGGAAAAGTTCAACATTGACCTTCGTGTGATGGGTATTACTGGATCAAGGAACATGATCTTGAGTGACACGTAAGTTTTGGGAATTTTATCAAAAGCACTTCATCCAACTATTCAGATGTGTAACCTCTATGCAGCGAAAATGGCTTATTTTAGAGGTGTTTGGTTGAACTTACACGCTCCTCTACAAGAGCTTATAAGATGTTAAATAGCTTATAAGCTCTCATAATAAGCAGCCAAACATGCTCTTAGTTGCATGCATTTTTTTGCACTTAACGTTTGATTGTTCTAGGGGAATTGATTTGTCAACATGGAGAGATCTTCAAAAGGAGAAAGGAGAAAAGGCAGACATGCAGAAGTTCATTCAAAATGTTCATGGGAATCATTTCATCCCTAATACAGTCATCGTAGATTGCACTGCGGATGCTGAAATTGGAAAACATTACCATGACTGGTTGCGCCGAGGGATCCATGTAATTACTCCCAATAAGAAAGCCAATTCGGGGCCACTCGAGCAGGTAATGCTTAATGCTGCATCTGCCTTTCTGTTTTGTTTTTTTGCCCTTTAACAGTAGATAGTTTGCGTCTTACAACTTTTGGTCCGTTCTTGTTTTAATTTGTAGTATTTGAAGTTGAGAGCTCTTCAGCGACAATCGTATACTCATTACTTCTACGAAGCAACTGTTGGAGCCGGTTTACCAATCATTAGCACATTGCAAGGCCTCCTTGAAACCGGTGACAAAATATTGAAAATTGAAGGAATATTTAGGTTTGGTATTTCTTATACATCCAGAATTATGGCAAATACGGCTGCCCCTTTTTTCTAAAATTTGACTTCTCTTAAACTTATGCTCACGCAGCGGGACCTTAAGTTATATATTTAACAATTTTGTGGGAGATCGAGCGTTTAGTGAAGTGGTGAAGGAGGCAAAAGAGGCAGGTTACACTGAACCCGACCCCAGAGATGATTTATCTGGAACTGATGTGGCTAGGAAGGTAAAAGGAAACGGCAAATCCATATGTGCTTTATTATAATATGAACTTGTTTGTAGTCATACTTACTAGCAATATAGAGAAATTCGAGTAAGATAATTTGCACCACATGAATGTATTGCATGATGGTGCAGGTGATAATCCTTGCTAGAGAGTCTGGATTGAAGCTAGAATTGTCAGATATTCCTGTTCAGAGTTTAGTGCCAGACCCGTTGAAGGTGAGAAAAATTTGAATTCTATGGACTTCTCGATAGAAGCATTGTTTAGTCCCCAATGTGATTTTCTGATGCATTATTCCAGGATGCTTCGTCAGCTGAGGAGTTTATGCAGCAGTTGCCTCAGTATGATCACATCTTAGCAAAGCAGAGAGAGGAGGCTGAAGCAACTGGTGAAGTAAGTACTTTTAAACTTCATCCCCCAACCGAAATTCCAAAATCAACTCATAGCAGCAATGCTTTTGGGGAAAGAAAAATTTATATAATTATATTACGTGCTTGAAATGTTAATATTATAATGTCGTAAATAACTGTTAGATTCTTCAGTGTGACTATAATTTTTTATTACTTGTTAAAATTAATGATGAGTGTAAAGGAAAATATATAATTAAGATTGAAATTAAATAACAAAAAGATAGGATAGTTAAAAAATATTAAAAATGGAGAGAAGAGATAGGATAGATAGACTGAAAGAGGACCGGGATTGAGAAATTAAAAGCAAAAAATGTAGAATAGTGGATGGCACCTGGTTAGGAGCTGCTAATCAGAACAGATATTGTCAATGCATATATCCGTGAACTCACGAGCTTTAAATTCTTGAAGGTGTTGAGATATGTTGGGGTAGTAGATGTTTTGAACAAGAAAGGAACAGTGGAATTACGAAGATACAAAAAGGAGCATCCATTCGCGCAGCTCTCAGGATCTGATAACATTATAGCATTCTCAACTCTGAGATACGAAAAGCAGCCATTGATAGTTCGTGGTCCTGGTGCTGGTGCTGAGGTGACAGCTGGTGGAGTATTCAGTGACATATTGCGCCTTGCGTCATATCTAGGTGCACCGTCATAAGTTCATCATCAACTTATGTTCTCGGGTTTCTTTGTCCTAGCCTCAAGATTGTAGTGTTCTTTAGTAGTTGAGTTTGCAGCATAGAGGACTTACCTAGCTATCGTAACCACTTTTCCTGCTAATGTGGAGGTATTAAGACCCTTTGCTGCTGTATCTGCTCTGTTGAAGGTGTATTGAAAGAACCAGCATGTTGAATAATTTTGCTTGTGTTTTTCCCAGAAATAGAAATAAAAGTAGTTTGTTTGTTCAATCCAACTGCAATCTGGGCTAAGCAGCCTAAATTGTGGTACAGTTGCCAAATCCAATTCCGGCTGGTAAATCCTATATTCAATTCATTTTGGGACCAAGGTAATACTTTGAGTCTCTGAAAAACCTCGTGATGGTTTCAGCTTTCTTGGATGAAAGATCGGTATTCTCCAGAATGTATTCCTTTGAGGCCTTTGCTATTGCTTCAATAGAACCAATGGCCTGACTCAGCTGCATGGGGAAAAAACAAGATTTAATGTTTTCAAGCATGGGTAGAGAAAAAAGGAGCAGAAAGGGTGAAGAAGGAAAAATATCGGACAGTAATATATTATTACCGCATTTGCATCATGGTTGTCGATCCTAGGAATGGATGTAACTACTTTGATATAAATGTCCATGGTTTGTACAGACTTCTCCCTCTTAAACAATGTCAACACATTATTAGGTATGCATTCCACCAAAAAATTATTAGGTTTGCATTACAAATGAAAAATAAGCTTGCAATAATGAAATAAAGGTCCAATGGACAAACCTCAGCTCTCAACTTTGCTATGCCATCCTGCCGCTTACAAACTGCAGCAAAAGAGCCTGGGATAAAATATGCATGAAACATAGTGCAGAACAAGATACATATGCATAAGTTTAACCTTACCTCCACGAGCATGTGCTATCTTTACAATCTTCTCAAATCCCATTTCTAAGTCTTGTACAGGAATGAAAGTTGGTTTGCCAAGCTCCATGCCAAATCTAAAACATGAAGGTGTGTTAACCAAGTATATAAAGCATACGAGGAGGGAAAACGAAGCTGCAGTAAGCTAAGAATACACTAACTTGAAATAGGAGCGTATGAAAGAGTCATTCTGACCCTTGGTTGGGAGAGTAACAACCACATATAAGTGTGCAAACTGCGCCCTCAACTTCTGAATTCTATATCCGGTAGATAAAATTTGATAGGAGATAAGTATAAAGCTTAGACAAAATTTGCAGAATTTGCAGTATTTACTTGCTGAATATAGATGCAGTGTCCTCGAAATCCCAATTAGTTGCAAACAGGAAAGCTACAGATACACCCCCACAGTTGAAGATGAAATCCTGCAAATGAAGCAGATTCAAAAGCTGGCCAAGGATCAAAGTGTGAATGTATGAGAGAAAGGGAGGGTAAATACAGGAGCAATAGCCACAAAGTTTAATCGAAAAGAATTTGCATCGAGGAAAGAGGAAATGAAGTTGATGAAGGATGGATGTTGTTTATCCCTCCATCCAGTATTCATAATGCAAACACCATTGCCAGATCCTGCAACGAATTCAAACACAACGATTATAGAGTTTCCAAAACCATATGCACATGATTTAGAAACGAAATCATTAGCCACCAGCATAAAATCTAAGCAATCTCCTTCTCATCATAAAACAGAGCAAATTACAGATAAGCTCATCGGGAAACAGAGTCCGATTCTATCAGAAGAAACATAAACTGGTTGAGTTTTCAAGCATAACGATATGAAATGAAATCCTAATTCTGGAAATTGATCAAACTAAAGAGTTTACATCCAATACAGAGAAGATCCAACAACACCTTGAAACTTGCTTGTTCTCAAGATTCCGTGAAGAATGTGTACACTTTGATGCAGATAGGAGGACTGAATTCGCAGGAAATGCCTAATCATAACTCAATCGAAGATTAATTTGAATTAAGAGCTAATACTAATGCTTTATCCAATTTCCAAAGTCCAAACAACAAAAATTCCTCAAATCGCCTCAATCATATCTCTGTTAACATGATTGAACAGAAATTTAAGCTGAAACACTCTACAATTAAGCAATTCAATGCAATAAAACACGCCAAACGAAAGTTTTTGAGCAACATGAAGATCAGCACAAATCATCTACATCGTAGCAGGCACCATTGAAGCCGATTTAAAAACAGTCCAAATTAAACCAGAGCGAGATCATCATAAGCCGAAAGAAGTACCTGAATTTGATGGATTCGAAGGCGTCGATTCTCTAGAACCGCGCAAAGATTGCATGTTTACAGCAGAGTGAGTTTACACGAAGCGGAGAGCAGAAAAGAGACCGAAAATATGAGGGAGAAAGGCGGGAAGCTCGAAAACGGTAATATATCCCCAATTATGAAATCGCTATAAGCTTAGCACGACTTTAGGCTATGACACGACTCAATCAAAATTAGAAAAAGGAAATTCGCACAGAACGCTACTTTTGCAAGATTATCAGCTTTGGGGAAAAATGCCGGGGGCCGCCGTGAACTCCACCACCGCACCGCCGCCGAAGCGGCTCTTATTCGACCGGCGCTACGGCTGGGTGTAAGTTATTTCTGTGTCCGTTTACACATAATTTTCGCTGCTTTATAAGTTTTATGTCAATAATTAGCTTTGATTTCTTTGCAGGTTGGATGAATGGCAAGAGCCATCCAGAGAAGCCCTATCCGGTGGCCGTGGAATGTATTAATTTCGCATTTATGTGTATCTATATTTTCTTCATATTATCTGCCTTTAAAGTGTTTGAAGAAATAGCCAGATGAAAAATACTGAGAAACCCGCTTGGTTTGTAGTTTAATGATGTACTGTGTGCTCACTTTTGATGAAATATTGTTTGGTGATTTTCATGTCAAGGTTCTGCATTGTGCCTCTTGCGAAAGGAATGGTTGCGAAGGCATCGGACTCGGTATGCATTTCACACTATGTTTTGGTTGTTGAACTAAGTTGCAGGGCTCTGTAATCTGATATGTTTGGTACTATGATTCATGGCTTTAATTCTGTTGCAGTTGGAATTCTGATATTAGTTTCTCTCACTCTGATATTTTGATGGTTCTTATATCCTTTCACTTTTCAGACATGTTGTTTCTCGATCTATTCAGTCGCTTTCAATTTCGATGTTAACTGTATTTATTTCTTCATGTTGTTCCATTAAGATGGCTGAAAAAAAAATTTCTGTGAACTGTTAATGACAATATACTTGTATTAAGAGCACACATGTGTATCTTGATTTAGCATAATCCTGCAATTCTCCTATGAATAGAATTTTAAAACTAAAAAACCTTAATATGTCGAATTTATTGAAGTATGGCATGTGATGGAAATCTTGTAGAGTTTTTTAGACAGGAGTCAGCTAGCTTTGCTCAAATCAGTGTCATAGTTGGGTTGAGTTGGTATAAATTGGCACAACCACACAGGAGTACTAAGGAATCTGTACTGGCAAGAAGTAGAGTTATTTAGGGGTCGGTTAGCTTTGCTCAAATTGATGTCATAGTTTGGTTGAGTTGGTAACTTGGTATAACTTGACACAAAAGCACGAAGGAATCTGTACTGGCACAAAGACAATTATTAGCACCAAATGGTTTGTAATGTGTAAATTATACGCTTTCATCATTGTTTTCCTGGCAATGTTGATCAAATTAACATGAGGACCAAAGCCAAAAGCCATTTTTGACATAAACTACAGGTTTAGTATATGAGATTAACTATCGCAGTTACTCATAGTGTTGTAGATGTTCCTATTAGTGCATTAATGAAGTCCTTTTCCGTTCTCTTTGTATTATCTGATTCTTTTCCCTTCTTGAACATTCTAGATATTGTGATAATTATGTTGGTTGTCCTAGTATGCTTTGTTGCGTTGAAAAGTAATTCAAAATGATGAAAACAAGCAGCCTATCATACTTGAACACGTGATCTATTGCATGATTTCTCAGTTTCTGTTATCTGCATGGTAGTCGTGCAATTGGTTGGTTATTGGGATGCCGTAATTATATGCAAACTTTGTCATAGAATTCCGCAAATCTTGATCAGCTGGTGGATGTTCTGATATATGGAAACTTTCTTGTTGTAAAGCTCGGTTATTTGCTGCAGAAACGATTACACTGATGTATTTCTGCATCTCTCTCTGTCAGATAAACTTTGTCGCAAGCTCCACATTGGATATCCTCAAAAAACCAGACGCATGCTCATCCGAAGCTTTTCAAACCGCCGTGAGTGATCGATTACATAAATTTGCATCTGCAGTGAACAATACCGGACTTGTTTTGATGGAAGCTGGAAGAAATATCAAGAGGCCTTCAACTTCTTGTTCAGAAGAAAACAGTGGACTGCAAAGCGAATAGCATGTACACCAATTTAGCTTATGAATCAATTTAAAGTATGCCTATGTTGAGCTTATTCACATAAATATGTATATTTTTGTTATTTTTGTTCTACATCCCGGGTACCCGAAACTCGAAAAAATGTCTGCTAGCATACCACTATTATTAAATTTAGGGATAGTTATTGGTGTTATTACGGAATACTTCCTACACCGTCTAAAATTGATGACGTCAATGGACGAATTTTGTACACCCTTGTTTACAAATAGCACCGATCGTTAAGCACATCGTCTAAAATTGATGATATCAATGGACAGATTTTTCTCTCAGGGGGAGTTCGTAATTTTCGAAACCTCAGGGGGTATTTTGTATTATGTATTATTCTGTATTAATGTCAAACCTCAGGGGCGTTGGTAATTATCTGTTAAATATATTTATGATCTCATTATATTGTTCTGGAAAAGTGTATGTATGTAGCGTAAAGTGCAGGTATTCTCATGTTTTGCCCTTTTTGTTATTTATTTATTCAATTATTCATATATTGACGTGTGATACACGAATATTTTTAAAAATATTATTTTATTATATCTTATTGTGTCAGATATTCCTGTTCAATACTTTTCATGTGAAAAATTTAAGAAAAAATATGTGTCTAAAGTTGGTATCAACATATTATATTCATACAATATAAATGTGAACTTTTCATTAATTTTGGCGAAATTCTTATTTAAAACTTTCCAGATGAATTTGGTACACGTGCAGCAATATGGAACACAATTTCATGTGTCGTGAACGTCCAAGATAATCTACTCAATTGCTCATCACACGATTCACTTGTGGCAAAATCTAAATCCACCCAACTCTCTCTCTTCACACAAAAATATATTTAGCCAAATTACAAAAAAGTATTATGAAATTGAGAAAGTGGAAATTAGACATCTTTGCGTGGGAATCAGAATATACCAATACCATGAATAGCATCTATGGAATTTTTATTTTTATTATTATTTTTTTTAGCATCTATGGAAATCGATGTTATATTATTCATAAAAAAAATATTTTATATATAAGTGTTTCTATCTAATTCAAAAACATAATAAAATACTCAATTATCATCGGAAAAAGTTAATAAAAATTGATTCCTTTTAAATAAAAAAATAAAAATTAATACAAGTGAATAAAAAAACCCTTTCTACATGATAATGGTCGGAGCTCGAATTCCTATAACTAAAAAAGTTACCATCAATAAAAAAAAATTGTATTTTAATATTCAATTCCAATTTAACTTTTTTATTTTACAAATGCTCCGACCCGACTTAAAAATATAATGAAATACTCAAATACTAACGGTGTTTAAATTTTAATTATCCGGATTCGAATCTATAAATAGATATAGAAAAGATAAAAAAGAAAAGAACATTCCACAAGCAGATTCTTGAAAAAATAATAATAATAATAATAATAACAATAATACCTCCTCCAGAAGAATGTAAAACAATCAATTTCTTAACAATAAATTAAAAAAGAAAAGGAAAAGAAGAAAAAAAAAAGGGGGAAACAACATCCAATTTTCTTTATCTCTCACCGCCATTCATATTTCACCACTTGAAATAAAATGCCCACCGTTCCTTTAACTAGAACACCACCGCCGTGCCTCTGCCAGTCCTCCGCTGCCGCTACCTCCATTACTCTCCGGCAAAGGCCGTATTGCCACTTGTCGCTATTTGGGTTCAAGCCTAAGCGCTTCCATTTCCTCAAGCCATGCTCTTCGCTCAGGGAAACCAAGAAGCAGCAGCAGACGCTTTCGAAGCCTCCGAGCAATGCTCCGGCGCCGAGAAGCCTCAGGAGTCTGCTGAATTTCAACCCCAGAGGCGATGATGACGAAAATAAGGACGGTGATGCGGCGGCGGACGGCGGCGGAGATGATGCCGCGGTTAAAGGCACAATCTTGGCGGGGATTTTGCTTCTGGGTGTTGTTGGTGGATTTGGAGCTGTTGGGTATGTGTACAAGGATCAGATCAATGCTTTTTTGACGCAGTTTTCTGGCTTCATTGAAGGTGATTTTTTCGTGAAATCTGTGCACCCTTTTGGCAGTTTTGCGTATTTTTAAGTTCTTATTAGTTGATCTCACCAGTACGAACTCCAAGATTTTGAACTTTTTCCTTAACCTTTTAGCTGGAACTTTTATCCCGGGGAACAACTTTTGCTGCTTTAAAGAATTTCTAAGTGGATGCATTAGTTATTTTAGGTATTTTACTCAGTAGTTTGATTGTAATAGTGAATACTCAGAGGATTAATGAGGATGCCGGCATTGCACTGGTGGGGTTTTGATTGTTGGAAGATATTGACTGTTGTTCTGAGTTGAACTAAGTTTGACTCAGCTTTCTGATCTGAGTGTTGGAGTGACAAACTCTTGCAAAAATTCAAGATTAGTCTTGGGTACTCAGTTTCTATGGTTTCTTCATTACATTACCATTCTATGTAATTCGCTGTGGCTCGAATCGAGATAACATGGTTTTTCTTTATCGTGATTTCGTGGTTTAAGTTCCGGTTTTGTTTTTGCTGTTATATCTCATGGCTCTTATGTAAAAATCCATCTCAATTCCAATTGTTTCATCTATGTTGGAGTCCAAGGTAAAGAAGATAAGTAAATTGAACAATGCAAACTATTTGATTTTTCTGAAGCTGGCAGTCTGTTTGCAGAGCATTCTAAGCATCATCGCTTTATGGTTTATAATGGAAACACTTCCTTTGCACCTCTGGATTTTCTTATACCATCTTTAAAATTTTGAATCGGTCTCATGTTGATTTCCCACATCTGGTTATTTGGAAACTATGTTTTGTTTTCTCAAGTTTCTCTTGGGTATTTGTTCTTTTTCCAGGTTATGGGCCTGCTGGGTATGCTATTTTTGTAGCAGTTTATGCTGGATTGGAAGTAAGAATACAGCTCTCTTGTCTAGTTTATTATGTTGGCTCAAGTAGTATCATTTTGCTGCGAAGTTATCATCATTGAATGTCTATAATTCCGCAAGCATTTAAGCGAATAGGCATAATATTCAAAGTTTAATTAATAGCTTTATCTGAAGTTGGAGAATGTTCAAGAAAATATAGATGGAATGGGAATTTCCTGCCACCTAATGTTATATATTGTACTTCAGAATTGGATAAGAATATAATGATGCAAGAATGTGTAGTTCTAACTAGTCGAATACATAACTATTCAGTTGGGATAACTGGAACCTAAATGGAAACATGAAATGAATCGAAGTCACGAAAATGCACATCAGTGTTCTTGAACGATACCAAATAGAAAATAAATCTATTCCATTGTTAAAATGGATCTTCCAAAATGTTTTTTCGTATGTGCTTCTTCCATTTCGACAATTTAATGATGCAGGATGTTTCTTTGTGTTGTAGATACTTGCAATACCTGCCATCCCATTGACTTTGTCTGCTGGTCTCCTTTTTGGCTCGGTTACTGGAACAATCATAGTCTCTCTAAGTGGAACAGTAAGTCTACAATCTGTGTGAATAGAATGGAAGTGTAAAAATACGGACTGAGATTTGAAATTTTTGTTTCTTCATGTTCAGGTGGCAGCAAGTGTTGCATTTCTAATTGCAAGATATTTTGCCCGTGAGAGAATTCTTAAGTTAGTTGAAGGAAATAAAAAGTTCCTTGCAATAGACAAAGCTATTGGAGAAAATGGCTTCAAAGTTGTTACTCTTCTCCGTTTGAGTCCATTGCTTCCCTTTTCTCTGGGGAACTACCTATATGGACTTACATCCGTCAAGTTTGTACCATACGTGTTAGGAAGGTAAGCTAATTTGTCCTTTTCTCGTTCATATTTATTTTCTGTTTACAATTGATTTCTGCCTTCCAATGTGCATGATATTTGCGACATTAAGTAGAAAATTTCCTTTTTTTCCCTTGCGACTTGATTTAGAAATTTCATATGGTTTCATTGATCATGGTGTACGAGGATGAAGCCAGTATTTGGAGGAGCGGGGCAAAAAAAAATAATAAAAATTGAGGGGGGCGAAATTACAAGTTTTTCGAAACTTGTACATTTTAATAAAGGATTTAAAAAATACCTCAAAGTATTTTACACTACCCCAATCCCCCTCCCTCTGTCCCTGATGGTGGATGAAGTATTAGTAGTGATGCTATCAGATGGATATTCACTCATTTAGTTTATTAACCTTACCAGATCAAAGATTTGCTTGGCCCAAGCTGCAATAATCTTGGTATACGAATTATACACTTTATGTATAATGCTGCTCAAAACTCAGAAACGAAAATCCTGATGACTTTGAGCCTTTACATTTCATTCAAGTAGAAGGAAAGTCTATTAGCGGAATTAACTTGATTAGGGAGTGTTTGCAAAACTTTAAGCTTTAAAGAAAGCCAAGATCGAGTGTTCTGTTTTGCCATTTCCGCTTAAGATAAGCTACAAGCTAAAAACACCTTTCAGGGTGCTTTTTCCTGCTTCCAATCTCCTTTTCCTTTTACAGTTAATAGTACTCTCGTATTTCCTTGTTCAAACACACACAACTTTTCTTACAATGCTAGCTGCTACTTTAACTTGTCCAAAATCATTCACAAGTGTTTGCAAAAACCCATTTAAGAGTGTTATATTTCCTTCTTGCAGTTGGTTGGGTATGCTTCCCGGAACATGGGCATACGTGAGTGCAGGCGCATTCGGGCGGGCAATAATTGTGAGTTGCACTCAGTTTTCTTGAATCTTACATTAACCAGACCCTTCTCTTTGTGTAAGCTTACGTCTTTTCTTCCTCTTTTTTCTGGATTTCTTCCAGCAAGAAGAAGCTGAAATAGGGTTAGGTGGAGGGAATGGTCAGCTATGGACACTGGGTCTAGGCCTATTAGCAACGGCGATAGCTGCGACTTACGTCGCCCGGTTAGCTAAGGTAGAAATCCAAATATCAACCAAACTAGCTTTCTCCTCTTTGAATCCTCTGTTTATGATCCCTTCTTCAGAAACTGAAATGTTGGTTGATGATGTGCAGGATGCTGTGAAAGACATTGATGAGTGAGAGACTGCAAAACTAGAGCTACAATATAAATGTAAAATTGGTAGATACATTATTAACTAACTCATCATGTAAATCCAAATTTTTATGGTGGATGAAATAATCTTCTTGATATCATTTTTCTCTTCGGTTGAGAAATTAGTTACAAAAAAATGAAAAAAACGTCTATAGTAGGTGCTACTTACAAAAGATATCCGATAATAGGTGCTACTAGTAATTATTTCAATCCTAACCACTAGAGTTAGAGAAATTACAAAAGGCATTTATAATAGGTGCTAGTGTTGCTACTAGTAATTATTTCAAATATTAACAACTAGAGTTAGGGATGGGAGAATAGTGAATACACTTTGATGGTGTTGAGATGGCACCACATGTTACTGTGTGTCAACCGGTTATGGGCCCTGTTGGAGGACTTGCCCAAGTTATCAGTCTCGACCCGAGGTCCTCCTCCTCTCAAGCCAACACTTCACTAATAGTTCGGAATGTTTTATCTTCTTCTTTTGTCTAGTTCCACTCTCCTCGAGCCAAATAGGCTATCGACCAAGATTCCCGCAGTAGATTCGACCCAGAGTGAACAGTATGAAGTACATTAAATGCAGGACATCACATTATGCAAACGTATTAAATAATGTTCATACCTTGTGCTATTACTCTCATTACTCTAAGAAGGTAAGTACGAATGAGTCATGTTGCAAATGACCGTAATCATCACACCTTTAATTGCGTGAACTCTCACATAGTAAGCACTCAACTATAAATACGATCTCATTTACTATTCCTACAATTAATACACTCACCCATATCAACTAAAATGATTGATTTGTGCGTTGGAGTGTCAAAACAGGATAAACTCCCAGTCCTGTTTTTTACCTTTGAGCTAACGTTTGCTCATCCTAGCAGCTTTCAGGAAATTCAAGTCTTCCTCTCAAATACAAATTTCTTGGGTGATGTGAGAGTTCACACCTACTGTCCCGCAATAGGCGGATTTGGACACCATCACACTTTTACCTGTGTGTCCCTTTCTCCCCTCTCTCTTTGTCAATTGACGACGGCCGGCACCTCAATACCATCACCGGCCGCCTCTAAGACAAGCTTTAGCGCCGCTTCAGTCCCCTGAAGGTAAGAACCAGGGTTTGATTATATTGTTTGGAATTTTATTTAATTTCAAATTGTATCTTGAAATTAAGTTTGTCATTGATTGTTATTGAATTTGAAAATTCTGAACCCGCAATATTCGACCTTTGACACCCACACGTAATTAGAGCAATTATAAAAAGTTCGGATTAGGGAAAATTCCTAGTAATAGATTAAACTACCTAACAAATAATTTTGATTTTTAAACACGCACATGAAAATAGGTGACCATTCAATCTAATTTTTGGGCATTCTAAAAGACGTTACCCACGTGTATTAATTTTAGCCTAATAATTTTATTTTTCTAGTAAAAATTAAAGATTTAATCTTTTTCTCTATAAATTTAAAGATAGTTTGAAATAACTTCCTATCAGTTTATGAAAATTATACAACATATTTTGAGAGGTATTTTAAGTACTACATTATATGAAAATTATACATATTTAGTCAAAATGGTGAGTTAAGTAAAAATGTGATGTCCAACTAGGAATTTATACCACGTTAGCCCCGATAAATGGGTTTTTAGGTCCAATCTAATTATATATATATATATATATATATATATTAAAAACGATCTTTTAAATTCATTGGAAAAAAATTCTTGATTTAGCTTAAAATTCCACCCGCGAAATCCTCAAAGCCCAAAGCGGCTTGCGCCCGATAGCTACTCCGACTCCTCATCGCCGCCGTGACGCCGTCGCAATTTCCTCTTTGGCGGCTGCTGCACATACACACGGTAAACTTAACTGATCCCGATGAAAAATAAGTGTTCTTTTACCAATTCGAAGGAATTTCTAACATTTTACCTGAGATTCTCGACTCTTTTAATGTACCCAGGGTTTTCGTGATTTGTGAGTATCATCTTCTACATTTCTGTCCATAGTTTGATTTCAGTTTCTTGTTATTCTTGGGTGATCGAATGATATTTGATAAAAGTCCTCAGTTAGAGATTTAACTTTCTTGTTAAGATAAAGCATTGATTATTGGGACAGTTTGCTTTCAATTGGCAAATGATAGTTAGCTAGCTATTCCCTTTTGCTGAATGTAAGGAATTGTGTTGCAGATCAGTAAATTAATCCCCATGTTTTGCTATGATTCATAAATTGTGCTCTCTGTAACTGTATGGACAATGGAGTAGAAATTGGTTTATTTGTTTTACATTTTCGTGGGATTTAATCTATAGCATTTCTTTCCATCACTTGTGTGCACTTCCTTCGATCGGTATGTGCACTTGAAAAGTTCTTGTTTGGCCTCCGGAATCAAAGGGTTGCTGGAGTTGAGACCTAACTCAGACCTTGTAGACATTTATATACGATGCATTATTACATGGCTTGTTTATGTTTCAAGTCTCTTATTACATATTGTGCCCTCGCGGATCTGTCAGGAAACACTTTTATGCTTTGTATGGAGCTATAGATTAAGAATTTTGAGAGGAAAATGATGTGGAAAAGGCGAAAATACAAATATAGAGCATAAATTCGCATCATTTGAAGCGGGAAGGAATTGTTGTTCGTGTTTCCTCCCTAAAATCCATGATCCAAACAGAGGGTTAGTCTTTAGTTCCAGAATGTGATGGAAAGCATGTTGATCATTCAGATTACATTACTTGCTTAAAAATGTTAGCCCACCTTAGACTCATTTCCACAGAACTCCAAGCTGGTCTTAAACTGAATATTTGGAAACATAAATTGAAGTTGAATTATATTATCATTACTTTGGAAATGACAATAAACCACAGTTCAAGATATGCTCAAACCGCCTCGTGGAAAATAATTAACTCTGGAGCAAAATGTTTGCATTTTGTTGTGCTGTCAAAGTTTTGAATTAGGAATTTCGGCACAAATCCTACCGTGGGAGGTCATTTTCTACCATAATTCATTTCTTCAGTTATATTTCATTTTGTTACTGAGAAGAATATGATTGCCAACTGTAATTTTCTTCTCTGGTCCCTGTCTTGCATATCCTTGCCAATTCTGATACACATCAGTTGTAATATCTCTTTTTATACCTTTACGGTGTCTGCTTTTCTTGGGACAAGATAATTTACACAAATGTTACTTTACCAGGTTCTAGATTGGTTGCTTTTGGGGTGTGAGATTATATAGCTGGAGAATAACATAGCAAGAAGGTATAATGGGAGCTGCTAGTAGACCAAGACTATCAGGCATGCAGAAGCAAGTCCTCGCTCTATATAGAGGATTCTTACGAGCAGCACGTTCCAAATCCCCTGAAGAACGACACAAAATTGAGTCCTTTGTGTCTGCAGAATTCAGGCGCAATTCTTCGCAGGTTGATCGAAAGAATTTTCTCTACATTGAGTATTTACTTCGGCGTGGTAAAAAGCAGCTCGATCAACTAAAAAATCCAGGTACAGACACCGTGGGAGTTTCTCAGACGAAGAAATCTTGAAGTGGCATTTTACTGTTACTCATCTTTTCTTGAATTTTTTTCACCAATTAATAGTGAGAGGCCTTATTCAATGAGTTATACCAGATAATTATGCAAACAACTGCGGCATTATCAGACATTTTCCTCGGACATGGGATGTAATGTAACCACTTGATGTTGTAGAAATTGGGTCGAGTTTAGGATCCAAGATCCAGCAGATATTCATACTTGTGTAGGCTTATTGATATGAGATTCTTTTAGATGCAATGATCCATACATTATATACAAACTTGTAGCTTGGTAATAATTTTTTTTTTTTTTTTTTTTTTCTATATCTCATTATGTGTTCGAGCCGGGCCGTAGCTTGATTAGACTGGGCATTTCTACTCCGCCCACATAAGCAATCCATAAGCATTTATGCACTTATTAGTCATACAAACTTAGCGCGATAATTATTGTGATCCACGGTTGATGTTAGCAATCAAGCTGCTGTGGGTTTGGATCACTGGAAGTCAGGTTGCCTTTTGCTTATGCCAACGGTTGGTCATTTAATGTCGACGTGTAATAGGGATGTTGTGGTTATTTGTGCTCGCTTAATTGTCGTGTATGTTTGTTCTTTTGTCGGGCACTTCTGCACTTTCTCGTTAAATGATAGCTGGATTATGTCTCGTTGTATCAACTTTTGGCTTTCAGATTTATATGTGAAGGATCTGGTAAAACTTTACAGTTTTATTGACCGATTTCATTTAAAAAAAAAAAAAAACTGCTGTGGAAAAATTAATAATGAGGTCATGTTGGAGCTTCCTTCCCCGAAAAAAGTTGAACAAATTGAAACTATTATTCGTCTATTTCTTTATTGTAGTTACTTATTGGTCTTCATAAAAATGTAATTGGATTAATTTGTGGTTAATTAAACTTTATGAATTACCCCCTTAATAGCATAACTCACTAGTTTGGTGTTACTTTTTTGACCTGATCAAAGTTAATAGAATGTTTTGAGTTCGATTTTCAAAAAATATGATGTACGAACACGAATATGACAGTCACGATAAGAACATAAAATAATATATATTTTCTAAAAAAAAAATTCACATGATAAGTATTCGATACCGCACAGTAATTAAAAAACTCTTTTAAATGTATTAATGCATGAATTGTGACGCAACATGACTCAGATGCTAACATCGATGGTTTAAAAGTTAAAAAATATATAATTGTTTAATTAGAAATCCTACGAATGGCACTATATATATTCTGATTTCTGAGCATATAATTCTAATTTGTAATGCCACAAGTCACTTCATTAATCTACCTCTAATTGATCATCATTAATGATTAATTAATGTCACAAAGTCAAAATTATTTTTATTTGTGCACGTTTTGAGTTTCGTATCTCCCTTTTTTGTGTTGTCATAATATTCCCTTGATATAAAGGAGAATTTTAGTTTGGAAATCATTAATAATTAATTACCCTAAGTTAGGTCCTATTGCACAAGCTAAGCTATATATTCTAGATATATTCCTCAAAACATCATCAAAGGATTTACATATTATTTTCCGATGGCATATCTCATTTATCTTGACTTCGAATCGTAAAATATAATGCTCCGTCTATCAATAATAGTTGTCTGCCTAAGATTCGAATGAGAAAACTCTAGCACCGGATTGTTAAATTACACCGGCTGAATAATAATTCCATTGGTAATTGGCCAAATTAATAATATTTAACTCTATGTTGCACGGTTACACAGCACCATTTGTGCACCTTATAAACTCGTATCAAAAAATTTTTTTTTTTTTTACCTTTAACCTATTTAAAAGAAAAAATAAATTATGCCCGTCATTGTTCCAATATATCAATGTGTATCGGGAATGAGTTTTGTGATGTTAATGCCCCTTTTTTCGCTTTGGATTTGCTTATTTTCGGTTATCGTGGACATTTTTGTGCTAAAATGCAATCTGATGATTGGATTATGACGCATTGTATAAATTTTTTCTTTTCGATTGGCTTATTTTCGGTTATTATGGGCAATTTTTGTGCTAAGATGTTATCCGATGATTGGATTATGGCACATTATATGAACTTTTATTTTTCAATTGACTTATATATATGAGGGGGAGTTCCACCGTCGCTTTGATCGAATTAAAAAAAAAAAAAAAAAAAGAGACTATTTGTACCAAATTTCACATTTTCAATATACATTGTAATGGCTAGCTAACATTAGCTTTTTCTTGTAGTGCCTTTGGATCTTAAATTAGGCCGTCGACAATGACAGTTGATTCTGAGAGTTATACTGAAGAAGATGGCGACGTACACATATAATTTTTTTTTGAATATATATAAAGAAAAAGAAGCAAATAGCCCTTTAATTTCGATTATTAATTAATCATATGTATATAGTTGGTAAAGAATCTTTAATTAATTAGCATATCAATACAAGGAATTAGTTGAGTTAATTGCATGCAACCACTTATATTAATTAGCAAAGTTTAATAGGCATGAGGTATCCCGGCACAGAACAACGACTATTCCAAAAACTTGCTAGGTAATTCTAATTCAAACTTGATTCGGTTAAAATGATTTAATAATGAGAGAATATTTCACACTTTTTATGCGATTGATCGTTATAAATTTTAGCAAAAAGTGAAAATAAAAATATTACACTTTCGCAATATAATTAGTTAGATTATATTGTGTAGTATTGGATCAAAATTTTTCTCTTGAAGTTTGCACAAAAGAACATGTTTATCTACTCGTGTAAACGGTGAAATACGCATATTTCTAACCGTAATAGTACTTTTATCAACATTTAAATTTCAGAAGGTCTCATTCTGCATTTTTCAACTTTTTGTATTAATTTTATGTTTTATATTGCAAACTACTTTTACCAACATTTAAATTTCACAAGATCTTATTGTGTATTTTTCAACTTATTCAGGCACGCTAAGTATATTAATTGACCCATATTTTATTGCACTTACCTCTATACATCAAACGTATTAATAGGATTATCTCTCAATACTCGTAACATGTATAAATAAATAAAACAGGAGATCGGACGAAAAAGTAGGGTGAGCACATAGTGGAAGTCTCTTTGCGATGATTCTACCAAAAAGAAAGGCTTTAAGCCTTTAACTCTTTAGGTAAAAAAAAGCTAACGAATGCAGGAATGTGGGAATTTCACCCACCAACTTTTTTACGTGTAATAATTTTCCAATGATACTATTTACTCAAAACCCATTGGACGTAATGAAACTGTTGAATTTTCAAATGGGAAATGCGATTTGATCTGAAAGAGGAATAAAGAAGAGTACTTAGAAAGATTTTTAATTATTGGTTGGGTCAATTGTTTAAGGATTGATGTCTTAATCGTGCTTCTGTACGTAATCTAAGCATCTTTTTGTGCTCATCATCTCTCGTTTCTTTCTAATTCTTTATTACTTTTGTCGTGGAATTCTTAATTAATTATATATGTGTTTTGGAGTACTATCTTAGTAGATTTCGTAAAAGTAAGCATAAAGAATTATAAAATTGAAAGCGCAAAATAGAATTTATATATTTTGATGCAGGGGCAAAGTCGGGATTTTGCAGAGGAATGCAGCGAGATTGAAAAGTCAGAGTTTTTGTGGCTCGAGAAGATGGAAAAACAAGTTTTTATGACGTTTGTATATAAGAGTGCAAGATTGCAAATATAGTTCAAAAAAATTTCCGACGGCCAAAAGTTGAGATTAGTCATTAGTCCAATGCTCTTACCAGTCTCTTTGCTTCGTCCCTGTAACTTCTTAGAGAATCAGGTAAAGTCTGTCTCTTATAATACAATATTAATTATATTATTATTAATATATTACTGATGTTTAAATGTAAAGAAATTAAAGTAAAATTATTATTTTTTATTATAATCAGATAGTTTCCCACAAAATTAATGAATTTTGTAACGGTGCACATGATTTTCACATACCTTTTCGATTACAAAGTTAATGGTGGGACCAATATTTTAACGTGTGTGACCCTTATTGCAATATTTTCTTAATGTATGAGATTATTTTTGAATTTTTGAAACGAGTGGAACTAATATTACAACGGTGTCAATCAAATGGGACTAAAAATACAATTTTTCCGAATTAACATAATTAAAAACAAAACTTTAGCATAAGGTTACCTAATATACTTTGGAAGAACACTATAGATAGAGCTCAATCGACTTGAAATGGACAGGCAACCCGCAGGTCATACTCTATAGACTCAATCTTATCTACATTCTAAATTAAAGTACAATTTACTACACCACTCTTTTTTCTCATTGAAAAGAGAATTATTTAATTTAAGTAGTTCAAAAAACACATATAACTATTACACGAATCAAACTGTTATTCATTATTACTGTTCATCTCATATTTCATTTAATCACACGCAATAAATATAATGATGAATAGTTGGGATTAGAAGAGAAATACTTTAATTGTTTTTCATATCATAATTGTTTGTCTCCTCTAATTACAAACGCCTATATGCGGATGTAAGTAGAATAAGAAAACAAATCCAAAACAAAAAAACAAGAGATCCAAAATCCTACTTAGACGTTCTTCGATATCTCGGTCAATGCACCTTATGTATTTCAAGGTAAAAAAAAACAACACATTAATCTCTAGTGCTTTTCCTACTACAATTCAAGCATTATGCATAATATTGTAATTAATCATGACAACAAGCTCATTCTAATATCCATCCAAATCCCGCATCAAAAGAGTACGTAAAAAGAGAATCTCTTTATAAATTAAACAACTGAAGTTCAATCAACGAACATCCAATTTTCAACATTAGGTCAGACTCACTCTCATTTTAAGCTCGACCAATGCATGCATTCGGAAACGTGCACTCGCGTCTAATGAATCAATCAATTAACTAACTAATTAACCAACATGTATAGTTCTAACTCCTAAGCAGTGGCTGAAAACCAGTGAGTTGACAAAAATATCATGAGAAAAGTCTGAGGGCATGATTGATTGGACAAAGACAGGTCCCAAAATTAAGTTGGCTGCGCAGCTGCAGCTGCTGATGCTGATGCTGATGCTGATGCAAACAATGTAACACTGAGTGGATTAGGAAGGACCATTACACCATACATTGTCCATGTGATCACATGTGAGTAACGCCCTATAATATTTTTCTCTGCAACTTAGCCAACTATTTCACTTATTTTTCACCTCAAATATTAATTGCCTTATGTGTCTGTGGTCCTCTCTATTCTCAGAATGTACTTTATACTGATATCTATGTGACATATATATATATATATATATATATATATTGAATTTATGTGTGTATTTTGTTATCCGTTTTGTGTTTTTATCATCAAGATCCTGTGGTGGTGGGGACGATTCTGATACTGTAGCTGGCAAATATTGAATGTGTGTGAACCAAGATTTGTAATGGGTAGAAGAAAACATTTGTGCCTCACCGGCCACCTGATAGTGCACGGATACTTCTACGAATATCGTTGTACGGTGTCGTGTCCTTTTGTGGAAAACTAAAAAAATATTCATATTATCGTATTTGTGTTGTTGTGTTCGTATTCGTGTATCATAGGTAATATGGTAATAGAAAATTGTATCACAATTATTTGATGAGTAAGAAAGAAAAGTTAGTGACGGAGTCCTCTACCATAGAGCTAGGTAACTTCTTGGTAGTAATAATTTAGTAATTGCATGTTAATGCGTGAGATAGTCATGTATAAAATTATAATTCGAATCCGATTTGGTCAAACTTAATTTGGACCCTAAAATC
This sequence comes from Lantana camara, assembly GCA_037501455.1. Lineage (NCBI taxonomy): Eukaryota > Viridiplantae > Streptophyta > Magnoliopsida > Lamiales > Verbenaceae > Lantana > Lantana camara. The sequence continues at coordinate 24,295,121 of CM074855.1, read as the reverse complement.
ATGGTGATATTTTTCGATAATCAGAATATATATTGCATGTTTATGAATAATTTTAAAGTCATGGGTTGGTTAGTAGTTGAACACCCTTGGGTTTTCATCATTGATACGTCATCAGTACTACATGTATAAGACTAATTTTAAAGCTCGTAGTTAGCAACATACAATTCTGTTACCAGTCAAATCGAACCAATTATATGAGAAATGTATCATATCATTTGCTATTTGATTGTTGATATATGTTCTAACAAATAATTGTTAATCACAAAATAAGTGTAAAAAATCTCTTTATACTGTTGTTATATTAGTTCAGCCGGGAATGATTGGGCTAAAATTACCCAATTATGCCCAACATCAACAAATTAATAATACTACTGATCAAGACAACAAAGTTGATCAAAATCAAAATCCAAATAAATTAAACTGAAACTATATTTCCCCCTATCCTCTTGATCAGCATAGAGTAACCATCATAAAAAAGGGGGAAAAATTCCCTTTTTCCTCCACATTTCATCCCTACCTTCACGTGTGGGGGCATGTGCCTAAGTGGGCACAAAAGTAAAAATAAAAAGACTTTTCAATAGTATTTATCCGAATTTAGTCAATATACTAACATATATATAGGAGAATATTGCTCCATTGTTCGCCACTGCAGAGATTCTCCAATGAAATTTAAAAGAAAGCGAAAAAAGCCCACAAATGGTGCCCCTAGATTCTTCTTAACCCCATTTCTTCCCGTCTGTGTTGCACGAATACGGATATAATACGATAACACAATATTTTTTTTCTTGAATTTTTCACGAGAAAAATATTAAACATGATAGTCCAATACGACACGACACCACAAAATAATACTTTTAAAAGTATTCGTACATCAACGATGGTGATCCTGATCTCACTATCAATCCCTGCCCTTTTCTGGAAACAAAATTTATAAAACATCAATTCTACGTGTACCCTAGCCAACAATTCAATTGGTCCCACAATATCTATGTTTCACAACAATTTTATGACAAAATAAAAACCCTATCAATTTCCATTCACACATCATTTTCTCGCCACTTGGAATGGAGTATTTTCCCTTTGTTCTTTTCCACCCCCATCTACACATATATATACCCCTCCTTCCCACTCCTCACTCCATCATCATTCAATTCAACAATTAACACACACACAAAAACGTGCCAAAAATCCAAGAACAAAGAAAGAAAGAATTAAACATGTCCGGCGTTTGGGTCTTCAAGAACAATGGAGTCATGCAGCTGGTGGAGAACCCGGCGGCCGAGCACGGGGACAGACGTGGCGGCTCCTCCGCCAAACGGAAGGTCTTGGTCCACCTCCCGACGGACCAGGTGGTGGGGTCGTACTCCTCCCTCGAGCAAATCCTCAAGAACTTGGGCTGGGAGAGGTACTACGGCGGCGACCCTGATCTCTTTCAGTTCCACAAGAGATCCTCCATCGACCTCATTTCTCTCCCCAAGGATTTCGGCAAATTCAACTCGATTTACATGTACGACATCGTCGTCAAGAACCCTAATGTCTTCCACGTCCGGGACATGTAAGGCTACTGTATGTTGATCCTCACCATCGTGATCCAGATACATATTTAGCTAGGGTTTTTGTTCATACAAGTGTTCCTCGTTCTTGTTGGTTTGATCTGTAATAATTTTTTTTTTTTTTTTTTTGGTCAGTTTTTATCAAAAGGGTTGATGGTTAAATGTTAGGTCTGCAATGTTTTTGTTTTGTTTTCCTCGTATCTTTGTACGGATTGGCAATGATTGTAAGTTATGGGTTGAAGTTTGTGATTGGATTGGTTTGGTTAAAGCTTCATTTGTGAGTGTCGGAAACATTAATTATTGTCCTACGAGAGTTCATGGGCATGGAGTCATGGACCATGCTGCAACGGTAGCAATATCGCTGAGGTTGATTTGACATAATATCGTACCAATCAACCTATCACAGAAAAGAACGTTCTTGATATCTTATCATGCCAGCTTCCATTTTTCTAGTGTGTGTGTGTGTTTCTTTTTGAAAAAATCCATTATAAAGATGGTAAGGTTATTATCGAGATACTCACTTTATATATATTAATTGAACCATCCAAATTCACTTGTCCCACAACGAATATTCCATATTCATTTACATATATCACTTGAAATTCCGCAAGGAAAATGAAAAATATATTATATGGTGAAAATTGAAGTGATAATTTAATTTTAGTGATACCGGGCTGATTTTAATTTTGTGATAATGAATATAATATCTTATATTCATTAGATTTCGTGCATTGCTTCATCTACCTACACAAGTGAAGTATATTGGTAGGTGGCTGAAATTATGATAGAATTTTTTTTTGATATTTTATAACACAATTATTTCTCTCTTCTTATTTCAATCGCCCTCCGATACACTTGGCATGTGTGGGTGGATGAAGTAGGAGATGAAATAGAAAAATATAGCAGGAAATCCTATTCGTCTTGCTATATTATATATGTTGAAATTAAAGTTTCTTCAGCGCGATGAGTCTGATTATGTGATAACATATATAATTGAATGTAAAATGAATACATTTGATACTTATGACTTAAAATTAAAGCATTATGGTGAGAATTGATGCCGCATTCACTTCTTCAAATTAAAGTAAAAAATTTGTGGTTTGGAAAAAACATTGATAAATTAGAAATTGGGAATGTTTTTGTATGATTTGAGAGGGAGCCAAAAAAGGGCGTTCTAATTTTAATTTGTAGAACAAATTAATGAGAGAAAAGAATCGTGTTTCAAAAATGTTAGTTTTGGAAAATATATGTCAGGCAAGCACGAATATGTCAATAACCCGTTGAAATCACTTATATACCGCGACGAGTTTCTAACAGATGAGTTTGTCTGAACTTAATTACTTGTGTAGCTAGTTGAAGGACATGTTTACTTCAATAAAGTTAGAAAATGAGCACTCATCAAAAATAAGTTTTTATCAATTTCAAAACCAGTAGTGTGACTCGTAATGAATATAAAATCTTGGAATAACTTCATTATATACAAATTTAGCAGTGTGCATAAGTGGTGGGCTCGAAAGCACCTATATAAGACAAATGGTCATTTCAATCGTGACTTGCCGTTTATTAATTGAGTAAACATGTCACACTCACAATCACTACACGGGTAATTTTAGTGGTAATTTGATTCAACCAAACTAATATAACTAGAAATAGAATATATTAAATTTTGTCAAAATTAATAGATCAAATAACAAGTATACAATACATTAATTGATATAATTTATTAAATTCTGGCAAATCGATAAGTGTGGAAATCTTCTCAACTCACTTAGTTTATTGAAATTATAAGTTATGCAAATAAAATATTATATTCAATGATATAATGAAGTACTATCTTATCAACAAGGTCCTCCTATTTAACTCATAGTTTAACCCCATAAGTGGATAAGGCCAAATTCAATTGTCGTGAATAAGGGCATTCGGCAGATTAGTTCGGTGAGAGGCGAGCTGATCCAGAGTTCCAAGTTAGGAAAGGTACTAACGAACTTGATATAGAATCATAACAAATCTGATAGAAAAAGATAAAGTTCTGTAAATATAATGACCATACAAACAATTGAGTCGGTTAAAGTCTAGATACAATCCAAATGAGTTAAATAAATTAGTAAATGGATATACATATGATTGGGTAATAATTGGAAAGGTACCTTATCCATATTGGAAATAAAAAAAGGGCTCCAAGAAGGTTGGTTTGGTAATCCCATCCCATGTATGGAGAAAGGGAATAATGATGATTTGGAATAGGTCCACAAAGGCTGAGGCCTCACGGGAACTTCACGTGGACTGCCCAATCCTGTCCCCAAATTCGGACTCTCCGATGTTGCTCCTCTCGTCACCTTGCACGTGCTCTTGGGACCAATTTTTTTACCATTAATTTCCTCCTATTTCGTCCCCCTCACCTTTCTTCTTCACCGGCCTGCCCGAACCAACGACCCCTTCTTCCAAACTATGTGCAAATACTTCTCCATCCTTAGAGGGATAGGGTATGTGATAAGTTGTTGGGGGTTCGGTTGAATCAGCAACGTAGTATGATATGCGGTGACGGAGACACGTAGTGATTTGATTCCTCTAATTTTGAAAAATGATTAAACTGCTCGTGGTACTTGTCAATAGGGATTTATTCAAGTGATTAATAAGTTCGTGTTTAAGGGATGAAGTTAATCTCCTCTTTTATAAAGGAATGAAGAGCCTTAGGAAAATCCATATCCTATTTTTTAATTGTAGGACAAAAAGAATAAGAAAAATCCAAAAGAAAAAATTTAAAACTTCCAACTATCATATATACATATATATATATATATATATATATATATATATATATTTTGATGTATGTGGCATGATTTCTAAGACAAGTATGATGTAAATAAATATATTTATAAGATAAAATTCTTCCATGCCCTGAAATTTTATTTGTTTATTATTTTTTCCTATGAATAAATTTATAACGAGAAATATCCCTACAATGATTTGAATTTTCCCAACATTTCAGTTACGCGTTGTATGTGATATGTCCTTGGATATTAAATGTCTGGTTTGGTTTGAGGTCCCGTCTTGTCATCAGTAAATGCCAATCTTCATTTTGATCATATGTAATCCTTAAAGTTTGATACCCGTAATTATTACTTATATCAAATGTTGAAGAAGCCATAATTTTCTCTTTTATTATCATCAAATATTTATTTACTAGAATTCTTTTTCCTTTTTCTTTTTCTTTTTCTTTAACATATTAAAATTCTCAAATTAGGCGTAATTCGACTAAAAAAATCGTCAATTGAAATTTTGATTCATCAGTAGAGAATTTAATCATTGCTCCATCGCTGAATCTGATCAAATCTGTTTCGCTGTGACGAATGAAAAATCAACGGTTAAAGTTTGTTAAAAAGGGTTAAGTGTGATATTTTTCAAAGGTTAGGGAGAAAATTGCGAAAATTCAAAGAATAAGGGGAAAAGTGGTATGCATTAATATATTCTAACGTGCTGACGAAAAACATGTTCGTAGACATTTATTTAGTGATGGAGCCAGAAATTTCATTCAGGGAGATCGACCAAATCATAATACTAAAGAAAAAACAATAATTGAAATTCAGCTATTTTCTTTTAAAGTACTTACAAGTTTGCATATGACAAATTTTCACGTCAGTTATCCATATTATGAAAACGATGCATACTCAAATCATTGAAAACACTGTCAAACATATCATTTTTAATATATGTAACCAAACAATCATTCAACCATATTCGTTGTCCATCCTATTTCTCAACCGATTTTTGATGTATTTCATTGCAGAAAATGTTCTTTCCATTGTAGGTGTTGCAACAGGTAGAATTAAAGCTAATTTTAAAAGCAAGTATACAAGTGGGTATACATCATTTCTCTTAGTATCCACCAATTTTCGAGCAAGATCATTAATCTCTTTTAATTCAGAGAAGACTTCATCTGATCTCATATCAAGTATTGATATTTGCACATTAGAAAACTATACCAGATAAAATTTGGTCAACTGAATTAGACGTTCTTTTGTTGAAAGAGGCAAATAAATCAACGGGACTCAAGCAAGCTAAACAAGTAAGCAACTGTGAGTTTACCTTTATAAAATGGTTATTCATTTCTTGAAGTTGCATATCAATCACTTGATTAAAAATTTCTATTTGAAACTTGTTGGGAAAACGAAACAGAAACGCAGCGGAAAATTAAAATTTTTCCCAATAAGATAGAATCTGTAACTCTTCAGTCGTATAGTATCATGTATGTGTTTACTTAATTGCGCGTTTAAATTCTTTAATTATGTAATTGATTGTTTATTATAAATTATAATTTTAATTAATCATTTTAATTATAATAATTTAGTTATACTTTAAAAGAATATTTAAAATGAAATTTAATTTTATAATTGAAAATATTTAAAATTTAAATGAATTTTTGAATGTTATGCAGTTATATGTTTTGATCGCGTGCCGTTCCTACTTAATTTGATTTCGAAATTTTGTGAAAATTTAGTATGTTGTAGATTTATGTGTTATGAACACGTCTATATGCTCGTTTCATGTTTCGATCTTGTTTGATGCGTTAACGAATTTTATTTCGGGAACGGGACCAAGTCGGGGGCTAAAGAGCATTTAGCGCACCTTTGGTTCCGGGTGTCATAACTTGAGCTCGGGAGCTCGGATTCGAGTTCCGTCACCTTGTTGAACTTGTATCGAAGATTTGGGTTTTATGGAACAAGCCTTATATTTTTCTAAGCACGTTTTAACCTCCGAAATTCAACCGAAACGAGCCTCGGCTGCAGATTTGCCACACTTAGCCATTTTAATCATAACTCCCACCATACTTGACCAAATTAACCATGGTTGGACTTTTTGGAACCCTAGTTCAAGTCTCTATCAGCCACTAACAGCCCCAATTCGAACCACACTCAAACCAAAGGAGAAAAGATCAGCTAAATCCCTCCTCTCCAATTCCATTTCGCTATTTTGCCCATTTTGGAAATTTTGAGCCCAAATCTCTTCCAAACTCAACCGAATTCAAGATGTAAGTTTATGATCTTGTTGTCCATCTTCTTGGATCTCTTTTAAGTGCTACAATTCTGATTTTCATGGAGTATTGTGTATGATATGGAGATATATATGAATAGTAAGGGTTTATGTTCATTTGATGAATCTTCCATGTTTCCTTGGGATTTCTTTGAGATTGATGCATGAAACTTGACCACTCTAGCTTTCTTAAGACATTCTTGAACTTGAATTTGATTTATATGAAGTGTAAGTGGATCCGTCATGACTGAAACCGTGAAGTTTGAAGCTTTTGGGACTGAATTTGTTTCATTGCTTTTGTGATGCCATTTGTTGCTGCTGCGTGCGTGTGTGCTGTGGTTGTGGCGTGTTTTACTGCGTTTTTCCTTGCCTTTAGGTGGTGGATTGATGCTGCTTTGATGGTTGAAGAAATCCCCTGCTGCTGCTGCAAAAATGATGAGAAAACAGGGGTGTTGCTGCTGCAAATTCGTGAATGCTGCGTTAGTCGCGGCTGCGACCGGAAGAAGGTGTTTTTGGGTCGAGGCCAGTTTCGACCTTTGAAAGCTTGTGCTGCTGTTGGAATGTGAGGTCGCGCCCACGACCTAAACCCTGCATCATTTTATCATGCCCGCGACATATTTTTAGGCATGTTTCGAGCTGGCCTGTTATCTTCATTTTTAAATTTTTATGTTTGTGGGCTGCTATGTGTGTGTATATATATATATATATATATATGTGTGTGTGTGTGTGTGTGTGTGTGTGGTGTGGTGCGTGCATGGTGTGTGTATATATATATATATATATATTGCATGCATATATATATATATATATATATATTATATGTGCTTTATAAATTAATGCATGCATGTATTATATGATGTGTGTACGTGTGTATATATATGTATATAATGTAATTAGTGTGTGCATGTAATGTGTATATATATTATATGTAAATGCATGAATGTGTGTACGTATGAATATATGTATATATATTACACAATATACGTATTGTTTATTTAGTACTATTTAATACGTATTGTATTTATTCTTTGATTATGAGATTAATTTACTATCTATTTCACGTTTTACATATTTAAATGATTTGAATGTCATTGGTTTGTTTATTTTATAATTGTAAACTTATTATATTTGAGTTATAATTGTTATATGAAATTCATGACTTGAATTACTATGACGTGGCTTAAGTGCTTCTATATGAAAAGTTAAGTACCTTCTTACATTCTTTTGATGTCTCAAGTGATGCCTCTTGCCTTTATACTTATTATATACAATGCAAACATGTTGAAATGTATAATGTGATTATAATTCGAAGATTTTAGCTCGATATCGCTATGAATTATGAAAGATATGAAACGATTGGACTTGAAACCTCTATGTATTGAATGTCCTTGAATGAATTACTGGATTATGTGACTTCATAACGCCATTTCACTTCTTATACATGTCATATCATGCTAATTCATTGCCGTGCATCATATATGGTTCATTTAGTGTCTTGAGTCTCACGAGCACACGTTACTTTGTCCTTTGTACAGTTTTCTCCAGGGCGGAGATGTCGGGTTCATAGGTTACTCCCAAGTATTCTTTTCTTCTTGGTATCGTTTGGTAAGGTGTAACAGGTGGGTTTTCCTACTATTTAGTTAAATGACCCTATATACTCCCAGTGTGTAAGGATTTCGGCCAAAATTATTATATGTATATAGATTCGTTTTCAAGAGTCAATGATTTCAACCACTACAAGAAATTCGCCGAAATCCGACGGAAAATTCCGAGGGAAACAGGCCGTCGGAATTCCGACGGAATTTGTTTTTTTTTTTTTAAATAAAAATTAAATAAATCCGACGGAAATTCCGTCGGAATTCCATCGGATTTTTTTAAAAATAAAATTTAAAAATAATATTAAATAATTCCGACGGAATTCCGATGGGATTCCCGTCGGTTTTTTTAAATATAAACTATAAAAATAGAAATTAAATAATTCCGACGGGCATTCCGTCGGAATTCCGTCGGATTTTTTAAAAATAAAAATTAAAAATAATATTAAATAATTCCGACGGAACTTTCCGTCGGAATTCCCTCGGATTTTTTAAAAATAAAAATTAAAAATAATATTAAATAATTCCGACGGAATTTTCCGTCGGAATTCCATCGGATTTTTTAAAAATAAAAATTAAAAATAATATTAAATAATTCCGACGGGATTTCCGTCGGAATTCCATCGATTTTATCTATGCTTAAATTGAATTCTTATGACGTATTATAATATTTGTAGTTATAATTAATATTTTCTTAGAACTCAATTTTAAATATAGTCTACAAAATTTATGATTTTATTATTTCAAATGATATATAAATATTTGTATCAAACTAAACCAATGAATTGATCTAGCTCAACTGGTTTACCTTGGTTTCCATAAGGTCTTACTACCACAACGTCGGGTGTTCGAATCCCCAGGGGCGCATTAAGTTTTTATTTTTCCAGTAAATTCCGACAGAATTCCGAGGGAAATTCCGTCGGAAATAATTAATTAAATTTTTTATTTTTTAAATTTAATTTTTTTTTTATGATTTTTGTCCCTCGGAATTCCGTCGGTTTTCCGTCGGTTTTGAATTCCGAGGGAGGGTTTTCCTACGGCATGTGTCCCGTCGAAATTCCCTCGGAATTCCGTCGGAATTTACTATTTCCGTCGGAATTCCATCGGAATTCCCTCGGAATTTTCCGTCGGAATTTGCAGGATTTCTTATAGTGAACGTAAAGCCTTTTCTTTAATGAAATCCCTACCCAATGTTTTGGCAAGTAATGAATGAATGCACAGAATGGGGCCCAGGGATTTGGTGTGAGTGCCTATCCGGGGAGGCAAGGGCCGACGGTGATCCCTCACACTAGTCCCACCAATGTACGGCGTAACCGGACCTCGTTAGGAGTTAGCGAGGAATGAACGTTGAGCGCCATTTGGGGAGTCATGTAACCTCTTTTGGTTAATGAATGGGTGGTCGGGTCTTGCTAACCTGTCCACCACCCGGAGGAAAAAGGTGTATATGATCATGAATGTGCACAAAGAATGTAATGCATGAAGAGAAAGAAAGAATGAATGTTTAATGAATTACACAAGGTGTTGGTTGGAGATAATTCACTTCCACTCGCCGGGCCACCAAAGACCTAATGGAAATTGGTTGTTATAATCCCCTTTGATGATTTCTTTATCTCACCCACTTGGAAAATACTTCGAAGACCTAATGTAATGCATGTGAATGTTTAAATAATGTCTTATATTATATTATGCGCTGTTTTATACCCACCAGTCTCCTATAAACTGAACCCGGCTTTGTTTTCAGTTTTGCAGGTTTTGGAGTGCTAGACGGGGTTTTGAGTCGGTCAAGTCCTATGTTTGAGTCTGAGTCACTTTGCACGCATTTTGTAAATTGAATAGGTTATGCAGGACAGGCTTCTAGGGATAGTTTGAACCCGTACACTATGATTTATGATTATGATTTATATTTATGTATAAATTTTCGGGACTAGGTATCCATGCTAGTTGAACCCGTCATTTAATGCTTGTATTTGTGATTGATATAATTTCTGAATATATGTTCCGCTTCCACAATTGCATTTATCTTGTTGGAATTGTTTAATTGGTTTCGAAGGTTTAGTTCCCGCCTAGCATAGGGAGTGTGTGAGTCTCTGTTCGCTCTGATTTGGCACGTGTATGGATTTCCCATTTCATATACGGGTCGGGTCTAGGGATGCAAACGAGACAAGCCAGCTCGCGAGCTTAGCAAGCTAGCTCGACAAAAGCTTGAGTTCGAGTTCGAAGATGCCGAGCCGAGCCGAGGTTCTTCGAACCCAAGCCCGAGTCATCTATTTCTTGGTTCGCGGCTCGCAAGCTGGCTCGCGAACCATGCCTTTAAAAAAACATATATATATATAGTATATATACTAAAGTGATGAACCCTAGTTCTTATTTTCTCCCTCCAGCCGCAAGGGTCTCCTCTCTCTCTCTCTTTTCTCATCGCCTGCTCTGTCTCTCTCATCTCCTCTCCCTTCTCAATTCTCTCTCAGCGTCTTCTCTCGCATCTCCTCTCTCTTCTGTCTCAGCATTACGCCACCTCCTACCACCACACCACCACCAGCCGCAGCAAAAATCAGCACCGGCGCGACGACCAACTGCAACAAAAACCGCCACCACCCGTGCAGCACACATCGCCACCAACCAGTACCGCACCACCATCTCGCTAGTCTATGATTGTATCTGTCGTGCACATCTTCCGGGGATCGCCGCCATCACCACTGCTTCTCAAGTTGGATTACGTTTTTTTAATTTTCAGGCACTTGGGTTTGAAGATCTTCTTTTTTGCAAGATTTATTAATTAAAAGTGATTAATTTTATGTATATTGTTATTTTGTTGGTAATGGGATTCCAAGTTGCAATTCCCTAAAGCTAAGTTTTTGGAGAAAATTCTAAATTTGTGTGGTAGTTTTGTATTTGAAGGGGTTGAATGGACAAAAATCTGAAATTTGTAAGGTAAATTTGTATTTGAAGGGGTTGAATAGCTTTGGGTTTTTTTGGGTAGAGAATAGCTGTAACGTCCCAATTTTCGGTTTTCCAGGTACGTACGACACGTGTGAGATTTTCGAGAGTTAGGATTATTTTAATTCTTTCCTTTATTAAATTCCTACACTTTAGGGTAAATGATATAAATTTTATTTCAATATGTTTACGTGGAAATAAGTGAAATATGTATCAATTTGGGATTTAAGTGTTACGTGAATTAATTGCCGAACTTGTTTAATTGCTTAATTGTCCTTAATTGACATTTATTTAAATGTAAGGACCAAATTGCATAAATAATTCTTGGGCCTAATTGATCAATTCCAAATCTTTTATACTTGATTGCATAACTTACAAACTTGGAGGATTTTATTACAAATACCATATCTCCTCAAGAGATATATTGATATATGCATCTCTTCTCCAATCTTCATCTCATTCTTCATCAAAACATATACATGTTTGCTTCCTCTCCTACCGAGCCAAAACCTCCAAGAAAAGGGGAATAGATTTCATCATTTCAAGCCAATTTTCTGGGAAATTATGAACTTTGGAGCTCAATCATCCACACAACTTCATCTTCATCTTCTTTCTTCAAAGGTAGAGATGGGAAGCTATATATGTGATTTCTTGAGAATTTTGTATGAAGCTAGGGTTAGTGTTTAAGCTAGCTAACTTGATGATATGATGTTAGAAGCATGATTAGGAGCCTTGAACTTGAATTCCTTGCATATATCATGAAAATTATGGAGTTGTATGATGAACTCATGTTTGAGATGATGATGATGATTTTGGTGATTAAGTTATGATTTGAGTGTTTATATGAGGCCTTATTGTATCTTGAGTATATACGTATATTAATCCCCAGAATTCTTGCATATTATGAATAAAAGCATGAAGTTTTGAGTGATTTTGGCCATGGTTCGAAGGTCCCCTGTTTCGTCCCCTGCTTCTGTATCTTCTGTGAAACGGGAACGACCTTTCCCGTTCCCTTTGTAATTGGGGAACGACCGTTCCCATATATGTGAATAATGTGCAGGGCGGCGAGGACGGGAACGACCCTTCCCGTTTTGGCTTACAGCCGGAACGACTGTTCCCATCTTCGGGGAGTGACTTCGGGGAGCTGGGAACGGCCCTTCCCGTTTTGAACTAAAGTTCGGAATGGCCGTTCCCAGGCCTCTGGAAGGTCAGAAACTCTCTGCATAAAATGTGAAAGTCCATTCCTTTTCCTTTACCTTTAATTAACCCCAACATGCTATTATATGATCAATTACATGTCATAACATGAAATTTATATGCTACATTCGTGAATGCATGTCATCTCGTTGTATAGTTAAGCCGTGCGTCTTATTTGGTAACATTAATGAGTTATTGTCTCACGAGTACACCATGTCCTGTTTTTTGTCCAGTTATTCTCCCGGGGCGGAGATTGTGATCAACTGAGCACGTCCACGCATCCATGAGTCATCGTGTCGCCTGTCAGGTGAGGTTGAATTGCTAGTTACTTAGAACCCGTATAACCTTATGTGACTTTTGGGCCAAACGGTATAAATATATATATTTACAAGTGTTTCTAAACTCTCAAATCTTGTTCATTGAAAACAAGTCATGTTCATGAAAAGCAAGTCGTGTATCGTGTTACAAGCAAGCCATGTACCGTGTTACCGTGATTGAATCGTGATCATGTTTGGCGAATTATCGTGTATCGTGCATTATGGGCCCGAGAGTGAGTGTTTGAGCCAACCGGGAAAGCATAGGGTTGACGGGTAACTCACACACCTCTCTCAAACCGTGGGGATGCCCCCTGAATCCACCAGGAGGTTTGGTGGAGGAAGGAGTCCCGTACGTGGGAGTCATGTTCCCGACGTGCAACGTGATATCGTGGGTGGTTCGGGCCTTACAGACCCACCACCATTGGAGAAAGGAGAAGTTCGTGTTATTGATCGTGTGCACTATAATGACTTGTGTGATAACCTAATTAAATGAAGTGTAATCATTGTTCACTGTCGAGGTTTGGTTGGAGATCGTGCACGCCCCTCGCCAGGGCCACTGATTGTTATAATAAAGTGATTTTCGTGTTAAACTTGATAGTTGTAATCTCGGGCGAGTTCTTTGATATTCTTGCACTTATATTATTATAATTATAAAACCTTACCCGAGGTTATAACTTGCATGTTATTTGCGCTAATATATATTTATGCCCCTCACTCGGTCTTCACAGACTGACACCTCCACCTTTTAGGTTCTTGCAGGTGCACGCTAGACGGGAGTCGAGTCGAGTCCATGTAATCGGGTTAAGCACGGTGCATTTTACTTGATTGTCCATTGATTGTTCAAAGGAATTATGTTTAATGTTAATTGTTATGTATTTTAGGAGATGATAATGTATTGATATGTGAAGCTAGAACATATTTTACTTGGTAAATGAGAAATGTCATGACATGTTTAATAGTTATATTTGATAGTGATTAGTTTATGCTTCCGCTTTAATTCGTTGCATGTATGAGTTAGTCCCGCCTAGCTTATCGTTTATTGCATTGTCACCCGTTCGCTATAGGTTAGTTCATGTACGGATTACCCGTTTCGTATGTGGATCGACCTATAGTGCGGGGGTGCGACATCTCCACGTGTATGGGTGTTACAATAGCTTTGTTCAACGCCAGGTTTTTTAAATTTTTTCAAAGGCCAGGCTAGGCTCGCGAGCCGAGCCGAACCAGCACGAGGCAAGCCCGAACCAGAAATTTCATAGCTCGGCGGTTCACGAGCCAAGCCCGAGCTATGTTTCCAGACCGCGAGCCCGAGCTCGAACCTACCAAAAATGCCAAGGCTCGGCTCGTTTGCATCCTTAGTCGGGTCTGAGTGCGGGGGATGTGGCGCCTTCCGTTTGGGGTGCTACAGAATCGAATCTTGCAATTCCTTTTCCCAAATTTATAGGGATCAAGAACTTACTTCGATAGAAGCTTTCTTGACACATTCTACCCGCTCAAGAACGCTCTTCACGCGGCTTGTCCCCAAAAGCTCCTTCGAATCTTTCAAGACTTCACGATAATAGCCCTCTAGAGAATTAGTCCACCAACCTCGACCATGATCCGAATAGGGAGGATGCTAGTTCTATATTCGGTGTTTAGGCTCTAGGGTTTAGTGTATAATATTTGGAGAATGAGAATTTATCTATCATCCCTTATGGGGTTCGAACCCCTTGTATTTATAGCTCGAACCCCACTCCATGTTGGAATAGGATTCCTTAACCATCAAGCTCAGGAATTTCTTGCTTGGAGAGAAAGACTCTTACTTTGGCCAAAAGTCTCATTTTGACCAACTTGTCAAGCAAGACATAATATCTAACTAATTTAGATATTTTATTTTAATTAATTTATTTTATAATAAATAAATTGAAGCTAATAATTAATTAATTTATAATTATTTATTTATTAGATTTTATTTCTCCAAAATAGAACTTTAATATTAATTCATAATTAAATTAAAATCCATTAAATAATTAATCAATATTAATTATTTAATTAAGACACACTCACGTGACACGTGTCACTCGGGACACGTGTGCCACACGTGTAGTCCCCACCAATCACCTATTGGTTCGATCAACTCCTTTAATCGATTCAAGCCTTAACCCGCGTGAGCGGGTTCTAGGTGCTTAATTCAATTAGCAGTGACCCTAATTAATTAATTCCTAAATAATTAATTAGTCCACAGATCATACGACCATAGTCTAGCAACAGGTGTATGACCCCTAACTGAATAAGAATGTCTCAATTCGAAAGAACCTTTAAGACATTGATTCATGTGAGATACAATCCTCCTACATCCCATCTCTCAATCAAGATCTAGGGCAAGGGAATAATCAGAACCCTAATAATCTCGATCTTAAAGTTAAGTGCATTTCATATCCATTTGATATCGATCCAAGAAACCCATTTCTTGATCTCGATCCAAGAAACCCATTTCATATGAATGACTTACACAATAAGAGATCAACTTGCTGATGCAAGTGTAGGTCCTTTATTAATTCTCATATGCTTTCATGTGCCACTTGTGCAGCCCCAACATAAGCTCTGAATCAGTTGTCTAAGGTGACACCATTTAAAGCCTATACCTAAGATTGCAGAGTTAGCTCATAAAGCATCAATAGAACCTCAAGTTTAAGGATCACTTAACCACATCAATGACTCATGAGATATTTCCTAATCTGGAAGTTTCTATTTCACCAAAAATAGAAACTCTCTTTCCCATTTAGGAATCTTTTCACACGGGACACCTCAGTGTACTTACTTAGAATATGTAACGCCCCGACTTTTCGGACGTAAAGGTAGGGCGTATGTGTTTACCAATTTGCGCGAATTAATTGTTTTTATGTGTTTTATATTTAATTTTATTATAAATTGTTATTATTTTATTTTATTATATTATTAATTCTAATATATATATATATATTTCTTTAAGTACATATGTATACGTTTATTTATATTAGTATTAATTTAATGATTATGCTAATTATATATTATGTTAATTAATCAAGTTTTAGTTAATTAATTACGTGCTTAATATAATTTATCTAATATTAGATTTAATTTATTTATTTAAATGTTTTTGCGTGGAATTTTAAAATTTATGCATGAATTGCATGGATTGATCATATCACTAAGTTTGAGCTTCGTTCTTATACGAGATGATTTCGGATTGCCACGAATTTGTAGTATGTTGTAAATATATGTGTTATGGACATGATTTTATGCTCGGTTTACATTTTAGAATTCATTTGATTTGTTAACGGATTTAATTTGATTTGAGGAACCAAATCGGGGGCTAACGAGCACTTAGCGTACCCTTGGTTCCGAATTTAATATCTTGAGCTCGGGAACTCGGATTCGAGTTCCTTCAACTCCGCTGAACTCGTAACGAAAATTCGAGTTTAGTAAACTTAGCCTTATATTTTTCCTAAATCATTTGAAACTCCGAAATCCAACCGAAAAACGAATCGGCGACCAATTTGACCTTGTTGTACAAAATGAGCCATATCTCATCCAAACCATAACCAAATTAACCATGGTTTGATTCCTTTAAACCCTAACTCAATCACCTATCATGATATTTCAAGCCTTGACCGAGATTATCCTCTCACAATCCACAAAACTCAGCCAAAGCTACTGTCCTTCATTCCAGTCCCGTAACCCTTCCATCCTTGGAGATTTTGAAGCTCAAATCTCATCCAAACTTCATCCAATCATCAAGGTAAGTTTAGGATTGTATTATATGTTCATTTATGATCATTTCCATCTTTTCATTCATGATTTTGAGCATGGTTTCTTCATCCTGGATTGTTTTTCCGAAAATAAGAGATTTTGGGCAAATTCTTGATCTTCTTCGTTTCTCAATGATTTTGATTGATTCCAAGCTTGAGATTGATTGTTTTGACATCCTTATATCATTTATGGTCTTTGATTTCGTGGTTGTTGAGATATTTATGAGATATCATTTATGAAATTTTGAGAAAATCCCACATATATGTCACGTACGGTTGATGACTTGTTTGAGCTTGTTTGGGACTGAATTACTTGTTGAATTTATGATGTTTTGCTGCACATTTGTTGGCCTTTTTGGACCTGATCTGAGTCGTATGAACCGAGAGCAAGCATGCTCTGTTTTCCTCCAGTTTTTTGGCCCTGTTTTTGTCACGCAGAGTTGCTGTCAAAACTGCTAATTTCCTTCTTCCTTTTTGCTGTCTCTTTCATGGCTTCTTGGTGTGGGTTTAGCTGAGTTTCTTGCAGCATTTTATGCCTTGCTTTGTAGCCTTTCTTGCCTGTTTTTATCGCATTTAGGGCTGCTCTGTTTCCTGCGTGTTTTGCTGTCTGTTCCAGATGTTTCTGGTTCGTGGCACGGGGGTGCCATTTCTGGCCGTTCCAGCGAGGAACGGGGGTGCTGTGTGGGCTGGAATTGCTGTACCGAGACACGGGGGTGTCTCGGTCTAGGTTTGGAGGGTGACACGGGGGTGTCACCCCGTTTTCCTTGAAACTTTTGCTGCGTCTTCCATGGCTGTTGCTGCTGTAATTTTTTTATGCATGGTTGTGGTTGTGCAGAGTGTGTTAGTGTGCATGCATGGGAGTGGAGTTGTGTGTGCATGGTTTTGTGGTTATATTTGCATGTATATGTATATAATATATGATATATATATATATTGCATGTAATATATATAAATGCATGCATGAGTATGTTGGTGTGTGTACGTGTATATATATGTATATATTATATATATATATATATATTGTATATTATTCTATATATGATTATATATATATATATTATATTATATATATTTATTATATATTTCAAATATTAGTTGATTTAATTCAATTCTAGAAATTAATTGATTTCCATTTCGCGTATTTAATTATCGACTTTTGATTGAACGTTTTATTTATTTTATTCCTAAATGTGAATTTGAATATTATGTGTTATGCTTATTAAATGAATTCTTGAATTAATTGATATGCATTATGAATGTTTTGAATGTTATGAATTTATGAAATTTATATGAACATATGAATTTATGAAATTATGAAATTGAATGAAATATATGAACGAATGATGTGATTATATGATTTAAATCTCTTAATAGTGCAAATGAACATTTTATTGATATAATATGATCATTTATGCATTCATGTCATATTGCCGAGCGTCATATGTGATCATTGAGTCTCATACATTTTCTTTTGCACAGATTCGGGTTTAGTCGGAGACGAGGACGAGCATTGAGACGCTTGTGCCTTTATTTTGCCTTGGTAAAGGTGGGTTTTTCTTCTACTAGTTAAAACAACCCTATAAATCCCTTATGTGCAAAGTTTTAAGCCAAAATAGTATATTTATATAAATCGAGTCATTTTGGGTAAATGATTTCAAACGTATGACCCCTTTTTAATTATGAAACCCTACCTTATGTTTTGGCGAGATTGCATATCTGTTATGTTCATGGGCCCCGGGACTTAGTATATGTGGCTAACCGAGGAAGCAAGGGCTGACGGGGATCCCATATACTAGTTCCAACCAAACTACGGTGATACCGGCCCTCGCTAGGAGATTTAGCGAGGAATGGGAGCTGAGTACCCTTGGGGGATTCATGTACCCCCATTGGCCTATGTATGAACCGGTGGCAGGGTCTAGCTAACCCTTCCACCACCCGGAGGAAGAAGGTGTATATGTATGATTATGATCATTTATGTGTGTGCACGAAAGATATGTATGACAACCAATAATTATGATATGATTACACGAGGAGAAGGTTGGAGATTGTGCACGCTCACTCGCCGAGCTTAAATCCTTATGAACAATTATGAATGAATATGAACGTCGTAATCCCGTTGATGTTTTCTTTTGTTTTAACCACTTGGTAAATTCTTATCAAACTTCACACGGGATTAGGGCTTGCATGTATGTGTTTAAATTATGCGATATTATATATCTTATGCCCCGTTTTATACCCACCAGTCTCTTTTAGACTGAACCCTGTTGTTTTCAGCTGTTTTGTGCAGGTATAGGAGTGCTAGGTGGGAATACAAGTCGTCTAGGTCTTGCATTTATGTTTAGCACTTCTTTTCAGTCTCATATTCATACTCTTGTTGCTACTTTTGTATTTGATCATAGTATAGATTGGAGCGTTATGATTTTGTAGGCCGTGAGTGCCGTTGCATATTTGAATGCTCTTGTATATTGATTTTTGGAGCTTGGTGGCTCACTGTATATGCTTTGTCGTTATGGCTTCCGCAATTTTCTTTAACTCTGATTCTATATGTTTCTTGAGTTGAATGGTTTAAGGGTTAGTCCCGCCTAGCATAGCGTGTGTATTGTGTCCCCGTTCGCCGTGGATTTGGCACGTGTATGGACTTCCATTTCATATACGGGTCAGGTCTCGGTGCGGGGGATGTGGTACCTTACGCTCGGGTGCTACATCCTTAAGTGGTATCAGAGCTTAGGGTTGCAAAACCCGGGCTCTAGTGTCGTGTTGAGTCAGTTAGGTCGTTCGGCTTTAGGAACAACTTGTCAATGTGTTGCATATGCATTGTTTACGTGCTTGTGTGCTCTAAATCTTGAATTTTGATCGAATTAATTGCACTTGCATGCGTGGACTAAAAATAGCATGCATTTCAGTGTTTCTTGAACAGGATGCCTCCACGTAGACACCGTGAGAGATCTCCAGGACGCCGTCGTCATCATGATCGATCTCCTACGCCTCCACCCCAACCACAAGCACCACCGATGGATATGGGGAATTTTATGGAAGCAGTTTTCAACTATGTCGAGCATAGGAGGGCTTAAGCTCCCCCACCACAACAAGCAGAACAACAAGGTCCTCCACTAAACCATAACAATAGAGATCCTCATGAGGTGTTTCTGAGCTACAACCCCCCTCAATTTTCTGGTTCTATCGATGATGCGGTCTCGGAGGGTTGGTTGATTCAAGTAGAGAGGATATCTGGAGTCCTACAGTTTACTACGCTAGGGGAGGAAATCAAAAAGAAGGATCCGGTTTTTAGAGCTCCAATGGGAAGAGGTTCCAGATCGAATTCGGGAAAGAGGCCGATGATGCAAGCTAGTCCCCCTTCTAAGGGTCCGTTTAAGAAGCCAAGAATGGGATGACCAACTCCACCGGCTTTCAAAGCTTTGCCTACACCTACGAAAGATCGACATGGTCCGAGCGTGGCGAGATTGGCTCAAGCTCCCTGTACACATTGTGGAGGACCAACTCATAATTACTATAACTGTCGGAGGAGATTGAATTTGTGCCTCATATGTGGAAAAGGCGACCATATGGCGGATACTTGTCCCTACAAAGACCCCGGATATCAAAGACGAGTTCAAAGGCCAATGATCCCGGCTCGTGCTTACGCCATCGAAGGTGAAGAGCAAGATGCAGAGATCGATCCCACAGCAGTGGTAGAAGGTACCTATGCATACATAACATGATCATTCATGCACTCTTTGATTCGGGTGCCACGCATTCTTTTATTTCTTGTGACTTAGTTGCTATTCTGTGCTTGCCTGTTATTTGCTTTTTCTTCTTGTTATTTGGTGAGTTCGCCACTGGGTGGTAGTCTTCAGACAGATCAGTTGATTCGGGAGTGTTCAGTTTTGATTGAAGGGAAAGAATATCCGGCTGAATTGGAAGAGTTAAAGATTCAATTAGAGGTATTACTCAAAGTTGGATATATACGGCCAAGTTCGTCACATTGGGGTGCTCCGGCTGCTTTATGGATATGATGCATCGAATTTTTCGGCCCTATTTGGATAAGTTGTGGTAATCTTCATCGATGACATCTTGGTTTATTCGAGAACTCCGGAGGATCATGCCAGGCACCTCAGAATTGTGTTGGATACCTTAAGAGAGCATCGGTTGTATGCTAAGTTTAGCAAATGCGAGTTCTGGATTGATCGGGTAGCATTTCTGGGTCATGTTATTTCAAGGAAAGGTTTGGAGGTAGACCCTTCTAAGATTGAGACGGTTATTCAATGGCAAAGCCCGAAAAATGCCTCAGAAGTAAGGAGTTTCTTGGGTTTGGCAGGCTACTATCGGAGATTAGTTCAGGATTTCTCAAAGATTGCAGCTCCTTTAACCCGATTGACTAAGAAAGCGGTTAAGTTTGAGTGGGATGAGGCATGTGAGGCTAGCTTTCAACTTTTAAAGGAGAAGTTGACCACTGCTCCTGTATTAGCCCTTCCCGAAGGTACAGAAGGATATACAGTTTATACGGACGCCTCAAAGGAAGGTTTGGGATGTGTGTTGATGCAAAATGGAAGAGTAATCGCCTATGCCTTAAGGAAATTGAAAGAGCATGAACAGAACTACCCCACTCACGATTTGTAATTAGCGGCAGTGATCTTTGCTTTGGGTAAGTGGAGACACTATCTTTATGGAATTTCGTTCGAGGTCTTCTCCGATCACAATAGTCTCCAATACTTATTCTCACATAAGGAATGGAACAAGAGACAACGGCGTTGGATGGAACTTTTGGCGGATTATGAGTGTACAATCCGATACCATCCCGGCAAAGCCAATTTGGTAGCGGATGCACTTAGTAGGAAAATTAGTGTGTCCGATGTGAAAGTGGAAATTGGAGATGAGAATGAGTTCTTCAGACTGAAGGCTAGTATTCGGAATATTACGGTTCGACCAGATCTTAAACAGAGGTTATTTGATGCTCAGAGGATTGATCCCGAGGTTCAGAAATTAGCTGGGAAAGCTCGAGCTGATTCAGAATGTCCGTTTGGGTTTGATGATACGGGACTTCTAAGATTCAAGAATAGAGTTGTTGTCCCGGAAGAGTTAAAAAGGATTGTTCTTGAGGAAGCCCATCGGTCAGGGTATTCGATACATCCCGGAGGAACAAGATGTATAAGGATGTTAAGCAATTCTATTGGTGGAATGAATTGAAACGGGATGTTATCTACTTCGTGAAACATTGTATGACTTGTCAAGTGATTAAGGCAGAACATCAAAAGCCATCGGGGCTACTTCAACCATTGCCTATCCCGGAGTGGAAATGGAAACAAATAGCTATGGATTTTGTTTCGGGATTACCAAGAGTGAGAGGAGGTTTCGATGGAATTTGGGTTATCGTGGACGGGTTGACGAAATCCGCTCATTTTCTTGCAACCAGAATGTCCGATAAGTGAGTAAGTTGGCCAAGAGATACAATGATGAGATTGTCAGGCTTCATGGTGTACCTGTTAGTATTGTCTCGGATCGGGATCCCAGATTTACTTCAAGGTTATGGCAAGAATTGCAGAAGTGTTTGGGAACAAGGCTTCAATTCAGCACAGCTTTCCATCCTCAGACCGACGGACAATCAGAAAGGTTAATTAAGTCTCTGGAGGATCTGTTGAGAGTATGTGCATTGGACTTTCAAAGCTCGTGGAATGAACAGTTGCCGTTAATCGAGTTTGCTTATTACTGTTGGGAATGGTGCCCTGAAAATTCAATTTGCTGAATTAATTAAACTGAATTTACAGCAAGTTATGAGTATTTCACATATTAATAATTAATGACGTGTGGTGGTATTCTCATATGAAATGTGTTTCATAGGAAAAGACTTTGAATACCGAAATCACGTGTCATTAAAGTTCTAGTTGGTAAGATAAGAATATGTTCTTATCAAGACTATAACGTGGTTATATAAGATGATTAGTCTTTCGTCATAGGGAATGGTGATTCCAATTATAACACGTTGATGATTTTCAATAGGATTGGAAACATCGAACTGGACCACTGAGATTATTCATTTTATACTGCTATCTAAAATGAATAAAATCTCAGGAAGCATTGTACTCTTAATCCTGACAATATTTCGGCTTTAGGCATGTAGTGTTAGTCACTGTAACATACTTGAAGTGAGGTCTCGGTAAAAGGTGGCCAAAATACTTTGTATGATTCGGTGACAACATGAAATGTGCTAAAGAGTTATATTGATTGAGGAATCTGTGGCCTTGCTGGAAGGTAAGAGATATCCTTGAAATAGATTTGCAAAAGTTCGAATTAAGACTTTGGCCAAAGCACTTCGAGTGATACGTCACCGAAGTTGTATGATGAATGTGTTTCACATACAGAGAATTTGAACTTAAGGCAAATCAATAAATTTCAAATTAGAGATGAAAAATAAATGATAGTAGTTGCAATTTATTTTTCATGGATATCTACACGGAGGAGTAAAATGCGAAATTATTCTAGATCGAGAAATTCGTGAATAATTTAATTAATTTTAGAGTGCAACAATATTTATTTAGTGGAATTAAATATTGTTAAACGGTAATTAATTACTATCATGAGATGATAATATATTAACCCATTTGGAGCTAAAATTAATTAGTCCTGCAGGTCCCCCTGCAAGTCCCAAATTGAAAAACCCAAAGAGAAAATAATAAAAGGAGAAAGAGAAATGAATTTTCAAAGTGTTTGAAAATAGCCAAGGGATTTATTTTAAGAAAATAAATCAAGTTCCAAAGAGTTGGAAATGCCCGAAATTTTATTTTGGAGAAAATAAAATTTTATTTAAAAAAAAAAAGTAAAAATGCTGACGTGGCAGGTGACGTGGCACTGACGTGTCACGCCACGTCAGCAAATGGACCAGGTGGCGCTGACTGGGCAGCCGCGTGGCACGCCACGTGTGCGACACGTGGACGTTCCAGATCGCGCCACGTCATCATGTTGACCGGGTCAACGGGTCCAGAGTCGGGTCAACGGGTCGGGTTCCCGGATAGGGCCGGACCGGGTCCGGTTCCGGGTCGGACCAGACCCGGACACGTGGCATCTCCTGAAGAGGCAACATCACCGGAAACCCTAGCCGGCAAGTGATCGCACGCGCCGCCTTGTGGCCGCGCGTGTGGGCGCGTGAGAACTCCGATCGGCGATCGGCCGGCGGCGTTGGACTCGTGGCTGAGAGATCTACGACGTGGTCACCTTGGTTTGCGTGTCCAAGTTGTACACGCAAGTGGGGATGTGAAATGACCATTTTGCCCTTGCTTTTGTATCCAAAATGACCGTTTTGCCCTCGGGTTTTTGCCTATAAATAGGCTGATCCCCTTGCCATTTCTCCCATTCAGTTTTGGGATGGTTTTGGCCAAACTTTGGCTTTGAAATCAAATCCCATTTTTCTCCTAGTTAACTCCGATTTATTTTGGAATTAATTTTAATTAGGTGTTTGTATAAAACGCCTAATTTCGGGAGAATAAACCCTGAAAAGGGTTCCTAGTTTAAAGTTTATTTTCTCTAAGTATTTAGAGAAATACTTTCGGAGCCCACACTCCGAGGGTGTCCCTGGGGATATTGCAGGGAAGCTCTGCCGGTCTCACGAAAGGGCAAGGAGCTGGAAAAATGCCGTTAGATAGCCATGTTTGCAGTACGGTAATATTTTACAGTTATTTTATTTTAAGCATGATAAATTATGTGCTCTTAAGTGTTAATTGCATGTTAGATATTTATCTGCTTAAGTGATTTAAAATTTATTATCAATTGCATGTATATACTTGAGTAGATCCGGCTAAGTCTTCCGCTTTGTATTAAAATGTTTTAGAAATATTTTAATACTTGTATTATAACAAAAATTTTAAAATATGGTCCCCGACTGCTACTGTTGTGGGCCCGCATCCCATCAACTGGTATCTGAGCCGTGCTCTAGATATATACATGCATTGATATGATGCATGTGATGCATAATTTTAAATCTGATACTGTGCACGTAAATTCTGTCAAAGGAGGCTGGTTTTTAAGTGGGACCGTTGTGACCCCTCCAGTGTTTCCTGGGAATTTACGTGGAATGGTAATTTTCTGGGAATCGATTTCAATAATCTTCCTGGTTAATTACCGAATCAGTAAACATGATTTAAATTATGAGATAATTTATTTATAACATGTTTACTTTATGCCATTTATTTTAAGCATGACAATTATGTGATAATTATAACAACAAGCTTAATTGATTTAATTTATGGCATATTTATTTTGTGTCATTTAAAATTTTAAGCATGATAATTATGTGATAATTATATAAAAGCATGCTTAATTATTTTATTTTATGGCATGATCATGATAATATGAGATATTATGATTTTTACAATTATGCATATTTTATTTAATGTGATTAAATAGTAATGTTTAATAGAAATTAGACGCGATGCATAATTGAACTAATATTTTTTGGCCTAATTAATAAATAGTTATTAAATTGCCTTAAAATATTATTATTAGGATTTTAAATATGATTTAGTAATCCTAGTGGGAGGGTATTAATTATATTAATTACTTCCAACAATAAGACGCCAAAAGTGATTATTAAATAATCAACAGATAATGCACACCTTTTAAAAAATTCAAGTGGGAGCGAGATGAAAAGAGTTGGATTCTCACGGCCTCCATTACCCGTCTATAGTATAGTGGATGTATACTACTCCCTTCGGCGGGTATATATTCGCGGTATACAAGATTAGACTTCTACGGATAGAATGAAATACGGGGAAGTCAGCTCGACCACGCCTCCGTGGAGTGTCTTGACCTACTCGTACGGACTTCTAGGTAATGGTACACACTTGACTAAGTAATGTATTAACCTCCCTTCGGAGCTATGTTACATTTACTTAGAGGCCAAGGGTTGACGTGGTGGATTGACATTGTTTGGTAAGAGTTACCTAGATGACATGTTAATTAAGAATAGTTCTTGCTTTTCTAAGCGGTTTTCGACCTTGCCTCCGGGGAGTCAACTGCAGTTAGTTAAGTCACCATTGCGTAAACCAAAATGCTTACGTGGATTTCATTTATTGGTTGGACGCAGAAGAAAGTGAAATACATAATCATAACTTGCATTTATTTATTTATTTCAGTTTTATAATTACGATCTCTCTTAGCCCACTCCAAACTGTATGTCTATAAGGAAATAGGCTAGTAAGGGTTCAACTACGCTGACTAAGTAATGAATCTTGACATCGTATTGAGACACGAAAGTTTACGTACTCACTGAACCTTATCCGAAAATTTCGGAAACTATAACCAGTCAGGATTAGACAGTCTCTTATTCTAAATGGATCAAGTGTGATGATCTGGCTAGTCTTATATCCTGACATCTGTTTTAGATGTTCTTGAGCATCAGATGCATGAGATGTCCACTGATAAGAACATGTTTTGAAGACAGAATCGTACAAAGGTACGAGCCACGAAAAAGGTTGTTAGTTAAAGATGTTTGAAGGATCACCGATTCAGAATCATATTATGAATATGATAACTAATCTAAACAAGATTGAAAGCCTCTGTGCTTAAAGAAACAATCTTAACGGATAGGATACGATCCTATGCTCTCTGCCTAAATCATTTGAACGTTCAAGATTATTTTAAATAATTTTTTTTTTAAAACCAATGAACGACCTCAATATGGCAGAAAGGGTGATATAGACTAAGGGAAAAAGTTCTCTTTAATCAGACATCAATATCCACGGCCCAAAAAACCAGTAAGTGGAAGAAAGAAAAAGGAAAAGTTCCTAATCTAAGGTTCAGAAATAGAAAGTCAAATCCGACAATGGAAAATTGTTTCTATTTCGGTGGTAACGGGTATTGGAAAGGAAATTATCCAAAATACTTAGTGTGTCCTTTTGCTACGCCGTTTTAGATAAGATATGAAGATATCTTACTCGTTGATAATATGTTTAGTTGGAAATTCACCAGACTCCTGGTGTGTGAACTTGAGATCAACTAATCATATTTGAAAGTCGTTGCGAAAATTCAAACTAACTAGGAAGTTTGAAAAACGGCTAGCACACAACTACTGCTCGGGGATAATACAAGTCTAATTGTATTAGCAGTAAGGACAATAAAGTCGTATTTTGGCAATAGGATTTTAATATTATTCGTGCCATATATATAGAAATTTGATTTCTGTAAGTAATTTGATAATTAATGGTTTAACTGTTTGTTTTGAACAAACGGTTACCGTTAAGCAAAATAAAAGGTTTATTTGCTCTGGCACAATAAAAGATGGTCTTTTATACCTAAAAGAAAAACCCTAATTTAAGTTTAACATTAAGACGCTTGACTTACCATCTGAGAGGAAAAACTTCAACGTGGCACCAATCTATTGGTCAATTGAATCTGAATAGGATCCAAAGACTGATTGTTGAGTCCTATTGACTTGAAAATAGTATCAATCTACGAATCCTATTTAGAAGGTTAAAATGACCAAGAAGCCTTTTGGAAACAAAGGGTATTAAGCCATGAACTTGCTTAAGTTGGTTCATACGAACGTATGATATTATGAATGTTCAAGCAAGAGAAAGTTTTTGTATACTTCATCATTCGTTTGAATGAATACTCTAGATACAGATATGTTTATTTGATGAGACTTAAGTCTGTAATTTTGAAGAGTTCAAAGAATATAAGACTGAAGTCAAAGAGTCAAATTAGAAAACATATCAAGGCACTTCGATTAGATCGAAGTAGTGATAAGTATCTAATTTCAGAGTTGAATAGAATTTCTCAAATGAGATTAGATCTCAACCATATATATGAGATACGTCTTAGCAAAGATGTATTGCAGAAATGAGAAATAGAACTCTGATAATGATGGTAAGATTCATGAAAAGTCATGCTACCCTATGAATTTCGTTTTGGGATCTTGCACACAAAACGACAAACCTAGTTCTATCTAAGTCAGTTCCTAAAACACTGATGGATCTGTAGCTAGGGTGAAAACCCTGTATCTTTTATCTTCGGATTTAAGGTAGCCTGGTCCACGAGTTAAGGATGGATCCTGATAAGTTAGAATAAAGAACAAAGGTTTACTTGTTCTAAGGTTATCCTAGAAGAACAAGAGGTGGTATATTTTGTAATTTGAGAAATCACAAAAGATATTTGTGAATATTTCAAAGATAATTACATAGATAACCACAAAGGGTGGAAGCAAAGTAGTGTTAAAAGAAATAACAGTATTAGACACTAATTTCCATAAACCCGTGATAACTGAAAATGTATGAGATACATGTAATGTACCAAATACAACATGTGATGTAGAGACGTGTACACGAGAGCATCATTGTAGTGGGAGGATTGTCAGGACACCTGACGAGATATCTAAGATTAACCCAAGTGGTTGAATCTAACGTATCTGATCCTGTCACGTGTAATGAAGCTGTGGATGATATAGACACTGACCGTTTGGTCAGAAGCCATGGAATCTAAGTTAGAATCTCTACATTCTAACAAAGTCTTGAGCTTGTGAAGGCGCCTGAAGGCATTAAACCCATTAGATAAAATTGGGTTCTACAAGACGATAAAAGGAGAAATGGACAAAAGTAGAGACTTTAAAGCAAAGCTTATGGCAAAGGATTTTACCCAGAAAGAAGAAATCATTTATGAGATCTTCTCGCCTGTAACAGTGCTTAAGTCCATTATCCTCTCCATTTTATCTCATTATCGATTATGAGATTAGATAAATGAATGTAAAGACTATGTTCTTGAACGGGCAACTTCAAGAAGAGGAGCTACATGGCATAACCTGAAGGCTTGACAGCCAGAAATCAGGTGCATATAATGCAAGCTTGATAGATCGATTTAAGATCTTAAGCAAGCGTCTAGATTATAGAGCATCATAATTAAAGAGGCAATTTAAATTCTTTGGATTTGTGCAATTGCCTGATGAACCATGTGTGTACAAATGACTTCAAGATAATGTTGTAACATTTTCATTTTGTACGTAAACAATATTCTGCTCATAGGGAATGATGCAAGAATTTTGTCAATGGTCAAAATTTGGATGTCAAATCATTTTGACAAGAAAAGACCTATGTGAAACCAATGTTATTCCAAGGATCAGAATTCTATCGTGATCATAGGAATAAGGAGATTGGTTTATCACAAGAAGCATATATAGATAAGATGCTGGTAAGGTATAATATGACAGATTCCAAGAAAGGTTCATTACCTTTTAGATTTGGAATTTATCTATCTCGGGATCAGTGTCCTGAGACAACTGAAGAGATAGAAGACATGATTAGAGTTTCGCAGCGGAAGCTTTATGTATGTCAAGGCCAGCTGTCTATTAGGAAATAGGTCTAAGTCAGCAGATATTAGTCAAAACCTAGAATCTGACGCTGGGTAGTAGTAAAAGCATATATTGGAGTACTTGAGAAGGACTTGAGATTATATGCTTGTCTACCACAGTGGTGAGCTCGTTTCAATGGAATACACAGATTCGGACTTACAGTCTGATTTGTATTCTAGTTGTTTGACATTAGAATACGTGTTTACTCTAGAAAGAGCAACCGTTAATTGGAGAATGTTAAGCAGACTTGTATTGCTTACACCACCATGGAAGTCAAATACATGGTAGCTTGAGAAGCAACCAGTTAGATGTATTGGATTCACGATTTCCTAATTGTTGGCTCAGAGAAACATCTAAAAGATTCCTTCACTAAAAGTATTGGCGCGAAAGAGTGCAAAACGAGTTTTGACACTCATGTGGGAGGAATAAGACTTAGATGTATGGCCAAATTGAATTTAGGGCAAGTGGGAGATTGTTGGGAATGGTGCCCTGAAAATTCAATTTGCTGAATTAATTAAACTGAATTTACGGCAAGTTATGAGTATTTCACTCGCGAGCCGAGCCGAACCAGCACGAGGCAAGCCCGAACCAGAAATTTCATAGCTCGGCGGTTCACGAGCCAAGCCCGAGCTATGTTTCCAGACCGCGAGCCCGAGCTCGAACCTACCAAAAATGCCAAGGCTCGGCTCGTTTGCATCCTTAGTCGGGTCTGAGTGCGGGGGATGTGGCGCCTTCCGTTTGGGGTGCTACAGAATCGAATCTTGCAATTCCTTTTCCCAAATTTATAGGGATCAAGAACTTACTTCGATAGAAGCTTTCTTGACACATTCTACCCGCTCAAGAACGCTCTTCACGCGGCTTGTCCCCAAAAGCTCCTTCGAATCTTTCAAGACTTCACGATAATAGCCCTCTAGAGAATTAGTCCACCAACCTCGACCATGATCCGAATAGGGAGGATGCTAGTTCTATATTCGGTGTTTAGGCTCTAGGGTTTAGTGTATAATATTTGGAGAATGAGAATTTATCTATCATCCCTTATGGGGTTCGAACCCCTTGTATTTATAGCTCGAACCCCACTCCATGTTGGAATAGGATTCCTTAACCATCAAGCTCAGGAATTTCTTGCTTGGAGAGAAAGACTCTTACTTTGGCCAAAAGTCTCATTTTGACCAACTTGTCAAGCAAGACATAATATCTAACTAATTTAGATATTTTATTTTAATTTATTTATTTTATAATAAATAAATTGAAGCTAATAATTAATTAATTTATAATTATTTATTTATTAGATTTTATTTCTCCAAAATAGAACTTTAATATTAATTCATAATTAAATTAAAATCCATTAAATAATTAATCAATATTAATTATTTAATTAAGACACACTCACGTGACACATGTCACTCGGGACACGTGTGCCACACGTGTGGTCCCCACCAATCACCTATTGGTTCGATCAACTCCTTTAATCGATTCAAGCTTTAACCCGCGTGAGCGGGTTCTAGGTGCTTAATTCAATTAGCAGTGACCCTAATTAATTAATTCCTAAATAATTAATTAGTCCACAGATCATACGACCATAGTCTAGCAACAGGTGTATGACCCCTAACTGAATAAGAATGTCTCAATTCGAAAGAACCTTTAAGACATTGATTCATGTGAGATACAATCCTCCTACATCCCATCTCTCAATCAAGATCTAGGGCAAGGGAATAATCAGAACCCTAATAATCTCGATCTTAAAGTTAAGTGCATTTCATATCCATTTGATATCGATCCAAGAAACCCATTTCTTGATCTCGATCCACTGCTTTGGCCAAGGTCCTAGATGACATATGAATGACTTACACAATAAGAGATCAACTTGCTGATGCAAGTGTAGGTCCTTTATTAATTCTCATATGCTTTCATGTGCCACTTGTGCAGCCCCAACATAAGCTCTGAATCAGTTGTCTAAGGTGACACCATTTAAAGCCTATATCTAAGATTGCAGAGTTAGCCCATAAAGCATCAATAGAACCTCAAGTTTAAGGATCACTTAACCACATCAATGACTCATGAGATATTTCCTAATCTGGAAGTTTCTATTTCTCCAAAAATAGAAACTCCCTTTCCCATTTAGGAATCTTTTCACACGGGACACCTCAGTGTACTTACTTAGAATATGTAACGCCCCGACTTTTCGGACATAAAGGTAGGGCGTATGTGTTTACCAATTTGCGCGAATTAATTGTTTTTATGTGTTTTATATTTAATTTTATTATAAATTGTTATTATTTTATTTTATTATATTTTATTTTAATATATTATTAATTCTAATATATATATATATATATATATTTCTTTAAGTACATATGTATACGTTTATTTATAATAGTATTAATTTAATGATTATGCTAATTATATATTATGTTAATTAATCAAGTTTTAGTTAATTAATTACGTGCTTAATATAATTTATCTAATATTAGATTTAATTTATTTATTTAAATGTTTTTGCGTGGAATTTTAAAATTTATGCATGAATTGCATGGATTGATCATATCACTAAGTTTGAGCTTCGTTCTTATACGAGATGATTTCGGATTGCCACGAATTTGTAGTATGTTGTAAATATATGTGTTATGGACATGATTTTATGCTCGGTTTACATTTTAGAATTCATTTGATTTGTTAACGGATTTAATTTGATTTGAGGAACCAAATCGGGGGCTAACGAGCACTTAGCGTACCCTTGGTTCCGAATTTAATATCTTGAGCTCGGGAACTCGGATTCGAGTTCCTTCAACTCCGCTGAACTCGTAACGAAAATTCGAGTTTAGTAAACTTAGCCTTATATTTTTCCTAAATCATTTGAAACTCCGAAATCCAACCGAAAAACGAATCGGCGACCAATTTGACCTTGCTGTACAAAATGAGCCATATCTCATCCAAACCATAACCAAATTAACCATGGTTTGATTCCTTTAAACCCTAACTCAACCACCTATCATGATATTTCAAGCCTTGACCGAGATTATCCTCTCACAATCCACAAAACTCAGCCAAAGCTACTGTCCTTCATTCCAGTCCCGTAACCCTTCCATCCTTGGAGATTTTGAAGCTCAAATTTCATCCAAACTTCATCCAATCATCAAGGTAAGTTTAGGATTGTATTATATGTTCATTTCTGATCATTTTCATCTTTTCATTCATGATTTTGAGCATGGTTTCTTCATCCTGGATTGTTTTTCCGAAAATAAGAGATTTTGGGCAAATTCTTGATCTTCTTCGTTTCTCAATGATTTTGATTGATTCCAAGCTTGAGATTGATTGTTTTGACATCCTTATATCATTTATGGTCTTTGATTTCGTGGTTGTTGAGATATTTATGAGATATCATTTATGAAATTTTGAGAAAATCCCACATATATGTCACGTACGGTTGATGACTTGTTTGAGCTTGTTTGGGACTGAATTACTTGTTGAATTTATGATGTTTTGCTGCACATTTGTTGGCCTTTTTGGACCTGATCTGAGTCGTATGAACCGAGAGCAAGCATGCTCTGTTTTCCTCCAGTTTTTTGGCCCTGTTTTTGTCACGCAGAGTTGCTGTCAAAACTGCTGATTTCCTTCTTCCTTTTTGCTGTCTCTTTCATGGCTTCTTGGTGTGGGTTTAGCTGAGTTTCTTGCAGCATTTTATGCCTTGCTTTGTAGCCTTTCTTGCCTGTTTTTATCGCATTTAGGGCTGCTCTGTTTCCTGCGTGTTTTGCTGTCTGTTCCAGATGTTTCTGGTTCGTGGCATGGGGGTGCCATTTCTGGCCGTTCCAGCGAGGAACGGGGGTGCTGTGTGGGCTGGAATTGCTGTACCGAGACACGGGGGTGTCTCGGTCTAGGTTTGGAGGGTGACACGGGGGTGTCACCCCGTTTTCCTTGAAACTTTTGCTGCGTCTTCCATGGCTGTTGCTGCTGTAATTTTTTTATGCATGGTTGTGGTTGTGCAGAGTGTGTTAGTGTGCATGCATGGGAGTGGAGTTATGTGTGCATGGTTTTGTGGTTATATTTGCATGTATATGTATATAATATATGGTATATATATATATATATATATATATTGCATGTAATATATATAAATGCATGCATGAGTATGTTGGTGTGTATACGTGTATATATATGTATATTATATATATATATATATATATTGTATATTATTCTATATATGATTATATATATATATATTATATTATATATATTTATTATATATTTCAAATATTAGTTGATTTAATTCAATTCTAGAAATTAATTGATTTCCATTTCGCGTATTTAATTATCGACTTTTGATTGAACGTTTTATTTATTTTATTCCTAAATGTGAATTTGAATATTATGTGTTATGCTTATTAAATGAATTCTTGAATTAATTGATATGCATTATGAATGTTTTGAATGTTATGAATTTATGAAATTTATATGAACATATGAATTTATGAAATTATGAAATTGAATGAAATATATGAACGAATGATGTGATTATATGATTTAAATCTCTTAATAGTGCAAATGAACATTTTATTGATATAATATGATCATTTATGCATTCATGTCATATTCACCTCATTGCCGAGCGTCATATGTGGTCATTGAGTCTCATACCTTTTCTTTTGCACAGATTCGGGTTTGGTCGGAGACGAGGACGAGCATTGAGATGCTTGTGCCATTATTTTGCCTTGGTAAAGGTGGGTTTTTCTTCTACTAGTTAAAACAACCCTATAAATCCCTTATGTGCAAAGTTTTAAGCCAAAATAGTATATTTATATAAATCGAGTCATTTTGGGTAAATGATTTCAAACGTATGACCCCTTTTTAATTATGAAACCCTACCTTATGTTTTGGCGAGATTGCATATCTGTTATGTTCACGGGCCCCGGGACTTAGTATATGTGGCTAACCGAGGAAGCAAGGGCTGACGGGGATCCCATATACTAGTTCCAACCAAACTACGGTGATACCGGCCCTCGCTAGGAGATTTAGCGAGGAATGGGAGCTGAGTGCCCTTGGGGGATTCATGTACCCCCATTGGCTTATGTATGAACCGGTGGCAGGGTCTAGCTAACCCTTCCACCACCCGGAGGAAGAAGGTGTATATGTATGATTATGATCATTTATGTATGTGCACGAAAGATATGTATGACAACCAATAATTATGATATGATTACACGAGGAGAAGGTTGGAGATTGTGCACGCTCACTCGCCGAGCTTAAATCCTTATGAACAATTATGAATGAATATGAACGTCGTAATCTCGTTGATGTTTTCTTTTGTTTTAACCACTTGGTAAATTCTTATCAAACTTCACACGGGATTAGGGCTTGCATGTATGTGTTTAAATTATGCGATATTATATATCTTATGCCCCGTTTTATACCCACCAGTCTCTTTTAGACCGAACCCTGTTGTTTTCAGCTGTTTTGTGCAGCTATAGGAGTGCTAGGCGGGAATACAAATCGTCTAGGTCTTGCATTTATGTTTAGCACTTCTTTTCAGTCTCATATTCATACTCTTGTTGCTACTTTTGTATTTGATCATAGTATAGATTGGAGCGTTATGATTTTGTAGGCCGTGAGTGCCGTTGCATATTTGAATGCTCTTGTATTTTGATTTTTGGAGCTTGGTGGCTCACTGTATATGCTTTGTCGTTATGGCTTCCGCAATTTTCTTTAACTCTGATTCTATATGTTTCTTGAGTTGAATGGTTTAAGGGTTAGTCCCGCCTAGCATAGCGTGTGTGTTGTGTCCCCGTTCGCCGTGGATTTGGCACGTGTATGGACTTCCATTTCATATACGGGTCAGGTCTCAGTGCGGGGGATGTGGTACCTTACGCTCGGGTGCTACAGAATAAGTAAGCACCCCTATGTATCACGCACGTATCAATAATACACTTTGCACCCCATGAAACAAGGTGGTCCTTCTTAAGGGCGTGATCACACGAGCAAGCCTCGAACGAGTCAAGTCGACACTCCCACTGTCTTTAGGACTCATCAGCTTGGAGTGATTTCTAATAATGACTTATGTGATATAGGGCTCGTTCCATGAACCACTTCACCTAAATGGTTGAGTCCTAATGTCATATTGATTAGGGGAGTTCTTATACATGCGCAGTAAAAGTAATCAAACAATCAAATAAGAGCATATAAAGAAGTGTTGCCAAAGTTCATCATATCATTCAAAGATTGACTGTGATTTACAAAAGGAAAGTACTAAGCAGACTATTACATCGGCTTTCAGGGCGCTATTCCTAACAAAACCGATGTGCATTAGTAATTTGTTGAGTCTTTTGTCGAGATCTTCCACGGACCTTAGAAACATCATCCATCTTGGAGAATGAAATGTTATGAACACTACAAAATAAGAAAACATCATTCAATAAAGACTTCCATCCGTCATCTCTGACATTTGCACTTTCTCCGAACTGATTGAATCGAATTTTTTGGCTTTCTGATGAGAACTTGTCCATATCTATGTGTTAAAACCCGGACCGGACCGGCCGGTCAGCCCGGTTCAACCGGTGACCGGAGGCCTGTCCGGTCCGATTTGCCCACTAAAACCAGTGCTCGAATGGACAGGAGGGAACCGGGGCGAACCAGTCGAAAACCGGCTAAATGACCGGATCGGACCGGTTAGCAGCCCGTTTGACCCGGCTATTATCCAAAAAAAAAAAAAACGGAAGAAAGAAAAATCTGCCATTTTTGTGTTTGAAGAGCTTGAGCCACCGGTAGATCCAGAACAACTATTATTTTTCTACCAAAAATTATCAAAATAAGTCAGTTGTGGCTTGTGTTAGGCGACGATTGAGAGATGGAGAACTTTTGTAAGTGATTGAGAGAGATGCAAAGCTTCCGAAGGTGGTGGAAAGCTGCCGGCGGCGAACAACATTCGGAGGTGGTGGTGCGCACAGGAAATTGACGTATGTGAGACTTGAGAAGGAGAGATTTCATTTTCACTTTTGGAAGGCTGCGCCTGCGTTTTTCTATTGTGATGATGCTGGTGTAAATTACGGCAAATATATGACTTGAGACAAATTATATTGGGCTTAGAGCAAAAGCCCATAGATATTTGTACTATCTTAATTTTTATTTAGGGCCTAGGGCAAAAGCCCAAAAATATATATAGATTTATCTAATTTTTAATTGATATTTTTAATATTATATATAAATATATAATAAATATAATTATTATATAATTATGACGTCACACCGATTCGACCGGTGGTCTAATCGGTCAAACCAGTAAAACCAGTAACCAGTAGGCGTCCCGATTCGACGTCCGGTCCGGGTTTTAAAACATAGGTCCATATTGATAATTGATAATTGATAAAACAAACCTAATTAAAAGATAAAAAAGTAAAATTGATTTTAAATTTCTATTCAATTTTCAAATAAAAAATAAAAAAGAAAGTCCACAAACAAATTAAATACAAGTCTCTAAACCGATTACTATGCATGCTATTGGAGGAGCTTGATTCTGTTGTTGTGTATATAGGGGAGAGGAGATGAAATATGGGTTGAAATATAACAGAACTTGATTGGAGGAGCTAGCAATGGGTTAAATTTTGGGTTGAAAATTAAAGCCCAATTAAAATTGAAACTTACGAAACTCACTTTGGGAGGGGTCATATTAGGTTTTCTCCTCATATGTGTATATATATTGTTTGTGTGATCTCAATTATTAATAATTTACTATATTAATCCTTATTAGTATTAATTTTAAATTTAATGAGTGGGGTTAATAATGAAAATTTTCATAAAATTCATATACATATATTTATATATATTATATAAATAATAAAAAAAAAAATTGAGGGGGTCAATCGTCCCCCTGGTTATCATCATGTGGCTTCGCCATTGCCTATATCAAAATGAAAAAATATATATTCTTGTAATTATATATGTATAAATATCAAAATTAATATTAGTATTTATTTTAAAATAAAACATAAGCCCATTTTTGGTATACAAAATAAAATTTTCACATATATAATCATATTCATATATTCGTTTATGTGCATAGTAAAGACCAAAATAAAATTTAAAATGTCTTAATTTAAATAATCTTTTTCCCAATACCAAAATATATCACTACTTTAAAATAAAATTTTAAATTATGTTTCCCATATAAGCCTTTTACGTTGATCATGTGTTTAATTCATAAAATTTATATTCATATTTATATGATTTATATTTCAATTCATTAATAACAAGGTTAAAATTAACCTAATTAATATTTTACTTTCACTCCTTTTTTATTTCTTAAAAATACTAATCATCTGAATATTTATTTTCAACCTTAATTCCGTATTGAAATTAATTCATTTTATACACTTTTTTTATAACACACGCACCCCACTTGGATGAACCCCTTAATTCATTTTATACTTAATCTTATTCATATATCCAAATGGTGTTGTTATAGTTTTTTATTCGAAGTTTTTGGTTTTTTTGAAACGAGCACCAACCAAATCGGGAAAGACTTCGATCTAAGTTAGAATCAAATCAATTGGATCGCAATCTTTTCTTTTTAAATAATTATAAATAGTATTCTGATTCTTATAGTTTGACATTGACTTGAATATGTAT
This sequence comes from Lantana camara, assembly GCA_037501455.1. NCBI lineage: Eukaryota > Viridiplantae > Streptophyta > Magnoliopsida > Lamiales > Verbenaceae > Lantana > Lantana camara. The sequence continues at coordinate 24,257,786 of CM074855.1, read as the reverse complement.
TCGGTTGTGGCTTAAATATATTAAATTAAAGCTTAAAAATCGATGTTGAGTCTGAGGCTTGGGCCAATAATTTAGTGCTTATAAACTCAATACGCGCTGAAGATCAATTTTTCCTGTCTCCTCAGGTCCAAACTTAGGGTTAGCACGGCCCAGGTTATTTGTTTTAAACTCAAGAAATATGCACCGACACTCAAATTCAGACTCAATTTTGCACACACCCCCACATTTGTCAAACAACTTTGAAGAGGATGTTGGTACGACCTGATACAGCATTTCGAACTATATCTCCTTCACTCGCTCGTGTGATACCTCGTACGGGGACCTCTGCGGACTCATATGATTTGAATATACCAACAACATGTTAGAAGAACAAATTGAGGGTATTATCGGTGTTAACCCTTAGATGCTCAACTTAAAAATCAAAAAAATTAATTGTACGATTAAAGAGGAAATCAGATATAATGCGAATGGTTACCTTTTCCTTTTGAACAGTATGTTTTTTATACTACCATGACTTTTTTTTTTTTTTTATTTATATTACCATGACTTATTCCCTCCTATGCTAACAAGGGTTGATCCAAGTAATCAACAGGTCCATTTTCTAAAGCAAGGTTCTGGATTCGAATCCCCTTGGATGTACGAGTATATATAAAATAAAAAATAAAAAAAAGACATTCCCTCCTATGCGGACACGAGGTATCTTTTCTTTAAGGGGAAGGGCATTGGAGCCCTACTTTCTTGATTGGGCATTTCTTAATCGAGTCTGAAAAATGAGATACATCTTGTGTGATTTTTATTTTTAACACAAGTAACTATGACCCTATCAGGACCATTGATGAAACATACAAAATAACATGAATTACAAAATAACGTTATTAGAACAAAACATACCATTGATGAAACATCAACAATAGCACGAATACAAACTATAATCTCACATAGAATAATTGTAACTAAAAAAAAGGAATATATATGGTCCTAAACGAAGCGGGAATCCAAATTGGAGTCATAAAGCTAATGGACTAACTCACTCTTGCATTCTATAGGAGGACTAGTCCAAACAACTCTTTTGGTGATCGAAATTGTCATTATAACCAGCTTGTCAGCACTCGTGTTATGCGCCTCCGATATATGATTGAGTCCAACGTCCCAAAGATTTCGAGGAAGCTCACAACAACCCAACACAATGTTCTTCAATGGGTGCTCCTAAACATCCTCACTCTTATAAAGATTAACCACCATTTCTGATTCCGCCTTGATAAGGGGGAAATCGGGGAGTATGACTGAGCACTAGGTGTCGCCTCCACATGGCAGCCTGTGCCACGTCACCCCTCTGAATCTGACCCAGGGATGTTGTCTTTCGACCCAGCACTTGGGGAAAGCATCTCAATGATAAGCAATTGGAGTTCGACCTAGAGCCCCCTTTCGACCTAGAAAGGTATGACCTGGCGACCGGTCGACCCAGGAGCTAGCGGACAACCGCAATTAATGCGCGTACTACCTCTACAGGCCGCATTAGTTGCAGCTGCGTCAAGTACTGTACCCGGGTCTCTGGCAGGAACAGGAAAACAGTGTTTTAGCCGTAAAAGCACTGTTCCGGCCACCCAGCGCCCCCTCCCACGAGACAAGATCCACACTCTCCTGAGGGTGTACTGACACGATTGAGGCCTCCTTGGCCCTATATAAACCATTCTCCATCACCATTGGAGGGAAGCTTTCCTTTGCGTACTGAGCTCCTCATTTCCAGTATATTCTCCTTACTCAGTTCACTGACTTGAGCGTTGGAGTGCCAAAACGGGTTAAACCCCCGTCTTCCCCTATTTTGGCCTTTGAGCTCACGTTTCCCATTTTCTTTCAGCTCAGGAAAGCGATAGACTCTCCTCACTTTACAAATATCTTGGGTGATTGGGAGTCCTAATCTGCAGTCCAGCGTACAGCCAAGATTTGGACACCATCATCTTGGCTCCGTCTGTGGGAAACTCTGAATGAAAAGCCTAAACTTCTTTTAAGACAAGCATCCCTCCCAGTAATCATCATGGTTCAAACTCGCCACAGTCGACGTGTCTATGGTGAAAACGCGGAAGAGATCTTCCCTGACCTCAATACCTCTGGAGGCAATTTCCAGCCTCCCGCGGTGGGAGTAGCTGCCATGGATGCCGGCCCCAGTACCCAGGGACGTTTAGTTCTGACGGAGGCGGATCTGACCGCCTACGTCGAACAATACCGGGCAGGGGCCCTGGCGGCGGCCAGGGAAAATAGAGAGCCTAATATGCCGGCCCCACCGCGAGGAAGTCCTTTGGCGCTGACCCCTCAAAACATCGCTTACCCTACTGTCCAAGGCCCTTCGGTCCCATTGGCATACGCTGTCCAACAGCCTGCCAACCAACCTAGCTTCTGGGGATACCCGCCTCTGCCGTATGCACAAAACCCTTACGCCCAGCCGCAGGCCATTTATTTGGCCCAGCCACCGGAGTCCCGCCCCAAGTCCATCTTGGGGCCCATGTGGAGGAGGTGGTGGATGATAACGGCAATCTCCAGCCTCGCAGAGAGCCAAGGAGGAGAAGACAGGAAGTAGAGGAGGAGCGCCCTTCACAGGCCTTCAGAAATGTGAGGGAGGAAGATAAGGGCGCTCGCCACATTGCAGGGACGGCCAGCGAGATGCACAGGGATGTGCCTGTCCCCCGAAATGTTCCAATTTTCGACCGCTTGGGGGCTAGGGTCCAGCCCGACGCCTACTTGCGGGCCAATCGTGGCCATTGGGTGGGTCCAGGCGACCTCCGGAATCAACTTCCTAGAAGGCAACAACAACAACAACAGCAACAACAACAACACTATCTCCCCGACCTAGCTCATGGGTCAGAATATTTTAATCCACAAGAGGAGGTGTCATCACACATTCCTCGCGGGCAAGAGATTTTGGCACCCGCCCATCAGAATGACCATCCTCTCCAGCGTCAGGGAAGGATGTATCGAAGTGAAATGGAGGCACGGTCCCCCTTTTGCGAGGAAATCATTGACGCCAAGGTGGTGGACAAGGTTCCCACCAATTTGCCAACTTATCACGGAAACACTGATCCCGTGAAACACTGTTCTAAGTTTGAGGCTGAGGTCAGCCTCTACGGGTTTGAAACCACGCTCGAGGGTCCAACCCAAGACTGGTTAGAATGTCTCCCTCCCCATAGGATCAGGGACTACGCCCATCTGGCGTAAAAATTCAAGGCTCACTTCTCCTCCATGGCAGGAGTCAAGCTCCCGTCCACTTATTTGTATAACATCATTCAAGGAGAAGGCGAGACTTTGAGGAGCTTCTTTACCCGCTTCACTGAAGCGTTTGTCAAGGTGGAGCACCCGGGGATCGATGTTTTGACCCAGACATTGTACAAGGCCATTCGACACGAAGAGTGCGCCGATGAAATCATCCTCCAATCACCGCAGAGTATGGAGGAAGTCATGGTTATCGCTCGCCATTTTATGCGATTAGAAGAAGTCAAATCCACCACAAAAGCACTGGGTCGGAAACATGACCGGCGAATGAACGAGCCAGCCCCTGATTGATTCCAGCGATCCGACCCACCTCGGTCGGAACCCCCCAGACTTTCTAACAGGATGGAGCAAAGGCTCAAGCGGGAGATGCCCTCCGGCAGCAGATCCAAGAAAGCCTATACTCCGCTGGTCTGCCCTATAGAAGAAATTTATGAGGTCATGGATAGGGGGCTGCTCAAGAAACCCAAGCAGCTGAAGGAGACCAAAAAAGCCAAGGAGTCCGGGAAATGCTGCGTGTAACGCCCCAATTTTCAATTATGCAATATGTGAATTAATTTCCAAATATGACTTAATTGTTTAATTGCATAATTGTCCTTAAGTGGTTATTTTATTAATTTGAGGACCTAATTGCATGAAAGAGTTTTGGACTTAATTGATCATTTTCCATGAGATTGAACTTGATTGCATGACTTATGTTTTGGAGGGATTAAATTACAATTTGTGCCTAGTTTTATAATATCTAGCATATATCCTTTGGTTGCATCAAACCTTTGCACACTTGATCCAACCCTTCTCTCCCTCATCTCGTCCAACCCGAGCAAGAAAGAAGAAGAGGATTTCTTCACTTGAGCTTGAATTCAAGGAAAAAATTGCATAAATTGAAGCATCATCATCATCCCAACATCATCTCTTTTCCTTCTTTTCATTCATTCAAGGTATGAGCTTCTAGTTGGGGAAATACATGAATATATATGAGAGCTAGGGTTATGGTTTGAGCTTGCCTAATGATGTTTGAGTTGTTGAAAGCATGATTACATGGTTCTAGCTATGATTTGATGCATATATTGTGGAGTTTATAAGCTTGGAGCATGAGTTTGTTGTGGGTTTGATCTTGTTGATTCTTGATGATTAAGCATGGATTTAAGTGTTTAAATGAGTTATTATTGAACTATAAGTATGCAAGCATGTTTATTTCATGAATTATATGCATTTGGAGTTTGGTATATGATCATTTGTGGAGTTTTGGTTTTGGTTCGTTCTCCCCTGCATAACTGCTCTGTTTCTGTAATGTCCAGAAACTGGGAACGGTCGTTCCCGCCTTAGTGCATTTTGGGAACGGGCGTTCCCAGGCTTCTGAGTGTGGTTAAGCCAGCGAGACTGGGAATGGCCGTTCCCACTTTGGCCTATTTGCCGGAAGGGCCATTCCCAGCCAAAGCGTGTCTTATTTTATAAAACGCTAGCGCGTTTCTGAAGGGCCATGGGAACGGCCCTTCCCATTTTCAAAGGGAAGCCGGAAGGGCCGTTCCCGCATGCCTGACAGAACAAAATATTCTGTATAAAATTACATTTTTAGCACCTCGTTCCGACAGCTTCCTTGGCCCCGATTTGATATTATATGATCTAAAATGAAGTGAAACAAGATGTTTTAATGTCACATTGCATTTTGCTCGTCGTCTCGTTGCATTTCGCCGTTCGTCATATTTGGTGCATTTTGAGTCGTGTCTTATGTACACTTGTCTTTGTTGCACAGACCGGCACGCCAGTGACGTGGAGTGGGCTTCTTAGGCCATGCCTTTCTCTTTGTTTTGTCGGTACAGGTGAGGTTTAATTGCTAGATATCTAGAACCATTACAACCCTATGTGATGTTTTAAGCCAAAAGGTATATATATCTATAGTTTTCCAAACCTTATTGAATTGCAACTGATTTACCGAATTGTATTGTAATGATTGACCGTGTTTTAGGCGAGTATATTTTATCGTGCACTGTGGGCCCGAGAGTTAGTGTTTGAGCCAACCGGGAAAGCATGGGCTGACGGGTAACTCTTACACTCCTCTCAACCGTGAGGATGAACCCTGAATCCACCAGGAGGTTTGGTGGAGGAAGGAGTCCCGTGCGTGGGAGTCATGTTCCCGACGTACACCGTGTTTACCGTGGATGGATCGGACCTTGCAAACCCACCATCATTGGAGGAAGAATGAGTTATTGAAACTGCTACGTGTGCACTGTAATTGATTGCGTGACCACTTAATTAATTAATGAAAAGTATCGTGATTGTACACTGTCGGAGTAAGGTTGGAGAATGCCCTCACTCGCCGGGCCACTGATTGATTGATTGGTTGAAATAATTGATTGTTAAATCTGATAATTGTAATCTCGGGCGAGCTTTGTATTGTTATTGAACTTATATTGTTTTCGTTTATAAAACCTTACCCGAGATTATGATTTGCATGTTATCTACGCTTATATTTATTATGCCTCTCGTTCAGTCTTGTGGAGACTGACACCTCACCTTTCAGTTTTGCAGGTTGTGTGCTAGGCGGGATTGGTGTCGAGTCAAGTCTTTCTTTTCGGGTCTCGCACGTGTCCATTCTAGCTTATTGCATATGTATCGTTATCTTCGGTTGTATAATGTTATGTATGTGAGAGATGATAATGTATTGATAGGAATTAGAAATGGTTTGCTTGTTAAAGACTTGATATTAATGCACTTCAGTTTATTTTCTGTTATGATAATTGGTTTGGGGTTAGTCCCGCCTAGCTAGCTAGCATTTATTTTCTTGTCACCCGTTCGCTATGGCTCAGTTCATGTATGGATTGACCATTTCATATTTGGACTGGGCTCTAGTGCGGGGGATGTGACACCTTTGCGCTTCGGGTGTTACATCTTAGGTGGTATCAGAGCCCGGTTGCAAAACCGGGTCTCTAGTGTCGTGTCGTGTCGAGTCTAGGTCGTGCGGCATAGGAATTAATTGTCAACTTGAGAGTCTTGCATTATTATTTGAAATTATTTGACCTATTTGAATTATTTGCGACTTGAGACTTATTTGCAACCATTAGCATCCTCTAATGCCACATGCATCCTTAGTGTCTAGAATACAGGATGCATCGAGGTCGCCATCATCGTGATCATTCTCAGGAACATCGACCGCGTAGGCGTCATCATCGAGAGAGATCACCACCCCCTCCAGCTCAACCACAGGACTTCATGAATGCTGTGGTTGGCCTTATAGATCAGAGGATGAGAGATCATGTTCCTCCTGCACCGCCTGCTCCACCGGTTCAATTAGAAGCACCTATCTCAACTATACTTCGGGAATTTCAGAATCAACACCCTCCTAAATTCTTCCATGGCAATGATACTGAGGCGGAGATGTGGTTAAAGGAGGTAGAGAGAATTTGGGAGCTTATACCATGTGAGTCTCGAGAGAAAGCTCGTTGCACCATTACATTGATCTAAGGAGAGGCTTACTCGTGGTGGGAAAGTACTAAGATAGTGTTGGGGGCCACCGAGGAGGAGATTAATTGGGAGGTCTTTACTCAAGAGTTTAAGAATAAGTTTATTCCTCCCTCAGCGCGTACTAGGAGATTGAAGGAGTTTACCGAGTTAAGGCAAGGAAGGATGTCAGTTCGGAGTATATATCCGAGTATGAGAGGCTGTCTCGCTATGCACCTAATATAGCGAGTGATGACTTTCATAAAGCAATGCAATTTGTGCAAGGACTTCGACCGGACATACAGGAGGCATTAGAAGCGGTCAATACAAGCACGTGGGCCAAAGCTACTAGCAAAGCTTTGAAAGTTGAGGATGTCGTCAATGCTAGGAGTTCTACCTCACGAGCGGGATCGATTCAGAAGACTCCACTTAAACCAGCTTTGTCACCATCTCCAGAAAAACCTCTCTGCACTTATTGTGGACGCGACACCCACACTTATGATGGTTGTAGGAAGCGGTTGCGTCTATGTTTCCGTTGTGGGAGTGCTGAGCATCAGATAGATACATATCCGGAGCGACAAGAACTATCCACCGGGGGTCAACGACCATTTAACAGGCAAGAACAACGGTGAACGGTACATCTAAACATGCATATCATGGGCATCATACGCTTTCTTATTTTATATATTGTATTCCTTGTGTTTGCTATTTGTTCTTGTGTGAGTAATTGAAGTGTTGTTCTTCCTACTTGCTTCATATGTGTTGGTGCATGTATGTGATTATTTAAGTTTGTACGTGGTGTGGTCGTGTGAGAGTTGGGGTGCTCTCTTCTTTGCTCGAGAGTCGGGGTGCTCTCTTGTGTGTGGAGAAACGGGGTTTTCTCATTAATTGTTTGGAGAGACGGGGTTCTCTCGTCACGTGTTTTAATTTATAGTTCGAGCAGTGGACCTGGGGACCAGGTCCTCTTAAGGAGGGGTGATTGTAACGCCCCAATTTTCAATTATGCAATATGTGAATTAATTTCCAAATATGACTTAATTGTTTAACTGCATAATTGTCCTTAAGTGGTTATTTTATTAATTTGAGGACCTAATTGCATGAAATAGTTTTGGACTTAATTGATCATTTTCCATGAGATTGAACTTGATTGCATGACTTATGTTTTGGAGGGATTAAATTGCAATTTGTGCCTAGTTTTATAATATCTAGCATATATCCTTTGGTTGCATCAAACCTTTACACACTTGATCCCTCCCTTCTCTCCCTCATCTCGTCCAACCCAAGCAAGAAAGAAGAAGAGGATTTCTTCACTTGAGCTTGAATTCAAGGAAAAAATTACATAAATTGAAGCATCATCATCATCCCAACATCATCTCTTTTCCTTCTTTTCATTCATTCAAGGTATGAGCTTCTAGTTGGGGAAATACATGAATATATATGAGAGCTAGGGTTATGGTTTGAGCTTGCCTAATGATGTTTGAGTTGTTGAAAGCATGATTACATGGTTCTAGCTATGATTTGATGCATATATTGTGGAGTTTATAAGCTTGGAGCATGAGTTTGTTGTGGGTTTGATCTTGTTGATTCTTGATGATTAAGCATGGATTTAAGTGTTTAAATGAGTTATTATTGAACTATAAGTATGCAAGCATGTTTATTTCATGAATTATATGCATTTGGAGTTTGGTATATGATCATTTGTGGAGTTTTGGCTTTGGTTCGTTCTCCCCTGCATAACTGCTCTGTTTCTGTAATGTCCAGAAACTGGGAACGGTCATTCCCGCCTTAGTGCATTTTGGGAACGGGCGTTCCCAGGCTTCTGAGTGTGGTTAAGCCAGCGAGACTGGGAACGGCCGTTCCCACTTTGGCCTATTTGCCGGAAGGGCCGTTCCCAGCCAAAGCGTGTCTTATTTTATAAAACGCTGGCGCGTTTCTGAAGGGCCATGGGAACGGCCCTTCCCATTTTCAAAGGGAAGCCGGAACGGCCGTTCCCGCATGCCTGACAGAACAAAATATTCTGCATAAAATTACATTTTTAGCACCTCGTTCCGACAGCTTCCTTGACCCCGATTTGATATTATATGATCTAAAATGAAGTGAAACAAGATGTTTTCATGTCACATTGCATTTTGCTCGTCGTCTCGTTGTATTTCGCCGTTCGTCATATTTGGTGCATTTTGAGTCGTGTCTTACATACACTTGTCTTTGTTGCACAGACCGGCACGCCAGTGACGTGGAGTGGGCTTCTTAGGCCGTGCCTTTCTCTTTGTTTTGTCGGTACAGGTGAGGTTTAATTGCTAGATATCTAGAACCATTACAACCCTATGTGATGTTTTAAGCCAAAAGGTATATATATCTATAGTTTTCCAAACCTTATTGAATTGCAACTGATTTACCGAATTGTATTGTATTGATTGACCGTGTTTTAGGCGAGTATATTGTATCGTGCACTGTGGGCCCGAGAGTTAGTGTTTGAGCCAACCGGGAAAGCATGGGCTGACGGGTAACTCTTACACTCCTCTCAACCGTGGGGATGAACCCTAAATCCACCAGGAGGTTTGGTGGAGGAAGGAGTCCCGTGCGTGGGATTCATGTTCCCGACGTACACCGTGTTTACCGTGGATGGATCGGACCTTGCAAACCCACCATCATTGGAGGAAGAAGGAGTTATTGAAACTGCTACGTGTGCACTATAATTGATTGCGTGACCACTTAATTAATTAATGAAAAGTATCGTGATTGTACACTTTCGGAGTAAGGTTGGAGAATTCCCTCACTCGCCGGGCCACTGATTGATTGATTGTTAAATCTGATAATTGTAATCTCGGGCGAGCTTTGTATTGTTGTTGAACTTATATTGTTTTCGTTTATAAAACCTTACCCGAGGTTATGATTTGCATGTTATCTGCGCTTATATTTATTATGCCCCTCGCTCAGTCTTGTGGAGACTGACACCTCACCTTTCAGTTTTGCAGGTTGTGTGCTAGGCGGGATTGGTGTCGAGTCAAGTCTTTCTTTTCGGGTCTCGCAAGTGTCCATTCTACCTTATTGCATATGTATCGTTATCTTCGGTTGTATAATGTTATGTATGTGAGAGATGATAATGTATTGATAGGAATTAGAAATGGTTTACTTGTTAAAGACTTGATATTAATGCATTTAAGTTTATTTTATGTTATGATAATTGGTTTAGGGTTAGTCCCGCCTAGCTAGCTAGCATTTATTTTCTTGTCACCCGTTCGCTATGGCACAGTTCATGTATGGATTGACCGTTTCATATGTGGACTGGGCTCTAGTGCGGGGGATGTGACACCTTTGCGCTTCGGGTGTTACACTGCGCTTACCACATGCAGCCCGGTCATTGGACCTCTGAATGCATTGCCCTCAGGGAAGAGGTGGAAAGGCGAATCCAGGGAGGGCATCTGATGGAATTCGTCAAGAAGTTGGACGAACGGGCCCGCCAGGCGTTCGACCCAAGAGATTCCCCGCCACCGAGAAGGGGACGCAAGCCGTCGCTTGAGAAGTCCGGAGAAGAAAACCCGCGCAACTTGCCCACCAACTAGATATTTATGATAGCCGGAGGGCCAGTAGGGGGAGATTCTAAAACTGCTCGCAAGCGGTCGAGGCGACAGGTGGGAAGAGAGCTCTACGAATCGAGAGAGGTAATGCAAGTGGAAGACGGACAAGAGTGGCGCGAGCAAGAGATCTCCTTTAGCGCTAGAGACTTTGTACCTGTGATGCCACGGGACGGCGGAATACCGAGTTATCCGATGGTAGTCACGCTTGACGTTGCTAACTGTGCTGTACACAAGACCCTCGTTGATAGTGAAAGCTCCGCAAACATTATCTTTTATTCCACCTTGCAAAAGATGAACATTCATAACTCGCTCGAATACGAGCCAATTAGGACACCCTTGACAGGTTTCGGTGGGTCGGAGGTGTACTCCAAGGGGCGAGTCAAGCTTATTACCTCCTTGGGAAAATTGCCCAAAAGAGCCACACAGCTGTTGGAATACCTGGTAGTGGAAGGACCTTCTGCTTATAATGTCATCATAGGGCGTCCCGCCCTTATAAGCTTCAGAGATGTAATCCCCACCTACCACCAAACAATCAAGTTGCTAACTCCGCATGGGATAGGCGAACTCCGGTGCAACATACCAGAATCCTGGGAATGTTACTCCGGTAAAACTTCCCAACAAAACTATCGTACCGCTCATAAATGTGGATGACTTCTTGGATACGGAACTGGCCAATCCCGACGACCCAACGACGGAAATGTGCTCAAAACAAATGACGTCAACCATCGCCAGAAAGAAAAGAAAAATTGACGATGGGAAAATGGAAGCCGCAGGCGCAATCGTCCCCGTCCAACTGGTTCCAGGTGATGATGCAAAAACCACCAATGTGGGAGCTAACCTCAAAGGTAAACAACAATGTATGCTCATTCAATTCTTGCAAGATAATGCAGATGTGTTCATTTGGAAATCCTCCGACTTGGTCGGCGTCGACCCGAAGGTTATAGAACATCACTTGAATATCGATCCAAGCTTTCGACCCATCAAGCAGCGACTGAGGGCGCAAAGCGACGAACGCAATGAAATCATAGAGCAAGAGGTTAACAAGCTCTTGGACGCAGGCTACATTACCCCGGCCAAGTATGTGGATTGGCTCTGCATCGTTGTGTTAGTCGCCAAGACCGGGGGGGAAATGGCGGATGTGCAATGACTTCACTGACTTAAACAAGGCATGCCCCAAAGATCCCTACCCACTTCCGCGGATTGACCAGCTGGTCGATTTCACCGCCGGTTGTGAGCTCTTGAGCATGATGGATGCTTTCCAAGGCTACTATCAAATTTTCATGGCTCAGGAAGACAAGAAGAAGACCGTCTTCATTGTGGTTAAGGGGATCTATTGCTTTGAGGTCATGCCCTTTAGATTGAAAAATGCCGGTGCTGTTGGAAAACAAGAATCAGAAAGCAGCGAAAATTTAAAAATTTTCCAACAAAAGGATCTAGGACTCGCAATCGTGTAACCAAATTCGTAGGGATTAGAAACTTACTTTCTTAATTAACTTTCTTGAAGCGTTTCAAGCCACCCAAGAACGCTCTTCTCGCGGCTTGATCCCCTCTCCTTGGTAAAGCTCGAATCTTCAAACTTCTAACTTGAAGCTCTCTAGAGATAGTCCACCAACTTGACTACAATCTAACTAGTAAGGATGCTAGTTCTCTAGTTAGTGTTTAGGCTTAACCTAGGGTTTCGTTTATCTTGGAGAAAGGATGGTGTTCAACACATGAACCAAAAGAAGATCATCAATTAGCCTCAAGGGGAGCTCGAGCTCCCCTATATATAGGAAGGAGGGTTGGCCGAAAATCCTAGTCCTTATGGGCTAGGGTTTTGGTCCCTCTCTCCTGTTACTTGATCATCAAGTAATTTTGACTTTCACTTTGAATTCAAATTCAAATCAACTTTCAAGAGAGCTAAAATATCCAAACTATTTTTGGATAATTTTATACTCTATTTATTTAAAATAAATAACTTATTTTATCTAATTAATTAATTCATAATTAATTAACTAGATTATTTTTCTCCAAAATAAGACTTTCTTTTTAATTCAAAATTAAACCAAAGTCTATTAAATAATTAACAAATTAATTATTTAATATATAATTAAATAATCACGTGTGGCACACGTGTCACAATGACACGTGTCCAGTCACGTGACCCACACGTGTGGTTTCACACGTGTGGAACCCTCTAGGCCCGATTAACTCGTTTAATCATTTTTAAGCCTTAACTCATGTAACCACGTTGTTGTGTGTGACCCTCTAGGTTCTCAATTCAATTAGCAGTGACCCTAATTAATTAATTCACTAATTAATTAATCAGTCCACAGATTAAACGACCATAGTCTAGCAACAGGTGTTTAACCCCTAGCTGAATTAGAATGTTCGGATTCGACAGAACCTTTAAGTCATTGATTCATGTGAGATACAATCCTCCAACTTACTATCTCTCAACCAAGATCTAGGGTAAGGGAATAATCAGAACCCTAATAATCCGGTCTTAAAGCTAAGTGCATTTCATATCCATTTGATCTCAATCCAAGAAACCCTTTTCTTGATGTCTTGATCTACTACCTTGGCCAAGGACTCCATATGGCATATGAATGACTTACACAATAAGATATCACCTTGCAAATGCAAGTGTAGGTCCTTTCTTGATTCTCATTCACTTTCATGAATCACTTGTGCAGCCCCAGCATAAGCCTTGAATCAGTTGTCTAAGGCGACACCCTTTAAAGCTTATACCTAAGACTACAGAGTTAACTCATAAAGTGACAAGGAACCTCAAGTCTAAGGATCAATTAATCACATCAATGACTCGTGAGATATTTCCTAATCTGGAAGTTTCTATTTCCTGAAATAGAAACTTCCTTTCCCATTTAGGATTGTTCTCACACGGGGCACCTTAGTGAACTTACTTATTGAAGTAAGCACCCTCATGTATCACGCACGTATCAACTATACACTTTGCACCTCCATAAAACAAGGTGGTCCTTCTTAAGGGCGTGATCCCACAAGCAAACCTTAGAGGAGTCAGGTTGACACTCCCACTGTCGGTAGGACTCATCGGCTTGGAGTATTTTACTAATCATGACTTATGTGATATAGGACTCGTTTCATGAACCATTTCACCTAAATGGTAGAGTCTTAAAGTCATCAAGATTAGGGGAGTTCTCATACATGCACAGCTAAAGTAAACGCATACCAAACAAGAGCATATAAAGAAGTGTTGCCTCAATACGTTATTTTATTCAAAGATTGTCTGTGATTACAATAAGGAAAAGCACAAAGCGGATATACAATCGGCTTTCTAGGGCACTATTCCTAACAGGTGCCACATACCAGAGGCTAGTTAACACGGTCTTCAAGGATGAGATTGGTAAAACGATGGAAGTTTATTTCGACGACATGATGGTCAAGAGCAAGAGGGCTGAAATGCATCTGGCAGACCTAGGTCGGACTTTTGACCTGCTGCTCAAGTACAGAATGAAACTGAATCCCAACAAGTGCTCCTTCGGCGTGGAAGGAGGGAAATTCCTGGGCTACATCGTCAGTCAGCGCGGGATCGAGGCCAACCCAAATAAAATTCTGGTCCTTAAAAGTATCAACAGGCCTCATACCGTCAGGGATGTCCAACGTCTCGTCAGTCGGATCATCTCACTAAACAGGTTCATCTCTCGTTCCTCTGAGAAAAACCTTCCATTCTTTAAAATACTGAGCAATATCAAGAAATTTGAGTGGACTGATGAATGCGATGAAGCCTTTGAAAGGCTCAAGGAATATCTTGCTTCTCCCCCTTTGTTGGCTAAACCTATTGCAGGAGAGATCATGTATTTATACTTAGCAGTGACTGAGGAGGCAGTTAGCTCTGTGCTGGTGGCGTTACGCGAAAGGAAACACATGCCCGTATACTACGTAAGCAAAATACTGCATGGTGCAGAAGTGCGATACTTGGAGATCGAAAAGTTTACCTTGGCGCTCGTACACGCCTCCAGGAAACTAAGGCCCTACTTCCAATCCCATTCTATTGTAGTCCTCACAGATCAGGGCCTGCGTCAAGTTTTGGAGAAGCCAGAGGCCTCGGGGAGGATCGTGAAATGGGCTATCGAATTGAGCCAGTTTGACATCAGTTACCAACCCAGAGCTGCGTATCAAGCCCAGATTCTTGCAGACTTCATCATTGAGAAGAATGACCCAAGCAAGCAAATTTCGTGCTCGGTGTTGTGGACCATGTCGGTCGATGGCTCCTCAACATCTCAAGGAGGGGGCGTGGGAATATCCCTTATAAGTACGGAAAGCCAGGCGCTTGACTTCGCCATCTCCCTAGATTTCCCAGCCACCAACAACGAAGCTGAATACGAGGCGCTCATCGCTGGCCTCAAGATTGCAAGGGAACACGGGATCGAAAGAATTTCCATAACGACAGACTCGTAATTGGTGGCGAGCCAGGTCCAAGGCTCCTATAAAGCGCGCGAAGAGACCATGATCAAGTATCTTTCCAAGGTCAAATCACTGGCATCCGAATTTAAAGAATTCACGTTGCAGCAAGTCCCCAGAGAAGAAAACACGCGGGCGGACGCTTTGTCCAAATTCGCGAACGGAATGAGGGGCTCCAAGGATCAGAATATCACCTACTAGTCAAGCAAGGGGAGGGTGATAAATGGCGAGACAGAGCTGATATGCTCCATCGACCCAGCCGAGCCGTGCTGGGTCGACGAATTCATACTTTGCCTTAGAGATGGAGTGCTGCCCGTCGACCGAAACGCCCCAAGATGCCTCAAGTACAAAGTTGCAGGGTACTCCTTAGATTCAGAAGGGAGATTATACAAGAGAGCGTATATGGGGCCAACAAAGCAGTGCCTCCATCCCTCGCGAGCCCAAGATCTGTTGGAGGAAATCCACAGTGGTCAATGTGGAAATCACGTGGGCGGTCGATCCTTAGCCAAGAAAGTTTCTAGAAGTGGGTTTTACCGGCCAACGCTGAATGAAGACGCTAAGGAATACGCCCGCAGATGTGTCAATTGCCAGAAGCATGCCAACATCCCACATCAGCACCCCACGGAGATGGTCCCCGTAGACATTTGCTGGCCTTTTGATCAATGGGGCATAGATATTGTGGGACCCCTATCGCTCGCGACGGGCCAACGCCAATACCTATTGGTCGCAGTGGAATATTTCTCTAAATGGGTCGAAGCCCAGCCTGCTGCGAGGATTACGGATAAAGTTATTCAGAATTTCTTATGGCGCAACATCATTCGCAGATTCGGGGTCCCCAGGGTCCTAATTTGCGATAACGGAACTCAATTTCAAAGCGCCAGCACTCGATCCTATTGCTCAGATATGGGAATTAGCCAGCGTTTTGCATCAGTTGGCCATCCTCAAGCAAATGGCTAGGTCGAAGTGATCAATCGCATCATCATCCAGAACCTCCAAACCAGGATGGAGGCCAAGAAAGGGGCCTGGGTCAACGAGCTTGATGGGGTCTTATGGGTCTACCGCACCACTCCCAGAACCGCAACAGGGTTAACCCCCCTTCTCAATGGTTCATGGGTCTGAGGCTATGATCCCCGCGGAGCTTTTACACCAAACAACGAGGGTATCCAACTACCAACTCGCCAGGAACACGGAAGACTGAACGCACGAGCTCGATACCATTGAAGAAATCCGACAGAAGGGATTCCAACACATGCAACAATATCGGGCCGCAGTGGCCCGGAGCTATAACAAAGGAGTCAAACCTCGCACCTTTCAAATCGGCGACCTAGTTCTTAAAAAGGTGGAAGTGACAAAACATGTGGGCAAGTTGCAGCCCAACTGGGAAGGCCCATACCGCGTTGCTGAGGTGGGGCGCAACAGAGCCTATCATCTAGAAGACATGGAAGGAAACACCATCCCCAGATCATGGAATGCTCACAACCTCAAGAAATTTTACGTTTAAAATCACTATCGGTTGTAAGTGTTATTCTGTACTTGTTTTGACCTATTCGCAATAATAAAAGTGTTATCAGTCAATCTGAATGCTCCATTATTATTAGTCAATCCGTATTCTTAATCATACCAGTCAGTTTGGGCATGTTTATTCAAGTTATAAACGTTTATTTTGAATACATCGAGTTCATTTCGAGCAAGCGCATTCGATATTATATCAATGCCTTAGGGGGGAGTGTTGGCCCCCCCCCCAATAAAAAGAGAAATTGTACGAATCGACAGCTCGTCCCGACCCAGGAACGACTGCACGAATCGAGCCAGCACTTGTTGAAAAATTTCTTGGATCAGGCAAGGTTAAAAATCTCAAGTTATCGTCTCAATTGATTGAGCCAAATGGTGAATCAAAAATATCAAAAGACAAATAAACAAAACGAAAGATGAGGCTAAATCTCCATCAGATTTCATTCATAAGCGGGGTTATGCCCCAATGACTTACAAAAGGAAAAGTAAAGGAAAATTACAGAAGGTTTAACAAGTTGTTTGCAAAAATTAAGGAATGGAAGTAGGAGGACCCGCGAGAGCTGGGGCGATATTATCGGACGGGGTTGGAAATCCTGGCCCTTCCGCGGATTGAGCCTCCGCAGGAAGAGAGCCGGTTGTGGCAAGCACTTGAGCAGGAGGAAGAGCCGCCAGTGGGGGAATTGCCAATGCTGGGCCATGAGAATTTGTGCCTTGGATCTCAGAGCATTTCGACCCGCTACAGGAAAGCGTGTATGCTGTCAAAAGCGTCCTCTTGGCTTCTTCCAAATCGATCGGTTTGGGCATTTCTATCTCAGACTCTGGCCGATTGTCAGCTTTGGCGTCAGCCCACTCCACGGCCCAGTCGTAAGGAACCTTGCCCTAATTAGGCTCTGCATCGTCGCCTTCGCCCTTCGCTGTCTCTTCAACCTTCTCTTCTTCATGCTCTAAGCGAGCCAGGAAAAACTCAGGGAGAGTTTTCGGAATGTAGCCATTAGCAGCGTTTAATTTTCGAGGGTCGTTGAGTAGATCATACGGGAGGAGATGATGAAGGTGAACCTGAGACAGACATCTCAAGAACCCCGTCTCGATATCTGAAGCCCCCAAAGTACCAGAAAAGGTGTCAAACACCTCGGACCGCAAGAATTTCGCCACAGCTTCATCTTTTATTTGCGGCAATAAATTCTCGATGGTCCAGAAAGTTGTCTTGGTCCCATCTTGTTGGCCATCCATGAACCCCTCTTTCCACCCATTCTGCTTTCCTTTGGCGTAGGCGGCCTCCGTTTTCTTCTCGGCAAGGTCAAGCAGACTCTGGCGCTGAGCGACCCCGGTCTGGAGTTTCTTATTCTCGGCCCTCAAACGGCCTATCTCAGCTTCCAGGGCAGATTTCTCCTTGGTCGAGTCCTTGATGACTTGATCCATCTTATTTATCTGCTCCATGTACGTCGCCTTGGCAGTCCCCAGTTCTTGGGTCAGCTTAGCCGCCTCGTCCTTCCAACTCTTCCCCTCCAACACCTCAGCCCTCTCGGATAACAGTCTGTGACGGGCTTCATCGGCTATCTCTAAGCGTGAGGCAGACTGATACTCCCTCACTATCAACTGAAACACGGAAATAAGAGAAAAATATATAAGAAAAAGGAGGAAAAAGAAGAGAAGAAAAGGAAGAAGCAGGAAAAAGCAAATCCATACCGCGTTCAGTAAAGCTATTTTGTTGTAGCTAAGGGTCGCGTTACTCTCCTTAGCCAATTCTTGGTGGTCGGCGCTGGTCTGCAGCGAGTAGTAGATGGCCCCCACCACATCTTGGTCAATATCACCGGTCGCGACTTGCCTCTCTGACCCATCCGCCCGGAAATCCGAAACACCGAAAGGGTACTTCGGGCCCTCAAAGCTGGGGACGTTAACAATTTTCTCATAATCCCCCCGCAGCATGGCGAACCCAGGGGAAGTGCCAAATTTGAAGAAAGGGGGTACCCAGCCTGGAAAGGGGTCTGGTCCCTCCTAGGCATCTTAGACGGAACCCCACTTGCGGCCTCCTTGCTGTCTTTCATCTTTTGGGACCGTTTCCCCTTAGGCACCCCAACTGGAAACTACCCAGCAGTAGTTCCCGCCTCCGACTCCGGTCGCCCAGCCGAAGGGACTGACTTCCCCTTTGCCTTGGGAGGGCGAGCGTTCTTATCGGGGACCATGGAGGCCTCATGAACGTCATCCTCGGCGACCCAGGTGGCCCCCCGTGCATCTGCATCTCCTCCTTCAACGGGGACATGCACGTCCGCCCACCTTTGGCCCGCCGCCCTCTCCACCGCGGTGATCTTCTCTAGGGAATCCTTCTCTGTCCAACCCTCAGCCTGGGCTATCTCCTAGATTGTGGGAAGAGGGCCCTCCGCTTTCCCTTCTTGGATCTCTTTGGCCTTTTCAGCCTGCTTCTTCTTGAGTCTGCGATCAAAAGCCTTGGCGCGTGCGGTAACCATTATCGATCCTGCGCGAGAGAGACAGAAAAGGTTAGTAAGCAGGGATTGATATATGACAGAAATGTAAAAGCTGAGGGTTAGGGGCGAGAACGTGTTTGGCCTAAGGGAATTGACGGCGTAGTTACCCAATCTGAAGTCAATGTGCCTCGCCGTACCCGAAGCCAACCCAAGGTTTATCAGTAGGTGCGTGCTAGTAAAAATCCCAGTATCGAGGGGATGTACCTCCCTCAGTGCTGCCAACAGCGTATTTGGCCAACGCACCGGTCCCCTTTCCAAACGGACCTGAGCAACGTCATTCCAGGAGGTATGCTCTAAGCCATTCCACCCCTTTGCGTGCTTTACAAACACGAACTTCTTCTTCCAATCCACTCCGTGGGAAGTTTTTTCTGTGTCGAAGATTTTATTGCCGGATCGGGACTGGAGCTTCACAAATCCCCTTCTGTTGGGGAAAGCTGCTGCGTCAACGGAGGCCACAAATAGTTCTGCGAATTGCTCCACGCACTCTACCTGACCCAGGATTTTCATCAACATCCTGAACGCCGTTATCATTGCATGGCCATTGGGGAGTAGTTGAATAGGGCTAATCTGGAGATGATTGAACAACGCAATCTGAAAGGGTAACAGGGAAAGCCCGAATCCGTACTCAATCGCCTGTAGCGAGATGGCGATGCACCCCTCAGGCGGAGCTCCCATGTGCTCATCGGGGTTAGGAGTATAAACCTCGCAGCTTGTGTCCAAGTCTCTCCATCCGGTCAACCTTTTCAATGCAGTCGTCCTCTCCGACCCCCAGATATCGGCCCTGAACTCATAATAGTATTTTGGGCATTTATGTTGCCCTTTCTTGTTTTTTCTACCCCTTTTGGGTTCTGGCTCGATATCGGAAGTGGAGGCATCCCCTCCTTGGTCACAAGACTCCTTCTCCAGTGACATCTCCTCTATTTCGGCTGCGGTGTCCTCCACTGTTGCGGGATCAACTCCAGTTTCTCCTTCTTCCCTCGGAGGTATCCTTTGTTCTTCCCCCAGGGCATCGTCTAAAATGGGACCCGTCACCTCCTCTTCCACGGTAGGAATGTACATTTTGGCATCTGGGTCCTCCCATCTATTCTTCCCAGGGCGCCTAATCCTGATGCACTCCACAGACACTTCAGGGTCGGACGGGATATCTCTGGGCCCGTAGTTTTTAGGTTGCTTTTCTTTGGGTTGGCTATCGGTCGGCACGGTGGAGATATCTTGGAGGCTATTTTCAGTACTCAAGGGAGAGGAGAAAAGAGAAAGTTTGGGAGATGAATGGCGTACCTTAGGGATTCGACAGAAATACTTTCTGAATAAGGTTCGCTTGAACGTTTCAAATGCCTGAAGCTCTTGACTCAAGGGTTTTTTCTCTTGTGAGTGGCATGAAAAAGGGTAGAAACCACCTAAGTCCCCAATTTATAGCTGCGGTCACCCTTAATGGGGATCCTTCTATTCCACGTGTAGGAAGATTAACCTGTTTTGGGAAGAGCGTAGCCCGTTATCCCACGGCGGCTACACGCCACCGCCCCTCTAAATTCGTGCAAGCCCCTCAAAATTCAAAAAGTGCAATAATTGCACTGACAAGGGGAAAACCTAGCGTTTCCCGCCTAGAAAGTCTCCAATAGTCATCCGCGCGTGACTGCACCACGCCTTGGGTCGAGATCGACTCTGGATCGATGAACACTGGCTCGGCTCTCTGGGTCGGAATATCTGGCTTGGACTGGGTGTCATGCGACCCCACCTCGTTTTGAACAACAAATATCCCCTTTTCTCTCAGCGGTCACGACGCCTCCTTCAAGGTCCGTTGCCATATGCTTGATGCCACCGAACCTAGGGGGGCAGATGATAAGGGGAAAATCGGGGAGTATGACTGAGCACCGGGTGTCGCCTCCATGTGGCAGCCTGTGCCACGTCACCCCTCTGAATCCGACCCAGGCATGTTGTCTTTCGACCCAGCACTTGGGGAAAGCAGCTCAATGATAAGCAATGGGAGTTCGACCTAGAAAGGTACGACTCGGCGGCCGGTCGACCCAGGAGCTAGCGGACAACCGCAATTAATGCGCGTACTACCTCGACAGGCCGCATTAATTGCGGCCGCGTCAGGTACTGGTCTCTGGCAGGAACAGGAAAATAGTGCTTTAGCCGTAAAAGCACTGTTCCGGCCACCCAGTGCCCCTTTCCCACGAGACAAGATCCACACTCTCCTGAGGGTGTACTGGCACGTATTGAGGCCTCCTTGGCCCTATATAAACCATTCTCCATCACCATTGGAGGGAAGCTTTCCTTTGCGCACTGAGCTCCTCATTTCCAGTATATTCTCCTTACTCAGTTCACCGACTTGAGCGTCGGAGTGCCAAAACGGGTTAAACCCCCGTCTTCTCCTGTTTTGGCCTTTGAGCTCACGTTTCCCCTTTTCTTTCAGCTCAGGAAAGCGACAGAGTCTCCCCACTTTACAAATATCTTGGGTGATTGGGGGTCCTAATCTGCAGTCCAGTGCACAGTCCAGATTTGGACACCATCACGCCTCAATTTCAAATTTTCGGAACCTTTTGTCTCATGCCAATAACAATTCAGCAACAACTAGATATTCCCCAATGTGATCAAGTACTCAACAAGCAATCTCTGGACCAGCCCGCGGACAGCCCTCATGGTCTTGATGATGGTATAAGCTACCATCCGCGTTTGGGTCCTATCCATGGCAACTTCTCTTTAAATGCCATATCATATATTACAGTTATGGCCTATGGGCTTACATTAATAATTTGGGCTGGGCTGGGCTGGGCTGGGCTGGACACCTAAATATGGCCCAAATAGTCCAAGCCCACTTGCAATTTCGATGCCCTAACGGGTAAAAAATCTCTCCATCAGAAAAGATACGTACAGAAGTGTATATATTGCCCTAATTAGATAGAGAAATAGAAATCAAACAGACCAAACGTAAAAGAAGCTCAGAATTCATCCACGTAGTAGCGCTTGTACTTGGAAACCCTAGGTATATCTGTGACGTCATCTGATCCGGAGAGAGCTATGGCGGAGGAGAACGTGATAACGTCGTCGGAAGCTAATCCTACCGCCGTCACCGAGACGGAGACGGAGACGGAGACCGGGGCAGAGGCCGCAGCGGATAGCCACAAGAGAAAGCTTGAAGATTTGGAACTCACCAATGCTTCGGAGCCGCTCACTGAGTCGGAACCCAACCTGGATCGTGGTTCGGGTGACAACGGGCAGCAGGAGGATGGGAATGGGGGCGCGGATGAATCTGAGGCGAAACGGCCGCGCTTGGAGAGTAATGGTGATAATGCTAGCGAAGCTGATGGCCAAGGTATATATCCCGCCTTTTTTTGTGCTGAACGTTTCTGGTATTCATTTTTCAGTTGTGTGATTTTCGTACTGAGGTTAATGTGTGTTCTGTAGGAAATGGAGAAGGTTTTGATTATGCATTATGTTGATTTAAAGTTTAAGTCTGGAATCATTTATTCTGTTGCATAAATAGAAATTAGTAACTTTTCTGCGGTTCTGGTTTCATTTAGCTAGCCATTTTTTTGCTATGTCCTTCCAAAAATTTGGTGTGTTTATCCCAGCTGGATTTGTTGTCATTACAATAGTTTGAGGATGGTGTTATGTTTGCATAATGCCGTTGTTAAAATTTGAAAAGGGCAACATGGGAGAGATTTCCTTTTTGACTCTTATTGTTCCATTCTCTTAGCAGTTTCACAGAATGGGCACCAAGAGGAGGAGAAACAAGATGAGCCTAAAGAGGAGGGCTCTGAGCAACCCAACCTTAAAGTGGATGGAGCTGAGGAGCCTGAGACTGCAGGTGATAATGGCCAGCTTGTGGAGGGTCAGGAACCCCTGAAGGAACCATCAGAGGCAATTTCGGAAAAACCTGCTTTTGACGAGAATGACACAACAGAGATTGCAGATGCTAGTGAACTCGGCCAACCTAAAGCAGAAGTTGAAGAACCGTCTGAACTTCCTAGAGAGGGGGATGTTCCAGTTCGCTCTGCTGAAAAGGAACCTGGCTCTGACACCCAAATACTGTCACGCAAAATGGAAGTTCCTAATGACAAGGTGAGTTAACCGAGTAATTTGTTTTAGAAGTTGTGTTACTTGAAACTATTTTTAAGGAAGATAATAGGCGGGTCAGTTTCCCCCTTCTCTTGATAGAAGAAACTTTTGTGGCAACATTGCTAGGATTGGTTTGAAATGGCCGAATCTGGAACCCTGCACAGCTATTATTGTTTCCGAGTTCCCACTGAAATGAGGCTCTGTCTTAACCCAACTGCTATTTAGAGAATGATATACCTAATGTGAGTAAAACATCCCACCTTTTTTTCTAAGACCAAGCAGACCTCGTTTGCCAGCTTCATCACCAAAAGCTTCACGACATTAGGAAACCTGTTCTAGATTGTTAACAGTGTAAAATGCTAACAACCTCTCCTCGAATCCAGTGAAATGAACTCTGAAAATAATGAGATTTATCCCACAGTGTGATTCATTGAAATCAAGTAATCCAGGAATGGCAAACTTTCTAAGATAGATTTAAATCCTGAAAATATCCAGGTTTTTGGGAAATTGGAAGAACTCTTACCTGGCAACCAAAGTGGTGAAAACTTCTCAAGCCAAACACTTTGCAGCTATCATTAACCCTTGTAATAATTGTTCAGAATAGAAGCATCAGAGGTGTTCGGAGAACGAACTAAAACCCCAAATTATTTCCACAGCTCTTGTTGGAGATTTGAAATGATAGAATTTAGATATCTGAACATGATGGTTTCTGTGTAGGCATATGCACACCCTGTTATTTGCAGAATAATACTCTGAATTTATGTCCTTATCGATGGATGACTACTATATAAATGTGATGATGGACGCTTTCACTGTTTTATACTTTATTGTTAGTGCATGTGTGGATAACTGTGTGAAAGCAGTAAAAATGTAGGAACTTGTAGAATTCTGAAAGAATGTGGAATTTTAATATGAGTATAGCTGCTGTATTTCATTTTATTTTTTAGTTGCATTGATGTATGCAAACGAGCTCTCAGAATTGGAAGTTCATCTATTTTTGTAGGTTGGGGTTCTCATCGGCAAGGCGGGGGATACTATCCGGTCCCTGCAGGATAACTCAGGTGCCAAAATTCAAATTATGAGAGATGCTGATGCAGATCCACGTGCTGCTACCAGGCCTTTGGAACTAGTTGGAACATTAGAAAATATAAACAAGGCTGAGAAGTTGATAAAGGACGTAATTGCTGAGGCAGGGTTTTTTATTTCTATTTTTATTTACCATGCAGTGTTACTTGCTGCATTGCTTATTGTATTTGTTGTGTATTAGTTTGCTAATTTCTTATTTGAAACTAATGATGTACTGATAGGCTGATGCTGGAGGTTCTCCTTCACTTGTTGCTCGGGGATTCAGCACTACGCAAGCTGCCAGTGGTGGTGAACAAGTTGAAATTCAAGTCCCAATTGAAAAGGTTTGTTATTTTTCATAATCTCTTCTGTTCTCTTTATATCTCCGCATGCTATTGTTTTGCTGTACTTCTGATTGGTTGCGTAACTTAGGTGTTAAAATATATTCATTTACTTCAGGTTGGTTTGATCATTGGGAAGGGTGGAGAAACAATTAGAAACATGCAGACAAGATCAGGGGCACGCATTCAGGTGGTAGATTTGTTTACTCTTCGACTTGTGGCTGCCTAATGGCTTCTGATGATTAGGTCCTTATTTTCTCAGTTGATACAACAAAGTCCTTCTGATGGAGATCAATCTAGGGAGAGGACGGTCCGCGTGACTGGTAGTAAGAAACAAATTGAAACTGCAAGAGAGATGATCAAAGATGTCATGACTCAGGTTTGTCAGATGTCTCCTTTCTTCTATTATTTAGTATTTGCACTGTTGCATACATTTCAATACTCCCCGCTTGATGTTTGTTTATCTGCTCTGAGCTTGTAGATTTTACTCTCTTGGTACTTTTTGTTGAGCTATGTTTCCTGTTTCTTAACTGTGTTGCATAACATTTGGTCCTAATATGAAAGTGCTCTTTTATGTTCTATAATCTGGTCATCAGAATATTTTTTTCCTCAATCTCTTGTTGTCAATTTGCCAGGTTAATGAAACTATACGTGTATTGGTTCTCGTCGTATAATTATTAGAATGTTTGGTTAAAGTTAGTTGGTAATAGCCATCTCCATTCTGTTTATCCCATCCTATGTTAGGGGGCCATTCTTACATGCTAACTGCAGAACAGTTGATGAACCTCCATGAGTTCCTGATTGATTACTGTACCTTGGGAAAATAAGTTGATGTGCAATGAACATGTGCATATTATCTGTATTAAACTGTAATATTGCTTGCAATATTATGGCTGTGATGTATTAGTGATTGATAGACAATGCACCTGCTATCTGTTTACAGATTTCTCTTCCTTTCAAGAACCTGAATCATTTTTGATGCTATGCCAGTTCAACAAACTTTAGATATGATCACTGATCAGGATATGAACTGAAGTTCTGTTACTGGATACGAATATGCAGTTAATTTTTATTTTATTTTTCTTGGGATTGATGTTAGCTTAATTAGTTGGCCATCAAAACAATCATCAGATGAGTTCTAGATCCTGATACGGCTTGCTTGCGACTGTTGTTATTATATGCACAATCTTCTAATACCTTCCAACCGTATGATGACACCGTAGAATGAGGGATTTATTAGTAAATGCCACTGATTAAGCATGCGTAGCAGGATCTCTTGAATGCTGTTAGGATCATCTTAAATTCAAATAAGATTTCGGTTGCCATGATTTATCTGTCTTCAAGGTGCCAATTTCGGATTGGTTGACACTAAAAATGCAGATTTGGCTTTTCCTTTCACTTCCAGTTCGCATTGCCTTCTTGGTGTATCAATAGTCAACAACTATTTCCTTGCGTCACCAGAAGAGAGGTATCAAGGATTAAACCTCGACATTGCAGGATGTTAATAGTTGGTAAGATTGCTTTGAGACTTAGAAACTAATAGCAATACTACTAATAAGGCTATGTGGTTGCCTGACATCATATTTTTGAGACGTATTGGATACAGTGCCTCACAAAGTTAAACATCATATGAAGTCACCTGGATCAATATAATCAAATAATTTCACTTGGTGTATTGGAGCATGCTTTCATTTTTATACATGTTTATTCGAATCAATCAGGTCTCCTTGGAATTTTAAGTCTTTCCATTCAGATTGTAAAGAGACGCTTGTAAGTTTATGTAAACTTATGAATAATCTAGTTCTCCATATTGTCATATCTGATTCCTTTGAAACTGCTCGGTGCCTCTTTTAAGTGGTGATGACATCTTTGGTATTCTATGTCTGCAATACTGCTATTATTTCTGTGCAAATTTTGGTAGGAAATAGATAGTTTGTCTTCTCTATTACTCTAACCAATTGTGTCTGATCTGTCCTTTTGGCTTGGAGGAAAAGCCCTGTTCTTGTTAATGTTGAATCGCATAGTCCTGAAGATTTACCATTTACCAATTGCAGAACACAATTATGTAAAGGCGTAAGATTTTGGAAACTTCCATTTGCAAAGAACATTTGGGAGATAAATGACTGAAGAAGCATGTTCAGTTTCATAGCATGGAGATTTAGATTGCCTGTTGCATTCACTGTGATGCTTGCCCTGCTATGATTTCATGTGCTGAATTTTCTTTTCTTCATGCCTTTGTCTTGTCACTTTTAAACATTCGGGTGTGTTATTGCGTAAATATTATCTGAATTATGATTTTACCAGTTGTCTGTTGAATCTGCTGGTTGAATTTAGCTTTCTCGTTTCTCCATGTTGCTACTCTGTTCTTTTAACAGTATGTGTACGTGCTTCACTACTACATTATTACCCTATTTTAGTTTCTGTCCCTCATTGTGGTTGACTATCTGCCTTTTTGTTGATTTTTACTTCTTCCAATGCCTGTTCTATCAGTAAGCTGATTCTTGTACCTACTTTCAGCAAAGAATGATATGAGCTACTACACCTTGTATTTTGTTCTTGGTGGTGTTCTATTATTTCACCGTCTTTTAATCCACTCGTTTATCCTAATTCATTTGCTTTCATCAGATGGTAAGGCCATCACCCCTCTCTAGCGGATACAACCAGCAGCAGGGGGGATATCGTCCACGTGGACCCTTTGCTCCACAATGGGGCCCCCGTGGCCCCCACCATGCACAATTCTCTGGTTATGATTACCCCCAAAGAGGACCGTATCCTTCTCAGGGTTCGCAATATCCACCTCCATCATATGGTAATTATCCACCGCCACAGGTACCACGAAGTAATTATGGTCCCAGTTGGGAGCAAAGGCCTCCGCCATCCATGCATGGCCCCCCACCCCAGGTTGGTGGTTTCTTTAAACTAGCTAACGATGCATGTGCAAAATAAATGTGCAGTTTATAATGTAATTCTAATGGCATAAAATTGGAGATCTAATTAGATTTTTTATGATATATTAATTACCTTAATATATTTCTGAAATTTATGATGCATGAAAATATAGCTTTTATAAAAATTATTTAAAAAAACCAACCTTCAGAAACTAATGATGAGATTGAGAGGAGAGACTAGAGCAAGGAAGAGGAAAGGAGCAGAGAGGAGAGAAAATATAACTAATTAATTAATTTTAAGCGAGACTCCCAAGTTAGTAGATGCAGAGAGCAGTAGTAGTTATTAGGTTGGTAATTCTCTTGACTAGATATTATAACTTTTTTTGGCTACTTTAATTTAAATGTTCTTACTCATGATTCATCTCCTTCTGTTGGGTGCCTCTCTTTCCAGAGCAATTACAACTACGGGCAGCAGCAAGGTCCTGATTATGGACATCCACCTCCATATTCCCAACCTCCTACGCAACCCTATGGTCACAGCTACAACGATATGAAATACGACCACCATTCCTCCTCACAGCATTTCAGCAACATGGGTTCTCAGCCACCCCCATATTCCCAAGGTGGGAGCCACATGGGCTACAACACTCAGGACCAATACAGTAAGCCACCTATGTATGGCATGCAGCCACAAGCACCACCGCCTCATTCTCAACCATATGGTCAGCCCCGACCTAGTCAACCCGCAGCAGAGGGCCCCTATCAGGGTTCTGCTCCATCAGCCCAATCGTATGGTCAAAATATGCCACCTCAGCAATCGTACTCCTATCCATCGAGTGGACCCATGCAGCAGCAATCGTATCCTCAATACGGCTCTGCTCCTGCTACTGATGGATATGGTCATACTCATGCCCCCGCGGCTTCTGCTTCTGGGTATCCTCCTCAATCTGGGCAGCCGGTTGCTGGTTACGGTCAAGCTGGCGCCCAACAACATCCCGCCACATACCCTCAGGCGGCCCCAACAGGAGGTTATGGTTCATATCCTACCTCTCAGGGTGGTTATGGTGCTGAACAGGGCGGTGGTGCCAGCACTGCAGCTTATGGATATCAAGGGCATGCAGATCAGGGTTATGGTGCTGCTGCTGCTCCTGCTCCTGTATCTGCTTATCCTACACCTGCTTCTGGACAGACTGGTTATGCTCAACCGGCTCAGACTCAGGCTGCTGCCTATGATCAGTCTGGTGGTTATGGAAATGCTGCTGCTACTGCTGCTGCTCCTCCGGCTGGCTATGGGAAAAGTGTGTCACCTCAAGCTGGATACCAGCAATATGATTCGAGCCAGATGTATGGTGTGCATCGTTGAGTTTATGTCTCATGAGATGGTGTGAGGGTGGTAGAGTAGAGTTTAATCAATGTAGTGATCTTTTTGCCTGCTTTTTATGTATCGATGTAGTAGCTTTCTGACAAGACGGACTACCGGAAAAAAAAAAGAAAAAAGAAAAAGAGAAGCCTTTTTAGATTATTTGGATTAAGTTGAAACTTGTTAACGTTCACTTTTCTGACTGTGTACCCGCTCATTGAGCTGTAAGTGCAGCTTTCTATATGCTATTCTGGGATGTTAAAAATCTTGGACAGTGAGGCTCCGAAGCGAAATGTAATCCTTCTGGGCGAAATGTCGTCTTTTCTCTTCGTTTTGTGGCTTGTGCTTCTGTGCATTGGTGGTATCTTTGGTCCTCAGGTATTTGCATGATTTTGTTTGGCTGCTACGCTCTGCTTTTGAAGCGAAGAATAATTTGTGGCTCATGTTGTCCTAGTGATGTGACTATGGGTGTAAGATGAACCAAGCTAGCTCAAGTGAGCCTCGATGTGCTTTTTCATGAGTTGAACCAATCCCAAAATACTGCTTACAGGTTTTCTTCTTTTATTTTGGAATAACACCATAACTAATGATAATAATAGTAGTATTAGTAATGATTCTAAAAAGTTTTTTTTTCTTCTTGGTAAGGGATTTTATAGAATTGATAATAGTCAACTTCCTATTGTAAGCCGACTATTAAGATCAAGTTCGAACACTAGCTGAACCTGAGCTTGAACTTTACATGAATTTTCTGCTTACGACTAGAATTTGGAAACTCAAGTAGTACAAGTTCGAGTTTTGTTTGAGATGAGCTTGAGTGTAGACCATCTAAAACCTCAGACTTGAACTCGACTTATTGATGCCCCTTGTGGCGTTAGATTTTACAAGGGAAAGTTTATACCCACCTGCAAAAGGGTTACTACAGAACATATTGATTTTGTATCGCCAAGTTTAATCTGCTAAGATATTGCCATAGGGCTGAACAAAAATGGTATTAGCTTGCGCTGTGATTCTTTTCAGTCAAACGTATTAGAAACTAAATCCCAGCAGAATAACGACATGGAGCTCGGGTTACAAGATAGCTGGTACAACTATGGTTCGACCGATCACAAAACAAAACGCATAGGTTTGTACACGCAAAACCGAATTATAAAGGACACAACTCTGATGACCTCATGACTGCTCGCCTACAAGGATGGTGGATTCGTTGCTTACTCCGAGCTCAACAAGAGAGGCCATATCATCCTCAAGCGGTGTAGGTAAAGGCGAACCCTGCCAAAGATAGGAATATCAACGTATATGACAAAGTAACCAAACGAAGAAAAAAAAAAAAAGGTGCATTTGTTCTAACCTCTTCTCGAAGAAACAGTGTCGGCCTAATGGACTTCAACTTGAAAAAACTTTGGCATAAGTTTTTCAGCTTTCCAACCTGCAGAGCAATGCATATATAATTCTTCAAACTTAAAAAGAAAAGCTCTTTAAAGGAGACAGCAGCTTTTATGAAGCAGATAGAATGATCACTGTTGTGGTCGCGGGCAGCTTTTTCACCAACGGGGGCTTCTCACCCATGGAAGGTCCAACACATTGCAGGGAAACAGCTGCATAAGCAAGTGTAATCCTTTAGATTATTTATGTATGTAAATTTCGTGTCATGGGAGCTAATTAAGAATATAATATCCATACAAATTAATCCCGAAGCCATCTTTTGAGGGCCGGATGTTCCTATTGACAGCTTTTCATCCTCAATTCCATGGATCTTTTTAAGCTCAGCAAACCTGCTCGTCACATTCGAAAGAGAGATGTTCGTTTACATTTTAAGTTATTATAAGAATGGCATTTTAAACTAAAATCTGTTTTAAGTGTGAAAAAAAAGACTATCATGTAAATATCAGAACTAGATTATTACCTGGGATGGACCTTTCCTATTTCTTCTTGACTACCATTTAACTTTGACATGACGAGACGAACATAGCTGCAGAAAACTCATAAACAGCATAAACTATCTATGAAGCATTTTTTGGCAAAAACAGTTACAGTATTTCAGTATTTTGAAGATGAAAAATACCGGATTTCAGAGTCCTTGCGCTCTCGAGGACTAACCTGCAATAACCAAAATCCAGATCAAAAATGGAGAACACCCACTACAAAGTTAGTAAATAAGAGAAGAAAGAAAAGATCAAAAGATATCAGGAATTTTACCTCACTGCCGTTAAGCATTTCAACTTTTGCCAAACGAGCAATAAAGACAAATCTTGCAACACCACCGTTCCCTAGATCTGCAACTGGGTTCTCAGAGAGCCTAACATCCTACAGAATAAAGATAATTGATAATGTTAAAAACAACACACAATCCAAACAGGAAAGTTACTCGAGGCAGAACATAGAATCATTTTTAATAGCATTTTAGGAACAATCACACAAACATACCCTAAGGTTTGGCCTAATTACACAATAACTTCCCCCGTCAATGAATTTATATTTTATATAAATCGATGGATTGTGCTGATGTCATCTCTAATATTTAATATACCTTATTTTGCCCTTGATATATATTGTTCAATATTTTACTTTAAATTAAGGACTATAATAACATGCGTTAGGCCAAACATACAACAGAAGCAAAGAAGGATGCAAACCGTTAAGTTAGGGAAGGAATTTAGCGAATCAACAGATTCCAGGTCCTCAATTTTGTTGCCTCCTGAAAAGATTGATAATCAGTTAAAATATGTGGCAAAGGAAAGAGTTCTTTTCTTTTTTTTTTTTTTTTGGGAGGGGGGGAGGTTGAGGAGATTGCATTGACATTACCTAGAGAAAGGCCACGCAAACTCTGGAAAGGCCTAAAACTTTTCTCAAGAAACTCAGGGTACCAAATGCGTCTTAAATTATTGTTATTCAAGAAAAGCTGCTCCAAACTAAACAACCAAGGAAAAAAGAAAACATGAGGCCTTAATAGTCTTAACAATTTCTGATATAGCTAAGACAGAAATAACAAAAAAGTGGGACGAAATTTCCCTTCTGAATACCTGTGTAACTGGGAAAGTTTTACAATTTCATCCCAAGAAGATATACAGTTGTTTTCGAGGTTAAGAAGCCGTAGAGAGTTAAATCCTTGGACAACATTTGAGGAAATTGGCTGGAAACACAAAGAGTATCTTTAGTAAAAGAATACTGAAGAGAACTGTTTAATTTATTTATGTCCAAAAACGCAGACCGTAATTTCTCTTAATTTATTTCCCATGAGATGCAGCTCTTCCAGGTGTTGGAGTGAATCCTTAAGAATTTCCATCTGCAAATCAAATGTTGAATGTGTTTCTGTGAATATGACAAAATCCCACATGCAAAAACTCGAGCTTTACCTGCTTCCACGTTACTCCTGTTTGGTTCAAGACTAAAATGCGAATGTTGGTTAATTGGGGTACTTTACTTATATCAGGCGACATGGAATTATGGGACAGATTAAGCACTGTGAGAGCCGGCAAACTGTCACAGATTGTGCCAACATCCTGCAACAGCAATTAAGAAAATATTTGTGGTAAACTTGTCAATATTGCAAAAAAATAAAACAAAATTGTTTGCTAAAATTCAAACAATTCAGAAAATGTCCAGAGTATCCTGATTCTCATTTCTGATTTAAGGCAATAAAAGCACCGAAACTCCTAAATGTTGCTAAAAATTTAAGAAAATAAAAGCACGCAGTCAAACATAGTGCAAAAGAAAGGAGCACTTACTTCCCAATTAGTAAGTAGGTTTCCAGTCAAGTCGAGCTCCTTCAAATCTGACACAAGCATCTCAGAATTATCAACAACCAGTTCAGTATAAATCAGACAGTAAAGACCATTAAAGAACATAAATCTCTGAAGAAAAGAGTAATGCAGCTTCCCAATATGATGACAAAACAACTTCTCAAGATTCCACCATTAACAAAAAGTAATAAAAAAGTAAATTTGAAAATTTGCAGATAAAAAAAAGAGCAACGAGTACAAAGTAACAGCTTACTGGGTAGTGTTGAACTGAGTTGATTAGGAGATCCAGGAAAATAAACCCCCAAGTAAGACAATGATGCACTTGTCAACTCCTCAAATCGACTAACTTTGTCCTCAATTTTATCTTTCCCAACAAGATGGATTGAAACTCTTTTGTTTCTTGAAGAAAGGACATACATCTCATCTATAAAGAGATATCATACACAAGATACCATTAGTTAAGCCACAAAAATATCATCAAGAAACAATCAAAGAAAACGGCCGTATAAAATCCTTACGAACAAGTAAATTAGGATTATCTAACTTTTCACAGAATAATTACATCTATTAGAAATGGGAACCAAGTAATTCAATAAGAGAAGGGAAAAAAAAAAGGCAATCCTAATACTGAAAGATCGCAACTTCAGCCAATTCCAGAGATGCATACAAATGTCATAGAGGTGCAACTTCCAAATCCATGCACAAAACTCCATACTTGGGACAATGTACCAAATTTATGCATTTCTTACCTTCTTCTTCTTTAGTAGAAGCAGTTCGATAACGAGCTTCCAGCGCCGCCAATATGGATACGCCGGCGCTCAGATTATGCGGCCGCACAAACGACGCCGTATTTGGGCCTCTGGCCGTGAAGTAGCTGACGCCATTGTGCGACCCATCGTGCTTGCCCTCGCCGTCGGCATCCCAATCAACTCCGACCCAATTGCCGGAAAATCCCTCCACGGGCCCCACATACTTCACCGTTCCGATTCTTCTCGATTGATCGACGAAATGGACCCTCTGACCCACCCGAAAGTTGGGTCTTGGATCCGGGTTCTCTTGACGGGTCTGCATTGCACTCACGAGGAAGGAGTGGGTACAGATCTCACTATCTCAGTGTACTGAATTATGAAATGGGTCCTGATGGAGTCGGTGAATGGGCATAAGTAACCCAAGTAAAGATGTTTTCTTTATTATCCACCCTTTTCCCCTTCTCTCCTCCACGCCACAGCCAGAGAAGTAGGTCACCCGCCGCCGCCGCCGCCGCGCTGTATCAAGTAATTCGTCAATTAGGTATTTTTTTTAATGATTTATGTTGAATTTTATCTGTGTTTAGAGCCCACGAGCCGAACTAGGGCCCTAATTAATTGAGATCCAGCTAAAAAGGGTTCGGGTTCGGATCGGCTTCTTTGCATCCCTACTTCCACGTACACTCACCACCTCTTGAAGATCATTCAAACCCAGGTTTTTGACGGTTGAAATTCTAGGAAAAGATCGAATCTTTATTCTGCTAACTGCTAAGCTGAGTTCAAGATAAACCCGTGATGGAGGTTTCAAGCTCAGATGCCTAAGAGGGCTGCTTCAGAGGTTTTTTATGTATTCCATTTCTGTATTCTTCTAAGTCGTTAATTTGTACTTCGTTTGTGTGGTTTTGTTTCGTCTCGGCTTGGATTGTGAACATGGATTTTTGTTTTAGGGTTATCGTTTTACGCCACAGTAGAGGAATTAGAGAGGTTGTTTCCGCCTTTTGCTTGTAGTTAAAGAAGGTGAGAATGTCTCTTCTTCCATTAAAGCAATGTTTTTATTATCCCTTTTGAATGGCAATCGAAATGGCGGCCATTGATCACCAATTAACACCGGTACCGCTGCAGCATGTGCCCCCGCTGTATCTAATGTTACTACAGCAGTATTATTAGCCCAACCTAAGAAGACTTTGAGATAATAAAAACGGTCCTTATTTGTTGTACTTGTAAAGTAGGCTAGTGAAGGAGGCTGCTTAAATGAACCTGTACAAATACTCGGGCGTGACTGTGTATTCAACGTAACAGACAAGAATTTGTAAAGAGAGAAAGTAGGGAAGCAGAGTTTGACCATTCAGGTAACCACTTTTGGTTATGAATTCTGTTATCCTTTTTCTTTCTACGATTCCGTATTGAATTTTGGATTATGGAAATCTCCGTCTTTTTTGGTTTAGTGATGTCGTATGAATCCGCTTTGGTTCATCTATCATGGGTTTGTTGCTAAACTCTTTATGTTGATATCTATTATTTCGTTTGTCATTTCGTTGAATCATAAGCTTGGTGTTAATTTAGTATGCAAAATTTGAGAGAAGCAAGTGGTTTTCTGATGATAATTTTTGTAAAAGAACTTCAAGTTGAGTCAACTATACTACAAAAATGACTTTCTGATCCTGCATCATAACCTGCTTACTTCTCAGCTGGGGTTGAATGGCATGAACTTAGTTCCATAATCTTGTTATGTTCTATCTTTCAACTGTTTTCTTTGGATGTATATGGCATGACAACTATCCCATTTTCCATATCAATTCTTGATTCCATTTATTATGCTGAAAACTGCCCTTTCTGAATCCTCAAATGTTGATAGTCTTTCACTGGTACAGGTTCAGAGTTCTTTAAATGGATGCAGTAAACGGTGTGGGATCTTTTGAAGAAACAACTAATGGTGAAATTAAGTCTTTCTTTGATTCTGCCCCTCCACTAAATGATTGTGCAGAAATTCAAAGTAAATTAGAAGAATTCATGAAAAGGAATTGTTCACCATCAGGCAAGTTTGTTTGTCTAATGACACGTGGGCTGCATCTTTACTCCCTCATAATCTCTCTCTCTCTCTCTCACACACACGCGCGCACACACTCACACTCACACTAACACATTACATGTATCCTCAGAAAATGGAAGAGCTGGTAGAGTTGTATGCGTGACGTCTGGAGGGACAACTGTTCCTTTAGAGCGGAGATGTGTTCGTTTCATTGACAACTTCGCCTCGGGTCATAGAGGAGCTGCATCCACAGAGTAAACTACATTATACTCTGTTTCAGTTGGATGAATTTGACATTTGTTTTAACTTCATTTTTGTTGACACAACCAAGTTGAACTGATGACACTACAGATATTTTTTGAGAGCTGGATATGCTGTAGTATTTCTTTATCGCAGGTCGGTATTCATGCTTCCTATTCAGTTGGCCTATTAATTTCCTATGAAAATTATTTTCCATGATACGTTGGTATGCAGGGGAAGCCGCCAGCCATATTGCAGTTCTCTTCCAGATGATGCATTGCTCGAATGTCTGGAAGTCAGTAGTGAATCAAATATCACAGGTCCGTAGTCTCTTTGTTTCCAAGAATTGTTAATTTGTTATATTTTTTGTGAGAGTTTAATTTTTCATTCTTCAATTTATTTATTGAGAGTTTATCAATTTACATTTCAGCGAACCCCACTCATGCAAAGGCAGTCACTGGAGCCATTCGTGACCATCGTCTTGTAAGATCATCACTTTTATTGTAATTTTTGGTTTGCTTTTGTGTTATGAATAAATAATATTGACACTGTTCGATTCTGTTTCAGGCTGTTACACAAGGGACCTTGTTGAAGCTTCCATTTACAACAATTTTTGAGTATCTTCAGGTTGAAATTTTGAGTATATCTATTCTAAGGGATATTC
This sequence comes from Lantana camara, assembly GCA_037501455.1. Taxonomy (NCBI): domain Eukaryota; kingdom Viridiplantae; phylum Streptophyta; class Magnoliopsida; order Lamiales; family Verbenaceae; genus Lantana; species Lantana camara. The sequence continues at coordinate 24,221,957 of CM074855.1, read as the reverse complement.
CTTGGCCACTAGTCTACTACACCAAATGTCTGCATATCTGGTTTAGTAAAATGAATGATTGCCGTAGTTCTTTCAGGGTGATTACACCGACTTACCTTGACAGTTGGTCTAATACAGTAATTACACAAATATTTGGATTGACGAACTTTGATGATGCCATCTCTAACTTTTTATGAATATCCTATTTTGCCCTTCGGAGTCACTAAGTGGTGATATTTGAATTTAAATTCATTGTTATAATAGCAGTTCTCGTACTCTTGGGTTTTGTTTGCAGAATCTGAAGTTGATAGCACTATCAATGAGGAGCCTTGGGCCAAGAGCTATGTTCTATCTTGCAGCAGCTGTTTCTGATTTTTATATTCCCTGGGAGAGCATGGTAAAAAAACCAATACAGTTCTTCTTTTATTTCTATCTTGATAATCATAATCTATATTAAATGATGTTATTGAGTAAACAACGCAGGCAATGCATAAAATTCAATCTGCATCTGGTCCTTTGGACATGCGTCTCGCTCAGGTCCCAAAGATGCTTTCAGTGCTGAGGAAAGATTGGGCACCTAAGGCCTACTGCATATCATTTAAAGTAAGTTTATGTGGCTTAATTCTGCAGTTGTATCACCTAAACATGGGGAGAATTTATTACACCCTAGGTTGGAAAAATTACAAAAACTTTTTCATTCGAAGAATTTACATCACACCATATAGATGAATTATGACGGTATCGTCTCTAATTTCGTATGAATTCCTTATTTTCCCTTGATAATTGATATTTACTGATCAATATTTGAAAAGGTTATGACTACAATTACATGCATTAGTCCAAAACCTCACAATATGCCAGGGGAAGTTTTTGTAATTTCGCGAACCACAGGGTGTATCAGTGTAATTTTCCCTAGTATATATGGTAATGAGCTGTTCTATATCTTTGCATAATATGGCAGCTTGAGACTGATACAAAGATCCTTCTTGCGAAAGCTGATATGGCCCTGACAAAGTACAATATGGATATGGTAATTGCTAACGAGCTTTCAACACGTAAAGAGCAAGTTATAGTTGTCACAAAAACTGGAAAAATCACAGTTAACCGAGACACAACGGACCCTGGAGCTGAAGTGGAAGAACCACTCATCAAACTCATTGTGGATATGCATTCCGCTTATATGGCTTCTGAGTAGGCAGCATCTGTCGGCTGATATGAGCAATCGGAGTGTTTACAGTGAAAATCGCATTTATGTCTTTCATGTACGACGAAGCTTAATAATTGAGGGAAAATAATAATAATTGCATACTTTTGCAATGGAAAAAATGAAAACAATCAGTTTTCAGATCATTTTTATCTTCACCATGCTCTAAAATTGTCTGGTCTTGTATTAGTTATCAATTACCTTGATAAATTCTCTTTTCATGTTGTCTTGTGTATTTTTTTGTCCAGATTTTTTGTTGAAATCGGCAACATAGTAGGTTTTATTTTTTATTCATTTTTCCCGCAGAGTATCAATGCTCAAATAAAATTAAATGAAAATTTTAAAATTTTAAAACCGCATTCTTTGTAGCATGTGGGTGTGGATTGATCCAGAACCGTCCCCTGAAATGAGAGCACTTATCGCCAACTATAGCAAAAAGATTGCTGACCGGGATGCTGAAATCAGAGTTTCTGAAAATGAAGTGTAATTATTTGGTAGCTCTTCTTCTTGTCTCTTGGCTAGCTTTCCTAGTACGACGCTTTATTTGACTCCTCTTTGTGTATGATTATGGGTGATTTTTCATTTTTGGTAATATATGCACCCTCGGTTGTAATCCTACATTTAAAGAAGTATGTAAATATTTCCAGTGTATATTGGGTTGTTTATCTTCTCGTTTGGCGAATGAGGGGAATGAAGGTATGGTGTCATGGGCATATACCCTGAATTGAACTGGTAACTTTGTAGAGTCACGCCCTGAATATTTAGAATTAAAAGCTGGGTTTGTAGAGTTACGCCTTTAAAAGTTGGGTTTGTAGAGTTACGCCTTGAATACTTGGAACTTAGAGTCACGCCTTGAATATTTGGAATTAAAAGTTGGGTTTGTAGAGTCACGCTCAGAAACTGGACTTTTAGTTCCGCATAACCACTTCATCACTCCATAAATTGTGCTTTTTTATTCCTCGATCAACAAATCACCATTACAATTGGTTAAAATTTTGAAAATACAATAAGAACATATAATCTATTTTTGGGAACAAACAAAGTAGCCAATGACCAACCAGTTTGTGCCAAAAAATGTAATATCTACTTTCTCAGGCATTTCATCGAACAACTTGCGAGCACTTCTTATATTGCATTTCTTGAAATGTAATATCTCCAGCGCAAGATAACAATCATGCTTTTGCAGAAACCTCCATGCTTCAATCCTCTCCACGACATTTTAATTATTGAACATCATGAACCTACTCCAACATTCATCGTTTCAAACCTCTCGCACACCACGACTCAACAAAGTTCTCCATCATTAGGATGCCTGGCAGCCCACTGTTATACTCAAAAGCAGAAATTTCACCCCCTATAGATTCAGCTTACACCGATCTGTGCCTAGATTCATTTAAGTGTGTTATAGCTCTCACCGACCTGTGCATAGAAAGTTTGCACGTTGAAGGGACATATTGGAAATGCACAGATCAGTGAGAGCTAAAACACATATAAATGATCTACCATAAGGGATCTGTAGAAGTGGGGATTTTGGTGAAATCATATTGGGAATATAAAGAACGTCGCCGAGTTTGTGGAACGGTGCGTTACATATTTGCAAAAGGACACCACAGAGTTCATGAAGCTTGTGGAGCGGTGCGTTACATATTCGCAAATAAACCCACAGTTTGTGGAGCTATGCGTTTAAAATGCATAATTAAAGGCAGACTTTGTCCAGTGAAAGGTTAAAAATGCGTGATCAAAGGCAAGCTTTGTCCAGTGAAACGTTAAAAATGCGTAATTAATGGTAGGCTTTGTCCAGTGAAAGGTTAAAAATGCGTGATCAAAGGCAAGCTTTGTCCAGTGAAACGTTAAAAATGCGTAATTAATGGTAGGCTTTGTCCAGTGAAATGTTAAAAATGCGTGATTAAAGGCAGGCTTTGTCCAGTGAAACGTTAAAAATATGTAATTAAAGGCAGGCTTTGTCCAGTGAATCTTAATTACGTATAAACAATGACAACCAATATTGAGTTACATGTTGTGGACACTTATGTTATTACACAATGTTATTGAATCTTGACCACAACATTACAAAAATGATACAAAAATGATACTCAAGATTTATTGAATCATGACCACAACATTACAGTATGATATTCAAGATTTATTGAATCATGATCACAACATTACAATAATGATACTCAAAGCCTGCCATTAATTACGCATTTTTAACCTTTCACTGGATAAAGTCTGCCTTTAATTACGTATACAAAGCCTGCCTTTAATCACGCATACAAAGCCTGCCTTTAATTACGTATTTTAAACCTTTCACTGGACAAAGCCTGCCTTTAATTACGTATTTTAAACCTTTCACTGGACAATGCCTGCCATTAATTACGTATTTTTAACGTTTCACTGGACAAAGTCTGCCTTTAATTACACATTTTTAACGTTTCACTAGACAAAGCCTACCTTTAATCACTCATTTTTAACGATTTACTAGACAAAGCCTGCCTTTAATCACGCATTTTAACCTTTCACTGGACAGAGCCTGCCTTTAATTACGCATTTTTAACCTTTCACTGGACAAAGTCTACCTCTAATTACTCATTTTCATGGCCTAACTCTACAAACCCAGCTTTTAATTACGAGTTTTCATGGACTAAAAGAAAGTTATAAAGATATGTACAAAGAAAGTTTACATATATGATTCACAAAGAAAGTTAACATAGTTACAAAATTATAAAAATTCAGTATATCATTCATACAAGCTGTTGACAACCAAATTAAAGTAGCATGTGAGCTAGGTGAACACGGTAATCAGCGATGGGACTCCTTTTGCAAACTGGTTGAACTCTGCGGTGTCCTTTGCAAGTGACTCCACGAAGAGGCAAATAAACGCCCCATAGTCCAAGCTTTCTGGTGCTTGAGTACGAAAGGATGTGGCTTGCGGGTACTTTTCAGCTGCAGCAATGTTAGCAATACCCTTGTATTCCCAATATGATTTCATGAAACAATCCCATACCTTCTCCGCGTGGCGTGTTTTCGGTGAGTTCATGGAGTTGTACTCCTAGAACTTATTCTCCATTGTGTTGTACACTACCAAATGCCAATGATTGGTAGTGTTCAATGGGAATATAACGCACCAGTGTCGGTCAATGACACTGTTGTTGAGCATTTCCAGTTGCAGCACCGTATAATTCTTCAATTTGGGGTCTTCAAGAAATTTAACCATCCTTTTCACTGACAGATAGTGGGTTTTCGTGGATCCCTTCACCAAATCTATTATATGTTGTGTAAGAAATGAAGAAGCGCAATAGATTTTGTGGGATTTTTGGGGGATGTAGTCACTACCCATCAGAATATAAAAATAGGCCTCGAAAACCCTTTGATTCATTGACTGGCCCCATATCAATCTCAGAATATCACTCACAAACACCCGCGTTTCATCGCCACAAACATATATCACCTTATCATTGGCAATAAAATAAAATTACGCATTGATACAAATTTGATTTTCAAATTACTAAACTAATTACGCATAAAAAACAACTTACTTGAACGTCGCAGAGTATGCATCAATGATCCCATCGATCACCTTAAGGGCTTCATCGTTCAAAGATGCATGTCCATCAAAATCCTTTCTACCAAGAAACGACTTCAAATCTCTGTCAACAGAGTAAACTGAGGCATCAAAATCATCATCATCAGCCTCCTTAACAACATGAACTGCTTCATGAGGGAACTCAGCGGCATCGTGACAAACAATAACCGCACCTCGCTCAACCTCATTATCAGCAGCCCCCTGAACTTCAACAGCAGCATCCCTCCATTCAGTCCTCAAATCATTCATGACGTCACAAAACAACAAGATCTACAGAATCAAGCCTCGAAAGCTTCTACACATCTTCAACCTTCTCTTCCTCTACAGCATTTTCCGCACCACCATCCTGCTCCTCAGCTTCATCCTTCCCCTCACCAACATCTCCTTCAACACCTTCTACAACAGAGTTCCCGACAGCTGCCTGCCCTCTTTTGTTAGACTTTGCACGCTTATTAGATTTTTTCCTCTTAGCATCTTTCTTATCCTCGGTCACATCATCCTCTTCACCATCATCATCATCAACCTCATCAACCTTATTTTGAAAGGCAAACTCTGGTACATCCTCTACAAAAGCTAGCAACCTAAGCTACGTTTTATCAGCAGGTTTAATTTGATTTACCGGTAAGCAAACGATTAAATTGTATAATATAAGCATCTAGTTCCTCATAATTCATGTGTACATAACGTTTTCAATTATAATGTTTACTTACGTCGGAGAAGGTCTGCTTGTTGAAACGCTTTTCAATTTCCTTATTTTGTGAAGGCAAATTACTCTTCTGCCACTTCAAAAAACGTGGGAAGGTCTGCACCAACACAGAATGCCCACAGGAGGGAATATGCTCATGGAACCACCTGGATTTCAAACATGTAGCACTCGAGCGTAAAGTACCCCATCCCTCGCACCGGGACTCGACCCGCATATGAAATAGAAGTCCATACACGTGCCAAATCATGACGAACGGGGACACAACACACACGCTAAGCTAGGCGGGGACTAACCCTTAAACCATACAAGAACGAGAAGTAAGAAAATCAAAGTAGAGACATTAAAGTGGAAGCAATTAACAACATATTATATTAGATCAATAAGTGTATTCACGGCCCACATAGCCTAAATATACAAAATAATAGTACGCTCCAAAACATAATTCATAATACAAAATGATATGAGTGCAAAGGAAAGCGCTAAACCAAAATGCAAGACCTAGATTACTCGTATTCCCGCCTAGCACTCTTCGAACCTGCACAACACAAACTGAAAGCAAATCAGGTTCAGTCTAAAGAAGACTGGTGGATATAAAACAGGGCATAAATATAAATATTGCGGAATTTAAACATATTCATGCAAGTCATAATATCGAATGAAGTTTTAGAACAATTTCCCAAGTGGGTAAAACAAAGGAAGACATCATCGGGGATTACCACTGTCATATTCAATCATTAGGGGGTTCATGTAACACCCGAGCGCAAGGTGTCACATCCCCCGCACCGAGACCCGACCCGAATATGAAATGGACGATCCATACCCGAGCCAAATCACGGCGAACGGGGACAAACACATACTCTAAGCTAGGCGGGCTAACCCTTAAAACCATAAAACAACATAAAACATTAAAGCGGAAGCAATAAACGAACATATACCATATATATATGTACTATGAGCATCCAAGCTCCAAAAATCATTCATATACATCATCAATTGCCATCACGGCCCAAAACATGTACTCTCCACATCATTATACATATACAGTGATCAAAATAAAAGTATGCAAGTGTAAGACCCAAAATATAAGAGCTAGAGACGAATGCAAGACCTAGGACTCGTATTCCCACCTAGCTCCCTCAACACCTGCACAAAACAACTGAAAACCAAACGGGTTCAGTCCAAAAGGGACTGGTGGGTATAAAACAGGGCATAAATATATTATACGACGGTAATTAAACAATCACATGCAAGCTATAATCCCAAATGAGGTTTTAAAGAATTTCCCAAGTGGGTAAATAGAAATCATCAAAAGGGATTATAACGAATCATTAACATTAGGTCATTATTGGCCCGACGAGTGGGCGTGCGTTATCTCCAACCAACACCTTGTGTAAACCATTTAAACATTCATTTATTCTTTTCATGCAATCATTCTTTTGTGCACATCCATTAACATTTACACCTTCTTCCTCCGGGTTGGTGGTGGGTTTGCAAGGCCCGACCACCCATTCATTGACCAAAAGGGGTTACATGACTCCCCAGATGGCGCTCAGCGTCCATTCCTCGCTAACTCCTAACGAGGTCCGGTTACGCCGTTCATTGGTGGAACTAGTGTGAGGGATCACCGTCGGCCCGTGCCTCCCTGGATAGCCACTCACACTAAGTCCCTGGGCCCCATTCGTGCATTCGATCATTTCTCGCCAAAACATTAGGTAGGGTTCATAAAATAAGGCTTTACGTTGAAAACATTTACTCTTTAAAACGACTCTCTATATATCTATATAATTTTGGTCGAAAGCTTTCACATTGAAGGTATATATAGGGTCTTATATCTACATAGAAGAAAAACCCACCTTAAACCGTCAAAAAGGAGCAAACACGAGCCTCACTGACCGGCCTCGTCTCCAACTGGATCAAAATCTGTGCAAGAACGGTGAAGTGAGACTCAATATGACCAAATAAGACGCTCAGCAATGCTATGATCATGATATGAATAGGTACAAGATGAGATTATGTTATGAAGTGTTCATGTGCACTATTAATACATTTAAATCATATAATCAAGTCATTCAATTAATCGTTCAATTCATTCGAACTCATAATTCCACACTTTCAAGCACATTGATTCAAGAACTTCAAATAGAATCGAAGCACAAGTTAAATCATATTCAAATTAAATTAAATAACATTTAATACATATCCCAAAATATATAAAACACATGCATGTACTATAGCATGCAAACAAAATGCATGAGAAACAGAGGGTGACACGCCCGTGTCACCAAAATGCACCAAGCTGTGACACCCCCGTGTCACAGTACAGCGGACAACAAGTCAGGAAAAAGATGGTGACACGCCCGTGTCACCAATGCAAGGCAAACCGTGACACCCCCGTGTCACGGTACAGAGAAGTCCAACCAACAAGCATGCACCCCCGTGTCACGCGGGAGAGAAGAAAAGTGACACGCCCGTGTCACTGTGCGTAACAGGAAAAAAACAGGGCAGTCTTCGGACAGCAACAAAACCAACCAAAACACCAAATTTTCAATTAACAAATGCAACCAAAACTTGAATAAACATGTGTCCATACTTAAAGTACAATAAAATCTAACATATATACCCATATCATGCATTGATCATCAAGAATCTATCAAATGAAACCCATATGCCAACCTATGATCTAAGCTCCTAAACTTCACAACATATGCATCAAACTTAAGCTCAGAGTTCAGAACATGCTTCCAAATAACACTTACTCAATTCAACCAATTTATACCAATACCCTAGCTTCACATATTCAAAGCAAGAATTCAACAAATCTTCAAGATTACCTTAAATGAAAGAAATAGAAGAATGAAGAGATGATGTTGATGATGCTTGAATGTCCACAATTCCCACAATTATGAAGCTTGAAAGTTGAAATTTCCCACTTAACTTGAGGAGGGTGGCTCGGTTGAACAAGGAAGGAGGAGCAAATGTGTATGTAATGTATGTATGAAAGAAAGGAAGAAAGGGAACGTAATATGCTGCTTGAATCAAGAAGAAATGGCCAAATTTGCTATTAAGTCCTCCAATTTAATAAGTTATGCAAGTGAAACCCCAAGCTTTTGAAATGTAATCAATTAAATCCAATGCAATTAAGTACTCAAATTTCATGAATGCTCAATTAAGGTCATAACGAAATTAAGTCAAGTTCGGGAAGTTAATTCACATTGCAAGCAAGTTCAAATTAAGTAATAAATATCAAGTTGTAAAGAATTCACAAAATACTTAACATTAAATACGTAAACAATTAACAATTAGATATATATATATAATAAATAACAAAATAAAGGAGATAACATTTAATACATTTAAAATAAAATCAACTATGTAAATACGTAAAATAGTTATTTTACGCAATTAGGTAAACAATTACGTCATACCTGTACGGCCGAAATATCGGGGCGTCACAGTTCATGACCCTGGCAGTGGGCGTGCATAATCTCCAACCAACACCTTGTGTAATCATAACATTATTCATAGGTTATCACACACATAGTCTTTGTGCACATTCATACGATTCTTTCATAATCATATATATACACCTTTTTCCTCCGGGTGGTGGACGGGCTTGCAAGACCTGACCACCTCATACATTGACCAATAGGGGTACATGAATCCCCCAAGGGCACTCAGCTCCCATTCCTCGCTAATCTCCTAGCGAGGGCCGGTATTAGCATAGTTTGGTTGGAACTAGTACATGGGATCACCGTCGGCCTTTGCCTCCCCGGATAGCCACATGTACTAAGTCCCTGGGCCCGTGCATTCATAATCATTTCTCGCCAAAATCATAAGGTAGGGTTTCATAAAAGAAGGTTTTACGTTTGAAATCAATTAATCTAAAAGACTCGATATATACATATAATAATTTAGCTTAAACATTCCACATAAGGGTTATATCGGGTCATTATAGCTATTAGAAGAGAAACCCACCTCGAAAGAGCAAAAGAAGAAGCACACGAGTCTCAAGGATCGTCCTCGTCTCCGACCGTACCCAAATCTGTGCAAAAGAGGTAGTGTGAGACTCAAAATGACCATATACGAAGCATGATATTGCTATGCACATGATATGAGATGCATACGAGGTATAAATTATGTTATGAAACCATATAACCAAGTAGTCATTCAACACGTTCCATACTTGAAGGTTTCACGTTCAAACGTTTCATAATTCATAGAAATTCAAGTCATGAATTTCATATAACAATTATAGCTCAAAGATAACAAGTTTACAATTAGATAATAGGCAAAATAAAGGCATTCAAATCATTTAAATATGTAAGAACATGAAATAGATAACAATTTAATTCCATAAATCCAAATAAATTAACTAATACATAATATATATAATATACATAAGTACACACACACACACACATATATATATATATATATATATATATATATATATATATATATATATATATATATATTTCATGAACAATATATAATAAACACATGCACATAATTAACACACACATGCACTATGTAATACATAATATACACAACACACAAAAAAAGAACAGACTGCAACAAATAAAAATCCAAAAGGAGTTCCCTGCCCGGGGAAGAATTCTTCTCCACAACTCCCCGGCCGGGGAAAAAGCTACTGGAAGTTTTTGGAGATAAGTCCCTGGTCGGGGACTTTCATGGCTTAATTCTCCCGGGCCGTGGAGACTGCTCGAACGAAAACAATGCAGCAGCAGCAACAACAGGGGAAACGAAAGCAAAACAGAGCAGCATCACACATAACCTCAACCAACAATCAAGCAACATAACAAGGTAATAAGGTGCAACAAATCTCAGCAATTCCAGTCCCATATTCGCAGCAACAACCCATACGTGAGCAAGGAAGAAAAGAATTAAAGTTTCATTCATTTCTTTCAAATTCCATTAATGGCTTCTCAATTAATTCTCAACCACCATGCAAAAATCAGTTCATATAAGTAATAATGGATGCTTTAAGCTCATTTATGATGCATCAATTCAGATGAACACACAAGAATTCATCCATAAATCCAAGATTAGCTCAAACGCTTACTATTCATCAATTTCATCAAAGCATGCTCATTTCTCCATGGATTTTAGCAAATAAGGTATCAAATAAAGAAGAAAGGATGAAGAGTACAATCATAAACTTACCTTTCGAATTTGGAGTGATTTGGTGAGGTATTGAGCTCAAAAGGATGAAAGTGAAAAGTGTTTTCTTCCCTTCTCTCTTGGAGTCCGATTTTCAGCAACTTTTCCTTTCTTTCTTGGAGTGATCTCGGTTTGGGGCTGATGTGAGGGTGTAGGGGAGTGAGTTAGGTGAACTAGGTTTCAAGTTTGGTGAGTGTTGGTTAAGTATGGGTTAAGTTATGGCTAATAAAGCTAAGGGTGGTCATTTAGGCGGAGATCAGTTTTTCGGTAAAAGTTCGGAGGTTCAAACGTGCTTAGAAAAATATGAGGCTTATCCCATTCACTCCAAATCGTCGATACAAGGTCAACGGAGGTAACGGAACTTAAATCCGAGTTCCCGAGCTCAAGATACGGTGCCCGGAACCAAAGGTGCACTAAATGCTCTTTAGCCCCAATTTGGTCCCGTTCAAACAAAATAAATCCGAAACCAAGCCAAACAAGTTCGAAATTAAGCGTCGAGCATACGAACATAATCATAACTCACATAAGTCATGCATACCAAATTTTCACAAAAATCGGAATTGAATTCGAATAAGAACGACATGCATTTCATAATCATAGGAACATTTCATTCACAATTTCAATAACATATAAATTCAAATTCAAATATTTAAAAAAAAAAAAAAATTAATTTTTAACGAAATAATAATATAATAATTAAAAAAATACATATAATTATAATTATAATTATAATTATAATAAACAATTAATCACTTAATTAAATAATTTAATTGCTCAATTAATATACACATACGTCATACCTGTACGGCCGAAAAGTCGGGGTGTTACAACCTCTCTCCCTTAAAAGAATTCGTCCTCGGATTCACTGCTTGCCCGGAAATAACTCGGGGTGGAACCTCTTCATCTTATCTTCCGTTTCCCACGTAGCCTCTTCCATTTTATCACTTCTCCACAATACCTTGACTAGTGGAATCCGCCGATTTCTGAGTTCCTGAAACTTCCGGTCCAAAATCTTAATCGACTTCTGAACGAAGGTGACATTAGGCTCTAGTTCCACTTCTTCAACCGGCAGAACCTCGGATTCATCTCGGTAGTATTTCCGGAGTTGTGAAACATGAAACACATTGTGAATTCCGATCAAATTCGGAGGCAAATCCAAACAATAGGCTGTATCCCCAATCTTCTCCAAAATCTCAAACGGACCCATATAACGAGGATTTAACTTCCCTCCTCTTCCAATCCTTGAAAACCCTTTCCTTGGAGATGTCTTCAAAAAGACCTTATCTCCAACTTCAAACTTAAGATCTTTCCTTCAAAGATCGGCATAACTCTTCTGTCGATCTTGAGCTGCCTTCATCCGTTGTCGAATCAGTTGGACCTTGTCAATTGCATCCTGCACGACCTTAGAGGGTTTTTCCTTTTTCTCCCCTCTTTTCACGCCCTCTTGTTTGGTCCAATTCCACTCTTCCAAATCAAAGAACAACGGAGACATGCACTTTCGACTATAAAGAGCTTCATACGGTGTCATCTCTATCGAGGCTTGGTAGCTGTTGTTGTATGCAAACTCGATTAATGGCAACTGCTCATTCCACGAGCTCTGAAAATCCAAAGCACACACTCTCAACATATCCTCCAAATACTTGATTAATCTCTCGGACTGCCCGTCTGTCTGAGGATGGAAAGTTATGCTAAATTGAAGCCTTGATCCTAAATTCTTCTGAAGCTCTTGCCAAACCTTGAAGTAAATCTCGGGTCTCGATCCAACACGATGCTAACCGGTACTCTATGAAGCCTGACAATCTCATCACAATATTTCTTGGCTAGCTTACTTACTTTGTCGGACATCCGGATGGCAAGAAAATGACCCGACTTCGTCAGACGATCCACTATCACCCAAATTCCATCAAGTCCTCCCTTTACTCTTGGCAAACCCGAAATAAAATCCATTGCAATCTATTGCCATTTCCACTCTAGAATCGGTAATGGTTGAAGTAGCCCTGATGGCTTCTGATGTTCTGCTTTCACCACTTGACAAGTTAAGCAATGCTTCACGAAGTTGATCACATCCCGTTTCAAACCATTCCACCAATAGAATTGCTTAAGATCCTTGTACATTTTGTTCCCTCTGGGATGTATCGAATACCCTGACCGATGAGCTTCTTCAAGAATAATCCTTTTCAAATCTGTAGGCACAACAATTCTGTTCTTAAACCTTAGAAGTCTCGTATCATCAAACCCAAACAGACACTCTGGATCAGCTCGAGCTTTCTCTGCTAATTTCTGAACCTCAGGATCTACTCTCTGAGCATCAAACAATCTCTACTGAAGATCTGGCTGAACCGTAATACTCCGAACACTGGCCCTCAACTTGAACGACTTTTCTTCAATTCCAATTTCCACTTTCACATTGGACACACTAGCCTTCCTACTAAGCGCACCTGCGACCACGTTGGCTTTGTCGGGATGGTACCGGATTGTACACTCGAAATCGGCCAGAATTTCCATCCAACACCGCTGTCTTTTGTTCAACTCCTTCTGAGAGAATAAGTATTGGAGACTCTTGTGGTCGGAAAAGATCTCGAATGATACTCCGTAGAGATAGTGTCCGCACGTACCCAAAGCAAAGATCATGGCTGCTAATTCGAGACCATGAGTGGGGTAATTGTGTTCATGTTCCTTCAAATTCCTCGAGGCGTAGGCAATTACTTTTCCATGTTGCATTAATACACATCCCAAGCCTTCTTTCAAGGCATCCGTATAAACCGTATATCCTTCTGTACCTTCGGGAAGTGCTAACACAGGCGCAGTTGCCAACTTTTCCTTCAAGAGTTGGAAGCTCGCATCACACGCCTCATTCCACTCAAATTTAGCCTCTTTCTTAGACAATCGGGTCAAAGGGGTAGCAATCTTTGAAAAGTCCTTCACAAACCTCCGATAATATCCTGCCAAACCCAAGAAACTTCTTACTTTTGAGGTATTCTTCGGACTCTGCCACTGAAGGACTGTCTCAATCTTAGAAGGATCTACTTCTAGACCTCTACTCGAGACAATGTGGCCTAAGAAAGTTATCCGATCAATCCAAAACTCGTATTTACTGAACTTAGCATATAACCGGTGCTCTCTCAAGGTATTCAAAACCACTCTAAGATGTCGATCATGATCCTCCGGAGTCCTTGAATACACGAGTATATAATCGATGAAGATAACCACAAACTTGTCGAGACCAGGCCGAAAAATCCGATGCATCATATCCATAAAAGCTAGTGGGGCATTAGTTAATCCAAATGGCATTACCAAAAACTCATAATGCCCATACCGGGTGTTGAATCCTGTCTTTGGAATGTCCTCTTCCCGGATTTTCAACTGATAGTATCCTTGTCTCAAATCCAATTTCGAGTGTACCCCTGAACCTTGCAACATGTCAAATAAATCCTCAATATGGGGTAAAGGATACTTGTTCTTTACGGTCATCCGGTTCAACTCTCGGTAATCAATGCACATTCTTAAAGTCCCATCCTTCTTCTTAACAAAAAGAACCGGTGCACCCCAAGGTGAAGAACTCGGTCGAATATATCCAGTCTTAAGCAACTCTTCAAGCTGGATCTTTAACTCCTTCAACTTAGCCGGTGCCATACGGTAAGGGGTCTTAGAATATGGCTCTTCTCTCGGATACAAGTCTATCACAAATTCAATCTCTCGGTCCGATAGCAAAGAACCCAAATTCTCCGGAAAAACATCGGGAAATTCCTTCACAACTGCGGTATCCTCAAACTTTGCTTGATCTTTTAGCTTGTTAAGTAGGTAAGCAATAAATCCGGTAGCTCCCTCTCTTACCAACTTATGAGAGTTTCTCTAAACGACAAAAGTGGTACCATTTTTAAACCAATACCGACTATCAACTCTTCACCCAACTTAACCTTCTTTACAAAATAATCCACCGTAGCCCGATGCTTGTATAATCAATCCATTCCCAGAATAACCCCATACTTCTTCATAGGCATCACAATGAAATATGTGGGATACTTTTTGCCTTCCAAACTCACTTAACAACGCCGAACAACCCGATCTGTCTCAAGACTCTCGCCGAGTGGGGAACTCACCAAATAACAAGAATGTAAACAGATAACAGGCAAGCACAGAGTAGCAGTTAGATCACACGAAATAAAGGAATGCGTGGTACCCGGATCAAAGAGTGCATGAATGCTCATGTCGTGAATGCATATAGTACCTTCCACCACAGCGGTAGGATTGGCTTCCACATCCTGTTCCTCGCCCTCAAGGGTATATGCTCGTGCCTGGATCATTGACCTCGGGACTCCCGCTAGAAAACCTGGAGTCTTGTTTGGACAGGCATCCGCCATATGATCACCCTTCCCGCAAATGAGACACAACCCCAACCTTCTTAAACAATTGTTGTAAGTGTGGGTTGGTCCTCCACAATGGATACATGGAGGTTTATCTCGACGTGATGCCGCGGGTGCCGGTAGTGCCTGGGGAGCTTGTGGAATCGGTCCTATGTTGCGAGGCTTCTTGAAAGGACCCTTGGCCGGTGGAGCTGCTTGAACCATGAACCTCTTTCCCAATCCTGATCCGGACCCTTATCCCGTGGATACCCTAGAAACCAGATCCTTTTTCTTGTACTCTTCCTCCTGTACCAACGTCCTCTGAACCGTGTCCGTGAAGGACTCAAAGTTGTGTCCGGCATGACCATGCCTCAAATACTATCTCAATCCACCAATAAACTTCCTTGCCTTCCTCTTTTCATCTCGGGTGATGTGAGGAGCATATTTCTCGAGCCTATTGAATACAGAAAGATATTGAGCCACAGTCCGCGTCCCTTGCTCCCTTGCTTCAAATCCATGAACTCTTGCTCTTTTCGTTCCCTCAAAACCTCAGGCACAAAACATTCCCGAAACTCTCTTTTAAATACTTCCCACGTAATTTCCTCTCCATCAACTTCTAGCTTCTCTCTCGTCCTCTCCCACCAATCAAAAGCTTCGCTATCTAGTTGAAATATGGCGAATTAGACCTTCTCTTATGCAGTAAATTGTCGAACCCCGAAGATCCTTTCTATTCTCGTCAACCATCCTTCAGAAACCGCATCATCAATCGAACCAGAAAACCGTGGGGATTATAACTCAGAAATACCCCGTGAGGATCTCGGTTATTTGGTGGAGGTGCCCTTTGTTCAATCAGTTGTTGTGGTGGAGGAGCTTGAGCTCTTCGATGCTCAGCATAGTTGAAAACCGCTTCCATAAAATGCTCCATGTTCATTGGAGGCGGTTGAGGTAGTTGTTGTTGTGGTTGTGGTATAGGAGAACGATCACGGTGATAACGCCGGTCTGGAGATCTATCTCGATGTCTACGAGGAGGCATCCTGTCAAAGAAACACTGAAATGCATGTTATTTTTAGTCCATGCATGAAAGTGCAAATAATTCAAGCAAAAATCAAGAATTGAAGCACATAAACACGTAAGAGATGCATATGCAACATGTTGACAAGTTGTTCCTAAAGTCGTATGACTTAGACTGACTCAACACGACACGAGATCCCGGGTTTTGTAACCCTAAGCTCTGATACAACTTAAGGATGTAGCTGTTAGGAATAGTGCCCTAGAAAGCCGATTAGTCATAATCCGTTTTGGGACTTACCTAGTATCACAGACAATCTTTGAATAATATACGAATGATTAATATCACAGGCAAACACTTCTTTATATGCTCTTGTTTGATATGCGTTTACTTTAGTTGTGCATGTATGAGAACTCCCCTAATCCTGATGACTTTAGGACTCTACCATTTAGGTGAAATGGTTCATGAAACGAGCCCTATTTCACATAAGTCATGATTAGTAAAATACTCCAAGCCGATGAGTCTTACAGACAGTGGGAACCTGACTCCTCTAAGGCTTGCTTGTGGGATCACGCCCTTAAGAAGGACTACCTTGTTTCATGGAGGTGCAAAGTGTATAGTTGATACGTGCGTGATACATGAGGGTGCTTGCTTCAATAAGTAAGTTCACTGAGGTGCCCCGTGTGAGAAGATTCCTAAATGGGAAAAGAAGTTTCTATTTCAGGAAATGGAAACTTCCAGATTAGGAAATATCTCACGAGTCATTGATGTGATTAATTGATCCTTAGACTTGAGGTTCCATGTCACTTTATGAGTTAACTCTGTAGTCTTTGGTATAAGCTTTAAAGGGTGTCGCCTTAGACAACTGATTCAAGGCTTATGCTGGGGCTGCACAAGTGACTCATGAAAGTGAATGAGAATCAAGAAAGGACCTACACTTGCATATGCCAGGTGATCTCTTATTGTGTAAGTCATTCATATGCCATATGGAGTCCTTGGCCAAGGCAGTAGATCAAGACATCAAGAAAAGGGTTTCTTGGATTGAGATCAAATGGATATGAAATGCACTTAGCTTTAAGACCAGATTATTAGGGTTCTGATTATTCCCTTACCCTAGATCTTGGTTGAGAGATAGTAAGTATGAGGATTGTATCTCGCATGAATCAATGACTTAAAGGTTCTGTCGAATCCGAACATTCCAATTCAGCTGGGGGTTAAACACCTGTTGTTAGACTATGGTCGTTTAATCTGTGGACTGATTAATTAATTAATGAATTAATTAATTAGGGTCACTGCCAATTGAATTGAGAACCTAGAGGGTCACACACAACAACTTGGTTACATGAGTTGAGGCTTTAAAATGATTAAACGAGTTAATCGAGCCAACAGGGTTCCACACGTGTGAAACCACACGTGTGGGTCACGTGAGTGACACGTGTCATTGTGACACGTGTCTCACACGTGAATATATATATTGTATATATATATATATATATTAGATAATTAAAAATGTTAATTATTTAATCGACTTTGGTTTAATTTTGAATTAAAAAGAAAGTCTTATTTTGGAGAAAAATAATCTAGTTAATTAATTACGAATTAATTAATTAGATAAAATAAGTTATTTATTTTAAATAAATAAAGTATAAAATTATCCAAAAATAGTTAGGATATTTTAGCTCTCTTCAAAGTTGATTTGAATTTGAATTCAAAGTCAAAGTCAAAATTACTTGATGATCAAGTAATAGGATAGAGGGACCAAAATCCTTAGTCCATAAGGACTAGGATTTTCGGCCACCCCTCCCTTTCCTATATATAGTGGAGCTCATGCTCCCCTTAGAGAGTAATTGGCAATTCTTTTGGTTCATGTGTTGAACACCATCCTTTCTCCAAGATAAACGAAACCCTAGGTTAAGCCTAAACACTAACTAGAGATGTAACACCCCAAACGGAGGATGCCACATCCCCCGCACTAAGACCCAGACCCGGTCATGAAATAGGAAGCCCATGCCCGAATCCGAATCATAGCGAACGGGAGACCAACTCACACACTAGGCTAGGCGGATCTAACTTGACAAACTCAGAGTGCGGAAGCAAATAAAACCAACAACAATAGATAGCGGAAGCATTTAAATCAAAACATGCAAAGCAGGTGACGGGTACAACTAGCATAGATACCTAATCCCGAATCAATTCATAATCCAACATAATAAACAACATAAGTGTCATCATAATATCTATTAACATCCAAATACTAGCTTATTAACCCCACACGGGTTTAAGTCTAAGTGGAACATAATGATAACCTTTAAATGTGAAACATAAATACATAACATAAATAAAGTATGCGACAAATGCATCCTAATACCAACTAGACTGACAAGTGTGACTCAGGAGACTCACTTCCGCCTAGCTCAAGTCAAAAGGAAACCTGCAAACTAAAAGATAAATGAGGTGTCAGTCAACTGACTGAGTGAGGGGGCTAACGCACACCCACAATACATATATATATACAGAGCACAGCACATATCAGAAGGGTGGACTCATGAACCGGGAATAGGTGTTGCATACCAAAGTGTTTCAAAGCAAAACCCAAATATATATATATATTTTTTAGAAAACAATTTCAGAAACTCTATTCCGATTCATGATTCCCATAACATATCATACCATATGCTCGGCGAGTACGAGCTTCCAACCTCAACTCCTCATATCATAACAAAACAGAAATAACATACCAACCTCAACTCCGGGTGATGGTAGGGTTGCGCGACCCTAACCATCCATACAGTCGAGGGGAGTGCTAATGCTACTCAAACCCTCGGGACTCCGTTTCCCAACCAAACCTCCTGGTGGGTCCCGGTACATCCTCTTCATACAGATGGAGACTACGCACAGGTATATCCCCGACGACCCTAACCGTCCCGGGGGCTCCTTACCCGTAGCTCCTGGGCCCCATAACAGAACAGAACATAACATATACCAACTTTCATGGTAATCTCGCTACATAATCATAACATAACTTAACTTTCCGAAATAGCTTACATATGCCTTCATACTTAATTTCCAAAACTGAAGTTGTATCATAAGGTCATAATCATATCATATCCAACACATATTTAATCGTATATATAGTATATAACCGCATGCAGGGATTGAAATCATCATATTCGGGTCATAGGTCGTTTAACTATACAAAATCCTAAACCTCACCTGAGAAGCGACAAGATATGAGAATTGACAAGACTGGTGCAAACTCAATCGGGTTATCTCCGCCCTGGAGATCTCTGTACAGAAAAGAAAAATACAATGTACTCATGAGACGCGACTCAAACATGAACCAAATAAGACGCACGGCAATGGTATGAGATGACATGTCGTGAATACAGGAATTATAGAATGGTATGACATGTCACGAATGTGTTCATATGTACAATTAACGTATTACGTAAAACAAACTTATGAGTCACTCAACCCCTAATACAATTAGAAATTAAACATGTAGTTCAATTTGTAGGAGCACCCAAAACAAGTTGTTGGCTCTCAAAATTTTATACAATTCAACTTTCAAATAGTTAAATTACATTACAAGAATCCACACCAAATCAAAGTAAAACTATTGACTTTAATCATAACTTTGTTGCCCAGAATATAATAGAAATACATATATACTTTATATATTTATAACACCAATTGCATATCTAAGTTAAATATATTCAGCATACATACACTACCATATATATATGTATATATATCGTATATCCAGGCTGCACGCACTCCACAACACATAGACACAACTCATTCATCAAACACAATTTCAATTAGTACCAATTTAACACCATATATATACATTCACACATCAATTTATGAAATAATCAGTCTCTTCTCTGAGGTCAAATCCCAATTCAAATGAAAACAGATTCATAGTCCAAGTCATATTACTTAGTTGACAAAAATTCAATAATTAATTACAAGGTAATTAGTATTCCAATTACTTTAAAACCAAACTAATTTTGTTTTAAATAGACAAATACCAAACTTACAATTTTTAAACAATGTTTAACCATATGTATACATAGATACTTATACACCACGCACACAACACCAAATGCACAAATCATAATAAATTTTTTAGGCATAATGAGTTCAGATAACCAATTCTTTTATTTCAGCAGCCAGAATCAACTATAATTATCAAACTGTCATAGTAGGTATGAGCAGATATATCAAATACACGATTACAATCAATCACACTTAGTATATACATATATCTACCAGACACATACACACACGGATAACACGTTAAACTCAACAGTATATACACCTAGCATACACACACAAGTTAACCAGCTCAACTTATGGCACAACCAAATTGCAATTCAGCATTATCAAGCTCAAACATCCTACAGCAGTTCGAGTTATGTTCTTACAACTCCATAATCAGAAATTAAATCAATTTAACTACACGATTAACGACTATCAATTTAAACATCTAATTAAGTTCAAATAACTGAAATAATTAAACTAATGTATTGTTTACAATTAGGTATGAAATAATTTGTTCAGAGATTAGAAATTACAATTCAAAAAGAGCAGTTGGGGCGTTGGTTGGTGATGGTGATAACCAGATACGGCGATTGGTGGCTGGAGCTCCGACAGTGGTCCGACGTGGTAACACAGCTAGAAAGGGAAGGACAAGCTGATGATAGTTCCTGTTGGGTTCCTCTCTTCCGGCAGAAGGTGGAGCGCTGGCGGTCGGTGGCAGGTCTGGTCGCCAGAATCTATGGCGCTCGGAGCTGGTAGCGGCAAAGAGGAGAATTCCGGCTCTGATCAGATCTGGCTAAGAAAGGGGAAGAAGGAATAGGGTGGTGTTGTGGCGGCGTTGCTGAGAATGGCAGAGGGTGGCGAGATGATGGCGGAGATGGTGATGATGGGTCGCGGACAGATCCGCTGCTGCTGGTGGAGTAATGGCAGGCGATGTCTTGGCGGTGAATGATGGCGTTGATGGCGGTGCGGAGAGTGCAGCGCCGCTGCTTGACGAGAGAGGAAGAGAGGATGGTGGCTTCGCCGGTGGGGAGTGGAAGAGAGGCTACAACAGGTGGTAAAGGGGAATTTTCACCCCTTTTCAGATCTGGCCGAGGGAGGGGAGCAGGGGATGGTTGTGGTGGTTCTAAGGTGGATTCGCCGAAGAAGATGGTGGCGACGGCGGTTGGTGGTGAGACTCTCGGTGGTGGTGCGGCGGCTTGAGGAGGTGGGGGATCAGGCGCCGCTGGAGTTGCTGCTCTTTGTGGCTTCTATTTTCGGATGAGGCAGAAGCGAGGTGGTGGTGGGCTGAGTCGTGGTGGTGGCGGAGAGGCAGAGCTCTTGGTGGATCAAAGTTGTGTCGCTGCTATCTCTTCTGTATACCGAAATGGGAGAGGGGGAGAAAGAATGAGGAGCAGCTAGGGTCCTCGGTTTAAGAAGGGATCCTAATTCTAAAATTACAAACAAGCCCCTCAAGTGTTCAAGTCACACAATCGAGCCCACAAATTTAAGTAAGATTTAAATCAAGTCCAATTAAAGATTTGATAATTATAAAAGTACCCACAGAATTAAAATAAGGTTCAATTAAGCCCAAATTCGAAATTGATAAATTAGGAAGAGATCCCCAAATAATTAGACAAAGTCCAATCAAGTCCTTAACTTTTTGAAATTACAAATTAACCCACATAATTTAATTAAAGAGCAATCAGGAATTAAACACATATCTCAATTAGGTTTACATATTTATATAAGATTGCAATTGGGCCAATTAAATTATTAAAACGTGAATAAGGCAATTCAAGCACAAGCCAAGTTAAAGAAATAACAATCTAATCGCACGAAAACGACATCGTATCTTGCTCCGAAAATGCGGGGTGTTACAAGAGAACTAGCATCCTTACTAGTTAGATTGTAGCCAAGTTGGTGGACTATCTCTAGAGAGCTTCAAGTTAGAAGTTTTGAAGATTCGAGCTTTACCAAAAAGTGGGGATCAAGCAAAACGATCAGAAGGGATGATGAAACGATTCTGAACCCAACAGAAAACGAGTGAAAAAATCGAACCAAAGAAGATGGCAAAAACCGTTCATCCATATCCTGAAGGATGAATTTTTTCACGAGGGTTTTATGGCTGGCAGATTTCTACTTTCGCAAAACTGGTTTTCGAAGGGAGTTTCAATCATGCATTTCTCGTTTCATGTTTCTTTCTTTATGTTGTATTGTTAAGAACTTCCCTAACATGATTTGAATCCAAGTTGGTGTGGATTGTTATCCCTATAATGGATTCTGAAGTAGAAAGAGATTTCGAGGAACGGGTTGCCATTACCGCATGAAGCGCGTTTGAGGGCGGCTCAAAACGTGTCAAGAAAGCTACTACCCAAGTGAGTTTCTTGATCTCTACGAATTTGGATACACGATTGCGAGTCCAAGATCCTTTTGTTGGAAATTTTTTAAATTTTCGCTGTTTTCCAATAGTAGCACCCGAGCGTAAGGTACCACATCCCCCGCACCGGGACCCGACCCGCATATGAAATAGAAGTCCATACACGTGCCAAATCACGACCAACGGGGACACAACACACACGCTATGCTAGGCGGGGACTAACCCTTAAACCATACAAGAACGAGAAGTAAGAAAATCAAAGTAGCGATATTAAAGCGGAAACAATTAACAACATATTATATATACAATGAGCATTCAACCTCCAAAAATAGATCAATAAGTGTATTCACGGCCCATATGGCCTACATATACAAAATAATAGTACGCTCCAAAACATAATTCATAATACAAAATGATATGAGTGTAAAGGAAAGCGCTAAACCAAAATGCAAGACCTAGATGACTCGTATTCGCGCCTAGCACTCTCCGAACCTGCACAACACAAACTGAAAGCAAACCGCGTTCAGTCTAAAGGAGACTGGTGGGTATAATACGGGGTATAAATATAAATATTGCATAATTTAAACATATTCATGCAAGTTATAATCCCGAATGAAGTTTTAGAACAATTTCCCAAGTGGGTAAAACAAAGAAAGACATCATCGGGATTACCACTATGATATTCAATCATTAGGGGGTTCATGGTCTTGGCGAGTGGGCATGTATAATCTCCAACCAACCCCTTGTGTAATCATAACATTATTCATAGGTTATCACACATATAGTCTTTTGTGCACATTTATACGATTCTTTCATAATCATACATATACACCTTTTCCTCCGGGTGGTGGATGGGCTTACAAGACCCGACCACCTCATACATTGACCAATGGGGGTACATGAATCCCTCAAGGGCACTCAACTCCCATTCATCGCTAATCTCCTTGCGAGGGCCGGTATCACCGTAGTTTGGTTGAAACTAGTACATGGGATCACCGTCGGCCCTTGCCTCCCCGGATAGCCACATGTACTAAGTCCCTGGACCCGTGTATTCATAATCATGTCTCGCCAAAATCATAAGGTAGGGTTTCATAAAAGAAGGTTTTACATTTGAAATTATTTACTCTAAAAGACTCGATATATACATATACTAATTTGGCTTAAACTTTCCACATAAGGGTTATATCGGGTCATTATAGCTATTAGAAGAGAAACTTTTGGCTTAAATTCATGTTTGGCAGCAAACTTTTGATTTTGAAGAATTTGGAATTTATGGGTTTTCTTTTTCCCTTTTATTTTGGCGCAAGAGACAGGATTGTTGTATGGGAACAAGAATAGAGTTAAAGATTCTGAGTAAATTATTGAGGAACTCGAAGTGCTGAAGCTATAAGTAAGTTTTGTTGGGTTGAAAAACCAGCTAATATTTTGCTGGTCTGAAAATTTTAGAGCTTCATATCTGTATATGTATGTATACATCTGTTTCATTTGAAGAAAGATAGTTGTTTTTTGTTATAAGTTCAAATAAATGATGAAAGGAGTATTTGTGTTGTATTGTATTCATTTTTCTGGCTCTGTTGCTCTTTATCAGTAGAATCATAGTGAACATGAAGATTATTGATGAATCATACTCTTGTTGTTTTAAATATTATTGTGGTTATGAGTGTTAGTTGATGATAAGAGGCAAGAGCCAAAAATTGGTGTTTCCGTCCCTGTTATTACGTGCCTCTGTGTGTCATCTTGTGTGCGTGCATACATGATTTTGTATGAAATGAATATTCAGACAACTACTCTATAGGATGGACTGCTTATGGACTTACTAGTAAAGTCATGCATGATTTGGTGATCTGAACCCAAACGCTTGTATTTTGGGACAATATAATGAATACAGCTCAAAGGAGTTCCTCTTCCTTTGTTTTTCTTAATAATTTTCATTTTATGCTAGTCGTACGAATGCTTTGTTGTTAGTCTTGTATCTTGCGTTGTACAGATTTATGTGAAAATATTTTAATTTTGTGCGGTGGTTGAATGTAGTTGTAAATGTCAACTGCATACTATTTGCTCCATAATGTTCTATAAGTGTTACAAACTTTGGTTATTGCTTGCTGAATATCTTTTTTGTCTTTTCCTTTTTTTTTTAATCTAGAATGTTCACGTTCGTTTCGAGAAATGAGTCACAAGTTGGAGTTTGATTATGAGCGTATACTGCTGCTCAAGTTGAAGCCCCTGTAATTTCTGCGAAAGCCTCACAAGATACAAGAACCGGACTCGTAAGTTCTGTCCTTTTTAATAAATGTTTGGTTTTTTTGAATTGTACAAAAGTAAGATATTTGTTTCCTAGTGTAGATGGTAAATCTTGTAAATGATTAGATGACAATCATTAAATTAAATTATGAAGATCAGGTATTAATATATAGGTGCTAAGTTATAAATTATGTAGATGGCTCTGATTTGAATGGTTTATGTCTCCATTAAATACATATCACATTCTATCATGAAGGTGCAACTGTATTCATCTGTGGTCATGCCAGAATGCATTAGTCATTCATTTCACTTCTTGGTATATAGGCCATCTTTATGAATTCTTGTAAATGGGCCATCTTTATGAATTTGCTGAATTGATAAAAACTAAACAATATGTTGTTGTTTTGTTGTTGATATCTGACTAACAAGGTGAACTTTGGATTGTTGGTAAAAATCTGAATATGATGTTTTGGATTTTTGTTACAAATCAGAACATGTTGTTTCTTTCATAAAAAAAAAGGGATGTTTCTTTAAGGGGAGGTTTCTGTAATTTGTAAAATTCCTAAGGGGAGGTTGTTGTAATTTGGCAACATCTTATGTGAAGCTTACTGTAAGCAAATTCAAAGCCACATAATGCAACAACAATGACAGCATGAGTTTTGTGTATTATTTTGCATGTAATAATTTATGGAGACTGTTTCAATGGCTGAAACTTTGTTGAGACTCTTACATACTTGCCTGTTGTGTTTATTATAAGTTTTGTAGCACAAATTTTGAGCTTATTGCATGTTCTGTTAGAATTTGGACTGTTTCAGTGGCTGAAACTTTGTTGAGACTCTTACATACTTGCCTGTTGTCTTTATTATAAATCTAGTTGCACAAATATTGGGCTTATTGAATGTTCTATTGATTAATCATACAAAAAAAGCAACACTTGAATGGTTGAAAATTGATGTTTCAGCTTATTGCATGTTCTGTTAGAATTTTGGACTGTAATATGAAATATGCACTTGGTCATGTCTTGGTTATTCAGTATTATTAATTTGGTTCTAAAAAGCCCCTTTGTCGTAAAGAGTGGTCCTCCGTCCTCCTCCATTCAAATGGTACATGGTGAGAACTAAAAAGTCATTTCAACCTCCAAACAATTGTTAGCATTTGAACTGTTATGAACAAAAGCTGTTTTCTTAAAGATCCCAGCTTTATGAATTGTTAGCATACTTTCCTGTTGTGTTTATTATAAGTTTTGTTGCACATGCATTGAGTTTTTCAAGAAATATAGTTCCCCTTTGCATCAACCTTAAAGCTATAAGCAAATAAAACCCTTTCATCCAATTATCAGAAACCTGCTCCAGGGGGTGTAAGTGTAATAAACAAGATGTAAGGGAGATTTCTGTAATAAGCCTGTAAACCTGCTTTCATCCTAAAAAACATAATAGCCCAGTATTTGTTTGTAACATGCCTGTAAACCTTGCAACTCAAACGAATATAGTTGTCAATTTTATGCAGACAAGTGCATGCTACATGTGTGAAATAGCTAGGCCAATTAGGACAATTGCTCACAAGTTGCTCTGTAAGTGTTACACACTTTGGTTATTGATTGATGAAAATTGGGGCTGAAATTGATTTTGTTCCTTTTTTTAGGAAATATTCTAGAATGTCGACATGTTTCGAGAAATGATTCACAAGTTATTAACCTTTTTACTTTCTTGCAAGAAACAATGATTTAATTCTGGTGCCCTTTATGTTAAAAATGCATTTCTCCGATGAATCATGTTTTTTTTCGTTTTCATTTTCTGCTGAAATGTAGTTGAGGAGTTCTAGCAAAGCAAAAGATGACAATCAGTGACTTAAATTAAGAAGTTCAGAATTATTGTGCTACGAAAAATAAATGCATTAAAATATGCTTAATGTTGGATTAAAATAAATGCAGTAAAATATGTTTAATGCAATAAATTAAAATATGTTTTGCAGGATCTAATTTCTAAGCTAATGTTGGATTGAACTTTGTTAGCTGTTTGATTTGGAGTTGCATCAGACTAAGGTCAGTAAACGTATGCTGCAATTTAACGAAATACGCTGATATTTGCATACTTGCCTATTATGTTTATTAACAAAAAGAGAAGTTGGTTTTATTTGCATACTTGTCTGTTGGATTCTATAAAAGCTAATCTGAATATATAGTTTTATAAATCTGACAGTTTTATTCTATAAATTAGCCAGTTAAGCCACTTAAGCCAATTAGCTTTATAGATTTATAGAATAAAAGCTAATTTATAGAAATCTGACAGTTTTATTCTATAAATCAGATTAAAAACAGTGTTGCCACCAATTACAGTTTTATAAGAATTTCCAATCGTATAAAAGCTAATTTATAGAATAAAAACAAATTTACCACCACTCAACTCATAAAGATTCTTGATTAGTTCATTTCCAAGGTACAATAGTTACATAACATTATTATAAAACTACCAGTTACATAACATTATTGTAAAACTATCAGATTTCTGAATTCATAGTTTTATAAATCTGACAGTTTTATTCTATAAATCTGATAGTTTTATCTGATTTACAAATTAGCATTTATACAATTGGAAATCAAGCTAATGTATAAAAGTTTCAGATTTCTTTCTGAATTAGGGAAATCATGTAATTGGCTGAATGTCAAAGATGTATATCTAAGAAAGCATTTGTGAACAATTGTTTTCTTTACCTGACATGTAAACCTTATCTTGTCCTCCCACATCCCAGACTATCAAAACTTGGGTAGATTTATTTATAAATAATTACGGCGACACCCCCTCGAAGGAAAAAATCATCAACTATGATGGATGATATCCTAACATTAACTTCTGTCCTTTGATATGTAGATGGATAATATTCCTTCGCATAGGAGATGGATGTATAATAGGACTTACCCTACTCATGGCGGCCTAAAACTAGAATTTATAGAAGGGGTTGAATCTTTTATAGAATATGCAAAAGGGTTAGAAGCATTTAGAACAGAAGGTGTTATTCGATGTCCGTGCGTTAAATGCTTAAGGAAATGGGACTTCTTATCACCTGATACCGTTACACTACATGAATATGGGTTCAAGCCAAATTATTGGTATTGGACCGATCATGGGGAGGTAGCTCCTAGTGAAGAGATTACACCAAATTTCGGTCATGTAGCCGCGAGTACGAGTCATGAAGGACATGTAGATCCTTTAAGTAGGTATGTTTAAATATGTATTGATGCGGCGAGACAAGATATGCCAACTGGTGAAAATCAAGAACCAAATAGGGGTTCCAACGTTGGGGGGGAGTCAGAAAATTATCATGAGTTGCCTAATGCAGAAACTCAAAAGTTTTTTGATTTGTTGAGGGATTTTAACAAACCGGTGTGGTCTGGCTGTGATATACACTCACCATTGTCTGTTTCTTCAAGATTAATGAGTATTCAAAATGATTACAATGTGCCACATGATGCTATGGATGAGCTTATACAGTTGATTTCAGAATTACTACCACCTGAACACACTATTCCTAATAATTTTTATGAAACACAAAAGTTGGTGAAGAAGCTTGGGTTGGTTAGTATAAGAATTGATTGTTGTGTCAATGGTTGCATGTTGTATTACAAAGGTGATGAAAACCTTCTGGAGTGTAAGTTTTGTGGTGCCCCTAGATATGAAACAAGTGAAGACAGAGGGAGTAAAGGTAGAAGAAAACAAGTTCCTGTCAAATCTATGCACTACCTGCCTCTTATACCTCGATTAAAGAGGACTCGATTAAAGAGGCTCTATGCATCAGTGAGCTCAGCCCCGCATATGAGATGGTATGCTGAGAATTGTCGGCCTGACGAGGTCATATGTCATCCTTCTGATGGAAAGGCGTGGAAGCACTTTGATCAATGTCACCCCGAGTTTGCCAATGAGCCTAGGAATGTGAGGCTTGCTATGTGTGCTGATGGGTTTAGTCCTTATTCTCAATCAGCTGCATCATACTCTTGTTGGCCAGTAATTGTAACGCCTTATAATTTACCTCCAGAGATGTGTATGACGATGTCGTACATGTTTCTAACATGTATCATTCCTGGGCCTAAAAATCCAAAGCAAAACATTGACGTATATCTGCAACCATTGATTGATGAATTGAAAGAGTTATGGGATCTTGGTGTGATGATATACGATGCATCAACGAATCAAAACTTTCTAATGAAGGCTGCATTGATGTGGACTATTAATGATTTTCCAGCTTATGGTATGTTGTCAGGTTAGGGAACTGCTGGTAGACTGGCATGTCCCTATTGCATGGGTGATACTAAGGCATTTTATTTGAAAAATGGCCGAAAACAAAGCTAGTTTGATTGTCATCGACAGTTTTTCGATATAGATCATTCTTACCGAAAGAATAAAATCAATTTTAAGAAGAATCGTACTGAGCATGGTCAGCTACCTCCTAAGTTGAATGGACGTGAAATTTGGGAACAGGTTTGTGAATTTCCAAAAGTTACAGAACATCCCAACGAGTTAAGGATTCCAGGTAGTGGTGTACAACATAATTGGAAGAAACAAAGTATATTCTGGGAATTGCCTTATTGGAAGGATAATTTAATCCGTCATAATTTAGATGTGATGCACATAGAAAAGAATATCTTTGACAACATCTTCAACATGGTGATGGGCATTTCAGGGAAAACCAAAGACAATGTGAATTCACGTATGTATATGAAGGAGTTGTGTCGGCGACCTGAATTAGAATTAGTGCCTAAGGGTAATGGACGGTGGGTAAAACCAAAGGCTAAGTATGCATCAACATTGGAGCAAAAAAGAATAATATGTGAGTGGATAAAATAACTCCGCATGCCTGATGGTTATTCATCAAATTTGTCACGATGTGTTGATACACAGCATGCTAAGATACATGGGATGAAGAGTCATGACTGTCATAGTTTTATGGAGCAGCTATTACCTATTGCCTTTAGAGAATTGCCTGATGAGATATGGAAACCGCTGACTGAATTAACTAAATTTTTCAGGGACTTATGTTCAAGTACACTGAGGCATGCCGATCTTGATCAAATGGAAAAAAACATACCCATTATTTTGTGTAAACTTGAGACAGTTTTCCCCCCAACATTCATTGATGTAATGGAGCATTTGCCGATTCATTTGATCGAAGAAGCGGGTAATGGAGGGCCTGTACAATTTAGGTGGATGTATCCCTTTGAAAGGTAAAAAGAATTATTTATTATCTTATATAATAATCATTAACTTAAATGACAAAATTGTCTTTTACTCGACACAGATTCCTTGGAAAGATAAAGAAAATGGTTAAAAATAAAGATAGAGTTGAGGGTTCTATTTGTGAGGCGTACTTACGACGTGAAACTGCCCAATTTTGCTCCTTCTATTTTCAATCTCATGTTCGTTCCATGAGAAAAAGGGTGGTAAGGAATGATGATGGTGGTATTGATGACTCCAATCAAGAAATGTTGAGTATTTTCCACCAGGCAGGGCGTGCTTCCGTTGCATGTAGTGCTCTCTTTTTGGATGATAAAGAGTACAAATCTGCTACAAATCATGTCTTATTAAATTGTGATGCAATCCAAACTTTCTTGGAGTAAGTTAGAGAGGTTAATTAATTTATTACATGAAACTGAATCAAGTGCAGTCGAGTGGATGACGAGTTTGCAGGATGGTTAAAAAATTACGTAAGTAAATCTGTCAATGAACCAATTTTTAAACAATTACCATTGTAAGAAATATATTTAATTTAACTTTATACAGGTACGTGATCCAAAAAATGGAATTAACAATCCATACATACATCATTTATCTTGCGGTCCTCTTCTCAAAGTTAAAATGTGGCCCAAGTATTTTGTCAATGGTTTTAAATTCCACACACAGGCTTGGAGTAGTGGAAGAAGACAATGAATAGTGGGGTCTGGGTCAAAGGTAGCTATGATGAATCTGTTGAAGACGATTATTATGGAATGTTGGATGGAATTGTTTAACTAGAATATCCCGGCGAACCAATCAAGAAGGTGGTTCTATTTAAATGTGTGTGGTTTGATCCAACTCCTAATCAAGGAACTTGGATTGGGATGCAGAATACATAACAGTAGAAGTTCGGCGAAGTGGTAAATATAGGAAATATGATCCTTTCATACTTGCCCACGAAGCCCGCCAAGTTTGCTTTTTTCAATATCCGGGTCGTATTAGAAATAAGCAACAATGGCTTGTGGTAATTAAATCTAAAGCGAGAGGGAGGATAGAAATAGAAGAGTCTTTACCAATAGCTTATCAAAGTGATGAAGGAATAATGGTAAATATTGTTGCCTCGGATGATAATGTAGGGCATTTGGTTGATCATAATGATAGCTTCGAGGAGGTCTAAGCTGAACTACCTAATGATAATAATAACAACGAAAATGAGGATGGTTAGGAAGAGTTTAACTCTGATCAAAATGATTCTGATGAGGAGCTTAAGTCTGATCAATATGATGATGATTCGGATTATGACATGTGAGGTAAGAAATGTAATTTTCTAACTTGATGTGATCAACATATCTCTTCTTTGCTTATTAACTTTGACCGAAAATGACTGGCAGTGTTACTCACTTTACTTTCTTATTAGCTTTTACAAAAATTAGTTACATATATCTTTCAGGATTGCTTACATATATCTTTTGTTTGTGCAGGAACGAGAAAGAGATCAGTTGTCCAATTTAATAGAAGAAGGTTCTACTTGCTACTGTAAAAGGAAGAAGAGAGAGAAGGTAATTAAGCACTTAAATCTGGATTGAACCTGGCAACTTTTAGGAACTGGTTGGGTGTCTAACTTCAGTTTTCTTTGTCATGATGTATTAACTATTTGAAAGTAATTGTTTATAGATGAATAGGCCTCGTGGTAACCTTAATACCGGTTCACGGGGGAGGAATAAGAGCCTTTGGAGAGGTAATATGATCATCAACAATTCATCAGCATCTGCTGCTACCTCATCTTCTGTCCTGGCTACTGTATCAGGCAATGAACCATTATTATCATCACCAGTGGCTCCTTCTCCATCTGCAGCATTAGCTTCACAACCATCACTTTCTCCTCCACAACCATCACACTCTCCTACACAGCCATCACTATGTCTCTATCATACATCAGCATCTCCTACTCAGCCAATTATTGATTCGAGTTCTACATCATCACTTGGCATGTGTGCACCATCATCCACCAGTAAAGCAAAATTGGAGCCCGCTGGGATTACGTAAGTATAGAACATAAAGTTTGTTGTGTCTTCGAATATTTCTGAAGTTTATGCATCTTCATAATATGTATTTATGCAGGTATGTAGATAGTTGGGCTGGGGTAAACAACATCACTAATGTCCTGAAATCAAAGTTGACTGACCCGTACAGGACATGGAAAGACATTCCCCGACATGTTGTTGCTGAATGGTTCGAGGAGTGGAAGGTATTAATCATTACATTTGTTTATTTAATTATTTATAACATAAATTAAATATTAAAAAGGTTATATTTTATTGTTATTTGATTTTTATTTTACAGAAATATGTATATTGGGATCCACAACATGAGCAGCATATGAGAACTGCATTTGAATCTGTTGGAGCAAAACGTTTGGCTGATCATTATAATAGGATTAGACACAAAGGTGAGAAGCCAGGATGGATGTTACAGAGAGTTTATGACAACTTGTCTGAATGGTGGAAGACCGAAGAGTTCACATCTAAATCTTTGAAAAACAAAAAAATAGGGCATCCACAAAAGGGGGCGTACTTCATACAGGTGGAAGCATTTCAGCTATTACTATTCTAAAAAGATTGGTTAGTCATTACCTTAACAATATTTAACAATTAGCTTAGTTTGTGTTCGAAAAAGATTGGTTAGTCATTTCCTTTTTGATATCCTAGTTTGATCTTATCTGGAATGTGAGTCGTCTTGGATATCTAATTTTATGTTTGGTTTTTGTGCTTCTGGGTTTTCTTCATGATTTGGTATTTGTTGGAGTTGGTTTAATTTTGGCGAAGGTGAACTACCTCTATGTTTTATTTATGTGTCCGTTCCTATTAATTGCTTTGTCGAATTTCTGGAAGTGAATGTGATGGTTTCTTGATTTTAATCGTGTTTTGGTGACTGTAATGGGGCGACGAGTTTATGTTCTGCCTTTTGTCATTACTATGGAATCTTGTTTGCTGTTGATTTTGTGGAGTAAACATAATGCGTTGGATGTAGCTACTTGGGTGCTCATAGCTATGTACATGTGTATTACGACAATGCTTTGGTGTGTTTTAGTTTGAACGCCATTTATGGTAGAAGATTGGAAGGTATTACTCTATGGAGCTTTTGAGCTTCTGTTCATGTCTTAAGTAACTTATGTCTTAAAATTTTGAATATAAGTTTATTAAATACTCAGTTGGTAGTTGTTCATGTATGACGTATGTTGAAGTTTAGATCAATAAGATTGAGATTGAGGAATGAATTCGAGCTCGGGATGATTTCAGATCCTCAAATTATGAAACCATAAGTTTTAAACTGTTTGTTGACATAAAACTTGTATTAACCGCCTATGGTGCTGACAGTCTAAGGACGAATGTGAGTATCTGATAAATGTTGCTATATCATTTTGATGCATTATCTTCTATATTCATGCATTTACGTGTCTTTAAAGTTTAAATCCTTAGTCACCAAATAACCTTTGCAGGTTTAATGTTTTTGTTGACAGATCAGGAAATTCAAATGGCTTAAGTGGCAATACAACAACACTAGGTAAATTTTCAAATGGTGGAGAGAAGTTTTCGCTTCATATCTAGTGTTGGTGTATTTTACGTAGTGTTGGCATAATATGGATTTATGTAATAGTACACAAAGAATTTGTAATTCAGTAGATTTTATCGAATTTCGTGTAGTTGGGTGTGTTATTACAATATTGTTAGATTTATGGACATGATTGAATTTCTAAATTATCGTTGGCCTAGTACACATTATTGTTGAATTTTATGTTTTTTATTATTTTATTCTAGGTATATAATTGCTGAAATACAGGTTCAAAATTCAAAAAATAAAAAAATTGGAAAATTAATATTAATATCAATCTTGCGACGAAAATTACGACGAAATTCGTCTAAAAAATTTCAGAATTTCCTTTTTCTTTTTTTTTTTTTAAATTTCGTCTGAAAATCGTCTGAAAGTGTGTCTGAAAGAAATTGAAGCTCATCTGCAAATAATCTGAAAGTTCGTCTGAAAGACATTGAATTTTGTCTGAAATTTCGTCTGAAATGTTACACAAAACGACAAAATACATTTTTTCGTCTAAAATGTGGTCGGAATTTTTCGTCGGAAAATAACTTCAGACGAACATTTTTTTGTCACAAAGTAACCGGAAAAAGATACGAGGAAAATGGGGCCAAAATTTTTTCGTCGGAAATGTCGTCGCAATTTCGTCTGAAAATGAAAATTTGGTCCGTATATTATCGTCCGAATTTTCGTCGCAATTTCGTCGGAAAATGAGTTGTTCATTTTTCGTCTGAGGTTCGTCGGACTTTGGTCGGAAAATTAGTTCGTCGGAAGTTTCCTCGAAAATGTCGTCTGAATTTGACTCCGACGAGGGTTATTCCGACCAAAATTTGTTCGTCTGAAACTCGTCTGAATTTTGTCAGAAACCTTGGATTTCAGACGAAAAGGTCCCAATTGTCGTCTGAAATCGGCTGTTTTTTTGTAGTGTTGGGGCTGATGTGAGGGTGTAGGGGAGTGAGTTAGGTGAACTAGGGTTCAAGTTTGGTTAGGTTTGGTTAAGTATGGGTTAAGTTATGGCTAATAAAGCTAAGGGTGGTCATTTAGGCGCGAGATCAGTTTTTCGGTGAAAGTTCGGAGGTTCAAACGTACTTAGAAAAATATGAGGCTTATCCCATTGACTCCAAATCATCGATACGAGGTCAACGGAGGTGACGGAACTCAAATTCGAGTTCCCAAGCTCAAGATACGGTGCCCGGAACCAAAGGTGCGCTAAATGCTCTTTAGCCCCAATTTGGTCCCGTTCAAACAAAATAAATCCGAAACCAAGCCAAACAAGTTCGAAATCAAGCATCGAGCATACGAACATAATCATAACTCACATAAGTCATGCATACCAAATTTTCACAAAAATTGGAATTGAATTCGAATAAGAACGACATGCATTTCATAATCATAGGAACATTTCATTCACAATTTCAATAACATATAAATTCAAATTCAAATATTTAAAAATAATAATAATTAATTTTAACGAAATAATAATATAATAATTAAAGAAAAATATATTATTATAATTATAATTATAATAAACAATTAATCACTTAATTAAATAATTTAATTGCGTAATTAATATACACATACGTCATACCTGTACGGCCTTAAAGTCGGGGTGTTACAAAACATACTAGGGGGATCAAAAAGACAGACACAACAGCGTAGATATAAAAACAAAATAGCAATATATATATTCTTACCATGAGCCTCATGATACATCCGTCAAGAAACTGTTTGCAATCAACTTTAAACTTCTCAATTGACAAAACCAAAAAATTATAAATAGCAACGCCCCAAGTGAATCGGTCGATATACTTTAAGTCATCTACATAGCATATTAGACCAATTCGCAGCTTAAGGCCGCTGTGTGGAAACAACAATGAAGAAAAAACAAACAATATGAACATTCTTGCAAAATCATCGATGCCTTCGGCATCACTCCTAGAAGCCAAGCCCTATAACCTGACCAATATGTTAGAGCGTGTCACCCTACAGTTTTTGTTGTCAAAATACAGTTGCCGAAATCGTGATTTCACTCTAACATAAGGATCAACGGGGTGACCTTCACATTGTAGCCTCAATACAATTGAGAGCTTTGTGTCAGTAAAAGGTACATAGACTTGCCCAAAGTTGAATGTTCGTAGGTCCGGGTTAAAATGTTCCAGCAGCGCCCCAAGGCGTTTGTTTGTACCTTGAACTCCATGCATGTGAAGGAATGCGCCGAGTCGCCAGTATCCTTTGCCTTTGGGTATCAGTTAGCACACCAATTCCAGCCATTTTTTTTGTGAAATATATGGGCGAACAACGACAGAGTATTTCGACGTGTCGCGGAGATTTATCGCGAAGGCGACTTTTCCCGGAGCTGTACCTACTTGAGATTTGCTTCAATCGAGCCATTGGAACTAATTGACAACGAAAACTGTAAATGGATACAAAATTTGTATAATTGCAAGCCCTAACTGCCGAATTAAGACCCTCTAATCTGGAATTAAGACCCTCTAAGAATGGTTACATTTACCAGAGGTGGAGACGTCTTCTTCCTCAACAAATGAACGACAGATGTATGGAGGCCAGAGTGCTCGTCGGTGGCGGTACGTATCGGCAAGTCGAGGGTGAAGATTCTCAAAGATGATTCAAATGAA
Source organism: Lantana camara (assembly GCA_037501455.1). Classification (NCBI taxonomy): domain Eukaryota; kingdom Viridiplantae; phylum Streptophyta; class Magnoliopsida; order Lamiales; family Verbenaceae; genus Lantana; species Lantana camara. Next base: position 24,185,877 of record CM074855.1, on the reverse strand, counting down.
AGGAACCCTGACTGTTGAATTCAACAAGGGCAACACGGTCTTTTTACATGTTTTGGGGGGGTTTACAAAAAAATATGTTATGTATTGGGGATGTAAAACAGGTGAATTTCAAATTGGGGTGTTTAGGATAACTTATGTACCTTATCGGGGATGAAACATTAATTCTCCGTAATTAAATCTTAGAAGAATCTGTTCTCAAAAATAAAATAATAACAAAATACCAGCTCAAGACAAACATTTTAAATAGAAATCAAAATTCAACCAATGGAACCGTCAAAAGTATATCATAGAGTCTAATTAACAAATCGGACAACCGAAATGAAGAAATAGATGAAAGGCACTCAACGGAATTATTCAGACTAGCAATTTCATACCTTCATTGCATGTACAAATAAATAAAATTATATAAATATATTAAAATAAAAATATTTTTTTAATATATTGTAACGCCCCGACTTTTCGGACGTAAAGGTAGAACGTATGTGTTTACCTAATTGCGCGAATTAATTGTTTTTACGTGTTTTATATTTAATTTTATTATAATTGTTATTATTTTATTATATTATATTATATTATTTTATTTTAATATTATTAATTTTATATATATATGTCTCGTATATATATATAATTATATATGTTTAATTATTATTATTAATTTAATGATTATGCTAATTATATGTTATGTTAATTAATCATGTTTTAATTAATTAATTGATTATTTGTATATATATACATATATATACGTACTATATATATAAATTATGCATGAGGATTTTATTATGCATGCAAATTAATATATTTTGCATGAAAATCATAATTTTTGCATGGGATATTTTGCTGCATGAGCCTATTTCATTTTGCATGAAAATTTCATGAATTGCATGTACATTTTATAATTTATGCATGAATGGTATGATTGAGGTTGTTCGTTTATTTTGTGCTTCGTTCTCTTATGAAATGATATCAAATTGCCACGAATTTGTAATATGTCGTACATATATGTGTTATGAACCTGATATTATGCTCAAATTATGTTTTTGAATTCATTTGATAGGTTAACGAATTTAATTTTAATTGAGGAACCAAAACGGGAGCTAACGAGCACTTAGCGTACCCTTGGTTCCGAATTTAATATCTTGAGCTCGGGAACTCGGATTCGAGTTCCGTCAACTCCGTTGAACTCGTAACGAAAATTCGAGTTTAGTAAACTTAGCCTTATAATTTTCCTAATTCATTTGAAACTCCGAAATTCAACCGAAAAACGTAACGGCATCCAACTTGACCTTGTTGCACTAATTCAACCATAACTTGGCCAAACCACAACCAAATTAACCATGGTTTGATTTCTTCTAACCCTAACTCAACCACCTATCTAGATATTTCAAGCTTTAACCGAGATAACCCTCTCACCATCCTCAAAAAACTCAGCCAAAGCTACTGCATCTCCTGCCAGTCCCGTAACCCTTCAACTTTGGAGTTTTTGGAGTTCGATTCTCATCCAAACTTCAACCAATCATCAAGGTAAGCTTAGGGTTGTAATATATGATTAATTCTGAGCATTTTCATCTTTCCATTCACGAGTTTGAGCATGGTTTCATCCATTTCTGGCCATTTTACCGAAAAGTGGAGTTTTGTACAAATTCTTGATCTTCTTCGTTTCTTTATGGTTTTAATCGATTCCAAGCCTGATATTAATTGTTTTGACTCCCTCATAACATTTATGATCTTTGATTTCGTGGTTGTTGATATATATATGAGATATCACTTATGAAATTTTGAGAAAATCCCACATGTTTGTCACGTATGGCTTCCTTCTTGTGTGAGCTTGTTTGGAACTGATTTCCTTGTTGAATATATGATGTTTTGCTGCGTATTTGTTGGCTTTTTGGACCTGATCTGAGTCGCATGAGTTGAGAGCTAGCATGCCCTGTTTTTCCCGCAACTTTGCCCTGTTTTTGGCGTGAGGAATTGCTGTCAAACTGCTGTTTTTCCTTCCCCTTTTTGCTGTCGTCTTTCTTGGTTATTTGGTGTGGGATTAACTGAGTTTCTTGCAGTAATTTGTGCCTTGTATTGTTGCATTGGTTGCTTGCTTTTCCTGCGCCATTTCTTGCCCTGTTTCTGCGTCAGTTTCTGTAAAACAGAGACTGCCGCTGCTGCGTGTAACGGGCGTGTCTCTTCCCTCTCTTCTGGCGAGACACGGGGGTGCAGACTTGGTATGGGATTTCTGTACCGAGACACGGGCGTGTCTCGGTCTAGGTTTGGAGGGTGACACGGGGGTGTCACCCCATTTTCTCTGAACTGTTGCTGCGTCTTCTCCGCTGCTGCTGTTGTATTAATGTGCAGAGTGTGTGCGTGTTGCATGCTTGGCTGCTGATTAATTGGTGTTGTGTGCATGCATGGTTGTTGATTTTATAAGTATTGCATGTGTAATATATGGAATATATATATATCTAATTGCATGCATTTCTTGTGTGAGTGTGTGAATGAATGCATGCATGGCTGTGTACGTGTGAGTGTGTATTTGCATGCATGTGTATGATATACATATATATATATATATATATTGTATAATATACTGTAGTATATTTCATGCATGGGTTTAATTATATATATGAAATATATAGTATATATGCATGCATGTGTGTGTGAGTGTGTACGTGAGGTATATATATATATGTAATGTGTATATATGTTATATTATATTATATAATGTGTATGTTTATTATATATTATGTATATTTATTATATATTCTAAATATTATTTGATTTAATTTAATTATTGAAATTAATTGAATTCCATTTCGCGTATTTATTTTACTGACTTTTGATTGAACGTTTATTTATTCTATTTCTAATGTGAATATGAATATAATATGTGTTATGCTTATAAATTGAATATTAGATTAATTGATATGAATTATGAATTTATGAATTTGCGAATATTATGAATGTTATGAATTTATGAACTTATGAAATTGAATGAAATATATGAACGAATGAATGATTATATGTTTTAATTTTATTAATCGTGCACATGAACATTTTTATGATATAACATGATCATTTATGCATTCATGTCATATTCACGTCATGGCCGAGCGTCATATGTGGTCATTGCGTCTCATACCTTTTCTTTTGCACAGATTCGGGTTTGGTCGGAGGCAAGGGCGAGCATTGAGACGCTTGCGCCTTTATTTTGCTTTGGTAAAGGTGGGTTTTTCTTCTATTAGTTAAAACAACCCTATAAATCCCTTATGTGCAAAGTTTTAAACCAAAATTATATATTTATATCAATCGAGTCATTTTGGGTAAATGATTTCAAACGTATGACCCCTTTTATACATGAAACCCTACCTTATGTTTTGGCGAGATTGCATGTATGTTATATTCACGGGCCCCGGGACTTAGTATATGTGGCTAACCGAGGAAGCAAGGGCTGACGGGGATCCCATATACTAGTTCCAACCAAATTTACGATGACACGGACCTCGTTAGGAGTTTTGACGAGGAAACGCAAGTCGGGCTTTTGAGGATTCATGTACCTCACTAGCCATTATGTATGATTCGGTGGTCAGGTCTAGCTAACTTGTCCACCACCCGGAGGAAGAAGGTGTATATGTATGATTATGATCATTTTGTATGTGCACGATAGATATGTGTGATAACCAATAATTATGATATGATTACACGAGGAGAAGGTTGGAGATGGTGCACGCTCACTCGCCGAGCTTAAACCCTTATGAACAATTATGAATGAATATGAACGTCGTAATCCCGTTGATGTTTTCTATTGTTTTAACCACTTGGTAAATTCCTTTCAAACTTCACACGGGATTAGGGCTTGCATGTGTGTGTTTAATTTCTGCGATATTATATATCTTATGCCCCGTTTTTATACCCACCAGTCTCTTTTAGACTGAACCCGGTTGTTTTCAGTTGTTTTGTGCAGGTATAGGAGTGCTAGGCGGGAATACAAGTCGTCTAGGTCTTGCATTTATGTTTAGCACTTCTTTTCAGTCTCATATTCATACTCTTGTTGTTACTTTTGTATTTGATCCTAGTATAGATTGGAGCGTTTTGATTTTGTAGGCCGTGAGTGCCGTTGCATATTTGAATGGCCTTGTATATCTATTTTTGGAGCTTGATAGCTCATTGAATATATGCTATGTAGTTCTTGCTTCCGCGAATTTTCTTTAACTCTGATTTTATGATTCTTGCACTGATTGGTTCAAGGGTTAGTCCCGCCTAGCATAGCGTGTGTGTTGTGTCCCCGTTCGCCGTGGATTTGACACGTGTATGGACTTCCATTTCATATACGGGTCGGGTCTCGGTGCGGGGGATGTGGTACCTTACGCTCGGGTGCTACATATATATTCTATAATTATTCTTAATAATTATTAAATTATGATAAATACGTAAATAAATAGCAAAATAATTTCATATCGATAATGAAATAAAAAAATAAAAAATATAAGTGAAAATAGACAAAAATTATATATTGATGGGATCAAAATGCGCTCGTACCATGTTTTGACACGTGGCACTTCAAAGATAACGACACATGTCCTGTGATTACGGTAGTCACCCACGAGCGCTGAAACCCTTCAAGCGCCTGTATCCTCCAAAAACACGTGCCGTCTCTGTCACGCCTGCACATGATCGTTGTTACCGATATCCCACGAGCGCCATTCACACTACATGGTTAATGCTCCAATCATTCAAGGGAAGCCCTCTTCGAGCGCTACATTCCCTCAGAGAGGCTTCCACTCCAAATCGTTACACAAGCCCTGGCCCTCATCCCCTAGCGGATTCCTTGGCCACCAAGGCTTTAGTTGACACGAGCGTGCTCCCGAGCCCTCGTTACCAACTCCCCAAACGGCTCTCTGACACATCGTACATGCCCGCGCACCTACCACTGTTGCCAACACCACCTGTCACCAACTTTTGCAGAGAATATTCCTCCTAGGTTTCTCTTGCAACTCCACGTGTTATTCGACCAGGACCACACGATGCAAATGACTAAAGGGTCCCCGACCCTCAACTATAAATAGGAGTCTTCATCTCCATCTTTGTAAGCAACCTCCATTACAGTAACTTCTTACTCAGCTTATATTTTCTCTTTCAGATCTTCATCTGACTTGAGCGTCGGAGAGCCAAACTGGGAATCACCCCTAGTTCCCCCAGCTTGGCCTTCTGACTTTGTCTGTGTGTTTGTCCTAGCAGGTAGAACCCCCATCTTTTCCGGCGAACTTGAACTGACCTTCCCCTCCTAAACAAATTCTAAAGTGATCGGACTCTGTAACCCATATTCAGACCCATCATTATAAAAAAAAGAAAAAGAATTGAAATGAGGAGAGAAAAAAGAGAAATTAATAAGGCCAGATTGAAGTTGAAATAAATAAATTTAAAAAAAAAAGAATAGGAGTAAAAAAGATAAAATTAGATAACAAAAATTAATAAATAAATAAAAAAAAATTAGAGTCCAGAAAAATTAAACTGAGTTTTTCGTATAAATTATTCATATATCATATGGGTGATGGTGCTGGAAATCGGATTTCCAAAAATGCAACAATAGTTTAATATTTGTGTGGAAAGGGAAAGACCATCACAAGCATGATGGCGACACGTGGACGGTTCTGATACGAGCGCGTTTTAATGCCTCATCAATGGGTATTAGTCTTTTGCAGACAGAAACAGATTTCCAATAAGGCAAGCTAAGCAAAATTGAATGGGCTAGTTAATTAAGAAGAAATAAATATAACAAACACATTTTACTTTAACAAAATTAATGTTTGCCGAAAAAATAGGTAATAGATTCTACGGAGAATTAATAAACACTTCCCGTTAAGGTATATAACTTTTGCTAAACCCCCTGATTCGAAATTTCCCTATTTTAGGTCCCCAATATGCAACATACTTTTCCTAAACACCCTAAAACGCATGAAATTACTGAATTGCCCTAGATAAATCAACTCTTCTCCCTCTTCCTGACCTTGAAGGCAGAACCTACAGATGCAAGTTCTGCAAAACCCATTTAGCTCTTGCCGACGAGCTTGTTTCCCCGGTTAGATTTTCTTCGACTCTTTCTCTTTTTGTTTTTCTTGATTTGGTTTTTGATTTTCCCACTTGATTTAGGTTCGCTTTCTTGGTTTGTGTAGAAATTTCCTTCTGATGTGCTCTAGCGATGTTATGTTAATTGGTTGTTTTGGAATCATGTAGGATTTTTGGTAAATTTTTAGTTCTAGTTGCTGTAATCGGGACCGGAATATCTGATGAATTTATTTATTTTTTAAATAATTGAAGTTCAAGAAATGATTTGGGGCCGATAATTGGTTTACTGGATTTGGTGTTGCTGCCTCGATCAAAGTTTGATTTTTCATCTTTAGGTTTAATCTATGGATAGCTTGTTAGGTTTGGGGGTGAAGTGTTTGATATTTGTTAAATTAGAAATAGCTTCTCGTTGATCAAACACACATCATTCTAGAGCTACCAACAATATCAAGGTGTTGGCTAAACAAATTTTGGCTTTATCATAAGGAACTTCCAGCATCATCTTTAGGTGGTACCAACAACAAGAACTTTGAACCTAATTTCAACCCAGGAGAACAAGTTGAAGTTTGTAGCAACGAAGAGGGTTTTGAAGGTGCTTGGTTTCTTGCTACTATTCTAGAAAGATTAAATGAAGGAAAGTATCTAATTGAGTACAAAAACCTCAAGAATGATGATGATACATACTTCCTTATAGAAGAAGTTGATAGCCTCCATATAAGGCCTTACCCTCATGATGTTGGATTAATTGACCGTTTTGAAGTTTTTGAACAAGTTGATGCTTGGTGTAATAAAGGTTGGTGGACTGGCGTGATATCCAAAGTTCGTAAGAATGACAAATATTCTATGTACTTCAGAGCTTCTGATGAAGAATTAAAGCTTGATCACTCTGACCTGCGAGTGCTTCAGGATTGGATAAATGGAAAATGGGTCATTGCTCCAAAGGCTTCAACCTTGTAACAAAGCTCCTCTTCACAGTGTATATGCCTTCACCCTCTCTTGTTTTGTTCTTTTGTAGTATTCCAGAAACTTGAACATGGGTCTTCTTCACTGTAGAAACGGTGCTACTAATCTTGTGATGGATTAAATATTCGTAATTAGAATTTGTAGAGTGATGGATTAAATATTCGTAATTAAAAGTAGAATTTGTAGAGTGATGGGTTCGTAATTAAAAACAGATTTTGCCGAGTGATGGGTTAAATATTCGTAATTAAAAGCAGAATTTGTAGAGTGATGGGTTAAATATGCGTAATTAAAGGTAGATTTTGTCTAGTGAAACGTAAAAAATGCGTAATTAAAGGTAGGTTTTGTCCAGTGAAAGGTTAAAAATGCGTAATTAAAGCCAGACTTTGTCCAGTGAAAGGTTAAAAATGCGTAATTAAAGGCAGACTTTATCCAGTGAAAAGGTTAAAAATGCGTAATTAAAGGCAGTAATTAAAGGCAGATTTTGTCCAGTGAGACATTAAAAATGCATAATTAAAGTCAGACTTTGTGCAGTGAAAGGTTAAAAATGCGTAATTAAAGGCAGACTTTGTCCAGTAAAAGGTTAAAAATGCGTAATTAAAGGCAGACTTTATCCAGTGAAAGGTTAAAAATGCAAAATTAAAGGCAGACTTCGTCCAGTGAAATATTAAAAATGCGTAATTAAAGGTAGACTTTGTCCAGTGAGACATTAAAAATGCATAATTAAAGTCAGGCTTTGTCCAGTGAAAAGTTAAAAATGCGTAATTAAAGGCAGACTTTATCCAGTGAAATGTTAAAAATGCGTAATTAAAGGCAGACTTTGTCCAGTGAAATGTTAAAAAAAAGGCAAAACTTTGTCCAGTGAAAGGTTAAAAATGCGTAATTGAAGGCAGACTTTGTCCAGTGAAACGTTAAAAATGCGTAATTAAAGGCAGATTTTGTCCAGTGAAACGTTAAAAATTTACCATTACTTGTTGTGAATCTTAATTACGTATTTAGTGTTTATAAAAATTACTATTACATGTTGTGAATCTTAATTACGTATTTATTATTTATAAAAGTTACCATTACATGTTGTGAATCTTAATTACATATAAACAATGATACTCAATATTGAGTTACATGTTGTGGACACTTACATTATTCCACAATGTTATTGAATAATCTTGACCACAACATTACAATAATGATACTCAAAATTTATTGAATCATGACCACAACATTACATTACAATATTACAATAATGATAATCAAAATTTATTAATTCATGACCACAACATTACAATAATGATACTCAAGATTTATTGAATCATGACTACAACATTACAATAATGATAATCAAGATTTATTGAATCATTATTACAATAATGATACTCAAGATTTATTGAATCATGACTACAACATTACAATAATGATAATCAAGATTTATTGAATCATTATTGTAATGTTGTGGTTAAGATTTAATAACATTATGATACTGAAGATTTAACGTTTCACTGGACAAATTCTGTCATTAATTACGTATTTTTTAACCTTCCGCTAGACAAAGTCTGCCTTTAATTAGGCATTTTTAACCTTTTACTGGACAAAGTCTGCCTTTAATTACACATTTTTAACCTTTTACTGGACTTAATGTCTCGCTGGACAAAACCTGCCTTTAATTATGCATTTTTAATGTCTCACTAGACAAAGTCTGCCATTCATTACGCATTTTTTAACCTTCCACTGGACAAAGTCTGCCTTTAATTACGCATTTTTAACATTTTACTGGACAAAGTCTGCCTTTAATTACGTATTTTTAATGTCTTATTGGACCAAGTCTGCCTTTAATTATGCATTTTTAACCTTTTACTGGACAAAGTCTGCCTTTAATTACGCATTTTTAACGTTTCACTGGACAAAGTGCCCATCCAATTACACATTATTACAGTTTCACTGGACAAAGTGTCCATCCAATTACGCATTATTACAGTTTCACTGGACAAAATGTCCATCCAATTACGCATTATTACCCTTTTACTGGATAAAACATCCATCCAATTACACATAATTACCGTTTCACTGAACAAAGTGTCCATCAAATTACACATTATTACAGTTTCACTGGACAAACTGCCATCCAATTACGCATAATTACTGTTTCACTGGACAAAACACCCATCCAATTACGCATTATTTCCATTTCATTGGACAAAACACCCATCCAATTGCGTAGAATTAACAAAGCACCTATCCAATTACGCATTATTACAGTTTCACTGGACAAAGCACTCATCCAATTACGCATTATTTCCCTTTCACTGGACAAACTGCCCATCCAATTACGCATTATTACAATTTCACTGGACAAACTGCCCATCCAATTACGTATTATTACAGTTTCACTGGACAAAGTGCCCATCCAATTACGCATTATTACAGTTTCACTCTACAAATTCTGCTTTTAATTACGAATATTTAGCACATCCATCTGCAAAGTCTGCTTTTAATTACGAATATTTAGCACATCCATCTGCAAAGTCTGCTTTTAATTACGAATATTTAATCCACCACTCTACAAAGTGTGCTTTTAATTACGAATATTTAATCCATCACTCTACACATTCTGCTTTTAATTACGAATATTTAACCAATTATACTCTACAAATTGTATGTTTAGTTCAACATTTTTCATTTCTTGCTCAACAAATTAGCAATAAAATTGATTTAAATTCCTTGCTCATTCGTAAATTACAACCAGAACCAAAGAAAATAAAACATAAATACAAAGCATAAATCTATGGAGATATATCAAAGAGTATCAAATCTAAATCTCTTCACACATATGCAGAACTCAAATTCAAACAACATGCTCCACGAGGTACAGCTGGGTGTCTCAATTCTTTCCTCTCAGCAAATTAATCTGAGGCCAAACCAAAAAAATGGGGGGATTAACTCGGAGCATTTCATCATAATTACACCACAAATATCCTATACTCAATAAACATTCTGTATGAATTCCCTCAAAGGAATTTTAAATTCAACAAACCATCCACTTAGCAGCATGTAATCATTACAGCAAGCAATTAGGAAATTAATCATTTGCAACCAAGGAAAGTTGCTCAAAATCTATGAAATTATGCTGCCAATTACTTCCTAATCAGCGTTATTAACAATCATTAGCCAAGTTCATTCGGAAAAGATTGAGGAAAAGTTGAAAGACGAAGCTCGCCATTGAACAAAACTCACCGGAAAAGTCTGAGAACCCCGACAAGAACAGAGGCTCGTCGGGAAATCGCCCGACGCTAAACTAGACCCACCGAAATTCTTCAAGGAAGCAAGCTTCGCCGAAACTCAGGAAGCTCACCGAAACGCGAACTGATCGGCGGCGATTTCAAAACAGTGACGCAACCGTCGGAAATGGGATGTTGTGGCAGAACTCGGAATCCAAATTTTGGATCAGTAAAGAAAATGGAGAAATAAGAAGAGAGATGATTAGAAATATGAGATTGGAAGATGTAAAAATGATATTGTTGTAGTAAAAATATAAGGGTAAAACAGACTTTTTAGAGATTTGGGGGATTTACAAAAAATAAGATGTGTATTGGTGATGTAAAACATACTTTTTTCAAACTAGGGGGTTTAGGATAAATTTTGAAGATAGTTGGTCCTCTTTATTAATTGCCCCTAGATTCTAATGCATCAATATTTTAAAATATTATTTTATCGTGTCGTATTTGTTAGACATTCGTATTTAATATCATATACTTCTTACGTGTAAAATTTATAAATAAATTTGTATCACCGTATTCATGTCATACACGGATAGTCAACAAAAATTAATCTAATTAATTAATAAATTTATTTTTGAGGACAATATTTAGAATACTAACGAAGAGATAAACCAACATAAAATGTAAAGTAAACCAGCTCTATCTTCCTCTAACCATAATAATTATCCCTTCTTTCTTCGTTTACAAAACCCTAGCCACCCACCCACCCAATTTTCACAGCCCCAACACTCTTCTCATTTCTTGATAATACAACCCAGATTCTCAGGTCTTCAAATTCTTACCAATGATTGAATCGTTAGCTTGTTAAACGTAGTTCAAAACACTCGTGATGGAGAGTTTAAACTCAGATGTCTAGAAGAGCTGCTTCAGAGTTGTTTGTAAGCAGTATGTATACGTTTCTTCAACTCAGATGGTTAATTTATACTTATTTTATGTGCTTTTGTTTTATACTGATTTAGATTCTGGTTGATATGGATTTTCGAATCAGGGTTGTCGTTTTACGTCACAACTGGAGAATTAGAGCGGTTGTTTTCGCCGTTTGGAGTAGTTAAAGAAGGTAAGCATCTGCTTGCTTTAGATACCCTGTTTCATTTCATCCGAGCAATCTTCTTGCGATTCTTTCAGTGTTATGCTATATGATGTGGTCATAGTCATGTTTTGATCTTGTCTGCTGTTGCAGTGAGGCTTATCAGAGATCCTAGGACTCAACGACCTAAGGGATTTGGCTTTGTTAAATTTGAATCGGAGATAGATGCACAAAATGCTCTGAAGGCTTTGAATGGCACGGTATATACACTCCTTCAATTATTTTTTTCTGTGTCCATGTGTTTGATTCTTGTTGAAATGTGTTTATCTTTTGATGGGCTGCGTGTTCTTTTGTCTTATATGCTTTAGTTGTTGTGCTCCATCAGATTATTGTAGATATATTTTGAAGTCGTGTTTGGTTTCTTTTGTTAGCTCTGTTTCTATTAAAGATGAAGTTATATGGCTTGTAGTTAGTTGTATGGTGTATTATTTATCTCCAATTTTCTTTGATTCTGTGTGTATCTTTTTGCCCTGATGCTCAGATATGTTTCACTTTATAGAGAAATGTGGTTTGTGGTCGAAAGGATCTTGGATTCCAACTTTTGCGTTAAGATTTGGTTTTGTTGATATGTGCTTTCATTGTGTTTCCTGAGGTTATTATGTCAAAGAGTTGTGAAATGCAATGTTTGGCCGTTTGGATTGCTTGTTTTCCCTTCAAGTGGTTATTATCTTTCATGACTTGTTTTCACTGAGTTTTTTTATTCTTCTAGTGCTCGCAAAGTTTCTTCAAGACCAAGAATCATAGATCCACGAGCATTGCAGATAAAAATGTTGGTCCTGCGACATTATTCGTATAGTACTCATTGAGAATTTCAATCCCTGCTGTTCTTTCTTAATCTTTTTGATGTCTAGAGCAAAGCGGTTGTGACACCACAATAAAGAACACAGGAAGCATGCTTGAGAAAATGAAACTGCCCCTTGTGTTGTGCATTCGATTTTTGAAAGATAAGTATCCAAAATATCTTCGACATCATGAGCCAGAGCACAGTTATGGATTATAAAATTAGCCACTTGATGACTACCAAGTTTTTTGTAGTCAGCATCTTCGAGGTAGGCTTTAGGATCCTGATATATTGCGAAATTTCTGACAGTCAATAAGATCTGCTTCAGAGTTCCTAATCATAATTTTACTTTTCATTCTCATTTTTCTAATGAACGTCCATAATTTTCAATGTGTATTCACTTTTTTACGCAATTTCTTTACTTTCTAGCTATTCTCAAACTTAGAAGATGTTGAATACGAGAAAGCTGGGAATCAAGTGGCTAAGTTTATCATCAATATCTGTGATCTTGCTCATGATGTAGAGGATATTTGGGATACTTACTTCCAGAAATCGGATCCCACAGCATCAGGGGCTGTTTCATTTTCTAAGCATGAATCCTGTGATCCTTGTTATGGTGTCACCGCCAATAATTTTGCCCTGGTGATCAAAACGATTTAAGAAGAGATGAACAGAGCTTCAAGCTTTCAAAGTGAAATATGGTATTTTTGCTTGTTCGTGAATCCAAGATTCTTGATCTTGAATGAACTTTGGGAAAACAACTTAAGTGAAAACAAGCAACACGATTATTTTTTATGTTGATTCTTCCTGATTCATCTTCTCCTTGCAACGGAAAACGACAGATAGTGAATGGAAGGTTGATTTTTGTGGAATTTGCTGAAACTACGAAACCTGTTGCAACAACTTCCCACAAGACACAGTGATTTTCTCCACAAGAGAAGATTTGAGATTAATACCTTCGATAAATTGAGATTCCAATCAACCGAACCATGGGAGAACTCTTGGCATTTTCGCCCTCAATTTCACTGCTACAAAGACGTGTTCCTATTCGTCTCAAGCACTTGTCACCTACAAGCTTATTGTCAACAAGGCTGTTTACAACACCAATTTGTTACTCTAATAGAAAGCAAAGTTCTTTGGTGACTAAAGCCGGCATTGCTTCAGAACCTAAGCCAACCACTTTCACTCCCGACTCTGGTGGGGATGGGATCGATATTCTACCTGACTCCGGTGGCCCTAACGACAATCTAGGAGGCACTGGCGACGGCAATGGTGGTGGCAGCGGCAATGGTGATAACAATGAAGGGGGGTCGAATGAAAATGAAGATCAAGGTGAGGGGCACAAAAAGGAGGGCATGTCTATGTCTCAAAAGCTTACACTGGGGTATGCGGCCTTGGTCGGAATTGGTGGACTGATGGGGTATCTTAAAGGTGGAAGCACAAAGTCGTTACTTGCTGGCGGATTATCTGCTTCTTTATTGTACTATGTCTACACTGTTCTTCCATCGAACCCCGTCTGGGCATCTTCTGTCGGTCTTGTTCTTTCTGGTGCTCTTTTGGGGGTGATGGGTTCTCGTTTTAAGAAGTCAGGGAAGATTTTCCCGGCGGGGGTCGTCTCCTTTGTTTCTCTCGTCATGGCTGGTGGATATCTGCATGGGATTTTGCGTAGCATGCACTGATCTGGTGTTTGTTGTTTTTATGCGAAGGATCTTTGGTTTCTGTTTTGTTGGACTTAATAATGGATGAATAGGATCGTGGTATGGGATTCTGTTGGTGTTGCTTTTTATTGTTTTTGCTTCTTTTCCTCTATTCAATTGCAAACATCCTCTAGCTCTACTACCACAGTTTGCATTTTTAATCTTCAATATTTGAAATATTTTGTTTTACTTTTGTGTTTCATAACGAGCTTCACCTACATACACATGTAGTATATGTTGAATGACGGTTGAGATCACGATGGTGATACGGAAGAAAATCAACAGATTTTTTCTCCTAATTTTCACAGTCTATCAACATTCTTGATTTGATTTGTGTGGACGAACAAAATATGAGATGAAATAACATAATTTTGAAAAGTAAGGGGGTCGATAGCAAATGAGTTCTCCTGACTTTCAACATTTATATTACATGAGATTATTGAAATTACATGAGTCGATGTAATTTTGAAAAGTAACATTGTTGTACAAGTCCCATATTAGTTTCCTCATAATTCCACCATCTTCAGTATTGGAGACTCAACCACAACCAATTCAATCTTGGAAGATTGAGTTGATACGCCTGTTTTATAATGAAATTATGGAGGATCGTCTCGAGTTAACAACAACAGCTCGATCAGGGTCAATAGCAAATGAGTACTCCCGACTTCCAACATTTATATTACATATGTTAGGATTTATCTTAAAAGTAAGCACTAAGCAAGAATCATCGCTTACAAGTACTTTCACGATAATAACCGAGGAAGTCTTCCTTTTGTTTTCTATTTTTGGGTGTTATATAAATGATGAGGCCAAAACAAGGATGAGATAATTAATGATGTTCCACTGAATTTAGTTGCATAGATTTGATTTGGCAGGCACGTATTTAGAAGTGTAAGCTGTACTATATTCTTTGGCATTGGGAATAAATATTTGGCATCCACAACTCCTCCATATCTTGACCAAGATCCACTTTTAGTTATCTTTATTTTATATTAAATCTCCTTGAATATTGTTGATGGATTATATTTAAATGTATATTCATGAAATAAAATACTAAATGACTTAGCATATTCGTTTTCAAAATTAGAAAAAAGTCTTGTTTAAAGAGAAAAATAATACGCCGTGCTCGAGGCTCGTTACAGAGGCCACCTTCTCAAACCTTTTATTATTATTATTATTATTTTTTTAACATATATATACCGTCTTTGTCTTCGAGAACTAACCCTTTAACCACTTGGATCAACCCCGGTTGGCGGCTACCCTCTCAACCTTCTTTACCCTATTATATACGTAGCCTCTCAACCTTCTTTACCCTATTATATACGTTATTTATTCTTAAACATTGTAATTATTTGCGTTTTCAGAAATAGGTTATTTTCTTTTTAACTTTTGATTAATAATTCACTTTTATACTTTATTTTAGTTAAGTCGAAATTAATTTACTTTATTTACCTAAAAAATTTGTTAAATAACAACTTTTTTAATTTTGTTTTTTCTTTGTTTAGATTCAAGGACAAAGTCATTGGTCCACCGAATCCCTCATTCTACTTTCTTATTCCACCAGTATATTTCATTAGGTTGTACTTGTATATATGATATATGTATATATTCACTATATAAATCACCTTATATATAAATATATATTGTGATGTGCACCCAAAAAAAAATAAAAAGCATAAAGTTGCACCAAAAAAAAAAAAAAATATATATATATATATATATATATTGTGATACAGTAAAATAAAACTAAAATATAGCTGGAATAATAAATTTTGATCTGAATCTCTTCATCCCTATACCTCTGCTGAAACAACTTCTTAAAATTATAGATATATGGATCCATAAAGATTGACAAACATTAAAAACCTACCATTCCAACCAACTTGCAAATATTGCAAATTATCTGACTACAATATTGCAATATTGCAAATTATCTAAATCGAAAAAATTATATTTTAGTTCCTAACTTTTAAAAACTATTTGTGTCCCTGACGTCCGTTAGAGTTCCGTTATATCATTTCAAAAATACTCTTAATTTTTAAATTTGATTTGTAATTTTAGGGACTGTATTATTAAATTCATAATTTATAGGTATCGTTTTGTTTATATTTATAAATTTTAGGGATGATTTTATAATTTTAGTCATATATTCAATGTAACACTCATACAAACCGTTAGGGGCATAAGTGTACTTTTACAAATTTCGTTCGGACCTTCTGACCTAACAAAACTTGCAGAAATTAAAATATAATTATTCGATTTAAATGAATTACATTATAATTAAGTCTAAATAAAGAGTAATCAGATGTAAATCTCCTTTACATATATATATATATAGATAGCGAGATAGATAGATAGATAGATAAAGATATAGATATTGATAGTTAGATAGAGAGAGAGGGGGGAGGTATTCCATGATTCCATCTCCCACATGTATTTTCCAACATATTAAATGTGGTTACTCAAAATATTATTTAATAATGTTTATGGTTAAGTTGTCATTTTAGTGGAAGTAAGATAAAACATTTAATAGTAATCAAAATAATCAAGAAATATTTGAGTCTCCTCGTTTGCCATGCTATTATTAGCTAAATAAATCATATGTTTAATTGCAACTTATTATATTTTACACCCCTCAATAGCTTACTCATCTTAAATGGGACTTTTCTTATAATATTTTTCTCTATTTATTTTAATCAATCCTGATGAGAACAGTTGCACGTCCATTTCACCAGATTGTATTACACTATTAAAATAAGCTTATATTCATTCAATAGTTATATTAGTTTGGAACATTAATTTTATAAAATAAATACAGATCCTTCGCGATCACATTTGATCATTTCAGGAATTTAAAACAAGATTACATAATTATAGGTCATCATGATTCAAAAATAGTTTGTAGTAAGTATTTAACTATTATGTATGGATACGAATACGACGATACGGATACAACATTACGATACAATTTTTTTTTGAAATTTAATTTTCATGTAAGTGTCAGATACAGTGTTTGACACGAATGTCCAATACGACACTGACACGGCAAAATAAATTTTTAGAAGTGTATGTGCATTAAAGATCCTTAATTAGTCGAGCTAATGAGTTTGAATCCTGACTTTGGGTATGTAGCAGTTTTAAATCTCCTGATAAGCTGTTTGACCTTATGAGTTACCTACAATTCAGTAAAGAAACCGATCACTATAGTCGACAGTGAATGCTTGATTTGGAACAAAAATAAATATTTAAGTGAAAGTGGTTGACCCTTTGTAACAATATGCTTTTGAATAATTTCATTTCTTGAACGAATAATTGATACTCAATTTGCTGCAATTTGCATTAATTAATTTTCATCATGTCTTATATGATAAGGTTATATATGTTTATTTTTGTATGATGTGATTGCATATATTATAATAGTCAAAAGCAATTATTTAGATTTTCATTGTGGATGTATATATAATAAGTGATGTATATATTGTTAGGGTTGATCAGGGACCATCCCATCTTTAGGGTTCTGCACACTGTCCGAACGCCGACCTGATCAACTTATAAACTTTTACAATTCTTTTCCTAATATAATTTGTGTGTTTTATATTTTATTGGGGGTATTTTCCGAAAGAATTAAAGAAATAATTCATTTAAATTATTTTTGCATTTTATTTCTTTAATATTTCTCGATGTCTCACGAATAAAGAAACTCATACCTTTTTTTTTTTTTTCTTTATTTATTCATTTAAACTCATGAATAATATATAGGGTTATGCTTATGCATAGGGCTGTAAATGGATATTCGAAAATCCGATATCCGTCCGCATCCGAATTCATTTACAGAGGATATTATCCGAATCCGTCTCAAGAGGATATTATCCGTATTCGATTATAGACATCCGAATTATAAACGGATAAGGATATGGTAATAAGGCATCCGATCCGTTTAACATCCGATCCGTTTCATTATCCGTTAGATATATCCGTTATCCGATTTATCCGTAATCCGTATCCGATAAATAATGTATTATATTAAAATATATACACAAAACTGTGTATGTATGATAGATTATTAGTATTAAGTAAATTTTTTAGCGCATTTATTAAAGAAAAACCTTAGGTTTTATTAGTAACTAT
Source organism: Lantana camara (assembly GCA_037501455.1). Classification (NCBI taxonomy): domain Eukaryota; kingdom Viridiplantae; phylum Streptophyta; class Magnoliopsida; order Lamiales; family Verbenaceae; genus Lantana; species Lantana camara. The sequence goes on along the minus strand of CM074855.1, from coordinate 24,167,901 downwards.
ATGTTCACGTCAATATTCATATAGAGATAATATAATTAACATATATTATGTTATTAATAAAAGTATTATATTTCAAATTAATTATATGATAAAATTTATAATTTCACCACATTTATACATTCGCTAAAACATAAAAATGATCTATATAGATATACATATTATTTCTCTATTCGTCTAAAATATATATATTCAAAGTTATATAATTATTAAATAATTTATCTATAAATAAATAGTTGATAATCTGATTAAAAGTTCGAAGTTATATAAATAAATAATTTATGTCAAATTTTGAATAGTTGAAAATCCGATTAAAATCCGAATCCGTCCGAATCTGCCTTGTATCCTTATAAAAAGGATATTATCCGAATTCGATTTAAAAGGATATTATCCGTATCCGTCCGAATCATAAACGGATAAGGATATGGTAATCATACATCCGATCCTTTTATTATCCGTTTACACCCCTACTTATGCATAAAGCAATATATATATATATATATATATATGGAAATTTACATCTGACTATCCTACATTTAGGCCTAATTACAACGCAATCCATTATTATTAAAAAAATTACATTTTAGTTCTTAACTTTGAGAACCGTTTGTGGTCCCTAAGGTTCCCGTATATCATTTCAAATATACTCCTGATTTGTTGTTAAATTAATAATTTATAGGGATTGTTTTGTTTATATTTGTAAACTTTAGGGATGATTTTATAATTTTGGTCATATATTCAATGTAACACTCATAAAACCGTAAGGGACATAAATGTACTTTTATAAATTTCGTTAAGGGACCTCAAACCAAACAAGATTTATAGCTAGGGACTAAAATGTAATTTTTCAATAATGATGAAATGCGTTGTAATTAGGCCTAAATGCAGGGTAGTCAGACGTAAATATCCCAAATGGTCTAAGCTTACATTGCCCTCATGTGATTTCATTTAACGTTTATTTTAAAAAGAAAAAAAAAACTATACAATATTACCGCATGCAATAAATTTCAAATTAATTCAACTTCTACCAACTCAATCAAAAATCCATTAAAGAAAATAGCATAATACATGCAAGAATGATTTTTGTGTTTCTCGATTACTTATCTAATTGAAGTTTATTACTTAATACAGACTAAAAACTCTAATGCCCTCATCTTTCCCACCATAATATAAGAAATGAGTTACTGTATTTATTAAAAAATTCAAATATAAGTAATGAGTATCATTTTCTGTACAATATCTTCAAGGTATGCTTGATGGATTCAAATACTATACTCGCGTTCAATGAACCGACAAACCCTAAGTGCGACAAAAATGAAGCCACCCGGCTCGAAATAAATGAAGTATACCTTTGACCAAAACTGTACAATTTTAAGCGTATAATGAACGTATAATTGTACACACTGCAAGCACACTGCACACACACGTACGTAGATAGAGCGCCTCCATTTGTATAGTGACAAAAAAAAAGGCAGAAGAGAATTCACATGTGGGTAAGAAGGGTATATTTCAAGTCTATTCGTACACACCATAGATTCCAACCTCCGACCATATATGATATATCCCATTCTATGATGCCAATAAAAGGACAAAATTTTGTCTTAAATTCAGTTTGCGGTTTGCACAGACTGACTTCTATAAATCCATTGCTTTTCTTTTCAACGCCCCCACCGGGAAAACAAACACTCAAGTCTTCCAGAATTGCAGGTAACAAGAACCTTCCACTGTGTGAAATATTTTTCAAATTAGCAAGTACACAACGACTTTATCCTACATATATATATATATCTCTATATTCTCCTAAATTCAAGATCTGTGAGAAAAAAAAATTGCAGAAATTTAACTGGAAAACTTCTGAATTCTGATCCAATTTACTTTTCTTTTTCCTTTTTGAAATTTTCTGGGGTTTTGTGAAAAGGGTTTGAAGGGGTATATATCAGAAAAGCCGATAAGCTGCGCCTCGATAATTTGGGGTATAATTATTTGTTTATAAATGTGTGAATGTTTCTTGCATAAAGTGTGCATATATAGGATGATGAATTCGTATGTTGTTTTTGAATCCTTTTCCTTGATTAGTACAGTAAATGTAATTATTCTTGATTGTAGGGCCATGGAAATGGAAGGAAATCTCGAAGAGATCTTCGATCTCAAGCCTATCGTCCCCGAGATCTACACTTTCCAACAGTTGTCCAATTCCGACTGCAGCAAATTTCAGGCAGAAATCAGCAACAACGCCACTTCTCACAGCAAGAACAAGCATCTCGTGAACTCAATCAGCACCACCTGGAATAACAATTCTTGCAGAAATATTGCCCCCCAAGAAACCGTAATTACCAAGAGACCTCTTTGTCCTCCTCCTCCTCCTGCTGCTGCGGCGACGACGGCAAAGGGACAGTTAATATCCTTCGAGGGTTCGTCGGAGTTGGATTATAAGCTCGATCAGATGGCCAAGGATTACAATATTTCCAGTTTGACCCCAGGAATTATAACCTTTTCTTCATCTTTGGGCACTGAATTAGAGGAGGACAACATTGTTATCGATCAGTACAGTGATGCGGCAAACAATGAGATGATGATGATGAGCCAGAAGAGGATGTGCACGGCGAGTCGAACACCGTCGCAAGCTCAAGAGCATCTGGTGGCGGAGAGGAAACGACGGGAGAAGTTGGGGCAGCTCTTCATTAGCCTTTCCAAAGTTGTGCCGGGACTCAAGAAGGTAAATATCATTTTTTGATGTCTAGAATTATCGAATGAGTAAACATGATTAAATTATACCATAATTTACAATATGTTTATTTGTGCCTTTTATTTTAAGCATGAAATTATGGTTATGTGATGATTATGTTTAATCTTGCTTAATTGTTTTATATTTCATGATTAAAAATACATGAACTTTTGGTTTTGAATTAATTGCATTTTATCATAAACCATCTTCTATAGATCCATTACAGATACATTTATTTGTGCATCTATCATAAGATTATCTTTAGCAATGGATTAGGAGGGTCGTCCACTAGCCCGGTTATAACCAGCATCTGCAGCTCCCGAGCTTAGGAAAAAATGAAAAGGGAGATAATTGAAAAAAAAAGGATTATCTCCATTTCTCTATATAACATGTTAGACATTTCATAAGGGCATAACACAATCTTGGAGATGGCTAACCCTATCATGCACCTTCATCATTCAATTCTTGAATTCTAGTTTCATCCAATATCCCACACAATGTATTACTTCATAAACATATTTTCGCTTTGATTTTCTTTTTCATTTTGGATAATTAAATAAATGTTTTTAGTTATATATATAATTAGACACGAATTTTGATATTGATCAGTTGGATAAGGCTTCTCTACTCGAGGACGCGATTAGCCACTTGAAATGCCTTCAAGAAAGAGTGAAGGCTCTAGAGGAACAAGAGATTAATATGAAGAAAAGCTCCATGGATATTGCATTGAAGGACATTGAAGAGAGCTCCATAAACAACCACGACGACAACAACAACAACAATGGAAGCACGAGCATGGAATCGGCTGCCCCACAAATCAAGGCCAGGATCTCAAACAGGCATGTGCTCATCAAAATCTGCTGCAGAAAACAAATGGGATTGATGTCAAGAATTCCAATTGAAATGGAGAAGATGAATCTTAGTGTCATGGACATGAGGCTTATGCCCTTTGGAGAAGCTGCTCTTGATATAACCATTCTTGCTGAGGTATGTTTTATTTCCCTCATACTCATTGCTTGATTAAAACTAGCATGAGTTATCTCTATCTGAATTCCTTAATCATTATCTTAGTTAAATAATGTTGCGAAGAAGTTAACGATTGCTGGAGAAATTCTAGTTCAGCTCGAGTTCGGGTGAATCCACGTTAATTAATCATATGATTATTGGATACGTTGATAAAAGTACCTAATTTACCATATGGTAAATGTAAAATATCTGTTGCTTTGATCCAGTTTGATCTGACCGATAGAATAATTCTACTTGAAAATTGAATAAGCTAATTCATTAAGAAATTTTAGTTCAGATCGAGTAATTCGATGATAATCTATCATATGATTAAATAGATGATAATTAATCCTATGATATGTGAGTACGTTGATAAGAGGGTGACTAACCATGTGATAAATGTAAAATTTCTATTATTTGATTCAGTAGGACCGATTTAATCGAGTTAGGACTAGAATATTTCCTCGTGAAAAGTGAATAAGCAAATTGATTAAGCATTAAGTTTTAGCTTTTAAAAATTAAATTAAGAAAGAGAGAAAGATAGCACCAAGAAAAGGTAATATAAGGGGAAGCATTATATTCCACCTTAATTTAATCTATATTGGGACATATATAAAGGTCTGTCTTTTTGACAAATTTAGCAGTCAAAAGAGTCAGATCGTATATACATATATAGTTCAAATTGAGGTGGAAAAATGTTGATTATCCCTATTCCCTACTAGGGCTTCTCTGTTGACCACAAAACATAAGTTAAAAATATTGGTGCCTTTTCCAATCCTTCAAGCCCTCCAACAATGAAAATGATCATGGAAAACATTACATAAATTTATTTTTTTTAAATCAGTACATCCACGATCAACTACACGTAAATAATATTTATATACGTGTGGCGTATTTTATACGAAGCTAGTCCTTTTGTTTTTTTGGACCGATGATTATAATTATTAGGTTTTAATCTAATTTATAGCACAATGAACATGATCTTGTTCAATACAATGTCTTGTAAATCAGAATTATCTATTTTCATTACTAAATTGGAATAATTACAGGTTCTCCCCCCTGTGTTAGACCTACTTAACTTATAGTTTTTTTGTAATGAAATGTCATAAATAGACGTTTTAAAAAACCTTATGTAATGCTCGAATAGTTGAATGTAATTGGGGAAAGTTAAAAATTTAGTATATCAATTCAATCAATTCAGTAATTTCATTTTTTTGGTGATAAAATAGGTTCGTATCTAAAAAATCATGCAATTTAATGCATTTTTTCACCTGAATTCCATTTTAGCCGTCCAAAACCCAACTCAGTTTTATAGATGGCGAACTACTTGATTTTGGAGATAGACTTTGTCGTCGGAAAATGAAATATATCAAAATGGTTGAATTAGATGAGTTGATATACTAAATTTGTATTTTTCAAATATAATTCATGATTTCCATGTAGATAGATAGATAGATATAGATTTATGATGGATTTAAATAACTCTAATTAAATGTTCCATACTGCGCAGATGCAGAAAGAATTCCGCGGCACAGTGAAGGAGATAGTTGACCACCTGCAGATGGTTTTCTTGAACCCGCGTACGTGACCATAACACTCTTCTGGATATTACCACCACTAATTAATATATACTTTTTATTTAATTTGTAACTTTGGATGACTCACCATATACATATATATATATATATTAATCCCCACGCACGTTTTAATTTCCTCGAGAATATATTAATTAATCAGACTGCTTTATGTATAATATTATTATATATTAATGTTGCTTTAATCATGACATTCTGACCCCTTTGTAATTCAAAATATCAAGAATACCTTTGGCTTTATCATCTGGGACTTCATGACTCATGTCCGACGGCGACCACCTTAATTTCTGATGTTTTGCCGGAATCGCATATATTCTTTCCATGAATTGATTTATATACCGTTTTTGTATAATTGTAATGTTGTTCAGTATGCTAAAACAATTTTATAGTCGCATGAGTACAATTCATATTCATTTAATATAAAAATATTATAAGTTATCTTATATAGGTGCAAATGTTAAAATCCCATATATTATTTTACAGGAAAATTACTTTGTATATCAACTCGATCGATTCAATATTTTTGAATATTTTATTTTTCGGATATAAAATAATATCGTATTTTAAAAATCATACAATTTAATACACCTTTTACGGAAACCAATTGTGTTAGCCGAAAAACTAATCCGAGTTTACATGTGGCAAATTCTTAGTTTGTCGCTTGTAAATTTTGGTAGACAAAATTAATTTTTGGTAAAAAGTGTACATTAAACTACTTAATTTTGAAGACACGATCTTATTTTATCTCAAAAAAATAAAACGTACTAAAAATGTTAAATTGATCAATTGATATACTAAATTTGTAATTTTTCCCTAGTTTGGATTTGCTCATTTTTTTAATATAGGCAAATATAAGTAAGAATTCACTTAGGGTTCACTATTCGTGGAGGAATGAGAAAAAGAGTTCTAGTAGGATTTAGCACCTAATTAATGAGGATGAATCCTTTCTTCTATTAAGAATTGTTTATTCAGGATTTTTTTCTTAAGTATTGTTCGAAGGTTGCGATGTGTCTCGATGGAAGTAGTGCTCATCGGCAACTATTATCCAAACTTCAAGAATATTTTTCTTAACTTTTCAATTACGAGGGTTTTTCTTAATTGGATAAATCTCATGATGATATTCATAATTATCATTGACCGTCAAAGTAATGTATTATAGGTCAAATCGAATAAAGAGAGGGTCCTCCCTACCACAAGCACAACAAATTAGACAAAATTCAAATTATATCACAAGTTTTTAAAGCATATTCAGTTTGGTATTTAACACAAAGGTAATGTAAAACAGAATTCAAATAAGGCTAACTTATAGATTTTTTTTTTGTTATGACTATTTTTTTTCCGCTTCTAACTTATGCAATAGATACATTAATTAAAAATTATATTAGAAAATTATAAATTTGATATACCAACTCAATGAATTTATGTTTTTGATATAATTTATTTTTTGTGATAAAGCAGTATCTTCAAAATTAAGTAATTAAATGTATTTTTTTTTTTATACCGAAAACTGATTTTGCTCACCGGAATTTACACACGACGAACTAAGAATTTGCCACGTGTAAAATAAGGTGGGTGTCCGGCGGACAAAACTGGGTTCCAGTAAAAAAGTACATTAAATTGCATAATTTTTAAAATAAGATCATATTTTATTACTAAAAAATAAAGTATATCTACTGAATTAGTCAAGTTGATATACTAAATTTGTAATTTTCTCAAAAACTATAACCTGAAAGTTTTTAATTTTAGTAAACATGTCAAGGAAGATTGTAGCTTTTCAATATATTGGTATTTCATGATTAAAAACTAATTTGCGGTTTCAAACTAATTAGCGTAAATTAGTTTCAATTAATCTGATTTCAAATTACAGGCCGTTTTCATATCGTAAAATAGCAAACGCTCTCACACTTTAAATTATATAAATAGTATTTAAAAACTATAAATATGTAGAAATATAATACAAAAAAGTAATAAACGCATATATCATAGACTGCATAAAAAGCTTTACATTATACACAAATTGTATATATTCATATAGTTAGAATTATGGATGCATACACACACATATATATATATATTGATGGGACCACCCCAACGGAGACATGTAATGTCTCGAGAAAACATCAACTGATGCATAGGAGAAGAACTCTTCCTTATCACGGAGGCGATTATTACAAAAATTCTTTTCCTTCGTTAATAGTAAACTCTAAGCAGATTTTCGTCTATATTCGCCTATATAAAGGAGGAGAGCAAACTCAAGTGGAGGAGACATGAGAAGAAAAGTAAGAGAGAAAGAGGGAACCGCTACATAGCAAATTCGATACAACATACTAGTTAGATATCTTAAGTCATCTATATATGTTCGAGACCCAAAAAAAAAAAAAAAACTCAAAGAACTTTGCGGATGACGTAATTTAACAATTCGATATTGTGCTAACTTACTCATAGATCTCATGTAATTTTGTATGAGTCTAAATACACAATTACTACGATTGTTAGGGCAAAATTCACATGTTAATGATCAGACCCAATTCAAATTCATTCATAATAAATGAGATACATGAAAAAGGAAAAAGAAACCCCCAAAATTATACCTCCGGGTGTGGTTTAAACCATATTATAACTCAAAATTATGCATTTAAAATCATGTGGACTGCCGTACTTAAGTGGTTTAGCTAGGGTTTTACTGTCATTATCTTGTGCCTCACGAGTTCAAGCTTTTATTAGCACGTTTTTATGACTGGAGAAAATTAGTCACAGCTCCCGAAATTACCTAACCGACCTTTTCAAGTATAACGAGGATTTGACTTGACCAATATATATATATATATATTGGAATTAAATTTAAATCAGGAAAAAAAAAAAAATTTAGGGTTTTGGTAGGGTGTTGTCTGTGGTTGGATTTCTGTGCATTAAGATTATCATATTATTGTTGGGCTAGCTGTCGGCTTATCACGATCATCAATTATAACATGTAGTTTAGTTACCACTTGCTCATTTAATTTACAAGTAATATGTGTTTTAAGATGCCGGGAAAAACCACAAATTTAATATATCAATTCGAGCAGTAATTTTAGTATATTTTATTTTTTTGATAAAATAGGGACATATATTAAAAATCATGCAATTTAATGTATTTTTTTTAATCAGAATCCGATTTTGCCCATAGAAAATCCAGCCCGAATTTACATGTGGCGAACTTCCACATATAAATTTCCGTGGGCAAAACAATTTCCGGCAAATGTACACTAAATTATTTGATTATAAAGATGCGATCTAATTTTGTTATCAGAAAATAAAATATACGAGAAACACTAAATTAATTGAATGGACATACCAAATTTACAATTTCCCCAAGATTCTTCTAATCATTTATATGTTGTTTGGTCTGATAATAACTAACTAGTTGAGACTTAAAATTAATCATTTTGGATTGTCGTCATTTCTTTCGTATGAGTGTCAATGATTTCAAGAATTTTTGACATTTGGGATTACCTATATTAATAGCTAAAGAGATGAATGAAAATATGTACATATATATATATATATATATATATATATAATTCATTCCTTATTTTTGGTTCGAAACAACTTTAGAGACTAGAGTCCTATTCATCGTACTAATATTATCATATTTTTGGATTTGGAAGTAACTTTATAATTCTACTCATTATATTCTTTGAAGTGCCTATGAGTGAATTTGTCACTAATCAATGCGTGGATGACCTGTTATGGCTTCGAACTAGGTCAGGCTATTAGGGTATCAAACTCTTTCTTTTTTCTTTTTTCTTTTTTTTTTGGTTTGGTATCAAACTCTTTCTATCCATAGGGACTGTATCTTTAATGATTCGAACTAACTACTTCTAATTAAGTTAGTATAATATTGAACTGTTAAATTATACCATTTAGTAGTAGGACCTCTTAACGTGTATTTGAAAAAAAAAAAAAAAACTGACTTCATTGGTTTAATTTTCCTTAATAAGCATGTATTATACAACTATAGGAGCTTTATTAAAAATGCCACTAAAAATATTATTTCAAGTTTTATCTAATAATATATATTTTAGTGACGAAATATTAAGATAAGTTATTAACTCGTTAAACCTGACAATATCTGGTGCCACAAAATAAAAAATACTATGGCATATATATCCACTTTAGCTAGCGTTGGTAATTTGTGGGCAAATTTTTTTTTTTTTTTTTTTATCTGGTTTGTGGGCAAATTTTGGGTTTGTGGATAATGTGTTAATTATTTGATTAAGGGGGATCTTTTGAAAAAAAATTATGTATTGTAGAGACAGGAGTTAAAATTAGAATAGTGAAAAAAAATGGTTGTAGTAAAACTCTAAAAGTGATAGGGTGGTTTGAAAAAATAAAAAATAAAAAATAATAATAAAAGCCAAATAAAAATCGTTAAGAATTTGAAAAAACAAATTGAAAATCACTTTTAATATACGTACAAATTTGTAAAGAAGTAAAATGCAGATGTTTAAGTGCATAGCTCAGTTTCTAACTTGTTTCAATTTAAAATAAGTAGAAGTTATGTTTGGAAGCATTCAAAATTATCGAAAATAAATCGAAAGCCTAAAAACTATTGTAATTTACCGGACCAAAATACAAATTTTCCGTTATTTATTTTGGTTCTAAATTTTTTTGTTATTTATGATATTTCATTAATTTTCCAATTTTAATAAGAAAATGCAGTTCTCTCGGACACTTAGCTCTATGGGAAAGGAGTAGGCAAAAGAGTAGTTCGTCACTAACGTTTCAATTTCAAAGGGTCATGGCCCAATTCTTAATTAATTATATGATTAAACTCTAATTATTGAGAATTATGGGCACGTTTGTCAACTTTGTGTTTCTTTCATCATAAACTGGTCTCCAATTATGAAAGAACATTGACAAAATTGAAGAAACTTCGAAACACATTGGCACCCGTTTTCATTCTAGAAACTATATTGAAAAAAAAAAAAATGTCACCATTGCGGTGGCCTATTATACATTAAAAAAATATAAAAAATAAGTGATATAACTAAACTAGTTCAGGGAACCGCGCAAGGTGCGGCGATCGTGCCCGCTGTTCTTGATGTAGTACAGAATGAAAGCATAATATAAAAATTAATATAAGCGTTGTATTTGTTTCATGTAATAAGTAATTAAAAGTTTGAATAAGCTACGGCGTTTAATCCGAATAGGAGAGTTCGAAGGGAAAAAAAGTTATACAAATAGTGGTCACCTAGCAAAAATATAACTGTACAACATATTCTGCCAGGGATGTTAACAAAATAGGCTTGCTGGCAGAAGTTAACACAAGTTGCAAAAGTATAATTGTACAACAGCTTCTACCAGGGATGTTAACAAAATAGACTTGCTGGTAGAAGTTAACAGAAGTTGGGTAGACTAACTGAATATTTACATATTTACAATCTATCCAAGTGTAATTGCTAGTGGCATGTTGAGTTGGTAGATATGCGCAGTAGATGTAATATTGTTTCACTCCATACTTGGATGTTCAATCTACGTACTTTGTGATACTTCGGAAATATGTATTGAACTTGAACAGGAACCTATATAAATGCAAACAGGTGAACTGCATTGTTTTTCTTAGAAAAAGAAGGCAACACAGTTAGAATTAAGTGTATGTATTAGAAAAGTGTAAGATTGTACCTGCTTCGGTTTCAATCTTCATGGGTATCTGGTCTGCCTGCAAGAGCGAGATAACAGTGTATCGGTACTCTACGCCGAAGTGAGATTCTGTCTTTCTTTTCTTGATTTGGATTATAAATTCTTTACGTTGTAGATCTTTGTTGATATTGACGCAGTTGAGTTTTTGATCCTATATTACATGGCATATGTGTACAGGTAACAAGAAATGTATTGGGAGGGCAAATAGTGTTGATTATTAGTATGACATGATGATCACCTCGTCATCCAGATTCATGATCTGCAATGCAGGCTTACCAAGTACAATTTCTGCAAGCTCTCCAAATAGCGTAATATCTAATGGAGTCAGATTGTCGGATACTGTCACGACCAACTTAGCCCTAAAAAGTTGCAAGTAAATATGAATGTAAAAGGTTGAATTGTAATGAAAGAGTAAATCGTGAAACGTACTTAAGAACAAAATATATAACATAGTACCTAGGTTTTGCAATCGTTTCAGTATGTATTGCAAAAATTGCACATGATTTTCCATTCATATTGACCTGATGTGCTTTTTAAACAGGCATTGCATGCCATGTACCAAAACCTCTGTTGCTCATCTGTGATTTCAGCACGGACTTTCACCCAAAACTTATCATCCTACGGACAACAAATTGGCAGCAATTATTTTAGACAAGGTCGAAGCTAAAAAATAAAGGAAAACTAAATAAATAATGCAGATGTATCATGATAAGATGGACAAATTTGTAGCAGTAGGAAAGCAAGGATATGATGGTACAATGGATATTGATTGAGTTTTACATCTGAAGTAGAATGTCATGATATTCTAGTTTAGCTATTCAAGCACTTTGAAATTATGTTTTTCTGTGTGAAAGATATCAAAAGAAGGATTATTAAATCAGCCACACATATGTATAAATATATATCTCCTGAAAACAATGTTGATACTAATTTTGTTGTCTACGTATGAAGGAAGAAGACATAATTTGTATAAAAGATTTTGGGTCTATGAGTCAATAGTATGTAGTAAGGATTATGCAGAGTTTAGTATTTGACAAATTAAATTTCCGCGTTCAGCACACTTCCAAAGGAAAATGTGACGAAAATAATATAACAAGCTTATGGTCAGATGTAAATCAAGGCAGCCATTAGTGCCATATCATGGTGTGATGTGCTTTTTAAACAGACATTGCACGCCATGTACCAAAATCTCGGCTGTTCATCTGTGATTTTAGCGTGCATTTTCACCCAGAACATATCATCCTAAGGATAACGAATCGGCATGCTATGATTTTAGACAAGCTTGAAGTTGAAAAATAAATGAAACTAACCAAAAAATGCAGATGTATTTGTATAAGATGGATTAATTTGCAGCAATAGGAAAGTAAGGATGATGGTTGAGTAAGGATATGATGGCACCATGGATATTGATTGAGTTTACATATGGAGGAGGACGTCAGGGTATTTTAGTGTTCATATTCAAAGACTTTAAAATTATGTATTTTTGTGTGAAAGATTTCAAAAAAAAGCAATATTCATTCAAACACACATATACATAAACATGGATCTCCTGAGAACAATGTTAATATTAATTTTAGTGTCTGTGTATAAATGAAAAAGACATAATATGCATAAAAGATTTGGTTCTATGAGTCAATAGTATATGGTAATGTTTATCTAGAATTTAGTATTTCAGAAATAGAGTTTTCGTGTTTAGAACATTTGCAAAATAAAATGTGAAGAAAACAATACAAGAAGCATAATTTTTTTGGGCAGCTATAAATTGAGGCAGTTATTAAGGCTATATTTTGGAATATAGAAAAATTGCTTTATTAATTGGCGAGAAATTGTGGATTACACTTTGGAATCCAGTAGATCAGACTTATAAAGTGAGGCCTGGGCATTGGGAGCACATTTTGGAATGTATCAGGTCGTAACCTTGGATGCAACAAACATTTCTCTTACAATACCATAACAGCTCAAGTATGTCATTAAGAGCATAACATACATCATATCAAATTCAGTTAAAATGATTATAATAGATAAGTCATATATTAAGATTAAGTAAAAAAGTGTTGAATAATCGAGATTACTGCATTGTTGGTAATAACTGATGCGACCGACGAGAAATTATCATAAGGTACTACGAATTGCGGGGTGGAGCGGTTGAGATATTTCTTGTCTCGGGCTAGTCCATACAGAAAAGAATGATTTTTTGTTCGCCTGTTGAAGGTTTCAAGATGGTCAATTCTTACATGTTAATAAGTGCATATCAAATATGTTTAAGAATAAACTATAGACAAGGAGAAAAGTTACCAACTCTATAAATATTGGCATTCTGCATATGGCGGGTTGACAAGAATATTAGCTGCACCTCTAGCCGAGAGCGACGTTCCTGAAAATAGATAGCTTCAGTTTGTATTGTCAATTTTATGCATGGCATACAATTTATGTGTGAAGTGAAAGTGTTATTGTATTTAGTTAAGTACAGGACACGATGTTTAAGCTAAGGAACAAACCTCTGTAATTAGTGACAATTAACCTGGTGGCCGCAATTATCGGCATTTTTTCAGTTGTGTTTTGAACAACCGCGCCTTCATTGGGAATTAACTCATTCCACATGCTGAGCAACATTGGTATTTTCCTGTACATAATATTACTCTTTGAAACAAGGTTGTTCTTGTTGGTTGATCTAAGTTAGAAATAAAATGTTGATTTACTAGATCTCACTCTTCGTTAACAATAACAAGTTCCTGAACAGTTGAACTTCCAAAGGCAGGGTTTGTGTTGACAGTTTTTTGATCAAGTTTGTCGACAACAATAGCCAAGATATCTGCAACAGAGTATTTTGTTAATGGGTTTTACATATACTGAAAATCCGGTAAGTCATAAGAGTGACTGTTAAAAAGATACCAATCATTGTTTTGGTATTAACAAAAAGTGGGATATCTGCAAACTTGGTGAATCGTGGAGCGCCGAGTTCTTTGGGCAGACAATCAGTTTTAACTTGGACAATGGCAGTGGTTCTGCTTATAACCCATTGATAGCTGTTCGGAAGCATTCGTCAGTGGGTTTCTACAAATTGGAATTTTGCATTAGGTATGAAGTATATCTCTTGAAGTTAGAGAACATGCTCCATTGCGCTCACGTCCTGTCCATATGTCACAACCTGTACTTGTGTTTCCTAGATATAATTTCAAATAAATTTTTAAGCACAAAAGTTGATACACGTATGTATTTGCCTGTGGAAAACTAAAAGGAATTTATTTTTAAAAAATAAATGTTACTTGATGGTTGAGAATGCATACATCTTTGTCGATAAGGAGAAACCTCTGGTACTTTTTTCCAGCTGCTTGCGACTGCCGAGAGTTGAGTTTTCTCATGACAAGAACCTTTGCCTTCTAGCCTTTACTGACTGGCGTGATTTTAGCAACGGGGGTTATAGTGTGATACATTTTGTAATCTGTGGTTTAACATTGTCACTGAAAAACGATTATGCAATATTTTATTGTAAAATGACAAGGAAAGCTGAAGACAACTAAATTTAGTAATAATGTAGCAGAGATAGTACCAAGTTAAACGAATAATGACAAACATGAAGCATGATGCAGAATAATAGTATTATGAGAATTACCTCTCCCCCTCTCTCTCTCTCTCTCTCTCTCTCTCTCTCTCTCTCTCTCTCTCTCTCTCTCTCTTTATATATATATATATATATATATATATATATATATATATATATGTATGTTTATAAAGTTATCAGTTAATGTAGAGTTCCAAATAATTAGTAAATGTATGAGAAGATGTAAATTCGTATTCGGCCTTTTATATTCTGAACTTAGAGGTGTGACCAAAGCCACATACTGAGCTGTATGTAACCAGTGCCAACAAATATACATACAATGCGTATATATATAGATATATATATATATCTGTTAGATAACAAAGAATGGTAAATGCGAAGTTCGACTGGATCTCATTATTTATCTTAAATAAAGCCTCAAAGTCTCATCCCCATAAAAAGTAGGAGTTTTAGGAAGAATAACAACTTCTTTTAAAACTAAATGTGGGAATTTGGTCCAACCCCCTGTAATGAAATTTACTGTAATTATCTTAAAAAGATTACAATCAATTATCACATTTTATTTCCTAAGCATAAATTATTGTAGCCGTTTTGTCATGTGGCAAAACTTGGACGCACGTGGCCAAATTAAATATAATTTATGTTAGAAGTAAATAATAACGATTAATTAAATAAAAGGTATTTTTATGCCCAAGTAATCTGTAGTATAACTTACATATAATGACAAATTAAACCATAAATATAGTATATTTGTCTTTAATTAGTTCCATATTATCATGGTCTGTTTCTTTTTAATTTTTTCGGAGGGATATTAATGTTCCTTTGGAACACTCAAAAAGCCGCAACATTGATTTTAGTTTGCACACTCAAAAAGTCAGTAATCAAATCTTGCCCTTGCGTGAGGTGGTCCTAGATACATAGCTGGATATATTCTTTCTTAGTTGTATATTTTCTCCAAAAATAGCAAAGTTATATTATATAAAACACTTATAATATTTGTATATATACATGTATATATATATATATATATATGTAAGTATGTATATGAGATTTAATATTGTTGAGTTATGCAGACATTATTTGGGCCAGGATTTGGACACTGTAAGTCTAAAAGAAATGCAGAACTTGCAGAATCAGCCGAACGTTTCTCAACAAAAAATTAGGTCCCGAAAGGTACATATTCTGAGCTTAGAGGTGTTACTGAATTCACGAACTGAGCTATAAGTAATTAGTGGAAGCAAATACACCTGTGTGTGTGCATGTTTCTGTAGGAAAATAAAGTATCGGTTAATACAAAGTTCCAAACAATTAGTAAATGTATGAGAAGATACAATTCAAGCTGAGGCCTTTTATGTTCTGAACTTATAGGTGTCGGCTGCATTATTAAACATTTGGGGGACTCGATAAAAGGCTAATTCTACATTTAAAGACTATGTCAGTGTTATTAAGCTGAGTAAACTAACAAAACGGTAAAGCATGGAGTTGCTTAAATGAACGAATGTAAACTAACCTGTCCAAAGAGAAAGCAGCTGTAAATGTTGCTGGAGCTCTGCTGCCTGCGACCTCATGAAAATCAACAGCACAAAGATCACTCCACAATTTGAGACCTCGGAGAGAGCATTCACTAATACACACAGTAAAACTAATAAAGCAACTTGCAAGTATCAATGACCATTTTGCAGTTTTACGATACCATAATTAGCCAGCAAGCACATAAAAATCATTTTTCGGGTTTCTGAACTGACAGGGTCTGAAAGTGACAATAAAATTACTTCACAAAATAGAAAATTCGGCTGAAGGAAGTTTGGATCCAAACACAGAAATGAAAATTCTAAAAAAGGGTTTAAGCAATAAAGCACTCTACATTCTCAGTGATTAATGAAATCTGTCATGCACCTTAATTGGGAAAAAGTTTAAAGAAAAAAGGAACAGTCTTCATCAATAGGTTATCAACCAAATGAATATGAAATGAAAATATCACTACTATGACTTCTAGATTATAGGGAGTCAACCAGTAGTTCATTTGAAGGCTTTTCCTCCGGCTGGGGCATTGGAATCCTATAATTAAAAGTAGAAAAAAGAATTGGGACCATTTTTACAGGTGAGAATCCTTTGAATTACTAATGTCGAGACAACTCTTAGATGATAATATGTCCGGGAGGAATAAGGCAATTAAAAAGTGTAATATATTTTGAATTATGTACAGAGATGAGAACTCCACACATTATATAATCAATATTGAGAAACTGACATGTTTCACAAGACAATGGGATGATCTAGCAATAGCTAGTTCATAGTTTGACTTAATTTATGATGGAATTTCCATCATTTCTCCATAACCTTCTACCACAAACTTATCATATCACCGAAAGTGCACATATAGAGAAAAGAAATCCGATAGCTAAAAGAAGTGATAAAAGTGTCAAAGGTATTTCAATAACTAAAACACTTATGTACATACAGAATTCCTTGATTTTAGGCGAATAGAAATTTCCAGCAGGAAGCATATGCATCGTTAACAAAATCAGATAGTTTGTGAGTAGAATACAGAAGTCAGCAATGCTCACCACCGTGCCGTGAATTGGTTCTAATAATGAGACAAGCTGCCTGGGGCTGCCCACGTCTGGAACTTCCACAAAAACTGCAGAGAACAACTCTAATGTAAGCCGAAATTTAACAAGGCGCTAATATCAACAGCATCCAATACAGAAGAAAACTACCAATTCAAGAGTGCATGGCAAAAAAAGCTCAAAACTTCATATACATACCATTTACCAAACTTGCATAACCATTAAACATCAATCAAATTTCAGACGCGAAATACACAACAAGCAACTTTCACAACACCAGAAAAAATAGGCAACTGCAGAGCTGGGCAAAGGAAAAAACTTTTTGAGTTGTAGTGTATATGTTCGACCCCAGAATTCGAAGATTAAAACCCCCATTCACAGAAAAACATAAGTAGGCTGGAACCCAAAAGTGATATCGGAAAAAAGGCAGTAAAACAAATCAATCCAAAGAAACCCACCTGATCGGAAAGCGCTATTCAGAAATCCCAAATAAAATCAAACAAAAAGCTGGTCATTTATAGCCCAAAATAAATAATCTTTGAAATTAAGAACACGACACGTCATTTACCATGGCAGTCGAATGAAAGCACAGGCGGGTTGCACGTGTAAAATGGGCGACGCAAGGTTATCGTAGGTAGAGAAGGTCGGCGAAATTTAGAGAAATTTACTTCCTTAATTGAGAAGATTTGCCTTTTGCCAAGAGCTACCCGATTCCCCATACCAAAGGCACCTAGATCGCATGCAGTCGGAGGGAAGAAAGCGAGTATGAGCATGGTCAGCGGGTGTCGGTGTGGAGAAATATGGAGAATTGAAGTCCAAGGGAACGAAAAGAAAAAAAAAAGAACAGAGCGAATCAAGAAAGGTGGAGAAAAAGAGAAGAGATGGATGTTGGGCTCCCTAACCAATATATAATAATAAGTAAAAGGGAGGGATCCAGTGTGGCAGGGAGAAATTTTATAATTGTGAGCCCAATTCTTGACCAAATTAGACTTAGCGCTCTTATATATATGTTAAATTAAAAAGTCCAAGTATAATTATTTGTTATTTTTCAAATTTGTTATTGAATGTAAGTATAGTTGTAGTACAGGTCACCAAATTATGCTTTAAACCCTATAGATGCATTGCCTCATCGATTTCCATCTTCCCATAACATCAGCTGATAAGAATGTTATAACTGTAGGAAAGAGTTTACCTTACTAGAATCCAATCCATTGGTGTTGGGTTATTGATGGATGAATTAACATTTAATTAAACATCCCAGCATTTACCTTATGCATATGGGCTGCAACATTATCTTGGGTATGATGTTTACATGGACATATGAAACCCATCGAATTAAGCTGAAGTTGGGCTTACAACTTTAGTTCAAATTTTTTTTTTTTTTTTAACAAACTTTAGTTCAATTATTACATCATTCTTTCTTGTAATTGACATTGGAGAGTGTGTATCAGTTGAGCACGTGGTACTGGTTTTTCGACTCTTTGTTCAGCGACCAACAAATTTGGGTATGTCTCTTGATATGAGATCGGAGCTTATGGGTCGGTGTCTCCGTTGAGTGTTCCATTTCACCTTTTGATATATCTCCTTGAATAGTATTTGACAAAATTCTAGGAAACTTGAGCACTTACTCAAAGTCTATCGACATGATAACATTCAATTCAACATAGCTAGGAAACAACAGACCACTACACAACATTACAGAGACATTCAGTTTCAATATACCTAGGAAAAAACAGATAACTCAATTAACAACAGGACAGAAGGTCTCATTGTATTCATGCATGTTAAACATGTATTCCCGGTCCTCCACCATAGGCCTTTCAAATACCACATCGAAGTTTTCATTCAAGAGATTGAATCTAATCAACTTTCCAGGGAGGTGGAATATCATGAAAGAATCTTTATCCTCTTTTCCCCGAATCAACGAAACTTTCTCGTATTTGTAACAGTTCATTATTTCGTATTTGTAACTGTCCGGGTTCACCGGTCTACGGAAATTGTTGATGATGATGTCTGGAAAAGCAGCAACAAGACCAGAAATATCAACTTTAAACTTCGCGAAAAGCCTAGAAAAATCTGCTTTTAACTCATACACCTCAAACTGCAACTTTGGCTTGAAAAAGCAAACGTAATGTAAATGATTTAATGATTGACCCGAGAACCATTTTTTACTCCAAAATCGTGAGAAGTTCGATGGCTTCTTTGGTGTAGGCACTTTTCCAAGAACCTCAGTTTCGAGGTTGAAGAAGAAACAATGCTGTTCATGACGGTCAAGCCAATCAATAGCTCCATTACAATATATTCCTCCATCATAACACTAGGGTAATATTCAAAAAACTTTCTCCATACCCCTCAACTTGGACGAATAAACCATAAGCACACATGGTGTATAACGATCTTCTGCCCAAAGGACAATAGTATCGCGCAAGGCCCCAAGGTTGTACATTTTTGTTAAATTCGGTTGCTCATTCTTCAGTCAAAACACGACGGCCTTATATAATAGTTGGGCCCAACATGTTACCATTTTCACGTAAATGAATGTTTGGGTGTCAAGCATGACTTTGTTATCCAAAGGGGCGAGACCATTTGATCTCCACCCACTTGCCTTAGCCGTCATAGTTACATATCCACCGTGAACGAATACACCATTGCCATTATGGGCGTCTTTCTAGTCTCCAAGAAGAAATTTATGTCATAAATTTTTTTCTGCTCTTTCCTCATCATGGGCATTACCCATAGCTCCCATGAGTTAATATTGCTATCACTATCCTTTCACTCAAATATCCCAGAAGAAAAAGCTTTGTGAACAATTCACCAAGCTCCCATAGTGAGGCTAGTGGACTTGATGTTCATGGAAATATATGCCTCTGTTCCTTCTTTCATTCCTAAAGAAAGGAGCTGCGTGTGGCGTCCGTATGAATTCACGAGTGAGGCTTTCATACATTTTCTCCAATTTTTTTCATAAACTCCCACCATCCAATGTCCTCAAAAAAGTGTTTGCATTTCCTCTAGGACATCAAAATTATCCAAAGTTGTGATGTCAAGGAACTTCGTGGACTTCAACAATTGAATTTTTGGTTCGTACGTCCATATCTTTTCATTTTTCTGTTGCCTTTGTTCGTGGATGTGCTTAGTTCATTGGTATGTACACGCTTTTTAGGAGCTATAGAACTGAGGAATAGAAAGCCATTAACACAATATCAATACTGTAAATTTCACTCAAGTCTTTTGTCGAACATTTGGTGGCATACTCTGAAAAGGTCTATTTTTGCAAAAAATATTTGATTTGAACTATACAAAAGTTCAAGACAAGTATACACGTGGCAATATATCAACAATAAATATAAATTAATCCAATGATTGCAAAAATTTCACTTAAAAAGGGGGTAGGGTTTGGGCGCAAAGGAGAAGAGTGGCTGAAATTCCCAACACTTGAAAGAAAAGAAGAGATGGGGGAAAGTTACCTAGTACAGAGGAGAGAGAGAGTCGCAGAAGATGCTTACTTGTTAGAGCTGGAGAGATCGCCGGAGTGTGGCTGAATATGAAAGTGAGAGTATGAGGGAGTGTGGTTGAAGAGATGTTTTTAGTAGTTTTAGCATTGGTGTGGAAAGCACACTTCATACGATTTAGAAATAGTATCTCATTCCGAACTCTCTATGTCTCTATTCTTTTCTCTCTTTAATTATTACTGCTTTCACCTTCACCTATCCATTTTCCATATATAAGATATATAAGTATGGTTAAAATTTGAAACCTAAAATGGGGAAGGGAACATTAATGAGGAAATTTGTAGCTTACAAGCAAAAAAGAACTCAGGAAATTTGAAACTTACATTTTGTTTACATGGTTTCTTGCGTGGCCACGTTGTTTAATATTACCACCTTTGTTAGCTTAATAAATATTCTATGTAAATTTATGAAAAAAATAAAATATTTTTGTTAGAAATATAATATAGATTTCATTTGGTACTTTATTAAATAAGAGGTAATTTCAAATACACATTGTTCAGTCCACCTCTTCTTACTGCGTTCATTTTACTGAGATGAACAACAATCCCCAGTAGCAGTAGCCTGATGACAACAATCCCCAGCAGCCTCCTCCTCAACTTGCTAACAACTTCTTCCAATTCCACAATTTTCAGTTCGAGCTGTTGGGTAATGGGTATATTATGTTACCCAATGGTACGATTCTCCTTCCTACCGTTGATATAATCATGCTGAATGGAACTAGAATACTCCTAAATGGAGTTATTGTCCTTGTAAACGGCCTGAGATTATTACCTGATAGTTATATAATACCACCACCGGCTGATCAGGAGGTGCAAGAAAATCCAGAAGAGAAGGTGGTGATATCGATGAGGCCGAAATAGTCCTAGGTGGTGTAGATGGATTTGAAGACGACGTATATGGAAACTTTGTATACGGGGTGTTTGATGAGTTCGGAGCCCGTGGACATGGACCAACAATTTAGGGTCAATGTTTCTATAAGTTGTTAAATATAACATGTAATGGATACATTTTAGCGGTTAAATATAATATTTAATAGATACATATTAGATTGGATGAAAAAAAAAAAAAAACACATTATTCTACTTTAAATGTTTACAAAAATGAAAAAAATTTGAGTAGAAAGTGCAAACACAAAAAAGTAATCAACATCTTAAAAAATCAAAGTTTTTTATGCTAAAGGGAGTATTTGCAAAAGGCTTTTACGCGGCCAAAATTTAATGGAGAAAAATGGAGTAGTTAAAATATTCAGAAAAAAAGAGTAAAAACATACATATTATATATGACTCGTGTAAGTATATAAATATGAAAATTAACTACTATATATTTAGGAGCGCCAGGCAAAATATTTTGCTATGGAAAAAGTAGAAGTTAAAATTTTAATTAAGACTTATATTAGTAAAAGTGACAAGTGTTTAGGCTAATAATTAAATAGTTAAAAAAGAACATGTCGAGTAGTTGAAAAAAAATTCTAAAAGTATTTCTATTAAAGTAAACAAAATTTGCTTGCGAAATAAACTTAGAAGTTAAAAGTTAAGATATACACAAGATGACGCTTAAATGGTTCTACCTTATTTTTGTTTAATATAGGTATAAAACTATAAATTGAATTTCCAAATACCCTTAAAGTATTTAAAAGAGAAAAGAAAAAGTTGTAGAGTTATATTCTTGTTAAGTTATTTCTCCACAAGTTGAATATGGCTTATTAAAATTCTTATAGAAACTAGAAGAAAGTTGTTCAACCTATTTCTCCCAATGAAAATAATACAAGTTGAATCTCCACTAATATATACAATAAGCAATAGTGCCTTAAACTAGGTTTTTCTCATTTTTGATGTGTGTATTAAGCATAAATATAAATTAGCGAACTGTCTATTAGGAAACAAGCGGAATAAAGCTAACTCTATAAATCTATATTTATTCTCCTTCATCCATCATCCATCAGTAACACTGTAAAACCATAGATTCCCATCAAACTTATGACTTATAAGTTAAGACATATTTTGGCATGACAAAATTAATTGGATCGAGAGTTTGTGAGCTAGTAATTTTTTTAATAATTATGTTGTAACTGACTTATTTTCGAAATTAAGTTTGACCTTAATTTTATTTTCTAATAAAAAAAATATTCATTCTATCGATTGCCATCTAGTACAAAATCTTGGGAACCACAAGAATAAAATTTTACGATTCAACACTTTTCTTAAATGTTCCTACTAATTTGCTATATAATTCATTTTGTCTGTGTTACGTCACGAGCAAATACAAAATAAAAAAAAAGGGTTACTCTAGTTAGTAAATTTGTCAGTCATTTGTATTTGTCAATTTTACCTAGGCAAAAATATATAAAATAGCAAGAAATACGTCTCAAAATCTGGTTGATTGGTCGTGCATTTGAATAGAAATGATTCAACAATCTTTAACAAATGATTTGAAATTATTTTATTTAATGTACCTATTATTTAGGAGGAAGTCGTCGATGGACATTTAAGTTAAAAAAAATAGAGAAAAAGAAAAATTCCTTCGAATTCACAATTGACTTACCCTGTACCGTCCCTTGAGGCCTTAGATTCAATGAACTTGCAATTTGACCAATTTGAGTCTCCAAACTCTTGTTGTGATTCATCATTTGCTCCATTTGAGTTTCAATCTTTTGAAATTTATCTGTTGTGACCATTATCAATTTCTCAAATGTCACCTCTCATCCCCATTTTTGCTTGGGTTGTGGAGTTGGTGGAGGTTGGTATTGATTTTGAGGAGGGGATGGTGGAGAATTTTGAAAATTCCCTGAATGTCTTGGTTGAAAGTTTGTCCTCGACGAGGCTCTTTGGCTATTGTTGTAGTTGGACCAAGAAAAGTTCGGGTGACTCCTCCACCCGAGATTGTATGTGTTTGAGTACTTGTTGTTCATGGGCCTTTGATTATTGATAAAGTTGACTTGCTCCGACCTGCAGGTAGTCGATCCACCAAAAGATGAAGAATAAGAACATGTGTTGTATATGTTCCCCCACTTCACAAGCAAATTGAGTTGAAGGAGATGGTGGTGTTGCCACTACATTCACTGACATTCGATCAATTCTCTTGCATAGAGCATCCACCTTTGCGTTGATGGCTGAGAGGCCATCCAATTCTAAAACACTGCCTACATTGGCTGCCGACCTTGGATTACTCTTTTCATATATTCATGAATCATTTGTTGTCATATTGTCAAGTAATACAATGGCATCCTCCCCAAACTTAGCCATCAGGGCACCTCGTGCCGCCACATCGATCATCACTTTCAAATTTTGGGATATGCCTCCATAGAACATTTGAAATATAAACTAATTTGGGATGTCGTGGTGTGGACACTTCTTTTGCAACTTCTTATTTTTTTATCTCAAGCTTCATATAAACTTTCCCCATCGAATTGTTTGAAAGATATAATGTCATTCCGATACCTTGTTGTCTTACTTGGGGAAAAGTACTTGGCTAAGAAGGCTTGTGAGAAGGTCTCTCTAGTCCTCTTCGTCTCATTCGAAAGGGCGCTTTACGATGCCTTTACTTTATCTTGTAAGAAAAATGAGAATAGTTTTATCGGTATTGCATCATCAGACACATTATTAATCTTAAATGTGTCACAAACCTCCAAGAACCATATCAAATGATCTGTTAGATCCTCGGATGCCAAATCTCTGAATTAGTTTTGCTGCAATAGACTAATCGTGGAGGCTTTGATCTCAAAGTGGTTCGCCGCTATGGCCAGTTAGACTAGATTGTTTTGAATTGCTTCAATGTTTGGGCATAGTCCCGTAAGACCATAGTTGGGGGGGCATCTTTGGATTCGGTGGATTATCAACATTATACCCGATGTTCCCATTATTTAAGTTATCTTCCGCCATCGGGGACAGGTAAGAGTTGCTCCTCTTGACGGCGCTCTCTTTCTATCGATCTCCGGATAGTTTTAAGATTATCCCAACTTCGAGCTCGTCCCATGTACAAACACCTACAACCAAGGAACAACAAACATCAAATCCAACAAAGTAAAAGTCTAATTCATTAATTAGCTAATAACACTATGTGAGAGTGATTTTAAAAAACCTTCCCCGACAACGGAACCAAAAATTTGTTTGTTATTTTTCAAACTTAACCCAATGTGCAAGTGAACTCAAGTATATTGTAGCAGAAAGGGGTTGTTGTATCCCAAAAGAACGCTAAATCAAACATTCACATTGCACGTTAGCTAATCTGTAGACCAAGAAATGGGAGTTAACTAACAACTAGAATTAAACAACTAGGAAACACGCTTAATTAACAACTAAGGAATTAAAGACAAATAAAATAAAGAAACAATTAAACTAAAAGAGAGTCAACAAGATAAGGATGCCAAGGAAAATGATGCTCATGCAGGTTCATGCTCGATTCATGCTTCAATGAGATCAACAATTTTACAATCTAATCACAAATTTATATGTTAGCTCCTCTCGGAGTCAAACACGCCTAAACAAGTTCAAAGTCACTCTCATGATCACCTCATAGATGCTTAGATCCATTCATACAAGATTAGGGCAACTAACTAACTAGCGGCTCAGTCCAATTAATCAATTATACATTGCTTAAATCTAGACCAAATCTCTTCATACCTAATCTTTAAGTGTTGTGAAATCTTATCTTAATTCACATACAATTTCTCAATTAGCATGCAAATATGAAATCATATAAAAGGTGATTAAGTTTTAATATGCATTGAGTATAAATTTCACAACATAAAACTAACAAGTTTTATCTAGGCATTTTATCAAATACATACCCCCACATAAACCATCACCCCCCTTTGCCCTAAAATTACCTATGCATAATTAAGCAATTAACCATGGAAAACAAGAAAAACATACTTAAACTATACATATTTATTGAATCAAGATAAAACCCAAACATCCAACATAAAGAGGTTTCATACAAAGCTTAAATCCAATAATTGAAACATTGGTTTGATGCTAGGAAAGTAAATAACAATCTAAGGACCAAAATATTAAAATAGGAATGTTAAGGAAAGAAATGATACTATAAATCCTTAATTAATGCTCCAATTCTTCATCTTTAAGCTATGGACTGAAATACATCTCTTGTAGCCTCCATAAGTCCTCTTCTAACTCATTAGGGTAAAGTGTATGTGTCCCCCTTAGGCTCCACTTTGAAAATAGGTTGAAATGAGGCTTGAAAATCGAGGTTTGTGAGATGCACACTGTAGCACCTGCACGGTGGGTCACCACATCCCCCGCACCAAGGTCCGATCCACATACGAAAAAGAGAGTCCGTACATGAACCAAACAGTGGCGTACGGGAGACCGATAGACTCACACCTAAGCTAGGCGGAACTTAGACCCTGAACAATTAAATCAAAGCAACAAGAATACGGAAGCGGAGATAAATCCATACAAAGTTCAAACATTCATGAGCAGTTGACGGGTTCAACTAGCATAAATACCTAATCCCAAAAATTAACAATAATCATAAATTCAACGGGTTCAACTATCCCTAGAAGCCTGTCCCGAATAATACATATCAATTCATATTTAAATTCCAAATATCACATTCATACATATCTTATACATAAGCCGAATGAAAGAAATGCGAATGCAAGACAACCTACTAAACAAAGACTCGAGAAACAGACTCCAAAGGATAGACACACTCCACCTAGCACGAACTCCAAGCAACACCTGCAAACTAAACAAAAGAGGGGAGGGGTCAGTCTTAACTCGACTGAGTGAGGGGTTAACACACACACACTATATGTATAAGAGCAAAGCACGTATCAAAATCATAATGTTCATGAACTCAGGGATAGTTTTTGCACACTAAATGATTTTCCCGTGATATATACATATAAGGTTTACTTGGCAAAAGCAAACTAATCAACTTAACATACCACGCATACTCATCACTTTGTAACATAATCTGAATTTAGCTTAACTTAATAAATCATTCATCTTTTAACTTAATTTCGAATCTATCCCTGTTTCACGAACCTTGTCAGAACATATACTTATAGAGAACTCGGCGGGTACGAGCTCGGACTCCTCCAATCTCCTCAGAACATATCATAACAGAAATAAACAGAAAACTTACAGACATATCATATCAGACCATCCTCAACTCCGGGTGATGTAAGGGTGTATACGCCCAAACCATCCTTTCAGGTATGTGTGGGTCATGAGTGCATGAATCTCATGCCCGAGGACTCCATCCCCCAACCAAACCTCCTGGTGGGTTCCGGGTTGATCCTTATGTGTGGAGACTATGTCTGGGCCGAGCCCGACGGCCTAATACCATCCCGGGATTCCCAACCCACAGTCTCCGGGCCCAACAAACACAAACTCAAACACAAACAGATCATTCACTTAACCCGCTACAACATAGACAAACCGACACAACTTATACATATATACACCCCTTTCCGTGTTATTTATAATAACTCATTCCTTCCCTAACTCGGGTCATGAGAGAGGCACGGTTAAAGATATAGCTTAACGGGGCAAAACATACCAAATCCAATCAAAGGGGCATACATAGGCCTGTACATTGCTTAGCGTACTTGCAAACTCATTGCATATCCGAGCAAATACTTACTTCACACTTATTTACATATATATAAGGCTTATTAAACCACATGCAATCAAAATTCAAGCACGTTGCATTAAGGTTTACCTATATCCTAACCTCACCTTACACCAACGAGGTCGAAGACACGACGTTTGATCCACCCCAGAATCACCTGAACAAACTGAACACAGGAACAAGACTTAGACACTCGAATGAACCACATAGACGCACGGCTTATGTTAATGCTACTATGCGAATGCATGTGGCATAATACTCGTTCATGTCATGTCCAAGTAATTAGGCACACACATAGTTCAAGTTATAAGTGAATCACAATTTCAAGCACAAAAGCCACATAATAGTAATTCGACAAGCAAATACATAAAAGATTACATAAATAACCAAATAGACATGTTATAAAATAATTGAAACTCAATTAAGTCATATAAGAGCATATAAGTACATTTCAATATTCATTTAAGGTTTCACGTTACCAATCACACTTGCTAATTAAGGTGTAAAACTAAGAAACGAGTCCATGTAAGTAGCATAATTATAACAAATATAAACACATAAACATGTTATAACAAGTTAAGAACAAGCTCGGGGTCAGAAAAGTACAAGAAAAGTGGAAGAAAGACACGAAAAGTGGTTTTGAGCGAAATCGGACAAAAGCTGGAAATTTTCCAAAACGCACAGGTCGTAGGAAAACTGAAATATCTTGAGTTTGAGAAATGGGAATTGAGTTTTGTTTCTTGGATATGAGACTAGACAAATAGAGATTTAAAATGGTATATGGCTCGAATTCTAGTTCAAAGCGAGGAGGAAATGGCGTAGGCTCAAAGTCGGGTGAATGTAGAGTTTCCAAAAAATGGCGACACCAAAATGAATCGATCATATCTCACAAATTAAAAAATATAATGAGATGATTCCAATTGGAGGTTGTTCTAGACTTGAAAAGGTTTCCAACGGTTTAAAAATTAGGTCAATCGGATCAGATTTGAGGGGTAAACGGGCATTTGGAAAATATATTGAAAGCAGAAACGGGCATGTGAAAGCTCTCGGGTGAAAACAGGGGGTGCCCAAACGGGCGTTTGGGAAATGAACTGAGGCACGAAATGGACGTTTGGGTATCGTCTGTGAGAAAAATGAGTGAACAGTAACAATGGTGGAAATGGGAACAAACCCCAAGCTCACACGAACCCATGCAACACCGGAAGGCACAAAATTCATACCACGAAGCATATATAACACGTAGGTCACATATTTGCATATAAGAGCTCCCGAAACGAGCCCAAACACCCAAAACCCGAACCTAGCACTATTTATTATCTTCCCCAAATAGCCACATAACATGAATCCAAGGCACGAAAGGGATATTAAATGAAAGCACGTAATGAAAGGGTCACAAATCTTACCTTAGGTCGTTGATCGGACGGTTGGATCTCACAAACCCGAGCTCGGAAGCTTTTTGGCCAAAAGGGGGAAGAAATCTTCTCTTCTCTCTTCCTTGTAGCTGAAACGTGGGAAATGGGGAAAGAATGAGGGGCTTGGCCTTTTTTAGGGCCGGGCAAATGTTGGTGTGGCGGGCCCGAGGCAGAGTGATGGTATAGCGTAATATTCAAAAAATTTCGCCATAACCTCGTTATCAAAATATTTCAAAAATATTTTAATTAATAAAGCAGCGGAATAAATCGGGCAGCATAACTCTAATATATACAGGCATCGATAACATAATTTTAAATCATCTAGCATTTAATCACAATATGCAAATATTAATTTGGGCAGCATAACGGTATTACCGTACTACAAAATTGGCTATCAACGGCACTTTTCCAGCACCTCGATATTTTCTCGTGAAACCGGCAGAGCTTCCCCGCAATATCCCCGATTAAGAAATTGGAGTGTGGGCTCCGGTAGTATTTCGTTAAATGCTTTGAGAAAATATTTTTCAGAAAAACCTTTTTTTCTAAAACCTGAAAATTCCTATTTTCTAATAATTAAGTGGATTATATATTAATTATATAACTACCTAATTAATAATTAATTAATCCTTAATTAGGATTAATTAATTTAGAGAGAGAGAGAGAGAGAGCCGAAATTGGCTTTAGAACTCAGGAAAAAATTCTCTAAAATTGTTATATTTGAATTGAACAATGGCAGCCTTATTTATAGATGGAAAAAGGGACTCATTGCCAATTTCACAAAATGAACGTAAGGCCCAAGTTTTTCCATTTTGGAGTACACTCCAAGATTTCAAGGGTAAAATCGTAATTTTCTTTGAGCTCATCCGTGCGCCCCAAGTTCAGAAGACGAATCTGAGACCGCCACGTGGAAGAGCAGGTCGAGACGAGCCAGCCGCCGCAGAGCACGCGCCGCCACATGGCGGCTGTGTGCTGGCGCGTACCTTCCACGCGTCATGGCACCGGATTGTGCCACGTGTCCGGATTCGGTCCGAACCGGATCCGGCCCTATCCAGGTAAGGTCCGACCCTACCCCTTTGACCCGATTCGACCCTGGTTGACTTGGACCATCCGACCCGTTGACTGACCCGTTTCCAAAACGAATCTGAGCCGCTGGAATACGCTGACGCGGCGCAATCCTGGACGTCCACGTGTCGCACACGGTGGCGCCCTGTCAGCGCCACTTGGCCGCTGACCCGCTGACGTAGCGTGACACGTCACCCGCCACGTCAGCACTTCCGCCACATCATCCTTTTCTTTTTTGAAAAACATTATTTTCTCCAAAATAAAATTTCGGGCATTTCCAACTCTTTGGAATTTAATTTATTTTCTCAAAATAACTTCCTTGGCTATTTTCAAACTCTTTGAAAATTTATTTCTCTCTCTCGTTTTAATATTTTCTCTTTGATCTTTGTTGGGGCTTGCGGGGGGACCTACAGGACTAATTAATCTTAGCTCCAAACGGGTCAATCTATTATCATCCCATGACAATAATTGATTACCGTTTAACAATATTTAATTCCACTAAATAAATATTGTTGAACTCTAAAATCAATTAAATTATTCACGAATTTCTCGATCTAAAATAATTTCGCATTTTACTCCTCTGTACAGATATCCATGAAAAATAAATCAATACTACTATCATTTATTTTTCACTTCCAATCTGAAATTTCTTGATTCACCTTAAGTCCAAATTTCCTGTATGTGAAACACATTCAACACACAACTCCGGTGACGAACACACGAAGTACTTTGGCCAAAGATTTAATTCGAACTTTTGCAAATCTATTTCAGGGATATCTTTTAACCTTCCAGCAAGGCTACAGATTCCTCGATCAATATTTCTCTTTAGCATATTTCACGCAATCACCGAACGTACAAAGTATTTTGGCCATCCGTTACCGGGACCTCACTTCTGAGTACATCACAGTGATTAACACTACATGCCTAAAGTAGAAACACTGCCAGGATTAAGAGTCTAATGCTTCCGAGATTCTATTCACTTTAGATAGCAGTATAAAATGAACAATCTCAGTGGTCCAATTCGATGTTTCCAATCTCATTGAAAATCATCAATGTGTCATAATTGGAAACTCCATTTCCCTATGACGAAAGACTAATCATCTTATATAACACATTATAGTCTCGATAAGAACATCCTCTTATCATACTGACTAGAACTTTAATGACACTTGACTTCTGGTATTTAAAGTCTTTTCCTATGAAACACATTTCATATAAAAATACCATCACACGTCATTAATTATTTAATTTTGTAAAATACTCATAACTTGCTATAATTTCAGTTTTATTAATCCAAAATATTTACAATATAATTGGATTTTCAGGGCATTAATCCCAACAGCAAACGGGTCGGTTAAACGGGTAGGGTCAAACGGTATCCGGTCCAAACGGATCGAATTTTAAAAGGGTAGGGCTATCAAATGGCTTTAGAAAATATAAGGTTAATTCATTAAATTCGAATCATCGAAACAAATTCAATGGTAGGGTCGGAATTCGAATTCGAATTCCCGAGCTCAAATAGCCACGAAGGCTCAAACGTCCTAATTATAGTTAGGTCCCTAAATTTGCAAATATTGAACAATTGAGTCCAAATACATTTAGTTAAATTCTAAGCACATGTAATTAAAATAAATCTCACATTCACACATAAGCATGCAAATCACATAATTCACAAAAACACTGAATCAAACTCTCTCGTGACGCCGTACTTGGAATGCCGATCAGACGGGGCGTCACAATCTCCCCCCCCTTAAGAGAACCTGGCCCCCAGGTTCTACCGTTCGCAACAAAACTACGAGCAACTCTCCCGTATTCACCCAAGTTCGGGGCTCGCGACACTCCGACAAGGGTTAGCCCGAGAAAGGTCTTCCAAGTAAGAAGGGGGTTCGATCGTTCACTTCAAGCTTCACACGAACTCGATCCTGACTAGGAGTAGTTCAAACTTCTCGCACGATAAAAGGCTCATAAATGATTCAACTCTCATCGTTTGAATCTATCTAAACCAACCCACAATTCGGGACCACGAGTGGAGTTGTTAAAGAACTTCCACCACTCGTTCTCCCACCCAAAAGGTCCTTCAACCCATGGTTCGAAGTTGACATTCGAACCGTTGCTTATCTCAAACCGTAGACTCAAGGAACTTGTTGAGAAGACCGTTGCAGAGCACGACCCTCGACTAACCGCAAAGCGAAAACACTCGCTCACTCAAGCTACCCCAAAAGGGCAACCAACCTCTCACAACAACACACACACCAAGCAAAACATAAGATGAATGATGCACGTGATATGTATGTTTAATGTACCGTTCACCGAAGAGTTAGAATTTTGTCTTGGTGATGATTTGATCAACATTGGAGTCTCTTTGTTCACGATTATGTCTTGTAATTCTCGATAAATCTCATGCTTCATAAATCATTCCGATTTTCATCTCACGGTTGCTATTCACCCTTGATAATTCTTCTAATCCAATCCTCCACTCTTAAATGTCCTCGTTTTTTCCAAAGTATTGGAATTCTTTGGCCTTTGATTAATCATTATGATTCTTCGTACGATTGATGAGATCAATAAATTATCCCAAATCTCACGGCCCAAATTCTTCTCCCATTTGTGTATTGTGGAATTTCTAAAAATTAGCCTTGCTTAAAAGTCTTGATCCTCTCTCCAAACACGGTATCGATCTTCTCACGGTTAGCACCCTTCTTTCCCCGAAATATATAAGAAATTGCATCGTCTTTTGATGGTTCCCATGG
The DNA here is from genome assembly GCA_037501455.1 of Lantana camara. Classification (NCBI taxonomy): domain Eukaryota; kingdom Viridiplantae; phylum Streptophyta; class Magnoliopsida; order Lamiales; family Verbenaceae; genus Lantana; species Lantana camara. Next base: position 24,135,435 of record CM074855.1, on the reverse strand, counting down.
GTTTCCTTTTATAATCCGGAGATAACTTCTTGCGAGATCCATATTACTTGGAAATTTGATGAATCCCAATATCCAATTCTTACATCGATATGTTCTACGAGTCCTTCCCAAATCAACATTTCCATCCATATTTTCATCTCTTTCCTTTGAGGTCTATTAGATGCTGGATTAAAGTTTTCTAGTAAAATTCCTCTCTTCAAAGCATGGTTAAATAGAAACCAATTGATCATCATGCTCCCGGGATTTTAATTACTCGTATTTGTTCCCAAGTCCCGAGATGAACTCTTGCTCTAAACTCTCATGATGGGGTATCCTAGTTGTACCGGTAGGAAGACTCCTTGATTCCTTCTCCTAATTATTTTCGAGAGTTAATTTCAGTATCTTCCTTGTTCTTTAAGTCCGAACTCCAAAACAAATTACGCCTTGTGCTTGGTGAAATAAGTTTCCCCCGAATCTTTAACTTCTCTTCAAAGTATACCCCAATTCCTAATTTCTTTAACCTTGTACCCGGACCTCTAAAACCATTCTTCTTCATCACATTCTCCGTATCCCCATAAACTCAACCCGATCTCCAAAAGAAATCCTTATTTTCGTTCCATACCGAAACCATCTCTTCCAATTCCCATTGACCCGAACTCGGTAGCATAGTGAAGAATCATCCTAAAGAAAACACTTGATATGCATGTCGGGTTAAAGTGCGAATGAGATGCATCACTTAACCACCACTAAGACACGTAATAACAATAAGTAACAATAGCCCCAAATAACAATTAAGGCAAGGAGAGAAAATAATTTGCAAGATTAAAATGTGATGGATGCACATGCCATGAATGCGATTACCTCAAAGCCCTGGTTCATGTTGGTTCCCAATTTGAAGTCGTTGATCCTGTGCTCGTTGTTTATTAGCTCTTGATCGATCACAATCAGGAAACTTGTGCTCCGAAGATCCACAAGCATAGCACCTCTTTAATCTAATCCAATACCCGTCATAAGTGTGACTGGTTCCTCCACAATGAGCACATGGTTGGAATTCCCTCTCGACTCGAGGGGTCTTCCTGGACTTATGCTTCTTCTTCAGTCGCCCTTTCTCAACTTGGGCATCATACCGAGAGGTTCTCTCCTCTACTTGTATATTGGAGCACGAGCCTAGCCCAAATGGTTGCTTTGATATATTTTCCTCTTTGTCTCTTGTTAAAATCCAAGTTTCAACCCTTAAAGCTCTCTTTGTGGCTTTATCCCACGTGGTCGTATCCTTTGCAATTAGGGTTTCCTTGAATTCATCCTGAAGGCCTTCCATGAAGTATTTGGCCTTCATCTGATCATTACCCATAATATGGGGCACATACACACCCAATTTCTCAAATTCCTCCATATACTCCATAACGGTCCTATCTCCTTGTTTCAAGGCGAGGAATTCTTCAAATCTTCGTTCTTGTAGAATAGCCGGTGCAAACCTCTTTTGAAACTCTCGAACAAACACTTCCCAAGTCAATTCTTCGTTCATAGTCTCTAGCCATTGAGCAATCCTTTTCCACCATTGTCTTGCTTGTCCTTGTAGGAGAAATGTAGCAAGGCGAGCCATATCTCGTGAGTTGCACGACCAAATTTCAAAGATACCCTCTACTTCCGAAAGCTAATCTTCAGCCCTTATATCATCTCATTCTCGGAATTGGGGAGGTTTCAATGATAGAAATTCCTTGTACATGGTTGCCATCGGATTCATTGATATTACTTAGGTTAATGCTTGTCCTTAATGGCACAGATTCGGTTGAGAAGGTTGACCGTAGGATTGTTGTCACGGTGGAACCTGAAAATCTCAACAACTACAATATATATATACGTGTCAATTAGTAAATGTTCATGCCACATAATAAATCAAGTAAAAGCATAAAAAAAATGCGATGCATCACGTAATATAAATTCAACAAAGTAGTGAAATTTCAAATACATAGTTTATCAAATCGTGATGCAAATGCACACATAATCAAATTGTCTTATGTCGTTCGACTTAGACAGACACGACCTGGCACTGAACCCCGATTTTTCAACCTGGGGTTCTGATACCACATAAGGATGTAGCACCCGCATGGTGGGTCACCACATCCCCCGCACCAAGGTCCGATCCACATACGAAATGGAGAGTCCGTACATGAACCAAACAGTGGCGTACGGGAGACCGACAGACTCACACCTAAGATAGGTGGAACTTAGACCCTGAACAATTAAATCAAAGCAACAAGAATGCGGAAGCGGAGATAAAGTCATACAAAGTTCAAACATTCATGAGCAGTTGACGGGTTCAACTAGCATGAATACCTAATCCCCGAAAATTAACAATAATCATAAATTCAACGGGTTCAACTATCCCTAGAAGCCTGTCCCAAATAATACATATCAATTCATATTTAAATTCCAAATATCACATTCATACATATCTTATACATAAGCCGAATGAAAGAAATGTGAATGCAAGACAACCTACTAAACAAAGACTCGAGAAACAGACTCCAAAGGATAGACACACTCCGCCTAGCACGAACTCCAAGCAACACCTGCAAACTAAACAAAAGAGGGGAGGGATCAGTCTTAACTCGACTGAGTGAGGGGTTAACACACATACACACACGCACTATATGTATAAGAGCAAAACACGTATCAAAATCATAATGTTCATGAACGTAGGGATAGTTTTTGCACGCTAAATCATTTTCCCGTGATATATACATATAGGGTTTACTTGGCAAAAGCAAACTAATCAACTTAACTTACCACGCATACTCATCACTTTATAACATAATCTGAATTTAGCTTAACTTAATAGATCATTCATCTTTTAACTTAATTTCGAATCTATCCCTGTTTCACGAACCTTGTCAGAACATATACTTATAGAGAACTCGGCGGGTACGAGCTCGGACTCCTCCAATCTCCTCAGAACATATCATAACAGAAATAAACAGAAAACTTACAGACATATCATATCAGACCATCCTCAACTCCGGGTGATGTAAGGGTGTATACGCCCAAACCATCCTTTCAGGTATGTGTGGGTCATGAGTGCATGAATCCCATGCCCGAGGACTCCATCCCCCAACCAAACCTCCTGGTGGGTTCCGGCTTGATCCTTATGTGTGGAGACTATGTCCGGGCCGAGCCCGACGGCCTAATACCATCCCGGGATTCCCAACCCACAGTCTCCGGGCCCAACAAACACAAACTCAAACACAAACAGATCATTCGCTTAACCCGCTACAACATAGACAAACCGACACAACTTATACATATATACACCCCTTTCCGTGTTATTTATAATAACTCATTCCTTCCCTAACTCGGCTCATGAGAGAGGCACGGTTAAAGATATAGCTTAACGGGGCAAAACATACCAAATCCAATCAAAGGGGCATACATAGGCCTGTACATTGCTTAGCATACTTGCAAACTCATTGCATATCCGAGCAAATACTTACTTCACACTTATTTACATATATATAAGGCTTATTAAACCACATACAATCAAAATTCAAGCACGTTGCATTAAGGTTTACCTATATCCTAACCTCACCTTACACCAACGAGGTCGAAGACACGACGTTTGATCCACCCCGGAATCACCTGAACAAACTGAACACAAGAACAAGACTTAGACACTCGAATGAACCACATAGACGCACGGCTTATGTTAATGCTACTATGAATACATGTATGTAGGTCTTAAACATAATTCGTGATATGCATGTGGCATAATACTCGTTCATGTCATGTCCAAGTAATTAGGCACCTTATACACATAGTTCAAGTTATAAGTGAATCACAATTTCAAGCACATAAGCCACATAATAGTAGTTCGACAAGCAAATACATAAAAGATTACATAAATGACCAAATATACATGTTATAAACTAATTGAAACTCAATTAATTCATATAAGAGCATATAAGTACATTTCAAGTACAAGGAATTCATTTAAGGTTTCACGTTATCAATCACACTTGCATAATTAAGGTGTAAAACTAAGAAACGAGTCCATGTAAGTAGCATAATTAGAACAAATATAAACACATAAACATGTTATAACAAGTTAAGAACAAGCTCAAGGTCGGAAAGGTACAAGAAAAGTGGAAGAAAGACATGAAAAGTGGTTTTGAGCTAAATCGGGCAAAAGCTGGAAATTTTCCAAAATGCGCAGGTCGTAGGAAAACTGAAATATCTTGAGTTTGAGAAATGGGAATTGAGTTTTGTTTCTTGGATATGAGACTACACAAATAGAGATTTAAAATGGTATATGGCTCGAATTCTAGTTCAAAGCAAGGAGGAAATGGCATAGGCTCAAAGTCGGGTGAATGTAGAGTTTACGAAAAATGGCGACACCAAAATGAATCGATCATATCTCACAAACTAGAAAATATAATGAGATGATTCCAATTGGAGGTTGTTCTAGACTTGAAAAGGTTTCCAATGGTTTAAAAATCAGGTCAATCAGATCAGATTTGAGGGGTAAACGGGCGTTTGGAAAATGTATTGAAAGCATAAACTGGCGTGTGAAAGCTCTCGGGTGAAAACAGGGGTGCCCAAACGGGCGTTTGGGAAATGAACTGAGGCACGAAACGGGCGTTTGGGTATCGTCTGTGAGAAAAATGAGTGAACAATAACAATGGCAGAAATGGGAACAAACCCCAAGCTCACACGAACCCATGCAACACCGGAAGGCACGAAAATCATACCACGAAGCATATATAACACGTAGGTCACATATTTGCATATAAGAGCTCCCGAAACGAGCCCAAACACCAAAAACCCGAACCTAGCACTATTCATTATCTTCCCCAAATAGGCATATAACATGAATCCAAGGCACGAAAGGGATATTAAATCAAAGCACGTAATGAAAGGGTCACAAATCTTACCTTAGGTCGTTGATCGGACGGTTGGATCTCACAAACTCGAGCTCAGAAGCTTTTTGGCTAAAAGGGGGAAGAAATCTTCTCTTCTCTCTTCCTTGTAGCTGAAACGTGGGAAATGGGGAAAGAATGAGGGGCTTGGCCCTCTTTAGGGCCGGGCAAACGGGTCGGTTAAACGGGTAGGGTCAAACGGTATCCGGTCCAAACGGATCGAATTTTAAAAGGGTAGGGCTATCAAATGGATTTAGAAAATATAAGGTTAATTCATTGAATTCGAATCATCGAAACAAATTCAATGGTAGGGTCGGAATTCGAATTCGAATTCCCGAGCTCAAATAGCCACGAAGGCTCAAACGTCCTAATTATAATTAGGTCCCTAAATTTGCAAATATTGGACAATTGAGTCCAAATGCATTTAGTTAAATTGTAAGCACACGTAATTAAAATAAATCTCACATTGACACGTAAGCATGCAAATCACATAATTCACAAAAACACTGAATCAAACTCTCTCGTGACGCCGTACCAGGAATGCCGATCAGACGTGGCATCACACACACGGTCACTTCATGTTTTTTAGTGCAAAAACCAAATGATCGTGTAACTTGTAAAAGTGACAACACGCTTTCCTTCTTCCGTCCATTTAAGTATTCAACTTAAAGATCACACAGTCGTTTAACCTAAATCTCTCAAATCAGAAGGTTCTCACAAGACCTGTAATGTTTCATCACTGCATTCATCACATAACCGTTTGCAGGCTTCAAGTGACAATACAAGAGGTTGTCACACAGCCGTTTGAGTTTACAGTTGGAACACCACATGGCCGTGTGAAGCTACACTGGAACTTCACTTTTTTAAACATTCACTCGGTTTCCAACTCTAAAGTAATAAGTACCTGACATGGAGTAAAAACTAAAAAGAAGTAATTTAGCACTTAAAACGAACATAAATTCATACAAATAATTGGATAATTATATATTATTAGGGCAAATTTTTGAACGGGACCAAATATTCCTAATTTTTATCCAAAACCCTCCAATTCAAATTTTATACATTTAACATTCTCAATGCACAATACATTTTTTCTAAACCCCCTAATCACTTAAAATGTCTATTTTGTCCTCAATTTTTTACTTTTTCCACACCATTTTTACTACCTCCACACCTTATCTTCTTCATCGTCACCTTCATCCTTGAAGCTGGCGGAGAACCGTCGCCACCGCACCACCGCCGCAGGTGGTCCAAAAATTTCCGAAAAATTCACCGGGAACGTACTCCTCGTCCTCGTTCCATATGTTTGGTTAGTTTTTCAAAATTCAAATCCATTTGTCCCCAATTTCAAATCTAAAATTTTAGATCTAAAAATTTTCAAAAAAAGAAATGTCAATAACTCCCAAACCGATTAACGAAAATCGATTCCGTAAATTGCAATGGACTCTCCGTGTCGAGATCTTCAAGATCCATACAAAAATCGTCCAAAAAAGTCGCCGACGGAAAACCCTTTTTGTCTTGAAAAAACGCAGATTTTCAGGGGAGCTCCGGCGCCTTCTCTGGCCATTTTCGTGAGACGGGGTTGGGACGAATGAAGTCGCGTCGTCGAGTCGAGTTGAAACACGTAGGTGCCGTCTCCGGAAAGTGGCTGGAGACGGCGCCGGACCTACCCCTGAAAAACCAGCGTTTTTCTGTGAAAAACGCATGAAGAAGAAAGGAAAAAATAAAAATAAGAAAATGGGGAAGAAAAAATAAGGGGCATAGGGGTAATTTCTCATATATTATTAATGGTATTTTAGTATTTTTGCACGATTTAGGGGGTTTAGAAAATGTTTCATGAATAATTGGTCCTTAAAATATATAAAAAACCAAATGGGGGGTTTAGGATAAATGTTATGGTGTAGTGGGGATCTTTGATTAATTATCCGATATTATAATATAAATTGTTTTTTAAACGCATAGCTTTAATACACAATTTTTCGAATATTTGTGATGAGTACTCGCCCGATCCGTTTTCTGTATTGACCTAAACTTAGATTTGGGGTTTAAGTTTTCAAAAAGAAAATTTAGAGTGTAATTTTTTACCCATTTTACGCTTAGACTTTTTGTTTTTAATCTTTCCGTACTCTTTATCCATAAAACTAGTACTTTTTTTCCTATTTTATCACGTTATTTTTAGTATTCGTAACTATCATAGTATCCTTTTGTTCGCGAAATCTTACAGAGCGAACTTATCAAATAAACTCTGGAGTACATCTCGTCACACATAGGGTCTTTTTCCTATCTCATATACGACTGACCACATCTTTTAGTTTGATAGGCCATCAATTTCTTGGCATTTACATGTTATAAAAGCAAATAGTTTATTAAATAAACATGTTATTTTGATATTTGAACATTTGGTGTTACATCATATAGATATTTTCTTGATCTGATTCCTCCGTTTGTTGCCATATTTGGTAAACAGATGTTTGAGGTAAAACATATTTATAACTATGAAATTGCCTTAATTTTAAATAATTAATATATAAACAAGGTAATCCAACCACGTATGTTTATCTATACATCAATTATGATAAAAATAATAATAATATTTCGTGTTTTGTCCTCATTCCTTTGTTTGTCGTTTTCTCTCATTTTTGTTTATTGTTGTAAGGTTTCATTAATTTAGATTATTTGATTAGGAACATCAATTATATTGATATGAGAATAAAATTAAATTTGGTTAAGAGATGGGAGGGTTGTATCTGAGAGAGAAATAGTAGATTGGAGTTTAAATTCATGATTATAAGGATATGCATAGGCAGAGACATAACTAAAATTTAATATAAAAAATAAAATTAAAATATCAAAAATAAAGAGAACAAAATTTCTAACTTAGGGGATAAAATTATAAATATTCCAAAATAGACATATAAAAATAAAGAAATTTCAAGATTTAGGAGGAGGCCACCCCTTGGCTCCGTCCATAGGAATAGCTGAGTGTCGGAAGAAAAACCCAGACATTAAATTATTAATGGGTCTATTCCACTCGAGTTAAAAAAAGATATATATTTCAAATATAATGATACATATATTTATTTTTTTGTATTCGTTCATCTTCATATTTTATATCTAAAATAATTAATTCAATAGAATAACATAAAATGTAGGATTCGGATCTCTAATGGATCAAACAATTTCATTTTATATTCAATCCATTTATTTAAAAATGAAATAAATTACTAATACTTATAATCAAATACGAGTCATTATAACTTTTCTATTAATAGCATATACTAAAATTGAGATCGGATTCGGTTTAAACCCGACCCGTCGACAACCCTAATTAAGACTATTGCTAAAAATACAAGTAAAGGGGGGTCTCAAATAGTAGGATTTATATTTGGGCCTTCATGTGCATCCTCTGGGAGCCCAATAACATAAACCTAATCAGGCCCGATTCATTCCTAATTTCGATCCAGCGTTTACTATGCCGGGCTTGAAGATTGCTGAGGCCCGAAATATAAGGCCCGCAAAGCTATCATCCCAAAATCAGCTTGAAATCAAACTGCAGAGAACGAAAAGGGAAGACAATACTTTTCTCGCGGAGTCTGTGAGTGATCAGAAATGGAGAATCCATCAAACCTAACCTCGCTGCCGGAAGAGGAACCGCAAAATGGCGGAGCTGCACCGCCGAGTCCGAGCAAATTGCCGTCTGCGTTCTCAGCTAAACCTGATCGTCCTCCAGTTCAGTATGTCGTTGATCGTTTATTCCAATTTTTCGTAGTTTTTCGCTTGTTTTTTTATTCGGTTATGAGTTGTGTGTGTTGTTGCTTAATTATTATTTTTTAAAATGTTTTTCTGCGTATTTACGATTACTTGTGGTCGTATTTGATGATGATTTGTGTATTTATGTTGTGTTGAGGTTGCTGATCATGTGTCGGTTATCTTATGGAACATAGTCCGGGTGAAGGATATGGTAGTTGTGGGGAAATGGCGTTTAGCTGCTGTAGTGAGATGTTTGAAATGGCTGAGATTAGCATGAAAAATGTTGTTTTCTGTATTTAGATTATAATTTAGGGATTTTTCTCCGTGAGATATGGAATCAAGTCTGAGTTATGTTTGCAGTGCGTTTTTAATTCTTACTGAACAGGGGAAATATTCGTATTTGGAAAGTAGTCAGTCTTATCACTTCAAGTACATTGCACACTGGAGTTTTGGTTCTTGAAGCAAAATGATTGCCTTGGAAAACAATGATCATGGAAAAACAATATAGTAGTAGATTAGTGATTTGAGAAAGAGAAAGTCTTGATTTTATGGTACTAATATAGGGTTCATGTTTCCGACCAATCTATTCAGTGCTAAATTCTGGAATCAAGTGCATGAATTGTTATGATAGTCGCCTATAAACTTCTAAACTGCACGGAGTATTTTCCTCTTATCTCTTTCTGTATGACCTTGATTTTCCGAACATGTCTCTGCATACTTTATCACGGTGTCTAATCTGTTTCTTGTCTAAGTCTTCTAATCATTACTATCTTTTTGTGTTTTACTTTCAGGACTTCATCACAGAAATATGGACCTTTAGATTGGTCGGGCTTCTTTGACCAAGAAGAGGATATTCACATACCAGACTCGGATAATGTAAATGGCATCATTACATCTATTGTTTTTATCAACTTTCCTTTTATTTTACAAGACTAAATGCTTCCATGCCTTTTTTCTCTGATTCAGACTTTTCACATCTATAAGGCAGGGACTGAGGGTCCTGTTACTTTCTGTCTCCATGGTGGGGGTTATTCAGGGTAAGAACTACCTGATTTATTTTACTGCATCCTTTTTTGATATTTCCTTGTAAAAGATGTCTGAACTATGGCATAGAAGCTTAGCGTACTGTGCGTTCATAAGGCTTTTTTTCTCTCGCTTCTGGTCAATGTATGTTTACTTTTTCCATATTTAGCCACAATTAGAAAGCCGTTGCAACTTCCATCCAAGAGAAAGGAATTGGCTAATTTGTTTTTTGACCTCCCATTTGTGCTTATATTTATAAATTATGGCTGGTGATAAGTTTTCTATTTACAAACATTCATTATTTGCTAGAAACTGAAGCATCTGTCATCAGATGTTTTCTCCCTATTGCTTGCAGCGATAATTTTTTCTTTTCAATCTTGGAAGGCCTTGTACTGACTTTGAGAGGCCTTAAGCTTTCCATTTAAATCCTTTGCCAGACATTCTAACTTCAAGAGTCCATGCTGTTTCCGTACTTCAGCTTGTAGTTGTAGCAAGTATTAAGTAAAAATAAATAGCATCGTGTTAAATTCTTAGATTGTAGGGTATCTTTTTTGCCCCCCTCTTTTCGAGTATTCTTGCTATACATACAAATTTCCTTTGAAATCTTGAATCCTCGAATGAAGACCCAATTAAAATAATTGATTTCATGAGATTTTGGAAGTTGAATTTCAGAAAAGCATGCACTTCCTAGAAAAGGCCTCATTCGCACCTAAAAGGCTAAAACGCTTGTTGTACTCAATCATTTTCCCCAGGCTCTCATTCGCTCTTGCAGCAAGTAAAATAAAAGTCAAAACCCGGGTAGCAGCCATGGATTTGAGGGGTCATGGGAAGTCATTCACGGATAATGATCTCGATCTATCTATTGAGGTATGTTCTTGTGATACTTTAACAGAAGAGGAAAACGATGATCCTATTGTTGTTTTATTTTAATATTGTGAGTCCAGCTTCACACATATTTGTTGTCAATAGTTATTTTAAATTTGTTAATGATAATTGCAGACTCTGACCAATGATGTACTGGCTGTCTTGAAGACAATGTATGGGGATTCTCCTCCCGCAATTGTGATTATTGGCCACAGGTTGTACCTACATAATCTAAAACTAATATTATGCTCATATATCATCCAATTGCCAGGCCTAAAAGTTTTGTATCTAGTTAAAAGAATGTGTGAATGTTGGGGAAGGCACTTGTCTTGAGAGTCAAGATTGCCTCTGTGACATCCCTTTACACTTTTGCATGATAATTTTTTCTATTTCTGTAACAACTTCACAAATCACACTATCATATGACATTGTTCCATTCAGTTAATTCATCACATCTTCCCAAGTTTCTGCATTGTGTCTATTTTTTGCAGAATCTAACTGGAATATTAATGCACAACATCCTTTTATGAAATATTGAGCACTAGATTGTAGTTTTGCTGTTTTTTATTAACCATTGAACGAATTTTATCTAAATTCTTTTATTTTTCAAATGAAGTATGGGAGGCTCAGTTGCAATTCATGTTGCTGCGAAGAAGGTGCTTCCTAGTTTGGCTGGGCTGGTTGTTGTGGATGTGGTTGAGGTTTGTGTCGATACAGAAAATATTGAACTATGGAAACCAAATCCTAATAAATCCTGATGACCAGATGGTGGTTATTTGATATTAATAGATATATAGAATTGCAGGGAACAGCGATGGCTTCATTGATGCATATGCAGAAGATCTTATCAAATCGAATGCAGCATTTCTCATCAATTGAGAAAGCGGTAATAAATTCTACATGTATTATGGATGCTCAGTACTGCCCTTATTGTCCATTTCTTTTTCTCTTACCTTTGTTGTTACCGTCTCCTTATGTGGTCCCTTCAGCAGCCAGCTTGTTACATTTGCCATATTGATCATTAACCAAATTGACATTCAAAAACTGATATTCTTACAATTGTTAGATCGTCACTTTCAGAATCTGTCACTTTAGCTGCCATGGTGGAATCCATCAGAACAGGTGGCGGATGAAGTTCTAAGATATTCTTGTAGTTAATGGACAATATGAACGTGTGAGGCAAGGCATTATTCTTGACTTTGAGGGCAATGTGCTGAAGTTATGATACTTTTAGCTTTTGAAACACATAAAATTGTTTTACAAAAGGAATGGAAGAGGCATAAAATATCATTGCAATGCAAAAATGAAAAAAAGAACGGGCATAACATGATGAAAAATAGAAGATCAAGATCATTGCTCTTAAAATAGCAATTTTTTGGCAGAAATAATGAGATGGAAGTAGAGACACTATGCAAGCATATTACTCATTCTATTCAATTTTGAATTGTGCTTTGACTTTTAGATAACAAGTGGCAACATAAACTTTTCTGGAAGTGATACATTTTTTAAACTGAAAAGTATCTTTATGATATCTGCTGGGAGGAATACAAATATAGGTGAAACAGGATGCCACAAAACTTGTGGATAAGTGCTTGTAGAGTTTGCAGCTTGTACCATATCAGATTCATTGTCACAATTTTTCTGCAAAACAGTGAACCCAATGCCTATAGCAAGCAGAGGCTCTAGGGAGGAGTGGTATAAATTGACAACTGAAAGTTTTTTTCACCACGTATAGAACTTATTGGAAAAAAAGAAATCTCACGTGCATGAGAATTATCTCAATCACCCGTTTCTATTTAGTTCATACGATATTCTCTCTGTGAGGTTGTGCTTTATTAACGTGGAGCTTTGGTAATATGGTTGTGCATATGTTTCTGACAGATTGAATGGAGTGTCAAAGGAGGCACTTTGAGAAACATTGAATCAGCTCGTATCTCTATTCCCAGCACATTGGTATACGATGATTCAAGAAAGTGGTGAGTAGGCTAGCCATAGTAGATAATTTTTCTTCTTGAAATGTTGGTTTGTTTCTTTTCTTTATGCAAAGATAATAATTGATACGAGAAGCCTTTTTATCGAACTGATTATTTGCATTACCTGTGCTTTGACACGTTGAACTTAACTCGTTGTACTGGAACTTCAGTTATGCACACCGAGCTAGGTTGGAAGAAACTGAGCAGTACTGGAGAGGCTGGTATGAATTATTCTCTCTGTATGGCAGTTTCTTTAATTGAGACTACATCTTTGAAATTTATCTTCCGAGTGAATTGGATTGTTTAAGTTGTACTCCTGTTCCAGAATTTTTTTGACTAGCAGTCGGGCATAGATACATGTGCGAATTAAAAACAAAGTATTGTATTGATCATCATCATCATTATTATTAGATATTCGAGAAAGTCTTTCCTTCTTTTGAAATAAGGTCAATTTATGGAGCTGTTTGTTTCAGGTACGAAGGCCTTTCGGACAAATTTTTGTCATGTCCTGTACCAAAACTCTTGCTTTTGGCGGGGACTGATAGACTGGACAAGTTAGTCTTCTGAACATATCCTAACAATTCAACGACAAAGTTAATATTGCCCTTGATATCATTATCTGTTGTAGAAAATGTAAAAGGTGGCTTTTATGGTATTGCCCCAAGATATGCATGTTTTTGCCACCTGCACCATTATTTGTTCATATTTGATTGACTTGATCTATCTCTGTGTCTTGACTTGAATTGTTGCAAGATGTCATTTCTAGGAGTTGGAAAGCTAAGATGCCCACACTTTAGTTTATGCTAGTTATTTACTTTCAAAATCAACTTATTTGCACCAACTCATGCATGCTGATTATACCATGCTAAGGTTTAATTCTTTTTATAATGGTTAAATTGTTCCTATGGATCATCTCAGTACGCTAGTGTTTATAGTTGTGCTGTCTTCAAGTTTTTACTTGATATTGTTGATAAATATTGAGGATCACGTTCTCAAACTTTGCTTCACAGTATTTTCCCCCCTCTCGCCTTATTTTTTCTTATGAGATCATAAGTGTATTGTACAAGGAATTTGCTCCATGATCTCTTTGCTTATTTTCAAGTTTTTTAGATTCTTTGCATCATTTAACCGGCTATGTGGCCTGGATATTAAGAAAAGAATCTGCAAGTCCTCGAGTTTGATCTTTCTTGTGTCGTTGCAGAACTCTGACAATAGGTCAAATGCAAGGAAAATTCCAAATGGTGGTAGTCAGACATACAGGCCATGCGATACAAGTATGGTTCTTTTTCTTTATTTTCTTTTTGGAATAACCTCTTCTGTGGTCCAACTGATATTGCTTATGGTATAGCATTGACATATTATATTTGATTCTACAGGAAGACGTCCCTGATGAATTCTCTGATCTGATTCTCACTTTTATTTCTCGCAATAGAATAGGCCCTCATGGAGTTGAGGTCAGTAATCATACTTTCTATCTAACAAACTCGGTTTAGTCTAACCACATTCTTCTCCGGTTTGCATTACACAATATTCAAGATAGTTACCATTTTCCCGCTTTTTGAGTTCAAAATGCTACCCATTTTGAAGATCGTAGAATTATTTTTTAAATAATTTCTGTTATCTGGCAAAGAGGAATCTCGTTGTAAAGCATTTCGAAATTGAGTCAGAGAATGAACATCATAATCAGTGTCATTCCGTATTAATCCTTTGTAGCCAACTGTAGCCATAGATTCTCCTGGATTGTTTATCATAAGTAAACCCTAAAGTTTCAGACCAGAACAAGGAAAAGAAAAAACTATTAGAAAGCTTTGTTATTTCCTCTTTTGTCATTTATGCCTTTTTATTAGCATAGCTCCACAACTTTTTTACTTTGATTTTCTCTTGCAGATTCCGGGACTACGCCGCCCATCATCGACAAATGCTTGAGCAGATATATACATAGAGAGAGAGAGAGAGATCTACTACTATGCTCCACCATTGTACCACATCTGTTGTGCTCCACCATTGTACTAGATCTGTACCCATGTCTTCACCTTTTGGATTTTGACATTTAGGTAGTAAAAATGACATTGATATGATACATTATCGACTGAGATCTTTCGAGATTTGTAAATGAGTGATCAACAGAGACCTTTGATTGTGTTTAAGAGTACTTTCTCCACGAGAAGGATGTTTCTCTGACATGCTTTATGCTTGAAACATCTAAACATCGATATATCAAAGGGTGTTTCGGTGTAGTTAACCCCCCTAAATGACTATATATCAAATGGTGTGTCGGTGTAATTAACCCTTAAAAAAATATGCCTTGCAAATGTAGAACTCTCAACACCGATACAAACCGAAGCATATGCCCCAAGTGGATGTTGATTGAATTCACTTGTCCTTTAAACACAATGTATCAATCTCCTTTTCCTAATGAAAAGGCTATTAAAAAAAACTAACTATTCATCTTGCAATAAATTGTAAAGTTCAAATTGGATTTTTCCAATTGACAAGAACAATGGCTTCTTCGAAGAGGAAAGAATAATGGGAGTCCAATAAAAGTTATCCCAAAAACTTATTTAGAAAAAATTGTGTATTTTTGCTCCACATGGGCGAATCTACCCATCTCAACTGTAAAACGGAGGAACGGATGTAAAGGGCAATCAATTTGCCGTAGACTCCTTGAGGTATGCAATAAGGTCAGCACGCTCTTGGGGTTTCTTCAATCCCGGGAAAACCATCTTTGTTCCAGGTATGTACTGCATTTGAAGAAAGATGTGGCCTTTCAGACGAGATATTCAATTAAGTATAAATGCAACTGTATTCTAATAGTTTAAACTTTTAGATCGGATGGTGATGCATAGTAAAATGAATCTAGCTTAAGCTGTCGACTCTTAAGGTTTCAAGAGCAAGTCTTTAGATTTTAAATTTACGTCAAAACAGTTTGAGGCTGCACCGTTTGCGTTTATAGCTTTACCCAAAATGTATGATATTATTTCGCGTAAAGGGCATAATGCCAAAAAGGAGCAAATAATTAAGGAAAAAGATAATATTGTTGCGTGCCATGAAACATCATCTGTACTTACAGATTTTAAAGTTCTTTTGTCCTAAGCCAGCCTCTAATTATAATTATCCTTCGTATAACATGGTAAGAAAACCAACCCTGAAACATGGACTTCTTACATGCTATTGAAAGACGAAAATTCAATAATTTTTTTCATAAGTAATTAAATAAATGTACCTTCTTGGGGTTCAACAGGTAATCATAAAGAGTCTTTTCTTCCCACGTGACAGCCATGTTCTTGTTAGCAGCAGAGTAGGAATAACCAGGTGTTGTTCCAGACTGCCTTCCAAAGAGGCCGTTCAGATTAGGTCCTATAGATTTACACAATTTCAACAGAATACAGATTAGGATCAAGAAAGAAAAGAATTATCTTTAAGCACAAAGAGAAACATGTTCTTTTTCCTACTAAATGATAAATGAGAAGACAAAGAATTAAACTCTGAAATCAAGAAATGGGACGTTGCATGGCAGATATATTGGCATGTTTTAGACTCACTTGGGCATTTCTTCCTATGCATGGCAAATATATTGGGTGCTTTTGCACTTAACCAACAAAACTTTTATTCGTTACAGTTACCTCCTCAACATAGTGAAATTTAACACCTCAAATCTATTCTCGATGGAATTTTAGCCTAAATATCATATGTAATGATTTTCCATGTATTTTTTAGGTTAACTTGATCGCATCTAGACAACATATGTGTAACTTTTCGGGTTCTTTTGCCGAATATTTTCTAAAATGGGCATGCGGTGGAAATGTGGAATAATTGTTCATGGAGTTGAGAAGGTAAAGCGAAAAATAAAAGAACAAAATTCGGTTGGTAAAGCTCAAAATATATCATAATTCAGATCAGATGTCAATAGGTTTCTATCACAACTTACAACTTAGAAGCAAAATATATAACCTACAAATCTTTGAATTGTCCAAACTCCAAACTAGAACCACTCAGCACATTAGCGACTAATTAATACAATGGCTCTGAAATATGCTTGTTGCCTCTATCAATCCAATTATTCAAATCTCATTATCATCAGTGTAAACATGTATGCCTCTTTTCAATCCAAACCATCTATGCAACACCACCAGAACATACAAACACAACAAGAAACATAAAGAAAAATAGCTTAAATCTTTCAAAGTCCATAAAGGTGAGACCTTTCAGATTTCTACTGCAGAAACGTCAATAACTCCAATCAATGGAACACAATTTGGAAACCCATGAAATTCTAAAGTAAATTGTCCAAGGGGAATTCACCAATAGATGAGATCAGATCTAACCATGACAAAAGCATTGTAAATTAAAGAGGGGATAACGTCAGTTTCTTCATACCTTGTTTGTGGCCAGCCCCTTTGTCGACGGTGTGACACTGAGCACATTTGGTCTTGAATATCTTCTCTCCTGCAGCTTTGTTTCCTGCTGGTGCTTCCGCAAACGACGCCATCTCGATTCAAGAATGCTAAATGCTTTCCTTCTTTCTTGTATACGTATATATATATATATATACAGAGAGAGAGAGAGAGAGAGAGAGCGGAGCTAAAAATGAATGGTTGGGCAATGGGCAGAAAAGGGATTCGGGGGACGTGGTGGCCTAAAGTTCCTTTGCAATTTGCATTCCTCTGTTGGCGTGTCATTATTCTGGTTCTTTTTTCATTATTCTGGTCTTTTTATTCTTCTTTTAATTACATTACACCCCAAATTGCAAATGCGGTCCTTATTAGATTAATAGATTATGTTAGAGAAATAGAATAAAGCATTTTGATCGTGAGTTTTATATTTTTGATACTGATTTCATAAATATTAATATGAGAGGTCAAGAATTTATCTAGTTAAATGGCTAAATTTCTTCCCATAAAATAGCATCTTAGTGGTACATTTTGTATCAACCATGCAACCAGAATCTTTTAATCTTTTTTAATGTTTGGCATTAAAATAGTGGTAAAAAGTTTAATATTTCTATAATAATGGTGGTGCAAGATAAAAAATTTCTCAAATAATTCTAGATTGTCACAAAACTTAATTTTCCATTTTGTTCCCTTTTTCTTTTTAAAACCCTCCTCTGAAAGTTTCTTGATTTGCCGCCACGCCGTCGCTGGCTCTTGCAACTGCAGCAGGAGAAAGGTTGCAGGGATGAGAAGTGAGCTATTATGAGAATCTTGAATAGCTCCAACACAACACAAAATCACTTCAGGTACTGCTTGAACTGCAATCTTCTTTCTTCTTTCTCTCCCAAGACGCAAAACCCCAACCATCTGTACGCTGTTCTTCCCTCAAATTCGCTATTTACAGTATCTGATTTATGCAATTCGTCATCTGGGTCGTCTTCGTTTCTCTCTCATGATTCAAGTTCGCTGCAAAAAGAGCCATTTATAAGCAGTTCATCTTCCGGGTCTTCGTCACTTCTCCGTTTTGGATTGAATTCAATTCGAAAGGAGCAATCTTTGGGCGTTTCTTCATCTGGGTCCGGCTTGAAATGCTATTCTAATCCGTATTTGCTTAGCAAGAATGGTTTTTTGATTAACTTTTCAAGTTGGCAATCTTCAAGATTGTGTTTTGTGGAGCATTTATACAACTGTCACCGTGTATGTTCAAGTTCTGGATGTCTTCATTGTGGAAATAGGCGTAGAAGTTCCACTGCTTCATTTTCCAGTGAGAGGGTTGTTTCTGGTCCTAATGTAGAGAGTGAAGTTCAGAGTGTGGCTAATGTTTGTTCTGATCAACGGGAGTTAGAAAAGAGGAATAAATTCCCTCGGAAATTTGTTTTGGAAATTGTTGATATTCTAAGGAATAATGGACAGGATCTCGAACCTAGGTTAAATTTGCTGTCTTCTAGATTGTCTATTTACTCAATTACTGAGATTTTTGAGGTTCTGAATTCTCAGAGAATTTCAGGATTAAGGTTCTTTGAATGGATTTGGAGTAATAATCGTCAACTACGCAAGAATGCATGCCTCTGTAGTTTGGCTATTGATAACTTTGGAAGATTAGATGACTATGAGACCATGTTTTTGTGGATGAGAAAGTTTACATCAGAAAAGATTTGTCTCACTTATGAAGCTTTTGCATTTTTACCTGTTTTGTCTACCTCCAGTTTGTCATTAAAAGAATCTACTATACAAGTGGCGAATTTATTGAACAAAGTTGGAGGATCATGTCGGAATTCTGGTATTTGTGCATTGGTTGAGATGTTTTGTAAATTGGACTTGTTTGAGATGGCCGATTATGTCATCAAAATCACGGAGAGGAAAGAATCATATTATTGCGTTATGATTCGTGAAAAATGTCGAAGAGGTCTAATAGAAGATGCATATAGTATAATCAGAGAGATGGGAGATTCCCATTTTGCCCCTACCACCAGGCTGTATAATTACCTTCTTGGCAGTTTGTGGAAGAATGATAAACCGGAAGAAGCTCCTAGACTTCTTGATCGAATGAAAGAAGCCGGTGTTCCTCCAGATGCAATCACATTTGAGATTCTTATCAATTTTGTTTGTAGATTAGGCAAGATGGATGATGTACACCTCCTGCTCAATGAAATGTCGTCTCGAGGACTTGAACCTCGAACTACTACTCATGCATGCATTATCAAGACTCTGTTTGCTGCTGGAAAATACGAGGAAGCATACAAGTATGTTGTTGATTCGAGTAGCATATGGAAGACCTCTAGCAATATGATGTACAGCTTAATGGCAAATCTTTATAGGGAAAAAGGTGATATTACGAGGGCTCGGAGTATTCTTATTGAAATGATGGAGAAGGGTCTGAAACCAAATTTCAGCACTTATTTAAAAATTTTGAAGCAACTTAGGAGAACTGCAAGGGGAAATTTAGCAAGGGATTTGGAAAGCAAGCACTCCAAATTTTGTTAGTTCTTTAATTTTGTAATATAGTTTTGCTTTTCTGTTCTTGTTAAGTGAGCAGGAATAGTAACTTCTGTTTATTGTTGCCGGCATCACATTTTTGAAGAGACAACAGTGATACATGATGAGCAATACACTAACGTAGTCGCATCTTTACCTCTCTATCTTCTTTTTTTTTTCCCGTTTTTCTTGTTGTACTCGTAAAGAAGTGCTATTGACACCATTTCACTCCCGTACTCCCATTAGATTGTCACTGTCAATGTGTATAATTTTATATAATGAATTATTGCATATACACCGATTGGAAAATGCTGCCTCTTGAAATTTGTTGTGTTCCTTTCATGTACTTAGTGATGGCACTACTGCACCAGATGGGGGGCTGGCGGGGAGCAGCCATCCCTCAAGTTTTTGCATCCCTTTTTAATTTTTTACAGTCAAACTTATAATTCATTGTTTTTGTGTGGAAAATTTGTAAATTTGGCAACACCCCCACCCTCCTAAGATCCTTGCTCCGTCCCTGCATCTACTTGTTATCAAGACAATCATTTAAGATCAATACCCTCTATCATTAATTGTCTTCACTGCACTTCTCGTGAAGTACATTACTGTTTTGTTCACTCCAACATTAGTCTTTTTTACTGAACTACTCATTCACATTAATGTCGGGAAACATAACTCGCGCATATATTTTCCCATCGAATGCTCTTGCTCTAAGCACGTTTTTGCAGGACCAGTTTTCATATTTAAAGCATTCGAATCTTCGCTAACTGCAGGAGCTGTCCTATAGCATAGCTACGAATTAAGGTAATTACATTTTTTCTAGAGCATGGTTGTTTGGCACTGGATATGAGAAATATGTTTCACATACTTGAGTTTATCATGCAATTAGGATATTATTTGAGATGTGATATACGACTCAACTAGTGTAACAATGTAAATCAGCTTCATTAGATTTTGAAATAATAGTGATACAGCAAATTCTTGTTAGAAATATAGGCCAAAAAATCGGCCATATAGACTAGGGTGGTCAATACACCTGGACCCTGAGTTGGTGTATGTAATCACACACACCCCCTGTAGTTTAAGAAATTACATATAGACCCCATGAGCTATTTGCTAAGATTCCTTGCATAACCTTTGTTTGTCAATCCGCAAGGTCATGCTAAGAACAAGATACCATCCCTTGCTAGAAATAGGATGTGAATTATCCTATAGTGATGTCAAAATAATATATAAATTTTAACCTATATCAATTCGATACCACACGCACACACTCATACACACATGCAAATACACTTATACACTTATACACGCACACAACACACGCTCACACGCCTATGCAAATGTGAACACACACAGACACATCAATCCCAAATCGACATGTCATCCCATGCATGCTCTTCACCTTCCTGAAAAGTATCAAAATTTTCAGGCACCGATGTCCCACCTAGCTCCATCCACATTTTAGGCGAGTCGAGTGGCACTTCATTTATGGCTTGAATTTCCCTAGGCGACAATTCCACCCTCCCTACTGTGCTGCCTTCCCCTGAGCCAATATCAGCATTTCCCGGTGGTGCCCCACCTCCCACCATCACGGCTGCCTGCTGGGCCGCCAGGCGAATATCCTCTGCATCGGAGCTCGCCGGTTTGGGTAGACCCTCAACCAACTGCGGGAAGTTGAGGCGGGCGTCAGAACCCTTCAGGTGATATGCTGCCACATCATAGGCTGCTGCTGCCATTTTAGGGGTGTCGAAACTGCCCAACCAAATTCTTGATTTCTTCCCGGGCTCCCGTATTTCGCACACCCATCGACCCCATTTCCGCTTCCTTACTCCTATGTATTGGGACGTCACGCATTCGTTGTGGCCTTGTTTTTTCATTATCTTTCCTGTTTTTCCTTTGTTTCTGGGTTATGGTGAGTTTTGGGGGAGGAAATGGGAGCTCGAATGAGGTGTATTTGTAGGGGAAGGGAGTGAGTGATTTACTGAGATGAGCATGCTGAATTCTCGTTGGTTGAAGTGACCTTCCTCGTAGCTGCATGAAAGTGGGGATGTTTCTGATATACTAGAAAATTGTAGGGGGGATATGTGTAATTCTTGGATTTTTGTGGGAGAGGCGGTGAGAGCAGGCCACTTGTCGTCTTCAGTTTGTTGTAATATTTTGTGGAAGTTCAGAGTATCAAACGTGTGTTTGAACATCGCATGTCAAATTAGACAACCTTTTAAGAAAAGATTACATGTTGCTTTCCTCCTGACTGGAGAAAAATAGTTAATATGGTATTTTTCTTTATCTTCATGCGATAATTTTCACGTCATCAGCTAGTTTTTTGAACTGTTTCGATTCAAATGGTGCAAGAGTAGATCGATTTCGTGTTTCTAGATATGTCGAGCCTTAGATATCGAATTATCTACATATCATAAGTACTCCCAATAAAGTTCAAGATTCTTAATTTATGTAAACTATTTACTTATTTTGAACTAACTCACGAGTTAATAATATATAATAACCGAATTCCAAAACGTTGTCTTAGAATTCATAATATAAACAAAAACAAATGTTGTTACTATTTCATGATTAAACACCAAGATTAATCTCCAAGTAGGTCCATACCAAGAAAATTCTCTAATATTTAAACATTATTTAAACCCAAGTCTTTGGCAATGACATGACTAACAGCTGGATCTAACAATGGTTTCTTATGTATGTTTAACTGTCTCCCATTAATCCTTTTATTTTAATCTCTATATTTCTCTAATTTTCTTGGGGGTACGGATGTGGGCGGCCTCCCCCCGGTGGTGGGGGTTTATCAGCCAGTATGAAAGGATGAAAATTTTGGTCTTTGTTCTGTTCTAAGTTTGGAACCTAAGCAGTGAAGCACCGACTGAGTACTGTCCAATACTTTTGGAACAAAAGTTCGGTTGTTGAAATGAATCTTTTAGGTTTTGACTGTACTCATAATTGCCAAGAATATAGACACGGGGATACGAACACGATACAGATTTTTTTTAAAAATTTTTCACTTAAGAACTATCAGACATGTACGGTATTCGACAAAACATGACAGAATAATATTTACAAATACCAAAATAGTATTCGTGCATCATAGATGTATATTAAGCTTAATATGTTATATTAGTTGTTTTCACTGTCTAGGAGATTGAGATTCTTAGACAATGCTGCAGGGATCCATTTAAAAATAGGATTATGTTTATGCCATGCGGTATTAGATTTTCGTATCAAAAATCAATCATATATTAAAATTAAATTATGTTGTCGTGTCCTTATTATGTTTGTACTCGTATCCTTATATTTGTGTTCGCGTTTTATAATTTTAAGGATATTTTTACATTCGAAATCAGTGTAAACTATATACAACAATGGAGTTTCATAGAAGTGTGGGCTCATGTCATGAAAATATATATGGCTTAAGTGGAAAAAATATGTAAAAGGATTATAGCAAAAATAGCTTTTAGATCAATCGTTCTCTGGGAAACGAATCCCTTGACCACACTACCCAACCATTACGATAGAGAAAATTTTATTTTCGGTTCAACTGAACCCAACTAATTACAAAGTTAAAATACTCGTCTTCTCATTATATTGATTTTGTCGAGTTAGGTTCGGGTTAGAATTACTCTTACAATACCTAACTAGGGCAGTGTGCAAATTACAATAACACTAATTATCAAATTTAAATACAATAAAACTATATTTTGCAATGATTAAAAATAAATATTAAACTAGAAAAATATACGTAGAGCAAGGAATAGGGTAGCTCCTGTTTTGACTAGTTCAAAAAAGTAACTTTGTATCCCTGATTATGCTTGAACTCGTGTAATTCCGGGATGTTTCTTATTATTAATAAAAATAGTTTCTCTTGATTTTTTTTTTAAAAAAAAAAACTAAAATACTCAATGTTTTTCTACAAAGTCTTGGTGCCTTGACGCCTGATTAGACTACTAGGCGTCGAATTCAAAACGCCTTAAACTCACTAAAAAGTAAAAACATTAACTACAAAGTCATATTATTTTAAATTTAATTATTCTCTCCGCTAAATATTATGATTTCAAATGTAAAGACACCTTTCAAGATCTCTCAATGTGATATATCGTACCGTACACTGATAATATAAAATTAAAAAATAAAATAAAATTATATAATCGTATTTATATTGTATTGTGTCCATATCGTTATGTTTACATTATATTTACATATTTTCATACGCCATGCTAATGTATTTAATTAATAAAAAAAATAAAGAGAGAGGGAAGTAAAGTAAATGGACAAGGAGGGTAGGTTTGTCACTATTCTAAGACGCGGTTTTTTCTTACAAAGGTGATCTTAATCCCATATCCTATTCTCCTAAGCATTTATGATTAATTAAGAAGTTTTCCACCTTAATTTAATATATTAAGACCATAATCTGATCTTGCAGTTTCTTTATCTTAACCGACATAAACACACGTTTCATAAAAAATAATAAGTAAAAATATAGTCATAGAATCTATGATGCACAACTACAATGATACGAACATGATACAATATAATATGAATATAGCGACACGTTTTTTTTTTAATTTTTTATGTGAGAAATATCAAAAACGGTGTCAGATATAATATTAAACACGACACGACATGATACAATAAAATAATATTTTTAAAAATATTAATAGATTAAATAATAGAATATAAGAATACATCCTCATTCATGGTATCTACTAAAGCTCTCCACAGACTGCAAGTTTCTTCCAACTTCTCATCATTGGTTGCACTTAATTCCAGGTGTTCTCCATGCTTCATACCTGGGAGTGTCTTTGATAATAATATTATAATGGATTATTTTTAGATATATTTATTTTTTTTTATAAATTTTCAATGCAATAGAGGGTTTGTAACATAAAGTGGAAAAGAGTTGCCGGAGAGACTTAGAATATAATAAATTAAAATTTTACTTTATAATATGGTCCAAATCTTATAGATTGTGACCAAAAGTCATGTTCCATTGTGATGCAATTGTGTTTGTGGTAATCCGCACCTAGAAACCATCATTTCTAACTCGTGTGTAGTAGGAATCATTTCTAACTCGTGTGTACCTAGAAACCATCAATAGAGGGTTTTGCAAAAACGTCTTCACATTTATGTGAATTAAACCTGGAGAACTGGAATAAGCGGTACAGATAAATGCCTAGCAGTAGCCCAATAAGCGGTATAGACAAATGCCTAGCAGTAGCCAATACAAAAACAAACATTAACCTCAAATTAACAATAACCAAGCCTGTAACGATAACCAAGTATAACACTGCAGAAACATGATATTCATATAATGCCTTCAAGGCCAAAAGATACCATATTCACAACAAAAGTGTAAGAGTCCTAGAAGAGCATACAAGTATGACATACATAATCTAATAACATTTACAATCAAGTTCCAACATACCAACACTTATATACAAGACTTCAAACCAAAAGAAAAGCTACCCGAGACAGACTACTGCTGGACCCCATAAAGCTAGAAATCCTTGTTGGAAAACAGCAGAGTTTGCACAGCGAAAGTTTAAAATTTTTTCCAAAAGCAGACCTAAAAACTTGCAATGTTCGTACCGTATCACAGGGTGTTTCAAGAAACTCACTTTGATTGAAGCTTTCTTGTGATATTGATACCGCCTATCAAACACCCTTCAAGCTGAATGTCCCTCGAACGTCCTTCGATTAGATCCCAAAGTAGGCAATCCTCCAAAGCGTATTCACACCAGTCCTAGAACATGATCAAGCTAGTGAGAATGCTAGTTTTATGGCTTGTGTTTGGCTAGCATATTTTACTTTGAAAAATTTTCTTTTATTTTTCTTAAAAATCTAACGCTTCAAGAACGTTGGTCTAAAGAATAAGAGAAGCATCCCCATACTAGTGGGGTTCGAACCCTAGAGACTTTCAAAGCCTAGTGGGACTTTGCTTTCTTGCTCACTAATTAACTAATTAATTATTAACTTTTAATTAGAAAAGAAGTTCCTAACTTATTCTCCAAGTCTACCAAGAGATGCTCATCGGAACCCCATGTAGCCTCACAATTTCTTTATGGTATAACTCCGTCAATTTCTTAACCTTATATGTTGATTTAACTGGGAGAAAATGAGCTGATTTGGTTAAGCGATCCACTATCACCCATTTACTATCATATCCATGTTAGAAAACACGAATCAGAAAGCAGCGGAATTTAAAAATTTTCCAACAAAAGGATCTTGGACTCGCAATCGTGTAACCAAATTCGTAGAGATAGAAAACTTACTTTTCTTTTATTCTTTCTTGAAGCGTTTCAAGCCACCCAAGAACGCTCTTCTCGCGGCTTGACAACCCGTCCCTCGAAAGTCTCTTTCTACTTCAGAATCCATTGTCGGGATAGCAATCCACACCAACCTAGATTCAATTCATGTTAGAGATGTTCTTAACAATATAACATAAAGAAAGAAACATGAAACGAGAAAAACAGGATTGAAACTCCCTTCGAAACCAGTTTTGCGAAAGTAGAAAACTGCCAGTCACAAAACCCTCGAGAAAAAAAACTCATCCTTCAGGATATGGACGAACGGTTTTCGCCATCTTCTTTGGTTCGATTTTTTCATTCGCTTCACGTCGGGTTCAGAATCGTTTCATCATCCCTTCTGATCGTTTTGCTTAATCCCCACTTTTGGTAAAGCTCGAATCTTCAAAACTTCTAACTTGAAGTCTCTAGAGATAGTCCACCAACTTGGCTACAATCTAACTAGTAAGGATGCTAGTTCTCTAGTTAGTGTTTAGGCTTAACCTAGGGTTTCGTTTATCTTGGAGAAAGGATGGTGTTCAACACATGAACCAAGAATTGTCAATTAGCTCTAAAGGGGAGCATGTGCTCCCCTATATATAGGAAAGGGAGAGGGGCGCCGATCCTAGTCCTTGTTGGGCAAGGATTTGGTTCCTCTCTCTCCTATTGCTTGATCATCAAGTATTTTCCAACTTTGACTTTGAATTCTAATTCAAGTCAACTTTTAAGAGAGCTAAAAATATCCAAACTATTTTTGGATAATTTTATACTTTATTTATTTAAAATAAATAACTTATTTTATCTAATTAGTTAATTCATAATTAATTAACTAGATTATTTTTCTCCAAAATAAGACTTTCTTTTTAATTCAAAATTAAACCAAAGTCTATTAAATAATTAATCACATTAATTATTTAATACATAAATAAATATACACATATATTTATACACGTGTGTGACACGTGTCACAATGACACGTGTCACTCACGTGAGCCACACGTGTGGTTTCACACGTGTGGAACCCTCTTGGCTTGATTAACTCGTTTAATCATTTTAAAGCCTCAACTCATGTAACCAAGTTGTTGTGTGTGACCCTCTAGGTTCTCAATTCAATTAGCAGTGACCCTAATTAATTAATTCACTAATTAATTAATCAGTCCACATATTAAACGACCATAGTCTAGCAACAGGTGTTTAACCCCTAGCTGAATTGGAATGTTCGGATTCGACAGAACCTTTAAGTCATTGATTCATGCGAGATACAATCCTCCTACTTACTATCTCTCAACCATGATCTAGGGTAAGGGAATAGTTAGAACCCTAATAATCTGGTCTTAAAGCTAAGTGCATTTCATATCCATTTGATCTCAATCCAAGAAACCCTTTTCTTGATGTCTTGATCTACTGCCTTGGCCAAGGACTCCATTGGCATATGAATGACTTACACAATAAGAGATCACCTTGCATATGCAAGTGTAGGTCTTTTCTTGATTCTCATTCACTTTCATGAATCACTTGTGCAGCCCCAGCATAAGCCTTGAATCAGTTGTCTAAGGCGACACCCTTTAAAGCTTATACCAAAGACTACAGAGTTAATTCATAAAGTGACAAGGAACCTCAAGTCTAAGGATCAATTAATCACATCAATGACTCGTGAGATATTTCCTAATCTGGAAGTTTCCATTTCCTGAAATAGAAACTTCCTTTCCCATTTAGGAATGTTCTCACACGGGGCACCTCAGTGAACTTACTTATTAAAGTAAGCACCCTCATGTATCACGCACGTATCAACTATACACTTTGCACCTCCATGAAACAAGGTGGTCCTTCTTAAGGGCGTGATCCCACAAGCAAGCCTTAGAGGAGTCAGGTTGACACTCCCACTGTCTGTAGGACTCATCGGCTTGGAGTATTTTACTAATCATGACTTATGTGATATAGGGCTCGTTTCATGAACCATTTCACCTAAATGGTAGAGTCCTAAAGTCATCAGGATTAGGGGAGTTCTCATACATGCGCAATAATAGAAACACACAAAACACGTATTGGCATATAAAGAAGTGTTTGCCTATAATCAATCGTATATTATTCAAAGATTGTCTGTGATACAAGAAAAGTCCCAAAGCAGATTACGTCGAATCGGCTTTCTGGGGCACTATTCCTAACAATCCACCCTTCACCTTTGGTAATCCAGTTAAGAAATCCATGGTCACCTCCTCCCAATTCCATGTAGGTATATGAAGTGGTTGTAATGTTCCACATGGGCGTTGATGCTCTGCTTTTACTTGCTGATAAGTCAAACATCATCTCACAAAGTTAGCTATATCTCGTTTCATCCCATTCCACCAATACTGACTCTTAAGGTCTTCAACATCTTATCACCACCTGGATGGATGGTGTATGCTGATTTATGGGCTTCCTCAAGAATCTCCCTCCTTAACGATTTCGGTACACAAATTATGTTCTTACATTGAAAAATACCTAAACTACCGAAACCAAACTCAAAATTTTGCTCATCTTTGATTCTTTCAATTTGTCTCTAAATTCAACCATCTTGTAATGTGCTTCTATAATATTTTGAACTAGTTCCGATTGGACTGAAATATTTGCAATACGAGGCCTAGACCACACTCGAATGCCAATTCTATCTCTAACTTCTTAGGTAGAAGTCCCTTCCATGTGAGCTACACTTGCTTTTCGACTTAAAGCATCTGCTACCACGTTAACTTTGCCTGAATGGTACTGAATTTGACAATCATAATCTTCAAGAAACTCCATCCAACACCTCTGTCCAGGGGAGACTCTAGAATTGTGGGATAGTGGGGTCAAAACAATTTTAGTACTAATATAAAAGATATTATTAAAAAATAAAATATCTTATTTAAAATATTTATTTTCAAATTATCTTAAAATTTTAACTACTAATAAAAAATATTTATATTATTAAAAAATAAAATATTTAATTTAAAGAATTTATTTTATAATTATTCTCTATGATATTTTATTCCATATGTAACACCCCGCACGTGAGGCGCCACATCCCCCGCACTATGACCCGACACGTGTACGAAATGGAGAGTTCGCACACGCACCAAGTCACAGCGAACGGGTGACAAACGGAAACACACACACTAGTTAGGCAGTACCTAACCCTGTACAAAAGAAAATATGCGAAACATGACAGCGGAAGCCAGGCAAAATACCAACTTTCAAAAACTTTCATACCTTAAACATACAGTGTCATACAAACATCAAAATCAACTAAACGGGTTCGACTAATTCAGTAAACCTGTCCTAACCTGTCCCGAGCAATCATATATTCACAACGGGTTCATCTAATCCGAGCACTTGTCCTAACCTGTCCCGAATTCCATACATTCCAATCATAAATCCAAACCTGCACAGAACATATCTTATACAGAATTTACGATTCATGAAGCAGAATAAAAATGCTTAACAAACTTAAACAAACAGACACAGACACGACAAACCACCGCCTAGCACGAACTCCAACGCGAACCCAAAGCTAAACCTGCACACTAAAAACATAAAGGGGGAGGGGTCAGTCCAAAGACTGAGCGAGGGGTTAACACACGCACACTATACATATATACAGAGCACAACACGTTCAAAATTAAACTATTCGTGAATCCGGGACTAGTTTTTGTACACCAAATCATTTCCTCGTGGTAATATAGATATAGGGTGACTTAGCAAAACAGAACAAACAAAACTTAACTTATATTTAACTTAAAACATACGTTCAAACCCATGCAGACCTAGCACACATATCCAAACATAACTTATTAAGTTAATAGCAAATCCAATTTTATCTTACTTGAGAGTCTACTCCCATTTCACGAACTTATAACCGACAAACATAACGAAACTCGGCGGTTACGAGCACACAGACAGACTGAACAACACAACACAAAACAAAACAAAACATACCACGTAGGTGTGATGGAAGGGTTGCGCGACCCTAGCCATCCTAAAGCGGAAGAGGGGAGTGCTCACTGCTGCTCAAACCCTCGGACTCCATCCCCCACTTCCTCAGGTGGGTTCCAGTACATCCCTTACATGGAAATCTGGGGCCCCAACTTACACTTACACAGATCACGAAAATCGGAAGCTTAACCCGCAACAGACAGACAGACAGACGAACAGACATATCTCATGCATATCGTACTTAGCTATCGTACGTACATATCATGCAGACTGACCTCGAAATCATAACAAAATCAAAGCTAAGCTTACATAGGCTTATACATAACTTCGTACTTTCAAACTTATAACAAAGCCAACAAAATACGTATCTTGCACATATCTACATATACATAAAGGCTTATAAACCGCATGCATTCAAAAACGAGCACATTGCAATAGGGTATAACTATATCCTAACCTCACCTGGCACCAAACACAGCCGAAGACACAGCAGATGGTTCACCCCGGAACCTACACGACCACAAGTCACCACCCCGGGTGCACCTGTACCAACTGGACACACAAAACACAACACACGACTCAGACTCAGACTTAAACAACCCCATAGAGACGCACGGCAAATGCAATCACACAAGCAGGGATCAAATGCATAGCAATTATTTGCAGAAGAAACATTACATAATTTAATCAAATCATATTATTCATTTATCACACAAACAATTCATGGATTGTATAACAAATTTAATTAACAAAGTTTACTTAATTCATTTCATGCAAATTCACGTAGCACCTTTCATACCAATTCACACATATTAATAAATCAAATAAATCATAATAGCATGCTTCCTAATTCATACAAATTTCACGAGGTTACAAATCAAATTCTAACCCTACTCAATTCATACAATTCATATTTTACATATTCAATTCATGTGTTACATATTAGTTTTAATTACTAAGGTTTACCAATTCAAATTAAACAATTCATATTTTTCCAGAAATTACACAAACACCCCCTCTTAAATTAAACAATTAACAAATTCAACAAACCAGAATCAAATTGCAAATCAAGATGTTCAAATATATCAAATTATATTCCATACAATCATTTCATATACATTGAAGTACAATTCGATCGGTAAATCAAGTATATTGCGTTTAAATTACAATTAGAACAAATAATTAAATATTCACAATTATACAAATAAATTCACAGAAAATAAACCGAGTGTCCGATTAACGAACAGAAAGCGGCAACAGACTCACCACAACGAAACGGACATTCTGTCCGAAGCCCGCCGGATCGCCGCCACCGGAGCCACTGAAATAGTGGTCGGCCGCCACCGGAATGTGCCGGAAAAATCCTGAAAATTCCCTCGTGCAAGAATTCCTCGTCCTCAATCCAAATCCTCGATCAATTTCTGCAAATCCCAAGCCAAATGTCGCAAATTTCAGTTTCAACAACACGAAGCCCTAAAATCTTCAAACTTCAATTACTTTCAAACCGGTGAACCAAAATGAGATCCGAAAGAGGCAACGTCTTACCCGTGACGAGCTTTACGAAAGCCCTAAACTTTCTCTCTGGAAAAATCCCCGGAGGTGGCGCCGCCATTGAACTGCCGCTGCACAGCCACCGTACGTCCATCTCCGGTCATCTTTTGCCCAAAATGACACTGGAATCAAGCTCAGGGGGTCGAAAGAGGTCGGAAACCGTTCCTACTCGTCAGAA
Organism: Lantana camara; assembly: GCA_037501455.1. Lineage (NCBI taxonomy): Eukaryota > Viridiplantae > Streptophyta > Magnoliopsida > Lamiales > Verbenaceae > Lantana > Lantana camara. The sequence continues at coordinate 24,104,055 of CM074855.1, read as the reverse complement.
AACACCGCCGGAGAACGCCCAATGCGGCGGCTACAGTGACGCACCGCCGCGACGTCATCTTCAACGCCGCCGTCAGCGACCGTTGGCCGCGCTGCCAACGCCATCCGCTGCGTCTCTTCTTCTTCTTGCCAGGGCCGCCACGCGTGTCAGCAAAATCCCACCGGAGAAGGCCGCAATCGTCGGCCGAAGAGAAGCCCTTTTTCCTCCTAACTGCGCGGATGCCGGAACCACCACTTGCGGTGGTTTTCGTGATGAACGGAGGCCGGAATCGACACGGGAGGGTCCAAAAACGTAGGGTAGGGTGGTGGTTGGCCAGTGAAAGTCGCCGGATCGCCGGCGGCGAAGTGGTGGCGCCACCCGCCACCTTCAGGCCACCGTGGGTCGTCGGTTGGCCGCGATCTTGGTACGGTTGTGACGGGCTCGTCGAGCTGATGAATTTCGACTATTGGTTCGTCGAAATCCGTCGAGAAACGACCGAGTTTGGTGATGTGTGTGAAATCACACCTCGGGTGTATGTGAAACTCCTGGAGCGGGAGAGAGGGGAGAGGGACTGAGGTCTGGCACGCAAAACGAGGATCCGGGATATTTAACTCGGGTTCTCGTACGCAAAAACGGTCGGAAGAACGGGCTAACGAAGTCAGAATTGGGCAAACTTAGAGTCTACGGACTCGTTTCGCTGCCCCGAACGCGTTAAAGGGGTCAAAGAGGTCAAAATCTCGACCGAACGAGAAGTGACTGGAAAATCCCCCCTAAAAGGAGAAAATTACAAAAGGACCCTAAACTCTAAAAGAGTTCATAAGAGGGCCACACAACGCACAAATCACATAATCAAACGCATAAAAAGGTTGGAAGGTGACGTACCTTATTTATCGGATGAGCGGGATGTTACACCATATTTAAGGTGATGTTTGCAGATTACTCCATAATTAGAAGTTAAAACAGAAGTGAAAGTTGTAAAAGCAAGAGTGTTTGGAACAAAAAAATGATAACCATAAAAATAATAAGTGAAAACAAAAGTAGATAATCACTTTTAACTTTTAACTTTTATGAAGTTACTAATTTACCCTAAAATATTCTGAAACATTTATGGGTATTATAATATGATTTAAATATTATATTAATATAAAAATTATTATAAATTATTATAATTTTGTATAAGATTATTTGTAATTAATCAAACGTAGAATTATTCTATAGGTACCTTTATTTAAAAATTTATAAAAATTAAGGAGAGAGAAATTTTAATTACAGATTTTTTAGTTATGAGACTTTTTGAAATTACCATGAGAAGAGAAAAAAATATATATATAAAGAATAGAAAAAGAAAAGACGTAATGAACATATAAATCATATTTGTATGTTAAAGGTTAATTTAAGAATATTAGTGTTTTAATCAGGATATTATTGTCAAAATAGAACTTTAAATAAATTCAAAGAAAACCGTATAATCTATAAGCACATATTTCTACTTAATTTAAGCAGAAATTGGTTTTTCAAATATTTCAAAACCATTAGAAATAATCACTTATCTAGTTTTAAATTTAAGAGGGTCAATACAATTTTTTTCATTTTTATACGGGGTCAAAAAAGCTATTTTTAAAATAAAATATATAAAAATATATAAAAAATATATAATAGCAAATTACATTTTTGGTCCCATAGGATTGAGCGATTTACAATTTTGGTCCCATTCTTTCAAAATTTGACAATTTTGGTCCCGTAGATTTCACTTTGTAACAATTTTAGTCTCAACCGTCAATTTTTGGACGGAAACCGTTAAACGCATGTACAGGGGGAAACTCAAATAAAATGTTTGACAAAAAAAACCATAAAGGCAGCCATAGCCCTACTGGTCGCGAGCGACCCCCTTCATATGTGAGGTCTTGGTTCAAAACCCAAGCAATGCATTTTTTATTTTTTAAATAATTATTATGTTAAAATATAAATATGTGAGGTCTTTGGTGGAGTGCTTATCCCACATCGGAAGAAGAGGAGAACGAAGCCTGCCTTATAAGGGAGTGGATACCTCTTCCCTGTTGAGGCATTTTCCTGGCAGGGCACCTTCGGGTTTAAATTCCAGCAGGAGAAACAAAACCGTGAGGGTGGTGTCGCTTAGCCCACCAAAGCGGACAATATCAACAGGCGGGTTTTCGGGCTGTTACATCTAACATGTTAATAACTTATAATATGATGTGTTATGATGCTTAATTTATTTTATGGAATTTATTTCGATGCATGAAACGTGAAGATAAGTTCATACGTGCTTAAGTGCTTCATATACTATTTCATTGCATTCATATGCATACATTCGCCTCGCCGTGCGTCTATTTGGTACATTATCGAGTCTAAGTCTTGAGCTTTGTGTTTGTTTGTTACAAAGGTGGTTCCTGAGAAGGTTATGAAGCCCGAAAACTAGGTTGTCGGTGGTCGACACACACGTATCTTTTGTTCTTGTGTGTAAGGTGAGGTTTAGGGATTTTCTTTTAGTTAAATAACCTAAAACCCTTATGTGTTCGCATTTCTAAGCCCGCACGCAAATATATATTATATATATAATTAGATATTTGTTGATTATGATACGTTATGATCTTATGAACACCTTCGGATTTTGAAATTATGTATACGCGGGTATGTAAGCTTGATCTTGAAAACCTTGTGGTATATTATGATATGATAAGCTATGTTATGATATGTAAGCGAGTTAATCCATGAAAGGTTGGTATATATATGTTATGTTCCGTATGTTTGGGCCTCGGAGCTATGAGTAAGGACATCCGGGATGGTATCAGGCCGTTGGGATCATCACTCCTTAGCATAGTTCCATATGATCCAAAGTGTCACGCACGACCCTGGGAGTTTGGGAAGGCGTACTCTTCGACTCTCGCGGTGTAAAAACCGAAAAAGACTCGTAGTGGGATCGCTACCCCTCGAGGTTATGTTATGTATGGATAGTTAGGGTTTACGTAGCCCTTCTATCTCGTAGTTTGGGGGATTGTTATGTATGATTTCGGTTTTCTAATGTTAATATGGAAGGTAAGGTTGGAAGCTTGTTACTCGCCCGAGCAGTATGATTTATGTCTTGGAATTATGAAATGGGGATAGTTTTATGAAACATTTTAAATAAGTATACGTATATATATTAGTTTTTGTTTGAAAATGCTTTGGCATGCAAAACCTATTCCCGGCTCATGATTCATCTTTTTTATATGTGCTTTGCTCTATTTTATATAGTATGTGGGTCTGCATTAGCCCCCTCACTCAGACGGTGGACTGACCCCTGTCTTATCTTTTCAGGTGACAGGTTCTTTTGAGCTCGTGCTAGGCGGGGAAGTGCGTCTGTCGAGTCACACTTGGTCATATAGATCGGGATAGGATGCATTTTGGTCTCATGCGTATATTTTGGATGTAATACTCTTAGGATTTTGCTTTATGCTATGAATTTATGGAATTGTATCTTGTATATATTTTGTCCTCTTGGGTCCAGTTTGAATATTTGATGATATTGCTTCCAATATTTTGTTGTTGTGATTGGTGTTTGTTTTGATTTCGCGCACTCTGAGTCGGTATTAGCTCCGCCTAGCCTAGTGCGTGCATTGGTCTCCCGTTCGCTATGACTTGGACTTGAGTACGGACTTTCCATTTCTTATTCGGGTTCGGGTCTTGGTGCGGGGGATGTGGTATCCCACGTGCGGGGTGCTACAAAAATCATGACAAAAAAATTGAAAAAAAAATATATGAACAAAATTTGAACTATTTACCTTAGGAGAGTGGTGGGGACATATATTATATATACATACACACCCTAATTTAACATATTATATATACATATGTTATATATACATACACCGAAATAATACGATATATGTAGAGAACACCCTAAACAAATCATTCTAGCCTACACTACACTATAGCCTATATATATAACACTAACAACACAAACTCCACTCATCACTCCCCATAAAATGCAGTGCCTCCTACTTTTCTCTCCTCTTTCTCGCGCTCTCTCTCTCTCTTCACCACCCTCCACCTCTTCCCTCTACAGCTAAAATGTCTCTTCTTTCTCTTCCAAACATGAAGTTGTCTACTCCACCGAAGGTGCTGAATCTTTTCATTTCTGCTGCTCCGTCATGCCTACTTACTCCAAAAATGAAACTCTCTTCTCCATCAAAATTGCTGAATCATTTTCTTCCTATTGCTCCGTCGCGCCTCCTTACTCCAAAGTTGAAGCTCTTTTCTCCTGCTTGCTTTGTTGTTGTTACTGAAATCAAAACCGCGCAGTCATTGCCCCGTTACCTCCGATGAGGTAAATAGTATTTTGTTTGGTATGTTTGTTGATTTGGACGATTTTAGTTGGATGGGAGACATTTTTTTTCTTCCTCATCATCATGATTGGTGTCATTTCATGTTATTTGGCCGATAGAATTTTTAGGGGTTAAGTTTTGAGTCTTATGAGGAAATTTTGTTCTGTTATGAGATGCGAGACGTTGTTATTAAGTGATGGATGCTGTTATTTTATTTGTTTTTGGTTGCATGCATGCTGTTATTATTAACTCTTGAAGATATAATGTATTGTTTTGTTATGAGATGCGAGACGTTGTTATTAAGTGATGGACGCTGTTATTTTTTTTTTTTTTTGTTACATGGAGGCTGTTATTGTTAACTCAGAAATATTACTGGAATATATAATAGGGCAGTTAACAAAAAGATCAAATTTTTTCAAAACTTATCTTAAACCCCCTAGTTTGAAAAATGTATGTTTTAGATCACTAATACATAATTTATATTTCCTAACCCCCTCCCCCCAATGCCCTGAAAAGTCTGTTTCGCCCTTATGTTTTTCTTCCAACCACACCATTTATGCTTCATCCATGCCCCCATTTTCGATTTTCTATTCTGTTCTTCTTTGCCTCTCTCAGGTTAAACAGAATCCGATCAGCAACATCCCCAATTGTTCATCTTGCACATCCCGTTATCGGAAAACACCCAATTTGCAGAGAATATCGCTAGTTTGATACAAAATCTGAAAAACCCAACATTTGGAGATGGATGCCATCGGTGAAGTTTGTGGATCGATACGGTGCAGTGTTTATTTTGAAGGCAATCTTCATGTCTATCGAATTCGAGAGGCCAATACTCTTGAAAACTTTTAGTCGGAGGTTCAGCATCACTGGTCCGACTTCGACTTTGCTTCATATGTGGCGTAGTACGAGGCTGCCCATAGGGAATATGAATCCTGGATTAGTTTGAAGAAAGATAAAGATATTGAGGGCATGGTCTCAGTGCATTGGCTAGAAAAACAACACATTGGGAATTTGAGAGCGATTCAGCCCCCTTCAAGTTCAGCTCAGAAAAAGGTAGTCTCGTTTTATGCCTCTTCTTTTTTATTGTATTTGTTATTTATTTGTAATTCATATTCGTTCGACTTGTTTTGTATTTGAAAAGGGATGACGAGGGAATAACATCAACCAGTCAAGCCCTAGTCGTTCACTCTACTAACAATGATGAATCATGGAGTCGTAGCATCCGTGGCGTTGACCAAGTTTTTAGGGATGTTAATGACTGCAGGGTTCATTTGAAAAACTAGCATATTGCCATGAATCGTATGTTTAAATACTTGAATAATGATAGTGATAAGATTATAGCCTCGTTCCCGGTTGCAAACTCTAAATAGAGGTTATATGCTTCTTACCGTAGGAGAGATGGTGAATTTGCCATAAGGAAGTTAAATCCTGAACATGTTTGTGGTTTAGAAACTGTTACGAATAAAAGGTCACATCCTAATGCCGATTCAAATTGGGTTGCGGGAGTAATAAAGTGTCATATCATTGCAAATCCAAAATACAAACCAAAAGATATAGTTTTTTATATCCGGAACGTGCATAACGTGGAAATTTCTTACCATACGGCGTGTATGGGGAAGGAAATAACATTGCATGAAATCCACGGTTCTGATGTTGGGTCCTATAATCGACTCCATTGATATATGAATGCTGTAAAATGTTCAAATCGACTCCATAAATTGTATGTTTAGTTCTACATTTTTAATTCATCACTCCATAAATTGTACGTTTAGTTCCATATTTTTTATACATCACTCCGTAAACTGTACGTTTAGTTCTACATTTTCAATTTATCACTCTAGAAATTGTACATTTAGTTCCACATTTTTAACTCATCACTGCATAAATTGTATGTTTAGTTCTGTATTTTTAATTCATCACTCCATAAACTATACGTTTAATTCCGTATTACCATTTCATTACTTCACAAACTGTACGTTTAGTTCTGAATTTTTAATTCATTACTCCACAAACTGCACGTTTAGTTTTGTATTTTTAATTCATCACTCCACAAACTGTGCATTACGGGATGCATTTTTAATTCCTTGCTAAAAAAATCAGCAATATAATTGGTAAAAGTTCTCCACAAAAATAAGAATTCAATTAAGCAAACCACAAATTTTATACAAATCTCTCACATTGTTTGGCTAGAAAAATACTGGCTAACTTAACACAGTAATTCGCGATATTGCACGTCTCAGCATATGTCCTGAACTCTTCAGTTTCTCGTACAAGGAGCTCACCATACAGACATATTAACACGCCACAATTACTGCTTCCCTTATCCTGGATTTTCATTCGTGCCCACAATATTTCCCCTTTGTTTTGATTCCGGACAATATCGTTCTTCTCTCAAAACTTCCAGAGGAAATGAGCCCATATTTTGGCATCGTTGTTGGCTTCTTCGGTATGCATCGAGTTGTAGTGTTTGAAAATTTTGGGCTCGATTTCAAACATTAACATATGCCTATAAGCATTGGTAAGTATTGGGAAGACGACGTACTGACATCTGTAAAGTATAGATGACGTAACCTCATTCAGCAACATGCGTAACCACTGTTGACTTCATGTAGTATCAAAATTTTTTATTTCTTCTATGGCAATGAAGGGGCTCGACTTCTTCCTCGTTTTTGCTTGAGTTCTATACTTCAATTTCTTCAAAAACTCCCACATGGAGCAGATAAAATGTATGTGGTGGAATTTGGGCAGAACGTGTCGAGACTAGTTAGCACGTCGTAGTAAGCTATGATAATGTTATCATTCGTCTCATGCCCCAAAATGAGATCTCGTAGGTTTTTCACGAACAAAAAAATGTGTATTTGGGCTCACATAAACAATATCCCCTCTATAAAGCAGCAAAACGAATTTAATTCATCAATACAAGTTAGAGTCAAACCACTAAATGAAGTAGGAACAATTAGTTTTACTCCTCTTTGTATTCCAAAATCAACTCAAATGCCTTAGTACGCATTTCCTCAATCACCACTTCACAACCTCAGGCCTCTTTCGGCCTATTAGAAAAAGAATTGTCTAACAATTTTTTTGGCTAGCTCCCCCACATCATTCTTCGTTTCGATCTAAACTCATGTCGTCCAGAATCACTATAGTCATCGCTATCACCCTTCAACTGCGCATTGACTTGGACATCACAGAGTCATTCATCGCCACCTTCTGCCTCCTCTTCGCCACAATCAACATGAACCTCTTCCTCAATATAAACTGTTTCTACAACCTGTAATAGACTTTTTGTAGCACCCGGAACGCTAGGTGCCACATCCCCCGCACTATAGTCTCAATCCACCACATATGAAACGGGTAATCCATGCATGAACCGACACTATAGCGAACGGGAGATAATAATAAAAAAAACAACAACAAGGCTAGACGGGACTAACCCCAAACCAAACAATCAATTCAGTGTAATAAAAGCGGAAACAATAATTCATTCAATACTTATAGGTACCATAATTACATATCTACTAATAGGTACCAACATTTCAGATCAATACAATATCATTTCCAAAATAACTAATAAGGCATGCTACAAAATATCAAGTAGCTATACATGAACAAAATATGAGGTGAAGTGTGCTAGACCCAAATTAAAGACAAGCTAGACTCTAATTCCCGCCTAGCACGCACCTGCAAAACAACTGAAAAGTTGAGGTGTCAGTCCAACACGGACTGAGCGAGGGGCATAAATAAATATATGCGCACATACGTGCAAGTTATAATCTCGGGTAATAACTTTGGAAAATAGCATTACAACTTAGTGAAATAAAAGATACTATCGCCCGAGGTTACAACTAATTCAATTTATCAATTTAATCAATTTAATACAATCAATTCGTGGCCCGACGAGTGAGGGTAATTCTCCAACCTTACCCCGACTGTGTACAATCAATCAATCAATTATTCAATAGTTAAGTGATCATGCAATTCATTACGGTGCACAATTAGCAGTTTCAATAACGCTTTCTTCCTCCGGGTGATGGTGGGATTGCAAGGCCCCACCATCCAGTTAGTCTGGGCAGAGGGTACATGAATCCCTAAGCCCGGAACTCCTTCCTCCCCTAATCTCCTAGGGGGTTCAGGGGTCATCCCAATTTGGTGAGAATAGCGCTCGAGTTACCCGTCAGCCCATGCTTTCCCGGTTGACTCGAGCCACTACCCTCGGGCCCACAGTGCAATACAATACTTGCCAAATCAATCAATCAATCAATCGATATAATAGCTTGGTAAATCCTTTGAAAACCAATAACATTTGAAAACTATAGGTATATAGGTACAATTTTGGCTTAAACTTCACATAGGGTTTTACGGGTTCTATGTATCTAGAATTAAACCTCACCTGACGACCAAAACAAACAAGGAAACAGCTCACGGGGCCTGCTCCTCGTCACCAGGAAGCTGGTCTGTGCAAGAAAGATAATTGTCCGTGAGACACGACTCAAAATGTACCAATTATGACGAACGGCGCGATAATGATCATTAAAACGGGCAATGATAATTTATGGAATGATATGTTCAATTTCATGCATAAAACAATCATATAATAACACGTATCGATCAATTAAGGCATTAAAAACGGGTTTGGAAAATGCAATTTTATGCAGAAAATTTTGAACACCCACTGGAGCCTGGGAACGGCCGTTCCAGTTTTGAACTGGGGCTGGGAAGGGCCGTTCCCAGCTCCCCGAACCAAATCCCGCGCGTCTGTAAAGATTTGGGAAAATTTAGGGGCTGGGAACGGCCGTTCCGGCCACAGGCCAAAACTGGGAAGGGTCGTTCCCAGTCTCGCGGGACAGCTGGCTGGGGTGGGAACGGTCGTTCCCAGAATGAACTGGGACGGGATATGTAGATGCAGCAGAACAGAGCAGTAGCAACAGAGCAACAACGTACCAAAACTCAAACCAACAAAAATGGATCAAACTCAAGTTTAAATGCTCAAATATCATGATATACACATACTAGCATACATATAGATCAATAACAACTCATAAAAACACTTAATTCCACATTAGATCATCAAGAATCCATCATTTGAAACCCATATACTCATTCATGCTCCAAGTCCAAAATTCACAAGATAAATGCATCAATCTTAAGCTTAAAGTTCATAAACATATTTCCAATAACCAATACACAATTCAACCAAGTCATTTCAAAGCCCTATCTATCCCATTTATATCAAGAAATCATCAATACTCCAAAAATACCTCAAATGAAAGAAATGGAAGATGAGATGAAGATATGATGTTGATGATGCTTCAATGACCACAAATCCCACAAATTGTAGCTAGAATGATGAAATCTCCCACTTCTCTTGGTAGGGTTTGGTTCGGTTGAGCAAGGAAGAAAATGAACAATGTGTATGAAATGTGTTTGTATGAAATGGAAGCAAAGGTACGTGATTGCTGCTATGAAGGGGGAAAAATGACTCCAATTTACTATTAAGTCCTTCCATTAATTAAGTTATACGATGGGGTTAAATTTCAAGATAAGTGATCATTTAAGTCCAATGCAATTAAGTCCCAAAATCATGAAAGTGAGTAAGTAAGGCCATAAAAGGGATTAACTCATGTTCGAGAAAGTAATACACGTTGCAACCAAGTTCAATTTATGCAATAATTATAATATGATATGAATTTCATAAAATACTAAGAATATAATTTTATAAAAATTTATGTCATGACATGGAAAATTAAAGAAATGATCAAGTAATAATTAAATTAAAACTCTCAAACCCACACGTGTCATTCATACCTGAAATGCCAAAAGCTGGGGCATTACACTTTTCTCCCTTTTATCAGTCGTTCAAACAGGAACAATCTGCAAATTTAAATAAATCAGTAGTAAATATGTTGAATGAAAGATGCCAATTGGTTGAATAAATTCGGGATACTATGGACTTATGTCAGCCCAACAAATTTTTTCCAGAGCCTTCCTTGCATTCTCTTTCGTATTAGGCAATGCACTTCTCCTCTACTTGAACCAGCGAGAGAATGCTACCAACCTTTTTTAGATGCCGAACTTTTGAATTCGATCGTAAAACAATGCCTGATATAAACAATAACTTAAACATGTATATACATCTATATAAAATGAAATAATATAAACAACCAATTCAAAGACTTACCAACAAACCCATGGTACAACCATCAACGAAATCATGTTTCTCATCAACATGTTTATGGATACCTTTGATCAAAAACATATGAGCACCAGTGCCCCACGTGTATTGTCCAATCTTGGATAAATCATCGACATAGCAAAGAAGACCGCCAGGCACATGCAAACTGCTATGCGGGAACAACAAACAATTGAATACAAAGAGAATTTACATCCTTATGAAATCGTCAATTCCATCATCATCAGTCCTTCCAAAGAATTCTTTCACTTTATTCTCAATATTTACTTGAGAGACGTTGTTTCCCTTATCGCCAAAATACTTGCTCAATGTATTTGATTTAAATTTTCTCGATAGCAGGATAAGATGACCGTCATGCTGCAGGCCAGTTACAATGCTAAATTCCTCCAGACAAAATAAATTATCTTGGCCTCCGAATTTAAATGTATTCATGTTGTAGTTGTAGTAATCCAACAGGAAACCAACTCTGTTAAGACTTCCCGAATGACCCGGTGCTCCCAAGAAAGAACCAAATGGAGATTTTTGGATAATTTCCAGTTGAGCTGAATGGAAACGATGAGAATTTCAGACAATTTATTAAAGAAAAATAACTTACCTTCTTCTTCTTAAAACGTGTCATTGCCTCCAACGAAGTGGAAAAATGGGGTGCAACTTGGGGGAGTGGGAGGTAACTGGTGGAAGGTGCTTCATGAACACGGTTTGGTCGGCAGTGGTTGCAGATGGTCGGAGGTGGAAGCCAAGGTCCCCGACTACTACTACTACTTCTTCTTCTTCTACAACTACGATGATTTTTAACCGGGCTGGTCGGCGGTGGTCGGCGGTGAACGGCCATTTCAGAAGACAGCGGTGGAAATTTCAAAAAATCGTCGGTGAAGGAGAAACTGTGATTAAGGGGATATGGCTTGTAATTCTTCAATTTTATCAAGGGCAAAATGGTATTTTTACACATGTTGGAGGAAAAGTATGTTGTGTATTAGGGATCTAAAATAAGCGAATTTCAAATTTGGGGGTTTAGAATAAGTTTTTTACCTTATTAGGGATCAATTGTTAATTTATCGTCTTTTTTAATGGTAAAATTAGCAATTTTTTGGTTTTAGTCGTGATTAACTGCCAACAATATAGTTATATCTAAGTACCCAAAAATTAAGTCTAATTACAAGTCACTCCTTATTCTTTTTATTTTTATTATATAGTCCCTGAGGTCATATCAGGGGTAATCATGTCTTTTCGCGTTTTCCATGAACCTCAAACAAAAATTAAGCTTCATGAACTATATGGTAAAAATCGAAAGAATAAAAATCGACTTGTACTTAGGCCTAACCTCAGGGTACCTAGATATAATTCGTTCTATTTATAATTAAACAAGCCATTTTTTTAGGAAGATTGTCAATGGTTTCGCAACTACCTCAAATAAAGTTCGAACTCATGATTTATTTCTTTATAGGGACGGATGTTCACAAATTACAAATATAAATACTTACCATTAAACTTTTTTTTTTTTTTTGTAATTGAGAATGTTACCATTAACCTTTTTACTTGTTTTTACCATACATTTAGTTGTACCTATATATTTACACCTTAACAAAAGTTTATTTCATTAGATTGCAATCCAATGGGATATAGTTGTTGGTGGATATATTGAGTCATATAAATAATGCAATGTTTACTTTGGCTTGTAGTTATTGTATTAAATTTACTCAACAATTTCGAATGTCTATTTGGACATGCATAATTCATTTTTAGGGGCATAATATTCCATCTTTACCCTCCCCTTCCAATTCCACCCCGACAAACCATTTTTGGGGTAATACTGTAAGAAAGTGTTTGGTATGGATATTAACCCTCATAGATACTAGACACCAAGCTTAATATTCAGTATGGTAGCAAAAATTAGGTGATATTGGCCCGGCCAACTTAATATCCGGCCCGCGGAGGCCCTCTATTGTTCATGAATTCACTCATGTAATTCATCATCGATTTCGGCCGATATTAACTCACGTTGATTTTGAAAGCAAGTTGCTAGTGCACGGTACACTTTTTCCTTTTCTATTATTTGCCCCGCATCACAGTTTTTCTTAAGTACTCTTCTCTTTAGCTGTGCTAGGGTTAGAGTTTCTGGGTCAAATCTTGCATCTACGAGGCAAGGTGGAACTGATAGGTATGTAAATCTCACTTTTTTTTTTTTTTGGACAAATTTGGTTCATGGGTTGCAAGGGTTATGACATGATTTGCAGGAGCGGGTCGTGGGTTCATTTGTAAGAGGTAAGCGCTAATCTGAGCAGGTAATTCGTTGATATCTTTGAAAATTTCATATAATTAGCGAGGTGTGCGAGCTGATTGTGTGCCGCTTTTTCATTCTTAGTTTGTTGCTAGTGTCAAGTTGTTTTTCTGGGCTTCCATTTGAGCAGGGTTGTGTGATTCGGATTTGTGAGGAAAATTCCAAAAAGGGCGATTGTGTTGATTTATGAAATATCTTATGTATACTATTTTTGATTTGTTTCTTCATTCAAACATCTCCACTTTGGCTACTCGCCTTTAACCCGTCATGAAGTCCCTTGCAACTTTTGTTTTTGAGTATTGATTGCTAGAATTGGATTCGCAGATTTGTTTGACTAACTTGTAATGGATCCATACACCAAGGTAAGGTTTTTTGCTTGGGTAGAGTTTGTAGTAAAACGTACAGCTCTGTCCATGGCCTTGCTCTATTTGTTGTATATTTGGTACGATCAAACGGTTGAGAGTGAGAGACGTTCACGTAAGCGTCGATACTCTATCATTGCAAATCAGCCGGACCAACTGAAACATCTGCGCCGTTTCACACAAGTTAGTGATCAACCACATACTCGTGCCAAACAAGCCGGAAGCATGGAGTGAGCAAGATACTGTATCCATGTCTACAATAAAATTGAGTTATTTTATAATTCAATTTTTAACTCGTAAGATACTGTATCCATGTCTACCTCATCTCTCGTGCTAAAAGACCTACACAAAACATCAACTATATATCTATATTCTATTATTAAGCGCGAGATCTAATTGTGGTATCTTGGATTTGTCTTTTTTTTTTTTTTAATTTAATTTGTTTATTTTTCTTCAAAATGTATATAAATTAGTTACTTATCTATTAACTCTACTTTTCTCTAACCTCACTCTTATTCTTTTTTAATTCTTTTTTAATTTATATTTTAAATATTTCCTATTAATATATAATTATTAAATTTATATTAAGATGACCAATTTAATTTAATATATTTAAATAAAAATATTTTTTTCCTTTGCACACCAGAAATTACTATTATAAAATTAAACACCAGAGATTAATTGATTGTTCGACTAACCCATCATTATATAAATTATCAAGTAAAAAGATTTCTAACTATAGAATTTTAATTATACTTGATTTCAAAGTTGCCCATATTTTTTCCCGTAATTTTTAGTACATCACATATGAAAGTTATCCGTGGTTAATAAATTATTATTAAAAATGATGTGTGATTATAAATTTTAAATGAGACATAAGTATAATTATATCTAAATATTAATATTACTTATAAAAATTTTCATCTAATTATGTTTTTCCTGCAAATATTTAGAACTTGGAATAGAAAATCTGAGTGGCGAGTGGCGACTGAATAGCAGTTAGTAGCACTGTAGCACCCATGATTCACACAATTTCCACCTTCCATTTCTATCCACCTCACCGGAAAACAGACCTCCATGTCCAACCTTCCACCGTAGCTACTACTTCCGGCAATCATGCTACTTTCAGAAGCGACAATCACGGTCGTGGCTCTTTCGCGGCGGCTCGTGGAAGAATCAGCCGTCTCGTGCTGCGGCCGGCGGCGGTGGCTTCCACCGCGACGGAGCTGGAATCGGCGTCGGAAGTCGTCAGGAAGTTCTATGACGGAGTCAACCGCCGCGAATTGGCCCTGGTGGAGGACCTCATTGCCGTCAATTGCGTCTACGAGGACCTCGTTTTCCCCCAACCATTCGTCGGTCGCAAGGTCACAAACATTAAATTTTATTCCTTAATCGTGCTTTCTAGAGTTTGGCGTAGTTTAATTTGAGTGAAGTTTTGATTTTCGAATTGCTTTGTTTATGTTTTCCTTGGCTGCTGCGATAGAAAGGAATTTACGCGTGTTTAGTTTTGATGTTGTCAGGCAATTCTCGAGTTCTTTAAGGAGTTTATGGAGTCCATCAGCGTAGATCTGCAGTTTGCTATTGATGATATATCTGAGGAGGATACCTCCGCTGTGGGGGTATCTTGGCACTTGGGTAGATTTTGTTTCTTGTTGGAGTAATTTTCATATTTTTCCTTACATTTTTGTGAATTTTGGATTTGGATTTGTTGAAATGGTCACAGACTGGAAGGGGAAACCCTTCCCCTTCAGCAAAGGATGCAGCTTTTATCGTTTGGATGTAATCGATGGCCGCAGACAGATTGTGTGAGTAGCTAGTATTTCCCAAGCGGTACTTTGTTTATGTTGTTTAGCTTAGGGAGCTTTAGTATCCACAAAATTTGCCTACATTTCTTGGATGTCTGGAACTCATGGCCATGTGTATTTGCATCTGTAAGTATGCAGTAGGCAAAGGTTGAGAATCAAAACAATGAATGATATGAATCTGTATGGTGAGACATATGCTTGTATTCAGTAGACTTCATATTGAAAATTTTGCAACCATACCATAACTATTTCGTACTCGTGTTGATTTCTGTGAAACAGTTATGGAAGAGACTGCGTAGAACCGCCCATCAAGCCTGGAGATGCAGCTTTGGTACGTATTTATAAGCACACTTTCATTGATCCTAGATTGCTCCAAAAAGTGTTCACTCATCTTCTGCAGTTCTGCTAATGAACCACACAAGAGTTGGTGGTAGGAAATTTTTTAAAAATACAATGGGTTAGTTACAGTGGCATAACTAGAGGCTTGACCAAGCTACACAAACTTTCCAAAAGGTTTGAGAAATTACGAAAACTTCCCCTATCTAACAGTGCATGTTAGTACATTACAACTTGATCAGTGAATTTTGATGACTTGATCTATAATTTTCTAGAGATACACTATTTTGCCCTTCGCACTAACAGGTTATTATTGAGTTTTAAATTCATGTAGTATCATGCATTAATACCAACCTTCAGTTATGCAAAGGGAAGTTTTTGTAAATTTACAAACCTCAGGGTCGGGGGAAGTTTGTGTAATTAGGCCAAGGCAGTGTAATGATCCGTAGTACGAAACCCACTTGCATTTCGTCATCCTACTGCTTCTGTTGTTTTCAACTCTTTGAGATTCCTAGTTATTATAATATCATCCCATAAAGATTACGAGTTCAGATTGAAAGACAGAGTCTTACCCCTTCTTCCCTTGTACCACATGAGGGTTTCCAGGTTGTTATTAGAGGAGTTACTTGGCTGCTGCAGAAATTCCCATTTTTGGCGGACCAGTTATAGTTGAAGCAAGACATATTGTCGATCGTTATGACGAAGAGATTATACCATATAGTAGTTATTCAACTGTATAGAAGATTTAGCCATGAAACGAGAGATCATGTGTATCCGAATGGAAGCAAGATAGTAAGTCAAAAAGTGGCTAGTATATATGTACGCACAAACATATGGCTGTATAGTTCTAAGTTCATTGTCTTGACACGTTTTTGTGAAGTGAATTACGACTGTTCTTTTCATGTGCTCGATCTAACACCACGATTATTCAATGCAAGATGGATGCCAATGTTATGTTTCTCGGAAGCCAGGCGTAAATGCAAACTTTTGTTTTTTTTTGGTACAAGTAAATGCAAACTTATCGGCTCTAATGAATGAACTCTTCTAAAATATTATTTTGCGGTATCGTGTTCTGTCGTATCCAGTATTTTTCGCATAAAAAATTCAAGAAAAAATTTGTATCGTCATATTCATATCGTATCACATACATGTTGTCCTGTGTCTACCCGTGCATGATATAGCTTTAGCTTATCCTGGCACTTGGAAAATCAATGCATGTACTTGTTTGGTCAGCGTAGCACCAAATGCATGTACAATTGGTATAATATATGTAATAAATGCATCTTGTCACTGAAAAATAATTTGAAATGCGGGTTTAAAAACAACTTTTTTTTTTTTAAATTCCATTAATGTCTCATACAATAGAATATTAAATGCATCTTGTCACTGAAAAAATTTTAACCCCTTTTTTTTTTTTCGATAACACTTTATGAATTCGAATAAATTTAAATAATATTTTTGAAAAATCCTCGGAGATTGTTTTAATTGTTAGACGGATTTTGAAGCGCGAAGATAGACCACTAAAATTTTGGCAGTCAAGGGCGATTTCGTCATTACACATAAGCCGCCGACCAGTTACAGTCAGAGGCTAGTTGTCACTTTTCATTCTCTGGCGGAGACGCAGGTAGACAAGACACAACTTGAGTCTGTTAAAAGCTCGTCACCTGAGCTTTGGTGTCTCCGCCACATTGATTCTCTCCGTTGTCAAACCAAAATTTCCCCCTAATTCCGCCGCCGAATTGGGCGAAAATCTTCGCGTCTTTGGCTGATCGCTTTTCGTCGTCGGAATCATAATGTCGGCGGTCTCGAATTTTTCGTGCCGACATTATGAAAATCGACCTGCATTCAGATCGGGAGATCGGTTTGCTTTCACATCGCCGATCAGTCAGGAAACGGTTAAACTCAGGGTTTCAAGGCGGTTAGGGGAGGTAAGTTTTATATTCCGTTGATTTAAGAAGGCCGTGATAATTAGGATTTGTTATGGCTGAAGGCGGTGCTGGTTGTCTTTTTTGGTTAATTGATTATATTTGGACTGAATTAAGGTGAAAATTTAGTTATCGAACGGTTGGTGTTCTGGTGCGTTTTTCTATGTAATTGCGCGATGATAAGTTCCAAAGTTTTTGCTAGCTGTTTTTGTTGTTTGAAATGAAGATTGAGAATGAAGCTTGTGCTTTATGTTCGATGAGTACTGAAGTTTAGGTTTTTGGCTGTTATATTTGCTTGGAAAAAAATTGGGAAATGTACTGCAATTAGGGGTTCATTAACATCAGCTTCTTGAGTTGAATGTGGAATGAAACGTCTTAGGTGTACATAATTACTTTGATGCATTTGGAAGAACTGATAAAACGACCAACTTTGGTACATTCATGTTTCGGTTTCTGGTTGAACTCATAGAGCCAGACTACTTTCAGCTTAAATTGTGTTCTTCTAATTACGTCTTGTATTCTCAAATTGGATTATGTATGTAATAAGTTTGTAATTTGCATGTCTCAGGTAAATTTGAATTGCTCCAGGAGGGCATATAAGAGCCCAAGCATATCCATGACGATGGTAGATGAGAGACTAGCAAATAGGAGCGGTGCTGTGAAGCCTGCTGATATTTTGGTAATAAGAAACGAATATTATTTTGGCCTTTTATTTTGTAGCTGATCAATATATTAAAAATTCAAAGTTTTAGAGAAATCTATTTCTGGCATTTCTGGTTTAGATTTTTATCGTGAATAGACTATTTCTCTCTGCAGGCATATGATCTTGTTCAAGGAAAAGATGTGAGTCTCACGTGTGGTTAAGTTCATGCCGCTTCCCTTATATTATATGTGATGAAAGGCAATTTACAGAAAATGATTTGTTTACCAAATATGTTATAATTCATTCGAATGGAATTGACCGTCTAGTTCAAGTTTATTTCTGCTTCTCTGACATAAAATGTCTGGGAGACAATAAAACATTCATTTTCTGCTGATTTTCGGATTGCTAGTAGTTGGAAATATGGTATGATATTTAAACTGAGACCAAAGTGGTGGGAATTGCGTCTATATAAGAGATATCTCCCTCATCTTACATGTTTATGTGGCAGCCATCTGGTTTTATAGAACTATCATACAACAGAGAGATAAAATGTCACCTCATGCTTATGTTATTTTCCTTCTGGGGTTTATGTGTGAAAATAAGTTTATTAAAAAGTGGTGCTTTCTGGATTTGTCTGTTATAATCATGGGTTCTATTGTCTGGAATTTGAGTATTAAGCTATTTGTATCAAATTTCAGACAATGTCTGCAAACATAAGCCTTTTGTAGGAGAGGATCTTGGCTTAATTATGGTTAGTTTTAGTTGATGATCTATTTTCATATGAGCATGCCCTTGAAATTCTGATCCACAGGTAAGGTGGAATCACATCTTTGACAGGACAGCGCCTGAGACTCCAACTGCTGTTCTTTTGCATGGCATTCTTGGTAGCAGGAAAAACTGGGGTAGGTGCTATTCTTTACAAGGAATAAAATTTATTAGTAGCAAAACAATAATGACTACAGGATGCTCAGTTATATAAATATTGGTGCTGGCTTATCATTTTGTTACCCCTTCCCAGTGGTTCTCTGAGCACGCCTCAGGTGAAAAAACATACAGGGGAGTATGTTGAAAATGATGCTATTGTTCTTTTGTTATATATATTTAGAAAATTTATGGTTATTTGGTCCATCCTGATGTTTCCAGAACCCTTCTTTTTCTCTATTTTGAACTTTCAACCCCAAAGTAGAGACCAACCTTAGACATAGATGGAGAGGAGGATAATGGGGCAAATAACCTAATGGTAGTCACTCTTCAAGACTTATCATAAGATTTTGTCAGAAGTCCAAACGTACTTGGAAGTTCATCTTCATTTCATTATAGCTTTTGAAAGTGTTAACAATTTATTAAAAATATTTCCAGGAACTTTTGCTAGGAGATTGGCAAAAGAGTTTCCTAGGTGGCAGGTAAATCCACTATGCCCTTTGTCTTTAAATTACTGCCATCATTCAGAGTAACTATTAGAGTTCTATCTTTTTGCAAATAACTATTCTTTTCTTCTGGAGATTTAAACAAGATTAGACCCATGCGCATCCAAATGACCTTTTATTTGATGTAGCGGCATTTTTTTCTCACAGCAGGTTATTAGGACAGATGAGATACTTGCCATTCCCTCAATCAATTTCAGCTCTACTCCATGAGCATTTTCATTATAATCTTGATCTGAAGCTTACTCTTTGTTCCTTCTCTCTTTGACTCAGTTTCTCCTCGTAGACCTGCGGTGTCATGGTGATTCAACATCTCTAAAGAAGAGAGGGCCTAATACAATTGCATCAGCTGCTCTTGATGTCCTAAAGCTAGTATGTAATTCTGAAAATAAGCATCAGTTCATCTGAAATGCTTTTGCAATTTGTCTGCATTATGCTATCAATTTCTGTAGCTGCTTGATTAACTTTACTTTTAGTAATAAGAATGGCCACACTTAATGTAAACTTATGTGATCCATGTAGATAATATTTTCTCTTGTTTAAGTAGCACGAAGAGGAATGGTACCTAAATTACAGTTTACATGCCACTGGTATTGTGACGCAATTTCAGTGGGAAATCTGTTTATTCTATGGATAGGTGCTTGAATTAATATGCATAATAGCTCATATGTGGAATTATTTTCCCTATCAGCACATTCAATTCACCTTTATTGTCTGAGTCTAAAGGTCATGAAATAAAACTGGTCTTCTTACTTCTCTTTTATCTGACTAAAATTTACTTGTATTTTCCAGCTTGGTCAGCTGAAGCTAACTCCTCGAGTACTAGTTGGTCACAGCTTTGGTGGTAAAGGTAACCTAGTCTCCATTTCTCTGTAAATTTTGCTAGGATGTTAGTATTATAACTTATAAGTGATATTTGTACTGCTCTAATCAGTGTGCTGACATCTCTATTAATTTATCTTGTAGTTGCCCTGAGCATGGTGGATCAAGCCGCAAAACCTCTAGCTCGGCCTGTTAGAGTAAGTCCAGAATTCCTATGATCTTTAGGTTGCCACTAAATATTCCATTAGAAACTATTTCTTAATTTGTCCTTTGATTCTTTTCTTAATCTGTTCTCTGCTTCTTTTTTTTATAATGGCATTTCAGGCATGGGTTTTAGATGCTACTCCTGGAAAAGTTCGAGCTGGTCAAGACGGAGATGACCATCCTGCCGAACTTATCTCCTTCCTAAGCACATTGCCAAAAGAGGTAAGTAGCACTTCTTAATCTGCTAAAATACTTAACCACTTATTCTTCCCTTCTCTCATTGCTTACCCTTTTTTTTCTGCACAAGTGTTATGATATTATTTGGTCTGTGAATATCTTTTTGGAAGTTCGAAGGATCAGGACATCAAGAAAGAAAGTAATACAACATAGCATAGTGGCTATATTTTTGCTTGAACTTTGTAATGCCTCTTATATTGTTTATCATGGGCCAGTGTCCTTTATATCAACGATATGTTCTGATCTTCGTCTTACAATCTGTACCCAGTATGTATTCATCACATTAATTCTGTGACATTGCTACAATTTTGTACTTATCTCTCAAATTTTTCTTTGAGGAAGGCCTCTTCGAAGCGGGATGTTCTAGATGCTCTTGTTCGGAATGGCTTCTCACAAGATGTGGCACAGGTGAATTCCAGTTATAATATATGTGTACGTGAATTTTCTTTATGTGTACGTACAATATTCACTTGAAACAAGCTTCTTACTAATACATCTTTTCCTATTGTTCCATTGCAGTGGGTGGTTACTAATCTTCGGCAAATGGGAGTTACTAGAGCATCTTCAAGCTTCTCTTGGGTGTTTGATCTCAAGGGTATTTCAGAGATGTATCAATCTTATGAAGAGACAAATCTTTGGCAAGTCATTCCCCCTGGAAGAAAAAACCAGAACAGTCTAAATGAATCCTTCTCATTTAGAGCTATTTATCATTGAATGTTGCAGCTTCAAGAATTTAAATGGTTATTTTCATGCATACAGGGAGCTTGTAGAAGATGTTCCTCGAGGCGTACATATTAATTTTCTTAAAGCAGAAAGAAGTTTACATAGATGGGCCCTGGAAGACGTTCACAGGATCCATATCGCTGAGGAACAAGCTGCTGAAGAAGGAGCCGGAGTTGAAATGCATGTGCTGGAAGATGCTGGACATTGGGTATTTACCCATTTTCTCCTGTTAATTTTTTTTTCCCCATAACCTAGTGTTAAGAAAACATTTGTCTCCTTCCCATTAAAGCTCGATCCTACCTGAGCTTCCTCCACGCTTTTCCTTTCATGACACCAATATCTCATGTTATTATGTTATATGCTAATTTTTGCATATCTATTAACATTACTTTCAGGTGCATGCCGACAATCCAGATGGGCTCTTTAAAATTCTTTCGTCCTCATTCCGAGGATTTTAGGCACGGGCAACTTTTTGAATGCTACTTTAAAGTCTGGTGAACTGGTGCTCAACAAAGCGATGAGGTTCCATCCTGACTTGCGTGAGAGATCTCCGCCCTATATCATTTTCTTTGTTAGTACGTATTGCAATCATTATTTTTAGTTGTGTGAGAAGAATTTTAAGTGCAGTGGTCAATCACCATAGGGAAGTTCTTAGATTAGGTCTTGAAGTTGCATTCATTCAGTTGTCTCTGTGACTAAGATGGGCATTAAAAGCCATTTATGGGTATATATATATATTAAGAAAAAGAAACATAAAATCGAGGAAACGATCATTGGGAAATGACAGTTAACCTCTGACTGTAGAGCATGAATTTCGTAGTAGTATGACCCAGGAAAACTTACACCTGGTGAAGCTTTACCACTTAAGCTCATACTGAACAATTCATACTCTACCTTATGTGTGTGTGTGTGCTTGCAGACAAAGTAAACTAGAAAAACAAGAGCATAGAATATTGCCCAAAATTTGCCTCTCCCGATTCTTGTCTCTCGTATAAGAAAGAAAGCTCATTATCAATCCTACAAAGATTTTGGCTTGCATTCTAACCAGCTTTTACAGTCACAGCTGATGCCATTGGAATTTGGAAGCTTGTTCTTACAGCATTCATATTTTCCTGAGTCGAGGTGCTAACCCATAGCTCGTTTGAGGAGTAATCAACAGATTTCTTCTCACCAGATGCGGACCATTTCATTTGCATGAAGCTTCTCTTTCTCCACGGACCCATATGTACCTTTTGCTCTTTAGCTGATTTCTTGGCTGCCTCACATACTACACGAATAATGGCATTCAAATGTTCGATTTTGCCTGTGTAGATTTCAGGCAATTGATCGATCAATTTGTTGTACTCGGTACAAGCTTTTGCCATCCGAAATTCATCCTGGAAACCCAATTCCACCAAGAATGGTATCTGCTTCCTTTTCCCTTGTGTGAAAGCAGTCACTTGAATGTATTCATGAGTCCCTGCAAACAGCAATATTCTCACTCAAATTTCTACGTATGTTTTGAAGCTTCGAAATATTTTCGGATCATTCGGGGTGAAAATTGCTTTCTTTATGTCTTTAGGAAAAAAGGGATATTCACACTGGAATATTAAGGTTTGGTTTATTACAAAAACTTACCCTGTGGTTTGAGAAAGACAAATCTTGAGGTTTGGCCTAACACATGTTATTATAATCATGAATTTGAAGCCAAACATGGAACAATAAGAGCCAATGGAGGGTTATCCGTAAAAATTTAGAGATGAATTCATCAAATTTTATTGATCCACACGTGATGTAAAATTACTAGACAGAGGAAGTTTATGTAATCAAGTCAAATTTTAGAGTATGTCGGTGTAATTATCCCTTGAAAAACTTAAAAACACATCCGGTTTCGGATGTTTTTTGCTCGGAAGAACGTATCTACTGTAAAGATGTGCATGTTCTGAATGATTTCATACCTCCTGGTATTTTGTGTGTTTTGTTCCACTTGGATGTGCAGAGGGCTGCATTGAAGCCTTTGCTGCATAGCTGATCAACTGCTGCTTGCCTCAGGCACTTAGTGCAGCCTCTCTGGTTATTGTCCATGCAATTGCAGAACTTTGAACCTCTTGCTCTCTCTATGTTTCTCTTGATTTGTGCTCTCAACTTTGAACCACTTGAGTTGCACTGATCCAATATTTCCTGAAATGTTATTCGATTTTAGTGTCTATTGATGGAATTTGGAGCTGGAAACTCACATTTGAACTAAAATTCAAAGGATTTCTAGGAAAGACACATTCGAATTGGGAAAAAGTTAGACAAAACATAAATCAAAATGTGCTTTTCTGTAAATATCTAATTTCCCCCCCCCCCCCCCCAAGATTATATATATTTTTTAGAGAAAATAATAACTTACCTCCTATACTATTACCCTTTTTTCAATTTTTTTATTTGAACTTTCAAATGTTTCAGATTGTTATTTGTACTTTGTTAAAATTTTCAGATTGTCATCTCGGTCATTTAGGTGTTAGACGTGTTTTCTTTTTGACGAAAAATAAGCAATGTGTTAACGCCTAAATGGGCGAGTTAGCAATCTGAAAACTTTTACAAAGTACAAATTGCCCAATCTGAAAATTTGTACAAAAAAGTCCCGATAAAACATTGAAAAAATAGTTATAGTACAGATAAAAAATTGAAAAAATAGTTATAGTACAGTAGACAAGTCCTCTATTTTTAATTCTATTGACATATCTGTTTGCATAAAACTCGTATGCACCCACACATACAAAATGTCAACAAATTGAGCAGAATTGGTCCTCAAGATGTGGTTGGCAAGAGGGGTTTAGAGCCTCATATATTTTCTTATGGATACCTAATGAATTGATGATACCTCCTCCAATTAAATTTGTGACATGATTTAATTGTGGCCTTTTGTGTGGATGTGCATGTTTGATGGCTTAAATGAATTGAAGGGTTCCAAATCCAGATATTTCTATTGTGCAGTTATGAAAGTTGAATATTTTCTTCTTTATTTTCTTGATCTGTAGGTCCCTGTTGACAGCAACGTTTCAGCTAGATACTGTTCGATATTTATGTTATGTATGGTGGACTTGATTGTAGGACATAAATGATATATGTGGACAGGAGTTCATTTGATATTAAACAAGCAAAATTGACCTAAATGGCTATAAAACTCATCTGTTTGTGTGTAATTCTAGTATGAACTTATTTTGGTTAAAAGGAAAAGTGTTTTACGTTTTTTCTATAATTGTCGTAAATTTTTTAAAACCGACCAATCAAACAGCAAAAATCTCAAGATTCATGGCCGTTTCACAAAAGTCTCAATCTGAATAAGTTGGGTTCGGCTTAGAATCTCAAGATTCAGGGTTGTCTTACAAAAATTTCAATTTGAATTAGTTGGGTTCGAAAGGGTCTGAATTAAAATTTTCTCGCCCATCTTCTCTATCAAAATATTCTTAATCTAACCAAACTCGATTCTAAAATATTTTCTCTCGGGACAATTCTCCAAGTAGCGTTTCACATTTTAAAAGGTGCTAATTTCTCTTGGTAATGTGGCTTACATTCTACACTTCATGGCCTTCTCCAACAATAATAACTCCTTAATTTTTTCTCTCGTTCATTCCCCACTTAATTATGAAATATCTTAACATGTTAATTAATATGCATCAAGGTTATAATCAAGAAGGCCCCCGTGCATGTAATTATGTACTTATGCATGATTATTGATTAACAAATCTTTAATATTCATCACAACTAATGACCATTATGGGAATTGCAGAAAAACCAGACCTCTGCAATCCTTGTTCTTCTTATATCTTTTCTTTTTTGGGTATTTAGCTTGATATATGATATGCCCAAATTAACCAAAAGGAACCCTCAACAAAAAGTGAAAAGAAAATGTACAAAAAATGAAGTTTAATTACCTGAAGCAAAAATTCTTGGGTTTCCCAGTAAACTGTGCGTTTTGTTGGCTCATTTCCAGCAGTATCATCGTCATCATCATCGTTATCATAATCAAAACCATCAAAATTTGATGCAAATCCATGATCATCACGATCATTATCCTGAGAAAATTTCATCATTTGATGATCAATGATATTATCATGATCAACAGCAGCAGCAGCGGCGACCTTTCCCTGATCGAAGCAGGCCAACAATCTCCGACCATCTCTTGTGGGCTTTTTCTTACTATCCCACCCCATAATGTTGATCGAATTTTCGTCGTTGTCCTCGTTTTCTTCTTCTTCTTCTCTTTCCTTCATAAATTATCCAGTTTGTAATAAGATTGAAAGATGTTGCATGGATGAGAAGGAAAGAGAGAGAATATGAAACAAAAAAAAAAAAAATGCAAGGAGAGGGAAAGGGCTATTAAATATGTAGATATATAAGAAACTCTACCTACATATCTATGCTCATTTCGTGCACATATAGATGTTAATGTTATATATATATGTGTGTGTGTGTGTACGTATATGCTGCTTGGTTTGTCAGCATATAATTAGATGCTGGTTCTTGGACAATTACTAATTTTTGACAAAGATGAGAAGAAAAACAGTTAAATGTTTTGTGGGAATCGCCAAAATTCCTTTTTTAGGATGCAAGAAAAACAGTTCTGGAGGTTGCATTTTTCTTAGCTTAATGGGCTCTTTGATGTGAATGTTCAAAAGCCATGTTAGTGGACTCTGTGTTTGTGGACTTAGCAAAAAATTACATCACTGAACACTAACAACCCAACCCAACTAGATAGCTATCCATTAATTGTAAGCCCAGTTGTATTTTAGGTCATGTGTGACATTCTAAGCCCAGTCTGAATTAGATGTAATTCTAGCATGATTACAATATAATTAGTGATACATTAGCGAGAGTGACTAGATTAGCGGATCGACATTATATTAACTTAATCAGAGGTTTTGAGTTTGAGTCCTCGAGAATGCAACTACCATTAGAAGGGAGAATTTTACATCTAAGTTGTTTGACCCCACTCAACCCAATAAGGTATAGAATGAAAAAAAAATATATAATTAGTAATACTGGTGTGGTCGAACTTACTATTATAGCTTAATCGTTCAATTCTATATTTAACTAGAAATTTTGACTTCAACTTTCTAAAAATATAATTATACTCAAAGATAGAGCCATGATTTAACACAAAAAAGGGACAAAAATTAAAATTTCGAAAATATAGAAAATCAAAATTTTTAATTTGAGGGGTAGTTATAAATATTTAAAAATATATACATAAAAATTGTTAATATCTATTTATTGGCGTATTTGTTACGCACTTGCTGTAGATTCTCTTCTATATATAAGAACACTGTTGTCTCTCTTAGAAAAGTTTTACATAATACAATTCCAAAAATATATTTTTCTCTCTCTCTAGACTTTTACGGTTCAATATGAATTGGGTATTCACCAATTCAACATGGTATCAGAGCCAACAACATATAAACAGGCCATTAAATTCTTGGAATGGGTTCAAGCTTATGAGGTTGAACTCATGCTGTGGAGAAAAATGATACATGGGAGCTTACAACCCTTACCCCTGAAAAGTTGACTATTGGATCTAAATGGGTTTTTCAGGTTAAGAATATAACAAGTATGGGTCTATTGATGGTTTTTCAAGTCAAGTATAACAAGGATGGGTCTATCAATCGTGACAAAGCGCATCTTGTGGTCAAAGGATTTAATCAAACTTCGGGCAAAGATTATTTTGAAGTTTTCTTCCCCGTCGTCAAACTTGTGACTGTTCGAGTGTTCATCACTTTATCTACAGCCAAGTCCTGGCGAATACACCAATTAGATGTTAACAACGCGTTCTTACATGGATATTTAGATGAAGAGGTATATCTCCGACCACCATAAGGATATACGGCTGCTTTTCTCAGCCAGGTTTGTCGCCTAAAGAGGTCTCTCTATGGCCTTAAGCAGGCCTCTCGCCAGTGAAATATTGAACTCACATCCTTTCTTCTTGATGCTGGCTTCACACAATCTGCTCATGATCATTGTTACTTCTTCAAGGCTTGTTCAGATTCTTTCTTAGGCCTTTTGGTGTATGTTGACGATCGACTCGTTATGCGTTCCAATGAAGAGGACATTATCAGTCTTAAACGGTCGCTACATGCTCGTTTTACAATCAAAGACCTGGGCTATGCTTCCTCGGACTTGAAATCGCTTGTTCCAATTGTGGAATGATTCTGTCCCAACAGAAATATATTCGTGACATTATCAAGGATGCCCGTTTAACTGAAGCTATATCAGTTTACACGCATCTGGTCACAAATTCGTTGATGATGCTTCCTCATTTCTATCTGATCCTTCTCAATACCGTAATCTAATTGGTTGATTGCTTTACCTCAACTTGTCTCATCCCAATATCAGCTACACCGTGCAACAACTTAGTCAACATGTGGCTACTCCAACTCAATCTCATCTTGATGCAGCCCTGCATGTGGTCCGGTATTTGAAGGGTTCTTCTGGTGGTGACTTGTTCTTTCCTACGTATACCCAGCTGAATCTCAAGGCATATTGTGATTCCGATTGGGCTTCCTGCCCCACAACATGCAAATCACTCACGGGATACTATGTCTTTCTGGGACGGTCACTCATTTCTTGGAAAACTAAGAAGCAAAACACAGTTTCTGTAGCGCCCGGAACGGTGGGCCACCACATCCCCCGCACCTAAACTCGAACCCACATATGAAATAGACTTCTATACATGAGCCCAAGTCTAAGCGAACGGGGACCTACACTCACACACTAGGCTAAGCGGGGCTAAGACACAACCAGAGCGCGCAGAACAAAATAACAAAGGTGCGGAAGCAAGAAACAGGATCCAAACGAGTTCGATCAAACATGCATTAACATATATATATCATGGCCTCCCGACCCAAAAAGAATACAAGTATTCTAATTCATATACATAATCCAAAAGTTAAAGTAATCAAAAGATGCACAAGTGAATGCAGACTCGACCTAAACAACTAAGTACGACTCCACACGACGTACTTCCCAGCCTAGCTCGAGCAAACTTGAAAGGGGTAAAAGAGAGGGGTCAGTCTACAACTCGACTGAGTGAGGGGGCTAAACGCACACCAACACACGTATAAAGATAAGTAACAGGGCATATATCAAAGCGATCGTCATAAATCGAGGCCAGGATTTTTGCATACCAAATTATTTCAAAAGCTATGTAATATACGTAAAATAAACCTGTCTCAAGTCTCAACTCATAATCTATCAGAGCAAATAAAAAATAAACGTTCGACGAGTACGGACTTCTACTAACTTCTCAAATCATAACAAAAAAACCAAATTCATAAACATAATCCAACTTCACAACCATGGTGTTTTGGGAATCAAACCCTCTCCACCTACATTACCAAAAACATACGGGGTCGCTAACCACGAGATGCCTTCCCCGGTTATTCACCAAAGGTTCAAGATACCACGCCTTCCCAACCTCCAAGAGTCGCACGTGAATATCTCAAAGGGAACTACGCACAGACCAAACCCGACAACCCTTACCGTCTCGGGCATTCCTTACCCATAGTTCCCGGGGCCCAACATACCATAACGAACCAAATTCCCATATTTTAGGGCACAACTCGCTCAAAGATAATGTAAAAGAGTTTGAAAACTTAAGCTTATATATGCTCATACTTATACCATTCCAGAAGATCCAAACATTTCCATAAGGCCATAATCAAAACTTAGACATGCATATTTAATATATATATTCACACACGGGGTATAAAACATCACATAATAGGCCGTAGGTCGATAACTAATACAAAGTTCCTAACCTCACCTTAACAAAAGGAAGCAGAAGTAGGATTAGAACAGCGACCAACCACCTAAACCTCGGGCTCCTGCACGTCCGGAAGAGGCTCTGAAACACAAAAAGGCAAGACCCGAGACTTAGACTCAAATATAAACCAAATAGATGCTCGATAATGCTTATGAATGCAAATGGAATGCATAAACGTACCAATTAAGTCATATAAATTCATACTCGGAAAACTCGTATCAAACAAAATCATAAATTCAATACAATGTATATAACACGTAGTGTGACAAATTATTATTACACACGAGTTATAAAAGAGGCAAGAAAACACGAAAAAAGATATTAAAATCCCCAAATAAACAACCGCCGCTGCTTCATTCAAATGAAACAGTCGTGTTGAGTTCTAGTTCAAAATAAACACGGCCATGTCCGATTAAAATAAATTCAGGGGCCAAATCTCGAACATTAGACACGGCCGTGTTGGTTTCCAATTCATTTTGGACATGTCCGTGTCTTTATAAAAATAATCTGCCCAAGTCGAAGTGCTGACACGGCCGTGTCCAAATCACGTTCAAAGCCAACACGACCGTGTTGGCCTTTCTTCTTCGAAAAAAAAATAGCAGCGGTAACAGTGTTCATACGCGAAAACAGGGGACCAAAACAGGGCACGCAGCAGCAACATGATCAAGCAGCCACAACAACCAATATTTATGCATCAAACTCATGCAATAACTATTAGGAATAGTGCCCTAGAAAGTTGATTGTATATCCGCTTTGTGCTTTTCCTTATTGTAATCACAGACAATCTTTGAATAAAATAACGTATTGAGGCAACACTTCTTTATATGCTCTTGTTTGGTATGCTTTCACTTTAGCTGTGCATGTATGAGAACTCCCCTAATCCTGATGACTTTAGGACTTTACCATTTAGCTGAAATGGTTCATGAAACGAGCCCTATATCACATAAGTCATGATTAGTAAAATGCTCCAAGCCGATGAGTCCTACAGACAGTGGGAGTGTCAACCCGACTCCTCTAAGGCTTGCTTGTGGGATCACGCCCTTAAGAAGGACCACCTTGTTTCATGGAGGTGCAAAGTGTATAGTTGATACGTGCGTGATACATGAGGGTGCTTACTTTAATAAGTAAGTTCACTGAGGTGCCCCGTGTGAGAACGTTCCTAAATGGGAAAGGAAGTTTCTATTTCAGGAAATGGAAACTTCCAGATTAGGAAATATCTCACGAGTCATTGATGTGATTAATTGATCCTTAGACTTGAGGTTCCATGTCACTTTATGAGTTAACTCTGTAGTCTTAGGGGTAAGCTTTAAAGGGTGTCGCCTTAGGCAACTGATTCAAGGCTTATGCTGGGGCTGCACAAGTGATTCATGAAAGTGAATGAGAATCAAGATAGGACCTACACTTGCATTTGCAAGGTGATCTCTTATTGTGTAAGTCATTCATATGCCACATGGAGTCCTTGGCCAAGGCAGTAGATCAAGACATCAAGAAAAGGGTTTCTTGGATTAAGATCAAATGGATATGAAATGCACTTAGCTTTAAGACGGGATTATTAGGGTTCTAATTATTCCCTTACCCTAGATCTTGGTTGAGAGATAGTAAGTAGGAGGATTGTATCTCACATGAATCAATGACTTAAAGTTTCTGTCGAATCTGAACATTCCAATTCAGCAAGGGGTTAAACACCTGTTGCTAGAATATGATCGTTTAATCTGTGGACCGATTAATTAATTAGTGAATTAATTAATTGGGGTCACTGCTAATTGAATTGAGAACCTAGAGGGTCACACACAACAACTTGGTTACATAAGTTGAGGCTTTAAAATGATTAAACGAGTTAATCAGGCCAAAGGGTTCCACACGTGTGAGACCACACGTGTGGGTCACGTGCGTGACACGTGTCCTTCATGGACACGTGTGCATGTGCGTGAATATTTATTTGGTGATTAAATAATTAATGTGTTAATTATTTAATAGACTTTGGTTTAATTTTGAATTAAAAAGAAAGTCTTATTTTGGAGAAAAATAATCTAGTTTGACATGGCATAATCACACGAGGACGCGTGGCACACCCCTGTAGGCGCCACGTGGACTCCGCGCCAACCTGGACAAACCAGAAACGGCCTTTTAGACAGATCATCAGATCGATGTCAGGTCCTCAGATCATCAGATCTGCTCGAGGACACCCGATCGATTTGCATATATCCGAATCGACGACTGGCAACGCCATTAATGCACACCTACAGTACACACGCTACTGTGTCATTTGGCCAAGGCTATAAATACTCGCCCTTTGAACAGTAGTTGGTAAGCATTTAATACGCATTCAATTGCATTTATTCTCTTCTCTATAGAGCTCCATTACTGACTTGAGTGTCGGAGTGCCAAACTTGGGTAAAACCCCAAGTCCCCCAATTTAGTACTTAGCTCACGTGTGTCAGTGCTTTCAGGTCGATAAGAACCCACTCAAACAAATTCTTGACTGATTGACCCATATCTGACAGTCAGATCGACCACGTCAGATCGATCAGATTTGAGCCAGATCAGTTTGGCGCCGTCTGTGGGAAATCCTTTTTTCGCATCGACCTAGACAAAAGCCCTTTCATCCTCTTTTCAACACCATGGTTAACACCAGGAACACCAACCGTGACGAGGACATGGAGGAGGTTGCCAAAGGCATGCATGACTACAACGCGCCGCTTGGCAACGCCTCCAACGCCCTCCCGATCGGCCCTAGCACCAATGTTCCCCAGCCTCCACTGGAGGTCACCCCCAGGTTCACTGTCACTCAGGCGGACCTTGATAGCTTTCTCGACCAGTGGCGGGTCGAGATAGAGCGTGCCCAGACTGAGTGTCGCGAACCCAGGCGCCCCAAACTATCGAGGGCCAGCCCAACCACCACAATCCCTAGCCCCGTGGTAGGCAACACGCTGGCCCCCTCCGTCCAGGCATACGGGAACCCAGTTCCCTATGTCTTCCAACCGCTCGACACCCCCAGGGATTTGTTTGCTCCGCCACCGCCGCCCCCTGCGACGAGCAAACAAATCCCCCACGAAGGCCACGGGGACTCCGACCACCCGAGCCGTAACAACCACGGCAAGCACGTGGTCGACGAGGACAATAAGGAGTTCGACGACCTCCGAGCGCGGATCCCCACTCGATCCGCTAGGGAGGAGGCCGCCCGAATCGCCGCGGCCCGCACTGGGAAAGAGCAGGATCATTGCGTGGACCCACCGCGCAGACGGGTCCAGGACCGCCTGGGTGACCGTGGCTCCCACGTCACCCAGAGGCAGGTCGGCCTCCGGGACGGGCTGAACCGACGCCCTCTCCGTTACCGCAGCGACAGGGATGAAGCTTCCCCCTTCTATGAGGACATTCTCTGAACGACCTGTGACGGAGATCGAATTCCGACCTTCCTGCCCATGTATAACGGGACCCCAAATCCCGAGAAACATGTGACGGCCTTCGAGAATCGGATGCTGCTACACTCCCACCCGTAGCAGATTTGGGCCAAACTTTTCGTCACCACGTTGACAGGCCCTGCGCAGGATTGGTTCATCCGCTTGCCACCGCGGTGCATATCTACCTACAACCGATTTGTAGATCGATTCACGGCGCACTTCTCCTCGATGTCCGGGGAGAAGCTGTTGGAAAACACGAATCAGAAAGCAGAGGAATTTAAAAATTTTCCCAACAAAAGGACCTTGAACGCGCAATCGTGTAACCAAATTCGTAAAGATAGAAAACTTACTTTTCTTTTATACTTTCTTGAAGCGTTTCAAGCCACCCAAGAACGCTCTTCTCGCGGCTTGATCCCCTCTCCTTGGTAAAGCTCGAATCTTCAAACTTCTAACTTGAAGTCTCTAGAGAAAGTCCACCAACTTGATCACAATCTAACTAGTAAGGATGCTAGTTCTCTAGTTAGTGTTTAGGCTTAACCTAGGGTTTAATTTAATATTGGAGAAAGGAAGGTGTTCAACACATGAACCAAGAATTGTCAATTAGCTCCATAAGGAGCTCGAGCTCCCCTATTTATAGGAAGGGGGGTGCCGAAATTCCTAGTCCTTTATGGGCTAGGATTTTGGTCCCTCTCTCCTATTACTTGATCATCAAGTATTTTTTGACTTTGACTTTGAATTCTAATTCAAATCAACTTTCAAGAGAGCTAAAAAATATCCAAACTATTTTTGGATAATTTTATACTTTATTTATTATAAAATAAATAACTTATTTTTATCTAATTAATTAATTCGTAATTAATTAACTAGATTATTTTCTTCAAAATTAGACTTTCTTTTTAATTCAAAATTAAACCAAAGTCTATTAAATAATTAACTAATTAATTATTTAATATATATATAATATATATATATACACACGTGTGTGACACGTGTCACTCACGTGAGCCACACGTGTGACCTCACACGTGTGGAACCCTCTTGGCCCGATTAACTCGTTTAATCATTTTCAAGCCTCAACTCATGTAACCAAGTTGTTGTGTGTGACCCTCTAGGTTCTCAATTCAATTAGCAGTGACCCCAATTAATTAATTCACTAATTAATTAATCAGTCCACAGATTAAACGACCATAGTCTAGCAACAGGTGTTTAACCCCTAGCTGAATTGGAATGTTCGGATTCGACAGAACCTTTAAGTCATTGATTCATGTGAGATACAATCCTCCTACTTACTATCTCTCAACCAAGATCTAGGGCAAGGGAATAATCAGAACCCTAATAATCCGGTCTTAAAGCTAAGTGCATTTCATATCCATTTGATCTCAATCCAAGAAACCCTTTTCTTGATGTCTTGATCTACTGCCTTGGCCAAGGACTCCATATGGCATATGAATGACTTACACAATAAGAGATCACCTTGCAAATGCAAGTGTAGGTCCTTTCTTGATTCTCATTCACTTTCATGAGTCACTTGTGCAGCCCCAGCATAAGCCTTGAATCAGTTGTCTAAGGCGACACCCTTTAAAGCTTATACCAAAGACTACAGAGTTAACTCATAAAGTAACATGGAACCTCAAGTCTAAGGATCAATTAATCACATCAATGACTCGTGAGATATTTCCTAATCTGGAAGTTTCCATTTCCTGAAATAGAAACTTCCTTTCCCATTTAGGAATGTTCTCACACGGGGCACCTCAGTGAACTTACTTATTAAAGCAAGCACCCTCATGTATCACACACGTATCAACTATACATTTTCCACCTCCATGAAACAAGGTGGTCCTTCTTAAGGGCGTGATCCCACAAGCAAGCCTTAGAGGAGTCAGGTTGACACTCCCACTGTCTGTAGGACTCATCGGCTTGGAGTATTTTACTAATCATGACTTATGTGATATAGGGCTCGTTTCATGAACCATTTCACCTAAATGGTAGAGTCCTAAAGTCATCAGGATTAGGGGAGTTCTCATACATGCACAGCTAAAGTAAACGCATACCAAACAAGAGCATATAAAGAAGTGTTGCCTCAATTCGTTATTTCATTCAAAGATTGTCTGTGATTACAATAAGGAAAAGCACAAAGCGGATATACAACCGGCTTTTAGGGCACTATTCCTAACAATCTCCCACTTGCCCATCAAAGCCATTCTAAAGCTACTCTAAGTCCCATCTTCTGAAGATGACCTTGGAAAGCTTCTCGACTAAGGGATTTAGTAAGTGGATCTGCCACGTTCTCTGCTGATGTGACCCTCTCAATTTGTACATCACCTCTTTTGATAATATCACGGATTAGGTGATACTTCCTCATAATGTGCTTGGTCCGTTGGTGAGATCTTGGTTCTCTTGCTTGAGCAACCGCCCCAGTGTTGTCACAAAACACAGTAATGGGGTCTTTCATGCTAGGAACAACATTCAACTCTTGAATGAAGTTTCTAATCCAAACACCTTCCTTAGCTGCATCATTTGCAGCTAAGTATTCGGCCTCAGTGGTCGAATCTGCAGTGGTAGTTTGCTTGGAACTCTTCCAACTCACTGCTCCGCCGTTTAGGCAGAAAATGTATCCTGACATTGACCTAAAATCATCTAAGTCAGATGCAAAGCTTGCATCGCAGTATCCTTCGACAGTAAGATCCTTCTGACCTCCGTAAACTAAGAATAAATCTTTAGTACTTTTCAAGTACTTAAGAATATTCTTCACGGCAGCCCAGTGACCATCTCCAGGGTCAGATTGGAAACGACTTGTTACACTAAGTGCATAAGGCACATCCGGTCGAGTACATAACATTGCATACATTATGCTACCTATTGCTGACGCATAAGGTGTATGAGTCATTCTCTCATTCTCAAGGTTAGTCTTAGGACACATCTTCTTTGAAAGACATGTTCCTACACTCATAGGAAGGTTCTTAACCTTTGCTGACTCCATATTGAATCTCTTCAATACTTTGTCAATGTACATCGATTGTGATAGTCCTATTAACCTTCTAGATCTATGTAGCACCCACAAGTAGGGCCACATCCCCCGCACCATAATCCAAACCCGAATACGAAATGGAATGTCCGTACCTGAATCCGAATCATAGCGAACGGGAGACCAAACACACACCCTAGGCTAGGCGGAGCTAAGCAAACTAAACCAGAGCACGCGGAAGCGGATAAATAGAACATCAACCAAAGAACAACACATATACTTATAGATACCATCACATATATATATATGTATCCATATTATTTACGTATAAGTACCACCACTGAATTCTGTACCAACACCATCACGGCTCGAGCAACATATAAGTATCCAAAATAGACATATACAAAATGATAGAATGAGCAGGTGAGCAAATACTACTAGCAAAACCTAGACCGACAAGTGCAAACAGGACACACTTCTCCGCCTAGCTCAAGCCTCGAAAGAACCTGCAACTAAAAGAATAAATGAGGGGTCAGTCGACTGACTGAGTGAGGGGGCTAACGCACACCCACACCCTATATAATTATAGAGCAAAGCACTTAACAAAAGATGGACGTATGAACCGGAATAGGTTTTTCAAACCAAACTTTTCTAAGACAATAACTATTATACCGTAATGAAATCTTTTCATAACTCTATTCCAATTCATACTTCCCAAATCAAAACATAACATAACATATGCTCGGTGAGAACGAGCTTCCAACCTGTACTCCTCATAACATAAAACATAAATCAGAATAAACATCCTCTCCTCCTTTGATAGTAGAGCCACGCGTTGACTCTATCCATCCATAACATAACAAACCCCCGAGAGGTAGCTAACCTACAACGGGTCCTCCCCGGTAAACCGAAGGCATCGGAATATCACGCCTTCCCTAGCTCCCGGGGTCGCACATGATATTCCGGGTGGAGACTATGCACAGGTTTAACCTCGACGGCCCAATGCCGTCCCGAGGGCTCCTTACCCATAGCTCCTTGAGCTCACAAACACATAACGTATCATATAACCAATCTTTCATGGTTCCACTCGCTAACAACAGAATTTAAACCTTTTCCAAACGGCTTACATATACCTTCATATTATTTTCCGAAATCAAAGTTGGTTCACAAACTCATAACATATATTACATAACACTTATTTACATATACATATAATTTATCCACATGCGGGGCAAGAAAACGACATGTAAAGGTATTAGGTCAATTTAGCTATACAAACACCTAAACCTC
The DNA here is from genome assembly GCA_037501455.1 of Lantana camara. NCBI lineage: Eukaryota > Viridiplantae > Streptophyta > Magnoliopsida > Lamiales > Verbenaceae > Lantana > Lantana camara. The sequence continues at coordinate 24,067,363 of CM074855.1, read as the reverse complement.
ACCTTGTGCGTAGAAAGTAAAGGGAGTGATCACCCTAAGCCTCGGGCTCGACCCCGGCCGCACCGTCTGAAAAGAAACACAAGAGCCCACGACTTAGACCCTATATGAACCAATTATGACGCTCGGCATATGCTTGACTCATGCTCGGATGTGAAATAAATGCGGAATGAACCATATAATTCACAAAACATAATATATAACAATTAACATGCAAAAGAAAAGCATTTAAAGTCATAAAATTGCATAATTAAAATAAGGAGAAGTAGTGGCAGCTTCCAGGTCTCAAAGGGAAAAAATCCACCCCCATGGATTTTTCCAAAGGGGAAAAATCCACCCTCATGGATTTTTCCAAAGCTACTGCCTCAAATCCACCCCCGCGGATTTGACCCAGTAGAACGGTTTTGGCCATGGGAACGGCCGTTCCTGTTCCCAGTACAAACTGGGAACGGTCGTTCCCACTCTCGGTATGAACAGTAAATGGCCTGGGAACGGTCGTTCCCAGTTTAAAGCTGGGGCGGGAACGGCCGTTCCGGACTGGTTCGAAATCTGGAACAGAGGTTTTATTACAGAAACAGGGGAAGCTCGTTTGGTGCCCAAAAATGGCCAAAATTCAACCCTTAAAAATGCCACAACTTCTCAAAATGCACAAACAATTCAAATAAATCATGCTTGACATAGAGTACTCATAAAACTCAAGCAAATCAAGATTTAATGCCCTTAATCCATGAATAAAAGAAATCAAGTTTGAACACATAATCACCATAAATGCTCAACTAACCCATGCTTTCATGGAATAAATGCAACAAATACCATATGTATAACTCATATATAGAGATGGAATTCAAATATAACAAGTATAGAACTCATATTCCAAATTTAAGCTAAACCCTTACTATTCACAACATAATCCAAAGAAACCATCCAAGGCTCCAAAAGAAGAACTTAAACCATAGAATTGACGAGCATGCCGAGGGGTTTCCGAAACTTACTTAAGCTCGAAGATTGGTCAAGAAATGAAGAAGTTATGGTTGATTGAAGCTTGATCAAAATGGAGGTTTTGGCTTCTCTTCTCTCTTGGCCAAAAGCTGCTGCTGAACGTGAAAAGGAAAGAAAGAGCCAAGGATTCACTCTTAAGGCTTAACCGGGTTCGGTTCACGGGTCGGTTCAAGTTTCCGGTTCGGTTTTAACAGGTTAAGGGTTCACTAAGTCCCAAAACACCAAAATCCCATAATCAAATAATTCAAATAGTTCAAATAAATTCATATAATTCTTATACAATTAATTTAAACGCACATAATATTAAATCACATAATTTACCTGTACCGACTGTGAGTCGGGGTGTTACAACCTCCCCCCTTCAGAAAACCTGGTCCCCAGGTTCACCGTCTGACCTGAGAACAAATCTGGATACAACTGTCTCATCTTTTCCTCAGATTCCCAAGTAGATTCTTCTGATTTCTGATCCCTCCATAAAACACGGACCAAGGGAATCTGTTTATTTCTCAACACTTGTATCTTTCGGTCTTGAACCTCAATCGGGTACCTTACTATTGTCAAATCTGGTTCAAGTTGCACTTCTTCGATAGGGAGAATGGTCGTTTCTTCGGGATAAAACTTTATGAGCTGCGAAACATGAAAGACATTGTGTATCCCGGACAAATTTGGTGGTAAATCCAATCTATAGGCCACTTCTCCAATCTTTTCAAGAATTCCAAAAGGTCCAAGGTATCTCGGGTTAAGCTTCCCACCTTGACCTATTCGTGAGAAACCCTTTCTAGGAGATGCTTTCAAGAAAACTCGGTCTCCTATTTCAAACTCAAGGGGTCTCCTTCTCTTATCCGCATAGCTCTTCTGACGATCCTGAGCTGTTTTCATTCTCTGTTGAATAAGTTTAACTTTAGCGGTAGTTTTATCCAACCTCTCCCGAGGTGTGGCTCTCTCGAGCTTATCCTCTTCAGTCCACCGCCAATCGTCAAGATCCCAAAAGAGAGGCGATCTGCACTTCCTTCCATAAAGTGCCTCGTACGGGGCCATACCAATAGAAGCCTGAAAACTGTTGTTATAAGCAAACTCGATCAGAGCTAGATGTTTATCCCATTTGTCCTTGAAATCCAAAGCACACGCCCTTAGTAAGTCCTCCAAATACTTAATCAACCTCTCTGATTGTCCGTCCGTCTGAGGATGAAAAGCGGTGCTAAAATTGAGCTTGGTACCTAACCGTTTCTGTAGATCCTGCCAGAACTTAGCTGTAAATCTCGGATCACGATCTGAAACAATACTAGCAGGTACCCCATGTAGTCTCACAACTTCATTACAATAAATCTCAGCTAACTTCGGAGTTTTATAGGACATCTTAACCTTAAGGAAGTGAGCTGACTTGGTTAGACGATCAACTATCACCCAAATTCCGTCAAATCCTCCTCTCGACCTTGGTAAACCGGACACGAAATCCATAGCTACTTGCTCCCATTTCCATTCAGGTATTGGAAGTGGTTGGAGAACTCCTCCCGGTTTTTGGTGTTCGGCCTTGACAACTTGGCACGTGAGACATCGCCTTACAAAGTTAGCAATATCTCTCTTCATACCATTCCACCAAAAGAACTCTTTCAAATCTCAATACATTTTAGTACCACCGGGATGAATGGAATATCCGGAACGGTGTCCTTCCTCCAGTACTAGTTTCTTGAGCTCTTCCGGAACACAAACTCTTGTTTTGAACCTGAATACCCCGGAATCATCAAACCCAAACTTTGACTCTGGATCTATCTTAGACCGAAGTACTAATTTCTGAATCTCTGCGTCCGTAGTCTGAGCCTCAATTATCCTCTGTTTCAAATCAGGCTGAACCGAAATATTAGCTAATCGAGCCACTGAAACCACAATTGCCGAACTCTGCTCTAAAACCTCTACATTCAACCCCGAAACACTCGCTTTTCTGCTCAAAGCATCAGCCACTACATTGGCCTTACCCGGATGATATTGAATCGTGCAGTCATAATCTTCTAAAAATTCCATCCAACGCCTCTGTCTATTATTAAGATCCTTCTGAGTAAAAAGATATTTCAGACTCTTATGATCCGTAAAAATCTCAAATGTCGTCCCGTAGAGGTAGTGGCGCCACTTCAACAAAGCAAAAACAACCGCTGCTAGTTCAAGATCGTGAGTGGGGTAGTTTTTCTCGTGATCCTTCAACTTCCTAGAAGCGTAGGCTACTACCCGGCCATCTTGCATTAACACACATCCGAGGCCTTCCTTTGAAGCATCTGTATAAACGGAATAGCCTTCGGATCCCTCAGGTAGAGTAAGAATCGGTGCCGAAGTTAACCTGTCCTTCAAAGCCTGAAAACTCCTCTCGCACGCCTCATCCCACACATACTTTACTTCCTTCTTGGTTAATCGGGTCAATGGGCACGCGATCTTGGAGAAATCCTTCACGAATCTCCTATAATAACCCGCTAACCCAAGGAAACTTCTCACTTCGGAAACATTCTTCGGTCTTTCCCACTGAGCCACGGTTTCAATCTTGGAGGGGTCGACCTCAATTCCTTTACCCGAAATGATATGGCCAAGGAAGGTGACTCGATCAATCCAGAACTCACATTTACTGAACTTAGCATACAGCTTGTGCTTCCTTAAAGTTTCCAAGACAAGTCTTAAGTGATAAGCATGTTCTTCTGCAGTTCTCGAATATACCAAGATATCATCTATAAAGATAACCACAAACTTGTCGAGATACGGTCTGAATACTCGATGCATCATATCCATAAACACGGCTGGAGCATTAGTCAACCCAAACGGCATCACCACGAACTCGAAGTGTCCATACCGGGTATTGAATGCCGTTTTAGAGATATCTTCCTCCCGAATACGGAGTTGGTAATAACCTTGTCTCAAGTCCAACTTGGAATAAACTTGGGATCCTTGTAAAATATCAAACAATTCCTCTATCCGAGGTAATGGGTATTTATTCTTCACTGTCATCCGGTTTAGTTCACGGTAGTCTATGCACATCCTTAGAGATCCATCCTTCTTTTTCACAAATAAAACAGGAGCACCCCACGGCGAAATACTCGGACGAATATAACCACAAGCTAACAACTCATCAAGCTGATTTTTCAATTCTTTCAACTCAGCCGGAGGCATTCGGTACGGGGTTTTAGAAAACGGTTCTGCTCCAGGGTAAAGATCAATCACAAATTCAATATCCCTATCGGGTGGTAAAGAACCCAAATTCTCGGGAAATACATCAAAGAAATCTCTTACAACTTCAGTTTCTTCAAGTTTAGTCTGGTCCTTTGGTTTGTTAAGAAGATAAGCCACGAATCCGGTTGCACCTTCCCGGAGGAGTTTATTAGCTTCCATAAAAGACACGAATGGGCTTGATTTCCATCTTTCACCCGTAAACACCACAGTATCCAAGGAGATCTTCTTAGCATAACAATCCAACTGAGCCCGATGTCGAAAGAGAAAATCCATACCAAAGATAACCCCATACTTCTTCATTGGCATAATAATCAAGTCTGCTGGGAATACCTTACCTTCAAAACTCACAGGACACTCTCTGAACACCCTGTCAACCTCCAAAGAACCTCCTAACGGGGTACTCACCACATACACATGCGCAGATAATTCATCATGCAAAGGCAAAGAAGCAACAAGATCCCGGGAAATAAATGAATGAGTAGCTCCGGGATCGAATAATGCATGAAATGGTATGCCATGAATGTTTATAGTACCTTCAATCACGGCGTTCGGATCCACATCAGCTGCTTCCTCTTCCCCTTCAAGAGCATACACACGAGCTGGAACCGCAGGTCTCTTCTTTGGACAAGTATCAACCTTGTGCTCAGAGGATCCACACACGTAGCACTTGCCTAAAAGTCTCCAACAACGCTCAACCGGATGCTTTCACTGACAAAATGAACAAAGAGGTGGAATCTGAGTAGGGGCCGGTAAGGCGGGAACTGCAGGAGGTGCCACGGGACCGGTAAATCTGGGCTTTTTGTTCCCGAAACCCTGGGGACGAAAAGCCGGTGGAACAGAAGCTCTCGGAGCATAAGAAACGGGTCTTTTACCCGATCCGGAGCCGGATCCCGAATTCTGAGACGAAGAGTAAGATGGAGGCTTCAACCTTATATTTTGGGCTTCAACTTGCAACGCTCTCTTTGTAACCTTAGACCAAGTGCTCACATTGGCGGCTTTGAGTGACTCTTGAATATCCCGACGAAGTCCATGAAGAAATTTTCGGGCTTTGTGATCATCATGATCAGTAATGTGAGTAGCATAAGGAGCGAGTCTCTCAAATTCCAAAATATATTCCTCCACCGTCCTAGTACCTTGCCTCAAATCCATAAACTCTTGCAACCGACGTTCTTGAGCACTATGTGGTACATACTTTTCATAAAACTCTTGTACAAAAGTTTCCCAATTGAATTCTATGCCATTCCTTTCCAACTTGGACCGAACACTCCTAAGCCAAACCGCCGCTTGTCCTTGAATAATACGTCCCGTACAAACCGCTTTATCTTGGGAGCTCCCCGGACATATTTCCCAAATTCCTCGTATCTCGGATAGCCATTCCTCCGCTTTGATATCATCTCCCCCATACCACTTTGGAGGATTGTTACTACGGAAATCCTTATATATACCGGAAATATCTTGGCCTTCACCCTGGTTTTGATTCCTTTGATTTTGTTGAAGTTGATTAAGGAGGGCTTGAACAATGTTCTCCGCATTCATAGGAGGTGGCGGAGGTACATTTTGTGGAGCCGGTTCATTAAGATCGGGAGTACGTTCACGGTTATTATGTCTTCTTGGAGGCATCCTGAAATTCACAATTTCATATAAAAATGAATGCATGTAGATTAGTATATGACCAATTATACAAGTAAGAAATTAACATGTGTTAAAGTAATTACATATCCAAGTCATATAATCACATAACCACATAATCATATTGTCCTAAGCCGTACGACCTAGACAGACTCACACGACACTAGAGCCCGGTTTTGCAACCGCGCTCTGATACCACTTCAGGATGTAGCACCCACAAGTAGGGCCACATCCCCCGCACCATAATCCAAACCCGAATACGAAATGGAATGTCCGTACCCGAATCCGAATCATAGCGAACGGGAGACCAAACACACACCCTAGGCTAGGCGGAGCTAAGCAAACTAAACCAGAGCACGCGGAAGCGGATAAATAGAACATCAACCAAAGAACAACACATATACTTATAGATACCATCACATATATATATATGTATCCATATTATTTACATATAGGTACCACCACTGAATTCTGTACCAACACCATCACGGCTCGAGCAACATATAAGTATCCAAAATAGACATATACAAAATGATAGAATGAGCAGGTGAGCAAATACTACTAGCAAAACCTAGACCGACAAGTGCAAACAGGACACACTTCTCCGCCTAGCTCAAGCCTCGAAAGAACCTACAACTAAAAGAATAAATGAGGGGTCAGTCAACTGACTGAGTGAGGGGGCTAACGCACACCCACACCCTATATAATTATAGAGCAAAGCACTTAACAAAAGATGGACGTATGAACCGGAATAGGTTTTTCAAACCAAACTTTTCCAAGACAATAACTATTATACCGTAATGAAATCTTTTCATAACTCTATTCCAATTCATACTTCCCAAATCAAAACATAACATAACATATGCTCGGCGAGAACGAGCTTCCAACCTGTACTCCTCATAACATAAAATATAAATCAGAATAAACATCCTCTCCTCCTTTGATGGTAGAGCCACGCGTTGACTCTATCCATCCATAACATAATAAACCCCCGAGAGGTAGCTAACCTACAACGGGTCCTCCCCGGTAAACCGAAGGCATCGGAATATCACGCCTTCCCTAGCTCCCGGGGTCGCACATGATATTCCGGGTGGAGACTATGCACAGGTTTAACCTCGACGGCCCAATGCCGTCCCGAGGGCTCCTTACCCATAGCTCCTTGAGCTCACAAACACATAACGTATCATATAACCAATCTTTCATGGTTCCACTCGCTAACAACAGAATTTAAACCTTTTCCAAACGGCTTACATATACCTTCATATTATTTTCCGAAATCAAAGTTGGTTCACAAACTCATAACATATATTACATAACACTTATTTACATATACATATAATTTATCCACATGCGGGGCAAGAAAACGACATGTAAAGGTATTAGGTCAATTTAGCTATACAAACACCTAAACCTCACCTTGTGCGTAGAAAGTAAAGGGAGTGATCACCCTAAGCCTCGGGCTCGACCCCGGCCGCACCGTCTGAAAAGAAACACAAGAGCCCACGACTTAGACCCTATATGAACCAATTATGACGCTCGGCATATGCTTGATTCATGCTCGGATGTGAAATAAATGCGGAATGAACCATATAATTCACAAAACATAATATATAACAATTAACATGCAAAAGAAAAGCATTTAAAGTCATAAAATTGCATAATTAAAATAAGGAGAAGTAGTGGCAGCTTCCAGGTCTCAAAGGGAAAAAATCCACCCCCATGGATTTTTCCAAAGGGGAAAAATCCACCCTCATGGATTTTTCCAAAGCTACTGCCTCAAATCCACCCCCGCGGATTTGACCCAGTAGAACGGTTTTGGCCATGGGAACGGCCGTTCCTGTTCCCAGTACAAACTGGGAACGGTCGTTCCCACTCTCGGTATGAACAGTAAATGGCCTGGGAACGGTCGTTCCCAGTTTAAAGCTGGGGCGGGAACGGCCGTTCCGGACTGGTTCGAAATCTGGAACAGAGGTTTTATTACAGAAACAGGGGAAGCTCGTTTGGTGCCCAAAAATGGCCAAAATTCAACCCTTAAAAATGCCACAACTTCTCAAAATGCACAAACAATTCAAATAAATCATGCTTGACATAGAGTACTCATAAAACTCAAGCAAATCAAGATTTAATGCCCTTAATCCATGAATAAAAGAAATCAAGTTTGAACACATAATCACCATAAATGCTCAACTAACCCATGCTTTCATGGAATAAATGCAACAAATACCATATGTATAACTCATATATAGAGATGGAATTCAAATATAACAAGTATAGAACTCATATTCCAAATTTAAGCTAAACCCTTACTATTCACAACATAATCCAAAGAAACCATCCAAGGCTCCAAAAGAAGAACTTAAACCATAGAATTGACGAGCATGCCGAGGGGTTTCCGAAACTTACTTAAGCTCGAAGATTGGTCAAGAAATGAAGAAGTTATGGTTGATTGAAGCTTGATCAAAATGGAGGTTTTGGCTTCTCTTCTCTCTTGGCCAAAAGCTGCTGCTGAACGTGAAAAGGAAAGAAAGAGCCAAGGATTCACTCTTAAGGCTTAACCGGGTTCGGTTCACGGGTCGGTTCAAGTTTCCGGTTCGGTTTTAACAGGTTAAGGGTTCACTAAGTCCCAAAACACCAAAATCCCATAATCAAATAATTCAAATAGTTCAAATAAATTCATATAATTCTTATACAATTAATTTAAACGCACATAATATTAAATCACATAATTTACCTGTACCGACTGTGAGTCGGGGTGTTACAATCTATCTCTATAGATTTTAATTCCAAGGATATAGGACGCATCACCAAGATCTTTCATCTCGAATTGGTTCGATAACCATAACTTAGTCACTTTCATGTCATCCTTCGAATTCCCAATAAGAAGGATGTCATCAACATAAAGTACTAAGAATTGCACTGAGGTCTCCAATTCCTTTCTATACACACATGATTCATTCGTAATTTGGATAAAGCCAAACGCTTTGACCGATTCATCAAATCGAATGTTCCAATTCCTAGAAGCCTGTTTCAATCCATAGATTGATCTTTGGAGTTTGCAAACCTTTTGCTCACTCCCACTGAATGTGAAACCTATGGGTTGCTCCATATAAATGTCTTTATCAATGTCACCATTGAGAAAGACAGTTTTCACATCCATTTGCCATATCTTATAGTCATAATATGCAGCAATGGCAAGCATGATTCGAATGGACTTTTGCATTGCAACTGGTGAAAAGGTTTCGTCAAAGTCTATGCCGGGTCTTTGAGTGAATCCTTTTGCAACCAGTCTTGCCTTGTAGGCTGCAATGCTTCCATCAACTCCAAGCTTACTCTTAAAGATCCATTTGCAACCTATGGGTTTGACCCCATCAGGCAAATCTACCAAGGTCCAAACTTGGTTGGAGTTCATGGAATCCATTTCGGATTTCATGGCTTCTATCCACTGTTCAGAGTCAGAATCTGAAAGTGCCTCCTCATATGTTAAAGGATCATTATCCTTTTGAGAGATTTCATGGAAGAATCCATACCATCTCTCCGGCTGTCTAGGAGTGCGTTCAGAACGCCTTAGAGGAGGATTTTCATGTGTATCGAAATTCGTGATTGGTTGTGGTTGATCAGAGTGGGACGTTTCTTCAGTGGGTGGTGTGGGGTCACTTTGCACTTCTTCTAATTCTATGATCTTGCCTTTCTTTTCTTTAAGGAACGGTTCCTCAAGAAAAGTGGCATTTCTGGAAACAAACACCTTTTGCTCAGATTGATCATAGAAATAGTATCCTATGGATTCCTTAGGATAACCTACAAAGTAGCATAAGTTAGAACGAGATTCTAACTTATCTCCCACTGTCCTCTTCACGTAAGCAGGACAACCCCAAATTCTTAAGTAAGAATAACTAGGGATTTTACCATGCCACATTTCATAGGGCGTTTTAGGGACTGACTTAGAGAGAACTAGATTCAAAATCTTTGCTGCACTTTCTAGGGCATAACCCCAGAAAGAAGGTGGTAAGTCAGTGAAACTCATCATGGAACGAACCATATCAAGTAGGGTTCGATTCCTTCTCTCAGAAACTCCATTAAGCTGAGGAGTTCCCGGAGGAGTCCACTGAGAGATAATTCCATTATCTTTGAGATGATTAAGGAATCCTTCACTAAGATACTCGCCTCCTCGATCAGATCGAAGTGCTTTGATCTTGTGACCAGTTTGGTTCTCAACCTCCTTTTGAAATTCTAAGAATTTCACAAAAGCTTCAGATTTATACTTCATTAAGTATACATAACCATACCCACTAAAGTCATCAGTAAAGGTTATGAAATACTGATGATTGCTTCTAGTGCTTACACTAAGCGGTCCACAAACATCAGTATGGATCAAATCCAAAACCTTAGTGGCACGTTCCACAGTTCCTTTAAAAGGAACTTTGGACATCTTTCCTTTGAGACAGGATTCGCAAGAAGTCAACTCTTTGAGATCATTTTCAGAGAATGATCCTAAAGTGTTTATCTTGCTAATTCTGTTCTTGGAAATGTGTCCTAATCTAGCGTGCCATAAGGGAGCTGAAACTTTGTCATCTCTCTTACGCTTTGTTTCTCGTTGTATATTCATAATATTGATATTTTGAGTTAGGTAAAGTCCATTACTTAGAGTACCGATATGAACGGAAGAGTTGTTCCGTTTGATAAAATATTTACCATTCTTAATATAAGTTTCATAACCTTCACAATCTAATTTTGGAACTGAAATTATATTACGAATAATGCTCGGTACATAAAGGACTTTATTTAATACTAACTCAAAACTACCTAAATCTAATCTAATTGTGCCTAAAGCTCGAGCTTCAACGTTTGAGCCATCGTTGATCTTCAAGACACATTCTCCTTCTTTGAGTTGTTGGACTTCACTTAGCATCTGTACATCATTACAGATATGAGTTCCACAACCGGTATCAAGTACCCAAGAACTAGAATTAATAGAAAGATTTACTTCAACGAGAAAGATACCTTTCTTTAGAGTAGCCTTGTACTCTGGGCAGTTTCTCCTCCAATGTCCCGCTTTGCCACAATGGAAGCAAACATCCTCTTTCTGATCACGCTTCTTCTTTTGGGCCTTCCCCTTCGAAATGCCACCAGTGGGCCTAAGGGGTTTCTTCTTCTTCTTTTGGGCTTTCTTGCCCTTACCTTTAGAAGGCCCAGAAGAGGAAGATGGAGCATTCACCATCAAAACCTTATTGTCCTTCTTGATCGTGCTTTCAGCAGTCACAAGCTGACTAATCAGCTCAGCTACAGTAGCACCAGCATGATTCATGTTGAAGTTAAGGACAAATGGGTTGAATGATGGTGGGAGCGAAGCTAGCAACAAATCCACTGAAAGCTCATCTTTCAGTGGCATGTCCATGGAAACAAGTTTCTCAGTAAGGGCAAGAAACTTGAGTCCATATTCATGGACACTTGAACCTTCCCTCATTCTCAAGTGGAACAATTCCTTTGAAGTGTTATACCTTGTAACACGTTCATGAGGGCGGTAAAGTTGCTCTAAGTGGTCGAAATCTCCCAAGCAAATTCCATGGCCTCATGTTGCCTTTGCAAGTCAGGAGACATGTTAGCCAACATAAGGCAACGGGCTTGGAGATTATCATCCTTCCACTTCTGAATCGCGTCCCGCTCGGCCCGAGTGGGAGCCTCCCCTTCGGGACTAGGCTCCCCTTCGAAGAGAACATAAGTTCTCTTCTCAGAATCTAAAATGATTTTTAGATTCCTCAGCCAATCAGAATAGTTGGGACCAGTCAACTTGTTTGACTCGAGGATCGATACAAGAGGGTTTTTGGTTGCCATTTCAAAACACGTAGAGAATCACAGAATCTACGACCTAAATGGTAAAACAGAGAACTAGTGAGCATGCTGAATTATAACGATATACAAAAGATAAGGTCTTTAATCTAATGTAGCTCCCACTGTTTTTCAAAGATCTAGAATTCCCAAAGATCTAAGAGGAACACGTTTCCCAATGGGTACTAAGATCCTAGGCATTATACCTCGAACCCACGACTCGCGGACATTCTAAGTAAGAACCCTAGGTAGGTACAACTTACCAATTCTAACACCTTTAGAACTCTTAGTAATTGTTTTTGCATCACCTATCTTTCAATATGGACCCACGACTCGTGCGACATCCATATTTACTTAGGCGTTAAGCTAGACCCGTCAATCATAAGATCATGACCAAAACTTAGTTCGAACGACCCACGACTCGCGGACATCGCCCTTGCTAAAATTGACCACGAAATATTGACCATTTAAAATGATTAATTAGGTAACTAAGAACTAATAAGCTCCACTAGCTATCCCACGACTCGCGGACAATAACTAGCTTTACTTACTAACCTTAAAACCTATTGATGGAATGCTAGGAATTTAATTCAAAATTTGCATCTCGAATTAAACACCTATTTGTTCGAAATTAGCTTAATATTTAATGGGAATTTTCGAATCAACCGGAGAGTTGTCCGGTTCGACCTCACCAACATATATGTTATCCAATTTTATTAGTCTTGATTAATGCAAGTACACTTAAATGCATATCAAACAAGCACATAAACAGATAACATGTCCTAGCATGATACTAACATGTAATGATCATGGGTTCTACCTATCTTATGCGTGATATGTGGGAGCCACTCCACAATCACAAGTTCTAACATACATGCCACATAAACAGTTTAAATCACATAAGGGAAAGCGGTAACAAAATACGAGCCCTATCTCTATTACATTTAACAATTGAGATTCCCCTCCCTAACATTTTGAGGGGTCTTCACTTATGGCCTCCTTGTTACTTGAATGTGGTCCATCTTACTCCATGGGTGCATTGTCTCCAAAATGAAAATAAAACCTCACCACCTATCTCTACTCTCAAATTACAATAAAAGGAAAAAGACATAAAGTAATAAGGCTCAATCTTCATATTGGCCTTAGACAATTACACGGGGCATACCCCGGCCTCAAAAACAGTAATATGGAAAGCCACATAATAAATCACATAACAGTACGCACATAAGTGAGGCTCCAACCTCAATTGAAAAACGCAACTATAGGGCTCCAACCCCAATTTAAACCATCCATGTGCATAAATTAAAACCATACATAGATCTAAACCCATGATCACCTAACATGCTTTTGCGAGAATTTAAATTTAGCCAATAAATTAAAATTCTCGTTTCAAGTCCTAATGACTTAAAACACGACTTAGATGCAATTCTTGTTCAAGAGCCTTTTCAATAAAACCCGAAAAACAACAAACCAATAAAATTCCAATTAATTTCCAAAATTAATAATTTTATTCTTTCATTATTTTCAGAAAATAAAATTCATAGTTTTCCCAAAATCCAAATCGCTTCAATTTCTCAAAAATCCCAATTTAATCCAAATTTTAAAATAATTTTATTTTAACAAAACTGATTTTAAAAGATAAAATTAAAATAAAATTAAATAGGGATTTTACGGACCGAAAACACGAAAAACACGAAACACGAAAAACGAGCCCAAAAAAAAGGGCCCAGCCGCGCAGCAGTGCGGCCTGGCGCGCACAGCGCGCGGCAGTTGCCGCTCGCGTGGGCACGCTGGGCGTGCATCATGCGCGCGCCGCGCGCAGCAGCGCCCGCCGCGACTAGGCGGGCTGAGCAGGCGTCCCGCGCGGTTGCGGGACGGACTGGGCGGGCGCGCCTCCCGCGCTGTTGCGGGAGGAGCTGGGCGGCGTCGACGGGCCTGGGCGTGCGACGTGCTAGCACGCCTAGGCTCGTTGCTTTTCGTGTTCGTTTCGTATTTCTGGGTTTCTCGAAAATCCGGTTCAATCCAAAAATTAAAAATTCGATTTAAACATATTTCAATCAAAACGGTTTTCAAAATCACAATTTAAGAAAACAGTTTCAGAAATTCAGGAAAAATTACAGTTTCGTATTTCAGGCTTTCTAAAAGAACTCATGAATACCTAATTCGCATCTAAGCCTAAGAATTTCTACCAAATTCAGAATAATTGAGACGAATCAGAAACACGATTAACGAGGTGGCTCTGATACCACTTGTTGGAAAACACGAATCAGAAAGCAGCGGAATTTAAAAATTTTCCCAACAAAAGGACCTTGAACTCGCAATCGTGTAACCAAATTCGTAAAGATAGAAAACTTACTTTTCTTTTATACTTTCTTGATGCGTTTCAAGCCACCCAAGAACGCTCTTCTCGCGGCTTGATCCCCTCTCCTTGGTAAAGCTCGAATCTTCAAACTTCTAACTTGAAGTCTCTAGAGAAAGTCCACCAACTTGATCACAATCTAACTAGTAAGGATGCTAGTTCTCTAGTTAGTGTTTAGGCTTAACCTAGGGTTTAATTTAATCTTGGAGAAAGGAAGGTGTTCAACACATGAACCAAGAATTGTCAATTAGCTCCATAAGGAGCTCGAGCTCCCCTATTTATAGGAAGGGGGGTGCCGAAATTCCTAGTCCTTTATGGGCTAGGATTTTGGTCCCTCTCTCCTATTACTTGATCATCAAGTATTTTTTGACTTTGACTTTGAATTCTAATTCAAATCAACTTTCAAGAGAGCTAAAAAATATCCAAACTATTTTTGGATAATTTTATACTTTATTTATTATAAAATAAATAACTTATTTTTATCTAATTAATTAATTCGTAATTAATTAACTAGATTATTTTCTCCAAAATTAGACTTTCTTTTTAATTCAAAATTAAACCAAAGTCTATTAAATAATTAACTAATTAATTATTTAATATATATATAATATATATATATACACACGTGTGTGACACGTGTCACAGTGACACGTGTCACTCACGTGAGCCACACGTGTGACCTCACACGTGTGGAACCCTCTTGGCCCGATTAACTCGTTTAATCATTTTCAAGCCTCAACTCATGTAACCAAGTTGTTGTGTGTGACCCTCTAGGCTCTCAATTCAATTAGCAGTGACCCCAATTAATTAATTCACTAATTAATTAATCAGTCCACAGATTAAACGACCATAGTCTAGCAACAGGTGTTTAACCCCTAGCTGAATTGGAATGTTCGGATTCGACAGAACCTTTAAGTCATTGATTCATGTGAGATACAATCCTCCTACTTACTATCTCTCAACCAAGATCTAGGGCAAGGGAATAATCAGAACCCTAATAATCCGGTCTTAAAGCTAAGTGCATTTCATATCCATTTGATCTCAATCCAAGAAACCCTTTTCTTGATGTCTTGATCTACTGCCTTGGCCAAGGACTCCATATGGCATATGAATGACTTACACAATAAGAGATCACCTTGCAAATGCAAGTGTAGGTCCTTTCTTGATTCTCATTCACTTTCATGAGTCACTTGTGCAGCCCCAGCATAAGCCTTGAATCAGTTGTCTAAGGCGACACCCTTTAAAGCTTATACCAAAGACTACAGAGTTAACTCATAAAGTAACATGGAACCTCAAGTCTAAGGATCAATTAATCACATCAATGACTCGTGAGATATTTCCTAATCTGGAAGTTTCCATTTCCTGAAATAGAAACTTCCTTTCCCATTTAGGAATGTTCTCACACGGGGCACCTCAGTGAACTTACTTATTAAAGCAAGCACCCTCATGTATCACGCACGTATCAACTATACACTTTCCACCTCCATGAAACAAGGTGGTCCTTCTTAAGGGCGTGATCCCACAAGCAAGCCTTAAAGGAGTCAGGTTGACACTCCCACTGTCTGTAGGACTCATCGGCTTGGAGTATTTTACTAATCATGACTTATGTGATATAGGGCTCGTTTCATGAACCATTTCACCTAAATGGTAGAGTCCTAAAGTCATCAGGATTAGGGGAGTTCTCATACATGCACAGCTAAAGTAAACGCATACCAAACAAGAGCATATAAAGAAGTGTTGCCTCAATTCGTTATTTCATTCAAAGATTGTCTGTGATTACAATAAGGAAAAGCACAAAGCGGATATACAATCGGCTTTTAGGGCACTATTCCTAACAGAAGCTGCCCCCCTCCTATCTCAATAGCATCTACCAGAAGGAGGGCGAGTCCCTGCGAGATTTCATGACTCGTTTTTCGAGAGAAGTGGTTCGGGTCGAGAACCCAACGATGGACACCTTGCTTTTCGTAGTCCATCGGGCTCTTCGCAACCTCCTTTGGGCAGATGAGATCGTCAGGGCCGGGTCCCGCAACCTGACAGAGATACAAGATATCGCCCACGGCTTCATGCGTGTCGAGGAGATAGCCCTCGCGCATGGACCTCCGTCTCGATCTGAGAGGCGGGTCATTGGGTACAGCTCGCCCCCATATCGGAAAGGGAACGAGTAAAAGAAAATCAAGGGGAAAGTCGACCAACTGACCCAGGTCGACCGACGAAACTATGTCCCCTTGACCAAGTCCATCGACCAGATCTACGTGGTCATGGACCAAAGCCTTCTGAAGAAACCAAAGCCCATCTGAGAGGGCCCGAAGGCTGAAAAATCGGGGAAATTCTGCTGCTACCATCAACAATGGGGCCACACCACCACAGAATGCAACGCCCTCGGTGACGAGATCGAAAGACTCGTACAAGGAGGGCACTTGAAGGATTTTGTTCGAAAGATCGACCACTACTCAGAGATGGCGGGACGACCCAATGACCGTGACCGCTCCAGGTCGAGGTCTCCCCCGAAATGATCTGGGAAGCAGCCGCTGGAAAGAGCTGAAGACAATCCCCCTACTCACGACAAGATCTATATGATAGCCGGGGGGCATGAGGGCGGTGACTCCAATGCAGCTCGAAAGAGGAACATCAGGCGAGCAGCTCGATAGTTCAACGGCCCCCATGAAGAGGTCTTCCAGATCGATCAGGGTAGAGAGTGGGAGAGGAAGGAGGTTAGCTTTAGCGAGAGTGATAGCCGCCCGAGCCCCCATCGGGAAGGCGGAGCGCCTAGTTGTCCGATGGTAGTGACCTTAGGCGTGGCTAATTATGATGTAACTAAATGCTTAGTTGATAATCGAAGTAGCTCGAACATTATCCCTTACTCGACTCTTGTAAAAATGAAATTGTACAACCTAAAACTCGATCCGATCCGAACACCGCTCTCCGGGTTCGGAGGATCGGAAGTGATACCGTTAGGGCGCATCCGACTCCTCACCTCGATGGGAACATCCCCCAAGAGGGTGACCCAGGAGGTCGAGTACGTCATCGTCAATATGCCCCTAGCGTATAATATGATCTTCGGCCGACCTGGCCTTATTCAATTCAAAGCAATTATCTCAACGTACCATCAAAAGCTGAAAATGCCCACCCCGAACGGGGTCGGAGAGGTGACTTGCGATGTCATGGACAGTTGGGATTGTTACGCCATCGTCCTCAAAAAGCCATCCGGAAAAGAGGTGGAGGAAGAACTCGACCTCCAGACCTTTGCCGACGGGGAGATCGAGCTACCCACGAAGGAGAGCGAGGCGGAGAGATCCCCTGCAGCTCGAAAAAGAAAGACCAGCGAGCGGCTCGAGCCCTCTAAAGAGCTAAAAGAAATTGCTCTTATCCCTGGAGACAGTAATAAAACCACCAAGATCGGGACGAACATGCACCCCCCAACATGAAATCATGATGATAGAATTCTTGAGGGACAACTCGGACATCTTCGCTTGGGCAGCCAAAGATCTGATCGGGGTCGACCCGAAGGTGATCTGCCACCGGCTCGGGATCGATCCGTTAGTCAAGCCCATAAAACAAAAGCTGAGACCTCAATGATATCATCGAGGCTGGGGTCAATAAGCTCCTCGACGCGAGATACGTCACCCCAGCTCAATACGTTGACTGGTTGTGTAATGTTGTCCTCGTGCAGAAAACGGGGGGAAAATGGAGAATGTGCAATGACTTTACCGACCTAAAAAAGGCCTGCCCGAAAGACCGTACACGTTGCCCCGCATCGATCAGCTCATCGACGACCAACGCATCCGACTCCCATCGTTTTTAGAGGTAAAAATCTTTTTCTATCCCCATCTTTATGGCTCAGGAAAAGGCAGTGTTCACGCCTTCGCCGGAACGAGATGACGATCTGCCGGCCCCCCCTTTTGTCAAATGAGAGTTTTGAGTTCGCATTGGGATCGTCTTCGGGAAGGGACGAAGTTCCGACGGCGAATAGAGGGGGATCGGCGTCGACGTCGAGGGTGCGGCGACCTATAGGGCTTTTGGACGA
This sequence comes from Lantana camara, assembly GCA_037501455.1. Lineage (NCBI taxonomy): Eukaryota > Viridiplantae > Streptophyta > Magnoliopsida > Lamiales > Verbenaceae > Lantana > Lantana camara. Next base: position 24,049,325 of record CM074855.1, on the reverse strand, counting down.
ACTGGAAGAGGAGGAAACCGGAGAGGATCAGGTCGGTGGGGGTCAGATCGGTGTAGGTGAACCTACGGGGCAGGTCGAGAATCCTCCAGCTCGACCTCCACATGTTTACAGGACCCTCTCGCATGTTTCTGAGAGATTTTCCAAGATAACTCCTCAGGAGCTCGCGGAGGTCACAAGGCTGTTAGGGTTAGGTCCCCAGTACACAGTTCGTAGGCCGGAAGAGGGGGAGACCATCGAGAGACCGAGGGGTTTGAGGTCAGCTGGTATATACTACGCCTCCGTCAAGTATGGATTTAGGCTCCCTCTTCCTCAGGTCATCATGGATTTCTTAGTTCGATACAACCTGTGTCCTTCCCAGTTGACTCCGAACTCTTTCTCGCTAATGTACTGCATGATCATTACAATGAAGTGCCTTGGGTTCGAGCCGGAGATCTGGGATTTCGGGGAGTTCTTCACACTTAACAGTGCCACCAAGTCCGGGGTAGGATACTTCAACCTCCAATCAAAGCCGAACCGGAAAATGGTATCGATCCCGTCGACATCACATGGGATCAATTGGAAATCCAAGTTCTTCTTCTTCGATCTGCCCGTCGTACCCCGCTTCCGGATCACTTGGGGGGACAACGGCCCAAGGCGGCTCGTGACCAAGTCGTCGACCTGGCTGCACAACCACTTCGAACTATTAACTAATATCGGGCTCTTTGATCATACCTACCTGTCGAGAACGGGGTATCTGGTCGAAGCGGGCATTATACTTGGGACTCGGAGAAAGAACTTCCGCTTCGGTATGCTCTTACTTCGACCAGACCCCTACTCGTTCAAGGTCAAATTATTTTGCTTTTCTGGTTTATTATTTCGATCTAACTCTTTTCGTTCTGCAGATCTAAGACCGTTGATCATGTCTCGAGCTGCCAAGATGAGGGCGATGAACCAGAGGAACGCCACCCCAGACGAGCTTCGACCTGTGGCGGATGCCGCTCGTGTCATAATTGACTCTCTCCCGGCTGTCCAACGCGCTCAACAGGAGAGGTGTTCGAAGGAGCTGTACGATCTGGACGCCGACCTGGAGGAACAACCAGCTGGGGATCGCCTTCGCGGTCAGGAGCTCGAGGGGCATGCCGGGTCATCCGCATAGCCGATTGGTCAGGTCGGGGAGGACGTCGAACAAGTAATAAACTTAGATCATCTGCCTTTATATTTTGATGAAGATGTTGATTCTCAACTCCTGTTTGTTCAGGCAAGGCATGGGGTAGGCAAGAGACCCTTTAGAGAAATGGCTCACATACTGCAGGACTCAGAAGAATCCGACGAGGAGTCCCAGCTTTTAGACTTTCCTAAGACCCCTCTCCCCCAATGGCCTGCCGGCCTCGAGCTCAAGAAAGACGATGGCACTGATCGAGCTCTGGCGTTCGGGAAAGCTGACCCCGACCTCCTTGCGGCCCTATTCAACACCGGGTGCATCATCGACGAGCAGAAGAAGCTCTCTGGGCGATCCGCGAGGCAGAAAAGGTACCAGGCTGCCAGAGGTCTTTTTGGGGTAAGTTTAGTTTCTATTTATATTTTTTTTCTAAACAACTCCAGGGGATCGGACTCATTTGATCCGCTTGCTCGATCTCAGGACGTTCTCCCCGTTCTCATCAACTCGATCCACGAAGCTGAGGTTTTCAAGGCTGGCAAGGAGAAATATAAGGAAAAGTACCAGTTGATGAAGGGGCAGCTCGCCTCCGCGAACCCCGAGAGGGTTGAACAGCTCGAACAGGAACTCCGGGATGCCCGAGAGGAGAAGAGGCAACGGGTCGAAGAGAAGGAGACCATGGAGGCCAAGTGGATGAGCTCACAGGAGGCCCTCAGGGAAGCGGAGAAGGCTCACGCTGCCGAGCTGACGAGGATGACAGAAGAGTTCGCTAGGCAGCTCGAGGCCGCGAAAGCCGCTTCGAAGGAAGAGGGGCGGAACGAGATCTTTGGCCTGGTCCAGACGAAAATAAGCAAAGCCGCGGAGGAAATGAAGAAATGCAAGCTAGAGATCGAGCGGTATGCCGTTCGTGAGTTCATGGAGGGTCCTGGCTTCGAAGAGGCGAGCCTGATCGTTGGCATGAACGATGTTGCTGAGGGGTTTCAAATAGTCGTTAATCAGCTCAAAGCCCAGGATGCTATCGTTCCTAACTTCAACTTTGAGACAATTGGCCCCATGATCCCCGACCCAGGTGCCATCGAAGTACAAGAGGAGGAGGAGCCGGTTCAGATCGACCGGGCGACCTACAAATATGGCCATGCCATTGAGATCGCTCGTGCCAAGAAGGATAAGCGCCCAGTTGCATGTGAGCTTCCCATGCCGATCCAGGTCGAGAGCTTCCTTCCTACCGTTAGAGAACTCGAGAGAACCCTCCGTCGATCTGCTTCGGAATCCACATCGGCTCTTGTTGAGCTCGACTGATTCGATCTTATTAATTCCACCTTCCAGCTGGGTTGTGACTGGGTGAATACTTGTGTTTTTTTTTAACATTTGCCCATCGAGCCACGTCACGTGGTGAGCTCGATGCGCTAGGTATAATCGATCCCTGTTAGTCTTTGAGGTCGCTTTTCGCATGAATGAATTATGTTTCTCATACTTGTGTTTTCTTTTTCTGCAAGTTGAACATTAATTCGATCTAGCATGCGGGTGGTTTGTCGATCTACGTTTTACTTGCCTCTTAGATTTTTACCGCTTTTCAGATCGATAGGTGCATCACGCTCTCGATCTCATTTGGGTGCTTATCTAGCATCGTTGGGTGCTGACATTTTTCCTTAGTCATTATACTGTTTACGGCGTTCTCGTCGGATCGATGGCGATCTCTGAGATACGCCAGCTCTTTAAGTTTGGCCTCTATGGATCCCTCTGGATCTAAATCGATCTCGTCGGATCTCTTAGACCATAAAGTGGCGATCAAGAATTTCTGAATCGTTAATCTCTGGACCCTTCCGGATCTAAATCGATCTCCCAGGGTCTCCGGGTCGAGAGATTTTTGAGTCATTAATCTCTGGATCTCCTTGGATCTAAAACGATCTCCTTGGATCTCTGGATCTTTAATAATGATTTGAAAGCATTAAATACGTTAGGATTTTTAGGATCTCGTTGGGTCTAAGATCGACCTCATCGGATCTTGATCAATAACGATCGGATGTGGGTTTTAACTATTAATCTCTGGACCTCTTTGGATCTAAAACGATCTCCTTGGGTCTCTGGATCATTAATTTTTCGAAAACCATTAATCTCTGGACCTCTTGGGATCTAAAACGATCTCCTTGGGTCTCTGGATCTTTAATTTTTGAAAACCATTAATCTCTGGATCTCCTCGGATCTAAAACGATCTCCTTGGATCTCTGGATCATTAGGTTCGTTAGGCTTTTTTAGGATCTTAGGGTCTAAAAGCGACCTTATTGGATGTTAGGATCTACCTTTTCGATCTCTAACGGCGTTTGAGAACATTAAACACGTTAGGATTTTTAGGATCTCTTTGGGTCTAAGAGCGACCTCATTGGATCTCGATCTCTAACAATGATTTAAAAACACCCAATACGTTAGGATTTTTAGGATCTCGTTGGGTCTGAAAAACGACCTCATTGGATCTCGATCACTAACGATTGGATGTGGGGGGGGGGGGGGGGGTTCGCTCCCACCTCGACTCATGACCTTGGGTCGAATGAGAGCTTACCCGAGGGGAAAGTAACCTGGTACAGGATTACGTATTGACTCCAATCGGATGTCGTTCCAAAACATGTATATTAATTTACTGAATAGAGATCGATTCTCAGGCGAATTCGACCGCTTTAACCGTTACAACTTGAAATGATTTAAAGGCTAAGTGTAAAATTTCTTCAAGTTGTGCGCATTCCACGGTCTGGGTAATGGCTCCCCGGCCATGTCTTCGAGCCGGTAGGCCATGTTTTTCCCGATCTCCGTAACGCGATAGGGTCCTTCCCAGTTGGGCTCGAGTTTTCCGACATGCTGCAAGACTTCGACCTTTTTTAACACTAGGTCGCCGATCTGAAACGATTTGGGCTTCACGTGTTTGTTGTATGATCGAGCTGCCGCTGCCTTGTACTGTTTGAGCTTCTTATAGGCGTGTTCCCTGCTTTCCTCAATCACATCTAGATCTTCAGCTCTGATCTCTGTATTCCGGTCGAGCTGGTATTGCGATACACGAGCGGTTTCGTGTGACAGCTCCGATGGGATGACGGCTTCGGATCCGTAAACCAGAGAGTATGGTGTTTGTCCCGTGGCTGTCCGCGGGGTAGTTCGATATGCCCATAGTACGCCGTCGAGCTCGTCCGCCCATGCCCCCAATTTGGCATCAAGGCGGGTCTTGAGATTTTGGATAATGATTCGGTTGGTGACTTCAGCTTGGCCATTTGCTTGCGGATGACCAACTGTAGTGAATCTGAGGTCGATCCCAAGGTCCCGACAATAGCTCTTGGTATTCTCAGATCGAAATTGAGGACCATTGTCACAGATGAGTACCCTCGGAACCCCAAAACGGCAGATTATATTCTTCCAGAGGAAATTTCTTATCACTGCATCAGTAATTATGGGGACTGCCTCGGCCTCAACCCACTTTGAGAAGTACTCGACACATACTATGGCAAACGTTTTCTGTCTGGGTGCCAAGGGGAAGGGACCGATGATGTCGATCCCCCATTGGTCGAAGGGCCAACACACATCGATCGGTATCATGGACGCCGGGTGAGTGTGGATTAGGTTGTCGTGTTTTTGGCACTTGGGGCATTTCCTAGAGTGGATCTTCGCATCCCACACCATAGTCGGCCAAAAATACCCACTCCTTAAGATCTTTCGAGCTAGAGCTCGACCTCCGGAATGGTTTCCGCAGTATCCCTCATGGACTTCTTCCAGGACATCTTGGGCTTGGCTAGGTCGTAGGCACCTTAGAGGGGGACCGGTGAAGGATTTTTTGAACAACCTGCCTTCATGATCTATCATATAGAGCAGAGATCGATATTTTATTCTCCTGGCTTCAGTTCGATTTTGGGGCAAAAGCCCGTCTTTGAGGTAAGCGATTAGATCGTCCATCCAGCAAGGCTCCGGCGGATCGATTGTGGGGATCTCGACCTTTCCTTCATCGATCGCATGGCCCCCCGAGACCATGAACGAGATGGTCGCATCCTTTGTTCCTTGGAATCTGTTGGTCAACTTCGATAGGGCATCAGCTCGACCGTTCTCTTCGCGGGGGGCCTGTTCGATTTTGAACTCTTTCAGCTTCGAGGTCAGCTCTTTCACCATTTTGAGATACGCTGCCATGGACTCTTCCCAAGCTTCGTACGTGTCGTTGACTTGGCAGGCGACGAGCTGGGAGTCAGTTACAACGGCTAACCTGTCGATCTGGTTCTCAGTGCTTCGTACTCAGCTTCGTTGTTTGTCGCTTTAAAATCGAGCTTAATGGCGAAATCGAGCTGTAGTCCGTCTGAGTTTATAAGGGATATGCCCACTCCCCCTCCTTGAGAGGTCGATGAGCCATCCGTGTGCATGGTCCAGCTAGGCGAGGTACGGACGATCTCCATCGAGCTGGTGTTCTTTTCGACTAGAAAGTCAGCCAGAACTTGAGCTTGTTGGGCGGCTCGAGGTTGGTAGGTGATGTCGTGCTGACTCAACTCGACCGCCCATTTCATCATTCGACCCGACACATCGGGTTTGGATAACACCTGCCTAAGCGGCTGATCTGTTAGGACAACTATGCGGTGGGCCTGGAAATACGGACGTAGCTTCCGGGCTGCGTGCGTGAGGGCGAACACGAATTTCTCGATCTCGAGATAGTTCTGTTCCGCACCGTGCAGGATCTTGCTCAGGTAGTAGATCGGTAGGTGTTTTCGATCTCGAATGGCGACCAAGACTGAGCTGAAGGTCTCGTTAGAAAGGGACAAGTAGAGGTACAAGGTCTCTCCCTCATTTGGCTTGGCCAACAATGGTGGAGAGGCCATGTACTCTTTCAATTGATCTAACGCTCGGTCGCATTCTTCGTTCCACTCGAATTTTTTGAGATTCCTTAAAACTTTGAAGAACGGGAGGTTTCGTTCTGACGATCGCAATATGAACCGATTGAGGGAGATTATTCGTCCTACAAGTGATTGGACTTGGTTGATGCACCGAGGTCGGGGTATGATCTGGATAGCTTTGATCTTGGTGGGATTGGCTTCGATGCCTCGTTGGCTCACCATATATCCTAGAAACTTTCCCCCTTCGACCCCGAACGTGCACTTGTCAGGGTTGAGCTTCATCCCGTATTGCCGCAAGATCTCAAACGATCTGCGTAGATGATCTAGATGATGGTACGCCCAGCGGCTCTTCACGATCATGTCGTCGACGTAGACCTCCATGGTCTTCCCAATCTCGTCTTTGAACATCAGGTTGACCAGTCTTTGGTATGTGGCTCCAACATTCTTCAATCCGAAGGGCATGACCTTGAAGCAGTATATTCCCTTTACCACAATGAAGGCGGTATGCTTTCGATCTTCGGGGGCCATAGAGATCTGGTAATATCCTTGGAACGCGTCCATCATGCTGAGCATCTCGCACCCAGCCGTCGAGTCGACAAGCTGATCGATGCGGGGCAACGGGTACGGGTCTTTCGGGCAGGCCTTGTTGAGGTCGGTGAAGTCATTGCACATTCTCCATTTTCCCCCCGTTTTCTACAAGAGGACAACGTTACATAACCAGTCAACGTATTGAGCTGGGGTGACATATCCCGCTTCTAGGAGCTTATTGACCTCAGCCTCGATGACATCATTCCTTGCCCGACTTTGAGGTCTCAGCTTTTGTTTTATGGGCTTGACTGACGGATCGATCCCGAGCCCCGTAGGTTCACCTACACCGATCTGACCCCCACCGACCTGATCCTCTCCGGTTTCCTCCTCTTCCAGTTCGTCCAAAAGCCCTATAGGTCGCCGCACCCTCGACGTCGACGCCGATCCCCCTCTATTCGCCGTCGGAACTTCGTCCCTTCCCGAAGACGATCCCAATGCGAACTCAAAACTCTCATTTGGCAAAGGGGGGGCCGGCAGATCGTCATCTCGTTCCGACGAAGGCGTGAACGCTGCCTTTTCCTGAGCCATAAAGATGGGGATAGAAAAAGATTTTTACCTCTAAAAACGATGGGAGTCGGATGCGTTGGTCGCTGAGGAGCTGATGGAGGCGGGAGCAGTTCGAAATCTCTGAGTGAGAAAGTGGTAGAATAAGGCTTGGGGGTAACCTCCTATATATAGGAGTTGAAAAGTAACGCCTCGAAATACGAAACGACGCCATAATTACCCTGCACACGCCTATCCTATGGAAGGTCACGTCACATTAAATGCTTTGTCGGACCGATCTGACTCAAAAAGTCACGCCCATAACTTAGGCGGCCGTTCGATTTTAATAGTCACGACGGTTCCCCTACCCAATGCCAGATCGACGAAATTACCACTGCGAAATTTCACAATGGTAATTTGGGGGGCCTCTGACATGGCATAATCACACGAGGACGCGTGGCACACCCCCGTAGGCGCCACGTGGACTCCGCGCCAACCTGGACAAACCAGAAATGGCCTTTTGGATAGATCATCAGATCGATGTCAGGTCCTCAAATCATCAGATCTGCTCGAGGACACCCGATCGATTTGCATATCATCCGATCATCAGATCAACAGATCGATCTGCTCCCTCCTATGAGGAAACCCACAGCATTAAGGATCCCGAAAGGCAATATCGATCTCCAGATCGATTACATACGTCACCGAACACCCGAATACTGTAAAGCACTCCTGTCGGGACACGTGTATCCTTCTCATTCCCTGGAACAGGCGTACTACGGCTCATTAATGACCGTCAATCCTTGCTTTTACCCAAAGGGGAAAGAAGGTACAAACGACCCGCCTCAAGCCGGTTCCATCGTCCGACATCCAGATCGACAACTGACAACGCCATTAATGCACACCTACAGTACACACACTACTGTGTCATTTGGCCACGGCTATAAATACTCGCCCTTTGAACAGTAGTTGGTAAGCCTTTAATACGCATTCAATTGCATTTATTCTCTTCTCTATAGAGCTCCATTACTGACTTGAGCGTCGGAGTGCCAAACTTGGGTAAAACCCCAAGTCCCCCAATTTGGTACTTAGCTCACGTGTGTTAGTGCTTTCAGGTCGATAAGAACCCACTCAAACAAATTCTTGACTGATTGACCCATATCTGACAGTCAGATCGACCACGTCAGATCGACCAGATTTGAGCCAGATCATAGTTAATTAATTACGAATTAATTAATTAGATAAAAATAAGTTATTTATTTTAAATAAATAGAGTATAAAATTATCCAAAAATAGTTTGGATATTTTTAGCTCTTTTGAAAGTTGATTTGAATTTGAATTCAAAGTCAAAGTCAAAATTACTTGATGATCAAGTAATAGGAGAGAGGGACCAAAATCCTTAGCCCATAAGGACTAGGATTTTCGGTCCTCCCCTTCCTATATATAGTGGAGCTCGAGCTCCCCTTAGAGCTAATCGAGAATTCTTTTGGTTCATGTGTTGAACACCATCCTTTCTCCAAGATAAACAAAACCCTAGGTTAAGCCTAAATACTAACTAGAGAACTAGCATCCTTACTAGTTAGATTGTAGTCAAGTTGGTGGACTATCTCTAGAGAGCTTCAAGTTAGAAGTTTGAAGATTCGAGCTTTACCAAGGAGAGAGGATCAAGCCGCGAGAAAAGCGTTCTTGGGTGGCTTGAAACGCTTCAAGAAAGACAATTAAGAAAGTAAATTTCTAATCCCTACGAATTTGGTTATACGATTGCGAGTCCTAGATCCTTTTGTTGGAAAATTTTTAAATTTCCGCTGCTTTCTGATTCGTGTTTTCCAACAATAACTTGTCCCAACTTCACCCAAATCATCAAACAAGACAAAGAAAGCAAAGAAGCCATATGTATCATCCATCTCATGCACAAAAGCTTGAAGTTCAACAATGGCAACACTCAACACACTCAACCATAACCAAAAATAAGATCATATATTCATGAATGAAGCTTGAGAGATCATAAATATATCATTAAACCAAAGTGTGACTCCAAGGATAGCAAGAGATCATCAAACCCTCATAAATCAATCCATACTTCATATATATGTCAAACATAGCTCAAAACATGAGATTAATGGATAGAAATGATCACATATACATGCACATATCAAATATAAGCTTACCTCTTGAAGATGATGGAAGAAAATGGAGAAATGGTGTGAATAGTGACGAGGTGAAATGGTTGTTCTCCAAAGTTGCTGCAGTTTCTCCTCTTTTCCTTGTTTGAACCGAAAGTGGAGAGGCAAGGAATGATAATACATTGAGCTAGTGGATGGTGGGACCAAGTTTGAGGGTAATATGTAAGAATTGAGGGACTTAGGTGCAAATAAGTGAAAGATAGTCATATAGGCGCGAGGTAAGTTTTCGATCAAATTTCGAAATATCAAATGGGGTTAGAAAAATACAAGGCTTGGTCCATTGAACCCGAATCGTCGAAACAAGTCCAATGGAGGTGACGGAATTCAAATCCGAATTCCCAAGCTCGAATTACACAACCCGGAACCCAAGGTGCGTTAAAATGTTTTAACCTTCTTTAGGTTCCAAACGAAACAAACACTCCAAAAGCTCAACAAACAAACCCGAAAACATAAAACAAGCATATTCACAAGTTCAGAACATGTGTATTTCATGCACGACAGATAAGCACAAAAATCGGATTCAAAACGATCAAAACAGAGCAATTAACAACGAAAGAAGCATAAACGTTCAAATAAGAGTTCAAATAATTTAAAAGAATAACAATTAACGTTAATTAAACTTATAATCACATAATTAAGGGATTTAAATGCGCAATTACGTCATACCTATACGGCCGAAAAGTCGGGATGTCACAGTTTCAAGGTCCTCTTGCGAAGCCGAGTATCGGAGCATGGCCACGACGATTTGTGAACTTCAATGATTGTCTTACTTGCTTCGTGATTTCCAGATTTCAGTTCCTACACCTATTCCCCTTCATTGTGACAATAAATCCGTCAGACACATCACGCAAAATTCCGCATTCCACGAGCGCACCAAGCATCTTGATATAGATTGCCATGTTGTCCGTAACAAATACAAAAAGGGATTCCTTAGCCTCCGATATGTCTCCACACACGCTCAGCTAGCCGACATTTTCACGAAGGCATTAGGTCCTACTGTCTTGAAATCGCAGCTTTCCAAATTAGGTCTCGTCTTCCACCAATTCCCAACTTGAGGGGTGGCAGTTAATATCTATTTATTGGCGTATTTGTTACGCACTTGACAGGTGAATTTCTAAAAATGGTGTAATTTTTTTTTGATAGTGTACTTTTGGTGTACTTTTTTGGAGTATTGTAACTTTGGTGTAATCTGGTTTTTGAAAAAGCGGAATCACTGTAGCGAACAGTGAATCCGCTTTTTCAAAACCCGGATTCAATACAAAAATTTATGAGTATATATGAGTATGTCAACATACTCATAAATTTTTGTATTGAATCCAGGTTTTGAAAAAGCGGATTCACTGTTCGCTACAGTGATTCCGCTTTTTCAAAAACCGGATTACACCAAAGTTACAATACTCCAAAAAAGTACACCAAAAGTATACTATCAAAAAAAAATTACACTAAACTTAGAAAAAAACCCACTTGACAATACACACTTATTGTAGATTCTCTCTCTCTCTAGATTTTTATGTTCAATATGAATTGGATATTCACCAATTCAACAAAAATAAAAAATAATGAAATTTAGAGAGATAGAGACCACACATATCCCCTTGACTTCGACCATAATTATACCTAAATAATTCAATTCAATTTGAATTCAAATAAATGAGCTATTTATAACGCTTGGTTTGTTTTGCGGAAAACATATAAAACATATTTAACAAAAATACGAAATAAGTAAATTAATATTAATTTGAGAACCAAAGTGTATTTACGTGGCATTATCTTCTTTTTCTGTGGCCATGGAGTTCACTCTTGCCCCCTCCTCCCACTTCCCTTCATTGCTTTCTCTCTCAAGAATCAAAGCTTCCACCTTTCACCTTTTCATAGCCGCCTCTCATGGCCATTGCAGGGCCTAAACTCCCCACTTCCGGTCTTTTCGCCGCTGCCCCATCGCCTTCCCGCTGCCGGAAACCGCCGCAGTGCCACCACCTAATCCCTTTCCTGACAAAACCCGTTTCCAAGAACATCCCTCTAACATTCTCTCACAGCAGGGTGAGGGTTGTCACTTGCCAGGCCACAGAGGTATCACCACCGTCATCATCATCGCCGTCGCCGTCACCGGCGGCGGCTGACGGTGGGAAGAACTGGGTGCCGGTGGTGCCGCTGGCGGCGCTGCCGAAGGGGGAGCGGCGCGTGATAATCCAAGATGGGGAGACCATACTGCTGTTGTGGTATAAAGATGCTGTTTTTGCTATAGAGAACAGGTCTCCTGCTGAGGGTGCCTATTCTGAAGGATTGCTCAATGCTAAGCTCACTCAGGTAAGACTCTGTCTGTGTGTGTTTGTTCTGTTTCATAATGTGGTTTTTGGTGAGTAAGGTCTCAAATTTCTTGGTTTTTCAACAGAAAAAAGTGATCTTGATTACGTCTTGGTTTTAATTGGTTCGTTCTTTGATGCAGTAAGAGAATTGTATACAGCCCTTATGTTGTATGTATTTATGAAATTTATTGTAATGCACGGGTTGCTGTCATTTCTTAGAGATGATTTCTTGAGAAGCAACTATGTTGGACATATACGGATACGAGGATGCAAACATATGGACACACCATAACGCGGATATGTATTTTAATTTGTAGGATGTAATACGGTTGCTACATGGTCATCTTATATAAATTTTAGAGTAAATTACATTTACACATGGACTACTAGATTTCAGAAATTACACTTAAGGCCACTTATGATTTGTTAAAAGTTACAAACATCCCTTTGTTAGGCTCCGCAGGGAATTGTAACATTTTCCATTAAAACTTCTATGTGCAGTACTGACTACTGAGTCATGTCAGCTCTAACATCATAATTCATAAGCTTATACTTTCTGGTGACATCATGGTGATTTTGATGAAATTTGGCATTTTCGATTCACATCAATCTTGAGAAGCTCCAACGGTATCAATAGTTCTATGTCTATAACTTTGATAAGCTTTCAGTACCACATGTCGAAATTGTACGAAAAATGTTTAAATTCCTAACAATGACAGGGGTGTGTCTTATGAAAGGAAAGTGTTAAATTTTTTAACCAAAGGGTGCTTGTGTAATTAGGTCTAACTATATAGGATCTAGATGTAATTTACCCTAACTCTTATGTACAAAAGTACAAGTAAACATACGTATATGTACACTTTGAATGTTTAATGGAAGACGAATTTATTGAAGACAAAACAGACTGCAGAATTAACAGTGTGATGCTCATCGTTTTAGGATGGATGTATCGTGTGCCCAACGACGGATAGCACGTTCGATTTGCAAACAGGAAACATTAAAGAATGGTACCCTAAGAATCCTGTGCTTAGAGCTCTGACTCCGCCTATCCGAACTCTATTCGTGTACCCTTGCAAAATCGATGGGGAGAATATCTTCATCAGCTTGGGAGGAAGCGCTCAATCTGATGCATCAACTGAGATCGTTTTCAGTGGCAAGGCTCAACCCGGTCGAACTGCAACGGATGTCAATGTCGACGAGGTAATCAACGCCGTTTCTCGAATAGAAATTGAATATTACACTGCCCTCCCCTGTTAACATTTATGTAATTACATAAATACCCCCTATTGATTTTTCAAAATTATATCTCCCTCCGTACTCTGACTGAGCCTAATGGTTTTGAGGTGGTGTGGTTGTTCCTCTTCTCTCACACACATACTGCATTTTTGACAGGTGAAAATGATTATTGATGAAGGTTCGGGGGGTTTTGGTTTCACAAGGAAGAACGAATTGATAAATGGAAAAGCAGCTGCAATCGGCTTCTTGTTGCTCTTGGATTTTGAACTTTTGACCGGCGAAGGCCTACTCAAGGGAACTGGTTTCTTAGACTTCATTTACTCTGTTTCTAACAGTCTCCAATGATTCTTGCACTTTAAAGAAGTTTGCGAAATCTGATTGTGTATAGATAGCACTGATGCGGCTGAGGTTATGTGTTTTGCCTCCATTTCTTCTCTTTTTATGGCTTGTATTTTCTTCAGACATACTTATAGATCATTATTTCAGCATAATAATCGTACTTCTCAATTATTCATTCTTTCATTAGCCCGAACTGGGATTAAGCGTTGATCACGTTGCGAGTGTATTACACTAATTGCGATTGAGGTATGTACGCCAGAGTTGTGATCGACATTGTAATGTACTTACGACTTATTATTTATTGTGTTTTTTGATCTACGGACGTTTATGGAGGTATCATTTTGTTGCTTCATGCTGTGTTGGATTCTCATTCCGGATGCCTATCAAGTGGTACATTTAAGAAGAAACTTGTATCGCCTTACCAGTAAACCTATATTTGTGTCCGTTCATCATAGGTTGTTTGTAATCGTATTGAGTTTCCTTTAAAATCCCGACTCCAACACCGAGTTTAATGCACCCTTTTCTATTTCATTTTTCTCCTTCCAAAAAGACACTCATACTCTTCTATCATGTATCAACAAAATGCTTCAAGCCTTCAACACATCCAAATTTAAAGCATTCAAAACTTCTTTAAACAAGAGACTCAACAGTTCTAGGAGATAAAAGAGCACCTAAAATCATCAAGAACGCATCCACCGGTGCTAAATGCCACCTCAGAAGCAATCGTCGAGACTGAAACTATCATTATATCACGAGCTAATTTCACCAGCATGCTTTACATTACTTCGTATAAACATTCGTACATGTACAATAAGCTACACTAAATCAAAGTGGGGATTCCCAAAATCAAAGTTGGTATGTTCCAACATAGGCCCAAGCCTCACTAACTTGGGTACAATAACGTTGTTTCTCAAAGAACACACCACTGGATTATCCAGCTGCAGCAGAGCACCCACCAGATTCGAACGTACGGTGATCGGAAAGATTCTTGGCCACCTCTCATCTTCATAAGCCCTAAACGCTTCTCCCACCGTCAACGTCCCGAATTTCATACACTCCGCCATTTTCCCGGCCAAAACCACCGCATCTTCCAGTGCACAACACCCACCTTGCCCAAGATTCGGCGTCATCGGATGCCACGCATCGCCAACGAGAACCACATTCCCCTTCGAAGCACGAGGCCTGATCCTGGGCCACAACCACCTATCCACTAGCGGGGTTCGTAAAATCGTATCATCCGGTGTGGACTTAACTATACTCAAAAGCTCTGATGGCCAGCCTCTAATCAGTTCCTCTGTTTCCCGCCTCAGAATGGATGCATCAGTTATCTTTGCACCCGGAGACGGGCTGTTGAAGCAGACGAACCAATACACTTTCGTAGGCGAAACCGGCACGTATGCAGCACGGACACCTCTTCCGTAGACGTACGTGACTTTAGGCTCGAACGGTTGGCCATCGGGGTAATACCCGAGGCCCCGGAAAGCGCAGTGGCCGACGTATCTGGCGTCCGAGAACCCCATCCACTTGGCCACCGGAGATCTTATCCCATCACAGGCGATAACAATCTTAGCAGATATCCGTGAGCCATCCTCGAGTCTGAGCATGGTTTCATCATCATTTTCATCACTTGTTTCTATAGTTTTCAGCTTCGAATTGAAGGTGATTGCATTAGAGGGCAATTGATTGGCCAGACTTTCCAATAGAGTCCCCCTTTCAACAGCACGCACCTCTTGAGTTTCGTCTTCATCTTTGAATCTGAAAGAGCGCAATTCTCTGCCATCTTCTGATCTCACCACTATCCCCTGAATTTCCAGAAATTGGCGCCTCAATTCTGTTCCGACTCCAATGGCGTCAAGCACTTTCCATCCGTTCTTGAAAAATGTGAGAGAAGTTCCCCCTGTTCTTAGCGATTCAGCCTGCTCGAGTACCAACGACTCAATCCCTAATCTGTGAAGTGCAGCAGCAGTAGCAAGGCCAGCAATTCCGCCGCCGATGATGACTACATCTTCCTTCCTAACATCTGCAGGAGGCTTAGTAGTATTGGCCGCCATTGATACAGATACAGGTACAGGTCTGGATGATCTGATGAGCCTGTTTGGGTGTGAAGAAGGAGGGCTCAGCGGCCATTTGTGAGGCGTAACGAGAGTCGCCGCCATGAATATGGGCTACTGGGAATGTGTGTGTACTGTTGTTGGGGCATGATTTTGAGTTCTTGGATGGGCAAATTGAAGTGGTGGCGGAGATTAAAGCAGGGTTGGTTCTTCCTACACCATACGCTTTTCATGCATCCTTTGTAATTATCGTATGATTTAAAGGTGATAAATTAATGGTATCGTCCGCCAGGCGCCAACATGTGATGTAGTTCATAAGTTTTAAGTAATTGAATGATAAGACATCATAAATCAGTAGGATAACAAGATTCGTAAAAAGTAAAATATTTATTACAGATGTACAATTATTGTAAGTGTCGTAGGATTTAAATGTGATAAATTAATGATATCGTTCGCCAATATGTGATGTAGTTCATAAGTTTTAAGTAATTGAATGATAAGACATCGTAAATCAATAGGATAACAAGATTCGTAAAAAGTAAAATATTTATTACAGAGGTACAATTATTGCAATTATTTATCCTAGGCCAACACGTGATGTAGCTCATAACATTTAGGTAATTGAACGATAAGACATCATAAACCAACAGAATAAAGAGATTCGTAAAAAGTAAAATATTTATTATAAAAGTATAATTACTGCAATTATTATAGGATTTAATGGTGATAAATTGATGGGATCCTTATTCGAAAATGTTATGTAACTCATAATCTTTAGGTCATTGAATTACAAGATATCATGAAACGCTAGGACAAAAGAATTCGTAAAAAATAAAATATTTATTGTAAATTATAATTGTTGTACGATTTAAAGATGATAAATTGATCGGATTCTATGCCAAAATGTTATGTAGCTCGTAATATTTAGGTTATTGAATGACAAGATATCATGAGCCACTAGGACAAGAAAATTCGTAGAAAGTAAAATATTTATTCCAAAAGTACATTTATTGTACGATTTAAAATTGATAAATTGATGGGATCTACACCAATAAAAAGAAGGAATATTTAAGTATACCAAAAAAGTACAATGATGGGGATGGCCTGACTAATTGTCCATGGCTCAACACCACAGAGATTGTTTTCGGTTGCAAGGCTGAATCCGATCGAAGTACTGCATCTGATGTCAATGCCGACGAGGTAATCAATGTTGTTTCTCAACGAGAAAATGATTATTACAATGCCCTCCCTTGTAACATGTGTAATTACACGAACACCCCCTCTTGTTTCTTCAAAATTACATCTTCCTCCATTCCGGCGTAGCCTAATCGCACCGAGGGGGTGCGGTTGACCCTCTTCACTTAAATACATGCTGCATTTTTGACAGGTGAAGATGATTGTCGACGAAGTCTAGTGGTTTTGGTTCGATCACGAGGAAGAATGAATTGATAAATGGGAAAGCAGCTGCAATAGGGTTCTTGTTGCTCAAGGGAACTCGTTTCTTAGACTTCATTTACTCTGTTTCTAACAGTCTCCGATTATTCTTGCACGTTAAAGGAAGTTTGCAAAAGTCTGCAGGCATTGATGCTAACAGAGGTTATGTGTTCTGTCCGAGATTAATCGGATGAGTGTCGAGATTCGAGTCGAACGATAAGTAGAATTTTTTTCAATGAATTTTTTTAATAAATAGATTTCGAATCCCTCAATTGGACTTTTCCAGTAAGTAAATTCGAACCCCTAATCTCTTAGAGATTCAATAAAATTCGTCACTCGTAATCTAACCAGTTGAGTTGATGTCTTTTATGATCCAATAGTATTTAAGAAAATATTATTTTATTGAGTAGTGTTCCGTTGAATTCTAATAAGGAATTTCTTTCCTATAATAAATAAACAAATAAATAAAAAAATAATGTGCCGCTATACCCATATTTCGGTGTATATGTCCGTATTTCATAGATCGGTTGCAATCATATTAAGTTTCAAATATTTTTAGACATTTTGGATATTATAATATTGTTTAATGATGCTGCCGAGGTTCTGTTTTGCCTCTCTTTTTAATTTTTATGACTTGTATTTTCTTAAGACATATTTTTAGATCATTGTTTCAGCGTAATAATGATACTTCTTCAATTATTCGTTCTTTAGTTAGCCCGAACTAGGATTAACCAAACAAGTAGTGAGTGGATTATACTAGTATTAATGAGATCGATTTACGAGATTACTGACTGAAGTATAGTTTAGAGTAAGATTAAATTATGTAGGTATACTGTATAATATATACTTACTAGTTATTATAATTTTTTTTTTTTTTAAACGGACATACGTTCAAGCGGATTCGAACTCAGAACCTTGCAACCACTTCAACCAATTACTATTGACACTAATTATTATAATTTTATGACCCAAATTCATTTAGAAAAATATAATTTTATTAAGTCCTTTCAAACTTGAAAATTTTCATTTATTACAAGGAGTGTACTTCAAATTTCAAGAAAATACATGCTCAAGACAGTAATTGATCAACTGTAACCAAGGAGACATGGGGTGTCAGTGTCACTTCAATTTGGGCCTTCATTGAAAATTTTATCTAGAAGCTCAAAAATTAACATTTATTTCTTAAAATATATATATTCTTCTTCTTCTTCTTCTATCTAAAAAATTGTAGACTTTTTATGACTTTAAATTTATTCCATATCCATTAAAACCCTAGCTTCACACCTATTTATGATAGGAGTCGGCAGTTGAACCCTATGATAAATTATCAACTTTGTGATTTTGTAAATATTTAATGACATTTATTAAAACCCATATATAAGTAATAAATAATAAATTGGTTTTGGCACCGTCCTTGCGTTTGAGCATCCGCGTATGTTGATCTCGTCTTATTAATAAATGCATGATAAGAAAATGTAAGTTGTATAGTCACTCACGTGGTTTAGCTGTTTAAGTTAAGACCACTTTCACATTACTATCCTTATTATACTACTTTTATGATGTACCATCAGAACCCAGGTGCGCTCCACAATAATAAATTAAAGGGAGTTTTGAAATGGTCAAAATTCAGACCATCATATCATATTAATTATATAATTTCAGAGGTTGGGTGGTCTCGCAATTAATATGCAATTCAACAACAATTTGCATATTTGTCTGTGGATTGAGAATTTCGTGTTTGAGTCTCGTTAAAAAATCATTATAAAAATTTACAATAATTTTTTTTATTTCAAAAAATTTCATGTTCAATTACATAGGTATTTAATTTAAATATTGATGGAATAAGAGTAGACCCAATGAATAATGTGTTTGAATATATTTTATATTCGACTATTGAGGGGAGGATTGTAAGTCATTATGAATTCGATGTAGGATAGTTGGCACACCTCCTTCACGTCAAGGACGTGGAATACAGGATATTTGATATGAGATAGTTGACACATGCTCCCTTATATGCCTAAGGCCACGGAATTTGGGATAAACTAAAGTGTGAAATATTTGCAAGCAGGAAAGGTGTTACTTAGGATGAAATCTACTCTGATACCATGATAAATAATATGTTTGATTAACTCACACTCAAAAGCTATGAGAAAATAATTGTCAAACCCTTATAAATTGAACTCCATATTATTAATTATTCGATATGAGATAGTAACATCAAACTAGTGTATTATATTAATCTAATATAAAAACAGGATGAATCAGTTTAACCCACAATTATATTGTAAGGCGTGGATGATTCACAACTTACAAATATTTTTAAATCCAATTTTCTATTATATTATATTTGACGTGGTCCCATCCAATACAGCCACGCAGGCGACACGTGGACCACTATCCACGAGCCACGTCGGGTGGCAGACCGGTCAAAGGTGCCACGCAAGCCTCCCAATCAGCCACGTTCAACGGCAAACCCTTCAAGAAGGTAAAAGCTGACCATTCAACCGTGTCGACTCGACTACCCTCAGGAATACTCGAAACACCATCGACTATGACCAAGGCAAGTCGGCGAGTACTCGACCGTATGGTTCCTAGGTCGAACTGGGGTCGACCATCCCGGGGCCCACTCCGCCGTTTCCAGCATTTAATGAGGCCTGACAGGTCGTACGAAGCAGGTGGCGCATTTAATATACCTGCAAGTCGCACTGTACAGGTAATCATTACCTTAATAGGTATAAATACCCCCCCCCCCCATAAATGCCATTAAACACACATAACTACCACATTAAAAGCGCACAAGTTACTCGATAAGCTCCCAGCCACTCGATACTAACTTGAGCGTCGGAGTGCCGACAAAGGGAATCACCCCTCCCGTCCTTTGTCGGTCCGAAGTTTACGTTTGTCACTCTCCCAGGTCAATTCCATATCGAGCTCTGCCCCACCAACAAATCTCAAGTGACTCGAGTCGATCAATACAGGACACCGCCACGTCATCAACCCGGATCCGACACGATCATTTTGGCGCCGTCTGTGGGAAGCGAGCGAGAAGTCGAAGGGAAATGGAATTACGCAGTCATCGTACTCTGGGGGGTGACGTCCCCGATACGGAAGCCCAACACAGGGTGGACGGACCGAGTCAGACCCCGAGACGACCTAGGGCCGAGATGATGGCCGCCCCTGCGCCAATGGTATACGCGACTCCCGATTTAGACGCCTACCTAGAGAAGTGTCAGGCCGAAGCAGTAGCGGCGGCGACCGAGGGTAGAACCCCAGTCTTTCCAGAGAAGCCTCAAGCAACACCGGCCGTCCCGCCGACAGGCCAGTATGCATACTACTGCGGGCCGCCCGCTCATTATGGGTATCCGCCCCCTCCCCCTTGGGGGTATCAGCCCGGCCCCATAGTATACCATCAAGATCCCTATGACATGCCCCCACCGCCTGGTCAAAACCAGCGGCAAGGGGCAGGTCAGGAGCCACAACGGATCGAAGTGCTACCTCCCGACCAAGAGGCCCAATCGACTCGGCGCCCAGGTAAGCGCCCAGTCGATCAGGAACATCAGGGTGCTAGGTCAAGAACCAAGGGAAAGGGAGGAGAACCAAGGGCTGCACGAGGATCGAGGGATGCGAGGGAATCGAGGAGCCCCTCTCGCCATGAGAAAGAGCAGCGACCAAAAAACTCCAGGGTATTCGATCGACTGGGGGCTAGGGCATCTCCTGAAGCCCCCAGATTGTCAAACCGAGGACTCCCCGTGGGGCGGAAGGATTTGAGACATCGCTTGCCTCGAAGGGGAGATTCCCCCCAGCGATCCAGACATGGTAAAACTCCCTCTCGGGTCGATGATGACGAGGAAATATCCTACAGCAATCGGTCACCCTCTCCCAGAAGAAGGCCGACTCATCAATACCGGAGCTCTCGCGAAGTGCGATCCCCCTTTTGTGAGAGGATCTTGGCAGCCATGGCCGCGGATAAGATGCCCACAAATCTCCCGACGTATAATGGTGTGTCCGATCCCGAGCGGCACGTAGATCGCTTTGAAATTGAGATAAGTATGTTCGGCCATTCGTCCGACGTGAGAGCTAAAATTTTCGCCACCACTCTCGTCGAGTCAGCCCAGGACTGGTTCTCAAGGCTGACTCCGAGAAGTATCCAATCATACGATGAGTTGATAGAGCGCTTTGTGGCTCATTTCTCCTCTGTAAAAGGCGACAAGTTGCCGGCCACTTACCTCTACAACATTGTGCAGAAAGAGGATGAGACCCTGAGAGATTTTTTCACTCGATTCTCTCGAGCGGCGGTACAAGTTCAATCTCCAAGTATGGACATGGTTATACCTACCATCCACGCCGCTTTAAGAGACCGAGAGTGTGCTCGACACATCGTCCGGAAAAAACCCCGCCTCGATATCTAAATTACTGGATATCGCCTCCTCCTGGATGAGAGTGGAGGAGGTCGAGTTGGCACAAAAAGGGGCCGCGAATCGTAAATCTGAAGCCATCCGGCCAGTGAAGGGTGAGCTCAAGAAGGATCAAAAGAATTGAGTCGACCACACCTCCGGAAGCAGCTCCAAAAGGCATTATACGCCGTTAAATCGATCGATTGAGGAGATTTACAACATCGCCAACAAAAAGCTGTTCAAGAATCCCAAAGCCATCAAGGAAACTCAGAAGAACAGGGATTCGGGAAAGTTCTGTCATTTCCATCGACAGTCCGGACACAACACCTCGGAGTGCTTTGCCCTGCGGGATGAAATCGAGAGACTGATCAGAGGAGGGGAGCTTCAAGAGTTTGTTAAGAGGCTAGATGAGTTAGCCACCCGAGCCGACGATCGCAGTCCGTCTCGACGTAGGGAGGCTAAACCCCCGACCGAGAGGGATGATCATAACCTCCCCTGCCTTGGTCGAATCGACATGATCGCCGGCTGGCCAGCTGGGGGTGACACAAAAACTGCCCGAAAGAGGACCCGCAGAGAAGCCCAAAGAAACTATTACGGCCCCTACGAGGTGATGGAGATCGAGTCGAGTAGAGAGTGGGCAGATCAGGATATTAGTTTTAACAACAAGGACCTAGTCGGCATGCCACCACGGGAAGGCGATACGCCTAGTTGTCCGATGGTGGTTACGCTCGACGTGGCCAATTATGCTGTATCAAAAACCCTTGTTGATAATGGAAGCTCTGTAAATATTATTTATCTCTCGACTCTGAATCGCATGAATCTTGCCAAAAGTTTGAACTTGGAGCCTCTCAAAACCCCTTTAACAGGGTTTGGAGGGTCCGAGGTATACCCTAAAGGTCGAGTCCGACTGATCACCTCCATGGGAACGCTCCCTAAGAGATCGACTCTCGAACTGGAATATCTTGTAGTCGATCAGCCTTCAGCATATAACCTCATCTTAGGGAGGCCTGGATTAATCGACTTCAGGGCAGTTATTTCCACTTACCACCAATTGATTAAGCTCCCCACCCCCGCCGGGATAGGCGAATTGAGGTGCGATGTGCCCGTGTCCTGGGCTTGTTACTCAATTTCCATGGAGAAGGTGAAGCTGCCCGACCGCCGGATCGTCCCCGTTTTGGGCCTACCCGACGGAGAAGAGGATCAGATCGAGGACATGGAAGATCCTAGGGACGAGCCTATCCGCAAATCGAAGAAAGCTAAGAAGAAGCAAAAGATTTCGGATAATCGACTCGAGGCATCTACTCAAACGATGGAAGTCGAGCTCCTTCCGGGACAAAGGGAGAAAATCACTCATGTGGGGCTCCCCGAACCAGGGAAGGAACACGAGCAAGTACTCCTAATCCAATTTCTTCAAGAGAACGCCGATGTCTTTGCATGGAGTGCCAACGATTTGGTGGGAGTCGATCCCTCCGTGATTATGCATCACCTAAACGTCGACCCATCCTTCAAACCAATCAAGCAGCGGTTGCGAACCCAAAGCGCCAGAAGGAATGAAATAATTGAGGAAGAGGTGAATAAGCTATTGGACGCTGGATACATCACGCCTGCCACGTATGTCGACTGGCTTTGTAATGTAGTTCTGGTAGCCAAGTCAGGAGGGAAGTGGCGTATGTGCAATGACTTTACAGATCTAAACAAGGCATGCCCGAAGGACCCATATCCCCTCCCAAATATCGACCAGTTAGTCGACTCGACTGCGGGATGCGAGCTAATGAGTATGATGGATGCCTTTCAAGGCTACTATCAAATCTTCATGGCACCCGAGGACGAGGATAAGACCGCCTTTATAGTGGTGAAGGGTGTTTATTGCTTCCGAGTGATGCCCTTCGGACTCAAAAACGCGGGGGCTACATACCAGAGGCTGGTCAACCGAATCTTCGGGGAAGAGATTGGTAAAACCATGGAAGTTTATGTCGACGACATGATTGTACGGTCGACACGGTCGAGCAACCACCTCGAAGACCTAAGGAGATCGTTCGAGCTGCTCAGGCGGTACAACCTGAAGCTCAACCCGAATAAGTGCACCTTCGGGGTGTCAGGGGGAAAATTCCTTGGTTACCTGGTTAGCCAGAGAGGGATCGAGGCAAACCCCGAGAAGAGCGATGCTATCCGCAACTTGTCCAGCCCGAAAACGATTCGAGAGGTACAATGTTTAGTTGGACGAATTATTTCTCTTAACAGGTTTATTTCCAGGTCCGCCGAGAAGAACCTTCCTTTTTTCAAAATCTTGAGGAATGTTAAGGAATTCAAATGGACCGAGGAATGCGAACAGGCTTTCGAGGCAATGAAAAAATACCTCGAGTCACCCCCACTCCTAGCTAAGCCAAAACAGGGAGAAATTTTATACCTCTATATGGCCGAGTCGAGTGAAGTGATCAGCTCGGTCTTAGTTGCTGTAAGGGAGAGGAAGCACCTGCCGATCTACTATGTTAGCAAAATTCTGCATGGGGCCGAGACACGATATTTGGAAATCGAAAAATTTGCCCTTGCTCTTGTGCACACGGCCAGAAGATTGAAGCCGTATTTTCAGGCCCACAAGATCATCGTGCTCACCGATCAACCTCTCAAACAGGTGTTGTCCAAACCAGACAGTTCGGGCCGACTTGTTAAATGGTCTGTCGAGTTGGGCCAGTATGACTTGTCCTACAAACCGAGGTTAGCATTCCAAGCCCAAGTCTTGGCAGACTTTTTGGTCGAGAAGCAACCTTTGGCCCCGCTCAGAGAAAATGCGTGTCAATGGACTTTATCACTCGACGGTTCATCGACCTCATCCGGGGGAGGTGCGGGAGTGTCATTGAGAAGTACTGACGGTGATGAGCTTGACTTCGCCATTTGCCTAGACTTCCCCGCCACGAACAACGAGGCCGAGTACGAGGCGCTCTTAGCAGGCATGAGAATCGCCAGAGAACAAGGCATCGAGAGCCTGGCGGCTTTAACCGATTCACAGTTGGTTGCCAGCCAATATGCTGGCTCTTATGAGGCAAGGGAGGAATCGATGGCCAAATACTTGCAGAAGGTCAAGGAATGGGCCGCGAAATTCAAAAACTTTAGGCTGGAGCAGATACCTAGGGAGGAGAATGAGAGAGCCGATGTCCTTTCCAAGGTGGCCAATGGACTCAGGGGTACAAGGGATAGGTCGATTACCTTCCTCACAGTCACAGCTAGATCAATCGAGGAAGGGGGAAAGCCGGTACACAGCATCGACCCTGTCGAGCCATGTTGGTTAGACGATTTGGTCTTACATCTAAGGGACCGCTTCTGGCCCGAAAACAGAACAGAGAGGCGTCGATTAATAGCCCGGGCAGCAAGCTACTCACTCGACCCAGAAGGCGTGCTATACAAGAGGTCTGTCAATGAACCGGCCAAGAGGTGTCTAAGACCCTCCCAAGCCAAGGAGGTCCTCGAAGAGGTGCACGCCGGATCCTGCGGAAACCACTCGGGAGGCCGAATACTCGCTAAGAAGGTCTCTCGGGCCGGCTACTACTGGCCGACCCTCCTGCGAGATTCGATCAATCTGGTAAAGAAATGCCCCAGCTGCCAAAAACATTCGAACCTCACCCACCAACACCCGAGGGAAATGACCCCGGTCGACATCTCGTGGCCCTTCGATCAATGGGGAATCGACATTGTTGGGTCTTTTCCCCTCGCCCCAAGACAACACCAATTCGTTATTGTCTGCGTAGAGTATTTCTCTAAATGGGTCGAAGCAGTCTCTGTCCCCAGGATCACCCATACAGTAATGACTCGATTTTTGTGGAAAAACATCATATGCCGATTCGGGGTGCCAAGGACTTTGATTTGCGATAATGGCCCCCAATTCCGAAGCAAGATGTTCAAGAATTATTGTTCCAAGTACGGCATCAGTTTGCGTTTCACGTCGGTCGGCCATCCTCAAGCCAATGGCCAAACCGAAGTCACCAACCGGATAATCGTGCAGATCTAAAGACCCGACTCGACGGGAGCAAAGGAGCTTGGGCCGAGGAACTTGACGGCGTCCTATGGGCCTATCGAACCACCCCTCGAACCGCTACCGGGGAGACCCCCTTTGCAATGGTCTATGGTTCCGAGGCGGTGGTCCCCGCCGAGTTGATACACCAAACCGATAGGGTGTCCCATTATCAACTCGATCGCAATCAAGAGAATCGACAGTTCGACTTAGACATGATTGAAGAAGCAAGAGATCGGGCATTCCGACGGATGTAGCAGTATCGGGCCGCGGTGGCCAGGAGCTACAACAAAAAGGTCCTTCATCGAGGATTCCGAGTCGGTGATCTCGTCCTGAAGCGGGTCGATGTGACGAAACATATCGGCAAGCTCGACGCCAACTGGGATGGTCCTTTCCGAGTCTCCAAAGTCGGGAAGAACCACGCCTACCACCTCGAAGAAATGAATGGCAATCCTGTACCACGATCATGGAACGCCCACAACCTTAGGGCTTTTTATGTTTGAAAAGATGTAACCTCCAACATGTCAATCAATAAAATTGGAGTAGTTTTTCGACCTAAAAGGTTGTCATATCCTTAACGGATTAAATAGCCTAATCGATATAATCGACTATATTTATCTCTTAAAAATCAACCTAGCTGCTTGACGTCCTTCTCGCAAGGGGCTAAAGCAATTTATGTTGTCGACTTGAGGGTATTGTTTGGTTTGAACATGCATACTCGAAAATGCTAATTCGAATTGAACCTTGAAAGCAAAATTCATTGATATTTGTAGAACAATTACATTTGGATTTTCCAGCGGGAACATTGTTCGACCACCCTGGGTCGACTTACTACATCAGAATTCAGAATTTAAAATAAGAAGAAAAAATTACATCAACAAGAAACGGTGCAGGAAATCGGGAGGCCTAGTCTATTTCTTCATCGGAGGGAGTGTTCGCGGGTTTCTCGAAGAAGAGCTCGGGGAATACTTTGGCATGGTTCAGGACCATAGGATCGACCCCTTGGGGCATCCGACTGGCATCCTCCTCGATTCCACCGACTATGGATTGTGCCAGAGGGATGGCGAACCCAAATTCATGCTTCGACCAATCCTCCTCGGGATCTTCGGCAGCTTGTTCGGTCTGAGGACGCGGATCCGGGCAGAGGAGGCCAACCTTGGTCGTATCATAATCGACCGGAAGATAACCCTCAGCACAACATTGGGCCAAGCACAACTCGAACCCCTCCTTCATGTCCGAAATCCCAAAGGTGGCGGTCGATCTTTTGAAGGCCGTCGACTTCATGAATCGGTAGGCCCCGAACTGCTCCGAGTCGGCGATGATTCGGTCATAGATTTGCTGGCATCGCTCAATGGCAGCCCTTGCACCTTTCACCTCCCCGGCCGATTCCCCATCCTTGAAAGCATTAAGGGTCTTCTCGGCCTCTTTGTCGAGTTTCTGGAGAGCCTCGAGCAGTTTCGCCTTCTTGGCCTCCAGCAGTTTCTTGGTTTCTTCGAGGGCCCTTTTCGCTTTCTCCTTCCCCAGGGTCGCCGCCTTCGCACTCGAACCGAGCCCCGCCTTCTCAGTTTCCAACTCCTGCACCCTCCTCTTCAAAATTTCGACCTCCGAGTCGATCCCCGCCTTTGCCTCCAGACGTGTCCTCCCCTCCTTGTAGATTTGGGCCCTCCGACTCATGTGATAGACATCCTGAGCAAGCTGTGACACGAAAAGAAAAGGGGGTTAATGGTCGGACATAAAGTGAATCGATAGATGTGGGAGAGCTCGGATTCTTACCCCAATAATCTTCACCGCAGCCGACATCTCCAGCTCCACCTCGGACATTTTCCATCTCGACTCATGGTCGACTGGGACTTGGCAACAGTGGTACACCGCCCCGGCAGCGCGGTTGTCCCTCGGGATCGACCCTATCCTTCGAGGCTTACCATCGTCCCCAACCAGCTTGTAGCCCCCAGGAAGATGCGGCTCGGAGATCTTGAGCATTCTGAAAAAGTCGGCTAGATCCTCCGCTGGGGGGTGGAATGGAAGGTGTGCCAATCTAATGGCCTCGGAGGAGAATGGGGCCGGCGCCTTTTCGGTCCCTGAAGGAGTCGACGGGAGCGAGCCGGTGGAATTCGTGCCCCTCGACTGGCTACCCCCAGCACTAGTATCGATGTTTCTTGCCGGCTTAGGATCCCTGTCCTTTTTCGACCGTTTCCTGTCAGGCTCTGGGAGGGGGGCTTTGTCTTTCCTTTTTAGGGTCTGCGGCGTTTGACTCGGCTCGGCCCCGGTCTTATCCGCTCCCCTCGGGAGAACGACATCCATGGTTTTATGGGGCTGGGCCACCTCGGCCGCTTTCGCCAGAGCATGTTTAGCTGCTAGCTCTTCCATGTCGGCCCTCATCTTTGCCAAGCGACTCATTATGACTTTATCTGAAAAGAAGAAAGGCGAATGTTAGAATCGACTAAAAAGATAGAAATGCAATTATGAGGGTAAAACGATCAGTCTGACTCGACCGCATGATTTACCAGGGTCGAACGTCCGGCTCATACGGCCGGGGGCTAAGCCAAAATCGACCAGTACTTTAGTCTCGATCAATTTTTTGCAGTCAAACTGGCCGAGGGATAACATGTCCCGGATGAAAGTGTTGGACCACCGTGTAGCTGCAACCGGTAGTGTCGAGCTCGGCCTCCAACACCACATTCTGTTCCATAAATTCGGCCAACCCGACTCGCTCTCGACATATACGAATTGGTGTTTCCAAGATTGTCCATTTGAAGAGGTCGGCGACGTTGTGAGTTTGCGTTTCTGTTTAAACGAAAGTTGCACGAACCCATAACCCGATCCGGACCCCTCCTTGGTCATACTTACATTAAAAAGATCCTTGGCTACCCCAAGCATGGGAATCCCGAAATACTTCATCAGAACTCGGATGCCGTTAAGCATCGCATAACCATTCGGCATTAACTGGACCGGGCTGATATTCAAATGGTTCAGGATGTCGAGGACGTCATCATCTATCGGGATTCGAAACCCTGCTTGGATCATCTTCCAGGTTACGGTGATGCAGTTTCTCGGGGGGTCGGTCATAGATTCCCCACTTCGAAGTCGAACTAAACTGTATCCCCCCAGCTCAACATCTCCCCCAAACAAAATCTCTCTCATTTCTTCGAACATCTTGGCCGATACTTTGCTTTCGACTAGCCTAGGGTCTTTATTCAAATTTCGGCTAGGGGATTTCCTACCATAAGGGATATGTATGCCGCCCTCTCCTTGTTTATCCGAGGTTGACGGCCCCACGTCTCCTACTCGACTCGCGAATTCCGGGCCGAGTCTCATCCCAATTGGAGGAATCGCCGTTATGGGTTCTGCAGAGGCTACGAGACTCGAAGGAGAGGCCGACTGTCTGTCCTCAGAGTCCTCCGAAGCTTCCGATACCTCTACCCTATCGGAGTCCTGCGATCTAACCGACTCCTCCTCACTCGACGTCGAGGAGATCGAGTGTACATCATCCCCAGGGCCCGGGATCTTATCTGACAGGTCTGAACTAGTCGAGGTAGAAGAAGTCATCCCACCGCTCAACAGTTCTTCGACTGGATTCCCTTGGAGTTCGCCTTCTCCTTGAAATAAGGGTTAAGGTTTTTCTTGTCAGGGATCAAGTCGAAAGCGATTCGAGATGGGGTTCTTCTCACTCGACTCCAGACTCTCCAACAGATAGAAAATAAAGAAATTAAAGCAGTAAGAGAGAAAGAAGTTGTCGGAAAAGGCTTACCGGAAAATTTCGTAGATTATCTGGCCGACTCGAAGTATCCGGATGCTGGTCTCGAAAAGTTTTTCAGGACTCGAACTGCTCTGAGAATTTCTAAAGAGGTGAAGAGTGCAAATGAAGGCCGTAAGGGGCTATTTATAGGGGTTACCCTGGGCGGGAAAATCGAAGGCGAACCGTCGCCATCATTACGCCTGGGGCCCACTTCTCGAAAACCGAAAGGACACTGCCACGTCATCGTGGCACCGCCTTTCCGGGGGCTAATGACGTGGTCCCATCCAATACAGCCACGCTGGCGACACGTGGACCACTATCCACGAGCCACGTCGGGTGGCAGACCGGTCAAAGGTGCCACGCAAGCCTCCCAATCAGCCACGTTCAACGGCAAACCCTTCAAGAAGGTAAAAGCTGACCATTCAACCGTGTCGACTCGACTACCCTCAGGAATACTCGAAACACCATCGACTATGACCAAGGCAAGTCGGCGAGTACTCGACCGTATGGTTCCTAGGTCGAACTGGGGTCGACCATCCCGGGGCCCACTCCGCCGTTTCCAGCATTTAATGAGGCCTGACAGGCCGTACGAAGCAGGTGGCGCATTTAATATACCTGCAAGTCGCACTGTACAGGTAATCATTACCTTAATAGGTATAAATACCCCCCCCCCCCCCCATAAATGCCATTAAACACACACAACTACCACATTAAAAGCGCACAAGTTACTCGATAAGCTCCCAGCCACTCGATACTAACTTGAGCGTCGGAGTGCCGACAAAGGGAATCACCCCTCCCGTCCTTTATCGGTCCGAAGTTTACGTTTGTCACTCTCCCAGGTCAATTCCATATCGAGCTCTGCCCCACCAACAAATCTCAAGTGACTCGAGTCGATCAATACAGGACACCGCCACATCATCAATCCGGATCCGACACGATCAATATTGACCCTTCATGAGTTCATGTTAAGAAAAACTTTATTATTATATGTATTCGATTAATAAAGAAGCAGTTTGGAATTGTCGAAGACTCGAGGCGTACGACCGCCCATGCGGGTGGCGTCATGAATGATGCAAAGTTCACAAACGTATTACATACTTTGATTGAACATTTTGACCGAGTTTTAGCTCTATATGTTGATGTCTTCTTCTTCCACTTCCAACTTCCATTTGTGTTGCAACTTTCATTAAAGTTCGTCAAACTTTTGCATCATCATTTATTACTGCACACACCAAACAACATTCTTTTCATTTATTTTTGTACAACTCTTATGTGTTTTCATTTTCATATTTTCACCTTCGAAAATAATTTAAATTCGAATTTCTCCCTTCACTTGGGATATATTGATAAAAAATAAAAAAAAAAGAATAATCATAGATTTGTTATAAAGATATTTTTTTAGTGAAATAATTCCATTAATTGATGAGTATAATGAGAGATGTTGTAAATCCTTTAACTTTTGGGTAATTGAGAAGCTTTTTAATTTGGAACCAAGAAACTAATATTTTGAGTGGAGAGTTTGGAGAGGATAGAATGGAAATACATTTACAGCGTGTTTATATTATAGAGTTATGGTTAATTCGATTAATAATTCTATTTAAATTAATTTGTATTCATTAATGCTTTTATAAGTTGAGGATCGACGATACGGCTCGCGATTATATTGGATAAAAAGATGATTAATATTCATTGCATATTTTTCGTGGAATGAATGATGATCAATCTACTATCATATCTATTACTCATCTATTCCATTCAGAGACGGAACCAAGATTTATGAGTGGAAACAATTTATAGTATAAATAATATTTTTTTTAAAAAAATTGGTGCAATTGTAATTTTCTTTAAATTAAATGGATAAAATGTGTAATTTGGAAAAATAAAAATCCCAAAATAAGGAGACAAAAATAAATTTTTTTCAAAATATATATAGGGGATAATAAAAAAAATTTAAATTTAGGGGGTTGGGGGCCGTCCTTTGCCCCTCGTACCTTCCTCATTGATCTATTTCATCTTATCTTATCTCACAAAGTAATCTGGGTTCGAGTTTGGTGCAAGTGAAACTCTCTTCAAGGTTTTTTTTTTGTTTCAAATCCCTAACCTTTTAAAAGATTAAGTAAAGTTCACCACTTATAATTTAGCCTGTCATCACTAAATCAATATCAATTGAGTACTATTTCTATGCATATTTAACTTAATGTCATTTATGCAATTCACTTTTTTTGTTAGGTATACAACGTTAGCTTGGGTGATTTTTAAAATTTAGTATCTTTTTTTTTTTGGTCTAGTGCAGATATGGTGTACATTTTGGATGTATTTCAAATTTGGGGTTTGTTTTCACAGTCAATTTTTTTTTTTTAGTATGTGTGTATGAATCTACTTTTTTGTAAAAGCGGTTCTACTAAAGAAATCATTAAAAAGAACTTTTTGGACTAAAGATTGATTGCCTTTGAAAATATATAAAGAAAATTTTAAGTAAATCCGTCTTTTGAGAGAACGGTTACAATGCTGAAGAAAACGGTTACACTGTTTTATAGAGAATTTAAAAAAAAGTCATTGATAATAATAACAGGTGGTAATACTAGTCAAGGATTTTTTTTAATAGAACCACTTTCACATAAAACAAAATGATTTAAAAAAAAAAGATAGAATCAAAGCTGTAAATCCCAAATTTAAAATACATCCAAAAACTACACCCAGAAAAAGACACTAAATTTAAAAAATCACCGTTAACTTGTATACATTTTAATTAAATTTGACTTTTTGGAGCGAGTTTTTACTTTTACAAGGGTAAATCGTAGTTTTCAAACAAATATGGCCGACGTGCTGTTTTAACTTATAAAATTGAATACATGCATTCATTAATTCCCCTACCTTAAATCCATCAAATCACCTCTAGCCTAGTGGGTGGTTTTTACTTTTTATTAATAAATTCTCTTGCCCCCGCGTTCACACCAAACAAATATCCTCCCCAAGTGGGAGGGATCATGAAATTTCATGCCATTTTTATATTTAATATGTGACCACTCTCTTACTTTGACCATTGAAATTCTTGACTTTACTTCCCAAATCAATTAATTTTAATATAATTCAAAATGAATTATGAAAAGCACTCAAATTGCATTTTGACCTTCCTAATTCTTCAACTTATATAAGCTCTAACTCCTTCCAAAACTTCCCAAACACAACCACCTAAGTTCCTTCATCGTTCATACTACAAAATCAAGAATGAGCTGCTCATCGGATGAAAGTGGTTACAGCGATCCCGCCACCCCAACGTCGCAGAAGAAGTACAAAGGGATCCGCCGCCGGAAATGGGGGAAGTGGGTGTCGGAGATCAGGGTTCCGGGCACGGCGGAGCGCCTCTGGCTCGGCTCCTACGCCACCGCCGAGGCGGCGGCTGTGGCCCACGACGTCGCGTCTTACTGCTTCCGGGGGGACTCGTCCTCGGAGAGACTCAACTTTCCGGGGGTGTTGCCCGCCACCGCGAGGGTGGGCATGTCGCCGCGGTCGGTGCAGAAGGCGGCGTCCGACGCCGGGTTGGCCATCGATGCGCGGTTCTTGAACACTCAAACGGATCAAAATCAGAGGGAAAATGGGCAGCAAGTGAATTACTTGCCGGAAGAACAGAGCAGTATGCACGGCGGCGGGTGGTGGCGGGGAACGGCGGAGCAAAATCTCAGCGTCTCCGTCGAAGATTATCTTTATAAGGGGCTCAGCAAGTGAATTTTGTGCAGAGATTCCTGCGGGCCAAAATGCAGCAAGAAGAATCTCGTGCTGTTTTTTCCATTTTCTTGGTTTTCTTCTCTGTTTTTCCATGCCGGGGTTTCTCAGGCTTCAGATGATTTGTGTAGGGATTTCCTGTTAGCTCATTCGTGCATGACCCATAAACATAATAGCAATATTAAATATTAATACAAGGCTTGCAGCCGATTTCTGCTTTTAGTTGACATTCCAGAAGACTTGAAAAAGATGAACATTAGTTTAAAGATAAAAGAAGAAAAGAAATGAAAACATTGAGGGGGACAAGATTCATGGCTGCATTTCATTACACGTTCGTTACACGTGTCAGCACAAGAGCAAGAGTCATGTCTTTGATCCCAACCAATATATATATATATATATATATATACACACATATAAAGTAATAAAGATCATGATAAGCAAAAGCATAAAGAACTAAAGAACATTTCTTTCCTCTCTCACATAATAAAAGTGTGTGTTTTCTTCATAAACCATGACAAGCCCAGAAAGAAGAGAAAGCAGAGGCGGCAGCAAGAGTTGCAGTAGACAATCTCGTCGCCGCCGACAAAGAGAGTGGTACGATCAGACATGAAGAAGGAGGAGAAGAAAACAGAGGGTAAGTGGGAGATAAATACGAGCAAGTCAAGGACAAAATCACTCCCCGTAGTCATGGATAAAACAGGGGAACACAAAGATTATACTGCAGAGAAAGGTAAGGAAGCAAAAAGAGACCGCACAACAGAAGGCGAGCCAGTATGCAGGCTATGCATCAGAGATAAGGACTACGCTATGGATACAGCGAAAGAAGAGAAAGACGCCATTGCTGGAAGAATGGCGGAGCTTAAGCAGACGGCAGTAGCCGCTGCGAGGCGAACTATGGACATGTTTATGGACAGGCAAGGGGGGGCTCGATCAGAAAGCTAAAGAAGGTGGTGATATAAATGAGGTAATTCCCACTTGGTCTTTTTGTCGAACACTTGGTCGGCGTTGTAGGCAGCTTTTTTGAACTTATTTTTCCCCCGCAGGCGAAATACGGAAAAGAAGAATTTAAAGATGGCGGAGTTGAAGCTCAAGGAGGAGGGCGTTCACGATGAGGATAAACAGAGAGCTACGGCGGAGTGGGAGACTGCAGCAGAGAGGTGCATGATTCTTGATTTCTCCATGAAGAAGTCGGATGATTATATTTCTTGCAAGAGAGTTTCTGTTTAACCAATTCTTGTGTTTTTGATTTGCTGGGATTGAACAGAGGGATAGCTGCGAGGAAGAACATCTATGGGTCCAAAGGGAGCTTGAAGGAACCGATCAAGGGGAAGCTGACGTACCCGAGTGATATCGTGCAAGAGGCCCGTGCTTCGCGCGAGTATGGTGGAAGAAAGTGAAGGGCCTGAGGGAGCTGCAGCAATGCCTTCAGGACCTGCAAAAACCCATGATTAGGTTAGGTCTTTGGTTGCAGAACCATGATTCGGTGGATTTTGTAACGTGATCTTTTGATAAATTTATGAATGTTCTTAGGTGTGGTTGAAAATCTTGTATTTGGAAGACAAGTGTTAGGATGTTTTAGTGAAAACCGTGATTCTGATCAAATTAAATTCAGTGTTTCTACACTTGCTTCGATTGAATAACCAGTTTGGTGGAATTAGATTCATTCGAAATTCACTTATCAAATCAAATTCAAGTTGTAATTCCACTTATCGAATTAAATTCAAGCTGTAATTTCACTTGTTTGACCGGAGCAGATTAAAATTAAACCAAATTCAAGCCGTGGTTTCAGTTGTTTAATCAATCAGGTCGGAAAATCCATTCCTTGATTTCATTTGTGTGTGATTCAATCAAATATTGAATCAGGTCGGAAATTCACTTATCGAATTCAAGCCCGTGATTTTACTTGTTTGATCGAACCAAATTCAATTCAGTAGTGTTCGCACAAATGCTAAGAGGGGCAGGATTCACATATCATGCCTTATTCAATCCAAATACCAAAAAATCTTCTCACATTGCAATCCTCCCATTCCAGGTTCCTCCCTCTAGAAACAAATTACATAAAACACAAAATCAAACTTTGCGTTGCTTCATACATGTGAAGTTTCATTCAAGTGGAGGAGATGGGACTTTGTGATCTTCTAGGAGAGGAGCCCTCAAGAAACGGCCTCCCCGTGCCAACGAAAGACGTTCTCCTCGAGCCCCCGTTTGTGAGTAGAAAACGGAAAGTCCAGTAGAGGACTTTGGGCGCAAAAACTCTGTACAGGAAGAAAGCGTCGTACCAGCTCGGATATTTCACGTATGGATCTCCCCTGCAGGCCCCCGAGACGATCATCTTCGCGTATTCCTCAACCGGACCACCGGATGCATGGACCTTGCCGAAGAATCGAGTAAATCAACGATGCAAATGCATATACGAGTTTATGATTAAATTACATACTTGGAGAAGGGGAATTTCGCAATTTTCATAAACTTACTTCTCTTTCTTCCTTCCAGTGCACCTCTGCTCCCTCGTCCATCAAAAATTTCCCTCGGATCATTTCGGTTCCCATCCAACCGTGCGTTGCCACCGTTATCCCGACCTCGTTCTTCACTTCAAATCGCAGCGTTTCGTAGAAGTTTATGACCGCTGATTTGGCAGCCTACACATTGTAAAAGAAAATTAACCCGAGAAGTTTATATGTCATCATCTTCTTCAACTTATCATTCTGCAAACATGGAAATTACTTACTGAATACAAACTCATCCTCGGCAAAGGCAACCAGTTCTCTACCGACGCATTCACCACGATACGCCCGTTGCTTTCCCGTAAATAGGGCAGCGCCACATACGTCGGATTAACATTCCCCCAAAAGTTTATATCCTGATTTATGATCAAATTCAGGATATGACAAAAGATTATACAAATCTTGCCTTTTATAGAGACAAAACATGTTCTTATAACTTGCAGTTAATCGCCAGGGACAGAGCCAGAAATTTGACAGGGGTAAGATAACCTCATTTCGATTATGGTATGAATGTCAACTTAAATACCTTAGCAAATTTAACGACATGAGATTTAAACACAACCTGCAAATCATGTGATCATAGATACCTCAAGTTCTACAACAACATACCATTAAGAGTGGAAACACTGTCGAGTCAGTAGCTTCCTCGAAGTAGAACGTATGCCCTAAGGTCACCGTGTTGACTAGATGATCGACTGCAAGAGGGAACAACGACGAATGAACGAATTCAAACCATATATAGAAGTTACAAGGCAATCTAACAAATGGGCTGGATATGCAAACACGATACCACGCCCGTAATAGTTGATCGTTTCATTGATAAACCTCCTGCATTCATCTTCCTTGACAACATCAGCAGCCATTATCAAGACATTCGAGGCCCCGATTCGTGTAGCATGTTCGCTTATTGCTCGTAATCGTTGCACTCTTCGTGCCACCAACACGAGGTTGGCCCCTCTCTTGGCATACTGGTAAGCAATTTGCTGTGGTTTTCAAGAAAACATTGATAATTAATCTACATTATGCATGCTTTGTTTTAGTCTTCAGATCACATGCTTAATCACTAATGAGTAATGACCGACCAGTTTTCTAACTAGGAATTTTAATAAATTTAATCTACGTAGAGTTTCATGCATCTTTTTGTGTGAGTTTCCTGCTTGGAACTGTAATTCTTTTGTAAAATCAAATCAAAAGCCAAAATTGAGATAATTATAAATACTTTTGTAATTTCTCAAGGTGTTTTTTCCGTCTCCCTGTTCCGATATAATCCCCGAACCGAGTCATCATTTTCGTGGGAGTAGACATAGCTTTGAGTTGAATTATTAATGAAACCCTTCTTGATGCTAGAAAGTGGACATGTTTATTAAGAATAGGCAGGTTTTACCTCTCCAATCCCAGAAGAAGCGCCGGTGATGACGACGACTTTGTTCTCCATGTTCTCACCATTGAAGTAAGTGCTGTAAATCCTTTCGCAGACGGAGATGAAAATGAGAGTCGGCCACGCAAACGCCAGCATGAGTAGGCTCGCCGGCGGCATGAAGAAGTTGAGCACGGTGTTGATCAGACCCATCATATTTTATTCCCTGAGAAATTAATCAAGCCCAGAAAAAGAGGAATTAAACAAGAAAATGATTTCAGTAGTTTATAGAGCGGTGGAAGATGAAGATGAAGGATGATACAGAGGTGCATGCAGAGGAGGATACGGCGGCGCAACACGTGTTGGTGGCGCAGGCAAAACGTTGCGGCGGTCTAATGGATCAGATTTTGGGAACTTCTGCATGAGGAAATTAAACTCATCGTGTTGGCAGGATGCGATACGATTACTGGTGATCTTGCATGCTTGATGCTTGTCTTGTGCATAAATAAATATTAGACAGAAATACATCTTACTCCAATATTATGAATTTTTAATTTTTTATTGAAAATTTCACATATTAGATTCTCAGGTTGTTATATCAGTCAATAAGTCTTAACATGGGTCTAATTTCTAATAAAAAATTAACAATTTCCCATAAAAAATGACACCTAAATGATTTTTATTAAAAATAGGGAAGTATCAAGTAAGTTTTATGATGCTAGTTTTAAACTTTTTTTTAAACGAGAAGCCCTCGATCACACCAGCAAACACCAGTTAGAGGGCGTTACAATCATCAAGAACAAGATTAACAAGGAAAAGCGGGACAATCGGGCCGCCTTCGCAGGTCGGAGCTGCATGTCGAGCAAGCGAGTGAGCTACCACATTAGCTACTCTACGGACAAAAAGAAAATTACAGCAAGAAAAGAACCTAGCCACAGAGAATATGATTTGTACGTACACAATTTGCATGAACTATTTTTAATTGAAAAGAGAACCAACATTAATTAAATCAATGCCCAGATCAAAAAAAAATTAATTAAATCAATGCCACCGCTAAATGATATAGTTAGCCGTATGTGGTGTTAGTTTAATCTACTGTTTTTTATTTGAGTTTTTTGGTACGCAACTACATTGATAGGGAGTTAGTAGTTTGATTCTACTCAACTCATAAAAGGGAATTATAATTAAATCAAGGCTCCAATTAGAGGGGGAAGAAAAAGAATTAGCTAATTGATTAAAATTTTGTTTTTCTTTTGTATCTTATTATCTTATAATGAGTTTGAAATGAATCGAATCATTAAAAATTAAATATTTCTTAATTAATAATAGTTGCATATTTAGTTGAATACAAAATTTTTAGTTAAATTAGTATAATATTGAACCAGTGAATTATATGAGTTAATAATTGCATGAGATATCTGATTAAACTTAGCATAGCGCGGTCATAAGATGAAATTACCTACTTAAGATTGGAATCACTATAGGGCTTGGATTAATGGTCCAGGTCAATTGGATTTGCTCCACTTAATAATTAATAATTGCTAATGGGCCTGCATTGAATTGGACCAAAAATCATCTTGGTAACAAACATATATGGGGCTTTCTTCACTTTGGGCTTTAGATTGTCATCTTTCTAGATATTTTCTAAAGAAAAGAAAATGGAAAAGACAATTAAGAAAAAGACGCATCAAAAATGAAAGAAACAAACATGACCATTGCTTGAACAAATACCGTTAATTATTATTATTTAGCTTAAAAAAATGCTTGAATTTAGTTAATTTATAGGAATAATTAGGAATGCCCATAAAATTTAATTTAATTATGAAAAAGATATTTTCATAATTGAAAAAATTGCAGAATGGACCAAGGACGGAAAATATTTTTATTTCTATCAATAACCCATATCCCAAAAAGTGTTCTATCAAAATTAATTTTCATAAAACACATAATTGGCCACCACCGTATCCGACACTGTTCTCTTAATCACCCATTACGTGATTCTCAACTCCCACCAGCCCATAACAATGATAGTAAGAATGAGCAGAACATATAAACAGACTCAAAAATTTTGATTCAGTTAAATAATATTTGTGTTTGAATTTTCTTTTTTAATGACAACCCGACGTGAAATCCTAAGCCCAAGATGAAATTTTTTAATTGATAACAATATCCTTAGTTGAAGGCCATAGTTTATAACGATATATAATTAGTAATTAGTAATTACCCATAGCCCCAAATACCGAATTAATTTTATTGGTAAGAAATAAGTCGATCAAAAATCAAACACGTGGTCCCCACATCGGCGCAAAATAAAATATCTTAGCCGAGTCCGCTAACCTACACTCCTCAACTCCAGTACCATTCCTCTTACCAATTAATTATATATTTATATTTATATTATTCTGTTAAAATATTCAGCATATTCTCTCTCTCTCTCTCTCTTCTCGGGGGATCCATCCATCCTTACACAAACACAACAGTAAAGGACACAACGAGGATTAAAGATTGCTTTTTTCTTGTTTGTTTCACCTAAATTTCTGCGGAATTATGGATCTGTGGTGCGTGCATGCGAAAAGCAATGGTTTTCTGCTGAGGAATTCGATTTCGGAGAAGCCCATTGCCTGGGGTATGAGGAATCAATCGATGGCTGTGGAAGTTAGGGTTTCCAGGACGGAACCGATTAATTGTAGGTATCGATCGGTTGTAGTTAAAGCTATGGCGAAGAAGAATCCTGGGAGTTCCAGTAATTCTAATTCGAACTCCTCTTCTAGTTCTGGTAAATTTTTCTTTGGATTCCGGAGAGAAAAATTAGGAAAAATTGATGATTAGGTGTCGCTTGAAGGGAATGTTTAGCCTACTGTATAAGTATCAGCTCAGCTGACTGTTCTAATTGCTGGTTTCTATTATTTGTTTTGTTTCTTTTTTCTTTTTTCTGGGAAATCGTAAGTTTCTAATTCCGTATAGGTTTCGGTATTTTCAGTCCCAAATTTATATTCTCTTGAGAGATTCGAAGTTTTCTGTGATAATGTGAAATTGTGTTATTTATTTTCTGGTGTGAAGTTGTGCATTACAATGATTAAAGATTTCACCTTGACTCATGCATGAGCTGCTCGGTTTGGTTGCTAACTCAATTTAATTTACAAGGAATGGGATTAGGTATTGAAATGCAGTATGGATTCTTCGGTTAATGTTATGCTAGCTATTTTCTAACTCGCAAAGTTTTTGATTTATGAGAGTTTTGTGGATTGAAATGTGTTGGTGGACTCAGTTACTGCTGAGTGCTGAAAACCGATGAGGTTTTCATACTGAACATAATGTAACAGGAGACATATTTTCTGACTGATTAGTGATAGAACTTATGGGTGTCAAGATTCTTGTCATTTGAGATGATAGATCTATTAAAATACATGAATTCCTTAGTTCAGTATCCTTTAGCAATCTTATCAAAACTTCCTAGTTCTCTTTGTTTTTGCTACTGCATGGGAAGTGATCTTATAAAGTTTTATGTAACTATATTCCTTGATGGAATGGAATCAATAGTTACAGTTCATGCTGTAGTTTGCATATTTATAATTTTTTTTCCCTAAAATCCATGTAGCTAGTAATAATTTTTTTTATATAGATTGTTTCATCTTTTGCAGGGAACAATGACAATTTAAAAGCTGGAGGAGACGGCCTAAAAGGCAACAATCCGCCTCCCAAGGGGAACAAATCTGGTGATACCAGCTCAGAAAAATCCCAACGTAAACCATTGGATTGGAGAGAGTTTAGAGCATCACTTTACATTCAGGAGCAGGTTCTCTGTCTTTTTTACTTATTTTTCCTTGTTAAACAGTAGCGAATGCAGGGTTATTTATCAGTGAGGTCAACAGTTAACTATTAATAAGAAAAGCCACTATTAAAAAGTTAAACTATTTTATTCAACCTTTCATTGCCGTCTTTAAAAGCTTTTACATTTCAGAAGTTGTTTTCTTTGTTCCATTCATGTACTACACTCCAATAATTTAGATGGTAATTTTGAAATATTCTCATACTTCCTTTGATCTAACTGTTCCTACTCAATTATTTAAGAAAACAACAAGAACTTTAAGTTACCGGCTATTCTAATTATCACGTGGAATTTGTTTCAAAATCTATGTCTTTTCTTAATGTGCCTATTACTTTGAATTTGGAACGACTGCGAATCAGTTAATTTCTAAAAATTCTAATATAGGGTCAAACAACCATAATCATAAACTACAAAATTTTATCTCTTTCTCTAAAGGCTGAAATATTCTTCACAGGCTGAAACTGCAGATTCTGTTCACAGCCAAAGCAAAACATCATCTGTACCAAAATCTCTTCCCCTCAAGTGGGCCCACCCCATTTCAGCACCCGAGGATGGGTGTCTCCTCATTGCTACAGAGAAGCTTGATGGGGTCCGAACCTTTGAGAGGGCTGTAGTTCTTCTCCTCAGATCCGGTGCAACAAATCCTCAAGAAGGTCCATATGGGGTTGTCATAAACCAACCACTTAACAAAAAGATGAAACATATGAATCCCACCAATATTGAGCTTGCGACCACATTTTCTGACTGTTCTTTGCATTTTGGTGGGCCCCTCGATGCAAGTATGTTTTTGCTAAGAGGGGGCGAAAATACTGGACTCTCCGGTTTTGAGGTGGTCATTCCTGGAGTATATTTTGGTTCAAGAAACAATTTGGATGAGGCCGCCGCATTGGTGAAGAAGGGATATCTTAGGCCTCAAGATTTCAGATTCTTTATGGGATATTCCGGGTGGCAGCTCGATCAACTAAGAGAGGAAATTGACTCCGATTACTGGTATGTAGCTGCTTGTAGTGAGAATTTGATTTCTGGAATCGGAAAAAATTCTTCAAATGAAGATTTGTGGGAAGAGATTCTGCAACTAATGGGGGGTCACTACTCAGAATTGAGCCGGAAGCCTAAGCCTAAGCAAGATTACTAGTTCTTTCTGAGGCCAGTTGCTCGTAAAATTAAGGTAATTTTTCGACTCAAATGTGTACAGTTATTTGAGTTAGTCATAAATATGTAGAATTTTCTTTTTCCGGCACTTGTCGTTATTCTCGGATTTTCTATATATGTACCAAGGTTGTTGTCATGCATGTAACAACTTTGAGGTTTAAATTTTGAGCAATAACCCTTCATTTTATACGTTTGATTTCGGTTTCCTGCCGTTGTTTTGCTCCGTATCTGTTCGAACTTCAATGGTTTACTTTTTACGGAGGTATTTACTTAGAAAAGAATTGGCAATTTTTACCTGGGTTGTTGAATTGCTTCCCCAAATCGTACATGAAAACCTTTCCCCACAACAACAGAAATAAGAATACCTTGCTCCATAACAATGTATATGTTACACTAGCCAAGGGTTTGTCCAAGCGATTAAAGAGTTTCTTTCTTTTGGGTAATGATTCGGATTCAAATCCTTTGGCCTAGGCGTGTGTTAAAATATATATATATATATATGTCAACCTACAATTCAGTTGATCATTTTTCAATATTCAAGAATGTGATGAATAATACATTTTCTACAAATGTTAAAAAAACTGAAGGAAAAAATACTCTACTACGCACACTGAGAGGCAGTACTGTGCTATACACCCTCCAACACCAAAACAATCCTACCCCAACAAAATTATGCAAAGGGCGTTATACCTTAGCTGGACATGCAGCATAGTACCATTTCTAATGTTGCTGTACATTTTTCACAGTTCACAAGTCAGGCTAGCAATTAGCAGCTTTGTTCTAGTAGTTGCTAATTGAGCTGGTAGTGATTCATATGTTCGATTTTTACGACCCGGCTCTTTCCATTCGCGCCTTGCGCACGGCTTTTTGAATTTGCCTTTCGTGCTCTTTTAGCATGTCTTCCATGTTGCCCCCTGGAGGCAGCAGCGGTCCGGAGAATAGCATCCTGTTTTTCTTGGGTACGTAGCCCTAAGAAGGGGAAAAAAGGGCAGATTTCAAACATGTTAGCTATTACAAAAGAAAAATTAAGATGAATTTCGAACATGTTTACTGCTTAGAGTTTTGGCAAAACTAAAGAGACTTCTTTCGGAGCATTGATCTTCACACGGTAATCAGATCAGTCAATAGAAATGAAGAATATTCACGTAAGGCTAAGGTAGAAGTATATAGCATAGACTCATGCGTGCATATAGTATTAGTGATGGAGGTCAGGGGTACTCGACTCTCTCTGCCATCGAGTAGACTACGAGTAGTGGCTACTTAACTACTTTACTGCTGTTTTATCCACACACTCCCAAGTTTTTACACAAACAAAAATTTAGCGAGCAATCCTAATGTCATTTTTTGTTCTAGACATCAACAAAAAGTTCAGCACAAAGGACGTGTGGATCCACTTAAAAACAAAGGGGTAAATTTCAGATAACAACGAGCTAGGTAGTTTATGACCAACTTACTTCGGAGTCATTGTTAGGCGTCCTTCCAATGTTCTTGACATGATACTCAGACTCGGCTATTGGTTGAGGCAGTTGAGAGGCTTGTCTTGTGAGTGGTGGAACCGATTGCCCGGGATCTTCTTTTATATTTTGATTCCATTTGTAACCCATGGCTTTGTGGTGACACACCGTATTCGGCTGAGAATATACATTTTTATCCGTGTATCCTCTCGATGGATCCATCACGTTGGACTTATGAATTGTGCTTGTTTTCGGTGGCACCTGTTTTCCAAATTCCGGTCGTAATTATGATGAAATTTTGAGTAGTTATTTCAAGAAAAATAAGAAAACAACCTAAAGCATGTGGACAAGTAGAGAACCTGTCCCTCCGTGATGGCCTGGTCTGTACTCATACTGTTCTCAGCTCCACGTCCTTTAAGACTCTCAGCTTTTTTTCTGGATTATTAAAAAGAATATCAAGAAATAACTACATATTTCACCTGAAGAAATAGTTAGCTGGAAAAAAACACGAAGATGTTTGTGGGCTTAGTAACGAAGGGATAAAACAAACTTGACTAAGTCTGAACGTGAAGTATTCGAGCTCGAGCCAGGCTTGTAAAGGTTTCGACCGAAATCATATATGTTCAGAGAATGGCCAGTTCTTTTAATAATTATTTACAAATAGATAATTATAACTTGTATGTTAATTCTCGAAAATTACGAAATTCAAGCCCAAATACGAGCTCAAAACCAAAGAAAGACCAAAGCTCAGTTCAGCTCCCTACAAAAGTTG
This sequence comes from Lantana camara, assembly GCA_037501455.1. NCBI lineage: Eukaryota > Viridiplantae > Streptophyta > Magnoliopsida > Lamiales > Verbenaceae > Lantana > Lantana camara. The sequence continues at coordinate 24,005,790 of CM074855.1, read as the reverse complement.
GCATTATAACTAAGAAGTTTTAAACAGGCATCTCCAAACTTACATGGGATAGTTACACTTAGATGCATGCATGTTTGTATAGTCACGAATCTAAAGCCTAATATTAATTAGTAAATGCTGTAGGCAGAAAAGAAATTCATAAGAACTAGAGATGCAATCAGCAAAATTCATCGATTTTAGATATAATATAAATTCTTTGATAGGGAAGTTTTCGTAAATTTTCAAACCTTAAGTTTGTGTAAAATTATGTCAAACATTAGGTATGTCGGTGTGATCATTATAGTTTAAATATGTCGACATCACATGTTAATATGCATTAGTTAAGTAGGGAAAAGTTTACCGTTTTGCTTCCTCCTGTCTAATCTTGACATCAAGTTCCTTACTTGGAGGATACCTTGGTATGCTAGACGGTTCACAGGGCAGAGGATTGGACGTGAAGAACTGAAATCAAGAACGGAACGAATAATATATTTTTTTCATATCATGTCAGGAATAAAGATTAGTAAAAATTTGCCCGCAACATTCAACATTTCAAATAGAAAATATACCCCGCTTTTGAGGGCAGAAGTAGCAGAACCCCTTTCCTCTGGATCGATAGAGAGGAGTACTTCTATTAAAGCCAATGCCGACGGAGGGAAGTGGTTGAATGTATCAGCAACGCGGCGCTTGTAAACAGGCTGTGATCTAAAACTCGAAGCATGAGGTAATTTTTGCTTCTTCCAATAGTCTTCCGGAGGTGAACCGCACAGCTTGAGTATCTTATGCATTTGTTCCACCTACAATACATATTCATTATTTCACTTGGTTCAACTGAAAGTAAGGTGGATAAGCTCTTAATATATACGAGTATACATATATATAAATATATACACACACTCTTTACGCAACTACTTTTGAAACATCTTATACGTTGTCTAACTATAAACATTAAAAGGAAACAAGTATGATTTGTATGCTCATCTAATTGTTTCGTTTTATTTTAATCCAACTCTTCGGCAGCTTACTTTTTGAAGTAACAATTAGGAGCTTATAAGCTCTGAAGCTCTGAAAACATGTTATGGGGTGTTTGCAAACATGCATTCATAAGCTATACGAAATCAAAATCAGTTAAGTAAGCTCAGCTAACCAACACATTAAGTTTGTTTTGCTGCCTGAGAAAGTGTGATGTAAGGTGAAAGGTGAAAGTCCGTGGTAGTCGGATTTAAACTAAAATTTTGTTATAAAGGGAATCGTACAAACACTTCATATCGAAAGATCTCAAAAAAAAAAAAGAAAAGAAGAAAGAAAAAAAGAAATATTTAACCTCTGTTCTTCCCGGCATGATAGGCTTTCCAGCAAACAATTCAGCAAGAATACAACCGGCACTCCACAAATCAATGGCTGGTCCATACTCTGTTGCACCTAGCAAAAGCTCAGGAGCTCTGTACCACAGAGTTACTACCCGACTTGTCAATGGCTGCTTTTGGCCCGGCAGAAAACATGTTGCCAAGCCAAAGTCTGCAATCTTAAGAACTCCATTGTTGTCAACTAGAAGATTTGAACCCTTAATATCACGATGAAGAACTCCTCTGCCATGACAGTGCTCTAGCCCACGTAACATTTGCTGCATATAACACTTAATCTGCAATCACATTAAAAAGTGTTATTGATACACAGGAATAATTCCCTAATTTTGTAGAGGGTATATAATTCTGATAAATTTATATGTAATTGTTTGTCTTTCAAGTTAGCTGGGGGTGGCGAATTAAGGGCCCCACCAACCCCACAGGAGAAAGTTCACAAGCCTTGTTTTCGGCCTAAAAAACATATTCAACAGCTACCCCTTTCGATAGTGGCAATATTACAGTTGGTACCTACTTTGAAAACTTCAAAAAACTTCCTAATTTTTTTAAAACTACAAAAACTACCCCTTAACAGTTTGGAAAAATTGCACAGTAGTACCATTCCCTGATATTGGACGCTGCTCTTATTCATGTTGTTTCAAAATTTTCCCAAGCTTGTAGATACCAACTCTAATATGACAATCTTCAAAGGGGAATATGTAATTATGTCCAACATATTATTAATCATGCCCAATGTCGTCATCCATAATGAAACAAGAAAAGAAAATAATACACACCTGCGATTCAGATAACTTGACCTTGGGGGAAATGAGAAGTCCGGTAAGATCATGCTCCATGTATTCGAATACGAGATACAAGTGTCCAGACACTCGTGATAGGACAATGGCTTCGAGCTTCATCACATTTGGGTGATCTAACCTACGAAGTATACAAATCTCCCTAGCCATGAAGCGGACACTCTCGGGATCCATATTAACAAATCGTACCTTTTTCATTGCTACAGTTTTTTTACTTCTGAGGTCACGAGCCATGTAAACACTACTATATGTTCCTTGGCCAACCTGTAAAAAGACCGGAGAAGTTTCAAAGTCAGTATACCAAATTTAAGAGCAATTTCCATAACATGACAACAAAAATCTTTAGATATAGCGTAAAGTTAGCGGTACCTATTCATTGAACCACTCTAGTTTACCCTCCTATAATAATTCTTGCACATATCAAGTTAGAGGATGCACTAAAAAGACAATTAGTGTTTGATCCTCACTAAAAGATGATATAATTAGTGTTTTAGTCAGGATCAGTGGTCGAGCTCCATAGAAGCTAGAGGATGCGAGTACAACCTCTTAATTCGAACCACACACGTCATCATTGATTAAAACAACTGTAATCATCTTTTCCACTCTAGTTAATCGAAATGAAATGTGTCTCCACCACTGCCTACCTTGAGTCCATCTATGAATTTCATTACGCATTATTATCAACAACAGGAAAAGAGATAAAGAGTTGCAGAACTAACTTTGCCTAATTTATCAAACGAATCCGAACATCGTGGGACCCACCCTTTAATGGCCTCGCCCGCCACCGAAGCTAGCCATGGTGGCCACCCTGCAGCTACTTGCTCTCCTTTGGCAGCATGTGGCATACTTACAATCCTAGCCATCTTCCCGTTAACGGCCCCTACATCCAACGTTGAATGCCTACGATGACCATTTTTAGGCCTTTCAATGATTCTTGTCTTAGAATTGTCCTCAACATGTGCTGAAGGCCTCACAGAACTCAAACTCGACTCCAATTTTCTTGAAGATCTCGAACGAAGGGGCTCGTGGTGACCTACTCCCACTCTAACTTCATCTTTCTTGAAGGGGGCGATTACCGGCACCGGAGATTTTATGGGACCATCCTCTTTCACCTTTTGACTTTCAGAAAAACAATAATCATTTGGCTTTGATTCTTTTGAACAAAGGCACCCCATCTTTTATGCACCAACAATATATATATTTTTCCTTAAAATCCTTGGTGATGTGCTCAATTAGTACCCTTTGCAATTCCCTGAAGTCTTAGAACAATTCATCATGGCCCAAACTGGAAATTAGGGGCAAAACAAACATCATTTCTTCTCAGAAATCCAAAAATATCAAAAGGGCCTAAAACTGCATACAAGATAAAGGGATAATGTCCCTACCAAAAAGATGATCAGAATTAAAGAACAAAAATGTATAATTTTGTGAAACAAAAAATATTTTTCCAAAAAGAAATGAAAAATATCAAAATCCCAGACCAGATTCTAACATTACATCAAAAAAGGTTTAACACATATATGCATATGAAGAAATATACATAAAATTCAATGTATATTCATGGTATGCCAATGTAATTGATGTAAGAGTTCTGGTCAAGGTTTGGAGGTGCCTAATGGGAGATTTTGGGTTCCAGAAATTCCTTTTTTTCTATTTTTTTTCTCGAATTTAGCAATTTTCAGCTGCCAGAAAATAACAATAATATCTACATTTTTGCAATATGTTGGCTCATAAAAAATACAATTTTCAAGAAAAAACACATTATTAAAAAATAAAATAATGATTTGGAAAAAAATCTAAATTTTTTGATCATTCAAATGGGCAAGAAAGAGAGAAAATTACGGGACCTTGAGGCAGCTAAAAATGCGTCAAACCATTCGTTTCCAAGATTGAATAATTGCATTTCTTTCAAGTAATTAACACTATGATGTTTCTTGAGATGTTGCTTACCTTAAATAGGAATTTCTGGACAGGAAAAGGGGAGCTCAAACGTTTGCTGCATCGAAACATAGTACTTCTGCATTGATGATCACTGTCCTTCTCTTCGATGGGGTTTTTCTTATTTTCACGCACAAACACACACTGACAGAGAAACTGGCAAATTTTTTATTGAAAGAGTTGTGAAAGATTCTTGAATTTAATTAGCTGAAGCACTTTGTGATGCTCCTCAGACGTGCGCGGCAAACACTCTTGCTTTTGACGAATGTACTCGCATTAAGTGAATCAAATATTCAATTAGTTTATGAGACAATTGCAAAACTACCTTAAAAGATTGACGGGACATTTTGGGAAATTATAGTTTCAAATCGTAATTTTTTGAAGAGCAAATATGATATTTGTTCCTAAAGTTTTAGTTTTGTATCACTTTAGTACTTAATATTCTAAAAGTAACACTTGAATCCCCATAAATTGATAATTCGTCTCACTTAAGTCTTTCTGATCAAATTCTACTGAATTTTTTACCTTATTCAAGAGTATTTTGGTCATTTTAGTATTTATAGTTCTAAAATGGTCCCTAAAGTTTCAACTTTATAACATTTTAGTCCTCAATCTTTTGAAAATATCATTTAAGTCCCTAAAATTAATAATAAGTCTCATTTTGGTTCTTTTGATCAAAATCAATACTTTTAGTTATTTTATTTATTTCACATGAAAAAAGAAAGAAATAATATTTATAGTAAGATCCGAGCCTATAAGTTTAAAAAAAAAATAAAAAAAATTTATTGCCATTATACAATATTTGTTTTAATACGAATTTTCTACCTACTATATTTATTCAATTTAACTTAAATTTTTTTTTTTATAATTTAGAGAGTCTTTTTATTTTAAATAATTACCTCAAATTATTTTTTAAAAGAAATTATAACATGGAATACATGCTTATGAAATTAAATTTCATAAATCAATTTAAAACGATCTTAACTTGGTGTATTAATATAATTGTTTTTTACTATCACATCTTGATATACATGTTATGTTGGTTGAGATATATAATTATTTAAAACTCAAATACTCTCTAAATTAATAAATTATCATTGAAGTTTAAAAATATTAAATAAATAAATTAAATTTTATTTACACTTAAAATTCTATTTTATTCGGTTTTGTATTAAACTAAACTGAATAAATATAATAGGTGGAAAATTTATTAAAAACAAAAATGGTATAGTGGCAACAACTCTATTTTTTTTAACTCATAAGTTCATATCTTTACAAAAATATTATTTCTTTCTTTTTTTTTTCATGTAAAATAAATAAAATGACTAAATAACATTAATTTTGGTCAAAAGAACTAAAGTGAGATTTATTATTAATTTTAGGAACTTAAATGACACTTTCAAAAGACTGAGGACTAAAATGATACAAAGTTGAAACTTTAGGGACCATTTTAAAATTATAAATACTAAAATGACCCAAATACCCTTGAGTAATGTAAAAAATTCATTAGAATTTGATCAAAAGGACTTAAGTAAGACGAATTATTAACTTCAGAGACTCAACTCCCACTTTTAGAACATCGAGGACTAAAGTGATACAAAATTGAAACTTTAGGGATCAACTATGATATTTATTCTAATTTTTACATATGAACCTTTTTTAGAGAGAAAAAAGAAAAAGAAAGAAAAAAGGAAAGGAAAGGAAAGGAAAGTGAACCTTTATAGAGAGAAAAAGAAAAAAAAAAAAGGGAAAGAAAATAGAAACATGCTCTTTTACTTTTTTTTTTTGACAAGTTTCAGAAGATTTCTAATCATGTAGATTAGTCATGTCTTATATTTTTAAAATTTTAAATTTATTGGAGTATTTATGATAATATTAATAATTAGAGTTATATTTTATATAAATCACTATTTACAAAAGCTTTTTAAAAAAAAGATAATTAATTATCTGTGAAAAAAAAATCTCATACACGTCTGTGACATAAGCAGACCGAAACATATAATATCACACACGTCTGTGACATAAGCAGACCGAAACACATAATATGACCATCACAGCACAGTCCGCATTTTTTTTTTTTTTTTTTTTGACGACCAGCCAAAACGGCGAACTAAGCAACAACTAAAAGTACATCCGAGATAAAAGTCAGGTAATCCGACGACCCAATGCAGGTCGAAGCCGCATTACAAGCAAGATTGTGAGCCACTAAATTGGTCTCACGTCTAGAAAAAGAGAAGCGGACCTTGTCGAAAAAATTGCTAATGAGTTTGATGTCTGAAACTAAGTTACCCACGTCCGAGAGGATCTTCAACATCTTTGTTCAGGCTGTTAATTAAGTTCAAGGAATCACCTTCCAAGATAACGTTCCTCTAGCCGAAGTCCCTCCCCAAAATCGTTGCCGAGAGAGCAGCTTTGGCTTCCTCCACAGCCGGATCCATCGAATTCCTTCGGACATCCGTCTCCCAACCAATACACTGGTCATCTGAATTGCGAGCCACAACACCAATGCCCACAGAATTCCAAGATCGCCCGTCGAAATTAATTTTAACCCAACCTTTTCCCGGACGCTGCCTGATGGTAGCCAATTTACCTCCTTCCTCCTTGCTCAGTTCCTTTAGCGCCTGAAGTATACCCTCGCGAAAGTCAGTAGCCCACTTCTGCACTAAACTCAAGGTAAACAAGAAAGTCCGCATTTTAATCCTACATTAGTTTTCTTATGACCTATTATCATGGTTCGCCGGAACGGTGTTGGAACGGCTGGAACGGAACGGGAACGGGAACGACAGTCTCCGTTCCGCTGTTCCGGTATGGAACGGAAATCAACCTGGAACGGTGCTTTTTTGCATTGGAACGCCGTTCCGTGGCGTTATAGCGGACGAACGGAACGGAACGGCCAAAAAAGAGAAGAAAATGTATGTTGCTGCTCTGTATAATGGGGAATAAAAGGAGATGAAAATGTGTATATGCTAAAGAAATTGATGAATAATAATGTGCAAACTTCTAATCAAATATTAGTGGCAGAAAGTTTCGATTATCTATTTGGTAGAGGAATGAAGATTTAGTTTCTACTTCCTATGAAACTTTTGTTGAGCATAAGTTATACTCAATACAGATGGTCTGTTTGTAGTAATTTAATCTTACTGCTTTTTTACAGGAATTGTGCTCAAGTTCATATATACGCCAGGAGAGAGACCTATGATTATATTTGATTCTTATTCAATCAAGTTGCCGTCAGAATTTTCTTCTTTGACTTAGAGATTTTATACTGTGATTATGTTTGAAACTCCTCAGAAGAGAGAGACAATTCCGATGTTCTACCCCTCGTCATTCCACTTCTTATTAATAAATAATGTATCATTATATATCTATTTCGACATTCCTATTGTAGTATGTTGAACAACTTTTCTTTTGTTACACAACTATGTTTATTGTATGGTTCGGTAGTCATTATAAGAATATGTGCAATCTCTTATTTGAGTAAATATAGCAAATCTAAATATAATACTAATTGATTCTAATATAAAATTAGAAATTAAAATGAGTTTTAAAACAATTTTTTGGGATTTTATACATCTTTTTGAGAAGTGGCCGTGTTTTTGCCGCGTCCGTTCCGCGTCATTGCAATGGAACTGGAACGGTGGCCTCCGTTCCATTCCCCGCGACCGTTCCGGCGAACCATGCCTATTATCAGGCCAGCACAGTCCGCATTTTAATCCTACATTAGTTTTCTTATAACCTATTATCCAGCATCTAATTTTTTTTTGTTTTTTGAAAGTTTATCCAACATATCTAATTAAAAACCCTAAAAACCCGAAGATTACATTTTAACAAACTATATATATATATATATAAGAATTGTGTTTGAGTTGTAAGCCATACCATCAAATTAGTAATTCACTCTATCCAGTTCTCCCACCGTCAAAGCAAAGTATGATTAGTTAACAGTTTTGTAGATGTATTAACAAAATATACTTATTTTCTGAGCTTTTTGAGCCGAGTTTTTCAGTTATATCCATGACTGGTTCTCCTATCTCCAAATAATTAGGATCTCAACCACAAAACCATCAGCGCAAAAACCATAAACCACACTCTCCCTCCTCCCTATATATACACACACATCACTCCACTCACTACAGCCACACTGCAAATTAGCAATCAAACACCTTATATATATCTTCTGAAATCTCACAAAGACGGCGCAATCATGACGGGAGGTAACATCACGGTATGTATACACATTTCTTGAATTTAATTTTTCTCATAATATTAATGATGATTGTGTGTGTATAAATGATGATTGTGTGTGTATATATGTAGGAGGAGAACACAGCATCGAGATCAAGTGCTCAACAAGCGAAGGACTTGAACGATTGGCTTCCCATCACTGCTTCTCGCAAGGGGAAATGGTGGTACTCGGCCTTTCACAATGTCACGGCTATGGTCGGCGCTGGCGTGCTCGGCCTGCCCCTCGTCCTCGCTCGACTCGGCTGGTAAGGATTTTGAGAAAGCATTATAACCTTCTAGTATGGATCAATTCAGCAGTGTGTGGCTAACTGTGTGATGTTGTCGAGATTACGATTTTAGTATGTATTACTGAATTCGAGCCGGTTGTGCTAACATGACCGATGGCGGCGAGGTAGGATCTCAGAATCAGGGTATATATATATATATATATATATATATATACCCTGATTTTAAAGTTAAGGGGATCGTAGTTTTTCGAACACCATTTGATTTTCGACACTAATAAGCCAACTGATATTCTATATATAGAATTAGAAGTGAGGGGTCATCGGTACTATTTGACTTGTATGTGGATCTGTCGAGATAAGGTTAGAAATGCCACTGACATCCACAATAAACCACTGATGCCGTATATATGGATGCAATTCTAAAGTTAAGTGGGTCACTAGTACCATTTGATTTATGTAGATGTAATTTTGGAGATAGGGAGGTCACAAGCACAATTTGACTTATATGTGAGCTTTATCATTGGAGATAAAATCTAGCCAATTGTGTTGACTTGTTAGCACTAGTATATGTTTGACCTAATTCACCCCAAAAACTATCTAATGAGGTGAGTGTTGCCTAAACACTATTAGGTAAACTAGAAAGTAGTTTGGTATTTAGTCGATCTGTGACAGAATAACACTTATTGTCGAAATTGTTTCTAATTTATTTCCATTCACATTTTATTCTCCAGGACTGCAGGAATCACATGTACAGTGGTTTCGTGGCTAGTAACACTGTACACGGTCTGGATACTAATCCAGCTCCATGAATCAGAGTCGGGGAAGAGGTTCGATCGATACACGGAGTTAGGGCAGCACGCTTTCGGAGAGAAACTGGGATCCTGGATGGTTATGCCAGCACAGTTGGTGGTTCAAATTGGATCAAACGTTGTGTACATGGTCACCGGAGGAAAGTCACTCAAGAAAGGCTTTGGTTCGCTGATCCCAGTACTTGACTTTAAAAAGACTTACTATATCGTGATCTTTATGGTCCTTCACTTAGCCTTGTCACAAACCCCCAATTTCCATTCCCTTAAAGTTATTTCTCTTACTGCTGCTGTCATGTCTATCAGGTAAAATTTATTCCTAAAGTCAGAGAAAATGTTACTAAAAAGATCAAATTTTTAATAGGGTGTTTGGTTAAGGCTTGTTTCGAACGGCTTATTATATAAGCTGTCACGTCTTATAAGTTGTTTTTAGATGACAATTGGGTAATTAATACGCTAAAAAAGATAGTAGATTGATAAGCTCTTAGACAGCTTATACTCAAGACATTCATAAACGCTCTACCGTAGTTTTTAGCCCCAATTTACGTGTAATAGTACATCGACGACCATACTTGTTCAATTTATCTCTCTCAATTTAGATCCCATGAGTCGGACGGCCGGTTATTCTAACTACGTTTGAGATTCTTGCGACAGCTACTCTATGATAGCTACCGGGGCGTCTCTGTGGAAGGGCACCATCGCGCACCACCATGTTGACTACGGCCTTCAATCGTCTACAACGGCTGGTATAGTTTTCGACGTCTTTAGCAGCTTGGGTTTGCTCGCATTTGCATTCGCCGGCCACAGTGTTGCGTTGGAGATTCAAGCAACTATTCCTTCGACACCGGAGAAGCCGTGTAAGAAGCCAATGTGGAAGGGTGTCCTAGTAGCCTACATGATTGTTGCTTTGTGCTATTTTCCTGTTGAAATATCTGGTTTCTGGGCTTTTGGTAGTAATGTGGAGGATGATGTGTTGCTATCTTTGGAGAACCCAAATTGGCTCATCGGTGTAGCTAATTTATTTGTGTTTGTTCATGTTCTTGGAAGCTATCAGGTAATTGGGGGTTAATATCTTCATTTTGATACGATCAATTTCAATTTTTACCATGTTTTATGCATATAACTTAGGGAAAATTACATCCAACTACCCTGAGGTTTGCCCTAATTACGAATCAGTCCCTCTTTTTTCGTTTATTACAAATTAACCCCTAAAAATACTGTTTCAATTACATTTTAACCCCTAAAGAGGGACTGATTTGTAATTGAAACAGTGTTTTTAGGGATTGATATGTAATAAATGAAAAGAGAGGGACTGATTCGTAATTAGGGCAAACCTCAGGGTAGTTGGATGTAATTTGCCCTATAACTTATTATAAATGTCTTAAAAAATGAGTTTTTTTTCCCCCCTGTGTGTTGCTGGTTGTTTAGGTGTTCGCTATGCCCGTTTTCGACAAGATCGAGTCTACTTTGGTACAAAGGTGGAACTGTACTCCCGGACGACGCCTTCGCCTTATTGGTCGTAGCACATACGTCGGTAAATATTCTTCGAATTCTAACTCGGAATTGAAAAAGATCGAGTGGGAAAGCAAAAACGAATACTCTTTAAAGTCTATCCTTGATACATTCTTTAATTTGTTTAAATTTCAAATAGTATTGATATAATTGTTGGTTTAAAATATTTGTTCATGATGTTATGACAGCTGCCACGGGACTCGTAGCAATTATGCTTCCATTTTTCGGAGGATTATTAGGTTTTTTCGGTGGATTAGCATTCGCAACTTCGTCTTATATTGTGAGTTATATATATTTACCAAATAATATAATTAACAATTTTAAACCCATAAATTATATTAAATTATGAATAATTTTGTATTGGAAACAGGTTCCAAGTTTTATTTTTCTCAAACTCCGTCAGCCCAAAATTTTCAGCTTTCACTGGATCGCATGTTGGGTACGTATATATTTCATTTTCTAATTCATTTTTCCATGAATAATTAATTATTTTTCAATATATTAAACCAAAGCTTATGCAAATTAAAATTAATATATATATATATATTTTCAGATAGCAATTGCAATTGGTATCACAATAACGTGTACGGCGCCTATTGGAGGAGCACACGAGATTATTGTTAATTGGAATACGTATAAGTTATTTACTTAGGAAATTAGGCAACCTTTTTTTTTTTGGCCTAATTAAGAGTAGGGCTGGGCCAATTTTGAATTTGACTAGCAATATTTTTGTATCAATGTTGTGTTGCACTTGCAGACATAGGACATTGATTACTAGTTGTTGCATGTCCTATTATTCTTTTAGTTTTTATGATTGGGAAAGTAACATATTTTTGGTGTGTGTTGCTTAATTCCCTCTTGTAAAACAAGATTGCACAATATTGATATGCAATTTTGTTGGTGTTGAGTTCAATGAAATCAACCAAAAAAGAAAATATAGATATATAGCTTTGTTTGTTTTGTGATGCACAATTATTTTTAATTTTTATTTGATGTCTATAAGTCTATTGTTATTTAGGATCTCTTGTTCCATATCCGTATTTTATTTTGTGTTTCACTTACATATACACTCTTTAGATTAGAAGAGATAAATAATTATAATATGAGAAAAATGATTCAAATTACGAGAGAAAAATAATTATGATATGCAAAAAATTTAAAAGATCTTTCTTCTTATCTGTGTAATTACGAATATATATGAAGAGTAAAATAACTATAATTTGTAAAAAATTTAAAAGATCTTTCTTTTGATCTGTATATTTTTGAATATATATGATATGTGTATTTACGAATATGACATGTATCTGTATGTGTTTGGAATTGAATGCAATGACTCGGATTCAAATCCCTCTGGTCACTTAGGGGTGTGTGGTTAAAAAAAAAAAAAAAAAAAAACAAACAAACAAACGTGTTTGGAATTGAATGAAATCAACACATACAGGAGGCATTCGGTTAAAAGGGACGCCCAAGTCTTTTTTTAGTTATGTAACCCCTAGTTTCAAAAGAATTGGGTATATAACCCTTTGCTTGATTAGCTCTTAATTAATTACTCAGCTTAATTAAATAGTTGCCACGTCAGGATTTTGCAGACTCTTTTTGGCCCCAAAATTTATACAAAATTAGAATCTGGCCCCAAATCACAGTCATCCAATTCTCTCAATTTCTCTCTCCTTCCTGTATGTGCGACGAAAACCCTATTTTTCTGATATTTCTTCTCCGATCGAAGTGCTGTCCAGTGTTCGTTTGATTCTTCAAAAACCCTAAGTATCACCCACCTCTCTCTGATTACATGTACAATGGCAAACAACAACGACAACAATCAAAGGTATTGAAAGGTTTCGGTTTGTTTGAATTTTTTCTGAACCCTATTTTTTGAACTGCGTTTTCACTGAATGAGTGAACTGAGTTTTTTCTGAACCCCATCTATCTTGGGTTTAATGCATTACATTCCCTAACCTGTTATGGACGCCAATATAACGCCAATACATAGTGATCGCGCACTCGATTTTATTAATCGTTTGCGCGATTTCTATAAATCGCTCACGCGATTAGGGAATCGCCCACGCGATTCATTTGATTTTTTTCTCAAACCTATTTACTGAATGATTTAACTGAGTTTTTTCCGAACCCCATCTATCTGGGTTTAATACAGTACATTCCGTAGCCTAAATTGGACGCAAATATAAGGACAATACAACGTGATCGCGCACTCGATTTTATTAATCACTTCCCCGATTTCTCATAATCGCTCACGCGATTCTTTAATCGCGCACGCGAATTTGAGGAATCGCCCACGCGACTTTATCAATCGACCACGCGATCAAATTTTTTGTTTCTCAGTTTTGTACTGCATGCATGGTTAATTTTTTTTTTTTTTTTTTATTGTTTTAAAGGAACGGCGACTGGGTTATGTCAAAATTTGTTATTGGATTTGCACTTGGAGTGTGGGAAGAAGAAACCACGTGTTTGAATTGGGTTGCGGAGAGCAAGCAAACTTCTGCTATTCTTGTGAGCAATCAGACTACATTCCAAATGTTGATAAGTGATATTATAGAACAAGCAGGACTTACTTGCTCCCATGATGATGTGCACGTGAAATATTTTCTTACAAGTGCACCTCCAACCTGTTATCCAACTGAAATAAAGACTGATCACGACCTACAAGTTTATTTTGCCGATATCTCTCCTCAAGGTTGGAGGCCCGTTTTGAAGGTTTCCTTGGATAGGAAGGAGAGTGGAACAGAATCCGAACATGTTGGTACAAGCGGGTTTACTTCTCAGGGTGAAGATCAATACCAGCATCAGTATGAAGACTTCAGTCTCCCTGATATCAACGATCAAGAATTCAATCTTCCCGATAACACCCTTGCTATAAACGAAGAAATGGTAGATCGTTGTAATCCTTCTGAAAATGTGGTCGAGGAAGAAGTGCCCGATCAATGTATTAATCAGGAGGAAGCCATTATATGTTATGATAATCCAGAGGCCAGGATTGAAAGTCATACATGGGATGATGGCTCAGGTTTTAATGAGGATGAAGAGTTTATTAACAAAGAAGATGCCATCATGAAGATCAACCTTGTTGCATGTAAGGGAAGCTTCCAATTACGAACGATAAAATCTACAAAGTCCCTTCTTGTTCTGGGATGTTATTCTCAGGATTGCAAGTGGTGGTTTCGGTGTGTTAAATATGTTAATTCTGAAAGATTTATCCTCAGAAAGTATAACCGGATGCACACTTGTGGGTTGGAAGAAGCAAGTACCACTCATCAACAGGCTACCGCAAAATTGATTGGGGACTTAGTGAAGCCATTGTTTTTTGACAAGAAAGGTCCCACACCAGGCGAAATTAAAAAGTACGTCGAAGCTGAATTGGGGGCCAAGGTTAGTTACTGGAAATGTTGGATGGGCAGAATACATGCCAAAAATATTGTCAGGGGATCACCTGAGCATGGATATGCAATTATAGATGCATATCGTTATATGGTAACTCTTAAGAATCAAGGAAGCGTCACTGAATTGGTTCTTGCCAACGAAAACAGGTTTCTTCATTTTTTTGTTGCATTCGGACCATGCATACGGGGTTTTACGTACATGCGCAAGGTGTTAGCCGTTGATGGTTGTTTCTTAACCGGTAAATACGATGGTACTCTCCTTTTGGCTACTGCACAAGATAGTGAGAACCATACCTATCCGATTGCATGGGCAGTGGTTGATTCCGAAAATAATGCATCATGGGAGTGGTTTTTTATAAATTTAAAAAGGATAGCACCGGATAGTGATGATCTCTGTATAATATCGGATAGACATGTCTCCATAAAAAATGCGGTTGCTAAGATTTATCCTAAGGCTCATCATGGATTTTGTTCGAAGCACTTATCGGAGAACTTGAGACAACGGTTTAAAAAAAGTGCAATCCTTGAGCCATTTTTTAGGGCAGTTAAAGCATATACCGTCGAAGATTTCATGGAGCACTACAAAGAGATCGAACGTATTCACAAACGTGCTGCAGAGTACTTGAAGGATGAAGTTGGTTTTGAGTTATGGAGCAGGGTGCATTCTAAAACAAACAGGTATGATGTTCTGACTAGCAACATCGCCGAGTCTATTAATTCTAGGATTCGATTTGAAAGGGAGTATCCTATCCCTGCTCTGTTTGAGTCTATCATAAGAATATTGGCTGATTGGTTCCACACCCGGAGAACGGACATGATCAACTGCAGTACAGTCCTGGTGCCATCCAAAGAGAAACTTCTCCGGAGTAATCTGGAGAAATCCAAAGGAGGCATTGCACAACAGTTCAATGCTCATGAATTTTCTGTTCGTGGAATTGGAGCAGAGGTTATGGTTGACTTGAACAATATGACGTGCACATGTGGTGTCTTCCAGATGGATAAGATCCCCTGCCCCCATGCATTATCGACGTTAAGGGAGCAAAACCCAATAGGGTTTGGACAAAGAATATATTCCCTATGCTCCAAATTTTACACTGTTGAGTACTACATACTTGCATATTCTGAGACAATTTTTCCTACACCTCCAGAGTTACAGTGGGAATTGCCTGAAGATATAGGTATAAAACAAGTACTGCCACCTCCACTGAAGGTGCGTGTTGGAAGAAAAAGGATGACTAGATTCCGGGCACCTTCTGAGGGAAGAAAAAGGTACAATACCTGTTCAAAGTGTGGAGGAAAAGGTCACAAAAAGACTACTTGTGATCAGAATGTCATTTAGATAAATAATTGTGTAATAAATTGTATAATACAGCTTTATTTTTAAATTAATCGCGCAGACTATTTAATGAATCTCTTACGCGATTTTATGGATCGCGTACTCGACTTAATCAATCGCGCAAGCGATTCTTCAGCCAAGTGTCATCTTTCTCTTTTTAGTTAATCGCGCACAATAAAAAGACACAAAAAGTCTACATGTGATCAGAAAGTCATTTAGATAAATAACAGAATGTCATTTAGATAAATAAATTGTATAATACATCTTTGATTTTTAATTAATCGCGCAGACGATTTAATGAATCTCTTACGCGATTTTATGGATCGCGTACTCGACTTAATCAATCGCGCAAGCGATTCTTCAGCCAAATGGGCATCTTTCTCTTTTTAGTTAATCGCGCACAATAAAAAGACACAAAAAGTCTACATGTGATCAGAAAGTCATTTAGATAAATAACAGAATGTCATTTAGATAAATAAATTGTATAATACATCTTTGATTTTTAATTAATCGCGCAGACGATTTAATGAATCTCTTACGCGATTTTATGGATCGCGTACTCGACTTAATCAATCGCGCAAGCGATTCTTCAGCCAAATGGGCATCTTTCTCTTTTTAGTTAATCGCTCACAATAAAAAGACACAAAAAGTCTACATGTGATCAGAAAGTCATTTAGATAAATAACAGAATGTCATTTAGATAAATAAATTGTATAATACATCTTTGATTTTTAATTAATCGCGCAGACGATTTAATGAATCTCTTACGCGATTTTATGGATCGCGTACTCGACTTAATCAATCGCGCAAGCGATTCTTCAGCCAAATGGGCATATCTCTTTTTTTAATTAATCGCGCCCAAGATTTACTGAATCGCTAACTCTTCTTAATTAATCGCGCCCAAGATTCAATTAATATATTATAATATAATAAAATTTGGAGTTTAATTCGATATATGACACTTTAAAAAACACTCAGCTTGATCCATTACTTTATTTTTTAAATAATCGGGCTCAAGATTTAGTGAATCGCTCACAAGATTTAATGAATCGCGCATGCGATTCTTCAGCCAAGGGGGTTTATTATTAACATTATGGATATTAACAGATCTATCTGTCTTCCTCCTTAATCACAAAATCTGCCGTATTTGATTGAAATGTTCATGAAAATCGTCATTTCCGTAGGACTTGTTGCCAAACAGTAACAATCAATAGATTTCTTTGTTTGGCCTTGCAATAGATCATTAGACATTGTAGAAGAACTATAAAACGTGCAATACAGGAGAGAGCTTTGAGAGCTTTGTGCAGACCGTTCATAACAATGGAAAGAAACCCTAGATAATGCAAATGAAGATTTATTATAGATTTTAAATCTATAATAATTCTTCAATTGCATTTTCCAGGGTTTCTTTCCAATTGTTATGCACAGGACGCATAAAACTCTCAAAACTCTCTCCTGTACTGCCCATCGTATAGTTCATCTACAACGAGTAAACACTACATCGACCAAACAAAGAAACATCTATTGATTGCTACTGTATGGCGGAAATCATACAGCAAACATGATAATTTTCAAGAGCAATTCAAACTAATAGGGCAGACTCTTACAGATCTGCGAAGGATTTTTCCTTTGGATTGGAGAGGGCGGCGGCGGAAATATTCAACTTAAGAGGAGAGGGAAGATAAAAAAGTGAATTAGGGTTTGGCCAAAGGAAACAGAACAAATTTATTTTATATTTGAGTTGGAGGGGCAGTGCGTAAATTTGTGAGTTTGCAAAAGAGCCCCTGGATGATGATAATATTACAAAATATTATAGCCGTTATAATATGGCAGTTATACACTATTTATCCTAATTATAGCCGTTGGTGGGGATAACTATATAATTCTTCTGATTATCATTAATGAATTTAAAGATCATGGCAAGCTCAAATAGCTCAGCTTTTACACGCAAAAGTTCTCTTAGATATAGAAAGGAGAAATGCAGGGATTGCGATCAGTGGGCTACAATCAAGGTGGTCGATAGATCAGATAATTCCAACAGGGGAAGATTATTTTATTGTTGCAATTTGCATGGCTTTTCTCAATGGTGTAATCCAATAGAAGAGCCACAGAACGATGAAGGTGAAGTCTCAAGCAGGAGGACACCACTCATTCCAGAAGGAAGAGAACAAAATATTGTGAACAAGTTGATAATAGTCAATTTGTTGTTTTTAGCAGTATTTTTATTGATTTGTATCTTGAAATCCATAACGTAACTTGTCTTAATGATTTGTATT
This sequence comes from Lantana camara, assembly GCA_037501455.1. Classification (NCBI taxonomy): domain Eukaryota; kingdom Viridiplantae; phylum Streptophyta; class Magnoliopsida; order Lamiales; family Verbenaceae; genus Lantana; species Lantana camara. The sequence goes on along the minus strand of CM074855.1, from coordinate 23,987,915 downwards.
TAGAAATTTAGATTGTAATCATTTAAGTTACTAAATCGCTCAACATCATCTTTGATACCATGTAGAAGGGATTGTGATTGGTACATTCAAATCAAGCTTCGCTATAACCAACAATAAAATGACCCCATTACAAATTTGACTCGATTCTCATAAGGTGATCTTGATTTTGGCCACAAAACGTATTAAGTCGCGTGGGCGACTTCATAAATCGCGCACGCGATTCTTACTGTTGTTCGCACTTAATATGGGTTTATATTACTTTGCTAGTCCCCCAGCATGTTTCTTTCGCGTTTGATATGAGCCCCATAGCGATTCTTATCTGTGTAGTACGATGTATTGCAAACCTTAGTCATAATCCCAAACAAATCCTAACATCATCTTTGATACCATGTAGAAGGGATTGTGATTGGTACATTCAAATCAAGCTTCGCTATAACCAACAATAAAATGACCCCATTACAAATTTGACTCGATTCTCATAAGGTGATCTTGATTTTGGCCACAAAACGTATTAAATCGCGTACTCGACTTCATGAATCGCCCACGCGATTCTTACGGTAGTTCGCACTTAATTTGGGTTTATATTACTTTGCTAGTCCCCCAGCATGTTTCTTTCGCGTTTGATATGAGCCCCATAGCGATTCTTATCTGTGTAGTACGATGTATTGCAAACCTTAGTCATAAACCCAAACAAATCCTAACATCATCTTTGATACCATGTAGAAGGGATTGTGATTGGTACATTCAAATCAAGCTTCGCTATAACCAACAATAAAATGACCCCATTACAAATTTGACTCGATTCTCATAAGGTGATCTTGATTTTGGCCACAAAACGTATTAAATCGCGTACTCGACTTCATGAATCGCCCACGCGATTCTCACGGTAGTTCGCACTTAATTTGGGTTTATATTACTTTGCTAGTCCCCCAGCATGTTTCTTTCGCGTTTGATATGAGCCCCATAGCGATTCTTATCTGTGTAGTACGATGTATTGCAAACCTTAGTCATAAACCCAAACAAATCCTAACATCATCTTTGATACCATGTAGAAGGGATTGTGATTGGTACATTCAAATCAAGCTTCGCTATAACCAACAATAAAATGACCCCATTACAAATTTGACTCGATTCTCATAAGGTGATCTTGATTTTGGCCACAAAACGTATTAAATCGCGTACTCGACTTCATGAATCGCCCACGCGATTCTCACGGTAGTTCGCACTTAATTTGGGTTTATATTACTTTGCTAGTCCCCCAGCATGTTTCTTTCGCGTTTGATATGAGCCCCATAGCGATTCTTATCTGTGTAGTACGATGTATTGCAAACCTTAGTCATAAACCCAAACAAATCCTAACATCATCTTTGATACCATGTAGAAGGGATTGTGATTGGTACATTCAAATCAAGCTTCGCTATAACCAACAATAAAATGACCCCATTACAAATTTGACTCGATTCTCATAAGGTGATCTTGATTTTGGCCACAAAACGTATTAAATCGCGTACTCGACTTCATGAATCGCCCACGCGATTCTCACGGTAGTTCGCACTTAATTTGGGTTTATATTACTTTGCTAGTCCCCCAGCATGTTTCTTTCGCGTTTGATATGAGCCCCATAGCGATTCTTATCTGTGTACTACGATGTATTGCAAACCTTATTCATAAACCCAAACAAATCGCTCAACATCATCTTTGATACCATGTAGAAGGGATTGTGATCGGTACATTCAAATCAAGCTTCGCTATAACCAACAATAAAATGACCCCTTGTAAGGTGATCTTGATTTTGGCCACAAAAAGTATTAAATCGCGTGGGCGACTTCATGAATCGCCCACGCGATTCTTACGGTAGTTCGCAATCAAATTCTCTAAAATTAAACCTCTTGTAATATACATGTCCGGTAAGGCGGCAACAATTGTGTACATTATATTAAAATTTTTCATTTTTTGTCTGACAGTTATTTATATTTAATATATATATCACCACAAGAGTCAAACCAATCACATCATTAATTAATTCTCTCCAGTTATAAGCAACTTTTAGCGAGAAAGAGGAGAAAGGTAAAAAAAAAAGGAAAGTAAAGTAAAGGACTGTTCTTCTTCTTCTTCTTCATCTTCCTCACAAGCAAAAAAAACTAGGGTTTTCATCCATTTTCTATCTCCTATATTCAGATTATTATCACATTTTTACGATCAACCAAACAAGATGTCATCAGCGGGAGCAAACCAAAGCCCAGTAAGGGAAGGAGAAGGCACTATTGATCCCATGCAGATATCCCAAGAGGCCGATTACAACGTAATGGTTCTTTGTTTTTTGTTTTCAACTTTTGTTCTGGAGTTGATACTATATTCTCTTGTTTATATACTGTGTTTTTTGGGTTGTTTATACCGGAAGTATCTAGTACTCGCTTAATCGATTGATTGAGTCGCGTACGCGAACAAAATGGCGCCTTTTGTGTATTTCAAATCTTTTATATTGACAAATGGTATTTTTGATCATATACATCTCAGGAGTTCAGAGATGATGAACACACCGGAGATGAAGCGCAAGGGGACTGGTACATAAGGGAAAATAGGAGTAAGCGAAGACATTCGAACAATATGGGTATGATTGGGTTATTTGATGAGGCGGAGGATGATGACAATGAGTTACTGGAAGAGTATGAAGAAGAGGTCACCCGGAGCATTGATTTTTCAAAATTCAACATGCGCCCTTTCTGGGAAAGGTACTTCTTCTCTTCAACTGTGAGGATCACAGTCCGGTCATCATGGGAGCGTCTTTCCCCAGTAAAAGAATTCCTTCAAGAGAACGAAATGAATTTCGAAGGAGTATTTAGAAAATATACCGAAGAGCTGCCTTCTGGTTGGAAGCGGTTTTCAGGCAGCCTCCTTCATTATCTTATGATGTACTCCCTACCCACCAAGAAAGAGAATGAGCTGTGGGTCTTGATAGGCCAAAAGCCAGTTAGGTTTGGCTTAAGGGAGTTTGCTCTTGTCACTGGGCTTTATTGTGGAGGAGGTAAGATGCCCGATAGAGCTGATGAGTTGAGTGTTATAAATAATGCCGAGGATTTTCTTAAGAGGATCCTCCGAAATAAATGGAAATCAAAAGTGAAGGACACTGATTTGGAAATTTTATTATTCAATAAAAAGATTGCGGTGGAAGACCGTTTGAAGATAGCACATGTGCTTTTTGTACAAAACATGTTGCTGGGTATTGAAAAGGGGAGAGTTGTAAATAGGGATCATCTTTGTTTTGCAAGTGACTTGGATTTTTTTTATTCATATCCTTGGGGACTAGTGTCATTCAAGGCGACAATGGATTCAATAAAAAAAAGGGAAAAGGATATTGCTAAATGGCTGCCCCCTACAGAATCTGACTCTAAACCGAAGACCTATCATGTTTCAGGTTTCCCATGGGCCTTGCAGGTGATTATGATCATCATATTTATCTTATTCAGCTTAATCGCTTACGCGAATTTATGAATCGCTCACGCGACTTGTTGAATCGCTCAAGCGATTTAATGAATCTCTCATGCGACTTGTTGAATCGCTCAAGCGATTCATTAAATCGCTCACGCGACTTGTTGAATCGCTCAAGCGATTTAATGAATCGCTCACGCGACTTGTTGAATCGCTCAAGCGATTTAATTGAAACAAAATCTATAATACACCTTTTTTCATGTTTGTTCCTTGTAGGCGTGGGCTTACGAAATGTGCCCAACTATAGCAAGTTCTTATGGAGGCGGCCTAGAACATGATGATTCCCACATGTCCAAACTACCACTCCCCAGGATGTTCAGATGGATGCACAGTAGAGGGAACCCAATAGATATTGAAGAATTGCGACAAAAGTTAAATAACCATGGACCTGAGGTTAGAACAAAATTTATATTATTTTCTTTGCCATGGATCACCGAATACCTTTAACATCTATTATTTTTTGATGTAACAGGATCAGGTACGTCCATTTTTGTTGCCCTCCAGCATTGAAAAGAATATGAGTTACATCAGGGACCTTCATGAACAAACAAGTTCAGAAGAAGAGGATGCACCCATTGATTATCTACATCAGTGTTTGAAAGGGTGCACCCTTTTGATCATTGGGGATGAATTGCCCCATCCAGTCCGAGAAGATGATAATCTCATGAATTCTAACCTGGATTGGTTCCCCTCACCATCACATCCAACTACAGCACCACCTACCGCAGGAATTGATTGGGGCACCGCACCCCCAACTTCCACAGCACCACCTACCGTAGGAATTGATTGGGGCACCGCACCCCCAACTTCCACAGCACCTGACACATCACCATCACCTGCACCAGCTGCTGCAGTGCAAATCCCTTTTGAAATTCAACAGTTTATCCAGAAAGCGGAAGCTAATTCTGAATCTTTGAATGCAACTGTTGAGAAAATATGGCTGCATTTGGAGAAGGAGAAAGAAGACCAAGCTGAAGCTCATTCTGAATATGTGAAGGCAACTGTTGAGAAGATATGGCAGCATTTGGAGAAGGAAAAAGAACACCAAGCAGGCCGTAGTGTAATGGTGCAGGATGTTGAAGGGTCTAAACGTCAAAGACCAAAGAGAAATAAAAGAAGGCCCGCCTACCTCCTGTCACCTTATACGCTGCAACTTAAGAGGCTTTGCACAGCTACAACCAGAGCTAGAGTCAAGGCTAAAGAAGCAACACCTGCCTTAACGGCTCAGCCCCAACTGCCTTGTCCGCAAAACGCAGAAACCATCTCTCAATCTCACAACAGATGGTTATCCAAAAATACGGACAAATCTGGTTCTAGCTACTTGTACAGCTGGGTTCTTAGTGCAGGGCCAAAAGACCGAATTCCTGGACAAACTGCGGATTTCGACGCGGAATTCTTCCTAACCATCCTCAGAAATGGGAAATGGTTGGTATCTGAGGTAAACTTCCTATATAGTTTATGTTAGTCAATACCTGTATGATGCATAGTTGATCTTTATTGTTTTTTTTTTTGGTTCACTCGTTGCAGCATTTGGAAGAGTGTTTGGCCAATATAAGGCTTAAACAAAAAAGGCACCCAGATCAATATGCTCAGGATTGTTTGGTCCTCGATGAGACTTTCTTCCAACATCTTAAAACGAATTATTATCTATCAAGGGGTCTCATTACAGAGGAAGATTCGGTTTGTGTTGGTGAAGATGGCAATCTCATTATTACAAATAAGCCAGATACTGCTGCCAATGCTCCGAGGGGTGCCAAAGCTCCGAGGGTTGGTGCCAATGCTCCGAGGGTTGGTGCCAAGAGTGCCAAGGGTGCCAAGGGTGTGAGGCCTGTGAATGAACGCAAAGAAGACATCCGGACTGCCTCGCACTCATTTGATGTGATGCGAAGGATCTGGAATGATCCAATCAAATGGAAGGAGGACACTGTTCTGCCGTATACAACTGGTTCTCTACCATATTTGCATGGCCGTGCATGGGAAGGAGCTACAAAATTTTATGGCATTGTCAACTCAGGAAATTCCCATTGGGTGGCCGTCGAGATTTTGCCCCAAGAGGGAGTCATCAAAGTTTACGACAGCGGTGGTGGTTCCCTTGACCACAGGAATTACCAAATTGCTTTGAACCATCTGTGTGTTTTCTTTCCCAAATTGTTGGCCCACACAGGAAAGTTCAGGCAATTGGGTGACAGCCTCAAGCAAATGTGGAAGCTGCAACTTGCTCCGTGTCCAAAAAATAAACGAAGGTACATTTAAAGTTTACTAACTCTAAAATTTTTTATTATATTTTTATTTAATTTCTAATTTTTTTTTTTTCAGTGGCGATTGTGGACTCTATTCCTTATATTACATTGAGCTTCTCATGCGTGGGGAACCACTGGATATTCTGGATGACGATAATACCTCTTTTTTAAGGTTACGTTTAGCATCCGAAATATTTTTTGGAGTTGATAAATACAATATTTAAGTTACACAGTATGTATTCATATATTTATGTCCAATTCTTTAATAAGTCGCGCAAAATGTACAATTCCCTAATAAATCGCGCAAAATGTACAATTCCCTAGTAAATCGCGCAAGCGATTTAATTAATCGCTCACGCGATTCTTCATCAACATCTATTTATTTATTTTATTTAAATATTATTTATTTATTTTCTTCATCAACATCAATTGAATGCATGTTGAACCGAATAATATTGAATGCTAACTAGAATTATTGAAATATTGAAATTTGTATTTATGTGTTTCGAAATATTAATTTTTTTAATTTAATCGTTCACTTGATTTGATGAATCGCGCACTAGATTCATCAACTAACTAGAATTTAATAAGATAAATAGAAATATTTATTTTTATTATTTAATCGCTCACGCGATTCTGTAAAAAAATCAAAATATTAATTTTTCATAAATTAATCGCTCACTTGATTTGATGAATCGCGCACTAGATTCTTCAGCTATATCAAATTATTTATGTTTTAATTGAATCTCGCACTTGATTTGATGAATCGCGTACAGGATTCTTCAGCTAAATAGAATTATTTATTTTCTTTATTTAATCGTGCAAGCGATTTAATGAATCGCACTTGCGATTCATTAATTAAGCTCCCGCGCGATTCATTCTTGTTCTAAATATTAGATACTATAAATAATTTGTTGTATTTTCATTGGATCGCGGACTCGATTCGGTTAATCGCTCACGCGATTCTTCATCAACGTCTAGTCCTTTATTATATTTGAAGAAGGGACATAGATGTCCATTGTCTTCTTCCCGCGTCTGACAGATGTTCTCGATGAGATGCTTGAATTTAATGAAAAGCTGCCTGCACTCATCCCGGAATTTTGACCGTCACCTTTACAATGCGACCAAGGAAGGAAGGAAGGGGTGCGACTGTTGGTTGGTTTAAGGCCCAATCACCTTTATTAGTATCCTCAATTCTGCTCTGTTCTCAGATTTCTGCAAAATTTTCATCACCTGCAAGAAGCCTTGCTTCTCTTTCTCTGTCCTATATCTCAATCCTTGACAAATAAAGTCATGAATAACCCTCCAAGACCTATTCTGGCAGGGGTGGAAGAGTACATGGTTGAACGTCTTCGTATATATGCCGGAGACAACGAAATCGATCGGCTAGAAGTCTTAGACACGATGCTATCTATTGTGTCGCGTGAATTGACTAAGCGATTCAAAACCAGATTCTGGGCACGAGATGTTGTAGCAGCAGTGAAAGGACTGCGGATAAATTTTTACGCTTTCCGTAGATTATTGGCGTGTCCTGGAGTTAAATTGGCTGCTAATCGTATTAGTGCCGAAATTGATCCCCTAGAATATTATGGTGCGAATACCATTGAGGTAAGTCGAATTCATCCGTGGCACTTTTTTTTTTTTTTTTTTCAAATCTTTGTTTGTTCATTTTTCAATGTTTAATATTGCATAGGTTATTCAGCGGGATTTCGACGCCAGAGTATTTGGATGCCGTTATTACGACGACCTAAGGTATATCTTCAAAGTGCGGCAGGCACACCTTTTGGAGGGCGAAGAGGAGCACCTCCACGCTTTCCACATAAGTGATAGGGACTCAGACCCCGAGTCCTTTTACGACGTTGTTTACCTTGAGTCCTCTGAGGGGAGTGTTAATTCCATTATCCCTCAATATGATCCGGAGGAGGTTAATCAGTTTCCTCCTACCCCATAAAATATTTAGTTTGATTGTAATGTATTTTACTGGTTTTGTAATGAAAGCAGACTGAATGTTGTTGTTCTATTTTTATATATCTAGTATGCTGTATTTTACAGTTTTAATGGTTTTACTATTCTTCATTGAATCGCGTGAGCGATACATTGAATCGCGTGAGCGATTAACCAGAATCGCTCACGCGATTTGATGAATCGCGCACTAGATTCATCAGCTAACTAGAATTTAATCAGATAAATAGAAATATTTATTTTTAATATTTAATCGCGTGAGCGATTCATCAAATCGCGTGAGCGATACATTGAATCGCGTTAGCGATTAACCAGAATCGCTCACGCGATTTGATGAATCGCGCACTAGATTCATCAGCTAACTAGAATTTAATCAGATAAATAGAAATATTTATTTTTAATATTTAATCGCGTGAGCGATTTATAAAATCGCGTGAGCGATACATTGAATCGCGTTAGCGATTAACCAGAATCGCTCACGCGATTTGATGAATCGCGCACTAGATTCATCAGCTAACTAGAATTTAATCAGATAAATAGAAATATTTATTTTTAATATTTAATCGCTCAGGCGATTGATTAAATAAAGAAAATAAATAAATAATATTTAAATAAAATAAAGGACTAGAATCGCGTGAGCGATTTATTAGGCCTACATGCATTCAATATTATTCGGTTCGTAGTTTGCAGATGCATTCAACTATTCCAAATTTTTAGGGTTTAGGGTAAAAAATAAATCAAATAAATATTTAAAACAAATAAAAAACTAGCTCTACATGAAGAATAGATTGCGCGATTCATTAAATCGCTTGTGCGATTTATTTATTAAATCCCATTCTTTTTTTATTTATTCCTCAACAACCAACCGTCATAGTATTGAATGCATGGTAATTTAATTGAATGCATGTACACCTAATTCTTCTATAAATATTCCAATTATCACTTGTCATCCTCACACCTTACTTCAAGCAAAACCCTAGCCGCTTTCTCTCTCCCCTTCTTTCTTCTTCTTCTTCAATAGAGGCAGACGAACGCGAAAACAAATCACCGTTTTGGAGCTTGGAGTCAGCTTCTAAGGATTGGGGTTCATGTTCTTAATAGTTGTTCATTGCTCATGAAGCCCAGTCCTTAGATGCTCGACTTCAAGCCCTAAAACCGGTGATGCTGATATGATATGCGAACAAATGGACAGATCTGAGGGATGTAGCCGAAGAAGGAGAAGAACGGGAAAAGAGCGGCAGAGGAAAGGAAGGAAAAATGGAGATTTATGTTGGGTTTTTTTTTGCTTTGTTTATAACTTATAAATTTATTTTATTTACAGAAGGGCCCCTAAAATTTCTTCCTTTTACAAAACGAGTTAATTGCAACTTGATTAGTATATAAAGATACCACGTCAGAAAATATCGGGAAAAGAAAAAGGGAAAAGAAATTGAGGGTTATATCCCTAAAAAAAGACTTGGGCGTCCCTTGGGGCCTAATTCTCTCCACATACAGATACATGCTTTCTTTCGCCCAAAAAATAAAATAATAATAAACATATTGATACTATGACTCATTAATAAATTACATAATTACAATTTCTCCTTCCTCCCTCAATTATCTTAAGGCTTAGTTAGGGAATATAGCACCATTTGTTGAGATTTTGACGTGTAGCAATGTCGTGTTACCATTAATATACTGACTTTTAACATTGTCCAATAACTGAGGTTAACTCCATACGATTAAAAATAGATTGAGTTCCTTAAAAAAAAAAAAAAACAGAGATTGAGTTGTTTCAATTGTTTAATATGAGTGGTTTTAAAAGTATATGTTGATTCCATAGTATTTATTTGAGCAACTCTAATAGTTCCATCGATGGTTCGATATTGTTTAGTTCGATAAAATATCAATACTGCCTAACAGAAGTGTTTTGTGTAATTTATTAACAAATCATAAGGAGAGCAAGTATAATTTGTGAAGTTAAAGGAGATCCTTATGTAAATATGCCTAATTGTTTTTATATATTGTATATTGTTGAGAAAGAATATTAATATTTCTTAATATATACATCCAGCTTAAGAAGGTGTTATTTGCATTTAAGTATATAAGGATTTAGTAAAATAAAGAATTTTTTTATATCTACCCCCGATATGAGATTATATAATTACAACTCCACCCCTAAGAGTTTTAAAAATTACAAATAGCTTCATCTTATTATGGTTTAATTGGTTTTATGACTAAATTGGCAATTTTATTCATAATTTATTTAAAAAATACTAAAAAATCCAAAATAAAATTTATTTATTAAATATTTAAATTAAATTAAATTTTAAAATCACTTCAACATTAAATTAATTTTTTAAAATATTTTAATTTTAATTTTTAAAATTCTAAATTAAAGGTGTAAAAGTTATTTTGTCCATTAGTTGACCTAAATTCCAAGAAATAAGGTTATATTTAATTATCATAATGTCATCCAAAGAAAAAGAGAGGTGGTTCATCCGAAATCAGTATCAATGAAAGCAGATTTAACCTACCCTAAGCAATTCTTGACTACGAAGTAAAGAAGTTACCGAACAAATTTTTTTTTAATTTACCGATTGGAATTGATCCAAGTTGTTAATGATTTATTCTTCAAGAAAAGATGGTGAGTTGGAATCCTATAACTATACAACCCTGTAGGGATATAAAAGTAAAAAAATGCAAGAAGAAGATATGAAACCACGGAACTAAGTTAGTAGAACAAAACAGACAGATGACAGCAGTTTGAGTACACTCTATGCATCAGAAATAGATGATTTTTCGAAAATAATATTTAATTTAAGATGGATTCGTAAAATGTTATCGAAAAAGAATGGGTTAATATTTTGTTATAGAACGCCACATCATGTGGCATTCTTATATTTTTTTAATATATTTTTTAACGGGGTCGCCGAATAATACGGCGACCCAATCCACTTTTTTTTTAAATTAATATTTTAATTTTGGTCGCCGAATAATACGGCGACCGAATTAAAAAACTTTTTTTTTTTTTAATAATTTAATGACGGTCGCCGAATAATACGGCGACCTTAATAAAAAATTATTTTTTTTAATTTTTTTTAATAGTTTAATAAAGGTCGTCGAATAATTTGCTTTTTCGGAGATCCAAATGATATCGAAAAAATACGAAGTTTATTTTATTGGATCCGAATCGTCGAAACGAGTTCAACGGAAAAGACGGAATTCGAACCCAAATCCCATAACTCAAGTTATACCTGAAAAACAAATCAAATAGGGTAAATGGGTCATATGGACTAAAATTTACTTCGTCGGAGGTCCAAACGACATCGAAAAAATACGAAGTTTAGTTTATTGGATCCAAATCATCAAAACGAGTCCAACGAAAATGACGGAATTTGAATCCGAATGCCGTAACTCAAGTTATAGCTGAAAAACAAATCAAATAGAGTAAATGGGTCATATGGACTAATATTTACTTCGTCGGAGGTCCAAACGACATCGAAAAAATACAAAGTTTAGTCCATTGGATCTGAATCGTCAAAATGAGTCCAACGAAAAAGACGGAATCCGAATCCAAATCCCGTAGCTCAAGTTATAGCTGAAAAACGAATCAAATAGGGTAAATGGATCATATGCACTAAAATTTATTTCGTCGGAGGTTCAAACGACATCAAAAAGATAAGAGATTTGTTTTATTGGATCTGAATCATCAAAATGAGTCCAACGAAAAAGACAGAATTCGAATCCGGATCCCATAGCTCAAGTTATAGCTAAAAAACAAATCAAATAGGGTAAATGGGTCTAACAAAAATACGACCCATTTACCCTATTTGATTCGTTTTTCAACTATAACTTGAGCTACGACATTCGGATTCAAATTCTGTCATTTTTGTTGGACTCGTTTTGATGATTTTGATCCAATAAACTAAACTTCGTATTTTTTCGATGTCGTTTGGACATCCGACGAAGCAAATTTTAGTCCATATAACCCATTTATCCTATTTGATTTGGTTTTCAGCTATAACTTGAGTTATGGGATTTAGGTTCGAATTCCGTCTTTTTCGTTGAACTCGTTTCGACGATTCGGATCCAACGAAATAAACTTCGTATTTTTTCGATATCATTTGGATCTCCGAAAAAGCAAATTATTCGGCAACCTTTCTTAAACTATTAAAAAAAATTAAAAAAAATAATTTTTTATTAGGGTTCGGCGGCCTTCATTGAATTATTAAAAAAAAAATTTGTTTTTTAATTCGGCGACCAAAATTAAAATATTAATTAAAAAAAAAAAGTGGATTGAATCGTCGTATTATTCGACGACCCCGTTAAAAAAAATATTAAAAAAAATACAAGAACGCCACATGATGTGACGTTCTATAACAAAATATTAACCCATTCTTTTTCAATAACATTTTACGAATCCGTTTTAAATTAAATATTATTTTCGAAAATTCCTCGTCAGAAATATAAATAAGGCATAGTTCAATGATACGATAAATATCTCTCTCACAACCACCAAAGTATTTCCAATGCACTCCTCTGCGATTTCTTCCTTAAACCCATCTTCTATTAGATTATCTCGTGAGAATTCGTATAAAAACTGCAAATCTTTTGCAAGAAATCAAATCCCACTTCCTAATCTGGTCGATTTCAAGCCTCCGGCTTCGTCACTCGCCGTTGTTACTCCTAAAAATTACCCCAAGAACGGGGTTTCTTGCAAAAGAAACAGGTTTTATGCGAAAAGTTCTGTGAATCAAGAAAAGGAAGCCCAGATTTCTGAAGAAGAAGAAGACACTGGCAATGGCGGCAGCAGCCCGTCAACTAGTTTGTTGTCTTTTCTCTGCCCCTTGCTTAAACTCTTCTCTGTGAGTAATTATGTTGGGGAAATGCTCAATACTAGTTCTAAATGCTTTTGTTTTTTTCCATTTTTTTGCTTAAATTATGCTTATGGTTTTGACATATTGCAGGCAGGAGATCCCTCTGCAGAACGGAACTACTTATTGGAGGTATCACACATTTTTTATGTTGATTACATAATAATTAGATGAAAGAAAAAATGTAGTTCTTGGTAATTTGTTCAATTCTTGAATCCCATTGATTGACTAGTTTTTAATTGCAGTGTATATGTTTGAAAAGTTTGGTTAATCATATAAACATTTTGATGATCTTCATTATCTTAGGTCTGTCAGCTTGTCTTGATTTCTTTATGCTATCAAAATTATTTCTTTGTCAATAGGAAGCAACATCTTCATTGTCTACTTTAGCAAGGTTGCCATGGGGGTCTAAATCACTATACGATGGTTCTAACGTGGCAAATGCGGTCGTAGATCCCCCATTGCCCCTGCAACTTTTTGAATTTGGTAAGTTTTGTTTTCCTTGTATGAGCATATTTATATGAACTCATCTTTCATATTGCTTTGGCCTTGGATTAACTGAAATGTTGTAGGGCTTTGTCAACAGAGGCATGCCCCTTTTGCAGGAGGGTTCGTGAGGCCATCACAGAGCTTGATCTATCTGTAGAGGTAAATAAGGGAAAAAGAAATTTGTCATATATTGTTCATCTTTCGATATTTTAATAAAATAGGGATAGTTAAACTGGCATATGCTGAGGTTTGGCTGAATCACACAAACTTCCCCTAAGGTTTGAGACATTACAAAAACTTCCCCTGTCAAAGAAATACTTCTGGATCGATGAATTTGGATGATGTCATCTCTAATTTTTTGTGAATACCCTATGTTTTGCTTGACACTTACTATTCATTATCAAAATTTAAAAATATTGATTATTATAGCATGCATTAGGCCAAAACTCAAGGTATGTATGCCAAGGGAAGTTTTGGCATTTCTGAAACCTTAGCGGGAAGTTTGTGTAATATAGCCAAACCTCAGGGTATGGCAGTGTAGTTATCCCTATGAAATATCCTTTGCTGAGTACTCCAATTGCACTTTCAAGCATATTATCTAGTTCACAAAAAGAAAAGGAAAATAAAGAAAAAGAAAAAAAACGACAACTAATATGACGGCTCATTCTTGCAGGTTTTTCCATGTCCTAAAGGGTCAGTGAGACACAGGGAGATTGTTAGGGAACTTGGTGGAAGGGAACAGTACGGAATTTTTCTTCAAAAATTTTCGTTATTACTTTATAGTCTGGTTACATTATTGGAGTTTCCATGTCTTCGTTCTGTAGCAAAAGAAGATGATAATTTTTTGCAGGTTTCCATTTCTTGTTGACCCCAATACTGGAACTTCAATGTATGAAAGTGGTAAGTAAATTAGATATTATGTAACTCGGTGATTTTGTGAAGCAATTTGAAGTTTTCACTGAACTTGCTCCGTAAAATTTTGGATAATTTTAATGGATTTGTGAATATTTAGTTAGATTTATCCGGATTTGATCCCCTATTTTCTTTGTAATTCAGATAAGTAACTGCTGAAATTTCTTTTTGCCAGGTGACATTGTAAAATATTTATTTCAGCAATATGGTGGAAAGAGGACTCCCTCATTTGGCTTGTTAGAGAGGTATTTTATCGGTTAACCTATTTACTTGCTACAACTTTTAACACACATACATGCGTGTGTTTCTGTCATGACAATGCTTATAATTAACAAACTTAGTTACTCGGGATGAAATTCTTGTTTCCCAATTAGCCATTTGCAATCTAATTAATCTGTTTGCTTCCATATAATTGATTCGTTCGAAATATGCAGCACAATGGCCACAGGTTGGGTCCCAACCCTACTCCGAGCAGGCAGAGGAATGACATTTTGGGAAAACTCCATCAAAGAACCACCTCCTGCCAAATTGGAACTTTTCTCCTACGAAAACAATCCTGTAACCACATTCACGCTATGGGATTTGTTATGATATTCTTACAATGTTCATTGTTTCTGTTTCCATAATATTGGTTGAGAGATATATGTTCCTTGCAGTATGCTAGAATTGTTCGTGAGGCCCTTTGTGAACTAGAACTCCCTTACATACTTCTGAGTGTCGGTCAAGGGTCAAAACGGTCAAAGTTGCTCTACGAGACGTCCGGATCAGAAGAGGTCAGCCTTTTATCATACTGGTGCTGTTGCATAATGCATTCTAACATTACATTAAATCAAACCTTGGATTCTTCAAAACATAAAAAGCTATGAATTTCGGCCATGAACAAGTCGAATGGATGGTATGCAGGTGCCATACCTTATTGATCACAACACCGGGATGAAAATTGGAGGGTACAAGAAGATCTTACCGTATTTGTTTCGAACATACTCTTTTGCCAGCACCTAGTATCCAAAAGAATATTCAAATTTGGTAGTTTTGTGTTCTTTAAGATCGATACAGATTGATTATATATTCGTGGTGCGATACATATCATGTCGTGCCACCTACTCGGTAGATCGTACATGATTGTACTATTGTATCATAATTTTATTTTGAGACGGAGAGTTATATCCTTGTGCAATGATATATACAATCTAGTTGAGTATGTATAAACGTAATATGCATTCTGTTTATTTTTTTGGTTTCATTTCTCTTAAGTTGAAATATATTTCTACTAAAATGCCCTTCAGAGGCGCAGAGCCAGGATATTCGAGGAGGGGAGATTAAATTTTTTTATCAAAATTATAGACTTGATTTTGGTTGAAGTTGGCTGAAACTATCAATTTTATAAATTTCTTTCACAGAAATAATATAAATTTACAGAAAATTACACCGGCCTCCTATGTTGATCCTAATTACAATCCTATCCCTCAAGTTTCGTTTTGTACCATATAATTCCTGACTTTCCGTTAGTAAACCCCTGATTCCGTTGGATTCAAACCTCCCTTGTCATTTTTTAGGCTCTTACCCCCTCTGAGAGCTGGATTCATACCCCTCTTTTTGTTTGGGTGAATCCGACGATTCCCGCATTGTCTGAATCATTTAGGAATGATGTTAACTTGGTTAGTTTTGTCCGAACCAGGATGAATATCCTGAGAATCATTAACATTGTCGAAAATTTTGGAATTCTTAGTTTAGCTGGTGAATCTTTGCCGCAAAAATCCTTCTAGCTTTCCAACTATAAATGCCATTTAATCTTCAACACTGTCTCAACACAAATGGACAACTGCATACTTCTTTTCGTCACTCTAAACATAGTTGTAGTACTCCTAGTTATCTCAGACCTGATTTTCAAACGAAAACCGAAACTCAAGCTTCCTCCAGGTCCAAGGCCATGGCCTGTAATCGGCAACCTTCACCTAATTGGTTCGAACATGCACCAATCCCTTCACCGTCTATCCCAGAAATACGGCCAAGTAATGCTGCTAAGGTTCGGCAAATTCCCGGTGGTAGTTGCATCGTCTCCTGAGATGGCCAAGCTGTTCTTGAGGACACACGATGCTGTGTTTGCCTCGAGGCATTCCCTCAGCGCTGCCGGCAAATACACCAGCTACAATTTCTCCAACATGGGGTGGGCACCGTACGGGCCCTACTGGAGACAGGCCCGAAAGATCTTCCTCACAGAGGTTTTACATGCGAAGAGGCTCAAGTCATTCGAGCATATTCGCATCGAGGAGAGGCGGAACTTCCTATCCCGTTTGTTTTCCCTGTCGGGGAAACCGGTTGTGCTGAGGAACCATCTGAGGCGTTTTACTCTAACGCATATGAGTCGGATGGTGCTGAGTAACGAATACTTTAAGGAATCGAAACACGAGAAGTCTGTTTTGAGTGTGGATGAATTGCAGGGGATGTTGAATGAGTGGTTTGTGCTCAATGGGGTTTGCAATATCGGGGACTGGATACCGTGGCTCGGTTTTCTTGATTTGCAGGGATATGTGAAGAAGATGAAGGCTTTGTACAGGAAGTTTGATGGGTTTCATAACTTTGTGATCGATGATCATGAGGCGAGAAGGGATGGTGGGGGAGCGGGTTTCGTCCCAAATGATGTGTTGGATGTGTTCTTGCAGGTGGCGGAGGATCCTGGTGCTGAAGCTAAACTGACACGGGACAATATCAAGGGATTAATGCAGGTATTAATCGGATCGAACTAGATCTTGTGTTTCAGTTTTGTATTTCATCTCCTATTTTACTCACTTACATATGTCACGGTGTATACTGGTGTGGTCGTTGTAAGCGTTTATGTGGCTTTATATAATAATATATAGTATAGATGAAAATTCTCCATCTCCATTCTTAGGACCTACTAGCCGGCGGGACCGACAGCACGGCTACTGCAGTCGAATGGGCGATCCATGAAGTCCTCAGACATCCCCACGTACTTGAAAAGGCAAAAGAGGAGCTCGATAGGGTTACCGGAAAAAACAAATGGGTCGAAGAGAACGACTTCTCTCAATTGCCTTACATCGACTCCATTATCATGGAGTCGATGAGGTTACATCAACTCACCACATTACTAGTCCCTCGTTGTGCCATTGAAGACTGCAATGTTGCAGGCTACGACATAGCGAAGGGAACGATAGTTCTGATAAACGCATGGAGCATTGGGAGGGACCCCAACTCGTGGGATGCCCCCGAAAAGTTCTTGCCCGAAAGGTTTTCGGGCAAGGAAATCGACATGACAAATGGAAGTAACTTTGCTTTGCTGCCCTTTGGCTCGGGCAGGAGGGCATGCCCTGGATACAATCTTGGACTCAGGGTTATCAGATCTTTGTTTGCTAATTTGTTACTTGGATTTGAGTTGAAATTGGTTGAGGGAATGAGGCCGGAACATATAAACATGGAGGAGGAGTATGGACTCACAACACATCCTAAAGAGCCTATTACCATTGTCATGGAGCCTAGACTCCCAAACCACCTTTATTGAATGATGAAGTTTGTTTTAAGAACATACCAATAGGATTTTGTATTTGAGGGAGAATTAAATATATTGTCCTGAATTTAGAGATGATTACAAATTAATTCCTAATTTCCTATGGTCTTCCCTCTTCCGGGTGGGTTTTAGTTTAGAGATGATTACAGATTAATCCCTATGGTCTTTCGAGTGGATTTTCCGACTGGTCATATATATTTGGGTGCATAAAATTACAAATTTTTTAAAGTTATGAGTTGATTTTTTTACTGAAAAGTAAAATATACCAAAAATACTAAATTGAGTGTGTTGGTGTATCAAAAATGCAATTTCCTCAAAACTTTTCAACATAATGTAAGAACATTTCTATGAAAAATTACAATACAACAGTAATACCTCACTCGTGAGAATTTATTGTACAATATATATATATATATATATATATATATATATATATTAAGGTCCTGATGTATAGATTAATTTGTAATTAGTAATTCTAAACTCTCAAGTAATCTACGTGTAATCTGATGAGTTCAAAGAGTGATTGATAGTGTCGCTTTATAAAGTGAATCACGATGAAATGGTAATTTTCTCTAAAAAAAATATTCAAATAGTGAATGATAGTGTTGCTTTATAAAGTGAATCACGATGAAACGGTAATTTTCTCTAAAAAAAATATTTTCTAATGATGTTTCTGTATCAAAATATCATAACGTCCAAGCATCATTCATATCCTATATATTTTGCACCATTTGTTTACATCTCCAGAGGGTATCGTGTTCTTCCAAAACAAGCACCAATTCTACTCTACTCTCACTTGGCCTCTAAACAAATTCTCTACTACCACCATCAATGGAGATCAACATTTCTTTTGCCCTGTCAGCCTTACTATGCATGCTCGCATTCCTCCTCCTCTCCAGAACAGTTGTCCACAAGCGCCACCGGATCCGAAACCTCCCTCCAGGCCCGAAACCATGGCCTATAATCGGGAACCTGAACCTTCTGGGTTCGATCCCGCATCAGTCTTTCCACTTCCTGTCCCAGAAATACGGCGAAATAATGCAACTGCAATTCGGCCAATTCCCCGTAGTGGTTGCATCATCTCCCGAGATGGCGAAGCAGTTCCTGAGGGTGCACGACATCGTTTTTGCCTCGAGGCCACTGCTGGTTGCCGGTAAGCACATCAACTACAATAACTCGGACGTCCTTTGGGCTCCTTACGGCCCATACTGGAGACAAGCCCGAAAGATTTACCTGTCCGAGGTTTTCAGCCCTAAAAGACTCGAATCCTCTGAGCAAATTCGTGTTGAGGAGAGAAAAAGGTTCATTGCCCGTCTGCATTCCCTGTCGGGGAATAACAAGAGCCCTGTGAGGTTGAGCGACCATCTAATGCGTTACACTCTCTCGAGCATAAGTAGGTTCATTTTGGGCCACAAGTACTTCAGTGAATCATCAGAAGATGGTAATTCTGATCAGGATTTGGAGTACATTGTGAGCATAGATGAGTTGAGAGCGATGTCAGACCAGTGGTTCTACATGGGGGGAGTGTTCAACATTGGGGACTGGATTCCATGGCTGAGTTTTCTTGATCTGCAAGGTTATGTTAAGGAAATGAAGGCTTTGAAGAAGAGATTAGACGCATTCTTGGATTATGTGATTGATGATCATCTTGCTAGAAGGGAAGCAAAAAGATCAAATTTGATGGTGACTTCGAAAGACTTCGTGGACGCGATGCTTGATATGGCTGAGGATACTAGTCTTGAAGTTAGACTCACGAGAGATTGCATCAAGGCATTAGTACTGGTATAATAATTTCTCTAATTTTCTTGCTCAATTTCTCATAATGGTTTGGTAATATACATATAGATTATAATCACATATAGACCCTGACCAAATATAAAAAACTACAATTTGATCCATTTTAGTTAAATAATTAAGTTTACACCCCTCATAAACTTAATAATTAGACCAGTTTGATCGAGTCAAGTTGGGGCTAGAATTACCAACTCCACTAGATAATTAATTGGTATTATATATGCTAAATTTTTATGTCACTCTGTGTTAAAAGAGGAAATTGCAATTTTGGTATATCAACTCAACTTGATTCGAAATTTTGGTACAAAAATTTTTCTGGTGAAAAAATTAGCCCATAAATCCAAAAAGTCTCAATTTCATGCACTATTTGACCCGGATAGATATGACCCGTTGGAAAACCCATCGGATCTCCACGTGTCCGTTGGAGAATTTGCCACGAAACGGGTTTTGCGAGTTTCAGGTGGGTTTTCCAGCGGACAAAACTATTCGGGTTGAATAGAGCATGAAATTGCAAACTTTTAGAATTATGAGTTAGTTTTTTTAACGAAAAATTTTTTGTACCAAAATTACGAATTAAGATGAGTTGGTATACCAAAATTACAATGATATTTCATAATTTCGGTCCAACATTTTAACTTTTACTCACATATAGTGTCTTTATACAACGAATAAACCTTATTTAATTTTGATTTGGTATAATTTACTTGCAATATTTCTTATAACAGAAGAGATAATTAAGTCATGAGTCCAAATTGCTTGAGATATTTCAGAGTCTGAAATTATAATTTGTATGTCGCTTTCAGTTGAATTACTATTAAATCTACCGAGTGTTACGCATGATATTAATAAAAATCCTAACCCAAACTCGATTTGTGGTTTCTGTGGTTGCAGGATTTATTAGCTGGTGGTATAGATACCTCATCTACCACAGTAGAATGGTCCATCCACGAAATCCTCAAACAACCACACATAATCAAGAAGGCTAAAGAAGAACTCGATAGAGTGATTGGAAGAAACAGATGGGTAGAAGAGGATGACTGCCCCCAACTGCCTTTCATAGATGCCATAGTCATGGAGACAATGAGGTTACATCCTCTCGCGACGCTATTAGCTCCCCACTACGCCATGGAAGACTGCAACGTTTCAGGCTTCGACATAGCAAAGGGAACGATGGTGCTCATCAACACGTGGAGCATAGGGCGGAACCCTAGTGCATGGGATGCACCCGAGGAATTCTATCCCGAGAGGTTTGTGGGCAAAGAAGTCGATATAAAGGGAGGTAATTTTGCCCTGCTGCCCTTTGGCTCTGGCCGGAGGAGCTGCCCGGGATACAGCCTCGGACTTAGGGTCATTCGAACGACGTTGGCTAATTTGTTGCATGGATTTGAGTTGAAATTGGTTGAGGGGATGAGGCCCGAAGATATAAGCACGGAAGAGGAGTATGGACTCACCACACATCCCAAGGAGCCTCTTGCTCTTATCATGGAACCTACACTCCCATCCCATCTTTACTGATTGCTTTCTGGTTTTTTCCTTTTCGAGATAAGGAAAAATTTGGTATTCGTCATTTGTGCTTTTTCAATGCCATAGTTTTCGTGTGTTTTCAAACTCGTAAGGTTATATTTCTTTTCTGCTCCATATTTGGAAGTATTTGATGTTTTGTTTTAGTTTATTTTATATAGAATTTAAGCTAGAAGCTAGACCAAACTCAAAATTTAATTAGTCTAATAAGAGAGTATTTACTTTGAAAGAATATGAAGCGTCTGCTAAATAATATGTCATAATCTACCATTTACTTTAAAAGAGAGACAATCTTCTCTTTCCTGGAACCCCATGATAGCAATAGAATGGACAAGACTAAATAGTAGCTCCTTGAGGGAGCTATTATTTAATCCACCACTCATGGATGAGATGTAATGACCTAATTGTCCCTCAAAACTTATTAGAATTATTATCTTTAATTTTTTTCATTGTTTATGTATTATTTTTTCAATTTTTATTTTTATATCTTTTACAATTTTTTCAAATTTTAAATTTCTGTTTTTTTTTTGAAACGTTTTTTATTTTCTAATATTTAATTTTTTTATTTTATTAAATTTTTTATTTTCATATTTTTAACTTTATTTAATAAACGTTAGTTAAAAAAAAAAAACTTTTTTATTTATTATTTTTTTTAAACTTATTATTTTATTAATTTTTTTTAATTTTTATTATATTTTACTTTTAGTAATTTTTTTATTATTTTTACTCTTTTAAAATTTTCATTTTTTATTTTTTATTTTAAATTTTCTCATTTTTTATTTTATTAGAATTATATTTTTGTAAACGAGGGTACAAAATGGAGTTGGGGTGGGGGCGCAATCAAGTGACCTTTTCCATATAGGGAGGGGGGCATTTTTGTCACTTAACTAGTAGAATGAAAGATTAAAACCATGAAAGTAAAAGCATGGGACAAACATGATTAATATGAAATTGAGATTTCTTTTAAAATAAAGAGGGTGGTGGATAATTTAGTCAAGAATTTTATTGTTCTTAATCTATTCCCAACAAATATGAATGTTTCAAAGTAAACCATTCCTAAACGTAAATATTTTTTCTTCTATTGGCCTAACCTTTTCTTGTTTTCTATAATAGAAGTCATGATTTGGGAAAAATATTGTATTACTCAAAAATTGTGTAACACGTACACTGTACAGACTACTACATATATGCATACTCCTAGGCTAAGAAAGGAAGGAAAATAATTACACCACAATCACGGGATACCCTGTCTAATTATCCCTAATTTTCCTTATTAACACTTCCCCTCAAGTCGAGTATTGGATCAATAATGCTGAACTTGCTCAAGACACTATAGAAGATCCTTCCATTTACTGTTTTTGTCAAAATATCCGCTAGTTGATCCTCTGATCGTACGAACGGGATATCAATCACTTGCTCTTCCAGCTTTTCCTTAATGAAGTGTCGGTCAACTTCCACATGTTTGGTTCGATCATGTTGAATCGGGTTCTCTGATATGCTGATGGCAGCCCGATTGTCACACCTCAATCGACAGGCTCCTGCTGCTGGGAAACCAATTTCTGCAAGTAACTTCCTTAACCACAGGACCTCAGTTACTCCTTGTGCAATGCCCCGAAACTCTGCTTCTGCGCTTGACAATGCTACCATTTTTTGCTTCTTACTTCTCCAGGTCACCACATTTCCTCCAACTAGTGTGAAGTAACCAGCTGTGGATCGTCGGTCTACCGGGTTTCCAGCCCAATCAGCGTCAGTGTAAGCTTCGATGTCTAAGTGCCCATGTTTCTGAAACAAAACCCCTCTCCCTGAATGCCCTTTCAGATAGCGGCATACTCTCAGTGCTGCATCCATGTGTTCCTTCTGAGGTTGATGCATAAACTGACTAAGAATTCCAACTGCATAGGCTACTTCTGGCCGAGTGTGAGATAGGTAGATCAATTTTCCAACCAATCGTTGATACTGCCCTTTATCAGCTTCCTCTGCCACTTCTACTTTCTGCAAACCATGATTGACCACAATCTGTGTATCAGCAGGCTTACACTCGAGTAGCCCTACTTCAGCCAACAAATCCAGAATAAACTTTCGCTGTGAGATGAAGATGCCCTGTTTAGACCTCAATACTTCTATCCCTAAGAAATACTTCAGCTCTCCGAGGTCTTTCATTTCGAACTCTCTAAACAAGTTTTCCCTAAGTTGGGAAATCTCATTTGTGTCGTCCCCTGTGATAATCATGTCATCCACGTAGATGAGCAGACAAGTGACCAGTCCGTCTCTTCTCTTCAGGAAGAGTGTATGATCTGAATTGCTTTGGTGATAGCCATACTTCTTCATCGCAGCAGTGAACCTCCCAAACCAGGCTCGGGGTGACTGTTTCAACTGATAAACAAATCTTGAACCCAAGTGTAAGTTCTAAATCCGATTGCAACACTTAAGGTATCGTATCCACAGGGAAGGGAATTCAACAACCACTTTTATGATTATTTCTAATCTAGAGACCGGAAAAGATTGATAAGGTTGTATTATACTACTTATGACAAAATTAACTTAATTACTAAGAACTCAATCGCACGAATTAACAAATAAACACGAGAATTAACCACTTAACTAAAACAGGTCGGGGGATAAGTCATATGCTCTTTTATGATCAAATCAATACTTAAGTACGGATGTATGATTCTTCAACCTAATCACGATGTTATATCTAGCTTCTTTCGAAGGTTAGATGTCTAATTAATTAAGCCAAGTGTTGTTCTCACAATCACTTAGTAACCAAATTAATCGAATAAAGCAAGATTAGTGTATTCAAAACCTAGCGGCTTGGCATGGAATTCTAAATACGGGTTGTAGAAATTAGGGTTAAATTTCTTTAAGCCCAAAAGATCTAAGTTTCAGAAAACACTCTCAATTATCCTCAAACTCTCGATTATCGGATAATTTACAACATGTTCATGGATGGCCAATCCATTACCAGCTTATTCAATACCGTTTTCCTAACAAAGAATCACACAAATTTACTCAAGCATTAATTCAAACACCTTAGATGCATAATCCTTACCCCCTAACCCTAGGAGATTAGTTCCTCATAATTGGATCAAAGCTCATTAAGATCAAAGGAATTGCATTCAAAATAATCATGTCTAACATAAACATCAAAAAGAAATTAAGAATTCTGAATTCTAACCTAAGTATCCAAAAACGAATCTAAAGCGAGAAACTAACTAAACTAGAATTGACAACCAAAATTTTAGGAATTAGTTTGATCGGAAAGCAGTAAATAAAACCAAATTGACAAAGTCTTGTGATTGGAATGAGTCTTCAACTCTCTATCTTCGTGTTTCTTCTATCTCCAAGTGTTCTTGAACTTCTGGGAAAAGAGTAATCCAAAAGCTCCCTTAATCCGCCTAAAAACCGTGTATATATAGGGGTTCGAATCCTAAACTGGCCCGTGACACGGGCGTGCAAGGGTTATGCCTTCAAATGTGACACGCCCGTGTCACATAATAAAATCGTATCTGCGCTTTTCCACTTGACACGGGGGTGTCAAAACTTGTTCTGCTTGATGACACGGGGGTGTCAAGACTCCAGGCTTCTCTGTACCTTGTAACGGGCGTGCACGAAATTACACTACATAGGTGACACGGGCGTGTCACCTCCTGAAATCCGAGGGCTTTCTCTGTACTGAGACACGGTCGTGTCTCAGTTTGCTCATCCATAGGGACACGGGCGTGTCCCCTAGAAATCTCTCGTTTTTCGCCCGTTATTGCATGGTTTTGCTTTTATCCGTCTTTTCAACTCCAAGGTAAAAGGTACCTAATAAGGAGCATAAATCACGTTATAAGTTCTTAAAACTGCTTGAATTTAGCTAAATTTGCCCTACAAATCCATGCAATAAACTGATACATCAAACTCCCCCAAACTTAGATATTGTTCGTCCTCGAGCAATCAAAGAAATTACGTCAAACCAACCTCAAAATCAATCTCCCAATGGAGCAATTTTCAGAATTTCACTAAAACAAGTCTAACTCATCAAACACATTTCAATCAAGCACAAGTATCAACACAGTGGTTTAAGTCAAATATCCTCGTGTAGTGTGTGAATTCGAACAAGAAAATGTACAATGGTCAGAACACCAAACTAATGATTCCTTCCTAAGTACCAATGATAGACTTCGGAAAACATTCTTCGCACCTATCTCCACTAATGGAATTGACCTAGAATTAAGGATCGGAAGGTCTTTCGAGGCTTGTAATGTGGGCTCGGGGTTAAGGTTATGGAATTTTTAGCATAGTAGTGACTCAACACACCTAGCTCGCCCATTCAAATTTCCATGGTTGCCATCTTCGTCTTCCCCATCAAACTCCCCCAAACTTGGACCTTGTCCAAGTTTGTCACATGCAGACAGTCTAAGAGATTTTTCTATTTCAAATCTAACTCAACTACTTCTTCATTATTCTTTTATCTCTCTTTTTTCTTTTCTTCTTTTGTCTACTTTTTGCTTTTGAAACTCGTTCTTTTACTATTTCCTTTTGACTTCTTCTTTTCTTTCAGCATCTCAGATTATATCTTATTCTCTGTTTTTTTTTTTTCTACATCAGGAAGTCAGCAACATCTTCAATTGATTCAAACGAGTGAGCAAAGTGTGACTCTAGGGTAGGTTTATGGTGTTGTGCCTATGGCTTATAATGTGGCTAAAAAAAAAAATTTAACGGCACAACACTTAGGCTCAGCGGGGTCAACAGGATTTCGTTCTTTAGTACAAATGGCTCAATAGCGAGGCTACCTCCGACATGAATGCCTAAGTCATCTCCCTAACTCTTCGTCAATTCAAAATTTCGCTTCAATAGGACTAAAATGCATCCTAATCCACTTCTCAGTATTATTCAAGAATTACTAATTCAGTATCCTAACCTAAGTACATGACCTTGTTCCACTGTGCACAAAAATAAGGATATTCCACCATTTCAAAGTATCAATACTCACACCTAACTTCATGCATTCAACTAGCCTAACTCACTTTGGCAAAGTTCCAACAATCAAACCTCATCGAAAAATCGAAAATTTTGGCCTATTTTCAGCAATCATCTTTTCACGCTCAAAGATATCACAATTTCAAGTAAGTTATCCCCCAACGCATCTTCCCATGCAAATTATTAGCTATACAATCCAAAACTTTTTGCCCCTCTCCCCCAAACTTAAATCATGCAATGTCCTCATGCATAAAAGAAAAAGGAAAGAAGGCAAAAAGAAAACTCCCTCAACACAGCGCAGAACCGGCAACAAGCTAATCATCATCCCAAACCTGCACTTAACGACTAAAACACGGATCATAAGCTAAGCAAAGCAAATGATAATCAACATGCACTCAACAAGAATGCCCTGTCGTCAAGTATCTCAAATAACCAAACGAATAATTAGCACAGTGCAATTGGTTAGGTTAGTGCGGTGAAATATATCTTCATACAGACCAAGGCAGAAAAAAAATGAAAGACTAGAAAAGAAAGCACTCAAGGAAAAGATGGCGGGAATTGTGGCGGGTGGCTTGAGCTACTCGCTCCGGCGCCTCCAAATTGTTTGGCGAGGTATGCATGGAGGTTCTCGAACTGGCCGTCAATGTGGAGCTGCAAGGCATCAAGCCGGGAGTCCACATGCTCAACAAAGCTATCCATCCTCGCATTCTGAGATGCCATATAATCCCGCATATAAGCGGGGATTTCCTCCTCATCGTCTTGGACCATTGGCATCTGTGCTCCTCGTCCGCCTTCCTCCCTATCCGGTATCTGAGCAAGCCTTCTCTGCTGATCAAGGGTGAGGTCATCGTATTTGGCCACACCCCACCTATACATTCGCTCAAACCGGTTCCTTTCCCTTTCCGGATACCAGGGTAAAACCCTGTCCTTTAGGCTCCCGGCAGACCATCGGATAAATAAGTCCATTTTGATGAATGTCTGCTCCTCCACGTAGGGAAAGTTGGATAAGGGCTCCGCCTCCTCTTCAAGCCATCCCACCTCTTTGGCGAGCTTCGTCACATAGGCCCCATGACCTATAGTTCCCGACGCCCTGCCTGCCACTTCTTTTAACTTATACATGAATTCCGTTGTGGCATCAAACTGCATCCCCTCCTTCATGAAATACATGATGGCCAACTCAAATCCATTTATATTGCCATCACTTTCATGCCTCGCACATATGCCCATAGCTAGGAGTCGATGCACCAACCGCCAGACTAAACTATCAATCCAGGTGGCCTTAGTGTTTCGGGGGTTGTACGCCGGGGCTCCAGCCTTGAGAGGGAAGGACCGCCACACCGCCTCTCTATCTGCCGTTGACCAATTTGGCAACGTGGTCATCTCGCACGAAGGAAACCCTAAGGCATCCCGAATCTCATCTAAGTTTAAAGATTCGGTATCCTCTCCATCTAATGTGAAGGCGAGCTTGGTGTCGACTTGGTCCCAAGTCATGGTCGTGAAGAAAGCGGTTGTCAATTCCGGGTATGTATTGGCCGGAACCATCATAAATCTCCTCCACCCGATATTGTTGAACAACACCTCAATCTCTTCCCAAACTCCCAATCGCCGAAGTGTGGCGAGATGTGGGAATTTTGTAGGCATGATATTACGCGTTGTATTTCGGTTGTAAGGGTTCCCAAGCCCTTCTAAGGTGACATTAACTGAGTCCCTTGGTTGGCGGCCGGTTGGCCCGGACGAAGAGGTGAGTTGCAGAGGTGCGGGTCTCTTATTGCGTCCCATATTCCTACAAAATTCAATAAGAAAATCAATTCAAGTTCAAAGGGGCATTTTATCGAACACCTTGTAAGCACCAGTAAGGGGCATAGTATTTCATCAAATCATGCATAGCATTTCATCACCAAATACCTAGACCTAGCCCCCAAATGCCACCATAAGCATTTAAAGCTCAGAGGGACTCAATCTCTTCACCAAACGTGTACAATATCACCCAACAACAATTCTCCAAAATGTGCAAAATTCATGACAATGTGTAAGAGCAAAGGCCAAAGTTTCCAATACAGACCAATTACCTAACTCTAGCATGCACAAAACTCGATCAAAGAGCAAGTATTCATAAGAATTATATCCAACATGCTTAAACAAGAGATTAGGGTTCCTCGGCTTAATGCCCAAAAATTGCAAAATTGTGACAATTTCTAGTTCTAATCATGCTAAAACTCAAACTAGAAGCAAGAATTCCAAAGAATTCACAATACAAGCATGGTTCAAGAATTAGGATCTAACTTTTCTCAAAGGAAATACAAGAATTTAAAGTACCCAAGAGAAAAGAAGACTTACCCGATTGGTTTAAGATGTAAAGTGCAATGTGGGTGTGTGTCTTGCCGGATTAAGAGCCAAAGTAATGGTGGGAGTGCTTGTGCCGTGTGGGAATGGGGGAGGAAGAAAGATGAGAAAAAAGAAGGGGATGTTTTTGTTGTAAATATTAGAAAAGTGTGAGGATCCCCCTTTTTATTTCAACCGATCGGACGGGACACGCCCGTGTCATCTAGTATGCTGTATGGATGACACGGGGGTGTCATCCTTATTCTGGCAATTTCTGTACCTTGACACGGGGGTGTCGATTTTTCCTTAAGGAACTTGACACGCCCGTGTCATCTTCTCGGCTGGCAACTTCTGTACCTTGACACGGGGGTGTCACAAAATGCCTAAAATTAGTGACACGCCCGTGTCACCTTCGAATCATCAAAACTCCTCTGTACCGAGACACGGGGGTGTCTCGGCTTATGCTTTGTGGGAGTCACGCCCGTGTCTCCCCCAAACTTGGACTTTTGCTCAAAAGTCCGCACCTATGAGCTCAAAATCATCCATTCTTTTCACAATCCGTCCTCTCTAATCGAACCAAAATACCTGAACACGAGACAAAAGAGATCATCAATCACAAGCTTAACTAACTAACGCGAAAGAAAAGAAAAAAAAAAAACGACAAAGGGAAGAAAAATAGTTCTAAGTTATAGTCGTTAGCTTGACTTCATGACTGCGGGCTAAGGTGCTGGAACTGTTAACACGCATGAGACGTGTTCGCCAATTCGGTCTCCGGCGAGATATGGCTTGAGTCTTTGTCCATTCACCACAAAGGATGGTGAGCCTTCATTGCCTATCTCCACCGCTCCATTCACTAAAACTTTTGTCACTCTGAATGGACCTGACCACCTCGATTTAAGTTTCCCGGGGAAAAGCTTCAATCTAGAATTGTACAATAACACCAGTTGACCCTCGACAAACTCCTTGACCCGAATATGCTTGTCATGCCACTTCTTCGTTCTCTCCTTATAAATCCGGGCATTTTCGTACGCTTCTAACCTTAATTCCTCCAACTCTTGCAGGTCAAGTATCCTTTTCTCTCCGGCTCTTGTGAGATCAAAATTTATAGCCTTGATGGCCCAATACGACTTATACTCGATCTCGACTGGGAGGTGACAGGCTTTACCATAAACCAACTGATACGGAGAAGTTCCTATAGGTGTCTTGAACGCGGTCCTGTAGGCCCATAATGCGTCATCCAATTTTGAGGACCAATCCTTCCTAGAGGGGCTCACCACCTTCTCCAGAATCCACTTCAATTCCCTATTCGTGACCTCCGCTTGCCCACTTGCTTGGGGATGATATGCAGTAGTTACCCGATGTTGGACCCCATATTTCTTCAACAAAGCTTCCAAGGGCTTGTTGCAAAAGTGCGTACCTCTATCACTGATCAATGCCCGTGGAACTCCGAACCTATTGAATATGTTCTTTTGCAAAAACTTAATCACCACCTTTGAATCATTGGTTGGAGTTGCCACTGCTTCGGCCCACTTGGATACATAATCCACCGCCACTAAGATATACTGATTTCCATTCGACGGTGGAAAGGGTCCCATGAAATCGATCCCCCAAACATCAAACAACTCAACTTCCAAGATATACTTCATGGGCATCTCATCTCTTTTACTAATGTTCCCGGATCGCTGACAAGTATCACATTCCTTGGCAAATTTGTAAGCATCCTTAAACAGCGTTGGCCACCAAAACCCAGACTGCAATACCTTAGCTGCTGTCTTCCGCCCACTAGAATGCCCTCCATACAAGCTTGCATGACATCTCTCAAGCACTTCATCAGCTTCAACCTCCGGGACACATCTCCGTACTAGACCATCTGAACAGTGCTTATACACATAGGGCTCTTCCCAATAGTAACGTTTCACTTCGGATAAGAATCTCTGCTTCTGATGGAAATTCATGCCCGGTGGTAGAGCTTTGCAAACCATATGATTCACGATGTCTGCGTACCAAGGGACGATTGCATCTGCTGCAAACAACTCCTCATCTGGGAAATTCTCAGTAATCTCCTCCTCATACTCATCCTCCTTGTCCCCAACCTCTAATCTTGACAAATGATCTGCAACTAAGTTCTCTGTCCCCTTCTTGTCACGAATTTCAAGATCGAACTCCTGAAGCAATAGAATCCATCTAATCAAACGGGGCTTGGAATCCTTCTTCGAAAGGAGATACTTGATTGCTGCGTGGTCCGTGTAGACAATTGTCTTTGAACCTATCAAATAAGACCGAAACTTATCAAAAGCATGCACAATAGCTAATAATTCTTTTTCAGTGGTAGCATAATTTAATTGTGCATCATTTAAAGTTTTGCTAGAATATGCGATAACATGTAAACGTTTCTCCCTTCGTTGGCCAAGAACTGCTCCAATAGCCAAATCGCTCGCATCGCACATTAGCTCGAACGGTATCGTCCAATCCGGTGCAACCATGATTGGTGCCGAGGTAAGCTCCTTCTTCAACCTATCAAATGCAAGTAAGCAATCATCATTAAACACGAATTCAGTATCTTTTTGCAGTAACTTGCATAAAGGTAAGGTAATTTTCGAAAAGTCCTTGATGAACCGGCGATAAAACCCGGCATGACCAAGGAAACTTCTCACTCCCTTGATATTGGTGGGTGGAGGCAATTTTGCAATCACATCAATCTTGGCCTTGTCCACCTCAATGCCCTTCTCCGAAACTTTGTGACCCAACACTATTCCTTCCTTTACCATGAAATGGCACTTCTCCCAATTTAGCACAAGGTTAGTTTCTTCACATCGCTGCAAAACTTGAGCAAGATTATGCAAACAAGAATCGAAAGAAGAACCAAACACAGAAAAGTCATCCATAAAAATTTCCATTGTGCGTTCTATAAAGTCAGAGAAAATGGCCATCATACATCGCTGAAAGGTAGCCGGGGCATTACACAACCCAAAAGGCATACGTCTATACGCAAAAGTACCATAAGGGCAGGTAAACGTACATTTTTCCTGATCTTCTGGAGCTATAGCAATTTGGTTATACCCTGAATACCCATCCAGAAAACAATAATAAGAATGTCCGGCTAACCGTTCTAACATCTGATCAATAAAGGGAAGTGGAAAGTGATCTTTACGAGTGGCATTGTTCAACTTCCTATAGTCTATACAAACTCTCCAACCCGTGACTGTCCTAGTTGGTATTAACTCATTCTTTTCATTTTTAATTACAGTCATCCCCCCTTTCTTAGGTACTACCTGTACAGGGCTAACCCACTTGCTATCCGAGATAGGGTAAATTATCCCGGCATCTAACAATTTCAGTACCTCAGCCCTAACTACCTCTTTCATGTTCGGATTCAATCTACGCTGATGTTCTACGGAGGGTTTATGGTTATCTTCCATAAGAATTTTATGCATGCAAATAGACGGGCTAATCCCTTTGATGTCAGAAATAGTCCAACCTATCGCTCGTTTATGTTCTCTCAAAACCCTCAACAAGGCATCATGTTGTGAATCAGTTAAATCAGAGGCAACTATAACAGGCAGTGTTTCAGATTCACCCAAATAAGCATATCTCAAATGAGCGGGGAGGGGTTTCAGTTCTAACTTGGGAGCTGTCTCAATAGAAGGACGAAGAGTGGGCTTACCTGTACCCAACTCTTCATATACAAACCTCTTCCGGAATGGTACGTACGGGGTGGCTTCAAGTGCCTTTGCGTAGGCAGCCAATTCTTCTAAGATGTCTTCCCCGTCAATGTGGTCAGTGAGTCCTCTTAAACAGAGTTCGAGAGGGTCTTCATTGCTTACGGACATCGGTGTCTGTGCTCTGATTTCCACCATATTGCATTGTTCTTCGATCACCGGTCCTTTCATTGCTTTGAACAGATTAAACTCCACCTGTTCATCTCCCACACGAAGAGTGAGAATGCCACTCTTCACATCAATTAAAGCTCCTGCTGTGGCTAAGAAAGGCCTCCCTAAAATGAGCGGCATGTTTTGATCTTCTTCCATGTCCAACACTATGAAGTCTACGGGCAGGTAGAACTTCCCAACCCTGACTAACACGTTTTCCAGGACTCCCGTGGGGTACTTGACTGATCGATCCGCTAGCTGTAGGGAAACGGTAGTTGGCTTTAATGAATTCAGTCCAAGTTTCCTGCAAACAGATAATGGCATTAGGCTCACACTAGCACCAAGATCACATAAAGCTTTATTAAAGGACATATGACCAATTGTGCAAGGAATTGAGAAACTCCCTGGATCCTTAAGCTTTGGTGGAAGCTTATGTTGTAGAATGGCGCTGCACTCTTCAGTAAGTGCAATTGTGGCATAGTCCTCCAATTTCCTCTTGTTGGATATGATCTCCTTCAAGAATTTGACGTAAGTGGGCATCTGAGCTAGGGCCTCGGCAAAGGGAATGTTGATATGTAGCTCCTTGAAGATATTCAAGAACTTCTCAAATTGTTTCTCCAACCTTTGCTTTTGAAATCTCTGCGGGAAAGGAAGTGGTGGCACATACGGTTTGGGTGCCACTGATGTCTTTGGCTTAGAAGGGGGCTCACTTGTCAGTACTTCTTCCTCCTCCTTCGATGCCTCGACTACTTTCTCAGGTTCCGCTACGGAGTCCTTTTTCTTTCTCACTTCGGTCTCCACCGGTATTGCGGGCTCCTTATAAGTCGTGCCACTTCGTAGTGTAATGGCCTTACACTGCTCTTTCGGATTCTCCACAGGTTTACTTGGAAACATTCCTTGGGCTCTAACATTAATTGAATTAGCCAACTGGCCCACCTGCACCTCCAAATTTTTATTTTGAACCAGCACCTGTTCTACCTGAGATTCGAGTTTCTGATACCTATCATTCGAGACATTTATGAACTTCTCGAGGGCCGCCTCCCATCCCGGTTTCTGTTCTTGCGGTGGTTGTGGAGGGGGTGCGAATCTCTGCTGATTTTGATGTGGTGGATGTTGTCCCTGTTGTCTTGGTTGGAACTGTGGTCTTGGATTTGGATTTGGGTTTTGAACATTCTGATTGTTCGACCACGAGAAGTGCGGATGATTCTTCCAACCTGGGTTGTAGGTGTTTGAGTAAGGATCATTTGCTGGTCTTTGATTCTGCACGTAATTGACTTGTTCTTGACCAACAGCAACCTGTGCACCTGCATTGGTAGAAGGACAAATATCAAATGAATGGGGACCACCACAAATTTCACATAATACCTGTAGGGCGTTTGACTGTGCCACTGTGTTTCGTGCTGTAGCAATTGCAAGTTGGTCTAGCTTTTGGTTCAGTGCTTCGAATTTGGCATTAAAAGCTGTCACAGTGTCAGTGGCGAGTATGCCTGCCTCAGGTTTTGGAGGAGGATTGCTCCTCTCCTTTGTCCAACTGCTATTCGCTGCCATCTTGTTCAGCAGTTGCATTCCTACTTCTTCAGACAGTGCCATAAATGCTCCTCCAGCTGCTGCATCGACCATAATTTTCATGTTTTCTGTCATTCCATTGTAAAAGATCTGTACCAGTTGCCATCCTGGAACACGGTGATGCGGGCACTTCCTCTGCAGTTCCTTATATCTTTCCCATCCTTCGTACAATGTTTCCCCCTCAAAGAGCCTGAAGCTCGTTATTTCGTCTCTGTACCTCATGGTCTTACTAGGAGGGTAGAACTTGGCTAGAAAGGCCTTAGAGAGGTCTGCCCATGTCTGAAGTGTCTCGTTTGACAAGGTCGAAATCCATGTCCGGGCTTTGTCCCTTAGGGAGAAAGGAAAGAGCCTAACTCGGATCGCATCATCAGAGGCGTTGTGGATCTTAAAGGTCGAGCAGACATCCAAAAAGTAGGACAAGTGTGATGCGGGGTCTTCATGTGGTAAACCTCCGAACGGGTTCTGTTGTAAGAGGTTGATGAACCCGGTTTTGATCGCCAAAAACTTGATAAACAAATCTTGAACCCAAGTGTAAGTTCTAAATCCGATTGCAACACTTAAGGTATCGTATCCACAGGGAAGGGAATTCAACAACCACTTTTATGATTATTTCTAATCTAGAGACCGGAAAAGATTGATAAGGTTGTATTATACTACTTATGACAAAATTAACTTAATTACTAAGAACTCAATCGCACGAATTAACAAATAAACACGAGAATTAACCACTTAACTAAAACAGGTCGGGGGATAAGTCATATGCTCTTTTATGATCAAATCAATACTTAAGTACGGATGTATGATTCTTCAACCTAATCACGATGTTATATCTAGCTTCTTTCGAAGGTTAGATGTCTAATTAATTAAGCCAAGTGTTGTTCTCACAATCACTTAGTAACCAAATTAATCGAATAAAGCAAGATTAGTGTATTCAAAACCTAGCGGCTTGGCATGGAATTCTAAATACGGGTTGTAGAAATTAGGGTTAAATTTCTTTAAGCCCAAAAGATCTAAGTTTCAGAAAACACTCTCAATTATCCTCAAACTCTCGATTATCGGATAATTTACAACATGTTCATGGATGGCCAATCCATTACCAGCTTATTCAATACCGTTTTCCTAACAAAGAATCACACAAATTTACTCAAGCATTAATTCAAACACCTTAGATGCATAATCCTTACCCCCTAACCCTAGGAGATTAGTTCCTCATAATTGGATCAAAGCTCATTAAGATCAAAGGAATTGCATTCAAAATAATCATGTCTAACATAAACATCAAAAAGAAATTAAGAATTCTGAATTCTAACCTAAGTATCCAAAAACGAATCTAAAGCGAGAAACTAACTAAACTAGAATTGACAACCAAAATTTTAGGAATTAGTTTGATCGGAAAGCAGTAAATAAAACCAAATTGACAAAGTCTTGTGATTGGAATGAGTCTTCAACTCTCTATCTTCGTGTTTCTTCTATCTCCAAGTGTTCTTGAACTTCTGGGAAAAGAGTAATCCAAAAGCTCCCTTAATCCGCCTAAAAACCGTGTATATATAGGGGTTCGAATCCTAAACTGGCCCGTGACACGGGCGTGCAAGGGTTATGCCTTCAAATGTGACACGCCCGTGTCACATAATAAAATCGTATCTGCGCTTTTCCACTTGACACGGGGGTGTCAAAACTTGTTCTGCTTGATGACACGGGGGTGTCAAGACTCCAGGCTTCTCTGTACCTTGTAACGGGCGTGCACGAAATTACACTACATAGGTGACACGGGCGTGTCACCTCCTGAAATCCGAGGGCTTTCTCTGTACTGAGACACGGTCGTGTCTCAGTTTGCTCATCCATAGGGACACGGGCGTGTCCCCTAGAAATCTCTCATTTTTCGCCCGTTATTGCATGGTTTTGCTTTTATCCGTCTTTTCAACTCCAAGGTAAAAGGTACCTAATAAGGAGCATAAATCACGTTATAAGTTCTTAAAACTGCTTGAATTTAGCTAAATTTGCCCTACAAATCCATGCAATAAACTGATACATCATCAACCCATACAGAGCCTTCTTCAATCTGCACACCTCCCTGTATCTGAAATCACTGGTAAAGCCCGGTGGGGGTTCCATGTACACCTCTTCCCTAAGTTCCCCATGCAGAAATGCGTTCTTAACATCGAACTGATGTAACTTCCAGTCTCGGTTAGCTCAATCGAGAAAATCACTCTGATCGTGTCAAACTTTGCTACTGGAGAGAAAGTTTCTGAATAGTCGATGCCATAGGTCTGTGTATACCCCTTCGCGACCAATCTTGCTTTATACCTTTCAACACTCCCATCTGCACTGTGCTTAATGGTGAAGACCCAGCGACACCCTACTGCTCTTTTTCCAGGGGGAAGCTTGCATTTCTCCCACGTCTCATTTTTCTCCAACACTTCCATTTCAACTTGCATTGCCTGTGTCCACTTCTGGTCTGACAGTGCCTCTTCTACTTTGTTGGGAACTTTAACTGAATCGACAGTGGCTATATAGGTACGTGCCTGCGATGATAAGTTCCCCTGGACAATATTAGCTAGGGGATATCTCGATGTCCTGCCTGTCAAATCTGGCTCATACCTCTTGGGAGGAACACCTTTATTCGTTCTGGGTGGTAGCACATATCTTTCTGTCTCCCCCTGCACATTATGCTCTCCCTGCTCCTCACTATCCTCTGCATCGTTATGATTGTATGGAATATGCGAAGAAGTATCAGGTATATCAACAGTTTGATTACTAACCTCAGGAATATTCATGGAGGTGAGTGGCGGTAGAAGTTGAGGTGTGGGATTGTACCACGGGAGATACTGGCTCGGTGGTTCCGCCTGCTTGCTCTGTTAGGACTGTGCCTGGACAAGAGTGGGGTGGCAAGTAGGGCGATATCCCACTTAGTGGATCCTGTAACTGATTCTCCCCCTGACCACTAAGTGAGATAAAAAAATACTCTATTTCCACAAAGTCACAGTCCATCGTGGTAAACATACGCTGAGTGGAAGGATGGTAACATCTATACCCTTTCTGGTGAACCCCGTACCCGATAAACATACACTTGATTGAGCAAGGGTCAAGCTTAGTTCTATTTTGTTTGGGAATATGAACAAAAACTGAGCATCCAAATACCTTGGGTGGAAGCACTAGGATCGAAGGTATATTGACATGTTTGGCTAAACACTGTAAAGAGGTTTCAAGATTAATTGATCGTGAGGGAAGTCTGTTAACCAAGTAGACTGAGGTGGCAACCGCTTCAGGCCACATAGATTTTGGACAGTGAGACTCAATGAGAAGGGATCTAGACATCTCAAGAAGTTGACGATCCTTACGTTCGGCTGCCCCATTCTGTTGAGGAATGTCTGGGTAAGAAGTTTGGTGTATGAGCCCATGTTTTTCAAAGAACTGTTTTATTGTGTTATTGACATACTCCCCCCTATTATCAGACCTAAGAACTTGTATCTTGGAGTTATACTGTGTTTGTACCATCTGAAAAAATTCCATAAATTTAGACGGGACCTCAGATTTATTCTTAAGAAAATATGCCCACGTCATACGAGAGAAGTCATCAATAAATAAAACAAAATACTTAAAACCATGGCTCAAACCAGTGTCCGGGGAAGGGCCCCAAACATCAGAGTGTACTAAAGCAAAAACTGAACTAGCACGAGAATAGGAAACTGAAAAAGACTGTCTATGGCTGTTTGCAAGAATACAAGTCTCACACGAGAGTTTATTATTTTCGGAAAACAATTGTGGAAATAATAGTTGAAGATACCCTGAAGATGGATGACCCAAATGACGGTGCCACAACCACTGCTGTCGGTCTACTGTCCCATGAGCAAGCTCTGCGGTTCCTTGTTGAGTCACCTCATCGACGTAGTATAATCCTCCACTTTCAGTACCACGCCCAATCACGCTCCCCGACCGAATATCCTGTAACAAACAGAAACCGGGAAACATTAGCACGATACAATTCAACTCTTTAGTAACGTGACTAATGGATAACAATTTACAAGACAATTCGGGAACATAAAGGCAATTTCGTAATTTTAAAGTGGGTGATAATGAAAGGGTGCCGGCCCCAAGAACCGGGGTAAGGGTCCCATTTGTGATCTGGATTGAAGATCTCTTAGGAGCACTCAAATCAACTAAATCATCGCGATCATGAGTCATTGTGTCAGTGGCCCCACAATCAAATATCCACCTTGATTTCTTATTCCCGGAGGCAGTGAGTGCCAAACCTGAATTACTGTTGTTGGCATTGGGGTAATTTCTGCAATTTACTTAACTGGGGGTATCACATATATCGATTTTACAAGTATGTGGGGCAGAATTATAAGAAAAGGAAAGATGTGAGGTGGAGGGGCATAAAAGTCTATTCCCCTCCCCCCACTTAGTACCTAGGTCACGAGATTTGTCCCCATTCCTCAAATCCGCCGCTGCTGCTGCAAAGGCCACCCCATTACCCTGTTCTTCTTCCTGCTGTTTCTCGAAGGCGACGACATCTCCGCCGTCAGCCACTGCCGCCGTTCCACGCATGGGTCCGACTTTCCCACGTCGTTGACTCCGCCATCCTTCTGGCCATCCAATGATCTCAAAGCATTCACTCCTAGTATGGCCGGTTCTTTTGCACTTGTCGCAAGTCAGATCCACCTTGTTACCTCCGCCGCCGCCGCGAAATGATGAAGATGGAGCCCGCCGCTGCGGTTCAGATCGAGGCTTGGTGGCGGTCCCCTGTTTTACTCCCTTCTCGAATCGAGAGAAGTTTTGGGCACTCAGCCCTGCTCCAATTCCTGAGGCACTGATTGCCGATGATGGGACGTTGACGCCGGTGGGTTCGGACCCCAAGATTCCCCGCCTAGCCCCTTCTTGCCGGATAACCGCGTAGGCCCTTTCAACTGTGGGTAGCGGGTCTTCTTTGAGAAGATCTCTTCGATCGACATCAAACCTATCATCTATTCCACTTAGAAATTGGAATAGGCGTGTTTCTGACCTCAAGCGATTGAAGGTTGTGATATCGCCCTCACACGCCATTGGGTTTGGCTGCCTTATCTCAATTTCTCTCCAAATTTTTTGAATGTTGTTGTAGTATTGTTCGATCGAATCTGACCCTTGTTTCAGATTATTGGCCCTCATGGTCAAGTCGTAAATCTACAGGCCATCACCACCTTGGCTGTAGATGGTGTGGAGTCCGTCCCCAACGCCTTCGCTGACGGGTACTCGGCGTAGTAAGAGATAAGTTTCGGCTCCATGTTCTCCAGGAGCCAGGTGCAGACGATGAGGTCGTTCTGCTCCCATCGATGATAATCTGGTTGACCCGGGACCGGTGGTTTCGGGTCACCGGTGAGATAGCTGAGTTTTCCTCTCCCCCCTATTGCTAGTTTAATTAGCCGTGCCCAGAGAGAGAAGTTGAACTGATTTAACTTGATAATGATATTGATTGGTTGTGGTGTTGGGTTCTGATTTCGTTCGGTTTGGGGTTGTAGGTTCTGAAGGAGGCTGGCTAGCTAGTTGGATAGCCAAGGAATCGGGCTGTGACTCCTTGGGTGTGCCGGAGTGACTACTGTTGTCACCGTCGCCGGCCATGGCTGAGAAGGTATGAGGTAGATGATGAGCCAGAAAACCGAATCACTGATTGATCGGATTCCTCTTTGATACCATGTTTTTTGTAATAGAAGTCATGATTTGGGAAAAATATTGTATCACTCAAAAATTGTGTAGCACGTACTCTGTACAGATACTACATATATGCATACTCCTAGGCTAAGAAAGGAAGGAAAATAATTACACCACAATCACGGGATACCCTGTCTAATTATCCCTAATTTTCCTTGTTAACATTTCTCTTGACTTACCTTCTCCGAGACATTATTCACTTTTCTTATAATTTTGTCTTCCATTTCAAATTATCAAAAGACAAAAGATTTTTCAAACCTCTCTCCATAAGTCTGGTGCAATTTGTTTGTTTCTCTAAAGATAATACATAATAATTAATATGACTAATAGCATTTTCTCCCTACTAATTACTTTCCCCGATCTTTACATTTTAGTTTAAATAATACATATATATAACCTTGAGGCTGCAAATTAAATTACTTAGCCTTCGACATTTTTAGTGTTATACGTGAGGGACACAAAATGGATTCAGTCTAGGATTGCAAAACTAGATGAGCTTGTTCGTGGTTAAGCTCAACTCGAATTCAAGTTTTTTGACCTCGAGCTTGTTAAAGTTTGAACCTCTTCTTGATTAAAATTATGCATAACTGAATTCACCTTTCAAACATTTATGTTGATTAATTATAAGTATTGGAAGATTATACATACTAGCTCCCCAAAGGTTTGAAGTACTTGAAAAAAGCTATAATATAAAAGTTAACCATAGATATGAGATCATTTCATGTTTCGCCTAAGAACATCCCTCGTGTAGGGACGTAGTATTAATATTAATTTTGCAATTTTCATTAGGATACTTTTCAACTTAAAATGAAATTTCGGAAAGCGTGTTATTCTTTTGAAAGCGAAAGTCCCATTTACAATTTTATTTATGGAATTTCATAAATATAATAATTGGTAAAATTTATCCTAAATACATTTTAAAAATTGAGACAATAAAATCGACGTCGATTTAATTAAATTTTATCTCCCGGACAGCCTAGCCTATCGTAGATTCTTATATTATTTGTCGGTTCTTAAATTATGGTATTGAACTTCATTTTGGATTTATATATGCATGTGAGGAAATTTTAGTTCAAAATCTTATTCGCTCGAATCCAGCCAATTATAATGACTAATAAAATGAACGTGCGTTGCACATTTATCATTTAATTTATTTAAATAAATTTAATATTATATTTATTGAAGAAATTAGGTTATTAAAAATATTTGTTTTGATTAAATAAATATAAGGGGTAAAAAAAATTTGCCATCCGAACTATAGTCGATTTTATACTTTAACACCCGAACTAAGTTTCGTTGCAAACCAACATCCCTACTAAAATAACGATGTATAATATTTACTATTTTGTGTGAGTCCCGTAATTTTTAGATATTATTAATTATAGTGGATATATACATAGTATTATATTACCCATTTTCTTTGTTTAATTATTTGTTGCTATTATTTAACTATTTATTTATTTTATCTTTTTATGATAATAAATAGTTACTAATAGATAAGACTAGCATTAACCGTAATTAGATAATGATGCGGTTAACTTTTAGAGAAAGTTGTGGGAGTGGGAGTCCCACTAGGTTTTAGAAAACTGATTTAGGGCAACCCTTTGAAGACGTGCATAGTTATGAAAGTTTTGCTCAACTATTATATCAGAGTTCTGCTCAGAAATTATATCCTTTGAAAATAAAAGAGACGGCTCAAAAAGGAAAATGAGAAAACGAGAAGAAAAAGACAGCAAAAAGAAAAGGAGAGGACAAGCAACATTCCTTCTGGAGTTGACCGCCGAACATGAGTGATCGAATTCGGGAACGAGATATAGAACAAGGTTTTATCTTCTATCGTAATTACTACTACTCAGATTATTTAGAAGAATTATCTCTCATATTAGTATGTTGCACATGAATTTTGGGTTGTAGCCATAGATTAATAAAGAATAGGGAACCCAATATTGAAGTTTGAGTACATGTTATGCATCTTCAGGATTAAATAATGATTGAAGTAATATAAATTGGGACCATCATCATCACCCCGCCAATATTAATGCATAGTTGTTAAAATCTTTTTCCTATCATCGGCACAGTTCACGAGAATTTCACAAATAGCAATTAGAACTAAATATGGGCAACAAGATCTCCACCACTAGCCGTTTGAGTATCAACACT
This sequence comes from Lantana camara, assembly GCA_037501455.1. Classification (NCBI taxonomy): domain Eukaryota; kingdom Viridiplantae; phylum Streptophyta; class Magnoliopsida; order Lamiales; family Verbenaceae; genus Lantana; species Lantana camara. The sequence continues at coordinate 23,946,559 of CM074855.1, read as the reverse complement.
AATTGTAATATATATATGTTCAATTGCACATGTCGTATACGTATATGTACCGAGATTTATGAACTATTATTATTGCTTGCATAATTATAGTTTGGGGATATATAGACCGAATAATTTTTGATTATTTGGTTATTAGATTCAACTGTTCGGGATTAGAGCTTTGCTTCGAAGACCTTTAGGATAGTTAGAAGTCGATGGATTTGAGGCAAGTGGTTTCTTCCTTCTATGTTTTCCTAAACCTGTTTTACGAAAATCGTATGTCTTATTTTAAAAATTAGTTTTATTATATAAAAATTTGGATTTGAGCATGGTATGTGTGACTGTTTTTATGGAATTAAATATGAAGTCATTTGTAAACTTATGCTATGAATGCATGATCTTTGTTGTTACATTTCTATGCTAAGTAGGTCTTATGCTCTGAACTATTGGAAACCAAATTGGTAGGAACAAGTTCCGAATCATTGTACTGACCTGGCCACGGGTGTTACAGTGGCATTATTGACCCGACTATGGGAGTGACAGTAGAATCATTGTTCTGATCCGGCTACGGAGTGACAGTAGAATCATTGTTCTGATCCGGCTACGGGAGTGACATTAGCAATTCTGAACCCACCTAACAGGATCGTAGTTAGGACTTGGTCAAGTTAAGCCAATTAGGAACCGAAAGTTCATGAGCATAAATTTAAGTGACTTTATGTGTTCAGTATGTTATTTTATGTCCGAAGGTATTTGAAAAGTTATTTCAGAAATATGCTGTTGTTCAAAATTGCTTGTGATGTTATATATATTGTAACGTGCTCAAATCCGATAGAAGGTCAAGAGATCACTTACTGAGCAAGTGTTGCTCATACCACCCTAACAATCTTTTGCAGAGAATAAGTTAGAGAATGCTGAGAAGGAACGATCTTGGGGCTGATGCATGCCAACTCTTTAAGTAGATTAGAGATTTTGATTTATGTTCTTACCTATTTTCATGACCAGTTAGGATTGAGTTATGTTTGAGACTATGATTTTAGACATGTAATAGTTAGGATTTCTCCGTTGTACTATTTTAAGAGTTGTTTTAAGTATTTTAGTTGGGATTTTAGTCGTTCTGATTATCGAGGCTTAGTGTCCTTGAGTCTTTCGGAACTCAGGGGCACTGCCGTGTTGCGACCCGAAAACGGGGCGTGACATTTTGTACCTATTATTAATTCAAAAATATACTTATCGATGTTTGATACTTTTATATTATTCTTCATCATTGCACGTTTAATAAGAAACACCTTTTTCAGATATTTATATTGATATATTATATTTTTTACACATGTCGTACCATAAGAAGCATTTGTTTCAATCCTGTATGTATCTTGTATAATAAACAAAATATAACTAATATTATTTATTTAGCACTATTTATAAGTCTAATCATATTCTCTTTTTTATCCTAAATGAAGCAACCCAATACAGGGAAAACAGTCTCAAGGCAAGACTCATTTAGTTTTGTTGGCAGAGCATCCTAGAAGCAATAACCTTATCTTGAACCTTATGACCTATCCTCGCCAATTTATCCATCATCATGTTTCTTTCTCTCGAGATTTATTTAATCTAAGTTTCTCAAGACCCTTGGAGTAAATTTCGGCAATCAAATATTACATTTCTCGTTGGTTATTTTTTAGTATCCTTCATTGTTATTCATTTTATGACCGTCTCCAAATCAATCTCCACATTAATTTTTGAAAAGCGCCTCTCCAAATTTAGTTTTAATCCTTTAGGTAAGCTCAATAACTCTGCTATATTATTGAAACTATACCAAAATTCATTGCATATCCTAGCACTCATCTTCAATTGTCATCTCGAATGACGCCCCTGGCCAAACATTGTTGGTGTGGTTATAAAAGCTTCCATCAGTACACATCACTTCTCAGATTTATCCATGACAACTAAGTGCAGATTTTCTTTTGCCTGTGTTTTTTGTCCTCATTGATTAGTACTAAAGTCTTAGATAACTCTTTTATGTGGCGAATGACAACACTTCTACGCTTCATAACATTTTGATAGCCCATCGATTACATGCTTTCCAAAAATTCAAGAGCGTCAAGATCAACACAATCCACCCAGGATATTCTAGGAACATATTGCTAAACATTTTGCTACTAAAGCTCTCTTTGAACCCATCCGACACTCGCAAGCCACAAAGACTTTGTCAAGTCTATGTATCAACAATCTTGTCTCATACCCGGAGTGCGAACAGAAAACTTTTCAACACATGGTCCACATATTCATGTCATGTACAACAGTGCATACATATATCATTTGTTGGGAATAGTGCCCTAGAAAGCTGTTATACTTTGGGACTTTCCCTATATCACAGACAATCTTTAAATAATATACGAATGATTGTAATTACAGGCGAACACTTCTTATGTGCCAATACGTGTTTTGTGTGTTTCCATTACGTGTGCATGTCTAGAACTCCCCTAATTCGATGAGGCCGTTAAGAACTTTGTCATTATGGGAATGGCACATGAAACAAGTTCTTAACACCATAGGCGAGGATTAGAAACTTCTCCAAGTCAATGAGGCCGACAGACAGTGGGAGTGTCGACTTTGCCTCTGTTGAGACTTGCTTGTGTAGTTGTGTCCTTAAGAAGGATCATCCTATTTAATGGGGTGTAAAGAGTATAAGTTGATGCGTACACAATACATAAGGGTGCTTGTTGTAAGAACAAGTTCACTGAGAGTGCCCCGCATGAGAAGATTCCTAAATGGGAACGAACATTACTAGAACTTCCAGATTTGGAAATATCTCACATGTCAATGACGTGAGGATTTAATCCGTAGACTTGACATTCCACATTGTCTCACATGAGCTAACTCTGTAACCTTTGATATAGACTCAAAAGGGTGTCGCCATATAGACACCTGAACCATGACCTATGTTGGGATTACACAAGTGGCATATGAGAATTGTTGGAATCAATAAAGGCAAGATGATCTCTTATTACACAAGTCATTCAAGTTCCATCTTAAAATCCTTACGGAAGGTGGTTAGATCAAGACATCAAGAAAATGGGGTTTTCTTGGATTGAGATCAAATGAAATATGAAGGGAACTTTGTTTTAAGATTAAGGTTAGTAGGGCTCTCCATATTCCCATGCCCTAGATCTTAATCGAGAGATAGGATAGTAGGAGGATCGTATCCGACATGATGTCATTGATTGAAAGGTTCTTTCGAATATATATTCACATTTCGGGTAGGGGTCACACAACTGTTGCTAGACTATGGTCGTGTGATCTGTGAGATAATTAATTAATAAAGTGTATTAATTAATTAGGCTCACTGCTAACTGAAATTGAACCTAGAGGGTCACACACAAATACCGGGTTCAAAGGGTATTGTTAGAAAGATCAAATAATTGATCGTAACGAGACCACACGTGTATGGTACACGTGTGGAAGTCAAGAGCACGTTTGGACGCGTGGCTCCAATTATAGAATTGGATCATGTGTTAATTAATTGGAGAATTAATTATTAAGCCCAAATATAATTAATTGGAGAATTAATTATATAGCCAAATAAAATTAATTGGAGAATTAATTTTAGTCCGTTAGAATTAATTAGTGAATTAATTCTAAAGCCCTTGAAAGAATTAATTGGAGAATTAATTCTGAGTATTTAATTATTTGCTTGTTCTAATTTTATTAGATTAAAGAAATAAATAAATATCTTCTATTTTATTATTCTAATAAAGTATTAATTCTAATATGATTAGAATAAATATTATTAGGATAAGATATTTAATTATTACTAGAATAATTAAATATTCCTAAATTAGTTAGGAGCTCTTTTTCTATAAAATAAATATCTTATTTTAGATAAGATATTATTTTACTTGGAGAGAAAGAAAAGATAGAAGAAAAGTCAAAGTAGGAGGCCATCTCCTACAAGACCTAAAGGGTTTCGAACCCTGCCTATAAAAGGGCAAGGGGCTCAATTATTTGAGCCTTACACGTGATGTGGAGATCACGTCCAAAACTTCATGAAATTTGGGGATAATTCTCTTACTCTCTTTTCTTGTTTCTTGTTTCTTTAATACGCATGTTATAGTACTAGCATATTCACTAACATGATTTGAATCTAGGTTGGTGTGGATTAATACTCTAGAGGATTTCTACTTTGGAATCTCGAAGAAAGAACCGATCAAGAAACGGGGATTCATGCCGCATGAAGAACGTTTGAGGGCGGCTCAAAATATTTCAAGAAAGCTTCAATTGTTGTAAGTTTCTTGTAATCCCATAAATTTTGAAACGAACATTGCAAGATCACGATCCCTTTTGGAAAATTTTTTAAATTTCCGCTGCTTTAACTCTGCTGTTTTCCAACATCATTTTCCCTAATTTTTTTTGTCATACTTCAATATATTTGTGAGCAAGCTATCATATTGGCAAAGCCACAGGAAAATCTTGAATTTTTGGGGTAAGGTAATTTCCTAATTCATTTCTAGTTTTTTCTTGCATATCTCATCCGACACCATAAGCAAAGTATATTCATTTTATAGGAGAATTTATCTTTAGTTGACCCAATCCATACTCTCTTATCTCCGTTATCATGCAGCGCGATTAGGACACTAAGTATCTCATTCATCACCTCTTTGGATAGTAATGTTTTCATCTTATTCAGGTTTTAATTTTTATCTGTTCCAATGAGATTACATTCCATAAAATTTTTATTCTCCTCATGAATGTTATCTCCGAAGATGTCTGCCAGTTTGCCTTGTGATAACCATTTATCATTCCATAAAGATGTCTCTTCACCGTTCCTAATCATCCATTTGCAAAATGATTCCACCATCCAAGTGCTTTTAACTATCCTCTTCCATGCTCGGGAAACCCATAAGTTAAGGCTTATATTCGATCAAGAATGTCCTCCCCTTTTAAATATTTTCGGATGTATCTAGTTTCACACCGTCGTCTCCTTGTTGAGCATTCTTCATCCCGTTTTAGCTAGCATCACTATATTTCCTTTTGGGCTTCTCTAAAACCCAATCCACCTTCTTATTTCTTTCTAGTCACCTTCTTTTAACCTACAAGATGGGTTCGTTCCTTGTTATATCAGTCGCCTAAAGAAAGTTGTGCTTGAATCGATCAAGTTTATCATACATGTGATTGGGGAGCCAATTTGTATGCATGTGGTTAATGGAGACCTAGATAGTGATGGACTGAATAAGTGTCATTCGTCCGGAAAGGTTTGTCATTTTGGCTTTCAATCCCAAGAGGTGCTTTTCGACTCTCTTAATTACAATCGAGAAATACTCATTATAGTTACAGCTAGCACCTCCAAATAGTTCCTTAAGTTGTATGTATTTTTCATGCCTAGAATTCTACTAACCTACTACTTTAAATGATTTGCCACATAGGGTGCGAACAACACATATGATCTATGATGCACGGACACGGACACAGTGACACGGATACGACACGACACAGACACGGCGACACGGATTTTCTAAAAATTTTAGGACACGACACTGACTCCGACACGATATATTATATATATATATATATATATATATATATATATATAATTAAAAATAGTAATTTGTTTAACACTAAGCCAAATATTCTTTACTTTATAAGCATAAAATATTTTAACATGCATGTAAACTATTTCTAATAATTACTAATATTTAAAATTATCACACTATATATAATTAGTTGTAGCAATTATTATTTATTTATATCATAGAAAACCAAAATCAACAAAGTAAAATCACATTTTTTAGTTTTATGGGCCAAAGGCCCAAGAGGTTAATTTATAAAGTCTCGGATTAGAGAAATGTTACTTAACCTAATCCTAATAATTTCTGCGCCGAAAATCTACCTTTCTTCCCCATCTTCTCAAGACATTCACACCTACAGAGGGCCCTTCTCCTCCCAAAAACTCCATAGCCACTATTACCATCACCGCTACGGAGACAACCAAAAAATATTAGAGATGAACACCAAAAGGCCGAGAAGATATTAAGATACTGATGCCGCCTCCTAAAACCCTCACCACGACAGCATCCACCACTTTTACCACCGCAAAAGTTGATCCTTTACCATCTAAATTGATGAGACATGTTGAGATGGAGCTTTCTACTTCTAAAAATCTACATCCTTAGGGTTTTTAAATTTAGGACATGGATTACGCTTGTCGGACACATGTCGGAGGCGTGTCCGTGTCCGTGTCCGACACTGCACGGCGACATTTTTCGGAGTGTCCGTGCTTTAGAGCATATGAATTGGTGAAGTTTAATTTGAGGCCCTACGCCCTTGCGAAACGCCTCAACCATTCTTTTAATACACTTTGCTCCATCCACAATAGCTTAGGCTCCCAATATTAAGTCATCCGCAAAAAGAAAGTCTGAGAGCATGTGAGAGCTTCTCTAATATACCGTAATTGGCTTCCAGGTTTGACTGAAATGGTCTCTTCAATTATATACGTAAGTTATTCAATGCATATTACAAACAAATAAGGCGAGAGTGATTGCCTTATCTAATACCACACATCCGCACAGCCTCCGTTGGTTCACCATTCTATAGAATCTTCGGTTGTATCCTCTACATTTTGCTCATAATGATATTGATTATTTTCGTCGGGAATTTGAAAAAATTAATTTTTTTAGAAATTCCACCTGATTTTGTCGTATGCCTTTTCAATATTCAAATTTAGTACCGTTCCCCTTTTTTATCATTGGAGTAATGGGACATTCGTAACACTTCCTTAGGCATCAAGATATCGTAATAGGTGCCTCGATCGGGGAATGAAGCTATTCTAGTTCGATCCCACAATTTCTTTGATATACGGTTTAAATGAAGTATAATCACCTTGGTGATCATTTTGAGCAATACGTTGCACAACTTAATGGGTTGAAACTTGTTTATTTTTGTGGAGCATTAATTTTTGAAATTAGACAAATAAACACCCGATAATCCTTCTTGGAAATTTATTCTCTCTCCATGCAATTATTGATAAATTTCACCATCGAGTCTTCTACTATATCCTAATAGTTTTAAAAAAAGTAAGTTTGGAAACTATCTACTCCCAGTGTTTTGTACAGGTGCATTCTATTTACTACCCTCAAGATTTTCTCATTTGAGGTCATTCTTGCCAAGTTATTTTTCCACTAACTCCTTAGGGTTCATTGGTGCAAACTAATATCAAGACTCATCACCTCTTTAATGCTATCTCCACTGGAATAATTTGCTGTAGTACTCCCAAGTTTGTGGCTTTAGTTGATCATTATTGGTTGCTCATTCATTGCCTATTCAGATAACATTCATCTGATTCCTTCTTCTTCTCATTATGGCTGAGAGATGAAAGAAACTTGTATGTTTATCCCTAAATTGTAGCCAATTAATTCTCGACTCTTAAAACTAAATAATCTCTTTTTGTTGCAATAGTTTGTTATATTCTGCCATTAATTCTTCCTCCAAATCATTTAAATATTTACCTTGTTTGTCTCATGCATAATGTTCTGGAAATTCTTTATATTTTTACTTTATTTTTTTTACTTTTCGAGCACATTGAAAACTCTTCAAGGACCATTGTTTTGGAGCAATGATCCCAAGTCAAAATGTCCTTCAAGTTTTGATTCGACCAATAAGTTGTATATTGCTACTTTGGAAAATGTAAATCTAAATTAAAAATTTTTCCATATCGTTTCTTCAATTGATCGACACCCAATCTAGCATCTTGAAATTTTTAATCTAAGTTTCGAAATTTTATTTACGATTGTACGCTATATTAATTCTCACTTTATTATGTCCTTTATAAATATATTTGTAAAGATATTTCACAGTTGTCCTTAATTTTGGTATGCTTGTGCATATACATTAAAATCAAGTAATTCTTTCTTTTAACCAACTATTCTTTATCTCTTTTTTTATATTCTCTTTGTCCTTTGATCTTGTATTCTATTTTTCCATTTGTATTCCTCTAGTGAGTATTATTTCAGATTTATGTTAATTTTTTTTTTATAATTGATTTTAAATATGTAATAGAAATAATTAAAAGAGTATATTTATATAAAAAATCCAAGGAATTTTTAATCAAATATTATAAAAATTATTTATAAAATTAGATTATATGTTATTTTTATATGCATACACATTGAGTCTTCTTAGTATTCTTAATTTAAAGTAATTTTGGTTTGAGGACCTACAATTTTAAATTCTGGTATATTAAGAATTAAGAAAACAAAAACGGTATTCGTACTTTTACGTATTTAATTTATATTTTATTATATAAATTAAAGAAAGATTATATGGTTAGTTAGATTTAGATAATTACAATTATATTAATATTAGTTAATTAAAAAATATTACATTAGGATTAATTAATTTATTGAAAACTATTTTATGTAAATCATTCAATTATATTGTTTTGTTAATTAGATAAGTTTATAGAATTATAATATGATTATAATTTAAGAAAGTTTATGAAATTGATAATTAGAACTATGGACTTATATAATTAGACTTACATTAGGATTCATTTATTGAAAGTTATTTTATGTAACTCATTTAAATGATAATTTATTTTATATAATTACAAAATTTATTAAAATTTATAAAGTGAATCATTTGTTGTTTTTCGATTCATTAGATATATCTTATTATAACATTTTAAATTACAGTCTTTGAAAAAATAGACACAACTTATATTATAAAATTTGAATATAATTAATTAATATAGTAATATTAAAACAATCCTTGTTGAACTATATATCTTTTTTTGGTAAGTTAGAGAAATTTTATTTCTACCAAGAGTCCTATTTTAAGTTAATAAGTGCTTTTTAAATATAGTTAATTAATAATCTATAACATGTATTTACATTATTATCATTGACTAATAATTATTGAAATAATTATTGTGAGGATAGTTTAGGTAATCCGTATTTTATAAGGAACCAAAAAACTCAACTCGTGCTTTTATAAGATATATAGATAAGTGTATTATACTTATTATTTGACTTATCACTTTTCCTAACATTTCCACCAAGCACACAACTAAGTGTAAAATACTGTTGGCAAATTGATATATTTATTTATCAAAATTTAATAATTAATAAGGACCCATTTATATTTATATGAATGTCTCTAAAAAACATAACCTTTAAAATTAATAGTTATGATGAATGGTTCTCACTTTATCCCAAAAGATATTATGTTCCATTGCATGATTTAAATAACAATCGAAAACGTGTGTTATTAATTATGAATTAAAAATAAAAAGGTAAACACCCTTAGCTTTTAAAAAGGTAAATTATTATCTATAAAGAGACCCCACTCTTTGCATTTAATTCGTTCAATACATTACTCACAATTACATACTAATACATAGTCTAGTATTTAAGTTATAAAAGAGATCGAAACACTTAGAGTCCGTGTTCTTGTAATTTGTAGTGTTTCTATTATGAGAAGTAGTCGTTGTATGTTAAAGACGATTATTGTTAATTCTTAAGCACCTGAACGGGCCGGACAATTTCATTTTAAAAAAAAAGAGTTGAATTCTCATCTCAACTTTTTAATTGTCATAGTAAAATCACGTTCTTATTACTCAAAATTATCCGATAAATATTTATCTCCTCGTTATATCGATTTGATCGAATTACATCCAAACTATAATTATTTAAAAGTAAGAAAAGTAAGATTCCCCAATTAATAATATTGTTTGTCGCTATATAAACTGTAGTTTCGAATAGAATATTGATGTGGACACAAACTTTGTCACGTAATTCAAAAGAAAAATCCTTTTAGTGATAGTGGAGTCATTCAAGGTGTGAATTAATGATTTGATAGTGTCATTATCTAAAACTTAGAATTTAGTGATAGAGGAGTCATTCAAGGTGTGAATTTTTTTTTTTTTTTTTTGAAAACCAACGACAAGGGAAGAAACAAATCACGAAATACGAACATCCTCCTCAAGACTAATCCTAACTACATCAGGGAGCTCATTGTCCCCATAAGAATTCAACCCAAGACGGGCAAGCTGATGAGCCACTCTATTCCCTTCACGGCGCACGAACTGGAAAGAAGCCACCTGAGTTTGCGCGAGAGCTTCCCGAATGTCTTTAATAATTGGGCCTGTTGGTGACCAATCCTCCTCCCGTGTTTGCAGCTTCCTCACCAGCGAGAGGCAGTCACTCTCCAACACTACTTGTACGAAATTCCTCTGCTGCACCAGGAAAGCCGCTTCACGCATCGCCAAGCACTCGACCACCTCTGCTTCCAACAATCCATTAGTCCGACAGCTCCTCCAGGCCACGCATTCCCCAGCTTCATTCCTCACAACCACTCCCCAACCAATCTCCCCTGAATCAGCAAACAATGCCCCGTCCGTATTAACCTTCAGCATACCGACGGATGGTGGTGTCCACGTCGCCTGCAAAGTCCCAGCTTCCGGCGGGATGTCAGCTCGCCTTCCATTTCTATCTGCTGCAATGAAATTGTTTGCAAAATGCGCTAGCTGCTCCGCAGACATTCCGTCTTTCTCCGCCCATTCTTTGTTCCTGTTTCTCCAAACCGCCCAGGTCGCCACCAAGAATTTATCCCCCTCGCCCGAGCTCAAGCTTTCCAGCACATGGCGTATCCAGTTTTCCCCTCCGCCTTTCCATTCGGATATCACTGCCCAAGGTAAGTTAGTACAGGCCCAAAATTGCCTCGCCATATGACATCTCAAGAACACATGTTCTAAATCCTCATTAGCAATTTGGCACCAAGGGCAGGCTACATCTTCTCTGCTGCGTTTTTTCAGCATCGCCGCCCCTATCGGCAATGCTTCTTTGCATAATCTCCATGCAAACACTTTAATTTTCGGAGCTACCCTTCTATTCCATACCATATTCCATGACCTCGCACTTGAAGAACCACCAGCCCCTTGTTCCTGTTTATAAGAATCCAACGCTACTAGATAGGCGCTTTTAACAGAGAATCGTCCATTTTTATTATAGAGCCATACACGACGATCTATAGAGCCTGAATTGCCTAACGGTATAGCCATAATAGCTTCTGCATCTACAGCTCCAAAGGCCTCACGAACCAAGTCTTCATCCCACGTACCATCCTCTCGGATTAACTGCTTGGCATATACTAAGTTCCGAGACCCGTCCGGACGAAATATAGGCTGAAACCGTGTGGGACGAGGGAGCCATTTGTCTTCCCAAATCTGAATGCACGCCCCATTGCCCACTCTTCATCTCACGCCTCGCTCTAGTAACCTCCTTGCACTCCATATACTCAGCCAAGTTAACGATGGATTAGCTCCCAACCTTGCTTCAAGAAAGCTGCCTCCCGCGTAGTACTTAGCTCGAAGAAGCCTGGATAGCAGTGTTTGCGGTTCTGTGATAAGTCTCCACCCCTGTTTCGCCAATAGAGCCTCGTTAAAGGCTCTTAAGTTCCGGAATCCCATGCCACCTTCACGTTTAGAAGTACACTTGTCCCAACTCACCCAATGTATCTTGTTCTCGTTCTTCCCACTCCACCAAAATCTAGCCAATAAGGATGAGATCTCCCTCAGCAAAGTTTCCGGCAGTTTAAAACAGCTCATTGCGTATGCTGGAATTGCTTGGAGAATTGCTTTAATCAAGATCTCTCGGCCCGCTTGCGATAATGCCTTATCCCCCCACCCCTGCACCCTTTTCCAAATACGGTCTCTAATGCTAGCAAAGACCTCTTTCTTAGATTTTCCAACCATTACCGGAAGCCCGAGATATTTGTCATGCTTTTCCACCTTCCGGACTCCTAATCTCAGAGCTAGTTGAGCTGCCACTTGCCCGTCAACATTAGGGCTAAAAACTATCGTAGACTTCTCATAGTTTATTAGCTGTCCCGATACCTTCCCATAAGTCTCCAACACTTGCAATATCCCCTCAACTACATCGCCCGAAGCTTTACTAAAAACCATTGTGTCGTCTGCGAATAATAAATGTGAGATTGATGGTGCTTCCCTACAGATTCTCACGCCCGTCACCCTACTTTCAGCCTCCAACAAGCAACTTAAAACTTCTGTACACAAAAGGAATAAATAAGGTGATAAAGGGTCGCCCTGTCTAAGGCCACGACCCGGAGATAACTTCCCAAAATTCGAGCCATTAAGAACAAAGGAATAATCGACTAAAGAAATGCAACGCATAATTAAACTCACGAAAGAAGTATGAAACCCTAACCTCAACAAAGTACGCTCTAAGAAACGCCATTCCACCCTATCATAGGCCTTACTCAAATCCAACTTGAGTGCCATGAAGCCTTCGGATCCCTGCTTTTTGTGTTTAATAAAATGGTTCACCTCAAACGCACACAAGACATTGTCAGTAATAAGCCTACCCGGAACAAAGGCGCTCTGGGTAGGGGATATCATAACTTTTAAAATAGGTTTGAGACGGATAGAGATGGTTTTCGAAGCAATTTTATACATAACGTTGCATAGACTAATAGGGCGAAGATCAGACATACTTTTTGGATTCTCAACTTTTGGGATTAGCACAATATTAGTAGTATGTATGACCTTCTCAAAACGCCCAAAATTTAAAAACTCAGTTGTGCACTTGATGATATCATCACGAATAAAAAACCAGAATTTTTGAAAAAAGATGGGAGGCATACCATCCGGCCCAGGGGCCTTAAGAGGGAACATGGATTTCAATGCCTTCTCAATTTCCAGAGGAGAATACGGTACGGTAAGCATCTCATTCATCTCCGGAGTCACTTTCTGCTGCAGTAATTCCAGGACACTATCAATTTCTTCAACTGGAGTCGAGTTTGATTGAAATATCTTCTCAAAATAAGACTCTACTATTTTCTAGATGTCATCAGTTTTAGTACGTGTAATTCCTTCTTCATCCAACAACTCCACTATCTGGTTCTTTTTTTCTCTAGTTTTGGTTCTGGCGAAAAAATATCCTGTATTACGGTCACCTTCTGCCATCCAAAGGGCTTTCGCCCGTTGTCTCCACCAAGCCTCTTCTCTTGCGTACCATTCAGAGATTTCTGACCGAAGAGAGTTCTCCTTGATTTTGCTCTCAACCGTGATAACCCCTTTTCTAACTTCTCTCAACTTATCTTCCAGTTTCCTAATTCTGACTTTAGGGGTTTTAAATTTCTCGAAAGCCCAATCAGATAAGTTCACTTGGCAGCTCTCAATCTTCCACCATGCTAAGTTAGCATTATTCCCCTCCACAAAACTATTCCAACTATCTTTCACTGTTTCTTCACAACTTGGATCCCGAAGCCATGCCGCTTCAAACTTAAATCCAACGTTATACCTTCTCCGGGGTGGTTGCTTATCCAAGGAGGATAAGTTAACCAGCAAGAGTTTATGATCAGAGGTATTAGAAGCTATATGCTGTACAGCGTAAGTAGGAAAAAGCCTCTTCCAGCCCCCGTTTCCCACGGCTCTATCCAGCCGCTCTTCAATGGTATAGGGTTCCGGACTGTTGTTACACCATGTAAATTTATGTCCAGCATATCCTAGATCACCCAATCTGCATTCCCAAAGCCCGTCCCGGAAAGCTTTCATTTGATGAGCCGGCCTGACCCGGCCACCTCGTTTCTCGTCTGTCCAAAGAATCTCATTAAAGTCCCCCATAACTAACCAAGGGTTCCTCGAGGTGCTCTTTAACGAATCCAGGAGTCTCCATGTTAATTTCCTTTTGGATGCGTCTGGATGGCCATAAATACACGTGAGATGCCAATTCACTGGAGAATTCGAGGTGGTGAGCATTACATCAAAGTGGAAATTAGAGTAGCTCAATAAGAAAACCGGTACCTCTTTGCGCCACATTAGAGCAAGACCACTACTCTTGCCATCTGCGTCTACAGAAAGACCGAAGAAGCCCCACCTCTCCATTAGAGAATCCATACGTCTCTTTTTGCTTTTAGTTTCAGAAAGGAAGACCAGAATAGGATCGAATTTACGGAGATAATCCTCCAATTCTTGAACTGCCCAGGCCGACCTAAAACTCGACAGTTCCAGGCTAGAAGATTCATAATGCCTGGCGGGACTGCGTCGCAGTCTCCGCCGGACCCTGAAAGAATGTTTGCTCCGCCAGTGAAATAAGAGATTTCTTCAGAGGACGGGAGTCTTCGCAATTCTCAGAAATAGCTGTTGCTTCTCTCTTACCAGTAATGGTGAGGATCGGTTCCGAGGTAACGGGGTTATCTACTAGCATGGTGTCGGTTGGATGGGGAATGAGAATGGAGTTGTTACTTTTTCCTACTCTCGGTTTGAGGCGTGGCTTGGTTTTCTTATGGTTATGGGGTTTGGTTTTGGCTTGGCTGGTATCCCTGGGTTGTAAGGTTGCATTCGTTTTGTGTGAGAAAGTGAAGATGGGTTGTACGGGATTGTCTTCCACATTAGTAGGGTGGTTTTCGGGGATAATGTACGTGGCCTTTAAATCTGTATTGGGGGGGGGTAGGCTATTGTGGGTAGGGGACCCATTTGTGGATGTGGCTGGTGGATTTGGATAATTATTAATATGCAGGGGTGTGCTGGCGACAGAATCGACAATGTGTTGTTGGGCTAGGGAAGATGGTTTTGATAGAGAATCAGTACTGGCTGCATGGTTGGGAGACGTGGGGTACTGAGGTTTTTTGGAGATAAATATGGGGTTGGTTATGGTTGGAAAAGGGTTTGGGAAGCGGGAAGGAGTTTGTTCCGAGAAAACCTCAACGTGGGAAGGTGGAATGGTTGCTGAACTCTCTCCCCTCACCTGAACATTGGTCGTGGGGACTGCCGGAGTTTCTATGCTTCGCCGGAAAGATGGTTTGCTATCATTGATTACCCCATTGATGCTGGAATCCTTCCAACCGGACATCCCGTATTCAGACGGAGCTCGTAACCAGCTTCCATATGGATAATCTGGACCTGGGTCCTCGTAGCCTTCCTCACACTGTTTTGGGCATGTATTAAGTATATGATCGCACATACCACATAGATAGCAGAAGTTTGGCAATCTTTCGTAGCTCAACCGAATCAAGAATCCTTCGCCTCCTTCAGCGTTCCGAATTCTGATGGCACGCTTCAGCGGCTCCTCCATATTAATACGCACCCTAATTCTCATCCTCGGATTGAAACTCTGGCTGCCTCTTTTCTTTTCATCTACTGCCACGAACCTGTCTATTTGGTTCCCAATGAATTCAGCCATAAGGCGAGATCGTTTATTAAAGGGGACACCTACCTGGACATGGAATTCGCAGTCCGTTAACTCGCAAGTATTGGGATCCACAGAATCCTTAATCTCATGAAGCAATAGGAGATTCTTTTCGAACGCCCACGGGCCTCCCTCCATGATTCTCCGAAGATCTATCTGATGTTGTACAACGAATAAGAACCTACCTCCTTCTAGCTTTTCAACCTCCATCCCTTCGATTGGGTTAAACACTCCTTTCATGACTGATTTGAAGGTATCAAACCTAAACGATTTTTTGGACAGAATTCTCCCTACAACCAAGAAGCCCGAATGTTTATCATTCCCTTTCCAAACCACCTCTGGAACTATCCTATCAACATCCTCCGTTGAAGTTAAGGCTAGGGCCATACTCAAACTATCCACTTCTGACTCCATGAAACTGATAGTGTACAGGAACCCCGGCGAAAGGACTGGGGAACGAGGCCTCCGACGTACGCTCCCTGAAAAGACAAAGCAAAGTGCAACGTTAGTATCGAGAAAACGAATCCTAAACTAAGAGAAGCAGGTAGGATAGAGTTCAGCGTATGGAAGAGTGTCGTGGCGACTCCGGGCGCAATGTTGAGTACTCTGAATCAATCTCACCGGCTAAGAAACAAAAGAATCAAAACACTTAGGTAGAGAAAAACACTATGGTAGGAAACCCTCATGCGAGAGAAAAAAGGCAAAATAAGTTATAAAATAAAGTGGTGTTGGTTATTTTAAAATCCATTGAAGGTGTGAATTAATGTCCCACGACGTAATGTTTTACATGGTTCAAGTGATTCATTTTTATCTTTATTTTTTCACTATTCTAAAGACTAAACTTACACACACGTACTTCCATATTATACTTATTGGAAAAATGCTATGTTTTAAAACCCGGACCGGAGGTCGAACCGGAGCCCTTACTGGTTACGGGTTTTACTGGTTCGACCGGTCGGACCATCGGTCGGACCGGTGTGACGTCATAATTATATAATAATTATATATATTTATATAATATTATAAATATTAATTAAAAATAATTAAATTAGTTAAATAATATGAAAAAAATGGATATATAAATAAATTTTAACTACTCATTGATTTTTTAATAACATATGCTATAATAAAATTTCAAATTATAAATCTAAACAATAGAAATAAAGATTAATTTAACAAATAACATGCTTTTTATTGTAGAAAAAATAATATTACACATACTTTTATGTTTTTATAAATATATATTATAGATTATAATTGAATATTAATTGCTAAGAAAATATAATTATAATATATAGATGTTTAGTAAGCTTATAAACTATTTGCTGATAAAATATAACAACAAGTGAAGTTGGCAAGTTGGTGGCGCTTTCCTCCTTTTACATCAGGGGTCCTGGGTTCAATTCCCCCAGTCCCACAATAAAATTTTGCAATTTTGGAGGGAAAAAAAAAATAAAAATTGAAAAATCCGGTCCAACTGGTCCGAAAACCGGTCCGGTCCGGATTTTTAACCGGTTTTTGACCGGTTCGCCCCGGGCCAGACTGGTTCGTGAGGGGAGTGGTTTTAAGGGGTCACCCGGACCGGAAGGCCGACCGGTCACCGGTCGAACCGGTCCGACCGGCCGGTCCGGTCCGGGTTTTAAAACATAGGAAAAATGTACAATCGGATATCAACTGTTCCCAAATGATAATTTTGGGACATTTATTATTCCGGCAATAAAATAATTCACTAATTCAAAAAATATGTCAATTTAATGACAAATTCATCGGAAATTACCTAATCTTCGTCGAAAACCAGTTGACTTGTCCAAATTGATGATGCGACATTACCACACTTTGTCATGTCATTTCCATATTTTTTTTAAAATCAACCTGATACACTTAAAATATTATAAAAAAATAAAAAAAAATCTAAAAAAATGTATATATTTATAGAGAAAATATATATATAAAAAAATATTATAATTTAAATCATATAAGAACTATGTTTATTCATATATATATATAAAATAAAGTGTATACAATATACATATATATATATATATGTATATATACTATATATGTATTATAATAATATATATGCATATTATAATTTCTACCAAAAATACATATTATTAGTGTATAATATACATAATTTATATATATGTATTACATATGATAATATGTAATATATTATATACATTATTATGTATATTGTATATAGAGACTATATATATGCATATGTATATATTATGCTTTTATAATAATTAATATATATAAAATATATATTATATCTGTATAAATATATAATATATTTATATATTTTTTGAATGTAATTGTAAAATATAAATATATACATTTTTTTAGATTTTTTTGGTTTTTTTTATAATATTTAAAGTATATTAGGTGGATTTTAAATAATTAAAAAAAAATATGGAAATGACATGGCAAGGTGTGGTAATGCCACATTATCAAGTTGGACACGTCAACTGATCTCCGGCGATGATTAGACAATTTTCGGTGAATTTGTCATTAAATTGACACATTTTTAAGTTAGAGGACTGCTTTGTCTCCGCAATAATATGTGTTCCGAAATTGTTAGTTGGGATCAGTTGGTATCCCCACTTTGAATTTTTTCCATACTTATTTCTTGAGTGAATTTCTAATTTTGGTGTGTTTTTTTAGAGATATTGTACGTTACAATCATAAATTTCTTGTTAAATCCGCTTTTTCGAAAAGCATAAAACCCACAAGTTGCAATACACCTAAAAAAACACACCAATATTAGAAAAAAACCTATTTCTAGAATTCATGTTTATTATTTAGTTCATTGTTGCATCTCATATACACTCTCGGATAATGTGGGATAAATCCCTATTTGGGCATCATATTTTTACTTAACTCCCCAAGGGTAGTACAAATATGATATAATGCAGTATTTATATCCTATTATGTTGTATAAATTTTCACAACTCTCAAAACATGTTGGATAATTTTCACATAATGTAGTACTAAAACGTTCTAATGTAGTATTTATATCCTATTATGTAGTATAAATTTTTGGGGAGTTAAGTAAAAATCTCCAAATTGATGGAGAGTTATTCGCAATTGCCCATTTTTTACTATACTTATTTCTATTTATTAATTAGATTAATTGTATTAATTCTATTTATTAATTAGACAAAAGGACAACTGCATACTTCTTTTGCTCATTCTAAACGTAGCTACAGTAGCCTTAGTTATCTCAGAACTGATCTTCAGACGAAAACCAAAACTCAAGCTTCCTCCAGGTCCAAGACCATGGCCTGTAATCAGCAACCTTCACCTAATCGGTTCGAACACGCACCAATCCCTTCACCGTCTATCCCAGAAATACGGCGAACTAATGCTGCTAAGGTTCGGCAAATTCCCGGTGGTAGTTGCATCGTCTCCTGAAATGGCCAAGCTGTTCTTGAGGACACACGATGTCGTGTTTGCCTCGAGGCATTCCCTCAGCGCTGCCGATAAATACACCAACTACAATTTCTCTAACATGGGGTGGGCACCATACGGGCCCTACTGGAGACAGGCCCGAAAGATCTTCCTTACAGAGGTTTTACATGCGAAGAGGCTCAAATCATTTGAGCATATTCGCGTCGAGGAGAGGCGAAATTTCCTATGTCGTTTGTTTTCCCTGTTTGGGAAACCGGTCGTGCTGAGGAACCATTGGAGGCATTTTACTCTAACGTATATGAGTCGAATGGTGCTGAGTAACGAATACTTTAAGGAATTGAAACACGAGAAGTCTGTTTTGAGTGTGGATGAATTGCAGGGGATGTTGAATGAGTGGTTTGTGCTGAATGGGGTTTGTAATATCGGGGACTGGATACCGTGGCTCGGTTTTCTTGATTGGCAGGGATATGTATAGAAGATGAAAGCTCTGTAGAGGAAGTTTGATGGGTTTCATAACATTGTGATCGGTGATCATGAGGCAAGAAGGGATAGTGGGGGAGCCGGCTTCGTCCTAAATAATGTGTTGGATGTGTTCTTGCAGGTAGCGGAGGATCCTGGTGCTGAAGCCAAACTGACACTGGATAATATCAAGGGGTTAATGCAGGTATCAATCGGATCAAACAGTTAGAATTTAGAATTTAGACTTTTGGTAAATTTTCTGTATTCCATTGATTTCTGTATGAAAGGACTTACAACATACGTACAATATAAAGATACAAGCATCTACAGAAAAGGAAAATATATGTACAACCGTAATCCCGCTAACTATGGAAATAAATCCCTGCTAATTAGCCTTAATCTTTAACACTCCCCCTCAAGTTGACTGTGGGATCACACATATTCAGCTTGCTCAGAACATCTGAAAAAGCTCGCTCAGTCACAGCCTTTGTGAGAATGTCTGCCAACTGATCCTCTGATCGTACGAAAGGAAACGTTACGATTCCATTCTCGAGTTTTTCCTTGATAAAGTGCCGGTCCACCTCTATGTACTTGGTTCGGTCATGCTGAACCGGATTCTTTGAGATGCTTATAGCCACTTTATTATCACACCACAATCTACACTTTTCATTTATGGGGAATCCAAGTTCTTCAAGTAAATTCCGAAGCCAAAGGACTTCGGCCAGTCCTCGTGTAATCCCCTAAACTCTGCTTCTGCACTGGATAAAGTTACTACCTTCTGCTTCTTGCTCTTCCACGTGACAAGATCGCCACCAACAGTGGTAAAATAACCCGAAGTGGAGCGCCGGTCATCCTGATTCCCGGCCCAATCTGCATCTGTATAGGCCTCAATGGGCAGATCCCCGTATTTTTGGAACAACACTCCTCTCCCGGGAGTCCCCTTGAGATATCTGACTACTCTAAGTGCTGCTTCCATATGATCCTGCTGCGGTCGGTGCATAAACTGACTTAACACACCTACTGCATAGGCAATATTAGGCCTCATGTGTGACAAATAGATCAACTTCCCAACGAGGTGCTGATACCGGCTCCGGTCAACCATTTCTGCATCTTTTTTTATCCTTAGCCCGTGATTCACAACTATAGGAGTCCCTGTTGGTTTGCTGTCAAGTAATCCTGTCTTTGCTAATAGATCAAGTATGTTCTTTCGTTGGGAAATAAAGATTCCCCGCCTTGACCTAAGTACCTCAATCCCTAAGAAGTACTTCAATTCCTCCAAATCTTTCATTTCAAACATCTCAAACTAATTTTTCCTCAAATGCTTAATTTCCTCAAGATCATTCCTAGTGATGATCTTGTCATCAACATAGATGATAAGACAGGTTACTAACTCACCCCTCCTCTTAAAGAACAAAGTATGGTCCGAATTACTCTGTTTGAACCCATACTTTCTCATAGCAATTGTGAATCTCCCAAACCAAGCTCTCGGTGATTGTTTGAGCCGATAGAGTGCTCTCTTCAACCTACATACTTCCCCTGCATAAAAGTGCTCAGAGAACCCTGGTGGCGGCTCTATGTATACTTCTTCTTCCAACTTCCCATGTAGGAAGGCATTCTTCACATTAAACTGATGTAACGGCCAATCCTGATTAGCTGCTATCGAGAAAAGTACTCTGATAGTGTCAATCTTAGTAACTGGAGGAAAAGTCTCTGAATAATCTACTCCGTACGTCTGTGTATACCCCTTGGCTACCAATCTAGCCTTGTACCGCTCAATGGACCCATCAGATCGATGTTTGATGGTGAACACCCATCAGCAACCTATCGGTCTCTTCCCTGGTGGCAATCTGCACCTTTCCCAAGTCATGTTCTTTTCAAGGGCCATCATCTCTGTTTTCATGGCCAACTTCCACTCATCCTTCTTTTGAGCTTCTTCAACTGTTCTAAGAAGCACATCAGCGTAGACTGCTGCTGAATATGCTCTAGCTGTCACTGTTAGCTTTCCCTGTGCATAATCAGGGATCGGATACTGGGATTTTCTGGATTCATCCTCTGGTTCATACCTCTTTGGAGGCACTCCCCGATTACTCCGTGGTGGAAAGATGTACCGATCACTTCCCGTGGGTTCCCCCTGAACCTATCTTTCCTGATCATGTAATTATTCTTGAACCTGTCTCTCTTGATCCTGTAACTCCTCTATGTGTAGATTATCAATAGTACCAACAAAATTATTATCAAATGAGGAAGTTTCAAGGGGTACCTCATGAACATTCAATGATTCGGATCCTGGGACTGGTGCTGATATGAGGGGTTGAATTATAGGAGACGTCTGCTCGGTGGTCCCGCCTACTGGATCTTTTGGGTCCGGATCTAGCATAGTGGAGTATGACACCCAACTTAGTGGATCTATAGACTGCTCCCCCTGACCGCTAGGTTGGGTATGGCAGAAGAACTCGGTTTCTAGGAAGTTACAGTTCATGGTGATGTACAGGCTTCGTGTGGATGGGTGATAACAAAGATACCCTTTTTGATTGACCCCATACCCAACAAAGACACATTGAACTGAACACGGAACAAATTTAGTACGTTCCTGTTTAAGGATATGGACAAAAACTGAACACCCAAAGACACGAGGCTGCAGAGTCAGAGGTGTGGGAACACTAACATATCTGGAGAGTTCTGAGAGAGGTGTCTTAAGATCAAGAATCTTAGTGGGCAATCTATTGAGGAGGTAAACAGCTGTGGCAATAGCTTTAGGCCAAAAAGACTTAGGAACACCCGTATCAAACATATTGGCCCTAGCAATCTCAAGGATGATCCGATTTTTACGTTCAACAACCCCATTTTGTTCAGGTGTATGAGAAGAGTTTGGTGAACAAGACCCTTTTATGAGAAAAACTGTTTAAAGCTGTAATTAACATACTCCCCCCCATTATCTGACCGAAGAATCTGTATTTTGGCATTAAACTGAGTTTGGACCATGTTATAAAATTCGACAAACTTAGAAAAAACCTCTGATTTATGTTTCATAAAATATATCCAAGTCATGCGCGAGCAATCATCAACAAATAATATAAAGAAACGAAAACAAGAGTGAGAACCCGTTTACGGAGCTGGGCCCCAGACATCTGAATGTATAAGGGAAAAAACTGTATTCACACGTGTTCCAGAATAGTGATATGACTGTTTATGGCTCTTAGCTAGAATGCAAGTCTCACAGGATAACTGACTCTGACTTCTAGACGGAAAAATACTAGGGAAAAGTAAATGCAAGTAGCTAATCAATGGGTGACCTAACTGACAATGCCATAGTCACTGCTGCCTCTCAACGGTCCCGTGGCCAGTGCTGCAGTTCCTTTTTGAGCCACATCATCCACATAGTACAACCCATCATGTTCAGTGCCACGTTCGATCACTTTCCCCGACTGAATATCCTACAGAAGACAGAAACCAGAATATATCACTACAACACAATTTAATTCCTGGGTAACATGACTAATAGAAATCAACTTGCAGGATAAACTGGGAACATATAAACAAATTTTCAAGGTTAAGGAAGGAGATATATCATTCGTTCCGGAGCCCTGAACTGACAATAGATCCCCGTTAGCACATTGAATAGCTGGTCTCACAGACTTTGTGTTGGAAAACACGAATCAGAAAGCAGCGGGAATTTAAAAATTTTCCAACAAAAGGATCTTGGACTGGTAATCGTGTATCGAAATTCGAAGGAATTAGAAACTTACTTTCTTAATTGTCTTTCTTGAAGCGTTTCAAGCCACCCAAGAATGCTCTTCTCGCGGCTTGATCCCCTCTCCTTGGTAAAGCTCGAATCTTCAAACTTCTAACTGGAAGCTCTCTAGAGATAGTCCACCAACTTGACTACAATCTAACTAGTAAGGATGCTAGTTCTCTAGTTAGTGTTTAGGCTTAACCTAGGGTTTTGTTTATCTTGGAGAAAGGATGGTGTTCAACACATGAACCAAAAGAATTCTCGATTAGCTCTAAGGGGAGTTCGAGCTCCCCTATATATAGGAAGGAGAGGACCGAAAATCATAGTCCTTATGGGCTAAGGATTTTGGTCCCTCTCTCCTATTACTTGATCATCAAGTAATTTTGACTTTGACTTTGAATTCAAATTCAAATCAACTTTCAAGAGAGCTAAAATATCCAAACTATTTTTGGATAATTTTATACTTTATTTATGTAAAATAAATAACTTATTTTTTCTAATTAATTAATTCACAATTAATTAACTAGATTATTTTTCTCCAAAATTAGACTTTCTTTTTAATTCAAAATTAAACCAAAGTCTATTAAATAATTAACAAATTAATTATTTAATATATATACAATATATACATATTCACGTGAGACATGTGTCATAATGACACGTGAGACACGTGTCATAATGTCACTCACGTGACCCACATGTGTGGTTTCACACGTGTGGAACCCTCTCGGCCCGATTAACTCGTTTAATCATTTTAAAGCCTCAACTCATGTAACAAAGTTGTTGTGTGTGACCCTCTAGGTTCTCAATTCAATTAGCAGTGAACCTAATTAATTAATTCACTAATTAATTAATCAGTCCACAGATTAAACGACCATAGTCTAGCAACAGGTGTTTAACCCCTAGATGAATTGGAATGTTGAGATTCAACAGAACCTTTAAGTCATTGATTCATGTGAGATACAATCCTCCTACTTACTATCTCTCAACCAAGATCTAGGGTAAGGGAATAATCAGAACCCTAATAATCCGGTCTTAAAGCTAAGTGCATTTCATATCCATTTGATCTCAATCCAAGAAACCCTTTTCTTGATGTCTTGATCTACTGCCTTGGCCAAGGACTCCATATGGCATATGAATGACTTACACAATAAGAGATCACCTTGCAAATGCAAGTGTAGGTCCTTTCTTGGTTCTCATTCACTTTCATGAATCACTTGTGCAGTCCCAGCATAAGCCTTGAATCAGTTGTCTAAGGCGACACCCTTTAAAGCTTATACCTAAGACTACAGAGTTAACTCATAAAGTGACAAGGAACCTCAAGTCTAAGAATCAATTAATCACATCAATGACTCGTGAGATATTTCCTAATCTGGAAGTTTCCATTTCCTGAAATAGAAACTTCCTTTCCCATTTAGGAATCTTCTCACACGGGGCACCTCAGTGAACTTACTTATTAAAGTAAGCACCCTCATGTATCATGCACGTATCAACTATACACTTTGCACCTCCATGAAACAAGGTGGTCCTTCTTAAGGGCGTGATCCCACAAGCAAGCCTTAGAGGAGTCAGGTTGACACTCCCACTGTTTGTAGGACTCATCGGCTTGGAGCATTTTACTAATCATGACTTATGTGATATAGGGCTCGTTTCATGAACCATTTCACCTAAATGGTAGAGTCCTAAAGTCATCAGGATTAGGGGAGTTCTTATACATACACAACTAAAGTAAACGCATACCAAACAAGAGCATATAAAGAAATGTTTCCTCAATACGTTATTTTATTCAAAGATTGTCTGTGATTACAATAAGGAAAAGCACAAAGCGGATATACAATCGGCTTTCTAGGGCACTATTCCTAACAATCTCCCACTTGCCCGTCAAAACCATTCTAAAGCTATTCTAAGTCCCATCTTCTGAAGATGACCTTGGAAAGCTTGTCGACTAAGGGGTTTAGTAAGTGGATCTGCCACGTTCCCTGCTGATGTGACCCTCTCAATTTGCACATCTCCTCTTTTGATAATATCACGGATTAGGTGATACTTCCTCATAATGTGCTTGGTCCGTTGGTGAGATCTTGGTTCTCTTGCTTGAGCAACCGCCCCAGTGTTGTCACAAAACACAGTTATGGGGTCTTTCATGCTAGGAACAACATTCAACTCTTGAATGAAGTTTCTAATCCAAACACCTTCCTCAGCTGCATCATTTGCAGCTAAGTATTTGGCCTCAGTGGTCGAATCTGCAGTGGTAGTTTACTTGGAACTCTTCCAACTCACTGCTCTGCCGTTTAGGCAGAAAATGTATCCTGACATTGACTTAAAATCATCTAAGTCTGATGCAAAGCTTGCATCGCAGTATCCTTCGACAGTAAGATCTTTCTGACCTCCGTAAACTAAGAATAAATCTTTAGTACTTTTCAAGTACTTAAGAATATTCTTCACGGCACCCCAGTGACCATCTCCAGGGTTAGATTGGAAACGACTTGTTACACTAAGTGCATAAGCCACATCCGGTCGAGTACATAACATTGCATACATTATGCTACCTATTGCTGATGCATAAGGTGTATGAGTCATTCTTTCCTTCTCAAGGTTAGTCTTAGGACATATCTTCTTAGAAAGACATGTTCCTACACTCATAGGAAGGTTCTTAACCTTTGCTGACTCCATATTGAATCTCTTCAATACTTTGTCAATGTACATCGACTGTGATAGTCCTATTAACCTTCTAGATCTATCTCGATAGATCTTAATTCCAAGGATATAGGACGCATCACCAAGATCTTTCATCTCGAATTGGTTCGATAACCATAACTTAGTCACTTTCATGTCATCCTTCGAATTCCCAATAAGAAGGATGTCATCAACATAAAGTACTAAGAATTGCACTGAGGTCTCCAATTCCTTTCTATACACACATGATTCATTCGAAATTTGAATGAAGCCAAACGCTTTGACTGATTCATCAAATCGAATATTCCAATTCCTAGAAGCCTGTTTCAATCCATAGATTGATCTTTGGAGATTGCAAACCTTTTGCTCACTCCCACTGAATGTGAAACCTATGGGTTGCTCCATATAAATGTCTTTATCAATGTCACCATTGAGAAAGGCAGTTTTCACATCCATTTACCATATCTCGTAGTTATAATACGCAGCAATGGCAAGCATGATCCGAATAGACTTTTGCATTGCAAATGGCGAAAAGGTTTCATCAAAGTCCACGCCGGGTCTTCGAGTGAATCCTTTTGCAACCAGACTTGCTTTGTAAGCTGCAATGCTTCCATCAACTCCAAGCTTTCTCTTAAAGATCCATTTGCAACCTATGGGTTTGACCCCATCAGGCAAATCTACCAAGGTCCAAACTTGGTTGGAGTTCATGGAGTCCATTTCAGATTTCATGGCTTCTATCCACTGTTCAGAGTCAGAATCTGAAAGAGCCTCCTCATATGTTAAAGGATCATTATCCTTTTGAGAGATTTAATGGAAAAATCCAAACCATCTCTCCGGCTGTCTAGGAGTGCGTTCAGAACGCCTTAGAGGAGGATTTGTGTGTTGTTAAAAGTATGATTCCATGTTTGTAACTTGAAATTCATGTTCAAATCTTGGGATTTATGAAGATATATGATGAGTTCTTATTTGGGTGAAAATTTATGATTTTGATAATCAAGGCATGGAATGAGTGAATAAGTTGGATTGTATTGCATTTTAAGTATGCTAGCATGATTCTTTCATGAAATTATGTGTTTGGGGACGAAATTATAAGTGTTTTGTGCTTCTGTACTTTCTGTATGGCGGGAACGGCCCTTCCCGTCCCAGTCCATTCTGGGAACGACCGTTCCCACCCATTTTGAAAATGACAGGGCGCGAGCATGGGAACGGCCCTTCCCAGTTTTGGCCTGTGGCCGGAACGACCGTTCCCAGCCTACTGCATATGCTTGAACAGTACTGGGAACGACCCTTCCCATTTCTAACTACAGGCCGGAACGGCCGTTCCCAGCCGTCTGATCAGGCAGAAACATTCTGCATAAAAATGGAATTTTGGGATTTAATTCTAATGATTTATTTGACCTCAAATTGTTATTTTATGATCAATTACATGTCATAATATGATACCTACATGCTACATTATTCATTGCACGTTATCTCGTTAGGTGATTAAGCCGTGCGTCCTATTTGGTAACATTACCCAGTCATGTCTCACGAGTGCACAAATGTTTCCGTTTTTGTCAAGTTCTTCTCCAGGGCAAAGATTGGGACCAATTGAGCACGTTCACGCATCCATGAGTCATTGGGTCGCCTGTCAGGTGAGGTTTAATTCTAGTTACATAG
Organism: Lantana camara; assembly: GCA_037501455.1. Lineage (NCBI taxonomy): Eukaryota > Viridiplantae > Streptophyta > Magnoliopsida > Lamiales > Verbenaceae > Lantana > Lantana camara. The sequence goes on along the minus strand of CM074855.1, from coordinate 23,919,448 downwards.
AACCTATACAACCCTTATGTGAGCTTTCGGCTAAAAGGTATTATATTTATAGTTTTCCATGAAAATTCTCATGATTACAAGCAAGTCACTTTTCACGCAAGCAAGTCATGTTCATGAAAAGCAAGCAAGCCATGTATCGTGCTTGTTTTGGCGAGTAAGCAAGATTGTTCACTTTGGGCCCGAGGGTAGTGGCTTGAGCCAACCGGGAAAGCATGGGCTGACGGGTAACTCGAGCGCTATCCTCACCACATTGGGATGACCCCTGAATCCGCTAGGAGATTAGTGGAGGAAGGAGTTCCGGGCTTAGAGATTCATGTACCCTCTGCTCAATGAGTCGTGGATGGTGAAGGCTAGCTACCTTCCCATCACTGGAGGGAGAAGGATACTGGGGATGGGTCCGGCACCACGGATTGTCCTCGGGTTATTGCATGATTTTCATTCATTGATTGTATTACTTGAATACACTACCGCACGATTGCACGATGATTGAATTACATGAACACCCATTGAATAACAAAGCAAACCTGTTTTATTTACACTTGGAGTAAGGTTGGAGACTGCCCTCACTCGTCGGGCCACGTATTGAATGCATGAAATGATCAAAGTATTTAATATTGACAGTCGTAATCTCGGGCAATTTGTATTGTATCATGTTTTGAACTTATATTACTTTTAATTATAAAACCTTACCCGAGGTTATGACTTGCATGTTATCTGCGCTAATATTTATTTATGCCCCTTACTCGGTCTTCACAGAATGACGCCTCCACCTTTCAGGTTCTTGCAGATGCACGCCAGGTGGGAAAGTGAGTCGAGTCTAGTTCTTGCAGTCGAGTCAGGCACGGTACATTTATTTGACTCTTTATGGTTGCGTACAAATTATTGTTAATGTTAATTGTTATGGATCATGAAGATGATAATGTATTGATATATGAGACGTGGATGGAAATAACATGTTTTAATACTTGTGATTTGACATTGAATATGTTATGCTTCCACTTTATTTCTGCGGGAAGTTTGAGTTAGTCCCGCCTAGCTTGTCGTTTTATTTTATGGTCACCCCGTTCGCTGCAGGTTGATTCATGTACGGACTATCCATTTCGTAGGTGGATTGACCTGTAGTGCGGGGGTGTGGCATCTCCACGTGTAGGGGTGCTACATCGTCGGTGGTTGCTGCTGAGAATTCAAAGAGGTCCGCTGTCTCATCGCCACAAAGCCGAACCCCACTTCGTCATTTTCTTCTCCACTCTCTTCCTCAGCGACGACGGCTATGGCGGTGCTACTGGTGCTGCCGCCGCCGTCCCGCCTCTATTTTCCCATGCTGTCGATTTTGTGTTTGTACGGCCATCATTCCGGAAAACCAATCACCTCGTAACACTGCTCTTTTGTTTGACTTGGTTTTCGGCAGTGACCGTACGTTGTTCGGTTGCTATCACGCGGTGAAGACTCCACCTCTTCCGATGGTTGCTGGTCTGAGCGTGGTTTGGTCATGACGGTAGATGATGAGCCCGGAAAATCGTCGAAAAAATTATGAACGATTAACCTGCTCTGATACCAAGTTAGAATTTAGAATTTAGACTTTGGGAAAATTTTCTGTATTCCATTGATTTCTGTATGAAAGGACTTACAACATACGTACAATATAAAGATACAATCATCTATAGAAAAGAAAAATATATGTACAACCGTAATCCAGCTAATTATGGAAATAAATCCCTGCTAATTAGCCGTAATCTCTAACACAAATTAGATCTCCTGTTTCAGTTCTGTATTTCATCTCCTATTTTATTCACCCATATATATCATGGTGTATTGGTGTGGCTGCTGTAAGCGTTTATGTGGTTGCAGAGTGTCAATCATGTAAGACCAGTCTCCACAATATGTCGATGTTTATGTTCAGCAATACAATTTTAAAGTGTGACCAATGAATACTCCACCTGTATTACTTTGAATATATTTTTAACTCGTCGAGAAAAAATATTTTCAACCATTGCAATGGAATTTAGAAAATTTGATTTCACATCGGATTTTCTTTTTAATGGATAGAACCAAGTAAATCGACTAAAGTTATCTACCAAAACAAGGTAAAAACAAAAGCCATCCAAAGATACTTGTGGAGTAGGTCCCCAAACATCACAATGTATGATATGCAAAGGAGTACAAGACCTCAATTCTTTAATTGAAAACGGAAGCCGATGACTTTTGGCAAGTTGATAGCTGCTACATGGGTTTGTAGATGCCGAAACAGATGGAAGTTCCAGTGCAATCCTTAAGTGATGAAGGATGTAACCGGAGAGATGTCCAAGGCGAGCATGCCATAATTATGTTGGACATTTATTTGAGGAAAATTCGAGTGAATACACACCACCCTTAAGGGGCCCTTGGCGTAGCAATTGTCCGCTCTTCATATCCTTAAATAAATAACCAAAAGAAGTAAATAAAAATGATCAATCATGAGTTTTAGCCAACTGAGCAACAAATAAAAGTCGTTTCGTAATGGATGGTACGAAACAAGTATATCACAATTAATGGAAGTACCAATAGATAAATTTAGTGTGAAAGTTCCAGTGTGTGAAATAGAAAGGCCAGATCCATTACCAACCATGATCTTATCATTACTAGAATAAGGCATCTTACCAGACATGTCAGATGAGTGTGGTGTGAGGGTAATCAAGGTACTAGTTGTTATCCAGCGTGGTGGAGATGTGCACAACATTCAGAGCATGGGTGGAGGAGGCAATTTCATCATCTGGAGCCCAACACATATTTGCTTTATAGTTTGGGTAACCATATCGGAAACATACAACACCAAACGAAGTACCAATAGTTCTTCCAGATGCTGTTGTCGTTCCAGAAGGCATTCCAGGGTATAACATTTGACCACGTCGCCTAACATCCCGACTTTTCGGCCTTCCAGGTATGACGTCACGAGTGTGCTAAGTGCGCATTTAATTAATTAAATATAGTATTGTATGATTTATTTGAATATTTGAATATTTGTTATATGCTTTACGTTTGAAATTTTAACATTTTAAACCTTTTCAACTCGTTTTTAATCCGTTTAACTTTGTTTTTAATCTCGATTTTCTTGTAACAACTTGCTAGACGTGAATTATGTGATTTATAAATTTGTCTATATGCTCGTTTTTTATTTTAGAGTTCGTTTTATACGGTTTTGATGTCGTTTTAATTGTTAGGGACTCGAGGGCCTAACTTGTATTAGCGCGCCTTGGGTTCTGGAAGGCATATCTTGAGGGAGGGAATTCAGATTCGAATTCCGGAAGAGGTTCCAGACTCATAACAAAGAAAGGAAACCAAGGAACCTAGATTTGTAATTTTTTAAGCCCGTTTGATACTCTGAATTTCGCCCGAAACTTACAGCTCACACAGAATTGCAACCTTTCACGGTTTTCGATGTATCTCCCTCAATTGTTGACCAAAATGACTCATTCGTAGGCCCACATTCTCCTCACTTAACCCCCTTTCCATCCCTTCACCTTTTCATTTCGTTTGAGCAGGGGAGAAAGAGAAAGAGAAGCAGCAAACCGAGATTGGGGAAAGAAGAGAAGAGAGCACTATTCCTCTTGCAGGTTTTGAGCTCCATACACCTCCGTTTCATCCCGAATTTGAAAGGTAAGTCCGGAATTGAAATCTCCATCTTCTTCTATTTCTTTTATGTGTTTAATCTTTGAATTCCATGGAGGTTTAAGCATGTTATGGTTCATGTGATGAATAGTTAGGTCATTTGATCCCTTTGATGAGTTCTTGCATCTTTTTGGATTATTTCTTGAATTGATGAGTTATAAGTGATCTAGATGACTTCTATACTTCTTTTCCGAGCATGATTTTCGTGGTTTTTTCATGAAATTTATCCTCCATAATCTGAACTCCATGGAAGCTTGAAGTATGATTGAGTATGTGCTTCATTTGATCTCCTTGCTTCGTTCTTTCTTCGTGTTGAGTGAGTATTGCTTGTTGTTGCTGTTTTTCCTTGATTTCTTGCTCCCTTACCTGCCTCTTGAGTTTCTGTGTCATTGCCCTGCTACTGCTGCCATGGAAATGAGGAAGAACATGGGGTTGAAGCTTGGAGACGAGGGAGCTGCGTTACCCGGTAACAGGCATTACCGCGTTTGGTCTTTGTGGGGGTAACCGGCGTTACCCCGATGGCGGATGAAGAAATGCTGCTACTGCCTCCCTTAACGAGGGTTACCCCTTTTGGCTTTGGGATTGGTAACCCCCATTACCTCTTACTTTTGGTGATGTTGTTAGTGTGTTTTATACGTGGTTTGCTCGGTTTTGTTTCGTTGTTTCTTTCTTTCTTCCTTTATGATTTTAATTGATTTCTCCCAACCCAATTATGATCCCAATATGTCAATGTGTTAGTATAAGATTTGATTCATTAATGGTTTAATTTTATGACTTTGTTTAATAAGTGTAAATGTGACTCGTTTGCTTAAAAGCTTAGGTGATACGAGTGAACCTCTTTACATTCCTTTGTCTCCTTAAGTGTTTTAAATCCATGAGTGCCTTTAATATGATATAATGTGCTATGTTATGAATATTATGTTTAATTTGTAAATTTATTTAATGTGAATTCGATGCCCTTATATGCAATATATGACTTATTATGCGATATATGATCTCTAACTTATTTGAATGATTGAGTACTTCGTTTCTTTGCCTTATATGATACCTCCTTGCTTCCTTTATGATATGAATGAATTGTAAACATGTTATATGACATGGTATGCTCGTTATGTGGAATGTATGAATTCGTTTGACTTGAATTATATGAATTATGATTCAATATGACATTATATGACCTAAAGGACATCTCATTACATCATTTGCATCCGTATACATTTGCCGAGCGTATATATGGTTCATTTTGAGTCTAAGGTTGTCTTTAATGTTTATCTTGTTTAGAGGAGTATCCCGTTGGTGACGAGATTGCTCCGTAGGCGTTGGTTTTGTACCCGTGTACCCGATTTCGTCGGTGAAAGTTGAGGTTCGGTTATAGATAAACCCTAATAAAATGTGACCGTTATGTATGCATGTGAAATAATCCTTATGTATAAGTATGATTATGTTTATGCTATGGAATATGTTACGCTAGGTACTAGAATATGTATGTTAAGCTTTACGTTAGAATATGTTATGCTTGGTATGCTATGATTATGTTAGGGATACGAATATGTTAAAGTATAAGTTATGATTATGCTAGGGTAAAATTATGTTAGAATAGGATTATGCTAGGATATGAGTATGCTAAGAATCCGTTATGCTATGTATATGATTATTCTAGGAGTGTGGTTATGTTTATGCCTATGCTATGCTTATGCCTTATGATATACACTTGGTCGTGGACCTCGTTATGTTCGGATTCTGGTAAGGCTCCGATGTTATGTTATGCTCCAGGACGGCTTATTTTAGGTCGACAGAGGTTATGTTATGTTATGTATGTGTTGTGTTAAATCCGGGATGACTTATTTTTGGTCTACGGATGGTGTGTGTGTTATGTTTGATTTCCGTTATATTTAGTTATGATAGTGTGTCGAGAAATGGTTCGTAAAACGGGAGTGGATTTACAATTAATAAAATATGGTTGTTTTGGCCTTCGGCCTAACCCTTTTACTCCCTATATCTATTATCACGTGTGAAAATATTTTAGAATGCAAAAACCACGCCCCGGTTCATGAAGTCCTCTTTATGATATGTGTTGTGCTCTGTATACGTATATACACGTGCGTGTGTAGCCCCTCACTCAGTAGTATGACTGACCCCTCCGTTTTTATGTTTTTAAGTTGCAGGTACTCGTTGGGTGGCTCGAGCTAGGCGGTTTGCTATCTTTTGGAGTCGTGTCAGTCTAGTTTAGTCTGCATTTTCGTTTGTAGTTCATTTTGCATCTGTACTTTTAAAACATGTAATTTGAGACCTGAGTTTGTATTTGTTACTTTTATTCCCGTTATGACAAGTTTGTATATAATCCGTTTAAGTGATTTGTAACTTTAATGTTATGCTTTGTTTAAGTTCGTTTAATGCTTCCGGTTTTGGTATGTTTATAGTTTGCGCGCTCTGTATGAGGGTTTAGACCGCCTAGCTTAGGAGAGTCTTTTGTTTGTCACCCGTTCGCTAGTGCTGGGTGCGTGTACGGATTCCCCATTTCGTTACACGTATCGGGCTCTAGTGCGGGGGATGTGGCGCCTTACGCTTGGGGTGCTACATCTAGAGTGGTATCAGAGCTCCGGGTTGCAAAATCGGAGTTCGTGTGTCGTGTTTGTCTGTCTAAGCCGTTTGGCTTAGGATTATGTGTGTTTGTTTGCATTCATTTTCACTTTAACGTGACTTACGTGCTCTTAATTATATTATTTGCTCTTAAGTGTATTAATTGTTCACATGAACATGCACTAAAACCCCATGCATCGATATTTTCTTGAACTTGTACTTCTACAGGATGCCCCCAAGGAGAAGAGATCGTGAGAATGCTCCTCCGCCACCCCCTACCGCAGAAGATTTTGTACGAGCTCTCCTTGACCATTTTCAACAAAATCCACCGCAAACAAATCTTCAAGGAGAAGGACAAGGGGGAAATATAAATTCGGTCTATAAAGAATTTAGGGATAACAACCGTCCAATGTGGCTCGGGGGTAATGATGTTGAAGCAGAACAATGGTTAACCGAAATCATAGGCATTTGGGAGATTTGCCCCGCTACTTCACAAGAGAAGGTCGTTTGTACTGCCCGATCTATTCAGGGACAAGCTTCAAATTGGTTGAAGGGAACGAGGGCCCGTTTGGAGAGGAATAATGAAGAATTCAATTGGGAGAGCTTTGTGGGAGAGTTTTGTGACAAGTATATCCCTCAAAGCTCACGGGAGAGAAGATTGAAAGAATTTATGGACCTCAAACAAGGAAACCGGACCGTTGAAGACTATATCCTCGAGTTCGAAAGGCTTGCTCCTTATGCCTCTCACATTACAGAAGATGATGCATTAAAGGCCCGTAATTTTGTGCACGGGTTAAAAGAAGATATTCAGCGGGCTTTGTAAGATGCTACGGTGGATACATGGGCTAAGGCAACAAGGAAAGCTATTAGAGTTGAGGCCTAACAACAACGGTTGGAACCCCAAACTTACCACCCGGGGCAAGAATCCGAATCGAGTTCGAGTTTGGGAAAGAGACCCATGTTTCAAGATGAGCCTCGAATCTTCGACCCCAAAGAACTTCCTAAGGCTAGCAAGATGCCCCGATTTCCAACTCCGGATCCAATACCTGCTCCACCGGAACCAAGAAGATGCTCCTATTGCAAGAGACCGAATCACTTGGAGGAGACTTGTAGGAAAAAGTTGAGAGCTTGCTTTGGATGTGGAGAATTAGGACATAAGGTTAGATTTTGCCCTACAAATCCAAATCCGAGACCCTTGAATATGATGGCTCCTAGATCTCTTGAACGAGCCCAAGCTCATGCTATGGAGGTTGATGATAAAGTTGATGTCGAGGCTAATGCCATTGTCGTGGTGCAAGGTACCTTAAACATTCATGGCATCTCATCTCATGCATCATTTGATTTTGGGGATTATAGTTACGTAATACTCTCAATTCCTTTTTAAATTGCGTACCAATTTCAATACTTTTGCATACCAATTCTCTATAATACTCGAATTCGTACTCTAAATTTGGTATCCAAATTAGACATACCAATTTTACTTCAAGCAAATCAAACTATAGTGATCTTTAGATAGAATTATAAGTTTTTGGGTTTATCATTATCAATTGGATTGTATTTATGCAGAGTTTAATTGAACTTTTAAGACCTTTATGGATGATTATAGTTGGTTTAGTTCAAGAAAAATAGCTAATATAGTGATTAAGAAACAATAATTTACACATAAACATATACATATTTATAGATATTCCATCAATATAGTTAGTTAGCTATATTTATAGTATGAGAGTACCGATTAACTATTTTAAACCTATTGCGTACGAAAAGAGCGTACCAACTAAGTCTATCTCCGACGTACCAACATTTTAACACACTAACATATTAAGTATCCGTATCCGTACCGAGAAATACCGTGCATTAGGTAACTATTGAGCAAAATATCTAGGATATGTGATGTGATAGAGGTACTCTTTAACCACATGCTTGATTCTTGGACGTGATGATGCGAGTATGTACAAGCCACTTGTGCAATCTTTAAGAGTTAAGACTATTCTTTCATTTCTTCTTAGTCATTGGAAACTTGGAGCAATATGTTGACGTAATTTTAGAAATTTGGATTTACCTTTAGAATATTATTAATTGTACATAAATATTTTTTTATATATTTTTTTATCCTTTAAATTACTCTAATAGTTATGATAAATAGTTAGGGTTGTACTTTGTATCAGTATATATCCTTGTGAACTCTTTGTGAAATCAATGCAGAAAATATTCGATCATTTCATGGTATTACGAGCTTAGGGAATTTTTTTTCCTCTCCTACAATACAGTATTGCTCCTTCTTCTCTAATGGTTAAAAACTCCACTTTCTTCCCTGATTTTAAACAAATATCTCAGATTTTATCTTTGAAATTGGGAAGTGATAATTTCATTCTTTGGAAAACTCAAGTTTTTCCTATTCTATGTTCTCATAATTTGCTCGGGTTCATTGATGGAAGTTTCCAAAGAGCTACTAAACCCACTAAAGATGGTGATAAGTGGGATTCGCTCTTGGTCTCTATATCGGATAGCGTGCTATCGCAAGTTGTAGATAAGACAACCGTACGTGACGTTTGGAAAACGGTGGAACTTATGTATGGTTCCAGTTCACGCGTTTGCATTCAACAACTCAAGACTAAATTATTAACTCTTCACAAAGGCTCTAAAACTATTCATGAGCACATACAGGCCGCCAAATCTCTATCTTTGGTGTTAGCAGGCACTGGAAAAAACATCGAAGATAACTTAATTCTCTGGACCCTTCGTGGCTTAGGATTTGAATATGATCCCATGTTGCTGCCATTAATTCGCAGCTGGAAACTGCCTCTTTGGCTATAGTCTCTAGTATGTTGCTCGACTTTGAACTTCAGTTGGGTGTTTCTATCACTCATTCTTCAACAGTGTACGCTGCTACATCGAATCATTCCTCTTCTGAAATTCGATCTAATCCATCTTATCGTCGGAACCTGGTCGAGATCGTGGATATTATCGTCCAAATAGGGTGTAGCACCCCAAGCGTAAGGCGCCACATCCCCCGCACTAGAGCCCGATACGTGTAACGAAATGGGGAATCCGTACACGCACCCAGCACTAGCGAACGTGTGACAAACAAAAGATTCTCCTAAGTTAGGCGGTCTAAACCTTCATACAGAGCACGTAAACTATAAACATACCAAAAACGGAAGCATTAAATGAACTTAAACAAAGCATAACATCAAAGTTACAAACCACTTAAAACGGATTATATACAAACTTGTCAAAACGGGAATAGAAGTAACAAATACAAACTCATGTCTCAAATTACATGTTTTAAAAGTACAGATGCAAAATAAACTACAAACGAAAATGCAGACTCAACTAGACTGACACGACTCCAAAAGATAGCAAACCGCCTAGCTCGAACCACCCAACGGGTACCTGCAACTTAAAAACATAAAAAGAGAGGGGTCAATCACACTGACTGAGTGAGGGGCTACACACGCACGCGTATACAGAGCACAACACATATCATAAAGGGGAGTTCATGAACCGGGGCGTGGTTTTTACATTCTAAAATATTTTCACACGTGATAATAGATATAGGGAGTAAAAGAGTTAGGCCGAAGGCCAAACCAACCATATTTTATTAATTGTAAATCCACTCCCCTTTCACGAACCATTTCTTAACACACTATCATAACTAAATATAATAGAAATCAAACATAACACACACCATCCGTCAACCTAAAATAAGCCGTCCCAGATTTAACACAACACATACATAACATAACATAACCTCCATCGACCTAAAATAAGCCGTCCTGGAGCATAACATAACATCGGAGACTTACCAGAATCCGAACATAACGAGGTACACGACCAAGTGCATATCATAAGGCATAAGCATAGCATAGGCATAAAAATAACCACACTCCTAGCATAATCATATATATAGCATAACGGATTCTTAGCATACTCATATCCTAGCATAATCCTATTCTAACATAATTGTACCCTACCATAATCATAACTTATACTTTAACAAATTCGTATCCCTAACATAATCATAGCATACCTAGCATAACATATTCTAACGTAAAGCTTAACATACATATTCTAGTACCTAGCATAACATATTCCATAGCATAAACATAATAATACTTATGCATAAGGCTTATTTCACATGCATACATAACGGTCACGTTTCATTAGGGTTTTTCTATAACCTAACCTTTCACCGATGAAACCGGGCACACGGGTACAAAACCAACGCCTACGGAGCAATCTCGTCACCAACGGGATACTCCTCAGAACAAGACAAACATTAAAGACAACCTTAGACTCAAAATGAACCATATCTACGCTCAACAAATGTATATGGATGCAAATGATGTAATGAGATGTCCTTTAGGTCATATAATGTCATATCGAATCATAATTCATATAATTCAAGTCAAACGAATTCATACATTCCACATAACGAGCATACGATGTCATATAACATGTTTACAATTCATTCATATCATAAAGGAAGCAAGGAGGTATCATATAAGGCAAAGAAACGAAGTACTCAATAATTCAAATAAGTTAGAGATCATATATCGCATAATAAGTCATATATTGCATATAAGGGCATCGAATTCACATTAAATAAATTTACAAATTAAACATAATATTCATAACATAGCATATTATATCATATTAAAGGCACTCATGGATTTAAAACACTTAAGGAGACAAAGGAATGTAAAGAGGTTCACTCGTATCACCTAAACTTTTAAACAAACGAGTCACATTTACACTTATTAAACAAAGTCATAAAATTAAACCATTAAAGAATCAAATCTTATAATAACACATTAACATATTGGGATCATAATTGGGTTGGGAGAAATCAATTAAAATCATAAACGAAGAAAGAGAGAAACAACGAAACAAAACCGAGCAAACCACGTATAAAACACACAAACCACATCACCAAAAGTAAGAGGTAATAGGGGTTACCAATCCCAAAGCCAAAGGGGTTAACCCTCGTTAAGGGAGGCAGTAGCAGCATTTCTTCATCAGCCATGGGGGTAAAGCCCGTTACCCCCACAAGGACCATACGCAGTAACGCCCTTTACCGGGCAACGCAGCTCCCTCGTCTCCAAGCTTCAACACCATGTTCTTCCTCATTTCCATGGTAGCAGAAGCAGGGCAACGACACAACAACTCAAGAGGCAGGTAAGGGAGCAAGAAAGCAAGGAAAAACATCAACAACAAGCAATACTCACTCAACACGAAGAAAGAACGAAGCAAGGAGATCAAATGAAGCACATACTCAATCATACTTCAAGCTCCCATGGAGTTCAGATTATGGAGGGTAAATTTCATGCAAAAACCACGAAAATCATGCTCGGAAAAGAAGTATAGAAGTCATCTAGATCACTTATAACTCATTTATTCAAGAAATAATCCAAAAAGATGCAAGAACTCATCAAAGGGATCAAATGACCTAACTATTCATCACATGAACCATAACATGCTCAAACCTCCATGGAATTCAAAGACTAAACACATAAAAGAAAGAGAAGAAGATGGAGATTACAATTCCGGACTTACCTTTCAAATTCGGGACGTAACGGAGGTGTATGAAGCTCAAAACCTGCAAGAGGAATAGTGCTCTCTTCTCTTCTTTCCCCAATCTCGGTTTGCTGCTTCTCTTTCTCTTTCTCCCCTACTGAAACGAAATGAAGAGGTCAAGGGATGGAAAGGGGGTTAAGTGAGGAGAACGTGGGCCTAAGAATGAGTCATTTTGGTCAACAATTGAGGGAGATACTTCAAAAACCATGAAAGGTGGCAATTCTGCGCGAGCTGTAGGTTTCGGGCAAAATTCGAAATATCAAACGGGCTTAGAAAATTACAAATCTAGGTTCCTTGGTTTCATTTCTTCATTACGAGTCCGGATCCTCTTCCAGAATTCAAATCCGAATTCCCGATCTCAAGGTATGCCTTCCGGAAAGGGGCGCTAATACAAGTTAGGCCCTCGAGTCCCTAACAATTAAAACGGTATCAAAACCGTATAAAATGAACTCTAAAATAAGAAACGAGCATATAGAAAAATTTATAAATCACATAATTCATGTATAACAATTTTTTACAAGAAAATCGGGATTAAAAACAAAGTTAAACGGATTAAAAACGAGTTGAAAAGGTTTAAAACGTTTAAAATTTCAAACGTAAAGCATATAACAAATATTGAAATAAATCATATAATCTCATATTTAATTAATTAAATGCGCACTTAGCACACTCGTAACGTCGTACCTGGAAGATCGAAAAGTCGGGATGTTACAACCTACCCCCTTAAAAAGGACCTGGTCCTCCAGGTCCGCCTGCTCAAGTAAGAACCGTGGGCAACTCTCTCGTACTCACCCAAGTTCGGGGTTCATGACGTCCCGACGAGGGTTAGCTCAAGAAAGGTCTTCTAACACAAGGGGTTTGATTTCTTCAAATGTTGACGGAGGGCTCCTTCATGACTTGGTTCATGCTAGGAGCAGCTCGATTTGTCTCGCACGATGAGAGGGTCTAAACGAGATTCAACACCCACCATTTGATTCATTTTGAGCTAACTCAAGAGCTTGGAGATACACGAGTGGCATTGTCAGCGGACTACCACCACTCGCACCTTCACACGTTGTTAAATCACCTTGGAAGCTCGGTATAAACACGACCCTCGACTTACCGTAGAGTTAAAACACTCGTACGCTCAAAGCTATCACTCGGGATAACCAAGCAGCAACAAGCACAAGCGCAAGAAATACTAGAAAAGAGAAAGAGTCACACGCAAGTAATGGGCATACGCACGAAGTAGGCAAATAGGCAACAAAATTTTCTCCATTCGTTTACGTCTCCAGAGGGTTTCGTGTTTTTCCAAAACAAGCACCAATTCTACTCTACTCTCACTTGGCCTCTAAACAAATTCTCTACGCCATCAATGGAGATCAACATTTCTTTCGCCTTGTCAGCCTTACTAAGGGAATCGAGAGTATTAGGCAACTATAATTTTCTCCATTCGTTTATATCTCCAGAGGGTTTTGTGTTCTTCCAAAACAAGCACCAATTCTACTCTACTCTCACTTGGCCTCTAAACAAATTCTCTACTACCACCAACAATGGAGATCAACATTTCTTTTGCCCTGTCAGCCTTACTATGCATGCTCGCATTTCTCCTCCTCTCAAGAATAGTTGTCCACAAGTGCCACTGGATCCGAAACCTCCCTCAAGGCCTGAAACCATGGCCTATAATCGGGAACCTAAACCTTGTGGGTTCGATCCCGCATCAGTCTTTCCACTTCCTGCCCCAGAAATACGACGAAATAATGCAACTGCAATTCGGCCAATTCCCCGTAGTGGTTGCATCATCTCCCGAGATGGCGAAGCAGTTCCTGAGGGTGCACGACATCGTTTTCGCCTCGAGGCCACTGTTGGCTGCCGGTAAGCACACCAGCTACAATTACTCGGACATGACTTGGGCCCCTTACAGCTCGTACTGCAGACAAGCCCGAAAGATTTACATGTCCGAGGTTTTCAGCCCTAAAAGACTCGAATCCTCTGAGAAAATTCGTGTTGAGTCGAGAAAAAGGTTCATTGCCCGTCTGCATTCCCTTTCGGGGAATAAAAAGAGCCCTGTGAGGTTGAGAGACCATCTAATGCATTACACTCTGTCGAGCATAAGTAGGTTCATTTTGGGCCACAAATACTTCAGTGAATCATCAGAAGATGGTAATTCTGATCAGGGTTTGGTGTGACGCCCGGAGCGGTGGGCCACCACATCCCCCGCACTTAAACCCGAACCCACATATGAAATGGATTTCCATACATGAGTCCAAGTCTAAGCGAACGGAACCTACACTCACTCCTTAGGCTAAGCGGGGCTAAAACTCGGACAGAGCGCGCAAAAAAAAAAAAAATAAACACATAAATGCGGAAGCCAAAACATAAGGATCGAAAAGAACTCTATAACTAACACTTACGTCATATACAATGGCCTCACGGCCCAAAAGATCGAGTATATACATCCAAAGCCCATAATTCATCAAAATATACTTCTAACATCAAATACATAATAAGAGTATCCAAAATGCAAGAAGTATGGATGCAACTCGACCTAGACACACAAGTACAAGACCAAGACTCGCACTTCCCCGCCTAGCTCGAAACAACCTGCACTGAAGGTGGGAAAAGAGAGGGGTCAGTCAAAACTCGACTGAGTGAGGGGGCTTAAACGCACACCCACACCTAAATACAGATAAAGCAGAGCATATTACAAAGGTGATAGTCATGAATCGAGGCTAGGGTTTTACATACCAAATCATTTTCCAAAGATAACACATAATAGAGAGGAAAACCTATCTCGATCCATAACCTATCGAACAAAGCATAAACATAAGTCCGGCGAGAACGGACTATCCCTTACTCCATCAAACATAACATAAAATCGAATTCAAATCACATCCACCCCACATCCATGGTGTATCGGGAATCAAACCCTAACACCTACATTACCAAACACATACGGGGCAGCTAACCCACGATATGCCTTCCCCGGTTATCCACCGAGGGCTCAAGATACCACGCCTTCCCAACCTCCTTAGGTCGTACGTGAATATCTCAAATGAGAACGTGCACAGGGGTCATAACCGGCGACCCCGTGGTCGTCCCGGGTCTCCCTTACCCACGTCTCCGGGCCCAACAAACCAAATCAAACCAAACTCCCATCTTTCAGGGTACAACTCGCTCAAACATACCACATACGGATAACGAAATTTCAAAATATAGCTTACTTATGCCAATACTTATACCAATTTCGAAAACGTAAAGCTTATTTCACAAGATCATAACATACCTTAAGCATTCGTATTTAATACATATATATAAATATATATATATTCGCATACGGGGTAATAAAACAACACGTAATAGGTCTTAGGTCGCTTATCTAATACAAAGGATCCTAACCTCACCTTTGCAAAAGTAGAAGGAAGGCAAAACGGGCGAACGAACACTTAAACCTCGGGCTCACGAACTTCCGGAAGAGGCTCTGAAACAAAAGAAGACAAGACCCGAGACTTAGACTCAACAATGTACCAAAGAAGACGCCCGGCAAAATGCATGGATCATGTTCACAACAAAATATCACAATCAAGTCATATAATTGCATAGTTATAACAATTAATCATGCAAAAGAGAAGCAATTAAAGTCATAAAAATGCATAATTAAAGCAAAGAGAAGTAATGGCAGCTTCTGGGTTTTGAATTTTTCAAAGGGGAAAATCCACCCCCATGGATTTTTCTAAAGGGGAAAATCCACCCCCATGGATTTTCCAAGAGCTACTGCCTCAAATCCACCCTCGCGGATTTTTCCTTAAGAAAAAATCCACCCCCGTGGATTTGCTCCAGTAGAGAGGAGTTCCGGACATGGGAACGGCCGTTCCCGTTCCCAGTACAACTGGGAACGGTCGTTCCCACTCTCGGTCATGAACAGTATGGCCTGGGAACGGTCGTTCCCAGTTTAAAACTGGGCGGGAACGGCCGTTCCGGCCTGGTTCGAAAAGCTGGAGCAGAGTTTTACACAGAAAACAGGGGAAGCTCGAAAATATGCCAAAAATGGCCAAAATCCAACCTTTAAAGTTGCCATAACTTCTCAAATTGCACACACACTACACATAATTCATGCTTGACATATAAACACTCAAATCATGCAAGAAAACGGAATTTAAAAGCATGATCAAGGTTAAGCAAAATTTCAAACTAAAATATGATCACTCATAAATCCTCCACCAACCATGGATTTCATGCAATAAATGCAACATATATAACCTATACAACTCATACAAGAAGCTGGAAATCCATCAACTCAAGCAAAGAGCAAGAATTCAACATTAATGCTAAACCCTTACTATTCACGTAGGGGAGCAAAGGCACAACAAACTCACACCAAACTCATAAATTAAACCATGGAAACGTAGAGCATGACGAGGGGATTCCGAAACCTACCTAAGCTCGAGAAAAGACGAAGAAACGAGTGAGTTATTGGCTTGTGAAGTTGGATGATCAAAGCTTGGGGTTTGCTCTCTTGCTAGCTTGAGTTGTTGTTTGAACGTAAAATGAAGGAAAGAGAGAATGGTTCAGCCTTTAAGGGCTGGACCGACTGGTTCACGGGTTCGGTTCAAGGTTCCCGGTTCAAATTGGTTCGGTTAACAAATACGGGTTCAAATAAGGCCAACTCAAATAACCGAAAAAAAAATTCACATGCACATTCATTCAAATAATTCATATAAGAATTAAAATTAAGTAATTCAAATAAATAAGTAGAATAAATATAAAATGCGCAAATAATAATTTTAAATGCGCACATACGTCATACCTGTACGGTCTGAAAGTCGGGGTGTCACAATCCTTCCCCCTTAAAAGGACTTGCCCTCAAGTCCGAACCGAGTCCTCAAACAATTCCGGATATAAATTCCTCATTTTCTCCTCAGTTTCCCAAGTCGATTCCTCGGATCTCTGATCCCTCCAAAGTACTCTGACCAAAGGAATCTGCCGTTTTCTCAATTCTTGCATCTTCCGGTCCTGAATTGCAACCGGATGCTTTTCTATTGTTAAATCCGTCTCTAACTGAACCTCTTCAACTGGAAGAATAGTTGCCTCATCGGGATGGTACTTACGGAGCTGAGAAACATGAAAAACATTGTGTATCCCGGTCAAATTTGGTGGGAGATCCAATCTGTACGCCGTTTCTCCAATTCTTTCCAAAATTTCAAATGGCCCTAGGTATCGTGGACTGAGCTTTCCACCTTTACCTATTCGAGTGAAGCCTTTCCTTGGTGATGCTTTCAGAAAAACTCTATCTCCGACCTCAAACACTAAGGGCCTTCTTCTCTTATCGGCGTAACTTTTCTGTCGAGCCTGAGCTGCCCTCATTCTTTGTCTAATCGTATGAACCTTCTCAATAGTAGCAACAATGTTTTCTTTAGGCTCGGCCCTCTCAAGCTTATTCTCCTCGGTCCATCTCCAATCCTCGATATCCCAAAACAAAGGCGACCTACACTTCCTTCCATAAAGTGCTTCATAAGGTGCCATCTTAATCGAACCTTGATAACTGTTGTTATAAGCAAATTCAACTAGAGCTAGATGCTCATCCCACTTATCCTGGAAATCCAAAGCACACGACCGAAGCATATCCTCTAAGTACTGAATTAGCCTTTCAGATTGACCGTCCGTTTGAGGATGTGAAGCGGTGCTAAACCTGAGCCTGGTGCCCAAACATTTCTGAAGATTCTGCCAGAAGATCGAAGTAAACCGTGGATCCCGATCCGAAACGATACTAGCCGGAATTCCATGTAGTCTTACAATCTCTCGAACATATAACTCGGCTAGCTTTGGAACTTTCTCGGACATCCGAACCTTGAGAAAATGGGCAGACTTAGTCAATCTGTCGACAATTACCCAAATTCCATCAAACCCTCCTTTGACTCTAGGCAAGCCGGACACGAAGTCCATAGTCACTTGCTCCCACTTCCACTCGGGAATAGGAAGTGGTTGGAGAGTTCCTCCCGGCTTCTGGTGTTCTGCCTTCACCTTTTGACACGTCAGACATCGCTTCACGAAGTTCGCGACGTCCCTTTTCATGCCATTCCACCAGAATTTCTCTTTCAGGTCCCGATACATCTTAGTACCTCCCGGATGAATCGAGTACCTCGAGCGATGTGCCTCCTCAAGTACAAGCCTCTTGAGCTCTTCTGGGACACATATTCTCGCTTCGAACCTTAACAAACCGGAATCATCTAATCCAAACTTAGAATTCGGGTCGTTCTTGAAACGAGCTACCAACCTTTGAATTTCTGTATCTGAATTCTGTGCTTCTAACAACTGTTCTTTCAAATCTGGTATTACTGTAAGATTAGCCAACCAAGTTCCCGAAACCAAGGTCTCTGAACCCGAACTTGAAGAACTTGCTTCCAAATTAGCCACATTCACCTTTCTACTTAAGGCATCGGCGACCACGTTTGCTTTACCCGGATGGTATTGAATGGTGCAATCATAATCCTCTAACAACTCCATCCAGCGCCTCTGTCTTACATTTAAATCCTTCTGAGAAAAGAGATACTTGAGGCTTTGGTGATCTGTAAATACCTCGAACGTGGTACCGTAGAGATAGTGTCGCCACTTCATCAAAGCAAACACAACAGCAGCTAATTCAAGATCATGGGTAGGGTAATTCTTCTCATGCTCCTTCAATTTCCTCGAAGCATAAGCTACCACTCTACCGTGCTGCATCAAAACACAACCAAGACCTTCTTTCGAAGCATCTGTATAAACCGCATAACCCTCGGTACCCTCGGGTAAAGTAAGAACCGGTGCTGAAGTTAATTTCACCTTCAATGTCTGAAAACTCGCCTCGCACTTATCATCCCAATCGAATTTCACTTCCTTCTTAGTCAGACGAGTCAATGGAGCGGCAATTTTAGAAAAATCTTTAACAAATCTCCGATAGTAGCCGGCCAACCCAATAAAGCTTCTAATCTCAGAGGCATTTCTAGGTCTCTCCCAACGAAGCACGGATTCAACCTTAGATGGATCAACCTCAATCCCATCACCTGAAATTATATGACCCAAAAATACAACTCGGTCGATCCAGAATTCGCACTTACTGAACTTCGCGTACAACTTGTGTTCCCTCAAAGTTTCCAAAACGATCCGAAGATGCTGAGCGTGCTCTTCAGCGGACTTAGAATACACCAGAATGTCGTCTATAAATATAACCACGAACTTATCAAGAAACTGTCTAAACACTCGGTGCATCATGTCCATAAACACGGCTGGAGCATTGGTTAATCCAAACGGCATGACAACGAATTCAAAATGCCCATAGCGCGTATTAAAACCAGTCTTCTGAATATCCTCCTCCCTAATACGCAGTTGGTAGTAACCCTGCCTCAAATCTAACTTGGAATAGACTTTCGAGCCTTGCAGAATATCAAATAACTCCTCAATGTGAGGCAAAGGGTATTTGTTCTTCACTGTCATCCGATTCAGCTCACGGTAATCTATACACATCCGTAACGTCCCATCCTTCTTCTTTACAAATAGAACGGGAGCACCCCACGGAGAAGTGCTCGGACGAATGTAACCGCAAGCCAAAAGCTCATCAAGCTGCGTTTTTAACTCCTTTAACTCTGCAGGAGCCATTCTGTAGGGAGTCTTCGAGAAAGGCTCTGCTCCGGGATAAAGGTCGATTACGAACTCGATGTCCCTATCAGGCGGTAGAGAACCCAAAGTTTCAGGGAAAACATCGGTATACTCTCGCACGACCTCCGTCTCCTCAAGTTTGGCCTGATCCTTCGGTCTATTCAAAAGATAGGCCACGAAACCTGTCGCACCGTCCCGGACCAGTTTACTCGCCTCAACAAAAGAAATAAACGGGCTTAACTTCACCTTATCGCCCTTAAACACCACTGAACCAAAAGAAACTTTCTTACCCCGACAATCCATCTGAGCCCCATGTTCATACAACCAATCCATACCCAAGATTGCATCATACCTCTGCATCGGCATCTCAATCAAGTCTGCGAGGAAAACTCGGCCTTCGAAGCTAACCGGACAACCCCGAAAAACCCTGCAAGTTACTAAACTACCACCAAGAGGGGAGCTAACCACGTAATCATGCGCACACAAGAAAATAGGCAAGCACATAGAAGCGGCAATATCCCGGGAAATAAAGGAATGAGTGGCCCCGGGATCAAATAATGCATGTAATGTAGTGCCATGAATGCTTATAGTACCTTCGATCACGGCATTTGGGTCGATTTCCACAGTTTGCTCTTCCTCAACTCCCAATGCGTAAGCCCTAGCTTGGATTGCAGGCCTCGGGTTATCTTGCTTCTTCGGGCATGTGTTCACCATATGATCCTGCGCCCCACAAATGAAACACCTCTTATGAAACCTGAAGCAATTATCCACGTGATGAGGACCCTTGCAATAAGTACATTGCACTTTAGGTGGAGCCGGAAGTGCTAAAGGTCGATTCGGTTGATTGGGTCCCGCGGGTCGAGGTTGCTTATTTTGAGGCTTGGCTTGTTGAAAAGTTTGAAATGCCGGCCTCTTCCCGAATTTATTAAAATTCCCCGAGCTAGACCCTTGTCCGGTATAAGTACTCTTCCTCCTCATCACAACCCGTTCTTCAACTCTTAGAGCTTTGTCCGTGACTTTCGCCCAAGTACTCGTGTTAGAAGCCTCTAGAGCATCTTTCATATCCTCCCGAAGTCCTTGGAGGAATTGAGAAGCCTTGCTTTCATCATCATTGGCAATGTTCGGGGCATAACGAGAGAGCCTTTCAAACTCGTTGATATAATCAGTGACGGACATACCCCCTTGTTTGAGCTCCATAAATTCTCTCACCCTTCGATTTCTTGTAGCTTTGGGAATATATTTATTCTTGAATTCACGAACAAACACCTCCCACGTGATCTCCTCCTCGGTAGCCTCTAATCTTCCTTGCAAACTTGACCACCAACTATAAGCTTGGCCTTGGATCATGGTAAGTGTGCATTGTAGCTTCTCCATAGGCCCACACGGTATGAGATTCCATATCCGGTTAATTTGCACTAGCCATTCCTCTGCTTGTACGTCATTTCCACCCACGAAAACCGGTGGATTTTGATTCTTGAACTCCCGGAGAGTAGCTGTAATTAAATTTCCTCCATGATTCCCAGCTGGAGGTGCATTGTTTCTTTCCTGAGCCCTTTGTTCCAAATATACCGCTAATCTCTCCATGAAATTGCCCGGATCCATTTGGGGTGGTGGTGGTGGATTATTATCTTCCGGGTGTGGAGAATGATCTCGGTGATGACGATGTTCCGGAGATCTATCTCGGTGGTGGTGTCTTCGGGGAGGCATATTTCTACAAAAAAAATTCCAATTCATATGCGTGAGGGTTAGTACATGTTCATGTGCACGATTAACAAGAAGATAACGAATAATCACATAAATGCATATAACCACGTTGTCCTAAGCCGTACGACCTAGACTCACCCGACTCGACTCTAGAGTTCCGGTTTTGCAACCGAGAGCTCTGATACCACTTTCAGGATGTGACGCCCGGAGCGGTGGGCCACCACATCCCCCGCACTTAAACCCGAACCCACATATGAAATGGATTTCCATACATGAGTCCAAGTCTAAGCGAACGGAACCTACACTCACTCCTTAGGCTAAGCGGGGCTAAAACTCGGACAGAGCGCGCAAAAAAAAAAAAAAATAAACACATAAATGCGGAAGCCAAAACATAAGGATCGAAAAGAACTCTATAACTAACACTTACGTCATATACAATGGCCTCACGGCCCAAAAGATCGAGTATATACATCCAAAGCCCATAATTCATCAAAATATACTTCTAACATCAAATACATAATAAGAGTATCCAAAATGCAAGAAGTATGGATGCAACTCGACCTAGACACACAAGTACAAGACCAAGACTCGCACTTCCCCGCCTAGCTCGAAACAACCTGCACTGAAGGTGGGAAAAGAGAGGGGTCAGTCAAAACTCGACTGAGTGAGGGGGCTTAAACGCACACCCACACCTAAATACAGATAAAGCAGAGCATATTACAAAGGTGATAGTCATGAATCGAGGCTAGGGTTTTACATACCAAATCATTTTCCAAAGATAACACATAATAGAGAGGAAAACCTATCTCGATCCATAACCTATCGAACAAAGCATAAACATAAGTCCGGCGAGAACGGACTATCCCTTACTCCATCAAACATAACATAAAATCGAATTCAAATCACATCCACCCCACATCCATGGTGTATCGGGAATCAAACCCTAACACCTACATTACCAAACACATACGGGGCAGCTAACCCACGATATGCCTTCCCCGGTTATCCACCGAGGGCTCAAGATACCACGCCTTCCCAACCTCCTTAGGTCGTACGTGAATATCTCAAATGAGAACGTGCACAGGGGTCATAACCGGCGACCCCGTGGTCGTCCCGGGTCTCCCTTACCCACGTCTCCGGGCCCAACAAACCAAATCAAACCAAACTCCCATCTTTCAGGGTACAACTCGCTCAAACATACCACATACGGATAACGAAATTTCAAAATATAGCTTACTTATGCCAATACTTATACCAATTTCGAAAACGTAAAGCTTATTTCACAAGATCATAACATACCTTAAGCATTCGTATTTAATACATATATATAAATATATATATATTCGCATACGGGGTAATAAAACAACACGTAATAGGTCTTAGGTCGCTTATCTAATACAAAGGATCCTAACCTCACCTTTGCAAAAGTAGAAGGAAGGCAAAACGGGCGAACGAACACTTAAACCTCGGGCTCACGAACTTCCGGAAGAGGCTCTGAAACAAAAGAAGACAAGACCCGAGACTTAGACTCAACAATGTACCAAAGAAGACGCCCGGCAAAATGCATGGATCATGTTCACAACAAAATATCACAATCAAGTCATATAATTGCATAGTTATAACAATTAATCATGCAAAAGAGAAGCAATTAAAGTCATAAAAATGCATAATTAAAGCAAAGAGAAGTAATGGCAGCTTCTGGGTTTTGAATTTTTCAAAGGGGAAAATCCACCCCCATGGATTTTTCTAAAGGGGAAAATCCACCCCCATGGATTTTCCAAGAGCTACTGCCTCAAATCCACCCTCGCGGATTTTTCCTTAAGAAAAAATCCACCCCCGTGGATTTGCTCCAGTAGAGAGGAGTTCCGGACATGGGAACGGCCGTTCCCGTTCCCAGTACAACTGGGAACGGTCGTTCCCACTCTCGGTCATGAACAGTATGGCCTGGGAACGGTCGTTCCCAGTTTAAAACTGGGCGGGAACGGCCGTTCCGGCCTGGTTCGAAAAGCTGGAGCAGAGTTTTACACAGAAAACAGGGGAAGCTCGAAAATATGCCAAAAATGGCCAAAATCCAACCTTTAAAGTTGCCATAACTTCTCAAATTGCACACACACTACACATAATTCATGCTTGACATATAAACACTCAAATCATGCAAGAAAACGGAATTTAAAAGCATGATCAAGGTTAAGCAAAATTTCAAACTAAAATATGATCACTCATAAATCCTCCACCAACCATGGATTTCATGCAATAAATGCAACATATATAACCTATACAACTCATACAAGAAGCTGGAAATCCATCAACTCAAGCAAAGAGCAAGAATTCAACATTAATGCTAAACCCTTACTATTCACGTAGGGGAGCAAAGGCACAACAAACTCACACCAAACTCATAAATTAAACCATGGAAACGTAGAGCATGACGAGGGGATTCCGAAACCTACCTAAGCTCGAGAAAAGACGAAGAAACGAGTGAGTTATTGGCTTGTGAAGTTGGATGATCAAAGCTTGGGGTTTGCTCTCTTGCTAGCTTGAGTTGTTGTTTGAACGTAAAATGAAGGAAAGAGAGAATGGTTCAGCCTTTAAGGGCTGGACCGACTGGTTCACGGGTTCGGTTCAAGGTTCCCGGTTCAAATTGGTTCGGTTAACAAATACGGGTTCAAATAAGGCCAACTCAAATAACCGAAAAAAAAATTCACATGCACATTCATTCAAATAATTCATATAAGAATTAAAATTAAGTAATTCAAATAAATAAGTAGAATAAATATAAAATGCGCAAATAATAATTTTAAATGCGCACATACGTCATACCTGTACGGTCTGAAAGTCGGGGTGTCACAATCCTTCCCCCTTAAAAGGACTTGCCCTCAAGTCCGAACCGAGTCCTCAAACAATTCCGGATATAAATTCCTCATTTTCTCCTCAGTTTCCCAAGTCGATTCCTCGGATCTCTGATCCCTCCAAAGTACTCTGACCAAAGGAATCTGCCGTTTTCTCAATTCTTGCATCTTCCGGTCCTGAATTGCAACCGGATGCTTTTCTATTGTTAAATCCGTCTCTAACTGAACCTCTTCAACTGGAAGAATAGTTGCCTCATCGGGATGGTACTTACGGAGCTGAGAAACATGAAAAACATTGTGTATCCCGGTCAAATTTGGTGGGAGATCCAATCTGTACGCCGTTTCTCCAATTCTTTCCAAAATTTCAAATGGCCCTAGGTATCGTGGACTGAGCTTTCCACCTTTACCTATTCGAGTGAAGCCTTTCCTTGGTGATGCTTTCAGAAAAACTCTATCTCCGACCTCAAACACTAAGGGCCTTCTTCTCTTATCGGCGTAACTTTTCTGTCGAGCCTGAGCTGCCCTCATTCTTTGTCTAATCGTATGAACCTTCTCAATAGTAGCAACAATGTTTTCTTTAGGCTCGGCCCTCTCAAGCTTATTCTCCTCGGTCCATCTCCAATCCTCGATATCCCAAAACAAAGGCGACCTACACTTCCTTCCATAAAGTGCTTCATAAGGTGCCATCTTAATCGAACCTTGATAACTGTTGTTATAAGCAAATTCAACTAGAGCTAGATGCTCATCCCACTTATCCTGGAAATCCAAAGCACACGACCGAAGCATATCCTCTAAGTACTGAATTAGCCTTTCAGATTGACCGTCCGTTTGAGGATGTGAAGCGGTGCTAAACCTGAGCCTGGTGCCCAAACATTTCTGAAGATTCTGCCAGAAGATCGAAGTAAACCGTGGATCCCGATCCGAAACGATACTAGCCGGAATTCCATGTAGTCTTACAATCTCTCGAACATATAACTCGGCTAGCTTTGGAACTTTCTCGGACATCCGAACCTTGAGAAAATGGGCAGACTTAGTCAATCTGTCGACAATTACCCAAATTCCATCAAACCCTCCTTTGACTCTAGGCAAGCCGGACACGAAGTCCATAGTCACTTGCTCCCACTTCCACTCGGGAATAGGAAGTGGTTGGAGAGTTCCTCCCGGCTTCTGGTGTTCTGCCTTCACCTTTTGACACGTCAGACATCGCTTCACGAAGTTCGCGACGTCCCTTTTCATGCCATTCCACCAGAATTTCTCTTTCAGGTCCCGATACATCTTAGTACCTCCCGGATGAATTAAAATGACTCCGTGGGGTGCTCCCGTTCTATTTACAGCGAACGGGAGACAATAAAATGACTCAAGGCTAGGCGGGTACCCTCAATTTAAAACCGACCAACAATCAAGTCAGAGTAATAAAGAGCGGAAGCAATAACATTCATTAGATACGTATAGGTACCATATTTATTTATTTACTTATAGGTACCATCATTCACACTATTTATACATCATCGTCTCCCAACAATATAGATAACAAGGCGATACACAAAATATCCCAAATGGCTATACATACAAAATGTGGGAATGAAGTGTGCTAGACCCGAATTTAAAGACCACTAGACTCTAAATCCCCGCCTAGCACGCCCTGCAAAACACTGAAAAGTTGAGGTGTCAGTCCAACACAGACTGAGCGAGGGGTATAAATAAATATAAGCGCACATACATGCAAGTTATAACCTCGGGTAATAATTTTGGAAAAGCAATACAGTCTAATAGGTTAAAAGAGATACTATCGCCCGAGATTACAACTGATCCAATTTCAATTCAGTCAATCCAATACAATCAATAGTGGCCCGGCGAGTGGGGTAATTCTCCAACCTTACGCCGACTGTGTACAATCAATCAATCAATTATTAGGTGATTAGGTGATCAAGCAATTCATTAATGTGCACAATTAGCAGTTTCAATAACACCTTCTTCCTCCGGGTGAT
Source organism: Lantana camara (assembly GCA_037501455.1). NCBI lineage: Eukaryota > Viridiplantae > Streptophyta > Magnoliopsida > Lamiales > Verbenaceae > Lantana > Lantana camara. Next base: position 23,893,491 of record CM074855.1, on the reverse strand, counting down.
GGTGGGATTGCAAGGCCCCACCATCCAATCAATCTGGGCAGAGGGTACATGAATCCCTAAGCCCGGAACTCCTTCCTCCCCTAATCTCCTAGAGGGTTCAGGGGTCATCCCAGTTTGGTGAGGATAGCTCTCGAGTTACCCGTCAGCCCATGCTTTCCCGGTTGGCTCGAGTCACTACCCTCGGGCCCACAGTGCAATACAATACTCGCCAAAACGATCAATCAATCAATCAATTTCTTTCAATAATTCGGTAAAACATTTGAAAACCAATCTCATTTGAAAACTATAAGTATAAATATAGGTTTTGGCTTAAAATTCACATAGGGTTGTACGGGTCCTATGTATCTAAAATTAAACCTCACCTGAACGACCCAAAATAAACCAAGGAAACAGCTCACGGGGCCTGCTCCTCGTCACCAGGAAGCTGGTCTGTGCAAGAAAGACAATTGTCCGTGAAACACGACTCAAAATGTACCAAATATGACGAACGGCGAAAATGCAACGAAACGACGAGAAAAATACAATGCACCATGAAAATATCACGTTTCAACATGTATGCGAGCATATAACATCAATTAGAGGTCAAAGAAATGATTGGAGGATGATGATGAAAATTTAATTTTATGCAGTAGCTTTTGCTCTGCAGTCGCCGTGGGAACGGCCGTTCCGGCCTTCCTTTGAAAATGGGAATGGCCGTTCCCATGGCTGAAGAAAACGCGCCAGTGTTTATAAAATATAAAACGCGTTTTGGCTGGGAAGGGCCGTTCCGGCTCACAGGCCAAAGTGGGAACGACCGTTCCCAGTCTCGCTGGCCTAATGTCTCAGCATCATGGGAACGACCGTTCCAGTTTTGAACTGGGGCTGGGAATGGCCGTTCCCAGAATACGTGAGCTGAAGAAGAAGAAGAGCAGAACAGAGCAGCCATGGCAATCACAACAACAACCACAAAAATGGCTTCAAGCCAAGTTCAAATGCAAATATTAGATGCAATAAATATGCTAACATACATATTGATCAATAACAAGTCATAAAACACATATTTGCACATTAGATCATCAAGAATTCATCAATCCAAACCCACACACTCCACCATGCTTCAAGTTCATAAAACTCAAGATATATGCATCAAACTTGAGCTTAATGACCACAAACATATTTCCAACACCCAATACACAAAATACTCAAGCCAATACAAAGCCCTATATATCATACATATTCAATAACATCAACCAATCTCCATAATTACCTCAAATGGAAGAAATGAAAGCTAAGATGATGAAGTGATGTTGATGATGCTTGTATGTTCACAAATCCCACAAAAATTGATGCTTGCAAGATGAAATCTTCACTCTTCAAAGTGAGGGTTTGATCGGTTGAAGGAAGGAAGAAAATGGAGCAAGATGATATGTTTGTATGAAGAAAGAAGCAAATGGTACGTGATGTTGCTGCTATGAAACAAGAAGGAATGGCCAATTTGCAATTAAATCCCTTCATTTATTTAGTTATGCAGTAAGGTTCAACTCCCATTTTAAATGATCAATTAGGTCCAATGCAATTAAATCCCATATTCATGCAAATGAGCAATTAAGGACATAAAAGAAATAAATCACATTCGGGAAAATAATTCACATTGCAATCACGTTCACTTTACGAAAAATGTGATATGATATGAATTTTCAATAAAATGTCAAGAATATAATTTTATAAAATTATGTCATGATGGAAAAATGAATTAAATGATCAATTAATAATTAAATTACAACTCTCAAACGCACACGTGTCGTTCATACCTGAATTGCCGAAAGCTGGGGCGTTACAATTCATAAGTCCAAATTGCTTGAGATATTTCAAAGTCTGGCATTATAATTTGTGTGTCGCTTTCAGTTGAATTACAATTAAATCTACTAGTGTTACTCATGATTTATAAAAATTCTAACCCAAACTCTATTTGTGGTTTTTGTGGTTGCAGAATTTATTAGTCGGTGGCATAGATACCTCAGGTACGACAATAGAATGGTCCATCCACGAAATCCTCAAACAACCACACATAATCAAGAAGGCTAAAGAAGAACTCGATAGAGTGATTGGAAGAAACAGATGGGTAGAAGAGGATAACTTCCCCCAACTGCCTTTCATAGATCCCATAGTCATGGAGACAATGAGGTTACATCCTCTCGCGACGCTATTAGCTCCCCACTACGCCATGGAAGACTGCAACATTATAGGCTTCGACATAGCGAAGGGAACGACAGTGCTCATCAATGCATGGAGCATAGGGCGGAACCCTAGTGCATGGGATGCACTTGAGGAATTCTATCCTGAGAGGTTTGTGGGCAAATAAGTCGATATAAAGGGAGGTAATTTTGCCCTGCTGCCCTTTGGCTCTGGCCGGAAGAGGTGCCCGGGATACGGCCTCAGACTTAGGGTCGTTCGAATGACGTTGGCTAATTTGTTGTATGGATTTGAGTTGAAATTGGTTGAGGGGATGAGGCCCGAAGATATAAGCATGGAAGAGGAGTATGGACTCACCACACATCCTAAGGAGCCTCTTTCTCTTATCATGGAACCTACACTCCCATCCCATCTTTACTGATTGCTTTCTGGTTTTTTCCTTTTCGGGATGAGGAAAAATTTGGTATTCATCATTTGTGCTTTTTCAATGCCATAGTTTTCTCGTGTTTTCAAACTCGTAAGGTTATATGTCTTTTCTGCTCCATATTTGGAAGTATTTGATATATTGTTTTAGTTTATTTTGTATAGAATCAAAGCTATAGAAGCTAGATGAAACCCAAATTTTAATTAGTCTAATAAGGGAGTGTTTACTTTGAAAGAATATGAAGGGTCTACTAAATAATATGCCATAATCTACCATTTACTTTGAAAGAGAGACAATCGTCTCTTTCCTGGAACCTCATGATAGCAATAGAATGGACAAGACTAAATAGTAGCTCCTTGAGGGAGTTAATATTTAATCCACCACTCATGGACGAGATGTAATGATTTAATTGTCCGCCAAAACTTGTTAGAATTATTGTCTTTAATTTTTAATTTTTTAACTTTTATTTTTTTCATTCTTTATGTATTATTTTTTTCAATTTTTATTTTTATATCTTTTACATTTTTTTCAATTTTTCAATTTCTGTTTTCTTTTTTATTTTTCTAATATTTACTTTTTTATTTTCATATCTTTAAATTTTTTATTTATTAATTTTTTTAAATTTATTATTTTATTAAAAATTTTAATTTTTTTTATTTTTATTTTTTATTATATTTTAATTTTAATAATTTTTTTATTTTTTATTATTTTTACTCTTTTAAAATTTTCATTTTTTATTTTAAATTTTCTCATATTTTAAAATTTTATTTTTATTAAAATTATATTTTTGCAAATGAGGGTATAAAATGGAGTTGGGGTGGGTGATGAGGCTCAGAATACACCTGGCATGCCACGTTATTGTTCATATGTTCCACGACGGACCCCACTCTAAAGGTTGCTCAACATAACTAGAAGATCTTGATAACAGCCCTCGAGAGCAAAGGGAATGCTCCCTCGGGAGGCCATGTAATGAGCCTAGCCCCCTCCTCTTCCTAGCATGAGGCCCTTAAGATGCTTAGGAATAGTACCCTCCCCTCGAGTGGGCCCTCTTCTTCGAGCATAATCATCCCTTGGTAACAATTTCCATTTCTTTGACACATGGAACGGGGTAGTCACACCAACTTACGGCCTCTCTCCTGACACATTTGCAGACCTATTCCTGCAAACCTCCCATAAGGTGCCACGTACCTTGGGTGGCATCCCCTTCGGGAACACATAGAGTGAAATGACCCTATAACCCTTACCCTTAACTATAAAAGGGTAGGTGTTGTCCCTTGCAGGGGATCATTTTCTGCCTCTGAAACTTCACCTCCAGGAGAAAACCCATTGAGTTGTTGTACCCTCAATCTGGTGTTAACTTAGCTGGTAGAACCCACTCTTTTTAACTCCGATACGCCTTCTTTGTCGGAGTCTTGCCTCCCCTGTGGTTTCTTTATCCAATACAAATCTTAAATGGTGGTGGTGTAATCCTCGTCAGATAAAACCCCATCATTTTGGTGCCGTCTGTGGGAAACCATCTTTTTTCCTCTTCTTTCCTTTCAACTAGAAGTTACCTTAACACCAACAATTCAATGGTGACGTCCACTAGATCAGGAGCAGTAGGAGATAGAGGTAATCCCAACCTTGGGGATGCCGAGAATGAGGCGGCTACTGGAGTTCTTCCTCCTCCGCTTCCCGTTGAGCCAGGAACAGCAGCTAGAGGAGCTGGGAACAAGGAGAAGACGATTCCCCAAGAGCCGTGTAGCGCCCGGAGCGGTGAGCCACCACATCCCGCACACCTAGGCCCAAACCCACATTTGAAATAGAAATCCATACATGAGCCCCAAACTAAGCGAACGGGAACCTACACACACACGCTAAGCCAGGCAGAGCCGAAACAGGACCAGAGCGCGCAAAAACAATAACAAAGGGGAAGCATACAACAAAATTCAAGAAGATAGATCCACAAAACGGGTTCAACTATCCCTAGAAGCCTGTCCTAAAAAAATTCCGATATAACAAAAACGTACAAGAATTCATAAATTAAACAGCTTATATAAGAATTCACATATTTCATAAATTCATAATTAATCCGACCAAAGTATACTAAAATTCAAAATACAAGTACAACTGTATGAAAATGCAAATGCAACTCGATCTAGACGACACGGGACTCGATCGACTCAACTCCGCCTAGCTCGAACCAACCTGTAACTAAAAAAAAAAGAAAGGTGAGGGTCAGTCCACCGACTGAGTGAGGGGGCTAATGCACACCCACACACGTATACATATAGAGCAAGGCACGTATTAAACAAAAGACTATAAATCGGGATAGGGTTTTTCATACCAAAGTTATTTTCAAATCAAACTCATACTTATTCATATATTCATACATTCTTAAGTTTGAAAACTCGTAAGGATTGATAGATTCAAGAACGCATATGGATTCATATTAAAAACTCATGAAGATTCATAACTAAAACTCATAAGGATTCTTATATTTAGATAGGTTCATAGTTTAGCGTAGAAATCTCATATTGGAAACAAACTCTCCTATCCCGTTTCATAATTAACATAATAAAACCAACTTAAATTACTCGGTGAGTACAGGTCAACTTTACCTCTTACATAAACAAATTCATAAGAAACATAATAAAACATAAATTCATAAAATTCACAAGACTCTTATTCCCGTATTCCATCCACCTTCTCCGAAAGTCTACACGCGGGTAACGAGCCCACATCGTGCAACTCGATACCTATACGTGGGGTAACGATCCCACAACGTACATTAAAGAGCACGTGCACAGGCTTAACCCGGAGGGCCAACACCGCCTCGGGCATCCTTACCCACGCCTCCGGGGCCCAGGGATTCATAAGATTCGTAAGGAAAGATAAGACTCATAAGAAACATACCTAACTCGCAAAACCTATAAACATACGATTTATACTTAAGGAACATACCATAAGAAACATACCTTACCATGCAACTCGGTAAATGCTATACAAGTACCTCTCCTTGTCTTCCAAATTCATAATATGCTGAGGGAGATCCATAGTTCGCTTGACACTACACGGTTTGGAGCATAGCCTCGTTGAAAAACCATTTTAAGCTTATATACTCTCATACGTATAATTTCAGAAGAATTCATATTAAATCGAACTAATAAAATTCATAACATATCATAAGACACATATTTAATATACATATAGTATATATTCACATGCGGGCTTGAAAACGAGCATATAGGGTCGTAGGTCGCATTAACTAAAAGAAAACAAACCTAACCTCACCTTTTACCAAAAGTGCACACGGAGAAGCGTTGACGACCAAGAAGAAGCTAAATGGTGGATCCGACACCTCTCAAACTTAAATCTGAGATAAACAAACACAAACTTATGACATAGACTCGATCATGAGCCAATAGATGCTCGGCAAGTGCATATGTACGTGAATGATGTCAATGAAGTGTAAGAATGAGTCACATAATTCATTTACAAACAAATTTCACGCAATGCATATTAAACTCTTTCATATATGCAAATCCATAATCTTAAATACACATTTTGGTATTAAACTAATATTTAGGGATCAAGTTACATGTGTATATATTCCAACTAAAATCACAATTTAGCATTCAAGTACTAATTACATAAAATAAAACGTTTGAGACAAAATTCATACATAAGTATCAAACCATTTTAGTATTATTAATTCACGTTCCAAAACATTATTCCAACATTACACTTAATATTTAGGAACATATTTCATTCATAAATTTCAAATAAATTTCCCACAGCAGCACGTACCTCACATTATATTAAACAAAACATTAAATGCATGTAAAGGGATAAATAACATGCAATAGAGTTGAAAAGGAATTAATTAAATAACTCTTGCATAAACAGACATTATCTAAGGATCAGTTTCATTCTTATATTCCATCAACAGCACGTGTACCATCTACACATTACATAAAACATCAAACACATGCATTGGAAACATTAGAGACAATAACCATGCAAATGAATTGAAAAAGGAATTAAAAGAACAACACATACATGGACAGATCATTTCCCTGGTCAGGGAATATATACATATAGCTTTCCCCGGCCAGGGAAAGCAAGAAAAAGAAACAGAAGGTGCAGCCCCAAAGTCCCCGGCCGGGCACTTTCATGCACCAAATCTCCCCGGGCGGGGAGATTACCCTGCGCTAGAAAGAAAACGCTGTTGTACCAGCGATTCCCTTGCTCCAAACCCAAGCCAATAGTCACAGCAACAAACCAACAAGCAAAGGCATGGAATAAGCACCATGACACAACCATCTAAAGTCCATAACAAAAACATCTTCGGCAATTACAAGCATCACGAGGAGGAAAGGGAAAAAGCTTGAAGTTTCTCAAAATTCATTATTGGCACAGCCATAAATTCACAACTACCACTGATATTAATGTCATATAATCATAAATGAAGGTTTAAGGATCATATAGCATGTCTCATAACTCAAAAACACCCAAAGTATCACTCAAAATCATCATATATGCATCAAAACCTAACTATTCACCTTATTCTTCAAAACTCAAGCTATACTCCATGATATTCAAAACTTAAATATGCTAAAGAAAGATGAGAAGATGGAGAATACAATTTTAGACTTATCTTTCAAATATGAAGTGATTTGGTGAAGATTTGAGCTTGAAATCTCCAAAATGAAGAAGATGAATAGTGACCCCTTTTCTCCCTTCCTCTTGGTCTCGGTTTTCAACTAAAAAGGGGTATGTTTCTTCAATGAAAAAGTGATGAGAAGGCTGAGTATGAAAGGGCTTTTAGTCAAGAAAAGTTGGGGCGAAGAATTACTCAATTTGGTCAACAAATGAACAAGATATGGTCAAAATGGTACAACATGGCAAAGCTGCACGACACCTTCGTTTCGGGCAAGTTTTGGAATATCAAACGGGCTTAGAAAAATATAAGGCTAGGTTCCTTAGCTTTCAAATCTTGTTACGAGTCTAGAGCCACTTCCGAAATTCAAATCCGAATTTTCGATCTCAAGTTATGGCCAACGGAATCCGAGATGCGCTAAAACTCGCTGGGCCCTCAAATCCCAAAAAAAAAAAATAAAGAAATGGTCTCCGACCAATTCGAGCAAGTAAAACGAATAAAATAAATACGTAAAGAAGTTCATGAAACATATAATTCAAGTATATCACATATTCACGTAGTTCGGAAATTAAATTCAAATTAAAAAAATTAAATACGGAAGTTAAAACGTGAATTTTAAACAATTAGGGCATAAGAGTCACTTAAACGAATAAATCGACAATTAAATTAAATCACAAGAGAGAATAAAGCGTCAAAAAAACCCTTTTGACGTCATACCTGGCTCGTTGGAGAGACGGGGTGTCACAAACTCCCCTCCCCTTAAGATAACCTGGTCCCCAGGTTCGCCTGCTCGAGTTTCAAGCTCGAACAACTTCTCGTATTCACCCAAGTTCGATGTTCATGACGTCCCGACAAGGGTTAGCCCGGTAAGATCTTCATGCACAAGTGGTCTGATCACTTCTTGAGATCTTGATGGAATAATTCCTCGCCGCTTGATCCGTGCTCGGAGCAACTAAAATGTTTCGCACGATAGGAGGGTCCAAGTTGATTCATCACCCATCGTTTGATTCATTCCAACTACTCAGGAGCTCAGTATTACACGAATGGCGTAGTTACCAAACTTCCACCAAACTTCCACCATTCGCACCTTCAAACTCAAGAAGTCCCTTTGTTAGAGAACTAACCACCAATCCTTGCTCTCTCCGGAAGATCGTTGCAAACGCAACCCTCAAGTTGCCGAGAAAAACACACTCAAGCAAAACACACAACAAACACACTCACGCACAAGTAAAACACACGATAAACTATAACAAGTAAGAGATGCGTGATGCACGTGCCATAATGATTTGTGTACCGTTCACCATTCCCGGAGTCCTTCACATTAATGAAATGGAGTAAAAGGTCAAAGTTGGTGTCGTAGCGTTCCTGACTCTAATTTCTCGACTTCGGTTTCCTTGAACGAATCCTTAGCTTGATGGATTCATTCCTTTTTTCTAACTTCCTCTCTAATTGATGATACTTAACCCCGAGCAAATTTCTTTTCTCGTTTACAAATCCCCTAATCGGCTTGAGGGATTGTTTCAATTCTTTTCCTCTGAAGTCTTTCATACTCCTTTTTATCTTGAAACACCCTACACTCTGTCGACAATCCTCGAACCTTGTTTAGTTCAATCCTGGCTTCTCGGCATCTCTCCCTTATATTTTGATGATCCGGTAAAGAGATACACTTTAGCATTATTAAGCAGTATGCCCTAGAGGATACATCTTCACAATCTTCAACGGTCCTCGATCCCTTAGAGCTCTTCCATTTCCCTATTGATACAATCGTGAATTATTTGACCCAAATCCTCATGCTCTACCTCATTCTTCTTTTCTTTTCGATATTCTTGAATAACAAGTCGACCATCTTGCTTCCCCGGAAAGTTTAACAATTCCCATTCCTCCATTTACTAATGATATCCGTGATGACTTTCTTGTTGATGAGAAAGGCTCTCGCCATGATACCTTTGAATCCGTCAAGAAGAGAATCCTTCAATCTCTTCTTCGATTATTTCGGTTAAGCTTTCCCAATAGGGCTCTCCTTCGTCGGATACTCGTATACTCAAGGAAGAAGGAGTCATTGAGCTCTCTCTAGTGCTTCACTTTCTCTCTTCCTTGGTATTCACGTTAAATGGTGAGTCGTTCATTTTGCCTTCCTAGGAATTGAGTTGAGGTACTTGTTCCCGATTCGGCTTCTCACTTCGATACTCTCTTGATTACCCATCATTGAAAAGACCTTCCTTCTTGAATTCCAAACCGATACATCAAGTAGATAAGAACAAGTTTCGCGTGACATGGTATCAATATTCCCCTTATTGTTATGTCCTTATTCCCTTGTTATATCCTTAACCGAACCTTCGGAGTTACCTATCATTGAAGAGATCTTCCTTCACATAATCTAAACCGCAACATTAAGTAGGTAAGGAGGAGATTCACGTAATGTGATACCAATCTTTTCATTATGCTCTTAACTTCTTGTTATAACTTTAATCGAATCCCCAAAGTCACCATTTTCTTCTCACCCGGTTTTCCATCACGAAGTGGGGCTTCTCTCAATTACAAGCTATCAAGAAAACATTAAACTCATACATGTCGGGTTAGATTTGCATATGCTATACATCACGTTATCACCAACTCAGGCAAGAAAGCAACAAGAAATAGCAATATGCAACACACATTCCAAGTAAGTATAAAATACAATGTGGGATGGATGCAATTACCTTCCGAGAGTCTCTTTGGCCTTTTTCATTCACATTCTTTCAATTTGTGCTTTGAGGATCCACATCCGTAGCGTCGCCCCATTCTCTTCTAATAATTCTCATACGTGTGAGAATTTCTCTTATAGTGAGCACACAGTGGTTGCTCCAAGGTCGGGTGTTCTTTCACTTTCTTCTTTCCTTTCGATCCCGCTTGTGAGTTTTCTCAGTTTCTCTTTGATCCCGATCTCGAGCTACTTCCCGATCCAATTCTCCCCACTCGACTTTTTTTTCTTTTAATTTCTTGGATTCAACTCGGAGGGCTTCCCGGGTACTCCCAATCGAAGCTTTAGATTCGATCCCGGTCTCTATTTCCTGAAGGTCTTCTCTAATTTCATCCATAAATTGGGCCACTCTTTCGGACTCATTTAGTCTCTTTAGGCAGATACGAGGGCATGCATTAATCTCGTGTTCCGAGAAGCCACAACTAGTACACTTGCCCAATCTTTTCCAATATTTCCTATAAGTATGGTTGGGTCCTCCACAATGAGTGCATGGGTCTTGTTCTTTGGAAAATAACGCATTTGGCAAGAACATAAGATCCTTTCCAATAAACCGGGCCGTTTTGCCTTTCATCTTGGTGGATTGATTATCGGTGTGATGATTCGGTAGTTGTGAAGGGCCTTCACCTCTACTTGATCCCAATTTCAGTTCAGGAGCCATAGTCGTTGAGATGAATGATTGCTCATCGTACATATTAACCTACAATACACAAAGGAGACGAAAGTATGATGCATGTGGTTAGTGAGTGATTATGGCACGTAAATGAAACAACTAGTGCACATAAAGTATGCAACAACGACAATTAGTGAAAAGAATTTAACAATTTTAAAACAAATAAAGCAAGAAAATTCACAATTTTGATGCAATGCACACATTAGCACGTTGTTCCTACGCCATACGACCTATACTTGACACAACACGACACTAGAACTCCAGTTTTGCAACCCGGAGCTCTGATACCACTTTAAGATGTAGCGCCCGGAGCGGCGAGCCACCACATCCCCCGGACCCCCAAACCCACATATGAAATAGAAATCTATACATGAGCCCAAGACTAAGCGATCGAACGGGAGCGTACACACACACGCTAAGCCAAGCGGAGCTAAAACAGGACTAGAGCGCGCAAAAGCAATAACAAAGCGGAAGCATACAACAAAATTCAAGAAGATAGATCCACAAAACGAGTTCAACTATCCCTAGAAGCCTGTCCCGAAAAAAATTCCGATATAACAAAAACATACAAGAATTCATAAATTAAACAACTTACAAAAGAACTCACATATTTCATAAATTCATAATTAATCCGACCAAAGTATACTAAAATTCAAAATACAAGTACAACTGTATGAAAATGCAAATGCAACTCGATCTAGACGACACGGGACTCGATCGACTCAACTCCGCCTAGCTCGAACCAACCTGCAACTAAAAAAAAAAAAGAAAGGAGAGGGTCAGTCCACCGACTGAGTGAGGGGGCTAACGCACACCCACACACGTATACATATAGAGCAAGGCACGTATTAAACAAAAGACTATGAACCGGGATAGGGTTTTTCATACCAAAGTCATTTTCAAATCAAACTCATACTTATTCATATATATTCATACATTCTTAAGTTTGAAAACTCGTAAGGATTCACAGATTCAAGAACACATATAGATTCATATTAAAAACTCATGAAGATTCATAATTAAAACTCATAAGGATTCTTATATTCAGACAGGTTCATAGTTTAGCGTAGAAATCTCATATTGGAAACAAACTCTCCTATCTCGTTTCATAATCAACATAAGAAAACCAACTTAAATTACCCGGCGAGTATGGGTCAACTTTACCTCTTAAATAAAAGAATTCATAAGAAACATAATAAAACATAAATTCATAAAATTCATAAGACTCATATTCCCGTATTCCATCCACCTTCTCTGGAAGTCTGCACGCGGGTTACGGGCCCACATCGTGCAACTCGATACCTATACGTGGGGTAGCGATCCCACAACGTACATTAAGGAGCACGTGCACAGGCTTAACCCGGCGGCCCAACACCGGCTCGGGCGTCCTTACCTACGTCTCCGGGGCCCAGGGATTCATAAGATTCGTAAGGAAACATAAGACTCATAAGAAACATACCTAACTCGCGAAACCTAGAAACATACGATTTATACTTAAGAAACATACCTTACCGTGCAACTCGGCATATGCTATACACGTACCTCTCCGTGTCTTCCAAATTCATAATATGCTGAGGGAGATCCATAGTTTGCTTGACACTATACGGTTTGGAGCATAGCCTCGTTGCAAAACCATTTTAAGCTTATATACGCCCATACGTATAATTTCAGAAGAATTCATACTAAATTGAACTAACAAAATTCAAAACATATCATAAGACACATATTTAATATACATATAGTATATATTTGCATGCGGGCTTGAAAATGAGCATATAGGGTCGTAGGTCGCATTAACTAAAAGAAAACAAACCTAACCTCACCTTTTACCAAAAGTGCTCACGGAGAAGCGGTGACGATTAAGAAGAAGCTAAATGGTGGATCCGACACCTCTCGAACTTAAATCTGAGACAAACAAACACAAACTTATGACATAGACTCGATCATGAACCAATTAGATGCTCGGTAAGTGTATATTTACGTGAATGATGTCAATTAAGTGTAAGAATAAGTCACATATTTCATGCAATGCATATTAAACACTTTCATATATGCAAATTCATGATCTTAAATACACATTTTTGCATTAAACTAATATTTAGGGATCAAGTTACATGTGTATATATCCCAACTAAAATCACAATTTAGCATACAAGTACTAATTTCATAAAATAAAACGTGTGAGACAAAATTCATACATAAGTATCAAACCATTTTAGTATTATTAATTCATGTTCCAAAACATTATTCCAACATTACACTTAATATTTAGGAACATATTTCATTCATAAATTTCAAATAAATTTCCCACAGCAGCACGTATCTCACATTATATTAAACAAAACATTAAATGCATGTAAAGGAATAAATAACATGCAATAGAGTTGAAAAGGAATTAATTAAATAACTCTCGCATAAACAGACATTATCTAAGGATCAGTTTCATTCTTATATTCCATCAATAACTCACACAACAGCACGTGTACCATCTACACATTATATAAAACATCAAACACATGCATTGGAAACATTAGAGACAATAACCATGCAAATGAATTGAAAAAGAAATTAAAAGAACAACACATGTGTGGACAGATCATTTCCCTGGTTGGGGAATATATACACACAGCTTTCGCCGTCGGGGAAAGGGAAAAAAAAAAAACAGAAGGTGCAGCCCCAAAGTCCCCGACCGGGCACTTTCATGCACCTAATCTCCCTGGGCGGGGAGATTACCCTGCGCGAGAAAGAAAACGTTGTTGTACCAGCGATTCCCTTGCTCCAAACCCAAGCCAACAGTCACAGCAGCAAACCAACAAGCAAAGGCATGGAATAAGCACCATGACACAACCATCTAAAGTCCATAACAACGAGATCTTCGGCAATTACAAGCATTACGAGGAGGAAAGGGAAAAAGCTTGAAGTTTCTCAAAATTCATTATTGGCACAACCATAAATTCACAACTACCACTGATATTAATGTCATATAATCATAAATGAAGGTTTAAGGATCGTGTAGCATGTCTCATAACTCAAAAACACCCAAAGAATCACTCAAAATCATCATATATGCATCAAAACCTAACTATTCACCTTATTCTTCAAAACTCAAGCTATACTCCATGATATTCAAAAAATAAATATGCTAAAGAAAGATGAGAAGATGTAGAATACAATTTTAGAGTTACCTTTTAAATATGATGTGATTTGGTGAAGATTTGAGCTTGAAATCTCCAAAATGAAGAAGATGAATAGTGACCCCTTTTCTCCCTTCCTCTTGGTCTCAGTTTTCAGCTAAAAAGGGGTTTCTTCAATGAAAGAGTGATGAGAAGGCTGAGTATGAAAGGTCTTTTAGTCAAGAAAAGGTGGGGCCAAGAATTACTCAATTTGGTCAACAAATGAACAAGATATGGTCAAAATGGTACAACATTGCAATGCTGCGCGACACCTTCATTTCGGGCAAGTTTCGGAATATCAAACGGGCTTATAAAAATATAAGTCTAGGTTCATTAGCTTTCAAATCTTTTTACGAGTCCGGAGCCTCTTCCGGAATTCGAATTCGAATTCCCGATCTCAAGTTATGGCCCCCAGAATCCGTGGCACGCTAAAACTCGTTTGGCCCTCAAATCCCCAAAAAAAATAAAGAAATGGTCTCCGACCAATTCAAGCAAGTAAAACGAAAAATAAATACGTAAACAAGATCATGAAATATATAATTCAAGTATATCACATATTCACGTAGTTCGGGAATTAAATTCAAATTAAAGAAATTAACTACTAAAGTTAAAACGTGAATTTTAAACAATTAGGGCCTAAGAGTCACTTGAACGAAAAAATTGACAATTAAATTAAATCACAAGAGAGAATAAAGCATCAGAAAAACCTCTCGTGATGTCATACCTGGCTCGTCGGAGAGACGGTGTGTCACAAGCCGCCCCTCGTCGGTGGTACTGGAGGTTCTGGGTCCAACATCCCCCAGACTCAGCCTACTTATTTGGTGGCTAACATAGGCGTATACCCTATGATGATGCCGCCGCCGGGATACGTGCTCTCTCCGGCAAACCTGATGCCAGCCGTACAACCTGACCATGCGGGGTTGATGCAACTCCCCATCATAATTCCCAAAGAGATTGAGGGGGTAGAGATGCCTCCCATGACTCGGAGGCAACTCCAGGTGATCTATGCCCAGTGCGACAAGCAGCTCAGAACGCTTGGAAGAATTTCACGGCAACATACTTCCTGTCCGGAACAGCCACCTAGATTGCTCCTCCTATGGGAGGATGGCAAACGCATCCGCTCATGGCTACTCAAGCAGTCTTGCAAGCACAGCCCCCACCTCCTCCACTGGTGCGGGGAGGAGAGGCACCATCGAGGGGCGAAGAGGTCCAGCCCCAAGCGGAAAAAGGAGGGGCAACCTCGAACAGGCCCTAGTGGAGGATGAAGCCCATTCTAGAGCCTCGAGGAGAGGGTGTAGGGGCGACGGAGAGAATCCCCACTTGTTAGCAGCCATGTAGAACTAACTGGAAGGGATTCAGAATATGGTGGAGCAGCTCTCTCGAGTGCGGTCACAAGCCCCCCGAGCAGGCAGCGAGAGGCCCCATGCCAGAGACGCTCCCCATCGCCAGAATCATAGCCATGCCCCGAGGCATGAGAGAGGTCAAGGAGATAACGATTCCATCAAGGAGAATTTCGGGTGCTATCACCTCGTGGCGAGAGGTTCTCCCCTCGTCGATGAAATACTTATGGCCCAAGCAGGAGTAGGAAAAATTCCCACATCGATAAACCGCTATGTCGGAACCACTGATCCGTCCGAGCACTTAGATCATTTCCTGCATTTAATGCATTTGTGCGAGCATTCCAATTATTACTGGGCAAAGGTATTCGTGACCTCACTCGTGGGCGTGGCCCAGGACTAGTACAAGAAGCTGCCCCCTCGATCCATCAGGGGCTACGATGATCTTGCCAATGCTTTTCTGAACCACTTCAATTCTTTGAAGACACCGGCCCCCGCGGCCACGACATTGTACTGCCTTATGCAGGGGCACAACGAATCCCTCTGATCTTTCTTCGAAAGATTTAACAAAGAGGTTTTGCTGGTGGAAAGGCCATCGATGGACTTTCTGGCCCACATACTCTTTGGTTCTATTAACCGCAAGGACTACGTGAGTAAAGAGTTTACAGAGGCTGTGGTGAAACAAAAGTCGCGCTCGTTGGTGGAGATAAGACAGATAGCAGAGCCCTTCTTCACGCTTGAGGACATGTATACATCCTGTACACCGAAGGTGCCCAAAATCCCAATAGGGGACAAAAGCCTAGAAGGAAGGAGCGGCAATGCCAAAGGTCGCCGAAAGAGCCCTCCGCCTGCCCGAAAATACGAGTGGATACCCTCAACAGACCTATTTTCGAAGTTTATTCCATAGCGGACAAGAAGCTTTTCAAGAGGCCGCCCAAGATGAGAGAGACCGAGGCCCAAATGCGCTCAGGAAAGTACTGTGCCTTTCATAAATAAAAGGGGCACGACACGGAAGAATGTAGGCAATTGGAGAATGAGATACAAAGGGTCATAGCATGGGGGCCATCTGAAGGAATTTGTTAAAATCCTCAAGTGTTATGATGAGCATTGCAGCCGTCGAGCGGATAGCAGAAGGAGAATCTCTTCCCGCTCAAGGAGCCCAAGGAGAAGGCCGATTGAGGGAAGTGATCGCGGTAAGCAGATAGCGACTCCCAAAATGGAGAATGCCCCTTTTGCTGTAATCAACATGAATGCAAGAGGTGTTGTTGGCGGAGACTCCAATGCTTTACGGCATCGCTATGTGCGGAGCCACGACCAGAAGCCCTCCCTCACAAAGCCAATTTATGCCATCGGGAAAGAAGGGATGCCGCAATCGAGGGAGGAAGAGACGATAGGATTTAGTGAGAAAGGCCTTGAGCACATTGTAACGCCTTATGGGGTCAGGAAAACCTCTGACTGCCCCATGGTGGTTAGTCTAGAATGTTGGTGTGGCGGGCCCGATACAAAGTGAGGGTATAGCGCAATATTTTAAAAAATTTCGCCATAACCTCGTTATCAAAATATTTCCAAAATATTTTAATAAAGCAGCGGAACAAATCGGGCAGCATAACTCTAATATATACAGGCATCGATAACATAATTTTAAATCACATAGCATATAATCACAATATGCAAATAATAATTTCGCCAGCATAACGGTATTACCGTACTGCAAAATATGGCTATCAACGGCACTTTTCTAGCACCTCGATATTCTCGTGAAATCGGCAGAGCTTCCCCGCAATATCCCCGATTAAGAATTTGGAGTGTGGGCTCCGTTTGTATTTCCCTAAATACTTTGAGAAAATATTTTTCAGAAAAACCCTTTTTTCTAAAACCTGAAAATCCCTATTTTCTAATAATTAAGTGGAGTATATATTAATTATATAACCACCTAATTATATAATTAATCCTTAATTAAAAGGACTAATTAAATATGTGGAGAGAGAGAGACAAAAATGGCTTCAGAACTTGCCAAAATGATTTCCAAAATCTGATGGTAAAAATGAAATAAAGCAGCCCTATTTATAGGCTTCAATCAAGGGTCATTTTCGTCAAAAAACGAAAAAATACAGTGGACGCCAACATCATACAGCCAATCGGAGGACACCACGTCAAAGCTTGGAGGTTAAGGGTTGCAGCGGCGCCGAGCACACGCCAAACGGGCCACACACGCACCCGCACGTGCCACCTTTGTAGCGACTGTATGCTTGGCGCGTGTGAACATCACGCCTCCACAAGTAGCTGCCACGTGGCAGGTCCGGCCCGGTCGGACCGGCGGTCCAACCTCAAATCGGTTCACCATGAACCGATCGGTTTAGCTGTCTGGTTCATATGCTACGTGGCAAAATCCCATTTGGCCACATGTCCGGGTCGGACGAATCTTGTCCAACACTAACCCGACCCGTCAACCGCTTTGACCCGACCCATTTCAGATCCCATCTGGGCCGTTGACTCGTGCAGCCGTGTCTCGATTTGCGCCGTCCACATGTTGGACACGCTGATGCCAAGTCAGCGCCACTTGGTAGCTGACCCGTTGATGTGGCTTGCTACGTCAGCACTTCTGCCACGTCATCAAAAACCTTTTTTTTTTTTGGAAAATTTTTATTTTCTCCAAAATAAAATTTCGGGCATTTCCAACTCTTTGGAATTTAATTTATTTTCTCTAAATAAATTCTTTGGCTATTTTCAAACAATTTGAAAATTCATTTCTCTCTCTCCTTTTAATATTTTCTCTTTGATCTTCGTTAGGGCTTGCGGGGGGACCTGCAGGACTAATTAATTTTAGCTCCAAACTGGTCAATCTATTATCATCCCATGACAATAATTGATTACCGTTTAACAATATTTAATTCCACTAAATAAATATTGTTGAACTCTAAAATTAATTAAATTATTCACGAATTTCTCGATCTAGAATAATTTTGCATTTTACTCCTTTGTACAGATATCCATGAAAAATAAATCAATACTACTATCATTTATTTTTCACTTCCAATATGAAATTCTTGATTCGTCTTAAGTCCAAATTCCCTGTATGTGAGACACATTCAACATACAACTTCAGTGAGGCACACACGAAGTACTCTGGCCAAAGATTTAATTCGAACTTTTGCAAATCTATTTCAGGGATATCATTTAACCTTCCAGTAAGGCTACAGATTCCTCGATCAGTATTTCTCTTTAGCACATTTCATGCAATCACCGAACGTACAAAGTATTTTGGCTACCCATTACCGAGACCTCACTTCTGAGTACATCACAGTGATTAACACTACATGGCTAAAGTAGAAACACTATCAAGATTAAGAGTATAATGCTTCCGAGATTTTGTTCATTTTACATAGTAGTATAAAATGAACAACTTCAGTGGTCTAGTTCGATGTTTCCAATCTCATTGAAAATCATCAATGTATTATAATCGGAAACTCCATTTCCCTATGACGAAAGACTAATCATCTTATATAACACATTATAGTCTCGATAAGAATATTTTCTTATCATACCAACTAGAACTTTAATGACACGTGACTTCTGGTAATTAAAGTCTTTTCCTATGAAACACATTTCATATAAAAATACCATCACAGATCATTAATTATTCAATTTGTAAAATGCTCATAACTCGCGATAATTTCAGTTTTATTAATCCAAAATATTTACAATATAATTGGATTTTCAAGGCACTAATCCCAATAATCTCCCACTTGCCCTAAATCCAATTGGCTACATATCTAAGGCCCATCCCTTTTACATGAGTGTCAAAACTCTTCTGTGCCAAAGTCTTAGTGAAGGGAACTGCTAGATTGTTTACTAACCCAATTTTCACCACTGTCACTTCTCCACGTTCCACATAATCACATATAATGTGAAACTTCCTCTCGATGTGCTTTGCACGTTTATGAATTCGAGGTTCCTTAGAGTTGGCCACCGCTCCAGCATTGTCACAGTACAATGTGATTGGTGTAAGTCCGTCCTTGACGACTTCTAGATCCATTAGGAAATTCTGAAACCAATACGCCTCTTTGGCTGCTTATGAAGCTGCCACGTATTCGGCTTCCATGGTGGAGTCTGCAATGCAAGATTGCTTAATACTCCTCCAACTTACGGTTGCTCCTCCTAGAGTAAACACGTATCCAGACGTCGAACGCCTAGAATCCAAATCAGATTGGAAATCCGAATCTGTGTACCCAATAGGAATGAGCTCATCACTGCGATAGATAAGCATATAATCCCGAGTCCTTCTCAAGTACTTTAATATATGCTTTACGGCTATCCAGTGTTGGGGTCCAGGGTTTGACTGATATCTGCTGACTAGACCTACAACATAACAGATATCTAGCCTTGTACATAACATGGCATACATGAGGCTTCCGACTGCCGAAGCATACGGAACATCTTTCATTTCTTCTATCTCTTCCGGGGTCTTAGGACACTGATCCCGAGACAGATGAACTCCATGTCTGAAAGGTAATGAACCTTTCTTGGAATTAGCCATATTATATCTTGCCAGCATCTTATCTACATATGCTGCTTGTGATAAACCAATCATTTTATTCTTACGATCACGACAAAGTCTGATCCCTAGAATATAACTGGCTTCACCTAGGTCTTTCATGTCAAACTGGTTTGACAACCAAATCTTAACTGCTGACAATATTCCCGTGTCATTCCCAATGAGCAGAATATTATCCACGTATAAAACTAAAAATGTTATAACACTATTATGATGTCTCTTGTACACACATGGTTCATCAGGCAATTGTATAAATCCAAAGGATTTAATTGCTTCATTAAATCTGATGTTCCATGATCTAGACGCTTGCTTAAGACCATAAATTGATCTATCCAGCTTGCATACCATATGCTCCTGATTTCTGGCTATAAAGCCTTCAGGCTGAGCCATGTATATCTCTTCTTGAAGGTGCCCGTTCAAGAAGACAGTCTTTACATCCATTTGCCAAATCTCATAATCAAAATGAGCGACAATGGAAAGGAGAATTCTTATGGACTTAAGCATTGCTACAGGCGAGAGTGTTTCGTCATAATCGATACCTTCTTTCTGGGTATAACCCTTTGCCACAAACCTTGCTTTAAAGGTCTCAACCTTTCCGTCCACTCCCCTTTTTCTCTTGTAGGCCCATTTGCATCCAATAGGTTTAATGCTCTCAGGCTCCTCTACAAGTTTCCAGAATTTATTGGAATACATTGAATCTAATTCGGTTTCCATGGCTCTGACCCAACGGTCAGTGTCTATATCCTTTATAGCTTCATCATATGTGGCAAGATCAGATACTTCAGATTCAACCACTTGGGTTAATCCTAGGTATCTGTCAGGTGCCTTGACAATCCTCCCACTACGACGAGGCTGTTGTGTACTCGTCCCTACATCATATGTTGTATCTAATACATCATATGTATCTAACACAGTTTCAGTTACTATGGGTTCTTGGAATTCATAATCTGATGTTGTCATTTTTTCTAACACAATTTTGCTTCTACCCTTATGGTCATTTACGAAATCATCTTCGAGATATTTAGCATTAGTGCTCACAAACACTTTGTGATCTCTCGGATAGTAAAATATACCACCTCTTGTTCCTTTAGGATAACCTATGAATAAGCAAACCTCTGTTCTTGATTCCAACTTGTCAGGATCTTTCGTTAACACATGAGCTGGGGTTCCCCATATCTGAAGATAGGAGACACTGGGCTTTCGCCCTCGCCACAGTTCCATTGTTGTTCTAGGAACCAATTTGGATGGAACAAGGTTTAATATGTGTGCTTCCATTTTGAGTGCAAAGCCCCAAAACGAGCTTGGTAGGGTAGCATGACTTATCATAGATATTACCATTTCCATTGGAGTTCTATTTCTCCTTTCTGCAACACCGTTCTGCTGGGGTGTACCCGGTGCAGATAATTGAGATCTAATCCCATTTGCAGTGAGAAATTCTAGAAACTCTGTAGATAGATACTCACCACCACGATCTGATCGAAGTGCTTGGATACGTTTTCCAGTTTGATTTTCAACTTCAGCCTTGAATTCTTTGAACTTTTCAAAAGATTCAGACTTATATCTCATAAAATAAACGTATCCGTATCAGGAGTAATCATCCATAAAAGTGATGAAAAACTCAAAACCTCCTCTTACTTGAATACTCATAGGACCACACACATCTGTATGAATTAACTCAAGCGATTCCGTGGCTCGATTACCTTTAGTTTTAAAAGATCTCTTGGTCATTTTACCTTCCAAGCAGGATTCATAGACCGGTAATTCTGTTAAGTCCAAGGGACTCAACAATTCATCTGAAATTAGTTTTTGGATCCTTTTTGGATTAATATGACCAAGACTTAAATGTCACTTGTACGCCTCGTTAGGCATAGGAGTTTTTCTTTTGGATGGTAAGTCAAGCTTAGTTGTTAAGTTCGGAATTAGGGTTTTTGTCGGGGTATAACAAGAAAAGACCATGTTTTACCGTGCTAGAGCAAATAAAGCTTTTATTTTGCTTAATGGTAAAATTTTGTTCAAAACAAACACTGAAACCATTATTTATTAAACAACTCACACAAATGAAATTTCTTCGAACACACGGTATGTACAAAGTGTGTTTCAATACCAAAACCCTATCACCAAAATATCAATTTACAGTCCCTACTGCTAATACAGATATACTTGTATTATCCCCGAGCAGTAGGTGCATCTCGCCATCTTCAAGCTTTCTGGTTAGCTTGAACCTTTGCAACGAGTTGCAGATATGATTAGTTGAACCTGAGTCCACACACCAGTAATCTGTGTTAGGAATAGTGCCCTAGAAAGCCGATTGTATATCCGCTTTGCGCTTTTCCTTATTGTAATCACAGACAATCTTTGAATAAAATAACGAATTGAGGCAACACTTCTTTATATGCTCTTGTTTGGTATGCGTTTACTTTATCTGTGCATGTATGAGAACTCCCCTAATCCTGATGACTTTAGGACTTTACTATTTAGGTGAAATGGTTCGTAAAACGAGCCCTATATCACATAAGTCATGATTAGTAAAATACTCCAAGCCGATGAGTCCTCCCGACAGTGGGAGTGTCAACCTGACTCCTCTAAGGCTTGCTTGTGGGATCACGCCCTTAAGAAGGACCACCTTGTTTCATGGAGGTGCAAAGTGTATAGTTGATACGTGCGTGATACATGAGGGTGCTTACTTTAATAAGTAAGTTCACTGAGGTACCCGTTGTGGGAACATTCCTAAATGGGAGAGGAAGTTTATATTTCAGGAAATAGAAACTTCCAGATTAGGAAATATCTCACGAGTCATTGATGTGATTAATTGATCCTTAAGACTTGAGGTTCCTTGTCACTTTATGAGTTAACTCTGTAGTCTTAGGTATATGCTTTAAAGGGTGTCGCCTTAGACAACTGATTCAAGGCTTATGCTTGGGCTGCACAAGTGATTCATGAAAGTGAATGAGAATCAAGAAAGGACCTACACTTGCATTTGCAAGGTGATCTCTTATTGTGTAAGTCATTCATATGCCATATGGAGTCCTTGGCCAAGGTAGTAGATCAAGACATCAAGAAAAGGGTTTCTTGGATTGAGATCAAATGGATATGAAATGCACTTAGCTTTAAGACCGGATTATTAGGGTTCTGATTATTCCCTTACCCTAGATCTTGGTTGAGAGATAGTAAGTAGGAGGATTGTATCTCACATGAATCAATGACTTAAAGGTTCTGTCGAATCTGAACATTCCAATTCAACTAGGGGTTAAACACCTGTTGCTAGACTATGGTCGTTTAATCCGTGGACCGATTAATTAATTAGTGAATTAATTGATTGGGGTCACTGCTAATTGAATTGCGAATCTAGAGGGTCACACACAACAACTTTGTTACATGAGTTGAGGCTTTAAAATGATTAAACGAGTTAATCGGGCCGAGAGGGTTCCACACGTGTGAAACCACACGTGTGGGTCACGTGAGTGACACGTGTCATTATGACACGTGTCTCACGTGAATATATATATATTAAATAATTAATTTGTTAATTATTTAATAGACTTTGGTTTAATTTTGAATTAAAAAGAAAGTCTTATTTTGGAGAAAAATAATCTAGTTAATTAATTATGAATTAATTAATTAGATAAAATAAGTTATTTATTTTAAATAAATAAAGTATAAAATTATCCAAAATTAGTTTGGATATTTTAGCTCTCTTAAAAGTTGATTTGAATTTGAATTCAAAGTCAAAGTCAAAATTACTTGATGATCAAGTAATAGGAGAGAGAGACCAAAAACCCTAGCCCATAAGGACTAGGATTTTCGGTCCTCCCCTTCTTATAAATAGGGGAGCTCGAGCTCCTCTTAGAGCTAATCGAGAATTCTTTTGGTTCATGTGTTGAACACCATCCTTTCTCCAAGATAAACAAAACCCTAGGTTAAGCCTAAACACAAACTAGAGAACTAGCATCCTTACTAGTTAGATTGTAGTCAAGTTGGTGGACTATCTCTAGAGAGCTTCAAGTTAGAAGTTTGAGGATTTGAGCTTTACCTAGGAGAGGGGATCAAGCCGTGAGAAGAGCGTTCTTGGGTGGCTTGAAACGCTTCAAGAAAGACAATTAAGAAAGTAAGTTTCTAATCCCTACGAATTTGGTTACACGATTGCGAGTCCTAGATCCTTTTGTTGGAAAATTTTTAAATTTCCGCTGCTTTCTGATTCGTGTTTTCCAACAAGTGGTATCAGAGCCACCTCGTTAATCGTGTTTCTGATTCGTCTCAATTATTCTGAATTTGGTAGAAATTCTTAGGCTTGATGCGATTGAGTATTTGTAATTGTTTTAGAAAGCCTGAATTACGAAACTGTATTTTTTCCTGAAAGTTTTTGAAAATTGGTTTTTGCAAAATTTAATTTTTTGAAAAACTATTTTAGATTTGAAACTGTATAAACTGTTTTTGGATTTCTTGGATTGGTTTTACTTTTGAAAGAAAACACGAAACGAAAAGCCTGGATTACGAACACGCGAAACCTCGCGAGCGAAGGCGTCGCGCGCGCACCGCCCGCCTGCCCAGGCGCGCGCATGGGCGACACCGCCCAACACCCTCCCGCAACTGCGCGAGAGGCCTTCCGGGCGAGCCTAGGCGCGCCTGCCACCAACGCCCGCAAGTGGCCGGGAGGGACGCGCACATCGAGCGGCCTTGGCCGCGCGTGCGCCCGTGCGCTTGCGACGCGCACGGCCTCCTTTCTCGTACGGGCCCTGTTTTCGTAATCCGTTTTCGTATTTCGTGCAATCCAGTCCCAATTTTATTTTTTTTAATTTTAAAATTTTATTTTTGAATATTTATTTTAATTTTTTTTTGCATAAAACTTAAAATTGGGATTTTTGAGAAATAGAAACGGTTTATATTTTGGGAAAATACATCTTTGATAAAATTATTAATTTTCAGAAATTAATTGGAATTTTATTTGTTTTGCTAATTTGGGATTTATTGAAAACTTTTATAAATAAGACTCGCATCAAGTCGTGTTTTAAGTCATTAGGACTTGAAACGGGAATTTTAATTTATTGGCTAAATTTAATTTCTCGCAAAAGCATGTTAGGTGATCTTGGGTTTAGACTTATGTATGGTTTTAATTCATGCACTTGGATGGTTTAAATTGGGGTTGGAGCCCTATAGTTGCGTTTTTCAATTCAGGTTGGAGCCTCACTTATGTGCGTACTGTTATGTGATTTATTATGTGGCTTTCCATATTACTGTTTTGAGGCCGGGGTATGCCCCATGTAATTGTCTAAGGCCAATATGAAGATTGAGCCTTATTACTTTATGTCTTTTTCCTTTTATTGTAATTTGAGAGTAGAGATAGGTGGTGAGGTTTTATTTTCATTTTGGAGACAATGCACCCATGGAGTAAGATGGACCACATTCAAGTAACAAGGAGGCCATAAGTGAAGACCCCTCAAAATGTTAGGGAGGGGAATCTCAATTGTAAAAATGTAATAGAGATAGGGCTCGTATTTTGTTACCGCTTTCCCTTATGTGATTTAAACTGTTTATGTGGCATGTATGTTAGAACTTGTGATTGTGGAGTGGCTCCCACATATCATGCATAAGACAGGTAGAACCCATGATCATTACATGTTAGTATCATGCTAGGACATGTTATCTGTTTATGTGCTTGTTTGAAATGCATTTAAGTGTACTTGCATTAATCAAGACTAATAAAATTGGATAACATATATGTTGGTGAGGTCGAACCGGACAACTCTCCGGTTGATTCGAAAATTCCCATTAAATATTAAGCTAATTTCGAACAAATAGGTATTTAATTCGAGATGCAAATTTTGAATTAAATTCCTAGCATTCCATCAATAGGTTTTAAGTTTAGTAAGTGAAACTAGTTATTGTCCGCGAGTCGTGGGATAGCTAGTGGAGCTTATTAGTTCTTAGTTACCTAATTGATCCTTTTAAATGGTCAATATTTCATGGTCAATTTTGGCAAGGGCGATGTCCGCGAGTCGTGGGTCGTTCGAACTAAGTTTTGGTCATGATCTTATGATTGATGGGTCTAGCTTAACACCTAAGTAAATATGGATGTCGCACGAGTCGTGGGTCCATATTAAAAGATAGGTGATGCAAAAACAATTACTAAGAGTTCTAAAGGTGTTAGAATTGGTAAGTTGTACCTACCTAGGGTTTTACTTAGAATGTCCGCGAGTTGTGGGTTCGAGGTAAAAAGCCTAGGATCTTAGTACCCATTGGGAAACGTGTTCCTCTTAGATCTTTGGGAATTATAGATCTTTGAAAAACAGTGGGAGCTTCAATAGATTAAAGACCTTATCTTTTGTATATCATTATAATTCAGCATGCTCACTAGTTCTCTGTTTTACCATTTAGGTCGTAGATTCTGTGATTCTCTACGTGTTTTGAAATGGCAACCAAAAACCCTCTTGTATCGATCCTTGAGTCAAACAAGTTGACTGGTCCCAACTATTCTGATTGGCTGAGGAATCTAAAAATCATTTTAGATTCTGAGAAGAGAACTTATGTTCTCTTCGAAGGGGAGCCTAGTCCCGAAGGGGAGGCTCCCACTCAGGCCGAGCGGGACGCGATTCAGAAGTGGAAGGATGATAATCTCCAAGCCCGTTGCCTTATGTTGGCTAACATGTCTCCGGACTTGTAAAGGCAACATGAGGCCATGGAATTTGCTTGAGAGATTTACGACCACTTAGAGCAACTTTACCGCCCTCATGAACGTGTTACAAGGTATAACACTTCAAAGGAATTGTTCCACTTGAGAATGAGGGAAGGTTCTAGTGTCCATGAGTATGGACTCAAGTTTCTCGCCCTTACTAAGAAACTTGCTTCCATGGACATGCCACTGAAAGATGAGCTTTTAGTGGACTTGTTGCTAGCCTCGCTCCCACCATCATTCAACCCATTTGTCCTTAACTTCAATATGAATCATGCTGGTGCTACTGTAGCTGAGCTGATTAATCAACTTGTGACTGCTGAAAGCACGATCAAGAAGGACAATAAGGTTTTGATGGTGAATGCTCCATCTTCCTCTTCTGGGCCTTCTAAAGGTAAGGGCAAGAAAGCCCAAAAGAAGAAGAAGAAACCCCTTAGGCCCACTGGTGGCGTTTCGAAGGGGAAGGCCCAAAAGAAGAAGCGTGATCAGAAAGAGGATGTTTGCTTCCATTGTGGCAAAGCGGGACATTGGAGGAGAAACTGCCAGAGTACAAGGCTACTCTAAAGAAAGGTATGTTTCTCGTTGAAATAAATCTTTCTGTTAATTCTAGTTCTTGGGTATTTGATACCGGTTGTGGAACTCATATCTGTAATGATGTACAGATGCTAAGTGAAGTCCAACAACTCAAAGAAGGAGAATGTGTCTGGAAGATCGGCGATGGCTCAAATGTTGAAGCTCGAGCTTTAGGCACAATTAGATTAGATTTAGGTAGTTTTGAGTTAGTCTTAAATAAAGTCCTTTATGTACCGAGCATTATTCGTAATATAATTTCAGTTCCAATTTTAGATTGTGAAGGTTATGAAACTTATATTAATATTATGAATATACAACGAGAAACTAAACGTAAGAGAGATGACAAAGTTTCAGCTCCCTTATGGCACACTAGATTAGGACACATTTCCAAGAACAGAATTAGCAAGATAAACACTTTAGGATCATTCTCTGAAAATGACCTCAAAGAGTTGACTTCTTGCGAATCCTGTCTCAAAGGAAAAATGTCCAAAGTCCCTTTTAGAGGAACTGTGGAACGTGCCACTAAGGTTTTGGATTTGATCCATTCTGATGTTTGTGGACCGCTTAGTGTAAGCACTAGAAACAATCATCAGTATTTCATAACCTTTACTGATGACTTTAGTCGGTATGGTTATGTATACTTAATGAAGTATAAATTTGAAGCTTTTGAGAAATTCTTAGAATTTCAAAAGGAGGTTGAGAACCAAATTGGTCACAAGATCAAAGCACTTTGATCTGATCGAGGAGGCGAGTATCTTAGTGAAGAATTCCTTAATCATCTCAAAGATAATGGGATTATCTCTCAGTGGACTCCTCCGGGAACTCCTCAGCTTAATGGAGTTTCTGAGAGAAGGAATCGAACCTTACTTGATATGGTTCGTTCCATGATGAGTTTCACTGACTTACCACCTTCTTTCTGGGGTTATGCCCTAGAAAATACAGCAAAGATTTTGAATCTAGTTCCCTCTAAGTCAGTCCCTAAAACGCCCTATGAAATGTGGCATGGTAAAATCCCTAGTTATTCTTACTTAAGAATTTGGGGTTGTCCTGCTTACGTGAAGAGGACAGTGGGAGATAAGTTAGAATCTCGTTCTAACTTATGCTACTTTGTAGGTTATCCTAAGGAATCCATAGGATACTACTTCTATGATCAATCTGAGCAAAAGGTGTTTGTTTCCAGAAATGCCACTTTTCTTGAGGAACCGTTACTTAAAGAAAAGAAAGGGAAGATCATAGAATTAGAGGAAGTGCAAAGTGAGCCCACGCCACCCACTGAAGAGATGTCCCCTACTGATCAACCACAACCAATCACGGATTTTGATACACACGAAAATCCTCCTCTAAGGCGTTATGAACGCACTCCTAGACAGCCGGAGAGATGGTATGGATTCTTCCATGAAATCTCTCAAAAGGATAATGATCCTTTAACATATGAGGAGGCACTTTCAGATTCTGACTCTGAACAGTGGATAGAAGCCATGAAATCCGAAATGGATTCCATGAACTCCAACCAAGTTTGGACCTTGGTAGATTTTCCTGATGGGGTCAAACCCATAGGTTGCAAATTGATCTTTAAGAGAAAGCTTGGAGTTGATGGAAGCATTGCAGCCTACAAAGCAAGACCGGTTGCAAAAGGATTCACTCAAAGACCCGGCGTGGACTTTGATGAAACCTTTTCGCCAGTTGCAATGCAAAAGTCTATTCGGATCATGTTTGCCATTGCTGCGTATTATGACTACGAGATATGGCAAATGGATGTGAAAACTACCTTTCTCAATGGTGACATTGATAAAGACATTTATATGGAGCAACCCATAGGTTTCACATTTAGTGGGAGTGAGCAAAAGGTTTGCAAACTCCAAAGATCAATCTATGGATCGAAACAGGCTTCTGGGAATTGGAACATTCGATTTGATGAATCAGTCAAAGCGTTTGGCTTCATTCAAATTTCGAATGAATCATGTGTGTATAGAAAGGAATTGGAGACCTCAGTGCAATTCTTAGTACTTTATGTAGATGACATCCTTCTTATTGGGAATTCGAAGGATGACATGAAAGTGACTAAGTTATGGTTATTGAACCAATTCGAGATGAAAGATCTTGGTGATGCGTCCTATATCCTTGGAATTAAAATCTATCGAGATAGATATAGAAGGTTAATAGGACTATCACAGTCGATGTACATTGACAAAGTATTGAAGAGATTCAATATGGGGTCAGCAAAGGTTAAGAACCTTCCTATGAGTGTAGGAACATGTCTTTCAAGGAAGATGTGTCCTAAGACTAACCTTGAGAAGGAGAGAATGACTCATACACCTTATGCGTCAGCAATAGGTAGCATAATGTATGCAATGTTATGTACTCGACCGGATGTGGCTTATGCACTTACTGTTACAAGTCGTTTCCAATCTGACCCTGGAGATGGTCACTGGGCTACCGTGAAGAATATTCTTAAGTACTTGAAAAGTACTAAAGATTTATTCTTAGTTTACGGAGGTCAGAAAGATCTTACTGTCGAAGGATACTGCGATGCAAGCTTTGCATCTGGCTTAGATGATTTTATGTCAATGTCAGGATACATTTTCTGCCTAAACGGCGGAGCAGTGAGTTGGAAGAGTTCCAAGCAAACTATCACTGCAGATTCGACCACTGAGGCCGAATACTTAGCTGCAAATGATGCAGCTAAGGAAGGTGTTTGGATTAGAAACTTCATTCAAGAGTTAAATGTTGTTCCTAGCAGGAAAGACCCCATTTCTGTGTTTTGTGACAACACTGGGGCGGTTGCTCCAGCAAGAGAACCAAGATCTCACCAATGGACCAAGCACATTATGAGGAAGTATCACCTAATCCGTGATATTATCAAAAGAGGAGATGTGCAAATTGAGAGGGTCACATCAGCAGAGAACGTGGCAGATCCACTTACTAAACCCCTTAGTCGAGAAGCTTTCCAAGGTCATCTTCAGAAGATGGGACTTAGAGTAGCTTTCGAATGGCTTTGACGGGCAAGTGGGAGATTGTTAGGAATAGTGCCCTAGAAAGCCGATTGTATATCCGCTTTGTGCTTTTCCTTATTGTAATCACAGACAATATTTGAATGAAATAACGAATTGAGGCAACACTTCTTTATATGCTCTTGTTTGGTATGCGTTTACTTTATCTGTGCATGTATGAGAACTCCCCTAATCCTGATGACTTTAGGACTCTACCATTTAGGTGAAATGGTTCATGAAACGAGTCCTATATCACATAAGTCATGATTAGTAAAATACTCCAAGCCGATGAGTCCTCCCGACAGTGGGAGTGTCAACCTGACTCCTCTAAGGCTTGCTTGTGGGATCAAGCCCTTAAGAAGGACCACCTTGTTTCATGGAGGTGCAAAGTGTATAGTTGATACGTGTGTGATACATGAGGGTGCTTACGTTAATAAGTACGTTCACTGAGGTGCCCCGTGTGAGAACATTCCTAAATGGGAGAGGAAGTTTCTATTTCAGGAAATAGAAACTTCCAGATTAGGAAATATCTCACGAGTCATTGATGTGATTAATTGATCCTTAAGACTTGAGGTTCCTTTTCACTTTATGAGTTAACTGTGTAGTCTTAGGTATAAGCTTTAAAGGGTGTCGCCTTAGACAACTGATTCAAGGCTTATGCTGGGGCTGCACAAGTGATTCATGAAAGTGAATGAGAATCAAGAAAGGACCTACACTTGCATTTGCAAGGTGATCTCTTATTGTGTAAGTCATTCATATGCCATATGGGGTCCTTGGCCAAGGCAGTAGATCAAGACATCAAGAAAAGGGTTTCTTGGATTGAGATCAAATGGATATGAAATGCACTTAGCTTTAAGACCGGATTATTAAGGTTCTGATTATTCCCTTACCCTAGATCTTGGTTGAGAGATAGTAAGTAGGAGGATTGTATCTCACATGAATCAATGACTTAAAGGTTCTGTCGAATCTGAACATTCCAATTCAACTAGGGGTTAAACACCTGTTGCTAGACTATGGTCGTTTAATCTGTGGACCGATTAATTAATTAGTGAATTAATTGATTGGGGTCACTGCTAATTGAATTGAGAACCTAGAGGGTCACACACAACAACTTTGTTACATGAGTTGAGGCTTTAAAATGATTAAACGAGTTAATCGGGCCGAGAGGGTTCCACACGTGTGGGTCACGTGAGTGACACGTGTCATTATGACACGTGTCTCACGTGAATATATATATATTAAATAATTAATTTGTTAATTATTTAATAGACTTTGGTTTAATTTTGAATTAAAAAGAAAGTCTTATTTTGGAGAAAAATAATCTAGTTAATTAATTATGAATTAATTAATTAGATAAAATAAGTTATTTATTTTAAATAAATAAAGTATAAAATTATCCAAAATTAGTTTGAATATTTTAGCTCTCTTAAAAGTTGATTTGAATTTGAATTCAAAGTCAAAGTCAAAATTACTTGATGATCAAGTAATAGGAGAGAGAGACCAAAAACCCTAGCCCATAAGGACTAGGATTTTCGGTCCTCCCCTTCTTATAAATAGGGGAGCTCGAGCTCCTCTTAGAGCTAATCGAGAATTCTTTTGGTTCATGTGTTGAACACCATCCTTTCTCCAAGATAAACAAAACCCTAGGTTAAGCCTAAACACAAACTAGAGAACTAGCATCCTTACTAGTTAGATTGTAGTCAAGTTGGTGGACTATCTCTAGAGAGCTTCAAGTTAGAAGTTTGAGGATTCGAGCTTTACCTAGGAGAGGGGATCAAACCGCGAGAAGAGCGTTCTTGGGTGGCTTGAAACGCTTCAAGAAAGACAATTAAGAAAGTAAGTTTCTAATCCCTACGAATTTGGTTACACGATTGCGAGTCCTAGATCCTTTTGTTGTAAAAATTTTAAATTTCCGCTGCTTTCTGATTCTTGTTTTCCAACAATCTGGTGGACTTCCAACTAAACATAATTCTATCAAACAAGATATCGATATACCTTGTCCAGATGGCTTAGTAGGAAGACTTGCTAAGTATTTTGGACAGTTCCTCTTCCAGTGCCCATTTTCACCGCAGTGGAAACATTTTCCTTTGCTAGGTTTACCATTATTCTTCCGAACCTTTTCTTAGGATTGAGAACCTTTCCCTTTTCCTTTTTCCACTTATTGGCTTTTGGATCCGTAGAAGTTGATACCTGTGCCAGGAGAACAGTTCCCTTAGCTTTCATCACTCTCTCTGCCACTCTAAGTTGGTTCATCAATTCAGGCAGAGAAAAATCCAATTTGTTCATAGAATAATTTTGCCTGAATGTGTCGAACGACTTTGGCAGAGAGCATAGGATCATATCCTGTTTACTGAGGTCATCAAATTTAGCACCGAGGCTTTCAATTTTGTTCAGGCAAGCCATCATGTTCATAACATGATCCTGAACAGGTGATCCCTCAGACATCTTAGTAACTAACAGCCTCCGCATCAATTCGAGCCTTTTGACTCGATTCTGTCCTCCAAACATTTGATGGAGATGATCTATCATGTTCTTAGCAGTTGGCATCTCACGCATTTGACGCTTAATAACATTGGAGACAGATGCCAGGATATAAGACCTAGCCAAATCGTTGGACTTGATCCAATTGGCATAAGCATTTCTCGTATCCTGATTGGCCGTAGTTTTCGGTACCCCCGGATAAGGTTCAGTGAGCACTTGTTTCAGATTCTCGTAACCAAACAAGATGTCAAGATTCATTTTCCAGTCAGCATAGTTAGACCCTTCGCCTATTTTCCTTTAGGATCGATTGAAGCAGGCTAGCGGTCGTCATTGCTTTAAAACTGAAATATTTTAAAAAAGTGCAAGTTATGATCTTGTATTTTACTTCTTTTGCGTCTAACCATTAAATAAAATCCACGTAAGCATCTTTTTGGTTCACACAATGGTGACTTATCTAACCGCAGTTGACTCCCCAGAAGCGAGGTCGAAAACTCATTTAGGTAACTCTTACCAAACTATGTTAATCCACCACTTTCATTCTTGGCCTCTAAGTGAATGTAACATAGCTCCGAAGGGAGGTTAATACATCACTCAGTCAAGCGTACACCATCACCTATAAATTCGTATGAGTAGATCAAGGCACTCCATGGCGGCGTGGTCGAGTTGACTTTCCCCGTACTTCATTCTATCCGTAGAAGTCTAATCTTGTATACCGTGAATACATACCCGCCGAAGGGAGTAGTATATATCCACTATACTATAGACGGTAATGGAGGTCATGAGAATCCAACTCTTTTCATCTCGCTCCCACTTGAATTTTTAAAAATTGTGGATTATCTTTGATTCTTAAATAATCACCTTTGGCGTCTTCTTATTCTTGGAAGTAATTAATCTAATTAATATTCTCCCACTAGGATTATTAAATAATCCTAATAATATTTTAAGGCTTTAATAACTCTTTATTAATTAAGCCAAAAAAAATATTAATCCAATTATGCATTGTGTTTAATCTCTATCAAACATTATTTATCTAATCATATTAAATAAATCATGCATAATTGAAACAATATAATATCTCATATTATCATGCCATATTTAAAATGAAAGCATGTTTGCAAATAATTATCACGCTTAAAATTTTAATGGCCCTTTAAGTAAATATGTTATAAATTATCACATAATTTAAATCATATTTACTGATTCGGCAATTAACTAGGAAGATTATTGAAATCGATTCCTAGAAAATTACCATTCCACGCAAATTCCCAGGAAAGACTGGATGGGTCACAACGGTACAACTTAAAAACCAGCCTCCTTAGATAGTAT
Source organism: Lantana camara (assembly GCA_037501455.1). NCBI lineage: Eukaryota > Viridiplantae > Streptophyta > Magnoliopsida > Lamiales > Verbenaceae > Lantana > Lantana camara. The sequence continues at coordinate 23,859,741 of CM074855.1, read as the reverse complement.
TTACGGCCACAGTATCAGATTTAAAATTATGCATCTTATACTTTATCAATGCAAGTATATAATCAGAGCCCCGCTATGATACCAGTTGTTGGTGTGCCGGGTCCGATACAGAGTGACGGTATAGCGCAATATTTTAAAAAATTTCGCCATAACCTCGTTATCAAAATATTTCCAAAATATTTTAATAAAGCAGCGGAACAAATCGGCAACATAACTCTAATATATACAGGCATCGATAACATAATTTTAAATCACATAGCATATAATCACAATATGCAAATAATAATTTCGTCAACATAACGGTATTACCGTACTGCAAAATATGGCTATCAACGACACTTTTCCAGCACCACGACATTCTCGTGAAACCGGCAGAGCTTCCCCGCAATATCCCCGATTTAGAATTTTGAGTGTGGGCTCCTGCAGTATTTCCCTAAATACTTTGAGAAAATATTTTTCAGAAAAACCCTTTTTTCTAAAACCTGAAAATCCCTATTTTCTAATAATTAAGTGGATTATATATTAATTATATAACCACCTAATTATATAATTAATCCTTAATTAAAAGGACTAATTAAATATGTGGAGAGAGAGAGATGAAAATGGCTTCGGAACTTGCCAAAATTGATTTCCAAAATCTGATGGTTAAAATGAAATAAAGCAGCCCTATTTATAGGCTTCAATCAAGGGTCATTTTCGTCAAAAAATGAAAAAATGACATGGACGCCAACATCATACAGCCAATCGGAGGACGCCACGTCAAAGCTTGGAGGCTAAGGGTTGCAGCGGCGCCGCCTTTGTGGCGGCTGTGTGCTTGGCGCATGTGAACATCACGGCTCTATAAGTAGCTGCCACGTGGCTGGTCCGGCCCGGTCGGACCGGTAGTCCAACATCAAACCGGTTCACCATGAACCGGTCAGTTTAGCGGCCTGGTTCATATGCCACGTGGCAAAATCCCATTTGGCCACGTGTCCGGGTCGGACGAATCTTGTCCGACCCTAACACGACCCTGCCCGAACAATTGACCCGTCAACCGCTTTGACCCGGCCCGTTTCAGATCCCATCTGGGCCGTTGACTCCACCGTCCACGTGTCTGACACACTGGCGCCAAGTTAGCGCCACTTGGAGGCTGAGCCACGTCAGCACTTCAATCACGTCATCAAAAACCTTTTTTATTTTTTTCAAAAAAATTTTATTTTCTCCAAAATAAAATTTCGGGCATTTCCAACTCTTTGGAATTTAATTTATTTTCTCTAAATAAATTCTTTGGCTATTTTCAAACAATTTGAAAATTCATTTCTCTCTCCTTTTAATATTTTCTCTTTGATCTTCGTTGGGGCTTGCGGGGGGACCTGCAGGACTAATTAATTTTAGCTCCAAACTGGTCAATCTATTATCATCCCATGTCAATAATTGATTACCGTTTAACAATATTTAATTCCACTAAATAAATATTGTTGAACTCTAAAATTAATTAAATTATTCTCGAATTTCTTGATCTAGAATAATTTTGCATTTTACTCCTCTATACAGATATCCATGAAAAATAAATCAATACTCCTATCATTTATTTTTCACTTCCAATATGAAATTCTTGATTCGCCTTAAGTCCAAAGTCCCTGTATGTGAAACACATTCAACATACAACTTCGGTGAAACATACACGAAGTACTTTGGCCAAAGATTTAATTCGAACTTTTGCAAATCTATTTCAGGGATATCTTTTAACCTTCCAGCAAGGCTACAGATTCCTCGATCAATATTTCTCTTTAGCACATTTCATGCAATCATCGAACGTATAAAGTATTTTGGCCACTCGTTACCGAGACCTCACTTCTGAGTACATCACAGTGATTAACACTACATGGCTAAAGTAGAAACACTATCAGGATTAAGAGTCTAATGCTTCCGAGATTTTGTTCATTTTAGATAGCAGTATAAAATGAACAACTTCAGTGGTCCAGTTCGATGTTTCCAATCTCATTGAAAACAATCAATGTGTTATAATCGGAAATTCCATTTCTCTATGACGAAAGACTAATCATCTTATATAACACATTATAGTCTCGATAAGAATATTTTCTTATCATACCAACTCGAACTTTAATGACACATGACTTCTGGTATTTAAAGTCTTTTCCTATGAAACACATTTCATATAAAAATACCATCACACGTCATTAATTTTAAAATTTGTAAAATACTCATAACTTACGATAATTTTAGTTTTATTAATCCAAAATATTTACAATATAATTGGATTTTCAGGGCACTAATCCCAACATAGATGTGCACAATCACATTGAAAAGAGGGTCCTTGTTGATAGTGGAAGCTCTATAAATGTTCTCCCCTACTCTACTTTCCAAAAAATGAAAATTAAAAACATTCCCCTTGAGCCTCTCCAAATAGCCCACGTGGGTTTTGGGGGCTCCGAGGTTTTCCCACGAGGGCATATCCACTTGGCCATCTATTTTGGTCGTGCCCCACAGCGGAAGACTTTGATGGTTTCTGATGAAGTTGTAGAAATAGAGATCCCGTACAACATCGTAATAGGGCGTCCGGCCCTGATCGATTTCAAGGCAATCATTTCCACATACCACCAGAAGATTAAGTTTCCCACGCCCGAGGGAGGGGGTGAGGTCCTTTGCAATGTTAAGGAGGGCTGGGAGTGTTACATGTTGTCCCTTAAAAAGCCTAAAACTGAGTGAGTGTTTCAACTAGGTTCGGACAAGAAAGTTGTAGATTTTTCCAATCATAACGAAGAGGGACGCCTTCGAAAGCGGGCCAAACTCAACAAGAAGAAAGGAGCCTAGGGAGCCGGACCCTCGAAAGGGTCCCCTCAAGACCGACCCTTAGAGCCCCTCGTTGACACTTCCTCCTCGGAGGAGGAGGCAGCACCAGAGGCGGGCACGGACCTTACCCCTCTCAGGGGCAAGAAAAGAGTATTAGAGGCTCCTCGATTGGAAACCCAAGTCGAGCCCACGAAGCGATTCGTCACAGTGGAATTGGAACACGAAAATCAAGAAAAAATAACCCAGGTTGGCTAGCCTCAAGGGCCCCGCCCAGATCATGTTGATTGAGTTTCTAAGGGAAAATAAGGATGTGTTTGCATGGAAAGCTTCAGAGCTAACTGGTATTGATCCAAGTGTGATAGTCCACAGATTGAACGTGGACCCGTCCTTCTAGCCAGTGAAGTATAAAAAGAGGGACACTAACGGTTTTCGGAGAAAGATAATCGAGGAGGAGGTGAACAAGCTCCTCGAGGCTCAGTACATAGAAGAAATCCAATACCCAGAATGGTTATGCAACGTTGTCCTTGTTCCCAAAAGTGCAAATAAGTGGAGGATGTGTAACGACTTCAGTGACCTCAACAAAGCATGCCCAACAGATCCGTACCCATTACTGAGGATAGATTAGCTAGTTGATTCCACATGGGGTGTGAGCTGATGAGCATGATGGACGCATTTCAGGGGTATTACCAAATCTTCATGGCACCCAAGGATCACCCCAAGACGTCCTTTATAGTGCACATAGGAGTATATTGTTTCTTGGTGATGTCGTTCGGATTAAAAAACGCTGGAGCCACGTATCAATGCCTGGTCAACAAAATGTTTGAACTGGAGATTGGGAAATCTATGGAAGTTTATGTGGATGACATGATTGTCAAAAGCGTGAGGCCGGATTCCTATTTGAGACCCCAAGAGAACCTTTGACATATTGAGGAAGTATGATATGAAGTTGAATCTTTCCAAGTGCACCTTCGGTGTTCGAGGGGAAAAGTTCCTCGGACATTTAGTGAGTCGGAGGGGGATCGAGGCTAACCCTAAAAAGATTAAGGCCATCCTCGCGATTCCATTCCCCAAGAATATTAGGGAGGTTCAAGTGTTGGTCGAAAAAATCATCTCGCTTAACAGGTTCATCTCTCGATCAACTGATCGGAATTTACCCTTTTTTAAGATACTCCGCAATGCTTGAAACCTTGCCTGGACCCAGGAATATGAACAGGCCCTGCAGGACATGAAGGATTATCTCTCCCGAGCCCCGTTGCTGACCAAACCAATCGAGGGTGAGAAGATGGCCCTCTACCTCTCCGTCTTGAGTGATGCCACGAGCGCAGTATTAGTGGCTTTAAGAGATCGTAAGCACCTGCCCGTCTATTATCTCAGGAAAACCCTCCAAGGGGCAGAAAAAAAGTACCTAGAGATAGAAAAGTTTGCTTTCGCTCTCATTAATGCCTCTCGGAAGTTGAGACCATGTTTTCAAGCACACTCCATAGTGGTGCTTACTAATCAGCCCCTAAAGCAGGTATTGTCCAAGCCAGACCTCTCGGAGAGGATGATTAAATGGGCCATTGAGCTTAGTCAGTTTGAGATAAGAGCCTCGGACGGCTATCCAGACGCAGGTTGTGGCGGATCTATTAGTGGAAAGGTTCAACCTCGAGGCCTCCCCTGGTGGCAGATGGAAGGTGGATTCTCCACACAGATAGCTGATCCACTTCTCAAGGGGGAGGTGCGGGGATAACCTTAAGGGACCCAGCGGGTCTTGAGGTGGGTTATGCAATTAAGTTGGATTTTAAAGTTACCAATAATGAAGCGGAATATGAGGCGCTTATCCAGGGTTTAAAGATAGCCCTGGGAAATGAGGCCTCTCGATTAACGGCTTTCTTGGACTCCCAGTTGGTCGCCAGTCAAATCGAAGGTACCTACGAGGCCAGAGAGCAGCTATGATACGGTATTTAAGAAAGGCTCAGGAGGCCATCGCCAAATTTCAAGAGTCTGAGCTTCTTCAAATACCCCGAGCCAAGAACGAGCATGTTGACGCTCTCTCAAAGTTTGCCTCGGCGCTCGAGGGTGAGTCTGATAGGTCCATCACCTTTCTGAGAATGGAGGAACCTCTAATTAAGGACGGGAGCCAAGCTGTGGAAGTTGTTTCCATCGACCCCTTGGAGCCATGCTGGGTTGATGATATAGTGAAGTTCATAAGAGATGGTTCCACCCTTGAGGATCCAACAGAAGCGAGGAAAATTCGAGGCAAAGCCCCTCGATTCGTACTCGATGAGGAAGGAAGACTGTTTAAACGGTCCTTTCAAGGCCTTCCGCTGAAATGCCTGCGACCCTCGCAAGCTAAGGAGGTACTTGAGCACGTGCATGGAGAAAGTCGTGGAAGTCATTCAGGAGGAAGGGTACTTGCCAAGAAAATATTGAGAAGTGGTTTCTATTGGCCCGTGGTCTTGAAAGACCCAGTCAACTTCGCAAGGAAGTGCCCTAAATGCCAAATTCACGTTAATATACCTCGCCTCCCGGAAGCCTCGATGACACCCATCGGCGTTTCATGACCATTTGACCAATGGGGAATTGATATTGTCGGCCCCTTACCTCTGGTCGCTGGGTATGCCACGTCATTGCTCATATGTTCCAAGGTAGACCCCACTCTAAAAGTTGCTCAACATAACTGGAAGATCTTGATAACAACCCTCAAGGGTAAAGGGAATGCTCCCTCGAGAGGCCATGTAATGAGCCTAGCCCGCTCCTCTTCCTAGCATAGGGCCCTCGAGATGCTTAGGAACCGTACCCTCCCCTCGAGTGGGCCCTTTTCTTCGAGCATAATCATCCCTTGGTAATAATTTCGATTTCTCTGACACATGGAACGGGGTAGTGCGCCTGCACACTAACTTACGGCCTCTCTCCTGACACATTTGCAGACCTATTCCTGCAAACCTCCCACAAGGTGCCACGTACCTTGGGTGCCATCCCATTCGGGACCACATAGAGCGAAATGACCCTACAACCCTTACCCTTAATTAGAAAAGGGTAAGTGTTGTCTCTTGTAGGGGATCACCTTCTGCCTCTGAAACTTCACCTCCAAGAGAAAACCTATTGAGTTGTTGTACCCTCAATCTGGTCTTAAACTAGCTGGTAGAACTCACGCTTTTCAACTCCGATACTCCTTTTTTGCAAGAGCCTTGCCTCCCCGGTGGTTTCTTTATCTAATACAAATCTTAAATGGTGGTGGTGTGATCCTTAGTCAGATAAAACCCCATCAGTGGAGGCTCAATCAAGTGACCTTTTCCATATAGGGAGGGGGGTATTTTTGTCAATTAACTAGTAGAATGGAAGATTAAAACCATGAAAGTAGAAGGCATGGGACAAGCATGATTAATCTGAAATTGAGATTTCTCTTAAAGTAAAGAGAGTGATGGATAATTTAATCAAGAATTTTACTGTTCTTAATTTATTCCCAACCGATAAGAATCTTTCAAAGTAAGCCATTCCTAAACATAAATACTTTTTCTTCTATTGGCCTAACCCAAAAGATTTTTCAAACCTCTCTCCATAAGGCTGGTGTAATTTGTTTGTTTCTCTAAAGATAACACATAATAAGGAATAATTAATATGACTAATTCCATTTTCTCCCTACTAATACTTTCCCCGATCTTTACATTTTAGTTTAAATAATACATATATAACCTTGAGGCTGCAAATTAAATTACATAGCCTTCGACATTTTTAGGGTTATACGTGAGGGACACACAATGGATTCAGTCTAGGATTGCAAAACTAGATGAGCTTGTTCGTGGTTAAGCTCAACTGAAATTCAAGTTTTTTGACCTCGAGCTTGTTATAGTTTGCGCCTCTTCTTGATTAAAATTATGCATAACTGAATTCACCTTTCAAACATTTATGTTGATTAATTATAAGTATTGGAAGATTATACATACTAGCTCCCCAAAGGTTTGAAGTACTTGAAAAAAGCTATAATATAAAAGGTAACCATAGAAATGAGATTTCATGTTTCGCCTAAGAACATCCCTCGTGTAGGGACGTAGTATTAATAATTTTGCAATTTTTATTAGGACACTTTTCAACTTAAAATGAAATTTCGGAAAGCGTATTATTTTTTTAAAAAACTAAAGTCCCATTTATAATTTTATTTATGGAATCTCATAACTATAATAATTGGTAAATTTATCCTAAATACATTTTTAAAAGGGATGATTACATCCAACTACACTCAGATTTGGCCTAATTACAATTGAGTCCCTATTATTTGCATATTTAGCATGTAGTCCCTCAACTTTACATTCCGTTTGAGGTCCCTGACGTCTGTTAGGGTTCCGTTCGGTTGGTTAGTTGTTCTTCCTAAATTGTCTCAGAATTTATTATAAATATATCCCTGTAGTTTCTTCACTACTAGAAGAACGCCCAATAGCAACGGATTTTAGCCAAATTAGCAACGAATTCGGCTTAACGGATTTAGTAACGAAAATTTTCCGTTGCTATAACCCTCGTGACTAATCTATAGCAAGAGATTTAGCAACGAATTATTAGCAACGGATATTAGCAACCGAATTTTCGTTGCAAAATCCATCTCAAAAGGTAATAATTCAAATTAATAAATTAAAATTTTATTTGCTGGCACGAGAGAACCACCTCCCGAACCGCACTAGCCTAGTAGTTTTGAACCCCCACCCGGACCGCACCACCCGAACCCAACCAAACCAGCCCCAGGTAAGCTCATGAGATAAATTGCATAATTTGTGCCATCCATGAATCGAACCTGAGTCTCCAATGTAGAAGATTGGACCCCCAACTAACTTGGAAAGCTATGTTATTGATAATATTATGTCATTTGTTATATTTAACAACAAACAAATATTCATACACTAGTTTAAATAAATAAATAAATTTAAATATATAATTATTTATATTAATACATATTCCATTAAAAATTTTACTACTTAATTATTAATTAACTATATATTCCAAGTTTTAATTATGACATAAAAATCTAATATATATCTGATGGGGTCAAAACACGCTTGTCCTCATCTTGGCACGTGGCACCTTAGGATGATGGCACTTGCTTCTCTAAGATTACATCAGACATATCCGAGCGCTCAAACCTCCGAGCGCCAGCATCCCGCAAGAACACGCATCGACTCTACTATGGATACACGTGCATCAACACTATTGCTCTTACCGCTCTTTCACAAGCATTGTTGGTATTGTATGACTAGTACCTCAATCAATCTAAGCGAGCCTTCTTCGTGCGCTACATTCCCTCGGAGAGCCCTCGTCACAACTTTTACAACAAGTTCCAGCCTTCATCCCCTAGCGGATATCTTGGCCTCCCAGGCTTCTGGTTGTCACGAGCGTGCTCTTAAGCCCTCGTCACAAACCTCCCAAACGGCTCTCTAACACATCGTACATGCCCGCGCACCTGCCCCTGTTGCCAACACTAACTCTCAGCAGCTTTTGCAGAAGATTCCTCTTAGGTTTCTCTCTCACAGCGCCACGTGTTAGGGCAACATTCGGCCAGGACCACATGGGGCAAATGACCAAAGGGTCCTTGACCAACCCTCAACTATAAATAAACGGAGTCATCTCCTTCACTGTAAGCGATCCTCATTACTGCAACTCCTACTTGGCTTACATTTCCTCTTTCAGATCATCTGACTTGAGCGTCGGAGAGCCAAACTGGGCATCACCCCCGGTTCCCCCAGCTTGGCCTTCTGACTTTTCAGTGTGTTTATCCTAGCAGGTAGAACCCCATTTTCTCCGGCGAGATTCCGGCGGTTTCCCCATTCAAACAAATTCTAAAGTGATCGGATTCTAATCCCCCCTTTTCGGAACCCATCATTTTTGGCGCCGTCTGTGGGAAACCAGCTCTCAGCCTTTTTCTTCTCTTCTGCTAGTTGAAAAGCAAACACCCCAAATCATTACAGCTATGGTGGCTACGAGATCCGGCGCCGCGGGAGGAGGAGATAACACCTCCCATAACGTCAATGCCATTATTCCCTCCGTCCCTGTAGGCGGAGGCCCACCCCCTACCGTCGCTGAGGGTGAGGTACCCCCCTCAGGGGTGACATCCCAGGCAGAATCTTCAGTTCCCCCTCCAACACCGCCGGCACCACCAGCTTTCGGCGCCGCCGGAGGAATTCCTCTCTCTGCTCTTCCGCAGCCACCCCAAACTCAATGGGTACATGCCCATGCAAACCCAGGAGGTCAGAGTTACATGATGCCGCCGCCGGGATACACGCTTACCCCCACTGTTATGGTGTCGCCGGTTCGACCTTACCTCGCCGGCCAGATCCAGCTCACATATCGGGAGTGCCACCCGGAACGAGAACGGGAAATCACTGTTAAGAAGGAGCGCCATCAGGAGTGCAAAAGGTTGCCACTGCCCCCTGACGTTTCGAGCGTATTCCACTCACCCGACCGAACTCAGAGGTTTATAACCTCTCTGACAAGAAACTCTTTAAGAGACCCATCAAGATGAGAGAGACAGAGTCGCTGAAACATTCAAACAAGTACTGTGCCTTCCATAAGCAAAAGGGGCACGACACGGATGAATGTCGCCAGCTGGAGGCTGAGATTCAGAGGCTCGTTGCGGGGGGACATTTGAAGGAATTCGTGAAAATTCTGGAGCGCTTTGATGAGCGCTGTCGAGATCGTTCCAGGGAGAGAAGAAGGAGCCCGTCCCGGTCAAGAAGTCCGCGAGGAAGAGGTCCCCCTGAGACCAGCAGCCATCGGGGCAACAAAGGAAGGGCCCTTAGCAGGAAAATACGCCTTTTGCGGTCATTAACATGATCGTGGGAGGCTCTTCAGGGGGAGATTCCAATGCCGCTCGGCGGAGGTATGTCCGGAGTTACGACCAATGCCCATCCGTATCCAAGTCCATTTATGCTATACAGAAGGCCAAGGATCAGCGCTCCCGAGAAAATGATGTAATAGGCTTTGATGATAGGGATTTAGGGCACATTGTAACACCCCATGGGGAAGGTGAAACTTCTGACTGCCCCATGGTGGTTAGTGTGGATGTCCACAATCATGTTGTAAAAAGGGTGTTAGTGGATAGTGGAAGCTCTGTTAATGTTTTGCCTTACTCCACATTTTTGAAGATGAATGCCGACCTCCCACTAGAGCCTCTCAAAACGGCTCTAATTAGTTTTGGGGGATCAGAAGTTGTCCCACGAGGGCAAATACGCTTGGCCACCTCATTTGGCCGAGCCCCCCAGCATAAGACGCTCACAGTCACATATGCCGTGGTAGAAATTGATATTCCCTATAACATCATAATTGGGCGCCCAACCCTCGTTGATTTCAAAGCCATCATCTTCACCTATCACCAGAAGATTAAGTTCCCCACCCCCGAGGGCGTGGGAGAAGTGTTGTGCAATGTGCGAGAGGCTTGGGAATGTTACATGTTGTCCCTCAGAAAGCCTAAAGCGGAGAAAACCTTCCAAATCGGATCTACCAAAAATTCTGTAGACTTTCCCAACCTGGACGAGGATAGCCCAATGCGCAAGAGGTCCAAGTTGTACAAGAAGAGGAAGGAGGCTAGTACCGAGAATCCTCTCGAGAGTACCCCGCCAGGGACGGTCGAAGATTCATCCTCAGAGGGGGACGAGCGGGAGAAGGATGAGCCCGCTCATGGTGAGCGCTTGATCGGAAAGAAGAGGGCGCTCGAACTTCCCCGCCCTGAAATAAGGATGGAACCCTCGGAGAAGTTCCTCTCTATTGAATTGGAACCTGGAAACAAGGATAAAACTACTCAGATAGGGTCCAACCTCTCGGGGCCTTCTCAGATTATGATGATCGACTTCCTCAGAGAGAACATTGATGTATTTGCGTGGAAAGCCTATGACCTCACAGGGATTGACCCAAGTGTCATTGTCTATAGGCTTAATGTGGTCCCTTCTTTCAAGCCCATCAAGCAGAGAAAACGAGACGTACACGACTTTCGAAAGAAGGTCATCGAAGAAAAGGTTAATAAACTCTTGGAGGCTCAGTATATCGAGCCCATCTTATACCCAGAATGGTTGTGTAATGTGGTTTTGGTGCCCAAGAGTGCGAACAAGTGGCGAATGTGCAATGATTTCATTGATCTTAACAAGGCTTGCCCTAACGATCCTTACCCACTGCCCCGGATAGACCAACTGGTGGATTCGACCGCTGGATGTGAACTTATGAGCATGATGGATGCCTTTCAAGGATACTATCAGATCTTTATAGCTCCGGAGGACCGCCCCAAAACTTCATTTGTTGTCCATTTGGGGGTGTATTGCTTCCTAGTCATGCCTTTTGGGCTGAAGAACGCTGGAGCCACATATCAGCGGCTCGTCAACAAGATGTTTGAAAGTGAAATTGGAGGGTCCATGGAAGTTTACGTAGACGATATGATTGTTAAAAGCGAGCGTCTGGACTCACATTTGGAAGATCTCAAGCGTACTTTTTCAATCTTGCGTCAGTATGGGATGAAATTGAACCCTTCAAAGTGCACCTTTGGAGTGCAAGGGGGAAAGTTCTTAGGTTACATGGTCAGTCAGAGGGGAATTGAAGCCAATCCTGAGAAGATCAAGGCTATCTTGGAGATCCCCTCTCCTCGAAATCTTCGAGAAATGCAAGTAATGGTAGGAAAGATCATCTCCTTGAACAGATTCATTTCGCGCTCGGTGGATAGGAATCTTCCTTTCTTCAAGATTTTGAGGTATGCCCGGAACTTCGCTTGGACGGAGGAATGCGAAAAGGCTCTACAGGATATGAAGGCTTATCTATCGAGCGCTCCTCTACTGACTAAACCCATCGAAGGCGAAAGGCAATTTATATATCTTTCTGTTTCGGCCGAGGCTACGAGCGCTGTGTTGATAGCTGTACGAGAGCGGAAACACTTGCCCGTTTATTACTTAAGCAAGACGTTGCAAGGAGCTGATAAAAAATATTTGGAAATCGAAAAATTTGCGTTTGCCCTCATTAATGCATCAAGACGTTTGAGGCCTTACTTTCAAGCACACTCAATAACGGTACTCACTGATCAACCCTTGAAGCAAGTTTTGTCCAAGCCAGACGTGTCAGGGAGACTGATAAAATGGGCCATTGAATTGAGCCAGTTTGATTTATGCTTTGAGCCCAGAACTGCCATACAAGCTCAGGTTGTATCTGATTTATTGGTTGAGCGCTTTGGTTTAGAGCCCTCTGTTCCTGAGGGCAAAGGATTATGGGTCCTGCACATGGATGGTTCCTCAACCTCTCAAGGGGAGGAGCAGGGGTAGCCCTCAGAGACCCTAATGGGATTGAGTTGGACTTTACGATCAGGTTGGATTTTCAAGTCACGAATAACGAGGCAGAATATGAGGCCCTTATACAAGGACTAGAAATTGCTTCTCAGAATGGAGCTTCTAGAATTACTGCATATGTGGATTCTCAGTTAATTGCGAGCCAAATTGAAGGAACTTATGAGGCTAGAGAAACCACCATGGTGCAGTACTTAAGCAAGGCTCGGGAAATCATTGGGAAGTTCAAAGAATTTCATCTGCTTCAAGTCCCACGGGCCGAGAACGAGCGCGCTGATGCTCTTTCAAAATTTGTTTCGGCGTTAGAAGGCACTTTTGAGCGCTCGGTGACATTCCTTAGAACGGAAGAGCCTCTGATTAAGGAGAAAATTGCCAAGGAGGCGGTCGCTATGATTGATCCGCTTGAACCATGTTGGCTGGATGACATCATCAGGTTCCTTAGAGATGGTATTTTTCCCACTGATAAGGTAGAGGCTCGGAAAATAAGGAGCAAGGCCCCACAGTTCTCTTTAGATTCAGGGGGAAGACTGTTCAAGAAATCATTTCAAGGGCCTCCACTGAGGTGCTTAAGGCCCTCGCAGGCGAGAGAAACGCTTGAACTCATTCATAGTGGGAGATGTGGAAATCACTCAGGAGGCGTATTCTGGCCAAGAAGATTCTAAGGAGTGGGTTTTATTGGCCCACGGTTCTGCATGACGCCCTCGAATTTTCCAGAAGGTGTCCAAAGTGTCAATTCCATTCCAATCTCCCTCAACTGCCAGCCGCTCAAATGATCCCGATAGATGTTTCCTGGCCCTTTGACCAGTGGAGAATAGACATTGTGGGCCCCTTGCCCATCGCTGTTGGACAAAAGAAGTTTGTCATTTTGGCTGTCGATTATTTCACCAAGTGGGCCGAGGCCGAGGCTGTGGCAAAGATCACCTTCCGGTTTGTGAGGGACTTCATTTGGAAGAACATCATATGTAGATACGGCATTCCGAGGGTGCTTATTTCTGATAATGGATCCCAGTTCATAGCCGCTGACACACGAGAGTGGTGTTCGGAATTGGGGATTGAACAAAGCTTTACCTCCGTAGGCCATCCCCAAGCCAATGGACAAGCAGAAGTTACCAACAGAGTCATTTTGCAGCACTTGAAGACGATGCTGGAGAGTAAGAAGAGTGAATGGGCAGAAGAGTTGCAAGGGGCACTTTGGGCTTATCGCACTACTCCACGAGCGGCCACTGGCGAGACACCTTTCGCGCTCGTGTATGGGTCAGAAGCAATGATACCAGCTGAGATTGCAAATGAATCCGCTCGTGTAGCTTATTTCGAGCCTCAACTTAACGAGAATAACAGAAGCCTAGAATTGGGCTTATTGGATGAAAGAAGAAACCAAGCTTGGGCCAAGATACACAAATATAAGGCAACTGTGGCTCAACAGTACAACAAGCGGGTGAGGGAAAGAACCTTCCAAATGGGAGATTTGGTCTTGAAGAAAGCCGAAGTATCCAAACATGTGGGGAAGCTGGACCCCAACTGGGAGGGTCCATTCAAGGTAATACAGATCAGAGCAAACAACACCTACACCCTGGAGACACTTCAAGGCGAGCGCTTGCCTCGCCCTTGGAACGCATGTAATCTCCGGCGGTTTTATGTTTAAGAAACTCTTTACCGGGCGATGATGTAACCACCTCGTTAATGAGCTCTATATGCTCCACATTACAACTAGAATATGATACCTTCCTCTCAGTATCTTTGGATTTACACTTCTTTATTTTGTTTGATCATATAAGACCCACACCCCTCGTATTCACGAGCGCAATGGGTCACTTATATGGTACATGGGTTACGTTTGCCGGTTCTCTACTCCACATGAGGGGACGCCCTCATAAGGATAGACTGGTAACGCTCACAACCAACCTAATAAAATGGAAGAGAAGTACGATGAAAATCCCAGTAGACCTTGGCCGTCTGTCACGACGCCTTGCGCTCGAAAACGGGATTGTTCGCAAATGGGAACAGTGCAAGCATGTTCTGAGAATTTTTCAGAATCAAGAAGAAAATTCGCAAGTCTTGAATGGGGGGGGGGGGGGGGAATCACTCAGTAAGACCCTCGCAAATACTCAATACTTAGCAAAATTTCCAGGATTAAGAAGAAATTTCATCAATCTTGAACGAGGGCAGCCATTCAATAAGACCCGCGTATGTACTCAAGACTTAGCCAAATTTCTAAGAACAAAAGCAAAAGTTTACACAAAGTTTTGAATGAGGGGCATTCTCATCATAAGACCCCTGTAATTACTCAAGACTTAGTTAGATTTTTCAAAATATTTAATGGAATCTTTCAAGTTCCAAAGACTTTATCTGAGTAATGCGGTTTTCACTAAGCATGTTACACACAATCTTACCACTACAAGATTTGTCCACAACAATCGCGAGATGAAAATTCGCAATCAAGAAAAAGGTAAAGAAAAACAGTATTCTGAAGGAAAGAAGGAATTTCATTATTAAAGGCTTTCACCTGAATTACAAAATAGAGGCTCAAAGGCCCATGAGTTTCTTAACAAAAGTTGAAAGCATTAAAATAAGGAAAGGCTTCAGGCGGCAGGAGCAACATCTTCATCAAGAGCCACCAAAATGTTCCGGGCCACTGGACCATAAACGGGGCCTTCTAGCTCCAGAGGTTGGGCAGCTGGTGGCTCAGGCTCCTGCAGATCGTTGGGCTCGTTGGCATCAGGGGCAATTGCGTTGGCACCCTCAGCAGCTGGGGCATGGGTATCCTCCCCGATAGGCACTTGAGGCTCATGTTCAAGGGGATCATTCTGTGCGGCTTGGGGGGCATTCGCTACTGGATGGGCATCCATGTATTCGTCCTGGAGGAGTTTGACCAGGAACTCATACTCAGGCTCTGAAATTGAGTCTGAAGGATCACCCAAGTCATCGTCATCCTCCTCGCATTGCTCATTAAGCATGAGCCCCATCCCTTCCGCCTCACGAATGGCTGGATCTGTCAGCCCTTTGTGGATACCCTGCTCGATGGCTAAGTTGAAGGCCTTTTGAGCCTCATCCAGGCAGTGTAGGGAAGCTGTGAAGTTGAAGGCCTTAGAGTGACAGAACTTGATGAGGGCCTCCTTGTTCGCTCGTTCAAGGCTACGGGGCCATTCATTCATTGTATCATTTAACTTCCTCTCAGCCTCTAGAGCCCTCGTCTTCCAGCTCTCACGCTCGGCCTCTGCTTTCTTGAAGTCCTCATTCATGTGGGTCAGCTGGTCGCTCAAACCGCTTCGAGCGCTCTCCACCGCCATAAAGTCCTCCTTTAGCTTATTCAACTCCCCCTCCGTCTTTTTGTACAGGTCCTTGAGGGACTCATACTTGGCTATCTCAGTATCCAGCTCCACTTGAATTTGAGCCGGATCGTTAGCACGGGCCATCTTCTTGTACTTAGCCTTACGATCGGCGTAGGCGGATGCCCGCATTTGCATGTTCTTGAGCCTGGGGAGTACTTGCTGCGTGGGTTCGAAAGAAGGGAAATATTAGCAAGGAAGAATTAGAAAGATGCTTACCAGAGATAGCAATGTGACAAGAAAGTAAAGACTTACGGAGATCAAGGCGTGGGCCGCGTCGTAGGCCACTGTCTCCACAGACTCGCTGAAAAGATGCCTGTGGTCCGCCGTGAATTGGGCCTTGTCATAGAGGTTCTCGCTGACGGTTTGAGCGAGCGTGCCGGGCCTTAGCAGAACTGGCCCACCGTCGGAGGCGCCCGAGAAGTTCCTGTCCCCTCGTCGGGGGAACTCCCATAAGTACTCTTCCTCTGAAGAGGAAGTTTCCCCCTCACCCTTGGGGCCCTCAACCACTTGCTTCCCTTTGCCCCTTATTGCTACAGTGTCGGGCATCCTCTTCCTCTTACGGGAATGTCTACTGGCGCTTGGCAGATTCTCATTTATTGCCAAGGGAGGCCTCACCTGGTTAACGTTGTGAGGGTCGGACACCCTCAAGTCCGCCGGAGGAGGAGGTGGTCGCACCATCATTCTGTTTTCGGGATTGGCCACACGGTTTTCTTCTCGGCCACTAGGGGGTTGCACGTTGGAAGATGAGCCCGAACCACGAGCGTCACCCCTGCTACCACGGTTTCGAGGGCGTTGTTGCTCCCCCTGTTGGGTTTGATTTCTGTTGGCATGAGCGAAACGAGCGGCGTGCCTAATTCCTCCTGCCATCTCTAAGATATTTGCTCCTACAAGAAAAATAAGTACCTGAGTTAAAATTCCATAAACAAATTATTCGCTGTGCAAGATTGAAAAAAAAGAAGAATACAGTTAGTATTCCTATCTAAAAGTTAGTGCCCTAAGAATCTAACCGTCTCTTTCCATGTTATGAGCCGGGGGGTTGTCAAGATAATAAGGGTCGTTAGAGAGACCACACAAGAACATAAGCTCTGCGTTGTCTATCCAGTCTTTCGCTTCAATAAGGTGACCCTCGTCCCTTAGAGCCTCCGCCAAACTCTTGGCCCAATCCCGAGGAAGGGCAGGTTCCAGGCGGCTCTTTGAAACCGAACCCCAATTTGAGGGCACCCCAAAGCCTTCTTCCATGGGGGCCTTGACAAAGATAAATTTTTCCTTCCAGTTAGGACCGTAAGTACTGGAGGGAGAATTGATTAGCTTCGTGTGAGCTTTCACTTGGATGTAATAGAAGCCTGCCTCAGGGGATGAGCGGGATGAGGTGACTACTTGGAAGAGTGCAGTAAAGTTCCACACAGAGGGCTCGTAACCAACGCTCCTCATCAGAATAACGAAGCTTGTTAGTAAAGCCAGACCGTTGGGCACGATTTGGGAAGGACAGAGGTTCAGGTCATTCAGTAAACGGACCATTGGGATCGAAATTGGGAACCTCAATCCCCCAGAGCTGACAGCATCCACATAAACTGCCATCTCACCAGGAGGCGGATGATTGGCACGCTCGTGATTAGCGGGGATTCTCCATGTGAAACGTTCATCCCAGAAGATGGGTGCCAGCATTGTTTTCACCTCCCCTAGGGTAACCGTGCTGGGAGTTTCGTCTGGGGTGCGCTCGGTAGCCTGGTAGCCTGAGTCTTCACCCTCCTTGGATCCTTTGGACTTCTTGGTTTTTCTGGGCTTTTGTGGTTTTTTGCCCTTTCCTTTGTCGCGGGCCCTTTCGGAGGGCCCCGCTGCCTCTTCTGTCATCAGCGTTGGAGCAGCCCTTGCTACCGTCACAGCATAGCGGTGGGGATGGGTAGCACTCTCAGTTACTGGAAGAATTCCCCCTGTCTCTGCCTCCATTACTAGGTTCATCTCTTCAAAAATAGGTTCAACCCCTTCTGGGTCCCTTACATCTATGACTGTCATAGCCCCTTCCAACCCTTCATCCCTGAAAGAATCCGGAGGAGATGAATTTTGGGTGGCCATCTCCCTGATTCCACGGGCAAACTCCTCTACATGACGATTGGCCATGGCAGTGTTGGAATTTGAAAGAGATTAGGGGATTTTTTCTGGGAAAGGTTGTACACCTAAGGAGATTTGAGATTTCCGGGGAGGAGAAGCCTAAGGAATTGCTGAATCCTAAATTTGAATCCTAAAATTAGCGAAGTTAGAAAGTTTCACCGAATATTACCTTAAGGTTTCTGGGAAGAACTCGAAGGAAGAATGGAATGCTCTGTGACTGGTATACGGAGAGATTTTTGCAGAAGGGTGCTTGGAAGATATTGTTCGCGTAAAAAGGTGGAATGGATACGGGATCCCTTATTTATAGGGATGGGAGTTGGTACGTTTCTGGCAGAAAATTCAAAATAGGTAATCATTTCCCACCTAGGAAACCGTTCACTTTATGGAAACGTCGCGCATTCCCCAAGCCTTACGCGCCCCACGCGCATCATCATTTAATGCTCGTATGCTCCAGATGGTCAGAAGAAAGGACAGCATTTAATGCTTGGACATAACAAGCGGTCAGATGAGAGGACCGCATTAAATGTTCAATCAGAAGGAAAATTATCCAACACGCCAAAAACCCTCCCAAACATCACGCTCGGGGGATCGTACATATTGAATTCTACAGCCCTTATTAAAAAGGACTACAGAATTGGGGGGCAAAATGATGGGGTCAAAACACGTTTGTCCTCATCTTGGCACGTGGCACCTTAGGATGATGGCACTTGCTTCTCTAAGATTACATCAGACATATCCGAGCGCCAGCATCCCACAAGAACACGCGTCGACTCTGCTATGGATACACGTGCATCAACACTATTGCTCTTACCGCTCTTCCACAAGCGTTGTTGGTAGTGTATGACTAGTACCTGAATCAATCTAAGCGAACCTTCTTCGAGCGCTACATTCCCTCGGAGAGGCTTCCCCTTCAAACTTTTACAACAAGTTCCAGCCTTCATCCCCTAGCGGATATCTTGGCCTCCCAGGCTTCTGGTTGTCACGAGCGTGCTCTTAAGCCCTCGTCACCAACCTCCCAAACGGCTCTCTGACACATCGTACATGCCCGCGCACCTGCCCCTATTGCCAACACTAACTCTCAGCAGCTTTTGCAGAAGATTCCTCTTAGGTTTCTCTCTCACAGCGCCACGTGTTAGGGCAACATTCGGCCAGGACCACATGGGGCAAATAACCAAAGGGTCCTTGACCAACCCTCAACTATAAATAGACGGAGTCATCTCCTTCACTGTAAGCGATCCTCATTACTGCAACTCCTACTTAGCTTACATTTCCTCTTTCTGATCATCTGACTTGAGCGTCGGAGAGCCAAACTGGGCATCACCCCCGGTTCCCCCAGCTTGGCCTTCTGACTTTTCAGTGTGTTTGTCCTAGCAGGTAGAACCCCATTTTCTCCGGTGAGATTCCGGTGGTTTCCCCATTCAAACAAATTCTAAAGTGATCGGATTCTAATCCCCCCTTTTCGGAACCCATCAATATCAATTTAAGTATAAATTATTATGAACAAAAAAAAGGATGGAAGTTTTACATAACTAAATAATTAGATTTAGTTAGTTGTTGAATAAAGAACTTTTATGTTATATGAAGTATTCACTTATACATTTGTAGAACAATATCTGCATTTTGAGGAACTATAGTATTATTTAGCAATCATAGTTGAATAACTTAATGAAGAATTATTTTATTAATATGAAACATTTATATTTGAATTTATAGAATTATATCTAAATATTGAAGAATTATTGTGTTATGCAGCCGTTAGATGTTAGATAAAGAATTTTTCTTTTAATATAAAGTACTTATATTTAACTTTGTAGAACTATATCTAAATATTAAGAAATTATTGTGTTATGCAACTGTTAGATGTTAAATGAAAAACATTTCTCTTAATATGAAGTATTTACATTTGAATTTCGAGCATTATATATGAATTTTAAGGAATTATTGTGCTACGCCACTGTTAGTTTTTAAATAAAAAATTTTCTTTGAATAACATTATGTAATTGTGGAACTATATATCTAACTATCCGTTAAATATATGATTATTTTTATTAGATATATATAATCGTATATATAGAGATATTGTATTAAGCATTGTTAGCTTTTAATTATACACTTTTGTGTTTTAATTATGATGCACATCTTTTAATGATTTATAATTTATATTATACCTTATAATATATCAACAATATAAGTTTTCTATCAAATAAAAATATTAAAGGCTTTTATATATGTGATGGGGACCACCCTATAGGAGACGTGACAACAACTCACACATGTACGAGTAGAAGGACTCTGCGGATAAGAACGACTCCATGGATATACAAGTAGAAGAAGGACTCTGCGGATAAGAACGAATCCACGTGAATCTTTACATATACGGATAGAATGAGGATTCTACAGATAAGAACGAATCTACGCGAATCTATGCACATACGAATATAATAAGGATTCTGCGGATAGGAACGAATAGAAGAAGAACTCGCGAAGGACTCTAATGTAGACGATTAGTAAACCCTAACTGTACTCTTTGTATTCGCCTATATAAAGGAGATGAATAGACGCAAATAGAACACACAACAAAACAATAAAAAACAAAGAGAAGAGGAGTAAGAGAGAAAGAGGAGTCGTTCTTATTGATACTCATCAATATGAAAGGTTATACTATACAAATATTAATTCTACATAATCCCATATTCTGTTAAAATTTTTTTTTTTTTTTTTTGGTCAGATATGTTGTTAATTTTAACTGATGAGATAACGTGAAGAGAGGGGGGGGGGGGGGGGGGGGCTTGTTCAGGGGGTAATCTGTAATTTCGCCATACCTCGGGGGGGCGTTCGTAATTATCCCTTATTATTATGAATAGTATTAATGAAATAAATTTAAAATTTGTGTTTCATTCATAACTTTATTACTTGGCGTACCAATCATAGCAATGCTATAATCAAGTCATTCCATTCATTTGTTCATTTCATTACAAAGCTCATTCCGTTCCTGCCTCATTTCATTCATGCATACCAATCATACCGTTAAAGTAAAGAGAGTGATGGATAATTTAGTCAAGAATTTTACTATTCATAGTCTATTCCCAACCGATAATCTTTCAAAGTTAACCATTCCTAAACCTAAATTTTTTATCTTCTATTGGCCTAACCTTTTCTCTTCACCTACCTTCTCCAAAGACATTATTCATTTTCTTATAATTTTGTCTTCCACTTCAAATTATCAAAAGACAAAAGATTTTTCAAACCTCTCTCCATAAGGCTGGTGTAATTTGTTTGTTTCTCTAAAGATAATACATAATAATTAATATGACTAATAGCATTTTCTCCCTACTAATTACTTTCCCCGATCTTTACATTTTAGTTTAAATAATACATATGTAACCTTGAGGCTGCAAATTAAATTACTTAGCCTTCGACATTTTTAGTGTTATACGTGAGGGACACACAATGGATTCAGTCTAGGATTACAAAACTAGATGAGCTTGTTCGTGGTTAAGCTCAACTCAAATTCTAGTTTTTTGACCTCAAGCTTGTTAAAGTTTGAGCCTCTTCTTGATTAAAATTATGCATAACTGAATTCACCTTTCAAACATTTTTTTTTTTTTTTTTTTGTTTTTTTGGGTGCAAACATTTATGTTGATTAATTATAAGTATTGGAAGATTATACATGCTAGCTCCCCAAAGGTCTGAAGTACTTGAAAAAAGCTATAATATAAAAGGTAACCCTATATATGAGATCATTTCATGTTTCGCCTAAGAACATCCCTCAGCTCGTGTAGGGACGTAGTATTAATAATTTTGCAATTTTCATTAGGACACTTTTCAACTTAAAATGAAATTTCTGAAAGCGCGTATTACTTTTTTTAAAACTAAAGTCCCATTTATAATTTTATTTATGGAATCTCATAAATATAATAATTGGTAAAATTTATCCTAAATACATTTTTAAAATTGAGACAATAAAATCGACATCGATTTAATTAAATTTTATCGCCTGGACAGCCTACCCTATCGTGGATTCTTATATTATTTGTCGGTTCTTAAATTATGGTATTAAACTTATTTTGGATTTATATATGCATTTGAGGAGATTTTAACTCAAAATCCGATTCATCGTAACCCAACTAATTATAATGATAAGTGTATTATACTTATTATTTGATTTGTCACTTTTCCTAACATTTCCACCAAACACACAGCTAAGTATAAAATTCTGTTGGCAATTTGATATATTTATTTATCAAAATTTAATAATTAATAAGGACAGATTTATATTTATATGCAATGTTTTCAAAAGACATAACATTTGAAATTAATAGTTATGATGAATGGTTATCACTTTATCCCAATTATTACTTTTTTTAAAACTAAAGTCCCATTTATAATTTTATTTATGGAATCTCATAAATATAATAATTGGTAAAATTTATCCTAAATACATTTTTAAAATTGATACAATAAAATCGACATCGATTTAATTAAATTTTATCGCCTGGAGTGGACAGCCTACCTATCGTGGATTCTTATATTATTTGTCGGTTCTTAAATTATGGTATTAAACTTATTTTGGATTTATATATGCATTTGAGGAGATTTTAACTCAAAATCCGATTCATCGTAACCCAACTAATTATAATGATAAGTGTATTATACTTATTATTTGATTTGTCACTTTTCCTAACATTTCCACCAAACACACAGCTGTTGGCATTTTGATATATTTATTTATCAAAATTTAATAATTAATAAGGACAGATTTATATTTATATGCAATGTTTCCAAAGACGTAACATTTGAAATTAATAGCTATGATGAATGGCTATCACTTTATCCCAAAAGATATTATGTTCCATTGCATAGTTTAAAATAACTAAAAATGAAAAGGAAAACACCATTTCGAATAGGTACATCATTATCTTTAAGGAGACTCCACGATTTGCATTTAATTCATTCAATACATTACTCACAATTACATACTAATACATAGTCTAGTATCTAAGTTATAAAAGAGATCGAAATACTTAGAGTCCGTGTTCTTGTAATTTGCAGTGTTTTTATTACGAGAAGTAGTCGTTGTATCTTACAGACAATTATCGTTAATTCTTAAGCACCTGAACGGGTCGGACAATTTCGTCTTAAAAAAAAAGAGAATTGAACTCTCATCTCAACTTTTCAATTGTCATAATAAAATCACGTCCTTATTACTCAAAATTATCCGATAAATACTTATCCCTTCATTATATCGATTTGATCAGATTAGATCCAAACTATAATTATTTAAAAGTAAAAAAAGGAAGATTCCCCAATTAATAGTATTGTAGCTATATAAACTGTAGTTTCGAATAGAATATTGATATGGAGTTATGGACACAAACTTTGTCACGTAATTCAAAAGAAAATTCCTTTTAGTGATAGTGGAGTCATTCAAGGTGTGAATTAATGAAACGGCCAATATGGATTGATCAAGTGGTTTGAAGGTTGATTCTCGAAGATAATGATTCGGGTTCAAATTCTTCTGACAATTTGGGATGCGTGTGTTAAAAAAAAGGAAAAAAGTGAATTAATGATTTGACAGTGGCTTGCCCAAAAAAAAAAAAATAATAATAAAATAAAATAAAATTTGATAGTGTCATTATCTAAAACTTAGAAATTAGTGATAGTGGAGTCATTCAAGGTGTGAATTAATATCCCACAACGTAATATTTTACATGGTTCAAATGATTCATTTTTATCTTTATTTTTTCACTCTTCTAAACACTAAACTTACACACACATACTTCCATACTATACTTATTAGAAAAATACAAAATCGGGATACCAACTGACTCCAACTAACAATTTTTGGATACTTATTATTCCGGCGATAAAATAATCCACTAACTCAAAAAATATGTTAATTTAATGACAAATTCGTCGGAAATTATCTAATCATCGCCGAAAATCAGTTAACTTGTTCAAGTTGATGATGTGGTATTACCCCACTTTGTCATGTCATTTCCACATTTTTTAAATTTTTTTTAAAAATCCACCTAATACACTTTAAATATTATAAAAAAATAAAAACAAAAAAAAAATCTAAAAAACTGTATATATTTATAGGGAAAATACATACAGCAAAATATATATTATAAATTAAAATATATAATAAATATGTGTATTCATATATATATATATATATATATATATAGATACTATATATATGCATATGTATATATTATGCTTTCACAATAATTAATATATAATATATATATTAATATATTAATATATATATATATATATATATATATATACATTCAAAAAATATATAAATATATTATATATAATGTAATTGTAATATATATATATATATATATATATATATAGAGAGAGAGAGAGAGAGAGAGAGAGATTTTTTTTGTTTTTATTTTTTTTATAATATTTAAAGTATATTAGGTGGAATTTAAAAAAAAAAAATTTAAAAATATGGAGATGACATGCCAAGGTGTGGTAATACCACATTATCAACTTGGACACGTCAACTGATCTCCGGCGATGATTAAGCAATTTTTGGCGAATTTATCATTAAATTGACACATTTTTCTCGTTAGAGGACTGTTTTGTCGCCGGAATAATAAGTGTGATACGTATAGGTTATGAACGTATCGAAGAAGACTCTGGAGTAGTCTCAGACTCGTAGAAATATAGGGGAGAAGGGAGGGTTCCGGCAAGACCGACTGGGCGGTTGAAGGGTTTGAGATAAGAGAGAGAATTCAGATTTAAAGATTGGGAAATTTGAAGTTGTTATTGCTTAATTACCAAACTAAACAATTCACGTAATATAAAGAAAACAACCATCTAGACTCAGGACTCCTAAGGAAAACAAATCAACGAAATCTCAAATTACCAAACTACTAAATATTGAATCATATCCTACCATATCCAAACTAATGTATATAGTAAATCATATTAATTCTATCATATTCCAACTAAGTTAATTCTGTCTTCATGAACCTGCACACTCCCATCCATATCACTCTTCCGCCCTTCACAAACCACCTTATCCTCAAGGTGTAACTCGGGAACAACCCGTCGAACGTTGCCTGCCGGTTCCCATAAGACGGCATCAAGAGACCCATCAGGAGTTGTTTATGAAATTACAAAAGTTAGCTCCGCTGTTTCTAGAATTATAGAAGTTGTCTCTGCCGAAATTGGCTGCTCAGGAGTTGTTTTGGAAAATACGGGTGATACGGGATCTTGAATTACCTGTTTTTCAACATAATCATCGTTGTTCGAATGTTCCTTACAATGATCGACATCTATATTAAGAGCCACTGCAGTTTGGTCATCTTCAACTGCATGAGTATTTTATGCAAATACCATTTCAACTGAGGAAACGTCTTTAGTTATCGGAGTGGGGTTGAAGGTTGGATGGGCTTCGGCACACCGAATCATACTGGACGATTCCGACGATTCCGAATCTACTCGCGATTCATCTGTTCGCGAAAGGTAGACTGAGAAGTCGTGTTGTAATTTCTACATTGTTTAATTGAGTTGTTGCAATGCCGTGGTGTGGGAAATCATTTGTCCAACAACTCGTTGTTGGAATTTTTGAAAACTTGTCGTGCTAACGAATGCAGCCATGAGCGAAATTCAATGAAAGCACCAATGATACGTCTAGGATATGAATGTATCGAAGGAAACTTCGGAGTAGTCTCGGACTCGTAGAAATATAGGGGAGAAGGGAGGGTTCTGGGAAGACCGACCAGGTGGTTGAAGGGTTTGAGATGAGAGAGAGAATTCAGATTTAAAAATTGGGAAATTTGAAGTTGTTATTGCTTAATCACCAAACTAAACAATTCACGTAATATAAAGAAAACAACCATCTAGACTCAGGACTCCTAAGAAAAACAAATCAATGAAATCTCAAATTACCAAACTACTAAATATTGAATCATATCCTATCCTATCCAAACTAATGTATATCGTGAATCATATTAATTCTATCCTATTCCAACTAAGTTAATTATGTCTTCATGAACTTGGACACTCCCATCCATATCAAAGTGTCCCGAAATTACTAGTTGGGTCAGTTGGTATCCCGATTCTCATGGCCTTTAATCGGCAACCTTCACCTAATCGGTTCTAACAAGCACCAATCCCTTCACCGTCTATCCCAGAAATACGGCGAACAAATACTGCTAAGATTCGGCAAAGTGGTAGTCGCATCGTCTCCTGAAATGGCCAAGCTGTTCTTGAGGACACAAGACATCGTGTTTGCCTCGAGGCACTCCCTCAGCGCTACCGGCAAATACACCAGCTACAATTTCTCTAACATGGGGTGGGCACCGTACGGGCCCTATTGGAGACAGGCCCGAAAGATCTTCCTCACAGAGGTTTTACATGCGAAGAGGCTCAAGTCATTTGAGCATATTCGCGTGGAGAAGAGACGGAATTTCCTATCTCGTTTGTTTTCCCTGTCGGGGAAACCGGTCGTGCTGGGGAACCATTTGAGGTGTTTTACTCTGACGCATGTGAGTCGGATGGTGCTGAGTAAAGAATACTTTAAGGAATCGAAACACAAGAAGTCTGTTTTGAGTGTGGATGAATTGCAAGGGATGTTGAATGAATGGTTTGTGCTGAATGGGGTTTGCAATATCGGGGACTGGATACCATGGCTCAGTTTTCTTGATTTGCAGGGATATGTGAAGAAGATGAAGGCTCTGTACAGGAAGTTTGATGGGTTTCATAACTTTATGATCGATGATCATGAGGCGAGAACGGATGGTGGGGGAGCGGGTTTCGTCCCAAATGACGTGTTGGATGTGTTCTTGCCAGTGGCGGAGGATCCTGGTGCTGAAGCTAAACTGATAAGGGACAATATCAAGGGATTAATGCAGGTATTAATCAGATCGAACTAGATCTCGTTTCAGTTTTGTATTTTATCTTCTATTTTACTTACCCACATATGTCACGGTGTACTGATGTGGTCGTTGTAAGCGTTTATGTGGCTTTATATAATAGTATATAGTATAGATGAAAATTCTCCATCTCCATTCTTAGGTCCTACTAGCCGGAGGGACCGATAGCGCGGCTATTGCAGTTGAATGGGCGTTCCATGAAGTCCTCAGACATCACCACGTACTTGAAAAGGCAAAAGAGGAGCTCGATAGGGTTACTGGAAAAACCAAATGGGTCCCTCGTTGTGCCACTGAAGACTGCAATGTTACAGGCTACGACATAGCGAAGGGAACGATAGTTTTGATAAACGCATGGAGTATAGGGAGGGACCCCAACTCTTGGATGCCCCCGAAAAGTTCTTGCCCGAAAGGTTTTCGGGCAAGGAAATCGACATGACAAATGGAAGTAACTTTGCTTTGCTGCCCTTGGGCTCGGGGAGTAGGGCATGCCCTGGATACAATCTTGGACTCAAGGTTATCAGATCTTTGTTTGTTAATTTGTTACTTGGATTTGAGTTGAAATTGGTTGAGGGAATGAGGCCAGAAGATATAAACATGGAGGAGGAGTAAACACTCACAACACATCCTAAAGAGCGTATTACCATTGTCATGGAGCTTAGACTCCCAAACCACCTTTATTGAATCAAGTTTGTTTTAAGAACATATCGATAGGATTTTGTATTTGAGGGAGAATTAAATATATTGTCCTGAATTTAGGAATGATTACAAATTAATCCCTATGGTCTTTCGAGTTGATTTTCCGACAGGTCATATCTATTCGAAAGCATGAAATTACAAATTTTTTGAAGTTATGATTTTTTTACTGAAAAATAAAATATACCTAAATTGCTAAATTGAGTGGGTTGGTGTACCAGAAATGCAATTTCCCCACACTTTACATAGTGTAATAACATTTCTATGAAAAATTACAATACAACAGTAATACCTCACTCGTGAGATGTTATTGTACAATATATACCGAGAAAATTGTTACTTTCGTCCTATAAATTACCCATTTTTTAATTTTAATCTCAACCATTAGTAATTTCTCAAGTTTTAGTCCCGTATTATCTAATTTTTTGCAAATTCCATCCCAAAGAGCATATTCCGTCCATTATTCGGTTTTAAAAAGTACATTCTGTTAAAATTAATTACATTTTACCCCGCGTAATGTTGGATAAATCCCCACTTGGACATCATATTTTTACTTAACTCCCTAATTCGGCATCATATATATTTTTACTTAACTCCCCACTAGTAGTACAAATATGATATAATGCAGTATTTCATATCTGTTGTATAATTTTTCTTAACTCTCAAAATATGTTGTATAAATTTCACATAATGTAGTAATAAAATGTTCTAATACAGTATTTATATCTTATTTTGTAATATAAATTTACGGGGAGTTAAGTAAAAATCTCCAAAATAATGGAGAGTTTTTTTAAACTGCCTCGTTTACCCCTCTATCAAATTTATTATTTTCAAATAACCTAAAAGATTACACACATATGCACTAATACCATCTTCCCCACATAACTACTCCACCCCACCCCCAACTAACCCACCACCGCCATCCTACCCCATTGTTATCTCCGCCGTTGCTACCATCGGGATGCCGCCACCACCAATATCGCACCAAATTGCAGCCACAACCACCACACCCTCAGCAAATAGCCACCGCCGCCACTACCTTCACGTTAAATAGTCACCACAGCCAGGGGCGGAGCTAGGAATTTTCGGCAGCCGGGGCTCTTAAATTTTTCTATGGCCGTCGAAAATAGAGGAGTTTGCGGGATGGGTATTATTGTTTTTAATTTGGGTGTATTAGAGTATTATGATTTAGCCTATGTTTTAAAACCCGGACCGAATGTCGAACCGGAGACCTTACTAGTTAGACCGGTGGTCCCGGACTTCAGGTGTGATGTCATAATTATATAATAAATATATTTAATTATATATTTATAAATATAATATTATTGATATTAGTAAGACATATAAAAAAATATGAATATATAAATTTATTAATAATCTTAAGCATATTTAATTAAAATTTATTTATATCTAATTAATGAAAATTTAATTAACATCATAAAACAACAAAATCTTTCAAAGGTACATAAATAATAATTAACACCATATTCATCTCATTAGTTACAACTTAATTAAACAATGCATAATAATCTAAGACTCCTAGGCCAAGCCCACCATCCTAAAGCCTAATATATAAATAATTTAGGTTTACTGGTTGGGGGATGGGGGCTATAATTAATTTGGGCTTCTGTGGTGGGTAGGCCGTGGGAGAAGAGGGCAAAATTAAGTTTGGACTTTGAGGAATTGTGACGGTTGGGCCTTGGGGGAGGGGTGCGGGCTTTGGCCTTTGGGGGTATATGATTTTTTATTTTTATTTTTTATATGGGGGTGGGGGTGGTGTGGGGGCGGAAGGGGGGGCTCAAGCCCCCCCTTGGCCTACATTGGCTCCGCCCCTGACCACAGCCACTGCACAATCACACCTAGTCTCCGCCTTCGCCGCCACTACCACCAACCCCAGCAAATCGCAGCCGCCACTACCACAAATTTGTAGAAGAGGAAAGGTGAATGGGTTCTGACGAGTTTTAGGGGAAGGTTGCTGTTTTTTTTTTTTTTTTTTTTCTGAGGGAAAGGGTCCGGTTTGGGCCGGGTTGGTGGTTGGGGGATGGGTGTTTGATTATTATTTTTTTTTTATCTTTTTTGTTTTTGGTTATAATTTTTTTTTAATATATGTTAATGAGTTATATATACATGTATATATTTTAGGTTTCCAATAGAAAAATATATATTTTTCCTTTTGATTTGTCATTATATAATTTTAAAAAAAATCATCATGTGTATATATATATTTTTAGTAGCATATTTTAGTAATTTTTTAAATTAATATTTTTATTTATTTATTTTGTAAAGGTAATAAATATATGTATACATATTATATTAATATAGTTAATTTGTTTGATATAAATTAATAAATTGGTAACGTTTAAATATAAATAATTAATTCAATTTTGTAGGGTTTTAAGTGAGAGCAAAATATTTTTGTGTTGTCATAAGTGAGAACAAAATATTTTAGAAGGGTAAGTTACAATTATTTTTATTTTTAATTGACGGATAATTAACGGTGGGATGAAATTTGTGAAAAATCAAATAATACAAAATTGAAATTGAGAAATCACTAATGGTTGGGACCAAAATTAAAAAGTGGATAATTTGTGGAACGAAAATAACAATTTCCTTATATATATATATATATATATTAAGGTCCTGATGTATAGATTAATTTGTAATTACTCCTAAACTCTCAAGTAATCTACGTGTAATCTGATCATGAGTTCATGACTCCTCAGGTTCAAATAGTGATTGATATGTCGCTTTAGAAAGTGAATCAATTTCTGGATGGAATAGTAATTTTCTCTAAAAAATATTTTCTAATTATGTTTCTGTATCAAAATATTATAACGTCCTAGCATCAAGCATGAGGCTAAAATGTACCCATTTGTTTACATCTCCAGAGGTTTCGTTTTCTTCCAAAACAAGCACCAAGTCTACTCTACTCTCACTTTGCCTCTAAACAAATTCTCTGCTACCACCATCAATGGAGATCAACATTTCTTTTGCCCTGTCAGCCTTATGCTTTCTCGCATTCCTCCTCTCCAAAACAGTTTTCCACAAGCGCCGCCAGAACCGAAACCTCCCTCCAGGCCCGAAACCATGGCCGCCTATAATCGGGAACCTGAACCTCGTGGGTTCGATCCCGCATCAGTCTCTCCACTTCCTGTCCCAGAAATACGGTGAAATAATGCAACTGCAATTCGGCCAATTCCCCATAGTGGTTGCATCATCTCCCGAGATGGCGAAGCAGTTCCTGAGGGTGCACGACATCGTTTTTGCCTCAAGGCCACTGCTGGCTGCCGGTAAGCACATCAGCTACAATTACTTGGACATGACTTGGGCCCCTTACGGCCCGCACTGGAGACAAGCCCGAAAGATTTACCTGTCCGAGGTTTTCAGCCCTAAAAGACTCGAATCCTCTGAGAAAATTCGTGTTGAGGAGAGAAAAAGGTTCATTGCCCGTCTGCGTTCCTTGTCGGGGAGTAACAAGAGCCCTGTGAGGTTGAGAGACCGTCTAATGCGTTACACTCTGTCGAGCATAAGTAGGATCGTTTTGGGCCACAAATACTTCAGTGAATCATCAGAAGATGGTAATTCTGATCAGGGTTTGGAGTACATTGTGAGCATAGATGAGTTGAGAGCGATGTCAGACGAGTGGTTGTACCTGACGGGAGTGTTCAACATTGGGGACTGGATTCCATGGCTTCGTTTTCTTGATCTGCAAGGTTATGTTAAGGAAATGAAGGCTTTGAATAAGAAATTTGACGGGTTCTTGGATTGTGTGATTGATGATCATCTTGCTAGAAGGGAAGCAAAAAGATCAAATTTGATGGCGACTTCGAATGACGTGGTGGATGCAATGCTTGATATGGCTGAGGATCCTAATCTTGAAGTTAAACTCACGAGAGATTGCATCAAGGCATTAGTACAGGTATACTAATTTCTCTAATTTTCTTGCTCAATTTCTCATAATGGTTTGGTAATATACATATAGATTATAATTATATATAGACCCCGAGGAAATATAGAAAACTACAATTTGGTCCCTTTTAGTTAAATAATTAAGTTTACATCCCTCATGAATTTAATAATTATACCGGTTAATTTAATCGAGTCAAGTTGGGGCTAGAATTTCCAACTCCACTAGATGGATTAATTGGTATTATATATGCTAAATTTTTATGTCACTCTTCATAAATTAAAATTTCTTGTATATGAAAAAAGCTTGAAAAATAGACCCACATATCAAAGAATAGGACAGAAATATCACTTCCTCGATCTCTAACTATGATATTTCATAATTTTGGTCCCAACATTTTAGCTTTTACTCGCATATAGTGTCTTTATACAACGAATGAACCTTATTTAATTTTGATTTGGTATACTTTACTTGCAATATTTCTTATACCAGAAGAGATAATTCATAAGTCCAAATTGCTTGAGATATTTCAGAGTCTGGCATTATAATTTGTGAGTCACTTTCAGTTGAATTACAATTAAATCTACTGAGTGTTACTCATGATTTATAAAAATTCTAACCCAAACTCTATTTGTGGTTTTTGTGGTTGCAGAATTTATTGGTCGGTGGCATAGATACCTCAGCTACCACAATAGAATGGTCCATCCACGAAATCCTCAAACAAGCACACATAATCAAGAAGGCTAAAGAAGAACTCGATAGAGTGATTGGAAGAAACAGATGGGTAGAAGAGGATGATTTCCCCCAACTGCCTTACATAGATGCCATAGTCATGGAGACAATGAGGTTACATCCTCTCGGGACGCTATTAGCTCCCCACTATGCCATGGAAGACTGCAACGTTGCAGGCTTCGACATAGCAAAGGGAACGACTGTGCTCATCAATGCGTGGAGCATAGGGCGGAACCCTAGTGCATGGGATACACCCGAGGAATTCTATCCTGAGAGGTTTGTGGGCAAAGAAGTCGATATAAAGGGAGGTAATTTTGCCCTACTGCCCTTTGGCTCTGGCCGGAGGAGGTGCCCGGGATACAGCCTCGGACTGAGGGTCGTTCGAACGACGTTGGCTAATTTGTTGCATGGATTTGAGTTGAAATTGGTTGAGGGGATGAGGCCGGAAGATATACGCATGGAAGAGGAGTACGGACTCACCACACATCCCAAGGAGCCTCTTGCTCTTATCATGGAACCTACACTCCCATCCCATCTTTACTGATCGCTTTCTTGTTTTTCATTTTCGGGATAAGGAAAAATTTGGTATTCATCATTTGTGCTTTTCAATGCCATAGTTTTCGTGTGTTTTCAAACTCGTAAGGTTATATTTCTTTTCTGCTCCATATTTGGAAGTATTTGATATTTTGTTTTAGTTTATTTTATGTAGAATTTAAGCTAGAACTAGATCAAGCTCAAAATTTAATTAGTCTAATAAAAGAGTGCTTACTTTGAAAGAATATGGATGGTCTATTAAATAATATGTCATAATCTAACATTTACTTTGAAAGAGAGACAATCTTCTCTTTCCTGGAACCCCATGATAGCAATATGGACAAGACTAAATAGTAGCTCCTTGAGGTAGTTACTATTTAATCCACCACTCATAGACGAGATGTAATGATTTAATTGTCCGCCAAAACTTGTTAGAATTAATGTCTTTAATTTTTAATTTTTTAACTTTTATTTTTTTCATTCTTTATGTATTATTTTTTTCAATTTTTATTTTTATATCTTTTACAATTTTTTCAATTTTTCAATTTCTGTTTTCTTTTTTATTTTTCTAATATTTACTTTTTTATTTTTATTTTCATATTTTTAAATTTTTTGTTTATTAATCTTTTTTAAATTTATTATTTTATTAAAAATTTATTTTTTTTAATTTTTTAATTTTTTAATTTATTATATTTTAATTTTAATTATTTTTTTATTATTTTTACTCTTTTAAAATTTTCATTTTTTATTTTAAAATTTCTCATTTTTTAAATTTTTTATTTTTATTAAAATTATATTTTTGCAAACGAGGGTACAAAATGGAGTTGGGGTGGGTGATGAGGCTTAGAATACACCTGGCATGCCACGTCATTGCTCATATGTTCCACGGCGGACCCCACTCTAAAGGTTGCTCAACATAACTAGAAGATCTTGATAACAGCCCTCGAGGGCAAAGGGAATGCTCCCTCGGGACAGCCCCTCGGGAGGCCATGTAATGAGCCTAGCCCGCTCCTCTTCCTAGCATAGGGCCCTCGAGATGCTTAGGAACCGTACCCTCCCCTCGAGTGGGCCCTCTTCTTCGAGCATAATCATCCCTTGGTAACAATTTCCATTTCACTGACACATGGAACGGGGTAGTGCGCCTGCACACCAACTTACGGCCTCTCTCCTGAGACATTTGCAGACCTATTCCTGCAAACCTCCCACAAGGTGCCACGTACCTTGGGGGCCATCCCCTACAGCCCTACAGCCTTTAACCTTAACTAAAAATAGGTAGGTGCTGTCTCTTGCAGGGGATCATCTTCTGCCTCTGAAACTTCACCTCCAGGAGAAAACCCATAGAGTTGTTGTACCCTCAATCTGGTGTTAACTTAGCTGGTAGAACCCACTCTTTTCAACTCCGATATGTCTTCTTTAACGGAGTCTTGCCTCCCCGGTGGTTTCTTTATCCAATACAAATCTTAAATGGTGGTGGTGTGATCCTCGTCAGATAAACCCCATCATTATGGCTCCGTCTGTGGGAAACCATCTTTCTTCCTCTTCTTTCCTTTCAACTAGAAGTTACCTTATCACCAGCAATTCAATGGTGACGTCCACTAGATCAGGAGCAGTAGGAGATAGAGGTAATCCCAACCTTGGGGATGCCGAGAATGAGGCGGCTACAAGAGTTCTTCCTCCTCCGCCTCCCTTTGAGCCAGGAATAGCAGCTGGAGGAGCAGGGAACAAGGAGAAGACGATTCCCCAGGAGCCGTCCCTCGCCGGTGGTACTGGAGGTTCTGGGTCCAACATCTCCCAGACTCAGCCTACTTCGTTGGTGGCTAACATAGGCGTACACCCTATGATGATGCCGCCGCCGGGATATGTGTTGTCACTGGCGAACCTGATGCCAGTCGTGCAACCTTACCATTCGGGGTTGATGCAACTCCCCGTCATAATCACCAAAGAGATTGAGGGGGTAGAGATGCCTCCCATGACTTAGAGGCAACTCCAGGAGATCTATGCCCAGTGCGACGTCCAAGCAGCTCAGAATGCTTGGAAGAAATTCACGGCGACGTACTTCCCCGTCCGGAACAGCCATCCAGATTGCTCCTCCTATGGGAGGATGGCAAACGCATCCGCTCATGGCTGCTCAAGCAGTCTTGCAAGCACAGCCCCCACCTCCTCCACCAGTGCGGGGAGGAGAGGCACCACCAGGGGGCGAAGAGGTCTAGCCCCAGGCGGAAAAAGGAGGGGCAACCTCAAACAGGCCCCCAGTGGAGGATGAAGCCCATTCTAGAGCCTCGAGGAGAGAATCCCAACTTGTTAGCAGCCATGTAGAACCAACTGGAAGGGATTCAGAATATGGTAGAGCAGCTCTTTCGAGCGCGGTCTCAGGCCCCCCGAACGGGCAACGAGAGGCCCCATGCCAGAGACGCTCTCCATCGCCAGAATCATAGCCATGCCCCAAGGCAAGAGAGGGATCGGGAAGATTACGATCCCATCAAGGAGAATTTCGGGTGCTATCACCTCGTGGCAAGAGGTTCTCCCCTCGTAGATGAAATACTTATGGCCCAAGCAGGAGCAGGGAAAATCCCCACATCGATAAACCGCTACGATGGAACCACTGATCTGTCCGAGCACTTAGATCATTTCCTGCATTTAATGCATT
Organism: Lantana camara; assembly: GCA_037501455.1. NCBI lineage: Eukaryota > Viridiplantae > Streptophyta > Magnoliopsida > Lamiales > Verbenaceae > Lantana > Lantana camara. Next base: position 23,824,816 of record CM074855.1, on the reverse strand, counting down.
TGTACGAGCATTCTAATTATTACTGGCAAAGTTATTTGTGACCTCACTCGTGGACGTGGTCCATGACTGGTACAAGAAGCTACCCCCTCGATCCATCAGGGGCTACGATGATCTTGCCAATGCTTTTCTGAACCACTTCAATTCTTTGAAGACACCAGCCCCCGCGGCCACGGTATTGTACAGCCTTATGCAGGGGCACAACGAGTCCCTCCGATCTTTCTTTAAAAGATTTAACAAAGAGGTTTTGCTGGTGGAAAGGCCATCGATGGACTTTCTGTCCCACGTACTCTTTGGTTATATCAACCGCAAGGATTACGTGAATAGAGAGTTTGCAGAGGCTATTGTGAAACAGAAGCCGCGCTCGTTGTTGGAGATATGACAGATAGCAGAGTTCTTTTTCACGCTTGAGGACATGTATGCATCCTGTACCCCGAAGGTGCCCAACATCCCTGTAGGGGACAAAAGCCTGGAGGGAAGGAGTGACAATGCCAAAGGTCGCCGATGGAGCCCTCCGCCTGCCCGAAAATACGAGTGGATCCCCCTCAACAGACCTATTTTCGAAGTTTATTCCATGGTGGACAAGAAGCTTTTCAAGAGGCCGCCCAAGATGAGAGAGACCGAGGCCCAAAGGCGCTCAGGAAAGTACTGCGCCTTTAACAAATAAGGGGTACGACACGGACTGTTGGGTGCGGCGGGCCCGAAGCAGAGTGACGGTACAGCGGAATATTTCAAAAAATTTCGCCATAACCTCGTTATCAAAATATTTCAAAAATATTTTAATAAAGCAGCGGAACAAATCGGGCAGCATAACTCTAATATATACAGGCATCGATAACATAATTTTAAATCATCCAGCATACAATATGCAAATATTAATTTGGGCAGCACAACGGTATTACCGTACTGCAAATTTGGCTATCAACGGCACTTTTCCAGCACCTCGATATCTTCTCGTGAAACCGGCAGAGCTTCCCCGCAATATCCCCGATTAAGAAATTGGAGTGTGGGCTCCGGCAGTATTTCGCTAAATACTTGAGAAAATATTTTTCAGAAAAAACCCTTTTTTCTAAAACCTGAAAATCCCTATTTTCTAATAATTAAGTGGATTATATATTAATTATATAACCACTTAATTAATTCATAATTAATCCTTAATTAAGGATTAATTATTTCTGGAGAGAGAAAGTGTCGAGGGCCTTTTTATTTGCCAAAAATTGAAGCCAAAGTCTGATCAAAGAAATGAGGAATGCACAGGCTATTTATAAGCCAAAATTGAGGGTTATTTTCGTACAAAATCAAGGAATGCCGTGCACTCCAAGCTCGAACCGCGAATCCGGAGATGCCATGCAGGAGCTCGCGCCGCCACGAGACCAGCGGCGCGAAGCACGCGCCCAGCAGACGCCTCACGCGCCGCCCAAGTGGCGGCTGTGTGTTTGGCGCGTGTGACATCCACGCAGGCACCAGTACCTGCCATGCGTCCGGTCCGGCCAGTCGGACCGGCGGTCCAGCGGTTTGGACCGGTTCGACAGAGAACCGGCCGGTTCAGACGGTCTGAGCCTTTGCTACGTGGCACTCCCTCGTTCTGACACGTGTCCGGGTCGGTCAACCCATGACTCGACCCTATCCGGAGACCCGAACCGGAGACCCGTTTCCACGACCCGTTGACTTTTCAATCAACGTCATCCAGGCCGTTGAAACTCGATGATGTGGCACGATCCTCATCGTCCACGTGTAGGACACGATGGCGCAAGTGGCGCTGACCCGCTGACGTGGCATGACACGTCAGTGCCACGTCAGCACTTCTGCCACGTCATCAAAAAACTTTTTTTTTTTTTTTTCGAAAAATTTTATTTTCTCCAAAATAAAATTTTGGGCATTTCCAACTCTTTGGAATTTAATTTATTTTCTCAAAATAAATTCATTGGCTATTTTCAAACTCTTTGAAAAATTTATTTCTCTCTCTCGTTTTAATATTTTCTCTTTGATCTTCGTTGGGGCTTGCGGGAGGACCTGCAGGACTAATTAATCTTAGCTCCAAACGGGTCAATCTATTATCATCCCATGACAATAATTGATTACCGTTTAACAATATTTAATTCTACTAAATAAATATTGTTGAACTCTAAAATTAATTAAATTATTCACGAATTTCTCGATCTAGAATAATTTTGCATTTTACTCCTCTGTACAGATATCCATGAAAAATAAATCAATACTACTATCATTTATTTTTCACTTCCAATCTGAAATTTCTTGATTCGCCTTAAGTTCAAATTCCCTGTATGTGAAACACATTCAATATACAACTTCGGTGACGCACACACGAAGTACTTTGGCCAAAGTTTTAATTGAACTTTGCAAATCTATTTCAGGGATATCTTTAACCTTCCAGCAAGGCTATAGATTCCTCGATCAATATTTCTCTCTAGCACATTTCATGCAATCACCGAACGTACAAAGTATTTTGGCCACCCGTTACCGAGACCTCACTTCTGAGTACATCACAGTGACTAACACTACATGCCTGAAGTAGAAACACTGTCAGGATTAAGAGTCTAATGCTTCCGAGATTTTGTTCATTTTAGATAGCAGTATAAAATGAACAATCTCAGTGGTCCAGTTCGATGTTTCCAATCTCATTGAAAATCAGCAATGTGTCATAATTGGAAACTCCATTTCCCTTTGACGAAAGACTAATCATCTTATATAACACATTATAGTCTTGATAAGAACATCTTCTTATCATACTGACTAGAACTTTAATGACACGTAATTCTTGGTATTTAAAGTCTTTTCCTATGAAACACATTTCATATAAAAATACCATCACACGTCATTGATTATTAAATTTGTAAAATACTCATAACTTGCTTTAATTTCAGTTTTATTAATCCAAAATATTTACAATATAATTGGATTTTCAGGGCATTAATCCCCACAAACTCCCACTTGCCCTAAATCCAATTGGCTACATATCTAAGACCCTTCCCTTCTACATGAGTGTCAAAACTCTTTTGCGCCAAAGTTTTAGTGAAGGGATCTGCTAGATTATTTACTGAGCCAATTTTCACCACTGCCACTTCTCCACGTTCCACATAATCACGTATAATGTGAAACTTCCTCTCGATGTGCTTCGCACGTTGATGACTTCGAGGTTCCTTAGAGTTGGCCACCGCTCCAGCATTGTCACAGTACAATGTGATCGGCGTAAGTCCGTCCTTGACTACTTCTAGATCCATTAGGAAATTCCGGAACCAATACGCTTCTTTGGCTGCTTCCGAAGCTGCCACGTATTCGGCTTCCATGGTGGAGTCAGCAATGCAAGATTGCTTAATGCTCCTCCAACTTGCGGCTACACCTCCTAGAGTAAACACGTATCCAGACGTCGAACGTCTTGAATCCAAATCAGATTGGAAATCCGAATCTGTGTACCCAATAGGAATGAGCTCATCACTGCGATAGACAAGCATATAATCCCGAGTCCTTCTCAAGTACTTCAATATATGCTTTACAGCTATCCAGTGTTGGGGTCCAGGGTTTGACTGATATCTGCTGACTAGACCTACAGTATAGCAGATATCTGGCCTAGTACATAACATGGCATACATGAGGCTTCCGACTGCCGAAGCATACGGAGCATCTTTCATTTCTTCTGTCTCTTCTGGGTTCTTGAGACACTGATCCCGAGACAGATGAACTCCATGTCGGAAAGGTAACGATCCTTTCTTGGAGTTAGCCATATTATATCTTGCCAGCATTTTATCTATATATGCTGCTTGTGATAAACCAATCATCTTATTCTTACGATCACGACAAAGTCTGATCCCTAGAATATAACTGGCTTCACCTAGGTCTTTCATGTCAAACTGGTTTGACAACCAAATCTTAACTGCTGACAATATTCCTGTGTCATTCCCAATGAGCAGAATATCGTCAACATATAGAACTAAAAATGTTACAACACTATCATGATGTCTCTTGTACACACATGGTTCATCAGGCAATTGCATAAATCCAAAGGATTTAATTGCCTCATTAAATTTGATGTTCCATGACCTAGACGCTTGCTTAAGACCATAAATAGATCTATCAAGCTTGCATACCATATGCTCCTGATTTCTGGCTATAAAGCCTTCAGGCTGAGCCATGTATATCTCTTCTTGAAGGTGCCCGTTCAAGAAGACAATCTTTACATCCATTTGCCAAATCTCATAATCATAATGAGCAGCAATGGATAGGAGAATTCTTATGGACTTAAGCATTGCTACGGGCGAGAAGGTTTCGTCATAATCGATACCTTCTTTCTGGGTATAACCCTTTGCCACAAGCCTTGCTTTAAAGGTCTCAACCTTTCCATCTATTCCCCTTTTTCTCTTGTAGACCCATTTGCATCCAATAGGTTTAATGCCCTCAGGCGCCTCTACAAGTTCCCAGACTTTATTGGAATACATTGAATCTAATTCAGATTCCATGGCTCTGACCCAACGGTCAGCGTCTATATCGTTTATGGCTTGATCATATGTGACAGGATCAGATACGTCAGATTCAACCACTTGGGTTAATCCTAGGTATCTGTCAGGTGCCCTGACAATCCTCCCACTACGACGAGGCTGTTGTGTACTCGTCCCTACATCATATGTTGTATCTGGTACATCATATGTATCTAACACATTTTCAGTTACTACGGGTTCTTGGAATTCAGAATCTGAAGTTGTCATTTCTTCTAACACAATTTTGCTTCTACCCTTGTGGTCATTTAAGAAATCATCTTCGAGATATTTAGCATTAGTGCTCACAAACACTTTGTGATCTCTCGGATCGTAAAATATACCACCTCTTGTTCCTTTAGGATAACCTACGAACAAGCAAACCTCTGTTCTTGATTCTAACTTGTCAGGATCTTTCCTTAACACATGAGCTGGGGTTCCCCATATCTGAAGATAGGAGACACTGGGCTTTCGCCCTCGCCACAGTTCCATTGGTGTTTTAGGAACTGACTTGGATGGGACAAGGTTTAATATGTGTGCCGCCGTTTCGAGTGTAAAGCCCCAAAACGAACTTGGTAGGGTAGCATGACTCATCATAGATCTTACCATTTCCATTAGAGTTCTATTTCTCCTTTCTGCAACACCATTCTGCTGGGGTGTACCCGGTGCAGATAATTGAGATCTAATCCCATTTGCAGTGAGAAATTCTAGAAACTCTGTAGACAGATACTCACCACCACGATCTGATCGAAGTGCTTTGATATGTTTTCCAGTTTGATTCTCAACTTCAGCCTTGAATTCTTTGAATTTTTCAAAAGACTCAGACTTATATCTCATCAAATAAACGTATCCGTATCTGGAGTAATCATCCGTAAAAGTGATGAAATACTCAAAACCTCCTCTTGCTTGAATACTCATAGGACCACACACATCCGTATGAATTAACTCAAGCAATTCTGTGGCTCGATTACCTTTAGATTTAAAAGATCTCTTGGTCATTTTACCTTCCAAGCAAGATTCACAGACTGGTAGTTCTGTTAAGTCTAAGGGACTCAACAATTCGTCTGAAATTAGTCTTTGGATCCTATTTAGATTAATATGACCAAGACGTAGGTGCCACTTGTATGCCTCATTAGGCATAGGGGTTTTTCTTTTGGATGGTAAGTCAAGCGTAGTAGTGTTAAGTTCAGAATTAGGGTTTTTATCGGGGTATAACAAGAAAAGACCATCTTTTACCGTGCCAGAGCAAATAAACCTTTTGTTTTGCTTAATGGTAAAATTTTGTTCAAAACAAACATTGAAACCATTATTTATTAAACAACTCACAGAAATCAGATTTCTGCGAACACACGGTATATACAGAATGTCTTTCAGTACCAAAATCCTATCACCAAAATACAAATTTACAGTCCCTACTGCTAATACAGATATACTTGTATTATCTCCGAGCAGTAGTTGCATCTCGCCATCTTCAAGCTTTCTGGTTAGCTTGAACCCCTGCAACGAATTGCAAATATGATTAGTTGAACCCGAATCCACACACCAGGAATCTGGTGGACTTCCAACTAAACATAATTCAATCAAACAAGATATCAATATACCTTGTCCAGATGGCTTAGCAGGAAGACTTGCTAAGTATTTTGGACAATTCCTCTTCCAGTGCCCATTTTCACCGCAGTGGAAACATTTTCCCTTGCTGGGTTTGCCTTTCTTCTTCTGAACCTTTTTCTTGGGATTAGGAATCTTTCCCTTTTCCTTTTTCCACTTGTTGGCCTTTGGAGCCGTGGAAGTCGACGCCTGAGCCAGGAGAACAGTTCCCTTAGCTTTCATCACTCCCTCCGTCACTTTAAGTTCGTTCATCAATTCAGGTAGAGAAAAATCCAATTTGTTCATAGAATAATTTTGCCTGAATGTATCGAACGACTTTGGCAGAGAGCATAGGATCATATCCTGTTTGCTGAGATCATCAAATTTAGCACAAAGGCTTTCAATTTCTTTCAGGCAAGCCATCATGTTCATAACATGATCCTGAACAGGTGATCCCTCAGACATCTTGGTAACTAACAGCCTCCGCATCAATTCGAGCCTCTTGGCTCGATTCTGTCCTCCAAACATCTGATGGAGATGATCCATCATGTTCCTAGCAGTTGGCATCTCGTGCATTTGATGCTTAAGAACATTGGAGACAGAAGCCAGGATATATGACCTAGCCAAATCATTGGACTTGATCCAATTGGCATAAGCATTTCTCATATCCTGATTGGCTGTAGTTTCCGATACCCCCGGACAAGGTTCAGTGAGCACTTGTTTCAGATTCTCGTGACCAAGCACGATGTCAGGATTCATTTTCCAGTCAGCATAGTTAGACCCTTCAAGCCTATTTTCCCTTAAGATCGATTGAAGCGGGCTAGCGGTCGACATTGTTTTAAAACTGAAATATTTTAAAAGGGGCAAGTTATGATTTTGTATTTTACATCTTTGGCGTCTAACCAATAAATGAAATCCACGTAAGCATTTTTGGTTTACACAATGGTGACTTATCTAACCGCAGTTGACTCCCCGGAAGCGAGGTCGAAAACCGCTTAGAAAAGCAAGTATTAATCTTAATTAACATGCCATCTAGGTAACTCTTACCAAACTATGTTAATCCACCACGTTAACCTTTGACCTCTAAGTAAATGTAACATAGCTCCGAAGGGAGGTTAATACATTACTTAGTCAAGCGTATACCATTACCTAGAAATTCGTACGAGTAGATCAGACACTCCACGGATGCGTGGTCGAGCTGACTTTCCCCGTATTTCATTCTATCCGTAGAAGCCTAATCTTGTATACCACGAATACATACCCGCCGAAGGGAGTAGTATATATTCACTATACTATAGACGGGTAATGGAGGCCGTGAGAATCCAACTCTTTTCATCTCGCTCCCACTTGAATTTTATAGAATTTGTGGATTATCTTTGATTATTAAATAATCACTTTTTGGCGTCTTATTAATTTTGGAAGAAATTCATCTAATTAATATGCTCCCACTAGGATTAATAAATAATCCTAATAATATTTTAAGGCTTTAATAACTCTTTATTAATTTAGGCCAAAAAATATTAATCCAATTATGCATCATATTTAATCTCTATTAAATATTATTTATCTAATCACATTAAATAAATCATGCATAATTAAAGCAGCATAATATCACATATTATCATCCCATTTTAAAATTAAAAGCATGCTTGCAAATAATTATCACGTAATTATCACGCTTTAAATTTTTTATGGCCCCTTAAATAAATATGTTTTAAATTATCACATAATTTAAATCATATTTACTGATTCGGCAATTAACCAGGAAGATTATTGAAATCAATTCCCATAAAATTACCATTCCACGCAAATTCCCAGAAACACTGGAGGGGTCACAATGGTCCCACTTAAAACCCAGCCTTCTTAGACAGAATTTACGTGCACAGTATCAGATTTAAAATTATGCATCTTATGTTTTATCAATGCGAGTATATAATCAGAGCCCCGCTCTGATACCAGTTGTTGGGTGCGGCGGGCCCGAAGCAGAGTGACGGTACAGCAGAATATTTCAAAAAACTTCTCCATAACCTCGTTATCAAAATATTTCAAAAATATTTTAATAAAGCAGCGGAACAAATCGGACAGCATAACTCTAATATATACAGGCATCGATAACATAATTTTAAATCATCTAGCATACAATATGCAAATATTAATTTGGGCAGCACAACGGTATTACCGTACTGCAAATTTGGCTATCAACGGTACTTTTCCAGCACCTCGATATCTTCTAGTGAAACCGGCAGAGCTTCCCCGCAATATCCCCGATTAAGAAATTGGAGTGTGGGCTCCGGCAGTATTTCGCTAAATACTTGAGAAAATATTTTTCAGAAAAACCCTTTTTTCTAAAACCTGAAAATCCCTATTTTCTAATAATTAAGTGGATTATATATTAATTATATAACCACTTAATTAATTCATAATTAATCTTTAATTATTTCTGGAGAGAGAAAGTGCCGAGGGCCTTTTTATTTGCCAAAAATTGAAGCCAAAGTCTGATCAAAGAAATGAGGAATGCACAGGCTATTTATAAGCCAAAATTGAGGGTTATTTTCGTACAAAATCAAGGAATGCCGTGCACTCCAAGCTCGAACCGCGAATCCGGAGATGCCACGCAGGAGCTCGCGCCGCCACGAGTCTAGCGGCGCGAAGCACGCGCCCAGCAGACGCCGCACGCGCCGCCCAAATGGCGGCTGTGTGCTTGGCACGTGTGACATCCACGTAGGCACCAGTACCTGCCGCGTGTCCGGCCCGGCCAGTCGGACCGGCGGTCCAGCGGTTTGGACCGGTTCGACAGAGAACCGACCGGTTCAGACTGTCTGAACCTTTGCTACGTGGCACTCCCTCGTTCTGACACGTGTCCGGGTCGGTCAACCCATGACCCGACCCTATCCGGAGACCCGAACCGGAGACCCGTTTCCACGACTCGTTGACTTTTCAGTCAACGTCATCCGGGCCGTTGAAACTCGATGACGTGGCACGATCCTCATCGTCCACGTGTAGGACACGCTGGCGCCCAGTCAGCGCCACTTGGCACTGACCCGCTGACGTGGCATGACACGTCAGTGCCACGTCAGCACTTCTGCCACGTCATCAAAAAACTTTTTTTTTTTTCGAAAAATTTTATTTTCTCCAAAATAAAATTTTGGGCATTTCCAACTCTTTGGAATTTAATTTATTTTCTCAAAATAAATTCATTGGCTATTTTCAAACTCTTTGAAAAATTTATTTCTCTCTCTCGTTTTAATATTTTCTCTTTGATCTTCGTTGGGGCTTGCGGGAGGACCTGCAGGACTAATTAATCTTAGCTCCAAACGGGTCAATCTATTATCATCCCATGACAATAATTGATTACCATTTAACAATATTTAATTCTACTAAATAAATATTGTTGAACTCTAAAATTAATTAAATTATTCACGAATTTCTCGATCTAGAATAATTTTGCATTTTACTCCTCTGTACAGATATCCATGAAAAATAAATCAATACTACTATCATTTATTTTTCACTTCCAATCTGAAATTTCTTGATTCGCCTTAAGTTCAAATTCCCTGTATGTGAAACACATTCAATATACAACTTCGGTGACGCACACACGAAGTACTTTGGCCAAAGTTTTAATTGAACTTTGCAAATCTATTTCAGGGATATCTTTAACCTTCCAGCAAGGCTATAGATTCCTCGATCAATATTTCTCTCTAGCACATTTCATGCAATCACCGAACGTACAAAGTATTTTGGCCACCCGTTACCGAGACCTCACTTCTGAGTACATCACAGTGACTAACACTACATGCCTGAAGTAGAAACACTGCCAGGATTAAGAGTCTAATGCTTTCGAGATTTTGTTCATTTTAGATAGCAGTGTAAAATGAACAATCTCAGTGGTCCAGTTCGATGTTTTCAATCTCATTGATAATCATCAATGTGTCATAATTGGAAACTCCATTTCCCTATGACGAAAGACTAATCATCTTATATAACACATTATAGTCTTGATAAGAACATCTTCTTATCATACTGACTAGAACTTTAATGACACGTAATTCTTGGTATTTAAAGTCTTTTCCTATGAAACATATTTCATATAAAAATACCATCACACGTCATTGATTATTAAATTTGTAAAATACTCATAACTTGCTTTAATTTCAGTTTTATTAATCCAAAATATTTACAATATAATTGGATTTTCAGGGCATTAATCCCAACAACGGACGAATGTAGGCAATTGGAGAATGAGATACAAAGGCTCATAGCAGGGCGCCATCAGAAGGAATTTGTTAAAATCCTCGAGTGCTATGATGAGCATTGCAACCGGCGAGCGGATAGCAGAAGCAGACTCTCTTCCCGCTCAAAGAGCCCAAGGAGAAGGCCGATCGAGGGAAGTGATCACGGTAAGCAGAAAGCGACTCCCGAAATGGAGAATACCCCTTTTGCTGTAATCAACATGATTGCAGGAGGTGCTGCCGGTGGAGACTCCAATGCTTCGTGGTATCGCTATGTGCGGAGCTACGACCAGAAGCCCTCTCTGGCAAAGCCAATTTACTGTTAGGAATAGTGCCCTAGAAAGCCGATTGTATATCCGTTTTGTGCTTTTCCTTATTGTAATCACAGACAATCTTTGAACGAAATAACGAATTGAGGCAACACTTCTTTATATGCTCTTGTTTGGTATGCGTTTACTTTATCTGTGCATGTATGAGAACTCCCCTAATCCTGATGACATTAGGACTCTACCATTTAGGTGAAATGGTTCATGAAACGAGCCCTATATCACATAAGTCATGATTAGTAAAATACTCCAAGCCGATGAGTCCTACCGACAGTGGGAGTATCAACCTGACTCCTCTAAAGCTTGCTTGTGGGATCACGCCCTTAAGAAGGACCACCTTGTTTCATGGAGGTGCAAAGTGTATAGTTGATACGTGCGTGATACATGAGGGTGCTTACTTCAATAAGTAAGTTCACTGAGGTGCCCCGTGTGAGAACATTCCTAAATGGGAAAGGAAGTTTCTATTTCAGGAAATAGAAACTTCCAGATTAGGAAATATGTCACGAGTCATTGATGTGATTAATTGATCCTTAAGACTTGAGGTTCCTTGTCACTTTATGAGTTAACTCTGTAGTCTTAGGTATAAGCTTTTAAGGGTGTCGCCTTAGACAACTGATTCAAGGCTTATGCTGGGGCTGCACAAGTGATTCATGAAAGTGAATGAGAATCAAGAAAGGACCTACACTTGCATTTGCAAGGTGATCTCTTATTGTGTAAGTCATTCATATGCCATATGAAGTCCTTGACCAAGGCAGTAGATCAAGACATCAAGAAAAGGGTTTCTTGGATTGAGATCAAATGGATATGAAATGCACTTAGCTTTAAGACCGGATTAATAGGGTTCTGATTATTCCCTTACCCTAGATCTTGGTTGAGAGATAGCAAGTAGGAGGATTGTATCTCACATGAATCAATGACTTAAAGGTTCTGTCGAATATGAACATTCAAATTCAGCTAGGGGTTAAACACCTGTTTCTAGACTATGGTCGTTTAATATGTGGACCGATTAATTAATTAGTGAATTAATTAATTGGGGTCACTGCTAATTGAATTGAGAACCTAGAGGGTCACACACAACAACTTGGTTACATGAGTTGAGCCTTTAAAATGATTAAACGAGTTAATCGGGCCGAAAGGGTTCCACACGTGTGGGTCACGTGAGTGACACGTGTTATTATGACACGTGTCTCACGTGAATATATATATTGTATATATATTAAATAATTAATTTGTTAATTATTTAATAGACTTTGGTTTAATTTTGAATTAAAAAAAAAGTCTAATTTTGGAGAAAAATAATCTAGTTAATTAATTGTGAATTAATTAATTAGATAAAATAAGTTATTTATTTTAAATAACTAAAGTATAAAATTATCCAAAAATAGTTTGGATATTTTTAGCTCTCGTGAAAGTAGGTTTGAATTTGAATTCAAAGTCAAAGTCAAAATTACTTGATGATCAAGTAATAGGAGAGAGGGACCAAAATCCTTAGCCCATAAGGACTAGGATTTTCGGTCCTCCCCTTCATATATATAGGGGAGCTCGAGCTCCCCTTAGAGCTAATCGAGAATTCATTTGGTTCATGTGTTGAACACCATTCTTTTTCCAAGATAAACGAAACCCTAGGTTAAGCCTAAACACTAACTAGAGAACTAGCATCCTTACTAGTTAGATTGTAGTCAAGTTGGTGGACTATCTCTAGAGAGCTTCAAGTTAGAAGTTTGAAGATTCGAGCTTTACCAAGGAGAGGGGATCAAGCCGCGAGAAGAGCGTTCTTGGGTGGCTTGAAACGCTTCAAGAAAGACAATTAAGAAAGTAAGTTTCTAATCCCTACGAATTTAGATACACGATTGCGAGTTCCAGATCCTTTTGTTGGAAAATTTTTATTTTTCCGCTGCTTTCTGATTCGTGTTTTCCAACATTTACGCCATCAAGAAAGAAGGGATGCCGCACTCGAGGGAGGAAAAGACGATAGGATTTAGTGAGAAAGACCTTGAACACATTGTAACGCCCCATGGGGTCAGGAAAACCTCTGACTGCCCCATGGTGGTTAGTCCAGATGTGCACAATCACATTATAAAGAGGGTTCTTGTTGATAGTGGAAGCTCTATGAATGTTCTCCTCTACTCTACTTTCCAAAAAATAAAAATTACAAACATTCCCCTCGAGCTCTCCAAACAGTCCTCGTGGGTTTTGGGGGCTCCGAGGTTATCCCACGAGGGCATATCCGCTTGGCCATCTGTTTTGCTCGCGCACCACAGCGAAAGACCTTGATGGTTTCTTATGCATTTGTAGAAATAGAGATCCCCTACAACATCATAATAGGGCATCCGGCCCTGGTCGATTTCAAGACAATCATTTCCATATACCACCAAAAGATTAAGTTTCCCACGCCCGAGGAAGGGGGTGAGGTCCTTTGCAATGTTAAGGAGGCCTGGGAGTATTACATGTTGTCCCTCAAAAAGCCTAAACCTGTGAGAGTGTTTCAACTAGGTTCGGAGAAGAAATCTGTAGATTTTCGCAATCTCAACGAAGATGGACCCCTTCGAAAGCGGGCCAAACTTAACAAGAAGAAAGGAGCCCAGGGAGCCGGACCCTCGGAAGGGTCCCCTCAAGACCGACCCTTAGAGCCCCTCGTTGACACTGTTGGAAAAACGGAATCAGAAAGCAGCGGAAATTTTAAAATTTTCCAACAAAAGGATCGAAACTCGCAATCATGAATCCAAATTCGTAAGGTAAAGAAACTTACTTTTCAATAATCTTTCTTGAAGTGTTTCAAGCCACCCAAGAACGCTCTTCTCGCGGCTTGATCCCCTCTCCTTGGTAAAGCTCAAATCTTTAAAAACTTCTAACTTGAAGCTCTCTAGAGATAGTCCACCAACTTGACTACAATCTAACTTAGTAAGGATGCTAGTTCTCTAGTTAGTGTTTAGCCTTAATCTAGGGTTTATGTGATCTTGGAGAAAGGATGGTGTTCAACACATGAACCAAGAAGAATCGATCAATCCCTAAGGGGAGCTCGAGCTCCCCTATATATAGCTTGAGAGGGGCGGCCGAACCTAGTCTTTTTGGACTAAGGATTTGGTCCCTCTCTCTTATTACTTGATCATCAAGTAATTCCAAACCTTGATTTTGAATTCTAATTCAAATCAACTTTTAAGAGAGCTAAAATATCCAAATAATATTATACTTTATTTATTTATTAATAAATAACTTATTTATCTAATTAATTAATTCATAATTAATTAAATAGATTAATTTCTGCAAAATAAGACTTTCATTTTAATTCAAAAATTAAACCAAAGTCTATTAAATAATTAACACATTAATTATTTAATACATAAACAATGAACACGTGTGACACACGTGTCCCGAAGGACACGTGCCAATCACGTGAACCACACGTGTGTTTCACACGTGTGGAACCCTCTTGGTATGATCAACTCGTTTAATCATTTTAAAGCCTTAACTCATGTAACGAAGTTGTTGTGTGTGACCCTCTAGGTTCTCAATTCAATTAGTAGTGACCCTAATTAATTAATTCACTAATTAATTAATCAGTCCACAAATTAAACGACCATAGTCTAGCAACAGGTGTTTAACCCCTAGCTGAATTGAAATGTCTCAATTCGACAGAACCTTTAAGTCATTGATTCATGTGAGATACAATCCTCCTACTTATTATCTCTCTACCAAGATCTAGGTAAGGGAATAATCAGAACCCTAATAATCTGGTCTTAAAGCTAAGTGCATTTCATATCCATTTGATCTCAATCCAAGAAACCCTTTTCTTGATGTCTTGATCTATTGCCTCGGCCAAGGACTCCTTATGGCATATGAATGACTTACACAATAAGAGATCAAACTTGCAAATGCAAGTGTAGGTCCTTTCTTGATTCTCATTCACTTCCATGAATCACTTGTGCAGCCCCAACATAAACATTGAATCAGTTGTCTAAGGCGACACCCTTTAAAGCTTATACCTAAGACTACAGAGTTAACTCATGAAGTGACATGAAACCTCAAGTCTAAGGATCAATTAATCACATCAATGACTCGTGAGATATTTCCTAATCTGGAAGTTTCCATTTTCTGAAATAGAAACTTCCTTTCCCATTTAGGAATCTTCTCACACGGGGCACCTCAGTGAACTTACTTATGAAAGTAAGCACCCTCATGTATCACGCACGTATCAACTATACACTTTGCACCTCCATGAAACAAGGTGGTCCTTCTTAAGGGCGTGATCCAACAAGGAAGCCTTAAAGGAGTCAGGTTGACACTCCCACTGTCTGTAGGACTCATCAGCTTGGAGTATTTTACTAATCATGACTTATGTGATATAGGGCTCGTTTCATGAACCATTTCACCTAAATGGTAAAGTCCTAAAGTCATCAGGATTAGGGGAGTTCTCATACATGCACAGCTAAAGTAAACGCATACCAAACAAGAGCATATAAAGAAGTGTTGCCTCAATTCGTTATTTTATTCAAAGATTGTCTGTGATTACAATAAGAAAAAGTACAAAACGGATATACAATCGGCTTTCTAGGGTACTATTCCTAACAATCTCCCACTTGTCCGTCAAAGCCATTCTAAAGCTACTCTAAGTCCCATCTTCTGAAGATGACCTTCGAAAGCTTCTCGACTAAGGGGTTTAGTAAGTGGGTCTCCGCCACGTTCTCTGCTGATGCAACCCCTATTCCACTTTTCAGAAAATGAACATTACCAATATTCCCCTCAAGCCCCTCAAAACAACCCTCATTGGCTTTGGGGGCTCTGAGGTTGTCCCTCGTGGATAAATTCGCTTGGCCACCTCTTTTGGTCGCGCCTCACAGCGGAAGACTTTGATGGTCACATACGCAGTAGTGGAAATTGAGATCCCTTACAACATCATAATCGGGCGCTCCGCCCTCGTGGATTTCAAGGCGATCATTTCCACCTAACATAAAATAATCAAGTTCCCCACCCCCTTGGAACAGACGAGATTTTGTGCAATGTCAAAGAAGTTTGGGAATGTTATATGTTGTGCCTCAGAAAACCGAAAGTGGAGAAAACTTTCCAGATTTGATCCACCAAGAAGTCTGTAGATTTTCCCAACTTAAATAAGGATGGTCCCACGAGGAAAAGAGCGAAACTCTACAAGAAGAAAAACAAAAAGAAAGCTATAAGCGGAAAAGACAACTCTGAGGGCGGTCCAAGACGCGAGCAAGGGTGAACCCAAGGGTGAGGGTAACCGCCTCACGGGAAAGAAGAGAGCGCTTGAAACTCCCCGCCCTGAGGTACGGATAGAGCCCACTTAAAAATTTCTGACCATTGAATTAGAGCCAGGCAACAAGGAAAAACCAACGCAGATTGGTTCGAGCCTCACGGGACCCTCGCAGATCATGATGATCAAATTTTTGAGGGAAAACGTTGACATGTTTTCATGGAAGGCATCAGATCTTACTGGGATTGACCCCAGTGTCATTGTCCACAGGCTTAACGTGGAACCCGCCTTCAAGCCCATCAAACAAAAAAAGAGAGATGCAAATAGATTTCTACGAAAGATTATTGAAGAAGAAGTGAACAAGCTCCTCGAGGCTCAGTACATTAAGCCAATCTTATACCCAGAATGGCTATGCAATGTTGTTCTCGTGCCAAAAAATTCAAACAAATGGCGGATGTGTAATGACTTCACGGATCTCAACAAGGCCTGCCCTAAAGATCCTTACCCCTTGCCTCGAATTGACCAGCTGGTGGACTCAACAGCAGGTTGCCAATTAATAAGTATGATGAGCGCATTCCAAGGGTACTACCAGATTTTCATGGCCTCCGAGGATCGCCCAAAGACCTCCTTTGTGGTGCATATGGGAGTGTACTGTTTCTTGGTTATGCCGTTTGGGTTAAAGAATACGGGAGCAACATATCAGCTCTTTGTTAACAGAATGTTCGAGCATTAGATAGGTGGTTCCATGGAAGTCTATCTGGATGACATGATTGCCAAGAGTGAGCACGAGCACTCCCATCTGGAGGATTTGAAACGAACCTTTGATATATTACGCCAGTATGGCATGAAATTGAATCCCTCCAAGTGTACATTTGGAGTTCGAGGGGGCAAGTTTTTGGGATATGTGGTCAGCCAGCACGGAATTGAGGCCAATCTTGAAAAATCAAAGCAATCATGGAAATCCCCTTCCCTCGGAAAGTCAGGGAAGTACAGATCTTGGTGGGGAAGATAATCTCTCTTAACAGGTTCATATCACGCTCGGCGAACAGGAACTTGCCATTCTTCAAAATATTATGCAATGCTAGAAACTTTGAGTGGGCTGAGGAGTGTGAGAAAGCCTACCTCTTGTGCACGCTATTGCTAACAAAACCGATCGAGAATGAAAGTTTGTTCATCTACCTCTCGGTATCTCAGGAAGCAACAAGCGTGGTCCTCGTGGCTATACGTGAGCGCAAGCACCTACCGGTCTATTATTGGAGTAAAACCCTGTAGGGCGTTTAAAAGAAATACTTAGAGATTGAGAAGTTCGCATTCGCCTTCGTAAATGCATCGCGAAGGCTGCAACCGTACTTTCAGGCACACTCCATCACAGTGCTTCCGGACCAACCGCTGAGATAAGTCTTATCAAAACCCAATGTTTCAGGAAGGTTAATTAAATAGGTGATTGAGTTGAGCCAGTTTAACATTAGCTACGAACCGAGGACGGCCATACAAGCACAAGTGGTTGCCAATCTGCTAGTCGAGCGCTTTGGCCTAGAGCCCATACCTGCAGAAGGCAATAGTTTATGGCTCTTACACATAAATGGCTCCTCGACCTCTCAAGGGGGAGGAGCAGGGGTGACCTTTAGGGACCCCGATGGAGCTGAAATAGATTTCGCAATCAGATTGGATTTCCAAATTACCAATAATGAACCAGAATATGAGGCTCTCATCCAAGGGCTGAAGATTGCTTTTCAAAATGGAGCATCTCGAATCACTGCCTATGTTGACTCTCAACTGATTGCGAGCCAGATTGAAGAAGCATATGAGGCTCGAGAAGCCACTATGGTGCAGTATTTGAGGAAAGTGAAGGAAGTCATTTGTCAGTTTAAAGAGATTCACCTGTTACAAGTCCCACGAGTGAAAAACGAGCAAGCAGATACCCTTTCTAAATTCGCGTCAGCCCTCAAAGGATCGTGTGAACACTCCGTTACTTTTCTAAGGGTGGAGGAGCCCTTGATAAAAGAAAAGGTACGCCCTCAGGAGGTAACAATGATTGACCCATCCAAGCCTTGTTAGCTCGATGATATCATAAGATTTATCAGGGACGGGGTCTACCCTACGGACAAGGTGAAAGCAAGGAAAATTAGGAACAAAGCCCCTCAGTTTTGCCTTGACCAGGAAGGGAGACTCTTCGAGCGGTCATATCAAGGTCCTCTACTAAAGTGTTTGAGGCCCTCGCAGGCCAAAGAAGTTCTTGAGCATATTCACAGTGGAAGTTGTAGGAATCACTCTGGTGGGCGTATCCTCGCCAAGAAAGTTTTAAGGGGTGGCTTCTTTTGGCCCACGATCCTGCAAGACGCAATTGGTTTCTCCAAAAATTATCCCAAGTGTCAGTTCCATTCCAACATTCCACAACGGCCCGCGGCTCCAATGACCCCTATAGATGTTGCTTGGCCTTTTGATCAATGGGGCATTGATATCGTGGGGCCACTACCATTTGCCGTGGGACAGAAGAAATTTGTTATCTTGGCAGTGGATTACTTCACCAAGACGGCCGAGACAGAAGCGGTTGCCAAAATCACATTCCGTGTGGTCAGGGATTTCATATAGAAGAATATTATCTGCAGGTATGGTATTCTAAGGGTATTGATTTCAGATAATAGATCCCAATTCATTGCAGCAGATACCCGAGAGTGGTGCTCGGAATTGGGTATTGAACAACGGTTCACTTCCGTGGGGCATCCTCAAGCCAACGGTCAAGCTGAAGTTACTAACAGGATCATCTTACAACATTTGAAGACGATGCTCGAAAGCAAGAAAGGTGAATAGGCTGAAGAGCTACAAAGGAGCCTTATGGGCCTATCGCACAATCCCTCGAGCGGCCATGGGTGAAACTCCCTATTCCCTTACGTACGGTTCAGAAGCTATGATACCTGCGAAAATTGCTCAAGAGTCAGTACGGGTTGCTTACTTCGAACCTAACACCAACGAGGGAAACAGGGCGCTCGAGTTGGATTTGCTTGAAGAAAAGAGGGATAACGCTTGGACGCGTATCCACAAGTACAAAGCGTCATTGGCTCGACAGTACAACAAGCGTGTCAAAGAGAGAATGCTCCAGTTGGGAGACTTGGTGCTAAAGAAAGTTGAAGTATCAAAGCATGTGGGCAAACTGGACCTAAATTGGGAAGGGCCATTCAAGGTCACCCAAGTAAAAGCCAATAACACCAACATACTTGAAACGCTTCAAGGCGAGCGCCTCCCTCTGCCATGGAATGCATGCAACCTTCACGGTTTTATGTCTAAGTCTCTTGCAAAGCTCACTTTGTAAAATCCCAACTCTAGGCTCAATGTAATCCTTTATTAAAGAAAGAAAGCCAAGGAATTTACTTCTTTTAGACAAGAAAGTTTTATGCAAAGTATACTTGTAACACGCCACTCAATCCCCCCTTGGACCCCTAGGCAAATTGCCACGCAGGACCAAGGCGAGCGGGTCCCTTGTGCAAGGGTCACATCACCTTTATCAAGCGCTAACTCCGCGTTGAAAAGCTTGATCACGCACTTGCCCGTATCCCCAACTATTAAAGCAATTCTGGGATGGCAAGCTGAGGGTTGACCAACTAGATCCTACATCTAGTTCGCGCTCGAAACCCTATATGAGCAGCTAGAACCTGATTCTAGCACATACTCTAAGTAATGAAACACTTAGCAAGATTTCTCGTGGAAAATCCAACTAAAGAAATTCTCAAAGAACCAGGGAGCCCTCGGGAACAGGACCCTCGCACTTCTTGCCAAAAAAAAATTCTAATGGAAAATTCCCCAAGAAGAAAATCCTCTAAGTAATTCTCTAAGCAACCAGGGCACTCTCATAAATCGGTCACTCGCATTAAATTACTAATGAAAATCCCAATGAAGTGATCCTCAAGGAAATCTTCTAAGTACCAGGGCACCCTCGAGAATGGGCCCCCGCAATTCTTGCCCAGGAAAATTTCTAATGGCCATTTCGTTAGAAAAATTTTCTAAGTAATTCTATAATTTAATTAGGGAACCCACAGAAGCATGTCCCTCGCGTGCATTCTGCTTCACGCTCGTGGATTTTCATTACTTGGCAAATTTCCTTGAAAATTTTCCAAGGGATTCCGCGGCTTAACCAGGGCACCCTCGAAAGCAGGTCCCTCGCGTTCCTTTGCTTGGCCCAAATAACGCTAACCTTCTTGCCAGATTTTACTTAACTTATTCTTAAAACCTCTTATATTAGACCGTAAAAGGGATAAGTAAATAACAGTAAAATGCAAAGGTATAAATCAAACAAGCATTCATGACAGAAACAATGTTCACTCATTTAAAATGAGCTCACGCTCGATTAGAAAAAGATGGGATTCGAGCCATTGATAATTTACACAAAGTTACAAGACCTTTTCACAAGGAAGCAGATATAGATTCAAGAACATCCTCAAGGATAGCTATCTAATTCCTATCTACGATATTGAACGCCTAGAAAAGACCACAAGAATTAAGTCCAAACTAGTATCCACGGTGTTAGGGCATAAACAACCTACAGAGCATATGAGATACTAGTGAGCAGAGGTGTGTTGTGATGCTCCAGACTGAATTTGAGCATCTGGACCTTGGCCTCTTTCCAAGTCCACCACCTCAGGGTTGAGAGCGTTGGCAAGCGCTTGGGGAGCTTGGGGCTCAGTGACCTCGACCGCAGGGGCAGGTGTTTCCTCACTAACTGGCGCTTGGGGGGCAGCATTGAAAGGGCCCTCGGGGACAGGTACAGCATTAGTGGCCCCCTCATCATTCTCCTCAGTGATAGGTCCCTCGACATGCTCGTGTGCCGTCATGAACTCCTCTTGTAGAAGAGTAACAAGCTCAACATACTCTGGTTCTGCCAGGCTATCCACCGGGTTCCCCTCGTCCAAGGTTGGAGTGTTTAATTTCTCATCATATTAAAGGCCCATACGCCAGTGCTTTCGAGCGCGGGGGGAGGGGGGGTGCCAAGCCCAATGTGATCATCTGGCCAATAGCCAGGTTGAAGGCTTTTTTAGCCTTATCATAGCAGTGCAGTTCGGTTGTAAATCCAAAGGCTTTGGAGTGGCAGAACTTGAGCAGAGCCTCTCGGTTTGCTTCAGCAATGCGCTCGGGGAGTGCTCTCTTAAATTCCTCTTCACAGGCCTTTTTGGTGGCCTCGGTGAACTTCTTCTCAGTGCTACTGAGCTGTTTGCTCCTTGTTAGGAATAGTGCCCTAGAAAGCCGATTTGATGTAATCTGCTTTGGGACTTTCCTTGTGTCACAGGCAATCTTTGAATAATACACGATTGATTATTATCATAGGCAAACACTTCTTTATATGCCAATACGTGTTTTGTGTGTTTCCATTTCATGCACATGTATTAGAACTCCCCTAATCCATAAGGCTGTTAGGGACTTTGTCATTATGTGAATGACACATGAAACAAGCCCTAACTCAAGGCCGGATTAGAAACCACTCTAAGTCGATGAGTCCAACAAACGATGGGAGTGTTGATTTGGCTCGATTGAGACTTGCTCGTGGGATTGCGTCTTTAAGAAGGATCATCCTGTTTCAAGGGGTGTAAAGTGCATTGCTGATGTGTACGCAATACATGAGGGTGCTCGTTATTAAAACGGGTACACTGAGGTGTCCCGCGTGAGAAGATTCCTAAATGGGAAAGGAAGTTTCTATACCTAAAAATAGAAACTTCCAGATTAGGAAATATCTCACAAGTCAATGGCGTGAGTAAATTAATCCTTTGACTTGAGATTTCATTGATGCTTTGTGGGCTAACTCTGTAGTCTTTGGTATAAGCTTTAAAGGGTGTCGCCTTAGACAATTGATTCAATGCTTATGCTGGGGCTGCACAAGTGGCACATGGAAGTATATGAGAATCAACAAAGGACCTACTAGGGGGTGTACGCGGTCGGGTATGGGCGGTTTCTAAGTAAAATATCACCCGACCCGAAGTTTGCGGGTTTATAAAAATATAAACCGTAAATACATAATTATTTTTTCAAACCGAGCGGTTCGGGTTGGGCGGGTACGGTTTTATAGCGGGCAGATTGGCGGTTTAACGAATTTTATATGTATTTTTTTAATAAAAATATTTTATACTCATAATATTAACTTAATAATCAAAAAGATATAAAGAGTATGAGAATTTATTCTAGTTTATCACTTATTACAGCTAATACATAATGATTTCAAAGTAGATGAATATATATATATATACATTATTCAATAAATAATACCATATTATAAATATAAATTTATTTTTTGTTAAAGAACTTGTATAATATTAGTTTAACACAAAAATATATCTTATATATATGTATAATTTGTATAATATACATGACAATTGTATTGTGTATCATGTATTTATATAACTATAATTACGAATAAAATATAAATATATGTATAGTGGTCGGGTAGCGGGTAGGTGGATTTGAATTATTAGCACGATCACCCGCACCGAAAGTAGCAGGTTGTAATATTTTTCAACCACGGTTATTTTTTAAAAAATTTCAACCGGCGGTTTTCGGGCGGTTTGATTCGCTTCGGGCGGATTTAGCGGGTTGTGCGGGTTTATGTACACCCCTAGGACCTACACTTGCTTAAATGCAAGAAGATCTCTTATTGCATAAGTCGTTCATATGCCATCTTAAACCCTCGACCGAGGTAGTGGATCAAGACATAAAGAAAAGGGTTTCTTGGATTGAGATCAAATGGATATGAAGTGAACTTAGCTTTAAGATTGAGATTAGCAGGGCTCTCATTATTCACATGCCCTAGATCTTAATCGAGAGATGGGTTGGTAGAAGGATCGTACCTCACAGCTGTCATTGGCTGAAAGGTTCTTTCGAATATATATATATATTCATTGTTCGGGTAGGGGGTCATACATCTGTTGCTAGATTATGGTCGTATGATCTGTGAACTAATAAAGCGTATTAGTCTCACTACTAACTGAAAATGAACCAAGAGGGGTCACACACAAATGCATGGTTCAAAGGGTATTGAAAGAAAGATCAAGTAGTTGATCAAAACGAGACCACACGTGTAAATGTACACGTGTGGCACGTGAACTCGAGTTTGGGCATCTGGTCCAATTTTAGAATTGGATCATGTGTTAATTAATTAGAGAATTAATTATAAAGCCCAAATATAATTAATTAGAAGACATAATTATAAATCCCTAATATAATTAATTCGGAGAATTAATTATAAAGCCAAATAAAATTAATTAGAGAATTAATTTTAGCCCGTTAGAATTAATTAAGAATTAATTCTAAAGCCCTTCATGGAATTAATTGAGAGAATTAGTTCTAAGTATTTAAGTATTTAATTATTTAGTTGTTCTAATTTGATTAGAATAAATAAATATTAAATATCTTCTATTTATTATTCTAGTAAATATTAATTCTAATATGATTAGAATAAATGTTATTAGAATAAGATATTTAATTATTGTTAGAATAATTAAATATTCCTTATTTGATTAGGAGCTCTTTTCTAGAAGGAATAAATATCTTATTTTGAATAAGACTCCTATTACTTGGAGAGAAAGGAAATAGAAGAAAAGTCAAAGTTGGAGTCCAATTCCAACAAGACTTAGGGTTCGAAACCCTAGTCTATTTATAGGCTAAGGGGTTCGAGTTTTGGGACTTACGCGTGATAGAGAGATCATGCACAAACGACACGATGGCTTCATGATGGGATAATTCTCTTGCTCTCTTTCTTCTCGTTTTATGTTTCTTTCTTTACACATGTTATATCACTAACACTTTCCCTAACATGATTTGAATATCGGTTGGTGTGGATTATTACTCTAGAGGAAACCTACTTTGGAATCTAAAGTAGAAAGAATCTTTCGAGGGACGAGGGTTGCCATAACCGCATGAAGCGCGTTTGAGGGCGGCTCAAAACGTGTCAAGAAAGCGATGAATCTTGTAAGTTTTTGAATCCTAAAGATTAGAAATAGAAATTACAAGTCCGATCTTGCCTTTTGGGAAAAATTTTTAAATTCCGTTGCACTTTCTGTTCGTGTTTTTCGCAACACTCCTCTCATCCAAATCTTGAATCAGTTTTGCATTGCTCTCCTTGTACTTAGCCGCCTCAACACGGGCCTTCTTGCGGGACTCATCTTTCTTATCTAGCTCCTTCTTGACCTTGGTTTGTTCAGCCTCGAGGGACTCAAATTTGGCCCTCAGAATTTCGTTTTCCTCCTGAAGTTGGGTAGGGTTAGTGGCTCGAACCATCTTCTTGTATTTTACCTGGCGCTCGGAAAACTTCAACGAGCGCTGCTGTAAGTTCTTGACCCTCGGGATAACTTCCTGAAAAGTGATCAGGTGACCCTTAGACAAATCTGGGGGGAAGGAAGTGTGGAGCTAAGAACTTGGATACATTAATGAAGGGATGAAGTGCTTACCGCGATGAGGGCGTGGCAGAGGTCTTCCACCACCTGGTTTGTGCTCTGGGCGAACAATTTCCTTTGATCGCCCGTAAATTGCAGTCTCTGCAAGATCCCGTACACCAGATTCCTAGTAGAGTGGCAGTCAACCAGAAGAGTGGGGCCTGAAGAAGGGGCTCGTTGGTATGAACTGTCCTCGGTACGCTCGAAAGTCCATATGTGTTCCCCCTTAGAAGAGGAGGTCTCGCCTTCCCCAGGCTTGCCTATCACCACCTCTTTCCCCTTCCCCTTCACAGGAACGGAGTCAGGGAATCTCTTCCTCTTTCTGGATGGAGGGGATGGGTCCTCTTAGACTTCCCTAATAACAACTCCTGAGTGCTGCCCTCGACTCTCATTGGGACCGATTTGGAGAGGCCGGTCCCCGCCCCGTTGGTTGGCCCCTCATCCCCTTCCAGGGGGTGCTTGAGCTTTCTCCTCCACGGCCGCCTCTACGGCCATCTCCTCGACCACCGCTCGTGCGGCCTGGCCGTGGTTGAGTCTGCTGCTGTTACAGTTGTTGTTGTTGTTGTGGTTGGTTCTGAGGGCGCCTCCGTGTAGCACCCGGAACGCCGAGATGCCACACCCCCGCACCATAAGTCTAGCTCACACATGAAATGGGTAGTCCATGTATGAACCAGACTCATGGCGAACGGGTGACAATAAAAAAAAAAAACTCAAAAGCTAGGCGGGTACCCTCAAATACTACCAATAAACAATTCAGAACAATAAAAGCGGAAGCAATAGCAATCAATACTTATAGGTACCATATTTACTTATTTACTTATAGATACCAACATTCATCAATACATTATCCTCTCCAACATATCCATAACATGAAAATGCAAGATAGACTCAACTCGACAACTGGACACAACTCAGACTCCCGCCTAGCACGCCACTGACAGTACCTGAAAAGTGTGAGGTGTCAGTCTACCACAGACTGAGTGAGGGGTTTATAAATAAATATTCGCGCAAGTAACATGTAAGCCATAATCTCGGGTAAGGGTTTATAAAATAAAAACAATATAAGTTTAATAGTAAAGATAACTCGCCCGAGATTACCACTAATCAATTTAACAATACAATCAATTTAATTCAGTTCAATCAGTGGCCCGGCGAGTGAGGGCAAATCTCCAACCTTTCTCCGACAGTGTACAATAATTCAGTTGTAATTAATTAAGTGATCAAGCAATAGAAATTAGTGCACACTTAGCAATTTCCGTCCATCCTTCTTCCTCCGGGTGATGGGGGATTGCAAGGCCCCGCCATCCAATCTCATTGAGCATAGGGTTCATGAGTCCCTATGCCCGGAACTCCTTCCTCCACTAATCTCCTAGTGGATTCAGGGGGCATCCCTCGTTTGGTGAGGATAGTGCAAGAGTTACCCGTCGGCCCTTGCCTTCCCGGTTGGCTCAATACACTACCCTCGGGCCCAATGTGAACATGTTTTACTCGCCAAAACAATCAATCAATCAATCAATCAATCGGTACAATTCGGTAATTCATTTGAAAACAATAAGGTTTTGGCAAAATATAGATATATAGATATATTTTGGCCGAAAGATCACATAGGGTTGTAAAGGTTCTATATATCTAGAAATTAAACCTCACCTGACGAGCGACGGAACAAGACAAAGATACAAGAAAGTGCCCAACGATCACTGATCTCCGCCCTGGAGAAAAACTGGACAAGAAAGGAAATAACGTGAACTCGTGGGACAAGACTCACTATGAAACCAAGTATGACGCGCGGCAATGCTCATGTAAATAAGTAGAACTAGAAATCAAGTGACACTTAGCATGTAAGAGAACCAATCGATATCTAAGAGATGAAATAAATCTCAAGGAGTCACATATTCATATCATTCAATCATTTCAAGTTCAATTCATATAGTGCATGGAATTACACAATAAAGTTTGAGCAATTATGTACCAAGAAGTGTTAAGTAAGAGCATGCTTATCAATTAATCAAGTATATACAACATATAATTCTCATATGGGAGCCAAGAGAGTGAAAGGAAAGCAATAAGAAAGGTTTTGGTGAAGTTTGGCCAAAACCGACAATTTTTGGAAATGTACATGTTGTGGGAAAACTGGAATATCTTAAATTCTAGAAGTGGGAATTGCGTTTTGTTTGTTGGATATGAAAGTAGACACATAGACCTTTCCAACGCTATATGGCACGTTTTCTAATTCAAACCGAGGTGAAAATGGCGTTCGTCCGAAGTTGGACAAAATGCAGGAAAGTGACACGCCCGTGTCACCATTTCAAGGCAAACCGTGACACCCCCGTGTCACGGTACAGAAAATCCCAACTCTCCAACATGCACCCCCGTGTCACCCAACACAAAGCAAAGATGACACGCCCGTGTCATCTGTGCGTGACAGAAAAACAGGGCAAAAACAGGGGTTTCCATGCACAAACCAACTCCAAACCAACATAATCCAAACTCCAACCATAACAAATGTTGAAACACCTCATATATACATCATACTTCAAGTATTCATCATTTCATCCAAGAAATAAACATCTAAGCATCAAGAATTCCTCATGAAAACCCCAAAAATATACATGCTTTCCAAACTTCACATAACTTCATGTTTTATGCAAGAAATGAAGGGAATATGAGCTAAACATGCTTCTAATCATGAACACACATGAAAGCATCAAGCTAACATCAAACCCTACTCATATAGTCAATCAATAGATTCAATCCATTCTCATGTTATACCTTGAAATGAAAAAAGAATGAGATGAGGATGAAGAGATGAAGATGTTGATGCTTCTAGCTTCAAAGTTCCTCAAAATAGCTTGGATGATGAGATGAATTCTTCTCCTTCTCTTGAGGTGTAAATATCGATCCTCACTAGGTGTGTGTGTGTTCTCTTGTATGAAAATGTATGTATGAGCAAGTGATGGAAGAGATGCATATATGATATATAATATCATCCACTAACATAACAAATGCACCCAATTTGCAAACAAGTCCCTATGTTATTTAAATGAATGCAATCAAGTATCATCTCTAACAATTAAACATTTACTCCCAGTTCATGAAATGCAATTAAGTCCATAAATTTAATGAAATGTTCAATTAAAGTCACATAAGACACTTAAGCACATTATCACTTAATTCACAAATTTCACATTAAGGATAATTCATATAAAGCATGAACTTATAATACATATAATATTATGAAATGTAGATAAATCTTCACATAATGTGTAAATTGAAAACGGGGCGTTACAACTCTCTCCCCCTTAAGAGGACCTGGTCCCCAGGTCCATACTCAAGTTCTAAATCTCTAAAGCAAGCGGTGAGAGAGCCCCGTCTCTCAAACAAGCAAGGAGAGTACCCCGACTCTCACAAAAGCAAGGAGAGTACCCCGACTCTCACAAAAGCAAGAATTACAAGAGAACCCCGTCTCTTAAACACGCCAAAAGAGAACCCCGTCTCTTAAACACGAAATGAAAGAACCCCGTCTTTCAACAAGAAATGAGAGAACCCCGTCTCTCAACAAGAAATGAGAGAACCCCGTCTCTCAACAAGAAATGAGAGAACCCCGTCTCTCACACACACGCTAAAACAACGATTCAAGAAGGCAAATTGTAGAAACGTTCACGTATATGTCACATAAAGCAGGTAGCATCACGTTAATCACATAACTAATGCTTTTACACAACCAAAATTGCAACTAATAAGAATTAAATACAATAGCAATAGATTTCATGATGCACGTGATATGCATGGTTAGGGTACCGTTCACCGTTGATTATGCCATAAATATAGTTGATACCTTCGGCTACCACATTCGGATGAGCATTCATATTGTGCACCTCTCTCTCCAGAGCATATGCACGAGCCTGAACAAGTGGCCTCTGTCTCCCGGAGGATAATCCCTTTCGCTTCGAGCACGTGTCAACTCGGTGTTCATTACTTCCACATTGCAAGCATAAGCCCAAACGCCATCTACAATTCTCATAAGTGTGGTTGTCGCCTCGACAATAAGCACAAAGAAGCTTTCCCGAAGATGTTGTTGAAGCCGGGGTACGTGAAGTTCCTAAACCTGACTCAAATGACCGATTCTTTTTCTTTCGAGACCTCCCTTGAGGTGTTGGGATAGGGTGAGAGATAGGCCGCTTCCCTTTGTTGGAAGACTGTCCTGATTTTGAACCTGAAGCCTGCCCGGGTTGAGGATTAGACCTTCTTGCCTCCAAAGAGGTGGTGTCTTGGATCTTCTCTTGGGAGTCACCTGGGACTAATTCCCACATCCTTTTAATTTTCTTAAGTGGTGACTTAGCTTGATTATCACTTCTTCCAACGAACTTTGAGGTTTGTTGGTTCTGAAACTCCTTAAAGGCTATCGAAATTTGGCCCGGCTGTTGGGATGAAGCTAGTGGCACTGAGGAAACATATTCTCTTATCTTCTGATCAACCAAACAAACTAAAGACTCAAAAAACTCCTGAGGTTGAACCGGAGGGGGTAATTGCGGGGAAACCCTAAGCGCTCGTGCACGATGAGGGTGACCTTGAGACATCCTGTAATCAAGACACTAGATATGCATGTTGGATTAATTTGCCGATGCAAGTAACGCACTTGAAAATAATAGAATTGACCTATTGAAACAATTAAGTTCAATCGGAAAACACATATGAGTAAAGAAATTTAAAAAGATTAACATAACGTATGATGCACGTGCTTGTGGATGCATTGAACCTGTCACCGTAGTTACATTTCATGTTTGCTGGGTTATAAATTTGTCTTGCGTCTGTTAATCATTTCTTGTTACCCACGGTCTTCTAATTCTTCAGAATTTGCTAGCATCAACTTGAACATTCCCATGGCTCGAGATTATAATTGCTTGAATCCGAAGTCCTCTACGCTCATGAAATTAGCATCTTGCCCTGTCTTTAATAATTGCTCTCCAATTATTGCCCGAGTCTTCTTCATAGTTGTCAGTTTACTCAAAACTTCCTTGGTTTCCTCTTTAGGAGTTCGAATAATTAATGAACTCTCTTTCCAATTGTTTTTACTTGGTCACCCGAAATCCACCCAGAATTCTTCACCTTTCCTTATTGTTCCTATTTGTTGCTTCATATCTGTTAACATGACCTCACCACACGACAATTCAGCTTGGATCTAGAAAATATCCAACTCGATAAAACCTTTAGCCTAATTGTCTTTCCAACTTTATCTCTGCTGTAATGCTGAACTTCCTTTATTCCTTCCTTAGTCGAAATCCTAAACCATACCATTTCCCATATTTTCCTTGCTTCATTTCCATGGAAGTTAAGCTTTGTTGCTTATTACCATAATTACCTCCTTGATCAAGATTTTCTTGCATTAGCTTGAATAATGGTAGGGTCCCTAATTCGGAACTCTTGAACTCAAATTCTTCTCTACTTATGGAGTTAATTTCCCAACTTCCCTCGACGAACCAACCTCCAAGTATTGTCCCGGTTCTTCTAAGTACCACCTTGATTGAAATTTCTTGAATCTATTCCTTAGTAATTAAATCAATTATGTGGTTTGTCTTCTTACTTGCCTACGCCTTGAGCATATAATTTCCACCCAAAAGTTCTCTATCCTCTTTTACCATTCTCATTTGTTGCATTAACTCCTTATTCCCTACTTCGCTGTCCCAACGTGACCATTCAACTTGATTCTGGAAAATGAACTCAATCCACCCGATTATAGAACTCTATCATCCTAACTTCCCATAACGGATTACTTGACTCCCCTAACTCAATCAGGATTACCGGAGTTGTTTTCTTCTCTTGTTTAGATTTCGCTTCCAACCAACCAAGTTCCTTATCTTGGCCACACTTCCAAGTCTTGAATAATTAGTTTCCCTCGATTCTTCCTTCACCTCATCCTTGAATAAAATCGACTTCCTCACCCGGTTGATGCACCCTTTGTGGTAATATGAATTCCTATAGTTGGTTCTTTCATTCCGGATCTTATCCTTTAAATCATAACCCGATGGAAGAGGTTAATTCCCTTCAGCTCCGCTTATGAAGTCCCTGGCCCATTATCTAACCCCTTTTAAGCTCGAGAAGTAGCACTTGTAATATACAAGGTTGTCTAAAGGTTGGCCGTGGTTGGATATCATTTCTACAACCTGTATTTACAACTTCCTTTGAAAATAAATGCATGTGGGTAAGACATGCTCATG
The DNA here is from genome assembly GCA_037501455.1 of Lantana camara. Classification (NCBI taxonomy): domain Eukaryota; kingdom Viridiplantae; phylum Streptophyta; class Magnoliopsida; order Lamiales; family Verbenaceae; genus Lantana; species Lantana camara. Next base: position 23,794,349 of record CM074855.1, on the reverse strand, counting down.
TCACAAAATTGTCACATAATTAATGTCAAGAATTTAATATAAAATGCAACAGGTAATCATCAATGTTTAAAATAAAACATGTTGAGCGAATATTTTCAAATAATTCAAGATCAATTAATTGGCAATTAACAACATAATTCAACACAATGCTCACATTATTCAATAACTCAAAATTTTCAAAAGATCCAAGTAGTCAAATAATTTCAAACAAGATACAAAACCCTCAAATTATGCAAAAGTTTAAATAAACACATTGGATATAAAATTTTCCAAACCATAGAAAATCAATTAATCATCAAGTAGTAACATAAATCAATGCCATGCACAAGTCATCAAGTAGCTCAAAGATGTTCAGGTAAGTTCAAATAAGTACAACTAGTTCCAAATAAGATGCAAGACTCACAATTTATCAATTAATCCTATGCCGTTCGACCTAGACATGACACGACTCGACGCAAGAACCGCGGTTTTGCAACCGGGCTCTGATACCACCTTAATGTAGCACCCGGAACGCCGAGATGCCACACCCCCGCACCATAAGTCTAGCTCACACATGAAATGGGTAGTCCATGTATGAACCAGACTCATGGCGAACGGGTGACAATAAAAAAAAAACTCAAAAGCTAGGCGGGTACCCTCAAATACTACCAATAAACAATTCAGAACAATAAAAGCGGAAGCAATAGCAATCAATACTTATAGGTACCATATTTACTTATTTACTTATAGATACCAACATTCATCAATACATTATCCTCTCCAACATATCCATAACATGAAAATGCAAGATAGACTCAACTCGACAACTGGACACAACTCAGACTCCCGCCTAGCACGCCACTGATAGTACCTGAAAAGTGTGAGGTGTCAGTCTACCACAGACTGAGTGAGGGGTTTATAAATAAATATTCGCGCAAGTAACATGCAAGCCATAATCTCGGGTAAGGGTTTATAAAATAGAAACAATATAAGTTTAATAGTAAAGATAACTCGCCCGAGATTACCACTAATCAATTTAACAATACAATCAATTTAATTCAGTTCAATCAGTGGCCCGGCGAGTGAGGGCAAATCTCCAACCTTTCTCCGACAGTGTACAATAATTCAGTTGTAATTAATTAAGTGATCAAGCAATAGAAATTAGTGCACACTTAGCAATTTCCGTCCATCCTTCTTCCTCCGGGTGATGGGGGATTGCAAGGCCCCGCCATCCAATCTCATTGAGCATAGGGTTCATGAGTCCCTATGCCCGGAACTCCTTCCTCCACTAATCTCCTAGTGGATTCAGGGGGCATCCCTCGTTTGGTGAGGATAGTGCAAGAGTTACCCGTCGGCCCTTGCCTTCCCGGTTAGCTCAATACACTACCCTCGGGCCCAATGTGAACATGTTTTACTCGCCAAAACAATCAATCAATCAATCAATCAATCGGTACAATTCGGTAATTCATTTGAAAACAATAAGGTTTTGGCAAAATATAGATATATAGATATATTTTGGCCGAAAGATCACATAGGGTTGTAAAGGTTCTATATATCTAGAAATTAAACCTCACCTGACGAGCGACGGAACAAGACAAAGATACAAGAAAGTGCCCAACGATCACTGATCTCCGCCCTGGAGAAAAACTGGACAAGAAAGGAAATAACGTGAACTCGTGGGACAAGACTCACTATGAAACCAAGTATGACGCACGGCAATGCTCATGTAAATAAGTAGAACTAGAAATCAAGTGACACTTAGCATGTAAGAGAACCAATCGATATCTAAGAGATGAAATAAATCTCAAGGAGTCACATATTCATATCATTCAATCATTTCAAGTTCAATTCATATAGTGCATGGAATTACACAATAAAGTTTGAGCAATTATGTACCATGAAGTGTTAAGTAAGAGCATGCTTATCAATTAATCAAGTATATACAACATATAATTCTCATATGGGAGCCAAGAGAGTGAAAGGAAAGCAATAAGAAAGGTTTTGGTGAAGTTTGGCCAAAACCGACAATTTTTGGAAATGTACATGTTGTGGGAAAACTGGAATATCTTAAATTCTAGAAGTGGGAATTGAGTTTTGTTTGTTGGATATGAAAGTAGACACATAGACCTTTCCAACGCTATATGGCACGTTTTCTAATTCAAACCGAGGTGAAAATGGCGTTCGTCCGAAGTTGGACAAAATGCAGGAAAGTGACACGCCCGTGTCACCATTTCAAGGCAAACCGTGACACCCCCGTGTCACGGTACAGAAAATCCCAACTCTCCAACATGCACCCCCGTGTCACCCAACACAAAGCAAAGATGACACGCCCGTGTCATCTGTGCGTGACAGAAAAACAGGGCAAAAACAGGGGTTTCCATGCACAAACCAACTCCAAACCAACATAATCCAAACTCCAACCATAACAAATGTTGAAACACCTCATATATACATCATACTTCAAGTATTCATCATTTCATCCAAGAAATAAACATCTAAGCATCAAGAATTCCTCATGAAAACCCCAAAAATATACATGCTTTCCAAACTTCACATAACTTCATGTTTTATGCAAGAAATGAAGGGAATATGAGCTAAACATGCTTCTAATCATGAACACACATGAAAGCATCAAGCTAACATCAAACCCTACTCATATAGTCAATCAATAGATTCAATCCATTCTCATGTTATACCTTGAAATGAAAAAAGAATGAGATGAGGATGAAGAGATGAAGATGTTGATGCTTCTAGCTTCAAAGTTCCTCAAAATAGCTTGGATGATGAGATGAATTCTTCTCCTTCTCTTGAGGTGTAAATATCGATCCTCACTAGGTGTGTGTGTGTTCTCTTGTATGAAAATGTATGTATGAGCAAGTGATGGAAGAGATGCATATATGATATATAATATCATCCACTAACATAACAAATGCACCCAATTTGCAAACAAGTCCCTATGTTATTTAAATGAATGCAATCAAGTATCATCTCTAACAATTAAACATTTACTCCCAGTTCATGAAATGCAATTAAGTCCATAAATTTAATGAAATGTTCAATTAAAGTCACATAAGACACTTAAGCACATTATCACTTAATTCACAAATTTCACATTAAGGATAATTCATATAAAGCATGAACTTATAATACATATAATATTATGAAATGTAGATAAATCTTCACATAATGTGTAAATTGAAAACGGGGCGTTACACTCCGAGTGTCTAGAAACGCTGCTACGTCACGCATACCCTCTCTTCCTGCCATTAGTATGCTTGGGCTATCAAGAAAAAAAAAAAAAAAAAAAAAAGAAGAAAACGAGGGTCAGCCTTCCTTTATCAAGATTTACAAGGGACAAAGTTAGTGATCCTATTTAAAGTTAGCTTCCCAGAAATCTAACCATCTCTTTCCAAGTTCCGAGCGGGCGGGTTAACAATCATGTCAGGATCGTTCATAAGCCCACAAAGGAATAGAATCTCTTCATCATCCATCAATTCCTTGGCTCTAATGAGCCAACCCGCGTTCCTCATCGTGAGGGTCAAATCCTGAGCCCATGATAAAAGGCATATGGGCTCTAAACGGGACTTTACGAGAGGCCCCTCTCCATGGATAACCCACTCTCGTGGGACGCCCAAGTTGTCACCCTCAGGAGCCCTCACAAAAAAGAATTTCCCCTTCCACTCAGCGCCATACGAAGTCGAGGGCGCGTCTATCAATCTCAAATTAGATTTTGCTTGAACATAGTATAAACCCGCCCTCGGGGATGAACGTGGTGAGTGGGCTACCTGAAAAAGGCTATTAAAATTATGGATTGAGGGCTCGTTTCCAGTACACTTCATTAGGATTACAAAGGCATTGATGAGGGCTATGCCATTTGGCACAATTGGAGAAGGGCTCAGGTTCAAGCAATTGAGAATACTCACCACTGGAACAGAAATTGGAAATCTTAACCCTCCTGCCTCTACTGCATCCCTGTATAACGTCATTTCTCTGAGGGGTAGGTTGTTAGCCCTCTTGTGTGCCGCTGGTATTCGGTATGTAAACCGCTCATCCCAGTATCTTGGAGCCCTCATTGTAACCAAATCTCCCATGGATATTGTGCTCTGGATCTCGTCGGGGGTCCTATCAGTGGCTTGCATTCCCGAACTCTCTCCCTCAGCAGATTTCTTGGTTTTCTTACTTCTTTTCCTACGTTTTGCGGGGGATTCCTCTGAAGGTCCTGCCACCTCCTCCTGAACGGGGTCCGTAATGGCTACAATCACCGTACTTCGTTGTGGGTTAATGGAACTCTCCGTTAGGGGCAACGTAACACCCTGACGTTCTGCCTCCATTACCAAATCCATCTCTTCGAAGAGATGGTCAACTCCACCGGGATTTCTTTCCCCTATAGCCGATACGACGGCTTCTAGGTCCTCATCCCTAGCATCACCAAAATTTTCTTCTAAAATTTGGTGGTGGGAAGTGGGATTGTAAGAAGAGGAACTGGAACTTGCCATATCCTCAATCTCCCTCACAGTTTCGTCAATGATTTCTTTGGACATTATAAAGGGGAGATGGGTAGAAGAAACAACAATGGAGATGTAGAAGAATGGAACACCTACAGATCTTTGCAAATCAGAAAGTTAGAAGGGAAACAAGAAAATACCTAAAGTTCTTGAGAACCTTGAAGGTTGCTTGAAGTTCTCTGTAGATTGCTAGAGAGTGTCTGGAAATCCTAAAATGCTCCGGAAGTGGTTGCGTAAAGAGAAGATATGATAAGTACGCTTATCTTCCTAGAGACTTCAAAGCCGTCTCGAGCTCGTGTAAATTACCGGATTGGACCGTCCGGCACGGAGAAGATTTAGAGGGGAAAGAGATTAGAGAATTTAGGTTGGAAATTGGGAAAATGTTATTAACTTCTGTATCGTTCAAGGCTAACAAGCAACATAAATAATTAAGAGTCCTACTTGCTGAAGGAAACGTGGTTGGCAAGACTACGACAATTGAAATAATTAATTAACTAAACTATAAGCAATAACAATTAACAAAATAATATTAACGCTTCTTGGGTATGATGCACGACTTCTACCATCCAGGTACTTTCTTCACACGTAAGCTCCTTCGACAACCATCACCCGGACCATCTTCATTATCTTTATTCTGTTCAGCATCCACTAGAACTGCTCCTCACGCACCAAAACATCATCCATATCACTCTCCCACCCTTCGAGAACCACCTTGTCCTCAAGGTGTAATACGGGAAATTGTAATGTTGCTCGTCGTTCCCAAGGTGGCTTTGCTAGGATAATAAGCCGCTCATAGCGGCCTGAGAATTCGCCGGACGCTCGGAAGGCATAAAAGTGATGGAGGGTGATCGTCTGCGTGGTTGTTGTGCCTCTTTTGAGCGTGACCAACTTGTGCCATGGGGGCGCTTTAATCTGAGGAAATTTGAATTCACTATAATGCAGATTCATGCACTTGATTTCCTCCCTGGTCGGCGTCCCCAAAACCTTAATTATTTCGACAAGATGATCAACACCGCTTTCTCCGGGAGATATAGGCCGACCGAGAAGAAGTTCAGCCATAACAAAACCTGCAGACCACGTATCAATTGCTATAGTGTATTCCGTAGCTCCGAAAATCAGTTCGGGCTCCTTGTAATAACGAGAGCAAACGTACGAGAGGTTTGGTTCTCCAGGTACCAACAATTTTGCACTTCCCAAATCACAAAGCTTGAGCTGATGTGTGTGGGGATTGACCAGCAGACCGCTAACAACAGTTGTATCCGGATCCTTGGAGATATCATCTTCGGCCATTTTATCCTCTCTAATTTTCATATCGTGCATTTTTTTAGGAAGCTCGTTTACGTCCGATGTGCTAGCAACAGCTCCCATGGAGGAGTTGGATGTAGTAGGCATCTCAGGCACTCTCAAATCGTTTTCGTCGGCATCGAATTCACCATCTATAAGGTGCTCTACTTTCACCCTGTTAATGTTGGAATCACCACCCCACTTCGTACGATTAAAACTTTCTCTATTTCCTTGATTGCTTGAAGGCGATAAAACGTTCTCCTGTGGGACCGTGCTATCCTCGTCGGCAACTAATGGTATCGAGGAAGGGGGCACATAAGGCTCCTCGATTGAAGGCGAAACTAAAACTTCTTTAAACGCGGTCTGGTATTCCAACACCGAGCGCGTGGGTTTCACCTTGGCTAACATTCCAAAATAATCGACACAGTTGAGTGGGTCGAAACGGAGCTTGAATTTGACGATGAAATCCTGCCAAGAGTCGAGTAATCCGTTTCGTTGCCTCCAATTGAACCAATCAAGCGCTGGCCCTTCTAACATCAAGCCAATGGTCGACAGGCGAGACTCCTCCGGAACCCCGTAGAACACGAAATACTCGTGTGCCTGAAGAAGCCAACCGAGCGGGTCCGAACCATCACCCTTCGGCATGTCAACCCGTAACTTGGGAAGGGGGTTCCGAATGCCCATGTCGTGCGCCGCATCCCCACGGAATGTACTCATCCATTCCGAGTCCACATAAGATTTATCATCCCGGGTGATAAAGCCCTGCAAGTCCGACTGTAATTTTTGAATATCCTGATGTAACTGTTGCAGAGATTGTTGCATCGCCGTGTTATGAGAGAGCATCTGCACAACAATTCGCTGCTGAAATTCTTTGAATTGTGCTTCGGAAACAGATTCTGCCATGAAGTAACTCAATGAAAGCACCAGTGATAAGTACGCTTATCTTCCTAGAGACTTCAAAGCCGTCTCGAGCTCGTGTAAATTACGGGATTGGACCGTCCGGCACGGAGAAGATTTAGAGGGGAAAGAGATTAGAGAATTTAGGTTGGAAATTGGGAAAATGTTATTAACTTCTGTATCGTTCAAGGCTAACAAGCAACATAAATAATTAAGAGTCCTACTTGCTGAAGGAAACGTGGTTGGCAAGACTACGACAATTGAAATAATTAATTAACTAAACTATAAGCAATAACAATTAACAAAATAATATTAACGCTTCTTGGGTATGATGCACGACTTCTGCCATCCAGGTACTTTCTTCACACGTAATCTCCTTCGACAACCATCACCCGGACCATCTTCATTATCTTTATTCTGTTCAGCATCCACTGGAACTGCTCCTCACGCACCAAAACATCATCCATATCAAGATATGGGAGTGCAAATAGTTATTTATAAGGAGAGGAGTTGGTGGGATTTGTGCAATAAATTCAAAAGTTGCAATTATTCCCGCCTAGGTAACTATGCACTTTTGTGAATGGTCGCACTCGTCTCGACGGTCACGCGCCGTTTCCTGAAAAGGTGCACCTACTCACCCCAACAGCATTAAATGCCTGACGTCTCGAGTGGTCAAGGTGAAAGGACTGCATTAAATGCAGCCTCAGAGTAAAGCCCACAAGCGTAAAACTTCCCCGCCAAAGAATGACCCTGGAAATTTAAAAGTTTTGAATTCTACAGTCCACATTACTATGAACTACAGAACTAGGGGCAAAATGATGAGGCTAAATTACGCTCGTGACACGTAACCGACACGTGGCCCAATCCTCGCATCACAGCGTGGCGCCTCAAGGACACTTCACATTGGGTATTCCTCTTGAGGAAATGACCGTCCCTTTTTTACAAGGGACCTTGACCTTCCCGAGCGGATGAACAAGGTTTCAGATATATACACCGCTCAACCCTCGGGACTACTTCCAAGCTGTCCCTCGAGAACACCCTTTCGTCACCACAAGGGCGAAACCATTCCCCTCATGATCATGCCTCGAGCTCAGGTGCCCCTCGGACCTGGGAGCCTCAAGGTGATTATCCAAACCCGAGCGTGCTTGGCCCTCGGTAACAACCCCAAAATGATCTCCGACACAAAGTACATGCCCGCACAGCTGCCACTGTTGCCCGCCACTAACCTTTTCACTGGCTTTTACAGGAGATCCCTTTCAGAGACTCCTCGTTGCGCCATGTGTCTAGGGCAACACCAATGCAGGACCACTTAGTGACAATTACCAAAAGGGCCTTGACCTCAACTATAAATACCCAGAGATCATCTCACTCTGTAAGCAAGCTTTACTCATTCAAGCTCTGTTTTACATTGTTCATCTTCTTCAACTGGTACCTCACTTTGATCGTCGGAGAGCCAAACTGGGAATCACCCCTCGTTCCCCCAACTTGGCCTTCTGACTGTTTGGTGTTTATTCCTAACAGGTTGAACTCATCTTCTCCGGCGAACCTTGCATGAGTCCTGATCCCTGTTTCCTCACACACATTGAGTTTGCCACCTTGAATTAAATTAACCCCATCAAATATACATAATTTGTATATATATTACATATGATAATTATGTATTATATTATATACATTATTATTTGTAATCTATACAGATACTTTATATATGCGTATGTATATATTATGCTTTCGTAATAATTAATATATATATATATATATATATATATATATATATATAATATTATATCTGTATAAATATATAATATATTTATATATTTTTTGAATGTAATTGTAAAATATAAATATATACATATTTTTAGATTTTCTTTTGTTTTTATTTTTTTATAATATTTAAAGTATATTAGGTGGATTTAAAAAAAAAATTGAAAAAAATATGAAAATGACATGGCAAAGTGTGGCAATGCCACATCATCAATTTGGACAAGTCAACTAATCTCCGGCAATGATTAGACAATTTTCGGCGAATTTGTCATTATATTGACATATTTTTTGAGTTAATGGACTATTTGGTCGCTTCCTGAAATTGCTAGTTGGTATCCCGATATTGTATTTTTCCCATACTTATTTCTTGAATTCTTGTATATTATTTAATTCATTGTTGCATCTCATATACAATTTTTTTACTATACTTATTTCTATTTATTAATTAGACAAATGGACAACTGCATACTTCTTTTCCTAATTCTAAACGTAGCTACAGTAGCCTCAGTTATCTCAGAACTGATCTTCAGACGAAAACCGAAACTCAAGCTTCCCCCAGGTCCAAGACCATGGCCTGTAATCGGCAACCTTCACCTAATCGGTTCGAACAAGCACCAATCCCTTCACCGTCTATGCCAGAAATACGGCGAAGTAATGCTGCTAAGGTTCGGCAAATTCCCCGTGGTAGTTGCATCGTCTCCTGAAATGGCCAAGCTGCTCTTGAGGACACACGACGCCGTGTTTGCCTCGAGGCATTCCCTCAGCGCTGCCGGCAAATACACCAGCTACAATTTCTCCTCACATAGGTTTTACATGCGAAGAGGCTCAAGTCACTTGAGCATATTCGCGTGGAGGAGAGGCGGAATTTCCTATCTCGTTTGTTTTCCCTTCAAGGGAAACCGGTGGTGCTGAGGAACCATTTGAGGCGTTTCACTCTAACGCATATGAGTCGAATGGTGCTGAGTAACGAATACTTTAAGGAATTGAAACACGAGAAGTCTGTTTTGATTGTGGATGAATTGCAGGGGATGTTGAATGAGTGGTTTGTGCTGATTGGGGTTTGCAATATCGGTGACTAGCTGGCGGGACAGACAGCACGGCTACTGCAGTGGAATCATGGTTCGCAGTCGCAGTCGCGGTCGCGGGGAACGGAACGGGAGGCACCGTTCCAGTTCCAGCTTCATGTCGCGGAACGATCGCGACACTTCAGGGAACCGAAGACATTTTTAAGCTAAATATAATTGATTGATGTGTCAATTATAATAGAAATTCATCCACTATCATACAACACCTCAAACATGCTTATATTAGAAAATATTTCATATATTATTCTACATTCCCACCAAAAAAAAAATATATTATTCTACATGTATGCAATTAATCACTAATATTTTTATCATAAGTAATGAAATTGATAATAATTACTAAGATCAACAATATTAAAACTATCAGATCATTAATAAAAATGTTTTAATTAAATACTAATGTTATTCATATAATTTGAATTGAATTAAATATTATTATTATTATATAAATATAATGGACCCTTTTATTAGTCAAGAGTTTTAAACTTTTTAATAATTATTAGTTAAACTAACAGCCCAATAGATAAAAGATACGGTCCGTTACTTCCTTTCATACTTTTAGCCCATTAAATTGTTTTCATTAAATCAAGAAAACCTAGTTCATTTCATCTCTTCGCTCCAAGCCCCCACCGCCTGCCTTGCTCCCCTGTTTTTCATCCACCGCCTTTTCCTTCTGTCTCGTCGCCGTTCCAGTACGTTCTCAGACGAGCTAACTCCGTTCCAATCCGTTTTTCATCCTGAAAACGGGGTGGAACGCCGTTCTGGCCGATTTCGCGGCGTTCCACCCCCGCTCAATAGTGCGGGCCTTCCACCCCTGTCAATGTGGAACGGCCACTGCCGTTCCGGCCGTTATTGCGGCGTTCCGGCGAACCATGAGTGGAATGGGTGATCCATGAAGTCCTCAGACATCCCCACGTACTTGAAAAGGCAAAAGGGGATCTCGACAGGGTTACCGGAAAAACCAAATGGGTCGAAGAGAACGACTTCTCTCAATTGCCTTGCATCGACTCCATTATCATGGAGTCGATGTAACATTACTAGTCCCTCGTTCTGCCATTGAAGACTGCAATGTTGCAGGCTACGACATAGCGAAGGGAACGATAGTTCTGATAAACGCATGGAGCATTGGGAGGGACCCCAACTCGTGGGATGCCCCCGAAATGTTCTTGCCCGAAAGGTTTTCGGGCAAGGAAATCGACATGACAAATGGAAGTAACTTTGCTTTGCTGCCCTTTGGCTCGGGCAGGAGGGCAGGCCCTGGATACAATCTTGGACTCAGGGTTATCAGATCTTTGTTTGCTAATTTGTTACTTGGATTTGAGTTGAAATTGGTTGAGGGAATGAGGCCGGAACATATAAACATGGAGGAGGAGTATGGACTCACAACACATCCTAAAGAGCCTATTACCATTGTCATGGAGCCTATACTCCCAAACCACCTTTATTGAATGATGAAGTTTGTTTTAAGAACATATTGATAGGATTTTGTATTTGAGGGAGAATTAAATATATTGTCCTGAATTTAGAGATGATTACAAATTAATTCATATGGTCTTCCCTCTTCCGGGTGGGTTTTAGTTTAGAGATGATTACAAATTAATCCCTATGGTCTTTTGAGTGGATTTTCCGACGGACCATTTCTATTCGGGTGCATGAAATTGCAAATTTTTTAAAGTTATGAGTTGATTTTTTTTTACTAAAAAATAAAATATATATACCAAAATTGTTAAATTGCGTGTGTTGGTGTATCAAAAATGCAACTTCCTCAAACTTTTCAACATAGTGTAAAAACATTTCTATGAAAAATTACAATACAACAGTAATGCCTCTCTCGTGAGATGTTATTGTACAATTATATTATATATATATATAAACTCGCTTGGGAAAGGAGATCGCGGGGAACGGAATGGAGGCCACCGTTCCAGTTCCGTTGCAATGACGCGGAACGGACGCGGCAAAAACGCGGCCACTTCTCAAAAAGATGTATAAAATCCCAAAAAATTATTTTAAAACTCATTTTAATTTCTAATTTTATATTAGAATCAATTAGTATTATATTTAGATTTGTTATATTTACTCAAATAAGAGATTGCACATATTCTTATAATGACTACCGAACCATACAATAAACATAGTTGTGTAACAAAAGAAAAGTTGTTCAACATACTACAATAGGAATGTCGAAATAGATATATAATGATACATTATTTATTAATAAGAAGTGGAATGACGAGGGGTAGAACATCGGAATTGTCTCTCTCTTCTGAGGAGTTTCGAACATAATCACAGTATAAAATCTCTAAGTCAAAGAAGAAAATTCTGACGGCAACTTGATTGGATAAGAATCAAATATAATCATAGGTCTCTCTCCTGGCGTATATATGAACTTGAGCACAATTCCTCTCAAAAAGCAGTAAGATTAAATTACTACAAACAGGCCATCTGTATTGAGTATAACTTATGCTCAACAAAAGTTTCATAGGAAGTAGAAACTAAATCTTCATTCCTCTACCAAATAGATAATCGAAACTCTCTGCCACTAATATTTGATTAGAAGTTTGCACATTATTATTCATCAATTTCTTTAGCATATACACATTTTCATCTCTTTTTATTCCCCATTATACAGAGCAGCAACATACATTTTCTTCTCTTTTTTGGCTGTTCCGTTCCGTTCCTCCGCTATAACGCCACGGAACGGCGTTCCAATGCAAAAAAGCACCGTTCCAGGTTGATTTCCGTTCCATACCGGAACAGCGGAACGGAGACTGTAGTTCCCGTTCCGTTCCAGCCGTTCCGGCCGTTCCGACACCGTTCCGGCGAACCATGTCCAGAACAGTTGTCCACAAGCGCCACCAGATCCGAAACCTCCCTCCAGGCCCGAAACCATGGCCTATAATCGGGAACCTGAACCTTCTGGGTTCGATCCCGCATCAGTCTTTCCACTTCCTGTCCCAGAAATACGGCGAAATAATGCAACTGCAATTCGGCCAATTCCCCGTAGTGGTTGCATCATCTCCCGAGATGGCGAAGCAGTTCCTGAGGGTGCACGACATCGTTTTTGCCTCGAGGCCACTGCTGGTTGCCGGTAAGCACATCAACTACAATAACTCGGACGTCCTTTGGGCTCCTTACGGCCCGTACTGGAGACAAGCCCGAAAGATTTACCTGTCCGAGGTTTTCAGCCCTAAAAGACTCGAATCCTCTGAGCAAATTCGTGTTGAGGAGAGAAAAAGGTTCATTGCCCGTCTGCATTCCCTGTCGGGGAATAACAAGAGCCCTGTGAGGTTGAGAGACCATCTAATGCGTTACACTCTCTCGAGCATAAGTAGGTTCATTTTGGGCCACAAGTACTTCAGTGAATCATCAGAAGATGGTAATTCTGATCAGGATTTGGAGTACATTGTGAGCATAGATGAGTTGAGAGCGATGTCAGACCAGTGGTTCTACCTGGGGGGAGTGTTCAACATTGGGGACTGGATTCCATGGCTGAGTTTTCTTGATCTGCAAGGTTATGTTAAGGAAATGAAGGCTTTGAAGAAGAGATTAGACGCATTCTTGGATTATGTGATTGATGATCATCTTGCTAGAAGGGAAGCAAAAAGATCAAATTTGATGGTGACTTCGAAAGACTTCGTGGACGCGATGCTTGATATGGCTGAGGATACTAATCTTGAAGTTAGACTCACGAGAGATTGCATCAAGGCATTAGTACTGGTATAATAATTTCTCTAATTTTCTTGCTCAATTTCTCATAATGGTTTGGTAATATACATATAGATTATAATCACATATAGACCCTGACCAAATATAAAAAACAACAATTTGATCCATTTTAGTTAAATAATTAAGTTTACACCCCTCATAAACTTAATAATTACACCAGTTTGATCGAGTCAAGTTGGGACTAGAATTACCAACTCCACTAGATAATTAATTGGTATTATATATGCTAAATTTTTATGTCACTCTGTGTTAAGTTAAAAGAGGAAATTGCAATTTTGGTATATCAACTCAACTTGATTCGTAATTTTGGTACAAAATTTTTTCTGGTGAAAAAATTAGCCCATAAATCCAAAAAGTCTCAATTTCATGCACTATTTGACCCGGATAGATATGACCCGTTGGAAAACCCATCGGATCTCCACGTGTCCGTTGGAGAATTTGCCACGAAACGGGTTTTGCGAGTTTCAGGTGGGTTTTCCAGCGGACAAAACTATTCGGGTTGAATAGAGCATGAAATTGCAAACTTTTAGAGTTATGAGTTAGTTTTTTTAACGAAAATTTTTTTGTACCAAAATTGCGAATTAAGATGAGTTGGTATACCAAAATTACAATGATATTTCATAATTTCGGTCCAACATTTTAACTTTTACTCGCATATAGTGTCTTTATACAACGAATAAACCTTATTTAATTTTGATTTGGTATAATTTACTTGCAATATTTCTTATAACAGAAGAGATAATTAAGTCATGAGTCCAAATTGCTCGAGATATTTCAGAGTCTGAAATTATAATTTGTATGTCGCTTTCAGTTGAATTATGATATTAATAAAAATCCTAACCCAAACTCGATTTGTGGTTTCTGTGGTTGCAGGATTTATTGGCTGGTGGTATAGATACCTCATCTACCACAGTAGAATGGTCCATCCACGAAATCCTCAAATAACCACACATAATCAAGAAGGCTAAAGAAGAACTCGATAGAGTGATTGGAAGAAACAGATGGGTAGAAGAGGATGACTGCCCCCAACTGCCTTTCATAGATGCCACAGTCATGGAGACAACGAGGTTACATCCTCTCGCGACGCTATTAGCTCCCCACTACGCCATGGAAGACTGCAACGTTTCAGGCTTCGACATAGCAAAGGGAACGATGGTGCTCATCAACATGTGGAGCATAGGGAGGAACCCTAGTGCATGGGATGCACCCGAGGAATTCTATCCCGAGAGGTTTGTGGGAAAAGAAGTTGATATAAAGGGAGGTAATTTTTCCCTGTTGCCCTTTGGCTCGGGCCGGAGGAGCTGCCCGGGATACAGCCTCGGACTTAGGGTCATTCGAACGACGTTGGCTAATTTGTTGCATGGATTTGAGTTGAAATTGGTTGAGGGGATGAGGCCCGAAGATATAAGCATGGAAGAGGAGTATGGACTCACCACACATCCCAAGGAGCCTTTTGCTCTTATCATGGAACCTACACTCCCATCCCATCTTTACTGATTGCTTTCTCGTTTTTTCCTTTTCGAGATAAGGAAAAATTTGGTATTCGTCATTTGTGCTTTTTCAATGCCATAGTTTTCGTGTGTTTTCAAACTCGTAAGGTTATATTTCTTTTCTGCTCCATATTTGGAAGTATTTGATATTTTGTTTTAGTTTATTTTATGTAGAATTTAAGCTAGAAGCTAGATTAAACTCAAAATTTAATTAGTCTAATAAAAGAATGTTTACTTTGAATGAATATGGATGGTCTATTAAATAATATGTCATAATCTACCATCTATGATGCATGGACACTTCTAAAAATATCATTTTTTCATGTCGTGTCCTGTCGGACACTCGTGTCCGATACTCCTTACGTGGGAAATTCAAGAAAAAATCCGTGTCATCGTATCCGTGTCGCCGTGTCCGTATCCGTGCATTATAGTCTACCATTTATTTTGAAAGAGAGACAATCTTCTCTTTATGTATTATTTTTTCAATTTTTATTTTTATATCTTTACAATATTTTCAGTTTTTCAATTTATGTTTTCTTTTTTATTTTTCTAATATTTACTCATTTATTTATTATTTTATTAAATTTTTTATTTTCATATTTTTAACTTTTTTATTTATTTATTTTTTAAAATTTATTATTAATTTATTTAATTTTTTATTTTTTATTATATTTTACTTTTAATAATTTTTTTTATTTTTATATTATTTTTACTCTTTTAAAATTTTCATTTTTTATTTAAATTTTCTCATTTTTTAAATTTTTTATTTTATTAGAATTATAATTTTGCAAACGAGGGTACAAAATGGAGTTTGGGTGGGGGCGCAATCAAGTGACCTTTTCCATATAGGGAGGGGGGCATTTTTGTCACTTAACCAGTAGAATGAAAGATTAAAACCATGAAAGTGAAAGACATGGGACAAACAGGATTAATCTGAAATTGAGATTTCTTTTACGGCATGATTGATATAATGGAATGAGGTGGGAATGGAATAGGCATTACCGCATCCATTCCCAAACCCTTAATTGATACAAAATATGATTAGGAATGCTCATTCTCACGGTAATATTCATTCCTACACACATAGGATTATCCATTCCTTTGGTCCCCCCATGGTATTACCCACTCCCAATGTTCAAAATTTATTGTTATTTTTATATTGTCGTCACATATTTGTTAAATGCATATTATATTTTGTTATTTTCATAAATAGAAATTAAATAGTAATAATCACCTTGAAATTTTAATAAATTATGTTAAATATATGTAAATATAAATATATTATTTATTATATATTTAAAAAACATGTTCAATATATTATTTTATTTATAAAATTTTATAAATTCAAATTTTCTAAAAACAAGAATTTTGACACGTATATTAAAATTTATTTTTAAATGTCAAGCATTATATTAAATACAATAAATAATTAAAACAGAATTTATGTATGAATACGGAAATAATTATATATATAAACTCACTCTCTCTCTGTCTCACACACACACACACATATATATATATATAACAAATAAAATAAATGTCATATTTATAACACATTCAATATAAAATAGTTACAATATATTTCCATATGAAAATATATTATTACTCAAAATAAAAAAAAATATATATTTAATATAAAAAATATTTTGTCATATACGTAATCATCATCATCATTATTATTATTATGAATAGTATTAATGAAATAATTTTAAAATTTGTGTTTCATTCATAACTTTATTACTTAGCGTAGCAATCATAGTAATGCTATAATCAAGTCATTCCATTCATTTGTTCATTTCATTACAAAGCTCATTCCGTTCCTGCCTCATTTCATTCATGCATACCAATCATGCCGTTAAAGTAAAAAGAGTGGTGGATAATTTAATCAAGAATTTTACTATTCATAATCTATTCCCAACCGATAATCTTTCAGAGTTAACCATTCCTAAACGTAATTTTTTTTTCTTCTATTGGCCTAACCTTTTCTCTTCACCTACCTTCTCGAAAGACATTATTCATTTTCTTATAATTTTGTCTTCCACTTCAAATTATCAAAAGACAAAAGATTTTTCAAACCTCTCTCCATAAGGCTGGTGTAATTAATTTGTTTGTTTCTCTAAAGATAATACATAATAATTAATATGACTAATAGCATTTTCTCCCTACTACTTACTTTCCCCGATCTTTACATTTTAGTTTAAATAATACATATGTAACCTTGAGGCTGCAAATTAAATTACTTAGCCTTCGACATTTTTAGTGTTATACGTGAGGGCCACACAATGGATTCAGTCTAGGATTACAAAACTAGATAAGCTTGTTCGTGGTTAAGCTCAACTCAAATTCAAGTTTTTTGACCTCGAGCTTGTTAAAGTTTGAGCCTCTTCTTGATTAAAATTATTCATAACTGAATTCACCTTTCAAACATTTATGTTTTTTTTTTTTGGTGCAAACATTTATGTTGATTAATTATAAGTGTTGGAAGATTATACATGCTAGCTCCCCAAAGGTTTGAAGTACTTGAAAAAAGCTATAATATAAAAGGTAACCATAGATATGAGATCATTTCATGTTTCGCCTAAGAACATCCCTCGTGTAGGGACGTAGTATTAATAATTTTGCAATTTCCATTAGGACACTTTTCAACTTAAAATGAAATTTCGGAAAGCGTAATACTTTTTTTAAAACTAAAGTCCCATTTATAATTTTATTTATGGAATCTCATAATATAATAATTGGTAAAATTTATCCTAAATACATTTTTAAAATTGAGACAATAAAATCGACGTCGATTTAATTAAATTTTATCGCCTGGACAGCCTACCCTATCGTGGATTCTTATATTATTTGTCGGTTCCTAAATTATGGTATTAAACTTATTTTGGATTTATATATGCATTTGAGGAAATTTTAACTCAAAATCCGATTCGTTGGAACTTGGAACCCAACTATTATAATGATAAGTGTATTATACTTATTATTTGATTTGTCACTTTTCCTAACATTTCCACCAAACACACAGTTAAGTGTAAAATACTGTTGGCATTTTGATATTGTAACGCCCCGACCCCAAAATTTATATGTTGATGCCCGGGTGTTATTAAAACAAATAATTTAACAATACACTCTAAAAATATTTTTCAAAACATACTGTTATAAAACATATTTTATTGTTATTCACCACATGTTTTATTTTCTTATTTACACCCAAACTCTATTTTACAAAAATATACATATAAACAAGCTTCCTTCTGTTTACTCATCCATGCGTTTATCCAGAATTTCCCTTCTTCACTGAAGAGCGAGAAAATAAGAGGGGTGAGTCTAACTGACTTAGCGCGGTAAAAGAATAAGGTTTTGAACAAGATATCCAAAAACATGTAACAAAGAGTATCAAGAGAATAAGATCAATGCTAAAAGATTTTCACAGGTAAAATAAACAGGGTCCTCTTATATCGCCTTTTTCTCTGGTCGCGACCCGAGCACAAATCACACAAATATATCGACCTGCGGGCTTTCGCCTGGTCTTTCCATGGGCACTCCCCAATGGAATCAAAAGCGCTATAGGGACTTCCCATAGTCGCCACACATAACACATTTTCTCCTTTGGGGATAAGGATATCGAACAAAGGCCAACAAATTTCTCAAACAAATAATCAAACGAAGGGTTGGACAAGTGATCTTATAAGAAGGAACAATAGGGATATCAAATTTTTGCTCCTCAAAAAGAATAAAGAATCCCTCACCTTACTGCCGAGCTTATGTATCTGAGTGGTCACTGGTGCTTTACCTATAGTCATGGTTCGCTGGAACGGTCGCGGGGAACGGAACGGAGGCCACCGTTCCAGTTCCGTTGCAATGACGCGGAACGGACGCGGCAAAAACGCGGCCACTTCTCAAAAAGATGTATAAAATCCCAAAAAATTGTTTTAAAACTCATTTTAATTTCTAATTTTATATTAGAATCAATTAGTATTATATTTAGATTTGTTATATTTACTCAAATAAGAGATTGCACATATTCTTATAATGACTACCGAACCATACAATAAACATAGTTGTGTAACAAAAGAAAAGTTGTTCAACATACTACAATAGGAATGTCGAAATAGATATATAATGATACATTATTTATTAATAAGAAGTGGAATGACGAGGGGTAGAACATCGGAATTGTCTTTCTCTTCTGAGGAGTTTCGAACATAATCACAGTATAAAATCTCTAAGTCAAAGAAGAAAATTCTGACGGCAACTTGATTGGATAAGAATCAAATATAATCATAGGTCTCTCTCCTGGCGTATATATGAACTTGAGCACAATTCCTCTCAAAAAGCAGTAAGATTAAATTACTACAAACAAGCCTTCTGTATTGAGTATAACTTATGCTCAACAAAAGTTTCATAGGAAGTAGAAACTAAATCTTCATTCCTCTACCAAATAGATAATCGAAACTCTCTGGCACTAATATTTGATTAGAAGTTTGCACATTATTATTCATCAATTTCTTTAGCATATACACATTTTCATCTCCTTTTATTCCCCATTATACAGAGCAGCAACATACATTTTCTTCTCTTTTTTGGCCGTTCCGTTCCGTTCCTCCGCTATAACGCCACGGAACGGCGTTCCAATGCAAAAAAGCACCGTTCCAGGTTGATTTCCGTTCCATACCGGAACAGCGGAACGGAGACTGCCGTTCCCGTTCCGTTCCAGCCGTTCCGGCCGTTCCGACACCGTTCCGGCGAACCATGCCTATAGTTTATAAATAGGTATATTAACATCACAAATATATAAATGTAATTTCATTTTAAACTCTTTAAGATAACTTGTTAGTTGATCTTAATTACTTATTAGCTTCCTGTAACATCTAATCAATCATTAATTTATAACTTATGTCCAACATTTTATAATCAAGGTTAGTTCAGAAACTTTATTAATGTCTAACCTCAATTCTCAAATTATCCACAACAGAACAGTATTGTTAATATAAATATTCCCGTTTCCCTTAGAAGTCTCCAAGGTTATTCCTTAATCTAACTTGCCTAGAATTGGTATATGCTGCACACAACATAAAATTACTTAAAACAAAAATTACTTCATATATTTATTCGAAAAGGATTTCTGCAACCAACAATCATATATCCTTTTAATCTCTGTAATAATCAGCTATTCCTTGACATATTCTTGATAGAATGAATTTTGAAGTAATTTTATTCGTTCTATATCATATCAGAAGATATTTTAATTTCAAAGAAGAAATCATTTTTGAATAAATTGCTACCTAATTGTTTTTAGAGAAATTTGTCTAGAAAAATATGTTAAAGAAATTTATAATACTGAAAAGAAAAAGGTACTATTTTCCGTGACATTGATCTGAATAAATTATTTAAGTTAAGAATAAAAATTACAATTTCTATTTGTGCATAATATACGTGGAGTACTTCTGTAAATGATCAGTAGGTTAAAGAAGTACTAGGACTCTCTATTTAGTTGGGGATTTCTGCGTACATAACTACATAAAGGATTTCTCAATAAAAATTTATAATAATTATAGGCGTACTTCTTATTAACAGATTTCTCATCATGCTCCCAAATATTAAGAATTTAAATAGATAACTGAATTAACACATACTTAGCATATCAGTAACTACCCCTTTTTCTTAGTGTTTCAAAATTCACTAAAACCAAGTTATTTAGGACATGAAAACTCTCTTCCGTATTCACATACTAAATAGAAATAATTGATCAATTTCATTATTTAATCTAATAGAAAATTAGTTTCTCAATATCTAAGGTCTCTGTTATTCCTTAGAAAAGAAAACTTACCAAACTTTTGATCACTGCTCTTCTCAGACAATACGTTTAAAACTGTCAGAATTTCTTTCGAAGCTTCTATCTTTTGCTACGAGGATCGAAACTGAAATTCGAGAGCCCGGCTACATTCGTCTCGACGAGGGGATTTGTACGATATATAATTTTACGTAAGATAACTAAACGGAAGGAAGATTTGGTAGGAAAAGGCTTCGGCTATATATACATTTATATAGTGTATCTATAATTACTGGTATAGATTTCTCTATTTACTTGTATTACGCAGATAAAGTATATATATCTATGAGGTTCAGCGGAATGTTTTAACATTAATGGAAAACATGAGTCACTACTCTAATTGACTAAAATTAAACCACGTATCCTACCTACGTACATAGCTTTGTTGACTACTGCCTAATTCTTTGCCAAATATTACTGCTATATATATTTAAGTAAGAAATAATATACTTATCCCATTTGCGGGATAATCTGATTCTCTTTAATAATAGTAATAATTATAATAATTATAATTCTTAACTAAAATTATTGTAGCCAAAATTTGTCTAATCAATATATCCAAATTTCAAATTTCTAATTAACAATGTTTCGTATTATAACTAAATCGAATAACACATATTTATCTCAAGGTATCATATTTACTAATCACATAATATATATTTTATTCTATTTCATGTTAGAAATGTCGGGGTATTACACTCTCCCCCGCTTAAAAGAATTTGGTCCCCAGATTCTTACCTGAGTTAAAGAGTTCGGGGTATTGCTTTCGTATGATGTCTTCTCGTTCCCAAGTAGCTTCTTCGACCTCGTGATTTCGCCATAGCACTTTCACCTGAGGAATCTTCTTATTTCGAAGTTCTTGAAATTTGCGATCTATAATTCGAACATGTTGTTCCTCGTAAGTGAGATCATTCTCAAGAGGAATCTTATCATATGCTATGACGTGCGACGCATCGGGGTAGTATTTTCGAAGTTGGGAGACGTGAAAGACATTGTGAATTTCGGTCAGATTTGCAGGCAGTTGTAACCTATATGCCACAGGACCGATTCATTCTATTATCTGAAACGGTCCCATGTATCTAGGGTTTAATTTTCCCCCCTTTCCAATTCTAGCAAATCCCTTTCTTTGTGATATTTTCAAAAAAACTTGATTTCCAACTTCAAACTCTAAATCTTTTCTCCTTTTGTCAGCATAGCTCTTTTGTCGATCTTGTGCAATCTTCATTCTTTGTTTTATCAATTTGACTTTCTCAATCGTCTCTTGAATCATTTCGGGTTGGGATTCTTTTGGGTCTTCTTAGTATTTCTCCAATCATCCAAATCCCAATGTAGAGGAGATCGACATTTTCTTCCATAAAAGGCTTCGTAAGGGGCCATTTGTATACTCTATTGATAGCTATTATTATAAGCAAATTCGATGAGGGGTTAATGCTTATTCCATTTCTTTCCAAAATCCAATACACAAGCTCTTAGCATGTCTTCAAGAGTTCTGATTGTGCGTTCAGATTGACCGTCCGTTTGAGGATGCGCTGCTGAACTAAACTGCAATTTAGTTCCTAAATGCTCTTGTAGATACCTCCATAAGCGAGAGGTAAATTTGGGATCTCTATCGGACACAATGTGGGCTGGAATTCCATGTAATTGAACAATCTCTTTCATAAATACTTTAGCCAATTTCCCCACTTTGTATTTTGAATTTACGGCCAAGAAATGAGCAAATTTAGTTAGTCAATCTATTATTACCCAAACACTATCATACCTACCTTGTATTGTGGGTAAGCCTGTTATAAAGTCCATAGTAATCTGATCCCACTTCCATTGTGGTATTGGCAGTGGTTGAAGCATCCCTGATGGTTTTTGATTCTCTGCTTTTACCAACTGAGAAGTCATACATTTTTGCACGTAATCTGCTACATCTCTTTTTATACCTTTCCACCAAAAATGTCTCTTCAGATCCCGATACATTTTTGTTCCCCCAGGGTGTATAGAATAGTAAG
Source organism: Lantana camara (assembly GCA_037501455.1). Taxonomy (NCBI): domain Eukaryota; kingdom Viridiplantae; phylum Streptophyta; class Magnoliopsida; order Lamiales; family Verbenaceae; genus Lantana; species Lantana camara. The sequence goes on along the minus strand of CM074855.1, from coordinate 23,771,792 downwards.
ATTTGTGTGCCCCTTCTAGTACATCTCTTCTAAGCTTCTCGGGTACACAAAGGCGTCCTTTAAACCAAAGAATTCCGCCACTAACGATTTTGAATTTGGATGTTGTACCATTCTTTGTCTTATCCCTTCCTTTCTGTTTCTGGATCCATTTATCATCGGTTTGTGCCTCTGTGATCCTCGTATAGATTTCGGGGTAAATGGTTAACCTAGAAACTTGACATTTTGTTCTCCAAGTCACCTGATCCTTTGGTACAATCGGGGTAGAGTTCAATTCTTGTCCTTTTAAGTGAGATACTTCAACCTTTCGACTCAATGCATCAGCTACAACATTAGATTTTTTCAGATGATATATGATATTGCAATCATAATCCTCGAGAAATTCCATCCATCGTTGTTGTCTCATGTTAAGCTGCTTTTGGGTGAACAAATATTTTAAGCTCTTATGATCTGTGTATACATCAAAAGTTACTCCGTATAAATAATGCCACCATTTGGCCAATGTGAATACCACTGCTGCAAGCTCCAGATCATGAGTTGGGTAATTCTGTTCGTGAGATTTGAGCTTTCTTGAGGCATAGGCTATCACTCGATTATTCTGCATTAACACACAACCTAATCCTTCTTTGGATGTGTCCGTATAAACCATGAATCCCTTCAAGCCGTCGGGTAATGCAAGCACTGACGCTGTTGTTAGCTTTTGTTTTAATTCTTGAAGACTTTTCTCGCATTTGTTATCCCAATTGAAAGGTTGATCTTTACGAGTGAGTCGAGTCAGTGGCTCTGCCAATTTTAAAAAGCCAGATACAAACTTTCGATAGTATCCAGCCAAACCTAAGAAACTTCGTATTTCTGAAACGTTCTTTGGCGGTTTCCAATTCATAATAGCTTCGATTTTGGTAGAGTCGACTTCTATTCCTTCTTGCGAGATAACATGCCCTAGGAAGGCCACTCGTTTTAACAAGAATTCAATTTTTCTAAATTTAGCATAAAGTTTATTTTCTTTTAAGGTTTGTAGGACTAAGCGCAAGTGACGCTTATGGTCTTCTTCTGTCTTGGAGAAGATCAGAATGTCATCAAAAAAAATAACCACAAATTTATCCAAGAAGGGTCGAAATACTCTATTCCTGAGATCCATAAAGGCGGTGGGGCATTTGTTAATCCAAATGGCATTACTACAAACTCGTAATGTCCATACCTGGAATTGAAAGCTGTCTTTGGAATATCCTCCTCTAGAATCCTCAGCTGGTAGTACCCTTGTCTCAAATCTAATTTTGAGTATATTGCTGAGCCTTGTAGTACATCAAATAATTCGTCAATGTGTGGCAATGGGTATTTATTCTTGATGGTTACTCAATTGAGTTCTCGATAATCGATGCACATCCTAAGAGTACCATCTTTCTTTTTCACAAAATGTACAAGAGCTCCCCAAGGAGAGATACAAGACCGAATAAAGTTCTTTTCTAATAATTCTTCCAATTGCTTCTTCAATTCTGCCAATTCGGCAGGTGCCATTCGATAAGGGGTCTTTGAAAAAGGATTTATACTAGGAATAACATCAATGGAAAATTCCACCTTTCTAAATGGCGGGAGTGCATCTAAATCTTCCGGAAACACCTCAGGGTATTCTTTAACAATATCTACTTCCGACAACTTTAACTAATCTTGGGGTTTATTGATCAAGTAAGCCAGGAAACCCTGATTTCCTCCTCGAATCATTTTCTTAGCCTCTAAATACGAGATCATAGGTATAATGGTATTCATGCTTTTACCTTGTTCTGATGTTATCATAGATTGGCCAATTAGAACTTTCTTATTGAAACAGTCTACTTTAGCTTGATGCTGGTATAACCAATCCATTCCTAATATAACATCATATCCTATGATCGGTAGTTCAATCAGATTAGCCTCATATTCGTTACCTTCTATATTTATTGAACATCTACTATACACCTTATCAGTTAATAAGTTAGAACCTATAGGGATATACACTTCAATCTGATAAGGTGTAGACTCAGGATTTAATTTCGAAGTGGTGGCAAAACTTGGGGTTATAAATGAATGGGTAGCTCCCGAATCAAATAAAACTTTTCCTTGAGAACCAAAGATTGAGAGCATACCTTCCACCATTTCATTGGGTTTGGGTGCCTCTTCTCCAGTTATTGCATAGGCTCTAGTAGCTACTTTTGGCTTTCCTGTTGGCTTCGTTAGTTGTTTGCCCTTGCCTTGTGAAATATTGCGAGTAACTTCAACTCGTTTTGGACAATTATTAATAAAGTGTTGGTCACTTCCACACTTAAAACATCTTCGATTCTTCTTCCAGCAATTGGCCTCGTTATGTCGCGGGCTTCCACAAGACTTCCACTTTTCAACTGGTGTCACTTGAGTATTTGTAACAATCCTGGTTTCTTGAGAGCGAGAAGCAGTAGTTCCAGGTTGAGTTTTTCGTACTTTTCTCTCAAAATTCTCGTACCTGATAGATTTTCCTTTCTTAATTCTTTCCTCAAGTTTACGTAACTCTTGCAACTCACATTCTACTTGTAATGCCTTATTGACCGCCTGAGTATAATTGGAAAAGTCACAGGCTACGAGAGCTCAACGTATCTCGGCTCTTAGTCCGTCTATGAATTTTCGAGTCATTCGAGCTTCATCAGCTTGGATATGAGGTGCATACTGAAGAAGACGAAGACGGTTAAACCGAGCTTCATATTGGGCCACGGTAGTTATTCCCTGAATTAAGGACATAAATTCCCGTTCTCGAGCATTTTTCACTACTTGAGAAACATATTTGTTATGAAAAGCACGTGAAAATTTTTTCCAAGTCCAAGGGGTCGCCTCTTGCTCCCACTGATATGCAGTGAGCCTCCACCAATTACGAGCTGCATTTTCCATTAGGAAGGTGGCGAGTCGGATCTTTTGTTCGTCAGTATATCTCAGAACCCGAAGGATATTTTCCATTTCTCCAAACCATCCTTCTGCTACCCTATCATCAGGAAATCCAGAAAACCGAGGTGGGTGGAAATGAAGGAATCGTTCTAAAATTTTGTCCTCGAGCTCATGTCCTTCTCCTGTTCGAGCCTCGCCAAGTTGTCCTTGTTGTGGACAGAATTTAGCAAATTGTGATGGGTGTCGAAAGCACCAAAAATAAAGTCCCAAGTACCGAATATAAATGAATTGCAGATAGTGTTAAATGGGGTCGATCCACGAGGATTGGGTGAAATTGTGATCTTTTTTAATGCAAAGAAAACGATGTGCACAAATAAAAAAAGGTGGAGGGGGGGGGGGCTTAATGAAATTAACTAAATAGACAAACGATTAACAACAAAACTAAACTGAAACTTGGATAAAACCAAATAAATTCAATGGATGTCAAATAGCCAGGATTTTCCTACGCATGCATCAGACTGTGATCATTGACTGGGTGATTAATTCCACGTTAGGCTAGCTATAGTCACCAATTACCTTAGGCTCCCTCGTTTCTTCGTATTTTTAGAATAATCTAAAGAAACTCCTAAAGACTATTCCCTAACTAGCTAATAACCCTATCAGAAACTCCTTCAAGGATTCAATTAACTAGTTGCTTTACGAGCTAAAGAAACACTAACCCTAATCGACTTAGTGAGAACTCCTACCTCGTCTAATTAGACCGGATTATTCCACAACACAAAATTCAGCCGAACTTAACAACCTAGTGTTGATTGCCACTTCGTTAATTATCCGGTTAACACCACCAAATAGATTAACTAGCTATAAGTGAATTGATAATTCTAAGATTCGTGCACTAACCAAAGAATTGAACAACACCCAATGATATAAAATCGGAAATAAAACGGATAACTTGAATTAATCAACAAAAGAAGTATTCTCAAAAAATCTAATGCATACTTGGAAAATTCCGACAAAAACGAAACTAGAAAGTCACTAACAAAGGAAATTAACAAACTCTAGAATAAAGAGAAGGAAGAACGAAAGCTCCCGTGTTGTTGCCTCTCTTCCTCAAAGCGTGTCGTCCCCCTAATGCTCTTGGTTCTTGCTGCATAAATAGTGTGAAGGTGCTGAAAATTCTCCCCACACTCTTCCACGATCAGGAATCTTGATGGCCACTAACTCTAATAAATTGCACCATTACTTCCCCACAACGTGCTAGCCCACTTTCTCTAAAATAAAGGTAAAATAATGGCCACATTCTTCCTCTTTCAATGTATGTAACTCCCACAAAATAAAAGGGCCTGGACTTTAGTGCTGGTGCTTGGAATCAAAGAATTAAATTGCTTGAGTGCACCCATTCTTCATAAAAAATTCCAATCAAACAAATGGGTTGCTTTGGACTTTTTGTGGAATTGGGAGCTAGTGGGCCGCTTCTCCCACTCTTCAGAACTATGCGTATGAAATTGGCAAATTCAAATTAGCCGTCTTTTGAATTGGACTCTCAATCTCCACCTTAATTAGGCTAATTTATCTTCAATTTCTTCCGGTCACGCTTTCCTACATAAAACATAAACTCCAATCATTAGTCCATTATGAAGCTAAACTATAGGCCAAAATATCACAACTTAAGCTCAATTATGCAAATGAATATGCAACATATCAAATTGTTGCATTAAAGTGAACATTTCACCTACAGCTGGCACTTGAGGTTGGGCTTGGTTTCGATTGCGTTGTCGTTCGTACATATTTTGAACGTTTACCTAAGGATTTTAAACACTTGGTTCTCTATTTGACTCATTTCTGGGTCTTGTCCTCGCCCTCTACCCCTTGATGCACTTGCTCGACTACCCGGTGGTCGGCCTCTTTGTGCGGTACGTCCACGTGAATTTGATTGCGAAGCCATTTTCTATTATTTAAAAGGGTTAGCTCAAAGAACTATTTATAATATTTCTATATTCCTCAAAATCTTATAATCCAAAACTAAACATTATCTATATAAACACACATATTATTAATTATATATATATTCACATAAAATATTTACATCAAACACTTACCTGCCGCGAGCCTATTCGAGATTTAAAATGAATAGGTTCTACCAGTTACTATCCACCCCATCGGTTTTTACTTTCTATATCAAACTTTTCTATATTATCGTAGTTGTACTAAAATCAACTACTACTATCACAACTTTATCACTATAATAGGACCTACAAAAATTGGTCACTATGCATCAACTATATACAAAATATCCTACTAGCTTACTAGTTCTTGTCCAAATTCACCGGTTCCATTGGTTCATCTTTCACTTTGTTATCATCCTGATCGGGACGAGGTTCTACAGGTTGGTTGTGGCCTACCCCGATTGGTTCCTCAGACACTGACTGTACTCCTGAAGGCCCAGCCACTCCTGAAGGTCCAGCCTCATGGTTGTACGTGTGGTATGCTCCCATCTCATAGAAATAAAACCCAGACCTAAGAAACCCCATCTCGAATAAAACTTCGGTGCGAAGGTTGTTCATCATCTGAGTGATTTTTTGCGTTTGAGTCACAAATTCCTGAAATTGCTGAAACAGATGATTTCTCCTTTCACCTACATATTGCTGCATTTTTGTTGGTCGGGCCCAGCGTTTGGCACCTTCTTGGATGTTCCATCGTTCTTTCTTTTCATAGTCAGATAACACAGTCTCATAACCCTCCAACAATTGTTTCAAACTTGCATTTTCAATGTCCTTTTCAGTGAGGGCTCTTTCCAGATCTTTAATTTCTATCTCCATATCATGAATAGTTTCCTGCGTAGTGCTGACATCATCCTCGGAGCTTGAGTTTGAGCTAGACACGCTAATAGTTATGGGTTGTTTCCCTTTGTCCCCTGACATCCTAGATATAACAAAAAGAACAGAAAACATATAACCCAATAATAATACGGTTAGAACTAATAAAATAACTATATATATACAAATAATGTTTTAAGCCCGTTCCCAACATGAATAAGTATCTAACCTAAGCTCTGATACCACCTGTAATGCCCCGACCCCAAAATTTATATTTTGATGGTCGGGTGTTATTAAAACAAAGAATTTAACAATACACTCTAAAAATATTTTTCAAAATATACTGTTATAAAACATATTTTATTGTTATTCACCACATGTTTTATTTTCTTATTTATACCCAAACTCTATTTTACAAAAATATACATATAAACAAGCTTCCTTCTATTTACTCGTCCATGCATTTATCCAGAATTTCCCTTCTTCACTGAAGAGCGAGAAAATAAGAGGTGTGAGTCTAATTGACTCAGCGAGGTAAAAGAATAAGGTTTTGAACAAGATATCCAAAAACACATAACAAAGAATATCAAGAGAATAAAATCAATGCTAAAAGATTTTCACAGGTAAAATAAACAAGGTCCTCTTATATCGCCTTTTTCTCTGATCGCGACCCGAGCACAAATCACACACATATATCGACCTGCGGGCTTCCGCGTGGTCTTTCCATGGGCACTCCCCAATGGAATCAAAAGCGCTATAGGGACTTCCCATAGTCGCCACACATAAAATATTTTCTCCTTCGGGGATAAGGATATCGAACAAAGGCCAACAAATTTCTCAAACAAACGAAGGGTTGGACAAGTGATCTTACAAGAAGGAACAATAGAGATATCAAATTTTTGCTCCTAAAAAAAAATAAAGAATCCCTCACCTTACTGCCGAGCTTATGTATCTGAAATATATAAATGTAATTTCATTTTAAACTCCTTAAGATAACTTGTTAGTTGATCTTAATTACTTATTAGCTTCCCGTAATATCTAATCCATCATTAATTTATAACTTATGTCCAACATTTTATAATCAAGGTTAGTTCAGAAACTTTATTAATGTCTAACCTCAATTCTCAAATTATCCACAACAGAACAATATTGTTAATATAAATATTCCCGGTTCCCTTAGAAGTCTCCAAGGTTATTCCTTAATCTAACTTGCCTAGAATTGGTATATGCTGCACTCAACATAAAATTACTTAAAACAAAAATTACTTCATATATTTATTCGAAAAGGATTTCTGCAACCAACAATTATATCTCCTTTTAATCTCTGTAATAATCAGCTATTCCTTGAAATATTCTTGATAGAATGAATTTTGAAGTAATTTTATTTGTTCTGTATCATATCAGAAGATATTTTAATTTCAAAGAAGAAATCATTTTTGAATAAATTACTACCTAATTGTTTTTAGAGAAATTTGTCTAGAAAAATATGTTAAAGAAATTTATAATACTTGATGTATCAGTTTATTGCATGGATTTGTAGGGCAAATTTAGTTAAATTCAAGCAGTTTTAAGAACTTATAACGTGATTTATGCTCCCTATTAGGTACCTTTCACCTTGGAGTTGAAAAGATGAAGTAAAAGCAAAACCATGCAATAAAGGGCGAAAAAACGAGAGATTCTAGGGGACACGCCCGTGTCCCCGTGGAAGAGTAAACTGAGACACGCCCGTGTCTCAGTACAGAAAAAGCCCTCGGATTCCAGGAGGTGACACGCCCGTGTCACCTATGAAGAGTAGTTTTCTGCACGACCGTGTTTGGGTACAGAGAGGCCGGGAGATTTTGACACCCCCGTGTCATCGAGAAGAACAGGTTTTGACACCCCCGTGCCAAGTAGAAAAGCGCAAATACGATTTTATTATGTGACATGGGCGTGTCACATTTTAAGGCATGACCCTTGCACGCCCGTGTCACGGGCCGGTTTAGGATTCGAACTCCTATATATACACGGTTTTGAGGCGGAATAGAGGAGCTTTTGGACTACGTTTTTCCCAGAGGTTCAAGAACACTTGAAGAACGAAGAAACACGAAGATAGAGAGTTGAAGATTCATTCCAATCACAAGACTTTGTCAATTTGGTTTTATTTACTGCTTCCCGATCAAACTAATTCCTCAAGTTTTGGTTTTCAATTCTAGTAGAATTAATTTCTTGTTTTAGATTCGTTTTTGGATAACTAGGTTAGAATTCAGAATTATTAATTCCGTTTTGATGTTTATGTTAGACATGATTATTTTGAATGCAATTCCTTTGATCTTAATGAGTTTTGATCCAATTATGAGGAACTAATCTCCTAGGGTTAGGGGGTAAGGATTATGCATCTAAGGTGTTTGAATTAATGCTTGAGTCAATTTGTGTGATTCTTTGTTAGGAAAACGGTATGGAATAAGCTGGGAATGGATTGGCCATCCATGAACATGTTGTAAATTATCCGATAATCGAGAGATTGAGGATAATTGAGAGTGTTTTCTGAAACTTAGATCTTTTGGGCTTAAAAGATATTTAACCCTAATTTCTACAACCCGTATTTAAAATTCCATGCCAAGCCGCTAGGTTTTAAATACACTAATCTTGCTTTATTCGATTAATTTGGTTACTAAGTGATTGTGAGAACAACACTTGGCTTAATTAATTAGGCATCTGGCCTTCGAAAGAAGCTAGATATAACATTGTGATTAGGTTGAAGAATCATACATCCGTACTTGAGTATTGATTTGATCACAAAATAGCATATGATTTACTTCCCGACCTGTTTTAATTAAGTGGTTAAATCTTACGTTTAATTGTTAGCTCGTGTGTTTGATTGCTTATTAGTTAAGTTTAATTTTGTCATAATAGTATAGCACAACCTTGTCAATCTTTTCCGGTCTCTAGATTAGAAATAGTCATAAAAGTGGTTGTTGAATTCCCTTCCCTGTGGATACGATACCTTAAGTGTTGCAATCGGATTTAGAACTTACACTTGGGTTCAAGATTTGTCTATCAAGTTTTTGGCGCCGTTGCCGGGGAAGGCGTTTAATTCAATATTACTTTAATGATTTTTTCTGGTGCTTTAGACCACCCTTTCTGCTTGATTTCTTTTTGAAGTGCGTTGAATTTGACCACAGGTTTTCCCCATTGCAGGTACCTAGTTTATTCTACGATCGAAAGGCTTGGAACCCTTGCCTTACGATCCTGAAATTGAGAAGACTTGTAGGGCGAATCGAACGAAGCGAAAAAAGGAAAAGAAGCAGAAAGTCAACCCAATCCCAATGGCACAACCCATAAACGAGCAACCAACCACACTCCAGGATTATGCCATTCCTAACATTGGCTTAATCCAGAACAACCTGACTCGCCCCGCCGTGGAGGCGAACAACTTTGAAATCAAAACTGGGTTCATCAACCTTTTACAACAGAACCCGTTCGGGGGTTTACCACATGAAGACCCCGCATCACATTTGTCCTACTTTTTGGATGTCTGTTCGACCTTTAAGATTCACAACGCTTCTGATGATGCGATCAGAGTTAGGCTTTTTCCCTTCTCCCTAAGGGACAAAGCCCGGATATGGATTTCGACCTTGTCAAATGAGACACTTCAGACATGGGCAGACCTCTCTAAGGCCTTCTTAGCCAAATTCTACCCTCCTAGTAAAACCATGAGGTTCAGAGATGAAATAACGAGCTTCAGGCTCTATGATGGGGAAACATTGTACGAAGGATGGGAAAGATATAAGGAACTGCAAAGGAAGTGCCCGCATCACCGTGTTCCAGGATGGCAATTGGTACAAATCTTTTACAACGGAATGACAGAGAACATGAAAATCATGGTCGATGCAGCAGCGGGAGGAGCATTTATGGCACTGTCCGAGGAAGAAGGAATGCGACTTCTGAATAAGATGGCAGCAAATAGCAGTTGGACAAAGGAGAGGAGCCTTCCTCCTCCAAAACCTGAGGCAGGCATACTCGCCACTGACACTGTGACAGCTTTCAATGCCAAGTTCGACGCACTGAACCAGAAGCTAGACCGACTTGCAATTGCTACAGCACGAAACACAGTGGCACAGTCAAATGCTCTACAGGTATTATGTGAAATTTGTGGTGGTCCCCATTCATTTGATATTTGTCCTTCTACCAATGCAGGTGCACAGGTTGTTGTTGGTCAAGAACAAGTCAATTACGTGCAGAATCAAAAACCAGCAAATGACCCATACTCGAACACCTACAACCCAGGTTGGAAGAATCATCCGCACTTCTCGTGGTCAAACAATCAGAATGTTCAAAACCCAAACCCAAACCAGAGACCACAATTCCAACCAAGGCAAATGGGACAGCATCCACCACATCAAAACCAGCAGAGATTCGCACCCCCTCCACAACCACCGCAAGAACAGAAGCCGGGGTGGGAGGCGGCCCTCGAGAAGTTCATAAATGTTTCGAATGATAGGTATCAGAAACTCGAATCTCAGGTAGAACAGGTGCTGGTTCAAAATAAAAATTTGGAAGTGCAGGTGGGCCAGTTGGCTAATTCAATCAATGTTAGAGCCCAAGGAATGTTTCCAAGCAAACCTGTGGAGAATCCGAAAGAGCAGTGTAAGGCCATTACACTACGAAGTGGCACGACTTATAAGGAGCCTGCAATACCGGTGGAAACCGAAGTGAGAAAGGAAAAGGACTCCGTTGTGGAACCTGAGAAAGTAGTCGAGGCATCAAAGGGGGAGGAAGAAGTACTGACAAGTGAACCCCCTTCAAAGCCAAAGACACCAGTGGCACCCAAACCGTATGTGCCACCACTTCCTTTCCCACAGAGATTTCAAAAGCAAAGGTTGGAGAAACAATTCGAGAAATTCTTGAATATCTTCAAGGAGCTACACATCAACATCCCCTTTGCCGAGGCCCTAGCTCAGATGCCCACTTACGTCAAATTCTTGAAGGAGATCCTCTCCAACAAGAGGAAATTGGAGGATTATGCCACGATTGCACTTACTGAAGAGTGCAGCGCCATTCTACAACATAAGCTTCCACCAAAGCTTAAGGATCCAGGGAGTTTTTCAATTCCTTGCACAATTGGTCATATGTCCTTTAATAAAGCTTTATGTGATCTTGGTGCTAGTGTGAGCCTAATGCCATTATCTGTTTGCAGGAAACTTGGACTGAATTCATTAAAGCCAACTACCGTTTCGCTACAGCTAGCGGATCGATCAGTCAAGTACCCCACGGGAATCCTGGAAAATGTTCTGGTCAGAGTTGGGAAGTTCTACCTGCCGGTAGACTTCATAGTTTTGGAAATGGAGGAAGACCAAAACATGCCGCTCATCTTAGGGAGGCCTTTCCTAGCCACAGCAGGAGCCTTAATTGACGTGAAGAGTGGCATTCTAACTCTTCGTGTGGGGGATGAACAGGTGGAGTTTAATCTGTTCAAAGCAATGAAAGGACCGGTGATCGAAGAACAATGCAATATGGTGGAAATCAGAGCACAGACACCGATGTCCATAAGCAACGAGGACCCTCTCGAACTCTGTCTAAGAGGACTCACTGACCACATTGATGGGGAAGACATATTAGAAGAATTGGCTGCCTACGCAAAGGCACTCGAAGCCACCCCGTACGTACCATTCCGAAAGAGGTTTGTATATGAAGAGTTGGGTACAGGTAAGCCCACTCTTCGTCCTTCTATTGAGACAGCTCCCAAGTTAGAACTGAAACCCCTCCCCGCTCATTTGAGATATGCTTATTTGGGTGAATCTGAAACACTGCCTGTTATAGTTGCCTCTGATTTAACTGATTCACAGCATGATGCCTTGTTGAGGGTTTTGAGAGAACACAAACGAGCGATAGGTTGGACTATTTCTGACATTAAAGGGATTAGCCCATCTATTTGCATGCATAAAATTCTTATGGAAGATAACCATAAACCCTCCGTAGAACATCAGCGTAGATTGAACCCAAACATGAAAGAGGTAGTTAGGGCTGAGGTACTGAAATTGTTAGATGCCGGGATAATTTACCCTATCTCAGATAGCAAGTGGGTTAGCCCTGTACAGGTAGTACCTAAGAAAGGGGGGATGACTGTAATTAAAAATGAAAAGAATGAGTTAATACCAACTAGGACAGTCACGGGTTGGAGAGTCTGTATCGATTATAGGAAGTTGAACAATGCCACTCGCAAGGATCACTTTCCACTTCCTTTTATTGATCAGATGTTAGAAAGATTAGCCGGACATTCTTATTACTGTTTTCTGGATGGGTATTCAGGGTATAACCAAATTGCTATAGCTCCAGAAGATCAGGAAAAATGTACGTTTACCTGCCCTTATGGTACTTTTGCGTATAGGCGTATGCCTTTTGGGTTGTGTAATGCTCCGGCTACCTTTCAACGATGCATGATGGCCATTTTCTCTGACTTTATAGAACGCACAATGGAAATTTTTATGGATGACTTTTCTGTGTTTGGTTCTTCTTTCGATTCTTGCTTGCATAATCTTGCTCAAGTTTTGCAGCGATGTGAAGAAACTAACCTTGTGCTAAATTGGGAGAAGTGCCACTTCATGGTAAAGGAAGGGATAGTGTTGGGTCACAAAGTTTCAGAGAAAGGCATTGAGGTGGATAGGGCCAAGATTGATGTGATAGCAAAATTGCCTCCACCTATCAATATCAAGGGAGTGAGAAGTTTCCTTGGTCATGCCGGGTTTTATCGCCGGTTCATCAAGGACTTTTCGAAAATTACCTTACCTTTATGCAAGTTACTGCAAAAAGATACTGAATTCGTGTTTAATGATGATTGCTTACTTGCATTTGATAGGTTGAAGAAGGAGCTTACCTCGGCACCAATCATGGTTGCACCGGATTGGACGATACCGTTCGAGCTAATGTGCGATGCGAGCGATTTGGCCATTGGAGCTGTACTTGGCCAACGAAGAGAAAAACGTTTACACGTTATCGCATATTCTAGCAAAACTTTAAATGATGCACAATTAAATTATGCTACTACTGAAAAAGAATTGTTGGCTATTGTGCATGCTTTTGACAAGTTTCGGTCTTATTTGATAGGTTCGAAGACAATTGTCTACACGGACCACGCAGCAATCAAGTATCTCCTTTCGAAGAAGGATTCAAAGCCCCGTTTGATTAGATGGATTCTATTGCTTCAGGAGTTCGATCTTGAAATTCGTGACAAGAAGGGGACAGAGAACTTAGTTGCAGATCACTTGTCAAGATTAGAGGTTGGGGACAAGGAGGATGAGTATGAGGAGGAGATTACTGAGAATTTCCCAGATGAGGAGTTGTTTGCAGCCGATGCAATCGTCCCTTGGTATGCGGATATCGTGAATCACATGGTTTGCAAGGCTCTACCACCGGGCATGAATTTCCATCAGAAACAGCGATTCTTATCCGAAGTGAAACGTTATTATTGGGAAGAGCCTTATGTATTTAAGCACTGTTCGGATGGGTTAGTACGGAGATGTGTCCCGGAGGTTGAGGCTGATGAGGTGCTTGAGAGATGTCATGCGAGCTTATATGGAGGGCACTCAAGTGGTCGAAAGACAGCAGCTAAGGTATTACAGTCTGGATTTTGGTGGCCAACGCTGTTTAAGGATGCTTACAAATTTGCCAAGGAATGTGATACTTGTCAGCGATCCGGGAACATTAGTAAAAGAGATGAGATGCCCATGAAGTATATCTTGGAAGTTGAATTATTTGATGTTTGGGGGATCGATTTCATGGGACCCTTCCCACCGTCGAGTGGAAATCAGTATATCTTGGTGGCGGTGGATTATGTATCCAAGTGGGCCGAAGCAGTGGCAACTCCGACCAATGATTCAAAGGTGGTGATTAAGTTTTTGCAAAAGAACATATTCAATAGGTTCGGAGTTCCACGGGCATTGATCAGTGATAGAGGTACGCACTTTTGCAACAAGCCCTTGGAAGCTTTGTTGAAGAAATATGGGGTCCAACATCGGGTAACTACTGCATATCATCCCCAAGCAAGTGGGCAGGCTGAGGTCACGAATAGGGAGTTGAAGTGGATTTTGGAGAAGGTAGTGAGCCCCTCTAGGAAAGATTGGTCCTCGAAGTTGGACGACGCGTTGTGGGCTTATAGGACCGCATTTAAGACACCTATAGGAACTTCGCCGTATCGGTTAGTTTATGGGAAAGCATGTCACCTCCCAGTCGAGATCGAGTATAAGTCGTACTGGGCCATCAAAGCTATAAATTTCGACCTCAAGAGAGCCGGAGAGAAAAGGGTACTTGACTTGCAAGAGTTGGAAGAATTGAGGTTAGAAGCTTACGAAAATGCTCGGATCTATAAGGAGAGGACAAAGAAGTGGCATGATAAGCATATACGGGTTAAGGAGTTTGTCGAGGGTCAATTGGTCTTGTTGTATAATTCTAGATTAAAGCTCTTTCCCGGGAAACTTAAATCGAGGTGGTCCGGTCCATTCAGAGTGGTAAAAGTTTTAGTGAATGGAGCGGTGGAGATAGGTAATGAAGGTTCACCCTCCTTTGTGGTGAATGGACAAAGACTCAAGCCATATCTTGCCGGCGATCGAATTGGCGAACACGCCTCGTGCGTGTTAACAGCTCCAGCACCTTAGCCCGGAGTCAAGGAGTCAAGCTAACGACTATAACTTAGAACTATTGTTCTTTCCTTTTTCTTCTCTTCTTTTCCCTTTCTTTAGGTAGTTAAGCTTGTGATTGATGATAATTTTTGTCTCGTGTTCAGGTATATAGGTGCAACTTTGGCGGATGAAAACACCTAGGAACGTGTAGTGCGAAATTTTGAGCGAAAATTCCAAGTTTGGGGGGAGACACGGGCGTGACCCCCATTAGGCATAAACCGAGACACCCCCGTGTCTCGGTACAGAGAGGCCGGCAGAAATTGACACCCCCGTGTCAGAGTACAGAATTCGGTTGGTAAGGGATGACACGCCCGTGTCATCCATCCAGCATACTAAGAGACACGGGCGTGTCACGACTGCTGGCCTGAATTAAAAGGGTTCCTCCCTTGTCTTTTAATTTAAAACACACGCACACTTATTTTCTCTTCTCCATCTCTCTTCTTCCCCACTCACACACGATTTACACACTTCCACCAATTCTTTGGTTCATAATCCGGCAAGGCACTCCCACATTGCACCTCACACTCTAAATCTATCGGGTAAGTCTTCTCTTCTCTAGGGTACTTTAATTTCTTGTATTTCAATTGAGAAAAGTTAGACCCTAGTTCTTGAACCATGCTTGTGTTGTGAATTCTTTGGAATTCTTGCTTCTATTTTGAGTTTTAGCATGATTAGAACTAGAAATTGTCATAAATTTGCGATTTTTGGGCATTAAGCGGGTGAACCCTAATCTCTTATTTAAGCATGTTGGATATAATTCTTCTGAATTCTTGCTCCTTAGTAGAGTTTTGAGCATGCTAGAGTTAGGTATTTGGTTTGTATTGGACAATTTGGCTTTTGCTTGTACACATTGTCATGAATGTTGCAAATTTTGGAGAATTATTGTGGGTGGTTATGTCCACGTTGGAGGACGAAATTGAGTCACTATGATCTTTAAACAAATTCGGTAATATAGAGGGCTAAGTCTAGGTATCGGGTGATGAAATGCTAGGCATGATTTGATGAAATATTAGGCCCCTTACTTGTGCTTACAAGGTGTTCGATAAAATGCCCCTTTGAACTTGAATTGATTTTCTTATTGATTTTTGTGCAGGAAATATGGGACGCAACAAGAGACCCGCCCCTCTGCAACTCACCTCTTCGTCCGGGCCAACCGGCCGCCAACCACGGGATTCCGTGAATGTCACATTGGAAGGGCTTGGGAACCCTTACAACCGTAATACGACACGTAATATCATGCCCACAAAATTCCCGCATCTCGCCACACTTCGGAGATTGGGAGTTTGGGAAGAGATTGAGGTGTTGTTCAACAATATCGGGTGGAGGACGTTCATGATGGTTCCGGCTAATACATATCCGGAATTGACAACCGCTTTCTTCACGACCATGACTTGGGACCAAGTCGACACCAAGCTCAATTTCACATTAGATGGAGAGGATACCGAATCTTTAAACCTAGATGAGATTCGGGATGCCTTAGGGTTTCCTTTGTGCGAGATGACCACGTTGCCAAATTGGTCCACAGCAGATAGAGAGGCGGTGTGGCGGTCTTTCCCTCTCAAAGCTGGTGCCCCGGCCTACAACCCGCGTAATACTAAGGCCACATGGCTTGATAGCTTAGTCTGGCGAATGGTGCATAGGCTACTAGCTATGGGCATATGTGCGAGGCATAAGAGTGATGGCAATATAAACGGGTTTGAGTTGGCCATCATGTATTTCATGAAGGAGGGGATGCAGTTTGATGCCACAACGGAATTCATGTATAAGTTAAAAGAGGTGGCAGGCAGGGCATCGGGAACTATAGGTCATGGAGCCTATGTGACGAAGCTCGCCAGAGAGGTGGGATGGCTTGAAGAGGATACGGAGCCCCTATCCAACTTTCCCTATGTGGAAGAGCAGACGTTCATCAAGATGGACCTATTCGTCCGATGGTCTGCTGGGAGCCTAAAGGACAGGGTTTTACCCTGGTATCCGGAAAGGGAAAGGAACCGGTTTGAGCGAATGTACAGGTGGGGTGTGGCCAAATATGATGACCTCACTCTTGATCAGCAAAGGAGGCTTGCTCAGATACCGGATAGGGAGGAAGGCGGACGAGGAGCACAGATGCCAATGGTCCAAGACGACGAGGAGGAAATCCCCGCTTACATGCGGGATTATATGGCATCTCAGAATGCGAGGATGGACAGCTTTGTTGAGCATGTGGACTCCCGGCTTGATGCCTTGCAGCTCCACATTGATGGACAGTTCGAGAACCTCCACGCATACCTCGCCAAACAATTTGGAGGCGCCGGAGCGAGTAGCTCAAGCCAACCGCCACATTACCCGCCATCTTTTCCTTGAGTGATTTCTTTTCTAGTCTTTCATTTTCTCTGCCTTGGTCTGTATGATGATATAATTCACCACACTAACCTAACTAATTGCACTGTGCTAATTATTCTTATGGTTATTTGAAGTACTTGACGACAGGGCTTTCTTGTTAATTGCATGTGATTATCATTTGCTCTGCTTAGCTTATGATCCGTGTTTTAGTCGTTTAAGTGCAGGTTAGGGGTGATGAATAGCTTGTTGCCGGGTTCTTCGCAGTGTTGAGGGAGTTTTCTTTTTGCCTTCTTTCCTTTTTCTTTTATGCATGGGGACATTGCATGATTTAAGTTTGGGGGAGAGGGGCAAAAAGTTTTGGATTGTATTGCTAATATTGTGCATAGGAAGATGCGTTGGGGATTGACTTACTTGAATTTGTGATATCTTTGAGCATGAAAAGATGATTGCTGAAAATAAGCCAAAATTTTTAATTTTTCGATGAGGTTTGATTGTTGGAATTTTGCCAAAGTGAGTTAGGCTAGTTGAATGCATGAAGTTAGGTGTGAGTATTGATACTTTGGAATGGTGGGATATCCTTATTTTTGTGCACTATTGAACAAGGTCATGTACTTAGGTTAGGATACTGAGTTAGTAATTCTTGAATAATACTGAGAAGTGGATTAGGAGATATTTTAGTCCTATTGAAGCGAAATTTTGAATTGACAAAGAGTTAGGGAGATGACTTAGGCATTCATGTCGGAGGCAGCCTCGCTATTAAGCCATCTGTACTAAAGAACGAAATCCTATTGACCCCGCTGAGCCTAAGTGTTGTGCCATTAATTTTGGTAGCCGCATTATAAGCCACAGGCACAGCACCATAAACTTACCCTTGAGTCACACTTTGCTCACTCGTTTGAATCGATTGAAGATGTTGCTAAATTCCTGATGAGAAACCAAGAGAAGAATTAAGAGATACTCTTAGATGCTGAAAGAAAAGAAGAATTCAAAAGGAAGTAGTAAAAGAACGAGTGGTGGAAGCAACAAGTAGAAAAAAAAAAAAATATATATATATATATATATATACTTTTGAGAAGATTTGAACAGAAGAAGATGTTAGATTGTCGGTGACAAACTTAGACAAAGTCTAAGTTTGGGGGAGTTTGATGGGGAAGACGAAGATGGCAACTATGGAAATTTGAATGGGTGAGCTAGGTGTGTTGAGTCACTACTATACTAAAAATTCCATAACCTTAACCCCGAGCCCACATTACAAGCCTCGAAAGACCTTCCGATCCTTAATTCTAGGTCAATTCCATTAGTGGAGATAGGTGCGAAGAATGTTTTCCGAAGTCTATCATTGGTACTTAGGAAGGAATCATTAGTTTGGTGTTCTGACCATTGTACATTTTCTTGTTCGAATTCACACACTACACGAGGATATTTGACTTATACCATTGTGTTGATTCTTGTGTCTGACTGAAATGTGTTTGATGGGCTAGACTTGTTTTAGTGAAATTCTGAAAATTGCTCCTTTGAGAGATTGATTTTGAGGTGGTTTGATGTAATTTTCTCAATTGCTCGAGGACGCGCAATATGTAAGTTTGGGGGAGTTTGATGTATCAGTTTATTGCATGGATTTGTAGGGCAAATTTAGTTAAATTCAAGCAGTTTTAAGAACTTATAACGTGATTTATGCTCCCTATTAGGTACCTTTCACCTTGGAGTTGAAAAGATGAAGTAAAAGCAAAACCATGCAATAAAGGGCGAAAAAACGAGAGATTCTAGGGGACACGCCCGTGTCCCCGTGGAAGAGTAAACTGAGACACGCCCGTGTCTCAGTACAGAAAAAGCCCTCGGATTCCAGGAGGTGACACGCCCGTGTCACCTATGAAGAGTAGTTTTCTGCACGACCGTGTTTGGGTACAGAGAGGCCGGGAGATTTTGACACCCCCGTGTCATCGAGAAGAACAGGTTTTGACACCCCCGTGCCAAGTAGAAAAGCGCAAATACGATTTTATTATGTGACATGGGCGTGTCACATTTTAAGGCATGACCCTTGCACGCCCGTGTCACGGGCCGGTTTAGGATTCGAACTCCTATATATACACGGTTTTGAGGCGGAATAGAGGAGCTTTTGGACTACGTTTTTCCCAGAGGTTCAAGAACACTTGAAGAACGAAGAAACACGAAGATAGAGAGTTGAAGATTCATTCCAATCACAAGACTTTGTCAATTTGGTTTTATTTACTGCTTCCCGATCAAACTAATTCCTCAAGTTTTGGTTTTCAATTCTAGTAGAATTAATTTCTTGTTTTAGATTCGTTTTTGGATAACTAGGTTAGAATTCAGAATTATTAATTCCGTTTTGATGTTTATGTTAGACATGATTATTTTGAATGCAATTCCTTTGATCTTAATGAGTTTTGATCCAATTATGAGGAACTAATCTCCTAGGGTTAGGGGGTAAGGATTATGCATCTAAGGTGTTTGAATTAATGCTTGAGTCAATTTGTGTGATTCTTTGTTAGGAAAACGGTATGGAATAAGCTGGGAATGGATTGGCCATCCATGAACATGTTGTAAATTATCCGATAATCGAGAGATTGAGGATAATTGAGAGTGTTTTCTGAAACTTAGATCTTTTGGGCTTAAAAGATATTTAACCCTAATTTCTACAACCCGTATTTAAAATTCCATGCCAAGCCGCTAGGTTTTAAATACACTAATCTTGCTTTATTCGATTAATTTGGTTACTAAGTGATTGTGAGAACAACACTTGGCTTAATTAATTAGGCATCTGGCCTTCGAAAGAAGCTAGATATAACATTGTGATTAGGTTGAAGAATCATACATCCGTACTTGAGTATTGATTTGATCACAAAAGAGCATATGATTTACTTCCCGACCTGTTTTAATTAAGTGGTTAAATCTTACGTTTAATTGTTAGCTCGTGTGTTTGATTGCTTATTAGTTAAGTTTAATTTTGTCATAATAGTATAGCACAACCTTGTCAATCTTTTCCGGTCTCTAGATTAGAAATAGTCATAAAAGTGGTTGTTGAATTCCCTTCCCTGTGGATACGATACCTTAAGTGTTGCAATCGGATTTAGAACTTACACTTGGGTTCAAGATTTGTCTATCAAGTTTTTGGCGCCGTTGCCGGGGAAGGCGTTTAATTCAATATTACTTTAATGATTTTTTCTGGTGCTTTAGACCACCCTTTCTGCTTGATTTCTTTTTGAAGTGCGTTGAATTTGACCACAGGTTTTCCCCATTGCAGGTACCTAGTTTATTCTACGATCGAAAGGCTTGGAACCCTTGCCTTACGATCCTGAAATTGAGAAGACTTGTAGGGCGAATCGAACGAAGCGAAAAAAGGAAAAGAAGCAGAAAGTCAACCCAATCCCAATGGCACAACCCATAAACGAGCAACCAACCACACTCCAGGATTATGCCATTCCTAACATTGGCTTAATCCAGAACAACCTGACTCGCCCCGCCGTGGAGGCGAACAACTTTGAAATCAAAACTGGGTTCATCAACCTTTTACAACAGAACCCGTTCGGGGGTTTACCACATGAAGACCCCGCATCACATTTGTCCTACTTTTTGGATGTCTGTTCGACCTTTAAGATTCACAACGCTTCTGATGATGCGATCAGAGTTAGGCTTTTTCCCTTCTCCCTAAGGGACAAAGCCCGGATATGGATTTCGACCTTGTCAAATGAGACACTTCAGACATGGGCAGACCTCTCTAAGGCCTTCTTCAGGATATGGATCGTTTCAGATTCGTTTCGTAATTTCAAAAATTCCAATTTTCGTTTCGAATTAAAACAGTTCAAACAAATCTAAGTTAAAACAGTTTAAAAACCAGATTTATTCGTGAAACAATTTTCGCAAAATTTTCAAGAAACAATTTTGATCCGGTAACTTTGTATTTCAAATAAAAACCATGAATACACAACATATACTCAAATTCAAGAATTTTCATCAAAATTCATAAAGCAGTAAAGAGACAATACGAACGTTGCAAGGTGGCTCTGATACCACTTGTTGAAAAACACGAAAGAGTGCGCAGCGGAAGTTTAAAATTATTTTCACAAGTTTAATCGTTGTCTTGCAATTTTTGTACTGTAACGTTGGGAATAACAAGAAACTCACTTTAATTGAAGCTTTCTTCTGATGTCTTTACCGCCTAACGAACACCCTTCAAGCGGAAAGTCCCTCGAGTGTGAACTTATTTGCCTAATTGTCCTTAAGTGATCACCTTTCTTAATTGAGGACCTAATTGCATGAAATAATTTTGGACTTAATTGATCATTATCCATGAGTGTGAACTTAATGGCATTACTAATGGAATTGGAGGGATTAAATTGCAATTGATGCTTAACCATATAATATCTATCTTATATCATTATTTGCATACAAACATACCCACACATGATCACTCCTCCCTCCCCTTATACTGATCCAAAAACACCATAGAAGAGAAGGAAAATTTCTTCAAATTCAAGCTATAATTCAAGGAATTAGCAACCAAGTTGGAGCATCATCTTCATCTCTTCATCTCATCTCATTCTTCATTCATTTTAAGGTATTATGAGAATTTGATTGATTTCATGAATCCATGATTGAAGTAGGGTTTGAGAATCTTGATGTGATTCCTTGGTTATTTGTGATTAGAAGCATGATCATGATCATTGAACTTGAAAGCTTGCTTGAATTCTTGAGGTATATGGGAGTTGGATATCATGAAATATATAGGGTTTGGGTGATGATTTCTTGATGATCTATGAATGTTTCCATGGATTATATATTACCTAAATGTTGTATTTAAGTTATATGCATGTTATATGTTTGTTTTGGGTGTTTTGGTTGAGCTTTCTTGGGAGTATGCTACCCCTTTCTTCCCTCCACGAACTAGCCCTGTTTTCTGCCCTTTTTCTCGCCCAGGAGGACTACCCGGGCGGGTAGTTTTTGTGCCTAAAAAGGTAGTTTTATGCCGAAAAGTTTCTGGACTGCTCTACCCGGTAGGGGAACTTTTCCCTTGAGTCTTACCCAGCCGGATACTCCCTCATCCGAACTTCAAATGACCTGATTTTTGAACCGTTGGAAAGATCTTGAAGTCCAGAACAACCTCCAATTGGAATCACCTCAATATCTTTTCCCATTTGTGAGATAGTATCAATTCTTTTTGGTGTTGCTGCTTTAGCGACAAACTGCATTCACCCAACTTCAAGCTTACGCCATTTTCTCCTCACTTTGAACTAGAAAACGAGACATATACCATTTTAAAGGTATACTTGTCTAGTTTCATTCTCAACAAACAAAACCCAATTCCAATCTCTATAACTTTAGATATTTCCCTTTTTCCACAGCTTGGTCATTTTAAAAAATTGACTGTTTTTGCCAAACTTTACCAAAACCTTTCTTGTTGCATTCCTTTGACTTCCTTGGCTCCCGTATGTGATTTAGATGAGTTATATAATTGATTTATTGATGATTATGCTCCTAATTGACATTCCTTGATTGTTATTGCATGATATATTGATCCATGACTTTGCCGTTCGTCTTAAATGGTTCATACGAGTCGAGTCTCACGTACACGTGTCCTCGTTATACAGATCACGTTCCCGGTGATGAGGAGCACGCTCCTTAGGGTGTTTACTTACTTCTTTTGGTTGGTAAAGTAAAGGTGAGGTTTAATTTCTAGATATATAGAACCCATACGGCCCTATGTGACGTTTTAAGCCAAATGTATCTATATATCTATAGTTTTCCAACCTTAATGACTTTCAACTGATTTCAAAAAATGAATGATTGATTTATTGTGTTGGAAAGTAAGCATGTTCACGTTGGGCCGGAGGGTAGTGTATAGAGCCAACCGAGGAAGCAAGGGCTGACGGGTAACTCTTGCACTATCCTCACCAATTTTGGGATCACCTCTGAATCCACCAGGAGGTTTGGTGGAGGAAGAAATCCCGTGCGTGGAAGTCATGTTCCCGACCTACACCGTTCATGGATGGTTGGGCCTTGCAATCCTACCATCACCCGGAGGAAAAAGGGTTCATGAAACTGCTAATTGTGCACTGTAATAACTTGCATGATAACCATTGAATTGAAACCTAAATATTGATTGTTCATTGTTGGTGTAAAGGTTGGAGAATTGCCCTCACTCGCCGGGCCACGGATTGAATTGATAATGATTGAATTATTAATTTGATTAGTTGTAATCTCGGGCGAGGATTACTTTAATATTTGAACTTATATTGTCTCTTTCATGGAAACTTACCCGAGATTATAGCTTGCATGGTAATTGCGCTTATATTTATTTAAACCCCTCACTCAGTCTTCGGTTGACTGACACCCTCACATTTTCAGGTCTACAGGTTGCATGCTAGGCGGGATCGAGTCAAGTCTTTAATTTCGGGTCTAGCATAATGTCATATATTATTGATGCATATGACTTATCTTGATAATCTTGTATATTATGATTTGTCTTTGGAAATTAATATTGTATATATGAAGATAATGGAAATGACCTTGAAAGATGTTAAAGACATGAATGTATAGTATGCTTCCGTTTTATTGATTAGGCATGATCGTATTTAATTGAGGGTTAGTCCCGCCTAGCTAGTGTGTCGTTTTTTTTTTGTCACCCGTTCGCCATGAGTCCGGTTCATATATGGACTACCCATTTCATGTGTGAGCTAGACTTATGGTGCGGGGGTGTGGCATCTCGGCGTTCCGGGTGCTACATCTTAGGTGGTATCAGAGCCCGATTGCAAAACCGCGGTTCTAGCGTCGTGTCGTGTCAAGTCTAGGTCGAATGGCATAGGATTAATTGATAATTTGCGAGTCTTGCATCTTATTTGGAACTACTTGAACTTATTTGAATTGATTTGAACTTACCTAGACATCCTTGAGCTACTTGGTGACTTTTGCATGGCTTTGATTTATGTTACTACTTGATGATTAGTTGACCTTCTATGGTTTGGAATTTATATATTTAATGTGTTTTACTTTAACTTAGTTGGATTAATTGTTGCATTTTGCATCGAATATGTGTTTAATTGCTAATTAGATGGCATAAGCATGTATTAACCCCATACATTTATATTTGAGACAAGTTGTGATTATAGGCTATATATAAAGATCATGTCAAACGACGACCAATTTCTACGACAACTACAATCTACCGCAAGCTCCTTTCTTTTGCTTTGAAGTTGGAAAGAATACTTAAGGATTTTTGAAAAGTTAGCTAACCGGGGACAAGAGATTCATTTAATTCGAAAGAGAGAGAAGGAAGTCTTGAGGGTATCAATGATTCGGGGTTCAGATTTGTAAGCAAGAGAGGATCTTTCGCTTGCTGGAACTAAAATCAAAGTGTGAGAAGATGGTAACTCAAATGATTCGGGTCGAGGTTAAATTTGGGAATTAAGCTTGAGATGAATCGAGACACTTCGGATTTTGGGAAGAAGGTTTGGATTGAACGAGAATGATTTAAGGAATCGACTAATCTTGGGTTCATTGAAATAAAAAGTAGGAGAATAGAACATGAAAGTAGTCAATGTAGCTCTACAAGGAATTAAGATAATTTGGATTTCGGGTTAAAAAGAAGGCGGATAGGAAGAAGTAAAGAGGATCGATCAATATAGTGGGTTCAAGTTTACAGAAAGCCAAGATACTCAAGATTTTATCTTGGGTTAGATTGAGTTTATTTTCGGATCCAAGATGAATTGCCATGCGGTGGGATTAAATTGGTATACATGGAACAACAAATGGAAACAGTAAAGTAAGACAAGGAACTTTTGGAGGTAATTATATGCTCAAGGTGTAGGCAAGTAAGAAGACAAGTCATATAACCGATTCAAATTCACAAAGAGAGGATTTAGAGGGTTTCAATCAAGGTGGTGATTAGATGAAACCGGGGCCACAATTGGAGCTTAGCCTTCAAGAGAAGTTGGGATACTAATTTTATAAGTGGAAAAGGATTTGAATGCAAGAATTATAATCTTGAATTATAAGGTTATACAAGTGATACAAGGAAACTTCGGTCGAGGAGATAATTATAGTGAAGATTTGGGTAATACTTAGAGATCGATACTTGGAAAAGAATCGGGTTCAAGAAATTTCAATCCCCTGGCGATGGCAATGTATGGGTTGAGGATAGAGACTTTTGAAGAATTGGAAGACCGTGGGTAACAATAAATGATCAACAAATGTAAGACGAGCTTGTAATTCAACAAACACGGAAGGAGTGCCAAGCTAAAGGATGTAACTACGGTGACAGGTTCAAAGCATTCATGGCACGTGCATCATACGTTGTTTAAATTATTTAAATTCCTTTATTTATATGTGCATCTTTATTTGAGCTTAATTGTTTGATGTGTTGCATATTTAATTATTTATAAGTGTAATACGTGCATCGACATCTTAACCCAACATGCATTTTAAGTGTTTTCTTGATAGAAAATCTCTCCACCTCATCTATCAAGCATTACTTCAACCGAGACACAACTGAAGTATGATACGGAAAGAATTGGGTTGCAAAGTGAGGAACAAAAAGGAGAAAGAACAATTGAAAGGCCGGGAAAAATAGTTAGGAGTTGGATGGAAGAAGTTGTCACTTCAAAAATAAACGTGAGATGAAATGTCTGAACAAGTGGCGAGATTTGAAATCGTTGATATCAAGGAAGTTGAGTTGACCGGGGAAATGACTTCAAATTGGTGGGGTGTGCTCAAATTGATTACATTTATTAGAAGCAACAAAAATGTAAGGGTTACAAATAATGGGGTTACTTGAAAGCAACAACAAGGGATGAATTAGGAGATTGAGATGCTTGATGGCCTCCAAGGTCAGGATGAGGATATTTAGAAAATAATTTTGGAAAGGGTGAGAGCTTCAAGAAATGGAATGGATATTCAAGAAATGAGGAAGGATGCAGTGCTCGTTGGATTTCCAATTGAGATAGAGAAATATTTCGGGAATGAGATCGAGAGTTAGAGGTACTTCAAGAGAATCAAAAAGAAGAGAAGCTTGGATTTGAGAAAGGGTAGAACTTGTAACAGCCCAAAACAGGACCTGGATGAAAACAGTAAGTTAAGGCAGTGGTAAAGCGTTTATAGACCGTGATCCAACTTTTTGGATCATCATGCATTGCATTCTTACATGAACTTTGTGCTCGTATATGTTCTGACATGCTTTAAGGGGGAATTCTTGACCTTTGATACAGTTCACTATTCATAACCCGAGCCTACCTTGTTCATATTGCTACTCGAACCCTAGAGGTTCATCACACATGTTTCCCAATCGTTTGAATTTGTTTCCCGAGCTCAGAAAGTCTTTCTTGAGCCATAAGGGTATTTTTGGAACTTACCGACCAAAGTTACTATTCATCAGAAAATGAGCTTTTGATTCTGATACCTTTTTCTACCCAAGTTACAGTCGAATCGATCCTTGAGTCGAGACGAGTCTTTTGAAATTATTCTTGGCTTGGAAATCCATTCCGGAACTTTGTTTTATTGAAAACGTTTTTGAAAACCCTAGTTTACTATTCCTTTTACGAACGGTTTTCATTCGAAAAATGTTTTCTCTTCGGATTCGCATTTCTTGAGCTATTTCAAGATTTTTGAGATGTTTTACAACTCTTGATTCAAACCCTAGCTTGAAATTTTGAAGCGTACGTTCGTACGTGAGAATTCACTATTCACTCTACGTTTTCAACTTTTTAACGGTAAAACGTTTTATAGTCGATTTTGGACTCAAAACGCTTCTCGATTTATTTCTTGAATTTTGGAAGCAATCCGGACTTGAAAATCATTCTAGAAAGTCGTTTTTCACTCATGTCGAGTTTCGAGCTCAAAACTTTTATTCACTAAAACTAATGTATCTTTCAAACGGTAAATCCGATTTCGATGAATGAATATGCGTTTCGAAGCTAATTTTCTTGCCGTCGGAATGGTTATACTTCCAGCCACTTATCCTCGAGCCTTGGGGGACGAAATTACAGAATTACCCCCAGCAGCCCCATTTTTACCTTCTTAATCCCTAAAGCTTCTAGAAGATACAAGTGGATGAACTCTTGTTTTGCTCTCCTACCCTTAAGCCATCTCTAATTGCAAGGTGAGGGGCTTCTTCACACCTATATATACCCCTCTCATGGCATTTGAATCCTTGCTCAAAGTTGTGTTAACAACACCCTTTCTTCTCTCCCTCTCCCCCTCTTTGCCGTCGGCCACCCCCCCCCCCCCTCTTGTAGCTAGGTTAGTTTGTTTTGTTTTATGTTATGTTTAGTTTAGTTTATGTTTTTATGTTATGGTATGTTTATATTATGTTTAGGTTGGGTCTTAGGGTCTTCCCTAAGCCATATAGGATTTTATTTTATGCATTTATTATATAGTTTTCATGATATGTTTGTGTAGATGTTTATATGTTTTAATTGTTTAGTATATGCTTGAATATGTTATGAATTGCTCTAGTATATGCTATGATCATGTGATATGATTGTTATATTATGAGAATTGATGCATGATTATGGAATTTAAATTATGTTCATGCATGCTAGCTAATGGAATAGTGATTTACAATTAATTATGTCACAACTTGTTACATGTTGATATTGGAATTAAATTGTTACATGTTACATGCCTAAAGGTTTATGATATATGATATGATATGATATGAGATATGTTGTGACATGTTGTCACATTGTTATATGACTCTTGAATTATGAATTGAGCTTATGATATGATATGGATTAATGGATTAGTGCCTTGATGATGTTATACACTTTAATGGTGTCACATGTTATAACCTAAGATAGATTAGTGTTTCATAACTTGATCTTATGCCTTAATTGGATCTCTTAACTATAGGTTATACCTTTAACCTAGATCACACTTGATTATATTAACATGAACTTGAAACTATAGGTTATAATCAAGATCATAATTTAATTAGGGTGTGTGTGTGTGTGCATGCCGTGTGTGTGTGTGTTCGTGCATGGTGTGTGTGTGTACCGTGTGTGTGTGGGTGTGTGTATAGTAAGGGTTTGACCCGACCCTTTGACCGGACATGTGAATAGTAACCTGTGAATAGTAATCGTGAATAGTAATCTGGAATAGTACTTTTGAATAGTGCTTTTGAATAGTAAAAATGAATTAAAACTTGTGTTTTCTTAATAGACATTTGCACCTAGGGTTTCCATATCCAGGGTCTAAAATGTGTTTTCAAAATGTGTTTTCTTTCGTGGACTTGTTTCTTAACCTAAGGTTTGCGATAGGATTCATAATTTGACTAAAGCTTACTCGGTTATAGTAAGATCATAGTCTAACGTTAAGAGTAACTCATTTTGACGTATTCCTTTGTGTGTTACCTTTCTTGAATACCTTAAATGGTATTACTCTCTTGTGTTACATGTTCTTTACATGTTCCTTGTTCATTTGTTTCTTGCATTTCATATGCATCTTGGTTAGTAGTGGGTCTTAGTTGTTAAGCTCACTCTAGTACACCACCTACAGGAGTTAAAGTTGAGCACTGGGATCCCCAGGGCACCGCATAATCTGTCTACCTACCTTTTGGTACTATTAGGTGAGGTGAAGTTATAAATGTTTTCCAACTGGAACCACGATTATATTATCGTATCATATGTTTTGAAATTCAAAGCTAAACCTCGTTTTGAACTATCCCTTTTATCGGGACATTCTCTTGAAAGGATCATTCATACTTTAATAGTATACCTTGATCTACAACACATGTTTTCCAAAGTTCTGCATTCTTGTTCAAAGACAGTTACATGTTTTGCATATGTTTTCAAAGTACAGTTTACAGACAGAATCATATGTTTTCAGACAGAATCATATGTTTTACAGACAGCATCATATGTTACAGTTACAGTTTCACATGTTATAGTTAGCATACTGGAGTGATACTCTGGTCACTGCTAATCTTAAATGCAAGCATACAGTTTACAGTTTGGGCCCGGAGGTTATGTGTGGAGGTGATGCTCAGGAGGTGAGCGCCAACGACATCACCAATACCGGCCGCCACACTTAGAAAATTGACACCGACTTTTAACAGGAGGTTTGTTAAGTCAGGACAATCTGTCTGGGAACGGACAGCAAATCTGTTCCCATTACATGTTTACAGGTCGCCTAGGGCTAGCTACCCGAAGTGACAACCGGTGGAGGATAGTGCATGTTTGTATGTGTTGGTAAGAGTTGTTGTTGACCTTGGTCCAATAGTCTACTATGTGCGGAGTTGTTGTTGACCTTGGTTCGATGCTCTACTATTTGTGGGGTTATTGTTGATCTTGGTCCGATACTCTACTATACGTGGAATTATTGTTGATCCTGGTCCGATGCTCAACCAAATCATGTTTTCTGGAGTAAGGATGGAGGAGCCTAGCTTGCGGGGCAAAATTTTGTTTCATAAAGGATGGTTCATATCTGGAAAAGTTCACTTTACCCTTATCCCGTTTTATGAAAGAACTATGAACCATCAACAGCATTTATGTGCGCGTGTGATAGCATTCATGAAAATGTTTTTAACGTGCATTCTTTACAGCATCGCATTCAAAGAGTTTTATCAACCGAACTTGTTTCGAGTTCTTCTTTAAAGCATTGCATTTAACAGTTTCGAACTTTACTTCAAGTTCTTTAATTCAGCACTTTCTTTAAAGTATTCCCTCACTTAGTCCTTTTGACTAATACCTCTCCCATTTTCTTGCCTCGTGGTTTCAGGTCTTGCAGCCGCAGTTTAGAGGTATCTTGAAGCTCTAGATTGTCATTTTTGTTTCAGTCAGGACTTAGTATTACTTCCTCTTTTGCGTCCTGCATATGTTTTATGGCTGCATCACTTTATGTTTCTGTATATGTTTCTGAATACTTGAGTATCTTTGTTATACTCTTTCTGCTACTCTGTTACGATATTTTGAACTCTGCTGTATCGGTACTTATATGTGAATCTGTTATATGTTCTGATATGCCGAGTCTCTCTTACACGATCAATATGTTCTTGCTTGTTACATGCCATCACGCACATGTTTTGAAAAGTTTTAAAATACTCTGATTTTCCGCTGCATAGCCACATCGTTGTACATGTATAGTTCTGATAGACAGCCGTTCGCTGGAGTATTTCTTGAGTGATGGCTCACACCATTACTTGAGAGGTGCTTCAGTGCGGGGGTTGAGACGCCGCTCTCCTCTTATTCTGGTACGGGTGGGGGCGTTACAGCCTGAGGTGGTATCAGAGCATCGGGTTAAGTAAGAAGAGACTTAACCTAGATTGCTCTCATGTTGCATCATGGATTGTTCACGCATTGCATCCAGGATCATTCTCATATTGCATCGAGACAGGATATTTGGGGATTGCATGGTTCTGTATCTGGATTTCATATCTGTGGTATCTTCTGTATAGCTATGGCAGTTCAGCCACACCAGGATCCTAATCAGCAGATGGATGAGGCATTCTTTGAGCAGTTTGAGGCCCCGCGTACTGTGGCAGTTTCTCGCCGTGGAGGTACTCGTTTCTACACTTGGCGTAGGTCTAGGAACAGTGGCAGACCTGGGTATTCCTATCCTAACAGAGTTGTGCACTATCTCGAGTCTGAGAGAGATGGTTACTTTCAGGAGTATCAGAGGACCCGTGAGGTCAGGTTGGAGTCTCTGCGCTATCAGGATCAGTCACTACAGTACCAGATTGACAGGGACATCGCTCGTGAGCATGCTGCAGAGATGACTCATATTGCTGATCAGAGGGCTGCTCGTATTGCTGAGCTGGAGGCAGATCTTATGCAGATGACTGTCGATCGTGACACCTCTATGGAGCATCACCAGCACTACCGTGCCCGTGTGAGAGCTCGCCTGTATGATACCTATCACTTATCCGATGAGCAGGCAGTTGAGGAGGTCGAGGGTCAGGATGTCAGTCAGGCCTCTCAGGAGCCCGAGCCTATGCAGGATCAGTCTGATGGAGGCGATGGAGGGTCTGATGATGATGATGATGACGGAGATGATCCAGCAGGACACGGACAGGGTGAGGTCGTTGCCGTTTCTGATGACACCACCAGGGGTTCTTTGGACTACAGTTATCAGGGTTGATTGCTGATGGGGGATTTCTGTATATAGTACTGATGCATATATATCTATCTATGGATGGCGGACGTATAGCCGGGACAGTTCAGGACTGACTTTTGGATGAGGGGATGTATAGCTCTGGTAGATGATCCTCGACTTTTGGCACCACGGATGACGGTTCAGATGACTTGGTACCTACTAGGTTATTTTCAGCAGGGTTGGACGGATTGGTAAGGCCTGTAAGGGAGTCAACTCGATAGTATCGGGTCCTCCCCATTTTGAATTAATACTGTTAACATGTGGCCTGTAGTAAATTTTACCAAACCTTGCACAGTTATAACACTTTCGGCTTTATGTTGAATATCTGTTTGCTGCTTTCCATAACTGTCATTGCATGAGTCTTAGAGTTGCTTCAAGATACCATTAGGACCGTTGATAGGATCATGCCATTTCATTTATTGTTAGCATGTTATTATTCTTGATATGTTGAATACGCTTCTGGATATGTTGATCATGTTACAGTTCTTGTTGTTATGACAGTACACGTTCTGTTCCCGTTTTATATGTTGATCATGTTTTGGGATAAGTATATATGTTTCTGATATGTTGATATGTTACCCGAGCTTCTGTTCTCGTTTACATGTTATCTGACAATTGTTTCTGATTATATGATATGTTTGGAGATCTTGAATCTTTGCTGACATGTTGTTATGGGAATGTGTTGTTCTCATACTTATGTGTGACTACGTGAGAATGTGAATACGTGGTTACGGATTCTGTGAATCATTATATGTCATGCATCGAATATATATATCTGAATGCTTATGAATTCAGTAACAACATGCCACCAAGAAGAGCACCCCGGAATCGTGTACCACCACTGCCACCCCAAAGAGATGTCACGCCACCCCCTGAAAGGGAAAGAACTCCGAAATTAAGGGATGTGCTACGACAATTTATGAGGGCTTGTGCACCGAGAGATAATCCTCCTAATGAAAGGTCATTGGAGAAGTTTCTGAGGATGAATCCGCCTAAGTTCTGTGGAGAACCGAACGACATAAAGGCTGAGAATTGGATTACCAGTCTTGAGAAGATTTTCGAGGCTATGGAGATCTACCCAGAGGATCGTGAATGAGTTCGGTATGCTACTTTTCTTATGGAAGGAGCTGCATACAATTGGTGGAAGCCCGTTCAGCATATGTGGATTGAGAATAACGTTGAAGGAAGTTGGGATGAGTTTATCAGAGAGTTTCAGCAGAAGTATACGCCTCAAGTGACTCGTGATGCACGGGAGGCTGAGTTTATGAGTCTGGTTCAGGGAACAATGAATGTGATGGAGTATGAAGCTAGGTTTGTGAGGCTGATCAAGTATGCGCCTCATATTCTAA
Source organism: Lantana camara (assembly GCA_037501455.1). Lineage (NCBI taxonomy): Eukaryota > Viridiplantae > Streptophyta > Magnoliopsida > Lamiales > Verbenaceae > Lantana > Lantana camara. Next base: position 23,739,671 of record CM074855.1, on the reverse strand, counting down.
CTGATGAGCGTCGCAAGACGAAGAGGTTTATTGATGGACTGAAGCCCGAACTTCGGTTGGCACTTGTTTCTTTGGTTATTGAGACCTACAACCAGGCTGTTGATAGAGCGCTAAGGGTTGAGGCTGCACACAAGGAGATCAAGATAACTACTACCCGTCAAGGACCTTCTAACCCTAAGCCTTATCAAGGGAATAAGCGACTTTCCGGATCTTTTCCCCAAGGAACTAGAAAGAGGCCAATGGTAACACCACAGCGTCGGCAGCAGAATGCTCCACCGAAACAGCAAGCACAGAAGCAGAAAGCGCCACAGCAGTATCAGAAGGCGCCACAACAGCAGAGAGCACCTCAGCCAGGTCCAGAGGAAATTGTTTGCCGATATTGTCGTCAAACGGGACACACTGAGGAGAACTGTCGCAAGAAAGTTGGACAGTGTTTCGCGTGTAGTTCCCCTGAGCACCAGATGGATAGTTGCCCGCACAAGATCAAGAGATTTGGGGTCCAGGATAAAGGAAAATGAGTGGTGGGTACGACGAACAAACCGGTGGTCAGAGGCAGAGCTTATGCTTTGGATGGTAAGGAGGAGGTTGATCCTTCGTCTGTTGTGGAAGGTATTGTGCACATTCTTAACACGCCAGTTAAGGTCTTGTATGACCCTGGTGCTACGCATTCATTTGTTGCTTCTAAATTATGTGCGCATTTACAGTTTCCGCTTGAATACTTGCCATATAAATTTGAAGTGAGTTCTCCTTTGCGAACTTGCCTTGTTACGGATCAAGTATATAAACGCTGCCCTATATGTATTGGTACCCGTTGTTACTCGACGGATCTGATTGAGTTACCGATGACAAGATACGATGTTATACTTGGTATGGATTGGTTGTCTAAGTACCGAGCTAAGTTGGATTGTTACAAGAAAGAGATCATCTTGGAAGAAGATGAAAGTGGGACATCAGAAGGGAAAGTTGAGAAGTTATCAGTGATTTCTTCGATGGAAGCCAAGAAGTTGATTCAGAAAGGAGCTAGCGGATTTGTTGCTTATCTCCTGAATAGACCGAAAGATCAACTCAAGATCGAAGAAGTGGAAGTGGTGAATGAATTCCTAGATGTGTTTCCTGAGTATTTGGAGTCGTTACCTCCTGACAGAGAGTTGGAATTTACGATCGAGACGATATCAGGAGCTGAGCCATACTCGAAGACACCTTATGGAATGGCACCAGCTGAATTAGATGAACTGAGAAAGCAATTGGACGAGTTGATTGAGTCAGGATATGTTCGACCGAGCACCTCGCCGTGGGGAGCGCCTGTGCTTTTCGTTAAAAAGAAGGATGGATCATTGCGTTTATGCATTGACTATCGGGAGCTGAACAGGATGACTATCAAGAATAAATATCCTCTCCCTCATATCGAAGAGCTGTTCGACATACTACAAGGATCAAAGATCTACTCCAAGTTAGATCCTAGACAAGGGTATTATCAGTTGAAGATCAGGGAAGCAGATATTCCGAAGACTGCTTTCAACAGTCGATATGGACATTATGAGTTTGTAGTAATGCCGTTTGGTTTGACGAACGCACCAGCTACATTCATGGATATGATGCACCGTATATTCAAGCCGTTTCTCGACAAGTTTGTAGTGATCTTCATCGACGATATTTTGGTATTTTCAAAGACACCGGAGGAACATGCTGAACATCTTCGAATCGTGTTACGCACTTTGCTGGATCACAAGCTATATGCAAAGTTCAGTAAATGTGAGTTCTGGCTTGAGAGAGTTACATTTCTCGGACATATCATATCAGGATCTGGAATCGAAGTAGATCCCTCGAAGATCGAGACGATTATGGATTGGAAGTCACCGAAGAATCCTTCAGAAGTGAGGAGTTTTCTGGGATTAGCTGGTTACTACCGGAGGTTTGTCCAAGATTTCTCGAAGATAGCTACACCTCTCACTAAGTTGACAAAGAAAGAAGGAAAGTTTGAATGGACGGAGAAGTGTGAGCAAAGTTTTCAAAGATTGAAGGGGATGCTAACAACTGCACCCGTGTTAGCGTTACCCGAAGCAAAAGAAGGTTACACTGTTTACACCGATGCTTCGAAAGAAGGACTAGCAGGAGTTTTGATGCAGAATGGAAAAGTGATTGCGTATGCATCAAGGAAACTCAAAACGCATGAAGTCAACTACCCGACACATGATTTGGAGTTAGCAGCGATAATTTTCGCTCTGGGAAAGTGGAGACATTACCTGTATGGAGTTACGTTTGAGATCTTTACTGATCATAAGAGCCTGCGATATCTATTCACTCAGAAGGAGTTGAATATGCGACAGAGGAGATGGATGGAATTTCTAGAAGACTACGATTGCATTATTCAATACCATCCAGGAAAGGCCAATGTTGTAGCCGATGCTCTAAGCAGGAAAGTTCGTTTGGCACAGATTTCTGCCAACCCCGAGGTTGAACGAAGAGAGAGAATGGAGGTGATAACTAAAGCTCGAGTCGCGAACGTTGTGATGATATCACCTTTGAAAGAACAAGTGCTGGAGGCACAGAAGAACGACGAGTGGATCAAGAAATGTCTCGAATCTAAGGAGAAAGATGATGAGACCAAGTTCAAGGTTGATGAACATGGAATATTGAGGTACAGAGGTCGAGTATGCGTACCAACTGTTTTGAGGAAAGAGATTCTCGACGAAGCGCACAAGACTAAGTACACGATACATCCCGGAGGCACTAAGATGTATCAAGATGTTAAGACGCAATTCTGGTGGAATAGAATGAAGAGAGACATAGCCAACTATGTCAAGAAGTGCTTAACTTGTCAGAAAGTTAAAGCTGAGCACCAGAAACCGAGTGGGAAGTTGCAACCATTACCGAATCCGACTTGGAAGTGGGAGCAAATCACGATGGATTTTATCACTGGATTACCCAAAGTCAGAGGAGGACAAGATAGTATCTGGGTGATCATTGATCGATTGACAAAGTCAGCACACTTTTTGCCAGTTAAGACGACGGATAAGGTCAACACGTTGGCAAAGCTGTATCAACAAGAGATTGTTAGACTACATGGAGTTCCGAACAGTATAGTGTCGGACAGAGATCCGAAATTCACGTCGCACTTATGGAAAGAAATTCAGACTTTGATGGGAATGAAGTTGAACTTCAGTACTGCAGCGCATCCTCAGACGGATGGACAATCAGAAAGGATGATCAAATACTTGGAAGATATGCTAAGAGCTTGCGCTTTGGACTTCCAGGAAAGTTGGAAAGATTGTTTACCTCTTGTGGAGTTTGCATACAATAATAGTTATCAAGCTTCTATTAAAGCTGCTCCGTATGAAGCTCTGTATGGAAGGAGATGTAGATCCCCATTATACTGGGATTTGGATGAAGCAAGATGTACTGAGGAAGGACAGATCAGAGTGAATTCAGCTAAATGGATAAGAGAGGCGACAGAAAAGATTCAGATCATTCGCCAGAGAATGAAAGCTGCCCAGGACAGGCAGAAAAGTTATGCTGATCGACGAAGAAGGGATTTGGAATTCGCAGTGGGCGAAAAGGTATTTCTAAAGGCATCGCCAAGAAAAGGGTTTTCCCGAATTGGGAAAGGTGGAAAGTTAAACCCGAGATATGTTGGACCATATGAGATACTAGAGAGAGTCGGACCGATAGCTTTTAGATTGGATTTGCCGGTAGGTCTAATAGGAATCCACAACGTATTTCATGTATCTCAGCTTCGCAAGTGTTTCTCGGATGAGATAGAGGTTGTGCAGGTAGAGGAGATACCTTTGGAAATGGATCTGACTTATGTTTTGAAGCCCGCTAAGATTCTTGATAGAAAGTTTCAAAAGCTGAGGAATAGGAAAATTCCTTTGGTTAAAGTCCTTTGGAAGGGACATGGGACAGAAGAGGCAACCTGGGAGACAGAAGAGAAAATGCAGAAACATCACCCTGAGTTGTTTGCAGTTACAGCAGAAGAATCTGAGGACAGATTCTTTTTAAGGAGGGGTGATTGTAACAGCCCAAAACAGGGCCTGGATGAAAACAGTAAGTTAAGGCAGTGGTAAAGCGTTTATAGACCGTGATCCAACTTTTTGAATCATCATGCATTGCATTCTTACATGAACTTTGTGCTCGTATATGTTCTGACATGCTTTAAGGGGGAATTCTTGACCTTTGATACAGTTTACTATTCATAACCCGAGCCTACCTTGTTCATATTGCTACTCGAACCCTAGAGGTTCATCACACATGTTTCCCAATCGTTTGAATTTGTTTCCCGAGCTCAGAAAGTCTTTCTTGAGCCATAAGGGTATTTTTGGAACTTACCGACCAAAGTTACTATTCATCAGAAAATGAGCTTTTGATTCTGATACCTTTTTCTACCCAAGTTACAGTCGAATCGATCCTTGAGTCAAGACGAGTCTTTTGAAATTATTCTTGGCTTGGAAATCCATTCCGGAACTTTGTTTTATTGAAAACGTTTTTGAAAACCCTAGTTTACTATTCCTTTTACGAACGGTTTTCATTCGGAAAATGTTTTCTCTTCGGATTCGAATTTCTTGAGCTATTTCAAGATTTTTGAGATGTTTTACAACTCTTGATTCAAACCCTAGCTTGAAATTTTGAAGCGTATGTTCGTACGTGAGAATTCACTATTCACTCTACGTTTTCAACTTTTTAACGGTAAAACGTTTTATAGTCGATTTTGGACTCAAAACGCTTCTCGATTTATTTCTTGAATTTTGGAAGCAATCCGGACTTGAAAATCATTCTAGAAAGTCGTTTTTCACTCATGTCGAGTTTCGAGCTCAAAACTTTTATTCACTAAAACTAATGTATCTTTCAAACGGTAAATCCGATTTCGATGAATGAATATGCGTTTCGAAGCTAATTTTCTTGCCGTTGGAATGGTTATACTTCCAGCCACTTATCCTCGAGCCTTGGGGGATGAAATTACAGAATTACCCCCAGCAGCCCCATTTTTACCATCTTAATCCCTAAAGCTTCTAGAAGATACAAGTGGATGAACTCTTGTTTTGCTCTCCTACCCTTAAGCCATCTCTAATTGCAAGGTGAGGGGCTTCTTCACACCCATATATACCCCTCTCGTGGCATTTGAATCCTTGCTCAAAGTTGTGTTAACAACACCCTTTCTTCTCTCCCTCTCCACCTCTTTGCCGTCGGCCACCCCCCCTTGTAGCTAGGTTAGTTTGTTTTGTTTTATGTTATGTTTAGTTTAGTTTATATTTTTATGTTATGGTATGTTTATATTATGTTTAGGTTGGGTCTTAGGGTCTTCCCTAAGCCATATAGGATTTTATTTTATGCATTTATTATATAGTTTTCATGATATGTTTGTGTAGATGTTTATATGTTTTAATTGTTTAGTATATGCTTGAATATGTTATGAATTGCTCTAGTATATGCTATGATCATGTGATATGATTGTTATATTATGAGAATTGATGCATGATTATGGAATTTAAATTATGTTCATGCATGCTAGCTAATGGAATAGTGATTTACAATTAATTATGTCACAACTTGTTACATGTTGATATTGGAATTAAATTGTTACATGTTACATGCCTAAAGGTTTATGATATATGATATGATATGATATGAGATAAGTTATGACATGTTGTCACATTGTTATATGACTCTTGAATTATGAATTGAGCTTATGATATGATATGGATTAATGGATTAGTGCCTTGATTATGTTATACACTTTAATGGTGTCACATGTTATAACCTAAGATAGATTAGTGTTTCATAACTTGATCTTATGCCTTAATTAGATCTCTTAACTATAGGTTATACCTTTAACCTAGATCACACTTGATTATATTAACATGAACTTGAAACTATAGGTTATAATCAAGATCATAATTTAATTAGGGTGTGTGTGTGTGTGCATGCCGTGTGTGTGTGTGTGTTCGTGCATGGTGTGTGTGTGTGTACCGTGTGTGTGTGGGTGTGTGTATAGTAAGGGTTTGACCCGACCCTTTGACCGGACATGTGAATAGTAACATGTGAATAGTAATCGTGAATAGTAATCTGGAATAGTACTTTTGAATAGTGCTTTTGAATAGTAAAAATGAATTAAAACTTGTGTTTTCTTAATAGACATTTGCACCTAGGGTTTCCATATCCAGGGTCTAAAATGTGTTTTCAAAATGTGTTTTCTTTCGTGGACTTGTTTCTTAACCTAAGGTTTGCGATAGGATTCATAATTTGACTAAAGCTTACTCGGTTATAGTAAGATCATAGTCTAACGTTAAGAGTAACTCACTTTGACATATTCCTTTGTGTGTTACCTTTCTTGAATACCTTAAATGGTATTACTCTCTTGTGTTACATGTTCTTTACATGTTCCTTGTTCATTTGTTTCTTGCATTTCATATGCATCTTGGTTAGTAGTGGGTCTTAGTTGTTAAGCTCACTCTAGTACACCACCTACAGGAGTTAAAGTTGAGCACTGGGATCCCCAGGGCACCGCATAATCTGTCTACCTACCTTTTGGTACTATTAGGTGAGGTGAAGTTATAAATGTTTTCCAACTGGAACCACGATTATATTATCGTATCATATGTTTTGAAATTCAAAGCTAAACCTCGTTTTGAACTATCCCTTTTATCGGGACATTCTCTTGAAAGGATCATTCATACTTTAATAGTATACCTTGATCTACAGCACATGTTTTCCAAAGTTCTGCATTCTTGTTCAAAGACAGTTACATGTTTTGCATATGTTTTCAAAGTACAGTTTACAGACAGAATCATATGTTTTCAGACAGAATCATATGTTTTACAGACAGCATCATATGTTACAGTTACAGTTTCACATGTTATAGTTAGCATACTGGAGTGATACTCTGGTCACTGCTAATCTTAAATGCAAGCATACAGTTTACAGTTTGGGCCCGGTGGTTATGTGTGGAGGTGATGCTCGGGAGGTGAGCGCCAACGACATCACTAATACCGGCCGCCACACTTAGACAATTGACACCGACTTTTAACAGGAGGTTTGTTAAGTCAGGACAATCTGTCTGGGAACGGACAGCAAATCTGTTCCCATTACATGTTTACAGGTCGCCTAGGGCTAGCTACCCGAAGTGACAACCGGTGGAGGATGGTGTATGTTTGTATGTGTTGGTAAGAGTTGTTGTTGACCTTGGTCCAATAGTCTACTATGTGCGGAGTTGTTGTTGACCTTGGTCCGATGCTCTACTATATGTGGGGTTATTGTTGATCTTGGTCCGATACTCTACTATACGTGGAATTATTGTTGATCCTGGTCCGATGCTCAACCAAATCATGTTTTCTAGAGTAAGGATGGAGGAGCCTAGCTTGCGGGCAAAATTCTGTTTCATAAAGGATGGTTCATATCTGGAAAAGTTCACTTTACCCTTATCCCGTTTTATGAAAGAACTATGAACCATCAACAACATTTGTGGGCGCGTGTGATAGCATTCATGAAAATGTTTTTAACGTGCATTCTTTACAACATCACATTCAAAGAGTTTTATCAACCGAACTTGTTTCGAGTTCTTCTTTAAAGCATTGCATTTAACAGTTTCGAACTTTACTTCAAGTTCTTTAATTCAGCACTTTCTTTAAAGTATTCCCTCACTTAGTCCTTTTGACTAATACCTCTCCCGTTTTCTTGCCTCGTGGTTTCAGGTCTTGCAGCCGCAGTCTAGAGGTATCTTGAAGCTCTAGATTGTCATTTTTGTTTCAGTCAGGACTTAGTATTACTTCCTCTTTTGCGTCCTGCATATGTTTTATGGCTGCATCACTTTATGTTTCTGTATATGTTTCTGAATACTTGAGTATCTTTGTTATACTCTTTCTGCTACTCTGTTACCGATATTTTGAACTCTGCTGTATTGGTACTTATATGTGAATCTGTTATATGTTCTGATATGCCGAGTCTCTCTTACACGATCAATATGTTCTTGCTTGTTACATGCCATCACGCACATGTTTTGAAAAGTTTTAAAATACTCTGATTTTCCGCTGCATAGCCACATCGTTGTACATGTATAGTTCTGATAGACAACCGTTCGCTGGAGTATTTCTTGAGTGATGGCTCACACCATTACTTGAGAGGTGCTTCAGTGCGGGGGTTGAGACGCCGCTCTCCTCTTGTTCTGGTACGGGTGGGGACGTTACACCCTGAGGTGGTATCAGAGCATCGGGTTAAGTAAGAAGAGACTTAACCTAGATTGCTCTCATGTTGCATCATGGATTGTTCACGCATTGCATCCAGGATCATTCTCATATTGCATCGAGACAGGATATTTGGGGATTGCATGGTTCTGTATCTGGATTTCATATATGTGGTATCTTCTGTATAGCTATGGCAGTTCAGCCACACCAGGATCCTAATCAGCAGATGGATGAGGCTTTCTTTGAGCAGTTTGAGGCCCCGCGTACTGTGGCAGTTTCTCGCCGTGGAGGCACTCGTTTCTACACTTGGCGTAGGTCTAGGAACAGTGGCAGACCTGGGTATTCCTATCCTAACAGAGTTGTGAACTATCTCGAGTCTGACAGAGATGGTTACTTTCAGGAGTATCAGAGGACCCATGAGGTCAGGTTGGAGTCTCTGCGCTATCAGGATCAGTCATTGCAGTACCAGATTGACAGGGACATCACTCGTGAGCATGCTGCAGAGATGACTCATATTGCTGATCAGAGGGCTGCTCGTATTGCTGAGCTGGAGGCAGATCTTATGCAGATGACTATCGATCGCGACACCTCTATGGAGCGTCACCAGCACTACCGTGCCCGTGTGAGAGCTCGCCTGTATGATACCTATCACTTATCCGATGAGCAGGCAGTTGAGGAGGTCGAGGGTCAGGATGTCAGTCAGGCCTCTTAGGAGCCCGAGCCTATGCAGGATCAGTCTGATGGAGGCGATGGAGGGTCTGATGATGATGATGATGGCGGAGATGATCCAGCAGGACACGGACAGGGTGAGGTCGTTGCCGTTTCTGATGACACCACCAGGGGTTCTTTGGACCACAGTTATCAGGGTTGATTGCTGATGGGAGATTTCTGTATATAGTACTGATGCATATATATCTATCTATGGATGGCGGACGTATAGCCGGGACAGTTCAGGACTGACTTTTGGATGAGGGGATGTATAGCTCTGGTAGATGATCCCCGACTTTTGGCATCACGGATGACGGTTCAGTTGACTTGGTACCTACTAGGTTATTTTCAGCAGGGTTGGACGGATTGGTAAGGCCTGTAAGGGAGTCAACTCGATAGTATCGGGTCCTCCCCATTTTGAATTAATACTGTTAACATGTAGCCTGTAGTAAATTTTACCAAACCTTGCACAGTTATAACACTTTCGGCTTTATGTTGAATATCTGTTTACTGCTTTCCATAACTGTCATTGCATGAGTCTTAGAGTTGCTTCAAGATACCATTAGGACCGTTGATAGGATCATGCCATTTCATTTATTGTTATCATGCTATTATTCTTGATATGTTGATACGCTTCTGGATATGTTGATCATGTTACAGTTCTTGTTGTTATGACAGTACACGTTCTGTTCCCGTTTTACATGTTGATCATGTTTTGGGATAATTATATATGTTTCTGATATGTTGATATGTTACCCGAGCTTCTGTTCTCGTTTACATGTTATCTGACAATTGTTTCTGATTATATGACATGTTTGGAGATCTTGAATCTTTGCTGACATGTTGTTATGGGAATGTGTTGTTCTCATACTTATGTGTGACTACGTGAGAATGTGAATACGTGGTTACGGATTCTGTGAATCATTATATGTCATGCATCGAATATATGTATCTGAATGCTTGTGAATTCAGTAACAACATGCCACCAAGAAGAGCACCCTGGAATCGTGTACCACCACTGCCACCCCAAAGAGATGTCATGCCACCCCCTGAAAGGGAAAGAACTCCGGAATTAAGGGATGTGCTACGACAATTTATGAGGGCTTGTGCACCGAGAGATAATCCTCCTAATGAAAGGTCATTGGAGAAGTTTCTGAGGATGAATCCGCCTAAGTTCTATGGAGAACCGAACGACATAAAGGCTGAGAATTGGATTACCAGTCTTGAGAAGATTTTCGAGGCTATGGAGATCTACCCAGAGGATCGTGAACGAGTTCGGTATGCTACTTTTCTTATGGAAGGAGCTGCATACAATTGGTGGAAGCACGTTCAGCATATGTGGATTGAGAATAACGTTGAAGGAAGTTGGGATGAGTTTATCAGAGAGTTTCAGCAGAAGTATACGCCTCAAGTGACTCGTGATGCACGGGAGGCTGAGTTTATGAGTCTGGTTCAGGGAACAATGAATGTGATGGAGTATGAAGCTAGGTTTGTGAGGCTGATCAAGTATGCGCCTCATATTCTGACTGATGAGCGTCGCAAGACGAAGAGGTTTATTGATGGACTGAAGCCCGAACTTCGGTTGGCACTTGCTTCTTTGGTTATTGAGACCTACAACCAGGCTGTTGATAGAGCGCTAAGGGTTGAGGCTGCACACAAGGAGATCAAGATAACTACTGCCCGTCAAGGACCTTCTAACCCTAAGCCTTATCAAGGGAATAAGCGACTTTCCGGATCTTTTCCCCAAGGAACTGGAAAGAGGCCAATGGTAACACCACAGCGTCAGCAGCAGAATGCTCCACATGTTTTATTTTCTTATTTACATATTTTATTGTTATTCACCACATGTTTTATTTTTTTATTTACACCCAAACTCTATTTTACAAAAATATACATATAAACAAGCTTCCTTCTGTTTACTCGTCCATGCATTTATCCAGAATTTCCCTTCTTCACACACATATATCGACCTGCGGGCTTCCGCGTGGTCTTTCCATGGGCACTCCCCAATGGAATCAAAAGCGCTATAGGGACTTCCCATAGTTGCCACACATAAAATATTTTCTCCTTCGGGGATAAGGATATCGAACAAAGGCCAACAAATTTCTCAAACAAACAAACAAACGAAGGGTTGGACAAGTGATCTTACAAGAAGGAACAATAGGGATATCAAATTTTTGCTCCTCAAAAAAAATAAAGAATCCCTCACCTTACTGCCGAGCTTATGTATCTGAAATATATAAATGTAATTTCATTTTAAACTCCTTAAGATAACTTGTTAGTTGATCTTAATTACTTATTAGCTTCCCGTAACATCTAATCCATCATTAATTTATAACTTATGTCCAACATTTTATAATCAAGGTTAGTTCAGAAACTTTATTAATGTCTAACCTCAATTCTCAAATTATCCACAACAGAACAATATTGTTAATATAAATATTCCCGGTTCCCTTAGAAGTCTCCAAGGTTATTCCTTAATCTAACTTGCCTAGAATTGGTATATGCTGCACTCAACATAAAATTACTTAAAACAAAAATTACTTCATATATTTATTCGAAAAGGATTTCTGCAACCAACAATTATATCTCCTTTTAATCTCTGTAATAATCAGCTATTCCTTGAAATATTCTTGATAGAATGAATTTTGAAGTAGTTTTATTTGTTCTGTATCATATCAGAAGATATTTTAATTTCAAAGAAGAAATCATTTTTGAATAAATTACTACCTAATTGTTTTTAGAGAAATTTGTCTAGAAAAATATGTTAAAGAAATTTATAATACTGAAAAGAAAAAGGTACTATTTTCCGTGACATTGCTCTGAATAAATTATTTAAGTTAAGAATAAAAATTACAATTTCTAGTTGTGCATAATATACGTGGAGTACTTCTGTAAATTATCAGTAGGTTAAAGAAGTACTAGGACTCTCTATTTAGTTGGGGATTTCTGCGTACATAACTACATAAAGGATTTCTCAATAAAAAATTATAATAATTATAGGCGTACTTCTTATTAACAGATTTCTCATCATGCTCCCAACTATTAAGAATTTAAATAGATAACTGAATTAACACAAACTTAGCATATCAGTAACTACCCCTTTTTCTTAGTGTTTCAAAATTCACTAAAACCAAGTTATTTATGACATGAAAACTCTCTTCCGTATTCACATACTAAATAGAAATAATTGATCAATTTTATTATTTAATCTAATAGAAAATTAGTTTCTCAATATCTAAGGTCTCTGTTATTCCTTAGAAAAGAAAACTTACCAAACTTTTGATCACTGCTCTTCTCAGACAATACGTCTAAAACTGTCAGAATTTCTTTCGAAGCTTCTATCTTTTGCTACGACGATCGAAACTGAAATTCGAGAGCCCGGCTACATTCATCTCGACGAGGGGATTTGTACGATATATAATTTTACGTAAGATAACTAAACGGAAGGAAGATTTGGTAGGAAAAGGCTTCGGCTATATATACATTTATATAGTGTATCTGTAATTACTGGTATAGATTTCTCTATTTACTTGTATTACGCAGATAAAGTATATATATCTATGAGGTTCAGCGGAATGTTTTAACATTAATGGAAAACATGATTCACTACTCTAATTGACTAAAATTAGACCACGTATCCTACCTACGTACATAGCTTTGCTGACTACTGCCTAATTCTTTGCCAAATATTACTGTTATATATATTTAATTAAGAAATAATAAAATTATCCCATTTACGGGATAATCTGATTCTCTTTCATAATAGTAATAATTATAATAATTTTAATTCTTAACTAAAATTATTGTAGCCAAAATTTGTCTAATCAATATATCCAAATTTCAAATTTCAAATTATAATGTTTCGTATTATAACTAAATCAAATAGCACATATTTATCTCAAGGTATCATATTTACTAATCACATAATATATTTTTTATTCTATTCATGTTAGAAATGTCGGGGTATTACACTCTTCCCTGCTTAAAAGAATTTGGTCCCCAGATTCTTACCTGAGTTAAAGAGTTTGGGGTATTGCTTTCGTATGATGTCTTCTCATTCCCAAGTGGCTTCTTCGACCTCGTAATTTCGCCATAGCACTTTCACCTGAGGAATCTTCTTATTTCGAAGTTCTTGAAATTCGCGATCTATAATTCGAACAGGTTGTTCCTCGTAAGTGAGATCATTCTCAAGAGGAATCTTATCATATGCTATGATGTACGACGCATCGGGGTAGTATTTTCGAAGTTGGGAGACGTGAAAGACATTGTGAATTTCGGTCAGATTTGCCGGCAGTTGTAACCTATATGCCACAGGGCCGATTCGTTCTATTATCAAGGTCTTTAGAAATATGGTCTCCCACTATTTTTAGAAAGTTTAGAAATCCCAATGACTTTAGAAGAAACTTATTTTCCCGATGGGTACTAGGATCCCAAGCATTCTTAGTTTTGGACCCACGACTCGTGAGACATCCAACGGTCCAAGAATCTTTAGGTAGGTACTAATTGCCGATTCCATCTCCATGGAATTCCTAGTAATGTTTTTGCATCACTAATCTTTCAATCATGGAACCACGACTCGTGAGACATCCATATCTACTATAGTGTTGAGCAAGACCCATCAATCATAAGATCTCAACCAAACTTAGTCCGGAACGACCCACGACTCGTGAGACATCGCCCATTTTAAAATGGTCAAGAAATATTAATTATTTAAAATAATTAATCAGGAAACTAAGAGTTAATAAGTTACACTAATTACCCCACGACTCGTGAGACAGCAATTAGTTTCACGTATTAAGTCTTAAATCCTGTTGATGGAATGCTAGGAATTTTATTACCATGATAAAACACCTATTTATTCGAATTTTGCTCAATATTTAAATGGGGTTTTCAAATGACCTCACCAATATATAATGTTATCTTAATTTTAGTTGTCTTGTTAATGCAGTTTCACATAAAGTGCATCACATAAGCAATTAGCAGATAAATGTCCTAGTATGAAACTAATTATGTGATGATCATGGGTATCCTATCTTATATGCAATTATGGGAGCCACTCCATAATCACTTTCTAACATTCATCCCACATAAGACAATTCATATCACATAGGGGTGCAGAATTTAATGGAAAAAAGCCCTATCTATTACATTTAATAGAAACCCTCCTAAACATTTTGAGGGGTCTTCTTATGACCACCGTTCTTCAAGTGTTTCTTGTGGATCCTTCTTATTGCATGGGTGTTTGTCTCCAAAATGAAAATAAAAACCTCGCTTCCTAAGTTCTACTCTCTTTACATAAAGTAATATGGTTCACTTTTCATATTGACCGTAGACAAGTACACGGGGCATACCCCGGCCCAAAAACAATAATAAGGAAAGCTATATAATAAACACATAACGGTACGCACATAAATAGGGCTCCAACCCCAATTGAAACGCAACAATGGGGCTCTGACCCCAATTGAAATCATCCATGTGCAAAATTTAAAACAATACATAAGACTAACCCATGATCACCTAAACTAGCATGCTTCCGCTTGAATTTAAATTTACCAATTAAATTTAAAATTCCCTTGACTTCAAGTTACAATTAACTTAAGTAATTTGAATATAGTTCATTATTCAAGAATTTATTCAAAATCAGATCACCGGATCATGACAAAACCACAATTAATTCAAAATTAAATTTTTGTCTAAAATTTCATTCAAAGTGATATTTATTATTTTCTTGAAAAATTAGAACTGACTTTAATTCACAAAAATCCCAGATTTTCTAATTATTTCAAATAAATAATTTTATAAAATTAAAATCAAATTTTAAAATAAAATCAGATTTTACAAAACGGGATTTTAACAAAAATCCCGGGACAGCCCTTGCGAGGCGCCTAGGCAGGCCGGCAGTAGCGCAGCGCAGCATCGCACAGGGCTACGTGCTGCCCAGCAGCTGGCCCGGGCAGCGCGCGCGGGAGTAGACTAGGCGGGGCGACTTTTGCCGCCCCATGCGCGAAAGCGCGCAGGCCGCGCGCGATCGTTTCAGATTCGTTTCGTAATTTCAAAAATTCCAATTTTCGTTTCGAATTAAAACAGTTCAAACAAATCTAAGTTAAAACAGTTTAAAAACCAGATTTATTCGTGAAACAATTTTCGCAAAATTTTCAAGAAACAATTTTGATCCGGTAACTTTGTATTTCAAATAAAAACCATGAATACACAACATATACTCAAATTCAAGAATTTTCATCAAAATTCATAAAGCAGTAAAGAGACAATACGAACGTTGCAAGGTGGCTCTGATACCACTTGTTGAAAAACACGAAAGAGTGCGCAGCGGAAGTTTAAAATTATTTTCACAAGTTTAATCGTTGTCTTGCAATTTTTGTACTGTAACGTTGGGAATAACAAGAAACTCACTTTAATTGAAGCTTTCTTCTGATGTCTTTACCGCCTAACGAACACCCTTCAAGCGGAAAGTCCCTCGAGTGTGAACTTATTTGCCTAATTGTCCTTAAGTGATCACCTTTCTTAATTGAGGACCTAATTGCATGAAATAATTTTGGACTTAATTGATCATTATCCATGAGTGTGAACTTAATGGCATTACTAATGGAATTGGAGGGATTAAATTGCAATTGATGCTTAACCATATAATATCTATCTTATATCATTATTTGCATACAAACATACCCACACATGATCACTCCTCCCTCCCCTTATACTGATCCAAAAACACCATAGAAGAGAAGGAAAATTTCTTCAAATTCAAGCTATAATTCAAGGAATTAGCAACCAAGTTGGAGCATCATCTTCATCTCTTCATCTCATCTCATTCTTCATTCATTTTAAGGTATTATGAGAATTTGATTGATTTCATGAATCCATGATTGAAGTAGGGTTTGAGAATCTTGATGTGATTCCTTGGTTATTTGTGATTAGAAGCATGATCATGATCATTGAACTTGAAAGCTTGCTTGAATTCTTGAGGTATATGGGAGTTGGATATCATGAAATATATAGGGTTTGGGTGATGATTTCTTGATGATCTATGCATGTTTCCATGGATTATATATTACCTAAATGTTGTATTTAAGTTATATGCATGTTATATGTTTGTTTTGGGTGTTTTGGTTGAGCTTTCTTGGGAGTATGCTACCCCTTTCTTCCCTCCACGAACTAGCCCTGTTTTCTGCCCTTTTTCTCGCCCAGGAGGACTACCCGGGCGGGTAGTTTTTGTGCCTAAAAAGGTAGTTTTATGCCGAAAAGTTTCTGGACTGCTCTACCCGGTAGGGGAACTTTTCCCTTGAGTCTTACCCAGCCGGATACTCCCTCATCCGAACTTCAAATGACCTGATTTTTGAACCGTTGGAAAGATCTTGAAGTCCAGAACAACCTCCAATTGGAATCACCTCAATATCTTTTCCCATTTGTGAGATAGTATCAATTCTTTTTGGTGTTGCTGCTTTAGCGACAAACTGCATTCACCCAACTTCAAGCTTACGCCATTTTCTCCTCACTTTGAACTAGAAAACGAGCCATATACCATTTTAAAGGTATACTTGTCTAGTTTCATTCTCAACAAACAAAACCCAATTCCAATCTCTATAACTTTAGATATTTCCCTTTTTCCACAGCTTGGTCATTTTAAAAAATTGACTGTTTTTGCCAAACTTTACCAAAACCTTTCTTGTTGCATTCTTTTAACTTCCTTGGCTCCCGTATGTGATTTAGATGAGTTATATAATTGATTTATTGATGATTATGCTCCTAATTGACATTCCTTGATTGTTATTGCATGATATATTGATCCATGACTTTGCCGTTCGTCTTAAATGGTTCATACGAGTCGAGTCTCACGTACACGTGTCCTCGTTATACAGATCACGTTCCCGGTGATGAGGAGCACGCTCCTTAGGGTGTTTACTTACTTCTTTTGGTTGGTAAAGTAAAGGTGAGGTTTAATTTCTAGATATATAGAACCCATACGGCCCTATGTGACGTTTTAAGCCAAATGTATCTATATATCTATAGTTTTCCAACCTTAATGACTTTCAACTGATTTCATAAAATGAATGATTGATTTATTGTGTTGGAAAGTAAGCATGTTCACGTTGGGCCCGAGGGTAGTGTATTGAGCCAACCGAGGAAGCAAGGGCTGACGGGTAACTCTTGCACTATCCTCACCAATTTTGGGATCACCTCTGAATCCACCAGGAGGTTTGGTGGAGGAAGAAATCCCGTGCGTGGAAGTCATGTTCCCGACCTACACCGTTCATGGATGGTTGGGCCTTGCAATCCTACCATCACCCGGAGGAAAAAGGGTTCATGAAACTGCTAATTGTGCACTGTAATAACTTGCATGATAACCATTGAATTGAAACCTAAATATTGATTGTTCATTGTTGGTGTAAAGGTTGGAGAATTGCCCTCACTCGTCGGGCCACGGATTGAATTGATAATGATTGAATTATTAATTTGATTAGTTGTAATCTCGGGCGAGGATTACTTTAATATTTGAACTTATATTGTCTCTTTCATGGAAACTTACCCGAGATTATAGCTTGCATGGTAATTGCGCTTATATTTATTTAAACCCCTCACTCAGTCTTCGGTTGACTGACACCCTCATATTTTCAGGTCTGCAGGTTGCATGCTAGGCGGGATCGAGTCAAGTCTTTAATTTCGGGTCTAGCATAATGTCATATATTATTGATGCATATGAGTTATCTTGATAATCTTGTATATTATGATTTGTCTTTGGAAATTAATATTGTATATATGAAGATAATGGAAATGACCTTGAAAGATGTTAAAGACATGAATGTATAGTATGCTTCCGTTTTATTGATTAGGCATGATCGTATTTAATTGAGGGTTAGTCCCGCCTAGCTAGTGTGTCGTTTTTTTTTTGTCACCCGTTCGCCATGAGTCCGGTTCATATATGGACTACCCATTTCATGTGTGAGCTAGACTTATGGTGCGGGGGTGTGGCATCTCGGCGTTCCGGGTGCTACATCTTAGGTGGTATCAGAGCCCGATTGCAAAACCGCGGTTCTAGCGTCGTGTCGTGTCAAGTCTAGGTCGAATGGCATAGGATTAATTGATAATTTGCGAGTCTTGCATCTTATTTGGAACTACTTGAACTTATTTGAATTGATTTGAACTTACCTAGACATCCTTGAGCTACTTGGTGACTTTTGCATGGCTTTGATTTATGTTACTACTTGATGATTAGTTGACCTTCTATGGTTTGGAATTTATATATTTAATGTGTTTTACTTTAACTTAGTTGGATTAATTGTTGCATTTTGCATCGAATATGTGTTTAATTGCTAATTAGATGGCATAAGCATGTATTAACCCCATACATTTATATTTGAGACAAGTTGTGATTATAGGCTATATATAAAGATCATGTCAAACGACGACCAATTTCTACGACAACTACAATCTACCGCAAGCTCCTTTCTTTTGCTTTGAAGTTGGAAAGAATACTTAAGGATTTTTGAAAAGTTAGCTAACCGGGGACAAGAGATTCATTTAATTCGAAAGAGAGAGAAGGAAGTCTTGAGGGTATCAATGATTCGGGGTTCAGATTTGTAAGCAAGAGAGGATCTTTCGCTTGCTGGAACTAAAATCAAAGTGTGAGAAGATGGTAACTCAAATGATTCGGGTCGAGGTTAAATTTGGGAATTAAGCTTGAGATGAATCGAGACACTTCGGATTTTGGAAAGAAGGTTTGGATTGAACGAGAATGATTTAAGGAATCGACTAATCTTGGGTTCATTGAAATAAAAAGTAGGAGAATAGAACATGAAAGTAGTCAATGTAGCTCTACAAGGAATTAAGATAATTTGGATTTCGGGTTAAAAAGAAGGCGGATAGGGAGAAGTAAAGAGGATCGATCAATATAGTGGGTTCAAGTTTACAGAAAGCCAAGATACTCAAGATTTTATCTTGGGTTAGATTGAGTTTATTTTCGGATCCAAGATGAATTGCCATGCGGTGGGATTAAATTGGTATACATGGAACAACAAATGGAAACAGTAAAGTAAAACAAGGAACTTTTGGAGGTAATTATATGCTCAAGGTGTAGGCAAGTAAGAAGACAAGTCATATAACCGATTCAAATTCACAAAGAGAGGATTTAGAGGGTTTCAATCAAGGTGGTGATTAGATGAAACCGGGGCCACAATTGGAGCTTAGCCTTCAAGAGAAGTTGGGATACTAATTTTATAAGTGGAAAAGGATTTGAATGCAAGAATTATAATCTTGAATTATAAGGTTATACAAGTGATACAAGGAAACTTCGGTCGAGGAGATAATTATAGTGAAGATTTGGGCAATACTTAGAGATCGATACTTGGAAAAGAATCGGGTTCAAGAAATTTCAATCCCTTGGCGATGGCAATGTATGGGTTGAGGATAGAGACTTTTGAAGAATTGGAAGACCGTGGGTAACAATAAATGATCAACAAATGTAAGACGAGCTTGTAATTCAACAAACACGGAAGGAGTGCCAAGCTAAAGGATGTAACTACGGTGACAGGTTCAAAGCATTCATGGCACGTGCATCATACGTTGTTTAAATTATTTAAATTCCTTTATTTATATGTGCATCTTTATTTGAGCTTAATTGTTTGATGTGTTGCATCTTTAATTATTTATAAGTGTAATACGTGCATCGACATCTTAACCCAACATGCATTTTAAGTGTTTTCTTGATAGAAAATCTCTCCACCTCATCTATCAAGCATTACTTCAACCGAGACACAACTGAAGTATGATACGGAAAGAATTGGGTTGCAAAGTGAGGAACAAAAAGGAGAAAAAACAATTGAAAGGCCAGGAAAAATAGTTAGGAGTTGGATGGAAGAAGTTGTCACTTCAAAAATAAACGTGAGATGAAATGTCTGAACAAGTGGCGAGATTTGAAATCGTTGATATCAAGGAAGTTGAGTTGACCGGGGAAATGACTTCAAATTGGTGGGGTGTGCTCAAATTGATTACATTTATTAGAAGCAACAAAAATGTAAGGGTTACAAATAATGGGGTTACTTGAAAGCAACAACAAGGGATGAATTAGGAGATTGAGATGCTTGATGACCTCCAAGGTCAGGATGAGGATATTTAGAAAATAATTTTGGAAAGGGTGAGAGCTTCAAGAAATGGAATGGATATTCAAGAAATGAGGAAGGATGCAGTGCTCGTTGGATTTCCAATTGAGATAGAGAAATATTTCGGGAATGAGATCGAGAGTTAGAGGTATTTCAAGAGAATCAAAAAGAAGAGAAGCTTGGATTTGAGAAAGGGTAGAACTTGTAACAGCCCAAAACAGGGCCTGGATGAAAACAGTAAGTTAAGGCAGTGGTAAAGCGTTTATAGACCGTGATCCAACTTTTTGAATCATCATGCATTGCATTCTTACATGAACTTTGTGCTCGTATATGTTCTGACATGCTTTAAGGGGGAATTCTTGACCTTTGATACAGTTTACTATTCATAACCCGAGCCTACCTTGTTCATATTGCTACTCGAACCCTAGAGGTTCATCACACATGTTTCCCAATCGTTTGAACTTGTTTCCCGAGCTCAGAAAGTCTTTCTTGAGCCATAAGGGTATTTTTGGAACTTACCGACCAAAGTTACTATTCATCAGAAAATGAGTTTTTGATTCTGATACCTTTTTCTACCCAAGTTACAGTCGAATCGATCCTTGAGTCGAGACGAGTCTTTTGAAATTATTCTTGGCTTGGAAATCCATTCCGGAACTTTGTTTTATTGAAAACGTTTTTGAAAACCCTAGTTTACTATTCCTTTTACGAACGGTTTTCATTCGGAAAATGTTTTCTCTTCGGATTCGCATTTCTTGAGCTATTTCAAGATTTTTGAGATGTTTTACAACTCTTGATTCAAACCCTAGCTTGAAATTTTGAAGCGTACGTTCGTACGTGAGAATTCACTATTCACTCTACGTTTTCAACTTTTTAACGGTAAAACGTTTTATAGTCGATTTTGGACTCAAAATGCTTCTCGATTTATTTCTTGAATTTTGGAAGCAATCCGGACTTGAAAATCATTCTAGAAAGTCATTTTTCACTCATGTCGAGTTTCGAGCTCAAAACTTTTATTCACTAAAACTAATGTATCTTTCAAACGGTAAATCCGATTTCGATGAATGAATATGCGTTTCGAAGCTAATTTTCTTGCCGTCGGAATGGTTATACTTCCAGCCACTTATCCTCGAGCCTTGGGGGACGAAATTACAGAATTACCCCCAGCAGCCCCATTTTTACCTTATTAATCCCTAAAGCTTCTAGAAGATACAAGTGGATGAACTCTTGTTTTGCTCTCCTACCCTTAAGCCATCTCTAATTGCAAGGTGAGGGGCTTCTTCACACCTATATATACCCCTCTCATGGCATTTGAATCCTTGCTCAAAGTTGTGTTAACAACACCCTTTCTTCTCTCCCTCTCCCCCTCTTTGCCGTCGGCCACCCCCCCCCCCCCCCCTGTAGCTAGGTTAGTTTGTTTTGTTTTATGTTATGTTTAGTTTAGTTTATGTTTTTATGTTATGGTATGTTTATATTATGTTTAGGTTGGGTCTTAGGGTCTTCCCTAAGCCATATAGGATTTTATTTTATGCATTTATTATATAGTTTTCATGATATGTTTGTGTAGATGTTTATATGTTTTAATTGTTTAGTATATGCTTGAATATGTTATGAATTGCTCTAGTATATGCTATGATCATGTGATATGATTGTTATATTATGAGAATTGATGCATGATTATGGAATTTAAATTATGTTCATGCATGCTAGCTAATGGAATAGTGATTTACAATTAATTATGTCACAACTTGTTACATGTTGATATTGGAATTAAATTGTTACATGTTACATGCCTAAAGGTTTATGATATATGATATGATATGATATGAGATATGTTGTGACATGTTGTCACATTGTTATATGACTCTTGAATTATGAATTGAGCTTATGATATGATATGGATTAATGGATTAGTGCCTTGATGATGTTATACACTTTAATGGTGTCACATGTTATAACCTAAGATAGATTAGTGTTTCATAACTTGATCTTATGCCTTAATTGGATCTCTTAACTATAGGTTATACCTTTAACCTAGATCACACTTGATTATATTAACATGAACTTGAAACTATAGGTTATAATCAAGATCATAATTTAATTAGGGTGTGTGTGTGTGTGCATGCCGTGTGTGTGTGTGTGTTCGTGCATGGTGTGTGTGTGTACCGGGTGTGTGTGGGTGTGTGTATAGTAAGGGTTTGACCCGACCCTTTGACCGGACATGTGAATAGTAACCTGCGTGTATGGTGTGTGTGTGTACCGGGTGTGTGTGGGTGTGTGTATAGTAAGGGTTTGACCCGACCCTTTGACTGGACATGTGAATAGTAACCTGTGAATAGTAATCGTGAATAGTAATCTGGAATAGTACTTTTGAATAGTGCTTTTGAATAGTAAAAATGAATTAAAACTTGTGTTTTCTTAATAGACATTTGCACCTAGGGTTTCCATATCCAGGGTCTAAAATGTGTTTTCAAAATATGTTTTCTTTCGTGGACTTGTTTCTTAACCTAAGGTTTGCGATAGGATTCATAATTTGACTAAAGCTTACTCGGTTATAGTAAGATCATAGTCTAACGTTAAGAGTAACTCACTTTGACGTATTCCTTTGTGTGTTACCTTTCTTGAATACCTTAAATGGTATTACTCTCTTGTGTTACATGTTCTTTACATGTTCCTTGTTCATTTGTTTCTTGCATTTCATATGCATCTTGGTTAGTAGTGGGTCTTAGTTGTTAAGCTCACTCTAGTACACCACCTACAGGAGTTAAAGTTGAGCACTGGGATCCCCAGGGCACCGCATAATCTGTCTACCTACCTTTTGGTACTATTAGGTGAGGTGAAGTTATAAATGTTTTCCAACTGGAACCACGATTATATTATCGTATCATATGTTTTGAAATTCAAAGCTAAACCTCGTTTTGAACTATCCCTTTTATCGGGACATTCTCTTGAAAGGATCATTCATACTTTAATAGTATACCTTGATCTACAGCACATGTTTTCCAAAGTTCTGCATTCTTGTTCAAAGACAGTTACATGTTTTGCATATGTTTTCAAAGTACAGTTTACAGACAGAATCATATGTTTTCAGACAGAATCATATGTTTTACAGACAGCATCATATGTTACAGTTACAGTTTCACATGTTATAGTTAGCATACTGGAGTGATACTCTGGTCACTGCTAATCTTAAATGCAAGCATACAGTTTACAGTTTGGGCCCGGTGGTTATGTGTGGAGGTGATGCTCGGGAGGTGAGCGCCAACGACATCACCAATACCGGCCGCCACACTTAGACAATTGACACCGACTTTTAACAGGAGGTTTGTTAAGTCAGGACAATCTGTCTGGGAACGGACAGCAAATCTGTTCCCATTACATGTTTACAGGTCGCCTAGGGTTAGCTACCCGAAGTGACAACCGGTGGAGGATGGTGCATGTTTGTATGTGTTGGTAAGAGTTGTTGTTGACCTTGGTCCAATAGTCTACTATGTGCGGAGTTGTTGTTGACCTTGGTCCGATGCTCTACTATATGTGGGGTTATTGTTGATCTTGGTCCGATACTCTACTATACGTGGAATTATTGTTGATCCTGGTCCGATGCTCAACCAAATCATGTTTTCTGGAGTAAGGATGGAGGAGCCTAGCTTGCGGGGTAAAATTCTGTTTCATAAAGGATGGTTCATATCTGGAAAAGTTCACTTTACCCTTATCCCGTTTTATGAAAGAACTATGAACCATCAACAGCATTTGTGTGCGCGTGTGATAGCATTCATGAAAATGTTTTTAACGTGCATTCTTTACAGCATCGCATTCAAAGAGTTTTATCAACCGAACTTGTTTCGAGTTCTTCTTTAAAGCATTGCATTTAACAGTTTCGAACTTTACTTCAAGTTCTTTAATTCAGCACTTTCTTTAAAGTATTCCCTCACTTAGTCCTTTTGACTAATACCTCTCCCGTTTTCTTGCCTCGTGGTTTCAGGTCTTGCAGCCGCAGTCTAGAGGTATCTTGAAGCTCTAGATTGTCATTTTTGTTTCAGTCAGGACTTAGTATTACTTCCTCTTTTGCGTCCTGCATATGTTTTATGGCTGCATCACTTTATGTTTCTGTATATGTTTCTGAATACTTGAGTATCTTTGTTATACTCTTTCTGCTACTCTGTTACCGATATTTTGAACTCTGCTGTATCGGTACTTATATGTGAATCTGTTATATGTTCTGATATGCCGAGTCTCTCTTACACGATCAATATGTTCTTGCTTGTTACATGCCATCACGCACATGTTTTGAAAAGTTTTAAAATACTCTGATTTTCCGCTGCATAGCCACATCGTTGTACATGTATAGTTCTGATAGACAGCCGTTCGCTGGAGTATTTCTTGAGTGATGGCTAACACCATTACTTGAGAGGTGCTTCAGTGCGGGGGTTGAGACGCCGCTCTCCTCTTGTTCTGGTACGGGTGGGGGCGTTACAGCCTGAGGTGGTATCAGAGCATCGGGTTAAGTAAGAAGAGACTTAACCTAGATTGCTCTCATGTTGCATCATGGATTGTTCACGCATTGCATCCAGGATCATTCTCATATTGCATCGAGACAGGATATTTGGGGATTGCATGGTTCTGTATCTGGATTTCATATCTGTGGTATCTTCTGTATAGCTATGGCAGTTCAACCACACCAGGATCCTAATCAGCAGATGGATGAGGCTTTCTTTGAGCAGTTTGAGGCCCCGCGTACTGTGGTAGTTTCTCGCCGTGGAGGCACTCGTTTCTACACTTGGCGTAGGTCTAGGAACAGTGGCAGACCTGGGTATTCCTATCCTAACAGAGTTGTGCACTATCTCGAGTCTGAGAGAGATGGTTACTTTCAGGAGTATCAGAGGACCCGTGAGGTCAGGTTGGAGTCTCTGCGCTATCAGGATCAGTCACTGCAGTACCAGATTGACAGGGACATCGCTCGTGAGCATGCTGCAGAGATGACTCATATTGCTGATCAGAGGGCTGCTCGTATTGCTGAGCTGGAGGCAGATCTTATGCAGATGACTATCGATCGCGACACCTCTATGGAGCGTCACCAGCACTACCGTGCCCGTGTGAGAGCTCGCCTGTATGATACCTATCACTTATCCGATGAGCAGGCAGTTGAGGAGGTCGAGGGTCAGGATGTCAGTCAGGCCTTTCAGGAGCCCGAGCCTATGCAGGATCAGTCTGATGGAGGCGATGGAGGGTCTGATGATGATGATGATGGCGGAGATGATCCAGCAGGACACGGACAGGGTGAGGTCGTTGCCGTTTCTGATGACACCACCAGGGGTTCTTTGGACCACAGTTATCAGGGTTGATTGCTGATGGGAGATTTCTGTATATAGTACTGATGCATATATATCTATCTATGGATGGCGGACGTATAGCCGGGACAGTTCAGGACTGACTTTTGGATGAGGGGATGTATAGCTCTGGTAGATGATCCTCGACTTTTGGCACCACGGATGACGGTTCAGATGACTTGGTACCTACTAGGTTATTTTCAGCAGGGTTGGACGGATTGGTAAGGCCTGTAAGGGAGTCAACTCGATAGTATCGGGTCCTCCCCATTTTGAATTAATACTGTTAACATGTGGCCTGTAGTAAATTTTACCAAACCTTGCACAGTTATAACACTTTCGACTTTATGTTGAATATCTGTTTACTGCTTTCCATAACTGTCATTGCATAAGTCTTAGAGTTGCTTCAAGATACCATTAGGACCGTTGATAGGATCATGCCATTTCATTTATTGTTAGCATGTTATTATTCTTGATATGTTGAATACGCTTCTGGATATGTTGATCATGTTACAGTTCTTGTTGTTATGACAGTACACGTTCTGTTCCCGTTTTACATGTTGATCATGTTTTGGGATAAGTATATATGTTTCTGATATGTTGATATGTTACCCGAGCTTCTGTTCTCGTTTACATGTTATCTGATAATTGTTTCTGATTATATGATATGTTTGGAGATCTTGAATCTTTGCTGACATGTTGTTATGGGAATGTGTTGTTCTCATACTTATGTGTGACTACGTGAGAATGTGAATACGTGGTTACGGATTCTGTGAATCATTATATGTCATGCATCGAATATATGTATCTGAATGCTTATGAATTCAGTAACAACATGCCACCAAGAAGAGCACCCCAGAATCGTGTACCACCACTGCCACCCCCTGAAAGGGAAAGAACTCCGGAATTAAGGGATGTGCTACGACAATTTATGAGGGCTTGTGCACCGAGAGATAATCCTCCTAATGAAAGGTCATTGGAGAAGTTTCTGAGGATGAATCCGCCTAAGTTCTATGGAGAACCGAACGACATAAAGGCTGAGAATTGGATTACCAGTCTTGAGAAGATTTTCGAGGCTATGGAGATCTACCCAGAGGATCGTGAACGAGTTCGGTATGCTACTTTTCTTATGGAAGGAGCTGCATACAATTGGTGGAAGCACGTTCAGCATATGTGGATTGAGAATAACGTTGAAGGAAGTTGGGATGAGTTTATCAGAGAGTTTCAGCAGAAGTATACGCCTCAAGTGACTCGTGATGCACGGGAGGCTGAGTTTATGAGTCTGGTTCAGGGAACAATGAATGTGATGGAGTATGAAGCTAGGTTTGTGAGGCTGATCAAGTATGCGCCTCATATTCTGACTGATGAGCGTCGCAAGACGAAGAGGTTTATTGATGGACTGAAGCCCGAACTTCGGTTGGCACTTGCTTCTTTGGTTATTAAGACCTACAACCAGGCTGTTGATAGAGCGCTAAGGGTTGAGGCTGCATGTAAGGAGATCAAGATAACTACTGCCCGTCAAGGACCTTCTAACCCTAAGCCTTATCAAGGGAATAAGCGACTTTCCGGATCTTTTCCCCAAGGAACTGGAAAGAGGCCAATGGTAACACCACAGCGTCAGCAGCAGAATGCTCCACCGAAACAGCAAGCACAAAAGCAGAAAGCGCCACAGCAGTATCAGAAGGCGCCACAACAGCAGAGAGCACCTCAGCCAGGTCCAGAGGAAATTATTTGCCGATATTGTCGTCGAACAGGACACACTGAGGAGAACTGTCGCAAGAAAGCTGGACAGTGTTTCGCGTGTAGTTCCCCTGAGCACCAGATGGATAGTTGCCCGCACAAGATCAGGAGATTTGGGGTCCAGGATAAAGGAAAATGAGTGGTGGGTACGACGAACAAACCGGTGGTCAGAGGCAGAGCTTATGCTTTGGATGGTAAGGAGGAGGTTGATCCTTCGTCTGTTGTGGAAGGTATTGTGCACATTCTTAACACGCCAGTTAAGGTCTTGTATGACCCTGGTGCTACGCATTCATTTGTTGCTTCTAAATTATGTGCGCATTTACAGTTTCCGCTTGAATACTTGCCATATAAATTTGAAGTTAGTTCTCCTTTGGGAACTTGCCTTGTTACGGATCAAGTATATAAACGCTGCCCTATATGTATTGGTACCCGTTGTTACTCGACGGATCTGATTGAGTTACCGATGACAAGATACGATGTTATACTTGGTATGGATTGGTTGTCTAAGTACCGAGCTAAGTTGGATTGTTACAAGAAAGAGATCATCTTGGAAGAAGATGAAAGTGGGACATCAGAAGGGAAAGTTGAGAAGTTATCAGTGATTTCTTCGATGGAAGCCAAAAAGTTGATTCAGAAAGGAGCTAGCGGATTTGTTGCTTATCTCCTGAATAGACCGAAAGATCAACTCAAGATCGAAGAAGTGGAAGTGGTGAATGAATTCCTAGATGTGTTTCCTGAGTATTTGGAGTCGTTACCTCCTGACCGAGAGTTGGAATTTACGATCGAGACGATATCAGGAGCTTAGCCATACTCGAAGACACCTTATGGAATGGCACCAGCTGAATTAGATGAACTGAGAAAGCAATTGGACGAGTTGATTGAGTCAGGATATGTTCGACCGAGCACCTCGCCGTGGGGAGCGCCTGTGCTTTTCGTTAAAAAGAAGGATGGATCATTGCGTTTATGCATTGACTATCGGGAGCTGAACAGGATGACTATCAAGAATAAATATCCTCTCCCTCATATCGAAGAGCTGTTCGACATACTACAAGGATCAAAGGTCTACTCCAAGTTAGATCCTAGACAAGGGTATTATCAGTTGAAGATCAGGGAAGCAGATATTCCGAAGACTGCTTTCAACAGCCGATATGGACATTATGAGTTTGTAGTAATGCCGTTTGGTTTGACGAACACACCAGCTACATTCATGGATATGATGCACCGTATATTCAAGCCGTTTCTCGACAAGTTTGTAGTGATCTTCATCGACGATATTTTGGTATTTTCAAAGACACCGGAGGAACATGCTGAACATCTTCGAATCGTGTTACGCACTTTGCTGGATCACAAGCTATATGCAAAGTTCAGTAAATGTGAGTTCTGGCTTGAGAGAGTTACATTTCTCGGACATATCATATCAGGATCTGGAATCGAAGTAGATCCCTCGAAGATCGAGACGATTATGGATTGGAAGTCACCGAAGAATCCTTCAGAAGTGAGGAGTTTTCTGGGATTAGCTGGTTACTACCGGAGGTTTGTCCAAGATTTCTCGAAGATAGCTACACCTCTCACTAAGTTGTCAAAGAAAGAAGGAAAGTTTGAATGGACGGAGAAGTGTGAGCAAAGTTTTCAAAGATTGAAGGGGATGCTAACAACTGCACCCGTGTTAGCGTTACCCGAAGGAAAAGAAGGTTACACTGTTTACACCGATGCTTCGAAAGAAGGACTAGCAGGAGTTTTGATGCAGAATGGAAAAGTGATTGCGTATGCATCAAGGAAACTCAAAACGCATGAAGTCAACTACCCGATACATGATTTGGAGTTAGCAGCGATAATTTTCGCTCTGGGAAAGTGGAGACATTACCTGTATGGAGTTACGTTTGAGATCTTTACTGATCATAAGAGCCTGCGATATCTATTCACTCAGAAGGAGTTGAATATGCGACAGAGGAGATGGATGGAATTTCTAGAAGACTACGATTGCATTATTCAATACCATCCAGGAAAGGCCAATGTTGTAGCCGATGCTCTAAGCAGGAAAGTTCGTTTGGCACAGATTTCTGCCAACCCCGAGGTTGAACGAAGAGAGAGAATGGAGGTGATAACTAAAGCTCGAGTCGCGAACGTTGTGATGATATCACCTTTGAAAGAACAAGTGCTGGAGGCACAGAAGAACGACGAGTGGATCAAGAAATGTCTCGAATCTAAGGAGAAAGATGATGAGACCAAGTTCAAGGTTGATGAACATGGAATATTGAGGTACAGAGGTCGAGTATGCGTACCAACTGTTTTGAGGAAAGAGATTCTCGACGAAGCGCACAAGACTAAGTACACGATACATCCCGGAGGCACTAAGATGTATCAAGATGTTAAGACGCAATTCTGGTGGAATAGAATGAAGAGAGACATAGCCAACTATGTCAAGAAGTGCTTAACTTGTCAGAAAGTTAAAGCTGAGCACCAAAAATCGAGTGGGAAGTTGCAACCATCACCGAATCCGACTTGGAAGTGGGAGCAAATCACGATGGATTTTATCACTGGATTACCCAAAGTCAGAGGAGGACAAGATAGTATCTGGGTGATCATTGATCGATTGACAAAGTCAGCACACTTTTTGCCAGTTAAGACGACGGATAAGGTCAACACGTTGGCAAAGCTGTATCAACAAGAGATTGTTAGACTACATGGAGTTCCGAACAGTATAGTGTCGAACAGAGATCCGAAATTCACGTCGCACTTATGGAAAGAAATTCAGACTTTGATGGGAAAGAAGTTGAACTTCAGTACTGCAGCGCATCCTCAGACGGATGGACAATCAGAAAGGATGATCAAATACTTGGAAGATATGCTAAGAGCTTGCGCTTTGGACTTCCAGGAAAGTTGGAAAGATTGTTTACCTCTTGTGGATTTTGCATACAATAATAGTTATCAAGCTTCTATTAAAGCTGCTCCGTATGAAGCTCTGTATGGAAGGAGATGTAGATCCCCATTATACTGGGATTTGGATGAAGCAAGATGTACTGAGGAAGGACAGATCAGAGTGAATTCAGCTAAATGGATAAGAGAGGCGACAGAAAAGATTCAGATCATTCGCCAGAGAATGAAAGCTGCCCAGGACAGGCAGAAAAGTTATGCTGATCGACGAAGAAGGGATTTGGAATTCGCAGTGGGCGAAAAGGTATTTCTAAAGGCATCGCCAAGAAAAGGGTTTTCCCGAATTAGGAAAGGTGGAAAGTTAAACCCGAGATATGTTGGACCATATGAGATACTAGAGAGAGTCGGACCGACAGCTTTTAGATTGGATTTGCCGGTAGGTCTAATAGGAATCCACAACATATTTCATGTATCTCAGCTTCGCAAGTGTTTCTCGGATGAGACAGAGGTTGTGCAGGTAGAGGAGATACCTTTGGAACCGGATCTGACTTATGTTTTGAAGCCCGCTAAGATTCTTGATAGAAAGTTTCAAAAGCTGAGGAATAGGAAGATTCCTTTGGTTAAAGTCCTTTGGAAGGGACATGGGACAGAAGAGGCAACCTGGGAGACAGAAGAGAAAATGCAGAAACATCACCCTGAGTTGTTTGCAGTTACAGTAGAAGAATCTGAGGACAGATTCTTTTTAAGGAGGGGTGATTGTAACAGCCCAAAACAGGGCCTGGATGAAAACAGTAAGTTAAGGCAGTGGTAAAGCGTTTATAGACCGTGATCCAACTTTTTGAATCATCATGCATTGCATTCTTACATGAACTTTGTGCTCGTATATGTTCTGACATGCTTTAAGGGGGAATTCTTGACCTTTGATACAGTTTACTATTCATAACCCGAGCCTACCTTGTTCATATTGCTACTCGAACCCTAGAGGTTCATCACACATGTTTCCCAATCGTTTGAATTTGTTTCCCGAGCTCAGAAAGTCTTTCTTGAGCCATAAGGGTATTTTTGGAACTTACCGACCAAAGTTACTATTCATCAGAAAATGAGCTTTTGATTCTGATACCTTTTTCTACCCAAGTTACAGTCGAATCGATCCTTGAGTCAAGACGAGTCTTTTGAAATTATTCTTGGCTTGGAAATCCATTCCGGAACTTTGTTTTATTGAAAACGTTTTTGAAAACCCTAGTTTACTATTCCTTTTACGAACGGTTTTCATTCGGAAAATGTTTTCTCTTCGGATTCGCATTTCTTGAGCTATTTCAAGATTTTTGAGATGTTTTACAACTCTTGATTCAAACCCTAGCTTGAAATTTTGAAGCGTACGTTCGTACGTGAGAATTCACTATTCACTCTACGTTTTCAACTTTTTAACGGTAAAACGTTTTATAGTCGATTTTGGACTCAAAACGCTTCTCGATTTATTTCTTGAATTTTGGAAGCAATCCGGACTTGAAAATCATTCTAGAAAGTCGTTTTTCACTCATGTCGAGTTTCGAGCTCAAAACTTTTATTCACTAAAACTAATGTATCTTTCAAACGGTAAATCCGATTTCGATGAATGAATATGCGTTTCGAAGCTAATTTTCTTGCCGTCGGAATGGTTATACTTCCAGCCACTTATCCTCGAGCCTTGGGGGATGAAATTATAGAATTACCCCTAGCAGCCCCATTTTTACCTTCTTAATCCCTAAAGCTTCTAGAAGATACAAGTGGATGAACTCTTGTTTTGCTCTCCTACCCTTAAGCCATCTCTAATTGCAAGGTGAGGGGCTTCTTCACACCTATATATACCCCTCTCATGGCATTTGAATCCTTGCTCAAAGTTGTGTTAACAACACCCTTTCTTCTCTCCCTCTCCCCCTCTTTGCCGTCGGCCACCCCCCCCTTGTAGCTAGGTTAGTTTGTTTTGTTTTATGTTATGTTTAGTTTAGTTTATGTTTTTATGTTATGGTATGTTTATATTATGTTTAGGTTGGGTCTTAGGGTCTTCCCTAAGCCATATAGGATTTTATTTTATGCATTTATTATATAGTTTTCATGATATGTTTGTGTAGATGTTTATATGTTTTAATTGTTTAGTATATGCTTGAATATGTTATGAATTGCTCTAGTATATGCTATGATCATGTGATATGATTGTTATATTATGAGAATTGATGCATGATTATGGAATTTAAATTATGTTCATGCATGCTAGCTAATGGAATAGTGATTTACAATTAATTATGTCACAACTTGTTACATGTTGATATTGGAATTAAATTGTTACATGTTACATGCCTAAAGGTTTACGATATATGATATGATATGATATGAGATATGTTGTGACATGTTGTCACATTGTTATATGACTCTTGAATTATGAATTGAGCTTATGATATGATATGGATTAATGGATTAGTGCCTTGATTATGTTATACACTTTAATGGTGTCACATGTTATAACCTAAGATAGATTAGTGTTTCATAACTTGATCTTATGCCTTAATTGGATCTCTTAACTATAGGTTATACCTTTAACCTAGATCACACTTGATTATATTAACATGAACTTGAAACTATAGGTTATAATCAAGATCATAATTTAATTAGGGTGTGTGTGTGTGTGCATGCTGTGTGTGTGTGTGTGTGTTCGTGCATGGTGTGTGTGTGTACCGGGTGTGTGTGGGTGTGTGTATAGTAAGGGTTTGACCCGCCCTTTGACCCGACATGTGAATAGTAACCTGTGAATAGTAATCATGAATAGTAATCTGGAATAGTACTTTTGAATAGTGCTTTTGAATAGTAAAAATGAATTAAAACTTGTGTTTTCTTAATAGACATTTGCACCTAGGGTTTCCATATCCAGGGTCTAAAATGTGTTTTCTTTCGTGGACTTGTTTCTTAACCTAAGGTTTGCGATAGGATTCATAATTTGACTAAAGCTTACTCGGTTATAGTAAGATCATAGTCTAACGTTAAGAGTAACTCACTTTGACGTATTCCTTTGTGTGTTACCTTTCTTGAATACCTTAAATGGTATTACTCTCTTGTGTTACATGTTCTTTACATGTTCCTTGTTCATTTGTTTCTTGCATTTCATATGCATCTTGGTTAGTAGTGGGTCTTAGTTGTTAAGCTCACTCTAGTACACCACCTACAGGAGTTAAAGTTGAGCACTGGGATCCCCAGGGCACCGCATAATCTGTCTACCTACCTTTTGGTACTATTAGGTAAGGTGAAGTTATAAATGTTTTCCAACTGGAACCACGATTATATTATCATATCATATGTTTTGAAATTCAAAGCTAAACCTCGTTTTGAACTATCCCTTTTATCGGGACATTCTCTTGAAAGGATCATTCATACTTTAATAGTATACCTTGATCTACAGCACATGTTTTCCAAAGTTCTGCATTCTTGTTCAAAGACAGTTACATGTTTTGCATATGTTTTCAAAGTACAGTTTACAGACAGAATCATATGTTTTCAGACAGAATCATATGTTTTACAGACAGCATCATATGTTACAGTTACAGTTTCACATGTTATAGTTAGCATACTGGAGTGATACTCTGGTCACTGCTAATCTTAAATGCAAGCATACAGTTTACAGTTTGGGCCCGGAGGTTATGTGTGGAGGTGATGCTCGGGAGGTGAGCGCCAACGACATCACCAATACCGGCCGCCACACTTAGACAATTGACACCGACTTTTAACAGGAGGTTTGTTAAGTCAGGACAATCTGTCTGGAAACGGACTGAAAATCTGTTCCCATTACATGTTTACAGGTCGCCTAGGGCTAGCTACCCGAAGTGACAACCGGTGGAGGATGGTGCATGTTTGTATGTGTTGGTAAGAGTTGTTGTTGACCTTGGTCCAATAGTCTACTATGTGCGGAGTTGTTGTTGACCTTGGTCCGATGCTCTACTATATGTGGGGTTATTGTTGATCTTGGTCCGATACTCTACTATACGTGGAATTATTGTTGATCCTGGTTCGATGCTCAACCAAATCATGTTTTCTGGAGTAAGGATGGAGGAGCCTAGCTTGCGGGGCAAAATTCTGTTTCATAAAGGATGGTTCATATCTGGAAAAGTTCACTTTACACTTATCCCGTTTTATGAAAGAACTATGAACCATCAACAGCATTTGTGTGCGCGTGTGATAGCATTCATGAAAATGTTTTTAACGTGCATTCTTTACAACATCGCATTCAAAGAGTTTTATCAACCGAACTTGTTTCGAGTTCTTCTTTAAAGCATTGCATTTAACAGTTTCGAACTTTACTTCAAGTTCTTTAATTCAACACTTTCTTTAAACTATTCCCTCACTTAGTCCTTTTGACTAATACCTCTCCCGTTTTCTTGCCTCGTGGTTTCAGGTCTTGCAGCCGCAGTCTAGAGGTATCTTGAAGCTCTAGATTGTCATTGTTGTTTCAGTCAGGACTTAGTATTACTTCCTCTTTTGCGTCCTGCATATGTTTTATGGCTGCATCACTTTATGTTTCTGTATATGTTTCTGAATACTTGAGTATCTTTGTTATACTCTTTCTGCTACTCTGTTACCGATATTTTGAACTCTGCTGTATCGGTACTTATATGTGAATCTGTTATATGTTCTGATATGCCGAGTCTCTCTTACACGATCAATATGTTCTTGCTTGTTACATGCCATCACGCACATGTTTTGAAAAGTTTTAAAATACTCTGATTTTCCGCTGCATAGCCACATCGTTGTACATGTATAGTTCTGATAGACAGCCGTTCGCTGGAGTATTTCTTGAGTGATGGCTCACACCATTACTTGAGAGGTGCTTCAGTGCGGGGGTTGAGACGCCGCTCTCCTCTTGTTCTGGTACGGGTGGGGGCGTTACAGCCTGAGGTGGTATCAGAGCATCGGGTTAAGTAAGAAGAGACTTAACCTAGATTGCTCTCATGTTGCATCATGGATTGTTCACGCATTGCATCCAGGATCATTCTCATATTGCATCGAGACAGGATATTTGGGGATTGCATGGTTCTGTATCTGGATTTCATATCTGTGGTATCTTCTGTATAGCTATGGCAGTTCAGCCACACCAGGATCCTAATCAGCAGATGGATGAGGCTTTCTTTGAGCAGTTTGAGGCCCCGCGTACTGTGGCAGTTTCTCGCCGTGGAGGCACTCGTTTCTACACTTGGCGTAGGTCTAGGAATAGTGGCAGACCTGGGTATTCCTATCCTAACAGAGTTGTGCACTATCTCGAGTCTGAGAGAGATGGTTACTTTCAGGAGTATCAGAGGACCGGTGAGGTCAGGTTGGAGTCTCTGCGCTATCAGGATCAGTCACTGCAGTACCAGATTGACAGGGACATCACTCGTGAGCATGCTGCAGAGATGACTCATATTGCTGATCAGAGGGCTGCTCGTATTGCTGAGCTGGAGGCAGATCTTATGCAGATGACTATCGATCGCGACACCTCTATGGAGCGTCACCAGCACTACCGTGCCCGTGTGAGAGCTCGCCCGTATGATACCTATCACTTATCCGATGAGCAGGCAGTTGAGGAGGTCGAGGGTCAGGATGTCAGTCAGGCCTCTCAGGAGCCCGAGCCTATGCAGGATCAGTCTGATGGAGGCGATGGAGGGTCTGATGATGATGATGATGGCGGAGATGATCTAGCAGGACACGGACAGGGTGAGGTCGTTGCCGTTTCTGATGACACCACCAGGGGTTCTTTGGACCACAGTTATCAGGGTTGATTGCTGATGGGAGATTTCTGTATATAGTACTGATGCATATATATCTATCTATGGATGGCGGACGTATAGCCGGGACAGTTCAGGACTGACTTTTGGATGAGGGGATGTATAGCTCTGGTAGATGATCCCCGACTTTTGGCACCACGGATGACGGTTCAGATGACTTGGTACCTACTAGGTTATTTTCAGCAGGGTTGGACGGATTGGTAAGGCCTGTAAGGGAGTCAACTCGATAGTATCGGGTCCTCTCCATTTTGAATTAATACTGTTAACATGTGGCCTGTAGTAAATTTTACCAAACCTTGCACAGTTATAACACTTTCGGCTTTATGTTGAATATCTGTTTACTGCTTTCCATAACCGTCATTGCATGAGTCTTAGAGTTGCTTCAAGATACCATTAGGACCGTTGATAGGATCATGCCATTTCATTTATTGTTATCATGCTATTATTCTTGATATGTTGATACGCTTCTGGATATGTTGATCATGTTACAGTTCTTGTTGTTATGACAGTACACGTTCTGTTCCCGTTTTACATGTTGATCATGTTTTGGGATAAGTATATATGTTTCTGATATGATGATATGTTACCCGAGCTTCTGTTCTCGTTTACATGTTATCTGACAATTGTTTATGATTATATGATATGTTTGGAGATCTTGAATCTTTGCTGACATGTTGTTATGGGAATGTGTTGTTCTCATACTTATGTGTGACTACGTGAGAATGTGAATACGTGGTTACGGATTCTGTGAATCATTATATGTCATGCATCGAATATATGTATCTGAATGCTTATGAATTCAGTAACAACATGCCACCAAGAAGAGCACCCCGGAATCGTGTACCACCACTGCCACCCCAAAGAGATGTCACGCCACCCCCTGAAAGGGAAAGAACTCCGGAATTAAGGGATGTGCTACGACAATTTATGAGGGCTTGTGCACCGAGAGATAATCCTCCTAATGAAAGGTCATTGGAGAAGTTTCTGAGGATGAATCCGCCTATGTTCTATAGAGAACCGAATGACATAAAGGCTGAGAATTGGATTACCAGTCTTGAAAAGATTTTCGAGGCTATGGAGATCTACCCAGAGGATCGTGAACGAGTTCGGTATGCTACTTTTCTTATGGAAGGAGCTGCATACAATTGGTGGAAGCACGTTCAGCATATGTGGATTGAGAATAACGTTGAAGGAAGTTGGGATGAGTTTATCAGAGAGTTTCAGCAGAAGTATACGCCTCAAGTGACTCGTGATGCACGGGAGGCTAAGTTTATGAGTCTGGTTAAGGGAACAATGAATGTGATGGAGTATGAAGCTAGGTTTGTGAGGCTGATCAAGT
This sequence comes from Lantana camara, assembly GCA_037501455.1. Taxonomy (NCBI): domain Eukaryota; kingdom Viridiplantae; phylum Streptophyta; class Magnoliopsida; order Lamiales; family Verbenaceae; genus Lantana; species Lantana camara. Next base: position 23,702,615 of record CM074855.1, on the reverse strand, counting down.
ATGCGCCTCATATTCTGACTGATGAGCGTCGCAAGACGAAGAGGTTTATTGATGGACTGAAGCCCGAACTTCGGTTGGCACTTGCTTCTTTGGTTATTGAGACCTACAACCAGGCTGTTGATAGAGCGCTAAGGGTTGAGGCTGCACACAAGGAGATCAAGATAACTACTGCCCGTCAAGGACCTTCTAACCCTAAGCCTTATCAAGGGAATAAGCGACTTTCCGGATCTTTTCCCCAGGGAACTGGAAAGAGGCCAATGGTAACACCACAGCGTCAGCAGCAGAATGCTCCACCGAAACAGCAAGCACAGAAGCAGAAAGCGCCACAGCAGTATCAGAAGGCGCCACAACAGCAGAGAGCACCTCAGCCAGGTCCAGAGGAAATTGTTTGCCGATATTGTCGTCGAACGGGACACACTGAGGAGAACTGTCGCAAGAAAGCTGGACAGTGTTTCGCGTGTAGTTCCCCTGAGCACCAGATGGATAGTTGCCCGCATAAGATCAGGAGATTTGGGGTCCAGGATAAAGGAAAAGGAGTGGTGGGTACGACGAACAAACCGGTGGTCAGAGGCAGAGCTTATGCTTTGGATGGTAAGGAGGAGGTTGATCCTTCGTCTGTTGTGGAAGGTATTGTGCACATTCTTAACACGCCAGTTAAGGTCTTGTATGACCCTGGTGCTACGCATTCATTTGTTGCTTCTAAATTATGTGCGCATTTACAGTTTTCGCTTGAATACTTGCCATATAAATTTGAAGTGAGTTCTCCTTTGGGAACTTGCCTTGTTACGGATCAAGTATATAAACGCTGCCCTATATGTATTGGTACCCGTTGTTACCCGACGGATCTGATTGAGTTACCGATGACAAGATACGATGTTATACTTGGTATGGATTGGTTGTCTAAGTACCGAGCTAAGTTGGATTGTTACAAGAAAGAGATCATCTTGGAAGAAGATGAAAGTGGGACATCAAAAGGGAAAGTTGAGAAGTTATCAGTGATTTCTTCTATGGAAGCCAAGAAGTTGATTCAGAAAGGAGCTAGTGGATTTGTTGCTTATCTCCTGAATAGACCGAAAGATCAACTCAAGATCGAAGAAGTGGAAGTGGTGAATGAATTCCTAGATGTGTTTCCTGAGTATTTGGAGTCGTTACCTCCTGACCGAGAGTTGGAATTTACGATCGAGACGATATCAGGAGCTGAGCCGTACTCGAAGACACCTTATAGAATGGCACCAGCTGAATTAGATGAACTGAGAAAGCAATTGGACGAGTTGATTGAGTCAGGATATGTTCGACCGAGCACCTCGCCGTGGGGAGCGCCTGTGCTTTTCGTTAAAAAGAAGGATGGATCATTGCGTTTATGCATTGACTATCGGGAGTTGAACAGGATGACTATCAAGAATAAATATCCTCTCCCTCATATCGAAGAGCTGTTCGACATACTACAAGGATCAAAGGTCTACTCCAAGTTAGATCCTAGACAAGGGTATTATCAGTTGAAGATCAGGGAAGCAGATATTCCGAAGACTGCTTTCAACAGCCGATATGGACATTATGAGTTTGTAGTAATGCCGTTTGGTTTGACGAACACACCAGCTACATTCATGGATATGATGCACCGTATATTCAAGCCGTTTCTCGACAAGTTTGTAGTGATCTTCATCGACGATATTTTGGTATTTTCAAAGACACCGGAGGAACATGCTGAACATCTTCGAATCGTGTTACGCACTTTGCTGGATCACAAGCTATATGCAAAGTTCAGTAAATGTGAGTTATAGCTTGAGAGAGTTACATTTCTCGGACATATCATATCAGGATCTGGAATTGAAGTAGATCCCTCGAAGATCGAGATGATTATGGATTGGAAGTCATCGAAGAATCCTTCAGAAGTGAGGAGTTTTCTGGGATTAGCTGGTTACTACCGGAGGTTTGTCCAAGATTTCTCGAAGATAGCTACACCTCTCACTAAGTTGACAAAGAAAGAAGGAAAGTTTGAATGGACGGAGAAGTGTGAGCAAAGTTTTCAAAGATTGAAGGGGATGCTAACAACTGCACCCGTGTTAGCGTTACCCGAAGGAAAAGAAGGTTACACTGTTTACACCGATGCTTCGAAAGAAGGACTAGGAGGAGTTTTGATGCAGAATGGAAAAGTGATTGCGTATGCATCAAAGAAACTCAAAACGCATGAAGTCAACTACCCGACACATGATTTGGAGTTAGCAGCGATAATTTTCGCTCTGGGAAAGTGGAGACATTACCTGTATGGAGTTACGTTTGAGATCTTTACTGATCATAAGAGCCTGCGATATCTATTCACTCAGAAGGAGTTGAATATGCGACAGAGGAGATGAATGGAATTTCTGGAAGACTACGATTGCATTATTCAATACCATCCAGGAAAGGCCAATCTTGTAGCCGATGCTCTAAGCAGGAAAGTTCGTTTGGCACAGATTTCTGCCAACCCCGAGGTTGAACGAAGAGAGAGAATGGAGGTGATAACTAAAGCTCGAGTCGCGAACGTTGTGATGATATCACCTTTGAAAGAACAAGTGCTGGAGGCACAGAAGAACGACGAGTGGATCAAGAAATGTCTCGAATCTAAGGAGAAAGATGATGAGACCAAGTTCAAGGTTGATGAACATGGAATATTGAGGTACAGAGGTCGAGTATGCCTACCAACTGTTTTGAGGAAAGAGATTCTCGACGAAGCGCACAAGACTAAGTACACGATCCATCCCGGAGGCACTAAGATGTATCAAGATGTTAAGACGCAATTCTGGTGGAATGGAATGAAGAGAGACATAGCCAACTATGTCAAGAAGTGCTTAACTTGTCAGAAAGTTAAAGCTGAGCACCAGAAACCGAGTGGGAAGTTGCAACCATTACCGATTCCGACTTGGAAGTGGGAGCAAATCACGATGGATTTTGTCACTGGATTACCCAAAGTCAGAGGAGGACAAGATAGTATCTGGGTGATCATTGATCGATTGACAAAGTCAGCACACTTTTTGCCAGTTAAGACGACGGATAAGGTCAACACGTTGGCAAAGCTGTATCAACAAGAGATTGTTAGACTACATGGAGTTCCGAACAGTATAGTGTCGGACAGAGATCCGAAATTCACGTCGCACTTATGGAAAGAAATTCAAACTTTGATGAGAACGAAGTTGAACTTCAGTACTGCAGCGCATCCTCAGACGGATGGACAATCAGAAAGGATGATTAAATACTTGGAAGATATGCCAAGAGCTTGTGCTTTGGACTTCCAGGAAAGTTGGAAAGATTGTTTACCTCTTGTGGAGTTTGCATACAATAATAGTTATCAAACTTCTATTAAAGCTGCTCCGTATGAAGCTCTGTATGGAAGGAGATGTAGATCCCCATTATACTGGGATTTGGATGAAGCAAGATGTACTGAGGAAGGACAGATCAGAGTGAATTCAGCTAAATGGATAAGAGAGGCGACAGAAAAGATTCAGATCATTCGCCAGAGAATGAAAGCTGCCCAGGACAGGCAGAAAAGTTATACTGATCGACGAAGAAGGGATTTGGAATTCGCAGTGGGCGAAAAGGTATTTCTAAAGGCATCGCCAAGAAAAGGGTTTTTCCGAATTGGGAAAGGTGGAAAGTTAAACCCGAGATATGTTGGACCATATGAGATACTAGAGAGAGTCGGACCGACAGCTTATAGATTGGATTTGCCGGTAGGTCTAACAGGAATCCACAACGTATTTCATGTATCTCAGCTTCGCAAGTGTTTCTCGGATGAGACAGAGGTTGTGCAGGTAGAGGAGATACCTTTGGAACCGGATCTGACTTATGTTTTGAAGCCCGCTAAGATTCTTGATAGGAAGTTTCAAGAGCTGAGGAATAGGAAGATTCCTTTGGTTAAAGTCCTTTGGAAGGGACATGGGACAGAAGAGGCAACCTGGGAGACAGAAGAGAAAATGCAGAAACATCACCCTGAGTTGTTTGCAGTTACAGCAGAAGAATCTGAGGACAGATTCTCTTTAAGGAGGGGTGATTGTAACAGCCCAAAACAGGGCCTGGATGAAAACAGTAAGTTAAGGCAGTGGTAAAGCGTTTATAGACCGTGATCCAACTTTTTGAATCATCATGCATTGCATTCTTACAAGAACTTTGTGCTCGTATATGTTCTGACATGCTTTAAGGGGGAATTCTTGACCTTTGATACAGTTTACTATTCATAACCCGAGCCTACCTTGTTCATATTGCTACTCGAACCCTAGAGGTTCATCACACATGTTTCCCAATCGTTTGAACTTGTTTCCCGAGCTCAGAAAGTCTTTCTTGAGCCATAAGGGTATTTTTGGAACTTACCGACCAAAGTTACTATTCATCAGAAAATGAGCTTTTGATTCTGTTACCTTTTTCTACCCAAGTTACAGTCAAATCGATCCTTGAGTCGAGACGAGTCTTTTGAAATTAATCTTGGCTTGGAAATCCATTCCGGAACTTTGTTTTATTGAAAATATTTTTGAAAACCCTAGTTTACTATTCCTTTTACGAACGGTTTTCATTCGGAAAATGTTTTCTCTTCGGATTCGCATTTCTTGAGCTATTTCAAGATTTTTGAGATGTTTTACAACTCTTGATTCAAACCCTAGCTTGAAATTTTGAAGCGTACGTTCGTACGTGAGAATTCACTATTCACTCTACGTTTTCAACTTTTTAACGGTAAAACGTTTTATAGTCGATTTTGGACTCAAAACGCTTCTCGATTTATTTCTTGAATTTTGGAAGCAATCCGGACTTGAAAATCATTCTAGAAAGTCGTTTTTCACTCATGTCGAGTTTCGAGCTCAAAACTTTTATTCACTAAAACTAATGTATCTTTCAAACGGTAAATCCGATTTCGATCAATGAATATGCGTTTCGAAGCTAATTTTCTTGCCGTCGGAATGGTTATACTTCCAGCCACTTATCCTCGAGCCTTGGGGGACAAAATTACAGAATTACCCCCAGCAGCCCCATTTTTACCTTCTTAATCCCTAAAGCTTCTAGAAGATACAAGTGGATGAACTCTTGTTTTGCTCTCCTACCCTTAAGCCATCTCTAATTGCAAGGTGAGGGGCTTCTTCACACCTATATATACCCCTCTCATGGCATTTGAATCCTTGCTCAAAGTTGTGTTAACAACACCCTTTCTTCTCTCCCTCTCCCCCTCTTTGTCGTCGGCCACCCCCCCCCCCCTTGTAGCTAGGTTAGTTTGTTTTGTTTTATGTTATGTTTAGTTTAGTTTATGTTTTTATGTTATGGTATGTTTATATTATGTTTAGGTTGGGTCTTAGGGTCTTCCCTAAGCCATATAGGATTTTATTTTATGCATTTATTATATAGTTTTCATGATATGTTTGTGTAGATGTTTATATGTTTTAATTGTTTAGTATATGCTTGAATATGTTATGAATTGCTCTAGTATATGCTATGATCATGTGATATGATTGTTATATTATGAGAATTGATGCATGATTATGGAATTTAAATTATGTTCATGCATGCTAGCTAATGGAATAGTGATTTACAATTAATTATGTCACAACTTGTTACATGTTGATATTGGAATTAAATTGTTACATGTTACATGCCTAAAGGTTTACGATATATGATATGATATGATATGAGATATGTTGTGACATGTTGTCACATTGTTATATGACTCTTGAATTATGAATTGAGCTTATGATATGATATGGATTAATGGATTAGTGCCTTGATTATGTTATACACTTTAATGGTGTCACATGTTATAACCTAAGATAGATTAGTGTTTCATAACTTGATCTTATGCCTTAATTGGATCTCTTAACTATAGGTTATACCTTTAACCTAGATCACACTTGATTATATTAACATGAACTTGAAACTATAGGTTATAATCAAGATCATAATTTAATTAGGGTGTGTGTGTGTGTGCATGCTGTGTGTGTGTGTGTGTGTTCGTGCATGGTGTGTGTGTGTACCGGGTGTGTGTGGGTGTGTGTATAGTAAGGGTTTGACCCGCCCTTTGACCCGACATGTGAATAGTAACCTGTGAATAGTAATCATGAATAGTAATCTGGAATAGTACTTTTGAATAGTGCTTTTGAATAGTAAAAATGAATTAAAACTTGTGTTTTCTTAATAGACATTTGCACCTAGGGTTTCCATATCCAGGGTCTAAAATGTGTTTTCAAAATGTGTTTTCTTTCGTGGACTTGTTTCTTAACCTAAGGTTTGCGATAGGATTCATAATTTGACTAAAGCTTACTCGGTTATAGTAAGATCATAGTCTAACGTTAAGAGTAACTCACTTTGACATATTCCTTTGTGTGTTACCTTTCTTGAATACCTTAAATGGTATTACTCTCTTGTGTTACATGTTCTTTACATGTTCCTTGTTCATTTGTTTCTTGCATTTCATATGCATCTTGGTTAGTAGTGGGTCTTAGTTGTTAAGCTCACTCTAGTACACCACCTACAGGAGTTAAAGTTGAGCACTGGGATCCCCAGGGCACCGCATAATCTGTCTACCTACCTTTTGGTACTATTAGGTGAGGTGAAGTTATAAATGTTTTCCAACTGGAACCACGATTATATTATCGTATCATATGTTTTGAAATTCAAAGCTAAACCTCGTTTTGAACTATCCCTTTTATCGGGACATTCTCTTGAAAGGATCATTCATACTTTAATAGTATACCTTGATCTACAACACATGTTTTCCAAAGTTCTGCATTCTTGTTCAAAGACAGTTACATGTTTTGCATATGTTTTCAAAGTACAGTTTACAGACAGAATCATATGTTTTCAGACAGAATCATATGTTTTACAGACAGCATCATATGTTACAGTTACAGTTTCACATGTTATAGTTAGCATACTGGAGTGATACTCTGGTCACTGCTAATCTTAAATGCAAGCATACAGTTTACAGTTTGGGCCCAGCGGTTATGTGTGGAGGTGATGCTCGGGAGGTGAGCGCCAACGACATCACGAATACCGGCCGCCACACTTAGACAATTGACACCGACTTTTAACAGGAGGTTTGTTAAGTCAGGACAATCTGTCTGGGAACGGACAGCAAATCTATTCCCATTACATGTTTACAGGTCGCCTAGGGTTAGCTACCCGAAGTGACAACCGGTGGAGGATGGTGTATGTTTGTATGTGTTAGTAAGAGTTGTTGTTGACCTTGGTCCAATAGTCTACTATGTGCGGAGTTGTTGTTGACCTTGGTCCGATGCTCTACTATATGTGGGGTTATTGTTGATCTTGGTCCGATACTCTACTATACGTGGAATTATTGTTGATCCTGGTCCGATGCTCAACCAAATCATGTTTTCTGGAGTAAGGATGGAGGAGCCTAGCTTGCGGGCAAAATTCTGTTTCATAAAGGATGGTTCATATCTAGAAAAGTTCACTTTACCCTTATCCCGTTTTATGAAAGAACTATGAACCATCAACAGCATTTGTGGGCGCGTGTGATAGCATTCATGAAAATGTTTTTAACGTGCATTCTTTACAGCATCACATTCAAAGAGTTTTATCAACCGAACTTGTTTCGAGTTCTTCTTTAAAGCATTGCATTTAACAGTTTCGAACTTTACTTCAAGTTCTTTAATTCAGCACTTTCTTTAAAGTATTCCCTCACTTAGTCCTTTTGACTAATACCTCTCCCGTTTTCTTGCCTCGTGGTTTCAGGTCTTGCAGCCGCAGTTTAGAGGTATCTTGAAGCTCTAGATTGTCATTTTTGTTTCAGTCAGGACTTAGTATTACTTCCTCTTTTGCGTCCTGCATATGTTTTATGGCTGCATCACTTTATGTTTCTGTATATGTTTCTGAATACTTGAGTATCTTTGTTATACTCTTTCTGCTACTCTGTTACGATATTTTGAACTCTGCTGTATCGGTACTTATATGTGAATCTGTTATATGTTCTGATATGCCGAGTCTCTCTTACACGATCAATATGTTCTTGCTTGTTACATGCCATCACGCACATGTTTTGAAAAGTTTTAAAATACTCTGATTTTCCGCTGCATAGCCACATCGTTGTACATGTATAGTTCTGATAGACAGCCGTTCGCTGGAGTATTTCTTGAGTGATTGCTCACACCATTACTTGAGAGGTGCTTCAGTGCGGGGGTTGAGACGCCGCTCTCCTCTTATTCTGGTACGGGTGGGGGCGTTACAGCCTGAGGTGGTATCAGAGCATCGGGTTAAGTAAGAAGAGACTTAACCTAGATTGCTCTCATGTTGCATCATGGATTGTTCACGCATTGCATCCAGGATCATTCTCATATTGCATCGAGACAGGATATTTGGGGATTGCATGGTTCTGTATCTGGATTTCATATCTGTGGTATCTTCTGTATAGCTATGGCAGTTCAGCCACACCAGGATCCTAATCAGCAGATGGATGAGGCATTCTTTGAGCAGTTTGAGGCCCCGCGTACTGTGGCAGTTTCTCGCCGTGGAGGCACTCGTTTCTACACTTGGCGTAGGTCTAGGAACAGTGGCAGACCTGGGTATTCCTATCCTAACAGAGTTGTGAACTATCTCGAGTCTGAGAGAGATGGTTACTTTCAGGAGTAAGAGAGGACCCGTGAGGTCAGGTTGGAGTCTCTGCGCTATCAGGATCAGTCATTGCAGTACCAGATTGACAGGGACATCACTCGTGAGCATGCTGCAGAGATGACTCATATTGCTGATCAGAGGGCTGCTTGTATTGCTGAGCTGGAGGCAGATCTTATGCAGATGACTATCGATCGCGACACCTCTATGGAGCGTCACCAGCACTACCGTGCCCGTGTGAGAGCTCGCCTGTATGATACCTATCACTTATCCGATGAGCAGGCAGTTGAGGAGGTCGAGGGTCAGGATGTCAGTCAGGCCTCTCAGGAGCCCGAGCCTATGCAGGATCAGTCTGATGGAGGCGATGGAGGGTCTGATGATGATGATGATGGCGGAGATGATCCAGCAGGACACGGACAGGGTGAGGTCGTTGCCGTTTCTGATGACACCACCAGGGGTTCTTTGGACCACAGTTATCAGGGTTGATTGCTGATGGGAGATTTCTGTATATAGTACTGATGCATATATATCTATCTATGGATGGCGGACGTATAGCCGGGACAGTTCAGGACTGACTTTTGGATGAGGGGATGTATAGCTCTGGTAGATGATCCCCGACTTTTGGCACCACGGATGACGGTTCAGATGACTTGGTACCTACTAGGTTATTTTTAGCAGGGTTGGACGGATTGGTAAGGCCTGTAAGGGAGTCAACTCGATAGTATCGGGTCCTCCCCATTTTGAATTAATACTGTTAACATGTTGCCTGTAGTAAATTTTACCAAACCTTGCACAGTTATAACACTTTCGGCTTTATGTTGAATATCTGTTTACTGCTTTCCATAACTGTCATTGCATGAGTCTTAGAGTTGCTTCAAGATACCATTAGGACCGTTGATAGGATCATGCCATTTCATTTATTGTTATCATGCTATTATTCTTGATATGTTGATACGCTTCTGGATATGTTGATCATGTTACAGTTCTTGTTGTTATGACAGTACACGTTCTGTTCCCGTTTTACATGTTGATCATGTTTTGGGATAAGTATATATGTTTCTGATATGTTGATATGTTACCCGAGCTTCTGTTCTCGTTTACATGTTATCTGACAATTGTTTCTGATTATATGACATGTTTGGAGATCTTGAATCTTTGCTGACATGTTGTTATGGGAATGTGTTGTTCTCATACTTATGTGTGACTACGTGAGAATGTGAATACGTGGTTACGGATTCTGTGAATCATTATATGTCATGCATCGAATATATGTATCTGAATGCTTGTGAATTCAGTAACAACATGCCACCAAGAAGAGCACCCCGGAATCGTGTACCACCACTGCCACCCCAAAGAGATGTCACGCCACCCCCTGAAAGGGAAAGAACTCCGGAATTAAGGGATGTGCTACGACAATTTATGAGGGTTTGTGCACCGAGAGATAATCCTCCTAATGAAAGGTCATTGGAGAAGTTTCTGAGGATGAATCCGCCTAAGTTCTATGGAGAACCGAACGACATAAAGGCTGAGAATTGGATTACCAGTCTTGAGAAGATTTTCGAGGCTATGGAGATCTACCCAGAGGATCGTGAACGAGTTCGGTATGCTACTTTTCTTATGGAAGGAGCTGCATACAATTGGTGGAAGCACGTTCAACATATGTGGATTGAGAATAACGTTGAAGGAAGTTGGGATGAGTTTATCAGAGAGTTTCAGCAGAAGTATACGCCTCAAGTGACTCGTGATGCACGGGAGGCTGAGTTTATGAGTCTGGTTCAGGGAACAATGAATGTGATGGAGTATGAAGCTAGGTTTGTGAGGCTGATCAAGTATGCGCCTCATATTCTGACTGATGAGCGTCGCAAGACGAAGAGGTTTATTGATGGACTGAAGCCCGAACTTCGGTTGGCACTAGCTTCTTTGGTTATTGAGACCTACAACCAGGCTGTTGATAGAGCGCTAAGGGTTGAGGCTGCACACAAGGAGATCAAGATAACTACTGCCCGTCAAGGACCTTCTAACCCTAAGCCTTATCAAGGGAATAAGCGACTTTCCGGATCTTTTCCCCAAGGAACTGGAAAGAGGCCAATGGTAACACCACAGCGTCAGCAGCAGAATGCTCCACATGTTTTATTTTCTTATTTACATATTTTATTGTTATTCACCACATGTTTTATTTTCTTATTTACACCCAAACTCTATTTTACAAAAATATACATATAAACAAGCTTCCTTCTGTTTACTCGTCCATGCATTTATCCAGAATTTCCCTTCTTCACTGAAGAGCGAGAAAATAAGAGGGGTGATTCTAATTGACTCAGCGAGGTAAAAGAATAAGGTTTTGAACAAGATATCCAAAAACACATAACAAAGAGTATCAAGAGAATAAAATCAATGCTAAAAGATTTTCACAGGTAAAATAAACAAGGTCCTCTTATATCGCCTTTTTCTCTGATCGCGACCCGAGCACAAATCACACACATATATCGACCTGCGGGCTTCCGCGTGGTCTTTCCATGGGCACTCCCCAATGGAATCAAAAGCGCTATAGGGACTTCCCATAGTTGCCACACATAAAATATTTTCTCCTTCGGGGATAAGGATATCGAACAAAGGCCAACAAATTTCTCAAACAAACAAACAAACGAAGGGTTGGACAAGTGATCTTACAAGAAGGAACAATAGGGATATCAAATTTTTGCTCCTCAAAAAAAATAAAGAATCCCTCACCTTACTGTCGAGCTTATGTATCTGAAATATATAAATGTAATTTCATTTTAAACTCCTTAAGATAACTTGTTAGTTGATCTTAATTACTTATTAGCTTCCCGTAACATCTAATCCATCATTAATTTATAACTTATGTCCAACATTTTATAATCAAGGTTAGTTCAGAAACTTTATTAATGTCTAACCTCAATTCTCAAATTATCCACAACAGAACAATATTGTTAATATAAATATTCCCGGTTCCCTTAGAAGTCTCCAAGGTTATTCCTTAATCTAACTTGCCTAGAATTGGTATATGCTGCACTCAACATAAAATTACTTAAAACAAAAATTACTTCATATATTTATTCGAAAAGGATTTCTGCAACCAACAATTATATCTCCTTTTAATCTCTGTAATAATCAGCTATTCCTTGAAATATTCTTGATAGAATGAATTTTGAAGTAATTTTATTTGTTCTGTATCATATCAGAAGATATTTTAATTTCAAAGAAGAAATCATTTTTGAATAAATTACTACCTAATTGTTTTTAGAGAAATTTGTCTAGAAAAATATGTTAAAGAAATTTATAATACTGAAAAGAAAAAGGTACTATTTTCCGTGACATTGCTCTGAATAAATTATTTAAGTTAAGAATAAAAATTACAATTTCTCATTGTGCATAATATACGTGGAGTACTTCTGTAAATTATCAGTAGGTTAAAGAAGTACTAGGACTCTCTATTTAGTTGGGGATTTCTGCGTACATAACTACATAAAGGATTTCTCAATAAAAAATTATAATAATTATAGGCGTACTTCTTATTAACAGATTTCTCATCATGCTCCCAACTATTAAGAATTTAAATAGATAACTGAATTAACATAAACTTAGCATATCAGTAACTACCCCTTTTTCTTAGTGTTTCAAAATTCACTAAAACCAAGTTATTTATGACATGAAAACTCTCTTCCGTATTCACATACTAAATAGAAATAATTGATCAATTTCATTATTTAATCTAATAGAAAATTAGTTTCTCAATATCTAAGGTCTCTGTTATTCCTTAGAAAAGAAAACTTACCAAACTTTTGATCACTGCTCTTCTCAGACAATACGTCTAAAACTGTCAGAATTTCTTTCGAAGCTTCTATCTTTTGCTACGAGGATCGAAACTGAAATTCGAGAGCCCGGCTACATTCATCTCGACGAGGGGATTTGTACGATATATAATTTTACGTAAGATAACTAAACGGAAGGAAGATTTGGTAGGAAAAGGCTTCGGCTATATATACATTGATATAGTGTATCTGTAATTACTGGTATAGATTTCTCTATTTACTTGTATTACGCAGATAAAGTATATATATCTATGAGGTTCAGCGGAATGTTTTAACATTAATGGAAAACATGATTCACTACTCTAATTGACTAAAATTAGACCACGTATCCTACCTACGTACATAGCTTTGCTGACTACTGCCTAATTCTTTGCCAAATATTGCTGTTATATATATTTAATTAAGAAATAATATAATTATCCCATTTACGGGATAATCTGATTCTCTTTCATAATAGTAATAATTATAATAATTTTAATTCTTAACTAAAATTATTGTAGCCAAACTTTGTCTAATCAATATATCCAAATTTCAAATTTCAAATTATAATGTTTCGTATTATAACTAAATCAAATAGCACATATTTATCTCAAGGTATCATATTTACTAATCACATAATATATTTTTTATTCTATTTCATGTTAGAAATGTCGGGGTATTACACTCTTCCCTGTTTAAAAGAATTTGGTCCCCAGATTCTTACCTGAGTTAAAGAGTTTGGGGTATTGCTTTCGTATGATGTCTTCTCATTCCCAAGTGGCTTCTTCGACCTCGTAATTTCGCCATAGCACTTTCACCTGAGGAATCTTCTTATTTCGAAGTTCTTGAAATTCGCGATCTATAATTCGAACAGGTTGTTCCTCGTAAGTGAGATCATTCTCAAGAGGAATCTTATCATATGTTATGATGTGCGACGCATCGGGGTAGTATTTTCGAAGTTGGGAGACGTGAAAGACATTGTGAATTTCGGTCAGATTTGCCGGCAGTTGTAACCTATATGCCACAGGGCCGATTCGTTCTATTATCAAGGTCTTTAGAAATATGGTCTCCCACTATTTTTAGAAAGTTTAGAAATCCCAATGACTTTAGAAGAAACTTATTTTCCCGATGGGTACTAGGATCCCAAGCATTCTTAGTTTTGGACCCACGACTCGTGAGACATCCAAAGGTCTAAGAATCTTTAGGTAGGTACTAATTGCCGATTCCATCTCCATGGAATTCCCAGTAATATTTTTGCATCACTAATCTTTCAATCATGGAACCACGACTCGTGAGACATCCATATCTACTTTAGTGTTGAGCAAGACCCATCAATCATAAGATCTCAACCAAACTTAGTCCGGAACGACCCACGACTCGTGAGACATCGCCCATTTTAAAATGGTCAAGAAATATTAATTATTTAAAATAATTAATCAGGAAACTAAGAGTTAATAAGTTACACTAATTACCCCACGACTCGTGAGACAGCAATTAGTTTCACGTATTAAGTCTTAAATCCTGTTGATGGAATGCTAGGAATTTTATTACCGTGATAAAACACCTATTTATTCGAATTTTGCTCAATATTTAAATGGGGTTTTCAAATGACCTCACCAACATATAATGTTATCTTAATTTTAGTTGTCTTGTTAATGCAGTTTCACATAAAGTGCATCACATAAGCAATTAGCAGATAAATGTCCTAGCATGAAACTAATTATGTGATGATCATGGGTATCCTATCTTATATGCAATTATGGGAGCCACTCCATAATCACTTTCTAACATTCATCCCACATAAGACAATTCATATCACATAGGGGTGCAGAATTTAATGGAAAAAAGCCCTATCTATTACATTTAATAGAAACCCTCCTAAACATTTTGAGGGGTCTTCTTATGACCACCGTTCTTCAAGTGTTTCTTGTGGATCCTTCTTATTCCATGGGTGTTTGTCTCCAAAATGAAAATAGAAACCTCGCTTCCTAAGTTCTACTCTCTTTACATAAAGTAATATGGTTCAATTTTCATATTGACCGTAGACAAGTACACGGGGTTTACCCCGGCCCAAAAACAATAATAAGGAAAGCTATATAATAAACACATAACGGTACGCACATAAGTAGGGCTCCAACCCCAATTGAAACGCAACAATGAGGCTCTGACCCCAATTGAAATCATCCATGTGCAAAATTTAAAACAATACATAAGACTAACCCATGATCACCTAAACTAGCATGCTTCCGCTTGAATTTAAATTTACCAATTAAATTTAAAATTCCCTTGACTTCAAGTTACAATTAACTTAAGTAATTTGAATATAGTTCATTATTCAAGAATTTATTCAAAATCAGATCACCGGATCATGACAAAACCACAATTAATTCAAAATTAAATTTTTGTCTAAAATTTCATTCAAAGTGATATTTAATATTTTCTTGAAAAATTAGAACTGACTTTAATTCACAAAAATCCCAGATTTTCTAATTATTTCAAATAAATAATTTTATAAAATTAAAATCAAATTTTAAAATAAAATCAGATTTTACAAAACGGGATTTTAACAAAAATCCCGGGACAGCCCTTGCGAGGCGCCTAGGCAGGCCGGCAGTAGCGCAGCGCAGCATCGCACAGGGCTACGTGCTGCGCAGCAGCTGGCCCGGGCAGCACGCGCGGGAGTAGACTAGGCGGGGCGACTTTTGCCGCCCCATGCGCGAAAGCGCGCAGGCCGCGCGCGATCGTTTCAGATTCGTTTCGTAATTTCAAAAATTCCAATTTTCGTTTCGAATTAAAACAGTTCAAACAAATCTAAGTTAAAACAGTTTAAAAACCAGATTTATTCGTGAAACAATTTTTGCAAAATTTTCAAGAAACAATTTTGATCCGGCAACTTTGTATTTCAAATAAAAACCATGAATACACAACATATACTCAAATTCAAGAATTTTCATCAAAATTCATAAAGCAGTAAAGAGACAATACGAACGTTTCAAGGTGGCTCTGATACCACTTGTTGAAAAACACGAAAGAGTGCGCAGCGGAAGTTTAAAATTATTTTCACAAGTTTAATCGTTGTCTTACAATTTTTGTACTGTAACGTTGGGAATAACAAGAAACTCACTTTAATTGAAGCTTTCTTCTGATGTCTTTACCGCCTAACGAACACCCTTCAAGCGGAAAGTCCCTCGAGTGTGAACTTATTTGCCTAATTGTCCTTAGGTGATCACCTTTCTTAATTGCCTAATTGTCCTTAAGTGATCACCTTTCTTAATTGAGGACCTAATTGCATGAAATAATTTTGGACTTAATTGATCATTATCCATGAGTGTGAACTTAATGGCATTACTAATGGAATTGGAGGGATTAAATTGCAATTGATGCTTAACCATATAATATCTATCTTATATCATTTGTTGCATACAAACATACCCACACATGATCACTCCTCCCTCCCCTTATACCGATCCAAAAACACCATAGAAGAGAAGGAAAATTTCTTCAAATTCAAGCTATAATTCAAGGAATTAGCAACCAA
The DNA here is from genome assembly GCA_037501455.1 of Lantana camara. Taxonomy (NCBI): domain Eukaryota; kingdom Viridiplantae; phylum Streptophyta; class Magnoliopsida; order Lamiales; family Verbenaceae; genus Lantana; species Lantana camara. The sequence continues at coordinate 23,686,685 of CM074855.1, read as the reverse complement.
GTTGGAGCATCATCTTCATCTCTTCATCTCATCTCATTCTTCATTCATTTTAAGGTATTATGAGAATTTGATTGATTTCATGAATCCATGATTGAAGTAGGGTTTGAGAATCTTGATGTGATTCCTTGGTTATTTGTGATTAGAAGCATGATCATGATCATTGAACTTGAAAGCTTGCTTGAATTCTTGAGGTATATGGGAGTTGGATATCATGAAATATATAGGGTTTGGGTGATGATTTCTTGATGATCTATGTATGTTTCCATGGATTATATATTACCTAAATGTTGTATTTAAGTTATATGCATGTTATATGTTTGTTTTGGCTGTTTTGGTTGAGCTTTCTTGGGAGTATGCTACCCCTTTCTTCCCTCCACGAACTAGCCCTGTTTTCTGCCCTTTTTCTCGCCTAGAAGGACTACCCGGGCGGGTAGTTTTTGTGCCCAAAAAGTACCCGGACGGGTAGTTTTATGCCGAAAAGTTTCTGGACTGCTCTACCCGGTAGGGGAACTTTTCCCTTAAATCTTATCCAGCCGGATACTCCCTCATCCGAACTCCAAATGACCTGATTTTTGAACCGTTGGAAAGATATTGAAGTCCAGAACAACCTCAAATTTGAATCACCTCAATATCTTTTCCCATTTGTGAGATATTATCAATTCTTTTTGGTGTCGCTGCTTTAGCGACAAACTGCATTCACCCAACTTCAAGCTTACGCCATTTTCTCCTCACTTTGAACTAGAAAACGAGCCATATACCATTTTAAAGGTATACTTGTCTAGTTTCATTCTCAACAAACAAAGTCCAATTCCAATCTCTATAACGTTAGATATTTCCCTTTTTCCACAGCTTGGTCATTTTAAAAAATTGACGCTTTTTGCCAAACTTTACCAAAACCTTTCTTGTTGCATTCCTTTGTTCCTTGGCTCCCGTATGTGATTTAGATGAGTTATATAATTGATTTATTGATGATTATGCTCCTAATTGATATTCCTTGATTGTTATTGCATGATATATTGATCCATGACTTTGCCGTTCGTCTTAAATGGTTCATACGAGTCGAGTCTCACGTACACGTGTCCTTGTTATACATATCACGTTCCCGGTGATGAGGAGCATGCTCCTTAGGGTGTTTACTTACTTCTTTTGGTTGGTAAAGTAAAGGTGAGGTTTAATTTCTAGATATATAGAACCCATACGGCCCTATGTGACGTTTTAAGCCAAATGTATCTATATATCTATAGTTTTCCAACCTTAATGACTTTCAACTGATTTCATAAAATGAATGATTGATTTATTGTATTGGAAAGTAAGCATGTTCACGTTGGGCCCGAGGGTAGTGTATTGAGCCAACCGAGGAAGCAAGGGCTGACGGGTAACTCTTGCACTATCCTCACCAATTTTGGGATCACCTCTGAATCCACCAGGAGGTTTGGTGGAGGAAGAAATCCCGTGCGTGGAAGTCATGTTCCCGACCTACACCGTTCATGGATAGTTGGGCCTTGCAATCCTACCATCACCCGGAGGAAAAAGGGTTCATGAAACTGCTAATTGTGCACTGTAATAACTTGCATGATAACCATTGAATTGAAACCTAAATATTGATTGTTCACTGTTGGTGTAAAGGTTGGAGAATTGCCCTCACTCGTCGGGCCACGGATTGAATTGATAATGATTGAATTATTAATTTGATTAGTTGTAATCTCGGGCGAGGATTACTTTAATATTTGAACTTATATTGTCTCTTTCATGGAAACTTACCCGAGATTATAGCTTGCATGGTAATTGCGCTTATATTTATTTAAACCCCTCACTCAGTCTTCGGTTGACTGACACCCTCACATTTTCAGGTCTGCAGGTTGCATGCTAGGCGGGATCGAGTCAAGTCTTTAATTTCGGGTCTATCATAATGTCATATATTATTGATGCATATGAGTTATCTTGATAATCTTGTATATTATGATTTGTCTTTGGAAATTAATATTGTATATATGAAGATAATGGAAATGACCTTGAAAGATGTTAAAGACATGAATGTATAGTATGCTTCCGTTTTATTGATTAGGCATGATCGTATTTAATTGAGGGTTAGTCCCGCCTAGCTAGTGTGTCGTTTTTTTTTTGTCACCCGTTCGCCATGAGTCCGGTTCATATATGGACTACCCATTTCATGTGTGAGCTAGACTTATGGTGCGGGGGTGTGGCATCTCGGCGTTCCGGGTGCTACATCTTAGGTGGTATCAGAGCCCGATTGCAAAACCGCGGTTCTAGCGTCGTGTCGTGTCAAGTCTAGGTCGAATGGCATAGGATTAATTGATAATTTGCGAGTCTTGCATCTTATTTGGAACTACTTGAACTTATTTGAATTGATTTGAACTTACCTAGACATCCTTGAGCTACTTGGTGACTTTTGCATGGCTTTGATTTATGTTACTACTTGATGATTAATTGACCTTCTATGGTTTGGAATTTATATATTTAATGTGTTTTACTTTAACTTAGTTGGATTAATTGTTGCATTTTGCATCGAATATGTGTTTAATTGCTAATTAGATGGCATAAGCATGTATTAACCCCATACATTTATATTTGAGACAAGTTGTGATTATAGGCTATATATAAAGATCATGTCAAACGACGACCAATTTCTACGACAACTACAATCTACCGCAAGCTCCTTTCTTTTTCTTTGAAGTTGGAAAGAATACTTAAGGATTTTTGAAAAGTTAGCTAACCGGGGACAAGAGATTCATTTAATTCGAAAGAGAGAGAAGGAAGTCTTGAGGGTATCAATGATTCGGGGTTCAGATTTGTAAGCAAGAGAGGATCTTTCGCTTGCTGGAACTAAAATCAAAGTGTGAGAAGATGGTAACTCAAATGATTCGGGTCGAGGTTAAATTTGGGAATTAAGCTTGAGATGAATCGAGACACCTCGGATTTTGGGAAGAAGGTTTGGATTGAACGAGAATGATTTAAGGAATCGACTAATCTTGGGTTCATTGAAATAAAAAGTAGGAGAATAGAACATGGAAGTAGTCAATGTAGCTCTACAAGGAATTAAGATAATTTGGATTTCGGGTTAAAAAGAAGGCGGATAGGAAGAAGTAAAGAGGATCGATCAATATAGTGGGTTCAAGTTTACAGAAAGCCAAGATACTCAAGATTTTATCTTGGGTTAGATTGAGTTTATTTTCGGATCCAAGATGAATTGCCATGCGGTGGGATTAAATTGGTATACATGGAACAACAAATGGAAACAGTAAAGTAAGACAAGGAACTTTTGGAGGTAATTATATGCTCAAGGTGTAGGCAAGTAAGAAGACAAGTCATATAACCGATTCAAATTCACAAAGAGAGGATTTAGAGGGTTTCAATCAAGGTGGTGATTAGATGAAACCGGGGCCACAATTGGAGCTTAGCCTTCAAGAGAAGTTGGGATACTAATTTTATAAGTGGAAAAGGATTTGAATGCAAGAATTATAATCTCGAATTATAAGGTTATACAAGTGATACAAGGAAACTTCGGTCGAGGAGATAATTATAGTGAAGATTTGGGCAATACTTAGAGATCGATACTTGGAAAAGAATCGGGTTCAAGAAATTTCAATCCCCTGGCGATGGCAATGTATGGGTTGAGGATAGAGACTTTTGAAGAATTGGAAGACCGTGGGTAACAATAAATGATCAACAAATGTAAGACGAGCTTGTAATTCAACAAACACGGAAGGAGTGCCAAGCTAAAGGATGTAACTACGGTGACAGGTTCAAAGCATTCATGGCACGTGCATCATACGTTGTTTAAATTATTTAAATTCCTTTATTTATATGTGCATCTTTATTTGAGCTTAATTGTTTGATGTGTTGCATCTTTAATTATTTATAAGTGTAATATGTGCATCGACATCTTAACCCAACATGCATTTTAAGTGTTTTCTTGATAGAAAATCTCTCCACCTCATCTATCAAGCATTACTTCAACCGAGACACAACTGAAGTATGATACGGAAAGAATTGGGTTGCAAAGTGAGGAACAAAAAGGAGAAAGAACAATTGAAAGGCCGGGAAAAATAGTTAGGAGTTGGATGGAAGAAGTTGTCACTTCAAAAATAAACGTGAGATGAAATGTCTGAACAAGTGGCGAGATTTGAAATCGTTGATATCAAGGAAGTTGAGTTGACCGGGGAAATGACTTCAAATTGGTGGGGTGTGCTCAAATGGATTACATTTATTAGAAGCAACAAAAATGTAAGGGTTACAAATAATGGGGTTACTTGAAAGCAACAACAAGGGATGAATTAGGAGATTGAGATGCTTGATGACCTCCAAGATCAGGATGAGGATATTTAGAAAATAATTTTGGAAAGGGTGAGAGCTTCAAGAAATGGAATGGATATTCAAGAAATGAGGAAGGATGCAGTGCTCGTTGGATTTCCAATTGAGATAGAGAAATATTTCGGGAATGAGATCGAGAGTTAGAGGTACTTCAAGAGAATCAGAAAGAAGAGAAGCTTGGATTTGAGAAAGGGTAGAACTAGTTCCAGAAGTTAGACAGAAAATATTCTTATTTTCTTAAGGGGGAGAGCTGGTCGAGGAACAACTTAAAGTTGATGTTTGTATCTCACTTGGGAGAGTTGAAACTTCAAGGAAAATGGTTCTTTCGGAAACTCTCTATCGGAACTAGGTGAATGAAGTCTTCAATATCTTAAGTCTCGTGTGCCTAGAGTTTTCAAATGGAGATTCCTAAAAGTCATAAGGAGGCATATCTTGAGCCGAGTTGAAATTGAAACAAATTTGATGAGAAATGGGAGAGATCATGATTTTTATAAGTTGATTAAGTTTACTTTGATCAAAGGTAAGAATTTTTCAAGGAAAGCTACTATCAAAGCTCTGAAAGTTGAGGATGCCGTAAATGCTAGGAGCTCTACCTTACGAGCGGGACCGAATCAGAAGGCTCCACCTAAACCGGCCTTGTCACCATCTTCGGAAAAGCCCCTTTGCACTTATTGTGGACGTGACAACCACACTTATGATGGTTGTAGGAAGCGGTTGTGTTTGTGTTTCCGTTATGGGAGTTCTGAGCATCAGATAGATACATGTCCGGAGCGACAAGAGTTATCCACCGAGGGTCAACGACCATTTAACAGGCAAGAACAACAGTGAACGGTACACCTAAACATGCATACCACGTGCATCATGAACTTTCTTATTCTGTATATTTGCATTCCTTGTGTTTTCTATTTGCTCTTGTGTAAATAATTTGGAGTGTTGATCTTTCCTGCTTGCTTATTACGTAACGATGTATGTAAGTGTTTATTTATGTTATGCTTGGTGTGGTTGTGCGACAGACGGGGTGCTCTCTTCTTTGCTTGAGAGACGGGGTGCTCTCTTCGTTGCTTGAGAGACGGGGTGCTCTCTTGTTTGTTGAGAAACAGGGTTTTCTCATTAATTATTTGGGGAGACAGGGCTCTCTCGTCATGTGTTTTAAATTTTGTAGTTCGAGTAGTGGACCTGGGGACCAGGTCCTCTTATGGAGGGGAGAATTATAACGCCCCAATCTTTTAATTATGTAATATGTGACATAATGTGAAATAATTGCCAATTATGACATAATTGTTTAATTGCCTAATTGTCCTTAAGTGATCACCTTTCTTAATTGAGGACCTAATTGCATGAAATAATTTTGGACTTAATTGATCATTATCCATGAGTGTGAACTTAATGGCATTACTAATGGAATTGGAGGGATTAAATTGCAATTGATGCTTAACCATATAATATCTATCTTATATCATTTGTTGCATACAAACATACCCACACATGATCACTCCTCCCTCCCCTTATACCGATCCAAAAACACCATAGAAGAGAAGGAAAATGTCTTCAAATTCAAGCTATAATTCAAGGAATTAGCAACCAAGTTGGAGCATCATCTTCATCTCTTCATCTCATCTCATTCTTCATTCATTTTAAGGTATTATGAGAATTTGATTGATTTCATGAATCCATGATTGAAGTAGGGTTTGAGAATCTTGATGTGATTCCTTGGTTATTTGTGATTAGAAGTATGATCATGATCATTGAACTTGAAAGCTTGCTTGAATTCTTGAGGTATATGGGAGTTGGATATCATGAAATATATAGGGTTTGGGTGATGATTTCTTGAAGATCTATGCATGTTTCCATGAATTATATATTACCTAAATGTTGTATTTAAGTTATATGCATGTTATATGTTTGTTTTGGGTGTTTTGGTTGAGCTTTCTTGGGAGTATGCTACCCCTTTCTTCCCTCCACGAACTAGCCCTATTTTCTGCCCTTTTTCTCGCCCAGGAGGACTACCCGGGCGGGTAGTTTTTGTGCCTAAAAAGTACCCGGGCGGGTAGTTTTATGCCGAAAAGTTTCTGAACTGCTCTACCCCGGTCGGGGAACTCTTCCCTTGAATCTTACTCGGCCAGGTACTCCCTCATCTGAACTCCAAATAACCTGATTTTTGAACCGTTGGAAAGATCTTGAAGTCTAAAACAACTTCCAATTGGAATCAACTCAATATCTTTTGGCATTTGTGAGATATTATCAATTCTTTTTGGTGTCGCTGCTTTAGCGACAAACTGCATTCACCCAACTTCAAGCTTACGCCATTTTCTCCTCACTTTGAACTAGAAAATGAGCCATATACTATTTTAAAGGTATACTTGTCTAGTTTCATTCTCAACAAACAAAACCCAATTCCAATCTCTATAACTTTAGATATTTTCCTTTTTCCACAGCTTGGTCATTTTCAAAAATTGCCGGTTTTTGCCAAACTTTACCAAAACCTTTCTTGTTGCATTCCTTTGACTTCCTTGGCTCTCGTATGTGATTTATATGAGTTATATAATTGATTTATTGATGATTATGCTCCTAATTGACATTCCTTGATTGTTATTGCATGATATATTGATCCATGACTTTGTCGTTCGTCTTAAATGGTTCATACGAGTCGAGTCTCACGTACACGTGTCCTTGTTATACAGATCACGTTCCCGGTGACGAGGAGCACGCTCCTTAGGGTGTTTCCTTACTTCTTTTGGTTGGTAAAGTAAAGGTGAGGTTTAATTTCTAGATATATAGAACCCATACGGTCCTATGTGACGTTTTAAGCCAAATGTATCTATATATCTATGGTTTTCCAACCTTAATGACTTTCAAATGATTTCATAAAATGAATGATTGATTTATTGTATTGGCGAGTAAGCATGTTCACGTTGGGCCTGAGGGTAGTGTATTGAGCCAACCGAGGAAGCAAGGGCTGACGGGTAACTCTTGCACTATCCTCACTAATTTTGGGATCACCTCTGAATCCACCAGGAGGTTTGGTGGAGAAAGAAATCCCGTGTGTGGGAGTCATGTTCCCGACGTACACCGTTCATTTATGGTTGGGCCTTGCAATCCCACCATCACCCGGAGGAAAAAGGGTTCATGAAACTGCTAATTGTGCACTGTAATAACTTGCATGATAACCATTGAATTGAAACCTAAATATTGATTGTTCACTGTTGGTGTAAAGGTTGGAGAATTGCCCTCACTCGCCGGGCCACGGATTGAATTGATAATGATTGAATTATTAATTTGATTAGTTGTAATCTCGGGCGAGGATTACTTTAATATTTGAACTTATATTGTCTCTTTCATGGAAACTTACCCGAGATTATAGCTTGCATGGTAATTGCGCATATATTTATTTAAACCCCTCACTCAGTCTTCGGTTGACTGACACCCTCACATTTTCAGGTCTGCAGGTTGCATGCTAGGCGGGATCGAGTCAAGTCTTTAATTTCGGGTCTAGCATAATGTCATATATTATTGATGCATATGAGTTATCTTGATAATCTTGTATATTATGATTTGTCTTTGGAAATTGATATTGTATATATGAAGATAATGGAAATGACCTTGAAAGATGTTAAAGACATGAATGTATAGTATGCTTCCGTTTTATTGATTAGGCATGATCGTATTTAATTGAGGGTTAGTCCTACCTAGCTAGTGTGTCGTTTTTTTTTGTCACCCGTTCGCCATGAGTCCGGTTCATATATGGACTACCCATTTCATGTGTGAGCTAGACTTATGGTGCAGGGGTGTGGCATCTCGGCGTTCCGGGTGCTACAGACAAAGTTCTTAACGGCCTCATCGGATTAGGGGAGTTCAATATATGCAAAACACAGTCAACCCAAATAGACATAAATAAACACATAAAGAAGTGATTGCCTATGAACAAAATCATTCTGTTTATTAGTCAAAGACTGTTTGTGATTTCACAAGGAAATAGTAAAGCAAACATCTGCTTTAAGGGTACTATTCCTAGCAATCTCCCACTTGCCCGTCAAAGCCACTCAGGTGCTAATCTAAGACCCATCTTCTGAAGATGTCCTTCGAAAGCCTGTTGACTAAGGGCTTTAGTATGTGGAGCTGCCATGTTCTCAGTCGATGTGACCCTTTCAATTTGCACATCTCCTCTCTTGATGATATCACGAATTAAGTGATACTTCCTCAAAATGTGCTTGGTCCTTTGGTGAGATCTTGGTTCTCTTGCTTGAGCAACTGCCCCGGTGTTGTCACAAAACACTGTAATGGGGTGTTTAATGCTAGGAACTACACCCAACTCTTGGATGAAGTTTCTTACCCAAACACCTTCCTTAGCAGCATCGTTTGTAGCTAAGTATTCGGCCTCAGTGGTTGAATCTGCAGTGGTCGCTTGCTTGGAACTTTTGCAACTCACTGCTCCGCCGTTCAGGCAGAATAAATAACTTGATATGGATTTAAAGTCATCCATGTCTGATGCAAAGCTTGCATCACAGTATCCTCTAATGACAAGATCTTGCTGGCCTCCGTAAACCAAGAACAAATCCTTAGTTCTTCTCAAGTACTTAAGGATGTTCTTTACAGCAGTCCAGTGACCTTCACCAGGGTCAGATTGGAATCGGCTAGTCACGCTAAGTGCAGAAGCCACATCCGGTCGAGTACATACCATCGCATACATTATGCTTTCTATAGCTGATGCATAAGGAATTTTGGACATCCTGGACTTTTCAAGTTCAGCCTTGGGACACAGCTTCTTCGAAAGAACTACTCCCGGGCCCATTGGAAGTTTTCCACGTTTGGAATCTTCCATACTATACCTCTTTAGTATTTTATCTATGTAAACCGACTGTGATAATCCTAACAATCTCCTAGATCTATCCCGATAGATCTTTATCCCGAGAATGTAGGATGCATCACCAAGATCCTTCATCTCAAATAGGTTCGATAACCAAGACTTTGTTACTTTCATGTCATCCTTCGCATTCCCAATGAGGAGGATGTCATCTACATAAAGTATCAGAAATTGAACCGAGGTTTCCAATTCTTTCTTGTACACGCAGGACTCATTCAGATTTTGAATAAAGCCAAACGATTTGACCGCTTCATCAAATCGAATGTTCCAATTCCTAGAAGCTTGTTTCAATCCGTAGATTGATCTTTAGAGCTTATAAACCTTTTGTTCGCTCCCACTGATTGTGAAACCCATGGGTTGCTCCATGTAAATGTCTTTGTCAATGTCTCCATTGAGAAAGGAAGTTTTCACATCCATTTGCCATATCTCATAGTCATAATATGCTGTAATGGCAAGCAAGACCCTAATGGATTTTTGCATTGCAACCGAGGAGAAGGTTTCATCAAAGTCTACACCTGGTCTTTGAGTGAAACCTTTAGCAACTAATCTTGATTTAAAGGCTACCACGCTTCTATCTACTCCAAGCTTGCGCTTGTATATCCATTTACACCCTATGGGCTTGATCCCATCAGGTGGATCAACCAAGGTCCAAACTTGGTTAGCGTACATGGAATCCATTTCGGATTTCATTGCTTCTTTCCATTGTTCAGAGTCCGAATGTAGCATCCGAAGCGTAAAGATGCCACATCCCCGCACTATAGCTCAATCCACATATGAGATGGACGAACCATACATGAACTAAACTATAGCGAACGAAAGACAATAAAAATAAATCACTCAAGCTAGGCCGGACTAACCCCAACCACATAATCAATTCACAAAGATTAGAAATTTAAATCATATAATTCACGAAAAGTTACAAGTAGGTAAATTAAAAATAAATTAATGAAAAGGAATTAAATAATCCTAAATCCCAAAACTCAAACGCGTGGCGCGCGTACCTGAACCGATGGAAAATTGGGGGGTTACAATTCTCTCCCCCTTAAGAGGATCTGGTCCCCAGATCCACTGTCTCAAATTCGTGGAATTAATTGGCTCTCTCGTGTTCATCCCACGCGGGTTAGCAACTCCCCATCGGGAATTAGTTCAGAAGAGGTCTTCAATCAACAAGGTTCCTCTAATACTGTTAAGTCACGACCCTCGCTTACCGGAATCTACTCACTCGAAAGAAAATCTAATCTGCCTCTAGAATAGGTTAACAAGTAGCAAGTAATGATGAGAGTGCCCCGTCTCTCCCACAAGCAATGAGAGAACCCCGTCTCTCTACAACCAACGAGAGAATCCCGTCTCTCACGCAACCAACGAGAGAACCTCATCTCTCACCAACCAAAAATAAAAGTCAAGCGAATAATTAATTAAACACTTATGCAGTTAACACGTAAGAAGCAAGTAGGAAATGTCAATTGCATCAAGTTCCATTCATATAAAAGCAATTTAACATTTAACAAGGAATCATATACGACAAGAATAAAATACATGATGCACGTGATATGCATGATTATATGTACCGTTCACCGTTGATCGAAGTTCCTGCAGGGTAACAATTTGGTTGAGTACTTGATTCTTTGATTAAGATTCCTTCTCCCCTTACTACCATGCCTCAAATGCCCGATGTAAATAATCTGATAATCCCTCAATCTTCATTCTACGCTAACATTCTTTATCTTTCCTAGCATCACAGTCCAAACTTTCGGTTCGTGAATGAATACTTGGCTTCCCTGACTAACTCTTTCTTTCCACCTAAATATTTTATTTCCCACCTCGGTTGAATCAAGTCCTATATCAGCTTCTGCGGTATATGATAATTTATCAACCTGTTTGATCTAATATTCTTGTAGTAGTGTAACACCTTTTTGGTCATTTCACGTAGATCTTGAATGACAGTCACCTTCCTTGTAGAATTCTCATCTTCGGTCAAGGTATGCTCAATCGACTCGTAGAAGTCACTGTCTCTCCCATTTCCATTACCAACAATAGATTCAGAATCAACAACATTGATACTCCTACATACTTAGTTATTCACTTTTAATTTCTACCCTTCATTTTCTTCCCCTTCCGTTCAATGTGAAATTTTTTTGTAATATTCATCCCATTGGCTCCTGCTTCTTGGCCTTGATAGAGGACTCCTACTAGCAAGTATTTTATCCACAAAAAGGAATCAAGATGCAAGATTCACCACCTAAATTTTAGCCAGATCGAATCCTCTTTTATTTACTGAATCAAATAGTATTCCGAGACTACAAGAGAATCATAAAACCGAGGAGTCCTCATTCGGAGAACAGTATTAAAGCAAAGGTACTGTCGATGACGGGACTTTCTCCTTGTATGAGAGAGGAAAAATAGATTTATGGTATGGAAAGCTTCTTTCACATAGTTCTAATAGAGGGTTCCAGAATACCACTTTTCTTGAAATCGAACTCTTCCAAGTGAGGTCCAATCCTCGACTTTAAATCGCTTCCAGACCGGCTCTCCCCCTTAAGAAAATAGAAATTTTCTAATTCCTTGAACTTGTTTACCACTTCTCAATTCCTCCAACTCACTTCTCTTGAAATCTAAGCTTTAGTTAAGCCACATATTTAATGATCCTTGTTCCAATTAAAAGACCCCAACAATACTCAAATGTAACTTCCTCCAATATCTTGATTCAATGTAACCTTAGTTGAGGCGGTAATTGAAGCAAAATTGGAGAGGGAGCCTATTAACAATAAACACTAAATAATGCATGCCGGTTAAAATGTTAATGCACATATTACACGTACCAATAATTTGAGGATGCAATATTTTGGAGTAATCGTATTAATTTAGAGATATGCGTATAAGTAGGGAATTTAAATAATTTAAATAATTCGAACACGTACTTAACACATCAAGTATGTAATCTTGAATAACAATTATGGTAGCATATATAAACGAGAGGTAATTAAATTAATACATATATAATGTAAGTGCTTATGAATGCGTTGAACCTGTAAAAATAGTAAGGCTAAGCTTTAATCCGGCACCCGTTCCTTATTGATTGAATTACAAGCTTGTCTCGATCTGTTGATCATTTCTAGTTTTCCCACGGTTCTCTAAAAGCTCAAAATTTCCCGGCCTCAACTCGCACCTTTCCATAACTCGATTTTGAGATGTCTTGAACCCAATTTTATCCCCGATTATCAATGTGTAAGGGTTTCCGAACCTCCACAATAACGTTGACGTCTTGACATTTTTGAAGAATTAATCTCCAATGGTGGTCCTAGTATTCACCCTAGTTATTACTTTACATTTCTTTATTGCTTCTATTTGTTGCTACATATCTTCCAATTCAGCCTCGCAACACGACAATTCAGTTCGGATCGGAAAAATAAACTCATTCCGTACAAATATAGCATCCCTAGCATCTTGGCTTCCCGGACACTCGAAATCACTGTATCGATCAACTTTCTTTAAATCCCATCTATCCAATTTCTTTCTTCCCCGAAATCCAAAATATCTCAATTCAATTGATTTTTCGAACCTTCCAAATTAATTAAAGCCCTGTCTCAAGATCCGAAGTATCTCAACTCCTCTCGAATTTAATTCCCAAAATTTTACTTTGACCAGAATTACTTGATTTGCTTCCTTTTCACGCCTTGGTTTCGGCTCCAACTAACTAAAATCTTCAACTTGCACACAATTCCGGACCTTGAATCGTTAGTATCCTCAAATCTTCCTTCACCTCTTCCTTGACTTGATTAAGTCTTCTAAACCCGGTTGATCAACCTCTTTCATTCTCTAACTTCCTAAAGCTCATGAGTTGTTCTCACAATTGATCCTTTTATTCCGGATCTTATCCTTTGGGTCATAAACCGATGGAAGGAGATAATGGTTGTCGAATCCTTGTATAAATTTCCAGGCCCATTCCTTACCCTTCCAAGCTAGAGAGGAAGAATTTATAATATGCTGAGGTTGTCGTAAGGATTGGCCGTGGTTTAATATCATTTCCACAACCTGTAACTCACAATTTCCTTTGAAAATAAATGCATGTGGGTAAGGCATGCTCATGTCACACAATTGTTACCAAACAGGAATTCGATGCAATGGTAACAATTAGTTCAACAAAATTGACAATTAAACACATAAATCTTCAAATAATGTAAGGCCAATTAATCAACATTTAGTAGCATAAATCAATGTAATGCACAAGTTATCAAGTAATTCAATTAATTCAAAGAATTTAAGTAGATCAAGGAATTCAAAGAAAATGCAAGACTCTCAAATTAACAATCTATTCCTATACCGTACGACCTAGACTTGACACGACACGACACTAGAATCTGGATTTTGCAACCGGGCTCTGATACCACTTAAGATGTAGCATCCGAAGCGCAAAGATGCCACATCCCCGCACTATAGCTCAATCCACATATGAGATGGACGACTCATACATGAACTAAACTATAGCGAACATAAGACAATAAAAATAAATCACTCAAGCTAGGCGGGACTAACCCCAACCACATAATCAATTCACAAAGATTAGAAATTTAAATCATATAATTCACGAAAAGTTACAAGTAGGTAAATTAAATCGTGCAAATAAATTAATGAAAAGGAATTAAATAATCCTAAATCCCAAAACTCACACGCGTGGCCCGCGTACCTGAACCGATAGAAATTTGGGGCGTTACACCGAATCTAACAGTGCCTCCTCATAAGTTAGTGGATCATTATCCACTTGAGATGTTTGGTGGAGAAAACCATACCATCTCTCTGGTTGTCTAGGAATGCGTTCAGAACGTCTTACTAGAGGAGGATTTTCGCGTGTATCACTCTCTACGATTGACTGAGGGACGTTAGTCTTTAAACTTGGCGTGGGACCTTGGTCTCGAACCTCTTCGAGTTCTGCGATCTTGCCTTTCTTTTCTTTAAGGAACAAGTCCTCAAGAAAAGTAGTATTTCTTGACACAAAGACCTTTTGTTCAAGAGGATCGTAGAAATAATATCCTATTGACTCTTTAAGATATCCTACGAAGTTACATAAGCTTGATCTAGCTTCAAGCTTATCTCTCACTGTCCTCTTCACGTAAGAAGGACAACCCCAAATTCTTAAGTAAGAATAGTTAGGGATTTTGCCAAACCACATCTCATATGGGGTTTTGGGTACAGATTTGGAGGGAATAAGATTTAGAATCTTAACTGCTGATTCTAAGGCATAACCCCAGAACGAAAGTGGCAATTCAGTGAAGATCATCATGGAACGAACCATATCAAGTAGGGTTCTATTCCTTCTCTACGAAACTCCATTCAATTGAGGAGTTCCCGGAGGAGTCCACTGAGAGATAATTCCATTATCTCTGAGATGACTAAGGAATTCGTCACTTAGATACTCTCCACGCCGATTGGATCGAAGTGTCTTATTCTTGTGACCAGTTTGGTTCTCAACCTCCTTCTGAAATTCCAAGAATTTCTCAAATGCTTCGGATTTATACTTCATTAAGTACACATAACCAAAACGATTAAAGTCAGCTATGAAAGTTATGAAATACTGATGGTTATTTCTCGTACTTACACTAAGTGGTCCACATACATCAGTATAGATTAAATCCAATACTTTAGTGGCACGTTCCACTTTACCATGAAAGGAAGTTTTGGATATCTTTCCTTTAAGACATGATTCATAATGAGTTAACTCTTTAAGTTCATTATCGTAGAATGATCCTAAATTAGTTAACTTAGCAATCCTATCTTTAGAAATATGCCATAAAGAAGCAATCCTATCTTGTCATCTCTTTTGCGTTTGTTTAATTATTGTATATTTAGAATATTGGTGTCTTTAGTTGTATAAAGTCCATTAGATAATGTAGCAAGCAAAACGGAAGTTTTATTCTTCTTAAGATAAAAGTTTCCATTTCTAGAAAAAGTCTCATAACCTTCATAATCAAGTATTGGAATGGAAATGATATAACGAATAATAGAAGGTACATAAAGGGTTTTGTTCAAAACTAAAGTAAAGACACCTAAATCTAATCTACACGTCCCGATGGCTTGAGCTTGAACGCTTGATCCATTCCCAACCTTCAAGACGCATTCTCCTTCTTCAAGATGTCGGACCTCATTTAGCATCTGTACATCATTACAGATATGAGCTCCACAACCGGTATCAAGTACTCAAGAATTAGAATCAATAGATAGATTTACTTCAACAATAAACACACCTTTCTTTAGAGTATCCTTGTACTCTTGGCAGTTCCTCTTCCAATGCCCTTTCTTGCCGCAATGATGACAAACGTCCTCTGTCTGATCCTTTCTCTTCCTGGCCTTTCTCTTTTTAACCCCTCCATCGGGTTTAAGAGAACCCTTCTTCTTGGGAACTTTCTTTTCTTTGCCTTTAGAAGGCCCAGAAGAGGAAGTGACCATCATTCTTGGGAACGAAAGGATTGAATGATGGTGGAAGCGATGCGAGCAATAAATCCACAACTAGTTCTTCACTCAGTGGCATTTCCATGGAGGTCAGTTTCTCGTTCAAAGCAAGAAACTTGAGACCGTGCTCATGGACACTTGTACCTTCTTTCATTCTGAGATGAAAGAGCTCCTTAGAGGTGTTGTACCTTAGAACACGCTCTTTGGGGCAGTACAATTGCTCGAGATGGTCATAAATCTCCCAAGCGTTGTCCATTGACTCGTGTTGCCTCTGCATGTCCGGAGACATGGTGGCCAACATGAGGCAACGGGCTTAAAGATTATCTTCAGACCATTTCGCAATCGCGTCCCTTTCGGCCCGAGTCGGAGCCTCGCCTTCAGCGACAGGCACTCCCTCGAAGAGAACATGTCTTCTCTTTTCAGAATCTAAAATGATCTTTAGATTCCGAAGCCAATCAGAGTAATTGGGCCCCGTCAACTTGTTTGATTCGAGGACAGATACCAAAGGGTTTTAGATTGCAATTTCAATTTGTAGAGAATCACAGAACTACAACCTCAATGGAATAAAACAGAGAAATCATGAGCATGCTGAATAATAACGATTACATATTATCAAGGTCTTTAGAAATATGTTCTCCCACTGTTTTTAGAAAGTCTAGAAATCCCAACGACTTTAGAAGAAACTTATTTTCCCAATGGGTACTAGGATCCCAAGCATTCTAAGTTTTGGACCCACGACTCGTGAGACATCCAAAGGTCCAAGAATCTTTAGGTAGGTACTAATTGCTTATTCCATCTCCATGCAATTCCCAGTAATATTTTTGCATCACTAATCTTTCAATCATGGAACCACGACTCGTGAGACATCCATATCTACTTTAGTGTTGAGCAAGACCCATCAATCATAAGATCTCAACCAAACTTAGTCCGGAACGACCCACAACTCGTGAGACATCGCCCATTCTAAAATGGTCAAGAAATATTAATTATTTAAAATAATTAATCAGGAAACTAAGAGTTAATAAGTTACACTAATTATCCCACGACTCGTGAGAAAGTAATTAGTTTCACTTATTAAGTCTCAAATCCTATTGATGGAATGCTAGGAATTTTATTACCGTGATAAAACACCTATTTATTTGAATTTTGTTCAATATTTAAATGGGATTTTCGAATGACCTCACCAACATATAATTTTATCTAAATTTTAATTGTCTTGTTAAAGCAGTTTCACATAAAGTGCATCACAGAAGCAATTAGCAGATAACATGTCCTAGCATGAAACTAATTATGTGATGATCATGGGTATCTTATCTTATATGCAATTATGGGAGCCACTCCATAATCACTAGTTCTAACATTCATGCCACATAAGACAATTCATATCACATAGGGGTGCAGAATTTAATGGAAAAATGCCCTATCTATTACATTTAATAGAAACCCTCCTAAACATTTTGAGGGGTCTCCTTATGACCACCGTTCTTCAAGTGTTTCTTGTGGATCCTTCTTTTTCCATGGGTGCTTGTCTCCAAAATGAAAATAAAAACCTCGCTTCCTAAGTTCTACTCTCTTTACATAAAGTAATATGGTTCAATTTTCATATTGACCATAGACAAGTACACGGGGCATACCCCGACCCAAAAACAATAATAAGGAAAGCCACATAATAAACACATAACGGTACGCACATAAGTAGGGCTCCAACCCCAATTGAAACGTAACTATGGGGCTCCGACCCCAATTGAAATCATCCATGTGTAGAATTTAAAACCATACATAAGACTAACCCATGATCACCTAAACTAGCATGCTTCCGCTTGAATTTAAATTTACCAATTAAATTTAAAATTCCCTTGACTTCAAGTTACAATTAACTTAAGTAATTTGATTATAGTTCATTATTCAAGAATTTATTCAAAATCGGATCACCGGATCATGACAAAACCATAATTAAATCAAAATTAAATTTTTGTCTAAAATATCATTCAAAATGATATTTATTATTTTCTCGAGAAATTACAACTGACTTTAATTCACAAAAATCCCAAATTTTATAATTATTTCAAATAAATAATTTTATAAAATTAAAATCAAATTTTAAAATAAAATCAGATTTTAAAAATTAGGATTTTAACGCGAGGCGCCTAGGTACGACAGCAGCTAGCCCGGGCAGCGCGCGCGTAGACTAGGCTTCTGCCGGCCCATGCGTGAAAACGCGCAAGGCCGCGCTCGATATATACTCTCGTTCCGGATTCGTTTCGTAATTTCAAAAATTCCAATTTTTGTTTCGAATTAAAACAGTTCAAACAAATCTAAGTCAAAACAGTTTAAAAACCAGGTTTATTCGGGAACAATTTTCGCAAAATTTTCAAGAAGCAATTTTGATCCGGTAACTTTGTATTTCAAATAAAAACCATGAATACACAACATCTACTCAAATTCAAGAATTTTCATCAAAATTCATAAAGCAGTAAAGAGACAATACGAACGTTGCAAGGTAGCTCTGATACCACTTGTTGGAAAACACGAAAGAGTGCATAGCGGAAGTTTAAATTTTTTTTTACAAGTTTAATCGTTGTCTTGCAATTTTCGCACTGTAATGTTGGAAATAACAAGAAACTCACTTTAATTAAAGCTTTCTTGTGATGTCGTTACCGCCTAACGAACACCCTTCAAGCGGAAAGTCCCTCGAACGATCCTTCAATTTAGACTCCAAAGTAGAAGGCCTCCAAAGCGTATCCACACCAGTCCTAGAACACGATCAAGCAAGTGAGAATGCTAGTTCTATAGCTTGGGTTAATGGCTAGGATAATTTTTGCTTTGAAAACTTTTCTTTTAATTTTTCTCAAAAACTTAACACTTCATGAGTGTTGGTCTAAAGAATAAGAGAAGCACCATCCCTAGTATTTATACTAGGTTCGTTCGAACCCCTAGGGTTTCCAAGAACCAATTGGATTGTTTTCTTGCTCACTAATTAACTAATTTAATTATTGATTTAATTGGAGAAAATAAGTTCCCAACTTGTTCTCCAAGTCTTGTAAGAATATTCTTCTCTCTCCTACAATAGGAAGTTGGACTTTTTAACTTTCCTAAAGTTAAAAGTCAATATTCAATAAATAAATTAATTCCCAATTAATTATTTATTGGGTTAAGCTTATTTGAGAATAGTCTTAACAATTAATTCAAAATTAATTAAATGACCAAAATTAATTAATTACAATTTAATTAATTAATTCTAGAAAAGAATTCACATATGAAGCAAACACACGCCCAAAGCCACATGTACATGACATGTGGCAGCCACGCAGGCTTGCGTGACACGTGGCAGTCACGTGTCTTTGACACGTGGTGATGCCCATGTGCTTTGCTCCATTTTGATCAACTATTTTGATCCTTTGTTAATCATATTAACATCCTACCATAACCCTCGTGTTCTGGCATTTGTGTGTGACCCTTTAGGTTTATTATTCGATTAGCAGTGACAATAATTAATTAATTCCCTAATTAATTAATCACTTCACAGATCACACTACCGTAATCTAGCAATGGGTGTGTGACCCCTAGCGAAAAAACGAAATGAATCGAAGAACCTTTTAGTCAATGACAATCAGTGAAATATGATCCTCCTACAACTCTATCTCTCATTCAAGAACTAAGGCATGGGAATATTCTCAGAGCCCAAATATTCTTGATCTTTAAAGTTAAGTTCGTTTCATATCCATTTCGATCTCAATCCTAGAAAACCCCATTTTCTAGATGTCTTGATCTTTTATCAACCTTGGCCAAGGGTTTAATATTTAATGGACTGCGAACAACTCAATCAGTAAGAGATCATTCTTGTTTTTAACAAGTGTAGGTCCTTTATCGATTCTACTAATTCTACATATGTCACTTGTGTAATCCCAACATAGGCCGCGGTTCAGGTGTCTATATGGTGACACCCTTTTGAGCTTATATCAAAGATTACAGAGTTAGCTCATATGAGACATTACAGAATCTCAAGTCTAAGGATTAATGAATCACGTCATTGACATGTGAGATATTTCCTAATCTGGAAGTTTCTGGAAACTTCCTTTCCCATTTAGGAATGTTCTCACGCGGGACATCTTAGTGATGAAGTTCTTGTAACAATCACCCTTATGTATTATGAATGCATCAACGTATGCACTTATCCCTCTATAAAACTGAGTGATCCTTCAAAAGGACATAATCACATAAGCAAGTCTCAGCAGAGTCAAGGTCGACACTCCTACTGTATGTCGGACTCATTGACTTGGAGAAGTTTCTAATCCTCGCCTATGGAGTTAAGAACTTGTTTGTGTCGTTCCCATAACGATAAAGTTCTTAACGGCCTCATCGGATTAGGGGAGTTCAATACATGCAAAACACAGTCAACCCAAACAGACATAAATAAGCACATAATGAAGTGATTGCCTATGAACAAAGTCATTCCGTTTATTATTCAAAGATAGTTTATGATTTCACAAGGAAATAGTAAAGCAAACATCTGTTTTGAGGGCACTAATCCTAACACAACCTTCACCTAATCAGCTCGAACAAGTACCAATCACTTCATCGTCTATCCCCGAACTACGGCGAACAAATGCTGCTAAGATTCGGCAAAGTGGTAGTTGCATCGTCTCCTGAAATGGATAAGCTGTTCTTGAGGACACAAGACGTCGTATTTGCCTCGAGGCGCTCCCTCAGCGCTGCTGGAAAATATACCAGCTACAAATTCTCCAACATGGGGTGGGCACCGTACGGGCCCTACTGGAGACAGGCCTGAAAGATCTTGCTCACAGAGGTTTTACATGCGAAGAGGCTCAAGTCATTTGAGCATATTTGCTTGGAGATGAGGCGAAATTTCCTACCTCGTTTGTTTTCCCTGTCGGGGAAACCGGTCGTGTTGAGGAACCATTTGAGGCGTTTTACTGTGATGCATGTGAGTCGGATGGTGCCGAGTAACGAATTCTTTAAGGAATTGAAACACGAGAAGTCTGTTTTGAGTGTGGATGAATTGCAGGGGATGTTGAATGAATGGTTTGTGCTGAACGGGGATTGCAATATCGGGGACTGGATACCATGGCTCGATTTTCTTGATTTGCAGGGATATGTGAAGAAGCTGAAGGCTCTGTAGAGAAAGTTTGATGGGTTTCATAACTTTGTGATCGATGATCATGAGGCGAGAAAGGATGGTGGGGGAGCGGGTTTCGTCCCAAATGATGTGTTGGATGTGTTCTCACAACGAGAAAACAGCCGAAAACCGACAGGGAAAAACCGACGGAAAATTCCGTAGGTTTTCCGTTAGAATTTCCGACTGAAAATCGACGGAATTCCAACGGAATTCCCACGGCCAAGCAAAATTGCATTCCAATGGAAAAGCCGTCGGAATTCCGTTGGAATTCCATCGAAAAAGTTAGTGGAATTTTAAAAAAAAATTACGCCAAAAATTCCAACGAAATTTCGTCGGTTTTCCATTGGAATCCCGTCGAAAATTTTGGCGCAATTCTAAAACAAATTACGCCAAAAATACCGACGGGATTTTCCATCGGTTTTTCGTTGGAATTTTTCTTTCAATGAAAATTCAAAAGGAAAACCAATGGAAAACGTCGTCGGTATTTTTATTCTTTTTTAAAAAAATCCAACGAAATTATTTCCATTGGGTCTCCGCTCAAATTTTCAAAGAAAAAAATTTCCAATGCTCGGTTTTGTTATTCTTGATTTAAAAAAAAAATCAACGGGATTTTTTCCGTTGGTTTTCCATTGGAATTTTTGTTGGAATTCCGTTGGTTTTCCGTTGGTGTCCAGATAGACGGGATCCACCGCCTGGGGGTCAGAGGCTGCTTATTAGAGCTCGTGCATATGCCTTGGAAGGCGAGGAAATGGATGAAGACGTAGATCCCACCGCCGTTGTTGAAGGTACCATTTACATTCATGGCATGAACATACATACCTTGTTTGATCCGGGGGCTACCCACTCTTTTATTTCTTGTGATGGTTCTATTAAATTGCCTCTATGTGTTACTCTTTCTTCTGTATATTATGTTGTGAGTACTCCTTTTGGTGGTAGTATAAAAACTAACCGGGTTTTTAGAGAGGTGCCGGTGAGTATTGAGGGTTGGGGTTTTCTCTACGGATTTCATTGAATTATCTATGTCTCGGTATGGATCTATCTTGGGAATGGATTGGCTTTACAAGCACTGTGCTACCGTTGATTGTCGGACTAAGAGAGTACAATTGGGTTTAGAAATTATAACGGGTCTAAGCTCTAAACAGAGCCTTTATTATCTTTTTCGGAAGCTCGAAAATAGGTTTGTGACGGGGCTACGGGATTCATAGCTTATATTCTTAATCAACCTAAAGATCAAGTGAAGTTAGAAGAGACAGAAGTGGTTAAGGGGTTTCCCGAGGTTTTTCCAGAAAATTTAGATTCATTGCCACCGGAAAGGGAGATAGAATTTGTGATTGACTTGTATCCGAATGTCGAGCCGTATTCTAAACCTCCATATTGGATGGCTCCGGCAGAGTTGAAGGAACTAAAGGTGCAACTTGAGGGTCTTTTGGAAGTCGGGTACATTAGACCAAGTTCGTCGCCGTGGGGTGCGCCGGTATTATTTGTGAAGAAGAAAGACGGTACTTTGAGGATGTGTATTGATTACCGGGAGTTGATGTTGGAAAACACGAATCAGAAAGCAGCGGAAATTTAAAAAATTTTCCAACAAAAGGACCTTGGACTCGCAATCGTGTATCCAAATTCGTAGAGATAAGAAACTTACTTTTCTTTTATTCTTTCTTGAAGCGTTTCAAGCCTCCCAAGAACGCTCTTCTCGCGGCTTGATCCCCTCTCCTTGGTAAAGCTCGAATCTTCAAACTTCTAACTTGAAGCTCTCTAGAGATAGTCCACCAACTTGACTACAATCTAACTAGTAAGGATGTTAGTTCTCTAGTTAGTGTTTAGCCTTAACCTAGGGTTTAATTTATCTTGGAGAAAGGATGGTGTTCAACGCATGAACCAAAAGAAGATCATCAATTATTTTCCAACTTTGACTTTGAATTCTATTTCAAGTCAACTTTTAAGAGAGCTAAAATATCCAAACTATTTTTGGATAATTTTATACTTTATTTATTTAAAATAAATAACTTATTTTATCTAATTAATTAATTCATAATTAATTAACTAGATTATTTTTCTCCAAAATAAGACTTTCTTTTTAATTCAAAATTAAACCAAAGTCCATTAAATAATTAACAACTTAATTATTTAATATCCAATTAAATAGTCACGTGTGGCACACGTGTCATAATGACACGTGTCCAGTCACGTGACCCACACATGTGATTTCACACGTGTGGAACCCTCTAGGCACGATTAACTCATTTAATCATTTTAAAGCCTCAACTCATGTAACCAAGTTGTTGTGTGTGACCCTCTAGGTTCTCAATTCAATTAGCAGTGACCCTAATTAATTAATTCACTAATTAATTAATCAGTCCACAGATTAAACGACCATAGTCTAGCAACAGGTGTTTAACCACTAGCTGAATTGGAATGCTCGGATTCGACAGAACATTTAAGTCATTGATTCATGTGAGATACAATCCTCCTACTTACTATCTCTCAACCAAGATCTAGGGCAAGGGAATAATCAGAACCCTAATAATCCAGTCTTAAAGCTAAGTGCATTTCATATCCATTTGATCTCAATCCAAGAAACCCTTTTCTTGATGTCTTGATCTACTGCCTTGGCCAAGGACTCCATATGGCATATAAATGACTTACACAATAAGAGATCACCTTGCATATGCAAGTGTAGGTCCTTTCTTGATTCTCATTCACTTTCATGAATCACTTGTGCAGCCACAGCATAAGCCTTGAATCAGTTGTCTAAGGCGACACCCTTTAAAGCTTACACCTAAGACTACAGAGTTAACTCATAAAGTGACAAGGAACCTCAAGTCTTAAGGATCAATTAATCACATCAATGACTCGTGAGATATTTCCTAATCTGGAAGTTTCCATTTCCTGAAATAGAAACTTCCTTTCCCATTTAGGAATGTTCTCACAACGGGCACCTCAGTGAACTTACTTATTAAAGTAAGTACCCTCATGTATCACGCACGTATCAACTATACACTTTGCACCTCCATGAAACAAGGTGGTCCTTCTTAAGGGCGTGATCCCACAAGCAAGCCTTAGAGGAGTCAGGTTGACACTCCCACTATCTGTAGGACTCATCGGCTTGGAGTATTTTACTAATCATGACTTATGTGATATAGGGCTCGTTTCATGAACCATTTCACCTAAATGGTGGAGTCCTAAAGTCATCAGGATTAGGGGAGTTCTCATACATGCACAGATAAAGTAAACGGATACCAAACAAGAGCATATAAAGAAGTGTTGCCTCAATTTGTTATTTCATTCAAAGATTGTCTGTGATTACAATAAGGAAAAGCACAAAGCGGATATACAATCGGCTTTCTAGGGCACTATTCCTAACACAAACAACTCCTCAATGTGGGGTAGAGGATATTTATTCTTAGAGTATTTGTAATTGTTTTAGAAAGCCTGAATTACGAAACTGTATTTTTTCCTGAAAGTTTCTGAAAATTGGTTTTTGCAAAATTTAATTTTTTGAAAACTATTTTAGTTTCGTAACAGTTGAATCGGATGACCATTAAGAATAAATATCCTCTACCCCACATTGAGGAGTTGTTTGTGTTAGGAATAGTGCCCTAGAAAGCCGATTGTATATCCGCTTTGTGCTTTTCCTTATTGTAATCACAGACAATCTTTGAATGAAATAACGAATTGAGGCAACACTTCTTTATATGCTCTTGTTTGGTACGCGTTTACTTTAGCTGTGCATGTATGAGAACTCCCCTAATCCTGATGACTTTAGGACTCTGCCATTTAGGTGAAATGGTTCATGAAAGGAGCCCTATATCACATAAGTCATGATTAGTAAAATGCTCCAAGCCGATGAGTCCTATAGACAGTGGGAGTGTCAACCTGACTCCTCTAAGGCTTGCTTGTGGGATCACGCCCTTAAGAAGGACCACCTTATTTCATGGAGGTGCAAAGTGTATTGTTAATACGTGCGTGATACATGAGGGTGCTTACTTTAATAAGTAAGTTCACCGAGGTGCCCCGTGTGAGAACATTCCTAAATAGGAAAGGAAGTTTCTATTTCAGGAAATGGAAACTTCCAGATTAGGAAATATCTCACGAGTCATTGACGTGATTAATTGATCCTTAGACTTGAGGTTCATTGTCACTTTATGAGTTAACTCTGTAGTCTTAGGTATAAGCTTTAAAGGGTGTCGCCTTAGACAACTGATTCAAGGCTTATGCTGGGGCTGCACAAGTGATTCATAAAAGTGAATGAGAATCAAGAAAGGACCTACACTTGTGTTTGCAAGGTGATCTCTTATTGTGTAAGTCATTCATATGCCATATGGAGTCCTTGGCCAAGGCAGTAGATCAAGACATCAAGAAAAGGGTTTCTTGGATTGAAATCAAATGGATATGAAATGCACTTAGCTTTAAGACCGTATTATTAGGGTTCTGATTATTCCCTTGCCCTAGATCTTGGTTGAGAGATAGTAAGTAGGAGGATTGTATCTCACATGAATCAATGACTTTAAGGTTCTGTCGAATCCGAACATTCCAATTCAGCTAGGGGTTAAACACCTGTTGCTAAACTATGGTCGTTTAATCTGTGGACTGATTAATTAATTAGTGAATTAATTAATTAGGGTCACTGCTAATTGAATTGAGAACCTAGAGGGTCACACACAACAACTTGGTTACATGAGTTGAGGCTTGAAAATAATTAAACGAGTTAATCGGGCCAAGAGGGTTCCACACGTGTGGGTCACGTGAGTGACACGTGTCATTGTGACACGTGTCTCACGTGAATATGTATATATATTATATATATTAAATAATTAATTTGTTAATTATTTAATAGACTTTGGTTTAATTTTTGAATTAAAAAGAAAGTCTAATTTTGGAGAAAAATAATCTAGCTAATTAATTATGAATTAATTAATTGGATGAAATAAGTTATTTATTTTAAATAAATAAAGTATAAAACTTGAATTAGAATTCAAAGTCAAAGTTGGAAAATACTTGATGATCAAGTAATAGGAGAGAGAGAGAGACCAAATCCTTAGTCCATAAGGACTAGGAATTTTGGCCACTTCCCTCACCTATATATAGGGGAGCTCGAGCTCCCCTTAGAGCTAATTGGCAATTCTTTTGGTCCATGTGTTGAACACCATCCTTTCTCCAAGATAAACGAAACCCTAGGTTAAGCCTAAACACTAACTAGAGAACTAGCATCCTTACTAGTTAGATTGTAGTCAAGTTGGTGGACTATCTCTAGAGAGCTTCAAGTTTCAAGTTTGAAGATTCGAGCTTTACCAAGGAGAGGGGATCAAGCCGCGAGAAGAGCGTTCTTGGGAGGCTTGAAACGCTTCAAGAAAGAATAAAAGAAAAGTAAGTTTCTTATCTCTACAAATTTGGATACACGATTGCGAGTCCAAGGTCCTTTTGTTGGAAATTTTTTAAATTTCCGCTGCTTTCTGATTCGTGTTTTCAACAGTTTGATATACTCCAAGGATCCAAAGTTTATTCGAAGCTTGATTTAAGACAAGGGTATTATCAATTACGGATCCAAGCCGAGGATATTCCGAAGACGGGCTTCAATACGAGATATGGGCATTATGAATTCGTGGTTATGCCTTTTGGTTTGACAAATGCTCCCATCGCTTTCATGGATATGATGCATAGAATTTTTCGACCTTTTCTTGATAAGTTTGTTATGATCTTTATCGATGATATTCTGGTTTTCTCCAAGTCGGTTGAGGAACATGCAAGGCATCTTGAGCTTGTGTTGAAAACATTGAAGGAACACCAATTGTTTGCAAAATTTAGTAAATGCAAGTTTTGGATTGACCGAGTTTCTTTCTTGGGCCATATTATTTCGAGGAATGAACTAGAAATTGATCCTTCTAAAATTGAGGCAGTTTTAAAGTGGGAAAGACCAAAGAATGCCTCTGAGATTAAAAGCTTCTTGGGATTGGCGGGTTATTATTGGAGGTTTGTGCAAGATTTTTCTAAAATTGCCTCTCCTTTGACTCGGTTAACAAAGAAGGATGTTAAGTATGAATGGAATGAAAGTTGTGAAAGGAGTTTCAACATTTTGAAAGCGAAATTGGTTTCGGCCCCTGTTCTAAGTCTTCCAGATGGTTTAGAAGGATATGTAGTTTATACGGATGCATCTAGAGAAGGTTTGGGGTGTGTTTTAACTCAAAATGGCAAAGTAATTGCTTATGCTTCCCGGAAGTTGAAGGATTATGAGAGGAATTATCCGACACATGATTTAGTGCTTGCCGCGATAATATTTGCACTTGGAAAATGGAGACATTATTTGTATGGAGTTACATTTGAGATTTACAAGGATCATAAGAGTCTTCAATATTTATTCACACAAAAAGATCTTAATTTGAGGCAACGGAGATGGATGGAACGGTTAGAAGATTATGATTGTGTGATCAAGTATCATCCCGGGAAAGCTAATGTGGTTGCCGATGCTTTAAGTCGAAAAGTTGATGTTTCGAATTTGGTGACTGGAGAAAGTGGTAAGATCGAGCCTATTGTGATAAAAGGCCGGGTATTCAACATTTCTATTCAACCGAAATTGAAATAGAGGTTGTTTGAAGCTCAAGGAAAAGATCCGGAAGTGCAAAAGTTAGTTGCTAAAGCAAGAGAAGATCCAAAAAGTCCATTTGAGTTTGATGAAGCTGGTTTTCTTCGCTTCAAGAACCGAATAGTGGTACCCGATGATTTGAAAAGGGTATTACTTGAGGAAGCTCATAAGTCGGCATATTCGGTACATCCGGGAGGAAACAAAATGTATAAGGACTTGAAACAGTTTTATTGGTGGCGTGGATTAAAGAAGGATGTGGCTGAGTTTGTAAAATGTTGTTTAACATGTCAGCAAGTTAAAGCTGAGCATCAAAAGCCCGGAGGTCTTTTACAGCCGTTGCCTATTCCCGAGTGAAAGACGGAACAGGTGACAATGGATTTTATATCCGGGTTACCAAAGGTGAAAGGCAGGTATGACGGTATTTGGGTGATCGTAGACAGATTAACAAAGTCTGCTCATTTCTTACCGGTTCGAATGTCTTCCAAGATTAGGAAGTTGACCGAGATTTATAATAGAGAGATTGTTCGTCTTCTTGGGATTCCAGTGAGTATTGTTTCTGATAGAGATCCCCGTTTTACTTCTAAGTTATGGCAAGAATTATAAGGTATTTTGGGTACGAAACTTCAGTTTAGCACGACTTTTCATCCTCAAACCGATGGCCAACCTCAAAGGGTGATACGATATTTGGAAGATTTGCTCCGGTCTTGTGCTTTGGATTTTCAAAACTCGTGGCGTGATCAACTTCCATTAGTTGAGTTTGCATATAACCATAGTTACCAATCCTCTATCGGCATGGCTCCTTATGAGTTACTCTATGGTCGGAAGTGCCGGTCTCCGTTATTCTTTGATTTAGAGGAATGGAAATGGACGAAACAAGAAGGGGTAAAGAAAGGAGAGAAACTTGAGAAATCTTCTAAGGCCGTGAGAACCATGATTGAGAAAGTTCAACTTATACAACAACGGATGAAGGCCGCATAAGATAGGCAGAAAAGTTATGCTGACCTTCACCGGAGAGATCTAAAGTTTGAAGTTGGAGATCGGGTTTTCTTAAAAGTATCTCCAAGAAAGGGGTTTTCTCGTATTGGAAAGGGAGGAAAGCTTAACCCTTACTATTTGGGTCCGTTTGAGATTCTTGAGAAAATTGGAGAAGTGGCTTACAGATTAGACTTACCTCCTAATCTTACCGTGTAACACCCCGGAGCGAAGGGCGCCACATCCCCCGCACCGTAGCCCAACACGTGAAACGAATTGGAGACTCCGTCCACGCATCAAGCCATGGCGAACGGGTGACAAACAAAATCCAACCTAAGCTAGGCGCTCTAGACCCTACTCAGAGTGCGCAACAAAATAACTAACGAATGCGGAAGCACCAGAATCTCACAAAACAAATAAATAAACTCGAGACAAATCGAAATTAACGATTCAAGTTATACAACCTTTACAATTTCGAATTTAACGTCAAAACTTATACATATATCATAACTTAGCAAAATTCATAAATAAACAAAATACAATGCATGTGACTCAAGCTTTCCCAAAATAAAGACTCAAAGACGATCGCCTAGCTCCAACTCCTCAGAACGAATACCTGCAAATTCAAATCAAAGGGGGAAAAAGATAGAAATAACAAGGGTCAGTCCTAGAGACTGGTGAGGGGGCTAACACACGCACCCATATATATATATATAAGAGCAAAGCATAAACAAAGCTGAAAGGAATCATGAACCAGGCATAATTTTTGCATTCTAAAACATTTAACCCGTGGTAATATATGTAAAGAAAGAAGTTTGGGGCCGAAGGCCAAATCAAGTCAAGTTTTAGAGTTTAGAAATTCGCCCTGGTTTCACAACCATAAACGAAACATAACGAACCGAAAGCTTAAATCCATCCCACTTACTCCAGAAGCAATGGCGAAGCGAATTACAAAACAAATCATAAATCATTCCCACCCCAACACCGTTTGGGGAAGAGAGGTGCCTCTCTCCACCCCCCACATATACACGAAATGAGACGGGGGATCCACCCGCTCCTTCGATGGGTCACGAAGCACGCCGTCGGCTCAAGAAGACCCGCTTTCCCCTCGACCTCCCGAGGATGAGCTAAGTCTCCCTTTTATGGAGAAGTGCACAGGGGTGGTAACCGGCGACCCCATGGCCGTCCCGGGTCTCCCTTACCCACAACTCCGGGGCCCATCACACAAACACATATTCTTATGCTGATCATACTTATCATACTTACCATACGAAGCTTAACCACAGGTCATACCACGCTTACACACACACACACTCTTATCAAAGCTTGTCAAAACAAATGAAAATAGAGCTTATATACTTATAAAAGCGTTTTCAAAGTCTCAAGACAAACGGGACAAATCCCACAAAATATGTATCCAAACACATATCTATATATATACTTATATAAGTCGCATGCGGGTTCGAAATACCAATAAGGTTTTAGGTCATAATAACTAAAAGGAAAGGAAACCTCACCTTGTCGACCAAACCGAACAAAACGGACGGAAAGCAAACCAAAGGACCCCCTCCTCAACAACGGAACGATCCTAAGAGCAAAACAAAGAGCAAGAGGCAAACTTAGACTCAAAATGAACCATATTGACGCTCGAAAAATGCATATGAATGCGAATGATGCTTATGAAGCTTAACAAATTGACAAATAATGCATACGAGTTCATATTTCTTCATAAGTCTCATAAATCATGTCAAACGAATTCATAGATTTCATATAACGAACATATCATACCATACAACATGTTATCAACGTATTCATATCATATAAAGAGCAACGATTGGTCATGCAAGGCATATAAACGAGACAGAAGGTCATAAACGCACGTTAAAGAAGCATATCGCACATATGAAGCCATAATTCGAAAACGAGCACATAAATCAAATCTTAAATTCATATAACATAAGTTAACACACAATACGTTAAGCTAAAAATGCATATAGGTCACAAACGGGACAAAAGAAAGCAATTAAAAGCAACGAAACAACGAAAGAAACTACCCCGAGGCACCACCGTGACAAATGACACGGCCATATCCAAAACACGAAGGAAACGGACACGGCGGTGTCCGAATTTAAATAAATCAGATGTCCAAGTCTAGGCCTTGACACGTCCGTGTCACTAATCAGCACAAACTGGACACGGCCGTGTCCAGTTCAAATTTCTGAAAAACGGTTTTTGGTGCAGCAACATTTTCAAAGGCAAAATCAGGGCATTTCGGGAGCAGCTCTTGGGGAACTTCTTAGGCCTCAAATACACACATAACATGCATGAAATACGCACAAAAGAATCACATTAAAAGGCAAAAGAATGCAGCAACAAAGATCATTTAAATCAAGCAACAAAAATCGGACAAAGAAGAGCAAACCATGCATTCATGCCATGATCACCAACTTAGGGGCTGAGTTAGGAGTTAAAAGTTTGGGAACTAAATGTTAACATGCTAAGCTACTCAAATACTCCATGTATATGCAAATTGACATGAATTGGAGCACATTAGGACCACCAAGTAATCACAAAAATGCAACAGCAGCAGTTCGGTTATACCATGCTTTCAAATAGGCCATGCACTTCAAATTTGGGTCAAAATGCAAGTTAAAAGCTATAAAGGGCAAAGCTAAAATAAAGAGAAATTCATATACTTCATGTTCATGCAAATTTACACGAAAATAAGCACAAGAGATCAACCAAACACTTCAAGTATCACAGCAGCAGTTAGGTTCGTGCATAGCATACAAACAGGCCTCATGTTTCGATTTAGGAGCTGAAAATGGATCTAAAAGCTTGCAAGAGCAAGGTTAAAATGTAAAGCAATTAGTATACAACATCTCCATGCAAATGCACACGAATTGGAAGTCATTAACTCAAGCAACAAAGCACAAATCCACACAGCAGCAGCAGATCTCGTAGAGCAGATAGTATGCTAGGTTTCATGCTCAAAACTCAATATTTCTTCAAAGGTTTTAATGGAAAATCATTCCTTACATAACCACCAAGTATTAGAGATAAAAAATGGAGCATAATAAGTTCATATGATCAGATTTAGCACCCCAAAACAGCCACACAAAACTGATGCAAGAAAGGCATGAAAACAAGTCATATTCTAACTCATATATCCAGCTGAAAAGGGGCATAAAATCAGGGGAAAACAGGGCATATTCATAGAACAACATGTATACTACATTACCAAGCATTATCATACGAAATTGGAGGCAAGAATTCATCCATTTGATCTCAAAAACGTGACAGCAGTTTGGTGAAAATGAGCAGATTTGCAGCAGCAGTTCGGATTCCAGTTTCATGCTTAAATACTCAAGCTTTTCTTCAAGTTATCAATGGTAGATCATATATTACACAACTAACATGAATTATAAGTCATATATTGAGATTAAGAAGCTCAAATAATCAGTTAACATGAATCAAACCCCCATGAAACTCAAGCTAAGACAAGGATTCAAAAAAATGAAGTCTAACCCTAACTATTCATGCAAGCCTCCATTCCCTTATTAAATCTGATGCATTTCATGAATTACAAGGATCAAATGAAGCATAGAAGAGAGGAGAATACATAAATATACTTACCTTTAAGATATGAAGAAGTATGGAGAAGATTTGTCTTCAAAATCTCAAGACATGGAAAGGGGCTTCTTTCTTCTTCTTTTCTCCATGGATCAGCTGCTCTTTCCTTCTCTCTTGGGTGTTATGGGACGAAATGAAAGGGTAGGGAAGGGGTAGGGCTGAGTTAATATCATATAAACCAAGGTTAAAGGCTTGAGTATGGTTAAATTGGGCCCACAAGTCCAAGACTAGTCAAAGAAGGTGGCTTTAGCACAAGCTGTTCGTTTCGGGCGAAAAACGAGGGTCTAAATGGGCTTAGAAAAATACCAATTCAGGTTCCTTGGTTTCATCTCTTCGTTACGAGTCCGAAGCTTCTTCCGGAATTCGAATCCGAATTCCCGAGCTCAAGTTATGGCCTCCGGAACACGAGGCGCGTTAAAACAAGTTAGGCCCTCATGTCCCTCGTCAAATACTTAAGGTTTAAAACCTCGACAAACGAACACGGAAACTTAAAACGAGCATGCAAACACATTCATAACTCACATATATCACGCATATCAAAATTTCACAAAAATCGGAATTGAATTTCGGCACATAACGAGCAATTTACAAGTATGCAAACTTAAACGTTTAAAATTCAAAGTTCAAGAATATAAACAATTAATTTCATATTAATTCAAATAATCAAATAAGCATAAAAAAAACACTCAAATACGTAATTAAATAATTTAAATGCGTACAAAACTCTCCCGTTACGGCGTACCTGGAAATCCGAACGATCGGGATGTTACATACCGGGATTCATAATGTCTTTCATGTTTCTCAACTCAGAAAGTATTATCCGGATAAAACAAAAATTTTCCCCGTTGAAGAGGTTGAGTTGGAACCGAATCTATCCTTTGTTCAGAAACAGGTTGGAATTTTGGACAGGAAGTATCAAGAATTGAGAAATAGGCGAATTCCTATGGTCAAGGTATTAAGGAGAAGTGATAAGACTGAAGAAATGAGTTGGGAGCCGGAAGAGAAGATGAAGAGATTTCATCCGGAGTTATTTACGTCCAATCAGTGAATCTGGGGACCAGATTCTTCTAAGAGGGGGAAAGTTGTAACGCCCCAAATTCCGGAAGTTCAGGTAAGCACGCCACGTGCGGGTCTTCTGGAGTTGGGGGTTATTTTAATTATTTCATTTGCTCATTTATAATATTCATTACATTATTGGGTGCATTGTACATTCTTATGTACTTATATGAATTAGTTTTAATGTGAGTTTATAAATAATAAGTGATAATGTGCCTAATTGTATTATATGACTTTAATTGATCATTTCATAAATATGTGGACTTAATTGCATAACATGAATTGAAGTTAATTGCTCATACCTTATGGAATGATACTTGTGTGCATTCATTTAAATAACTTAGGGACTTAAGTGCAATTAGTGTTGTTTCATGCCGGTGGGAGATATATTATATCATGTATATACATTTCATTCCTTACCTTTCATTCATCAACTCAACACAAGAATTTCACACACTCACACCTACTAAAAATCGATTTTCACACCAAGAGAAGGAAGGAAATTTACTTCTCAATTCAAGCAATATTTTCGAGGATTTGGGAAGCTAGAAGCATCATCATCTTCATCTCTTCATTTCATCTCATCTTTTTCTTCATCTCAAGGTATAACATAAATTTGTATGAATCTCTTGATTGGTGTAGAAGTAGGGTTCATGGGTTAGATGATGGATTCTTGCAATATTTGAGTTAGGAGCATGATTAAGATGATTAGAGTGGAACTTGCATGAATATCTTGAAGTTTATGGAAGTTGGAAGCATGTATATTTATATGGGGTTTTCTTGATGAATTCTTGATGCTTTGATGTGTAATTCTTGGTTTATTTGTTGGATAAATGAAGTATAATGTGTATTTGATGATTTGAAATAATTGTTATGGTTGAAACTTGGTGTTATTGTGGTTTTGGTTGATTTTGGCTCGAAATGCCCTGTTTTTCTCCTGCCGCGAAGCAGGTCGCGGCCGCAACCGAAAGCAGAACAAAATTTGTCGCGCCCGCAACCCGATTTTAGCCAAGTTTCGAGATTTTGAAAAATTGGATGAAAATTCGGGCAAAAATACTTGGTCGCGACCACGACCCTGTCTTTTCTGCATGAAAAATTGAATTTCAAACTTCTCATGCATGGTTTTATTAGTTCATTTCTGGCATGAATGCTTCATTAATATGCCTCATAATGTATTATATTATGTGTATTATATGCATCATGTAATTTCATAAATTGAGTTTCATAGGGGAGGTTTGTGTAATAATTTGCATACTTTGATTGAACCTTGAATACTTGATCTTTGCTATCTCATTTGCTAACTTGAGTAAGTTTATGATATTTATTGATTTCAATTGCATGCTTGACATTAAGTGAACATGCCGTTCATCTTAATTGGTTCATGCGAGTCGACTTTCACGTACACTTGTCCTTGTTACACAGATCACGGTCCAGGAGACGAGGAGCACGCTCCTTAGAGCTTTCTTTCCACTTTTTGGTTGGTTGGTAAAGGTGAGGTTTATTTCTAGATATATAGATCCCGTATAACCCTATGTGACATTTTCGTCCAAAAGTATCTATATATCTATAGTTTTCAAACTTTATGGATTTTAAATGATTTCATGAAAAGATTGAACGGATTGATTGATTGGGCGAGTAAAGCATGTTCACGTGGGGCCCGAGGGTAGTGTATTGAGACAACCGGGAAAGCATGGGCTGACGGGTAACTCTTGCACTATCCTCACCATTTTGGGATCACCTCTGAATCCACCAGGAGGTTTGGTGGAGAAAGAAATCCCGTGCGTGGGAGTCATGTTCCCGACATACACAATGATTGGATGGTTGGGTCTTGCAAGCCCGCCATCACCCGGAGGCAAAAGGGTACACTTTTGGAGTAAGGTTGGAGAACGCCCTCACTTGTCGGGCCACGTATTGAATTGAGAATTAAATGAATTGTTAAATTGGTTCAGTTGTAATCTCGGGCGAGAATTCCTTTTACTCTTGAACTTATATTGTGTTTCCTATAAAATCTTACCCGAGATTATAGCTTGCATGATACGTGCACACATATTTATTTACACCCCTCACTCAGTCTATGGTAGATTGACACCTCACATTTTCAGGTTCTGCAGGTGGAGTGCTAGGCGAGTTTGAGTCTTTTGGTCAAGTCTAGCATCTCATTCTTATTTTGGTATTTGTATATTTTGCTGACATGTGAAAGCTTATATATATTATGGTTTCATGATAAGAACTTGCAAAGCATGTTATGGAGACAATGAACAAGATTGCTTTTGGAATATATGTAAATGATTAAGCTCTCTTCTCTTTATGCGTTGTTGTATTAATTGAGGGTTTGCCCGCCTAGCTAGCTAGTCTTGTGTTTTTTTTATTATTGTCTCCTGTTCGCTATAGGCTTGATTCATGTATGGGTGCTCGTTCCATATGCGGATCTAACTATAGTGCGGGGGAGATGGTGCCTTTGCGTTAAGGGTGCTACAACATCAATCTTTTAACTTTAAATATAGTGAGGAGACCTCAATTGGAATTTAATTTTCTAATAGACACTCTCACATATATAAATAAAAAGTTTATAATTTTAAATTACCACTCTTATGATGCTCAAACAATTCTAAAAATTATTGTATCGTATCATGTTGTATCATATTAAGGTTGGATATCGTGACAAACGTCTTGCATTTGTTAAATTTAAAAACTAACATATGTTGTACCATATTTGTATCTATGCATTATAAAATATGAGCTAATAATAAGCATATAGTGTTAATATTTAAACTAAGTTTAAAATATGAAAACTACGAAAATTTTTATTAATTATGTATCTTCATAAAAAAAACTTTTATACACACACACATATATATATATATATATATATATATATATTTTGAAGGTTTATAATATAATTAATTGTTATGTAATAGTTATTAGCAATGATTTTATATTTATATAGAAAAATAATTTTATTTATAATTTTGAATTAATAATTTAAGTGAAATGATGTAAATATTATTTTTATATTACTAGTTTTATTTTTAAATGTACAAATATCTTATAATGTAACTTATAATTAATATATTAATTTTAGTAAACGTTCTTATTGTGATACTCTATATTTTTCTATAGATTGGAGAATTCCTAATTCTCCGTTTTATTTTCATTCGAATAAGTATTTTTAAAATTTTTCACTAAATATGATTATATTTAATTCAAATAATCATATATTTAAAATTTTATATTTTAAATTAATAACAAAAAGTATTTAAATAATTAATTGAAATAAGTGTATAAATATATTTAAAGACATAATATTAATAAGAAGTAAGTTATCCAAGTTGGTAAGGGAGCCAACATTCTTCCTTGGAGACTCGAGTTTGAATCCCTGCATTGGCAATTATCGCGAGAATTAATTCTCGTGTCGGTTGGTTCAAGCTCGGCCCATGGCTCGTTTTTGGTGGTTCGGGTCTCACAAATGATTTTTTTTTATTTTTTTAAATCTATTTATTTTTATTCTATTTCCGACGGAATACCGACGGAAAATTCCGTTGGAAATCCGTCGGTTAACTTAAATATTAAATTATTTTTGTTCCGTTGGAAAAAAATCCCGACGGAAATTGCCCGTTGGTTTTCCGTTGGAAATTACGGAAATTGCCCGTTGGTTTTCCGTTGGAAATTATTTTGTTGGAAAAAATAATTTTCCGTTGGAATTCCGTCGGAAATATATTTCCAAATGAAAACCAACGGAACGGACCCGTCAGGACCCAATTCCGACGACGTATTTTCCAACGGGTGCCAACCTGTCGATTTTCCATCGGAAATCAGCTTTTCCAACGTAAAACCGATGGGTTTTCCGAAAATCCCAACCGAATTTGCCCGTTGATTTTCTGCAGTTTTTTTGTAGTGTCTTGCAAGTGGCGGAGGATCCTGGTGCTGAAGCTAAACTGACATGGGATAATATCAAGGGATTAATGCAGGTATTAATCGGATCGAACTAGATCTCATTTCAGTTTTGTAATTTATCTTCTATTTTACTCACCCACATATGTCACGGTGTACTGATGTGGTTGTTGTAAGCGTTTATGTGGCTTTATATAATAGTATATAGTATAGATGAAAATTCTCCATCTCCATTCTTAGGTCCTACAAGCCGGTGGGACCGACAGCACGGCTACTGCAGTTGAATGGGCGATCCATGAAGTCCTCAGACATCCCCATGTACTTGAAAAGGCAAAAGAGGAGCTCGATAGGGTTACTGGAAAAACCAAATGGGTCCCTCATTGTGCCATTGAAGACTGCAATGTTGTAGGCTACGACATTTCGATAGTTTTGATAAACGCATGGAGCATAGGGAGGGACCCCAACTCTTGGGATGCCCCCGAAAAGTTCTTGCCCGAAAGGTTTTCGGGCAAGGAAATCGACATGACAAATGGAAGTAACTTTGCTTTGTTGCCCTTGGGCTCGGGGAGTAGGGCATGCCCTAGATACAATCTTGGACTCAAGGTTATCAGATCTTTGTTTGTTAATATGTTACTTGGATTTGAGTTGAAATTGGTTGAGGGAATGAGGCCCGAAGATATAAACATGGAGAAGTAAAGACTCACAACACATCCTAAAGAGCCTATTACCATTGTCATGGAGCCTAGACTCCCAAACCACCTTTATTGAATCAAGTTTGTTTTAAGAACATATTGATAGGATTCTGTATTTGAGGGAGAATTAAATATATTGTCCTGAATTTAGGGATGACCCTATGGTCTTCCGGGTGGGTTTTAGTTTTGAGATGATTAAAAATTAATTCCTATGGTCTTTCGAGTTGATTTTTCGACGGGTCATATCTATTCTAAAGCATGAAATTACAAATTTTTTGAAGTTATGAGTTGATTTTTTTACTGAAAAATAAAATATACCTAAATTGCTAAATTGAGTGGGTTGGTGTACCAAAAACGCAATTTTCCCACACTTTTCAACATAGTGTAATAACATTTCTATGAAAAATTACAATACAACAGTAATACCTCACTCGTGAGATGTTATTGTACAATATATACCGAGAAAATTGTTACTTTCGTCCTATAAATTACCCATTTTTTAATTTTATATCCTATTTTGTAGTATAAATTTATGGGGAGTTAAGTAAAAATCTCCAAATTAATGGAGAGTTTTTTTAAACTGCCCCGTTTACCCCTCTATCAAATTTATTAGGGAAAATTTCATTTTTCGTCCTCTAAAGATGCCCTTGTTCAATTTTGGTCCTGATCTTTTAACATTTATCACTTTGCATCCTTTATGTTTCAAAAAATCTCAATTTCAGTCCTTTAGGTAACGGACGTTAAAAAATTGACGGAATAAGGCGCGTGTCACTCACGCGCCACTCACATTATTCAGGGCGCGTGAATAACACGCGCCTTTTTCCGTTAAAAAATTAGCGTCCGTTGCCTAAAGGACTGAAATTGAGATTTTTTGAAACAGAAAGGATGGAAAGTGATAAATTTTAAAAAATCAGGACCAAAATCGAACAAAGGCATCTTTAGAGGACGAAAAATGAAATATTCCCAATTTATTATTTTCAAATAACCTAAAAGATTACACACATATGTACTAACACCATCTTCCCCATGTAACTACTACACCCCACCCCCAACTAACCCACCACCGCCATCCTACCCCATTGCTATCTCCGCCATTGCTACCATCGAGATGCCGCCACCACCACTATCGCACCAAATTGCTACCACAACCACCACACCCTCAGCAAATAGCCACCGCCGCCACTACCTCCACGTTAAATAGTCACCACAGCCTTCGCCGCCACTACCACCACAACCCCAGCAAATCGCAGCCGCCACTACCACAAATTTGTAGAAGAGGAAAGGTGTGGGTGGGAGAAAAAAGTGGCGGGGTGAATTGGTTCTGACGAGTTTTAGGGGAAGGTTGCTTCTTTTTTTTTTTTCCCCTGAGGGAAAGGGTTTGGGCTGGGGTGGGGGGGGGGGGGGGGGGA
This sequence comes from Lantana camara, assembly GCA_037501455.1. Taxonomy (NCBI): domain Eukaryota; kingdom Viridiplantae; phylum Streptophyta; class Magnoliopsida; order Lamiales; family Verbenaceae; genus Lantana; species Lantana camara. The sequence goes on along the minus strand of CM074855.1, from coordinate 23,647,678 downwards.
TGGGTGTTTGATTTTTTTTTTTTTTATCTTTTTTGTTTTTGGTTATAATTTTTTTTTTTTTGAATATATGTTAATGAGTTATATATACATATATATATTTTAGATTTCCAATAGAAAAATATATATTTTTCCTTTTGATTTGTTATTATATAATTTTAAAAAAAATCATCATGTGTATATATATATTTTTAGTATCATATTTTAGTAATTTTTTAAATTAATATTTTTATTTATTTATTTTGTAAAGGTAATAAATATATGTATACATATTATATTAACATAGTTAATTTGTTTGATATAAATTAATAAATTGGTAACGTTTAAATATAAATAATTAATTCAATTTCATAGGGTTTTAAGTGAAAGCAAAATATTTTTGTATTGTCATCAGTGAGAACAAAATATTTTAGAAGGGTAAGTTACAATTATTTTTATTTGTAATTGACGGATAATTAACGGTGGGACGAAATTTGTGAAAAATCAAATAATACAGAATTGAAATTGAGAAATCACTAATGGTTGGGACCAAAATTAAAAAAGTGGATAATTTGTAGAACGAAAATAATTTCCTAAATAATTTCCTTGTATATATATATATATATATATATATATACACTAAGGTCCTGATGCATAGATTAATTTGTAATTACTCCTAAACTCTCAAGTAATCTACGTGTAATCTGATCATGAGTTCATGGCTCCTGAGGTTCAAATAGTGATTGATATGTCGCTTTATAAAGTGAATCAATTTCTGGATGAAATAGTAATTTTCTCTAAAAAAATATTTTCTAATTATGTTTCTGTATCAAAATGTCATAACGTCCTAGCATCAAGCTGTAAGAAATTTTCGCCAAGATCAACATCATGAATTTAGAATATGAATATAATTGAGAGTGTAAATATACCTAATTTTCGCCTATTGAATTGAACCTGATATTTACCGATCTTGTTGGGAAATTTCACGTGGTATGTTCGACTTCTCTGGCTAGATCTTCCCTTCTTTCTCTCACCGACAATTGACAGCTTAATGGGAAAACATATATCAATAACGTGGAGTGGAGAGGGGATCTAACCAACAATAAATATAACCCTAGGAGCCCTCCCATCACGGGCTTTCTAGAGTTGGCCTACACCAGCTGTCAGACCACGTCTACTAAAAATCAAGCCTTTAACGATAGTGGGTCAGTTAAATAGGCCTGATAAGTCTTGTCCCATTAACCGTATTAATTTAACCCGTTTTATTTTTAATACAACCATCAATTAATAGAAGTCCAATAAGAAATATTCTTACAGCCTCCCACTGGACAATATTAATTGAAGTTTTGACTCCAAAAACCAAAAAAAAGAAAAAGACACATTTTTTTTTGATCAAAATGACTCTCGGGCTAAACTATAAAAGAAATTTTGACTGTGACCACAGATTTTGAAAAACAATACGGCAATAGACAAAACTTTCAACAATCCGATCCGGCGAAAGCACTAAATAACGAATCATGGCGGTGATTGCATCATTTATTGATACAAGACGTTCCATGGTCACAAATACCAGCAACTTCCACTGACATGGATTCAGACGTGGTGGTGTAGTAAGAAATAACATTCAAATATGACCCAAATATGCTATTTCATTGTCGGTCCTCCGATTTTCTTATATGATACGAATTTCTACACAATATGAAATCCTAAGAAAATCTAATTTCCTTATCATATACGGTCTCGGAAGCAGTATGAAACCCAAAGGAAATTATAGTTTTCTTGTAAGATATGGATTTCTAAAACAACATGAAATCCCAAGAAAACTCAACAACTTATCAGGAAGTTATGTTTGTCTCATGTAATACTCAATATACAATATGGTGTATTTATGAGACATATCCAATATTTCTTAAGAACAACACCAATCTTAAGACAAATATACATGCGAGATACACAACTCAATCATGTGCACATAAAAGAATTATTGATGAGTAAAAAAAAATAGTCTCGCATTGAGTGCACATAAGATATTCAAAATGCGTATTATATTCGCATTTTGAATGGAAACAAACTACATAGCTCAATACACACATTATAAAGCTAAGTTGCACTCACATGTTCTCTTGTCAAGATATCAAGAAATTTACATACTGGCCTAAGTAATGTGCTATGTCAAAATAACGCCACATGAGTTTAATGGAGTAACATTATCACTACTAACAAGTAGTATATCATCATCATAAAGAATAAGACATTAATGTACTCCCACTAATTCAATAATCATCACATATCTACGTGAAAATTATGAATACCCATCAACAATTGGCAAATAGAGCCAAAATACAATATGCTCCTCAATAGACCAAAAAAATTGTCCTCATCGAGTTTCTTTATAAGAAACCACTTATCTAGACAAAACCATATCAATACAGAAACTAGGAGAGTTAATCACCAAACACAAGTCTCCTATTTTGTGACGTATATTTTTTAACTCAATAAAGCTTAGAAAGGTCTCAGTGAATTAATCAATGTTCTAAAATTCACTTTCAAAATGTTTCGTTTCTCAAACCTACTAACCAGTATGCACATGTAGGTTTATATTAAATATTGATCTATCTCAAATTTTAGTGAAATAATGGAAATAATAATCAAGTCTATTATTTTCAAGATATTTCACTAAATCAACAAGACATTCTAACAATCAATATATGAGTGTCTCAAATACTTGATCGGTTAGCTAATGGTCATCACCAATTGAGAAAAGATCGCGTTGCACAAAAGTTATGGGGTGTGTCATTTATTCCATAACAAGAAACTTCTATCTTTCACAATTTTCAAGAAATTATTAAAAAATAATGTATCCACATTCACCCCCCTTTTTAAATAATTTCTTTGAAATCAAATTTTGATAGAAACAATTGTGAAAGAACTCCCACATACCTAGATAAATTAAAGACTAATATGAGTTCATGACGGTATGAACTCCCACATATCTAGATGAGTTAAAAATTGAACCAGGATCAATTTGATAACAAAATGAAAATCATTCCTTAATTTGCAATAAATGCAAGATATCTTTATCCAAATAAATTTTAAGATATCTACTGAGTAGGATCTCAAAGTGAAAGAACTCAGATAAAGAGTTTACGATCTCTTTCACACATTCCTATCACATATTGGAAATCAAGCTAGTAGTGGAGATCAAAATTTAAAATTGTCAGTCATACCTAAAACATTTTGTCATTTCAGATTTATACAGTAGCAATATGTATACGGAAAAATGGATATTTGGATCAAGCAATAGCCAAATAATGTGCAAGATCAAATAATTTCAAATATTGCATACCGGCCCAAAACCAACAATTTTACAAATATTTGATAAACATTTATGTTCAAGTTTGAATTCAAGAACTTCCTTTTGTTTCCAAATATAAGAGTTCAAACATAATTTCTCAAAGTAGTAAAAGCACATGTCGAAAGTAACTCGTGTCAACTCATTTGGAATAAAACAGACATATATAGTAACAGTTTAAGGTGAAACTCATAGTCAAATTCTTACAATCAATGCGGAATTTTAGAATTTAACATTTTATCCAATATTATTATAGCTTCCACACAATTATATTTAAAATAACTTACTCAACTATTTTGAAATCTCTTAGAAAAATAATTTTCTTTATATCCCAAGAAAAAAAATTTATTGAAAACAAGACTAAAAAATTGAGTAAAGCCGCCATTAGAGTACAGAAAAAACTCTAATTGACAACGTAAGAAATATGACCAAAAAATTTACACAAATAACATATAGTCAGAGTTCACGAATCTAAAAGTTTAAGTAATACATCATACTTAAAGCCAACTCAAAGATTCTTGGTAATGTGACACATGCATTTTACTCAAGTAACTAAAATTTCACATAAGAAAAGAAAATCCCACATAAATCATAAAAATATCAACTTTAGGGATTTTTCAAAAGCAACTTCATGCCTATTAATTACCCCACAATTAACAATACATTGTGTCAAATTTTATATTTAGGCTTACAATTTTACTTGTTTGAAGTAAATTCTCATAGAGCCTAAAATCAATAGCCAATAGTATTGTTCCATATACCAAGGCAAGAAAACAAGCTCAACCAAAGAGTATTAGCCTATCATTTATGCTAATAAACAATAAGTTTCTAATTACATGCACAATTTATATAAATGCAATGTAATTATGAAACAAGAACACTTATTAAATAAGCTGGAAACAATATAGCTTATTTATGAGAAAATTAACACTTGTCATGATGAACTCCCCTTTGGGCAGAGTTTATCACACAAAACATATTTTCTCCATGCAAGAGCAGTACAAGAATATCCTAATTTTCGAAAAGTTGACTCCTTTGGGAGAACGAACCCTCTAAATTAGTAAATTTCAGTCAATATGCTCTGCCTCAATAGTTCAAAATATTTATTCATATAAACTCCATTTAAACAAGTGAGGATATATTTTGTCATGTCATAAGAATTTCTCAATATTCGTGTGATATATCATGCACGTTCCAATATAGGACATTTAATCACATAAGATCATATAATATACACATGATGGAGTTCAACATATTATTTTGTATACTTTAAACTATGTATACAAAAAATTACTATTCAAACTCATAGTAACAATATGGAAAAAACATGAATGCAACATATTATGATCATCAGACAATCAACAAGAATAAGCTTAGAAAATATAGCTTTATTCTATAGAGAGTCCAAGGTGTCATGACAAACTCCCCTTTGGGCAGAGTATGTCACACATAATAGGTCCCTCCGTACAAAATGGTATAGAAATACCTCAGTGTTCGAAAATCGCTTCCTTTGGGAAACTAAATTTGCTTAATTGATGTACCCTATCATTATGTCTTGCACAAATAAAATAAAATTATTATATATATCTCACCCCCTTTGGGTAGGAAAGAATGCATAATAATTCATTCACTCGAAATATGCATGTTCCGAATTTTACAAGTCTTCATAAATAGAACACTTTGGTGTAACTATCTACTTAAACTTAATAAATTAGGAACATAACCGAATTCTAATAGATTGCCCAATTTTGCACACACACGTTATGTATGCAAATACTCCCACAAAATAAAGTACGAAAACTATATGTATTTTTGGAAGTTATCTATAATATAATATGTTGCATGCAAATTATTCCCAGGATCTAATTTGCATGTAAAGCAGTCAATCAAAGTAATTCGATTCCAACCAATATGATCAAATATGTGAATTTTCTATCACATTCACCTTTTATGTATAAACTTATTGAATTATGAACATTTTAATATCAATATAATTGTCATTCAATATAAAATATTTGATCACATATATTTCAAATTGAACCAAATAAGAGCAAAAGGGACAACTAACCTTGCAAAACATGCTCTCACTAAAAAAACTTGGTACCAAAAGTCACATTCAGCTGCAAAGTGCCTTGGGTGAAAAACCATCTTTCTCAGTGTATTCCAAACATGCGAAAAATGAAATAAACACCTCAACCCAAAAGCGAGCTTTCAAATTAATTAATAATGACAATAACGATAAGGGAAGTGACATAAATGTTAAATATTTCAACTGAAATACTGGTAGTAGTGACTTTAAAAAGGTCATAGAGGCAGAAGATATTGATAAGGTTGAAATTACCTTTATTCTCAATAAAAAAAACAATTAATCCTCAACATGGACAGCGAAAACGATATGTTGATTCAATTGCAAGTGACATAATATAAGAGAGGTTCTGATCTTGCCCAAAATAACTTGTGCCTCTATTTTGTTATGGGGTAATCTCTCAAGTTATAAAACCTCTAGCAACTACAGAGTTTTGTAAGACTATAATTTCAATATAGAATTCCCCATTGATCCGAAACAATTGAATAAAATTTCTAAACATGTTCATAAGATAGATTGAAATCATATACTTCAAATTTTGAACCATAAATTTGGAAGCACGCGATGACATAAAAATATATCCCATCTACTTTAGCTAATTAAACTTCTTTAATAACATTGAAGCTTGAGTTCTCACTAACCTTTAACCCACAGACAAGCTGAATTATGTTTGATGGCAATGGAGATAATTTTGGGGAAACGAAAAAATTATGTATATACATACAAGTAAGACAGGAGAGGAGACGGGTCAGACTGACAAAAATAGGAAAATAAAATTTCGCACAAATAAAAGATTTTATATAGAAAAAGAAAAGTAGAAAGGATGATTTTCCATACTTGAGTGCTTAATCATATATTTCAAGAAATAAATATTGAGACAGACAATTTGTCCTAAGCCAACCAATCTTGCACTTGAAAACAAGTTGTGCAATAACTGCAAATATGGATAATTCTTTCTTATCAAGAAATAACGGAAGATTAGCTCACCAAAATCATATTTGTAGTTTTAAACACTTCCGTATAGTCAAGGCCCATCAAAAAATCTCCAAAAGGTTATGATTTAGCAATATCATGTATAATAAGCATACGCCATGTTTCAATCATAGAACCATTATTTGTAAATTGTACGCATATACACAACTGATCGATGAATAATGTAATGCAAAAAATATGAAATACGAGATTCAATCACGGATTTGAAAGTGCAAAATATTCAAAACTTAGAGCCGACATATAACGATGGAATAAGTATATCAAATACAAATAATACGATTAGGGTTCTAAATTCATGGATGTTTGGCTCTGATACCAACTGTAAGAAATTTTCGCCAAGATCAACATCATGAATTTAGAACACGAATATAATTGAGAGTGTAGATATACCTGATTTTCGCCTATTGAATTGAACCTGATATTTACCGATCTTGTTGGGCAATTTCATGTGGTATGCTCTACTTCTCTGGCTAGATCTTCCTTTCCTTCTCTCACCGACAATTGACAGCTTAATGGGAAAACATATATCGATAACGTGGAGTGGAGAGGGGACCTAACCAATAATAAATATAACATTAGGAGCCCTCCCATCACGGGCTTTCTAGAGTGGGCTTACACCAGCTGTCAGACCACGTCTACTAAAAATCAAGCCTTTAACGATAGTGGGTCAGTTAAATAGGCCTGATAAGTCTTGTCCCATTAACCGTATTAATTTAGCCCGTTTTATTTTTAATACAACCATCAATTAATAAAAGTCCAATAAGAAATATTCTTACACAACCATGTGGCTAAAATGTACCCTCGCATCACATATCCTAGATATTTTGCTCCATTTGTTTATGTACCTCTGTCGCATCACATGTCCTAGATATTTTGCTCCATTGGTTTACATCTCCAGAGGTTTCGTTTTCTTCCAAAACAAGCACCAATTCTACTCTATTCTCACTTTGCCTCTAAACAAATTCTCTGCTACCACCATCAATGGAGATCAACATTTCTTTTGCCCTGTCAGCCTTATGCTTTCTCGCATTCCTCCTCTCCAAAACAGTTTTCCACAAACGCCGCCAGAACCGAAATCTCCCTCCAGGCCCGAAACCATGGCCTATAATCGGGAACCTGAACCTCGTGGGTTCGATCCCGCATCAGTCTCTCCACTTCCTGTCGCAGAAATACGGTGAAATAATGCAACTGCAGTTCGGCCAATTCCCCGTAGTGGTTGCATCATCTCCCGAGATGGCGAAGCAGTTCCTGAGGGTGCACGACATCGTTTTTGCCTCGAGGCCGCTGCTGGCTGCCGGTAAGCACACCAGCTACAATTACTCGGACATGACTTGGGCCCCTTACGGCCCGTACTGGAGACAAGCCCGAAAGATTTACCTGTCCGAGGTTTTCAGCCCTAAAAGACTCGAATCCTCTGAGAAAATTCGTGTTGAGGAGAGAAAAAGGTTCATTGCCCGTCTGCGTTCCCTGTCGGGGAATAACAAGAGCCCTGTGAGGTTGAGAGACCATCTAATGCGTTACACTCTGTCGAGCATAAGTAGGATCGTTTTGGGCCACAAATACTTCAGTGAGTCATCAGAAGATGGTAATTCTGATCAGGGTTTGGAGTACATTGTGAGCATAGATGAGTTGAGAGCGATGTCAGACGAGTGGTTCTACCTGACGGGAGTGTTCAACATTGGGGACTGGATTCCATGGCTGCGTTTTCTTGATCTGCAAGGTTATGTTAAGGAAATGAAGGCTTTGAATAAGAAATTTGACGGGTTCTTGGATTATGTGATTGATGATCATCTTGCTAGAAAGGAAGCAAAAAGATCAAATTTGATGGTGACTTCGAAAGACGTGGTGGATGCGATGCTTGATATGGCTGAGGATCCTAATCCTGAAGTTAAACTCACGAGAGATTGCATCAAGGCATTAGTACAGGTATACTAATTTCACTAATTTTCTTGCTCAATTTCTCATAATGGTTTGGTAATATACATATAGATTATAATTACATATAAACATTGAGGAAATATAGAGAACTACAATTTGGTCCCTTTTAGTTAAATAATTAAGTTTACATCCCTCATGAATTTAATAATTACACCGCAAACTGTGGCTAGAATTACCATCTCCACTAGATGATTAATTGGTATTATATATGCTAAATTTTTATGTCACTCTTCATAAATTAAAATTTCTTGTATATGACAAAAGCTTGAAAAATAGACACACACATTGAAAATAGGACAGAAATATCACATCCTCGATCTCTAACTATGATATTTCATAATTTTGGTCCCAACATTTTAACTTTTACTCGCATATTGTGTCTTTATACAACGAATAAACCTTATTTAATTTTGATTTGGTATACTTTACTTGCAATATTTCTTATACCATAAGAGATAAGTCATAAGTCCAAATTGCTTGAGATATTTTAGAGTCTGGCATTATAATTTGTATGTCACTTTCAGTTGAATTACTATTAAATCTACCGAGTGTTACTCATGATATTAATAAAAATCCTAACCCAAACTCGATTTGTGATTTTTGTGGTTGCAGAATTTATTGGTTGGTGGTACAGATACCTCAGCTACCACAATAGAATGGTCCATCCACGAAATCCTCAAACAACCACACCTAATCAAGAAGGCTAAAGAAGAACTCGATAGAGTGATTGGAAGAAACAGATGGGTAGAAGAGGATGACTTCCCCCAACTGCCTTTCATAGATGCCATAGTCATGGAGACAATGAGGTTACATCCTCTCGCGACGCTATTAGCTCCCCACTACGCCATGGAAGACTGCAACGTTGCAGGCTTCGATATAGCAAAGGGAACGACGGTGCTCATCAACGCGTGGAGCATAGGGCGGAACCCTAGTGCATGGGATGCACCCGAGGAATTCTATCCTGAGAGGTTTGTGGGCAAAGAAGTCGATATAAAGGGAGGTAATTTTGCCCTGCTGCCCTTTGGCTCGGGCCGGAGGAGGTGCCCGGGATACGGCCTCGGACTTAGGGTCGTTCGAACGACGTTGGCTAATTTGTTGCATGGATTTGAGTTGAAATTGGTTGAGGGGATGAGGCCGGAAGATATAAGCATGGAAGAGGAGTATGGACTCACCACACATCCCAAGGAGCCTCTTGCTCTTATCATGGAACCTACACTCCCATCCCATCTTTACTGATTGCTTTCTTGTTTTTTTCTTTTCGGGATAAGGAAAATTTTGGTATTCATCATTTGTGCTTTTTCAATGCCATAGTTTTCGTGTGTTTTCAAACTCGTAAGGTTATATTTCTTTTCTGCTCCATATTTGGAAGTATTTGATATTTTGTTTTAGTTTATTTTATGTAGAATTTAAGATAGAAGCTAGATCAAACTCAAAATTTAATTAGTCTAATAAAAGAGTGTTTACTTTGAAAGAATATAGAGGGTCTATTAAATAATATGTCATAATCTACCATTTACTTTGAAAGAGAGACGATCTTCTTTTTTCCTGGAACCCATGATAGCAATAGAATGGACAAGACTAAGGGGGTGTTTGCAAACTCTACTGCATAAGTAGAAGCAGAAGCATAATTGAAAGTTGTAAAAATTTGCAGTAGTAAAAGCGGTGACTGTTTGGAAAAAAAAGTGACAAGTAGAAAAATAATCAGTTGAGTGTTTGCAGAGAAAAGTTAATAATCACTTTTAAATATTATTAAGTTACTAATTTACCTTTAACATATTTTAAATTATTTTTAAATATTATGTTACGATTTCAATATTATGTTAATATAAAAATTATTATAAATTTATATAAAATTATATATAATATTATCAAACATTGAATTATTTTATATATTCCTTCATTTATAATATTTATATTCCATTTATAAATAATAACATGTTAAATAGATCATTTTATAAAAAAATATAAAATACCTGTTATATTATAATATATTTAATATCAATTATTATATTTATATATAATCATAATTTAATATATGAACGTATCTATTAAATAATATTATACAAACTAGAAAAAGATATTATTGAGTTGAAATAGAAAAGATGCAAGGAATATATGAACTCTAGAGTTGTATAGGCATGTAAAAAATCAAATTAGAAATAATTATATTTTATGAGGATATTATTGTCAAATAGAATTCTAATCAACCGTGGGCTACTTCTGAATTCTGGCTTATTTCTGCTTAAAATAAGTAGAAGTCGTTATTCCAAACACTCCAAAACAACTAAAAATAAGCACTTATCCCATAAGTGCTTATTTTTAGAGTTGGTAAACACTCCCTAAATAGTAGCTTATTGAGGGAGTTACTATTTAATCCACCACTCATGGATGAGATGTAATGACCTAATTGTCCCTCGAAACTTATTAGAATTATTTTCTTTAATTTTTTATTTTTTTTCATTCTTTATGTATTATTTTTTCAATTTTTATTTTTATATCTTTTACAATTTTTTCAAAATTTCAATTTCTGTATTCTTTTTTATTTTTCTAATATTTACTTTTTTATTTTATTAAATTTTTTATTTTCATATTTTTAACTTTTTTATTATTTTTTTTAAATTTATTTTTTTATTATATTTTACTTTTAATAATTTTTTTATTTTTATATTATTTTTACTCTTTTAAAATTTTTATTTTTTATTTTAAATTTTCTCATTTTTTAAAATTTTTTATTTTATTAGACATATATTTTTGCAAACGAGGGTACAAAATGGAGTTTGGGTGGGGGCACAATCAAGTGACCTTTTCCATATAGGGAGGGGGGCATTTTTGTCACTTAATTAGTAGAATGAAAGATTAAAACCATGAAAGTAAAAGGCATGGGACAAACATGATTAATCTAAAATTGATATTTCTTTTCAAGTAAAGAGAGTGGTGGATATTTAATCTATTCTCAACAGATAAGAATCTTTCAAAATAAACCATTCCTAAAGGTAAATATTTTTTCTTCTATTGGCCTAACCTTTTCTCTTCACTTACCTTCTCCAAGACAATATTCACTTTTCTTATAATTTTGACTTCCACTTGAAATTATCAAAAGACAAAAGATTTTTCAAACCACTCTCCATAAGGCTGGTGTAATTTGTTTGTTTCTCTAAAGATAATACATAATAATTAATATGACTAATTAATAGCATTTTCTCCCTACTTAACTACTTTCCCCGATCTTTACATTTTAGTTTAAACAATACATATATAACCTTGAGGCTGCAAATTAAGTTACTTAGCCTTCGACATTTTTAGTGTTATACGTGAGGGACACACAATGCAGTCTAGGATTGCAAAACTAGATGAGCTTGTTCGTGGTTAAGCTCAACTCAAATTCAAGTTTTTTGACCTCGAGCTTGTTAAACTTTGAGCCTCTTCTTGATTAAAATTATGCATAACTGAATTCACCTTTCAAACATTTATGTTGATTAATTATAAGTATTGGAAGATTATACATAGTAGCTCCCCACAGGTTTGAAGTACTTGAAAAAAGCTATAATATAAAAGGTGACCATAGATATGAGATCATTTCATGTTTCGCCTAAGAACATCCCTCGTGTAGGGACGTAGTATTAATAATTTTGCAATTTTCATTAGGACACTTTTCAACTTAAAATGAAATTTCGGAAAGCGTATTACTTTTTTTTAAAACTAAAGTCCCATTTATAATCTTATTTATGGAATCTCATAAATATAATAATTGGTAAAATTTATCCTAAACACATTTTTAAAATTGAGACAGTAAAATCGACGTCGATTTAATTAAATTTTATCTCCTGGACAGCCTACCCAATCGTAGATTCTTATACTATTTTTCGGTTCATAAATTATGGTATTAAACTTCATTTTGGATTTATATATGCATGTGAGGAAATTTTAGCTTAAAATTCGATTTGTTCGAACCCAATCAATTATAATGATAAGTGTATTACACTTATTACTTTTTTGATCTCTCAAAATTTTCCTTCACCCAATTGAGTGAAAGACTAATCTCCCGAGGTAGTAAATGTATTACACTTATTATTTGATTTATCACTTTTCCTAGCATTTCCACCAAACACACAACTAAGTGTAAAATACTATCACCAACAAAAAAAAAAAAAAAAAAAAAATCAAAATTTAATAATTAATAAGAACACATTTATATTTATATGCAATGTTTTCAAAAGACACAACCTTTGAAATTAATAGTTATGATGAATGGTTGTCACTTTATCCCAAAAGATATTATGTTCCATTGCATGGTTTAAATAATAATGGAAAAGGTGTGTTATTAATTATGAACTAAAAATGAAAAGGTAAACACCATTTCCAAGAGGTACATCATTATCTAAAAATGGAAAGTGGTAGTTGCATCATCTCCTGAAATGGCCAAGCTATTCTTGAGGACACACGACGCTGTGTTTGCCTCGAGGCACTCCCTCAGCGCTGTCGACAAATACACCAGCTACAATTTCTCCAACATGGGGGTGGGTACCGTACGGGCCCTACTGGAGACAGGCCCGAAAGATCTTCCTCACAGAGGTTTTACATGCGAAGAGGCTCAAGTCATTCGAGCATATTCGCATCGAGGAGAGGTGGAACTTCCTATCCCGTTTGTTTTCCCTGTCGGGGAAACCGGTTGTGCCGAGGGACCATCTGAGGCATTTTACTCTAACGCATATGAGTCGAATAGTGCTGAGTAACGAATACTTTAAGGAATCGAAACACGAAAAGTCTATTTTGAGTGTGGATGAATTGCAGGGGATGTTGAATGAGTGGTTGTGCTCAATGGGGTTTGCAATATCGGGGACTGGATACCGTGGCTCGGTTTTCTTGATTTGCAGGGATACGTGAAGAAGATGAAGGCTCTGTAGAGGAAGTTTGATGGGTTTCATAACTTTGTGATCGATGATCATGAGGCGAGAAGAGATGGTGGGGGAGCGGGTTTTGTCAAAAATGATGTGTTGGATGTGTTCTTGCAGGTGGTGGAGGATCCTGGTACTGAAGCTAAACTGACACGGGACAATATCAAGGGATTAATGCAGGTATCAATGGGATCGAACTAGATCTCCTGTTTCAGTTTTGTATTTCATCTCCTATTTTACTCACCTACATATGTCATGGTTTACTGGTGGAGGAAAATTCTTACCCAAACCCGACTTGACCGAGCCCGCCAATTAAAACACGCCAAGTGGAATTTGAATTTTATATTAAAATAATTACTAACTTTAATTTATTTTCTTAACTCTAGTTAATGTTAACCATATATAATTTAAAGATTTTGACAGAAGATTTACGAAGCTTCTCTTCGTATACCAGATTAAACCAGAATTATGAAGAAGACATATTCTCTCAGATTAACGTTATTTGCTGACGCGTTTTAATTGACGGGCTCGGCCAAGCAGGGTTTGGGTAAGAATTTCCCAGTGGTTTGGTTGTTATAAGCGTTTCTGTGGCTTTATATACTAGTATATAGTATAGATGAAAATTCTCCATCTCATTCTTAGGACCTACTAGTTGGCGGGACCGACAACACGGCTACTGCAGTCGAATGGCCGATACATGAAGTCCTCAGACATCCCCACGTACTTGAAAAGGCAAAAGAGGAGCTCGACAGGGTTACCGAAAAAACCAAATGGGTCGAAGAGAGCGACTTCTCTCAATTGCCTTACATCGATGGAGTCGATGAGGCTACATCAACTCACCACATTACTAGTCCCTCGTTGTGCCATTGAAGACTGCAATGTTGCAGGCTACGACATAGCGAAGGGAACGATAGTTCTGATAAACGCGTGGAGCATAGGGAGGGACCCCAACTCATGGGATGCCCCCGAAAAGTTCTTGCCCGAAAGTTTTTTAGGCAAGGAAATCGACATGACAAATGGAAGTAACTTTGCTTTTCTACCCTTTGTATTGTGAAAGCATGATGGAAAAAATAAAATATTTGAAGATAAAGACTATAGAAGAGGAGGAAGTGGAGAGGAGAAACTCACACTATTTTTTCTCTACTCAAATCAACACTTCTATTAAACTCAAACTCTTACAAACTCACTCTTCTCTCAAACTCTTTCTTTTCTTATTTATCTTTTGTCTTGTCTTGCTAAAATTACATAACGAAGCACTATTTATACTAATATAACAAGACACAAATTAAATACAATAGTAACACTCTAATCCTAAATGTTATGAGGTTATAGCTAGGAACTCTAATGCATGTAACATCTTAAATTAATCTTCTTTATTTCATTACTTGTAACCTTTCAATTAATTCATGGTGTCAAGATTAATTACCACTTTTAACACGCCCCCCTAAGCTTGAATCCATCATGCTAAGTAAACTCCTCAGCTTCTCAAATACTTCACGTTTGAGTCATTTCGTGAAAATATCCGCTACTTGGTTTTCAGTTTTCACGTACTTCACCAGCACTTCTTTCTTCGCAATACTCTCTCGAATGAAATGGAAACGAGTATCTATGTGCTTTCTTTGATCATGAAAAACTGGGTTCTTCGCCAATGCAATTGCTGACTTTTTATCGACATAAATTTCGGTCGAATCACTTTTCTTAGAACCCATCTCTTTAAGCAAATTCCTTAGCATAACGCATGACAAACACTTGATGTTGCAGCCACGTACTCTGCTTCGCAGCTTGACAATGTCACCAATGGCTGCTTTTTCGAAGTCCAAGTAAAAGCAGTTTTTCCATCGAAAAACACAAATCCGGTAGTGCTTTTACGATCATCAATATCTCCTGCCCAATCACTATCATTGTATCCCACTAGTTTCATGTCGTTAGTAGTAGGATAGAATAAGACAAAACTGATTGTACCTTTGAGGTATCGAAAGATCCTCTTCGCCACATTAAAATGATAAGTAGTTGGCTTCTCCATGTATCGACTAACTATCTCGACAGCGTAAAGGATATCTGGCCTTGTGCATGTCAAGTATCTTGGACTCCCGACTAAGCTTTTGAACAATGTAGGGTCTACTCGATCGCCTTAAATATAACTTGACAACTTCTCTCCAACTTCGAATGGGGTGCTTATTACTTTGTTATCCTCCATTTGAAATTTCTTCAACACCTCTTTAGCATAACCTTCTTGAGAGATAAAAATTCCATCACCCCTTTGTTTCACTTCGATTCCAAGGTAGTATGACATTAAGCCAATGTCAGTCATCTTGAACTCCTTGGAAATTTCCTTTTTGAAATTCTCCATCATTTTCTCATCTTTACCTG
This sequence comes from Lantana camara, assembly GCA_037501455.1. Taxonomy (NCBI): domain Eukaryota; kingdom Viridiplantae; phylum Streptophyta; class Magnoliopsida; order Lamiales; family Verbenaceae; genus Lantana; species Lantana camara. The sequence continues at coordinate 23,632,068 of CM074855.1, read as the reverse complement.
TAAAGATTAAATCATCAACATATAAACATATTATCAATATGTTTTGTTGATCCTTCTTTACATAGAGAGCATGCTCATGAGGGCATTTTTCAAATCCCTTCTCTTAAAAATATTTGTTGATCTGACTATTCCATGCTCTTGGGGTTTGTTTCAAACCATACAAAGGTTTTTTTTAATTTAAGCACCTTCTCTCTTTAGCCTCGAACAGAATAACCCTCCGGTTGTTCGATGCACACCTCTTCTTCGAGATAACCATTCAGAAAAGCAGATTTTACATCCATTTGATGAATTCTCCACTTGTCTTGTGCTGCTATTGAGATAAAAAATCTGATCATCTCCAATCTTGCAACAGTGGCAAACACTTCGTTATAGTTAATTCCAACCCTTTACTTGTAACCTTTCACAACAAGTCTTGCCTTGTAGCCCTCGACTTCACCTTGTGAGTTTCTTTTGATCTTGTAAACCCACTTTACTCCAATGGGCTTGTGTCCTACCGGCAACGTAGTTAACTCCCACGTATCATTTCTTTTGATTGCATCAATCTCTTCATCCATAGACTTTCTCCATTTTTGACTCCTCAAAGCCACTTCGAAATCAATTGGCTCCGTATCTGCAAATAGATAAAATAATGTATTGTTTAAATTCAATTCATCATATATATCATTCAATGACCTTTTTCCTCGAGGCCCTATGCTTGAATCATGTTCTGTCTAGGTGGAACTAGATGGTGATTGTATTGTCGGAGTGATCGGCTCCTCCAATTCTTCTTCATTTTCACCTCGACTGGGCTCCATCTCAACAGGATAAAAGCTATATTGCTCCTTTTATTCAGAACTCCAATTTCATGAGCTCTTTTCATTGAAGTACACATCCTGACTCACTTTAATCTTGTTGTTGACAGGATCATACAACCTGTAACCCTTTGAGTGTTGATCATATCAAACAAAAATGTACCTCTCACTTTTATCATCTAATTAACTTGCTTCGATGCTGATCTGGAACATGGATGTGGGCTATGCTTCCAAATACTTTTAGATGTGATGCACTCGATTTGTATCCACTCCATGCTTCTTATGGAGCTTGATTCCACAAACTTCTTTTTTGGACTTCGATTTGACAAGTACACAGAGCACTCCATAGCTTCGGCCCACAACTCCTGAGGTAAATCTTTGCTTTTTAACATGCTTCGAGCCATGTTCAAAATGGATTGATTCTTTCTCTCTGCTACTCCATTTTGCTGGGGTGAATATGGATTAGTCATAGGACGTCAAATCCCATTCTCATCACACAAGTTCTTAAACTCCATCGAGGTAAACTCTCCTCCTCGATTTGATCGAAGTGACTTAATTTGATAGCCACTTTGCTTCTCCACCATTGCTTTGAGTCTTTTAAAGGCTGAGAATGCTTCTGATTTTTCTTTGAGAAAGTACACCCATGTCTTCCTGCTATAGTCATTAATGAACAAGATAAAATACCTATTTTTCCATAGAGAGTTTGGTGTTATCGGACCACACACGTCGGTATGAACCAACTCCAACAGTTCATTTGCTCTCATCTCTGACTCTTTCGGGAAACTTTGACGATGTTTTTTTCCCACGAGAAAAACCTCACATAATTGATCCGGGTGGTTTATGGAAGGAAGTCCATTTACCATTTTCTTCGATGACATCAACTTAAGGCCTCCAAAGTTGAGATGTCCGAGCCTCAAATACCATAACCATGACTGATCTTTAACACATACTTTCAAGTATCTTGCCACATCGTTCTTGATATTCATCAAGAACATTTTATTGCTCGTCATTAGTGCCCGAGCTAACAATGTTCCTTTGCTATCTCGAAGGTAGAGAATTTTATCTTTCATGTGGATATCATATCCTTTCTCCAAAAGTTGGCCTAAACTCAAAATATTTTCCTTCATCCCAGGAACATAGTAAACGTTTGAAATAAGTTGGTGATCTCCATTCTTCAAACGAATCAAAATATTACCTCGTCCTTCAATTTGTATTTTTGATGAGTCTCCAAAAGAAATATCACCACTAACTAATTTATCCATCTCGACGAACATGTGTTTGTGTCCGCACATGTGATTGCTAGCACCGGTGTCAAGGTATCAAATGCTTTCTTTTCCCCCATCTTGTTGTATGGGCTAAGAAAAGACGTTCACCTTCTACCTTTGTTCTTTAGCGAGGTGGTTTCTCTCCCTTTCAGTATTTGGTTCATTTCGACACTCATAGGCATAGTGTCCATTTCGATGGCAATTGAAGCACTCCGCATCATTTTTTCTTTGCCACCTTGATTGGTCTCCACAACCTCGGAATCGTCCTCTTACGGATCTGGCTTCGAAGTGAGTTTCTTCACTTTGATTTATAGTTGGGGCACCTCGTCCCCATCCTATTCCACGGCCTCGACCACGTCGAGATATAAAGCTATCTCGACGATAGCTACTTTCTGCATCATCTCACTTCTCTCCAATATGCAACTTTGCTTGGAGGGTTTGCTCAATTGGTTCTTTGGCTCGCCTTTTTAACTTTTCCTCGTGGATTTGTAGTTTACCCACGAGCTCATCAACCTTCATATTTTCCACTTCATTGGACTCTTCGATGGCCACCATGATATGATCAAACTTCTGATCAAGGGATCGAAGGATCTTCTCTACGAATCGTTCGTCCTCCATTTTTTCTCCATTACTTTCAAGTTGATTTGTAACAGAAAGTAATCTTGAAATAAAGTAAAAAACAGCCTCTGAGTCCTTCATTTGTAGTGACTCGAATTCGCCTCGAAGTGCCTGCAACCTCACTTTCTTTACTTTGTCAATACCTTTGAAAGTATTGGCAAGAATATCCCAAGCCTTTTTTTACGGTGTTAGCATGTGCGATCTTCTCGAAAATGTTGTCACCCACGGCGAGTTGTATGAATGAGAGAGCCTTTTGTTCTCTCATTTTTGTTTCTTGTGCATTTTGTTTAACTGCATTACTAGCACCAACTAGATTTTCTAGTTCTACATATTCTTTTTCGACATTTTCCCAAACTCCTTGTCCACCAAGGAATGTCTTCATTAGGATGCTCCACATTTCATAATTTTCTTTTGTAAGGTTGGGAAATGGGATAGCACTCATTGAAGCCATCTTAACGTGGCTCTGATACCAATTTGTTGCGAAAGCATGATGGAAAAAATAAAATATTTGAAGACAAAGAATATAGAAGAGGAGGAGGTGGAGCGGAGAAACTCACACTATTTTTTCTCTACTCAAATCAACACTTCTATTAAACTCAAACTCTTACAAACTCACTCTTCTCTCAAACTCTTTCTTTTCTTATTTATCTTTTGTCTTGTCTTGCTAAAACTACATAACAAAGCACCTATTTATACTAATATAACAAGACACAAATTAAATACAATAGTAACACTCTAATCCTAAATGCTATGACGTTATAGCTAGGAACTCTAATGCATGTAACATCTCAAATTAATCTTCTTTATTTGATTACTTGTAACCTTTCAATTAATTCATGGTGTCAAGATTAATTACCACTTTTAACACTTTGGCTCGTGCTGGAGGGCATGCCCTGGATACAATCTTGGACTCAAGGTTATCAGATCTTTGTTTGCTAGTTTGTTACTTGGATTTGAGTTGAAATTGGTTGACGGAGTGAGGCCAGAAGATATAAACATGGAGGAGGAGTATGGACTCACAACACATCCTAAAGAGCCTATTACCATTGTCATGGTACCTAGACTCCCAAACCACCTTTATTGAATGAAGTTTGTTTTAAGAATATACCGATAGGATTTTGTATTTGAGGGAGAATTAAATATATTGTCCTGAATTTAGAGATGATTACAAATTAATCCCTATGGTTTTTCAGGTGGATTTCCGATCAGGTCAACTAGTGTATAAAATTATAATTTTTTTGAAATTATGGGTTGAGTTTTTCACCGAAAAATAAAATGTACCAAAAGATCTTTGTTTGCTAGTTTGTTACTTGGATTTGAGTTGAAATTGGTTGATGGAGTGAGGCCAGAAGATATAAACATGGAGGAGGAGTATGGACTCACAACACATCCTAAAGAGCCTATTACCATTGCCATGGTACCTAGACTCCCAAACCACCTTTATTGAATGAAGTTTGTTTTAAGAATATACCGATAGGATTTTGTATTTGAGGGAGAATTAAATATATTGTCCTGAATTTAGAGATGATTACAAATTAATCCCTATGGTTTTTCAGGTGGATTTCCGATCAGGTCAACTAGTGTATAAAATTATAATTTTTTTGAAATTATGGGTTGAGTTTTTCACCGAAAAATAAAATGTACCAAAATTAATGAATTGGGTGAGTAGATATACCAAAAATGCAATTGCCTCAACTTTTTCAACATAGTGTAAAAACATTTCTACGAAAAATTACAATACAACCTTAATACCTTACTCGTGAAACGTTATTGATAGTGTCGCTTTATAAAGTGAATCACTTTATGAATGAAATACTAATTTTCTCTAAAAAATTATATTTTCTAATTATGTTTCTCTATAAAAATATCATAACTTCAAAATGACGCGATCCTTAAAATTATGGGAAAAAATTCTTCAAAATTTGGCCCCTCGTCCTCAAAATCGTAGCTCCGTACGTCCCTATTATTGCACAGTTATTACAAAAGGATCCAATATTTTCTACGTTGATTTCTCAAAGAGTTTACAAAAATATATATTAATACAAAGTATAACCCTAACTATTTACCATAACTACCAGAGTAATTTAAGGGATAAGAAAAGATATAAAGAATATTTATGTACAATTACTAATATCCTAAAAATAAGCATAAATCCCTAATATTACGTCAACATCCCCTACAATCTTAAGGCGGGTTCAAGACTCAAAGTTTAGTGTGAAGATCCTCATGATGAAGAAGGTAAAGAGGTTTCGTTAGGATGTCAACAATCTGATCTTTGGTACCAATGTAGTGAAGTTTGAAAGTTCCAGAATAAACTTTTTAATGAAAGACTCAGAATGCCCTGTCAGAATAATATTATCAACATAGATTAAGAAAATAAGACTGTGACAATCAATATGTTTGATGAACATGGAGGAATCATGAGGAGAGTGAATAAAATCGCATTCTATAATAAATGTTCTGAACTTCTGGTACCAGGCACAAGGCGTTTGTTTTAAACCGTAAAGTGATTTGTTCAACTTGCACACACAATTTGGTTTAGTTTGATCAACGAAGCCCTGATGTTGACGCATAAAAATAGTTTCAGAAAAATCACCATGCAAGAATGCATTTTTAACATCGCACTGGCGAAGAGATCAGTTGTTGGTGACAACCAAAGATAGTACTAGTCGAATAGTACCAGGTCTCACAACGGGACTGAAAGTATCACCATAATCCCTACCAAGTTGCTGAGAATAACCCTTAGTCACGAGACGGCTTTTATACCGTTCCAAACTTCTATTAGACCATTTCTTGACTCGGTAAACGCGTTGACTTCCAATGATATTCGTAGAGGGATGTGCTAGTACCAGGGACCAAGTTTGATTCTTAAAAGGAGCACTAATTTCCTCCAACATTGTTTGTCGCCAATTTTCATCCTTGTTAGCCTGAGTAAAACAAGTAGGTTCCTCTGGAAATGAATGTACGACAGTAAAAGCACTATATGGCAACGGGTTCTTGGAGGCATGATAGACTTTGAGTTTTCTGATACCATCCATGGAACGGGTCACCATATTGTGAGATCTGGGGTTGGTCAAGGATGGAACTTCACCATTTGGAGGAGAAGTTTCAGAGTGTGTGGAACCCATCAGATTGTGCAATGTAGGTAGACTAGTATCTGCAGAGGTAGATGGTATATTAGATGACGTAGCCGGAAGGCGGTAGTCAGATACTGGAATGTGGTAATCTGGACCAATGGTTGCTGATTTCAATATAAGAAAACAGCAAAAAATCGACGGAAAAAAATCGATGGAACTCCCACGGCCAAGCAAAATTGCATTCCAAAGGAAAAGTCGTCGGAATTCCGTCAGAAAAATTGGCAAAATTTTAAAAAAAATTGCGCCAAAAATTCCAACAGAATTCCATCGGTTTTCCGTTAGAGTGCCATCGGAAATTTTGGCGCTATTCTAAAAAAAATTGCACCAAAAATACCAACGGAATTTTTCTGTTGTTTCTCGGTTGAAATTTTCATTGAAAGAAAAATTCCAACGGAAAATCTCGTCGGTATTTTTATTCTTCTTTAAAAAAAAACTAACTTAATTTTTTTCCATTGGAATTTTCGAAGAAAAAAAAAATTCCAACGGAAAACTGAGGGAAAATCCCGTCAGTTTTTTATTCTTCATTAAAAAAAAATCGACGGAATTCTTTCCGTTGTTTTTCCATTGGAATTTTTATTGAAAGAGAAATTCCAATGGAAAATCCCATCGGTGTTTTTATTCTTCTTTAAAAAAAAAAAAACCAATGGAATTTTTTCCCTTGGAATTTCCAAAGAAAAAAAAATCCAACGGAAAACCAACGGAAAATCCCGTAGAAAATCTATGCATAAATTCATTTATTGACAGATTCTCTACGGATTATCTACGAAATATACTCAGTCGGTAAACACCCTGTAGGAAAATATATCTACGGATTATCTACAGTTTAGCGATTGTATTTTCCCACGATTAAGTTCCGTTGGAAATTTGTAGAAAACATGGTCAATTTTTTTTGTCAATTATTAACCATTTTCCACGGAATACCTACAAAAATTTCGTCAAAAATATTATTTTAATTATTTTTAAATTTTAGAGTTTCTACGGATTTTTGACAAAATTTCTGTTATAAATATTATTTTATTTATTTTTAAATTTTACAGTTTTTACAGATTTTTTTACATAATTCCGTCGAAAATATTATTTTATTTTATTTTTAATTTATATTTATTTTAGATACCTATCTACGGATTTTCTACTAAGAGAAATCATTCATAATTTTGTATATATTATTCTTAGTCAATTTTTTTTGTTTGGATATTCTGCTATAAAATTCCTAAATTATATTTTTTTATTTTTGCTATTTATTTATTTTTTATTCTATTCATTTGCTATAAAATAAATTTAGCACCAAAAAAAAAAAAGTTAGAATATAAAATAAATTCCTATAAAATAACAATTATCAAGAACTTAACAATGCCTAATAAAAAACACCAAAATTAAATGTATGTCTCATAAAAAAAATTAAGATGCACGACAAGCAATATGTACACATCTAGTGTTAAAACATCATCTAAAATTCTAAGAGTTATCATTCACGTCGTCCTCAACTTGTGCATCATTATTGTGTGATGTCTGCTTTTCCCTTCCATTCATAATCATTGTCATAATCTGCTCCATCATCGAGGTCATCTGATGTAGTTGAGAAGTTATTTGATCCATCTTTTGTTGCGAGTCATTCACTTTTTAACTAAGAGTGTTAAGTTGCATCTGAACGACAGGATCGGTGTATGATTGAGTAGTATCCAATGCGGAATTGATGTTTGACCTCACATAATGTATCCAGTAATCAGTTCCCTTTTTATTCGGACCTCCAAGAGCTTCTCTCCAACCTTAAAGCTCTGCCTCTTCAGTTTGATCAATGTCAGCTGATTGAGAATCAAGTACCTCATAAACCGCTTTCTGCAAATTAAATTAAACATATTATTACATGATCAAAGATAAAGTAAAAGAAAAATAATTACTTAAAATATTTCAAACTCACTGAGGTTCGTTTTGAACGAGCATCCACAAATCTCCCATCAGGCATTTTGTGCATATCATAAAAAAATTCAATATATTTAGGTTTTTTCCCAGTCTTTTTTGTCTGCAATATAATATATATGTAACTATATTTAAGAATAAAAACCAACACAATAACAGAGAAGCTGCAAATAATGAACTTAATGTTTACAGAAATGTATTAAAAGCTTCCTGAATATCAGTGCTAGTCATGTAAACATCATGATTGGAAGTCCCGAAATACTAAAGAGAAGCCAAAGTACGATAGAAAAATAAAGCAATAGGCTAAATGATTTCTCTCCTGAACAAATGCTACTTTATATTGTTGAGAAATCTGGGTAAAGTATGAAGCTAGACACGGGTATTCCCTGTCCTTAAAGTTTCTATCGCCCCTAACTTTCTGGGAAGTGTGCTAAAGGTTTTAGGCGATACACTTCCAGGATATATGTCAAGCTTTTGGGAAAATTTCGTATGATAGCACTGCACAGGAAATCAAAATGAGGCTTGTATTGTGTATTTCTTCAGCTACAGGGATGTGTATATATGGTTGTCAGGTGTTAAAAAATGGACCAATTTGAATTATGGTTGTTGGGAATTAATTCAGCATCAATGGGCTGTTACTAGCCCCTGAATTTATTTGTGGCTTAATTCTCTTAACTTTTCAATTTCAATTTGCCACTCAACAGTCTAATTCAGATTGCTGTGCTAATTTAGGGTTAATTCCGAAAGAATTTGGCCCAAAAAGATAGGCTCTGGGCTCGGAGGCGAGGCTCCTTGCGACGATGCGAATGAGTGAAGTGCAAAGTGCGCCATCAAAACGCCACAATCGCCCACGCCCATGCCCCCGTACCCGAGCCCGTGCTATAAAGCCCTCGGGTTGTTCCCGGTGCTATAAAACCCTCGGGTTGTTCCATATAGATTTATTCTTTTAAATATCCATTTAAAAATGCTGTCTTCACGTCCATTTGATGAACAAATAGATCGTAAAGAGAAGCTAAGGCAAGAAGAATTCTAATGGAAGCAACTCGAGCCACCCGTGCATAAGTGTCAAAATTGTCAATCCCTTCTACTTGTCTGAATCATTTGGCAACTAATCTAGCTTTAAAAGCTGAGATAGTTCCATCTGTGTATCGTTTTCTTCTAAATACCCATTTGCACCCATTGGGTTTAGAACCGCGAGGTAAGTCTGCTAATACCCAAGTATTGTTACCCAAGATCGAATCCATTTCATCGTTTACAGCTTCCTTCTAAAAGGAAGCCTCTCGAGAAGCCATAGCTTCTGCAAACGTTTTAGGATCCGTCTCAAGTGAAAATACAAACGGTATTTCACTTACCACTTTATTATCCTGGTCCCTCTCCACCAAGAACAATAAAGCATCCGAAGAGATAAAGTCTTTGTCCAAACTTTTCTCTTTTCTTGCTCTAGTACTCCTTCTAGGCTCAGTTGGTTGTGTAGGAACATCGTTTTCCACAACCGGCCTTATAGGACCTCTAGGCTCAATTTGGGGTGGCTCAGATTCATTTTCAAAATCTTTTGAAAATATATTTTCGAAGAACTCGACATCCCTGGACTCGGTTATCACATTAGATTCCAAGTCAAGAAGTCTGTAAGCCTTGCTATTAAGAGCATATCCGACGAATACACTTTTAATAGCTCTAGCTCCTAACTTGGTCCGTTTGGGATCAGGAACCCGAAAGTAAGCCACGCACCCCCATACTTTGAAATAGCTTATGTTGGGTTTTCTGCCTTTCCATACTTTATAGGGACTAGTCTTCACAACAGTACTAGGCATCCTATTCAGAATATGGCACGCAGACAGATGGGCTTCACCCCACAAGCTGTGAGGTAAGTTTGCATGATTCAACATGCAATTTATCATGTCACTACTAGAAAAAGGGGCTTTGGTGACGCCCTATTGTGACGCTTATAAAGAGGCGTCACAATATACCACTTGTTGTGATGCTTTTTCTAAAATTGCCATATAATAATTAGTTTATTCTATATATTAAATTACTTATTATTTAGTTTGATAGTATTAAGACAATTTTACGATTAGCGTCATAATAGCCTATATTTATCATTACGCTATAATTTAAAAGCGTCTTAATAGCTTATAGTTATCATGAAACTATATTGAAAAGTCTCATTGTTTTCAGCCCAAATTTGGCGCTTCCACCTAAAAAAAAAAATGAGAGAACAAATATCCAAGATTGAAAGTGCTGAAACCCTATACTTTCCAATTACCAGTGCACAGATACGACAGATTGAGAGCTTCAACTTTTCACCCTACACTCTCTAATTTCCAGTTATCAACTGAAGAGAAGAAATTGGAGAAGACACCACATCGGAGAAGCCAAAGATTCGGTTAAACGAATGGGAGCATACTTCGTTAAATGACCTGTCTTCGCCTCCACCATCTTAGTCCGCTGACTTCGATCCGAGACATGTCTTCACGTCTATCGCCGACGACTGTGTAGACCTCCGTCACCCACGTCCACCGCTGCTAGCTTCCTCCTCTTAAAAGTAAGAATTAACACTTTTTTTCTCCTTCTCCGTTCAATTAGAAACCAAGAGTAGATTTTCCTCTTTTGGTTTTCGCCTATGGGGGAAATGAATAGAAATTCAGACAAGTTGCATCGCTCCAGAGCTCCGCCACTGCTCTGCTGTTCCGCCGCACCAGAGTTCCGTTTCCAGACCACCGGCGGCCTCGCCCTGCGTTGCCAACCCTTCTTTTTTTCTCTTTTCTCGTTTGGGTTTTTGGCTTATCTTCGCACTTTGGTAATTTCTGCCTCTCGATCTTTTGGTTTTTATCATCTCCGATTTCATGATATAATTTTCGCTTTCTGGATATTTGTGTTGCGTAATTCCAGTTGTGAAGAGTTGATGCCTTATGCCAATTTAGCAATTGCAAGCGTATAGTCTTATTGCTTTTACAATGGTTTGTTGGAGTCCTCTTTTTGTAGGTCAGTCATTTATCTGTCTGTCTGTGGGAGTATAACTTTGTAATCTGTGCTGGCAATGTTGATAACTGTAAATAAGGGCTTGGTAACTTATAATTTTCTCCTTGGTTGGGACTATTTATGCTAGACAATGCAAGCTAGTATTGAATCTCTTAGGCTATGGAATTTTTGGTTTGGGAATTAGTTATTTGTTGCCTGTTAACATGTTTGTCTTGTGGATCTTGAAATTTATGACTTCACTGATGCACATGCCTCGAGTATGAGTCATCTCATGTTATTTATTTGAGATTTGGATAGTATTCCAGAAAAAGTGCTACCAATTGCCGCAACACAGTCGAGGGCAAGTGAAGGTATCAATTCTATCGGACTTCGCATATCAAGAATCATTTTAGCTTGCACCAATACAAAATACACGGAGACATGCCATAAGGTTTTCCTTAAACTAATCCCCCACTCCTCCAAAAAGATTATTCGAAGGTACATGAAAAATCATCTAAAATTATTGATTGGTGTCATTCTGCCTCTGCCCACACTCAGCTATGATCCTTCAACTTCCTTTGTAATCTCACAACTTGGATATGCTAACAATCTAATTCTCGTTTCTAATTCTATGGGTGATAATCTGACTTTAGTCTTGGATGTGTTAAGAAAAATACGAGTATGTGTCTGCACAATTAATCAATTGTAACAATAGTCAGTTTGTTGTGAGCAAATATTGTCCAACTTTTATCAAAAGATATATACAAATGTTAACACGGTTTGATTGTGGATCTTTACCTCTGGACCTCCTCTGTATGTTGGAAAGAAAACTGTAATCTTTTATCAATGTTGGTTTCCCAAATTTGTCTAATGCTTGCTTTTATAGCTCTTACTAGAAAGTGCTTCAAATTGCATATTGGCATGTGCTACAACAACTTCACCTGATCAGTGTTATGCGTTTGTATTGTGATAAGGTTCTGATGTGGGTGTGTATTCTTGAGGTTTAGTGAAGTTATATTACATTTTTTTTATGAAGTATTGAAAATTACATCTGAAGTATGTTGGTTATCTCAGACTTCTGTTTTTTACTTGTATTTAATTGGCATTACCTTGTATGTATGTGTGTGTGTGTATTCTGATTGTGTGGTTTTTCTTGAGTTTACGTCCTGGTAAGCTGTTCAAGCTTTAAAAAGAAGTTGGTGCAGGAGTGTTGGGCAATTAGCAAATGGAGAAGGGGATGATGAAGAAATACCACTCATTAAGTCCTTGACTTCGTTAATAGAAGGTCAGTTGATTTTGATTTTCAATTATGTGCTGATTTATTTTATTTTGCTTAACGATTGTTTCTTCATAGATTTGAGTGCCTAAATTTTGTGAATGTTTTGCCAGTGGGAGGATCTTGTTTATGTTTTACGCGTTTAGAGTTCGTATCTTGTAGAGTTGTGTACTATACGGCCTAAAAAAAGGGCCATAAATCCCCGAAGAATGATGCTTGCGATGGATCATTACATTCCAAATTTTAATCTAACCGTACAGTAGGTTCTCCCTCTCTCTGTCTCTCATCTTTATCAATATTGGAGTTTATATTTCTCATTATCATTTGAATTCAAAATTTTATAATGCAGAGAAGGCATTTTCTCATCTTTTATCTTCATTGAGAGAGAAAATGTCAGAACATTGTTTTGCAGAGATGGAGCCGTATTTTTCTTAAGCCCTTTGATGGAATTCTTGGCAGCATATTAATCTGCCAAAGCTGTTCCTCAAGTTGAATGCTACTAGTAAAGAATTTAGCTTTACATCATTTGAAGAATTTATGGTTAATTTAATGAATGCAACAATGATAATTACTTGGATTAATTTCAATTTTGGTACTGTTAAGTAAGCCTAGTTCAATTTTAGTACTAACAGAATCACTTTTTCACGTTGCATATCATAACTTCCAAATCTTATGTACAAGAATTATATTTAGGCATACTAAAATATATTTAATATTTCTAATATTGTCTCATTGTATTTTTTTAAACTTCTACAGATCTCTCTAGATTTTCAAATATTCCAAAGCTTACACCTTTTGCCTCCAACCAGCAGCCATGGTTCAATTGTACGCTGATCACATCTTTTTATCATGGAAACAACAACAATTTCTAAAATGTAATTCACAAGAATATGTCTCACTTGATTTCCCTTTGAATCTTTCTTATGAGACAGGCTCTAATTCACATGGAAACAACAACAATTTCTCAAATTTCTTCAAGGAAGAAATGGCTAAGTACATCTCTGACATTTCATGATTTCATCATCATCGTCTCAATTTCATGAAACAATATTTCGCCCATCCACATCGTCGTCAATGAACATTACAGCTCTACAGGTACATTTTCCCCATTCTTGATCCTTTGGATTTCAGCTGTTGATAATTTAGAATGTGTGTTGTGTTTTTTTACAAATTCTTGGATCCGGTTACGCTTTTGAACTGATTTTTAGGTGGAAAATGCTTATGAACTGGTGTGAGGTACTCATGTTTAGGTTGACACACTAGATGAAGTTCGTGGTTTTAATTCTTCCAATAGGCTTTGGAGTTATGTAGGCTTGTTTTATCATGAGTTCTTAGCTTAAACATGTGCTTTTATATAGCTAATAAATTGGAATTTTATGCACCTCCAAATATATACATGCTATTGTTTTTTGCTCTTTAATCTAGTAGGTACTGAGATTCTGTCTTGTCTCGTATTTAGTACATAAAAAGGGACTTCAGGAGGGGCGTGCTGTTACATGAGATTACTCTCATCTATTTATGCTTGGTTATGTGGAATCAAACTATCCCATGTCTGGTGTTGCTAGACACTCGGTGGCATTTAATGGTTCTGATTTGAAAAGGGCTCCTTCCTTCAGGGTCTGGTGCTGTTCACTGATCCTTAAATCATATTTCTATTTGGGAAGACTTGATGAAGCCCTCATTTTCCTTAAGAAGCAAGAGGAATTTGTGTCTCATGTTGAATGGTAATATCCTATATATGTGAATCTGTAGAACACACTATAGATTGCTTTGTTGAGGATTGCTTTTCCATGTTGGCCTAAAGTTGATAATTCTTACTATTCAACAGTTAAAGCAGACCACTTGAATCCATGATTCCATTGATCGGCACTATACGTGAATTGTTAAACTATAAGGTGAGTTTTTTCATATTTCTCTTGGATAAATAATTTTTCAGAATGGAGATTGTCTAGCATTTAAAGAGATGAGTACAATTGGGGTGGATACAAACAAGATTTGTTAGAGATATCCTATTTTTTACTGAGAATTATAATGAATATAATTGGGGTACAATTATCTCAGTTTGAATTGCTTTTTTTACTTCACAAAGGGAAAAGTATTGCGATGTGGATATTATCTTATGTTGTTCTTATGTTTGGGAGATAATGTGCATTTTTTATGTTCTTTCGAGATATGGATGCTCACTATCTCACCAACTAATTTCCATCCTTGATAGAAGTTACGTATTGGTATTTAGGTCGCAGGAAACGAAGCATACAAATCAGGAAAGCATGCAGAAGCTGTTGAATATTACACTTCTGCCATAACATGTTCTGTTGAATCACGTCCTTTTGCAGCAATATGTTTTTGTAACCGTGCTGCTGCATATAGAGCTATGGGCCAAATTTTAGATGCCATTGCCGATTGCTCTCTTGCCATTGCTCTTGATGGAAATTACTGTAAGGTTTGCCTCTAAAACTTACAAAGTCTTCTATTTCTTCGCAGACATCTGCTTGATTGTCCTGACGTGACTTAAAGAAATGAAGTTAAAGTCATATATATTTTTTTCCCTTGATCAGTTCCACTAGTAATCTAAATTTTTTAAATTTCTTACTCTTAACCTTTTGAAATGGTACACGTACATGTTTAGGCAATTTCTAGATGTGCAACACTGTATGAGATGATTAGAGATTATGGGCAAGCAGTTACGGATCTTCAAAAACTAACATCCCTTCTCACAAAAGAATTAGATAAGAAGATGCATCAATCTGGAGCATCTGACAAAATGGATTGTATGAATGAGCTTAGGTAAGCTCGACTTAAACTTGCAGAAATGGAAGAAGCTGACAGAAACGAGATTCCCCTGAATATGTATCTCATTCTGTAAGTTCTAATTTTGAAGTGACTGTGTCTTTTTTGTGTTAAAAGAATTAGAACATTTATTGATTCATTGTCTACTGATTGCCAGCGGAGTTGATCCATCTGTTGTTGCATCTGTAATTAAGAAGGCTTACCGCAAAGCTGCACCAAAATATCACCCTAACAAGGTATTTTATCCTTCTATAAACATGTAACACTTCTAATTTCTAACCATACACGTTCTTGTACACATGTTCATCATGGCAGTCCCATGTTTTCTCGGCTGGAAGAAAGGCTTCAGAAAAGTTGTCAAATGTTTGAATTTTTCAACACTATTTTGTATGAATATTTACGAATATTTTGAGTAAATTTCAGGTTAAACTCCAGGACACATTCTTCAATATTTTGTGGTTGTTTGTCAAGACAGTTGTTGATCCTATTGTTCTTTTTGGTCTAAATTGTGTAGGTTGGATCAAAAGTGTTATTAAAAAATATATTCGATTCATCTAAAACCGTGGCGATTGGTTGTCTTCAAAGTTTAGATCCATCAAAAAGAGTGGGGCAAGTATTGTTGGGAAATAAATGGTTTGAGGTGGTTATCAGTGTTGCCGTGGAAGGGGATGAAGATTTAATTCGCCCCACATCATATTTCAAAACTATTGGCTATGCAGTTGGGGAGGTTGTTACATGGCCAAAAATTTTTGTAAGGATCATTCATTAGCTCTTGAAAATTTATTTCGTATGGATTTAATATTGACTACAACAATGGTTTGTTTATATAGGTTGTGGCTCAAGATTGACAACATTTGTGAGACTTCGTTTGTTTTATTTTAATACTCAAATGACTCTTAATTTGTATTGTAAGTGGCCGACATAGACACTTAACCTTTTGTCATTTTTGTTGATGTGGCCAATATCATATATTAGGCACACATTATTGTAACTAATATTATTTTGGATTTGAAATTTCTTGAACATATTAATACTATGTTACTTGATTTGGTTTTTTTTAATTATGATTTTATTATAAATTGCATAATATTATTTATATATATGTTATCATGACATTTTATTCCGTCATAATATACTTTATCATGACGCTTTTTTCTGTCATGTTAAGGTTTATTGTGACGCTTTACAGCGTCATGTTAAGGCCTATTGCGGCGCTTTTAGGCGTCCTATTAACAAGTAGTTATAGTAGTTATATATCACATATGATGCCGAAAAGTATCACAATAGGCCTTAACATGACGCTGTAAAGCGTCACAATATCTCTTCTTTAATGACATTGTAAACTGTCACGATATTAGCGTCACAATAACCTATTGTCACGCCTACTTACGCGACGCTTTTCGATAGCGTCACAACATCGAAAGCGTCACAAAAACCAGCCTATCATGACGCTTTTCGGCGTCACCAAAGCCCCATTTTTTAATAGTGTGTCCAGAAAGGTACGATTTTTCCTTTCAGCTACACCATTCTGTTGGGGTGTATAACCGGCAGTTGTTTGATGTATGATACCACTTTCTTCGCAAAGTGTATCAAAAGCATTCAAACAATATTCCATGCCTCGATCAGAACGTAAAACCTTAAACTTCTTCTCAAGTTGGGTTTTTACTTCTGATTTATATTTCACAAACGAACTAAGTGCTTCATCCTTAGTTCGTAAAAGATATACATAACAAAATCTGCTAGCATCATCAATAAAAGTAATAAAATACCTTTTTCCACCTATAGTTAAATTCCCATTTAACTCACAAATATTCGTATGAATTAAATCTAATATTTGTGATTCTCTTTTAACACTTAGAAAAGGTTTTCTTACAATTTTTGATTTTGCAAAAATTTCACATTTATCAAGTTCATTTTTACCAATATCAATTAATCTCATTGCATGCGTATTTTTCAAGTTCTCTGCACTAACATGTCCTAATCGACTATGCCATAAAGAAATTGAAAAAATCATGTAAGCAGAAACAAAATTCATGTTATTGATAGACATCTTATACATCCCATTACAAGCATAGCCTTTTCCAACAAATTCACCATTTTTCATGATGATGGCTTTGCCAGACTCAACAGAAATCTTAAAACCCTTCTTATCTAACAAATCAACAGAAATTAAGCTTTTCCTAACTTCTGGTACAAACAAGACATTAATCAAGGTTAATTTCTTCCCGGAGGTAAAGTTGAGCTCGACAGATCCTTTGCCTCTAACACCGGCTTTAGAGCTATTACCCATCTGAACCTCTTGCCCAACAATTTCTTCAAAGGTCTTGAAAAGCCTTCGATCATTGCAAATGTGAACTGTTGCTCCAGAATCTAACCACTAGCCAAAAAGTTCACTTGTCATGTTGATTTCAGAAATCATAACCACATCGAGGCTAAGATCAGTCACCATGGCAACTAGGTTCTCCTCGACCATGTTTGCAACTCCGGATCCACTCTTCCGTTGTGGGCATTCTCTCGCATAATGTCTTGTTTCTCCACAAACATGACACTTGCCTTTTCTTTTGTTAGCAACATGAACAGGTTTAGATTTCTGACCGGATTTCTTAAATTGTCCTTGATTCTTTTTAACCCCGAAAGGCTTCTTTTTAGAACTTCCAGCCTCAACATAATTCATGCTGGATTGTCCTTGAACCAAATTCTTGCCATCGCGTTTCCGAGCCTCCTCTTCAATACGCAAATGTTTCTGAATTTGTTCCAAGGACATATCCTCAGATTTATGCATCAATCTCTTTGCATAATCTTTCCAGGCAGGAGGGAGCTTTGAAATTGTTGCTCCTACCTGGAAGGCTTCTGGAAGGACAAATTTCACCATCCGTAGTTTGTTGACAATTACCTGGAGCTCATGCACTTGCTCTAGGATTGGTTTATTATCAACCATTTTGAAATTGAGAAATTTAGATACTAAATATTTATTAGTACCTTCCTCCTCAGTTTTATACTTGTATTCCAGCGCCTCCCAAAGCTCTCTAGGTGATTTGACATTTGTATAAAGATCATACAATCTGTTAGAAAGAGTGTTGAGGATGTGGCCACAAGCCAACTCTTTATCTTTAGCTCTTTTCCTTCGTTGTTGCTGAAGTGTCTTTACTATCTCTTGATGAATCTGCAATGCGTTCCTTGAAGGACCTGTTGTTGTTGTGTTGGCAGGAGGTACAATACCTGTTGTAGGAGGATTGGCAGGAGGAGCACCGCCTGCTGTAGTGGGATTCGCAGGAGGAACAACGCCTGCTATAGTGGCTGGTGGATCCAAATCAACGGGCTACTGGGGAGCAGGAGGATCTTCTGGAATTGGTGGCAGACTGGGATCCAGAACATAGGCAAGCTTAAGGACAGTAAGCAGGAACTTCATCTGGTCCTGCCAGCGGCTGAAGTTGTTGTCATCGAAAAGGTTTAGCTTTTGCTGGTTCATGATTCTGAAGGATTCAGACTCCATTTTCACGAAATAGAAACTTTAAGATTGTTGAGAAATCTGGGCAAAGTATGAAGCTAGACACGAGTATTCCCTATCCTTAAAGTTTCTATCGCCCCTAACTTTCTGGGAAATGTGCTAAAGGTTTCAGGTGATACACTTTCAGGATATATGTCAAGCTTTTGGGAGAATTTCGTGTGATAGCACTGCACAGGAAATCAAAATGAGGCTGTATTGTGTATTTCTTCAGCTACAGGGATGTGTATATATGGTTGTCAGGTGTTAAAAAATGGACCAATTTGAATTATGGCTGTTGGGAATTAATTCAGCATCAATGGGCTATTACTAGCCCCTGAATTTATTTGTGGCTTAATTCTCTTGACTTTTCAGTTTCAATTTGCCACTCGACAGTCTAATTCAGATTGCTGGGCTAATTTAGGGTTAATTCTAAAAGAATTTAGCCCAAAAAGATAGGCTCTGGGCTCGGAGGCGAGGCTCCTTGTGAAGTGCAAAGTGCACGATCAAAACGCCATAATCGCCCAAGCCCCCGGCCCCGGTCCCGTGCCCGAGCCCGTGAGCGGGCGGTGCGGTGCACCGCACCGCGTGTGAGCCCATTAGTCCTCTCTTGAGTTCCAAAACTTAATAACATACACAACATATTAATATATAAAGTTGTCTTCAGTATGTTACTTTTCCAATGTGGGACACAGTTTTCCAAACAACCTTTCATATACCATTGTTTATTAGATATGCTCAATAATTAATTCTCCAACAACTAATTATTTATAGATCTATAAGGCATATATATTCAACATATATTTAGAGAGAGAGAGAGAGAGAGAGTTAAAATAGAATTTAAAACTTCATTCCCAATCAGAATATCAGGCACAATAGAGAAGGAATGAACATTTTACAGCAACATCCTTCAGTCGCACTAAACATTTTACACGCATCTTAAAATGTGTGAGTGTGAGTGTGTATATCTGTGTATGTACATATAAAAAAACAATAATTTTTATTAAACAAATAACAATTTATTTCCAAATAAACATAACACAAAATAACCTCATATAGGTTTCATTTTGAATAAACTAGCAAAGAAATACTTACTATTCTTATGATATATATGTGTACCAGCTGAGATAGAACTCATCCTATGAAGTGTACCTCCAGTTTCAGACGCCCGATTTTGCTTAGCTACAACTCTCTTTTTCTTGTAACATGGAGTATTCCATGTCCTCTTCGCTTTGGTCCAAACTTCCGTATCAATAAAATCTGGCTTCTGATCTCTCTTTCTGGCATTGTACCATATATGTCTCAAATGTGAACCTGCCTTAAATTTAAAGGCTTTCTTCATATGTCGCTCATCACGGGGATCGTATTACACCTCTTTCTGAACACAATTACAATAATTAGAATAGACATAAATTATTCAATAATTAAAATATACCTAACTACTTACATAAAAACTTAGATATGTACATTCCATTCATTAAACCATGTTTCCTTTTTATGAGGGGGAACGTCGCTGTAGCACTGCCAATTACCACCATGTAGTCTCCTTTTGATGATATCAGTGATTAATCTTAAAGCGTTATTCGACGGGAAGAACCTAGTTGAAAGGAGATAAAATATTAAAAATATATCACGTACGTTATGCAAGAAAATTACAATTAATTATACCTAAATAATGATTTACCCATTTTGACTTTCTGGGCGAAGAATTTCATCAGAATTTATACCCGCAGGCAGTGGATGAACTCCATTGGCAGATGCATGATCAGTATGCTGAGATAGACCCTCTGAGGTATCCGGTTCTGAAATTGGATCAATAGTGTGTAGGGAAGTGGAACTCGGTATAGATGTCAGATGATTAGATTGAGAAGGTCCGTTTGAAATCCTTGACCGAGAGGATGAAGGGGTAGTAGTAGATAATGGACTAACCAACCTGTTCATAGAAGGTGTTGAGTCATGAGGTGACACAAAACTAGAGCCACGCCTTAGAGGAAGTGATTGATGGGTCCCTCTATATTTTCCCCAGCCTCTAGAAGGATGCATATTATACAAGTATGAAATTATTACACAATGTGTAAAAACAGTTAGATCACATAGAAAGACCAAAATCACAAAGAAAGCATAATTTTTAATGAATGCAATAGTAAACAATCTCATAGCATCCATCAAACAGGAGTCAAGTTCAAGAGCTTTGTCACGGATACTAGCAATAAGATGCTTCTGTCTCTGCTCATCAAGACCCTTGGAATCAATAACACTAATCTCTAGTGGCTCTTCAGGGTACTGCCATAGGAAATAGTGAAGAACAATTGCATTAACATTTTCTCTCGTCTATTATCAATTATTTCACGATAATCGTGCTGTCAAGCAAACATCTATTGAAAAAGAAATAGAAGAGAGATTTAACCGAGCAGGATTTCAGAACAATGATGAAAGTATGAAACACTATCAAAGTAAAATGAAAAAAGAACCATATGAGCTTCAGTTGAATCTTTCGTTGTCCCATCAGCAAATAGCAATTGATTGATTAACCGGTTGTCACAGAGCCACCCCACAATCTTATATTCAAAAGAGATGAAGTATTAAAGTGAAATAAGTAAACTAACAAAAGGTAGAAATACAAAAGTGCACAAATTGATACCCATAGCATCCATCAAATTCCATAACGAAAATATCATAATTTTGCACATAAATTCATCAAAACAAAGCAATACACATCAATTTCCATACTATTAAACACCTATATCCAAAAAAAATGATTAAATTGGAAACATGTAGAGAACATCCAATGCGAACAGATGAGAGAGCGATTGATGGTACCGGTAAGCAGCTGATAGTACCAGCAGGAAGATTTGTGGTTAAACAACTCCTCTATGGGGTATACGGAGCCTTGCCACTAAATTTCAAAGAATTTCAACGATTGAGAAGATTGAGAGAGGGACGGAGACATGGTGACGGTGGGAAAGTGGGTAATGGGTTTTGCCGAAAACGTGGAGTTATTTTGGAGGGAAGAGTTATTCTTTTCTGGAGGGATCTCAAATTTTTTTTAGTATTATATTATTATTATAAAAAGAAATAATAATAAAAGTATTTATTATAAGTGGATGTTAAGAGGGATGAAATATATTTTAAATTAATTTCAATAATAACAATCCAATCATCGTAACTTCATAATATCACTTTACATTCAATTATAAAACGTATAACATTTTTACTAATTCTAGATTTTTCTATCTATATATTAAAAAATAAATTTAAAACATATCGGTTTAACTCAATAATTTATTGCTTTAATAATAAACTAATTCTGGCAGTAATTCAAAAGTTAAACTTAATAGTTACAAATAAAAATTACTTAAACTCAATTACTAAAAATTTATCTTACCTCCCTTCTATATAAATAAATTAAAAATTTTCAATAGAAAAAATAGATAATGAGAATTATTATATTTTACTAATATATGTTATTATATTGCACGATATATTTATTTGGTGTCATGGACTCTTTTATATATATATATATTTTTTTTTTTTAATTTTTGAACACACGTACTACCCATGTCTTTTAGTAGTTTTCTGTTTAATCTCTTCTGTCTTACTCTCAAATTCTTTCTTATTTATTTATTTATTTATATTTGATTCTTTTTTCTCTTACCTCATTCCAATTTTTTTAAATTATTTTAATTATATCTTTTTTATTTTTATGTCAATTATTATTTTATACTAATTTAATATTATCTTAATTTATTTATCAAGAAAATATAATTATTTTAAAAATAATTATAAATTAAGTGATAAATTAAACTTTTTTTTTTCACACGAATCAAGTGTGCCGGAACAATAGTATTAATCAAGTGTGCCCTTTATTTTGGTTTGATTTATAATATCCCGGGAGTGGCATCCCGAAAAAGGGATGTGGCCCGTATCTTGCTTTAGAAAAAAAAAATTATTTATGGAGTTCTCAATTTCAATTTGACCCTTTGCTTTTGATTTTATTACAGCCAACCAACCCATCTTATCACGAATATTTCCTGGATATGGAATATAGTAGACTTGTCGAGCTTGTTGTGCAATAATGGATGGATCGTAATTCCCGTATCTACCTCTTTCTCTAACTTCAACAGTATTGCTCTCAGGATGCACTATGCGAGTTCCTGTAATTGGAGTAGGATCAAACCAATCACATTTAAATAAAACCACTCTCTTTACAAGTTCCTTAGGATACTCTAACTAGACAATCTCATTCAACATGCCATAATAATCATATTTTTCTGTTCCATCATTACTTCCCCTAACGGAAACTCCACTATTCATTGTTTTTTAATTCTCACCCCAAGATCTTGTGTGAAATTTGAAACCATTAACAAAGTATATAGGCCATGTCTTAACTTCATTGTTAGGACCACAAGTCGAACCTGCGAGAAGTAATTTATTAGATGCATAAATATATTAATATAATTACATATTCTTTCTAAATAATTTATACCTACATATTCCTGAAACCACGTAGCAAATTCGCGACCAACCCTTTCATGAACATCTACTTCAGTAATATTGAACAACTCAACAAAGATGCTGCAATTCAATTAAATATATTAAAATGATAGGCTACATAACCAAATTTTACGTTAACAATAATTTTTATTACAATCACTTACTTAATAAATGGTTGCAATTTCTCACAGTTAAGTAACACATGTAATGTTGCAGCTCGACGCTCTTTACCATCTAGATATCAAATCTTACAATCACTAGAAGCACGTCCTGGTTGATTAAATATTGATAATGGTGGAGCAGGCTCATCAACCCCACCATCATCGTTTAGACACACTCTTGTCCTCAGTGAGTGCACATGACCTTGGAAGTAATATGAACAAAAATCAGAAGTCTCCCGACGTAAATACACCTCATAGATTGGTCCTTCAACTTGTGCTTTTTGCATCACTGTTTTTTTCAGTTTTCCAAGATACCTATTAATTCAATAAATCAAACATTAATTTTATTAACTTTAAGATTTTTAGTATCACATATATAAATTATAAATAGATATATCTACCTTTTCGAATAGATACATCCATCTGAATTGTATCAGACCCCCATTTCGAGCCTTTTCTATCAAGTGAATAGGCAAGTGTTCCATTACATCAAAAAATATTGGGGGGGGGGGGGGGGGGGAATTCTTTCCAGTTTGTATAGGATAATGACAATATTTTTCTCCATTATATCTAAATCAGAGAGTTTTAAAGTCGTGGAACACAAATCCAGAATGTAACGCCCCGAATTTCATTAATTACATTCTTATGTTTAAAATAATTTTATAAATTATATTTTATAATGTTTTCATGAAATTTTATGAATTTATATCAAAGTGAGAATTTCTTTCATGACTTGAAATATTTAATTCGCGAAATAGTTGCCGAATACGAATTAGTTGCCAACTTGTCCTTAGATGATCTTTCTCTTAAATTCAAGGACCAAATTGCATGACTTTTCCAAGGACTCAATTGATCAATTCTCAAAGTTTTTCGCCCTTAATTGCATGACTTGAACATTTGAGGGATTAAATGGCAATTTGATTATTTCACAAAAATCAAGGATGGTGATTCACGTACAAAGCTTCCTCAAGCTTCTTCATTCATTTTATCCCAAAATTCTCCAACATATTTGCTCCCTCTCATGCTCTCGCTCCAGTCAAGAAAAGGGAAAAAGATTTCAATCAAATTTTATCAAGAATCTCCAAGGAATATTTGAAACTTGAAGCTTGATCATCATCTTCTTCCTTCTTCCTTTCTTTAATTTCAAGGTGGGTGTTTTGCATGAATTCATAGTCTTGATCAAATATATGTGAGCTAGGGTTTGAGAATTATGTGCTAAATGGATTGTTTGGTGATCAAGGCACGAATATGTGATCATAGCATGATTAATTCATGGAATTCTTGGAAGAATTGAGCTTGAATGATCAATATGAGCTTGAGCATGAAACTTGGAAATCTTGATTGTATTGCATGATTTATATGTTTAAGTGTTATATTATCACTTTTGGAACACATATGCATCATATTTCCAGAAATTAATAACTTTGTTGATCAAACGTGGAAGAATTGTTGCTTGGTTGTTGTTTCCCGTGAGCATCCCCTGTTTCTGCTCTGTTTTTGTAGTTGCAGAAACTGGGAACGACCGTTCCCAGTCTTAAGGCATTGTGGGAACGGGCGTTCCCACTCTTTTAAACAAAATAGGCGGCCGAGCATGGGAACGACCGTTCCCGTTTTGGCCTGAGTGCCGGAAGGGCCGTTCCCAGCTAAAGGCGCGCTTTTAATTTAAAAACGTTGGCGCGTTTTGAAGGGCCGCGGGAACGGCCCTTCCCATTTACAAAGGAAACCCGGAACGGCTGTTCCCGTGCGTCTGGCAGAATAAAACTTTCTGCACAGAATTACATTTTTAGCCCCATGATCCGATGATTTCTTTGACCCCGAATTGCTATTATATGATTGATTACATGCTAAAACAAGATGTTTTCATACTACATTGTACATTGCACGTCATCTCGTTGCCTTTTCGCCGTTCGTCATAATTGGTCCTTTTTTAGTCATGTCTCACGTGTACACGTCTGTTTTGCACAGACCAGCTTCGTAGGGACGAGGAGCAAACCCCGTAGACTATATCCTACTCGTCTCTTGTCGGTAAAGGTGAGGTTTAATTGTTAGTTATATAGAACCCGTATAACCTTTATGTGGATTTCAAGCCAAAAGGTATATATATACTTATGTCTAGTAGTTTCTAAACTTATACATAATTGCAAGCAAGTCAGGCATCGTGATTGATTAATTGATCGTGTTTTGGCGGGTAAAGCATGTCACGTTGGGCCCGAGGGTAGTGACTGGAGCCAACCGGGAAAACAAGGGCTGACGGGTAACTCTGGCACTATCCTCACCACATTTGGGGTCACCCCTGAATCCGCTAGGAGATTAGTGGAGGAAGGAGCTCTGGGCTTAGGGATTCATGTACCCTCTGCTCAACGAGATTGGATGGTGGGGCTTGCAATCCCACCATCACCGGAGGAAGAAGGAGACTGGGGACGGGTCCGGCACCACGGATTGTCCTCGGGTTATTGTCATGATCGCACATATTGATTGTCTTGCCTGAATACACCTGCACGACTGCACGATAGCTAAATTGCATGATCACCTATTAAATGATAAAGCAAGCATGTATTGTACACAGTTGGAGTAAGGTTGGAGATTGCCCTCACTCGCCGGGCCACATATTGCACGTATGGAACGCATGAAATTGATTTAAGTATTTAATATTGGTGGTTGTAATCTCGGGCGAGTTCTACGTTATTATGAACTGATATTACTTTTAATTATAAAACCTTACCCGAGGTTATAACTTTCATGTTAATTGTGCTAATATATATGTATGCCCCTCACTCAGTCTTCCGTGGACTGACACCCCACCTTTCAGGTTGTCGCAGTCGTGTGCTAGGCGGGAGTCAGAGTCGTGTCTTGTCGTCCAACTGGGTCTAGCACTTCATACATTGCCATGATATTGCTTTTGTCTTATCCAGAGTTAGTATGTTATAGTTCTTGTTAGTATTTGGAGACTTGTGCATGTAAAATAGGAAAGATGATAATGTATTGATATCTGTCGGTACCTATTAGTACTTATACCTTTACTGTAAATATGGTACCTATATGTATTAATGATATTATGCTTCCGCTTTTAACTTTTAGGTCTTGGTTTTGTATTGCTTTGTGGTATAGTCCCGCCTAGCTAGCCAGTTTCTTTTATTTGTAACCCGTTCGCTATAGGTTAGTTCATGTACGGACTGTCCATTTCGTATGTGGATCGGCCTATAGTGCGGGGGTGTGGTATCTCTACGTATAGGGGTGCTACACAGAAAATATTTACTCAATTCAGCCAATGGTTTCCATATTTTATCCGGTAAGTCTCTAAATGCAATTGGCAGCAATTGTTCCATGAAAATGTGACAATCATGACTTTTCATTCTAATAAACTTTCCTTGTTGTATATCAACACGTCTGGCTAAATTAGAAGAATAACCATCAGGCATTCGAAGTTCTTTAACCCACTCGCATATCACCCGTCTCTGCTCACGTGTTAATGTGTACCTAGCTTTTGGTTTCGCCCACTGTCCATTTTCCTTCAACTTTAATTCAAGCTCTGGACGCCGACATAACTCTGCCAAATCCATTCGGGCCTTCACAATATCTTTTGTTTTATCTTTAATGTCTAAAACAGTGTTAAAAATATTATCAAAGATATTTTTCTCTATATGCATCACGTCCAAATTATGTCGAATTAAATTATCTTTCCAGTAGGGTAACTCCCAAAATATGCTTTGTTTCTTCCAATTATGTGTATGACCATAACCATTAAGTTTGCTAGCTGAACCCTCTTCCGTAATCTTGGGCAAGTCACGCACACTTTCCCAGACGTCAACACCAGTCAATTTGGGTGGGGGGTCACCAAGTTCTTTATGACTTTTTTTGAAGTGTCGTGTGTTTCATCTGTATGGATGATGTCTTTCCAAAAACTTCTTATGGCAATCAAATCAACTATTTTTGTCCCACTTTTTAAAGTAAACGCCTTATTATGATTCATGCAATAAGGGCATGCCAATTTACCCGTTGTCATCCATCCAGACACCATTCCATAGGCCGGGAAGTCATTAATTATCCACATCAATGCAACTTTCAGTTAAAAGTTTTGTTTCATGGATACATCATAAGTAGGAACTCCAGTATCCCACAACTTCTTCATTTCATCAATGAAAGGCTGCAAGAAAACGTCTATGTTTGGCTTTGGATTTTTCGGACCGAGAATGATACAAGTTAAAAACAGGTATGGCATAGTCATGCACATCTCGGGAGATAATTTATATGGTGTTACAATAACTAGTCAACAAGAATACGGGGTTGCTGACTGGTTAAAAGGAGTAAACCCATCAATGCACAACCCAAGCCTCACATTTCGGGGGTCACTCGCGAACTCCGGATACAATCGGTCAAAAATTTTCCAATCATTACCATCTGAGGGATGAGACATAACACCTTTAGCTCTAAAATTCTCCGCGTGCCATCACATGTGTGGTGTTGAAATCATTGATCCGTACAATCTTTTCAATTTGGGAATCAAGGGCAAATAATACATTCTTTTCAATGGAATCGGCTTTTTTCTGATTGGGAATTTATACCTTAGACTCCCGCAGAGCTTGCATTGTGTATGATTTGCCTCACCCTTCCAGTATAGCATACATCCATTTACACAACAATTAATTTTTATGGATTCCAGACCAAGTGCTTTCATTATCTTTTTAGTCTCATAAAATTTTTTGGGAACAGAGTGTTCTGGTGGACACATAATTCAGACATCAATTGTATGATCTCATCCATGGCATCTTGTGGCACATTCAAGGCACTTTTGGTGCTTTTCAACCTCGATGCAATGGACAATGGAGAATGATTTTGCACCCAGGCCACAATGGTCGGTTGTAGCTATCTAACAAATAAAAGAACTTTCTCGCTTCTTCATTAGGTTCTTCTTCACAGTTCAATTGAGAAAAAGTATCTTCATGCTCGTACTCATAAAATCTTTGTCCTTGTTTGTAGCACCCTAACCCCCAAGGCACTACATCCCCCGCACTATAGCCCGATCCACATACGAAATGGACAATCCGTACATAAACCGAAACCATAGCGAACGGGTGACAATCAAGAAAAAGAACGAGCTAGGCGGGACGCTCCCCAACATGTACAAACCAAGACAGGAAATTAAAAGCGGAAGCATTTCAATTAATACGTATAGGTACCATATTTACCAAAGTATGTACATAATAGGTACCAACTATCAATACATTACATTATCTTCTCTTATGTAATATATATATCCAAGTATCCAAAATGGGATAACAATGATCGTAACACGATATGTCAAAAGGTCTATACATGTAAGGTACAATGCTAGACTTTGGTGTAATGCAAGACCTGACTCAACTCCCGTCTAACACGACCACGACCAAAAGTACCTGAAAAGTGAAGTATCAGTCTACCGAAGACTGAGTGAGGGATAAATATATATAACACACGTCACATGCAAGTCATAGTCTCGGGTGAAGACTTGGAAATGAAATAAATATAAAGTTCAAGAATACTTGTTCTTTGCCCGAGATTACGACTATCAGGTTTAACTTGTTAACTTGTCAATTTCATGAAACATGTGGCCCGGGCGAGTAAGGACAATTCTCCAACCTTTCCACCAATGTGATCGATACGTGCATGCTTGAATCATGAAATAGGCGATCATGCAATTCATTAAGTGCACAAGTAGTAACATAATCATGAGTGAAAACATGCAATAACCCGAGGACAACCCGTGATGTCGGACCTGTCCCCAGTCTCCTTATTCCTCCGGGTGATAGTGGGTTTGCAAGGCCCAACTATCGACGACATGGTGTACGTCGGGAACATGACTCCCTACGCACGGAACTCCTTCCACCACTAATCTCCTAGTGGCTTCGGGGGTGATCCCAATGAGGTGAGGATAATTTAAGAGTTACCCGTCAGCCCTTGCTTTCCCGGTTGGCTCAAGAACTACCCTCGGGCCCAAGTGCAATCATGACTCGCCAAAACATGCTTGAAATCGTGAACAATCATGGCTTGCTTGCTTGAAAATGTTTATAGTTTGAAAAACGTTTATAGATATAATAAGTTTTGGCCGAAAATGTCACATAAGGGTTGTAAGGTTCTAGGTACCTAAAACAAAACCTCACCTTTGCTACAAGATAGAACAAAGATATGCTCTAGGGAGCCTGCTCCTCGTCCACGACCTCGTGACCTGTGCAAACACGACGTGTATACGTGAGACATGACTCAAAATGGACCAAATAGGACGAACGGCGAAAATATAACGAGATGACGAGCAATGAACAATGTAGCATTAAAATATCTTGTTTTAACATATATTCAATCATATAATAGCAATTTGGGATCAAAGAATGCATTGAATTAACATGCTAAAAATCGAATTTTATACAGTAACTTTTCTTCTGTCAAACGTGTGGGAACGGCCATTCTGGCTTCCCTTTGAAAATGGGAAGGGCCGTTCCCGTGCCCCTTTAAAACATGCCAGCGTTTTAAAATTTAAAAACGCGCCTCTTGCCGGGAACGACCCTTCCGACACACAGGCCAAATGGGAACGGCCGTTCCCAGTCTCGCTGGCCTCCTTTACACAGAAGCCTGGGAACGGCCGTTCCCAAAATGCACTAAGGCAGGAAGGGCCGTTCCCAGTTTCTGCAAATTGTAAAACAGAGCAGAAACAGGGGATGGCTACGGGAAACATTAACAAAGCAACAAAGTCCCAAGTTTTGATCAATAAATGCAAGAATTTCTGGGCAAATACATGTATACATATTCAAGAGATGGTAATATATCATTCCAACACATAAATCATGAAAAATTATCAAAGATTCCAAGTTTCAAGCCCATGCATCTCATGCTCATTGAAGCTCCAATTTCTCAAGAATTCATTCTCTTAAGCATGATATAATCATGTAATCATGCCTCAAACAACAAATAATCCATTTAAGTTATGATTCTCAAACCCTAGCTATTTCATATATGATCAAGAATCATCAATTCATCCATAAACCCACCTTGAGCTAAAGAAAGGGAGAAGATAGATGAATATGATGCCTAAGCTCCAACTTGGATTATTTCTTGGAAAAATCTTGATGAAAATGATGAAAATCTCTTTCTTTTCTATTCTTGAGTGAACCGAGCAACAAGGAGCAAGTATGTTGGGATATTATTGGATGAAATGGGATCAAGGAAGCTTGGAGATGCATATATCGTTACATCCCATTTTTGAAATATGTGATATGCCATAATTTGCAATTTAATCCCTTAAATGTTTAAGTCAAGCAATCAAGGATATATAGTTTTGAAATATGCTCAATTAAGTCCTTGAAAGTTTATGCAATTAAGTCCCTAAATTTAAAGAAATAAACATATAGGGACAATTTGGTAATTAAAGCACCCTCGATACTTATTTCATGTAATAAATATTTTTCCATGACTTGAAATAATTTTCCAATGATATGAAATCATATAATTCACATAAATAATGTGTCATGAATTTTATAAAAATATGTGATGTCACGTAGGAAAATATAAGGATTAAAGACTTCAAATAAGTCCTACACTCAAAATCTCACACGTGGCGTGCTTACCTGTTCATCCGGAACCGGGGCGTTACAACTCTCCCCCCCTTGAAAGAATCTGGTCCCCAGATTCTCTAGTCCTGAGTAAACAACTCCGGGTGGAACCGTTTCATCTTATCCTCGGTTTCCCACGTAGCTTCCTCGGTTTTGTCGCTTCTCCACAAAACTTTAACCATGGGAATCCTCCGTTTTCTCAATTCCTGAAATTTCCGATCCAAGATCCTAACCGGCCTCTAAACAAATGTGAAATTTGGTTCCAATTCAACTTCTTCCACAGGGAGAATCGTAGTCTCATCGGGATAATATTTCCTTAACTGAGATACGTGAAACACGTTGTGAATCCCCGTAAGACTTGGCGGTAGGTCCAGCCGATAGGCTACTTCGCCTATTCATTCAAGAATCTCGAAAGGACCCAAATAGCGAGGATTAAGTTTTCCTCCTTTCCCGATCCGAGTGAAACCTTTCCTTGGTGACACCTTCAAAAATACCTGATCACCAAATTCAAACTCAAGATCCTTTCGGCGAGTATCGGCATAGCTCTTTTGCCTATCTTGCGCGGCTTTCATCCATTGTTGGATCATTTGAACTTTCTCTATCATAGCCTGAACGACTTTGGAAGGTTTCTCTAATTTTTCACCTTTCTTTACCTCTTCTTGTTTCGACCATTTCCACTCTTCCAAGTCGAAGAACAACGGAGATCGGCACTTTCTTCCATAAAGAAGTTCGTAAGGAGCCATCCCGATCGAAGCCTGAAAGCTGTTATTGTAGGCAAATTCAATTAAAGGTAACTGTTCTTGCCACGAATTCTAAAAATCTATCGCGCAAGCCCGAAGTAGATCTTCCAAGTATCTTATTAATCTTTCTGTTTGACCGTCTGTTTGCGGGTGAAATACTGTACTGAACTTGAGCCTCGTTCCCAACATCGCCTATAACTCTTGCCACAACTTAGATGTGAACCTCGGGTCTCGGTCTGAAACTATGCTCACCGGAATACCATGAAGTCGAATAATTTCTCTATTATAACTCTCAGCTAGATTTGGAATCTTATAAGACATCCGGACCGGTAGAAAGTGAGCAGACTTCGTAAATTTATCCACGATTACCCAAATACCATCAAATCCACCTTTTACCTTCGATAATCTGGAAACAAAGTCCATCGTTACTTGTTCCCACTTCCATTCGGGAATAGGTAATGATTGTAGAAGTCCCGCGGGTTTTTGATGCTCAGCTTTCACTCTCTGACAAGTCAGACAATGTTTCACATACTCGGCAACGTCTCTTTTCATTCCATTCCACCAATAATATTGTTTCAGATCCTTATACATTTTATTTCCTCCCGGGTGGATCGAATATGCTGACTTGTGAGCTTCTTCAAATAGAACCCGTTTCAACTCTTCAGGCACTACTACCCTGTTTTTAAATCGAAGCAAACCGGTCTCGTCAAACCTAAAAGGACTCTCCGGATCAGCTCTAGCCTTATTTACCAATTTCTATACCTCCGGATCATTATTCTGAGCCTCAAATAACCGATACTTCAATTCCGGCTGAATTGTGATATTGGAAACCCGAGCCTTTAGCACAATCGAAGCAACTTCAACACTTTCTTTTACTTCCAAATTCGACACACTCGCCTTCCTGCTAAGTGCATCGGCGACCACGTTGGCTTTTCCTGGATGATACTTGATCGTGCAATCATAATCCTCTAACTTTTCCATCCAGCTCCGTTGCCTCATATTCAAATCCTTCTGCGTGAATAAATACTGGAGGCTCTTATGGTCGGTGAAAATTTCAAAGGAAGTCCCGTAGAGATAATGTCTCCATTTCCCGAGAGCAAAGATCACGGCTGCAAGCTCCAGGTCGTGTGTAGGATAATTCTTTTCATATTCCTTTAACTTTGGGGAGGCATAAGCGATCACCTTTCCCTTCCGAGTCAATACACAACCTAGGCCTTCCTTAGAAGCATCTGTATACAGGGCATACTCCTCTGATCCCTCGGGAAGTGCTAACACGGGAGCTGAGAATAACTTTTCTTTCAAAAAATTGAAACTTTGATCATATTTTTCATCCCAGACAAACTTGACATCTTTCTTTGTCAATCGGGTCAACGGTGCAGCGATCTTAGAGAAATCCTGAACGAACCTCCTATAATATCCGACCAATCCCAAGAAGCTCCTAACTTCCGAGGCATTCTTTGGTTTTTCCCATTTAAGCATGACCTCAATTTTCGAGGGATCGACTTCCAAACTCTTCCCTGAAATCACATGTCCCAAGAAAGCAACCCGATCGATCCAAAATTCACACTTACTGAATTTAGCAAATAACTGATGCTCCTTTAAAGTCTGTAAAACAAGCTTAAGATGCCTCGCGTGCTCCTCGGCAGATTTTGAGAATACCAAAATGTCATCGATGAAAATTACCACAAACTTGTCGAGGAAAGGCCTGAAAATTCGGTGCATCATATCCATGAAAGCTGCAGGGGCATTGGTTAATCTAAATGGCATAACCACGAACTCGTAGTGCTCGGATTCGCAACTGGTAGTATCCCTGTCTTAAATCCAATTTCGAGTAGACCTTCGAACCCTGAAGTATATCAAATAATTCCTCGATATGTGGAAGAGGATACTTGTTCTTGATAATCATCCGGTTTAATTCCTGGTAATCGATGCACATCCTTAAACTTCCGTCCTTTTTCTTTACAAATAACATCGATGCTCCCCTGGGTGAAGAACTCGGCCTGATGTATCCAACTTCCAATAATGCCTCGAGCTGAACCTTTAACTCTTTCAATTCTGCTGGAGCCATCCGATATGGAGTCTTTGAATACGGCTCTGCACTCGGATAGAGATCAATCACGAATTCTAGCTCTCGCTCGGGGGGCAAAGAATCTACTTTCTCTGGGAAGACCTCGGGAAATTCCTTTACCACTTCCGTATCTTCCAATTTCACCTGATCCTTGGGCTTATTCAGAATGTAGGCAATGAGCCCTGTAGCCCCGTCTCTAACTAATTTCTAAGCCTCTGAGAATGAAAGTAGGGGTATTGTCTTCGAGGTCCAACCCATAGTAACCTCTGAACCCAACTGCACTTTCTTTGCCCGACAATCTATTGTAGCGCAGTGCCTGTACAGCCAATCCATCCCCAGAATAGATCCGTATCTTTCCATCGGCATAACAATGAAATCTGTCAAGAACTCTCGACCCTCAATCACCACTGGAACATCCCTATAAACCTGATCCATCTCTCGTCTACTACCGAAAGGAGTGCTAACTAAATAGCGCACAGAAGAGCATATAGCAGGCAAACACAGAGTAATAGCAATAGAATGCGCAAGAAATGAGTGTGTAGCTCCTAGATCAAATAATGTATGGATCTTCGTGCCATGGATGCATATAGTACCTTCAATGACTGCCGCAGGGTCGATCTCAACATCCTGCTCCTCTCCAGCCAGTGCCTAAACTCGAGCTCTCACAAGTGGCCTCGGACCTGCAGGTGGAGGATCCTGACGATCCGAACAACCATCGACCCGGTGCTCGTCACTCCCACAGATCAAACATAAACCCAACGGTCACCTGCAGTTATCATATGTATGTGTAGTAAGTCCACAAAATCTGCAGCCCGGTTTCTGAGGTGGCTGTGGTGGTGCTGGAGCTCGTGGAGCCTTCTGTGGTGGTCTTGTAGCTTTGAATTTCTTCCCAGAGTCCTTCGGTGTTGGAGGTGCAGAGTAAGCTATAGGTCTCTTTCCTGCACTCGACCCCTGTCCCGATCTTGAACCCGAAGCCTATCCAGTACGGGAAATAGGCCTCCTGGCAATCTCTGAATCCTCAACCTTCAAAGCTTTGGCGGTAGCTTTGGCGCAGGTGCTCGTGTTAGCTGCTTTCAAGACATCCTGTATGTCTGGCCTGAGTCCCTGCACGAACTGCATCGCCTTGTGAAAGTCGTCATTCACTATGTTAGGCGCATAACGAGATAGCCTCTCGAACTCAGCAATGTACTGGCTAACGGACCTTCCTCCTTGCTTTAACTCTGCAAACTCCCTCAACCTGCGGGTACGGGAAGCTGGAGGAATAAACTTGTTTCTAAACTCCTGTACAAAGACCTCCCACGTGATATCTATCCCGGAAGCCTCCAATACTATCTGTGTGCTCTCCCACCAGGAGTAGGCCTCGCCCTGAATCAGAGTAAGAGTACAGCGGGCTTTCTCCTGAGTATCACAAGGAATGAGCTACCAAATCCTCTCGACTTCTTTCAACCAGATCCCAGCCTGTATATCATCGCCCTTATAGAACTTTGGGGGATGTTGATTCTGAAACTCCCCGTAGTATAGCTGAAATGGGGTTCTCCTAGGGTGCTACGGGTGCTGGTGGTGTTGGAGGGACCCTTTCTTGTAGCCTCTGATCAATCAGCCCAACTACTGCGTTCATGAAATCCTGAGGCTGTGCCTGAACAGGTGGAGGAGGAGGTGATCTCTCACGACGATGGTGGCGACGATGATGATGATGCCGATGTCTCGGGGATCGGCCATGGTGATGTCTATCACAATCCATCCTGAAATCAAATCACTACACATGCGTGGTTTGATTAATAAATGCAAATGTGTGCATATAATTCCATAATGTCAATATGCACACGTTCAAAGAAGATCAAATAGCTCAAGTAATGCTAGAATTCATGTAAATCAAGTAATTCAATTAAATGCAGACTCTCAAGTAGCAAGTAATTCTATGCCGTGCGACCTAGACTCACTTGACACGACTCGAGAACCTCGGTTTTGTAACCGGGCTCTGATACCACCTGTAGATGTAGCACCCTAACCCCCAAGGCACTACATCCCCCGCACTATAGCCCGATCCACATACGAAATGGACAATCCGTACATAAACCGAAACCTTAGCGAACGGGTGACAATCAAGAAAAAGAACGAGCTAGGCGGGACGCTCCCCAACATGCACAAACCAAGACAGGAAATTAAAAGTGGAAGCATTTCAATTAATACGTATAGGTACCATATTTACCAAAGTATGTACATAATAGGTACCAACATTAACTATCAATAAATTACATTATCATCTCTTATGTAATATATATATCCAAGTATCCAAAATGTGATAACAATGATCGTAACACGATATGTCAAAAGTTCTATACATGTAAGGTACAATGCTAGACTTTGGTGTAATGCAAGACCTGACTCAACTCTCGCCTAGCACGAGCACGACCAAAAGTACCTGAAAAGTGAAGTATCAGTCTACCGAAGACTGAGTGAGGGGTAAATATATATAACACACGTCACATGCAAGTCATAGTCTTGGGTGAAGACTTGGAAATGAAATAAATATAAAGTTCAAGAATACTTGTTCTTTGCCCGAGATTACGACTATCAGGTTTAACTTGTTAACTTGTCAATTTCATGAAACATGTGGCCCCGGGCGAGTAAGGGCAATTCTCCAACCTTTCCACCAATGTGATCGATACGTGCATGCTTGAATCATAAAATAGGCGATCATGCAATTCATTAAGTGCACAAGTAGTAACATAATCATGAGTGAAAACATACAATAACCCGAGGATAACCCGTGATGTCAGATCCGTCCCCAGTCTCCTTTTTCCTCCGGGTGATAGTGGGTTTGCAAGGCCCAACTATCGACGACATGGTGTACGTCTGGAACATGACTCCCTACGCACGGAACTCCTTCCACCACTAATCTCCGAGTGGCTTCGGGGGTAATCCCAATGAGGTGAGGATAATTTAAGAGTTACCCATCAGCCCTTGCTTTCTCGGTTGGCTCAAGAACTACCCTCGGGCCCAAGTGCAATCATGACTCGCCAAAACATGCTTGAAATCGTGAACAATCATGGCTTGCTTGCTTGAAAATGTTTATAGTTTGAAAAACGTTTATAGATATAATAAGTTTTGGCCGAAAATGTCACATAAGGGTTGTAAGGTTCTAGGTACCTAAAACAAAACCTCACCTTTGCTACAAGATAAAACAAAGATATTCTCTAGGGAGCCTGTTCCTCGTCCACGACCTCGTGACCTGTGCAAACACGACGTGTATACGTGAGACATGACTCAAAATGGACCAAATAGGACGAACGGCGAAAATACAACGAGATGACGAGCAATGAACAATGTAGCATTAAAATATCTTGTTTTGACATATATTCAATCATATAATAGTAATTTGGGATCAAAGAATGCATTGGATTAACATGCTAAAAATCGAATTTTATACAGTAACTTTTCTTCTGTCAAACGTGTGGGAACGGCCATTCCGGCTTCCCTTTGAAAATGGGAAGGGCCGTTCCCATGCCCCTTTAAAACATGCCAACGTTTTAAAATTTAAAAACGCGCCTCTGGCCGGGAACGGCCCTTCCGACACATAGGCCAAAACGGGAACGGCCGTTCCCAGTCTCGCTGGCCTCCTTTACACAGAAGCCTAGGAACGACCGTTTCCAAAATGCACTAAGGCGGGAAGGGCCGTTCCCAGTTTCTGCAAATTGTAAAACAGAGCAGAAACAGGGGATGGCTACGGGAAACATTAACAAAGCAACAAAGTCCCAAGTTTTGATCAATAAATGCAAGAATTTCTGGGCAAATACATGTATACATATTCAAGAGATGGTAATATATCATTCCAACACATAAATCATGAAAAATTATCAAAGATTCCAAGTTTCAAGCCCATGCATCTCATGCTCATTCAAGCTCCAATTTCTCAAGAATTCATGCTCTTAAGCATGATATAATCATACCTCAAACAACAAATAATCCATTTAAGTTATGATTCTCAAACCCTAGCTATTTTGTATATGATCTCATCAATTCATGCATAAACCTAGGGGTGTAAACGGATAATAAACGGAGCGGATGTGCAGTATCCGAATCCGAATCCGAATCCGTTTAGCATATCCGCTATCCGAATCCGTATCCGTTATCCGACGGATAATGAAAATGTTATCCGTATCCGAATTCAACGGATATTATCCGAATATCGGATTATCCGTATCCGTGAGGATATCCGATTAGTGAGTTATCCGAAATCCGAATTCGAATCCGTTTATCTGTTTTACATATATTTTTTAATAAAAATTAATTGATTGAAATTTCATAACACAATTAAATATTAATATAACTAATTATAAATCTATTAAATCTATACACATTAACTCATAAGTATAATATATAATTTATAATATATGTTTAGAATAATTAATGGAGTTTATTATTACAAATAATATGATATACGTTTACTGTTATTTTTTTTTATAATTCTCAAATAATTATATAATGTGTAAATTAATATATGTTTTATCAAGGGATAAAAAATATATAGATATATATGTTATCGGATACGGATAATGGATATATCTAACGGATGTATAAACGGATCGGATGTGTCATTACCATATCCTTATCCGTTTATAATTTGGATGTCTATAATCGGATACGGACAATATCCTCTTTGAACGGATACGGATAATATCCTCTTTAAACGAATTCGGATGCGAACGGATATCGGATTTTCGGATATCCATTTACAGCCCTACATAAACCCACCTTGAGCTAAAGAAAGGGAGAAGATAGATGAATATTATGCCTAAGCTCCAACCTGGATTATTTCTTGGAAAAATCTTGATGAAAATGATGAAAATCTCTTTCTTTTCTCTTCTTGAGTGAACCGAGCAACAAGGAGCAAGTATGTTGGGATATTTTTGGATGAAATGGGATCAAGGAAGCTTGGAGATGCATATATCGTTACATCCCATTTTTGAAATATGTGATATGCCATAATTTGCAATTTAATCCTTCAAATGTTTAAGTCATGCAATCAAGGATATATAGTTTTGAAATATGCTCAATTAAGTCCTTGAAAGTTTATGCAATTAAGTCCCTAAATTTAAAGAAATAAACATATAGGGACAATTTGGTAATTAAAGCACCGTCGATACTTATTTCATGTAATAAATATTTTTCCATGACTTGAAATAATTTTCCAATGATATAAAATCATATAATTCACATAAATAATGTGTCATGAATTTTATAAAAATATGTGATGTCACGTAGGAAAATATAAGGATTAAAGACTTCAAATAAATCCTACACTCAAAATCTCACACGTGGTGTGCTTACCTGTTCATCCGGAACCGGGGCGTTACATTGTTCTTGCCTAGCTGCATCATGCACCATCTCTTCAAATGCATTCAATAGATTTTCTTGACTAGTACTAGCTCCACCGTGGTAAAAAATCTGTTCTTGAGGATTTACAACTTCGACCTCACCATGATATGTCCAACACAAATAATTTCTTTTGAATCCCTTTATAAGTAAATGATATTTAACATCATCAGGTGGATGCGAATAAATTAATTTGCACGTTTTGCAAGGACATATAATTTTTCCACTCCTCTGATATTCTGGTAAACTCTTGACATGATTTATAAACTCATCTCCTCCCTTTCTAAATTCTAGTCTATAGCAGGGACGGAGCCAGGATTTCAGGTAGGGAGGGCGAAAATTTAAAACATAATAATATTTTTTAAAAAATAAATATTAATTTATTAAAAATAAAAATATTATTTTATTCAATATATATAAATAAAACATGTATAACTTAAAACTTTAATTTGATTAAAAATGCACTAAACAGTGTCTTAAATTTTTACATATTATAACTGTAATATTTCCTTTAAAAAAAAAATTATAATATTCTATCTATTATTTGACATATTCTATTCTGATAGTCATAAAGATAAAGATACAGTTAACAAATTAATTACAAATGTTATCCATTATAAAAGAAAACTAAAATTATTATTTAAGATATAATCTCTTAACTAAATAATTTATTTGTAATAAAAGAAATACTAAGATTAACACATTTATTTCATAATAAAACACAAACTATTATTACTATTTAGATACAATCTTTTAAGTAAATAATTATCCATAATAAAAGAAAAATAGCACAGTTATCTAAATAAGAAGCTATATTTTCTCAATACACATAACTCATATCAACATTAAATTATCTAAAATTAAACACAATATATTATTTAAAATTAAACATAGTTATTTTTACCCTATAATTGAATTATCTTTATTCTAATGTCATACTGATACTAAATTATCCAAAATTAAACACATTTATTTAATTATCTTTAACCTATTTCATAGATACAATCTTTTCTCAAAATATTAAACTAATTTACAATTAACAAATTAATTATAAATTTTATCTAAATAATTTATTTATAGTAAAACTATAAAAGAAAACTTAAAATTAAATATAAGTTAATATTATGATTTGGTTTTATTGGATAACTTGGGACCACGATCAACTTTTTTTTCCCAACAAATGTAGATTTTGAAGATTAGAAAATAAGAGTTTTAAGTTGAGTAGAAGAAAAAAGAGAAGAATAGAAAAATAAAAGAGGAAGAAAACGGTAAAGAGAGAGAGAGAAAAAGATTAATTGGAGATTTTTTAATATGTGAAAGAAGAAAAGAAAATCAAAAGACTTTTATTTGAAAGCGTAAATAGTGCATTTGGATTGAGAAAAATAATCCTAATTAAAATAAATTAATACTAAAACTCAAATTAATCTAAAAATAAATCCTAATTGTTAGGATTGGTGAGTTGTCGGGGGGGGGGGGGGGGGTTTATAAATTATGGGGGGACAAAATAATAAAATTTTTAAAATTTACATATAATAAAACAAAATTCAAAGGTTTGCAAGGCCCAACTATCGACGACATGGTGTACGTCTGGAACATGACTCCCTACGCACGGAACTCCTTCCACCACTAATCTCCGAGTGGCTTCGGGGGTGATCCCAATGAGGTGAGGATAATTTAAGAGTTACCCGTCAGCCCTTACATTCCCGGTTGGCTCAAGAACTACCCTCGGACCCAAGTGCAATCATGACTCGCCAAAACATGCTTGAAATCGTGAACAATCATGGCTTGCTTGCTTGAAAATGTTTATAGTTTGAAAAACGTTTATAGATATAATAAGTTTTGGCCGAAAATGTCACATAAGGGTTGTAAGGTTCTAGGTACCTAAAACAAAACCTCACCTTTGCTACAAGATAAAACAAAGATATGCTCTAGGGAGCCTGCTCCTCGTCCACGACCTCGTGACCTGTGCAAACACGACGTGTATACGTGAGACATGACTCAAAATGGACCAAATAGGACGAACGGCGAAAATACAACGAGATGACGAGCAATGAACAATGTAGCATTAAAATATCTTGTTTTGACATATATTCAATCATATAATAGCAATTTGGGATCAAAGAATGCATTGGATTAACATGCTAAAAATCGAATTTTATACAGTAACTTTTCTTCTGTCAAACGTGTGGGAACGGCCATTCCGGCTTCCCTTTGAAAATGGGAAGGGCCGTTCCCGTGCCCCTTTAAAACATGCCAGCGTTTTAAAATTTAAAAACGCGCCTCTTGCCGGGAACGACCCTTCCGACACATAGGCCAAAACGGGAACGGCCGTTCCCAGTCTCGCTGGCCTCCTTTACACAGAAGCCTGGGAACGACCGTTTCCAAAATGCACTAAGGCGGGAAGGGCCGTTCCCAGTTTCTGCAAATTGTAAAACAGAGCAGAAACAGGGGATGGCTACGGGAAACATTAACAAAGCAACAAAGTCCCAAGTTTTGATCAATAAATGCAAGAATTTCTGGGCAAATACATGTATACATATTCAAGAGATGGTAATATATCATTCCAACACATAAATCATGAAAAATTATCAAAGATTCCAAGTTTCAAGCCTATGCATCTCATGCTCATTCAAGCTCCAATTTCTCAAGAATTCATGCTCTTAAGCATGATATAATCATGCCTCAAACAACAAATAATCCATTTAAGTTATGATTCTCAAACCCTAGCTATTTTGTATATGATCTCATCAATTCATGCATAAACCTAGGGGTGTAAACGGATAATAAACGGAGCGGATGTGCAGTATCCGAATCCGAATCCGAATCCGAATCCGTTTAGCATATCCGCTATCCGAATCCGTATCCGTTATCCGACGGATAATGAAAATGTTATCCGTATCCGAATTCGACGGATATTATCCGAATATCGGATTATCCGTATCCGTGAGGATATCCGATTAGTGAGTTATCCGAAATCCGAATTCGAATCCGTTTATCTGTTTTACATATATTTTTTAATAAAAATTAATTGATTGAAATTTCATAACACAATTAAATATTAATATAACTAACTATAAATCTATTAAATCTATACACATTAACTCATAAGTATAATATATAATTTATAATATATGTTTAGAATAATTAATGGAGTTTATTATTACAAATAATATGATATACGTTTACTGTTATTTTTTTTTATAATTCTCAAATAATTATATAATGTGTAAATTAATATATGTTTTATCAAGGGATAAAAAATATATAGATATATATGTTATCGGATACGGATAATGGATATATCTAACGGATGTATAAACGGATCGGATGTGTCATTACCATATCCTTATCCGTTTATAATTCGGATGTCTATAATCGGATACGGACAATATCCTCTTTGAACGGATACGGATAATATCCTCTTTAAACGAATTCGGATGCGAACGGATATCGGATTTTCGGATATCCATTTACAGTCCTACATAAACCCACCTTGAGCTAAAGAAAGGGAGAAGATAGATGAATATTATGCCTAAGCTCCAACCTGGATTATTTCTTGGAAAAATCTTGATGAAAATGATGAAAATCTCTTTCTTTTCTCTTCTTGAGTGAACCGAGCAACAAGGAGCAAGTATGTTGGGATATTTTTGGATGAAATGGGATCAAGGAAGCTTGGAGATGCATATATCGTTACATCCCATTTTTGAAATATG
Source organism: Lantana camara (assembly GCA_037501455.1). NCBI lineage: Eukaryota > Viridiplantae > Streptophyta > Magnoliopsida > Lamiales > Verbenaceae > Lantana > Lantana camara. The sequence goes on along the minus strand of CM074855.1, from coordinate 23,589,700 downwards.
TGATATGCCATAATTTGCAATTTAATCCTTCAAATGTTTAAGTCATGCAATCAAGGATATATAGTTTTGAAATATGCTCAATTAAGTCCTTGAAAGTTTATGCAATTAAGTCCCTAAATTTAAAGAAATAAACATATAGGGACAATTTGGTAATTAAAGCACCGTCGATACTTATTTCATGTAATAAATATTTTTCCATGACTTGAAATAATTTTCCAATGATATAAAATCATATAATTCACATAAATAATGTGTCATGAATTTTATAAAAATATGTGATGTCACGTAGGAAAATATAAGGATTAAAGACTTCAAATAAATCCTACACTCAAAATCTCACACGTGGTGTGCTTACCTGTTCATCCGGAACCGGGGCGTTACATTGTTCTTGCCTAGCTGCATCATGCACCATCTCTTCAAATGCATTCAATAGATTTTCTTGACTAGTACTAGCTCCACCGTGGTAAAAAATCTGTTCTTGAGGATTTACAACTTCGACCTCACCATGATATGTCCAACACAAATAATTTCTTTTGAATCCCTTTATAAGTAAATGATATTTAACATCATCAGGTGGATGCGAATAAATTAATTTGCACGTTTTGCAAGGACATATAATTTTTCCACTCCTCTGATATTCTGGTAAACTCTTGACATGATTTATAAACTCATCTCCTCCCTTTCTAAATTCTAGTCTATAGCAGGGACGGAGCCAGGATTTCAGGTAGGGAGGGCGAAAATTTAAAACATAATAATATTTTTTAAAAAATAAATATTAATTTATTAAAAATAAAAATATTATTTTATTCAATATATATAAATAAAACATGTATAACTTAAAACTTTAATTTGATTAAAAATGCACTAAACAGTGTCTTAAATTTTTACATATTATAACTGTAATATTTCCTTTAAAAAAAAAATTATAATATTCTATCTATTATTTGACATATTCTATTCTGATAGTCATAAAGATAAAGATACAGTTAACAAATTAATTACAAATGTTATCCATTATAAAAGAAAACTAAAATTATTATTTAAGATATAATCTCTTAACTAAATAATTTATTTGTAATAAAAGAAATACTAAGATTAACACATTTATTTCATAATAAAACACAAACTATTATTACTATTTAGATACAATCTTTTAAGTAAATAATTATCCATAATAAAAGAAAAATAGCACAGTTATCTAAATAAGAAGCTATATTTTCTCAATACACATAACTCATATCAACATTAAATTATCTAAAATTAAACACAATATATTATTTAAAATTAAACATAGTTATTTTTACCCTATAATTGAATTATCTTTATTCTAATGTCATACTGATACTAAATTATCCAAAATTAAACACATTTATTTAATTATCTTTAACCTATTTCATAGATACAATCTTTTCTCAAAATATTAAACTAATTTACAATTAACAAATTAATTATAAATTTTATCTAAATAATTTATTTATAGTAAAACTATAAAAGAAAACTTAAAATTAAATATAAGTTAATATTATGATTTGGTTTTATTGGATAACTTGGGACCACGATCAACTTTTTTTTCCCAACAAATGTAGATTTTGAAGATTAGAAAATAAGAGTTTTAAGTTGAGTAGAAGAAAAAAGAGAAGAATAGAAAAATAAAAGAGGAAGAAAACGGTAAAGAGAGAGAGAGAAAAAGATTAATTGGAGATTTTTTAATATGTGAAAGAAGAAAAGAAAATCAAAAGACTTTTATTTGAAAGCGTAAATAGTGCATTTGGATTGAGAAAAATAATCCTAATTAAAATAAATTAATACTAAAACTCAAATTAATCTAAAAATAAATCCTAATTGTTAGGATTGGTGAGTTGTCGGGGGGGGGGGGGGGGGTTTATAAATTATGGGGGGACAAAATAATAAAATTTTTAAAATTTACATATAATAAAACAAAATTCAAAGGTTTGCAAGGCCCAACTATCGACGACATGGTGTACGTCTGGAACATGACTCCCTACGCACGGAACTCCTTCCACCACTAATCTCCGAGTGGCTTCGGGGGTGATCCCAATGAGGTGAGGATAATTTAAGAGTTACCCGTCAGCCCTTACATTCCCGGTTGGCTCAAGAACTACCCTCGGACCCAAGTGCAATCATGACTCGCCAAAACATGCTTGAAATCGTGAACAATCATGGCTTGCTTGCTTGAAAATGTTTATAGTTTGAAAAACGTTTATAGATATAATAAGTTTTGGCCGAAAATGTCACATAAGGGTTGTAAGGTTCTAGGTACCTAAAACAAAACCTCACCTTTGCTACAAGATAAAACAAAGATATGCTCTAGGGAGCCTGCTCCTCGTCCACGACCTCGTGACCTGTGCAAACACGACGTGTATACGTGAGACATGACTCAAAATGGACCAAATAGGACGAACGGCGAAAATACAACGAGATGACGAGCAATGAACAATGTAGCATTAAAATATCTTGTTTTGACATATATTCAATCATATAATAGCAATTTGGGATCAAAGAATGCATTGGATTAACATGCTAAAAATCGAATTTTATACAGTAACTTTTCTTCTGTCAAACGTGTGGGAACGGCCATTCCGGCTTCCCTTTGAAAATGGGAAGGGCCGTTCCCGTGCCCCTTTAAAACATGCCAGCGTTTTAAAATTTAAAAACGCGCCTCTTGCCGGGAACGACCCTTCCGACACATAGGCCAAAACGGGAACGGCCGTTCCCAGTCTCGCTGGCCTCCTTTACACAGAAGCCTGGGAACGACCGTTTCCAAAATGCACTAAGGCGGGAAGGGCCGTTCCCAGTTTCTGCAAATTGTAAAACAGAGCAGAAACAGGGGATGGCTACGGGAAACATTAACAAAGCAACAAAGTCCCAAGTTTTGATCAATAAATGCAAGAATTTCTGGGCAAATACATGTATACATATTCAAGAGATGGTAATATATCATTCCAACACATAAATCATGAAAAATTATCAAAGATTCCAAGTTTCAAGCCTATGCATCTCATGCTCATTCAAGCTCCAATTTCTCAAGAATTCATGCTCTTAAGCATGATATAATCATGCCTCAAACAACAAATAATCCATTTAAGTTATGATTCTCAAACCCTAGCTATTTTGTATATGATCTCATCAATTCATGCATAAACCTAGGGGTGTAAACGGATAATAAACGGAGCGGATGTGCAGTATCCGAATCCGAATCCGAATCCGAATCCGTTTAGCATATCCGCTATCCGAATCCGTATCCGTTATCCGACGGATAATGAAAATGTTATCCGTATCCGAATTCGACGGATATTATCCGAATATCGGATTATCCGTATCCGTGAGGATATCCGATTAGTGAGTTATCCGAAATCCGAATTCGAATCCGTTTATCTGTTTTACATATATTTTTTAATAAAAATTAATTGATTGAAATTTCATAACACAATTAAATATTAATATAACTAACTATAAATCTATTAAATCTATACACATTAACTCATAAGTATAATATATAATTTATAATATATGTTTAGAATAATTAATGGAGTTTATTATTACAAATAATATGATATACGTTTACTGTTATTTTTTTTTATAATTCTCAAATAATTATATAATGTGTAAATTAATATATGTTTTATCAAGGGATAAAAAATATATAGATATATATGTTATCGGATACGGATAATGGATATATCTAACGGATGTATAAACGGATCGGATGTGTCATTACCATATCCTTATCCGTTTATAATTCGGATGTCTATAATCGGATACGGACAATATCCTCTTTGAACGGATACGGATAATATCCTCTTTAAACGAATTCGGATGCGAACGGATATCGGATTTTCGGATATCCATTTACAGTCCTACATAAACCCACCTTGAGCTAAAGAAAGGGAGAAGATAGATGAATATTATGCCTAAGCTCCAACCTGGATTATTTCTTGGAAAAATCTTGATGAAAATGATGAAAATCTCTTTCTTTTCTCTTCTTGAGTGAACCGAGCAACAAGGAGCAAGTATGTTGGGATATTTTTGGATGAAATGGGATCAAGGAAGCTTGGAGATGCATATATCGTTACATCCCATTTTTGAAATATGTGATATGCCATAATTTGCAATTTAATCCTTCAAATGTTTAAGTCATGCAATCAAGGATATATAGTTTTGAAATATGCTCAATTAAGTCCTTGAAAGTTTATGCAATTAAGTCCCTAAATTTAAAGAAATAAACATATAGGGACAATTTGGTAATTAAAGCACCGTCGATACTTATTTCATGTAATAAATATTTTTCCATGACTTGAAATAATTTTCCAATGATATAAAATCATATAATTCACATAAATAATGTGTCATGAATTTTATAAAAATATGTGATGTCACGTAGGAAAATATAAGGATTAAAGACTTCAAATAAATCCTACACTCAAAATCTCACACGTGGTGTGCTTACCTGTTCATCCGGAACCGGGGCGTTACATTGTTCTTGCCTAGCTGCATCATGCACCATCTCTTCAAATGCATTCAATAGATTTTCTTGACTAGTACTAGCTCCACCGTGGTAAAAAATCTGTTCTTGAGGATTTACAACTTCGACCTCACCATGATATGTCCAACACAAATAATTTCTTTTGAATCCCTTTATAAGTAAATGATATTTAACATCATCAGGTGGATGCGAATAAATTAATTTGCACGTTTTGCAAGGACATATAATTTTTCCACTCCTCTGATATTCTGGTAAACTCTTGACATGATTTATAAACTCATCTCCTCCCTTTCTAAATTCTAGTCTATAGCAGGGACGGAGCCAGGATTTCAGGTAGGGAGGGCGAAAATTTAAAACATAATAATATTTTTTAAAAAATAAATATTAATTTATTAAAAATAAAAATATTATTTTATTCAATATATATAAATAAAACATGTATAACTTAAAACTTTAATTTGATTAAAAATGCACTAAACAGTGTCTTAAATTTTTACATATTATAACTGTAATATTTCCTTTAAAAAAAAAATTATAATATTCTATCTATTATTTGACATATTCTATTCTGATAGTCATAAAGATAAAGATACAGTTAACAAATTAATTACAAATGTTATCCATTATAAAAGAAAACTAAAATTATTATTTAAGATATAATCTCTTAACTAAATAATTTATTTGTAATAAAAGAAATACTAAGATTAACACATTTATTTCATAATAAAACACAAACTATTATTACTATTTAGATACAATCTTTTAAGTAAATAATTATCCATAATAAAAGAAAAATAGCACAGTTATCTAAATAAGAAGCTATATTTTCTCAATACACATAACTCATATCAACATTAAATTATCTAAAATTAAACACAATATATTATTTAAAATTAAACATAGTTATTTTTACCCTATAATTGAATTATCTTTATTCTAATGTCATACTGATACTAAATTATCCAAAATTAAACACATTTATTTAATTATCTTTAACCTATTTCATAGATACAATCTTTTCTCAAAATATTAAACTAATTTACAATTAACAAATTAATTATAAATTTTATCTAAATAATTTATTTATAGTAAAACTATAAAAGAAAACTTAAAATTAAATATAAGTTAATATTATGATTTGGTTTTATTGGATAACTTGGGACCACGATCAACTTTTTTTTCCCAACAAATGTAGATTTTGAAGATTAGAAAATAAGAGTTTTAAGTTGAGTAGAAGAAAAAAGAGAAGAATAGAAAAATAAAAGAGGAAGAAAACGGTAAAGAGAGAGAGAGAAAAAGATTAATTGGAGATTTTTTAATATGTGAAAGAAGAAAAGAAAATCAAAAGACTTTTATTTGAAAGCGTAAATAGTGCATTTGGATTGAGAAAAATAATCCTAATTAAAATAAATTAATACTAAAACTCAAATTAATCTAAAAATAAATCCTAATTGTTAGGATTGGTGAGTTGTCGGGGGGGGGGGGGGGGGTTTATAAATTATGGGGGGACAAAATAATAAAATTTTTAAAATTTACATATAATAAAACAAAATTCAAAGGTTTGCAAGGCCCAACTATCGACGACATGGTGTACGTCTGGAACATGACTCCCTACGCACGGAACTCCTTCCACCACTAATCTCCGAGTGGCTTCGGGGGTGATCCCAATGAGGTGAGGATAATTTAAGAGTTACCCGTCAGCCCTTACATTCCCGGTTGGCTCAAGAACTACCCTCGGACCCAAGTGCAATCATGACTCGCCAAAACATGCTTGAAATCGTGAACAATCATGGCTTGCTTGCTTGAAAATGTTTATAGTTTGAAAAACGTTTATAGATATAATAAGTTTTGGCCGAAAATGTCACATAAGGGTTGTAAGGTTCTAGGTACCTAAAACAAAACCTCACCTTTGCTACAAGATAAAACAAAGATATGCTCTAGGGAGCCTGCTCCTCGTCCACGACCTCGTGACCTGTGCAAACACGACGTGTATACGTGAGACATGACTCAAAATGGACCAAATAGGACGAACGGCGAAAATACAACGAGATGACGAGCAATGAACAATGTAGCATTAAAATATCTTGTTTTGACATATATTCAATCATATAATAGCAATTTGGGATCAAAGAATGCATTGGATTAACATGCTAAAAATCGAATTTTATACAGTAACTTTTCTTCTGTCAAACGTGTGGGAACGGCCATTCCGGCTTCCCTTTGAAAATGGGAAGGGCCGTTCCCGTGCCCCTTTAAAACATGCCAGCGTTTTAAAATTTAAAAACGCGCCTCTTGCCGGGAACGACCCTTCCGACACATAGGCCAAAACGGGAACGGCCGTTCCCAATCTCGCTGGCCTCCTTTACACAGAAGCCTGGGAACGACCGTTTCCAAAATGCACTAAGGCGGGAAGGGCCGTTCCCAGTTTCTGCAAATTGTAAAACAGAGCAGAAACAGGGGATGGCTACGGGAAACATTAACAAAGCAACAAAGTCCCAAGTTTTGATCAATAAATGCAAGAATTTCTGGGCAAATACATGTATACATATTCAAGAGATGGTAATATATCATTCCAACACATAAATCATGAAAAATTATCAAAGATTCCAAGTTTCAAGCCTATGCATCTCATGCTCATTCAAGCTCCAATTTCTCAAGAATTCATGCTCTTAAGCATGATATAATCATGCCTCAAACAACAAATAATCCATTTAAGTTATGATTCTCAAACCCTAGCTATTTTGTATATGATCTCATCAATTCATGCATAAACCTAGGTGTGTAAACGGATAATAAACGGAGCGGATGTGCAGTATCCGAATCCGAATCCGAATCCGAATCCGTTTAGCATATCCGCTATCCGAATCCGTATCCGTTATCCGACGGATAATGAAAATGTTATCCGTATCCGAATTCGACGGATATTATCCGAATATCGGATTATCCGTATCCGTGAGGATATCCGATTAGTGAGTTATCCGAAATCCGAATTCGAATCCGTTTATCTGTTTTACATATATTTTTTAATAAAAATTAATTGATTGAAATTTCATAACACAATTAAATATTAATATAACTAACTATAAATCTATTAAATCTATACACATTAACTCATAAGTATAATATATAATTTATAATATATGTTTAGAATAATTAATGGAGTTTATTATTACAAATAATATGATATACGTTTACTGTTATTTTTTTTTATAATTCTCAAATAATTATATAATGTGTAAATTAATATATGTTTTATCAAGGGATAAAAAATATATAGATATATATGTTATCGGATACGGATAATGGATATATCTAACGGATGTATAAACGGATCGGATGTGTCATTACCATATCCTTATCCGTTTATAATTCGGATGTCTATAATCGGATACGGACAATATCCTCTTTGAACGGATACGGATAATATCCTCTTTAAACGAATTCGGATGCGAACGGATATCGGATTTTCGGATATCCATTTACAGTCCTACATAAACCCACCTTGAGCTAAAGAAAGGGAGAAGATAGATGAATATTATGCCTAAGCTCCAACCTGGATTATTTCTTGGAAAAATCTTGATGAAAATGATGAAAATCTCTTTCTTTTCTCTTCTTGAGTGAACCGAGCAACAAGGAGCAAGTATGTTGGGATATTTTTGGATGAAATGGGATCAAGGAAGCTTGGAGATGCATATATCGTTACATCCCATTTTTGAAATATGTGATATGCCATAATTTGCAATTTAATCCTTCAAATGTTTAAGTCATGCAATCAAGGATATATAGTTTTGAAATATGCTCAATTAAGTCCTTGAAAGTTTATGCAATTAAGTCCCTAAATTTAAAGAAATAAACATATAGGGACAATTTGGTAATTAAAGCACCGTCGATACTTATTTCATGTAATAAATATTTTTCCATGACTTGAAATAATTTTCCAATGATATAAAATCATATAATTCACATAAATAATGTGTCATGAATTTTATAAAAATATGTGATGTCACGTAGGAAAATATAAGGATTAAAGACTTCAAATAAATCCTACACTCAAAATCTCACACGTGGTGTGCTTACCTGTTCATCCGGAACCGGGGCGTTACATTGTTCTTGCCTAGCTGCATCATGCACCATCTCTTCAAATGCATTCAATAGATTTTCTTGACTAGTACTAGCTCCACCGTGGTCAAAAATATGTTCTTGAGGATTTACAACTTCGACCTCACCATGATATGTCCAACACAAATAATTTCTTTTGAATCCCTTTATAAGTAAATGATATTTAACATCATCAGGTGGATGCGAATAAATTAATTTGCACGTTTTGCAAGGACATATAATTTTTCCACTCCTCTGATATTCTGGTAAACTCTTGACATGATTTATAAACTCATCTCCTCCCTTTCTAAATTCTGGTCTATAGCAGGGACGGAGCCAGGATTTCAGGTAGGGAGGGCGAAAATTTAAAACATAATAATATTTTTTAAAAAATAAATATTAATTTTTTAAAAATAAAAATATTATTTTATTCAATATATATAAATAAAACATGTATAACTTAAAACTTTAATTTGATTAAAAATGCACTAAACAGTGTCTTAAATTTTTACATATTATAACTGTAATATTTCCTTTAAAAAAAAAATTATAATATTCTATCTATTATTTGACATATTCTATTCTGATAGTCATAAAGATAAAGATACAGTTAACAAATTAATTACAAATGTTATCCATTATAAAAGAAAACTAAAATTATTATTTAAGATATAATCTCTTAACTAAATAATTTATTTGTAATAAAAGAAATACTAAGATTAACACATTTATTTCATAATAAAACACAAACTATTATTACTATTTAGATACAATCTTTTAAGTAAATAATTATCCATAATAAAAGAAAAATAGCACAGTTATCTAAATAAGAAGCTATATTTTCTCAATACACATAACTCATATCAACATTAAATTATCTAAAATTAAACACAATATATTATTTAAAATTAAACATAGTTATTTTTACCCTATAATTGAATTATCTTTATTCTAATGTCATACTGATACTAAATTATCCAAAATTAAACACATTTATTTAATTATCTTTAACCTATTTCATAGATACAATCTTTTCTCAAAATATTAAACTAATTTACAATTAACAAATTAATTATAAATTTTATCTAAATAATTTATTTATAGTAAAACTATAAAAGAAAACTTAAAATTAAATATAAGTTAATATTATGATTTGGTTTTATTGGATAACTTGGGACCACGATCAACTTTTTTTTCCCAACAAATGTAGATTTTGAAGATTAGAAAATAAGAGTTTTAAGTTGAGTAGAAGAAAAAAGAGAAGAATAGAAAAATAAAAGAGGAAGAAAACGGTAAAGAGAGAGAGAGAAAAAGATTAATTGGAGATTTTTTAATATGTGAAAGAAGAAAAGAAAATCAAAAGACTTTTATTTGAAAGCGTAAATAGTGCATTTGGATTGAGAAAAATAATCCTAATTAAAATAAATTAATACTAAAACTCAAATTAATCTAAAAATAAATCCTAATTGTTAGGATTGGTGAGTTGTCGGGGGGGGGGGGGGGGTTTATAAATTATGGGGGGACAAAATAATAAAATTTTTAAAATTTACATATAATAAAACAAAATTCAAAGGTTTGCAAGGCCCAACTATCGACGACATGGTGTACGTCTGGAACATGACTCCCTACGCACGGAACTCCTTCCACCACTAATCTCCGAGTGGCTTCGGGGGTGATCCCAATGAGGTGAGGATAATTTAAGAGTTACCCGTCAGCCCTTACTTTCCCGGTTGGCTCAAGAACTACCCTCGGACCCAAGTGCAATCATGACTCGCCAAAACATGCTTGAAATCGTGAACAATCATGGCTTGCTTGCTTGAAAATGTTTATAGTTTGAAAAACGTTTATAGATATAATAAGTTTTGGCCGAAAATGTCACATAAGGGTTGTAAGGTTCTAGGTACCTAAAACAAAACCTCACCTTTGCTACAAGATAAAACAAAGATATGCTCTAGGGAGCCTGCTCCTCGTCCACGACCTCGTGACCTGTGCAAACACGACGTGTATACGTGAGACATGACTCAAAATGGACCAAATAGGACGAACGGCGAAAATACAACGAGATGACGAGCAATGAACAATGTAGCATTAAAATATCTTGTTTTGACATATATTCAATCATATAATAGCAATTTGGGATCAAAGAATGCATTGGATTAACATGCTAAAAATTGAATTTTATACAGTAACTTTTCTTCTGTCAAACGTGTGGGAACGGCCATTCCGGCTTCCCTTTGAAAATGGGAAGGGCCGTTCCCGTGCCCCTTTAAAACATGCCAGCGTTTTAAAATTTAAAAACGCGCCTCTTGCCGGGAACGACCCTTCCGACACATAGGCCAAAACGGGAACGGCCGTTCCCAGTCTCGCTGGCCTCCTTTACACAGAAGCCTGGGAACGACCGTTTCCAAAATGCACTAAGGCGGGAAGGGCCGTTCCCAGTTTCTGCAAATTGTAAAACAGAGCAGAAACAGGGGATGGCTACGGGAAACATTAACAAAGCAACAAAGTCCCAAGTTTTGATCAATAAATGCAAGAATTTCTGGGCAAATACATGTATACATATTCAAGAGATGGTAATATATCATTCCAACACATAAATCATGAAAAATTATCAAAGATTCCAAGTTTCAAGCCTATGCATCTCATGCTCATTCAAGCTCCAATTTCTCAAGAATTCATGCTCTTAAGCATGATATAATCATGCCTCAAACAACAAATAATCCATTTAAGTTATGATTCTCAAACCCTAGCTATTTTGTATATGATCTCATCAATTCATGCATAAACCTAGGGGTGTAAACGGATAATAAACGGAGCGGATGTGCAGTATCCGAATCCGAATCCGAATCCGAATCCGTTTAGCATATCCGCTATCCGAATCCGTATCCGTTATCCGACGGATAATGAAAATGTTATCCGTATCCGAATTCGACGGATATTATCCGAATATCGGATTATCCGTATCCGTGAGGATATCCGATTAGTGAGTTATCCGAAATCCGAATTCGAATCCGTTTATTTGTTTTACATATATTTTTTAATAAAAATTAATTGATTGAAATTTCATAACACAATTAAATATTAATATAACTAACTATAAATCTATTAAATCTATACACATTAACTCATAAGTATAATATATAATTTATAATATATGTTTAGAATAATTAATGGAGTTTATTATTACAAATAATATGATATACGTTTACTGTTATTTTTTTTTATAATTCTCAAATAATTATATAATGTGTAAATTAATATATGTTTTATCAAGGGATAAAAAATATATAGATATATATGTTATCGGATACGGATAATGGATATATCTAACGGATGTATAAACGGATCGGATGTGTCATTACCATATCCTTATCCGTTTATAATTCGGATGTCTATAATCGGATACGGACAATATCCTCTTTGAACGGATACGGATAATATCCTCTTTAAACGAATTCGGATGCGAACGGATATCGGATTTTCGGATATCCATTTACAGTCCTACATAAACCCACCTTGAGCTAAAGAAAGGGAGAAGATAGATGAATATTATGCCTAAGCTCCAACCTGGATTATTTCTTGGAAAAATCTTGATGAAAATGATGAAAATCTCTTTCTTTTCTCTTCTTGAGTGAACCGAGCAACAAGGAGCAAGTATGTTGGGATATTTTTGGATGAAATGGGATCAAGGAAGCTTGGAGATGCATATATCATTACATCCCATTTTTGAAATATGTGATATGCCATAATTTGCAATTTAATCCTTCAAATGTTTAAGTCATGCAATCAAGGATATATAGTTTTGAAATATGCTCAATTAAGTCCTTGAAAGTTTATGCAATTAAGTCCCTAAATTTAAAGAAATAAACATATAGGGACAATTTGGTAATTAAAGCACCCTCGATACTTATTTCATGTAATAAATATTTTTCCATGACTTGAAATAATTTTCCAATGATATGAAATCATATAATTCACATAAATAATGTGTCATGAATTTTATAAAAATATGTGATGTCACGTAGGAAAATATAAGGATTAAAGACTTCAAATAAATCCTACACTCAAAATCTCACACGTGGTGTGCTTACCTGTTCATCCGGAACCGGGGCATTACATTGTTCTTGCCTAGCTGCATCATGCACCATCTCTTCAAATGCATTCAATAGATTTTCTTGACTAGTACTAGCTCCACCGTGGTCAAAAATCTGTTCTTGAGGATTTACAACTTCGACCTCACCATGATATGTCCAACACAAATAATTTCTTTTGAATCCCTTTATAAGTAAATGATATTTAACATCATCAGGTGGATGCGAATAAATTAATTTGCACGTTTTGCAAGGACATATAATTTTTCCACTCCTATGATATTCTGGTAAACTCTTGACATGATTTATAAACTCATCTCCTCCCTTTCTAAATTCTGGTCTATAGCAGGGACGGAGCCAGGATTTCAGGTAGGGAGGGCGAAAATTTAAAACATAATAATATTTTTTAAAAAATAAATATTAATTTATTAAAAATAAAAATATTATTTTATTCAATATATATAAATAAAACATGTATAACTTAAAACTTTAATTTGATTAAAAATGCACTAAAAAGTGTCTTAAATTTTTACATATTATAACTATAATATTTCCTTTAAAAAAAAATTTATAATATTCTATCTATTATTTGACATATTCTATTCTGATAGTCATAAAGATAAAGATACAGTTAACAAATTAATTACAAATGTTATCCATTATAAAAGAAAACTAAAATTATTATTTAAGATATAATCTCTTAAATAAATAATTTATTTGTAATAAAAGAAATACTAAGATTAACACATTTATTTCATAATAAAACACAAACTATTATTACTATTTAGATACAATCTTTTAACTAAATAATTATCCATAATAAAAGAAAAATAGCACAGTTATCTAAATAAGAAGCTATATTTTCTCAATACACATAACTCATATCAACATTAAATTATCTAAAATTAAACACAATATATTATTTAAAATTAAACATAGTTATTTTTACCCTATAATTGAATCATCTTTATTCTAATGTCATACTAATACTAAATTATCCAAAATTAAACACATTTATTTAATTATCTTTAACCTATTTCATAGATACAATCTTTTCTCAAAATATTAAACTAATTTACAATTAACAAATTAATTATAAATTTTATCTAAATAATTTATTTATAGTAAAACTATAAAAGAAAAATTAAAATTAAATATAAGTTAATATTATGATTTGGTTTTATTGGATAACTTGGGACCACGATCAACTTTTTTTCCCAACAAATGTAGATTTTGAAGATTAGAAAATAAGAGTTTTAAGTTGAGTAGAAGAAAAAAGAGAAGAATAGAAAAATAAAAGAGGAAGAAAACGGTAAAGAGAGAGAGAGAAAAAGATTAATTGGAGATTTTTTAATATGTGAAAGAAGAAAAGAAAATCAAAAGATTTTTATTTGAAAGCGTAAATAGTGCATTTGGATTGAGAAAAAGAATCCTAATTAAAATAAATTAATACTAAAACTCAAATTAATCTAAAAATAAATCCTAATTGTTAGGATTGGTGAGTTGTCGGGGGGGGGGGGGGGGGGATTTATAAATTATGGGGGGACAAAATAATAAAATTTTTAAAATTTACATATAATAAAACAAAATTCAAAGGTGCCCCCCCCCCCCCCCCCCCCAAGTGACACTTTAAAAATAAACATATTTTTTGATACTCGAGTTATAATTTATAAAAATATAAAATCAATGGTTAAATTTTGAGTTTGAATATATGTATATGTTGAATATATTTGCTTTAGAAAATTGAACCTGTTCCTTAGTTAATTGAACGTGATTTTTTGTTATGATTTGAATTTGCACTTTAAAAATATTTTTTTTTCACTACTTCATTAACTATTTTCTTTTCATTCTAAAATTCTTTCTTTTTTATTTGTTTTTTCCCACCATCCCCACATTGTATTGTTTTTAAATTGATCTCTTTATTTTTTCCTCTCACTTCATTCCAATTTTTTCTATTATACTCTTTTATCTGTTTTTTCATATTTTTAAAATTTTATTTTAATTATTATTTTATACTAATATGATATTACTTTATTATATTTTTATTCATTTATTTATCATAAATTATAATTATATTAAAGATAATTACTAAATAAATATTAATATGAATAATTCAATTTAATATATATTTATATAATAATAATTCTTTTACTTGCACAGGCAATGAGTGTACACGGTTACTAGTTATATTTTAAAAGTTTCTTTGCTTTAACTCCTTTATTAGGATGTTTCTTTTAACTTTGCAATAGCACTAAAAAAATTCTAGATTTAATGAATTAATAATGTAAGATGAGAAATCTTTTGTCCATACATCAGTTATTGCATATATAATATCAATAGAAAATCTAAATTCAAATTGAGGAGATTTATTCTCATCACATATTTTGAATTGTCTCTTTCTTTGAATCATTTTATTTTTTAAATTCTAGTAATCGCCGCATGCAGTCCCGTGTGCATAAATAAATTTGTTTTATTTTTATATAATATATATATATATATATATATATATATATATATATATATATATAGGGTTATGTATCTTATTTTGCATACTTAAAGAATATGTTTTTACAAATTTAAATATTTTCATAAATCCCCTTATTGATGAATTAATTTTTATTTAATTTTAACTCATATCATATCATTAAAATGCGTATCTCGGTGAGCTCATTTCTTAAGTCATAAAGATATAACTTTTAATAAAAAAAATACATATGTCAATATAAATAAATATAATATATAATAATTATGAAATAATCATACATGATACCAAATAAGTTTATTATCTGAACATACAAACTAAGTATACTAACCAAACATAGGACCACTTTCTCAGGGGGAACATATAATCAAGAATTAAATGATGTTAAATTGTTTACAAAACTATAAAAAAAAAAAAAAACACACACACACACACAATTTAGTTACTGATATACATACATATCATCAATATATATCCAACAACATACATAGATTATCATTTAAAAAAATAGAAAAATAAATATAAGTTTCTTAAAGAATATATTTTTATAAATTTAAGTATTTACATAAATCCCCTTATTGATGCATTAATTTTTATTTAATTTTAACGCATATCATATCATAAAGATTTATTCTCATCACATATATTAAAGCAAGTACTTACCTCAAGACGAAGATGATTAGTTGCTAAAAATTCAACGGACACAATCGTAAATATTGCGAGTCAATCCTATTCCAATAAAGCATATGTATTCACAATCTCTAAAATAGGTACGAAAAAATCCAAAAACAGAAAAAAAAAATCTAAAAAATACTTTAAGAAGATAATCGGTGAAAACTCCACAAACACAATCACTTAAGAAGACAATCCTGAGAGTTTATAATATAATTGAGCTATCATCCGGAGGTCGCGAAAATATGAAAGAAGAACTTTAGACAAACAGAAATAATGAATGAGAAGAAACAGAGAATTCAAAATATTTAGAAAACAAAGTCCATCAAAAATTGAGAATACCTTTAGAATATAAAATTATTAATAAATTATAGGAGTTTTAGTAGATATAGGAATCTTTTATACTAACAAAACGTCTATATATATGTGAGAAACGCTTTTCTAGAAATCTAGTTGATATAGGATTATTTAGTGATTCTTTTTTCTTTTTATTAAAATTAATGTGTTTCTAATTTTAATGCTCTATCTCTTTGCGGCTACAACCTATTCTAATAGGACCTATCTCTTTGCGGCTACAACCTATTCTAATAGGACCCATATTCAATCTCTTAAGTGACTTCTGAACACTAGCTAGCTCTGGACCTACCTATATTAGGCATGAGCGATCACCAAGCGGAGTTGAAAGAAAAGAGACTTGACATGCCAAAACTTCGTTCGCGAGCTAGGAACGAACGGAGCGGAAGGGATCATAAGTTCCAGGGAGAAGTTAAAAAAGACGAGCACTTAGGACCACGGAGCCAACGTTTAAGACAAGGCTAAATGAGGGTGGATGTAATTAACGGTAAACTCCTCTCGTTGTGAAGAGAGTGAGTCTATAGAGTCTACGAGCAAAATCTCAGAAAAGTCTGTTTTCATTGCACTCAGATAATAGAATAGTTTTCTAGTTCATCTCTTCTTCTCGAAGCATGGTTCCCTCAGGTTTCTTGCTTAGATGTGAATCTGAAAGTCTTAGTCCTCCGCATGACAATCTCACTCGAATTACGGGGACCTACACATATTAGTACAGTATACCGGGGCCCCCGGCCAGAACCACACGTGCAAGTTTCCCTGCATGTGACTCGTCCGTGCTTTTCGAGTCGCTGCCTGTTTCCATCCAGCCTTCTTTCATGGATAATCATTAGTATTCCTCTCGCTAGCTATCCTTAGTAAGGAGGGGAGGACTTGATGTGACTATTATTAGACCTCCAATCCGGAAAGACTCTACAATCATTATGAGCGGATAAACCTTTCCCTTCCCTTCCATAGAGAGGTTGCCCCTTTATCCCCGGTAGTTCACTCACTCCCAGTGCCTACCATTTCTATATACTTTTGAAAATAGAGAGGGAGAGCTAGGATTCTAAACAACTTTTTGGAGAGGAGCGTAGCAGCTCGACCAACGGGAGACGGTTGAGCTCGACTAAAAGGAGAGGATTCTAAACCCGTGTCAATCTCTATCCCATTCTTCAGGTATAGTTTTCTTTGATCACAGATCAACAGGTGATCCGTCCTTTCTCCCCCTTTCGTCATAAGGCATGGCTTGAAGCCGCTTTTATACGAAGTTTTCAATCCCGGTGCCCTGGCTTTCCCTCTTCAGCAAGCCGGTGGTGATCTCACTTTCGAAAGAGAGTCTCGATGGCTTTTCATCAGCGCGCAGGTCGCTTTAGTGAATCACTTGAGCCCTGATACATTTTCGGTCATTAAAAAGGCGTGAGCCGTTATTAAAACATTATAAAGTTGATGATTCCCACCAAGAAGTTCATACATGCATTGATCCAGTCGAAGAAAACCTGCTTCAGAGCGACTACTCCGCCTAGCGTATCTTACTGCCCGTCCCGTCATCATATCGGTCCCTAAGCCCCATTGCTGGAAAGGCTCGACTTCAAAACCAAGTGGGTCCAACTTTTATGTCTAAGGAAGAGGTCGCCAGTGCTATGGGCTTTGGCTTATGTAGATCAAAAATGATGAATGGGATTGTGGCACTCTACTCGCCGCTAATGCGGAAGGATGCCATGCCTGCTCTTACTTCACTCGGCCAATGGGGATAAACCACCTGTATATCGCTTTCTTTGATGCTACTTAGACTTCCATCAAGTTCTTTTAGGCCAGAGCCATTAGAGAGTCCCAGAGTTCCTCTATCTAGTCACTGGGATTCTATTTTTGTAAAAACACGAAATCCAATAGTTTAGCTGTTTTGCGTACGAAATCCCAGGAGTTATACTTTCTACCGTCATACTGGGAAGCAGTAGGTTGTTCTTTGAACAAATTATCCAATTCCAGCTACTTGATTTCTCCTCTCCACTGCTTTCAAGCATCAAAATGGGGGTCTTTGGCTTTACGAGAGAAAGCTCGCCGGAGAAAAAAGTCTTTCTCTTCCTATCGCAAGAACTGACTGACTCCTGTCGAAAGCCCCGTGGGCAATCAAATCAGTGCCAAGCTTCTCCCCCAAGGATTCTCTATCTCTAGTAGCGCTTCTTTTCTTGCATACTTGCTCGGTCAAGTCGAGCTTTTTATATACGTCTAAGCTGGCTCGATACGGGATATTGCGTCTATTTACTTTAAGGCCTATAGGATAAGATGTTCACACTCACTTTGGAAAGTGAACCCCTCCGACATTAAGTCGGAACTCGTCTGCTCGCTAAGCTAAAGCCAGACATGCACATTTCATTCAGGTAATAGTTAGAACTAAGTCTAGCTTCAGGCTCGAAGGGATGAAATGACTCGAGGCGAAAAAAGATGGGATCGCCATCAAAAGCTTCTCCAACTTAAACTCCAGCAGACTGCCAGGATCCGGTATCATAAGTCATACCGTTTCGACTTTTTCGAGAAAATCGATTTTCGGGTATCTAGGCATGAAACCTGGGTCCGGCCTGGTCTGCCAGCTCTTAGTGGCTCTACGTCCGGTCGCCTTGCGAGAGCTAGAGAAGCGTCTACGGGTAAAGCACCGTATCCATATAACTGCTTGCCACCTACGCAGGATAAAGATACTGTAAGAAAGAGTACGGTATCAACTTCAATCACTTAAGGAAAAGGTTGGAAGACGCTCGACCAACGGGAGAGGATAATAGCAACTCGACTAAAAGGAGAGGAGCGGACTTACTAAAGTCTCGCGAATGGTGAAAGATCTGTAAAGCCCATTCCCTAGAGCGAAGAGTAAGAATGATATACCGATTGCTTACCAAATGGGACTAGACTGCAAAAGAGACTGGAAAGCTGGGGCTGCTAGCATTGAATATGAAATTCCCAACCCTCCTTGGGTCGCATCTTGCACCCCTCCAGCATGAGCGACACTTTCGGAACTGGTGTTGAATGCTTTCCCGAGAGCACCAATAGATAGTTCTTTATTCAAGCCTTTCGGGAAAGGCACTAAGGTCCTATTTCGTCTTCTTCTTTAGAAGTGCAGTCGTGATTTCACATTCGGGTAAACAGAAGACCAGCCAGATAGCGAGCGATCACTCAGCAATGAACACTAACTGAAATATTCAGCCACACCACAGTGACCCCCAAAGCCATCAAAATATGCTTTGGGAGTGTGAGATAGTTAGTGGTGACCCTTTCACTCTTGCACGGACTGATACATGTACCGAATGCTCATACGGGAAAGTTGACTCCTGGGTGCCGAGAGCACTTCAACAACTTAAAGAGATAGGAACTCTTGGACTCTTCCTTTATCCGGGGACAGCTACGAAGAAGGTTTATCCCACCAAGACTGCTTGGAAAGAGACAGATGTAAAGTGTTTCAAACTCCCTTTCGTTTGCTACTCGAATTCGGGACCAGTAGAAATGTACGTCTACAAGAGGCTACATCAATAGCTGAAACTTTTTTTCTGGTAGGGTAGGCTTGGAGTCAGAAGTCCTATTTTTCCCAATCTGTCACTTGCTCGTCCCTCTCTCATGAAAATGATCCTCTATCAGAGCTGGTTCTCTGATTTTCTTCCTTTCTTGGGGCTATCCCATCTCGTCCAATATCGTAGCGTACTCAGCCTAGAAATCGACTCAGAGACCTGGCCCTGTCCCAAAATAAAGTTTCTTTCTCTTCTCTTAATAATGGGATAAATCTCCGTTGGGCAGTCAAGTTTGGATCACAAAGGGGCCTTCCCAAGTTGGGGACCATTTTCCAAACTTTTGATCCTTTCTTTTATATCAAGAGTCAACGACATTGGATGGGGCTAGTGTCATTGCACTGGCATTCCCTTTCTTTTCTTCTTTATTCACCCCGGGAACCTCCCTTCTGACATAAACCGAGCCGAAAATCAGCTTTGACTCTAATGAATAGAAAGTGATTGAACAATGTTCTAGAAGTCAGATCTAGTGCTACTCATGAGGGTACAAAGCTTAGAGCAAGGAAGAATAGCTAATCAGGAAGACCGGTTGCAATCAGTCTTGCAAGTCCAAGATCTGCTGTGTAAGAAAAGGAGACAACACATTTCCAATTCGAATCTCCTGTCTTAGGAATGGTCTCGCGAAGCGTTCCGCTAAGATACGAGATGACTAGTGAATAAAGACAGAATTCCTTCAATAGGGGAGGATCCGGGCAAAGTCCATCCTTTTTCGAAAAACCTGACCTTCATGAACAGCTTTCTTTCAGCTACTATTTTTAAAAGAAAAGAAAGCCGTCGATAGAACTGATAGGATTTTGAATTAGAAACTGGCGTACCCGAACCGAAGGAATAGATTGGGAAGGCAGGCCGATAGAGAGGATAGAAGCGTTTTTCGATCAAGTTTTGAATGACTTTCTAGTCAGATCGTTCCTACGTTTCGGATATGAAGTCTCATTCGAAGCTTTAGACAAAGGTGCTATTGAGATATTGGGCCCTTATGGTATCTCGTACACATGCCGACGATTGGCCGAGCGAATAAGTCAACTTCAAAGTGGATTTATTGTGCGAAGAGTGCATTATGACCGATGACCCCTGCCTGGTGGGGGTGAACCAGATCTCGCATTGCTACCTCACAAAGCCCTTCCTACTTTCTAAACGCAATACTTTGTCTAGCCTCGGTTCCCAAGGTTAGGGGCTTTCCGCCAAGTAGGTAGAATAGCCGGCTAAGTGTGAAGCCAAGTCATCGAAGTAAGCTGGGTAAGAAGCTTCCTCAGGCGGGGGGGTGACTCTGGGGGATGTCTGCCCATGCAAGCAATTCTGTCAAGTCCGGTAATCAAGCCACCCTGGTTCCAAGCCAGCTAGGCTCTTTGGATAGATTGACTGGCTTAAGCCGATGAACCAGCTTCTACCACGGACGACCTAATTTTGACTATGCCTAACTAGAGGAATAAAATCACCTGATCTTGGCTCGGCATCTTTTGAAAGGTAATCCAATATCTGGTAAGAAAGGTCGAGTCGACTACTCGAAGCGGAGAAGCAAGAGCCCGGTGCAACTTACCAGGGAGCAATGACCAACATCTTCAAAGAACTTCTTCATCATGAGGTTGAGTGCTATGTAGATGACCTCGTTCATTTTCCTGAGCTAGGTAAATCCTTCTTCATAAGCCGACTAGTCTATCCATCTGAGCTTTCGAGTCGCTCATCTGATATTGATTTTATTGTAGACGATGAACTGATTGGTACGCAGTCGCTCCCCCCATTTCAACTACACTACGCCCCCTCACTTTGTCGACTATTTAGGAAGTGAAAGTCGTTGCCGGTGTTACAGTATGAGTATGAGTAGACAGTACTGTGGCCTTCTCCGAGACTGTTCAGGAACATGGATCTGTGGGGATAAATATGGGGCCCAAACTGAGAAGTGTTGCACCCCCTTGAAATGAGTGCATGTATATCACACCTCCTACGGTTGTTGCCAAAGCCCCGAGTGAACCCGAAATAGGCCATGGACTTGGATCTACCAAATGATAAGAATGCCTCTGAGATTTAATCATAAACCACTTTGCCTCGGTTGTATGTAAACCCCCCCTTCACCCCCACCCCCTAAAGTAGTAAAGAAGGGCTCTTTGGGGTCATATTTTCTTTCTATCACTTTGTTTGAGGAAGGAGAAGAGGCTAGTTCGTGGCTTGGACTTCACTGACACACTATCGGACCTTTCGGGCGAATCAGTACTGAAAAGCATGTGCCCATCACTCCAGCAATGGCACCGAAGATGAAATATAGAGTCCCTAAGGCAGCTTTACAGTTGGTGTGAAAAGGGAGGGGAAATCTATTGGGTTATCTTGATTGAGTCAAATCCCACAATCAATAATTTATCCTTAAGTGTTGAATGTTCTTTCGTAATAGCCTCGACCTTTTCTTGATTGAACTAGTCGGATAGCAGTTCAAGTCCCAGCTGCTGTGGTGGCGTAGTGATCGGTCATTTCATTGAATGTGTTCAGGATATGGCCCCTGGCCTCTTTCTGACCTTCTACATCTACAAGTTCATTAAAAAATTCACTGCAACCTAAAAGAAGGAATAGCCTCTTGTTTCATTGTCTCAGATTTCACCTCTCTGCGTGGGAGAGGGGAATAAGGAGGTAGCGTCCAAACCAAATGACCGAAAAAAAATGGAGTTCGTCACTCTTTTTCACATACACCGACCGGGAGAAAAGGTTACGATAGCAAGCCCCTCCCCGGCCGGAGAGCCCCCAGGACAAGGAGGCGGCGATCAACCATCCACTCTTGAGATTCATATTTCCGTGGAAAATTCAGACTTTCTTTTTGATGCTGTGATCACATAAAAATGTTGGCAGCAGGTAGAGACATTTTTTTTGGCCCCTTCAAAAGGAAATACGGGCAGGGTAGAGCTCGGCAGAGGGTTCGAGAATAGGGTAGCCCTTTTCCACTCAATCCAGAAACAAGATCAAACGTTATTCCAGTTCGTCTCCATTTTCGGAGTGCTGTTGCCTTGGTGCTTTCTTTTTTTATTCTGTGCAACCTGACTGACCTTCCTACTCATTATAGAAGGATTCTTGACTGACTCTGAGACTGAGTCTTTTGACTTGGATTTGTATACTGGGGTAAATTCTAGCCTATCTATGGTGCTTTCAAAAAAAAAAAAAAAAAAGGAAATCAATAGGGGCTCTCTGTCACCTGTAATCCGCGTAGGTGTGTCCGCAACCCCCTGAGTGGACGAGAAAGAAAGGATTTCTCGGAGCAACCAGACCCAGGAGTCAACACTTTATTTGACAGAAGTTTTGAAGCAGGGATCAAAATCCTTTTTCAGACTAACGAAAAGAAGCACAGTTGAAGGTAGGATCAAGGAGCTAACGATCAGACTGTCCTTGTGGTACAAGCCGTGAGAGGGAAACAGCCCAGATCGTACGCTAAGGTCCCTAAGCAATCACTTAGTGGAAAAGGTTCAACCTGCTCATGGCTAGATCGATCGGTTTCGGGTCAAATAGGAAGAGGATCCAGAGCTAAGCCCCCTCCCATTCGAGGCCGGGTGGCCTCGCCCCACAACCACCCAACCTTCCTTTTGCTCTTCCTTCGGTTTGCCTCCACGAACGTGCCACCTAGGAGCCCTACTCTCAATAGTTGACGAAAAGTAACCTGCCCGACCTCACTGCAGAAATCCTAGGCTTCAAATAGCGTATAAAATCTAGATTTTCCCCGGCTTGAAACTGATCGTAGTAGAAGTAGAGGTGGCAGGGTCAGGCCAGACTTTAAGAAGTCATAAATGCGGCTAATCAAAAGGCTCGACACTCACCTGATAGGGCATCAAAGATCCAAGAAGGAGATTCTATAAGAAAAAGACCGCTTATGCCGACATAATATATCTCACTTCCACTTCGTTTAGGAGATGTTTTTCAGGGACCAAAGAGAAGGCTTTTTGGTCAAATTGATCCTTTTTAATTTCCATGCCATTACAAGAGACAGCCGTATTCTAAGTTTAACTAAACCTTCAAGTTCGCTTCTTTTCTAGTGGTTGTAGCTCTTGTTTATTCTTTTCCTACGGCATCAACCGGACTAGGAACTGTTGGCGGCTTCGGCTCGTTCTTTCTGGACAGAGATAGAGTGAATCTTTTTTACAGTTTTTGAACAGTATTTGATCAAGATTCGAAATACCCTTCCTCGCCGCCACCTTCCTTCTGAGCCAGCCCGATTGGCGAGGCAGTCCAGTTCTTTCTTGTATTGGCCCTTTCTTCGGAGATGGGATGAAGCTACCGGGGATAAAGGGGCAACCTCTCTATGGAAGGGAAGGGAAAGGTTTATCCGCTCATAATGATTGTAGAGTCCATCCGAGCTACTAACCTGGTAGGTTGGCCGGGTTGGTTTTCTCCGTCTGCCCAGCCCAACTCGGTCGGTTGGCCCACCTAAGAGATGATGAGATTCTCGATCGATTTGATCGAATTTTGAAAAGTCTTTCTCACTATTCCGAACAGTGAACCCTAAACTGAATCTATATGGGGCCTTGTGTTAGGCCTAGCTTGTGTTGGCCTTTCGGGTCGGCTGCTGCTGGGGTTGGGAGAAGGGCTTCTTCCGCTTTACAACCTTCCAAGTGTGATTTCTATGTTATGTATGGCCGTGCCTAAGGGCATATCGGTTGAAGTAGATTCCTCTTTTTTATCAATCACCCCTTCCCAAACTGCAGCTTTCTTCTCTGCTGAAAGAGGCATGGAGACTTTTTGGAAGCGGAACACGAACCGATTTCCTCACGATATCTATTTCTTTTCGCTTAAGCTCCCCCGTTTTGGGGGATTAATTTATTGGATACCCGAGAAATCGCCAAATCGTTATCTTATCTTTGTCTAGAGTAAGTTGGTGTGAATTCTACTATGGCTCACAGCGAGTTCAGTCTATAGTGAGGGAACTGGCAAAAGCAGGGGTTTTGGTCAGTTTTACCCCTGCAGTGGTAGAATAGCTTGTGTAGCCTACCCGACTACACAAGATATTCTACATGTGGTTAACCCTTATGCCGACTTCCCAAGGGTACGAAAGGAAAGGAAATAGCCCTGAGTTGGGCCTAGATCGGGAAACTCTAATTTATTTTATCCTGGTAGTTTCTGACTGAATGCATCCATAAACCTAGACCCCGATTGGAATTAGGAAAGGAAGCTGTGGCACTTTTGGAGAATAGAAGAGATGAAGTCCGTCACTTAGCCTAATCCTCACTCCCATCTTTATCTAGGATCTTTTCAACTGACCTAACGGCCGCCGCACGACTAAACATACCAATAGTCACCAGGCGAAATCCGTCTCTCTTTATAGATATAGAATAGGTGGCTAGTAACTTCTAACTCGTGTAGTGAGAAAAACCTTATTTTATTCATGGCCTCCTTTATTTAGATTTAGTTCAATCACGAGTTTAAGGTTTTCGATAGATGTTGCCTTCCCTAGATAAACAATCTCAAATTGGCTTTTTTATTTAAGCAGATCTGTGAAGATTTTCGGTTTTTTGAAGTCATTTGTCCCTGGCATCTTATCTTCCGGTTGGAAGTGCGCAAGAGAGAACTTATGACCTCGCGGATGGAGAGGGATTCGGGTTTAGAATAACTAAAATATAGCAATGTAGCAACTCCTAAACAAAAAAGGAGTCAATGACGCCTTTTTAGAGCGTATAAGGGGAGGTCAAATTCCAAACCCTTTTTATCGAGTTGATCCCAAACAAAGCGAACCCCTTCCGGTCGGGAAGATGCAGATAAAAGGTATGGGGTTGGCGACGGGGGAGTTCTCCCAAGGCTTTCACCCCGGCTCCATTTTCTATTCCCATCCACTGCCCTTCCCCCAAACCTTTCCTGGATGGAATGGTTCTCCTCTAGAAAGGGTCTCCTATGTCAGCTGGTAATTGCAGTGTAGGTTTAATTCATCCACAAGGCCGCTGTAGATCAATGGGCTATAGTGAAATGGCCACATTCCCGATCCAATGCTATTGATCCAGGAGAGTTTATCGGGTAATGGGGCAAAAATATTGAAACTCTCCTAAAAAAGGGGATCATGGTTTTCAGGTCAAGAAGGGCAAGTTACTCGAAGTGTACATCCATATATTGAATGTATATAAGGAAAACGCCTTGCTCGACCAAATGAACATAGCAGCAGCATTATGAGATAGAACCCGGTCTTGACCCGGCTGTCCATCTGTGGAACATGGGGCTAAAGACCTCTAGAGTACCTACTAGAAGAACTAGAAGAAAGACAGAACCACTTGGCTATAGGGGGACCAAACCATTAGGAGGAAGAAGCAGTGGTCGTTTGATGATTGTTTATTATGAATCCGTTCGACATATATGCCTTCATTCGGGGCTCAAAAAAGCAGAGAAATGAAGAAGTGACGTCCAAGCCCGTGGCTCTCCTCCACGCGAGCCCTCGGTGTAACGGCCCGATTTTTCATTTATACTAATATGGCGTATTTGTTTATAATTATGTGATTAATTGTTTATTAAGTGTTTTATATTTGATTTTATTATAAATTGTATTATCTTATTTTATTTTTATTTTATTTCAATTTAATTATTTCGTTAATTTAGTAATTATTATAAATTGTTAATTAAGTGTTTTATTAATTAATCATGCTCCAATCACATTAATTAATTTATTCAAATCCGTTGACCAAAATTATATTTAAAATAGAATTTAGATTTTAGTTTTAATTTATAATGTATGGAATTATTAAGAATATGTGCATGAATGTTTATTTGTACTTCGTTCTTATATGAAATGATACCGAAATTTCGTGCAAATTTATTATGTCGGAAATATACGTGTCTTGAATGTGAATTTATGTTCGTTTTGTATTTTCGGGTTCATTTGCATGAGTTTCGAATTTATTTTGATTTTGGAATCCAAGTCGGGGGCTAACGAGCAATTAGCGTACCCTTGGTTCCGTATTTGATATCTTGAGCTAGGAAACTCGGATTCGAGTTTCGTCAACTTCGCTGAACTCGCAACGAAAATTCGAGTTTAATGAACTTAGCCTTATATTTTTCCAAAGTTATTTGAACCTCCGAAATTCAACCGGAACACGAAACGGAAAGCAAATCTGCCACAGTTTACTAAAATGACCATATCTCATTCATATCTTGACCAAATTAACTATGGTTGGACTCCTTGGAAACCTAACTCAACCCTCTAACCAACCTTAGTCACCCCAAACCGTGATAACCCTCATCACTTAGAGCAATTTCAGCAAACATCTCCTGCATTCCAGTTTTCCAGTAGCTCTTGTCACCCTTAGAGATTCAAAGCTCAAATCTCTTCCAAACCTTCATTAATCCACAAGGTAAGCTTAGGGTTGTATTATACATTCAATATTTGTCATTTTAAGCTATGCATCCCTAATTTTAAGCTTGAATTCATGGAGATTTGAAGGCATGAATGAATAGTTAGGTTTTAAAGTGTTTTGATGATTTATTGAATTCTTTTGATCCAAGACTTGTTTTGGTGCTATATATCTGATCCTTTCCCCTCATTTATGACTGAGTATGCATATATTGGTTGGTGGTTAAGAATTGGATGAGATATCATTAATAAGCTTGTTATGGAATGCATGACTTTCAACTGATTTTTTCCCTTCCTTCTCCTACTGAATTGCTGCTAGCTTTTAGGATTTATTTTGATGTTATATGCTGCTTCTTTTTACCTCAATTACTGGATGAGTGATGGTTGATTGATCCTGTATGGTCGTGCCCTGTTTCTATTCGATGATGCCCTGTTTTTCCTTCAAGAACTGCTGTCATTCTCCTTGTTCCTACTGCGTGGTATGAGTGTGATTCCGGGGCTGTTATGTTGCTGCGTTTTCCCTTAAATGTTGGCATGATTTGGTTGTGGGTTTTGAGCTTGTTTTGGCCTGGTTTCCTTTTCATTTCCTTCCCTCTGTTTTCGTTGTATGTTCTATCGCCGTCTGCTGCTGCTGTAGTACTCCCCCGGGCGGGGAGAGATTGTGCGTGAGAGTACCCAGCCGGGTACTCCTGCTGCAGAAACCTTCTGCATCTTTTTGCCCGACCGGGGATTTTGGCGCTAGAAATCACCCTGGGTGGGGATTTTGTTTTGGGGCTGCGAACTTGCTACATTCCTTTCCTTTCATTCTTGCATGCGTCTGTTTGTGTGTTAATTCAGTTGTGCCTGCATGAAATATATTTGTGTAATTCTGATGCATGGCTTAGATGGATAAATGAAGTTACTAATGCTTTTATTGCATGCAGCATACGTATAAATATATATATATATACACCTATGTAATCAATGCATGAGTTTGCATGCATGTTTCTTTGTTTAAGTCTGCATGTGCATGCCTAATGGTTAATTTTGTGTAAATTGCATGCATTTTATTAGTTTTGCATGCATGACTATGTACGTGTGCATGTATATATGTAAATATATATATTGTATATATATGTTTATTATATATTAAACCTTATTTGAATTAATTGATTATAGAATTAAATTGTTACCTATTTCATGTTTTATTTAATTTCCGATCTTACTTTGAATGTAATTAATTGTCTATGTTCTAATTGTAAATGCCATTTAATACGTGCTATGATCCTTAGGTGAAATTCTTGAATTAATTTAATTGGAATATGAATTTATGAAACTAAGGTGTTATGATATATATATTGATGTAATATGAAATTCTTAGATTAAATTGATATGAATTGTGAAATTATGCATTTGAATGAATGAATGAACGAATGCCTTGGTTATATGCCTTGAATTCCTTAATCGTGCACATGAACATTTTCATGACATAATATCAATTCTTATGCATTCGAATCATGATCATACATTGCCGTGCGTCATATATGGTTCATTTAGAGTCTCGAGTCTCACAAACACGTCATGTTGTCTTTTGTACAGTTTATCTCCAGGGTGGAGAGATCTTGGTCCTTCGGGCACTTGGTAACTCGTATCCTTGTTTCGTCACGGTTCAGGTGAGGGTGTTTTTGTTTTAGCTATGTAACAAACCCTACAACCCTTATGTGAAAAGCTTTGGCCAAAACCTTATGATTATATATATGTTACTTTTAAAGTAAAGTCATCGAGTAAATATTGATCGAGTAAATCCTTTTCAAATGATTTATGAAATATGTAATGTTCTTATGAATTGATATATTTTGGCGAGATATGATTATGATTGCACGGGCCCCGGGACTTAGTATATGTGGCTAACCGAGGAAGCAAGGGCTGACGGGGATCCCATATACTAGTTCCAACTTACGGCGAAACGGACTTCGTCAAGGGAGGTTCTTGACGGGGAAACGCTAACCGGGCTTTGAGGCCTCATGAACCTCATAGCCGCATTGATATGATTAGGTGGTCGGGCCTTGCAAACCCGTCCACCACCCGGAGGAAGAAGGTTGGTTATGATTTATGTTTATGCTTATGAATATGTTTATGATATGATTTATGGTCTGTGTGTATTATGATATATTGCATGATCGCCTAATCAACATATTAATGATATTTATCTTACACGGTCGGAGTTTGGTTGGAGATTATGCACGCTCACTCGCCGAGCCTTATGTTTATGTATGATTTATGAATGTAATGAATTAATATGATTAGTCATAAAATCCGAGCATTGATTAATCATTCTCTTGCCCTTTTGGGAACTAATTTCAAACAAAACCTTGTTCGGAATTTATGACTTGCATGTGCATGTTTTTATATATGTATATCGCTCCTGCTCACTCAGTCTTCTAGAGACTGACCCTCTCCCTCCCCAACCTTTTAGTGTGCAGGTTTGACTTTGGAGTTTCGGGCTAGGCGGAGGTGTTTGGAGTCTTTAAGTTGGTCAAGTTAGGTTAGGAGAGTCTCTGCACTCATATATGTATTGGAATTATGTATGATTCGATTCGATAGTATCATGAACTTGAATATTTATGTAATTGTTATTGAATTGCTTTTACTGGGTTTTGCTATGAATTAAAAGAGGCCTGAAGAGCCCAAATTCTGCTTATGGTTTGTATGTTTGAACTTTGGCTTTGCGATGCATTATATTTTGTTAATTGGTTATCATTGCAGGGTCTAGTTCGGCCTAGCTTAGGAAGGTTTTTTTTTTATGTTTGTCTTCCGTTCGCTATGGTTTGATATGGGTGCGGATTTATTGTTTCGTTACTCGTGTTGAGCCATAGTGCGGGGGATGTGGTGCCTCACGTGCGGGGTGCTACACTCGGTCACCGAGCCGACCTCGTCCGCTCGGCCACTGAAGGAGTAGGTTCCGAAGGAGGGCATTCTTATTGACTTGCTTAATAGATTCATCTTGCCTTCCTGCCAGCCTAGTGCCCGTAACAGTATTCCCTGTGTATTAAAATGGACTAGGGATTGAGGAGAAGAGCCGCAAAAGTCCCTTTTCACTACGTAAACCTCGCGCTAGTGCTTTATTTGAACTAGCCTTGAATCAGGGCTGAAGGAATAGCACGCAAAAGCAGTTGGGTCGAAAGAACAAACTTCTTTCTGGCTTCAAGTCTTGTTGTCTTTCTTTCGGTATCCTTAGGTCAAGAATAATCATCTCCTCTAGAAAACGAAGATTTGAAGTGGTCTATAATTTACTGAGTACTCGGTATAACTCACGCATTCGTGTACAAACCAGTGCAGTCTGGGGTCCAGCGGCTCTCTAAGGATTCGATATACTAGTACCTGCCACCAAAACATTGTGAAGGATTCCGTGAACGTCTTGAAAGGGTGGAGACTCCAGGGAGGGAACCTCGAAAGGGCATGCGAAGAGCATGCCAAGGAAGAAAGGAAGCGAGACCGAGAAGACGACGCCCTTAAGTGGTATTACCAGCCATTCTGGAGGAGCAGTTGATTTAGTAATTTCTAGTCTTCGTCTATCTGGTATTTCATCCGTTTTAGGTTCTATCAATTTTATAACAACTATCTCCAACATGCCAGTTGGAGTGTTAAAGGTAGCAGTCCTCGAGGCCAAAAACTTTTCTGATACGAATTCAGGCGCTCGTGCTTCCTTTTTCGCTTCGTAGAATTAAGAGATCATTGAAGAACTAATAATTTTTTTATTTTATTGGTCTCAGGTCTCGTCTTCATACTCGACACATGCCTGCCGTTTTGGGTGCTCTTGTCGGGGAAGATTTAAATGAGAAAATTCGGCTTAAGCGAGTGCCTTTCCTGGTACTTTCACTTTAAGTCAACTTAGAAAGCGTTACCTTTCAGTTAGCCCTCCTTCCATGGTACCTAGACACTTTGAATCAAGGCCCCCTTAGGCTATTAGTGAAAGCGGAATCACACACCCAAGAGCTAGGAGTTAGAGTGAAGCTTAAAAAGTTAAAGGAACTACGGTCGATCTTCGATCAATCGCTAATGTATAACCTTTGAAAGGCTTTCATTGGAACTTCCTTTCCCGATCCAATCCAATAGGCTGTTAGGGCTTTCGCCCAGGAACCAGATGCCCAGTACCACGAGTACACTAAAAATAAAGGAACTATCAAGAGGCTAAACTCGATATATCTTTCCGGCTTAGCCGAACTCGTCACTCCGGACCGATTAACACAAGGACGATATTCCCACCACAGGTTCAGGATTCCTTCAACGAATTAGCGGATTCTGGGTATTCGCGCCAGTCAATGGATTTGCATTTTCGGGCTGTGCCCTTCAAGTTCTCACTCGACGAGTAGAAGTAGTTCAAATTCCTAGTCTTATTCATCTCAGATGCGGGATTACCAATGTCACGATTGGAATTAGGAAATGAAGCTGTGGCACTTTTGATGATTAAAGATGGGGGCCGGGCGGGCAGTGAAGGCTCATTTAGTAGACAACGAGCGAGCCGCAAGCACCTACTCCTATCAAAATGAAAAGCAGCAAGAGGAACTTGAAGAAGCCATTTTCTACAAACCTTTCTAGAAACCAAGCCACTCAACTACTACTCCTTACCTCACCCCTTTGTCACAACAAGGACGAAGTCGCGGAAGCGAGTCTAAAGGCCAAAGAGTTATCTTTGAAGCCACGAATTAGCCCTTACTCATAGTAGAGTGAAAGGCAGGTTTGGGTATAGCAGGACTTGAACCTGCGACCATTAGGTTAAAAGCCCAATGCTCTACCAACGGGGTTAGAGGTGCCCCCGCATATCCTATCAATAATCCAAGCGAAGCACAGGAATTCTCGATCGTGTCTCAATCTCCGCCAAGCGGTTTGGTCTAACCTTTTGCTATTGCAAAGAGAATTTTCGACCCCGGGAAATCGAATTGGTTTTATTGCAGGATTAGTAAGGTCTGGTTTGAAGCTCTGATACCACCTTGACAGATTGATTGAGAAAGGCTCAATCTTCCAAGAGGAACCAGAAAGAACAAGAGAGAGACCTTGCTCAGATTTGAAATGGATAAAATTGGACTATTGAGCAGGGCTACTGAGGGAGGAAGGGATGTAGGCCGACCTTAAGGTAAGGAGACCCTTTCTAGAGGAGAACCATTCCATCCAGGAAAGGTTTAAAGACTGGAATGGGAAACAAAATGGAATGTACTGGATTTTTAGCACGTACAACCATCAAACCAGAGACCAAAGCAGGGCTCGAAAAAACTAAGCAGGGTCAAAGGATGGGGCAGGGGAGTTTGAAACACTTTACATCTGTCTCTTTCCAAGCAGTCTTGGTGGGATAAACCATCTTCGTAGCTGTCCCCGGATAAAGGAAGAGTCCCAAGAGTTCCTATCTCTTTAAGTTGTTGGAGTGCTCTCGGCACGACCCTATTTAGGGAGTGCAATAGAGAACCTGAGATCCGATGCGAACTTCGGATACCAATTGCTTGGATGCGTTTGAACTCGAGATGACTTGCAGAAAAAATGCTTTCTAGGTTTGTCTTCTATCTCCGAAAGAAATGGTCCAATTATTGATGGGCGAACGACGGGGATTGAACCCGCGCGGCTTTCTCTAGCCAAGAATCCCATTATTGATCGAATCGGGGCGGATCCAATTCATTGGCAAATGAAAAATCTATGGTATTAACACTCAGGAAAAAACCTAGAAAAGAGGAAGAGTCACTAAGACAAGAGCTAGCCACTCTACCCCAGCTGACAACCTCCGAATATGCATCGTTTTCTTTTTTTTTTTTTTTGAATATCTTGTTTAACGAAATTTGGTCGAAGTAGATAAGGATGAGTGAGGTGGATAGGTTTCCTTTTCGCCAATACGCAATAAATTCAAAAACGAAAACTGTCAACCTAACTTATCTACTTCAAGCCTCATGAATCAGTTAGGTTGGAGGAGTCGCTATTAGTTGGTGACTGTGGAAGTGTTATGTAGGTCAAAAGCCGGTGGAAGAGAACTAATTAAAGAAAGCCCTTTTCAAGCACATCTTTAGCCTGGCCCAAGTAAAGTAAGCCTAAAGAGCCAAGAGTTCATATCCAATCTGGACTTCTACTTTAGGCAACGGAATCGAAAGAGGCAGAGAAGAGGTTACTCCCATCAGCTCTTATTTTTCCTCCTGTTGAGTTGCCTTCACTTCCGTTACCTCGGTCTTTTAATATCATTTCTCTCACAAGAGAGTTCTGCTCTTCCGTAGGGCTTTGAGCCTGAGCTCTGTTTGTTCCCATAACTCTACTCTCGACTTGGATTATTTATTCAAAAAGGTTGCTTACACGCTTATAGGGTTTTCCGGCCTGCGTAAAATGTCTTTTTCGAATAACCTAAGGGTTCTCCTTGCTCGGTGACCGGCCCAGCCCTAATCTCCTTTCCCGAGAGCTCAGCCTGGTCCTTCTGCTATTTTGAAGGAAAGTTGCCTTCGATTTGCCGAATAAGCCGAAAAAGGACTTCTTATCTATTGCTAGAAGCTTCGTCAGAAGCAAGCCAAGCTGGGGTACAGAAAATGGAAAAGTAGGCAATTACTTGAAAAAGGAATTACATTCCGATTCAATAAACACCAATGGTCTTGCTTAGGGTGAGACTCACTCTTTAGAAGAAAAAAAAAAATTAGATTGAAGAAAGCACGCTTGGTCTCATTCCTCTTTCCCCAACTTCCAGGCATGTCAATTCCGAAAAGCAATGGAACTTCCATATTACGCCGTTCTTTGCTCACATAAGCTTTGATGAACCCGCGACATATTATGTATATATAATTTTTCATAATAGTTCTATTACAAGGATACGAATTAAGCCGACCATTAATGACTAGTTTGAACACCAGGAGTTCGTCCAGTAGGGCATAGATAAAGATCAAGGACGATATTTCAGTCCCACAGTGCGGGATCCGCAGATTGTCGAGAGGCGAAAGAAAAATTCCCTCGTGTTGAGTCGTTCCATCCCCGATGGGTGAAGAGGCCGATGTCGGGCGAGCAATCGACATTCTCTTGGACGAGGGCGACATTATAGATCGAGATCTTCTTCGAACTTGATGCACAAATAGATAGAATAGCAGCAAAACTCGTAAGCTATCGAGGGTAGGGATAATCGTCCAGGTCTTATTGTGAAAGAAAAAGCCTCCCCGCCACAGCAGGCGGGTTGCTTACTCTGTCGTCGTCGGCGAGCGAAGTCACCTCGGGATGAAATTCGTTTTGAGTTTTTTTGAACACTTGGGGGCGACTCTATACCATCCCAGCTTGCTTTCTTGGCCCGGACAATGCTTGGCTCTGTCTCTTTGAACCTCTACCTAGAGCATCTTCGAATCTTGTTGAATTGGTCTACCCCATTCATTACCTTATTGTTTAGTTAGAACCGGAATCCCTATACCTAAAGCTACTGATTCGTGGTAGGCGCTTGGTTTTTGAATTCCTTATATTCCAAATGCAAGCCAAAGGATTTCTCATTATTTAACTTGTTACCAAAAGCTGCGTACATTATTTTATTCAGCACACTAGTGAAAGAAGTGAAAATTAGGCGGTCTTCCCTTGTCGGTGATATAGCCATCCGCCCTAATGGAAATGGGAGGCCGATCGATGGAAACTTGTAGTCAGTCTTCTACGAAGCTGTAGCTAATAAGGGTAAAGTCGCTTTGTTTGAGGAAGTGAAGGGGATATTCGACAAAGGCTCTCAGTCCACCAGCTAATCAACTCTGGATCGCCCAGGCGGGGTCACTCTAAGGCAGAGGGCCCTGCGTGATGCGCCTTGAGATGGCCGTCTCTTGTCCTCCTGTTCACCCGATATCATTCCATTCCTTTTTACCTTCGCTTCGGCGTCAAATCCGCTACTGGCTCGATAAGGGATATTATGTAGCACCCGCACGGTGGGTCACCACATCCCCCGCACCACAGTCCGATCCACGTACGAAATGGAGAGTCCGTACATGAGCCAAACAGTGGCGAACGGGAGACTGACAGACTCACACCTAAGCTAGGCGGAACTTATACCCTGAACAAACAAAACCAAGCTACAAGCATGCGGAAGCAAGAAAGTAAGCCATGCAAAAATCAAACATTCAAAAGCAGTTGACGGGTTCAACTAAACAGAGCAAACCTGTCCTAACCTGTCCCGAAATATTCATATCAATCCGTATCATAATTCAAATTCAACATATACGTAATTTATACAAAAATCATAAGTACTGAAATGCAGATGTAAGACAACCTAAAACAAAACAAAGACTCGAAAACAGACTCCAACTGACTGACATACTCCGCCTAGCACGAAACCCGAGCAAAACCTGCAAACTAAACAAAAGAGGGGAGGGGTCAGTCTTAACTCGACTGTGTGAGGGGGGTAACACACGCACACTATATATATAGGAGAGCAAAGCAGATACAAAAGTCATAATGTTCATGAACTCAGGGACAGGTTTTTCATACCAAAGCATTTTCCCGTGATATATACATATAGGATAATTGAATAACTTTAATCAAAACACTGTAACTTATAAACCCTCAACTTTTAACTTAATTTAGAATCTATCCCTGTTTCACGAACTTTAACCGAACATATACATAATAGAGAACTCGGCGGGTACAAGCTCAGACACTCCCAAACTCCTCAGAACATATCATATCAGAAACAAAGCAGAAAACTTACATACATATCATAACATATCATCCTCAACTCCAGTGATGGAAGGGTGTATACGCCCAAACCATCCATAGCAGACTCACGCGGGGTAGCTAACCCCAACGTGCCCTCCCCGGCTGGTACACCGAAGGCATCGGAATATCACGCCTTCCCTAGCTCCCGAGGTCGCGCGGGATACTCCGGATGGAGACTATGCACAGGCCGAACCTCGACGGCCCTATACCGTCCCGAGGGTTCCTTACCCATAGCTCCGGGGCCCAACATACAAATCATATCATAACCCGCTACAACAGAGACAGACAGACCGAACTTATACATATATACATACCACTTTCCGTTTCAGTCAAACTCGGTCCTTGCCAAACTTGGCTCATGAGAAGTATACGGTTAGAAGCATAGCTTCGCGTGGCAAAACATAACAAAACATAACAAATCAGCTCACAGAGGCATACATAGGCCTGTACATTGCTTAACATACTTCCAAACTCATGACATATTCAACAAATACATACTTCACATTTAGTTATATACATATAAGGCTTATTGAATCACATGCAATCAAAACCGAGCACATTGAAATAAGGTGTAACTATATCCTAACCTCACCTTACACCGAAGAGGCCGAAGACAAGACGCTTGATCCACCCCGGAATCAACACGGCCGACAAAACACCACCCCGGGTGTACCTGGACAAACTGAACACCGGAACAAGACTTAGACACATGAATGAACCACATATACGCACGGCAATGCTCAAGCACTTAAATGATGTACTCACATAAGCAGGATTCAAATTCATATAAATTATATGCGAAACCAACACATTAAGGCACGTTCATATCATTTCATATCAATTCATTTAATACCTAACAAATTCAATTAACAAAGTTCAGACAATTCATATCGCATTTCATACAAATTTCCAAGTATTAATAAGTCAAGCAAATCACTGTAGCAAGCTTCTAATTTATTTAAACCTCACGAAGTCTTATACAAATTCAAAGCAAGTTATTTAATCATTCAAGGTTCATATTTCATATAAGTCAAATTCTAATCAAACTAAGTTCATTAAATTCATACGTTACATATTCAATTCATACATTACATTTAAGATTTCATTACTAAGGTCTATTAATTCAAATTAAACAAATTCCTACTTTACTCAAAATTACACAAACACCCCCTCTAGACTAACCAAGTAGCAAAATCAACAAGTCGGGGGTTCAATTTACAAAATACAAAGTCCATACTTATCACATTTCATATCATACATGATTTCATACACAATGGAATTCATTTCGATCAACAATTCAAACATATAGCAATTAATTTACATTTAAACAATTAATTCAAATAAGTCCCAAATACACAAATAAATTCATAGAAAATAAACCGAGTGTCCGATTGACGAACGGAAAGTGGTGATGGACTCACCACAACGAGGCGAACGAGCTGTCCGAAGCCCGCCGGAACGCCGCTGCCGGAGCCGCCGGAATAGTGACCGGCCGCCGTTTGGCCGCCGCCAAACGGCAAAATCTGGAGTCGAGCAAATGGGGTTCATTAGTTCTCGTCGTTCCGAACAACTTTCGTGAAGGGCCCGAGGCCAAAAGATGGCCGGAAAAGGCCCCCGTTGAGCTCCGAAGTTTCTGCCGCCACCACGTCGCCGGAACCACCACCTACGGCCAAAATTGGATGAAAACGATGCCGGAAATGGACTCAGGGGGTCGGAAAACCTTGGAAAACACCAACCTTGGTCCGAAAAAGTCACCGGAGCGCCGTCGTGACACTGTTCACGCGCGCGCAACCGCGGCTTCAGGCGGCGCGTGCGCCGCCGTCGGGTGGCCGTTGGCCGCGCCGCCAACGTCCTCCGCTGCGCCAGGAGTTCCCCTTGCCGCCTGTGGGGCGCGTGTCGCCGGGAAGGCGCCGGAAACCGTCGCGGGAGGCCGGCAAAGTGGCAGCTCCGCCACCTCCTACAGCCGCGACTGAAAATCGCCGATAACTCTACCGTCGGTCGTCGGTTGGTCGAGTTCTTGGTACGGTTGTGACCGCGTCGTCGAGATAGTCAAAAAGCACTATCCATTCGTCGAATTCCGTCGAGAAACGAGCGAGTTTGAGTAGTGTGTGAAAACACACCGTGAGTGTGTGTGAATAGTGACGAATCGCGTGAGAGAAGAGAGAGAGCTGAGTCTGCTGCGTTTGGCACGCAAAACGAGGATCCGGGGTATTATATCTCGGGTCCTCGTACACGAAAATGATCAAACGAATGAGCTAACGACATCCGAATTGGGCAAACTTAGAGTCTACGGACTCGTTTCGCCGCCCCGGACGCGTTGAAGGGGTCAAAGAGGTCAAGATCTCGACCGAACGAGAAGTGACCGGAAAACCCCTAAAAAGAGAAATTTACAAAGGGCCCCCAAACTCTAAAAGAGTTCAAAATAGGGCCACGAAAAATATAAAATCACACAATTAAACAAATTAAAAGATTGAAACGTGGCGTACCTTACACATCGGACGAGCGGGGTGTCACAAACTTCCCTCCTTCAAAAGGACCTGTCCTCAGGTCCTATTACTGAGTCGTAAAGCTTCGAACTGGAATACTTCAATCCATCTCTTGAAATCGTGTAGAGTCATAGCCCTGGCTGTGACGTTTACTCCCACTGATTGCATCAACTCCCTGCAGAGTTCCGTAGTCACGGAGGTTTGTTCAAACACTTGACCGTTGGTCGCTTCAAACTCGTTCGATCCCCAACTAGGCCACTGCACCCAAAGCTCGATACCATCGCTTCCTCGTCGATTGCAAACCAGCACCAGGCCACACCCAACTCAGCCGCGACAAACAAGAGAGAATCCCATCTCTCAGCAAGCAAGAGAGAGAGCCCCGTCTCCCAGCACATCAAAAGAGAGAACCCCGTCCCTCAGGCACAGAATTAAGAGAACCCCGTCTCTCAACCACGTAATCGAGAGAGCCCCGTCTCTCAACCTAAGTCTGGCAGACTTCCACATCTTCCAAACATTCTAGTTTGAGAAAATCCAGCATTTCCCAAACCCCTAAATTCGAGAGAATCCAGCATCTCCGAATATCTAACTCCAAGAGAATCCAACATCTCTTGCTCACATAAATAAGAAAGAATCCAACATCTTTCTATCACATAAATAGGGAGAATCCCACATCTCCCTAACACGTAAATAGAGAGATCTCAACAACTCTCTAGCATACAAGTTCACTTATACAGCATTCATACATACACACATTAAAGTAGCATTGGATGCAAAACATGTGATGCATGTTTGGTGTACCTTATCACAACTGATATCGGTGTCCCTAGAGTATAAACTCATCATCCATGCTCAACTCAAGGGGGATATCGCGATGGAATCTCTGTAAAGTAAAATCACAATATGCTTGTAGGTGCATGAAGGTTTAGTGATTAACCAAAGTAATCATAAGCACTGAAGTACGGATAGTTCACACAAGCAAGTAATCCATTTAGTTTACAAGAATTCACAACAGCAACAAATTTTAAGTTATGAAAATTACAGCAGTTAGTCACGTTATTACACTCGAGCAACATCAAACATTACACGTTGTCACATATGTCAAGCAAAATAAAATATAATAAAATTATTTATGAAATGCATGGGTGCAAATGCCATGAATGCTCAATGTACCGTTCACCGTAGTAGTGGAGTCGAGGTTGGCAATTTCTTTAACTTGAAAGGTTAATCAACTCCTTAACTGGCCATAGTTTCAACTTCCCGTTCAAACTTGCATTCTTTAGTATTCCTTCAGATTCTCGGGTACTCAACTGATCTTGGATCGTCTCACTTGATTCTCGGAGTATAGTGATCCGTGTAATCCCTTGAAATCCCAATAGAATCCTCGGTAATCGGAAATCACCATTCTTTCACGGTAAAACCTCTCAAGACAATTGTGGAGAGATAAATGAAGAATCTCTACACAATCTTGCTTAGTATACCGCCGTCGTGACTGATATTCTTATCCTCAATATTTGGTGAAGTTGCTCTTCAATGACCTCCGCACAAAATTCCACAGCTTGCACAACTTTCCCCTTTTTCCTTTATGTAAGTGCAACTACTCTAGTAGGTGTCTTTATAACAGTAACCTGATTTCCTACTTGGAATTCTCTGAATGGTACAATTGCCTTGATCTCTTCAATGTCACTTCACGCCATCCAGAGTTAGAAATTCCGGCTTTCTTATAAAACATGTACTCCTGAGCACCTCCAAGTAATACGTACCTACCCTGAGGGCACCCTGATAGTTAAAGGATATCCTGTCTTTCTCATATTCGAGTATCTTCTTTTATCCACTCACTACCCTGACTGTGTTAGCTTGATCATACATCATCTGATCAACCCCTGTTCGAATCCCAATGTTGCTTCCACTAAAATCGATCCTCGTTGGAACAGTTAAGGAAGTCACTTAAATATAAGCACAGAGCTAATGCATGTGGGGTTAGGGATGTGAATGGCGTGCACTCATATCCAGCAAAGAAAGCAGTCGAGCACGTAGAACAAATGTTCAAAATAATTAAAATTTACTCCAATGCATGATGCACGTGCCATGTATGCAAAATACCTGTTTCCCTAATATTAGCATATGGCTATTGTCGAATTCTTTCAGCAATCCATTTGTCCTTCGTTCAAGTAATCAGGGCATGGTAGTTTTAAATCTTCTATCATCAATTTGTTGAAGCAGAAAGTGTTGTCACGATCGACTTCAATTTTTTTTTTTTTTTTTTTTTTTTGGGGCATCGTAGCAACGCTCTGCAATTCACAATTTGGACAAATATCTATGCATGTGAGTTAATACGTGGGTATGTCAAGTAATGAAAGCAATTATGAGCACCTAGTTAATGCAGATGCAACACGTAATTTAATGAAATTTAAAGCATAACAGTAATAATTTTACAAAAATCGTAATCATAGCGTGCACACAATCACATAAGCTCAGATAAATTCATGAAGAGAAGCCAAAATTTCACATCAAACGAATGCAATGCACAAATATTCCTACGCCGTACGACCTAACCGACACGACATGACTCCAGAGCACCGGTTCTGAACCTGGTAGCTCTGATACCACTTAAGGATGTAGCACCCGCACGGTGGGTCACCACATCCCCCGCACCACAGTCCGATCCACGTACGAAATGGAGAGTCCGTACATGAGCCAAACAGTGGCGAACGGGAGACTGACAGACTCACACCTAAGCTAGGCGGAACTTATACCCTGAACAAACAAAACCAAGCTACAAGCATGCGGAAGCAAGAAAGTAAGCCATGCAAAAATCAAACATTCAAAAGCAGTTGACGGGTTCAACTAAACAGAGCAAACCTGTCCTAACCTGTCCCGAAATATTCATATCAATCCGTATCATAATTCAAATTCAACATATACGTAATTTATACAAAAATCATAAGTACTGAAATGCAGATGTAAGACAACCTAAAACAAAACAAAGACTCGAAAACAGACTCCAACTGACTGACATACTCCGCCTAGCACGAAACCCGAGCAAAACCTGCAAACTAAACAAAAGAGGGGAGGGGTCAGTCTTAACTCGACTGTGTGAGGGGGGTAACACACGCACACTATATATATGGAGAGCAAAGCAGATACAAAAGTCATAATGTTCATGAACTCAGGGACAGGTTTTTCATACCAAAGCATTTTCCCGTGATATATACATATAGGATAATTGAATAACTTTAATCAAAACACTGCAACTTATAAACCCTCAACTTTTAACTTAATTTAGAATCTATCCCTGTTTCACGAACTTTAACCGAACATATACATAATAGAGAACTCGGCGGGTACAAGCTCAGACACTCCCAAACTCCTCAGAACATATCATATCAGAAACAAAGCAGAAAACTTACATACATATCATAACATATCATCCTCAACTCCAGTGATGGAAGGGTGTATACGCCCAAACCATCCATAGCAGACTCAC
This sequence comes from Lantana camara, assembly GCA_037501455.1. Lineage (NCBI taxonomy): Eukaryota > Viridiplantae > Streptophyta > Magnoliopsida > Lamiales > Verbenaceae > Lantana > Lantana camara. The sequence continues at coordinate 23,548,035 of CM074855.1, read as the reverse complement.
GCGGGGTAGCTAACCCCAACGTGCCCTCCCCGGCTGGTACACCGAAGGCATCGGAATATCACGCCTTCCCTAGCTCCCGAGGTCGCGCGGGATACTCCGGATGGAGACTATGCACAGGCCGAACCTCGACGGCCCTATACCGTCCCGAGGGTTCCTTACCCATAGCTCCGGGGCCCAACATACAAATCATATCATAACCCGCTACAACAGAGACAGACAGACCGAACTTATACATATATACATACCACTTTCCGTTTCAGCCAAACTCGGTCCTTGCCAAACTTGGCTCATGAGAAGTATACGGTTAGAAGCATAGCTTCGCGTGGCAAAACATAACAAAACATAACAAATCAGCTCACAGAGGCATACATAGGCCTGTACATTGCTTAACATACTTCCAAACTCATGACATATTCAACAAATACATACTTCACATTTAGTTATATACATATAAGGCTTATTGAATCACATGCAATCAAAACCGAGCACATTGAAATAAGGTGTAACTATATCCTAACCTCACCTTACACCGAAGAGGCCGAAGACAAGACGCTTGATCCACCCCGGAATCAACACGACCGACAAAACACCACCCCGGGTGTACCTGGACAAACTGAACACCGGAACAAGACTTAGACACATGAGTGAACCACATATACGCACGGCAATGCTCAAGCACTTAAATGATGTACTCACATAAGCAGGATTCAAATTCATATAAATTATATGCGAAACCAACACATTAAGGCACGTTCATATCATTTCATATCAATTCATTTAATACCTAACAAATTCAATTAACAAAGTTCAGACAATTCATATCGCATTTCATACAAATTTCCAAGTATTAATAAGTCAAGCAAATCACTGTAGCAAGCTTCTAATTTATTTAAACCTCACGAAGTCTTATACAAATTCAAAGCAAGTTATTTAATCATTCAAGGTTCATATTTCATATAAGTCAAATTCTAATCAAACTAAGTTCATTAAATTCATACGTTACATATTCAATTCATACATTACATTTAAGATTTCATTACTAAGGTCTATTAATTCAAATTAAACAAATTCCTACTTTACTCAAAATTACACAAACACACCCTCTAGACTAACCAAGTAGCAAAATCAACAAGTCGGGGGTTCAATTTACAAAATACAAAGTCCATACTTATCACATTTCATATCATACATGATTTCATACACAATGGAATTCATTTCGATCAACAATTCAAACATATAGCAATTAATTTACATTTAAACAATTAATTCAAATAAGTCCCAAATACACAAATAAATTCATAGAAAATAAACCGAGTGTCCGATTGACGAACGGAAAGTGGTGATGGACTCACCACAACGAGGCGAACGAGCTGTCCGAAGCCCGCCGGAACGCCGCTGCCGGAGCCGCCGGAATAGTGACCGGCCGCCGTTCGGCCGCCGCCAAACGGCAAAATCTGGAGTCGAGCAAATGGGGTTCATTAGTTCTCGTCGTTCCGAACAACTTTCGTGAAGGGCCCGAGGCCAAAAGATGGCCGGAAAAGGCCCCCGTTGAGCTCCGAAGTTTCTGCCGCCACCACGTCGCCGGAACCACCACCTACGGCCAAAATTGGATGAAAACGATGCCGGAAATGGACTCAGGGGGTCGGAAAACCTTGGAAAACACCAACCTTGGTCGGAAAAAGTCACCGGAGCGCCGTCGTGACACTGTTCACGCGCGCGCAACCGCGGCTTCAGGCGGCGCGTGCGCCGCCGTCGGGTGGCCGTTGGCCGCGCCGCCAACGTCCTCCGCTGCGCCAGGAGTTCCCCTTGCCGCCTGTGGGGCGCGTGTCGCCGGGAAGGCGCCGGAAACCGTCGCGGGAGGCCGGCAAAGTGGCAGCTCCGCCATCTCCTACAGCCGCGACTGAAAATCGCCGATAACTCTGCCGTCGGTCGTCGGTTGGTCGAGTTCTTGGTACGGTTGTGACCGCGTCGTCGAGATAGTCAAAAAGCACTATCCATTCGTCGAATTCCGTCGAGAAACGAGCGAGTTTGAGTAGTGTGTGAAAACACACCGTGAGTGTGTGTGAATAGTGACGAATCGCGTGAGAGAAGAGAGAGAGCTGAGTCTGCTGCGTTTGGCACGCAAAACGAGGATCCGGGGTATTATATCTCGGGTCCTCGTACACGAAAATGATCAAACGAACGAGCTAACGACATCCGAATTGGGCAAACTTAGAGTCTACGGACTCGTTTCGCCGCCCCGGACGCGTTGAAGGGGTCAAAGAGGTCAAGATCTCGACCGAACGAGAAGTGACCGGAAAACCCCTAAAAAGAGAAATTTACAAAGGGCCCCCAAACTCTAAAAGAGTTCAAAATAGGGCCACGAAAAATATAAAATCACACAATTAAACAAATTAAAAGATTGAAACGTGGCGTACCTTACACATCGGACGAGCGGGGTGTCACAAACTTCCCTCCTTCAAAAGGACCTGTCCTCAGGTCCTATTACTGAGTCGTAAAGCTTCGAACTGGAATACTTCAATCCATCTCTTGAAATCGTGTAGAGTCATAGCCCTGGCTGTGAAGTTTACTCCCACTGATTGCATCAACTCCCTGCAGAGTTCCGTAGTCACGGAGGTTTGTTCAAACACTTGACCGTTGGTCGCTTCAAACTCGTTCGATCCCCAACTAGGCCACTGCACCCAAAGCTCGATACCATCGCTTCCTCGTCGATTGCAAACCAGCACCAGGCCACACCCAACTCAGCCGCGACAAACAAGAGAGAATCCCATCTCTCAGCAAGCAAGAGAGAGAGCCCCGTCTCCCAGCACATCAAAAGAGAGAACCCCGTCCCTCAGGCACAGAATTAAGAGAACCCCGTCTCTCAACCACGTAATCGAGAGAGCCCCGTCTCTCAACCTAAGTCTGGCAGACTTCCACATCTTCCAAACATTCTAGTTTGAGAAAATCCAGCATTTCCCAAACCCCTAAATTCGAGAGAATCCAGCATCTCCGAATATCTAACTCCAAGAGAATCCAACATCTCTTGCTCACATAAATAAGAAAGAATCCAACATCTTTCTATCACATAAATAGGGAGAATCCCACATCTCCCTAACACGTAAATAGAGAGATCTCAACAACTCTCTAGCATACAAGTTCACTTATACAGCATTCATACATACACACATTAAAGTAGCACTGGATGCAAAACATGTGATGCATGTTTGGTGTACCTTATCACAACTGATATCGGTGTCCCTAGAGTATAAACTCATCATCCATGCTCAACTCAAGGGGGATATCGCGATGGAATCTCTGTAAAGTAAAATCACAATATGCTTGTAGGTGCATGAAGGTTTAGTGATTAACCAAAGTAATCATAAGCACTGAAGTACGGATAGTTCACACAAGCAAGTAATCCATTTAGTTTACAAGAATTCACAACAGCAACAAATTTTAAGTTATGAAAATTACAGCAGTTAGTCACGTTATTACACTCGAGCAACATCAAACATTACACGTTGTCACATATGTCAAGCAAAATAAAATATAATAAAATTGTTTATGAAATGCATGGGTGCAAATGCCATGAATGCTCAATGTACCGTTCACCGTAGTAGTGGAGTCGAGGTTGGCAATTTCTTTAACTTGAAAGGTTAATCAACTCCTTAACTGGCCATAGTTTCAACTTCCCGTTCAAACTTGCATTCTTTAGTATTCCTTCAGATTCTCGGGTACTCAACTGATCTTGGATCGTCTCACTTGATTCTCGGAGTATAGTGATCCGTGTAATCCCTTGAAATCCCAATAGAATCCTCGGTAATCGGAAATCACCAATCTTTCACGGTAAAACCTCTCAAGACAATTGTGGAGAGATAAATGAAGAATCTCTACACAATCTTGCTTAGTATACCGCCGTCGTGACTGATATTCTTATCCTCAATATTTGGTGAAGTTGCTCTTCAATGACCTCCGCACAAAATTCCACAGCTTGCACAACTTTCCCCTTTTTCCTTTATGTAAGTGCAACTACTCTAGTAGGTGTCTTTATAACAGTAACCTGATTTCCTACTTGGAATTCTCTGAATGGTACAATTGCCTTGATCTCTTCAATGTCACTTCACGCCATCCAGAGTTAGAAATTCCGGCTTTCTTATAAAACATGTACTCCTGAGCACCTCCAAGTAATACGAACCTACCCTGAGGGCACCCTGATAGTTAAAGGATATCCTGTCTTTCTCATATTCGAGTATCTTCTTTTATCCACTCACTACCCTGACTGTGTTAGCTTGATCATACATCATCTGATCAACCCCTGTTCGAATCCCAATGTTGCTTCCACTAAAATCGATCCTCGTTGGAACAGTTAAGGAAGTCACTTAAATATAACCACAGAGCTAATGCATGTGGGGTTAGGGATGTGAATGGCGTGCACTCATATCCAGCAAAGAAAGCAGTCGAGCACGTAGAACAAATGTTCAAAATAATTAAAATTTACTCCAATGCATGATGCACGTGCCATGTATGCAAAATACCTGTTTCCCTAATATTAGCATATGGCTATTGTCGAATTCTTTCAGCAATCCATTTGTCCTTCGTTCAAGTAATCAGGGCATGGTAGTTTTAAATCTTCTATCATCAATTTGTTGAAGCAGAAAGTGTTATCACGATCGACTTCAATTTTTTTTTTTTTTTTTTTTTTTTTTTTTGGGGCATCGTAGCAACGCTCTGCAATTCACAATTTGGACAAATATCTATGCATGTGAGTTAATACGTGGGTATGTCAAGTAATGAAAGCAATTATGAGCACCTAGTTAATGCAGATGCAACACGTAATTTAATGAAATTTAAAGCATAACAGTAATAATTTTACAAAAATCGTAATCATAGCGTGCACACAATCACATAAGCTCAGATAAATTCATGAAGAGAAGCCAAAATTTCACATCAAACGAATGCAATGCACAAATATTCCTACGCCGTACGACCTAACCGACACGACATGACTCCAGAGCACCGGTTCTGAACCTGGTAGCTCTGATACCACTTAAGGATGTAGCACCCGCACGGTGGGTCACCACATCCCCCGCACCACAGTCCGATCCACGTACGAAATGGAGAGTCCGTACATGAGCCAAACAGTGGCGAACGGGAGACTGACAGACTCACACCTAAGCTAAGCGGAACTTATACCCTGAACAAACAAAACCAAGCTACAAGCATGCGGAAGCAAGAAAGTAAGCCATGCAAAAATCAAACATTCAAAAGCAGTTGACGGGTTCAACTAAACAGAGCAAACCTGTCCTAACCTGTCCCGAAATATTCATATCAATCCGTATCATAATTCAAATTCAACATATACGTAATTTATACAAAAATCATAAGTACTGAAATGCAGATGTAAGACAACCTAAAACAAAACAAAGACTCGAAAACAGACTCCAACTGACTGACATACTCCGCCTAGCACGAAACCCGAGCAAAACCTGCAAACTAAACAAAAGAGGGGAGGGGTCAGTCTTAACTCGACTGTGTGAGGGGGGTAACACACGCACACTATATATATAGGAGAGCAAAGCAGATACAAAAGTCATAATGTTCATGAACTCAGGGACAGGTTTTTCATACCAAAGCATTTTCCCGTGATATATACATATAGGATAATTGAATAACTTTAATCAAAACACTGCAACTTATAAACCCTCAACTTTTAACTTAATTTAGAATCTATCCCTGTTTCACGAACTTTAACCGAACATATACATAATAGAGAACTCGGCGGGTACAAGCTCAGACACTCCCAAACTCCTCAGAACATATCATATCAGAAACAAAGCAGAAAACTTACATACATATCATAACATATCATCCTCAACTCCAGTGATGGAAGGGTGTATACGCCCAAACCATCCATAGCAGACTCACGCGGGGTAGCTAACCCCAACGTGCCCTCCCCGGCTGGTACACCGAAGGCATCGGAATATCACGCCTTCCCTAACTCCCGAGGTCGCGCGGGATACTCCGGATGGAGACTATGCACAGGCCGAACCTCGACGGCCCTATACCGTCCCGAGGGTTCCTTACCCATAGCTCCGGGGCCCAACATACAAATCATATCATAACCCGCTACAACAGAGACAGACAGACCGAACTTATACATATATACATACCACTTTCCGTTTCAGTCAAACTCGGTCCTTGCCAAACTTGGCTCATGAGAAGTATACGGTTAGAAGCATAGCTTCGCGTGGCAAAACATAACAAAACATAACAAATCAGCTCACAGAGGCATACATAGGCCTGTACATTGCTTAACATACTTCCAAACTCATGACATATTCAACAAATACATACTTCACATTTAGTTATATACATATAAGGCTTATTGAATCACATGCAATCAAAACCGAGCACATTGAAATAAGGTGTAACTATATCCTAACCTCACCTTACACCGAAGAGGCCGAAGACAAGACGCTTGATCCACCCCGGAATCAACACGGCCGACAAAACACCACCCCGGGTGTACCTGGACAAACTGAACACCGGAACAAGACTTAGACACATGAATGAACCACATATACGCACGGCAATGCTCAAGCACTTAAATGATGTACTCACATAAGCAGGATTCAAATTCATATAAATTATATGCGAAACCAACACATTAAGGCACGTTCATATCATTTCATATCAATTCATTTAATACCTAACAAATTCAATTAACAAAGTTCAGACAATTCATATCGCATTTCATACAAATTTCCAAGTATTAATAAGTCAAGCAAATCACTGTAGCAAGCTTCTAATTTATTTAAACCTCACGAAGTCTTATACAAATTCAAAGCAAGTTATTTAATCATTCAAGGTTCATATTTCATATAAGTCAAATTCTAATCAAACTAAGTTCATTAAATTCATACGTTACATATTCAATTCATACATTACATTTAAGATTTCATTACTAAGGTCTATTAATTCAAATTAAACAAATTCCTACTTTACTCAAAATTACACAAACACCCCCTCTAGACTAACCAAGTAGCAAAATCAACAAGTCGGGGGTTCAATTTACAAAATACAAAGTCCATACTTATCACATTTCATATCATACATGATTTCATACACAATGGAATTCATTTCGATCAACAATTCAAACATATAGCAATTAATTTACATTTAAACAATTAATTCAAATAAGTCCCAAATACACAAATAAATTCATAGAAAATAAACCGAGTGTCCGATTGACGAACGGAAAGTGGTGATGGACTCACCACAACGAGGCGAACGAGCTGTCCGAAGCCCGCCGGAACGCCGCTGCCGGAGCCGCCGGAATAGTGACCGGCCGCCGTTCGGCCGCCGCCAAACGGCAAAATCTGGAGTCGAGCAAATGGGGTTCATTAGTTCTCGTCGTTCCGAACAACTTTCGTGAAGGGCCCGAGGCCAAAAGATGGCCGGAAAAGGCCCCCGTTGAGCTCCGAAGTTTCTGCCGCCACCACGTCGCCGGAACCACCACCTACGGCCAAAATTGGATGAAAACGATGCCGGAAATGGACTCAGGGGGTCGGAAAACCTTGGAAAACACCAACCTTGGTCGGAAAAAGTCACCGGAGCGCCGTCGTGACACTGTTCACGCGCGCGCAACCGCGGCTTCAGGCGGCGCGTGCGCCGCCGTCGGGTGGCCGTTGGCCGCGCCGCCAACGTCCTCCGCTGCGCCAGGAGTTCCCCTTGCCGCCTGTGGGGCGCGTGTCGCCGGGAAGGCGCCGGAAACCGTCGCGGGAGGCCGGCAAAGTGGCAGCTCCGCCACCTCCTACAGCCGCGACTGAAAATCGCCGATAACTCTGCCGTCGGTCGTCGGTTGGTCGAGTTCTTGGTACGGTTGTGACCGCGTCGTCGAGATAGTCAAAAAGCACTATCCATTCGTCGAATTCCGTCGAGAAACGAGCGAGTTTGAGTAGTGTGTGAAAACACACCGTGAGTGTGTGTGAATAGTGACGAATCGCGTGAGAGAAGAGAGAGAGCTGAGTCTGCTGCGTTTGGCACGCAAAACGAGGATCCGGGGTATTATATCTCGGGTCCTCGTACACGAAAATGATCAAACGAACGAGCTAACGACATCCGAATTGGGCAAACTTAGAGTCTACGGACTCGTTTCGCCGCCCCGGACGCGTTGAAGGGGTCAAAGAGGTCAAGATCTCGACCGAACGAGAAGTGACCGGAAAACCCCTAAAAAAGAAATTTACAAAGGGCCCCCAAACTCTAAAAGAGTTCAAAATAGGGCCACGAAAAATATAAAATCACACAATTAAACAAATTAAAAGATTGAAACGTGGCGTACCTTACACATCGGACGAGCGGGGTGTCACATATTACGTCTATGCTTTAGTTGTAAAAGTAGTAGGAATTGTCTAATCAAAAGACCTAACTTCTTGTTCACGCTATCCTGCAACTCGATCTATCTTTCCGGATTAGCCGAACTCCTCACTTGGGGTGACTGAAGGATATTCTGATTCAAGCTCTGAACCAAAGCTAATTCTTTTCTCTATTGTACCCTCATCGACATCCCCTTACGCTGATTCAATAGCAACTGGGTCGTGAGAGTTATCTTACTCTTCCACTCCCGTTCTTCCTTTTTCTATCGAAAGTGATGGAAATCCATACCAATCAATAGAAATGAAAAATAGAATAAAAAAAAAGACCGAAATTAGGACAAAAAAATGAAACATTTTTATAGGTTTAGTCAAAGTACTGGACCTTCGACCAGGCATTCTACCTTTGTCGAATCGGAACCAAGCATTGCGCTCGAACAGTTGAGCGTACTATCTTGAATAAGACTATTTCTCTTATTGTACGATACGACTCACCATGGATGAACAGAAGAACATGTCTTATCGATCGCCTTCTTGATTGTTGCATTGGTTTAGTCAATCCGACCGGTAGCACGGTTCGGAGAGCACTTTTAGTCTGCGTTGGTGAATGGAAGCCCCCCCCATCCAGCAAGAAGGAAGCGGCTCTTCCCACGGCGGAGTCACCATTGACTCTATTTATTATTATGGGAAATCAGTGTATCAAGATCTCAATCTGAGATCTTATTTAGGTTCGATACGTCCACCTACGAGACTCACCTTTGGCTTTCACCTCGGTAGGTGTATTATTCTACATTTTCCCAAATGAACATTCATTCATTTCTTTCTTCCCTGTCGACCACAACGACTAAAACGACGTGAAAAATCCAGACTCGGAAAGGTGAAGGGCCGGTGGTGGGAATTTGGGAAGTCGGGCCGATCGGGTGTCTTCATTCAAGCGACGGTACAGAAGAGCGAGAACCAAAGATGCGGAGGCAGGGGCTATGACCAGATCCCCATGGATTTAAACTGAAACCCCAGACCCTGTTGTCGATTCGCCAGTACCATAAAAAAAGGGGGGTACCGAGGCATTTGTTACCGAAAGCCCTTGGTACTTGTCTGAGCAATCACACTGATAGCTTCAATAGTTCATTGAAATCTTTTGTCATTTTTTTGGTATTTCACCGCTTACTAATCCAGTATACGTATAGTAGGCCTCCTTCGCCACGACATTAGTGGCTTAGCCCTTCGCCCGCCTATCGTATCGGCTCGAACTTCTCACACGGTGACTCCGATGTCCCCCTTGAAACCAAGTAGTTCTGCTAAGGGAATGTCCCTTATCCTTAATTTAATCTTGCCTGAATTTGTCAGTATTCTTACGTATACGAACCTTCTTCCTCAGTTGCCCCCAATCAGTTCGGTCTCTACTTCGAGTGGCGCATACTTTCTACTATATTGGCAGGACGGGTGCCAGCAGTTCGGTTGAAACTCGGAATTAGGTAGTAAGCTGTACTTATTCCACAGCCTTTAGTACATAGCAGTCGACGCAGGGGATTCTACTGAAGAAAGGGAAAGAATAACGATTTTGACTCCAGCTTTAGTCCCTAGATCGAGGAGCAGATCGATGTATACAACCTTGAAAAGGAATTGAACGTGAGCCTTGCATCGACCAGACTGACCATTTTCACCAGCCTTTACTTTGATCTCCTACCTTTCGACTTATGGGGCATAAACTTCGTTGGTGAAGGAACCGGACTTTTTGACGGACCAGCCCTTTTTTATGCGTCCTGCGCTTCCATTAGTAAGGCAGAAAGGGAAGGAAGCAGCCGTCTGGATAACGAGAATTCTGTCCCTTCCTTTGTTTAAGAAAGTAGGCTCCCTTCCCGTCTGTGTCATTCTCTCGATCCGTTTGGTTTTGAAAGAGATGGGTAGGTAGGGGTGGGAATTGGTTAGTACAGTTGTTATGGGTGACTTTATTGCCCGGTTCAGAGAGCACTTGTAACAAAGGCCTTTGGCTCAAATGTCATTGCTAGCAAGAGCAGGGAGATCAGAAGCAAGGGCATTACCACCGTTGCTATTGGACCGGAATTGTAAACTCCTCTCGTTGTGAAGAGAGTGAGTCTATAGAGTCTACGAGCAAAATCTTTTTTGGTCATGATCTTGACAGCCAACTCAAAGGGGCCATCCCCGAACGAAAAATAGAGGGGTTGGCCAACACAACAAGGGTGTAACCAACGGAAGGTTCTCACCCTGTCCCCGACATTATTCTCCAACGATGTCCTTTGGGCGAAAGGGGAGGCTCAAAGTCGTATCCCATGTTTTTCATGATTCTCCGAACGGCGAGTCCGAAGTATGTGAGTTCAGATTTTGCCTTAGGTGCCACACCAACCCCCCTTGATCTGACCTGAAGGGCGTGTCAGACCCCTAGAAGATGATTGCTTTTTCACCCTTTCCCCTACAATAAACACAGCCCCTTGAAAGCTCTCGACTCTAGAGACTGGGCACTAAACCAGAGTACCTGCTCAGGTAATGAAAGAGTTGTGCTTCCCACAGGAATCTCTGTAATGTTCATAGCATAGAATGGCTAGCTTTCATATCCAGCTATCAATAGATGAGAATACGCTTTCCATACAATGTGAGATGTCACTCTATAGAATGAACTTTAGAGAATCATGAGAGTTCTGCAATGGTAGTAACTGTAACGCCCCGTTTTCAATTTACACATTATGTGATAATTTATCTACATTTCATAATTTTATATGTATTATATTTCCATGCTTTTATATGAATTACCCTTAACGTGGAATTTACATGAAATAGTTGATAACGTGCTTAATTGATATTATGTGATACTTTATATATTTTTCATAACATTAGATGCATAATATTTCCATGAGCTTTTATGAATTAATGGTTAATGTGACTAAGTACTCTCTTATATGACCTTAAACGCTCACATATGTAAAGGTGTGGATTTAATTTCATGACTTAAATGGAGTTAGATATTCGCTTTCCATGGAAATAGACTTGAGTGGATGCATTCATATTCTTGAGGGACTAGAATGCAAAAAATGATGATTCACATGAGTTAGTGGAAGACTTTGGATAAATATCTATGCATTTTATCTCTCTTATTTCATTCATCATTTTAGTCAAGAGATTACACACACCACACACACTTATCTCGGTTCAAAACACCAAGGGAAGGAAGGAATTTGCATCTCATTTCAAGCTATATTTTTGGAGGATTTGGGAAGCTAGAAGCATCATCATCTTCATCTCTTCATTTTATCTCATCTTTTCCTTTCTATCAAGGTATATTGATTGAATTATTGTACACTGTCGGAGAAAGGTTGGAGATTTGCCCTCGCTCGCCGGGCCACTGATTGATTGTATCGAATTGTATTGAAATAATTGAATTGAAAATGGAATTATTGTAATCTCGGGCGAGCACTATATTATTTTAGAATTAATATCGTTTTATGAAAAATCTTACCTGAGCTTACAATTTGCATGGTATTTGCACTTTTAAATTATAAACCCCTCACTCAGTCGTTGGTAGACTGACGCCTCACAGTTTTCAGGTTTTCAAGGGTTGCTTGCTAGGCGGGATCGAGTCAGGTCTTTTGTTCTTTGGGTCTAGCACTTGTCTTCCTCACTTTAATTCGTGTACATTATTTATGCATATATGTATTGTTATGTCTCTTAGTACCTATGTATTAAGTATGACCTATTTGGATATCTTTGGAATTGGATTTATGTAAATGATGGAAGAATTATGTTAATGAAGTGAATGTAAATTATGTTTCTGTTTTTTTTATTTATGCATGATCGCATTTAATTGAGGGCTAGTCCCGCCTAGCTAGTGTGTTGTTTTTTTATTGTCACCCGTTCGCCATGAGTCCGGTTCATATATGGACTACCCATTTCATGTGTGAGCTAGACTTATGGTACGGGGGTGTGGCATCTCGGCGTTCCGGGTGCTACATCTTAGGTGGTATCAGAGCTCGGTTGCAAAACCGCGGTTCTAGCGTCGTGTTGTGTCAAGTCTAGGTCGAACGGCATAGGATTAATTGATAATTTGCAAGTCTTGCATCTTATTTGGAACTACTTGAACTTATTTGAATTGATTTGAACTTACCTGAACATCCTTGAGCTACTTGGTGACTTGTGCATGGCATTGATTTATGTTACTACTTGATGATTAATTGACCTCCTATGACTTGGAATTTATATGTTTGATGTGGTTTCTTTAATTTAGTTGAATTAATTATTGCATTTTGCATCAAATATGTGTTTAAATGCTAATTATGTGGCATGAGCATGTACTAACCGCATGCATATAGCTTTGAACTAATTTTGAGTTATAGGTTATGAAGATTATATCAAACCACCACCAATTTCTACGACAACCTCAATTTATCGCAAGCTCCTTTTTCTAGTAAGAAATGCACCGGGGAACTCCACACAAGAATTCAAGAGCTATGGTTGTCTCTCTGATGGATTATGGTTCGAGTGATAAGGTCCGGAATAGATGAATTAATTTGAGAAGCAAAGTGAAGAAAACTTGAAAGTGTTTTAAGATTAGAGGTCTCAATCACCGAGGAGGCCTTGAGGATAATAGGGACTTAAGGTTAGGATTTTAAAAGCAAGTTGAGGATTTTCCACTATTGGAATCGAAAATCAAGTTGTGGGATGACCTACAAGCTTTAGGTAAGTTGAAGAAGTTCAAAGAGGTGGAGTTGGGGTAGATGATGTTAAGTCATCATAAGATCAATACATACACCATGCCACATCGAAAGTTTGTCAACCAAACTCAACGGGGTTGTGCAAACCGAGGGATGGAACGAAGGAAATCCTAGAGGAGGTTAGATCGATGAAGAAGAATAAAGATTTTAAGAAAAAGGAGAATTGAAGTCACTACGGATTTCGAATAAGGAAGAAGATGTTAAGGTTAAGGTTCGAGCCACACTTAGAATCAATAAATTGGAAAGAAGACTTGGGGACGGAATCGAGTTCAAGAAACTTCAATTCTTGAGAGATGAAAATGTGCAAGTTGATGTTATGGATTTTGAAGAATTGGAAGACCGTGGGTAACAAGGAATGACCAAAAAATTCGAGACAAGCTCGTAATTCAACAAAACAATGAACAAGTGCTAAGCTAAAGGATGCAACTACAGTGACAGGTTCAAAGCATTTATGGCACGTGCATCATACGTTGTTTAAATTATTTAAATTCCTTTATTTATATGTGCATCTCTATTTGAGCTTAATTGTCTAATGTGTTGCATCTTTAATTATTTATAAGTGTAATACGTGCATCGACATCTTAACCCAACATACATTTTAAGTGTTTTCTGGATAGAAAATCTCTCCACCTCATCTATCAAGCATTACTTCAATTGAAACACAACCGAAGTATGATACGAAAAAAAAATTGGGTTGCAAAGTGAGGAACAACAAGGAGAAAGGGCAATTGAAAGGCCGGGAAAAGTAGTTAGGAGTTGGATGGAAGAAGTTGTCACTTCAAAAATAAACGTGAGATGAAATGTCCGAACAAGTGGCGAGATTTGAAATCGTTGATATCAAGGAAGTTGAGTCGACCAGGGAAATGACTTCAAATTTGTGGTTGTGCTCAAATGGATTACATTTATTAGAAGCAACAAAAATGTAAGGGTTACAAATAATGGGGTTACTTGAAAGCAACAACAAGGGATGAATTAGGAGATTGAGATGCTTGATGACCTCCAAGGTCAGGATGAGGATATTTTGAAAATAATTTTGGAAAGGGTGAGAGCTTCAAGAAATGGAATGGGTATTCAAGAAATGAGGAAGGATTCAGTGCTCGTTGGATTTCCAATTGAGATAGAGAAATATTTCGGGAATGAGATCGAGAGTTAGAGGTACTTCAAGAGAATTAGAAAGAAGAGAAGCTTTGATTTGATTTCTATCAGAACCATGTGGATGAAGTCTTCAATATCTCAAAACTCATGCGCCTAAAGTTCCCAAATGGAGATTTCTAAAGCTATAAGGAGGCATGTCCTAAGCCGAGCTGAAACGAAAAGAAATTTGATGAGAAATGGGAGAGATAACGGTTTCTACAAGTAGAGTGAACATACTTTAATCATAATGAGAATTCTACAAGGAAGGCGATGCGATTGTCATTCAAGATCTGCGTGAAATGAGCACAAAGGTGCTACACTATTATAAGCGTAGAAACCGAACTTTGAGCTATCACATAATTAGCTTTTGCATCAGAGGAGATTAACTTTAATTTGTGGGAAGAAGGAGTGAGTTGGATCACTAACTTGCACATTCAAGAGTTGAAACTGCGGATTGTCGTATCCGAAAAAGATAAAGAGTTGATCGTGGGATGAAGATTGAGAGGATATTTAATACATACAATGGGCATGTTGAAGAATCGAGTCAGTTAGGGATCAGACTTTGCAACGATACTGGAAAATTATCAATTTCAAACTTCATTACATCGGTGAACGGTACACCTAAAACATGCATATCACGTGCAATGTACATTTTATTATCACCACGTATGGTTCTTTGTATTCGTTAATTGCTTTTGTAAGACTAGTTGGTATTTGACTTCTTCTACTTGTTCATTTCGTGAGGTTCTGTATGAATGTTTAATTAAGTGTTCTTTTGGGATCCTTGCTTGTGTGAGAGTCGGGGTACTCTCCTTGCTTGTGTGAGAGTCGGGATACTCTCCTTGTTTGTTTGAGAGACGGGGTTCTCTCTTTGCTTGTTTGAGAGACGGGGTTCTCTCCTTGCTTGCTAGAGAGACGGGGCTCTCTCACCGCTTGCTTTAAGGATTTAGAACTCGAGTATGGACCTGGGGACCAGCTCCTCTTAAGGGGGAGAGAGTTGTAACGCCCCGTTTTCAATTTACACATTATGTGATAATTTATCTATATTTCATAATTTTATATGTATTATATTTCCATGCTTTTATATGAATTACCCTTAACGTGGAATTTACATGAAATAGTTAATAACGTGCTTAATTGATATTATGTGATACTTTATATATTTTTCATAACATTAGATGCATAATATTTCCATGAGCTTTTATGAATTAATGGTTAATGTGACTAAGTGCTCTCTTATATGACCTTAAACGGTCACATATGTAAAGGTGTGGATTTAATTGCATGACTTAAATGGAGTTAGATACTCACTTTCCATGGAATTAGACTTGAGTGCATGCATTCATATTCTTGAGGGACTAGAATGCAAAAAGTGATGATTCACATGAGTTAGTGGCAGACTTTGGATAAATATCTATGCATTTTATCTCTCTTATTTTATTCATCATTTTAGTCAAGAGATTACACACACCACACACACTTATCTCGGTTCAAAACACCAAGGGAAGGAAGGAATTTGCATCTCATTTCAAGCTATATTTTTGGAGGATTTGGGAAGCTAGAAGCATTATCATCTTCACCTCTTCATTTTATCTCATCTTTTCCTTTCTATCAAGGTATATTGATTGAATTATTGTACACTGTCGGAGAAAGGTTGGAGATTTGCCCTCACTCGCCGGGCCACTGATTGATTGTATCGAATTGTATTGAAATAATTGAATTGAAAATGGAATTTTTGTAATCTCGGGCGAGCACTATATTATTTTAGAATTAATATCGTTTTATGAAAAATCTTACCTGAGATTACGATTTGCATGGTATTTGCACTTTTAAATTATAAACCCCTCACTCAGTCGTTGGTAGACTGACGCCTCACACTTTTCAGGTTTTCAAGGGTTGCTTGCTAGGCGGGATCGAGTCAGGTTTTTTGTTCTTTGGGTCTAGCACTTGTCTTCCTCACTTTAATTCGTGTACATTATTTATGCATATATGTATTGTTATGTCTCTTAGTACCTATGTATTAAGTATGACCTATTTGGATATCTTTGGAATTGGATTTATGTAAATGATGGAAGAATTATGTTAATGAAGTGAATGTAAATTATGTTTCTGTTTTTTTTATTTATGCATGATCGCATTTAATTGAGGGTTAGTCCTGCCTAGCTAGTGTGTCGTTTTTTTATTGTCACCCGTTCGCCATGAGTCCAGTTCATATATGGACTATCCATTTCATGTGTGAGCTAGACTTATGGTGCGGGGGTTTGGCATCTCGGTGTTCCGGGTGCTACAGTAACACCAGTAGTTGACCCGGTTTCTATCAACTCATCTGATCCAATGTCATATCCAGTTGACCGGGTCGAACTATCAGCAGTGGAGAAGGCAACAAGAGCACCACAAAAAAGGGCGGAGATATCACCAGCGGCAGAGGTAGCAACATCTAAGCCAGTATCTGGGCCAGTTGGCTTCGTCGACTCAGTAATTGAAGTGGTTGATCTTGAACCAAAGCAGTTGAAGACTCCGTTCTGCGTCTTCTTCGAGAATTGATGCATGACCCTGTGCTACTAAGCGGAACAGGGAAGTCGAGCATTTACAAACCTACCCCTATTGTTAGAGCTCTATCTGACCGGCACGGAAAGGAATAGTCATAGAGCTCAAATGCGCCGAATCGATATTGTTTTGTGCAAGGAGCGGAGCAGCCTCAGAGTGCTTTCAGAAGTCAAGAAAGAAGGGAAAGAAAGTACTTTATCAACAAAATGGAATAAGAGTAAGAAAGCAGTCTACTCATCATCAGAAAGGCTAGGTTTTTCTTGGTGGAACAGTCTATAACCTGCCTGCCATCGCTTTGAAGGGGCCTAGTTGAACTTCCCCCGGCATTCGTAGATCAATCAGTTACTTAACAAGAACAAGCCCTTCTGTTACAGAACTATCACCCTACGGGTGGGCACTTTCATCGGCCAAAGGGCCTTCTTAAAAATCAGAAGTATGGTTCTGAAAGTGACTTCGGTTCGCTAGTTCAGGCTCAACTCCTCGCTTTACGTTAGCGAACCTACAGGTCGGGCCGGGGCTCTGTGCTCTTTCTTTCTATGTGGGACGATACCGGGGAGAGAAAGGAATGCGTCGAGGCGGCGAACAAGACAACTACATTTTGGCTTTTCCCTCCATGAGATGAGCCCAGTGCATTGGACAGATGGATAAGAGAACTGAGCTAGCCTAAAAACCGCTTGGGCGCTCTATGTACGATGTAGACTCTTCTAACCTCTTCTTCTTTTTTCGCTTACTGCTTTAGGAATGAGCGGGTTCTTCTACCGCATTTCCGAAGTTGGAGTGGGAAGTTGCACCTATCAATCATTGGTGGACCTTCCCTTTTTCCAGTCATGGAGCTGTCAACTGAGTTGTTTAGGTTCTGGAATTTCATCTCTAGTTGGGGGTTTCGACCTTTTGGGGGCCAAATACCTCCGATCTCTACCGTAGGTGCCGAAGAAGAATGAGAAGAAGCCCGAAAAAAAAGCAAAAAAGAATATAACCTCCGATACGATAAAAAGAATAAAAACATATCGAGGACTCATGTAGGATTCCCCGCAAGAGGAACCCCCAAATGCCATCTTTTAGTAGTTCATTTTCTTAACTAAAGGCTTCCCATCAATTAGTGAATGTCCCCAAAAAGGTAGCATGCCACATCTCATGCACGATATTTGGCAAGAGTGCTTTCTCGAGGGGTTAGATCTAGGTATGATCTTGCCAAAAGGGGTGTTTACGCTTCACAACGGAAGAAGAATAGCCCTGCTCTCTAGCCGACTGATCCCCTTGATCATACTTGGTCGTAGATCAGCTGTTGCCCATGGCTGGCCCGGGAAGTAGTCTGATCGCGGTATCGATCCTAGTCGCCCTACTCTATAGCATGCTTTACCGACCTTGTGAAGGTGGCCTCGTTATCCACACCTCCGGTCGGATGAATGGAGGACCGACCGACCCGGGTTTCACGAGCGTTGGCGGGTTCTGGAGTGCCTGTCAACGGCGCTAGCGCATACCCCGGGGTGATCATCACCACCTGCACCTCACATCTCGGTACAGTGGAACGTGTAACCCCTGCCCGCTGTTCCATTCAACTACATTTGTTCCTGTAATCCATAGCCTAACAGAACGCAGCAGCGAGGGACAACCCGCCCATACAGCCAGCGGGGAGGATGGCACTACTGGCAAAGACCGTCTGGCGAAAACGTCGTAGGCGCGAAGCGTGGTAGGCCTGCGTCGGGGGATCATAGGGAGGAAAGGGAGACCGGACGGTGGAAGAGCCAGGGGAGGCCGGGTCATTTGACGGAAATGGAAGGCTTTTCCCTATTCGAGCTGAAGAACAGAAATAGTGGGTTCCAGCTTTTATCGAACGAGTAAGGATCCCAATCGGCTCGGGTACCAAACCGCCCGTACCGGCCCATTCTTGGTGGTTGCTACCAAGACGATTTCTTTATACCCATCAAAGGACCTCGAGATGCTAATGCACGAAAAACTGCTCCTGATGAACTGCCCGGCTAGGCAACAGACACAAATGGGCTAGAAAGGCAGTCGTCAAAGCTCTCTCGCAAGCCCAGAAGACACTTACTTAATCTCTTCATTTAACCAGTCGCCACAAAATAACTGCTCCAAGAAAGTCGTTGAATTGATATCCCCCGACTAAGGGGAGGGATCTAAGCCTAAATTCAAGCCAAATTCAAAAGATGTTTACTTATGTTAAGTTTGGCTAGTTGCTAGAGGAATGGCACTAGAAACTGTCTTCGTCGTTGAAAGATTTTTTTAGTCGTGTCGTCTTTGTTAGGAATAAAAAGGTGGCAAGAGCCTATTCCTATTCAAAACTACGATACCAATATTCTCGGGTAAGAAAGCGGAACCTCACCTCTTTTTGTTGCTGAACATAAACCTACTGTAGATCTACTAGAACATGTAAATCTACTAGACTAGAAAGAAAGAAAGAAGTTGGTAGCAAGAGAACTCTTTCTAAACCACTAGAGACAGTCACCTACAATAACCAGTCTACCTACGCTACATTATAGATGAGCTTATAGCAGACTTCGTCCAGTCAAGCACTCCTGCTTTGGTGGTGTGGCTCCAGCTTACAGAGTCAATCCAGCATAGTTAAGTATTCAAGGAAGCTCCTTCTTCTATGAAGATCCCTATCTCTCCCCTTTTTTCGGCTATTACCGGCTGGCAACGCTTGGCCCAAGATTGGGTTTCTTTGAAAACAACCAAGGTGGCACTTCATTTTTTCCAAACTGAAGAAAGTCAGCATGGATCCACAACTGTAAAATGCAAAGAGGACCATGACCAGAAAAGGGGGACTCCGATTTGAGAAGTCAATATTTCAACCCTTTTTCTAAGCTGGCTAAGACCAAAGCAAAGGCTGACTTAAGACCGAAAAAACTAAACTACCAAAGCAGCACTTAGCACTCCAACTAATGGTCCTTCTCCTTTTCATAATAATAAGGTAAGCTTTCAAGCCGTAGCTTGCTGGTTTTTCCGTTGTTGTCGGAATAAGTGGTAATATCATCGAGTTGAATTAAGCCAATTTCTCCCCTAGAACCTGGCAAAGTCATTATCAATGAATTCCAGAGCCGACTGCACAATTTGTGTCATATCAAGTAGACTAACAGACCTAACTAGTAGGTCTCATCTGACTATTCCTATCCCCGGGATCGGTGATTTTTTCTCTTATGCTTGAACGAAAGCTTTTTAGGTGGTGTTTTAAATTGTTTTCATATCTTTCTAGATTTTTCAATCTTTCCTGAGCATATAAGAGGGGATAGAATACTACGAGACTTCAGACTAATGTCCTTCTTCCTCTTTTCCAGGTTCCTTGTAGAGTCTATCTACTTCGGTAACAGGAAAAGTAAAAACGACCACATAGCATTCGTAGATAGGACAATTGTTGAAGAACTCCCCCCTTTGCCCGGGTCTTTCTCCCCTTTTGCCTGCTTTGATTAGGACTTTGCTCGGGGAAGAACTCAAAAAAGAAAGCATTTAAGTCTAAGTAAGTAAGTCGGATTCGCTAGCCTTTGGGCTTAGAATCGTAGTATCTGACGAAGGTCAATTACTAGGTGTCTGATTACTAGGCATGTACCACAAGGACAGTCTGATCGTTAGCTCCTCGGGAGAAAGTGCTTTCCTTTCCATACATGGAGTCACTCCCAAAATAAAATCAAGGCGTGCCCCTACCCTACGTGACTGGCCCTTCAAAAGGTGAAACTCTCGCCTCCTAATGATCCTTGAATGGGGCAGAGAACAAATGCTGGGTAGAGGGAGAGGAGTAAGGTCTACCGGAGATGAGGTACCCCCCGGTAAGAAGCCTATGTCGTAGAAAGAAAGTAAGCAAACTGGAATACGAACTCTTCGGTAAACCGGGGACAGGTAAATCGGATGTTCCCTTTCTATCTATAGATAAAGTTTTTAACTACGGTGGACCATCATGGACCATACCTCAAAGAGGACCGACATATGATTAAAGGTTCACCACTCGCTATATTCTTTGTCGAACTACCGCTGACACTAACTGCCACGGGACCTGATTTTGCTGCAACTAGATATGAGATCGATGTCAACAAAGACAGATGTCGAGAGAAACTGTTACACTCCCCTTGCGAATCCATAAATCTGAGGAGCATGCCGCCGAAATAGCCGCAAGCCTTTGGGATTGTAGTTCAATCGGTCAGAGCACCGCCCTGTCAAGGCGGAAGCTGCGGATTCGAGCCCCGTCAGTCCCGACGGATTCAATGAATACATCAATTCATCTCTCCATTTTATGTGAAAAGGGGGACAGGGAACATAATCTCATTCCCAACGGGGATCCTTTTACGTTTTGCATTTCCGCTAATGCCGAATCTAAGACCTCTCCCCCATAGTAGTGAGGGATAGCCAAGCCAAAGATGCTACTTCCCAGCCCACGTCGACTACAGAACCACGTAAGTTACCATACGCTGGAGGAGCCGAAGGAATAAATTCGAGAAGTTCAAGGAGCTCGCCTCTGCCTTGAGGCCAATAACCAGTGACTCTTTTGTTAACCACATGTAGAATATCTTGTATAGTCGGGTACCGAGAGGGATAGATGACATTCATGAATAATCCGATGTTTCCGTATCGGTTTGAGAGTTTAGCTAGTGAGAGGAAAGAGAGTAAGGCTTTTTCTTGGCATTTGAAGGCTAAGATGGGTACCTACGTACCGAGAGCACTTCAACAACTTAAAGAGATAGGAACTCTTGGGACTTTTCCTTTTTTTTTTTTGTATTGGGGCAAGCCTAAACCTAAAAACCCATAGTATCTCACTTTCTTTAAGGTACTATGTATTTTTGTCTAGTCTTCTCTCCAGAGAGAGGGGCTGCTCAGTCGACTGGTAGAACAAGGTCCCACGCCTCCCGGCCAACTACGAAGGATGCCAAAGAAAGAAGGGCTAAGCACGAAAAAGGATAGAAGTTAAGAAGCGGAAAGAGAATCCTAATTTCCTTTGTTTTTCACAACAAGATCTTAATCTTTCTCCCTTTCCTTGTAAGTTCGAAAACGAACCTAATAGTGACTGTCTTATCGTATCGCTCTTCGCTTCTTATCTCCTTTTGTTAACAGGTATTTTCTCTTCTAGTCGACTTACCCCCCGAGTGATCTCGCTACCTTAATGGAATCTCCATTTCTCTTTTCTCTCTTTGCGAAAGACACGCTCAATCAATCTGTCAAGGTGGTATCAGAGCTTCAAACCAGACCTTACTAATCCGGTAATAAAACCAGTTTGATTTCCCGGGGTCGAAAATTCTCTTCGCAATAACAAGAGGCATAGGGAACCCATTGAAAATGGATGACAAGCGAGGTAAAGGGACGCCTAAAGTCTTTCAACTCGTTTTTTGTGGTCCTAATCAGAGATGGGTCCATTGGTCTGCTAATTGACTACTAAGATGGACCGCTCGTCATGAATCGCCTCTATCGTCTCTAGTAGCGGCACTATACCTTAGTATCTCTCTAGCTTCCAATCTATATAAAAGCTAGTAGTTAGCAGAGGTAAGTCTGTCTGCCGCTTTCTTTCATAACAGAGTCGTTATTCCCGGCTGGCATAGAAGTCTCTCGCGCGGGCGTGTCTGGGATTGAGACTTAAGACTCTCTAACGCTATCTATATGCTTAACACATATGCTGCACGTACGGTTTTTAGGGTGATCTGGTCGAAAGACCGGCCGGCGCCCACCCGACTAGGGGGACTGAGAAATTAATAGAGTATAAAACTTATCTTCAAGCTTTACCTTATTCTAAGAAGAGAATAAGAAGAGAAGCCCCCTTCCTTTTTGCTGTTTCCGGCTATCCATAAAACCCTGTAAATCTCCATCTAGGTTGATTATCGCTAATTTCAACAATAGCATTAATATGCCTTTGGGAATAGCTTTGAAACTACCGAGGAAGAAATAGACCGGGTGACCCCCCCAGGGAATTACTATGGAATTGTTGGGGATGGTGGGGAACTTCCAACCAATTCCCTTCACTCAGAATGATTTTGACTTTACATTCGCTATCCCCGTACTCGACCCGAATCCGGGACCGGGGAACGAAGGATCCGTAGACAGCACTGTGGATGGAGTACCAGTAACTTAAGTCTTTAATGAATGCAGCCTCTAAAACTAAACCAAGGACCGCCGATTGAAGGGTAAACGAAGGTAACCGGTTAGTGAGCGGTGTTGGTAGGCTCTCTTGCTCCGATCTCCCCTATGCCTGGGGCGTTATCTAGGCCAAGAGCCATAGTTAGTTGCTATTTCCATTTGGTTGTTTCTTTCTCGTTGGGTACGTAGTGCATACTATCGAGATGAAATATAAGCTAAAGATGACTGACCAAGACAAGATATGAATGAGTCTGAAAAGAACATGCTTTCTACTAAGAGTCGGTCCTACGCTTCCATTAGTAAGGCAAAAAGGGAAGGAAGCAGTTATCTGGATAACGAGAATTCTGTCCCTTCCTTTGTTTATTTCTTTGTCCTGTCAGATAGAAAGAAAATGTGACCCCAAAGAGCCCTTCTTTACTACTTTAGGGGGTGAAGGGGGGGGGGGGTTTACATACAACCGAGGCAAAGTGGTTTACGATTGAATCTCATAGGAATTCTTATCATTTGGTAGATCCAAGTCCATGGCCTATTTCGGGTTCACTCGGGAGCTAGACGACCCAGCACATCCTCAAGCTATTTGCCGAGACTCTCAACCTTGTCCAGCTCTTGTTCCGCAGAAATTCCTGAATGATTTCTTGCAAAAGTTCCATCAATTAGATTGTCTTTGCGTTGGTGCTGACAGCGAGGTAGTCTTAGCCATGTCTCCTTAAAATAGATACAGGGGGCGATCCGCAGATTGTTAAAACCCCAAACAATTTCCTCATTCTTTTTACCCTAGAGGAATTGCAATTGCGGGAGAATTCTAAATGCTCAGATGGCACCACCAAAACTCCAACGTCTGTTCTTTACTAATTTCTCTGTAGGGCTTGGTGAAGCGAAGGATTCTAAACGACCAATGGGAGAGGAAGGAAAACCAGGGGTAATAGAAGGTATGGGCCAAAATCCACATCTTATGGTCGGTGGCGGGGTACTTCCTCTTTAACCACAATAGGGTTCAAGCCTAGCGCGCAGAAAAGAGAACTGTGAATGTTGCCTTCGCCTATACCTTCTACTCGAAGAGGAAAGCCTGTTCTACTAAGCAGAACAGGGAAGTTGAGCATTTACAAACCTATCCCTATCGTTAGAGCTCTATTAACATAGACTCTCTCATGCCCTTGAGCTCTAGCCGCCCGGGAAAGACTCACTTTCAAACTTAACCAAGAAAAAGTTATTGCCCAGGTTAGTAAGCATAAATGGTGATTTCAGTTTCCAAAGTTGTAGGCCTAGCTTGTGTAGGCTATCTTTCACCTATGGTTTGGCCTCCCCCAGTCTCTTCGAGACATTTCAGCTATGTTCGGTGCCTCCTTCTTCACTCCGGGGGCTTCCAGTAGTCAGCCGCGGATAAGTTAGCTTAGTAGGTTCGGAAGAAGGCTATCGTTAAGACCTCTCAGTGCCATATTCATATTAAGGAGTAAGAGATAGATCTAGCTTTCGATTTGTTAGGAAGAGCTATTATTCATAGTATACTTATTTCCTACTTCAAGCAAAGTCAAGGACCTTTCCTCATAGGCCTTCGGCCCTATTGCCCCTTGGGCTCTCGCTTTCATTGCGAAACCTTTCATCCGGCACTCTACCTATAGGAGAAGCAGCTAGATCCATTCCTATTCAAGACAGCAAGAAAGCAAGAAAGAAAAGGATAGCGATCGCTTTGGGAGCGTCACGGGGAAGATAAGAAGCATTATGGTATGGCAGGAATACCAATAGGTCGACCACTACATAGGAGGCAGAGGGATCTATCTTCTAGAGTTACAGAATAAGACTTCTCATCCTTATGGTATAGTGCCGCCCTGTTATAGCCGGTCAAGGAAGGAAAAATCGGAAAAGAAAAAAGATACTTAATCTTTATCTTTCTCGCATTGGGAGATCCAAAAACCTGAAATGCACTGGTGGTGGTAGCTTTGGAAGTAAAGCCTCACAGTCTCAGTACTTTTTTCCGGGTCATGCTCTTAGCTTCGTTCAGTAATTGAACCTTCGATCACTCGGATTCGTCGTTCACCTTCTCAAACCGACGAAGCCTCCTCTACTCTAAAGCTCGTCAATAGTAAACATTGGGATTAGGAGTCCCCACCTTTTTTTCTTATATTTAAATTCATTGAACAAAATCCGTTCGGATCAGACCAGGATGAATGGGATTGGTCTGACCTTTCGCTCGGATGTAAGACTCCCGCCGCCGACAGATGCCCCGAGAAAAACAAGTTCCAGAGGCATCTTCCATTCATATCGATTTGGGTTTTTCTGCACTATATTTTGATCTGCCTCTTCTTCGATCCGGAATTCCCAGCAAATCCCTGACTCCTCGAACAATGGGATTTCACACCTGGCAAATCTTTTACTCTACCTCCTCTTATTAAGACCTTAGAATGTTCCTGCGAATTATGACCTTCGCCTGGAATGTGAGGAAATATATCTTGTTTATTGCTCAACTGTACTTTGGCTATCTTACGTAGAGCTGAATTAGGTTTTTTCGGTGTTCTCGTTGAAACACGCGGGCATACTCCTTCCTTCTGGGGACATTGATCCAAAGCTCGCCTTTTTCCTTCTCGCATCCGCGGGAGCGTCTAGCGCCCAGAAGAGAAAAGCTCATTTTCCTTTCAGGGTAAAGCGGCGCATAAAAAAGGGTTGGTCCATCAAAAGTCCCGTTCGTACCCCGCCACGGCTCTCACCTTGATTCCCATATCCTTAAAAGGCTCTTTATCTTCGACCTTCTATATGGATTTAAAATGGTCAAAGCTTGAAGCGAAGGAAGGTATTTAAGACTAGCACGTCCGGTCGTTAACTCCTCGTGCCGCTGCCGTCGTTTCTAGGGCCGGCCGATGAGGTGTTACAATAATACGTAAATGAGTTTTTTCTGGTACAACCACTCTATTGTCCACTTCTAATAAACGTGATTGACCCAATTCTGGATCATCTTCTGGAATCGTATAACTGTCAAAAGTGAGTGACTGTTCATCAGAACTGTTATAGTCCGAATACTCATAAGTCCAATACCATTGATGTGCAATAGCTTTGATAGTAATGGCTGGATCTACTACTACCTCGTCCATCGCGTACCTTTGTTCACTTCTTCTCCACCAAGCACGGAAGTTTAAGGATAAGTTTCTTTGAAAACAACTAAGGTGGCGTTCATTCAATCGGACTTTCTTTGCGCAAGTCCCTTGCTTGAAGGACTATCGCACTTTCAGTGGTACTTAGACTGTCCCTACCGCTACCCTTTATCAAGCTGGTAGAAGCTTCTTTCAGTCTATATTTTCAAAGAGAGGTAGAAGTCAGAAAGAAAGACTTTTAGTAACACTTATTCCAACAACACTCTTATGGATGGAAGACTTGCAAGAATTCAGCAAGAAATAGGTCTCGTGGAGTACCAAAGGCTTTCGGGGCTCACACTTACCTTATTAGATGACCTAAAAAAGGGCTTTCAGTAGTTCCCTTCGAATCTAAGCCTTTTGAAGCGCCAGTAGTTGTAGTTGTGGGCGATTTACCTGATCCAGATGCGCCAATAGGCGGGTTTGAAGATAGTAAGAGTAGTAGCATTCTCATCAAAAGGATAAGTAAGTTCGCAATCCAGTGATAAAGTGAAAAGGGTGTTTTTTCTGTGCATACGGGAATGGAATTCATGCTGAAAAGTGCGAGACACAGAGTCAGGGGTTTACAGAAAGTGGAACAAAGCCCATAAAGCCTGAATAAACCCTAAATAAAAACCATCAATTTCACAAGCTCAACCTTAAAAAAGAAAGGTGGGCTCACGTTCGTTTGCACTGCGCGTTCCCGGTGGTAGGAGCGCAACGACCTAGCCCAAACGTACTTAACCAACCTACAGGCTCTAAAGGCTTGGCCCGGTCTGAAGGTAGACCTTATAGAAAAGCGGATAGGAGAGGTAGCCTATAGACTCAAGTGACCAGCTCGGTGAAAACTCACCCCTATTCCATGTGAGTCAGTTGACTTCGATTAGACCAGACCCACGCAGAGAGGAAAAAGAAGCAACCAAACCTAGAAAAGCTAGCTGGCCCGGTTCGGAGAGGACTCAGCTGTTAGTTAGTATCCCCTTGCGGGGTAGACCCTTTCACTCTATTTTATTATATACGCTTAGCGAAAAGAATGTTTTTTGATACACCTAACCTTCCCCCCTTCTCTCACTTCGGAAAGATTTAGCAGTCTTTTTGATGACCTGGTCGAGAGAGTACGATACATCGTGGAACATGCGGAACCACATATTGGATCACTCCAGTGCGGCACGAAGCCGCTGATGCCGAGTAAAAGACTTTCAGGCGGGGATCCCTTTTCTTTTTTTAGGCCTTGGAGGGACATAGTCAACATCAGAACTCGGGGGTTCCCTTGGAGCTTGAAGGCTAGGACTAGTAGTTCCTTTTCTGTGTGCTTCTTCGGTCATTTCTCTATTCTCTATTCAATCTGGAAACATAGTCCATTTGTTTGGGGCTAGGTGTAGATAGCTTTGATCACGCTTTTTAGATAGAGAGAGTATGGAGTAGCGACAACTAATTCAAAACCAGACACAGAATAGGTCCAGTCCAAGAGACAAATCAATAGGAAATGAAAGCAAATACCCCTGAGAAGGAGGTCTTGGCTGCTCTCAAGGCCATTCTCCAATTCCAGGTGATATTCTAAATACTCACTCTCTAAACTCCTCCCTCAGGGACACTGTTGCGTTGCCCATGGGGACGGTGTGCTCTATGTCAAAACGGAAGAAAGAGAACATGGCTTGCCATCTTGCAAAGAGAAGTTTGCAGATGAATTCCCGGTGCATGTCTTCTTGTTCTCGATAGCACTCCCAGTCTTTCCCGGGCGGATATAGCTCAAGGGCATGATTGGACACATCTATTACTTGGCTGCCGAGTGGCGCCCGTCGCATCATATACTTCAGCTTCTAGGCTGCCAAGAAGTCCAATTTAGATGTTGCAACCAATGCTTGACAAAACCGATCCTTTCTTTCGTTTGTTGGATCATTCTACGCTATCGGGAGGAGAGTGATCCCGAAGCCGACAAGCAATATTTTTTCTTTTGATTTGAAGACGGGCGTTGCGTTCGGTTCGAAAGGCATGGTTTTCAGTATGTCTCCAGATAGGGTGCATTTTAGTGTCCATTGCCCTCACTCTTTCAAACCTAAGTGAAGGGTAAAGGTCAAGCCTAGAAAGAACCCCCTATCTGGCACCTCCAAGACGACATAATGTGCTAAAGCGTCGTATAGGATATCGAGCATTAATTGCCTAAAACCCATTTGGTACAGCGCTTTCGCTTTAAATCAATCTTGCTCATCTGGTTTGCCCGGTCAAATCCGCTCTTCTGCCTGTGTTAGATTGGATGAATCAATATCAAATCAAGTTGCTCCGGAGCCTGTCCCTGAGGTTCCTCGCCAAGGTGTGCCATCAAGGTGGACCTGAGGAAGGCTAGAAAAGAGTAGCTCATGCCCGGAAAAGCCCTATCGTAGAATAGAAAAGTATGTTTCCATGACTTTCTTTCTTGTCTCTTTCCACTATCTCTTAGTTAGCCAGGCAATGACAATGAATTCTGGTAAACTCGTATATAGAAGAATTTCGTTATCTTGATCTCTCATACAATTTCACCCCTATTATGGGACACACAATGCATTACAGACGTATGATCCTTACACTTCAACCGGGTTATTCTATTCCACCTCTTAGAAAGAAAAGAACTTAAATCAAAATACTTAATAGCATAGTTTTCTCCCTTTCTCTCACTCAATAGATCTATCGTTTTCGATATTTAGCTTTATAGAATGTGCGGATCGAAAGTAAGGCATTCTTCGAAAGATAGTGAAGATGGGCATTCGATCTACATAAGATGAAGTTAGCCAAGTATTAATCCTGCCAAAAGGTGTACACATTCGGCCTAACTCAAGGTAATGGGCCAAACCTAACGAGTCCAAACAAATTGGCTTTCAGGTGAAAGACCCTCACTCGAACTCAGTAGGAAGCTAAGCACGCTACTCAACTGAAAGTGAAGAAAGATTAATGCAAGCGACATAGGTAATCAAGCAGCAATCGAGAGTCGAAGGTCTGATTCCACCTAGTGGCGAATTCAACCAACAGAGAAAACAACCTTAGCCTTTTTTTTATTTGGTTTCCTTGCTAGTCGTTGTTCTTCCCGCTAATGAGTTCTATTGGAACTTTCTCCTTCTTTTGCTGAATATTGATCGACAATCTCTTTTATCTGATTTGGATTCTTTGATCGTAGAAAAATACGCGATCATCGTAACATCAAGATCGGAAAATGGCATCATAAAAGAGAGTTGTTATACCTGACCCCATGACCTGAAAGAAGGTCGAGACCCTTTCTTGCTTGCATTGAATGAGACCAATCCCTTGGTGCTGGGAGTGTCTGTCGCATTTAGGGCTTTCTCCTGGAGTGGACCTCGGAGCCCGAGCGGCCAGCGAGCGAGTGGTTAGTGGTCAATAGACCCACTATTTCTGTTCTTCGGTTTACCTTGTGACTACGGGTATATCCACGAGGTTGCCCTCGTTATGTCTAACAATCCCGGCTTTGATCGCAGAAGATAAGAGCTACTCTAGTTATTGGGAAGCAGAGCCCTATTCGCGGCGTAAGTACGCGAAGGGTTGCCCATGCTTCCCAAACGTCACGTATTTTTTAAGTCATTAGTCAGACTTAAGCATTTCGTTGGAATAAATCCTGTCTCTAGTTCTTCGATCAGAATACGAATGAGATCAAAAAGGCCATCATTAATTCGAACAAGGTAATTGCCTAGGTTTCAGAATTTTGGGGAGAATCGTTCTTCCGAAGAAAGACTTTCCCTTTCAAACTTTTAAAGGCGTCAGTGTTTATGGATTGAACGAGATTCGAGCTGGGGAAATGGTTGAATTTTCCAGCGGTGTGAAAGGAATAGCCTTAAATCTTGAGAATGAGAATGTAGGGATTGTTGTCTTTGGTATTGATACTACTATTAAAGAAGGAGATCTTGTCCAGCGCACTGGATCTATTGTGGATGTTCCTGCGGGAAAGGCTATGCTAGGGCGTGTGGTCGACGGTTTGGGAGAAGGTTAGGTCAAGAAGGGCAAGTTACACGAAGTGTACATCCATATATTGAATGTATATGAGGGAAATGCAAACTGGTGTCAATCGGGCTATCTGCTTGATGACCTTTTAGTAAACCTTTTTTAGCGAGCCGCCCTTTTCCTTTCTAACTTTCTAAAAGGAAGGCCCTCGTATTACGCCACAGCTCAACAAGCCTCCACTCAAAAAGAAAGTAGAGTCATGACTACAGATTCATGTTATTTCCATTTCTATCAACTCAACAAATCTTTTAGCTTTGGCAGAAGTCCCACAAGCCCCCTTTCGGGGGTTCCTTAGGGACCGATTCACTCTGCGTAGATTGACTGAACACAGAAAACCTTCCACTGGCAGGTTCTACTGGTCCCGAATTCGAATAGCGAACGAAATCGAATCTCAAGTCTAACCTTCCCTTTCAGCTGACACACAAGAACGTACCTTCTTAGCTGTTCTAGAGGATCGGGACTTTCTCCACCTTGACTTATTTCGTTACCTATATCTTCGCATCTGATGCCGCTGTATCCCCAATACCTTCCACCCGGGTCCGCTGGTTCGAGGTAACCGGGCTATGCATTTTCGTATTATGGGGGACCGTCAAGCACATCCGGCAAGGATCAAGGGGGATCTCGTTGTTGCATAGCTCAGGTCGGAGCACGACACACGGAATGGATTCTTTTTCCACTAGGATACATAAATACTGGCATTTCTTCTGTAGATATTGATTATGAAAAAATTAGAAGTTTAACAAAAAGCGTCAAGGTTGTACGAGTATTAAAGAAGTATAGAAAGTTGTGGTTGGTTGTTGACCAACAGAAAGCGTGGGAGTCAGAAAGATAAAGCTATTACTCCTCCTCGAAGCAAGGAAGGGATGACGTTAGGGGAGTTAGCTGGCCTTCTTTTTGTCCGCTGATCTTGCTGGCTTTTTTTATTCAAAGAAGGAGAACAGACACAGACGGGAAGGGAGCCCAATGGAAGAATGAGTGAGATTTTCATATGCTTGCACTTCAGCAAGAAATCCGAGCCCTAGAAAACCAAAAGGCTCTCCAAGCCAAGTTAGAATCGAAGGGACTAGACCCAGTATCATCTCTCTCTTTTATCATCTTTCGTTCTGTGTAATGTTAAGAGGTTCAGGGGTATGCTGGGCAACGGTGGCAGCTGCGGAATCTGCTATTGGGTTAGCCATTTTCGTTATTACTTTCCGAGTCCGAGGGGCGAGGGACTATTGCTGCCCCTTTAGAGATAGGGGCGAGCAAAAGAGCTCGTTCTTCCATTTTTAGATCTTTAGATTCGATTGTCTCCCTACCAGCTCTAATTCTCCTCCGGGGGGTTTAGGAATGGATCCGCGCGAGATGATAGGGATTCCGTTTATGGCCTGAGGTTCAGTTCCTTATCTAAAAGCGTAGCTGGATATATACCCATTTTTGCTTCCATACCTATCCCCGGTAGAGTTCACATCAACCTATGACTAGTAGACCTATGTTTTTTTTATTTAGAATTTATGTTTTCTAATTTTACGTGGCATTTTAAATAATAGTTATTATTAGTGATTGGGATTAATAATTCAAAATAGAGTTTTAAATTGGATACAAAATAAAATTATTTTATTATCATTTGGCGTTGATAATATATAGGGAAAATGTATTTTTAATCTTTTTAATTTTCTTATAATATACCAACAATGATATCACTTGGTAATTCATCGAAATTTTTTTAATTAAATGCATAATAAAATTATTTTATCATCGACGAAATATAGCTAATCTGTAGAAATATTGTATTTTTGTTATCTTTGGTTTTTTATAATTTACCGATAGAAATATCCGACAATAATCCGTCAATATATTTTATCGACTATACTATTTGTAGGTAGTTTGTCGATAATAATATTGACTTTATTTGTAAATAAATCGTCGATATTCTGTAGCTAATTGTTGGAAATTACCTACGAAAAATTTCGGTAGAAAATATTCGTAGGTAACCAACAGTTTTTTTGTAATGGAGTGGTTTCGTGAAAATATCCGCTACTTGGTTTTCAGTTTTCACGTACTTCAACAATACTTCTTTCTTCGCAATACTCTCTCGAATGAAATGGAAACGAGTATCTATGTGCTTGCTTCGATCATGAAAAACTGGGTTCTTCTTCGCCAATGCAATTGCTGACTTGTTATCGACATAAATTTCGGTCGCATCACTTTGCGTAGAACCCATCTCTTTAAGCAAATTCCTTAGCCATAACGCATGACAAACACTTGATGTTCCAGCCACGTGCTCTGCTTCGCAGGTTGACAATGTCACCAATGGCTGCTTTTTCGAAGTCCAAGTAAAAGCAATTTTTCCATAGAAAAACACAAATCCGGTAGTGCTTTTACGATCATCAATATCCCCTGCCCAATCACTGTCGCTATATCCCACTAGTTTCATGTCATTAATAGTAGGATAGAATAAGACAAAACTGATTGTACCTTTAAGGTATCGAAGGTTCCTCTTCGCCACATTAAAATGATAAGTAGTTGGCTTCTCCATGTATCGACTAACTATCCCGACAGCGTAAAGGATATCTGGCCTTGTGCATGTCAAGTATCTTAGACTCCCGACTAAGCTTTTGAAAAATGTGGGGTCTACTCGATCACCTTCAATGTAACTTGACAACTTCACTCCAACTTCGAATGGGGTGCTTATTGCTTTACAATCCTCCATTTGAAATTTCATCAACACCTCTTTAGCATAACCTTCTTGAGAGATAAAAGTTCCATCATCCCTTTGTTTCACTTCGATTCCAAGGTAGTATGACATTAAGCCAATGTCAGCCATCTCGAACTCCTTGGACATTTCCTTTTTGAAATTCTCCATCATTTTCTCATCGTTACCTGTAAAGATTAAATCATCAACATATAAACATATTATCAATATGTTTTCTTGATCTTTCTTTACATAGAGAGCATGATCATGAGGGTATTTTTCAAATCCCTTCTCTTGAAAATATTTGTCGATCCGACTATTCCATGCTCTTGGGGCTTGTTTCAAACCATACAAAGCTTTCTTTAATTTCAGCACCTTCGCTCTTTTACCTCGAGCAGAATAACCCTTCGGTTGTTCGATGTACACCTCTTCTTTGAGATAACCATTCAGAAAAGCGGATTTTACGTCCATTTGATGAATTCTCCACTTGTTTTGTGCTGCCATTGAGATCATAAGTTTGATCGTCTCCAATCTTGCAACAGGGGCAAGTACTTCATCATAGTCAATTCCAGCCCTTTGCTTGTAACCTTTCACTCGACTTCACCTTGTGAGTTTCTTTTGATCTTGTAAACCCACTTTACTCCAATGGGCTTGTGTTCTACTGACAACGTGGTTAACTCCCACATATCATTTCTTTGGATTGCATAAATCTCCTCATCCATGGACTTTCTCCATTTTTGACTCCTCAAAGCCACTTCGAAATCAATTGGCTTCGTATCTCCAAATAGACAAAAAAATGTATTGTTTTGATTCAATTCATCATATATATCATTCAATGACCTTTTTCCTCGAGGTCCTATGCTTGAATCATGTTCTGTCGAGGTGGAACTAGATGGTGATTATGTTGTCGGAGTGATCGGCTCCTCCGATTCTTCTTCATTTTCACCTCGACTGGGCTCCATCTCGACAGGATAGAAGCTATATTGCTCCTTTTCTTCAGAACTCCAACTCCATGAGCTCTTTTCATCGAAGTACACATCCCGACTCACTTCAATCTTGTTGTTGACAGGATCATACAACCTGTAACACTTTGAATGTTGAACATATCCAACAAAAATGTACCTCTCACTTTTATCATCTAACTTGCTTCGATGCTGATCTGGAACATGCATGTGGGCTATGCTTCCAAATACTTTCAGATGTGATACACTCGGTTTGTATCCACTCTATGCTTCTTGTGGATCTTGATTCAACAAACTTCTTGTTGGACTTCGATTTGACAAGTACATAACACACTCCACAGCTTCGGCCCTCAACTCCTTCGGCAAATCTTTGCTTTTTAACATGCTTCGAGCCATGTTCAAAATGGATTGATTCTTTCTCTCTACTACTCCATTTTGCTGGGGTGAATATGGATTGGTCATAGGACGTCGAATCCCGTTCTCATCACAAAAGTTCTTAAACTCCTTCAAGGTAAACTCTCCTCCTCGATCTGATCGAAGTGACTTAATTTGATAGCCACTTTGCTTCTCCACCATTGCTTTGAATCTTTTAAAGGTTGAGAATGCTTCTGATTTTTCTTTGAGAAAGTACAACCATGTCTTCCTGCTATAGTCATCAATTAACAAGATAACGTACCTGTTTTTCCCTAGAGAGTTTGGTGTTATCGGACCACACACGTCGGTATGAACCAACTCCAACGGTTAATTTGCTCTCATCTCTGACTCTTTCGGGAAACTTTGATGATGTTGTTTTCCCACGAGACAACCCTCACATAATTGATCCGGGTAGTTTATATAAGGAAGTCCATTTACCATTTTCTTTGATGACATCAACTTAAGGCCTCTAAAGTTGAGATGTTCGAGCCTCAAGTGCCATAACCATGACTGATCTTCGACACCTACTTTCAAGCATCTTGCCACATCGTTCGTGATATTCAACAAGAACATCTTATTGCTTGTCATTGGTACGCGACCTAACAACGTTCCTTTGCTATCTTGAAGGTAAAGAATTTTATCTTTCATGTGGATATTAAACTCAAAACTATTTTTTCTCTATCTTGAAGGTAAAGAATTTTATCTTTCATGTGGATATTAAACTCAAAACTATTTTTTCTCTACTGAAATCAACACTTCTATTAAACTTAAACTCTTACAAACTCACTCTTCTCTCAAACTCTTTCTTTTCTTATTTATCTTTTATCTTGTCTTGCTAAAACTACATAACAAAACACCTATTTATACTAATATAACAAGATACAAATTAAATACAATAGTAACACTCTAATCCTAAATGTTATGACATTATAGCTAGGCACTCTAATGCATGTAACATCTTAAATTAATCTTCTTTATTTCATTAGTTGTAACCTTTCAATTAATTCATGGTGTCAAGCTTAATTATCACTTTTAACACTTTGGCTCGTGCAGGAGGGCATGCCCTGGATACAATCTTAGACTCAAGGTTATCAGATCTTCGTTTGCTAGTTTGTTACTTGGATTTGAGTTGAAATTAGTTGAGGGAATGAGGCCAGAAGATATAAACATGGAGGAGGAATATGGACTTACAACACATCCTAAAGAGCCTATTACCATTGTCATGGTGCCTAGACTCCCAAACCACCTTTATTGAATGAAGTTTGTTTTAAGAACATACTGATAGGATTTTGTATTTGAGGGAGAATTAAATATATTGTCCTAAATTTAGAGATGATTACAAATTAATCCCTATGGTTTTTCAGGTGGATTTTCCGACCGTATCATATCTATTCTGGTCAAATAGTGTATAAAATTATATTTTTTTTGAAATTATGGGTTGAGTTTTTCACCAAAAAATAAAATGTACGAAAATTAATGAATTGGGAGAGTAGATATACCAAAAATGCAATTGCCTCAACTTTTTCAACATAGTGTAAAAACATTTCTACTAAAAATTACAATACAACCTTAATACCTCACTCGTGAAATGTTATTGATAGTATCGTTTTATAAAGTGAATCACTTTATGAATGAAATACTAATTTTCTCTAAAAAATATATTTTATAATTATGTTTCTGTATAAAAATGTCATAACTTCAAAATGTCCCGATCCTTAAAATTATGGGAAAAAATTCTTTAAAATTTAGCCCCTCGTCCTCAAAATCGTAGCTCCGTAGTCCCTATTATTACACAGTTATTACAAAAGGATCCAATATTTTCTACATTGATTTCTCAAAAAGTTTACAAAAATATATATTAATACAAAGTATAACCCTAACTATTTACCATAACTACCAGCGTAATTTAAGGAATAAGAAAAGATATAAAGAATATTTATCTATGTTTTAAAACCCGGACCGGACGTCAAATCGGGACCCTTACTGGTTACTGGTTTTACTGCTTCAACCGGTTAGACCACCGGTCGAACCGGTGTGACGTCATAATTACGTAATAATTATATTTATATGTAATATTAAAAATATTAAAAATTAAATATATCTATAGATATTTTTGGGCTTTTTCCCTAGGGTCTAAATAAAAATTAGATATATCTACATACATCTATGGGCTTTTGCTCTAGGCCCAATATAATTTTCCCAAGTCATATATTTGCCCTAATTTACACCAGCAGCACATCAGTAGAATAACACAGCCTTTGAAAAAGTAAAAAGGAAGCATCTTCTTCTCAGTTCTCACGTACGTCAATTTCCTGTGCTCACCACCAGTCCACCACCTTCGGATGTTGTTCACTGTCGGCAGCTCTCCACCATCTCCGGAAGCTTTGCATCTCTCAATCGCTGCCTAAGAGACACCATAACTGACTTATTTTGACCATTGTTGGGTAGGAAATTAGTTAATTTTTCTGGATCTACCGGTCGCTCAAGCTCTTCTAATACAATTATGGCTGATTCTTTTTAGTTTTTTAATTTTTTGATAATAACCGGGTCAAACGGGCTGTTAACCGGTCTGATCTGGTCATTTGGCCGGTTTTCGACTGGTTCCCTCCGGTCCATTCGAGCAGTGGTTTTGGTGGGTAGATCGGACCAGACAGGCTGCCGGTCACCGGTTGAACCAGGCGGACCGGCCAGTCCGGTCCGGGGTTTAAAACATAGATATTTATGTACAATTAATAATATCCTAAAAATAAGCACAAATCCCTAAGATTACGTCAACATCCCCGACAAGCTTAAGGCGGGTTCAAAACTCAAAGTTTAGTACAAAGATCCTCATGATGGAGAAGGTAAAGAGGTTTCATTAGGATGTCAACAATCTGATCTTTGGTACCAATGTAGTGAAGTTTGAAAGTTCTAGAATAAACTTTTTAATGAAAGACTCAGAATTCCCTATCAGAATAATGTTATCAAC
This sequence comes from Lantana camara, assembly GCA_037501455.1. Lineage (NCBI taxonomy): Eukaryota > Viridiplantae > Streptophyta > Magnoliopsida > Lamiales > Verbenaceae > Lantana > Lantana camara. The sequence continues at coordinate 23,511,104 of CM074855.1, read as the reverse complement.
ATAGATTAAGAGAATAGACTATGACAATCAATATGTTTGATGAACATGGAGGAATCATGAGGAGAATGAATAAAACCGCATTCTATAACAAATGTTCTGAACTTCTGGTACCAGGCACGAGGCTTCTGTTTTCAACCGTAAAATGATTTGTTCAACTTGCACACACAATCTGGTTTAGTTTGATCAACGAAGCCCTGATGTTGACGTATATAAATAGTTTCAGGAAAATCACCATGCAAGAATACATTTTTAACATCCCACTGGCGAAGAGATCAGTTGTTGGAGACAACCAAAGATAATACCAGTCGAATAGTACCAGGTCTCACAACAGGACTGAAAGTATCACTATAATCCCTACTAGGTTGTTGAGAATAACCCTTAGTCATGAGACGGGCTTTATACCGTTCCAAACTTCTATTAGACCGTTTCTTAACTCGGTAAACCCACTGACTTCCAATGATATTCTCAGAGGGATGTGCTAGTACCATGGACCAAGTTTGATTCTTAAAAGGAGCATTAATTTCCTCCAACGTTGTTTGTTACCAATTTTCATCCTTGTTAGCCTAAGTAAAACAAGTAGACTCCGTTGGTAATGAATATACGACAGTAAAAGCACTAGATGGCAACGGGTACTTGGAGGCATGATAGACTTTGAGTTTTCTGGTACCATCCATGGAACGGGTCACCATATTGTGAGATCTGGGGTTGGTCAAGGATGGAACTTCACCACTTGGAGGAGAAGTTTCAGAGTGTGTGGAATCCATCCAACTTTCATGCAAAATTGCATTCTAATGGAAAAGTCATCGGAATTCCATCGGAAATTTAAAAAAAAAATTGCACCAAAAATTCCAACGGAATTCCGTCGAAATTTCGTCGAAAATTTTGGCGCAATTCTAAAAAAAATTATGCCAAAAATACCATCGGAATTTTTCCGTTGGTTTTTAAAAGAAAATTTCCAATGGAAAACTGACGGAAAATCTCATTGGTATTTTTATTCTTCTTTAAAAAAAACACCAACGGAATTTTTTCCGTCACGGAAAACCGACGGAAAATCCTGACGATTTTTTATTCTTCATTAAAAAAAAACCGACGAAAAATCTCGTAGGTATTTTTATTCTTCTTTAAAAAAAAAAACCAACGGAATTTTTTTCGTTGAAATTTTCAAAGAAAAAAAATCTAATCGAAAACCGAAGGAAAATCCCGTCGGTTTTTTTTATTCTTCATTAAAAAAAAACTAACAGAATCCTTTCCGTTGGTTTTCCGTTGGAATTTTCATTGAAAGAAAAATTACGTTCGTTTTCCGTCGGAATTTTTCATTCAAATTTAATTAGAAAAATATGATTATAGTTAATAACAATAATTATATATATATAAATTATATAATATACAAATTATATATTATTAATATGATATTTTATATAATTTATCTAAATATTTTAAATAATTGAATTATTAAAATAAAAATATTTAGAACATCAATCTTTTAACTTTAAATATAGTGAGGAGACCTCAATAGGAATTTAATTTTCTAATAGACACTCTCACATATATAAATAAAAAGTTTATAATTTTAAATTACCACTCTTATGATGCTCAAACAGTTCTAAATATTATTGTATCGTATGGTGTTGTATCATATTAAGGTTGGACATCGTGACAAACGTGTTTCACTTGTTAAATTTAAAAATTAATATATGTTGTATCATATTTGTATCCATGCATTATAAACACTCACTTATATACATACATACATATATATAGTGTTTCCACACACAAAAAAAAAACATATATATATATATTTATATAGTGTTAATATACTATTCTATTAGTTCTCAATCGTAATTTACATAATAAGTATTTTTAATAAATTTAATACTTGACAATAAGTATTGTAACGCCCCAATTTCAGATTATTCAGGTACGCATGACACGTGTGAGATTCCGAGAGTTAGGATTTATTTTAATTATTTCTTCCATTAATTTCTTACCTTTCATGAAAATTATATGAATTGTATTTCATGTTCAGGTGAAAATATATGAAATTCGTGACAATTTGAGAATTATTGCATGACTTGGAAATGGCTGTTACGTGAAATAATTCCCGAACGTGCTTTAATTGCTTATGTGTCCTTAATTGATCATTATTTTAAATGTGAGGACCAAATCGAACAATCATCCTTAGGACTTAAATGATCATCTTTTAATCCTTTCATCCTTAATTGCATGAACTTATATCTTTGGAGGATTTAATTGCAATTAATACATTTCATCAAAATCAAGGATGATGAATCACGTAAAATGGCTTCTTCATGCTTCCAATTTCATTTTCATCCAAAAATCGGCATCCACCTTTGCTTCCTTCTCACCGAACCAAACCATCAAGAAGGGGAGAGGAGATTTCATCATTTTGATCAAGTTTTTCTAAGAAAATTAGGAGTTTGAAGTTCCATCTTCCATTTTCATCATCTTCTTCCATCTATTTTCATTTCAAGGTATAGGTGGTCATATACATAAATTCTTGATTGAAGCTAGGGTTAATATTTGAGCTTGATAACTTGATTAGTTATTGTTATAAGCATGATTCCATGCCTTAGAGTTGAATTTGAGCATGAATTCTTGAGAATCATGGAAATATATGATGAACTCATATATGGAGTGAAGTTGAAGAATTTGAGGATCAAGACATGATTTATGTGTTTATACTAGTTTTATTGTACTTTGAGCATATAGGCATGTTAATTCCCAGAATTCTTGCATATTATGAATGAAAGCATGAAGTTTGAGTGATTTTGATAAGGGCTCGAAGCTCCCCTGTTTCTGCTGCTGTCGCTTAATGGGAACGACCCTTCCCGTTCCCTTTGTAATTGGGAACGGCCGTTCCCATGTGTGTATATGTGCATGCTGGCGAGAACGGGAACGACCGTTCCCATTTTGGCTTACAGCCGGGAACGGCCCTTCCCGTTTTCGGGAAGTCACTTCGGGGAGATGGGAACGGCCCTTCCCGTTTTGAACTAAAGTTCGGAACGGCCGTTCCCAGGCCTCTGGAGAGGCAGAAACTTTCTGCATAAAATGTGAAATTCTAAATCCGTTCTAAACCTTTAAATGACTCATACATGTTATTATATGATCAATTATATGTCATAACATGATGTTTATGTGCTACATTGGGTATTGCACGTCATTTGGCTACTTGATCACGCCGTGCGTCATATTTGGTACCATTATTGAGTTATTGGCTCACGTGTACACAATATCCCGTTTCTTGTCCAGTTCTTCTCCAGGGCGGAGATTATTGATCATTGAGCACGTTCATGCATCCTTGAGTCGTCGTGTCGGCTGTCAGGTGAGGTTTAATTTCTAGTTACATAGAACCTATACAACCCTTACGTGAGATTTCGGCCAAAAGGCATTTATAGCTATAATTTTCCATGAAATTTACTCATGATTACAAGAAAGCCATGTTTCTTGAAAGCAAGCCATGTATCGTGCATGTTTTGGCGAGTAAGCATGATTGTTCACTTTGGGCCCGAGGGTTACTGTATGAGCCAACCGGGAAAGCATAGGGCTGACGGGTAACTCTGTACTTCCCTCATCATGTGGGATCACCACTGAATCCACCAGGAGGTTTGGTGGAGGAAGGAGTCCCGTGCGTGGGAGACATGTTCCTGACTTACACCATGTCATGGATGGTGAAGGCTCGCTACCTTCCCATCATTGGAGGGAGAAGGAGACTGGGGACGGGTCCGGTACCACGGGCTGTCCTCGGGTTACTGCATTGGTTTCACTCATTGATTGTATTGATTGAATACACTATCGTACTGCTACACTATAACTGAATTGCATGATCACCTATTGACTAATGAAGCAAGCATGTATTGTTCACTATTGGTGTAAGGTTGGAGATTTGCCCTCACTCGCCGGGCCACGTATTGCATGAACTGAATTCAATGAAATGTTAAACCTGATAGTTGTATTCTCGGGCGATGTTTACTTTATTATTGATTATGTATTATTTACTTTTCTAAAACCTCACCTAAGGATATAACTTGCATGTTATTTGCACTAATATTTATTTATGCCCCTCACTCAGTCTTCACAGACTGACGCCTCCATCTTTCAGGTTCTTGCAGGTGCATGCTAGGCGGGATTAGAGTAGTGTCCAGTCTTTCATTCAGGTCTTGCATGGTCCATCTTCATTATTGTTATATGTTGGAAATTGGTGAAACATTTATGCTAGTGTTAATATTTTATATATTCGTTGTGCATGTCGTTTGATTATTAATGTTATACTTCCGCTTAAATTATTATAAATTGATTATGTAGTTTGGGGTTAGTCCTGCCTAGCTAATTGTCATTTTATTTTTATTGTCTCTCGTTCGCTATAATTTAATTCATGTATGGGTTGTCCATCTCATATGTGGATTGAGCTATAGTGCGGGGATATGGCATCTTTGCGCTTCGGGTGCTACAAGTATATAGTGTTAATAATATTTGAACTAAGTTTAAAATATGAAAACGACAGCTTGAAGGTTTATAGTGATGATATTTTGGCCGATCACAAAGTTTCAAGAAACAAAAAACCCAACTCGTACTTTTATAATATATATAGATATCTCAATAAATATGATTATATTTAATTCAAATAATCATATATTCAAAATTTTATATTTTAAATTAATAACCAAAAGTATTTAGATAATTAATTGAAATAAGTGTATAAATATATTTAAACACATAATATTAATAAGAAGTAAGTTGTCCAAGTTGGTAAGGGAGTCACCATTCTTCCTTGGAGACCTGAGTTCGAATCCCTGCGTGCGTAATTGTTATGAGAATTAATTCTCGCATTGGTCGGCTCAAGCTCAGCCCGTGGCTCATTTAAAGTGTTGGTGTGGCTCGTTTTCGGGTTGTTTCGGGTCTCACAAATGAAATTTTTATTTTTTTTAATTTTTATTCTTTTTTCCGACGGAATACCAACGAAAAATTTCGTCGGTTAGCTTAAAAATTAAATCATTATTGTTCCGTTGGAAATCCGTTGGTTTTCCATTGGAAAAAAATTCTGATGGAAAACCGACAGAAATTGTCCGTTGGAAATTATTTCGTTGGAAAAATAATTTGTCCGTTAGAATTCCGTTGGAAATATATTTCAAATGGAAAACCAACGGAACGGACCCATCGGTACACAATTCCAAAGATGGTTTTCCCACGGAAGCCATCTCGTCGGTTTTCCATCGGAAATCTATTTTTCTGACGGAAAACCTGAAAATTCCGTCGATTTTTTCTGTTAGTTTTTGGCAATTCTTTTGTAGTGCTTGAGACTGGAACTTGGGAATCTGAGACTAATGATTGCTCATTAGACGTGAGAACTTGCGAATCTGGAACCAATGGTTGTTGATTAGATACTGGAACTTGAGAATCTGGAACCAGTGGTTGCTCATCAGATACCGAAACTTGAGAATTTGGAACTAACGATGGGGCATTTTCATACTGGAATTTCGACAAAGATCGGAAAGTGAATGGTTTAGGATGTCCAGAAGAGTCTGTTGGTGATAGAAATATACTTTCATCAAATACCACATTTCGGGCAATCAGGGTCTTGCCCCGTGGAGATCTCAAACAATTTGTACCCCTTGTGGAACGGACTATATCCAATAAAGATGCATCAGTTGCTCTTAAAATCAAGTTTTGTCATGCCAAAAGGTGTTAAACATGGATAACGTAAAGCACCAAATGTTCATACATGCGTACGAGATAACTCCTCACTATAAAGTAATGCATAAGGGTTATGAAACTTAAGTAACGCAGTAGGCAAACGGTTTATAAGGTAAACCGCAGTGGCAAAAGCACGAGTCCAAAATGGGGAAGTTAAGTTGCAGTGTGCCAATAATGTAAGACCAATTTCCACAATATGTCGATGTTTACGTTCAACAATACAATTTTATTCCGGTGTTCCAGGATATGACAATCGATGTACAATTCCATGAGTTTGAAAGTATGATTTTAAAGTGTAGCCAATGAATTCTCCACCTACATTACTTTGAATATATTTAACTCGTCGAGAAAAAATAATTTCAACCATTAGAATGAAATTTGGAAAAATTGATTTCACATCGGATTTTCTTTTTAATGGATAGACCAAGTAAATCGACTAGTGTTATCGACCAAAAGAAGGTAAAAATGAAAGCCATCCAAAGATACTTGTGGAACAGGTCCCCAAACATCACAATGTATGAGGAGTACAAGATCTCAATTCTTTAATTGAAAACAGAAGCCGATGACTTTTGCCAAGCTGATAAATGGCACATGGGCTTGTAGATTTTCGAACAGATGGAAGTTCCAGTACAGCCCTTAAGTGATGAAGAATGCGACTGGAGGGATGTCCAAGGCGAGCATGCCATAATTCTGTTGGACTTTTATTTACTACGAAACATTGTTTATTTAAGGAAAATCCGAGTGTATAGAGACCACCCTTAAGGGGCCCTTTGTGTAGCAACCATCCACTCTTCATATCCTTAATAACATAGCTAAAAAAGTATATAAAAATAACCAATCATGAGTTTTAGCCAACTGAAGTACCAGCCGATAAATTAGTGTGAAAGTTTCAGCGTGTGAAATAGAAAGGCCATATCCATTACCGGCCATGATTTTATCATTACCAGAATAAGGCATCTTACCAAAGACGTCAGATGAGTATGGTGTGAGGGTATAAGGTACTAGTTGTTATCTAGCGTGGTAGAGATGTGCATAGCATTCAGAGCATGGGTGGAGGAGGCAATTTCATCATCTAGAGCCCAGCACATGTTTGCTTTATGGTTTGGGTAATCACATCAAGAACATACGATACCAGACGAAGTACCAATAGTTCTTCCAGATGCTATTGTTGTTCCAGAGGAAGTTCCAGAAGGCATTCCAGGGTATAACATTCGACCACGTCCCCTATTTGGATGATTATATCCACGACCTCAAGCAGGTTGACGATGATAAGATGGATTGGGCTAAATTTTAGAAGATTAACGATTTGATGTAGCAGTGAATGCTGCTGAAGAAGGGGTGATAGAGACGCCCAACTGAAGTTCAAAATCGAGCAACATACCAGAGACGAGAGCGAAAGAGAGAGTTTCCGACTACGAATGAATAGCAGCAACATGGTATCATATTCAGATCCTAAGTCACGAAGGGTCCAGAGAATTACGTCATTGTTGTCACTATTTCTCAACCTATCACACTTTCAACTCCGGCTGATAAGGCTTCAAGTTTTTGTGAAACCTCATCCGGGCATAACAAGGCCTGGGAAGGTATCAAACTTGAAAAGAGTTTCAAGATATGTTGGGTTTTCGAAATAGGAAATTGATTTTAATAAAAATTACCCAAGTACAAGCTACCTTGGTGTAGTACACTAGGTGTCGAACCTCGAGGAAGGGAAATCAATCACCACTCTATACTTATCTCTAATCTAAAGACCGCTCACAACTAAGGTTGGTAAACTATACTACTAACAGAGAAATTGACAATTAATTTCAAGTAAACAAGAAACAAATACTCAACTACATGAATTAAAATTCAAGAAACGAACGAGGCTAGGGAGTAATAAACATGCATTCATAAGTCCATTTTAATGCTCGAATGACAAGTGCAATTCTACAACCTAGTTACTAATTAAGTTCACAATCATTAAAAACCAAATTAACCAATTGCTCAAAACTAGTGTAATTCAAGTTCTAGCGGCTTGGCATGTAATAAAAATTACTTGTTGTATGGAATAAAAAATAAATCTCTTTAATTCTTAGTTCCACAAGTTAAGAAAACATTCAAATTACCCTTAATCTTTCGATAATTAAGTGATTTTAGATTATGCTAACGATGGCCAATCCGTTGCAATTAAATAATACCTAGTTTTCAAAACAAAGAATTGACACATTCCATTCAAGCATTATATCGAACACTTAGCATGCAAGTTCCATCACTCCCCTAGCCCTAGGAATTTAGCCACGCATAATTGAATTGAAATTCATAAAAATGAGAAAAATTGTATTAGTTAAACTCATGTTCAATGAAATCAAACAATCATTCAAAATCAAAACCCTAAACATTCATGAAATTCAATAAAACACAATTAAGCATTCAATGACGAATTCTAAGCTATGAGGAATTACTGTAAAAATAAAAACATAAATAAACCTTGAAATTAATGAAATTGTTTATAGAGAAATTAATCCTTTCGTCTTCTCGAATTCCTTCAATGACTCTTCACTTCTCTCCGTTTCGTTCCTGCTGCAAGGTTGAACTCCCAAGAAAAGCAAACCCTAAAATCATAATGTCTCGCGTCTTAAATAGGTCCGCAGAAAAACTCACGCCGCCCAGGGTCACGGGGTTGACCCTGGCCTTAACAAATTATCCTCACACCCGTGAGGGTGTTAAAAATGCATACACGATTTTCTTAGGTGTCACGGGGGCGGCACCATTTCTTCATGGGGGAATTCACGGGGGTGACATCCCTCTAGCTCAGAACTTCAGACGCCTGTGCTAGTTACGGGCATGACTCATATTCCTCCCTATGACTCCCTCATTTCTTCAACTTCAACTTCGCCTGACTTGAGTCACGGGTGTGACTCAAACTGTGCATGCCTGGAGTCACATGGGGGTAACTCCTCTTTCTCTCGCAAATTGGCAATCTCCTGACCCGAGTCACAGGCGTGACTCAGGATATGTTTGTAGAGAGTCACGGGGGCGACTCCTTGTATCTCTGCACTTATGCCCGAATTCGTATTTTCTCGCCGTTTCTTAACTCCAACGCACCAAGTACCTAAATGGAGCAAAATAAACATATAAGCGCATAAAACAGTACAAAATATACTCATAATAAAGCTCAATTTAATGCGAATTCTACACTCAACAGTCATCTTCGATGTGTTTTCCAATGCTTGCTAACGCCAAAGATAGAGATTTGGCGGTCTATATGTGCTCATGAATAGTTTTAGAGCCTTTCTGAAGAGCTTGCAATTCAGTCTTGAGTTGTTGAATGCGAGCACGTGTACTGGAAGCATATATAAGTTCCAGTGTTTTTCAAGCATCACGTGCGGTTGTTTTGTCCATAACTTGCGATAACACGCTATCCGATAGAGACACCAAGATATATCCAAGAACCATTTGATCCAAGCGAATCCCACTTATCACCATCTTCGGTGGGTTTGGTAGGTCTTAGGAAACTTCCGTCAATGAACCCGAGCAAATTATTAGAACACAGAATAGGAAAACTTGAGTTTTCTAAATAATGAAAGTATCACGTCCCAATTTCAGAGATAAAATTTGAGATATTTGTTTGACATTTGGGAAGGAGGTGGAGTTCTTAGCCATTACAGAAGAAGGAGCAATATTGTATTGTAAGAGGGGGAAAAAAATCTAAGCTCGTGATACCATAAAATGACCGAATATTTTCTGCAATGAATTCCCAAAGAGTTTACAAGGATATATATTGATACAAAGTACAACCCTAACTATTTATCCTAACTACTAGAGTAATTTAAGAGATAAAAAAATATATAAAAAATATTTATGTATAATTAATAATATCCTAAAAATAAGAACAAATTTCTAAAATTACATTAACATATTGCTCCAAATTTCCAATGACTAAGAAGAAATGGAAGAATAGTCTTAACTCTTAATGATTGCACAAGTGACTTGTACATACTCGCATCATCACGTCCAACTTGGACGGTCCAAGAATCAAGCATGTGGTTAAAATTTACCTCTATCACATCACATATCCTAGATATTTTACCTAATACGCGGTACTCCCCAGTATGAATACGAATATGCAATACGTTAGTGTGCTAAAATATTAGTACGTCGAGGGTAGACTTAGTCAGTATCCTCTTTTGGTACGCAATATGTTTAAAATGATTAATTGGTATTCTTATACTATAAATATAGTTAAATGAAATTATATGATGGAATATCTACAAATATATATGTTTTTGGTAAATTATTGTTTCTTAATCACTATATTAGCTATTTTTCTTGAACTGAACCAACTATAATCATCCATAAACCTAAACTATGTATAAATGCAATCCAATTGATAATGATATATAAACCCAAAAACTTATAATTCTATTGAAAGATCACTATAGTTTGATTTGCTTGAAGTAAATTAGTACGCCTAATTTGGAGTACGAATTTGAGTACTAAAAAGAATTGGTATACAAAAGTATTGAAAATTATTACGCAATTCGAAAGGGAATTAAGAGTGTTAGGTAACTATACGCCTAATTTGGAGTACGAATTCGGGTACTATAAAGAATTGGTATGTAAAAGTATTGAAAATTGGTACGCAATTCGAAAGGGAATCGAGAGTGTTAGGTAACTATAATTTTCTCCATTCGTTTACGTCCCTAGAGGGTTTCGTGTTCTTCCAAAACAGCACCAATTCTACTCTACCCTCACTTAGCCTCTAAACAAATTCTCTACTACCACCATCAATGGAGATCAACATTTCTTTTGCCCTGTCAGCCTTAATATGCATGCTCGCACTCCTCCTCCTCTCCAAAACAGTTGTCCACAAGCGCCACCGGATCCAAAACCTCCCTCCAGGCCCCAAACCATGGCCTATCATCGGGAACCTGAATGTTGTGGGTTCGATCCCGCATCAGTCTTTCCACTTCCTGTCCCAGAAATACAGTGAAATAATGCAACTGCAATTCGGCCAATTGCCCGTAGTGTTTGCATCATCTCCCAAGATGGCGAATTCGATGCCACTACTGGCTGTCGGTAAGCACACCAGCTACAATTACTCGGACATGACTTGGGCCCCCTTACGGCCCGTACTGGAGACAAGCTCGAAAGATGTACCTGTATGAGGTTTTCAACCCTAAAAGACTCGAATCCTCTGAGAAAATTCGTGTTGAGGAGAGAAAAAGGTTCATTGCCCGTCTGCATTCCCTGTTGGGGAATAACAAGAGCCCTGTGAGGTTGAGAGACCATCTAATGCGTTACACACGGTCTAGCATAAGTAGGATTGTTTTGGGCCACAAATACTTCAGTGAATCATTAGAAGATTGTAATTTTAGTCAGGGTTTGGAGTACATTGTGAGCATAGATGAGTTGAAATCTATGTCGGACGAGTGGTTCTACCTGACGGGAGTGGTCAACATTGGGGACTGGATTCCATGGCTGAGTTTTCTTGATCAGCAAGGTTATGTTAAGGAAATGAAGGTTTTGAAGAAGAGAATAGACGCGTTCTTGGATTATGTGATTGTTGATCATCTTACTAGACGGGAATAAACTAAGAGATCAGATTGGTTCGTGACTTCGAAAGACGTGGTGGATGTGATGCTTGATTTGGCTGAGGATCCTAATCGTGAAGTTAAACTCACGAGAGATTGCATGAAGGCATTAGCACAGGTATACTAATTTCTCTAATTTTCTTGCTTAATTTCTAATAATGGTATGTATGGGAATATATATAAGGAGCATGAAATTATTTGAACACAAACTAGGGAAAAATTGTAAATTTTTGGTATATCTTATTTTCTAGCCATAAAATAGACCGCATATTAAAAATCAAGCAATTTAATGCACTTTTGATCAGATTCCGATTTTGTCCACCGTAAACCCAACCCTATTTTACACTTTTTTTCTTTTTTAGGGAAAACTGGTCAAGAGACCGTAGGGTATTTACCAAGGCCCCCACCTCATATATAACAGCCAGAGAATCCAAAAGTACATCACGTGGCTAAAGATCCACATGTCCGAAAGAGAATTACAGCAAAAATGTTCAGTAAAGAAATTAACAGCAAAAAAGACCTCATGCTCATAGTTGAAAATCCGATCCCTCTTGCACTTCGACTTCCATGGATCACAAGCTGGCCTAAAGAGGCGCCCAGTCATCCGGGCAACAACAAGAGTCAGTGTGACTACATGTTTGCTACGTATGATCGTAGCAGCATCAAAGGCATCCACAGGATCCATGTACACTTTTATCTCCTCCAAAAATATCATATCAGGTCTAGAGGGTATATGATGAGTCTTCTTTCTTGGCTGAATAATATAGTATCTGTCAATATCAAAGTTACATCCTGGAAGCCAAAAGCATTCCCAATATTATTGTATTATGCAAAACTCTTCCCCCGCGCCAACCTGCACAAAACAAGTACCTTTCTCGAACAAACTAGTTAAGGTTATGTAATATTTAATGTTGTTATTATTCTTAAAGTGCTGAAACAGATTAATACAATTAGCAATCATAATACTGTGGCAGCAGCCATTTTGGATCTCAGCACACCACATATGCTTCTGATTTAACCAATTAACAAACTCTATGTGAGTGCTATTAATTATGATAGAGTACTTACCTCCAGCGAGTGTCTTCCCAAAAGATTTCCACATAGGCACTATCTCCCACGTTTTTTATTCATAGGCTTGGCATTTCCCACTTATCCAGTGTAATAAATCCTTGCAACTCTAAGATCGTAGGCATATCAGGAAATGTCCATTGTTGCTGCAGGTCTGCCCCTCTTTTAGCAAGAAAATCCACCGCGGAATTTCCTTCCATATAAATATGGGTGACTTTGATGCTTACATTACTTGCCATGCATCAGAATTTTGTTATCATCTCTGTAATTCTAGACTACCAGCATGACCCCTCTCAATCAGTGAAATAATGATTTGAGCATCTAACTCGAGCCAAACACTATTACATGCCATTTTCACAGCCATTTGAAGACCGACCATAGCTGCGGTAAGCTCTGCGACGTTGTTCGTCCTTACACCTATCCTTTTGCTAAAAGCGCATAAGAGTGTACCATGATAGTCCCGGATGACTCCACCTATCCCAGCAGCTCCCGGGGTTTCCACGAGAAGCTCCATCCGTGTTAATCTTCATCCAACCAAACTGTGGCCTAATCCAGCGAACAAGTGTAACAAGAGTAGTTGACCGAATAGCCAACTGAGTACCAAAATAAGAGGCCACCCCTTGATCTCCTCTCCACCATGAATATCCTAATTTTCCCAGTTGATGTAAATGTCCAATATGTTGTTTAACCCTTCTTATAATCCTGTATGTTGAAAACGGAATGTTTTCATGCTTTTTCTTGTTCCGTTCGGCCCATATATACCAAAATACCAGTAGCGGGATTACAATTCGAATATGTTTCTCCTTCCCAAATGGTGTTGAAGATATCCAAACTTGTAGCCACGTGATTATCGAATCCGTTTGAGGTACCTGCAAATGAAATAAGTTAGCAAAGTGAGTCCAAATAGTTTTTGCCTTATTGCTATTTAAAAATAAATGACTGATATTCTCTTCCTCATTGCAACAGGCGTATTTCGAAGGGAATATCATTCCTTTACGGTACAATCTCTCATCAATCGGAATCCAATCGTGAATAAGTCTCCAAACAAAAATCATAATTGTTGGAGTCAAATTGCTACTCCAAATTGCCTGAAGGAAATCTGATTTCTCTTTTCTCTGTCTAGTTTGTTGCCAGGCTGACTTTATTGAAAATTCTCCATCTTTTAAAGCCAACCATATCGGTGGATCAGAACCAGCCGCTGTTGCTATAGGTACCTCCAGCACACGTTGAACTACATCTTCCCTAAGCTTTCCACGTAGCTTGTCCACATCCCAGTTATGTTCAGTCCAGAATTCCTTAACAACCATTTTTTCGTAAGGTTCTATTTCCTCAAACGCTAAAGGAGAGTTTTGCAGCCATTGGTCTTCCCAAAAATAGCTAAGGCCATCTTTCAAAATCCAACCGATTCTTCCCTCAACTTCAAAACAACACCGACACATCCTTTTCCAGACATGCGAAGATTGTTGTGAGAGAACAACATATCGAGGATGTGACACCTTACAGTATCTCGACCGCATGAACTGAGCCCATAGAGAATCACTAGATCGGACCCTCCACCATAATTTCTATGAAAATGCCTCAACCATGTTCGACATGCAGTGAGTGCCTACGTCGCATTCGTTTGTTGGATAACACACATTTCCCCAAGATGTCCAGTGGATACGCTTTTGTCCTTCACGAGAACCCCAAAAAAATTTATTCAAAATACGTTCAATCCTATCCATTACAGTTTTTGGCTGGTCTATAATCTGAAAAGGTGCATCGTTTGTGCCCCGAGCACCGACTTGATCAACTGTAATCTTCCACCATGGGAAAGAAAAAAGTAGTCCACCCTTGAATCTTTGCTCTTATCTTTGTGATCAAATCATCAAACAAATTAGTACGTTTTCGAACTCTATACAACGGCACCCCCAAGTATTTAATAGGTAACTTTTCCTGCTTATATCCCAAGATGCTCTTTATAGTACTTGCAGCTGAAGTTAAGTTATTACCCACTATGAATGAACTCTTTTGCACATTGATTTTTTGACCAGAGATTGATTCATATGTATTAAGAACTATCTTGATATTTTGCAGGGAGCTCGTTCGGCTATTGGTGAATATTATGGTATCATCCGCATAAGCCAGGTGAGCGATCATTGTTAGTGATGAGGTTTTGAATCTTGCAGAGGGATTCGACTCCATAAACCTGCGCAACGATAAAGACAAGAAGTCAGCTGCTATAACGAATAATGCATGAGACAGGGGGTCACCTTGTCGGAGCCCCCGTGTAGAGCGGAAAAAGCTCGTAGAGGCTCCATTCACCATCACCGAAAAGCCACAACTTGTTATACATTTATGAACCCAAGAGATCCAGCTTGTTGGGAATCCTTTAGCCTCAAGGATACGGAAAAGAAATCGTCAATCAAGTTTATCATATGCTTTTTCCATATCTAATTTAAGTATCACATTCTTGTCTCTTCTTTTATTATCAAGTTAATTCACCATTTCCAGGGCTAAGAGTATGTTGTCACTGATGAGACGGTCTTTTATAAATCCACTCTGATTCTGGGATACTACTTTAGGAAGAACCGAAGCTAGTTTCGTATTGATGATCTTAGTGATGATCTTGTTAGAAACGTTGCAGAGACTAACGGGCCTATAGTCAATCCAGTATGTCGGGTTTTCTTTCTTCGAAATAAGAACTATCGATGTTGCGGTGTAACCTGTCGGAAGCTCAGCGCCATCGAAGAAATCATAAACTGCATGCTCCACATTCTCTCCAACTATATTCTAAAACCTTTGATAAAAGCCTGCTCCAAATCCGTCCGGGCCAGCGACACTATATGAGCTTATCCCGAAAATAGCATCCCGTATTTCTTCCTACGTAGGCTTCATCAAGAGAAATTCTCGATCGACATCATCCAAGGTTGGCTGCATATATCGAAAAGTTCATTGTCAGTTGTGATGTTGCCTTCAACTGTTAACAACCGTTCAAAATAAACTCTTGCCGACACATGAATCTGCTCTGGCTGTTTAATCTCTTCTCTCCCTTCTAATATTGTTCTAATGCAACCTCTAAACCTCTTATTCTTAACCAAACTATGAAAATTGCGGGTGTTTCGCTCGCCTTCGTTGATCCATCTACAAGATTCCTTCTGTCTCCAAAAATCTTCTTCCATTGCAAGAACCTTATTCCTCTCCGCAATCTTCATATTTAGCTCAATAAGCTTTTCTTCTGAAGGATTCTCATCATAGCTGCGTTCTGCAAGAGATACCACATCCTCGGCTGCTTTAACCCTATCGAAAACATTTCCAAAAATATTCTTATTCCACCATTTTAGGTGCTGCTTAAGCCGATACAACTTTCTATAGAGCTTTTGAAGTCCCCTTCCCCATATTGGCTGCTCATAATTCTGTTTTATAGTATTTTCGATGTCATGGTATCTCAACCACATCTCTTGAAATCGAAAAGCCACCGGCTGCCTCTCAGACCCATCGTCGAAAGTCAAGAACATCGGGCAGTGATTCGACGTTCCCCCAGCTAAGTGCTTGACATGCGTTTTTGGGTAAAGATCCCCCCAGCTCTCATTAACAAGCACCCTGTCAAGACGCTTCCATACACTTTTGTTGGTCCACATAAACTTTGTACCCTCAAAAGGTGGCTCCATTAGGCAATACTTCTGTATAAATTCATTGAATTCTGCCATTCCTTGAAGATCTGGACCTCGGGCATCTCTTGTTTTCTCCAAGTTCGTAACCGTATTGAAGTCTCCGCCCAAGAGCCATGGTGCAGAATCATTGTTCCTATACTCACTTAGGAATTCCCACATACTTCGCCTAGCTAATGTGTTACATCTAGCATAAACAATAGTCAGAAGGAATTACTGTTGCAAACTTTTGATCTTTATTTTCATGTGCAAGAACTGTCTGTCATCCTTGATTACATCGACCTCGACATCCTCGCACCAAAAAAACCAAATATGGTTAGATACATTATTAATACCATAAGGGAAATTTAATTTACGTTTCATTGAATTAATATCCAAATCAATCATAGGTTCCAAGATAGAAAGAAAAGTAAGCTTATTCTTTTTGGTGCATGTTTTCAAGATGCGCCTGCGTCCCTCGTTTCGCACACCTCGTACATTCCAAATAAGACCGTGTTTGATCATAATTCACCATCAAGCAAGGCCAATGACCTAGTCGCCCTTTTAGTGGCCTGTACAAGAGCTAGCTGATTTGCTTGTTGATTGGATGGGTTCCGGTGTTTTGGTGGGGGTCCTCTCTTCTTTTTTTGTGTAACTGGTGTGAAGCCTTGATCGAAAGTTTCTTCCGTATCAGATTTCGATCGGGTATATATAGCTAACTGCTTTAGATCATCTGCATCATCTCCATCTATGTCATTTTGTCTTTCTGGCTCACTTCCATGTTGTGGGTCCTCGTCTCTATTAGAATCTTCCCCCTCTACTTTCTCTTTTTCCACTTGATCTATTGGAACAAGGTCCGTAGCTGTTGGGTTGTCTGTTTGTATGATCTCTTTATCTCTTTCATCTAAACCCACTTCTTGAAGGTCCTCCAGGCTGGTTTTATCCGGCTTAATACCTGAGACATGAGTAACTTTGTCAGCCACATTAGAAGATTTTAAAGCACTTACCTGGGTAGTTTGTAGTGTCACGTTACTCCCAGATTCCTGCACCCAGACCAATGGAGGTTTATTTGAAACCCCAGATGTTGAAGCCTTTTGGGCAATGTCGGTATCATTGCCAAACTCCTTGGCTTGCTTAGGGTTGTCATTTACCATTGCTTGGGCTGCACGTTTTTCGTTTATCTTGTCACGGAGATCTTGTTGACCTCCATTGCCTTCTGATTCCAAATTATCATAGCATTTCTTGGCACTGTGACCCAAGCGAAAGTATCGCCAACAATAAGACAGTAACCGTTCATATAGTATCAGTTGTATGAGTGTCCCACCATTGAAGCCTATGCTCAACTTTGTCTTCAGCGGTTGTAGAAGATCAAGTTCCACACATGCTCTAGCGTAATCAGGACGGTTGCAGTCGAAAGTACCTTCGTCATACACAAGAGGTTCACCAATCCGTCTAACGATATCATAGAGCATCTCTGGTTTAAAAAATTACGTTTTAAGGGCCGGGAGTTTTATCCAGACAGAAACAATCGATGATTCTACCTTCGGATTGAATGTTGGTGTCCACTTAAGGACCCTCATCGGAAATCCATCGAACATAATTATCCTTCTCAGCCAAATTTTTGAATAATCTTCTTCACAACTTAATCTTATTAACACATGTTTAACATTCATAGTGCTAATCTTAAACTCACCCTTCAATTCTAATTCCATAAAGAGTTCGTGCAAGCGTTCCATGGTCGAAAAACCATGGGAAAACTTACCAATCAATGCAAACCGGAACGGTTGTGACAATTCCTCAATCTCGATGTCCGATAGTTGTATGTTTGGGATGCCGTTCCTTTTCGAAACTATTCCATAAGATTTTCTATTCGGATTCTTTGGGAATACGTGAACTTTTCCAAATCGTGGCAGTGAAGGTTGTCTAGCAGAAGAGGCCACGTCTGCATATGATTGTTTAGAGTCCTTTACGACAATCCTCTCATCATTATCAGACTGAGCCGCCTGCGTGGTGGCAGCAGCTGGCTGAGGTGGCGACGGCCGCAACATGGAAAACCCTGGCAATAACATTCGGCCGTAGAAGACGGACGATATTAGGTTTACCTCTAAATGAGTGGTTTTCCTTGTTACACTGGCTTGGCTGAACCAAACTTGAACTAAAATTCTACCCTATTTTACACTTGAACACTCCTACTTTGCCACGTGTAAATTTCAATGAGAAAAATCAATTTCCAGTAAAAAAATGTACTTGCAATTACTAGATTTTGAAGATACGTTTTATTTTGTCACCGAAAATTGAAATGTACCAAAAATGTTTTATTGGTCGAATTTGTATACTAAATTTACAATTTCAACTAGTAATAATATTTAGGGATAATTGTCTTTGACATATTCTGAATTTTGGCTAATTACACAAGTTCTCTCTTTTTCTTTTTTTCTTCTTTTTTTTTTTGTAATTTTGAAGAATTAAAAAAATATCTGTTGACAGATTGTAAGGTTTGACCCCCTAAAACATACTATTCCAGTCATAAATAACTATTGACCGATGAAGGTGAAGTGAGGGTGAAGGGTAAAATATCCAATATTTGTAAAAAAAGATAAACTTATTAATTTTATCCCATATGTATCCTCTTTTCAATTTTGGTCCCAACAGTTGTCATGTTCTCAATTTGCGTCCCATAAAATCACTTTTTTCTTAAATTAGGTCTCATTGATCAATTTCTGTCCAAATTTAACGTTTGACCGTTAAAAATGTTACTTTTTACCCTTTTGTTTTAAAAAAATTACTTTTTATCCTGTTAAAACATATTTTATATATATATATATATATATATATATATATATTATAATATTATAATATATTATATATACATTACATATATTATATTATACGTATTATATACATATTATATGTATATACTAATTATAATATATAATATACATATATATAAGGGCAAATTACATTTAGGTCCCCTGAGGTTTGCCCTAATTATAAATCAATCCCTCTTATTTCGAAAATTACATATTAGTCCCTAAAAGCACTGTTTCAATTGAGGTTCCTGGACGACGTTAGGGCTCCATTAATTTTGACATTTGAATTTCCTAAAAATATTACAAAAAAGTCCCTGAACTATGAATTTTCTTACAAAACGACCCCTTAACTAAATCACATCAACAATGTAGTCCTGTCAAAAGTAACGGAATCCTAACGGCGTCCAGGGACCTCAATTGAAACAGTGTTTTTAAGGACTAATATGTAATTTTCGAAACAAGAGGGACTGATTTGTAATTAGGGCAAACCTCAGGGGACCTAAATATAATTCGCCCTATATATAATATATATTATATATATTATAATATATAATACATATAATATATATATATATATATTATATGTATATATATATTATATATACGTATTATATATGTGTATATAGGTGTTATAATATATAATACATATATATTATATCTTATATTTTGTTTGGGATGAAAATATAGAATTTAAATAGTTTGGGGTAGTTTTGAAAATATAAAAGAACCAAAAGGTGGTAAAAAATAATTCTTTTAACGGTCAAATGTTAAATTTGGATGAAAATTGGTCAATGGGACCTAATTTAAGAAAAAAGAAACTTTATGGGACGCAAATTGAGAACATGACAACTATTAGGACCAAATTTGAAAAAAAGGTTATATTATGGGGCGAAATCAATAATTTTCTCTTTCTCTCTCTATATATTAATTGATATGATCAAAATTTATCGCATATATAATTTAGATTATTTGAATAGGAAAGTTGTAATTTCTCAATTCTCACAAGAAATTTGCATAATCAAAGCCAAATTCTAGCTAGGGTATATATGTCAGTATAGTTATGTGAAGACATGCTTCTATACTTATCAAAGTTAAGTATTCTCTCTAAGTAGGTGATTAATTGGTATTATATATATAGGTGAAATTACATCCAGGTCCCCTGAGGTTTACCATAATTACAATTTAGTCCCTATTTTTTTTGTTTATTACAAATAAACTCCCATGAACACTGTTTCAGTTGAGGTCCCTGATGGAATAGTGGAAAAGTCAGGCATACACTTTTTCGTTTTTTACAAGAAAGTCCCTAGGAAGTAGGAACAGTGTCCATAGGGGTTTTTTTATAATAAACGAAAAGGCAGGGACTAAATTGTAATTATAGCAAACCTCAGGGGACCTGGATGTAATTTCCCCCATATATATATATGTTAAATTATTATGTCACTCTTCATAAATTTAAATTTCTAATATATGACAAAAACTTGAAAAATAGACAAACACATTGAAGAATAGGACAAAATGAGGGTTATATCAATAACAAGTTTAAAGTAATTTAGCTCCCTATGATAAAAAGAATTTTCAGTTTACCTCCTCAAGAAAAAAGGGTTAGACAAAAAAAGCAAAAAAAAACTCTGTCATAAAAAAATTAGTTTGTAAGACCCTATTTTTTTTTTTTTTTTTTTTTTTTTTTACACTGCCCCTCATTCAATTTGATCAACAAAAAGATGTGTTTTACCCAAAACACCCTCGATACATATACATATTATAATAATGGTATGCATATATAATATTATAATAAGAATATATAATAAATATCCAAAATTATAATAATATATTAATATAATTGTATAATATAATAATAAAAATATATATTATATTATATTATATGAAAATATAAATATTATATGCATATAGTATATCTATAATATATAATAATATAATAAAAATATATAAATGTTAAATCATAACTTTTTCATATTATTTTTGAAATATATTTATTAATATATATATATAAATTATAATAAATAAAAATTACATTTAAAATATTATTAATGAATAAAAATATAATACATATTATGTAAATATTATATATATATATATGATGGGTCTGAATATAGAAGGATCCAAATCCAATCACTTTCTATTTGTTAAAGTGGAAAACAGGGGAAGATGCTCAAATGTTCACCGGAAAAGTTGTGGATTCTACCTGCTAGGACAAACACCAGGAACAAACATAGGTCAGATGGCCAAACTGGGGGTGATGCCCAGTTTGGCTCTCCGACTCTCAAGTCAAATGATGATCTGAATGCAAGAATTCCAGTAAGTTGCAGAGTTTTTGCAAGTATGAATGGCTTACAGTGGAGAAGATGAAGTCCATTATTTATAGTTGAGGGTCAGGGACCCTTTAGTAATTTGCCCCTTGTGGTCCTGCCCTAATTCCGCCTCAACACATGGCGCAATGAGAAGAAACCTAGGAGGAATCTCCTGCAAAAGCTGGCGAAAAGGTGGTGCGGGTAACAATGGCAGGTGTGCAGGAGCGTACGGGGTGTCAGAGAGCCGTTTTGGGGGTTGGTAACGAGCGCCAGGGGCACGCTCGTGTCAACCATGAGCTTGATGGGCTTGTGGATCTAAGTGGGGATCCTTGTCCAGGCTGTACCATAAGGGGCGGACTTGGCCCCTTAGTTCGCTAGCATGACCGTGCTTTTGCCGAGGGCGTTATTCGCTCAGAATCCATTCAAAGGGGAAATTAAGGTATCCCATTAAAGCAAGGGCGACGCTCGTTCGTGAGCTACAATGAGTGGCACGCATCCAATACCGGGGTGCCACGTGTCAAAACGTGGCACGAGCGCGGAGGCGGCCGAGGGTGGCTTGGCTGGGATCAAGTGGCCATGTGCCTATAATTAGCGGCACCACGTGTTAAGACGGGGGCCCTGCATATTTTTTATCCCATCATTTTGCCCCCTAATTCAGGAGTCCTTAGTATAAGGGCTATAGAATTCAAATCCTTCAAATATTCCGAGGGCAGCGCTCGGGAGAAGAGGTGACTTGTTGGGAAATCTTCTTCTGATTAAGCATTAAATGTTTATCTCTTTAACTGACTGCTTGCGTCATTTCACTTTTAATGCTGATGGGAGAGTGGGTGCGACTTTTCAGGAAACGGCACGTGAATCTTGGGATGTGGGTGACGGTTCACAAAAGTGGGTGGTTACCTAGGCGGGAAATGATTGCTTTTGAATTTATTATCCCAAATCATACCCTATAAATAGGGGACTCCATACTTCTCTTCTTCTCCTTTACACGAGCCAAATTCCAGAGCCATTACTTCAAGAAAAATCCTCAGAGCAAATCTTGGAGAATTTCATCCCTCTTCAAGTTTTCCCATAAATCTTTAGGTAATCTTTTCATAAATCTTCTTTCTAACTTGCTAACCCCTAGTTTGTTAGGATCAAACTTTTCCATAATTTCTCCTGCTTCCCAAAATCCCCATATTTCCTTCAACCCTCCAAAAACCATGTCTGGAGATCACGTTGAAGAATTTACTCGTGAAGTTGAGGAGATGGCTACCCATAGTTCATCACATCCTAATTCACCCGGGGATGAAGAATTGGATACGGCAGTTTTCGCTATGGGGGAGAGGGATCCAGGGGATGTGGAGCATCTCTTTGAAGAGATGGATTTGGTGATAGAGGCAGAGATGCAAGGAGCTGTCCTTCCGATAACTGAGAGCGCCACTCACCCTCACCGCCGTAATGTAACGGTGGCTGTTTCCGCTCCTGTTCAAGGAAACCAGGGGGGCTGGGCCCTCGGAAGAGCCCCCAAAAAAGCGTAGAAAGAAGGGGAAGAAGAAGGCTTCCGAGGGCGAGGGTTCAGGTATGCAGGCGACCGAGAGGACCCCCGATGAAACTCCAAGCACAATAACCCAAGGGGAGATAGTGTCTATGATGGCCCCGATTCCAGTGGAGGATCCCTGCTCTGCACGAGCGGGCTAACAACCCACCTCCGGGAGAGATGGCAGTTTTTAAGGACTCAGTAACATTCGGAGGTCTAAGGTTCCCCATTCTTGTCCCGGTAGCCGACATCTTAATAATCTTAATTTGTGCCCTCACAAATTGTACCCAACGGCTTAGCGCTCATAAACATAATTCTCATGGCGTGTACCGAAAACCATCCTTCAATCCGTAATTTCAATACCCTGTTCCAGGTTGCACGTTCGCCTTACTCATCCCCTGGGGCGGGTTTTTATTACATCTAAGCAAAATCCGGCTCGAAATTGATTAACTGCCCCTCGCCAACTTATGGAGTGGAATGGAAAGAAAAGTTCTTCTTTGTGAGGGCTCCGGAAGATGACGATTTTGGGGTCCCACGAGAGTGGGTTTCGCATGGGGAGGCACCCCTCGTGAGGCACCGTTTGGACCCCACCTTGCCTGAGAACTGGGGCCAAGAGTTGGCCACTGCAATGAGGGACGAGGATTGGTTAATCCAAGCCAAGGATTTAATAGATGATGCAGAGGTCATGTTACTTTGTGGGCAAACAAATCACCCCGAATTTCTCAGAAACCCTCCCGCTCAAAATTTGGAGAGAGATGGTTAGCTTCTAGGGAACTAACTTTAGATAGGGTTACTAACTGTAGACTAGCATTCTTCTAATTTTATAAGGAAAGTTTAACCCTCGTTTTCTTCATTTCAAGTGTAAATATCATATTGGCGAAGAGAGGTGGAAACATGAGGAACGTGGCCAACTTTTTTAACGCCCGCAACCAACAACGAAACCAACAGCAACAGCAACAACAACCGCCTCAAGGATGGGGACCTGGCCGAAGGGATGACCGAGATGGTTATCAGGGAGCAAGTAGTAGCACGAGCGTCCAGCCCCAAGGCCGAGGGGAGAATCGCGGTGCCAACACTGACACGCGGATCGTTACTAGGCCCGCGGACACAGTCATTCCCAGGGGCACCACCCCGCCGGTTAGTGAATAAAACCGTCCACGCTCGAGTGTGGTTATCGGAGATCCCCAAGGGGGTGTCACTCATACTCCCAGAAAGAAGAAGAAGATGCCCGACAGTATTCCTGTATTGGCCAAGGGCAAGCAGGTTGTCGAGGGAACTCGAGGAGATGGTGACACTTCTTCCTCTGAGGAGGAACATCTGTGGAATTTCGAGCGGATGGGGGATAGGCTGTAAGGCCCCAGCTTTCGGCTTTTCAGGTAAGAACGCCACGTGTGAATTTGAGTGTAATAATTTAAATTAATTTGCTCATTTCTTCAAATTTATATGTCATGGCATAATTTTATAAAATTTTAATTCAAGTGTTTTTATGAAATTCGTACTAAATTGATACTTATTGCATAAATTGAATTTGATTGAAACGTGAATTAATTCCCGATCATGATTTATTTTCTTTTATGTCCTTATTTGATCTTTTTCTTAAATTTGGGGACTAAATTGCATGACTTGTGCATTAGACTTAAGTGATCATTTATTATGGAAGTGGACTTAATTACAAAACTTACGAAGTTGAGGGACTTAATAGCAATTAGAGCATCTTTTTCTTGCATTTTAGCAGCATTCACGTACCTTTGCTCCTCATTTCATACAAACATTTCATACTTGTTCATTTGCTTCCTTCTTTAACCGATCCAAAAAAAAAAAACCCTACAAGAGAAGGAAGGATTTCTTCAATTCAAGCTATATTTTGTGGGTTTTATATACATTGGAGAATCATCATTATCATATCTTTATCTCTTCTTCCATTTCTTTCATTCAAGGTAACTTTGGAGATTTTGATGAATTCTTGAATTTAATGTGGTGTCTAGGGTTATGGTTTGGATTGGTTGAATTAGGTATTTCTTGTTGGAAGCATGTTGGTGAACTTTGAGCTTGAATTTGATGTATATATATTGAAGTTTATGAACTTGGAGCATGAGTTGATATAGGGGTTTGAAATGAGTGATTCTTGATGATCAAACTTGGATTTAAGTGTTTATATGAGTTATTATTGAACTACAAGTATGCTAGTATACATATTGCATGATTTGTGTCATTTGGAGATGGAATTATAGAGCATTTGTGTATTGTGGTTTTTGTACGTATCTCCTCTGCTGCTGCTCTGTTATCTGCTATAATTGCCTATTGGGAGCGGCCCTTCCCATCCCAGTTCATTTTGGGAACGGCCGTTCCCACCCCTGCCAGTTATCCCACGAGACTGGGAACGGCCCTTCCCAGTTTTGGCTTACAGCCGGAACGGCCCTTCCCAGCCCCAAAATTTTCCCAAAACTTACAGATGCACGGGATTGAATCAGGGAGCCGAGAACGGTCCTTCCCATTTCCAGTTCAAAACCGGAACGGCCGTTCCCATGCTCCAGAGGGTTCAGTGAATTTTTTGCATAAAATTGAGTTTTCATAATCCGTTTTTAATGCCATAATTGATTGATACGTGTTATTATATACTCATTTTATGCATGAATATGATCATACCATTCCCTAATTGTCAATGCACGTTATAAAGTTCATGATCACACCGTTCGTCCTAATTGGTACATTTGAGTCGTGTCTCACGAACAATAGTCTTTCTTGCACAAACCAGCTTCCTGGTGACGAGGAGCAGGCCCCGTGAGCTATTTCCTTGTTTATTTTGGTCACACAGGTGAGGTTTAATTTCTAGAGATATAGAACCTTTACAACCCTTATGTGTATTTTGGCCAAAATGTATTAATATATCTATAGATTTTCATAAACCTCAAATGATTTCAAACTTCACCGAGTCTACTGTATTGAATTGACCGTACTTTGGTGAGTATACTGTATTGTACTGTGGGCCCGAGGCTAGTGGCTTGAGCCAACCGGGAAAGCATGGGCTGACGGGTAACTCTAGCGCTATCCTCACCATTTTGGGATGACCCCTGAATCCACTATGAGATTAGTGGAGGAAGGAGTTCCGGGATTAGGGATTCATGTACCCTCTGCTCAAATTGACTGGATGGTTGGGTCTTGCAAACCCATCATCACCTGGAGGAAGAAGGGACTGAAACTGCTACTGAATGTACTGCACAGTAATAACTTGCTTGATCACCTAAATTATTGATAACCTAATTATTGTACACAGTCAGAGTAAGGTTGGAGAATTGCCCTCACTCGCCGGGCCACTGATTGACTAAAATTGAAATAATCGTTAAAATTGACAGTTGTAACCTCGGGCGATATTATATCTTATTTTCTTAAATTGTTTTGTTTTCCAAAATATTACCCGAGATTATAACTTGCATGTATGTGCGCATATATTTACTTATACCCCTCACTCAGTCCATGGTAGACTGACGCCTCAACCTTTCAATTTTTGCAGATGCGTGCTAGGCGGGAATTAGAGTCGAGTCCTGTCTTTAATTTAGATCTAGCACACTTCACCTTCACTTTATGTTCATGTATTGACACTTATGATATTTTTGGCATGTCTTGTGGAATATTTTGGAGATGATATTGTATTGATATGTATGGAGTAGATAGCATGCTTTTGGACACTTGACACTTGAGATATGATAATGAAATTTTATGCTTCCGCTTTTATTGCTCTGAATTGATTGTTTGGTTTCGGGTTAGTCCCGCCTAGCTATTGTCGGTTTTTTTGTTGTCTCCCTTTCGCTATAGCCTTGGTTCATGTATGAATTGTCCATTTCATATGTGGATTGAACTATAGTACGGGGGATGTGGTACCTAGCATTCCGGGTGCTACATCCTAAGGTGGTATCAGAGCCCGGTTGTAAAATCGGGTCTCTAGTGTCGTGTCTTGTGAGTCTAGATCGGACGACATAGGAATTAATTCTTAACTTGAGAGTCTTGCATCATTATTTGAATTATTTCAACCTATTTGAATTATTTGAACTTCTGTGAATTATTTAAATTTTATGATTTATGTGCAACTTGGTCATTATCTGCACACATTTGCACTTAGTAATTGAACATGCATACTAGTGACTTGATTTCAGGATGGCTTGCGATAGGCATCAGCTTGATCGTTCTCCGGGACATCGACATCATCATCATCATCGCCGTGAGAGATCACCGCCTCCTCCTCCACCTCCTCAGGCTCAGCCCCAGGACTTTATTAAGGTAGTGGTTGGTCTTATTGATCAGAGGCTTCAGGAGTATATTCCTCCAGCACCACCAGTTCCACCACCACAGGCGGGGGCACAGATTTTAGCGGTTTTTAGGGAGTTTCAGAACCAGCACCCACCAAAGTTCTATAAAGGGAACGATCTTCAGGCCGAGCAGTGGCTGAAAGAAGTTGAGAGGATTTGGGAGCTTATCCCGTGTGACTCACAGGAGAAGGCCCGATGCACCATTTCTTTGATTCAGGGCGAGGCATACTCATGGTGGGAGAGTGCCCGGATTGTACTAGATGTCGTCGGTGTGGAAGTTAATTGGGAGGTTTCGCCAGAGAGTTCAGAAACAAGTTTATTCCTCTATCTTCTCGCACCCGCAGATTGAAGGAGTTTACTGACCTTAAGCAGGAAAGCAGGTCTGTTTCAGAGTATATCACCGAGTTTGAGAGATTATCCCGCTATGCACCTAATATAACGAGTGATGATTTCCATAAGGCGATGCAATTTGTTCAGGGCCTTAGACCGGATATTCAAACAGCGATTGAGGCGGTTAACACGAGCACCTGGTTGAAGGCTACTACAAAGGCATTGAAAGTTGAGGATTCAGTGAATGCAAGACGATCTACCTATTGTTCAGGTTCGGGTTTAGGATCCGGATCGGGTTTCAGAGTTTCTGGTTCGGGGCTCCAGTTCGGGCAAGAGGCCTATGACTTATTCTTCTCCACCACCAGCTCCGAAGGGCCCTGGAAAGAAACCTCGACCCACGGGACCAGTGTTTAGAACTCCAGCTTTGCCACCACCACCCGAGAGGTCTGCATGTACCTTCTGTGGACAGACTCTATTTATAATAACTGTAGGAGGCGTCTGGGCTTATGTTTGATTTGTGGGAGTGTTGAGCACATGGTAGATGGATGTCCAGATCGCAGGATTCCGCCACCTGGGGGTCAGAGACCACTGATTAGAGCTCGTGCTTATGCTCTGGACGGAGAGCAGCAGGATGTTGAGATTGATCCCACCGCGGTAGTTGAAGGTACCATTTGCATATATGGCACGAACATTCATACTTTATTAATTTGATCCGGGAGCTACACACTCCTTTCTCTCTAGTGCTATATGTATTTCTTTGCCTTTGCCTGTTATTCGCTCTCTTGCATGTTATGTGGTTAGTTCTCCTTTCGGTGGTAGTATAGAAACTAATCGGGTGTTCACAGAGGTTCTGGTGAGTATCGAGGGTCGAGTTTTCCTGACAGACTTCATTGAGATATCGATGACTCGCTATGGATCTATATTGGGCATGGATTGGTTGTACAGACATTGTGCTACAGTTGATTGTAGGGCAAAGAGAGTTCAATTGGGATCAGATTTGATTGTTGGTTGGAGTTCTAAGACGGTGCCTCTACTTTCTTTCACAGAAGCTCAAAAATTGGTCCGAGAGGGAGCTACGGGTTTCATTGCATATATTCTCAACAAGCCCAAGGATCAGATTAAGTTGGAAGAAACGGAAGTAGTGAAGGAATTTCCCGAGGTCTTTCCTAAGAAATTGGATTCTTTACCTCCAGATCGGGAAATTGAGTTTGTGATTGATTTGTACCCTAATGCAGAGCCGTACTCCAAGACTCCATATCGCATGGCTCCGGCCGAGTTGAAAGAGTTGAAGGCTCAACTTGATGCGCTGTTGGAGATTAGGTACATTAGACCGAGTTCTTCTCACTGGGATGCACTAGTTTTGTTTGTAAAGTAGAAGGACGGAACTTTGAGAATGTGCATAGACTATAGGGAGTTGAATCGGATGACTATCAAGAATAAGTATCCCCTTCCACATATCGAGGAATTATTTGATATACTTCAAGGATCTAAAGTTTACTCGAAATTGGATTTGAGACAGGGATACTATCAGCTACGAATCCGAGTCGAAGATATTTCAAAGACAGGATTTAATACTCGGTAAGGGCGTTATGAGTTCGTGGTGATGCCGTTTGGTCTAACTAATGCCCCTGTAGCTTTTATGGATATGATGCACCAGATTTTCAGACCTTTTCTGAATAAGTTTGTGGTGATTTTTATTGATGATATTCTGGTTTTCTCTAAGTCTACCGAGGATCATGCGAGACATCTTCAGTTGGTATTGAGGACCTTAAAGGGGCATCAGTTGTTTGCAAAATTCAGTAAGTGTGAGTTCTGGATTGACAGGGTTTCTTTCTTAGGGCAAGTGATATCGGGTAATGGGTTGGAGGTTGATCCTTCGAAGATTGAGTCGGTTTTGAAATGGGAAAAACCGAAGAATGCCTCGAAGATTAGAAGTTTCTTGGGTTTGGCAGGTTATTACCGGAGGTTTGTAAAGGATTTCTCAAAGTTAGCTGCTCCTTTAACCCGGTTGACAAAGAAGGATGTGAAATTCATTTGGGATGAAGATTGTGAAAAGAGTTTCACTTTCTTGAAAGAAAAGTTAGTCTCTGCTCCAGTGTTAGCCTTTCCGGAAGGTTCAGAAGGGTAAGTTATTTATACAGATGCTTCTAAAGAAGGTTTGGGATGTGTGTTAACTCAGAGAGGGAAGGTAACTGCTTATGCATCCCGGAAGTTAAAAGAGCACGAAAAGAATTATCCGACACATGATCTTGAGCTTGCCGCCGTGGTCTTTGCACTTGGAAAGTGGAGACATTATTTATACGGGGTGTCTTTCGAGATTTTCACCGACCACAAAAGCCTCCAGTATTTATTCACTCAGAAGGATTTGAATATGAGGCAACGACGTTGGATGGAACGGTTAGAAGATTATGATTACACTATCAAATACCATCCCGGCAAAGCCAATGTGGTCGCCGATGCACTTAGTAGGAAGACTAGTGTATCGAACTTGGAAGTGGGTGAAAGTAGTGGAATCGAGCTAATTGTTATAAGGGCTCGTGTTTCTAATATTTCGATTCAGCCGGATTTAAAGCACAGATTATTCGAGGCTCAGACTAGTGATTCAGAAGTTCAAAAATTGGTAGCTAAAGCAAGAGCTGATCCGGAGTGTCCATTCGGGTTCGATGAAATCGGTCTTCTTCGTTTCATGAACCGAGTGGTTGTACCCGAAGAGTTAAAACGGGTATTGCTCAAGGAAGCTCACAGATCGGCTTATTCTACCCATCCTGGAGGAAACAAGATGTATAAGGACTTGAGGTAATATTATAGGTGGCGTGGATTGAAGAAAGATGTTGCCGAGTATGTGAAGCATTGTATCACTTGTCAGAAAGTGAAAGCCGAGCATCAGAAACCTAGAGGTCTTCTACAGACGTTACCTATTCCCGAGTGAAAGTTGGAGAATGTGACGATGGATTTTGTGTCCGGGTTACCTAAGGTAAAAGGAGGGTTTGATGGTATTTGGGTGATTGTGGACCATTTGACAAAGTCTGCACATTTTCTGCCGGTCAGGATGTCTTATAAGATTCGCAAGCTAGTCGAGCTTTATAACAGGGAGATTATTCAACTTCACAGGATTTCGGTTAGTATCGTTTCAGACAGAGATCCTCGGTTCACTTCGAAGTTGTGGCGAGAATTACAAGAGATTTTGGGTACAAAGCTTCAGTTCAATACATCATTTCATCCACAAACAGACGGTCAGTCCGAGAGATTAATAAGATATCTTGAGGATCTACTTCGAGCTTGTTCATTGGATTTTCAGTCTTCTTGGCATGATCAGCTACCTTTGATTGAATTCGCTTACAATAATCTTTTTCAAGCCTCAATTGGAATGGCACCGTATGAGCTACTTTATCGTCGAAAATATCGTTCTCCGTTGTTCTTCGACTTGCAGGAATAGAAATGGACTAAACAGGATGGCGTTAAGAAGGGTGAGAAGTTGGAAAAACCTTCTAAGGCCGTTCAAGCTATGATTGAGAAAGTCCAATTAATACAACAACGGATGAAATCAGCTCAGGACAGACAAAAGAGCTACGCCGAACATCGTAGAAGGGATCTCGAATTTGAAGTTAGAGACCGGGTATTCTTGAAGGCGTCTCCACGTAAAGGATTTGCTCGGATTGGGAAAGGAGGTAAGCTTAATCCTCGTTATTTAGGTCCTTTTGAGATTCTTGAAAGAGTTAGAGAAGTTACCTATCGGTTGGACCTACCACCGAGCCTCACGGTGATTCACAATTTATTTCATGTATCCCAGCTAAGAAAATATTACCCCGACCAAACCGAGATCCTTCCAGTTGAAGAAGTGGAATTGGAACCGAATCTAACCTTTGTTCAGAAACCGGTTAAGATTTTGGATAAGAAGTTTCACGAATTGAGACATCAGAGGATTCCCATGGTTATGGTTCTTTGGCGAAGTGTTAAGACTGAAGAAGCCACGTGGGAGACCGAAGACAAGATGAGACGGTTCCATCCAGAGTTATTTCCTTCCGATCAGTGAATCTGGGGACCAAATTCTTTTAAGGATGGAGGATTGTAACGCCCCAGCTTTCGGCTTTTCAGTTAAGAACACCATGTGTGAGTTTTGAGTGTAATAATTTAAATTAATTTGCTCATTTCATCAAATTTATATGTCATGACATAATTTTATAAAATTTTAATTCAAATGTTTTTATGAAATTCGTACTAAATTGATACTTATTGTATAAATTGAATTTGATTGAAACGTGAATTAATTCCCGATCATGATTTATTTTCTTTTATGTCCTTATTTGATCTTTTTCTTAAATTTGGGGACTAAATTGCATGACTTGTGCATTAGACTTAAGTGATCATTTATTATGGAAGTGGACTTAATTACATAACTTATGAAGTTGAGGGACTTAATAGCAATTGGAGCATCTTTTTCTTGCATATTAGCAGCATTCACGTGCCTTTTCTCATACAAACATTTCATACTTGTTCATTTGCTTCCTTCTTTAACCGATCCAAAAAAAAAAAAAAAACCCTACAAGAGAAGGAAGGATTTCTTCAATTCAAGCTATATTTTGTAGGTTTTATATACATTGGAGAATCATCATTATCATATCTTTATCTCTTCTTCCATTTCTTTCATTCAAGGTAACTTTGGAGATTTTGATGAATTCTTGAATTTAATGTGGTGTCTAGGGTTATGGTTTGGATTGGTTGAATTGGGTATTTCTTGTTGGAAGCATGTTGGTGAACTTTGAGCTTGAATTTGATGTATATATATTGAAGTTTATGAACTTGGAGCATGAGTTGATATAGGGGTTTGAAATGAGTGATTCTTGATGATCAAACTTGGATTTAAGTGTTTATATGAGTTATTATTGAACTACAAGTATGCTAGTATACATATTGCATGATTTGTGTCATTTGGAGATGGAATTATGGAGCATTTGTGTATTGTGGTTTTGGTACGTATCTCCTCTGCTGCTGCTCTGTTATCTGCTATAATTGCCTATTGGGAGCGGCCCTTCCCATCCCAGTTCATTTTGGGAACGGCCGTTCCCACCCCTGCCAGCTGTCCCGCGAGACTGGGAATGACCCTTCCCAGTTTTGGCTTACAGCCGTAACGGCCGTTCCCAGCCCCAAAATTTTCCCAAAACTTACAGATGCACGGGATTGAATCGGGGAGCCGGGAACGGCCCTTCCCATTTCCAGTTCAAACCCGGAACGGTCGTTCCCATGCTCCAGAGGGTTAAGTGAATTTTCTGCATAAAATTGAGTTTTCATAATCCGTTTTTAATGCCATAATTGATCGATACGTGTTATTATATGCTCATTTTATGCATGAATATGATCATACCATTCCCTAATTGTCAATGCACGTTACAATGTTCATGATCACGCCGTTCGTCCTACATTTGAGTTATGTTTCACGGACAATTATCTTTCTTGCACATACCAGCTTCCTGGTGACGAGGTGCAGGCCCCGTGAGTTATTTCCTTGTTTATTTTGGTCACACAGGTGAGGTTTAATTTCTAGATATATAGAACCTTTACAACCCTTATGCGGATTTTGGCCAAAATGTATTAATATATCTATAGATTTTCATAAACCTCAAATGATTTCAAACTTCACCGAGTCTACTATCCTGAATTGACCGTATTTTGGCGAGTATACTGTATTGCACTGTGGGCCCGAGGGTAGTGGCTTGAGCCAACCGGGAAAGCATGGGCTGACGGGTAACTCTAACGCTATCCTCACCATTTTGGGATGACCCCTAAATCCACTAGGAGATTAGTGGAGGACGGAGTTTCGGACTTAGGGATTCATGTACCCTCTGCTCACACTGACTGGATGGTTGGGCCTTGCAAACCCACCATCACCCGGAGGAAGAAAGGACTGAAACAGCTACTGCATGTACTGCACTGTAATAACTTGCTTGATCACCTAAACTATTGACAACCTAATTATTGTACACAGTCGGAGTAAGGTTGGAGAATTGCCCTCACTCGTCGGGCCACTGATTGACTGAAATTGAAATAATCGTTAAAATTGATAGTTGTAACCTCGGGCGATATTATATCTTATTTTCTTAAATTGTTTTGTTTTACAAAATATTACCCGAGATTATAACTTGCATGTATGTGCACATATATTTACTTATACCCCTCACTCAGTCCATGGTAGACTGACGCGTCAACCTTTCAATTTTTGCAGATGCGTGCTAGGCAGGAATTAAAGTCGAGTCCTGTCTTTAATTTGGGTCTAGCACACTTCACCTTCACTCTATGTTCATGTATTGACACTTATGATATTTTTGGCATGTCTTATGGAATATTTTGGAGATGATATTGTATTGTATGTATGGAGTAGATAGCATGCTTTTGGACACTTGACACTTGAGATATGATAATGAAATTTTATGCTTCCGCTTTTATTGCTCTGAATTGATTGTTTGGTTTCGGGTTAGTCCCGCCTAGCTATTGTCGGTTTTTTTTATTGTCTCCCATTCGCTATAGCCTTGGTTCATGTATGAATTGTCCATTTCATATGTGGATTGAACTATAGTGCGGGGGATGTGGTACCTAGCGTTCCAGGTGCTACATAGGCACTTTGATCGTGCCCCTGAGGATGGCCCTACTTTGTTGAGCGAGCGCACACCTTCTCGTACCATCACTCAAGGACTCTATGTGAGCGTCCAATTCTCTGGGGATCATCCTGGGGATCATCGAGCACTGTTCTCCCAAAATTCTGAGAGGGTGGCAGGAGATCTTATCCACGCTCTCATCTCCGTAAGTCCCCTTTTATTTGGTTATCTTCCTTCACATGTTTTCTTCCGTAAAATGCTGAAGTATAGAAATCTCCTTTTCCTTCAGCAAGTGCTTTCGAGGGCCAAAAACCTCCAAATGCGAGCGATTGTATATTCCGAGCGCAAGGCTAAATACAAAAAGATGGCACTCACGAATGACCCCGCTCAGATTCAGGAGGAATTGGATGTTGAGAAAGCCAAATTTCTCTCCCTTGAAACCGAGCATGCCAAGGTGCAGGAGGAGCTGAAGAAGCTGAAGGAAGATTTCAAGAAGTCAGAGGATGCTCGGAAGAAGCTCCGCTCAGATTATGCTAAGCTCTCTAACAACCATAAAAAGTTGATGGATGGCCGGAATGGGTGGGTTTCTAAGCCCAACGCGGCTGAGAAGAAGTATGCGGATGCGGTCAGACAATTTCCTGATCAAATTGAGAAGGCGAACAAGGAGGCACTCCTTAAGTTCTGTCATTCCAAAGCCTTTGGCTTTGCCGTCTCGCTCCATTGCTCTGATGAAGCTCAAAACGCCTTTAACTTGGCTATTGAGCAAATGATCCACTTAGGCCTAACAGAGGCTTCTTCATGAGGGCATGCTGACATGGGGCTAAGATTTGATGAGCGATGTGTTGAACCTAATAATAGAGATGAGGATCCAGAGGCTAACCTTGTAGAGCCAGAATATGGCTACCTTGTAGAGATCCTTTAAGACGAATACATGGCCGCTCACCCGCCGGAGGAAGCGCCTGGCGTGGATGCCCAGAATGAGGGAGTTAATGATGCCGCATCTGCCCCCGAGGGCCCTCAAGAGATTGTTCCTCAAGCGGATACTCACGCTTTGGTCAACAAGAATGCCACTTCCCCCCCGGCCGATGTGATAACTCCAGTGCCCGCGGTCGAGACCACTGAGCCTTCGAGCGCTGCTATTCAAGTCACTCAAGGCTATCAAGTCCAAGTCCCTGTTCCTCAAGCGCAGAATGAAGTGTTGGACTTAGAAGATGGCCCTACTCCCAACGCTTGAAATAATCCTCCCAAATGCATGTTATCCTTTCCTTATTCCTGTAATTTTTGTTTTTTGTATGAATTCCCAGGGCCAGAATGCCCTTGTTTTGTAATGCCGATCATCTGCCCTTTGGCTTTATTAATGAATCATCGTTTTTCTTTTGCTGCTATGTTGTGTCTCATGTAATTTACTCGTGCACTTGTTTCATCATATCCTCTTTTGTAAGAATAGAGTAAAAGCTAAGTAAATAGGCGTATAAAAACTTGTGAATTTTTATTAAGTCTTTTGATAACTCGAGGGTCCCATTTCGAGGACATCTTGGTTAAGACTTGTGAAAAATTATCTAAGTTTTTGTTTACGAATTGTGGGACACGAGGGCCCCGGTCTTTTTTTATTTTTTTTCTTATCGTTCATGTTACCTGAGGGTCCCGTTTTCGAGGGAACCCTGGTGTGGAAACTTGTCTAAAAGTTTCTTTTCCCCAGTGTTTGGTTACAGGGGGTTTTCCTGCGAGGGAGCACAAAGGCCACTCCTCGAGGGTGCCTTGGTCAGGATTTGTGGAAACTTGTCTAAAAGTTTCCCCCCAAGTGTCTTGGATACGAGGGGTTCATTCAAAAGCGACCCGGTGCTGCTTTTCCTAGAAAGTTTTCCCAAGTGTTGCAGTGTTCGAGCACGAACAGGCAGCGGTATCTGGTTAGGCTTGCTCTTTGCCTCGTGGTCACCATTCGTTCAATTCCCAAAGAGGGTGGACCTCTAGGTGGGATCCTGCCACTTGATAGGCGTATTTTGCCCTCGAGGGAGGGGGATTCGTACGCCTTGGACCTGTGTGGCAATTGCCCAGGTTTCCAAGGGGAATCACTTACCATCTTTAAAGACACTTCATACCCAAAAAATCATTTCAATAGATAACGCTTATAAACAGTAAATACATAGAGCCCAGATATGGGTTTTTACAAAGTTGTAAATGATTAAACATAAAACCTTTGTAGATTGCATGCATCCCATGGACGTGGGAGACGTTCACCCTGGAGCGTCTCGAGCGTGTATGTGTTGTTAGCTCTGATTTGTATAATTTTGTAGGGGCCTTCCCAGTTGGGGTTCAACTTGCCCACATGCTTTGAGACTTCAACCTTCTTTAAAACTAAGTCTCCTAGCTGGAAAGTTCTTTCTCTAACCCGCTTGTTATACTGTCGAGCGACGGATTCTTTATATTCATGAATACGTAACCAGGCCTTGTCTCTTTTTTTTTCCAAATGATCTAACTCCAATCTTTTGTTATCCTTGTTTGGCCCGGGCTCGAAATACGCCACTCGAGCAGATTCATGTACAACTTCTCCTGGTATCATTGCTTCTGAGCCATAGACAAGTGAGTAAGGGGTTTCACCAGTGGCCGCTCTTGGGGTGGTGCGATAAGCCCATAAAGCTCCTTGTAACTCCTCGGCCCACTCGCTCTTTTTGCTCTCAACCATGGTTTTCAGATGCTGTAAGATGATCCTGTTGGTGACTTCCGCTTGACCATTGGCCTGAGGGTGGCCCACTGAAGTAAAGCGTTTCTCAATGCCTAACTTGGAGCACCATTCTCGGGTATCATCTGCTATGAATTGGGATCCGTTATCAAGTACCCTCGGAATGCTATACCTGCAAATAATGTTCTTCCAAATAAAATCCCTTATCACCCTAAAGGTGATTTTTGCGATGGCCTCGGTCTCAGCCCATTTGGTGAAGTAATCAATGGCTAGGATGAAAAACTTTTCTTGTCCAACCGCCATAGGTAGGGGGCCAACAATATCAATACCCCACTGATCAAAGGGCCACGAAACGTCTATGGGGATCATTTAAGCCGCTGGCAATTGGGGAACATTAGAGTGAAATTAGCACTTGGGACATTTCCTGGAAAATGCTATGGAATCTTGGAGGACCGTGGGCCAATAGAATCCGCTTCTCAGTATCTTTTTGGCATGAATGCGTGCCCCAGAGTGGTTCCCACAACTCCCTCCGTGAACGTGCTCGAGGATCTCTTTGGCCTGCGAGGGCCTTAAACATCGCATTGGCGGGCCTTGGAAGGATTTCTTGAAGAGTCTACCCTCGTTATCCGGAGAGAAACGAGGGGCCTTGCTCCGGATTTTTCGTGCCTCCACTTTATCGGTAGGGCAAGTACCATCTTTAAGGAATCTGACAATGTCATCGAGCCAACAGGGCTCGGTGGGATCAATCATAGCTACCGCTCTGACGGGCTTTTTCCTCTAAATTAATGGTTCCTCTGTTCGGAGAAATGTGACAGAATGTTCGCAAGCTCCCTCAAGGCCAGAAGCAAATTTGGACTTGGAGTAAGTGAAATTCCTTGAACTTTCCGACTATCTCTTTTGCTTTCCCTAAGTATTGCACCATGGTGGTTTCTCGAGCTTCATAAGTTCCCTC
Organism: Lantana camara; assembly: GCA_037501455.1. NCBI lineage: Eukaryota > Viridiplantae > Streptophyta > Magnoliopsida > Lamiales > Verbenaceae > Lantana > Lantana camara. The sequence goes on along the minus strand of CM074855.1, from coordinate 23,473,631 downwards.
AATTTGACTTGCAATCAGCTGCGAATCGACGTAAGTTGTGACCCTGGAAGCTCCATTCTGGAAAGTAATTTCCAACCCTTGTATGAGGGCCTCGTACTCCGCTTCATTGTTTGTGATTTGAAAATCCAGCCTGATTGCGAAGTCTATCTCAACTCCGTTGGGATCCCTGAGGGTTACCCCTTCTCCTTCCCCTTAAGAGGTTGAGGAACCATCTATGTGCAAGACCCATAGACCGTGGTTTTCAGGAACAGTAGGTTCTAAACCAAAGCATTCAACCAGTAAGTCCGCAACTAGCTGCGCTTGTATGGCCGTTCTAGGCTCGAAGCTTAGGTTGAACTGGCTCAGTTCAATGGCCCATTTTATTAGCCATCCGGAGACATCGGGCTTGGATAGAACTTGTTTCAAAGGTTGATCCGTAAGGACGGTGATTGAGTGCGCTTGAAAATAAGGCCTCATCCTCCTTGATGCATTAATGAGGGCAAAAGCGAACTTTTCAATTTCCAAATACTTCTTTTCAGTGCCCTACAATGTCTTACTCAAGTAATAGACAGGTAGATGTTTGCGCTCGCGCACGGCTACCAAAACTGCGCTCGTGGCCTCCGCGGAGACAGAAAGGTATACGAATAAGTTTTCACCCGCCACGGGCTTTGTCAGGAGGGGAGTGCTCGAGAGGTAAGGTTTCATATCTTACAAGACTTTTTCACATTCTTCAGTCCAAGAGAAATTTCGAGCGTTGCGTAGAATTTTTAAGAAGGGAGATTTTTGTCTGCTGAGAGGGAGATGAATCGGTTCAAAGAGATTATCTTCCCCACTAACACTTGCACGTCCCTGAGGTTGCGAGGGGATGGAATATCTAAGATGGACTTGAACTTTTCAGGATTGGCTTCAATCCCACGCTGGCTAACCATGTAGCCAAGAGTTTTTCCCCTCTTACTCCGAAAGTACACTTGGATGGATTTAACTTCATGCCGTACTGGCGTAGGATGCCAAACGTGCACTTAAGGTCTTCTAAGTGCGAAGATTGGCGCTCACTCTTGACGATCATGTCATCTACGTACACCTCCATTGACCCACCAACTCAATGGTGAGAAATTTCTCCGTGAGCTCGATCCGTCCACTTTCTTGCTCTCGGGCCCCTCGCTCCCGCTCATGTCATCTACGTACACTCTACTTCCTTAGGAAAAAGATTGTTTCTTGCTCTCGCTCGTCCACTTTCTCCTCAGAGGAGGCTTCTCCGGGTAGCACCCGGAACGCCGAGATGCCACACCCCTGCACTATAACTCAGTCCACATACGAAATGGATGATCCGTACAAGAACCAAGACTATAGCGAACGGGTGACAATGCAAAAAACAATCTACCTAGACGGGACTAGACCCCAATTCAATTAAATCCAATACATGAAAATTCGAAAGCGGAAATATAAACACTAACATTTCAATATCATATACCAAATATCCAAAATACTCATCCTATTCTAGCTCATATATCAATACATTATCATCTCCAACATATTATACACGCACAAGTCTCCAAAACTAACAGGAACCCTAACAAGATAAAGGCGGAAATACCAAGAACATGAAAATCCGATGCTAGACTTAGCTGAACAAAAGACACAACTCGGACTCTCGCCTAGCACACGACCGTGAGTACCTGAAAAGTGATGGTGTCAGTCTACCGAAGACTGAGTGAGGGGTTTAAATAAATATAAGCACAATTACCATGCAAGCTATAATCTCGGGTAAGTTTTCATAAAAGAAACAATATAAGTTCAAATATTAAAGTAATTCTCGCCCGAGATTACAACTAATCAATATAATAATTCAATACGTGGCCCGGCGAGTGAGGGCAATTCTCCAACCTTTCACCAAAAGTGTACAATCATTCAGTTATTAAGTGATTAGGTGATCAAGCAATCAATTTACAGTGCATAATTAGTAGTTTTAATAACTCCTTCTTCCTCCGGAGGATGGTGGGATTGCAAGGCCCCACCATCCACTCATGGTGTACGTCGGGAACATGACTCCCACGCACAGGATTTCTTCCTCCACCAAACCTCCTGCTGGATTCAGAGGTGATGCCACAATGGTGAGGATAGTGCAAGAGTTACCCGTCAGCCTTTGCTTTCCCGGTTGGCTCAATACACTACCCTCGGGGCCCAACGTGAACAATAGTTACTCGCCAAAACAATCAATCAATCAATTCGTTCATTTCATGAAACCTGTTGTAAATCAATAAGATTTGAAAACTATAATTATATATATACTTTTGGCCGAAAACAACATATAGGGTTGTAAGGGTTCTAAGTATCTAGAATTAAACCTCACCTGACGAGCGACGGGACAAGACAAGGGTCCAAGAAGGTGCCCAAACGATCCATGATCTCCGTCCTGGAGAAAAACTGGTCAAGAAAAGGAATAGTGGAAACCTGTGAGACGAGACTCAATATGAGACCAAGTATGACGCACGGCCATACTCATGTAAATAAATAAAACAAGTAATCAAGTGACACTTAGCATGTATGAAAACCAATTAACACCTAAGAGGTGAAATTAATATCAAGAAATCATGTATTCATATTATTCAATTATTTCAAGTTCAATTCATGTAAGGCATGGAATCACACAATCACATTTGAGCAATTAAGTACCAAGAAGTGTCAATTAGGAGCATAATTATCAATTAATCAAGTATATGTATCATATAATTCACATATGGGAGCCAAGAGAGTGAAAGGAATGCAATAAGAAAGGTTTTGGTGAAGTTTGGCAAAAACGGATAATTTTAGGAAACGCACATGCTGTAGAAAAACTGCAATATCTTTAATTATAGAAGTGGGAATTGAGTTTTGTTTGTTGGGAATGAAACTAGACATAAATACCTTTCCGAGGATATATGGCTCGTATTTTATTTCAAAGTGAGGAGAAAATGGCATGAGTCCGAAATTAAGCGAGTGCAGTTTTGTCGGGAAAATAGCGACACCTTAAAGAATTAATTATATCTCACAAATGAGAAGAGATATTGAGTTGATTCCAATTGGAGGTTGTTCTAAACTTCAAGAGGTTTCCGTGAGTTTAAAAATCAGGTCAATTGGAGTTCGGATGTGGGTGTCGCGACCGTGACAAAATTGCACTGGAAAGTAGTCGCAGAGCCGACTGAAAATTAGCCAACTTTCAAATTGTTGGTCGAGGGCGCGACCTTCAAGTCCAGCAGCAGAAAAATCTTCGGGAAAAACAGGGCAAGCTCGATTTTTTGGCTCCCAATCCATACCAACACAAATCCAAGGCAAGAATCAAATCAAAACTAAGATATATCATGCATATAACTCATATATATCAATTAGGCACCATTTAATCCATGGAAACTTGTATAGATCATCAAGAATTCATCATACAAACCCCAAATATTATCATGTCTTCCAACCTCGATATAGTTTGAGGATTCACGCAAGCCACCAATTCTAATGAACGTAATCATGCTTCTAACCTCAAATAAGCAAGGAATCACATCCAACTCATCAAACCTTACTCAAATATATCTCAAGATATTCATACAATTAATCCATCTATACCTCAAAGAAATGAAGAAGATGAGCAAGGATGATATGATGATGCTTCACTTATGCAAATCCTCCTTGAATTCTAGCTTGGGAGATGATGAAATCCCTCTCCTCCTTCCTTGGTGTAAATACCGTGTATTTGTGTGTGTGTGTGAGATTTCTTGATGAAATAAAATGTATGGAATGATAGAGAAGAGATGCATATAAGGTATATTATATCTCCCACTAAATGCATGAATCATCATTATTTGCACTTAAGTCCTTGAATTGTTTGAGTGGATGCAATCAAGTTTCATTCCAAGAAAATTGATCAAATAGCTTCAACTCATGTTATGCAATTAAGTCCATATTATTAGGAAGTGGTCAAGTAAAGTCATGTAGAAGCATTTAATCACTTATCAATTAATTCACGTATTTTCCACGTTAGTGACAATTCATACAAATGCCTAAAAGTATATAATGCATATAATATCGTGAAAGTTATAAATAAATAATTAAAATAATTCTCAAGTCAGGGAAAATAATCAATTAAAGACAATTAATCAAATAAGACATGTTCGATAATTATTTCACATAATTTCTCACGTTAACAATAATTTCATGGAAACAATTAGTAATATAATATCATAGAATATCATGTAATGTATAATTGAAAATTAGGGCGTTACAACTCTCTCCCCCTTAAGAGGACCTGGTCCCCAGGTCCATTCTCGAGTTCTAACTCTAAAACAAGCGGCGAAAGAGCCCCGTCTCTCGAACAAGCAAAGAGAGAACCCCATCTCTCAAACAAGTAAAGAGAGAACCCCATCTCTCAAACAAGTAAAGAGAGAACCCCGTCTCTCAAACAAGTAACACACAACCTAAGCTCAAGTGAATAAACGTCACACAAATCGTCACATGAGAAAAAGGTAACAGAAATTAGATACACCAATTAATTATACAAAAGACAATGAATACGATCAACCATCAAAGCACTTAGTATCATAAAATTTTTTTAATTGGAGTTACGTATATACATATGCCTTGAATGTTCGATGTACCGTTCACCGTGGTTTGGGAATCTTCCATGATAGTGATCCGTTCAACTCTTGATTTGAGGTTGAAGATTTACTTACCCAAAATATCAAACATTGAATCCCCGATATCCCAATACTTAACTGATAATTCAATCCTGCCTCCATAATCGATCCCCTTATCCTAAGCACCAAGGTCAAAGTTCCCTATCTTAAGTGATATTAGTTCTATTCCCCATGCTTCACCACGAACTATACTTGGACTTCTTGAATACTTGAATTAGTCTTCGGTAGCTTGGATTCAAACCTCTAATCCAATAAGTATTCTCTGTTCATCATAGAAACAACTGACGAGTCTGTAACCTGTTTTGTTCATGTGAGGGGTTGTCCCCTAAATCTTTCACTTCCCCAAATCACTCCTAATTTCCTTGGATGCTCTGCCTATCCTTCAGTAGCTCAAAACTTAGTATTCAATTTTTCATCATACCTATTTGATCCTGGAAAAATGACTGACAACCCGGTAACTCATCTTGTTCATCTAACACATTTTCAACTAAGTATTCCATTTCCAAACTTTTTTGAATTGACTACCATGTGATCCCTTGTAATATATGATGATCCCGTCAAGCTACAGTTATCTCGCACCCTTATAATAGAGCAGCACTTTTTTTATCCTTTCGCGCAGATCTTGAATAACAATTGCCTTCCTTGTAGAATTCTCATTTATGATCAAAGTATGTTCACTCTACTTGTAGAAACCATTAACCCTCCCATTTCTCATCAAATTTCTTTTCGTTTCAGCTCGGCTTAAGATATGCCTCCTTATGGCTTTAGAAATCTCTATTTGAGAACTTTAGGCGCATGAGCTTTAAGATATTGAAGACTTCATTCACATAGTTCTAATAGAGGGAAAGAATAACCACCTTTCTTGAAGTTTCCTGGCCGGCTCTCCCCCTTTAAGAAAATAAAACATATATATATTCCATCTCACTTCTTGAACTTGTTCTACCATTCCTCAAAGTAAAGAATCTCATCTTTCTGATTTTCTTGCAGTACCTATCTCTTCCGATCTTGTTCCCGAAAATTCCTTCACCCAAGTTGGAAATCGAGACAAGCACTAAATCTACCATTATATCCCAAATACTCACCTCCGGTTCTTAGAGCACCTAGCCTTCTCTGAAATTATTCTCACAAAATTTTTATTCAAATCTTGAAGGTCATCAAGTGTCAAAGTCTTCTAATCTTTCCCCTTCTCCATTTCCAAGAAATCCCGTTGTTGATAACTCTTGCATATTTTTTTTTTTTTTTATTGAAAGTAACCCATTTGAGCCCATCAATAACTTTGAAGTCATTTCCTTGGTCGACTCTCCCCCTTAAGAATACCTATTCTTACCCGTTGGCTCGTAACATCACTTCTTAAATTAAAAGTTCTCAATTCCCTAAAGTTAGCTTCATTGGTATAAGTGATTCTGACCACGCCACTTAGCCGAAAATTTTCTCACATTACTTTTGCAACGATCGGTAGGAACAATAACCCACTTCTACCAATCTAACTCTCGGCTATTTCTTTGGCCTATAAATTGCTCTTCCTCTTTTATTCTTTTTCAACCCCATTAATTCCTAGTCATAATTTGGTTATGTCTGGATTGAAGTAATACTTGATATGTGAATTGGGGAGAGTTCCTATCAAGATAACACTTAACAATGCATGTCGGGTTAAGAGGCCAATGCATGTGTCACACTTGTAAATAATAAATACACAAGTTGGAAAAATTACGCTCAATTAGGAATGCATATATAATTGAAGAAATTTAAATAATTTAACAATGTATGATGCACGTGCTCATGAATGCGTTGAACCTGTCATCGTAGTTGCATCTTTTAGCTTGGCACTTTTCCTTGTTTGTTGATTTACGAGCTAGCCTTGAATTGGTTGGCCATTTCTTGTTACCCACGGTCTTCCAATTTCTTCAAAATCCCCAACATCAACTCGTACATTTCCATCACTCGAGAATCGAAATTCCTTGAACTCGATTCCGTTGTTGCTCCATATCTTCCAATTCAACCGCTCAACCCGACAATTCAGCTTGGATATGGAGAATAGACTCAATCCGACCGGACATAGAATCTTTAGTACTCTAATTTACCACGAGCTTGCAATGACCATATTAGTCGTTCCCTTCACTTTGCCCATCCGACTTCTTTCTTAACCAAAAATCCAAAATATTTCAATTCTTGTAGATCCACATCCATTACCTCGTTGTTCAATCCTTCCCATTTAGTATTTCCATAAGCCCAAAATCGGTCAATTTCTTAATTTTCCAAGTTAATCCAAATCCTATCCCAAGGCCCGAAGGATCTCGACTCATCCTGAACTTAGTTCCCAAAATTCTGCCTCGACCCGAATCGCTTGAGTTACCTTCTTTGACCACTTTGATTTTAGTTCCAGCAAGTAGAAGATCCTTAATTCAATTAAAAATCTAAACCTTGAATTATTATCTTCACCTCTTCCTTACGTTGAATAAATCTCCCGAACCCGGTTGATCCGCCTCTTTTATAATGTAACCCATGTGTCTATCTTACAATTTGTAGGCATCATCTTCCTTAATTTCCCCTAACCTCACTAGATCTTGTAAGTTACGCCAACCGTGGATCCTTCTATTCCGTATCTTATCACTTGTCTTAAAACCAAATTAGAAAAATCCATGCCTCATGAATTCTTGTATGAAGTTCCCCAATGCATTCCTCATAACTTTAAGGCTAGAGAAGGGAGCTTGCGATAGGTTGAAGTTGTCGTAGAAATTGGACGTGGTTTGATATCATCTTTATAACCTATAAGTCACCAATCAATTTAAAGCTAAATGCATGCAGTTAATGCATGCTCATGTCTAACACCACAACCACAAATTTGATGCAAATACGACAAATAATTCAACAAAATTGAAAGTAAAACATGTTGGACATATATATCTTCAAACAATGTAAAGTCAATTAATCGACAATTTATGGACAAAATCGATACAATGCTCAAGTTATCAAGTAATTCAGGTAATTCAAGGATTCAAGTAATCAGATAATTTCAAATAAATGCAAGACCCTCAAGTTATCAATTAGTTCCTATGTCGTACGACTTAGACTTGACACAACACGACACGAGAACCTCGGTGTTGCAACCGGGCTCTGATACCACCTAAGATATAGCACCCGGAACGCTGACATGCCACACCCCCGCACTATAGCTCAGTCCACATACGAAATGGATGATCCGTACATGAACTAAGACTATAGCGAACGGGTGACAATGCAAGAAACAATCTAGCTAGGTAGGACTAGACCCCAATTCAATTAAATCCAATACATGAAAATTCGAAAGCGGAAGTATAAACACTAACATTTCAATATCATATACCAAATATCCAAAATACTCATCCTATTCTAGCTCATATATCAATACATTATCATCTCCAACATATTATGCATGCACAAGTCTCCAAAACTAACAGGAACCCTAACAAGATAAAGGCGGAAATACCAAGAACATGAAAATGTGATGCTAGACTCAGCTGAACAAAAGACACAACTCGGACTCCCGCCTAGCACACAACCGTGAGTACCTGAAAAGTGAGGGTGTCAGCCTACCGAAGACTGAGTGAGGGGTTTAAATAAATATAAGTGCAATTACCATGCAAGCTATAATCTCGGGTAAGTTTTCATAAAAGAAACAATATAAGTTCACATATTAAAGTTATTCTCGCCCGAGATTACAACTAATCCATGTAATAATTCAATCATGATCAATTCAATACGTGGCTCGGTGAGTGAGGGCAATTCTCCAACCTTTCACCAAAAGTGTACAATCATTCAGTTATTAAGTGATTAGGTGATCAAGTAATCAATTTACAGTGCACAATTAGCAGTTTCAATAACTCCTTCTTCCTCGGGTGATGGTGGGATTACAAGGCCCCACCATCCAATCATGGTATACGTCGGGAACATGACTCCCACGCACGGGATTTTTTCCACCACCAAACCTCCTGCTGGATTCAGAGGTGATCCCACAATGGTGAGGATAGTGCAAGAGTTATCCGCCAGCCCTTGCTTTCCCGGTTGGCTCAATACACTACCCTCGGGGCCCAACGTAAACAATAGTTACTCGCCAAAACAATCAATCAATCCGTTCATTTCATGAAACCCGTTGTAAATCAATAAGATTTGAAAACTATAATTATATATATACTTTTGGCCGAAAACAACACATAGGGTTGTAAGGGTTCTAAGTATCTAGAATTAAACCTCACCTGACGAGCGACGGGACAAGACAAAGGTCCAAGAAGATGCTCAAACGATCCATGATCTCCGCCCTAGAGAAAAACTGGTCAAGAAAGGGAATAGTGGAAACCCGTGACACGAGACTCAATCTGAGACCAAGTATGACGCACGGCCATGCTCATGTAAATAAATAAAACAAGTAATCAAGTGACACTTAGCATGTATGAAAACCAATTCACACCTAAGAGGTGAAATTAATATCAAGAAATCATGTATTCATATTATTCAATTATTTCAAGTTCAATTCATGTAAGGCATGGAATCACACAATCACATTTGAGCAATTAAGTACAAAGAAGTGTCAATTAGGAGCATACTTATCAATTAATCAAGTATATATATCATATAATTCACATATGGGAGCCAAGAGAGTGAAAGGAATGCAATAAGAAAGGTTTTGGTGAAGTTTGGCAAAAATGGACAATTTTAGGAACGCACATGCTATAGAAAAACTGGAATATCTTTAATTATAGAAGTGGGAATTGAGTTTTGTTTGTTGGGAATGAAACTAGACATAAATATATTTCCGAGGATATATGGCTCGTATTTTAGTTCAAAGTGAGGAGAAAATAGTATAAGTCCGAAGTTAAGCGAGTGCAGTTTTGTGGGGAAAATAGCGACACCTAAAAGAATTAATTATATCTCACAAATGAGAAGAGATATTGAGTTGATTCTAATTAGAGGTTGTTCTAGACTTCAAGAGGTTTCCGTGGGTTTAAAAATCAAGGCAATTTATGTTCGGATGAGGGTGTCGCAGCCGTGACAAAATTACACTGGAAAGCAGTCGCAGCCGCGACTGAAAATTAGCCAACTTTCGAATTGTTGGTCGCGAGCGCAACGTTCAAGTCCAACAGCAGATAAAGCTTCGGGAAAAACAGGGCAAGCTCAATTTTTTGGCTCCCAATCCATACCAACACAAATCCAAGGTAAGAATCAAATCAAAACTAACATATATCATGCATATAACTCATATATATCAATTAGGCACCATTTAATCCATGGAAACTTGTATAGATCATCAAGAATTCATCATACAAACCCCAAATATTATCATGTCTTCCAACCTCCATATAGTTCGAGGATTCATGCAAGCCACCAATTCTAATGAACATAATCATGCTTCTAACCTCAAATAAACAAGGAATCACATCCAACTCATCAAACCCTACTCAAATATATCTCAAGAGATTCATACAATTAATCCATCTATACCTCAAAGAAATAAAGAAGATGAGCAAGGATGATATGATGATGCTTCACTTATGCAAATCCTCCTTGAATTCTAGCTTGGGAGATGAGGAAATCCCTCTCCTCCTTTCTTGGTGTAAATACCGTGGATTAGTGTGTGTGAGAGAGATTTCTTGATGAAATGAAATGTATGGAATGAGAGAGGAGATGCATATAAGGTATATTATATCTCCCACTAAATGCATGAATCATCATTATTTGCACTTAAGTCCTTGAATTATTTGAGTGGATGCAATCAAGTTTCACTCCAAGAAAATTGATCAAATAGCTTCAACTCATGTTATGCAATTAAGTCCATATTATTAGGAAGTGATCAAGTAAAGTCATGTAGAAGCATTTAATCACTTATCAATTAATTCACGTATTTTCCACGTTAGTGACAATTCATACAAATGCATAAAAGTATATAATGCATATAATATCATGAAAGTTATAAATAAATAATTAAAATAATTCTCAAGTTAGGGAAAATGATCAATTAAAGACAATTAATCAAATAAGACATGTTCGGCAATTATTTCACATAATTTCTCACGTTAACAATAATTTCATGGAAACAATTAGTAATATAATATCATCTAATATCATGTAATGTATAATTGAAAATTGGGGCGTTACACTCCGACCGCTCCGGGTGGGGTCCCGTTGGGGTTGTTTCCAACGCCTGGGTCTTTCTTCTTGTTTTTCTTTTTGTTCATTTTGGTCCTCATGTGCACGGGGCCATCTTCATCGAAATTGGGAAAATCCATAGACTTTTTGGTGGACCTTATCTGGAACGCTTTCTCAGTTTTAGGCTTCTTGGATGTTGCACAGAGCTTCTCCAACCCTGTCGGGAGTGGGGAACTTGATTTTCTGATGGTAAATGGAAATGATTGCCTTGAAATCTACAAGGGCTGGACGCCTAACGATGATGTTGTAAGGGATTTCGATTTCTACCACCGCGTAAGTGACCATGAGCGTTTTTCGCTGTGGGGCGTGACCAAATGAGGTGGCCAAGCGAATCTATCCTCGAGGGACAACCTCAGAGCCCCCAAAGCCAATGAGGGATGTTTTGAGGGGCTTGAGCGGGATGTTGATAACATTTATTTTTTGGAAAGTTGAGTACGGGAAAACATTAACAGAGCTTCCACTATCAACCAAAATCCTCTTTACAACATGATTATGGACGTCTAGGCTAACCACCATGGGTCAGTCAGAGGTTTCACCGACCCTATGGGGTGTTACAATGTGTGCTAGGTCCCTATCACTAAACCCGGCAGCTTCATTCTCCTTTGAGCGGTGGTCGCTCGTTTCCTTGATAGCGTAGACTTGCCTAGGTGCCGAGGGGCGTTGATCGTAGCTCCTAACATATCGACGGCGGGAAGCAGTAGAATCTCCCCCAGATGAGCCTCCAACGATCATGTTGATGACCGCGAAGGGGGCATTCTCTTGTTCCGCGGCCTTCTGCTTGCCGCGGTGACTACTCTCGGGAGGTCCTCTCCCTCGCGGGCTCCTTGAGCACGACAGGGCTCCTTTTCCCCTCCCTTGAGCGCTTATTACAGCGCTCATCATAGCGCTCCAAGACTCGCACGAACTCTTTCCGATGTCCTCCAGTGATGAGCCTCTGAATTTTACCCTCCAGCTGGCGACATTCATCTGTGTCATACCCCTTTTGTTTATGGAAGGTGTAATACTTGTTCAAGCTTCTTAGAGCCTTAGTCTCTTTCATTTTTTTTGGGCCTTTTAAAGAGTTTTTTATCTGAAAGAGCATAGACTTCTGAATTGGGCCTGTTGAGGGGAATACGCTCAAATCTGCAAGGAGGCGGTGGTGACTTGCGAAGCTCCTTGTGAGGTTCCTCTCGCCCTCGCTCGCTCTTACGGGCCCCAGAATACGGGGAGCATTGGACCCATACATATCCTCGAGCGCGAAATACGGCTTGGCAATCTCCCTCATCGCCATGAGAGACACAGGTCGCTTCTTGACAATGGAATCCGTGAACTTCTTGCTCACATACTGTTTGTGATTGCAAGCCTTGAAGAGTATGTGGATCAAGAAATCCATCGAGGGCCTCTCCACCAAGAGCACCTCCTTGTTAAATCGAGCGAAAAAGGATCGAAGAGATTCATGCTCGCCTTGGACCAAGTTATGTAAAGCTTTAGGAGCGGTTATAGGTGCCTTCAAGGAGTTGAAATAGCCGAGGAAGACGTTGGTGAGTTCAGCATACGAGTGGATCAAGCGTGGCGGCAGTCGTTTGTACCACTCTTGAGCTATCCCCATAAGGGATGTAATAAAGACCTTAGCCCAGTAGTGGCTCGAGTGCTCATATAAGTGTATCAAATGCAGGAAATGATCCAGGTGTTCTGCCGGATCTGTGGTCCCATCGTAACGGTTGATAGAAGTGGGGACCTTGCCCATTCTGGCTTGGGCCATAAGAACTTCTTCCACAAGGGGAGAACCCCTCACGAGCGGATGGTAATCATAACTCTCATAATTTTCATCTTATTCCTGGTGACGAGGAACTGGCTGCTGGCGGGCGTGGCGATAAGCATCTCCGGCATTGGCTCGTTCGTCCCCAGCATGGGAGACTTGAGACCGCGCTCGAGAGAGCTGTCCCACCATCTCCTGCAACCCCTGCAGTTGGTCTTGCACAGCCACTAGGAGGTTGAGATCTTTCTTTCTTGCCTGGCTCCCTCGCTGGGAGGCTTGTGGCCCATATTTTGAAACTTAGGAGTGGGCTTCCTCGTCGATATTGATTCTTTCTATGGGCTCTTTTCCCTTGTAAGCTTGGGGACGTTCTTTCCCTTCTAGAGCGGGCGAAGGCGGCGGTTGGGCCCACAAGACAGCCTGTGCCGCCGTATGTACCTACAATCCCCCCAAGGATGGGGCAATCTGAACAGCCTGCCCAGAAGGAAAATACATGGAAGTGAAGTTTTTCCATGCACTCTGGGCTAAGTGAAAATAGCATGTAACTATTGAGGGGTCATGGGGGGTAACTCCACCCCTTCAATTTCTTTTGGAACCACCAACGGCAGTTGGATCTGCCCTGTGTGATACGGCTGAATAGCGGGCATCACGACGGTAGGAGTGAGCGTGTATCCCGGAGGTGGCATCATATAGGGGTGCCCTCCTGGGTTAACTTGGGCATCATATAGTGGTACCCTTCTGGCAAAGATTGGGGAAAGTGGGAAGCTTAGGACCTCCAGCCGCGGCGGTGGAAGGTTGCTCAGGAGTGAGTCCTGTAGAGGGCACTATTGGCTCCGTGGGGGAGGTGCTCCTCCGATAGGCGGTACTCCGCCAGTCGCGGCTGGTGGAAGGGTGCTGACGTGGGTATCGTGGGGAAGGTCATCTCCTCCCCCACCGTACCTGATCTGGTAACAACCATGGTTTGAAAGGCAAGTGATGTTTGTTTTTCAACTAGCAAAAGAGAAAGGCAGACTGAAAGTGGTTTCCCATAGACGGCGCCAAAAATGATGGGTCTGAATATAGAAGGATCCAAATCCGATCACTTTCTATTTGTTGAAGTGGGAAACAGGGAAAGATGCTCAAATGTTCACCGAAAAAGTTGTGGATTCTACCTGCTAGGACAAACACCAAGAACAAACAGAGGTCAGATGGCCAAGATGGGGGAACTGGGGGTGATGCCCAGTTTGGCTCTCCGACGCTCAAGTCAGATGATGATCTGAATGCAAGAATTCCAGTAAGTTGTAGAGTTTTTGCAAGTATGAATGGCTTACAGTGGAGAAGATGAAGTCCATTATTTATAGTTGAGGGTCAGGGACCCTTTGGTAATTTGCCCCTTGTGGTCCTGTCCTAATGTCATCTCAACACGTGGCACAATGAGGAGAAACCTAGGAGGAATCTCCTGCAAAAGCTGGCAAAAAGGTGGTGCGGGCAACAGTAGCAGGTGTGCAGGAGCGTACGGGGTGTCAGAGAGCCGTTTTGGGGGTTGGTAACGAGGGTCAGGGGCACGCTTGTGTCAACCATGAGCCTGATGGGCTTGTGGATCCAAGTAGGGATCCTTGTCCAGGCTGTATCATGAGGGGGGACTTGACCCCTTGGTTCGCTAGCATGACCGTGCTTTCACCGAGGGCGTTATTCGCCCGGAATCCATTCAAAGGGGAAATTAAGGTATCCCATTAAAGCAAGGCGCGACGCTCGTTCGTGAGCTACAATGAGTGGCACGCGTCCAGTGTCGGGGTGCCACGTATCAAAACGTGGGACTAGCACGGAGGCGGCCGAGGGTGGCTTGGCTAGGATCAAGTGGCCATATGCCTATAATTGGCGGTGCCACGTGTCAAGACGGGGGCCCTACATATTTTTGGTCCCATCAATATATATATATATATATATATATAATATTATATCTATTGTGTGTACCCCCGGCACCACCGTCGTCATCGTCGTATTCCCACCACCGCACCGAATTTCTTCCACTTTTGTGTCCTCCGTGATGTAGTGTTATATATATATATATAGATGTAGTGTTATATATATATATATATATATATATATATATATATATTAATATATAGGGGTAAAATCGTTACTTTACATAGAAAAGTTTAAAAATTTTCAGTTCTACACACAATCAAAACGCGTGTAAGACACTTTCCGAATTCAGGGTTTTTTGTGCAAAGAAAAAAAAAAGGTTTTCTGAGAGAATTTTTTTATGGTAGGGTTTTTTTTGGTTTTTCGTATAACACAAGGGGGATCGATGCAATTTCCTCTAAGAAAAAATAATTATCACAATACTTCCTTAGTAATTTTTTTTAAAAATGCTCAGGACCCCCTCATCTAATTCTTATCATTTTTAAGCTATTACTAATTGTGTACGGACAAATATACCCATTTATACAAAGATAAAATATCTATTCATTTTATCTTATTTATTTAAGTATTTGTCTTTATATTTTATATCTACTTTTTTTAAATTTTAATTTCTATTTTCAATTTTATTATATTATTTCTTTTCATGTTTTTTATTTATTTTGTTCTGTTTATTGGTCATTAATATATTCAATATATTTGGTCAAAATACAAAACACACACACATGTATATATATGTTTATATTTTTTAATTTTTTAATTTCATGTTTTATATTTTAGATATATATATTATTTGATATTAATATGAATATATGTTTTCATCAGTTCAATCTAAAATATTCTCTTAAAATTATCAAGGAGGCAGTGTGCTAAATTTTGAAAAACACAAGGAGGCCTTTTAGCTAATTTTCATCTTCTAAGGGGGTAAGTTAGAAATTTAATATTTCACAGAGGTTAAAATGTTATTAACTCTAAGATGTAACTGTTTGAAAATTTAGGGCAACAATGACTTTTAAACTCTAAAAAGTGTAAACAATTTGCATAAAAAATGTGTGCAGCGCATAAGGGTCTTTTTTGCGCAGGTATTTATTTGGTGTTTATATTTTTTATGGGGCCTTATTGGGTTTTTTCCCCATAATAACCCTCCATCCTCCAAAAGTCTATGGTCCGGCCCCGTTTACCATTGATTGTCGGCTGGATAGAGCTGTGGGAAATGGCAATTGGAAAAGTTTGTTCCCAGCTCACTCTGTTCATAACATTGAGTCGAACGCTTCGGACCATATGATGCTCTTGATTAAGCTTGTTCAGCCGTTACAAGCAAAGCCTAGGAGAGAGGTGCACGACTCCTTTAAATTTGAATCTGCATGGTTAAGGGACTCGGATTGCAGCGAAGTTGTCAAGGAAGGTTGGAAACATCCTTTGCAGGGCGAGGCGTCTGATATTGCTTGGAGAAAAATCGAGAATTGCCGTTTAGACCTTCTGGATTGGGCAGCAGAAAAGTTCGAGACCCCTAAGGTACGAATCAGTAAATTGGAGGAAAGACTCCGAGATGTTAGGAAGGGACCAACTACGATAGAGAGCAAGGTGGTCGAAGTGACTCTTAGAAAAGAGATTTCTGAGTGGTATGAGAGGGAAGAAGCGTGGTGGCGGCAACGGGCCAAGGCGCATTGGATGACGGATGGAGATCGTAATACAGGGTATTTTTTTGCCAGAACTAAGAATAGAGAAAAAGGGAACAAAATTAAAGGTCATCTGGATAAGGATGGTGTGATACGTAAGAATCAGGAAGAGATACAGGAGGTGGTGGAGACTTATTTTGAGCAGATTTTTACTTCTAATCAGACTCCGGAGCAAGAGATTGATATTATGTTGGTACACTTACAAAAGAAGGTGACTCCGATTATGAACGAGCTACTTATCGCGCCGTATTCTTCCTTGGAGATTGAGAAAGCATTGAAATCTATGTTCATCCTGAAGGCCCCCGGGCCGGATGGTATGCCTCCTATCTTTTTTCAAAAATTTTGGAATTTTATCCGTGAGGATATTATTAACTGTACTCTGGATTTCTTGAATTATTGGCGCTTTGATAAGACTATGCATGCTACTAATATTGTACTTATTCCCAAGATTGAAAATCCTAAAAGCATGTTTGATCTTCGCCCCATTAGCCTCTGTAACGTTATGTATAAAATTGCTTCTAAAGCTATCTCTCTTCGGCTTAAGCCTATTCTGAAAAGTGTGATTTCCCCATCCCAGAGCGCTTTTGTTCCGAGGAGGCTCATTACTGACAATGTTTTATGTACTTTTGAAGTCAATCATTTTATTAAACATAAGAAGCAAGGTGTTGACGGCTTCTTCACTCTCAAACTAGATATGAGTAAGGCCTATGATAGAGTGGAATGGCGGTTCTTGGAATGGACTATGCTGAGGTTAGGTTTTCATACTTCTTTTGTGAGTTTAATAATGAGCTGCATTTCCTTGGTCGATTATTCTTTTACTCTTAATGGGTTAAATTTTGGGAATGTGTCTCCGGGTCGTGGCCTCAGACAGAGCGACCCTTTGTCTCCTTATTTGTTTTTGATTTGTGCAGAAGTGTTTAGCTGTCTTGTGGAGAACGAATCAAGGGTGTATGGGGTTAGAATCTGCAGAGAGGCCCCGTCGATTTCACATTTATTATTTGTTGATGACACGATGATTTTTAGTAGGGCCTCGAGCGTTGTGGTGGATGGAATTCTTGATGTTTTGAGAAAATATTGGGTTGTTTCAGGACAGGTGATAAACTACGAGAAATACACGGTGGTGTTTAGTCCAAATGTTGATCAGAATCTTGGACGCGAGTTAGCGGGTCGCTTAGGGGTTAGAATGGTGGACAAGCATGATAAATACCTTGGACTTCCGGCGATGGTAGGGAAATCCAAGAAGGAGGTGTTCGCTAGCATTCGGGACCGTATTGGGAAAAGGATTCATAGGTGGGGGGGATAAGACCTTGTCTCAGGCAGGACGAGAAGTGTTGATTAAAACAATTCCCCAATCTATACCGGCTTATGCGATGAGCTGCTTTAAGATTCCTGAGACATTGTTTTGTGAGATTTCCTCGATGTTAGCCAGGTTTTGGTGGAGTGGTAAGAACGTGGACAAAATTCATTGGGTTAGCTGGGATAAGATATGTGTTCCGAAGGAGAACGGAGGTATGGGGTTTAGGAATTTGAAGTTGTTAAATTTGGCATCGTTAGCTAAGCAGGGTTGCAGATTAATCACCGAACCACATTGTTTACTATCCAGGCCACTTCGCGCAAGGTATTTTGCGGGGATGAATTTCTTTCAGGAAAAATTAGGGACCAACCCCTCTCTCACTTGGCAAAGCATCTTGGCGGCAAAGAGTCTCTTAGAAAGTGGGGTTTGATGGAGAGTTGGGAATGGAGCATGCATTTAGATTTGGAAAGACAAATGGCTACCGAGGTCATCCCGTTTTCAACCACTAGTGTGTCCGATGGGGGCTGAGGGGCTGACTTATGTCAAGCAATTAATTTCGACTGGGGGCAGATGGGACGAAGAGCTGGTTCGTAGCACTTTCATTGAGACGGATGCCGAGGAGGTTCTAGCAATTCCGATAGGTGGTGGGAGCTTGATCGATAGGCTTGTTTGGCACTATAACAAGAATGGAAGATTCTCAGTTAAAAGCGCTTACCTATTGGCGCTACAGATTCAGCAACATGAGAGTGGTCGAGGGGAAAGTTCTAGCGGTCACTCTTGGAAACTGATTTGGGATCGAAAAGTGGCACCGAAAATTAGAGTGTTCACTTGGAGGTTGTGTAAGAATGTAATTCCGATAGGAGAGGCTTTGGAGAGGAGAAGGAGTAAAGAGGTGGTGGTGTGTCCTTGGTGCTCGTTTGAAAACGAAACCTTAGAACACACCTTTCTTACGTGGAATATGGCCAGAAAGTTTTGGGCTTGTACGAACCTGCCATGGCAGATCATTTTGCATTGGTGTGGCGGCGGTGAAAATTGGATTCGGTATGTGTTGGGGAGGCTGGATACAGACGAAGGGGACCGTTTCGTGGTGTCGGTTTGGGCTCTTTGGAGAAATCGGAATAAGGAATGGGCGGAGCACGAGAGGATGGAGGCGTTAGCTTTGGCTCAGTTCGCCAGCAATTATCACGAAGCCGGTAGGGTGGGGAGGGCAGCTCAATCACAAGCGGAGCTGCCTAGTCTCCAGTTGTCCTGGGTTCCGCCACAGGCTGGCTTCATCAAATTAAACACAGATGGTGCGGTGTTCTTGGAGAGTGGAGAGATGGGCTGGGGAGTAGTTGCGCGTGATTCAGATGGACGGTGTGTTGGGTGGGCTAGCAGAAGGGTCGCGGGAAGGTAGAATGTGGAGTTGATTGAATGTTTGGCCATAAAGGAGGCTGTTGATATGGTGTGCAGGAAAAGCTTCCAATACGTCACCTTAGAGGGAGATTGCATAAACCTGATCAGAAAGCTTCAAGATGAGTCCGAAGATTGGTCGGAGACAGGTCCGATTATACATGCCATTAAGGAGAAGCTCTCTCACACCCACATGGCTTCGTTCAGTTTCGTGCGCCGTGCCGGTAATAAGGTGGCTCATTCGCTAGCTCGCCTCGGTTTGAATTCTGATGGGGACTCTGAACTCCCTGACGTTGCGAATGATCTTCTTTCGGGAGACTTAACTTCGGTGTAATCGTTTCCCGTTTCCTTTCAAAAATAAAAATAAAAATTCCTCGATCTCTAGCTATGATATTTTTTAATTTGGTCCCATTTTTTATTTTTTGTTTACTCGCCATATAGTATCTTTATACAACGAATAAACCTTATTTAATTTTGATTTGGTATATTTTACTTGCAATATTTCTTATACCAGAAGAGATAATTAAGTCTGAAGTCCAAATTGCATGAGATATTTCAGAGTCGAACATTATAATTTGTATTTGCTTTCAGTTGAATTGCTGCCATTAAATTTAGGAGTGTATTACTGATGGCATTAACAAAAAATATTCCAACTTAAATCCAATTTGTGATTGCAGAATTTATTGCTTGGTTGGTGGCACAGATACTTCAGCTACTGCAATAGAATGGTTCATCCACGAAATCCTCAAATAACCACGCATAATCAAGAAGGCTAAAGAAGAACTCGATAGAGTGATTGGAAGAAACAGATGGGTAGAAGACCAACTGCCTTGCATAGATGCCATTATCATGGAGACGATGAGGTTAGATCCTCTCGGGACACTATTAGCTCCCCACTACGTCACTGCAACGTTGCAGGCTTCGACATAGCAAAGGGAGCGACGGTGCTCATCAATGCGTGGAGCATAGGGCGGAACCCTAGTGCATGGGATGCACCCGAGGAATTCTATCCTGAGAGGTTTGTGGGCAAAGAAGTCGATATAAAGGGAGGTAACTTTGCCCTGCTGCCCTTTGGCTCGGGCCGGAGAAGCTGCCCGGGATACGGCCTCGGACTTAGGGTCGTTCGAATGACGTTGGCTAATTAATTTGTTGCATGGATTTGAGTGGTTGAGGGGATGAGGCCGGAATATATAAGCATGGAAGAGGAGTATGGACTCACCACGCATCCCAAGGAGCCTCTTGCTCTTATCATGGAACCTACACTCCCATCCCATCTTTACAGATTGCTTTCTTGTTTTTCCTTTTCAGGATAAGGAATAAATTTGATATTCATCATTTGTGCTTTTTCAATGCCATAGTTTTTGTGTGTTTTCAAACTCATAAGATTTTATTTCTTTTCTGCTCCATATTTGGAAGTATTTTGGTATTTTGTTTTAGTTTATTTTAGGGATAATTACATTTTCGTCATCCAACTATACGACTTATTCCCTTTTGGTCCCCCACTTTCCAATTTGACAATTATGGTCACTGAACTATCGGTTTTTTAACACATTTGGTCCTGCCGTCAGTCTGGGCGTTAAAAGAAACGGAATATTGGAGTTAGTTAATCATGTGCAAAACACGTGACTTTCTGCGGGAGCTGTAATTCAGGGTTTATATCAAGTTTGCTGAAATTAACTCATTTTTCCCCAAATATACGAAGAACCCTAGAAACAGGACTTCCCCCAATTCTTCTTTGCCTAGAATTTCACAAGTGTTTGAGGCGGGATATGGCTCTCAGACCACCATGGGTGCGGCGACGACTTGATTATTTTGAGTTTTCTCAGTTTTTGGTTTGAATCCTTTTTTGGGTCACAAATTTTTCGTGGTCTGCTGTAAATTTTTGGGATGCTTAAGGGGTTTTCTAGGCAAAAATTCTGACTTTCCTTTTCTCCCTAACAGCTGAGCCGACAATGTACAGCATTCAGCTATTCCATGGTGGTATGATGGAAGGGAATCCTGTTTCAAGGTATGTTGGGGGTGCAGTTGATTTCTTTGACGAAATTGATGGTGATTTGTTTGGGTTGCTTGAATTGCATGACATGGTAGAGAAGGTTGGGTACGAAAAAGACTCATGTAGGTTGTGGCACAAATTTGGTAGTAATTTGGGTAATGGGCTAAAGTTAATTGAAAGGGATGTAGATGTGGTAAACTTACAAAAGTACATTGTCGAGTTTGATAGGGTGATAGATATTTATGTTGAACATGTTGGTATTGATGTACCTCTGATTCCTGAGCCTGATATTGTTTTTGAGGGTAATTTGAAAGATGTTCCTGTTGCCCCTGCAAATGTAAACATAACACCTGAAACTGATACACAAACTACCTCCAACTTCTTTGATTCTGAGCCTCTAATTGACTTCTCCTTTCTTGATGATCCACCTGTTGAAAAGCATGTTAATGCCAATTCTGATGATAGTGATGGTAGTGATTGTGAATCATTTGAGGATAGTGATTATGATATGTACGAAGAAGATGCAAACTATGGTGACTATGTTGATAGTGATGTTGAGTTGTATGGATGTGAGGAACAAGCTAAAAAAAAGGAAAAAGTTGATTTTTTAACACAGGAGGAGGTGGAAAGATTTGAAGCAGAGATTTATGGGGATGTAGAGGATAGTGATGATTTTGAAAGCTTGTATGGGTCCGATGAAGAAATTGGGCAGTCATTTCCTAAATTTAATCCCAAAACTGATGGAAAAAATCCTACATTGCGGGTAGAGTTAACTTTTGCTAGTAAAAAAGAGGCTAAATTTGCAATTGAGTCACACTGTGTTAGGAGGGGGATTAGTTATAGGTTTGTCAAGAATGATAACAAGAGACTCCAAGTTAAGTGTAGGAAAAAGGGTTGTTCTTGGGGTTTGTGGGTGTCTCCTACACAGAATGATAAACCATGGCAAATAAAGAGTTATAACCCAATGCATAACAAGTGTCCTTGGTCCTATAACAACAGCAGTTTGAAGAGTGGGTGGTTGGCTAAAACTTTTGTCAAAAAGTTAAAGGGCAATTCTAAAATGGGGGTTGATGAGTTTAGGGATGAAATGAGAACCACACTGAAGGTTAATATTTCAAAACCACAGGCATACAGGGTATTTAAAAAGGCCAAAATGATAATAGAAGGGACTTTGAAGATGCAGTTTGGTAGGATTAGAGACTATTGTGCTGAATTACTAAGGAGTAATCCTGATTCTACTGTAGTACTTAAACTGATTGAAAATGAAGAAGGTAAATCTCAGTTTCAGAGAATTTATATCTGCTTCAAGGTTTGGAAAGAAGGGTTTAAAGCTTGTAGGAAGGTGGTTGGGGTTGATGGATGTTTTCTTAAGGGTCCACAGGGTGGCATGCTACTTACTGCTGTTGGTATTGATCCCAACAACAATATGTTTCCTATTTCATATGCTGTGGTAGAGGGTGAAACTAAGGAAACTTGGGTGTGGTTTTTGAATTTACTTGAAAATGATTTGGGGATTGAAAACCAATATGAGTGGACATTTATGAGTGATAAGCAGAAGGGTTTGATCCCAGCTTTTGAACATGTTCTTCCTGATGCTGACAACCGTTTCTATGTAAGACACCTTCACAGCAACATGAAAAAAGATGGGTTTCATGGATGAGTATTAAGAATGCACTTTGGGCTGCAGCAAGGGCTACTAGGATTGAGGAGTTTAGATCAAAAATGGAGCTTTTGAAAGAGCTTGATGAAGATGCACACAACTGGTTGGTTAACAAATCACCAAGTCAATGGTCCAGAGCATATTTCACCACAATTCCAAGGTGTGACATACTCCTCAACAACATGTGTGAGAGTTTCAATGCCCTTATTCTCTCTGCTAGGGATAAACCAATTATTACTATGTTGGAATCAATCAGAAACACCCTTATGACAAGGTTTCAAGTGAACAGAGACAAGGGTGCAGGGTGGGATGGCACTGTGTGTCCTAGGATTCTGAAAATACTTGAAAAGAATTCCAAAGAAGCTGGAGAGTGCATTCCCATTAAGGCTAGTGATTCAGTGTATCAGATTCAAGGACCTTTTGATCAACATGTTGTGGATGTTGATCAGAGGTCATGCAGCTGCAGAAGGTGGGATTTAACAGGCATCCCTTGTAGACATGGGATTTCTGCTATTTGGTGTAAGAATGAATAACCAGCAGACTTTGTCCATGATTTCTATAGCGCAGAGTCATATAAAAGGGCTTACCTACCAGTCATCATCCCAATTCCAGGCCCTGAGTATTGGCCTACCACTGATCTCCCAGTACCTCTCCCACCTGTATATGAAAATAGGCCAAGAAAGCCTAAAAAGGCAAGGAAAAGACAAGCAGATGAGCCTCCAGTAGCTAATCCCAACAAGATGAGAAGGTTTAACACTAAAATGAAGTGTAGAAGTTGTGGTGTGCAAGGTCACAATTCTAGGACCTGTAAGGAACAAAGCAAAGGCAAGACTGTGGATGTGAATATAGATCAAATTCTAAGTGGTGATTCTCATGCTCCTGAAGTTTCAATGACTAAGTCAGTAAAGCAAACTTCAACATCCACAGCTAAATCAACCAGTTTAAGGAGACCAAAATTGCCTGTAAATATTAACTGTTGCTCTTGTACTAAACTGTTACAGTTTATTAGTGTTGTAATTGTAACAAACTGTTGTAATTTATGTTGTTTAGGTTAAGAGTTCAAGAAAGACTTCAGGGATTTCGATTGGTGGCTCCTCAAACAGGGTAAAATCAGTCAATGTAAGTTACAATACATTCGATGACAATATGTTTTTTTTTTCTAAGATTGGTTATCTTATGGTATATTCTTCTAAACAATGTTCTTTTTTTTTTTTTGGTTTGTTTTAAGCTCACTCAAAACTCCACGTCAAGCACATCGGTAATAGTTCGGGGAGGTGTAAACTTCATCACGGTGCCTAACCTCCAAAAAGCAAGCCAAAAGACAAAAGGAAAGGCAGCCAAAAAGAGTGGCTGAAATGAAGCATTGTCTGTTTGTTTTTTTTGAATTGAATGCATGTTGGCTTTTGTTAGGATTCAAGACATGTTGACTTGAAATTCAAGACATGTAATTTAAGTTTTCATTGGTTGTTCAAGACATGTACTTTAAGTTTTTTTTGTATTGAATGCGTGTTGGCATGTTGGCTAGAACACGATGTTCGAAACTTGCTATTCTGTTGTTATATTTTAGACAATTTGCTGTGATGTTTTCAAACATGATGTTCTCACTACTACTGCCATTGATCCATTGTCATTTTGAAGTTAGTTTAGGAAAAAAAATGCAGTTGTTAGCACACTAATTTTATTACACAACAACAACATACAACATGATGTTTACAAGATTACATTCGTACATATGCTAATAACTTTATCATGCTAATTAGCAAGAAACAACAAGAAGATAATCATAAAAAGACATCCAAACATGAAACCAATGAACACAGAGGAACATGTACTTGGCTTCTTAAACCCCTTCAATTCTTTCCGATAATTTTCAACTAAATTCTCCAACACAGCTTCACGTTCCATCATTTCAAGCAGCTCGTTTTCCAGATTTTTCTTATCCTGACGCAACCGTACGACAACTTCTTTGGGCCGACTACAAAACGTCGGATCCAACCACCTAAAAAACCCACAATATCCTTCTTCAAGCTGGAACAAAAAAAAAAAAAAAAGCACAGAAGATAAGTTCATCACACTTACTTACCCCAGCATATAAGCGCACACTATGTACAATCAAGAATTGAGAGAAATTCCTAATTACCCCATAATTCGGACATGCCCAAAATCTTCTACCCGGATTCAAATTGGTCCATGATGTTCTCAATGGCAATTCATAGCCACATTTGCAAAAAATTCGCTCGACGGGGAAATTTTGCCTTTGTGTCCTCCATGTAGTGGATCCACTCGACATCCTAAGCTTGGAGATCTTTACAGCCGCAGCAAGGGGAAGAAATGAGGGAAGAAACGAGGGAAGACTGGAAAAACGGCCCCAAAATTCAACAGGAATTAGGTTTCCGTTTCTTTTAACGCCCAGACTGACGGCAGGACCAAATGTGTTAAAAAACCGGTAGTTCAGTGACCATAATTGTCAAATTGGAAAGTGGGGGACCAAAAGGGAATAAGTCGTATAGTTGGATGACGAAAAATGTAATTATCCCTTTATTTTATGTAGAATTTAAGCTAGAAGCTAGACCAAACTCAAAGTTTAATTAATTACACTGTAATAAACGTAATTTTTTTTTCTTTTATTGGCCTAACCTTTTCTATTCACTTGCCTTCTCCCATATGTTATTCACTTTTCTTATAACATTTTGGAATAACATTTCCTAGAAAAGTCCAGTAGTTGATTCTCCATATCCGTGATGTTATGTCCAGCATTGCAGTTGTTCGAATTGCCTTAATTTGTAAACCATCTTACTAAACCACATGACTGATCTTGCTCATTTACCAAGCCTTTAACATAACACTTTGGGCAAATTACATCCATCACCTCCGAGGTTAGGCCTAATTACAAGTCGATCCCTATTCTTTTAACTATTATATTGTAGTCACTATATTTTTTGTTTTGTGTGAGATCCATTAACGAATTTTGTAAAAGTACACTTATGTCCCTGAAGGTTTTGTGAGTGTTACATGTAATGTATGACGAAAAATGCAAAATCGTCCCTAAAAATATACAAAAATTAACAAATTAACTAGGTTTAGGGACTACAGTGTAATATTTAAAAGAATACGGATCGACTCGTAATTAGGGCTAACCTCAAGGACCTGTATGTAATTATCCCTAACACTTTTCTTATAATTTTGTCTTGACTTAACTATACCAAACCCCCTGTGTATATTTCAATTTGTAAAAGAAACCTTCTATTACAAAACTTAATTTAAAAAACCCTATGTTATTTTACTTTTGTATACCGTCCCCTCATTCTATCTGGTCAACCGTTAAATTTTTTCATCCTATAATACCCGTGCTTTACATATTAAAGTAATATTAAAAATATACATATTATATGTATTAAGAATATAAATATTATAATTATATTATTTTTAAAATATACATATTTAACATATGCATATTATATTAAAAAATAAAAATATATAAATATTAAAAATCGCTTTTTATATTTTTGAATATATATTAAAATATACATATGAATGAATAATTATTATATTTGAAAATATTATTAATAAATAAAAATATACATAGATTTATTTATATATTTCTAATTTAAAATATATATTATTTAGGTCTAATTCAAGTCACACTCATCGTTTGGGGGTAGTGCGGTTTGTCCCCTTTACTTTCAATCGGTGCATTTAACCCCTCACATTTGAAAAATTTTACACTTGATCCCTTTGACACTATTCTGGCGGAATATTCCGTTCAAAATTAATTTTGACTGTCGATTTCTCCTATGTCACGGAGGCGAACCAAGAGTAAAGACTACTACTGTGACACCCCGATTTCTCGACCGTACAGCCCAGAAGGACTACCCGGGCGGGTAGTTTTTACACTACAAAAGTACCCGGGCGGGTACTTTAGTACAGAAGGGTTTCTGCACCTGCTCTCCCCGGCCGGATAAATTTCTGCCTTGTTTTTCCCCGGCCGGGTACTCCCTCATACGACCTCGGATTGACCTGATTTTTGAACCGTTGCAAACCTTTTGAAGTCTACAACAACCTCCAATTAGAATCACCTAATTATCCTTTCTATTTTGTGAGATATAATCAATTCGTTTTGGTGTCGCCACTTTACCGACAATCTGCTTTCATCCAACTTCGGGCATACGCCATTTTCACCTCGTTTTGAACCATGAGTCGTGCCACATATCTTTGGAAAGATATACTTGTCTAGTTTCATTTCCAATAAACAAAATCCAATTCCAATTTATAGAACTCAAGATATTTCCATTTTGCTACAGCTTGTGCATCCCCGAAAACTGTCAGCTTTTCCTAAACTTCGCCAAAACCGTTCTTCTTGCATTCCTTTCACCCCTTTGGCTCCCGTATGTGACTTATATGAATTATATGCTTACTTAATTGGTATTTATGCTCTTAGGTGACACTCATTGGTCTTTACTTGCCTAAACTTGATTGTGTGAACTCGTGCATGAATTGAATTCGTCTGAGTAATTGAGCATATGAACACAATCACACTATTCCATGAAATTCTTATGATTTATTTCATATTGAAACACGTCATGACAAGTTTTATCACTTCATAAACATTCTTGCCGTGTGTCCTACTTGGTTCCATTTTGAGTCGTGTCTCACAAGTACACTGTATCTCTTTCTTATTCAGTGATCTCCTCGGTGGAGATGTTCGGGATTCGTGGTATCTCTCTCTGGGTCTTTCTTGTACATGGAGGTAAGGGTTTTCTTTATAAATGACCTATAACCTTGCATGAATTAAAAGTATGCCAAATAGTTTTCATATTCAAGTTAACCCTATCTTTTATATCGGCTAGGTACCGGAAATGCTTTATAACTTGTGTAAGTGTTAACCCTGAGCCTGTTTTGCGAGATATTGATTGCCCCCGGCTCTCCTAGCGCTGGGTTAGCCAGTGTGGATCCTGTTTGTAACGCCCCAGCTTTCGGCATTTCAGGTATGATCGACACGTGTGAGTTTGAGAGTTAGATTTTAATTATTAATTGATCATTTCTTTAACTTTTCATGTCATGACGTAATTTTATAAAATTTATATTCTTAGTATTTTATTGAAATTCATATCCTATTATAATTGTCGTATATATTGAACGTGATTGTAACGTGAATTAATTTCCCGAACGTGATTTAATTCTTTCGTGACCTTACTTGAGCATTCTTATGAATTAGGGGACTTAATTGCATTGGATCTAATTGATCATTTGTTATGGAATTGAACTTCATTGCATGACTTAAATAATTGGAGGACTTAATAGCAAAATTTGGCCAATTCTTTCTCCTTCATAGCAGCAATCACGTTCCATTCCTTCCCATTCCATACAAAACATAACATACATAATTGCTCTTGCTTCCCTTACCAACCGAGCCAACCCTCTTCAAGCTAGGAGGAAGATTTCATCTTTTAAGCTTCATCTTTGTGGGATTTGTAATCATACAAGCATCATCAACATCATATATTCATCTTGTCTTCCATTTCTTTCTTTTGAGGTAATTATGGAACTTGGATGAATTTCTTGGATTTATGACTTGGATAGGGTTTTGTGTTGGATGGGTTAAATTGTGTATTGGTTGTTGGAAATATGTTTAGGAACTTTGAACTTAAGTTATGTGTATTCAACTTGTTGATATTGTACTTGGAGCATGATTGATGATTTAGGTTTTGAATGAATGATTCTTGATGATCTAACATGGAAATGGGTGTTTATATGAATTGTTATTGATCTATATATAGGATAGTATGTGTATTGCATGATATATATGCATTTCATCTTGGTTTGAATTCATTTGTGGGTTGTTGTTGTTGGATCGTTGCTGTTGCTGCTATTGCTCTGTTTTTTTCCTGATACGCACTGTTGACACGGGCGTTTCACATTTCCCTTCTTCAGCGTGACACGGGGGTGCGTAGTGGTCTGGGTTCTTCTGTACCGTGACACGGGGGTGCCACGGTTTGCTTTGTAAGGCTGACACGGGCGTGTCACCTTCTATTTTCATGCATGTTACCCGCTGTACTGTGACACGGGGGTGTCACGGTTTAGTGTATTTTGGTGGCATGGGCGTGTCACCCTCTGTTTTCATGCATATTGTTTTGCATGCATGGTTATACGTGTATATGTTATATATACATATATGTTGGTTATATATTAATTGTTATTTGGTTTAATTGACTGTATTTAATTGTTTATTCCCAATTTGTGGGTCGAATGAATTGAATGGATGACTTGAACGTATGATTTAATTTCTTAATAGTGCATATGAACATAATCTTGTTTATTACATATTCATATCATACTCGTTGCATTTTGTCGTTCGTCCTATTTGGTACATTTGGAGTCGTGTCTCACGGACAATTGTCTTTCTTGCACAGACCAGCTTCCTGGTGACGAGGAGCAGGCCCCGTGAGCTGTTTCCTTGTTTGTTTTGGTTCGTTCAGGTGAGGTTTAATTCTAGCTACCTAGAACCCGTATAACCCTATGTGAAGTTTAAGCCAAAACCTATCTATATAGCTATAGTTTTCAAATGAGATTGGTTTTCAAATGATTTATCAAACTTTTGAGGAACTGATTAATTGATTGATTGATTGGGCGAGTACTGTATTGCATTGTGGGCCCGAGGGTAGTGACTCGAGCTAACCGGGAAAGCATGGGCTGACGGGTAACTCGAGAGCTACTCTCACCAAATTGGGATGACCCCTGAACCCCCTAGGAGATTAGGGGATGAAGGAATTCCGGGCTTAGGGATTCATGTACCCTGTGCCCAGACTGATTGGATGGTGGGGCCTTGCAATCCCACCATCACCCGGAGGAAGAAGGATGGACAGAAACTGCTAATTGTGCACCGTAATGAATTGCATGATCACCTAACTATTGAACAATTGATTGATTGATTGTACACAGTTGGAGTAAGGTTGGAGAATTGCCCTCACTCGCCGGGCCACAATTGATTGTATTGAATTGATTAATTAATAAAGTGAATTAGTTGTAATCTCGGGCGATAGAACCTCTCCTTTTACCAATTGGTATTGTTACTTTCCCAAACTTATTACCCGAGATTATAACCTGCATGTAGGTGCGCTTATATTTATTTATAACCCCTCGCTCAGTCCGTGTTGGACTGACACATCAACTTTTCAGTTGTTTTGCAGGGCGTGCTAGGCGGGAATTAGAGTCTAGAGTGTCTTTAATTCGGGTCTAGCATACTTCATCTCGCATTTTGTTCATGTACAGATATTTTATGTATTTTGTAGCATGCCTTGATATTTATTTTGGAGATGATATTGTATTGATATGAAATGTTGGTATCTATTAGTAAATAAATAAATATGGTACCTATAAGTATTGAATGAATTATTGCTTCCGCTTTTATCTACTCTGAATTGTTGATTGTTTGGTTTGGGGTTAGTCCCGCCTAGCCTTGTGTAGTGTTTTTTTATTATCTCCCGTTCGCTGTAGCTTTGGTTCATGTATGAATTAACCATTTCATATGTGGATTGGGGCTATAGTGCGGGGGATGTGGTGCCTAGTGTTCCGGGTGCTACATCCTACGGTGGTATCAGAGCCCGGTTGCAAAACCGGGTCTCTTGTGTCGAGTCTTGTGAGTCTAGGTCGCACGGTATACTAACTAATTGTCAATTTGAGAGTCTTACATCGTTATTTGACATATCTGAACCTACTTGACTTATTTGAATTCACTTGAATTTGGTGAATTGTTGAATTTTATAACTTATGTGCAATTGTGAATTATTTGCATACATTTGCACCTACTAATTGAACATGCATAATAGTGACTTGATTTCAGGATGGCTCGCGATAGACATCACCGTGATCGTTCTCCTAGACATCGACATCGTCGTCATCATCGCCGGGAGAGATCACCACCTCCTCCTCCACCTCCTCAGGCTCAGCCACAGGACTTTATGAACGTCGTGGTGGGTCTTATTGATCAGAGAGTCCGGGATTATGTTCCTCCACCACCACCAGTTCCACCACCACAGTCGGGAGGCCAGATTTCATTAGCTTTCAGGGAGTTCCAGAACCAACATCCTCCCAAGTTTTATAAAGGGAATGATATTCAGGCTGAGCAGTGGCTGAAAGAAATTGAGAGGATATGGGAGCTTATCCCGTGTGAGTCCCAGGAGAAGGCCCGATGTACTATTTCTCTGATTCAGGGCGAGGCATATTCATGGTGGGAGAGTGCCCGGATTGTGTTAGATGCTGCAGGCGAAGAAGTTAATTGGGAGATTTTCACCCGGGAGTTCAAGAACAAGTTCATTCCTCCATCTTCTCGCACCCGAAGGTTGAAGGAATTTACAGAACTTAAGCAAGAAAGCCGGTCAGTTTCAGAGTATATCGCCGAGTTTGAGAGATTGTCCCGCTATGCTCCTAATATAGCGAGTGACGATTTCCATAAGGCGATGCAGTTTGTTCAGGGCCTTAGACCGGATATTCAAGCAGCGATTGAGGCGGTCAACACGAGCACATGGGTGAAGGCTACCAAGAAGGCATTGTTGGTTGAGGATTCAGTGAATGCGAGGCGCTCTACCTATATGTCAGGTTCAGGATCAGGCTCAGGTTCCGGATTAGGTTTCAGAGGTTCCGGATCGGGGTATAAGGGTTCAGGTTCGGGTTCTGGTTCAGGCAAGAGGCCGATGGTTTATTCTTCTCCACCACTAGCTCCGAAGGGCCCAGGGAAGAAGCCCCGACCAGCGGGACCAATGATTAGAGCTCCGGTTGCTCCAGTTTTGCCACCACCACCCGAGAGGCCTGCTTGTACCTTCTGTGGTCAGAGGACACACATTTATGATAACTGCAGGAGGCGTCTGGGTTTATGCTTGATTTGTGGGAGCGACGAGCATATGGTAGACGGATGCCCAGATCGCAGGATGCCGCCACCGGGAGCCCAGAGACCACTGATCAGGGATCGTGCTTATGCTCTGGACGGAGAGCAGCAGGATGCTGATGTTGATCCAGCCGCGGTAGTTGAAGGTACCATTTGCATACATGGCACGAACATTCATACCTTGTTTGATCCGGGAGCTAATCACTCCTTTCTTTCGAGTCCTATATCTGTTTCTTTGCCTTTACCTGTTACTTGCTCTTCTGCATGTTATGTGGTTAGTACTACGTTTGGTGGTAGTTTAGAATCTGATCGGGTGTTTAGAAAGGTTCCGGTGAGCATCGAGGGTCGAGTTTTCTTGTCAGATTTCATTGAGCTGCCGATGCCTGCTATGGATCCATTTTGGGTATGGATTGGTTGTACAGACATTCTGCCACAGTTGATTGCAGGGCGAAGAAGGTTCAGTTGGGATCAGATTTGGTAGTGGGTTGGAGTTCCAAGACTGTGCCTCTACTTTCTTTCTCAGAAGCTCATAAGTTGGTTCGAGAGGGAGCCACGGGTTTTATTGCTTACATTCTCAACAAACCCAAGGACCAAAGTAAGCTGGAAGAAACGGAAGTAGTGAAGGAGTTTCCCGAGGTCTTTCCTGAGGAATTGGATTCGTTACCTCCAGAACGGGAAATTGAGTTTGTGATCGATCTGTACCCTAACGCAGAGCCGTACTCCAAGACTCCGTATCGTATGGCTCCGGCCGAGTTGAAAGAGTTGAAGACTCAACTTGATGCGTTGTTGGAGATTGGGTACATCAGACCGAGTTCTTCTCCCTGGGGTGCACCAGTTTTGTTCGTAAAGAAGAAGGACGGGACTTTGAGGATGTGCATAGACTATAGGGAGTTGAACCAGATAACGATCAAGAATAAGTATCCTCTTCCACATATCGAGGAGTTGTTTGACATACTACAGGGATCTAAAGTCTACTCGAAATTGGATTTGAGACAAGGATACTACCAGCTGCGAATCCGAGCTAAGGATATTTCTAAGACAGGATTTAATACTCGGTATGGGCATTATGGGTTTGTAGTGATGCCGTTTGGTTTGACTAATGCCCCAGCAGCTTTTATGGATATGATGTACAGGATTTTCAGGCCTTTTCTGGATAAGTTCGTGGTCATCTTCATTGATGATATTCTGGTTTTCTCTAAGTCTACCGAGGAGCATGCAAGGCATCTTCAGTTGGTATTGAGGACTTTGAAGGAGCATCAGTTATTTGCCAAATTTAGCAAGTGTGAGTTTTGGATTGACTGAGTGTCATTCTTGGGTCACGTGATTTCGGGCAATGGTTTGGAGGTCGATCCTTCTAAGATTGACTCGGTTTTGAAATGGGAAAAACCTAGGAATGCCTCAGAAATCAGGAGTTTCTTGGGATTGGCAGGTTACTACCGGAGGTTTGTTAAAGATTTCTCCAAGTTAGCAGCTCCTTTAACACGGTTGACGAAGAAGAATGTGAAATTCGATTGGGATGAAGATTGTGAGAGGAGTTTCACTTTCTTGAAAGAGAAGTTAGTTTCTGCTCCAGTGTTAGCCCTTCCGGAAGGTTCAGAAGGATATGTTGTTTATACGGATGCTTCTAAGGAAGGCTTGGGATGTGTGTTGACTCAGAAGGGTAAGGTAATTGCTTATGCATCCCGGAAGTTGAAAGAGCACGAGAAGAATTATCCGACGCATGATCTTGAGCTCGCCGCCGTAGTCTTTGCACTTGGAAAGTGGAGACATTATTTGTACGGGGTGTCTTTTGAGATTTTCACCGACCACAAAAGCCTCCAGTATTTATTCACTCAGAAGGATTTGAATATGAGGTAACGGCGTTGGATGGAAAGGTTGGAAGATTATGATTGCACGATCAAGTACCATCCCGGCAAAGCCAATGTGGTCGCCGATGCACTTAGTAGGAAGGTTAGTGTGTCGAGCTTGGAAGTGGGTGAAAGTAGTGGAGTCGAGCCAATTGTTTTAAGGGCTCGAGTTTCTAATATTTCGGTTCAGCCGGATTTGAAGCACAGGTTGTTTGAGGCTCAGAGTACGGATGTGGAAGTTCAGAGATTGATAGCTAAGGCAAGAGCTGGTCCGGAGTGTCCATTCGGGTTCGATGAAACCGGTCTTCTTCGTTTCAAGAACTGAGTGGTTGTACCCGATGAGTTGAAACGGGTATTGCTCGAGGAAGCTCACAGATCGGCTTATTCCATCCACCCCGGACGAAACAAGATGTATAAGGACTTAAGATAATATTATTGGTGGCGTGGATTGAAGAAGGATGTGGCCGAGTATGTGAAGCATTGTCTCACTTGTCAGAAAGTGAAAGCTGAGCACCAGAAACCGGGAGGTCTTCTTCAGCCGTTACCTATTCCTGAGTGGAAGTGGGAACAGGTAACGATGGATTTCGTGTCCGGATTACCTAAAGTGAAAGGTGGATTCGATGGAATTTGGGTGATTGTGGACCGTTTGACGAAGTCTGCACATTTTCTGCCGGTTCGGATGTCGTTTAAGATTCGCAAGCTAGCCGAGCTTTATAACCGGGAGATTGTTAGACTTCATGGGATTCCGGTTAGTATAGTCTTGGATAGAGATCCACGGTTTACTTCTAAGTTGTGGTGTGAACTGCAAGAGGTTTTGGGTACGAATCTCCAGTTTAGTACAGCATTTCATCCTCAGACGGATGGTCAGTCCGAGAGATTAATAAGATATCTCGAGGATTTGCTTCGAGCTTGTTCTTTGGATTTTCAATCTTCTTGGCATGAGCAGCTACCTTTGATTGAGTTTGCGTACAACAACAGCTTTCAGGCTTCGATTGGAATGGCACCGTATGAGCTACTTTATGGACGGAAGTGTCGTTTTCCATTGTTCTTTAACTTGGAAGAGTGGAAATGGACTAAGCAAGAAGGTTTTAAGAAAAGTGAGCAATTGGAAAAACCTTCTAAGGTTGTTCAAGCTATGATTGAGAAAGTCCAATTAATAAAACAACGGATGAAATCAGCTCAGGACAGACAGAAGAGCTACGCCGATCGTCGCAGAAGGGATCTCGAGTTTGAAGTTGGAGACCGGGTATTCTTGAAGGCATCTCCACGTAAAGGATTTGCTTGGATTGGGAAAGGAGGTAAGCTTAAGCCTCGTTACTTAGGTCCCTATGAAATTTTGGAAAGAGTTGGAGAAGTTGCTTACAGATTGGACCTACCACCGAGCCTTACAGGGATTCATAATGTATTTCACGTCTCTCAGTTAAGGAAATACTACCCCGATGAAACCAAGATCAATCCCGTCGAAGAAGTGGAATTGGAACCGAACCTTACCTTTGTTCAGAAACCGGTTAAGTTATTGGATAAGAAGTTTTAGGAATTAAGAAACACGAAGATTCCCATGGTTAAGGTTCTTTGGAGAAGTGACAAGACCGAAGAAGCCACATGGGAAACCGAAGACAAGATGAGAAGGTTCCATCCAGAGTTGTTCCCTTCCGATCAGTGAATCTGGGGACCAGATTCTTTTAAGGAGCGAGGATTGTAACGCCCCAGCTTTCGGCATTTCAGGTATGATCGACACGTGTGAGTTTGAGAGTTAGATTTTAATTATTAATTGATCATTTCTTTAACTTTTCATGTCATGACATAATTTTATAAAATTTATATTCTTAGTATTTTATTGAAATTCATATCCTATTATAATTGTCGTATATATTGAACGTGATTGTAACGTGAATTAATTTCCCGAACGTGATTTAATTCTTTCGTGACCTTACTTGAGCATTCTTATGAATTAGGGGACTTAATTGCATTGGATCTAATTGATCATTTGTTATGGAATTGAACTTCATTGCATGACTTAAATAATTGGAGGACTTAATAGCAAAATTTGGCCAATTCTTTTTCCTTCATAGCAGCAATCACGTTCCATTCCTTCCCATTCCATACAAAACATAACATACATAATTGCTCTTGCTTCCCTTGCCAACCGAGCCAACCCTCTTCAAGCTAAGAGGAAGATTTCATCTTTTAAGCTTCATCTTTGTGGGATTTGTGATCATACAAGCATCATCAACATCATATATTCATCTTGTCTTCCATTTCTTTCTTTTGAGGTAATTATGGAACTTGGATGAATTTCTTGGATTTATGACTTGGATTGGGCTTTATGTTGGATGGGTTAAATTGTGTATTGGTTGTTGGAAATATGTTTAGGAACTTTGAGCTTAAGTTATGTGTATTCAACTTGTTGATATTGCACTTGGAGCATGATTGATGATTTCGGTTTTGAATGAATGATTCGATGATCTAACATGGAAATGGGTGTTTATATGAATTGTTATTGATCTATATACAGGATAGTATGTGTATTGCATGATATATATGCATTTCATCTTGGTTTGAATTCATTTGTGGGTTGTTGTTGTTGGATCGTTGCTGCTGCTGCTATTGCTCTGTTTTTTTCCTGATACGCACTGTTGACACGGGCGTGTCACATTTCCCTTCTTCAGCGTGACACGGGGGTGCGTAGTGGTCTGGGTTCTTCTGTACCGTGACACGGGGGTGTCACGGTTTGCTTTGTAAGGGTGACACGGGCGTGTCACCTTCTGTTTTCATGCATGTTACCCACTGTACTGTGACACGGGGGTGTCACGGTTTAGTGTATTTTGGTGGCACGGGCGTGTCACCCTCTGTTTTCATGCATATTGTTTTGCATGCATGGTTGTACGTATATATGTTATATATACATATATGTTGGTTATATATTAATTGTTATTTGGTTTAATTGACTGTATTTAATTGTTTATTCCCAATTTGTGGGTTCGAATGAATTGAATGGATGACTTGAACGTATGATTTAATTTCTTAATAGTGCACATGAACATAATCTTGTCTGTTACATATTCATATCATACTCGTTGCATTTTGCCGTTCGTCCTATTTGGTACATTTTGAGTCGTGTCTCACGGACAATTGTCTCTCTTGCACAGACCAGCTTCCTGGTGACGAGGAGCAGGCCCTGTAAGCTGTTTCCTTGTTTGTTTTGGGTCGTTCAGGTGAGGTTTAATTCTAGCTACCTAGAACCAGTATAACCCTATGTGAAGTTTAAGCCAAAACCTATCTATATAGCTATAGTTTTCAAATGAGATTGGTTTTCAAATGATTTATCAAACTTTTGAGGAACTGATTAATTGATTGATTGATTGGGCGAGTACTGTATTGCACTGTGGGCCCGAGGGTAGTGACTCGAGCCAACCGGGAAAGCATGGGCTGACGGGTAACTAGAGAGCTACTCTCACCAAATTGGGATGACCCCTGAACCCCTAAGGAGATTAGGGGAGGAAGGAGTTCCGGGCTTAGGGATTCATATACCCTCTGCCCAGACTGATTGGATGGTGGGGCCTTGCAATCCCACCATTACCCGGAGGAAGAAGGATGGACAGAAACTGCTAATTGTGCACCGTAATGAATTGCATGATCACCTAACTATTGAACAATTGATTGATTGATTGTACACAGTTGGAGTAAGGTTGGAGAGTTGCCCTCACTCGCCGGGCCACAATTGATTGTATTGAATTGATTAATTAATAAAGTGAATTAGTTGTAATCTCGGGCGATAGAACCTCTCCTTTTACCAATTGGTATTGTTACTTTCCCAAACTTATTACCCGAGATTATAACCTGCATTTAGGTGCGCTTATATTTATTTATAACCCCTCGCTCAGTCCGTGTTGGACTGACACATCAACTTTTCAGTTGTTTTGCAGGGCGTACGGATGTCGACACATGCATATTATATCCCGTTTATCTGACCTGTATGCTTGAACATAATTCCACCCGTACGGATTGATTTACTTCTGATTTCTATCTCCTGGTTTAATAACTAATAATGTACAATGGAATTATGCCTGCCTGATCACCTGTCTATATATATATGCGTGTGTATCCCCTTCACTCAGTCAGTTGGCTGACCCCTCCCTCTCGTTGTTTTTAGTCTTGTCTTGCAGGTTCTGTGGTCGTTAGGCGGGAGTCTTTTGAGGTTCTTGTTCGAGTCTTGGTCTAGTGCACACTACATTGTACCGTATTCACATTTTCTGCTTTATTTTAGGCCTTGTCGGCCAATGTATTCTACTTTTGCTTTATTGAATTCGGGACAGGTTTCTAGGGCCACTAGTGGAACCCGTATTTATGTTGTCATATGTTTTGAATTCGGGACAGGTTAGCACAGGTTGTATTTTCTTTAGTTGAACTCCTTTTACTTTCCTGCTTGTATTGTTATTATGTATTGGTTGTGAATACATGACTGCCTTATTCCTGCTGCTCTGTTCCTGTTGATTTGTTGGTAGGGTCTAGTCCCGCCTAGCACAGGGTTGTTTTTTTTTTTTTCTGTTTCCGTTCGCTATAAGCTTGGTTCATGTATGGACTTTCCATTTCATGGGTAGACTGGGCTCATAGTACGGGGGATGTGGGGCCCTCCGTCTAGGGTGTCACATCTCAAGGTGGTATCAGAGCTCCAGGTTGCAAAACCGGAGTTCTCGCGTCTTGTCGGTCGAGTCTAGGTCGTACGGCTTAGGAACTACCTGCCAACTTATGCATTACATTGATCTTGAACATGAAATCGTATTCCCTTTTGAAACTTGTTAAACTACGTGTTGCATTTTGCATCGAATCCGTGCCTTTCGTGTTGAATAAGTAACATGAGCATGCCTTAATCGCATGCATTTACTCTTGAAATGAGTTATGACTTATAGGTTATGAAGATAATATCAAACCACGGCCAATTTCTACGATGACAACGGTTTATTTCAAGCTCCTTCTTAGGCATGGAAGATAAGAAGAATGCTCTGGGGAAGTATATATGGAACTCGAGACTTGTGGGCCTTCTTAAAGGGGGCTATGGTTCAAAGGTTAGAATCCAGGATGGAAGGTTCGAATTTGGGTGGATTGACAAGTTCTACCATGGTAGAGGGATACTAGATGGGATAATGGTTGATTCGTGGGATGTTTGTGACTTAGAGGATCGACATATACGCCTCTGCTACGTAGTTGTCTTAGTCGGATTCAACGGGATTATTAAACTCAAGGAAGAAACAAAGGGAAAGCCTTACAAATGTTTGAATCCGAGGTTTAGGTCAACAAACAGGCGAGGGTCTTCGAAGAAACCCAAGGCAAAATAGACACGTGGGGTGCCAAGCAATAAGGCTCGCCTAAGTGATTTGATAAGATCGTGTAGTTGAAAGGAGAGAAAGGGAGACTTAGAAAATATTATAACTCGGGATGTCGACCAATAGAAAGGAAATAAGGGGAACTAGAGATACTTCGAATTAGGATATTTCGAGTTACGAGTAAGAGAGAAGTTGGATTGAAAGAGTCAAAGAGAATCAATCAACATGGTGAATATAAGTCCATGGAAGGTGACAACGCTAAGGATAGGATTTGAGCTCATCTTTCAAATCCAAGCTGAATTATCGTGTTGTGAGGTCAAACTGGAGATATAGAGCAACAAATGGAAATGAAAAGGATAGGCAAAGCATCCGTAGAAGGAAATTGTGTGTTTATGTATATGTCATTGAAGGACGGGTTGTTCAACCCATTTGAGCTCGTAAAAGAAGAAGGTAAGGGAACTTTGATCAAAGTGATGGTTAGAAGTGGGATTCGGGACCACATTAGGGATCAATCTTGGAAGAGAATGGGGACAACGTTTGGAGATTGACTCTCTAGAAGAAGTTAAGAAGCCGACTTCATGGGTGTAAAAGAGTTGGGTGTAAGAATTCAGAATACCGGACCGTGGAGAGATATATATTGATGTAAGAAGATTTATGGCGATTCGAAGACCGTGGGAGAAACAAGAAATGATCAACCTGTTCAAAACAAGCCCCGTGATTAAAGAAATGAGAGGCAACTTGTCAATTAAAACTTATCACTACGGTGACAGGTTCAATGCATTCATCGCACGTGCATCATACCTCGCATTAAATTAATTAAATTCCCTTAATTATATGTGTGTGTGCATCTCTACTTGTTGTGATTCTCTAATGTGTTGCACATCTTGAATGGTATATGCATTGACATCATAATCCGACATAAATTGTTTAGTGTTTACTTGATAGGAAATTTTCTCCGCTTCCCCATCAAGTGACACTTCAACCGAGCCATGACCGAGTCAAGGTAAGATGGCTTTTGGGTTGTAGAGCTTGGAGAATGAAAGAAAAGGGAATTCAAAGGCTCGGGGAAAGTAGAGATGGAGTTTGGAACGTAAGAAGTGAGTTGTTATCCCTACGGATCCCTCCAAAGTGATTGTGAATAGGATTACCAGGTATGTGACTTTTGCAGAACCTCTTCGAGGAGGAAGCTAAGTTGAAATGGTCGTAAGTATTCGATCCAAGAAGTAATAGAACAAGTCCAAGGAAATGGGATAGAAGCTTTTAAGGGAGAGAGCATGACCGGGAGTTGATTAAATGCTTGGTTGGGCACAAACGGATCATTTCTAGAAGCGAGAATGGAAATGCAAGAGTCAACAAGTAACGGGAATTCTACGAAAGTGACAAGGGAGAAATTAGGAGAGTTTGGTGCCTGATGAACTTCAAGGTCGAGTTGGGTAAATACTCCATGAGTGATATTGGAAGAGATATGTACTTCAAAAGATAAAGATGTGGAATCAAGAAGTGGTTGGGAATTGAATCGATAAGACAAGATAGGCGATGATCAATGATGATTTCGGTTATGGAATCGATGTTGTTGGTATCCTATTACCGGACATGTACAAACCTAATCTCCTAAGGTTGAAAGAATCGTGTATGGGGTAACGTGTCTCATGCCTTGGAGATGATGGAATCGTGAAAGAAATTTTTTTTTTTTTTTTGAATTGATAAGGAAGTTATTGGGTAAGAAAACCCGATCTAATTATCATATTCTATAAAGGACAAAGTGAGAGTCAATTCAACCGAGCATTGGAAGTGGAATAACTAGGAGAGATCACAAGCATCCGAGAAAGGTTGAGTATAATTCACGGTGATTATTGAGTTGATTGGATTAATGTCAAGTGCACACTCAAGATTCAGAACTTCGGATCGTGGTGTTTAGAAATGATAAGAGAAAAGGTGGTGGAAGGGAGACTGGGTGGCCATTGAAGTATTGGACACATCGGGGATTTCAATGCATGACACCTTGGGTAGAGGAATCTCCAACAACGAATCAAGTGTTGAATCGGAGCACAACAATGGAAGATTCCCAAACAACGGTGAACGGTACATCAAGCATCCATGGCATATGCATATATACAACTTTAGTTCGAATAATTTTATAATGCTAAGTGCTTTGATTGCTTGATTGTAGTAACTGATTTTGTATGATTGATACTCGATGTGTTTGATTTCTCCTACTTGCTTCTTGTGTGGGTGTTGCGTGATTGTTTATTTAATTATTGTTCTGAGAGCTTGAGAGTTTCTCTTTCTTCGTGTTTGAGAGACGGGGTTCTCTCGTTGTTTGTTCGAGAGACGGGGTTCTCTCGTTGTTTGTTTGAGAGATGGGGTTCTCTCTCTTTGTTACACTACCTGCTTTGTCTGCTAGGATTTCGAGTGTTTAGCTTTCGGTGAGTTAAGGGTCGTGACTTAACAACAATTGAAGACCCCTTGTTGCTTGAAGACCTTTTCCGAACTAATTCCTGACGGGGAGTTGCTAACCCGCATGGGACGAAAACGGGAGAGCTCCATAAGAGTCCAGAACTCGAGGCAGTGGACCTGGGGACCAGGTCCTCTTAAGGGGGAGAGGTTGTGACTCCCCGATTTCTCGACCGTACAGCCCAGAAGGACTACCCGGGCGGGTAGTTTTTACACTACAAAAGTACCCAGGCGGGTACTTTAGTGCAGAAGGGTTTCTGCACCTGCTATCCCCGGCCGGGTAAATTTCTACCTTGTTTTTCCCCGGCCGGGTACTCCCTCGTACGACCTCCGATTGACCTGATTTTTAAACCTTTAGAAACCTTTTAAAGTTTAGAACAACCTCCAATTTGAATCACCTCATTATCCTTTCTAGTTTGTGAGATATAATCAATTATTTTTGGTGTCGCCACTTTACCAACAATCTGCTTTCATCCAACTTCGGACATACGCCATTTTCACCTCGTTTTGAACCATGAGTTGTGCCACATATATTTGGAAAGATCTACTTGTCTAGTTTCATTTCCAACAAACAAAATCCAATTCCAATTTATAGAACTCAAGATATTTCCATTTTCCTACAGCTTGTGCATCCCCGAAAACTGTCAGCTTTTCCTAAACTTCGCCAAAACCGTTCTTCTTGCATTCCTTTCACCCCTTTGGCTCCCGTATATGACTTATATGAATTATATGCTTACTTAATTGGTATTTATGCTCTTAGGTGACACTCATTGGTCTTTACTTGCCTAAACTTGATTGTGTGAACTCGTGTTTTATATATGAATTGAATTCGTCTGAGTAATTAAGCATATGAACACGATCACACCATTCCATGAAATTCTTATGCTTTATGTCATATTGAAACACGTCATGACAAGTTTTATCACTTCATAAACATTCTTACCGTGTGTCCTACTTGGTTCCATTTTGAGTCGTGTCTCACAAGTACACTGTATCTCTTTCTTATTCAGTGATCTCCTCGGTGGAGATGTTCGGGATTCGTGGTATCTCTCTCTGGGTCTTTCTTGTACATGGAGGTGAGGGTTTTCTTTATAAATGACCTATGACCTTGCATGAATTAAAAGTATACCAAATGGTTTTCATATTCAAGTTAACCATATCTTTTATACCGGCTAGGTACCGGAAATGCTTTATAACTTGTGTAAGTGTTAACCCTGAGCCTGTTTTGCGAGATATTGATTACCCTCGGCTCTCCTAGTGCTGGGTTGGCCGGTGTGGATCCTGTTCCTGTTCCTGTTCCTGTTCCTGGGGCCCAGGGGCTTGTGTATTGAGTGATCCGGGGAGGTATCGGGCCGACGGTGATCTCTTGCACAAGTCCCATCCTATTGGACTACCCGGATACCCACCAGGAGGTTTGGTAGGAGATGGGGCTCTGATCTGAGGGAGTCATGAACCCGAAGATCACCCTGGTGCGTGGATGTGGAGGTTAGCTACCGGCCACATTGCACCCGGAGAAAGGGGATGAATTTGTACTTGTTATCCCGCCTGATAATTAATTATAAATCCTGTTTCCTGCTTGTTTCCTGATTACCTGCCTTTACCTGTCATTTAATAAGTGAAAAGTGGAGTCCAGGATGGAATAAATACCCGTTCTCGCCGGGTCCCCCTAAAATGTTAAACATAGATATCTGTAACCTCTGGTAGGCCTCTAGTCCCTGTTCAGCACCTGAGTTCGTGGATCGGTAAGGTAAAATAGGCTTCAACAGAGGGCGTACGGATGTCGACACATGTACATTATCTCCCGTTTATCTGACCTGCATGCTTGAACATAATTCCACCCGTACGTATTGATTTACTTCTGATTTCTGTCTCCTGTTTTAATAACTAATAATGTACAGTGGAATTATGCCTGCCTGATCACCTGTCTATATATATATGCGTGTGTACCCCCTTCACTCAGTCAGTTGGCTGACCCCTCCCTCTCGTTGTTTTTAGTCTTGTCTTGCAGGTTCTGTGGTCGTTAGGCGGGAGTCTTTTGAGGTTCTTGTTCGAGTCTTGGTCTAGCCCGCACTACATTGTACCGCATTCACATTTCCTGCTTTATTTTAGGCCTTATCGACCAATGTATTCTACTTTTGCTTTATTGAATTCAGGACAGGTTTGTAGGGCCACTAGTGGAACCCGTATTTATGTTGTCATATGTTTTAAATTCGGGACAGGTTAGGACAGGTTGTATTTTCTTTAGTTGAACCCGTTTTACTTTCCTGCTTATATTGTTATTATGTATTGGTTGTGAATACATGACTGCCTTATTCCTGCTGCTCTGTTCCTGTTGATTTGTTGGTAGGGTCTAGTCCCGCCTAGCACAGGGTTGTTTTTTTTTTTTTTTTTCTGTTTCCGTTCGCTATGAGCTTGGTTCATGTATGGACTTTCCATTTCATGGGTGGACTGGGCTCATAGTGCGGGGGATGTGGGGCCCTCCGTCTAGGGTGTCACAACTACCATCGAGTTCCTCTCTCCATGACGAACAAAACTCATACCCATTCAACTCTATTAGCCGTCGGAAGCGTTGAAATTCACCTGCAAAGCTTCGTCGGTCATGCATCATTTTTTACTGGCGATTCCTTCTTTGTTGGTCGTCGGATTTTGATTTTGAAGCAATCATTGTGTTCCTTGCGTCAAGAGTTTCGATTTGACATTTAATATAAACACATTTGACATTTGATCTATATGGATTTACCATTAGAAATCATGCCAAAATTTTATTTATAAAGTCCGGCGGAATATTCCTGTAATAATCCATCAGAAAGGGATTAAGTGCATATTTTTCAAAGGTGAGGGGATTAAGTATACCGATTGAAAGAAAATGGGGCAAACTATGGGGGGTGACTAGAGTTAGCCCTATTATTTATATATGCATGTGCAATTAATTATATACAATATATACATAATACAATATACAATATTTTATATTTATTTATATATACTGATGGGGTCAAAATACGATCGTCCCACAAT
This sequence comes from Lantana camara, assembly GCA_037501455.1. Classification (NCBI taxonomy): domain Eukaryota; kingdom Viridiplantae; phylum Streptophyta; class Magnoliopsida; order Lamiales; family Verbenaceae; genus Lantana; species Lantana camara. The sequence goes on along the minus strand of CM074855.1, from coordinate 23,429,632 downwards.
AAGACACGTGGCATCACCGAGATGATGACATCTGTCTTCCCAAGGCTGCACCATCAGTTCACGAGCGCTGAACCCAACGAGCGCAAGTCTTCTTCAGGAGTTTAGCCCAACAAGCGCTATCACTCCCACGAGCGTCCTACACAATAAACGATGGGTACGCCCACGTGCCAAGGAAGCCCTCTTCGAGCGTCACACTCCCTCAGAGTGGCCCCTCCTTTGGCTCGTCACTTAAGCTGGAGCCTTCATCCCCCTCAGCGGATATCTTGGCCTCCAATACTCTAGGTTGTCACGAGCGCGCTCTCAAGCCCTCGTTACCAACCACCCATATGGCTCTCTGACACAACGTACATGCCCGCGCACCTGCCACTGTTGCTAGCACTGACTTTTGGGCCGCTTTTGCAGAAGATTCCTCTTAGGTTTCTCTCTCACAGCGCCACGTGTTAGGGCAACATTCGGCCAGGACCACTTGAGGCAAATGACCAAAGGGCCCTTGACCCTCAACTATAAATAACCCAAGTCATCTTCTACACTGTAAGCATTCTTTAAGCTTTCTTCACCTCTGCAGCTGTGACTGAACTTACATTCCTTCATACACTGAACTGACTTGAGCGTCGGAGAGCCAAACTGGGTATCACCCCCAGTTCCCCCAGCTTGGCCTTCTGACTTTCCTTGTGCTTGTCCCTACAGGTTGAACCCTTATCTCATCTCCGGCGAAGCTCCGGTGGTTTCCTCCACATAATACAAATCGTAAAGTGATCGGATTCGGATCTACCCATTCCCGGACCCATCATTTTTGGCGCCGTCTGTGGGAAACCAGTCTTCCATATTCTTCCTTTCTTTTTGTTGGTAGAAAAACAAGCACATCTTCACTTTCAACAGCCATGGTTGCAACGAGATCTGGAGCTGTAGGAGGAGGAGAAAACACCTCCCAGGATGCAAATATCGTTCTTCCCTCCACCGCCACTGGTGGAGCGCCGCCACCTTCCATCGTCGCTGGTGGAGCACCTCCCGCCGCAGGAGTGACTCCACAGGCAGAATCTTCTGCACCACCACCTGCACCGCCGGTGATGCCCATTCCCACCTCCGCGGGAGGAGTTTCTCTCTCAGTTCCACCGCCGCTTGCACAGAATTCCTGGGTCCATCCCCAGATGAACCTTGGAATGCAAGGTTACCTGATGCCCCCTCCTGGATACTCCCTTACTCCGGCGATGATGATGCCACCGGTCCAGCCATACCATGCCGGACAACTCCAGCTCCCAGTGGTGGTCCCCAGGGAGATTGAAGGAGTGGAGTTACCTCCACTGACCACCCAACAATTGAGGGCTCTATACGCCCAATGTGAGGTTCAGGCGGCTCAGGGGGCATGGGAAAGGTTCCATTCCATGTACTTTCCCTCTGGGCAGGCCACTCAGGTTGCGGCCCCTTTAGGCGGACAGCAAAACTTTCCCCTCAGAGAAGCCCAGGCTGTCCTGAGGGCACAACCACCACCACCACCAGCGAGAGAAGTGCCCCAGCAGGAGGGCAACGAGCGTGCCACCGTGGGCAGGAACAAAGAGCCCACGGAGCGAGTGAACGAAAATGAAGGAGACTCTCATGTCTCCAGGAGGGGCTCACGAGCCCACAAGGACAAGCAAGTGGAAGTAAATCCTGACGTCCTCGCGGCTGTGCAAGACCAGCTGCAGGGCCTCAAGGATATCGTGGGACAGCTCTCACGAGGGCGCTCAACTCAGATCTCCCATACTCGGGATGAACGGGTTGACGCCCGGAGCACCCGCACCAAGGATCCTCCACCAAGGGTCCCCCGTCGCAAGGAGCCGGAGGAAAACTTCGGCACGTACGAATATCACCCACTGGCGAGGGGTTCACCCCTCGTCGAAGAAGTTCTGATGGCCCAAGCCGGCATGGCCAAAGTCCCCACATCCATCAACAGGTACGACGGGACAACCGATCCAGCGGAGCACTTGGATCATTTTGTGCATCTCATGCACCTTTACGAGCATTCCAGCCATTACTGGGCGAAAGTGTTTGTCACTTCCTTGGTAGGGATGGCTCAAGAGTGGTATAAGCGCCTGCCACCGCGCTCGATCCACTCGTATGAAGAACTGGCCGATGCCTTCCTCAACCACTTCAACTCTTTGAAGGCACCCGTCACCGCACCCACAGCCCTTTACAACGTGGTGCAAGGCAAGAGCGAATCACTGCGCTCGTTCTTCGCCCGCTTCAATAAGGAGATCTTGCAGGTGGAAAGGCCCTCCATGGATTTCTTGATCCCAGTGCTCTTCCAGGCTGTGGATCACAAGCAGTATGTGAGCAAAAAATTTGCTGATGCCATCGTGGAGAGAAGGCCTGGGACCCTCATGGGCCTGAGAGAAATAGCCGAGCCATTTTTCGCGCTCGAAGATATGTATGGGACGAATGGTCCCCGACATCATAGCCCGGCCAGGAACGAGCGACCTCATCACGAGCGGGGGTGGGATGTGGCAGTCAAGAAAGAGCGCCCTCAAGAACGCAGAAGGTCGCCACCACCCCCTCGTAGATTCGAGCGAATTCCGCTCACCAGGCCAAACTCAGAAGTCTACAATCTCTCCGATAAGAAGCTCTTCAAAAGACCCATCAAAATGAGAGAAACAGACTCACTAAGGCGCTCGAACAAATACTGCGCCTTCCACAAGCAGAGAGGGCACGACACGGATGAGTGCCGGCAGTTGGAGGCTGAAATCCAAAGGCTCGTTGCAGGGGGCCATCTGAAGGAGTTTGTCCGGGTGCTCGAGCGCTACGATGAACAATGCAACGAGCGCTCCGGAAGGAGAAGAAGGAGTCCTTCCCGGTCAAAGAGCCCAAGGGGCAGGGGACCCCCTGAAAGCAGCAGCCGCCGGGGCAATAAAGGCAAAGCCCCTGAGCAAGAAAATGAGCCCTTCGCAGTCATAAATATGATTGCAGGAGGCTCATCAGGAGGGGATTCAAACGCCTCCCGACGGAGGTACGTTCGGAGCTACAACCAGCGCCCATCAGTGCCCAAGCCTATCTACGCCATCCAGAGATCAAGCGCTCAAAGATCAAGAGAAAATGATGTAATAGGCTTTGATGATAGGGATCTAGAACATATTGTAACGCCCCATGGGGAGGGTGTAACCTCAGATTGCCCCATGGTGGTTAGTTTAGATGTTCATAACCATGTTGTAAAAAAGGTATTGGTGGATAGTGGAAGCTCAGTTAATGTTTTGCCTTACTCTACTTTCTTAAAAATGAAGGTTGATCTCCCGCTCGAGCCTCTTAAAACAGCCCTCATTGGCTTTGGAGGCTCGGAAGTTGTCCCACGAGGGCAAATACGCCTGGCTACATCATTCGGCCGAGCTCCTCAACGTAAAACACTCCTGGTGACGTACGCGGTGGTGGAGATTGACATCCCTTATAACATCATAATTGGGCGCCCTGCCCTCGTTGATTTCAAAGCCATCATCTCCACATACCACCAGAAGATTAAGTTTCCTACTTCCGAGGGCGTCGGAGAAGTGCTCTGCAATGTACGAGAGGCTTGGGAATGTTACATGCTGTCCCTCAGAAAGCCTAAAGCGGAGAAAACCTTCCAAGTCGGCTCCACCAAGAAGTCAGTGGATTTCCCTAATCTAGACGAGGACAGCCCAGCACGGAAACGGGCGAAATTGAACAAGAAGAAGAACAAGAAGAAGAGGGGAGACAACGGGGAGAATCCCCTCGAAAATGTCCCCCCAGGGGTCGTTGGTGGATCGTCCTCAGAAGGAGACGAGCCGGAAGAGAGTGAACCAGCATCTGGCGACCGTTTGACAGGAAAGAAGAGGGCGCTCGAACTTCCTCGCCCTGAGGTAAGGATCGAACCCTCGGAAAAGTTCCTTACCATTGAGCTGGAACCTGGAAACAAAGATAAGACTACACAGATCGGCTCAAACCTCTCAGGGCCTTCTCAGATCATGATGATTGATTTTCTAAGGGAGAACAAGGATGTATTTGCGTGGAAAGCCTCTGATCTCACAGGAATTGACCCGAGCGTCATCGTCCATAGGCTTAATGTGGATCCATCTTTCAAGCCTATCAAGCAGAAAAAGCGGGATGTACATGGCTTTCGGAAAAAAGTCATTGAAGAGGAAGTTAATAAACTCTTGGAGGCTCAATATATCGAGCCCATCTTGTATCCGGAGTGGCTATGCAACGTCGTCTTGGTGCCCAAGAGCGCAAATAAGTGGCGCATGTGCAACGATTTCACGGATCTCAACAAGGCCTGCCCTAAAGATCCATACCCGTTGCCCCGGATTGATCAACTGGTGGATTCGACCGCTGGTTGCGAGCTTATGAGCATGATGGATGCTTTCCAGGGATACTACCAGATCTTTATGGCTCCAGAAGATCGCCCCAAGACCTCGTTCATTGTCCATTTGGGGGTGTATTGCTTCCTAGTCATGCCCTTTGGGCTTAAGAACGCCGGAGCTACATATCAGCGGCTCGTCAACAAGATGTTTGAAAGTGAAATTGGGAGGTCCATGGAGGTCTATGTGGACGATATGATTGTAAAAAGCGAGCGCCAGGATTCCCACTTAGAAGATCTCAAGCGCACCTTTTCTATCCTGCGACAGTATGGAATGAAGTTGAACCCCTCGAAGTGCACCTTTGGAGTACAAGGAGGAAAGTTCTTGGGATACATGGTCAGTCAGAGGGGAATTGAGGCCAATCCGGAGAAGATCAAGGCCATCTTGGAAATTCCTTCCCCTCGAAATTTGCGGGAAGTGCAGGTCCTAGTAGGCAAAATCATCTCATTGAACAGGTTTATTTCGCGCTCGGCGGACAGGAACCTTCCCTTCTTCAAAATTTTGAGGAACGCACGTAACTTTGCTTGGACAGAGGAATGCGAAAGGGCGCTGCAGGATATGAAGGCTTATTTATCGAGCGCTCCACTGCTGACTAAGCCTGTCGAAGGCGAAAGGTTATTCATGTATCTTTCTGTTTCTCCTGAAGCCACGAGCGCGGTTCTGGTCGCTGTACGAGAGCGGAAACATTTGCCTGTCTATTATCTGAGCAAAACCTTGCAAGGAGCTGAAAAGAAGTATTTGGAGATTGAGAAATTTGCGTTCGCTCTTATTAACGCCTCAAGAAGACTAAGGCCTTACTTTCAAGCGCACTCCATAACGGTTCTCACCGACCAACCCTTGAAGCAAGTGTTGTCCAAGCCGGACGTATCTGGCAGATTAATCAAGTGGGCCATCGAATTGAGCCAGTTTGATCTATGCTTCGAGCCCAGGACCGCGATACAAGCTCAAGTTATGGCGGATCTGTTGGTTGAGCGTTTTGGTTTCGAGCCCACTGTTGCGGAGAATGAGGGGTTATGGGTACTACACACAGATGGTTCCTCAACCTCTCAAGGGGGAGGAATAGGAGTGGCCCTCAGAAACCCCGATGGGATTGAACTGGACTTTGCGATCAAGCTGGATTTCCAAGTCACTAATAATGAAGCAGAATATGAAGCCCTCGTGCAAGGTTTGAATATCGCTTTTCGGAATGGAGCTTCCAGAATCACTGCTTATGTGGATTCACAATTAATAGCGAGCCAGATTGAAGGAACTTATGAGGCTCGAGAAACCACCATGATACAGTACTTAAAGAAAGCCAGAGAAATCATCGGGAAGTTCAAGGAATTTCATCTACTTCAAGTGCCGCGAGGAGAAAATGAGCGTGCGGACGCTCTCTCAAAGTTTGCTTCAGCTTTAGAAGGCACTTCTGAGCGTTCTGTTACGTTCCTTAGAACTGAGGAACCTTTGATCAAGGAAAGGGTCGCCGCCAAGATGATCGCCATGATTGATCCGAACGAGCCCTGTTGGCTTGACGACATCGTCATTTTCCTTAGGGATGGAATTACTCCCACTGACAAGGTGGAAGCCAGGAAAGTCAGAAATAAGGCCCCTCGTTTCGCTCTGGATCCCGAGGGGAGATTGTTCAAAAAATCATTTCAAGGACCCCCAATGAGATGCCTAAGGCCCTCACAAGCGAAGGAGACGCTCGAGCTCATACACAATGGAAGTTGCGGGAATCATTCTGGAGGACGTATCTTGGCAAAAAAGATTCTGAGGAGTGGGTTTTATTGGCCTACGGTTCTCCAGGATGCCATTGAATTTTCGAGGAAGTGCCCCAAATGCCAATTTCATTCAAATCTCCCTCAATTGCCAGCCGCACAGATGATCCCAATAGACGTCTCTTGGCCTTTTGACCAGTGGGGAATAGACATTGTGGGCCCCTTGCCCATGGCTGCGGGACAAAGGAAGTTTGTCATTTTAGCCGTCGACTACTTCACCAAGTGGGCCGAGGCTGAAGCTGTTGCAAAAATCACTTTCAAGGTTGTAAGGGACTTTATTTGGAAGAACATCATTTGCAGGTACGGAATACCGAGAGTGCTCATTTCTGACAACGGGTCCCAGTTCATAGCGGCCGACACACGAGAATGGTGTTCGGAGTTGGGTATAGAACAGCGGTTTACCTCTGTAGGGCATCCACAATCCAATGGACAAGCAGAAGTTACTAATAGGATCATCTTGCAACATCTGAAAACCATGCTTGAGAGCAAGAAAAGTGAATGGGCTGAGGAGTTGCAAGGAGCGCTTTGGGCTTATCGCACCACCCCACGAGCGGCCACTGGAGAAACTCCTTACGCGCTCGTGTATGGATCAGAAGCGATGATACCGGCGGAGATAGTAAATGAATCCGCTCGTGTCGGCTATTTCGAGCCTCAGCTCAACGATGGCAACAGGAGCTTGGAGTTGGACTTACTGGATGAAAGGAGAAACCGAGCGTGGGCTAAGATCCACCACTATAAAGCCTCTGTGGCCCAGCAGTACAACAAGCGTGTGAGGGAAAGAACTTTCCAGTTGGGAGACTTGGTTTTGAAGAAAGTGGAAGTATCCAGGCACGTGGGCAAGTTGGACCCCAATTGGGAAGGCCCATTCAAGGTCATACAACTCAGAGCTAACAACACTTATACCCTGGAGACACTTCAAGGTGAGCGCTTGCCTCGCCCTTGGAACGCATGTAACCTCCGGCGGTTTTATGTTTAAAAGCTCTTTGCAAACCCTGATGAAACAACCCTCTTTGATGGGTTCTATGTACTTCCAATCAAAGTAAAAGGTAACATAATCTTTTTAATTTCTTTAATATTCCTGTTTCTTTGGTTGCTTGAATGGATAAGTCCCATGTCCCTCGTCTTCGCGAGCGTGGTTGGCAACCCATTCCAATTTGAATGCTGTTATCTCTTATGGGTTACGCTGGCCAGCACTCTATTCCGCATGGGGGGACGCCCTCATAAGGATAGACTGGTTACGCTCACAACCAATTAGGCAAGTTGGAAGAGGATCGCGAGGAAAAATCCTAGTAGGCCTTGGCTGTCTCTTACAACGCCTTGCGCTCGAAAACAGGAACTCCTACAAGAACGAATCCTAGTAGGCCTTGGCTGTTTCTTACAACGCCTTGCGCTCGAAAACAGGATCTCCTACGAGAACGGATCCTAGTAGGCCTTGGCTGTTCCTTAAAACGCCTTGCGCTCGAAAGTGGGATCTCCCTCAAAGAAGTCCTAGTAGGCCTTGGTCGTTTCTTAAAACGCCTTGCGCTCGAAAATGGGATTTCCTGCAGAACCAAGAAAACGACAAGAGCCAAAGCGCTCGAACGATGGTCTCAGAATCAAAAAGGAATTGCACCAGTCTTGAACGAGGGCAACCACTCAGTAAGACCCTCGCGAATACTCAGGACCTAGCAAAGTCCCCCAAGGGCGGGATGAATGTCACCAGTCTTGAACGAGGGCAACCACTCAGTAAGACCCTCACGATCGCTCAAGACTTAGAAAAACTTTCAAGATAAATTTACAAATAAAAAATTTATGCAAATCTTGAGCGTAGGGGCAATCTCACAGTAAGACCCTCACGACCGCTCAAGACTTAGACAAATTTTCAAAAGGAAAAGTTTATGCAAATCTTGAGCGTAGGGGCAATCTCACAGTAAGACCCTCACGACCGCTCAAGACTTAGACAAATTTCAAGATAAATTTACAAAGGCAGAAATTTATACAAGTCTTGAGCGGGGGGGCAATCTCACAATAAGACCCTCACGATCGCTCAAGACTTAGACAAATTTTCATTGCATCAAAGGAATAAAGCATTCACAGGAGTATACTACACAGTCTTATTATATGATTCATAAAGGAAATGAAGAACAAAGGCATGGAAAACGGAATCTTTATTCATTGAAAAAGGGAATTATTACAAAGCAAAAGGGCTCAAAGGCCCATGAAATTCTATTACCAGAAATAGCAGAAAATCTGAAAAATACAGGAAATTGCTAAGGGGAAGGCTTCAAGCGGCGGGGGCAACGTCCTCATCAACAATCACCAGAATGGGGCCTTGAACTGGGCCCTCAGGCTCATGCTGTTGAGCGTGGGGATCGTTGGGCTCATCTGCGCCGGCATTTGGAGCGTTGGCATTTTCAGCGGCTTGAACTGGGGCTTCTTCTATGATGGGCGCTTGAGGCTCGTCATCGGGATCATCAGATGGACCCGCACCCCTTTCCCTGTGGGCATCGGTGTACTCATCCTGGAGCAGTTTTACCAGGAAGTCATACTCCATTTCCGCTATGATGTCCGCGGGGTCGTTTGGATCCTCATCTGCCTCCTCACAGCGCTCATTGAACATGAGCCCCGTACCCTCAGCACCCTTCATCGCCGGATCTGTCAGACCTTTGTGGATGCCCTGATCCACTGCCAGGTTGAAGGCATTTTGAGCCTCGTCCAAGCAGTGTAACGAGGCCGCGAAGTTGAAAGCTTTGGAATGACAGAATTTGATCAACGCCTCCTTGGTCGCACGCTCTAAGCTCCGAGGCCACTCGCTAACAGTATCATTAAACTTGCGCTCGGCCTCCAGAGCCCTTGTTCTCCAGCTCTCCCTCTCTGCCTCAGCCTTCTTGCACCGCTCGTTGGCTTGGCCCAGCTCGTTGCCCAAACGAATTCGAGCGCCGTCAACCGCCAAGAAGTCCTCCTTAAGCTTCCCCAATTCCTCCTCCGTTGTCTCGAACAAACCCTTGAGGGACTCGTACTTGGCGATTTCCGCATTTAGCTCCGATTGGATATGAGCCGGATCATTCGAGCGGGCCATCTTCTTGTACTTGGCCTTCCGGTCGGCGTAGATGGAGGCTCGCATTTGCACATTCCGGAGCCGGGGAAGAACTTGCTGCGTAAACGAGGGGAAAAGTGTTAGCAAAAAAAATGGTGATTTACAGAAAAGAAGAATGCAAAGAATGAAGACTTACGGAAATTAGGGCGTGGGCTGCATCGAACGTCACTTTCTCTACAGACTCACTGTAGAGATGCCTGTGGTCTGCTGAGAATTGAGCCCGGCTGAACAAATCATCAGTGATAGTCTGGGCGACCGAGCCAGACCTCAGCAAAACAGGCCCGCCGTCGGGGGCGCCTGTAAAGTCTCTGTCCCCTCGATGGGGGAACTCCCACATGTGTTCTTCCTCTGAAGAGGAAGTGTCCCCCTCGCCTCGGGGGCCCTCAACAACTTGTTTGCCCTTTCCTTGGATTGCGGCGGAGTCGGGCATTCTCTTCCTCTTGCGGGAAGGCCTGTTTACGCTCGGAGAAGCTTCTGTGATCGCCAGTGTGATTACTGGCCTTGTTTGCTCTGCAGGGATGGGGGGCTGAGCATCCCCCGCTCTTTCTGACCTCCCCCTGGTCTCCCTCGGGACCAATCTACGTTCCCCTCGGCCACGAGGGGGCTGCACTTCAGGGTTGGCGCTCGAACTGGCGCCTTGACTACGTGCATCCCCCCTATCGTTGCGGTTACGGGGGCGTTGGGGCTCGCGCTGTTGGTTCCCCGGTGGGGTTTGATTTCTGTTCCCATGGGCAAAACGAGCCGCTTGTCTGATTCCGCCCGCCATTTCAAGTATAGCGACTCCTGCAAGGATGGAATTTTCAAGGGTTAGAAATATTCAAACTATCTACTCAGTCTGCAAGGTTACAAGTACAGAAAAGAAGTTAGTATTTATTCCTATCTAAAGTTAGTGCCCTAAGGATCTAACCGTCTCTCTCTATGTCACGAGCCGGAGGGTTGACAAGGAAATGAGGGTCATTGGTAAGACCACACAAGAACATGAGTTCCGCATCGTCTATCCAGTCCTTTGCTTGTATAAGGTGACCCTCGTCCCTTAGGGTTGTTGCCAGGTTTTTAGCCCAGTCTCTGGGGAGTGAGGGTGGCAAACGGCTCTTTGAGTACGAGCCCCATTCCGTGATCACCCCAAAGCCCTCTTCTGCTGGAGCCTTGACAAAGATGAATTTTTCCTTCCAATCAATGCCATAAGTGCTCGAGGGCGAGTTGATCAGCTTCATATGGGCCTTCGCTTGGACGTAATAAAAACCCGCCTCAGGAGAAGAGCGAGAGGAGCTGACCACTTGGAAAAGGGCGTTGAAGTTCCGCAAATAGGGCTCGTAACCCATGGTCCTCATCAGAATTACGAAACAGGTCAGGAGGGCCAAGCCGTTGGGCACTATTTGGGATGGACACAAGCCCAGGTCATTCAGCAAATGCGCCATCGAGACTGAGATAGGGAACCTCAAGCCTCCTGATCTCACGGTGTCCACATATACAGCCATTTCCCCGGGAGGCGGATTGTTTGCACGCTCGTGGTCTTGTGGGATTCTCCAACTATACCGCTCGTCCCAGTAAATGGGGGCCATCATTGTCTCTACATCTCCCACGGTGACAGTGCTGGGAGTTTCATCAGGCGTGCGCTCGGTAGCCTGATAACCGGAGCCCTCCCCCTCGTTGGGTCCTTTGGATTTCTGGGTTTTCTTACTTTTGCCCTTGTCACGGGCCCTTTCTGAAGGCCCGGTTATGGCTTCCGCCACTGGAAGCGGATTTGCAACGGCCACGGTCACTCTATGGCGGTGGGGATGCGTGGCACTTTGAGTTATGGGGAGGGTGACTCCTTGTCTTTCTGCCTCTATCACCAGATCCATCTCCTCAAAAAGAGGATCCACTCCGCCTGGGTTTCTATCTTCCATCGCCATTACCGCCGCCCCCAACTCTTCATCTCTGGGGGAATTGTGGGAAGAAGAACTTTCAGTGGCCATCTCTTGGATTTCACGGGCAAATTCTTCAATGTGGTGGTCGGCCATGGCAGAAACTGAGGTTTTGAAGGTTTTTCTTGGAGAGAGTTTCAGGTTCAGAAAGGCGAAAATCTGAGGGATTACAAAATCCTAAAGTCCAAATCTACGGTTAGCAAAGTTAGAAAGTTACAATGGAGATTTACCTTGAAAGTTTTGGAGAAAACTGGAGAAGAGATTGAAGATGCGAGAGATTTCTTTTTTTGCAAATGGTGCTTGAAAGTTCTGAATGCGTAAAGAGTGTGGAGATCTCAGAATCCCGTATTTATAGGGATGGAAGTTGGTACCGTTTTAGGCAATAAATTCAAAATAGCAATCATTTCCCGCCTAGGAAACCGCCCACTTTATGGAACCGGCACATGCTTCCCAATGCTCACGCGCCCCACGTGCACCCGCATTTAATGCTCTGACGTTTCAAGGGCTTCAGAATAGTACAAACATTTAATGCGGAAGTGATACGATCGGCCAGTTGAAAAGACCGCATTTATGGCGCAATCAGAGGAAAATTGCTCAACACGCCAAGCTTTACACGAGCGCTATGAACAAGAGATAGAGCGTGTCAAAATTCTACAGTCCTTATCAATAAGGACTACAGAATTGGGGGGCAAAATGATGGGGTCAAAATACGATCGTCCCACAATAAGACACGTGGCATCACCGAGATGATGACATCTGTCTTCCCAAGGCTACACCATCAGTTCACGAGCGCTGAACCCAACGAGCGTAAGTCTTCTTCAGGAGTTTAGCCCAACAAGCGCTATCACTCCCACGAGCGTCCTACACAATAAACGATGGGTACGCCCACGTGCCAAGGAAGCCCTCTTCGAGCGTCACACTCCCTCAGAGTGGCCCCTCCTTTGGCTCGTCACTTAAGCTGGAGCCTTCATCCCCCTCAGCGGATATCTTGGCCTCCAATACTCTAGGTTGTCACGAGCGCGCTCTCAAGCCCTCGTTACCAACCACCCATATGGCTCTCTGACACAACGTACATGCCCGCGCACCTGCCACTGTTGCTAGCACTGACTTTTGGGCCGCTTTTGCAGAAGATTCCTCTTAGGTTTCTCTCTCACAGCGCCACGTGTTAGGGCAACATTCGGCCAGGACCACTTGAGGCAAATGACCAAAGGGCCCTTGACCATCAACTATAAATAACCCAAGTCATCTTCTACACTGTAAGCATTCTTTAAGCTTTCTTCACCTCTGCAGCTGTGACTGAACTTACATTCCTTCATACACTGAACTGACTTGAGCGTCGGAGAGCCAAACTGGGTATCACCCCCAGTTCCCCCAGCTTGGCCTTCTGACTTTCCTTGTGCTTGTCCCAACAGGTTGAACCCTTATCTCATCTCCGGCGAAGCTCCGGTGGTTTCCTCCACATAATACAAATCGTAAAGTGATCGGATTCGGATCTACCCATTCCCGGACCCATCATATACTACATATATATATACAATATATACATAATACAATATACAATATTTTATATTTACCTATTATGTTACATGTATATAATGTATATTATTATTGTGGTCAAATTGTCAATTTAGTTCCATAGAATTGACACATCGCCAATTTAGTCCCATACCTTTGTCAAAATTCAATTTAGTCCCAAATTCTCAATAAATATAGTACTAAATGCTAACAAACGTTACCAAACTAACGGAATTGACCACGTGTTTGTCACGTGATGCATTGAATCATACTTTGGAGGGAAAAAAAATACATCATGCACGTGAGGCTGTAAAAGGGATAAAGCCAATTCACTCATTCAAACTATCCTCATATTTTTACCCTACCTCCCCAAAAAAACCCTAAATTTCTTTCGTTGATTTTGTAGGATTTTCGTAAAAATTTCTAAAATTTCTCCACAACAATACTCTCATAAGAGTGTTATCGGCTAGAGACTTGAAGATTTTGGCGATGTTGGTGCACCTGGACTATGTTTTTCTTTCCCCAAACCCCTTATATAGTAAGTTTTAGATTTTTGTTCGTTTCTACTGTTATTTTTTAAGTTTGAGAAAAAATGGCTTAAATTTTTTTTTTTTTTTTTAGAATTTTCTGGGATTATGTTGAAACCACACAATCTCTGCTTCAATTTTGTTGAAAATGTATTTTTTTTTTTTAATGTGGTCCCTTCGCATTTTTGTCGATTTTTATGTGGTCTGTTTGCATGATGTCATTTTCTGTTGAAATTTGGTCTATTTATCTTTATTTAATTGATTTTATATTATAATATGCATGTAGATATTGTTGATCATATGATAACTTTAAAGATGGAAATTCGTGCACTATCTGAAGCCCACATATGTAGATGGGAAAGTTAAATACTTCGACTATTTTTCAATTGCTAATTTGAACCTGGGAAAGTTGGATGAGCTCGCTGGAAATTTGGGTTACAAGGGCTGGAAAATGTTTCATTGGCTGGACAATAAGAACCGGAGGGTGATATTATTGTTAGGAATAGTGCCCTAGAAAGCCGATTCGACGTAATCTGCTTTGGGACTTTTCTTGTATCACAGACAATCTTTGAATAATATACGATTGATTATAGGCAAACACTTCTTTATATGCCAATACGTGTTTTGTGTGTTTCCATTACGTGCGCATGTATGAGAACTCCCCTAATCCTGATGACTTTAGGACTCTACCATTTAGGTGAAATGGTTCATGAAACGAGCCCTATATCACATAAGTCATGATTAGTAAAATACTCCAAGCCGATGAGTCCTACAGACAGTGGGAGTGTCAACCTGACTCCTCTAAGGCTTGCTTGTGGGATCACGCCCTTAAGAAGGACCACCTTGTTTCATGGAGGTGCAAAGTGTATAGTTGATACGTGCGTGATACATGAGGGTGCTTACTTTAATAAGTAAGTTCACTGAGGTGCCCCGTGTGAGAACATTCCTAAATGGGAAAGGAAGTTTCTATTTCAGGAAATGGAAACTTCCAGATTAGGAAATATCTCACGAGTCATTGATGTGATTGTTGATCCTTAGACTTGAGGTTCCTTGTCACTTTATGAGTTAACTCTGTAGTCTTTGGTATAAGCTTTAAAGGGTGTCGCCTTAGACAACTGATTCAAGGCTTATGCTGGGGCTGCACAAGTGACTCATGAAAGTGAATGAGAATCAAGAAAGGACCTACACTTGCATTTGCAAGGTGATCTCTTATTGTGTAAGTCATTCATATGCCATATGGAGTCCTTGGCCAAGGCAGTAGATCAAGACATCAAGAAAAGGGTTTCTTGGATTGAGATCAAATGGATATGAAATGCACTTAGCTTTAAGACCAGATTATTAGGGTTCTAATTATTCCCTTACCCTAGATCATGGTTGAGAGATAGTAAGTAGGAGGATTGTATCTCACATGAATCAATGACTTAAAGGTTCTGTCGAATCCGAACATTCCAATTCAGCTAGGGGTTAAACACCTGTTGCTAGACTATGGTCGTTTAATCTGTGGACTGATTAATTAATTAGTGAATTAATTAATTAGGGTCACTGCTAATTGAATTGAGAACCTAGAGGGTCACACACAACAACTTGGTTACATGAGTTGAGGCTTTAAAATGATTAAACGAGTTAATCAAGCCAAGAGGGTTCCACACGTGTAAAACCACACGTGTGGCTCACGTGAGTGACACGTGTCATTGTGACACGTGTCACACACGTGTGTATATATATATATTATATATATATTAAATAATTAATTAGTTAATTATTTAATAGACTTTGGTTTAATTTTGAATTAAAAAGAAAGTCTTATTTTGGAGAAAAATAATCTAGTTAATTAATTATGAATTAATTAATTAGATAAAATAAGTTATTTATTTTAAATAAATAAAGTATAAAATTATCCAAAAATAGTTTGGATATTTTTAGCTCTCTTGAAAGTTGATTTGAATTAGAATTCAAAGTCAAAGTCAAATTACTTGATAATCAAGTAATAGGAGAGAGAGAGACCAAAATCCTAGCCCATTAAGGACTAGGAATTTCGTCCCTCCCCTTTCTTATATATAGGGGAGCTCATGCTCCCCTTTAGAGCTAATAGACAATTCTTGGTTCATGTGTTGAACACCTTCCTTTCTCCAAGATAAAATAAAACCCTAGGTTAAGCCTAAACACTAACTAGAGAACTAGCATCCTTACTAGTTAGATTGTAGCCAAGTTGGTGGACTATCTCTAGAGACTTCAAGTTAGAAGTTTTGAAGATTCGAGCTTTACCAAAAGTGGGGATTAAGCAAAACGATCAGAAGGGATGATGAAACGATTCTGAACCCGACGTGAAGCGAATGAAAAAATCGAACCAAAGAAGATGGCGAAAACCGTTCGTCCATATCCTGAAGGATGAATTTTTTCACGAGGGTTTTGTGACTGGCAGTTTTCTACTTTCGCAAAACTGTTTTCGAAGGGAGTTTCAATCCTGCTTTTCTCGTTTCATGTTTCTTTCTTTATGTTATATTGTTAAGAACATCTCTAACATGAATTGAATCTAGGTTGGTGTGGATTGCTATCCCGACAATGGATTCTGAAGTAGAAAGAGACTTTCGAGGGACGGGTTGTAGTTCTGTGATTCTCTACAATATGAAATGCAAACCCATTCGTATCCATCCTTAAGTCAAATAAGTTGACTAAGTCCTGACTAACTCTAAATGGCTTCGGATCCTAAAATTCATTTTAGAATCCGACTAGAGAAAGGCGTTCTCTAAAGGGCGAAGTTTTCAATTGTGAAAAGTCGACCCGGGCTAAAAGAGAAGCAATCTGAGGTGAATGGATTTTTCCAAACCACTTCAGAGCAATTGAACTACCTCATAGAAATGTTACAAGGTATAACATTGTGGAATTATTCAATATTCCAAATGAGGAAACAAGTGCACATGAACAAGGTCTAAAGATCTTATTTGAAGATCTTGTGGTCTCGATCATTAACTGAGAAAAGAGTTCTCAATGCACTAATTGCTTACATTGCTTCCACCATCATTCAAACCCTTTATGCTCAACTAGAATGATGCTAATGTAGCATAGTTAATCATTTAGTTGATAATGGTTGAGAGCATCCTTAAGAAGGAATAAAAGGTTGAGATGGTTAATTCTTCTTCTAAAACTCCCTAAGTTAAAGGCTTGAAGGCCTAAAGAAGAAGAAACCCTTAAGAGCCCAGTGGAGGGGCATGTAAGGGGTACGCCCAAAAGACACTAGAGATCAAATAGGACGTTTGCTTCTATGGTAGCAAACAAGGACTTTGAAAGGGAACTGCAAAGAGTATGAGTACTTTGAAATGTTACCTCGTTTAGTAATTCTACTAGGAATAGAATTCACTAGTCTTGAGTCAATTCTGCATAATCCGTTGTGCAAAGACTCAAGGCACTAATGTTCTGAACATACAACGAGATAACAAAAGTAAGATGACAAAACTTCGAATTACTTTGGAACGTTGAGATATAAAAGGATTAGCAAGTCAGACACCTTAGGATCATTCTATGAAAATGAACCTATAGTGTTGACTTTCTGTGAATCCTGTCATGAGGGAAGCATTCCCGAATCCCGTTTATAAGAAACGTGGAACGTTCCAAAATTATAGTGGATTTCGATCCGTGCTGATGAGTGTAAGATGCTTAATGTAAGCACTAGATACAATCGTCAGTTTAATCATTATGAATGAATGTACTTGTTAAAGTACAAATTCGAAACTTATATGAAATTCTTAGAATTTCGAAAGGGGTTAGGAACCGAAGTAGTCATGAGTTATAGGTAAATCGATATGATCGAGATAGCCAATATCTTAGTAACTAATTCCTTAGTCATCTTAGAGATAATAGGATTATCTCTCAGTAAACTAATTCGAGAACACCTTAGTGTTTCCGAATGAGGGAATGAAACCTTATAGGATATGGTCCATTCCATAGCAAGCTTTACTGACTTATAATCATTCTAGGAATAAACTCCTAGAATATGCAGTTAGAGATTTTGAATTTAGTACCTTCCAAAATCAGTCCTTTAGTTGCACTATGCAATGTGGCATATTAAATTCCTCAATTATTCTTATCCAAGAATTTAGTAGAATCCTCTTAAGTGAAGAGGATAGTGGGAGATAAGCTTGAAATGAGTTCAAGTTTATACAATGATATTGGATATCAGTTTTGCGATTCCCTTAGACAAAGGTTGTTTGTCTCAAGGAATGTATCTTTCTTAAGGAATCGTTCCTATAGAAGAAGAAAGACAAGCAAGCAGACCTCAAAGAAATTTGAGAAAAATATTCATGCCACATATAGAAGAAACGAGCCCATCTGATAAAACTTAGCCAAATTTTAGAGTATGTACACGTGTGAAACCCTTCTCTTAAGATGCGTTTAGAACGCGTTCCTAGATAGCCAAGGAATTACTTGAAGAGGAGACACTGTCAGATTTGGAATCTGAGTAGTGTAAGCAAGCCTTGAAATCCAATATGGATTCCATATACTTACACCGAGTTTTTGACCTTGGTTGATCCACCTGATAGGATCAAGCTCCTAGAGCTTCGAGTAAATGGAAAGCATTACAACCTTCTTGACGGTTGAAATGCAAAAGTCCATTTGGGTTGTGTTTACCATATCCTCATATTCTGACTATGAGATATGATAAATGAATATGAGAACTATCTTGTTCAATATGAGATTGAAAGAGAGTGAAATAAGGTATTTCTATAAATCTCATATTCAGTGGGAGTATGCATAAGGTATGCAAATCCCTAAAGTCAATCTGTGGATTGATAAAGGCTTCTAGGAGTTAGACAATTCGATTCCATAGGATAGTCAAATCGTTTGACACAGATAGAAGTCGAATAAGTCTTAAAAGTGTACATATGAAAGTTAGTGATGTAAGAGTCAATTTTGGTTCTTTAGAAGACGATGTCCTTCTCATTAGGAATGTCAAGGATGACGTGAAAGTTACCAATTGTTTAAGAAACAATTTGACATGAAAGATCTTAGTGATTATTCTATATTCTCGACATTCATATCTATAGAAGATAGATCTAAGAGAATAAAAGGATTATCACAAAAACGAGTACATAACTACTGTGACACCCCGATATCTAGAAACGTAAGAAAAGATAAATTAGGAAAATATTGCATCATAACATGCATACATATTACGTGGCATATCAACTACGCAATTTATTTATTTAATTTTAATACAACTTTGATTAAATTAAAATTTTGAAACAATTTTATATTTAAGTTACGAAAAATTTTCATATGTAATTTGACATTTTTATAAGTACATGCATGGAATAGATATTTATGTTATAATGAACAAGAATTCAATAAATGTATCTTGCTAACTTTATATGTGCACGAATTTCAAAAATTAGGATTTAATGTTAACAATTCCTAAAAATCTCTCATCCATTAAAATATTGGTATGATCACTTGCTGCGTAACTCATCGGTATGCATATTTATCTTTTATTTCACAAAATTTACATTTAATTTTATTATACACTTTATGAATGAAATGAAATAATAAAATGAAGAAAACAATACTAACATGCATCTCCTTAGCCTTTAAGATATGGGACGTGTGTCTTTTATCCCTTTAATTACCATAAGCCACCTCATTCTTTGCATGACTCAGCGCATATTCAAAAATGAATTTAACTAAATAGCTTTACCTTTCCTTCATTTCCAACTTCCTCTTTCGTCCTCAAAATAGAAAAGAGAAAAGGTAAGGCTTTCTCCTATAATTTCAGGTAAACATATATGATCATTTTGTTTCTTTCTTAATTCGGTGAAGTTAATTCATTAACATGCATGTTCCTAATTTAATATTACTTATTTGAATTCAAGAACATCACCTAAACTCATGAATTGACTTTTCTCTTATACACATGTCTGATTTTATGTAGGCACCTTTATTTATGTACAATTAAATGGAAATTTAATGTTAACTTTAGATAGTTAGTAAGAATAATTAATAAAATGCCCGTCTTTCATTTACTAATGGTAATATGTTTTATTTTAATAACAACGATGATGTTCATGGTGGTTACGGACTAATTAAATGTATATTGTTACCCAAATTACGTAAGTCTAAAGTATAATTTAATTAGAGTAAACAATTAATTAGTTAAATTTTATTATTTTGACATTAACGTGATTACTTAGCTTAATTAAGTGATTTCTTGAAATTTTATTTAATGGTTCATATATTTCTTGTACAGGTAGCTTATCGGAAATTTTGTTTTAATTAAAATAAGTAAACGAATTAATTAATTAATTAACCTACTAATTCTATATTATAGGGTTATGATATTATATTCAAACATGGTTTAAATGCATGGGAGTAATAATGGAACTTACCTTGTTGCTTTTGACTAATTTAAAATTTATAAATGATATGTGGCCATTTAAAGAATTAGATAGTGTCCATGGAGTCCTGTACCTTAATTATTTAAATTCAGTTGATTGAATGCGTGTGTACATGTACCGAGTATTTTGCATGCATATATGTGAAATGTAAATGTGATTGCAACTTAATTATTTTTACCGTTAGTAATAAGGTCAGACTAGGATCTATAGATTTAACGTTGTTTGACCTAGAACCGTGTTTGTCTTTTGTCAGGCAAACTAGGACCAGCTGCGAATCAGTACGGTGAGGAAATTTTGTCTTCAAAACTGAAATACGTATCTTTATATTATTATATCAGCCTTCGTAAGACCTGTATTTGATGATTTCGATTTTATTCCCATCATGTTATATTTATGTATATAAATATTTGATTAGTAGTTACTGGTTTTTAAGACAAATGATTTTGTTAGTAAAAAGGATTTCGTATCTATAAGTACTGCATCAAATCCTTCGTTTGGTTCGAAAAGGATCTACCGTTCTTGTTAACGAGCTATTTTGTTCTGTTACTGTTTGATTGCACTCGTGGGGACGCCCACGGGGTAGTTCTGGGCCACGGGGTTACTCTCAACATCAGACCGGCTGGGCGGTATCGGGCCGCGGTCGTAGCTGTGCGAGGTAACACCCATATGTTGACGCTACCATTTGGAGATTCGGAGACGGTCTCGAGTGGTGAGCCGAAGAGATGATCTCACGGGCACGTGGGGCTCTCGACCTCTGTTAGTTGGGGGATACCCCGACACTGGTGTTTGGAGTTATTCAATGATTTTGGTTTTAGGCGATAAAAGGGGAGAGATTGTTCATAGCTCGTTCATATGCATGTATATCCTATGTATACTGTTCCTCGACTGCTCATGCATCGATTATGGTTTTGTTATTATTTTAATGTTCTGCATTCTTCCAACTACCTCACTAAGTCAGTTTGACTTACTCCTCTCTTTTGACCCGTATTTCAGATGTTTTTGAGCGAGGCCCGGAGTTAGGTGAGCGGCCCTTGGATTAGAGACGTTAGAGCTGTCTTGCCTGCTGTTTTGTTGTTGATGTACAACACCCCACCTCGGGGGATGTATATGGCTATGTGGTTTGTAAGCTTAAGCCCCGCATAAGGGCGAAAGCGTTCGCTTTTGCCTGATACTTGTTTTGTCATTATCTTCCTCGGGGTTGGTATGTAAGTTCAGTTATTTTGTTTTCTTTTGTGTTGGACTCTTGTATTAGGACCACTACCTTTCATAGTAAGTTGTGTTATCGTTTCCGCTGCTTTCGATCGTTTTGGATTGCACTTTGAGTTGTTACTCTAGATTACCGTAGTTTCTTTTTTCGCTTATGCGGCTGAATCAGGGTAAGCGCTCAGCAAACCTTGACTAGGCCGTGCGGGCGACACTCCACGGGGCCCTCTAGGTCCGGGGATCCCGTTGGGGCGTTGCAGTGGTGGTATCAGAGCTCTAGGTTGGGAAACCTGGAGTTTGGGAGTTTGAATTCTTGACAGATAGTCAGGGATTCGAGTCTAGAGTGTTATAGGATATTTGTCTATGTGCCTTGTGTACTTTTATGTTATGTATGCTTTTGTTTTACTAAACTATTAGGCTAGTATTTTGTTTTGCACATATATTTTATGCCATTGTAGGGCTTATCACTTGTATGGTTGTACATATGTGAAAGTGTCTACTTTTGTGACTAGTGCATGAGGTTCGGGTAACCCAGGGGCGGTACCCTATGACCTGATGTATAACTCCATCTTTTGCAATCCTATGTATATAGTGGATGGTTGTGTTAAATATATTTTTTTTTATCTTAATTTTTTAATTATATTAACATCATCCGATAAACTGTTACATGCATAATAGAATGGCTTCTGGAAGAACACGCCAACACCCTGATACCCCAACAGACAATGGTGATAAAGCTGGGTCATCCAATCAGAGGCGGCGTAATAATGAGACTGCTGAATTGGTTGATGCAGTTCGGCAATTGGCACAGGTTGTTCAACAGCAACAACAATATCTACAACAGCAACAACAGCAACCACCACCCCCTCCACCACGACCAATTGAACACAACCAGCAGGAACAAATCATAGATAGATTCTTGAGGCTTCAACCACCCAAGTTCTATGGGGAGCCAGACGACAGAAAAGCAGAGAACTGGCTCTTTGCTTTGGAGAAAAACTTCTGTGTACTCCACTGTACTGACGAAAAGAAAATCGAGTGTGCTGTATACGTGATGGATGATGCTGCATCTCACTGGTGGCGTCTCACCGAAGAAAAGTGGATCAGGGAACATATTCCTCAAACTTGGGATAATTTCAAGGCTGAATTTACCAGAAAGTTCATCCCACTTGTTAAGAAGAATGCCCGAGAAAAGGAGTTCCTCAGTTTGATACAAGGAGTATCCTCAGTGGTTCAGTATGAGGCAAATTTCACTCGCCTACTTCCTTATGCACCACACATAATGACAGATGAACGACGTAAGGTTCAGAAGTTTGTTGATGGCCTAAGAACTGACCTACAGTATCCCTTGATGACAACAGACCTCCCGGATTACACCACAGCTGTTGAGAAAGCTCTGGAGGTAGAGGCTAAGCTTCAGAATATTCGTCTGATCAACCAGAAGATAGATAGGAATCGAGCATCAGGATCAGAGAATCGAGGAAAACCATTCAATAGATCAATGAAAGGAGTAGGCCAGAAGCCAGTTAAAGCACCCGATGGAAGGCAAGGAGTTGGATTTGGGGGAAGAGGTTGTGCCCACTGTGGCAATCCTAATCACATTGAAGCAAATTGTTGGAAAAAGGCTGGGAGATGTTTAGTATGTGGAAGTGATCAACATCAGAAGAACCAATGCCCTAAAGCTACAACTAATCAGGGATATATGGGAAATCGTCCCGTACCTGGGGTTGGTCGTGGTCAACCGATGGCAAACAGACCTGGAAGACCAAATGTACAGGCCCGAGCATACGCCCTAGGAGGTGGAGAAAATCCCGATCCCAACGCTGTCGTGGAAGGTATGCTTTGCATCCATGGCACGCATATTAAAGCTTTATTTGATCCGGGTGCTACGCATTCATTTATATCATCACATCTCATGCATCAACTCCCTTTAGATGTAAAATTATTACCATACCATTACGAAGTGGTTTCACCAATGGGTCCCCGATCCCTCACCAACAAGATTGTTCGAGATTGTCCTATTGAGTTTGAAGGTAACCGATATCCAGCAGATCTAATCGAGCTATCACTTCAGGGTTATGAGGTAATACTTGGTATGGATTGGTTGTACCGTTACAAAGCGCAATTGGATTGTTATAACAAACGAGTCAAATTGGGAGAAGATAGGATTCAAGATTCAGAAGTGATAAACAGGGTTGCTGAGATCGCCCCATTAATAACATCCTCAGAAGCCAAGAAGTACATTAAGGAAGGAGGATCCGGATTTATAGCCTATATACTAAATAAGCCGAAGGATCAAGTTAAGATGGAAGAAGTACCCGTGGTCAATGAATTTCCTGGAATTTTCCCAGAAACCTTGGAGTCTTTACCACCAGCACGAGAAGTTGAGTTTGTAATAGATCTTACTCCTGGAGCCGAACCTTATTCCAAGACTCCGTATCGAATGGCATTGCCCGAGCTACAAGAGTTGAAGACTCAAGTAGAAGAACTGCTAAAGATCGGATACATTCGTCCAAGCACATCACCGTGGGGAGCTCCAGTATTATTTGTGAAAAAGAAGGATGGGACGCTGCGAATGTGTATTGACTATCGGGAATTAAACCGAATGACCATCAAGAACAAGTATCCATTGCCACATATTGAAGAACTATTTGACTCATTACAAGGGTCGAAAGTATATTCTAAATTGGACTTGAGACAAGGATACTATCAGCTTCGTATCAAAGGGGAAGATGTAACCAAGACTGGCTTCAACACTCGGTATGGTCATTTTGAATTTGTTGTCATGCCGTTTGGGCTAACCAACGCACCTGCCGCATTTATGGATATGATGCACCGTATCTTCCGACAATATTTAGATCAGTTCGTGGTAATTTTCATCGATGACATACTGATATACTCAAGGACTCCAGAAGAACATGCCGATCATTTACGTATTGTGCTACGGACCCTAGAAGAACATAAACTTTACGCAAAGTTTAGTAAGTGTGAATTTTGGATAGACCGAGTCGCATTTTTGGGACACGTGATATCTGAAAAAGGTGTTGGAGTAGATCCATCCAAAATCGAAGCCGTGAATAATTGGAAGCAACCAATGACACCTACGGAAGTCAGAAGTTTCCTAGGACTTGCAGGCTACTACCGACGATTTGTTAAAGATTTCTCAAAGATAGCTGATCCGTTGACTCGATTAACACGCAAGGAGACTTCTTTCCTATGGAGTGACAAATGCGAAGCAAGTTTTCAAGAGTTAAAAAGATGTTTGACTACGACACCCATATTAGCACTACCAGATGGACCAGATGACCTAGTGGTGTACACTGATGCCTCACTGGAAGGACTAGGATGTGTTTTAATGCAACGGGGTAGAGTAATTGCTTATGCTTCGAGAAAACTTCACCCACATGAACAAAATTATCCTACCCATGATTTGGAGCTTGCCGCAGTTGTTTTTGCCTTGACCAAGTGGAGACACTACCTGTACGGAGTGACTTTTGACATATATACTGACCATCAGAGCTTGAAGTACTTATTTACCCAGAAGAACCTGAACATGCGTCAACGCCGATGGATGGAACTATTACAGGACTATGATTGCAAAATTTTATATCACCCTGGTAAAGCTAATGTGGTGGCAGATGCACTTAGCAGGAAGGTTGAAGTATCTCACATTTCATTTAACTCCACAAGCTCTATCAGTTCGAGAGACAAGCTGAAAATGCAACCTCGCGCACAATTCATGAGTCTTGTCATACAACCAGAACTCACAACACAAATAAAGGGGGCTCAGATAGCAGATGATTGGTGCCAGGAGCAGTTGACACGAGCCGAAACTGATCCACAAGCTACTCTACAACTAGATAACTTGGGAATCGCCAGACACCGCGATAGGATATATGTTCCACCCTCTCTTCGAAGTGTGATATTGGATGAATCTCACAAATCAAGGTACACCGTACACCCTGGCGGAACCAAGATGTATAGGGACCTCAAGAAACAATATTGGTGGAATGGAATGAAGCGTGACATAGCAGATTTTGTAAAAGTATGTTTAACTTGCCAGAAGGTCAAAGGAGAGCATCAAAAACCTGCAGGACTTTTACAACCTCTTCCAATACCAACCTGGAAATGGGATGAGATTACAATGGATTTTCTGGTCGGATTACCAAGGGTCAGAGGTGGATATGATAGCATTTGGGTTATCGTTGACCGATTAACGAAGTCAGCTCATTTCCTACATGTCAAGACCACATATAATGTGAAGAAGTTAGCGGATCTGTACATACAAGAAATCGTAAAGTTGCATGGAATTCCAGCTAGTATCGTATCCGATAGAGATCCCAAGTTCACATCCAAATTATGGCAAGATATTCAAGAACAACTAGGTACGAAGCTAAAATTTAGTACGGCTGCACACCCCCAGACAGATGGCCAATCAGAAAGATTAATTGGGTACCTCGAAGATATGCTTCGGATGTGTGTCCTTGACTATAATGAGAGTTGGCACAAGCAACTAGCATTGATAGAGTTCGCCTACAACAACAGTTATCAATCCTCTATCCAGATGGCCCCATATGAAGCTTTATACGGGAGAAAGTGTCGATCACCCCTATATTGGGATTTAGATGAATGGAGACAAACTGAGAATGGACACCATCGAGCAACAAAACCAGAACTAATTCAAGACGCAATTGAGAAAGTACAAGCCATCAGATTGCAAATGAAGATTGCCCAAGACCGCCAGAAAAGTTATGCCGATCGCCGGAGAAAGAAATTGGAGTTTGAAGTAGGTGATCGAGTATTCCTCAAACTCTCTCCTAGAAAAGGAATCCAAAGATTTGGTAAAGGAGGAAAGTTGAGCCCACGATACATCGGACCATTTGAGATCACGGAACGGGTTGGAGAAGTAGCATACCGATTGGATCTACCACCAAACCTTACAGGAATTCACAATGTTTTCCACATCTCGCAACTACGCAAATATCACCCCGATGGATCTCATATAATACCATCCGAAGAGATACCATTAGAACCAAATCTCACATATACAGAGAAACCAGTGCGTATTTTGGACCGCAAGTATAAAGAACTCCGGAATAGAAGAATTCCAATGGTAAAAGTACTGTGGAGAAATCAAAAGACAGAAGAAGCTACCTGGGAACTGGAAGAGAAGATGAAGAAACACCATCCGAGATTATTTACCAGCAACAGATAGAATCTGGGGACCAGATTCTTTCAAGGGGGGGAGAGTTGTGACACCCCGATATCTAGAAACGTAAGAAAAGATAAATTAGGAAAATATTGCATCATAACATGCATACATATTACGTGGCATATCAACTACGCAATTTATTTATTTAATTTTAATACAACTTTGATTAAATTAAAATTTTGAAACAATTTTATATTTAAGTTACGAAAAATTTTCATATGTAATTTGACATTTTTATAAGTACATGCATGGAATAGATATTTATGTTATAATGAACAAGAATTCAATAAATGTATCTTGCTAACTTTATATGTGCACGAATTTCAAAAATTAGGATTTAATGTTAACAATTCCTAAAAATCTCTCATCCATTAAAATATTGGTATGATCACTTGCTGCGTAACTCATCGGTATGCATATTTATCTTTTATTTCACAAAATTTACATTTAATTTTATTATACACTTTATGAATGAAATGAAATAATAAAATGAAGAAAACAATACTAACATGCATCTCCTTAGCCTTTAAGATATGGGACGTGTGTCTTTTATCCCTTTAATTACCATAAGCCACCTCATTCTTTGCATGACTCAGCGCATATTCAAAAATGAATTTAACTAAATAGCTTTACCTTTCCTTCATTTCCAACTTCCTCTTTCGTCCTCAAAATAGAAAAGAGAAAAGGTAAGGCTTTCTCCTATAATTTCAGGTAAACATATATGATCATTTTGTTTCTTTCTTAATTCGGTGAAGTTAATTCATTAACATGCATGTTCCTAATTTAATATTACTTATTTGAATTCAAGAACATCACCTAAACTCATGAATTGACTTTTCTCTTATACACATGTCTGATTTTATGTAGGCACCTTTATTTATGTACAATTAAATGGAAATTTAATGTTAACTTTAGATAGTTAGTAAGAATAATTAATAAAATGCCCGTCTTTCATTTACTAATGGTAATATGTTTTATTTTAATAACAACGATGATGTTCATGGTGGTTACGGACTAATTAAATGTATATTGTTACCCAAATTACGTAAGTCTAAAGTATAATTTAATTAGAGTAAACAATTAATTAGTTAAATTTTATTATTTTGACATTAACGTGATTACTTAGCTTAATTAAGTGATTTCTTGAAATTTTATTTAATGGTTCATATATTTCTTGTACAGGTAGCTTATCGGAAATTTTGTTTTAATTAAAATAAGTAAACGAATTAATTAATTAATTAACCTACTAATTCTATATTATAGGGTTATGATATTATATTCAAACATGGTTTAAATGCATGGGAGTAATAATGGAACTTACCTTGTTGCTTTTGACTAATTTAAAATTTATAAATGATATGTGGCCATTTAAAGAATTAGATAGTGTCCATGGAGTCCTGTACCTTAATTATTTAAATTCAGTTGATTGAATGCGTGTGTACATGTACCGAGTATTTTGCATGCATATATGTGAAATGTAAATGTGATTGCAACTTAATTATTTTTACCGTTAGTAATAAGGTCAGACTAGGATCTATAGATTTAACGTTGTTTGACCTAGAACCGTGTTTGTCTTTTGTCAGGCAAACTAGGACCAGCTGCGAATCAGTACGGTGAGGAAATTTTGTCTTCAAAACTGAAATACGTATCTTTATATTATTATATCAGCCTTCGTAAGACCTGTATTTGATGATTTCGATTTTATTCCCATCATGTTATATTTATGTATATAAATATTTGATTAGTAGTTACTGGTTTTTAAGACAAATGATTTTGTTAGTAAAAAGGATTTCGTATCTATAAGTACTGCATCAAATCCTTCGTTTGGTTCGAAAAGGATCTACCGTTCTTGTTAACGAGCTATTTTGTTCTGTTACTGTTTGATTGCACTCGTGGGGACGCCCACGGGGTAGTTCTGGGCCACGGGGTTACTCTCAACATCAGACCGGCTGGGCGGTATCGGGCCGCGGTCGTAGCTGTGCGAGGTAACACCCATATGTTGACGCTACCATTTGGAGATTCGGAGACGGTCTCGAGTGGTGAGCCGAAGAGATGATCTCACGGGCACGTGGGGCTCTCGACCTCTGTTAGTTGGGGGATACCCCGACACTGGTGTTTGGAGTTATTCAATGATTTTGGTTTTAGGCGATAAAAGGGGAGAGATTGTTCATAGCTCGTTCATATGCATGTATATCCTATGTATACTGTTCCTCGACTGCTCATGCATCGATTATGGTTTTGTTATTATTTTAATGTTCTGCATTCTTCCAACTACCTCACTAAGTCAGTTTGACTTACTCCTCTCTTTTGACCCGTATTTCAGATGTTTTTGAGCGAGGCCCGGAGTTAGGTGAGCGGCCCTTGGATTAGAGACGTTAGAGCTGTCTTGCCTGCTGTTTTGTTGTTGATGTACAACACCCCACCTCGGGGGATGTATATGGCTATGTGGTTTGTAAGCTTAAGCCCCGCATAAGGGCGAAAGCGTTCGCTTTTGCCTGATACTTGTTTTGTCATTATCTTCCTCGGGGTCGGTATGTAAGTTCAGTTATTTTGTTTTCTTTTGTGTTGGACTCTTGTATTAGGACCACTACCTTTCATAGTAAGTTGTGTTATCGTTTCCGCTGCTTTCGATCGTTTTGGATTGCACTTTGAGTTGTTACTCTAGATTACCGTAGTTTCTTTTTTCGCTTATGCGGCTGAATCAGGGTAAGCGCTCAGCAAACCTTGACTAGGCCGTGCGGGCGACACTCCACGGGGCCCTCTAGGTCCGGGGATCCCGTTGGGGCGTTGCAACTACGGTACTAAAAGGAGTTTAGTATGGACAATGGAACATCTCTTTTGAAGAGTATGTGTCCTAAGATAACTTTGAGAAAGTTAGAATGTCCAAAATCCCTTTAAGTGAAAGGGTGCATAATATATGAAAAGTTATGTACTAAATTAGATATGGCGCAACACTAAGCGTAGTAGGCCGAATCTAATATGACCTCAGAGAAGGTCATTAGATTTCTGTAAAGGATGTCCTCAGAGTACTTGAGAAGAAATGAGGATATGTAATAGTTTACAGAGCCCAAAAGATCTTGTTGTTAGAAGGATATTTGATGTAACCATTAATAAAACATAGATGATTGTGAAATCATTGAAAGGATACAACTTCTACCATATTGGTAATGCAATGTGTTGGAAAGGGGTTCCAAGGACGGACATTGCAAAACTCGACTATCGTAGTTGAGAACTTAGTCGTATTATATAACGCTAAGTTAAGTGTTTGGGTAAGAAACTCCATCTAACTTGTTAGATGAAGTTCCTAGCATGAAACAACTCCTTTATCATATTGTATGATAAAATAGATGGTTGCTCAAGTAAGAGAACCAAGACCTCACCAAGAGACTGAACACGTGATTACGAATCACTTTATAAGGAAAAGCTGTTTCCTAAGAGATGTGTAAACAAGAGGGTCACATCAGCAGAGAATATAGCAGATCCACTTTGGAAACGCCCAAAGTCAATAGGCTCTCAAAGTGCATCTTGAGAAGATGGGACTTAGAATACCTAAATGGCTTTTACGGGCAAGTGGGAGATTGTTAGGAATAGTGCCCTAGAAAGCCGATTCGACGTAATCTGCTTTGGGACTTTTCTTGTATCACAGACAATCTTTGAATAATATACGATTGATTATAGGCAAACACTTCTTTATATGCCAATACGTGTTTTGTGTGTTTCCATTACGTGCGCAT
Source organism: Lantana camara (assembly GCA_037501455.1). Lineage (NCBI taxonomy): Eukaryota > Viridiplantae > Streptophyta > Magnoliopsida > Lamiales > Verbenaceae > Lantana > Lantana camara. The sequence continues at coordinate 23,399,975 of CM074855.1, read as the reverse complement.
GTATGAGAACTCCCCTAATCCTGATGACTTTAGGACTCTACCATTTAGGTGAAATGGTTCATGAAACGAGCCCTATATCACATAAGTCATGATTAGTAAAATACTCCAAGCCGATGAGTCCTACAGACAGTGGGAGTGTCAACCTGACTCCTCTAAGGCTTGCTTGTGGGATCACGCCCTTAAGAAGGACCACCTTGTTTCATGGAGGTGAAAAGTGTATAGTTGATACGTGCGTGATACATGAGGGTGCTTACTTTAATAAGTAAGTTCACTGAGGTGCCCCGTGTGAGAACATTCCTAAATGGGAAAGGAAGTTTCTATTTCAGGAAATGGAAACTTCCAGATTAGGAAATATCTCACGAGTCATTGATGTGATTAATTGATCCTTAGACTTGAGGTTCCTTGTCACTTTATGAGTTAACTCTGTAGTCTTTGGTATAAGCTTTAAAGGGTGTCGCCTTAGACAACTGATTCAAGGCTTATGCTGGGGCTGCACAAGTGACTCATGAAAGTGAATGAGAATCAAGAAAGGACCTACACTTGCATTTGCAAGGTGATCTCTTATTGTGTAAGTCATTCATATGCCATATGGAGTCCTTGGCCAAGGCAGTAGATCAAGACATCAAGAAAAGGGTTTCTTGGATTGAGATCAAATGGATATGAAATGCACTTAGCTTTAAGACCAGATTATTAGGGTTCTAATTATTCCCTTACCCTAGATCATGGTTGAGAGATAGTAAGTAGGAGGATTGTATCTCACATGAATCAATGACTTAAAGGTTCTGTCGAATCCGAACATTCCAATTCAGCTAGGGGTTAAACACCTGTTGCTAGACTATGGTCGTTTAATCTGTGGACTGATTAATTAATTAGTGAATTAATTAATTAGGGTCACTGCTAATTGAATTGAGAACCTAGAGGGTCACACACAACAACTTGGTTACATGAGTTGAGGCTTTAAAATGATTAAACGAGTTAATCAAGCCAAGAGGGTTCCACACGTGTGAAACCACACGTGTGGCTCACGTGAGTGACACGTGTCATTGTGACACGTGTCACACACGTGTGTATATATATATATTATATATATATTAAATAATTAATTAGTTAATTATTTAATAGACTTTGGTTTAATTTTGAATTAAAAAGAAAGTCTTATTTTGGAGAAAAATAATCTAGTTAATTAATTATGAATTAATTAATTAGATAAAATAAGTTATTTATTTTAAATAAATAAAGTATAAAATTATCCAAAAATAGTTTGGATATTTTTAGCTCTCTTGAAAGTTGATTTGAATTAGAATTCAAAGTCAAAGTCAAAATTACTTGATGATCAAGTAATAGGAGAGAGAGAGACCAAAATCCTAGCCCATTAAGGACTAGGAATTTCGTCCCTCCCCTTTCTTATATATAGGGGAGCTCATGCTCCCCTTTAGATCTAATAGACAATTCTTGGTTCATGTGTTGAACACCTTCCTTTCTCCAAGATAAAATAAAACCCTAGGTTAAGCCTAAACACTAACTAGAGAACTAGCATCCTTACTAGTTAGATTGTAGCCAAGTTGGTGGACTATCTCTAGAGACTTCAAGTTAGAAGTTTTGAAGATTCGAGCTTTACCAAAAGTGGGGATTAAGCAAAACGATCAGAAGGGATGATGAAACGATTCTGAACCCGACGTGAAGCGAATGAAAAAATCGAACCAAAGAAGATGGCGAAAACCGTTCGTCCATATCCTGAAGGATGAATTTTTCACGAGGGTTTTGTGACTGGCAGTTTTCTACTTTCGCAAAACTGTTTTCGAAGGGAGTTTCAATCCTGCTTTTCTCGTTTCATGTTTCTTTTTTTATGTTATATTGTTAAGAACATCTCTAACATGAATTGAATCTAGGTTGGTGTGGATTGCTATCCCGACAATGGATTCTGAAGTAGAAAGAGACTTTCGAGGGACGGGTTGTCAAGCCGCGAGAAGAGCGTTCTTGGGTGGCTTGAAACGCTTCAAGAAAGAATAAAAGAAAAGTAAGTTTTCTATCTCTACGAATTTGGTTACACGATTGCGAGTCCAAGATCCTTTTGTTGGAAATTTTTTTAAATTTCGCTGCTTTCTGATTCGTGTTTTCCAACAATTATTTGCTTCAAACATGCTCAACATTGCTGAACATAGAATCAACAACAATGAATATGTTTGTATTTGGAGGCAAATATGGACCCTCAATTGTATGAAGAAAATGAAAAAAATGTGTTGCCTCTTGTAACTAAGAACAAAGGGAAACAAACTTGCATAAATGAACAAGATGAGATGATTGAAGAAGATGAACAAACTCAGAGGGAAAAATTAGATGATTTTTATAAAAGTGGCTACAATGTGGAGGAAGAAGATACGGTTAATGGTGCGGGGCTTGGTAGCGGAAACCTGTAACCCACGCGAGGGCTTTAGGTTACTTGGACGTTGGGCCAATTAAATTTGTTGTTGGGCCTTTGCTGCTATCCTCATTGTCCGTAGTGATTGGGGTTCGCTGGCTTCACAGAGCAGCCATCAACACTCATTGTTGTCACCATTTGGGTTGGGCCCAAATTGGACAATCATTTTAAGAAAAAAGATACGGTCGATGGTAATGCAGAAGATGTGGTAATTGAAGAGTCCCGACTTATGATTTTTTTTTAATTTTCAGGTAAGAGGATTCATACCACCTAGACAAAGTGTTCTTGAGGAAACCATCACTACGATCCCTACTCCAAGATATTAACCATCTCCAGAGCCTATAATGTCTCGTTAATCCATGAGTTGTGTAAGTACTCAAACTAGTGGGAGTGATGTTCCATTGCTTAACAAGGGCGGAAGAACGTACGTCATAAGAAAAAACTTGAATTAATACAACTATGCAAAGTTTATCTGTGAAGAAAAAGTCGTTAAAGAAGACTAACAAGCAGTCTTCTTAAAATGGCGTATGATTATATATTATCTTTCTTGGCCTACAAACCTCTCTTTTTTTTTTTTTAGTTATGCAACATATTGATGGTTTATGTAGCAAACTAATGGTATATGTTGAAAATATTGTTGAATATCTAGCTATTGGTTGTTTGTAATTTGTATGCTGAAATTATTCTTACATTTTGTGATGTTGTTGTTGAAATTAGTGTAGTTGTAGCTATTGGTTTGGTTTGATGTAGCTAGCTAGTGATGTTACTACTGAAATTATTATAATTATAATTAATGGGGTGTTTTGATGTTGCTAGCTTGTGTTGTTGTTTTTGTGTACTTTAAATGGTGTTTGGAGGGAAATTTAAGGTTTTGTTTGAAGGGGAGGTTAGTGGCACGTGCAAAATATTTTAATATATTGTTTTGTATAGTATTGGTCAATTCCATTAGTTTGATAACGTTCGTTAGTATTTGGAACTACATTTATTGAGAATTTTAAATTTTGGAACTAAATTAAATTTTAATAAAAGTATTTGATAATGGACCAATCATGTGGGACTAAATTGACAATTTCGCCTATTATTGTACATAATATATTATATAAATACTAAACCTAACCCCCGCTTCCTTTTTTCTCCTTCCCTACCCACCCCCCTCCCCCCGTTTTCTCCTTCCCCACCCACACAACAACATTCACCCATCAATAGCCAGTGACAACTGCCCCCCTCTTCACCATTGTACATCAAAAGTTGTTACTAGCCGTTGCGCACAGTATCTTCATCATTGTCGCGCACAGTACCTCCATCGCCGCAGTCTTGCCGGATCTCTTTTCCACCATCACTAGTTCTTCTTTGACCTTGTCTCTCTTCACCACTGGCGCCGGTTTTCCTCCGTCTTCCTCTCCTCTCTACCACCGCCGTCCTCCTCAGATCTTGAGGTAATTAGGTTTTATGGAGTTGAAAATTTTCTTTCTAGATCCGAGTTGAGTAGCCATGGTGTAATTTGTGGGTTTCCTAGGTTAAATCGGGTGGTGGGGGTGGCTATGGCATGGTGGTTGGTGGTGGGAGTGGCTATGGCATGGTGGTTGGTGGTGGTTGGCTTACCACAACTGTGAAAAGAACGAGTTGGATAAGTTAGTCCAATACCTAAGTTTGTTATGCTTAGGATTTTAAAGTGGAGTTTATAAAGATATATGAGTACAAGATACAAACAACTGGAAACAATATGCGAAACCAAACAACAACATATGACTGTGGAACCAGACGTTCTAGGACCCAAGCTATCTGACAAGCTTAAGAACACTATGAGAATTATCAACCTCTATGTGTATGGCAGCTAATGAAAGATATTGGATATCCCTTGAAGTTGTATCTGCATCCCTTTTAAAGGGTGAGCTCCAAAAGAATCGTTAGACTCAAATTTTTGAATTTTGAAATCCTCACGCTTCCCCAGGTCTTGATACCAGGTAGGTACAAAGAGTTGTTGCTGTCTTTGAATCTTTATTTCAGACTTTGAACTTCTGCAAGTGGACGGGAAAGAGCCGTTTGAGCTTTTTGTACTTTGAATGAGCTTTGTGCTGACTTTGGCTTCCTTTAGAACCATATGAATTTGAGCAACTTTGGAAGTGTTGACTTCAGATCCAATGTTGACTCAGGAATGCTTTGTACCATTTTTTGTTATGGTACCAAATGAACTTTTTCTTCTGACCCTTCTTTTTCTTGATCCTTGGACACTCTTTGGACATCCTTTACTTCTGACAATCTTGGACACTCTTGGACTGCTACAAACTGGACATTCTTTGCTTCTGACCTTTTGACTTTTACTGAATACTTCTTTGATTTAAAAAGATGGAGGTGATTGTGAAGTTGGTTCTTTTGGTACCAGACAGATTGCTCCTTTTGATCATCTTTTTCTTTAATTGTCTTGATTGTAAACCAACTTGATCTCTGATAATTTTGACAACTTCTTTTCTTCCTTCATTCTTCAAGATACTTTTGACCATGCTTCCTTTTGGTTCTTGGAGAGATTGAGCTGAATGTTCAAACAATTGTTTTAGTACCAGATGGAACCAGATGAGCCGCTTCCTTTGATCAACTTCATTCTCAACTAATCTTTTTGTGACTCCTTCTTTCTAGGTTGTCTTTGGTCTTTTTGATATGCAAGAAGAACTTTAGACAACGAGGAATTTTAAGGAAGATCACAACTTGTTAATCATCAAAATTAAAACAAAGTAATTTAATAGTTTAGATGTAAATTACTTATTTGCCCTCAACTTGGATTCCTTTAACTCCCTCTTTCCCAAAAAAACAAAAAAAAAATATATCTCCGTTTCAAACGATTTGGTTAGGGTATTTTTACCCAAAAGCACCAAATAATAACACTTTGTTGATCCATAATAACACTCCAAACTACAAATTCAAGGCATTAATACTACAATTTCAAATTGACTCTCTCAATAATTAGAAGAACTAAAACAGTTGATTTGGTTGATAAATGAGTACACAACCAGAATTGGTAAAATCAACACTAGTATTAGTCTGCTTCCATACCGTTACATGATCGCCTAGGAAAATAAAAGCCCAATCAAGTGAAAACAGATAGTCAAATAACCTGCAAATTAGAAGAAATTTCAACATCACTTATGGTAGTAATGGTCGACAAGTAGCTGTGTGCTGCAGAACCTTGTGGTAGTAACCGACGACAAGTAACAATTTTCACTCTCTTTTTCACCATGCATATAACATCAATTATCCTATCATTTCGATTGCCGCCTCTAGAGGTCGTCGTGATCACCTAATGCGGCGGGGTCAAGCAAGGTGAGAGACCTAAATGCCGGAGTCGAACGCGAAATCGAGCATGGTAAAGTGATTGATAAACGGTGGTGGTTCAGAAGATGCGGCATTAGAGAACTTTATCGGTAGATAGAATGGGAAGGAACGATCGGAACAGATCGGAGCTTCAGATTTCAACTAGGACAACAATTTTTCGGCCCCAACCGGAAAGAAAAAGGGGAGGAATTGACTTCAATGGCATATTGTTGTAAATGATTCCAAGTTTTGGGGTAATCGGTAATTTCCCAATTTATGATAAAACTCATCCGCAGCTAGACATGCCAAATTTTCGTGTGACGCAGCACCGATGAAAACCTCCTAGGCATTCAGGCCTGTATGGAAATCTAAGGCTTTAGCACAACCAAAGTAAACGGGAGATAAAGGGAGCAATCTCCCTGTTATCTAGAAAGTAAACGGGGCCTTAGTGTTTTACACGATGGACACAACGGGGGACTCAGGCTGGCATTGCAAAACTAGATGAGCTTGTTCGGGTTAAGCTCAACTCAAATTCAAGTTTTTTGACCTCGAGCTTGTTAAAGTTTGAGCCTCTTCTTGATTAAAATTATGCATAACTGAATTCATCTTTCAAACGTTTATGTTTTTTTTTTAATTTTTACGCACGTACTCCCAAATGATTAAAGAGATTCGAACCTGGGTCATATCTTGGAGAATAAACCCTTTAACCACTTGAATCGACTCCTATTGAAATATTTCAACCATTTATGTTGATTATAAGTATTTGACGATTATACATACTAGCTCCCCAAAGGTTTGAAGTACTTAAAAAAAGCTATAATATAAAGGTAACCATAGATATGAGATTTCATGTTTCGCCTAGGAACATCCCTTGTGTAGGGACGTAGTATTAATATTTTGCAATTTTCATTAGGACACTTTTCAACTAAAAATGAAATTTCGGAAAGCTTATTATTTTTTTAAAACTAAAGTCCCATTTATAATTTTATGGAATCTCATAAATAATTGGTAAGATTTGTTCTAAATACACTTTTTATATTGAGTTAAATCGAAGTCGATTTGATTAAATTTATCCCCTTGACAGCCTAACTTGTCGTAGATTCTTATATTATTTGTCAGTTCTTAAATTATGGTATTAAACTTCATTTTGGATTTATATATGCATTTGAGAAAATTTTAGCTCAAATTCGATTCAATCGAACCAACCAATTATAATGATAAGTGTTTTATACGTGTCATTTGATTTGTAACTCTTCCTTTTTTCACCAAGGACACAACTAAGTGTAAAATACTGTTGAAATTTTGATATATTTATTAATCAAAATTTAATAATTTAATGAACTGATAAAATTAAGATGAAATTAATAATTAATAAGAACAAATTTATATTCAATATATGCAATGTTTCCGAAAGACATGAATTTTGGAATTAATAGTTGTAATGAGTTTGTCACTTTATCTCAAAAGGTGTCATGTAACATTAATTTTGGTTTCAGTAATAATAAAAAAGATTTCTTATTAATTATGAACTAAAAATGAAAGGTAAGCAACCCTTTCGAAGAGGTATATCACCATCTATAAATAGACCCCACACTTTTCAGTCAAGTATATACTCACAATTACATACTAGTGCATAGTCTAACATCTAAGTTAATAGAGAATTTGAAACAGTTAGAGTTTATCGTTGTTATAATTTGTAGTGCTACTATTATGATGTTGTACCGCCCGAGCGCGTGACGCCATATCATCCCCCCCCCCCCCCCCCCCCGCGCACTAAGACCCGACCTGCATATGAAATGGATGATCCATACACGTGCCAGATCAAAACGAACGGGGACATAACTCACTCACTATGCTAGGCGGGAGCTAACTTTCAAAACCACTTAAGCAATACATAGAAACAATACCAGAGTAAGATAACATGAGCGGAAATATTAATGTTCACTAACATAATCAATGAGCTCACAAGCTTGAATTAAATAACATTCATGGCGCTCACAAGCGTTCATAATCATAAACAACACTTAAATGATGTGAGCGTAACTAAAAGCAAAGCTATGCATGACTCCAAGACTCTATGGACTCGAATTCTCGCCTAACACTGAAAACAAAGTCGGGTCCAGCCTTTAAGAGACTGGTGGGTATAAAACAGGGCTTAATACAATAATAATACAAAAATTAAACACCCAAAATGCTAGTTATAATCCCGTGCGAGTTTTTGAAACATTTCCCAAATGGGTGAAAACAAAGAAAACAACGATCGGGACTACAACAGTTAATTTCATTCATTCATTCATCAAGTCACTACGTGAGCTCCTCATGTGTGCATTATTCCTTAATTCATTTATTAGCGATCACACAACATTCATTCGTTCATAATCATTCATTCAAGCATAATCAATTACCCCTTTTTCCTCCAGTTAGTGGACAGGCTCGGCCAAAGACCCATCCACCCATTCATTATATATAGCTAGTGGGGTTCATGAAGCCCCAAAAGCTCGATTCCCATTCCTCGCTAATCTCCTAGTAAGGGCCGGTAACATCGTCATTGTTTGTCAGGACTAGTGCACGGGGATCACCGTCAGTCCATGCCTCCCCGGATAGCGACGTACACTTAGTCCCAGGGCTCCCATCCTAATAAGACCAAGAGGGAAGAAGACTCGAAGATAGCCTATGAACCCGGCACGTCTCCGCCCTTGAGAAAACTGTACAAAAGACAACACGGTGCATTCGTGAGACTCAAGACTCCAAATGAACCAAATATGACGCACGAAAATGCATTAACATGATATGACATGCATAAGAAGTAACAATGTGCTATGAAGATGTTCATGTGCACAATAAACAAGCTATTCATTCATTACACGAATAAATTATGTCCGTTCATTATCAGTCTTTCATTCAATATAAATCGTTCATTCAATATTCAAATCATAATACATTATAATCAATGTTAACAATGCATATGAATCAATTAGAGGTGAAAGGAATTCATTAACCACATAAAGGATGCAATAATTGCAAACAGGGTCACATTGTAGCACTTAAGCATTCATGCATAGAAGTTATGTTTATACGTCATGAATCAAGCCATAAAATTCATAAAGATATCATAACACATCATTCAACAAGCCATTAATATCATAGATATATGTTTGAAGCAAAAGAGATCAATTTTAAACACATACGGAAGTCAAGGGAGTGAAAGGAACGCAAGGAAGTGGATTTCGGTAAAAGCTGACAGTTTTTGGAAACGCGCAAGCTGTAGAAAAACGAAGATATCTCGAGTTCTAAAAGTTAGAATTAAGTTTTGTTTGTTAGATATAAAATTAGACAATCAGGTCTTTCCAACGATATATGGCTTGAATCATGTTTGAAAGTGATGTGAAAATGGTATAAGTTTAAAGTGGGACGAAAGCAAATTTTTGGCGAAGTGGTGACACCAAAATGGATCAATTATATCTCACAATGAAGGAATGATTTTAATGTGATTCCAACAGGATATTACTCTAGACTTCAAAGCATTTCTAAGGTTAAAATTTCAGGTCAATCGAAGCTCGTTTAAATAGGTAACGAAGAACAAAATAGTACATATGTGCAGGCATGGGGAGACACGGGGGCGTCTCCCCTTAAGGTAAAAGAGAGACACGGGCTGGAGACACGGGGGTGGATCCCTTTAAGTCAAAAAGGAAACACGGGCGTGTCTGGGGTCAGAAACTCAGCTTCGAATTAATCTTGGAGGACACGGGCGTGTCCTCCTTTAGACATGGGCGTGTCTAGTCCTTCTTCTCCAATGAATGACCTGCATAACCCCTGTTTTTCTCTCATAAGAACAGTAGCAACAGGGCATATAAGAAAGGAAGCAAAAACCATGTAAATACCTCTCAAAATTCAAGCAAACATCATCCCAAGTTCATGCCTTCACGTATCATCCATCAAAGTGCAAGAAATTCCAACATAACCCAAGGTTTGCAAGCTTCAAACTCATACTCCATTAATGGTGGATCATCATATATTCAATCTCCATTGATTTAAGCTCAAGAAATACAATATAGAGGCTTAAGAGAGCAAGGAAACACACTTAAAAGTTCATATAACACAAGTTTGCTCCAAGAATTAAAAATCACCATTAAACCTAACAATTCATCATGCTTCTCATACTCCATGAAATCTTAGCTCAAAACAGGATTCATATGGAAGAAAAGATGCACAAGAAGAAGGAGAATCCAAAACTTATCTTACCTTGAAGAAAGGATGCAGTTTGATCACCTTGAGCTCAAGAAATGGAGAAAAATTGGTTATGGTTTCCTTGTCTCTCTTCTCTTCCTTAATAGCTGCAGCAGTTCGAATGTAAAGAGAAAGAAAGGAAGGGAAATGAGATATTAAATGTAAGAAACGGGTCAAGAACAGGTCGAACCGGTTCAATAATAGCTAAAACGGGTAGGGTTAGGCTTAAAAGGGTCATTCAGGTAGAAATTTGCTTCATCGGAGGTTCAAACAATATCGAAATATTACGAAGTAATTCCATTGGGTCCGAATTGTCGAAACTAGTACAACAGCGAAGACGGAACTCAAATCCGAGTTCCCGAGCTCAAGTTATTTGCAAAGCAGTACAAGGTGGCCTATTTTCAAATAGGTCCCTGAACTTTTAAAAATTGCCAAATAGGTCCAAGACCTATTTTTCAATCAAGTCCCAAACATTTCAAAAACTTACAATTACACCCTTAAAGCATTTGTATCAAATAATTCATGAAATTAACATGCTAAGAAATTAAATTCATATCATATAAATTTATAAATCATAAGAATTCAATTTATATAAACACTTAAGGCATTTCTTGGCATATTAAATCAAATAATTTCATATAAATCATCTAGGTCATGGAATAAGAATTAAATTTTCAAGAGTATAAATCACTTAAAGTATGAAGTCAAATACAAATGTGGGAAATAAACTCACACGCGATAAGAACTTACTCGTACGAAGACGCGGGACATCATAGAAGTGGTCATTGTATCTTAGAAGACGATTGTCGTAATCCAGAAGCATTTGAGTGGGCAATTTTTGTTGGAAAGCAAAACCATCCCATATCGTGTTCACCCAACTCCATTAGTTTGAGGCATTTTGGAAATGCCCAAAAACAAATCTGTGTGGGCTTGACTCAAAGCAGACAATAGTATGCTAATGTTGAGTTAGGGTGAAGGCGCGCGCTGTCCTAACATGTAGCACCCGGAACGCTAGGTAGCCACATCCCCCGCACTATAGTTCAATCCACATATGGAACGAACACCCATACATGAATCAAGCCTATAGCGAACGGGAGACACTAAAGACAGTAACTCACTAGCTAGGCGGGACTAACCCTCAATTCAATACCAACATATATGTCATAGAACAGAAGCATAGTAGTATACATGCAATTCATTATCCATTGTTGATTCCAAAACCATAACTCCCTATAGATATCAATACATTATCATCTCTCAAAATTCCATAAACATGTCAATATTTTCCAAGTATATATCATAATATATACACATAGATACCCAAGACACTTCATATGAGCTTTTAATGTATCCATAATATACATGAAGTATGAGAATGACAATGCTAGACCCAAAAGAAGCAAAATTCGACTCAATCCCGCCTAGCACTCAACCTACAATACCTGAAATTGTGAGGTGTCAGTCTATGAAAGACTGAGTGAGGGGTTTATAATTTAAAACCGCAACTATCATGCACGTTATAATCCCCGGTAAGATTTTATAAAAGGAAACAATATAAGTTCAAGAATAAGATAGGCCTCGCCCGAGATTATAACTAATCAATTTCCAATTCAATCAATTCAGTACAATTCAGTTCAATCAATTAGTGGCCAGGCGAGTGAGGGCAATTCTCCAACCTTTCTCCGATTGTGTACAATATTTTAATTTTAAATGATTAAGTGATCAAGCAATCAATTTCCGTGCACAATTAGCAATTTCAATAACTCCTTCTTCCTCCGGGTGATGGGGGATTGCAAGGCCCCGCCATCCAATCAGTGTGAGTATAGGGTTCATGATTCCCTATACCCAGAACTCCTTCCTCCACTAATCTCCTAGTGGATTCAGGGATCATCCCAACAATGTGAGGGGAGTGCAAGAGTTGCCCGTCAGCCCAAGCTTTCCCGGTTGGCTCAATACACTACTCTCGGGCCCACAGTGAACAATATACTCGTCAAATCAATCAATTCAATCGATCAATCGGTCAATCAATCCATCGGTACAATTCGGTAATTCAATTGAAGATCAATAAAGTTTTGGAAACTATAGATATATATATAGATACATTTTGGTCCAAAGTTCACATAGGGTTGTAGGGTTCTTCATATCTAGAAGTAACCTCACCTTTAATGACCAAAAGAAATAAGAGAACACCCTATGGAGCGTGCTCCTCGTCTCCTGGAATGTAATCTGTGTAGCAAGGACAAGTGTACGTAAGACTCGACTCTCATGAACCATTTAAGACGAACAGCATGTTCCAATAATGTCAATCATGCAATTGCAATCAATAAATATTATATACATATGCAATGTATCAAGGAATGTAGCAAGGATCAAGTAACCAAGGTATAATCAAAGTATGAAAATATTACACCAACCTCCCCTATGGAACTTAAACATGAAATCACATAACACCTATGATACACATAAGTTAACACATTATATGGTATAACAATGAAGTGTACATGCCAGAAATGAACCAAGAAAACCATGCAAATTAAGTTTGAAATTCACATTTTTATGCAGAAAATGCAGGGGTCGCGGGCGCGACCTAATTTTTCCCGAATTTCCTCCAATTTTTTCAAATCTCGAAACTTGGCCAAAAACGGGTCGCGGACGCGACCAAAATTACACATCATTCCGGTCTCGGGTGCGACCTAAAATCCTGTCAGAATTGTGAGTGGGTCGTGGGCGCGATCAATTTTACTCTGATTTTGACACAGCAGCAGCAAAACAGGGGAAAATTAGGGGAAACGAACCAAAAACCTTCCAAAACCACAACAAATGAAATTCCACTCCATAACAAATACTCAAATGCAACTATTACACATTATACTACACTTATGCATCAATTAAACGATGAAATATACATCAACTCATCAAAGATCCATCACCAAAACCCCATATATATTCATGTTTCCAACTTCCACATAATTCAATATTTTCATGCAAGCTTTCACTTCTTTGATCATAAACATGCTTCTAACTCCAAATAACAAGAATTCATCACTTACTCCATAAACCTTACTCAATCCTATTTTCAAGAGATTCACAAAAATTCTCATATTATACCTTGAGATCAAGAAATATGAAATGAAATGGAGAGATGGTGGTGATGATCCAATTGTGCAAATTCCCTCTCTTGAATCAAGCTCAAAGTTTAGATAAAATCTTCCTTTCCTCCTTGGTGTTTCTACCGTGATCAAGTGTGTGAGTGTGTGTGTAATTCTTGTATGAAAATGGAATGAAATGGAAGAAATGAGATGATATATTCAAAGTCTTGAAAGAATAACCATGAGTCATCTATCTTTGAACATAAGTCCCTCTAATATTTGAATTCATACAAGCAAGTTCCATCTCTACACAAAAGATCACTTATATCCATCTCATGTTATGCAATTAAGTATACAAATTTACACTAAGGATCAATTAAGGACATATAGTGTAATTAGGTCACATCTATCAATTAGTTCATATAATGCATATTAATGAAAATTATACGAATGCATGAAGGTATAATGCATATATTATGATGAAAGTTATAAATAAATGAATGAAATAATTAAGTTAAATCTCCCAACTCCCGAAGGCCCGCTCGTGGCGTGCTTACCTGAACTTCCGGAAATTGGGGCGTTACATAACAAGTGGTATCCTAGCCCAAGTTTGGGCTAGTCAGAGTAGTGGATTGCGTGTTATGTGGAGTTCCCGGTGTAACACAAGACCAGAGACCTACAGGGTTGCCTTGTATCGAAAGTCTTCCTGGCAAGTGGTGGTCAGGCAGTCGGTCCCATTGGGTGATAAAGGCAGTAGCAATTGGAGATCTGCGGTTGATGTCATGTGTCGAAAGAAGCAAACTCATCCCACATTGGAGGATTGGAGAAAGTTTGTCCAATATATAAGTGTTTACCCCATCCCACATTGGAGGATTGGAGCAAGTTTGTCAGTGTTCACCCAACTTCATTAGTCTAAGGCCTTTTGGGAGATGCCTAAAAATAAATTCGTGCGGGTTTGGACCAAAGCTGACAATATCAATAGTAATTCGAATTCATCAAAATTGATTTTTAATGGGAAAAGATATTGTTTGATTGAAACAAATTAAGATCCAACAAACATAAAACGAAATCTTTGTTGATTTTACTATGGCCAATAGTAATTCGAGTTCATCGGAATTTATTTTTAATGGCAAAAGATATTGTTTGATCGAAGCCTTGAAACATCGTAAGAAACCATCTAGATACGCTTTCTTTTATTCATTTTGATTATATAATACGAATATAATTGATTGATATATTTATTTGTTAAATACATTTTTGTACAAGTATGCATGGTATCATTTCATTAAGTTTAAGAATCTATATCGATTTTATTATATTTATGCTAATATCAATTTAGAGGAATAGATATATTATCTAAATTTATATGGAGCAACTTGAATGATTTGTGGCGCCAAGACAAGAAAGAAAGAAGTTTTTATTGGTGAATTAGATTAGGGTATGGACTTAAATAAGCGCCAAAATAATGATATGAAAATTTTGATAAGTATATGCAACCTAATGATTTGGAATTAAAGAATGTGGCATATTTGTCTATATAAAAAATGCGGTGATAAAGTCAATTTCAAGAGTTGTAAATTATAATAATATGCTATGTTGGCCGAAAGGAATGAAATTTAATGATTCTTTCTAAGAAACAAACCAAAATAAACTTTCACCTGATTGGGAAAAGATCATATGAGTTTGAAAAGTTCACAAGCATTTCTATAAATATCTTAAAGATGTTTGACTAAATTCCCAAATTAAGTATACGATACTCAAATTGAGAAATGTTATATTTTTCAAACATATACTTCATTGTAAAAGAAAAAAAAGTTCCAAGAAAAGAACATATAAAGCTGCAAATTGAATATTTGATACTAAAAATATGAAATCCGTAAGTGGTTACATATTTATCATAGTGAAGGCTCCGTACCATGGAAATCCTCTAAACAAACTTGTATAGCTCGATCTAGGCCTGCAAATGGTTGGGGATTCCCCAGGCCCGATGATTACCCATTATTTAGGATTGGGCCTATACCCTACCTAGGCCCATAAAATACCCTAATGGGGCTAAAAAATGAGTAAAAATGAGACCCATTTTCATTGGGCCTGGGCCTGGGTCTTGCCCAGCACGCCAGCCCTCTTGTGTTTTTGTTTTTCTTTTATATTATAATTATTCATATTATTGTTTACGAATGTCGGTGCTTTAATCACTTCTCACACTACACAGATTTTTTGTGATTTTGAGCCTCCACATTCCACACTTATATATATATATATAAATAAATATTATTATTATTATTATTATTATTATTATTAAACTTAATATTATATTTTTACATTTTATTAAATATTTATTAAGAAATTATTAATATTCAAATATTAAATATTAATAATTATTAAAGTACTAAAATGAAAGCCACTCCACTCCGGCAAGTGAGACGAAAGGAGGGCCACAATTATAAAAAAAAAAACAGTACTAAAAGCGTGTCTGGAGCTGGAAATATTAAAATAAAACAACTACTAATTAATTATTAATTAAGATATATTTCTTCGGCTAATTTTAGCTGGAGGGGAAGTAGTAAGTCGACAGCACAATTAGCCTGCAAAATAAAAGGTTATTATAATATAATTTAATGATAAATGAAAATGTTTAAAAAGAATAATTAGGCATAATTATAAGATTTATTTATGATTTAATCTAATAAAACTGCACAAAAAATTAACTAGCATACGTACGTTAATACTCAGCTGAAAACTCTTCCATATGTGGAAAAAGTAATTAAATCATCTACAAATTGAATAAAAAAATAAATAATCATATTTAAATAATTTTTAAAATATTTTTCTCAATAAATTAAAAAAAAAAACTATAATCTTTTATTTGAAATAATTGCACGAAAAAACAATATTTTGAAGCAAAAATAAAAAAATACTCCTACAAACATGAAATAAAATAAGATAATTACTAACCTTTCTTTTCGCTTCTCCAAGAACCTTTGTAGAGACATTTTCCTAGGAATGGGCAAATCCGAATGAAATTAAATATTTAATAATTTCTTAAGAATATTAATAAATATAATATTTATTAAATATTCAAATCTGAATGAAATTAAATATTAAACATGAAATAAAATAAGATAATATTTATTATTATTTCTTTTTCACAAACTAAAATAATTTAAATTAAAAATAAATAAATAAATAAATTTTAGTCAAGAAACCTTCATCTTGTGCAATGGGTCGGGAGCATTCAGCAGCAGACTTAGGAAGTCTTTCCTCAGCAACCTTGAGAATGTCTTGTGCCTATGCAGCTTAATTTTTACAAAATGTAAAAATCTAATTTATTATTATAAATTTTAATATTTTCAAATAACAAATATTTAATATTTTGGTAAAAGTAAATATTTTCAAGAGAAATTGGAAATTATTGGTGGGAAATTTGGAAATTGTTGTAAATATTTTAATAATTATTATAAATATTTTCTGCAAAATTAGGATTTTACAGATATGGGTAAAATTTGAAGATTGGGTATTATCGGGTCTAGGCCCAGACCCGGACCTAGGGCTGTAAATGGATATTCGAAAATCCGATATCCGTCCGCATTCGAATTCGTTTACAGAGGATATTATCCGAATCCGTCTCAAGAGGATATTATCCGTATTCGATTATAGACATCCGAATTATAAACGGATAAGGATATGGTAATAAGGCATCCGATCCGTTTAACATCCGATCCGTTTCATTATCCGTTAGATATATCCGTTATCCGATTTATCCGTAATCCGTATCCGATAAATAATGTATTATATTAAAATATATACACAAAACTGTGTATGTACGATAGATTATTAGTATTAAGTAAATTTTTTAGCGCATTTATTAAAGAAAAACCTTAGGTTTTATTAGTAACTATATGTTCACGTCAATATTCATATAGAGATAATATAATTAACATATATTATGTTATTAATAAAAATATTATATTTCAAATTAATTATATGATAAAATTTATAATTTCACCACATTTATACATTCGCTAAAACATAAAAATGATCTATATAGATATACTTATTATTTCTCTATTCGTCTAAAATATATATATTCAAAGTTATATAATTATTAAATAATTTATCTATAAATGAATAGTTGATAATCTGATTAAAATTCGAAGTTATATAAATAAATAATTTATGTCAAATTTTGAATAGTTGAAAATCCGATTAAAATCCGAATCTGTCCGAATCCGCCTTGTATCCGTATAAAAAGGATAATATCCGAATTCGATTTAAAAGGATATTATCCGTATCCGTCCGAATCATAAACGGATAAGGATATGGTAATCATACATCCGATCCGTTTATTATCCGTTGACACCCCTACCCGGACCCAATAAAAAATAAAAATAGGTCTGGGCCTGGGTCTAATATTCGGGCATGGGCCTGGGTATTTTATATTTGTTTTGGGTCTGAGCCTGGGGAATCCCCACCCATTTACAGGCCTAGCTCGATCGATGATGGAATTTGAGTTCATAAATTTTTAGATAAAGCTAGAGAAGAAGTTGAGTGGCTGTGAAATTTTTTAGAGGACAGAGTGTTGGAAAAAATTTGTGCCTTCAATAGCTATACATTGTGATAGGCAAACGACTATTCGAAGAGACAGAAATGGTATGTAAAATGTTAAGCCTCGATATATAAGATAGATACATAATACCATTAGACAGTTAATCTCTAGAGATAAAAACAAGTCGAGCACTTGGGAACTATTTCTAACTCATTTCTAGGACACTAAAATGTTGTATCAAAGGGTAAACGGTTAAGCTAAAACTTTGAATTATTCCTATACCTATAAGGGGAGCACAACAGGATACTCTTTCATTAGGAGAGCACCTATGTAAGTGTGAATATGACCGTTCAAAGGCCGACACGTATGAATCCAAGATGTTGCCCATAGCCGAAAAGGATACAATCATGAGAAACAAAAGTGTTAGGATAACTATTGTGTGAGTATGATGTCTTGGTCTACACAAACAGTTGAACAGTTCAAGATATCACGTTCACTGATTAGCCAAGTATATTCGACTGTACATCACTATGGAAAGTTCAAAGTCTCAAGCTACTGATCCTGATGCAATAATTGTTGGCATGAACTCTCTTACGCGTTTGCATTAGTCATATGCATATCTTCAAAAGTTAGGGTAATTTTCCATTCATGTAGGTGATTACTGTGATTTTGATATATTTATCAATCAAAATCTAATAACTATTATGAGAAAATTAAGATTAAAGTTAATAATTAACGAAGACATATTTATATTCAATATATGCAATATTTCCGAGAGACATGATATTTGAAATTAATAGTTGTGATGAATGGTTATCGCTTTATCCCAAAAGGTATCATTTAACATTGAATGTGATGAGACGCAAAACCGCTCTCGAATCGGATCCGGCCACATGTCAACGCTTGGCGACTGCGGGACTGGACGCTCGCATTGATGGGCTCGCGGGCCTACCCAGCTCACTCACTTGCTCATCAATACAGGCCCCTGAGCCTCGGCCAACCGTTCAAGTGAAGGATTCAAGCTGATGAGCTTGATGCTCAAGTCCCGACCCTCAGGGTCACCCTTCTCAAGGAAGTACCCACGCGAGAGCCCCATTCTTGATGCTCGGGATTTTGACGCTCCAGGATCATCTGCCGTGGGAGGTCCATCCGTACACTCTCCGAGCGTCACCAGCCCTCGTACATGATCCTGCCCTACTGCGATGGATCCAAACCTTAGCAACGAGGATCTTGAGCTTTCCTCTCATGCGACCCTCTCCAACAACCTCTGACACAAAGGTAGTGCGCACCTTCCACCTGACACGCCGCCACCTTTTCAGAAACGTCATTCTCACACCCTCACAGGCTTCCACGTGTTAGGGCAACACAGGTTTGGGACCACACGGTCAAGTTACACATTTACCCTCACCCCTAACATATAAATAGGGGAGAATACATGCTTTCTCCCCCAAGCCATCTTCACGATACATACTGCATTCACTGTTCTGGGTCTTTTCCGCCATTTTTCTGCATCTTCTCAAGCTTGACCTTACCTTCACCACAGTTGCTTCATCACTGCATTAAGCACTCTTGGTGTTATCCTAGCTGGGAGAACCCACGCTCAAAAGAAAACCCAGTTCCTGAGGCTCAACGCCTGTGATGGTCTTCCCTTCTACAAATAAATTCTAAAGTGATTGGTGTTTAAATCCTTTACAAGTTTCTGCACTATCATTTTTGGCGCCGTCTGTGGGAACGCCATCGCCATCTTCAGCTCCATTTTCATCAGTTTCTTCCTTTGAAAGCTAGTTGAAAAGTAACACCAGCGGCATTCACTATGGTAACTGCAACAAGGTCAGGCGCGGTGGACAAGAGGGGGGCTCTTCCTCCCGTTAATGTGGAAAGCGTCGAAAACCCTACCCCCGCCGGAAGTACGCCCCCACCAATCGCCGGGGACACAGAGGCAGCTGCTGCAACACTCCCTCCAGGGGGGAACGAGGCTGGGGCTGGTTCCATTCCTCCTCCTCCTACTTCCAGGCCCGATGCTCCAACCTCCCATCCCGGCATGTATCCCATGGCCATGCCTCCACAGGGATACGCTTATTTGTAGTCAGGGCTGGTGCCCGGGATGATGCCTATGGTCCAGCCCTACCAGGTAGGGACACTGAATCTCCCATTGTCGCTGCCTAGGGAGATACAAGGGGTGGAAATGCCCCAGATTACTACTCAGCAACTCCAGGCGCTCTACGCACAATGCGAGGGTCAGGTGGTCCAGAACGCTTGGGAACACTTCATTACGGCCTATTTCCCTTCACAAGCTGGCGCTCGAATCGGCCCACCCCTTGGAGGGCTCCCGGCTCACCCACTGACGATGGTGCAAAATGCGTTGAGGGCCCAGCAACCTCCCCCGCCACCTATCCAGGAAAATGAGGTTCCTCCGAGGGCCCAACAAGAGCAGCAGCCCGGTGGAAATGAAAGGGCCAGGGATAATGAAGAAGTTCAATCAAGGGCCACAGAAAGAGCAGGCCGCAGGAACGTCGGTGATCCTCAACTTGCCGCAGTACAAGATCAGCTTAAGGGGCTCCAGAACGTGGTGGAGCAGCTCTCTCGAGCAAGGTCTCAAGTCCCCCGCGATGGGGGCGAGAGGTCCAGGGCCAGAGATGCTCGCCGACCGCGTAGCCCAATTTCTCGCCGCCAAAGGGAAGCCAGCTATGAGGATCCCGAGGACAAGGATTACAGAATCCTGACGGGCGATTCCCCCCTCATCGAGGAGGTGCTGATGACCCGTGCAGGGAAGGGTAAAATCCCTACGTCCGTCAACAGATATGATGGGACCACTGATCCCGCTGAACATCTGGATCACTTTGTGCACCTGATGCATTTATACGATCACCCGAGCAACTACTGGGCCAAGGTATTTGTCACCTCCCTCGTGGGAATGGCCCAGGACTAGTACAAGAAGCTTCCCCCACGCTCAATCCGAGGGTACCAAGATCTGACAGATGCTTTTGTAAGCCACTTCAATTCCTTGAAGGCACCGGCCCCAGCCACAACAGCTCTCTACAGCTTGGTCCAGGGACCGAACGAGACGCTCCGGTCCTTCATAGGGAGGTTCAACAAGGAAATCTTGTTAGTAGAGAAGCCCTCGATGGATTTCTTGAGGCACGTTCTTTTCGGAGCCATCAACATGAAGCACTATGTCAGCAAAGAATTTGTGGAGGAAGTGGCCAAGAAGAAACCGCGCTCATTGATGGAGATTAGGGAGATAGCGGACTCTTTCTTCACCCTCGAGGATATGTACATTGCGAGGGACCAGAAAATGGCGAACGCCCCTCGCCCCAGCAAAGTCCCCGAGGACAGAGGGGATTCTAACAGGGATCGCCGTCGCAGCCCTATTTCCACTCGCCGAAATTCCTCTCCGCCACGTAAGTTTGAGCGCATTCCCCTCAATCGCCCGATTGCTGAGGTATATTCCATGGCGGATAAGAAACTCTTCAAGAGACCGCCAAAATTGAGAGAAACAAAGGCCAAAAGCGCTCGAGAAAGTACTGTGTTTTCCACAAGCAGAAAGGGCATGACACCAATGAGTGTCGTCAGCTTGAGGGTGAGATTCAGAGGCTCATCGCTGGGGGGCACCTCAAGGAATTCGTGAAGGTGTTGGAGAGGTATGATGAACACTGCGCTGAGTGAGCGCGTACCAGCGGAAGAAGCCATTCACGCTCGCGGAGTCCACGCCACCATCACACAGAACTAAGTGGTCGTGGTAAAGGGAAAGCCACGGACATGGAAAACCAGCCCTTTGCGGTCATCCACATGATTGTTGGAGGACCCTCGGGGGTGATTCTAACGCTTCCCGACGCTGATACGTTCGGAGCTACGATCAAAGATCTTCTCAACTCAGGACAGTGCTCTCCATCGACAGCTCATCGCGCTCGGAAAAGGCTGAGAGCGTAGGTTTCACAGAGAAAGACTTACAGCACATTGTAACACCCCATGGGGTCGGTGAAACCTCTGACTGCCCCATGGTGGTTAGCTTAGACGTTCATAACCACGTTGTAAAGAGGGTTCTAATTGATAGTGGAAGCTCTGTGAACGTTCTCCCTTATTCCACGTTTCAAAAGATGAATATAACAAACATTCCACTCGAACCCCTCAGAACATCCCTCGTTGGCTTTGGGGGTTCCGAGATTGTCCCTCGAGGACAAATTGGCTTGGCCACCTCATTTGGTCGTGCCCCACAGCGAAAAACTTTGAATGTTCTTTATGCAGTGGTCGAAGTAGATCTCCCATACAATATCATCATCGGACGCCCGACGCTCGTAGATTTTAAGGCGGTAATTTCAACATATCACCAGAAGGTCAAGTTCCCTACCCCCGAGGGAACAGGCGAAGTACTGTGCAATGTCAAAGAGGCTTGGGAATGCTACATCCTTTCCCTTCGAAGCCACAAGCCCAAGCAACCCACTCAGGCAGGTTCCACCAAGAAGTCAGTGGATTTTCCCAAGTTGGATGAAGATGGCCCCGAGCGCAAGAGGGCCAAACTTTATAAAAAGAAAAATAAAAAGAAGGCTGAGACCGAGCCCAAGGACGCAGGGGGAGCGCCTCTTGGTGCCGTTGGAGAATCATCCTCGGAAGACGAGGATCGCCTACCCTCAGAAGGTTCTAATGGGAAACTTACAGGTAAAAAATGAGCGCTCGAACAGCCGAGGCCTGAAGTGCGGATAGAGCCTTTAGAGAGCTTTCTTACCATCGAATTAGAGCCCGGGAACCCCAACAAAACCACCCAGATAGGCTCCAATCTCGACGGCCCCTCACAGATCATGATGATCGATTTCCTTCGTGAGAACCTTGACGTATTTGCATGGAAGGCTTCCGATCTCACTGGGATAGATCCGAGTGTCATAGTCTACAGGCTCAACGTGGACCCGACCTTCAAGCCCATCAAGCAAAAGAAAAGAAACGTTCATGGATTTAGGAGGCAAGTCATTGAAGAGGAGGTAAACAAGCTCCTCGAGGCTCAGTACATAGAGGAGATCCTATATCCCGAATGGCTTTGCAATGTGGTGCTCGTGCCCAAGAGCGCTAACAAATGGCGCATGTGTAATGACTTCACGGACCTCAATAAAGCGTGCCCGAAAGATCCGTACCCTCTGCCAAGAATCGATCAGTTGGTGGATTCGACCGCTGGGTGTGAACTTATGAGCATGATGGACGCTTTCCAGGGGTATTATCAAATATTTATGGCCCTAGAGGATCTCCCTAAGACTTCATTCGTGGTCCATATGGGCGTTTACTGTTTCAAGGTTATGCGCTTTGGGCTCAAAAATGCAGGGGCGACATATCAACGCCTTGTCAACAGAATGTTTGAGCGTGAGATTGGTGGGTCCATGGAAGTGTATGTGGATGACATGATTGTTAAGAGTGAACAACAACATTCCCATCTAAAGGACCTCAAGCGAACGTTCAACATCCTGCGTCATTATGGGATGAAATTGAACCCTTCCAAATGCACATTTGGCGTTCGGGGTGGCAAATTCTTGGGTTACATGGTCAGCCGACGAGGCATAGAGGCAAACCCAGAGAAGATTAAAGCAATCCTGGATATACCCTCCCCTCGCAATCTGAGAGAGGTCCAGGTGCTTGTGGGTAAGATCATTTCTTTAAACAGGTTCATCTCCCGATCAGCGGACCGAAATCTGCCCTTCTTTAAAATTTTGCGTAACGCTCGCAATTTTGCTTGGAGCGAGGACTGTGAGAAAGCTTTGCGGGACATGAAGCAGTATCTTTCGAGCGGGCCTTTGCTGGCCAAACCTAACCCGGGGGAGAACTTGTTTATCTATCTATCAGTTTCCTCAGAAGCAACGAGCGCTGTCCTCGTGGCGGTTCGCGAGCGTAAGCATATGCCTGTATATTATTTAAGCAAGACTCTACAAGGAGCGGAGAAAAGATACATGGAAATAGAGAAGTTTGCTTTTGCGCTCGTTAATGCCTCCCGAAGGCTAAGGCCTTATTTTCAAGCACATTCCATCGTGTTGCTTACAGATCAGCCTCTCAAACAAGTGCTTGCAAAACCGGACGTCTCAGGGAGATTAATTAAATGGTCAATTGAGCTTAGTCAATTCGATATCACCTTCGAGCCTCGCCCGGCAATACAGGCTCAGGCCGTAGCTGACCTATTGGTGGAACGCTTCAACTTAGATACTGGGCCCTCGCTGCAGGAGGGACTGTGGCTTCTGCACACAGATGGATCCTCGACCTCACAAGGGGGGGAGCAGGAGTGACCCTCAGAGATCCTCACGGTACTGAAGTTGACTACGCCATTAAACTAGCGTTTCAAGTAACCAATAACGAGGTGGAATATGAGGCTCTAATCCAAGGGCTTAGAATAGCCCTCCAGAATGGTGTCGTTCGGGTCACTGCGTATGTCGACTCTCAGCTGATCGCAAGTCAAATTGATGGTACTTATGAGGCTCAAGAAACCACTATGGTGCAGTACTTGGCGAGCGCTAGAGAAGTTATATCAAAGTTCAAAGAATTTCATTTGTTGCAGATCCCGAGAGCGGAAAACGAGAGGGGCAGACGCTCTTTCTAAGTTTGCATCCGCCTTGGAGGGCTCCTACGAGCGCTCTGTCACATTCCTCAGAACAGAAAGGCCGCTGATTCGCGATACGGGACCCTCAGATGAAGTCAATATGCTAGATCCCTCCGAGCCTTGCTGGCTCGACGACATCATTAGATTTTTAAGGGATGGAGCTTGCCCGAGCGATAAAGTGGAGGCACGGAAGATTAGAAATAAAGCCCCTCGCTTCTCTCTCGACAGCGAGGGGCGGCTATTCAAGCGGTCTTTCCAGGGTCCACCACTAAAATGTCTGAGACCCTCGCAAGCCAAGGAGGTGTTGGAACATGTGCATAACGGGAGCTGTGGGAATCACTCAGGCGGTCGAATCCTGGCAAAGAAAGTCTTGAGGAGTGGGTTCTATTGGTCCTCGGTGTTGCAGGATGCCATTAGTTACTCCAAGAAATGCCCTAAGTGCCAGTTTCATTCTAACACCCCTCAATTGTCGGCGGCTCAAATGATTCCTATTGATGTCTCGTGGCCCTTTGATCAGTGGGGCATTGATATTGTGGGACCCCTCCCAATGGCGGTCGGACAAAAGAAATTCGTAATACTCGCTGTGGATTACTTCACTAAGTGGGCCGAAGCTGAAGCAGTTGCGAAAATAACATTCAAGGTTGTAAGGGACTTCATTTGGAAGAACATCATTTGCAGATATGGCATCCCGAAGGTGCTCATCTCGGACAATGGTTCCCAGTTCATCGCCGCCGACACACGGGATTGGTGCTACGAACTTGGGATTGAGCAACGCTTCACTTCCGTGGGCCATCCTCAAGCCAACGGTCAAGCTGAAGTGACCACCGAAACATACTCCAGCATCTGAAGACGATGCTCGAGAGTAAGAAGGGAGAATGGGCTGAAGAACTTCAAGGAGCCCTGTGGGAATACCGTACAACCCCGCGAGCGGCAACAGGAGAAACCCCTTACTCCCTCGTTTATGGCTCCGAGGCTATGATACCTGCGAAAGTTGCCCAAGAATCCGCACGCGTTGCCTACTTCGAGCCTGCGGTCAATGAGGCCAATCGAGCGTTCGAATTGGATTTGCTGGACGAAAGGAGGAATACTGCTTGGGCTCGCATCCACAAATACAAAGCGACCGTAGCCCACCAGTATAACAAACGTGTTAAAGAGAGAACTTTCCAGCTAGGGGACTTGGTCCTCAAAAAAGTTGAAGTCTCCAAACATGTGGGTAAGTTGGAACCCAAATGGGAAGGCCCCTTCAAAGTCATTCAGGTGCGAGCAAACAACACCTACCTACTGGAGACTTTGCAAGGCGAACGTCTCCCTAGACCATGGAATGCATGTAACCTTACAAGGTTCTACGTGTAAACGTCAGTTTTTGTAATTGCCTGTGCGCGGCATGGGGTACTTTCTTTTAAGAGAAAGCATATTGTATTCATTTTGAAAATTGCGAGTATAACAGTAAGTATTTGATTCTTTGATTATGTCATTTATTTGCTTTCCTATTAATTAACGGTTCGAGCAACAGAAGGCCTACTCCGTGTTGAGCATCCTCCACGTCGAACGGCCTGCGTAATACCCCAATCGTTCCGAAGCAACGCTGTCTAGGTATTGAGAACCCCCCGCACGGGATAGTTTGACGATTCGTAAGTGTATAAAGTTCTAAGAACGAGCGTGTCAAACAGCGGGATGCTAAACGCTTAATTTACGCCAACTGGGTGCTCGCCGCTCCAGTTCGCGCTCGTAAACCCCCGATGACCCTCAAACTCTTGAGTAAGAGCACACTCGTAAAATAATGGATCCTAAATCAACCCTTTCTTGGGTCCCTCTAAGTGACGCTAACCCCACGGGCACGCTCGCTTTGTTCCCATACTTAGCAAATCCTACTGTTGATTTCTAAGTATATACAACTTACTGGAGTGTTCGAGATGAAGGTGCGTATTACCGGGGCCTACACTTAGGCAAAGCCTCAGAGGTTTCCTAAGTTCAAATTCGAGCCTCACTACGAGTACGGTCAGGGGACCCCCATGGAAACACCCTCGCGTCCATACTTGCATCCCTCAAATCATTAGACGCTACCAAATTCTAAACTGATGGTGTATTGTGATAAACGCCTGGGAACCTTCAAAGAAAACACCCTCGAGCGTACACACACCCATCGCAAACACTCAAACAAGAAAGACAGATGTACAAACGTCGAGCACGATGAAAAGAACAGAGATCAATATTCAAAAACATAAGGAAATTCAGATATGCTGAAGAATTCATAAGGATTAAGTACAGATGTTAAATGTTCATAAGCAGAAAGGGAAATTTAACAAGAATCGTTGAGCGGCAACAGCGGGAGGATTCTCACTGGGCTTGGTCGTCAGGTTCCGGAAGGGCAGTCGCGAGGGGAACGGGGGCCAACACATGGGCATCAGAAGTTTGGGCCTCCCCAAGTCCCTCTTCATCCAGCACTTCCAAGACGGTACCCTCGTCTTCTATTTGAAGGGGCTCGGGGCCCAGGGTATTAGCAGCTATGAACTCTCGATGGAGCATCGTCACCAGGTCCTGGTACTCCGGCTCCGCCAGGCTCTCAGAGGGGTCCTCGTCTTGGACCATGGGCTCGCAGTTCTCGTCAAGTCCATGCCCAGGCGCTCGTCGGTCCGAGCGCTCTCGGGAGCCAGCCCTAATTTCACCATTTGCCCAATCGTCTTGCGGAAGAAGCGTCGGGCGTTGTCGAAGCAGTGGATATTGGCTACGAACACGAAGGCCTTGGAGCGTACGAACTTCATTACTGCATCCCAAGAAACCTTCGCCGCCAGACCCTCCACTTTCCCCTGCAGTTCCGCGAGGGCCTTCTTAGCCTCCTCATTTTAGCGGGTGCTTTCCGCTAGCTGCGTGCCCAGTTCCCCGTTTTGGGTCCTCAGTTGGTCGCGCTCCTCCTTCAACTTCTTATGACGCTCGTCCAGAGCCAGATAAGCATCGTCAGACTTCCTCAGGTTTTCCTTCAGCTGGTCCCTCTCCAGGTTGGCGCTGGTCAGTTGAGCGTGGACGTCATTGTAATCCTCTTGCAGTTGGCCGGGATCAGAGACTCGCAGCAATTTCTTGTATTTGGCCTTATGGTTGGAGTAGGCCTGCGCTCGACCCTGCAAATTCTTCAACCTTGGGATTACTTCCTGAGAAGACACAAACGAGAGACACTATCATAATAAAGATGGAAAAAGTGAGAATTTTGCAAAGGGAATCGAGGGCTAACCGTCAGGAGGGCATGGCATGCGTCATCCGCGACCCGAGCGGCATCATGCTCATTTAACTTATCATGGTCGGTGGAGAACTGGAGCCTTCCGACGATGTCCGAGACCATGTTGACGGAAAACGCGCTCTTTTTCAGTAGGACAGGACCATCCTGTCGTTGGCACTTGTACCGAGCGTCTCCCCGGCAGCCTATCTTCCAGAAATCCTCGTCTTCAGAGGAAGAAGTATCGCCACCCTCGCCCCGGTGGCCTACAACCACCTCTTTTCCTTTGTCGGAGATTGGGATAGAGTCCGGCATCCTTTTTCTTTTTCCTTGGCGCTCGGCCCTAACCGCCTCATGGAAGCGGACCAGCTCCCCTGACCGATTACGGGAAGTGCTAGAGCTGAGTGCTATAGGTCCTTCGGGAGCAGCGGGGGGCGGAGTAACGTCTCGAGCGCCACGTACGGTTAGATCCTCAACGGGGCCAACCGCTGGAGCCTCACTTCCGGTGTCCCTGCCCCCGTCGCCTCGCCCTTGCCTCCGTCGAATTCCTCTACCCCTCGGGGCGTTGGGGGGTCGTTCTCGTTGCTGTAGCTGTTGTTGCTGAGGGTTAGCGCCTTGTCCCTGAGCGCCTAGCATATGAGAAAGAGCCTCTGCATTCATACCTAGGGATAATATTCGGACACCTGCAAGTAAGAAGATACGACCGTCAAAGGTTGGTTGTTTGGATCACAGATACAAGAGTATAACAATCACACCAAGTTAGAAGACTATTCTAAAAGTTAGGGCAGTTAGTTCCTAGAATCTAACCATCGAGGGCCATGATGTCAGCAGGAGGGTTGATTATCATATCTGGGGGGCAAGACAAGCCATAACGAAACAGCACTCCCTCGTTCTTCATCAAGACCTCAGCCTTGATCCACTTCTTCTCACTCCTCATTACGAAGGTTAATCCCTTTGCCCAGTCCTCGAAAGCCTTATTCCTTACCCTCTCCATGACCAAGGGCCCCTCGCCATGTATCAACCAATGTCGGTGAACCCCAAAAATTCCCCTTGGAGCCCCCACGAAAAAATACGTCTCTTTCCAATGCTCGCCATAGGAAGTAGACGGTGAATCTATCATCTTAAATCCCGATTTGGCCTGGGCATAATAGAATCCATCTGTAAGGGACGAGCGTGTTGAGCGGGCCACCTGTATTAAGCTGTCAAAATTGGCGATCGAGGGCTCGTGGCCTAGGGCTTTTATCATGATTACAAAAGTATTGATGAGGGCTATGTCGTTCGGCAAAATTTGTGAAGGGCAAAGCGTCAGGTGGTGACAGATGGTGGCAACGGCGGGCGAGATGGGAAACCTCAGGCCCCCGGCCAGAACCGCGTCCCAGTAGACCGTCAACATCCCAAGCGACGGTCGGTTGGCCCTCTCTCCTTCCTCGGGAAGTCGCATAGGATACACTGCTTCATCCCAATACACTTTCGCCCTCAACTCCTCCAAATCGTCGAGCGTCAAAATACTCTCAATTTCATCAGGGGATCTGTCGGTTTGGTGAGGGTTATCTTGCCTTACCATGAGGGGAGGAGCTCCCAACGGACATCTCATCTATTTCCCTCACGTATGCTTCTGCGTTGCTATCCGCCATATCGGGGGTTTCTATTGGTTCTTGAGATTGGAATTTCTCTCAGAAAGATTGACGGAGAAGGAAGCGTCTGGAAGGGATTCAATGGCAGAAACAAAACAGGCCCTCACTTAGGAAGTTTCACTCACGCTCAACCTAAATCTAAGGGTTAGTACTGAGATATTAAGATTTGTGAAATTTTACCTAAAGAAATGGAAGAAGGAGGTCTCCGGAATTCGCAGCAAAGTTGCAGATATTCTTGTTGCTTGATTTGCTTGAAGTGTTGAATGCGTGAAAAGGATAAAGGAGTCTTCCGGATCCCTTTTTATAGGGGAGTGATTTACATCAATTAAGGCTGGGGATTTGAAAACGCAATCATTTCCCGCCTTGGGAGACTCCCACTTTTGGGAACCGCTTCACGTCTCCCAGAGTCACGCGCCCACGTTCCCACTCAGCATTAAATGCGGATAGGACATCATTTAATGCAATGTCAGAACGTGTCCGTTACGGGAGCCTAGAGGTCACTTATCTTGAAAGAGGCTTGACCCTCGGATGTTCAAAAATTCAAGGCTTGCTTCTCCGAAAATTCTACAGTACGCTCAAAACGATACTACGGAATTTGGGGGGCAAAATGATGAGACGCAAAACCGCTCTCGAATCGGAGCCGGCCACCTGTCAACGCTTGGCAACTGCGGGACTGGACGCTCGCATTGATGGGCTCGCGGGCCTACCCAGCCCACTCACTTGCTCATCAATACAGGCCCCTGAGCCTCGGCCAACCGTTCAAGTGAAGGATTCAAGCTGATGAGCTTGATGCTCAAGTCCCAACCCTCAGGGTCACCCTTCTCAAGGAAGCACCCACGCGAGAGCCCCATTCTTGATGCTCGGGATTTGGACGCTCCAGGATCATCTGCCGTGGGAGGTCCATCCGTACACTCTCCGAGCGTCACCAGCGCTCGTACATGATCCTGCCCTACTGCGATGGATCCAAACCTTAGCAACGAGGATCTTGAGCTTTCCTCTCATGCGACCCTCTCCAACAACCTCTGACACAAAGGTAGTGCGCACCTTCCACCTGACACGCCGCCACCTTTTCAGAAACGTCATTCTCACACCCTCACAGGCTGCCACGTGTTAGGGCAACACAGGTTTGGGACCACACGGTCAAGTTACACATTTACCCTCACCCCTAACATATAAATAGGGGAGAATACATACTTTCTCCCCCAAGCCATCTTCACGATACTTACTGCATTCACTGTTCTGGGTCCTTTCCGCCATTTTTCTGCATCTTCTCAAGCTTGACCTTACCTTCACCACAGTTGCTTCATCACTGCATTAAGCACTCTTGGTGTTATCCTAGCTGGGAGAACCCACGCTCAAAAGGAAACCCAGTTCCTGAGGCTCAACGTCTGTGATGGTCTTCCCTTCTACAAATAAATTCTAAAGTGATTGGTGTTTAAATCCTTTACAAGTTTCTGCACTATCAGAATGATTGTGGTAATAATCGAAAATGTATCATATTAATTATGAAATAAAAATGTAAAGATAAGCATGCTTTTTATCATCTATAAATAGACCCCACACTTCGCATTCAATTTATATTCATAATTACGTACTAGTGCATAGTTTAACATTTAAGTTATAAGAGAGTTCGAAAAATTAAGAGTTCGTTGTTCTTATAATTTATAATGCTTCTATTATGAAAAGTGGTCGTTGTATATATCTTGGAAGACAATTGTCAAAAATCTGTAAGCAATTAAGCGGGATAATTTCATTTTAAGAAAAGAGAGTTGAACTCTCATCTCGACATTTGAAATTGTCATAGTAAAATCACGCTCTTATTGCTCACAATATCTAATAAACACCTATCCCCTCCCTTATTATATTGATTTAGATGAATCAAATTCGTAGTATAATTATTTAAAAATAAAAAAAGTAAAATTCCCCAATTAATAATTTTGTCACTATATAAACTGTAGTTTCGAATAGAATATTGATGAGGACACAAACTCTGTCACGTAATTCCAAATAAAATTCCGTTACGACTCCGCATATTCAAATATGATTTGATAGCGTCATTATCTAAAACGTGGAAGTTATGAAGTTATTCAATTATCACTAACGTTTTCAAAACCGGATCGAATCGGTCGATCAGATCGGTTCAACCAGTGATCGGTAAGGGGTCCGGACCCTAAAACTAGTTGGAGCCGGACAGATACAAGGTCAGAAAAACTGGTCGATTAACCGGAGGTTTCAGCCCTGTTAATCGGACCGAACCGACCGTTCAGCAAGAAAACAATTTTTTCGTTATTGCCTGGGCTGCGCAAATATAAGACATTCATGATTTTTCCGAAGGAGAAAAAAGAAGAAATACGACAGATTTTTTGAGAAGATTCATGCGCAAAACAGGAAGAAGAATATCCCCGTAGGAGAGAAAGGAAAAACTATAAAAGAAATTGGAAAAAGATTAATTGAGAAAAGATTAACAAGAAAAGAAAATATCGTGTTGAACGTGTATATACGCACATCTATAGGAAAACGTGTAGTTTGTATAGGAAATAGACAAAATATATGAATGCATATTCCTTAAATACATTCAATGTATATGAAAAATAGACAAAAATATATATATAAACTAGTTGCAAACCCGTGCGGGTCAAATTTTTATAAAAATATAACTAAAAACTCAATTAAAATATATTTTTAAGATTATAATTATTAAATCAGAAATTTTATTTAAAATATTTAAATAGCATGTACAAATATTAATTTATAAAAAAATACTACTAAAACTTTGAAAGACTTTTACAAATAAATTTTTAGATGAAAAGAAATGTAAATATATCATATCAAATCAAAATATATCAAATTATTATTTGATAATGGCCAAAATTGAATATATTTTATTAAAATATAATATTTTTTTTTTCTGTAATGTGTTACAATACAAATAATAAAAGAGATGAAAACAAAATTAATTAATAAATATAAAAAAGAAATTTAATAAGCATAATAATGAATAAAAATATATTATAAGAACATAATTTTAAAACATATAAAATATCAAATATTAAAAATTAAATTAATAATTTTGACATAATTACAATTTACATGGATATGAAAAGATATATATAATTTTTTTTTGGTGAAAATATGTAAAGGTATATGCCATTAATAAGAAAATATAATACTGATTAAATGTACTCTAAATACCTATAAATAATTGATTGTTAAACTAATAAAATGTTTGGAATCGAATAAAAAAACTTACCTCATGAAAGAATGATCGTGCGTTAAAAAAAAAAATCATGTATAGATATAAAAAAAAATTACCTTGAAAAAGAATGATTCTCCATGAAAAAGAAAATAAGTGTATGAATATGAAAGAGGTAATAAAATAATTTTCCTATTGTAATTGAAAAAAAAAAAACACTTGATTAGAATAATACATACCTTGACAAAGAACGTTGACGAACGGTGATGAAGAATGAGGAAAAAAAGTCATACATGGATGAAAAAAATAGTTGAGAATAAAAACTTTAAATACTAATTGTTTATTGTGTGTGATGTATCAAAATTTTAAATTTGAATATTTTTCTGTAACAAATTTATCTACAAATATAAAGACATATTTAGGTAAATTAAGTTATTTGAATTTGAATTCATAACTACAATATATATACAAAATCCTTAATTCTTTTAGATAAAGGTTATTTGTTAGAGAAACAAAATTTTATATTGATACGCGTATTTTGAATTTAAACCTTAGTAATAAAATTTGAGAAATATTTAATTTAAAATAGTATAGAATTTGAGAAATATTTAATTTAAAATCACTTTAAAATTATTGTAAAGTACAGCCTCAAAGATTCTGAATTAAGAATTACCTTGACGAAAAATGATCCTGCATAACGAGAAAAAAATGATCCTGCATGAGGGAAAAAAATAGAAAAATAGTTGAGAATTGAGTGCATTGATGACATTAAAACTTTAAATACTAATATATCCAAAATTTTAAATTTAAATATTTTTCAGAACAACCTTATTTAAAACCATAGAGATATATTTGGACAAATGATTTGAATTTGAATTTATTACAATATTTATATAAAATTTTTAATTCCTAATTTGTTAAAGAAAACAGAATTTTGTATTGATACGCGTATTTTAAATTTAAACATTTAGTAACAGAATTTGAAAAATATATAATTTAAAATCTATTGAGATACACGTGTATACTTACGTGAATAGGCTCAAGAATTCTAAATTATTATATATATATATATATATAGATGTATATCCCTTAATTTTAGGGAAGTAAATTCTAATGAAGAGTTTTGCATATTGAAGTCTCCAATTATTTTCATATTTCGATTCTATTAAATTAAATTAGTTCTTTTGTTTTCATAAATTATGCATATCCTCAAACATAATCTTAGATTCATTTAAATGTTTCTTGAAAAGTATCCGGTTCAACCTTCGGTCCGATTTTGAAAACACTGGTTATTCAATGTGCGAATTAATATTGGCCCTTAATTATGACCGACACTTGTTATAGGCGAAGTTTATATGGGTCATGATTGTCAATACGGGTTGGTCCAAATAATTAAAAGGTTTCGAAGGTAAAGATCCGAGTCTGAAAACCTATTAGTCCACGATTTTTTGGTTGCACCCTGTGCATGTGTAATAAGAATCGTAATTTTAAACCCCCGCGGGTTTAGCTCAACGGTAGCATAGGTAGTAGATTTGGAACAAGGACCAAGGATCGAACTCTGACAGGCGCAGTTGTGGGGGTTTTATCCACCCAATGTGGTGGGTAGCCCCTTGTGGCCACCAGAAACTGTCCTCCTACCTTGTGGGGCCGTGAGTCATCGCGATTTACCTCCTCTCCTACTGGTGTGGGGTCACTTAGGAGGGGCACCTAAAGTGGGCGATTCCACCTTTTGGATCAAAGAATCGTAATTTTAACTATATATGCCATTATGACCAACGCCTGTTATATCATCATTCTTTGATTTTTTAATTGTAATAGTCACGGAGACGATTAAATCATTGATTTATTGTCTCTACACTTAATTCTCTTTATTAATAATATTAGGTTCATTGTGCTAACTCACGATTTGGCTAGCCAACAGGGGTTGATCAAGTGGTTTGAGGGTTCTTTCTCGAAGGCAAGGTCCCGGGTTCGAATCCCTTGAACCACTTGGAGTGTGTGTAAAAAAAAAAAAAAAAAAAAAAAAAAAAAAAAAAAACTCACGGTTTGGCTAACCAGTTTCTTGATTTTTTTTTTTTTGAATTAATATAAAGAAAAAAGGTGTGAATTAATATCTCGCGACGGAATATTTTTCTTGGTTCAAATAGTTCATTTTTATCTTTATTTTTTCACTATTCTAAACACACTAAACTTACGCACACATACTTTCATACTACACTTATTTCTTGTATATATACTATTTTGTTCATTGTTTTATCTCATTGATACTTTTTTTTACTAGACTTATTTCTATTTGTTAATTAGATCTATTGTACAATTGATTTGTAACGTATACAAACGAATACGGAGTAATTTATTATTAAAAATTAGGTGGGGGCGCTCGCCCCCTCAACTTTTGCGGTCCTAATGAAAATTTGGAGATATATTTTCTAATCCTTATGTTTCTATATAAAAATATTAAAAACTTCAAAATATCGCCCTCAAAATTATAGAATAAAATTCTTCAAAATTTGGCCCCTCATCCTCAAAATTGTAGCTCTGTTCCTATTTTTCTGTGGTTATTATTGCTCTAATGACTAAGAAGAAATGGAAAAATAGTCGTACTGCTTGTGCTCAAATTGTATCTGTATCACATCACATATCCTATATATTTGTGACTCCACTCGTTTCTTTCTCCAATAGGTTACGCATTCTTTCAAAACCAGCACCAGCCAATTCTTAGAAGACTTTGCCTCTAACAAATTCTCCACTACCGCCATCAATGGAGATGAACAACTCTTTTGCCCTGTCAGCCTTACTATGCATGCTCGCATTCCTCCTCCTCTCCAAAACAGTCTTCCACAAACGCTGCCGAAACCAAAACCTCCCTCCAGGCCCGAAACCATGGCCTTTAATCGGAAACCTGAACCTCGTGGGTTCAATCCCGCACCAGTCTTTCCACTTCCTGTCCCAGAAATACGGCGAAATAATGCAATTACAGTTCGGCCAATTCCCCGTAGTGATTGCATCATCTCCCGAGATGGCAAAGCAGTTCCTGAAGGTGCACGACACTGTTTTCGCCTACAGGCCGGCCCTGGTTGCCGGTAAATACACCAGCTACAATTACTCAGACATGACCTGGGCCCCCTACGGGCCGTACTGGAGACAGGTACGAAAAATTTACCTGTCCGAGGTTTTCAACCCTAAAAGACTCGAATCCACAGAAAAAATTCGTGTTGAGGAGAGAAACAGGTTCATTGGCCGTTTGCATTCTCTGTCGGGGAATAGCAAGAGTCCTGTGAGGCTGAGAGACCATCTAATGCGTTACACTCTGTCGAGCATAAGTAGGGTCGTTTTGGGCCACAAATACTTTTGTGAATTATCAGAAGATGGTATTAATTCTGGTCAGAGTTTGGGCATTGTGAGCATAGATGAGTTGAGAGCGATGTTGGATGAGTGGTTTTACCTGACGGGAGTGTTTAACATTGGGGACTGGATTCCGTGGCTTAGTTCTCTTGATCTGCAAGGTTATGTTAAGAGAATGAAGGCTTTGAAGAAGAAACTAGACGGTTTCTTGGATTATGTGGTTGAAGCTCATCTTGCTACAAGAGAAGCAAAGAGAGATATCGGGGCTTCGAAAGACTTGGTGGGTGCGATGCTTGATCTGGCTGAGGATCCTAATCTTGAGGTTAAGCTCACGAGAGATTGCATCAAGGCGTTAGCACAGGTATAATAATTTCTCTAATTTAATATTGATATGGTATATTTTACTTATTATATTTCTTATCCATATCTATATCTATATCTATATCTTTTATTTATTTATAAAAATACGATTTGAGTTCTGAGTTTCTTGAATCTTATTGTTTGTTCAAAATATCCTCGTAATAATATTTGTAACATTATTAAATTAGTGAAAATTTAGAGTTAACTCTCGAAATGATATTTGAATTTTGAGTATAATACCCAAGCTAAAAAAAAAAAAAAAGGTTAACTCCCTATTTTAAAAATTGATTTTCACTTAACTACCTAATAATTCTAAAATAGATTAACTATCTTTCATTTAACCATGTTGTGATAATTCCTCAAAATTCAAAAATAGTTCTACAAAAACATAATATTATACTTTATTTTCAAAGAATAGTTTTTCATTTAATAACTTGTAACACTATAATTTCTTAAAGTTCATATATAATGCTCAAGATTCAAAAGTAAATATTTCATATTAAGATAAAACTTTTTAATCACTATAATTTTTCAAAGTTCATATTTAGTGCTCCAAATTCAAAAGTAAATACTTTATATTAAGATAAAAGTTTTTAAAAGCTATAATTTTTCAAAGTTCATATATAGTACTCAAAATTCAAAAGTAAATAATTTATATTAAGATAAAAGTTCTTAATTTAACATCTTATTGTCGTAACACAATAATTCCTCAATACTTGATGTAATTTTACAAATTTAGATATTAATATTTCTTATTAAGAGACAAGTGTTTCATTAAGTTATTTTATTACTCATTGCTAAATTACACAAATGTTTAGAATAAAATTCTTCATTTAACTACCTATTGCTAAATAATACAATAGTTTCTCAAATTTTAAATTTAGTTCCACAAATGTACAAGTGAATGCTTCAAATTAACATAAAAGTTCACCGTTCAACAACCAATTGTTTCGTAACACAATAGTTCTTCCAATTTTAAATATAGTTCTGCAAATTCAAATTTAAGTACTTCATATTAAGATAATTAAGGATAAAATAGATAATTTATATTAGTAGGTAGTTTATAAAAAATGAAATCTTAATTTGGAGAGTAAACAAAAAATTTATTTGAATTAGGGAGTGACTAAAACTTTTTAGTGAAACGGGGAGGTTTTTCAAAAAAATCCCTTAAATTAGAGGGTGATTTGAAATGCATATTATATAATATTCTATTTGAACATTTTAAAATTGTGTATTTTAGCAAAAATAGGACTCCTTAATAAATTAAAATTAAGACTCATCCAATCTATAGATATAATATACATTATATTAAAAAAATTCAAAAATACGTATTTAAGTGAAAATAGAACTCCTTAATAAATCAGAATTAAAACTCATTTTCTATAGAAAATCATATAGAGTATAATAATAATAAGGACTATTTTTAAAAATAATCTATTAATTATAAGTTATATTATAAGATACTTGTATATTATAAAAGATTCAGGCAACCTCCAAATGGACAAGCATAGGAGAGATTGTGAGGTTTATCCGGCGGCTAAGTTGGTCAATCTGCCAAATCCTTAAAGCCAAAAGGTTGACACTACATCAAAAAGAGAACCCATCGATCAGACCTTAGGTTAAGAAATCAACAGATCTTACGAGCTAGCCAAAATACTACCGATGACCTTAGCGGGAAAATGTGTCAACTTATGAGTCCATGTGTTAGACCGTCATAAGACATTTAATGCCAAACATACACTACAAAAAAAAGGCCGAAAACCGAAGGGCATTTTCCGATGGGATTTTCGGAAATCCCGTCGGTTTTCCGTCGGGAAACCCGAATTCCGACGGAAAACCGACGGGATGAAGCCCGTTGGAAAATGTATCGTCGGATTTGGGTTCCGACGGGTCCGTTCCGTCGGTTTTCCGTTGGAAACATATTTCCGACGGAATTCCGACGGAATTCCAACGAACATTTTTTTCCCCCAACGAAGTAATTTCCAACGGAAAATTTCTGTCGGTTTTCCGTCGGAATTTTTTTCCAACGGATTTCCAACGGAGCAAAAAAAAATTAATTTTTGAGTTAACCGACGGAATTCCAACGGAATTTTCCGTCGGTATTCCGTCGGAAATTGATTAAAAATAAATAAATAAAAAAAAATAAAAAAAATCATTTGTGACACCCGAACCACCTCGGAAACGAGCCATACCAATTCCTCGGACAAGCCGCGGGCCAAGCTCGAGCCAACCGAGCCACCCAAATGCGAGAATTAATTCTCGCGATAATTGTGCACGAAGGGATTCGAACTCGGGTCTCCAAGGAAAAATGGTGACTCCCTTACCACTTGGTCAATTTACTTCTTATTAATATTATGTCTTTAAATATATTTATACACTTATTTCAATTAATTATTTAAATACTTTTTTATAATTAATTTAAAATATAAAATTTTAAATATATAATTATTTAAATTAAATATAATCATATTTATTGAGATATTATATAAAAATTGCTAGCTTATATACTTTTGTGTTTTAATTATAATGTATATATTTAAAATTATATAAAATATTATTGTAGATGAACAAATAAACTTTATATTATTAATTTAATTGACTATATGCATATAACGTTATATATAGATAATATTATACATATTTTAAAATTTTAATATTATACATGTTGTAATATATATATATATATATATATATATATATATATATATATATAAATATATATATATTATTATTATACATACTGTAATATACATAATATATGTACACATATTATACATATATATATATATATACACACATATTATACATATATATATATATATATATATATATATATATATACACATATAATATATTATATTTATATATATATGTACAAATAAACTTTATATTATTAATTTAATTGACTATATGCATATAACGTTATATATAGATAATATTATACATATTTTAAAATTTTAATATTATACATGTTGTAATATATATATATATATATATATATATATATATATATATATATTATTATTATTATTATACATACTGTGATATACATAATATATGTACACATATTATACATATATATATATATATATATACACATATTATACATATATATATATATATACACATATAATATATTATATTTATATATATATGTACATATTAGACATATACCGTAATATATATATGTACATATACCGTAATATATATATTATATATGTACATATATTAGACATATACCGTAATATAACATATAACATATATATATATATATATATTACATATTAGACATACCGTAATATATATAATATATATGTTTATATTATATTTATCTCTTTAAAAAAAAAATACAAGAGATAATTATTAAATAAGTTTGAGTTGAACTCTAACTCTTGAATTATAAACCTATATAAAGGCGTTCTTCCCCAAAATTATCAAATCAAGTCGTTTGTTCCGTTATTAAGACATTATACTGACGAATTGACGTTATATTCAAGCTAACTCCACGGAGTTACCGAAGTGCTCAAAGACGTTCTTGGCGAAATTCTCCAAAATCTAGCGTTTGATTGTAAATAAGTCGAAGGACCTACGGATTAACGTTATTAAAAGATAAATCTGAAGTTGAAAAAGATCAAACCAATTAATAAAAGTTAAATAAGTTGAAGAAGATTGAAAATTGAAGATCCACTTTGATATCAAAATTTATAAATTATTTGTACTATTTATCCGATATTTACACAAAGTCAATAAACGCGAATTATTAGTGCAAACAATTATATATAATTATTTGTATTAACTATAATCGTATTTTTCTAATTAAATTTGATTGAAAAATTCCAACGGAAAACCAACGGAATTTTTATTTCATTGAAATTCCGACGGAAAATTCCGTCGGTATTTTTTTAATGAAGAATAAAAAAATACCGACGGGATTTTTCCGTCGGTTTTCCGTCGGAAATTTTATTTCGTATTTTTTTAATGTAGAATAAAAAAATACCGATGGGATTTTCCCGTCGGATTTCCGTCGGAATTTTTATTTCATTGAAATTCCGACGGAAAACCGACGGGAAATCTCGTCGGTAAATTTTTAATGAAGAATAAAAAAATACCGACAGGATTTTCCTGTCGGTTTTCCGTCGGAAATTTATTTCGTATTTTTTTTAATGTTGAATAAAAAAATACCGACGGGATTTCCCGTCGGTATATTTGGCGCATTTTTTTTTAGAATTGCGCCAAAATTTCCAACGGAATTCCAACGGAAAACCGACGGAATTCCGTTGGAAATTTTGGCGCAATTTTTTTTAAAGTGCCGCCAAATATTCCGACGGAATTCCAACGGACGGAAAAGCCGTTGGAATTCCGTCGGTTTTCCGTTGGAAATTCCGATGGAATTTTCCGTCGGTTTTTTCCCGTCGGAATTCGGGCTTTTTTCTTGTAGTGATACTAGATTCGGCTAAAGGGGATGGAAAGTAAAAGAATCTCATCAGTTAGGTCGAAAGTATTGCTTAATATCACATTATGAGAAACACATTTAAGGTTTTGGATCTCTTGTTTCAAGATTGCGTTTCATTTCTTGTTTGTTTCACATACACATGCCAAGTGTATCAATAGATGATTGAGACTAGGAGAGAGAATTAATTGCAATATGAAAATATTTAAAAGATCTCTTTTCTAACCGTTTATTAACACAATTGGCGCATATATACCAATGAAAAAGTGATGAAACATAAATTTAAAATAGAAGTTCCAAAGCAAGCATTTAATGCAGCAAGCACCCTTATTGTATGATTCGTTTGTGCTTTAGATTGCACTGCACACTGTTGTAGTAAATTTGTGTTTCTTCCATATAAATTTAATAAAATTATACTAGGATGATTGATATAAATTATAAAAATAAAAATTTCTTTTATCACAAACTGTAATCTATACGCATAAATGATCATTTTTAAGAAAAAGGAATCATTAATAGAGTATGAAAATAATCGAACATAGTGACATATGGAGATATTAATGTTGAGTGAGTAATGAGAAGTAAGCATAGAGCGAAAATTGGTCAAGAGAATGAAAACAAAAATGACTTGATGGAGTGCTACTATACTTCGAAGAGAAAAAGAGAGAGGGGAAACTTATAATCTACGAGATAATTTGTACATATTATCGATACTAATTTTATATTATGATTAAAAAATTGATAATAATAATTAATTTTTTATTGATATATTTTACTAATAAATTACTTACTATTAGATAATAATTAATCATAAATTGAAATTTCAAAACTTCAATTTTTAATATAGAGCAAAATGCATTTTTGAACCCATACTAATGGGTCATTATCACTTTTGGTCCCATGTTTTTCAAAAGTGGTTTTTTTGGTCCCGTAGTAATTTTTTTTTGTCAATTTGAGGACTTCCGTCAACTAAAGTCACTGTTCATCCATTGACGGAAATCACTATTCATCCGTTTGACAGAAGTCACTGTTCATCAAAAAAAAAATAAAAAATTAACGAGTGAACAGTGACTTCCGTCAATTATTTGACGGAAGTCCTCAAATTGACAAAAAAAATTACTATGGGACCAAAAAAACCACTTTTGAAAAACATAGGACCAAAAGTGATAATGACCCATTAGTATGGGACCAAAAATGCATTTTGCTCTTTAATATATATGTTAAAATTTTCATAAAAATACAAAAGTTTTCCTTATAGAGATAAGTACTTTGTAAAACCAGTATTATTTGTGATATTTTAATTTTGAGGGGCAATTTGTAGTTTTGATTGCTTGGTACAAACTATAATTATTATATTTTAAACTTACTTTAAATATAGTTCATGCTATATATTTATTCTAAAGTATTAAATTTCTTAAATATATTTATTTATGCAAATTGGGATAAGTTATAAAGTAGAAATAAGATCCATTAATCCAAAGAAAACAAAAGCGATTTTACAAATCAAACTATGTATACAGAATCAAATAAAAATAAAAAACAAATTATAGTTTAATTAATTATGATATTAATTTTATAATTTGTCTTATGTTTTTTTGCATATGGTGAGTGTTCATGATAAGTAGGATACAGATATGATACAACACAAATTAGTTTTTAAATTTAATAAGTGAGATATGTCTAAGTACAGTGTCCGACATGAATATAATACGACACAATAAAATAATACTTTTAGGGCTCGTTTACTTTTCATGTAGTGATAATGCATGTAAGGATATCAAATGTTTGTGATAGTAGACATACTCATATTTACTAATTATGTCAATATATGTTATCAATTCATGTTTACGTTTAATTTGTTATTTACTTTTATGGGTAGTTAACGCATGATAGAATTAAATTACTTATTTACCCTCAATTTATTTTAATTATTTTTTATTCTTAACTTTTACAAAAATAGAGTTTTGTAGTCACAAAATAGAGATCTCCCTTTTTATTTTGATTTGAGAATTCATTGCACCGTCTCAAATATTTTAATATCATAATCTCTTTGCAGCTTGATTAAATCCTTAAAAAATGCATTATATTAAGTGAGAGGGTGTAAAGTGAAAAAAAAAATAAAATTAGGAGACGGTATTATTTTTTATTTTTTATTTGGAGGAGTTTCGTCTCAATTTTTAAAATTATTTCGTGGTTCATCATGTTTTAACTTTTTAATAATTCACGTTCCTATTTAAAATTTTCTATAATTATAAAATAAAAATAAAAGAACTTGATCAATTTGGAGAGAAGAAAATAAAATCTAATCTTGAGAAGAAAATAAAATCTTGAGAAGAAAATAGATGAAAATAAAATCTATTATAAAATCTTGAGATGAAAATAGATTAAAATAGAATCTTTTGTAAAATCTTGAGAAGAAAATAGATGAAAGAGAAATTTCTCCAAAAAAATCTTTCAGAACGTGAAATAGATATAAGTGACAATTCTTTTGTAAATTCTGTGAAAAAATAGATATATTGGTAATTTTGTGTAGCGTGTCATAATTCTGGTGATCTATCACACGTCTTTTTGGCGTGTGATCTATATCTCAATAAAACACGCAAATCTCATAGGTCAGAGTCTATCCTACAAGCTTTCACACATACAACGTAAATGCACGTAGATATCGGTTATATATCACAAATATCCATTATCTGTAAAAGTAAACACGCTCTTAGAAGTGTTTGTATATCATATGTGACTGTTAGTTTAAAAGTATAAATTTTCTATTTATATATGTTAGAGTATCCATTAAAAATTAAGTTTCAATTGAGGTTTTAGTATTATATTTAAAACTAAAAAAAGAGGAAATTGTTGTTTTCGTCTCATAGATTACCCACTTTTTAATTTTAGTTCCAACCATTAGTAATTTCTCTATTTTAGTCCAGTATTGTATTATTTTTTGCAAATTTCATCCCAAAGAGCATATTCTGTCAATTATTCCGTCTTAAAGAGCATATTCTGTTAAAAATAATTTCATTTTACCCCTTTATTCCGGCGAGTTTTTGGCGAAAAGGTTTGGGCCGGGGTGGTGGTGGGGGGATGGGTGTTTGATGTTTTTTCTTTATGGTTATAATTATTTTTTTTTTGAATATATGTTAATGAGTTATATATATATATATATATATTAAGTTTCCAATTGAAAAATATATATTTTTCATTTTGATTTGTTATTATACAATTTTTTTAAAAAAAAATCATCATGTATATATATATTTTTAGTAGCGTATTTTAGTAATTTTTAAATTAATATTTTTATTTATTTATTTATTAAAGGTAATAAATATATGTATACATATTATATTAATGTAGCCAATTTGTTTGATATAAACTAATAAATTGGTTAGGTTTAACTATTTATTTTGTAGGGTACTCTTAAGTGAGCAAAATATTTTTTTGTTGTCATAAGTGAGAACAAAATATTTTTTTGTTGTCATAGAAGGGGTAAATTGCAATTATTTTTATTTGTAATTGACGGAAAATTAACGGTGGGACAAAAAAATCAAACAATTCGGGATTAAAATTGAAAAATCACTAATGGTTGGGACCAAAATTAAAAAGTGGGTAATTTATGGGATGAAAATAACAATTTTCTCTTAAAAAAATAATATTTTAAAAATTTTCATTTTAATAATTCAACTATTAAAAATATTTATATAAACCTATACTTCATGTGCAACGCCAATTGTGTTCACTAGTATCATAAAACTTTTCCAATGAATTTTATTGCATTCGAACTTGTTTACTAGAAAAACGAGAGACGAGTGCAAATTGCATGACAAATTTCAATGATTGATATTTTAATTTGTACTTGCTTTTGGTTGAATTGCTTTAAATCTCCTATTTTATGTCTGTATTTTATCTTATGTTTCACTCACATACATGTGTTATGTGTATAAATAGACGATCCACTTTAGGAGAAAAATCTTTTAAATTTTTTCCATACCTTAATTATTTATCTCTTAATTTGAGTTGCCTATTTGTACGCGTAATGAGTATATGTGAGTAAAATTGAAGATGAAACAGAATCTTGAAATGGAAAACCCAAAGTCATCGAATTGACAATTTTATTAGTTATGGAATTAAGGAAATTCTAGTCATACCACGTCCGGTTTGGTCGAACCTCAACCAATAAGACGACAAATATACCAC
This sequence comes from Lantana camara, assembly GCA_037501455.1. Taxonomy (NCBI): domain Eukaryota; kingdom Viridiplantae; phylum Streptophyta; class Magnoliopsida; order Lamiales; family Verbenaceae; genus Lantana; species Lantana camara. The sequence goes on along the minus strand of CM074855.1, from coordinate 23,355,439 downwards.
ATTTACTATATAATTGGTCAATCTCTTTAAAATTTTCACCAATGACATGACAAGTGTAAAATATACTTATTCTTTCATTTTACTCATTTGACTAAGTTAGGTTCGAATTAGATTATCCGTATCAAACAAGTAAATAGTAATAGGGAGAATTACATTTGACTACCCTGCATTTAGGCCTAATTACAACGCAGTTCATCATTATCGGGAAATTACATTTTAGTCCCAATACATCTTGTTTAGTTTGAGGTCCCTTAACAGAATTTATAAAAATACACTTATGCGCCTAACGGTTTTACGAGTGCTATATTGAATATATGACCAAAATTACAAAATCATCCCTAAAGTTTACAAATATAAACAAAACGATCCCTATAAATTATGAATTTAACAACAAATTAGGGATATTTCTGGAATGACATAACGGAATCCTAGGGACCACAACCGGTTCTCAAAAGTTAGGGACTAAAATGTAATTCCCCGATAATGAGGGATTGCGTTGTAATTATGCCTAAATGCAGGGTAGTCAGATGTAATTCTCCCATAGTAATAATTCGTACTGATACATCATTGTGATCGCATAACCTATTGGTTGGTGGCACAGATACCTCATCCACCACAGTCGAATGGTCCATCCTCGAAATCCTCAAACAACCACACATAATCAAGAAGGCCAAAGGAGAACTCGATAGAGTGATTGGAAGAAAGAGATGGGTAGAAGAGGATGACCTCTCCCAACTACCTTACATAGATGCCATCGTCACCGAGACAATGAGGTTACATCCACCTGCGACGCTATTAGTTCCCCACTACGCCACGGAAGACTGCAACGTTGCAGGGTTCGACATATCAAAGGGAACGATGGTGCTCATAAACGCATGGAGCATGGGGCGGAACCCTAGTGCATGGGATGCACCTGAGGAGTTCATTCCTGAGAGGTTTGTGGGCAAAGAAATCGACATAACAGGAAGTAATTTTGCCCTGCTACCCTTTGGCTCGGGCCGGAGGAGATGCCCAGGATACAGCCTCGGGCTTAAGGTTGTTCGAACCACGTTGGCTAATTTGCTGCATGGATTTGAGTTGAAATTGGTTGAGGGGATGAGGCCTGAAAACATAAGCATGGAGGAGGAATATGGACTCACAACACATCCTAAAGAGCCTCTTGCTATTATAATGGAACCTATACTCCCATCCCATCTTTATTGATTTGCCTTTTGCCCTTCTTCTGATAAGTAATAAATTTGGTATTGATCATTTCTGCTATCATAGTTTGGAACAGAAAATTCAATGCATTAGTTTGTATATTTTCGAAGTCATAAGATTTTTTTAATTTTTGTGCTCCATATATATTTTGGCGGGTAATGTGGGATAAATCCTCAATTGGGCATCATATTTTTATTTAATTTCCTATTTTGGCAAAATATCGTATGATTTTCACATAATGTCGTACTTAAAATACCTCTCAAAATATATTGTATAATTTTCACAAAATGTAGTACTAAAACGTTCTAATGCCGTATTTATATTCTATTATGTTGTATAATTTTATGGGGAGTAAAGTAAAAATATTCCAAACTGATGGGGAGTTATTTCAAACTGCCCCATATTTTGGAAGTATTTTGATACTTTATTTTGGTTTAGTATTTTAAATAAGCAGAATTGAAGCCAGAAGCTAGATCAACTTTTAGCTCGGTCTGTTTATACATTTTCAGTTATTTTTCCAGAAATTTGTATGAAATCCTCCTGTGTTAAAAAAACGTGACATATAAAAATTTCTCTAAATTACCTTATGTTTGTAAATATTTTGCACAAAAAACTATGAAATCGTTGTTGTTGATGTTGGAAAACAATGGAGTGAAAATTTTAAAATTTCCTAACAAGAGAACCTTTTGTTTGTAGTTTTGCTCTAAAACAAAAGGGATTTCAAAAACCTTACTTTTAAATAATCTTTCTTAAAACGTTCACTTTTTTTTTCTTCAAGGCTCTAATATAGAAATCCTCTAGAATGTATCCACACTGATCTAGGCCACGATTATATCAGGAAGTCCTCTAGAATATATCCACACCAACCTAAGTCATGATCATATCAGGGAGGATGCTAGTGTTTTGATTTGTGTATAGGCTAGGATTTTCTCAAGAACACTTTTCTTTTTCTCCGAAAGAGAGTATTTGTCTGAGGAAGAATACAAATCTCCTTTTCCTTTTATTTAGAAGTAACAATGCTTGATAAGGATTTTTATCTCTTCTCTAAAATTTTAATTTCTTTTTAACAATAACTTTTCTAAAATAATTAATTATAATCTTATTTTCAATTAATATCTTCGTAAGAAACTTATCCTAACAACTTTAAAATATTATCCTTTATTTATTTTGTTCCACAATTAAATAGTTTAGAATATTATCTTTTATTTATTTCATAGATAAATAAACTAATATCCTAATTAATATTAATTTATAATTAATTATTCATTGGATCTTTTATTCTTGATTGGGCTTACTAATTAATTCTTAATTAATTAAAACCCAAAATTAATTAAACTATGCACACATGTGGCACATGCCACACGTGTGATTCACACCCCACACATTCCACGCATATGTGGGCCCCTCTAGCTAGCTACAAGTTGTTGGTTCGATATAATCGATCAAACCTATACTCTCGTGACTCGGTATTCGTATGTGACCTTCTAAGTTTAAAATTCGACTAGAAGTGATCCTAATTAATTAACTAATACCCTTATTAATTAATTAGTTCGTAGATCACACGACCATAGTCTAGCAACAGGTGTGTAGCTCCTAGTCGCATAACGAATAAATTGAAAAAATCTTTCAGTCAGTGACAACTCGTGAAATACGATCCTGTTGTCCTCCTATCTTATCACGTGGGACAACTCAGTATACTCGTTCTAAGTAGCAAGCACCATTGTGTATTGTGCACGCATCGACTATGCACTTTACACCCCATGAAACAGGATGATTTCTTCTTAAGGACGCAATCCCACAAGCAAGTCTCAACGAACCTAGTTGGCACTTCCACTGTTTGTTGGACTCATCAACTTGGAGTAGTTTCTAATCTAACTTAGATTAGGGCTTGTTTCATGAATCATTACCCTAAATGATTGAGTCTTAAAGTTTGATGGATTAGAGGGTTCTCATATGTGTGCATATAATTGTAAACATGCAAAACATGCAACAATACATAAAGAAGTGTTTGCCTCTAATATAAATCAGTTTGTATATTATTCAAAAATTGTTTGTACTTTTATAAAAAAATAGATAAAGAAGTGATTTTACAAGTAGTATCATGTTCCATCTGCGTCATCCACTCCTCAAGCCTATGTCATCACTATCGATGTTTGGCATTCATGTCTTAGTCATCCCAATGCATCTGTCCTACAACTTCTTGTACCAAACATTTCAGTTGTTTGAAATAAAGTAGCTCACAAACTGTATTGTTCTTCTTGTTATGTTTCGAAAACTTGTAATTTTCCTTTTTTAAGTAGAACCACCTTTACTATTAAATTTTTAGAACTCATTCATTGTGACATATGGATATCACCTATTTTATCAGTTACTGGATTTAAGTATTATGTTATTTATGTTGATGGTTTCATTCCTTTATCTTGAGTATATCCTATGCATAACAAATCTGATGCTCTCCTATGTTTTCAAACTTTTAAAGTTCATTTGAAAAATAGAAAATCGGTCTATCAAATATTTTTGCTCAGATAATGGCGGTGAATTCATTAATCATCATTTCTAGAACTCTTTACGAATTAATGGGATTTTCTTCCAGCTTTCTTGTCCTTATACTCCTGAACAAAATAGATTGGCCAAACACAAACATCAGAATATTAGTGAAATGGGACGCACTCTCCTGCATCACTCTTCTACCCCTCAAAACCTTTGGGTTGAAGCATTCCAGACTATAATGTTTCTAGTCAATTGTTTTCCTGCTCCCATTCTTAACCAAAAATCACCCTTTCAAGTTTTGTTTAAACGATCACCAGATAACTTCCTCCTCCGTATCTTTGGTTGTACTTGTTTTCCTAATCTCACATCTGTCACCATGCATAAGTTAGATTCTCGATCAATTCCATGAGTCTTTATTGGTTATAGTCCATACCAAAAGGGACATCGCTGTTTTTCTATTGCCACTAGAAAAGTTTATATAATTTTCATTTGCCCCATGAACTACTGCATCATTACTTTCACCCATACCACTTTCTGCTAAACGTCATCGAGCACCTTCCCTAATCTAAATCCCCCACCACTCCCTACATCTATTCCCGACTCCATCCCACGAAATGAACCATCTGTTAAGAAAGGAAATCTGTAAATTAGGGATTTGGTATATTATACTCTAGAACTAAAGATGTTTTTCCCTTGATTCATTCTGACGTGTGGGGACCTGCCCCAAACACTGGTGATCATGGTTTTAAATATACCATGTTGTTTGTCGATGATTGTTCTCGAATGATGTGGCTATATTTTCTTAAAAATAAATCTGATGTGCCCTTAAAGTTTGTGGAGTTTTTTAAAATGGTTCAGACACAATATAAGTCTAATATTCAGGTTCTTCAGTTTGATAATGAGGGGGAATACATTAACTCACCCTTAAAATAATTCTTTCAAAACCATGGGTTGATCTATCAAACCTTCTGCCCCCATACTCTTCAGGAAAACGGGGTAAACGAACGAAAAAATCGATAACTCCTTGAGATGTCTAGGGTCCTTATGCTTGACTCCCACTGCCCTAATTATCTTTGACCTGAAGGAGTTGCGACTTCTGTCTACTTAGTGAACTGCCTACCCACCAAAGCTTTAAACCTCAAATACCTCTCCAGCATTTGAGAAGTCGAGGTAGTATAGCTTCCACCTTGGTCCTCCCACCTTGGATTTTTTGTTGTTCAGTCTTTGTCCACATTCTTAAGTTTGATAGAACTAAACTTGATCCTTAGTTTCTCAAGTGTGTCTTCATGGAATATTGGGTTCATCAGAAGGGATATCGATGTTACCATCCCTCCACTTGTTGTTTGTATACGACCATGGATTGTGATTTTCTTAAAATAGAACACTTCTTAACCCAACCCAGTGGTTAGGGGGAGAGTCAGAAACAACAGAATCCATTGGGTTAGATATCACACCCTTAGCCTGACGTGGTCATAATAGAGCAATTAGGCGGAACCATCAAGTTGACCCGTCTCATAGTACTGTCCCCTACACACTCTCATAATCCAATCACTCAAACTAATATCCCTAAGGCACGTGAATGTGATTCAGCCAGCAAATCAGATACAAACACAGGGGGAGACATAAAGGGAAGCAGTACAAGGGGACATATATATATTGCCTTCAAGGGCCAATCATGAGTACCACCGAAGCGATATGAGCCGGAATATGTGAGCAAAATAACTAGGTACCCGATAGCCGACATAGCTAAAGGAAACCTATCTTGGAAGGCCTATGCGTATGCCACCTCAATCTACTCCACCACAGTTCTAAGCAGAGTAGAAGAGACACTTACAAATGATAGATGGGTCTGGGATATGTAGATCGAAATGGAAGCCCTTGAGAGAAATGGGACTTGGGAAATGTGCAGACTACCCAGTGGGAAAAAGGTGGTCAGATGTCGTGGTCTTCACTATAAAACACCAAGCAGATGGCGAAAAGGTACCCACAAACCTACCATATCGATTATTCAAAAACATTCTCCCCAGTGGCAAAGATTGACAAGTTGAGAATCTTGTTCTCCGTGGCAAAAAATCGAGATTGGGCCTTACATCAGTTTGATGTTAAGAGCGTGTTCCTACATGGCAACCTTAGGAAGAGGTGTATATGGAACCCCCACCTGGGTTCATCGAGAAATACAACAAAGGGGAAGTGTGCGGGTTAAAGAAAGGTTGTATAGCTTGAAATAGTCACCACGAGCTTGGTTTGGGAGGTTCACAATTGCCATGAGGAAATACGGTTGTCATCAGAGTAACTCGGATCACAGTTTGTTCCCCAAGAGGAGAGATGAGATGATAACATGCCTCATAATCCATGTAGATGACATGATCATTACCGAGGATAATTCAGAGAAAATCGTCCGCATTCAAGAAACCTGTTCAAAAAATTTGAAATGAAGGATCTGAGGGAGCTAAAGCACTTACTAAGGATAGAGGTGTTAAGGTTCAAGTGAGGTCTTTTTATGTCATAGCGGAAATTCGATCTCGATCTACTTGCTGAGGTTGGATTATTGGAGTGTAAGCCAGAAAACACACCAATGGTTGTTAACCACGGACTACAGATAGTAGAAGGGGTAGAAGAGACTAATAAAGGGTAGTATCGATATTTGGTCGGGAAGTTGATCTATCCCTCCATACTCGGCCTAATGTAGCTTATGCAGTGGGAATTCTAAGTCAGTTCATGCACCGACCTAGAGAGAGCATATAGTAGCGGCCCTCAGTGTATGTTGATACCGAATGGGACATTCAGGAAGAGGTGTCTTATTCCAGAGATACGAACATCTAGACATCGAAGCCTACACGGATGCCAACTGGGCTGGAAATCCAGTCGATAGGAGGTCAACCTTTGGGTATCTTATGCTAGTTTGGGAAAACTTAGTAACATGGAGAAGCAAAAACCAGAAAGTAGTAGCTCTCTCAAGCGCAGAAGAAGAGTTTCGGGGTATCACTAAAGGGATAACAGTAGTTTTGTGGCTAAGGAAACTACTTGAAGAGATCGGTTTTCCCGACAGGAGCATGTAAACTGAAGTGCAATAACCGAGCTACTATCGGCATCTCATATAACCTAGTTCAACACAACCGAACTCAGCACATCGAAGTAGATAGACACGTTATGTAGGAGAAGCTGGAAGAAGGGTTGGTTGATCTTCTGTTCATACGGCCAGAAGATCAGCTGGCTGACATCTTAACGGAGGTCGTGAATGGAAGGATTTTAAGTGAAGTCTTGGGCAAGTTGAGCATTGGAGACCCGACACTCGACTTGAGGGAGAGTGTTAAGAAAGGAAATTTATAAATTAGGGATTTTGTGTATCACCTTAGTTGACTTTTCCTTGATAGATTATATTTATTTACATTATATATGTAGGGCTTATGTGCATTGTAATACACACAAAATTATAGTTGATACAGAAAAATCTTCCCCAACCATAGCTCTTTCAATATCTAACTCCATCGTCTAAACCTAAATCTCCTAATCCTCCTCGAAGCACCTTGTCTGCACCTTCATAAATCACTACTCCAACAATTTCAGCTACACAATCTTCTGAACCTGCCCCTCTACCTGTCACGAATGTTCACCCAATGCTCACTGACAGGTGTCGAATCCGTCAAAAATAAATAATATTCCTATTTAACAACTAAACACAGAGTATAGTGCAAAACAGGGTCGATCCACAGAGACTGGTTGATTTATTTCCAACAATTCCAAGTTATTTACGAGAAGTAACAATTAAAGGGGGGGTTTTTAGAATTATTCTAGCCTAAGTATGCGATTAAAATAAATAACAAGAATTAAAAAGCTAACTAAAACTAAGCAAGTAAGATCACGTAGGGTTAAATCAATTAGAGGGAAAATTACCTAGCCAGGGATATTCGATTCGAATTGTTATATTGATCATTGACTCAAAGATGAATTCAAGTTATTCAAACAGATTGGCTATAGTTGATAGAGACACTCGACTCAACCTCGTTTTTACTTAATTAATCGGATAACCTACAGACATTCGACAGTTATCTTCCCTAACAAATTCACAACCCCTAGAGACACTCGACATGATTTAATGAATTCGCAGCATTAAGAACCATAAAAATACCAATCCTAATTAACCAAGTCGTGACACACGCAAGATTTAAATTAGATTATCAAATCCCTTAGTGAACGAGGAATGTTATCGCTAAGACCCTGTCACTAATTTACCACAAACTATCAGTCAACTTTACGTACACTTCAAACATCATGATTGGCTATATGCAATTAAACCTATCTAGATGGTTGGGCCCTACCACTAAATAAATCAATCACAATAAACGCGAAGCACGGAGATAAGATAAATGCCTAAATAAACATGAATTAAATAAAACGTTTAGGTCTCACAATATCCAAAATCGAATCTTAATCCCTAGCTAGATAATTAAGAGTTTAGCTACTAAAATCCATAAAAACAATAACTGAGGAATTCTTTAACATGAATAAAACTAAAAACGAAAAGGAAGAATTAAACAAAGACGAAGGATTGTGCTGAATTCTGCTCCTCGATGTTGCCCCGCCGGAACTCGAACTGCTGCTCCCAAAAGTTGTGTTACGTGACTCTACGCTGCTGTTGTCCCAATATATAAGCCTTCAATGTCCCTAACCCCACGTACAAGTCCTAAACAAAAAAGGACTTGAATTCTTGCACTTCAAGTCTTCAACTCGCATGGGCCATAAGTTGGGCTTTCTACAATTAATTCCCAATATTCCTCCAGCCAAAAAGTCACGCCCAACTGGGCCCACTTTACTAATTTCAATTGTATAAGCCTGACCCCAGATTAATGTCCACGATGTGCAGCCCATATATCAACATAAACTCCACCTCCGAAATTAATTGGCTAAGCCCACATCAAATTAGAAACAGATTAGTTTGCTAACTAATCCCGTGCTCAGCCCCTACAATATTCCAATTTAAAACAAATTCTCAATTTCAAAATAGAGTCAAACCACACATCCCGAAACCACTTTCATGCATGCAAGACTTTAATGTTGCATTCCAATTTCTTCCAACAATATTCTCCATGCAGCAAATTAGCAGAGCAACAATAAATCCAACCGCGATTTGCTCGAATATCTTCATAAAACAATCAAATTTGCACCATTTTCGCCTTCGAGCCCCGAATCTATAATATAAATAACAAAGCATCAATTCCTTCCAAAATAATATCAATTAAAGCACAATTCGGGGCATAATTCAATCATAAAGATGACGAATTAACGAGTTATCAAATCCCCCCACACTAGCTCATTACTCGCCCTCGAGGAATCATGAGAATCAAATGGAAATAGTACCACCTATCAAACACAATCACAAAGGTAATCATCGAATTCTTGCCTAAGCAAGTCTAGCTCATCAACACAGTACTCAATTGCACAAAATTCAACAAAAAAGTATAAATAGCATACCCTCGTGTAATGTAGTGTGAATTGAACAAAAGAATGTACAAAGACTAGATTGATTAGTCTATGATTTTCGCCTAAGTACTAATTATCAACTTCGAATGCATCCTTCACTCCAATCTCCACTAATGTAGTTAACTCATGACTCGAGATCGATTGGTCTTTCGAGCTTGTAAAGTAAGGCTTGGGGTAAGGGTTAGGAAAATTTGGAATTTAGTGGCTAACACACCAAGCTTACACACTTTACAATAAAACCCGTAGGAATTCCCTTTTCATTTACCAGACTCCCCTTAATTTGCCTTATACAACTAATTTCCCTCCTTTTTCACTCATCGAACTTTTGGCACTCAAAACACACTCTTACTTCCTTCTTTCTTTGCAATTTTTCTTTCATTGTTCTGCTCATTTTTTTCTTTCTTTGACTTCTTTTCTATTTTCCCCCTTTTTTTTATTTTTTTTTATTTTCAACATTGCTCAATCTCTTTTTTTTTCCAGCACCAAGGATAATAAGCAGTCTAAAGACATCTAAAAATTCATACCCAAACTGAGCAAGCAAGGTGTGATTCAAAGTAGGGTAGGAAAATAATGTTGTGCATCGGCTTGTAATATGGCTAAGAAGAAATTTTGCACAACATTCAGGCTCAGCGGGGTCAAACGGGATAATTTTATTTGTGAAAAGATAAAGAAAAGGCTTACCACCGACAACGATCGCCTAAGTCATTTCCCAAATCAATCGTAAACTAAAAATTTCGCCTCGAAGGGAGTTAAGATGCATTCTAATCAACGTTTAGACTAAATTGAAAATCATAGACTTTTCTATCTAAGAAAAACACATTAATTCTTTCAATGGTGCGCGAAAAATGAGGGTATAAGATTATACTAATTCATCAAATTTCACACAAATTTCATGCATTTAATAAGCCTAAATTATTTTAGCAAGATTCAACAATCAAACCTAATAGAAAGCATTCAAAACAGGAGAAATATTTCCACAATTATCAACATCCTCAAATTCTAAGCAATATCACAAGTTCAGCCACAAAACTCTCAATTTCAAGTCATAGCATGCAAAAATTTTCAATTTTAGCACTAGTATCCCCCCCACACTTATAACATGCATTGTCCTCAAGGCATTAAAAATCAAGATCTACAGTAAAGAGGACTTCCCTGAAGTTTGGGCTGGGCAAATAGGATCAGCGGGTCTGGTCATGTAAATTCCCCATCTCATTTGAAATTCTGGAAGTGGCGTGGGTGTTAGACGTGGTCACGCTTAAGGAGTACGTTAGCAGAAAATTGACAGCAGTTGTCAGCAGCATATCAGCACTATCTGGGCCCAGTTACATGCTCCTGCAAGACAAAAAATGGGCAGAAAATCAACACAAACACCACGAGAACCAAAAAAACAAAAGAAAAAGAAACTAAGGGAAGAAAAAGGAGCCTAAACCGCCAAAACTTGGGTTGCCTCCCAATAGCGCCCATATTTAATGTCCTAGGCTCGACAAGACTTGTTGAAGTCCTACTCAAATGGAGGTACACCCTCCATACAAATCCCCTCTACTGTGTGGAGCTGACTCTTCTAGTCCATTGCGGCCTCTAGATTGGGGAAGGTATGTCATAGAGGTTCGCAACATGACTTGATACTTCCTCATCAAATACTCCATCAATCGTTTGTAGAAACGCTTACCACGATCACTAAGAGTCCTGAACTCGAGAAAGATATGAGATCTGAGGAAGGTAGTAGTTAAATAATCAATAATATCAGCATACCAGCGCGTGACCTTAGAGCATGGCCACATCTTATGGTCACGTGTCTCGAAAAATTTCTCATCCAGCCATTCAGCTTTTTTAGGCCTTGAATCGGCAAAATTTCCTCCTCCTTTGAAGGTATAACTCAGATTATCCAAAAAATTCTTGAGTTCCTCAATAGGTGCTTGCAAAATGAAAGAATTTAAATTAGCCAAGTCATCCAGTAGTTTCAAATTCAAAGCCTTTATACTCAGAGGTCTAACATGCTCTAATGGAACAACCATATCAAATATATCATCATGCAAACCAAGATGTTTCGGCTTACTCTCAAAATTTTCAACTACCCAATTTTGAATAGGTTCAAAACTTAGTTTTTCCACATTGTTAGGCTCAGGAGTTTCAATACTTGGGTTTTCAATCATATCACTGCTAAAAGCACAAGATAATTCATTAGGACATTTTTTTGACTCATAAACATTAAATTTTGCAATATCACCATCAAATTCTAGAGTCAATAAGCCTTCTTGAACATCTATTTTAGCATTAGTAGTACTGAGAAAAGGTCGCCCCAGTAAAATATCAGAAGTACTCAAAGAACTTTCATCCTCCATATAAATCACATAAAAATCAACAGGAAAGACTAATCCATCAACTTGCACAAGTACGTCCTCTAATACTCCATCTGGATACACAATAGATTGATCAACTATCTGAATTATGATACATTGGTCTCCGCACTTAGGAGGTAATTTCTTTTGCAAAACAACGGAGACATTCTCTCCAACACTCAGGATTTCATTACCTTTTAGTTTCCATTTGTTGGTGCAGAGTTCCTTAAGATATTTCGCATGTCGTGGGATTTGTTGAATAGCATCCAACAAAGGAATGTTGGCTTCAACCTTCCGAAAGGTCTCAAATATACTTTGCTCCTCCTTCTCTTTTCTTGCTTGGATCAGGAGCTTTGGAAACGGAGGTGGTTCCACCCATGGCTTAGGCTGGACTTTAATTTCTGACTCTCTGTAGTGACTGGACCCTAAGACGTGATCACGCTTGATGGTCAAGTCGACTGTCTGTTCTGTTTCTGCTTTGTTCTAGCGAGTTTTGGTCTTCTCCACTGGGGGAGGAAGTTCCTTATCACTTAGGATCGTGATTGCACTCATGTTTTGCCTCTGATCCTCCGTTTGTGATTGAAGTTTCCGTTGATTCTCTAATCTGCTCAATGAGGCTGCAATTTGACACAATTAGGTCTCCAAGTTCTTAACTGAGGTCTCCAAGTTTTCAATCTGATCAGCTTGTAGGTTGAAAGGTGGGTACGGTTGAGGGATTGGTTGTTGGGGTTGTGGAGGTGTAGGTACGAAGTTTTGGAAGTTTGGTGGTTTCGGTGCATAACTCATAGTGGGGTGATCATACCATCCGGTATTGCACATGTTGGAGTATGGTTTGTACATCGGAGGTTGATATCTGAATGGGTCCACATTTTCGAAAGGGGATTCTTGAAGGGATGGACACGCGTCGGTGGGATGCAACGTGCTCGCACACAATTGACAAACCTTTGCTACTTGGGGTACACCTGCACCAAGGTTAGAAGCCAAAACACTTATCATGTTTTTAAGCTCCTCAAAAGGTGAAGAGTTGACCTCGTTAACCTGTTGTGGAATGTTTGCATAATTGTTGAACTGTTGTGCATTCGCAAACATTGTTGGATGATCGTCCTTCCCGTGAATGCTCCTGTTCATGAAAAGAAATAAAATCGATTAAAAACACAATCCCCGGCAACGGCGCCAAAATTTGACAGGTGTCGAATCCGTCAAAAATAAATAAGATTCCTATTTAACAACTAAACACAGAGTATAATGCAAAACAGGGTTGATCCACAGAGATTGGTTGATTTATTTCTATCAATTCCAAGTTATTCACGAGAAGTAACAATTAAAGGGGGGGGGGGTTAGAATTATTCTAACCTAAGTATGCGATTAAAATAAATAACAAGAATTAAAAAGCTAACTAAAACTAAGCAAGTAAGATCATGTAGGGTTAAATCAATTAGAGGCAAAATTACCTAGCCAGGGATATTCGATTCGAATTGTTATATTGATCATTGACTCAAAGATGAATTCAAGTTATTCAAACAGATTGGCTATAGTTGATAGAGACACTCGACTCAACCTCGTTTTTACTTAATTAATCGGATAACCTACAAACACTCGACAGTTATCTTCCCTAACAAATTCACAACCCCTAGAGACACTCGACAAGATTTAATGAATTCGCAGCATTAAGAACCATAAAAATACCAATCCTAATTAACCAGGTCGTGACACACGCAAGATTTAAATTAGATTATCAAATCCCTTAGTGAACGAGGAATGTTATCGCTAAGACCCTGTCACTAATTTACCACAAACTATCAATCAACTTTACATACACTTCAAGCATCATGATTGGCTATATGCAATTAAACCTATCTAGATGGTCAGGCCCTACCACTAAATAAATCAATTACAATAAACGCGAAGCACGGAGATAAGATAAATGCCTAAATAAACATGAATTAAATAAAACGTTTAGGTCTCACAATATCCAAAATCAAATCTTAATCCCTAGCTAGATAATTAAGAGTTTAGTTACTAAAATCCATAAAAACAATAACTGAGGAATTCTTTAACATGAATAAAACTAAAAACGAAAAGGAAGAATTAAACTAAGACGAAGGATTGTGCTGAATTCTGCTCCTCCATGTTGCCCCGCCGGAACTCGAATTGCTGCTCCAAAAAGTTGTGTTACGTGACTCTACGCTGCTGTTGTCCCAATATATAAGCCTTCAATGTCCCTAACCCCACGTACAAGTCCTAAACAAAAAAGGACTTGAATTCTTGCACTTCACGTCTTCAACTCGCATGGGCCATAAGTTGGGCTTTCTACAATTAATTCCCAATATTCCTCCAGCCAAAAAGTCATGCCCAATTGGGCCCACTTTACTAATTTCAATTGTACAAGCCTGGCTCCAGATTAATGTCCACGATGCGCAACCCATATATCAACATAAACTCCACCTCCGAAATTAATTGGCTAAGCCCACATCAAATTAGAAACAGATTAGTTTGCTAACTAATCCCGTGCTCAGCCTTTGCAATATTCCAATTCAAAACAAATTCTCAATTTCAAAATAGAGTCAAACCACACATCCCGAAACCACTTTCATGCATGCAAGACTTTAATGTTGCATTCCAATTTCTTCCAAAAATATTCTCCATGCAGCAAGTTAGCAGAGCAACAATAAATCCAACCGCGATTTGCTCGAATATCTTCATAAAACAATCAAATTTGCACCATTTTCGCCTTCGAGGTCCGAATCTATAATATAAATAACAAAGCATCAATTCCTTCCAAAATAATATCAATTAAAGCACAATTTGGGGCATAATTCAATCATAAAGATGTCGAATTAACGAGTTATCACTCACTCGTGGTAAATTAGCAATTCATAAATCAAAACACCTGCTCTCACTCGATGTGTCTACTATTCCAGCGACTTTACCTTTTAAACCATCCAACATTATTGATGCAGTTAAGGATTCAAATTGGAAGCAGGCCATGACTAATGAGTTTAATGCCCTTGTGCAATAAACTCCATTATTTCTTAGGAATTGAAGCCACTCGATCAAGTTCGGGCATCACCATGGTTCGCCGGAAGGCCGCGATAACGGCCGGAACGGGCGTTCCGGAACCGGATCGGCAGTGTCCGTTCCACCTTGACGGTGGTGGAACGCCGGCACCTCGGAGCGGGGGTGGACCGCCGTGAAATCGGCCGGAACGGCGTTCCACCCCGTTTTCTTGGTCAGAATCGGAATGGAACGACGCTTACACGACATATATCGGGGTGGAACGGCGATAAATAAGTGTCGTTGGTAAATAAAAACAGAGGACGACGGCTGCGTTGCAGGAAAGGCGGAAGAGAAACGAAAGAGATAAAACTAGGGTTTTTTCCATTTAATTTGAAGAATTAATGGGGTTAGTAACTAATGGGCTATTGGCACAAAAAAAACGTAATGGGCTTTACCTTTCATTTTCTTGGTTGTTGCTTTGATTTAATAATTAAGAGAAGGTATAAAAATTTTAGGCTAACAAATGGGTCTGCCATTTTTATATAATAATAATATATTTAATAAAATTAAATTATATGAGTAGTGAGTAGAAGCAATTTATAATTATGAATTTGTTTTTAGTATTTTATGCTTCTAACTTTTCGAAATTTTCCTTGCAGAAAATATTAGTTTAAATTGAATGAGAATATTTTTATGAAGAAATAATTTATTTTAACCATCATTATATTATAGAATTATTTTTTATTGTTGTATTTTTTAATTTTTTTAATTATGTATTAAATGAATAAATTATATTTATTATTAATGTGGCTATAAAGTCCTTATAGGCGTCATAAATTTCACTAATTCTAACCATTTTGAATTTTTTACCATCATCATTCCACTTATTATTAGACTAATTCTTACCATTCTGAATCTCTTATCTTCATCATTCCACTTATTATTGGTAAATAATGTATTATTATTTATCTATTGTAATATTTATGGTGTTGTATGATAGTTGATGAACTTTTGCTTGTATTGATACATTAATTAATTATATTTACCACAAAAATGCCTTCCGTTCCACGAAGTGCCGCGAACGCTCCGCGACATGACGCTGGAACTGGAACGGTGCCCCCCGTTCCGTTTCCCGCGACCGCGACTGCGAACCATGGGCATCACTCTTTCTCAATCTAAGTATGCTCGTGACTTGCTGAAAAAAACCAGAATCACAGTTTTTAAGTCGAAAGCTACACCAATGCTTGGTTCAAATTTCTCTACTTTTGCCGGTGAACTGTTACTTGATCCGACTGAATTTTGTAGCATTGCTGGCGCATTACAGTATCTCGCTCTAACCTGACCTGATTTGGCATTTACAGTTAATAGTATTTGTTAATTGTGCATGCTCCTACTTCAACCCATATGCACGCAACCAAAAGAATCATTTGATATATTGCGGGAACTCTTGATCATGGCTTTCATATCTCCCCGATTGGTTATGTTGATCTTATAGCATACTCTAATACGAATTTAGCTAAATGCTCTGATATGAAGCAATCTACAATTGCGAAGGGAACGATATTTCGAATTAATAAATGATTCCTCGAATTCAAATAGGGATTTTGTATTATTTTTCTTGTTTCAATTTCCTTCTACACAACTATAATTTTTTCAAATATCCAACTAAATCACAATTGAAGAAATTGAGTTGCAGAGAATTTAATTAATGCATTTCGGAACTTCATGCTACAAGATTTCATGACTCGACAACCAAAAAAACTAGCAAATTTCGCCCTAAGAATAACTCCTACCACCTCACCAACAAAGGCAATTCTTCAGACCCTGTCGACCTTTCCCAACCCCTCTCTGGTTCATGTCTAGAAGGTATCTTGTTAAATATCACATATCTATCGGCGGAGACTGCTCACCAGGCCAGTCTCGCCGGAAACAATGAGTTCTCTAAGCTGCAACTTCTAGGGAATGGGGGGTCTCTGGCGATTTCATAATCTCCGATCCCTGATTCGGGATCATAACCCCTTGATTATTTTTCTTTTCAAAACTCGCTGTAGGCGGGACAGAATTGAAAGATGAAAGCTCCTTTGGAATATGAATGGTTTTAATGTTGATTCTGTCGGACAAGGTGGCGGCCTTGCGTTACTTTGGTGCAAGAATGTGAGTGTCTCTCTACCTATGTTGCACGGACACGGACACGGCGATACGGACACGACACGACACGGACACGGCGACACGGATTTTTTCAAAATCTTAGGACACGACACGGCTCCGACACGGCTATATTTTATATAAATAAATATATTTTATATATAAATAAAGATATTTTATATAAAAATAAAAATATTTTATAAGTATAATCTATGTAACATAAAATATTTATATAAATATATAATATTAAAAACTAAAATAAGTTTTGTTATTTCAATTTTCTCTCCAAAAAATTCAAAAAATATTAAAAAAAGCATAAAAAAATGATCAAATTTGCTCCGCCGTGTCCGAGCCGTGTCGGACACTCCACCTCGCCGTGTCCGACACCGTGTCCCAATTTTTTTTTTTTTTTTTTTTCGGACACTCCTTCAGCCGTGTCCGACACGTGTCCGAGCCGTGTCCGGGCCGTGTCCGTGTCCGACACGTGTCGGACACTGCACGGACCATTTTTTAGGCGTGTCCGTGCTTTAGAGCTCTCTACTAAGCTATTCCCACAACCACATTGACATCCTCATAGACAATGATGGCTACGGTAATACATGGAGTTTCACGAGATTCTATGGTGCCCCGAAACGATCGAATAGACCGACAACCTAGAATTTGATTCAGACTCTATCTAGAAGGTCTTCTGAACCGTGGCTTGTAAGCGGTGATTTTAATGAGATTATCGATAATTTGGAAAAGGAAGGCAGATAGGACCGACTTTATGGCCAGTTTCATGGATTCCGAGAGGCTTTGATTGATACGGAACTCCCCGACCTTGGGTTTTCTGGTTTTTCGTTCACGTGGCCTAAAAATCGCACAAATCTTGACACTTTAAGAGATCGCCTTGACCGCTACGTGGCCTCTAATTCTTTCGGTCTCTTTTCCCAAATGCTAGAGTGACTCATCTTTTGAGAGTTATTGCTCTGATCATCTCCTAATCCTCACTACTTTCCGTCCACAGCCCCGTCCTGCACCGCGGAAGAACATGCCATTCCATTTTGAAGCTCACTGGACTAAGGCACACTACTAGAAAAACATCCTATACCAACATAAATTTAGCAATAGAAATTATTCGTTGCTATATTTAGCAACGAAAATAGCAACAAAAAATAAATTCGTGGCAAAACGCTTTAACAACGGAATTTTCGTTGCTAAATTCGTTGCTATATATGAAACAAAATAGCAACGGATTTTTCGTTGCTAAAATTAAATAATACAAAAAATAAATAAATTGGTATATATAGCAACGGAAATTTCGTTGCTATTAAAATAAAAACCTAATAAAAAAAATATAATATTTATAAATTTTTGCAACGAAAAATCCATTGCTATTTGGAAACGGATTTTTCGTTGCTATATGGAAGAAACAAAAGAAATAAATATAAAAAATATTAGCAACGGATTTTTCGTTGCTATATGGAAGAAAAAAAAGAAATAAAAATAAATAAATATAAAAAATATTAGCAACAAAAAATCCGTTGCTATCTAGCAATGGATTTTTCGTTGCTATATGGAAGGAACAAAAAGAAATAAAAATAAATGAATATAAAAAATATTAGCTACGAAAAATTCGTTGCTATAAACAATTGATTAAAATATTGATAAAATATTTATAATTTAGCAACGAAAAATCCGTTGCTATAAATATTTAATTAAAAAATAATAGAATACTTATAATTTAGCAACGAAAAATTCGTTGCTATAAATAGTTGATTAAAAATTTAATAGAATATTTATAATTTAGCAACGAAAAATCCGTGGCTATTTAGATTTTAATTTCTTTATTTTGACCAAAAAATATATTAAAATATTTTGTTTATGTGGTTTAATATACATATACATATAATTATTTAAACTTTCATCCTTATTGTTTCACGCTCTCTCTCACACGCACACACATCCATACATATATATATATATATATGAATGTTAGATGATCATATTGATAGCCACCATTGACTTATATAATACTTGATCATATGTTTGGGGATTATGTAGAATTAATATTTGTATAGTATAACCTTTCATATATAAAAACCTTTAATATTTTTATTTGATAGAAAATTTATATTGTTGATATATTATAAGGTATAATATAAATTATAAATCATTAGAAGATGTGCATCATAATTAAAACACAAAAGTGTAAAAGCTAACAATGCTTAATACAATATCTCTATATATACGATTATTTATATTTAATACAAATAATCATATATTTAATGGATAGTTAGATATATAGTTCCATAATTACATAATGTTATTCAAAGAAAAGTTTTTTATTTAATAACTAACAGTTGCGTAGCACGATAATTCCTTAAAATTCATATATAATGCTCGAAATTCAAATGTAAATACTTCATATTAAGAGAAAAGTTTTTCATTTAACATCTAACAGTTGCATAAAACAATAATTCCTTAATATTTAGATATAGTTCTACAAAGTTAAATATACGTACTTTATATTAAAAGAAAAATTCTTCATTTAACATCTAACGGCTGCATAACACAATAATTCTTCAATATTTAGATATAATTCTACAAATTAAAATATAAATATTTCATATTAATAAAATAATTCTTCATTAAGTTATTCAACTACGATTGCTAAATAATACAATAGTTCCTCAAAATGCAGATATTGTTCTACAAATGTATAAGTGAATACTTCATATAACATAAAAGTTCTTTATTCAACAATCAACTAAATCTAATTATTTAGTTATGTAAAACTTTCATCATTTTTTTTGTATGTCATAAAAAGTTAAATTGATATACTATAGCACCCCGCACATGAGGCACCACATCCCGCGCACTATGGCTCAACACGAGTAACGAAATGGAAAGTCCGTACCCGTATCTAACCATAGCGAACGGGAGATAAACAAAAATACCTTCCTAAGCTAGGCGGAACTTAGACCCTGCACATACTAACCAATCAATAAAATATAATGCCTCGGAAAACTAAAACTCAAACATACAAACTATAAGCAGACTTGGGCTCTTCGGGCCTCTTTTAACTCATAATCAAAGCCAACAAAAGCAATTCGATGACAAATACATAAGATTCAAGTTCAATATTGTGGAGTTGGATCATACATAACTGAGATACATATGTGAGTGTAAAGACTCTTCTAACTTAACTTAACCAACTCAAAGACTCAACACACTCCGCCTAGCTCGAGACTCTAAAGCCAAACCTGCGCACTGAAAGGTTGGGGAGGGAGAGGGTCAGTCTCTAGAAGACTGAGTGAGCAGGAGCGATATACATATATATAGAAACATGCGCATGCAAGTCATAATTCCCGAGCAAGGTTTTATTTGAAATTAGTTCCCAAAAGGGCAAGAGAATAACCAAGCAATACTCGGATTTTACGACTAATCATATTAATTTCATTAGGTTCATAATTTAGACATAAACATAAAGGCTCGGCGAGTGAGCGTGCATCATCTCCAACCAAACTCCGACCGTGTACGACAAATATCAATAATACTTTAAGTAGGTGATCATGCAGTATATCATAATACACGCATATCATATATCATATCATAAAACATATTCGTTTGGGCAATCCGTGTCCCGGCCTTCCCGCACGGTGCATAACAATCATATCATAACATAAGCATATTCATAAATCAAGTTCCAACCTTCTTCCTCCGGGTGGTGGACGGGTTAGCAAGACCCGCCCACCTCATACATAGGCCAATGGGGTTTCATGACTCCCCCAAGGGCACTCAGCTCCCATTCCCCGCTAAACCTCCTAGCGAGGCCCGGTATCACCGTAGTTTGGTTGGGACTAGTATATGGGATCCCCGTCAGCCCTTGCTTCCTCGGTTAGCCACATATACTAAGTCCCGGGGCCCGTGCAATCATAAATATGTCTCGCCAGGGTTTCATAAATAAAAGGGGGTCATACGTTTGAAATCATTTACCCAAAATGACTCGATATATATAAATATACTATTTTGGCTTAAAACCTTTGATTCATAATAAACATAACATAATTCATAAATCATTTGAAAAGGGTTTACTCGATCAATATATACTTGGTACATTTCATTTGAAAACCATATATAACTATATTAGGTTTTTGGCCAAAGCTTGTCACATAAGGGTTATAGGGTTTTATACATAACTAGAACGAAAACACCCTCACCTGAACCGTGACGAAACAAGGATACGAGTACCAAGTGCCTGAACGATCAAGATCTCTCCACCCTGGAGATAAACTGTACAAAAGACAACATGACGTGTTCGTGAGACTCGAGACTCCAATGAACCATATAAGACGCACGGCATGTACTGAACATGATATGAATGCGTAAAAGATGATATTATATCATGGAAATGTTCATGTGCACTATTGAGAAATTTAAAGCACATAATCAAACCATTCGTTCATACATTTCATTCAATTTCATAAATTCATAGATTCATAATGCATATCAATTAATCTAAAATTTCGTTTAATAATCATAGCAAGTAATATTCATGTTGACAATTAGAAATAGGATAAATAAAACGTTCAAGCAAAATCGGTAAATTAAATACGTGAAATAGAAATCAATTAGATTCAAAAATTGAATTAAATCAAATAATATTTAAAATATATAATATATATACATAATAATAAACATATAATAATTATTTAATAACATATATATATATATACGTTGAACACATGCATGCAAAAGTTATATTTATATTTACATATATACTACCTATATATATATATTTACCCATGCATGCATTTAACATCACAAAAGCCATGCATGCACAAACACACACACAGTACGTATATATATATACACACAGCAACACATGCATGCAAAACAATCAGGTTTTAAACACATTCAAGCATATATATATATATAACTATGCACGTACACACACACACCCATCCATGCATGCACACACTACAACTTACATATATACAAACACATACACTCTGCATAATTAGGAACAGCAACAGCAGTTAAAAGGAAGAAGAAAACCAATCACACACAGGCCTGCAAACGAAGGAAGAAAAACGCAGGCAAGAGTTTGAAAAACAAGGTGACACCCCACACAAACCGAGACACCCCCCGTGTCTCGGTACAGAAATTTCAGACCAGAATTACACCCCCGTTACACGCTGGGAAGAAGCAAAATGACACCCCCGTGTCTCGCCTGCAACAGTCCCTGTTTTTTGACAGCAAAAGACGCAGAAAAAGGGCAGCAACTCCAGCAAGAAATGCAAGCAAAATAGGCAACAAAATAAGGCATGAATTACAGCAAGAACTCAGCCACAACACATACCACAAAGCCATGAAACTAACAGCAAAAGCAAGGAGAAACGTAGCAGCTGTGACAGCAACAAATCCAAGCCAAAACAGAGCAAAATCTCGAGAAAAACAGAGTATGGCTACACTCAATTAATCCTAATCAGTTCAGGTCATATAGGCTATCAAATACACAGCTAAGCAACACAAATTCAACATATAATTCAGTTCCAAAAGAGCTCAACCAAGAAAAGGAAGCATACGTAACATTTCATGAAAATTCTCTCAAGTGCCATAAATGATATCTCATTAATACTTCAACCACCATGAAATCAATGATCATAAATGAAAAGAGGATGTCAAAATAATCATTCTCAAGCTTGGAATCAATCAAAACCATTAAGAATTGAATAAGATCAACAATTTGCCCAAAATACATTATTTTCGAATGTAGTCCAAAATCTCATGAAACCATGCTCAAATTTGGGAAAGAAAGGATGAAAATGATCAGAAATGAACATATATTACAACCCTAAGCTTACCTTGTTGATTGGATGAGATCTGAGCTCCAAAATCTCTAAGGAAGGCTAGGTTACGGGACTGAGCTGAAAAGCAGTAACTTTGGCTGATATTTGGGGATTGTGTGAGGGTTGGTTTGGTTAGGGCATGATATATCCTGTTAGGGGGTTGAGTTAGGGATCATTAGAATCAAACCATGGTTAATTTGGTTAAAGTTTGGGTGAGACATGGCTATTTTTGTTCAGCAAGGTCAGTTTGGTTGCCGTTTCGTTTTTCGGTTGGATTTCGGAGGTTCAAATGACTTTGGAAAAATATAAGGCTAAGTTTACTAAACTCGACTTTTCGTTACGAGTTCAGCGGAGTTGACGGAACTCGAATCCGAGTTCCCGAGCTCAAGATATTAAATTCGGAACCAAGGGTACGCTAAGTGCTCGTTAGCCCCCGATTTGGTTCCACGATACAAATTTAATTCGTTAACATATCAAATGAATTCGAAAACATAAACCGAGCATATAGGCATGTTCATAACACATATATTTACGACATACTACAATTTCACGGCAATTCGATATCATTTCATATAAGAACGATGCACCAAATAATCAATCATGCACATTTCATAAAGTTCCATGCATAAACATTTAAATTAAATGCATTAATTCTAAAATCAAATAAAAATTAAAGTCAACGTAAATAAAATAAATTAATATGGTTAAGCATGATTAATTAACATAATACATAATTAGCAACATAATTAATATTAATCATTAAATTAGTAATAATTTAAGATAATTATTTAAAATAACGTAATATGTATAAATAATATTAATTTGAAATAAAATATAATGAAATGAAATAATAACAATTTATAATAAAATTAAATATGAAACACGTAAAAAAAATAATTAATCACGTAATTAAATAATTTAATTGCGCAATTCATAAACAATTATGACATATTATTATAAATGAAAAATCGGGGCGTTACAATCTCTCCCCCTTAAAAAGAATCCGTCCTCGGATTCACTGCACGACTAAAACAACCAATGAGAGATTCCCCGTCTCTCGCAAGCAATATGGAGGGAGCCCCGTCTCTCGAGCAGCAATGAGAGAACCCCGTCTCTCCAACAACAATGAGAGAACCCCGTCTCTCGCAAGCAAAGAGAGCACCCCGTCTCTCGAACAAAAATAAGAGCATCCCCGTCTCTTACAAACAACGAGAGCACCCCGTCTCTCAACCAAAAATAAAGCAAGGAAGTCTCCAATACTCCCAAGCAACACACGGAAAACCATAATTCAAAATCACACAAGCCACCCCAAGGCAAGTAACAGATATCATCCACGTTAATCATCAATTACTTCACGTAGTTTAACTTGGTAAGAAAACGTAGCACATAACAAAGAAATTATTAAATTGAATTTGCATGAATGTATGTATCATGGATGCTATAAGTACCGTTCACCGTAGTCGCGAAGTTTTAAAATGGTGAGTTGTCGTTGTTCAGTGTATGATCTGTCCCGAAGATAGATTCAGTGTTCATTTTGTCTTTAACCTCTTCAGGGTACCCCGATAAAACAATTGATGAATCCTTCAGGGATTATACTTCTTAGATCCCTTCTGCCTGGTACTGCTTCCAGTCTTCATCATTTCTCTTAATCTTCATTCAACCAACTCTTTTTAATTAACCGAGTTTGACCTCCCGAATACCCTTAGACCATCCGTCTCGAAGTTAGGTCCATAGCTACTATTTTACCCATATCGGGGTTTAAAATACTCACGAGAATAACTACCCCTGACAACCTCGACGATTCAATCCCTACCTTGAGGTATTTGTCATTAGGATCTACCTTAACACGAATCCTTTTCCATCTTCCGTTCATGTTATCCATTCATTCCCTTTAACCCCTTAAGGTTATATTCGGCATCTAGCCCCACATTTCTTGAATCGAAGATAAAATGTTCTTGATGATTCTTGGAGTTTGATGTAAATCCTCCAATGATCATTTTTTTCCGGTTTGGTTCCTTCTTAAATTTCCTTCTGAATTATCGTGGCAATAACCGAAGACTTGATAATATTATCATTATTGAACCCCCTTTTTACTCTATTGGATTACTCTTGATTGCCATCCTTCCATTCTATGCTAGCTTGATTCGACTCTCTCTCTCCTATCAATTCTGACTTAGGGTTCACAGAAGCTCCCTTATAATTCTGTTATCCCCAGATCCATATTCTATACATAGGAATATTCTCCAAGCCATTTCCGTTATACCTAGTGAGGGACTTCAACCCGAATTTAATAACTTAGTTCTCCTCTTAACAACTTAGCCATTCAAGCCGCCTTAGTTATCTCTGATCATCACTAATAGGACTTCCAGGTCTTCCTTAATTTGCAATTTCGTTATTCCCACTAAAATATTTCTTCAAGTACCCCTTCAATCGTCCAATTTGTTCCTCGGTCGTACTCTCCCCCTTAAATTTCTATTGTCACATGTTGAACTCCATTGATTCTTCTTTTATCGAAATTCTTGATGAGTAATTCCCATTAGGTGAAGTTTAACTGATATAGAAATCAAGGGGTTGGCCTTTCAACTCCTTCCCCAGTTCTCTTGATGTCCGAAACTCCTTTCTTATTCTTGTCCGGAACTCTAGTCTCACTTCTCCTTCTGAATTCTTGTATCCGTTAACCTATCCCTTAATGGAAGTTCTTATTTCCTAAATTCACCTTCCTTATAACGTGTCATCCTATTATTTCTCTTCCTCATAACTCAGATGTGGCTCGGTTGTACTGATACTTGATAGTTGAGGCGAAAGAACTTCCTATCAATTAAACACTAAAATGTATGTCGGGTTAAAATGACGATGAATGTGTCACGTTTACATCAAGCAATTATACAACACATTAGCGCAACGAAACCAATTAGAAACGTACGGAAAAACAGAAGGTCAAAAGAATAAATAATTAATGCAAAATATGATGCACGTGCTATGAATGTTTTGGAACCTGTCACCAATGTGGTAAGCTATTAGCTCAGTAGCTTTTCATCGTTCCTCCAAATCCCGGAGTTACTTTGACTTGCTGATTATTCCTTGCCTTTTCCCACGGTCTTCAAGATTTCCAAGAATTCTTGTATATCAGTTTGTACCTTCCACCATCCGGAGTTGAAATTTCACGATCCCTAATTTCTTCTACATCCCTTGAGTTAGTATCTGAATTTCTCCCCGAGAATCATCCTTTAACCAGGCTTCGCCTTTCTTTATCATTCTCATTTGTTGCTCCATATCTTCCAATTCAGCCTCACAACATGCCAATTCAGCTTGGATTTGGAAAATTCCTGTCCTTAGCATTATCACCCTCCATTAATTGTAGTTATCCTATTACTTATCTTTCTCTAACCCCTTCTCGACTTGTTTCCCATCTTACCTCGCCTCCTCTTAATTATCGATACCTCTTTCCAATCTTGACTTCTAAAACTCGATTTCTAATTACCAGTTTGATTTAGAAGCCTTTCGACCACCCTTGGGCTTAATTCCCTCCAGATCCATTTTGCCTGAACCCTGAACTAAAATACCTTCAAGGCTAATATACCCCACTCCTTAGGTTGAGCAATCTCCTGGATCCAAGTGAAGCACCCTAAGTCGTGGATTCACATAAATTGATCTTCTGAGTTATAACCATCCCGTGATTAACTCCTATCCTCCGTGCCTCCGAAAGAATTACAATAGATTGTTGCGATCATAGAACTTGGCCGTGGTTTGATATTATCTTTATAACCTGGAAATCATAACTCCTTTCGAGAATAGATGCATACGATTAGTGCATGGTCATGGAAAATATTCAATACGAAAGGCAAGAATCCATGTAAAATGCAACAAGTAATTTAACAAAATTCTTAAGGAAAACCAAATTCCATGTTCACGATCGATGCAATGCACACAATATCACGTAGTCCCTATGCCGCTCGACTTAGACTGACTCCAACACGACTCGAGAACACCGGTTTTGCAACCGGGCTCTGATACCACTTAAGAATGTAGCACCCCGCACGTGAGGCACCACATCCCGCGCACTATGGCTCAACACGAGTAACGAAATGGAAAGTCCGTACCCGTATCCAACCATAGCGAACGGGAGATAAACAAAAATACCTTCCTAAGCTAGGCGGAACTTAGACCCTCCACATACTAACCAATCAATAAAATAAAATGCCTCGGAAAACTAAAACTCAAACATACAAACCATAAGCAGACTTGGGCTTTTCGGGCCTCTTTTAACTCATAATCAAAGCCAACAAAAGCAATTCGATGACAAATACATAAGATTCAAGTTCAATATTGTGGAGTTGGATCATACATAACTGAGATACATATGTGAGTGTAAAGACTCTTCTAACTTAACTTAACCAACTCAAAGACTCAACACACTCCGCCTAGCTCGAGACTCCAAAGCCAAACCTACGCACTGAAAGGTTGGGGAGGCAGAGGGTCAGTCTCTAGAAGACTGAGTGAGCAGGAGCGATATACATATATATAGAAACATGCGCATGCAAGTCATAATTCCCGAGCAAGGTTTTATTTGAAATTAGTTCCCAAAAGGGCAAGAGAATAACCAAGCAATACTCGGATTTTACGACTAATCATATTAATTTCATTAGGTTCATAATTTAGACATAAACATAAAGGCTCGGCGAGTGAGCGTGCATCATCTCCAACCAAACTCCGACCGTGTACGACAAATATCAATAATACTTTAAGTAGGTGATCATGCAGTATATCATAATACACGCATATCATATATCATATCATAAAACATATTCGTTTGGGCAATCCGTGTCCCGGCCTTCCCGCACGGTGCATAACAATCATCTCATAACATAAGCATATTCATAAATCAAGTTCCAACCTTCTTCTTCCGGGTGGTGGACGGGTTAGCAAGACCCGCCCACCTCATACATAGGCCAATGGGGTTTCATGACTCCCCCAAGGGCACTCAGCTCCCATTCCCCGCTAAACCTCCTAGCGAGGCCCGGTATCACCGTAGTTTGGTATATGGGATCCCCGTCAGCCCTTGCTTCCTCGGTTAGCCACATATACTAAGTCCCGGGGCCCGTGCAATCATAAATCATAAATATGTCTCGCCAGGGTTTCATAAATAAAAGGGGGTCATACGTTTGAAATCATTTACCCAAAATGACTCGATATATATAAATATACTATTTTGGCTTAAAACCTTTGATTCATAATAAACATAACATAATTCATAAATCATTTGAAAAGGGTTTACTCGATCAATATATACTTGGTACATTTCATTTGAAAACCATATATAACTATATTAGGTTTTTGGCCAAAGCTTGTCACATAAGGGTTATAGGGTTTTATATATAACTAGAACGAAAACACCCTCACCTGAACCGTGACGAAACAAGGATACGAGTACCAAGTGCCTGAACGATCAAGATCTCTCCACCCTGGAGATAAACTGTACAAAAGATAACATGACGTGTTCGTGAGACTCGAGACTCCAATGAACCATATAAGACGCACGGCATGTACTGAACATGATATGAATGCGTAAAAGATGATATTATATCATGGAAATGTTCATGTGCACTATTGAGAAATTTAAAGCACATAATCAAACCATTCGTTCATACATTTCATTCAATTTCATAAATTCATAGATTCATAATGCATATCAATTAATCTAAAATTTCATTTAATAATCATAGCAAGTAATATTCATGTTGACAATTAGAAATAGGATAAATAAAACGTTCAAGCAAAATCGGTAAATTAAATACGTGAAATAGAAATCAATTAGATTAAAAAATTGAATTAAATCAAATAATATTTAAAATATATAATATATATACATAATAATAAACATATAATAATTATGTAATAACATATATATATATATATACGTTGAACACATGCATGCAAAAGTTATATTTATATTTACATATATACTACTTATATATATATATTTACCCATGCATGCATTTAACATCACAAAAGCCATGCATGCACAAACATACACACAGTACGTATATATATATACACACAGCAACACATGCATGCAAAATATTCAGGTTTCAAACACATTCAAGCATATATATATATATATATATATATAACTATGCACGTACACACACACACCCATCCATGCATGCACACACTACAACTTACATATATACAGACACATACACTCTGCATAATTAGGAACAGCAGCAGCAGTTAAAAGGAAGAAGAAAAGCAATCCCACACAGGCCTGCAAACGAAGGAAGAAAAACGCAGGCAAGAGTTTGAAAAACAAGGTGACACCCCGTGTCACCACCCTAGCACAAACCGAGACACCCCCGTGTCTCGGTACAGAAATTTCAGACCAGAATTACACCCCCGTTACACGCTAGGAAGAAGCAAAATGACACCCCCGTGTCTCGCCCGCAACAGTCCCTGTTTTTTGACAGCAAAAGACGCAGTAAAGTGCGGTAACTCCAGCAAGAAATGCAAGCAAAATAGGCAACAAAATAAGGCATGAATTACAGCAAGAACTCAGCCACAACACATACCACAATGCCATGAAACTAACAGCAAAAGCAAGGAGAAACGTAGCAGCTGTGACAGCAACAAATCCAAGCCAAAACAGAGCAAAATCTCGAGAAAAACAGAGTATGGCTACACTCAATTAATCCTAATCAGTTCAGGTCATATAGGCTATCAAATACACAGCTAAGCAACACAAATTCAACATATAATTCAGTTCCAAAAGAGCTCAACCAAGAAAAGGAAGCATACGTAACATTTCATGAAAATTCTCTCAAGTGCCATAAATGATATCTCATTAATACTTCAACCACCACGAAATCAATGATCATAAATGAAAAGAGGATGTCAAAATAATCATTCTCAAGCTTGGAATCAATCAAAACCATTAAGAATTGAATAAGATCAACAATTTGCCCAAAATACATTATTTTCGAATGTAGTCCAAAATCTCATGAAACCATGCTCAAATTTGGGAAAGAAAGGATGAAAATGATTAGAAATGAACATATATTACAACCCTAAGCTTACCTTGTTGATTGGATGAGATTTGAGCTCCAAAATCTCTAAGGAAGGCTAGGTTACGGGACTGAGCTGAAAAGCAGTAACATTGGCTGATAATTGGGGATTGTGTGAGGATTGGTTTGGTTAGGGCATGATATATCCTGTTAGAGGGTTGAGTTAGGGATCATTAGAATCAAACCATGGTTAATTTGGTTAAAGTTTGGGTGAGACATGGTTATTTTTGTTCAACAAGGTCAGTTTGGTTGCCGTTTCGTTTTTCGGTAGGATTTCGGAGGTTCAAATGACTTTGGAAAAATATAAGGCTAAGTTTACTAAACTCGACTTTTTGTTACGAGTTCAGCGGAGTTGACGGAACTCGAATCCGAGTTCCCGAGCTCAAGATATTAAATTCGGAACCAAGGGTACGCTAAGTGCTCGTTAGCAAATTCGTTAACATATCAAATGAATTCGAAAACATAAACCGAGCATATAGGCATGTTCATAACACATATATTTACGACATACTACAATTTCACGGCAATTCGATATCATTTCATATAAGAACGATGCACCAAAAAATCAATCATGCACATTTCATAAAGTTCCATGCATAAACATTTAAATTAAATGCATTAATTCTAAAATCAAATAAAAATTAAAGTCAACGTAAATAAAATAAATTAATATGGTTAAGCATGATTAATTAACATAATACATAATTAGCAACATAATTAATATTAATCATTAAATTAGTAATAATTTAAGATAATTATTTAAAATAACGTAATATGTATAAATAATATTAATTTGAAATAAAATATAATGAAATGAAATAATAACAATTTATAATAAAATTAAATATGAAACACGTAAAAAAAATAATTAATCACGTAATTAAATAATTTAATTGCGCAATTTATAAATAATTATGACATATTATTATAAATGAAAAATCGGAGCGTTACAATCTCTCCCCCTTAAAAAGAATCCGTCCTCGGATTCACTGCACGCCTAAAACAACCAATGAGAGATTCCCCGTCTCTCGCAAGCAATATGGAGGGAGCCCCGTCTCTCGAGCAGCAATGAGAGAACCCCGTCTCTCCAACAACAATGAGAGAACCCCGTCTCTCGCAAGCAAAGAGAGCACCCCGTCTCTCGAACAAAAATAAGAGCATCCCCGTCTCTTACAAACAACGAGAGCACCCCGTCTCTCAACCAAAAATAAAGCAAGGAAGTCTCCAATACTCCCAAGCAACACACGCAAAACCATAATTCAAAATCACACAAGCCACCCCAAGGCAAGTAACAGATATCATCCACGTTAATCATCAATTACTTCACGTAGTTTAACTTGGTAAGAAAACATAGCACATAACAAAGAAATTATTAAATTGAATTTGCATGAATGTATGTATCATGGATGCTATAAGTACCGTTCACCGTAGTCGCGAAGTTTTAAAATGGTGAGTTGTCGTTATTCAGTGTATGATCTGTCCCGAAGATAGATTCAGTGTTCAGTTTGTCTTTAACCTCTTCAGGGTACCCCGATGAAACAATTGATGAATCCTTCAGGGATTATACTTCTTAGATCCCTTCTGCCTGGTACTGCTTCCAGTCTTCATCATTTCTCTTAATCTTCATTCAACCAACTCTTTTTAATTAACCGAGTTTGACCTCCCGAATACCCTTAGACCATCCGTCTCGAAGTTAGGTCCATAGCTACTATTTTACCCATATCGGGGTTTAAAATACTCACGAGAATAACTACCCCTGACAACCTCGACGATTCAATCCCTACCTTGAGGTATTTGTCATTAGGATCTACCTTAACACGAATCCTTTTCCATCTTCCGTTCATGTTATCCATTCATTCCCTTTAACCCCTTAAGGTTATATTCGGCATCTAGCCCCACATTTCTTGAATCGAAGATAAAATGTTCTTGATGATTCTTGGAGTTTGATGTAAATCCTCCAATGATCATTTTTTTCCGGTTTGGTTTCTTCTTAAATTTCCTTCTGAATTATCGTGGAAATAACCGAAAACTTGATAATATTGTCATTATTGAACCCCCTTTTTACTCTATTGGATTACTCTTGATTGCCATCCTTCCATTCTATGCTAGCTTGATTCGACTCTCTCTCTCCTGTCAATTCTGACTTAGGGTTCACAGAAGCTCCCTTATAATTCTGTTATCCCCAGATCCATGTTCTATACATAGGAATATTCTCCAAGCCATTTCCGTTATACCTAGTGAGGGACTTCAACCCGAATTTAATAACTTAGTTCTCCTCTTAACAACTTAACCATTCAAGCCGCCTTAGTTATCTCTGATCATCACTAATAGGACTTCCAGGTCTTCCTTAATTTGCAATTTCGTTATTCCCACTAAAATATTTCTTCAAGCACCCCTTCAATCGTCCAATTTGTTCCTCGGTCGTACTCTCCCCCTTAAATTTCTATTGTCACATGTTGAACTCCATTGATTCTTCTTTTGTCGAAATTCTTGATGAGTAATTCCCATTAGGTGAAGTTTAACTGATATAGAAATCAAGGAGTTGGCCTTTCAACTCCTTCCCCAGTTCTCTTGATGTCCGAAACTCCTTTCTTATTCTTGTCCGGAACTCTAGTCTCACTTCTCCTTCTGAATTCTTGTTTCCGTTAACCTATCCCTTAATGGAAGTTCTTATTTCCCAAATTCAGCTTCCTTATAACGTGTCATCCTATTATTTCTCTTCCTCATAACTCGGATGCGGCTCGGTTGAACTGATACTTGATAGTTGAGGCGAAAGAACTTCCTATCAATTAAACACTAAAATGTATGTCGGGTTAAAATGACGATGAATGTGTCACGTTTACATCAAGCAATTATACAACACATTAGCGCAACGAAACCAATTAGAAACGTACGGAAAAACAGAAGGTCAAAAGAATAAATAATTAATGCAAAATATGATGCACGTGCTATGAATGTTTTGGAACCTGTCACCAATGTGGTAAGCTATTAGCTCAGTAGCTTTTCATCGTTCCTCCAAATCCCGGAGTTACTTTGACTTGCTGATTATTCCTTGCCTTTTCCCACGGTCTTCAAGTTTCCAAGAATTCTTGTATATCAGTTTGTACCTTCCACCATCCGGAGTTGAAATTTCACGATCCCTAGTTTCTTCTATATCCCTTGAGTTAGTATCTGAATTTCTCCCCGAGAATCATCCTTTAACCAGGCTTCGCCTTTCTTTATCATTCTCATTTGTTGCTCCATATCTTCCAATTTAGCCTCACAACATGCCAATTCAGCTTGGATTTGGAAAATTGAACTCAAGTCCTGTCCTTAGCATTATCACCCTCCATGAATTGTAGTTATCCTATTACTTATCTTTCTCTAACCCCTTCTCGACTTGTTTCCCATCTTACCTCGCCTCCTCTTAATTATCGATACCTCTTTCCAATCTTGACTTCTAAAACTCGATTTCTAATTACCAGTTTGATTTAGAAGCCTTTCGACCACCCTTGGGCTTAATTCCCTCCAGATCCATTTTGCCTGAACCCTGAACTAAAATACCTTCAAGGCTAATATACCCCACTCCTTAGGTTGAGCAATCTCCTGGATTCAAGTGAAGCACCCTAAGTCGTGGATTCACATAAATTGATCTTCTGAGTTATAACCATCCCGTGATTAACTCCTATCCTCCGTGCCTCCGAAAGAATTATAATAGATTGTTGCGATCATAGAACTTGGCCGTGGTTTGATATTATCTTTATAACCTGGAAATCATAACTCCTATCGAGAATAGATGCATGCGATTAGTGCATGCTCATGGCACATATTCAATACGAAAGACAAGAATCCGTATAAGATGCAACAAGTAATTCAACAAAATTCTTAAGGGAAACCAAATTCCATAGTGAAGATCGATGCAATGCACACATTATCATATAGTTCCTAAGCCGTTCGACTTAGACTGACTCAAACACGACTCGAGAACATCGGTTTTACAACCGTGCTCTGATACCACTTAAGGATGTAGCACCCCGCACGTGAGGCACCACATCCCCCGCACTATGGCTCAACACGAGTAACGAAATGGAAAGTCCGTACCCGTATCTAACCATAGCGAACGGGAGATAAACAAAAATACCTTCCTAAGCTAGGCGGAACTTAGACCCTGCACAAACTAACCCATCAATAAAATATAATGCCTCGGAAAACTAAAACTCAAACATACAAACCATAAGCAGACTTGGGCTCTTCGGGCCTCTTTTAACTCATAATCAAAGCCAACAAAAGCAATTCGATGACAAATACATAAGATTCAAGTTCAATATTGTGGAGTTGGATCATACATAATTGAGATACATATGTGAGTGTAAAGACTCTTCTAACTTAACTTAACCAACTCAAAGACTCAACACACTCCGCCTAGCTCGAGACTCCAAAGCCAAACCTGCGCACTGAAAGGTTGGGGAGGGAGAGGGTCAGTCTCTAGAAGACTGAGTGAGCAGGAGCGATATACATATATATAGAAACATGCGCATGCAAGTCATAATTCCCGAGCAAGGTTTTATTTGAAATTAGTTCCCAAAAGGGCAAGAGAATAACCAAGCAATACTCGGATTTTACGATTAATCATATTAATTTCATTAGGTTCATAATTTAGACATAAACATAAAGGCTCGGCGAGTGAGCGTGCATCATCTCCAACCAAACTCCGACCGTGTACGACAAATATCAATAATACTTTAAGTAGGTGATCATGCAGTATATCATAATACACGCATATCATATATCATATCATAAAACATATTCGTTTGGGCAATCCGTGTCCCGGCCTTCCCGCACGGTGCATAACAATCATATCATAACATAAGCATATTCATAAATCAAGTTCCAACCTTCTTCCTCCGGGTGGTGGACGGGTTAGCAAGACCCGCCCACCTCATACATAGGCCAATGGGGTTTCATGACTCCCCCAAGGGCACTCAGCTCCCATTCCCCGCTAAACCTCCTAGCGAGGGCCGGTATCACCGTAGTTTGGTATATGGGATCCCCGTCAGCCCTTGCTTCCTCGGTTAGCCACATATACTAAGTCCCGAGGCCCGTGCAATCATAAATCATAAATATGTCTCGCCAAACATAAGGTACGGTTTCATAAATAAAAGGGGGTCATACGTTTGAAATCATTTACCCAAAATGACTCGATATATATAAATATACTATTTTGGCTTAAAACCTTTGATTCATAATAAACATAACATAATTCATAAATCATTTGAAAAGGGTTTACTCGATCAATATATACTTGGTACATTTCATTTGAAAACCATATATAACTATATTAGGTTTTTGGCCAAAGCTTGTCACATAAGGGTTATAGGGTTTTATACATAACTAGAACGAAAACACCCTCACCTGAACCGTGACGAAACAAGGATACGAGTACCAAGTGCCTGAACGATCAAGATCTCTCCACCCTGGAGATAAACTGTACAAAAGACAACATGACGTGTTCGTGAGACTCGAGACTCCAATGAACCATATAAGACGCACGGCATGTACTGAACATGATATGAATGCGTAAAAGATGATATTATATCATGGAAATGTTCATGTGCACTATTGAGAAATTTAAAGCACATAATCAAACCATTCGTTCATACATTTCATTCAATTTCATAAATTCATAGATTCATAATGCATATCAATTAATCTAAAATTTCATTTAATAATCATAGCAAGTAATATTCATGTTGACAATTAGAAATAGGATAAATAAAACGTTCAAGCAAAATCGGTAAATTAAATACGTGAAATAGAAATCAATTAGATTAAAAAATTTAATTAAATCAAATAATATTTAAAATATATAATATATATACATAATAATAAACATATAATAATTATGTAATAACATATATATATATATATATATATACGTTGAACACATGCATGCAAAAGTTATATTTATATTTACATATATACTACCTATATATATATATTTACCCATGCATGCATTTAACATCACAAAAGCCATGCATGCACAAACACACACACAGTACGTATATATATATACACACAGCAACACATGCGTGCAAAATATTCAGGTTTCAAACACATTCAAGCATATATATATATATATAACTATGCACGTACACACACACACCCATCCATGCATGCACACACTACAACTTACATATATACAGACACATACACTCTGCATAATTAGGAACAACAGCAGCGGTTAAAAGGAAGAAGAAAAGGAATCACACACAGGCCTGCAAATGAAGGAAAAAAAACGCAGGCAAGAGTTTGAAAAACAAGGTGACACCCCCGTGTCACCACCCTAGCACAAACCGAGACACCCCCGTGTCTCGGTACAAAAATTTCAGACCAGAATTACACTCCCGTTACACGCTGGGAAGAAGCAAAATGACACCCCCGTTTCTCGTCTACAACAGTCCCTGTTTTTTAACAGCAAAAGACGCAGAAAAAGGGCAGCAACTCCATCAAGAAATGCAAGTAAAATAGGCAACAAAATAAGGCATGAATTACAGCAAGAAATCAGCCACAACACATACCACAAAGCCATGAAACTAACAGCAAAAGCAAGGAGAAACGTAGCAGCTGTGACAACAACAAATCCAAGCCAAAACAGAGCAAAATCTCGAGAAAAACAGAGTATGGCTACACTCAATTAATCCTAATCAATTCAGGTCATATAGGTTATCAAATACACAGCTAAGCAACACAAATTCAACATATAATTCAGTTCCAAAAGAGCTCAACCAAGAAAAGGAAGCATACGTAACATTTCATGAAAATTCTCTCAAGTGCCATAAATGATATCTCATTAATACTTCAACCACCACGAAATCAATGATCATAAATGAAAAGAGGATGTCAAAATAATCATTCTCAAGCTTGGAATCAATCAAAACCATTAAGAATTGAATAAGATCAACAATTTGCCCAAAATACATTATTTTCGAATGCAGTCCAAAATCTCATGAAACCATGCTCAAATTTGGGAAAGAAAGGATGAAAATGATCAGAAATGAACATATATTACAACCCTAAGCTTACCTTGTTGATTGGATGAAGATTGGATGAGATTTGAGCTCCAAAAACTCTAAGGAAGGCTAGGTTACGGGACTGAGCTGAAAAGCAGTAACTTTGGCTGATATTTGGGGATTGTGTGAGGGTTGGTTTGGTTAGGGCATGATATATCCTGTTAGGGGGTTGAGTTAGGGATCATTAGCATCAAACCATGGTTAATTTGGTTAAACTTTGGGTGAGATATGGCTATTTTTGTTCAACAAGGTTAGTTTGGTTGCCGTTTCGTTTTTCGGTTGGATTTCGGAGGTTCAAATGACTTTGGAAAAATATAAGGCTAAGTTTACTAAACTCGACTTTTCGTTACGAGTTCATCGGAGTTGACGGAACTCGAATCCGAGTTCCCGAGCACAAGATATTAAATTCGGAACTAAGGGTACGCTAAGTGCTCGTTAGCCCCCGATTTGGTTCCACGATACAAATTAAATTCGTTAACATATCAAATGAATTCGAAAACATAAACCGAGCATATAGGCATGTTCATAACACATATATTTACGACATACTACAATTTCACGGCAATTCGATATCATTTCATATAAGAACGATGCACCAAATAATCAATCATGCACATTTCATAAAGTTCCATGCATAAACATTTAAATTAAATGCATTAATTCTAAAATCAAATAAAAATTAAAGTCAACGTAAATAAAATAAATTAATATGGTTAAGCATGATTAATTAACATAATACATAATTAGCAACATAATTAATATTAATCATTAAATTAGTAATAATTTAAGATAATTATTTAAAATAACGTAATATGTATAAATAATATTAATTTGAAATAAAATATAATGAAATGAAATAATAACAATTTATAATAAAATTAAATATGAAACACGTAAACAAAAATAATTAATCACGTAATTAAATAATTTAATTGCGCAATTTATAAACAATTATGACATATTATTATAAATGAAAAATCGGGGCGTTACATATACACTAGATTTTTATGTGATAACTAAAACTTGGCATATGTAGTTAATTAATAATTAAGTAGTAAATTTTTTAATGGAATATGTATTAATATAAATAATTATATATTTAAAAATATTTTTATTTAAACTATGATAACAAGTATTTAATTATTTATTTAAATTAGTGTGAATATTTGATTGTTGTTAAATATAACAAATGACATAATATTATCAGTAACATAGCTTTCCAAGTTGGTTGGGGTCCAATCTTCTAGATTGGAGACCCAGGTTCGATTCATGGATGGCGCAAATTATGCAATATATATCATGAGCCACCTTGGGCTAGTCTGGCTGGGTCCGGGTGGTGGTTTGCGATGGATTTTCCAATGAAATTCTGTTGCAAAAAGGCAAAAAAATTAAGTAATTATTGGTTGGTTTGCAACGGAAAATCCGTTGCTAAAAAATTCGTTGCTAAAACCGTTGCTAATGTCTGTGGGTTCCATTGCTAATATCCGTTGCTATAGATTAGCCACAAGGGTTATAGCAACGAAAAATTTCTGTTGCTAATTTGGCCAAAATCCGTTGCTATATTGTTGATACATGGGAAGACTCTCTCCCTAACTCTTCGGCATCTGCAATTCTGCAAGGGAGTGAACGCTGCAAAATTGCTTTTCTTAACCGGAGGAAATCTCTTAGAAATTCTGATAACCTTGACATTGGGAAACTTGAGAAGCGAACTTCAGGAGCTGAGAGAACGGGTAATCACGGCACAATCTAAATCTGAGGAAGCCAATATTTGTGCTAAAATTGAGTCTTTTCTGTTGGAGGAGGAAATTAAATGGAAACAACATGCCAAAATTGAATGGCTTCGTGAGGGGGACCGTAACACCTGTTTCTTCCATTAAAAAGCTAAACAAAGAGAGGAAATAAATCACATTGAACCTCTTTGGAACAATTACATTGAAGCTCTTTGGAACAATTAAGGGAGGCTTTGCACTTCCGAGAAGGAAAGCAGAGGGGTTATTGAAGGCTATTTTGGAGAAATTTTTACACCAAATCAATGCACAGATGAAGAAATTGCTGAAGGAATCTGTACTCTACCGAGAAAACTCAACGATAACACTGGACGACAGCTTCTCTTCTTGGTAACACACGACGAGGTGATTCGTGCCCTTAAGAGTATGTATCCCCTCAAATCCCTGGGCCCGTATGGACTTCCCCCTTACTTTTTTTAGCACTATTGGCACGTGGTGGGAAGGAATGTTATCTGCTGTGTTTTGGATTTCTTGAATAAAGGGCATTTAGATAGAAAGCTGAATTATACCCATATTGTGTTGATTCCTAAATGCAAATCTCCGGAGTCAATTACTCAGTTTCGCCCTATTATTCTCTGCAACGTGGTTTATAAGATTGCTTCTAAAGTTATTTCTAATTGTACTAAGCCTTTACTTCCCTCCCTTATCTCCCCCACTCAATCTGTTTTCATCTCTAATCGACTCATAAGTGACAATGTTTTAACCTGAAGCTCGATATGAGCAAAGCGTATGACCACGTCGAATGACAGTTCCTCAAACAAGTGCTACTCAAGTTAGGCTTTCCTTTTATCTTTGTTGAGTGTATCATGACCTGCATTTCGACTATTTCTTATTCTTTTTTGCTGGATAATAACGAGTTTATTTTTTCTTTGGTTTCGGAGAGGGGTATATTTGGCTAGAAGACCCCCTCTCTACCTATCTATTTCTTTTATGTGCGGACGTACTCTCTAACCTTTTGCAGGAATAAGAAAGACTGGGGAATTTGTATGGGATATCTATATATACGGAAGCTCAAAAAATCTCTCCATTTACTCTTTGCCGACAACACCACGATCTGTGGAAAAGCATCCTCGCCAACTTTATTATGTATCAAAGACGTGCCGAAGAAGTATGGGCGTATTTTCGGATAAACTTTGAATGTTCAAAAATCCTCTGTGGATTTCAGCAGGAATGTGACTACGGAAACTCAGATTGAATTGGCGAACATCCTCGGTGTACAGAAAGTTGTTAAGCTAGACTTATACCTTGGGTTACCCTCTGTGGTTGGGCGGTCAAAAAAGGAGATCTTCACGCATATTTTGAGTAGAATCAGACGATGGGTTCAGGGCTTCTCGAAAAGTTTCTCAAAAGCCGACAAAGAGGTTCTTATTAAATCGGTGCTGCAAGCCATTCTCTCGTACTCTTTGAACTATTTTTTGCTCCCCGAAGGCCTTATTCACGAAAATCAACTCTGCTATCAGACTCTAAGAAATTGCATTGGGTGTCTTGGCATAAATTATGTACCCAAAAAAGTGTAGGTGGATTGGGATTTCGAGCTATCAAATTGTTTAACCTCTCTATGTTAGCAAAGCAGCTTTGACGGATCAACCGCAAGCCGGGCAACCTAATAAGCCAATTACTCAAGGCTAAACACTTTCTGAATACGGATGTTTGGGATGCGCCGTTGGGACAGTCTCCGTCCTTCACGTAGCGTAGTCTTCATAAAGCAAGATACCTATTAGCGGCAGGGACTAGATGGCGTATTGGAGACTGGTCAGAGGTCCATATTTGGAGAGATAGGTAGCTCCCAAAGGGACCGATGTTTAGACCAAGGTTTCGGGAGGATGCAAGGATCTTTTAGGAGTGGGTTTCGGAGCTTCTAAAACCAGGCCTTCTGGCGTGGAATGAAGAGCTTATTTAGAATATCTTTCATGATAGTGATGCTAAGGTTACCTTAAGTGATAGAAAAGCTATTAGTTAGGAATTTGTGTATATCCTATTATTGGCTTACCGTGTTTAGACGGACTCTTTCTTATATTATATATTGTAACCCTAGTGTATGTTTTCTGTAATCACGAAACACAACAATTAAGAAAGATTTTCCCAACACCATGTTTTCTCTATTATTTAACATGGTATCAGAGCGGGTGACGATCCACTAAACGGATCCAAACCTTGCTCATCACATACTGTACCTTTCTCGGCCATGGCCGAACAACACAGCAGTACCAGCATCGGCAAGGAATCGACCGATTCCTTGGCCATGCAATTAGCAAGTATCCTCCAAAACCTACAACCCCAAATAGAGAATAATCAGAAACATATTCCTCAGACTTTATCTATCAGCATAAAGTTGAATAAATTCAACTATTCATTAATCATTATGGTCCCGATTAATGAGATTGGCAATCGGGGGAAGAGGCAAGTTGAACCACATAACCGGGACGCCACCACCGCCCAAAGCAGACGATCCGAACTACAATCGATGGGAACAGACAGACCTCATCGTTTGTTCATGGATCTTGGACAACATGGAACCCGAATTAATCAGTAACTATGTCGAATATCCATCAGCAAAAGATCTTTGGGATGGATTGGGAAGTACTTACGGTCACAATGGAGATGGACTCCAAATCTACGATCTTACCGTAAAGGCGAATAACATGAAACAGGGGTCCGATTCAATTGAACAGTATTACAGTAACTTACCGAGGCTGTGGAGAGAGATCGAAACCCGACAACCAAACCATATGGTTCGCGATGAGGACAACGGAACCTTCAATCACCTCAGGTCCGAGACTCGCCTTTTTCAGTTCCTCGTCGGGGTCAACGATACATATGATTCAGATTGGAGAGAGCTCTTAAAAGAAACCCCATTACCGATGGCCAAAAAGGCGTATGCGGCCATCCGGCGCGAAGCGGCATGTCGAGAAATTCTCAATGGCGAGACTCGGACGACATCATCGGCGGTAGGCAACGGAATCGGGTCTGGTCTTATCACTCAAGGCCAGAGACAGAAGGGACCGACGGTGGGGGCTTATGGGGAAGCCAAACACAGATCTGGAACGGGGCAACCACGCTGGACATTTTCACCACCGCGATGAAGCAACAACACCGAGAGAACTCCGGTAAAGTGTGGCAAGTGTCACGGATCGGACATAGAAAGGAGGAGTGTTACGAATTGATTGGGTTCCCGGAGGGCTGGCGTAGCCAGCTGCGCGATGGGGTGGCGCCGGGCTACGGCTCAGCGAGGCGTATGACGGCAGACGACACCGGAGAAGATGACTCAGGGGCACAAATTGAGGCTGCAACTCAGGGATCAGTCAACCGACACAAAGAAGGAGAAATTTCTCCTACCATGGGCGACACATTTTAGCAATGGAGGAGTGCAAGGGAAATTAGGTATTTGTGATAAAGTTGTTCAATACCGGAATTACCCTTCAGCCCTAAATAATTCATGTGCATTGAATCATTCCCTTAGTTTTAATAATTCATGTGCATTGAATCATTCCCTTTGTATTAATAATTCTCGTGCGTTGAATAGTCAGTCAATGGGCATTTCTTCAAAATATGATAATGAGACAGGTATGCTCACGCGTATGAGTGCTGTAAGGTTTACTACAGTTAAAAACCAATCGTGCAAGTGTACACTAATATACGCGTAGCACAATAGGATCGAACCCACAGGGAAGGGAAATCAATCACTACTCTATATTCTTCTCTAATCTAAAGACCCAACAAAAACAATTGTTGTTCTATTAATCTACTAAACCAGAAATTAACAATTAACTAGAATTAAACACAGATAACGAAACACACAAATTGACTTCAGTAAACTAACCGGGCAGGGGAAAAGTAATGAATCATATAATCAAGAGCTGATGTGATACTCATCAGACAAGTGTAATTCTACAACCTAGTCACTTATATTTGTATTACCCTCTCTC
The DNA here is from genome assembly GCA_037501455.1 of Lantana camara. Lineage (NCBI taxonomy): Eukaryota > Viridiplantae > Streptophyta > Magnoliopsida > Lamiales > Verbenaceae > Lantana > Lantana camara. Next base: position 23,313,133 of record CM074855.1, on the reverse strand, counting down.
AAGGTGTAACCAAGTGCTTAATTAGTGTTCAATGTTGCTCTCGCAATCACCAATAGTTAATTAAACCATAGGAACAAGACTAGTGCAATTCAGTATTCTAGCGGCTCGACATGGAATAAGATTACTGTTGTATAAGCTAGGACCAATTCTCTTTGTACCTTACAACTCACAAGTTATGAAAACCATCTAAATCACCATCACTCTTTCGATCTATAGGCAATTATGACACATGCTACGGGTGATCAGGCCATCGCAAGTCAATTCAAACCTGTTTTCAAACTAAGAATTAACACAAGTCATTCAAGCATCTTATCAAACATCTATCATGCAATCATCATCACTCCCCCCAGCCTTAGAGAATTAGCTACTCATAATTAAAACAAAACTCATAAAACTAAAGGAAATTGCATTAAAATAAATCCTAGTTATCAAATCTAAACAAAGTTTCCAAAACAAAAGCAGAAACATTCAGCAGTATCTAAAAACGAATCTAACATATGAAACTAAAACTAAATTCAAAGGAATTAGTTTGTAAATTAAAGCAACAATAAAACCGAAGATCGTTCTCGGAATTTAATCCTCTCGTCTTCTCGAATTCTCTGAAAAATCTTTGAAACTCCTTGGTCTTCTCTCCAAACCCTAGGTCTTGACCTAGAAGAAAAGCTCTCTCTAAAAACTCCAAAAACGCACTAATATAACAGCCCAAAAATAATTCTCGCCGCCCTAGGTAAGTGGCGTTACCTATCCATGTGTAATTGTTAACGCCCGTTACTGATTGAAATCGCCATAACGTTTTTATTAGTGGCAACTCCTTCTGCACAGGGGTAACGGGCATTATCCCTCTTCTCTCGCCAAAAACTCCACTCCTATGGCTAGTAACGGGGGTTACCACTTTTGTACTCCTAAGTGGTAACAGGGGTTACCACATTTTCTTCCAAAAAATGCGTGAAATCGCCTTGCTTCGCCGTTTTGTAACTCCCACTCCACAATCACCTGAATGGAGCAAAATAAACACATAAACGCATCAAACGGCACCAAAAATATAATCCAATTAACGCTCAAAATCATGCAATTTCTACACACAACAAAATCCTCCACACTTGAATATTGCTCGTCCCCGAGTAATACGGAAATCAAGAAAACACATCCTCATCGAACCATCTCCTCAAGCAATCGTTAACCCTTCTCCTAAACAAGTCTTAGCTAATCAAATCAAATACTCATAAACATAAGATCCTTAAAACTTAGTATGAAAAGTATACCCTTGTGTAGTGTGTGAATCAAACGAAACAATGTACAAAAATTAGAATGACAAATTCACAATTCCCTTCTAAGTTCTAATCATCAACTTCGGAATACACTCATTGTACCTATCTCCACTAATGGAATTAAATCAAGACTTAGGATCAGTAGGTCTTTCGGGCTTGTAATGTAGGCTTAGGGTTATGGAAATTTGGATCAAGTGACTACTCACCAAGCTTACATCATTCAATCTATTCAAAACACGAAACACTTCCATTCGTTATTAATACGAAAATCACCCCAACTCTTCATTTGAATCCTACACTCTCAAATTCACACTTTGCATAGTTTTGTTTTCTCTTCTCTTTTGCTCTTTCTTTCTTTCTTTTCTTTTTTTTTTTTTTCACACTTTTCTCATTCTTTTTCTTTCTCTTTACAATAATCTCTCAATTACAATCACAAGAACAATGAAAGGGGGGTCAAAAGATAGATAATTACCATAAAAATCAAACGAGCAAGCCTTGGTGTAAAAATTATCAAGGTAGGTATTCATATGTTGTGCATTGGCTTATAATGCGGCTACAAAAATCTTTGCACAACAATTAGGCTCAGCAGGGTTAATAAGATTACGTTATTTAGTGAAAAACGGCTAAAATAGAAAAGCTTAAAATCCTTCGACAACGAATGCCTACTTCACTTCCTTAATCCTTCATTAACTCAAAATTTTGCCTCAATAGGACTAAAATACATCCTAATCGAATCTTAGACTCATTCGGAAATTATCAACTCATCTTTCTAAGCAAAGTACATTATCTCATTCAAAAGTGCTCTAAATATAAGGGCATACTAACACACTAAATCATCAAATCTCATGCAATTTTCCTCAATTCAAAAAGCCTAACTTATTCTAGCAAAACCTCAACAATCAAATTTCAAAGAAAAAGTTCAAAATGAGAGAAAATTTCCAAAAATTTTCAAAATTACTCGAATTTTAGCAAATCACAAGTGAAACAACATCTAAACATGCAAATATTCATTAAAACTCATAGCAAATATGCAATGTCCTCCCCCACACTTAAACTTTGCAATGTCCGTATGCAAATGAAAGAATTAGAGTTCAAGAAAACTCCCTGATTAAATGAAGAACCGGCAATGTGCTTGCAAAGCTTCCGAAACTTGAACAAGTGACTAGAAAACACGGATCAAGTGCATAGGCAATTGATAATCAACATGCATCCAGCCATCAACACACAAGTCACAAATTCACGAAAAGAAAAGCTCCAATGTATAAACAAAATCAGGAATCCAAACATATGCAAAAACGTAAGTGTAGTCAAATATCCAAACATAACAACAAATAAATGAAGTAAGAATGTCTAGAAATCTAGGGAGAAACAAAAATAACAGAATCAGGGTGATGGGGGTCCTCCAAAATACTGATCAACACGAGCACAAAACCCGTCAAACTTGGCCTCCAAACTGGCCCCCCACGCATCGAATCGCTCATCCACATAATGTGCTAAATCCTCAACTCTTGCGATCACGGTGGTCAAATCAGCCCTCAATCCTACCAACTCTGTACGCACGCCTCTCAAAATCACAGGAGCTTTATCACTGGCCTCAGCAGCGACAGGTGCGGCATTGCAAAGAATCGCAAACTCATCATCTGGCCGGTCAGGCATCCGAGCTAAAAGCTCCTTCTGCCTCTCAGAAAGCTCATCAAACCGAGCCTTGCCCCAGCTATACATCTGCCAGAGACAATCTCTATCTCGAATGGGCCACCATGGCAAATTGCAATTCTTCTGTTTTCCACTCTCCCAAGCTATAGCCAAGCCCACAACTTCCAAGTATTCTGGACCAATATGTCCAAAGTCAATAGGCAAAGCCCCTCGCGGTCTCCAATTCATCTCTCGAGCAAACATCGTCACAAAAGCACCGTGAGCAATCGTACCAGTAACACTCCCAGCACTCTCCTGCAGCTTCCATAGAAACTCAATCGTACCATCAAACTTAATACCTTCCTTCATCATGTACATTATACCCAACTCAGTCTCAGGAATGTGGCTATCTCTCCCATACCTAGCACAGAATCCACGACCCAAAATCCTATGGACTAGTACCCATGTCAACGAATCAAGATAGCTGTCATGTGTGCATCGGGGGGAATAACTAGGGACACCCTCTCTCAAGGGAAAGGACCTCCATACCGCCTCTCGCTGAGTATCGCTCCACTTAGGCAAAGAAGGAGTGGCATTAGCTGGGAAACGAAGAATCTCTCTTACCCGGCTCACGCTCCATGCTCGAGTTTCCATATCATCTAGAGTGAAGGTCAAGGTGTTGTCCACCGGATCAAAGTTCATTGTGTGGAAGAAAGCGGCCGTCATCTCTCCGTAGGTCATATCCGTCCCAGAAAGGAATGGCAACCATCCTATGTTGTCGAACAATCTCTTCACTTCTTCTCACACCTCAAACTTCTCCATCCACATCTCCTTAAAAAATTTGGTACCCACAATGTTCCTTGTCAAATTCCTTTGAAAAGGATTCCCAAAAGCATTTACTGTAATGTTGACCGATTCAAAAGGTTGATGGTCTAACCGGGATGAAGTAGTGAAAGGCTCCGGGACTCTAGAGCGCTTAGTGCGACCCATAGTACATAAATCAAACGAATATAGCAAGACAAAGCACAAAGAAATCAATCACCAATCACTTGGACAATTCATCAAACACCTTATGAGCTTAAGTCTAGGGCGTGAGTTCTAACTTAAGTTCTTCAACTACCCAACTCAATTTCACATTAGTTTATAATCTACAATTCAAACTCAAAATTCTCTACCTTCAACTTCCATAATTCGTACTCAAGATTACTTAGAAGTTAGGATTCTTCAAAGATTTAACCCAATTCAAGTTAACTTAATTTAAGGCATCAATCCTATTTCTAGCATGCTTAATCTCTCAAAATTTATCAATTCAAATTCAAAGTGATTCCTAACATGCAATTTAATCCTAGGTTTCATTCTTAGATTGGAAAAATTAGCTCTAACAATTCACTCTAAGAAAGGGAGATATTGACTTACTTTGATTCACAAGGGAGGAGAGAATGTGTAAACTTGGTGGAAAAGCTTCTTGCTTGTAAATTGATAATGGTTGGCCCAAGGGAACTATTGATTCTCTTCTATGGTAGAATAAGTGGGTGCATATGTATTTATAGGTTTGGGGGAGAAAAATCCGAAATTGGGTAGGACAAGACTTAATTTAACCCTAAAAACCTGTTTCCTAGTTCTCGCCAGTCAGACCGATAACGGGCGTTACCCCTCTGGGCCAAGACGCCTGTCTCCATTCACGGGCGTTACCTAAAAACAACTGCTAAGGTGTAACGCCCGTCACCTATACTACCCGGGGCATCTGACCTTGTTAACGGGAGTTACCAAAAGGTAACTGCAATGGTGTAACGCCCGTTACTCACTATTCTGCCCAAAACATTATTAAACACAAACACAAAACTAATGGTGCTCAATCACGTCAATTAACCGAAATTAACTCATAGTATTCAATCAAACCACAGTACACTGTTCTCGAAACACATAAACACATATATCAATTCATATCAACAATTTATTCTCCTCAAGAAAGAAAATCAATGCCATGCACATGTATACGAACAAACTAAAAGGACCTCACAATAACGCTCAAATCACGGTCCTTGCACCATATAGACCTTGGTTTCCTAGTAAAACATCAAGTGACCTACAAACGAGAGAGATAACTCAATTATCGCGAGAAAAACGAGGACAAAAGAAACGAAAACAATGGAAACAAAAGCAAAAACAAAAAGAAAAAGAAAGAAAACAAAATAGTTCTAAGTTATAGTCGTTAACTTGACTTTGGAAACCGAATTGGGATTAACAATCCCCAAGCAACGAGTCACAAGGAGTGACCTCGTTCTTGTTACTCACAAAACCGGAGCTTGATCTCCAAGTATCTAATTCCAAAACATCCTTCGTTCTCGATCTCTGAGATTTCGGTTTCCCTTCCCAATCAACTGCATCTCTTTTTTTCGTGAACAGTGTCGTTCCGTCTGGTGTATCACTTATAACCTTAATCATGCAACACTTATCTGGGATCGCCGGTGGTGTCAGCGAATTAAAATTCCTAAACTCCATTCGTTCATCTCCTATTTTGAAAGTGAGCCGTCCGTTCTGAACATCTATATCTGCTTCAGTCGTAGCCAGAAACGGTCTTCCAAGAATCAATGGCATCCTCTCATCGCTCTCAATATCAAGAACTACAAAATCAGTAGGAATGTGAAATTTTCCAACTTTTACCAAAATATCTTCAAGGATTCCTGTCGGATATTTCACCGATCTGTCTGCTTGTTGGAGTGTCATATTAGTCGGTGTAAGCTCCTTCACTTCTAATTTCCTGCAAGTAGATAACGGGATTAAACTCACACTAGCTCCTAAATCACATAAAACATTATGAAATTGCAAAGAACCAATAGTACGAGGAATTGAAAAACTCCCTGGATCTTTGAGCTTCGGGGGAAGCTTATGCTGAATAATAGCACTGCATTCCTCAGTAAGTATCACAGTAGTGAAGTTCTCAGGCATCACTTTGCTTGAAATCACTTCTTTCTCTAAATTCTCCTTCTTGAGATCATCTTTCTCTTCAACTTTCTCAAGTACTACTTTCTCAACATCCGAACTTGCAAATATCTTCGGACCTTCATTCTCTCTATTGTCTCCTACAATTATGGCCTGACAATACTCCTTGGGATTATTTTCAGTTTGGCTTGGTAACATTCCTGGGCTTCTTAAATTCAGAGATTGGGCAATCTGACCAATCTGAGTCTCCAAAGTTCTGGTCTGATTTACCACTTGATCTAATTGAGCTTCCAACTTCTGATGTCGACCCGTAGACACGGTTATAAACTTCTCAAGTGCGATCTCCCATCCCTACTTTTGCTCCTGTTGAGGGGGCGCAACATTGAATGGGGCTGGTGGTCGTGTTTGAAATTGCTGCATAGGTTGAAGCTGCGGCCTAGGTTGAGGTGGTTGTTGAACATTCTGATTATTAGACCACGACAAATGAGGGTGGTGCTTCCATCCTGGATTGTAGGTGTTTGAGTAGGGATCATTTGCTGGTTTGAAGTTATTTGCATAATTCACCTGCTCTTGCACCTGTTCTCCTACATTGGTGTGAGGACACGTATTAAAATCATGTGGACCACTACAAATTTCATATGTTACCTGAACTGGTGGGGATTATATCCCAACTGTATTGACGGAAAGTTCGTCCAATTTCTTATTAAGGGCTTCAAATTTAGCATTATGGCAGTTAAGCCATCTAACTCTATGACTCCTGCTTGCACTTTCGTTGGTTGCGAATGGCTCCTCTCATGTACAAAAACATCGTTTTGTGACATATTATCTAACAACTGAGTAGCGATTGCTTCAGATTTTGCTAAGAATGCTCCACCAGTTGCGGCATCCATCGCTCCTCTAAAAGTATGAGACATCTCATTGTAAAAAGTCTGAATCAATAACCAACCGGGAATCCCATGATGTGGAAACTTCTTCTGCAAATCCTTAAATCTCTCCCAAGCTTCATAGAAAGACTCTCCATCCAACTGCCTGAACCCTTGAATATCATTCCTGTACTTCGTGGTTTTGCTAAGTGGAAAGAACTTGGCTAGGAAAGGCTGAGATAATGTTTCCCAAGTCTGAAAGGATTCATTTAGGACAGTACTCAACCATGTTTTAGCTCGTTCCCTAAGTAAAAAGGGAAAAAGCCTAACTCGGATAGCATCAGTAGTGACATTGTGAATTTTGAAGGTATCACACACTTCCAAAAAATACTCCAGATGTGAAGTCGGATCCTCCAAAGGTAATCCTGAAAACGGATTGTTTTGCAATAGATTTATGATAGCTGGTTTAATTTCAAAGTTATTTGGTGCAATCGGGGGATGAGCTGCAGTCTGAATTGCTCCAGTCTGCGGCACGTTATAATCTCTTATGGCCGGTAGTGGTGGTGGGTTTGCTTCAGCCATCGGTAAAGTAATTGGTTTCTTCTCCTTCTTATGCCTTCTCCTAATAGCACTCAGTGTTCTCTCAATTTTCGGATCGTATAGAATTAATTCGGGATCTTGAGATCTTCACATGCACTGTAAACATGCACAAGGAAAAGAAATCCTCAGTCCAATTCCACAATAACAAAGATAATGAACACAAAGTAAAGTAATAGTCTAAAGCACTAGATCAAAATAATTGAGTAATATTGACTTAAAACGCCTTCCCCGGCAACGGTGCCAAAAACTAAACTTGTTGTAAGGTTTACTACAGTTAAAAACCAATCGTGCCATTGTACACTAACATACGTGTAGCACAATAGGATCAAACCCACAGGGAAGGGAAATCAATCACTACTCTATATTCTTCTCTAATCTAAAGACCTAACAAAAACAATTGTTGTTTCTATTAATCTACTAAACCAGAAATTAACAATTAAATAGAATTAAACACAGATAACGAAACACACGAATTGACTTCAGTAAACTAAGCAGGCAGGAGAAAAGTAATGAATTATACAATCAAGAGCTGATGTGATACTCGTCTGACAAGTATAATTCTACAACCTAGTCACTTATATTTGTATTACCCTCTCTCAAGGTGTAACCAAGTACTTAATTAGTGTTCAATGTTGCTTTCGCAATCACCAATAGTTAATTAAACCATAGGAACAAGACTAGTGCAATTCAATATTCTAGCGGCTCGGCATGGAATAAGATTACTGTTGTATAAGCTAGGACCAAATCTCTTTGTACCCTACAACTTACAAGTTATGAAAGCCATCTAAATTACCATCACTCTTTCGATCTATAGGCAATTATGACACATGCTACGGGGTGATCAGGCCATCACAAGTCAATTCAAACCTGATTTCAAACTAAGAATTAACATAAGTCATTCAAGTATCTTATCAAACATCTATCATGCAACCATCATCACTCCCCCTAGCCTTAGAGAATTAGCTACTCGTAATTAAAACAAAACTCATAAAACTAAAGGAAATTGCATTAAAATAAATCATAGTTATCAAATCTAAACAAAGTCTCCAAAACAAAAGCAGAAACATTCAGCAGTATCTAAAAACGAATCTAACATACGAAACTAAAACTAAATTCAAATGAATTAGTTTGTAAATTAAAGCAACAATAAAACCAAAGATCGTTCTCGGAATTCAATCCTCTCGTCTTCTCGAATTCTCTGAAAAATCTCTGAAACTCCTTGGTCTTCTCTCCAAACCCTAGGTCTTGACCTGGAAGAAAAGATGTAGCACCCCAATCGGTGGGGCACCACACCCCCGCACTATGACCCGACACGTGTACGAAATGGAAAGTCTGAACACGCACCAAGTCACAGCGAACGGGTGACAAACGAAAAAAATCCAACCTAAGCTAGGCGGTACCTAACCCTGTACGAATGAAAGAATGCAAAACATGATAGCGGAAGCAATGCAAAAAAACTAACTTTCAAAAACTTTCTTACATAAGACATACAGTGCAAAATAGACATCAAAATCAACTACACGGGTTCGACTAATCCGGCAAACCTGTCCTATCCTGTCCCAAATAATTACACAACAAAACGGGTTCAACTGGCCCTAAAAACCTATCCCGAATTCCATACATTCAAATCATAAATGCAAACCTGCACATAACATAACTTATACAAAATTTAATAAACGTAATTCGAAATACAACATTTAACGAATTCAGATAGACCGACACAGACTCGACAGAACTAACAGCCGCCTAGCTCCAACGAACTCCAAAGCAAAACCTGTAACTAAAACATAAATAGGGGAGGGGTCAGTCCAAAGACTGAGCGAGGGGTTAACACACGCACATTGTACATATACATATAGAGCATAGCACGTAGTAAAAGCAACGTTCGTGAACCCGGTGTTAGTTTTTACGCGCCAAAATATTTTCCCTTGATAGTATACATATAGAGAGACTTAAAACCAAGCAAACAAATCTTAACTCAAACGTTTCTTAAAGTAAAACTCAGATTCATGCAGACTTAGCACACATATTGGAACAAAACTTATTAGGTTAATGGCAAATCCAATTTTATCTTAACTTAAGAGTCTAACCCCGTTTCACGAACTTATAACCGTCTAACATAACGAAATTCGGCGGGTACGAGTACACAACCAACCAACTCCTTCATAACACACAAAAACTTAAGCAAACGAAATCAAAATACACATACCTCCACTTACACCGGCTGATGGGTGGGTTGTACATACCCAAACCATCCGCGCTTATACGTCAGGGTCGTGAGTTTCATGACACTCACGCCCAAGGACTCCATCCCCCACTAACCTCCTAGTGGGTTCCGGGTTGATCCTATAAAATGGAGAAGTGCACAGGGGTTGCAACCGGCGGCCCCATGGCCGACCCGGGTCTCCCTTACCCACAACTTCAGGGCCCATCACACTTACACTTATAAACACACGAAAATCGGAAGCTTAAACCCACTAAACTCACACTTATACATCGCACATGCATATCGTACTTATCATATCGTACGTACATATCATGTCGACCTCAAAATCATATCGAAATCAAAGTTAAGCGTACATAGGCTTATACATAGCTTCATACTTTCAAACTTATGGCAAAGCCAACAAATACGTATCTCACACATATCTACATATACATAGAGGCTTATAAGTCGCATGCATTCGAAAACTGACACATTTCATTAGGGTATAACTATATCCTAACCTCACCTGGCACCAGACAAAGCTGAAGACACAGCAAATGGTCCACCCCGCAACCTGCACGACCCACTTGTCACCACCCGGGGTGCACCTGAACCAACTGAACACACAAAACATAACACAGAATTCAGACTCAGACTTAGACAACCACACAGAGACGCACGACACCTGCTCAAACACTTAAGAAATGCAATCATATAAGCAGGGTTCAAATTCATATCAATTATATGCAAAAGAAAACCTTATATAGTTTAATGAAATCATATTAAACATTAGGACATGTTCATGTGCCCGATTAATGCAATTAAAAGAAATTAAAAGACAATACAACTCACATTATTTCATATCAATTGATATATCGAAGAACCAATTCATAGTTGTACGAATAACTTATTTCTTACGTGCAAAAGTTTCTAATTTAATCATATAAGTCTCGTTCAATTCATATATCGCATAAAAGGTTCATATATTGCACATTTACAAAGCAATCAAATCAAATTGACATATCACATTTCAGAAAATCACACGTATTACAAAGCCAAATAAATCATATAATAGCATGCTACAAATTTTATTTAAAGATCACGAAGTTACATATCAAATTCCAACTGAATCATAGAATGCACAAACGAAGAATATTAAGTTATTCAATTATGCAAGGTTTCAAGGTTAGGCATATTAACTTCTTATAACGAAATGATAATTAGCATATTTGTTTATCAATCAACAAGGATTAATTAGTTCAATCCATACCAATTTACATATTTAGGAAAATTACACAAACATCCTCTCTAAGTTAAACAAATAGCACAAATTTAACATACCGGGATTCAATTTATCAAATCAAAGTCTCCATACATATCACATTTCATTTCATACATGATTTCATACACATTGGATTACATAATGATTGACAATTTAAGCATATCGCAATTCATTAGCATTTAGAACAATTAAATCAAATAATCACAATTACACAAATAAATTCGCAACAAATAAACCGAGCGTCCAATTAACGAATGGGAAGTGGTGTTGGACTTACCACAACGAGGCGGACAAACTGTCCGAAAACCGTCGGAACGCCGCCACCGGAGCCGCCGGAACAGTGGAAAAATCCCGAAAAATCACCCGTGTAAGTACTCCTCGTGCTCGTTCCAATTCCTCGATCAATTTTTGGAAAATCCAAGCCAATCTCCTCCAATTTCAGATCTAAGAACACGAAAACCCTCAAATCTTTAAAATCCAATTACTTCTAAACCGGTGAACGAAAATGAGATCCGTAAAAGGCATCGGCTTACCCGTGACGAGCTCTTCGAAAGCCATATAGTGGTCACCGAAAAAAATCCCCGGAGCTGACCCCCGCCGTTGAACCGCCACTGTAACTCGTCGGAACCACCACCTACGCCGCGAATTGGGCCAAACCGAGGCCGGAAATGGAATCAGAGGGTTGAAAAACCTTGGAATCATCAAGCCTCGTCGGAAAACGCTACCGGAAGGGGGTGAAACTCGCCGCTACAGTAACTAGCGCCGCCGCCGCGAGCTTCAGGCGGCACGTGCGGTGTCATCGCGGCCCGGATGGCTGCGCTGCCGACGTCAAACGAAACGCCGGGAACTCCTCTAATTGGGTATGGGGCGCGTGTCGCTGGAAGGTCGCCGGAAGACACCGCGAAAGGGCGGCGAAGCCGCGGTCCGCCACCACCCGCCTGGCTTGACTGAAAAACGGTGATAACTCCGCCACCGTTCATCGTTTGGTCGAGATCTTGGTATGGTTGTGATCGCATCGTCGAGCTCTTCGAAATGGACTATTGGTTTGTTGAATTCCGTCGAGTATCGGCCGAGTTTGAGTAGTGTGTGAAATCACACCTTGAGTATATGTGCTGGTTCGTGTTTCGCTGGAGCGGGAGAGAGGAGAGAGGAGAGAGGAGACTGATGGTTTTGGCACGTAAAACGAGGATTCGAGTCTTTTATCCCAGGTTCTCGCACGTAAAACGATCGGGAGAAAAGACTAACGACGTCAGAATTGGGCAAAGTTAGAGTCTACGGACTCTTTTCGATGCCCCGAACGCTTTGAAGGGGTCGAAGAAGTTAAAATCTCGATCGAACGAGAAATGACCAAAAATGCCCTAAAAGGAGAAAATTACAAAGGGCCCCCTAAACTCTAAAAGAGTTCAAAATAGGGCCACGTAAAACACAAAATCACATAATTAAACACATAAAAAGGTTGAAACGTGGCATACCTTATACGTCGAACGAACGGGATGTTACAAAATCTCTCTCTAAAAACTCCAAAAACGCACTAATATAGCAGCCCAAAAATATTTCTCGCCGCCCTAGGTAAGGGGTGTTACCTATCCATGTGTAATTGTTGTTAACGCTCGTTACTGATTGAAATCGCCATAATATTTTTATTAGTGGTAACGGGCGTTACCACTTTCCTTCTGCACAGGGGTAACGGGCGTTACCCCTCTTCTCTCGCCAAAAACTCCACTCCTGTGGCTAGTAACGGGGGTTACCACTTTTGTACTCCTAAGTGGTAATGGGGGTTACCACATTTTCTTCCAAAAAATGTGTGAAATCACCTTGCTTCGTCGTTTCGTAACTCCAACTCCACAATCACCTGAGCGGAGTAAAATAAACACATAAACGCATCAAACGGCACCAAAAATATAATCCAATTAACGCTCAAAATCATGCAATTTCTACACACAACAGTGAGCAATACAAAGAAAGACTCACGGTGGGTCTTTGATTGTGGGGCCACCGACACCATGACGTACGATCTGACCGATCTTGTTGATACTACAACGCCTAACAGGACAACTATTCAGAATGCAACCGGTGGACTTTCCCTAGTTCAGAGAGCAGGAAAAATAGTTTTTTCTCCTACTTTAAAGTTGAAAAATTGTCTTTATGTACCTGATTTCCTGTAAATTGTTGTCTATAAGTCACGTCACTAATGAATTAAACTGCACAGTTTTAATGTTCCCTAGTTTCTGTCTGTTACAGGATATTCAGTCGGAGAGAGTGATTGGGCGTGGTACTGAATGTGGGGGCTTGTACTTTGTCGATGAGGTGGCTCAACAGGGAACTGCATCGCTTGCTCATGGGACAGTGGAACGTTAGAGATGGTTGTGGCACCGACGTTTGGGACACCCATCTCCAGGGTATCTTCAGATATTATTTCCTAAGTTTTTTTAGAATAGTGATAAATTCTCGTGTGAGACTTGTATGATTTCGAAAAGTCACAGACAGCATTTTGCTTTATCAGACTCTAGAGCTAAAACTGTTTTTTCCTTGGTTCATTCCGATGTGTGGGGTCCAGCCCCGATTACGGGCAATTGCAGTCCCAGTCATGGTTTTAAATATTTTTTGTTGTTTGTGGATGATTACTCTAGAATGATGTGGGTTTACTTTCTTAAGCAAAAATCGGATATACCCTCTAAATTTGTGGAGTTCTTTAACATGGTTAAAACACAATTCAGAACTCACATCCAGGTTCTTAGATCTGATAATGGGGTGGAGTATGTGAATACTACACTCAAACAGTTTTTCAGGGACAATGGGCTTATACATCAGACGTCTTGCCCAAATACCCCCCAACAAAATGGTGTGGCCGAGAGAAAAAACCGTTACCTTCTAGAAATGTCCCGGGCCATGTTACTTGAGTCTAATTTTTCTCAATCGTTCTGGCCCGAAGCAGTTGCTACATCAGTGTATCTCACTAATCGTCTCCCTACTAAAGCACTTGACTTTGTCACCCCACTTAAACACTTTAGTACTCAGGTTAGTATACCGTCCACATTAACCCTACCTCCTCGGGTCTTTGGTAGCTCTGTTTTCATGCAAGTTCCTAAATCTGATTGAACCAAACTAGATCCTTGTGCTCTAAAATGTGTCTTTGTGGGGTATGGGGTAAATCAGAAGGGTTATAGGTGTTATCACCCAGCCACTCGTCGTTTGTATGTGACCATGGATTGTGATTTTCTTGAGACGGAGTATTTCTTTCCCAAACCCAGTGATCAGGGGGAGAGTGGTCAGAAACAGCAGCAGGATCCACTGGGTTGGGTATAACAACACTGGCCAGACATAGTTTTAACAGAGCAAGTAGGCGGGACCACCGAGCCTGCCTCTCTCTCAGTACAGCCTCCCACACACTCTCATCGTGACCCAATCACTCCCATCGCGAATCATGAGGTATGTAATAGTGATTCTTTTAGTGATTCTGTTAATTCTGTAAGTACCATACCTGTTGTGGAGTCTAACAGTGCAGAAAGTGAGGAAGCTCAATGGGAGAACGAGGTACTTCCACAGAGACAAACAGAGATTTCGGAGAACAGATATGTGTTGCCTCCACGGGCAACCAGAGGAGTGCCTCCAAAGAAATATGAGCCAGAACTTGGAAATAAAATCTCGAGATATCCTATAGCAAATTTGGCCAAAGGAAATCTCTCACCACATGCCAGATCATATGCCACCGCAGTTTACTCAACATCAGTACCGAGTAGAGTGGAAGAATCACTGAAGGATGACAAGTGGGCTCGAGCTATGGAGGATGAGATGTATGTTGGAAAACAGGAAACAGAAAGCAGTGGAAAATTAAAAAAAAATTTCCAACAAAAGGATCTTGGACTCGCAATTGTGTATCCAAATTCGTAGAGATCAAGAAACTCACTTGGGTAGTAGCTTTCTTGACACGTTTTGAGCCGCCCTCAAACGCGCTTCATGCGGTAATGGCAACCCGTCCCTCGAAAGTCTCTTTCTACTTCAGAATCCATTGTAGGGATAGCAATCCACACCAACCTAGATTCAAATCATGTTAGGGAAATTTTTAACAATATGACATAAAGAAAGAAACATGAAATGAGAAAGGCATGATTGAAACTCCCTTCGAAAACCAGTTTTGCGAAAGTAGAAATCTGCCAGTCACAAAACCCTCGTGAAAAATTTCATCCTTCAGGATATGGACGAACGGTTTTCGCCATCTTCTTTGGTTAGATTTTTTCACTCGTTTTCTGTTGGGTTCAGAATTGTTTCATCATCCCTTCTGGACGTTTTGCTTGATCCCCACTCCTTGGTAAAGCTCGAATCTTTAAAACTTCTAACTTGAAGCTCTCTAGAGATAGTCCACCAACTTGGCTACAATCTAACTAGTAAGGATGCTAGTTCTCTAGTTAGTGTTTAGGCTTAACTTAGGGTTTTGTTTATCTTGGAGAAAGGATGGTGTTCAACACATGAACCAAAAGAATTCTCGATTAGCTCTAAGAGGAGCTCGAGCTCCCCTATTTATAAGAGGGGGAGGACCGAAATTCCTAGTCCTTATGGACTAGGGTTTTAGTCTCTCTCTCTCCTATTACTTGATCATCAAGTAATTTTGACTTTGATTTTGAATTCAAATTCAAATCAACTTTCAAGAGAGCTAAAATATCCAAACTATTTTTGGATAATTTTATACTTTATTTATTTAAAATAAATAACTTATTTTTTATCTAATTAATTAATTCACAATTAATTAACTAGATTATTTTTTTCCAAAATAAGACTTTCTTCTTAATTCAAAATTAAACCAAAGTCTATTAAATAATTAATCACATTAATTATTTAACACATAAATAAATATACACATATATTTACACACGTGTGAGACACGTGTCACAAGGACACGTGTCACTCACGTGAGCCACACGTGTGGTTCACACGTGTGGAACCCTCTTGGCCCGATTAACTCGTTTAATCATTTTCAAGCCTCAACTCATGTAACCAAGTTGTTGTGTGTGACCCTCTAGGTTCTCAATTCAATTAGCAGTGACCCTAATTAATTAATCAGTCCACAGATTAAACTACCATAGTCTAGCAACAGGTGTTTAACCCCTAGCTGAATTGGAATGTTCGGATTCGACAGAACCTTTAAGTCATTGATTAATGTGAGATACAATCCTCCTACTTACTATCTCTCAACCAAGATCTAGGGTAAGGGAATAATCAGAACCCTAATAATCCGGTCTTAAAGCTAAGTGCATTTCATATCCATTTGATCTCAATCCAAGAAACCCTTTTCTTGATGTCTTGATCTACTGCCTTGACCAAGGACTCCATATGGCATATGAATGACTTACACAATAAGAGATCACCTTGCATATGCAAGTGTAGGTCCTTTCTTGATTCTCATTCACTTTCATGAATCACTTGTGCAGCCCCAGCATAAGCCTTGAATCAGTTGTCTAAGGCGACACCCTTTAAAGCTTATACCTAAGACTACAGAGTTAACTCATAAAGTGACAAGGAACCTCAAGTCTAAGGATCAATTAATCACATCAATGACTCGTGAGATATTTCCTAATCTGGAAGTTTCTATTTCCTGAAATAGAAACTTCCTTTCCCATTTAGGAATGTTCTCACACGGGGCACCTCAGTGAACTTACTTATTAAAGTAAGCACCCTCATGTATCACTCACGTATCAACTATACACTTTGCACCTACATGAAACAAGGTGGTCCTTCTTAAGGGCGTGATCCCACAAGCAAGCCTTAGAGGAGTCAGGTTGACACTCCCACTGTCGGTAGGACTCATTGGCTTGGAGTATTTTACTAATCATGACTTATGTGATATAGGGCTCGTTTCATGAACCATTTTACCTAAATGGTAGAGTACTAAAGTCATCAGGATTAGAGGAGTTCTCATACATGCGCACGTAATAGAAACACACAAAACACGTATTGGCATATAAAGAAGTGTTTGCCCATGATTGTAATCAATCGTATATTATTCAAAGATTGTCTGTGATATAAGGAAAGTCCCAAAGCAGATTACGCCAAACCAGCTTTCTAGGGCACTATTCCTAACAATCTCCCACTTGCCCGTAAAAGCCATTTAGGTACTCTAAGTCCCATCTTCTCAAGATGCACTTTGAGAGCCTGTTGACTTTGGGCGTTTCCAAAGTGACCCTCTTGTTTACACATCTCTTAGGAAACACCTTTTCCTTATAAAGTGATTCGTAATCACGTGTTCAGTCTTGGTTCTCTTACTTGAGCAACCATCCATTTTATCATACAATATGATAAAGGAGTTGTTTCATGCTAGGAACTTCATCGAACAAGTTAGATGGAGTTTCTTACCCAAACACTTAACTTAGCGTTATATAATACGACTAAGTTCTCAACTACGATAGTCGAGTTTTGCAATGTCCGTCCTTGGAACCCCTTTCCAACACATTGCATTACCATTCTGGTAGAAGTTGTATCCTTTCAATGATTTCATAATCATCTATGTTTGATGAACGGTTACATCAAATATCTTTCTAACAACAAGATCTTTTGGGCTCTGTAAACTAATACATATCCTCATTTCTTCTCAAGTACTCTGAGGACATCCTTTACAGAAATCTAATGACCTTCTCTGAGGTCATATTAGATTCTACCCACTACGCTTAGTGTTGCGCCATATTAAGTTTATAACATTTCATACATTATGCACCCTTTCACTTAAAGGGATTTTGGACATTCTAACTTTCTTAAAGTTATCTTGGGACACATACTCTTCAAAAGAGATGTTCCATTGTCTATACTAAACTCCTTTTAGTATTATGGTTATGTACTCGTTTTGTGATAATCCATTTATGCTCTTAGATCTATCTTCTATAGATCTGAATATCGAGAATTTAGGATAATCATTAAGATCTTTTATGTCAAATTGTTTCTTAAACAAGAATTGGTAACTTTCACATTATCCTTGACATTCCTAATGAGAAGGACATCGTCTTCTAAAGAACCAAAATTGACTCTTACATCACTAACTATCATATGTACACTTTTGAGACTTATTCGACTTCCATCTGTGTCAAACGATTTGACTATCCTATGGAATCGAATTGTCTAACTCCTACAAGCCTTTATCAATCCACATATTGACTTTAGGGATTTGCATACCTTATGCATACTCCCACTGAAGATGAGATTTATAGAAATACCTTATTTCAGTCTCTTTCAATCTCATATTGAACAAGATAGTTCTCATATTCATTTATCATATCTCATAGTCAGAATATGAGGATGTGGTAAATACAATCCAAATGGGCTTTTGCATTTCAACCGTCAAGAAGGTTGTAATGCTTTCATTTATCATATCTCATAGTCAGAATATGAGGATGTGGTAAATACAATCCAAATGGGCTTTTGCATTTCAACCATCAAGAAGGTTGTAATGCTTTCATTCACTCGAAGCTGCACGAGCTTGATCCTGTCAGGTGGATCAACCAAGGTCAAAACTTGGTTTGAGTATATGGAATCCATATTGGATTTCAAGGCTTGCTTACACTACTCAGATTCCAAATCTGACAATGTCTCCTCTTCAAATAATTCCTTGGCTATCTAGGAACGCGTTCTAAACGCGTCTTAAGAGAAGGGTTTCACACGTGTACATACTCTAAAATTTGGCTAAGTTTTATCAGATGGGCTCGTTTCTTCTATATGTGGCGTGGATATTTATCCTCAAATTTCTTTGAGGTCTGCTCGCTTGCCTTTCTTCTTCTATAGGAACGATTCCTTAAGAAAGATACATTCCTTGAGACAAACAACCTTTGTCTAAGGAAATCGCAGAAACGATATCCAATATTGTTTTATAAACTTGAACTCATTTCAAGCTTATCTCCCACTATCCTCTTCACTTAAGAGGATTCCACTAAATTCTTGGATAAGAATAATTAGGGCTAAAGGACTGAATTTGGAAGGTACTAAATTCAAAATCTCTAACTGCATATTCTGGGAGTTTATTCCTAGAATGATTATAAGTCAGTAAAGCTTGCTATGGAATGGACCATATCCCATTAGGTTCCGTTCCCTCATTCGAAAACATTAAGGTGTTCTCGAATTAGTTTACTGAGAGATAATCCTATTATCTCTAAGATGACTAAGGAATTAGTTGCTAAGATATTGGCTATCTCGATCATATCGATTTACCGATAACTTATGACTACTTCGGTTCCTAACCTCCTTTTTGAAATTCTAAGAATTTCATATAAGTTTCGAATTTGTACTTCAACAAGTATATTCATTCATAATGATTAAACTGACGATTGTATCTAGTGCTTACATTAAGCATCTAACACTCATCAGCATGGATCGAAATCCACTATAATTTTGGAACGTTCCACGTTTCTTATAAATGGGATTCAGGAATGCTTCCCTCAAGACAGGATTCACAGGAAGTCAACTCTATAGGTTCATTTTCATAGAATGATCCTAAGGTGTCTGACTTGCTAATCCTTTTATATCTCAACGTTCCAAAGTAATTCGAAGCTTTGTCATCTCACTTACTTTTGTTATCTCGTTATATGTTCAGAACATTAGTGCCTTGAGTCTTTGCACAACGGATTATGCAGAATCAACTCAAGACTTGTGAATTCTAGTCCTAGTAGAATTACTAAACGAGGTAACATTTCAGAGTACTCATACTCTTTGCAGTTCCCTTTCAAAGTCCTTATTTGCTACCATAGAAGCAGACGTCCAATTTGATCTCTAGTGTCTTTTGGGCGTACCCCTTACATGCCCCTCCATTGGGCTCTTAAGGGTTTCTTCTTCTTTAGGCCTTCAAGCCTTTAACTTAGTGAGTCTAGAAGAAGAATTAACCATCACAACCTTTTGTTCCTTCTTAAGGATGCTCTCAACCATTATCAACTAAATGATTAACTATGCTACATTAGCACCATTCTAGTTGAGCATTAAGGGTTTGAATGATGGTGGAAGCAATGTAAGCAATCAGTGCATTGAGAACTCTTTTCTCGGTTAATGAGACCACAAGATCTTAAAATAAGATCTTTAGACCTTGTTCGTGTGCACTTGTTTCCTCATTTGGAATATGAATAATTCCATAATGTTATACCTTGTAACATTTTTATGAGGTGGTTCAATTGCTCTTAAGTGGTTTGGAGAAATCCATTCACCTCAGATTGCTTCTCTTTTGGCCCGGGTCGAATTTTCACAATTGAAAATCTCGCCTTATAGAGAACAATTTCTCTTTTCGGATTCTAAAATGAATTTTAGGATCCGAAGCCATTTTAGAGTTAGTTAGGACTTAGTCAACTAGTTTGACTTAAGGATGGATACGAATGGGTTTGCATTTCATATTGTAGAGAATCACAGAACTACAACCTAAATGCTAAGCAGAGAAAATGTGAGCATGCTGAATTATAACGATATACAAAAGATAAGGTCTTTAATCTAATGTAGCTCCCACTGTTTTTCAAAGATCTGTAATTCCCAAAGATCTAAGAGGAACACGTTTCCCAATGGGTACTAAGATCCTAGGCATTTTACCTCGAACCCACAACTCGCAGACATTCTAAGTGAGAACCCTAGGTAGGTACAACTTACCAATTCTAACACCTTTAGAAGTCTTAGTAATTTGTTTTTGCATCACCTATCTTTCAATATGGACCCACGACTCGTGCGACATCCATATTTACTTAGGCGTTAAGCTAGACCCATCAATCATAAGATCATGATCAAAACTTAGTTCGAACGACCCACGACTCGCGGACATCGCCCTTGCTAAAATTGGTCACGAAATATTGATCATTTAAAATGATCAATTAGGTAACTAAGAACTAATAAGCTCCACTAGCTATCCCACGACTCGCGGACAATAACTAGCTTCACTTACTAAACTTAAAACCTATTGATGGAATGCTAGGAATTTAATTCAAAATTTGCATCTCGAATTAAATACCTATTATTCGAAATGAGCTTAATATTTAATGGGAATTTTCGAATCAACCGAAGAGTTGTTCGGTTCGACCTCACCAACATATATGTTATCCAATTTCATTAGTCTTGATTAATGCAAGTACAACTTAAATGCATTTCAAACAAGCACTTAGTAGATAACATGTCCTAGCATGATACTAAACATGTGATGATCATGGGTTCTACCTATCTTATGCGTGATATGTGGGAACCACTCCACAATCACAAGTTCTAACATACATGCCACATAAACAGTTTAAATCATATAAGGGAAAGCGGTAACAAAATACGAGCCCTATCTCTATTACATTTTACAATTGAGATTCCCCTCCCTAACATTTTGAGGGGTCTTCACCTATGGCCTCCTTGTTACTTGAATGTGGTCCATCTTACTCCATGGGTGCATTGTCTCCAAAATGAAAATAAAACCTCACCACCTATTCTACTCTCAAATTACAATAAAAGGAAAAAGACATAAAGTAATAAGGCTCAATCTTCATATTGGCCTTAGACAATTACACGGGGCATACCCCAGCCTCAAAACAGTAATATGGAAAGCCACATAATAAATCACATAACAGTACGCACATAAGTGAGGCTCCGACCTCAATTGAAAAACGCAACTATAGGGCTCCAACCCCAATTTAAACCATCCATGTGTATAAATTAAAACCATACATAAGTCTAAATCCATGATCACCTAACATGCATAAATTGCAAGAATTTAAATTTAACCAATAAATTAAAATTCGCGCTTTAAGATCTAATAGCTTAAAACACGACTTAGATGCAATTCTTGTTCAAGAGCCTTTTCAATAAAACCCGAAAAACAATAAACTAATAAAATTCCAATTAATTTCTAAAAATTAATAATTTTATTCTTTCAATATTTTCATAAAATAAAGTTTGTAATTTTTCCAAAATTTAAATCGCTTAAATTTTCAAAATCCCAATTTAAACAATTATTTCAAAAAATAATTCAAATTTAATAAAAATAAAATTTTTCAGGAAAAATTAAATCGGGATCGGATTGGACTAAACACGAAAATCAAGATCGCGAAACGAAGGGCCCGGAACGGACTGCACGCCCGCCCGAGACCAAGCCCGGCAGTCGTGCAGCATCGCGCGCAAGGCGTGCATCCTCGCGCTCGTTGCGCGCAACAGCTGGGCGGGAATGGGCGAGCGTGGCCGGCAGGCTCCCGCGCGGTTGCGGGAGGGATGTGTGGGCTTGCCTAGGCGCTGGCGGGCAGTCCCGTGCGGTTGCGGTACTGCTGGGTGGGCGGGCGCGCGGGCCTGGGCGTGCTACGCCTTAGTACGTCCAGGCTCGTGTTTTCGTAACGCGATTTTGTGTTTCGTACTTTTAGTTCAAAAACCAACAACAATCCAAAATTTAAAAACACGATTTAAATGTATTTGATCCAAAATAATTTCAATCAAATTTTCGAAAACGTTTTTCAGAAACTTTTAGGAAAAATAAAGTTTCGTAATTCAGGCTTTCTAAAAGAACTCAAGAATACCTAATTCGCATCTAAGCCTAAGAATTTCTACCAAATTCAGTTAATTGAGACGAATCAAAAACACGATTAACGAGGTGGCTCTGATACCACTTGTTGGAAAACAGGAATCAGAAAGCAGCGGAAAATTAAAAAAAAATTTCCAACAAAAGGATCTTGGACTCGCAATCGTGTATCCAAATTCGTAGAGATCAAGAAAGTCACTTGGGTAGTAGCTTTCTTGACACGTTTTGAGCCGCCCTCAAACGCGCTTCATGTGGTAATGGCAACCCGTCCCTCGAAAGTCTCTTTCTACTTCAGAATCCATTGTAGGGATAGCAATCCACACCAACCTAGATTCAAATCATGTTAGGGAAGTTCTTAACAATATGACATAAAGAAAGAAACATGAAACGAGAAAGGCATGATTGAAACTCCCTTCGAAAACCAGTTTTGTGAAAGTAGAAATCTGCCAGTCACAAAACCCTCGTGAAAAATTTCATCCTTCAGGATATGGACGAACGGTTTTCGCCATCTTCTTTGGTTCGATTTTTTCACTCGTTTTCTGTTGGGTTCAGAATCGTTTCATCATCCCTTCTGGACGTTTTGCTTGATCCCCACTCCTTGGTAAAGCTCGAATCTTCAAAACTTCTAACTTGAAGCTCTTTAGAGATAGTCCACCAACTTGGCTACAATCTAACTAGTAAGGATGCTAGTTCTCTAGTTAGTGTTTAGGCTTAACCTAGGGTTTTGTTTATCTTGGAGAAAGGATGGTGTTCAACACATGAACCAAAAGAATTCTCGATTAGCTCTAAGAGGAGCTCGAGCTCCCCTATTTATAAGAGGGGGAGGACCGAAATTCCTAGTCCTTATGGACTAGGGTTTTGGCCCCTCTCTCTCCTATTACTTGATCATCAAGTAATTTTGACTTTGACTTTGAATTCAAATTCAAATCAACTTTCAAGAGAGCTAAAATATCCAAACTATTTTTGGATAATTTTATACTTTATTTATTTAAAATAAATAATTTATTTTTTATCTAATTAATTAATTCACAATTAATTAACTAGATTATTTTTTTCCAAAATAAGACTTTCTTTTTAATTCAAAATTAAACCAAAGTCTGTTAAATAATTAATCACATTAATTATTTAACACATAAATAAATATACACATATATTTACACACGTGTGAGACACGTGTCACAAGGAATATACACATATATTTGGCCCGATTAACTCGTTTAATCATTTTCAAACCTCAACTCATGTAACCAAGTTGTTGTGTGTGACCCTCTAGGTTCTCAATTCAATTAGCAGTGACCCTAATTAATTAATTCACTAATTAATTAATCAGTCCACAGATTAAACTACCATAGTCTAGCAACAGGTGTTTAACCCCTAGCTGAATTGGAATGTTCGGATTCGACAGAACCTTTAAGTCATTGATTAATGTGAGATACAATCCTCCTACTTACTATCTCTCAACCAAGATCTAGGGTAAGGGAATAATCAGAACCCTAATAATCCGGTCTTAAAGCTAAGTGCATTTCATATCCATTTGATCTCAATCCAAGAAACCCTTTTCTTGATGTCTTGATCTACTGCCTTGGCCAAGGACTCCATATGGCATATGAATGACTTACACAATAAGAGATCACCTTGCATATGCAAGTGTAGGTCCTTTCTTGATTATCATTCACTTTCATGAATCACTTGTGCAGCCCCAGCATAAGCCTTGAATCATTTGTCTAAGGCGACACCCTTTAAAGCTTATACCTAAGACTACAAAGTTAACTCATAAAGTGACAAGGAACCTCAAGTCTAAGGATCAATTAATCACATCAATGACTCGTGAGATATTTCCTAATCTGGAAGTTTCTATTTCCTGAAATAGAAACTTCCTTTCCCATTTAGGAATGTTCTCACACGGGGCACCTCAGTGAACTTACTTATTAAAGTAATTACCCTCATGTATCACGCACGTATCAACTATACACTTTGCACCTACATGAAACAAGGTGGTCCTTCTTAAGGGCGTGATCCCACAAGCAAGCCTTAGAGGAGTCAGGTTGACACTCCCACTGTCGGTAGGACTCATCGGCTTGGAGTATTTTACTAATCATGACTTATGTGATATAGGGCTCGTTTCATGAACCATTTCACCTAAATGGTAGAGTCCTAAAGTCATCAGGATTAGAGGAGTTCTCATACATGTGCACATAATGGAAACACACAAAACACGTATTGGCATATAAAGAAGTGTTTGCCCATGATTGTAATCAATCGTATATTATTCAAAGATTGTTTGTGATATAAGGAAAGTCCCAAAGCAGATTACGCCAAACCAGCTTTCTAGGGCACTATTCCTAACAATGTAGGCCCTCGAAAAGAATGGTACTTGGGAGAAATGCAGACTTCCCGATGGAAAACGAATGGTAGGATGTCGATGGGTATTCACAGTTCAATACAGGGCAGATGGAAGTGTGGAAAGGTAGAAAGCCAGACTAGTGGCTAAGGGGTACACACAGACATATGGGGTTGACTACTCAGAGACATTCTCCGTGGCTAAAATTGACACGATTAGAGTCATGTTCTCTATAGTGCGAACCAGGAGTGGCCATTACACCAGTTTGATGTAAAGAATGCATTCTTACACGGTGAACTGAGAGAAGAAGTCTATATGGAGCCTCCTACGGGTTTCTCAGGAAAATATGGTAAAGGGGAAGTGTGTAGACTGAGGAAAGCATTATATAGTTTGAAGCAATCTCCTTGAGCATGGTTCGGAAGGTTCACTGAGGCTATGAGAAGGTATGGATATCATCAGAGTAACTCTGATCATACGTTGTTCCTGAAGAGGAGAGATGGAAAAGTTACTTTTCTCATAATATATATGGACGACATGATAATTATGGGAGATGACTCAGAAGAGATATCTCGACTACGAGAAAATCTGTTCCAGGAGTTCAAAATGAAGGATTTGGGGGAACTAAAGTATTTTCTAGGAATAGAGGTATTGAGATCTAGACAAGGTATCTTTATCTCCCAACGGAAATTCGTTCTAGACCTTCTTGCTGAGATCGGGCTACTTGAATGTAAACTAGCTGACACCCCGATGGCTGTTAATCATGGGTTATAGATTGTAGAAGGAGCAGAGAAAGCTGATAAAGGTCAGTATCAGTGTTTAGTTGGGAAACTAATCTATCTTTCCCACACCCGGCCGGATGTAGCATATGCAGTAGGGGTCCTCAGTCAGTTCATGCACCGGCCTCAGAAAGAGCATATGGATGCAGCACTGAGAGTATGTCGATACTTGAAAGGGCATTCTGGAAGAGGTGTCTTATTTGAGAAACATGGACACTTAGATATTGAGGCGTATACCGATGCAGATTGGGCAGGAAATCCAGTTGACAAGAGGTTAACTTCTGGGTACTTTACTTTAGTTAGTGGAAATTTGGTGACTTGGAGAAGTAAGAAGCAAAAGGTGGTAGCTATGTCGAGTGCAGAAGCAGAGTTTCGGGGCATTGCACGTGGAGTAACCAAAGTTCTTTGGTTGAGAAAGTTGCTCGAAGAAATTGGTTTTACCGCGGCAGGGGCATGCAAGTTAAGGTGTGACAACCGGGCTGCTATTAGTATATCAGAAAACCCGGTACAGCATGACTGGACAAAGCACGTAGAGGTAGACAAATATTTTATCAAAGAGAAGCTAGAGGAGAAAGTCATTGACATTCCTTTTGTACGGTCTGAGGATCAGTTAGCGGATATCTTGACGAAGGCTGTAAATGGAAGGATTTTTAGTGAAGTTTTGAGCAAGTTGAGCATCGTCGATCCGATACTCGACTTGAGGGGGAGTGATAGAAAAGCTATTAGTTAGGAATTTGTGTATATCCTATTATTGGCTTACCGTGTTTAGATGGACTCTTTCTTGTATTATATATTGTAACCCTAGTGTATGTTTTCTGTAATCACGAAACACAGCAATTAAGGAAGATTTTCCCAACACCATGTTTTCTCTATTATTAGTTAGGAATTTGTGTATATCCTATTATTGGCTTACCGTGTTTAGACGGACTCTTTCTTGTATTATATATTCTTTCATGATAGTGATGCTAAGGTTACCTTAAGTATTCCCTTAGGAGAATGGAGGAGGAAGGATACGTTAATATGACACTATAATAAGAACGGGATCTTTTCAGTAAGAAGCACATACCATCTAGCGTGTGATCTTTCAGTAACTACGCATGGAATCAGGGGAAAGATTTGGAAACTTGGGGTGCAACCTAAGATTCGGAATTTTGTGTGGAGATGTTGCCGTGATATCCTCCCGACGGGTGCGAACCTAGTCCGTCGGCATTGCAGTACAAGCGCGGCGTGTGTTAATTGCAATGAGACAAATGAAGATATGGCCCATTCGCTCTTCCTCTCCCCCGTTTCTAGGCAGACTTGGGCACTCTCTAACTTACCTTGGGCGATTGTTCAGCATATATCCCATAACTTCTGTGATGGGTTGCTTCGCACCTTACAGGAGCTGGATGATGATGTTGGAAATCGTTTGGTTACTGTAACGTGGTCTCTCTGGGGCAAGGAATAGAAAAAGGGCTGACAACATCTTGGCCCTACCTCATGAACAGCTGGATTTCGCTAGTAGCAACCTGATTTGCATAACTCCTGCTATTGACGAATTTCGGCACATGAACACCGGGCACGAAGCTGTGAAGTGGAGCGAACCAGAAGTGGATTTTGTTAAAGTAAATCTCAATGTGGCGGTGTTTAGCGAGGCGTCAACTATCGGAATAGGGGTGATTGCCCGGAATTCCAACGGCGAATGCGTGGGATTGGAAACTGATATGAAGCGCAACCTTGCTGATCCTTCTGTTGCGGAGGTCATGGTGGCACTCTCGGTTGCGCCTTTGGCCTGGGACTTTGGCTGGAATAGAGTGATTTTGCAAGGCGATAACATAAACATCATCAATAGCCTTCATTCGGAGAATGAGGAATTCTCGGTTTTGGGTAATATCATTTCGGATATCAAATTCATTTGTTCTTCCTTTAGTAGTGTTAGTTTCTCTTTTATACGTCGTGGCGTTAATAAGATAGCCCACATTTTATCTCGTAATACGATTTCGACCTGCGTTGGTTCTTCCGATGTTCCTTTGTACATTGTGAACTGGTTTCGTCCTACTTGCAACAAATTGGCCTTTGTGGCCTCCATTTCCTTAAAAAAAAAAAAAAAAAGAAAAAAAATGGAAGACCAAGGGTGAACACTCATCGTTTACGGCATGGACTACCAGGGTATCTAATCCTGCTCGCTCCCCAATCCCCATGCTTTCGCACCTACCGAATCCATCAATTATTTTGAGAGACAAAAACGGGTGTAAAAGAATCCATTGAGTTGTTTGGATAGACAGAAAAGGTGATAGCACTAGCGGAGTAATCTCATTCTACCATGAATTTACGCTAACCGAGAATTAAAAATCTTTTGCATCTCAATTTTTTTAATTGAAATTTAGTGAGATACGTGAAAAAAATCTAAGAGTGTATAAGAGAATTGAAGTGGGAAAAGAAGCAGGAAATTTATCTAAGAATGTAATAGAAAATTCAAGCAGGGAAATTAAGAAACAGAAAATTAGCTCCGATGATCGATAGTGTCACTTTATAAAATGAATCATTTTTGTCTTTCTCATTTGAACTTATTTTTATTGCAAAATATCATTCCATCTACGTGATATTTATAAACCGTCATTCTCATATTATTTTAAGTGGTTTTTCGAATTTTAAGTAATTTTACAGTACCTAAATACTATATACGCAATGTGGACATATTTTTAATAAAGATAAATTGATTTTTCCATTATTTCAGACAAGCACAACTCTTATAAGATAATATATATTTTTTATAAGATAATATATTGAAAAGATATATATATATAATTACAAATTAACTGAATGAATATGTTCTAGTTTTATGAAAGAAATTATCTGATTGGATACGTTTTAGTTAGTAAAGTCTCTATATCACTTATGCGTTCTAGTTAGGAAAGTTTCTATTTCACTTATGCAGATTGTGGTCCATAACCTTTCATGTTATCAAATTCTCCCTATTCAATGATGCTTATGAACAAAGCAAATCATTTTAAAAAGATGAGGATGTATCAAATAATTTCAAAAATCATAAGGATATGTTATTGTGTAAGTTCTAGTTTTAAAAAAGAAATTATCTGATTGGATACGTTCTAATTAGGAAAGTTTCTATTTCACTTATGCAGATTGTGGTCCATAACCTTTCACGTTATCAAATCTATACTATTATATAATTGAAAACCATGTTTGACTTTTTTGTTATGCATTTTGATGGTATGAAATTTTGTGGATTTTTTAAGATTTTTAATTAAATAAAAAAATATGGTTGATAGATTTTTATTTTATATATTATTTTATTATGAAAATAAAAGTAACTAAGGAAAATAATTATCTTTTCTAATATTTATTATATACTTTCTATGTATGAACTTCTTTTTAAAATTATATATATTTTTATCAATATAAATAAATATCATAATTAATGAGTTTTAAGTTAAGAAAGATTGAATTGATAATTTTATATATCAAGACATCCACTCCATAATTAGGATGATATTTAATAATATTATTAATTAGGATTAAAAAATTGATAAAAATTAAAACCAAAATCTTTATTTGTATACTATTTTATTATGGAAATAAATATTACTAACAAAAATAATTATTTTGGACAATATTCATAATATATTTTCCATGTATGATTTTTTTTTTCCAAATTATACATATTTTTATTAATCTATATCTATACTATAATGTATAGCAAGGGTGTCTTTTGACTCAATACTTTTTTCTCTTTTTTTATTTTTTAAAAATTATTTGATTGGTCAATTAACTTTCCAATATATTTGATATTTTTTAAACTTTAATTATTTACCCAAATCACATTAATTAACTTATTGATTTTATAAATTTAGGAAATATCCCATTAATAATTAACCACACAATCTTTAATATTTTTAAGATTTTTAATTAGTAATATTATATTTATGTTAAAGGGTATTAATTGATTCCAATTATTTTTTTTTTTAAAAAAAGGTACATATATAGATATCTTAATTAATTGATTGGTTTTATTAATTGAAATAAACTTAACATATTTTGCCATAAATTAAGGAATTAACCTTTTTTAACAATTTTTTCAATAAATAATAATTTGCATAATATATTATGAAATCTTAAAATTAACTAAGAAGATTTCTTTCTGTTTTCAACCATTAATTCATTATTTATAAGTTTTGACTTAATTAAATAGATTAAGTATTAAATATAGCTCAAAACATTGCACAAATATTGAATATACCTCAAGTCTACATTTTTCTAATTAATTCTTCCAGAGATGTAGTAGCCTCTTTTATGATTAATAGAGCAGATTTTACATGATGAATCATCAATCACAATTTATATATTGCAAACTATTTCTTTAATATATGTTTGTTATGTTATTTTTTAGTTCTTACTTTCTTCTCATTGCAATTGTTTAGAGATAAAAAAATGGTTGATGGGATGCTATTTCATCCTATAAATATAGGAATTAAGAGGTAAATTTTTTTCTTCCACCTTCACAATACATATATTTTAATTTTTCGTAGTTGTTGTTTGTATACTAATTTACGGTTTCTTTTCTCATTTTTTTGATAGAGATATCTTTTGAAGTCATTGTTCAAATACCGATCCATGATAAGGTAATTATATATATCTTTGTTTAAGAATAATATTCCTATATTTTAATTTTTTTGTGGTATTTATTTCTATACAAATTTATATTTTTTCCTTTTTTTGCCCGTATAGGAAACTACCTTTTGATGTTTTTGTTCAAATATCGATCCGTGATAAGGTAATTATGCATATCTTTGTTCAAAGATAATTATGTATTATTTATATACCTTTTTTGTATTAATATATCACCCAGGTCATTCATGTAAACTATATTGCTATTAGTTTTTATTTTAAAACAACTTATGAAAGAGTAAAAATAATATTTATTATCTCAAAGTCTTATTGTATTATTTTTTCATTGTATAGTTCATATAATCACTTATTAATCTATGGTATAAATTTAGGTGAACACAAAAAAATTATTCCTATACTTTTTCCGTAAATATTCAATGGAGATATATATACTTTTTAATATTTTTTTTATAAATAAATAAATTACTAAATTATTTTGTATAATACTTAATTACAATATTCCCAACTCAAATCCATTAAAAATAATGGTGGAAATTGTTACCTAATCATCTCATCCGGTCTCTTCTATTTTAGATCTACTATTTTTAGTGCATATTGTGCATCAATATTCATTCTTTATAAATTTTGCATCTTTTAAATGTTTGGAAATAAAATAAAAGTTACTTTTTTCTTTTTATTGCATTATAAGTTTACTTCAATATTACCTCGTTATTCTTATTAGTTTTTGTGGTAATTGTGTATAATATATTTTTTTGGTAAAATTGTGATTATAATTGATTTACTTTGTGTTTTTTTATTTTATGAACTTATCGATAAGATGCCTTCCAAGTTCACATACTAAGATAGAATTTTTTTAATGTTCTTAATTAACTTTTTTTTGTTTGTTATTATTAATATTTCTACTTTGCTTATGATTAAGAGGAATTTTAATAAAGTATATATTTTAAAACTTTTTTGCAATATATGTTTTCTTAAATCCTACTTATCATTTATACTTTCATAGTTTCCTTTTGTATATTAATTAATTTATTTTTCTTATTTTGTTTAATAATTGTATTATCAAATTGAGCATTTAGGAATATATATATTGAATGTATATTTCACTACTGATGAAATATACATTATTTTCTATTAGTTTAATTTTTATCATTAAATATCAAAGTATATTATTTATTTTTTAAAATTCGTGTAAAGCACGGGGGTTATTGCTAGATTTGATTTATAGAAAGGATGTATTTAACCCAAATCAATGTAATTTTGATTTATAGGACATACATAATTTATGTTAGTTTATTTCTAATCAAAATTCTAATTCTTAAAATTTTAAAAAAATTTAATCGATAAATAGTTGTTTGCTTTAAATATAAATTTTTTTCCCTAAATTGTTTATATAACTCTGGCTCCTTGATTTCCTAAATTAATAAATCCATTCAAACCTTTATGTAAGTCAAATCTTTCCTAATATGTATTACTTTTTTCTCTCAAATCATAATTTCTACAAGAAATTTTTAAAACCTAAATTGTGATACCACTTTCAAACATAAAATGTTCAATTTTTGTGTTTAGTTCATTTTTTTTCTCATATAAACTGCTCCATTATTTGTACATCAATTCGGGAGATTGGTTGAAATCGAGTAAAGACTCAGACACTCCCTTCAAATTTGCAAATTAGGTTAACGAAATATGTTAAATCTTTTCGCTTTTTAATCATAAATTCATTGTTGAGCGTTTTTCTCTATCTATTTTGCGCTAAATTCATATTTTAATTGTTCTTATGATTTGTTTATCTTATTTATTTAACATTGTATAACTTTTTCAATCATGTTTGATAATATAATTTAATTTTTTAGTAAATTTTATATTTTTGTGATTTTTCATTGATTTTACTTTGTTTTCAAAATATTATTTACTTATTACTTTTATATTTAAAATTTAATTTTTAATTTTTAGTACGTAGATGAGTATTTTTTTATTTTTAAAATTGATAAAATTTTTATAACTATTTTTTATTTATGTAATAGTCGTTCTTTTACCACAGTTATTTTATTTCATTAAATTTTAATTTTCAAAATTTTTGAATTTCTGAATTTATAAAATAATTTGAGTGATAGTTTAGCACAACTTTTATATTACTTTGGTGATTTTTTAAATCAAGATGTATTATTATAGTTCTATGTGATGAGGCATAAAACTACGTTCGAATTAAGACCGTCCACGTGTCAACACCTGGCGATAGGGGAACTGGACGCCCCAACCTACCCCCTCGCTTACTAGAACAGGCCAGTGAGCCTCGGCCAACCATTCAGGTAAAAGGATCAAGCTAACTGGCCTGACGATCGCGTCCCGACCCTCAGGGTCACCCTTCACAGGGAAGCACCCACAAGAGGGCCCCATTCATGATGCTCGGGATCTTGGCGCTCATGGGTCATCTGTCGTGGGGGGCCCATCCGTACACCTTTCGAGCGTCACCAGCGCTCGTGCATGATCCTACCCCACTACGATGGATCCAAACCTTAACAAAGAGGACCTTGGGCCTTCCTCACACGCGACCCTCGCCAACAACCTCTGACACAAAGGTAGTGCGCACCCCGCACCTGACACGCCGCCTCCCTTTCAGAAACATCACTCTCACACTCTCACGGGCTGACATGTGTTAGGGCAATACAGGTTTGGGACCACACGGTCAATTTACCTCTATACCCTCACCCCTAATATATAAATAAGGGAGAATGCATGCTTTCTCCCCCAAGGAATCTTCCTCATACACACACCATACTGGGCAAACTTTCTTCTGCATCTTCTCAAGCTCCGTGACACCTTCACCACAGTTGCATCATCATCACACTTTGCACTCTTGGTGTTATCCTAGCTGGAAGAACCCACGCTCATAAGGAAACCCAGTTCCTGAGGCTCTCACGCCTGTGATGGTCTTTCCCTTTCTAAACAAACATTGAAAGTGTTGTTGCATTTTAGGAACTCAGATTCCTGCACCATCATTTTTGGCGCCGTCTGTGGGAAATCCATCACCACCGTCTTCATCATCATCAGTTTCTTCCCTAAAGCTAGTTGAAAAGTGACACCAGCGACTCTCAACATGGTGATTGCAACGAGGTCGGGAGCGGTAGGAAGCAGGGGTACTCTTCCCCCTGTCAATGAAGAGAATGCAGGAAACAACGCTCCTGCCGGGGGCACGCCCCCGCCCGCGGCCGGAGATGGGGCCGAAAATACGGAAACGGTCGCTGCAACTCTCCCCCCAGAGGAAACGAAGCAGGAGGATCGGGCTTCAATCCTCCTCCCCCAACCTTCGCCCAGAACGTTCCAGCCTCTCATCCCGGCATGTACACTATGGCCATGCCCCCGCCAGGATATGCTCCTATGCAATCGGGAATGATGCCCGGGATGGTGCCCATGGTACAGCCGTATCCAGTGGGGACACTAAACCTCCCTCTGTCGCTGCCCAAAGAAATACAAGGGGTGGAAATGCCCCAGATTACAACCCAACAACTCCAAGCTCTTTATGCGCAATGTGAAGGGCAGGCGGTACAGAACGCCTGGGAGCACTTCACTGCTGCCTATTTCCCCTCGTTGGCAGGAGCTCGAGCGGCACCGCCCCTAGGGGGACTCCCGGCTCACCCGTTTATAGTGACACAAAATGCGCTGAGGGCCCAGCAACCTCCCCCACCACCGATACAGGAAAATGAAGTCCCGCCGAGGGTCCAACAAGGGCAGCAACCAGCGGGCAATGAGAGGGCCCCGCAAAATGAGGGGGCTGGAGACAACGAAGAAGTCCGATCGAGGGCCACAGAAAGGGCAAACCATAGAAATGTCGGTGACCCTCAGCTCGCCGCTGTGCAGGATCAGCTTAAGGGGCTCCAGAATGTAGTGGAGCAGCTCTCTCGAGCAAGGTCTCAAGTCCCCCGTGATGGGAACGAGAGGTCCAGGGCCAGAGACGCTCGCCGACCACGTAACCCAATTTCTCACCGTCGAAGGGAGGCCAGCTATGAGGACCCCGAGGACAGGGATTATCGAATCGTGACAGGCGACTCCCCCCTTGTCGAGGAGGTGCTGATGACCCGCGCAGGGAAGGGCAAGATTCCCACGTCCGTCAACAGATACGATGGGACCACTGATCCAGCTGAGCACCTGGATCACTTTGTGCACTTGATGCATTTGTATGACCATCCGAGCAACTATTGGGCCAAGGTGTTTGTCACTTCCCTCACTGGAATGGCCCAAGACTGGTACAAAAAGCTCCCCCCGCGCTCAATCCGAGGATACTATGACCTGACGGACGCTTTCATAAGCCACTTTAACTCTTTGAAGGCACCAGCCCCGGCCGTGACTGCTCTCTACAGCTTGGTCCAAGGGCCGAACGAGACGCTCAAATCTTTCATGGGGAGGTTCAACAAAGAAATTTTATTGGTGGAAAAGCCCTCGATGGATTTCATGAGGCACGTTCTCTTTGGAGCTATCAACATGAAGCACTATGTCAGCAAAGAGTTTGTGGAAGAGGTAGCCAAGAAAAAGCTACTTCATTGATGGAGATTAGGGAGATAGCGGACTCTTTCTTCACCCTTGAGGATATGTACATCGCGAGGGATCAGAAAATGGCGAACGCCCCTCGCCCAACAAAGCCCCCGAGGACAGAGGAGATTCAAACAGGGGTCGCCGCCGCAGCCCTATCCCCGCTCGTCGTAATTCCTCACCCCTGCGTAAGTTCGAGCGCATTCCCCTCAACCGCCCAATCACCGAAGTTTATTCCATGGCGGACAAAAAACTGTTCAAGAGACCGCCCCGGTTGAGGGAAACTGAGGCTCAGAAGCGCTCTGGAAAGTACTGCGCTTTTCATAAACAGAAAGGGCATGACACCAACGAGTGCCGCCAGCTTGAAAGTGAGATTCAGAGACTTATCGTCGGGGGGCACCTCAAGGAGTTTGTGAGGGTGCTGGAGAGATACGATGAACACTGAGCTGAACGAGCGCAAGGTAGAGGAAGGAGCCGTTCGTGATCACGCAGCCCCCGTCACCACCACACCGAATCAAGCGACCGTGGAAAGGGGAAAGCAGCGGATGTCGAAAACCAACCTTTTGCGGTCATCTATATGATCGCCGGCGGATCCTCGGGAGGCGATTCTAATGCTTCCCGTCGACGCCACATTCGGAGTTACGATCAACGGTCGTCCCTGCCCAAGCCTGTACTCTCTGTCGACAGCTCTCAACGCTCGAAAGAAGATGAAGTTGTAGGGTTTACGGAGAAAGATCTGGAACACATTGTAACACCCCATGGGATCGGTGAAACCTCTGACTGTCCCATGGTGGTTAGTTTAGACGTTCATAACCATGTTGTAAAGAGGGTTCTAGTTGATAGTGGAAGCTCTGTGAACGTTCTCCCGTACTCAACGTTTCAAAAAATGAACATAACGAATATTCCTCTCGAACCCCTCAAAACAGCCCTCGTTGGTTCGGAGATTGTCCCTCGCGGGCAGATTCGCTTGGCCACCTCTTTCGGTCGCGCGCCACAGCGAAAAACTTTGAGTGTACTTTACACCGTCGTTGAAGTGGACCTCCCTACAACATTATCATTGGGCGCCCAGCCCTCGTGGATTTCAAAGCTATAATCTCCACTTATCATCAGAAAGTCAAATTTCCCACCCCCGAAGGCACGGGCGAAATCTTATGCAATGTTAAAGAATCTTGGAAATGCTACGTCCTTTCCCTTCGAAGGCATAAGCCCAAACAAACCATTCAAGCGGGATCCACCAAAAAATCAGTTGACTTCCCCGAATTAGACGAAGATGGCCCGGAACGCAAAAGGGCCAAGTTGTACAGAAAGAAGAATAAAAGAAAAGCCCCCGGTGAGCCCCAACGCCTGGTAGATGAGCCGCTCGGGGCCGTCGAAGGATCTTCCTCCGAAAACGAGGATGCTCGGCCCTCGGGCGAGGAAGGAAGCAGGCTTACTGGGAAAAAATGAGCGCTCGAGGCTCCGAGGCCTGAGGTTCGCATCGAGCCCGCCGAAAAGTTTTTGACCATCGAATTGGAGCCGGGGAATTCAGATAAGACCAACCAGATTGGCTCTAATCTCGACGGTCCCTCCCAGGTTATGATGATTGATTTTCTCCGGGAGAACCTCGATGTATTTGCTTGGAAAGCTTCTGATCTCACTGGGATAGATCCGAGTGTCATAGTCCACAGGCTCAACGTGGACCCAACCTTCAAGCCAGTCAAACAGAGGAAAAGGGACGTCCACGGTTTCAGAAGGCGGGTAATTGAAGAGGAAGTAGGTAAACTTCTTGACGCCCAGTACATTTAGGAAATTTTATATCCAGAATGGCTCTGCAACGTGGTGCTCGTCCCCAAAAGCGCCAACAAGTGGCGAATGTGCAATGACTTTATGGACCTCAACAAGGCATGCCCCAAAGACCCTTATCCCCTACCGAGGATTGACCAATTGGTAGATTCGACCGCAGGATGCGAGCTCATGAGCATGATGGATGCTTTTCAGGGATACTATCAGATCTTCATGGCTCCCGAGGACCGCCCCAAAACCTCGTTCGTGGTGCACATAGGAGTTTACTGTTTCAAAGTTATGCCCTTCGGACTCAAAAACGCGGGAGCGACTTATCAGCGCCTCGTAAACAGAATGTTCGAGCACGAGATAGGAAAGTCTATGGAGGTATATGTGGACGATATGATAGTCAAGAGCGAGCGTCAGGAATCCCATCTGGAGGATCTCAGACAAACTTTCAACATCCTACGTCAGTATGGAATGAAATTGAACCCCTCCAAGTGCACATTTGGTTTTAGGGGCGGTAAATTTTTGGGATACATGGTCAGTCAGTGAGGTATAGAGACGAATCCGGAGAAGATTAAGGCAATCCTTGATATCCCCTCCCCTCGAAATGTGAGGGAAGTTCAAGTGCTGGTGGGAAAGATTATTTCATTAAATAGGTTCATCTCCCGCTCGGCGGACAGGAACCTACCCTTTTTCAAGATTTTGCGCAACGCTTGTAATTTCTCCTGGAACGATGAATGTGAGAAAGCTTTGCAGGATATGAAGCTATACCCCGCGAGCGCACCACTGTTGACCAAGCCTTGCCCTGGAGAGAACTTGATTATTTACCTTTCAGTCTCCGCGGAGGCTACGAGTGCTGTCTTAGTGGCTGTCCGTGAGAGTAAACACATGCCGGTCTACTATTTGAGCAAAACTTTGCAGGGTGCGGAGAAGAGATACATGGAAATAGAGAAATTCGATTTTGCACTCGTTAATGCGTCCCGAAGGCTAAGGCCATATTTTCAGGCTCATTCTATCACAGTGCTCACAGACCAACCCCTCAAGCAAGTACTGTCCAAGCCAGACGTATCAGGAAGGTTAATCAAATGGTCCATTGAACTCAGCCAATTCGATATTACCTTCGAGCCTCGTACGGCGATACAGGCTCAAGCAGTAGCAGACTTATTAGTGGAGCGATTTAATTGGGATACCGAGGCCCCAGCAGAAGAAGGGTTATGGCTCCTGCACACAGATGACTCCTCGACCTCGCAAGGGGGGGAGCCGGGGTGACTCTCAGAGACCCTCACGGTTCAGAAGTGGATTACGCTATTAAGTTGGCGTTCCAGGTTACCAACAACGAGGCAGAGTATGAGGCCCTAATCCAAGGGCTATGGATAGCTTTCCAGAATGGTGCCGCCCGTGTAACCGCTTATGTTGATTCCCAGCTGATCGCAAGCCAGATCGATGGCACTTAAGAGGCTCGAGAAGCCACTATGGTGCAGTATTTAGCGAGGGCTAAGAATGTGATCGCCAAGTTCAAAGAGTTCCATTTGTTGCAGGTCCCCCGAGCAGAAAATGAACGTGCGGACGCTCTTTCCAAGTTCGCTTCAGCCCTCGATGACTCGTGCGAGCGCTCAGTCACGTTCCTCAGGACGGAAAGACCACTGATTAGGGAGGTAGAACCCTCGAGCGAGGTGAGCATGATAGACCCCGCTGAACCTTATTGGTTCGATGACATCATTGAGTTTATTAGGGAGGGGACTTGTCCGAGCGATAAGGTGGAAGCTCGGAAGGTTAGGAGTAAAGCCCCTCGCTTTTCTCTTGATAGTGACGGTCGGCTATTCAAACGATCTATTCAAGGTACACCGTTGAGATGCCTGCGACCCTCGTAGGCTAAGGAAGTGTTGGAACATGTTCACAGCGGAAGTTGCGGGAATCATTCCGGAGGTCGAATATTGGCCAAGAAAATCTTGAGGAGTGGGTTTTACTGGCCTTCATTATTACAGGATGCCATCAGTTATTCCAGAAAGTGTCCTAAGTGCCAATTTCACTCTAACACACCCCAGTTGCCGGCGGCTCAGATGATCCCTATTGATGTTTCGTGGCCCTTCGATCAGTGGGGCATCGATATTGTGGGACCCCTTCCAATAGCGGTCGGGCAAAAGAAATTTTTGATCCTCGCTGTGGATTATTTCACTAAGTGGGCTGAAGCAGAAGCGATAGCCAAGATAACGTTCAAAGTTGTGAGAGATTTCATTTGGAAAAGCATCATCTGCAGATATGGCATCCCGAGGGTGCTTATATCAGACAACGGCTCCCAGTTTATCGCTGATGACACACGGGAGTGGTGCTATAAACTGGGAATTGAGCAACGATTCACTTCCGTGGGCCACCCTCAAGCCAATGGTCAAGCTGGAGTGACTAACCGGACCATACTCCAGCATTTGAGAACGATGCTCGAGAGTAAGAAAGGGGAATGGGCTGAAGAACTTCAAGGTGCCCTATGGGCATATCACACCATCCCCCGAACGGCGTCTGGGGAAACTCCTTACTCTCTGGTGTACGGCTCCGAGGCTATGATACCTGCGGAGATCGCCCAAGAGTCCGCACGCGTTGCCTATTTCGAGCCTGCCACCAACGAAGCCAACCGAACATTCGAATTGGACTTATTAGACGAGAGGAGGAACTTAGCCTGGGCTCGCATCCACAAATACAAGGCGACTGTAGTCCGCCAGTATAGCAAGCGTGTCAAAGAAAGGACTTTCCAACTGGGGGACTTGGTCCCTAAAAAAGTTGAAGTTTCTAAACACGTGGGTAAGTTGGATCCCAATTGGGAAGGCCCCTTCAAAGTTGTCCAAGTACGAGCAAACAACACCTACTTGCTAGAGACTTTGCAAGGCGAGCGTCTCCCGAGACCTTAGAACGCGTGCAACCTCAGAAGGTTCTACGTGTAAACGTCAGTCTTTGTAATTGCCCGTTTGCGACATGGTGTACTTTCTTTTGACAGAAAGCGTGTTGTAATCATTTTGAAAATTGCAAGTATAACAGTAAGTATTTGATTATTTATTATATCATTTATTTGCTTTCTTTTTGGTTAACGATTCGGGCGATCGAAAGTCTACTCCGTGTCGAGCGTCCTCCACGTCGAAACGGCTTAAGTAATACCCCTACGCTATCTGTGTGTTGAGAATTCTCCACACTGAATAGCTTGACAATTCGTAAGTATATCAGTCCTAAGAACGAACGTGACAAAGGACGGGATGCTAAACGCTTAATTTACGCCAACTGGGTGCTCACCGTGCCAATTCGCGCTCGTAAACCTCCGATGACCCTCAGTTTCTCGAGTAAGAGCACGCTCGTAAAATAGTGGATCCTAGACCAACCCTTTCATGGGTCCCTCAGAAGGACGCTAATGCTGCGGGTACGCTCGCTTTGATCCCCTACTTAGCAAATCCTACTGTTGGTTTCTAAGTACGTGCAATTCACTGGAACGTTCAAGATAAAGGGGCACATCATTTGGCCAATACTTAGTCAAATCCTCAGAGGTTTTCTAAGTTCAAATTTGAGCCTCACTGTGAATACGGCCCCGGAACTCCCATTTAGAACACCTTCGCGCCCCTGCTTGCATCCCTCAAATCACTAGATGCTACCAAATTCTAAACTGAGGGCGCATTGTGGTAAACGCCAGGGAACCTTCAGAAAAAACGCCCTCGTGCGCACACACACCCATTGCAGACACTCAAACAAGAAAGACAGATGTACAAACATCGAGCGCGATGAAACAACAGAGATCAATATTCAAAAACGGAAGGAAATGTACATAAACATCCCGACAGTAAGAGAAAAGATCCATGTATACGAAAAAAAAAAAAAACATAAGGAAATTCAGATATGCTGAAGAAATCATAAGGATTAAGTACAGATGTTAAATGTTCATAAGCAGAAAGGGAAATTTAACAAGCATTATTGAGGGGCAGCAGCTAGAGGATTCTCACTGGGCTTGGTCGTCAGGCAAAATTTGTGAAGGGCAAAGCGCCAGGTGGTGACAGATGGTGGCAACGGCGGGCGAGATGGGAAACCTCAGGCCCTCGGCCAGAACCGCGTCCCAGTAGACCGTCAACATCCCAAGCGGCAGTCGGTTGGCCCTCTCTCCTTCCTCGGGAAGTCGCATAGGGAATACTGCTTCATCCCAATACACTTTTGCCCTCAACTCCTCCAAATCATCGAGCGTCAGGATGCTCTCAATCTCGTCCGGAGATTTATCGGTTTGGTGATGGTTGTCTTACTTCACTCGCGTTGCAGGATCCTTTCCCCTTCTTTGGCGCTTTCTGGGAGGTTCAGCCTCAGCATGACGCTCGGAAGGCCCTGCACCACCTTCGGTGGTCGCGAATACCACTGTGATTCTATAATCCTGAGGCCGCACAGCACTGTTAAGCACAGGGAACACCCTCTCTCCCTGTCTCTGCATCTCCATGACGTTGCCCATCTCCTCAAATAGATCATCCATGCCCACGGGAGCACGCTCATTCATTCCTTGAACGGCGGCATCAACATCTTCATCCCTGGCTTCAGCCGGAGCCCTCGCCACTGGGATGGCGAATGGGATCTCGCCACTCGGAGAAGCTCTAGCCAACGGGACGGCCATGGGCACGTCACTATGAGGGAAAGAGCTCCCCACTAACATTTCATCTATTTCGCTCACGTAAGCCTCTGCGTTGTTATCCGCCATATCTGGGGTGCTTATTGGTTTTTGAGATTGGAATTTCTCTCAGAAAGATTGACGGAGAAGAAAGCGTCTGAAAGGGATTCAATGGCAGAAATAATAACAGTCCCTCACTTAGAAAGTTTCACTCACGTGCAACCTAAATCTAAAGTTAATACAGAAAATTGAGTGTTTATGGAGTTTTACCTAAAGTCTGAAGAACAGAAGCTCGCCGGAATCAGTAAAAGTTGCAGGGAACTATTGCTGCGTATATGCTTGAAGAAGATGGAATGCGTGAAAGAGGCTCTAAGACTTTGCAAATCCCTATTTATAGGAGAGAATTTACATTGATTAGGGCTGGAAATTCAAAACGCAATCATTTCCCGCCTAGGAAATCCCTCCACTTTTGCTAACCGCCTCACGTCTCCCGGAGTGCACGCGGTGTTAGACTGTGTCCGTTACAGAAGTCAAGCGGTCACTTCTCTAACAATGGCTTGACCCTCGGATATTCAAAAATTCAAGGCTCCATTATCTCGAAAATTCTACAGTATGCTCGAGAGATACTACAGAATTTGGGGGGCAAAATGATAAGGCATAAAACTACGTTCGAATCAAGACCGTCCACGTGTCAACACCTGGCGATAGGGGAACTGGACGCCTCAACCTACCCCCTCGCTTACTAGAACAGGCCAATGAGCCTCGGCCAACCACTCAGGTAAAAGGATCAAGCTAACTGGCCTGACGCTCGCGTCCCGACCCTCAGGGTCACCCTTCACAGGGAAGCACCCACAAGAGGGCCCCATTCATGATGCTCGGGATCTTGGCGCTCAAGGGTCATCTGCCGTGGGGGGCCCATCCGTACACCTTTCGAGCGTCACCAGCGCTCGTGCATGATCCTACCCCACTGCGATGGATCCGAACCTTAACAAAGAGGACCTTGGGCCTTCCTCACACGCGACCCTTGCCAACAACCTCTAACACAAAGGTAGTGCGCACCCCGCACCTGACACGCTGCCTCCCTTTCAGATACGTCACTCTCACACCCTCACGGGCTGACACGTGTTAGGGCAACACAGGTTTGGGACCACACGGTCAATTTACCTCTATACCCTCACCCCTAACATATAAATAGGGCAGAATGCATGCTTTCTCCCCCAAGGAATCTTCCTCATACACACACCATACTGGGCAAACTTTCTTCTGCATCTTCTCAAGCTCCGTGACACCTTCACCACAGTTGCATCATCATCACACTTTGCACTCTTGGTGTTATCCTAGCTGGAAGAACCCACGCTCATAAGGAAACCCAGTTCCTGAGGCTCTCACGCCTGTGATGGTCTTTCCCTTTCTAAACAAACATTGAAAGTGTTGTTGCATTTTAGGAACTCAGATTCCTGCACCATCACTATGTTCCTTAATAAGTTTATTCTCTATTTATCTTTTCATTTTGAGGTTTTTTTTTTTATTTTTTTTTATCATCAATAGTATTTTATATAATATATACGTTCTTTCATTTTCATACCAATTATAGCAAACACCGGTAAGCCAATAGGAGTTGGTCCAAGTGGTTAATGGGTTCATTCTCCAGGACAAGGCCATGGGTTTAAATCCCACTTGGGTGCGTGTGAGTTAAAAAAAAATTTCATTTCAATTATATTGTTTTTGATTTTCTACAATAGTCTATGATTAGATATATATATTGAGATGATTTGAATTTACTTACTTCTAATAATTATATTTTTTTTTATCTCTGTAAATTATTAAGTTGATTATATATATTTTATTTTCACATAAATTTAAATTTTTGGTTCGAAAATCAGTTTTAATATTTCTTAGCCAACCAAATGTATTAGTAATATAACTTTGCTTTTTCTATTTTTATTATTTGAATCTCCATTTATTTATTTGAATTTTAATTTTTAAAGAATTTTACTTTGTATTTTTCTATTAGATTTAAATAATTTATTAATATTTCATAATTGATATTTTGTGAAATACTTGATAATTTTTGTCATGATTTATTTTTATCATTATTTTATTATTCAAAGTTCATTTATTTACTTGAATTTCTATTTTTTGATAATTTATTTATATATTTTTATTATATTTAAAGAATTTGTTAGAGTTTCATCAAGTTGTGTGTGATTTTCTTTCAAAATCTTTTTATCTTTTTTACTTCAAAACTACATGTCTTTCTTTTATTATGTAATAACTATAAGATATATCTAATATTATTCGAATTCACAAGTACTGGGATGTTTTGAAAAGAAAATATTCATTTATTGGTTAATGCTAGCTAAATTAACGTTTTAGTATAGTTGGTTGTCATTTGTGAATTTAATATTTATTATTTT
The DNA here is from genome assembly GCA_037501455.1 of Lantana camara. Classification (NCBI taxonomy): domain Eukaryota; kingdom Viridiplantae; phylum Streptophyta; class Magnoliopsida; order Lamiales; family Verbenaceae; genus Lantana; species Lantana camara. The sequence continues at coordinate 23,269,779 of CM074855.1, read as the reverse complement.
ATAAAAAATATTAATACAAAAGTGATTATTTATATATTACGAAAGGTAACAATTTAATAAATATGTGCATAGCACGGGATGAAATGCTAAAATTTTAACATATATACTATTTTAATATATAAATTGTTTATTTTTTTTCTTTTCCACATACTTTAATCTATTTAATTAAAATATGATATTTACGTGAGTTTTATTTATTTACTATTTGTAATAAGAAAATACTTAACTTAATATACAATTTAGAATTAAATATATTAAAGTAATAAATTTGATTTCAGCAATAATTCCTTTATTATTTATAAAAACTATATATTGCGTAAATTATTTTCCATTCTATATGATTTAATTATTTATTTTAAAACTATTTTAGTTTATAAAATTCATACTTAGCATTTGTAAGTTATATTGTATATTAATACCGTGCATAGCATGGGGCATACGCTAATTCTCCCTATTCAATGATGCTTGTGATAACAAATCAAACCGTGTTAAAAAGATGCAGATGTTTCAAATAGTTTCAATACACAAAATGCAGATGGATCAAATAATTTCAAAAATCATAAGGATATATTATTGTTTTTGACGGTTTTGAGAAAATAAAATTTGAGAGATTTCCAATCCAAATTTACCATTTTCTTTTTTTTTTGGTACAAATTTACCAGTTATGGAACCATAATTTGTTAGACAATGACTAAGATAATAGAAAGCTAATTTACTCTTATTAAAAACATATCCATATCACGTGTGGGGTATTCAAGTATTGAAAATAACTTAAAAGGATGGGCGATGGTGATGTTGTAAAAATCGAATAGATGAGATGGCGGTTTATAAAAATTATATAGATGAGATGGTAATTAATTTGCAACAAAATAATAAATTCAAATGACAAAGTATAAAAACAGGTATAATTCGAATGGTAAAAAATATTTATCCCATAAAAATATCATAACTTCAAAATATGGCGCCCCTCAAAATTATGGAAAGATGAAATTCTTCAAAATTTGGCCGCTCCTGCTCAAAATCCTAGCTCCATCCTTATCATTGCAAATATTCTTACCGATTGCACAAGTTGCTTGTATCGCACCACGTACAAGCATCAAGCATGTGGTTAAAATATATCGTTATCACATCACATATCCTGGATATTTTGCTGCATTCGTTTACATTTGCGAATTCTTTCCAAAACCAGTACCAATTCTAAGATCACTTAAATAGAATTTCTCTATTCTCTAATACCACCACCATCTATGGAGATCAACATATTTCTTTTGCCCTGTCAGTCTTATGCATGCTCGCATCCTCCTCTCCAAAACAGTCTTCCGCAAATGCCGCCGGAAGCAAAACTTCCCATCCAGGCCCGAAACTATAGCCTGTAATCGGAAACCTGGACCTCGTGGGTTCCATCCCGCATCAGTCTTTCCATTTCCTGTCCCAGAAAAATGGGGAAATAATGCAATTACGCTTCGGCAAGTTCCCTGTAGTGGTCGCATATTATCCCGAGATGGCGAAGCAGTTCCTGAGGGTGCACGATATCGTTTTCGCCTCGAGGCCAGCGCTGGCTACCGGTAATACACCAGCTACAATTACTCAGGCATGACTTGAGCCCCTTATGGCCCGTACTGGATACATGCCCGAAAAATATACCTGACCGAGGTTTTCAGCCCTAAAAGACTCGAATCCTCTGAAAAGATTCGCGTTGAGGACAGAAAAAAGTTCATTGCCCATCTGCATTCCCAGTCGGGGAATAACAAGAGTCATGTGAGGTTGAGAGACCATCTAATGTGTTACACTCTGTCGAGCATAAGCAGGATAGTTTTGGGCCACAAATACTTCAATGAATCATCAAAAGATGGTGGTAATTTTGATTAGGGTTTGGAGTACATTGTGAGCATAGATGAGTTGAGACTTGAGAGTGATGTCAGACAAGTGGTTCTACCTGAACAGAATGTTCAACATTGGTGACTGGATTCCATGGCTGAGTTTTTCTTGATCTGCAAGGTTATGTTAAGGAAATGAAGGCTTTGAACAAGAAACTAGACGCTTTCTTGGATTATGTGATTGATGATCATCTTACTAGAAGGGAAGAAGCTAAGAGATCAGATTGGTTCATGACTTCGAAAGACGTGGTGGATGCGATGCTTGATTTGGCTGAGGATCCTGTTACGGATAGTGAAAATAGTAAAAATATAGAGCAAAAATAGCAATTAAACTTGGGTTGAGGTTAAAATATCTAACCTCCCATTATAAGCTCCACGTGTAGCTTGTGTATATAAACAGAACACATGTAAATTCATTATTCATTATTATGAATTATGGAGTTAATTTCTCTCAGTTCAGACTTCTCTCTCTTTTCCGTTTTTGGTAGTTTACATGGTATCAGTTGAATTTCTTGCCCTAGCTCATCACGATCTCATCTTTCTTCCATTGATCTTCCGCTGAGTTCATCAATTTTTTCTTTGAATTGCTTCGTTTCTTGCTTGGTTTCGTGATTTTCTGGATCGATTCATCCGCTTTCTTCGCGATTCCAGCTGCTTTCTTCGCGATTTCAGCTACTTTGTTCGCGATTTTGTCTGATCTCTTCGTGATTTCATCGTTTTTCTGTGTTTTTCAATGGCTTCCGCAAAGGCCGTCGCTGCAGCTGAATCGCGTCTCACCGCTTCCAGTCCTTACTACCTACATCCCAATGAGAATCCGGCTCTGACGATGGTTTCATCTCCTTTGGATGGCTCCAATTATCATACTTGGGCGCGTGTAATGAAGATGGCGCTTCTCTCCAAGAACAAATACGTTTTCGCCTCTGGTGCGCTGCCTATGTCGTCTGCCATGGATCCCCTTCTTCCTATCTGGGAACGTTGCAATACGATGCTGTTGTCCTGGCTTTCACATGTCATTACACCTTCGATTGCCAGATCCGTTATGTGGTTGGACACCGCCAGTGATGTTTGGCGTGATATGCGTGAGTGATTTTCCCATGGAGATGCATTTCGCATAGCAGAGCTTCAAAAGAAATCTTCTCTGTAAGTCAGGGTGATTGCACTGTTTCTGAGTACTTTACCAAGTTGAAGATTCTTTGGGACGAATATTATAATTTCAGGCCTTTGCCTGCTTGTTCGTGTGTTACTCCCTGTTCTTGTGGTGTTATTGAGACATTCAAGGTATATCAACAAAATGATTGCGTGATTCGTTTCCTCAATGGTTTGAATGAAAAGTACTCTGGTGTAAGGTCTCAAATCATGCTGATTGATCTGTTGCCTGCTCTCACAATGGTGTTTTCTATGGTTTTGCAACAAGAGCGTTAGCTCCCTATTCCTTCTTCTGATCATAGGTCTTCTGCGGTTAATTCTTTTAATCAGTCTGGTACTTCAAGTTTTTCCACTGGAAAAGCCCCATTTCAGCATCCTGGCAGTTCTTCTGAACCCCCCAGCATCTAAAGGGTTTGGTAGGGGTCATTCTAAATTTCAAAGTTCCAAGAAACCCCCTGTTTCAAATGGTCCTAAATGTAGGTACTGTGGAGGGCCAAATCACACTGAGCAGACTTGTTACAAGAAACATGGCTTTCCTCCCAATTTCAAGTTTTATAATCCTGTTGCTACTGCTTTGTCTTCTCAAGAACCTACAGATTCAGACACTCCAGCTTCAAGTCCTTTGGAACCTGAACTTACTGCTTCCGCTTATGCTCAAGAATGTACCTAGTATGTCATTTACTCAGGATCAATTTCAAAGGCTGCTTTCAATGATACATCATCCCCAGGATTCTCAATCATCTCATCAGGCAAATCAAGTCTCACTGGTCCAGACTTCCAATGCCAATCTAACTCCTTCTTTCACCGAAGGTACTTCTTGTTTCATGCATGTTATAGTATCTCTAATTGTTGGATTCTTGACACTGGTGCTACAGATCATATCTGTTTTTCATTCACACAGTTCAAATCTATTCAATCAATTCCACCTATTTCAGTTAGACTCCTTAATGGTAACACAATCACAGCACTAAAAGCTGGCACAATACATCTCTCTAATGATCTTATCCTGCAGAATGTGTTATACATTCCAGAATTTAGTTTCAATCTCTTATCTGTTTCTCAGCTCACAAAAACACTTGGTTGTTATGTTGCTTTTCGTTCTAACTCTTGTGTTATTCAGGACCTCAAGACCTTGAGGATGATTGGTTCAGCTGAACTCAAGCATGTCTTATATGTGTTACAACCTGCTGCTGATTCTTCCTTGCATTCTTTTGTCAAATTTTTAAATACTTAGTCTGTTACTGTTGACAATGTATGGCATTTCAGACTTGGTCATGTATCTTCTTCAATTTTGGATGTAATTCACACTTCAGATTCATCAATAAAATGTAATCTTTCATCTCATTCTTGTGATATTTGTCATGTTTCTAAACAAAAGAAGCTTCATTTTCCTTCAAGTACTTCCATCTCTACTCGCATATTTCAATTATTGCATGTTGATATTTGGGGACCTTATTCCGCACCGTCTGTTATGGGACATAAATACTTCTTAACAATAGTTGATGACTTTTCCAGATTTACTTGGGTATCTTTAGTTAAGCAAAAATCTGAAATTAGACAGCAACTTCAGAATTTTATTGCTTTGGTTGAAAATCAATTTGGTACTACTGTTAAAGTCATGAGATCAGATAATGGCCCTGAATTTGCAATGAATACCTTTTATGCCTCTAAAGGAATTGTTCATCAGACTTCCTGTGTGGAAACTCCTCAACAAAATGGCCTTGTAGAGAGAAAATATCAGCACATTTTAAATGTTGCCGGGGCTCTGATGTTTCAATCTAACTTACCAAAGAATATGTGGTCATATGCTGTCATACATGCTGTTTATATCATCAACAGGTTACCAACTCCTCTCTTGCAGAATAAGACACCATTTGAACTGTTGTACAACACAATCCCTGAGTACAAGGATCTCAAAGTCTTTGGTTGTCTTTCCTATGCTTCCACTTTAGTTCAACAGAGAGGTAAGTTTGATCCAAGAGCAAGAAGAGCTGTTTTCCTGGGCTTCAAACCTGGAACCAAAGGTTACCTATTACTTGATTTAGCAAATTCTGATTGTTTCCAGGAATGTTCAGTTCATTGAGAGCCAATTTTCAATGCATCCTCACAGACTTCCTCACAATGACATCTTATCTCTTCCTAATTCTTCAGATACATTTTATACTATTGACACTTCCACTTCTCAATCTCTTCATGATAATACTAACTCATCTCCTGAGGCAGATCACAGGGTCCATCATCATCCACAGCACCTTTGTCTCATCATGATGAGCAGCAATCTTCAGCTACAGTGGGTTCAAAAACCAATCATCAGGCACTTTCTAGTTCAACTCTTTCAGAGACTTCAAGACCAAAAAGGGCAAGACAAGTTCCTTCTTATTTGCAAGCCTACCATTGCAATCTCATCCAAAACATTGTTGTCTCAGAATCAGGTGTTTCTCATCCTTTATCTTCTGTCATAGATTATTCCCACTTAGCACAGTCATACAAACACTACACATTCAACATTTCTACTATCACTGAACCCAAAACTTATAATCAAGCAATAAAACATCAAGAATGGAAGGATGCAATGCAGAAAGAAATAGATGCTCTTCAATCCACTCACACTTGGGAAATTGTGGACCTTCCACCTGGTAAACAACCAATAGGTTGTAAATGGGTCTTTAGGGTCAAGTATAAATCTGATGGAACCATTGAAAGATACAAAGCTAGACTAGTTGCTAAAGGATATACTCAAACTGAAGGTCTAGATTATTTTGACACTCTCAGCCCTGTTGCAAAGATCACAACCATCAGACTTCTCTTCGCACTTGCTTCACACAATAACTGGTTTCTTGAACAACTAGATGTAAACAATGCCTTTTTGCATGGTGATTTAAATGAAGAGGTTTATATGTCATTACCCTAGGGTTTCATTTCGGCAGATTTAAATAAAGTTTGCAGGCTCACAAAGTCCTTATATGGCCTGAAACAAGCCTCCAGGCAGTGGTTCTCCAAGCTGTCCTCCTCTCTTATCTCTCAAGGATATCATCAATCTTTTGCATATTATAGTCTTTTCATTAAACACAATGACAACTCTTTCACTGCACTCTTAGTTTATGTAGATGATATTATACTCACTGGAAACAGTCAAGAAGAAATAAACAAAATAAAGAAGTTCTTAGATGATTCCTTTAAGATCAAAGATCTTGGCTCACTCAAGTTTTTCCTAGGTCTGGAGATTGCAAGAACTAAACAAGGGATAACACTAAACCAAAGGAAGTATGCATTGGAACTTCTCCAAGATTCAGGATTACTGGCTGCCAAACCTTGTCAAACCCCCATGGATTCCACACTCAAAGTCACAGAAGTAGAGGAACCATATGAAGATGTTGCAAACTACAGGAGACTAATAGGCAGATTACTATACCTCTGCACCACAAGGCCTAACATCTCTTATAGTGTTCAACAATTAATCCAATACCTTTCAAAACCAACACAACAACACTTCCAGGCAGCTCAGAGGATACTAAAGTACATCAAGCTTGCTCCAGGTCAAGGCCTATACTTCCCAGCAGACTCCAACACTGATTTAAAAGTTTTTAGTGATTCAGATAGGGCTGGTTGCTTGGACACACGAAGATCAGTGACAGGCTACTATGTCTTCCTTGGCAACTCATTAATCAGCTGGAAATGTAACGCCCCGCATGTTCAATTATTCAGGTATGCGCGCCATACGTGTGAGCTTGAGAGTTAGAACTGTTAAACGTGTTTAATTGCATTATGTGACTCATGGCTTATGTGATTAATTGTTTAATTACCTAAGTGTTCATTTTAATTGTTAATTCATTTTAATTTCATTTCAATGCATTTCCTAATATATGCATAATTTATACTTTTCATCTTATAACATATTTTCATTTATATGTATATATATGTACCTATTTATATATTTAAACTTATTTCATAAGATTGTTATTTTTTCTAATCTCATTCACTCATGCAATTAATTATCAACATGCATTATATACATATATACATTCATATATTCATGTTACCCTAATACACTCACACATTCATTATATATGTATATAATAATAAGAGTACTAAAGATTTATATACATATAATATACATAATATCTCCACTTTCTCACTTTATACATATATATACATATAAATAAAAATATGTTATAAGATGAAAAGTATAAATTATGCATATATTAGGAAATGCATTGAAATGAAATTAAAATGAATTAACAATTAAAATGAACACTTAGGCAATTAGACAATTAATCACATAAGCCATGAGTCACATAATGCAATTAAACACGTTTAACAGTTCTAACTCTCAAGCTCACACGTGTGGCGCGCATACCTGAATAATTGAACATGCGGGGAGTTACAATCTCTCCCCCTTAAAATGGACCTGTCCTCAGGTCTACCGCCTCGAGTTCTGGACTCTAAAGAAACTATCCCGGGTTCATCCCACGCGGGTTAGCAACTCCCCGTCAGGAATTAGTTCGGAAAAGGTCTTGAAGCAATAAAGGGTCTTCAAAGCTGTAAATCATTGACCCTTGAAAACGACTCTATATACATATATATACTTTTGGCTGAAATCTTCTCACATTGGAAGTATATAGGGCTATCTATCTAAATAGTAGAGAAACCCACCTTAAACGGCAAAAAGGAGAACACAAGAGCCTCAAGGCCCGGCCTCGTCTCCGACGGAAACAAGATCTGTGCAAGAAAGGTGAAGTGAGACTCAATATGACCAATTAAGACGCTCGGCAATGTCATGATCATGATATGAATGTATAAAATAATATATTATGTAATGAACACGTTCATGTGCACAATTAATACATTTAAATCATATAAACGAGCCTTTCATTCGACATTAGAAACGTTCATATTCATTCAAGTCATAAATTTACATTTTCAATCAAATCAATTCAAGAATTTCAAACATGATCATAGCACGTATTAAATCATATTTACAATTAGCAAATAGACAATTAAATACGTTCAATTTAAGATCGAAAATTAAATAAAACATGAAATAGGTAACAATTAAATTCTATAATTCAATCAATATTTAATATATAATAAACATATATAAATATAAATATATATATATATATATATATATATATATATATATATATATATATATATATATACATGCACACGTACAACAACACGCATGCAAATTATTCAGTCCATGCATGCAACCCTAATTATTTAACATGCATGCAAACAATTAAAATACAACATATGCCTACCTACTAATATAACACAAAATAAACTGAAATTCATGCATGAAATTACACTATAATATATATATATAATATGCATGCACATGCAGACCTAAACAAATCACATGCACACAGTTCATGTATTAACATAAAGAAGGAAATGAAAGGAAAAGAATAGCAGCAGGACACAAAGCTAACCCCTGTTTTAGTCATGAATTTACAGCAACAAACAGCACAAAACTGAAGCAATAGAATCAGCAGTAAAACAGGCCAACAAACTCCCCAAAAACTGATTAAAATTGATAGCAATAAGCAAGAAAACGCAGCAGATTGACAGCTGCAACACAGCCCCAAAAACAGGGCAAAAATCATGTAAAAACAGAGCAACAATTGATCTTCTTTATCTCAACATGTTCAGGTAAGTTAGGCCATCAAAAATGCAGCAAAACAACTCCAAATTAGCATACAAGTCAGCCCCAAGGAAGCTCAAACGTGAGAAGAAGAAATAAGTGATCATTTCATGAATTTTCCTCAAATTGCCATTAATGAAATCTCCTCCTTCTCTTCTTGGTGTGATGAACCGTGATATAGTGTGTGAGTGTGTGAGATTTTTTATGGAATAAAATGAAATGTGGGAGAGATGAATGTATGTAATATATGTAATATAATTATAGATATAATGTATATATGCATAAAGTGATAAAGTGGAGATATTATGTATATTATATGTATATAAATCTTTAGTGCTCTTATTATTATATACATATATAATGAATGTGTGAATGTATTAGGGTACCATGAATATATGAATGTATATATGTATATAATGCATGTTGATAATTAATTGCATGAGTGAATGAGATTAGAAAAAATAACAATCTTATGAAATAAGTTTAAATATATAAATAGGTACATATATATACATATAAATGAAAATATGTTATAAGATGAAAAGTATAAATTATGCATATATTAGGAAATGCATTGAAATGAAATTAAAATCAATTAACCATTAAAATGAACACTTAGGCAATTAGACAATTAATCACATAAGCCATGAGTATCCAACTATGGTTAATTTGGTCAAGAATTGTGAGAGTTATGGTCATTTTAGTAAAACATGGCAGTTTAGGCGCCGATTCGTTTTTCGGTTGGATTTCGGAGGTTCAAATGATTTCGGAAAAATATAAGGCCAAGTTTATTAAACTCGAATCTTCGATACAAGTTCAACGAAGTTGACGAAACTCGAATTCAAGTTCCCGAGCTCAAGATATCACATACGGAACCAAGGGTGCGCTAATTGCTCAACAAACCATCTCCTCAATATCTCGTGGTAGCCTTCAACACGAACTTATTACTTAACGCTCACTTTAACGGTTTAACCGTTAAGGCTCTTTTATTTATTTCCGATCACCACCATTAGGACTTCCAGATCTTCCTTAATTTGCAATTCTATTATTCCTACTAAAATATTTCTTCAAGCACCTAACCTATTATACCATCCCTTAACCGAACCAACCCTCACACAAGCAAGAAATCTCATCCAAAGCTCCTGACTTCCAGTCATTCCCGTAACTCAAGCCAACCTTGGAGATTCAATGCTCAAATCTCCTCCAAACCTCCATTAATCCACAAGGTAAGCTTAAGGTTGTAATATACATTCAATATGTGTCATTTTAAGCTATGCATCCCCAATTTTGATCATGGTTTCATGAGTTTTTGGCTGAAGTTGAGAAATAGCTAGGTTTGAGCATTTTTGTTGATCTCATTCGTTCTTGATGGTTTTGAGTGATTCCAAGCTTAAATATGATTGTTTTGACATCCTCTTCCCATTTATGATCATTGATTACATGGTAGTTGAAGTATTCATGAGATTTCATTAATGGCAATTTGAGGAAAATTCATGAAATGATCACTTATAAACAATTAATTAGCGTAATTTGGTAAACATATACGTCGTACACGCACTCATACTCTTACTTATGACTCTTATGTATTAACTTTGGATTGAGCGTACATGTTTGAGCTATGACGGCATGTTAGTATGGTAAATATTCTATTTTGGAGCTTGAATGCTCAATGTATATATATCTTGATCATGTGTTGCTTCCGCTATTGCATACTCTATTTCGTTTAGTTTTGGTATTGTTTGGTTTAAGGGTTAGCCCGCCTAGCTTAGTGTGTGTGTAGTATCCCCGTTCTCCGTGATTTAGCTCGTGTATGGATTATCCGTTTCATATGCGGGTCGGGTCTCGGTGAGGGGGATGTGGTACCTTGCGCTCGGGTGCTACATCCTTAAGTGGTGTATGCGCGCCACACGTGTGAGCTTAAGAGTTAGAACTGTTAAACGTGTTTAATTGTCTATTTGCTAATTGTAAATATGATTTAATACGTGCTATGATCATGTTTGAAATTATTGAATTGATTTGATTGGAAATGTGAATTTATGACTTGAATGAATATGAACGTTTCTAATGTCGAATTAAAGGCTCGTTTATATGATTTAAATGTATTAATTGTGTACATGAACGTGTTCATTAGATAATATATTCTTTTATACATTCATATCATGATCATGACATTGCCGAGCGTCTTAATTGGTCATATTGAGTATCACTTCACCTTTCTTGCACAGATCTTATTTCCGTTGGAGACGAGGCCGGTCCGTGAGGCTCTTGTGTTCTCCTTTTTGCCGTTTAAGGTGGGTTTCTCTACTACTTAGATAGATGGCCCTATATACTTCCAATGTGAAAAGATTTCAGCCAAAAGTATATATATGTATATAGAGTCGTTTTCAAGGGTCAATGGTTTTAAAAGTAAAGCCTTTATTTTATGAACCTACCAAATATTTTGGCGAGAAAAGAATGAATGTTATGCACAGAATGGGGCCCAGGGACTTGGTGTGAGTGGTGACCCCAGGAGGCATGGGCTGACGGTGATCCCTCACACTAGTTCCACCAATGAACGGCGTAACCGGACCTCATTAGGAGTTAGCGAGGAATGGACGCTGAGTGCCATCTGGGGAGTCATGTTCCCCTTTTGGTCAATGAATGGGTGGTCGGGCCTTGCAAACCCACCACCAACCCGAAGGAAGAAGGTGTAAATGTTATTGAATGTGCACGAAAGAATGTTATGCATGAAAAGAAAGAAAGAATGAATGTTTAATGAACTACACAAGGTGTTGGTTATGCACGCCCACTCGCCGGGCCAATACTGATTTAATGTAAATGAATCGTTATAATCCCTTTTGATGATTTCTATTCACCCACTTGGGAAATTCTTTAAAAACCTCACTTGGGATTATAGCTTGCATGTGAATGTTTAAATACCGTCGTATATTGTATTTATGCCCTGTTTTTATACCCACCAGTCCCTTTTGGACTGAACCCGTTCAATTTTCAGTTGTTTTTGCAGGTGTCGGGAGCTAGGTGGGAATTCGAGTCATAGGTCTTGCATTCGCTTTTAGCTCTTGTATTTTGGTCTTACACTTGCATACTCTTACATTTGATCGTTGTAAATGAATATTGATGTGGAGCGTACATGTTTTGGGCCGTGACGGCATGTGAATAATGTTATGACTTATTTTTGGAGCTTGAAGGCTCATTGTATTTATTATGATCAGTTATTGTTTCCGCGTTAATGTTTACTCTGATTTTATGGTTCAAGGGTTAGTCCCGCCTAGCATAGTGTGTGTGTTTGTCCCCGTTCGCCGGGATTTAGCTCGGTTATGGATTGTCCATTTCACACTCGGGTCGGGTCTCGGTGCGGGGGATGTGGTGCCTTGCGCTCAGGCGCTACATCCTTAAGTGGTATCGGGGACATCCGATAAAAATGGAAACGATTCACGAAGAGATTAATCTAAAATTTTTGGGAACCAATGATCACAACCCGATTTGGAAAGAACTCGTCAAGAAGGCTGTGATCATTAATAAAAAAGGTTATTGAATTTCAGGGGTTTCACCAAATTATAGAAGGAGACATGAACCGTGAAGAAGACCGGTCCGAAATCTGAAGATGTAGGGTAAAACTCATTTTGGAAGGGCAGGTTGATTGGATCAGGGTCAACGTATAACCGAGAAATGGAAGAAGGTAAGAAGATATAAGAATCAGAGTAGAGAAAGGCAATTGACGGGGTAAATACAAATTTAGGGAAGGTGGTGATATTGAGGACGGGAATTGAGTTCGTTTTCCAAATCCAAGCTAAATTGTCGAGTTGTGAGGTCGAATTGAGAGATATAAGGAAGAGAAGGGTTAGAGAAAACCAATCAACGCGGTGAGTACAACATCATGGAAGATATGGAACAACAAAGAGAAACGATAAGGAAAGATAAAAAGTTTTTGAAAGGAAATTATGTGCTCAAGCGTAAATTATCGGCGGACAAGTCATTCAACTAATTTGAACATACAAAAGATGAGTTAAGGGATTTAATCAAGAAGAAAATAAGTTCAAGGATCTCGAAATTTCTGATCATGGAAACACGTAAGTGGATTCAAGGAACTTCAAAGATTTGAAAGTCACGGGAAGGCAAGATAACCTAGTTGACATTTAAGTTCGGCAATTTAATCGGAGTGGAAAGAATAAGATTATATAATCATGGACGATGAGTCCGTTCACCCTTATGAACCACAAAGAAGGAAACGGAGAAAACTATGTTCAAGGTGACAACAAGTGGAAATTCTACAAGATGAAGTCGGCATGTAAAAGATTCAAGAGTCTAGTTTCGTGGATGTAGAAGGATTGGGTTTTATGACAATTTCGGATCTTGGGAGCTCACATGAGGTATAAGGAACCATGGGAATTTATAACCGATTTTGGGCAGAAGTAATGTACCGAGAGGTTCGGGTATAGAAGAATTGGAACTCAACAAGGCATTTGTTTTTCTTTGGGAAACACGGGGAAATATAGGAAGAATTAAGGAAGCTAAGAGACCGTGGGTATGCAAGAGGTGATCAATGAATTCGAACACAAAGGATCAATTTACCGAGCTAAAGGTTGCCACTACAGTGGAAGGTACTTGCATTCATGGCACGCGCATCATACATCGTATTAATTACTTTAATTTTGGTATATATTTTATTTAATTGAAGTAATTGCTTAAATACGTTGAATACCTTAATTGTCAAAATGTGCAACATGCATCGAGCATTTTACCGGCATGCATAGCTTGATGTTTGCTTGATAGGAAAATTTACTCCATCACGTTCATAAAAAAAAATAAGTCCTATCAAGTTATATGAGATCAAAAAGGGAAGAATCTCGGGTTTACAATGAATCGAACAAAATGGGATTTTAAGGGCTTTTGGGAATTTGAAACAGGAGAATGGGGACGGGAGAAGAGAAGTGAGTCATTATCCCCACTAATCATTTCGAAGTGATTGTAAGTGAGATCACCGGATTGGGAAAGCAAAGCTAAAGGATTTGGGGATTTCCTATCCCATGAACGATAGAACAAGTTCAAAGAATTGGGAATGGAGGTTTTAAGGGGGAAATCTGAACCGAGAAATAAATTAAGATTACCATTATGCTCCAACGGGTCACTCTCGAGGGGAACGATGGAAATTTAAGAGTTAGTAAGTAACGAGAATTCAATGAAAAGTGGTAATAGAGGAGATGGAAGTTCTAGCATTTGATACAATCCCAAACCCAAAGAGGATGAACTTCGAGAATAATATTTAGATTATAAGAGATGAAGTTGGGAATACAAAGAAAGCTGAGAACTAAAGAGAACAAGACGGAGAAAAGATGATTGATAGTAACCTCGACTACAAGGTCAATGTCGTGAGTTTCTTATTATGGGACATTGGTCAACTTAATCTTCTAAGATTAAGAATGGTGCTTCAAATATTATACTTTATACCGTGAAGTTGATGGGATCAAGAAGGAATTGGCAAGGACTAATAAGGAAGATATTGGATAAGGAAAGTCGATTAAACTATCAAATCTCAAAGGGGCAAAGTGAGATTTAATTCAACCGAGCGAAGGAACTACGAGGCAATACAACCTGAACAAGACAGGATATCGATTCGTCAGTTGTCTTCTATAATGACCAGGAATACTTTTAGGATTTGAGATTAGCTCTAGCATCCGAGAAGTCTGAGTATAGTCCCTAGTGAAGGATGATTGGATTGGATTAAGATCAAGTGCCCACTCAAGAAGGGAACTTCAGACCGTGTAATTCTTAAGGAAAGAAAAGGGAATCGTGGAATAAAACTTGGGTGGACATTAAAGTGTCGAACTTATCAGGCATTTTGAGGCATAACACTAAAGGTAGAGGAATCTCTCAGAACCAATCGAGTAGTGTTGAGTCAGATCACTACCATGGAAGATTCCCGATTAACGGTGAATGGTACATCAAGCATTCATGGCATATGTATACACGTAACTTGGATTTGAACAATTCTACGATAATTAGTGCTTTTTGATCGTTGATGTATTAATTTCTTCTTGTGTGCTTGTGTATAACGTGGCTGCATTTTGTGTATTGGTGCTTGCTTTGTACCTTGGGGCGTTGAGCCCTTTCGTGTTGGGTTGGAGTTTCTCTTTCCTTGTGTTCGAGAGATGGGGTTCTCTCGTTGTTTGTTTGAGAGACGGGGTTCCCTCGTGGTTTGTCCGGGAGATGGGGTTCTCTCGTTGCTTGTTAGAGAGACGGGGTTCTCTCGTGCTTGCTTGCTACTTGTTTAGTTACTCGAGTGGGTAGTTCCGGTGAGTTAAGGGTCGTGATTTACAGCTTTGAAGACCCTTTATCGCTTCAAGACCTTTTCCGAACTAAGATGTAGCACCCGGAACGCCGAGATGCCACACCCCCGCACTATAGCTCAGTCCACATACGAAATGGCTGATCCGTACATGAACCAAAACTATAGCAAACGGGTGATAAAAAAAACTCAAAAGCTAGGCGGGTACCCCCAATTAATACCAATAAACAATTCGGAGCAATAAAAGCGGAAGCAATAACAATCAATACTTATAGGTACCATGTTTACATATTTACTAATAGATACCCACATTTACATATCAATACAATATCGTATCCAACATGACTAAGGCATAATACCAAATATAAGAAGTATCAATACATGAACCAAAATATGAGGTGAAGTGCTAGACCCGAATAAAAGACAAGCTAGACTCTAATTCCCACCTAGCACGATCCTGCAAAAACTGAAAAGTTGAGGGGTCAGTCCAACACGGACTGAGCGAGGGGTATAAATAAATATATGCGCAATTACCATGCAAGCTATAATCTCGGGTAAGATTTTAATATAAGTTCAATAGAAAAGTAGGACTCGCCTGAGATTACAACTAATCAATTTAATAATTCAATCACGATCAATTCAATACGTGGCCCGGCGAGTGAGGGCAAATCTCCAACCTTTCACCAGAAGTGCACAATCATTCAATTTAATTAATGAATTAGGTGATCACACAAATAATTCCGTACACAATTAGCAATTTCATTCCATCCTTCTTCCTCCGGGTGATGGGGGATTGCAAGGCCCCGCCATCCAATCATGGTGTGTGTCGGGAACATGACTCCCACGCACGGGATTTCTTCCTCCACCAAACCTCCTGGTGGATTCAGAGGTGATCCCACAGTTTGTGAGGATAGTGCAAGAGTTACCTGTCAGCCCTTGCTTCCTCGGTTGGCTCAATACACAACCCTCGGGCCCCCAATGTGAACATGCTTACTCGCCAAAACAATCAATCAATCAATCCGTTCAAATCATGACATCCGTTGTAAATCAATAAGATTTGAAAACTATAAATATATATACCTTTTGGCCGAAAACACAAATAGGGTTGTAAGGGTTCTAAGTATATAGAATTAAACCTCACCTGACGAGCGACGGGACAAGATAAGGCTACAAGACAATGCCCACACGATCCATGATCTCCGCCTTGGAGAAAAACTGGACAAGAAAGGGAATGTGGGAACCCGTGAGACATGACTCAATATGAGACCAATTAGGACGCACGACAATGCTCATGTAAATAAATAAAACCAAGCAATCCATTAAAACTAGGCATGTATAAACACCAATTAACACCTAAGAGTTGAAATTACTAACAAGAAATCATGTATTCATATTATTCAATTATTTCAAGTCCAATTCATATAAGGCATGAAGTCACACAATAACGTTTGAGCAATTAAGTACCAAGAAGTGTCAAGTAGGAGAATAATTTTCAATTAATCAAGTATATTTATCATATAAGTCACATATGGGAGCCAAGAGAGTGAAAGGAATACAATAAAGAAGGTTTTGGTGAAGTAAGGCAAAACGGGCAATTTCCGAAAATGCACATGCTGTAGGAAAACTGGAATATCTTGAGATATAGAAGTTAGAATAAAGTTTTTCTTATTGTAAATGAAACTAGACACATAGGGCTTTCCGAGCATATATGGCTCGTTTTCTAGTTCAAAGCGAGGAGAAAATGACGTAACCTTCAAGTTGGGTGAATGCAGTTTGTCGGTAAACCAGCGATACCAAAAAGAATTGATAATATCTCACAAACTAGAAAAGATATTGAGGTGATTCAAATTGGAGAGTGTTCTAGACTTGAAGAGGTTTCTAACGGCTTAGAAATCAGGTCAATTGGAGCTCGGATGAGGGAGTACCCGGCCGGGGAAAATACAAGACAAAATCTACCCGACCGGGGAAAACTTGTGCAGAAACTTTCTGCACAAGCTCTACCCGTCCGGGTAGTTTTTCTTCATGAATTTACCCGCCCGGGTAGAGTGTTTTCAGCTGAAAACCGAGAAGAAATAGGGGAAAACAAGGGAGGAAAAGGGAAGGCATCAAAGGCTCAATCAACCAACCGAAATTTGCAAGATATACTCAGAATTAAGTGTACTCATTCCATCACACATAAAAGAACACTTAGGAACATTCAAGGAGCAAATATACACCAAGAACTCATGCTTAATCTTCATCATCTTCAACCTCAAAACCCCATATATATCATGATATTCAACTTCCATATACTTCAAGAATTCAAACAAGCTTTCAAGTTCAAAGATCATGATCATGATTCTAACAACAAATAATCAAGGAATTACATCATAATTCTTAAACCCTACTTCAATCATAGATTCAAGAATTCATATAAAATCTCATACTACCTCAAAATGGAAGAAAGATGAGATGAAATGGTGATATGATGATGATGTTTCCACTTATAAAATTTCCCTTCCTGAAATTTAACTTCAAAGTGATGAAATCTCCTCCTTCTCTTCTTGGTGTGATGAACCGTGATATAGTGTGTGAGTGTATGAGATTTTTGATGGAATAAAATGAAATGTGGGAGAGATGGAAGTCAGGAGCTTTGGATGAGATTCAAAGCTCAAATCTCCTCCAAACCTCCATTAATCCACAAGGTAAGCTTAAGGTTGTAATATACATTCAATATGTGCCATTTTAAGCTATGAATCCCCAATTTTGATCATGGTTTCATGAGTTTTTGGCTGAAGTTGAGAAATAGCTAGGTTTGAGCATTTTTGTTGATCTCATTCGTTCTTGTTGGTTTTGAGTGATTCCAAGCTTAAATATGATTGTTTTGACATCCTCTTCCCATTTATGATCATTGATTACATGGTAGTTGAAGTATTCATGAGATTTCATTAATGGCAATTTGAGGAAAATTCATGAAATGATCACTTATAAACAATTAATTAGCGCAATTTGGTAAATATATACGTCGTACCTGTACGGCCGAGATATCGGGGCGTCACAACCTCCCCCCCTAAAAGAATCCGTCCTCGGATTCACTGTCTGCCTGAAAACAATTAATGAACGCAATTTGGTAAACATATACGTCGTACCTGTACGGCCGAAATATCGGGGCGTCACAGGAAATCCATGAAGCAAACAATCGTTTCAAGATCCAGCTCTGAAGCAGAATATTGGGCCCTTGCAGCAACTACTTGTGAAGTGCAATGGCTTAAATATCTATTGAAGGATCTGCACATTAAAAACTGACAAACCAGCCATCATTTATTGTGATAACAAATCCGCGTTACACATCGCCGCAAATCCTAGCTTCCATGAAAGGACCAAACACATTGAAATAGATTGTTATGTGGTTCGTGAAAAGTTACAACAAGGAGTGATTCATCTACTACCTATTCGCACCGAATATCAAACAGCAGATGTATTCACCAAGGCATTAGCTCCAGGACCATTCCACAATCACATTTCCAAACTTGGCCTCATCAACATTCATGCCCCGGCCAGTTTTGGGGGGGGGGGGGGTGTTACGAATAGTGAAAATAGTAAAATTATAGAGTAAAAAGCAATTAAACTTGGGTTGAGGTTAAAATATCTAACCTCCCATTATAAGCTGCACCTGTAGCTTGTGTATATAAACAGAACACATGTACATTTATTATTCATTATTATGAATTATGGAGTTAATTTCTATCAGTTCAGATTTCTCTCTCTTTTTCGTTTTTGGTAGTTTACAGATCCTAATCTTGAAGTTAAACTCACGAGAGATTGCATCAAGGCATGTGTACTGATTTCTTTAATTTTCTTGCTCAATTTCTCAGTAATGGTATATATCAATGTTTTTAAAACCGGACCGGAGGGTGAACCGATAGCCTTACTGGTTACTGGTCGGATCGGTTCAACCGGTTCAATCACTGGTCGAACCGGTATGACGTAATAAATAAATAATTATTTTTTATTAAATATTGTATATTTATATAATATTATATAACAATAAAATAGATTTAAAATTTAAATATTTGAAAAAAAAATTAATATTTCCAAAAAATATCTAATAAAATTCTATAATTTAAAAATGCAACAATTTAAAATTATATTTAGAAATATGCCTAAATTACGAAATAAAAGAATAAATTAAATTTAGAAAGATTACAATGGCAAATTAATTGGAGATTTAAATAAGAAAAACTCTTAATCAAGGATTTACTTCCTAAAATTAAGGGATATGCATTTATAAAAATTAATTATTTTCTATAAATATTGATTATAATTTATAAAGAGAATCCTTCCTCAATCTTCTTCTTCCACTCAATCTTTAACCTATTTTTCTTTTCTTTTTTCTTATGATGTTTTCTCACCGATGGTTAGAACAAAAATCGAAAAGCCAAACCAAAGACCCAACTTTCAAAAGTTTGAACATATTTGTCGTATTTTATCTTTCTCACCAATAAAAATGTTGTAGACGAAGGTGGCTGCCCGGGGTTGATGATGAAGATTTTGTTAGGTTGGTTTAATGGTTTCAAATTTTGAGTTTTGTATTTCTTATATTTTGAGAAAGATTTGAGAGTGTTTCAAAAAAACAAAAAAAAAAGAGAAAGATTTGAGATGAAAAAGAAAAGCACAAAAAAATGAGTCAAAATGGTAAAAAAAAATAAAAAAATTTCATGCAAAACAATGAACCGGCGGTCCGGTCCGGGTCCCAGGGCCAAAACTGCCAGTTAACCAGCCGGTTTTTCCGGCCCTGAGACGGTCCGAACCCTGCCGGTTCAAGAGGCCTATTCGGACCGGACCTTGCACCGGTCACCGGTTGAACCGGTTGGACCGACCGGTCCGGTCCGGTTTTAAGAACACTGGTATATAGAGAGAGAGAGAGAGAAAGAGAGAGAGCACTCATTGGGAGTTAGTTGGGAAGGAGCCAAAAAAATTTTGAACACATGCAAACTAGTAATAATATTTGGGATAATTGTCTTTGACATATGCTGAATTTTGGCTAATTACAATGTTTTTTATGATTATTTGAATAAGAAAATTAGTAATTTCTCAATTCTAATAAGAAGTTGCATAATGAAACCAAAATTTAGGGTATGCAAGCATAATTATATGTAGACATGCTTCTATACTAATAAAAAATTAAGCATTCTCCACTAGATGATTGATTTGTGTTATAAATATGTTCAATTTGAGGAAATTGCATTTTGATATATATATATATACCAACTCGTTTAATTCAATAATTTTGATATATTTTATTTTTTGATAAAAAAATCAATTCATAATTTAAAAAGGGAAAGCAATTTAATACATATTTTTTGCCTGAACCATTAATACCCGCCGGAAAACCACTGGGACCCGCTTTGTGACAAATTCTCCAATGAACACATGGAGACCGAGTGGGTATTAACCGTTCGGACCAAAATGTATACTAAATTGCTTTTTGTTTTAATTATGAATTATTTTTCACTGAAAAATGAAATGTTGAATTTGATGAGTTAGTATATTAAAAATGTAATTTTCCGTTCTTAAATATTTATGTCACTCTCTTCGTAAATTTAAATTTCTAGTATATGATAAAAAGCTTGAAAAATAGACAAACACATTAATGAAGAATAGGACAGAATATTATGTCAACTTCTTCTCTAGCTATCATATTTTTAAATTTTGGTCCAACTTTTTTTTTTCTCGCATTTAGTGTCTTTATACAATCAATATTTAATTTTGATTTGGTATATTTTACTTGAAATATTTCTTATACCAAAAGGTTTTCATTTTCATGTAATTTTAAGGGAGAATTACATACAGGTCCCTGAAGTTTGGCCTAATCACAGAACGGTCCACATAACTTTGAAAATTACATACAGGTCACGGAGGTTTGGCATAATTACAACCCGATCCATTTGTTTTTGAAAATTATATACAAGTCCCTAAGGTTTGAGGTTCAGTTGATAAATTTTGGACTACTATGTAAATTCATCAACTGAACCTCAAAACTTATGGGCCTGTATGTAAAATTCAAAACTTTTTGGATCAGGTTGTAATTAGGCCAAACCTCCATGACCTGTATGTAATTTTCAAAGTTACGTTGACCGCTCTGTAATTAGGCAAAACCCCAGGGACCTGTATGTAATTCTCCCTAATTTTAATTTATTACATTCGAACTTGTTGCAGACAGATTATAAGTCCAAATTGCACGAGATATTTCAAAGTCTTGACATTAATATTAGAAATAATTACATCTAAATTTAAAAATCACATTTTAGTCCCCAACTTTGAAAACCGTTTGCGGTCCATTTAGGATTCTGTTATGTCATTCCCAAAATACTCTTGATTTGTTATTAAATTCATAATTTGCAGGGATCGTTTTGTTTATATTTGTAAATTGTAGGGATGATTTTGTAATTTGGGTCATATATTCAATATAATACTTGTACAACTATTTAGTGCATAAGTGTACTTTTACAAATTCCGTTAGAGCTCTCATACCAAATAAGATTTACATAGACTAAAATGTAACTTTTCAATTTAAATGGATTACGTTGTAATTAAGCCTAATGCAGGGTAGTAAGATGTAAATCATCCTATATATATATATATATATATATATATATATATATATGTGTGTGTGTGTGTGTGTGTGTGTATGTATATGTTGATTTGATTTAATTTGTATGTTGTTTTCAGTTTTTTTTTTTTTTTTTTTTATACACACTTCAGTGGGATTCGAACCTGGATCATTGCTCTGAAGAAAACCACTCATACCGATCTCTATTGGTTATGTGTTGCTTTCGGTTGAATTGCTGCCATTAGATATAATCCACGAGTGTATTACTTATGTCATTAATAAAAAAATCTAGCTCAAATTCAACTTGTGATTGCATGCAGAATCTATTGATCTGTGGCACAGATACCTCATCTACCACAATAGAATGGTCCATCCACGAAATCCTCAAACAACCGCACATAATCAAGAAGGCTAAAGAAGAACTCGATAGAGTGATTGGAAGAAACAGATGGGTAGAAGAGGATGACTTCCCCATCTGCCTTAGATTGATGCCATTATCATGGAGACGATGAGGTTACATCCTTTCGCGATGCTATTAGGTCCCCACTACGCCATGGAAGACTGCAACGTTGCAGGATTCGATATAGCAAAGGGAACCACAGTGCTCATCAACGCATGGAGCATAGGGCGAAACCCTAGTGCATGGGATGCACCGGAGGAGTTCATTCCTGAGAGGTTTGTGGCCAAAGAAGTCGAAATAAAGGGAGGTAATTTTTCCCTGCTTCATGCCCTTTGGCTCGGGCCGGAGGAGGTGCCCAGGATACCGCCTCGGACTTAGGGTTGTTCGAACAACATTGGCTAACTTGTTGCATGGATTTGATTTGAAATTGGTTGAGGGAACGAGGCCCGAAGATATAAGCATGGAAGAGGAGTATGGACTCACCACACATCCTAAGGAGCCTCTTGCTATTATCATGGAACCCACACTCCCATCCCATCTTTATTGATTTGCTTTCTTCTTTTTTCCTTTCGGGATAAGGAATAAATTTGGTATTGATCATTTCTGCTTTTCCAATGCCATATAAAGTCTGTGTGTTTTCAAACTCATAAGATTTATCTATATATTTATTGTGATCCATATTTTGGAAGTGTTTTGTTATTTTTTTAGTTTATTTTATGTAGAATTTAAGCTAGAAGCTAGACCAAAATCAAAGTTTAATATAGACAAATAAACGTAAATTTTTTTCTTCTATTGGCCGAACCGTACCTTTTCTCTTCACTTACCTTCTTATAATTTTGTCTTCCACAGATCCCCTCTCTCCATAAGGCTGCTGTAATTTTGTTTGTTTCACTTTTCACTAAAAATTATACATAGTATTTAATATGGGTAATAGGAAAAAGTAAAATTAAATTTGATATGGGTAATAGCATATTCTCCCAATCTTTGCTATTTGTACTTTACCCCAACCTTTACGCTTTTTTTTTTTGACAACCGGCCAGCACAGCCAAAGTACAACGACTCAGCAACAACTAAATCCGAAACAAAGAAAGGAAGATCCAAAGACCCAACGCAGATCGAAGTCACATTTCTAGCAAGCTTGTGGGCTATCATGTTAGCACCACGTTTAATAGAAGAGAACTTAACACCCAAGAAGGAAGGGAGAATATCCATAATATCAGCGAAGATATTCCCCGTTGGAGAGAGATCCTCCTGGCTACTTTGAATCCTAGCAATAACATTGGAATTGTCACCTTCATAGATAACCCGCTGCCAACTAAAGTCTCAAGCCAAATGAACCGCCGAGAGAGCTGCTATGGTTTCTGCCACAAACAGATCCGAAAAATTGAACAGCTTATTCATCTCCCAGCCCAGGCAGTTACCATCCGAATCCCTAGCGATGACGCCAACTTCAATAGCATCAGGGTCCCGGAAAACCACACCGTCGAAATTAAGTTTGATCCACCCTTGGCCCGGCTTTTGCCATTGCACACTAAGCGCCAGGTTCACCTCCCTTATCACCTCTTTGTCGATGGTTCTGCAAGAGATGGACTAATCCGCCGATTCAGCAGCAATATCATGAGCAAGCTTCGAGACATCCTCAAATTTCTTCTTATTTCGACACTCCCACAGTGACCACATAATGGAGACCAAACACCTACTATCCTCTGTTGAAGAATCTTCTCCCTATTATTGGAAAGATTGAAATTGATTGTATTACCATGTATATATGGTGTAATTTAGGGAGTAATTAGAGCAAGGTTAGGGTTTATCTTCTATATAATTGTACTTCTCGTATTCTTTTGGACAGATTACAGAATAATGAATCCTAGCAAAGTTTCCTCCCCAATTCCTTTTGTTAACATGGTATCAGAGCAGGTCTCGGTCCAATAAGGATTCGAGTACCTCGCTTCATCATCTACCTTTCAATGGAACCACCAAAAACCACCGACCTTGCCACTGTGCCGGCAGATTTCCTCGCACAAATGGCAGAACTCCTCCGGCACAAACAACCCGAAACCACCAACACAACAACCATCAATGTGAAACTGAACGACAACAACTATGACCTCTGGTCGAGAACGGTCCAGTTAGTATTACTCGGCCGAGGAAGAATGGGGTACATCACCGGGAAGACGGTGTCCCCCGATCCAGAAGATGCTGGATACGAGGCTTGGGAACAGACGGACGGATCTGTTCGTAGCCTAATACTCAACTCGATGGACCCCGAAATCGCTGCACAATTCATATTATGCCCAAATGCTAAGGAACTTTGGGACGAGATAAAATCCACTTACCACGATGGAGGCAACAAACTGAAATTATACGAGTTAAAGCAAAAGGCGTATCAGACCAACCAAGGAGATATGACAGTAGATCAATACTACCGAACCATACAGGGTGTAACGCCCCGGTTTTTCATTTATATTAATATGTCATATTTGGTTTTAAATTGCGCAATTAAATTATTTAATTATGTGATTAATTGTTTTACGTGTTTCATATTTAATTTTATTATAATTGTTATTATTTTATTTTATTATATTATATTTTAATTCAATATTATTTTAAAAACTAATTCGTATTTTTAAGTATAAATATAAATATAGATATATATTTCTTTAATTATTGTTAGTTAATGATTAATGTTAATTATATTGTTAATTAAGCATTATGCTAATTAATCATGTTTAACCATATTAATTAATTTATTCAAATATATACGTTGACTTGATTTATTTTATTTAATATTAGAATTAATTCTTTTGATTTAAATTTTATTGCATGAGTTTTAAGGTAAATGTGCATGAATTGCATGAAATGTGCATGTTGTTTATTTTGTGCATCGTTCTTATATGAAATGATATCGAAATGTCGTGAATTTGTAGAATGTCGTAGATATATGTGTTATGAACATTCCTATATGCTCGGTTTAGGTTTTTGAATTTATTTGGTTTGTTAACGAATTTAATTTGTTTCGAGGAACCAAATCGGGGGCTAACGAGCACTTAGCGTACCCTTGGTTCCGAATTTAATATCTTAAGCTCGGGAACTCGGATTCGAGTTCCGTCAACTCCGCTGAACTCGTAACAAAAATTCGAGCTTAGTAAACTTAGCCTTATATTTTTCCTAAGTCATTTGAATCTCCGAAATCCAACCGAAAAACGAAATGGAGACTAAACTGACCTTGCTGTACAAAAATAGCCATATCTTATCCAAACTTTAACCAAATTAACCATGGTTTGATTCTATTGAACCCTAACTCAACCATCTATCCTAAAATATCATGCCCTAACCAAACCAATCCTCACACAATCCCCAAAACTCAGCCAAAGTCACTAGAATCACAGGCAGTCCCGTAACCCTTCATTCCTTAGAGATTTTGGAGCTCAAATCTCATCCAAACTTCATCCAATCAACAAGGTAAGTTTAGGGTTGTAATATATGTTCATTTCTGTTCATTTTCATCCTTTCATTCACGAATTTGAGCATGGATTTGTGGTTCTCTGGGCTGTTTCCGAAAATGGGGAGTTTTGGGCATATTGTTGATCTCATTCGATTCTTGTTGGTTTTGATTGATTCCAAGCTTGAGAATGATTATTTTGACATCCTCATATCATTTATGGTCATTAATTTCATGGTGGTTGAGATATTAATGAGTTATCATTTATGGTACTTTGAGAAAATTTCACATGAATGTCACGTATGCTTTCTCCTCTTGGTTGAACTCTTTTGGAACTGATTTATGTGTCGAAATTATGTTGTTTTGCTCCACGTTTGATAGCCTTTGTGATCTGAACATGTTGGGATGGTTGGAGATCTTCATGCTCTGTTTTTCTTCGAGATTTTGCTCTTTTTTGGGACTGGTTTGTTGCTGTCAAAACTGCCGTGACCCTTCATGCATTTTGCTGTCAGTTTTCGTAGCTTTGTGGGATCATTCTCGTTGAATTCTTGCTGCATTTTGTACCTTGTATTGTTGCTTTTGTTGCTTGCATTTCATGCTGGAACTTCTACCCTTTTTCTGCTACGTTTGCTGTCAAGAACAGAGGCTGCTGCTGGGCGAGACACGGGGGTGTCATTTTTGTTCGCTCCAACGAGGAACGGGGGTGCAGATTGGCCTGGAATTGCTGTACCGAGACACGGGGGTGTCTCGGTCTGGGCTTGGGAGGTGACACGGGGGTGTCACCCCGTTTTTCCTGAGCTGTTTGTCTGTAATTTCCCTGAACTGCTGTATATATATATGCTTGTGTATTGTGTGTGCGTGAGTATGCATGGCTGTTTAATTGTGTGTGTGCATGGTGTTATTTTATTTGCATGCATGTATATATTATATGTATTAGTGTGTGCGTTGCATGCATGCTTGTGTTGTAATATATATATATATATATAGATATAAGCTTGTGTGTGCATGGTTTTGTGTATGTAATTGCATGCATATACTATAAATATATACATGCATGTGTACGTGTATATATATATATATATATATATTATATATACATATGTTTAGTATATATTATTATATATTTATTATATTATTATATGTTTATTATTATGTATATATATTTCTTATATATATTTTGAATATTATTTGATTTAATTCAATTCTTGAAATTTATTGATTTCTATGCCGCGTATTTAATTTATCGACTATTGATTGAACGTTTTATTTCTTTTATTCCTAATTGTGAATATGAATATTATGTGTTATGATTATTAAATGAATTCTTGGATTAATTGATATGCATTATGAATGTTATGAATTTATGAATTTATGAATTTGAATGAAATATATGAACGAATGGTTTGATTATATGTTTTAAATTCTTTAATAGTGCACATGAACATTTTATGATATAATATCATCTGTTACGCATTCATATCATGTTCATGGCATGCCGTGCGTCTTATATGGTTCATTGAGTCTCGAGTCTCACGAACACGTCATGTTGTCTTTTGTACAGTTTATCTCCAGGGTGGAGAGATCTTGATCGTTCAGGCACTTGGTACTCGTATCCTTGTATCGTCACGGTTCAGGTGAGGGTGTTTTCGTTCTAGTTATGTATAAAACCCTATAACCCTTATGTGACAAGCTTTGACCAAAAACCTAATATAGCTATATATGGTTTTCAATTGGAATGTACCAAGTATATATTGATCGAGTAAACCTTTTTCAAATGACTTATGAATTATGTTATGTTTCTTATGAACTGATATGTTTGGCGAGACACATTTATGATTTATGATTGCACGGGCCCAGGAATTAGTACATGTGGCTATCCGGGGAGGCAAGGGCCGACGGTGATCCCATGTGCTGATTCCATTATATTACGGCGAAACGGACCTCGTCAAGGAGTTTTTGACGGGGAAACGCTAACCGGGCTTTGAGGCCTCATGAACCTCAAAGCCACATTGATATGTTTAGGTGGTCGGGCCTTGCAAACCCGTCCACCGCCGGAGGAAGAAGGTTGGAACTTGATTTATGAATATGCTTATGTTATGTTATGATTGTTATGCACCGTGCGGGAAGGCCGGGACACGGATTGCCCAAACGAATATGATTTATGATATGATATATGGTCTGTGTGTATTATGATATATTGCATGATCGCCTAATCAACATATTAATGATATTTGTCGTACACGGTCGGAGTTTGGTTGGAGATTGTGCACGCTCACTCGCCGAGCCTTATGTTTATGTATGATTTATGAATGTAATGAATTAATATGATTAGTCATAAAATCCGAGTATTGATTAATCATTCTCTTGCCCTTTTGGGAACTAATTTCAAACAAAACCTTGCTCGGGATTTATGACTTGCATGTGCATGTTTTACATATATATGTATCGCTCCTACTCACTCAGTCTTCTAGAGACTGACCCTCTCCCTCCACAACACTTTAGCGTGCAGGTTTGGCTTTGGAGTCTCGAGCTAGGTGGAGTTATGTTGAGTTTGAGTCGGTCAAGTTAAGTTAGAAGCGTCTCTGCATTCACCTCATGTATTTATGTTGTAAATGATTCGACCTTGTAGGTTCTTGGAGTTGAATCTCGTATAATTGCTATTGAATTGTTTTGTTGGACTGTGTTTATGAGTTTAAAAGAGGCCTGGAGAGCCTAAGTCTGCTTATGGTTTGTATGCTTGAGTTTTAGTTTTTCGAGGCACTATATTTTGTTGATTGGTTGTTATTGCAGGGTCTAAGTTCCGCCTAGCTTAGGAGGGTTTTATGTTTGTCTCCCGTTCGCTATGGTTTGATACGGGTGCGGATTTACCATTTCGTTACTCGTGTTGAGCCATAGTGAGGGGGATGAGGTGCCTCACGTGCGGGGTGCTACATCCTTAAGTGGTATCAGAGCCCGGTTGCAAAACCGGTGTTCTCGAGTCGTGTTTGAGTCAGTCTAAGTCAAACGGCTTAGGAACTATATGATAATGTGTGCATTGCATCGATCTTGACTATGGAATTTGGTTTCCCTTAAGAATTTTGTTGAATTACTTGTTGCATCTTATACGGATTCTTGTCTTTAGTATTGAATATGTGTCATGAGCATGCACTAATCGCATGCATCTATTCTTGAAATGAGTTATGATTTCCAGGTTATAAAGATGATATCAAACCACGGCCAAGTTTTGTGATCACAACAATCTATTGCAAATTCCTTCGGAGGCACGGAAGATAGGAAGGATGCCCGGGGAGGAATGTGGAGAATGCTAGCTGTGTGGCTTTATAGACTGAGTTGCAATTAACGGTTAGGATTCAGAATGGGAGGTTCGACCTTGACGATGCGATGGCAGAGGAACATTTGGTGGAATAGGAATAGGAGTTAATCAAGGGATGGTTGTGACTCAGAAGATCAATTATGTGAATCCACTACTTAAAGTGCATTAATGGGATTCAACGGGATCTTTCAACCTAAGGAATGAAGTGAACAAAACCTTGAAGATATTTTGGTCCCGGATTTGGATCATTGAAGAGGTATTAATAATTAAGAGGAGTAGAGATAACAGGGGTCCGGTAGGGGTTATGTACCAAGGGTCTACAAAGAAGGACTTCGAACTAAGCCTAGTGATTAGAAGTCGGGTTCTAGAAGGCAAGCATTTGGGTAAACACAAATAGAGGGAAGGTGGCGATATTGAGAACAGGATTTGAGTTCGTTTTCCAAATCCAAGCTGAATTGCCATGTTGTGAGGCTAAATTGGAATATATGGAGCAACAAATGGAAACGGTAAAGAAAGGCAAACACTTCTTGCAAAGAAATTATGCGCTCGAGTATAAGCAATTGGAGGTGAATTAAACTTATAAAGGATAAGCACGGGAGTCCTGATCACGGTGATGGCGAGAAGTAGGGTTCAAAAAGGACGTTGGGGTTCATTCTTGTAAGAGAATTTGAACAAGGTTGAAGGGCGATTCTCAGGGGTAAATGCAGAGGCTAATTCAGTGGATGTTAAAGAAATCAGGGACCGTGAAATTTCAATTCCAAATAGTGGAAGATACAAGTGATGCAAAAAGACTCATGGAAAACTTGAAGACCGTGGGAACGACAAGGAATAATCACCAAGTCAAAGTAACCTCGGGATTGGAGGAACGAAGAAAAGCTACTGAGCTAATAGCTTACCACATTGGTGACAGGTTCCAAAACATTCATAGCACGTGCATTATATTTTGCATTAATTATTTATTCTTTTGACCTTATGTTATCCGTGCATTTCTAATTGGTTTCGTTGCGCTAATGTGTTGTATGATTGCTTGATGTAAACGTGACACATGCATCGTCATTTTAACCCGACATGCATTTTATTGTTTAATTGATAGGAAGTTCTTTCGCCTCAACTATCAAGTATCAGTTCAACCGAGCCGCATCTGAGTTATGAGGAAGAGAAATAATAGGATGACACGTTATAAGGAAGGTGAATTTGGGAAATAAGAACTTCCATTAAGGGATAGGTTAACGGAAACCAGAATTCAGAAGGAGAAGTGAGACTAGAGTTCCGGACAAGAATAAGAAAGGAGTTTCGGACATCAAGAGAACTGGGGAAGGAGTTGAAAGGCCAAATCCTTGATTTCTATATCAGTTAAACTTCACCTAATGGGAATTACTCATCAAGAATTTCGACAAAAGAAGAATCAATGGAGTTCAACATGTGACAATAGAAATTTAAGGGGGAGAGTACGACCGAGGAACAAATTGGACGATTGAAGGGGTGCTTGAAGAAATATTTTAACGAAATTGCAAATTAAGGAAGACCTGGAAGTCCCTCACTAGGTATAACTGAAATGGCTTGGAGAATATTCCTATGTATAGAACATGGATCTGGGGATAACAGAATTATAAGGGAGCCTCTGTGAACCCTAAGTCAGAATTGACAGGAGAGAGAGAGTCGAATCAAGCTAGCATAGAATGGAAGGATGGCAATCAAGAGTAATCCAATAGAGTAAAAAGGGGGTTCAATAATGACAATATTATCAAGTCTTCAGTTATTTCCACGATAATTCAGAAGGAAATTTAAGAAGAAACCAAACCGGAAAAGATGATCATTGGAGGATTTACATTAAACTCCAAGAATCATCAAGAACATTCTATCTTCGATTCAAGAAATGTGGGGCTAGATGCCGAATATAACCTTAAGGGGTTAAAGGGAATGAATGGATAACATGAACGGAAGATGGAAAAGGATTCGTGTTAAGGTAGATTCTAATGACAAATACCTCAAGGTAGGTATTGAATCGTCAAGGTTGTCAGGGGTAGTTATCCTCGTGAGTATTTTAAACTCCGATATGGGTAAGATGGTAGCTATGGACCTAACTTCGAGACGGATGGTCTAAGGGTATTCAGAAGGTCAAGCTCGGTTAATTAAAAAGAGTTGGTTGATTGAATGAAGATTAAGAGAAATGATGAGGACTGGAAGCAGTACCTGGCAGAAGGGCTCTAAGAAGTATAATCCCTGAAGGATTCATCAATTGTTTCATCGGGGTACCCTGAAGAGGTTAAAGACAAACTGAGCACTGAGTTTATTTTCGGGACAGATCATACACTGAACAACGACAACTCACCGTTTTAAAACTTCGCGACTACGGTGAACGGTACTTATAGCATCCATGATACATACATTCATGCAAATTCAATTTAATAATTTCTTTGTTATGTGCTATGTTTTCTTACCAAGTTAAACTACGTGAAGTAATTGATGATTAACATGGATGATATCTGTTACTTGCCTTGGGGGGCTTGTGTGATTTTGAATTATGGTTTTGCGTGTGTTGCTTGGGAGTATTGGAGACTTCCTTGCTTTATTTTTGGTTGAGAGACGGGGTGCTCTCGTTGTTTGTAAGAGACGGGGATGCTCTTATTTTTGTTTGAGAGACGGGGTACTCTCTTTGCTTGCGAGAGACGGGGTTCTCTCATTGTTGCTCGAGAGACGGGGCTCTCTCCTTGTTGTTTGCGAGAGACGGGGAATCTCTCATTGGTGGTTTTAAGCGTGCAGTGAATCCGAGGACGGATTCTTTTTAAGGGGGAGATATTGTAACGCCCCGGTTTTTCATTTATATTAATATGTCATATTTGGTTTTAAATTGCGCAATTAAATTATTTAATTATGTGATTAGTTGTTTTACGTGTTTCATATTTAATTTTATTATAATTGTTATTATTTTATTTTATTTTATTATATTTTAATTCAATATTATTTTAAAAACTAATTCGTATTTTTAAGTATAAATATAAATATAGATATATATTTCTTTAATTATTGTTAGTTAATGATTAATGTTAATTATGTTGTTAATTAAGCATTATGCTAATTAATCATGTTTAACCATATTAATTAATTTATTCAAATATATACGTTGACTTGATTTATTTTATTTAATATTAGAATTAATTCTTTTGATTTAAATTTTATTGCATGAGTTTTAAGGTAAATGTGCATGAATTGCATGAAATGTGCATGTTGTTTATTTTGTGCATCGTTCTTATATGAAATGATATCGAAATGTCGTGAATTTGTAGAATGTCGTAGATATATGTGTTATGAACATTCCTATATGCTCGGTTTAGGTTTTTGAATTTATTTGGTTTGTTAACGAATTTAATTTGTTTCGAGGAACCAAATCGGGGGCTAACGAGCACTTAGCGTACCCTTGGTTCCGAATTTAATATCTTAAGCTCGGGAACTCGGATTCGAGTTCCGTCAACTCCGCTGAACTCGTAACAAAAATTCGAGCTTAGTAAACTTAGCCTTATATTTTTCCTAAGTCATTTGAATCTCCGAAATCCAACCGAAAAACGAAATGGAGACTAAACTGACCTTGCTGTACAAAAATAGCCATATCTTATCCAAACTTTAACCAAATTAACCATGGTTTGATTCTATTGAACCCTAACTCAACCATCTACCCTAAAATATCATGCCCTAACCAAACCAATCCTCACACAATCCCCAAAACTCAGCCAAAGTCACTAGAATCACAGGCAGTCCCGTAACCCTTCATTCCTTAGAGATTTTGGAGCTCAAATCTCATCCAAACTTCATCCAATCAACAAGGTAAGTTTAGGGTTGTAATATATGTTCATTTCTGTTCATTTTCATCCTTTCATTCACGAATTTGAGCATGGATTTGTGGTTCTCTGGGCTGTTTCCGAAAATGGGGAGTTTTGGGCATATTGTTGATCTCATTCGATTCTTGTTGGTTTTGATTGATTCCAAGCTTGAGAATGATTATTTTGACATCCTCATATCATTTATGGTCATTAATTTCATGGTGGTTGAGATATTAATGAGTTATCATTTATGGTACTTTGAGAAAATTTCACATGAATGTCACGTATGCTTTCTCCTCTTGGTTGAACTCTTTTGGAACTGATTTATGTGTCGAAATTATGTTGTTTTGCTCCACGTTTGATAGCCTTTGTGATCTGAACATGTTGGGATGGTTGGAGATCTTCATGCTCTGTTTTTCTTCGAGATTTTGCTCTTTTTTGGGACTGGTTTGTTGCTGTCAAAACTGCCGTGACCCTTCATGCATTTTGCTGTCAGTTTTCGTAGCTTTGTGGGATCATTCTCGTTGAATTCTTGCTGCATTTTGTACCTTGTATTGTTGCTTTTGTTGCTTGCATTTCATGCTGGAACTTCTACCCTTTTTCTGCTACGTTTGCTGTCAAGAACAGAGGCTGCTGCTGGGCGAGACACGGGGGTGTCATTTTTGTTCGCTCCAACGAGGAACGGGGGTGCAGATTGGCCTGGAATTGCTGTACCGAGACACGGGGGTGTCTCGGTCTGGGCTTGGGAGGTGACACGGGGGTGTCACCCCGTTTTTCCTGAGCTGTTTGTCTGTAATTTCCCTGAACTGCTGTATATATATATGCTTGTGTATTGTGTGTGCGTGAGTATGCATGGCTGTTTAATTGTGTGTGTGCATGGTGTTATTTTATTTGCATGCATGTATATATTATATGTATTAGTGTGTGCGTTGCATGCATGCTTGTGTTGTAATATATATATATATATATAGATATAAGCTTGTGTGTGCATGGTTTTGTGTATGTAATTGCATGCATATACTATAAATATATACATGCATGTGTACGTGTATATATATATATATATATATTATATATACATATGTTTAGTATATATTATTATATATTTATTATATTATTATATGTTTATTATTATGTATATATATTTCTTATATATATTTTGAATATTATTTGATTTAATTCAATTCTTGAAATTTATTGATTTCTATGCCGCGTATTTAATTTATCGACTATTGATTGAACGTTTTATTTCTTTTATTCCTAATTGTGAATATGAATATTATGTGTTATGATTATTAAATGAATTCTTGGATTAATTGATATGCATTATGAATGTTATGAATTTATGAATTTATGAATTTGAATGAAATATATGAACGAATGGTTTGATTATATGTTTTAAATTCTTTAATAGTGCACATGAACATTTTATGATATAATATCATCTGTTACGCATTCATATCATGTTCATGGCATGCCGTGCGTCTTATATGGTTCATTGAGTCTCGAGTCTCACGAACACGTCATGTTGTCTTTTGTACAGTTTATCTCCAGGGTGGAGAGATCTTGATCGTTCAGGCACTTGGTACTCGTATCCTTGTATCGTCACGGTTCAGGTGAGGGTGTTTTCGTTCTAGTTATGTATAAAACCCTATAACCCTTATGTGACAAGCTTTGACCAAAAACCTAATATAGCTATATATGGTTTTCAATTGGAATGTACCAAGTATATATTGATCGAGTAAACCCTTTTCAAATGACTTATGAATTATGTTATGTTTCTTATGAACTGATATGTTTGGCGAGACACATTTATGATTTATGATTGCACGGGCCCAGGAATTAGTACATGTAGTTATCCGGGGAGGCAAGGGCCGACGGTGATCCCATGTGCTGATTCCATTATATTACGGCGAAACGGACCTCATCAAGGAGTTTTTGACGGGGAAACGCTAACCGGGCTTTCAGGCCTCATGAACCTCAAAGCCACATTGATATGTTTAGGTGGTCGGGCCTTGCCAACCCGTCCACCGCCGGAGGAAGAAGGTTGGAACTTGATTTATGAATATGCTTATGTTATGTTATGATTGTTATGCACCGTGCGGGAAGGCCGGGACACGGATTGCCCAAACGAATATGATTTATGATATGATATATGGTCTGTGTGTATTATGATATATTGCATGATCGCTTAATCAACATATTAATGATATTTGTCGTACACGGTCGGAGTTTGGTTGGAGATTGTGCACGCTCACTCGCCGAGCCTTATGTTTATGTATGATTTATGAATGTAATGAATTAATATGATTAGTCATAAAATCCGAGTATTGATTAATCATTCTCTTGCCCTTTTGGGAACTAATTTCAAACAAAAACTTGCTCGGGATTAATGACTTGCATGTGCATGTTTTACATATATATGTATCGCTCCTACTCACTCAGTCTTCTAGAGACTGACCCTCTCCCTCCCCAACACTTTAGCGTGCAGGTTTGGCTTTGGAGTCTCGAGCTAGGCGGAGTTATGTTGAGTTTGAGTCGGTCAAGTTAAGTTAGAAGCGTCTCTGCATTCACCTCATGTATTTATGTTGTAAATGATTCGACCTTGTAGGTTCTTGGAGTTGAATCTCATATAATTGCTATTAAATTGTTTTGTTGGACTGTGTTTATGAGTTTAAAAGAGGCCTGGAGAGCCCAAGTCTGCTTATGGTTTGTATGTTTGAGTTTTAGTTTTTCGAGGCACTATATTTTGTTGATTGGTTGTTATTGTAGGGTCTATGTTCCGCCTAGCTTAGGAGGGTTTTATGTTTGTCTCCCGTTCGCTATGGTTTGATACGGGTGCGGATTAACCATTTCGTTACTCGTGTTGAGCCATAGTGCGGGGGATGTGGTGCCTCACGAGCGGGGTGCTACACAGGGAATCTGGCAAGAAATTGATTTTCGCCAACCACAAAAACCTACAATCTGGAGAAGCAAGAGGACAGGGTCTTCGTATTCTTGTGGGGATTGGACGGGAAATTTGATCCAATCAAACGCGACCTACTTCGAACACAATAACCGCCCACTTTGGAGAAAGCGTATAACGCCATCAGGCGAGAAGATCATCGACTCACGGCGATGACCGACCAACACCCCAATAGTGTCGGAATGGTGGCGAAAATGCGGTCAGAGATAATCTCATCATCCCGCGACAACAAAGCAAGAAAGAATGGTGTCGGATCAAAGTGTACGGTTTGCGGAGGTACCAAACACACGAAAGACACCTGTTTTCTCGTAGTGGGATTCCCAGATTGGTGGGCTGAATACCAGGCGAAAAAGAAAGGGATGGCTAACTCCACCGGCGGCGGATCCTCTCGGCCACCTGCCGGCCTAGTCAACCTAACTCCTGGAGTAACAGAGCCCGATACAGGCGGAGGCGGCGCATCCCAGTTGCAGCAGAGGGAACAGATAGCCGGGCGAGTAGCAGTCGCAGCAGCAACTCGAGCCGGAATTCCGACTGAGCACAACGCCACCGGCGCCAATCATCACGGCAGCGAACAGAATGGGGGCAGTACTAATGACGGTAATGATAAGAATATTGAATGTAAGTCTGTTGAAAACCTAATGGGATGGGTCGTTCCTCTTGGAGAAAAAAATTGGGGGCATGGGGTGTGTGAGAGAAAAAATGGAAATTATTGGGACATATTGTGAGAATGGGCCACGGTGGAAAAACTATAAAGAAAAAGAAATTAATTCTTGTGTTGGGCCAAAGTGTGTGAATAAAAAATTAGAGAGGTTTGGACAGGTGCACATTTGTAATTCACTACAAATTAATTCTAATCACGAATGGCTCATTGACTCCGGGGCAACGGATCACATGACCAATACCACCCAAGATATTGAACATCCAACGGTTCCCCGAATAACAGCCGTGATAAATGCAAATGGTCTCTCTTATCCGGTGATTGGGGCGGGGAATATTACCTTGTCAAAAAATTTGAATTTATCTCACTGTCTTGTGGTTCTTTCTCTCACTACAAAATTGCTCTCTGTTAGCCAAATTACTAAGGAACTTAACTGCACTGTGCTGATGTTTCCCCTCCTTTTGCCTCTTACAGGATATTCGTACCGGGGTGATCATTGGGCGTGGTACTGAGAGAGATGGATTATACTACATTGGGGATATTTCACAAACTGGGTCAAGCTTTCTTGCTCACGGCAGTAATGAAAGACAGTTATGGTTATGGCACCGGCGTTTGGGTCATCCTTCCCTTCAGTATATGAAACAGCTGTTCCCGAATTTACTTTCTGCATCAAGCAATTTACATTGCGAAACTTGTGTATTTGCTAAAAGTCACCGAACTACTTTTTCATCGAGTTACCTCCGATTCATCACCACAACAACTTCGAGCCTTCATCCACGCTCTTTACTCTCAAGAGACCCCCCGAACCATCAAGGAAGCAACTGAAAACCCATTTTGGAGACAGGCAATGGAAGAAGAGATAAAAGCCTTGGCAAAGAACAACACATGGGAATTATGTCCACTTCCAGCAGGGAAAAGATCTGTGGGTTGCAAATGGGTCTACAGTATCAAACACCGGATGGATGGTACCATCGAGAGATACAAAGCCCGACTGGTGGCTAAGGGCTACTCTCAGACATATGGGATTGACTACACAGAGACATTTTCCCCCGTAGCAAAGCTTGATACTATCAGGATACTGTTATCTATAGCAGCTAATTTCGAGTGGCCGTTACATCAGTTTGATGTGAAAAATGCTTTCTTACATGGTGACCTTGAGGAGGAGGTCTACATGGACCTCCCCCCTGGATTTAAGGAGCAGGAGAACCAGAACATGGTGTGCAAGCTGAAAAGATCTCTCTATGGACTCAAACAATCACCCCGGGCCTGGTTCGGCAGATTCACCCTAGCCATGACCAAGTATGGGTACTCACAGAGCAACTCGGATCACTCCCTATTCATCAAAAGGAAGAATGGTTTGGTCACTCTACTGATCATCTACGTAGATGACATGGTGATAACAGGAAATGACGAGAGGGAAATAGCGACGCTCCAGAAGAATCTGTCACAAGAATTTGAGATGAAAACCTTAGGCGGCCTACGGTACTTCCTAGCCATTGAAGTAATGAGGTCAGACAAGGGTATTCTCATCTCACAACGAAAGTACATACTCGATCTTCTGGTTGAAGTTGGACTGGTTGACTGCAAATCGGTGGATACTCCAATGACTCAAAATCATCACTTGGGAATCTCCCCAGACCAAGTACCTGCCGACAAGGAACGATACCAAAGACTGGTTGGAAAATTAATTTATTTAGCACACACTAGACCGGATATTGCATATGCCGTGAGTGTTGTGAGCCAGTTCATGCATAACCCCAGCAAGGAGCATATGGAGGCGGTAATGAGGATCCTAAGGTACTTAAAGGGCTCGCCTGGAAGGGGGTTGTTGTTTGGTAAGAATGGGCATACTCGGATCTCTGCATATACAGATGCTGACTGGGCAGGAAGTAGCATCGACAGGAGATCCACGTCTGGGTATTTCACGTTTGTGGGGGGAAACCTGGTCACCTGGCGTAGCAAGAAACAAAAGGTAGTAGCATTTTCTAGTGCTGAGGCAGAACTCAGGGGTATAGCACGGGGAATTGCAGAAGTCTTATGGGTTCGAAAGCTCCTTACTGAGGTAGGGTTCCCTACAGAAGAAACGGTCGAACTATTCTGTGATAATAAAGCGGCAATCAGTATCTCTCATAATCCAGTACAACACGACCGAACAAAACACGTAGAGATTGATCGGCACTTCATTAAGGAGAAAATTGAAGCCGGGATAGTCAAGCTCCCATTCGTTAAATCAGAGGACCAACTGGCAGACATTCTAACCAAAGCAGTGAGCAGTCAAACATTTCACAAGTTACTGTCCAAGTTGAACATGTTTGACCCCCATGATCCAACTTGAGGGGGAGTGTTGAAGAATCTTCTCCCTATTATTGGAAAGATCGAAATTGATTGTATTACCATGTATATATGGTGTAATTTAGGGAGTAATTAGAGAAAGGTTAGGGTTTATCTTCTATATAATTGTACTTCTCGTATTCTTTTGGACAGATTACAGAATAATGAATCCTAGCAAAGTTTCCTCCCCAATTCCTTTTGTTAACATCGTCTTCATTCAAAGACGCCAGTGCTCTGTTCAGCCCCTTGAACCTATCAGCTATGAGATCATCAATAATCTGCCCCCGGACGTGCGAGAGAGCCCATACTTGCAGCGAGAAGGGGCAACTAAAGAGAGCATGGGCAGTATCCTCATTATCAAACCCGCAATGCACAAAGTTCAACTCTGAAATACAATGCCGTCGCGAAAGGTTAACTCCGGTAAGGAGAATATTGTGATAAAATCTCTAAAGAAAGGCTCTAATTTTCGGATGCACATCGATTTTCCAAATCTGTTTCCAAACGCCATGAGTAGCAGGCCGCGAGGAAGAAGGGAACTCCCTGGAAGCAATATTGAGTGCCAAATGGTATGCACTCTTAACCGTGTGTATGCCTGAACTGCTGTGTTCCCAAATGATCTCATCATCACGCCATCTCACACTAAACGGGATGCTCATGATCGAATTAGCATCCTGCAGATTGAAAATTCCTCTGATCTTAGCCTCATCCCACGCCGTAACACCTTTTCTCATCAAATCCGACACCCACTCTAGATACAACACACCCCCAGGAACAAAACGGGGCCTAGAATCAGGCCTATTAGGTAGCCATCTATCCCGCCAAATGTGAATCTTCGTACCATCTCCTACCCTCCATCTCGTCCTGCCGCTATAAGATACCGGACTGCATGAAGACTACGCCACGCATAGGGCGGGGAACACCCAAGGGGAGCATCCCAAACAGCCGCATTCGGGAAATAGCGAGCTTTCATGATTTGGCTAACCAAACTATTAGGGGACCGGATCATACGCTAAAGCTGTTTTGCTAACATAGCTAAATTGAAAAGCTTATTATGCCGAAACCCCAAACCTCCAACCAATTTACTACGACAAAGTTTATCCCAAGATAACCAATGCAGCCTGTTTTTGCCTCTATCATTCCACCAGAACCGGGAAATAGCCAAGTCTATTGCTTCAATGAGATTGTCCTGAAGAAGAAAACAGTTCAAGCGATAAGACGGGTTATGTAGCACCCGGAACGCTAGGTAGCCACATCCCCCGCACTATAGTTCAATCCACATATGGAACGAACAACCATACATGAATCAAGCCTATAGCAAACGGGAGATAATAAAAAAAAACAATCTAGCTAGCCACGCAGGACTAACCCTCAATCAATTAACAATGCATAACAATACACGCGGAAGCATAATATACATGGCATTATCATCATTCAAGTTTGATTCAGTCCGTTTCTACATATCAATATGTATAACACCCCCCTCCCCCAAAATATTACAATTAAGTCATAATAATACATAAGTACCATAACAAGTCATAAAATACATATACATCAATTAGATAAATGAACTGTGCTAGACTCAAATAAAAGACTTGACTCGACTTAAATCCCGCCTAGCACTCATCCTGCAAAAACCTGAAAAGTGAGGTGTCGGTCTATGAAAGACTGAGTGAGGGGTTTAATAAATATAAGCGCACGTATCATGCAAGTTACAATCTCGGGTACGGTTTTATAAAAGGAAGCAATATAAGTTCAATAATACAATAGATCTCGCCCGAGATTACAAATATCCAATTTAACAATTCGGTCCATTCAATCAATCGGTGGCCCGACGAGTAAGGGCAATTCTCCAACCTTTTTCCGACAGTGTACAATAATTCAGTTATTAGTTGATTAGGTGATCACACATATAATTACAGTGCACAATTATGAGCAGTTTCAGTAACCATTTTTCCTCCGGGTGATGGTAGGATTGCAAGGCCCCATCATCCAGTCAGGGTGAGCAT
This sequence comes from Lantana camara, assembly GCA_037501455.1. Classification (NCBI taxonomy): domain Eukaryota; kingdom Viridiplantae; phylum Streptophyta; class Magnoliopsida; order Lamiales; family Verbenaceae; genus Lantana; species Lantana camara. Next base: position 23,229,298 of record CM074855.1, on the reverse strand, counting down.
AGGGTTCATGATTCCCTATGCCCAGAACTCCTTGTTAGGAATAGTGCCCTAATAAGCCGACTGTATATCCGCTTTGTGCTTTTCCTTATTGTAATCACAGACAATCTTTGAATGAAATAACGAATTGAGGCAACACTTCTTTAGATGCTCTTGTTTGGTATGCGTTTACTTTATCTGTGTATGTATGAGAACTCCCCTAATCCTGATGACTTTAGGACTCTACCATTTAGGTGAAATGGTTCATGAAACGAGCCCTATATCACATAAGTCATGATTAGTAAAATACTTCAAGCCGATGAGTCCTACCGACAGTGGGAGTGTCAACCTGAATCCTCTAAGGATTGCTTGTGGGATCACGCCCTTAAGAAGGACCACCTTGTTTCATGGAGGTGCAAAGTGTATAGTTGATACGTGCGTGATACATGAGGGTGCTTACTTCAGTAAGTAAGTTCACTGAGGTGCCCCGTGTGAGAACATTCCTAAATGGGAAAGGAAGTTTCTATTTCAGGAAATGGAAACTTCCAGATTAGGAAATATCTCACGAGTCATTGATGTGATTAATTGTTCCTTAGACTTGAGGTTCCATGTCACTTTATGAGTTAACTCTGTAGTCTTAGGTATAAGCTTTAAAGGGTGTCACCTTAGACAACTGATTTAAGGCTTATGTTGGGGCTACACAAGTGATTCATGAAAGTGAATGAGAATCAAGAAAGGACCTACACTTGCATTTGCAAGGTGATCTCTTATTGTGTAAGTCATTCATATGTCATATGGAGTCCTTGGCCAAGGCAGTAGATCAAGACATCAAGAAAAAGGTTTCTTGGATTGAGATCAAATGGATATGAAATGCACTTAGCTTTAAGACCGGATTATTGGGGTTCTGATTATTCCCTTACCCTAGATCTTGGTTGAGAGATAGTAAGTATGAGGATTGTATCTCACATGAATCAATGACTTAAAGGTTCTGTCGAATCCGAACATTCCAATTCAGCTAGGGGTTAAACACCTGTTGCTAGACTATGGTCGTTTAATCTGTGGACTGATTAATTAATTAGTGAATTAATTAATTAGGGTCACTGCTAATTGAATTGAGAACCTAGAGGGTCACACACAACAACTTGGTTACATGAGTTAAGGCTTTAAAATGATTAAACGAGTTAATCGGGCCAAGAGGGTTCCACACGTGTGAAACCACACGTGTGGGTCACGTGAGGAGCACGTGTCCTTGGGACACGTGTCTCACACGTGTATATATATATATATATATATATTATATATTAAATAATTAAATGTGTTAATTATTTAATAGACTTTGGTTTAATTTTGAATTAAAAAGAAAGTCTTATTTTGGAGAAAAAAATAATCTAGTTAATTAATTACGAATTAATTAATTAGATAAATAAGTTATTTATTTATTTAATAAATAAAGTATAAAATTATCCAAAAATAGTTTGGATATTTTTAGCTCTCTTAAAAGTTAATTTGAATTAGATTTCAAAGTTAAAGTCAAAATTACTTGATGATCAAGTAATAGGAGAGAGGGACCAAAATCCTTAGCCCATAAGGACTAGGATTTTCGGCCACCCCTCCTATATATAGGGGAGCTCGAGCTCCCCTTGGAGCTAATTGATGATCTTCTTTTGGTTCATGTGTTGAACACCATCCTTTCTCCAAGATAAATTAAACCCTAGGTTAAGCCTAAACACTAACTAGAGAACTAGCATCCTTACTAGTTAGATTGTTGTCAAGTTGGTGGACTATCTCTAGAGAGCTTCAAGTTACAAGTTTGAGGATTCGAGCTTTACCAAGGAGAAGGGATCAAGCCGCGAGAAGAGCGTTCTTGGGTGGCTTGAAACACTTCAAGAAAGATTATTGAAAAGTAAGTTTCTAATCTCTACGAATTTGGATACACGATTGCAAGTCCAAGATCCTTTTGTTGGAAAATTTTAAATTTCCGCTGTTTTTCTGATTCCGTTCTCCAACACTCCTTCCTCCACTAATCTCCTAGTGGATTCAGGGGTCATCCCAAAGTAGTGAGGATAGTGTAAGAGTTACCCATCAGCCATTACTTTCCCGGTTGGCTCAATACACTACCCTCGGGGCCCACAGTGTAGTACAGTATACTCGCCAAAATACAATCAATTCAGTACAGTAATAGTAGTTCAGTTGTAAATCATTTGAGGTTTATGGAAAACTATAGATATATGTATACATTTTGGCCGAAATCCACATAATGGTTGTACGGGTTCTATATAACTAGAAATTAAACCTCACCTGACGAGCGACGGAACAAGACAAGGATATAAGAAAGTGTCCATAAGATCAATGATCTCCGCCCTGGAGAAGAACTGGACAAGAAAGGAAACGACGTGAACTCGTGAGACGAGACTCAATATGAGACCAAGTATGACGCACGGCAATGCTCATGTAACACCTTAATAACCAAACAAATTAGCAATCAAGTGACACTTAATTATGTATGAGAACTAATTAACATCTAAGAGATGAAATTAATCTCAAGTGGTCATGTATTCACATCATTCAAACATTTCAAGTTCAATTCATATAGGGCATGGAGTCACACAATTATGTTTAAGTAATTAAAGACCATAAAGTGTCAAATAACCACAGAATCATCAATTATTCAAGTATTCCAATCATATAAATCACATACGGGAGCCGAGAGAGTGAAAGGAATGCAAGAAGAGGGATTTTGGTGAAGTTTGACAAAAATCGACAATTTTCGGAAACGTACATGCTATAGGAAAACCGGAATATCTTGAGTTCTAAAGGTTGGAATTGAGTTTTGTTTATTGGTTATGAAACTAGACAAGTAGTCCTTTCCAATGATATATGACTCGTTTTCTAGTTTCAAGCGAGGAGAAAATGGCGTAAGCTTGAAGTTGGGTGAATGTAGATTTTCGGTGAAGTGGTGACACCAAATTAAAACGATTATATCTCTCAAACTAGAAAAGATAATGAGATTATTCTAATTGTAGAGTATTTTAGACTTCAATAGGTTTCTGTCGGTTCAAAAATCAGGTTAATCGGAGCTCGGATGACGGGCACCCGGCCGGGTAAAGTTTAAGGAAAAAGTTCCCCGGCCGGGGAAAACTGTCCAGAAGCTTTCTGGACCCCTCACTAAATTTTACCCGCCCAGGGAACCTCTCTGGGCTGGAAAAAGGGGCAGCAGCAGAGGATGCTCGAAGGGGAAAGAGGTGGAAGCCAAAACCCAAAGTAAACTCAACCAAAACACTCCAAAACAATCATATATCATGCATATAACTTAAAGATATCATTTAGGTAACATTTAATCCAAGGAAACACGCTTTGATCATCCAAAACTCATCCAACAAACCCATAAGAGTGTCATGATCATATATGCTCCATATTTCTTGAACTCAAGTTAAATATGCATGAAACTCACTCAAAATCAACATATATGCTTCAATTTAAGTCATGGAATCCAAGGAATCATAAACCCTAACAAAACTTCATGAATCCCTAAAGATATATGCATGCCTTCGCCTTGAAGATGGAGGAGATGAAGAGGAAAAGAGAGGTGATGATATGAAGCTTGATCTCTTGAAGAATAATGGATTAAAGCTTGGCTTCCTTACCTCCTTGATTGGTTCGAACTTGAAGAGAAGAGAGGGAGAGAGAAATGTCATGCTTTGGCTCTTGGATGAAAGGAAGAATGAAGAACAAATGTATGTATATGTGTGTATATATCATATATCGATCCAAGATGGGGAAAAGAAAGGGAAATTGTTACTTGGTCCTCAAGAAATTAAGGCAATGAAATTGGGTTTCAACGTATGAAAATGATCAATTTAGTCCAATTAATCTCATGCAATTAGGTCCTCAAGTTATGGAAAATGATCAATTAAGGACAATTAATCAAATAAGACATGTTCGACAATTAATTCACGTGTCAATTAAATAAAAATCGTACCATAATTCTCCCGTTGGTGATAATTTCACGTAAACATTTAGTAATACAATTCATAAAAATACCAAATAATGCATAACTTGAAAATTGGGGCGTTACAATCTCTCCCCCTTAAGAGGACCTGGTCCCCAGGTCCACTACTCGAGTTCTGAATTTTAGCACAAGCGCCAAGAGAGCCCCGTCTCTCAAACAAGCAATGAGAGAACCCCGTCTCTCAAACAAGCAACGAGAGAACCCCATCTCTCAAACAAGCAACGAGAGAACCCCATCTCTCAAACAAGCAACAAGAGAACCCCGTCTCTCAAACAAACAACGAGAGAGCCCCGTCTCTCAACCAAGCAATGAGAGAACCCAGTCTCTCAAATAAGCAACGAGAGAGCCCCGTCTCTCAACCAAGCAAATAAAAAACAGGTAGGAAAATAACAAATTCCTCAGTTATCGATCACATAAAAGCAATTTAACAAAAGACAAGGAACCAAATACGACAATAATAGAAAGGCATGATGTGCGTGCTATGCATGTTTAGGTGTACCGTTCACCATTGTTCGGGAATCTTCCATGGTAATGATTCGTTTCAACTAATCCAAGCCCTGTCCTAACCTGTCCCGAAATTCATATATTCGAAGCATAATCATAATCGTGTACAAAACATACCATATACAAAATTTTCATACATAATTCGGAACAAAGCACTTAACAAAATCAAACAGACTAACACCGACTCAATAGACACGACACAAAGCCGCCTAGCTCGAACTCCAAGAACCTGAACCTGCAACTAAAACATAAAGAGAGAGGGGTCAGTCCAAAGACCGAGTGAGGGGCTACACACGTACCTGTACATACTGTAACGCCCCGGTTCCGGATGAACAGGTAAGCACGCCACGTGTGAGATTTTGAGCGTAGGATTCATTTTAATTCTTTTAAATTTCTATTTTCCTACGTGACATCTCATAATTTTATAAAATTCATGATACATTATTTACGTGAATTATATGATTTCATATCATTGGAAAATTATTTCAAGTCATTGAAAAATAGTTATTACGAAATTATCCCTAGGCGTTTATTTCTTTAAATTTAAGGACTTAATTGCATAAACTTTCAAGGGCTTAATTGATCATATTTCAAAACTATACCTCCTTGATTGCATGACTTAAACAATTAAAGGATTAAATTACAATTTATGGCATTTCACATATTTCAAAAAAGGGATGTAACGGTATATGCATCTCCAAGCTTCCTTGATCCCATTTCATCCAAAAATATCCTAACATATTTGCTCCTGGTTGCTCGGTTCATTCAAGAAGAGAAAGGAAAGAGATTTTCATCATTTTCATCAAGATTTTTCCAAGAAATAATCCAAGTTTGGACCTTAGGCATCATCTTCATCTATCTTCTCCATTTCTTTAGCTCAAGGTGGGTGTTTTGCATGAATTGATGAATCTTGTTCAAGTATGTGATAGTTAGGGTTTGAGGAATCATGGAATATATGAGTTATTGGTTGTGTGATATGTGAATACATGATTATAACATGATTTATAGTATGAATTCTTGCAAAATATGGGTATATATATTGAATTTAAACTTGAGCTTGAAAGTGGAAACACTTGAAGGATCAAGCATGGTTGATGATTTATTTCATGTTTATGTTTCTATGAACTTGTATGCATGCATATCTCCAGAAAAGTAGCAATTTTGGGGATTAAAACTTGAACTTTGTGGTTGTTTTGTTGTTGCCGTAGCCATCCCCTGCTTCTGCTCTGTTTTTCCAGTTGCAGAAGCTGGGAACGGCCCTTCCCGCCTCAAGGCCTTTTGGGAACGGTCGTTCCCATGCTTCAGTTTAAAATAGGTGGCCGAACCTGGGAACGACCGTTCCCATTTTGGCCTGTGTGCCGGAAGGGTCGTTCCCGGCAAGAGGCGCGCTTTTAAAATTTAAAACGCTGGCGCGTTTTGGGGAATACGGGAACGGCCCTTCCCACCTCGTCTTGCAGAAGGAAAGCTACTGCATAAAATTCAATTTTTGGCATGTAGATCCAATGCTTTCTTTTATCCCAAATTACTATTATATGATTGAATATATGTCAAAACAAGATATTTTCATGCTACATTTCATATTGCTCGTCGTCTCGTGGCATTTTCGTCGTTCATCCTATTTGGTCCATTTTGAGTCATGTCTCACGTATAAATGTCGTGTTTGCACAGGTCACGAGGTCGTGGACGAGGAGCAGGCTCCCTAGAGCATATTTTTGTTTTGTTTTGTTTTGTAGCAAAGGTAAGGTTTTGGTTAGGTACTTAGAACCTTACAACCTTTATGTGACATTTTCGGCCAAAATCTATTATATTTATAAACGTTTTCTAAAATATAAACATTTTCAAGCAAGCAAGCCATGATTGTTCACGATTTCAAGCATGTTTTGGCGAGTCATGATTGCACTTGGCCCGAGGGTAATTCTTGAGCAAATCGGAAAAGCAAGGGCTGACGGGTAACTCTTGAATTATCCTCACCTCATTGGGATCACCCCCGAAGCCACTAGGAGATTAGTGGTGGAAGGAGTTTCATGCGTAGGGAGTCATGTTCCCGACGTACACCATGTCATGGATAGTTGGGCCTTGCAAACCCACTATCACCCGGAGGAAGAAGGAGATTGGGGACGGATCCGGCACCACGGATTGTCCTCGGGTTATTGCATGTTTTAATCATGATTATGTCTTCTTGAACACTAAATGAAATGTATGATCACGTAGTGAATGAATCATGCAAGCACGGATTGTTCACGATTGGTTGAAAGGTTGGAGATTTTCCCTTACTCGCCGGGGCCACATGTTTCATGAAATGATCAAGTTAACCTGTAAATTTGGATAGTTGTAATCTCGGGCAAAGAACATTCTATTCTTGAACTTTATATTTATTTCTTTTCCAAGTCTTCACCCGAGATTATGGCTTGCATGTGACGTGTGCTATATATATATATTGCCCCTCACTCAGTCTTCGGTAGACTGATACTTCACTTTTCAGGTACTTTTGGTCGTGGTCGTGCTAGGCGGGAGTTGAGTCAGGTCTTGCATTTCACCGAGTCTAGCATTGTACCTTTCATGTATAGCACTTTTGAGATATCGTGTCACGATCATGATTACTACATTTTGGTTACTAGGACATGTATAACATATAAGAGATGATAATGTATTGATAGTTAATGTTGGTACCTATTATGTATATACTTTGGTAAATATGGTACCTATACATATTAATTGAAATGCTTCCGCTTTTAATTTCATGTTTTGGTTTGTGTATGTTGGGGAGTGTCCCGCCTAGCTCGTTATTTTCTTCATTGTCACTCGTTCGCTATATGTTCGGTTTATGTACGGATTGTCCATTTCGTATGTGGATCGGGCTATAGTGCGGGGGATGTAGTGCCTTGGGGGTTAAGGTGCTACACATACGTATACGGAGCACATCACATATCAAGTTGTGAGTTCAGGAACCGAGGCGTGGTTTTTGCATTCTAAATCATTTTCACACGTGATAATAGATATAAGGTGTAAAAGAGTTAGGCCAAAGGCCAAAACAACCAAATTTTATTAATTAAGAATCCACTCTCGTTTCACGAACGATTACGTAACAAACTAGCTTAACGAAAACAGACACATAAAGCAAACCTTCAAACAAAAAGGGGAAATGTGCACAGGAGTAATACACGGTGCCCCGAGGCTCCTTACCCACATCCCGATGATCATGCATAGGAGAAATACTCGGTGCCCCGAGGCTCCTTACCCATAATAACCGGGCCCCAAGTAAAGCAGAGTCAAACCTTCAAACAAGAGGGGAAATGTGCACAGGAGTAATACTCGGTGCCCCGAGGCTCCTTACCCACATCACGATGATCATGCACAGGAGTAATACTCGGTGCCCTAAGGCTCCTTACCCATAATCACCGCGTCCCCAAGTAAAGCAGAGTCGGAAACATTGTTGTATATAGAAATTGCATGATTTTGAACGTTAATTAGATTATATTTTGGTGCCGTTTGATGAGTTTATGTGTTTATTTTGCTCCGTTCAAGTGACTTTGGAGTTGGAGTTACGAAACAGCGAAGCAAGGCGATTTCATGCATTTTTGGAGGAAAATATGGTAACTCCCGTTACCACTTAGGAGTACAAAAGTAGTAACCCCCGTTACTCGCCACAGGAGGGGAGTTTTTGGCGAGAGAGCTCGCTGTACCCTTACCTTGATCTAGGGCGAGGCTTATTCCTGGTGGGAGAGCACTCAGATAGTTTTGGAGGCTGTTGGGACAGATATTACGTGGGAGGTGTTTCTACTGGAGTTCAGAAACAAGTTCATTCCTCCAGCTTCCCGTACCCGCAGGTTGAGGGAGTTTACAGAGCTGAAGCAAGGAGGGAGGTCAGTTGGTCAGTACATTGCCGAGTTAGAGAGACTTTCTCTCTATACACCTAACATAGCGAATGATGACTTTCACAAGGCGATGCAGTTTGTACAGGGACTCAGGCCAGATATCCAGGACGCCTTGAAAGCAGCTAACACGAGCACCTGGGCCAAAGCTACCGCTAAAGCTTTGAAGGTAGAGGATTCAGAGATTGCCAGGAGGCCTATTCCTCGTACAGGACAGGCTTCGGGTTCAAGATCGAGACAGGGGTCAAGCTCGGGAAAGAGACCTATGATTTATTCTGCACCTCCAGCACCGAAGGATTCCGGGAAGAAATTTAAAGCTACAGGGCCATCACAGAAGTCTCCACCAGCTCCAGCACCACCACAGCCACCTCAGAAACCGGGTTGCAGATTTTGTGGGCTTACTACACATACATATGATAACTGCAGGCGACGGTTGGGTTTGTGTTTGATCTTTGGGAGTGACGAGCACCGGGTTGATGGTTGTCCAGATCGTCAAGATCCGCCACCTGCAGGTCCGAGGCCACTTGTGAGAGCTCGAGCCTATGCATTAGCCGGAGAGAAGCAGGATGCTGAGATCGACCCTGCAGCGGTAGTTGAAGGTATTATTTGCATCCATGGCACGAACATCCATACATTATTTGATCCAGGAGCTACACACTCCTTTCTTGCGCATTCTATTGCTATTACATTATCTTTGCCTGCTATGTGCTCTTCTGTGCGCTATTTAGTTAGTACTCCTTTCGGTAGTAGGCGAGAGACGGATCAGGTTTACAGGGATGTTCCAGTGGTTATTGAAGGTCGAGAGTTCTTGACAGATTTTATTGTTATGCCGATGGAAAGATACGGGTCTATTCTGGGGATGGATTGGTTATACAAGTACTGTGCTACAATAGATTGCCGAACGAAGAAAGTACAGTTAGGTTCAGAGGTCACTACGGGTTGGACTTCGAAGACAGTACCTCTACTTTCCTTCTCAGAGGCTCAGAAAGTGGTGAAGGAATTTCCCGAGGTCTACCCAGAGAAATTAGATTCTTTGCCTCCCGAGCGAGAGATCGAGTTTGTGGTTGATCTTTATCCGAATGTGGATCCGTATTCAAAGACTCCATATCGGATGGCTCCAGTTGAGTTGAAAGAGTTAAAGGTTCAGCTCGAGGCATTATTGGAAGTTGGGTATATCTGACCGAGTTCTTCACCCTGGGGAGCACCAGTTTTATTTGTAAAGAAAAAGGACGGACTTTGAGGATGTGCATCGATTACCGGGAGCTGAACCGGATGACTATTAAGAACAAATACCCCCTTCCACATATCGAGGAGTTATTCGATATATTTCAGGGTTCCAAGGTCTACTCGAAATTGGATCTAAGACAGGGGTATTACCAGCTGCGAATCCGAGCAGAGGATATTCCAAAGACAGGATTCAATACTCGGTACGGGCACTACGAGTTCGTGGTTATGCCGTTTGGATTAACTAATGCCCCTGCAGCTTTCATGGATACGATGCACCGGATTTTCAGGCCTTTCCTCGACAAGTTTGTGGTGATTTTCATCGATGATATTTTGGTATTCTCAAAATCTGCCGAGGAGCACGCGAGGCATCTTAAGCTTGTTCTACAGACTTTGAAAGAGCATCAGTTGTTCGCTAAATTCAGTAAGTGTGAATTTTGGATCGATCGGGTTGCATTCTTGGGACATGTGATTTCGGGCAAGGGTTTGGAAGTCGATCCCTCGAAAATTGAGGCCGTGCTTAAATGGGAGAAACCAAAGAATGCCTCGGAAGTTAGGAGCTTCTTGGGATTGGCTGGATATTACAGAAGGTTCGTTCAAGATTTTTCTAAGATAGCTGCACCGTTAACCCGATTGACAAAGAAGGATGTCAAGTTTGTCTGGGACGAGAAGTGCGATCAAAGTTTTAACTTTTTGAAAGAAAAGTTAGTCTCAGCTCCGATGTTAGCACTTCCCAAGGGTTCAGAAGAGTATGCCGTGTATACTGATGCCTCTAAGGAAGGTTTAGGTTGTGTTTTGGCTCAGAAAGGAAAGGTGATTGCTTATGCTTCCCGAAAGTTAAAGGAATATGAAAAGAATTATCCTACACACGACCTGGAGCTTGCAGCCGTGATCTTTGCTCTCGGGAAATGGAGACATTATTTGTACGGGACTTCTTTTGAGATTTTCACCGACCACAAGAGCCTCCAGTATTTATTCACGCAGAAGGATTTGAATATGAGGCAACGACGTTGGATGGAAAAGTTAGAGGATTATGATTGCACGATCAAGTATCATCCAGGAAAAGCCAACGTGGTCGCCGATGCACTTAGCAGAAAGGCGAGTGTATCAAGTTTGGAAGTAAAAGAAAGTGATGAAGTTGCTCCAATTGTGTTAAAGGCTCGGGTTTCCAATATCACAATTCAGCCAGAATTGAAATATCAGTTATTTGAGGCTCAGAATAATAATCCGGAGGTACAGAAATTGGTAATTAAGGCTAGAGTTGATCCGGACAGTCCTTTTGGGTTTGACGAGACTGGTTTGCTTAGATTTAAAAACAGAGTAGTAGTGCCTGAAGAATTGAAACGGGTTCTATTGGAAGAAGCTCACAAGTCAGCATATTCGATCCATCCGGGAGGAAATAAAATGTATAAGTATCTGAAACAATACTATTGGTGGAACGGTATGAAAAGAGACGTTGCTGAGTATGTGAAACATTGTCTGACTTGTCAGAGAGTAAAAGCTGAACACCAAAAACCCGCGGGACTTCTACAACCGTTACCGATTCCCGAATGGAAGTGGGAACAAGTAACGATGGACTTTGTATCCGGATTACCGAAGGTGAAAGGTGGATTTGATGGAATTTGGGTAATCGTGGATAGATTCACGAAGTCTGCTCACTTTCTACCAATCCGGATATCCTATAAGATTCCAAGGTTGGCCGAGATCTATAACAGAGAAATTATCCGACTTCATGGTATTCCGGTGAGTATAGTTTCAGACCGAGACCCGAGGTTCACCTCGAAGTTGTGGCAAGAGTTGCAAGCGATGTTGGGAACGAGGCTCAAGTTCAGTACAACATTCCACCCACAAACAGACGGTCAGACAGAGAGATTGATAAGATATTTGGAAGATCTACTTCGGGCCTGCGCGATGGATTTTCAGAATTCGTGGCAAGAGCAGTTACCTTTAATTGAATTTACATATAATAACAGCTTCCAGGCTTCGATCGGGATGGCTCCTTATGAACTTTTGTATGGAAGAAAGTGCCGATCTCCGTTGTTCTTCGACTTGGAAGAATGGAAATGGTCGAAACAAGAAGGGGTAAAGAAAGGTGAAAATTTTGAGAAACCTTCCAAAGTCGTTCAGGCTATGATTTAGAAAGTTCAAACAATTCAACAACGGATGAAAGCCCCGCAAGATAGGCAAAAGAGCTATGCCGATACTCGCCGAATAGATCTTGAATTTGAAGTGGGAGACCGGGTATTCTTGAAGGTGTCACCAAGGAAAGGTTTCACCCGGATCGGGAAAGGAGGGAAGCTTAATCCTCGCTATCTAGGTCCTTTCGAGATTCTTGAAAGAATAGGTGAAGTAGCCTATCGACTGGACCTACCACCGAGTCTTACGGGGATTCACAACGTGTTTCACGTATCGCAGTTAAGGAAATATTACCCCGATGAGACCACGATTCTCCCCGTTGAAGAAGTTGAATTGGAACCGAATTTGACATTTGTTCAGAGGCCGGTTAGGATCTTGGACAGGAAATTTCAGGAATTGAGAAACCGGAGGATTCCAATGGTTAAAGTTCTGTGGAGAAGCGATAAAACCGAGGAAGCTACGTGGGAAATCGAAGACAAAATGAAGCGGTTCCACCCGGAGTTGTTCACTCAGGACTAGAGAATCTGGGGACCAGATTCTTTTAAGGGGGGGAGAGTTGTAACGCCCCGGTTCCGGGTGAACAGGTAAGCACGCCACGTGTGAGATTTTGAGCGTAGGATTCATTTTAATTCTTTTAAATTTCTATTTTCCTACGTGACATCTCATAATTTTATAAAATTCATGATACATTATTTACGTGAATTATATGATTTCATATCATTAGAAAATTATTTCAAGTCATGGAAAAATAGTTATTACGAAATTATCCCTAGATGTTTATTTCTTTAAATTTAAGGACTTAATTGCATAAACTTTCAAGGGCTTAATTGATCATATTTCAAAACTATACCTCCTTGATTGCATGACTTAAACATTTAAAGGATTAAATTGCAATTTATGGCATTTCACATATTTCAAAAAAGGGATGTAACGGTATATGCATCTCCAAGCTTCCTTGATCCCATATCCTCCAAAAATATCCTAACATATTTGCTCCTTGTTGCTCGGTTCATTCAAGAAGAGAAAGGAAAGAGATTTTCATCATTTTCATCAAGATTTTTCCAAGAAATAATCCAAGTTTGGAGCTGAGGCATCATCTTCATCTATCTTCTCCATTTATTTAGCTCAAGGTGGGTGTTTTGCATGAATTGATGAATCTTGTTCAAGTATGTGATAGTTAGGGTTTGAGGAATCATGGAATATATCATATATTGGTTGTGTGATATGTGAATACATGATTATAACATGATTTATGGCATGAATTCTTGCAAAATATGGGTATATATATTGAATTTAAACTTGAGCTTGAAAATGGAAACACTTGAAGGATCAAGCATGGTTGATGATTTATTTCATGTTTATGTTTCTATGAACTTGTTTGCATGCATATCTCCAGAAAAGTAGCAATTTTGGGGATTAAAACTTGAACTTTGTGCTTGTTTTGTTGTTGCCGTAGCCATCCCCTGCTTCTGCTCTGTTTTTCCAGTTGCAGAAGCTAGGAACGGCCCTTCCCGCCTCAAGGCCTTTTGGGAACGGTCGTTTCCACACTTCAGTTTAAAATAGGCGGCCGAACCTGGGAACGGCCGTTCCCATTTTGGCCTGTGTGCCGGAAGGGTCGTTCCCGGCAAGAGGCGCGCTTTTAAAATTTAAAACGCTGGCACGTTTTGGGGAATACGGGAATGGCCCTTCCCATTTTCAAAGGGAAGCCGGAACGGCCGTTCCCACCTCGTCTTGCAGAAGGAAAGCTACTGCATAAAATTCAATTTTTGGCATGTAGATCTAATGCTTTCTTTTATCCCAAATTGCTATTATATGATTGAATATATGTCAAAACAAGATATTTTCATGCTACATTTCATATTGATCGTCGTCTCGTTGCATTTTCGCCGTTCGTCCTATTTGGTCCATTTTGAGTCATGTCTCACGTATACACGTCGTGTTTGCACAGGTCACGAGGTCGTGCACAAGAAGCAGGCTCCCTAGAGCATATCCTTGTTTTGTTTTGTAGCAAAGGTGAGGTTTTGGTTAGGTACTTAGAACCTTACAACCTTTATGTGACATTTTTGGCCAAAATCTATTATATTTATAAACGTTTTCTAAAATATAAACATTTTCAAGCAAGCAAGCCATGATTGTTCACGATTTCAAGCATGTTTTGGCGAGTCATGATTGCACTTGGGCCCGAGGGTAATTCTTGAGCCAACCGGAAAGCAAGGGCTGACGGGTAACTCTTGAATTATCCTCACCTCATTGGGATCACCCCCGAAGCCACTAGGAGATTAGTGGTGGAAGAAGTTCCGTGCGTAGGGAGTCATGTTCCCGACGTACACCATGTCGTGGATAGTTGGGCCTTGCAAACCCACTATCACCCGGAGGAAGAAGGAGACTGGGGACGGATCCGGCACCACGGATTGTCCTCGGGTTATTGCATGTTTTAATCATGATTATGTCTACTTGAACACTAAATGAAATGTATGATCACTTATTGAATGAATCATGCAAGAACGGATTGTTCGCGATTGGTTGAAAGGTAGGAGATTTGCCCTTACTCGCCGGGGCCACATGTTTCATGAAATGATCAAGTTAACCTGTAAATTTGGATAGTTGTAATCTCGGGCAAAGAACATTCTATTCTTGAACTTTATATTTATTTCTTTTCTAAGTCTTCACCCGAGATTATGACTTGCATGTGATGTGTGCTATATCTATATATTGCCCCTCACTCAGTCTTCGGTAGACTGATACTTCACTTTTCAGGTACTTTAGGTCGTGGTCGTGCTAGGCGGGAGTTGAGTCAGGTCTTGCATTTCATCGAGTCTAGCATTGTACCTTTCATATATAACACTTTTGAGATATCGTGTCACGATCATGATTAGTACATTTTGGTTCCTAGGACATGTATAACATATAAGAGATGATAATGTATTGATAGTTAATGTTGGTACCTATTATGTATATACTTTGGTAAATATGGTACCTATACGTATTAATTGAAATGCTTCCGCTTTTAATTTCATGTTTTGGTTTGTGTATGTTGGGGAGTGTCCCGCCTAGCTCGTTATTTTCTTCATTGTCACCCGTTCGCTATATGTTCGGTTTATGACGGATTGTCCATTTCGTATGTGGATCGAGCTATAGTGCGGGGGATGTAGTGCCTTAGGGGTTTGGGTGCTACACATACGTATATAGAGCACATCACATATCAAGTTGTGAGTTCAGGAACCGAGGCGTGGTTTTTGCATTCTAAATCATTTTCACACGTGATAATAGATATAGGGTGTAAAAGAGTTAGGCTAAAGGCCAAAACAACCAAATTTTATTAATTAAGAATCCACTCCCGTTTCACGAACGATTACGTAACAAACTAGCTTAACGAGAACAAACACATAAAGCAAACCTTCAAACAAAAAGGGAAAATGTGCACAGGAGTAATACTCGGTGCCCCGAGGCTCCTTACCCACATCCCGATGATCATGCATAGGAGAAATACTCGGTGCCCCGAGGCTCCTTACCCATAATAACCGGGCCCCAAGTAAAACAGAGTCAAACCTTCAAACAAGAGGGGAAATGTGCAGATGAGTAATACTCGGTGCCCCGAGGCTCCTTACCCACATCACGATGATCATGCATAGGAGTAATACTCGGTGACTTGAGGCTCCTTACCCATAATCACCTCGCCCCCAAGTAAAGCAGAGTCGAAAACATTGTTGTATATAGAAATTGCATGATTTTGAACGTTAATTAGATTATATTTTGGTGCCGTTTGATGAGTTTATGTGTTTATTTTGCTCCGTTCCGGTGACTTTGGAGTTGGAGTTATGAAACGGCGAAGCAAGGCGATTTCACTTATTTTTGGAGGAAAATATGGTAACTCCCGTTACCACTTAGGAGTACAAAAGTAGTAACCCCCGTTACTGGGCACAGGAGGGGAGTTTTTGGCGAGAGAAGAGGGGTAACGCCCATTACCCCTGTGCAGAAGGGAAGTGGTAATGCCCGTTACCACTAATAAAAATGTTATAGCAGTTTCAAGCGGTAACTGGCGTTAACAACAATTACACATGGATAGGTAACGCCCGTTACCTAGGGTCGGCGAGAATTATTTTTGGGCTGCTATATTAGTGCGTTTTTGGAGTTTTTTAGAGAGAGCTTTTCTTCCAGGTCAAGACCTAGAGTTTGGAGAGAAGACCAAGGAGTTTCAAAGATTTTTCAGAGATTTCGAGAAGACGAGAGGATTGAATTCCTAGAACGATCTTTGGTTTTATTGTTGCTTTAATTTACAAACTAATTCCTTTGAATTTAGTTTTAGTTTCATATGTTAGATTCGTTTTTAGATACTGCTGAATGTTTATGCTTTTGTTTTGGAGACTTTGTTTAGATTTGATAACTATGATTTATTTTAATGCAATTTCCTTTAGTTTTATGAGTTTTGTCTTAATTATGAGTAGCTAATTCTCTAAGGCTAGGGGGAGTGATGATGATTGCATGATAGATGTTTGATAAGATGCTTGAATGACTTGTGTTAATTCTTAGTTTGAATTGACTTGCGATGGCCTGATCACCCTTAGCGTGTGTCATAATTGCCTATAGATCGAAAGAGTAATGGTAATTTAGATGGTTTTCATAACTTGTATGTTGTAGGGTACAAAGAGATTTGGTCCTAGCTTATACAACAGTAATCTTATTCCATGCCGAGCCGCTAGAATACTGAATTGCACTAGTCTTGTTCCTATGGTTTAATTAACTATTGGTGATTGTGAGAGCAACATTGAACACTAATTAAGCACTTGGTTACACCTTGAGAGAGGGTAATACAAATGTAAGTGACTAGGTTGTAGAATTACACTTGTCAGACGAGTATCATATCAGCTCTTGATTGTATGATTCATCACTTTTCCCTTGCCTGTTTAGTTTACTAAATTTAATTCGTGTGGTTAAGTTATTATTTTCGTTAACTCTAGTTAATTTTTAATTTCTGTTTTAGTAGATTAATAGATAAACACAACAATTGCTTTTCGTCAGGTCTTTAGATTAGAGAAGAATATATAGTAGTGATTGATTTCCCTTCCCTGTGGGTTCGATCCTATTGTACTACGCGTATGTTAGTGTACACTTGCACGATTGATTTTTAACTGTAGTAAAACCTTACAACAAGTTTTTGGCGCCGTTGCCGGGGAGGTCGTTTTAAGTCAATATTACTAAATTATTTTGATCTAGTGCTTTAGACTATTACTTTACTTTTTGTCCATTATCTTTGTTACTGTGGAATTGGACTGAGGAATTCTTTTCCTTGTGCAGGTTTACAGTGCATGCGAAGATCTCAAGATCCCGAATTAGTTCCATACGATCCGGAAATTGAGAGAACACTGAGTGCTAATAGGAGAAGGCGTAAGAAGGAGAAGAAACCAATTACTTTACCGATGGCTGAAGCAGACCCACCACCACCACTGGCCATAAGAGATTATAACGTGCCGCAGACTGAAGCAATTCAGACTGCAGCTCGTCCCCCGATTGCAGTAAATAACTTTGAAATTAAACCAGCTATCATAAATATGTTGCAAAACAATCCGTTTTCATGATTACCTTTGGAGGATCTGACTTCACATCTAGAGTATTTTTTGGAAGTGTGTGGTACCTTCAAAATTCACAATGTCACTACTGATGATATCTGAGTTAGGTTTTTTCCCTTTTCACTTAGCGAACGAGCTAAAGCATGGTTGAGTACTGTCCCAAATGAATCCTTTCAGACTTGGGCAGCATTATCTCAGGCTTTCCTAGCCAAGTTCTTTCCACTTAGCAAAACCACGAAGTACAGTAATGATATTCAAGGTTTCAGGCAGTTGGATGGAGAGTCTTTCTATGAAGCTTGGGAGAGATTTAAGGATTTGCAGAAGAAGTGTCCACATCACGGGATTCCCAGTTGGTTATTGATTCAGAATTTTTACAATGGGATGTCCCCTACTTTTAGAGGAGCGATGGATGCCGCAGCTGGCAGAGCGTTCTTAGCAAAATCTGAAGCAGTTGCTACTGAGTTGTTAGATAATATGTCACAAAACGGTGTTTTTGTGCATGAGAGGAACCATTCGTAACCAGCAAAAGTGCAAGCAGGAGTCATAGAGTTAGATGGCTTAACCGCCATCAACGCTAAATTTGAAGCCCTTAACAAGAAATTGGTCCAACTTTCCGTCAATGCAGTTGGGATACAATCCCAACCAGTTTAGGTAACATGTGAAATTTGTAGTGGTCCACATGATTTTAATATGTGTCCTCACACCAATGCAGGAGAATAGGTGCAAGAGCAGGTGAATTATGCAAATAACTTCAAACCAGCAAATGATCCCTACTCAAACACCTACAATCCAGGATGGAAGAACCACCCCCACTTGTCATGGTCTAATAATCAGAATGTTCAACAACCACCTCAACCTAGCCCGCAGTTTCAGCCTAGGCAGCAATTTCAAACACGACCACCAGCCCCATTTAATGTTGCGCCCCCTCAATAGGAGCAAAAGCAGGGATGGGAGATCGCACTTGAGAAGTTCATAACCATGTCTACAGGTCGGCATCAGAAGTTGGAAGCTCAATTAGATCAAGTGGTAAATCAGACTAGAACTTTGAATTGGTCAGATTGCCCAATCTCTGATTTTGAGAGGCCCAGGAATGCTACCAAGCCAAACTGAAAATAATCCTAAGGAGTATTGTCAGGCCATAATTGTAGGAGACAATAGAGAGAATGAAGGTCCGAAGATATTTGCAGGTTCGGAAGTTGAGAAAGTTGTACTCGAGAAATTTGAAGGGAAACATGATCTTAAGAAGGAGAATTTAGAGAAAGAAGTGATTTCAACCAAAGAGAAGCCTGAGAACTTCACTACTGTGATACTCACTGAGGAATGCAGTGCTATTATTCAGCATAAGCTTCCCCAAAGCTTAAAGATCCAGGGAGGTTTTCAATTCCTCTTACTATTGGTTCTTTGCAATTTCATAATGTTTTATGTGATTTAGGAGCTAGTGTGAGTTTAATCCCGTTATCTACTTGCAGAAAATTAGGAGTGAAGGAGCTTACACCGACTAATATGACACTCCAACTAGCAGACAGATCGGTGAAATATCCGACAGGAATTCTTGAAGATATTTTGGTAAAAGTTGGAAAATTTCACATTCCTACTGATTTTGTAGTTCTTGATATTGAAAGCGATGAGAGGATGCCATTGATACTTAGAAGACCGTTTCTGGCTACGGCTGGAGCAGATATAGATGTTCAGAACGGACGGCTCACGTTTAAAATAGGAGATGAACGAATGGAGTTTAGGAATTTTGATTCCCTGACACCACCGAGGATCCCGGATAAGTGTTGCATGATTAAGGTTGTAAGTGATACACCAGACGGAACGACACTGTTCACGGAGAAAAGAGATGCAATTGATTGGGAAGGAAAACCGAAATCTCGGAGATCGAGAATGAAGGATGTTTTGGAATTAGATACTTGGAGATCAAGCTCTGGTTTTGTGAGAAACAAGAACAAGGTCACTCCTTGTGACTCGTTGCTTGGGGATTGTTAATCCTAATTCGGTTTCCAAAGTCAAGCTAACGACTATAACTTAGAACTATTTTTTTCTTTCTTTTTCTTTTCGTTTTTGTTTTTGTTTCCGTTGTTTTCATTTCTTTCGTCCTCGTTTTTCTCGCGATAATTGAGTTGTCTCTCTCGTTTGCAGGTCACTTGATGTTTTACTAGGAAACCAAGGTCTACACGGTGCAAGGACCGTGATTTGAGCGTTATTGTGAGGTCCATTTACTTTGTTCGTATGCATGTGCATGGCATTGATTTTCTTTCTTGAGGAGAATGAATTGTTGATATGAATTGATATATGCGTTTATATGTTTCGAGAACGGTGCACTATGGTTTGATTGACTACTATGAGTTAATTTCGGTTAATTGACGTGATTGAGCACCATTAGTTTTGTGTTTGTGTTTAATTATGTTTTGGGCGGGATAGTGAGTAACGGGCATTACGCCATTGCAGTTACCTTTTGGTAACGCCCGTTAACAAGGTCAGATGCCCCGGGTAGTATAGGTAACGGGCGTTACACCTTACCAATTGTTTTTAGGTAACGCCTGTTAATGGAGACAGGCGTCTTGGCCCAGAGGGGTAACGCCCGTTACCCCTTCCAAGAGGAAAATCGGTAACGCCCGTTACCGGTCCGACTGGCGAGAATTGGGTTTTAGGAAAGATGTTTTTAGGGTTAAATTAAGTCTTGTCCTACCCAATTTCGGATTTTTCTCCCCCAAACCTATAAATACACTTGCACCCACTTATTCTATCTTAGAAGAGATTCAATAGTTCCCTTGGGCCAACCATTATCAATTTACAAGCAAGAAGCTTTTCCACCAAGTTTACACATTCTTTCCTCCCTTGTGAATCAAAGTAAGTCAATATCTCCCTTTCTTAGAGTGAATTGTTAGAGCTAATTTTTCCAATCTAAGAATGAAACCTAGGATTGAATTGCATGTTAGGAATCACTTTGAGATTGAATTGATAAATTGTGAGTGATTAAGTATGCTAGAATTAGGATTGATGCCTTAAATTGAAGTTAACTTGAATTGGATTAAATCTTTGAAGAATCCTAACTTCTAAGTAATCTTGAGTACGAATTATGGAAGTTGAAGTTAGAGAATTTTGAGTTTGAATTATAGATTATAAGCTAGTGTGAATTTGAGTTAGGTAGTTTAAGAACTTAAATTAGAACTCACACCCTAGGCTTAAGCTTACAAGGTATTTGATGAATTGTCCAAGTGATTGGTGATTGATTTCTTTGTGCTTTGTCTTGCTATATTTGTTTGATTTAGGTACTATGGGTCGCACTAAGCGCTCTAGAGTCCCGGAGCCTTTCACTACTTCATCCCGGTTAGACCATGAACCTTTTGAATCGGTCAACATAATGGTTAATGCTTTTGGGAATCCTTTTCAAAGGAATTTAACAAGGAACATTGTGGGTACTAAATTCTTCAAGGAGATGTGGATGGAGAAGTTTGAGGTTTCGGAAGAAGTGAAGAGATTGTTCGACAACATACGATGGTTGCCACTCCTTTCTAGGACGGATATGACCTACGGAGAGATGACGGTCGCTTTCTTCCACACAATGATCTTTGATCCGGTGGACAACAACTTGACCTTCACTATAGATGATATGGAAACTCGAGCATGGAGCGTGAGCCGGGTAAGAGAGATTCTTCGTTTCCCAGCTAATGCCACTACTTTTTTGCCTACATGGAGCGATACTCAGCGAGAGGCGGTATGGAGATCCTTTCCCTTGAGAGAGGGTGTCCCTAGTTATTCCCCCCGATGCACACATGACAACTACCTTGATTCGTTGACTTGGGTACTAGTCCATAGGATTATGGCCCTAGGATTCTGTGCTAGATATGGGAGAGATAGCCACATTACTGAGACTGAGTTGTGTATAATGTACATGATAAAGGAAGGTATTAAGTTTGATGGTATGATTAAGTTTCTATGGAAGCTGCAGGAGAGTGCTGGGAGTGTTACTGGTACGATTGCTCATGGTGCTTTTGTGACGATGTTTGCTCGGGAGATGAATTGGAGACCGCGAGGAGCTTTGCCTATTGAGTTTGGACATATTGGTCCAGAATACTTGGAAGCTGTGGGTTTGGCTATAGCTTGGGAGAGTAGAGAGCTGAAGAACTGCAATTTGCCATGGTGGCCCATTCGAGATAGAGATCGTCTATGGCATATGTACAGCTGGGGCAAAGCCCGGTTTGATGAGCTTTCTGAGAGGCAGAAGGAGCTTTTAGCTCGGATACCTGACCGGCTAGATGATGAGTTTGCGGTTCTTCGCAATACCGCGCCTATTGTTACTGAGGCCAGTGATGAAGCTCCTGTGACTTTGAGAGGCGTGCGTGCAGAGTTGGCAGGATTGAGGGCTGATTTGACCACCGTGATCTCGAGAGTTGTGGATTTAGCGCATTATGTGGATGAGCGATTTGATGCGTGGGAGGCCAATGTGGAGGCCAAGTTTGACGGGTTATGTGCTCGTGTTGATCAGTATTTTGGAAGACCCCCATCACCCTGATTTTGTTATTTTGTTTCTCCCCAGATTTCTAGACATTCTTGTTTCGTTTATTCGTTGTTGTGTTTGGATATTTGACTACACTTACGTTTTTGCATATGTTTGGATTCCTGATTTTGTTTATGCAATGGTGCTTTTCTTTTCGTGAATTTATGACTTGTGTATTGATTGTTGGATGCATGTTGATTGTCAATTGCCCATGCACTTGATCATTGTTTTCTTGTCACTTGTTCAGGTTTTGGAAGCTTTGGAAGCACATTGCCGGTTCTTCATTTAATCAGGGAGTTTTCTTCAACTTTAATTCTTTCATTTGCATGCGGACATTGCAAAGTTTAAGTGTGGGGGAGGAAATTGCATATTTGCTATGAGTTTTATTGAATATTTGAATGTTTAGATGTAGTTTCACTTGTGATTTGCTAAAATTCGAGTAATTTTGAAAATTTTTGGAAATTTTCCCTCATGTTGAACTTTTTCTTTGAAGTTTGATTGTTGAGCTTTTGGTAGAATAAGTTAGGCTTTTTGAATTGAGAAAAATTGCATGAGATTTGATGATTTAGTGTGTTAGTATGCCCTTATATTTAGAGCACTTTAGAACGAGATAATGTTCTTTGCTTAGAAAGATGAGTTGATAATTTCCGAATGAGTCTAAGATTCGATTAGGATGCATTTTAGTCCTATTGAGGCGAAATTTTGAGTTAATGAAGGATTAAGGAAGTGAAGTAGGCATTCGTTGTCGGAGGATTTTAATCTTTTCTATTTTAGCCGTTTTTCACTAAATAACGTAATCTTATTGACCCCACTGAGCCTAATTGTTGTGCAAAGATTTTTTGTAGCCGCATTATAAGCCAATGCACAACATAGAAATACCGACCTTGATAAATTTTACACCAAGGCTTCCTCGTTTGATTTTTATGGTAATTATCTATCTTTTGACCCCTTTTTATTGTTCTTGTGATTCAAATTGAGAGGTTATTGTAAAGAGAAAGAAAAAGAATGAGAAAAGTGTGAAAAGAGAAAGATATGAAGAAAAAAGAAAAGAAAGAAAGAAAGAGCAAAAGAGAAGAGAAAAGAAAACTATGCAAAGTGTGAATTTGAGAGTGTAAGATTCAAATGAAGAGTTGGGGCGATTTTCGTATTAATGGCGAATGGAAGTGTTTCATGTTTTGAATAGATTGAATGATGTAAGCTTGGTGAGTAGTCACTTGATCCAAATTTCCATAACCTTACCCTAAGATTACATTACAAGCCCGAAAGACCTACTGATCCTAAGTCTGGATTTAATTCCATTAGTGGAGATAGGTGCGAAGAGTGTATTCTGAAGTTGATGATTAGAGCTTAGGAGGGAATTGTGAATTTGTCATTCTAATTTTTGTACATTGTTTCGTTTGATTCACACACTACACAAGGGTATACTTTTCATACTAAAGTTTGAGGATCTTATGTGTATGAGTATTTGATTTGATTAGCTAGACTTGTTTAGGCGAAGGTTTGATGATTGCTTGAGGAGATGGTTTGATGAGGATGTGTTTTCTTGATTTCCGTATTACTCGGGGACGAGCAATATTCAAGTGTGGGGGATTTTGTTGTGTGTAGAAATTGCATGATTTTGAGCGTTAATTAGATTATATTTTGGTGCGTTTGATGAGTTTATGTGTTTATTTTACTCCGTTCAGGTGACTTTGGAGTTGGAGTTACGAAACGGTGAAGCAAAGCGATTTCATGCATTTTTGGAGGAAAATGTGGTAAGTCCCCTTACCACTTAGGAGTACAAAATTAGTAACCCCCGTTACTGGCCACAGGAGGGGAGTTTTTGGCGAGAGAAGAGGGGTAACGCCCATTACCCCTGTGCAGAAGGAAAGTGGTAATGCCTACCACTAATAAAAACGTTATGGCGGTTTCAAGCGGTAACTGGCGTTAACAACAATTACACATGGATAGGTAACGCCCGTTACCTAGGGCGGTGAGAATTATTTTTGGGCTGCTATATTAGTGTGTTTTTGGAGTTTTTTAGAGAGAGCTTTTCTTCCAGGTCAAGACCTAGGGTTTGGAGAGAAGACCAAAGAGTTTCAGAGATTTTTCAGAGAATTCGAGAAGACGAGAGGATTGAATTCCTAGATCGATCTTTGGTTTTATTGTTGCTTTAATTTACAAACTAATTCCTTTGAATTTAGTTTTAGTTTCATATGTTAGATTCGTTTTTAGATACTGCTGAATGTTTATGCTTTTGTTTTGGAGACTTTGTTTAGATTTGATAACTATGATTTATTTTAATGCAATTTCCTTTAGTTTTATGAGTTTTGTCTTAATTATGAGTAGCTAATTCTCTAAGGCTAGGGGGAGTGATGATGATTGCATGATAGATGTTTGATAAGATGCTTGAATAACTTGTGTTAATTCTTAGTTTGAAAACATGTTTGAATTGACTTGCGATGGCTTGATTACCCTTAGCGTGTGTCATAATTGCCTATAGATCGAAAGAGTGATGGTAATTTAGATGGTTTTCATAACTTGTAAGTTGTAGGGTACAAAGAGATTTGGTCCTAGCTTATACAACAGTAATCTTATTCCATGCCGAGCCGCTAGAATACTGAATTGCACTAGTCTTGTTCCTATAGTTTAATTAACTATTGGTGATTGCGAGAGCAACATTGAACACTAATTAAGCACTTGGTTACACCTTGAGAGAGGGTAATACAAATATAAGTGACTAGGTTGTAGAATTACACTTGTCAGACGAGTATCATATCAGCTCTTGATTGTATGATTCATTACTTTTCCCCTGCCTGTTTAGTTTACTGAATTTAATTCGTGTGGTTAAGTTATTATTTTCGTTTAACTCTAGTTAATTGTTAATTTCTGTTTTAGTAGATTAATAGATAAACACAACAATTGCTTTTCGTCAGGTCTTTAGATTAGAGAAGAATATAGAGTAGTGATTGATTTCCCTTCCCTGTGGGCTCGATCCTATTGTGCTACGCGTATGTTAGTGTACACTTGCACGATTGGTTTTTAACTGTAGTAAAACCTTACAACAAACATACCAGAATCCGAGCCATAACAAGGTCCAGGACCAAGTGTAATCATATCCGGAGGCATATCAAAGGTGTATCATATCAGACATAATCATATCAGTAATTATAACATAAGCATAACCATAGCATATTCATAATCCTATCATACCAGATCCTAGCATAATCAGATTCTAGAACATAAATCGTATCAGGTGTATCTATAGGGCTTATATTCATATACATATCGGCACATATCATTAGGGTTTAACTATAACCTAACCTCACTTGGTACCAAACAAAGCCGAACACAAAGCGAATGGTCCACCCCGGAACCAACACGACCACAAGTCACCACCGCGGGTGCATCTGTACCAACTGAGCACACAAAACACAACACAGAGCTCAGACTCAGACTCAAATTACCACACAGAGACGCACGACAATGCTCATGAATGCACAAAACAAAATACATATGGCACACATTAGTAAAAAAAAAAACGATTTATAGTCATATACCATGCTTCATACGAAATTCACACATTACAAGGTCAAATGGGTCATCTACTTAACCAATTATCCCAAGAAATCAAGCTATATCTTACAACATTTCCCAAGAGATGAAATTAGTCAACAAAACATGTAATGAATCTCATTCAATTCATGAAATGCATAAACAAAGGATAGCGTAATCATTCAACCCTACAAAGTCCCATATAATTCATACAATGCATAACCAATTCATATTTATACGAATAAATCATTTCTTACTTCCAAGAG
Source organism: Lantana camara (assembly GCA_037501455.1). Classification (NCBI taxonomy): domain Eukaryota; kingdom Viridiplantae; phylum Streptophyta; class Magnoliopsida; order Lamiales; family Verbenaceae; genus Lantana; species Lantana camara. The sequence continues at coordinate 23,203,706 of CM074855.1, read as the reverse complement.
TGGCCAATTAATTCATACATAGCACGGTAAATTATTTCTAAGTTATCAAGAATAGCATGCTCATTTTTCAAAGGACAAGGATCGGGTAAATCAAAGCAAACAATTTCATATAATTCATACATCGCACAATATACTCACTTACTTAAGTAATTAAACTTTAAATTACAAAAGTTTCAAGTTTAATTATCTACGGCATATTACTCATTTCTACGTAGTTATTAATAGCATATTTGTTTATCAAGTAGTGAGGTTTAATTAATTCAAGTCATATAAATTTCATATTATTCAAAAATTACACTAACACCCCTTCAAAGTTAAACAAGTAGCATGAATCAACAAACCGGGACTCAAATCACAAACCAAAGCATCAATTCATATCACAATTTATTTAGTGCATGATTTCATAGACATCGGGATACAATTCGACCGACAATTCAAGCATAAACCATTTATTTAGAATTAAGTCAAATAATCCCCAAATATATAAATAAATTCGTAGAAAATAAACCGATTGTCCGATTAATGAACGAAAAGTGGCGTTGGACTCACCACAACGAAACAGACCTACTGTCCGAAAGTCACCAGAATGTCGCCACCGTAGCCGGCCGAACAGCCACCGACCGCCACCGGAACACCGCCTCCGGTGGTCGGAAAAATCCCGGGAAGCACAGAAACGTGCGCCTCGGCCTGCTCGACAAAAGCCCTCAAACAATTTCAGAAAATGCCAAACACAACGGATTTCTTCGGCGAAAAACTGAACTAAATTCCTAGAGCAAAAATTGAAATTAAACACAAACCATAAAACGAAAACGAAATCCGAACATACCATTGGAAAGCCCATAACGAGGCCTTCGAAAGCCCTTAGCCAAAAGCCTGAAAAAGTCACCGAAAAATCGACCGCCGATTCACAGCAGGTCCACCACCGGTCTGCCGCTGACGGCCAGTTCTTGGGCCGCCACTTGCATGAAAAGTTCGGCCTCGTTGAGTTGAGAAACTTCTCAGAAGGGCCCGATACCAAAAACTCGCCGGAAAAGCCCCAAATCGCCGCCAATAGCCGCGCCACTACTACCTTGCCGGAACCACCACCTACGGCCAAAAATAGCTCAAATTGATGCCGGGAATGAACTCAGGGGGTCAGAAAATGGTAGGAACCACCTTGAACAGTCGGGAAAAGTCATCGGAACCGGTGAGAGACGCCGCTACAGTACCTCGCAGCCACGGCGTGAACTTCGGCCAGCGCGTGCGCCACTGCCGCCGCTGCGATGGCGGCTCCACCACCGCGGAAAGGACTGCTGGGAAGTCTTCTTTCAGACCCTGGGGCACGTGGCGAAGAAAGGCCAGCAGAACCCGCCGAAAATCGCCGACAAAGTGGAGGTTCCGCCACCTCCTCCAGCCGCACCTGAAAAACGGCGAAAAGGCCCTCCTCCGGTTGTCGTCGGGCCACGATCTTGGTACGGTTGTGTTGTGCAGTTCACCGAGCGGGGAACTCTCTTTTTGTGTGTTGATTGCTACTTTTACTTGCTGCACCTTGTTCTTGTGTGTGTGTGTGTATGTGTATATATGTATATATATATTTATGGAATGTGTTATTATGTGTTGGTTTAATGTGTAACTATTATATATATACATATGCATGCATGTCTATATTTGTTAATGAATGCATACATAGGTACATGTTCATATCTATATGTTTACATGCATGTTATACGTATATATATATATTTGTTCATTTTATATTATATTATATGATATAGATATATACATTATATATTGTTTAAGTGCATGGTGAATTATAGGTTATTTAATTATTTGGAATTATAGAATTAAATTGTACCTATTTCATGTTCTTATCTAATTTCCGTTAATGATTTGAATTTATCTAATTGTCTATTCTCTAATTGTAAACTTGATATAATCGAGCTATGATTGTTATATGAAGTTCATGACTTGAATTGCTACGAATCATGAAAGATATGAAATGTTTGGGCTTGAAACCTTCATGCTATGAATGTACTTGAAATGATTACTTGAATTATGTGGCTTCATAACATCATTTTACTTCTTAAACATCTCATACCATGTGCATAGCGTTGTCGTGCGTCTTATATGGTTCATTTGGAGTCTTGAGTCTCACGTATGCGCCATGTCATTTCGTGTACAGCTTTCTGCAGGCCGGAGATGTGCCGGGTTCATAGGTTACTTCCAAGTCTTCTTTTCTTCTTGGTATTGTTCGGTAAGGTGTAACAGGTGGGTTTCTCTTCTATTAGATATGAATCGACCCGATATATCCAACATGAAGGTTTTAAGCCAAAATATTATATATATAAATATATATATATATATATATATATATATATATATCGAGTTTTTTCAAAAAGAGTAAATGATTTCCAACGTAAAGCACTTATTTTATGTATCTCTCCAATTGGAATCACCACAATATCTTTTCTATTTTGAGAGATATAATCATTTCAATTCGGTGTCGCCACTTCGGCGAAAAACTGCTTTCGCCCAACTTCAAGCTTACGCCATTTTCTCCTCGCTTTGAACTAGAAAACAATCCATATATCATCGGAAAGGTCTACTTGTCTAGTTAACAAAACTCAATTTCAAATTCTAGAACTCAAGATATTCCAGTTTTCCTACAGCGTGCGCATTTCCGAAAACTGTCAGTTTTTACCAAACTTTGCCAGAACCCTTCATATTACATTCCTTTTAGTTCCTTGGCTCCCGTATGTGACTTATATGAGTTGTATGCTTGCTTACTTGATGATTATGCTCTTATTTGACACTCATTGGTCCTTACTTGCTTGAGTTTGATTGTATGAATTCGTACTTGGTATATGAATTGACTTTGTTTGAGTAATTGAGCATATGAACATGATCACACCATTCCATGGCATTCTTACGCTTTATTTCACATTTAATCATGTTATGACACGATACATCACTTCATGAACATTGTCATGCGTCATATTTGGTATCATATTGAGTCTCTCTGCTCACGACAGTTCTTCTCCAGGACGGAGATATCGTGATTTAATAGGCACCGGCATAGCTCTTGTTCTTGTATCGTCGCCTTCCAAGTGAGGTTTAATTTCTAGTTATATAAAACCCGTACAACCATTATGTGGATTTCGGCCAAAATGTATACATATATCTATAGTTTTCCATAAACCTCAAATGATTTACAACTGAACTACTGCTACTGTACTGAATTAACTGTCTTTTGGCGAGTATACTGTACTGCACTGTGGGCCTGAGGGTAGTTTATTGAGCGAACCGGCAAAGCAAGGGCTGACGGGTAACTCTTGCACTATCCTCACTACTGTGGGATGACCCCTAAATCCACTAGGAGATTAGTGGAGGAAAGAGTTCCGGGCATCGGGACTCATGAACCCTATGCTCACACTAACTGGGTGGTGGGGCCTTGCAATCCCACCATTATCGGAGGGAAAAAGGTACTGAAACTGCTCTTGACTGATTGCACTGTAATTACTTGATTGATCACCTAATCAACTGATAACATAATTACTGTACACTGTCGGAGTAAGGATGGAGAATTTCCCTCACTCGCCGGGCCACTGATTGACTGAAATTGACTAAATTGTTAAATTTGATAGTTGTAATCTCGGGCGATGGTTATTCACTATTGAACATATATTGTTTCTTTCCTAAAACTTCACCCGAGTTTATGGATTGCATGTTAGTTGCGCTTATATTTATATTAAACCTATAACACCCTGGAGCGAAGGGTGCCACATCCCCCGCACTAAGGTCCAACACGGGTAACGAAATTGAGAGTTCGCACCCGTATCAAACCATAGCGAACGGGAGACACACAAAGCACACACCCTCGCTAGGCCGCCTAGACCCTCAAGGACTGAGCAAAGTTAAATCAAGAGTAGCGGAAGAGGGTAGAATAGCAAGCTAGATCATGATCGAGTATATACAACATGTACAATGCCCATCGGGGCCAAAATATCATAAGTATTCATACTACAAATTTCATAAGTGCGTAAAACATAACCACTACAAATGCATGAAGACCCGAGCTACACCACAAGTAAAACTCGACAGACACTTATCGCCTAACTCGACTCAGGAGGTCCCTGCAACTCAAAAGAAAAGGGGAAAAAGGGGAACAACAAAGAGGTTTAGTCCTAAAGACTAGTGAGGGGGTTAACTCACACACCCGATATACCTATAGAGCAGAGCATATATCTAAATCGAAAAGGATCCATGAATCGAGAGTGGTTTTTGCAAGCCAAAGTATTTTCCCGTGATATAAATATACATATATATAGAAGAAGTTTTAGGCCCAAGGCTAAACAACAAGTTTTAGGCATTTATAAGTCCATTCTCCTTCCATAGACCATACACCATCAACCAACTCGGCTAGTACGAGTCACACCTCCCAACTTCCATATTTAAAAGGGGTATAACAAAGCGAAACAAAACATAGACCAACCTTACTCCAAGTGATAGAAGGGTTGACGGCCCTAACTATTCACACACACACAAGAGACGAGGTTTAATCACGACCTTGAAACCTTCGACGGACAAAACCGCCGGCTCAAGAGAAACACCCTTCCTCGAACTCCCAAGGTTGGGTGAGACTCTCAAATGGAAAATGCTGATGGAAGAGCTCGGCGACCCCTCGGCCGTCCCGAGATTACCATATCATTCTCCGGGGCCCAAAACATATCATACATATAGCCAAGCTTATCTTTCAAATCATATATCCTCGCTTACCCACACACACTTAGCAAAGGTGTTCCAAAACAAAGCAAAATAGATTAGATACGTATACAAAGCGTTTTCAAAGTCTTATAACAAATGGGACAAGTCCTCAAGATATATATCATACACGTATCTATCATATAATATACTTATTTCGCATGCGAGGCTTCAAACCATATAGGGTTTTTGGTCAAATAACTAAAAGGAACAAAACCTCATCTTAAAACGGTAGTGGTGACAAAAGAGTGAGAACCGGACACTTAAGGGGCAACCTCGTCATCCACGGGAAGGTCCTCTGTACAAAACAAATAACAAAGGGTACTCTTAGACTCAAAATGAACCAAATATATGCTCGGCAAATGCATATGAATGCGAATGAAGTCACACTTTGATCATACTAGTTCACACTTTTGCATGTAAGCATATATTACTCGTTTGGAGGTTAAAACCTAAATTATAACACATCAATCAGCATGCTAGCAATGAACTTAAGAGAGGAAAAGAACACACAAACCATACAAATCAAGCAACAAGGATCAACAAAGCAACACAACACACACACACAAAGAAAGGGGGAGGGGGGTAACGGAAGTTACCCTTTTTCAAGCCAAAAGGGGTTACTCCCATTAAGAACCACAACAACAGGTTTGCAGCCCTGGAGAGTAACGGGCGTTACTCTCCCGCAACACTTCCGGGGTAACGGGCGTTACCCCGCGCAGGCAACAGTTTCGAGTAGCAGCTAAGGCCATTCTTTCCCTGATCCAAACCATGAAGCAGCAGTAGCAAGAAAGGGAGGAGGAAGTGGCAAGGAAGGAGCAACAAAAAACCCAAAGAAAGCAACAAAATAATTCACACAATCAACCCTCAAGTTAAACATGCTCAAGCTCATGAATCCATACAAAAATCCCAATTCCTTCCAAGTTCATTCCAAGTCCAATGATGGCATATTTATCATCTCTCATTTACCAAGCATTAAATGTCAAGAAATGAAGTTAGCAAGTTCATATAGGTCATAAATATACATCAAATTCAAAGGAAACACAAAGGATCAAAAGAATTCATCATATAGCTTCAAGCCCTAACTATTCATCACACATGCTCAAATTCATGCAATCCATGGTGAAAACCCATCATATTAGACTTAAAAGAACCAAATAAACATGGAGAACTAAAAAATGAACTTGCCTCTTCAATTAGATGAGAAATGGTGAAGCTAAGAGTTCAAAATCTTGAATTGGGAATAGTAGCTCTCTTCTTCTCTTCTTTCTTCTTGTGGCTGATGTTGGGGGAGCTTTTCCTTCCTTCTTTCTTGGGTTGGTTCGGTTGGGAAGGGTAGGAGAAGACTAGGGATTAACTCTAGGTACAAAAGTCATGGTTAACGTCTTGGTTAGGGTTAGTTGGGTCCCACAAGGTAGACTAGTCAACAAAAGGGGGATCTCTTGACACAAGGGCTCGTTCCGGTCGATTGTCGGAGGTCCAAATGGGATTACAAAAATGTGAGGTTAGGCTCCAAAGCTTCCAAATCTCGTTGCGAGTCCAACGCCTCTTCAGGAATTCGAATCCGAATTCCCTAGCTCGAGATACGCCACCCGGAACCCGAGGTGTGCTAAATGCTCTTTAACTATCCTCTTGGTTCCGAAAAGCAAAACGAACACAAAACCAAACCAAACAAACCCCGAAACACAAAACGAGCATGCTAACAAGTACATAACTTACATAGTCCATGCATATTAAGAATTCACAAAAATCGGATTCAAATTAGGGCACGTAGAGGGCATAGAACAAGCAAAAGGCATACACGTTCAAAGAGTTCAAGTAGCAATTAAATGACTAATTACGAGTAATTAAATAAACATTAAAAGTAATACAAACAGCATACTTAAATAGATAAATTGCGCACATAACACCCCGTAAAAGGTATACCTATAGATCCGGATGATCGGGATGTTACAACCTCCCCTCCTTCAAAAAGACCTGTCCTCAGGTCCGAAGCGAGGGTCTTGAAAAGTTTCGGATACGACTGTTTCATCTTAGCCTTAGTCTCCCATGTGGTTTCCTCGGACTTCTGATCACGCCACAACACTTTCACAAGAGGTATTTGCCGGTTCCTTAACTCTTGCATCTTTCGGTCCAAAATCTTAACCGGGTGTCTGTTGATTGTCAAATCCGGCTCAAGTTGCACCTCTTCAACAGGGAGAATAGAAGACTCATCGGGATAGAATTTTCTTAGTTGAGAAACATGGAAAACATTATGAATCCCGGTTAAGCTCGGCGGTAACTCAAGTCAATAAACTACTTCTCCAACTCGATCAAGGATCTCAAGGGGGCCTACGTAGCACGGGTTAAGCTTCCCACCTTTACCAATCCGAGTAATCCCTTTTCTAGGAGATGCCTTTAGAAAGATCTTATCTCTGACTTCAAACTCCAAGGGACGTCTCCTCTTACCCGAATAACTCTTCTACCGATCCTGAGCCACTTTCAATCTCTGTCGAATCACCTTCACCTTCTCAATGGTATCTTGTATCTCCTTCGGTTTCTTAGCTCTATCAAGCTTTCCATCCTTAGTCCATCTCCATTCATCAATATCCCAAAAGAGAGGGGACCGACACTTTCTCCCATAAAGAGCTCCATACGGAGCCATACCAATTGAGGACTGGAAACTATTATTGTAGGCGTACTCAACCAAATCCAACTGCTCACCCCACGAATCTTGATAATCCAAGGCACAAGAATGAAGCATGTCCTCAAGATATCTTATTTACCTCTCGGATTGTCCATCCGTTTGTGGATGAAATGCGGTAATAAACTGAAGTTTCGTTCCCAAACATTTCTGTAGCTCTTGCCAAAAGCTTGATGTGAACCGAGGATCCCTATTTGAAACAATACTGACCGGTGCACCATGAAGCCTGACAATCTCTTTCCGATACAATTGGGCAAGCTTAGGCACTTTATCGGACATCCGGACTTTGAGAAAATGGGCTAACTTTGTCAACCGATCAATAATAACCCATATTCCGTCGAAACCTCCTTTGGTCCTTGGCAAACCGGACACGAAGTCCATTGTCACTTGCTCCCACTTCCATTCGGGAATTGGAAGTGGTTGGAGAGTTCCTCCTGGTTTTTGGTGCTCAGCTTTCACCACTTGGCATGTTTGGCATCTTCTTACATAATTAGCGATGTGTCTCTTCATGTCGTTCCACCAATATAGAGTCTTCAAATCTCTATACATCTTGGTAGTACCGGGATGTAACGTATAAGTCGACTTATGTGCCTCATCAAGAACCAACCTCTTCAACTCTTTCGGAACACGAACCCGAGCCTTGAACCAAAACAGTCCCGAATTATCGAATCCAAACTTAGTTTCCGGATCAATCCTTGATTTCGCCACCAATCTCTGTATTTACGGATCAATAGATTGAGCTTCAATCAATCTTTGCCTCAAGACCGGTTGAACAGAGATGTTTGCTAGGTGAGCCTCTGAAACCAGAGTCACCGAAACCTTCTTGCTCGAATTCGCTTCCAAACCCGAAACACTAGCTTTGCGGCTCAAAGCATCTGCAACCACATTGGCTTTACCCGGATGGTAATGAATTTGAATCATAGTCCTCAAGAAGTTCCATCTAACGTCGTTGCCTCACATTCAAATCCTTTTGGGTGAACAAATACTTCAAACTCTGGTGATCGGTAAACACATCAAAGGTAGCTCCATAGAGATAATGACGCCACTTCAACAAAGCAAACACAACCTCGGCGAGTTCCAAATCATGAGTGGGATAATTTCTCTCATGATCCTTTAATTTCCTTGAGGCGTAGGCTACTACTTTGCTATTCTGCATCAACACACAACCGAGCCCTTCTTTCAAGGCATCGGTGTAAACTGAGTAGCCTTTTGAACCTTCGGGTAAGGTTAAAACCGATGCAGTAGTCAACTTCTCCTTAAGAGTTTGGAAACTCTTCTCACAAGCCTCATCCCACTCAAATTTAGCCTCTTTCTTCGTTAACCGGGTCAACGGGGAAGTAATCTTCGAGAAATCTTTCACAAAGCGCCTATAATACCCCGCTAATCCAAGAAAACTTCTCACTTTTGAGGCATTCTTCGGTTGCTTCCAAAGCATAACCGTCTCAATCTTCGCCGGATCCACTTCTACACCTTTCCCAGAAATGAAGTGACCCAAGAAGGAAACTCGATCCAGCCAAATCTCTCATTTATTGAACTTGGCAAACAATCGGTGCTCTCGAAGTGTTGACAAAACCGTTCTCAAGTGCTGCGCATGCTCTTCCGCGGACCTCGATTACACCAGAATATCATCTATAAAGATGACCATGAATTTATCGAGGTAAGACCGGAATATTCGGTGCATCATGTCCATAAACGCGGCTGGGGCATTAGTAAGACCAAAAGGCATAACCACGAACTCAAAATGCCCATAGAGCGTGTTGAAGCCTGTCTTCGGTATATCTTCCTCCCGGATGTGCAATTGATAATACCCTTGCCTCAAATCCAACTTGGAATAGGCGCACGAGCCTTGAAGAAGATCAAACAACTCTTCTATGTGAGGGAGTGGGTATTTGTTCTTAACCATTAACCGGTTCAACTCCCGGTAGTCAATACACATCCATAACGTCCCATCTTTCTTCTTTACAAACAAGACGGGGAGCACCCCACGGAGAGGCACTCGGGCAAATGTAGCCACATTCTAGGAGTTCATCAAGTTGAGCCTTCAGCTCCTTCAACTCTGTCGGAGCCATCCTATAGGGAGACTTCGTATACGGTTCCGATCCGGGATAGAGATCGATTACAAACTCATTATCTCGATCCAGAGGTAGAGACCTCAAACTCTCCGAAAAGCATCGGGAAATTCCTTCACAATCTCCGTCTCCTCGAGCTTGGCTTGATCTTTTGGTTTGTTTAAAAGATAAGCCACAGAGCCCGTTGCACCGTTCCGGAACATCTTGTTAGCTTCCATAAAGGAAATAAACGGGCAAGTCTTCAACCTTTGACCCGAGAATACCGTAGATCCCAGAGTAACCTTATTCTCAAAATAATCTATCTTAGCTCGGTGTCGGAACAACCAATCCATCCCCAAAATCACCCCAAACTTCTTTATAGGCATCTCAACCAAATCAGCCGGGTACTCTTGATCTTCCGCAACTACCGGACAACCACGGTAGACACAGTTCATTACCAAGTTACCACCAAGAGAAGAACTCACAATAAAAGAATCATCAAGACAAGCAACAAGCAAGGAGAGAGTATGAACAAGCCGGGAAGTAATAAATGAATGTGTTGCTCCCGGATCAAACAATGCATGCAATGGAATGCCATGTATGCTAATAGTACCTTCAATAACGGCGTTAGCATCCACTTCAACATTCACCTCTTCTCCTTACAGCGCAAAAGCCCTTGCTTGGATAGAGGCTCTTGGAGGCATCACGTACAAAGGTTGGGGAGCTTGAGGTTGTGGAACTCTCATCTGCGGGCAAGAACCAATCATGTGGCCAGCTTCTCCACACTTAAAACATCTTTTCAATTTCTTCCGGCATGTCTCCTCGGTGTGGTTGGGGCCCTTGCAATAAGCACATTGTAATGGTGTCGGTAGAGCGGGTACCACCAGTGCAGGAGGTCGGGCTTTCTTGTAAGAAGTGTTAGGACCTTGGGCTTTGAAGACCGGAGACCCACTTTGTGATGCAGGCCTCTTACCCAAATTAGAACCCGAACCTTGCCCCGAAGAATAAGTTGGGGGGCTCAATCTAAGCCTTTGGCCTTCCACTTTAAGAGCCTTTCGTGTAGCTTTTTCCTAAGTATCCACGGTCGCAGCTTGTAAACCATTCTGAATCTCATACCTCAAACCATGCACAAAATTCCGAGCTTTTCGAGTATCATCATTTGTAATATGAGGGGCATACGGGGCGAGTCTCTCAAATGCCAATATGTAGTCTTCCACCGTTCGGTTTTCTTATTTTAACTTCGAGAATTCCTGGAGTCTTCTCTCTCGGGCACTTGGCGGGATATAATTGTGATGAAATTCTCTAGTAAAACTCTTCCAGTTGAACTCTTCTCCACTCCTTTCTAACCGGGCTCTCATAGACTTGAGCCAATTCGATGCGGGACCTTGAATAAACCGAGCCGTGCAGATGGCTTTCTCATGAGAAGGAGCGGGGCAGATTTCCCAAAATTCCCATAATTTCCGATAACCATTCTTCAGCTTTAATGTCATCGCCTCCATACCATTTGGGAGGGTTGTTGTTTCTAAACTCCTTGAAGGCCAGAGTCACTTGTCCCCCTTGCCCTTCCCTTTGCGGATTATCGCTCTGATTCTATTGTAGTTGATTTAGAAGGGCCTGCACAATATTTTCTGCATTCAAGGGCGGTGGAGGTGGTGGTCTGTGCCCTTGTGGAGGAGGGTGATTAAGATCCGGCGTTTGCTCCCTATCCATTCTCCTTCGTGGAGGCATCCTCAGAATCACAATTTCAAGAGATGTCGATGCATGGGGTTCAGTACATGTTTATGGGATCAATTATCATAATTTAAATGAATAGTCACATAAATATGCGAGTGAATGCAAATAGTCACATAATCCTATGCCGAACGACCTAGACCGACTCGACAAGACGCCAGAGCTCCGATTTTGCAACCCAGAGCTCTGATACCACGCAAGGATGTAACACCTCGGAGCGAAGGGTACCACATCCCTCGCACTAAGGTCCAACACGAGTAACGAAATGGAGAGTTCGGACCCGTATCAAACCATAGCGAACGAGAGACACACAAAGCACACACCCTCGCTAGGCGGCCTAGACCCTCAAGGACTGAACAAATTTAAATCAAGAGTAGCGAAAGCGTTAAAACGATCAAACTTACATCCCAATATCATAATTATTCATATCAAAAGAGGGTAGAATAGCAAGCTAGATCATGATCGAGTATATACAACATGTACAATGCCCATCGGGGCCAAAATATCATAAGTATTCATACTACAAATTCCAAAAGTGCATAAGTGCGTAAAACATAACCACTACAAATGTATGAAGACCCGAGCTACACAACAAGTAAAATTCGACAGACACTTGCCGCCTAGCTCGACTCAGGAGGTACCTGCAACTCAAAAGAAAATGGGAAAAAGGGGAACAACAAAGAGGGTTAGTCCTAAAGACTAGTGAGGGGGTTAACTCACACACCCGATATACGTATAGAGTAGAGCATATATCTAAATCAAAAAGGATCCATGAATCGAAAGTGGTTTTTGCAAGCCAAAGTGTTTTCCCGTGATATAAATATACATATATATAGAAGAAGTTTTAAGCCCCAAGGCTAAACAACAAGTTTTAGGTATTTATAAGTCCATTCTCGTTCCATAGACCATACACCATCAACCAACTCGGCGAGTACGAGTCACACCTCCCAACTTCCATATTTAAAAGGGGCATAACAAAGCGAAACAAAACATAAACCAACCTTACTCCAAGTGGTAGAAGGGTTGACGGCCCTAACTATCCACACACACACAAGAGACAAGGTTTAATTACGACCTTGAAACCTTCGATGGACAAAACCGCCAGCTCAAGAGAAACACCCTTCCTCGAACTCCCAAGGTTGGGTGAGACTCTCAAATGGAAAATATTGATAGAAGCGCTCGGCGACCCCTCGGTCGTCCCGAGATTACCATACCATTCTCCGGGGCCCAAAACATATCATACATATAGCCAAGCTTATCTTTCAAAGCACATATCCTCGCTTCCCACACACACTTAGCAAAGGTTTTCCAAAACAAAGCAAAACAGATTAGATACGTATACAAAGCGTTTTCAAAGTCTTATAACAAATGGGACAAGCCCTCAACATATATATCATACACGTATCTATCATATAATATACTTATTTTGCATGCCAGGCTTCAAACCATATAGGGTTTTAGGTCAAATAACTAAAAGGAACAAAACCTCAACTTAAAACGGTAGTGGTAACAAAAGAGTGAGAACCAGACACTTAAGGGGTAACCTCGTCGTCCACGGGAAAGTCCTCTGTACAAAACAAATAACAAAGGGTACTCTTAGACTCAAAATGAACCAAATATATGCTCGGCAAATGCATATGAATACGAATGATGTGAATGAAGTCACACTTTGATCATACTAGTTCACACTTTTGCATGTAAGCATATATTACACGTTTGGAGGTTAAAACCTAAATTATAACACATCAATTAGCATGCTAGCAGTGAACTTAAGAGAGGAAAAGAACATACAAACCATACAAATGAAGCAACAAGGATCAACAAAGCAACACAACACACACACACAAAGAAAGGGGGAGGGGGGTAACTGGAGTTACCCTTTTTCAAGCCAAAAGGGGTGACTCCCGTTAAGAGCCACAGCAGCAAAAGGGGCAGCAGGTAACGGGGGTTACCAAAAGCCAATACAAAGGGCTTAACCCCCGTTTAGGGCAATAGGTCCGCAGCCCTGGAGAGTAACGGGCGTTACTCTCCCGTAGCACTTCCGGGGTAACAGGCGTTACCCCGTGCAGGCAACAGCTTCGAACAGCGGCTAAGGCCATTCTTCCCCTGTCCAAACCATGAAGCAGCAACAGCAAGAAAGGGAGGAGAAGGAGGCAAGGAAGGAGCAACAAACAACCCAAAGAAAGCCACAAAATAAGTCACACAATCAACCCTCAAGTTAAACATGCTTAAGCTCATGAATCCATGAAAAAATCCCAATTCCTTCCAAGTTCATTCCAAGTCCAATGATGGCATGTTTATCATCTCTCATTTACCAAGCATTAAATGTCAAGAAATGAAGTTAGCAAGTTCATATAGGTCATAAATATACATCAAATTCAAAGGAAACACAAAAGATCAAAAGAATTCATCATATAGCTTCAAGCCCTAACTATTCATCACACATGCTCAAATTCATGCAATCCAGGGTGAAAACCCATCATATTAGGCTTAAAAGAAGTAAATAAACATGGAGAGCTCAAAAATGAACTTGCCTCTTCAATTAGATGAGAAATGGTGAAGCTAAGAGTTCAAAATCTTGAATTGGGAATAGTAGCTCTTTTCTTCTCTTCTTTCTTCTTATGGCTGATGTTGGGGGAGCTTTTCCTTCCTTTTTTCTTGGGTTTGTTTGGCTGGTAAGGGTAGGAGAAGAGTAGGGATTAACTCTAGGTACAAAAGTCATGGTTAAGGGCTTTGTTAGGGTTAGTTGGGTCCCACAAGGTAGACTAGTCAACAAATGGGGGATCTCTTGACACAAGGGCTCGTTCCGGTCGATTTTTGGAGGTCCAAATGGGCTTAGAAAAATGTGAGGTTAGGCTCCAAAGCTTCCAAATCTCGTTGCGAGTCCAACGCCTCTTTCGGAATTCGAATCCGAATTCCCTAGGTGCGCTAAATGCCCTTTAACCATCCTCTTAGTTCCCAAACACAAAACCAAACCAAACAGACCCTGAAACACAAAACGAGCACGCTAACAAGTACATAACTCACATAGTCCACGTATATTAAGAATTCACAAAAATCGGATTCAAATTAGGGCACGTAGAGGGCATAGAACAAGCAAAAGGCATAAACGTTCAAAGAGTTCAAGTAGCAATTAAACAAGTAATTACGAATAATTAAATAAACATTAAAAGTAATACAAACGGCATAATTAAATAGATAAATTATGCACATAACACCTCGTAAAGGCATATCTATAGATCCGGACTTTTCAGGTTCTTGTACGTGCACGCTAGGAGGGAATTTAGTCGGGTCCGATCTTTCATTTGGGTCTAGCACGGTCCATTTGCATTTTTGAGACGATGTGTATATAGGATGCTTCCGCTTTACTCGTTAAGCATTAGAATACTTGATGGTATATTTGATTGAGGGTTAGTCCCGCCTAGCTAGATTATTTTTTTAATTGTCTCCCGTTCGCTATAGGCTTGATTCATGTATGGATTGTCCATTCCATATGTGGATTGAACTGTAGTGCGGGGGATGTGGCTAGATGCTCGAAGGGGAAAGAGGTGGAAGCCAAAACTCAAAGCAAACTCAACCAAAACACTCCAAAACAATCATATATCATGTATATAACTTAAAGATATCATTTAGATAACATTTAATCCAAGGAAACATGCTTTGATCATCCAAAACTCATCCAACAATCCCATAAGAGTGCCATGATCATATATGCTCCATATTTCTTGAACTCAACTTAAATATGCATGAAACTCACTCACAATCAACATTTATGCTTCAATTTAAGTCATGGAATCCAAGGAATCATAAACCCTAACAAAACTTCATGAATCCCTAAAGATATATGCATGCCCTCACCTTGAAGATGGAGGAGATGAAGAGGAAAAGAGAGGTGATTATATGAAGCTTGATCTCTTTAAGAATAATGGATTAAAACTTGGCTTCCTTGTCTCCTTGATTGGTTCGAACTTGAAGAGAAGAAAAGGAGAGAGAAATGTCTTGCTTTGGCTCTTGGATGAAAGGAAGAATGAAGAACAAATGTATGTATATGTGTGTATATATCATATATCGATCCAAGATGGGGAAAAAAAGGGAAATTGCCACTTGGTCCTTAAGAAATTAAGGCAATGAAATTGGGTTTCAACTTATGAAAATGATCAATTTAGTCCAATTAATCTCGTGCGATTAGGTCCTCAAGTTATGGAAAATGATCAATTAAGGACAATTAATCAAATAAGACATGTTCGACAATTAATTCACGTGTCAATTAAATACAAATCGTACCATAATTCTCACGTTGGTGATAATTTCACGTAAACACTTAGTAATATAATTCACAAAAATACCAAATAATGTATAACTTGAAAATTCGGGCGTTACAGGATAGCTTGCAAAACGGATTTAATCAAGACCTCCTTCCTTGCCTTGGATAAAAAAATTTGTGAGTACCCTTGAATCCTCCTCTGAACTCTGTCCAGAATATTAGAAAAAGCACTTTTTTTCGATCTACCTATAGTCGAGGGCAGGCCCAAATAATGATCCAGCTCATCCACCCTTTTAACCCCAAGGGAATTCGCTAACTCACCTTGCTTGGCCAACGAAAAGTTTCTACTAAAAACCACTGAGGATTTTTGTCCATTCATGAGTTATCCCGACATCATACCATACCGGTCCAACACCTCTTTAATTCCACTCATCGCCTCTTCATTCGCCACTCCACAAATCATGGTATCATTAGCAAAAATGAGGTAGGAAACTCGGGGTGCTCCTTTGCAAATAGACACACCTTTAAGTATTCATTCCTACTTCTGATCCTGTAAGAGAGCCGAAAACACCTCTGTGCAGAAAAGAAAAAGATAAGGGGAAAGGGGATCGCCTTGATGAATACCTCTTTCCGGGACCAAGGAGCCAAATTCACTACCACTCAACAAAAAATAATAAGAAACAGTGGTGATGCAGGCTAATATACGCTCAATAAAAGAAGAAGGAAAACCTAACCTGACCAGAACACGTTCAAGGAACCGCCATTCAACACGGTCGTATGCCTTACTCATATTGAGTTTAAGGTTAAAATAACCCTCATTTCTTGCATTCTTGTGCTTAACAAAATGATTAATTTCGAAAGCCACAAACACGTTATCAATTATAAGGAGGTTAAAGATAAAGGCTGATGAGTAGGAGAAATCAGATTATTAAGGTGGGGTTTAATTCTATTAGCCAAGGCCTTCGAAGCAATCTTATAAATCACATTACAAAAACTTATAGGACGAAACTGGGTAATTAACTCCGGGGATTTGCACTTAGGTATAAGCACAATGTGAGTAAAATTAAGTTTTCTATCAAAATGCCCCAAGTTAAGAAAAGCACACACACACGAGACCACATCCCTACCCACAACCGACCAATAATGCTAAAAGAAATACGGGGGAAAACCATCTGGCCCGGGGGATTTGAGGGGATACATATGTTTAAAAGCAGAAACTACTTCATTCTCGGTAAAAGGAAGCGAGAGCAACTATTTCATCCTGTTATCCATCCTAGGCTGGACGACCGAGAGCACCTCATCAATAGTATCACTGTCACACTGATTGGAAGTGAAGATTTCTCCAAAGTATTGCTCGATGATCCTTTGAATATCACTCTCGGAACTGCAAAGCCCAATATTGTCCCTAAGAGCCTCAATCTGATTAGTACGTTCACACTGTTTTGCTTTAGAGTGAAAGAATTTGGTGTTGCGATCCCCCTCCTTAAGCCACTCCATCTTAGCCTGTTGCTTCCAAATTGTCTCCTCCTGAACAAGGATTTCGTTAATTTTAACCTGAATGGCCCGGGCCTCCTCTTTAGAGCTATCAGTGATCCTAGAAATTCTGATTTCATGCAATCTTTTCTCCAAACTCTCGATATCATCATGCTTGTTCAGGCGCACCTCTCTTCTCCAATTCATGAGACCAATTTTGCAAGCCTCAACACTCTTTATGATAAATCCACCGGAGACGAGGCAAGATTACCAAACCACGAGTCCTCAATAACCTTCTTGCAATCATTTGTTCGAACCCATATAGCCCCAAA
This sequence comes from Lantana camara, assembly GCA_037501455.1. Taxonomy (NCBI): domain Eukaryota; kingdom Viridiplantae; phylum Streptophyta; class Magnoliopsida; order Lamiales; family Verbenaceae; genus Lantana; species Lantana camara. The sequence goes on along the minus strand of CM074855.1, from coordinate 23,186,435 downwards.
GTGGAATGGTCTTTTAGTATTCCGGTATTTTTTTCTTAGTACCCTGACAACACAGTTAGAATAGGGATATGATCCCTGTACGAAGCGGCCAAATGGTTAGTCCGACAGTCCCATGTCAGAGAGAGCATCACTAAAGGCATTCATTTAACTAGCCGACCGATTGTTCCCTCCCGCCTTCTCATCATTTTTGTGAATCTCGTTGAAGTCCCCGGAGACCAGCCATGGTTTAAAGGATTGGCTGCATAAATTTCTAAGTAAATCCCACGTTATGTTCCTGTTCTGCCTTTCCGGAGCACCATAGAAACCTGTGAACAGCCACTCGCCGGTAACTCCAACATCATTCACCATGACATCAATATGAAACTTAGAGAAACTAAGCAACTATACATCAACATCCTTACGCCAGAAAAGGGTAAGTCCACCCCCAGTGCCAATCGAGTCTACACTCACACCATTGAGATTGAAAATCTGCTTCCATCTTTCTATCTGATGCTGCATGCATCTCATTTTGGATAGAAAGATAATCAAGGGGTTATGGTCCCTAATAAGAGACCGGATATTACGAATCCGCCAGGGACCCCCCGTGCCCTAGCAGTTCCAGCTGAGATAACTCATTGGTCTCGGCAGGGTTGCCTAACAACCTCCGCCATTAAGTTTGTGATATCAGAGAGGACGTTATTGGGAGAGAGGGGGTCAGGTATCTTGAGTTCGGAGATCTTAGCAGCAACTGGTTTACATCTGAATTTACGGGGTTTGGTAGAGGATTTTGGTTCGGATAGAGATATGTTTAGTGTTAACGGGGAAATTGAACAGTTAGCCAACTGAGTGAGGTGGGGAGGGGGAAACTTTTAAGGATTGAGGGGAGCTCAAATGAGTAATGATAGGGGGGCTGGCCGAGGTTAGGAGGGGGGGAGGGGGCATTTGATCACCAGTCTTCAGCCGCTGCTTAATGGGGCTGATATGCATGTCCTCAGGTCTACAGCGGGAGAGACCCAGAATAGGGGGTGAGGCTGAGTTAGTTAGGGAATCCTTTGAAGCTGTGGTGGGGCTAGGAGGGATAAGGATGTTGCCGGACAAGGAAGTGTGTATAGATGGGCCATGTGGAGGTGGAGGCTTAATGTATGTGACTATCATGGATGGAGGGGTCTGAGTATCAGAAGGGCAAGGCTCAGTTTCAGAGGAGTTGGGGGTAATTTGATCAGTGTTGTAGGAGTTAGAGTTGTTGAGGTTTGTGCCTGTCTCAGGGAAGGACGACGTAGTGAGGTGAAGCTCAAGAGTAGTATTGGTATGGAGTTGGGCATCGGATAGACTTCGGTCGAGCAGTGAGGTATCGTTTTCAGCCACTCCTCTGGAAATAAAAATGGGGCTTGATTAATTTCCAGTTCTAGAGGAAGCATGCAACCACGGTCCATAGGGGAAATGTGGTGACGGATTGACGAACTCATCTTCGTAACTGAGGGGGCAATACTTATCCACGTGATCACAGATGTTGTACAAATAGTAGAAATTGGTGAGTCGCTTGTATGAGAAAGTGACCTTGATGTCATTTCCCGATGGAAATTTCAGGTTAATACACTGAATGACCGGCTCCGTCATGAGGATACCCACTCTCACCCGTATATAATCTGTATATTCAATCGTACTAGCCACATGCAAGCATTCTCGAAACACCCCTATTTGGTTAGCTATAGCCTCAGCCACACTCGTAGTCCTTCGAAGAGGAGGGATACCACGGAGCCGAATAGTGAAATCACATCTGTCGAGTTTAACCTACATCGGATCATCATCTATTGAAAGTCTGCTCATGAGAATCGGGTACTTATCGAAACTCTAGGGGGAGTATTCCAAAGCCCTCTGGAGATCCAATTTTTTGTTGCAGGTAAACAAGAAACGATCCTCTCCTTAACTGGATTCATGGAACGCATCAATGTGGATCTGAAAAACTCAAACCGAACAAATTTCCTAGTGAAAACCCTACCAACAACTGATAGATTCATAGCCTTAGGTCTGCCGCCCAAAATTTTCGGAGCAATAGAAACCGATCTATCCTCTTTCTCCGTTAGAACAAGGGTTTCGGTACGTTGGGACAGGTCATCAGCTGTCAAAGTTCTCCCTGAGTCTGAGTTACTGCTTGAAGAAGCCATTGCCATAGAGGATGAAACAGTTGCAATAAGTATCGCTCCCTTTCCCGTCGCAACAAGGACAAAGCAAATAGCAAGGAAAGTGAGGCCACGCAAGGAAGCTAGAGAAAGTAAAACACAAATAAAAAGCACAAGACGAGGAATGTAGGAGGGCCCCCGCATGCGGCAGCGCGATGAATAGAGGCTATTGAGATGGTCCGGCCAAACTCTCTCTATCCGGTGTTAGGATTAGGGTTACGGTGAAGGCGGCTTTCATAAGAGAGGAGGACACTCATAGGAGAGGGAAAATCATTTGTCCGTAGATTTACGTTTTGATTTAAGTAATACATAATCTTGAGCCTGCAAAATTAGTACTTAACCTTCGAGACTTTTAGTGTTTTACACGATGGGCATGCGGAGGGATTTAGGCTAGGATTGCAAAACTAGATGAGCTTGTTCGGGTTAAGCTCAATTCTAATTCTATTTCTAATTTTTTGACCTCGAGCTTATTAAAGTTTGAGACTTTCTTGATTAAAATTATGCATAACTGAATTCACCTTTCAAACATTTATGTTGATTATAAGTATTGGATGATCATACATACTAGCTCCCCAAAGGTTTGAAGTACTTGAAAAAAGCTATAATATAAAAGGTAACCATAGATATGAGATTTCATGTTTCGCCAAAGAACATCCCTCGTGTAGGGACGTAGTATTAATAATTTTGCAATTTTCATTAGGACACTTTTCAACTTAAAATGAAATTTCGGAAAGCATATTATTATTTTTTAAACTAAAGTATAATTTTATGGAATCTCATAAATAATTGGTATCCTAAATACATTTTTTTTTTTTTTTGAGAGAATACATTTTTAAAATTGAGTCAAAATAAAATTGAAGTCGATTTGATTAAATGTTATCTCCTTAACAGCCTCTCGTAGATTCTTACATTATTTTTCAGTTCTTAAATTATGGTATTAAATTTCATTTTGGATTTATATATGCATTTGATAACATTTTAGTTCAAATCCGATTCGATCGAACCCGATCAATTATAATGATATGTGTTTTACACGTGTCATTTGATTTGTCACTCTTCCTAACGTTTCCACCAAGCACACAACCAAGTGTAAAATATTGTTGTATTTATCAAAATCTAATAATTTATTAAATGATAAAATTAAAATTAAAATTAAAGTTAATAATTAATAAACTAGTTTCAGCAACAATTTTTTATGGTGGCTAAAATTAAAAAATTGGTCGCTAAAAGATATAGCAACCAAATTTTGGTTGGTCACAAGTGGTCACAACAGGTTACTCACTGAAAGTGGACAGTGACCAATTATAAATTTGGTTGCTAAAGATTATATTTTTAGCAACCATTCAACATTAGTCATTAAAAGTAGCATAATTAGCAACCAATTTTTTATTTGCTGATATAAAATCCATGGTGCTATAGTTATATTTATATTGACTATTTTTCTTTTGTTGGTAAAAGATAATCTTTTGGCAACCACGATATTGGTTGCAATTTTCTTTATTCGGCTGCAATAACACTTGTATAAATTATGTATTAGCTACCAATTGTGACGATAAAATCTAGTTGCTAAAGTACACTTTTAGAAGCCAAAATTTTTGTTACAGTAGTTGTAATTTTGTCGCAAATTATATTGTAGTATTCACGATTTAGCAGCCAAATATGATTGCAAAAGTAATCAAGATGGTTTCTAATAAGCCCTTATTAAGGACCAAATAAGTGGTTGTAGAAAACTATTCAAATTGGTTCTTAACATTAATTTTAAATAATGTTTCCATATTTTAAATATTAAATAATTAATTCAAGAAGAAATATAAACAAATTAATTCAACAATCATACTAAAAGTTGATCAAGAAATAAATTAATAAAATTGTAAACAAAGTGTGTCCATAGTGTCGCAAAGTTAATCATTCATGATCAAATCTCTATAAATATATAGGTTTAATGCCAAAGTGATCCCACAATCTCTCTAACATTTTACCAAAATCACCAATAAAACTTCTCTTTGTTTTGCCTTGTATGCCGCTTTCTTTGCCTCCACGGCAATCTTTTGAACAATAACACATACACTATTTTCTTCCAAGAGCTGCATAATGTTGCAGTCCAATATTGTACGTGTAGCACCTGAGACGCCGAGATGCCACACCCCCGCACTATAGCTCAGTCCACATACGAAATGGATGATCCGTACATGAACTAAGACTATACCGAACGGGTGACCAAGCAAGAAACAATCTAGCTAGGCGGGACTAGACCCCAATTCAATTAAATCCAAAACATGAAAATTCGAAAGCGGAAGTATAAACACTAACATTTCATTATCATATACCAAATATCCAAAAGCTCATCCTATTCTAGCTCATATATCGATACATTGTCATCTCCAACATATTATACATGCATAAGTCTCCAAAACTAACAGGAACCCTAACATGATAAAGGCGGAAATACCAAGAATATGAAAATGCGATGCTAGACTCAGCTGAACAAAAGATACAACTCGGACTCCTGCCTAACACACGACCGTGAGTACCTGAAAAGTGAGGGTGTCAGTCTACCGAAGACTGAGTGAGGGGTTTAAATAAATATAAGCGCAATTACCATGCAAGCTATAGTATCGGGTAAGTTTTCATAAAAGAAACAATATAAGTTCAAATAATAAAGTAATTCTTGCCCGAGATTACAACTAATCAATTTAACAATACAATCAATTCGGTACAATTCAGTTCAATCAATCAGTGGCCCGACGAGTGAGGGTAATTCTCAAACCTTTCTCTGATTGTGTACAATAAATCAATTATTCAATTATTAGGTGATCAAGCAATCGATTACAGTGCACAATTAGCAGTTTCAGTCCCTTCTTCCTCTAGTGATGGTGGGATTGCAAGGCCCCACCACCCAATCTCAATGGACATAGGGTTCATGAGTCCCTATGCCCGGAACTCCTTCCCCCACTAATCTCCTAGTGGGTTCAGGGGGCATCCCAAGGTTGTGAGGATAGTGCAAGAGTTACCCGTCAGCCCTTGCTTCCTCGGTTGGCTCAATATACTACCCTCGGGCCCAAAGTGAACATGCTTTACTCGCCAAAACAATCAATCAATCAATCCGTTCCGTGAAATCAGTTGAAAACCGATAGAGTTTGGAAAACTATAGATATATAAATACATTTTGGCTTAAAACATCACATAGGGTTGTAAGGGTTCTATATATCTAGCAATTAAACCTCACCTGAGGAGCGACGGAACATGACAACGATACAAGAAAGTGCCCAAACGGTCAATGATCTCCGCCCTAGAGAAAAACTGGACAAGAATGGAAATAGTGGAAACTCGTAAGACAAGACTCAATATAAGACCAAGTATGACGCACGGCAATGCTCATGTAATTAAGTAAAACTAGCAATCAAGTGACACTTAGCATGTATGAGAACCAATTAACATCTAAGAGATGAAATCACTCTCAAGGAGTCACATATTCATATCATTCAATCATTTCAAGCTCAATTCATATAGGGCATGGAGTCACACAATAACGTTTGAGCAATTAAGTACCAAGAAGTGTCAAGTAGGAGCATACTTATCAATTAATCAAGTATATATAACATATAATTCACATATGGGAGCCAAGAGAGTGAAAGGAATGCAATAAGAAAGGTTTTGGTGAAGTTTGGCAAAAACGGACAATTTTAGGAAACGCACACGCTGTAGGAAAACTGGAATATATTTAATTCTAGAAGTGGGAATTGAGTTTTGTTTATTGAAAATGAAACTAGACACAAAGGGCTTTCCAAGGATATATGGCTCGTTTTCTAGTTCAAAGTGAGGAGAAAAAGGCGTAAGCTTGAAGTTGGATGATTGCAGTTTGTCGGTAAAACAGCGACACCAAAATGAATTGATAATATCTTAAAAATGGGAAAATATATTGAGCTGATTCCAATTGGAGATTGTTCTAGACTTCAATATCTTTCCGTGGATTCAAAAATCAGGTCAATCGGAGTTTGTTTGAGGGGTAAACGGAACAAACAAACTCAGGCTGAAAACAGAGGAAGATCCACGGCCGTGGATTTCTCCATGAACAGAAATCCACGCCGTGGATTCTCCAAGCCGAAAAAACCCAAGTTCTGGACACAAATCCACGGCCGTGGTTCAAAAATCCACGCCCGTGAATCCTATAACAGCAGCAAAACGAAGGGAAAACAGGGCAAGGCTCGAGATTTGGCTCCCAAATCAACACAACACCAAATCAATGCAAGAAATCAACTCAAAACTATCATATAACATGTATATAATCATATATATATCAATTAGGCACCATATAATCCATCAAATATTCATCAATCATCAAGAAATCATCAATCAAAACCCATATATTTCCATGGTCTCCAACCCTCATTTTATACAAGAATTCATGCAAGCTTTGAAGTCTAAAGATCCTACTAATGCTTATAATCTCAAACAACCAAGGAATTACATAAAATTCATCAAACCCTACTTCATATATGCTCAAGAGATTCATACATATACCTTGAAAGAATGGATGGAAAGATGAAAGGAACTATGGAGATGATGATAATGCCTCAACTCATGCAATTTCCTCCTTGAAATTAACTTGGAATGATGAAATCTCCTCCTTCTCTTCCATGGTGTTTCAATCGTGATATGGTGTGTGTGAGTGTGTGAGATTTTTATGAAAATGATGAAAAAAATGAGATAAATGAAGATGCATTAGATATTTAACAAAAGTCTTCCACTAACTCATGTGATTCATCACTTTTTGCAACTATGTCGCTCCAACATATAAATTGATGCAACCAAGTTTCATCTCATGGAATATGATCAATTAACTCCAAATTATGTAATGCAATTAAGTTCACAAAATTAAGAAATGACCAAGTAAAGTCACATAATAGCAATTAAGCACGTTATCAATTAATTCACGTTATTGATAATTCATATAAATGCATAAGAATATATTACACATAATGTTATGAAATTTAATATAATGTAACATAATGTATAGTTTGAAAACAGGGCGTTACAGTACGACCCATCCTAGGATAGAGACCAAAAATAATAATCAACACGAAGATTAATACAACAGATAAAAGATTAAAATTCAAAATTTCATCAAATTGCAATTCTAAAGAAATTGTCAGTTTTATGAAAACAAGTGATACATGGTATATCCATCGGAATAATGAAGCTTAAATTATTATATTTGGCCCACATTTTACAATGATTGTGCATAATTGGTCAACTTTGTGTTTTATGTAGGAAAAAACGTGGCTGGACGATTTTTGAAGAAAACTGGCCCAAAGCTTATGGTCTTGAAGATTTCTTTGTTGAAGAAGCCCGTTACAAAAGGCCTTTTGAAAGGTAGGTCACGCAACATGGTGGAAATCTGGCCCAATGCTCAAGAAAGGCTAGAAGACAAGTTGGATTCTTTTATTCAGGCCCATTTATGCACAATTTGGAAGTCCAAAAGTCCACTTTTGATGAGTTGAATTATGATGACAATAAGAGACCATCAATTCCCACCTTTTCTTGCAAGAAGCCCATTACATAGCAAGGATTAATTCATTTAAAGCATGAAACATTGGCCATCACTTTTTCCACACTCTTGATAACGTGGCTGAAAGGGGGGGTTACAAACATGAAGATAATGGAGTAATTGGCCTTTATTGGGGACAAAATGTGAGAGAAAGTGGGTATTATGGCTCCACTTTATGGCTAGATCATGGGTAGGGAATGAAGAGCTCCTCTACACTACAAAAGCAACGCAGCAACTGGAAATGAGAGAGGCTGCACACAAAGAGAAATAGACAGCAACAACGAGAGCTTTCCTTTCTTCGTTTTCTTTATTTTAGATTATGAATTTGAATCTTATTTTGTTCAATTCCTTTATAATTTTCTAGTTTCGTTCTAGTTGGGAAATTCCAAATTTTATGCTAGACTTGTGAGACCGAATCGTTTTAATTAGTTGATTTATGTTATCCGTATTTCTTTCGTTTTCTTGTCATTGCCTGTTAATTAGTTCGTTGATTGTGGCCAGGTCATAGAATTGTTAATTTGCAAATAGCTATCTAATTTATTTGGTGGTGTTAACTGAATAATTAGAATTTGTAGCAATTAATACTAGGACATAATGCTTGTCTGATTTCGTGTGGAGGAATTTACGGTCTAAATGAGTGAAGAATAAGTCTATGCATAACCAGTTAGGATTAGTGTTTCTTTAGTTCTTAAAGCTGTTAATTAATTGAGTCTTGGAGAGAGTCTCGAAAAGGTTATCGGTTAATTAGGGAGTAGTTTTTAGGAGTTTTTTTAAATTACTCTAAAACCTAAGAAGAAACGAGGGAGCCAGTGGTAGTTGGTGACTATAGCTAATCTAGCATTCAACTAGTGAAAATCTTTGAGTCAATGATCGTAGTCTATGCATGATTAGGAATTTCCAGGCTATTTGCTATCTATTGAATTACTCGTAGTTTAATTTGAATTCTATTTTAGTTTAATTGTTGATTATTTTTATTAGTTAAATTATTGTTAGTTTAATCAAAATCTCAAAACTCCCCCTATTTTAATTATTTGTTTTCGTTCCTTGGCATATTAAGAGTCAATTTCACCCAATCCTCGTGGATCGACCCCTTTTACCACTATTTGCAATTTATTTGTATTCGGTACTTGAGATTTTATTTTTGGTGGTCTTGACGCCTATCAAATTTTGACGTCGTTGCCGGGGATTGGTTATTAATTGATTTTGTTTCCTTTTCTTAAGCCTAGGAACCATCGTGAACAAGTATCGGTTGGTGAAAGTTTGAATTTGTTTGAGCTGGATTCTGGCAGTGAAACTGATCAGCAGTTAGAAGTTGAAGAGCAGACTGTCAGGGAACTTGACTGTAGCACCCGCATCGAAAGGCACCACATCCCCCACACCAACAGTCCAATCCATGCATGAAATGAATTTCCATACACAAATCGAACACGTGGCGAACGAGTGACAAATGGAATAACTCCTCTAGCTAAGCGGGGCTAACCCTTAAACCAAATTATAAACGATGCAAGTAGTAAAGTGGAAGCATAAATACATTATATAGCATCCAATCACGTGATACAATCATAGGCCAACACTGCCACCAAATATTTACAAATAATCTCAAAAATAGATTAATACATAATTAAAGTATGCGTATGAGACGTTAAAGGAGTATAACATGCTAGGACCAAAATAAAGACTTCAAGACGACTTATTTCCCCGCCTAGCAAATCCTGCAAAATACAAAAAACAACGTGCGGGTGTCAGTCGAAGGACTGAGTGAGGGGCATAATAAATATATCACATGCGCATGCAATCCATAATTCCAAGTAAAGTGTTAGAAAATCCCAAGCTGGTAAATTAAAAGAAGCATCGCTCGAAATTACGGATATCGTATTATTAATTGACAAAAAAAAAACTTGACGTGGCCCGGCGAGAGGGCAATTCTCCAACTATACTCCCATAGTGTGTGATTAAAACTTAATTAGGCGTTCATGCATAACATAATCATATCATAATCATAATCATAATCGTGAGAAATACATAGTTTTCCATCCTTCTTCCTCCGTGGCGGTGGAAGGGTTTTGCAAGGCCCAAACCACCTCATGAGACAATATCGAGATGGGGGATCATGACTCCATCCACTCCTTCGATGGGTTAACCACCGGCTCAAGAGTATCTCACCTCCCACACTACACGGTCGCATAAGATACTCTCAAAGGGTACTATGTTCAATGGCTTATCCGACGACCCGATGCCGTACCGGTCTCCATTCACACAATTCCCCGGGGCCCAATAACATGTGCATGATTCTCGCCAAAACATTTTCCAAAGCATACATATTTATGTATTACATTTTGGTTTAACCAATCACACGAGATATTAGGGTTCTAAATAAGTAAAATAAAACCTCACCTTGACAAAAGGGAGAAGAAATGAGAAGCCTACTGACCTTGCTCCTCGACCGGATCGAACTCTGTGCAAGAAACACGAGTGTACATAAGACTCTAGACGAATGGACCAATTAACGGACGAACGGCATATGAATGCATGTCATGAGATGTTCAAATAAATGAAACAATCATTGATAATTCATAATTAATTCATAAGAAGGCATGGAACGAGTTATAACGAACAAGAGGTATAAATTAACAAAAGTTCAAGAGTAAAGCTTCCAGGGCCTCATCCCGGCCAGGATGAAATTTGAACTGAAAAGTGTCCCGGCCGGGACACTTTTAACGAGAGCTAAATACTTAATTATTCAAGTGGCTCCCGGCCGGGATCAAAAATGAACTAAAAGGTGTCCCGATCGGGACAGTTTTAACGAGAGCAAATATTTGAATTTTAAGGGGGATCCCGGCCGGGGTAAAAAATGAACTAAAAAGGTTCCCGACCGGGAACCAAAACTCGTAAAACAGGGGATGGCAGGGGAGGTTTCGTTCCATGCATTCCAAATCACCAAAACAAGTTCAAACATGAAAATGCAACCTCATACAAGTCTATAATACATATACACACTATATATATCAATTGGCCATCACAAATCACACATATAGGCACTTAAATCAATCCAAACAAGTATAATAATTCCTCCAAAATTCAAATATATACATACCATCCAAGTTACAATGAACAAGGCTAGGGATTCATAAATTCACATAGATTGCTCATAAAATCATACTTCACAACAAGAATTTAAATTAAAGCTCAAGATTCTAACAAAACCTCATATATACACACACCTACACACACATATATATATAGGTACCAACCCATGAACGAACCTTGGAAGAAAATGATGCAATGGAAATGATGAGATGATAAAGATGATGATCCTTCTTGAAACTCTACTCCTTCTCTTCTAACTTGATCCAAGTTGAATGAGATGGAAATGAGAGAAAGGGTTTAGTGTGTGTTAGAGATTTTGTATGTGTTGTATTCTTGTGTATATATGATATATTGTATAATGTGTGTAATATATGTATAGATATATAACATATATGTATAAAGGTAAAAGTAGGATATTATGTATATAATATGTATATAAATTCTTAGCGCTCATATATATATATATATATATATATATATATATATAATGCTTGTGTGAGTGTATTAGTGTAGGATGAAATTATGTATATATATATATATATATATATATATATATATATGAATGCATGTCTCATGAATGTAATAGATAAAATATTACTCTTATGAATTTAGTTTAAGTATAAGTGCATATATATAGATATATATATAAAATATGATATGTTTATGGAATGAAAATAAAACAATCAAAAATGTAATTATTCACATAATTCACTTAGTCACGTAATTCAATTAAGCATGCTAACAATTCTAACTCTCAAACTCACACGTGTGACGTGCGTATCTGTAGGACGAAAACACAGGGCGTTACAATCCTCCCCCCTTAAAAGAATCTAGTCCCCAGGTTCACTCGGACGGGAACAACTCCGGATAGAACCTCATCATCTTGTCCTCGGTTTCCCACGTGGATTCCTCAGTTTTGTCACTTCTCCATAAAACCTTGACCAATGGGATTTGCCGGTTTCTCAACACTTGAAACTTATGATCCAAAATCTTTATCGGCTTCTGGACAAAAGTTAAAACTAGTTGCAAATCTGTTTCTTCAACCTCATCAACGGCAAGAACATCGGATTCATCGGGATAATACTTCCTTAATTAAGAAACATGGAAAACATTGTGAATCCCCGTTAAGCTCGGTGGTAGGTCCAAGCGGTAAGCAACTTCACCAACTCTCTCCAGAATCTCAAATGGACCCAAATATCGAGCGTTAAGCTTCCCTCCTCTACCAATATGAGCAATTCCCTTGCGAGGAGACGCCTTCAAGAACACTCGGTCTCCAACCTCAAACTTAAGATCCCTTCTCCTATTATCGGCATAGCTCTTTTATCGATCCTGAGCTGCCCTCATCCGTTGTTGTACCAACTGAACCTTCTCGATCATGTCTCGTACTGCCTTAGAGGGTTTTTCTTTCTTCTCACCCTTCTTTCTTTTAACCCCCTCTTGCTTAGTCCATTTACGTTCCTCGAGATCAAAGAACAACGGGGATCGATACTTTCGACCGTAGAGTAACTCATACGGAGCCATACCAATGGAATCTTAGAAGCTATTGTTGTAGGAGAACTCGATCAAAGGTAACTGTTTATCCCAAGAAGTTTGATAGTCCAAAGCACAAGCCCTTAATAAGTCCTCAAGATACTTAATCAACCTCTCTGATTGCCCATCCGTCTGCGGGTGTGAAGCGGTGCTGAACTTAAGTTTTGTACCCAACATGCCTTGTAATTCTTGCCACAATCTCGAAGTGAACCTCGGATCCCTATCCGATACAATGCTAACCGGAATCCCATGAAGGCGAACAATCTCTCTGATATAAAGCTCGGCTAGCTTATTAATCTTATCGGACATCCGAACTGGAAGAAAATGAGCTGACTTAGTCAAGCGGTCCACAATCACCCAAATACCATCAAATCCGCCTTTAACTCTTGGTAACCCCGAAACGAAATTCATAGTTACTTACTCCCATTTCCACTCAGGGATGGGTAACGGCTGTAGAAGACCTCCGGGCTTTTGATGTTCGGCTTTCACTTTCTGACATGTCATACAATGTTTCACATACTCGGCTACAACCTTCTTCAGTCCATTCCACCAATAGTATTGCTTCAAGTCCTTATACATCTTATTACCTCCAGGGTGGATAGAGTAAGCCGATTTGTGAGCCTCTTCAAGTAACACCCGTTTCAACTCTTCGGGAACAACCACTCTATTCTTGAACCGAAACAAGCTCATCTCATCAAACCCAAACGGACACTCCGGATCATCCTTTACCTTAGCCACAAGTTTCTGAACTCCCGGATCGTTAGTTTGAGCCTCAAACAGCCGGTGTTTTAACTCCGGTTGTATGGTGATGTTAGCAACACGAGCCTTTACCACAATTGGCTTAATCTTACTTCCTTCACCCACTTCCAAGCTCGATACACTAGTCTTCCTACTAAGTGCATCGACAATCGCATTAGCTTTGCCGGGATGGTACTTAATCGTGCACTCAAAGTCTTCAAGAGTCTCCATCCAACACCTTTGCCTCATATTCAAATCCTTCTGAGTGAATAAATACTGGAGGCTCTTGTGGTAGGTGAAAATCTCAAAAGGAATTCCATACAAGTAGTGTCTCCACTTACCAAGAGCAAAAATCACGGCTCCAAGTTCCAAATCATATGTAGGATAATTCTTTTCGTGATCCTTTAACTTCCTAGAGGCATATGCAACAACTTTCCCTTCTGCATCAAAACACAACCCAATCCTTCTTTAGAAGCATCCGTATACACGGCATAACCTTCGGAGCCTTCTGAAAGTGTCAAGATCTGGGCTGTAGTTAATTTCTCCTTCAAGATATTGAAGCTCTTATCGCATGCCTCATCCCACAGGAATTTCACTTCACCACTTTCTTAGTCAATCGGGTTAAGGGAGCAGCAATCTTCGAGAAGTCTTTCACGAATCTTCTATAATATCCCGCTAAACCCAAGAAACTTCGAACTTCGGAGGCATACTTCGGTCTTTCCCACTTAGACACGGTCTCAATCTTAGAAGGATCAACTTCAACTCCACTCTCTGGAATAACATGACCCAAGAAAGAAACCTTTTCAATCCAGAAATCACACTTGCTGAATTTCGCGAACAACTGATTACCCTTGAGAGTTTGCAGAACAAGTTTAAGGTGTCTTGCATGTTCCTTGGCAGGTCTCGAATACACTATAATATTGTCTATAAAAATCACCACGAACTTATCCAAAAAGGGCCTGAATATTCTGTGCATCATGTCCATAAAAGCTGCGGGGGCATTAGTTAATCCGAACGGCATCACAACAAACTCATAATGCCCATACCGAGTATTAAACCCTGTCTTTGGGATATCTTCTTCTCGGATTCGCAGTTGATAATATCCCTGTCGTAGGTCAAGCTTGGAATAGACCTTTGATCCCTGAAGTATATCGAACAACTCCTCGATATGCGGGAGAGGATATTTATTCTTAACTGTCATCCGATTCAATTCTCTATAATTGATGCACATTCTCAAGGTTTTGTCTTTCTTCTTCACAAATAACACCGGTGCGCCCAAATGTGAAGAACTCGGACGAATGTACCCGCTAGACATTAATTCTTCGAGTTGCTTCTTCAACTCTTTCAACTCGGCAGGAGCCATCCTATAAGGAGTTTTGGAGAACGGTTTAGCGTCCGGATACAAGTCGATCACAAACTCGATTTCTCGCTCCGAAGGTAAAGACCCCAAACTCTCCGGAAAAACCTCAGGAAAATCTTTCACTACCTCTGCCTCCTCAAGTTTAGCCTGATCCTTTGGCTTGTTAAGAATATAGGCTAAGAAACCCGAAGCACCATCATGAATCATCTTAGAAGCCTTGCTGAAGGATAACAAAGAAGGAGTCTTTGAACCAAAACCCACAACCACATCGGAACCCAACTAGACTCTCTTAGCTCGACAATCAACCTTTGTACAGTGCTCGAAAAGCCAATTCATACCCAAAATCACCCCATATCCCATCAAAAAGTCACGACCCTCCATGTTCACCGAAACTCCCTTAAACACCCGATCAGATTACATAGGCAACAGAGGTACAAGCAACAGGCACACACAAAGAAGTAGCTATGCCACGAGAAAGAAAAGAATGTGTGGCTCCAGGATGAAACAATGCATGTATGCTCGTGCCATGAATGTATATTGTACCTTCAACGACGGCGGTGGGATCAACCTCTGCATCCTGCTCTTCGCCATCAATGGCATAAGCTCTGGCCAGAACCATCGGTCTCTATCCTCCCCTCGGACCCGGTCTAAACTGATCACATCCGGCCATTTGGTGATCCATCGACCCATGAATCAAGCAAGCCCCAAGGCGACGACGGCAAGTTTCCCAAGTATGCATTGGGCCTCCGCAATGAGAATACGGCTTAGATTGGTGTGGCGGTAAAGGAGCTTGTGGAGGTGGTAATGCCGGCCCCGCCACTCGGGTTTCTTCCCTGGACCTTTTGCAAATGGAGCTTTAGCGGGTGGTGCAACCGGATAAGAAGGCCTCTTTGAACCGGACCCCAAACCTTGTCCCGAATAAAATGATCGAGAAACGGGATCCTTCTTCTTATACCCTTTTTCTTGGACAAAGGCACGTTGAACCGTATCGGCAAATGACTCGAAATTGTGCTCGGCTTGTCCATGTCTTAAACTCTCCTTCAATCCGATTATAAATTTTCTCGACTTCTTTTTCTCATCATGGGTGACTTGAGGAGCATATTTACCAAGTCGATTGAATTCTGCCAAATATTGGGCTACCGACCGGCCCTCTTGTTTCAAATCCATAAACTCTTGCTCTTTTCTCTCTCGAACCACTTCGGGAACAAAAGCCTCCCGAAATTCTTGCTTGAAGATATCCCATGTTAATCCTTCTCCAGCCACCTCTAATTTCTCTCGAGTTCTCTCCCACCAGTCAAAGGCCTCCCTGTCTAATTGGAAGATGGCAAACTGAGCCCGTTCAAGTGAGGTGAAGAGGCAAATATTGTAAATTCTTTCCAATCGGGATATCCAATCTTCCGGCACGATATCATCCGTGGTGCCCGCGAACCTCGGGGGGTTATAATTGAGAAAAGTCCCATGGGAGTCTCTAACCGAGGGTGGTGATGGTGGAGGTTGAACCGGTTGTGGTGGAGGTGGAGCTTGAGGTCTCCTTTCCTCGACATAATTATAAACGGCGTCCATGAAGTTTTCCATATTCATATGAGGCGGTTGTTGATGTTGATGATGTCTAGGAGGTGATGGAGATCTCTTATCTTGATGAGCGGGTCGATCACGAGCCATCTACAATTAAACATTGAGAAATGCGTGTTGGGATTAGGCAAAATCCATGATATGCAATTAAGGTGCACCAAATAATATATCAAGAATGCTCATATAACAATGCAAGAGCTTCAAGTTGACACGTAATTCCTCAGCCGTAAGACTTAAACGGATAAGACACGACTCAAGAGCCCGGTGTTGCAACCAGGCTCTGATACCACTTAAGGATGTAGCACCCGCATCGAAAGGCACCACATCCCCCACACCAATAGTCCAATCCATGCATGAAATGAATTTCCATACATAAATCGAACACGTGGCGAATCGGTGACAAGTAGAATAACTCCTCTAGCTAAGCGGGGCTTACCCTTAAACCAAATTATTAACCATGCAAGTAGTAAAGCGGAAGCATAAATACATTATAGAGCATCCAATCACGTGATACAATCATAGGCCAACACGCCACCAAATATTTACAAATAATCTCCAAAATAGATTAATACATAATTAAAGTATGAGTATGAGACGCTAAGGGAGTATAACATGCTAGGACCAAAATAAAGACTTCAAGACGACTTATTTCCCCGCCTAGCAAATCCTGCAAAATACTAAAAACAATTGGGGGGTGTAAGTCCAAGGACTGGGTGAGGGGCATAATAAATATATCACATGTGCATGCACTCCATAATTCCAAATAAAGTGTTAGAAAATCCCAAGCGGGTAATTTAAAAGAAGCATCGCTCGGAATTACGAATATCGTATTATTAATTTACAAAACATAACTTGACGTGGCCCGGCTAGAGGGCAATTCTCCAACCATACTCCCATAGTGTGTGATTAAAACTTAATTAGACATTCATGCATAACATAATCATATCATAAACATAATTATAATCGTGAGAAATACATAGTTTTCCATCCTTCTTCCACCGGGGCAGTGGAAGGGTTTTGCAAGGCCCAAA
This sequence comes from Lantana camara, assembly GCA_037501455.1. Taxonomy (NCBI): domain Eukaryota; kingdom Viridiplantae; phylum Streptophyta; class Magnoliopsida; order Lamiales; family Verbenaceae; genus Lantana; species Lantana camara. The sequence goes on along the minus strand of CM074855.1, from coordinate 23,169,410 downwards.
CCACCTCATGAGACAATATCGAGACGGGGGATCATGACTCCTTCCCGCTCCTTCGATGGGTTAACCACCGGCTCAAGAGTATCTAACCTCCCACACTACACGGTCGCATAAGATACTCTCAAAGGGTACTATATGCAATGGCTTATCCGACGACCCGATGTCGTACCGGTCTCCATTCACACAATTCCCCGGGGCCCAATAACATGTGCATGATTCTTGCCAAAACATTTTCCAAAGTATACATATTTATGTATTACATTTTGGTTTAACCGATCACACGAGATATTAGGGTTCTAAATAAGTAAAATAAAACCTCACCTTGACAAAAGGGAGAAGAAATGAGAAGCCTACTGACCCTGCTTCTCGACATGATCGAACTCTGTGCAAGAAACACGAGTGTACATAAGACTCTAGATGAATGAACTAATTAACGGACGAACGGCATATGAATGCATGTCATGAGATGTTCAAATAAATGAAACAATCATTGATAATTCATAATTAATTCATCAGAAGGCATGGAACGAGTTATAACGAACAAGAGGTATAAATTAACAAAAGTGCAAGAGTAAAGCTTCCAGGACGTCATCCCGGTCGGGATGAAATTTGAACTGAAAAGTGTCCCGGTCGGGACACTTTTAACGAGAGCAAAATACTTAATTTTTCAAGTGGCTCCCAGCCGGGATAAAAAATGAACTAAAAGGTGTCCCGGTCGGGACAGTTTTAACGAGAGCAAATATTTGAATTTTAAGAGGGGTCCCGGTCGGGATAAAAAAGGAACTAAAAAGGTTCCCGACCGGGAACCAAAACTCGAAAAATAGGGGATGGCAGGGGAGGTTTCGTTCCATGCATTCCAAAACACTAAAACAAGTTCAAACATGAAAATGCAACCTCATACAAGTCTATAATACATATACACACTATATATATATCAATTGGCCATCATAAATCACACATATAGGCACTTAAATCAATCTAAACAAGCATAATAATTCCTCCAAAATTCAAATATATACATACCATCCAAGTTACAAGGAACAAGGCTAGGGATTCATAAATTCACATAGATTGCTCATAAAATCATGCTTCACAACAAGAATTTAAATTAAAGCTCAAGATTCTAACAAAACCTCATATATACACACACCTACACACACACATATATATAGGTACCAATCCATGAACGAACCTTGGAAGAAAATGATGCAATGGAAATGATGAGATGATGAAGATGATGATCCTTCTTCAAAATCTACTCCTTCTCTTCTAACTTGATCCAAAGTGAATGAGATGGAAATGAGAGAAAGGGTTTAGTGTGTGTTAGAGATTTTGTGTGTGTTGTATTCTTGTGTATACATGATATATTGTATAATGTGTGTAATATATGTATAGATATATAACATATATGTATAAAGTTAAAAGTAGGCTATTATATATATAATATGTATAGAAATTCTTAGCGCTCATATATATATATATATATATATATATAAATGCATGTCTCATGAATGTAATAGATAAAATATTACTCTTATGAATTTAGTTTAAGTATAAGTGTATATATATAGATATATATATAAAATATGATATGTTTATGGAATGAAATGGAATGAAAATAAAGCGATCACAAAGGTAATTATTCACATAATTCACTTAGTCACGTAATTCAATTAATCATGCTAACAATTCTAACTCTCAAACTCACATGTGTAGTGCGCGTACCTGTAGGACGAAAACACAAGGCGTTACATTGACAGTGATCACGGTCAGGATATGGCTCAGAATGGAACACTTCAGGGACCTTGCCCGACCCACAGAGGCAATTGAATGGACCGTTGCCAATATCAAGGGACTAAGCTCTTTCACGAGCATGCGTAAGATTATCCAAAAGGATGGAGCTATGTCCCATAAAGAAGCTTGCCATAGGCTAGACCCGCCAATCATGGAAATAGTGAAAAAGGAAATCCTTAAGCCCCCTGATCGAGTGATTGAAAATTCGGATAGTGAGGTGAAGGGGCATGGAAGGAAGCCGTTTTATGAAGGCTTCGCAAAGCACATGATTGAAGGGATTAATCTAGAGGACCCTCCTCTGGGAGCTTAAGTGTGAATCGAGAACTCGTCGAGTCCATGACGTTAAACAAGGCGCTAATGGGAGGCAACCCATATTTCTTTCCCTTGCTTTTGTTTCTTTGTTTTTCGTTTGCTTCTTTTGCTCGATTTCCTTGTCCCGTCATAATTTTTCCTCTTTTCGTGCTTTGTAGGTGGTTATGCAGGGGATATATTTGGATAAGTGTAGGGGAGACACAAGCGCAAATCAATCGTTGATAAAAAGCAAGAACCACTGCAGATAGAATTTTGCAACTGTGGACACACTTGTCTGAGGTCACGGACAAGGGTCCTGGACCATATTTTGCCAAACGAAGCCTACACTCACATACCAACACCACTCGCCACACCGGACCTGCCCACTACGGACCCGTCACTACTGACCCGCGTCCACGACCCGCTCCACATCTCTAACCTAATTCCCCATATCAGCAACTCATTCCCACAACACAAATCCCAAACTTGAGCTCTAAACCCTATCTCCACCATGGGCAATGGCATGATCCACCCACCAAACAAACCGCCGCATCATCTCCATCTACTCATAGCGCCGGCGACCCAAGCCCAGGCATCACCACCGCCTCACCGGCCCCCACTCCTGCAATCGACGCTGCCATCAGGTCTCCCACAGAGGGAACATATGTTGGAAAAAATGAAAGAGTTGAGCAGCGGAAGTTTAAAAATTTACCACAAGTTTAATCGTTGTCGTGCAATTTTCATACTGTAACGTTGGGAATAACAAGAAACTCACTTTAATTAAAGCTTTCTTGTGATGTTGTTACAGCCTAACAAACACCCTTCAAGCGGAAAGTCCCTCGAACTGTCCTTAGAATTAGACTGGAAAGTAGAAGGCCTCCAAAGCGTATCCACACCAGACCTAGAACACGATCAAGCTAGTGAGAATGCTAGTTCTACAGCTTGTGTTGATGGCTAGGATAATTTTTGCTTTGAAAACTTTTCTTTTGGTTTTTTCTCAAAATCTTAACACTTCGTGAGTGTTGGTCTAAGGAATAAGAGAAGCACCACCCTTAGTATATATACTATGGGGTTCGAAAATCCCTAGGGTTTCGTAAACCTAGTGGACTTTGGTTTCTTGCTCACTAATTAACTAATTAATTATTTAATTTAATTGGAGAAAATAAGTTCCCAATTGTTCTCCAAATCTTGCATGAATAACCTTCTCTCTCCTACAATAGGAAGTTAGACTTTTCAACTTTCCAAAAGTTAAAAGTCAGTATTCAATAAATAAATTAATTCCCAGTTAATTATTTATTGGGTTAAGTTTATTTGAGAATAGTCTTAACAATTAATTCAATAATTAATTAAAAGACCAAAATTAATTAATTACAATTTAATCAATTAATTTCTAGAAAAGAATTCACGTGTGAAATAAACCACACGACGAAGCCACGCAACAGCCACGCGTACGTGACACGTAGCAGCCACGCAGGCTTGCGTGACACGTGGCAGTCACGTGTCGTTGACACGTGGTAATACCCACGTGTTTTGCTTCGTGTCAATCAACTATTTTGATCCTTCGTTAATCATATTAACATCCTACCCTAACCCTAGTGTTCTGGCATTTGTGTGTGACCCTTTAGGTTCATTATTCGATTAGCAGTGATAGTAATTAATTAATTCCCTAATTAATTAATCACTTCACCGATCACACTACCGTAATCTAGCAATGGGTGTGTGACCCCTAGCCGAATAACAAAATGAATCGAAGAACCTTTCAGTCAATGACAACCAGTGAAATACGATCCTCCTACAACTCCATCTCTCAATCAAGAACTAAGGCATGGGAATATTCTCAGAGCCCAAATATTCTTGATCTTTAAAGTTAAGTTCGTTTCATATCCATTTCGATCTCAATCCTAGAAAACCCCATTTTCTAGATGTCTTGATCTTTTATCCACCTTGGCCAAGGGTTTAATGATTAATAGACTACGAACAACTCAATCAGTAAGAGATCATTCTTGTTCTTAACAAGTGTAGGTCCTTTATCGATTCTACTAATTCTACATATGCCACTTGTGTAATCCCAACATAGGTCGTGGTTCAGGTGTCTATATAGCGACACCCTTTTGAGCCTATATCAAAGATTACAGAGTTAGCTCATATGAGACATTACAAAATCTCAAGTCTAAGGATTAATGAATCACATCATTGACCTGTGAGATATTTTCTAATCTGGAAGTTTACTTCCTTTCCCATATAGAAATGTTCTCACGCAGGACATCTCAGTGATGAAGTTCTTGTAACAATCACACTTATGTATTATGAACGCATCAACGTATGCACTTATCACTGCATGAAACTGAATGATCCTTTAAAAGGACATAATCACATAAGCAAGTCTCAGCAGAGTCAAGGTCGACATTCCCACTGTCTATCGGACTCATTGACTTTGAGAAGTTTATAATCCTCGCCTATGGAGTTAAGAACTTGTTTCATGTATCGTTCCCATAACGATAAAGTTCTTAACGGCCTCATCGGATTAGGAGAGTTCAATACATGCAAAACGCATTCAACCCAAACAGACATAAATAAGCACATAAAGAAGTGATTGCCTATGAACAAAATCATCTCGTTTATTATTCAAAGACTATTTGTGATTTCACAAGGAAATAGTAAAGCAGACATCTGCTTTAAGGGCACTATTCCTAACAATCTCCCACTTGGCCGTCAAAGCCACTTAGGTGCTAATCTAAGACCCATCTTCTGAAGATGTCCTTCGAAAGCCTGTTGACTAAGGGCTCTAGTAAGTGGATCTGCCATGTTCTCTGCCGATGTGACCCTTTCAATTTGCACATTTCGTCTCTTGATGATATCAAGGATTAAGTGATACTTCCTCAAAATGTGTTTGGTCCTTTGGTGAGATCTTGGCTCTCTTGCTTGAGCAACTGCCCCTGTGTTGTCACAAAACACTGAACGGGGTCTTTAATGCTAGGAACTACACCCAGCTCGTGGATGAAGTTTCTTACCCAAACACTTTCCTTAGTTGCGGCGTTTGTAGCTAAGTATTCGGCCTCAGTGGTCGAATCTGCAGTGGTCGCTTGCTTGGAACTTTTTTAACTCACTGTTCCATCGTTCAGGCAGAATATGTATCCTGACATGGATTTAAAGTCATCCATGCCTGATGCAAAGCTTGCATCACAGTATCCTCTAATGACAAGATCTTGCTAGCCTCCGTAAACCAAGAACAAATCCTTACTTCTTCGTAAGTACTTAAGGATGTTTTGTACAGTAGTCCAGTGACCTTCACCAGGGTCAGATTGGAATCGGCTAGTCACCCTAAGTGCATAAGTCACATCCGGTCGAGTACATAGCATCGTGCATAAGGAATTTTGGACATCCGGGACTTTTCAAGTTCAGTCTTGGGACATAGCTTCTTCGAAAAAACTGTTCCCGGGCCCATTGGAAGTTTTCCACGTTTGGATTCTTCCATACTAAACCTCTTTAGTATTTTGTCTATGTAAACCGACCGTGATAATCCTAACAATCTCTTAGATCTATCCCGATAGATCTTTATCCCGAGAATGTAGGATGCATCACCAAGATCCGTCATCTCAAATTGATTCGATAACCAAGACTTTGTTACTTTCATGTCATCCTTCGCATTCCCAATGAGAAGGATGTCATCTACATAAAGTATCAGAAATTGAACCGAGGTTTCCAATTCTTTCTTGTACAAGCAGGACTCATTCGGATTTTGAATGAAGCCAAATGATTTGACTGCTTCATCAAATCGAATGTTCCAATTCCTAGAAGCTTGTTTCAATCCGTAGATTGATCGTTGGAGCTTACAAACCTTTTGTTCGCTTCCACTAAATGTGAAACCCATGGGTTGCTCCATGTAAATATCTTTGTCAATGTCTCCATTGAGAAAGGCAGTTTTCACATCCATTTGCCATATCTCATAGTCATAATATGCTGCAATGGCAAGCAAGATCCGAATGGATTTTTTCATTGCAACCGGGGAGAAGGTTTCATCAAAGACTACACCTGATCTTTGAGTAAAACCTTTAGCAACTAATCTTGCTTTAAAGGCTGCCACGCTTCCATCTACTCCTAGCTTGCGCTTATATATCCATTTGCACCCTATAGGCCTGATCCCATCAGGTAGATCGACCAAGGTCCAAACTTTGTTAGAGTACATGGAATCCATTTCGGATTTCATTGCTTCTTTCCACTGTTCAGAGTCCAAATCTAACAGTGCCTCCTCATAAGTTAATGGATCATTATCCATTTGAGATGTTTGGTGAAGAAAACCATACCATCTCTCTGGTTGTCTAGGAATACGTTCAGAACGTCTTACTAGAGGAGGATTTTCGCATGTATCACTCTCTGCGATTGGTTGAGGAACGTTGTTCTCCAAACTTGGCGTGGGACCTTGGTCTCGAACCTCTTCGAGTTCTGCGATCTTGCCTTTCTTTTCCTTAAGGAACTAGTCCTCAAGAAAAGTAGCATTTCTTGACACAAAGACCTTTTGTTCAAGAGGATCGTAGAAATAATATCCTATTGATTCTTTAGGATATCCTATGAAGTTGCATAAGCTTGATCTAGCTTCAAGTTTATCTCCCACTGTCCTCTTCACGTAAGCAGGACAACCCCAAATTCTTAAATAAGAATAATTAGGGATTTTTCCAAACCACATCTCATATGGGGTTTTGGGTACAGATTTGGAGGGAACAAGATTCAGAATCTTAACTGCTGATTCTAGGGCATGACCCCAGAATGAATGTGGCAATTCAGTGAAGCTCATCATGGAATGAACCATATCAAGTAGGGTTCTGTTCCTTCTCTCCGAAACTCCATTTAATTGAGGAGTTCCCGGAGGAGTCCACTGAGAGATAATTTCATTATCTCTGAGATGACTAAGGAATTCGTCACTTAGATACTCGCCACCTCGATCAGAACGAAGTGTCTTAATCTTGTGACCAGTTTGGTTCTCAACCTCCTTTTGAAATTCCAAGAATTTCTCAAAGGCTTCGGATTTATACTTCATTAAGTACACATAACCAAAATGACTAAAGTCGTCTATGAAGGTTATGAAATACTGATGGTTGTTTCTCGTACTTAAACTAAGTGGTCCACAAACATCAGTATGGATTAAATCCAATACTTTAGTGGCACTTTCCACTTTACCATTAAAGGGAGTTTTGATCATCTTTTCTTTAAGACATGATTCACAATGAGTTAACTCTTTAAGTTCACTATCATAGAATGATCCTAAATTAGTTAACTTAGGAATCCTATCTTTAGAAATATGCCCTAAACGTGAGTGCCATAAAGAAGTCGAGATCTTGTCATCTCTTCTGCGTTTGTATATTCAAAATATTAGTGTCTTTAGTTGTATAAAGTCCATTAGATAATATACCAAGTAAAACGGAAGTTTTATTCTCCTTAAGATAAAAGTTTTCATTTCTAGAAAATGTTTCAAAAACTTTACAATCAAGTATTGGAATGGAAATGATATTACGAATAATAGAAGGTACATAAAGGACTTTGTTCAAAACTAAAGTAAAGACACCTAAATCTAATCTACGCATCTTGATGGCTTGAGCTTGAATGCTTGATCCATTCCCAACCTTCAAGACGCATTCTCCTTCTTTAAGCTGTCGGACCTCATTTAGCATCTGTACATCATTATAGATATGAGTCCCACAGCCGGTCTCAAGTACCCAAGAATTAGAATCAATTGATAAGTTTACTTCAACAATAAACACGCCTTTCTTTAGAGTATCCTTGTACGCTTGGCAGTTCCTCTTCCAATGCCCTTTCTTGCCACAATGATGGCAAACGTCCTCTGTCTGATCCTTTCTCTTCCTGGCCTTTCTCTTTTTAACCCCTCCAACGGGTTTAAGAGATCCCTTCTTCTTGGGAACTTTCTTCCCTTTGCCTTTAGAAGGCCCAGAAGAGGAGGTGACCATTATTACTTTGCGATCCTTCTTCATCGTGTCTTCAGCAGTCACAAGATGACTAATCAACTCAGCTACAATAGCATGAGGATGATTCATGTTGAAGTTTAACACGAAAGGATTGAATGATGGTGGAAGCGATGCGAGCAACAAGTCCACAGCGAGTTATTCACTCGGTGGCATTTCCATGGAGGTCAGTTTCTCGTTCAAAGCAAGAAACTTGAGACCGTGCTCATGGACACTTGTACCTTCTTTCATTCTGAGATGAAAGAGCTCCTTAGAGGTTTTGTACCTTAAAACACGCTCTTTGGGGCGGTACAATTGCTCGAGATGGTCATAAATCTCCAAGCGTTTTCCATTGACTCGTGTTGCCTTTGCATATCCGGAGACATGGTGGCCAACATGAGGCAACGGGCTTGAAGATTGTCTTCCGACCATTTCACGATCGCCTCTTTTTTGGCCCGAGTCGAAGCCTCGCCTTCAGCGATGGGCTCTCCCTCGAAGAGAACATATCTTCTCTTTTCAGAATCTAAAACTATCTTTAGATTCCGAAGCCAATCAGAGTAATTGGGCCACGTCAATTTGTTTGATTCGAGGATGGATACCAAAGGGTTTTAGGTTGCCATTTCAATTGTAGAGAATCACAGAACTACAACCTAAATGGAAACAGAGAAATCATGAACATGCTGAATAATAACGATTACATATTATCAAGGTCTTTAGAAACATGTTCTTCCACTGTTTTTAGAAAGTCTAGAAATCCCAATGACTTTAAAAGAAACTTATTTTCTCAATGGGTACTAGAATCCCAAGCATTCTTAGTTTTGGACCCACGACTCGTGAGATGTCCAAAGGTCTAAGAATTTTTAGGTAGGTACTAATTGCCGATTCCATCTCCATGGAATTCCTAGTAATATTTTTGCATCACTAATCTTTCAATCATGGACCCACGACTTGTGATACATCTATATCTACTTTAGTGTTGAGCAGGACCCATCAATCATAAGATCTCAACCAAACTTAGTCCGGAATGACCCAAGACTTGTGAGACATCGCCCATTCTAAAATGATCAAGAAATATTAATTATTTAAAATAATTAATCAGGAAACTAAGAGTTAATAAGTTACACTAATTACCCCATGACTCGTGAGACAGCAATTAGTTTCACTTATTAAGTCCTAAATCCTACTAACGTAATGCTAGGAATTTTATTACCGTGACAAAACACCTATTTATTCGAATTTTGCTCAATATTTAAATGGGATTTTCGAATGACCTCGCCAACATATAATGTTATCCAAATTTTAATTATCTTTTTAATGCAGTTTCACATAAAGTGCATCACAGAAGCAATTATCAGATAACATGTCCTAGCATGATACTAATTATGTGATGATCATAGGTATCCTATCTTATATATGACTTTGGGAGCCACTCCAAAATCACTAGTTCTAACATTCATGCCATATAAGACAATTCATATCACATAGGTGTACAAAATTTAATGGAAAAAATGCCCTATCTATTACATTAATATAAACCCACCTAAACATTTTGAGGGGTCTTCTTATGGCCACCGTTCTTCAAGTGCTTCTTGTGGATCCTTCTTATTCCATGGGTGCTTGTCTCCAAAATGAAAATAAAACCTCACTTCCTAAGTTCTACTCTCTTTACATAAAGTAATATGGCTCAATTTTCATCTTGACCATAGACAAGTACACGGGGCATACCCCGGCCCAAAAACAATAAAAAGGAAAGCCACATAACAAACACATAACGGTAAGAACATAAGTAGGGCTCCAACCCCAATTGAAAACGCGCAACTATGGGGCTCCGACCCCAATTGAAATCATCCATGTGCAGAATTTAAAACCATACATAAGACTAACCCATGATCACCTAAACTAGCATGCTTCCGCTTGAATTTAAATTTACTAACTAAATTTAAAATTCCCTTGACTTCAAGTTACAACTAACTTAAGTAATTTGAATATAGTTCATTATTCAAGAATTTATTCAAAATCGAATCACCGGATCATGACAAAACCACAATTAATTCAAAATTAATTTTTTATCTAAAATATCATTCAAAGTGATATTTATTATTTTCTCGAAAAATTAGAACTTGACTTTAATTCATAAAATCCTAAATTTTATAATTATTTCAAATAAATAATTTTATAAAATTAAAATCAAATTTTAAAATAAAATAAGATTTTACAAAATGGGATTTTACGAAAATCGAAACACAACATGAATACGTGCGCACCTCGCGCGCTAGCCCGTGTGCTGCTGGCGGGCGTTGCTAGGCGAGGGAGGGCTTAGGCGGGCGGGCGCGTGCGCGTGCAGCACCTAGGCGCGCCCGGCCGGTCCGCCCGCGCGGACTGCAGACGAGGCGGGTTGGCGCGCGACTGCCCACGGCTATGCAATCCGCCCGATCTCGTTTCGCAATTTCCAAAATTCTAGATTCAATTTTTGAATTAAAACAGTTCTAATCAATCTGAATTAAAACAATTTAAAAATAGATTTAAATGAAAATAAATTTTCAAAATTTTTCAAGAAACAGTTTTGATCCGGCAACTTCTTATTTCAAACAAAAACCAAGAATACACAACATACACTCAAATTCAAGAATTTCCATCAAAATTTATAAAGCAGTAAAGATATAATACGAACGTTGCAAGGCGGCTCTGATACCACTTGTTGGAAAACACGAAAGAGTTGAGCAGCGGAAGTTTAAAAATTTTCCACAAGTTTAATCGTTATCTTGCAATTTTCGTACTGTAACGTTGGGAATAACATGAAACTCACTTTAATTGAAGCTTTCTTGTGATGTTGTTACCGCCTAACAAACACCAGACCTAGAACACGATCAAGATAGTGAGAATGCTAGTTCTATAGCTTGTGTTAATGGCTAGGATAATTTTTGCTTTGAAAACTTTTCTTTTGGTTTTTTCTCAAAATCTTAACACTTCGTGAGTGTTGGTCTAAGGAATAAGAGAAGCACCACCCTTAGTATATATACTATGGGGTTCAAAAATCCCTAGGGTTTCATGAACCTGGTGGACTTCGTTTTCTTGCTCACTAATTAACTAATTAATTATTTAATTTAATTGGAGAAAATAAGTTCCCAACTTGTTCTCCAAATCTTGCAAGAATAGCCTTCTCTCTCCTACAATAGGATGTTAGACTTTTCAACTTTCGTAAAGTTAAAAGTCAATATTCAATAAATAAATTAATTCCCAATTAATTATTTATTGGGTTAAGTTTATTTGAAAATAGTCTTAACAATTAATTCAACAATTAATTAAAAGACCAAAATTAATTAATTATAATTTAATCAATTAATTTCTAGAAAAGAATTCACGTGTGAAATAAACCACACGATGAAGCCACGCAACAGCCACGTGTACGTGACACGTGGCAGCCACGTAGGCTTGGGTGACACGTGGCAGTCACGTGTCGTTGACACATGGCAATGCCCACGTGTTTTGCTTCGTTTCGATCAACTATTTTGATCCTTCGTTATTCATATTAACATCCTACGATAACCCTCGTGTTCTGGCATTTGTGTATGACCCTTTAGGTTCATTATTCGATTAGCAGTGACAGTAATTAATTAATTCCCTAATTAATTAATCACTTCACATATCACACTACCGTAATCTAGCAATGGGTGTGTGACCCCTAGCCGAATAACGAAATGAATCGAAGAACCTTTCAGTCAATGACAATCAGTGAAATACGATCCTCCTACAACTCCATCTCTCAATCAAGAACTAAGGCATGGGAATATTCTCAGAGCCCAAATATTCTTGATCTTTAAAGTTAAGTTCGTTTCATATCCATTTTGATCTCAATCCTAGAAAACCCCATTTTCTAGATGTCTTTTTATCCACCTTGGCCAAGGGTTTAATGTAATGGACTACAAACAACTCAATCAGTAAGAGATCATTCTTGTTCTTAACAAGTGTAGGTCCTTTATCGATTCTACTAATTCTACATATGCCACTTGTGTAATCCCAACATAGGCCGTGGTTCAGATTTTTATATGGCGACACCCTTTTGAGCCTATATCAAAGATTACAGAGTTAGCTCATATGAGATATTATAGAATCTCAAGTCTAAGGATTAATGAATCACGTCATTGACCTATGAGATATTTCCTAATCTGGATGTTTCAGGAAACTTCCTTTCCCATTTGGGAATGTTCTCACCCGGGACATCTAAGTGATGAAGTTCTTGTAACAATCACCCTTATGTATTATGAACGCATCAACGTATGCACTTATCACTCCATGAAACTGAGTGATCCTTTAAAAGGATATATTCACATAAGCAAGTCTCAGTAGAGTCAAGGTCGACACTCCCACTATCTGTCGGACTCATTGACTTGGAGAAGTTTCTAATCCTCGCCTATGGAGTTAAGAACTTATTTAATGTGTCGTTCCCATAACGACAAAGTTCTTAACGGCCTCATCGGATTAGGGGAGTTCAATACATGCAAAACACAGTCAACCCAAACAGACATAAATAAGCACATAAAGAAGTGATTGCCTATGAACAAAATCATCACGTTTATTATTCAAAGATTGTTTGTGATTTCACAAGGAAATAGTAAAGCAAACATCTACTTTAAGGGCACTATTCCTAACAACAGACTCCTCCGGTTTGGAACTTAACACAGCATTCCAGGCTGACAAACGGTCAGATACGAAATTAGAGTAAATGGCAGAATGCTACTGACGGGCTGCTGATCGTGATTATAGACAGGATTCCCCGAGTCTGACTCCTTACCATCACACCCCCCCGGGTTCAGGGAAGTCCTCAGTTTTCCATTCTCATTTAATGTTATTTTGAGGACAACATGTGATTCAAGTGTGGGGGGGAGGGGGTATTAGTGCTGAATGGACATTATTTTTGCATGCTTTTAGGGTATTTTTGAGGTGTTTCGGGGTTGTTAAACAAGCTGTTGTTGCTATGTGCTACTTTTGATGATTTTTCTGCATGTTTTGATGTGTGTTTAAGGCTGTGAATAGTGTTGTGCCCTCTTATGCATGATTAGGAGATAAGATATGGCTAAATTTGATTCTTATTTGATGAATTTTTACGATTTAGGAAATGATGGCTTCATTTAAAAGTATATGGAGTATGGTTAAGATCTGCACTATTTGATGTTGGCTAATTGTTGATGATATTCTCACATTTTGGAAACTGCATGCCCGGTTTTAAATGATTAGAATGTTAAAGTTGTGTGATTAAAATGACACCATTTCTTGAATAGAAACCTATGAAGCTTAGAAGTTGTATTGGTATGTATTTTGAATTAACATTTGACTGTGGGAAATTGTGGTGGAGCTAGGGATATAAATAGGCTTGACATATTACGTGCTAAGTGGAATATTATGTGCAACGCCAAAAATCAGTCAAAATGATTAAATGGGGCTTAGTAACCGGGTGACATTCATCACAAATGTTTGTGCTCGCGTCAAACGGTTCCTAATAATCCCGACGAGTGAGGCAAATTGTGAATACTCTGCTGATTACCCAACCAAATAAGTGATACGTCACAATAATACAGGTAATTATGAGTAAGGCTAAAGCCACTTGGTATTGTGATTGGTTGAGTAACCGGATGGTATTCATCACAAATGTTTACGTTCGCGTCAAAAGGTCAATGACAACTCAAGCAATTTCTAGCTAAGTTCCGTATATAATTTAATTTCGAATAACTCGAATTCCCCGCAACTACCATGTCACTTGAAACTTCCTTGTGCATATCGGTCATCTAATAAGTGGAATATGATTTCTAGGATTAAATGGTTTATAATTCAACTTCGGTAAATCATGCATGTGCTTAAGGTTGTGCCCGGGTTTTATGTTTTCATGTGTGAGACTCTCATTGCATTTGGTTTGATGTTTGGTAGTGTAGGGCAAAAATTATGCTTCCATTCCTAGTTTACATTGCCTATTTCATGTTTTCATTGAATAGAGTCGAATTTCTCTCTTATCTTTGATTCTAGTTTATGCTTGAGGGCAAGCATTACCTAAGTGTGGGGGGATTTGATACATGGTATATCCATTGGAATAATGAAGCTTAAATTATTATATTTGGCCCACATTTTACAATGATTGTGCATAATTGGTCAATTTTGTGTTTTATGTAGGAAAAAACGTGGCTGGATAATTTTTGAAGAAAATTGGCCTAAAGCTTATGGTCTTGAAGATTTCTTTGTTGAAGAAGCCCGTTACAAAAGGCCTTTTGAAAGGCAGGTCACGTAAAATGGTGAAAATCTGGCCCAATGCTCAAGAAAGGCTAGAAGACAAGTTGGATTCTTTTATTCAGGCCCGTTTATGCACAATTTGGAAGTCCACAAGTCCACTTTTGGTAAGTTGAATTATGATGACAATAAGAGACCATCAATTCCCACATTTTCTTGCAAGAAGTCCGTTACATAGCAAGGATTAATTCATTTTAAGCATGAAACATTGGTCATCACTTTTTCCACACTCTTGATAACGTGGCTGAAAGGAGGGGTTACAAACATGAAGATAATAGAGTAATTGGCCTTTATTGGAGATAAAATGTAAGAGAAAGTGGGTATTATAGCTCCACTTTATGGCTAGATCATGGGTAGGGAATGAAGAGCTCCTCTGCATTACAAAAGCAACGCAGCAGTTGGAAATGAGAGAGGCTGCACACAAAGAGAAATAGGCAGCAACAACGGGAGCTTTTCTTTCTTCGTTTTCTTTATTTTAGATTATGAATTTGAATCTTGTTTTGTTCAATTCCTTTATAATTTGCTAGTTTCGTTCTAGTTGGGAAATTCCAAATTTTATGCTAGACTTGTGAGACCGAATCGTTTTAATTAGTTGGTTTATGCTATCCGTATTTCTTCCGTTTTCTTGTCATTACCTGTTAATTCGTCCTTTGATTGTCACCAGCTCATAGAATTGTTAATTTGCATATAGCTATCTAATTTATTTGGTGGTGTTAACTGAATAATTAGAATTTGTAGCAATTGATACTAGGACATAATGTTTGTCTGATTTCGTGTGGAGGAGTTTACGGTCTAATCGAGTGAAGCAGGAGTCTATGCATAACCGGTTAGGATTAGTGTTTCTTTAGTTCTTAAAGTTGTTAATTGATTGAATCTTGGAGAGAGTCTCGAAAATCTTATCGGTTAATTAGGGAGTAGTTTTTAGGAGTTTTTTTAAATTACTCTAAAACCTAAGAAGAAACGAGGGAGCCAGAGGTAGCTAGTGCCTATAGCTAATCTAGCATTCAACCAGTGAAAACCTTTGAGCCAATGATCGTGGTCTATGCATGATTAGGAATTTCCCGGCTATTTTCTATCTAGTGAATTACTCGAAGTTTAATTTGAATTCTATTTTAGTTTAATTGTTGATTCTTTGTTTGTTAAATTATTGTTAGTTTAATCAAAATCTCAAAACCCCCCTATTTTAATTATTTGTTTTCGTTCCTTGGCATATAAAGAGTCAATTTCACCCAATCCTCGTGGATCGACCCCTTTTACAACTATTTGCAATTTATTTGTATTCGGTATTTGGGATTTTATTTTTTGTGGTCTCGACTCCCATCAACAAGCAATAAACATATGAAACGTATTCGAGTTATAAATTGTTTTGGTTAATATACCCAGCTAGCACATGGTGAATTTGCAAATCATTCCTTAGCTTAACCACAACACTTACATGGTTATTAGCATTCAAAAGAACAACAAATTTATAAATAATAAGAGAGAAGGACCTGGTGATCAGTTCTAAGGTCGGTAAGAATAAGAAGCCTTGGCTCACTGAAAGAAGTCTGGAGCTGGTTGGTAAATGTTCCAAGGGTGTGACGCCCAACAATAGCATAACAGCCAGTATATTGGGCAAACTTCAAGGCAGCTCTCTGACCATATGGTCTAGCAAACTGGACAATGATATCCTAGAGATTCTCAATAGTAACAATCACCCTGGCAGCCATCTAAAGCTTGTCCCATGTTTTTCCTATGTTGATGATGTAAATTCCTGATTCAGCATAAATGAAAATTCAGGAACAAAGTTTGAAGAAGATATTTGTATAAACAGAGATGCATGTACTACACAATACACATTTTCAACGGATCAGAAAATCATGCATATAGTAATTTGAATTGTC
The DNA here is from genome assembly GCA_037501455.1 of Lantana camara. Lineage (NCBI taxonomy): Eukaryota > Viridiplantae > Streptophyta > Magnoliopsida > Lamiales > Verbenaceae > Lantana > Lantana camara. The sequence goes on along the minus strand of CM074855.1, from coordinate 23,153,215 downwards.
CACGGAACAAAATTTTAATAAAAATAAAGAAATCACTGACCCTATTAGCCACATCACTTAGCCAAGAAGAACTATTCAGTGGAGAAAGCAATTGAATAGAGACTAAGGAATATAACAGACAAAAGAAGGGTTTTGTGAGCATAAAAATCAAGCTGCATCTCAAACTTAAACTCATCAAAATTTACCTTTTTTGGATACTTGGCTTGAGATGCTTGTCTTATATTTTTGGGTCATGAGCCTTAATAAATAAGGGGGTCTCGTTCAGCCCCACGGTCCAAGTGGCCGGTTTGGGGAAAAGAAGATAAACAAAATAAATTTTATTTAATACTTATTCTCCTTACTGTGATATAATTGTAATAATCAAATATATGTGCAAATTTATTATTTTTAGTACATTAAAATTAAATATAAAATAAATTTATGTTGTAAAAGTTTAATTTAAAGATTTTATTTCACTCTTCAAATCTATAAATATGTTATAAATGTATTTTCTAACAACAAATAAAATATGATGTCTTTAATTTTTTTCGCTTGCCATGTAAAACTAGCTTTTTATTGTGATATGTTTAGTGACCAAATTTATTGGTGGTTGATCACCACTTTCAGTATACTTGTAACAACCACTTAAATAGTGGTTGCTAACTTGGTCACAATTAATGTTTTTTTTTATGCCGACCATATTACTCGGTACTCTAAATTATGACTTTGGTTGGAAATTTATGGTCAACATTTATTAAACTACAACGACCATCTATAGCGACCAAAAAATTAGTTAGTCACAAAAAAATAGTGTAAATGAATTCTAGCAACCAAATAACTTTTGGTTGCTATAGGTACATATACAACAACCATTTCTTCTCGTCGCTGTCAATTTTGTTGCTGAAACTACTTTTTCTTGTAGTGTAAGGACACATTTATATTCAATATATGCAATGTTTTCGATAGACAAGACCTTTGGAGTTAAAAGTTGTAATGAATTTGTCACTTTATCTCAAAAGGTGTCATTTAACATTAATATCATGGTTTCGATAAATAAAAAAGATGTCTTATTAATTATGAACAAAAAATGAAAGTTAAGCACCCTTCCTAAAAGGTACATCATCATATATAAATAGACCCCATACTTTTTATTCAATACATACTCACAATTACATACTATAAGAGAATTCGAAACACTTAGAGTTCGATGTTCTTGTAATATGTAGTGCTATTATTACGAGAAGTGGTTATTGTATCTTATGAGACAATTGTCGTTAATTTGTTAGCACCTAGGTGGGGCAATTTTATCTTAAGGAAAGAGAGTTAAACTCTCGCCTCGACTTTCGCAATTGTTGTAGTAAAATCACGCCTTTGTTGCTTAAAATATCCAACAAACTTAAGATGAAATTTTTGTTGATTTTACTATGGCCCATAGTAATTCGAGTTCATCATAATTGATTTTTAATGGCAAAAGATGTTGTTCGATTGAAATCCCAAAATATCGTAAAGGACCATCCAAATTAATACGCTTTCTTTTATTCATTTTGATTATATGATATAAATATATGGTTGGTAGATATATTTATTTGTTAAATATATTTTTGCACACGTATGCATAGTAACATTTCATTAAGTTTAAGAATTTATTTCGTTTTTATTATATTTGTGCTTATATCAATTTGGAGGAATAGATATATTATCTAAATTTATATAGAGCAACCGGAACGGTTTGTGGCTCCAAGACAAGAAAAAAAAAGTTTTTGTTGGTTAGCGTATGGACTTAAATATGTTCCAAAATAATGATAAGAAAACTTTGATAAGTTTATGCCATCAAACAATTTCGAATCAAAAAATGTGGCAAATGTGTCTATATCAAAAATGTGGTGATAAGTCAACTTCAAGAGTTACAAATTATAATCCATGATATAATAGTTGGAAGGAATGAAATTAAATGGATCTTTCTAAGAAGCAGCCAAATAAACTTTCACCGGTTGGAAAGAGATTATATGAACTTGAAAAGTTCACAAGCATTTCTGTAAATACCTTAAAATGTAGGGGTGTTTGACTAAGTTCCCGAAATAGGTACACGATACTCGAATTGAGTAATGTTGTATTTGTCAAAGATATACTTCATTGTAAAAGGTGAGCACAAGTTCTAACAAAAGAACTTATAAAGCTGCAAATTGGATATCTAATACTAAAGATATTAAGTCCACAAATGGTTACATATTTATCATAGTTCGTATCATGAAAATCTTCTAAACAAACTTGTATAGCTCGATCAACAATGGAATCTGAGTTCATAGCTTTAGATAAAGCTAGAGAAGCAGCTGAGTGTGGCTTAAAAAAATTTAGAGGATATCCCGTGTTGAAAAAAATTTATGTCTTCAATAGCTATACATTGTGATAGTCAAGCAACTATTGAAAGATATCGAAGTTGTATGTATAATGGTAAGCCTAACATATAAGACCGAGACATAATGCCATTAGACAGTCGATCTCCAGTGGAATTATATTGATTAACTATATGTAAAAAGTCAAAAGAAAACATAGCGGATCAGTTGACAAAAACACCTACCTAAATATCAAGTATACTGCTTGTCGAGGGGAATGAGATTAAAACCCACTAACTAAAGTCCAAGTAACGGTAACTCAACCTTACAACTGGAGATCTCATTTGGTTCAATGAGACAATTTGGTTATAAGGATTAGTCGAGCACTTAGGAAACTATTTCCAACTCATTCTTAGGACACTAAAGGTATTGTCTGGAAAGGGTCAAAGGTTAAGTTAAGGCTTTAATAATTCCTATACATATAAGGTGGAGTATAGCAGAATACTCTTTCATTAGGAGATTACCTATATAAGTGTGAACATGGCTGGTTCAAATGCTAACACATATGAATTCAAAATGTTGTCCAAGGTCGAAAAGGACACAATCTTGAGAATCAAAAGTGTTAGAATGGTTATTGTGTGAGTATGATTGTTTGGGTCTACAATAACGATTGAATAGTTCAAGACATCACGTAAACTGATTAGCCAAGTAGATCCAATTGTACATCACTACGGAAGGTTGAATGTCACAAGCTACATATCTCGATGCAATAATTGTTCGCATAAACTCTCTTACGTGTCTGCATTAGTCATACGCGTCCCTTTTGGGGAGATGTCTTGTTAACTGAGTCTTATATCTTGAATAGAGTTCCTACAAAATAGGTACCTTCTACTCCTTATGAACTTTGGAAAGGTAGAAGACCGATCCTTGATAACCTTAGACCTTGGAGATGTGTAGCCTATACTCTTGATTCTTTCAACAAATATGGAAAGTTATGCCCTAGAGGACAAAAATGTATCTTCATACGATCCTCTGATCAATCTAAGGGTTATGTGTTCATAGGAGAACAAGGTGAAGGAAGTGTAACTGAAATTGAATCGAGAAATGTAGATTCTCTGGAAAAGGGATTTTCCTAAGAGGGATGAAATAAAAGAAAAAGAACCTCTATTTGAGTTGATAGATTCAAAAGATAGCCCCGTACAATGTGGATCAGTGGAAACCGAAGATAATTCGTTACCAATTGATCCAAGTGGGAGTAATTTGAATTTAGATAATTCCTTTGAATCTCATTCTCTAAAGACTAGTAGGAAAATCATGCCAAAATGACACTTTGACATTGAGGGTTATGCTTTTGTGACTTGTCTTGATAGTAAAGATAATTCTGAAAAACAAGACATTGAAATCTGTTCAGAAGATATTGATGAGCCTAAAACCGTAAGTGACGCTCTATCATGTCCCACTAAGGATAAGTGGAAAAATGCAATGGAAGAAGAAATGAAGTCGATGGGGTCAAATCAAGTGTGGGAAATAGTTGACCTACTACAAGGACAAAAGGCTAATGGGAACAAGTGGGTTCTCAAGATTAAGCGTAAAACTGATGGATCAATTGAGAGGTATAAAGCTTGCTTGGTAACAAAAGGTTATACTCAACAAGAGGGTATTGGTTATGAAGAAACCTTTTCGCCAGTGGTGAGATTTGCCTCCATTCGCCTTCTTTTGGCCAGCGTAGCCAACTTGGATTTGGAATTACATCAAATGGACAGAAAGACTGCATTTCTCAATGGAGAACTTGAAGAAGAAATCTATATGGTTCAACCAATAGGTTTTATTCTCAAGGGTCAAGAAAATAAGGTCTGTAAATTAAAGAAATCAATTTACTGATTGAAGCAATCTTCTAGGCAGTGGTATTTGAGATTTCATCAAGCGATAATCTCATATAACTTTGTCATGATTGATGAAGACCACTGTGTTCATGTGAAAAGGTCCAAAGAAAAGTTTATAATTCTATCACTCTATGTTGACGACATTTTGTTAGCATCAAACGACAAAGAGTATCTTCTTACTATTAAGAAATTGTTATCCTCAAATTTTGAGATGAAGGATTTGAGAGAAGCGGAATATATACCTGGAGTATTCCATCGTGATCATTCTAAGATATTACCTGGTCTCTCACAGGAACCTTATATTAAAATGATTTTAGAACGATTCAAAATGGAAAACTGCAATCCCATTGATACTCCGGTGGCAAAAGGTGGATCTTTGAGCCGTGAAATGTGTCCTAAGACTCCACAAGAAATACAAGATATGTCCAAAGTACCATATGCTAGTGCCAATGGAAGTTTAATGTATGCAATGATGTACACTCGCACCGATATATGTTATGTCATGGGTCTAGTTAGTAGGTATCAGTCGAATCTAGTACGAAGGCACTGGAAAACTGGAAAAGAATATTTGTATACCTAAAAGGAACTGCAGAATATTCCCTGTGCTATCAAGGTATGGTTAAAAGGACAAACGAAAGTTGACCTCCGGTTATATGTTTCTGCTAAATGATGGCACCATATCATGAAGTAGCAAGAAACGGTGTGTATATCTATCCATAATGGAAGAAGGATTTGTGGCTTGTGCTTCTACAGTTTAAGATGTTTGGTTAAAGCGGTTTTTCAATCACTTAGGATTGATAAACAGTAAAGTGGGAGTCGTGACAATTTATTGTGATAGTCAAGCAGCCATAGCTCATACTAAATGTCCCAAATATCATGGGACAACCAAACATATAGACACAAAATATAATTTTGTGCATAATATTATAGAGAAGAAGGAAGTGATACTGAGATACATATCTGTGCATGGTATGATAGCAGACCCATTTTTACTAAATCAATATCTAGATATGTATTTATGGGTCATGTCAAGTCCTTAGGACTGCGTAGGATATGATGTGTTTGTTTGATTGTAAGAATGATTAACATCTATGATATGATAATGTTTGTTTTTAAGCTGAACACATACATGTTTGTTGTTATCTGAAAAGTATGTCGGACAAGTTGAGATTGGCTCTCTCACACGAGCAATCACCTCTGACATTTGAGAAATGTGCAGGGATGAGATTACATTAGATATACGTATTTGGTAATCGTAGTGGATCCCACACACGACTAGAACTTATCAGTCAGATTTGGGTTCTTGGCTTCAGTGCTTGAAATTATTGAGGATACACTGGAAGTAAAACTCAGAAGTTAAATTTTTGAGCTACATTTGAACTTAGATCTGTACGGCACTATTGTTGACAAGTAACGACATACGCTTCAAAATTGAAGTCATGTACTGTAGCATGCGTTTCATACCGCATGTACTAAATTTGACTTTACGTAGGTAATGAGAAATAGATCCCGTCTTTCTCATTGTGTGAGACCTAGAGATTTTCCTATAATCTCATTTTATACCCTTATTGTAGCACCCGAAACGTCAGGCCGCCACATCCCCCGCACTGTAGTCCAGTCCACATACGAAATGGAGAATCCTTACATAAACCAAACATATAGTGAACGGGAGACAATGAAAAGACAAGACCCTAGCTAGGCGGAACTAACCCTTAACCCAAGTAAACATGTGCTATAAAAATTTAAGCGGAAGCATAATCAATAACATAGATCAAGAACTATTCGCAACAAAAGTATATGACCACACGGCCTACAAACCATAACAATATGTACAACGGCTCTCAAGCCACAAAATAACATAGGTAAGATATAAGTATTCAATATGCATCAATAATATGACAGTGTCCTATGCTAGACACGAATTAAAGACTTGACAAGACTCTAATTCCCGCCTAGCACGCACCTACAAAAGACTGAAAGGTAGAGGGGTCAGTCTATGGAAGACTGAGTGAGGGGTATAACAAATATAAGCGCAATTAACACACAAGCCATAACCCCGAGTAAAGTTTTATGAAGAAAGTACTATAAGTTCAAGAATAAAGTGAAACATTATCCGAGATTACTACTATCAAGTATAGCAATTATTACAATTTCAGTCAAGCAGTGGCCCGGCAAGTGAGGGCAAGTCTCCAACCTTAACTTCGACAGTGTACAATAATTACGTTATCAATTATTAAGTGATCACACAAGTTATTACGGTGCAAGAAATCAATAACAATAATCCATTTTTCCTCCGGGTGATGGTCGGGTTTGCAAGGCCCAAACCATCCAATCTCGTTGAGTATCGGGTACATGAATCCCATGCTCGGAACTCCTTCCTCCACCAAACCTCCTGGTGGATTCAGGGGTCATCCAAAATGGTAGTGCAAGAGTTGATCGTCAGCCCATGCTTTCCCGGTTGGCTCAGTACACAAACCCTCGGTCCCACAGTGCAGTACAATAGTAATACTCGCCAAAACAAGGTCGGTTCAATACATAGAAAAGTGGTTCATTTTCAATAGTTTGAGGTTTTGAGAAATACTAATAGATATATATACATTTTGGTCAAAACCTTCACATAAGGGTTTTAAAGGTTCTAGATAGCTAGAAATTAAACCTCACCAGTCAAGACAAAATAAGAAAAGAACACAAGCCTACGGTGTCTGCTCCTCGTCACCCGGAAGCTGGTTTGTGCAAGAAAGACAAGTGTCAGTGAGACAAAACTCTCATGAACCAATTAAAACGAACGGCATAATCATGAAATGATATGACATGGATTGACAATTATAGAATGTCATGGATATGCTCATGTGTATAATTAACATTTAATAGCATGTATTCAGCATATAAAAGTCATAGAGAAGGAATTAAAACATATAAAGTTAAACAAGAAATTTCAAAAAGTCTCCGGACAAGAGAACAAACTGGTAACGGCCATTCCTAGCTCCCGAACCAATCCTGCGCGTCTGTAAGAAAACGCCACTGTTCAAGCTTTAGAACGGTCGTTCCGGCCTTCGCGCCAGAACCTTCAGAACTGTAACACCCCTATACGTAGAGATACCACACCCCCGCACTATAGGCCGATCCACATACGAAATAGACAATCCATACATGAACTAACCTATAGCGAACGGGTGACAAATAAAAGAAACAAGCTAGCTAGGCGGGACTATACCCCAAAGTAATACAAATACAAGACATAAAAGTTAAAAGCGGAAGCCTAATATCAACATTACTTATAGGTACCATATTTACATCAAAAGTATAAATACTAATAGGTACCAACATGTATCAATACATTATCATCTCCAATATATTATACAGATAAAAGTCTCCAGATGCTAACAATAACCATAACAGACTAACTCTGATATATCAATATCAGTAACATGAAAGTGCATGAAGTGCTAGACTCAACTGGACGACAAGACATGACTCTGACTCCCGCCTAGCACACGACCGCGACAACCTGAAAGGTGGGGCGTCAGTCCATGGAAGACTGAGTGAGGGGCATAAATATATATTAGCTCAAATAACATGCAAGTTACAACCTCGGATAAGGTTTTATAATTAAAAGTAATATAAGTTCAAAATAACATAGAACTCGCCCGAGATTATAACTACCAATATTAAATACTTTGATCAATTTCATGCATTCAATACGTGCAATACGTGGCCCGGCGAGTGAGGGCAATCTCCAACCTTACTCCAACTGTGTACAATACATGCTGGCTTTATTAATCAATAGGTGATCATGCAATTCAGTTATCGTGCAATCGTGCGTATTGTATTCAAGCAAGACAATCAATAAGTGCAGTCATGACAATAACCCGAGGACAATCCGTGGTGCCGGACCCGTCCCCAGTCTCCTTCTTCCTCCGGGTGATGGTGGGATTGAAAAGCCCCACCATCCAATCTCATTGAGCAGAGGGTACATGAATCCCTAAGCCCGGAACTCCTTCCTCCACTAATCTCCTAGCGGATTCAGGGGTCATCCCAATGTGGTGAGGATAGCGTTCGAGTTACCCGTCAGCCCATGCTTTCTCGGTTGGCTCAAACCACTACCCTCGGGCCCAACGTCAACATACTTTACTCGCCAAACACGATCAGTCAATAAATCAAGATACATGACTTGCTTGTAATTGTTTACGAGTTTAGAAATCACTATAAATAGATAAGTATACCTTTTGGCTTGAAATTCCACATAATGGTTATACGGGTTCTATGTAACTAGCAATTAAACCTCACCTTTACCGACAAAATACGAGTAGGATATGGCCTACGGGGCTTGCTCCTCGTCCCGGTGAAGCTGGTCTGTGCAAGATAGACGTGTACACGTGAGACATGACTCAAAATGGACCAAATAGGACGAACGGCGAAAATGCAACGAGATGTCGTGCAATACACAATGTGGCATGCAATTATCATGTTTCAGCATGTAACCAATCATATAATAGCAATTTGGGATCAAGAAAGCCATTGGGTTAAAATCCCAAAATCCCATTTTTATGCAGTAGGTTTGTTCTGTCAGCGAGGTGGGAACGGTCGTTCCGGTCCTCAGTGTAAACTGGGAAGGGCCGTTCCCATAGCCCCAAGAAAACGTCCCTGTGCTTTTATTTTTAAAAGGGCGACTTATGCTGGGAACGGCCCTTTCGGCTAGCAGGCCAAAATGGGAACGGTCGTTCCCATGCGCGCGCCAGCTTTAAGTTCAAAGGAGTGGGAACGGCCGTTCCCAGAATGAACTGGGGACTGGAAGGGCCGTTCTCGTTCCACTGTAAATACAGAAACAGAGCAGAATAGGGGAGGCTCTCGGGATAAATTCAACAACACCAAAATATCATCAAATCTATATTTAAATGCAAGAAATCTAGTAATTCATATACATACATGTTCGAAGTACCATAAAACACCAATTAAACCATTGAACCATGCTTGATCATTACAATTTTCCACTTTCAAGCTCATACATAATTTCATCACAAAAGCTCAACTTCTTGAAGAATTCATGTCTCAATCCAAGTTATAATCACATATTCATGCATCTACTAACACATAATCCATATATCTCCCAAATCACAAACCCTAGCTTCCACACATAATCATCAAGAAACCATATCTATGCATCAAACCCACCTTGAATGAAAAGAAATGAAGGAAGAAGATGAAGATGGATGCTTGAGCTTGGAAAGCTTGGATTTTTCCTTGAAATCTTGAATGATTTGGTGAAATCTTTGTTTTTCCTTTTCTCCTTGAAGAACCGAAGCACAAGAGCAAATATGTTGGGGAAATTTTTGGATAAAATGAATAAGGAAGCATGAAGAAGCTTTGTACGTGAATCACCATCCTTTATTTTGATGAAATGATCAATTTGCAATTTAGTCCCTCAAGAGTTTAAATTATGCAATTAAGGATGAAAAGGTTAGGAATTGATCAATTAGGTCCAAGGAAATAAAGATGCAATTTGGTCCTTGATTTATAATGGAAGATCATTTAAAACATGTTGCCAATTAAATCATATTCGGCAATTATTTCAGGCAATAAATATTTTCAAGTCATGAAATAAATTCTCAATTTAATATGAATTCATAAAATTTCATGAAAGTATGATAAAATATAATTTATAAAATTATAATAAACATAAGAATGTAATTAATGAAATTCGGGGCGTTACAATTCCCCCCCCCCCCCCCCCCTTTTAAAAGGACCTGGTCCCCAGGTCCACTGTCAAGTTCCAAATGATGCACAAACTATAAGAGAACCCTGTCTCTTAAACAAGGAATGAAAGAACCCCGTCTTTCAACAAGAAATGAGAAAACCCCGTCTCTCAGCAAGAAATGAGAGAACCCCGTCTCTCAACAAGAAAGGAGAGAACCTCGTCTCTCAACAAGAAAGAAGAGAACCCCGTCTATCAACATGTACGAAAGTAATTCAAGGGCAGATTGTAAACACAATTTCATAAATGTCACATAAACAAGTAGAACCATATTAATTACATAAATATCATTCATAAATAACTAGTTTGCAACTGACGAGAAATTAAATACAATAACAATAAGATTCATGATGCACGTGATATGCATGGTTAAATGCACCGTTCACCGTTGGTTGTGTCATGCATATAATTGGTACCTTCTTCTTCCCTGACCGGATTCACATTTGCATTTTGCAACCCCTCTCAAGAACACCTTCCCGGGCCCGAACAAGCAATCTTTCATCCCTGGTAGATTTCCTTCATCGCTTGGAGCATGTATCTATTTGATGCCCATCGCTCCCATAATATAGACATAATCCCAACCGTCTTCTACAACCCTCATAAATGTGGTTGTCACGCCCACAATAGTTACAAAGAAGCTCCCGTGAAGATGTTGTTAAGGCTGGGATATGTGAAGCTCCCGAACCTGACCCGAATGATCGACTCTTTTCATTTGTGATCTTTCTTGAGGTGTTGGGGCATGATAAGAGATAGGCCGCTTTCCTTTGTTCGAAGGCTGTCCCGATTTTGAACCTGAAGCCTGCCCGGGGTGAGGATTAGACTTTCTTGCCTCCAAAGAGGTGATGTCTCGGACTTTCTCTTGGGAGTCGCCTGGAATCAATTTCCACACTCTTTTAATTTTCTTAAGTTGTGACTCAGCGGAAACCTTATTTCCTTCAAAGGATCTCGAGGGCGGTTGGTTTTAAATTTCCCTAAACGCTATTGAAATTTTGCCCGGCTGTGGTGATGAAGCTAGTGGCGCTGAGGAAACATACTCTCTTATTTGTTGATCCACCAAACCAACCAAGGAATCGAAAAACTCCTGAGGTTGAACCGGAGGGGGTAATTGCGAGGAAAGCCTAGGCACTCGTTCACGATGAGGGTGACCTTGAGACATCCTGTAATCAAGACACTAGATATGCATGTTGAATTAATATATCAATGCAGGTAACACACTTGGAAGTAATAAAATTCAACATATTGGAACAATTAAGCTCAATCGGGAAGACACATATATGTACAGAAATTTAAAATTTTAAAATAGCGTATGATGCACGTGCTCATGGATGCATTGAACCTGTCACCGTAGTAATGGAAAGCTTTATCTCGGCACGTAATTCCTTGTTTGTTGAATTATAAGCTTATCTTGAACCGTTGATCATTTCTTGTTTTTCACACGGTCTTCTAATCTTCAGAATTTTCTAATATCACTTGGGCATTCCTACAGCTTGAGATTACCATTGCTTGAACCCGAAGTCCGCTACACTCACGGAATTAGTATCTTGCCTATTCTTTAATAATCACTTCCCAATTGTTGCCTGAGTCTTCTTCATGGTCGTCATTTTGATCACAACTTTCCTGATTGACTCTTTAGGAGTTCGAATAATTACATGAACTCCCTTTCCCATTGTTTATACTTGATCGCGCAACATCCACCTAGCAATTCCTTGTCTTTCTTTATCGTTCTCATTTGTTGCTTCATGTCCTTTAATGTAATCCCACAACACGACAATTCAGCTTGGATCTAGAAAATGTCCCAATTGGGTAAAACCTTTGGCGTGATTGTCTTCCAACTTTATACCCACTGGAGTGCTGAACTTCCTGTATTCCTTCCTTAATTGAAATTCCAAACCATGCTATTTCGCACATTTTCCCTCTGCTTCATTTCCACGAAAGTAAAGCTTTGTTGCCTCTTACCATAATTACCTCTTTGATCAAAATTCCTTGCGTTAACTCGTGTAATTGTATGACTTCCCAAACCAGAACCTTTGAATTCAATTTCTGCTCCACTTATTAATTTTCCTAACTTCCGTCGAAAAATCAATCTCCAATTATTACCCCGATTCCTCAAGTTGCCACCGTGACTGAAATCCTTTAAATCTAATCTTTATGAATAGATTGTAGGACTTGTCTTCTTACTTGCCTATGCCTTGAACATATAATTTCCTTTCCCTTGTTCTTCATTTGTTGCAATAGCTCGGCATTTCCCACTTTGCGCGCTTTATAAGATAGTTCGACTTGATTCTGGAAAATGAGCTCAATCTACCCGATTATAGAATCTCTAGCATCCTAGTCTTCCCATGAATGGGTTATTCGATTCTACTAGCTCGATTTGAATTCTCGGAATTATTTTCTTCTCTTGTTTAGATTTTGCTTCCAACTAACTAAATTCCTCATGTGGCCACACTTCCGAATCCTGAATAATTAATTCCCTCAATTCTTCCTTTCTTTCTTCCTTAAATGGAATAAACTTCCTTGCCCGGTTGATGCACCCCATTTGGTAACACAAGTTCCCATAGTTGATTCATTTATTCCGGATCTCACCCCTTTGAGTCATAACCCGATGGAAGAAGTTAATAACCCTCAGACCAGCATATAAATTTCCCCGGCTCATTTCCTAACCCTTCCAAGCTAAAGAAGTAGTACTTGCAATATGCTGAGATCGTCGTGCAAGTTGGCCGTGGGTTGATATCATTTCCATAACCTGTGACTCACAACTTACTTTTGAAAATAATTGCATGTGGGTGAGGCGTGCTCATGTCCCACCATAGTCACATAATTAATGCACACAACGAGAATTTAACATAAAATGCAACAAGTAATTTATCAATGTTTAGAATAAAACAGGTTGAGCACATAATTTCAAACAATTCAAGATCAATTAATTAGCAATTAATAGCAGAAATCAATACAAGGCACAAGTTGTCAAGAAATTTAACTAATTCAAGGAATTCAAATAATATGCAAGACTCTCAAATTACCAATTACTCCTATGCCGTTCGACTTAGACTTGACACGACACGACACTAGAACCTCGGTTTTGCAACCGGGCTCTGATACCACTTAAGATGTAGCACCCCTATAAGTAGAGATACCACACCCCCGCACTATAGGCCGATCCACATACGAAATGGACAATCCGTACATGAACTAACCTATAGCGAACGGGTGATAAATAAAAGAAACAAGCTAGCTAGGCGGGACTATACCCCAAAGTAATACGAATCCAAGACATAAAAGTTAAAAGCGGAAGCCTAATATCAACATTACTTATAGGTACCATATTTACATCAAAAGTATAAATACTAATAGGTACCAACATGTATCAATACATTATCATCTCCAATATATTATACAGATAAAAGTCTCCAGATGCTAACAATAACCATAACAGACTAACTCTGATATATCAATATCAGTAACATGAAAGTGCATGAAGTGCTAGACTCAACTGGACGACAAGACATGACTCTGACTCCCGCCTAGCACACGACCGCGACAACCTGAAAGGTGGGGCGTCAGTCCATGGAAGACTGAGTGAGGGGCATAAATATATATTAGCTCAAATAACATGCAAGTTACAACCTCGGGTAAGGTTTTATAATTAAAAGTAATATAAGTTCAAAATAACATAGAACTCGCCCGAGATTATAACTACCAATATTAAATACTTTGATCAATTTCATGCATTCAATACGTGCAATACGTGGCCCGGCAAGTGAGGGTAATCTCCAACCTTACTCCAACTGTGTACAATACATGCTGGCTTTATTAATCAATAGGTGATCATGCAATTCAGTTATCGTGCAATCGTGCGTATTGTATTCAAGCAAGACAATCAATAAGTGCAGTCATGACAATAACCCGAGGACAATCCGTGGTGCCGGACTCGTCCCCAGTCTCCTTCTTCCTCCGGGTGATGGTGGGATTGAAAAGCCCCACCATCCAATCTCATTGAGCAGAGGGTACATGAATCCCTAAGCCCGGAACTCCTTCCTCCACTAATCTCCTAGCGGATTCAGGGGTCATCCCAATGTGGTGAGGATAGCGTTCGAGTTACCCGTCAGCCCATGCTTTCTCGGTTGGCTCAAACCACTACCCTCGGGCCCAACGTCAACATACTTTACTCGCCAAACACGATCAGTCAATCAATCACGATACATGACTTGCTTGTAATTGTTTACGAGTTTAGAAATCACTATAAATAGATAAGTATACCTTTTGGCTTGAAATTCCACATAATGGTTATACGGGTTCTATGTAACTATCAATTAAACCTCACCTTTACCGACAAAATACGAGTAGGATATGGCCTACGGGGCTTGCTCCTCGTCCCGGTGAAGCTGGTCTGTGCAAGATAGACGTGTACACGTGAGACATGACTCAAAATGGACCAAATAGGACGAACGGAGAAAATGCAACGAGATGATGTGCAATACACAATGTGGCATGCAATTATCATGTTTCAGCATGTAACCAATCATATAATAGCAATTTGGGATCAAGAAAGCCATTGGGTTAAAATCCCAAAATCCCATTTTTATGCAGTAGGTTTGTTCTGTCAGCGAGGTGGGAACGGTCGTTCCGGTCCTCAGTGTAAACTGGGAAGGGCCGTTCCCATAGCCCCAAGAAAACGTCCCTGTGCTTTTATTTTTAAAAGGGCGACTTATGCTGGGAACGGCCCTTCCGACTAGTAGGCCAAAATGGGAACGGTCGTTCCCATGCGCGCGCCAGCTTTAAGTTCAAAGGAGTGGGAACGGTCGTTCCCAGAATGAACTGGGGACGGGAAGGGCCGTTCTCGTTCCTCTGTAAATACAGAAACAGAGCAGAATAGGGGAGGCTCTCGGGACAAATTCAACAACACCAAAATACCATCAAATCCATATTTAAATGCAAGAAATCTAGTAATTCATATACATACATGTTCGAAGTACCATAAAACACCAATTAAACCATTGAACCATGCTTGATCATTACAATTTTCCACTTTCAAGCTCATACATAATTTCATCACAAAAGCTCAACTTCTTGAAGAATTCATGTCTCAATCCAAGTTATAATCACATATTCATGCATCTACTAACACATAATCCATATATCTCCTAAATCACAAACCCTAGCTTCCACACATAATCATCAAGAAACCATATCTATGCATCAAACCCACCTTGAATGAAAAGAAATGAAGGAAGAAGATGAAGATGAAGATGGATGCTTGAGCTTGGAGAGCTTGGATTTTTCCTTGAAATCTTGAATGATTTGGTGAAATCTTTGTTTTTCCTTTTCTCCTTGAAGAACCGAAGCACAATAGCAAATATGTTGGGGAAATTTTTGGATAAAATGAATAAGGAAGCATGAAGAAGCTTTGTACGTGAATCACCTCCTTGATTTTGATGGAATGATCAATTTGCAATTTAGTCCCTCAAGAGTTTAAATTATGCAATTAAGGATGAAAAGCTTGGGAATTGATCAATTAGGTCCAAGGAAATAAAGATGCAATTTGGTCCTTGATTTATAACGGAAGATCATTTAAAACATGTTGCCAATTAAATCATATTCGGCAATTATTTCACGCAATAAATATTTTCAAGTCATGAAATAAATTCTCAATTTAATATGAATTCATAAAATTTCATGAAAGTATGATAAAATATAATTTATAAAATTATAATAAACATAAGAATGTAATTAATGAAATTCGGGGCGTTACAAGAACTATGGGAACAGTCGTTCAAAAAACAAGAAGGGACGGGAATTCCCATTCTTCAGAAAGCTCAAAACAGAGCAGAAGCAAGGGATGGTCTCGGACCTTTCCCACAAACATCAAAACAACAGCAAACCAACTTCCAAACATAAAGGGACATGCTTAGATACTTAAAATACAATTAAGACCAACATTAACACTCATTTCATGCCTTGATCATTCAAAATTCCAACATAAAACCCATATATTTTCATATCGCCTAACTTCCATCAACTTCAAATTCATGCATGAAATTCAAACATAAAACCTATAATCATGCTTCCATCAACTAATAAACAAGTTATCCAATTCAAATTCATAAACCCTAACTTCAACAATCAATTCAAAATCAAACATAAACTTACCAATACCTTAAAAGAAAAGAAAAGGAAAGAGTGAAGTTAGGAGAGGTAGAAGGAGCTTCGGTGATCGTTGGTTGCCAGAATTGAATCTTGAAATTGAAGAATACCACTTCTTCTTCTTCCTTGAGTTTCACCGAGAGAGAGAGAGAGAGAGCAAGAAGCAATGGTGTATGTATGTGTTGTGTGTATTACGTGATTCACAAAATAAAAGGAAAGAAATGCCACAAATTTCAATTAAGTCCTCAAGTCCTTAAGTTAATGCAATTAAGTACTAAACTTGTGAAATGTTGTCAATTTAGTCCAATTTAATTCCATACAATTAAATCCTCAATTTATGAAAGTGATCAATTAAGGCCATATAAACAATTAGGACATGCTCGATAATAAATTCACGTATCGAAAAAAACGAATCATACCATAGTTCACAATTAATAATAATTTCATATAATATCACATAATATTTAATAATATACTTCACAAAAAGTCATGAAATGCATAACTTAAGAAATAAAAGAATTAAATAAATCCTAACTCTTAAAAACCCACACGCGTGGCGCGAGTACCTAAACGGTTGGAAAACTGGGGCGTCACACTTATTACTTATCAATAGTATCTCAGGATTATACTTCAGTGTTGCTACTTTAGCATATCACCAATATCCACGAGAGATCTGGAGCTGCTGTGTATGTCTAGGAAAGCAACTAAAGTGATAATCTAGAGTTACTGGTTGGAAAGGAAGATTGTCTGTTGATTGTCATTGAGAGGTATTCATCGGCTAGCCAATTGTGTTTGGAACACGATTGTGGATACATTATGAAAATAGTTAAGTATGCTCTTAAAACTTTTGAGGGATCAAGAGATGATATAACTAGTGAAATCAAACAGAAATCTGGGGTATAGCGAGACATGAATATCCTCATTTGTGAAGTGGGTTGTTATATATCCTTAACCGGTGTATAACATTTAAAAGCTCTATTGTGCTCGCCGGTCACACGACTTATTTGCAAGTATGAAATATTTGGATACACTGTTACACTATATACTAATCAGTTATCGCTCGAGGTCAGCCCTCATGTGAGAGTGGGAGATGTTGGAAATATAAAACGGGTCACCCATGGGGCTGACCCGAAACCCATATTAAGTAAATGGGTTGGTGGGAGAGTTTGAATTTGAACGTCTGTCAAATAAATAGAGAGAAACTCTCTCCCTCCAGATATCTGAGAAATCAGATAAGACAAAAAAACTTCTCTAGAAAAATAAGAAAGAAAGAAATCTGACGAGATTTCCTTCTGTGTAATTTGGAGGAATAGTGTGGAATTCTCAATTCACCCGTATCCAAATATTGAGCATCTAAGTTGTGGAAAATAAGTCTGCTTATCCTAAGCATTCTTGGACCGCCTGTACGTGAAGATTTGGAGATAAAACATCTGTGAATCATCTCAAAAATCCGTAGAGTTTAAGTATATTTGGAGATTTTAGGGATAATTACAATTTTGGTCATCCAACTATACGACTTATTCCCTTTTGATCCTCCACTTTCCAATTTGACAATTATGGTCACTGAACTACCACTTTTTTTACACATTTGGTCCCGCCGTCAATCTTGGCGTTAAATTTAACGGAAATTACAGTTTTAGGCAAATTTTGGCGCCGTTTTCTACGTTTTCCCTCATTTCTTCCCCTTGTTGTTTATCCTGATTTGTAATCACATATGAAAGCTTCAAAAAGGGATAGAACTCGAAAAATATCTTCTGTGCCAGCATCTCGTCATGAATTGAGGCTATTAGGAACCACGTTTTTCTGCATCATGAGATGGACTACATCTTTTGCTTTATCCACCAACCCTTCCTTGCACAAAGCATCAATGTTAATACTGCATGTCACCACATTCGGATTAATTTTCAGATCTACCATCTCATTGAGTAGCTTTTCAACCTCTTTACAACGACTCATATTACATAAGCCACAAATCAAAGCACTGTAAGTAACAACATTTGGAATTATGCCTTTTTTAGACATTTCATCGAAAAACTCGAGGGCAGAGTCTATTTTGTTGTCTTTACACAACCCATCAATAACCATGCTGTACACATGGATGTTAGGCCTAATTACACGAACTTGCCATGAGGTTTGAGAAATTACAAGTTTTTCCCCCCGGCATAACCTAAGGTTTGGCTAACGCATGTTATTGTAGTCCTGAATTTAAAGTTAGGTATTGGTTAGTAAGTATTAATGACATAGGATATTCATAAAAACTAGAGATGACTTATTTAGAATTCAACCATCTAGTGTAAATTCTTTGACAGGGGAAATATTTGTAATTTGTCAAACGTCAGGGGAGGTTTGTGTAATTAGGCCAAATCTCAGGTGTGTCAATGTAATCACCCCATCTTTAATTCATTTGAAATGACTCTTTACCCTGAAGCTAGCGTAATCAACTGAGGGTGAAGCTCCTTGTTTATGAGCTTCATTATGGTTGAATAGGATTTTCCAATTGATTCTTGTAGGGATAAGATGTAAGATTGCAAACTTTCAACTGTCGAACGTGTTTTCTTTGCCTTGGCCCAATCATGCTCTTCCTCTTGTCTTTGGAGTAGAGAAGATTTTCTTCCCCTTCTCAATCATTTCTTCCCCTTGTTGCGACTCTGAAATATGTTGAAAATTGTGGTAACCAACATAATGCTTCCATGCTCATTTCTTCTCAAAGTCGAAATCTTTAGGAGAGAGGCCATAATTGTGGTTACATTTTGGCCCTCATGTACATTACCGACATGTACTGGCTCGCTTACTATTATGATGAACTTCACATTCGCAACAAGGGGAAGAAATGAGGGAAAACGCAGAAAACGGCGCCAAAATTCGCCTAAAACTGTAATTGCCGTTAAATTTAACGCCAAGACTGACGGCGGGACCAAATGTGTAAAAAAAGTGGTAGTTCAGTGACCATAATTGTCAAATTGGAAAGTGGGGGACCAAAAGGGAATAAGTCGTATAGTTGGATGACCAAAACTGTAATTATCCCGAGATTTTACTATTCTGCTTTATAAGTTTAAATCTTCAGTAACGTATAAAATTCGAATACGAGTAATTTATTTTTAAAAGTTAGGTGGGGGCCCCTCGACTTTTGTTGTCCTGAAAATTTTGAAGTATATTTTCTAATCATTATGTTTCTACATAAAAATATTAGAACTTCAAAATATCGCCCCTCAAAATTATGGATAAAATTCGGCTGACATTTGACACCTCATCCTCATGATCGTAGCTCCGTCCCCATCATTGTATTGTTATTGCTCTCATGACTAAGACGAAATGAAAAAAACAACTTACTGCCCTGGTTCGCCGGAATGCCGCGATAACAGCCGGAACGGGCGTTCCGGAACCGGATAGACAATGGTGGAACGCCGACGTCTTGGAGCGGGGGTGGAACGCCGCAAAATCGGCCGGAACGGTGTTCCACCCCGTTTTCTCGGTCGAAATCGGCATGGAACACCGTTTTAACGTTAAAAAACGGCGGGAACGGACAATGAACGGATGGATGCCAGAGATGAAGACGGCGGATCTATTTTACTCGTTGAAGAGGGAGATGTATTAGTGGGCTAGATTTTAATGGACTAGGTTTTATTTAACTAAATGAATTAATGGGCTATTTTTATGTTTTAATGAAGTAGCTAATGGGCTAAATTTCCTATTGCCATGAACTTTTTTTTTTTTTTAACTGTTAGCTAGAGTTGGTTATATAAATAGATATTATGTTAGAAAAAAAAATAGATAATTATTAAGAGGTTAAAATATTATGGCTAATAAATGGGTGTATCACTTTTATGGAATAATAATATTTAATTGAATTCCTTTCAAAAAAAATTTAATTGAGTTAAATTATATGAATAATATTAGTGTTTAATTAATAATATTTTTATTAATATTCTATAATTCTAATATCATTTATCTTAATATTTATTATGTTGTAGAGTGATACCTTAACATTGATGTATTTTTAATTAAGTGCTAGATCACCAAATTATATTTATTATCAATTTCGTACTAATAATAAAAATATTAACAATTAATTGCATATATATAAAATATATGTATATATGAAATACATATAATATAAAGATGTTTGTATTAGCACATTAATATATATGAACTTTTATTTGTATTAGCACGTTAATCAACTATATTTATCGTAAAAATGTCCTCCTTTCCGTAATCTGCCGCGACCGTTCCGCGACAGCGTCATGGAACTGGAACGGTGCCCACCGTTCCGTTTCCCGCGACCGCGATGACGAACCATGCTTACTGCTCGTACAAGTTGCTTGTACACATAACTATGTGGTCAAATTGTACTGTATAACATCGCATATCCTAGATATTTTTTGCTCCATTCCTTTATTTCTCCAAAGGTTTTGCATTGTTTAAAAACCAACTCCAATTCGAAGATCACTAAGCCTCTCAACAAATTCTCCACTACCACCATCAATGGAGATCAACAACACTTTTGCCCAGTCAGCCTTTCTATGCATGCCCTCATTCCTCCTCCTCTCCAAAACAGTTGTCCACAAACTCAGCCAGAATCGAAACCTCCCTCCAGGTCCGAAACCATGGCCTATAGCCGGAAACCCGTTGGGTCAATCCCCTATCAATCGTTCCACTTCCTGTCCCACAAATACCGCAAAATAGTGCAATTACAGTTCGGCCAATTCCCCGTAGTGGTTGCATCATCTCTCGGGATGGCGAAGCAGTTCGTGAAGGTGCATGACACCGTTTTTGCCTCCAGGCTGGCGCTGGCTGACGGGAAACACACCAGCTATAATTACTCAGACATGACTAGGTCCCCCTACGGCCCGTACTGGAGACAGGCCCGAAAATTTTTCCTGACCGAGGTTTTCAGCCCTAGAAGACTGGAATCATCTGAGCAAATTCGTGTTGAGGGGAGAAACAGGTTCCTTGCCCTGTCTGCAATCTGCATTCCTTGCCGGGCAATAGCAAGAGTCCTGTCAGGCTGAGAGACCATCTAATGCGTTACACTCTGTCGAGTATAAGTGGGGTCGTTTTGGGCCACAAATACTAGTGAATTATTTATCAGAAGATGGTATTAATTCTGGTCAGGGTTTGGGCATTGTGAGCATAGATGAGTTGAGAGCGATGTTGGATGAGTGGTTTTACCTGACGGAAGTTTTCAACATTTCCACGTGCTCGTTGGAGAATTTGCCACGAAGCGGGTTTTGCGAGTTTCGGGTGGATTTTGTGGCGGGTCATATCTATTAGGGTTAAATAGTACATAAGATTGCGAACTTTTAGTTATGAATTAGTTTTTTCACTGGAAATTTTTTGTACCAAAATTACGGATCAGAGTGAGTTAGTATACCAAAATTGCAATTTCTAAATAAAATTCTAGTTCATACCAAATAAGGCATGGTCAAACCCCAGGCAATAAGACGACAATACCACAACTACTATATAATTGGTCATCAATCTCTTTAAATTTTCGTTAATGACGTGACAAGTATAAAGTACCCATTCTTTCATTTTCACTAGTTTCCTCGACTTAGATTCGAATTAAAATTACTCATCTCAAACAAGTAAATAGTACTAATATGGGGAATATTATATTTTTTATCATCCAACTATACGACTTATTCGTTTTTTGTCCCCCACTTTTCATTTTAACGAAGATGGTCACCCAACTATCATAATTTTTCCAGAATTGGTCCTTCCATCAGTTTGACCGTTAAATCCAGACAAAACCCTAATTTCAGTGCTATTTTGGCGCCATTTTTTTCTTTTTTCCCCCATTTTCACTACTTGTTGCAACTGTGTGTGTTTCCCGGTAGTCGTGCTTCTCGTCGTAGGAATGAGTGTCTTCTCCATCCCCTTCCTCATTTAGAATGTGCAGGAACTAATCAGTACACAACTCGGCTTCAAAGCTTGGTCAAAGTTCGAATCCATTTACGATCAATCCTGAGTTCCCAAACACAGCACACTTCCACTGATCAGGTTGAGGCTCCTATGTTCAATTAGTTGCAAAATCATTCAAAACATGATCTTTTTATAACTTTTTAATTCAAATCTCAACAATTGTAATAAAATACGCAAAGTAATTCAATTTTTAGTTAATAAATTAACTACTTGGAGAAAATGGATTCAATTTACTTGAAAATAAACAACGGACGAAGAGTTATCAAACAATGCATTTCTGTGCTCAAAAATTCATCACAACTCATTTACAAGGAATTTCAATCAAAAGGAATTTCAGTTGAAGGAATTCTCTTCACTTGTTTCCCATGTGTCCTCATTGCAGACGTGTTTAATTTTATCAGTTTAAGCACTTCAAAGTTAGGTAACAAATCAATAGTTCCGCCTAAATATTTTAAGAAAATCCCCATTGACCATGCACCAAGAAAATCCCCTTATAATTTGGCCCACGTGAACTCCAAGAAGTGGAACCGATTGACATGGAGAGTTTGAACTCATACATAGCTGCAACAAGTAGTAAAAATGGGGAAAAAGAAAAAAAACGGCACCAAAATAGCCCTAAAATAAGGGTTTTGACTGGATTTAACGACCAGACTGACAGAAGGACCAATTCTGAAAAAATTATGATAGTTAGGTGACCATCTTTGTTAAATTGAAAAGTGGGGGACGAAAAACGAATAAGTCGTAAGTTGGATGACCAAAAATATAATATTCCCTACTAATATGTATATATAGGTACCAAAACTGATATTGCCAAAATTACAACATACTCATATATCCTTGTGATTGCAGAACGCCAGAAGCCCAGAACCTATTGGTTGGCGGCACAGATACCTCATCCACCACAGTCGAATGGTCCATCCTCGAAATGCTCAAACAACCACACATAATCAAGAAGGCCAAAGAAGAACTCGATAGAGTGATTGGAAGAAAGAGATGGGTAGAAGAGGATGACCTCTCCCAACTGCCTTACATAGATGCCATCGTCAACGAGACAATGAGGTTACATCCACCCACGACGCTACTAGTTCCCACGGAAGACGTTGCAGGCTTCAACATATCAAAGGGAACCACGGTGCTCATAAACGCATGGAGCATAGGGCGGAACCCTAGTGCATCGGATGCACCTGAGGAGTTCATTCCTGAGAGGTTTGTGGGCAAAGAAATCGACATAACGGGAAGTAATTTTGCCCTGCTGCCCTTTGGCTCGGGCCGGAGCTGGAGGAGATGCCCGAGATACCGCGGCCTCGGACTTAAGGTCGTTCGGACAACGTTGGCTAATTTGCTGCATGGATTTGAGTTGAAATTGGCTGAGGGGATGAGGCAGAAGATATAAGCATGGAGGAGGAGTATGGACTCATCACACATCCCAAGGAGCCTCTTGCTATTCTCATGGAACCTACACTCCCATCACATCTTTATTGAATTTTCGTTAATTAAAACGAATATATATGTTTAGCCAACATAATGTCTATGCGAATGGACTTTCAATCTCCTCTTTTAAATTTGTGTTTTCTTTCTCGTTTTATTTGCTTAAACACATTAAGTGCATTAATAGAAAATTTGGATTATATCAAATTCTAGTGAATATATTAAGAGGATCGTTCTCATAATGCGTCTTTGCGGTACCAACCACCCAAAAAACTTAAGATGAAAGGAAAAAGATGAAGACACAAATCATGTAGGGGCATCACTTTGGGTGAACTGGATTGTGCAAGATATGAATCAATTTGCTTCCTGATTTGGTCAACCAATAAATCTTCTTATATTCAGGCTAAAATTCTCGAATCTGGTTCGACCAAACTAGTATAATGAGGAACCGAGTATTTTACATTTATCGTATGATTGGTGAAAATTTTAATTGGTTGGGTTTAACCCTGGTTTGGACAAGAATTTTCCTTTATTTTCATTGTCTATACACCTTCTTTCTAAAAAGAATATCAAATGATTTAAAAGTATTTCTTAAACTATATAATCATTTCGTAGAATATTATTGTAAAGAGCGGTATTGCTCAACCAAGCATCGTTATTCTACGAGTTATGGACTTAAACAAGATTGCAACTTTTAATCAAACCCATCAAAATCACAATAAATATATTACTTTAAATGTAAGAACATTTTTAGGCCACCGAATGACGAAGATAAAAATTATATATTCAAATAGAAATTTAGCAAATCAGGTTTTTAATTAAAATGTTCAATTAATAATTTTATGAGTTGAACTTTTCTGAAAAGCATCAGATTGAAAAAATAAGTTTATATAATTTAATCTTGTTTGGAAAAAAAAAAAAAAAAAAAAAAGAAAGAAAGAAAGAAAACCTTATTTGGAAGATTCAACTAATTTGCCCCAACTTAGTAGTCAATTTCAGATGTCATAGGAAAAAATTTAGCGAGGTAGTTCTAAGAAAATAGCAAAAACTAGGAGCATATATGTATCATCACATAGAAAATAGAGATCTAGATCTAAACAAAGAAAGTGAAGTAGTTTTAGAAATATAGCGAAATCTAGTGACAAAACAAATTTGAAACCCAAAAAAAATAGAGATTTGAGAGAACATGAAGAAAACGAGATCAATAAATCTAAATTAAAATATAATTGAGACAGCGGCGGCACAACAAATTTGAGTCGAGCGACTGTGAAAGTTAAGTCTTTTCAGAAACTCGTCACCATCTTCATTATTTCAGGTTGTTTTTTTAGTCTTTCTTATGGAAATTGTGTCTTTCTTAGAGTCAATTTAGTCTTCCGTATCGAAGTTAGGTCTGTTACTTTTGTTTAACGTGAGCGTAATTGTTTAGCACGTTCCTTTCTTACTAAAGAAGATGCATCTTCGTCTTGCGTAAGATTTTCAAATATTTTGATTTGTTACGAGTCACTTGTACTTGATGATTTGTTTGCGTAATTTATAAACACTTTTTTTGTAAAAAAAAAAGAAGTAATAGTCAATTTCTATTGAAACTATGGTCGGAAAACTTATAACCACCTATTTATTTTTCTTTTATCACGCATTTTTAAGCCGTAAAATACAAATTACTCTACCAACATACTTTAGTTATTAAGACGAATAGATCGCCTGATAAGTATCTATACCTTTGAACCCATAGGTTACAGATTCGAATCTTATCGAGCGTAATTAGGGTTAAAAAAAACATATTTTAGTTATTTCTCAAACTTAAATTAAATAAGTATAATGTTCAAACAACTTCCATATTAAGGATTAATAAGGAATTAATATTGTTAGTCTAGACATTTTCCTACTCAGACTTTATTGACGTTTGACCATTCAAGAAGAATTTTCTTCCATACCATATCTTTAATTTTACCATCAATCGATGCAACAAGATGTATGTTATCAAGTCACTAAAACGTCTATACAAAAATAAATCAAATGGTATTCCTTATTTTCCAAAGAGGAAAAATAATACTTTCTCTTTATATTTGTTAGTGCAATTTTTAATCAAAGTTTAGATCCAAGCACATTCTTGAAGAATACAACAATTTATTTAATACAATTACTAAAAAATGTTTTCGACAAAATTCAATATGTATGAATTCAGTCAATTGAGGTAATTTCATTCTCCATAGATTATGAATTGTCGTTAAAATTATCCAACTTCAAAATGGTCTCTGCCTCACGTAATAATGTATCAAATAATATTAAATTCGACCTAACTTTTTTTTTTTCTCCATCTTACGGAATAGGTTTAAGTTTAATCGATGACAATCCTTTTTGCTATTTATGTCTCATTGTATTAAAATCTTTGTTTGACTATATATTTTATTTTACGAATTCATTTTGGAACGAGTCATAAAGTAAGATACGTGGACTTTTCTATTTCTAAAACTTGAATAGTATAGCATCGAATTGTTAAACTATATAGTAGTCGGTAATTATCCAGCAATAAAATCGAGTAATTTGGATTTTCAAAGAGTTGTAACCCTCATTGGAAGTTTCCTTGCTAAAAAAAGATTCAATTTTTACAAACGTACAGTCAACAAAACCCGAGTTATACCTCTGTAATAAAACCCAAATTCATACATTCTTGCAACATATTTTACCCTTTAAAAATTGAAGCATCGTTTGCTTCTGCATACATATCACCATCTCCTGCCATTTTCCAATATTCTTGCTCAATTTTCAAAAGTTTAAAATTTCAAATCTTCTCAAACCCTAGTATCTGGGCATATACGGTTGTTGTTTCGTTTGATCTCCTCCCATTCTGTTGGATCTGTAGCTACTGGTGCTTGGATCCAGTGGTTTTGGGAAGTGCATCGTCTTTAGGTGGAGGAGATTTATTGATTGATTGATATCCATGGAGGCTATCGAGGAACTAGCGCAGCTATCCGATTCGATGCGGCAGGCGGCGGCGCTGCTGGCCGATGAAGATGTGGATGAGGCGTCGCCTGCTTCCTCCAAGCGCTCCTCCACTTTCCTTAACGTTGTTGCTTTGGGAAATACTGTGAGTATGATGGATTGGACCCTTATTTGAAGTTGGATATGGGATTGGTTTGTGATTGTTGTGCTGGGTAGTTGCGTTTGGATCTTGGTGCTAGTTGGTTTTGGGATCTGGAACTTTGATTCGGTTTGAAATTTTAGTTTTTGTACGGAATTAGTACTGCCGCAGTGGATTTTGGGATCTGGGATTTTGAATGGTTTGAAATTTTCAGTTTGCTTGAAACTGCATCGAGGCTGCCGTGGATCACGAGATTTAGTTAATCTTTTGGTTGAAAAAATGGGATTGGATTCATTTGATTAGGAATTAGTTTGATTTGATAGCTTGCAGAGTTGGCTTTAGAATTAAGTAACTTTTAGTTCAATGAGCATGATTGGTGAAATATCATGTTGATCTTTTAAGTTTCATTGCTCTTCCATTTCTATGTTTTTCCTTTAGATGATTGTTTTGCCAATGAGTTTCTTGCTGCAGTAATGAATTAAGTTGGAAAATATTGGTTTGCTCTGTTGAATGTTTCTACATTCTGGATTGACCAATAGTGAGATGCAGCTATACTACTAAAGTGCGATAATTGACAATTTTGCAGTTCATCTATGCCACAAATATGTATCATTCTAGTTGCTTGATATTAGTTATTGGATGTTGATGATGATTGGGCTCTAAAGACTAGTTTCGGCTTTAGGCAGGATAACTTCTCTTCCAGGGTTGCTTAGTATTTTAGTTTTCTGGTTTGAAGCTTTTCAGTGTACAGCCATGGATAGACCTTGTGCATTCAATGTTTCTTGGTACTCTTTTGGACCCACCTTTTGAAATTTGGCATCCTCTAAGTTGTGGGTTTCCATTTAGCTTCTCCCATATGATTCTATCTTCCATTAATTGATACGGTATACACCCTGAAATTTTTTAATAATGGCTGTGAATTTTGTAATTTCTTTTTTGGAATTATGCATGCTTAAGTTAAACTCAATATCGTGGTGTAAACTCAAACTGAATGGATTTGCTAATAGATTTTTTGAACTATTTTTGAACTTTGTAGTTTTAATGCAGTGGTGATCTTATGGAAAAGGAATTGCTTTAAGTCTTGATGGGTATACAAAATTTACAAAAGAACTGTTTTAAGTCTTCTTTAGTTGATGGATGTACTAAATATGCTGTCATATTTAATACCTTACACTCGAACTATACCATCATATTTAATACCTTAAGCTTAAGTAGGTCCATATTTGGCGGCCCTAATGAAAGATGGCAATGTGAAAAAAATAAAAGAGTTGGATCCTTCCATAAACAAAAGCCTTTTAGCATGTTAAACATGTTCAATGAAGTAGTTTCTTGTCTAGCATGCCTAAATAAAGGTTGGTAATAGAATGATTTCACCCCTAGATTTGACAAAGATATCTTTTCTTGGGTTTATGTGTAGCAGCTGAGAACTTAGGAGTGGATGGTATCCATGATTTTGTTGCCCTTCTGCTTACAGATGAAGCATACATTGAGGGACCCGTATCCCCTCAAATGTGCAAGTTTGATTAGTAAATGATACTGGCTTGCTTTTCAATTAGGCATAAGATTCATATGTAATATTGTCTTATATTAATTGAGTTTATTGTGAGTGATGAACTAAGAGTATGCATATTAAGAATCTCTGTGTAGTTTTGACAAAAAAAAAAAAAAAAGAATCTCTGTGTAAGTGAGCATCTTGTTTATATTCTAAGTGTGTTCCCTGAATGTGCAATTTTCTCTACGTTCTTGTATTTTTAATGAGAATCTTTTTCACTTATAGCTCTTAAGAGTTTTCATGATTGTATTTGCGACTGTGAAATATTTCTTCAGGGTGCAGGTAAGTCTGCGGTACTGAATAGTCTAATCGGGCATGCTGCGTTGGTAAGTATACTTGTTTATGGATTCTTTGCTTAAATTCCAAATTTTCTTTGAGTGTAAATCCATATTTTCAAAGGGCTACCCGTGATTTCGCAGCCAACTGGTGAAGGTGGCGCAACACGCGCTCCAATATGTGTTGATCTAGCAAGGGATGGTTCACTGAGTAGCAGATCCATTATTTTGCAGATTGATAGTAAATCTCAACCAGTCTCTGCGAGTAAGCCCTCTAATTAATCTAATCCTAAAGCAGAGTTTTGTCAAAATTGTGCTGTCCAATCGTTTGCACTTGAGAAAAAAGACACTTGGTCTTCTGGCGATTAGAAGTTTTTTGGTCTTACATTATCGTTGGTATGTCTGTCACAGGTGCTCTTCGACATTCCCTGCAAGACAGATTGAGTAAAGCATCTGGAAAGAGTCGTGATGAGATCAATTTGAAGCTTCGTACAAGTACAGGTACATGTGCTCAGGAAATGCGCTCATTTACTTATGGGAAATAGCATATGATCTATGTTTTTTTTTGCCTATAGATCCCACATATTCATACACTTATTCAGAGAATTAGAAAGATTATTACATAATTTTTGCATTAAGTATGTTATAAGGAGGATTATGTATTTTGACTATATGGATAGTAATACTTGAAGGAGGTCAAGAAGTGATGGTGCATTTAGATGGTCAACACGGCATTTGTTCTGAATATATTAAGTCTCCAAAGATCATTATGACTTATTTTTACTTCATTACATTTGGTTCTCATCAAAATATATATTGTTTGGTTGTCTCACTACAATATGAGTTTTTGCAATGTTTAAGGTTTGTAGTCTAATATTTGATTTTTTGTATGCAGCTCCTCCATTGAAATTGATTGATTTGCCTGGAGTAGATAAGGGCAGTCTTGATGATTCATTGGTATGTATCTTTTAAACTGAATGTGATTTAGAGAAAACTCAGCAATTTGAAGTTAGTTTAGTATTATGCAATCATGAAACCATTTTTACTTGATACGAAATGTCATGGGTAGAACATTGACTGTTAAATTGTGACCCTTTTCTTGAAACTAGTTACAAACTGGATTAGTTCATTCTGAACTGGTTTTCCATGAAATCTAATTTGGAATAGAATGGCACCAAGCTTATGATATAATGCAACTAAACCTTTTCTGAATAGCTACATGTATGACCCAACTCAGTCTTGTTGAACCAGTGTTACTTTGACCTTGGTTGAACTGATAGTGATTGTCAATTAGGTTGGAAAACTGAGAATGTTTGATTTTTACTAGTCTGATAACTATTTCTTGATTGCAGAGTCAGTACGCTGAACGCAGTGATGCAATTTTGCTGGTTGTAATACCTGCTGCCCAGGCCCCAGAAGTGGCCTCTGCAAAAGCTATCAGAATTGCAAAGGAACTTGATGGAGAATGTTAGTTTAGTTATTCATATTTATCTCTGAATTCCTATAAAAGAGGGTCTTTTTCAACTGGATTATATGTTTGTATACACTTGTGTGTCTATGTACTAACTTTTACTACATTTCATTGCATAGGTACAAGAACCGTTGGAGTGATTAGCAAGATAGATCAAGCATCTTCAGAACCAAAAGTCCTTGCTGCTGTTCAGGCTCTTTTATTAAATCAAGGTCCTAGAAGTACAGCTGACATCCCGTGGGTAGCTTTGATTGGTCAATCAGTCTCTATAGCATCTGCTCAATCAGGGAGTGTTGGAGTAGATAATTCTTTAGAAACTGCATGGCGAGCAGAGAGCGAGAGTTTGAAATCTATACTAACAGGAGCCCCCCAAAGCAAGCTTGGGAGGTTAGCATTGGTAGAGACCATTTCTCAACAAATCAGAAACCGCATGAAAATCAGGCTGCCAAATCTCCTGTCAGGGTATGTTCTCTCTTCGGGCTTCTTTTCCTTTTAGTTTCCCATTTGCCGCCTCCATCTGCAAAAGGATCACTTTCTGTATATCACTTGTGAGAGTATAGCATTTGGTCGTCATGTTTCCTTTTAGCAAGACATGATATAACTTGTGCTATAATTTGATTTGCCCTTGTCGCTTGTGACCAATGTTTTAAAAGCATCACAAGGAAGTGGAATCTGTGGACATAAGCTTACTGAAGCCTATGCTGGAGTCCTTTTTCCATATCTCGGCCATGCTGAAAGGATATTATGTTTATTTTCCCCAAGATTTTTAGGCATCTGACAAACTAATAGTAGCCACTAGCCACCAATAAGAGCAGAACTCCATATATTCGGAAATAAATAAGTAACGATATTCTCTAAATGTAATTGTTCAATAGATGCTTTTGGATTCAGTTTTTTTGTCATTCTACTGCCTGTGGTTTGTGCACCAGTTTTTTCTGCATTTAGTACAGTTATTGGCTATTGATTTAGCAAATTTGCAGGCTTCAGGGCAAATCCCAAGTAGTACAAGATGAACTTTTCAGACTTGGGGAACAGATGGTTACCAGTTCTGAGGGTACAAGAGCATTAGCGCTGGAACTTTGCCGTGAATTTGAGGATAAGTTCCTCCAGCATATAATGACAGGAGAGGTGAAGCTCTGAACTTGAGGAGGGGCCTACACACAAACTAACAATTGTGTTAATGAAACTGTTTTAAGTTTAAACTCACCTAAACGTGTAAAAGGAAAATAGAAAAGAACCGGGGAAGTAACCAAAATCTAAATTGTAAACTATTGATAAGCACAATGGAAATTCATAAAAACTTATCTAAGAATTAATTTTGATACGTGTTCTGATTTTCTGCTTTTTTATCATCACAACTTTTATGAGCAAAGCAGACAACTTATTTGCCATTATATATTGTTGTCTGGAAATCTTTTTATATGTACTGTTGGGATCTTTGTTCACTTGTACTTTCTTTTTTTATACTTCCTTGTTGCATTATCTAAGGTTTTGAACTTCTACAGGGTGGCGGCTGGAAAGTGGTTGCTAGTTTTGAAGGCAGTTTCCCTGATAGGATTAAGCAACTACCTTTAGATAGACACTTCGACATCAATAACGTTAAAAGGGTTTGTGCTATCTGCCATTATGGCATCTCTGTTTCTTAAATTTTACTGTCTATCAATGTGTGTGTATTGATGTTCTTTAATTACCAGATTGTACTCGAAGCAGATGGTTATCAACCGTATCTTATCTCGCCTGAGAAAGGATTGAGGTCATTAATAAAAGGTGTTTTGGAGCTGGCAAAAGAACCTTCTCGACTTTGTGTTGATGAGGTAAACCAGTTTTGTAGCTTGCCTATTTGGTTTGTGTTTATCTTGAACGTGCTTCCCATTAACTATTCTGCTGTACCTTTATTAGGTGCACCGAGTACTTGTTGAAATTGTATCATCGGCTGCTAATGCCACACCAGGCCTTGGAAGGTACCCTCCTTTCAAGCGAGAGGTGAGCATGAATATGGTTTTGGGTTGCTCATTGAATACAATTTATGCCTTGCCTTTTGTTGAACCTTGCCAAGTTTCCTTTGCTGTAATTTATTATGTAGGTTGTAGCAATTGCCACAACTGCTCTGGAGGGATTCAAGAATGAAGCTAAAAACATGGTAATTGCACTTGTTGACATGGAACGCGCATTTGTTCCTCCTCAACATTTTATACGTTTGGTACAGAGGAGGTATGCTCAGCTACTGATATAGTTCTACACTTCTTCCATTTGCATATTTGTTCCTTAATGTAGTAATTATATTTGATGGTCTTTGCCAGGATGGATAGACAACGGCGTGAAGAGGAGCTGAAAGGGCGATCTTCCAAAAAGGCATCTGAGGCAGAGCAATCCATATTAAACAGGGTACAGCAATTTTTTGGGTTTTATTTATTTTCTTTATCTATGGATGAATCACTTGGTGTTTGAAACTGATCGTATAATTCTAAATTGTTGCACAATGGTTTGTTGCAGCAGTTCCATTAAATATTTTGTTTAATGTATTTACTTCTTTAGATGTATGTTTTCATGGATTCAGGCATCCAGTCCACAAAGTGGGGGGATCCTAAAGTCACTCAAGGATGGCAAATCTAATCAACAAGATAAAGATGTGCAGGAAGGATCTGGACTGAAGACTGCAGGGCCAGAAGGAGAAATTGCAGCAGGTTCATGCGAAACAATTCCCTCACAGTTGTATTTATCTGTTGTTACAGGAGATCTAGTTTGAATGTGAAACATGATGTCATTCCTTTGGTATCTTGTTGAGCTTAGTATTATATAATCCTTCAGTTCTTTTTTATATCCTCAACTAGAGCGTCTTTTTAGTTCTTGGAATGAACTTCATTTGATTTTCTGATACCCTGTTAATGTTTTTCCTGGTAGTTCTCTCTTGTTTCACTGTGAAATAAATACAATCCTCATCAGCACCTCTATGTGGATTGACTTAAGCTAAGCTATTTAGGGTATCTGGATAATTATCTGAGAATTGACATTCTTTCTATCCTGCAGGATTCTTGTTGAAGAAAAGTGTCAAAAATAATGGCTGGAGTAGAAGATGGTTTGTTTTGAACTTAAAAACAGGAAAAGTGAGTGGCTTAAACTCTTGGAAATCATTGAAACAGAACAGTCTTTTAAATTTTTGATGGAATCAAGTGGTGATTCACACTTTCCTCTCTTAGCAAGTTCTAAGAAATATTTATTCAGTGAATTTTTATTCTATGGACTATCTCAAAGAAATTGGTGCTGTCTCAACTTCTGTGAGCTCTTTTTCTTACTATACTGCTACTTCCATTTCTCTGCTTTCCAACTATTCCCAACTTTCTACCTTGTATCTTGCTAATAAAGAAATTTTTGTGCTTGAAATATTGTAACACTCCTAGTAAAAATGCCTGTGTTTGATACCAATAAGTGAACTCTTTTTCTGCTGTTTCTTGTCTTCACTGTTGCATTGGTATATATTCCTCATTCATTGTTGACTAGTGGTCCTGATCAAATGCTGTGCTGTGGTATCTGCAGCTTGGTTACACAAAGAAGCAAGAAGAGAAACATTTTCGTGGGGTCATCACTTTGGAGGTACAAATATGCTATAATATTATATTGGGCCGTCTGTTTGGTTATGAAAATATAGCCTTAGAAGAACTTGATCAAATGACTTAATATGGTTGAAATTTTTTCCTTAAAAATTAACAAATGTATTTGTGGTGCAACTATCAGGAATGTAATCTGGAAGAAGTTTCAGATGATGAAGAAGCTCCATCAAAGAGTTCTAAAGAAGCTTCTTCAAAGAGTTCGAAAGATAAAAAAGCAAATGGTCCAGATGCAAAAGCACCCCCCAGCCTTGCGTTCAAGTTAACAAGCAGAGTTCAATATAAGACTGTTCTGAAAGGTATTACTCATATATTATTGCTTGCTTAACTTACTTTCCATTTGAATTTAGAGACAAAACTAACTAGAAGTTTGTTGTTGTCTGCAGCCCATAGTGCTGTTCTCTTGAAGGCTGAGAGTATGGCAGATAAGACAGAGTGGCTGAGTAAATTAAGGAGTGTTATCAGTTCTAAGGGAGGTCAAGTGAAGGCTGAATCTGGTCCTCCAATTCGACAGTCTCTTTCTGATGGTTCTCTTGTAAGGCCTTGATAATTTCTTGCTTTCTCAATTTTGTTTTACACGTGTGTTCCTTTAACAACCCTATTGACGTCATGTTAGATTCATAAAGTTCTAAGCATTTTATTTTGGGATAAGTACACTGGCATACCAATTATACTAGGATGCCCTGAGGTCTGGCCTAATTACACAAACTTCCCTAAGTCTTGGCTAAAGCATGCTAGTATGTTCATTGATTTAAAGTCAAATATGGACCAGTAAATGCGCCAAGGGAAAATAGGATGTTCATTAAATGATAGAGATGATGTCATCAAAGTTTAGTAATTCAGATGTAATTTTGTTGATGGGGTAGTTATTGTAATTTTTCAAACCTCAGGGGGGTGCCAAAGTTTGTGTAATTGGGCCGAATATCATGTTGTAGTTATCCCTTGTTATCCCTTTTTACTTTTTAAATCAAGGGTCAAGTATTCAAGTGTTTTTCCTCTTGTCTTGTATATATATACCACCTTACCAGCGCCTTAGCCAAATTGTAAGCATTTCTGCATGTACACATTTACTCACTTGTGGTTTCCCCTTCCAGGATACAATGGCAAGAAGACCTGCTGATCCTGAAGAAGAGCTTCGATGGATGGCTCAGGAAGTGCGTGGTTATGTTGAAGCTGTTCTTAACAGCCTTGCTGCCAATGTCCCAAAGGTCAAATGAAGAAGAACTTCCTTTGATTTTCTTTATTTAAAGCTATGTTTTTGTCTGATAAGATATATCTGATTACAGGCAGTTGTTCTTTGCCAAGTTGAGAAGGCGAAAGAAGACATGCTTAATAAACTCTATAGCTCCATCAGGTTCGTTATATGTGCCTACTAGGATGGTGCTACTTACTGTTTTATATGTTGATATGAGAAATTCCAGCTAAAAGATAACATAATATCCACTGAGTCATACTTTGGAAACCTAGTTCAATTTTATTTTCTTTTTTCTTTGTTGTTCGTAACAAGGTTTCATTTAATTTGGCTCGACAGTGCACAAAGCATGGCAAAAATAGAGGAGCTGCTCCAAGAGGACCAGAATGTAAAGCGGAGGAGGGAGCGTATCCAGAAACAGTCCTCACTTCTCTCCAAGCTTACTAGACAGCTAAGTATTCATGACAATCGGGCTGCTGCAGCGAGCTATTCTAATGGCAGTGGTGCAGGTAATCATTGTGATAGTATGAATGAAATATTTACAGATTCAAAATATATACTACTAAGTACTAAGCCAATAATTTTGTTAAAAAATATGGTAATCATAATAATTATACCTTATTTTTAGAAATCTAATGAGAATAAAGTACTCCTTTAAACCTGCAGTTTTCTTATGAGCACGAATAAAATGGATGGAGCAATCTTATGTGTAATTGAATATCAGGCAAATATTAGGACCGGTGATATAATGGATGAGGAAATTGGTGAAATAAATAAATAAATAGATGTTGCATAATGTGGATACTGGAATTTGATATGCTGGTTGAAGTTATTAGAAAAGCAATAGCATTTACATTTTTGTTTGATAAGTATCCATTGAATTCTGATGAAGAAAATTAAATTGGTACAATTATTTTAAAAAACCCAAAAAAAAAAGATTCGTACCGAACTATTTGGGGATGAAGCTTAAATATAGTATAAATTCTATTTCAGGTCTTGACGTATATGTTTTTCATCTAGACTTGCTATGAATCTATTGCATAAACTTGCTGAACTGGTTGGTTTATGGACATAATATATTATTTACTATATTTGTTCAGTATTAAAATCAAGTATTGTTGGACCGAAACAGAATAACTACTTATGTTGTTCATTTTTATACTGAATATATAAAATAATGTCCCCACTAACCAACTATTTCACTGTTTTATCCAAACAGAAGAATGGGAAGTTTTTTGTTTTTGTTTATCTGTTTATGTTTTTCCTCATTTCCTTTCACTTGTGAACTAATGTTTCGAAATCAAATTAATCAGAGAGTAGTCCAACTGCTGCTAGTCCATCCTCGGGCGATGACTGGAGATCTGCATTTGATGCTGCTGCCAACAGTCCATCTGATCCGTACAGACGTTCTAGATCCAATGGGCACAGTCGCCGCAGCGGTGAACCTGCTGAAAATGGCGATGTTAGTTATGGGGCCAACTCTGGCAGCCGCCGCACACCAAACCGTACTCCACCTGTCCCTCCTTCATCTGGCTCCGGTTATAGATTTTAGAACTGATGGGTAATTTTCACAAATTGATTCTTGAAATTCTTGTCTCTGGTTGTTGAAACAGTTTGTTAGAGCTCTTTTCGAGCTCGAAATCTTGTTATAATAGTAGCTCTGTAGAATCAATATATACACACATGTTTGTAGATAAATATGACGATGAAATGTTGTACTTTTTGTCAAAATTGTGGTGAGGTGGTTGAATTTTGTCGTGTATTATTAGGAGAATGTAAGAAAGTTCTTTCAAGTGTTGGATTTCAGCTGTTGTTGATGCAGCAGCAGGTGTATTATTTTGAAAGAGAGTACTGAGACATTACTTCCTTCCTATCATTGTATCGAGCTTGACGCATGTTAGTCTCTATTTTTCCTTTTTTTTTTTTTTAAATAATTATTTCTTTTTTTTTCCTCTTCGTGTATTTTCACTTATTATCCTCAATTATGAAGATTTTGGTTAGTACTGTTATTTCACGAAATACAAAAAATAATGGAGAATAATAAAATCCTTAATTATTAGGGGTTGAAATTGGATTTTCCAAGATGTAAAAAAGGTCCCATCACTTTTAGGCCACCAAGATCGAAGTTTTTTTTATGGTAATAACTTAATGTTTGGAATGATTCGTGTTCGAATTCTTCTCAACACTTAATGTCTAGCCTTAGAGGCCTTATAGAAAGAGCAACTGAGTTGGATTATCCAGTACATGTGGTCTTTATTGTGTTCGAGTCTTAGAGGACGGAGCAATTGAATTAAGAGAGTTACAACATAATGGGTTTTCAATTTTCATAGTATTAGACCTTAGAAAAAATTAACTGGAAAAGCAAAAAGAAAGAAAGAAACTTATTAGATGAAAAAACTCAGTAGCGAAAACTTGTTAAAGTAGAGAGACTGACTTGTAATTACGGTTAACATGAAATGAATGCAATTTGAGCTTATAATGTATATGAGCATGTAGTAACATATAAAATATATGATGATGTTTCACAATTCACCCTCCCCATTGGAATCTTGTTCCATAGGATAAAATATTTTATAAATTAAGATAGGTTAGGTAGCACATATATATAAGTAACAATCCTCGTCACTATTGTCACTCAACAAAATATAAAAATAACCCAACACCACAATTACCAAATGTAACAACTCCAATCATATCCAACATTTTCTTGGCTATGACAACTCAGGTCTCAACTACCATGCAACCTACTTAGCAAGTTGTCACCAAACAGGTCTGTCTTGCAAGATTAGAAAACATCATTAGTTCTATTGTCCCCATCAAACCTCAAAGTCTTTGCTTCATTTTTAAAACAACAAAACAAACACATAACAAAAGAAACCAATACTTTAATACTTCATTCCAATTTATCTAGTCTACAAATCTTCATTCCCGCTTTAGCAGAATTACACACCTCAAGAGTTCATGAAACCTTCAATCTAGGCTGAGTTCAAGAGTTTTGCTATCTCCCTTAAGAAGAACACAATGAGGGCTAAATCACAATACCCCTTCAATCTCAAGATCATTTTGCTTTTCTTTTTCTTCCTTTCCCTTCTTTTCTTGATTCTAAGATCAAGCTTCTCATATTCCCAACAAAACCCTCCATCAAGCTCATCACCAATCCACTCTACAAACACATCATTCTCTCAAGAAGAGCCGAAGCCGAATCCGAATCCAACAGATTGCCCGACGACTAATCACCCTAATCCGACACCAACGTGCACGAAAATCCCACCTTCGTTAGCACACTCCCTCATTCACTATGCGACCTCGAACATCACCCCACAGCAAACCCTCAAGGAAATCTCTGTATCCCTCAGAGTCCTCGAGAAAAAGTCCCCGTGCAACTTCTTGGTCTTCGGTTTGGGCCACGACAGCCTCATGTGGACGTCACTCAACCACGGTGGAAGAACGGTCTTCTTGGAAGAAGACAAGTCTTGGATTGAGCAAATCCAGAGACAGATCCCATCCTTAGAAGCGTACCACGTCGTCTACAACACGAAGGTGACGGACGCTGATGAGCTTTTGGAGGTAAGCACGAGGGAGGAGTGCAAGGAAGTGAGTGATCCAAGATTCTCAAAATGCCAACTTGCTCTAAAGGGCTTCCCCAATGAGGTTTACGATATCGAATGGGATCTGATCATGGTCGATGCCCCGACCGGGTACTTTGACGGGGCCCCGGGGAGGATGAACGCGATATATACCGCCGGATTGATGGCGAGGAATAGGGAGAGTGGGGAGACTGATGTGTTTGTGCATGATGTGAATAGGGTGGTGGAGGATAAATTCTCAATGGCATTGTTGTGTGAGGGTTACTTGAGGGAACAAGAAGGGAGATTAAGGCATTTTACTATACCAAGTCATAGGAGTCGTTTAGGGAGATCATTTTGTCCATAGAGATGATGCATTTGTTCCCTCTTGATTATGGGCTTAGTATGGATGATTTTCTTATAATTCTTTTCGAATTGAGAATTTTTGCTGGTTCTCCAACTCTTTCCGACCACGACAAAGTTGATGACTATTACGACATAAAGGAATTTAGAGGGATTAGAATTTCTTTCTTTCTTTTTTTTTTTTTCCTTTTAAGTGTGGTCATATTGTTGCAATTCTATTATTATGAAATGTGTATGATATTGGAACATTTGGAATAAAACATGCACTATTTAAGGGAGAATTTTCCTTGCTTCTTCTCAGTTTTATAGTGAAGAATGAAGGCAAAAAAATTTAATTCGATTACAAAAAAAAATAAATAAAGAATAGATTGAAAATGTAGAATCGCTTTTCCTAATAATGAAGACACCGAGGGCTGACCTGCCAAATTTTGAGAAATTAAAGTTGGGGTTGAAATGAAATTAAAACGAAAAATATTGATCGATACGACGTCGTAGAGTGTCACATCTCTATCCAAAGCCACAACGCTCAAGTCGTCTTCTTTTATCATCTTTTTGTTCCAAGTTCTTGCCTGCATAATTCCCAAAGGAAAACTGAAAACCACTCAACAATGGGGAAAACCAAGAAAGAATTGCTGGCGTCAGCACCATGGAGGGCTGACCCACCCGAGAGCGATGAGAAATTCAAGGACGCGAGGCTGAAGGTGACGTCGCAGCCTGGTAAAACGCCCACGATGCACGTCCCTGGTAAAAAGAAGTACAAATCCAAAGACGACCCCCTTGAAGAAGACTCCCTCACTGAAATCGACCCCGAGCTCCGCTACAGCTTCCAGCGCAATTTCCAGGTAAATTAGGACAAGTCCCGGGAAACGATTTTGCTTGTTTCTGAATTCAATACTCTGTGTGAATGTGTTGTTTCTGTGTTTGGTGCTGATTCCGTTTGTTTTGGTTTTGGATGTTGTGTTTTTGGGCTGATAGCATTTGTTCTTTTCGTCTTCTTTGGTGAAGACTGAGGTGTTTGTGTTCAAGTAATTGTGCATAGTTTTGTGTTTGAATTGCTCTTGATTGATGGTTGGTGGTTTGCTTGTTTTAAAGGTATATCACTGTTTTGAGTGATAATATATGTATTTTTGTTGATCAACATGGTTGTGTTTCTGAAGCGGACCAATGCCTTTGGCCTTAAGAATTGAGGCATGAATGAGATCTTAAGTCTTGAAGCAAGACATACTGGAAATGTCTGTTTCTTGTTAAGCCTTAAACTATGTTTTCAAGTGCACTTGGAAGCGGCTAATAGACTCGTCTGTCGGAATTCTCTCTTGATTTAAGGTGGTTTAAGTACAATGGCTCGGAATGTTTCGTGTTTTCATACATTCTCTTTGATCTTGGTGAATTTGAATTGTAGTTGCTTCATACTTCGGTGAACCATTGAATTTGGTAATAAGCTGCAAAGAAATGAATGTGGATATGCATTTCGAACTCTTACAAAGAGGTGAAATGTTTCTGAATTCAGCTGCCTTTATATATGGAGTATTAGCATCTCTTGACAAGAAACGTTTAGTAAAAAAGATGAAAGAAGCCAAGAAACAATATGTTTAATATGTACGACCTATTACTTCTGTATACTG
Organism: Lantana camara; assembly: GCA_037501455.1. Lineage (NCBI taxonomy): Eukaryota > Viridiplantae > Streptophyta > Magnoliopsida > Lamiales > Verbenaceae > Lantana > Lantana camara. Next base: position 23,113,049 of record CM074855.1, on the reverse strand, counting down.
GTATGTTTATATGTTGTTGAAGAGATATTCTAGCTTTTAGTATTATATCAGCCACTTTCAATAATAATACATTTGAAGCTTATGGTATCACAAGTGAAAATTGTGAGAAAATGTCTGAGAATGATCTGCATGTTGAGTTGAAAGCTCAACTGCGAAATTTGCAAATTTATGAAAACTGATACAACTTGGTGCTCACGGTATCAAATCCGAGACAAGTGAAAAATATGGTGTTAAAATTGAAGTTAGATTGAGTTAGAGAATTATAGGTGATCTTTTTACCCTCTCATTGAATATGTACATGGAGATATGTGAGATGAAGTCGGTGATTGTAGTTCTTTGATGTCTGTACAGTTCCTTCAACGTGTGTTTAGCATCGACACAGTTGTCAAGCCTCTTCCTCCTGCAATGCAATACAGTGTTGCACGCAATTTGACCTTCTTCACAAGTATCTTCACGCAGTTCTTTGGTAAGTTGGAACAAGAAGTTCCGGATCAAAAACTATAATTTAATAGATGAAACGAAAAACGAAAACCCCTCCACCTTTTCCATTATTGAAATATTTTTGCATCAACTTTTCTATCTGGTAAACCATCTGCTTCATTGTGCTGACAGATCCCGAGGGTATAGCAAATGTACAAAAATCACTTGGAATTGGTCACGAAGAAAAAGATCGCAGAGTCCGTTGAGTTTCTTCGAGGGTCTTTAAGATTTATGAAGCAGTTTGCTAAGTCATGCCTTTTCTTGATTAACAATGAAATTGAACTCTGAAACTTCTGCAACATAGCATTTTGCGGTGATTCTTTTGTATTGGTTAAACACCCTCCATGATGTTATAGTTACATGCATGTCTGGTGAAATTAGAATATTTGGATACATACAAATGTTGCAACATGTTCTTAACTATTTTAATTTTCACCAAAGAGAAGTGCATTCTCTTCGTTCGGGCTCTCCTTCAACCATAATGATAATCGACTCACTGCCACTTTAATTGAAATGAATATTGACTTTCTCCTATCATAGGTTTCTTGAATACTCCAAGGCAAGATGTTGGGTTCGAATTCCACTTGGGTGTACGTGTGTGAGGAAAAAAAAAAAAGTTTTCTTGAATACTCAGAATTATTAAATTAATGTCAATATTACCATTTTTTTATGCCTAGATACATATAATTATATATAACATATAAATATGTCAATCGTCAACAGAGATTGATTCAAGTGGTTTTTATTGGGACAATGACCTAAATTCGAATTCCACTTGAGTGTATATATATATATATATATATATATCTGCGTGTGTGTATATGCGCGTGCGCACGTTCACCAATTTTGGTATAAAATAATTACTTTTTCATAACATACCATAATTTTTAAAAGGGCTAATTCCACACACTCTCTTATCCTTTGGGGCTTAGTGCGTTTTCCCCCCTAATCTTTGAATCAATGTAATTTTCCTCCTAACATTTAAAAACTATCACACTTAACTCATTTTAACAAACTTTGACCGTTGATTTCTCATCTGTCATGGCGACTCAACCTTCAAGACCACTGTGATTGTATTCGTCTCTCCACTGAAGCACGAGAGATGCCCCACAAACATTCCCCTAGGCAATTGTGCTGCTAAGGAATAACCTCGGTGATTTTGTAAAAATGGTGTTCTTTTTTAGGCCTGTTTCAATTCTGGTGTACTTTCTAAAGGTATTGCAATTTTGGTGTGATCCGCCTTTGGCAGAAGCGGAACAGAAAAAAATTAATTTTTTTTTATTAGTTTTCTTAAGTTACGCTTTTAGGAAGAGCGTCAACACTGTTTATACGCCGTCAGCGGCGTGCAAGCGTTAACGGAACTTGGTTATTGATGAATAGTAATTCCGCCATCTCTGATGGCGGAATTTGGGCGATATTGGCCCCGCAGAATTTCCCGAGTTTTTGGGCAGAGATGGCGATATTTTGGTGGGGGCGGCCCTTTTGAATTTTTGTTATTTTTCGGGTTTTTTTTATTCGTAATGTACAGTTATTCCGCTTGTAGGAAGAACGGAATTGGAAAAGCTGAGGTCAACATGAAAATAATTGTACAGGTCTTGCATGTGCATGACAATTTTGCACCCCTTTCTTTCGGATTTATATAAGCACGTTCAGCCTAATTTTTATTTTTTTTCCGACACAGTGATCCGCACTCCGTACCCGGAGCTAATAAAATATAATATGTTTATTGAATAACTAGTGATTCCGCTATCTGCGATGGCGTAATAAATTAAATAATACTTTGTAATTATTTTCGTTGGCCGAATGAATAAAAAATTGTAACAATATTTCGTGAAACATTCCATTAAAAATTGGGATGAATGAAATGCGAACATATTAATTATGAAGTCTCCTCAGAATTACCGTTATGGTATATTTGAATATCATAGTGAAACTTTGGAAAAGTACATAGATTGTCTATTATAGAAGAAAGCATTACTATGTAAAAGTGTTTGACAAACAATACCACATATGTAATTGAAAAATTACTTAAACATACTGAAGGTGGAAATTTTTTTATTTATTATTATGGTACACGCAAAAGCATACTAAAGAAGCTCATACACTCATGTTAAGAAGGTTACAACAACATGGCTGCATCAAAGAAAAACGTTTCAATGTATCCCTCCCCTTGCTGCCGCTCTTGACCTCGCTCGTGCCTGAGAACGATCCATTTCCATCGGAAATCTTGTGGTACGGTCCCTACCTGCATTTCCCCTTCTTACCCCACCTCTTTTTGGACGTTCCTCGTTAGTGTTTATCAAATGAAATGAAGCCTCTGGCCAATATTCTTCATCCCAAATCGGAAAGAAACCTCCTTCGTAAGTAGCCAAGTATTGATCAAGCTGATAATACCAGGCGACGTAATCAGAAATAGAAATTTGAAATGACTTGGCCGCCTTCATGACATGCGAACATGGGATTCCATACTGTTGCCAAAACCCACAAGAACATGTATTCTCTGTTAAGCAGACTATATGTTTTCTTGAACGCCTCCGCGACCCATCATTTTGAGTAATAATTTCAGCTCTATAATCTCGATGGTCGAACAACCGAGCTGTATGAAGACCACAATTTTTTAGATTTGTTTCCAGTATTTTCCATGCGTAATCTGTCCAGTGGTGGGCGACTGTTTTTTATTGTAGCCCATTTTTTTGGCGGTCCACGAAATATTGTGCACTTCGGTTCAATGTAGACTCCACGATCGGTATAATCGGTAGACGGCGGACATTTTTGAGGACCCCGTTGAAGCATTCCGAAATGTTAGTTGTTGTCATACCGCACCGCATACCGTCATCATGTGATACCGTCCACATTTCTGGCTCCAGATTGTCGAACCACTTGATGGCAAGTAGATCTTGAATAGCAATCTGCCTCATGATTCGGTCGTAAGTTGTTTTGTCCATCGCATTGCCTGCTTGCCAACACAGATCCTTCAATCCTTGATCATGGGTTGCTTTGTAAAAATTAGAGCAAATGTGTCTGAGGCAGTATCGGTGGCAACCCAACGGCTCATTGAATTCTGGTGTTACTGATACAGCAGATATAATAGCCATGTGCCTGTCGGATACAAGACAGATTCGTCTGTTTGGCGTTGAAAAATGTTTGGCTAGATGAAACAAGAAGAAACGCCATGCTGTCTCTGTTTCCTCGTTCACCAAGGCGTAAGCAAGAGGCAGAATATTTTGATTGCCGTCAATGCCCACTGCCAATAACAGTTTATGTCGAAACTTCGTGTATAGATGAGTCCCATCTACACTTATAACCGGACGCATGTGTGGGAATGCATCTATGCATGGTTTGAATGACCAGAAAACATGTCTCACCATGTATGTGTTTGGTATAGTTGACCGATAACTTTGATTATGCATCCACTCAACTACGGTACCTGCATTTAAATTTACCATTAGATACGATGTGTGCCATTAAAAATTTTAAAAATCTATTTAGTGTAACTTGTATTATTTGTACCTGGATTCCATCTTTTAATTGCTTCCATGAAACTGGGCAATTTTTGAACGGAAGTATCCCATGTACCAAATTCTATAGCGCGGGCTTTTTTAAGACCCTGCCATGCCTTAGAGTACGAGATATTTATCCCGTAAGTACTGTGTACTTGTGTCTGGACGTTGCTGACTTCATAACCGTAGTCGGTTCGAACAAATGGTAGGATCAAACTTGCTACGAATGCTGCACACAGGTTAGCATGGTCATTTGTTTCCTGAAGCGGCAAGCAATAATGTGTGGGTGTTAACTTTGTTATTTTCCAGTACCCTTTGCCTTGCCTCAAACTAGCTCGTAGTTTCCACGGGCAAGTATCGTCCATGCATGCAATATGCCACGTCCTTGGCCTACTCTCAGAAACAGTATACTCCCTCTTGGTCCATCTGATGCTGTGATCCTTTACCGCGGCAATGACGTGTGCTTTATTCTTGAACGTCATCCCAACTGTTAATACTCCAGTATTTTTATCATACACCATTCCCGCTACGTTTGTCGGGACATCAACGGAATTTGGTGGGACCTCCGGAAACATATCTAACAGATATGGGTTGACAATCCTGATCCTGCCACCAATTCCGGTCTGACTCGTACTGATGTCGTTATAATTAGGGGTGACAGGCTCACCGTCAATATGAGTCGGTGGCGTTTGTGCCAGGCCGCTATGCATCCCACGTATGAAATCATCTTCGTCCTCTTGAACCACGCCATCAACGGCTGCGTCAGGAGGATCTGCTGCTTCGTCGTTGTTCATTTCGTCTTCGGAGTTCACCAACTCTTGGTCCCTGCAGGAATTGGCTACTGGATCCGCCAAATTTGCTTCGGTTGATCGTGATCCTCCTGGGAAAACAAACTCGTCGTCATTGGTCGGCTGGAATTCGTTGAAGTAGCTTGTTGATGTTGCATTTGGATCTGGAGAAATCTCGTGTGGTTGTCCATACTCCACATGGTATTGGGCATCGTAATCAAATGGAGATTGGTAAGGGACACTCATGTTGACATCTTGCGACGCAGCTGTTTCTCCATGCTCGTTGATGCCCATCGTATGTAAACCTTGCGTTATCGCCGTAACGACGGGGACATCCTGTTGGGATAGCATAGACATGTAATTGGACATCTCGTTTCCATATTCGGATTGAACGAAGATCGGGACGCACTCCAATCTCTTTGATGGGTTAGTAAAGTAGCCTAACTCACCGTCATTTGAAATTTGGACAAGCTTCTCCATGGGGGGATCTCGTGAAATTAGACAAGAAGCTGAAATTTTGACGTTGTACAACTCACGATGAATATGCAGATAAGTGTAAATGTGATCTAGTAAATCCGAATATGAAGCATTTCTCGGTAAACTTATTATACCAAATGGTTCAACATCGCAGTGTATTTGGTAGTTGGACTCTGTAACACTACCGCCGTGATGGACGAGAAAACCTATGGTATCCATCTGGGGGGTGGTAATTTTTTTTTTCTTTTTGGGAACGGTAAGGCCAAGTTAAATATCTAAATAGTAAGGATTTAATTTCAGGTGAAGGATATTGAGGTCTGCATGTAAACTGATGCGAATGCATGAATGGTCCGTTGCACGCATCTTATATAGCTCAATGTGTTGGCACCTATTGCAGATAAAAGGAAGCATAATTGAAGCACATTACCTAAACGTCTTACCCGTGGGAAACGTCTTACCCGTCGAGAGAAACTTAACATAATAACCCACCCCGGTTACAAGTCGGATTACTATATTTCTGATGAAGAATGAAGAAATTGCATTGCATTTGTTTTTTGTGTTTGCCTCATGTATTTCGTGTTATGTGTAATAAAATATTCAACATTTGGTCTTGTACACGCGATAAACTAAATTGAATTTTAATTCTAAAGATACATGCATATGGAGTCATATTGCGAGATTAAATGCAAATATTTCATGAATTACTATGAAATTAAATGCAAATATTTATGTTTATGGACTTTACATATATTTCATGAATTTACAAGAAGCTTTCTGTCCAGAACCCCATCAGAATCAATCACTTTGCATTAACTTTACTTGTCCACATAAATGCACCAGATTGGAGGTCCAAAACACATTAGGTATTAACATTCATTCCAAATTACTACAACCATCTAAATTTACACACACACAAGACCTACTCACCCTGCTTGAATTCAAACGCATGCACAGCGAAAACAACTACTTCCTATTGCCAACAGTTCTGCATATCCTGAAACCAACCCAGCATCAGTTACTTGGTCAGGAACATAGTCCTTCTAACGGTGAGGTTTGGGACATGAATTGCGTCCGCATTTTGGGGGTCGACGCTCTCGGAACGGCTGCACTCTACGTAACACAGGCTGTGCATTTGTTTGTTCGGCTCTATCTGCGTGCATGTCCCTTGTAGCCTGACGTACATTTGCAGCCTGCACTTCCTCGTACACAAAAGGCGTCAAAGTCAGCGGTAATATCTCTTCTTGCTGTTCACTCGCTTGCGTGTCCGGGACATTCTGATCATAATAATGCGGCGTAAGCTCATGCACACCGAAAGCATCCGTCGTGGAGTTTGGAGATTGATAGGGCCCGGGGTTGTAGGGTGACTGTAACACAAAAGGCCTGCCGGCGATGTCAAACGTCCCCTCGTCAAATTCTTCGACGGTGCTAGATTCACCAGCTTCGGGGACGCCATGCAATGGCACCGAACTTGTTCCAGCACATTCTGCATTACCAGCGGCTGAATGGGGGCTATCAAACTGCTCCTCTTGACCTGCATTTTCTTGGTCAGCTGCCGCAGGCTCGTTTCTACGCCGGCGACGTCCGCGTGGCAGCTCCTCAACAAACTGCGCACGCCGTCTAGCTTGTGTGGGTTGTGTCGGCATTTGAGACGGTGCTTCACCCAACCCTATTGACAGTCGGGCCATGTCACGCAGGACTTCGCTCTGTCTTATAACCTCCTCAGCGAATTCATGGAACCGGGCAGCATCGTGGTAATCGGTAATGTTCCGGGCAGTTTCGATCATGCTCCTCGCACTTTCATCCTGCAAATAACATGTAATAGGTTTATCGATATTCAGCTGCGAATTATTTTACAATAACAATAACTGAAAACAAATATCAGTGAGAAAGGGTATGCATCTTACTCCCAAAACTAATGCACAAAATGAAGCTTAAAATTTTGTGCAGCTGCACCATTCCTATCCAATCTAAAACAATTGAGTTATACTTACCACGTTCCAAGCGAACTTCACATCCGGCGGGTGGTAGCCGTCCAATTGTTGCAGCTCGTTAATGCCGTAGTTCGCGCTGAGTGATGTGCGAGGTGATGTTGGGGATATCCATCGACGCGTGATCCTTAGATACCAGCTCATGTAATCCTCTGTCACCCCTACTTCATCGCCGTTCTGAAATTCGTATACATGATTCTCTTTGTTATCCCATATTTGTACAGATGTTGAATGAAACTGTGCCCAAGAACGACCAACTTTGCCCTGTCTCGTACGCCCGTGTAAGAAATTAAACAACCCCAAGTACAGGCATTACCCCAATGTCAATCCTTCCATGTATCCAGTCAGGAGCAAGTGGCGTAATCCGCGACAATGCCCATACCTAGCACACGTAAAGCACAAAATTAAACAATTAACATCGAAGGCATTACAATGTTTAACTAAATTTACATTTAATGGGACCTGGAGTAGTTGTAAGGCGCCACCAATGTTGTGACTGGACCTTCTTGCAGCGAAGCACAACTCCCGATACAATTGAGCTAGTAATGCGCTCCCCCAACTATAACTTGCAACCTCCGCGATAACCCCTTCAACGTCCTCGACCCATTCTTCATCATCGTCAGGTGGAGGCCTGTAGCCGAGATTTAAAAGATATATCAACGAGACTAAGTTCCCGCTGCTATCCGGCCACATTAAACATCCCATCAGCATCAAGATTGCACACCGGGCCCAAACAAGCACATCCTGATCAGAACTATCATCAACTATTGGATTGTTTATCATATAACTTCGGATATCAGTCATTTTCACGGCCCATCCTTTGAGCTTACTTGGTTTGAAACCCAAGAAACGGTGGCAGGCCTCTTCCCAATCAATTAACCCCAGGTCTGCCCCAGTTACGGCACGCCCTCTTATTGGAAGGCCCCATAGAATTGCAACGTCTTCCAGTGTTACTGTGGCCTCGCCGACTGGCAAATGAAAAGAATGAGTCTCCGGCCTCCACCTCTCAACCAAAGCAGTTATCAAATGACGATCGATATCCATCTCTGCTGCTCTATACATGCCGTAGAAACCCATTTCAAATAGATACATAATCACCCGAGGATGAATTTCCAAATGAAATCGACTCGAATCCTGCGCAAAAAACCCTGGTCTCCTGTGGCGGCATACCAATGTACCATCAATTCCGCCATACTTACCATCGATAACATTTCTACACCTATGATCCTCTTGCTCATAAAGTACACTCCCGTCCAAAGGCCCATATGTATCCTCCATTGTAATGACCTACAAAAAAACAAAAAACCAAAAACCTATTAAGTCTACCAAACAAATTGATAAAATGTAAGCAAACTATATTACCAAAGTTATTTGCAGCCATGTTAATATTTAAGGTTTACAAACAAGGTATTGTAAAGCGAGTCACACAGACTTCGTTCTAACAGTTGATAATAAGGTTATGTAAATCAGTTTTCAACTATGAAGCAAACTTGACAGCGGTCACCCATACTAAACCGCTACAGTCGTGCGTGAAGAGAGTATGTATGTGCTTTCCATTTTGTAACCAAACCCATAACCTCCCTTGCATCAAGTCAACATACAACAGTTTATCCAATATTTGAACTGCAACAAACATGGCTCAGGTTCAGGCATATTTCAGTAAACACCTCATTCCAACATATTGTTAACGTTGTCAACACCCCAGTTATGACAGTAACAAGAGCATTCCACAGCATTCATAAAACAATACGTTTACTTATATCAATTTCATTACCATACTCAAACAATCTAATGCAGTACTACATAAAACAATTTCATTTCTGTTAGAAGGTGGGGAAAGCTGTACAATTTGAAATACACAGCATGCAAGTGTGCACTTCCAAGGATACAAAGACAAGAAACAAACAATGGCATCTGCTCAGGTTTTTTCCCTGAGCCTAAAGTCAGTATTTGATGCAAATCTGACTTGTCACTGCATATGTTCCACTAATTTAGATTGTATTCATAAGCCAAACTATTCTAAATTAAGTGAAAGGGGAGGTCTGTGTAATTTGAAATACACAAAATGCAGATTCTCAATAGAAAAATCCAGTTTCTCAATAAATAAAGCAGAGTCTCAATCTACAATTGCAGAGTCTCAATCCAAACTTACAGAGTCTCAATAAATCTGCCAACTTCAATAATCCAAATACATATTCTGAATACAGTAAAAACATATGTCCAGGCAAAAAAAAAAAAAAATTCAAATAAGAAAGAAATAAGGGACTAATGACAAACTGCTGAAACTATGGCTTATGAATGATTACATATTTCCTAATAGACTTCTTGTCTGTTCCAATTAGTGACTGATTGCTTTCTGCCATTACAAGATGCACTTACTGTCATAATACATTTCCATGGCATGTGAAAAGAACCTTATACAGTTCTGAAAATTTAATTCTCAATCATATCATTTTATTCAAAATAAAAAACAACAATCAAAGCATTCTACAAGAGTGACAGTGGGAGTGAATTAGTCTGTAACCAGATAATTGCTCAGAGTCAGGACAATTGCTATTCCGCTATCACATAAACCAACCCAATTTTCAATTTAAACCACTCAATTTTTCGTTGTAAGAGTAATATTTACATAAGTTGATAACCTATATGTATATACCCTCGTCATTACCTGAAAACATTTCCATAGGTTTACTAAATATATAATGTTTTGTCATCATTCATTCTAATTGGGGTATTATACCGTCAAAAAGATCATTTCTTAGTCAGGCTAAAATGCCCTTCATTCTACCTAAACATTTGGACTTTACCTAAACATTATCACTAATCTTACCTAATAGTTAAACTCTATTGGTCTATCATTGGTTTAAATCAATTGGTTGGCCTTTATTTGTAATCCTACGCCAAACAAATTAAGTGTAACAACTGCGGGGCCTCTCAAGCACTCACTAAGCGACCATGACAACCAAAAGCTTTAATATACCATTTTTGGGGCTGCCTTTGAAACCTCTGATTTACAGACATGGGGGACCATGAAAGGGACATTTTAATGAAGAATCAAAAGGGTCCGACAGGGACTTTTGAGTGGAAAGGATTTGGGGAACAGAACCAGGACCACTAAACCACAACCTACTTTCCGAGTGTGGTAAATTTAATGCAGAAACATACAAAAATGGCCAATTCCAAAAAACTATATCTACATACATGCATGTCATAAACTTGCAGCAGTCTCGCCATTCCGAAACAAACATTACGCATAATACAATTTAAGCCTACTCACGATTGCAATCCAGGGCGGCGAGCTAAATATGAAAATTTTTACCTAAATCTGCGATTGAATATGCCAATGTATGGAGTCGGTGGACGGGGATCAGTCTTCGCCCAACAATTGCGCAACAACGAACGAAATGCTGGTCCTTTTCGAGCAACTTCCGGCGAATAGCCAGTCAACGCCACCAAACCACACCCGCTTCGCTAAATCTGAGCTACAACGTCAAACGCCGTGCTATCCATTAACCCTTACAGCAATATTTCACTTAAGTTGAAAAGGGGCAAATAAGGAGAACAAGGGTTTGGTGCTGTGAAATTCAGCTTTTCCAATTCCGTTCTTCCTACAAGCGGAATAACTGTACATTACGAATAAAAAAAACCCGAAAAATAACAAAAATTCAAAAGGGCCGCCCCCACCAAAATATCGCCATCTCTGCCCAAAAACTCGGGAAATTCTGCGGGGCCAATATCGCCCAAATTCCGCCATCAGAGATGGCGGAATTACTATTCATCAATAACCAAGTTCCGTTAACGCTTGCACGCCGCTGACGGCGTATAAACAGTGTTGACGCTCTTCCTAAAAGCGTAACTTAAGAAAACTAATAAAAAAAAATTAATTTTTTTCTGTTCCGCTTCTGCCAAAGGCGGATCACACCAAAATTGCAATACCTTTAGAAAGTACACCAGAATTGAAACAGGCCTAAAAAAGAACACCATTTTTACAAAATCACCAATAACCTCCCTGCCTAAGCTACCAAAACTCAATCTTAGAGCTACTCCCTAGGATTTCTTTATTTATTATATTATATATGTTTGAAATTTGTAACTTTTTATGGAGCGGTGTAATTTAATATTTTGACACTATATTAAATTAATTGAGATTTTGTATTTAAACTTTTGGGTATGCAGATACCAATAAAAAGAGTTTTACACTTTAATCATTTGACCCATATTTTTTTAAATTTTTCTACTTTAATCCTTCTTACATATTTGTATAGTTATAATTCATATTTGTCTAAATAAAAATATTACAAACTCCATTTTTAAGAGTTTCAAATATTATAAATTCTCTCATTCTATTAAAGGTAAAATGGTTAATTCGCTCTTTAAAGAACTTAAACCACACTGAAACGGAGTTTTTTATAATTTTTAAAACTCAAAAGTGCAGAGTATGTAATATTTTCATCTAAACAGGTAATTTCAAAACTATACCATCTCGTAAAGGTATTAGAAATATGAAATTTTTCTGAAAATGGTAATTTTGAAAACATATTACAATACTTTTTGGAGATATTGCAAATATATCTACATCTATGTTGCACGGACACGGACACGGCGACACGGACACGACACGACACGGACACGGCGACACGGATTTTTTCCAAATTTTAGGGCACGACATGGCTCCGATACGGCTATATTTTATATAAATAAATATATTTTATATATAAATAAAAATATTTTATAAGTATAATCTATGTACCATAAAATATTTATAAAAATATATAATATTAAAAACTAAAATAAGTTTTGTTATTTCAATTTTCTCTCCAAAAAATTCAAAAAATATTAAAAAAAGCATAAAAAAATGATCAAATTTGCCGAGCCGTGTCCTCGTCGTGTCGGACACTCCACCTCGCCGTGACCGACACCGTGTCCCAATTTTTTTTTTTCGGACACTCCTTCAGCCGTGTCCGACACGTGTCCGAGCCGTGTCCGTGTCCGACACGTGTCGGACACTGCACGGACACATTTTTAGGCGTGTCCGTGCTTTCCTGATCTACATTAAGCCGGTTATACTGTAGCCAACTACTTTTTGGAGATCTTCGCGTCAATTTTTTCTGGAATGATAGAACGTGGTGTGTGCAATCCTTACAAACCTTTGTAGGGCCTGTGTGGGCAAAGAACATTGCAGACATACCTATCCTAAGATATGGAGTTGATAAACCGGTTTGGGATCTGGACAACAGTGGAGATTTAAGTCTGTGTACCATGATATCAGACTCAAGAGGGAAAAATCACAACTTTTAAAAGCAATATGGGGAACCAAACTAATGCCAACTATCCAAATTTTCATGATTAGACTCTTGAAGGACTGGCTACCGGTTGATGATAGATTGGAGAGAAAAGGCCTCGTTATTCCTTCTAAATGTGTCTGTTGCGCGGCGAGAGAAACTCTTAACCATGTGTTCCTCACGAGCAACAAAATAAGGCGCGTCTGGGATTATTTTTATGACCTTTTCGATATTAACCAGAGAGAACTTGCTTCTCCAAGTGATGCAATGCAAGGATGGAGAACTTCAACGCCGTTCAGCACTCAAAATCATATTCGTATCATTATCCCGATCTTGGTTTTCTGGTTTTCTTGGCTTGAGCGTAACAATAGCAAACATAACGGAAGTCTCTTTTCTTATCTCAATATTATCAAAAGAGTTAAGAATTATGTGTATCAACTAAGAGTTGTGGGTTACTTGCGCAGGTCATGGTGGATTGGAGATATACATGTGGCAAGATTCTTTGGTATTGTTCTGGAGGAAAAAAGCCAACGTTGTGAAATGGCTCAAACCACCACAACAATGGTTAAATCTCAACACGGACGGTTCCTCTCGAGGAAACCCAGGCCCCGCCGGAATAGGAGGTATTATCAGGAATGTATCTGGTGAGGTCATTTACGCCTTTAGTCATGGAATCGGACAAGCTACCAATGTGGAGGCTGAGATCAGAGCGATAGAATTGGGAGTGGCTAAAGCGTCCGCAATGGGATGCCTTAATCTCTGGGTGGAGGTGGATGCGCAAGTTGCCATTGCTATCTTAAGGCGAGGTAAAGCAGGGGACCCGAGACTCCAAATGGCAGTTACGAAGCTGTGGTCTTATATCCCCTACATGAACATAAAGATCACACATGTATATAGAGAAGGGAACAAGGCGGCGGACTTGCTTGCTTCACTGGGAGCAATACATCAACTTGACTGGGTTTTCCCAGATTCACCGCTCCAGAATGAACTCATGGGGATAATTCGTTTGGAGAAATGGGGGGTCCCGAATTTACGTGTAAAATGATCAAGTGCCAGGAATCATGGAGCAGAGTCTTGGGTTCAGATGCAAAGAATGGTGAAGAGGGAGCTATGATGTTCAACACCTTGTATAAGGTTATCATGATGCAGCAATTTCTAAACATGGCTCTGGCTAATTATAATTATAATTATGTTCATAACTTCTACTGTACTTTCGAGTTGACTAACATCTTCTGGTTTACAGAGTGTGAGCATGGAATTAGGAATGATGTGCAGGTTGTTCAATTGGATTGGCACAAAGAACGGCTTAGGGATGTTAATTGCAGATTGCTGGTTAAACTTTGGAAAATAAATTGCTACAGGAACTCCTTGAGTAAGTCTTACATCATTTCTTTGATTTCTTGGTGTCTGGACTTGAACAATTGGTTTGATGTTGTTGAGAATCATATATTATTGAAAGCAAATCATGGCCTTGATTTATGCCAAGTCGGGAAGGTGTGGTTGTTAATCTTGCGGGAGCCTAATTGCTTGGAGGAATTCATGGCAAATTACATCATGAAGAGAGGTCAACTTTCGAGGATTGCCTGGATAAATGAAATTGACGGTTCTAATATTGTTCATGATGTCAGACATCATCTAAACACCAACCTTAAGAGTCCTGTGGACGCTAGCCACTTGAATGCGCTCTTCCGTTGCCATATGAGCTTCGCCTTGAAGTTCATGTTGCCTGGAAGACTGGGCGCCTCGGGGAAAATTACAAAAATGGTATACCAACTCGGGCCATTTTACACTTTTGGTACAAAATGTTTTCCGGCGACATCAAAACCCCACAACTCCAAAAATTTTGCAAAATCATGCAAAATTTCGCCGGAGCTGGAAAAACCGATCGGAAATCCGCTCCATTTTCAGAAAACCACTTGTGACGTGGCTTTAAGTCCTGCATATGTCCAACGTGGGCGCCACATAAGACGAACATTGTCAACTAGCCGATGAAGTGTCCTCCACCTAATTTAACACTTAAAAAACAATTGAGCATTTTATTAAATAGGATTATTGTTATAAATTTTGTGATTTAACTTTATTAATATTTAAAATAAATTTGACAAAATAAAAAATCAAAGACCTTTCCACCTTTTCGATTATTGAAACACTTTCGCATCGACTTTTCTGTCTCGTAAACTATCTGCTTCTTCGTGCTGACAGATCCTGAGGGCACAGCAAATGCACAGAAATCACTTGGAATCAGTTACGAAGAGAAGGATCGCAGAGTCCGTTGAGTTTCTTCGAGGGATTTTAAGATTTATGCAGTAGTTTGTTAAGTCATGCCTTTTCTTGATTAACAATGCTATTGAACTCCCAAACTTCTGCAACATAAACAGTGATTCTTTTGTAATGGTTACACTCCCCATGATATTATAGTTTATTCATCTCCAATATATGATTGATGTTAAACAAGAAACCATCTTCATTTTAAACCGGGTTTTCTTCATCCAACAGACCAACACCGTTTTGGTTTCTCTAATTGTTACGAAAAATATTGTACGACTCTTGGTACAGAGTAAATTAATTAAAACTTACAAATTATAAACTTATAGAAAGAATTGCGGAGAGTGAGCAAATGTACAAATAATACATAACATTCTAACTCACCTGATTCGATCGAATCCAATCAATTATAATAACAGGTGCAGTACCACTTGATTAGTTACTCTCTTAAAAATTTCACCGATCAAATGACAAGTAAAAAACACTTGCCTCTAAACCAATTTCGAGCGAGAGTATTACCTCAAGAATATAGGGTTATATATATTAATTGAAAAACCACAGGGTACTTTTATGCCAATTAGAAAAGCCACAGGTTTGTGGGTCCATTTTACTCATTTATATATAATACAATAAGAATTAGTTTACTTGGACCTAAAAGGCAAGATTAGATTTGGCATCTGCCTATTAACTGTGTTTACTTGGATTGACTTCCAGCCTGTTGGTGGCCCGTAGGCCCAGTGCATTTGACATGCAATGATGGAGTAATTACCAACTCCAAATTGGAGTTGCAAATTAGCCTAGATGGACTAGATAGAAAGACCAAAAAGTATTTATACTCCTTGTATTAGCCCAGATTATTCCCTCCACTCCTTGTACCAAATAAGGGGTATTATGGGTATTTACAATGAAGTCGGATAGACATAATATATTGAAGTAAACAGGCCACCTTTTTTTACAAACTTAAAAGGCTCACTTTTATGCTCAAGTAAACGCCGGGCTTGTTAAATAGATTACAATCCATATGCCAATAACCATATCCCAATGGATTCAAACAAGCCCAAGGCTGCGTTTACTTCCCTTGGTTGGAAATTAGTGGGAATGGGTTAGCAATTGAAACGAAGTTGGGCTATTTATCTACCAGGACTTTTTACTTTGAAGTTTTGGAGATATCACAAACTGTGCTGTTTTTTACCTTGCTTGGTTGGTGTCCATTGGTTAACACATCAATTTATCAATATACCCACACCTTTTGAATGAAAGGAATTTGGGGGAAAATATTGGGAGAAAGAACGAGGGACATGAATGTAATTACCATTGTGAAATTAGGGACAAATTGGTAATTTTGATTAAACAATCCGTACTGGATAATTAAAACCTCCACTTGGATGAGAAATGTAACCCCACCCTTTTCATGTACTTAACCCGGAGCCCCATGAAATTGGTTAGAATACATAATTGCAAAGTAAACACATGTAAAGGCTAGATTAAATATCCCAACTCCCCATTTCTCTTGTAGTAAACGCAGCCAAAATAAACTAATTCTAATAGTTTATATTCAATATTGAGTATATTCTACAAAGGGAGCATTTACTTTACATGAAAAGGGGAGTTGAGTTAAACAAACCCCGCTTTTCAACCATTTACTTTGAATAGGGATGGCAACGAGCCGAGCCGAGCCTTGGCCTTTTTTCAAGGCTCGGGCTCGGCTCGACCAAGGCTCGAACCTGGCTCGGCTCGGCTCGAGGCTCGGCTCGAACCTGGCTCGGCCCTTAATATTATTTTTATTTAAAAAATTAATTTTTTTAATAATTTAATATATTTTTATATATAATAATATATATTAAATGAATATATATAATAAATATATTATTTTTTTATTCATTTTGTATTAAATTTAATGAATATATATATAATATTATATATTAATAAAATATTTATATACATAAAAATTAAAAATATTATTTTTTTAATTAAATATATGGGTTCGCGAGCCGGCTCGTGAGCCACGAGCCAAGAAATAAAGAATCCGGGCTCGACTCGGCTCGGCTAGGCTAGTGTAGCTCGCGAGCCGGCTCAGCTCGTTACCATCCCTAACTTTGATTGGTTGCAAAAAGCTCCTTTTCCTGGAGCCCGGTTTTACAATGGGAAAGGGTAGATTATTTAGCCACTCAATTTGGAAGTTGCTAAATAGACCAGTGGTAATTGATGACTAGATATTACCATTCCGCCCTGTCCTTTAGTCAGTGTTTTCAAAACTGGACCGGATCGGCCGGTTCGACCGGTTCAACCGGTGATCGGTGCCTTGTCCGGTCCGGATAGGCCACCTAAACCGGCGGGACTCGGACCAGTTCAGGGCCGGACAAACCGGTCGGTTAACCGGCGGTTTTGGGCCCTGAAACCAAACCGGACCGCCGGTTCTATAAATAACAAAGTTTTTTTTGAAAAAAAAAATAAAAAAGAAAGAAAGAAAGAAAATATTATTTTTTCTTGAACGTTACTGTGCGTTGCCGTCTTCGCCTTCACCACCAGCGCTGTGCAGCCATTGAGAAAAGTAAAATATCCAGATCCATTATTTGAGAAGATTCACACCGAAGATTCACGTCGCATACAGTATAACATCGATAAATTAATACTCGATAAATTAATAACCTCGCTAAAATAATAATTTTCTTCGGTCCCAAGTCGGGATCAACGTGGTAAATTAATAATTCGCTAAATTTATAAGATAATACAAAAAAAAAAAAAAAAATCATATAGGTCCCATTTGATATATAAATTAATAATTCATCTGTATCAAAATATTTCATACATAATACATAAGTAAACTAAACAGGTTTCTGAAAGTATGAATCTAATGTTGTTTGTTTCTTCTTGAAATCAATATCACCTTGAATCTCATCTCTAACCCTTCTTATTGCATTAAGAATATCAGGTGTAGTCTTCTCATATTGCAAAAGGAAGTGATGTAAGGTGATTGTTGCATAATACATCTATTTATATAGTAACTTAGTTAATGAATGTACGTGTAACTAGATTAATAATTGAGTGGATTTATACATTTTAATGAATGTAGGTACATGTAACTACATTAATAATTGTAAGTAGATTTATATATTTTATTAAGATATACATAGAATATTGAAAATATATCAGCAAAAATACATGAATTTGGTTAAGTATGCATAATTAATAGTCAATGTACAAATTAGTTTTCACGTACACCTAGGTACATTCATAATATGGACCCAAAAAGTATATAATTTATAAATTAATAATTATTAATTTATACGATTAATTAATACCTCGCTAAATTAATAAAATTTGACGATCCCAACAGCATTAATTTATGGAGGTTATACTGTATTTGTTCTTGAGAAATTCAAGCAAAATATGAAAAGAAAGAGATTGCGTGAGAGAGAGGAGTAAAGAAAATTGGGAAAAAGATCGGGCAACATCTACTTATATACGCGTTTACACTATTATTTGCACAAATCTACTAAAAATATGTTCAATCTTTATAGAAAATAAATAAAAGATATAATGTATATCTCTTAATTTTAGAAAACAAATTCTAATTGAGAGGTTTACATATTTAAATCTCCAATTATTGCATATCTTTGAAGATACTAATCTGCGGTTTTCCCAATTAATTTTTTTTCTTATTTTATAAATTATACATTTCCTATAATAATAATTTTTGATTTGTTAGATATTTATCTTTTTAAGGAATTTGTTAGATATTTCTCAAAAAATATTAATTTTTTTAAAAATATTTGAATTTTATGTATATTTTATAATATTATAATATTATATAAATATATATATTTAATAAAATAATATTTATTTATTTATGACGTCACACCGGTTCAACCGGTAGTTGAACCGGTCGAATCGATCCGACTGGTAACCAGTAAGGCCATCGATTCATCCTCCGGTCCGGTTTTGAAAACATTGCCTTTAGTACAATATTTACATCAATTTGCTGCCAGGCTGCCAGCTCATTATGGGAGTGGTCACTGTTCCAAATTACTTTTTTTTTTTTGTTGCACCAGGAGGCAGAACAGATGCCCAACTAAACCATATCAAACCCAATCTGAACAGGATAATCATCCCAAACCATAGTTTCTTCAGTAACTTCGTGCCCTATCTTGGCCAATTTATCGGCAAGAGAGTTGCATTCCCTTCGGACATGATTCAACGTGCAGGTCCAAGGCATCCTCATCAGTTTTCGGCAGTCTTGGATAATCAAACCCATAGGGTGATCGTCGACGTTCTCCGTCATAATGAGATCAACCACATTTTTCGAGTCGCACTCCACTTCTATCTTCTCGAATCTCCGATCCCAGGCTAAGCGTAGGCCTTCCCTAAGACCCAGCAGTTCCGCGGCAAGGATGTTCGTGGCTACTAGCTTTTTCGTGAAACCCAGCAGCCATCTGCCTTGATCATTTCTGACAACTCCACCTGCTGTCGCCTTGCCCGTTCTTTCGACGAAACTACCATCCGTATTCAACTTAACCCAGCCTTCTCTTGGTCTATTCCAATTAACCATAGCCGAAACAGGTTCTTTCCTGGTCTTCACCTGCTGCATGCTCAATAAATCAAGAATAAGAGTGGTCATGTTATGCAGAATCGAGCTCACAGGATCTCTGCGTCCTCTATATTCACAGTTATTTCTATGTTTCCACAAGGACCAAATAGCCGCAACAAAGACCAAGTCCCAATTAGCTTGTGTAACCAGCTTGTTTCTGAGATTAAGAGTTCCCGCTTTTCCCATCCAGTTTTCTTCGTTCAGCTGCATCAACTTGCGCCAATCTTCTTCTGATAGCAGCGATCTCCAAATCAGATTCGCAATAGTACAATTCTTGAAGATATGCAGGATATCTTCTCTAGGAGCCAAGCACCGCCTGCACCGGGCATCGTTACCCAGATTGCGATCCACACGGAGTGCATTGCACATGATGCTTCGATGGTTGATCTGCCATAAGAAGCATTTCAGTTTATTAGGCAGTTTACTACTCCAAATAAGCTTCCACGATCGATCCGGGTTCAGAACGGGTTGTGTCAGGGCTTCATATCCCGATTTACAGGTGTATTTGCCCGAGGCATGGCCTCCCCAAACTTGAATATCTGCTGCATCCCCATCCCAAGTAAGAGGGGTCGCCATAATTGCTTTCCTCACCTCTAAAGGTAGAATCGTTGCAAGCACATCCAGATTCCAGTTTCCATTCTCAGCCACAATGTCTTTCACCATACGCCCCTCATCAATTTGGTGGATTCCATTCGTGATATAGTCTCTAATTCTTCCCATACCAGTCCAGTTATCATCCCAAAGCATTACGTTACTACCGTTTCCGACTCTCCATTGAATTTTGTGGTTTAAATTTTTCATGCTCTTCACGATCCCTTTCCAAAGTCTCGAAGATGTTGTTTTTGGGATGTGTCGCATCAAATTGCCTCCCCTCAGATATTTTTCTCTAAATATTCTGCTCTAAGTATTCTCGGCACCTTTCAACACCCGCCAACCCGTCTTGGCTAGCATTGCAACGTTGTTCTTACTGACCTCTCTCAAACCCAAACCCCCTTCAGTTTTCTTGCGCAAGATTTTATCCCAACCTATGAGATGAGTCTTTCTTTTTGTTGGATCATTCGACCACACAAAAGCTCGGTTAAGCTGATCTAATTTCTTGCAAACGCTAGTTGGGAACCAACTAGTGTGCATATGGTAGATCGGCATGGACGAGGTGACCGACTGAATCAAAGTTATTCTACCAGCCATGTTAAGGGTCTTAGATTTCCAACCCGAGAGACGTTTCTGCACACGTTCGAGCACCTCATTGAAAGTTCTGTTAGTTTCCCGACCATCACCTAAGTGAACACCGAGATATCTTCCAATGTTCTGTTATGTTTAACGTACGCACAATTTCTTCACGATTCTGCACTCTTGTGTGAGGGAAAAACCAAAGTTTAGACTTCTGCATATTAACACGTAAACCTGAAGCCTTACAGAAGGTTGTCACAATATGTTGGATCGTTCTCGCATTCTCAGGCTTCGCCTCTGCTACCAGGACAATATCATCAGCAAAGAGTAGATGGCTGATTTTCGGACCTCTGCGACACGTTGAAACCGGCTTCCAATCTTTCGAAATAACCGCTTCCTCGATCATATAACTTAATCTTTCCATGCATAACACAAATAGATACGGTGACAACGGATCCCCTTGCCTAAGCCCACATGTCGGAACAATACGTTCCGTCGGATCTCCATTCCAAAGAATCTGAGGTTTAACACTTCTCACACTAGCAAGAATAAGAGCAACCCACTTGTCCGGAAAGTTGAAGAACTTAAGTGTTTCGTGTAAGAAATCCCAGTCAACCTTATCATACGCCTTTTCCAAGTCCAATTTGAGAATCATGCTGCCTCTCTCGCTTTTCGAATTGCCCATAGTGTGTAGGAGCTCTTTCAGGATGAGGATATTGTCATGCGTACTTCTACCTGGGATGAAGGAGCTCTGTTCTGGGCTGACAATATTCGCTATGTGCGGTTTGATCCTTGACACGATTAGTTTCGTGAGTATCTTAAGGCTGACATTAAGCAGTGCTATTGGTCGAAATTCACTAGCATCTTTCGGGCAATCCACTTTCGGAACAAGACATATGAATGCGTTGCCCATCTCTTCCGGAATATAACAGTTTTCGACGCAATCAAGAATTTGATTCGTCACCGTATCTCCCACAATGTCCCAATAAGATTGATAAAATTAGGCTTGGAAGCCATCAGGTCCTGGCGCCTTGAATGGACCCATCGATTTCACAACACTCCAGATTTCTTCTTTGTTGATCGGCTTTTGAAGGTCGTTCAAAGCTTCCACTTTCAACGTACGTTGTGATCTGCTGCGTGCTAGGTCGCCGC
Source organism: Lantana camara (assembly GCA_037501455.1). Taxonomy (NCBI): domain Eukaryota; kingdom Viridiplantae; phylum Streptophyta; class Magnoliopsida; order Lamiales; family Verbenaceae; genus Lantana; species Lantana camara. Next base: position 23,091,359 of record CM074855.1, on the reverse strand, counting down.
CATATTTTTCTCTGGACGGGGCAAAGAGCTTAAAAAAAAACTCCTGCACATGTCTCTGTAAGGTTTCTTCTTCGGAACACCACGCCCCATTAACACAAAGTGTATCAATTTTGTTCCTCTTGCGTCTCGTTATAGTCGAGATGTGGAAAAACCTCGTGTTTCTATCACCAAACTGCAACCAGTTTACCCTTGACTTTTGGAACCAAAAGACTTCCTCTTGTTTCAGAATTAAGTTGTATTCCTTTATGAGCTCAATCTCCAAATTATGCAGCGCCTCGGTCATGCGATTATCAGGGAGTTTTTGTATTCCCACTATCCTCGCTTTTAAGAGCCGTTTCCACCGAAATATGTTCCCAAAACACGATCTATTCCACTCCACCAAGGTTTCTTTTAGTTTCTGGAATGCACAGTGTAGATTAGCTCCCTCATTCCAATTTCTGTGTATGACCTCGCGGCACTCCGGATGAGAAGTCCAGGCTGTTTCAAATCTAAAGGGTTTCATTTTACGAGGAGGCATCCATCCGTCTGTATCAGTAAGAATCGGATGGTGATCCGAATGTGTCTTCGGGAGGACACGAGTTATGCTTTCGGAGAATTTTTGGGTCCAAGCAATGTTCGCCATAGCCCTATCAAGACGTTCTTTCACCTTTCTACCTCCCCTAACTGTAGCAGACCATGTATATCGTGGTCATTTTCTTTCTAAATCCATAAGGCCACAGTTGTCCATCGCTTCAGTGAACCTTAGGCACTTAGTCCAAGAGACTTGACTCCCCCCACTTTTCTCGCTGGGTCCTTTAATATCGTTAAAATCTCCCGTAAGAAACCAAGCACCCGAATAGTTCTCACTAATGTTACGAAGATCTGTCCAAAGCTCCTCCCTCTTACGTAGTTTAGGACTAGCATATACGCCAGTGCACAAACAACTTTGTCTCGATTCATGCCCAATGCGGGCATGAATCAACTGTGACGTAGACTCCAGAATTTCTACCTGGATGTTATTCTCATTCCACAACATCCAGATTCCTCCCTCCCGACCATGGATAGGAGCCCTGCACACATTACTGAATCGAAGTCTCTGCGAAGTTTCCTCCGCTCTAACCTCGGACACCCTTGTCTCAAGGAGAAAGACAATATCCGGGCGATAGTCTCGAATAAGATCTTGGAGAGTTCGTCTGAATTCCGCACTCCCTGTTCCATTACAATTCCAATAGAGGATCTTCATTGATCAACTTGGATGTGGTCTAGAGTGATGGGATTATCAACCCAACGATGGGAAATCCCTCTTAGTACCGGAGTCACTAGCTTCCCTCATCAACAAACATTGCCTCAGTGTCTCTATCTCCGACAGTCCGGCCTCTAGTCTCCCAATCCACTTCTGCTCCCCAAGTTGTGTATGGGTCACCTGTATCTCCGCTTGGTGAAAGTTCGGACTGAGATAGGTCAGATTCCCGAAAGGGCGGGCTATAATGAAAAAGAGTCGCCATGTTCGCCTGGTACATGTGATCTTCTGTCAGTATAAGTTCCTGGAACCGAGCCTCTCCCGTAGTTTCCAATCTCTGGATTTTTGTCCTTGTGTTTCTCCAAGTCAAGCTTCACTGACGGTGTGACTTGTGTTTTCTGAATGTTAGTATCAATTCTGGTAGGAGGGTTGCGCGAGGTCTGCGATGAATGAGGAGTTCGGTTCACTGGGGGAACTGTATCTTCGGTAATTGGGGAAACTGCATCTTTGTTAACGTGCGTGATTTTCTTTGATTTAATTCTTATTTTCTGAGATCCCGATGTTCCGCGACTTTCCTTATCCGTATTAGGAGGTTTCGGATTGTAAGTCTCCGCTGCGGGGCTAACTAAAGGAGGTTCCGTATTATCAGCATCTGTTTCCTCCAAAAGCGGGTTAGTAAAGATCTCATATCGGTTGTTTTGCGCTGATTTTGCGTTGTTGTTACCTAGAGTTTCCTTGCCAGCCACGCCGCTCCTTGGTGCCCCTCGGCCACCACCGGTAGTCGGCTGGCCTCCAGCTCTTCCCCTACCACGTTTGGCCGTCATCCACGGACCATACTTCAGACCTTGTGGGTCTCCAATTGTTGATCCTGTGTCTTTGTTTGTATTCGTTTTACTCACCCCTTGTCGTGGCTGATCCTCGTGCACCGGAGTGTTATGCACATTGCTTTGCATACTAGGACAGCTTCCAAGTCGATGACCCACTTGTCCACACTGATAACAAATTGACGGTAGATTTTCATATTCTATAGGCAGAATTCTTCCTTCTACATCAATTCCACTCCGCAGAGGTTTGTCTAAGTCGATCTCCATGCACACGCGTGCATATTTTCCTTTCTCTCCAAAGTCGGTGTTCTTATCTATCTTCACCGGAGATCCTATGGCAGTAGCAATCCCATAGAGAATGGGTTCTTTGTAGTATTCTGTTGATAGCCCCCTAATGCGTACCCACGAGATAGTGGTTGTAATGCGATCAATCGCTGCCTGGAACTGTGGAATCTATTTTCTTGTCACAAGATAGTTACCATTGATGACCCATGGTCCTTCCGACAAGATCGCTGTCGTCTTCTCTTGATCCTGCACTTTCAGTGTATAGCACCCATTACCGAGCTCTATCAGTTCGTAGTCCCCCTCAAGATTCCACATCTTGTTAATCCTCATCGAGAGGAGGTGCACGTTCATGCTACATCCCAAAATTCGTAGGATAATTGCATTACGCCATGGCCTGCGAATTTCCTCACGATAATCATCCTCCAAGGTGATTCTCGGGTAGGGATATTCCTCACTCGCCTCCTCAATATGAATCTTTTCGAGATCTGTCATGCTATCTGATGTGGGCTAATTTTGTACATTATTTTATGATTGAATTAAATATTCAATAATAGGATTATTGGTATTATTGGAAGAAAAAAGAAAAGAAGTTGAGAAGATATTGGGAGAAGAAGTCAGCAGTTACTACGTGGCTTTCAAATTTGAGAACGTGCCAAGACTTTAGGAGGAGAGAGAAGAGAGGAGGACCAGATACATTGAACCTGGAAGAAACCCTAGACTTGATATACTTCTCTAAAAAATTAGTCAAGGGGGATCATCGTCATTCGTCAACTTCTACAGAAAAACTCTAGATATCATATTTTTGGCATCCTCTCTCCACTATTCTTTTGCTGCAATTTCCATTGTTGTGCTAGCATAGAGATTATATTATTCAGAATTCCACTATACACGGAGGATTCAAGAGACAGACGATTATCATCAATTTTATATTTTATTCTCATTTACCATTATTCATATTTCTCATTTACTTTTTCTGCAACTTATGTCAATACTTATTTTTCCTTATTAATTTCTCTATTCACAGCTTGATTAAGTCTCCAATTCCCCGGAAATAAATCTTGTTGGTGTTTCGTCAATTTTTGGCAAACATCATCTGGCGCCGTCTGTGGGAAAATACGATTAAATCGAGTAAAAGGCGTGAGTTTTTGCAATTTTCCATGGCATCCAAAACCGGATCTAGCGGTGTATCAACTTCAGCCAACCCATCTGCTCCGGTAACGACGGGTGCTGAAAAAGCTATTGGGAGTGCTTCAAACCCGCTATTCATCGGAAGTATTCCCGTGCTAACTGACTCCACCGTCATTGCGGTTACGGAAGGCACGTCACTAACCAAGGACCACGCGGATCTCCCAAAATCCAGCTTGACGGGAGGTTTGAAGAATCCGCGAAGCGAGAACCTTGAAGTTGGAGGTGCAAGCCTGTCGACCCCTCCAGGTACAGGAGGCTCCTCACCTGGAAGGACATCCCTGCTTGAAAGATTGAACCTGCCCGTAGGAGCAGGCAGGCAGACGAGCTACCAGCCGTCTACAGAAGAGCTGGAGGCATTGCTGAACCTTAACTTCAACCCCCAGCATACTACCAGGGTGGCAGATATACCTGGAGGGGTGTTGGGGAGCAGCGCCGCTGCTATGCAGTTTCAGGCTAAACGAGCAGCTGACGGGTCTGGTGGATCAGGAAGTGGCTTTTTACCGCCAGACGCGCCCATTCACCTTACAACTAGGGAGTTCCAACAATGGATTAACGCAGCTGTAGCTCCTGCTTCGGTGCAGTGAAACCAGCCGTTGGCCCAGGGGCGCCGAACAGCCCCGCCACCGCATGAAATAGAACCGACCATGAGAGGAATGATACCCCCTTCTGCTGGAGAAGGCTTACCTCCAGTTGGGGACCCCTTGGTGCTGCCAGGAGCAGGCGGGATCGAAAACGGGGCAGCAGGCAGAGCTGCATGGCAGCCAATGGTGCCACCACCACCCGTAAATTACCAGATAGGAAGAAGAGAACCAGGCCTCTCTGAGCAGCCCGACTGGGCTGCCAGGTTACAGTAGAGGCTGGAAGAGATGGAGAGGCAAATGAGAGCAGGACCTGCTAGGGTGACCAGGAGAGGCGGACCCTTCAGCCAAAGGGTCCTAGCTGACGAACTCCTGCCAGGTTGCAAGACATCCGGGCTGCCGGAGTACAATGGTGCAACGGATCCCCAAAAGCATTTGGATCGGTTCGAGAACTTGGCCCTCCTATACCAGTACAGTGAAGGGGTGAAATGCAGAGTGTTCTTGACCACGTTTACGGACAATGCGCAAGAATGAGCTCGGCAGCTTGAGCCCGGATCTATATATTCCTTTGACCAGTTTGTTGCACTGTTTTTACATCAGTTCGCTAGCAGCAGGGGCTACCAGAAAACTCCAAATGCTCTTTACGCGGTAAGGCAGAGAGAGAGGGAGACTTTAAGGAGCTACATCAACAGGTTCACCAAAGCCGTGTTGGAAGTCCCTTCTGCTACTGCGGAAGTGCACGCTAGTGCCTTCCAAGAGGGCTTGAGGAAAGGAGCGTTCTTCACCTCGCTCTCCAAGAAGCCGCCCACCAGCTGGGATGATCTCCTAACCAGGGCGAAAAAGTACATCAATTCGGAAGAAGAAGAAGCGGGGAAGGACGAAGTAATAGCAGCTGACAGGAGGAGGGAAAGAAAGGAGGACGGCCGGTTGCCCGCTCCAGCTAAAAGGATCAGAATACCTGAAAGGAGAGAGCACCTTTTGAGTCTTGGGCCCCGGTATGACCGATATACCCCACTGCGTACGACACCCGCTCAAACTCTTATGCAGATCCAAGGAACGGGCCTCTTGAATTGGCCCCGGAATGCGGAAAATGGGCCTCTCAAGCCCCCCTCAGAGAGGTTTTGTTGGTTTCACAACGACTATGGACATGACACGGATGAATGTCGCCACCTGCGTGATGAAATTGAGAGATTAATTCAGGAGGGCTACTTGCAAGAACTGATATGCCGAGATCGGGCAAAAGGCTGGGAGATGTTCCCAAAGAGGAATGCAGCAGGAGGGAGTCTACCTGCAAGAAATCCACCTGGAAGGTCACCAGGAAGGAGGATACCAGGAGGGAATCCTCCCAGGCAGAACTACGGCAGAAGAGATCACCAACCAAGAGGAGGGGAGCAAAGAAGGCACCTCTCACCTCATAGGCCACTGATTGAGGCACCCCCAGCAGAAGCGGCAAGAGCAGGAAGGCGCGAGCAGGAGGAAGCTCCGCAGCAGAAAGGTTTCATTCACATGATAATAGGAGGGCCGGCGGATGGGGACTCCCATCGGGCTAGGAGAGCACACACGCAGGAGGCTGCCCTTCACACGCAGGCAGGATCGTTCATCATGGAGGTCGATCAGGCAGGACCGCAGCCCACGCTTCAGTTTGGACCAGAAGACCTAGAGGGAATTCAGGCTCCTCATAATGACGCTCTGGTCATAATAGCCAGCATTGCCAGCTACGGCATGGGAAGAGTCTTTATAGACAGCGGGAGTTCAGCAGACATCCTCTACCGAGAGGCGTATGAACAGATGGATCTAGGAAAGATTGAGCTTGAACCTGTGAAGACCACCTTGTTCGGATTTGGGGGAGAGGTGGTACGGCCTATGGGGATGATTTCCCTACTGGTTACGTTGGGAACCAAGCCTAGGACGAGGACCCAGATGGTGAGGTTCCTGGTGGTGGACAAACCTTCAGCTTACAATGCCATACTCGGGAGACCAGCTATGAACTCTTTCCAGGCAGTTATCTCCACTTATCATATGAAGATAAAGTTCCCAACGCTGGAGGGAGTTGGAGAGGTGTCGGCGGACCAGCATTCCTCCAGGAAGTGCTATGTCAAAGCTGTCCAGCAAGCAGACAGGAAGGAAGCTAAGAAGGAGGGAGAGAAAAGAGGTCGAAGTGATAAAAAAAGAAAGCTGGAAGAAACCGAGCAGGAAGATAAGCAGGAAGGACCTCACCCTAAAATAGAACCCGCTGAAGAGCTATTGAGCATCGAGCTGGTCCCCGGAGATCCCGAAAAGACAACAAGGATAGGATCGCAGCTGGACCCCAACTTGAAGGAGGAGCTGACAGGTTTCCTCAGGAAGAATGTGGATGTTTTCGCATGGACAGATGATCAGCTGGAAGGGATTGACCCTTCTGTGGTGGTTCACAGGCTGAATGTAGATCCAAAGATCCGCTCGGTGAAGCAGAAGAAGAGGACACACGGACCTGAAACGGATAAGATCATACAAGACCAGGTGGACATGCTGCTAGCTGCCGGTCACATCAAGGAAATTCAGTTTCCTGAGTGGCTCTCAAATGTAGTCCTGGTCCCGAAGAAGGAGAACAAGTGGCGCATGTGCGTGGATTTCAGAAACTTGAATAATGCATGCCCCAAGGATTTCTACCCACTGCCTAACATAGATCAGCTGGTGGATTCCACCTCCGGGTGTGAACTCCTCAGTATGATGGACGCCTTGCAGGGCTATCATCAAATCCCTTTGGATCCGACAGATTAGAGAAGTGTGAGCTTCATCACAGCAGGAGGAACATATTGCTACGTGGTCATGCCCTTCGGGCTGAAAAACGCAGGAGCGACCTACCAGCGCCTGGTAGATAGAATGTTCAAAGATCAGATAGGGAGAAACGTGGAAGTTTACGTAGATGACATGTTGGTGAAAAGCAGGAAGTCAGACACTCACCTGGCAAATTTGGAAGAAGCCTTCTAGGTCCTGCGCAAATACAACATGAAGTTGAACCCTTTAAAGTGCTCTTTTGGGGTGAAGGGAGGAAAATTCCTCGGTTACATTGTCACGGAAAGGGGGATTCAAGCAAATCCTACAAAAATCCAAGCAATACGAGACATGAAGGCCCCAACAACACCGAATGAGGTGCAATGTCTGACGGGGAGGATGGCAGCTCTGAGCCGTTTCATCTCGAGGCTGGCAGAAAAAAGCCTCCCTTTCTTTGGAGTATTGAGAAAGGCGTGCAAGTTTGCATGGAGTCCGGAATGCCAGAAGGCTTTCGAAGACCTGAAGGCGTACTTGGAAGGAATACCCCTCCTGGTCAAGCCCGTACCAGGAGAGCCTCTATACGTATACCTGGAAGTATCAGGCCAGGCCAGGCCAGGCCAGGACAGCTTGATTAAGTCTCCAATTCCCCGGAAATAAATCTTGTTGGTGTTTCGTCAATTTTTGGCAAACATCACTATCCACATTGAATTTCAGTTAATCTTCTTCATTTTTTCGGCCTAGCAGCGTATTCCGATAGGAATCGTGCTTCACTGTAGTCTCTTGACGGGGGATTTCTTCCAGAATCTCAACTTCCTCAAGCGCCTCAATGCCTTCCATGTCTGCCACCGATTCAGTCACCGTAGATTTGAATTTTTTTGTGCTTCTTCTCATCTGGTCGAATTCTTCACTGGAGACGGAAAGTTCTCTCTCATATTTTCTCTTATTACTGTTCCAAATTACTGCAACTTGATTTCTCTCTCTATCTTGCGTATGTGGGCCCTCGTGGGAATAATAAATACTGCAAGCTTATATATTATTTAAAGTCCAATTTTTTATGGAAATAAATTTTAAAAAAGTGTCATTTTTTAAACTAATTATAAAGAAAAATGTCATTTTTTAACCATATAATTGTTATCTATTTTTCGTATTGCAAAAAGTAAAACTAAATTGTGTTAAAAAAAAAGTGACTAATTTGATAAAACTTTTTTGCCAAAATTATTTTAATAATGGCCCTTTATACAGTATAACCTCGATAAATTAATAACCTCACTAAAATAATAATTTTCTTCGGTCCCGAGTCGGGATCAACGTGGTAAATTAATAATTTGCTAAATTTATAAGATAATACAAAAAAAAAAAAATTCATATAGGTCCCATTTGATTTATAAATTAATAATCCATCTGTATCAAAATATTTCATACATAATACATAAGTAAACTAAACAGGTTTCTGAAAATATGAATCTAATGTTGTTTGTTTCTTCTTGAAATCAATATCACCTTGAATCTCATCTCTAACCCTTCTTATTGCATTAAGAATATCAGGTGTAGTCTTCTCATATTGCAAAAGGAAGTGATGTAAGGTGATTGTTGCTTTCAGAGCATTTTTGATTTGAAAACTTGCATAATACATCTATTTATATAGTAACTTAGTTAATGTATGTACGTGTAACTACATTAATAATTGAGAGGATTTATACATTTTAATGAATGTAGGTACATGTAACTACATTAATAACTAAGTAGATTTATATATTTTATTAAGATATACATAGAATATTGAAAATGTATCAGCAAAAATACATGAATTTGGTTAAGTATGCATAATTAATAATCAATGTACAAATTAGTTTTCACGTACACCTAGGTACATTCATAATATGGACCCAAAAAGTATATAATTTATAAATTAATAATTATTAATTTATACGATTAATTAATACCTCGCTAAATTAATAAAATTTGACGGTCCCAACAGTATTAATTTATCGAAGTTATACTGTATATTCTTTCAATTTAACATTTGTATAAGCTATAAAATATATTTATTTAGAGTAAATTTTAATTTACCCCCTGTGATATTCAAAATATTTGAAATACCTCCTTATATTAACTTTATTCTAATTAGACTTCTTATTATTTTAAATAAACTTCAAATAACCTTCTTAGTAGTGACATGTGAACTTCACCTAAGTATCTTGGTTTGTAGAATATAGATCTTAAACCTAATTAATATATAAGAGGTCATTTTAGCTTTAAAAATATAAATTAGATTAAAAATTAATTACGGAGACGGTATGAATTTTTTTAGATATCAAGAGGGGTTAGGTTAAAATAATTTTTTTTTTTTTTTACGGAGGTATTCCAAAGATTTTGAATATCACAAGGGGTAAATTAAATTTTACTTTATTTATTTAGTAAGACAACTTATTAATCAAATATTGGTTTAAATTTTAACATAAAGATTGGTTGTTGAAGGCGGGCAACACGAAAACTGAAAAATCTCCTCCTCTTTCCTGTTATGAAGATTACAGTGAGTGAGAAAAACAAGTGGAATGTGTGCACATGGAGATGAAGATGCAAGTTGGGGAAAACGTTTCTTAAAAGTGTGCGCGCGCTTCTTTTAGTTGGGGATATTTAAACGGCATCGTTTACATATTTTCTCAGTTTCAAAACCGTTTAAACATTTCTCAGTTTCAAAACTTGTATTTTACCTTTGTCTGTGCGATTAGAATGGCAGAATTATTCGCTTAAGTTATGGGAATTTAACTTAATTGATAACTTGTATTTTACCTTTGTCTGTGGGATTAGAATGGCAGAGTTATTAGCTTAAGTTAGGGAATTAACTTAATTGATACTGTATAACCGTTTTGGGATAATCAAATCTTATTCCCAATCTCTATAATGTTCATTTTTTTTTTAATATGTATCAATACTCTATATAAAATAAAAATTATATGAGAAATCCTAAAACAAAAAAATATATCCCCAATACACATGCCCCATTTTTTAAATAAAGCAAACAATAGGCATTGGAAAACGCCATCACTAAACAATATAGTGACATGGCATGAACCAAAATATTGTTCTGCTTCAGTACATGTACTGACAAAAGCAAACAACAAAACCATTTAATAATACCACCAAGGCACCAACTATGGGCCATCACCCACTAGCCAAAAGTAAATCTAGATTCTAGAGCATCATAAAATAACTACAAAATATCATTGTTTAATGAGTCATATCATAACAGTTAAAATTTTAGATCTAGGTATTCCAAGGAGCTGATGAAGACTGCCTCCTTCCTGTAGCTCTGCTTCGCATGTTCTCCAATACCTCACTTATTGTAACAGTTTTCTGCCTTTTTTTCTACACAGATCCAGCTTCAATTGTACATTTTCTTGTGCTTGTTGATGGAGTACCAGTTTTTTTAGCAGCAACTTGACAAATAGATCTTCGTCGAACAGGATTTGGTGCAGCATCTTGGGCACGCACTGAAGCACGAACTCCTGTCGAAGCAGTTTCAGCACCATGATGTGGAGCAGACAAACTTGTTGAGGCATAGTCAGCAAAAGCTCTTGGAGTTGAATTACTTGTTGCCTTTCGTACAGAGGGAGCTGTGAAAATTATAGTACTTTTCACCTTAGAACTTTGATTTAATGAAAACTTGCAATGAAAGTGTTTTGATTTAGGGTGGGGCTGATTTTTGCAACTCTTGACATTGTGGCCGATTCCAAAACATATTGAGCAGGTACGTGTAAGGCCGGTCCTTGTGCTTAATCTTTTTTGGCTCATGTGCACCCTTTTTCTCATGTTCTTTGGTCTCCCCCTTTTCGCTCAGATTATAAGATTTAACAGATTTAAAAGATTATAGATTACAACATTTAACAGATTAACATGAACAGATAATGAGATTTAATAACATTTAACAGATTTAACAGACTAACATGAACAAATTATAAGATATAATCGATTAACATTTAACATGAAATCTGCAACAAATTATCATCACAAAATCAGTAACATCGTTATAAGATTTAATAGATTAACATGAAGTCTGCAACAGATTATCATTGACAGAAAATAAGATTTAACAGAAATATCATTAACATCATAACAGAACAAACAAATACATATATGTTACCTGATCATCATCACTTGGATGATCTACTTGTTTTATTTTTTCCATCACTTCCAACCACTCATCTCTATCGCCCACAGAAACAGCTTTCCAGAACAGGGACTTTAAATCTTGGCTTTTCCACTTGACACTAAAAGTTTTGATATAAGTGTCTTAGACAAAATCTGTGTTCACTATTAGGTGCAACCTCCATCACAGCATCCAATAATCCTTTTTGTCGGTCTGAAATAAATGTTCATCTATCCTCATTAAGCCCTCCAATATCCTCCAATAGCGTCTGAAGAAACCAAGTCCAAGTTGCCTACATTCAGTCTTGACATATGCAATTGCAATGGGGAATAGTTTGTCGTTGCCATCTTTTCCAACAGCGTTTGCAGTTGTCCTCCATGGATTGTCTTAAGAAAACATCCATCGAGGCCAATTAATGGTCTGCAACCCATTAAGAAGCCTGCCTTCATTGCATGCAAAGAAAAATACATTTTTTCGAATGTTGGTGGATCAACACCTTCAATCTTCTTAAGGTAAACTGTACTCCCCGGGTCGGTAGACTTGAGTGTGGCACAATAATCCCACAAAATGGCCAATTCTTTTTCATTTTCGGACCTTATATTCTTCTCAGCAATCTTCTTAGCTCTTACAGCCAACGGATATGTAATATCAATGCCAATTTTTCTGGTAACAATGTCTGCAATTGAGGAGGTCTCACATCCGGATGTTCTCGAATTGTTTGCTCTAGCTTCTATGCAATATAAGATGCACTAGCTCTAGGACAATTGTGCTCTCCCTTACGACTTTTCACTTGAAAATAGTGAAGAATTTTGCTTAACAGATGCATGTACCCTCCAGCCCCTCATAAGCACACACTGCAGTGACTCTCTTGGCCTCACACTCGATAAAATCTACGACGAAGCCCTTAAGAACACTCCAATCGGTCAGTGTGTCTTTATACAACTTCACATCATCAAATTGTAACCCCACATATAACTTTAGATGTTTCACACTATCACCTTTCTTGAAAATGCCAAAATTTGGGTCCCTCTTGTTCTATACTTAACGGTTCGTCAAAATATTCGTCCCGTCAGCATCACTATACCAATCTTCTGCTACAACCTCACTAGTATTTGCTTTACCTTGTTTGTCAGTTAATTTTCTTTCTCCTTGCATTCCTCTTCATTTGTGTAAGCCTTTCTTTCCTTGCGTGCTTGCTTTGATCTCGTACCTCAAATATATTATCTCCCGATGAGGCTTCAGATGCTTCGCTTTCGATTTCGTAATCAGGTTCGTCTGGACTATCTTCAAGATCAGAATTTCCTCACCCGCCAACAGGGGTTGGTCAAGTGGTTTGAGGGTTCTTTCTCGAAAGCAAGGCCCAGGTTCGAATCCCTTTGGTCACTTGGGGTGTATGTGTTAAAAAAATTTACAAAAAAATTTTTAAAGCCAACAGGGGTTGGTACAAGCGGTTAATGGGTTCATTCTCGAAGGCAAGGTCCCGGGTTCGAATCCCCGCTTGGGTGTGCGTGTGTAAAAAAAAAAAAAAAAAAAAAAAAAAAAAGATCAGAATTTCCTCCGTCTGGACTATCTTCAAGATCAGACAAGTGATCATAGTGTGCAAAATCAGATTCGTCTTGATATGGCCATGGTTCGCCGGAACGGTCGCGGGGAACGGAACGGAGGCCACCGTTCCAGTTCCGTTGCAATGACGCGGAACGGACGCGGCAAAAACGCGACCACTTCTCAAAAAGATGTATAAAATCCCAAAAAATTGTTTTAAAACTCATTTTAATTTCTAATTTTATATTAGAATCAGTTAGTATTATATTTAGATTTGTTATATTTACTCAAATAAGAGATTGTACATATTCTTATAATGACTACCGAACCATACAACCATACAATAAACATAGTTGTGTAACAAAAGAAAAGTTGTTCAACATACTACAATAGGAATGTCGAAATAGATATTTAATGATACATTATTTATTAATAAGAAGTGGAATGACGAGGGGTAGAACATCAGAATTGTCTCTCTCTTCTGAGCAGTTTCGAACATAATCACAGTATAAAATCTCTAAGTCAAAGAAGAAAATTCTGACGGCAACTTGATTGGATAAGAATCAAATATAATCACAGGTCTCTCTCCTGACGTATATATGAACTTGAGCACAATTCCTGTCAAAAAGCAGTAAGATTAAATTAATACAAACAGGCCATCTGTATTGAGTATAACTTATGCTCAACAATAGTTTCATAGGAAGTAGAAACTAAATCTTCATTCCTCTACCAAATAGATAATCGAAACTCTCTGCCACTAATATTTGATTATAAGTTTGCACATTATTATTCATCAATTTCTTTAGCATATACACATTTTCATCTCCTTTTATTCCGCATTACACAGCAACAGACATTTTCTTCTCTTTTTTGGCCGTTCCGTTCCGTTCCTCTGCTATAACGCCACGGAACGGCGTTCCAATGCAAAAAAACACCGATCCAGGTTGATTTCCGTTCCATACCGGAACAGCGGAACGGAGACTGCCGTTCCCGTTCCGTTCCAGCCGTTCCGGCCTTTTCGACACCGTTCCGGCGAAACATGGATATGGCTGAGTTTCGTCCTGTCTCACCACTGGTACTTCCTCACTCTCTTCAGTTTCAGGAAGCGGAACAAATTTGGTCATCTGAAAAAATATAGAAAGCATCCATAAGAACAAAAAAATTGCAGCATTTTAAACAACAATTCTCGAAACAAAACAGCAACATTTTTCACTAAGATAGAGAAACAACCACCCTAAATCAAGCCAGAGAAACTAAACAACAACATTTTCAATCAAAAAAGCCAAAGCAGCAACATTTTATTCAAAAAAATGGAAACTCTAGCGGTTAAATCAAAATCTTAGCCCTAAATCGAAAGCTAAATCCTAAATCAAACCCTATCCCCAAATATAAACAATACGCCAACCAAAGAAGGACGCGACAGCCAGAGAAAGGACACTACAGCCGGAGAAGCACTTTCGTATTCAAGAATTTCGAACCATATCTAAGATTTGGACAGTAGGTTTGAGTTCTTGGAGAAATTGCAGAGAATCATTCGAACCATATCTAAGACTTGACACTTGACAGTAGGTTTGAGTTCTTGGAGAAATCGCAGAGAATCACTTTCATATTGAAGAATTTCGAACCAGGTCTCAGATTTCGGCACTAGGTTTGAGTTTTGGAGAAAGTTGTTGAAAGGGGAAAATTGGCGTTAAGACTAGGGTTTTTCCGTTAGGGTTCTTATTATTATTTTTAATGTGATTCCAAAAATATTTTTAATTATTTTTATATTTTTAAAATTGAATGGTGGTTTTGTTAGAGTATGTAATGGGTAGGGATATTTTTGTAATATTTTTCAAATATTTCATATAAGTGTATTTTGATAATTTCAAAAATTGTTAAAATACTTAAGAATATTTTTGGGATTATAGGGTAAAATCATGAAGGAACTCTAACGAAATGGAGGAATTAAGGAATTACTAATAGAACATAGGATTATATTGTAATTTTTTTGATAAAAATGATTGCGACGGTCCGTCTTTAATTATTTTAAAATAATATTAACATATACCATTAATATATGTATATTTATGTGTCATAGTAATATGTAGATGAATAAATATATATATTTTATATTTCTTTTTGAAATAAAATTAAATTAGGAAAAGGTGAATCTCTTTAAAAATGAAGTCTTTTCTCTCCCTTTAGGATTCGGATTCGGATTCCAAATTTTCCAATCCAACCAGTTGACTGCCTATATAAACACACAGGTATTCGGCTGGTTTTGTATTGTATTGTATTTTCACTACTGTGCGAGGAGATGGCAAATGGGGGCGGAGAAAAAGTAGCATCACTGTGTCCTTGGCTGGTGTCTTACGACAGCGTTTTCAAAAAGCAAACGTTCTACAGCAACATAACAGGACCCTCGGCGGCGGTCAAAGCATATTACAGGACCATCCCGGCTTTGGAGGGCAAACAAGTTATATCTTGTTCCTACGGTTGGCTTGTTCTCTATGATAATGATAAAAAACTCTTATCTTTATGCAATTCCACCACTTTCGGCGACATCGTAGTTCTGCCTCGTTTACGGCAGGTGTCGGATCACGGCGTCAGCAGCTGCGTGCTAGTCCCCAATAAGAACGCAACATGTTTGAACCAGTTGGATAATTTCAAAATCTTGATATTCTTGAGAGAATTTCCAGTAATAATGTGTGGTTGGGTGGGCGCTGATGATGAGGATTGGACTGAAACTAGATACTGGAAGTATGTAAAACGTTATTTGCCTAGGGACTGGCTCAGAAGTAAACCACATCAATATGTGTTAAGAGATCATGGAGCTATGATATTCAAAGGGGCTGTTGTCTGTGGAGGTAAAATATTCGCCCAACTTGGTTCATATTATTTTTTCAACTTTTTTGCTGCTTTGTTTTCGATTGAGATTGTTGAAGATGAAGAAGAGGGAGAATTCTCGGTTAGGCTTCACTTCTCTAAAATAGAAGTGCCGGGAGGTGCGGAGTCCCGACCGGATCGCTATGTTAAATCTAACCAAATGTATATGGTAGAATCTAAGGGGGAACTCTTCTTCTTGTACTTTTGGGGTGCAACTCTAGTGTTTAAGGTGTACAGGCTGAATCTGGATACCATGGGGTGGGAGAGAATAAAGTCCCTTGATGATAGAGCATTTTTTATTGGTGAGATCTACTCTGTGTCATGCCCGGTTTCGATTTCCGGATCTGGTCGTATATATTTTACAAGAACCACAAGAAAAGATGGAAGAAAAGATGGCAATTTGTATTGTTTTCATATGAAGGATCAAAGTGTGTCTGTGTCTCCTTTGTCGAGTACACCATGGCTTTGTTCACGTCCTATTTGGATCATGCCACGATTCCTCTTCAGGTATGTCTTTTGCAATTTACTTGTTATTCTGATCATATTTAGTGGGACTTGTTAATAGCATGGATCATCCATCTCTTTCAAATTTTGATCGGGGGAAGTTTTTGTAATTTTACAAATTGTAGTTTTCAAAATCTCAGGGTAGGGAGGTTTGTGTAATTACAATGTAACTATTACTAACTGATAGATTTTCTACTCAGGCCAAGAGATGATCATAACAACATCAACCATCAAATAAAAAATAGCACCACGACCTGGTCAATGTCGGAGTTGGATGAAAACAGAGATAAGCACAGACAGCTCTGCAATCTTCCTTTTGATATTCTTGAACATTTAGCTTCCAAGCATCTTATAGCAAAGGATTATATGAATTTTCGAGCAGTGAGTACAATTTGCCGATCAGTTGCCCCTCCAGTAAATTGGAAACGAGCCCTATCTGGATCGTCAGAAGTCATCAATCATGTATTCCCTTGTCCGCTGCTCATGTTTGCGGACCAAGATGAAAGCGTTTACAAATTTGTGGATCCCAGCATAAACAACATCAATAATAATCACTACCTGGGGAAAATCCCTGATCCTCTTCTTGATCATAAAATCATTCGGTATTCTAGTCATGGGTGGGTCTTGTTCTCGGAAAGAGATTCTGATATTCTTCTCTATAATCCATTTACAAGGGGCATCATGACTTACAACAATATAACGCCATTAACAGAATGCTTATTTTTATTCCCAAAACCATCATCTGGCATTGAAATAGACGATGCACGTAGCTTCTGTTATGTTATTGGCATTGATTTCTCTAATGATAAAGACACGATTCTGGATCTCTCTAATGATAAAGACACGATTCTGATAAGCATTGCCGATGATCCTTGGGAAGAAGAATTGATTGATTATGTTGAGTGGATTGATTATCAATGTGACAATGACTGGGATTTTGAGGTAATCACTCAGATTTGTCCAGTATTGTTTGAGGATGCTTTCTATTTCTTGGATCGGGAGGGGAAACTCGGAAAACTTGAAATAGATTTCGAGATGAGACTGTGTAGGTGGGAAGTTTTGGACAAGCCCCAAAAACCAAGTTCCGATAATTGTATTGATTTTAGTTTCCATCATAACTTCTTGGTGGAGTGTGGAGGCAATCTGATTTCAGTATTTCTTGGCTCTATGGGGAAATGGATTGCCGTTTATAAGTTGAATGGTCACGAAGATTGGGAAAGGGTCACGAATTTGGGCAGTTACGACTTATATCTAAGCATAACTTCATGTTTGGCTGTACAATCTAATGGAGGAGGGAATAGAATTTATTTTCCAGCACTTCGGGGTTCTGAAATTGTTTATTTCTCTTTGAACACGGACAAATGGCATTTCTCTAGCAGCCAAGATTCAGCACCGGATATTTGTGGGACAAGATGGCTCGTCAACTCTTGTTGGATTAATCCCACTTGGTAATTACATGATAGAGATAGAGTTTTATATAATTCTTTTGTTAATTTAGTGGACAATGGAACAGTTTTGAGTTATTAGGATAATTTATAGATGATACAAGTTCTTGGGTGTTCCTCTTAACGTGGAAGTGAGTGATTATTTAAGGTAGTTTATGGATGATATGTATTAGAATAAAATATTTTGTTCATCTAGTTATTTGGTTTTTTTCCACCCTTAAATTGCATTACCTAGTAGTATAACAGAGACCCGCGAACGGTTTTTTGACCAAACACAATTATATTATGGAAGTGTTCCATCAACCCGGATTATTGCAATTTTGTACGACTTAAATTTCTGTTTGATAGAAAGTACTAATTTTTTCCAGCCCGCAAAGTTAATTTCCGGCTCGGCCAAAAGCCTTCAGTTAAACCCTGGAATGGATCACAAGGGTAGGGGTGCGATTAAGTTCTATTGGAGAGCAACAAATAATCTACCTCCAAAAATTTCCCCCAAACTACTCTCGTTTGAATTGGGTCTCCACCGCAAAACCCCATTAAATCCTCCGTCGCGCCATTGAGGACTCCCTTTCCGGCAACAGCTGCTGCGGTGGCCTGGCCAGAATCAGATCCCCAAGAGGACTCCCTTTCTGGATCTGGCGCCAGAGTACATTTCCCCAACCCTGGAGACCACATCAGTGTTTGTCCATAAGGGAATGACTCTACTTTCAGGTTGAGCTTTCTTTTCTTTTTATTCAAACAAATGTTTTTAGTATCACATTTTTGTTTGAAGAAATTTGATTTAGCAATATGCTAAGATGTTTCTTGACATTTTAATGTGTTAGGGGTGTTTGTTTGGAGGTTTTCTTTCTCTGAATTGTATCTAGAATTTTTTTTTTTTTAACACATACACCCCAAGTGGTCAAAGTTGCCTTCGAGAAAAACCCTCAGATCACTTGACCAACCCCTGTTGGCTGAATTGTATCTAGATGGTAGTGTTATAAATGCTAGAATTTTCTGTTAATTGAGAAGATGTCTCTGATTAATTATTTTGGTAGCTTGCTTTTGTTTTGGTGCTTGTATTGGCATACATGAGAACTCGGACTAATAAATTTATATAGAAAGAAAATCTCCAACTTATTAATTACAAAAGTAGTATTGTTTATCAAGATGATGTGTGAATGTCATGGTCTTCATTTGTTATCTTTAGCTTTCTTATTTTAGTTCATTTTCAATAATGGATTTTTACAAACTATAAACAGGAGCAAGACATGGAAATTGAGGCCTTACAAGCCATTCTTGCATATGAGTTGAAAGGTTTGTATTTTCCTGCATTCAAATATTTATCATTTTAATGGTTAATTTGTTCATCAGTGCTCTTAAATCGTATTATTGCTTAATCAATTCTGGTGGATTCCTTATACCAGAAAATAGAAATTCATTCTAGTGAAAATGGGATAAATACTTCAGCTCGACGCGTCCAGATTACTATTTCTCTGCAGGTGAACATATAAAAGAAATGCTTCCTCCAGATCTTCCTGTTGCAAGAGATGCTCAAGATCTTCTAATTCAGTGTTGTCTATGCAGGTGAACATGATATTAAGATTTATATATGTGACGTCCCGTGTTTTCACACGTGCAGGTAAGTGTTACGTGCGCATTTACAGTTAATTATATGATTTTATATTTTGATTTGTTAATCGAATTGGTTTATAACTTGATTTATTTGTTTAAAATTTCTTATGAATGTCGATGTGAGCCATGAGTATGTGAACGGATTGGTGAAAATGTGAATTTCGTGAATTTGGTGTTAATTGAATGAAATTACGTGTTCCGTGTAATCCGTGGGCTTGATTGTAATGTATTTGAATGTTTTTGGACTCAATTGGAAATTGAGTTTGGGCTTGATTGCCACTTTTTGAAAGTTTAGGGACATATTTGTATAATAGGCAACCCTGAACGGTTTTCGCGATATCTTGAGCTCCGGACCTCGAAACCGAGATCCGTAAACGGCGTTGAACTTGTTTCGACGATACCTATCCTTTGAACTTGACCTTGTACCTTTTTGGTATCATTTGAACCTTCGATAATGAACCGTTTCATAACCTCGACTTTATAACCTGTTTGAACCTTTTTCTTAAACGAACCGGACTTGGATCGACCCGTATCCTACCCATTTCCTTACTAAACCTCAGCATTTGCTCCCTTGTGTACCATTTTGATCGATCATAGCAGCCAAGGCAAGAAGCAAGGGAGAACTCCAAGAAACCCTCCATTTTTTATCAACCAAACTTGAGCTCAAGTCTAGCTTCCATCCGATCTTTTTCCAACGTGAGCTAGGATTTGTAATCTCCATCTTCCCCCCTATATTTTCATCTAAGTGAAGCATGATAGAGTTGGGGAATTCTTGTGGTTTGAATATAGGCATGAATTGAGGGTTTGGGCTTGATCCTTGGTTGTCTTGATTTAAAGTGAAATTTGATGCTTGATAAATGATTCTTGTAAGCTTTCTATCATTCTTACATGTTTAAATTTAAGGTTTGATGATTAGCGCATGTTATGCCATTGATGAAGCTTGAAACCTCCATGATTGAAAGCTTGTTATTGGGTGATCTTTTGCCAACTTTGTGGATGAATTCTTGTTGTATGAATGAGTTATGTGAATTGCATGAGTTTTGTGGCTTGAAAGCATGTCTAGGTGGTTTATAAGAGCTTCCTTGTTGCGGCCTTGTTTTGCAAGCTTTTCCCTCGCGTAACAGAGCTTTTATTCTGTTATTTCTTTCTTGACGATGAGCTGACACGGTCGTGTCAGCTTTGAACTGAAAATGGACACGGCTGTGTTGGGCTCTCGGCTTTGGAAAAATATTTTCAGAAAATCGAACACGGCCGTGTCAAGCCCTCGACTTGGGAATTTTATTAATTTTAACCTCGGACACGGCCGTGTCCATTTCCTTTGGAAACTCAACACGGCCGTGTCATTTGAAATGGCAGCTTTGGGGAGTCTCTTTTCTTGCTTGTATTACATGCATGGCTCGTATTTGTGGATTATATAGAACGTGACTCCAATTAAGCTATGTTGTATGATTGCTATATGACCTCAAGGACTATATGAATGCAAGAATGAAAAGTATGAAAGCTATGTATGGTTATATGCCGTAAGACATTAATAGTGTACATGAACATGCCCATTACATTTTTATGCGTTCATATCATAACCATTGCGTTGCCGAGCGTCTTATTTGGTCAATTGAGTCTCACTTCACCTTTCTTGCATAGATTTTTATCCCGTTGGAGACGAGGCCGACCCGTGAGGCTTTTGTGTCTTTTTTTGTCGTTTCAAGGTGTGTTTCTCTATTTAGTTAAACAACCCTATATACTTCCAATGTGCAAAGATTTCGACCAAAAATTAATATATATATATGTAGAGTCGTTTAAGAGTAAATGTTTGTGTGAATATTTGGGAAAACCGAGTATATGTCATTAAGTAACAATAGAGTACAATATATATAGGCACAAGACATGAGGAAACCTATTAGGAAAAGAGTCCTACTTCTATAGAGAGAAGAGTTCTAAACACTATCAACTAACTAACGTGTAAACAATTCTAACACTCCCCCTCAAGCTGGAGCATATATATCAATCATGCTCAGCTTGTCACACAAAATCTGAAATTGTTTGACCCCTAAAGCCTTAGTGAAGACATCAGCTACTTGTTTTGATGAGGGTGTAAAAGGAGTACAAATCTTCTTGCTCATGACAGCTTCCCTTACAAAATGACAATCAATTTCAATGTGCTTTGTCCTCTCATGAAAAACAGGATTACTGGCAATGTGAATGGCAGCTTGATTGTCACAATACATCGGCAAAGGCTCATTATATACAAAGCCAAGTTCCACTAGTAAGTTCCTCAGCCACAACATCTCGCTTGTCGTGTGCGCCATTGCCCTATATTCAGCTTCTGCACTGGACCTAGCCACAGTAGTTTGTTTCTTACTTCGCCATGTCACAAGATTTCCCCCAAGATAAGTGCAGTAGCCAGAGGTAGACCGCCTATCACCTTTTGAACCAGCATAGTCTGCATCGGAGTAGGCTTCTATTTTCAGATGACCATGTCTTTTGAATAAGAGTCCTTTACCGGGAGATCCCTTGATATACTTCAAAATTCTAATAGCAGCTTCCCAATGAATAGTGTTAGGCTTGTCCATAAACTGACTCACTATCCCCACGGCAAAGGAGATATCAGGTCTAGTAACCGTCAAGTAAATTAACTTTCCTACTAGTCTTCTGTATCTTGTCTTGTCTTCCAAGACATCATAACTATCATCCCAAAAGGTGGGAGTTAATTCCATCGGAGTATCAATTGGTTTTGTACCAAGCAAACCAGTTTCCTCAAGTAAATCAAGAGCATATTTTCTTTGGGATAATGAGATTCCTTGTTTGCTATGGGCAATCTCAATCCCCAAAAAGTATCTCGGTCGACCCATATCTTTTGTAACAAAATGTTGTCGAAGGTAGGTTTTTGTTTCTTGTATTCCTTCAATATCACTACCTGAAAGCAGGATATCATCAACATAGACAACCAAAACCACGACACCAGCCGAACCACGCCGGACAAAGACAGAGTGATCATTTTGGCATTGATGAAAACCGAAATCACAAACAACCCCACTGAATTTCTCGAACCATGCCCGTGGACTTTGCTTTAAGCCATAGATTGCCTTCTTCAATTTGCATACCAAAGATGTCTCCCCCTGAGCAACGTACCCAGGAGGTTGCTCCATGTAAACAGTTTCGTGTAGATCACCATAAAGGAAGGCATTCTTCACATCCAATTGATACAGAGACCAATTTTGATTAACCGCCAAGGAGAAGAGCACTCGAATAGAGTTAAGCCGAGCAACAGGAGAAAAAGTCTCAAAATAGTCAATACCGTACGTCTGAGTGAAGCCCTTTGCTACTAGTCTAGCCTTATATCGATCAACAGTGCCATCTGGGAGGTACTTAAGAGTGAAAACCCATCGACAGGCCACGACTTCTGCATCAGATGGAGGGGAAACCAATTCCCAAGTATCCCGAGAAAGGAGAGCATCCATCTCCTCATCCATTGCTAGTTTCCACTGAGGGTGTTGCAATGCCTCAAGATAAGTCTTGGGAATAGATTCTGTGGACATAGAAATAGCAAAGCTACGAAGCGCTGGACTAAGGTTATCAAATGAGATATACGAAGCCAAAGGATGAGCAGTACAAGACCGCGTACCTTTACGAAGGGCAATGGGAAGATCACGATCAGTAGGTAGAGAAACAGTTGATGGTGGACCAACATCCGAGGAGGAATCAGTAACAGCAGAGGGCATGGTTGACGGACGATGTCGACGCCGAGTATATACCTTTAGAGGTCGTGCAGTCCTATCAGTTGGAGGGATGTGAGTAGAAGGTGAAGGCATAGGCAATGGGACTGGCTGAAACGTTGAAGATGGTGGAACACTTTTAGAAAAATAGGGCTGAGACTCAAAAAAAGTAACATCAGCAGATGTAAAAATTCTACGTGAAATAGGGTCATAACATCTGTATCCCTTTTTAGTGCGTGAATATCCTAGGAAAAGGCACTTGATAGAGCGAGGAGATAATTTATCACGACTAGTGGAGAAATTATGTACAAAGCAGACACACCCAAAAATGCGTGGAGTGATAGGGAAAAGAGGCTTATCAGGATAAAGACACAAGAAAGGGATATCGCCATGAAGAACACTAGAAGGCATTCTGTTAATAAGAAAGCACGAAGTTAGAATTGCATCCCCCCAAAAATGTTTTGGCATATTCATTTGAGTTAAAAGTGTCCGAGCAACATCCAACAAATGACGATGTTTACGTTCAGCCACGCCATTTTGTTGGGATGTGTAGGGACAAGAGGTTTGATGCAAAATTCCATTTGTATCACAGAAAACAGATACTTCTTTTTGAACAAACTCCAAAGCATTATCAGTACGAAGGATGCGAATACTAATAGAAAATTGAGTTTTTATTTCATTGTAGAAAGAGTTGATTACAGAAGGGGTTTGAGACCTATCTTTAAGAAGATAAACCCAAGTCATCCTAGAGTAGTCATCAACAAAAGAAATAAAATACCGAAAACCAGCAGTAGACTCAATTCGACACGGACCCCAAATATCAGAATGAACTAACTCAAAAGGAGATGACCTACGATCTTCAATCCTACGAGGAAAAGAAGCTCGATGATGTTTGCCCAACTCACAAGACTCACAATCAAAAGTACTAATAGAAGACTCAATAGGGAGTAGTTGTTTTAATTTAGACAGAGACGGGTGACCTAAACGACAATGCCACTGGAAGGGAGATACGGAGGCTGAAAGAGCACGAGCATCCACAGGCGTATTAACTGCGTCAAGAAAGTATAGTCCACCATGCTCACGACCGCCACCAATCGTCTTCCCCGTCTGTAGGTCCTGAAAGATACAATATGAAGGGAAAAAGGTTATGGAACAATTGTTAGCCTTTGTAAATTGACTAATGGACAACAAACTAACAGGAAAATTCGGTGCAAATAAGGTGTTAGTGAGTGTAATAGTAGAAGTAGGGTGAACTGTACCTGACCCAGAGATGGGAGAATAAGACCCATCAGCTAATCTAACAGGAGATATGGAAGATGACATATTCAAGGAGGAAAATTTAGTTTTATTACCAGTTATGTGAGTGGTGGCACCAGAATCTAATAACCAAGACTCACCGTGAGAAGCAGCAAAGGCACCATTAAGCGAGGAATCGGTAGTGGTAACAGAGTGAGCATTGCTCTGCTTAACAAGTTTCTCATATTCGTCTCGTTTTATAGTCACATGGTCGGATGCTTGGATGGGAGATGCAGTTTCTCCAGAAGCAGTGTTTGTCCAATCCGGATAACCGAATTTCTCCCAACATCGCTCAGAAATGTGATTCGTCCGTCCACAATGGATACACTTATCTGCAGGGCGGCCTCGACCTCTGCCGAGACCACGACCACGAGATGCACCGCCACCGCGACCGCGACCACGACCACGTCCGCGAATGGCCATAGCAGAAGATTCTAATTCAGAGGTATGAGGAGCACTAGAAGAACCAATGGAAACACGATTAAGACGAGACATTGCTGTCGAGAGTGTAGGAACAGTTTCACTTGCTAAAATCTGGTCACGAACAGGCTGAAGACCAGGGTTGAGACCTGCAAGAAATTTGGAAAGCAAAAATTGGTCCCATTGAGATTTTTGAGATTGCGCATCAACCCCCACAGGATGATAGAGTAGAATTTCATCGGAGATGCCTTTGAAAGTTGCGCAATAGTCCGTCATGGCGCGATCCTCTTGTTTGAGAGAGAATAATTTTTCATATAACTCATAGACACGAGAAATATTGGTCGCCTGAGAGTACATAGAGGACAAAGAATCCCACATTTGTTTGGCCGAAGACAGGAACATTATATGAGCACTCACCGAGGGTTCCATACTATTGACCAACCAAGTCATAACCAAGTAATCATCTTGCTCCCAATCAACAGCTTTTTGCTCTTCGTCCGATGGATCAGATTGAATATGTGACAATTTCTTTTGCGACCCCAAAAACATTTTAAAGGCATGAGACCAATGAACATAATTACGACCATCAAATTTAATTGTTGTACAAGACGGTCCTTTAAAATCAGTAACAGAAGCCATGATAAATGTGAGAAAATAGATATCCAAAGCAGAATATATAAATAATAGCAAAAATCAAATTGCACCAAGCAACTCGAATTAACAATAGGCTGGAAATCCGTTTCACACAAAGGGAGTAGGTGTAGAAGGGTTAGGAACACCTAACAGAGAAGAATAGTGGCTATAGTTTATTTGAACCAAGCCAAGTCAGGCAACAGCAGCAGAAGTGCAGTTGAGAGGAAGACAACAGCAGATGCGCAGTTGAGAAGAAGACAGCAGAGGCGCAATTAACTGAAGAAGAATAGCAGCAGAAGCGCAGCAGATCGCAAGGGAGAAAAAAAAAAAATTTTCAGTTTTCTTTTCTTTTCGGTTTTTTTTTTTTTTTTTTTTTTTTTTTTTTTTTTTTTGGGAAAAAAGGATTCTAATTTTTCAGAACCGAACTGCTTGATACCATGTGAATATTTGGGAAAACCGAGTATATGTCATTAAGTAACAATAGAGTACAATATATATAGGCACAAGACATGAGGAAACCTATTAGGAAAAGAGTCCTACTTCTATAGAGAGAAGAGTTCTAAACACTATCAACTAACTAACGTGTAAACAATTCTAACAGTTTGCAACGTAAAGCCTTTGTTTTATGAACCTACCAAATGTTTTGGCGAGAAAAGAATGAATGAATGTTATGCACGAATGGGGCCCAGGGATTTAGTGTGGGTGGCTATCCGGGGAGGCATGGGCCGACGGTGATTCCCCACATTAGTTCCACCAATTAACGGCGTAACCGGACCTCGTTAGGAGTTAGCGAGGAATGGACGCTGAGCGCCATCTGGGGAGTCATGTTCCCCTTTTGGTCAATGAATGGGTGGTCGGGTCTTGCAAACCCACCACCAACCCGAAGGAAGAAGGTGTAAATGTTATTGAATGTGCACGAAAGAATGTTTTGCATGAAAAGAATGAATGAATGAATGTTTAATGAACTACACAAGGTGTTGGTTGGAGATAATGCACGCCCACTCGCCGGGCCAATAATGACCTAATGTAAATGAATCGTTATAATCCCTTTTGATGATTTCTCTATTTCACCCACTTGGGAAATTCTTTAAAAACCTCACTTGGGATTATAGCTTGCATGTGATTGTTTAAATATCATCTTATATTATATTTATGCCCTGTTTTTATACCCACCAGTCCCTTTTAGACTGAAGCCGTTGGTTTTCAGTTGTGTTGTGCAGGCGTCAGGGAGCTAGACGGGAATTCGAGTCATTGGGTCTTGCATTCGCTTCTAGCTCTATTATTTTGATCCTACACTTGCATACTCTTACTTTCGATCACTGTAGATGAATATTGTTGTATATGATTTGGAGCATACATGTATTGGGTTTTGACTTCCGTGAACTTAAATGTTGGTACATAGAGCGTATAGCTCAATACATGGAATAACTGTTGGTACCTAGAGCATATAGCTCAACCTATGGAATATGAACTATTGCTTCCGCTTTTCTGTTACGCTGATTGTTGTTGTTATTGCTGTTGTTGTTGGGGTTTAAGTGATAGGCTAATCCCGCCTGGCTTAGCGGTGTGCGTATGTCCCCGTTCGCTATGATTTGGCACATGTATGGAAATCCATTTCATATACGGGTCGGATCATGGTGCGAAGAATGTGATACCTTGCGTTCGGGTGCTACAATATATGTCACTAATAATTATTGAATTGTAAAAATTACAACTAATTAAATTAGCGTAGTATCAGATGAACATAATTGATTAATGATTATTATTGTTACGTGTAGGAAGTCTTACATTTCTTGGACCACATAAAAAAGTATATATATGTAATATGTTGATAGATTACAAAATTTTAAACTCAGTGACGTGTGAATTTCAAATCAACTCATCCCAATCCAAATTTCAAATAGATCTTTATCTAGTTAACCAGTTGAAACTTCAAACCACACTAAGATGAAGGCCTATTCAGATAAGTTATCCAACTAATTTTTCACAAAACCAATCTTATCCATCTTCTTCCCTTTACTAAAAATCCGCCCATTAATAATACAACTATTTATTATTATGCAATTAGTTATGATACACAAGAATTTACACTATTTACACGCCAAGTACAATTTTTACTTTGTTATTTTTTATTTATTATTATTTTTTCAAATGATCGATGCTAGTTTTCGATTACACCCCAATAACAGTCGAGCTTGTGATCTATCTATTCAAATTCACATTGACTTGTAAGTTTTTTACTTTGGCCCACTAAGATGTATAGTTAGAGTTGAAATATCAGTCGATTCTCGGTCCATGTAAGTAAGGGGTAATTGGGCCTACTCTAGGCAACCTTAAATTGAGCCCGAAATTGAAAGGCCAGCCCATTTGAATTTGAATTTGAATAAATGAAAAATAATTGAAGCACACGAATGGATCCAGGGGTCCAATGGGTGTAGGGTATGGACCACCAACATAGGCTTTACATAGCTGAGGAACTGATCTTCTAAATCAAGATCAATTTTATAAATTTAATTCAATCGATGATATTATTGGACTCTACATGAAATTAATAATTTTTTATATTTATTTAATTACTAAAGCCACATAGTTGTATTTTACATTCATAAAATATTAAAATTCATTAGGTATTTAATAATTATTTAGTGAAAATATAACTTAGGGAAAAATGAACGTCACCCCCTCAAAATTTTCTATTTTGACACTAAACCCCCTAAAAGTAAGATTACAAGATCCTCCCCCTTAAAAATTTAATTATTGCACTTTCCCCAGTAGTAATATTTCACCAAAATCTCACCAAATCTCACCAAAAATAAATAGATGAGCTTTTTAATTTTTATAAAAATGATATAGTTGTCTTTTAATATTTTTCTCTCCATAATTATATTTATTCCACATGAACTCATTTGAATTAATCTCCAATTTTGAGGAAAATAATAACAAACAAAATATCAAATAAATTACACAGAACCACCAAAAAAATATATATATATCCAGAGCAAGATTTTTTTTTTTCTTTTCCATCATAAACCAAAATTAAAAAAAAAAAAAAAAAGGTTATTTTTGTTGTAGACTAGAAAAAGGAAGACACATGCAAGAAGACAAGTTGCTGCGCAAGAATCATGAGAATTTATCTAATAAGTTCTATGGAAGAACTTAGAATTTTATTTGATTTTTATTTTTATTTTTTGGGGAACTATGATCTTAAAAACTCAGGACATCATCTAAATTTATGTTTATTCTCTAGAAAATTACATTGTTGGTCCCATAGTTCATAGGTCCAATTTTTTTTTCGCCCAAACCTTTTCTGGGATCCCAAACCTTTAAATTTATGACACATTTAGTCCCAAACACCAAAAAACTAACAGTATGTGTAACGGACGTTAAGGCACGTGCGGGATTTGAAACCAAACTTAAGTTTTCTGAAAAGTATTTAGAAGGGTATCAAGGTGTTTCATTTTTTTGATTTATTCTTTCATTTTTGTTAATCGTATGGTAAAACATTAAGTATTCGTTAATGTTTTATTTTTTTTTTCCCTTATTTAATTTAAATAAGTAAATTCACTATCTTATGTATTTCACACAACTTCTATGTGTTTTCATAGGTCTATAATCTATATGATCAACTGAATTTCAGGATGTTTTATCAATTGTATTATCTTATTTGAGTTTTTAGGACAAAGTTTTCTTTATCATTATTATTTTATTAATTTTTAAGTCATGTTTCACTCCCTTTGGTAATTATTTTTTATTTATATTTCAATATTCTGTAATTAAGTTAGTATATTACTTATACTTATAAAATACCTTTTCTTTTATGGTATTGTACTAAATAAATAGGATTTAATTTTTTAGCAATTTCTTTTAATTTTTAATTTTTTCATTGATTTTACTTTGTTTTTAAAATATTATTTATTGATTATTTTTTATTTAAGATTTTTATTTTAATTTCTTTTGTTATTAAAACTTTTTAGTGGATAAGTATCTTTTTTTTTTTTTCCTTTCCAAATGAATAAAATTTTTATAATTATTTTTTATTTATATAATTGAGTCCTTTTTTACTACAATTATTTTAATTTAATTAAATTTTAATTTTTGTGATTTTTAAACTTTTTATAAATATTATTTGAATGATTGTTTAGCATAATTTTTATTTTACTTTGGTGATTTTTTAAATCAGTATGTATCTGTTTATTTCTTTGTTCCTTCATAAATTACTCCCTATTTATCTTTTTGTCTCGAGGGGTTTTTTCCATCACCAATAATATTTTTATATAATACACACATTTATTAACTTACATTTTAGAACAAAAAAACAACTTCCATTTATTTATTTTATTTTATTTTTTTTTTTCGCGATAGTCTATGGTTGAATATATACATTAATATTTTTCAGTAATTCCTTTTGATTTATACCAGTACCGGTGTCGTTTTTTTTGTCTTTTACTATATATTTTTGCTAATATTTCTTTTATGTTTTGATGTTTGTCAAAATTTCGACAAACACCAATTAATTTATTTATGTAGGAAATAAATCGAATCAAGCTGTAAAATGAAATTAACCAAAAAATGGATATTAAATACAGATAATGAAACGGAGTAATAAACAATTGCAATAACGAGATAATAATAAAATATGCAGTGGTGACAGTCTTCTGGTTTTCTGGGTTCTGCCTTCAATCGTACAAGTGATAATTCAATAATAATTCTGGAAAATAATCTAAGATAACTGCAACAAGTGATGATCTAATGAGAATATGGAAAAAATAATAGAAAATGCTAGAGAGAAGTTGCAGTTGCTTTAGGCTCTTTTGCAGAGATAATTTTTTAGAGTATGAACTCTGTAGGGTTTTCTGTGTGTTATGTTCAATGAATCTGACTTCTCTCTCTCTTCTGCCCTTTTTATTCTCTTCAAAAGCAGTTGTGACTTCCCAAAAATCCAGCCACGTGCCAACTCTTTTGAACTTGACTCCCACGTTCTCCACTTCTGACTTTTTCTTCCCCCTCTTCCTCAACTTCTTTTTATTTTTCAATTACCGTAATATCTTCTTATATTCTTATTTAATTAAATCTCAAAAATAAGAGAAAAAGGGCCCACAGAGAGTAGTAAAATCTTGAAGAACAACTCTGGATCGTGGGCGTCTTGAAATGGTTGATCTTCATTCTCAGGTGCGGTGATTGCCTCATTAAAAACCTCACTCAGGAAAACCACGTGGGAAAAAACCCTCATGAGTGAAAAAAGTACAACCGTAACGACCCGTACCCAAGGAATAGTTGGAATTCTGCTTCTTGAAGTTGGCTCAACATTCTGCTCCTTGAGATCTTCCTAACTTTCAGCTTAGTGTTTTTGTCCTTCCAGCTCATAGTCCCTTTCAGCTTTTCTTTCCTTTCTGCTTCTCCTTCCTGCTAGCCATGTTCCTTTCTGCTATTCTCTCCCACCAGTTCAATTACAAATATTTCTTATTCTCCAAAGTTTGGCGGGAGTACGTCCCTGTAACATGTTTTCTCAAAATGTAATATATTTCTAGATATGATCATATCTTAAATCACGAAAACGGTCATTCCATAATGCTTACCGATTGGTGAGTCTTCTTCAACGGAGGTGATGGCGATCGAAATAGACGACGGCGAGTCGGTTTCTGCTCCAGATCTGCGAACAAAGAAACTCCCTTTAGCAAATCGAAAAAAGAGACTCTCTTTATGACCGGCGGAGCAGCGGCGGCGCCGCCCCCCGACTCGGCGGCGGGAGATACCGAGCCTAAGCCACCAATCAGATCTGAGCCATAAGCTCCATTGTCGTTCAAAAATATATAAATATATATATATATAAAATAAAAACGAGGAGAGGAGAAGGGTCTCTCGGACCTTACGGCGGACGGCGGCACTGCAAAAGAAACGGGAGAAAACTCAGATCCGCAATATGTAGAAGCCGACCACTCGAGCAACTCGTCGCAAGAAAAGAAGCAGCGAAGGGGAAGCGAGTGGGGGCGAAAGCCTTACCTGTGCTGGCATTGAACGGCGGCGAAACGGCGGTGATACGACGGGATAGCGGCGGCGCTGCGAGAGCACAAGGAGGGAGGTCAGATCTACAACCCTCATGACCAGATGCTCCAGAAAAATTGCCAAAAAATGAGAGAGGAAGGAAGGTGGCTCAACACCCTTACCTGGGTGGCGAAGAAATCGCGAGCGGCGGCGAGAAGGCCGATCGGCGAGACTCTGCGGAGAGATGGTGGAGTAGTGGCGGCGTAGCGCAGCAAATCTGCAAAAGGAGGAGATGTCTTCATCATTAAAAAGAAAAAAAAATGAAAGAAGGAGAGGGGCTCGCGGCCGACGCGGCGGTGGCGCACCGCCGGTGGTGACGGAATGCCCAAAGGAGAACTGAAGCTTTGAGAGGAGAAAGAATGAGCACTCTTGGGGGTCTTACCTACAAGAAGGATGCCGGTAGTTGTGTAAGGAAGAAATACTCTCATTTGAATTAAAGCCAAGACAAGAAACCCTATATGGCTAGAGCTCTTCCAATCCCGGTGACATCCTCTCTTTTTCTTTAATTTATCTCTCTTTCATGAAAGCATCAAATTATTATGTGATAATTTTAAGTCAGTTAATTGATCATATGAGATTTAGAGCTATCTTGATAAGATATTCCAACTCAAGAGAGTTGATCTTGATAAGTTTTATAATTATTTTTACTACTTTGATCTCTAAGAGTTTATCCTACTTGATTTGTTGATTCATCTCAGAAATATTGATAAGGCATATAATTAACGGATTATGGAGTTTGAATTGTTATAATTAGCTGCTTAATTTGGTTTAATTGGGGATTATTAATTGAAACCTATGGTTTTGTGCAGGAAAATACAAGTTGTGAGGAAGTTGTGCAAATTAAGGAAAATACAATCTGCGTGATTTGTGCAATATAATCTATGGGGTGCCTTTGGCATAAATCAACAGCCACACATGTGTGAGAGTCCAGGCCCGCTACTAGACGTGGTTTTGGAGAAAACTTGATTCAAGCCCACATGAGCATGAGAAGTCCATAAAGCCTAAGCCCTAATTCTAACTAAGAGTTACATACGTTAAAATAGATCAGCATATTATTGGGGGGATTAATGACATTACTTTCTAGAGTTAATGGGTGTTTATTGAGGAGAGAATGTGGAAAAATGGTGAAGAAGCTTACCTGAGGTCATGGTCAGAAACCTTGACCCGTTTTTCGGACAGCAGCTTGGGCACACTCATTGAGAACGTGGGAGTTAGTGGTCATCAATTCCGGCAGAAAGTGGAAGGAGGAGTGGGAGAGGGATTCATGCCTATTTCACTATAAATACAAGAAGAACCGAGACTCACCAGACACGCTTGGAGGAAGAGAAAAACACAGCAACACGGGAACTTTTGTTCTTCCTTCTCTTTATTTTAGACTTTGTTAATTTCCTTTGTTGGTGAATTTCTAGTTTCGTTTTTGTTGGGATTTTCCTAGTATGCATTAGGTTTTGTGAGACTACTTCTTTTCGTTGATTAACTCAAGTTATTCGTTTTATTTCTGATTTCATGTCATTGAATGTTGTTCAATTCTTTAATTAGTGCACGAATCCTAGAGTTATCAACGCACATACAGCTAGTTAATCCAAGCAAAATTTCGTGCGTTTCTCAAAATCTTGAAGAAAGGAAGGTTTCTGTCTGCTGATCGGGAAATGAACCTGTTCAGGGAAATGATTTTTCCCACTAACACTTGTACTTCCCTGAGGTTTCGAGGGGAGGGGATTTCCAAGATAGCCTTGATTTTCTCTGGGTTGGCTTCAATTCCCCTCTGACTGACCATGTAGCCTAAGAACTTTCCCCCTCGTACTCCAAAAGTACATTTCGTAGGATTCAATTTCATCCCATATTGGCGCAAAATGGAAAAAGTGCGCTTGAGATCTTCCAGATGCGAGCCCTGACGCTCGCTTTTGACAATCATGTCGTCAACATAAACCTCCATGGATCCCCCAATCTCCTTCTCAAACATCTTGTTGACAAGGCGCTGATAAGTGGCTCCAGCGTTCTTCAGCCCGAAGGGCATGACTAAGAAGCAGTATATCCCTAAATGGATGACAAATGAAGTTTTGGGGCGGTCCTCTGGCGCCATAAAGATTTGATAGTACCCCTGGAAGGCGTCCATCATGCTCATGAGTTCACAGCCAGCGGTAGAATCTACCAACTGGTCTATCCTGGGTAACGGGTAAGGATTCTTAGGGCAAGCTTTGTTAAGATCAGTAAAATCGTTGCACATGCACCACTTGTTTGCGCTCTTGGGCACCAACACCACGTTGTACAGCCATTCTGGGTATAAGATGGGCTTAATGTACTGAGCCTCCAGAAGTTTGTTAACTTCTTCTTCAATAACTTTTTTTTGAAAGCCATGCACATCCCGCTTCTTTTGCTTTATGGGTTTAAACGAGGGATCCACGTTGAGCCTGTGGACTATGACACTCGGGTCAATCCCTGTAAGGTCAGATGCTTTCCATGTAAAGACGTCAATGTTTTCTCTGAGGAAGTCAATCATCATAATCTGAGAGGGCCCAGAGAGGTTGGACCCTATCTGAGTAGTTTTATCCTTGTTGCCTGGTTCAAGCTCAATGGTGAGGAACTTTTCCGATGGTTCAATCCTTACTTCTGGGTGGGGAAATTCGAGCGCCCTCTTCTTTCCTGTCAGGCGCCCGTCTTCAAGGGGCTCGCCACTCTCACGCTTGTCTTCCTCTGTAGAGGATTCTTCTATAGTTCCTGGCGGAGCGTTTTCGAGGGAGCCTTTGGTGTTAGGATCTTTTTTCTTGTTCTTTTTCTTGTACAACTTGGCCCTCTTGCGCATGGGACCATCCTCATCCAGATTGGGAAAATCAACAGATTTCTTGGTGGACCCAATCTGGAATGTTTTCTCTGCGTTAGGCTTCCTGAGGGACAACATGTAACACTCCCAAGCCTCTCGTACATTACACAGTACTTCTCCAACACCCTCGGGGGTAGGGAATTTGATTTTCTGGTGGTAGGTGGAGACGATAGCTTTGAAATCAATGAGGGCTGGACGCCCAGTTATGATGTTATAGGGAATATCAATCTCTACCACTGCATATGTGACCATGAGCGTTTTACGCTGTGGGGCTCGGCCAAATGAAGTGGCCAGGTGAATCTGCCCTCGTGGGACAACCTCCGAACCTCCAAAGCCAATGAGGGTTGTTTTGAGAGGTTCGAGCGGGGTGTTGGCATTCATCTTCTGAAACGTAGAGCAGGGCAAAACATTAACCGAGCTTCCACTATCCACTAACACCCTCTTCACAACATGATTGTGGACATCTACGCTAACCACCATGGGGCAGTCAGAGGTTTCACCGACCCCATGGGGCGTTATAATGTGCCCTAAGTCCCTATCATCAAAACCTATTATATCGTTTTCTTTTGAGCGCTGATCATTCGCCTCCTGAATGGCGTAGACAGATTCGGACCTTGTCGAGCGTTGATCATAACTCCGGACGTGTCTTCGCCGGGCAACGTTTGAGTCTCCCCCAAAGGAACCTCCCGCGATCATGTTGATGACCGCAAAAGGGGTATTTTCTTGCTCAGGAGTCTTTCCTTTGCCCCGATGGCTACTCTCAGTGGGACCCCTTCGCCACGGGCTCCTAGAGCGAGACGGGCTCCTTCTTCTCTCGCCAGCGCGCTCGTTACAGCGCTCGTCAAAACGCTCCAATACCCTGACAAATTCTTTCAGGTGGCCCCCAGCAATGAGTCTTTGAATTTCAGCTTCCAACTGGCGACATTCATCCGTATCATGCCCCTTTTGCTTGTGGAAAGCACAGTATTTGTTCGAGCGTCTCAAGGCCTCTATTTCCCTCATTTTTATGGGTCTCTTGAAGAGTTTCTTATCGGAGAGGCTATAGACTTTCTGAGTTTGGCCTTGTGAGCGGGATGCACTCGAATCGTCGAGGGGGTGGGGGCGATCTCTTGCGTTCCTGATGACGCTCCTTTTTTACAATGACTTTCCGGCCCCGCTCTTGGTGGCGCTCATTTCTTACTGGGCTGTGATGCCGGGGACCATTAGTCCCATACATATCTTCGAGCGCAAAGAACGGCTCGGCAACTTCCTTCAAGGCCATGAGGGTTCCCGGTCTTCTTTCCACAATGGCATCAGCAAACTTTTTGCTCACATACTGTTTGTGATCCACAGCCTGAAAGAGCACTGGGATCAAGAAATCCATAGATGGTCTCTCCACCTGCAAAATCTCCTTGTTGAAGCGAGCGAAGAGACTCGTTCTTGCCTTGCACTATGTTGTAAAGGGCGGTGGGCGCAGTAACTGGAGCCTTCAGAGAATTGAAATGATTGAGAAAAGCGTCGGCCAGCTCCTGATATGAGTGTATCGAGCGCAGCGGCAGTCGCTTGTACCACTCCTGAGCCATTCCTACCAGGGAAGTGACAAAGACTTTGGCCCAATAGTTGCTTGAGTGCTCATATAGATGCATCAAGTGCAGAAAATGATCCAAATGTTCAGCTGGATCAGTTGTTCCGTCGTAGCGGTTGACGAAGGTGGGGATTTTGGCCATTCCTACTTGGACCATCAAAACTTCTTCCACGAGGGGGAGCCCCTTGCCAGTGGATGGTATTCGTACGTGCAGAAGTTCTCCTCCTGCTCCTTGCGGTGGGGGACCGGTGGCTGGCGGTCCTTGTGACGAGCGTCTCTG
Source organism: Lantana camara (assembly GCA_037501455.1). NCBI lineage: Eukaryota > Viridiplantae > Streptophyta > Magnoliopsida > Lamiales > Verbenaceae > Lantana > Lantana camara. Next base: position 23,055,619 of record CM074855.1, on the reverse strand, counting down.
GCATCGGCTCGTTCGTCCCTACTATGGGAGATCTGAGACCGCGCTCGAGAGAGTTGTCCTACCATATCCTTTAAACCCTGCAGCTGGTCTTGCACAGCCGCGAGGATATTAGGATTCACATCTCCTTCTTTGTCCCCTCGCTTGGTGGCTCAGGAAGCCCTTTTGGAGGCATGAGAGTCCCCTTCATTTTCGTTGACTCTCTCAGTGGGTTCCCTATTCCTGTCCACAGGGGAACGCTCGTTGTCGCTCTGGTGGGGCGTCTCTTTGGCTGGCGGTTGTGGTGGTTGCGCCCTTAGGACGGCCTGAGCCTCCCTAAGTGGGTAAGTCTGCAGTCCGCCTAAAGGAGCGGCAGCTTGAGTGGCCTGCCCAGAGGGGAAGTACATGGAATGGAATCTTTCCCGTGCCCCCTGGGCCGCCTGAACCTCACATTGGGCGTAAAGAGCCCTTAGTTACTGAGGAGTTAGAGGAGGTAACTCCACTCCCTCAATCTCCCTGAGGATTACCACTGGGAGCTGGATCTGGCCGACGTGATAGGGCTGAACCAGCGGCATCATGATGGTGGGAGTGAGAGTGTATCCAGGCGGAGGCATCACGTAGTTCTGACCTCCTGGATTTGCAGGGGTATGAACCCATTGAGTCAGGGGAGGCTGTGGAAGAGTGGGAAGAGAAACTCCTACAGCGGTGCCGGAAACTGGTGGTGCTGGTCGTGGAACTGCGGATTCCATAAGGGGAGTCACACCTACAGTAGGTGGTGCTCCTCCAGCAGCGACGGAAGGAGGCAGGGCTCCACCAGCGGCGGTGGAGGGATTAACGAGGTTGGCTTCACGGGAAGTGTTGTCTCCTCCTCCCACAACTCCGGATCTCGTGGCAACCATGATTGTAAAGATTCTGGGTTTTTGTTCTTCAACTAGCAGAAAAGAGGAAATGAATTGAGAACTGGTTTCCCACAGACGGCGCCAAAAATGATGGGTCTGAATATGGGATAAAGAATCCGATCACTTTAGAATTTGTTTGGGTGAGGAAACCAGTCGATGATCGCCGGAAAAGATGGGGATTCTACCTGCTAGGACAAACACACAGACAAAAGTCAGAAGGCCAAGCTGGGGGAACTGGGGGTGATTCCCAGTTTGGCTCTCCGATGCTCAAGTCAGATGAAGATCTGAAAGAGGAGAAATGCTATGTATGAAGTTTCAGTAATGGAAGTTGCTTACAGAGATGGAGATGAAGACTCCTATTTATAGTTGAGGGTCAGGGACCCTTTAGTCATTTGCATCGTGTGGTCCTGGCCGAATGTTGCAATAACACGTGGAGTTGCGAGAGAAACCTAGGAGGAATATTCTCTGCAAAAGTTGGTAAAAGGTGGTGTTGGCAACAGTGGTAGGTGCGCGGGCATGTACGATGTGTCAGAGAGCCGTTTGGGGAGTTGGTAACGAGGGCTTGAGGGCACGCTCGTGTCAACTAAAACCTTGATGGCCAAGGAATCCGCGAGGGGATGAAGGCCAAGGCTTGTGTAACGAATTGGAGTGGAAGCCTCTCTGAGGGAATGTAGCGCTCGAAGAGGGCTTCCTTGATTGATTGGAACGTTAGTCATATATCGTGAATGGCGCTCGTGAGAGAGCGGTAACATTGGTCACATGCAAATGTAACAGAAACGGCACGTGTCCTTGGAGGATACTGGCGCTTGAGGGGGTTCAGCGCTCATGTAGGACTGTCGTAATCACAAGAGGACAGGTGTTGTCATCTTTGAGGTGCCACGTGTCCAAACGTGAGACGAGCGTATTTTGACCCCATCACCGATAAAATAACTAATCCTACCTATCTAACACTTTCATAATTTATATATCTTCTATATCTATACTATATAAAAAAAAAGGGTCTTTTCTCTCACAAAGGGCGATTTTCTCAGAGTGACGGACCAATTTTTTGAACTACCTATCTTGCCTTCAATAATATTAGTAAGCATGTGTAAGATTAATGGATTTTTTTAGAATTTGGCTACCCACATAATTTTTGAACCCACCTTCAAGCATTATCAAAACCCCCCTCTAAAAATCTCACGATTTAAAATTCTTTTTGTCATTTTCTATATTTCAGAACAATAAAGTATTAGTTTTTCTCGACCACGTTCAAGCATTATCAAAACTCCCCTCTAAAAATCTCACGATTTAAAATTCTTTTTGTCATTATCCATATTTCAGAACGTTAAAGTATCAGTTTCATAAAGATTAATAACTCCGATTTTGTTTTTCTATTCTTCAAATTTTTTTTCTTCGATTAATAATTTTTTTTTTCTATTTTTCAGTTTTTAGGTTGCTATCTTCACATAACAAAGAGGAGCAATTACTTGATATTCAACTTTGATTCGACTTTAATGAAAGCTATAGTTGGACTTTAATGAAACTAAGAAGGGACTTTCAGCACATATTTATAGAATTGAGTTGTTTTCTTCTTCCTCTTTCTTTATATATTAATTTAATTTGTATTTTGCGGTTAGTAAAGATAGTCAAGTTTTGGTGAATTTGATAGATAAAGATTAAAATGTATTTATTTTATTTTTTAAGTGAGATACAAATTGCAAGTATTTTATGCACGCTGGACGACGTGCAGCGGTGACTAGTACTATATTAAAAAGAAACGTTGGTTTACCTCACAAGTGGAAGTTATTTCACTTAAATTATAAATCTACCCTCTTAATTATACGTGAAACTTTTGCAGAAATATAAAAATTAAGGGCAAATTAGAAATTTACCATTGAACTAAAATATGAATGCGCAAAATATCACTAATAGTTTTATTTGATTATACTACCAACAGGGGTTTTAACGGTAATATCAAAGATTAAAAAAAGACCCACGATCTCGTAATCCTTTCAATCCCTAACTCTTTCGATCTCTTAATAACTCCCTTCCACTCTCTTATTCTTTTCATCCAATAGGAGAGCAGATTGAAGAAATTGTAGGGAAAAAAAAAAACTAATAGTTTTCTGCTAACAATCAAGAAATGAACCAAAAATGGCGGTGTATATTCAATTTTCAATTTAGTAGCGTTGTTATTTTATGATGTATGTGTTCTTGATATTGAAGAATGATGGCTAAATTTTCTTAGTTACACGGTTATTTTAATCCATAAATTGATTCAAATAGAGATAGACTTTTTGCAGGAAATGATGATGTGAAGTGTTCCTCAATCATAGAAGAAAAAGGATGTGCAGAAGGGAACTTTTTCTCAATAAAGGCTTGCAGTATTTTCGTCGATGAGATGCAGAAAGAAATGTAAAAAGAAGAGATAAATTCATTTGACAGGTATTGGGGGTATTGGACTGACCGAATTTTGCAGTTAATCGTAATTAATTTATTTTTTAGAGTTTGTAATTCTCTCATATTTTCTATGCTAGAGTTTATATGCAGACGAGATCATATTTTCTATGCTAGAGTTTGTATACAGAGACGACCATGAAGAGTTAAATTCGTTATTAAGATGCAGAGACAAACACCAAAAAAAGAATTAAGTAAGATTAACCTATTGTATCCTCTCATATTTTCTATGTTAATTGCATTTAACTTTATGCTAATTGCTGATTTTAGGTTGTTTTTATTTTTTATGAGTTTGCATCAATATTGCAATAAGTGTAATTTGGTTGGTTTGATCAATTTACTCTTTAGATCAATTTACTCTTCAGGTTTGTTGAATTTTCTTTCAAAATTTGTTTGTCCTGCCAAATTGGAGAATGCAAGTTTTCAATTTTCAATCTATAAAGAACTTTTTTTTGCAGGCGTAGGTGATGTGAAGAGTTCCTCAATCATGGAAGCAGAAAGGGATGTGAGGAAGGAAACTTTTTTTTTTTTTTTGGGTAAGGGATTGCAAAAGTAGTGATTTTAAGTTCTTTTTAATGAAGTGGAGCTCACCCACTTATATATATATATATATATATATATATATATAGGTAAAGACTCACTTATATGTATATAGTTATATACATTAAAATTAATAAGAAATTATTTATTAATAAAGAGGTTTGTGAAATATTTTAAATTTATAAAAGTATATATATTAAAGTTATTTATGCTCATGGGGACCGCGTGCGACGATTGCTAGTTGTACTAAATAAAAAGGGTTAATAGAGTATTCGTAGTCCAATTTGAATATCCACTGCAACACAGGATATTGAGTTCTATTGAGCATCAACACAACACAGATAATACTATACAATTATAGAAAGAAACCTTATTTTGTCTCACAAATGGAAGTTATCTATACTATTATATATTTGATAACGATGTTTGACTTTTCAACTGTGCATTTTCGATGACGTGGAATTTTGTGGTTTTTTTGAAGTTTTTAATTACATATAAAAAATGTGATTGGCTTATCTTTATTGAGTATATTATTTTATTATGAAAATAAGTAGTAACTAAGGAAAATAATTATCTTTAGCAAGTTTGACTAAATGATATTTTGTGTTTTTTTTTAGATTTTCAATTAAATAAAAAAATGTGATTACCATATCTTTATGTTGTATATTATTTTATTAAGAAAATAAATAGTAATTAAGAAAAATAATTATTTTGACAAGATTCATAATATACTTTTTATTTGTATTTTTTTCTAAATGATGAGATTTTAGAATTCTGAATCTATACTATTATATATTTGATAACAACGTTTGACTTTTTAACTGTGCATTTTCGATGACGTGGAATTTTGTGATTTTTTTGAAGTTTTTAATTACATATAAAAAATGTGATTGACTTATCTTTATTGAGTATATTATTTTATTATGAAAATAAGTAGTAACTAAGAAAAATAATTATCTTTAACAAGTTTGACTAGATGATATTTTGTGTTTTTTTTTAGATTTTCAATTAAATAAAAAAATGTGATTGCCTTATCTCTATGTTGTATATTATTTTATTAAGAAAATAAATAGTAATTAAGAAAAATAATTATTTTGACAAGATTCATAATATACTTTTTATTTGTATTTTTTTCTAAATGATGAGATTTTAGAATTCTGAATCTATACTATTATATATTTGTGAACCATGTTTGATTTTTTTTGTGTATTTTTTATGATGTGTAATTTTATTTTATTTTTTTAGGTTTTAAATTAGATAGAAAAAATGTGATTGGTTGATCTTTATTTTGTAAAATATTTTATTATGAAAATAAATAGTACCTAAAGAAAATAACGGGGAATTCCCGAAAACTCCCCAAATGATAAGTCCAATTCCTTTTAACTCCCCATTTTCAAAAATGATGTATTAAAACTCAAGAATCGCGTATCTAAAACCCCAAATGATGTATTTGAAATACAAGGAAAAAATCATGTATCTAAATCCCAGAATCGCGTATCTAAAACCCCAAATGATGTATTTGAAAATGGGGAGTTAAAAGGAAGTTTTCAAATCCATGGGGAGTTTTCAAAAATTGCCCCAGAAAATAATTATATTTGTCAAGATTCATAATATAATTTCCATGTAAGAATTTTTTAAATAATATATATATATATATTTTTTATCAATATAAATAAATGTTATTAATTTGATTATTAAAAATATATATAAATGTTCAGAAAGGAATATAAATGTTATATTTGTTTGCACCCACAATTAAGGAGACTTAATTGACATCCACCCCATAATTGGGTTGGTATTTAATATTATTATTATAATTAACGAAAACTTACGTTAATAAAGTTTAGGTTGAGAACTTTTGTATATTCAGTAGGTCATCCATTCCATAGTTTGAGAGATCTTTATTAATATTATTAATTAGATTAAAAAGATATCCATAAAAAGGAAAAAAAAAAACTATAACAAAACTTATAGAATGTTAAATTGGAATTCATGTTCTTGAAGAGACTTTTCAAGTTTGAAATCCCTGAAGTGGCTGAGGAAGTTCAAAAGATTTTGTGATTTCTGACTCAATATCTTAAGGTACGGATTATTTTTATTTTCATAAATTATCATATTTGATATTTTAAAAATATGGGTATGCAATAAACGAATTAATTCAAAGTTTAATTATATTATTTGAATCTTACATTTTGAATTAATTATTTTTAGGATATCAAGTAGCAATTTAATTCATTGATGGAACTGACGAAGTTTAAAAATCTAGACGAGATTAACGAGGTTTAAAGAACTTTCAAAATTTTCGGATCAATTTCATAAGGTACGAGTTGTTTTTGTTTTTGTTTAATTGTATAGATTTAATCTTATATTTTGACTTCATTAGTTTTAGAATATTTTGACTAAGTTTGAATTAATTCATTTTAAAATATCAAGATACAATCCGATTTTGTATTGATATTATTAGAATATATTATTGTTGATGCCATGTTGATGTGAAAATGTTGATTCCACTGCTATGCGAAAATGTTGATTAAGGTTATAGTAACCGTTTTCTTTTATGTTTATGAGGTTGATGTCATGATTAAGGTTTATAGGCTAGAATTGTATTAATTTTAAACTGAAAATAATTTATCAAATTATGAACTAATAGTTGAAGAAGTCGTTTGGTAGGTGATATTCATTTTGCAAGACTTAATCACCCTCGGGCCCATTAAGTTAGATTAACTCATGTTTTGCTTAAATAATTTCGCGTTTGGTAACAATAAGTGCATGTCATGTGGGGGAACTATTCATATGAAAGTTAATCTCACCAATTTTTGGAGATGCATTTCAGCACTTAATGGATGAACAGGGGTGGGCTTTTGACGGGCCAGCTACTAAGTGCTATTGGCCCGATGACTCTAATGCATCCTACCAAACACAATATTAAATGAACTTAGAGTCACCTAATTGAGCCTCATTCAGCATACCAAACGACTTCGAACTAAATTGAATTCCAAACAAATTTAGTACCATTATAAAATGTTATAATCTGACAAAAAAAAAAAAAGAAGAAAATATTGTAATTATAATTACATCACAAATGACACGACAACTTTCTTTCATGCTTATGCGATGCAAATCGTTATGAAAAGTGATATTTTTGTAATAACTAATTTAGGTCAAATAAATTCAACTATCTTTTTTATTTTTATTTGGTGCAGGGATAAAATGAACAACAATCAAATCAGTTACAAGCTTGCACGATTGAATAGAAAGAAGAACTTATATATTAAACGGCATAGCGGAGTAACTGATGGTTTAGTGGCCGAACGTTTAGCACGATTACAGATAGAATATTAATTTTTGTCCAGACTCCATAATAACTCTCCAAACGAAGTACGGGATTCTAATATCTATAGCCCACCATCAAGAGGCAGATGAGCTGCCCGAGGAACATCGACACGTTCGAGACGGGGTCATCGTCTCACACAACTAATTTAATGCATGATGGTTACATTATTTCGAATGATATGCTCCCATTAATATTTTACATATATGTTGGTATATATTTATTGAATTTTGATATATATGTTATTGAATTGTGATTACATCTTTTGTCATACATCATAATATTTATATTTATTCAATATAGGGGAAGTACAAGCTGGTGGTGGTGGTCATGACCAATTCAATTCACAAGAACTCTATTATGTTCCTATTTTACTCGGTATAATTTAATTGTTTAGGCATTGATCATATTATTTAGTTATATATGTTCACTTATTTTGTAAATGTATACTATTATATCCATAGATCACATTATCGATGAGCATAGAATTATTACAGATCAAGGTCAAGTTGATGCAAGAGGATATGTGGAAACTACAAATCGTAATATTTCTTCTTTTATATATAATTTTTATTTTAATTTCAACTTTTTATTTTGTTGACTTAATGATTTTTTTATGTATATTAGGTGTTGATCAAAATATTGTAGGTAAAAAATCCCATATTATTGATATTCCACACAATCAATTAGTTATAACCGGTACATTTATTTATGAGCATGGTTGTACAAATATAGCTCAGACACATGTGAATCGACCTGAGGAGCATGACTCTAACTTACAGAGTATGTATCTTATGTTAATTTGTCACAATTCATTTTTTATTTTAATTTAAAGCACTTTCATGTATCTATCATAACATTACGCACTACAAAAAAATGATCGATTACCTACAGATTTTTTCTACGGAAATTTTCCGTAGGTAATTTCTAACAATTAGTTACGGATTTCTGACTACTTATAGACAGAAAAAAATTTTATTTTTAGTGACAGATTACCTACAAAATGTATTGTCGGTAAAACTTGCATACAGTTTACCTACAAAATATTTTGTCGGTAAAACTTACAGACAGATTACCGACTAATGTTTTTGTCAATAAATTATTAAAAAGTAAAAAAATTATAATTATAATGTTGTTTACGCATTAGCTACGATATATTCTGTCGGTAAATTTAATTCAAATTTTTTCCAAGGACTACCAACTAAAACTTGAGTCAAAATAATATAAACTTTCGAATAAAAAATATTTAAATATTTTAAGTTGAAACAATGAGTTTTTTTAATTTAAACAGTATATTGATAAATACATTAAAAATGTATCCACTAAAAATATAGATTGCAAAAAATAATTTTTTTATATTTAAAATATATTCTAAAAGTTTCTATTCTTCTCTCTCCTTTCTCACTACACGATATATCTCCTATTCTTTCGTTATTTTATTGTTGAAATATTTTTATTTAGTAAAGAATGTTTAGTCTTAATAAAACTCTACTGTCCACTAAAAGATTTTTTTTCTTTTGATGATATCTTTATTAGTTAATTTTTTATTATTATTAATGAAAAAACTAACCAACTTCTATCCACTAAACCCACGTACAAAATGAGGTATTTAACTTCTCCAAAACTCTTATACCATTCTACTTACTAAAGAATTTTCACTTGTACTTCACTAACAATGAAAAACTTTCAGAGACAAGAACTTTAGAATTCTTATATGAATTATCATATGAATATGTGAACATCGGGAGAAGTTCTAAAGCCAGACAAGGAAAATTCATATGAACATCAAGAAGTTATAAAGCCAGATAAGAGAAGAATATGCAAGGTGAACTTAAGATATTGAAGTTACTTTTTCGTATGTCTTGATTATGACTATTATCAAATTTTAAATTATGGAGCAAATTCAATTGTTATTTTCTTGTTAGGTTTTGATGGATCGAGACTCTATTAAAATGCAAAAGAGCTACCAAGAAGGACAAAGTTGTACATAAACACGCATTTGCAATGCACAATGAAAGAAGTAGATTATAAGATTGTGATTTTTTCATTTTTTGTTAGTTTTCTTTTTTGTATCAATTATGTAAATTCTTTGATTTGTATTATTAATGCCTTGAGTTTGAGAATATATTTGTAGATGATCATGTTTAATTGTTACAAATTGTGATTCTTTAAGTTTTTGTTATTTTGTATATTAATTTAGGAATGATTTCATAATATTACATATGAACAGGTTAAAAGATATATAAGCACGGATAATTTAATTGCTTAGATTTGTATGAAATAATCCAGCATTTAAAAAATATTATATGAAAATTTTCTTGAAATTTTCATCAATAAACAAATTAATAAAATTATTTACAAATTTTCACTACAAATAATATTTCAAAAAACAAAAAACAAAAAAAAAAATTTTCTACCGATTTTTAGCAAATAATCGGTCAAAGATGATCAGTAATCTACAAAGTCAGTTTCACAATGTTTTTAACACATTTTCTACAAAACATAATAGTGAGAAAATATTATCGGTAGTCTGTAGAAAATCCGTAGATATATTTTGCTACGGGGCCTTTACCGACAAAGTATATTTGGTAGATAATCCATAGGTAATCTGTCGATAAATAAATTTATCTACGGATTATCTACAGATTTGTCTGTAGGTAATTAACCATTTTTTTGTAGTGACGTACTATCAATTAGAGGGTCAATGAATTTTCGGAGTTAGAAGATGAAGTTTTTGTACCCAGTACGTTTCCATCGGGAAACAACAATAATCTCGGGGCTCCAACATCTGTATGTGTTTCAATGATGTAAGGTATTGTAATCCAAAACTTTTTTTTACCATTTGCATATTTTATGAATATATTATTTTGTATATTTATTCATGGATTCCATGTATTCAATTATTTTTTGAGATTTTGGTATTTTAGTCTTTATTTTGAATTATTTATAGCATGCTCTATAAGTACCCTTATTCCTTTGTGAACCGCAAATAGGATATTCGAATCATTAGGGAGGATTATTAGTAATTTTTATATTGTTAGGAATTGTTAGTTGCCTAATATTATTTTTTATAGGTTAAAAACTTCATTGAATTTATTGTCTAAGATTAAGTTGTATTTATATATAAGCATTCAACATACAATATCGTGTTTAATAATTGCGTTTCTAAAAAAGATTTCAATAAGTTATAGTTAATATTATGTTAGATATGTTAGATTTGAATGAGTTATAATTAATATTATGTATTTCTTGTGAAAAAACCGACCATAAAAATATGATAATATTAAAATAAAGAAAATATTCAAAAGTGGAGCAATGTATTAAAAATAATCCAAAATTCTTATTGATAGTATTAGAACTGATTAGTTATTACGAAAGAAAAAATTGATGTTGGATTTAATCGGTATTAAAAAAATCAACAACCACAAAAAATGGAGTAATGTAGATAGGAAAAATGACAAAAAATTAGATCACAAAAGGCAATAAAATTATGAAAATAAATATTGAAAAAATAAAAGAAAGGAGAAAAAATTAATAAATAGAACAAGTGACAAAATCATAGTTCAAATATCTGTGATGTAAAAGAAAAATTGTTAGATTAAAAAAAGTTTCGTACAAAAAAATCATACACACGGAAATCTAAATTGTGTGATTGAGAATAAAATCTAAATTGGTGATAAATAATAAATTGAAATATTATAGTATCGCTCACAAAAAATATTAAGCCCTAAAATAAGTATGGGGTGAATCTCCAAAAATAAAGAAGATTAAGAAAGAAAGAAACGAATCTAACTCATTAAAAATTAAGAAATTTTTAAAAGAATTATAAAAGCTACACAAACTAAAGACAATAAAATTATAAAGAAATGTTCTTGAATTCAGAAAAGAAAACTAATTTCATTATAGAGTTGTAACGACATGATTTGTACGATGGAATGGGATGGGAATGAAATGAGCATTCTCACATCCATTTTCAAATCCTTGATTGGTACAAAATATAATTGGAAATGATCATTACTAAGGTAATGTTCATTCCTACAAATTTGAGTTTATCCATTCCTTAGGTACCCCATAGTATTAATAATTTTCAATCTTCAAAATTTATTTATTTTTTATATAATCGTCATATAGTTGTTAAATTTATATTATATTATAATTTTTTTTATTATTACGAATATATAATAACGTTAAAAATTTAATAAATTGTATTAGATATAGGTATAAATACAAATATAAATATATTATATATTATATAAATAAAAATACATGTTGAATATTTTATTTTATTTACTTATAAATTTATAGATATTCATAAAAAATTAATGTATTCTATAAAAATTAAATTTGATACTTATATTAAATTTATTTTTAAATATCATGCATTATATTAAATATAGTAAAATCTCATAATCTATGTATGAATATAAAATTATTAATATATTTTATAATAATTATATGTATTTATAAATCACTCTGAATATATTTATATTCACAGTATTAAATTTTAAAAAAAATGCCCTACTTTAGGAGTATAACTAATATTTAATTTTACTAATATTAAAGAGTAATTTGTTTTGGAGGTAATATGGGATAAATCCCCAATTGGGCATCATATTTTTACTTAACTTCCCATTTGGGCAAAATATCGTATGATTTTCACATAATGTAGTACTTAAAATACTTCTCAAAATATGTTGTATAATTTTCACAAAATGTAGTACTAAAACATTCTAATGTCGTATTTATATCCTATTAATTATTATGTAGTATAATTTTAGGGGGAGTTAAGTAAAAATATTCTAAACTGATAGGGAGTTATTTCAAACTGCCCCTTTTTTTTGCATATTTTGTAGGCTACCAAGAGTAATTGGATTGCATATTTTGTAGGTTGAACAAAGTTATTGAATTGTAATTTATACATTCACGAATTTGTGATTTTTTAAAACTATGTATCTCATTCATTTGAAATTTTTGTTTATTCCATTTTCAATTTGAATTGATCACTCCGTGCGTAGCGCGGGATATATACTAGTTTTATGTATATTTACGGATTTTGCCCATAAAATGTTTGTAAATTGAGTTTAATAATTTAGAATTAAGGTTAAAATGGACAATTCCCACACATAAAGGTAGTTGTAACACCAAAATTTGAATGCCCAAAATTACCCCTTTTACTTTTAATTATATACATTCAAATTTGGCAATTTTTGTAATATACCACCTAAAATAACTCTCCACTTTCTCCGCTCATAATTATATCACTTTAACTACTCTTCATTTACGACTTTACGTTCAAGGAGAAATCCGCAAAAAAAAATTCTTAAAAATGGTGGATCAATTTTCATTATTTGGTTCATCTATAAATTCTTCTTAAACATGATGGATCAATTTTTATTTTTGGTTCATTTTCACACTGCTGGAGTAGAAGAAACAAGTGTTTTGCAAGCCCTAACAACAAGGTAAACTTGTACTTAATTGTAAGTTCACTTCCTAAAATAATTTTGATGATTTGCTCTTCTTCATATAATAATCTTGGTGATTTAAGGATTTGTATATTATGCTCGCCGGTACCGCGTGCGAGTGCTACTAGTATTTTAAAAAGAATTTATATATTAAGGTTATGCATATTACTAACTCGATTTCCATGATTTTGCTCATCACCCCTTAAATTTATTTTTAATAAAACAATAATTTGCATCTACTTTGGCTGATGGCTGGTGAAGCATGAAGACAATCTATAAAGTCGAATGATAAAAGGTTCTTAATTAAAAAATAAGCAAACAATATAATAAATTTTGAAGATATGCCAAAATTTATTTGTGAATATATTTCTAAATTATACAAATAAAATAAAATAAAAACTCTATATTTTGACAAAGACAAAGACAAAGTAGCAATAGAAGCACATAAGATTGGAAAAGAAAGGAAAATAGAAATAAAATAAAATAGACTTTGACCAAAATAACCATTTTCTATAAACCTTCTTCCGTCTCGCTCTTTCCTGAGGAAAACCCTAGCCCAAGAAACTTTCTTCCATCACCCTGTATCAATATAACGGACGATCACAACAATATAAACTACGGTAATGTGGAATAGCGACAGCCGACATAGTTTGATTCTTTTTTTTTCTAGTATGTGAAGCATTGATTACTATGTGATAGTTTGTAGTATTTTTATTTATTCGAAAGATTGTGGTTGATGCAGTGAGGGGAGGATGGCAGGTGGGTCGGTGGCGGTGCGGACTGCAAGCTTATCATGTGCTAAATCGTCAGTATGTCATATTTGTAGATTTTGTGTGTGTGTGTGTGTGTGTGTAATTCCTTTAGTTGGTGGGGGGTGGAAGGTGTCAAAGATTGAATGTTGAGTGGTATTTGAGATTTTTAAATAGTATCTGCTTTTATATGGAAAAAGGTGTTTAATTTCATGATATTCTTGGCTAGTGATCGGTCAGGGTTTAATTTTTGGCCAAATATTTACATGTTTGATTCAGCCATTCATTGTTTTATCTTTCCTAAATTGTGGACGTGTGATGGAACTATGTTATGTGCCGTATTCATGCCAATGCTGCTTATCTTATGGTCTCCTAATTGGCAAGATTGATTGTGCTTGTTGGGCTTAGATGTTGAAATTGTATCCAATAGCTTTTGACGTATAATTTTTGAAAAAGCGGGTGGGATGTGGCTATCCTTCCTGTCTAATAGCGCCGGAATTATCCTGATTTTGAATATTTGCTTGTTACAGGTGCCCAAAGTGCGTGGAACTAAAGCTTCCTCACGAAAAGGTGCTGCTTCCTGGTTCATTCTTTGTTTGCATTCTGGAGTATACCTCTGCTTAATGCACTTGATCATTTTGGAACTTGAAATTTCAGTGGCAATTCATTCTTGTTGAGATAAATGATATCCAAAAAAGGTAGCTTTGAAAGATCAAGATTGCATGATTTGGGGTTTCAATTCTTCCAATTTATAATTCTGATCGAATCTGTTTTCTGTGCTTCATTCTTATAGCAAGGGAGGTTTTGGATGCTGCCGCTCGTGTCATAGGGCCTGCAATTATACCGATGAAATTGATGCTCTTGTGGGATAAAAGTATAATTTCATTTGTTATGGGTCAAGACAAGTACTTACTTTTGTATTTATATTTATGACCAGACTAGAGGAGTGGCATGGAATTCTTTTATACTTTGCCTTTTTCATTTTATATTAGGGATCAGAAGTAAGATACGATCAAATAAGATACAGAGTGGGTATATATATATTTTTAAATTGATAAAATTTATTCTTTAAGCATATTCTAATAGGGTCAAGACCCCAATCTTTTCTGTAAAAGTTGAGCAAATTCCAAACAATTCTCCCCTTTTCTGCAATTTAACTTTTTGAGTAGCCTTTTCTCTTGCATTGCTAAGCGCTCAGTAAGCGACTTCAAAAGCGTTAATAATCTAGACTTCATTACTCTAATATATCGAAAATTTTCAAATTATCATTTAATCGTGTCATATTGAAAATTTATCATCATATTTGTATAGTATTCGTATGTATATCTATGCATCATAGTTTGTTACTATGATTTCTGATAATGCTCGAGTTTTACATTTTTGTAATTTGTTCAAGAAAATGGTAAATTACATTTTTGTCCCTATATTATAGTTTTGGTTCTAAAATTTGACATTTTCACTACATTGCAGTATCGCATCCTTTATCTTTATTAAAATAAAGAAATATGCACTCATAATCTTCATATCCACACACCTACTTGATCGATATAATAACTCGTTAGAACAAATCTTGTAAATTCACTTATTTATTTAATTTATTAAATAATCATGAACGTTACATATTTCATCATAAAATTAAATACAGATAATTAATAAAGCTCCATAAAGGGAAGAAATAAATAAATTAAAATTACAAGCCGGAAGTATATGGCACACCGGCGTCGGGAAGCCAAACATCAGCCGCAATAAAACTCTCCGAAGTAAACTTAGCCGTCTCGGAGGCATCTGTAATCACGTGATAGCCTTTCTAATTAACCCGTTCCGAAGATCAAGGACTCGTATAATTGATATACTCTCCATAATACAAAGTTCCAGCTCCAGAGCAACCAACTTGCCGGGTCAATCAAACAATCCATATATGTCTTAGGAAAATCGTACGCGAATATTTCATCTAGGGTTGGCCCAGATAAGTTCTCACAAATCCTTGAGTCGATTTAAGATTTGAAACTACTGTGATTCGAGAATTGTGGATCGAAATCTCAGTGTTTTGGTTAGGTTCGATCCGCCCCTCGAAGCTACGTACGTAGAATACGAATTGATCCGCCCCGGACCGAAGGGTCACAACTTGGTGATTTATGGCTCCGCAATGTTTCTAAACGTGATGCCATGAACAATAAATCCATCTCCAACGACAGCTGCAAGACATATATATCGCGTTCATATGAATTGGAATTTTAGATTCTAATTAAGAAATTAGATTTAAATAAGAAATTAGGAAAATGGAAGCTTCATATGTATAGAAAGAACTAATTTGGTGAAATTGTTTACGGATTTCAAATAAAAAAAAGAAATTGTTTACTTGGCTTGGTTAATGGTAAAAATCTTGTTTCTTGTCCACTACGGAAGCAAATTGTGTCAAATTTCTTTTTTGCCCTTCCAAATGCCGCCAATGTGTGAAGGGTAACATCGTAATTTGCCTTTGTATCTCTCTCTCCCTTTTCCCGCCAGCTCCCCACCCCGACCCAAACCCCGTTTTCGGTACTGTATATAAACAGTGCTCTTAACGTCAGAATTCAGAAACATCAAATCACTCACACCATTCAAACCCCCTCTGCATTCAGAAACAGTGCCCTAGTCTATGTTTCCCAAGCCCTAATCTGTGCTTTGTGATTCCCCATGGAGACAGACAAACTCAAGCGATATCTCGAGGAGTCGAGTTTCCATACTGAAAAGTGCGAAAAATGCCAAGCGAAGTTCAAATCGCTTGACCTACTGTTGCAACATCTGACCGGTCCGCCGTGCGGCCGAAAATCGGCGCCGCCAGAGAAGAGGATGTGGTCTCCTCCAAGCAAGCAACATCGTAAAAAGCGCGATGGTCAGAAGGTCTATAGAGATGGCAAGCGGGGAGCTATTTCAAGGGACAAACCACCGACACTGTGGGTGGATGATGCTGCAGCTGCTGTGGAGGCTGGTGAGATGATTTAGTACTTTTATTTTTTACTACTTTCTATATTTGATGTGCGATCTTACTTCTTATGATTTTATATTTTACTTCGGAGCAGAGGACGTTCGTGAGATTGTGGCTTCTGCTGATGATGATGTTGTAGAGCACGTTGGAGAAGACCAGGCTGAGGGTGAGTTTGAATTTACTGATATTTTAGTGTGCCTTATGTAGTTGCGTGATTTCCGATCTAGTCTTTTGATGAGTGATTTGGTGGTCCATGTATAGTAGCATTACTGTTGGTTGTCTATTTTGGCGGCTCATACCGTTGACAGAGTTTTCGAAATTTCACTGTTGGTATATTGTTAGATTTAATGGCTTGGTTGCAATCTCAAAGTATAGGTCACTATTCTAGTGAGTTTTAGAGTTTTGATATGTGTAAGTGGTTGATATGTTCCTTTTTATCGAAGAAAGTTGATAATCCTGTTTCTGATCTCATGAAGAATTACTGTTCAAGTACTTTGATGCAGAAGTAAGTATGTAACTGTTCAAGAATTACTGTTCATGATATGTGGAAGTAAGTATTGCAGAAATTAGAATCTAACTGAATCTGTTTAGATATCCTCCTGGGGTTAATGAATCTGACAATTGACATGCATTTGCTCTTCTGAGATTCTGCTGCTATTCACTGCTATTAAGGACTTCTTACAGACTTTGGAAGAGCATATGCTCACTTACTTACACTGGTTCACTTTGATTCTTTTGGCAGATGATAATGAGACTGCTGTTGATGGTGGTGAGTTTTTATTTCAGATTTGTTTCTTTACTTCAATTTGTTTTATTCTATAGTGTGGAAACTGTGATTAATTTCAGGGGCCGGTGTTGCTAAAGGGAAGAAGGGAGCTGTGCAGTATGCTATTCAGGCTGGTATTGGGATAGCTATTCTCCTTTTGCTAAGGAAAGGAGCTATGAAGATGTGGAATCTGTGGAACTGATATAACTGTGTTGTTTTTGTAAAACTGGAGAAGGAAGCCTTGGTTTCTGCAGGTTTGTGGCCTGTTTTTGGTTTTCTTTGAATAAATTGTCCTATGGAACAATACATAGCATATAGTCTAAGAATTGATGCAGAAACATTACATATAGTCTAAGAATTGATGCAGAAACATTGCAGAATGTTGTTTTGATGAATGTGTCATGTTTATAATCTGTGGTCATATGGGGTTTTCAAACAGGATTTAGGCCATTTGGCCACTTAATGCAGCCTGTTTAATGTTTGATCGCGAATTAACTTTGTCCAACCCGGATGAATTTGCACACTATAGCAAGTTTAAGCGGGGAACTGGATCTTTGGGGGATGTCGGATTAGCTAACTTTAGCTCTTTTTTGCACATAGGAAATTCTTTAGTTTCATATTCAATCAGTTTATCTTGAATTATGAATATTTATGAGTTGATATTATCTTTCAAATTTTTTTTATGAGTTGATATTATCGTATAGTCACATCTATAAATTAGAATTTTTGTTCACACACATGCCCCAACACAATATAGACATGTCTATGTACTCTTAAAAAACAGTGAAATTCAAACTCAACCACTTGTTGTAAAGCAATCCACAATAAATCTAAAATAGAAACGAAAAATTAAACCGAAATTTTGACCCTAAGGATGACCTAGCCGCCTTTAATCCCCAAATCAAATTGAAAATCTCAGCAAAATGCCAAAATCCAGAGAGAAAAAACCAAAATAAAAAATCTGGGAGTGTTGGACCAATCAAGCATCGATAAAAAGCCACGTACACAGTTTCGAAACCAGATCCATCCCCTTTAAATTACCCTCTGCCCACCGTTCTCTCTTCAATCTCCATTAATCACCTCCTCAGCCCAGGTACGGTTTCAACTTTCGCTGCTCATAGAAACCAAGTTTTATACTTATTTTTGTTATGCTCACAAAGTTATGGGGTCTGTTTTGCTTATTAGTAATGCTCGTTTTAGCTTCTGTTGCGGAGTTGGAATGGTTTACTATCTTAATTTCATATATTCTATGGTTTGGTTCCTTAAATCTCATGTATTCTTGATGGGTTTCGAGTAAGTTAATGAAAGCTGTTGATTAAGATTGAAACAAGAGTTATTTGTAAGTTAATGGCTTCTCACGGGTTCTTTTGTTATTGAGTATTAAGATAATAAAATTTGAAGTAATATTGCTTAAAAAAAAGTAAAATTTGATGTAATATTCATGCTTAAGGTGTATTTATTGATATTTGGTAGAAGGTGTTTACATTCTTTCTTGGTTTATCCTTCATATATAGATGAAATCTTGACTAGTTGGGCTATTGGTCTGTCTACCTTCAAGGTGTTCATTATACTTATTATATTCAAATCTCTTCAATATGTTAATTATAGGAATTGTGATTTATTAATAAGCGCATTGTGCAAGAAAATTACTGAATTTATGTTTCCTGAACTGCAAAGGGGCAAAAACAAAGATGGCAGCATCATCTGCATGTGTAGTAGGAAATGGTCTATCTGCAAGTAAATCAAGAACAGGTTTAAGTAAGGAATAATCAGACGGTCCCATCTTCCATCATTGAATAAGACATCCAAAGCAGTTACTGTAAGAGTATCTCTAGATCAAAGTACAAATGAAGGAAGAAGAGACTTCCTGAAATTCCTTCTTGGTAATGCTGGAGTAGCCGTCCCCGCATTACTAGACAATGGGAAAGCACTTGCCGATGACCAAGGCTTTTCCAACTCAAGAATGTCTTATTCCAGATTCTTGGAGTATCTGGATAAGGGTAGAGTTACAAAAGTCGATCTGTATGAAAATGGCACAATTGCCATTGTTGAGGCTCTCTCTCCAGAATTGGGCAATCGTGTGCAGAGGGTGCGTGTGCAGCTTCCAGGCCTCAGCCAAGAGCTTCTTCAGAAATTTAGAGAGAAGAACATTGACTTTGCTGCCCATAATGCGCAAGAGGACTCTGGTTCTCTTTTATTCAACTTAATTGGAAATTTAGCATTTCCTTTAATTTTAGTTGGTGGTCTTTTTCTTCTCTCTAGAAGATCCTCTGGTGGAATGGGTGGACCTGGTGGGCCGGGCTTCCCTCTACAATTTGGCCAATCGAAGGCTAAGCTCCAAATGGAACCAAACACGGGAGTAACTTTTGATGATGTTGCTGGGGTTGATGAAGCTAAACAAGATTTTATGGAGGTTGTTGAGTTCTTGAAGAAGCCTGAGAGGTTTACAGCTGTGGGGGCTCGTATTCCCAAGGGGGTACTTCTTGTTGGCCCCCCTGGTACTGGAAAAACCCTTCTAGCAAAGGCCATTGCTGGTGAAGCCGGAGTCCCATTTTTCTCTATTTCTGGTTCGGAGTTTGTTGGAGTTGGTGCCTCAAGGGTTTGTGATCTCTTCAAGAAGGCTAAAGAAAATGCTCCTTGTATTGTGTTTGTTGATGAGATTGATGCTGTCGGGCGTCAGAGGGGAACCGGAATTGGTGGAGGGAATGATGAAAGGGAGCAGACTTTAAATCAACTATTCACAGAAATGGATGGATTTGAAGGGAACACAGGTATTATTGTAATTGCAGCAACTAACCGTGCGGATATTCTTGATTCTGCACTTTTGAGGCCGGGAAGGTTCGATAGACAGGTAAATGAATACATGATTTATGCTTAGCTTAAAATTTCAATATTTACAATATGTTTGGTTATGAGGTTTTGGGGGAGGAAAGGAAAAGAAAATGATGAGGAAGAGTGTAGTTGGTGTTTGGCTAAAGATAAGAGGAATGAAATGAAAAGAAAGGGAAATTGAGATTTTATATTAGTTAACAGAGAAATAATGTTCGATCCAAAATCTTTTTTGTCAATTGAGTTTAATAGTTTATTTTATATGTATCAAAACTTTTGTAAGAAGAAACAAAGCAAGTAGAATCATCTGTCCATTTTCTTTTCTAACAAAATCCTAGAACCAGCGATAATGTAAAAGAAGTACATAAAGTTTAAATCTTTATGCAGGTAACGGTTGATTTTCCTGATATTCGTGGAAGAACCGAGATCTTGAAGGTTCATGCAAGCAATAAGAAGTTTGATACAGATGTTTCACTTGAAGTAATAGCCATGCGGACACCTGGCTTTAGTGGGGCAGATCTTGCTAATCTTTTGAATGAGGCAGCTATTCTAGCTGGGCGTAGGGGCAAGACAGCAATTTTATCTAAAGAAATTGATGATTCCATTGATAGGATTGTTGCTGGTATGGAAGGAACAGTCATGACTGATGGCAAGAGCAAAAGTCTTGTAGCTTACCATGAAATTGGCCATGCCATTTGTGGGTAAGTGCTGCGTTATGTTGAAACTGTGGTATTACCGTCTATGGATTTATTGTTCATTGTTTTTTTTCATATATCCTTTTGACTTGAAACTTTGACCATATAGTTCATTTTTCTGTACTCCATTTTTACTACAATCAACCTTGTTGAATATGGTAATAACCCTCGTAGTGTTTTGCAAACTCTAAACAAAATAGCTTTTCTGCTTTAGTTGAAATTAAAGAAAGCAGAGTTTGTTTCCGAGTTTCTGGTGTTCTGCTTAGAATAAGCTAATAAAGCTAGAAGCTAAAACACTTTTGGGGGTGCCTTTTGAACAGAACTTTTTACACTTTAGCTTTAAATTCTCCAGAAGTAGAAGTTCTTGCAAACACCACCCCTTGTATCATATTTAGGATGACAGCAGTTCGAATGATTGAGATGATAGTTCACTCTATCCATTCATTTCTACTTCTTCTTGCTGCTGCTTCGATAACATCTCATAACCTTCCTGAGTCCTACTGCATAGAAAGAGTTTATGTTCAAGGTCATTTACATGTTCTATTTCCCATGCAGAACTCTAACTCCAGGGCATGATGCTGTTCAAAAGGTCACCCTTGTTCCCCGTGGTCAAGCACGAGGTTTAACTTGGTTCATTCCTTCCGATGATCCAACCTTGATATCAAAGCAGCAACTTTTTGCCAGAATTGTTGGCGGGCTCGGTGGAAGAGCTGCCGAGGAAGTTATATTTGGTGAGCCTGAGGTCACGACCGGTGCAGCTGGTGATTTGCAACAGATCACTGGTTTGGCCAAGCAGGTAAAAACACCTCATTTCCAAAGTTTGTTCTTTCTTGATTTTCTTTGGGATTAATTACACTTCACAATCATCATTTATATAAATTGAGTTAAAAGTACATAAAGAGAAAGTTCTATTATGAGAACTAATTTATAGATGTGATGGAATGGTTCTTAAGATTTCATGGGTTTTTTTAATATAAAGTTAATTTGGGAAAATTATGTTGACATACCCGAAGGTTTGGTCTAATTACACAATCTTCCCCCGAGGTTTAACAAATTACGTAAGCATCCCCCGAAGTATCCGGAGGTTTGGTCTAGATCATGTTATTATAGTCATAAATTTAACCTCGAATATTAGAAATAAAGGGAGAAATAGGCTAGTCATAAAAAATTAGAGATGAAATGCCAAACTGAATTTGTGTAATTATGCCGAATTTCCTGATAAATTTAATTTTATGGGTGATTAGCACTTTTGCCCCCTCAAATAATTTCTCATTTTGTTCGGCCATTGTGACGTAGTGTTGTGTCTTGTTTGCAGATGGTTGTTACTTTCGGGATGTCTGATATTGGCCCCTGGTCCCTCATGGACTCTTCTGCTCAGAGTGGTGATATGATTATGAGAATGATGGCCAAGAAATTCGATGTCTGAAAAACTTGCCGAAGATATGGATTCTGCAGTTAAGAGGATTTCAGACAGCGCTTATGAGATTGCTTTGTCCCACATCAGAAACAACCGCGAAGCCATGGATAAGATTGTGGAAGTCCTTTTGGAGAAGGAGACTATGACGGGAGATGAATTCCGCACGATTCTGTCGGAGTTTGTCGAGATTCCTGTTGAAAATAGAGTTACTCAACAAGCTACAGTAACCGTGTAATTAGACCGTGTATAATAGCATTGTTTTCCCTTCGTACTGATTCACTTTCATTACTATACTGTAGTTGTAACAAGTGTAAGAGGCGACTTTGTTTGGTCTTTGTATTGTTTATATGAACATTGGTATAGTTGATGCAGAGTGAAAGCTGAATACATATGATCCATGAGTTGTCTTAGGGATTATGCATTGCATGGCATCAACAGTAGATTTATGAAGAAAGTATTATTTATTGGAGTAGATTGTTGTGTGCTGAAAGGAAAATGTGAGCCGTCTGGATTCTGGTTTATTTCTGCTTAAAATAAGCAGAAGTGGAGTTTCCAAACACTCCAAAACCGCTGGTTTATTTCTGCTTAAAATAAGCAGAAGTGGAGTTTCCAAACACTCCAAAACCACTAAAAATAAGCGTTTATCTCATAAGTGTTTATTTTTAGATTTTGCAAACACTCCCTTAATATATGGTATAGATTTATAATCAACTCTTGAATTACGTCAATTCTTCTCACCAACTTTAATAATAATAATTAAAAAAAACCCACACATAATTGCGTGAAATTCATTAATATACTTATTTACAGTTAAAACAGACAATTAAACTGCACACAGCTTTTCTAGGATCACCAGAAATTACAATAAAAACCATCACTGGAACTGCATTTCAATTGTACGTGAGAATCAATTCTTTTCTACAAAGGAGAACTGTACATGGATCATCTTTTGTACTCCATAAAGAACTGTAAATAGAAGAAATAACAAAAAGAAAATGGAGTTTTGAGACCTCTATTTAGGCGAACCTCCACGCCAGTAGCCCCATTTGCTCATTCCACATTCAGACAGGAACTTCTGATAGTCCTCTTCGAGTTTGGTGTAATCACGATGGGATATATCTTCATAATGTGGTTTCTCGTCATCATCCAATAATGGCTGTAGCAAGTTTCAACCAGCAAGAGTCAGGATATGCATAAATTCCATCTACTCAGAAAATCAGCCAATAAGTGGAGGTTCTTAAACATACGGGACTATATTACAGATAAACCCCTTGAGGTTTCATTGTTCGAATCTTGAAGTTCCTTTTGATTCACATGGTTTTTATTTTTCACCATATTCAATAGTGTCAAAAGATGAAAAAAATCCCTTTTGGGCTTAAATCTGAGAGGCTTTTATATACAGACGTATATCTGTAATTTCACAACCCTTTTTGACTTGTACCAAGTATAAAATGCATAACATTTCTCCTTGTTCAAAAGAAGGAAGAAAGGAACAGAAGTAAATTTTTAGGGTAAAAAGGCAAGTTTTCGTAAAAAAAAAGAACGTACATGAGATACATGAGGATCTTCAATTGCACATGGTATTGAATGAGATTTTTTTGTCTCTGTTTTTTATGCTCATTAGCCATAAAGACAGGAGGATGGAGGCAATAAACTCATAAAAAAAAAGTGAATGAATATAGTTTAGACACTTACATCAGAATTCAGTTCAGATTCAGCATCCAGTGCGTCCGGATCCCTTAATTCGCTGAGAGCAGTTTTCCATCTCATACTCTTAGACCTTTGGGGATGTCCTCCAGATTTATGTCTTGAATTTCCAGCAATTCTATTTTGAAATGCGCCAATTATGCATCTGATGCAAAAGGCTATCATAGGAACCACAACTAGAAAAGAAGCAGTGGTCTTAGCCTGATAATAAACATTCACAAGTCTGTTGAGCTTTAAAGCAAATATACGATTATATAATAAAATACGTTACTGAGAATTATACACAATGAATATTAACAAAAGGGTATATCTAATTCAAGTGCTTACAATAGCCAATTGACGGGATGATGGAATAGTGAAGATCTGATTCCATTCTCTTCCATGAAATCTTAAGCTTGGAGTCATTCTTGATAGTTGGAGCTGTAAAAGATGCATGTAATAAGTAAACAAAGACACTCATACATTTCCAATTACATTTATGTTTCTATAATGGCAATATAGAACCCATGCTCGAAAGAGCATCAAGCAAGTCATTTCAGGATAAAGCAAGCATTTAAGTTTTCATCACAGTCCATTATACAAAGGTTGCATAACCAGTGGTTTCATCAAAGCATGAATTATCAAGGAAATGAGAAATCCAATTGCAACCTAAATAATAATAATAATAACATAAGGAAAATATTCTTGACAATTATATTTAGAGACTAGAGTGGCTATTCATCCATCAGTCTAATTTTGAAAAGGAAAATGACATAACTATATTCTCTATGCATTTTAATTAAACATTGTCACCATTTCAAGAAAATTTATTTAGACTACATTAAGTTTACCATGAGGGTGTTCAAGAACTTATAAGTTCTCACAGCTCCGATGACATTTACGGGATTTTATATCCAAGTCTTGTAAATTCGTAGAATCAAGCATTGCCAAGAACCCCCTTAGACAAAATTCACAGAAAAACCAATGACACACCTAGTGGCTCACTCACCCCTTGAATAGCACGAGGTATATTAAGATGTTGGCCTCCGAAAACGAGATTAACATCCACAATATCCTTATTAGCAGCAGCAATTTCAAGAACTGGCACTCCATACAGCTTTGAAATCGAACTTAGAGTCTCACCTCTGTCATTGTCAAACAACAAAACCAAACCCCAATGAAATATCGAATCAGATAAATTTCAAAAGAAAAAAAAGAACACTAAATTAATCTCATTTACTCTTTAACCACATGAAGCAGGATTTTCTTGCTCATTCCACGGCCCCTCCAAGTAATCCTCTGAATATGATGCTTACATCGCTGTACCAAGAGGAACCCACAAAAAATTAGCTCATTTTTCATCACTAAACATTCATGAATCCTCCCACAGCCTCAGCCCCATGATCAAACAACACAAACACATGAATTTGGAGCAAACCCCATTACTTCTTCCACTTTATTCAGTGCAAAAATAAACAAAATAAAAGACGCATTCATATGAAAACAGAGAGAGACAGAAGAAGATTGTGTTACCTGAGCAAATAGAGAAACATTCTTGGCGTAAAACGAAGAGGAATTAAAGATGGCAGTTGGAAGAGAGGATTGGCTGAGCTTCAGTTCCATTGACCATTATTTAGTTTTTGTATTCTTTCTGATCAGAATCAAGAATTAGCGTTAGAGAGAGCTTCTGTAAGTTCCCCAGTGATGATGAAGCTCTTATTTGTCAAATGAAAATGACTCCATTATCGGGCCTTGAGTTTGGGCCTTGAGCCCATTTAATTAATTTTGGTACCTTGTAAGCCCACTTAATTCAACATCAAGTAGGTTAGATATTTTTAACATGTTCACCCATGAAAAGTCATGCACGGACACGGACACGATACGATACGGATACGATAACAAGAATTTTTTAAAAATTTTAGGACACGATACGGTTCCGACACGGCTATATTCTATATAAATAAATATATTATATCTATAAATAAAAAATATTTTATATATAAATAAAATTATTTTATAAGTATAATCTATGTAAAATAAAATGGAAAACATTTGTATTCATCCCTATGTTTTCACTACAAATTCAAAATAGTCCTTATATTTTTAATTTACTTAAATTCATCCTTTAAGTTATTTTTCTACCATAATTATAGGTAAAAATTTATAAATAGACTAAAATACCCTTAAACTAAATTTGATCTATTTAAGTATAAATATAATCAAATCGTTTTGTATTTTTCTCAAACCATAAAGGAAATAAGAAACTATAAATTATTTAGTTTAATTATTATTAACTACATTGAATACCAAAAATATAAAAATACTAATATATACATTAAACTTATCCACAATTATCAAAATTTATATTCACCAAATTAAAGTAAATTGTTAAAGTCGAAACATATTCAACTCATGCATGTATATGTATAATTAATTGAAATATTTAAAATTATAAGCAAAAATAATGAAATCTATTACATAAATTGAGTGTAATTATAAAAGCACGACAAATTCATAAACGAGAAGAAAAAACAAAGAAATTAATCTACTATTAAAATGAAATCAACTAGAATGCATAAAACGAAATTGATTTTTAAATATAGTGTATGACCATATACTCATTTCAACGAAATATATTAAAAAAAATTCTGCTAGAGATAAATCAGGTATGTAATATTCCTCCGCAAGACCCACAATATTTGAACTAAATTTCATGCCCTAAGTTGGTAGGAAGACTTGACAATTTAAACTTCACATATCAAATATATTTATTTAAATCCTTATAAAAATCGAGTGATCAAGTAACTTATTAAAAAAAGTATGTGTCCTTACGTAACATTTTAGAAATCATTTTTTCTTTCATTTTAGTTGATTTTATTTGAATAGTTAATTAATTTCTTTAATTTTATTTTTATCAGTTATAAACTTAACGTGCATTCGTAACTATACTCAATTTATTTAATATGTTGAATTATTTTTGCTATTAATTTTAAATATCCACATTAATAATGTATATACATGCATGAGTTAAATATATCAAATATTAATAATTTATTTTAATTGGTGAATATATGTCATGATAATTATGAATAACTTTAATTTACTTATTAATATTTTTATAATTTTAAAATTTAATGGAGTTAATAATTTATAATTTTTTATTCCTTTCATGGATTAAGAAAAATACAAAATGATTTAATTATTTTTATACTTAAATAGATCAAATTTAGCTTAAGGGTGCTTTAGTCTATTTATAAATTTTAGCCTAAAATTATGGTTAAAAAATAACTTAAAGATGAATTTAAAGTAAATTAAAATTATAAGGACTATTTTAAATTTGGATTAAAAACATAGGGATGGATATGAATTTTTCCCAAAATAAAATATTTAAAAAAACATGTATAATTAAAAACTAGAATAAATTTTGTTATTTCAGTTTTCTTCCCAAAAAATTCTAAAAATATTAAAAAACACATTAAAAAACTTTATATAATTATAAATTTGCCCCGCCGTGTTCTAGTCGTGTCGGACACTTCACCCAACTGTGTCAGACACCGTGTTCCTTTTTTTTTTTTTTTTTTTTTTTTTAAATTTCAGACACGTTTCAGCTATGTCCGACACGTGTCGGACAGTGCATAGACACAATTTTATTTGTGTCCATGCTTTCCAGGTCATGACATACGATACATATACAACAATACTAATACGTACCCATACAGTAATACATGTTTTTTTTTTTTTTTTATAATTTTTCACGTGACTAGTATCGGACGCTATATCCAATATAAGTGTTCGATACGACACGACTAGGGCTATCAATGGATCGGGTTTTAATCCGAATCCGATCCAATTATTTGCACATTCGACCGATAAAAAAGTTCGATGGATCATATCCGATTATAAATATCCATTATTCGAAATAAATGGAGCGAATATGGAATTAGAGAATTCGATCCATTAAAGATCTGAATACAACAATTTATAATATTTTATTATGTTAAGTATTTTATTAATAAAGAATAGTAATAAAAATAATTAAGAATTAAATTTCTAATGTATGTATCTTTGCATTAATAATATATCTTTCGATATTTATCTTAAAATAATATGTAATCTTTTATTAATAATCTTAAATTAACAAATATTACATGAATACATTTAGAATTAATAACTAACTAATTAAATAATAACTATTATATGTTTATATATATATAACTAACAAATATATATATATATATATATATATATATATATATATATATATATATATATATAAATTATTGTTAATCGTGGATCTTTTATCGGATTGGATCCGACCAGATTTTATGCGGACTCAACATTCATGATAGGATTCGAACTCGAATCCGATAATCGGATATCCTTTATCGGATTCGGATTCGGATCCGAAATTTTCTGATCCGCCCCCGAAGCCGACCCGTTGACAACCCTAGTTAAAATTCAAATCGGATAAATCTAACACGACAAGATACAATAACATAAAATAATATTTCTAGAAATATATATACATTATAAATAAAAATTCTAATTCAAATTTTAATATGTCCGATCAATAAAAAAATATGGATGGATTTCTTTTATTTGACGGATCATATTTGATTACAAATATCCTTTAAAGTAAATGAATGGAATGTAAATTAAAATTTTTGATCATGATCTGAATCCAACTTGTTATGATATTTTATTTAATTAATCATTTCATATATAAAAGTTACTAATAAAAATATTTAGTAATATAGGCGTGGGTTTAAATTTTATTAGAAAATAGAAGAATGTTACCGATTATAAAAAGGTACTCTACCAATAAGAATTGATTCAAGCGATTTAAAGGGTTTTTTTTTTTTTTTATGACAATGACCCAAGTTCAAAATTTTCTAACATTTGAGGGTGTATGTTAAAATATAGTGAATCAGATTCAAATTAGAATCAACTATAGTGAATTAAGAATGAATATCAATCCATGACAAAGGCAAAAAAATGCTCACTTCCTCATTAATCTCACTTAATTCCACATTGTGGTAAACATTCACAAATGGACTACATTATTCAACGAAACCCTTAGCCAAAAACACCATTAATTTAGCCTAAATAATTTAAACCATAACGTTACTTCGTCTGTTTCATGAAGGAATGCCACAAACAATCTCAGAAGTACATTTGCTCTCGTTTCTCCCAACATCAACACAACGAATATTCCTAGGCATCTGACGTGCTGAATATCGTCCAAGAACTATGAAGAAACACTCTCTACCGCTTGCGGCACATGTACCGTTTATCGGGATGTCGGGAGCACGACAATACCTCAACGGTTGACCTACGAAAAATAAATAAATGAATAAAAACAATTTTTTTCCAATGAATATTGTTTGAAAGGAAATTATTGTGTTGGAAATATTACCATGAGACGGGGAGAATAGAGCTAGTAGAGCTGCTAACCACAGCATGGAGATAAGAGCAAAAGTTCTCATCTTTTTTTGGTTTTTCTTTTTTAACTAAGAATTTGGAATGATGATCAAGAAAGAATTATGCTTGTTATGAACTTTAGGACTGTGTTTTATAGGGGTTGGAATTGACTATATATGGTATGATTATTTGAAATTGTTCTTGATAATGTAAATTGATGAAATCATGGCAATCAATTGGATGACATATCGATTGAAATGGGAAATTGGAGACATTTATTGCCATCCTAAATGTGCGAAATTTGCCACCAATTATGAGTTCTGTTTAGCCTTAGCTGCAACCACGAAATCAGGATTTTGGGAGGGGATTTCGGCAGGATAAGGACGAGATTGGGAACCGAATAAAGTTTTTCTCGGCTTATAGAGGGCCAAATTTATTTTTTTTTATAGATTTTGTACATAAAAATAATGAATCAAAGTATAAATTAGAATTTTTTTTCAAAGGCTATATATAGAAGTTCACGAAGGCGACGTCTATCCCTCTTTTAGTTTCGTCTCTGCTTAAATGCTGGGATAATTGTTTTGACTTACCAAATAAAATCAATATTTAATATATAAAATTTTTATGGTTAATAACCTGAGAAATATTATTATTCATTTTTTTTTAATTTTTATATCTCATTATAAATTCGACCAAGACATATTATAAGGTAACCTAAAATTAGACAGCTTGAACGAGTATAATTTAATTGACAAAACAGCTGTTTCATGGAATTAATTTTCCTATAAACTTTGCTCACTCACACGTTACAAACAGCCACACAATAAATATAAGATGTTATAAAGAAAGAGGGTAACATTTCATATAAAGATTTCACTAGCGCCAAGTTTGGCTGCTTGATCAATTAGCAAGCTCCTCTATGTTGACGGGATAAACATAATTTTTATTTCCATTGAAAGCATTCCGGCCAAACAAGACGTTTACGGCTTCCGTCGGGTGGAAAGCGTCCCAGAAAATGTACCCATTCCTATTCCGGCAAGGCATCTGGAATGGAAGACAAGTGATCTGCCCTCTGTTCCTCCCGATACCACAACACCCCCGATTCACAACATTGAATCCTGTAGACATTTCAAAGTCAAACAAAAAGAGAGTTAAAATTTGAATCAGGGACGGAGTCAGAAATTTTAATTTAATATTTTTTCATTTTCCTCCTCTTTTAGGTGGGAGGGGCGGGGGCGGGGGCGGGGGTTACCTCCACGAATCCACCAACCCCCGGAAAGTATTTGATCATTTTATGCGAAAATTATTCAAATGTTCTACACAAACATAGATCTAAAAGGGGAAGACTGATCCTACCAGCACTTAACGGCAACGAAAGGCATTACGTACCGTATGATCTAGCATTGGCAAGAAGATCTTCGAACATACTACGAATGTCGATGTAAGAAAACTTCGAGCCGGGAAGATTAACACTAAGGTTATTGATCATAGCCTTCGTGTTCGTATTAAACGGGAAAACGAGCTGATTAACTTCCTCCGAGCATCCACCACGGTTGTTTTGAGCAAGAATGCTGGGAATACACCCCATCAGTCCAAGCCCTGCTATCACAAACTTCCTAGCTCCAAGATTGTACAACCTCTGCAACACATACAATTTTGAAAAATCAATATTTAATAAAATAATGTTACAAACTATATTAAAATAAATTAACTGTTACTTTTTTAAAAAAGAGAATATAATTAGTATATATATTACAGTTAATTGTAGGGAATATTGGTGGACCAAGAGATCTGCATATTGTTGAGGATTGTATTGATTCCTGGTGTCGTAGTTAGGCATGAGGTAGTTGTTGAGGTAGTCGTTGCTGCCCATTCCCACGAAGAAAATGCACTTGGCTAAGGCCTGGGCGACGTCGGGGGCGCCCAGACTGTCCGTGATTTGATCGAGGGTGTTTTCGAAGTTCTTTATTTGCTGGTTAAACGGAATCCGACTAACCTGCAAATCGTCGAATATTCCGAGGAAATATATATATATAATTATTATGTAAAGATAAATGTGGTGAAAATGCACCAAGAAAGAAAGAAAAATTACATCAAGAATCACGATATTAAGGTTCCAAAGAGAAATTTGAATGATCATTAATAAAATTAATGAAAAAGGAAAGAGAATGAAGCCCGAGAGGCGAGAAGAACTGTGATTCCATATAAGTATAATGGTTAAGATTTAATATATCATATTTAATATTTTGATTCCGTTTTTCGAAGTGAATTATAGATGTCTAGCTTTTTAAGTCATTCGAATTTCGACGTATAAGTAGAATTCAGTTCCGATGCACGCAAGAATTTTTCGGAATTAGCTGGCCACAGGCCCGTAGCAGTTGCAGTCAAATCAATTATAACTAGACAATACTCTGCTTGGAGTGTTAATTATTGATAATTTCTCAAGGTATTTTTCGTAATTCTTATTCAAATTTTAGGGTATTTTTTGTAATTTTTGAACTCGGTCTTGTAATTAAATTGAACTTGGGGTTATTCGTAATTAACCCTGACGAAATTTCTTTTTATAATCTACCCCACCAAAAAGGGCAAAAGCCGGTTAATGATCCACATGATTTCAACTTGAAACAAAATAAACAAAAACACACATTCTTTAAGAAAAGAAAGAATTAGAACATAGAAAGACTCACAAAGTTTCTGCCAGTATTATCAAGAATACCAGCAGCAGCAGACGCATAATTAACTCCATATCTCATTTGATCCCCCGAAGCCTCAGAATACGCAGGAATCAGAGGCAGTCCAAGCAACTCAGCTGCACACACACAAACACAACTAAAAATCAATCAATCTACTCTAAAAACATGAATCACTTAGGAAGGGAAAAAGATTAAACTTTTTAATGCATGAATTAACAAAACCATACCAATGGTATCAACCATGGTGTAACCATTCGAAAACCGGCCCGTCGCGCCCCCTTTGAAATCGATGCCATAAGGGTAGTAATTGGCCTTAGCAAAAGATGGCAAATCGTTGTTATTCCCATTGTCGATCAAAGAGTCGCCAAATATGAACATGGCTGGCACTGAAGCCCTCCTCCTCGCAGCAGCTCCTTCGTCTTCTTGACCCTTCACAAGGCCTGCACTCAAAATTATCAGGAAAAGAATGTAGAAACCTGCACTCAACTTCTTGTTAGCCATTTTGTGAGTGTGTAAATGGGGTTTATGGAGGGTTTAATAGGGAGGGAGAAGGGGTGGTTGGAGGGGAGTAAATGTTTTCATCTGTCTGTATGGGGTTCGTTCTAGTAAATACATGCAGTCTGCAGTTATTATTAACTTTCCTGACTGCTGCTGTTTCTTTGCTGTTTCCCTACTTATTTCATATATACATATATAATCTATTTAATGATTAATTTGGTGTTTTGGGTAACAAATTCACCTTTTTTTTTTCTCTTTGTTTGTGTATATGTTGACCTTTTCTCAGTTTTTGAGCCATGTATACATGAAGTAATTACCTGAGAAAGAGCAAATTCATAAGTGGATTATCCTTGTATTTTGGAACAATTTTTCCGAAAATTATTTAGCCTTTTTGTTAATGAAAATACATATTTTTTGGGTAATTTTAACTCAAGTCTGGTTCAATGAGATAAGGTATTTTACGTTTATGGTCCGATTCTAAAATAAATTACCAATCAAATACAGCTAATTACTTGTTCTTCTACAGGATATTGAATTTAATGGATTGCATGTTGGAACAAAAGTTGATAAGCTAATTAGGCACATCAGCAACAACTGCGCAGAGCCTGTGCAGTTGTGGAAAAATTAATTTTGAACCAAACACAATTATTGTGGTACTTTTCAAGTTATTTTTATGCTCTTTATACTTACCAAACTCAAGAATATGCACCAGAAGTAGCGTTTATGGTATGCGTTGTTTGTAGTAAATTCAAATAAAAGTGTTAATTAAGGAAAACTCAAATTAATTATGGGGAGCGTGGGCTTCATTGCAGCCATTAATATGTATATTTAAGACTCAAACTCACATATATCTCGACTCGTTTAATTGTATCAAACTATAATACATGAATACGGATACAACGATACGAAACGAATACGACGATACAATTTTTTTTTTAAATTTAATTTTCACGTCATAAGGATTGTCGGATACAGTGTCTGACAACACGATACGACATGACAAAATAATATTTTTAGAATTGTCGGTTTATTAAAAGTATAAAGCAATTTAAAAGGTGGAAACAGATCGAGCCAGTTCACTAGTTTCAAGAGCAAAACTTGACCTAACCCAACCTTAGTTTTATTTTCTCGTATTATTTTTTTATTTAATTAAGTGAATTAACATTTAAGCTCAAGTTCGCCTGGTGAGCGAGTTTTTGTAACCTGGAAATTTTGCTCAACTCAACTTGACCCAATTCATCTATTGTGATTTACTGAAGAAGCATTAACTTTAAATCGATTAACCAAATGAAAAGGATTAAGACAAATTATACTAACTAATAAACCACTTTTATGAAATGTACAATCTTAATTAATTGATACGTATCATACTGGGATACACGGACACACAACTATACATATCTTTTCTTAATTTTCACACGTAGCGAAATAGTGTGTCTTCTCATCAAGAAGCGGAATGAAACCGAAATGGCCATCCCTTTCTAAATCTGCTTATGTTGAGATACAAAACACGGACACTTCATATTTTACCCCCATGCAGTGTCGGACAAGTGTCGAACACGGATACGGCACCGACACGGCAAAATGTGTCCAAAAATTTAAAAAAAAATCCGACACGTGGGGACACGGCTAGGACACGTGTCCGACACGGCGCAAAATGTGTCCGACACGGCCCGGACACTTCGACACGAAAAATTCAATAAAAAAAATAATTTTTATTTTATTTTTTTTGAAATTTGAGAATATAATTTTTTAAGAAAAAAAGAATTATATAAATGTGCTAAAAGATGTATACTATTAATTTAAATTCAATTTTTTTTATAATAACATTATATAAAAAATGCATTAATACTATTTGTGATGACTTAAAATATTGAATTGGAATATGGTATATGTTATTTAAATTTATAATATTGAATATTTTATTTTATATAAATTAATATATAATTATATATATATAATTTATTTATTTATATATAATATAGTTGTGTCAGAGCCGTGTAATATCCTAAATTTTTAAAAAAATCCATGCCGACGTGTCCAAGTCTGTGCATCATAAATGTTGAGCATATTAGACCGACTTTATTTGTTGGAAGTGTTTACACGTTAAGATCTCACGTCTTTGATTCTACATTTTATGGTATAGCCTATTCTATTCTTGGTTATAAATTATGAATAGTTCCAAAAATATGATTTTTTCCACGTATAATATGGTAAATTGTACAAAATTTAATATTTTTATATTTACATTGTATTCATAATCGTATCGTCATCATATATGTATTCATATATCGGTATTTTTGCTACAAGTTATCCAAGAGTGGTGACATCCATGCCTTCTTACGTGGGTGTGCAGTTGGGAGAATACTAATAAGTGATCAATTATCGTTTTGTTCTCGCATAGGTTTGTGAGATTTCCCACCATAGTTGAGTTGACTGTACTAATGTCAACAGGTCTTAATCACTTTCAAGATAACTGAGGTAGCAATAAATGTTAATAGTCTTCCTCGCACAACATAAACAAATGTATAAATAAACACCACCTCTAGTGTTAACTAATCCTGTTACTATTAAAAGTATAAATTTTAACATATTTTTCTCATAAATCTATAGTTTTTTTCATCATCTTATACTGATGAGATCCTACCCAATTAAAACACGTGGCCAACCTCATGAGAAATAAAACGAGAAGGGCTCTTGTATGACGATCTATGTTCAGGAGTTCGCTCCTTAGACTTTGGGGACGAATAGATAGTTTAGTTACGAATGCTAGAAGTAACATTATGGAGCAGTAAAGAACTCTGGTAGATAAAGTCGAAGGAAGAAGAAATGAGCAAAAGGAATCTATATGCACAGTTGGAGAAGGAAATGAACCCTAATAGGACTCCAATCTATATAAGAAGGGTTTAAATCAATACAAGACATAACACAAAGTACGAGAGAAAACAAGAAAATAGATTCGGCAGGTAATCATCATACAATTAATCACATCTTATACCATTCAAACAATATCAATTAGTCATATTTACACCCCAAAAAGTTACTATATTTCTATTCGAATCGCTCTTTGTATAAAATTAGGATTCATTACCCCAAACTATGAACCCAAAAACATAGCATACTCAAGTCTTTACAAATAAAAAGTAACCAAAGTTGGAATCAGACACTAAATCTCTTAATCAAGATCCAAAATTCAAACCTGACCTTATACATGGAACAACGGAGTTAAAAAAACATTTCATATCAGGCTTGCAATACCCAAATTTGAAAAAGAAAAGGAAAAAACACATTGGAGGTAGAGAGAGAAACAAGAATATAAGAAAGTTTGTGATTGGTTGATATGGGCGGGCAGCATTAATTCATCCCCCAAAATTTAAACATCACACTTCCCCAGAAACCAACACTTCATTAAATATTGGCACGGCCATGGAACAGTTGAAATGCATTTATCACCACGCTACTTCAAACTCAACAGTTACATTTAAAGGTGATAGCTATACAAATAATAAACAGCACACAAGGATGAGTGTGTGTCAGAGAGAGAATGGTGGTTCCATGTTCAATGAGAAAGGGCAGTTTAAGAAATAGATTAGCTAAAAAAGATGCACAACATTCTTACATCTACAGGGTTAACAAGAAATGGCAGTTATATAAATAGAAGCTGAAGATATAACCAAGTGTTTTTAAGGCTTCCATAGTTTCATGGTGCTGTCTTCACCATAAGTGGCAATGAGGTTGATGTGGGGATGGTGAGCAAGGCCAATCACATCCTTCTCATGTACCTGCCAGAAGATGTACAAAACAAACAAGCAAGATTTCACTTAAT
Source organism: Lantana camara (assembly GCA_037501455.1). Classification (NCBI taxonomy): domain Eukaryota; kingdom Viridiplantae; phylum Streptophyta; class Magnoliopsida; order Lamiales; family Verbenaceae; genus Lantana; species Lantana camara. The sequence goes on along the minus strand of CM074855.1, from coordinate 23,019,424 downwards.
ATGGTATCTGAATATGGCAGATAACAAGTTTCAAGTTAGGATGCAATTATCTCCATAATTTCATTTTCTTAAAGATGTAAACACGGAGAAAAACCCGAATTTGGGTGAGGGGGGAGGGATTAAAAAAGAGAATTCAAAATTTAAGGGGGTAAAATCGGTAATAATACCTTATGTATTAATTTTCGGGCTCGAGCTTGTGACTCAAACATAGTGAAATATTGAAATTTATGGAATTCGAGCTCCAACTAATATTTTACTCATAAACTCGAGACATGAACCGAGCGGGGCTTGATCCGTACATTTCTTGCCTCGTGAGGGTTGAGACCAAAAAAAGGGCTAAAGTTGTGCTTGGCTCATTTACATGATTAAATCCGTTATACATGACAAATTAACCTTCTTTCGAACTTTATCCAGTAAAAGTAACATTAGAAACGAGGTTATAGAATATAACAAGCGAAGACGGAAGGACAAGGTAATTTCTCATTTCGGCTTCAAAAAGTAAGCAACTTACCTTCATTAGATGCTCTAGCTTGCCCGATTGATGACTGAAACAGTATAAATTTCTGCAAATAATTGAATAAATTATTGAAAATACCTTCAGATGGTCATCGATGTACATAATGCAGCACCAAAGAGATCCGTGAGACCTACTGAACATAGAAATAGCATACCTGTCTTCACCAACACAATAAATCCATTCCCCTTTGGGTGATACGCAAGCAGCCATAAAATCTCCGCCTTCTCTTTTACCGGATGAAAAACTTTTCACAACCTTCATTAAAAGAATCGAAAGGAAATTAGAGTAAAAAGAGCAGCAAAACAAAAAAAGAGCATAATATTCCCCACAACGATGATAAGAAGAGAATAATAATTACCTGTCCTTGGAGTGTCATGATGTATATTGATGATGTCTTGTTGCACACAACTATGTGATCTGGATTTTTAGGGGAAAGATGGATAGAATTCACAGACGCATCACCTCCCTGTTATTTTGAACAACATAAGAGTTCTCAAAAAGAGGTTAAAAGTGAAAATTAAAATAAAAAATAAAAAAGGAAAAACATCTTAAGCTTTGGTGACAAAATAGATACCCTTAGAGGAGGTGGCGGCTTAAATGTTTGTAGACAATCCGTACTCTTTACATCCCAAACCTGAACATCATATTATTATTAACATGTATTACAAAAGAAAGGTCAAAAGCCTGGAAATATTTCAGTAACAAAAACTAGTAATTTACTTTGACAGTGCAATCACTTGATGCAGTTATGACGCGAGAACCATCAGCAGTAAAGATGGCATCATTTACATAAGATGAATGGCCACGAAACTCCTTCAACATTTTCCCTGATTTCAAGCCATGAATTCTGCAAAAACATATGAAAAAAAGAACAAGGAGATAAAAGCTAAGCTAAGACATGAGGATCTGAGCAATAGTTCAATTTTTTGTAGTCAATAGTCACAAACAAAGTTCAACAAACCTAGCAGTGCTGTCAAATGATGTGCTTAACAATTGGGTTCCATCTCGAGAAAAGATGACACTCGTCACACCTTCAGAATGTGCACGTTCCAGCCGGCGCAGGCACTGACCAGTCCGGATACGCCAAACCTATAACCAGAAGTACGAATTTTCTAAATTCAATACAGTTATAGGATAGTGGGATTTAGAATTATCACTATGATTATTTTCCCCTAATTCCTTTTCCTTTTAGCTTAGGAATAATTGGAAAGTCCTTAGGTTTACCCTAATTACACAAACTCCCCTGAGGTTAAAGAAATTACAAAAACTTTCCCTAACAAACCCTCACCCTTAGCTTATCGCATGCTTTTAGAGTCATAAATTTAAAGTAAAAAGTTGATCATCAAGCGTCAAGGGTAAATAGATAATTCATAAGAAATAGAGATGATATTGTCAAAATTCACCAATCCAAATGTAATATGAATTATTTGACAGTAAGTTTTTGTAATTCTGGAAGATCTTGTAATTTCTCAAACCCTTTGTGTTGGACCTCAAGGTATATGTTGTAATTATCCCTTTATATGATTGTGTGAAATTTTTTTCCTTACCATCAGCATCTGTAGACTGAGTCTATATAGGAAATAAGTAAAGAGATCTCAGATGAGAACTAGCCGTTGAAACAAGTCTTACCTTTATTTTCCCATCCTGGGATCCAGATGCAAGCATCTCAGAGTCTCTACTAAAATCAACACAGAGGACCGCATCATCATGCATCATGAAGGTTTCCTGCCAATTTACCACTAGTTAGTGGACTTCAAAGAGTAAATCTATTGTAAAACTTAAATACTCAAACAAGATACTGTAGATATATACATATGATATTGGAATAGTAAAACAAGTAGGGAGAAAACCGAAAATAAAGTATCACACAAAATAATAAGTAGCTCACATCAGCCTGATATTGGAGATCCTTCTTCAGTTTTCCACTTATATGATCCCAAACCTAAAATGAACTAAAATTAGAAACAATGATTTAAATCCGACTGATATCACAAAAATGAGACTTCATAATAACAACCTCAATAAATCCATCAACTGAGCAAGAAACAAGGAATTGCCCGTCTGGAGAAAACCGAGCACACTCTGGATGACTGTTCTTCCCGAACTGCAGCCAATAATCAGGGACAAGCCGTGAAAAAATAAAATCTCAGAGGTAAGAACATGGAAAAGGTCAAACAAGATAAATCTTTCATAGTAGTAAAGATGGTCAGAACAAATAATTCAACATACACATAACAATAGTATAGAAAGAACATAGCACCAGACATACAAATAGAAACTCGTATTCAAGTTCAAGTTAGATGTACCACATACCTTTATGGTGTGCGCAAGTGTTGTTGGGTACATATCTTCCACGTCTTGTTTCATAGCAGCTGTTCCTCGAAACAGATCAAATTGTGTTCCAGGCGGAAGTAAACCTGACAAAGCCAAAGATCAAATCGTTGAACTCTTAGCACTAATATTCTCTTGCTATGACTTCAAAAGAGGGGTTGAGATTATTATATTAAGAAGTAATGTAAAATCAAAGTTCCTTTCCGTTGAAATCATATAACACTAGCTTAAAATCGCATGTGGCTTTCTTTCATATGAAACCTTGGTGCTGCTGCCACTTCAAAGCCTGACCAATCAATGCCATTAATCGTGAAGGTGGTACCACTGAAACTTCAGCTGCAACAGCTGAAACAAATGAACAAATAAACTATGAGAAGGCATTTTGCAAATTTAGAAAGAAGGTGCAACGAAATTAAATCCATCTAGCACTATTATGATACGAGGGACAACTAAACCAGAAGAAATATTAGGTATTAAACCTTGTGCTATTTGGGCACGCCTTTTCTCCTTTGTTGAGTCTTGATATACCTGTGCACAAGATGTAAAAGATATCAATTAAAAGGCAAAATATCACGTTAGATTTTGAACGCAACTAATGGAATTACTTCAGCTGAAATTCAAGGCTGAGACACAGGAGAAAAGGACTTCCAGGAAAAAAAAATACCCATACCTCATTTGGGTCAAAGTATGTCCGAACCAGAAGATGCTCAAGGCGTAAGTATCTTTCTGGTTGCTCCTGTTTCATGACACCCATTACCTGGGTTTGTCTTAATATAGCACGAGCCGTATCAATCTCCCGAAGTTCAATCATTTCCAGAACAATCTATACATAAACAAAAGAAAATGAGAGAATTTACAACTTACCAACAGAGCATAAAACAGAATTATGTCAGAAATCTACAGATGACAGAATTTACAAGTAAGGTTTCACGGAAAACCAGGTCCACCACATATTGTCTCTTTTCAGATGATCTCCAGGAGCTGAATGTAAACTTAATTTCAGGGTCTAATCTTTCATGAAAATCGCTATCATAACCAAAGTAAATGTTAAGTTGGACTAATTGATGCTTATGATATTTTTATTCACCACTGCAACTCAGTCAATCAATCAATGAAAGATCGGCTGCATGATATCAATTGTCTACTGTAGTAAAGTGGATATGTTTTTAGTAACTGTCAGATCCAATATCTTCCAGTAACATTGACAAATATGCAAGAGCGACTGGATGAAGACAAACAAGTTGGAAGCAAGAAGCAAGAAGCTGATAAGATTTGAACTTTCAGAAGCAAAAACGCGACGAAGTGAAGCAAATTATTGAATTTCCATGTTTATCTAACTTTCCAAAATTTTTTGCTAGTGAAAATATCACATACACTAACTTATCAAAAAAAATATCACACAGAGTAACTTATCAAAAAGATTATCACATAACTTACCCAAAAAGCATCACATATATTTAACTTAAAAGAGGATAAAGTAATGCAAAGAATTCATGACCATGAAAATAAATGACACACATATATTAACCCTACCTGCTCATATAGGTCTTCTAATTTTTTTCGAGGAAGCTTGAGTTGTGCAACTTGAGGTAAGATCGCATCCCACCTTCCACTATTAATATCAGCAACAAATGTTTCAATGCTGTCCACTGTGTTTAGAGAAACCTGGCATTCATTCTGCAGTGTTTGAAAAGTTTGATGCAAGGAGTTTTCTTTGCAGAATTGAAGTACAATCTTGATCACACTGCACGCAAAACACATGAAAAGAACCACATCACAACTGTTGCATTAGCAAATAGCCCTGGAACTATTTCCAAAGGAAAGGCATCTAGTGAAAACCAGCATCAAGAATTCGTTTCCAGTAAACAGGATAGAGAGTGACCAAATGTTAGACTGCTAATTTCATTGAGGCCTACACAGAGTTCCAGTTCAAGTGTGACAGGTCATACTCCAAATAATACTAGATGATTATTAAAATTAACAAATCAAAGTTACTGGCCAATTAGATCCTCATCCCACAAGAATGAGAACATTGTCAGCACCACCTCGTGGACCAATGACTAAACCTCAAACTACAGACAGAAAAGCTAAAAGACTTTAACCCTTAGAACTTCAACCAAACACTACTCAAGAAGGGAATATTTTAAGATTCCCCCACATTTCACAAGGAATTCTTTCGTGGAGCTAATATTAGGCAATTGGAAAGGTCAAGGCTGACCAATCCATTGAAGTTTCATAGTGGCCTAATAAATGGAAGTCAGCTTTCAGAAAGGTAAGAGTTAAAGTGCCTTCTTCCAAGGAATTACAAGTACGAATATGATATACGCACAAATTCACCCAAATCCCCGAAATTTCAGCTCACCTCCCAGCTCATAATACAGAAACAATAACAGCTCAATCTTTCAAAAAGGATTAGGATTCTCATTCTCACTCAGTCTTCTTTATAAACAAAGAGACAATAACTACCGTAAGTTTCATTTACTAAATTACAAGCATACTGGCGCGTATATAATCAGCTAGGAAAGCAAGACTTACTCTCGAGCTTCAATTTCCAGAGTTGAAGACATGGCTCCGTGTTGTAGAATGCAGTAATCGCTTAAACCCTAATGCCCAAAACCCTTTCGAAATTGAATCCCAACACCTGTGAGCTGTGAATGTAAGAGAGAGAGAGAGATTGGTTCATAAAATATATGAGCCCTAATTTCCCAATTATCCAAGAATCTCAAATTTTGATTGCCCTGCGACAACAATACCGGTGATGAAATATATGATTTGTCTTTTTAAATGTTAATCTGATTTAGATAAATAGGTTATAATATTTTTTTTAAAATAAACAGGTTATAATTTAATTTATTTTTCTTTCTTTTCTGTAGAAAGATAAATAGGTTGTAATGGTAAACCCATAATACCCGCTCATACTATATAAAATGTATATATAAATAGAAATGTTTAATTGGAATATAATAAAGTTATAAATAGGTTATAGTTTTTTTAATTTTTTATTGTTTTAGATAAATAGGTTATAATGGTAAACCTTTATTACACACTCACACTATATAATTAAATAAAAATGTTTAATTGGAATATATTATTATTTTAGCAAATATAATGTACATAAAAAGCTCTTTTTAAAAAAAAAAAATTTGAATATTAAACTAGAACATTAAGACAAAATAAGAATTTCAATTTGAAGATGTTAAAGATTTGCATCCAAACATTGCAATTTTTGGTACTTCTATAGATTTTCCTTTTCTTTTTTCGTTTGTTCCTTAAAAGTTATATACTTATGTCAATTAATATATATTTTTCACATTTTTTCTAAAATTTTTATTTATTATAATGAAAATTTATATATAATAATGATTCATTAACACTGAAATTATTCAATTAAATGCACGCATACTTTTAGCAAATATCGCGAAGTATTTTTTCGATATTCATTTCAACTTTTTTTTTTTTCTAGAAAAAAATTATTTTAACTATTGAAAATTTGGATTAAACTAAAAGGATAGTATTGGTTGCAAACATATACTCGGACATAATGATCTCAACTTTTGATCAACTGTCAAGAAAAAATTAACTATGCATCATTGATGGAAAATTAACAATAGATTATGCTCGTTATGAAACGTTTTCACTCGTGTGTATTTCAATAATTTCAACAGGACCATATAATGGCTAAATAATTTATGGAGTTTTCCCAATGCATTATTCATATCAATGAATTATATTTATAAAAAAGAAAAAAGAAAAAATACATAGCCACTATTTCATTAATAATAATGAAATCAAATATAATTATTTGAATTTTGCCCAATTTATCACATTTATCTTCCTATTAGAAGATTCCATACCTGCAAAATTAAGCAATAAGACTATTAATTTCATCCAGAATTTTTCCATGAAAATGTATACTGTGATTAATGAGTACACAAGCATTTTCAACTCATATTGTCCAAAAGGAACATTAAAAGCGGTTTTATAAATATCTTTATTATGAATTTGGATTTGCCAATATCCTGATTTTAAATCAAATTTGGAAAATATTAAAGCATCATAAAGTCTATCCAATAAATCCTTTTTATTAGGGATCGGATATCTTATCCATTTAAGAGCAATATTAAGCGGTTTGTAATTAATAACTAACCTCGGAACTCCTCTTTCTTGTTCAGCTTTTTTATTTACATAGAAAGCTGTACATGACCAAGGAGATTTAGAGGGTCTAATTAACCCTTTAGTTTGAAGAGATTCAATCTCCTTTTTACAAAGATCTAAATAATCTTTATTCATTTGGCAAGGTCTTGCCTTTGTAGGAATTTTCTTTTCATCAAATTCTTCCTCATAAGGAAGAGAAACTATATGTTTCTTTCTATCCCAAAAAGCATTGGGATGATCATTACATATTTGTAAAGAGAATTGATTATAAAGAAATTTAATTTTTTCTTGTAATTTGACATTTTTCAAAACATTATCAATATTATTGAAATCAATTTCTTGTTTAAGAAAATTAATTTGTTTTTCCTTTCTTTCAATTAAAGAATCCTTTATTTGGTTTAAAACTCTAGTAAAGGGTTCAATAATGAATTGAAAAGATAGTTCTTTTCCTTCAAAAGTTCCAATAAAACCTTTTTCATCAATATTTTTTATGGGAAATATTTTCTTTAAAAAAGGTGTCCCAAGTATAACTTGGTTGGTAATATTTTTTACCAAAAGAAAACTGTTAGGAATGCAAACTTTATTTTTGCAAATATAAGCTTTAGGAAGTTTATAATTAATTTTCATTTTCTGACCATTTGCAGCACTTATAGAATGAGTGGTTTTATGAAAATACCTGGTCGGAATAATACCTTCCTGAATACAATTTAAATCTGCCCCACTATCAACAAGAGCTATAAGATCTTGTTTATAATTTCCATCAATTAAAAGAGAAATTTTTATAAACCATTTTTGGGATATAACCATTTCTAGAGTTGAAAGAAAATTATCTTCTTCAGAAAAAGTAATTTGATTTTCTTCTTCTTCAGGAATATAAACTTGTTTTCCACGGCTTATTTCCAACTTAAAAACTCTTTCTTCAAGATGTTTATTATCATTTTTCAAATCTTTTATCTCTTTTCTAAGATTTTGAATCTCCAGAGATAAATCAATTTTAGTAGAAGGATAATTTGAAGTTTGTCTCTTTTTCAAAATTTTTTGAACTTCTGCCATAGTATATGGTTCAGAATTCCTTTGAAACCTTTGATTTTGTTCTAAATCCTTAGAATTATTAATCTGATCAATGATTTTTGATCTCACATCAGGATCTTGAATAGTTTTTAAAATATCAAGAATATTATCATTAGTAATAACATTTATTTCCTGGAATTGAGAAAGAATTTGATAAATAGTTCCTTCTTCCATATCTGAAGAATCATCCTGGTTATCACAGGTTAAACCATTTTTACATGGTTCACATTCTTCTGATTCAGAGGAATAATTTTCATTTTCTAAAACTTCTAAATCATCTGAGTGTAATGATTTTTCAGTTTCAGAATCTGAATTCAAAAGTATTTTGCAAAGAGTGTCCTTAATATTATCATCAACCTCTAAGCTTCTGATTTTCTTTTTAGTCCAACATTGATTAGCATAATGGCCAATCTTACCACATTTCCGACAAATAATAGGAGGACTATTAGTCTTCCTTTTTTCTCTTCTCATTTCTCTCTTCTCCTTACGTTTTCTATGTTTATGTTTAGAAAACTCAAGAGATTTATGAAATTTCTTTCTTTTATTATTCTTTTCTTTATCTAAAGGAGGATTAGAAATCCCAAACTGATCACAAAATTGACCTAATTGTCTTCTTTCACTGATATTATGTTTTTTAATTTGTTGGCTTAGCTTTATTTCATTGCATAAAGCTAGTCCTTCCGTTTTACAAACAACTATAAGTTGTCCATAATTATAACTATCATAATTAATATTAACTTCCCCTTGTCTAAGGGTTTTTCTAACCCTTTCAGCAAAAAGAGAGGGTAAACCATCAATAAATTTGGACTTCCAATGGGTACTATTAGACTCAGGAAGTTTCATAACTCTACTAAGGAAAGTATCCTTATACCATCTAAAAGATGTAAGAGTTTTACATCTGAAATTCTGGAGTAGAGTCCTGATATTATCACTGTTTTCCGAAAATCTACCAGTAAAATGTTCAATGATATTAACAATCAAAGTATAAACAGCATCTTGGGTATCAATCCCATTTTCATTTTTAATAGTATTTATAACATCCTGCTTATTAGCATCAGTAAGATAATGATCCCACCAGCCTTTTAATTGACCAGTGAATCCAGCAATTATCATTTTGGCAATATCTTTATCTCTATTACCATTAGTTTTACAGATGGTGCTATACATAAGCATCCTATGAACAGTATTATAGATTTGTCTTTCCGCAAATCCATCAATATTCCATTCATAGATATTTTTCCCGCTGTAGGAATTATTAAACATATACTCATTTTCTTCAAGAAGAATATCTTGAGGAGTAGGCCTAGGATAATAATACATCCTTTGAGTCGGCTTATCAGCATATTTAGATAATTTATTAACTTCATCTTTCACAGTATTATGAAAACCTTCATTTTCAGACATACTGTCTGCAAAATCTTTATTAAGAGCACTAATTTTGAGCCCTTTGAATTTTTCATCTAGAATTTTTTCTAGATCAGTCATAGATTTTAATTTAAAATCCTTGACTTCAGGAGGAGGTTGAACACTAGGGATAATTCCCCTAGATGCTTCTTGATGGTTTTCATTTTTATCCTGAATTTTCAAATTATTAATGTCAAAGATAAGTTTTTCAACTCTTTTACTCAAAGAAGAAATATTTTCTCCTAAAACAATTAAATACATATTAGTAAAATTATGTTGTTGAACCATATTGTTCATATGCTGCAAAGTAACAGGTAGAGTATTATTTTCAAATAATTTTTGAAATGCATTATAAAATCGGATTTCATTTCCTTTCTCTATGGAGAAAGAGTAAGGAGGAGGAAAATTTGCTTTTAAAATTTCTCCACTATGAGTAAGTCTGTATTCTCTTTCAATGACAGATATATGATTTTCAACATACTTGGTTATAAACCAAGGAACAAAAGATATCTTTAAATTTTTTTTAGAAAGATCTTTATAAAATTCTTCTTGAAATATTTTTCTATCATCTTTAGAAAAGTTTTCATAAAGCCATTTTTTAAATGGTTCCCATTTAGGAAGATTAAAATCATTTTGAATTTGTTTTCTAGCCGGAGAACCCGGGCTAAAATCAATTTTGGGTTTATTAATCATTATAAAGAAAAATTCATTTCTGAAGCAGTTATATCTGCATCTTTGACATTGTAAATGCCTTTCACTATATTATCAGGTTGAATTTTTAATTCTTCAACCCTTTCAAAATCAGATTCTTCCACAGATTCTGTTTCTCTTATTTGAGAAGTAGAAGCTCTTGAAGGAGATTGAGTAAAATATATAGGGGAGATATGATGATGAGATTTAGATCTTGCATAAGACCTACTGCTTCCTCCTATAAGATTTCTGGAGGGTTCAAAACTTATTTGAACATTCCCTTCAGAAGTTTGAAGAATACTAGTTGGATTATAACTAGTATTAGGTTGAGCAGGGACAGCTTGCTCAATTATCCAATTTTCAGGGAAAGTTATTTCATCCCATTTAATAGATCTTCGAGTAGTAATCTCAGATTTACTAAAATTACTTTCTATAAGAATAGTTTCATCAGCTGGTTTATCAACCATCTTACATCTAGGGTTTAAAGTCTGAAGAGGTTTGTAATAAATTCTATAACAAACACATATAACTTCAGATCCAGTAGCATAATTATAACCATGCGTTTTAATATTAAGAGTTAAAGCATCTAATATATTAACATCAGATAAAGATAATTGCAAATTAGGATAAACATTAAAATAAACTGGTCCATGGGCCAGACTCGATTGTATAATCCCTATTAATGATTGTTTCCATATTAAATTTCTACCATCTCTAAGAGCAGCTATAAAACTCTCAGGTAAACCTTCTAGGGTTAAAGGTTTAAAAGCAACTTGAACTAATCCAATATGGATAAATTTGTAAATACCTCTATATTTATTGAGGTCTCTATTATTGAGTAATTTAATAATCATCTCATCCTTATTAAGGGAAATAGTTTCTTCTGTAGTTTTAACCACATGCTTGAAACTTAATCTATCAAAAGTTCCAAATTTATAAATAACAGTAGGATCTATTTTAGGAATAGTCCATTTATTAAGAAGGTCAAGATTTTGAGGGATATCATATTCCTCTTCGATACTGTTTTTAACAGTATCCCTGTTTCTAAACATATTTATCATATGCAGAATGGATGTGTTAAATAATACCAGAAATTAAGATCACTACCCATGGCTTTGATACCATTTCAGAGGATCTTTTATTTAAGGCGGAAAAAATATGATTAGATAAAAATAAATACAGTAAATTTAAACTTTTATAAAGCCCATATCAAAAACTTTATACTGTACATGGTAGTTTTACAGGATTAAATAAGCTAGAGATATGATTCTTAACCAGTCATGGTGGCAAGCCCAAAAAAACGCCTAAATCATGGCAACAAAACGGGCGAAACCAGACTTCGGTTTTAAATCTAATCTCGGCTTATTCTAATTCTAACCATCCCAGAAATAAATTTTTTGATCTGGTACTTTTTTTTTTTTTTTTTTTTTTAATCCACCATGAATATTGATCTTAATATCATGATATTAATTAACACCAAGAGAATTAGCCGGCCATATTAGGCGGCAGAAACAGAAATATAGATATATAAACTTAAACAACTGAAAAGTAAAATTACTTACTTATTAATTCTCGACACCAGTTTTGCAGGATTGCAAAATTTTTTCACTCAGAATGAAATGTTTACAAACTAGAAAACTTACAAACTTGATAATTTTCGCTCTGCCTAATGTAAAAACGAACTGTCCTATAAATACACACAATTCTCGGATTTGAAATCCGGAACTAAAAGCTAACCTAAACTATTTGCACTATTATAAATGTGCAAAGTACAACTTTATTAAAACCATGGTTACTTTATTAAAACCACGGCAAACAAAACAGCTGGCAATTCAAATGGTATTTGATGGGTGGTTGGCATATCATCCTTTCAAGGTCCCATCTTGTCCTTTCCTTTTCCTTCTTTATTCAAGTATTTTTGAATAACTTGGTCCAAATCTTCGAACATATCCTCATAAGGATTCTGAGCTTCTCCAGCTGGACAATATTCATCATTGGATAAAGTATCCATAGAGGCACTGGAGTGTGTATCAAAACTTAGATTTTTCATTAAATCCTTCTTTACTTCCTTAAGATAGGAAGCCACTTTTTCTTCATCCGAAACTTGTCCTTTTTGAAAATATAATTTCTTTGAAATATATTCAAATGGACTAGGAGTTTTATTCTGTTCCTCCTGAATAATATATTCATGAATTTTTGACTTGATATTATCAATGGTCTCTTGGCCTTCCATACTTCCTTCTTTATTAAGAGCCAACATTTTCTTCCAGAACTTAGTATAAAAGGTTCTGAATAAACAGGGTATCTTCTGTTGGGTTTCTCCCAACTCTGGTTCCCATTTTCAAATCCAAGGGATACCAAATTCAGTGAAGAAATGGAGAAAAGGCATTCCTTCAATCCATTTTCCATTGCTCTGAGCATCAATAATTTTGGGAGAAATTTCTACCCATTGAGAATATAATTCTTGAAAATTATTTGGCAAAATTTTTGCTGTGGGGCCAAAACTAAGCCACCATTGGTATAACCAATTTGGAATGTCCTTGTTATAAACATTTGGACAGATTTTAAAAAACCATGAATGTTTATGAAGCTCATTCTGGTAAAGGAATGCTTTATTAAATGCTTCAATATAATCCCAATAATTGAATTTAATTTTAACTTGGGAATTTTGGAGACTATATTCTCTTTCTCTGAGTGTACTTATGCCCCACTCTTCAGCAGATATTATCTGCTTGATAATCACTTTACTAAAGCTATAAACTTTAGTTTGTTTTCCTGCAAAATAATGAGTGAATTCACAGGATCCTGTCACTTTGAGTATATTCTCAAAATGGGTTCGCTGTTTATATGAACCAGCAGTAAATGATGCAGTATCCAAATATCTCTGCATGAGATGCCAGATATTATCTTTCCATCTCAAATCTTTATCTTCCAAGAGGAATATTACCTCTTTGTGAATATTTTGCTCATATGGTAATTCAGATGAGTCAATTTCTTCATCTCCTACAATATTAGCATAGGATGGAGCAGATTGAGTATTACCCTCCTGCTTGGCTTTATAAGCTAAAAATTCCTTGTATAAAGGATCATCCTTTGGTGTATTACTTGAGGATGATGAAATATTTGCAATATTCTCAGCTATAAGCTTTTGATTGCCAAATTGGGCAATAGTTCTTCCACCTCTTCCTCTATTAGAGGAATTTCTGCCTCCTTGAGGTCTCATCCTGAAATATCAATAGGATTAAGCTATTAGCTTTTGTAATTTATTTTTCACAGCTATAAGCTCTTTTTCATCTTCCTTGATATAATGATCCAGACCATGATCCATATTAAGATAAAAACATAAAGATTTAGTTTGCTCAATTTGAGCTTCTAAATATTTTTGTAAAGCTATAAGCTTTGGAATTAACAATCTATAACGCCAGACCGTATCAAGTCCGGGTGGTTTAATATTAGTCCTAATATCATAGGGACCAATTAAAGGGGGATCGAATTCATATTTGAATTCTGCCCAATTTATCACATTTATCTTTCTATTAGAAGATTCCATACCTGCAAAATTAAGCAATAAGACTATTAATTTCATCCAGAATTTTTCCATGAAAATGTATACTGTGATTAATGAGTACGCAAGCATTTTCATAACTGCTTTTCCTAGTGATATAATCAATATTATTTCTGGGATTAAGAATCTCATTGTTAATCTTATCCTCCCAATAAATGACATTTTTCTCATGTTCCCTTGCAAGGAAAACTAATTTTCTCACATAATTATGAATCCTCTTGGCCTTTTCCCAATTGATAGATTCAAAGAATCTATGGGAAGGAAAGCTGGGTATTCCACTAGAATTGCACATCCTGTAAATATTCACGAGTTAAAAAATCAGGAAGACTATTGTCAGTTCCTTTTTTATAAATAATTTCAAAATCAAAAGGGGCTAATTGAGCCTGCCATCTAGCAAACATTTGCTTAGAAACTTCATGGTCAAAATTTTTATTAAACATGTATTTGGCCGCTTGACAATCTGTCTTAATAATAAATTTCTGATTATATAAATCATCTTGAAATTTCAAAACACATTTAAGAATAGCTAAAATCTCTTTAGCTATAGTAGCATAGTTTTTCTGACTGTCTTTCCACTTCCCAGAGTGGAATCTAACAAGATATTCTTGTTGATTATGAGGAGATATCTGTTTAAGAATTCCTCCATAGCCTATTTCAGAAGCATCAGTTTCAATAATTTTTTCCCAATTGGGGTTGGCAAGCATTAAACAAGGTAGATTTATAACTCTATCCTTGATTTTTTTAATAGCCTGAGTATGATTCTCAGTCCAAGGTTTTGGATTCTTCTTTAATCTATCATAAAGAATTGTTGTATCTTGAGCAAGATTTTTATAATAAGGAGAAATATAATTCAAACTCCCAAGGAATCTTTGGAGTTGAGTTTTATCAGTAATTTGATTGGGGAATTTTGAAGCAAATTCAATACTTCTATTAATAGGAATTATTTTTCCTTTTTCAATATTATGGCCTAAAAATCTTATTTTAGTCTGAAAAAGAAGCATTTTTGGCTTAGATATGACTAAACCATTTTGGATAACTATTTTCTTGAATATATCAAGATGTTTAAAATGACTTTCAATATTTTTTGAAAATACTAGGATATCATCAATATAAACAATTATGAAATCACTATAAGGATTGAAAATGTCATTCATAATATTTTGGAATTCTGAAGGGGCATTTTTCAGCCCAAAAGGCATGACTTTCCACTCATATTGTCCAAAAGGAACATTAAAAGCGGTTTTATAAATATCTTTATTATGAATTTGGATTTGCCAATATCCTGATTTTAAATCAAATTTGGAAAATATTAAAGCATCATAAAGATATTGGCAAATCCAAATTCATAATAAAGATATTTATAAAACCGCTTTTAATGTTCCTTTTGGACAATATGAGTGGAAAGTCATGCCTTTTGGGCTGAAAAATGCCCCTTCAGAATTCCAAAATATTATGAATGACATTTTCAATCCTTATAGTGATTTCATAATTGTTTATATTGATGATATCCTAGTATTTTCAAAAAATATTGAAAGTCATTTTAAACATCTTGATATATTCAAGAAAATAGTTATCCAAAATGGTTTAGTCATATCTAAGCCAAAAATGCTTCTTTTTCAGACTAAAATAAGATTTTTAGGCCATAATATTGAAAAAGGAAAAATAATTCCTATTAATAGAAGTATTGAATTTGCTTCAAAATTCCCCAATCAAATTACTGATAAAACTCAACTCCAAAGATTCCTTGGGAGTTTGAATTATATTTCTCCTTATTATAAAAATCTTGCTCAAGATACAACAATTCTTTATGATAGATTAAAGAAGAATCCAAAACCTTGGACTGAGAATCATACTCAGGCTATTAAAAAAATCAAGGATAGAGTTATAAATCTACCTTGTTTAATGCTTGCCAACCCCAATTGGGAAAAAATTATTGAAACTGATGCTTCTGAAATAGGCTATGGAGGAATTCTTAAACAGATATCTCCTCATAATCAACAAGAATATCTTGTTAGATTCCACTCTGGGAAGTGGAAAGACAGTCAGAAAAACTATGCTACTATAGCTAAAGAGATTTTAGCTATTCTTAAATGTGTTTTGAAATTTCAAGATGATTTATATAATCAGAAATTTATTATTAAGACAGATTGTCAAGCGGCCAAATACATGTTTAATAAAAATTTTGACCATGAAGTTTCTAAGCAAATGTTTGCTAGATGGCAGGCTCAATTAGCCCCTTTTGATTTTGAAATTATTTATAAAAAAGGAACTGACAATAGTCTTCCTGATTTTTTAACTCGTGAATATTTACAGGATGTGCAATTCTAGTGGAATACCCAGCTTTCCTTCCCATAGATTCTTTGAATCTATCAATTGGGAAAAGGCCAAGAGGATTCATAATTATGTGAGAAAATTAGTTTTCCTTGCAAGGGAACATGAGAAAAATGTCATTTACTGGGAGGATAAGATTAACAATGAGATTCTTAATCCCAGAAATAATATTGATTATATCACTAGGAAAAGCAGTTATGAAAATGCTTGCGTACTCATTAATCACAGTATACATTTTCATGGAAAAATTCTGGATGAAATTAATAGTCTTATTGCTTAATTTTGCAGGTATGGAATCTTCTAATAGAAAGATAAATGTGATAAATTGGGCAGAATTCAAATATGAATTCGATCCCCCTTTAATTGGTCCCTATGATATTAGGACTAATATTAAACCACCCGGACTTGATACGGTCTGGCGTTATAGATTGTTAATTCCAAAGCTTATAGCTTTACAAAAATATTTAGAAGCTCAAATTGAGCAAACTAAATCTTTATGTTTTTATCTTAATATGGATCATGGTCTGGATCATCATATCAAGGAAGATGAAAAAGAGCTTATAGCTGTGAAAAATAAATTACAAAAGCTAATAGCTTAATCCTATTGATATTTCAGGATGAGACCTCAAGGAGGCAGAAATTCCTCTAATAGAGGAAGAGGTGGAAGAACTATTGCCCAATTTGGCAATCAAAAGCTTATAGCTGAGAATATTGCAAATATTTCATCATCCTCAAGTAATACACCAAAGGATGATCCTTTATACAAGGAATTTTTAGCTTATAAAGCCAAGCAGGAGGGTAATACTCAATCTGCTCCATCCTATGCTAATATTGTAGGAGATGAAGAAATTGACTCATCTGAATTACCATATGAGCAAAATATTCACAAAGAGGTAATATTCCTCTTGGAAGATAAAGATTTGAGATGGAAAGATAATATCTGGCATCTCATGCAGAGATATTTGGATACTGCATCATTTACTGCTGGTTCATATAAACAGCGAACCCATTTTGAGAATATACTCAAAGTGACAGGATCCTGTGAATTCACTCATTATTTTGCAGGAAAACAAACTAAAGTTTATAGCTTTAGTAAAGTGATTATCAAGCAGATAATATCTGCTGAAGAGTGGGGCATAAGTACACTCAGAGAAAGAGAATATAGTCTCCAAAATTCCCAAGTTAAAATTAAATTCAATTATTGGGATTATATTGAAGCATTTAATAAAGCATTCCTTTACCAGAATGAGCTTCATAAACATTCATGGTTTTTTAAAATCTGTCCAAATGTTTATAACAAGGACATTCCAAATTGGTTATACCAATGGTGGCTTAGTTTTGGCCCCACAGCAAAAATTTTGCCAAATAATTTTCAAGAATTATATTCTCAATGGGTAGAAATTTCTCCCAAAATTATTGATGCTCAGAGCAATGGAAAATGGATTGAAGGAATGCCTTTTCTCCATTTCTTCACTGAATTTGGTATCCCTTGGATTTGAAAATGGGAACCAGAGTTGGGAGAAACCCAACAGAAGATACCCTGTTTATTCAGAACCTTTTATACTAAGTTCTGGAAGAAAATGTTGGCTCTTAATAAAGAAGGAAGTATGGAAGGCCAAGAGACCATTGATAATATCAAGTCAAAAATTCATGAATATATTATTCAGGAGGAACAGAATAAAACTCCTAGTCCATTTGAATATATTTCAAAGAAATTATATTTTCAAAAAGGACAAGTTTCGGATGAAGAAAAAGTGGCTTCCTATCTTAAGGAAGTAAAGAAGGATTTAATGAAAAATCTAAGTTTTGATACACACTCCAGTGCCTCTATGGATACTTTATCCAATGATGAATATTGTCCAGCTGGAGAAGCTCAGAATCCTTATGAGGATATGTTCGAAGATTTGGACCAAGTTATTCAAAAATACTTGAATAAAGAAGGAAAAGGAAAGGACAAGATGGGACCTTGAAAGGATGATATGCCAACCACCCATCAAATACCATTTGAATTGCCAGCTGTTTTGTTTGCCGTGGTTTTAATAAAGTAACCATGGTTTTAATAAAGTTGTACTTTGCACATTTATAATAGTGCAAATAGTTTAGGTTAGCTTTTAGTTCCGGATTTCAAATCCGAGAATTGTGTGTATTTATAGGACAGTTCGTTTTTACATTAGGCAGAGCGAAAATTATCAAGTTTGTAAGTTTTCTAGTTTGTAAACATTTCATTCTGAGTGAAAAAATTTTGCAATCCTGCAAAACTGGTGTCGAGAATTAATAAGTAAGTAATTTTACTTTTCAGTTGTTTAAGTTTATATATCTATATTTCTGTTTCTGCCGCCTAATATGGCCGGCTAATTCTCTTGGTGTTAATTAATATCATGATATTAAGATCAATATTCATGGTGGATTAAAAAAAAAAAAAAAAAAAAAGTACCAGATCAAAAAATTTATTTCTGGGATGGTTAGAATTAGAATAAGCCGAGATTAGATTTAAAACCGAAGTCTGGTTTCGCCCGTTTTGTTGCCATGATTTAGGCGTTTTTTTGGGCTTGCCACCATGACTGGTTAAGAATCATATCTCTAGCTTATTTAATCCTGTAAAACTACCATGTACAGTATAAAGTTTTTGATATGGGCTTTATAAAAGTTTAAATTTACTGTATTTATTTTTATCTAATCATATTTTTTCCGCCTTAAATAAAAGATCCTCTGAAATGGTATCAAAGCCATGGGTAGTGATCTTAATTTCTGGTATTATTTAACACATCCATTCTGCATATGATAAATATGTTTAGAAACAGGGATACTGTTAAAAACAGTATCGAAGAGGAATATGATATCCCTCAAAATCTTGACCTTCTTAATAAATGGACTATTCCTAAAATAGATCCTACTGTTATTTATAAATTTGGAACTTTTGATAGATTAAGTTTCAAGCATGTGGTTAAAACTACAGAAGAAACTATTTCCCTTAATAAGGATGAGATGATTATTAAATTACTCAATAATAGAGACCTCAATAAATATAGAGGTATTTACAAATTTATCCATATTGGATTAGTTCAAGTTGCTTTTAAACCTTTAACCCTAGAAGGTTTACCTGAGAGTTTTATAGCTGCTCTTAGAGATGGTAGAAATTTAATATGGAAACAATCATTAATAGGGATTATACAATCGAGTCTGGCCCATGGACCAGTTTATTTTAATGTTTATCCTAATTTGCAATTATCTTTATCTGATGTTAATATATTAGATGCTTTAACTCTTAATATTAAAACGCATGGTTATAATTATGCTACTGGATCTGAAGTTATATGTGTTTGTTATAGAATTTATTACAAACCTCTTCAGACTTTAAACCCTAGATGTAAGATGGTTGATAAACCAGCTGATGAAACTATTCTTATAGAAAGTAATTTTAGTAAATCTGAGATTACTACTCGAAGATCTATTAAATGGGATGAAATAACTTTCCCTGAAAATTGGATAATTGAGCAAGCTGTCCCTGCTCAACCTAATACTAGTTATAATCCAACTAGTATTCTTCAAACTTCTGAAGGGAATGTTCAAATAAGTTTTGAACCCTCCAGAAATCTTATAGGAGGAAGCAGTAGGTCTTATGCAAGATCTAAATCTCATCATCATATCTCCCCTATATATTTTACTCAATCTCCTTCAAGAGCTTCTACTTCTCAAATAAGAGAAACAGAATCTGTGGAAGAATCTGATTTTGAAAGGGTTGAAGAATTAAAAATTCAACCTGATAATATAGTGAAAGGCATTTACAATGTCAAAGATGCAGATATAACTGCTTCAGAAATGAATTTTTCTTTATAATGATTAATAAACCCAAAATTGATTTTAGCCCGGGTTCTCCGGCTAGAAAACAAATTCAAAATGATTTTAATCTTCCTAAATGGGAACCATTTAAAAAATGGCTTTATGAAAACTTTTCTAAAGATGATAGAAAAATATTTCAAGAAGAATTTTATAAAGATCTTTCTAAAAAAAATTTAAAGATATCTTTTGTTCCTTGGTTTATAACCAAGTATGTTGAAAATCATATATCTGTCATTGAAAGAGAATACAGACTTACTCATAGTGGAGAAATTTTAAAAGCAAATTTTCCTCCTCCTTACTCTTTCTCCATAGAGAAAGGAAATGAAATCCGATTTTATAATGTATTTCAAAAATTATTTGAAAATAATACTCTACCTGTTACTTTGCAGCATATGAACAATATGGTTCAACAACATAATTTTACTAATATGTATTTAATTGTTTTAGGAGAAAATATTTCTTCTTTGAGTAAAAGAGTTGAAAAACTTATCTTTGATATTAATAATTTGAAAATTCAGGATAAAAATGAAAACCATCAAGAAGCATCTAGGGGAATTATCCCTAGTGTTCAACCTCCTCCTGAAGTCAAGGATTTTAAATTAAAATCTATGACTGATCTAGAAAAATTTCTAGATGAAAAATTCAAAGGGCTCAAAATTAGTGCTCTTAATAAAGATTTTGCAGACAGTATGTCTGAAAATGAAGGTTTTCATAATACTGTGAAAGATGAAGTTAATAAATTATCTAAATATGCTGATAAGCCGACTCAAAGGATGTATTATTATCCTAGGCCTACTCCTCAAGATATTCTTCTTGAAGAAAATGAGTATATGTTTAATAATTCCTACAGCGGGAAAAATATCTATGAATGGAATATTGATGGATTTGCGGAAAGACAAATCTATAATACTGTTCATAGGATGCTTATGTATAGCACCATCTGTAAAACTAATGGTAATAGAGATAAAGATATTGCCAAAATGATAATTGCTGGATTCACTGGTCAATTAAAAGGCTGGTGGGATCATTATCTTACTGATGCTAATAAGCAGGATGTTATAAATACTATTAAAAATGAAAATGGGATTGATACCCAAGATGCTGTTTATACTTTGATTGTTAATATCATTGAACATTTTACTGGTAGATTTTCGGAAAACAGTGATAATATCAGGACTCTACTCCAGAATTTCAGATGTAAAACTCTTACATCTTTTAGATGGTATAAGGATACTTTCCTTAGTAGAGTTATGGAACTTCCTGAGTCTAATAGTACCCATTGGAAGTCCAAATTTATTGATGGTTTACCCTCTCTTTTTGCTGAAAGGGTTAGAAAAACCCTTAGACAAGGGGAAGTTAATATTAATTATGATAGTTATAATTATGGACAACTTATAGCTGTTTGTAAAACGGAAGGACTAGCTTTATGCAATGAAATAAAGCTAAGCCAACAAATTAAAAAACATAATATCAGTGAAAGAAGACAATTAGGTCAATTTTGTGATCAGTTTGTGTAGCACCCGAGCGCAAGGTACCACATCCCCCGCACCGAGACCCGACCCAAATATGAAATGGACGATCCATACTCGAGCTAAGTCACGGCGAACGGGGACAAACACACACGCTATGCTAGGCGGGCTAACCCTTGAACCATAAAATCAGAGTGATTACAACTGCGGAAGTAATAACTGGCCATAATATAAACAATGAGCAACCAAACTCCAAAATAGTCCATATACATTATCAAATGCCGTCAAGGCTCAAATAACCAATACGCTCCAATATTAAACAATACAGTGATCCAACGTGCAATATGTATGTGTAAGACCAAAATACAAGGGCTAAAAGACGAAAGTAAAACCTATGACTCGAAATCCCGCCTAGCTCCCTCGACACCTGCACAACACAACTGAAAGCCAAACGGGTTCAGTCCAAAAGGGACTGGTGGGTATAAAAGCAGGGCATAAATATAATATACGACAATAATTAAACATTCACATGCAAGTTATAATCCCAAGTGAGGTTTTAAAGAATTTCCCAAGTGGCCAAATAGAAATCATCAAAAGGGATTATAACGATTCATTAACATTTGGTCATTATTGGCCCGGCGAGTGGGCGTGCATTATCTCCAACCAACACCTCGTGTAATTCATTAACATTCATTAACATTCATTCATTCTTTCTTTTCATGCATAACATTCTTTCGTGCGCATTCAATAACATTTACACCTTCTTCCTCCGGGTTGGTGGCGGGTTTGCAAGGCCCATCCACCCATTCATTGACCAAAAGGGGAACATGACTCCCCAGATGGCACTCAGCGTCCATTCCTCGCTAACTCCTAACGAGGTCCGGTTACGCCGTTCATTGGTGGGACTAGTGTGAGGGTTTACCGTCAGCCCTTGCCTCCTCTGGTCCCCACTCACACCAAGCCCCTGGGCCCCATTCATTGTGAACATTCATTCATTCTCGCCAAAACATTAGGTAGGATTCAAGAAATAAGGGCTTTACGTTTGCAATCATTTACTCGAGAAAACGACTCTATATACATATAATAGTTTTTAGCTGAAATCTTTACATGTTGAGGTATATAGGGTCATTTATCTAATAGTAGAGAAACCCACCTTAAACCAACAAAAGAGAGCACAAGAGCCTCACTGACCGGCCTCGTCTCCAACAGGGTCAAAATCTGTGCAAGAAAGGTGAAGTGAGACTCAAAATGACCAAATAGGACGCTCGGCAATGTAATGATCATGATATGGATGAAGAGAAGATTCTATAATGTAAGGAACACGTTCATGTGCACTATTAAAGTCTTAAAAACATATAAACATTCAATTCATTCATTCAATGAAGCATTCGTATCCAAACGAGTTCATATCCTTCACATTTCACTTTTCCAATCAATTCAATTCAAGAAATTCAAAGCACAAGATCCAACATTTAGGCAAATAAGAGCATTGAAGTAAATTAAGTTCATCACACATTCAAACGTATTCAATCTTTCACAAAACGCTACTACATACATCACATCACATCACATAATGTAACATATTTCCAAAGTTTGAGAACAAGAACAAATCATATGATAAGGGAAATGGGTTACGGGAATCATAAACGCCTCAAAACGCACATAAACGGCACTGCAATAAATGTCTTATGATATGCATAAGAGAGCAAGTCGTGGCATGGAGATGCATTAAGGCACATAATCAATCATTTCATTCATTCTTGGAGCATTGATGACATATTAAATCATAACTTGTAAAATATTCCACGAAAAATCATGAAAATTATAATAAATAAGATAACACATTATAGAACATGTTAGTATCTCAAAAAAAGTCATAAAAGAGGTGGAGGAAGATCAAACAAACGAAGAAAAATGGAATCAGAGTAATAAAAACAGGCTGGACAAAATCCACCCCCATGGATTTTTCCAAAGGGAAAAATCCACCCCCATGGATCTGGTCCAGTCCCACTGCCTCAAATCCACCCCCGCGGATTTTTCCAAAGGGAAAAATCCACCCTCGCGGATTTAGGTCAGTGGCGAAAAACACACAACAAACAGGGCAAAACTCATGCTAAACCATATAAACATCAAATGAACACACATAGGTAAGTTAGGATAGCAAGTATTCATGCATTTCAAGCCAATTAATGGTCCAAAGTTGCAACAACTCGTGCTAGGAAAGAAACTGGAACAAAATCAATCCAAAAGCATACCAATTCAACTCCAAATCTTATGAAACTTGATATACAACATATTTAGCATGTTAGGAGCATATTTCATTTAGAGTTCAAAGGCTAAATCACACATTAAGGCCATCGAATCCATGCAACAAAACTGGGTCGCCAAAATCGCACATAAGAGCTCAATTGTTCAATCATGCCTTGATCAAGTACTTAGGGCATGAATTTGGACCTGAAACTTTGGGGAATGCATGCTAACATACTAAACTACTAAGGTACTTCATATATATGCAAAATGGTATAATTTAAAGCACTTTAGAATGACCAACAAGTTACAAAACGCAACAACAACAAATCTGTCATGAAGCATGCATAACAACAGGCCATGTCTTTCGGTTTTGAGACTTAAAATGGATCCAAATACTTGAAACATGAATGCTAACATATAGAGCAATGAGTGTACATCAACTCCATGCGATTTGACACAAAATTGAGACCATTTGATCAAGCAACAACACAAAATTTACACAGCAGTTCGAAAAACAGGGGAAGCAGTTTGAACATCAAGTTTGGAGCTCCATATTTCATAATTTCATAAAAGGGTCAAGAGATAAAATCCTCCTAACATCATATACTATCAGTTGGGAAAGAAATTGGCCAAGAAACAAGCTAATATACTCATGTATAAGCAAGAAAATCAGCCACACAAGCAAATATGTCACTAGAACAAAAATCCCTAAAAGTTCATACCAAACTCATAATCCAAACCCTAATCAAATCTGATCCAAAACATGTTGTAAGTAGATGAAATCAAGTATAATAAAGTAGAGAAGACATAGATATTCATACCTTAAAGATTTGGTGAAGGAAGATGGTGAATTGAGCTCAAAATCACAAAAGGGCCAAGGTTTTCTTCTTCTTTCTCCTCTCTCTCTCTCTCGATCAGTTCCAGCTGAGAAGGGAAGTGTTTGGTTCGGTTTTCAGAGCTAAAAGGGTAGGAGAAAGGGTTTAACTCAAGTACACAAGCCATGGTTAAGGTATGGTTAGGTTTAAGAGGTGTTAAGGGTCCCACCATGAAGACTAGTCAACCAAAAGGAGCTCTTCTTGCACGAGTTGTCCGTTACGGTTGGATTTCGGAGGTCTTAATGATTTCAAAAAGGTATGAGGCTTGTTCCATTGTCTCTGCATCATCGATAGGAAGGCAACGGAGTTGACGGAATTCGAATCCGAATTCCCGAGCTCAAGATATCACGTACGGAACCAAGGGTGCGCTAATTGCTCGTTAGCCCCCGACTTGGTTCCACAAATCAAATTAAATCCGTTAACACGTCAAATGAATCCGAAAACATAAACCGAGCACATAGGCATGTTCATAACACACATATTTATGACATACTAAATTTTCATACCAATCCGATATCATTACATATAAGAACGAAGCACAAATAGAACACTCATGCGCAAGAATGAATTCATATCGTTAATAAATTAATTACTAAAACTTAATTTCCTTTTTAAATAAATTTAAAGCCAACTATTAACATATTGAAATTAATTAACGAAATTACCGAAATAGTTAAGGTAACATGAAACCTTAATTAAGAAGTTAAACACTAGAGATCAATTAAGATAAAATGAAATCGATTAAAATAACAATAGCTTATATCTTAAATCAAATATAAACATTTATAAACAATTAATCATATAATTAAATAATCAAATTGCGTAATTTGTAAACAAATACGCCACATTATTTAAAACTGAAAAACTGGGGCGTTACAATCTCTCCCCCTTAAAAAGAATCCGTCCTCGGATTCACAACACGCTTGAAACAAACAATGAGAGATTCCCCGTCTCTCACGAGCAACAAAGAGAGAGAGCCCCGTCTCTCGAGCAGCAATGAGAGAACCCCGTCTCTCACAAGTAAAGAGAGTACCCCGTCTCTCAAACAAAAACAAGAGAATCCCCGTCTCTTACAAACAAAGAGAGCACCCCGTCTCTCAACCGAAAATAAAACAAGGAAGTCTCCAATACTCCCAAGCAACTCACGCAAAATCAAATTTAAAATCACACAAGCCACCCCAAGGCAAGTAATTTAACTTGATAAGAAAATAAAGCACATAACAAAGAAATTATTAAATTGGATTTGCATGAATGTATGCTTCATGAATGCTATAAATACCGTTCACCGTAGTCACGAAGTTGTAAAATTGTGAGTTGTCGTTGTTCAGTGTATCATCTGTCCCAAATGTAACTCAGTGCCCAGCTTGTCTTGAACCTCTTCAGGGTTCCCCGGTGAAGCGATTGATGAATTCTTTATGGAGTATATTCTTAAATCCTTTCTAACTTGTACTGCTACCCAACTTCTTCAATCCTTATATGATAGCTTGATTCGGTTTTCCCCTGTTAATTCTAACGTAGAAGTTCATAGAACTCTCTTATGATTCCATCACCTCCAGATCAGAATTCCATACGTAGCTTCTCTCTTAACAGCTTAACCATATCCGCCGTCTTATTCATTCCTAATCACCACCCTTAGGACTCCCAGATTCTCCTTAATTTGCATCCCCGTCATTACTCCTAACATACTCATTCGAGCACCACTCCCATCCTCCAATTCACTTCTCGGTCGTGCTCTCCCCCTTAAAATTTTTCACTCTTACATGTCCAACTCTATGAATCCTTCTTTCATTGAAATTTTTGATGAGCCACTCCTGTTTCTTTAATTCACACCTAAGGTTCAATTCAAATCCTTCAGTAATTACTTCCTTCTAATCCCCAACTTCTCTTTCTTGCTCTTCTTGAAATCTAAACTAATTTAATCCCCTCTTGTATTTCCATTCTTTCAACTAAAGGTAATCCCTTCAAGGATCGAAAAGGCTTTACATTATTTCCTAATCAATGCTCCCTTATTTGGAAATTTTAGTTGAATTCGTTACTTCGCCTCTGAGATTAAGGTTTCTCCAAAACTCTTCAACTTAGTTTCTTCAGTGTAGATTGTGCTAGCTAAGCTACATGCCCGGAACTCCCAAAATATAACCCAACTATTCTTCTCATCTTGATTCGAGTAATCCTTGATCAAAGAATCGCATGATGAACAAGGTGGAGCCATTCCCTATCCATTAAACACTAAGTCATGCATGTTGGATTAACATGCCAATGCACATAGTAAACAGTTAAAGATGCAACACGTTGGAGCAATTGGCTTAATTAAACATAAACGTACATATAAATAAAGAAAGCAATTAATTTAAATCGATGCATGATGCTCATGCCATGAATATGCAGAACCTGTCACCAAGGTGGTAAGCTTTTAGCTTGATGACGTGTTCCTCACTCCCATAATTGTAACTTCCTTTGAAAACATTGATAATTCCTTAGCTTTCCATGGTTTTCGAATCTCCCCAATCTTCTTCCATCCCTTGGTATATCCCATGGCCCGAACGTGCTATTTTTGAACCCAAGGTCTTCTTTGTCAATGGAGTTTACCCCTCAACGTTCTTCCAAGCATCAACCTCCAAAGGTCATCCGAATCCTCAACTTGATGTCCTCTCCGGTTAAAGTTCCTTTAGCTTATCCTTTGTTTCCGATCTACGCGCATATTTCACCCATGATAACGCTTTCCATTCTTGCTTGCTTCTTGATGTCTCCATGTTCCAAGGTTCCAAGAAGACGATGCGATTGGTATTCCTCGATGCTCATAAGTTTCTTTGCCTTGCGTCCATTTGTTGTCCCACGCTTATATTCATATCAAGTGAGCTTCAACGGTGAACCTTGGAGCATTTAATCTTGTATCAAATGTCTTCAAAATCGGGGTGGTGAAGAGCTCCACACTCCTCTCGTTGTCTCACGCATCCCTCAAGTTAGAACTTGAGTCTTTGCAATTCTGGTATGTTGAAAACCTTCAAGGTTTGTGGGTAGGGCATGATTGATGAACCGTCCCGTGATACGAGCCATGATAGGTATTTCCATTGTGCAAGCCGTGGAATTTGAACACTCGGCCTTCAAGTTACTTTGTCAATTGTAATTAGGGTGAATTGTAGCTTTGTTTGCATGATAGTAGCCTATATAAGAAAGATCAACTCAAATATGGGTGCATGAGGATTAATGTATGCTCATGGCACGTAGTTGAATGAATCAATGCTCATAGAATAAAAAATGCAACATTTAAAGCAACTAAATGAAAGAGTAGATCGTATACATGTATTAAACAATTTCCAACAATTAGTATCACATATTCATGTCAAATCGATGCAATGCACACATTAACAAGTTGTTCCTATGCCGCGCGACCTAACTGACTCAGACATGACTCAAGAACACTGGTTTTGCAACCAGGCTCTGATACCACTTAAGGATGTAGCACCCGAGCGCAAGGTACCACATCCCCCGCACCGAGACCCGACCCGAATATGAAATGGACGATCCATACTCGAGCTAAGTCACGGCGAACGGGGACAAACACACACGCTATGCTAGGCGGGCTAACCCTTGAACCATAAAATCAGAGTGATTACAACTGCGGAAGTAATAACTGGCCATAATATAAACAATGAGCAACCAAACTCCAAAATAGTCCATATACATTATCAAATGCCGTCAAGGCTCAAATAACCAATACGCTCCAATATTAAACAATACAGTGATCCAACGTGCAATATGTATGTGTAAGACCAAAATACAAAGGCTAAAAGACGAAAGTAAAACCTATAACTTGAAATCCCGCCTAGCTCCCTCGACACCTGCACAACACAACTGAAAGCCAAACGGGTTCAGTCCAAAAGGGACTGGTGGGTATAAAAGCAGGGCATAAATATAATATACGACAATAATTAAACATTCACATGCAAGTTATAATCCCAAGTGAGGTTTTGAAGAATTTCCCAAGTGGCCAAATATAAATCATCAAAAGGGATTATAACGATTCATTAACATTTGGTCATTATTGGCCCGGCGAGTGGGCGTGCATTATCTCCAACCAACACCTCGTGTAATTCATTAACATTCATTAACATTCATTCATTCTTTCTTTTCATGCATAACATTCTTTCGTGCGCATTCAATAACATTTACACCTTCTTCCTCCGGGTTGGTGGCGGGTTTGCAAGGCCCATCCACCCATTCATTGACCAAAAGGGGAATATGACTCCCCAGATGGCACTCAGCGTCCATTCCTCGCTAACTCCTAACGAGGTCCGGTTACGCCGTTCATTGGTGGGACTAGTGTGAGGGTTTACCGTCAGCCCTTGCCCCCTCGGGTCCTCACTCACACCAAGCCCCTGGGCCCCATTCATTGTGAACATTCATTCATTCTCGCCAAAACATTAGGTAGGATTCAAGAAATAAGGGCTTTACGTTTGCAATCATTTACTCGAGAAAACGACTCTATATACATATAATAGTTTTTAGCTGAAATCTTTACATGTTGAGGTATATAGGGTCATTTATCTAATAGTAGAGAAACCCACCTTAAACCAACAAAAGAGAGCACAAGAGCCTCACTGACCGGCCTCGTCTCCAACAGGGTCAAAATCTGTGCAAGAAAGGTGAAGTGAGACTCAAAATGACCAAATAGGATGCTCGGCAATGTAATGATCATGATATGGATGAAGAGAAGATTCTATAATGTAAGGAACACGTTCATGTGCACTATTAAAGTCTTAAAAACATATAAACATTCAATTCATTCATTCAATGAAGCATTCGTATCCAAACGAGTTCATATCCTTCACATTTCACTTTTCCAATCAATTCAATTCAAGAAATTCAAAGCACAAGATCCAACATTTAGGCAAATAAGAGCATTGAAGTAAATTAAGTTCATCACACATTCAAACGTATTCAATCTTTCACAAAACGCTACTACATACATCACATCACATAATGTAACATATTTCCAAAGTTTGAGAACAAGAACAAATCATATGATAAGGGAAATGGGTTACGGGAATCATAAACGCCTCAAAACGCACATAAACGGCAATGCAATGAATGTCTTATGATATGCATAAGAGAGCAAGTCGTGGCATGGAGATGCATTAAGGCACATAATCAATCATTTCATTCATTCTTGGAGCATTGATGACATATTAAATCATAACTTGTAAAATATTCCACGAAAAATCATGAAAATTATAATAAATAAGATAACACATTATAGAACATGTTAGTATCTCAAAAAAAGTCATAAAAGAGGTGGAGGAAGATCAAACAAACGAAGAAAAATGGAATCAGAGTAATAAAAACAGGCTGGACAAAATCCACCCCCATGGATTTTTCCAAAGGGAAAAATCCACCCCCATGGATCTGGTCCAGTCCCACTGCCTCAAATCCACCCTCGCGGATTTTTCCAAAGGGAAAAATCCACCCTCGCGGATTTAGGTCAGTGGCGAAAAACACACAACAAACAGGGCAAAACTCATGCTAAACCATATAAACATCAAATGAACACACATAGGTAAGTTAGGATAGCAAGTATTCATGCATTTCAAGCCAATTAATGGTCCAAAGTTGCAACAACTCGTGCTAGGAAAGAAACTGGAACAAAATCAATCCAAAAGCATACCAATTCAACTCCAAATCTTATGAAACTTGATATACAACATATTTAGCATGTTAGGAGCATATTTCATTTAGAGTTCAAAGGCTAAATCACACATTAAGGCCATCGAATCCATGCAACAAAACTGGGTCGCCAAAATCGCACATAAGAGCTCAATTGTTCAATCATGCCTTGATCAAGTACTTAGGGCATGAATTTGGACCTGAAACTTTGGGGAATGCATGCTAACATACTAAACTACTAAGGTACTTCATATATATGCAAAATGGTATAATTTAAAGCACTTTAGAATGACCAACAAGTTACAAAACGCAACAGCAACAAATCTGTCATGAAGCATGCATAACAACAGGCCATGTCTTTCGGTTTTGAGACTTAAAATGGATCCAAATACTTGAAACATGAATGCTAACATATAGAGCAATGAGTGTACATCAATTCCATGCGATTTGACACAAAATTGAGACCATTTGATCAAGCAACAACACAAAATTTACACAGCAGTTCGAAAAACAGGGGAAGCAGTTTGAACATCAAGTTTGGAGCTCCATATTTCATAATTTCATAAAAGGGTCAAGAGATAAAATCCTTCTAACATCATATAATATCAGTTGGAAAAGAAATTGGCCAAGAAACAAGCTAATATACTCATGTATAAGCAAGAAAATCAGCCACACAAGCAAATATGTCACTAGAACAAAAATCCCTAAAAGTTCATACCAAACTCATAATCCAAACCCTAATCAAATCTGATCCAAAACATGTTGTAAGTAGATGAAATCAAGTATAATAAAGTAGAGAAGACATAGATATTCATACCTTAAAGATTTGGTGAAGGAAGATGGTGAATTGAGCTCAAAATCACAAAAGGGCCAAGGTTTTCTTCTTCTTTCTCCTCTCTCTCTCTCTCGATCAGTTCCAGCTGAGAAGGGAAGTGTTTGGTTCGGTTTTCAGAGCTAAAAGGGTAGGAGAAAGGGTTTAACTCAAGTACACAAGCTGTAGCACCCGGAGCGCCAGGCACCACATCCCCCGCACTATAGCCCCAATCCACATATGAAACGGACAATCCATACATGAATCAAAGTTATAGCGAACGGGAGACAATAAAATGACTCAAGGCTAGGCGGGTACCCTCAATTTAAAACTGACCAACCACTCAATCAAGTCAGAGTATTAAAAAGCGGAAGCAATAACATTCATTAAATACGTATAGGTACCATATTTATTTATTTACTTATATGTACCATCAATTACACTGTCCATACAAAATCATCTCCCGACAATATATATATCAAGGCCATATACAAAATATTCCAAAGAACTATACATACAAAATGTGGGAATGAAGTGTGCTAGACCCAAATTTAAAGACCACATGACTCTAAATTCCCGCCTAGCACGCCCTGCAAAACACTGAAAAGTTGAGGTGTCAGTCCAACACGGACTGAGCGAGGGGTATAAATAAATATAAGCGCACATACATGCAAGCGATAACCTCGGGGTAATAATTTTGGAAAAACAATACAATCTAATAGGTTAAAAGAGATACTATCGCCCGAGATTACAACTATTCCAATTTCAATTCAATCAATTCAATTCAATCAATAGTGGCCCGGCGAGTGGGGCAATTCTCCAACCTTACACCGACTGTGTACAATCAATCAATCAATTATTAAGTGATTAGGTGATCAAGCAATTCATTAATGTGCACAATTAGCAGTTTCAATAACGCCTTCTTCCTCCGGGTGATGGTGGGATTGCAAGGCCCCACCATCCAATCAATCTGGGCAGAGGGTACATGAATCCCTAAGCCCGGAACTCCTTTCCCGCCCTAATCTCCTAGGGGGTTCAGGGGTCATCCCAATTTGGTGAGGATAGCTCCCGAGTTACCCGTCAGCCCATGCTTTCCCGGTTGGCTCGAGTCACTACCCTCGGGCCCACAGTGCAATACAATACTCGCCCAATCAATCAATCAATCAATCAATTCTTTTCAATATTTCAATAAAACATTTGAAAACCAATCTCATTTGAAAACTAGAAGTATAAATATAGGTTTTGGCTTAAAATATCACATAGGGTTGTACGGGTCCTATGTATCTAAATTTAAACCTCACCTGAACGACCCAAAATAATCCAAGGAAACAGCTCACGGGGCCTGCTCCTCGTCACCAGGAAGCTGGTCTGTGCAAGAAAGACAATTGTCCGTGAAACATGACTCAAAATGTACCAAATATGACGAACGGCAAAACGCGACGAAACGACGGGAAAAATACAATGCACCTTGAAAATATTGCGTTTCAACATGTATGCGATCATATAATAGCAATTAGGGGTCAAGGAAGCCGTCCGATCGAGGTGCGAAAATTTTAATTTTATGCAGTGAATTTTCGCACTTTCTGGACTATGGGAACGGCCGTTCCGGCCTCCCTTTGAAAATGGGAAGGGCCGTTCCCATGGCTCGAAGAAACGCGCCAGCGTTTTTTTAAAAGGGAAAACGTTTTAGCCGGGAACGGCCCTTCCGGCTCAAAGGCCAAAATGGGAACGGCCGTTCCCAATCTCGCTGGCCTTGTCTCAGCATCATGGGAACGGCCGTTCCAGTTTTGAACTGGGGCTGGGAAGGGCCGTTCCCAGAATACGTGAGCAAAGAATGCAGAGCAGAAAACAGAGCAGCCATGGCAATCACTCCAAACAACCACAAAAATGGATGCAAACCAAGTTCACATGTGAATATAAGATACAATAAATATGCTAGCAGGTATATTGATCAATAACAAATCATAAAAACACATATTTGCACATTAGATCATCAATAATCCATTATTTGAAACCCCCACACTCATTCATGCTTCAAGTCCATAAATCACAAGTTATATGCATCAAACTTGAGCTTAAAGTTCACAATCAATTTTCCAACACTCAATACACAATTCATTCAATGTATAACAAAGCCCTAGATATACCATATATTTCAAGAATTCATCCAATCTCCATAATTACCTCAAAAACAAGAAATGGAAGTCAAGAAGAAAAGATGATGATGATGAAGCTTGTATGATCCCAAATCCCACACAAATTTGATTGAATGGATGAAATCCCCCTCTTCTTTTCCTAGGGTTTGGATCGGTTGAGCAAAGGAAAAAGATGGAGCAAGTTTGTATGAAGAAAGAAGCAAATGGTACGTGAATGCTTCTAATGAAGAAGGAAGAAATGGCCAAATTTTGCAATTAAATCCCTTCCCTTATTAAGTTATGCAATTGAGTCCAATTCCAATATTAAATGATCCATATGGTTCAATGCAATTAGGTCCTATAATCATGCGAATGAGCAATTAAGGACATAAAGAAATAAATCACATTGCAATCACGTCCAATAATTTCGAAAAATATGATATGATATGAATTTTCAATAAAATAACAAGAATAAAATTTTATAAAAATAATGTCATGATAGGAAATTGAATTAAATGATCAATTAATAATTAAATTACAACTCTCAAACGCACACGTGTCGTTCATACCTGAATTGCCGAAAGCTGGGCGTTACAATCCTCCCTCCTTAAAAGAATCTGGTCCCCAGATTCACTGATCAGAAGGGAACAACTCTGGATGGAACCGTCTCATTTTGTCTTCGGTCTCCCACGTGGCTTCTTCGGTCTTATCACTTCTCCAAAGAACCTTAACCATGGGAATCCTCCGGTTTCTTAATTCCTGAAACTTCTTATCCAAAATCTTAACCGGTTTCTGAACAAAGGTAAGACTTGGTTCCAATTCCACTTCTTCAACAGGAATGATCTCGGTTTCGTCGGGGTAGTATTTCCTCAGCTGAGACACGTGAAATACATTATGAATCCCCGTGAGGCTCGGTGGTAGGTCCAATCTGTAAGCAACTTCTCCAATTCTTTCCACAATTTCATAAGGACCTAAATAACGAGGTTTAAGTTTACCTCCTTTCCCAATCCGAGCAAATCCTTTACGTGGAGACGCCTTCAAGAATACCCGGTCTCCAACCTCAAACTCGAGATCCCTTCTGCGACGATCGGCGTAGCTCTTCTGTCTGTCCTGAGCTGATTTCATCCGTTGTTTTATTAGTTGGACTTTCTCAATCATAGCTTCAACGGCCTTGGAAGGTTTTTCCAATTTCTCACCTTTCTTAACACCTTCCTGCTTAGTCCATTTCCACTCTTCCAAGTCAAAGAACAACGGAGAACGACACTTCCGTCCATAAAGTAGCTCATACGGTGCCATTCCAATCGAAGCCTGAAAACTGTTGTTGTACGCAAACTCAATCAAAGGTAGCTGATCATGCCAAGAAGACTGAAAATCCAAAGAACAAGCTCGAAGCAAATCCTCGAGATACCTTATTAATCTCTCGGACTGACCATCCGTCTGAGGATGAAAAGCTGTACTAAACTGGAGCTTCGTACCCAAAACCTCTTGCAACTCACGCCACAACCTCGAAGTGAACCGTGGATCTCTGTCTGAAACGATACTGATCGGAATCCCGTGAAGTCTAACAATCTCCCGGTTATAAAGCTCGGCTAGCTTGCGAATCTTATACGACATCCGAACCGGCAGAAAATGAGCAGACTTCGTCAAACGGTCCACAATTACCCAAATCCCATCAAATCCACCTTTCACCTTAGGTAATCCGGACACGAAATCCATCGTCACCTGTTCCCACTTCCACTCAGGGATAGGTAACGGCTGAAGAAGACCTCCCGGTTTCTGATGCTCGGCTTTCACTTTCTGACAAGTGAGACAATGCTTCACAAACTCGGCCACATCTTTCTTCAATCCACGCCACCAATAATATTGCCTTAAATCCTTATACATCTTGTTTCCTCCGGGGTGGATAGAATAAGCCGATCTGTGAGCTTCCTCGAGCAACACCCGTTTCAACTCTTCGGGTACAACCACTCGGTTCTTGAAACGAAGAAGACCGGTTTCATCGAACCCGAATGGACACTCTGGATCAGCTCTTGCCTTAGCTACCAATCTCTGGACTTCCGAATCTGTACTCTGAGCCTCAAACAACTTGTGCTTCAACTCTGGTTGGACCGAAATATTAGAAACTCGAGCTTTTAAAATAATTGGCTCGATTCCACTACTCTCACCCACTTCCAAGCTCGACACACTAGCCTTCCTACTAAGTGCATCGGCGACCACATTGGCTTTGCCGGGATGGTACTTGATCGTGCAATCATAATCTTCCAACCTTTCCATCCAACGTCGTTGCCTCATATTCAAATCCTTCTGAGTGAATAAATACTGGAGGCTTTTGTGGTCGGTGAAAATTTCGAAAGACACTCCATACAAATAATGTCTCCACTTTCCAAGTGCAAAGACTACGGCAGCAAGCTCAAGATCATGTGTCGGATAATTCTTTTCATGTTCTTTCAACTTTCGGGATGCATAAGCAATTACCTTACCCTTCTGAGTCAACACACATCCCAAACCTTCCTTAGAAGCATCCGTATAAACAGCATATCCTTCAGAACCTTTCGGAAGGGCTAACACTGGAGCAGACACTAACTTCTCCTTCAAGAAAGTGAAACTCTTCTCACAAACTTCATTCCAATCAAATTTCACATTCTTCTTCGTCAACCGGGTTAAAGGAGCTGCTAACTTGGAGAAATCCTTCACAAACCTCCGGTAATAACCTGCCAAACCCAAGAAACTCCTAATCTCAGAGGCATTCCTAGGTTTCTCCCACTTCAGAACCGACTCAATCTTGGAAGGATCGACTTCCAAACCATTGCCTAAAATCACGTGACCCAAGAATGACACCCTGTCAATCCAGAACTCACACTTGCTAAACTTGGCAAACAACTGATGCTCCTTCAAAGTCCTTAATACCAACTGGAGGTGTCTTGCATGCTCCTCGGCAGACTTCGAGAAAACCAGGATATCATCAATAAAAATAACCACGAACTTATCCAGAAAAGGCCTGAAAATCCTGTGCATCATATCCATAAAAGCTGCTGGGGCATTAGTCAAACCAAACGGCATCACAACAAACTCATAGTGCCCGTACCGAGTGTTAAATCCTGTCTTAGGAATATCCCCTGATCGGATACGCAGCTGGTAGTAACCTTGTCTCAAATCCAATTTCGAATAGACTTTCGAACCCTGAAGTATGTCAAACAACTCCTCGATGTGTGGAAGAGGATACTTGTTCTTGATCGTCATCCGGTTCAACTCCCTATAGTCTATGCACATCCTCAAGGTCCCGTCCTTTCTTTACAAACAAAACCGGTGCACCCCAAGGAGAAGAACTCGGTCTAATGTACCCAATCTCCAACAACGCATCAAGTTGAGTCTTCAACTCTTTCAACTCGGCCGGAGCCATACGATACGGAGTCTTGGAGTACGGCTCTGCGTTAGGGTACAAGTCGATCACAAACTCAATTTCCCGTTCTGGAGGTAAAGAATCCAATTCCTCAGGAAAGACCTCGGGAAACTCCTTCACTACTTCCGTTTCTTCCAGCTTACTCTGATCCTTAGGTTTGTTAAGAATATAAGCAATGAAACCCGTGGCTCCCTCTCGAACCAACTTATGAGCTTCGGAAAAAGAAAATAGCGGTACAGTCTTGGAACTCCAACCTACTACCAAATCTGATCCCAACTGAACCTTCTTCGCTCTACAATCAACCGTAGCAGAATGTCTGTATAACCAATCCATGCCCAGAATAGATCCATAGCAAGTCATCGGCAGCTCAATGAAGTCTGACAAGAAAACTCGACCCTCGATGCTCACCGGAACCTCTCTGAACACCCGATCAGATTCTAAACTACCACCAAAAGGAGTACTAACCACATAACATGCAGAAGAACGAGAAACAGGCAAAGGCAGAGAAACAGATATAGTACTCGAAAGAAAGGAGTGAGTAGCTCCCGGATCAAACAACGTATGAATGTTCGTGCCATGTATGCAAATGGTACCTTCAACTACCGCGGCTGGATCAACATCAACATCCGGCTGCTCTCCGTCCAAAGCATAAGCCCGAGCCCTAATCAGTGGTCTCGGTGCCCCCGGTGGTGGTATCCTGCGATCCGGACAACCATCTACCAAATGCTCATCGCTCCCACAAAGTAGGCATAAACCCAAACGCCTCCTGCAGTTATCATAAACATGTGTCCTCTGTCCACAGAAGGTACAATAAGGTCTCTCGGGTGGTGGTGGCAAAGCTGGAGCAACTGGAGCTCTAATCACTGGTCCTGCTGGTCGGGGCTTTTTCCCTAAGCCCTGTGGAGCTGGTGGTGGAGAAGAATAAGCCATCGGCCTCTTGCCTGAAGCCGATCCCGAGCCAGAACCCTTATACCCTGATCCGGCACCTCTGAAACCCGATCCAGAACCTCTGAATCCCGATCCTGAACCTGAGCCCGAACCTGAACCTGAACGGTAGGTAGACCGCCTCGCATTCACTGAATCCTCAACCAATAGAGCCTTCTTGGTAGCCTTTGCCCACGTGCTCGTGTTAACCGCCTCAATCGCTGCCTGAATATCCGGTCTAAGGCCCTGAACAAACTGCATCGCCTTATGGAAATCATCACTCGCTATATTAGGGGCATAGCGGGACAACCTCTCATACTCAGCGATGTACTCTGAGACCAACCTGTTTCCTTGCTTCAACTCTGTAAATTCCTTCAATCTCCTAGTGCGAGAAGATGGAGGAATGAACTTGTTTCTGAATTCTCTGACAAACACTTCCCAATTCACTTCCTCACCTGCTGCCTCTAACACTATCCGGGCACTCTCCCACCAGGAATAGGCCTCACCCTGAATCAAAGAAAGCGTACAACGGGCCTTCTCCTGAGACTCACAAGGAATGAGCTCCCAAACCCTCTCGATCTCCCTGAGCCACTGCTCTGCCTGAATATCATTACCTTTATAAAACTTGGGAGGATGCTGGTTCTCGAACTCCCTAAAGACAGCTGAAATCTGACCTCCAGGCTGTGGTGGTGCAACTGGTGGTGGTGGAGGAACATGATCCTGAACTCTCTGATCAATAAGACCCACCACTGCATTCATGAAGTCCTGTGGCTGAGCCTGAGGAGGTGGAGGAGGAGGTGGTGATCTCTCCCTGCGATGATGTCGATGATGTCGATGTCTAGGAGAACGATCACGGTGATGTCTATCGCGAGCCATCCTGAAATCAAGTCACTATTATGCATGTTCGATTAGTAATGCCAATGTGTGCAAATAATTCATAAATTGCACATAAATTCAGAAATTTAACAAGTCATCCCAATTCAAATAAGTCAAGTATCAAATAACAATGCAAGACTCGCAATTTGACAATTAGTTCCTATGCCGTGCGACCTAGACTCACAAGACACGACACTAGAGACCCGGTTTTGCAACCGAGCTCTGATACCACCGTAGGATGTAGCACCCGGAGCGCCAGGCACCACATCCCCCGCACTATAGCCCCAATCCACATATGAAACGGACAATCCATACATGAATCAAAGTTATAGCGAACGGGAGACAATAAAATGACTCAAGGCTAGGCGGGTACCCTCAATTTAAAACTGACCAACCACTCAATCAAGTCAGAGTATTAAAAAGCGGAAGCAATAACATTCATTAAATACGTATAGGTACCATATTTATTTATTTACTTATATGTACCATCAATTACACTGTCCATACAAAATCATCTCCCGGCAATATATATATCAAGGCCATATACAAAATATTCCAAAGAACTATACATACAAAATGTGGGAATGAAGTGTGCTAGACCCAAATTTAAAGACCACATGACTCTAAATTCCCGCCTAGCACGCCCTGCAAAACACTGAAAAGTTGAGGTGTCAGTCCAACACGGACTGAGCGAGGGGTATAAATAAATATAAGCGCACATACATGCAAGCGATAACCTCGGGTAATAATTTTGGAAAAACAATACAATCTAATAGGTTAAAAGAGATACTATCGCCCGAGATTACAACTATTCCAATTTCAATTCAATCAATTCAATTCAATCAATAGTGGCCCGGCGAGTGGGGCAATTCTCCAACCTTACACCGACTGTGTACAATCAATCAATCAATTATTAAGTGATTAGGTGATCAAGCAATTCATTAATGTGCACAATTAGCAGTTTCAATAACGCCTTCTTCCTCCGGGTGATGGTGGGATTGCAAGGCCCCACCATCCAATCAATCTGGGCAGAGGGTACATGAATCCCTAAGCCCGGAACTCCTTTCCCGCCCTAATCTCCTAGGGGGTTCAGGGGTCATCCCAATTTGGTGAGGATAGCTCCCGAGTTACCCGTCAGCCCATGCTTTCCCGGTTGGCTCGAGTCACTACCCTCGGGCCCACAGTGCAATACAATACTCGCCCAATCAATCAATCAATCAATCAATTCTTTTCAATATTTCAATAAAACATTTGAAAACCAATCTCATTTGAAAACTATAAGTATAAATATAGGTTTTGGCTTAAAATATCACATAGGGTTGTACGGGTCCTATGTATCTAAATTTAAACCTCACCTGAACGACCCAAAATAATCCAAGGAAACAGCTCACGGGGCCTGCTCCTCGTCACCAGGAAGCTGGTCTGTGCAAGAAAGACAATTGTCCGTGAAACACGACTCAAAATGTACCAAATATGACGAACGGCAAAACGCGACGAAACGACGGGAAAAATACAATGCACCTTGAAAATATTGCGTTTCAACATGTATGCGATCATATAATAGCAATTAGGGGTCAAGGAAGCCGTCCGATCGAGGTGCAAAAATTTTAATTTTATGCAGTGAATTTTCGCACTTTCTGGACTATGGGAACGGCCGTTCCGGCCTCCCTTTGAAAATGGGAAGGGCTGTTCCCATGGCTCGAAGAAACGCGCCAGCGTTTTTTTAAAAGGGAAAACGTTTTAGCCGGGAACGGCCCTTCCGGCTCAAAGGCCAAAATGGGAACGGCCGTTCCCAATCTCGCTGGCCTTGTCTCAGCATCATGGGAACGGCCGTTCCAGTTTTGAATTGGGGCTGGGAAGGGCCGTTCCCAGAATACGTGAGCAAAGAATGCAGAGCAGAAAACAGAGCAGCCATGGCAATCACTCCAAACAACCACAAAAATGGATGCAAACCAAGTTCACATGTGAATATAAGATACAATAAATATGCTAGTAGGTATATTGATCAATAACAAATCATAAAAACACATATTTGCACATTAGATCATCAATAATCCATTATTTGAAACCCCCACACTCATTCATGCTTCAAGTCCATAAATCACAAGTTATATGCATCAAACTTGAGCTTAAAGTTCACAATCAATTTTCCAACACTCAATACACAATTCATTCAATGTATAACAAAGCCCTAGATATACCATATATTTCAAGAATTCATCCAATCTCCATAATTACCTCAAAAACAAGAAATGGAAGTCAAGAATAAAAGATGATGATGATGAAGCTTGTATGATCCCAAATCCCACACAAATTTGATTGAATGGATGAAATCTCCCTCTTCTCTTCCTAGGGTTTGGATCGGTTGAGCAAAGGAAAAAGATGGAGCAAGTTTGTATGAAGAAAGAAGCAAATGGTACGTGAATGCTTCTAATGAAGAAGGAAGAAATGGCCAAATTTTGCAATTAAATCCCTTCCCTTATTAAGTTATGCAATTGAGTCCAATTCCAATATTAAATGATCCATATGGTTCAATGCAATTAGGTCCTATAATCATGCGAATGAGCAATTAAGGACATAAAGAAATAAATCACATTGCAATCACGTCCAATAATTTCGAAAAATATGATATGATATGAATTTTCAATAAAATAACAAGAATAAAATTTTATAAAAATAATGTCATGATAGGAAATTGAATTAAATGATCAATTAATAATTAAATTACAACTCTCAAACGCACACATGTCGTTCATACCTGAATTGCCGAAAGCTGGGCGTTACACAAGCCATGGTTAAGGTATGGTTAGGTTTAAGAGGTGTTAAGGGTCCCACCATGAAGACTAGTCAACCAAAAGGAGCTCTTCTTGCACGAGTTGTCCGTTACGGTTGGATTTCGGAGGTCTTAATGATTTCAAAAAGGTATGAGGCTTGTTCCATTGTCTCCGCATCATCGATAGAAAGGCAACGGAGTTGACGGAATTCAAATCCGAATTCCCGAGCTCAAGATATCACGTACGAAACCAAGGGTGCGCTAATTGCTCGTTAGCCCCCGACTTGGTTCCACAAATCAAATTAAATCCGTTAACACGTCAAATGAATCCGAAAACATAAACCGAGCACATAGGCATGTTCATAACACACATATTTATGACATACTAAATTTTCATACCAATCCGATATCATTACATATAAGAACGAAGCACAAATAGAACACTCATGCGCAAGAATGAATTCATATCGTTAATAAATTAATTACTAAAACTTAATTTCCTTTTTAAATAAATTTAAAGCCAACTATTAACATATTGAAATTAATTAACGAAATTACCGAAATAGTTAAGGTAACATGAAACCTTAATTAAGAAGTTAAACACTAGAGATCAATTAAGATAAAATGAAATCGATTAAAATAGCAATAGCTTATATCTTAAATCAAATATAAACATTTATAAACAATTAATCATATAATTAAATAATCAAATTGCGCAATTTGTAAACAAATACGCCACATTATTTAAAACTGAAAAACTGGGGCGTTACAGTTTGGGATTTCTAATCCTCCTTTAGATAAAGAAAAGAATAATAAAAGAAAGAAATTTCATAAATCTCTTGAGTTTTCTAAACATAAACATAGAAAACGTAGGGAGAAGAGAGAAATGAGAAGAGAAAAAAGGAAGACTAATAGTCCTCCTATTATTTGTCGGAAATGTGGTAAGATTGGCCATTATGCTAATCAATGTTGGACTAAAAAGAAAATCAGAAGCTTAGAGGTTGATGATAATATTAAGGACACTCTTTGCAAAATACTTTTGAATTCAGATTCTGAAACTGAAAAATCATTACACTCAGATGATTTAGAAGTTTTAGAAAATGAAAATTATTCCTCTGAATCAGAAGAATGTGAACCATGTAAAAATGGTTTAACCTGTGATAACCAGGATGATTCTTCAGATATGGAAGAAGGAACTATTTATCAAATTCTTTCTCAATTCCAGGAAATAAATGTTATTACTAATGATAATATTCTTGATATTTTAAAAACTATTCAAGATCCTGATGTGAGATCAAAAATCATTGATCAGATTAATAATTCTAAGGATTTAGAACAAAATCAAAGTTTTCAAAGGAATTCTGAACCATATACTATGGCAGAAGTTCAAAAAATTTTGAAAAAGAGACAAACTTCAAATCATCCTTCTACTAAAATTGATTTATCTCTGGAGATTCAAAATCTTAGAAAAGAGATAAAAGATTTGAAAAATGATAATAAACATCTTGAAGAAAGAGTTTTTAAGTTGGAAATAAGCCGTGGAAAACAAGTTTATATTCCTGAAGAAGAAGAAAATCAAATTACTTTTTCTGAAGAAGATAATTTTCTTTCAACTCTAGAAATGGTTATATCCCAAAAATGGTTTATAAAAATTTCTCTTTTAATTGATGGAAATTATAAACAAGATCTTATAGCTCTTGTTGATAGTGGGGCAGATTTAAATTGTATTCAGGAAGGTATTATTCCGACCAGGTATTTTCATAAAACCACTCATTCTATAAGTGCTGCAAATGGTCAGAAAATGAAAATTAATTATAAACTTCCTAAAGCTTATATTTGCAAAAATAAAGTTTGCATTCCTAACAGTTTTCTTTTGGTAAAAAATATTACCAACCAAGTTATACTTGGGACACCTTTTTTAAAGAAAATATTTCCCATAAAAAATATTGATGAAAAAGGTTTTATTGGAACTTTTGAAGGAAAAGAACTATCTTTTCAATTCATTATTGAACCCTTTACTAGAGTTTTAAACCAAATAAAGGATTCTTTAATTGAAAGAAAGGAAAAACAAATTAATTTTCTTAAACAAGAAATTGATTTCAATAATATTGATAATGTTTTGAAAAATGTCAAATTACAAGAAAAAAT
This sequence comes from Lantana camara, assembly GCA_037501455.1. Lineage (NCBI taxonomy): Eukaryota > Viridiplantae > Streptophyta > Magnoliopsida > Lamiales > Verbenaceae > Lantana > Lantana camara. Next base: position 22,976,198 of record CM074855.1, on the reverse strand, counting down.
TAAATTTCTTTATAATCAATTCTCTTTACAAATATGTAATGATCATCCCAATGCTTTTTGGGATAGAAAGAAACATATAGTTTCTCTTCCTTATGAGGAAGAATTTGATGAAAAGAAAATTCCTACAAAGGCAAGACCTTGCCAAATGAATAAAGATTATTTAGATCTTTGTAAAAAGGAGATTGAATCTCTTCAAACTAAAGGGTTAATTAGACCCTCTAAATCTCCTTGGTCATGTACAGCTTTCTATGTAAATAAAAAAGCTGAACAAGAAAGAGGAGTTCCGAGGTTAGTTATTAATTACAAACCGCTTAATATTGCTCTTAAATGGATAAGATATCCGATCCCTAATAAAAAGGATTTATTGGATAGACTTTATGATGCTTTAATATTTTCCAAATTTGATTTAAAATCAGGATATTGGCAAATCCAAATTCATAATAAAGATATTTATAAAACCGCTTTTAATGTTCCTTTTGGACAATATGAGTGGAAAGTCATGCCTTTTGGGCTGAAAAATGCCCCTTCAGAATTCCAAAATATTATGAATGACATTTTCAATCCTTATAGTGATTTCATAATTGTTTATATTGATGATATCCTAGTATTTTCAAAAAATATTGAAAGTCATTTTAAACATCTTGATATATTCAAGAAAATAGTTATCCAAAATGGTTTAGTCATATCTAAGCCAAAAATGCTTCTTTTTCAGACTAAAATAAGATTTTTAGGCCATAATATTGAAAAAGGAAAAATAATTCCTATTAATAGAAGTATTGAATTTGCTTCAAAATTCCCCAATCAAATTACTGATAAAACTCAACTCCAAAGATTCCTTGGGAGTTTGAATTATATTTCTCCTTATTATAAAAATCTTGCTCAAGATACAGCAATTCTTTATGATAGATTAAAGAAGAATCCAAAACCTTGGACTGAGAATCATACTCAGGCTATTAAAAAAATCAAGGATAGAGTTATAAATCTACCTTGTTTAATGCTTGCCAACCCCAATTGGGAAAAAATTATTGAAACTGATGCTTCTGAAATAGGCTATGGAGGAATTCTTAAACAGATATCTCCTCATAATCAACAAGAATATCTTGTTAGATTCCACTCTGGGAAGTGGAAAGACAGTCAGAAAAACTATGCTACTGTAGCTAAAGAGATTTTAGCTATTCTTAAATGTGTTTTGAAATTTCAAGATGATTTATATAATCAGAAATTTATTATTAAGACAGATTGTCAAGCGGCCAAATACATGTTTAATAAAAATTTTGACCATGAAGTTTCTAAGCAAATGTTTGCTAGATGGCAGGCTCAATTAGCCCCTTTTGATTTTGAAATTATTTATAAAAAAGGAACTGACAATAGTCTTCCTGATTTTTTAACTCGTGAATATTTACAGGATGTGCAATTCTAGTGGAATACCCAGCTTTCCTTCCCATAGATTCTTTGAATCTATCAATTGGGAAAAGGCCAAGAGGATTCATAATTATGTGAGAAAATTAGTTTTCCTTGCAAGGGAACATGAGAAAAATGTCATTTACTGGGAGGATAAGATTAACAATGAGATTCTTAATCCCAGAAATAATATTGATTATATCACTAGGAAAAGCAGTTATGAAAATGCTTGCGTACTCATTAATCACAGTATACATTTTCATGGAAAAATTCTGGATGAAATTAATAGTCTTATTGCTTAATTTTGCAGGTATGGAATCTTCTAATAGGAAGATAAATGTGATAAATTGGGCAGAATTCAAATATGAATTCGATCCCCCTTTAATTGGTCCCTATGATATTAGGACTAATATTAAACCACCCGGACTTGATACGGTCTGGCGTTATAGATTGTTAATTCCAAAGCTTATAGCTTTACAAAAATATTTAGAAGCTCAAATTGAGCAAACTAAATCTTTATGTTTTTATCTTAATATGGATCATGGTCTGGATCATTATATCAAGGAAGATGAAAAAGAGCTTATAGCTGTGAAAAATAAATTACAAAAGCTAATAGCTTAATCCTATTGATATTTCAGGATGAGACCTCAAGGAGGCAGAAATTCCTCTAATAGAGGAAGAGGTGGAAGAACTATTGCCCAATTTGGCAATCAAAAGCTTATAGCTGAGAATATTGCAAATATTTCATCATCCTCAAGTAATACACCAAAGGATGATCCTTTATACAAGGAATTTTTAGCTTATAAAGCCAAGCAGGAGGGTAATACTCAATCTGCTCCATCCTATGCTAATATTGTAGGAGATGAAGAAATTGACTCATCTGAATTACAATATGAGCAAAATATTCACAAAGAGGTAATATTCCTCTTGGAAGATAAAGATTTGAGATGGAAAGATAATATCTGGCATCTCATGCAGAGATATTTGGATACTGCATCATTTACTGCTGGTTCATATAAACAGCGAACCCATTTTGAGAATATACTCAAAGTGACAGGATCCTGTGAATTCACTCATTATTTTGCAGGAAAACAAACTAAAGTTTATAGCTTTAGTAAAGTGATTATCAAGCAGATAATATCTGCTGAAGAGTGGGGCATAAGTACACTCAGAGAAAGAGAATATAGTCTCCAAAATTCCCAAGTTAAAATTAAATTCAATTATTGGGATTATATTGAAGCATTTAATAAAGCATTCCTTTACCAGAATGAGCTTCATAAACATTCATGGTTTTTAAAAATCTGTCCAAATGTTTATAACAAGGACATTCCAAATTGGTTATACCAATGGTGGCTTAGTTTTGGTCCCACAGCAAAAATTTTGCCAAATAATTTTCAAGAATTATATTCTCAATGGGTAGAAATTTCTCCCAAAATTATTGATGCTCAGAGCAATGGAAAATGGATTGAAGGAATGCCTTTTCTCCATTTCTTCACTGAATTTGGTATCCCTTGGATTTGGAAATGGGAACCAGAGTTGGGAGAAACCCAACAGAAGATACCCTGTTTATTCAGAACCTTTTATACTAAGTTCTGGAAGAAAATGTTGGCTCTTAATAAAGAAGGAAGTATGGAAGGCCAAGAAACCATTGATAATATCAAGTCAAAAATTCATGAATATATTATTCAGGAGGAACAGAATAAAACTCCTAGTCCATTTGAATATATTTCAAAGAAATTATATTTTCAAAAAGGACAAGTTTCGGATGAAGAAAAAGTGGCTTCCTATCTTAAGGAAGTAAAGAAGGATTTAATGAAAAATCTAAGTTTTGATACACACTCCAGTGCCTCTATGGATACTTTATCCAATGATGAATATTGTCCAGCTGGAGAAGCTCAGAATCCTTATGAGGATATGTTCGAAGATTTGGACCAAGTTATTCAAAAATACTTGAATAAAGAAGGAAAAGGAAAGGACAAGATGGGACCTTGAAAGGATGATATGCCAACCACCCATCAAATACCATTTGAATTGCCAGCTGTTTTGTTTGCCGTGGTTTTAATAAAGTAACCATGGTTTTAATAAAGTTGTACTTTGCACATTTATAATAGTGCAAATAGTTTAGGTTAGCTTTTAGTTCCGGATTTCAAATCCGAGAATTGTGTGTATTTATAGGACAGTTCGTTTTTGCATTAGGCAGAGCGAAAATTATCAAGTTTGTAAGTTTTCTAGTTTGTAAACATTTCATTCTGAGTGAAAAAATTTTGCAATCCTGCAAAACTGGTGTCGAGAATTAATAAGTAATTTTACTTTTCAGTTGTTTAAGTTTATATATCTATATTTCTGTTTCTGCCGCCTAATATGGCCGGCTAATTCTCTTGGTGTTAATTAATATCATGATATTAAGATCAATATTCATGGTGGATTAAAAAAAAAAAAAAGTACCAGATCAAAAAATTTATTTCTGGGATGGTTAGAATTAGAATAAGCCGAGATTAGATTTAAAACCGAAGTCTGGTTTCGCCCGTTTTGTTGCCATGATTTAGGCGTTTTTTTGGGCTTGCCACCATGACTGGTTAAGAATCATATCTCTAGCTTATTTAATCCTGTAAAACTACCAAGTACAGTATATGGTTTTTGATATGGGCTTTATAAAAGTTTAAATTTACTGTATTTATTTTTATCTAATCATATTTTATTTTTATCTAATCATATTTTTTCCGCCTTAAATAAAAGATCCCATCAATTAACAATAGATTATGCTCGTTATGAAACGTTTTCACTCGTGTGTATTTCAATAATTTCAACAGGACCATATAATGGCTAAATAATTTATGGAGTTTTCCCAATGCATTATTCATATCAATGAATTATATTTATAAAAAAGAAAAAAGAAAAAATACATAGCCACTATTTCATTAATAATAATGAAATCAAATATAATATTATAATACTTTATAGTTACAACAAGTTTATATTTCGAAGAAATAAATTTCAAACCATTAGTCTCTCCTTCTTCTAAAAAAAAAAAAAAACTATTAATCTTCTTGTCCGAAAGTTTAATAAACCAAAAACAAATTTATGTATTGTTGGCCTGTTGGGACTTGGGCACGTGATGATATGTTGCAATTTATCATTTCGAAAAGTATGATTTCCACCGAGATGAGTAGGATTTGAATTTATATTTAATTTGGTCGGATTAATTTCAATAAAAGATCCAATCTAATAATTAATAATAAAATGTATTTTATGTAAAAATAAATAAATATAATTACATAATATTTAATAAATTATTATTATTTTAATGGATTATTTGGTGGTTTTTTTATATTTATTTAAAATAGATCAATTTAAATTTATTAATAAAGAAAATTATATATTTTTTTTGAAGTCAACAATTCAACTTTTATTATTTTTTAAAGTGATAAATATGTGAAAATTTTAGTTTTCATCATTTTACTTAATATTCTTTATTAATAAATAATTTATTCAATTAAATATTATATATAAAATCGGATTTGGATTTTTAAGAAACAGATATTTTAATTTCATATTTAATTTATTTATTTCAGATAACGACCATCAGACATTTTATCGAACAAATATGATAAGATTTGGACTGAGTTCGGATTAAAATGGGATCCACTGACGGCCTAATTAGCTGAGGCACTATTCATTTTCCATTGGATGTTGCTTTAACTGGGCCAAAATACATTATTACCTTTTGGGCCTCAGCCCATTTATCATTTAGGGGTTGACTAATTATCAAATTAATATACTAAGATATATTTGTCCTTCAGTTAACGGCATAATTAGTACCTAAGTTTTGTTTTAGCTAGTAATGTAACAAATTTAAAAGGTAAACCTAATAAACGAATAATATCGTTGTAGCACTTATATAAATTAGCATGTTTAAGAAATACAAAAGAAACGAATTAAAATTTTCTAAAATTAATTAAATTCCTATATATCATTAATTTACAAACAAAAATGAAGACAAAACAAGCATATATCGAGTCATAACATTACAACAAACACGCCCAAAATTACAGCATAATAATAAAGGTCCACAACATATATAGGTTCATGATTTGGCACACTAGAATTTTATTTATTTTTCTTACAAGAAAGCATGTAACAAATAAAAATATGCTAAAATTGATATATCTCACTTGGTATAGTTAGTGGATACTGATTAATGTTAGTAGTTGGTGGGGGGTAATGATTAATGTTGTTACCCAACATTGGTGCCATTTCAACCATCCCATACTGCTCTTCTATCTGCACAATTTAATAATTATTATAATTTTGAATTATATAAATATAAATATTATATATATATATATATATATAATTGTTAAAATTTTGGAATTTCTAGTGCAGCAAAGAAAAAATGACATTGTACAAAGTTAATTAATCTTTTACCTTCTCTTGGAGATGCTTGTTTGCTGCTTGGAGTATTCCTTCCTATATTCAACATTTGAGTATTTTTTTCACTTATTTGACAAAATATTCATGACAAAAATGAATAAAATTTCATTTGATTAATGTTCCAACACTATTTATTAATATCTATTAATCACACACACACACATATATATATATATATATATATACATGTGTGTGTGCGCGTGTGATACATTATTTTTGGTTAAAATTAATGAATTGACTATCTACTATGGTACATAAATGAAAAAAGTAATTTAAAGAGTTTTTTATTTTTCTAAATTAATTGAATCAAACCTTATTCTTGAGAAGCTGGATTTCTTGAGCCATGATGTCCATCTGTAAGCAATGGTTTATTTAAAAGTTACATATATGCAAGAATAAACGTATTTATTTTGATTAATTATGACTATATATGCGCAAAATATGAATTTATAGTTTATATTATATAGAGATATATATACCTTTGCAGAGCGCACATGGTATATCCATGTCTCAAGATGTTTCTCAAGAACATTCAATTCCTCCAAAGTCATTGCACCAGCTCCTCCGCCAGATATAAACCTAACATAATATTTTTATTTCCGTTGTAAATAAAACTATCAATCATAAAGGCACTAATTTAAATTACTTTTTATTTTTAATTAGGGATCATTTGGTGGGGTTGGGACTTTGGCTCGATATCGGGCCGTGTCCAACATCCGATTTTTCAAAAAAATTCCGATATATCTAATCGAGTTGGATCGGTACTTGAAACCTGACCTAGAACGTCCCCCCTAGTTGGAACCGGAAGATAAAGATTAAATTCGTTACCTCATTCCTTTCTGGAGAATCCCAATCTCGTGCTTCAGCATGCTAATCTCCTCTTTTGGGTCCTAAGAGAAAAGGTTGCTTTTAATTAATTTATATATATATATATATATATATATATATATATATATATATATAAAGTAATTGTGGTTTACGATTAATTATATCAAAAACTATAGAAAATTCACTTATAAAGATGATGATGATGATGATTTAGTTTGGCAAGAATAAATAGATATAATTAGTTAACTAATAATTTTTTGAAATTTTATTTTATGATCAAATATTCCCATTAGTAGCTACAAATTAATTTGATACAATTAGAGCATTATTCTTGAAATATTAAAGAGAATTTGTATCATGTGTATTAATCTTGTACTGCCACCTTCAAGCTTCCTTGATTCTTTTATTCTTTTTCTTGTTTGGTACGTGGAGAACTGATATTTTCTAGTCAAAAAGCAATGAAAAAAAGAAGGATTTGGCTTTCAAATATAATAAATAACTTAAGCCCTAAGTCTCTAACACTATTCGTGCACAATAACATTTATTCCACCATCAATTAATTAGTACTATATTAATACATTATACTTATATATATGTGTGTGTTTAGAGCAGCCCATGGAGGTTTGTCCCCCATAAAGTTGGAATAAGGGTTCACTTCTCGACAGCTTTTTCTTGCATTATTCAAATATCCTAATTATTATTCCATATAATTGTCACTAAGATAAAAAAGGCACCAGATTCCCTCTACCTTTCTAAACGCTTTTCTGATATGCATACACTTTACTTACACATAAGATAACTTTATTAAATGCACACAAAACTACAAAACTACGTCCCCAGACATCTAACCGCTGCAGTTTAGATGTTCGACTATTTCCTAAATTAAGGAGAAATTGTTAATTTGGTGCACCAGCTCCACCAATTTATTAATTTTGGTATATTTCATTTTTTTTCATGATAAAATAGAACTGTATCTTAAAAATCATGAAATTTAATGTACTCTTTTTGCCGAAATCCAATTTTGCTCGTTGGAAACGCAACTCAGTTTTACACGCATAAATTCCGGCAAACAAAATTGGTTTCTAGCAAAAAAAAAAAAAAAAAAAAAAAAAACACTAAATTGCTTGATTTTGAAGATACCAACTATTTTATCGTCCAAAAATGAAATGTGCCAAAAACGCTGAATTTGTCAAGTTAGTGTTACCAAATTTACAATTTCCTCGCTAGATTAGCCATATTTTTCGTTTTCGAGATTCTAATAACACAAGTGGGGAGTGTTTTACATCTTACGAGTCCGACGAGCTCAGAATAGGATAGAGAACCAAATGAAATATAACATGATGTATGACGTTGTCGAGATTGAAGGTGTTGATGATCATGTGTGAAAGGGTGATAGTAATAAATTGACGTACCAGATTATTAACTTGCTTATCTTTGAGGTCTTGAGGTGGGATTTCCCGGCTACACTTGGTGTACCTCTCAATCAGACTTTGCATGTTTCTTCAATAGCCAAAAATTAAAACAACGTATAGGTGAAATATATGTAATAACACAAACAAAGCTAATGAAATATTGTAAGACCTTTAACTTGTTTATTACAATATATACTTCATGCTGTGCATGCTTATATGTGCCCATGCGTGAGAGAGTACTGAGAGAGAGAGAGGGTATCTGGTCGAGCTTAATATACTCACGGATGACGGATGCATATATAATGCACGGACACAAATATAAGATACAATCACGAAATGACACCTACCGTTTTTTCTTTTTAATTTAGTATATAGCAGGTGTATATATGATACTGATATCCGATATATATAACATGATACGACAAAATGGTACGTACACGGAAAAAGAACTAAAGGGTTGAAGATCTTCAACTCACGCGTGCATTCTTTACATGAACATGAGACAGAGAGAGAGAGGTTTTACCCTTTGGTGGCGAGTTCATAGAGCTTTCCATGAGCAGAGAAAATGAAAAGGCCTATCTCAGCATCGCAAAGAACAGAAAGCTCTTTCGCCTTCTTGAGGAGACCAGCACGTCTCTTGCAGAAGGTCACCTGTCTGTGCACAGGATTCTCAATCCTCTTCATCTGAATCTTCCCACGAGCCATGATATCGATATCCCTCAATCGATCCGAATCCAATCCCGTTGCACTGACTGCTGAACTGATCTTCAACCCCGGCCCGACCCGAACCAACTAGAAAAAAATTAACAAATCGAACAAAATTGATTGATTTCTTGATTTCGATGTTTTTAACAGAGATTTTGATTGTGTATAGCTCTCTGTGCAGACAACCTCCCACTAGTTTAGACTAGCTTCGAGGCTGCTTGCCTTCACTTCCTTAACGAACACAAATGTCTAATACCACACTTAGTTCTTGCACCTGAGATGGACAGCCTTATATATAGGCGATTCTGATTCTCTTTCCACATGTAAAATTATTAAAAACTGAATTTAACTTGGACCCTGTTCAGAACCATCTAGAACTAATACGGGTCATTTCACTTATAAACCGATGTAAACCCTAACAGAATGAGACATGGTTTGTATTTTTTGTTGTAAGGGAATATAAATTCTAATTACTGAAATATTCATTCCAAAAAGGTGTAGATGTAATAAGACACCAAAATTAATTAGGAGCATTGGTTCTTCAATATTTTTAATTAATAATTACAAAAATAAACTATAAAGAAAAAAGAATCATATTGTATTTACCACCCTCTGGATTGGGTAATTACTAATGACTCGATCGATTGCGTGTACAAAACTGCAATTCCCAAAGTTTTACTATTGTTCATGTATTAATAAACAAAGTTTAATTTGTGAGAATCGTATCATATTTAATTATTATACAAGTCGTGTAAAAATTGTATCTCGTTTAATTACTACAAAAATTTGTGAAAATCGTATCGTATTCAGACTCTGGCGAGGGTCAGTAAGGAACCATAGTGATTTTTAGACACATGGTTTATCAACCGTGGAAATGTTGGAGTTCGATAAGAATTTACACAGGATCCAAAACAAGATCCATATTGACCTGCAGATCGAGGAAAAAATATATGCATAACTCCATTATATATAATTATCTCAAAATCACAAAATTTCCAAAAATTAATAAGAATATATCTAGTAAACTTTTTTATTAGTATATGAAAATTTTAGATGGAGGGCATGCTGCATCAATCTAAGATAGAGAATGTTTTCGAACTCAATAAGCACTTAAAAAAAATTTACATTACATTTCACTACATGGAGATAAAAGGAATTGAAACCTGAAATCTATCAAGATTAAACTTTATCATACTCCACTTGATCAACTCCATCTATTCTAATAATTATCATAAGAAGATATGCCCACGTAGTAAAAGCTAAAAACTCAAATCCAAAACAAACATAAGAAAACGACCGTCGTATAAATGTACTAAACAAACACACAGCATTGTGACACGTGGGGCATTGTAGGGTTTTAAGTTTTAACACCTACGGACAACATCCGACTTTCCAAAGTAAAAAAGGCTGTGTTATGCCCTCCTGAAATCCTGATGCCGCAACCCCATTGGCTCTGTATTTGGCTGCTCATACACACACTTTATGCTCTTTTTTTCTTTGAATAAATGCATAATTATATATAACTTAAATATGCTCGAAACTTTTGGACAGGATCCTCAAAAGTGAAGTATCCCAAGTGGCCATCCACAATGGACGAATAGGTTTAGAACATAGTTTTAATGATGTCTAGTCAGCACATTGCAAATTGATCTTAATTTAATTTCATGTGCATCCAAACACTTAGTGTCTGTTGGAGAGCCATGAGGTGCCCATGATGATCACCATATCTTTTTCTTGAAATTTCCATTCTTTTCAACTTTGGAATTCACCTGCCTAGGGTAATTTAACTGTTAAATTAGCTTAATAATATTAAGGGGCAAGTGTAACATCAATTTGTTTTTCCAAACAATATGTCAATGCGATCATAGGGTTATTGCCGAGGCCTCCCTCGTATATAAATCGAATCGAAGACACCAAAATTTATATAGTGACTCATGATCCACTTATCACTTAAACTTCTTAAACCAAAGTGTCGAATATATAAAAGATATAACAAGTTCAAATATACCGATGGACTATAACTTCATTCCAAACCCTATTACACATCGACTCAACCAGAAGCGTAACACCAACTGATGTATTTTATTGGCTCAGTCTTATATTTGTGACATTGGATACGCTAATATTATTATTGACATAGAAAATTTTATATTATTAAAAGTAAGAGATGAACTCGATCTTTAAGGGGATATAGAACAAAAGAAGGAAAAAAGTGGCACCTCACACGTGGAAGTGGCACATGTCCGATTCCTATGCAGTTGTTATTTATTGAATAATTATTTCATTTAAAATTTTAAATTACTAGAAATAAATATTATTAAATATTTAAATATCTCTATGATTATTGATAAATAGAATTTACGTCTTGATGGACCAATTTGATTCGAACCAGAATTTCTATGCGCCCTTTCTTTTGTAATTTTAATATTATCTGCAAGCACTTTTTTGGGGTAAATATCATTTTTAGTTCTGTGGTATAGGTCCATTTTCGATTTTGGTTCATGATTTAGTAACTCTATCAATTTTGGTCCAAAATTTGTAACTTTTTTTCAAAATTGGTCCACCAAACCCTTTTCCATTAGGTTGTGGATGAATTTCGTTACTCAAATATCATTTTATTATAATTTAACCTATATATCAATTTATGATAAACAATGGCACTAATTCCAGTTTGAACAAAAACTTAAAACAAGTGTTAATAATGTAATAGCAAATGAAGCAAAGATGACACGTGCGATTTATACAGGTTCGGCAAGCCTACTCCTGTCCCCAAGTTGTGAGCTTGGGAGTTTTTAAAGATATTCTTATTAAGCACTTGGGATTACAAGAAAAACCTTGCAATCTCATACACAAACACTCTAGTGAGATAAATAAGTTTCACCTACTTATCTTTCTCACTAACACACACTAAATGAAAGTTACCTCCTCTCTGGAACTAACCATGGTAGTACCAGAGATTACAAAACTGAGACTGACTGTCTCTCTGGAATCAGTCAGATCCCTACCAATGCTGAATCACTCGGATTCTCACAAACACTCTGAATCATTCGGATTCTTACAACACACTCTGAATCACTCGGATTCTCACAACTAATCTGAATCACTCGGATTCTATACTCTGCACTAAGCTTTCACTGATCTTACTCGAAGATGCCTGACAACTAGTGTAATTCTTCATTTGAAGATCCACTTTATATAGTGCGTTCAAGACACACTAGTCGTTGGGAAAAACTCCTTGCCATATTTGGTCTTTGCTTGATTTGCTGAATCTCTTATTGGAGTGATTTGGAGATTTGATTTCAGTTCCACCAATCTTGGAGATCTGACTGGAACTTGCCATCCTTCCTTCCATTAGTGCTGATTTGCCGGAACTTGCCCTGTTGGATTCCTAAACAAAAGAGAAAAGTAGGTTCAACCGAAATCAACAAAAGCAATTTATATTCAACAATCTCCCCCGTTTTGTTGATGAGGAGATTAAGCACAAGGAGCTCAAGGCTCCCCCTGTCAATAAGAGACAAGATAAGTAGAACAACTCCCCCTGTCAATAAGAGATAATAAAAACAACTCCCTCTATCATAGGGCCTGTATAGACATGTATCATAAGAGATAAAAACATTATCATTCTCGGTGGAATATGCTCCTAGTTTGATTGCTTCTCTGACTTCTCCTTCCTCTTCAGCAACAAAAAGGTTCCTGGGTTTAAGAGTGAAGTATCGTGTGGAGATTCACTTCCTGATAACCTGCAACTTCAGGGCTCAAGGTGTCCTTGACCATGGGGTTAGTTTCATCAAAATGGACATATTTTTGAACAATTCTCTTACACTTATTGTATACTCGATATGCCTTTCTATGGGTAGAATACCCAACAAAAAATTACTTCATCAGAATTAGAGTCAAACTTTCCCAAGTTCTTTATCATTTTGAATCCGTTTACCTCCCATGGGCTGCGTTCTCGTGGGACCAAAAAGATTAAGGTGCAGTAGTTCCAGAGGCTAGTTGGTAGCTAGAGATATCATCTTTGGCCTTAAAGTTGGAACGAACCTGTTTCCCCATTTGGTAGGCGTCGCGGGGCCTGTCTTTGATGAAGTTAAGCTTAGGAACGGTTAAGTGGGAAATGAGTTCCATGTTCACATGACCCATCCTTTTGTGCCAAGTCCAATTGGAATCATTTGCTACAACTGTCATGTGCCGAGAACATCCGCTTTCGAGAATCCACTTGTTGTTCTAGGATGTTCCAGAGCTTTCAAACTGTAATTGTCATTTGGTTTTGGGTACCCAATAATCTTTGGGTCCTTCGTTGTTAGAAAGAAGTGCAGTGTGTGCTTCTGGAACTGGTTGTCGGGTTTTTGGAACTCAGACCTGTTTAGTTCTTATGCTTCTGGAACTGTGACAGGAGCATTGAATATGACCAAGTTTACCACAGTTATAGCATCTTTTTCTTGGGAAGTATCTTTGTTTCTTTTTAACATTGTCCATCTTGTATATGATGTTACTAAGACGTGAGTGCTCTAAAGATATATGTTCATTTTCTTTTTTCAAGAGTTCTTTTTCAATTTTCAATTGGTCAATAGCTTGAAGTAATCTACCTTCCATGTCCTGTTTTTGTTTGATGATTTTCAGTAGATTTTCTTCTAGCTTTTTGTTCTTAATGAGAAGGTTCTCGATACGGTTCTCGCAAGTTTCAAGTAGATCTTCAATACTTATTCCCTCAACATCCTCAAATTCATTTTGAGGGGTGTTAGGGAGATTTACCTGATCATTTGCCATTAGGGCGATGCATTTCTCCTCAGTGTCAAATAACTCTTTTTCACTTTCGTGATCCCAGTTTGCAAGGTAGGAACTTTGTTGATTTACATCTTGATGTTTTTTCAGAAGTGGGCAGTTTGGTCGAATATACCCCGACTTCCTGCACTTGTAGCAGACACCTTTGTTGTTCTGGAACTGCTGGAATGAGTTGGATGACTGAGCATTGTGGTTCTGGAACTGCTGAGTTGAGTTATTGGGGTGAAAGTTGCTATTTTGTGGCTGCTGGAACCTTCGGTTTCTATTCCGGTTTGAGGCGATTTCCCTGATTCTTCTTGATAGGAGTACCAACTCATAATCGGTTTGATCCTCAAGGTTAAGGATATTATCTACTGAGAAGGCAATATTTTTCTGGACATCTATTTTATCTCCCTTATTCAGGAGGGTGAGTTCATGAGAAATTAAGGAACCAATGAGTTCAGCAATTGTAAGAGTACTTAGCTTTTTTGCTTCAGTAATGGCGGTGACTTTGGGCGTCCATTCTTTGGGTAGAGACCGCAGGATCTTCCTAACTTGTTGTCCTTCAGATAGTGGCTCACCAAGAGCACTCATTTGATTTGCAAGGGCTGTGAATCGGGTATGCATTTGACTGATGGTTTCTCCTAGAACCATCTGGAATGCTCGTATTAGGTGGTTAGAATTGCTACCCGTTCCTCTCGGACTTGCTCGATTCCTTCGTGGGTGATTTTTAGCATGTCCCATATGTCCTTGACCGTTTTGCAGGTTGAGACGTGATTGTATTCCTCTTCAGTCAATGAGACCGAGAGAACATTTTTTGCCTGTGCGTTTAGTGACCATGCTTTCTCGTCTTTCTCATTTAGGTCTTCTAATTCCTTTGGAACTTTAATTCCATCTACCTCTTTCATTGGAATCTCTGGCCCTTTGGTAATGATCCACCAAAGTTTGAAATCAAGGCCCATAAAGAATTCTTCCATACGATTCTTCCAAGTAGAGTAATTAGTACCATCAAAAAGTGGTGCACATGTGTGAGAAGGGGCTTCAGCAAAATATTCCATTTTAGCAGCAGATTTGGATCAAAAAGGTGTTTAAACCTTGTTTTGAAAGAAAACCTGCTCTGGTACCAATTGATAAACAATGACACTAATTCCAGTTTTAACAAAAACTTAAAACAAGTGTTAATAATGGACTAACAAATGAAGCAAAGATGACACGCGCGATTTATACAGGTTCGGCAAGACTACTCCTGTCCCCAAGTTGTGAGCTTGAGAGTTTTTAAAGATATTCTTATTAAGCACTTGGGATTACAAGAAAAACCTTGCAATCTCATACACAAACACTCTAGTGAGATAAATAAGTTTCACCTACTTATCTTTCTCACTAACACACACTAAATGAAAGTTACCTCCTCTCTGGAACTAACCACGGTAGTATTAGAGATTACAAAACTGAGACCGACTGTCTCTCTGGAATCACTCAGATCCCTACCAATGCTGAATCACTCGGATTCTCACAAACACTCTGAATCACTCGGATTCTTACAACACACTCTGAATCACTCAGATTCTCACAACCAATCTGAATCACTCGGATTCTATACTCTACACTAAGCTTTCACTGATCTTACTCGAAGATGCCTGACAACTCGTGTAATTCTTCCTTTGAAGATCTGTTTTATATAGTGCGTTCAAGACACACCAGCCGTTGGGAAAAACTCCTTGCCATATTTGATGTTTACTTGATTTGTTGAATCTCTTATTGGAGTGATTTGGAGATTTGATTTCAGTTCCACCAATCTTGGAGATCTGACTGGAACTTGCCATCCTTCCTTCCATTAGTGTTGATTTGCTGGAACTTGCCCTGTTGGATTCCTAAACAAAACAGAAGCTAAAAGAGAAAAGTAGGTTCAGCAGAAATCAACAAAAGCAATTTATATTCAACAATTTATATTAACAAAATCATCCAAAATTTTTATTCTTTTTATCAATCACCATTCAAGCCTATATTAACAAATTATAATTTTATTAATTCAGGCTATATATTAATTTAAAATTTATAAAAAGTTCTTAATCTTTAAAATTATAATTTAAATAGTCCTTAATAATAAAATTCTAAATATAATAAAATTTATATTAAATATTGACATAATAAAATCAAAACATTAAAAATTAAAAATTAAGTACTACATTAATATTTCAGAAAAATATATATGAAATAACATACTTATAAGTAGACCTTAATAGACAAAAATCTAATATAATAAAAAAAAATGATATTTTATAACTATTTAATATTAAAGTTTTTTTTATTGATAATATTAAAGTTAATATTGATAAATTTTAGTTCATTTTTTAATATGCATTTACTTTGTTTTGGAAGCAATATACATTGAGCTATTAATATGTTAATAATATATATAAAAATTCCTCCTCAAATCCTCCTCATCGCAAATCCCTTCTAAACCGTTTTGGTGGATGCGTGGGTTGAGGTGACATTTTTCTAGTATTGCCAACTTTTTTAATATCAATATTATCTTTGACAATAGAAACTATGGAAAAAAAATTGCAGAAAGTGAAGAAGAATGGTGGTGATTGCAGAAAACAACGGTGGTGGCGATTGAATGATGGTAGATGAAAAGAAGGAAGATTTTGGGTAATTTTACAAATATATACTAATATAGGAGTTGAATTGTAATAAAATAATAATTGACTAATGAAATTCATCCATAACCTAACATAAAAGGGTTTGGTGGACCAATTTTAATAAGAAATTATAAATTATGGACCTTAATTGATTGAGTCACTAAATCATGAACCATAATAAAAAATGGACTTATACCACATGATCAAAAATAATATTTACCCACTTTTTTGTTTTGGAAAAACCGAAACTACTGCGCGGTGATCTTTATGCACCTGTATGGAGAAAATTAAATATCAATTATCAAGTGCTTAATTGGCTGTGTCAAATCATCCATATTTTTTAATTAAGATTAATTATATTTTTAACCCCTCAACTTGTGAATAATTAAATAATTAGAGAGGGGCACCTCATCCAGCTATTCCACTCGATCCCATCTTAACTTTGAAGCTAAGAATCTTGTCAAATCAATACATTCAATACAAAACCCTAATTTGATTTCATCCATATTATATCTTGAATCTCGATCATTGGTTGCAATATCTTGAGAGACCCTTCCAGGATTTGGTACGTCGATATATATTCCCCCAAAGTGGAACTATGCTCCTGATTCCTCATACAAAATTTACCCATTTCAATATAATCTATAAAATTATTATAATTATCTAAATAACATTTTAATTTGGAAAGATCTTAGTTCGAATCGGGCTCAAGCCATTTTGTTTCTAAACTCGTCAACCTCGAATCGAGATGGCTCGAGCTCGAATAACTTTAATTCTAATTGAGTTCGAGCCCAAAAAAGAATCCGCTAAGATCATTGCATGCCTAGATGAGACACTTAGGTTTGTTCAAATCCTAATCTCGGTAGTGTTGAGGGTCGTCGCCTTCATATGGAGTCTTTGAAGTGCCCGAATTCGAAAAAGAAAACAAGTGAAAAATTAAAAGAATTAATCATTAATCAGATAAATGCAAATAACTCCCAAAAAAAATAAAATTACATAGTGGGAAATATAAAAACAATAATAATTAGCAAAAAATGCAAATATTATACGGAAAAGAGGATTAAAATAATCGAGGTTCGCGGCAAAAAGAACTTTTGGATACAGTTTTTAATGTTGAGTGGCTGATAAAAGAAAAGCTGAACTATATTGCATGACTGATCAACAGTTTTTAAGTTTTATGGTCAAGCAACTTGCATTAATTTTAATTAATGCAAGAAAAAGAGAAAAAGAAAATTTTAAAAAATTGATGCCAAATCGATGGATGGAGTGCTGGCATTTGTTGATTGGGTTATTGCTTTTAGTTAATTTATTAAAAGTATTCAAATGAAAAAACTCCATAACTACAGTCATGGCAAAAAATATAAAATTCTCCTTCTTTATGTATTGAAAACTCTCAAAGTTTGACATTTGTCCCATAAGAAAATCAAGAAATTACAGACTATTATTTAAAATAAATAGAAAATCTCGTCAATTTAAACCTTTACACTATGTTTGGTTCAAGGAATCGAGTAAAGGAAAAAAGAAATATAAGGAAAATAATTTTTAATTTGGTGTTTGGTGAGAAAAGAAAGAAAGAAAGAAATTTTGAGGAAAAAAAAAGGAAATTATAAAAGAAAATTGAAATAATTTTTCTTCCAATTTAGTGCGAAAATGTTAGGCTTTAAATACTTGATATTTTATATCTATATTTCATATACTTTTATGTCATTTAAGTATCGTTTAGTGATTAAAATGTTTCTTTTCAAGTAACTTTCACTCCGAAATTGAAAATGACGACCATAGAGCGAAAACGACAAAACAAGCAAAGAAAAGTAGTTTTCCGGAGTATTAGCGGCCGCGAATAAGCCAAAGCGAGGAGCTACTGAGCCAACAGTTAGCGGCCGCGAGCAATTCATGTTCAAATGATTGCCGGTCACGAACGAAGGCGAAAGCGCAGTAACGCTTCTTTAAGAGTCGTGGTTGCGAACAATTATGGCTTAAGCCATTAGTGGCTGCGAATGACGCTGACAGATTCAAGTTGTGTGTTTTGGCTTTTATTTTCGTACAAGTATTTATAGATGTTCAATCATAGTTGAGAGAGAGCGAATTCAAAGTAGGACAATAGTCAAGAGGATCGTACGAGATGAAGAGAGAAGAGGAGGAGCAATTCTGCATCTTCGTTCTTCACGAACAATTCTTTGCTTTAATGTCGTTTTAGTTTTGAATATTTCAATATGAAAGTATGAAAATTAATGCCTCTTAATTTCGTTTTTAGAATTATTTATGTTGAATCTTGAGTTGAATATTTATTATTAATTTTATGATTATGATTATGATTTTAGATTTTAATTGTGTTGTTATTTCGTTAATTATGTTTAGCTAATTCTGTCAAGTATCCCATATTGAATAATAAAAAATGAGGGTTCAATATATAATGGCTTGATAACCCTCCTCTGAATAGCTAGCTTTTGGGGGGTGAATTAGGCTAAACACATTATTAATCACCCCCCCCCCCAACTGTACCGATTCCTGGCTTG
The DNA here is from genome assembly GCA_037501455.1 of Lantana camara. NCBI lineage: Eukaryota > Viridiplantae > Streptophyta > Magnoliopsida > Lamiales > Verbenaceae > Lantana > Lantana camara. Next base: position 22,957,502 of record CM074855.1, on the reverse strand, counting down.
CAAATGTTCCGATCTTTGCAATGTTCACGCTCTAATTTGTCCCACACTTCGTGGCCCTGGGCATGGCGGGTGTGTGTCAAGTATCTCACATCGAATTATTAAAGATGTGTCAAGTATTCCACATCGAAATGTATAATAGTTTGATAACTCTTCCCTTAACAGCTAGTGTAGCGCCTCCCCAACACTACAACCCCGCACCGCAATACTCCCTGGGTGGAGGTTAGACCCAACACCCAGGAAATACTACGGCGAACGGTCAGGATAATATATGAATGGAGTATATATCACAGTGCAGCGGAAGATAAAGAGATTCAACTTTACCAATGAACGGGGAGGATAACGTACAATGAGCAAGGATTATCATTATTGATCAAAGTAGTTCGCAAAAGAGTACAATAGGTTGACATGCAAGGACAAAGTATGAGATGGTTTGTTTCTACAGAGAGTAGGCTCAAGACTGTGTACTCTTAGGATCGGATCCAACCTACAGTTGTAATGCTTCAAGATACCACTAGTTGTCGTTCATTGATTCCTGAAACATGCATTTTAAAATAGGCGAGAGCATTAGTCAAAGTGACTAAGCGAAGGGGGTATGAGGGTTTATATATATATATATATATATATATATATATATATATATATATATATCTTTATATGATCAAGAAGATCTTGATCTACAATATTAACAATAGGATATAGCAAATATGGAACGGTTCATGATATGTGTAAAACAGGGATAGGGGTAGTTTGGAATATTTGTAGAAATATGAACCGTTTGTGACAAGAACATTAATGCCCGCAAGCTAGGCCTCTCCATCCATAACTCCTTAAATAATTGGTAAAATAGTATCGGGCTGATCAAGGCACCGATACTTCAATAAAACCAAGAATATTAAGTCCACTACTCCTTGATGTCAATAGGGAATCAAACCCTAGAGACCACGAACATGATTCTGGAGGCAACTATCTCTCCCTCATCCCTTGGCGTGGAGTAACTAACCTCCAGTTAAACCACTATCAAGAGGTGGTGGCAGTCCGCAGCCCCAACAATACCCTCGGCCCGATACCTTCCGGGTAATTGCTCGCTACGGATACAGCCGGGGCCCATAACATAAATCAAGAACAATATTTTGCTTGCATAACCCAGAGTCAACGTTTTGATAAAGTGGACTTAAGGTATATATTGTCCTAGTGAAACGTTGATTCTGGCATGAAAGTATTTTCCCCTTGAAAGGGATACTGTAACATGAACATGAAAATATTTTCCCTTAAGAGGGACATTGTAGTACAATAATATGTATATAGGGTAGTAAATCAAAATGATAGGTAGGCTTGGAAATAGTTTTTATATAGATACATATGTATAGCATGATTCCAATTGAAAACATTTTAACCCTCACCTATACCGGCAGTCAGACATTGTAGTGTGGATTCCAGTGCGCCTGAAAGTATTAACTACTATAGGCTTAGAATTTGGTTCCTTATTTTAGTCAAATAAGGGCATGAGGTACATAATATTCTAATCAAATAATCACATAAGGTGCACATTTTGTAGCACGTTAGAGAATTCCCGGTAAACCATAATTTTAACCGTTTAAGGGAAATTAAGTAATTAATCAGGTTTCATGAGTTCTTTAACCACTATTTATTAATCACATTATAATCCTAATTGTAACATTAGAAATGAAATTTAGAATTTAATTTGACAATGTAGGTTATATTTTGAAAATAATTCACAATTTACCGATTTTTGGAAAATTCGGATAAAATCTTTATTTAAAAATTCCAAAACTATTTTTATAGTTATTTTAATAATATTTTCGAAATATTCAGCCTATGGGTTGACCAAAAAGTCAAAATTACTATTTAAAACATTTACTATTCAAATTCTTAAGAATTAAACATCTTATAACATAAAATCAATCTCACACACACACACACACACACTAGCACACGGTCCACACATTGATCCAAGAACATCAAGAACATATTCTTAAGTCTATCTGAATATTCAAAGGAGGTGTGTAACATACTTGATCATATTCATATTTGTAACATAGAATTTGAAGCATAATATAACAAAATAAATAAATTCTCTATGAAAATTAATTCATAATTAAATTCCCTAAACATGCATTTGTTCTAACATTCAAGAACATGATTATGAATATTCAAACACATATTTAAATAAATTCATATAATAAACTTGCATTTCCTAATTTAATTCCCTAACTTTATTTCATGAAAAATAAATTCCTAAAGCATAATTCTCTAACACAAATTTCTAACATAATTCAAAACATATAAAATATAAATTAAATTGCATAATTTAAATATAAAATAAAGCATGCATTAAAGCATAAGTTAAAGCATAAAATAAACTAACCTTGACGGATTTGGAGGGGAGAGGGGGGGGGGGGGGGGGGGTTCGTAGGGGAAGAGAGGAGAGTGATTTTTGTGTTGTCTTGGAAATGAGCTTGGAGGGGTATTTATAGGTATGGTTTAAGGGCTTATGTTGCAATTTCTAAAAGTTTATGAGAGATGTGGAAGATTTCTAACCCACATATTTGTATGGTATCACTACAAAAAAACAGGCGATTTCAGACGAAATTTTCCGACGAAAAAGTTAGCCTGAAATTTTCCGACGAAACTCCGACTAAATTCTGACGAAACTAATTAAAGTGTACTTTTCGCATGTGATGCAAAATTTCAGACCAAATTTCGGGGAATTTCCGTCGAACAATATTTCAGACGAAACTTTGCGATGAAATTTCGTCTGAAATATCTAAATAATTCGGTAAATTATGACATAAATGAAAAAAGGTCTGAAATTCGTCTGAGATTTCAGACGACACACCGACAAAACTATTAGTCTGAAATTATTTTAGAATTGCGGTGAAATTCCGACGAACCTGTTCGTCTGAGAATTTTAATTAATTTTGTAAATTATTTTTCAGACGAAATTGGTCTGAATTTCGTCTGAGATTTCAGGCGAAACTTCGACCAACTTTTTTGTCGAAAAATTGTTTAGTTTTGCGGCCAAATTCTGACTCTAAGGTTAGTCTGAAAATATTTGGGGAATTTTTTGGCAAAGCTGAAAGTCTCCTTCTCCAATTCCCCAAATATCTTGTTTTCAGAATTTGTCAAAGTGCACTTTCTCTGACGAAATTTCGGCGAGATGTTTCGCCGGAGGTTTGATGCCCTAAATTCTTCCTAAGTTCAATCCCGCGGCTCCAGCCTCCAAATCTCATTTCCATGATTTCCCTCTCATTTTCCCTCGCTGAAAACCTCTCCCGCTCCAAATTGGCCCCTGCCGCTCACATATATTGCCACGTCGCAGCCCTCCGTCACCATCTTCGGCGCCTACACATGCAACCATAAGTCGAGAACTTTAAGGAATGGGTGGGGACTGGATTTTACTTTAAGAACTGTATTTCTCAGCTCACATCGGTATGTAGCCCTGTAATCTTCATCTCTAAGAATGGAAGGTGTTTCATCTGCAGATAAATAGGAACTATAGAATTTTGTATCAAGAATTTGGGTAGATTTGGTTTGATGATGCTTTTGATTCCTTTCCTAGTTATAGTTCTTTGAAGTGAGCTCTTTTGTTGCCAGAAATTGCATTTTTTTTTCTTGAAAGATGGGATCTGTTTTGGTCGATTTTGCAATGTTGGTTGGATTTATGTGTGTTTGTGCTCAAGTGTGTCTCTGCAAAGGTTTCTTTTCTTTAGTTTGTGTGTTTGTGTTTCTGCAGTGATTTATATTGTGTAGAGAGTGTGTGTATTGGTTAGAACTTGATTTAACTTCTTTTGGTGGTTACGTCGTCTATGTTTTTCCATTAATGTTTGTGTGATTTGGGGTCCATTTGCTGCATAAGATGATTTCTGCGTTATGGATTACACTGAATTGTTGTGTGGCTGTAATGGTAATGTGTATAAGTTTCTGTTCCTATCGCGATACTTACTTTACTATATGACCAAAGACTTCTTTTTTTATCTTTTACACTCAGAAAGATTTTATTCAGAAAAATTACTGACATTGGTAGTGTTGGTTGATTGTTGGTACATGATCTTGCAGTTTATCATTTTTGGTCTATAACAGAAGTTGGTAGTTTATCTCCTTTGAACTATTTTTGCACCCATTTTTTCTTCCTATGATCAGAGTGCAAGGAACAGGGATTATTAATACCAAAGGTATCCCTAAGACTTGTTTATTTTGGGATAAAAAATTTGTTGGGACCACATACTTTACAGTGTGTCAAAGTATGTTGTTGTTCTGACCAACCAATTCACTTTGATACTGTGAGGAGTGGTTATCCTTATTCCTAACTTGTCATCATGTTTATTTTATGCTAATTGCTACATAAACTTATATTCTTATGTTACTACTTATTTCCCTTGAAAACTTGTTTTTAGAAAACTAATGTAATTACATATCCCAATTTCTCGAATTAGAGGACAACGTGGTCATATTGGGACTCAACAGTTTTTTAATGCTCTATTATGACAATTAGCAGTGGTTGAATGCCAATAACAATTAACAGAACCCCCCAAGAATTTGTAGCTGAACACAAATGGATTGGCTGTGATATTGATTCTATTCCTGACATGAACATGGTCGCTAGCTCATTCATTCTCTGTGTGTGTGAGTCTTGTGTGTGGCACTGTGTTTGTGTATGTGTTGAAGTGGGTAAAGCAGACAGCTGCTAACAGGTGGGGGTAGTAATAAAAGACAATGTTTTCATCTCTTGTAATAATGTCTGCCCAACATTAATTGTTGGCGCTGTCATGCATGTTATTTGTTTTGTTTTTTGGCTTTTGCCAGGTTTTCTGTTCGGTCATCATATGGTGGTTTACAAACACATATGTTTTGCAAATTTACTCAACTATTTCTTTTGGCTGGCATAGGAGTCTGCTGAATTTAGAGAGAAGTTTCAGACTGGCACAGCAGAATTGGAAACCTCGAAGAAAGAAAGCCAGCTTAAAGAGCTTCTTTTGAGTAGTTTAACAACCGATTTGTGAGTCATGAGCAACTTTAGATACATTTTGTTTTTAAAAAAAAAGCAACTTTAGATACATTTAAGGATGAGATTTAAAAAGCTTTGATTTCAGATTCTCCATTTCCATCTTTGCAAAGGTCATATAGTTCATGTTTGATTTCCACTGTCTAATTGTAGATGGGTGAACTCAGTTGATATCAAGGAGTTGGTTGAGGATGATCATGCAATTGTACCTAGGATTCCAGCAGGTGTTTCAGGAACAACCTTGGCTGCTTCACTCCTTAAGGATGGATGGACAGTAAGTTGTATAAGTGTTTCGAGAAACGATGCACAAGTTAGATGTTGTTGAAGTTGATTACGAGTGCGTACTGCTGCTGAAGGTGGAGCTGCTGTAATTTCTGAGAAAGTCTCAAAAGACACAAGAAACAAACTCGTAAGTTCTTACCTTTTAATGAATGTTTGGTTTTTGATTGAATGAAAGTAAGATACTTGATTTATTTGAATGATGGGGATTCTTTGGGACTGACAACTTCTTATACATTTTCTTGGTTTATTTGCTACAATTTTATTTTATTTTTCAAGAATCAGTGTTATGGGAGAACCCTGACACACATTTATGTTTGAGTAACAAGAAAGATACAAAAGGCCGATAACAAAGAGTATTTAGGAGTGATAACAGAAAGATGCTTAGTCATACCGCCAATATAAACGTACATTCCTGTGGATTTGTAACTTGCACATATGGAAATCTCTTTAATTTGACAGACTTATGTCATATAATCAGTCCATCCCAAGTTACTTTAATTACAGGTAGGGCCCTTCAGCCTTCAGGTATGGGCAGTATGCAACTAGTATGTCACTAAGGCTTGGATAGTTACCTGCTCCCTACTAATTTCCATCCAAAAACTGGAATAGAAATTGGGTTAAAAAATATATTATGATTTAATTTAATGAGAATGAGAAATTCAATCATTTAAGTTATGATTAATATAATATAAACTAGACTAATATACGCATAATATATGACTACAAAGAGCCGTGTGTGGTCTGATTTAAGTCAGTTTACTCACTGCATCTCTACAATGTATGTGTAGAGTTTCTGCGCGGATTTGTTTGTTTGAATTCAAGCTGGCTGAAAGTAGTCCTTTTCTTCTTGTACTGTTTTGCAGGATCCAAGTACCAAGCTTATGTTGGATTGAACTTCGTTACTGGCTGGATTTGGAACTGCATCATTCTAACGTGAGTACACGTATGCTGAACTTTAATGAAATATGCGCATAGTTGCATACTTTCCTGTTGTGTTTATTATAAGTGTTGTTGCACATGCATTGAGTTTTTCAAGAAATATAGTTCCCCTTTGCATCAACATTAAAGCTATAAGCAAATAAAACCCTTTAATCCAATGATCAGAAACCTGCTCCAGGGGGATGTAAGAGTAATAAGCGAAGATGTAAGGGAGGTCTCTGTAAGAAGCTTGTAAATCTGCTTTCTTCCTAAAAAACATAACAGTCCAGTTTTTGTCTGGAACATGCTTATAAAGCAAAGCAAAAGATGACAATCAGTGATTTAAATTAGGAAGTTTAGAATTATTGTGCTGAGAAAAATATATGCATTAAAATATGCTTAATGTTGGATTAAAATAAATGCAGTAAAATATGCCTAATGCAATAAATTAAAATATGTTTTGCAGGATCTAATTTCCAAGCTTAATGTTGGATTGAACTTTGTTACCTGTTTGATTTGGAGGTGCATCACAATAAGGTCAGTAAACGTATGCTGCAATTTAACGAAATATGCTGATATTTGCATACTTGCTTATTATGTTTATTAACAAAAAGAGCAGTTGGATTTATTTGCATATTTCTCTGTTGGATTGTATAAACGCTAATCTGAATTTATAGTTTTATAAATCTGACCGTTTTATTCTATAAATTAGCCACTTAAGCCAATTAGCTTTATAGATTCATAGAATAAAAGCTAATTTCTAGCAATCTGACAGTTTTATTCTATAAATCTATCAGTTAAGTTACATAACATTATTATAAAGCTATCAATTAAATAAGAGTATTATAAAACTATCAGATTTCTGAATTCATTATTTTATAAATCTGACAGTTTTATTCTATAAATCTGATAGTTTTATCTGATTTATAAATTAGCCTCTATACAATTGGAAATCAAGCTAATGTATAAAACTGTCATATTTCTTTCTGAATTAGGGAATTGGCTGTATAAATCAAGCTAATGTATAAATCATGTAATTGGCTAAATGTCAAAGATGCATCAATATTTGGTAGATGTATTTATAAATAATTGCAGCTACACCCCCTCGAAGGAAAAAATCATCAATATGATGGATAATATTCTAACATTAACTATTGTCGTTTCATATTTAGATGGATAATATTCCTTCACATAGGAGATGGATGTATAATAGGACTTACCCTACTCGTGGCGGCCTAAAAATAGAATTTATAGAAGGGGTTGAATCTTTTATAAAATATGCAAAGGGGTTAGAACCATTTAGAACATAAGGTGTTATTCGATGTTCATGTGTTAAATGCTTAAGGAAATGAGACTTCTTATCACCTGCTACCGTCACACGACATTTATATTCAAATGGGTTCAAGCCAAATTATTGGTATTGGACCGATCATGGGGAGGTAGCTCCTAGTGAAGAGAATACACCAAATTCCAGTCATTCAGCCCCGAGTACGAGTCATCAAGGACATGCAGATCCTTTAAATAGGTATGTTGAAATGTGCATTGATGCGGGTAGACAAGATATGCTAACTGGTGAAAATCAAGAACCAAATAGGGGTTCCAATGTTCGCCGGGGGAGGGGGGGAGGGGGGCAGAAAATTATCATGAGTCGCCTAATGCAGAAACTCAAAAGTTTTTTGATCTTTTGAGGGATTTTAACAAACCGGTGTGGTCTGGCTGCGATATACACTCACCATTGTCTGTTTCTTCAAGATTAATGATTATCCAAAATGATTACAATGTGCCACATGATGCTATGGATGAGCTTATACAGTTGATTTCAGAATTACTACCAACCGACAATAGTGTTCCTAATAATTTTTATGAAACACAAAAGTTGGTGAAGAAGCTTGGGTTGGTTAGTATAAGAATTGACTGTTGTGTCAATGGTTGCATGTTGTATTACAAAGAGGATGAGAACCTTATGGAGTGTAAGTTTTGTGGTGCCCCTAGATATGAAACATGTGAAGACAGAGGGAGCAAAGGCAGAAGAAAACAAGTTCCTATCAAATCAATGCACTACCTACCGCTTATACCTCGATTAAAGAGGCTATATGCATCAATGAGCTCAGCCCAGCATATGAGATGGCATGCTGAGAATCGCCGGCCTGACGAGGTCATGTGTCATCCTTCAGATGGAAAGGCTTGGAAGCACTTTGATGAATGTTACCCCGAGTTTGCCAACGAGCCCAGGAACGTGAGGCTTGCATTGTGTGCTGATGGATTTACTCTTTATTCTCAATCAGCTGCATCATACTCTTGTTGGCCAGTAATTGTAACGCCTTATAATTTACCTCCAGAGATGTGTATGACGATGCCGTATATGTTTCTAACATGTATCATTCCTGGGCCTAAAAATCCAAAGCAAAACATTGACGTATATCTGCAACCATTGATTGATGAATTGAAAGAGTTATGGGAAGTTGGCGTGACAACATACGATGCATCAAAAAATCAAAATTTTCTAATGAAGGCTGCATTGATGTGGACTATTAATGATTTTCCAGCTTATGGTATGTTGTCAGGCTGGGGCACAGCTGGTAGACTGGCATGTCCCTATTGCATGGGTGATAGTAAGGCATTTTATTTGAAAAATGGCCGAAAACACAGCTGGTTTGATTGTCATCGACAGTTTTTGGATAGAGATCATCCTTATCGAAGGAATAAAATCAATTTTAAGAAGAATCGTACTGAGCATGATCATCCACCTCCTAAATTGAATGGACATGAAATTTGGGAAAATGTTTGTGAATTTCCAAAAGTTACAGAACATCCCAACAAGTTACGAATTTCAGGTAGTGGTATGCAACATAATTGGAAGTAACAAAGTATATTTTGGGAATTGCCTTATTGGAAGGATAATTTAATCCGTCATAATTTAGATGTGATGCATATAGAAAAGAATATCTTTGATAACATCTTTAACATGGTGATGGACATTTCAGGAAAAACCAAAGATAATGTGAATTCACGTATGGATATGAAGGAGTTGTGTCGGCGACCTGAATTAGAACTAGTGCCTAAGGGTAATGGACGTTGGGGAAAACCAAAGGCTAATTATGCATTAACATTGGAGCAAAAAAGAATAATATGTGAGTGGATTAAACAACTCCGCATACCGGATGGTTATTCATCAAATTTAGCACGGTGTGTTGATACACAACATGCTAAGATACATGGGATGAAGAGTCATGAATGTCACATTTTTCTGGAGCAGTTATTACCTATTGCCTTTAGAGAATTACCTGATGAGATATGGAAACCACTGGCCGAATTAAGTAAATTTTTCAGGGATTTATGTTTGAGTACGCTGAGGAATGCAGATCTTGATCAAATGGAGAAAAACATACCCATTATTTTATGTAAACTTGAGAGAGTTTTCCCCCCAGCATTCTTTGGTGTAATGGAGCATTTACGGATTTATTTGATCGAAGAAGCTCGTAATGGAGGCCCTGTACAATTTAGATGGATGTATCCCTTCGAAAGGTAAAAAGAATTATTCATTATCTTATATAATAAACATCAACTTATATAACAAAACCATATTTCAATCGGTACAGATTCGTTGGAAAGATAAAGAAAACGGTTAAAAATAAAGCTAGAGTGGAGGGTTCTATTTGCGAGGCGTACTTACGACGTGAAACTGCCCATTTTTGCTCCTTCTACTTTCAGTCTCATGTTCGTTCCATGAGAACAAGGGTGGTAAGGAATGATGATTGTAACGCCCCGGTTTCCGGATGATCAGGTAAGCACGCCACATGTGAGTTTGAGTGTAGGTTTTATTTTATTTCTTTAACTTTTATAATATTCTTACGTGGCATTCATAATTTTATAAAATTCATGAAACATTATTTATATCAATTCTTTGAATTCATATCATTGAAAATATTATTTCATGACACGAAAAATATTTATTGCATGAAATAATTACCGAGAGTGTTTTAAATTACCAAATTGTCCCTAAAAATATTCAATTTAAAACTTTGGGGACTTGTTTGCATCATCTTCCAAGGACTTAATTGAACAAATTTCAAATTATAGCATACTTGATTGCATGAATTCACAAATTAAGGGATTAATTGGCATTTAGCCTATTTCACAAAAATCAAGAATGGAATGTAACGGTATAAGCTTCTTCAAGCTTCCTTGATCAATTCTATCAAAAATTTCCCAACATATTCATCTCTCTCACTCTCGGTTTCTCCAAGGAAAGAAAGGAAAGAAGTTTTCAATCAATCATCAAGATTTCAAGAAATCTTTCAAGGAATTGGAAGTTCATCACCATCATCTTCTTCTTCAACCATTTCTTAGTTTTCAAGGTTGGTTTGGCATGAGTTGATGATCTTTGATCATATATGTATAAGTTAGGGTTTTACTTGGGTGTGCTAGATGAATTAATTCTAGTTGGAAGCATGATTGGTTGATTATATCACGAATTATAACATGATTTATTCATGAAATCATTGAAAATTTGGCATGAATGGTCAAGTGTGATCATGAACTTGAAATCATGAATTCTTGGTGATATTTGGTGTTTAAGTGTTTAAGTGTTAGTTTATCATCCTATGAACATATATGCATGTATATTTCCAGAAAATCATACCTTTATTGATTGAAATGGGAACTTGTTGCTTGCTTTGTTGCATTCCCGTAGCCTTCCCCTGTTTTGCTCTGCTTCTGTATTCTGCAGAAACAGGGAACGGCCGTTCCCAGCCTTAAGGCATTGCGGGAACGGGCGTTCCCACCTTTCAAATGAAAATAGGCGGCCGACTGCGGGAACGGCCGTTCCCATTTTGGCCTTGGAGCCGGAAGGGCCGTTCCCAGCTAGGCGCGTTTTTAAAATGGAAAAACGTTGGCACGTTTTGGGGATTTATGGGAACGACCGTTCCCATTTTGCAAAGGGGACCGGAACGGCCGTTCCCACCTGGAATTCAGAACAAAATTCACTGCATAAAATTATGAAAATGACCCCTCGATCCAACGACTTCTTTGACCCCGAATTGCTATAATATGTGCTAATATGGTGTGAAACGACATGTTATCATACCACATTGCATTTTCATGGTCGTCTCGACACATTTCCACCGTTCGTCATATTTTGGTCATTTTAGGTCATGTCTCACGAATATACATCGTGTTTGCACAGGTCACGAGGGCATGGACGGGGAGCCAGCTCCTTAGAACACTACATTATTGTATTTTTGCAAGAAAGGTGAGGTTTTAGGTTATGTATATTGAACCCTATAACCCTTATGTGATATTTTCGGCCAAAACATATTATAAATATAAACGTTTTCAAAAGTATAAATATTTCAAGCATGAAAGTATTGATTGTCATGGTTTTCAAGAAAGTTTGGCGAGTACATGATTGCACGTGGGCCCGAGGGTAATTCTTGAGCCAACCGGGAAAGCAAGGGCTGACGGGTAACTCCTGAATTATCCTCACATTGTTGGGATCACCCCCGAAGCCACTAGGAGATTAGTGGTGGAAGGAGTTCCGTGTCTAGAGGGTCATGTCCTCTACACACACCATGTCGTGGATAGTCGAGCCTTGCAAACTCGCTATCACCCGGAGGAAGAAGGAGACTGGGGATTAATCCGGCATGTCGGGTTATCCTCGGGTTATCGCATGATTTCAAGCATGAAATTGTCTATATGAGCACTAAATGAGATTGCATGATCATGTATTGAATTGATAAAGCAAGCACGTATTGTCACGTTGGGTGTTATGGTTGGAGATTCGCCCCTACTCGCCGGGGTCACATGTTCATGAAATGTTTGAGTTAAAATGTTAAAGTGATTGATTGTAATCTCGGACAAAGATTAAGTCTCTTGAATTATATTCCTTTTTATTCCCAAAGTCTTCACCCGAGGCTACACCTTGCATGTGATGTGTGTATATATATTTATTGCCCCTCACTCAGTCTTCGGTAGACTGATACTTCACTTTTCAGGTACACCTTGAGCGTGGTCGTGCTAGGCGGGTGTCCGATCGTCTTTTGCATTTCACGAGTCTAATACCGTACCTGTCATGTAAAGTACTTTTGAGACATTTCATGTTATGATCGTTATTGTCACGTTTTGGATACTTAAGTATGTATATTATTAAGAGATGATAATGTATTGATAGTTAAGTTGGTATCTATACGTATCTAATTGGTAAATATGGTACCTATATGTATAAATGATTTTATTGCTTCCGCTTTCGTTATCATGTTTGGTTTGTTTGACTGGGGAGAGTGTCCCGCCTAGCTCGTAATTTTTATTGTCACCCGTTCGCTATAGTTTTGGTTTATGTATGGATTTTCCATTTCATACGTGGATCGAGGCTATAGTGCGGGGGATGTGGTGCCCTGGGGGTTAGGGTGCTACAATGATGGCGGTATTGATGACTCAAATCCAGAAATGTTGAGTGTTTTCAATAATTCTGGGCGTGCTTCTGGTGCATGTAGTACTCGCTTTTTGGATGATAAGGAGTACAAATCTGCTACAAATCATGTCTTATTGAATTGCGACGAGGCCCAAACTTTCTTGAAGTAAGTAAGAGAATTTAATTAATTTATTGTAAGAAATTGAATCAAGTGATAGATATAACAAACTTTCATACTTGTGAGCTGTGTAGTTTCTTTCGCGAGGAGTTTAGGATTGGGTAAATAGATGGCAGCGGTCGAGTTGATGAAGAATTTGCAGGATGGTTTAAAAATTATGTAAGTAAATCTACTGAAGAATCGATTTTTAATCAATTACTCTTGAAAATTAATATATTTAAACCAACTTTATACAGGCGATTAATCCGAAAAATGGAATTAAAAATCCATACATTCGTCATTTATCTTGCGGGCCTCTTCTGAAAGTTAAAACCTGGCACAAGTATTTTGTTAATGGTTTTAAATTCCACACACAATCTTGGAGTAGTGGAAAGAAGACAATGAATTGTGGGGTCTGGGTCAAAGGTAGTTATGATGAATCTATTGAAGACAATTATTATGGAATGTTGGATGAAATTATTGAATTAGAGTATCCTGGAGAACCAATCAAGAGGGTGGTTCTATTTAGATGTGTGTGGTTTGACCCAACGCCTATTCAAGGAACTCGGATTGGAGATGCAGAATGTAGGACGATAGAAGTTCGGCGAAGTGGTAAATATAGGATATATGATCCTTTCATAGTTGCCCAACAAGCCCGCAAAGTTTACTTTGTTCAATATCCGGGTCGAATTCGAGACAAGCAACAATGGTTTGTTGTAATTAAAGCTAAAGTGAGAGGGAGGATAGAAATAGAAGAGTCTTTGCCAATGGCTTATCAGAGTGACGAAGGAATAATGGTAAATACTGTAGTCTCGGATGATGTTGTAGGTCAGTTGGTTCATAATAATAATACCTTCGAGGAAGTAGCAGCTGAACAACGTAATGATACTAATAATATTGAAAATGAGGATGGTGAGGAAGGGTTTTACTCTGATCAAAGTGATGATGAGGAAGAGCTTAACTCTGATTAATCCGATGATGATTCAGATTATGTCATGTGAGGTAAGAACTGTAGTTTTCTAATTTGAGCTATCAACAAGAAGATTTCTTCAATGTCATCAAGAAATGTAATTTTCTAATTTTCTAATCATCACCTACATACAACTTTCTTTGATAGTATAATACTTTGGTCTAACATTGTTGCCAACCATATAAAATAACCTTCACTGCTGATATGTGCACACTTCACATTTGGTATGTCCTCATATTTGTAAAAGAATAAGCTTGTATTATAAGTTACCACTATAATGATAATCCAAGTCAAGAGTAATATAACGTTTTGACAAGGGGGTGTCTCTGTAATTTCTCAAAGTTAATGGAGTTTGGTAGTTGAATTGCTAGATCCATGCATTTTTACATTTGTTTAACAATTGAATTATTATCATAGTCTGACACACGTTTATCTGATGAAAACACTTTATGTTTTGACTATTTGATGTGATTGTTTGTAGATGAATCGGTCTCGTGGAAACCTCACTAGGGGCAAGAGTATTTGGAGAGGTAACATGATCAACAACAATTCATCAACATCTGCTGCTACCACATCTTCAGTCCCCCCAACTGTATCAGGCGATCAGGCATTAGTATCATCACCACTGGCTTCTTCTCCATCTTCAACATTAGCTCCACAACCACCATTTTCTCCTTCACAAGCACCACAGTCTCCTTCGTACCCATCGCCATCTCAGTCTCCACCGGTTACTGGTTCGAATTCTATAGAACAGATTAGGATATCGCAAGTGAATGGGCCATTTTCCGTGTCTGCTCCATCATCCACCACGAAAGCTAAATTGGAACTCGCTGGGAATACGTAAATATATAACATAAAGTTTATTATGTCTTGTAATATTTCTGGAGTTTATGCATCTTCATAATATATATTTATGCAGGTATATGGATAGTTGGGCTGGGACAAATAACATCACTAATGTCTTGAAATCCAAGTTGACTGAGCCGTATAGGACATGGAAAGACATTCCCCCTCATGTTGTTGATGAATGGTTCGAGGAGTGGAAGGTATTAATCATTACATTTGTTTATTTAATTCTTTAGAACAGAAATTAAATATTAAAACTGTTAAATGTTTTCTGTTATTTGATTTATAATTTACAGAAATATGTATATTGGGATCCACAACATGAGCTGCATATGAGAAATGCATTTAAGTTTGTTGGCGCGAAGCGTTTGGCTGATCATTATAATTGGATTAGATACAAAGGTCAGAAGCCAGGATGGATGTTACAGAGGGTTTATGGCAACTTGTCTGAATGGTGGAAGTCTGCAGAGTTCACGTCTAAATCTTTGAAAAACAAGAAAAATAGGGCATCCACTAAAGGAGGCGTACTTCATACAGGTGGAAGCATTTCAGCTGCTACTATTCGAAAAAGATTGGTAAGTCATTACCTTAACAATATTTAACAATTAGCTTAGTTTGTGTTCGAAGATCCTATTAAGTGAACATTATTTGCAGAGCGAGAGGGAAGATAGAGAAGTTGGCCATGAAGAGATATTCAAGATGACTCGAATTAGAAAGGTGGATAAAAAATAAACATCAAATGAGAATGTTGGAGATATTGCTGAAGGTGTTGAACCAAATGAACAAAATAATGATGCTGGTAGAGCTATGTGGGTCGATGAGCCTTCACGCTCAACATGGGTTAGTTTTATTGTATTTATGAGCAATTATTCATTTGTTAAAAGCTTCATGCAGAATCATAATGACCACTTCAACACATCTATATATATATATTATTGTAGGAGCTTTACAATAAGTTGAAAGAGGAGCGAGACCATCAAACAACTCTACTTGGTGAGAACGAGAGGGTTAAATTGCCTGCCAATTTTGAATTACTTATTCAAGCAGGTGGGGGACCAAACAAGAAGGGCGAGGTGTATGGGATGCCCTACTTGAAAAGTAGAGGCTCACGTACTAAAACACCCACTAACTCTCAAGGTTGCTCTACTAGCTCAGGCCCATTGTCAGAGTTGGATGAATTGAGAAAACAACAACAACAACTCCTTGAAGAACAAGCTGCGTTACGGCAACAAATGCAGGATCAGGAGGCCGGGCTACGCTAACAACAGGATTAGATTTTATCCGCCATAACATAGATGGCTGCTATGTTTCAGCAACAACGTAATCCAAATCCTGATGTCCAACGCGACTCAAATGACTAGGCAAGTACTACTATGTGTTTAAGTTATGTTGTGTTCCTATTGTGTTGGTGTTGATTGTGGTGTTGGTAGTGCTTGGTTTGTGCTTATAAAGTTGAGTGTTATGTTAAAGTTGTTCTTCCTATAAGGTATAGGTCGCTTTGAGATTTTCATGCGTTTTGAAATATAATTAGATAAAAAAAACAGGCAACATGAATTGTGTAAATTACTAATTAGTTGTCGGGGAGGGTGCTTGTACTTTGATGTTTAGTTGTTGTTCTGTTGATCATACTTTGCATTAATTCTGGTAGGGTTGTTACATTTCCAACTACACAAGTTTTGATCCCTGTCTTTCTTATGTATGAGAATGAATATGTGTTCCACAGTTAGGTTGTAGTCTTGAACATTTTTAGATTCTCAATTTACTTATCCCTTCAATCTAAGTGTTCCTCAGTTATGGATGATAATGCATATGCGTTCTGAAATATAATTAGATTCTCAATTCTGGTAGGGGTTTTAGCTGGATAATAATCCAACGTTCATGATGCTCTTTGATGCATTATCTTACATATTCATGCATTTACGTATCTTCAAAGCTTAAATCCTTACTCATCAAATAACCTTTGCAGGTTTAGTGTTTTTTTTTACAGATCAGGCACCTCGAATGGCTTAAGTGGTAATGTAGCAATACTAGGTAAATTTTCAAATGGTGGAGAGAATTTTTCGCTTTATATCTAGTGTGGGCGTATTTTACGTACAGTTTGCAACATATGGATTTATGTAATATTACTTCAATATATTGTAATTCGGCATATTTTACCGAATATCGTGCAGTTGGATTTGTTTTTACAATATTGTTGGATTTATGGACATGGTTGAATTTTGAATTAATTGGTGGCGTATTGCACATTATTGTCGAATTTAAAGCTTTTTATTATTTTATTTTGGGGTATATAATTGCTGAAAAAACAGGTTGAAATTTCGAAAAACAAAAAAAAAATTAAATTATAATTTGAAATTTCCGATGAAATTCGTCTGGAAAAAATTAACTTTTCTGGAAATTTTCATATATTTTCGTCTGAAAATGGTCTGAAATTCGTCTGAAATATATTAAAGTTCGTCTGAAATTTCGTCCGAAATAACACATGAAAATAATAAAATAATACTTTTCCAGACCCCATTTTTTGGTCGCAAAGTCGTCCGAAAAATATTTGATGAAAATTAGTCCAATATGTTTTGGTTGGAAAATTCATCGTAATTTCGTCTGAAATTTATACGATGAAAATTGGTCCGGATAAGGTCGTCGGAAATTTCCTCGCAAAGTCGCCGCAAATTTGGTTCGTCGGAAATTTTTGGATTTCGGGCGAGAATAAGTTTCGTCTGAAATTCGTCTGAGTTTCGTCGGAAAAATAGTTCATCGAAAATTTCGTCTGAAATTATCTGCGACGAGGGTCTTTCGGTCGAACTTTAGCTCGTCGGAAGTTCGTCTGAAAGTGGTCGGAAACCAACTATTTCAGACGAAAACGTCCAAAATTTCGTCTGAAATTTTCACCGGAAATCGGCTGTTTTTTTTGTAGTGACGTATTTTAGTAAGAAATGTGGAATATTTCTAATTCATACAAGTATATGGTATTCTTGTAGGAAATGTGAAAAAACCCTAACTTGCACAATTGTATGGAATTCTTGTAAGAGATGTGGAAGAATTAAATTCACATCTCTAAACTTTCTATTTTTAGAAATTCTATTTTAGGAAAGTTAGGTCATGAATGATGTCATGGTAAATAAAAATAAATATAAATTAATATAAAATTTATTCAAGAGTCGAGAAATGAGAACTTGAAGTGGTAAAAATAATGAAAGAATGAGTGAAAAAAAATAAGCTTCGTTATGATTATAAATGTGGAATATTTAGGTTTTCCGTTTACAAGTCATGACCATTAAAGATGATAAAAAATCATGGTAAAATTATATAAACAAAGTTGTGACGAAGTTTAAAGGTTGGAAAAATTATCATAGCTTAGAGAAAAATTCAAGAAACGTTTTAAGTAAAATTTTGAATATTAAATGAAAGCTAATTGTTTAAAATAAAATAATAATTTTTAAAAGGGAAAATATTTATAAAATATGCTACGGTTGGAATCAAGTTTTGGTAAATGCATGAAAATTCATAAAATAATTCAAGGATCGTTTTAACTATAATATTGTATAAGGAAACTATTAGAATTCGGAAATCCCTCAATTGGGGCAAAACTAGGGTTTTATGACCGGTTTTGGTCACTACGGGAGTTACGATGAGAATTAAGGTTTGGGAATGATATCAAACTTCATAAAATTTTGTAAGGATTCATTTGAGTCCAATATTGGATAGGTAAAGGTGGCTTGGAAAATTTCTACTTTTAAGAATGAATTGCGATTACGGACTTTAGAAGGAATTCTTCTTGGCCCGGAATCCGGGATGTTACCGCTAGCTTTTGGGGGATGATAATGGATTAGATGAAGATGTTTGATGAAATGCTTCAATAAATATTATGGTTTTTATGTTATGAAATTGATTTGATTTACATGTTGAAGCCTGATCACCTTTAACGTGGTTCTACAATTTATTCGAATGCCAAAAGATACTTATAAATTTGGAACAAGTTTCATAACACTTAGAGTTTTGAGTATAAAGAGATTTAACTTGAACCTAAGCTGTGACGCCCCGTCTCTTCGGCATTCCAGGTACGGCGTCACGAGAGAGTTTATTTCAGTATTTTGTGAATTATGAGATTTTAGCATGCTTACGTGTCAACGTGATATTAATTTTAATTACATGTGCTTTAGAATAATTAAATTGTACTTGGACTCAATTGTCCAATAATTGCAATTTAGGGACCTAATTAATTAGGACGTTTGAGCCTTCGTGGCTATTTAAGCTCGGGAATTCGAATTCGAATTCCGACCCTATCGTTGAGTTCGTTTCGATGATTCGGATTCAATGAATTACCCTTTTTATTTCTAAAGCCATTTGATAGCCCTACCGTTTTAAATCCGATCCGCGTGGACCGGATACCGTTTGAACCTACCCGTCTGACCAGCCCCAAAAGGGGCCAGCCTTTCTATCTCTCCCACTTTGATCGATCAGCAGCAAGCAAGGAAGAGAGGAAGAGAAGTTTTTCCCATTTTTGGCCAAGAAGCCTTGAGCTCGGGTTTGGGAGATCCAACCGTCCGATCAACGACCTAAGGTAAGATTTGTGACCCTTTCGTTACATGCTTTACTTTAATATCTCTTTCGTGCCTCGGATTGTGCCTACGTGCTTTGTTGGGGAGATGATGAATAGTAACCGGGGTGTGAGTTTTGTATGATTTAGACCGTTTTACAGGTTCTAATGTGGAAATATGTGTTCCATATGTTATATGTGATTTATTGTGTTATTTTTGCATGATTTTATGGTTGTTTGTGGTTGTGTTTGTGTGTTGGTAGTGTTTCCCGACGCCATTGCTGTTTCTGCTCTGTTTTTTCGAGCAGGACGGTCCGGAACGGCCGTTTCCGTTTTGGCCTTGGGGCCGGAACGGCCCTTCCCATCCGCGTATGGGAACGGCCGTTCCCGTTCTGTTCTTTGGGTGGGAACGGCCCTTCCCGGGCTGGCGTCTGTGCCGAGAGTGGGAACGACCGTTCCCAGTTTATGCTGGGAGCGGGAACGGCCGTTCCCATGGCCGGTCCTTAGCGCTACTGGATCAAATCCGCGGGGGTGGATTTTTCCTTTTGGAAAAATCCGCGAGGGTGGATTTGAGGCAGTAGGTTTGGAAAAATCCATGAGGGTGGATTTTTCCTTTGGAAAAATCCATGGGGGTGGATTTTGCCATTTCTTCTCTTTGCTTTGATTATGCAATTGTATGATTTTTAAATGCTTTTCTTTTGCATGTTAATTGTTATGACTTGATTTTTATCGCATATTAAAACGTGAATAATTATGTTATGCTATAGTTGCGATTATGTGACATTTTATATATGAACATGAATCATGACTTTATGCCAATCATAATCATACGCCGTGCGTCTATTTGGTTCATTCTTGTGTCTAAGTCCTGTTTTTGTATTCAGTTTGTTCAGGTACACCCGGGGTGGTGTTTTGTTGGCCGTGTTGATTCCGGGGTGGATCGTTTGTTGTGCCTTTGGCCTCTTCGGTGTCAGGTGAGGATAGGATATAGTTACACCTTATTGCAATGTGCTCGGTTTTGATTGCATGTGATTAAATAAGCCTTATATGTATATAAATAAGTGTGAAATATGTATTTGTTGAATATGCCTTGAATTTGCAAGTATGTTAAGCAATGTACGAGCCTATGTATGCTTGGTTTGGAATGATTTGTTATGATTTGCCACGTGAAGCTATGCTTCCGACCGTATACTTCTCATGAGCCATGTTTGGCAAGGACCGAGTGGATTGAAACGGAAAGTGGTTTGTGTACATATATATGTATAAGTTATGTCTGTCTGTCTCTGTTGTAGCGGGTTATGATATGATATGTGTTTGTTGGGCCCCGGAGCTATGGGTAAGGAACCCTCGGGACGGCATAGGGCCGTCGAGGTTAAGCCTGTGCATAGTCTCCATCTGTATGCAGAGGATCACCCCTGAACTCACCAGGAGGTTTGGTGAGGGAAGGAATCCTGAGGGTTTGAGTACTCGCAAGGCGCTCCCCTCGTTTGTCTGGATGGTTTGGGCGTATACACCCTTCCATCACTCGGAGTTGAGGATGATATGATATGATATGATATGATTTGATATGTATGTAAGTTTTATGTTTTGATTCTGATAGGATGTGTTATGAGGAGATTGGGGGGGAGTCAGAGCTCGTACCCGCCGAGTTCTATATGATATGATATGTATGTTCTGTTAAGGTTCATGAAACGGGGATAGATTCTAAGTTAACTAAAAGGGAGTTTATAAGATAAGCTAAGTTTTGAATATGTTTAGATTTAATAAGTTTTGCTAATTTGCTCGGTAAGTTAATTTGATTTGTTTGCTTTTGCTAAGTAAGCCCTTTATATATATGTATATCACGGGAAATGATTTAGTGTGCAAAAACTATCCCCGCGTTCATGAACATTATGAGTTTGATACGTGCCTTGCTCTTATATATATAGTGTGAGTGCGTTAACCCCTCACTCAGTCAAGTTAAGACTGACCCCTCCCCTTTTACTTTAGTTTGCAGGTTTTGCTTGGAGTTCGTGCTAGGCGGAGTGTGTCTGTCTTTTGGAGTCTGTTCTGTGTCTTTGTCCAGTAGGTGGTCTTGCATTCATATTTCTTTAATTCAGCTTATGTATAAGATATGTTTGATTTTGATATGTAGAATTTAATTATGTATTGATATGTATATTTCGGGATTAGGTATTTATGCTAGTTGAACCCGTCAACTGTTTATGAATGTTTTGATTATTGCATGGCTTGTTTCGCTTCCGCATTTTGTTATGGTTTGAGTTTTCCTTTCAGGGTCTAAGTTCCGCCTAGCTTAGGTGTGAGTTTGTCAGTCTCCCGTTCGCCACTGTTTGGTTCATGTACGGACTTCCCATTTCGTATGTGGATCGGACTTTGGTGCGGGGGATGTGGTGACCCACCGTGCGGGTGCTACATCCTTAAGTGGTATCAGAGCCCCAGGTTGAAAAACCGGGGTTCAGTGTCAGGTCGTGTCTGTCTAAGTCGAACGGCATAGGACAACTTGATTATGTGTGCATTTGCATCTTGATTTGATAAGCTATGTATGTGAAATTTCAATACTTTGTTGAATTTATATTACGTGAGACATTGCATTTCTTTGATGCTCTACTTGATTTACTACGTGACATGAGCACTCACTAATTGACATGCATATATTTCTATTGTAGTTGTTGAGATTTTCAGGGTACCACCGAGTCAACAACCCTACGGTCGACCTTTTCAAATAACTTCGTGATCTCAAGGACAATCTTTTACCGAGTACTAGTAATGAATCCGATGGCTATGATGTACCAGGAATTTATAGCATTCAAGCCTCCCCAATTTCGAGAAGGAGATGATGTAAAGGCCGAAGATTGGATTTCGGAACTTGAGGGTATTTTTGAAATATGGCCACGCAACTCTCGAGATATGGCTCGCCTTGCTACATTTCTTTTGCAAGGACAAGCAAGACAGTGGTGGAAAGGGGTTGCTCAACAACTAGAGACTGCGAACGAAGAGTTGACTTGGGAAGTATTTATTCGAGAATTCCGAAAGAGGTTTGCACCAGCTATTCTACGTGAGCGAAGACTTGAAGAATTCCTCAATCTGAAACAAGGAGATAGATCCGTTGTGGAATACATAGAAGAATTCGAAAGGCTGGGCTTATATGTGCCTCACATTATGGGTAACGATCAGATGAAGGCCAAATACTTCATGGAAGGTCTTCGGGATGAATTCAAGGAAGCCCTAGCTGCAAAGGATACGACTACGTGGGATAAAGCCACGAAGAAAGTTTTAAGGGTTGAGACTTGGCTCATAACAAAGGACAAGGAAGAAGAGGTATCGGGGTCTAAGGTCAAGTCGGGTTTATGCTCAAGCTTACAAGTAGAAGGAGAATCTCCTCAACATGGAACTCGGGCCAAAAGAATTCGGGGAAAGAAACACAAGACCGGGAATACTTCAAGGTTGGGGAAAAGGCCCCAATTATGTGCTTATTGTGGAGGAACCACTCATACCTACGAAGCTTGTTGGGACAGATTGAAGAGGTGCTACATTTGCGGGTCAACGGAGCACAAGATTTCTGAGTGTGATCGACCGAGAGCTAACAAGCAAAAGGTACGGGATCAACGACTTCAAATTGGAAACCAACAGAAACCCGAAAGTTGAGGTAATTGCATTCATGGCACGAGCATTCATCCTCCTTTTTAATATTACAATTATTTATTTTGTGCCGTAATTGTTAATTGTCATTAATTGTATTCATTATTAATTGTTGTTAATTGTTGATGCCATTATGTGTTTAAATGACGACTAAGTGATGCATCTCATTAGCACTTTGACTCAACATGCATATTTAGTGTTTTATTTTAGGATATTTTCTTCATTCAAGTACCAAGTTGTGTTCGATGGGAATTGGAAGAGATGGTTTAGATACGGAATGAAATTGAGAAGTTACTTTGGAGTTCGGGTTGAGATATGGAGACGTGGAAAGTATGACGAAGAAGAATGATTTGGGAGGTCCCGGTACCAAGTTGAAAAATTTAGGAATTGGGGTATATTTTGAAGAGAATTAAAGATTCGAGGTAGCTTATTTCACCAAGCACAAGGCAGGATTTGTTTTGGAATTCGGATTCAAGAATAATGAAGGAAGTTAATTCTTGAAAATAATTAGAAGAAGATATCAAGATTCTCTACCGGTGGAATTTAAACAAGAATAACAAAGGCTAGAACAAGAATTGAATTGGGAGTGGGGAACGGATCTAATCAACTGCAGTTTCAGGATATGGTGACCGCATTCCATTTAACCATGTCCTGAAGAGAAGAATTGCTAGGAAATTATAATCGAGCCTTGATTGAACTTTAAGAGAAGGAAATTAAAGTATAGTAGAAGGTATTGGTTCGGGAGAGCCTACGGAACATATTACTACGGGAATTGGGTTATGGGATTCGCTTCATTGAGTGGAATAGATCACACAAGAAATTACCTCAGGATTTCCAAAGAAATCAGTAGCATTAATCAAGGGACGATGCACTTCCTTATATATTCAAGAGAAGGGTGTTAAGGTAATTAGTTCGGCACCAAATTTGAAGAACACTTATTGGGAAGGAACTAAGATTTCGAGGCAAGACAATTATTGGAAAATTCCACAATACACAAATGGAAGAAGAATTCGGGCCATGAGATTTAAAATAAATTATGAAGCACATCAGATCTGCGGGTGAATTATAATGATTAATCAGTTTAAGGAATTCATATATATTGAAGAAACAAGGATAGTTAAGAGTGAAGGATTAAATTCGAAGAACTAGCAAGGATAATTGTCAACCGTGGGAGGAAGATTGACTTGATATTTGAAGTGTAAGAGATACCGGGGAATTTCAAGATATAGTCATGAGCAAGGAGAATTGGATTAGAGTTATTTGAGCTAAACCATAACTGTGGGATAAAGATCAGGGTGATATTCGAAGCTCGAGACACGTTGGGAATTTCAGAGCATAACCTGGAACCAAGAAATTCTGGCGTCGATCAAATCATCACTAAAGATAAGATTCCAACGCTTCGGTGAACGGTACATTAAACATACATACCACGTGCATCATCCCTCTTTTGTTTTGCTTTGCTTCGGGTGTGTGAGTTGTGAGTTGTTGGTTACCCTCTGGGTGACTTGAGTGAGCGAGTGTTGTTGCTTTACGGTAAGTCGAGGGTCGTGCTTTGCAACGGTCTACTCCACAAGTTTTCGGAGTTCACGTTTGAGGTGATTAACGTTCGAATGTCAACTTCGAACCACAGGTTGAAGGCCCTTCTTGGGTGGAGAGCGAGTGGTTTGAGTTCTTTAACGATTCCACTCGTGTTCCCGAATTGTGCGTTGGTTTGGATTGATTCAAGCGGTGGGAGTTGAATCACTTGTGAGCCTCCTATCGTGCGAGAAGTCTGATCTACTCCTAGTCGGGATCAAGTTCGTGTGAAGCTTGAAGTGTGATCGAACCCCCTTCGTGCTTGGAAGACCTTTCTCGGGCTAACCCTTGTCGGAGTGTCGCGAGCCCCGAACTTGGGTGAATGCGGGAGAGTTGCTCGTCGTTTTGTTACGAGCGGTGGAACCTGGGGGCCAGGTTCTCTTAAGGGGGGGAGATTGTGACGCCCCGTCTCTTCGGCATTCCAGGTACGGCGTCACGAGAGAGTTTATTTCAGTATTTTGTGAATTATGAGATTTTAGCATGCTTACGTGTCAACGTGATATTAATTTTAATTACATGTGCTTTAGAATAATTAAATTGTACTTGGACTCAATTGTCCAATAATTGCAATTTAGGGACCTAATTAATTAGGACGTTTGAGCCTTCGTGGCTATTTGAGCTCGGGAATTCAAATTCGAATTCCGACCCTATCGTTGAGTTCGTTTCGATGATTCGGATTCAATGAATTACCCTTTTTATTTCTAAAGCCATTTGATAGCCCTACCGTTTTAAATCCGATCCGCGTGGACCGGATACCGTTTGAACCTACCCGTCTGACCAGCCCCAAAAGGGGCCAGCCTTTCTATCTCTCCCACTTTGATCGATCAGCAGCAAGCAAGGAAGAGAGGAAGAGAAGTTTTTCCCATTTTTGGCCAAGAAGCCTTGAGCTCGGGTTTGGGAGATCCAACCGTCCGATCAACGACCTAAGGTAAGATTTGTGACCCTTTCGTTACATGCTTTACTTTAATATCTCTTTCGTGCCTCGGATTGTGCCTACGTGCTTTGTTGGGGAGATGATGAATAGTAACCGGGGTGTGAGTTTTGTATGATTTAGACCGTTTTACAGGTTCTAATGTGGAAATATGTGTTCCATATGTTATATGTGATTTATTGTGTTATTTTTGCATGATTTTATGGTTGTTTGTGGTTGTGTTTGTGTGTTGGTAGTGTTTCCCGACGCCATTGCTGTTTCTGCTCTGTTTTTTCGAGCAGGACGGTCCGGAACGGCCGTTTCCGTTTTGGCCTTGGGGCCGGAACGGCCCTTCCCATCCGCGTATGGGAACGGCCGTTCCCGTTCTGTTCTTTGGGTGGGAACGGCCCTTCCCGGGCTGGCGTCTGTGCCGAGAGTGGGAACGACCGTTCCCAGTTTATGCTGGGAGCGGGAACGGCCGTTCCCATGGCCGGTCCTTAGCGCTACTGGATCAAATCCGCGGGGGTGGATTTTTCCTTTTGGAAAAATCCGCGAGGGTGGATTTGAGGCAGTAGGTTTGGAAAAATCCATGAGGGTGGATTTTTCCTTTGGAAAAATCCATGGGGGTGGATTTTGCCATTTCTTCTCTTTGCTTTGATTATGCAATTGTATGATTTTTAAATGCTTTTCTTTTGCATGTTAATTGTTATGACTTGATTTTTATCGCATATTAAAACGTGAATAATTATGTTATGCTATAGTTGCGATTATGTGACATTTTATATATGAACATGAATCATGACTTTATGCCAATCATAATCATACGCCGTGCGTCTATTTGGTTCATTCTTGTGTCTAAGTCCTGTTTTTGTATTCAGTTTGTTCAGGTACACCCGGGGTGGTGTTTTGTTGGCCGTGTTGATTCCGGGGTGGATCGTTTGTTGTGCCTTTGGCCTCTTCGGTGTCAGGTGAGGATAGGATATAGTTACACCTTATTGCAATGTGCTCGGTTTTGATTGCATGTGATTAAATAAGCCTTATATGTATATAAATAAGTGTGAAATATGTATTTGTTGAATATGCCTTGAATTTGCAAGTATGTTAAGCAATGTACGAGCCTATGTATGCTTGGTTTGGAATGATTTGTTATGATTTGCCACGTGAAGCTATGCTTCCGACCGTATACTTCTCATGAGCCATGTTTGGCAAGGACCGAGTGGATTGAAACGGAAAGTGGTTTGTGTACATATATATGTATAAGTTATGTCTGTCTGTCTCTGTTGTAGCGGGTTATGATATGATATGTGTTTGTTGGGCCCCGGAGCTATGGGTAAGGAACCCTCGGGACGGCATAGGGCCGTCGAGGTTAAGCCTGTGCATAGTCTCCATCTGTATGCAGAGGATCACCCCTGAACTCACCAGGAGGTTTGGTGAGGGAAGGAATCCTGAGGGTTTGAGTACTCGCAAGGCGCTCCCCTCGTTTGTCTGGATGGTTTGGGCGTATACACCCTTCCATCACTCGGAGTTGAGGATGATATGATATGATATGATATGATTTGATATGTATGTAAGTTTTATGTTTTGATTCTGATAGGATGTGTTATGAGGAGATTGGGGGGGAGTCAGAGCTCGTACCCGCCGAGTTCTATATGATATGATATGTATGTTCTGTTAAGGTTCATGAAACGGGGATAGATTCTAAGTTAACTAAAAGGGAGTTTATAAGATAAGCTAAGTTTTGAATATGTTTAGATTTAATAAGTTTTGCTAATTTGCTCGGTAAGTTAATTTGATTTGTTTGCTTTTGCTAAGTAAGCCCTTTATATATATGTATATCACGGGAAATGATTTAGTGTGCAAAAACTATCCCCGCGTTCATGAACATTATGAGTTTGATACGTGCCTTGCTCTTATATATATAGTGTGAGTGCGTTAACCCCTCACTCAGTCAAGTTAAGACTGACCCCTCCCCTTTTACTTTAGTTTGCAGGTTTTGCTTGGAGTTCGTGCTAGGCGGAGTGTGTCTGTCTTTTGGAGTCTGTTCTGTGTCTTTGTCCAGTAGGTGGTCTTGCATTCATATTTCTTTAATTCAGCTTATGTATAAGATATGTTTGATTTTGATATGTAGAATTTAATTATGTATTGATATGTATATTTCGGGATTAGGTATTTATGCTAGTTGAACCCGTCAACTGTTTATGAATGTTTTGATTATTGCATGGCTTGTTTCGCTTCCGCATTTTGTTATGGTTTGAGTTTTCCTTTCAGGGTCTAAGTTCCGCCTAGCTTAGGTGTGAGTTTGTCAGTCTCCCGTTCGCCACTGTTTGGTTCATGTACGGACTTCCCATTTCGTATGTGGATCGGACTTTGGTGCGGGGGATGTGGTGACCCACCGTGCGGGTGCTACATAAGCAATTGGTAATTGGTTAGTATATGTCTTAGCCGCTGCTTGTTAATTACAAGCATCTTGATTATTTGGTTTAATTGGTACGATATTGGATTATGAGAGCAAGCAGTATAGACTAATTAGGCACACGTGCTTGATCTCGAGAGAGACTGAGATATATTTAACTGATGTTGATTGTGAAAACAATTGAAATGATTGAGCATGATATTGACTTCTAAATTCATGAAATTGTTATCCCATGACTATCTTTTATTATTGTCGAATATTTGTTAGATTGTTGTTTATTATTCCTTGCATCTAGTAGTTATAAAGCAAACCCTCTTAATAATTGATTCGGTCTATCAATTAAAGAAACTATGAAACAATTGATTGGTTTTCCTCTTCCCTGTGAGATCGACACCTATGTACTATAAATGTCTGTGTACACTTGCACATGTGTAGAGTTTAATTAAAACTTTTGTAAAAAATTCCCAACAAAAAATCGAGAAACAAGTATTGTAATTCTTTTTCCTCCCTAATTCCCACGTCCAAACATAGTGTTGGCATAGGTCGATCTAGTGGCTAACTGGAAGCCCCTTCAAACATTGGGTGTCATGGACTCGGCGAATGGCGAGGAAAGACACACAACGAATGCTTAATTATCAAAGCACCATGATTGAAAGAACTTTGGCTTGAATCATAGTGAGTTGTCCTGGGAAAGATTGTGGGTGCGATGAGCACTTGCAGGAATAGGCCCGATGGTTGGGCATCAGGCAGTGTCATGCGCATGTGTTGCGAAAGACGGGTGCAAGATTTGGTGTTGTGTGTGCATGAGGGCGAGTTGCTGCAAAACGGGAGCATTTGTTGCACATGATGGGCAAAAAATGGCAAAGTTGGCTAAGTCTGTGGATGATTGAGGGAAATAGTGCACAAGTTAGGCAGGCTGAAGCCTATGCGCGCTTTGGGTAAGTGCTGCGCGCGTAACTTGCTGAAGCTGCGCAAGCTTGGCGCATTCGCATGCGCAAAGCAGGCGTCAAAGGCACAATGCATGATTCGAGAACGATTACAAAAATGGGAACGATTAATAGGTGGTTACATTTTTGGGCGGCAAAAAATATTCAAGAACGTGCAATGAAGGCTAAAGCCTGAAGTCATTAACGGTTGGCTAAAATAACTGCCAAGATAGTGGGCTGACCAAGTTAGTGGGGGCAGTTACGCAAGCAGTTATGCAGCTATGCAACCATCACTTTGTTGGAAAACCGAATTGTGAAACGTAGTGAAAATTTAAAATTTTTCAACAAAGGATCGTTTACTTGCACGTTTTATTCCGAAACGACAACCACAAGAAGGATCAAGAAATTTACAAAGATTGAAACTTTCATGAAACGTTTTGAGCCGCCCTCAAACGTTCTTCATGCGGTAATGACCATCTTATTTCTTGAAGGTTCCTTCAATCGAGACTCCAAATTAGCAGTCCTCTAGAGTAATAATCCACATCAACCTAGATTCAAATCATGTCAGTGAGTATACTAGTACTGTAACATGTGTAATGAAAGAAATAAGAAACGAGAAGAAAGAGAGCAAGAGAATTATCCCAAAATTCCATGAAGTTTGGGCTTGATCCCAATTCACGCGTGAGAGGGAAAATTTGAACCTCCTAATCTATTTATAGGCTAGGGTTCGAGCCCTTAGTATTGTAGGAATTGGGTTCCTACTTTGACTTATCTTTTATTTTCTTTTCCATCAAGTAATAGGATCTTATTCAAAATAAAATATTTATTCTTCTAGAAAAAGAACTCTGATCAAATTAAGAATATTTAATTATTCTAATAATATTATAATAATTAAATATCTTATCCTAATTATATTTATTCTAATCATATTAGAATTAATACTTATTAGAATAATGAATAGAAGATATTTAATATTTATTTATTTATTTATTCTAATCAAATTAGAATAACTAAATAATTAAATATTTAGAATTAATTCTCTAATTAATTCCATGAAGAGATTTAGAATTAATTCTTAATTAATTCTAACGGGCTAAAATTAATTCTCTAATTAATTTTATTTGACTTTAATTATATTTAGGGATTTTATAATTAATTCTCTAATTAATTATATTTAGGGATTTTATAACTAATTCTATAATTAATTATATTTGAGCTTTATAATTAATTCTCCAATTAATTAATACATGGTTCAATTTCTCAATTGGACCACACGCCCAAAATGCTTGCTCATGCACCACACACGTGTACTTTACACGTGTGGTCTCGTTTCGATCAACTATTTGATCTTTCCATCAATACCCTTTGAACTTAACATTTGTATGTGACCTTCTAGGTTTATTTTCAGTTAGCAGTGAGCCTAATTAATTAATATACTTTATTAATTAATTAGCTCACAGATCACACGACCATAATCTAGCAACAGGTGTGTGACCCCTACCCGAACAATGAACTATTCCAGGGCCCATTGGAAGTTTTCCACTTTTGGAATCTTCCGTACAAAAATTTTCCAAAAGTTTAATCGTTGTCTTGCAATTTTCATACCGTATCATAGGGTGTTTAGATACTTACAAAGGTAGAAGCTTTCTAGTGATGTCATTACCGCCTAACGAACACCCTTCAAGCGAAATCCCTCAAACGACCTTCGAATTAGACTCCAAAGTAGAAGCCCTCCAAAGCGTATCCACACCAGTCCTAGAACACGATCAAGCGAGTGAGAATGCTAGTTCTATGGCTTGTGTTTGGCTAGGATTTACTTTGAAAACTTTTCTTTTGGATTTTCTCAAAAACATAACACTTATCGAGTGTTGGTCTAAAGAATAAAAGAAGCACCATCCCTAGTATTTATACTAGGTTGGTTCATCCCCTAGGGTTCCATAAACCTAGTGGGTTTTTATTTTCTTGCTCACTAATTAACTAATTTAATTGGTAGAATAAGTTCTCAACTTGTTCTCCAAGTCTTTCAAGAATAACCTTCTCTCTCCTACAATAAGAAGTTGGACTTTTCAACTTCCCTAAAGTTAAAAGTCAATAATCAATAAATAATTTAATTCCCAATTAATTATTTATTGGGTTAAGTTTATTTGAGAATAGTCTTAACAATTAATTCAAAATTAATTAAAAGACTAAAATTAATTAATTACAATTTAATCAATTAATTTCTAGAAAAGAATTCGCGTGTGGAATAAACCACACGTCGGAGCCACGCATCAACCACGTGTGCAAGACATGTGGCAGCCACGCAGGCATGCGTGACACGTGGCAGTCACGTGTCCTTGACACGTGGCAATACTCACGTGTTGCAGCTCCTTTTTCGATCAACAATTTGATCCTTCGTTAATCATATTAACATCCTACCATAACCCTTGTGTTCTAGCATTTGCGTGTGGCCCTTTAGGTTCATTATTCGATTAGCAGTGATAATAATTAATTAATTCCCTAATTAATTAATCACTTCACAGATCACACTACCGTAATCTAGCAATGGGTGTGTGACCCCTAGCCGAATAACGAAATGAATCGAAGAACCTTTCAGTCAATGACAATCAGTGAAATACGATCCTCCTACAACTCCACCTCTCAATCAAGAACTAAGGCATGAGAATATTCTTAGAGCCTAAATATTCTTGATCTTTAAAGTTAAGTTCATTTCATATCCTTTTCGATCTCAATCCTAGAAAGCCCCATTTTCTAGATGTCTTGATCTTTTATCCACCTTGGCCAAGGGTTTAATGTTGAATGGACTACGAACAACTCAATCATTAAGAGATCATTCTTGTTCTTAACAACTGTAGGTCCTTTATCGATTCTACAAATTCTACATATGCCACTGTGTAATCCCAACATAGGCCGTGGTTCAGGTGTCTATATGGCGACACCCTTTTGAGCTTATATCAAAGATTACAGAGTTAGCTCATATGAGACATTACAGAATCTCAAGTCTAAGGATTAATGAATCACGTAATTGACCTGTGAGATATTTCCTAATCTGGAAGTTTCTGGAAATTTCCTTTCCCATTTAGGAATGTTCTCACGCGGGACATCTTAGTGATGAAGTTCTTGTAACAATCACCTTTACGTATTATGAACGCATCAACTTATGCACTTATCACTCCATGAAACTGAGTGATCCTTCAAACGGACATAATCACATAAGCAAGTCTCAGAAGAGTCAAGGTCGACACTCCCACTGTCTGTCGGACTCATAGACTTGGAGAAGTTTCTAATCCTCGCCTATGGAGTTAAGAACTTGTTTCATGTGTCGTTCCCATAACGACAAAGTTCTTAACGGCCTCATCGGATTAGGGGAGTTCAGTACATGCAAAACACAGTCAAACCCAAACATACATAAATAAGCACATAAAGAAGTGATTACCTATGAACAAAATCATCTTGTTTATTATTCAAAGACTGTTTGTGATTTTAAAAGGAAGTAGTAAAGCAAACATCTGCTTTAAGGGCACTATTCCTAACAGTTATGCAAGCTGTCACGTAGCTATGCAGCCAGCAATTTGTTGGAAAAACGAGTTGTGAAACGTAGTGAAAATTTAAAATTTTCTCAACAAAGGATCGTTTACTTGCACATTTTATTCCGAAACGACAACCACAAGAAGGATCAAGAAACTTACAAAGATTGAAAATTTTTTGAAACGTTTTGAGCCGCCCTCAAACTTTCTTCATGCGGTAATGACCATCTCATTTCTTGAAGGTTCTTTCCATCGAGACTCCAAATTAGCAGTCCTCTAGAGTAATAATCCACATCAACCTAGATTCAAATCATATCAGTGAGTAAACTAGTACTGTAACATGTGTAATGAAAGAAACAAGAAACGAGAAGAAAGAGAGCAAGAGAATTATCCCAAAATTCCACGAAGTTTGGGCGTGATCCCAATTCACGCGTGAGAGGGAAAATTCGAACCTCCTAATCTATTTATAGGCTAGGGTTCGAGCCCTTAATATTGTAGGAATTGGATTCCTACTTTAACTTATCTTCAATTTTCTTTTCCTTCAAGTAATAGGATCTTATTCAAAATAAGATATTTATTCTTCTAGAAAAAGAGCTCTGATCAAATTAGGAATATTTAATTATTCTAATCATATTATAATAATTAAATATCTTATCCTAATTATATTTATTCTAATCATATTAGAATTAATACTTATTAGAATAATGAATAGAAGATATTTAATATTTATTTATTTATTTATTCTAATCAAATTAGAATAACTAAATAATTAAATATTTAGAATTAATTCTCTAATTAATTCCATGAAGAGCTTTAGAAGTAATTCTTAATTAATTCTAACGGGCTAAAATTAATTCTCTAATTAATTTTATTTGGCTTTATAATTAATTCTCTAATTAATTATTTTTAGGGATTTTATAATTAATTCTCTAATTAATTATATTTGGGCTTTATAATTAATTCTCCAATTAATTAATACATGGCTCAATTTCTCAATTGGACCACATGCCCAAAATGCTTGCTCATGCACCACACGTGTACTTTACACGTGTGGTCTCGTTTCGATCAACTATTTGATCTTTCCATCAATACCCTTTGAACCTAACATTTGTATGTGATCTTCTAGGTTCATTTTCAGTTAGCAGTGAGCCTAATTAATTAATATACTTTATTAATTAATTAGCTCACAGATCACACGACCATAATCTAGCAACAGGTGTGTGACCCCCCCTACTCGAACAATGAATATATATTCGAAAGGACCTTTCAGTTAATAACAATCGTGAGGTACGATCCTCCTACCATCCTATCTCTCGATTACAATCTAGGGCATGGGAATAATGAGAGCCCCACTAATCTTAATCTTAAGGCTAAGTTCGTTTATCTCAATCAAAGAGACTCTTTTCTT
This sequence comes from Lantana camara, assembly GCA_037501455.1. NCBI lineage: Eukaryota > Viridiplantae > Streptophyta > Magnoliopsida > Lamiales > Verbenaceae > Lantana > Lantana camara. Next base: position 22,923,962 of record CM074855.1, on the reverse strand, counting down.
GATGTCTTGATCCACTACCTAGGCCGAGAGTTTAGTATGACATATGAACGACTTATGCAATAAGAGATCTTCTTGCATTAAAGCAAGTGTAGGTCCTTTATTGATTCTCATATGCTTCCATGTGCCACTTGTGCAGCCCCAACATAAGCCTTGAATCAGCTGTCTCAGGCGACATCCTTTAAAGCTTACGCCTAAGACTACAGAGTTAGTTCACAAAGCATCGATGGAATCTCAAGTCAAAGGATTAATTTACTCACGCCATTGACCTGTTAGATATTTCCTAATCTGGAAGCTTCCTCTTCCCGAAGTAGAAACTTCCTTTCCCATTTAGGAATCTTCTCACGTGGGACACCTTAGTATACCCATTCTAATAATGAGCACCCTCATGTATCGCGTACGCATTAACTATGCACTTTACACCCCATGAAACAGGATGATCCTCTTACGGATGCAATCCCATGAGCAAGTCTCAATCGAGCGTAATTAACACTCCCACTGTTTGTTGGACTCATCAACTTGGAGTAGTTTCTAATCCGGCTTTAAGTTAGCGCTTGTTTCATATGCCATTCACCTAATGATAAAGTCCCTAACAGCCTTATGGATTAGGGGTGTTCTAATACACGTAATGAAAACACACAAAGCACGTAATGACACATAAAGAAGTGTTTGCCTATGAAATAATCAATCGTATATTATTCAAAGATTGTATGTGATACGAGGAAAGTCCCAAAGTAGATTAAGCCGAATCGGCTTTCTAGAGCAATATTCCGAACATAATTAGCATCTTGAGGTAGTTTTGTGCATGGGGCCAAAACTGCTATGCCACTTGGCAGAAATCCGACCTATTAGTTTTACCTAGTAGTTGGGGATGTCAACTACACCTTTGACTTATAAATATGAACAACGCATGACTTGTACGAGTTTAGAGACTTTGTGAACAAGCTTGAGGGAATCCTTTGTACTTTGATTTGTGAGAAATAAAGTAGAAAGGCTGGACTTTGCCCGTAAATAATTGCGATTCATGATTTATGCTTGTGTGTCCTTAAATTACGAATATTGCGTGCTTGCGATAATTCTCTCAACTCTATCATAAGAAAAACAAGTATTTAGAAAAATTTTAAGAGAATCACGAGTGAACTTGTGAGTCGGGAAAAGACTGAAAAATTTGAGAGGATCCTGTCGTACGGAAAGCTTTTGAATGGCGAAAAAATTACTAATTTGAGATCTTCCCCGTGATACTAGCTGAGGCTGCCTCTCACGGACTCACACCGGTCTCCTAAATTTTTGTGGTCATTTAGAAAAACTTAAATTATTCTGTAAATCCTTCATTTTCACATTCACAAGTTTAAGTTTATTGAAGATAGTTAAGAATTGATAATACTTGATTTTTTTTTTTTAAAAAAAATCTCCATTTCCGCATACACAATTTAAGAATGTCAGAATTAAACATTCCCAAACCATAAAAATAATCATTTTATATATCCTTTTGCACTTTGTTATATATATTTTGATATTAAAGGGTTCGATGTGAGCCCTCATCCATATATATCCTTTTGCACTTTATATCAATAAGTCAAGGAACCGGTTCTTAGATACAATAAGATATATAACAAAGTTCTTTTATTTGTCAATTAATATGTATTCGTTAGTGGATCGAATATAAAAGTGACTATTTTTTATACCCGTTTTTATAGTACAAAAACGTTTCACAGTTAAATTACATTTACAACCAACAAAAAGAAGAAAAAGGTAATTATATAAACAGATTAATATGTATTCCTATATTGTACGCATTAGAGCATGACCATGTAATTCTGTTATTTCTTTCGTTATAGTTCTTCTTAATTCCCTATCTTCTTCGATGTTCGCACCTCGGTTGGCATCTTCGTAGCCTGAAAAATCTTTAGCTTCATCACTCTATTCATCTTCTTTAACAAGAACCTATATATCATTGATTTCATTATCAATTTTATAAATGTTCTGCAGCAGGAACAGTAACGGAGTAAGATTTTTATAATAGATGGAAAAATTAAAATTTCCAAAAATCATAAAATTTAGAAGGCATAATTTTTTTTAAAAAAAAAAATTGATTTTACAATGATTGAACATAAAAATAAAATACAATATTCAAATATCAAGTAACAATAAATGTCAAGCAATTTCTTTTAATTTTAAGGTACATATTAGAAGCAATATTTATGTAGTAATATTAAAATTTAATATAAAATGAAGAAAATAGAAGATCGATCTCATGCCAAATTACATCTCCCAATTAATAAAAAAAAAAAAGTATAATTCTTAAAAAATATAAATTAAAAATGAATGACTAATTTTAAAAAGAAGATTTCACAAAGTGGGTAGTGGATTCTGATTTCAAAAGAACAGATACCTCATACCAGGATACTCACTCGTAATAGATTAATTAGAAAATAGTATATATGTTTCTTCTCTATCATGTAAATTGAAAATATTAAATCTTCTCACCATATTATTGGCAATTCAACTTAATAAACAAATGGACAAACCTATATTGAGTATATTAAGGAGCAATTATAAAATAAAGACGAAACTTAATTAATTCCATAAGATAAACTAACCAAATAAAATGTCTTATCGAGCACATTATGTGGTTCTAATATGCTTCACTTTCGAGAAGAAAACATTAATAAACCTTCATCCAAGATAAGGAATATGCTACAATAAACAGACACGAACATGGGGATTCAAGACATAACACGCTACGAATATAATGATATCAATTTTATTAAAGATAGATTTCATTATGGATGTAGAATACAGTATCCTTTTACTTAAAAGATAAATGTATGATACAATATTTTGAGTTCCAACAGAAATACAAAGTTCAAAATCGAAGTGAAAGGTATATATATATATATATATATATATATATATATCTTTTTACGATGATCATCGATTTTTCATTAGAATTTCGTCGTAGAATTTGCGACTAGTTTAAGAGAAGAATAAAATTTTACGTGGTTCGTCGATAATTTCATCGGAAAAGTCAGTTGAAATCTAACTTTTTTGTTTAGTGTGTGATCCAATCACAAAATAATCATTTTAAATTGTTGTAGTTTGGTGAGAGGTGCCATTTATTTATTTTTTTACACCAATCATTTAACTTTCAAAATAAATATAAATATATTTACACTTTTTGCCCACATAATCTGATGCTCGTACTGAGAGATTTTACCAATATCGTGGCTGTCCATCTCATAGTAATATTTTACTTCTATTTAATTAATTTATAATTTGTATGCTCCTAGGATAAAACGTATTAATTCCACATACTTTTGAGGCTTTTGCTTTATTTTAAATCCTCTTGGTGGATTTTCACATGGGCTACAGCATTAAAAATTGGCATCTCTTTTTGAATCTTCTTTTTCCCAAGAACCATTTAATTAATTAATTAATAATAATAATATATATTATTATTATTATTATTATTATTATTATTATTATTATTATTATTATTATTATTATTATTACCTTCTCCTCGTCATCGTTACTCTTCCATCAATTCTCTAATTAAGTGGGGGAAATTAGTATTCAATATGACTGTTCTATATTTATTTTTCTGGTCTATACACAAGATGCCGTACGTCTGAAAAATGAAACAATTTAAGTAATTAATTTTCTTTAATCCGAAACATACAAAAGAAGCATAAAATAGCTAGAGTGCTAGACTAATTATTTGCGACGCATCCACCAAAAAAAAATTATATATGCAACCCACGAATATTATATCATATTAAGTACTTGTATTTGATATCATATTAAACACTTATTACATGATAAGTTTTAAAAAAAAAAAAAAATTATTTTTTTTCAAATTTTTTTTGTAGTAAGTCAGAGCTTAAAAGAGGCTAATTTAAGAAAAAACCAGATTCAAAGCTAATCTAGAAAGATCGGATCAATTACTTGGATCATCATATCTCGAGGGTGGTTATTTAAGAGAGACTAATTTAGAGATCAGATCGATTAGTTATTTGGATCGTCATAATTCGAGGGTTTGCAATTGTAGAGTTTCGAGACTTAGGTTTCTAATTTAATTATGCAAGTTTCATTTTACTATCATGATTCGAGATTTTCTATCTGCATTGTTAGCATCTTACTAGATTCTTCTGCCTAGTAATTGTATTTTACACAATATTCCTCTAAATTGTTTTCACGAGTACATCTAGCGAACTGATCTTCGAGCTTGGCTCCTTGTTAGATCCTTCTGTTCGAATTAACCTACTCTCGTGCTGCATCTAGGTTGAGATTTGGACTTAATCCTATTCATATATTGGGTTGAACTTTAGATTAGATGAGTAGGAACCAACCACATTAAATTTTAATTTGACACTAGTATGCTAGCTTTGAATTTTGAAAATTCTAATTGAAATGACAAATTATCATGGAGTATTGTACAATAACTTATACTACTCGATCAAGCTTTAAATATACACAAATCCTTAAAAATCAACTTTTGGAATATATATTTAAGTAATTTTTTTTTTGTTTGTTCGAAATATATTTAAGTAATTGATACCATAATCATCTATTTTATGTTTTTATCTATAGAGAATTATATGCGTTTTCAAATCTAACGATTTTCATATATAAGTTACCATTAATTTCTTTTTGGTATTAAAATAATATTTATTTAAATCAGTGACCTTGTACATTCGATATGTGTGAAAAAAAAACTAAATTAATATTTTTATATTATTATTTAATTTATAATTATTTTTAATATAATTATAGTTTTTTGATAGATAGATGAATAAATAAAATAAGATAATATCAAATTATTAGTGATGTAGCCCAATTACAACGAGGCTAGGTCATGATGGTATCCTCATGATCTTGCCACTTGTACTCAAGGGCCAATTCAGCCGCCATCATAAACTACCTTGAAATGGCTAAATCCTGATAATTGGGAAAACTACAAGTCTCCCCTCAGGTTCGAGCCCAAATGCATGGGTCCCAAGTGTCAGAGCCCACGGGGGTTAACACCAAGCACCTCATGAGGTACTCCGCGGCCCATGGGCAGTCGGGTCCCCTCGGGGGGCCTCCAACTAAAGGGGGTCTGATGCCCACTCATACCAAGCGCATCAACCCCTCGACAACAATTCTGTAGTGCTCTCTAACACTCAGTACATGGTAGTGCACCTGCTACTATTGCTTTATGACTACCTTTATGGCAGGCCTACACATGTTTTTCCTCAAACCTCCCTCATTGGGCCACGTTCTAAGGCAACATCTCACATTTGGACCACTTGGCACAGAATTACCAAAATGGTCTTTACCCTCAACTATAAATAGGCCAAGTGTTATCCCTCTCAGGGATCATCTTCCTCTAGGCAAAACTCATCCTACCATTGAGTTGTTGTACCCTCAATCTATGTTGACCTAGCTGGTAGCACCCACACTTTCTTACTCTGATACGCCTTTCCCGCCGGAGCTCCGCCTTTGATACGTTGCATATTTGTTGAATTATTGAGCTTAGATTGTTATATTTTACCCCACTATTTGATTTGATTATGGATAATTGATTGGATTTTATGTTTTCTGTAGAAAAACGTGATTGGGAGAGTTTGAAGAGAAATTAGCCAAAAAAATGGAGCAGCAGCCACACGTTTTTAGAGAGAAGCCCACGCCCTTAAATGTGATTAAAAAGCTTCTTGGAGTAATTGGAGACAATCAATTATAGCCCATTAATTTATGATGGAATTAAATTGGGAAATTAAGACAATTAGAATCCAGGCCCATGACCAAAAAAAAAAAAAAAAAGAATCTGGGCCCATTACTTGACAAAGGCAAGAGAAACCCACTTCAGTCAATAACTTGGGGGTTACAAAACGTTGAAGAAAGGTGGAGTTAGTGGCTTTTATTCTGAAAGATCGTGGGGAAGAGGAGTGGAGAATTGAAGCACGCCGCTGCACTACAAATAGGAGAGAACCAAGAGACACTTTTTACACACGTTTTCACAAGGAAGAACTGACACATCAACATGGCAGAATTGGAGAACGAGAAACGCAACAGCAAGTTTATTTCTTTTCCCTTTAGTTTTATTTTTTCTCAAGACTATGTTGATTTTATTCAAGACTTTGTTTGTTCAATTCAGCATGAATAGCTAAGTTTCGTTTTAGTTGGGAATTTCCAAATGATTATGCTAGACTTGTGAGACTAGTTTATTTGAATTCATCGATTTATGCTATCCGTATTGCTTCCGCTTCCTTGTCAATTTTCTTTAACTAATTCTTTGATTGTGGCCAGATCGTAGAATTGTTAATTTGCATATAGCTATCTAATTCATTTGGCGGTGTTAGCTAAATAATTAGTAATTGTAGCAATCGACACTAGGATATATTGCTTGTCTGATTTCGTATCGAGGAGCTTGCGGTCTAATTGAGTGAAGCGGGAGTCTATACCTAACTGGTTAGGATTAGTGTTTCTTTGGTGCTCTATGCTGTTAATTGATTGAATCTTGGAGAGAGTCTCGAAAATGTTATCGGTTAATTAGGGATTAATTTTTAGGAGTTTCTTTGATTACTCTAAAACTAAGAAGAAATGAGGGAGCCAGAGGTAGTTGACGACTGTAGCTAATCTAGCATTCAACCAATGAAAATCTTGAGTCGATGATCGTAGTCTATGCATGATTAGGAATTTCCCGACTAATTATCACCTATTGAATTGTCTTGAATTTAATTTGAGTTTTTAGTTCGTCCAACCTTGTCTAGTTTAATTGGTTTTTATCATTTAGTTTATTTGTTAGTTTAGTCAAAATCTCAAACCCCACCCTCGTTTTTTTTAGTTCGTTCCTTGGTTTATTTGAAAGATACAATTTCGTCCAATCTCCGTGGATCGACCCTTTTTTACCACTATTTGTAATTTAATTGTACTCGGTACTAAGGATTTATTTTTGGTGGTTTCGACATCCATCAGCCTCCATGGTGTTTCTCCCACTCAATACAAATCTTATGTGGTCGAGTGAGTCACGTCAAACTAAATCTCATCAATTAGTATAAAGTAATAGTTCAAGTAGAAATTAAAAAACGGATAATATATGATAGATCCCTAATATCCCATGAAACTTATCAAATTTTACACATTTTAAGGACAAACTATCTAATATATTTTTCCAAAACCCCCCCAAAATGCGCAAAAATACCAAAATACCCTTGATGAAATTGAAAAATGACAACCATACCCCCTTTTTCTTTTTCCTCCTCTTTTATCTTGAAAATGGCGTGACTTCCAGCGAGTTCTCGGGCGCCATTTCCGACCACTTTCCGGAAGCGGGAGCTTCATGCTTTGACTCATTTCGACGAGGCGACTTCATTGGTGGCAACCCCGTCTCCTGAAATTGGCCGAAGAAGGCATTGCGATGGTGGTCTGGCCGGTGATTGAAAATCGCATAGGTGGGGTGATCCGGTGGTGGCTTTCTGGCGACATTTTTGGGCGACCAATATATGGATCTTGAAGTTCTCGACATGGGTAAGCTATTGCAAATTATGGATTCGATTTTCGTTAAGCAGTTTGGGAGTAATTGAGATTTTTTTTTTAGATCTAAAATTCTTAGATCTGAAATTGGGAACAAACGACTTCGAATTTTGAAAAACTAATCAAAAATATGAAACGAACACGAGGAATACGTCTGGGGTGAATTTTTCGGGAATTTTCTGACCACCTCCGGCAATGGCCGACAAGTTGAATGAGAAAGAAGATGATGAGGAAGAAGGGGTGAGAGGAAACAAAAATGGTGTGGAAAAAGTGAAAACATGATGACAAAATAGACTTTTTAGGACATTAAGGGGTTTAGGAAAAGTTTTAGAGATAGTTGGTCCTTAAAATGTAAAATTCGAAGTGGGGGTTTAGAATAAGTTTTAGAGATAGTTGATTCTTATAATTTAGTGTACCATTAAAAAATATTAAAAAAATAAAATATAATAAAAATTGGAATGAGGGGAGAGAAAAATATATATAAATAAGCAATAAAAAAAAAATAAATAATAATTTTAGAGCCAAGTGAATGTGAAAAAGATTAAGTAGAAAACTGTAAAAATACGTGGGTAGAATTTGTGTTCAAAAAATAAAGACAAAGAAAAAAGGAAAAAAAGAGTTCATGACACCAAATGAGTCTCTCACTTAATATAATAGTATAGATAATAGTATAGATACATATAAATTATACATAATTCTGTTATAATATGTATACATATAATATATAATACTTTCTAATAGATATAATAATATAATTTAAAATTTATTTTATTTATTAGGGAAAATTACATCCAACTACCCTCAATTTAGGTCTAATTACAACCCGATCCCTATTCTTTTTGAATTTACCATTTAGTCCCCAAAGTTTGATTCCGTTAGAAGTCCAATTTACCATTACGATTCCGTTATATTTCTGACCTGTTCTACCAAAAATACCCCTAATTATTTTATTATTATTTATAAAATGACCCAAATGGCCCAAGAACTATTCTGTTAATTCCATGAAAGACAAGGGTCGTTTCGTTATAGAAAAAAAAAAGGACTGTTATAAGTAATTTTATATTTAAATTATATTAAAATTTTAATATTTATAATTTATGTATATAATTAATAATTTTTATTCTTTTATATAATATATATTTTTTAGTTTTGAGAAATTTAATATGTTTCGGAATGATTTAATAAATACTAATCTTACTAATATTATATAAATATTTTCAATTAATCATTAAATGCAAATTAATTATTTATCAATTTAATAAATACTAATAAATTTTATTCTTTTGTATATTTTCTATTTTTTCCCAAATTAAAATTAATTAACACACAAAATTCTTAATTTAGATTAATTTAAATAATTAAAGTGAAATTCCTAACTTAGTCGAAAAATCAAATTAATTAAATTTATATTCAAATTAAAAAATCAAATTAATTAAACTTCTATTGAAATTAAAAAACAAAAACAATTATATTCTTAATTCAATTTAAAAAAAAAAAATAAAAATAGTCGTCTTCCACCACAACCCCTACTATCGTACCACCACCAAAATCGCAACATACCACCACAAAATTCCACCACCACTCCAATCTCTTCATTCTCGTTCAACAAAAATACAAAATCATCCAAAAAACCTGAAATGCCTTTTCTATGTAAAAATAGAGGAAATTAACACAAAAATGCAAGAAAAATAACATCCCCATCAACAATAATCCTTCCATCCCAAAAATCAGACGATTCCCCCAATCTTTAACATAAAATTCATCATCCCTACCCCCAATCTGTCAAGGAGGGAGAGAGAGAGAGAGAGAGAGAGAGAGAGAGAGAGAGAGAGAGAGAGAGAGAGAGAGAGAGAGAGAGAGAGAGAGAGAGAGAGAGAGAGAGAGAGAGAGAGAGAGAGAGAGAGAGAGAGTCAATGAGGATGAAAAAAAAAAAATGATAGAGATCAGTTGGTGGGAGAGAGAGAATCGGTGGAGAGAACAATAATAGAGAAACTTATGGATGTCAGCGACAATGGTGGCGGAGATCTGAGAAGTAGGCAGAGATGATTAGCTTTAGTTATGGCGATGAGCGGCGCTCTTCGATGCAGACGGAGCAAAAAGACTGAAGATGTGTGTGGGAGAAGAGGGATGAGACGGCGGTGGAGTAGGGCTAGATTCTCCACCGCCGAAAATTTGAAGAGATTTGGGGACCTCAAGACAAAATTGTTAGGAATAGTACCCTTAAAGCAGATGATTGCTTTACTATTTCCTTGTGAAATCACAAACAATTTTTGAATAATATACGAAATGATTTTGTTCATAGGCAATCACTTCTTTATGTGCTTATTTATGTCTGTTTGGGTTGACTGTGTTTTGAATGTATTGAACTCCCCTAATCCGATGAGGCCGTTAAGAACTTTGTCGTTACGAGAACGACACATGGAACAAGTTCTTAACTCCATAGGCGAGGATTGGAAACTTCTCCAAGTCAATGAGTCCGATAGACAGTGGGAGTGTTGACCTTGACTCTGCTGAGACTTGCTTATGTGATTATGTCCTTTTGAAGGATCACTCAGTTTCATGGAGTGATAAGTGCATACGCTGATGCGTTCATAATACATAAGGGTGATTGTTACAAGAACTTCATCACTGCGATGTCCCGCGTGAGAACATTCCTAAATAGGAAAGGAAGTTTCCAGAAACTTCCAAATTAGGAAATATCTCACAGGTCAATTACGTGATTCATTAATCCTTAGACTTGAGATTCTATAATGTCTCATATGAGCTAACTCTGTAATCTTTGATATAGGCTCAAAAGGGTGTCGCCATATAGACACCTGAACCACGGCCTATGTTGGGATTACACAATGGCATATGTAGAATTTGTAGAATCGATAAAGGACCTACAGTTGTTAAGAACAAGAATGATCTCTTAATGATTGAGTTGTTCGTAGTCCATTAAACTTAAACCCTTGGCCAAGGTGGATAAAAGATCAAGACATCTAGAAAATGGGGTTTTCTAGGATTGAGATCGAAATGGATATGAAACGAACTTAACTTTAAAGATCAAGAATATTTAGGCTCTGAGAATATTCTCATGCCTTAGTTCTTGATTGAGAGATGGAGTTGTAGGAGGATCGTATTTCACTGATTGTCATTGACTGAAAGGTTCTTCGATTCATTTCCTTATTCGGCTAGGGGTCACACACCCATTGCTAGATTACGGTAGTGTGATCTGTTAAGTGATTAATTAATTAGGGAATTAATTAATTGCTATCACTGCTAATCGAATAATGAACCTAAAGGGTCACACACAAATGCCAGAACACCAGGGTTATGGTAGGATATTAATATGATTAACGAAGGATCAAAATAGTTGATCGAAATAGGCATAGCACGAGGATGATGCCACGTGTCATGTACACGTGGCTTCACGCGTGTCCCATTTCGTGTGATCTATTACACACGCGAATTCTTTTCTAGAATTAATTAATTAAATTGTAATTAATTAATTTTGAATTAATTGTTAAGACTATTCTCAAATAAACTTAACCCAATAAATAATTAATTGGGAATTAATTTATTTATTGAATATTGACTTTTAACTTTAGGAAAGTTAGAAAAGTCCAACTTCCTATTGTAGGAGAGAGAAGGTTATTCTTGCTAGACTTGGGGAACAAGTTGGGAACTTATTTTCTCCAATTAATTAAATAATTAATTAGTTAATTAGTGAGCAAGAAAACAAAGTCCACTAGGTTTATGAAACCCTAGGGATTTTCGAACCCCATAGTATATATACTAAGGGTGGTGCTTCTTTCATTCTTTAGACCAACAATCACGAAGTGTTAAGTTTTTGAGAAAAACCAAAAGAAAAGTTTTCAAAGCAAAAATTATCCTAGCCATTAACACAAGCCATAGAGCTAGCATTCTCATAGCTTGATTGTGTTCTAGGTCTGGGGTGGATACGCTTTGGAGGCCTTCTACTTTGGAGTCTAATTCGAAGGACCATTCGAGGGACTTTCCGCTTGAAGGGTGTTTGTTAGGCGGTAACAACATCATAAGAAAGCTTCAATTAAAGTGAGTTTCTTGTTATTCCCAACGTTACAGCACGAAAATTGCAAGACAACGATTAAACTTTTGGAAAATTTTTAAACTTTCGCTACGCACTCTTTTGTGTTTTCCAACAAGTGGTATCAGAGCCACCTTGCAACGTTCGTATTGTATCTTTACTACTTTATGAATTTTGATGAAAATTCTTGAATTTGAGTATATGTTGTGTATAAGGTTTTTGTTTGAAATACGAAGTTGCCGGATCAAAATTGTTTCTTGAAAATTTGTTTTCGTAAAATTTGATTTTAAACTGTTTTAACTCAGATTGATTTGAACTATTTTAACTCGGAATTGGAATTGCTTGAATTTGCTGAAATTACGAAACGAGATTCGGAACGGGTTCACCCACGCTCGAAAGCGCACAGGGATTACGCGCACATGTACGCGCATGGGGCGGTAAGCCGCCGTCCCGCTTCACCGCCACCCGCCGTGCACACTGGCCCGGGCGAGCCTAGGTGTTGCTGCGCTATTCCGCCACCCTCCTGCCTAGGAGCTCCTGCTCGCGGTGTGAAGGCCAGCGAGCGAGGCACGCGCGCATGCGCAGGCCTTGCTTGCGGCCAGGCGCACGTGCTTGCGGGAGTCTTTCGCCAGGCTGCCGAGAGCTCCGCGCGGGCTGTGAGCACTTGCGGACAGTGGCCGCGCGCCTCGCGCGGGCTGTCTCTGGATGGTTTTTCGTTTCGTGTTTTCCAATTTCGTAAAATCCCGAATTACGAAAATTTGATTTTATTTTAAATTTTGATTTTAAAATTATAAAATTATTTATTTGAAATAATTATCAAATTTGGGATTTTATGAATTAAAGTCAAGTTCTAATTTTTTCGAGAAAATAATAAATATGACTTTGAATGATATTTTAGACAAAAATTTAATTTTGAATTAATTGTGGTTTTGTCATGATCCGGTGATTGGATTTTGAATAAATTCTTGAATAATGAACTATATTCAAATTACTTAAGTCAATTGTAACTTGAAGCCAAGGGAATTTTAAATTTAATTGGTAAATTTAAATTCAAGCGGAAGCATGCTAGTTTAGGTGATCATGGGTTAGTCTTATGTATGGTTTTAAATTCTGCACATGGATGATTTTAGTTGCGGTCGGAGCCCCGTAGTTGTGTGTTTTCAATTGGGGTTTGAGCCCTACTTATGTGCGTACCGTTATGTGTTTATTATGTGACTTTCCTTATTATTGTTTTTAGGCCGGGGTATGCCCTGTGTACTTGTCTATTGTCAATATGAAAATTGAGCCATATTACTTTATGTAAAGAGAGTAGAACTTAGGAAGTGAGATTTTTATTTTCATTTTGGAGACAAGTACCCATGGAATAAGAAGGATCCACAAGGAGCACTTGAAGAACGGTGGCCATAAGAAGACCCCTCAAAATGTTTGGGAGGGTTTCTATTAATGTAATAGATAGGGCGTTTTTCCATTAAATTCTGTACCCCTATGTGATATGAATTGTCTTGTGTGGCATGAATGTTAGAACTAGTGATTATGGAGTGGCTCCTATAATTGTTGGGAAAAACACGAACAGAAAGCGCAGCGGAATTTAAAAATTTTCCCAAAAAGCAAGATCGGACTTGCAATTTCTATTTCTAATCTTAGAGATTCAAGAACTTACAAGAATCGACACTTTCTTGACACGTTTTGAGCCGTCCTCAAACGCGCTTCATGCGGTAATAGCAACCCTCGTCCCTCGAAAGTTTTTTTCTACTAGATTCCAATGTAGGTTTCCTCTAGAGTAATAATCCACACCAACCTAGATTCAAATCATGTTAGGGAAAGTGCCAGCGATATAACATGTGTAAAGAAAGAAACATAAAACGAGAAGAAAGAGAGCAAGAGAATTCTCCCAAATTCTTGAAGCCATGTAGATTGGGCGTGAATCCCAAGTCACGCGTGAAGAGAAAAATTCGAACCCCTTAGACAATAAATAGGGCTAGGGTTTCAAACCCCTTAGTCTAATTGGAATTGGATTTCAACTTTGACTTTTCTTCTATTTTCTTTCTCTCCAAGTAATAGAAGTCTTATTCAAAATAAGATATCTATTCATTCTAGAAAAGAGCTTCTAATCAAATTAGGAATATTTAATTATTCTAACAATAATTAAATGTCTTATTCTAATAACATTTATTCTAATCATATTAGAATTAATATTTACTAGAATAATAAATAGAAGATATTTAGTATTTATTTATTTATTCTAATCAAATTAGAACAACTAAATAATTAAATATTTAGAATTAATTCTCTCAATTAATTCCATGAAGGGCTTTAGAATTAATTCTTAATTAATTCTAACGGGCTAAAATTAATTCTCTAATTAATTTTATTTGGCTTCATAATTAATTCTCCTAATTAATTATATTAGAGATTTATAATTAATTCTCCTAATTAATTATATTTGGGCTTTATAATTAATTCTCAAATTAATTAACATATGGCCCAATTATTCAATCGGACCACACACCCAAAACCATGCTCACGTGCCACACGTGTACTTTACACGTGTGGTCTCGTTTCGATCAACTATTTGATCTTTCCTTCAATACCCTTCGAATCTGGCATTTGTGTGTGACCCTCTAGGTTCATTTTCAGTTAGCAGTGAGACTAATACGCTTTATTAGTTCACAGATCATACAACCATAATCTAGCAACAGGTGTATGACCCCTACCCGAACAATGAATATATATTCGAAAGAACCTTCCAGTCAATGACAACTCGTGAGGTAAGATCCTCCTACCAACCCATCTCTCGATTAAGATCTAGGGCATGGGAATAATGAGAGCCCCACTAACCTCAATCTTAAAGCCAAGTTCATTTCATATCCATTTGATCTCAATCCAAGAAACTCTTTTCTTGATGTCTTGATCCACTACCTCGGTCGAGGGTTCAAGATGGCATATGAACGACTTGTGCAATAAGAGATCTTCTTGCATTACAGCAAGTGTAGGTCCTTTGTTGATTCTCATATGCTTCCATGTGCCACTTGTGCAGCCCCAGCATAAGCCTTGAATCAGTTGTCTAAGGCCACACCCTTTAAAGCTTATACTTAAGACTACAGAGTTAGCCCACAAAGCATCAATGGAATCTCAAGTTAAAGGATTAATTTACTCACGCCATTGACCTGTGAGATATTTCCTAATCTGGAAGTTTCTATTTCTAGGTATAGAAACTTCCTTTCCCATTTAGGAATCTTCTCACACGGGACACCTCAGTGTACCCGTTTTAATAACGAGCACCCTCATGTATTGCGTACGCATCAACTATGCACTTTACACCCCATGAAACAGGATGATCCTTCTTAAGGACGTAATCCCACGAGCAAGTCTCAATCGAGCCATATTAACACTCCCACTGTTTGTTGGGCTCATCGACTTGAAGTAGTTTCTAATCCAGCCTTGAGTTAGGGCTTATGTCATGTGCCATTCACCTAATGACAAAGTCCCTAACAACCTTATGGATTACGGGGAGTTCTAATATATGCACACGTAATGGAAACACACAAAACACGTATTGGCATATAAAGAAGTGTTTGCCTATGATAATAATCAATCATATATTATTCAAAGATTGTCTGTGACACAAGGAAAGTCCCAAAGCAGATTTCGTCGAACCGACTTTCTAGGGTACTATTCCTAACAATAATTGCATATAAGATAGGATACCCATGATCATCACATAATTAGTATCATGGTAGGATATGTTATCTGCTAATTGCCTCTGTGATGCACTTTATGTGAAACTGCATTAAACAAGACAATTAAAATTTGGATAACATTATATGTTGGTGAAGTCATTCGAAAATCCCATTTAAATATTGAGCAAAATTCGAATAAATAGGTATTTTATCACGGTAATAAAATTCCTAACATTTCATTAATAGGATTTAGGACTTAATAAGTGAAACTAATTGTCATCTCATGAGTCGTGGGGTAATTAGTGTAGCTTATTAACTCTTAGTTTCCTGATTAATTATTTTAAATAATTAATATTTCTTCACCATTTTAGAATGGGCGATGTCTCACGAGTCGTGGGTCATTCCAGCCTAAGTTTGGTTGAGATCTTTTGATTGATGGGTCCTGCTCAACACTAAAGGAGATATGGATGTCTTACGAGTCGTGGGTCCATGATTGAAAGATTAGTGATGCAAAAATATTACTAGGAATTCCATGGAGATGGAATTGGCAATTCGTACCTACCTATAGATTCTTAGACCTTTGGATGTCTCAGGAGTCGTGGGTCCAAAACTAAGAATGCTTGGGATCCTAGTACCCATTGAGAAAATAAGTTTATTCTAAAGTCGTTCGGATTTCTAGACTTTCTAAAAATAGTGGGAGAACATATTTCTAAAGACCTTGATAATATGTAATCGTTATTATTCAGCATGCTCATGATTTCTCTGTTTTTCCATTTAGGTTGTAGTTCTGTGATTATCTATAATTGAAATGGTAACCAAAAAGCCTTTGATATCCATCCTCGAATCAAACAAGTTGATGGGGCCTAATTAATCTGATTGGCTTCGAAATCTAAATATAGTTTTAGAATCTGAAAAGAGAAGATATGTTCTTTTCGAGGGAGAGCTTGTCGCTGAAGGCGAGGCTCCGACTCGGGCCGAAAGAGAGGCGATCGCGAAATAGTCTGAAGACAATCTTCAAGCCCGTTGCCTCATGTTGGCCACCATATCTCCGGACATACAAAGGCAACACGAGTCTATGGAAAATGGTTGGGAGATTTATGACTATCTCGAGCAATTATACCGCCCAAAGAGCGTGTTCTAAGGTACAATACCTCTAAGAAGCTCTTTCATCTAAGAATGAAAGAAGGTACAAGTGTCCATGAGCACGGTCTCAAGTTTCTTGCTTTGAACGAGAAACTGACCTCCATGGAAATGCCACTGAGTGAAGAACTAGCTGTGGATTTGTTGCTCGCATCGCTTCCACCATCATTCAATCCTTTCGTGCTGAACTTCAATATGAATCATCCTCATGCTACTGTAGCTGAGTTGATTAGTCAGCTTGTGACTGCTGAAGGCACGATAATGAAGGATCGTTAGGTAATGATGGTCACTTCCATTTCTAGGCCTTCTAAAGGCAAAGGGAAGAAAGTTCACAAGAAGAAGGGATCTCTTAAACCCGATGGAGGGATTAAAAAGAGAAAGGCCAGGAAGAGAAAGGATCAGACAGAGGACGTTTGCCATCATTGTGGCAAGAAAGGGCATTGGAAGAGGAACTACCAAGAGTACAAGGATACTCTAAAGAAAGGTACGTTTATTATTGAAGTAAATCTATCTATTGATTCTAATTCTTGGGTACTTGATACCGAATGTGGAGTCATATCGGTAATGATGTACAGATGCTAAATGAGGTTCGGCAGCTTCAAGAAGGAGAATGCGTCTTGAAGGTTGGGAATGGATCAAACGTTCAAGCCCAAGCCATTGGGACGTGTAGATTAGATTAGGTGTCTTTACTTTAGTTTTGAACAAAGTCCTTTATGTACCTTCTATTATTCGTAATATCATTTTCATTCTAATACTTGATTGTGAAGATTATGAGACTTTTTCTAGAAATGAAAACTTTTATCTTAAGAAGAATAAAACTTCCGTTTTGCTTGGTAAATTATCTAATGGACTTTATACAACTAAAGACACTAATATTTTGAATATACAACAATTAAATAAACGCAAAAGAGATGAAAAGATCTCGGCTTCTTTATGGCACACACGTTTAGGGCATATTTCCAAAGATAGGATTGCTAAGTTAACTAATTTAGGATCATTCTATGATAATGAACTTAAAGAGTTAACTCATTGTGAATCATGTCTTAAAGGAAAGATGTCCAAAACTCCCTTTAATGGTAAAGTGGAACGTGCCACTAAAGTATTGGATTTAATCCATACTGATGTTTGTGGACCACTTAGTGTAAGTACAAGAAACAACCATCAGTATTTCATAACCTTCATAGACGACTTTAGTCGTTTTGGTTATGTGCACTTAATGAAGTATAAATTCGAAGCCTTTGAGAAATTCTTGGAATTTCAAAAGGAGGCTGAGAACCAAATTGGTCACAAGATTAAGACACTTCGATCTGATCGAGGTGGCGAGTATCTAAGTGACGAATTCCTTAGTCATCTCAGAGATAATGGAATTATCTCTCAGTAGACTTCTCCGGGGAACTCCTCAATTGAATGGAGTTTCGGAGAGAAGGAACAGAACCTTACTTGATATGGTTCGTTCCATGATGAGTTTCATTGAATTGCCACCTTCATTCTGGGGTTATGCCTTAGAATCAGTAGTTAAGATTCTGAATCTTGTTCCCTCCAAATCTGTACCCAAAACCCCATTTAAGATGTGGTTTGGCAAAATCCCTAATTATTCTTACTTAAGAATTTGGGGTTGTCCTACTTACGTGAAGAGGACAGTGGGAGATAAGCTTGAAGCTAGATCAAGCTTATGCAACTTCGTAGGATATCCTAAAGAGTCAATAGGATATTATTTCTACGATCCTCTTGATCAAAAGGTCTTTGTGTCAAGAAATGCTACTTCTTTAGAGGACTCGTTCCTTAAAGAAAAGAAAGGCAAGATCGCAGAACTCGAAGAGGTTCGAGACCAAGGTCCCACGCCAAGTTCGCAGAATAACGTCCCTCAGCCAATCATAGAGAGTGATACATGCGTAAATCCTCCTCTAGTAAGACGTTCTGAACGTATTCCTAGACAACCAGAGAGATGGTATGATTTTCTCCACCAAACATCCCAAATGGATAATGATCCATTAACTTATGAGGAGGCACTGTTAGATTCAGACTCTGAACAGTGGAAAGAAGCCATGAAATCCGAGATGGATTCCATTTGCTCTAACCAAGTTTGGACCTTGTTTGATCCACCTGATGGGATCAGGCCCATAGGGTGCAAATGGATATACAAGCTTGGAGTAGATGGAAGCGTGGCAGCCTTTAAAGCAAGATTAGTTGCTAAAGGTTTCACTCAAAGACCAGGTGTAGACTTTGATGAAACCTTTTCCCCGGTTGCAATGCAAAAGTCCATTCGGATCTTGCTTGCCATTGCTGCATATTATGACTATGAGATTTGCAAATGGATGTGAAAACTGCCTTTCTCAATGGAGACATTGACAAAGACATTTACATGGAGCGACCCATGGGTTTCACATTCAGTGGGAGCGAACAAAAGGTTTGTAAGCTCCAAAGATCAATCTATGGATTGAAACAAGCGTCTAGGAATTGGAACATTCGATTTGATGAAGCAGTCAAATCGTTTGGCTTTATTCAAAATCCGAATGAGTCCTGCGCGTATAAGAAAATATTGGACACGTCGGTTCAATTTCTGATACTTTATGTAGATGACATCCTCCTCATTGGGAATGTGAAGGATGACATGAAAGTAAAAAAATCTTGGTTATCGAACCAATTTGAGATGAAGGATCTTGGTGATGCATCCTACATTCTCAGGATAAAGATCTATCGGGATAGATCTAGGAGATTGTTAGGATTATCACAGTCGGTTTACATAGACAAAATACTAAAGAGGTTTAGTATGGAAGATTCCAAAAGTGAGAAATTTCCAATGGGCCCGGGAACAGTTCTTTTGAAGAAGTTGTGTCCCAAGACTGAACTTGAAAAGTCCAGGATGTCCAAACTTCCTTATGCATCAGCTATAGGAAGCATAATGTATGCGATGCTATGTACTCGACCGGATGTGGCTTATGCACTTAGCGTGACTATCCGATTCCAATCTGACCCTGGTGAAGGTCACTGGACTGCTGTAAAGAACATCCTTAAGTACTTGAGAAGAACTAAGGATTTGTTCTTGGTTTACGGAGGCCAGCAAGATCTTGTCATCAGAAGATACTGTGATGCAAGCTTTGCATCAGACATGGATGACTTTAAATCCATGTCAGGATACATATTCTGCCTGAACGGCGGAGCAGTGAGTTGGAAAAGTTCCAAGCAAGCAACCACAGCAGATTTGACCACTGAGGCCGAATACTTAGCTGCAAACGATGCAGCTAAGGAAGGTGTTTGGGTAAGAAACTTTATCCACGAGCTGGGTGTAGTTCCTAGCATTAAAGACCCCATTACAGTGTTTTGTGACAACATCGGGGCGGTTGCTCAAACATGAGAACCAAGATCTCACCAAAGGACCAAACACATTTTAAGGAAGTATCACTTAATCTGTGATATCATCAAGAGAGGAGATGTGTAAATTGGAAGGGTCACATCGGCAGAGAACATGGAAGATCCACTTACTAAAGCCCTTAGTCAACAGGTTTTCGAAGGACATCTTCAGACGATGGGTCTTAGATTAGCTCCTGAGTGGCTTTGACAGGCAAGTGGGAGATTGTTAGGAATAGTGCCCTTAAAGCAGATGATTGCTTTACTATTTCCTTGTGAAATCACAAACAGTCTTTGAATAATATACGAAATGATTTTGTTCATAGGCAATCACTTCTTTATGTGCTTATTTATGTCTGTTTGGGTTGACTGTGTTTTGAATGTATTGAACTCCCCTAATCCGATGAGGCCGTTAAGAACTTTGTCGTTACGAGAACGACACATGGAACAAGTTCTTAACTCCATAGGCGAGGATTGGAAACTTCTCCAAGTCAATGAGTCCGATAGACAGTGGGAGTGTTGACCTTGACTCTGCTGAGACTTGCTTATGTGATTATGTCCTTTTGAAGGATCACTCAGTTTTATAGAGTGATAAGTGCACACGTTGATGCGTTCATAATACATAAGGGTGATTGTTACGAGAACTTCATCACTGTGATGTCCCGCGTGAGAACATTCCTAAATAGGAAAGGAAGTTTCCAGAAACTTCCAAATTAGGAAATATCTCACAGGTCAATTACGTGATTCATTAATCCTTAGACTTGAGATTCTATAATGTCTCATATGAGCTAACTCTGTAATCTTTGATATAGGCTCAAAAGGTATCGCCATATAGACACCTGAACCACGGCCTATGTTGGGATTACACAGTGGCATATGTAGAATTTGTAGAATCGATAAAGGACCTACAGTTGTTAAGAACAAGAATGATCTCTTAATGATTGAGTTGTTCGTAGTCCATTAAACTTAAACCCTTGGCCAAGGTGGATAAAAGATCAAGACATCTAGAAAATGGGGTTTTCTAGGATTGAGATCGAAATGGATATGAAACGAACTTAACTTTAAATATCAAGAATATTTAGGCTCTGAGAATATTCTCATGCCTTAGTTCTTGATTGAGAGATGGAGTTGTAGGAGGATCGTATTTCACTGATTGTCATTGACTGAAAGGTTCTTCGATTCATTTCCTTATTCGGCTAGGGGTCACACACCCATTGCTAGATTACGGTAGTGTGATCTGTTAAGTGATTAATTAATTAGGGAATTAATTAATTGCTATCACTGCTAATCGAATAATGAACCTAAAGGGTCACACACAAATTCCAGAACACGAGGGTTATGGTAGGATATTAATATGATTAACGAAGGATCAATATAGTTGATCGAAATAGGCATAGCACGAGGCTGATGCCACGTGTCATGTACACGTGGCTTCACGCGTGTCCCATTTCGTGTGATCTATTTCACACGCGAATTCTTTTCTAGAATTAATTAATTAAATTGTACTTAATTAATTTTGAATTAATTGTTAAGACTATTCTCAAATAAACTTAACCCAATAAATAATTAATTGGGAATTAATTTATTTATTGAATATTGACTTTTAACTTTAGGAAAGTTGAAAAGTCCAACTTCCTATTGTAGGAGAGAGAAGGTTATTCTTGCAAGACTTGGAGAACAAGTTGGGAACTTATTTTCTCCAATTAATCAAGTAATTAATTAGTTAATTAGTGAGCAAGAAAACAAAGTCCACTAGGTTTATGAAACCCTAGGGATTTTCGAACCCTATAGTATATATATACTAAGGGTGGTGCTTCTCTTATTCTTTAGACCAACACTCACGTAGTGTTAAGTTTTTGAGAGAAACCTAAAGAAAAGTTTTCGAAGTAAAAATTATTCTAGCCATTAACATAAGCCATAGAACTAGCATTCTCACTAGCTTGATCGAGTTCTAGGTCTGGTGTGGATACGCTTTCGAGGCCTTCTACTTCGGAGTCAAATTCGAAGGACCGTTCGAGGGACTTTCCGCTTGAAGGGTGTTTGTTAGGCGGTAACAACATCACAAGAAAGCTTCAATTAAAGTGAGTTTCTTGTTCTTCCCGACATTACAGTTCGAAAATTACAAGACAACGATTAAACTTTTTGGAAAATTTTTAAACTTCCACTGCGCACTCTTTCGTGTTTTCCAACAAAAATTGCAAATTAGGGACTAAATGATAAATTTACAAAGAATATGGATGGGGTTGTAATTAGCCCTAAACTTAGGGCTGCAAACGAGCCGAGTCGAGTCGAGTCGAGTTTTGGCTAAAAATACTAACTCGAGCTCGTGCTTGAAAATTGATATTGGGGATCAATTGTACTTTCATTATATTATTTGATTCAAATATATTCGAATTAGAATTAAAGATAGAAAATTTAAATGTATATTATTGTAGTAACATTTTTTTTACATTGATTTGATTGAATATATTTGAATCAAATAATATAATGAAAGTATATATTTTATATATAGTTAGTGTAAAATTAAAATAATTATAATTAAATAATAAGTATGACATGTTTATCTATATTATTAATTAATTTTTTTGAGTTAAATCTAAATTAAAATATTTTTAGCCACAATATAAGTAAATTTAATTTAAAATTAATTCGGCTGATGGTGTCTGATCCAATATGGCAAACTCCAACACTTTAGAACTTATAATGTGGGGAAACAGAGGTCAAGGACTCAGGCGAGGGTCGCCGGAACTGAGTGGGTTCTACCTGCTAGGAACAAACACGTAAACAGTCAGAAGGCCAAACTGCGAAATGGGGGGTGAAACCCAGTTTGGCTCTCCGACGCTCAAGCCAGTTTACCGGTGAAGAAGATGAAGACGAAAGTAAAACAGAGCTCAGATATGGAAGCTTGCTTACAGAGTATGAGTGATCCTGAGTATTTATAGTTGAGGGTCAGGGCCCTTTGGTAATTTGCCATCAAGTGGTCCTGCATTGATGTTGCCCTAGACACGTGGTGTAATGAGGAGCCTTTGAAAGGGATCACCTGCAAAATCCTGCAAAAAGGTGGGTGGCGGGCAACAGTGGCAGTTAGGCTTGGGTGTACTATATGTCAGAGAGCCTTTTAGGGTTGTTACCGAGGGCCAAGCATGCTCGTGTAGCACCCCGTACACGTGGAGGTGCCACACCCCCGCACTACAGGTCGATCCACACACGAAATAGATGATCCGTACCTGAATCAACCTGCAGTGAACGGGTGACAATGCAAGAAGACCGACTAGCTAAAACGGGGCTAATCATACATGCAATAGACCAAAGCAGAAGCATAATATACTATCGATCATTTATCCAGTAATGTATATTTGGACTTTACATATCAATACATTATCATCTCCCAAATACCTGACAAATAACATTAACAATAATTTCTTGAAAAAGGATAAATAAATAGATGCACCGTGCGGCTGAACTGTAAAGCTCGACTCTTGCCTAGTAGGTACCTGCAAAAATATTGCATATATATCGATTACACGAACAACCATATTACTCCATTAAATACCACCACTCCCATCACACCAACCTCCAATCACTCCGGTACTCCAACTCCCATTCACTCCAAGAACCTCCATCACTCCAGTCACGATAACACGATAATGGGAAGGTAGCGAGCCTTCACCATTCACGATAACACGATAGGGTTTGTTCTTCCTGTGGTTGGACGGACAACCACCAGCCCGAAGACTAGTCCAGCGCCCTCACTAAGGGGGCCTGGCCAGGAGAACGCGTTATTCCTGTGGTTGGACGGACAACCACTGGCCCGAGGACCAGTCCAGCGCCCTCAATAAGGAGGACCTGGCCAGGAGAACGCATGTACACGATTGTACGATAGCCACGATGATCACGATAACACGATAGTCACGAATTGCTTTGCATGATCTGGACAATAACACTATAATCACGGTACGTGCATGGCTTGGCATGACCTGACTTGCTTGCTAACAGTTGACACGACGATTCATGAACGTATGGACGTGCTTATTGATCACGATCTCCGTTCTGGAGTACACTGGGCAAGAAATAGAACAATTGTACCCTCATTAGATCATGACATGATAACACTATCAGATATAACACACGGCACATTCAAGTAACGAGATAGCATGCAATGAACAATGTAGTATAATATATTCATATTATGACATGCTATTGATCATATAATATCATGTTTGGATCATTTGAATTATTAAAGAAAGAATTGGAAATGCCAAGTTTATGTAGAAACTTTCTGTCTCTCCAGGGGTCTGGGAACGGCCGTTCCGGCCCGTAGTTCAAAATGGGAAGGGCCGTTCCCCACTCCCGAAGCTGCTCCCGAAGATGGGAACGGCCGTTCCCGTCTGTGAGACAACGTGGGAACGGTCGTTCCCCTCCTCGCCGCCTGCACAATATTCAAATTAATGGGAACGGCCGTTCCCCGGTTACAAAGGGAACGGGAAGGGCCGTTCCCGTTTTACAGAAGATGCAAAAGAACAGGGAACGAAGCAGGGGATGCACGAACACACCCCAAATCTTCTTGAAATTCATACAATTCCATTCCATAGACTACAACTCATGCAAGGAAATATATATACATGCTTATAGTATGCTAAGACCCAATATAAACACACAAATCATGCTCAATCATCAAGAATTTAAAGTTAGACCTCATAAACATATATATCACCAAACTCCATAATTCTCAAGATTTAGGCATGGAATTCAAGTCTAAAGCTTATAATCATGCTTCTAATGATTAAAACACAAGCTATTTCATACAAATCCTAACCCTAGCTTCATATATAAATTCCAAGAAAACATGTATGCTTCCCTCTCTTTCCTTGAAGAACTTAGAAGATGAAGATGAGGGTGAGATGATGAAGAAGCTTCAAGCTTGCAAGTAATCAATGGAATGGAAGATAGCTTGATGATGATGAAATTCCACTTCCCCTTCTTCTTTCATGGATGAACCGAGAAAGATGAGGATGATTCTATGTCTTGGAAAATGGAATGAATATGGAAGAAGAATGAAGAAGCCTATATCACGTAATTCATGCCTTGATTTTTGCGATTAAGTCCCTTTGATTAATCAAGTTATGCAATTAAGGATATAAGGTTTGGAAAATGATCAATTTAGTCCAAGAATATATTTATACAATTTAGTCTTTGGATTTAAAGAAATATAAATTAAGGACAATTAAGAATTAAGACACATTTGGCAATTAATTCACGTACCTGGAAAGCCGGAAATTGGGGCGTTACAGCTCGGGTTTGATATGGGCTTTAGAAGCTCGCAGGTTCGAGGGGGTACTTGGGCCAAAAGCGTTGGCATGGAGGGAATGAATTCACCTTTACGGCCATGGAAGAATGTCTTTGGGGGTAAGTCCAGGGGCCGCCCTCGAGGGTCATGTTATGTTTGTTATCACTGGCCTCACTCACCCGCTCGGGGGAGGCTAGGATTCCTTGTGAAGTTGGAGTGCACATTCCTTCGAGGGGAACTACCAACTTCGAGGGGGGCTTGAGGTGATCCACGAGGCGCCATGGTGTCATGCTTTGGCTAGGCCACGTGTCGTATATGTGTCTAGAGTGTATTTTAGCCTTATCATTTTGCCCCCCAATTCTGTAGTCACAGTAATATGGACTGTAGAATTCAGACTTTCAATTTTCGAGGGTCACCTTTGGCGGGGAGATTGCGCCCTCGAAATCCTTGTTCTGAAGAAGCATTAAATGCCATTTAAGCGAGTGGGTGCGCCTTTTGAGGAAACAACGTGTGACCATAGGGACGTTTGTGACGGTTCACAAAAGTGGGCAGTTTACCTAAGCGGGAATGATTACACCTTTTGAATTTATTACCCAAATTCCACCAACTCTCTCTCTTATAAATAAGGAGATTCGTATCCATTCACAAGTTCCTTTTCACGCAGAGACTTCCTTCAAAGCAACCAAAATTTCTAAGAGCCTTTTTGGCATTCTTCAGAGAATCCAAGCAACTCCAAGACTCCGAAATCTTAGGTATTTCCTTAAATCATTTTCTTTTGCTAACTTTCCCATTTGCTAACCTTAGAACTGTAGGTATTCTCCATTTCTCCTTTATTTTTTGCCATTTTATTCTTCATCTTCCGCCATGTTTGGCGAATACCTTAATGAGGTGGTCAGAGAATTTGAGGATATGGCTAGCTCTAGTTCCCCTTCCCACAATCCTACTCCCCACCACCAAACAGTAGAAGAAATTTTTGGTGAGTCTAGGGATGAGGAGCTTGATGCCGCTGTATCGGCTATGGGAGAACACAACCCTGGTGGAGTGGATCATCTCTTTAAAGAGATAGATTTGGTTTTGGAGGCGGAGCATCAAGGTGTTACCCTGCCCATGGCGAAGGATTCCACTAATCCCCATCGCCGTACTGTAACCGTAGCCATTCCAGGCCCAACCCACGAGGAGATGGCCGCTGGGCCTTCAGAGGAGCCCAACACAAAGCGCCGAAAAAGGGGTAAGAAATCCAAAAAATCAACGGAGGGGGAAAGCTCTGGCATGCAAGCCACTGATAGGACCCCTGATGAAATCAAAAGCACCGCAACCATGGGGGACTTCGTCAGATTGAGGGCTCCGAGGCACTTGGATGAGGGGTTTGTTTTTAGGATACCGGAGGCACACGAGAGGGCCAATAACCTTCTCCCCGGGAAAATGACAATTTACAAAGATACCATATCTTCTGGGGGATTAAGGTTCCCAATCCCAGTTCCAATGGCGATCATTTTAAACTATCTGAACCTAAGCCCTTCACAAATTCTCCCAAATGGCATAGCCCTCATCAATGCCTCCATTATTCTGATGAAGTGTACTGGGCATGAGCCCCTGATCCACAATTTCAATAGTTTATTCCAAGTGGCCCATTCACCCCGCTCGTCTCGGAGGGCTGGGTTTTATTATGTTCAAGCAAAATTGAATCTCAAGTTGATTGATTCCCCCTCATCTTCATACGACACTGAATGAAAGGAGAAGTTTTTCTTCGTGAGGGCTCCTGAGGGTGAAGATTTTGGAGTCCCTCGAGCGTGGGTCATTCACAGAGAAGTGCCCTTTGTAAAATCCCGTTTGGAGCATACATTTCCCATAAAATGGGCTCAAGATTTTACCCTCGCGATGAAGAACGAGGGTTGGCTCATCCCAGCCAAAGATTTAATGGATGATGAGGAGTTGTTATTCCTCTGCAGGCTTGTGACCCCTCCTGAGATGGTTGCTAACCCTCCCACTCGGAATTTGGAGAGAGATGGTTAGTATCTAGGATGCTAACTTTAGATAGGATTACTAACTTTGCCCCTCGAATTCTTGATAAGAAAGCTGACCCTTGTATTTTTTTCTTTCTTTCTTTCTTTTTTTTTTTGATAGGCATTGGTATACTTATGCCTGGAAGAGGTATGATGTAACGCCCCGCTTCTCCAGTGTTCGGGTTTCTCCACGTGTCGACTTTCTTGTGTGCTTGATTATGTAATTATGTGATTTATGTGGCCTTATTTGCAGCTCCTTCCGAGTTTAGGGGCTTGTTTGTAATTTTCTATTTCAAGGGTTTTTCGGTCATTTCTCACCCGATCGAGATTTTGACCTCTTTGATCCCTTCAACACGTTCGGGGCATCGAGACGAGTCCGTAGACTCTGAGTTTGCCCAATTCTGGCGTTGTTAACTCTTCATTCGATCGTTCCGTGTGTTGAGGACCCGGGATATAACACCCGGATCCTCGTTATTCGTGCCAAGAGCATGAGATTGCAGCTTCGTTCTCTCTCTCTCTCTCCCTCACCCGGCGAAACACGTACCACACACCGTTACACACACACAAATTCTAACTTCCTCGTTTCTCGACGGATTTTGACGAATCAATAGTGTTTTTCGATGAGCTCGAGGACGCGGTCACAACCGTACCAAGATCTTGGACCGACGACGACCGACGGAGGAGATACTTCCGATTTTCAGTCGGGCCAGGTGGGTGGTGGCAAGCCGCAACTTCGCTGGCCGATTTCGGCCGTCTCCGGCGACGATTCTTCGACATGCGCCATTTTCCCAGACAGGAGACTTCTCGGCATAATTTTTTGTGTAGGCGGCGTAGCCAACGGACGCCATGCGGCGGCACACGCGCCAATCAAAGGTGACAGCGGTGGCGCGTGTTACTGTAGCGCCACCAAACGCCGCCCTCCGGCAACTTTTTCAGGCGAGGGTTAGCGGTTTCCAAGGTTCTTCAACCTCCTGAGTTCGTTTCTGACACTGGTTTGGCGAGAAAGTGGCCAGAAATGGGGTTTTCCGACGAGGGGCAGCGGCGGACTTTAGAGGCAGCGGTTCGGCCTTTTCCGGCGGGATTTTGGTGACTAGTCCTTCACGAAAGTTACTCGTCTCAACGTGGACAAGCTCTTCGTGTTGGTGCCGGTGCGAAAACCGGCCGGTGGTGGTGAACCAGCGGCTGAACCCGCGGGTCCAAACCGGTCACTGTTCCGACGACTTTTTTCGGCAATTGAGATATGGATTTCGAAGGCCTCGTTACGGGCTTTTCAACGGTATGTCCGGATTTCGTTTTCGTTTTACGGTTTGAGTTTAATTGCAATTTATGTTCTAGGGAGTAGGTTCGGTTTTTCGTCAACGAAATCCGGTATGTTTGGTGTTTTCTGAAATTGTTTGAGGGCTTTTGTCGAGTAGGCCGAGGCGCACGTTCCTGTCCTTCCGGGGATTTTTCCGGCCACCGGAGGTGGTGGCTTGGCGGCTATCAATGGCGGTCCGGTAGGCTCCGGTGGCGGCATTCCGATGCCTTTCGGACAGTGTGTTCCTTTTGTCGTGGTGAGTCTATCACCGCTTTCCATTCGTCAATCGGACACTTGGTTGATTTTATATGAATTGATGAAGTTATTGTATATTATACGTTAATTGTTTTAAATTGTAATTTAATCTTGTATGCTTAATTAATCGATGATTATGAATTGTATAATGTATAATAATATGATATGATATATGAAAACTCGAATTCTTAACTCACTGATTTTATGAGCCTCTTTTCATGTCGATTACTTGCCTCAATTGATTTAATTGTGAATTGTTTGAATATATATGAGTTGGCATAATTATCCCACATACTTATTTAATTTGAAATACAAACTTAACGTTCATGAATCATACATGTAGCTTTAATTGTATGTTTAATTGTTAATTGAATCCTGTAAATTGATATATGATTTGATAATTGATATTGTTTAAACCTTATTGTTTGATTTTCTAAATGATAATAAATTGATGGGCTTCACGATTTAAAATAAATTGAATTCATTTAATTGGTTTACTTGTTTATATAAATTATTTGAATGTATTATGTGACTAATTGCAACGTGAGACATTAATTGAGCATATGAGCACATTCACGGCACATCATAATTATTATTAATTTCATATGCATGCCATAATATATCATTCTACTTCATGTCATCTCATTTCGTGCCGTGCGTCCTATTTGGTTCATATTGAGTCTCCTCTCACTGGTACACATTGTTCATTCTCTTGTACAGTTCGTTTCCAGGGCGGAGACTTCCGAATTGAATAGGTACCTGTATTGCTCATGCTTTATGTCTCGTGGTTTTCCAGGTGAGGGTGTTTTCGTTTTAGTTACGTATTAAACCCTACAACCTTTTGTGACAAGCTTTGACCAAAAACCTTATATATATATATATATATATATATATATATATATATGTTACTTTTAAAGTGGAGTTATCGAGTAAATTCTTCTGAAATTATACGTATGGACGTATATAAGCTTAAAATGGTTTTGCAACGAGGCTATGCTCCAAACCGTGTGTCTTCATGCTAGCTACGGATTAGGATGACACGGAGAGGTACGTGTATAGCATATGCCGAGTTGCACGGTAAGGTATGTTTTCTTATAGTATGTATCCTAAGTATGAAGTAAATGTTTTGCGAGATTATGCATGTATGATATGATCACGGGCCCAGGAACTTAGTACATGTGGCTATCCGGGGAGGCATGGGCCGACGGTGATCCCATGTGCTAGTTCCACTATGTTACGGTGATACCGGCCCTCGCTAGGAGGTTTAGCGGGGAATGGGAGCTGAGTGCCCTTGGGGAGGTCATGAAACCCCATTGGCCTATGTATGAGGTGGTCGGGTCTTGCTAACCCGTCCACCACCCGGAGGAAGAAGGTTGGAATTTATTTTATGATTACGTTTATGATTGATATGCACCGTGCGGGAAGGCCGGGACACGGATTGCCCAAACGAATATGTTTTATGATATGATATATGATCTGTGTGTATTATGATATATTGCATGATCACCTACTTAAAGTATTAAGGATATTTGTCGTACACAGTCGGAAATTGGTTGGAGATGATGCACGCTCACTCGCCGAGCCTTTATGTTTATGTATGAATTGTGAATGGAATGAATTAATATGATTAGTCATAAAATCTGAGCATTGCTTAGTCTTTCTCTTGCCCTTTTGGGAACTAATTTTAAATAAAACCTTGCTCGGGATTTATGACTTGCATGTGCATGTTTTATATATATGTATCGCTCCTGCTCACTCAGTCTTCTAGAGACTGACCCCTCTTTCCCACTTTTCCAGTTTCTTTTGCAGGTGTTGGTTACTAGGCGGAGTTAGAGTGTCGAGTCATTTTTCTAGTCTCACTCATTTACACTCACTGCATACTATATGGTTTCTAAGTATTGTATTGACCTTTTATTGTTGGCCGATGTGCCCTTATTGAATTGATATTATTTCGGGACAGGTTAGGACAGGTTCTGGAGCTAGTTGAACCCGTTGTTATGTTGTTGCCTTGTATTGATTTGGGACAGGTTAGGACAGGTGTATTGATTAGTGGAACCCGTATTTATATTCTTGTTGGATTCCATTTATTTCTTTGGTATTACATGAATGATTTTCTTACTTCCGCATTTTGGTTATTGTTGATTGTTCCAGGGTTAGCTTCATCCTAGTCAGGACTATTGTTTTGTTTGTCACCCGTTCGCTGTGAGTCCGATTCATGTATGGACTGCCTATTTCAGATGTGGATTAGACTCATAGTGCGGAGGATGTGGTGCTTGTCGTCCCGGGTGCTACATCTATAAGTGGTATCAGAGCTCCAGGTTACAAAACCGGAGTTCTAGTGTCGTGTCGTGTCGTGTCAAGTCTAGGTCGCACGGCTTAGGAACTACTTGTCAACGTGTGCATTGCATCGCTTTTAACCTTGAAATGTGATTATTTCTAAACTTTGTTGATTTATATTTTGCATCGATTCCATGCCTTTGGTGCTAATTACGTGGCATGAGCATGTACTAATCGCATGCATGTATTTCAAAATGAGTTGTGAATTATAGGTTACGAAGATAATATCAAACCACGGCCAATCTCTACTATAAATCTCGTCTAGCACCCGTTTTTCTTTCGGTTGGAAGTTGTAAGGAATGCATCGGAAATCTCAGACTAGAATTCAAGAGCTACGATCTCATTCAATTGGGTTATGAATCGGGGGATGAGATCCCTAATAGAAAGAACAATTATGAGAGCAACTTGTTGGTGTGAGTGAAGTTGGTGGATGCTTGATAAAGAAGAGTAGTAGGGTATGACGTCTTCAACTTGCAAGATAAACATTCACCCATCTGCATTACAAATTTCTTTCAACTGGATGCCATTGAATGTCTTAATTAAGGGGAAGAGTGAAGAAAACGTCGAGGATGTTTTGGATTCGATATTATATTAACACAAAGGTGAGAATTTTCAAGAGAATTAAAGTAAAGGAGGTTCGTGGTAATCAGCAACAAAGCTTAGCTTACTTGGAAAAGAAGCAAAGGAAAATATGGAAAATGGTATGCCTTGGGATTTCGATCGCGGAAGGAATAAAGGAAGTCAATCAATCCGGTGGATATAAATTTTGGAAGACAATCATACTAAAGGTTTTATCTCCGATGAGTTGGGGTATCTTTCAGATCCAAGCTGAATTGTCGTGTGGTGGGATCACGTTAAAGGATATGAAGCAACAAATGGGGATGATAAAGAGAGGCAAAGAATTGCTGGGTGGATTTCAGGCGATCAAGTATAAACAATTGGAAAGGGGGTTCATTTAATTATTCGAACTCCTAAAGAGTAAACCAAGGAAGTTTTGATTAAAGTGACAATCATGAAGAAGACTCGGACAACAATTGGAGGGTGATGAATATAAAAAAAAAAAAAAAAAAAAAAAGGGCAGGATGCTAATTCCATGAGCGTAGAAGGCTTCAGGTTCAAGAAATTGTAATTCCAAGCCGTGGAAATGTCCAAGTTGATGTTAGATAATTCTGAAGATTAGAAGACCGTGGGAAAAACAAGAAATGATCAACAGTTCGAGACAAGCTTATAATTCAACAAACAAGGAATGAGGTGCCGAGATAAAGCTTCTCATTGTTACGGTGACAGGTTCAATGCATCCATAAGCACGTACATCATTCACCGCTTTACATTATTTAAAAATTTTCTATTTATATACGCTTCTTCAATTGACATACTTGCTCAATTGTGTTGCATTATTAATTATTTGAAAACATACTATGTGCATTGACATTCTTAACTGGCATGCATTATTTAGTGTTTATTTGATAGGAATCTTCTTTGCTTCCCCATCAAGCATTACTCTGACCGAGTTTCATTTGAGTCATGAAGAGAAGAAATATTTGGGTTGCAAATTGTGAATCGAAATGGGAAAGAAATACCGAGAATTGAGAGGTGGAACCGGAGAATGGAACGAGAGAAGTAAGTGGTTATCCCTACCTATCATTTTAAAGAAGTTGTGAGTGAAATCACCTGGCATGTGGAACAACTAGAATCATTCAACCATGAATGCAAAAATGATGAAATTTAAGATTTGGGATCCGCGAGGTAGGGTAATAAATTCAAGGAATTAAGATAAGAAAATTTTTAAGGGGGAGAGTGCGACTACTCATAAACTTAAATTTGCCGTAATGTGAGGAAGTTACTTTTCGTGGTAACAATGGAAATACAAGACATGACGGACGTGAAAGACCTAAAGATAGTGACAGGAAAAGAATGAGACGGCTTTGACAGCTTAAACCTTTAAAGTGGAAGTCAAGCTACTATACTTGGGTTGAAGATCTCCATCACGCATCGAAGAGAGTGGTTCGTTTGGAAATTCATAAGTACGTAATTCTGACATCGAAGATAATGGTATTATCAGGGAACTTGTGATGGATGCCTTTGTTAGCTATGGTAAGAGGAATTTTAATCAAGCTAACCTCCTTGAAGACGGTGTTGACGACACCTAGTTAATCTAGTCCTCAACAAGAATTAAAACCAGTTGAAGTCAATGAATGGAGTTGGATTAGGAACTGAAGATTGGGTCGATATTATTTTCTCAACTATTAAGAAAAGAAAAAGTATACTTTCCACTAAACTTTTGAAATGTCATTAAACAACCCTGGTGCTGTGTAGGTGGTATACTCTTATATGGTTAGAGATTATAGAGTGAATCTGGTACAATGATGAATATTCTGAAAGTATACAGGATAGACTAGTACTCGGTTAACTGAAGAAGATAACGGTGAGTAAGGATCCGAAGGGAATCGAGAATAGGGTCAACTATTGGTCTGACTTTCTCATTCGAGTATATACTAAAGATATGAAAGACAAGTTGGAAATCAAGCCAACTAGAGATCAGACCATCCAAACCATGGAACTAAGTCACAACATCATTTCCATTACTACGGTGAACGGTACACTAATAATTCATGGCATAAGCATACATGCATTGTTTATTTAATTAACTTTTGCTATTATTGGATATACTTGCTAAACTGTAATCTGTGATGATTGATGTAATTTCTTAATTGGGTTATTCTGATATATATGTATGAATGTTTTAGTAAGTGTATTTACGTGCTAGAGGGATGTTACATTCCTTCTGTTTAAGTGGAAGGGAGATTTGAATTCTCTCTAATTTTGTGATAGAAAGATGATGGATTCTTTCTAACTTTTGTGCACGAGAGATGTTGGATTCTCTTGTACTTAGGTATTCGAGAGATGCTGGATTCCCTCGGATTTAAGGGTTTGGGAAATGCTGGATTTTCTCGAACTAGATGTTTGGGAGATTTTGGGATCTGTCAGACTTAGGTTGAGAGACGGGGTGCCCTCAATTATGTGCTCAAGAGACGGGGTTCTCTCATTTCTGTGTGCTCGAGAGACGGGGTTCTCTCCTTTCTGTGTGCTCGAGAGACGGGGTTCTGTCGCTTGCGTGTTGAGTGATGGGATTCTCTCTTGTTTGTCTTGGTTGCTTCACGCTGGACCTGACAACGACTTTCAAGTGACGAGTATGCAACGTAATCGAGCTTTGGGAACAGCGACAGCTATTGTATCCTGGAAGTGGTCGAAAGAGTTAAGGCAATCAACGGTCAAGTGTTCAGATGAACCTCAGCCACAACGAGACACCACGAAGAGAACTGATGCACATAATGCGAGCAAACTTCACGATGAGGACTTTACGCAACTCCGGGATGGATAGAAGTACTACAACTCGAGGTTTTCACTCAGTGTTAGGATCTGGGGACCAGATCCTCTTAAGGGGGAGAGGTTGTAACGCCCCGCTTCTCCAGTGTTCGGGTTTCGCCACGTGTCGACTTTCTTGTGTGCTTGATTATGTAATTATGTGATTTATGTGGCCTTATTTGCAGCTCCTTCCGAGTTTAGGGGCTTGTTTGTAATTTTCTATTTCAATGGTTTTTCGGTCATTTCTCACCCGATCGAGATTTTGACCTCTTTGATCCCTTCAACACGTTTGGGGCATCGAGACGAGTCCGTAGACTCTGAGTTTGCCCAATTCTGGCGTTGTTAACTCTTCATTCGATCGTTCCGTGTGTTGAGGACCCGGGATATAACACCCGGATCCTCGTTATTCGTGCCAAGAGCATGAGATTGCAGCTTCGTTCTCTCTCTCTCCCTCACCCAACGAAACACGTACCACACACCGTTACACACACACAAATTCTAACTTCCTCGTTTCTCGACGCATTTTGACGAATCAATAGTGTTTTTCGATGAGCTCGACGATGCGGTGACAACCGTACCAAGATCTTGGCCCGACGACGACCGACGGAGGAGATATTTCCGATTTTCAGTCGTGCCAAGTGGGTGGTGGCAGGCCGCGACTTCGCCGGCAGATTTCGACCGTCTCCGGCGATGATTCTTCGACACGCGCCATTGACCCAGACAGGAGACTTCTCGGTGTAATTTTTCGCGTAGGCGGCGTAGCCAACGGACGCCGTGCGACGGCACACGCGCCGATCAAAGGTGACGGCGGTGGCGCGTGTTATTGTAGCGCCACCAAACGCCGCCCTCCGGCGACTTTTTCAGGCGAGGGTTAGCGGTTTCCAAGGTTCTTCAACCTCCTGAGTTCGTTTCTGGCACTGGTTTGGCGAGAAAGTGGCCGGAAATGGGGTTTTCCGACGAGGGGCAGCGGCGGACTTTAGAGGCGGCGGTTCAACCTTTTCCGGCGGGATTTTGGTGACTAGTCCTTCACGAAAGTTACTCGTCTCAACGTGGGAAAGCTCTTCGTGTTGGTGCCGGTGCGAAAACCGGCCGGTGGTGGTGAACCTGCGGCTGAACCCGCGGGTCCAAACCGGTCACTGTTCCGGCGACTTTTTTCGGCAATTGAGATATGGGTTTCGAAGGCCTCGTTACGGGCTTTTCAACGGTATGTCCGGATTTCGTTTTCGTTTTACGGTTTGAGTTTAATTTCAATTTATGTTCTAGGGAGTAAGTTCGGTTTTTCGTCAACGAAATCCGGTGTGTTTGGTGTTTACTGAAATTGTTTGAGGGCTTTTGTCGAGTAGGCCGAGGCGCACGTTCCTGTCCTTCCGGGGATTTTTTCGGCCACCGGAGGTGGTGGCTTGGCGGCTGTCAATGGCGGTCCGGCAGGCTCCGGTGGCGGCATTCCGATGCCTTTCGGACAGTGTGTTCCTTTCGTCGTGGTGAGTCTATCACCGCTTTCCGTTCGTCAATCGGACACTTGGTTGATTTTATATGAATTTCTGAAGTTATTGTATATTATACGTTAATTGTTTTAAATTGTAATTTAATCTTGTACGCTTAATTAATCGATGATTATGAATTGTATAATGTATAATAATATGATATGATATATGAAAACTCGAATTCTTAACTCATTGATTTTATGAGCCTCTTTTCATGTCGATTACTTGCCTCAATTGATTTAATTATGAATTGTTTGAATATATATGAGTTGGCATAATTATCAAACATACTTATTTAATTTGAAATACGAACTTAACGTTCATGAATCATACATGTAGCTTTAATTGTATGTTTAATTTTTAATTGAATCCTGTAAATTGCTATATGGTTTGATAATTGATATTGTTTAAACCTTATTGTTTGATTTTCTAAATGATAATAAATTGATGGGCTTCATGATTTAAAATAAATTGAATTCATTTAATTGGTTTACTTGTTTATATAAATTATTTGAATGTATTATGTGACTAATTGCAACGTGAGACATTAATTGAGCATATGAGCACATTCACGGCACATCATAATTATTATTAATTTCATATGCACGCCATAATATATCATTCTACTTCATGTCATCTCATTTCGTGCCGTGCGTCCTATTTGGTTCATATTGAGTCTCCTCCCACTGGTACACATTGTTCATTCTCTTGTACAGTTCGTTTCCAGGGCGGAGACTTCCGAATTTAATAGGCACCTATATTGCTCATGCTTTATGTCTCGTGGTTTTCCAGGTGAGGGTGTTTTCGTTTTAGTTACGTATTAAACCCTACAACCTTTTGTGACAAGCTTTGACCAAAAACCTTATATATATATATATATATATATATATATATATATATATATATGTTACTTTTAAAGTGGAGTTATCGAGTAAATTCTTCTGAAATTATACGTATGGACGTATATAAGCTTAAAATGGTTTTGCAACGAGGCTATGCTCCAAACCGTGTGTCTTCATGCTAGCTACGGATTAGGATGACACGGAGAGGTACGTGTATAGCATATGCCGAGTTGCACGGTAAGGTATGTTTTCTTATAGTATGTATCCTAAGTATGAAGTAAATGTTTTGCGAGATTATGCATGTATGATATGATCACGGGCCCAGGAACTTAGTACATGTGGCTATCCGGGGAGGCATGGGCCGACGGTGATCCCATGTGCTAGTTCCACTATGTTACGGTGATACCGGCCCTCGCTAGGAGGTTTAGCGGGGAATGGGAGCTGAGTGCCCTTGGGGAGGTCATGAAACCCCATTGGCCTATGTATGAGGTGGTCGGGTCTTGCTAACCCGTCCACCACCCGGAGGAAGAAGGTTGGAACTTATTTTATGATTATGTTTATGATTGATATGCACCGTGCGGGAAGGCCGGGACACGGATTGCCCAAACGAATATGTTTTATGATATGATATATGATCTGTGTGTATTATGATATATTGCATGATCACCTACTTAAAGTATTAAGGATATTTGTCGTACACAGTCGGAGATTGGTTGGAGATGATGCACGCTCACTCGCCGAGCCTTTATGTTTATGTATGAATTGTGAATGGAATGAATTAATATGATTAGTCATAAAATCTGAGCATTGCTTAGTCTTTCTCTTGCCCTTTTGGGAACTAATTTTAAATAAAACCTTGCTCGGGATTTATGACTTGCATGTGCATGTTTTATATATATGTATCGCTCCTGCTCACTCAGTCTTCTAGAGACTGACCCCTCTTTCCCACTTTTCCAGTTTCTTTTGCAGGTGTTGGTTACTAGGCGGAGTTAGAGTGTCGAGTCATTTTTCTAGTCTCACTCATTTACACTCACTGCATACTATATGGTTTCTAAGTATTGTATTGACCTTTTATTGTTGGCCGATGTGCCCTTATTGAATTGATATTATTTCGGGACAGGTTAGGACAGGTTCTGGAGCTAGTTGAACCCGTTGTTATGTTGTTGCCTTGTATTGATTCGAGACAGGGTAGGACAGGTGTATTGATTAGTGGAACCCGTATTTATATTCTTGTTGGATTCCATTTATTTCTTTGGTATTACATGAATGATTTTCTTACTTCCGCATTTTGGTTATTGTTGATTGTTCCAGGGTTAGCTTCCGCCTAGTCAGGACTGTTGTTTTGTTTGTCACCCGTTCGTTGTGAGTCCAATTCATGTATGGACTGCCTATTTCATATGTGGATTAGACTCATAGTGCGGGGGATGTGGTGCCTATCGTCCCGGGTGCTACATCTATAAGTGGTATCAGAGCTCCAGGTTACAAAACCTGAGTTCTAGTGTCATGTCGTGTCAAGTCTAGGTCGCACGGCTTAGGAACTACTTGTCAACGTGTGCATTGCATCGCTTTTAACCTTGAAATGTGATTATTTCTAAACTTTGTTGATTTATATTTTGCATCGATTCCATGCCTTTGGTGCTAATTACGTGGCATGAGCATGTACTAATCGCATGCATGTATTTCAAAATGAGT
Organism: Lantana camara; assembly: GCA_037501455.1. Lineage (NCBI taxonomy): Eukaryota > Viridiplantae > Streptophyta > Magnoliopsida > Lamiales > Verbenaceae > Lantana > Lantana camara. Next base: position 22,885,671 of record CM074855.1, on the reverse strand, counting down.
TGTGAATTATAGGTTACGAAGATAATATCAAACCACGGCCAATCTCTACTATAAATCTCGTCTAGCACCCGTTTTTCTTTCGGTTGGAAGTTGTAAGGAATGCATCGGAAATCTCAGACTAGAATTCAAGAGCTACTGTAACGCCCCAGCTTTCGGCAGTTCAGGTATGATCGACACGTGTGCGTTTGAGAGTTAGCTTTTAATTATTAATTGTTTATTTCTTTAATTTTTCATAGCATGACATAATTTTATAAAATTATATTCTTGATATTTTATTGAAAATTCATATCATATCATATTTTTCGGATTTATTGAACGTGATTGCAATGTGAATTATTTTCCCGAATGTGATTTATTTCTTGTATGTCCTTAATTGCTCGTTTTCATGAATTTGGGATCTAATTGCATTGGACCTAATTGATCATTTAAAATGGGATTTGAACCTCATTGCATAACTTATTAAGTGGAGGGATTTAATTGCAAATTGGCCCTCTTTTCTCTTCTCCATAGCAGCAATCACGTACCAACATTTCCCATTTCATACACAACATTTCTTCCTTGTTCTTGCTTCTTACCTCAACCGATCCAAACCCTATCAAGAGAGGTGGGAGATTTCATCATTCAAGCATCAATTTTTGTGGGATTTGTGATATTTGGAGCATCATCATCATCATCACTTCTTCACCTTGTCTCCCATTTTTTTCATTTGAGGTAACTATGGAGTTTGGTTGATTTTATTGAAAATATATGATATATAGGGCTTTGTATTAGCTTGAATGATTTGTGTATTTGATGTTGGGAACTTAATTGTGAACTTTAAGCTTGAGTTTGATGCATTTATCTTGAGTTTTGTGGACTTGAAGCATGATGGAGTATATGGGTTTCAAATGATTGATTATGGATGATCTAACATGGGATTATGTGTTTTTATGACTTGTTGTTGATCAAAATGCATGTTAGCATATTTATTGTATCATATGTATGCATTTGAACTTGGCTTGAAGCCATTTTTGGTGGTTGATTGTTGTTTTGCCATTGCTGCTCTGTTCTGCTCTGCATACAGCTGCTCTCGTATTTTGGGAACGGCCCTTCCCAACCCCAGTTCAAAACTGGAACGGCCGTTCCCACGATGCTGAGACAGAAGGCCAGCGAGACTGGGAACGGCCGTTCCCATTTTGGCCTTTGAGACGGAAGGGCCGTTCCCAGCTAAAACGTTTTTCCCTTTTTGAAAACGCTGGCGCGTTTTCTATAGCCATGGGAACGGCCCTTCCCATTTTCAAAGGGAAGCCGGAACGGCCGTTCCCATAGTCCAGAATGTGTGCAAAATTCACTGCATAAAATTGCAATTTTCGCACCTCGTTCCGACGGCTTCTTTGACCCCTAATTGCTATTATATGACTGATTACATGTTGAAACGCAATATTTTTATGGTACATTGTATTTTTCCCGTCGTCTCGTTGCATTTCCGCCGTTCGTCATATTTGGTACATTTTGAGTCGTGTTTCACGGACAATTGTCTTTCTTGCACAGACCAGCTTCCTAGTGACGAGGAGCAAGCCCCGTGAGCTGTTTCCTTGGATATTTTTGGGTCGTTCAGGTGAGGTTTAATTTTAGATACATAGGACCCGTACAACCCTATGTGAAGTTTTAAGCCAAAACCTATCTATATACTTATAGTTTTCAAATGAGATTGGTTTTCAAATGTTTTATCGAACCATTGAAAGAAATTGATTGATTGATTGATTGATTTGGCGAGTAGTGTATTGCACTGTGGGCCCGAGGGTAGTGACTCGAGCCAACCTAGAAAGCATGGGCTGACGGGTAACTCGAGAGCTATCCTCACCAAATTGGGATGAACCCTGAACCCTCTAGGAGATTAGGGGAGGAAGGAGTTCCGGGCTTAGAGATTCATGTACCCTCTGCCCAGATTGATTGGATGGTGGTGCCTTGCAATCCCACCATCACCCGGAGGAAGAAGGCGTTATTGAAACTGCTAATTGTGCACAGTAATGAATTGCTTGATCACCTAATCACCTAATAATTGATTGATTGATTGATTGTACACAGTCGGTGTAAGGTTGGAGAACTGCCCCACTCGTCGGGCCATGAATTGATTGTATTGAATTGATTAAATTGAAATTGAATTAGTTGTAATCTCGGGCGATAAACTCTCTTCTTTTACCAAATTGTATTGATATTTCTCCTAAAATTATTACCCGAGACTATGACTTGCATGTTGGTGCGCTTATATTTATTTATACCCCTCGCTCAGTCTGTGTTGGACTGACACCTCAACTTTTCAGTGTTTTGTAGGGCGTGCTAGGCGAGAATTTAGAGTCTAGTGGTCTTTAAATTTGGGTCTAGCACACTTCGTTCCCACATTTTGTTATGTATAGCTATTTGGGATATTTTGTATATCGCCTTGTTATTTATATTGTTGGGAGATGATAATGTATTGATAGTGTGAATGTTGGTACCTATAAGTAAATAAATAAATATGGTACCTATACATATCGAATGAATGTTATTGCTTCCGCTTTTTATTACTCTGACTTGATTGTTGGTTGGTTTGAAATTGAGGGTACCCGCCTAGCCTTGAGTCATTTTATTGTCTCCCGTTCGCTATAGCTTTGATTCATGTATGGATTGTCCATTTCATAGGTGGAAAGGGGCTATAGTGCGGGGGATGTGGTGCCTGGCGTTCCGGGTGCTACATCCTACGGTGGTATCAGAGCTCGGTTGCAAAACTGGGTCTCTAGTGTCGTGTCTTGTGAGTCTAGGTCGCACGGCATAGGAACTAATTGTCAACTTGAGAGTCTTGCATTGTTATTTGATACTTGAACCTACTTGACTTACTTGAATTTGGGGTGACTTGTTGAATTCTAATGTATGTGCAATTTGTGAATTATTTGCACACATTGGCATTACTAATCGAACACGCATATTAGTGACTTGATTTCAGGATGGCTCGCGATAGACATCACCGTGATCGTTCTCCTAGACATCGACATCATCGACATCATCGCAGGAAGAGATCACCACCTCCTCCTCCACCTCCTCAGGCTCAGCCACAGGACTTCATGAACGCCGTGGTGGGTCTTATTGATCAGAGAGTTCGGGATTATGTTCCACCACCACCACCAGTGGCACCACCACAGCCTGGAGGCCAAATTTCAGCTGTTTTCAGGGAGTTTCAGAACCAGCATCCTCCCAAATTTTACAAAGGAAATGATATTCAGGCCGAGCAGTGGCTGAAAGAGATTGAGAGGATATGGGAGCTTATCCCGTGTGGGTCCAGGGAGAAGGCCCGTTGTACCATTTCTTTGATTCAGGGTGAGGCCTACTCTTGGTGGGAGAGTGCCCGGATTGTGTTAGATACTGCAGGCGAGGAAGTGAATTGGGAAGTGTTTGTCAGAGAATTTCAGAACAAGTTCATTCCTCCATCTTCTCGCACTAGGAGATTGAAGGAATTTACAGAACTGAAGCAAGGAAACAGGTCGGTCTCAGAGTACATCGCCGAGTTTGAGAGGTTGTCCCGCTATGCCCCTAATATAGCGAGTGATGATTTCCATAAGGCGATGCAGTTTGTTGAAGGCCTTAGACCGGATATTCAGGCAGCGATTGAGGCGGTCAACACGAGCACCTGGGTGAAGGCTACCAAGAAGGCTCTATTGGTTGAGGATTCAGTGAATGCGAGGCGATCTACTTACCGTTCAGGTTCAGGTTCGGGCTCAGGGTCTGGATCGGGATTCAGAGGTTCTGGATCGGGTTTCAGATGTACCGGATCAGGGTATAAGGGTTCAGGCTCGGGTTCTGCTTCAGGCAAGAGGCCGATGGTTTATTCTTCTCCACCACCAGCTCCACATGGCCCAGGGAAGAAGCCCCGACCAGCAGGACCAGTGATTCGAGCTCCAGTTGCTCCAGCTTTGCCACCACCACCCGAGAGACCTTATTGTACCTTCTGTGGACAGAGGACACACGTCTATGATAACTGCAGGAGGCGTTTGGGTTTATGCCTACTTTGTGGGAGTGATGAGCATATGGTAGACGGCTGTCCAGATCGCAGGATACCACCACCGGGGGCACCGAGACCACTGATTAGGGCTCGTGCTTATGCTTTGGAGGGTGAGCAGCCGGATGCTGATATTGATCCAGCCGCGGTAGTTGAAGGTACCATTTGCATACATGGCACGAACATTCATACCTTGTTTGATCCGGGAGCTACTCACTCCTTTCTTTCGAGTGCTATATCTGTTTCTTTGCCTTTGCCTGTTACTCGTTCTTCTGCATGTTATGTGGTTAGTACTCCGTTTGGTGGTAGTTTAGAATCTGATCGGGTGTTCAGAGAGGTTCCGGTGAGCATCGAGGGTCGGGTTTTCTTGTCAGACTTCATTGAGCTGCCGATGACTTGCTATGGATCTATCTTGGGCATGGATTGGTTGTACAGACATTCTGCCACAGTTGATTGCAGAGCGAAGAAGGTTCAGTTGGGATCAGATCTGATAGTAGGTTGGAGTTCCAAGACTGTACCGCTACTTTCTTTTTCTGAAGCTCATAAGTTGGTTCGAGAGGGAGCCACGGGTTTCATTGCTTATATTCTTAACAAACCTAAGGATCAGAGTAAGCTCGAAGAAACAGAAGTAGTGAAGGAATTTCCCGAGGTCTTTCCTAAGGATTTGGATTCTTTACCTCCAGAACGGGAAATTGAGTTTGTGGTTGATTTGTACCCGAATGCAGAGCCATACTCCAAGGCTCCGTATCGTATGGCTCCGGCCGAGTTGAAAGAGTTGAAGACTCAACTTGATACGTTGTTGGAGATTGGGTACATTAGACCGAGTTCTTCTCCTTGGGGTGCACCGGTTTTGTTTGTAAAGAAGAATGACGGGACCTTGAGAATGTGCATAGACTATAGGGAGTTGAACCGGATGACGATCAAGAACAAGTATCCTCTTCCACATATCGAGGAGTTGTTTGACATACTTCAGGGGTCGAAAGTCTATTCGAAATTGGATTTGAGACAAGGATACTACCACCTGCGTATCCGAGCAGGGGATATTTCTAAGACAGGATTTAACACTCGGTACGGGCATTATGAGTTTGTTGTGATGCCGTTTGGTTTGACTAATGCCCCAGCAGCTTTTATGGATATGATGCACAGGATTTTCAGGCCTTTTCTGGATAAGTTCGTGGTCATTTTTATTGATGATATCCTGGTTTTCTCGAAGTCTGCCGAGGAGCATGCAAGACACCTCCAGTTGGTATTAAGGACTTTGAAGGAGCATCAGTTGTTTGCCAAATTCAGCAAGTGTGAGTTCTGGATTGACAGGGTGTCATTCTTGGGTCACGTGATTTCGGGCCACGGTTTGGAAGTCGATCCTTCCAAGATTGAGTCGGTTCTGAAGTGGGAGAAACCTAGGAATGCCTCTGAGATTAGGAGTTTCTTGGGATTGGCAGGTTATTACCGGAGGTTTGTTAAGGATTTCTCCAGGTTAGCGGCTCCTTTAACCCGGTTGACGAAGAAGAATGTGAAATTCGATTGGAATGAAGATTGTGAGAAGAGTTTCACTTTCTTGAAGGAGAAGTTAGTGTCTGCTCCAGTGTTAGCCCTTCCGGAAGGTTCTGAAGGGTATGCTGTTTATACGGATGCTTCTAAGGAAGGCTTGGGATGTGTGTTGACTCAGAAGGGTAAAGTAATTGCTTATGCATCCCGAAAATTGAAAGAGCATGAGAAGAATTATCCGACACATGATCTTGAGCTTGCTGCCGTAGTCTTTGCACTTGGGAAGTGGAGACATTATTTGTATGGGGTGTCTTTCGAGATTTTCACCGACCACAAAAGCCTCCAGTATTTATTCACTCAGAAGGATTTGAATATGAGGCAACGGCGTTGGATGGAAAGGTTGGAAGATTATGATTGCACGATCAAGTATCATCCTGGCAAAGCCAACGTGGTCGCCGATGCACTTAGTAGGAAGGCTAGTGTGACGAACTTGGAAGTGGGTGAGAGTAGTGGAATCGAGCCAATTATTTTAAAGGCTCGAGTTTCTAATATTTTGGTCCAGTCAGAATTGAAGCACAAGTTGTTTGAGGCTCAGGGTACGGATTTGGAAGTTCAGAGATTGGTAGCTAAGGCAAGAGCTGATCCGGAGTGTCCATTCGGGTTCGATGAAACCGGTCTTCTTCGTTTCAAGAACCGAGTGGTTGTGCCCGAAGAGTTGAAACGGGTATTGCTCGAGGAAGCTCACAGATTGGCTTATTCTATCCACCCCGGAGGAAACAAGATGTATAAGGATTTAAGGCAATATTATTGGTGGCGTGGATTGAAGAAAGATGTGGCCGAGTATGTGAAGCATTGTCTCACTTGTCAGAAAGTGAAAGCCGAGCATCAGAAACCGGGAGGTCTTCTTCAGCCGTTACCTATTCCTGAGTGGAAGTGGGAACAGGTGACGATGGATTTCGTGTCCGGATTACCTAAAGTGAAAGGTGGATTTGATGGGATTTGGGTGATTGTGGACCGTTTGACGAAGTCTGCACATTTTCTACCGGTTCGGATGTCGTATAAGATTCGCAAGCTAGCCGAGCTTTATAACCGGGAGATTGTTAGACTTCACGGGATTCCGATTAGTATAGTTTCAGATAGAGATCCACGGTTCACTTCGAGGTTGTGGCGTGAATTGCAAGAGGTTTTGGGTACGAAGCTCCAGTTTAGTACAACTTTTCATCCTCAGACGGATGGTCAGTCCGAGAGATTAATAAGGTATCTCGAGGATTTGCTTCGAGCTTGTTCTTTGGATTTTCAGTCGTCTTGGCATGATCAGCTACCTTTGATTGAGTTTGCGTACAACAACAGTTTTCAGGCTTCGATTGGAATGGCACCGTATGAGCTACTTTATGGTCGGAAGTGTCGTTCTCCGTTGTTCTTTGACTTGGAAGAGTGGAAATGGACTAAACAGGAAGGTGTTAAGAAAGGTGAGAAATTGGAAAAACCTTCCAAGGCCGTTGAAGCTATGATTGAGAAAGTCCACTTAATAAAACAACGGATGAAAGCAGCTCAGGACAGACAGAAGAGCTACGCCGATCGTCGCAGAAGGGATCTCGAGTTTGAGGTTGGAGACCGGGTATTCTTGAAGGCGTCTCCACGTAAAGGATTTGCTCGGATTGGGAAAGGAGGTAAACTTAAACCTCGTTATTTAGGTCCTTATGAGATTTTGGAAAGAATTGGAGAAGTTGCTTACAGATTGGACCTACCACCGAGTCTCACGGGGATTCATAACGTATTTCACGTGTCTCAGCTGAGAAAATACTACCCCGATGAAACAGAGATCATTCCTGTTGAAGAAGTGGAATTGGAACCGAGTCTTACCTTTGTTCAGAAACCGGTCAAGATATTGGATAAGAAGTTTCAGGAATTAAGAAACCGGAGGATTCCCATGGTTAAGGTTCTTTGGAGAAGTGATAAGACCGAAGAAGCCACGTGGGAGACCGAAGACAAAATGAGACGGTTCCATCCAGAGTTGTTCCCTTCCGATCAGTGAATCTGGGGACCAGATTCTTTTAAGGAGGGAGGATTGTAACGCCCCAGCTTTCGGCAATTTAGGTATGATCGACACGTGTGCGTTTGAGAGTTAGTTTTTAATTATTAATTGTTTATTTCTTTAATTTTTCATAGCATGACATAATTTTATAAAATTATATTCTTGATATTTTATTGAAAATTCATATCATATCATATTTTTCGGATTTATTGAACGTGATTGCAATGTGAATTATTTTCCCGAATGTGATTTATTTCTTGTATGTCCTTAATTGCTCGTTTTCATGAATTTGGGATCTAATTGCATTGGACCTAATTGATCATTTAAAATGGGATTTGAACCTCATTGCATAACTTATTAAGTGGAGGGATTTAATTGCAAATTGGCCCTCTTTTCTCTTCTCCATAGCAGCAATCACGTACCAACATTTCCCATTTCATACACAACATTTCTTCCTTGTTCTTGCTTCTTACCTCAACCGATCCAAACCCTATCAAGAGAGGTGGGAGATTTCATCATTCAAGCATCAATTTTTGTGGGATTTGTGATATTTGGAGCATCATCATCATCACTTCTTCACCTTGTCTCCCATTTCTTTCATTTGAGGTAACTATGGAGTTTGGTTGATTTTATTGAAAATATATGATATATAGGGCTTTGTATTAGCTTGAATGATTTGTGTATTTGATGTTGGGAACTTAATTGTGAACTTTAAGCTTGAGTTTGATGCATTTATCTTGAGTTTTGTGGACTTGAAGCATGATGGAGTATATGGGTTTCAAATGATTGATTATGGATGATCTAACATGGGATTATGTGTTTTTATGACTTGTTGTTGATCAAAATGCATGTTAGCATATTTATTGTATCATATGTATGCATTTGAACTTGGCTTGAAGCCATTTTTGGTGGTTGATTGTTGTTTTGCCATTGCTGCTCTGTTCTGCTCTGCATACAGCTGCTCTCGTATTTTGGGAACGGCCCTTCCCAACCCCAGTTCAAAACTGGAACGGCCGTTCCCATGATGCTGAGACAGAAGGCCAGCGAGACTGGGAACGGCCGTTCCCATTTTGGCCTTTGAGCCGGAAGGGCCGTTCCCAGCCAAAACGTTTTTCCCTTTTTGAAAACGCTGGCGCGTTTTCTGTAGCCATGGGAACGGCCCTTCCCATTTTCAAAGGGAAGCCAGAACGGCCGTTCCCATAGTCCAGAATGTGTGCAAAATTCACTGCATAAAATTGCAATTTTCGCACCTCGTTCCGACGGCTTCTTTGACCCCTAATTGCTATTATATGACTCATTACATGTTGAAACGCAATATTTTTATGGTACATTGTATTTTTCCCGTCGTCTCGTTGTATTTCCGCCGTTCGTCATATTTGGTACATTTTGAGTCGTGTTTCACGGACAATTGTCTTTCTTGCACAGACCAGCTTCCTGGTGACGAGGAGCAAGCCCCGTGAGCTGTTTCCTTGGATATTTTTGGGTCGTTCAGGTGAGGTTTAATTTTAGATACATAGGACCCGTACAACCCTATGTGAAGTTTTAAGCCAAAACCTATCTATATACTTATAGTTTTCAAATGAGATTGGTTTTCAAATGTTTTATCGAACCATTGAAAGAAATTGATTGATTGATTGATTGATTTGGCGAGTAGTGTATTGCACTGTGGGCCCGAGGGTAGTGACTCGAGCCAACCTGAAAAGCATGGGACGGGTAACTCGAGAGCTATCCTCACCTAATTGGGATGAACCCTGAACCCTCTAGGAGATTAGGGGAGGAAGGAGTTCCGAGCTTAGGGATTCATGTACCCTCTGCCCAGATTGATTGCATGGTGGGGCCTTGCAATCCCACCATCACCCGGAGGAAGAAGGCGTTATTGAAACTGCTAATTGTGCACAGTAATGAATTGCTTGATCACCTAATCACCTAATAATTGATTGATTGATTGATTGTACATAGTCGGTGTAAGGTTGAAGAACTGCCCCACTCGCCGGGCCACGAATTGATTGTATTGAATTGATTAAATTGAAATTGAATTAGTTGTAATCTCGGGCGATAAACTCTCTTCTTTTACCAAATTGTATTGATATTTCTCCTAAAATTATTACCCGAGACTATGACTTGCATGTTGGTGCGCTTATATTTATTTATACCCCTCGCTCAGTCTGTGTTGGACTGACACCTCAACTTTTCAGTGTTTTGCAAGGCGTGCTAGGCGGGAATTTAGAGTCTAGTGGTCTTTAAATTTGGGTCTAGCACACTTCATTCCCACATTTTGTTATGTATAGCTATTTGGGATATTTTGTATATCGCCTTGTTATTTATATTGTTGGGAGATGATAATGTATTGATAGTGTGAATGTTGGTACCTATAAGTAAATAAATAAATATGGTACCTATACATATCGAATGAATGTTATTGCTTTATTACTCTGACTTGATTGTTGGTTGGTTTGAAATTGAGGGTACCCGCCTAGCCTTGAGTCATTTTATTATGTCCCGTTCGCTATAGCTTTGATTCATGTATGGATTGTCCATTTCATAGGTGGATTGGAGCTATAGTGCGGGGGATGTGGTGCCTGGCGTTCCGGGTGTTACAGGTACGATCTCATTCAATTGGGTTATGAATTGGGGGATGAGATCCCTAATAGAAAGAACAATTATGAGAGCAACTTGTTGGTGTGAGTGAAGTTGGTGGATGCTTGATAAAGAAGAGTAGTAGGGTATGACGTCTTCAACTTGCAAGATAAACATTCACCCATCTGCATTACAAATTTCTTTCAACTGGATGCCATTGAATGTCTCAATTAAGGGGAAGAGTGAAGAAAAGGTCGAGGATGTTTTGGATTCGATATTATATTAATACAAAGGTGAGAATTTTCAAGAGAATTAAAGTAAAGGAGGTTCGTGGTAATCAGCAACAAAGCTTAGCTTACTTGGAAAAGAAGCAAAGGAAAATATGGAAAATGGTATGCCTTCGGATTTCGATCGCGGAAGGAATAAAGGAAGTTAATCAATCCGGTGGATATAAATTTTGGAAGACAATCATACTAAAGGTTTTATCTCCGATGAGTTGGGGTATCTTTCAGATCCAAGCTGAATTGTCGTGTGGTGGGATCACGTTAAAGGATATGAAGCAACAAATGGGGATGATAAAGAGAGGCAAAGAATTGCTGGGTGGATTTCAGGCAATCAAGTGTAAATAATTGGAAAGGGGGTTCATTTAATTATTCGAACTCCTAAAGAGTAAACCAAGGAAGTTTTGATTAAAGTGACAATCATGAAGAAGACTCGGACAACAATTGGAGGGTGATGATTAAAAATAAAAATAAAAGGGCAAGATGCTAATTCCATGAGCGTAGAAGGCTTCAGGTTCAAGAAATTGTAATTCCAAGCCGTGGAAATGTCCAAGTTGATGTTAGATAATTCTGAAGATTAGAAGACCGTGGGAAAAACAAGAAATGATCAACAGTTCGAGACAAGCTTATAATTCAACAAACAAGGAATGAGGTGCCGAGATAAAGCTTCTCATTGTTACAGTGACAGGTTCAATGCATCCATAAGCACGTGCATCATTCACCGCTTTACATTATTTAAAAATTTTCTATTTATATATGCTTCTTCAATTGACATACTTGCTCAATTGTGTTGCATTATTAATTATTTGAAAACATACTATGTGCATTGACATTCTTAACTGGCATTCATTATTTAGTGTTTATTTGATAGGAATCTTCTTTGCTTCCCCATCAAGCATTACTCTGACCGAGTTTCATTTGAGTCATGAAGAGAAGAAATATTTGGGTTGCAAATTGTGAATCGAAAGGGGAAAGAAATATCGAGAATTGAAATATTTGGGTTGCAAATTGTGAATCGAAAGGGGAAAGAAATATCGAGAATTGAGAGGTGGAACCGGAGAATGGAACGAGAGAAGTAAGTGGTTATCCCTACCTATCATTTTAAAGCAGTTGTGAGTGAAATCACCTGACATGTGGAACAACTAGAATCATTCAACCATGAATGCAAAAATGATGAAATTTAAGATTTGGGATCCGCAAGGTAGGGTAATAAATTCAAGGAATTAAGATAAGAAAATTTTTAAGGGGGAGAGTGCGACTACTCATAAACTTAAATTTGCCGTAATGTGAGGAAGTTACTTTTCGTGGTAACAATGGAAATACAAGCTATGACGGACGTGAAAGACCTAAAGATAGTGACAGGAAAAGAATGAGACGGCTTTGTCAGCTTAAATCTTTAAAGTGGAATTCAAGCTACTATACTTGGGTTGAAGATCTCCATCACGCATCGAAGAGAGTGGTTCGTTTGGAAATTCATAAGTACGTAATTCTGACATCGAAGATAATGGTATTATCAGGGAACTTGTGATGGATGCCTTTGTTAGCTATGGTAAGAGGAATTTTAATCAAGCTAACCTCCTTGAAGACGGTGTCGACGACACCTAGTTAATCTAGTCCTCAACAAGAATTAAAACCAGTTGAAGTCAATGAATGGAGTTGGATTAGGAACTGAAGATTGGGTCGATATTATTTTCTCAACTATTAAGAAAAGAAAAAGTTTACTTTCCACTAAACTTTTGAAATGTCATTAAACAACCCTGGTGCTGTGTAGGTGGTATACTCTTGTATGGTTAGAGATTATAGAGTGAATCTGGTACAATGATGAATATTCTGAAAGTATACAGGATAGACCAGTACTCGGTTAACTGAAGAAGATAACGGTGAGTAAGGATCCGAAAGGAATCGAGAATAGGGTCAACTAGGGGTCTGACTTTCTCATTCGAGTATATACTAAAGATATGAAAGACAAGTTGGAAATCAAGCCAGCTAGAGATCAGACCATCCAAACCATGGAACTAAGTCACAACATCATTTTCATTACTACGGTGAAGGGTACACTAATCATTCATGGCATAAGCATACATGCATTGTTTATTTAATTAACTCTTGCTATTATTGGATATACTTGCTAAACTGTAATCTGTGATGATTGATGTAATTTCTTAATTGGGTTATTTTGATATATATATATAAATGTTTTAGTAAGTGTATTTACGTGCTAGAGGGATGTTACATTCCTTCTGTTTAAGTGGAAGGGAGATTTGAATTCTCTTTAATTTTGTGATAGAAAGATGATGGATTCTTTCTAACTTTTGTGCACGAGAGATGTTGGTTTCTCTTGTACTTAGGTATTCGAGAGATGCTGGATTCCCTCGGATTTAGGGGTTTGGGAAATGCTGGATTTTCTCGAACTATATGTTTGGGAGATTTTGGGATCTGTCAGACTTGGGTTGAGAGACGGGGTGCCCTCAATTATGTGCTCGAGAGACGGGGTTCTCTCATTTCTGTGTGCTCGAGAGACGGGGTTCTCTCCTTTCTGTGTGCTCGAGAGACGGGGTTCTCTCGCTTGCGTGTTGAGAGATGGGATTCTCTCTTGTTTGTCTTGGTTGCTTCACGCTGGACCTGACAACGACTTTCAAGTGACGAGTATGCAACGTAATCGAGCTTTGGGAACAGCGACAACTATTGTATCCTGGAAGTGGTCGAAAGAGTTAAGGCAAACAACGGTCAAGTGTTCAGATGAACCTCAGCCACAACGAGACACCACGAAGAGAACTGATGCACATAATGCGAGCAAACTTCACGATGAGGACTTTACGCAACTCCGGGATGGATAGAAGTACTACAACTCGAGGTTTTCACTCAGTGTTAGGATCTGGGGACCAGATCCTCTTAAGGGGAGAGGTTGTAACGCCCCGCTTCTCCAGTGTTCGGGTTTCGCCACGTGTCGACTTTCTTGTGTGCTTGATTATGTAATTATGTGATTTATGTGGCCTTATTTGCAGCTCCTTCCGAGTTTAGGGGCTTGTTTGTAATTTTCTATTTCAATGGTTTTTCGGTCATTTCTCACCCGATCGAGATTTTGACCTCTTTGATCCCTTCAACACGTTTGGGGCATCGAGACGAGTTCGTAGACTCTGAGTTTGCCCAATTCTGGCGTTGTTAACTCTTCATTCGATCGTTTTGTGTGTTGAGGACCCGGGATATAACACCCGGATCCTCGTTATTCGTGCCAAGAGCATGAGATTGCAGCTTCGTTCTTTCTCTCTCTCCCTCACCCAGCGAAACACGTACCATACACCGTTACACACACACAAATTCTAACTTCCTCGTTTCTCGATGCATTTTGACGAATCAATATTGTTTTTCGATGAGCTCGACGACGCGGTCACAACCGTACCAAGATCTTGGCCCGACGACGACCGACGGAGGAGATATTTCCGATTTTCAGTCGGGCCAAGTGGGTGGTGGCAGGCCGCGACTTCGCCGGCCGATTTCGGCCATCTCCGGCGACGATTCTTCGACACGCGCCGTTGACCCAGACAGGAGACTTCTAGGCGTAATTTTTCATGTAGGCGGCGTAGCCAACGGACGCCGTACGGCGGCACACGCGCCGATCAAAGGTGACGGCGGTGGCGCGTGTTACTGTAGCGCCACCAAACGCCGCCCTCCGGTGACTTTTTCAGGCGAGGGTTAGCGGTTCCCAAGGTTCTTCAACCTCCTGAGTTCGTTTCCAGCACTGGTTTGGCGAGAAAGTGGCCGGAAATGGGGTTTACCGACGAGGGGCAGCGGCGGACTTTAGAGGCGGCGGTTCGGCCTTTTCCGGCGGGATTTTGGTGACTAGTCCTTCACGAAAGTTATGGGCAAGCTCTTCGTGTTGGTGCCAGTGCGAAAACCAGCCGGTGGTGGTGAACCGGCGGCTGAACCCGCGGGTCCAAACCGGTCACTGTTCCGACGATTTTTTCGGCAATTGAGATATGGGTTTTGAAGGCCTCGTTACGGGCTTTTCAACGGTATGTCTGGATTTCGTTTTCGTTTTACTGTTTGAGTTTAATTGCAATTTATGTTCTAGGGAGTAAGTTCGGTTTTTCGTCAATGAAATCCGGTGTGTTTGGTGTTTTCTGAAATTGTTTGAGGGCTTTTGTCGAGTAGGCCGAGGCGCACGTTCCTGTCCTTCCGGGGATTTTTCCGGCCACCGGAGGTGGTGGCTTGGCGGCTGTCAATGGCGGTCCGACATGCTCCGGTGGCGGCATTCCGATGCCTTTCGGACAGTGTGTTCCTTTCGTCGTGGTGAGTCTATCACCGCTTTCCGTTCGTCAATCGGACACTTGGTTGATTTTATATGAATTTCTGAAGTTATTGTATATTATACGTTAATTGTTTTAAATTGTAATTTAATCTTGTACGCTTAATTAATCGATGATTATGAATTGTATAATGTATAATAATATGATATGATTTATGAAAACTCGAATTCTTAACTCATTGATTTTATGAGCCTCTTTTCATGTCGATTACTTGCCTCAATTGATTTAATTGTGAATTGTTTGAATATATATAAGTTGGCATAATTATCCCACATACTTATATAATTTGAAATACGAACTTAACGTTCATGAATCATACATGTAGCTTTAATTGTATGTTTAATTGTTAATTGAATCCTGTAAATTGATATATGATTTGATAATTGATATTGTTTAAACCTTATTGTTTGATTTTCTAAATGATAATAAATTGATGGGCTTCATGATTTAAAATAAATTGAATTCATTTAATTGGTTTACTTGTTTAAATAAATTATTTGAATGTATTATGTGACTAATTGCAACGTGAGACATTAATTGAGCATATGAGCACATTCACGGCACATCATAATTATTATTAATTTCATATGCATGCCATAATATATCATTCTACTTCATGTCATCTCATTTCGTGCCGTGCGTCCTATTTGGTTCATATTGAGTCTCCTCTCACTGGTACACATTGTTCATTCTCTTGTACAGTTCATTTCCAGGGCGGAGACTTCCGAATTGAATAGCCACCTGTATTGCTCATGCTTAATGTCTCGTGGTTTTCCAGGTGAGGGTGTTTTCGTTTTAGTTACGTATTAAACCCTACAACCTTTTGTGACAAGCTTTGGCCAAAAACCTTATATATATATATATATATATATATATATATATGTTACTTTTAAAGTGGAGTTATCGAGTAAATTCTTCTGAAATTATACGTATGGACGTATATAAGCTTAAAATGGTTTTGCAACGAGGCTATGCTCCAAACCGTGTGTCTTCATGCTAGCTACGGATTAGGATGACACGGAGAGGTACGTGTATAGCATATGCCGAGTTACACGGTAAGGTATGTTTTCTTATAGTATGTATCCTAAGTATGAAGTAAATGTTTTGGCGAGATTATGCATGTATGATATGATCACGGGCCCAGGGACTTAGTACATGTGGCTATCCGGGGAGGCATGGGCCGACGGTGATCCCATGTGCTAGTTCCACTATGTTACGGTGATACCGGCCCTCGCTAGGAGGTTTAGCGGGGAATGGGAGCTGAGTGCCCTTGGGGAGGTCATGAAACCCCATTGGCCTATGTATGAGGTGGTCGGGTCTTGCTAACCCGTCCACCACCCGGAGGAAAAAGGTTGGAACTTATTTTATGATTATGTTTATGATTGATATGCACCGTACGGGAAGGCCGGGACACGGATTGCCCAAACGAATATGTTTTATGATATGATATATGATCTGTGTGTATTATGATATATTGCATGATCACCTACTTAAAGTATTAAGGATATTTGTCGTACACAGTCGGAGATTGGTTGGAGATGATGCACGCTCACTTGCCGAGCCTTTATGTTTATGTATGAATTGTGAATGGAATGAATTAATATGATTAGTCATAAAATCTGAGCATTGCTTAGTCTTTCTCTTGCCCTTTTGGGAACTAATTTTAAATAAAACCTTGCTCGGGATTTATGACTTGCATGTGCATGTTTTATATATATGTATCGCTCCTGCTCACTCAGTCTTCTAGAGACTGACCCCTCTTTCCCACTTTTCCAGTTTCTTTTGCAGGTGTTGGTTACTAGGCGGAGTTAGAGTGTCGAGTCATTTTTCTAGTCTCACTCATTTACACTCACTGCATACTATATGGTTTCTAAGTATTGTATTGACCTTTTATTGTTGGCCGATGTGCCCTTATTGAATTGACATTATTTCGGGACAGGTTAGGACAGGTTCTGGAGCTAGTTGAACCCGTTGCTATGTTGTTGCCTTGTATTGATTCGGGACAGGTTAGGACAGGTGTATTGATTAGTGGAACCCGTATTTATATTCTTGTTGGATTCCATTTATTTTTTTGGTATTACATGAATGATTTTCTTACTTCCGCATTTTGGTTATTGTTGATTGTTCCAGGGTTAGCTTCCGCCTAGTCAGGACTGTTGTTTTGTTTGTCACCCGTTCGCTGTGAGTCCGATTCATGTATGGACTGCCTATTTCATATGTGGATTAGACTCATAGTGCGGGGGATGTGGTGCCTATCGTCCCGGGTGCTACATCTATAAGTGGTATCAGAGCTCCAGGTTACAAAACCGGAGTTATAGTGTCGTGTCGTGTCAAGTCTAGGTCGCACGGCTTAGGAACTACTTGTCAACGTGTGCATTGCATCGGTTTTAACCTTGAAATGTGATTATTTCTAAACTTTGTTGATTTATATTTTGCATCGATTCCATGCCTTTGGTGCTAATTACGTGGCATGAGCATGTACTAATCGCATGCATGTATTTCAAAATGAGTTGTGAATTATAGGTTACGAAGATAATATCAAACCACGGCCAATCTCTACTATAAATCTCGTCTAGCACCCGTTTTTCTTTCGGTTGGAAGTTGTAAGGAATGCATCGGAAATCTCAGACTAGAATTCAAGAGCTACGATCTCATTCAATTGGGTTATGAATCGGGGGATGAGATCCCTAATAGAAAGAACAATTATGAGAGCAACTTGTTGGTGTGAGTGAAGTTGGTGGATGCTTGATAAAGAAGAGTAGTAGGGTATGACGTCTTCAACTTGCAAGATAAACATTCACCCATCTGCATTACAAATTTCTTTCAACTGGATGCCATTGAATGTCTCAATTAAGGGGAAGAGTGAAGAAAAGGTCAAGGATGTTTTGCATTCGATATTATATTAACACAAAGGTGAGAATTTTCAAGAGAATTAAAGTAAAGGAGGTTCGTGGTAATCAGCAACAAAGCTTAGCTTACTTGGAAAAGAAGTAAAGGAAAATATGGAAAATGGTATGCCTTGGGATTTCGATCGCGGAAGGAATAAAGGAAGTCAATCAATCCGGTGGATATAAATTTTGGAAGACAATCATACTAAAGGTTTTATCTCCGATGAGTTGGGGTATCTTTCAGATCCAAGCTGAATTGTCGTGTGGTGGGATCACGTTAAAGGATATGAAGCAACAAATGGGGATGATAAAGAGAGGCAAAGAATTGCTGGGTGGATTTCAGGCGATCAAGTATAAACAATTGGAAAGGGAGTTCATTTAATTATTCGAACTCCTAAAGAGTAAACCAAGGAAGTTTTGATTAAAGTGACAATCATGAAGAAGACTCGGACAACAATTGGAGGGTGATGAATAAAAAAAAAAAAAAAAAAAGGGCAAGATGCTAATTCCATGAGCGTAGAAGGCTTGAGGTTCAAGAAATTGTAATTCCAAGCCGTGGAAATGTCCAAGTTGATGTTAGATAATTCTGAAGATTAGAAGACCGTGGGAAAAACAAGAAATGATCAACAGTTCGAGACAAGCTTATAATTCAACAAACAAGGAATGAGGTGCCGAGATAAAGCTTCTCATTGTTACGGTGACAGGTTCAATGCATCCATAAGCACGTGCATCATTCACCGCTTTACATTATTTAAAAATTTTCTATTTATATACGCTTCTTCAATTGACATACTTGCTCAATTGTGTTGCATTATTAATTATTTGAAAACATACTATGTGCATTGACATTCTTAACTGGCATGCATTATTGAGTGTTTATTTGATAGGAATCTTCTTTGCTTCCCCATCAAGCATTACTCTGACCGAGTTTCATTTGAGTCATGAAGAGAAGAAATATTTGGGTTGCAAATTGTGAATCGAAAGGGGAAAGAAATACCGAGAATTGAGAGGTGGAACCGGAGAATGGAACGAGAGAAGTAAGTGGTTATCCCTACCTATCATTTTAAAGCAGTTGTGAGTGAAATCACCTGGCATGTGGAACAACTAGAATCATTCAACCATGAATGCAAAAATGATGAAATTTAAGATTTGGGATCCGCGAGGTAGGGTAATAAATTCAAGGAATTAAGATAAGAAAATTTTTAAGGGGGAGAGTGCGACTACTCATAAACTTAAATTTGCCGTAATGTGAGGAAGTTACTTTTCGTGGTAACAATGGAAATACAAGACATGACGGACGTGAAAGACCTAAAGATAGTGACAGGAAAAGAATGAGACGGCTTTGACAGCTTAAACCTTTAAAGTGAAAGTCAAGCTACTATACTTGGGTTGAAGATCTCCATCACGCATCGAAGAGAGTGGTTCGTTTGGAAATTCATAAGTACGTAATTCTGACATCGAAGATAATGGTATTATCAGGGAACTTGTGATGGATGCCTTTGTTAGCTATGGTACGAGGAATTTTAATCAAGCTAACCTCCTTGAAGACGGTGTTGACGACACCTAGTTAATCTAGTCCTCAACAAGAATTAAAACCAGTTGAAGTCAATGAATGGAGTTGGATTAGGAACTGAAGATTGGGTCGATATTATTTTCTCAACTATTAAGAAAAGAAAAAGTATACTTTCCACTAAACTTTTGAAATGTCATTAAACAACCCTGGTGCTGTGTAGGTGGTATACTCTTGTATGGTTAGAGATTATAGAGTGAATCTGGTACAATGATGAATATTCTGAAAGTATACAGGATAGACTAGTACTCGGTTAACTGAAGAAGATAACGGTGAGTAAGGATCCGAAGGGAATCGAGAATAGGGTCAACTATTGGTCTGACTTTCTCATTCGAGTATATACTAAAGATATGAAAGACAAGTTGGAAATCAAGCCAGCTAGAGATCAGACCATCCAAACCATGGAACTAAGTCACAACATCATTTCCATTACTACGGTGAACGGTAAACTAATCATTCATGGCATAAGCATACATGCATTGTTTATTTAATTAACTCTTGCTATTATTGGATATACTTGCTAAACTGTAATCTGTGATTATTGATGTAATTTTTTAATTGGGTTATTCTGATATATATGTATGAATGTTTTAGTAAGTGTATTTACGTGCTAGAGGGATGTTACATTCCTTCTGTTTAAGTGGAAGGGAGATTTGAATTCTCTCTAATTTTGTGATAGAAAGATGATGGATTCTTTCTAACTTTTGTGCACGAGAGATGTTGGATTCTCTTGTACTTAGGTATTCGAGAGATGCTGGATTCCCTCGGATTTAGGGGTTTGGGAAATGCTGGATTTTCTCGAACTAGATGTTTGGGAGATTTTGGGATCTGTCAAACTTAGGTTGAGAGACGGGGTGCCCTCAATTATGTGCTCGAGAGATGGGGTTCTCTCATTTCTGTGTGCTCGAGAGACAGGGTTCTCTCCTTTCTGTGTGCTCGAGAGACGGGGTTCTCTCGCTTGCGTGTTGAGAGATGGGATTCTCTCTTGTTTGTCTTGGTTGCTTCACGCTGGACCTGACAACGACTTTCAAGTGACGAGTATGCAACGTAATCGAGCTTTGGGAACAGCGACAGCTATTGTATCCTGGAAGTGGTCGAAAGAGTTAAGGCAATCAACGGTCAAGTGTTCAGATGAACCTCAGCCACAACGAGACACCACCAAGAGAACTGATGCACATAATGCGAGCAAAATTCACGATGAGGACTTTACGCAACTCCGGGATGGATAGAAGTACTACAACTCGAGGTTTTCACTCAGTGTTAGGATCTGGGGACCAGATCCTCTTAAGGGGGAGAGGTTGTAACGCCCCGCTTCTCCAGTGTTCAGGTTTCGCCACGTGTCGACTTTCTTGTGTGCTTGATTATGTAATTATGTGATTTATGTGGCCTTATTTGCAGCTCCTTCCGAGTTTAGGGGCTTGTTTGTAATTTTCTATTTCAATGGTTTTTCGGTCATTTCTCACCCGATCGAGATTTTGACCTCTTTGATCCCTTCAACACGTTTGGGGCATCGAGACGAGTCCGTAGACTCTGAGTTTGCCCAATTCTGGCGTTGTTAACTCTTCATTCGATCGTTCCGTGTGTTGAGGACCCGGGATATAACACCCGGATCCTCGTTATTCGTGCCAAGAGCATGAGATTGCAGCTTCGTTCTCTCTCTCCCTCTCACCCGGCGAAACACGTACCACACACCGTTACACACACACAAATTCTAACTTCCTCATTTCTCGACGCATTTTGACGAATCAATAGTATTTTTCGATGAGCTCGATGACGCGGTCACAACCGTACCAAGATCTTGGCCCGACGATGACCGACGGAGGAGATATTTCCGATTTTCAGTCGCGCCAATTGGGTAGTGGCAGGCCGCGACTTCGCCGGCCGATTTCGGCCATCTCCGGCGACGATTCTTCGACACGCGCTATTGACCCAGACAGGAGACTTCTCGGCGTAATTTTTCGTGTAGGCGGCGTAGCCAACGGACGCCATGCGGCGGCACACGCGCCGATCAAAGGTGACGGCGGTGGCGCGTGTTACTGTAGCGCCACCAAACGCCGC
The DNA here is from genome assembly GCA_037501455.1 of Lantana camara. Classification (NCBI taxonomy): domain Eukaryota; kingdom Viridiplantae; phylum Streptophyta; class Magnoliopsida; order Lamiales; family Verbenaceae; genus Lantana; species Lantana camara. The sequence continues at coordinate 22,864,455 of CM074855.1, read as the reverse complement.
CCTCCGGCGACTTTTTCAGGCGAGGGTTAGCGGTTTCCAAGGTTCTTCAACCTCCTGAGTTCGTTTCCGGCACTGGTTTGGCGAGAAAGTGGCCGGAAATGGGGTTTTCCGATGAGGGGCAGCGGCGGACTTTAGAGGTGGCGGTTCGGCCTTTTCCGGCGGGATTTTGGTGACTAGTCCTTCACGAAAGTTACTCGTCTCAACGTGGGCAAGCTCTTCGTGTTGGTGCCGGTGCGAAAGCCGGCCGATGGTGGTGAACCGGCGGCTGAACCCGTGGGTCCAAACCGGTCATTGTTCCGGCGACTTTTTCCGGCAATTGAGATATGGGTTTCGAAGGCCTCGTTACGGGCTTTTCAACGGTATGTCCGGATTTCGTTTTCGTTTTTCATCAACGAAATCCGGTGTGTTTGGTGTTTTCTGAAATTGTTTGAGGGCTTTTGTCGAGTAGGCCGAGGCGCACGTTCCAGTCCTTCCGGGGATTTTTCCGGCCACCGGAGGTGGTGGCTTGGCGGCTGTCAATGGCGGTCCGGCAGGCTCCGGTGGCGGCATTCCGATGCCTTTCGGACAGTGTGTTCCTTTCGTCGTGGTGAGTCTATCACCGCTTTCCGTTCGTCAATCGGACACTTGGTTGATTTTATATGAATTTCTGAAGTTATTGTATATTATACGTTAATTGTTTTAAATTGTAATTTAATCTTGTACGCTTAATTAATCGATGATTATGAATTGTATAATGTATAATAATATGATATGATATATGAAAACTCGAATTCTTAACTCACTGATTTTATGAGCCTCTTTTTATGTCGATTACTTGCCTCAATTGATTTAATTGTGAATTGTTTGAATATATATGAGTTGGCATAATTATCCCACATACTTATTTAATTTGAAATACGAACTTAACGTTCATGAATCATACATGTAGCTTTAATTGTATGTTTAATTGTTAATTGAATCCTGTAAATTGATATATGATTTGATAATTGATATTGTTTAAACCTTATTGTTTGATTTTCTAAATGATAATAAATTGATGGGCTTTATGATTTAAAATAAATTGAATTCATTTAATTGGTTTACTTGTTTATATAAATTATTTGAATGTATTATGTGACTAATTGCAACGTGAGACATTAATTGAGCATATGAGCACATTCACGGCACATCATAATTATTATTAATTTCATATGCATGCCATAATATATCATTCTACTTCATGTCATCTCATTTCGTGCCGTGCGTCCTATTTGGTTTATATTGAGTCTCCTCTCACTGGTACACATTGTTCATTCTCTTGTACAGTTCGTTTCCAGGGCGGAGACTTCCGAATTGAATAGACACCTGTATTGCTCATCCTTTATGTCTCGTGGTTTTCCAGGTGAGGGTGTTTTCTTTTTAGTTACGTATTAAACCCTACAACCTTTTGTGACAAGCTTTGGCCAAAAACCTTATATATATATGTTACTTTTAAAGTGGATTTATCGAGTAAATTCTTCTGAAATTATACGTATGGACGTATATAAGCTTAAAATGGTTTTGCAATGAGGCTATGCTCCAAACCGTGTGTCTTCATGCTAGCTACGGATTAGAATGACACGGAGAGGTACGTGTATAGCATATGCCGAGTTGCACGGTAAGGTATGTTTTCTTATAGTATGTATCCTAAGTATGAAGTAAATGTTTTGGCGAGATTATGCATGTATGATATGATCACGGGCCCAGGGACTTAGTACATGTGGCTATCCGGGGAGGCATGGGCCGACGGTGATCCCATGTGCTAGTTCCACTATGTTACGGTGATACCGGCCCTCGCTAGGAGGTTTAGCGGGGAATGGGAGCTGAGTGCCCTTGGGGAGGTCATGAAACCCCATTGGCCTATGTATGAGGTGGTCGGGTCTTGCTAACCCGTCCACCACCCGGAGGAAAAAGGTTGGAACTTATTTTATGATTATGTTTATGATTGATATGCACCGTACGGGAAGGCCGGGACACGGATTGCCCAAACGAATATGTTTTATGATATGATATATGATCTGTGTGTATTATGATATATTGCATGATCACCTACTTAAAGTATTAAGGATATTTGTCGTACACAGTCGGAGATTGGTTGGAGATGATGCACGCTCACTTGCCGAGCCTTTATGTTTATGTATGAATTGTGAATGGAATGAATTAATATGATTAGTCATAAAATCTGAGCATTGCTTAGTCTTTCTCTTGCCCTTTTGGGAACTAATTTTAAATAAAACCTTGCTCGGGATTTATGACTTGCATGTGCATGTTTTATATATATGTATCGCTCCTGCTCACTCAGTCTTCTAGAGACTGACCCCTCTTTCCCACTTTTCCAGTTTCTTTTGCAGGTGTTGGTTACTAGGCGGAGTTAGAGTGTCGAGTCATTTTTCTAGTCTCACTCATTTACACTCACTGCATACTATATGGTTTCTAAGTATTGTATTGACCTTTTATTGTTGGCCGATGTGCCCTTATTGAATTGACATTATTTCGGGACAGGTTAGGACAGGTTCTGGAGCTAGTTGAACCCGTTGCTATGTTGTTGCCTTGTATTGATTCGGGACAGGTTAGGACAGGTGTATTGATTAGTGGAACCCGTATTTATATTCTTGTTGGATTCCATTTATTTTTTTGGTATTACATGAATGATTTTCTTACTTCCGCATTTTGGTTATTGTTGATTGTTCCAGGGTTAGCTTCCGCCTAGTCAGGACTGTTGTTTTGTTTGTCACCCGTTCGCTGTGAGTCCGATTCATGTATGGACTGCCTATTTCATATGTGGATTAGACTCATAGTGCGGGGGATGTGGTGCCTATCGTCCCGGGTGCTACATCTATAAGTGGTATCAGAGCTCCAGGTTACAAAACCGGAGTTATAGTGTCGTGTCGTGTCAAGTCTAGGTCGCACGGCTTAGGAACTACTTGTCAACGTGTGCATTGCATCGGTTTTAACCTTGAAATGTGATTATTTCTAAACTTTGTTGATTTATATTTTGCATCGATTCCATGCCTTTGGTGCTAATTACGTGGCATGAGCATGTACTAATCGCATGCATGTATTTCAAAATGAGTTGTGAATTATAGGTTACGAAGATAATATCAAACCACGGCCAATCTCTACTATAAATCTCGTCTAGCACCCGTTTTTCTTTCGGTTGGAAGTTGTAAGGAATGCATCGGAAATCTCAGACTAGAATTCAAGAGCTACGATCTCATTCAATTGGGTTATGAATCGGGGGATGAGATCCCTAATAGAAAGAACAATTATGAGAGCAACTTGTTGGTGTGAGTGAAGTTGGTGGATGCTTGATAAAGAAGAGTAGTAGGGTATGACGTCTTCAACTTGCAAGATAAACATTCACCCATCTGCATTACAAATTTCTTTCAACTGGATGCCATTGAATGTCTCAATTAAGGGGAAGAGTGAAGAAAAGGTCAAGGATGTTTTGCATTCGATATTATATTAACACAAAGGTGAGAATTTTCAAGAGAATTAAAGTAAAGGAGGTTCGTGGTAATCAGCAACAAAGCTTAGCTTACTTGGAAAAGAAGTAAAGGAAAATATGGAAAATGGTATGCCTTGGGATTTCGATCGCGGAAGGAATAAAGGAAGTCAATCAATCCGGTGGATATAAATTTTGGAAGACAATCATACTAAAGGTTTTATCTCTGATGAGTTGGGGTATCTTTCAGATCCAAGCTGAATTGTCGTGTGGTGGGATCACGTTAAAGGATATGAAGCAACAAATGGGGATAATAAAGAGAGGCAAAGAATTGCTGGGTGGATTTCAGGCGATCAAGTATAAACAATTGGAAAGGGAGTTCATTTAATTATTCGAACTCCTAAAGAGTAAACCAAGGAAGTTTTGATTAAAGTGACAATCATGAAGAAGACTCGGACAACAATTGGAGGGTGATGAATAAAAAAAAAAAAAAAAAAGGGCAAGATGCTAATTCCATGAGCGTAGAAGGCTTCAGGTTCAAGAAATTGTAATTCCAAGCCGTGGAAATGTCCAAGTTGATGTTAGATAATTCTGAAGATTAGAAGACCGTGGGAAAAACAAGAAATGATCAACAGTTCGAGACAAGCTTATAATTCAACAAACAAGGAATGAGGTGCCGAGATAAAGCTTCTCATTGTTACGGTGACAGGTTCAATGCATCCATAAGCACGTGCATCATTCACCGCTTTACATTATTTAAAAATTTTCTATTTATATACGCTTCTTCAATTGACATACTTGCTCAATTGTGTTGCATTATTAATTATTTGAAAACATACTATGTGCATTGACATTCTTAACTGGCATGCATTATTGAGTGTTTATTTGATAGGAATCTTCTTTGCTTCCCCATCAAGCATTACTCTGACCGAGTTTCATTTGAGTCATGAAGAGAAGAAATATTTGGGTTGCAAATTGTGAATCGAAAGGGGAAAGAAATACCGAGAATTGAGAGGTGGAACCGGAGAATGGAACGAGAGAAGTAAGTGGTTATCCCTACCTATCATTTTAAAGCAGTTGTGAGTGAAATCACCTGGCATGTGGAACAACTAGAATCATTCAACCATGAATGCAAAAATGATGAAATTTAAGATTTGGGATCCGCGAGGTAGGGTAATAAATTCAAGGAATTAAGATAAGAAAATTTTTAAGGGGGAGAGTGCGACTACTCATAAACTTAAATTTGCCGTAATGTGAGGAAGTTACTTTTCGTGGTAACAATGGAAATACAAGACATGACGGACGTGAAAGACCTAAAGATAGTGACAGGAAAAGAATGAGACGGCTTTGACAGCTTAAACCTTTAAAGTGAAAGTCAAGCTACTATACTTGGGTTGAAGATCTCCATCACGCATCGAAGAGAGTGGTTCGTTTGGAAATTCATAAGTACGTAATTCTGACATCGAAGATAATGGTATTATCAGGGAACTTGTGATGGATGCCTTTGTTAGCTATGGTACGAGGAATTTTAATCAAGCTAACCTCCTTGAAGACGGTGTTGACGACACCTAGTTAATCTAGTCCTCAACAAGAATTAAAACCAGTTGAAGTCAATGAATGGAGTTGGATTAGGAACTGAAGATTGGGTCGATATTATTTTCTCAACTATTAAGAAAAGAAAAAGTATACTTTCCACTAAACTTTTGAAATGTCATTAAACAACCCTGGTGCTGTGTAGGTGGTATACTCTTGTATGGTTAGAGATTATAGAGTGAATCTGGTACAATGATGAATATTCTGAAAGTATACAGGATAGACTAGTACTCGGTTAACTGAAGAAGATAACGGTGAGTAAGGATCCGAAGGGAATCGAGAATAGGGTCAACTATTGGTCTGACTTTCTCATTCGAGTATATACTAAAGATATGAAAGACAAGTTGGAAATCAAGCCAGCTAGAGATCAGACCATCCAAACCATGGAACTAAGTCACAACATCATTTCCATTACTACGGTGAACGGTAAACTAATCATTCATGGCATAAGCATACATGCATTGTTTATTTAATTAACTCTTGCTATTATTGGATATACTTGCTAAACTGTAATCTGTGATTATTGATGTAATTTTTTAATTGGGTTATTCTGATATATATGTATGAATGTTTTAGTAAGTGTATTTACGTGCTAGAGGGATGTTACATTCCTTCTGTTTAAGTGGAAGGGAGATTTGAATTCTCTCTAATTTTGTGATAGAAAGATGATGGATTCTTTCTAACTTTTGTGCACGAGAGATGTTGGATTCTCTTGTACTTAGGTATTCGAGAGATGCTGGATTCCCTCGGATTTAGGGGTTTGGGAAATGCTGGATTTTCTCGAACTAGATGTTTGGGAGATTTTGGGATCTGTCAAACTTAGGTTGAGAGACGGGGTGCCCTCAATTATGTGCTCGAGAGATGGGGTTCTCTCATTTCTGTGTGCTCGAGAGACAGGGTTCTCTCCTTTCTGTGTGCTCGAGAGACGGGGTTCTCTCGCTTGCGTGTTGAGAGATGGGATTCTCTCTTGTTTGTCTTGGTTGCTTCACGCTGGACCTGACAACGACGTTCAAGTGACGAGTATGCAACGTAATCGAGCTTTGGGAACAGCGACAGCTATTGTATCCTGGAAGTGGTCGAAAGAGTTAAGGCAATCAACGGTCAAGTGTTCAGATGAACCTCAGCCACAACGAGACACCACCAAGAGAACTGATGCACATAATGCGAGCAAAATTCACGATGAGGACTTTACGCAACTCCGGGATGGATAGAAGTACTACAACTCGAGGTTTTCACTCAGTGTTAGGATCTGGGGACCAGATCCTCTTAAGGGGGAGAGGTTGTAACGCCCCGCTTCTCCAGTGTTCAGGTTTCGCCACGTGTCGACTTTCTTGTGTGCTTGATTATGTAATTATGTGATTTATGTGGCCTTATTTGCAGCTCCTTCCGAGTTTAGGGGCTTGTTTGTAATTTTCTATTTCAATGGTTTTTCGGTCATTTCTCACCCGATCGAGATTTTGACCTCTTTGATCCCTTCAACACGTTTGGGGCATCGAGACGAGTCCGTAGACTCTGAGTTTGCCCAATTCTGGCGTTGTTAACTCTTCATTCGATCGTTCCGTGTGTTGAGGACCCGGGATATAACACCCGGATCCTCGTTATTCGTGCCAAGAGCATGAGATTGCAGCTTCGTTCTCTCTCTCCCTCTCACCCGGCGAAACACGTACCACACACCGTTACACACACACAAATTCTAACTTCCTCATTTCTCGACGCATTTTGACGAATCAATAGTATTTTTCGATGAGCTCGATGACGCGGTCACAACCGTACCAAGATCTTGGCCCGACGATGACCGACGGAGGAGATATTTCCGATTTTCAGTCGCGCCAATTGGGTGGTGGCAGGCCGCGACTTCGCCGGCCGATTTCGGCCATCTCCGGCGACGATTCTTCGACACGCGCTATTGACCCAGACAGGAGACTTCTCGGCGTAATTTTTCGTGTAGGCGGCGTAGCCAACGGACGCCATGCGGCGGCACACGCGCCGATCAAAGGTGACGGCGGTGGCGCGTGTTACTGTAGCGCCACCAAACGCCGCCCTCCGGTGACTTTTTCAGGCGAGGGTTAGCGGTTTCCAAGGTTCTTCAACCTCCTGAGTTCGTTTCCGGCACTGGTTTGGCGAGAAAGTGGCCGGAAATGGGGTTTTCCGATGAGGGGCAGCGGCGGACTTTAGAGGTGGCGGTTCGGCCTTTTCCGGCGGGATTTTGGTGACTAGTCCTTCACGAAAGTTACTCGTCTCAACGTGGGCAAGCTCTTCGTGTTGGTGCCGGTGCAAAAGCCGGCCGATGGTGGTGAACCGGCGGCTGAACCCGTGGGTCCAAACCGTTCACTGTTCCGGCGACTTTTTCCGGCAATTGAGATATGGGTTTCGAAGGCCTCGTTACGGGCTTTTCAACGGTATGTCCGGATTTCGTTTTCGTTTTTCATCAACGAAATCCGGTGTGTTTGGTGTTTTCTGAAATTGTTTGAGGGCTTTTGTCGAGTAGGCCGAGGCGCACGTTCCAGTCCTTCCGGGGATTTTTCCGGCCACCGGAGGTGGTGGCTTGGCGGCTGTCAATGGCGGTCCGGCAGGCTCCGGTGGCGGCATTCCGATGCCTTTCGGACAGTGTGTTCCTTTCGTCGTGGTGAGTCTATCACCGCTTTCCGTTCGTCAATCGGACACTTGGTTGATTTTATATGAATTTCTGAAGTTATTGTATATTATACGTTAATTGTTTTAAATTGTAATTTAATCTTGTACGCTTAATTAATCGATGATTATGAATTGTATAATGTATAATAATATGATATGATATATGAAAACTCGAATTCTTAACTCACTGATTTTATGAGCCTCTTTTCATGTCGATTACTTGCCTCAATTGATTTAATTGTGAATTGTTTGAATATATATGAGTTGGCATAATTATCCCACATACTTATTTAATTTGAAATACGAACTTAACGTTCATGAATCATACATGTAGCTTTAATTGTATGTTTAATTGTTAATTGAATCCTGTAAATTGATATATGATTTGATAATTGATATTGTTTAAACCTTATTGTTTGATTTTCTAAATGATAATAAATTGATGGGCTTTATGATTTAAAATAAATTGAATTCATTTAATTGGTTTACTTGTTTATATAAATTATTTGAATGTATTATGTGACTAATTGCAACGTGAGACATTAATTGAGCATATGAGCACATTCACGGCACATCATAATTATTATTAATTTCATATGCATGCCATAATATATCATTCTACTTCATGTCATCTCATTTCGTGCCGTGCGTCCTATTTGGTTTATATTGAGTCTCCTCTCACTGGTACACATTGTTCATTCTCTTGTACAGTTCGTTTCCAGGGCGGAGACTTCCGAATTGAATAGACACCTGTATTGCTCATCCTTTATGTCTCGTGGTTTTCCAGGTGAGGGTGTTTTCTTTTTAGTTACGTATTAAACCCTACAACCTTTTGTGACAAGCTTTGGCCAAAAACCTTATATATATATGTTACTTTTAAAGTGGATTTATCGAGTAAATTCTTCTGAAATTATACGTATGGACGTATATAAGCTTAAAATGGTTTTGCAATGAGGCTATGCTCCAAACCGTGTGTCTTCATGCTAGCTACGGATTAGAATGACACGGAGAGGTACGTGTATAGCATATGCCGAGTTGCACGGTAAGGTATGTTTTCTTATAGTATGTATCCTAAGTATGAAGTAAATGTTTTGGCGAGATTATGCATGTATGATATGATCACGGGCCCAGGGACTTAGTACATGTGGCTATCCGGGGAGGCATGGGCCGACGGTGATCCCATGTGCTAGTTCCACTATGTTACGGTGATACCGGCCCTCGCTAGGAGGTTTAGCGGGGAATGGGAGCTGAGTGCCCTTGGGGAGGTCATGAAACCCCATTGGCCTATGTATGAGGTGGTCGGGTCTTGCTAACCCGTCCACCACCCGGAGGAAGAAGGTTGGAACTTATTTTATGATTATGTTTATGATTGATATGCACCGTGCGGGAAGGCCGGGACACGGATTGCCCAAACGAATATGTTTTATGATATGATATATGATCTGTGTGTATTATGATATATTGCATGATCACCTACTTAAAGTATTAAGGATATTTGTCGTACACAGTCGGAGATTGGTTGGAGATGATGCACGCTCACTTGCCGAGCCTTTATGTTTATGTATGAATTGTGAATGTAATGAATTAATATGATTAGTCATAAAATCTGAGCATTGCTTAGTCTTTCTCTTGCCCTTTTGGGAACTAATTTTAAATAAAACCTTGCTCGGGATTTATGACTTGCATGTGCATGTTTTATATATATGTATCGCTCCTGCTCACTCAGTCTTCTAGAGACTGACCCCTCTTTCCCACTTTTCCAGTTTCTTTTGCAGGTGTTGGTTACTAGGCGGAGTTAGAGTGTCGAGTCATTTTTCTAGTCTCACTCATTTACACTCACTGCATAGTATATGGTTTCTAAGTATTGTATTGACCTTTTATTGTTGGCCGATGCGCCCTTATTGAATTGATATTATTTCGGGACAGGTTAGGACAGGTTCTGGAGCTAGTTGAACCCGTTGTTATGTTGTTGCCTGCTATTGATTCGGGACAGGTTAGGACAGGTGTATTGATTAGTGGAACCCGTATTTATATTCTTGTTGGATTCCATTTATTTCTTTGGTATTACATGAATGATTTTCTTGCTTCCGCATTTTGGTTATTGTTGATTGTTCCAGGGTTAGCTTCCGCCTAGTCAGGACTGTTATTTTGTTTGTCACCCGTTCGCTGTGAGTCCGATTCATGTATGGACTGCCTATTTCATATGTGGATTAGACTCATAGTGCGGGGGATGTGGTGCCTATCGTCCCGGGTGCTACACATGACTAACGCGACCACAGTAGCAGCAGTAGCAACACCTGCCCTCAACAATAGCAGCAGTAGCAACAGCAACAACAACAGAGGCCCGGCTGATCGGGAGGTGGCTGAAGAGACGGTCACGGAGGCGGCCGCGGTGAGAGCTTGAGTAGCCCTGGAAAGGGTCGAGGGGAAGGCTGAGGGGCTACCCCTGACCACAGAATCGTCCCTCGCCAGGGGGATACTCCCAATCAACGAGGCGGGGAGCAGCCTCTTCAAATCGCTCCCAACGAGAATCAAGGGCAACGCATGGGCATTGTCATCAGAAAGATCCCCGAGGGTTAAACCCCTCCTTCAAAGAAGAGAAAAAGACTGCCGGACTTCATTCCGGTAACTGGGAAAGGAAAGACCGTAGTGTGGGCGAGCCAGGAGACGGAAAGACCTCCTCTTCCAAGAGGGAAAGAATTTGGGCCTTCAAGCACACGGGGGACGAAGCGTACTAAAGTGCTTCCACCTCAGGTCCCATGTTTTTGAGGCATTACCCCTCTACAAGAAACTTGGTGCATGGCCTTTTCTAGAGGATATAATTCACGGGCGATCACAGGGAGCTGTTCGCCCAGAGCACCAACCAAGTGGTAGATGATCTCTGCTACGCCCTTATTGGGGTAAGTACTACACTCCTTTGTAAATTTTCCCCATCTGTTACATCTTGTTTCCTTCTGCGAAAATTATCTAAGTGTTATGCTTACTCTTCTCAGGCTGTTCTCCCGAGGGTGATGAATCTACAGTAGCGCTCGATGACTTTTGCTGAGCGCAAGGTCAAATACAAGAAAATGGCTCGGGCGGGCCACCCTGCCCAACTCCAAGAGGAGAATGATTTTCTGAGGGCCTAACTTGAGTCCTTCTAGATAGAGTTTAACATGATCAAGAAGGAGTTGGAGCAAAAGGAAGAGGCCGACAAGAAGCTCCACACCCAGTTGACTCAAGTTAATGAGGGCGGTGCCAAATTGGCCAAGAAATTGGAGGACAGGAACCAGCGGCTGTGTAGAGCCAGGCAGGAGGCCATGGACGCCACCAAGAAGACCACATTTACATGTCCTTTTGGAACGTTTGCATTCAGACGTATGCCTTTTGGACTATGCAATGCACCAGCCACTTTTCAAAGATGTATGGTAAGCATCTTCTCTGAATATGTTGAAGATATAATAGAGGTTTTCATGGATGATTTCACTGTATATCGTAATTCCTTTGATGAATGCCTGAATAATTTGGCAAAAGTTTTAGAGAAGTGTTTGGAAAATAACCTTGTTTTAAACTATGAAAAATGCCATTTTATGGTTGATCAAGGTCTAATTTTAGGCCATATAGTGTCAGTCAGAGGTATTGAAGTCGATAAATCAAAAATAGATGTTATTGAATCCCTAGCTTACCCCTCGACTGTGAGGGAGATTCGTTCTTTTCTTGGACATGCAGGCTTTTACAGAAGGTTCATAAAAGATTTCTCAAAAATAACTTAACCCTTGTGTAAATTATTGCAAAAAGAGGTAGAGTTTCAGTTTGATAAAGCTTGCAAGGAAGCATTTGATTCACTGAAAGTGAAACTGACATCAGCACCTATAATTCAAACACCTAACTGGAATCATCCCTTTGAACTAATCATGGATGCCAGTGACTATGCACTAGGAGCTGTTTTGGGACAGAAGATAAATAAATCACTGCACATGATTTATTATGCATCGAGAATGTTGGATGCAGCTCAATTCAATTATACCACAACTGAGAAAGAACTTTTAGCAATTGTGTTTGCTTTAGATAAATTTCGTGCATATCTTCTAGGTACTAAAGTGATTATTTATTCTGATCACATAGCTTTGAAGTACCTATTGAAGAAAAAGGAAGCAAAACTAAGACTGATACGCTGGATACTGCTGATGCAAGAGTTTGATATTGAAATCAGGGACAAAAAAGGGTCAGAGAATTTTGTAGCTGATCATCTAAGTAGACTTTTGGTAAGTAAAAGCTCACCACCAATTAAAGAAGAATTTCCAGATGAGCAATTGTTCCTGATCACTGAAGGTAAGACAAGGTCATCCCTAACACCTAACCCATGGTATGCAGATATAGTGAACTATTTGGCATCTAATGTCTTTCCAGAAAAATTATCCAGAACAGAGAAGGATAAAATTAAAAGTAATGCTAAATATTATGTATGGGATGAACCTTATTTGTGGAAATATTGTGTAGATCAAGTGATTAGAAGATGTGTGAATGATGAAGAAATCAATTCAGTTTTACAATTTTGTCATTCACATGCTTGTGGAGGTCACTTTGGACCAAAAAGAAATGCAAGAAAAGTGTTAGAATGTGGTCTTTATTGGCTAACACTGTTTCGAGATACTTTTGCGTTCTGCAAAGCATGTGAAAACTTTCAAAGAATAGGAAATTTGAGCTCAAGAAATCAAATGCCAATGTCCCCTATTTTAATTTGTGAAATATTTGATGTGTGGGGCATAGATTTTGTGGGGCCATTTCCTAATTCTTTTGGCAATTTTTACATCCTGCTTGCAGTTGATTATGTTTCTAAATGAATTGAAGCCAAAGCAACACGTACTGATGATGTTAAAACTGTTGTAGGTTTTATGAAATCAAATATTCTTAACAGATTTGGGACACCAAAAGCTATCATCAGTGATAGAGGAACCCATTTCTGCAATAAAATTGTAGCAGCTCTACTGAAGAAGTACAATGTTACACACCGTACATCAACAGCATATCACCCACAAACTAGTGGACAAGCTGAAGTTTCAAACCGTGAAGTAGAAGGTATTCTGGAAAAAACAGTAAGTCCTAATAGAAAGGATTGGAGTTTGAGGCTTGATGATGCATTATGGGCTTATAGAACAGCCTATAAAACACCCATTGGCATGTCTCCATACAGGTTAGTGTTTGGAAAAGCTTGTCATTTACCTGTGGAAATAGAACATAAAGCTTTGTGGGCAATAAGACAATGTAACATGAAGTTAGATAAGGCTGGAGCTCACAGGAAGTTGCAACTGCAAGAACTAGAAGAACTAAGGAATGAGGCATATGAAAGTGCTAGATTATATAAAGAAAGGACTAAGAATTTTCATGATAAAATGATTTCCAGAAAAATATTTCAAATTGGGCAGAAAGTGTTATTTTTTCATTCTCGATTGAAACTTTTTCCTGGAAAATTGAGATTAAGATGGATAGGGCCGTTTGTTGTTACTGATGTTTTCCCTCATGGTGTAGTATCAATTAAGAGTGTAGAGACAGGAAAAGCATTCAAGGTCAATGGCCATCGCTTGAAACCGTTTTATGAAGGATTCAAAGATCATACAGTGGAGGAAGTCCCTTTGGACAACCCCATACCCTTATCCTCATAATGGCAGAATGATTGTCTAGCCTAGGACATTAAACAAGGGCGCTTGATGGGAGGCAACCTGTAGCACCCGAGCGTAAGGTACCACATCCCCCGCACCGAGACCCGACCCGTATATGAAATGGAAGTCCATACACGTGCCAAATCTACGGCGAACGGGGACACAACACACACGCTATGCTAGGCGGGACTAACCCTTGAACCAATCAGTGCAGGATTCATAAAATCAGAGTTAAGGAAAATTCGCGGAAGCAGGAATTCATAACAAATGTACAATGAGCTAACAAGCTCCAAAAACAGATATACAAGAGCATTTGAATATGCAATGGCACTCACGGCCTACAAAATCAAAACGCTCCACTCTATAACAGGATCAAATACAAAAGTAGTAACAAGAGTATGAATATGAGACTGAAAAGAAGTGCTAAACATAAATGCAAGACCTAGACGACTTGTATCCCCGCCTAGCACTCCTATACCTGCACAAAACAACTGAAAACAACCGGGTTCAGTCTAAAAGAGACTGGTGGGTATAAAAACGGGGCATAAGATATATAATATCGCATAAATTAAACATGTACATGCAAGCCCTAATCCCGTGTGAAGTTTGATAAGAATTTACCAAGCGGTTAAAACAATAGAAAACATCAACGGGATTACGGCGTTCATATTCATTCATAATTATTCATAAGGGTTTAAGCTCGGCGAGTGAGCGTGCACAATCTCCAACCTTCACCTCGTGTAATCATATTATAATTAGTGGTTATCATACATATCTTTCGTGCACATACATAAATGATCGTAATCATACTTATACACCTTCTTCCTCCGGGTGGTGGACAAGTTAGCTAGACTTGACCACCGAATAAATCAATGGCCAATGGGGGTACATGAATCCCCCAAAGGCACTCAGCTCCCATTCCTCGCTAAAACTCCTAGCGAGGGCCGGTATCACCGTAGTTGGTTGGAACTAGTATATGGGATCCCCGTCAGCCCTTGCTTCCTCGGTTAGCCACATATACTAAGTCCCGGGGCCCGATCTGTAATAAATAATAAATGTGTCTCGCCAAAATATAAGGTAGGGTTTCGCAATTAAAAAGGGGTCATACGTTTGAAATTATTTACCCAAAATGACTCGATTTATATAAATATATTATCTTGGCTTAAAACTTTGCACATAGGGGATTTATAGGGTTGTTTTAACTATTAGAAGAAAAACCCACCTTTTTCCAAAGCAAAATAAGACACAAGCGTCTCAGGGCTCGCCCTCGTCTCTGACCAAACCCGAATCTGTTCAAAAGAAAAGGTATGAGACGCAATGACCACATATGACGCTCGGCAATGAAGTGCACATGACATGAATGCTTAAATGATCATATTATATCATAAAAATGTTCATGTGCACGATTAAGGAATTTAAAACATATAATCATTCATTCGTTCATACATTTTTCATAATTTCATAAATTCGTAACATTCATTCAATTTCATAAGTTCATAATTTCATATAAATTCCATAAATTCATATCATTCATAATATTCATAAATTCATAAATTTACAATATTCATAAATTCATAATATTTAAAACAATTATAATGCATATCAATTAATCTAAAATTCATTTAAGAAGCACAACACATATAATATTCATATTCACATTTAGAAATAAAGTAAATAAACGTTCAATCAAAAGTCAGTAAGTTAAATACGCGAAATAGAAATCAATTAATTTCATTAATTAAATTAAATCAAATAATATTTAGAATATATAATAAATATACATAATATATAATATAAGATAACATATATACATATATATATATATATACCTCACGTACACACTCACACACACATGCATGCAATATACTATATATTTCACATATATAATTAAACTCATGCATGAGATATATTACCATAGATTATACAATATATATATACTATATACATATATATACACGTACAACCACACACACATGCATGCATGAATTACAAACATACTACATATATATATATTTACAGCCATGCATGCATATTTATATATTATACACATGCAATACTCACACTACAACACTCTCATGCATACACACTAACACACAATACACAGCACAACATCCAGCAGCCCAGCAACACGCAAAGAAGAAGGAGACGTAGGAAAACAGCAGCAGCAACAGGCCCTGTAACGCGGCCAATCATTCAGAGAAAATGGGGTGACACCCCCGTGTCACCCTCCAAACCTAGACCGAGACACGCCCGTGTCTCGGTACAGAATTCCCATACCCAGTTTGCACCCCCGTGTCTGCGGGAAAGGCAGAAATCGACACCCCCGTGTCGTGCAACAGCGACAGCCTTGTTAGCAGCAAAATGGCGAAGAAACAGAGCATCCAACTCCAGCAAGAACAAAGGCAACACAAGTAGCAATACAAGGTACACAATGCAACACAAACTCAACATGAACACACACCACAAACTCACGAAATGGACAGCAACAAGGAGGAAGAAAATCACAGCAGTTTGACAGCAGTTTCTCATGCCAAAAACAGAGCAAGGTCGCGGGAAAAACAGGGCATGCTAGCTCTCCACTCATGCGACTCAGATCAGGTCCAAAGAGCCAACAAATACGCAGCAAAATATCATATAATCCACAAGTAAATCAGTTCCAAACATGATCAATCAAAGCATAGAAGCATACGTGACATTGAAGTGAATTTTCTGAAAATTGTCATAATTGATCTCTCATATATTTCTCAACAAACACAAAAGCAATGATCATAATTGATATAAGGATGTTAAAACAATTAATCTCAGGCTTGGAATCAAACAAAACCATTAAGAATCAAAAGAGATCAAGAATTTATACAAAAACTCCCTTTTCGGTAAAATGGCCCAGAAATGATTAAACCATGCTCAAACTTGTGAATGAAAGGATGAAAATACTCAGAATTAATCATATATTACAACCCTTAACTTACCTTGATGATTGCTTGAAGTTTGGGGAAGATTTGAGCTCCAAAATCTCCAAATGAAGAAGGGTTTCGGGACTGGAGGAGAGGCAGTAGCTTTTTGCTGAGATTTGGGGATGATGAGAGGGTTAACTCGGTTAAAGCTTGAAATATCTATATAGGTGGTTGAGTTAGGGTTAAAAGGAATTAAACCATAGTTAATTTGGTCATGGTTTGCTCAAGTTATGGATGAACTAGTGTAGCAAGGTCAAGTTGGTCGCCGTTTCGTTTTTCGGTTGGATTTCGGAGTTTCAAATGAATTCGGAAAATTATAAGGCTAAGTTTACTAAACTCGAATATTCGTTACGAGTTCAGCGGAGTTGACGAAACTCGAATCCGAGTTCCCGAGCTCAAGATATTAATTTCGGAACCAAGGGTACGCTAAGTGCTCGTTAGCCCCCGTTTTGGTTCCTTAAATGAAATTAAATTCGTTAACATAACAAATGAATTCAAAAATATAATTTGAGCATAAGATCATGTTCATAACACACATATGTACGACATATTACAAAATCGTAGCAATTTGATATCATATCATATAAGAACGAAGCACAAAATTAATAACAAAGCTAAATCATGCAATTCATGCAAATGTTCATGCAAAAATATGATTTTCATGCAATTTCCATGCATAAATAATTCTCACGCATATATATAATTTGCATGCATAATTATAAAATTTTTCCATGCATAAATAACAAACTCCATGCATGCATATATCCACGTATAGTATATATACAATATATATATTATTAAGTAATTAATTAAACATGATTAATTAACATAACATATAATTAGCATAATCATTAAATTAATAATAATAATAATTAAACATATATAATTATACATATATATACGAGGCATATATATATATATAAAATTACTAATATTAAAATAAAATAATATAATATAATATAATAAAATGATAACAATTATAATAAAATTAAATATAACACCCGTAAAAACAATTAATTCGCGCAATTTGGTAAACACATACGCTCTACCTTTACGTCCGAAAAGTCGGGGCGTTACACAACCCATTAATTTTAAACTAATCTATTTTGACATTCCAGTTCCTCTTTCTTTTTTGTCCAAGGGATAACTGTGATTTTTGATAAGGAACCATTTCTCTGTTTATTTCAGGTAGTAACTGACAAGCACAGTCAGGTACATGAATCTTTGCTCATGATCATCCCTTAAACTCATCCCATAAGTCTTTTCCCACACTTAATAAAATAAAACAGATTTGAAAAGACAAAATGTGTTATACGCTTTATTCCTTAAAAGTCTTATTAATTGGAAAAGCGTTTTTAAAGATAGAACACACTTTTAAGGAAACGTTTCACCTTCAAACCCTCAGAAATTTCAAACCAAAAAACCTCTCATTCTTCCTTCTGCCAAGAGAACCCAACCGTCTCATCCCTCCACCATCTTCAACCACTGCAACCCTCACCGGAATATGAAGACAAGGTCCGAGAAGCCCCTTCTGCCACCTAAAGCTTATAAAAGAAAGGTCACGCAGAAAAGGAGGATCTTGAAAGTTACCCCTAAACCAGCAGAACCCGTGTATGCAGAGGAGGTGGCGCCACCAATCAATACGCCATCACCACCATCTGAAACTGCACCGGAAACCTCAATTCCTCAAGAAGAAACAAACCCTAACCCTTCTCCTCTTATTGGCACAAACCCTACAACCAT
This sequence comes from Lantana camara, assembly GCA_037501455.1. Lineage (NCBI taxonomy): Eukaryota > Viridiplantae > Streptophyta > Magnoliopsida > Lamiales > Verbenaceae > Lantana > Lantana camara. Next base: position 22,846,429 of record CM074855.1, on the reverse strand, counting down.
AAGTCCTCCTGAACCCCCTGTAGTCGTTGTGGAAGAGCGCTTGCAAGCTACAAACCCTACTCTGGGTTCAATCTTGAAGCAAATCAGACAATCTTACGAGCCGAGGAAAAGGAAACTTCAACTAAGAGATGAAGAAGACAAAGGAGAGCCTTCTACTCTTCAAGAGCCTAAGAAATCACAACAGAAATCCAAGAAGAAGAGTGCGAAGAAGAATAAAAAGAAAGCCAAAAAGAGAGAGAAAACAGAGAAGAAAAAGAAACCCTCTCCAACTGACTCTGAAGAATTGAGGGCAGCAGAAACTCTTACGCAGGTGAGCGAGCAAATGGAGGAAGAATTACAAGAGGAGGAGGAGCAAGAAAAAAACCAAGAAGAAGTAGATGAGGAGCCTGAAGAGGGATACAAGATAGCAGAGGAGAGACACGGCGAAGAAGAGGACGCAAATGCCAATGCCGAGAAAGAACAGGAGACGGTTGACACTCCGGAAAATGAAGAAGAAATGCACGAAACAGATGTGGCAGAAGGAGAAGAACAGATGGAAGTGCCACCATCTAAAACAACAAAGCAGCCTACAGAGAAAACACATCTCCCCAAGAAGCACAAACGAAGCAGAATACCAAAAACCAGGACCCCTGCCCCCGCAAGATTTCAAAATCTTGGGGGACAACTCAAATTCACTGCTAAAACAGAAAAAGCGAGGTACAATCAAGTTAAAGAACTTTCTATTGCTATTGCTAGGAAAATGGATGTGCCTACTCTTGAAAATTTTGAGTTGATTGAACCTGTATATGCCTTGCTTAATAACATAGGATGGAAAGAGTTTATGGAAATAGACACAGACATCTACTATGAACTCACAATGGAATTTTATTCAACTTTTAAATTCCTGAAAAAGCAAGCATGTAATTGGGATGAAGATGGTGTTATCACATTTAGACTATTAGGCAAAAGAATTAGTTATTCAATTAACCAATTTTGTGAAGTGTTGCAATTTGATTACTTTCCTATTAGAGGGGAAACTGATGTAATGTGCCTAGGGGATTTTCCCCAAGAATTTGATCCTGATGAAGCTTTTAAGCAATTAACTGATGGCAAATGTGATAAGTTTGATGATGCTAAGAGCATTTACTTAAATGATCCTGCTGTAGTTTATGCTCATAGGTTGCTGTCAATGTTTTTCTCCCAAAGAACTGAAGGTTAAAGTACTATAACTAAATCTGAACTATACTTTTTATGGGTTATGTGGAATAACTGGAAAGTAAATATAGGTTTTTGGGCTGCTGTGCACATTAATGACTGCATCAAATGGAATAGGCCACTTAAATTAGGGCACCTAATTACTCATATTGCTGTGCATGAAGAACTTTTTGACTTGAATGATCATAATCTTACTCTGCATTTTGAAGTTTCTCCACTAGATGAGCATGTGCTGCTTAACATGAGAATACTCCAAAGAAAGGATGGAGTATTGTGCTTTCCTGGTGCAGGTACAGTCCCTGTTACAAAAAGAAGGAGTGAAGATGTTCAACCTGAGGCCACCACCAACACCTCCAACACTGCACAGTTGGATAGAATTGAAACTCTCCTCACAACAGTCCTAGCTAAGCTGGAGAAATATGAAAAATCAGTAGAAAAGCTCCCAGCCATGGAGACATCAATGGACATCATGGCAACCCACATAGTTGGAGTAGAAACTGATATTGAGGCCATCAAGAAAGGCCTCAAAATTCGTACTCAATGAACTGCATTCAGGGAAGTCCTCCTGTTTCAATTCTGTCTATCAACATTGAGGACAATGTGAAATAAGTATGGGGGGTGGGGAGTAGGTGGTTGTGGTTAAAAAATTTTTTTGAGTAGATCTGTCTGTTACTTTTGATGACTGTTGTTTTGTTGTTTTTGTTGACTGTTGATAGTTGATGACAGGCTTGTAGCCTGTTTAGGTTGGTTCCTTTGAGATTTTTGACTTATTTTTGTGGCTATTTGTTAGCCAGTGTTTCTGCTGTGAGAAGCTGTGAACCTGATAACCTCATGTGCAACATGTTTTGATTTGAGAGCTTTTGAACATGAAAAATAGGTTGAAATACCATGAATTTCCATGTCTGATTCTTGGAATTGATCAAATTTATAAGTTCTTTGGCTCTGATAGAGAATGTTTTTGAATTTGGATTAATGGATGAAAACTAAAAAATTGCGTGCTTAAATTGGACCTTCATATATGAAAAAGTGTGTAATTTTTGGACTGTCTAAGGAATGTTATTGATGCTGAATGCTAATGTTAATGTTGATTAAGGGATTATGTTATGAATAACGCTGTTTCAGCCATTAGCTTCTGAATAAGGCTTTTATAGCCATTTGTCTCTGAATAAGGCTGTTTCAACCATTTGTTTGATGCAGTTTGCTTGTTTCACTCCACTGGTTACCTAAGGCCACATACAAATAAAAAAAAAAAAAAGGGTGACCATGAGTGATGCACTAAGTGCAGTCTAGGGATAGTCATATATTACCAAAGCTGTATTATGACACCCGAAATAGGCAACTTTTTTGAATTTTGGTATAAGTGTTATGTTGGAACCCTCACTTTATTTTTGTTTTGTTGGAATTTAGACAGTCCAGAATGAGCACCCTTTGATCATATGTTGTGATTACTATTTGGTAAATGTGCATGATTAAATGAATTCTAAATTCCTTGACATTCTCTAGCAAGTTAAATACTTAAGATTTGTTCTTTTCCATTTTGATAGGCTGTGGAGACTTGTTATGATGCTTATTCTAATGTTAAAACTCTCTCATTGATAAACTGTGGGGCTGAGGTGGTTTGATGGGGATCATCTTGCAGTTTGTTAGGAATGGAAGCTATTGCTTAGGGACAAGCAAAAGTCTAAGTGTGGGGGGATTTGATAGTATGCATAAAATACATGAAAATCTCTTTAATTTCCCCCTGAATTGGATTAGATTTCTAATTATTTGCTTTTATTTGGCTTTTGCAGGAAAAAGTTGATGAATGAGGGATTTGACAGAATTATGAAGAAAAAGATGCTAAGTGTTGAAAATGCCTGAGCCATGACCCCGAGGCATGATCATCCCTAAGGCCAATACGCGATAAGAAGACCACGGTCAACAAGTACGGCTGACTCCTCTTGTTGGGACAGGTGGCACACATGCAACAACTTGCTAACATGGCTGACATGCAAGAGTTGATCCTGCGTTTTTGAGTTTCAAGAATCCTAATCATGCTTATTGGGACTTGTAAAAGCCAATTTGTTCCCCTTGATCATTATCATTTCTAGATTTAAGGAAGCTTTATATAAGCTAGTTAAGTGGGGAAAAATAGATAGACTTGAGATAATTCAGAAAGTAGAAATATAGCAGCAACTAGCAGCAGAGAACAGCAGGGGACTTCTTCCTCAAAACTGTGATCATTTTCAGTTTATAAGTTTGAAGCAATTAAGTTTGGTTTTTATTTTGAATTGTTTTAAGTTCAGAATGTTTACTGTTTATCTTGCATGATGATTCGTGGCTGAACATATCTGTCTTAGTTAAGTTGTATCTTTATTCCTTGCCAACATTTATGAGATCTAAGTGAATGAATGCGAATCTAATCCACGGTAATTATGCATGCTTTGAACGTATTTGAATAAGTTGTTTTCAAATCATCTTTCTGATCAATCGATGCCTAGATAACAACCTGATAAGGGTATACTAATACTTGATACGTAATAGTCTTGTAAAGGTATATAAGAACCGCACATCATTGAGAGTTTACCACCATTTTTACTCAATAAAATGGTGAGGCATGCGTAATATGATTTCATAAGTCCAAGCTTCTTGAGATTTTGGATCATGATTAATGTCCTTTTGGTGCTCAATGCTATCATATAGTTAAATCCTAGATACTTGTTCGCGGGACTGCTATGTGGTAAGAATTTAATTGATGAGCTTCTCTTGATTAAGTTAAAAATAAGAAAGGACGATATAGATAAGCTTCTTGTCTATTGTAAGTTAATCTACCATTTGATTAGATTTGATTTTTGCATCAAGGATTAGATACAGGCATGGAATGAAGTAACAACTTAGCTAGGATATTTCCCTTCATAATCAACCTTCACAACTCTCTTTATTTTCAGTTTTAGTTAATTGAAGAAATCTGATTTCGTACTTAAAATTAGTTTGTTTTAATTACACAAACACCCCCCCTTCTAAGTCTCTTTTGAATATTCTCTTGGATACATTGAATACAAGTCTATCTAGTCCTGTGGGTTCGACCCTTTACTACTATATTACAATTTTATTTTTCGTGCGGTAAGTAAAGGATTTAATTGATGGATTCGACGACCATCAGAGTTCTATATATCTAGAAATTAAACCTCACCTGTACGACAAAAATAGAACAAGGATACGGCCTACGGAGCCTGCTCCTCGTCACCAGGAAGCTAATCTGTGCAAGAATATTGTAAGGTTTACTATAGTTAAAAACCAATCCTGCAAGTGTTCAATAACATACGCGCAGCACAATAGGATTGAACCCACAGGGAAGGGAAATCAATCACTACTCTATTTTCTTCTCTAATCTAAAGACCTGACAAAAAGAAATTGTTGTTTCTATTAATCTACTAAACCAGAAATTAACAATTAACTAGAATTAAACACAAATAACGAAACACACGAATTAACTTCAGTAAACTAAGCAGGCAGGGGAAAAGTAATGAATCTTACAATCAAGAGCTGATGTGATACTCGTCTGACAAGTGTAATTCTACAACCTAGTCACTTATATTTGTATTACCCTCTCTCAAGGTGTAACCAAGTGCTTAATTAGTGTTCAATGTTGCTCTCGCAATCACCAATAGTTAATTAAACCATAGGAACAAGACTAGTGCAATTCAGTATTCTAGCAGCTCGGCATGGAATAAGATTACTGTTGTATAAGCTAGGACCAAATCTCTTTGTATCCTACAACTCACAAGTTATGAAAACCATCTAAATTACCATCACTCTTTCGATCTATAGGCAATTCTGAGACATGCTAAGGTTGGCCAGACCGTTGCAATTCAAATTAAGTCCGCTTTCAAAACTAATAATCACACAAGTCATTCAAGCATTATATCAAACATCTATCATGCATTCATCATCAACCCCGTAGCCCTAGAGAATTATCTACTCATAATTAAAGCTAAACTCATAAAACTAAAGGAAATTGCATTAAAATAAATCATATTCATCGAACCTAAACAAAGTCAAAAAATTAAACTCATAAACATTCTAATAATTCTGGAAAAATTAAATCTACTTAAGAAAACAGAATTTAGGAGGAATTAGTTTGAATAATAAAGCAACAATAAAACCAGAAAAACGGAATTAGTCTCAATCGATCCGTCTGAATTCTCTGAAAAATGCTTGAAAACTTCCCATAGCAACTGTCTCCCAGCTCTCTCTGAACTGCTCCGAAGAACTCTTTCAAAAATAAGACTCTAAACGCACATAAATATTAGCCCTAAAATCTCTCGCCGACAGAGGTAACGGGCGTTACCTATCCCCATGCATTTCTTGTTAACGCCTGTTACAAGGCTAAATCGTGCCTGTGCTTTTATAAGTGGTAACGGGCGTTACCGCTTCTCTTCAGTCCAAGGGCAACGGGCGTTACCCTTCCTACACCAGAAATCATCTCCTCTTACCTCTGATAACGGGCGTTACTAGATCTATACTGCTATGGAGTAACGGGCGTTACTCCCTTCTTTCGCCTCAAGTGATGCTCTTGTATCCATTAACGGGAGTTACGAAAATTTTCCTCTTACTTGGTAATGGGGGTTACCCTATTTTCCTCCAAAAATACGTGAAATTGCTTCGCTTCGCCGTTTCATAACTCCAACTCTAAAATCACCTAAACGGAGCAAAATAAACACATAAACGCATCAACCTACACCAAAATATAATCTAATTAACGATTAAAATCATGCAATTTCTACACACAACAAAATCCCCCCACACTAGAATATTGCTCGTCCTCGAGTAATACAGAAATCAAGAAAACACATCCTCATCAAACCATCTCCTTAATCAATCATCAAACCTTCGCCTAAACAAGTCTAGCTACTCAATTCAAGTACTCGTAAACATAAGATCCTCAAAACTTAGTATGAAAAGTATACCCTTGTGTAGTATGTGAATCAAACGAAACAATGTATAAAAATTAGAATGACAAATTCACCATTCCCTCCTAACTCTAATCATCAACTTCGGAATACACTCTTCGCACCTATCTCCACTAATGGAATTAAATCGAGACTTAGGATCAGTAGGTCTTTCGGGCTTGTAATTTAGGCTTAGGGTAAGGTTATGGAAATTTGGATCAAGTGACTATTCACCAAGCTTACATCATTCAATCTATTTAAAACACGAAACACTTCCATCCACCATTAAAAAGAAAATCGCCCCAATTCTTAATTTGAATCCTACACTCTCAAATTCACACTAAACATAGTTTTCTTTTCTGTTCTCTTTTGCTCTTTTTTTTTTTTGTCATCTCTCTCTTTTTTCACACTTTTCTCATTCTTTTTCTTTACAATATCCTCTCAATTTCAATCACAAGAACAATAAAAAGGTGTCAAAATATAGATAATTACCATACAAATCAAACGAGCAAGCCTCGGTGTAAAAATTATCAAGGTAGGTATTTCTATGTTGTGCATTGGCTTATAATGCGGCTACAAAAATTCTGTGCACAACAATTAGGCTCAGCGGGGTCAATAAGATTACGTTATTTAGTGAAAAACGGCTAAACATTAAAAGGCTTTCAGTCCTCCGACAACGAATGCCTACTTCACTTGCTTAATCCTTCATTAACTTAAAATTTCGCCTCAATAGAACTAAAATGCATCATAATCGAATCTTAGACTCATTCAGAAATTATCAACTCATCTTTCTAAGCAAAGTACATTATCTCGTTCAAAAGTGCTCTAAATATAAAGGCATACTCACACACTAATTCATCAAATCTCATGCAATTTTCTTCAATTCAAAAAGCCTAACTTATTCTAGAAAAAACTCAACAATTAAACTTCAAAGAAAAAGTTCAAAACGAGGGAAAATTTTCAAAAATTCTCAACATTACTCAATTTTTAGCCAATCACAAATGCAACTACATTTAAACCTGTAAATCTTCAATAAAACTCATAACAAACACAGACAATTCCTTCCCCACACTGAAATATTGCAATGATCTCATGCATATGAAAGAATTAAAGGCCAAGAAAACTCCCTGATTAGACGAAGAACCAGCAACGTTGTAGCAAAGAATCCAAAACATGAACAAGTGACTAGAAACACGGATCAAGTGCACAGGTAATTGACAATTAACACACAAGTCACAAATTCCGAGTAAAAGGAGGGCACATTGCATTGGAAATTAAAGAGGTTAGCCATAAGCTAAGAAAAGTAGTAGCAAGAGTATCCAAAAGTGTGTAAGAATATCAATTATACAAACCCAAATAGCGAATAAAAGAAATAACAGGAGCAAAGGTAAAAATGTCACTGATCAGGTGGTGGGGCAGGGCCTCTGAAATAGCCATCCAAGTGCTGGTACAGGCCCTGGAACTGCTCATCTACATGGGTCGTCCATGTGTCAAATCTCTGATCAACTTGAGCACGAAAATCCACCATATCCTGCCTCTGAGCATTGAATCCCGTCTCAACTCTGGCCATCCTAGCATTGGCCTCAGCAAGATCCAATCTCATCGTCACCAGACTGATATTCAAAGCACGTACAGACATGGGTGCATCATCCTCCTGCTGAGGGACCGGTCTTGGGCCATCCTCCCTCCCCTCAGGAACATCCGGGATCTCATCAATAGCAGCCTTAAGCTCATCCGGCACCTCATCATAAGTAGCAAAGCCCAAAACATACATCCGCCTGAACCTATCCCGTGCCCTCTTTGGCCACCATGGCAACAACCGTCCTTCAAGGGGCTCCTCCGTCCACTCAATGATTAAGCCCATATTCTTCCAATTGTCCTCATCCAAGAACGGGTACATTGTCAGTGGCTCCACCTTTTTGGGCCTCCATCCCAAACTCTTTGCGATCATGGTCACATAAGCCCCGTAACCTGTAGCACCTGTGTTTTTATTAGCAGCATCCAACATTCTCGCAGTCAAATCCCAAGTACCATTATATCACCGTCCTTCCCTCATCATGTACATGATGCCCAATTCGGTAGCCTGGACATTGCCCTCACTCTCATTACGGGAACAAAAGCTGCAACTCAAAATCTTATGTACGATCCTCCACACCACACTATCCAAATAGGTCGCCTTAGTGTTCCATACATGATAGTTAGGTGTGTTGGGCTTCAAGGGAAAAGACCTCCAAATTTCCTCTCGCTCATTAACACTCCAAGTGGGGAGGCGAGTCTCTCCGTCCTGGGAAAATCCAAATACCCCCCTCAATGTGCCAAGGGAAATAGAATAAGGGCGTCTAGCATCAAAAGAGAATGTAACCAGCTCGTTATGACCCGGATGCCAATCCATGGTGGTGAAGAAGGCCGCGGTGAGCTCCGGATAAGTGAGTGTATCTTCCTCCAAAAATTCCAACCATCCAATGTTATCAAACAGAGTCCGTATCTCATCCCACACTCCCATGCGGATCAAAGCATCTCTTTTAAAGAATTTAGTGGGGAAAACCGTTCTCAACAACACCCTATCAAATGGGTTGCCAACTCCCTCGACAACCACGTTTCTCGTTTCACTTTGGGCCCTAGCCTTAGAAGTCCCAGAACTCGAAGCTCCTTCCACACGTGTACGCTTTGAACGTCCTATATTTCCTAAAATTCACAAAAATAACCAGGCAAAACAAGCAATTATCAATCAAAAATTCACTTAGGCAATTCATCGAACACCTTGCGGGCACAATCTTAAGATAGGGGTTTATCTAAAATTCTTCAATCTACCCCAAACTAAACCAACATTATCCTAAATTAGCACAGTTATAGTTCCAAAATCACTCAAATTCTACTCCAATCTCGGTACTAACCACCAATGTATGACTATAAACTAGGGTACGCTACAAATTAACCAAACTCAACTAAAGTTCTACCCTAAGCACAAGCACTACTCCTAACATGCAATAAAACAAAGGATACACCCATTATTTCCAAAATCTCATCGCAATTTCAACATTAACCCCATAGTCACACCACTATACATGGGGATAGAGAAGTGTAAAACTGTCAACAATAGAGGGGGAATGCTTACCAACTAAAAGGAAAGAGGAAGTGCGGGTGTGTGGTGGTGGTGCCGAAGGTCGGACGGTGGTGGCGCGGTGGTGGTTCTGTGGCGGTGGAAAGCTCTTTTGTGTTTGTAGGAGGGGGAAAGAGGTAGGTTTTAAATTAAAATTTCGCCCAAAAACGTGTTATTAAAGGCCCAGGTTTTCACGATTATGGCCCGGTAACGGGCGTTAACATGTTTTAGCCGTATGGGGGTAACGGGTGTTACCCAACCTGGTCTAGACGCCTGTGGCTATTGACGGGCGTTACACGGAATGTCCTGCGAATTTGTAACGCCCGTTACCTATACTACCCATGCCTCCTGACGCCATTAACGGACGTTACAGTAAAATACTTAAGAATGGTGTAACGCCAGTTACATCTAACTCGCCCAAAAGCCTAATTTGAACACAAACACAAATTGGTGGGTGCTCAATCACGTTAATTAACAAAAATTAACTCATAAAAGGCAGTCAACGCATAGTGCACCATCACAACAATAGATAAACACACCGTAAAGCACATAGTACAGTTTATAACATCAATTAATTCTCATACTAGTACTTCAAGCGCATGCACACACAAACACAACTAAATAAATAGACCTCAATATTGACGCTTAGCTTCAAAATCACGGTCCTTGCATGGACTCTTACTTCAGACTCCAAACAACTCTCTAACTAACCTGCAACCGAAGGGGACAAACAGAGAATCATGAGAAAAAAAGACTGTTGGAAAACAGGAATCAGAAAGCAGCGGAAATTTAAAAATTTTCCAACAAAAGGATCTTAGACTCGCAATCGTGAATCCAAATTCGTAGAGATTAGAAACTTACTTTTCAATAATCTTTCTTGAAGCGTTTCAAGCTACCCAAGAACGCTCTTCTCGCGGCTTGATCCCCTCTCCTTGGTAAAGCTCGAATCTTTAAAACTTCTAACTTGAAGCTCTCTATAGATAGTCTAACAACTTGACTACAATCTAACTATTAAGGATGCTAGTTCTCTAGTTAGTGTTTAGGCTTAACCTAGGGTTTATTTTATCTTGGAGAAAGGATGGTGTTCAACACATGAACCAAAAGAATTCAATCAATCTCTAAGGGGAGCATGAGCTCCCCTATATATAGGAAAGGGAGGGGGACACCGAACCCTAGTCCTTTTGGGCTAAGGATTTGGTCCCTCTCTCCAATTACTTGATTACCAAGTAATTCCAAACTTTGACTTTGAATTCTAATTCATATCAACTTTTAAGAGAGCTAAAATATCCAAAACCCTTTCGGATATTATACTTTATTTATTAATAAATAAATAACTTATTTTATCTAATTAATTAATAAATAATTAATTAATTTCTCCAAAATAAGACTTTCTTTTTAATTCAAAATTAAACCGAAGTCTATTAAATAATTAATCACATTAATTATTTAACACATAAATAAATATACACATATAGTTACACACGTGTGAGACACGTGTCCCAAGGACACGTGCCACTCACGTGAGCCACACGTGTGGTTCACACGTGTGGAACCCTCTTGGCCCGATTAACTCGCTTAATCATTTTAAAGCCTTAACTCATGTAACCAAGTTGTTATGTGTGACCCTCTAGGTTCTCAATTCAATTAGCAGTGACCCTAATTAATTAATTAATCAGTTTACAGATTAAACGACCATAGTCTAGCAATAGGTGTTTAACCCCTAGCTGAATTGGAATGTCTCGATTCGACAGAACCTTTAAGTCATTGATTCATGTGAGATACAATCCTCCTACTTACTATCGCTCAACCATGATCTAGGGTAAGGAAATAATCAGAACCCTAATAATCTGGTCTTAAAGTTAAGTGCATTTCATATCCATTTGGACTCAATCCAAGAAACCCTTTTCTTGATGTCTTGATCTACTGCCTTGGCCAAGGACTCCATATGGCATATGAATGATTATACAATAAGAGATCACCTTGCAAATGCAAGTGTAGGTCCTTTCTTGATTCTCATTCACTTTCATGAGTCACTTGTGCAGCCCCAGCATAAGCCTTGAATCAGTTGTCTAAGGCGACACCCTTTAAAGCTTATACCTAAGAAAGTCTAAGGATCAATTAATCACATCAATGACTCGTGAGATATTTCCTAATCTGGAAGTTTCCATTTTCTGAAATAGAAACTTCCTTTCCCATTTAGGAATCTTCTCACACGGGGCACCTCAGTGAACTTACTTATGGAAGTAAGCACCCTCATGTATCACGCACGTATCAACTATACAGTTTGCACCTCCATGAAACAAGGTGGTCCTTCTTAAGGGCGTGATCCCATAAGCAAGCCTTTAGAGGAGTCAGGTTGACACTCCCACTGTCTGTAGGACTCATCGGCTTGGAGTATTTTACTAATCATGACTTATGTGATATAGGGCTCGTTTCATGAACCATTTCACCTAAATGGTAGAGTCCTAAAGTCATCAGGATTAGGGGAGTTCTCATACATGCACAACTAAAGTAAACGCATACCAAACAAGAGCATATAAAGAAGTGTTGCCTCAATTCGTTATTTTATTCAAAGATTGTCTGTGATTACAATAAGGAAAAGTACAAAGCGGATATACAATCGGCTTTTAGGGCACTATTCCTAACAATCTCCCACTTGCCCGTCAAAGCCATTCTAAAGCTATTCTAAGTCCCATCTTCTGAAGATGACCTTGGAAAGCTTCTCGACTAAGGGGTTTAGTAAGTGGATCTGCCACGTTCTCTGCTGATGCGACCCTCTCAATTTGCACATCTCCTCTTTTGATAATATCACGGATTAGGTGATACTTCCTCATAATGTGCTTGGTCCGTTGGTGAGATCTTGGTTCTCTGGCCTGTGCAACCGCCCCAGTGTTGTCACAAAACACAGTAATGGGGTCTTTCATACTAGGAACAACATTCAACTCTTGAATGAAGTTTCTAATCCAAACACCTTCCTTATCTGCATCATTTGCAGCTAAGTATTCGGCCTCAGTGGTCGAATCTGCAGTGGTCGTTTGCTTGGAAATCTTCCAACTCACTGCTCCGCCGTTTAGCCAGAAAATGTATCCTGACATTGACTTAAAATCATCTAAGTCAGATGCAAAGCTTGCATCGCAGTATCCTTCGACAGTAAGATCTTTCTGACCTCCGTAAACTAAGAATAAATCTTTAGTACTTTTCAAGTACTTAAGAATATTCTTCACGGCAGCCCAGTGACCATCTCCAGGGTCAGATTGGAAACGACTTGTTACACTATGTGTATAAGCCACATCCGGTCGAGTACATAACATTGCATACATTATGCTACCTATTGCTGACGCATAAGGTGTATGAGTCATTCTTTCCTTCTCAAGGTTAGTCTTAGGACACATCTTCTTAGAAAGACATGTTCCTACACTCATAGGAAGGTTCTTAACCTTAGCTGACTCCATATTGAATCTCTTCAATACTTTGTCAATGTACATCGACTGTGATAGTCCTATTAACCTTCTAGATCTATCTCGATAGATTTTAATTCCAAGGATATAGGACGCATCACCAAGATCTTTCATCTCGAATTGGTTCGATAACCATAACTTAGTCACTTTCATGTCATCCTTCGAATTCCCAATAAGAAGGATGTCATCAACGTAAAGTACTAAGAATTGCACTGAGGTCTCCAATTCCTTTCTATACACATATGATTCATTCGAAATTCGAATGAAGCCAAACGCTTTGACTGACTCATCAAATCGAATGTTCCAATTCCTAGAAGCCTGTTTCAATCCATAGATTGATCTTTGGAGTTTGCAAACCTTTTGCTCACTCCCACTGAATGTGAAACCTATGGGTTGCTCCATATAAATGTCTTTATCAATGTCACCATTGAGAAAGGCGGTTTTCACATCCATTTGCCATATCTCATAGTCATAATATGCATCAATGGCAAGCATGATCCGAATAGACTTTTGCATTGCAACTGGTGAAAAGGTTTCATCAAAGTCCACGCCGGGTCTTTGAGTGAATCCTCTTGCAACCAGTCTTGCTTTGTAGGCTGTAATGCTTCCATTAACTCCAAGCTTTCTCTTAAAGATCCATTTGCAACTTATGGGTTTGACCCCATCAGGCAAATCTACCAAGGTCCAAACTTGGTTGGAGTTCATGGAATCCATTTCGGATTTCATGGCTTCTATCCACTGTTCAGAGTCAGAATCTGAAAGCGTCTCCTCATATGTTAAAGGATCATTATCCTTTTGAGAGATTTCACGGAAGAATCCATACCATCCCTCCGGCTGTCTAGGAGTACGTTCAGAACGCCTTAGAGGAGGATTTACATGTGTATCGAAATTTGTGATTGGTTGTGGTTGGTCAGAAGTGGACGTTTCTTCAGTGGGTGGCGTGGGGTCACTTTGTACTTCCTCTAATTCTATGATCTTGCCTCTCTTTTCTTTAAGGAACGGTTCCTCAAGAAAAGTGGCATTTCTGGAAACAAACACCTTTTGCTCAGATTGATCATAGAAGTAGTATCATATGGATTCCTTAGGATAACCTACAAAGTAGCATAAGTTAGAACGAGATTCTAACTTATCTCCCACTGTCCTCTTCACGTAAGCAGGACAACCCCAAATTCTTAAGTAAGAATAACTAGGGATTTTACCATGCCACATTTCATAGGGCGTTTTAGGGACTGACTTAGAGGGAACTAGATTCAAAATCTTTGCTGCACTTTCTAGGGCATAACCCCAGAAAGAAGGTGGTAAGTCAGTGAAACTCATTATGGAACGAACCATATCGAGTAGGGTTCGATTCCTTCTCTCAAAAACTCCATTGCGTTGAGGAGTTCCCGGAGGTGTCCACTGAGAGATAATCCCATTATCTTTGAGATGATTAAGGAATTCTTCACTAAGATACTCGCCTCCTCGATCAGATCGAAGTGCTTTGATCTTGTGACCAGTTTGGTTCTCAACCTCCTTTTGAATTTCTAGGAATTTCTCAAAAGCTTCAGATTTGTACTTCATTAAGTATACATAACCATACCGACTAAAGTCATCGGTAAAGGTTATGAAATACTGATGATAAGCGGTCCACAAATATCAGAATGGATCAAATCCAAGACCTCAGTAGCACGTTCCACAGTTCCTCTAAAAGGAACTTTGGATATCTTTCCTTTAAGACAGGATTCGCAAGAAGTCAACTCTTTGAGATCATTTTCAGAGAGTGATCCTAAAGTGTTTATCTTGCTAATTCTGTTCTTGAAAATGTGTCCTAATCTAGCGTGCCATAAGGGAGCTGAAACTTTGTCATCTCTCTTACGTTTCGTTTCTCGTTGTATATTCATAATATTGATATTCTGAGTTAGATAAAGACCATTACTTCGAGTACCGATGTGAACGAAAGAGATGTTCCATTTGATAAAGTATTTACCATTCTTAATATAAGTTTCATAACTTTCACAATCTAAAATTGGAACTGAAATTATATTACGAATAATGCTCGGTACATAAAGGACTTTATTTAAAACTAACTAAATCTAATCTAATTGTGCCTAAAGCTCGAGCTTCAACATTTGAGCCATCGCCGATCTTCAAGACACATTCTTCTTCTCTGAGTTGTTGGACTTCATTTAGCATTTGTACATCATTACAGATATGAGCTCCACAACCGTTATGAAGTACCCAAGAACTAGAATTAATAGAAAGATTTATTTCAACGAGAAACATACCTTTCTTTAGAGTAGCCTTGTACTCTGGGCAGTTTCTCCTCCAATGTCCCGCTTTGCCACAATGGAAGAAAAACATCCTCTTTCTGATCACGCTTCTTCGTTTGGGCCTTCCCCTTCGAAACGCCACCAGTGGGCCTAAGGGGTTTCTTCTTCTTCTTATGGGCTTGCTTGCCCTTACCTTTAGAAGGCCCAGAAGAGGAAGATGGAGCATTCACCATCAGAACCTTATTGTCCTTCTTGATCGTGCTTTCAGCAGTCACAAGCTGACTAATCAACTCAGCTACAGTAGCTCCAGCATGATTCATATTGAAGTTAAGGACAAATGGGTTGAATGATGGTGGGAGCAAGGCTAGCAACAAGTCCACTAAAAGCTCATCTTTCAGTGGCACGTCCATGGAAACAAGTTTCTCAGTAAGGGTGAGAAACTTGAGTCCATATTCATGGACACTTGAACCTTCCCTCATTCTCAAGTGGAATAATTCCTTTGAAGTGTTATACCTTGTAACACGTTCATGAGGGCGGTAAAGTTTCTCTAAGTGGTCGTAAATCTCCCAAGCAAATTCCATGGCCTCATGTTGCCTTTGCAAGTCCGTTACAGAGGGGTCCGAGAGCTCCAGCACCACCACAGCCACCTCAGAAACTGGGCTACAGATTTTGTGGGCTTCCTACACATAGCTATGATAACTGCAGACGCCGGTTAGGCTTATGTTTGATCTGCGGGAGTGACGAGCACATGGGTGATGGTTGTCCGGATCGTCGGGATCCGCCACCTGCAGGACCGAGGCCGCTTGTGAGGGCTCGAGCTTATGCACTCGCTGGAGAGGAGCAGGATGCTGAGATAGACCCCGCCGCGGTAGTTGAAGGTATTATTTGCATCCATGGCACGAACATCCATACATTATTTGATCCAGGAGCTACACACTCCTTTCTTGCGCATTCTATTGCTATTACATTACCTTTGCCTGCTATGTGTACTTCTGTGCGCTACCTAGTTAGTACCCCTTTCGGTAGTAGGCGAGAGACGGATCAGGTTTACAGGGATGTTCCAGTAGTGATTGAAGGCCGGGAATTTCTGACAGATTTTATTATTATGCCAATGGAGAGATACGGGGCTATACTGGGGATGGATTGGCTATACAGGCATTGTGCTACCGTGGATTGTCGGGCAAAGAAAGTGCAGTTGGGTTCAGAGGTTACCACGGGTTGTACTTCGAAGACTGTACCCCTACTTTCATTTTCAGAAGCTCAGAAATTAGTCAGAGACGGGGCTACAGGGTTTATTGCTTATATTCTGAACAAGCCCAAAGATCAGGTGAAACTAGAGGACACCGAAGTTGTGAAAGAATTTCCCGAGGTATTTCCAGAGAAGTTGGACTCTTTGCCTCCTGAACGAGAGATCGAGTTTGTGATTGATCTTTTTCCGAATGCCGAGCCGTATTCAAAGACTCCATACCGGATGGCTCCAGCGGAATTAAAGGAATTAAAAGTTCAGCTTGAAGTGTTGTTGGAAGTTGGATGCATTCGGCCGAGTTCTTCACCTTGGGGAGCACCGGTGCTATTTGTAAAGAAAAAAGACGGGACTTTAAGAATGTGCATCGATTACAGGGAGTTGAACAGGATGACTATTAAAAACAAGTATCCCCTCCCACATATCGAGGAGTTATTCGATATACTTCAGGGTTCCAAAGTCTACTCAAAATTGGATTTAAGACAGGGATACTATCAGCTGCGAATCCGAGCAGAGGATATTCCTAAGACAGGATTCAATACTCGGTACGGGCACTACGAGTTCGTGGTTATGCCGTTTGGATTAACTAACGCCCCTGCAGCTTTCATGGATATGATGCACCGGATTTTCAGGCCTTTCCTCGACAAGTTTGTGGTGATTTTTATTGATGATATTCTGGTTTTCTCAAAATCAGCCGAGGAGCACGCGAGACATCTCAGGCTCGTTCTTCAGAATTTAAAGGAACATCAGTTGTTTGCTAAGTTTAGCAAGTGTGAATTTTGGATCGATCGGGTTTCCTTCTTGGGACATGTGATTTCGGGAAAAGGGTTGGAAGTTGATCCCTCGAAAATCGAGGCCGTACTCAAGTGGGAGAAACCAAAGAATGCCTCGGAAATTAGAAGCTTCTTGGGATTGGCCGGTTATTATAGAAGATTTGTTCAGGACTTCTCTAAGATTGCTGCACCGTTAACCCGATTAACAAAGAAGGATGTTAAGTTTGTCTGGGACGAGAAGTGTGATCAAAGCTTTAACTTTTTGAAAGAAAAGTTAGTCTCAGCTCCGGTGTTATCACTTCCTGAGGGTTCAGAGGAATATGCAGTGTATACAGATGCTTCTAAAGAAGGCTTAGGTTGTGTTTTGACTCAGAAAGGAAAAGTGATCGCCTATGCTTCTCGAAAGCTAAAGGAATATGAAAGGAATTATCCGACACACGACCTAGAGCTCGCAGCCGTGATCTTTGCTCTCGGGAAATGGAGACATTATCTATACGGGACTTCTTTTGAAATTTTTACCGACCACAAGAGCCTCCAGTATTTGTTCACACAGAAAGATTTGAATATGAGGCAACGCGTTGGATGGAAAAATTGGAAGATTATGATTGTACAATCAAGTACCATCCAGGAAAAGCAAACGTGGTCGCCGATGCACTTAGCAGGAAGGCAAGTGTGTCGAGTTTGGAAGTAAAGGAAGGTGATGAAGTTGCTCCAATTGTCCTAAAAGCTCGGGTTTCTAATATCACAATTCAGCCGGAATTGAAGTATCAGTTATTTGAGGCTCAGAATAAGGATCCGGAAGTTCAGAAGCTTGTAAGTAAAGCTAAGGATGACCCGGAGAGTCCGTTTGGGTTCGATGAGACCGGGTTACTTCGGTTTAAAAACAGAGTGGTAATACCTGAAGAATTGAAACGGGTTCTACTCGAAGAAGCTCACAAGTCAGCCTATTCGATCCACCCAGGAGGAAACAAAATGTATAAGGATTTGAAGCAATATTATTGGTGGAATGGGATGAAAAGAGACGTGGCAGAATATGTGAAACATTGTCTGACTTGACAGAAAGTGAAAGCTGAGCACCAAAAGCCCGCGGGACTTCTACAACCGTTACCTATTCCCGAGTGGAAGTGGGAACAAGTAACGATGGACTTTGTTTCCGGATTACCGAAGGCTAAAGGCGGGTTTGATGGAATTTGGGTAATTGTGGATAGATTCACAAAGTCAGCTCACTTTCTAACGGTCCGGATGTCTTATAAGATCCCGAAGTTGGCTAAAATTTATAACAGAGAGATTATCCGACTTCATGGCATTCCGGTGAGTATAGTTTCAGATCGAGACCCGAGGTTTACATCTAAGTTGTGGCAGGAGTTACAGGCCGTTTTGGGAACGAAACTTAAGTTCAGTACAACATTTCACCCGCAAACAGACGGCCAAATAGAAAGGTTAATCGGGTATTTGGAAGATCTTCTTCGGGCGTGCGCGATTGATTTTCAGAATTCATGGGTAGAACAGCTCCCTTTGATCGAGTTTGCTTATAATAATAGTTTCCAAGCTTCAATCGGGATGGCTCCTTATGAACTTCTTTATGGAAGAAAGTGTCGATCTCCATTGTTCTTCGACTTGGAAGAATGGAAATGGTCGAAACAGGAAGGGGTAAAGAAAGGTGAAAGGTTCGAAAGGCCTTCCAAAGTCGTTCAAGCTATGATTGAGAAAGTGCAAATGATTCAACAACGGATGAAAGCCGCGCAGGATAGGCAAAAGAGCTATGCCGATAAGCGCCGAAGAGATCTAGAATTTGAAGTTGGTGACCGGGCATTCTTGAAGGTGTCACCAAGGAAAGGTTTCACCCGGATCGGGAAAGGAGGGAAACTTAACCCTCGCTATTTAGGTCATTTCGAGATTCTTGAAAGAATAGGCGAGGTAGCCTATCGAATGGACCTACCACCGAGTCTTACGGGGATTCACAACGTATTTCATGTCTCACAACTAAGGAAATATTACCCCGATGAGACCACAATTCTCCCCGTGGAAGAAGTTGAATTGGAACCAAATTTGACATTTGTTCAGAGGCCGGTTAGAATCTTGGATCGAAAATTTCAAGAGTTGAGAAACCGGAGAATTCCCATGGTTAAGGTTTTGTGGAGAAGCGATAAAACCGAAGAAGCGACGTGGGAAACGGAAGATAAGATGAAACGGTTCCACCCGGAGTTATTCACTCAAGACTAGAGAATCTGGGGACCAGATGCTTTTAAGGGGGGGAGAGTTGTAACGCCCCGGTTTCCAGATGAACAGGTAAGCAAGCCACGTGTGCGTTTGAGCGTAGGATTTATTTTAATTCTTTAATTTCATAATATATTCTTACGTGGCATTCATATTTTTTATAAAATTCATGAAGCATTATTTATGTGAATTACTTGAATTCATATCATTGGAAATATTATTTCATGACACGGAAAAATATTTATTGCATGAAACAAGTACCGAGAGTGGTTCAAATTACCAATTGTCCCTACATGATTATTTTCCTTAAACTTTAGGGACCTAATTGTAAAGTTTCAAGGGCCTAATTGATCCCATTTCAAAACCTTACATCCTTAACTGCATAACTTAAACATTTCGAGGATTAATTGGCAAAATTGAACAATTCACTCATTTAAAAAAGGGATGAATCGGTATATGCATCTCCAAGCTTCCATGAACTCATTTCAACAAAATATTTCCCAACCATTTGCTTCTTTTCACTCTCGGTTCCAATGAAGAAAAAAGGGAAGAAGTAATTTTTCATCCAATCATCAAGATTTCAAGAAATTTACCAAGTTTTGGGAAATTCATCATCATCATCATCCATCTTCTTCATTTCTTTCCATTTCAAGGTTGGTTTGCATGAGTTGATGATGTTGATCATATTAGACATGATTAGGGTTTGAGTTTGATATGCTAGATGGACTATTGGTAGATGGAAGCATGATTATGTGATCTTATATTGAATTATGGCATGATTTATAGCTGGAATCTTTGAATATTGAGTTTGAATGATCAAGTATGATCATGAGTGTGAAACCTTGAAATCTTGATGATATTGTGTGGTTTAGGTGTTCAAGTGTTAATTTATCATTCTTTGTATATATATGCATCATATTACCAGAAAAGCATGGCTTGGTTGATCAAAACTTGTAATTCGTTGTTATTGTTGATCATTCCCGTGAGCATCCCCTGTTTTTGCTCTGCTTCTGTCAGTTGCAGAAACTGGGAACGACCGTTCCCACCTGACTTGCAGAACAAAATTCTCTGCATAAAATTACGAAAATAGCCCCTCGATCCGACGACTTCTTTGACCCCGAATTGCTATTATATGTGCTAATATGTAGTGAAACAACATGTTATCATGCCACATTGCATTTTCATCGTCATCTCAATATATTTTCGCCGTTCGTCATATTTGGTCCATTTTAGGTCATGTCTCACGTATACACGTCGTGTTTGCACAGGTCACGGGGTTGTGGACGAGGAGCAGGCTCAGTAGAGTATATCCTTGTCATATTTTGTAAGATAAGGTGAGGTTTTATTTTAAGTAAATCGAACCCTATAACCCCTATGTGCTATTTTTCGGCCAAAACATATTATCATTATAAACGTTTTCAAAGTTATAAATATTTTAAGCAAGCAAGTAATGATTGTCATGATTTTCAAGCAAGTATTGGCGAGTACATGATTGCACGTGGGCCCGAGGGTAATTCTTGAGCTAACCGGGAAAGCAAGGGCTGACGGGTAACTCCTGAATTATCCTCACATTGTTGGGATCACTCTCGAAGCCACTAGGAGATTAGTGGTGGAAGGAGTTCCGTGTCTAGAGGGTCATGTCCTCTACACACACCATGTTGTGGATAGTCGAGCCTTGCAAACGCACTATCACCCGGAGGAAGAAGGAGACTGGGGATTAATCCGGCATGTCGGGTTATCCTCGGGTTACTGCATGATTTCAAGCATGAAATTGTCTATGTGAGCACTAAATGGAATTGTATGATCATGTATTGAATTGATAAAGCAAGAACGTATTGTCACGTTTGGTGTAAAGGTTGGAGAATCGCCCCTGCTCGTCGGGGTCATGTGTTCATGAACTTATCAAGTTAAACTGTTAAAATGATTAGTTGTAATCTCGGGCAAAGAACGAGTTTCTTGAACTATATATCTATTTCACTTCCAAATTCTTCACCCGAGGCTACAACTTGCATGTGATGTGTGATATATATTTATTGCCCCTCACTCAGTCTTCGGTAGACTGATACTTCACTTTTCAGGTACTTGAGCGCTTGGTCGTGCTAGGCGGGTATCCGGTCGAGTTTTGCATTCTCACGAGTCTAGTACCATACCTTCATGTATAGCACTTTTGGTATCTCATGTTGTGGTCGTTATTAGTACTTTTGAATACCTGAATATGTATATTATTAAGAGATGATAATGTATTGATAGTTAAGTTGGTATCTATACGTATCTATTCGGTAAATATGGTACCTATATGTATGAATGATTTTATTGCTTCCACTTTCCTTATCATGTTTGCTTTATTTATGTTGGGGAGTGTCCAGCCTAGCTCGTCATTTTTTATTGTCACCCGTTTGCTATAGTTTTGGTTTATGTATGGACTTTCCATTTCATACGTGGATTGAGGCTATAGTGCGGGGGATGTAGTGCCCTGGAGATTAGGGTGCTACACATTAACATTCATTCATTCATTCTTTTCATGCATTTCATTCTTTCGTGCGCATTCAATAACATTCCACCTTCTTCCTCCGGGTTGGTGGAGGGTTTGCAAGGCCCATCCACCCATTCATTGACCAAAAGGGGAACATGACTCCCCAGATGGCACTCAGCGTCCATTCCTCGCTAACTCCTAACGAGCTCCGGTTACGCCGTTCATTAGTGGGACTAGTGTGAGGGTTTCCCGTCAGCCCATGCCTCCTCGGGTCCCCACTCACACCAAGTCCCTGGGTCCCATTCATTGTGAACATTCATTCATTCTCGCCAAAACATTTGGTAGGTTCATGAAAGAAAGGCTTTACGTTAAAAACATTTACTCATTAAAACGAGTCTATATACATATATATGTTTTTGGCCTAAAACTTTTCACATTAGGAGTATATAGGGTCATCTATCTACATCGAAGAGAAACCCACCTTAAACCGCAAAGAGGAGAACACAACAGCCTCTCGGATCGGCCTCGTCTCCAACGGAATCAAAATCTGTGCAAGAAAGGTGAAGTGAGACTCAAAATGACCAAATAGGACGCTCAGCAATGTAATGATCATGATATGAATGAAGAGAAGATGCTATAATGTAATGAACACGTTCATGTGCACTATTAAAGTCTTAAAGACATATAAACATTCAATTCATTCATTCAATGAAACATTCGTATTCAAACAAGTTCATATCCTTCACATTTCACGTTTTCAATCAATTCAATTCAAGAAATTCAAAGCACAAGATCCAACATTTAGGCAAATAAGAGCATTGAAGTAAATTAAGTTCTACACACATTCAAGCGTATTCAATCTTTCACAAAACGCTACTACATACATCATATCACACAATGTAACATATCTCCAAAGTTTGAGAACAAGAACAAATCATATGATAAGGGAAATGGGTTAAGGGAATCATAAACGCCTCAAAACGCACATAAACGGCATTCATCAAAAGCATGCCTAAACCTCACCCAAAGGTTAAGAAATTAAACCACAATACTCCCAACACATAGTCAAACAAGTTCATAGTTCATCACCAATGAAGATAAAGGCATTAAAGAGGTGAAACAATCAAAAACCGAAAAGGAAAATACAAGAAATGTGAGGGGGGGGGGGGGGACACGCCCGTGTCCCTCAACTTAAGTATACTAAGACACGGGGGTGTCTCAGTACAGACAGGAAAAAAGGGTGTGATACGGGGGTGTCACACAATACAAGGCAAATGAGACACGGGGGTGTCTCGGTACAGACCCAAAAACGCATACAAAGTTTACCGGCAAAACAAACCTTATACAAAATCAGTCCAAAAGCATAC
Organism: Lantana camara; assembly: GCA_037501455.1. Classification (NCBI taxonomy): domain Eukaryota; kingdom Viridiplantae; phylum Streptophyta; class Magnoliopsida; order Lamiales; family Verbenaceae; genus Lantana; species Lantana camara. The sequence goes on along the minus strand of CM074855.1, from coordinate 22,823,424 downwards.
CAAATCAACTCCAAATCTTATGAAAGTTAATATACAACATATTTAGCATGTTAGGAGCATATCTCATTTATAGTGAAAAGTCCAAATCTCACGTTAAGAGCACCGAAACCGAGCAGCAAGTCTGGGGCGCCAAAATCACACATAAGAGCCCGATTAGTTCAATCATGCCATGATCAAGTACTTAGGGGCTGAAATTGAATCTAAAACCTTGGGTAATGCATGCTAACATACTAAAAAACTAATATGCATCATATATATGAAAAATGGCACGAATTGAAGCACATTAGAATGACCAACGAACCACAAAATGCAACAGCAACAGGTCTGTCATGGATTAAGCATAAAAACAGGTCATGTATTTCGGTTTTGGGGCTTAAAATGGATCCAAAGGCTTGCAATATGAATCCTAACATATAAAACAATGAGTGTACATCATCTCCATGCAAATTCACACGCAAAGAAGGCTATTTGATCAAGCAACAAAGCATAATTCCACACAGCAGTCCCGAAACAGGGGAGGCAGTTTTGATCATCAAGTTTGGGGCTCTAAATCACATGATTTCATCAAAGGGTCTAAAGATAAAATCATCCTAACATCATATACTATCAGTTAGGAAACAAATAGGCGAAGAAACAAGCTCATATCATCATGTATAAGCAAGGAAATCAGCCACACAACTAGATAAGTCATTAGAGCAAAAATCCCCAAAATTTCATATCAAGCTCATAACTCTAACCCTAACCAAATCTGATCCAAAATCAGAAATAAATGGATGAAATCATGTGTAAAAGAGTAGAGGATACATAAATATACATACCTTCAAGATATGGAGAAGAAAGGAAGTGATTTGAACTCAAAAATCACAAGGGCCAAGGTTTTCTCTTCTCTTCTTCTTCCTTCCACTCTCTCGATTTGTTGCAGCAGAAAATGAAGGGGTTTGGTTCGGTTTTGGCTGACCAAAAGGGGGAAGAAAGTCTTAACTCTAGCACACTAGTCATGGTTAAAGTATGGTTAGGTTAGAGAGGTGTTAAGGGGTCCCACCATGAAGACTAGTCAACAAAAGGGGTTCTTCTTGCACGAGTTGCTTGTTACGGTTGGATTTCGGTGGTCTTAATGATCTCAAAAAGGTATGAGGCTTGTTCCATTGTCTCCGAGTCATCGATACGAAGGCAACGGAGGTGACGGAATTCGAATTCGAATTCCCGAGCTCAAGATATGACGTCCGGAACCTAGGACGCGCTTAAAAGAGTTTTAAGCCTTATAAGTTCCGTCTCCAAAAACCGAAATCAAAACTAAATCAAACGAGCTTAAAATTACAATGTAAGCATGTAAACACGTTAATAACTCACATAATTCAAGTATACCAAGTTGTCACAAAAATCGGAATTGGAAACGGAATTAAACAAATCAAAAACGGTTCGGAAAGGATTTAAACGTTTAAAACTTCAAACCTAAACTTAATATCAATAATCAAATATTCCAAATAATTCAAATTAATGCATGCTTAATAATTAAATGCACACTTAGCACATCCGTAACGTCGTACTTAGAAGATTGAAGGGTCGGGGCGTTACAACCTCTCCCCCTTAAAAAGAATCCGTCCTCGGATTCACTACCTACCTGAAAACAATTAATGGAGGAACGCCATTCCTCACAAACAACAAGGAGAGAATCCCCGTCTCTCAAACAAAAATGAGAGAACCCCGTCTCTCAAAAGCAACAAAGAGAGAGAACCCCGTCTCTCAAAAACAACGAAGAGAGAACCCCGTCTCTCAAAAACAACGAAGAGAGAACCCCGTCTCTCAAAAACAACAAAAAGAGAACCCCGTCTCTTAAAAACAACAAAGAGAGAACCCCGTCTCTCAAAAACAACAAAAAGAGAACCCCGTCTCTTAAAAACAACAAAGAGAGAGCCCCGTCTCGCACAAACAGGTAACAAAGTTCAAAATACAAAACACAGCCATAACGAAGAACAAACACCAAGGAGAAAACATCAAAATAACCATTTACGACAACTTAATCAAAACAACCACATAAAGCCAGGGAACTATTATCACTTATTTACATCCAATATCGATTATACAACAATTGTTAGCACATCAAAGATTCAAAGCACGGATTATCAAAATTATTTAAATTAACAATGCGTGTATGCGTATGCCATGGATGTCTGAGGTACCGTTCACCGTGGAAATGAATTTGAAACCCAAAGCCTTCCTGGTCCCAAGGTGTGGTCTGAACCCAAAAGCTAGCTCGACTCTTGGCATATCTTTAATATCTTCAATGTGTCCCCCCCCCCCTTCTTCCATTTCTCGGTTATATGTTAACCCTGATCCAATCAATCTGCCCTTCCAAAACGAGTTTTACCCTACATTTTAAGATTTCGGACCGGTCTTCTTCACGGTTCGCGTTTCCTTCTATAATTTGGTGAACCTCTGAAATTCGATAACCCTTTTTGACTAATAGTCATAACCTTCTTGACGAGTTCTTTCCAAACCGGGTTGTGATCATCGGTTCCCAAAAATTTGGCTTAATCTCTTTGTGGATCGTTTCCTTTCTCCTTCACTCTCTCAAAGCCATGAAGCGTGCATTAGATTTCGGTCCACCCCAAATTTCTAATCGAGGGGAAACTTCCTTGATACTTCTTAAGATTCAATTCAAGTCCTTCCACAGTCACTTCTTCCTGATTCCTTTCTGCTCCCTGAGGTGATTTAATGGTCTCGTAGAAGCTCTTCCAAAATTCCATTAGTTTCCAAAATCTAAATCCCTTGTACAGAAATGTTCGACAAACCATCTCCTCAATATCTCGTGGTGGCCTTCAACATGTTCTTAATACTTAATGCTAACTTTACGGTTTAACCGTTAAAGCTCTTTTATTTATTTTCGATCACCACCATTAGGACTTCCAGGTCTTCCTTAATTTGCAATTCCGTGCTCCTACTGAAATATTTCTTCGATCACCACTTCAATCTTCCAATTTGTTTCTCAGTCATGCTCTCCACCTTAAGTTTCTATTGTCACGTGTTGAACTCCATCGATTCTTTTTTTGTCGAAATTCCTTGACGAGTAATTCCCATTAGGAGGAGTTTTAATCACAATGACAATCCAAATCCTTTGCCCTTCACTTCTTATCTAATTCTCAGAACCCCATTTCCTAATCCTGTTAGATCCATGCACCCCGAAATCAACTCTAACCCCCTCTTTCTTTCCAAGATTCCATCTCTATCTCTATCTCAACCTTATTATCAAAAGATTCTTATTCGACTCGGTTCCGTTGATCTTCGATTGGGATAATAATTAGAGCATCATACGGGAAGGACAACCTAGCACGTAAGCACTGAAACGATGCATGTGGGGTTATAATGCTAGGTGCACGTAGTAGATATTTTAAACAAGGAAATGCAACATCAAGACACATAATTCAACAAATAAGTATATAACAATAATTTAACAATTAAAGTATTAAAACACATATAATAAGAATTTAGATAATTAATTTGCGATGCATGGTGCACGTGCTATGAATGCATTGAATCTGTCACCGTAGTGGTATCTTTGGCACGACATCTTGTCTTTTGATCTCGATGTTGTGAGCATAGTCGTAAGGTTGAACATTGTTCGATCATTGATGATGCTTCCCATAGTCCTCAAATCTTCATAGTCCAAGATCACGATCTCTTGAACCCATATTCCCTAAATCTTCAAAGTTTCCTTGTATCTGCTTATGTGTTCCCACTACCCGAAATTGAATCCCTCGAACCCACTTCTTTTACGCCTATAGAATTGGTATCTTGACTTCCTTTAAAGATTGATCGTAAATGATGTTCCAAATCTCAATTTTAATCGTCTCTCTGCTCAAGGTTCTCTTAAGTATTCTTTATGAATTCATCTTCCAGTTGATTACACTTGAGCACATAGTTTTCTTTCAACAACTCTTTGCCTTTCTTTATTGTTTCCATTTGTTGCTCCATGCCTCCTAATTCGAATTCACAACTTGATCATTTAACTTAAGTCTGGAAAGCAAACTTCAATCCGACCGAAGATAGAGCCTTTGGCATCCTAGCTTTCCATGATCTTGAGATCTCCATATCGATCGGTTCCCACTAACTCTTTTCAAGCTAACTTCTTCCTTGCCCGAAATCCAAGTGTCTCAATTTACATCTTCTTCTCCCTTAGGCCCGAATTTGGGTTCTCTTGAAGGCCTTCGTCTCCTTGCTGGTAACATCCTTCCTTGGGGTTTTTATTCTGACTTCTCTTCCGGTAAGACCCTTTGAAACGATAAGAGGGCTTTGGTGCGCCGTTATAGGGACACTAACGAACATGACTTCATTTAGAAAAGACCACGATCCCCTGATCTTGAAGGTAATCCTACCATTTATCCCTAGGTGGAGTGATGGAATATTCCTCCATGTTGATAGCCTTGAAGAGTTAACACACGACTTTTTAATCCCTTAATTCCATAGCTCTTCATTAGTGTGATAGAAGGAACCCGTTGTTGAAGTTGGTAGTAGCTTCATTAACAGGATAATAACCTACAGCCAAAGATTCCACTCGAATATAGATGCATGTAAATTAGCATATGCTTATGGCACATATTTAGATCAATCAGGACACATAGGATGCAAATGCAACACCTAAGGCAACGAGATTAAAAATAAATCACCTACATCTAGAAATTTCGAGTAATGAATAACAATTTAACCATGGAAATTCAATGCAATGCATACATTGACAAGTTGTTCTTATGCCGAACGACCTAGACTGACCTACACGACACGAGAGCCCGAGTTTTGCAACCCTAGGCTCTGATACCACTTAAGGATGTAGCACCCGAGCGCAAGGTACCACATCCCCCGCACCGAGACCCGACCCGAATATGAAATGGACGATCCATACTCGAGCTAAGTCACGGTGAACGGGGACAAACACACACGCTATGCTAGGCGGGCTAACCCTTAAACCATAAAATCAGAGTGATTACAAATGCGGAAGCAATAACTGGCCATAATATAAACAATGAGCAATCAAACTCCAAAAAATAGTCCATATACATTATCAAATGCCGTCAAGGCTCAAACAACCAATACGCTCCATTATTAATCAATACAATGATCCAACGTTCAATATGTGAGTGTAAGACCAAAATACAAGGGCTAAAAGATGAAAGTAAAACCTATGACTCGAAATCCCGCCTAGCTTCCTTGACACCTGCACAACGCAACTGAAAGCCAACCGGGTTCAGTCCAAAAGGGACTGGTGGGTATAAAAGCAGGGCATAATATAATATACGATAGTATTTAAACAATCACATGCAAGCTATAATCCCAAGTGAGGTTTTGAAGAATTTCCCAAGTGGGCGAACAGAAATCATCAAAAGGGATTATAACAATTCATTAACATTAGGTCATTATTGGCCCGGCGAGTGGGCGTGCATTATCTCCAACCAACACCTCGTGTAATTCATTAACGTTCATTAACATTCATTAACATTCATTCCTTCTTTTCATGCATTTCATTCTTTCGTGCGCATTCAATAACATTCCACCTTCTTCCTCCGGGTTGGTGGCGGGTTTGCAAGGCCCATCCACCCATTCATTAACCAAAAGGGGAACATAACTCCCCAGATGGCACTCAGCGTCCATTCCTCGCTAACTCCTAACGAGGTCCGGTTACGCCGTTCATTAGTGGGACTTGTTAGGAATAGTGCCCTAGAAAGCCGATTCGACGTAATCTGCTTTGGGACTTTTCTTGTATCACAGACAATCTTTGAATAATATACGATTGATCATAGGCAAACACTTCTTTATATGCCAATACGTGTTTTGTGTGTTTCCATTACGTGCGCATGTATGAGAACTCCCCTAATCCTGATGACTTTAGGACTCTACCATTTAGGTGAAATGGTTCATGAAACGAGCCCTATATCACATAAGTCATGATTAGTAAAATACTCCAAGCCGATGAGTCCTACAGACAGTGGGAGTGTCAACCTGACTCCTCTAAGGCTTGCTTGTGGGATCATGCCCTTAAGAAGGACCACCTTGTTTCATGGAGGTGCAAAGTGTATAGTTGATACGTGCGTGATACATGAGGGTGCTTACTTTAATAAGTAAGTTCACTGAGGTGCCCCGTGTGAGAACATTCCTAAATGGGAAAGGAAGTTTCTATTTCAGGAAATGGAAACTTCCAGATTAGGAAATATCTCACGAGTCATTGATGTGATTAATTGATCCTTAGACTTGAGGTTCCATGTTACTTTATGAGTTAACTCTGTAGTCTTTGGTATAAGCTTTAAAGGGTGTCGCCTTAGACAACTGATTCAAGGCTTATGCTGGGGCTGCACAAGTGACTCATGAAAGTGAATGAGAATCAAGAAAGGACCTACACTTGCATTTGCAAGGTGATCTCTTATTGTGTAAGTCATTCATATGCCATATGGAGTCCTTGGCCAAGGCAGTAGATCAAGACATCAAGAAAAGGGTTTCTTGGATTGAGATCAAATGGATATGAAATGCACTTAGCTTTAAGACCGGATTATTAGGGTTCTGATTATTCCCTTGCCCTAGATCTTGGTTGAGAGATAGTAAGTAGGAGGATTGTATCTCACATGAATCAATAACTTAAAGGTTCTGTCGAATCCGAGCATTCCAATTCAGCTAGGGGTTAAACACCTGTTGCTCGACTATGGTCGTTTAATCTGTGGACTGATTAATTAATTAGTGAATTAATTAATTAGGGTCACTGCTAATTGAATTGAGAATCTAGAGGGTCACACACAACAACTTGGTTACATGAGTTGAGGCTTGAAAATGATTAAACGAGTTAATCGGGCCAAGAGGGTTCCACACGTGTGAAGTCACACGTGTGGCTCACGTGAGTGACACGTGTCACTGTGACACGTGTCACACACGTGTGTATATATATATATTATATATATATTAAATAATTAATTAGTTAATTATTTAATAGACTTTGGTTTAATTTTGAATTAAAAAGAAAGTCTAATTTTGGAGAAAATAATCTTGTTAATTAATTATGAATTAATTAATTAGATAAAAATAAGTTATTTTATAATAAATAAAGTATAAAATTATTCAAAAATAGTTTGGATATTTTTAGCTCTCTTAAAAGTTGACTTGAATTAGAATTCAAAGTCAAAGTTGGAAAATACTTGATGATCAAGTAATAGGAGAGAGAGGAACCAAATCCTTTCCCAACTAGGATTTGGATCGGCATCCTCTCTCTATAAATAGGGGAGCTCGAGCTCCTTATGGAGCTAATTGACAATTCTTGGTTCATGTGTTGAACACCTTCCTTTCTCCAAGATCAAATAAACCCTAGGTTAAGCCTAAACACTAACTAGAGAACTAGCATCCTTACTAGTTAGATTGTAGCCAAGTTGGTGGACTATCTCTAGAGACTTCAAGTTAGAAGTTTTGAAGATTCGAGCTTTACCAAAAGTGGGGATTAAGCAAAACGATCAGAAGGGATGATGAAACGATTCTGAACCCAACAGAAAACGAGTGAAAAAATCGAACCAAAGAAGATGGCGAAAACCGTTCGTCCATATCCTGAAAGATGAGTTTTTTCACGAGGGTTTTATGGCTGGCAGATTTCTACTTTCGCAAAACTGGTTTTCGAAGGGAGTTTCAATCATGCCTTTCTCGCTTCATGTTTTTTTCTTTATGTTATATTGTTAAGAACTTCCCTAACATGATTTGAATCTAGGTTGGTGTGGATTGTTATCCCGACAATGGATTCTGAAGTAGAAAGAGACTTTCGAGGGACGGGTTGTCAAGCCGCGAGAAGAGCGTTCTTGGGTGGCTTGAAACGCTTCAAGAAAGAATAAAAGAAAAGTAAGTTTTCTATCTCTACGAATTTGGTTACACGATTGCGAGTCCAAGATCCTTTTGTTGGAAAATTTTTTAAATTCCGCTGCTTTCTGATTCGTGTTTTCCAACAGGACTAGTGTGAGGGTTTCCCGTCAGCCCATGCCTTCTCGGGTCCCCACTCACACCAAGTCCCTGGGTCCCATTCATTGTGACATTCATTCATTCTCGCCAAAACATTTGGTAGGTTCATGAAAGAAAGGCTTTACGTTAAAAACATTTACTCATTAAAATGACTCTATATACATATATATGTTTTTGGCCGAAAACTTTTCACATTGGGAGTATATAGGGTCATCTATCTACATAGAAGAGAAACCCACCTTAAACCGCAAAGAGGAGAACACAAGAGCCTCTCGGATCGGCCTCGTCTCCAACTGAATCAAAATCTGTGTAAGAAAGGTGAAGTGAGACTCAAAATGACCAAATAGGACGCTCGGCAATGTAATGATCATGATATGAATGAAGAGAAGATGCTATAATGTAATGAACACGTTCATGTGCACTATTAAAGTCTTAAAGACATATAAACATTCAATTCATTCATTCAATGAAACATTCGTATTCAAACAAGTTCATATCCTTCACATTTCACGTTTTCAATCAATTCAATTCAAGAATTTCAAAGCACAAGATCCAACATTTAGGCAAATAAGAGCATTGAAGTAAATTAAGTTCAACACACATTCAAGCGTATTCAATCTTTCACAAAACGCTACTACATACATCATATCACACAATGTAACATATCTCCAAAGTTTGAGAACAAGAACAAATCATGTGATAAGGGAAATGGGTTACGGGAATCATAAACGCCTCAAAACGCACATAAACGGCATTCATCAAAAGAATGCCTAAACCTCACCCAAAGGTTAAGAAATTAAACCACAATACTCCCAACACATAGTCAAACAAGTTCATAGTTCATCACCAATGAAGATAAAGGCATTAAAGAGGTGAAACAATCAAAAACCGAAAAGGAAAATACAAGAAATGCGAGGGGGGGGGGGGATACGCCCGTGTCCCTCAACTTAAGTATACTGAGACACGGGGGTGTCTCAGTACAGACAGGAAAAAAGGGTGTGACACGAGGGTGTCACACAATACAAGGCAAATTAGACACGGGGGTGTCTCGGTACAAACCCAAAAAACGCATACAAAGTTTACTGGCAAAACAAACCTTATACAAAATCAGTCCAAAAGCATACCAAATCAACTCCAAATCTTATGAAACTTAATATACAACATATTTAGCATGTTAGGAGAATATCTCATTTAGAGTGAAAAGTCCAAATCACACGTTAAGAGTACCGAAACCGAGCAGCAAGTCTGGGGCGCCAAAATCACACATAAGAGCCCGATTAGTTCAATCATGCCATGATCAAGTACTTAGGGGCTGAAATTGAATCTAAAACCTTGGGTAATGCATGCTAACATACTAAAAAACTAATATACATCATATATATGCAAAATGGCACGAATTTAAGCACATTAGAATGACCAACGAACCACAAAATGCAACAGCAACAGGTCTGTCATGGATTAAGCATAAAAACAGGTCATGTATTTCGGTTTTGGGGCTTAAAATGGATCCAAAGGCTTGCAATATGAATCCTAACATATAAAAAAATGAGTGTACATCATCTCCATGCAAATTCACACGCAAAGAAGGCTATTTGATCAAGCAACAAAGCATAATTCTACACAGCAGTCCCAAAACAGGGGAGGCAGTTTTGATCATCAAGTTTGGGGCTCTAAATCACATGATTTCATCAAAGGGTCTAAAGAGAAAATCATCCTAACATCATATACTATCAGTTAGGGAAAAAATAGGCCAATAAACAAGCTCATATCATCATGTATAAGCAAGGAAATCAGCCACACAACTAGATAAGTCATTAGAGCAAAAATCCCCACAATTTCATATCAAGCTCATAACTCAAACCCTAACCAAATCTGATCCAAAATCAGAAATAAATGGATGAAATCATGTGTAAAAGAGTAGAGGATACATAAATATACATACCTTCAAGATATGGAGAAGAAAGGAAGTGATTTGAACTCAAAAATCACAAGGGCCAAGGTTTTCTCTTCTCTTCTTCTTCCTTCCACTCTCTCGATTTGTTGCAGCAGAAAATCAAGGGGTTTGGTTCGGTTTTGGCTGACCAAAAGGGGGAAGAAAGTCTTAACTCTAGCACACTAGTCATGGTTAAAGTATGGTTAGGTTAGAGATGTGTTAAGGGGTCCCACCATGAAGACTAGTCAACAAAAGGGGTTCTTCTTGCACGAGTTGCTTGTTACGGTTGGATTTCGGAGGTCTTAATGATCTCAAAAAGGTATGGGGCTTGTTCCATTGTCTCCGAGTCATCGATACGAAGGCAACGGAGGTGACGGAATTCGAATTCGAATTCCCGAGCTCAAGATATGACGTCCGGAACCTAGGACGCGCTTAAAAGAGTTTTAAGCCTTATAAGTTCCGTCTCCAAAAACCGAAATCAAAACTAAATCAAACGAGCTTAAAATTACAATGTAAGCATGTAAACACATTAATAACTCACATAATTCAAGTATACCAAGTTGTCACAAAAATCGGAATTGGAAACGGAATTAAACAAATCAAAAACGGTTCGGAAAGGATTTAAACGTTTAAAACTTCAAACCTAAACTTAATATCAATAATCAAATATTCCAAATAATTCAAATTAACGCATGCTTAATAATTAAATGCACACTTAGCACATCCGTAACGTCGTACTTAGAAGATTGAAGGGTCGGGGCGTTACAACCTCTCCCCCTTAAAAAGAATCCGTCCTCGGATTCACTACCTACCTGAAAACAATTAATGGAGGAACGCCATTCCTCACAAACAACAAGGAGAGAATCCCCGTCTCTCAAACAAAAATGAGAGAACCCCGTCTCTCAAAAGCAACAAAGAGAGAGAACCCCGTCTCTCAAAAACAACGAAGAGAGAACCCCGTCTCTTAAAAACAACAAAGAGAGAACCCCGTCTCTCAAAAACAACAAAAAGAGAACCCCGTCTCTTAAAAACAACAAAGAGAGAGCCCCGTCTCGCACAAACAGGTAACAAAGTTCAAAATACAAAACACAGCCATAACGAAGAACAAACACCAAGGAGAAAACATCAAAATAACCAATTACGACAACTTAATCAAAACAACCACATAAAGCCAGGGAACTATTATCACTTATTTACATCCAATATCGATTATACAACAATTGTTAGCACATCAAAGATTCAAAGCACGGATTATCAAAATTATTTAAATTAACAATGCGTGTATGCGTATGCCATGGATGTCTGAGGTACCGTTCACCGTGGAAATGAATTTGAAACCCAAAGCCTTCCTGGTCCCAAGGTGTGGTCTGAACCCAAAAGCTAGCTCGACTCTTGGCATATCTTTAATATCTTCAATGTGTCCCCCCCCCCCTTCTTCCATTTCTCGGTTATATGTTAACCCTGATCCAATCAATCTGCCCTTCCAAAACGAGTTTTACCCTACATTTTAAGATTTCGGACCGGTCTTCTTCACGGTTCGCGTTTCCTTCTATAATTTGGTGAACCTCTGAAATTCGATAACCCTTTTTGACTAATAGTCATAACCTTCTTGACGAGTTCTTTCCAAACCGGGTTGTGATCATCGGTTCCCAAAAATTTGGCTTAATCTCTTTGTGGATCGTTTCCTTTCTCCTTCACTCTCTCAAAGCCATGAAGCGTGCATTAGATTTCGGTCCACCCCAAATTTCTAATCGAGGGGAAACTTCCTTGGTACTTCTTAAGATTCAATTCAAGTCCTTCCACAGTCACTTCTTCCTGATTCCTTTCTGCTCCCTAAGGTGATTTAATGGTCTCGTAGAAGCTCTTCCAAAATTCCATTAGTTTCCAAAATCTAAATCCCTTGTACAGAAATGTTCGACAAACCATCTCCTCAATATCTCGTGGTGGCCTTCAACATGTTCTTAATACTTAATGCTAACTTTACGGTTTAACCGTTAAAGCTCTTTTATTTATTTTCGATCACCACCATTAGGACTTCCAGGTCTTCCTTAATTTGCAATTCCGTGCTCCTACTGAAATATTTCTTCGATCACCACTTCAATCTTCCAATTTGTTTCTCAGTCATGCTCTCCACCTTAAGTTTCTATTGTCACGTGTTGAACTCCATCGATTCTTTTTTTGTCGAAATTCCTTGACGAGTAATTCCCATTAGGAGGAGTTTTAATCACAATGACAATCCAAATCCTTTGCCCTTCACTTCTTATCTAATTCTCAGAACCCCATTTCCTAATCCTGTTAGATCCATGCACCCCGAAATCAACTCTAACCCCCTCTTTCTTTCCAAGATTCCATCTCTATCTCTATCTCAACCTTATTATCAAAAGATTCTTATTCGACTCGGTTCCGTTGATCTTCGATTGGGATAATAATTAGAGTATCATACGGGAAGGACAACCTAGCACGTAAGCACTGAAACGATGCATGTGGGGTTATAATGCTAGGTGCACGTAGTAGATATTTTAAACAAGGAAATGCAACATCAAGACACATAATTCAACAAATAAGTATATAACAATAATTTAACAATTAAAGTATTAAAACACATATAATAAGAATTTAGATAATTAATTTGCGATGCATGGTGCACGTGCTATGAATGCATTGAATCTGTCACCGTAGTGGTATCTTTGGCACGACATCTTGTCTTTTGATCTCGATGTTGTGAGCATAGTCGTAAGGTTGAACATTGTTCGATCATTGATGATGCTTCCCATAGTCCTCAAATCTTCATAGTCCAAGATCACGATCTCTTGAACCCATATTCCCTAAATCTTCAAAGTTTCCTTGTATCTGCTTATGTGTTCCCACTACCCGAAATTGAATCCCTCGAACCCACTTCTTTTACGCCTATAGAATTGGTATCTTGACTTCCTTTAAAGATTGATCGTAAATGATGTTCCAAATCTCAATTTTAATCGTCTCTCTGCTCAAGGTTCTCTTAAGTATTCTTTATGAATTCAATAATTGAATGAATTCATCTTCCAGTTGATTACACTTGAGCACATAGTTTTCTTTCAACAACTCTTTGCCTTTCTTTATCGTTTCCATTTGTTGCTCCATGCCTCCTAATTCGAATTCACAACTTGATCATTTAACTTAAGTCTGGAAAGCAAACTTCAATCCGACCGAAGATAGAGCCTTTGGCATCCTAGCTTTCCATGATCTTGAGATCTCCATATCGATCGGTTCCCACTAACTCTTTTCAAGCTAACTTCTTCCTTGCCCGAAATCCAAGTGTCTCAATTTACATCTTCTTCTCCCTTGGGCCCGAATTTGGGTTCTCTTGAAGGCCTTCGTCTCCTTGCTGGTAACATCCTTCCTTGGGGTTTTTATTCTGACTTCTCTTCCGGTAAGACCCTTTGAAACGATAAGAGGGCTTTGGTGCGCCGTTATAGGGACACTAACGAACATGACTTCATTTAGAAAAGGCCACGATCCCCTGATCTTGAAGGTAATCCTACCATTTATCCCTAGGTGGAGTGATGGAATATTCCTCCATGTTGATAGCCTTGAAGAGTTAACACACGACTTTTTAATCCCTTAATTACATAGCTCTTCATTAGTGTGATAGAAGGAACCCGTTGTTGAAGTTGGTAGTAGCTTCATTAACAGGATAATAACCTACAGCCAAAGATTCCACTCGAATATAGATGCATGTAAATTAGCATATGCTTATGGCACATATTTAGATCAATCAGGACACATAGGATGCAAATGCAACACCTAAGGCAACGAGATTAAAAATAAATCACCTACATCTAGAAATTTCGAGTAATGAATAACAATTTAACCATGGAAATTCAATGCAATGCATACATTGACAAGTTGTTCTTATGCCGAACGACCTAGACTGACCTACACGACACGAGAGCCCGAGTTTTGGAACCCTAGGCTCTGATACCACTTAAGGATGTAGCACCCGAGCGCAAGGTACCACATCCCCCGCACCGAGACCCGACCCGAATATGAAATGGACGATCCATACTCGAGCTAAGTCACGGTGAACGGGGACAAACACACACGCTATGCTAGGCGGGCTAACCCTTAAACCATAAAATCAGAGTGATTACAAATGCGGAAGCAATAACTGGCCATAATATAAACAATGAGCAATCAAACTCCAAAAAATAGTCCATATACATTATCAAATGCCGTCAAGGCTCAAACAACCAATACGCTCCATTATTAATCAATACAATGATCCAACGTTCAATATGTGAGTGTAAGACCAAAATACAAGGGCTAAAAGACGAAAGTAAAACCTATGACTCGAAATCCCGCCTAGCTTCCTTGACACCTGCACAACGCAACTGAAAGCCAACCGGGTTCAGTCCAAAAGGGACTGGTGGGTATAAAAGCAGGGCATAATATAATATACGACAGTATTTAAACAATCACATGCAAGCTATAATCCCAAGTGAGGTTTTGAAGAATTTCCCAAGTGGGCGAACAGAAATCATCAAAAGGGATTATAACAATTCATTAACATTAGGTCATTATTGGCCCGGTGAGTGGGCGTGCATTATCTCCAACCAACACCTCGTGTAATTCATTAACGTTCATTAACATTCATTCATTCTTTTCATGCATTTCATTCTTTCGTGCGCATTCAATAACATTCCACCTTCTTCCTCCGGGTTGGTGGCGGGTTTGCAAGGCCCATCCACCCATTCATTAACCAAAAGGGGAACATAACTCCCCAGATGGCACTCAGCGTCCATTCCTCGCTAACTCCTAACGAGGTCCGGTTACGCCGTTCATTAGTGGGACTAGTGTGAGGGTTTCCCGTCAGCCCATGCCTCCTCGGGTCCCCACTCACACCAAGTCCCTGGGTCCCATTCATTGTGACATTCATTCATTCTCGCCAAAACATTTGGTAGGTTCATGAAAGAAAGGCTTTACGTTAAAAACATTTACTCATTAAAATGACTCTATATACATATATATGTTTTTGGCCGAAAACTTTTCACATTGGGAGTATATAGGGTCATCTATCTACATAGAAGAGAAACCCACCTTAAACTGCAAAGAGGAGAACACAAGAGCCTCTCGGATCGGCCTCGTCTCCAACTGAATCAAAATCTGTGTAAGAAAGGTGAAGTGAGACTCAAAATGACCAAATAGGACGCTCGGCAATGTAATGATCATGATATGAATGAAGAGAAGATGCTATAATGTAATGAACACGTTCATGTGC
The DNA here is from genome assembly GCA_037501455.1 of Lantana camara. Classification (NCBI taxonomy): domain Eukaryota; kingdom Viridiplantae; phylum Streptophyta; class Magnoliopsida; order Lamiales; family Verbenaceae; genus Lantana; species Lantana camara. Next base: position 22,808,260 of record CM074855.1, on the reverse strand, counting down.
ACTATTAAAGTCTTAAAGATATATAAACATTCAATTCATTCATTCAATGAAACATTCGTATTCAAACAAGTTCATATCCTTCACATTTCACGTTTTCAATCAATTCAATTCAAGAATTTCAAAGCACAAGATCCAACATTTAGGCAAATAAGAGCATTGAAGTAAATTAAGTTCAACACACATTCAAGCGTATTCAATCTTTCACAAAACGCTACTACATACATCATATCACACAATGTAACATATCTCCAAAGTTTGAGAACAAGAACAAATCATGTGATAAGGGAAATGGGTTACGGGAATCATAAACGCCTCAAAACGCACATAAACGGCATTCATCAAAAGAATACCTAAACCTCACCCAAAGGTTAAGAAATTAAACCACAATACTCCCAACACATAGTCAAACAAGTTCATAGTTCATCACCAATGAAGATAAAGGCATTAAAGAGGTGAAACAATCAAAAACCGAAAAGGAAAATACAAGAAATGCGAGGGGGGGATACGCCCGTGTCCCTCAACTTAAGTTTACTGAGACACGGGGGTGTCTCAGTACAGACAGGAAAAAAGGGTGTGACACGAGGGTGTCACACAATACAAGGCAAATTAGACACAGGGGTGTCTCGGTACAAACCCAAAAAACGCATACAAAGTTTACTGGCAAAACAAACCTTATACAAAATCAGTCCAAAAGCATACCAAATCAACTTCAAATCTTATGAAACTTAATATACAACATATTTAGCATGTTAGGAGAATATCTCATTTAGAGTGCAAAGTCCAAATCAGACGTTAAGAGCACCGAAACTGAGTAGCAAGTCTGGGGTGCCAAAATCGCACATAAGAGCCCGATTAGTTCAATCATGCCATGATCAAGTACTTAGGGGCTGAAATTGAATCTAAAACCTTGGGTAATGCATGCTAACATACTAAAAAACTAATATACATCATATATATGTAAAATGGCACGAATTGAAGCACATTAGAATGACCAACGAACCACAAAATGCAACAGCAACAGGTCTGTCAAGGATTAAGCATAAAAACAGGTCATGTATTTCGGTTTTGGGGCTTAAAATGGATCCAAAGGCTTGCAATATGAATCCTAACATATAAAAAAATGAGTGTACATCATCTCCATGCAAATTCACACACAAAGAAGGCTATTTGATCAAGTAACAAAGCATAATTCCACACAGCAGTCCCAAAACAGGGGAGGCAGTTTTGATCATCAAGTTTGGGGCTCTAAATCACATGATTTCATCAAAGGGTCTAAAGAGAAAATCATCCTAACATCATATACTATCAGTTAGGGAAAAAATAGGCCAATAAACAAGCTCATATCATCATGTATAAGCAAGGAAATCAGCCACACAACTAGATAAGTCATTAGAGCAAAAATCCCCAAAATTTCATATCAAGCTCATAACTCAAACCCTAACCAAATCTGATCCAAAATCAGAAATAAATGGATGAAATCATGTGTAAAAGAGTAGAGGATACATAAATATACATACCTTCAAGATATGGAGAAGAAAGGAAGTGATTTGAGCTCAAAAATCTCAAGGGCCAAGGTTTTCTCTTCTCTTCTTCCTCCTTCCACTCTCTCGATTTGTTGCAGCAGAAAATGAGGGGGTTTGGTTCGGTTTTGGCTGACCAAAAGGGGGAAGAAAGGCTTAACTCTAGCACACTAGTCATGGTTAAAGTATGGTTAGGTTAGAGAGGTGTTAAGGGGTCCCACCATGAAGACTAGTCAACAAAAGGGGTTCTTCTTACACGAGTTTCTTGTTACGGTTGGATTTCGGAGGTCTTAATGATCTCAAAAAGGTATGAGGCTTGTTCCATTGTCTCCGAGTCGTCGATACGAAGACAACGGAGGTGACGGAATTCGAATCCGAATTCCCGACCTCAAGATATGACGTCCGGAACCCAGGGCGCGCTTAAAAGCGTTTTAAGCCTTATAAGTTCCGTCTCCAAAAACCGAAATCAAAACTAAATCAAACGAGCTTAAAATTACAATGTAAGCATATAAACACGTTAATAACTCACATAATTCATGTATACCAAGTTGTCACCAAAATCGGAATTGGAAACGGAATTAAACAAATCAAAAACGGTTCGAAAAGGATTTAAACGTTTAAAACTTCAAACCTAAACTTAATATCAATAATCAAATATTCCAAATAATTCAAATTAACGCATGCTTAATAATTAAATACACACTTAGCACATTCGTAACGTTGTACTTAGAAGATCGAAGGGTCGGGGCGTTACACTTAGTCCATGGGTGCATTGTCTCCAAAATGAAAATAAAACCGCACCACCTATTCTACTCTCAAAAACAATGAAAAAGTACTCAAAAGTAATAAGGCTCAATCTTCATATTGGCCTTAGAAAAATACAGGGGGTATACCCCGGCCTCAAAAGAGTAATATGGAAAGCCACATAATAAATCACATAACAGCACGCACATAAGTGAGGCTCCAACCTCAATTGAAAAACGCAACTATAGGGCTCCAACCCCAATTTAAACCATCCATGTGCATAAATTAAAACCATACATAAGTCTAAACCCATGATCACCTAACATGCAACTTGCGAGAATTTAAATTTAGCCAATAAATTAAAATTTCCGCTTTAAGCTCTAATAGCTTAAAACACGACTTAGATGCAATTCTTGTTCAAGAGCCTTTTCTATAAAACCCGAAAAACTATAAACTAATAAAATTCCAATTAATTTCTGAAAAATAATAATTTTATTCTTTCAATATTTTCATAAAATAAAGCTTGCAATTTTCCCAAAATTTAAATCGATTTTAATTTCTCAAAATCCCAATTTAATCAAAATTTTAAAATTAATTTTATTTTAATAAAACTGATTTCAAAAGATAAAATTAAAATAAAATTAAATCGGGATTTTTAAGGACCGAAAATACGAAACACGAAAACACGAAGATTGGCCCGAGACCATCCGCCGTGGGGCACCGCCGTGGGGCAGCATGCGCGCGCGCGCGCACAGCAGCGCCCGGCACAGGCGGCCGGTCTTGGCCTGGGCGTCCCACTCTGTTGCGGGCGGCTGTCCCACGCGGTTACGGGACAGGCGAGCGGGCAGCCTCCCGCGCGGATACGGGAGAGCTGGGCGGCAGCGGCAAGGCCTGGGCGTGCGACGTGCTAGCACGCCTGGGCTCGTCCTTTTCGTGTTCAGTTTCGTATTTTGGGTTTCTCCAAAACCCGGTTCAATCCAAAAAAAAAAAAAAGAAAAAAAATATTTAAATAGATTTCAATCAAAACGATTTTCAAAAACACAATTTAAGAAAACAGTTTCAGAAATTCAAGAAAAATTACAGTTTCGTAATTCAGGCTTTCTAAAAGAACTCATGAATACCTAATTTGCATCTAAGCCTAAGAATTTCTACCAAATTCAGAAACATGGAGACGAATTAGAAACACGATTAACGAGGTGGCTCTGATACCACTTGTTGGAAAACAGGAATCAGAAAGCAGCGAAAATTTAAAAATTTTCCAACAAAAGGATCTTAGACTCGCAAACGTGAATCCAAATTCGTAGAGATTAGAAACTTACTTTTCAATAATCTTTCTTGAAGCTTTTCAAGCCACCCAAGAACGCTCTTCTCGCGCCTTGATCCCCTCTCCTTGGTAAAGCTCGAATCTTTAAAACTTCTAACTTGAAGCTCTCTAGAGATAGTCCACCAACTTGACTACAACTAGTAAGGATGCTAGTTCTCTAGTTAGTGTTTAGGCTTAACCTAGGGTTTATTTTATCTTGGAGAAAGGATGGTGTTCAACACATGAACCAAAAGAATTCAATCAATCTCTAAGGGGAGCATGAGCTCCCCTATATATAGGAAATGGAGGGGGACGCTGAACCCTAGTCCTTTTGGGCTAAGGATTTGGTCCCTCTCTCCAATTATTTGATTACCAAGTAATTCCAAACTTTAACTTTGAATTCTAATTCAAATCAACTTTTAAGAGAGCTAAAATATCCAAAACCCTTTTGGATATTATACTTTATTTATTAATAAATAAATAACTTATTTTATCTAATTAATTAATTCATAATTAATTAATTTCTCCAAAATAAGACTTTCTTTTTAATTCAAAATTAAACCAAAGTCTATTAAATAATTAATCACATTAATTATTTAACACATAAATAAATATACACATATATTTACACACGTGTGAGACACGTGTCCCAAGGACACGTGCCACTTACGTGAGCCACACGTGTGGAACCCTCTTGGCCCGATTAACTCGTTTAATCATTTTAAAGCCTTAACTCATGTAACCAAGTTGTTGTGTGTGACCCTCTAGGTTCTCAATTCAATTAGCAGTGACCCTAATTAATTAATTCACTAATTAATTAATCAGTCCACAGATTAAACGACCATAGTCTAGCAACAGGTGTTTAACCCCTAGCTGAATTGGAATGTCTCGATTCGACAGAACCTTTAAGTCATTGATTCATGTGAGATACAATCCTCCTACTTACTATCACTAAACCATGATCTAGGGTAAGGGAATAATCAGAACCCTAATAATCTGGTCTTAAAGTTAAGTGCATTTCATATCCATTTGATCTCAATCCAAGAAACCCTTTTCTTGATGTCTTGATCTACTGCCTTGGCCAAGGACTCCATATGGCATATGAATGACTTATACAATAAGAGATCACCTTGCAAATGCAAGTGTAGGTCCTTTCTTGAATCTCATTCACTTTCATGAGTCACTTGTGCAACCCCAGCATAAGCCTTGAATCAGTTGTCTAAGGCGACACCCTTTAAAGCTTATACCTAAGACTACAGAGTTAACTCATAAAGTGACATGGAACCTCAAGTCTACGGATCAATTAATCACATCAATGACTCGTGAGATATTTCCTAATTTGGAAGTTTCCATTTCCTGAAATAGAAACTTCCTTTCCCATTTAGGAATCTTCTCACACGGGGCACCTCAGTGAACTTACGTATGGAAGTAAGCACCCTCATGTATCACGCACGTATCAACTATACACTTTGCACCTCCATGAAACAAGGTGGTCCTTCTTAAGGGCGTGATCCCACAAGCAAGCCTTTGGAGGAGTCAGGTTGACACTCCCACTGTCTGTAGGACTTATCGGCTTGGAGTATTTTACTAATCATGACTTATGTGATATAGGGCTCATTTCATGAAACATTTCACCTAAATGGTAGAGTCCTAAAGTCATCAGGATTAGGGGAGTTCTCATACATGCACAACTAAAGTAAACGCATACCAAACAAGAGCATATAAAGAAGTGTTGCCTCATATCGTTATTTTATTCAAAGATTGTCTATGATTACAATAAGGAAAAGTACAAAGCGGATATACAATCGGCTTTTAGGGCACTATTCCTAACAAAGACGAGAGAACAACAAGAAAGAAAAGAAACGAAAAGAAAAGAAGAAAAGAGTTAGTTCTAAGTTATAGTCATTAGCTTGACTGGGTAATCCTGATTAGTTCATAGGATGCAGTGACACACGCGAAGTGTGTTTTTCAATGGGCTCGCCGACTAGATATGGCTTCAATCTCTGTCCATTCACTACAAACGTACCCGAACTCTCATTTCCTATTTCCATGGCTCCACTTGACATCACCCTATTGACACCAAACGGACCGGACCAACGGGACTTCAATTTCCCAGGGAAGAGCTTTAACTTAGAGTTGAATAGTAAAACCAACTGCCCTACTTCAAACTCTTTCATTCGGATATGCTTATCATGCCATCTCTTTGTTCTTTCTTTATAAAGTTTGGCATTTTCATACGCTCTGAGTCGGAATTCCTCTAATTTCATGCAATTGCAAAGCTCTCTTGTCGCCGGCTAGCTTCGTATCAAATGGGGATTGCCCAATATACCTTATGCTCGAATTCCAAGGGCAAATGGCACGGTTTTTCATAGAATAAATTAAATGGGGACATGCTGATAGGTGTCTTATAAGCCTTCCTATACGCCCACAGTACATCATCTAACTTCGATGCCTAATCCTTCCTCGAGCTACTTACTGTTTTTTCCAAAATCAGTTTAATATCCTTATTAGAAATTTCAACTTGCCCACTCGATTGGGGATGATACGGGGTCGCCACTCGATGGTGAACTCCGTACTTCTTCAAAAGAATCTCTAGAGGCTTATTGCTGAAGTGAGAGCCTCCATCGCTAACAAGAGCTCGGGGGACTCCAAATCGACTGAAAATATTCTTCCTCAAAATTTCAACACAACCTTAGAATCATTAGTCGGTGATGCTATGGCTTCAACCCACTTAAAGACGTAATCAACTCCTACCAGAATGTACTTATTCCCGTTGGATGACGGAAACAGATCCATAAAATCAATTCCTCAGACATCAAAAAGCCCAATATCAGGAATATACCTCAGTGGCATCTCATCTCTCTTCCCAATATTACCTGTCCTCTGGCATGAATCACATTTGGTCACAAACTCGTGTGCGTGCTTAAACAGTGAAGGCCACCAAAATCCAGATTGTAGCGCCTTTGCAGCAGTCTTACCCGCACTAGCGTGACCTCCATAAGGGCTGGAATGGCAGTGATAAAGCACCTCCTCTATCTCATCCTGTGGGACACATCTCCTCACCAGATGGTCAGAACAGTGTCTATAAAGGAACGGTTCTTCCCAATAGTAATACTTTGCATTGGAAAGGAATTTCCTTTTCTGGTGGAAACTCAAGTCAGGAGGTACAATTTTACTGACCAAGTAATTCACAAAATCTGCATACCACGGTACTCTAGAGTCTACTTAAACAATTGCTCATCTGGAAAATTCTCCACTATAACCTGTTCTTTTTCCTCGGTTGTCTCCTCAATTCCCAATCGCGACAAGTGGTCTGCTACCACGTTCTCTGTGCCCTTCTTGTCTCTAATCTCCAAATCAAACCCCTGGAGTAACAATATCCACCTGATGAGGCGTGGTTTCCTATCTTTCTTGGACAAAAGGTACTTAATGGCAACATGATCAGTGTATACCACAGTTTTTGAACCTATTAAATAAGAACGAAACTTGTCAAATGTATGTACAATAGCTAACAGTTCTTTTTCAGTGGTGGCATAGTTTAGTTGTGCATCATTGAGTGTTTTTCTAGAATATGCAATAACATGTAACCGTTTCTCCCTTCTTTGGCCAAGGACGGCTCCTATGGCCAAGTCACTAGCATCACACATTAGTTCAAATGGCAAACTCCAGTCTGGTGCCACCATAATGGGTGCTAAAGTAAGTTATTTCTTCAACCTGTCAAAAGCCATCAAACAGTCATTATCAAAGATAAATTCAGCATCCTTCTGTAAAGGCTTACAAAGAGGTAAGGTGATTTTGGAGAAATCCTTAATAAACCGGCGAGAAAATCCGGCATGGCCAAGGAAACTCCTAACTCCCTTAACATTAGTTGGTGGTGGCAACTTTACGATCACTTCAATTTTGGCCTTATCAACTTCAATTCCCTTCTCCGAAATCCTATGGCCTAACACAATCCCTTCCTTCACCATGAAGTGGCACTTCTCCCAATTCAGAACTAGATTAGTCTCTTCACATCTCTGCAGAACTTGAGTTAAATTCTGTAAACAAGATTCAAAAGAGAAATCATCCATAAATATTTCCATGGTACGCTCAATAAAATCAGAGAAAATGGCCATCATGCATCTTTGAAACGTAGCAGGGGCATTACACAATCCAAAGGGAATTCTCCTAAGTGTATTTTTCCTGGTCTTCCGGGGTTATAGCTATCTGATTATAGCCTGAGTACCCATCCAGAAAACAGTAATATGCATGCCCGGCTAATCTTTCTAACATTTGATCAACGAAAGGAAGGGGAAAGTGATCTTTCCTGGTCGCAGTATTTAGTTTTCTGTAGTCAATACAAACTCTCCATCTCGTGACTGTCCTAATAGGAATCAATTCATTGTTCTCATTTTTAACTACAGTCATCCCTCCTTTCTTAGGCACAACCTGAATAGGACTAACCCACTTACTGTCCGAGATAGGATAAATAATCCCGGCATCTAACAGTTTTATTACCTCAGCCCTAACAACTTCCTTCATGTTCGGATTCAGCCTGCGTTGGTGTTCTATAGAGGGTTTGTGCTCTTCCTCCATCAAAATTTTATGCATGCAAATAGCTGGGCTAATCCCCTTAATGTCTGAAATAGTCCAGCCTATTGCTCATTTATGAGTTCTCAACACCCTTAACAAAGCATCTAATTGCAATTCAGATAATTCTGCAGACAAAACAACAGGTAATGTATCAGATTCGCCTAAGAACACATACTTCAGATGATTGGGGAGGGGTTTCAATTCCAAGGTAGGTGCCTTAACAATAGATGGAGGAGGAGTGGGCTTACATGTACCTAACTCCTCATAAACAAACCTTTTTTCGAAGGGTACGAATGGGGTTGCCTCAAGTTCTCTCGAATAAGCGGCAATCTCTTCTAGTAACTCCTCTCCGTCTATTTTATTTTCCAGTCCCTGCAGACATAATTCAAGAGGCTCATCTTGCAGCACTGAAATTGAAATAATATCATCTACCATGAAACACTGTTCTCCCACTACTGGTCCTTTCATGGTCTTGAACAGGTTAAACTCCACTTGCTCTTCCCCCACTCTTAGGGTCAGTAATCCATTCTTTACATCAATCAACACTCCAGCTGTGGCAAGGAAAGGTCTTCCTAGAATTAATGGCATATCTCGGTCCTCTTCTATGTCAAGCACAAGAAAATCCACTGGGAGGTAAAACTTCCAGACCCTAACAAGGGCATTCTCCATGATCTCGGTGGGATATGTGATTGATCGATCAGCTAATTAAAGTGACACTGTAGTTGGTTGTAGATCTTCCAACCCTAACTTCCTGCAAATAGATAAAGGCATTAAACTCACACTAGCGCCAAGATCACATAAAGCTTTATTGAAAGTTAAATTTCCAATAGTACAAGGGATAGAAAAACTCCCTGGATCATTAAGCTTCGGTGGAAGCTTATGCTGAATAATGGCACTGAACTCCTCAGTAAGTGCAATCGTGGCATACTCCTCCAATTTTCTCTTGTTAGAAAGGATCTCCTTCAGAAATTTAACATAGGTCGGCATTTGTGCTAATGCTTCTGCAAAAGGAATGTTGATATGTAACTCCTTAAAGATGCTTAAGAACTTCTCAAACTATTTCTCCAAACTCTGTTTCTGCAATCTTTGGGGAAAGGGAACCGGTGGCACATACTCCTTGGGTGCCACATTCACCTTTGGTTTTGAAGGGAACTCTTTCTTTTTCTCTTCTAAATTTCCCTCCTTTGTCTCGACTACTCCTTCCGGCTTTTTTCCATCAGTGTTACCTTCATCAGAATCTGTAGGCATCCTTGGTCCTTCGTATTCCTTGCCACTTCTCAAAGCTATAGCTTTGCACTGTTCCTTATTATTGTTTTTGATTTGATCTGGCAACATCCTTTGGCCTATTGTATTCAGTGATTGGGCTATCTGACCGATCTGAGTCTCTAAATTCTTATTCTGATTCACCACCTGCTCTACCTGAGTTTCCAATTTCTGATATTTGTCTGAAGACACTGCTATGAACTTCTCAAGTGCAGTCTCCCATCCCTGCTTCTATTCCGAAAAGGGTTGAGTATCAGGGATGTAAGGTGGAGGTTCTGGTTGTATCAGATAACGGCCTGGAGTATGGATTAGGCCTGGTCGACGTAGATCTGAGCATAGTTAGGTTGGAACAACGGTCTAAGTTGCGGCACTGCTTGTTGAGGATAGTTCCCCCAACTAGGGTTGTAGGTGTTGACATTATTAGCATAGCTCATTTGCCCTTGCACCTGCTCACCTACATTGGAATAGGGACATATGTTATACACATGCAGACCACTACAAATATCACAAGTTACCTGCACTAGTTGGAATTGTGTTCCAGTAGCATTCACGGAAAGTTGGTCTAATATGTTAGTGAGAGTTTCAATCTGAGCATTGATGGCGGTCAGGCCATCGAACTCTACGACTCCTGCTGCAACCTTAGTCGGTTGAGGATAGTTCCCTTCTTGCACAAAAACATCGTTCTGTGACATATTCTCTAAAAGTTCAGCAGTAACCGTTTTGGACTTTGATAAGAAAGCTCCGCCAGCAGCGGCATCCATCGCTCTTCTAAAAGTAGGGAACATCCCATTATAGAATGTCTGAATCAGTAGCCAACCAGGAATCTCATGATGTGGAAACTTCTTCTGTAAATCCTTATATCCCTCCCAAACCTCATAGAAAGGCTCTCCATCCATCTGTCGGAACCCTTGGATCTCATTCCTGTATTTCGTGGTTTTGCTAAGAGGGAAAAATTTGGCCAGAAAGGCCTGAGAAAGTGCCTCCCAGCTTAGAAAGAATTCATTCGGTATAGTGCCCAACCATGCCTTGGCTCTTTCCCTAAGTGAGAATGGGAAGAGTCTAACTCGGATGGCATCGGTTTTGGCATTATGGATCTTGAAAGTATCACACACTTCAAGGAAATACTCAAGATGTGAAGTTGGATCCTCCAATGGTAATCCCGCAAACGGATTATTTTGCAGCAAGTTTATGATAGCTGGTTTAATCTCAAAGTTTTTCGTTGCAATAGGGGGAAGAGTTGCAGTTTGAATCGCCCCCGCATTCGGTAGATTGTAATCTCTAATCACAGGAGGAGGTGGCTCTTGAGGCGGATCTACCACCCCTCCGTCTCTCGCATTCGTAGGATCTTCGGCCATCGAATCTGCACAAGGTCAAGGAATTCCCTTAGCTCAATTCCACAATGACAAAGACTGCAAACACAAGATAGAATAATGGTCTAAAGCACTAGATCAAAATATTTAAGTAATATTGATTTAAAACGCCTTCCCTGGCAACGGGGCCAAAAATTTTTTGTAAGATTTACTACAGTTAAAAACCAATCGTGCAAGTGTATGCTAACATACATGCAACACAATAGGATCGAACCCACAAGGAAGGGAAATCAATCACTACTCTATATTCTTCTCTAATATAAAGACCTGACAAAAAGTAATTGTTGTTTCTATTAATCTACTAAACCAGAAATTAACAATTAACTAGAATTAAACACAAATAACGAAACACACGAATTAACTTCAGTAAACTAAGCAGGCAGGGGAAAAGTAATGAATCATACAATCAAGAGCTGATGTGATACTCGTCTGACAAGTGTAATTCTACAACCTAGTCACCTATATTTATATTACCCTCTCTCAAGGTGTAACCAAGTGCTTAATTAGTGTTCAATGTTGCTCTCGCAATCACCAATAGTTAATTAAACCATAGGAACAAGACTATTGCAATTCAGTATTCTAGCGGCTCGGCATGGAATAAGATTACTGTTGTATAAGCTAGGATCAAATCTCTTTGTATTCTACAACTCACAAGTTATGAAAACCATCTAAATTACCATCACTCTTTCGATCTATATTCTGAGACATGCTAAGGTTGGCCAGACTGTTGCAATTCAAATTAAGTCTGCTTTCAAAACTAAGAACCAGACAAGTCATTCAAGCATTATATCAAACATCTATCATGTATTCATCATCACCCCCTAGCCCTAGAGAACTAGCTACTCATAATTAAAGCAAAACTCATAAAACTAAAGGAAATTGCATTAAAATAAATCATATTCATCGAATCTAAACAAAGTCGAAAAATTAAACTCATAAACATTCTAGTAATTCTGGAAAATTAAATCTACTTAAGAAAACTGAATTTAGGAGGAATTAGTTTGAATAATAAAGCAATAATAAAACCGGAAAAACGGAATTAGTCTCAATCGATCCCTTTGAATTCTCTGAAAAACACTTGAAAACTTCCCACTGCAACTGTCTCCCAGCTCCCTCTGAACTCCTCCGAAGAACTCTTTCAAAAATAAGACTCTAAACGCACAAAAATATCAGCCCTAAAATCTCTCGCCAACAGAGGTAACGGGTGTTACCTATCCCTATGCATTTCTTGTTAACGCCCGTTACAAGGCTAAATCGTGCCTGCACTTTTATAAGTGGTAACGGGCGTTACCGCTTCTCTTCAGTCCAAGGGTAACGGCCGTTACCCTTCCTACACCAGAAATCATCTCCTCCTGCCTCTGATAACGGGCGTTACCAGATCTGTACTGCCATGGAGTAACGGGCGTTACTCCCTTCTTTCGCCTCAAGTGATGCTCCTGTATCCATTAACGGGAGTTACGGAAATTGCCCTCTTACTTGGTAACGGGGGTTACCCTATTTCCCTCCAAAAATGCGTGAAATTGCTTAGCTTCACCGTTTCGTAACTCCAACTCTAAAATCACCTAAACGGAGCAAAATAAACACATAAACGCATCAATCGGCACCAAAATATAATCTAATTAACGCTCAAAATCATGCAATTTCTACACACAACAAAGAAAGACAAGTGTACGTGAGACACGACTCGAATGAACCAATTAGGACGAACGGCGTAATAATGAAACATTATAATTGGCGTTGATAATTTTGGATTGTAATGATCATTTTCATGCATAAAATGAGCATATAATAATACGTATCGCTCATTTAGGGCATTAGAAACGGATTATGAAAATCAATTTTTATGCAGAAAATTCAGAAAATCCCCTGGAGCATGGGAACGACCGTTCCGGGTTTGAACATGAAATGGAAAGGGCTGTTCCCGGCTCCCCGATTTAATCCCGCACGTCTGTAAAGATTTTGGGCTGGGAACGGCCATTCCAGCTATAAGCCAAAATGGGAAGGGTCGTTCCTAGTCTCGCGCACCAAACCTGTCAGGGGTGGGAACGGTCGTTCCCAGAATGAACTGGGACTGGAAGGGTCGTTCCCGCTATGCAATTTCAGCAGAAAACAGAGCATAACAGGGGCATGCTCGAACCAACAACAATCATCAACAACCACCATTAAATCAACTCATAAATGCAAGAAATCTGGAAATTCATATGTATACATGCTCTAAGTACAATAAAATCCAATATAAACACTTAAATCATGTTTGATCATCAAGAGGCATCAAATTCAAACCCATATACCATCTCCTCATTTAAGTTCATAAACTTCAAGAATTGTTGCACATACTCAAGCTAAAAGACTATAATCATACTTCCATCAATAAATTCAGAAGTTATTTCATAGAATCATAACCCTAGCTCCATCATGAAATTCAAGAATTCCCATATGTCATCCATATCTCTACCTTGAATGAAAGAAATGAGAGGAGGTGAAGTTATGATGATGATGATGCTCCAAGGTTCTCAAATCCTCCAAAATATTAGCTTGAAATGATGAAATCCCTTTTCCTTTCTTCGTGGTTTTGATCGGTAGAACAAGGAGGCAAAAGTGTGTATGTTTTGTATGATATGAAAAATGGAATATGAAGGAAGCATTTTACGTGATTCATCTCTTGAAGTTGATGAAATACTTTAATTTGCAATTAAGCCCTCAAGGTTTGTAAGTTATGCAATTGAGGATGAGTTTGGAAGAAATGATCATTTTAGTCCAAAGGATGATTGTGCAATTTGGTCCTCTAATTTAAAAGGAAGATCACTTAAGGACATATAGGCAATTAAGTCACGTTCGATAATTAATTCACATAGCAATCGGATTCAATGTATGCCATAATTCTCAAATTGATACAATTTCATATAACTACGTATAAATATAATTCATAAAATTATCATAAAATTTATAAATTAATGAAGAAAGAATTAAAATAAATCCTAACTCTCAAAACTCACACATGGCGTGCTTACCTGAAAACAAAAAAAACTGGGGCGTTACATTCTTGCTTCTACTTTGTCCGTAGGACAAACATCTTCCTTAAAGAACCTCACAACATCATCGAGCCAGCAGGGCTCACAAGGGTTAATCATGGTTACCTCCTGAAGGCGTACCTTTTCCTTTATCAAAGGCTCCTCTATTCTAAAGAAAGTAATATAATGGTCGCATGATCCCTCGAGGGCGGAGGCAAACTTGGAGAGGGCATCGGCGTGCTCATTCTCCACTCGCGGGACCTGAATTATGTGAAACTCTTTAAACTTGCCAATGATCTCTTTCGCTTTTTCCAGGTACTGTATCATGGTGGTTTCTTGAGCTTCATATGTTCCTTCAATCTGGCTCACAATCAGTTGTGAATCAATATAGGCTGTGATTCGAGAGGCTCCGTTTTGGAGGGTAATTTTTAGCCCTTGGATGAGGGCCTCATATTTCGCCTCATTGTTGGTAACTTGAAAAGTTAGCCTGATAGCGAAGTCTATCTCAACCCCATCGGGGTCTCAAAGGGTCACCCCTGCTCCTCCCCCTCGAGAGATTGAGGAACCATCTGTGTGCATGAGCCATAACCCCTCGTCTACGGAAGGAATAGGCTCTAAACCAAAGCGCTCAACTAACAGGTCTGCCACTACCTGAGCATGGATGGCTGTCCTCGGCTCGAAGCTGATGTCAAATTGGCTAAGTTCAATTGCCTATTTAATCAATCTTCCTGAAACATCAGGCTTTGACAAAACCTGTCTCAGCGGTTGGTCTGTAAGCACTGTGATGAAGTGCGCTTGAAAATATGGCCTCAGCCTCCGTGATGTGTTTACAAGGGCGAAAGCGAACTTCTCAATTTCCAAGTACTTCTTTTCAGCGTCTTGTAAAGTCTTGCTCAAATAATAGACGGACAAGTGTTTGCACTCGCGTATTTCCATAAGGACCGCGCTCGTTGCATCCGTGGAAACCGAGAAGTAGATGAAGAGATTTTCACCCTCGATCGGTTTTGTTAACAATGGTGCGCACGAGAGGTAGGCCTTCACGTCTTGAAATGCTTTTTCACAGTCTTCTGTCCAAGCAAAGTTCCTGGCATTACGTAGAATTTTGAAGACTGGAAAATTCTGATCCTCCGAGTGAGATATAAATCTGTTCAGGGAGATTATCTTTCCCACTAAGACCTGTACTTCCCTGACATTCCGAGGGGAGGGGATTCAAATTCCGATCCACCGAGTGAGATATAAATCAGTTCAGGGAGATTATCTTTCCCACTAAGACCTGTACTTCCCTGATATTCCGAGGGGAGGGGATTTCCATGATGGCTTTGATCTTATCAGAATTAGCCTCAATTCCGCTTTGGCTAACCACATATCCCAAAAACTTGCCCCCTCGAACTCCAAACATGCACTTAGAGGGATTCAATTTCATGCCATACTGGCGCAAAATATCAAAAACTCGCCTCAGGTCTTCCAGATGAGAGTGTTGCCGCTCGTTTTTTACAATCATGTCATCTAGGGGTGTACATTCGGTAAAAAACCGAACTTTCGGTTATTCGGTTCGATTAACCGAAAGTTTGGTTTTTTATTTTACCTAACCGTTTACCAAACCGATGTTGATCGATTTCGGTTCGGTTTTTACCGATCGGTTTCGGTTCGGTTTCGGTTAATAACCGAAAAACCGAAAATTAATTTAAAAAAATAAAAATAAAAATAAAAAATAAAAACTGAAAACATGCAAAATTACAACGCCAGCCCAGCAGTCCACACTCCATTTAATTACTGTAAATCTGTAATGAAATGAGCATTCATGCAGCAATATTGATGCAAACTAAAAAAAAGGTCTTCAATTCCATAACCATTCCAGGTCTAAAATTGGAAAATGGAAACTGGAAGTGGAAACCGAAGTGCGAGTGAGAGTGAGTGATTAGTGAGTGTAATTCTTCTCTGCTGAAGTCATGTGAAAATTGAAAAGAGTGTATCAAAAATGGGAAATTAGAAAACGTATAACAAAAAGGGGCGTGTTCGGTTTTTTCAGTAAAAACCGAAAACCGATCGGTTTTTACCGAAACCGAACAACCCAAATATCACTAACCGAAACATCATCGGTTCGGTTCGGTTATTGGCGGTTCGGTTCGGTTTCGGTTACCGGTTCGGTTTCTGTACACCCCTAATGTCATCCACGTAGACCTCCATTGATCCCCCTATTTCTTTCTCGAACATTTTGTTAACAAGGCGCTGATACATAGCACCTGCGTTCTTTAATCCAAATGGCATAACCAAGAAATAATAGACCCCCATGTGCACCACAAATGATGTCTTTGGGCGATCCTCGGGAGCCATGAAGATCTGGTAATATCCCTGGAAGATATCCATCATGCTCATTAACTCACAACCAGCAGTAGAGTCTGCTAATTGGTCAAAAATGGAGGTAAGGGGTAAGGGTCTTTAGGACAAGCCTTGTTGAGGTCTGTGAAATCGTTGCACATTCGCCACTTGTTGGCACTTTTAGGCACAAGAACGATATTGCACAGCCATTCTGGGTATAAGATCTCTTCAATATATTGAGCTTCGGGGAGCTTGTTCACTTCTTCCTCAATGATTTTCCTTCTGAATCTGTTAGCGTTTCTCTTCTTCTGTTTGATGGGCTTGAAAGCATGATCCACATTGAGCCTGTGAACTATGACACTGGGACTTCTCCCGTGGCTGGCACGACTCCGGTGGCCGCAGAGATAGGTGTGTTCTCATTGCCGCCGCGTAGGAGGTCACCACCACCTCCCACAGCTTCTGATCTGGTGGTCACAACCACGGTAACTGAGTGTTTGTTTCTCAACTAGCAAAGGAAAGAAAGAAAGGAAGATCAATTTTGTACAAACGTTGCCTAAAGTGATGGTGTCTGATCCGATGTGGCAAACTCCAACACTTTAGAATTTATAATGTGGGGAAACAGAGGTCAAGGACTCAGGCAAGGGTCGCCGGAACTGAGTGGGTTCTACCTGCTGGGAACAAACACGCAAATAGTCAGAAGGCCAAGTGTTCGCTAAAATAATAGACAACAACACGCAAGTGCACGTGTGACAATTGTAGATTAGGCAAGCAAGTGTCGTATCCATAGAGACTATTAAATTATAATGCTAAATACCAACATAATTTTCTCTAATTGAATTCTAACCAAACAATTAAGTGGGTAGTAATAGCGAATGCTAAATTAACAATGCAATAACAACAAAGTACTAACAATTATGAGCTAATTGGATCACAACTTCACTCAACTCGCACTTAACTCTCATTCACCGTATTCAATCCTCGTGTTGGGTTTTGAAAGATTAGAGAACAATATTGTCAATAAGCTTCTATCGAAGTCATATAAACCTATATTTAGCTAACGATTCCTATATGTCTATGGTAATCAATCAACTAAATATGCATTCAAGTCCCACTCTTACATCAATACAAGGCTAGCAAGTATATGTCTATCTGCCTAGCAAATCAATTAATCAAATCCTAATTAATTGAACATGTATCGTTTAATCCTCATCCGACATTAACCTTTCTTCGTCAATACTCAGTTAATTATCTCTCAAATTAATCGATGGCCAGTCAATTATCACAACAATACCCAAATTAAATGATCAAAACCACACGAATCATGAATATGGCAAATGAAAATCAAATTATGAGTCAAGATTCATTGCAATCCAAAAGAAAACTTAACTAAACATACTAAACATGCTAAGATCTATCAACATGATAGAATTCATCTTTACAAAAGATAAAAAGAGAGAAGAGGATAAGAAAAACTCGTAGACGCGATGCGCTTCCGGATTAGTCTTCTTTCTTCCTCCAATTCTTGCTCCAATGATTCTTCCAAGTTGATATTCTAAAAACTAGAGAACTAAAACTAAGAATAAGCATAAAAAGTGATGAATGATCTGAAAATCTCAGTCTTGTCCCTCTAAAAACGTGCATCTCCCCTTTAAAAACTGCTCACGTAACTTCCTTTTTAATTGAAACCATCAGTTGAGTAGGTACTCAAAATTATTTGCACAGGTACTCAAAAGTACAGGGAATTTAGGGAAGTTTCGGCACGCTACTTTCTTCTGAGTAGGTACTTAAATTTACTTGAGTAGATACTCAAAAGTACAGGGGATTCTTCGGATTTCGCCTCTTTAGTAGCTTCCTAAAATTCTTCATGCAAATACTCGAATTCTGCACTTCTTTGAGTCTTTTGGTGCATTTCCTCCTCTTTCCTACAATTGAACCAATTGATTTATTAAGCTACTATTTTCGACACTAAAGAGTTAGAAAATATAATATAAGTCTTATTAATATCACCAATAAAACATGAAAATACGGACTTATCAACTCCCCCTAAACTTGAACATTGCTCGCCCTCGAGCAAGAATTAACAACACCACAAGACAAAACCAAAAGGGACAAACCACTACCCAACACATATGCCTTGAAATAGAATATACTTAAGTTCAATCCTTTTTCGATTCTCAACTTGCAATTCATGAAGTCACAAATTGGTTCAATGTACATACATTCACGTCTCATGCACAATTCAAAACACATATTGCCATTACTGTATTCTCGTGTTGTGTGTGAATGAAGTATGAGTAACAATTGATGATAATTCAGATCAACTTAGCAACATACACAAGATGCATTCAAGAATTCTATCAGTTGGTTTTTCTCCCCTATCTCCACTATTATAAACAAATGTCAAACTCAGAGTCGGTAGGGCTTTTCTAGGCTTGTAACGTAAGGCTTGGGTAAGGGTAGGATAATTTTGGTAAAATGTAGCTTAGGACCCAAGATTTACTTGTGTTAGACCAAGTTGGAGGAATCGAGCATATAGATAATTTGACATAACTCCCCCAAACTTATTCGACCCAATACATCTTTTTCTTGCTTTTTCATGAGCCTTGCAATCATTTTTTCTTCTTTTCTCTTCTTGTCTTTTCTTCTCTATTCTTTTTCTTTTGCTTCTTCATCATTTTTTTCTTTTACACATCACATCACACCCCTCCAAATTTTTCATGACAATCCTTTCTCCACCAATTTGATCAAATGCGTCAAAACACAAGCTCTAAGGTGCAAAATTGGTAGGATTTTTTTTTAAAACATTGTGCTTTGGGCTTGTTTATGTGGCTATTTAAAAGAACAAGCACAATGTGGCTAAAAGGGGGCCAATAGGTATGATTTAACAACAAAAAGGCATATAAGGCTCAAAGAAAATCAAAAGATGGCCTACGTCATTCTTTTAATTTCACATTATCTATAGTTCACTTCAATAAGGGATCAAACCACTTCTAGTATTCCGAATGAACCTATGCATGCACCAAGTCTTTCCAAATCATCAACAATTATCACTCATACTTTGTGCTCAGATTTAGATTTATGGGAATACAACAACAACAACAATGTCTCAAGAGCACAATTAATGATCATGCATGAATAAAATCCCAATTAGTTTCATTACTTCAGGCATAATCTTCACTTAACATAAAGCTTAGAAATTCCCCCCCCCCCCCCAAACTTAAGACTTATTTTGTCCGCAAAATAACGCACATCCACATAATATGCATTCAACATCATTCACAAGAGGATAATAATTCAACTAGATCAATCTAAGCATCAAGAGGGATGAATGTAGAGCAGGAATAAAGAGATAAAGGAAAAGAAAACACCAGTAATTTTGTTCGTCATCGTTCTCTTCCTGCTCCCCTTTTACCAGTGGTTGTTCGTAATAATAATCGAGGCATTGGACAGCGACGGTGCTCGGCTTGAGTCGGGGATGGCCAGGCGGAGTTGGTGGAGGTTGTTGGTGCTTGAGGGTGGAGGGTGGAGGAGACGGCGGTGGATCTACTGGTATGGTGGTGGTGTAGCGGATAATGGTGGTGAAAGATGAATGGTGGTGGTTATTGGTGTTTGAGAATTGAGGGGATGGCGGTGGTTTGGTGATGAGGTGTGGGAGAGTTGTGAGAGAATTGAGAGGGAGAGTGGCTGAGTGGGGTGTGGCGTGTCTGGAGGAATGAAATTTGGGGCTAGGGTTTGGCTTTAATTTAAGAGCCAATTTTTCTCTTTTTAATTTTTTTTTTTTTTTAAAGAAAGTTTGAGTATGTACTCAAAATACTCAAAATCCAATACTTAAAAGTACAGGGATTTTTTCTCAAAAATTTTGCTTTAGCTTGTCTTAAAAAGTTTGAGTAAGTGCCCAAAATACTTAAAATCCAATACTTAAAAGTATAGGGATTTTTTTTTTTGAAATTTTCCTCCTTCAGTCTTTTCTTCCGGGTAAATACTCAAATACGTTTTGCTTGACACTCAAACATTCAGACCCTTCTTTCCTCCATTCAAGCCATCAAATCTCCATCTGCATAAACAACCAATCAACAAATCAGGTCAATTACTCAAGAACTTCAGAATTCATCACTTAACACAACAAAACACAAACACGAAAGCAATAAAACTTTGGGTTGCCTCCCAAATAGCACTTAAGTTATAGTCATCAGCCGGACTATTGAAATGGATCAAGGGTTGTTCAATGGAATTGAGGTGTGCTCTCGATCAATTTCACCACCCCAATAATGCTTCAATAGTTGCCCGTTAACCATAAATGATTCATTCGTCTTTGTATTGATTAACTCCACTACTCCATGAGAAAGAACCTTCCTTATGATGAATGGCCCGGACCAACGAGACTTGAGTCTACATGGAAATAGCTTCAATCTCGAATTGAATAGAAGGACTTGTTGGCCTAGCTCAAATTGCCTTTCAAAGATTCTTTCATCATTCCATAATTCCGTCTTTTTCTTGTAAAGCTTTGCATTCTCATGATCTTGTAGACGAAATCCATTATTATCTCTATTTAAGTTAGATGATGTGATAGCTTCAAATGGATCATTAGGATATTTTGTTGCATCATACTCACTAACATAATCATCCACACCAGTCACTGCAAAACATTGTTCAGAATCATCAGAAAAGTTCATAGATTTAAAAACCTTAAAAGTTACCTGCTCGTTTTGAACTCTCATAGTTAATTCTCCTTTCTCCACATCAATTAGAGTTCTACCTGTAGCAAGAAACGGTCTCCCAAGAATAATAGGTATATCTCTATCTTCCTCATAATCTAAAACAATGAAATCAGTAGGGAATATAAAGTTGTCAACCTTAACTAACACATCTTCAATAATACCCCTAGGATGAGTTATAGACCTATCAGCAAGTTGTAAAGTCACAGTAGTAGGCCTAGCTTCCCCTAAACCAAGTTTCTTGAAAATAAAATAAGGCATTAAATTTATGCTTGCACCTAAATCACAAAGGGCCTTACCAAAATATTTGTTACCTATGGTGCACGGAATGTTGAAGCTTCCAGGATCCTTCAACTTTGCGGGTAGCTTATTTTGTAAGATGGCACTACACTCTTCGGAGAGTGCAACGGTCTCGAACTCGTGCAACCTTCTCTTCTTGGAGAACATTTGCTTTAAGAATTTTGCATAATTGGGCATTTGCTCCAAAGCTTCCACCAACGGGATATTGATGTGAACTTTCTTCAAAACATCAAAAATCTTGGAGAATTGCTTATCTTGCTTGTACTTCTGAAGTTTTTGTGGGTAAGGGGGTGGAGGTCGCCTTGAAGGCTTTTTCACAACTTCTTTTTGCTTTTTGGCTTCTTTTTCCACTTGAACTTGATTAGTTTTTGTCTTCTTTGCCTCAATCTCATCATCTAAATCTCTCCCATTCCTCAATGTGACGGCATTGCAATGCTCCTTTCCATCTCTTCTCAGGTTGGGCTCGGTATCACTTGGTAGGCTACCAAGAGGTCTATTGTTCAATGCACTTGCCAATTGACCAACTTGCATTTCCAAATTTCTCAATGAAGTAGCTTGACTCTGAATAATAGCATCCGTCTTTCACATGAATTGAGCTAACACATCCTCCAAATATGACTTTTTCTCCGGTGCTTGCATCATTGGTTGATTCTGGAATCCTTGTTGTTGCTAAAATCCGGGAGGATGAGTTGGTCTAGGAGCAGAACTTGAAGCTTGCTGATTGCTCCATGAGAAACCGGGATGATTACGCCAACCGGGATTGTACGTGTTCGAATATGGATTATTCAAACTCCGGTTGCTATTTCCCAAATAATTGACCGACTCTAGATTAGAAGGGCATTGATTACCCGAATGGTCATTTCTGTGACGCCCCGAGCGTGGAGCTATCATATCCCCCGCACTAGAACCCAACACGTATACGAAATTGCAAAATCCGTACACGTGCTAAGAGCTAGCGAACAGGAGACACTAAAGACCACTCTTAACTAGGCGGCACTATACAGGCGATCAAAATAATTAAGCGCATAGCGGAAGCTACTCATCAAGTAAATAACAATTCAAGAGCTCAATATTTACTAATTTACATAAATCAAGTTCACTACTAACACAGCAAAAGTATTGTGGAGGATAATTCATTATTACATCACATGACAATATCATATACACCCTTAACTAATATCATATGTAAAAGCAACAAAATAGGACTCGACTCAAAAGAAGGCTAGACAACTGCCGCCTAGTCGACCTCAAAACCTGCAATCAATACGAAGGAACAAGAAGGAAAGGGAAAGAGGGTCAGTCGAGTGACTGGCGAGGGATAACAATATACAAGTTATAATTAATGCAATAATAAAAGATGCAATGCACAATAACAATAACACTTCGCCTCGACCGGATATAGCCTATTTTACAATACAATCATTTCCATTGCGATAATAAGGCGTATATCGGGTTAAGGGTTTTCAAGCAATCAATGGGTACCGAGTTATACCCGTTCTCCAACCTTACTTCACAATGCAAGAACAATAACAATTCAAGAAACCATCCTTGTTCCTCCGGGTGATGGAAGGGTTAATTACGCCCTAACCACCCAAGAACATGCGAGTCAAAGCCCATTTCGGTACTATGCTCCTTCGGCCGAAGCCGGTCACAGGTAATACGTGATATCCACTACCTCCGAAGATAGCACGTACACCCATAGAGGTCGCAGAGTAGGTTCACCGTCAGCCCTATGCTTTCCCGGATCCCCTAAGCCACGTTGCCTCGGGCCAAACAATCACAAGACAAGCACTCGTTATGCAATGCATGCAAGATACCTTTTTTATTTTCAATTAATATTCATGAACACACACTTGAGAAACATATATATCTATAACTCATTTGGTATTAGAAATATCCTTTCCGGGAAAATAGTAGGCAATGGCTTATTTAATACATAATACATATATGTATAATAGTTCGGGTGAGGAACAATCAAACCGTGTAGGCCATAATATCAGTATAGTATTGATTACAACAAGAGAATAACCTCACCTTGACTACCTCGATAAATAGGACCAAAACAAGATATAATCTAAACCACCGGGTCCTTGGGAGGATCACCTGAACAAAAGACACGATTACGGTTGACATTAAACTCAAACGGGCCAACTAAAGACGCTCGGCGATGCAAAACAATGTCATGAAATGATATGAGTATACATTCATATGAAATGAAACTATACTTATATAAGAAATGACAATTATGAGCAATCATGGCACTTTAAAATCAACTAGCATGTTGAAGATCATTTAGGACAAGTTTAGGCATCTTTCATGCAATTTTAGTAAAACAATATACTTATATAAGAGCACTTACACTTGAAATAAGGAATGAATATTACATATGCGATTCAATAAGTGGAAAGAAATGATGAAAAGGGCAAGAAATGAGCATTTAAGCAAAACTTGGCAAAGCTGACAGTTTTTCCCAAACGCGCAGGCTGTAAACAACGGAGTATATCTTAAGATTGAGAAGTCAGAATTAAGTTTTGTTTGTTGGAAATGAAAGTAGACAAATAGAGCTTTTCAACCATATAAAGCCCAAATTCTAGTTCAAAGTGTATCAAAAATGGCATAGGTGCAAAGTTGGTTGAATGCAGATTCCCGACAATTTGGCGACACCATTTTGGATCGATCATATATCCCTAGTCAGAAATGATTTTAAGGTGATTCCAATTGGAGAATTCTCTAAACTTAAATTAGTTTCAGTGGTCCGAAAATCAGCTCAATCCGAGTTCGTTTGATGGGGTACCCGGCTGGGTAAAGTTTAAGGTAAAAATTCCCCGGTCGGGGAAAAACAGTCCAGAAAATCGTCTGGACAAGGCTACCCTCCCGGGTAGATTTTGTTCATGATTTTACCCGGCCGGGTAGTGTATTTATAGCAGAAAAATGAGCAAAAACAGGGGAAAACAGGGAAGGATTGGAAAGGAAGCAAATTGATCACCTAAATCATCCAATTTTGCCAAGCTATAACTAAAATCAAGTGTATTCATTCCAGTACACACCAAAGCACACTTAGGAACAATTGAAAGAGCAAATATATATCAAGAACTCATGCTAATATTCATCATCATCAACCTCAAAACCCATCAAATTACAGCTCGGATGACTTCTGATTTTTCTAGGGGCATGTTTGGTACTGCTTCTTTGATCACAACAACAATAACGTCACCAATATGAGCATATCGACGATTACTAGCTCCTATGATTCGAATACACATCAATTCTCGAGCCCCGCTGTTATCCGCTACATTTAAATGGGTCTGAGGTTGAATCATATCAATTGTTTAGTCTATTCTTCCAAAGCAAAGGATGAAAAAAGTAAAAGAAATATTCTTTGTCCAAAAAAAGAAACCTGCGGTTTTGTTTCATCCCCAAGACTCATTTTTGTCAGTTCTACATTTTTATCCCGAAATAATAAATTGAGTTCGTATAGGCATTTTGGATGCTGCTATTAAAATAGCCCTTCTAGCTACATTTTCGCTTACTCCACCCATTTCGGTTTAACAACAACTACCCAATATTCAGGGGATCCTTTCCCCGAACCCATACGTGTTTCAGCAGATCTTACTGTAACTGGTTTATCTGGAAATAGGCGGACCCATATTTTTCCACCACGACGTGCATTTCGTGTCATTGCTCGTCGACCGGCTTCGATTTGTCTAGATGTGATCCAAGCAGGTTCAAGTGCCTGAAGAGCATATTTACCGAAACAAATATGATTCCCTCGATAAGATATTCCCTTCATTCTTCCTCTATGTTGTTTACGGAATCTAGTTCTTTTGGGGTTATAGTTGATGGTTGTTTCGGAATTCCATCTCTACTATAGAACTGGACCTCCATTAATGAACTTTAAGCTTTCCTAACTTATGATCATGCTTGATAGCTTCTTGAATTCATCCAAGCACATGATTTCTAACATAATTACTTCTAAAACTTCCTCCTAACATGCTTTGCTATATGATTCTCCTCCATAACCTAGCTTCCATGGAAATATATTCATTCCATGCATGAAAACTCATAATTATGCAAGAATTAAACCATGGAGATATATTTATGCATGAAGGAAAACATGAATTCTACCTTAACTTGGAAGATGTGAACTTAAGATTATGGTGTGAGAGTGGGGTGATGGATCGTGAAATGAGGGAGCAAGGAAGAAGGAGAAGAGAATTTCTTGTATTCTTGAAATTTATGGAATGAAATGGAAGACATGATATTTTATAAAAAGTATACAAGCATTAATTAAATTACATGAGTAATAAAGTAAGCTTGACTTTAATAAACAAATTTAGAGTTTAATCCTCAAGTTATGAAATTTATGCAATTAGATGATCACTCTCTTGAATTAATAATATCTAAAGCCAAATAAATTTCATTTAAGTACCCATAATTTGCAAATTTGGCAATCAAGGACAAGTAGTTAACAATTAGACGTCAAACGAACAATTATAACATATACTCTCAACGTTCACGCACATTTTACTGGTTCCGAAAGACGGGTCGTAACAATTTCCACCGCAACTTTCACAAATGATGAGTGCACTATCAATGTTTGCACACGATTGCACTCCCATGGTGTCAACTTTCTTTGTAAGAGCTGTAATTTGTGCTGACAAGGCTGGAATCACATCCACTTCATGTACCCCGGCTACCTTCTTAGTCTTTGCTCTCTCAACGGGCCATTGACAATTGTTGGAAGCCATGTTGTCAAGTAATTCATATCCTTCCTCAACCGACTTTCTCATCAAAGCTCCACCTGCTGCAGCATCAATTGTCATCCGAGTTTGATCAATCAACCCATTGTAGAATGTCTGCAATTCCATCCATTTTGGAAGACCGTGGTGTGGACACCTTCTCAGCAGCTCTTTAAACCGTTCCCAAGCTTCACAAACTGATTCTCCATCTCCTTGCCAGAACGTGAAGATGTTATTCCTTAGCTCAGCAGACTTTGCAGGAGGAAAATACCGAGATAGGAACTTGTGAGCAAGCTCTTGCCATGTTGTAATTGACTGAGCTGGCAGAGAGTTAAGCCACAACTTTGCTCGATCTCGTAGAGAAAATGGGAACAACCTCAATCGAATAGCATCACTTGTTACTCCGGCTTGCTTAAACGTATCACATATCTCTAGGAAGTTTGAGATATGCAAATTCGGGTCCTCTGTTGGTGATCCGAAAAATTGTCTCATTGATGGCAACATTTGAATCATTGATGGCTTAAGCTCAAAGTTATTAGCTTGTACTCTCGGCCTCTGAATACTTGAATGTAGCTCATCCAAAACCGGCATAGCATAGTCTTGTATGGAACGATATTCTTGCTCTTCACCGTGTGCATCCCCATGAACATTAAGTGGTAGATTCAGATTATCCTCCATTCTTCCAACCAATCTATTAATGCGTGCTACTTCACGACGAACACGGAAGGTCCTTTCAATTTCAGGATCAATTGGTACTAGCTTGTCTTCACATTTTCTTGGCATGCACAAATACCAATTTAGCCTACAATTAACAACCAAAAACAAAAGTTAGATCTACAACTAGATAAAATAGCGTTAATTTTAGCCCAAATATAATTTTAAAATAGTCCCCGACAACGGCGCCAAAAACTTGTTCGCTAAAATAATAGACAACAACATGCAAGTGCACGTGTGATAATTGTAGATTAGGTAATCAAGTGTCGTATCCACAGAGACTATTAAATTATAATGCTAAATACCAACATAATTTTCTCTAATTGAATTCTAACCAAACAATTAAGTGAGTAGTAATAGCGAATGCTAAATTAGCAATGCAATAACAACAAAGTACTAACAATTATGAGCTAATTGGATCACAACTTCACTCAACTCGCACTTAACTCTCATTCACCGTATTCAATCCTCGTGTTGGGTTTTGAAAGACTAGAGAACAATATTGTCTATAAGCTTCTGTTGAAGTCATATAAACCTATATTTAGCTAACAATTCCTATATGTCTATGGTAATCAATCAACTAAATATGCATTCAAGTCCCACTCTTACGTCAATACAAGGCTAGCAAGTATATGTCTATC
Source organism: Lantana camara (assembly GCA_037501455.1). Lineage (NCBI taxonomy): Eukaryota > Viridiplantae > Streptophyta > Magnoliopsida > Lamiales > Verbenaceae > Lantana > Lantana camara. The sequence continues at coordinate 22,781,049 of CM074855.1, read as the reverse complement.
TTCCTAACAAATCCATTAATCAAATCCTAATTAATTGAACATGTATCATTTAATCCTCATCCGACATTAACCTTTCTTCGTCAATACTCAGTTAATTATCTCTCAAAATAATCGATGACCAGTCAATTATCACAACAATACCCAAATTAAATGATCAAAACCACACGAATCATGAATATGGCAAATGAAAATCAAATTATGAGTCAAGATTCATTGCAATCCAAAAGAAAACTTAACTAAACATACTAAACATGCTAAGATCTATCAACATGATAGAATTCATCTTTACAAAAGATAAAAAGAGAGAAGAGGATAAGAAAAACTCGTAGACGCGATGCGCTTCCGGATTAGTCTTCTTTCTTCCTCCAATTCTTACTCCAATGATTCTTCCAAGTTGATATTCTAAAAACTAGAGAACTAAAACTAAGAATAAGCATAAAAAGTGATGAATGATCTGAAAATCTCAGTCTTGGCTGTAACGCCCCGAATTTCAGACAGTCAGGTACGCTCGACACGTGTGAGTTTCGAGCGTTAGGGTCTTATTTTATTATTTTATTTATTCAATTTATAAGTGTTATATTAATTTTATAAACTGTGACTCAATATGATTACGTGAAAATTATGTGATATTTATTTTAATTGAGAATTCTTGCATGAATGGAATTCAATTGTATGTGAATTAATTGCCCAACTTGTATTAATTGCCTAATTGTCCTTAATTGCTTATTTCCTTTTATTTAAGGACTAAATTGCATGAATATCTTTTGGACTAAATTGATCACTTTCCAAACCTTTTATACTCAATTGCATAAACTATGAAGTTGGGGGATTAAATCATAAATATTACATTTTTCCCCAAATATCACGTTATATCATCTCTTCTCCAAGCTTCACTCTTCACTTTCATCAAAACATACCATTTGCTCTTCCTCTCTACCGATCCAAAACCCCAACCAAGAGAAGGAGAGATTTCATCAATTCTTGGCCAAATCTTTGAGGAATTGGAAGTCTTGGGACGTCATCTTCATCACCTCTCCATCTTTTCTTCTCCTTCCTTCATTCAAGGTAGAGATGGCTATATTTATGAATTCTTGATAATTATGCATGAAGCTAGGGTTAGTGTTTAAGCTTGCCAACTTGATTACTTGATGCTAGGAGTATGATTTCATGCTTTTAGCTTGAATTTATGGTTGAATTCTTGAAAAACATGAGATTATATGATGAAAGTGTATATATGCTAAAGTTGGTGATTATGGAGATTAAAGCATGATTATGTGTTTTGGTTGCATACTAATGTATATTGAACATGTATACATACATATTTCCAGAATTCTTGCATGTTGTGATGATTTTGGGATGTTTTGGGGATGCTTGGTTTTGTCCCGAGAGCATCCCCTGTTCTGCTCTGTTCTTTGTTCTTCTGTGTAACGGGAACGGCCGTTCCCGTCCCCTTTTGCAATTGGGGAACAGCCGTTCCCATTGTTTGAACGCTTTGCTTGGCGGCGAGGACGGGAACGCCCGTTCCCATTTTGGCTTGCAAGCCGGAACGGTCGTTCCCATCTTCGGGAGCCGCTTCGGGACTGGGGAACGGCCCTTCCCATTTTGTACTAAAGCTCGGAACGGCCGTTCCCAGGCCACTGGAAGTGCAGAAAGTTTCTGCACAAAATGGGATTTTTGGGACGTCGTTCCAATGGCCTATTTGATCCCGAATTGCTATTATATGATTGATTATATGTCGAAACAACATGTTTTCATGCTACATTGTGTATTGCTCGATGTCTCGTGCATGCTTATGCCGTGCGTCATTATATGAATAATATGATTGAATTATGGTCTCATGCACGCACATTGTCCCGTTTCTTGTCCAGTTACTCTCCAGGGCGGAGATTGGGGCTCATGAGCACGTTCACGCATTCACGAGTCGTGTGTCGCCTGTCAGGTGAGGTTTACTTTCTAGTACATAGAACCCGTATATCCCTTATGTGATATTTCGGCCAAAAGGTATTTATATTTATAATTTCCATAAACTATTGACCACGATTGGTAGCTACATTTTATCAAGTCATGTTTCAAGCAAGCAAGCCAAGATTGTCCATGTTCATGATTTCAAGCATGTTTAGGCGAGTAACATGATCGTTCACGATGGGCCCGAGGGTAGTGACTAGAGCCAACCGGGAAAGCAAGGGCTGACGGGTAACTCTGGTGCTATCCTCACCACATTTGGGGTCACCCCTGAATCCACTAGGAGGTTAGTGGAGGAAGGAGCTCCGGGCTTAGGGATTCATGTACCCTCTGCTCAATATGTCGTGGATGGTGAAGGCTAGCTACCTTCCCATCATTGGAGGGAGAAGGAGACTGGGGACGAGTCCGGCACCACGGATGCGCCTCGGGTTATTTCATGATTGTTACTCCATGAATATGTTACCTGATTACACTATTGCACGATAGCACGATAATTGATTGCATGATCACCTCTTGATTAATAAACAAGCAAGCATGTTCATGTTCATTTGGAGTAAGGTTGGAGACCGCCCTCACTCGCCGGGGCCATGTATTGATTGATTGCATGATAATGAACAAGTAGTTAATATTGACAGTTGTATTCTCGGGCGAAGCTATGTTATTATTGAACTTGTATAATTATCTTTTATAAACCTTTACCCGAGAATATAACTTGCATGTTATCTGCGCTAATATATATGTAAACCCCTCACTCGGTCTTCACAGACTGACGCCTCCATCTTTCAGGTATTGCAGGTGCACGCTAGGCGGGAGTGAGTCGAGTCGGGTCCAGTTCATGTAGTCATGTCATCCGTGGTTCGTGCATTTAATTATTAGTGTTAATTCTGGAATTGTGGTTATTGTTATTCTTTAATGGAAGATGATAATGTATTGATATGATAGTCTAGATTATGCGCTACGTGATAAATAAGATATGTCATGATTGAACTGAAGGAAATAATTGTTATTGTTGAGGTATGCTTCCGCTTTATCATGTCGCATGTTTAAGTTTCCCGCCTAGCTTGTCGTGTATTGCATTGTCACCCGTTCGCTATAGGTTGGTTCATGTACGGATTGGCCGTTTCGTATGTGGATTGACCTATAGTGCGGGGGTGTGGCACCTCCACTTGTCAAGGGGTGCTACATCTGAGGTGGTATCAGAGCCCGGTTGCAAAACCGAGGTTCTAGTGTCGTGTCGTGTTGAGTCTAGGTCGTACGGCATAGGAATTACTTGATAATCTGAGAGTCTTGCATTTTATTTGAAAATTACTTGGCTACTTGGATTCTTTGAATTACTTGAAATACTTGATAGCTCGTACTTTGTAATAATTCATGCTATTAATTACCATTGAGTGATTTTGAGTTGTTTGAAAATTTATGTGACCAACGTGTTTATTTTAAATATTGATGAAATACTTGCACCAATTTATATTAAATTCTTGTTAGCGGCATCAATTATTTGCTCGACGTGTTATATTCCAAGCAGTGGTAAGTTAATTGTTGCATTATATATTAAATTCTTGCTGGTATTAATTATGTGACAATTCCGTGACTCGAACACGCTTCACCCACATGCATATATTTGCAAAGCAAGTTGTGAATGACAGGGTTTGGAAAGGTATGAATCAAGGCTGGAAGATTTGGAAGACGTAGGAGACTGATCAACCGCTTGAACCAAGTTGCAGTTCGGCCAACCAAGAATGGACACCGGAATCGAGCCTAACAGTTCTGCAGCGCCAGGTTCTTCAATGCATTCATAAGCACGTGCATTAAAGCTACTAATTAATCGCTTCTCATTTGTAAATGTTGTTCTAATTATATTTGCAATTTCCTACTTGATGCCTTGGATACATGATTTAATTATTTCCTTTCTTTACATTCCTTATTCATATGTATACTTTCAAAGTGAGGTAATTGCTCTAATATGTTGCATTTTATATTAATGGCAATATGCGCATTAACACTTTAATCATCATGCATTATTTAGTGTTTATTGTCAATAGGCTTTTCGGATGTTCTGCATACTCGTTGCTCCTGTTTCTACAATTTGAATTTTAAGGAAGAGATTTTAAATCAGTGGGTACCATGGTGGTAACCGGGTAATTTGATTTGGATTGAGAGTTTAGAAAATTTTGGGGCTGTGAGAAGAATTTGTTCGGGATTCGGTAAAAGCAGGAAGTGTGAAGTAGATATTGGAAAATTTTGGGAAACTGAAAAGTGGTGATAAGTACAAGCAGATAAATGTTCAGTGGGTCTTTCAACCTTCTGGAATCGCGCAGTATTTTGGAAATTCAGTAAGGATAGGGGAAAGAACTTTCTTGTTTTGGATTCGGATGCCAGCTTGACAGATATCAATTTTAGAAGCAGTAGAGGGTAATTACAGGACATGGCATTTTCATGAACAGCAGAAGAGGTATAGGATATTGAAGAATCTTAAATATCAAATCAAAGTGGTGATAGTCGAGGAGCTTCAAGTTGAGTATGTGGATAACAGAAAGAATTCGAAAGAAATTATCGATCAACATTTTGATTAACAACCAGCAGGACGAGGAAAAGGTTACGGGAATTGAATTAACAGAGAAGCTTGCAAGTGGGAAAAGACAGGGTACATTTAAAGGATAAGAAAATTTCTATTTTCTTAAGGGGGAGAGTCGGTCTGGGAATAATTTAAAGCTGAAGTTAGATAGCACTCAAGGAAGTTGGGAATTTGAGAGAATCAATTCTTTCTAGAAATCTCTATCAGAACCATGTGAAAGAAGTCTCCTATAAGTTAAGCTTTCCTCCCTCTTACACAAAGAAAAGTCTCATCATCGACAGTACCTTTGTTCTATTATCATTTTCAAGGAAGTGGGTACACTGTCTAAGGTACACCGTCTGCAATCCTCTGACGACCTCAGGATATCATTTGACTCAGTAAATAGAAAATGATTCAGTTTGGGCGATGTCCGGAACCAATTTCGAGTTTTGATAGGTTAGCTCCAACAAGAGTTTTCTTACAAAATTGTTACTTATACCCTAGAGAGGTTTGGGAATGCTCGTCGTGCTTTCATTCGTGTGGTTGCCGTCGCCTCCATGAATACCCCAGTTTACTATGAACCCGTCGGAGAGATGGAAGTTCGAGTGATCCTCTCTTTTAAAATATTCCGTGGAATTGTGGGGTATATTATCAAATTTCAGGGATCAAATGGAAGACGTGTTACTAGGACTTGATTTCTTCGGTATCTATGCAAGTGTGCTTGCTGAATTACTCTCACGGGATGACGACCTTGATTCCTCTATTGCAAATACCCGCCGTATTGTTAACTAAGGGAGTAAGAGCTCAACTTTCAGATTATAAACAAGAAGTCAGGAATGTTGCTTTGGAAAAGGTTTACTTTAAATACTGAAGTCAGAGAAATGGTAACACCTGGTTGCTCTGCTCGTTGGACCAGAGCTTGCTTGGAGCACAAAGTCAGTCTTTTAACCTTGAACGGGCAATTACACACTAACAAGAAAATCAGGGTGTTCTCAATTCTGGAATCGGAAAGTACATGTGAGAATCAGTGCAAGAATGGTTCAATCGGCAAATCTGTAATTCAGACGGGTCTGAAGATGAGGTGATTAATGATGATTTACGCATTATGTTAGAAAATAGCGCAAGGGCAGAGATGATTATCAGAACTGGGAACAGCGAACCGTAACGGTATCCCGTGGGGGAAAAAATCTCAACTAAAGGAATCAAGTTTTCAACCGAATTAACTCCGTTCCGGAACGTCAATTCTCGGTGAACGGTACACCTAATCATGCATACCACGTGCATCATTATTTATCATTATCATTACTTTATTAATTCTATATATGATTCCTTGTTGTTATTAATTGTTTATTATTAATTTGCTAGTCTTGTATATGATTCATTGTTTATTAATAATTGTTACGTGAACAATTACCTGCGTAAATGATAATTTTATCTGATCCTTGTGTATTAGTTGTAAATATGTACCTAAGTGCTCGCTTGAATTTTTATTTCGTGTGCGTGAGAGACGGGGATTCTCTCAGAATTGTTTGAGAGACGGGGCACTCTCAGTGTTTTCAACTACTTGTTAACTTGTTTTAGTGGAAGGTTAGATTTTCTCTCGAGTGATTAGACTTCGGAAAGTTGAGGGCCGTGATTTCACACATTGGAGAAACTTTTGGAATAAAGACCTCTTTCAAACTAATCCCTGACGGGGAGTAGCTAACCCGCGTGGGATGAACATGTAAGAGCCAATTAAAATTTCAGGAATTCAGGACAAGGAATCCGAGGACGGATTCTCTTAAGGGGGAGAGAGTTGTAACGCCCCGAATTTCAGACAGTCAGGTACGCTCGACACGTGTGAGTTTCGAGCGTTAGGGTCTTATTTTATTATTTTATTTATTCAATTTATAAGTGTTATATTAATTTTATAAACTGTGACTCAATATGATTACGTGAAAATTATGTGATATTTATTTTAATTGAGAATTCTTGCATGAATGGAATTCAATTGTACGTGAATTAATTGCCCAACTTGTATTAATTGCCTAATTGTCCTTAATTGCTTATTTCCTTTTATTTAAGGACTAAATTGCATGAATATCTTTTGGACTAAATTGATCACTTTCCAAACCTTTTATACTCAATTGCATAAACTATGAAGTTGGGGGATTAAATCATAAATATTACATTTTTCCCCAAATATCACGTTATATGCATCTCTTCTCCAAGCTTCACTCTTCACTTTCATCAAAACATACCATTTGCTCTTCCTCTCTACCGATCCAAAACCCCAACCAAGAGAAGGAGAGATTTCATCAATTCTTGGCCAAATCTTTGAGGAATTGGAAGTCTTGGGACGTCATCTTCATCACCTCTCCATCTTTTCTTCTCCTTCCTTCATTCAAGGTAGAGATGGCTATATTTATGAATTCTTGATAATTATGCATGAAGCTAGGGTTAGTGTTTAAGCTTGCCAACTTGATTACTTGATGCTAGGAGTATGATTTCATGCTTTTAGCTTGAATTTATGGTTGAATTCTTGAAAAACATGAGATTATATGATGAAAGTGTATATATGCTAAAGTTGGTGATTATGGAGATTAAAGCATGATTATGTGTTTTGGTTGCATACTAATGTATATTGAACATGTATACATACATATTTCCAGAATTCTTGCATGTTGTGATGATTTTGGGATGTTTTGGGGATGCTTGGTTTTGTCCCGAGAGCATCCCCTGTTCTGCTCTGTTCTTTGTTCTTCTGTGTAACGGGAACGGCCGTTCCCGTCCCCTTTTGCAATTGGGGAACAGCCGTTCCCATTGTTTGAACGCTTTGCTTGGCGGCGAGGACGGGAACGCCCGTTCCCATTTTGGCTTGCAAGCCGGAACGGTCGTTCCCATCTTCGGGAGCCGCTTCGGGACTGGGGAACGGCCCTTCCCATTTTGTACTAAAGCTCGGAACGGCCGTTCCCAGGCCACTGGAAGTGCAGAAAGTTTCTGCACAAAATGGGATTTTTGGGACGTCGTTCCAATGGCCTATTTGATCCCGAATTGCTATTATATGATTGATTATATGTCGAAACAACATGTTTTCATGCTACATTGTGTATTGCTCGATGTCTCGTGCATGCTTATGCCGTGCGTCATTATATGAATAATATGATTGAATTATGGTCTCATGCACGCACATTGTCCCGTTTCTTGTCCAGTTACTCTCCAGGGCGGAGATTGGGGCTCATGAGCACGTTCACGCATTCACGAGTCGTGTGTCGCCTGTCAGGTGAGGTTTACTTTCTAGTACATAGAACCCGTATATCCCTTATGTGATATTTCGGCCAAAAGGTATTTATATTTATAATTTCCATAAACTATTGACCACGATTGGTAGCTACATTTTATCAAGTCATGTTTCAAGCAAGCAAGCCAAGATTGTCCATGTTCATGATTTCAAGCATGTTTAGGCGAGTAACATGATCGTTCACGATGGGCCCGAGGGTAGTGACTAGAGCCAACCGGGAAAGCAAGGGCTGACGGGTAACTCTGGTGCTATCCTCACCACATTTGGGGTCACCCCTGAATCCACTAGGAGGTTAGTGGAGGAAGGAGCTCCGGGCTTAGGGATTCATGTACCCTCTGCTCAATATGTCGTGGATGGTGAAGGCTAGCTACCTTCCCATCATTGGAGGGAGAAGGAGACTGGGGACGAGTCCGGCACCACGGATGCGCCTCGGGTTATTTCATGATTGTTACTCCATGAATATGTTACCTGATTACACTATTGCACGATAGCACGATAATTGATTGCATGATCACCTCTTGATTAATAAACAAGCAAGCATGTTCATGTTCATTTGGAGTAAGGTTGGAGACCGCCCTCACTCGCCGGGGCCATGTATTGATTGATTGCATGATAATGAACAAGTAGTTAATATTGACAGTTGTATTCTCGGGCGAAGCTATGTTATTATTGAACTTGTATAATTATCTTTTATAAACCTTTACCCGAGAATATAACTTGCATGTTATCTGCGCTAATATATATGTAAACCCCTCACTCGGTCTTCACAGACTGACGCCTCCATCTTTCAGGTATTGCAGGTGCACGCTAGGCGGGAGTGAGTCGAGTCGGGTCCAGTTCATGTAGTCATGTCATCCGTGGTTCGTGCATTTAATTATTAGTGTTAATTCTGGAATTGTGGTTATTGTTATTCTTTAATGGAAGATGATAATGTTTTGATATGATAGTCTAGATTATGCGCTACGTGATAAATAAGATATGTCATGATTGAACTGAAGGAAATAATTGTTATTGTTGAGGTATGCTTCCGCTTTATCATGTCGCATGTTTAAGTTTCCCGCCTAGCTTGTCGTGTATTGCATTGTCACCCGTTCGCTATAGGTTGGTTCATGTACGGATTGGCCGTTTCGTATGTGGATTGACCTATAGTGCGGGGGTGTGGCACCTCCACGTGTCAAGGGGTGCTACATTGGCCCTCTAAAAACGTGCATCTCCCCTTTAAAAACTGCTCACGTAACTTCCTTTTTAATTGAAACCATCAGTTGAGTAGGTACTCAAAATTATTTGCACAGGTACTCAAAAGTACAGGGAATTTAGGGAAGTTTCGGCACGCTCCTTTCTTCTGAGTAGGTACTTCAATTTACTTGAGTAGATACTCAAAAGTGCAGGGGATTCTTCAGATTTCGCCTCTTGAGTAGCTTCCTAAAATTCTTCACGTAAATACTCGAATTCTGCACTTCTTTAAGTCTTTTGGTGCATTTCCTCCTCTTTCCTACAATTGAACCAATTGATTTATTAAGCTACCATTTTCGACACTAAAGAGTTAGAAAATATAATATAAGTCCTATTAATATCACCAATAAAACATGAAAATCCGGACTTATCACCAAGCTGGGGGAATGGGGGGTGAAACTCAATTTGACTCTCCGACGCTCAAGTCAGTTTATCGGTTAAGAAGATGAAGACGAAAGTAAAACATACTCAGATATGGAAGCTTTCTTACAGAGTATGAGTGATCCTGAGTATTTACAGTTGAGGGTCAGGACCCTTTGGTAATTTGCTATCAAGTGGTCCTGCATTGATGTTGCCCTAGACACGTGGCGTAATGAGGAGTCTTTGAAAGGGATCTCCTGCAAAAGCCTGCAACAAGGTGGGTGGCGGGCAACAGTGGCAGGTGCGCTTGGGTGTACTATATGTCAGAGAGCCTTTTAGGGTTGTTACCGAGGGCCAAGCACACTTGGGTTTAATATGGGCTTTAGAGGCTCGCAGGTCCGAGGGGGTACCTGGGCCAAAAGCGTTGGCATGGAGGGAATGAATTCACCTTTATGGCCATGGAAGGATGTCTTCGGGGGCAAGTCCAGGGGCCGCCCTCGAGGGTCATGTTATGTTTGTTATCATTGGCCTCACTTGTCCGCTCGGGGGAGGATAGGATTCCTATGAAGTTGGAGTGCACATTCCTTCGAGGGGAACTACCAACTTCGAGGGGGGCTTGAGGTGATCCACGAGGCGCCATGGTGTCATGTTTTGGCTAGGCCACGTGTCGTATACGTGTCTAGAGCGTATTTTAGCTTCATCATCGGTCAAATCAATATAATTCATATTGAAGGACAAATAATTATAGAAGTTATAAATAATTAAATAGTAAATATAATATAGTTATCATGTAATAGAATTCTTATGATAATTACAATTTAGAGTTTCTTTCTAGAATGAAAAAGGAGGAAGAAATTGGTCAGATATATCATCGATCACAATTAAGGTAATTTATTTTAAAGATCCTTACTTTTTCTTTTTTTTTTCAAATGAAATTTTTTAACATATAATTAGTTTCTAATATTATAGGATAATTATTATTTACAAAGGAAGAAAAAATATAGTTGTGCATAAAACACTTGAATTTATGCATGATACATGCTTCATTGTAATATAGAAATAAACATTCAGCATAGCTATCTTAAAATAAAGATATTACAGTTATATAACTTTAGAAAGTATGTTAATGAATCTAGAGAAAAATAATTATTACAAATTTCATATGTGAATATGTGATATTTTTGTGCCTTGTGGACAAAACAACACATACAAAAACGAGCATGTTTGTTAGATGGAACCTATGATACGCACATACTTTTGAAAATATCATTTATCGTGTCGATCGTATTGAACATAATATTCGATCCTATAATGCATGGACAAGAACATCGTGATACGAAGATGACAAGATATAACTTTTTTCCTAAATTTTTCATGGATTCGATTGAACTAAAATTAAAGATAGAAAATTTTAAATGTGTAATATTGTTGTAACATTTCTTTTGTATCAATTTGATTGAATTAAATTTGGAAAAACATAGTAAATAGGAGTTGACCAAGTGGTTTGAGAGTTCTATATCGAAGATAATAACTCGAGTTTAAAAAATAATAATAATAATAATAAAAATAAAAATAAAAAGTTGGTTCGGAAAAGCGTTGCCCCTTTCAACGATTTGCTTCCAAGGCAATTTCAGTCTAGACCCACAATCATTCATCAGTTGTCAATCACCATCTCTGTTTGGTAAGACAAAAACAACAGAGTACCCGACAAAACTGAAATCCTCGGAGTTGCAGAAAATAGTAAGAAGAATGAAAACTAGTATTAGGGTTCATTCTTGTTCTTCTGGAGTTTCTTAGACTCAAAATAAAGATGGGATCTTTTCCCCTGTCATTGCTTTTCGTTTCCCTTCTCCTGATTCCTGATGTGGGTCATTGCCATTTAGCTTCAGTTACTCAATTATCACAAGAATATTCGTATGTATCAGCGATTGGGGACCCTGGAATGAAGAGCCCAGATGCAAGATTTGCATTGGAAGCTTGGAACTTCTGCAATGAAGTTGGAGTTGAAGCTCCTAACATGGGCAGTCCACGGATGGCCGATTGTGTTGATCTTCACTGCCCAGTTATAACAGGTTTATTATAAAGTTTCTGTTTTTTTTTTTTTCCTTATGTGGTGCAAATTTATGTTTCTCTTTTGACAATTGAATTGCTTGTTAGTGTTTGAATGAAGGAATAGAGTGTAGAATGATGGAGAAGTTGATACTCTTTTATTTGTATGCAAATGATGAAATGTGACAGTTGCTGCTTATTAAGGCATAGCCATTCTCTATTTGAAGCTGAATTTAGGACTATAAGTCTGCAAGAATCATATAGCTGCATAAACTAAGATGGTGCTTGTGAAAGTTGAATTGAAGTGCTTTGAATTTTGTTATATTACACTTTTCTCATTATTGGGATGTTATACTTGACTGCTCAACAAAAGTCAAAAGCTAGAAGCACTTGCCACTAAGATTGTACCAATTTCCAAGTTTTATGAGCAATTTTCGTATTTTCTAAAATCTCTCAAATTCAGTTGCTTTAAAAGAGTATAAGAGATAATTTGATTAGGACTAGGTAAAATAGTTGCTATTATACTATTTTTATGCCTAATTGATTTACAACATATATAATCCAAGCGGTTTAATTGTAGATAAGAGAAGCAACTGTGAAGCACACCACAAAGTGAAGGAATCAGACAACAGATTAGGAGCTGGTGACAGATTCCCTATCAGTGAATTCATATCTTATACGGATCCCAATATTTATGCTGTTGAAAAGGAACAATATCTTGGATCTCTATGCAAAGTGTCGGATTCTGTTGACCAATGTTGGTACTTTTGGATGATAATGCTGAAAAATGGAAATTTTGACAAGAACACTACATTTTGTCCAGAAAATGGGAAGAAAGTGGATAAAATAGTGACTTCGAGAACCTTCCCCTGTTTTGGTGAAGGATGTATGAACCAACCACTTGTTTACCATAACAAGTCCAAAACGGTTTTACATAGTGATGGGCATGCGACTCTCGTTGGAGGGTTTTACGGGACGTATGATCTTGATGCCAATCTGAGTGCTGGTGTTGGGGAAAATTCTTTCTTTGCTGTTTCTTGGAAGAAAAATGTAAGCACGGGTAGTTGGATTTTGTCAAATAAATTGACAACATCATCTAAGTATCCTTCGCTTATGTTGTATCTAAGGGCTGATGCTGCAGAAGGATTTAATGGTGGATATCACTACAGCGGCCGTGGCATTATGAGAAATGTATGTGAACTAGTTTCTTCTTACTATCTATAATTACACAAATACCTCCTCTTGGGTCAAAAATTACACTTAACTCTCTTGTTTATCCTCATAGTTGCCCATTTCTGTTGTTTGTTGCACATAGTTAAATTTGAGAGAGAAAAGGTAATTTTACTATAAAAATGCATGTTATTTCCAGGCGTAAGATGCACGAATTTTCTATGCAAATTTAAATTTCAGATGATTTCTTATTAACTTTTTTGTATATATGCCCATCGGTTATAACACAGGGGATTCGGTCCAACGATCTCCTTCAATAACCTATGCATGTATATTTATATCTAAATATTGTTGATACAATTTATACAGTTGCCAGAGTCCCCAAACTTCAAAGTGAAACTGACACTAGACATCAAACAAGGAGGCGGTGACAACAGCCAATTTTATCTCATTGATATTGGAAGTTGTTGGAAGAATAACGGAGATCCATGTGATGGAGATGTGCTGACAGATGTAACGAGATATAGTGAAATGATCATAAATCCATCCACTACAAGTTGGTGTCGGCCTGACAACCTCGTTTCTTGCCCCCCTTTCCACACGAGCTCCACAGGAGAGATCATACACAGAAACGACACATCGCGGTTCCCATATGCTGCTTATCATCTCTACTGTGCTCCTGGAAATGCCAAATATCTCGAAAAGCCGTACGACATTTGTGACCCTTATAGCAATCCACAGGCACAAGAACTGGTGCAAATTCTCCCTCATAGTGAGTGGGCCATACATGGGTATCCAGAAAGGAAAGGAGATGGATGGGTTGGTGATCCAAGAACTTGGGAACTTGATACAGGAGCTTTGTCGAGCCGGCTATATTTCTATCAGGTAGGCGTTGGTTTTGGGAAAGTTGAATAACCGTGTCATGTTAAAAACGTAATGATTAGAGAAAGGAGACGTTAGATGCTTTACAGGCATAGTTACCAAAAACTCCCTTATGTTTGCTTCAATTCCAAATCCCTCTCCGTGTTTCGAAATTATAATTGCCCCCAAAGACGAGCCTTTTACACTAGACCCTGTGATATGCCTAATGAATATGAAAAAGCCCATGTGATAAAATATCCCAATTCCCATGGAAAACCCTGTGAAATGAAAATACAGCAAGGAGAACCCTGAACGCATGTCTTACGACCCACATGCTGAAACTGAACCTACATTCATTTGCTTTATATATATATTTTTATTATAACCGTTCCTAAAATGGCATTTCTACCCGTAATAAAATTTTCCCAGTAAACCCTGTATTTGGACAAAGTTGCTTAGAAAAACCTTTCACATTTGCTTGTCGATTTTGTTATTTTAAGGAAAGTACACAAAGGGATACAGGGGACGATGAAATGGACAACTTTTTGCAAATATAGGCTTTTCCTAGTGATTTTTTGCATCACAAGGTTTTTCTTACTAATAGGCATAACACTAGGTTTCGGTGCTCCCCCAACACTAACTGATGGAGGAATATTTTTGTAATTAAGGCAGCTAATGGCTGGTGCCATTTGTAAGGTGGAAGCAAACTTCAAGGGTGGTTACCGTAATTTTAATAGATAGAGGGTGTTTTCTGTAACTCGCACTAGATTCCTTTCTGGCCGGACTCAGTACCATATTGAATGACCCCTTATGTGAAACCTTACATTGTTATAAGTGATGGATATTGAATAACTAGGGCCTCTCATGTATGCAGGATCCAGGAACGAAACCAGCGAAACGTGTATGGTCTTCGATCAATGTTGGTACAGAAATATATGCTACCCGTGATGGCGTTACCACCGAATGGAGTGTCAGTGATTTTGATGTTTTAGTTCTTAAAGCTGATGAAGAGAATGGCTGGGAACATATGTAGTAAGTTGTGCATATCACGAGATGGAATCGGAAAACTACGTTGGAGATTCACTCTTATGAAAAAAATACTTTGAGATTAAATAAAAATTGATATTCGTAAGGAGATGAAGTAGGATTTGATCATGCAAAAAAAGATAATTAGATTAGTGTAACCTTTTTTATTTATAGAGATTGTGGGAGTTTAATATTGACTAAAAGTACTGGGAATTTTGACGATTAAATTTGATAGAAGTCTTTTCTAGCCCGAGCCTGGCTCGGCCAAACCGGTGTAACGAGGGGGCGAGTGTTTTACACTTGACGTGTGGTTGGTGGAAAGTTTGGAGAGAGTGACCAATCAAATGACAAGTGTAATACACTTGCCTTTTTAATTGGTTGGGTCCGGTTAAGCCGGGTCTGGGCTAGAATTTTCCCTTATAGGGACTAGAATGCTCCCCCAAAATGGTATTTCCTTTTGTTTTAATTTATGGTATTTTGTAATTATTCAGATTTATATCTGTGGCCTAATTCTTATTAGAAAACTGAATCATCAGTGCTACGAAAATCGAAATAATAGATATTAAAGATTAAAGAAAATAAGAAATCCCAAATCGACTTCCGGAATATCTTTCCTAATTAATGTAAAAAGTTCCAAGTTCATAATACCAAACTTTTTTGTTTTTTTGGTTGAAAGGATATAATACAAAACTTAAGCCACAAGAAATTAAATATGAAAAAAGTGAAAAAATTATTTTCCCAAAAAAAATTATTTTCCCAAAATAAAAGAGAAATTCTTTATAATTATGGTTCCAAGACACAATTGGCCATTGGGTAAAGGCACGCACATCGCACAATTGGATGAGGAGGAAAATTCTAATGGAAATCCGACTTGATCGAACCTAATAAATTAAAAGGCTTAATACTTGTCATTTAATTTACGGATAATTAATGTTTCATCCTCGATAAGGCTAATGACTTATCCCAAACACCCCAGTTTGAAAATAACCAATTTTACATCCCCAATACACAACATATTTTTTGTAAACCCCCTAAAACGTGTGAAAAGGCCGTTTTGCCCTTCTTGAATGCCAGTGAAACCCAACCTTTCAATCATCTTTGAGAAGCTTCATCTTTCAGAACCCGATACCTGTAACCTGTCGCCGCAGACGAGCACTCCGGCCTCCATACTTCCGGCCCCACATCCGGTAATTGTAACAACCCTGATACTGCAATTTAGGTTTTTAATTCCGGATTTGTGGGTATTAATTCGGCATTTAGGGATTCCAATTCGGCGTTTAGGGCTTGAAATTAATTGAGCAGTTTTCGTTCTCAATTAGTTCCGATGGCTAGATTGAAGCAAATCTCAAATAGGTCCAGCAGTAAAACTACGCAGCGCGACGAAATACAATGTCGTTGCTCGCCATATATTTTACTGAAAAAATGGCCGAAATTGGTGTGCTAATTGATGCCCAAAGGCAAAGGATATTGGCGACTCCATTTCGTTGGGGCTCTGCTGGAACGTTATAACGTGGATCTACGGACATTCAACTTTGGGCAAGTCAGTGTACCCTTTACTGACTCGGAGCTCTCAATTGTGTTAGGGCTACAATGTGAGGGTAACTGATAGATAAATCTTGAACCCAAGTGTAAGTTTTGATAGACAAATCTTGAACCCAAGTGTAAGTTCTAAATTCGATTGCAACACTTAAGGTATCGTATCCACAAGGAAGGGAAATCAACAACCACCTTTATGACTAATTCTAATCTAGAGACCGAAAAAGATCGAGAGTGTTGTTCTATACTACTTGACAAAATTAAATGAAGTAATGACTAATTGACCACACGAACTAACGAATAAAATCGGGAATAAATCACTTAGAGAAAACAGGTCGGGGAGTAAATCATATGCCCTTCAGTGCTTAAATCAATGCTCACTTACGTATGTATGATTCTTCAACCTAATCACAAATGTAAACCTAGCTTCTTTCAAAGCCTAGATGTCTAATTAATCGAGCCAAGTGTTGTTCTCACAATCACTTAGTAACCAGATTAATCGATTAAAACAAAATTAGTGTATTTAAAACCTAGCGGCTTGGCATAGAATTCTAAGTACGCGTTGTAGAACTTATGGTTAAATTTCTTTAAGCCAAAAAGTCTAAATTTTGGAAAACAATCTCAATTATCCTCAATCTCTCGATTATCGGATAATTTACGATATGCTAATGGATGGCCAGTCCACTCACATTCTAATCAAAGCCGTTTTCCTAACAAAGAATCATACAATTTAACTCAAGCATTAATTCAAACACCTTGGATGCATAATCCTTACCCCCTAAGCCTAGGGGATTAGTTCCTCATAATAGACTCAAAACTCATTAAAATCAAAGGAATTGCATTCAAAACATTCATGTCTAACATAAACATCAAAACGAACTTAGGAATCCTGGAAATTTCTAACCTAATTATCAAAACGAATCTAGAACAATTAAGCTAATTATACTAAATCTCAACTAACAAAAACTAAGAATTGAGGAATTAGTTTGAATAGAAAAGCAATAAATAAAACCAAATTGATAAAGTCTTGTGATTGGATTGAATCTTCAACTCTAGGTCTTCGTGTTTCTTCCGCCTAAACGTCCTCTTGAACTTCTGGGAATGTATCCGTCCAAAAAGCTCTCAAACTCGCCTCAAAACCGTGCTTAAATAGAATTCCTAACCCATCTCAGTAACTTGACACGAGCGTGCAATGCCCATGCACAAAAATATGACACGCCCGTGTCAACTATAAAAATCGTATTCGCGCTTTCTTCTTGACACGGGGGTGTCAAAGGTTGTACTTCAGAATGACACGGGGGTGCAAGACTATCCGGACCTCTCTGTACTGAGATACGGGGGTGTCTCGGTTTGCTTTACATTGGTGACACGGGCGTGTCACCTTCTGAAATCCGTTGATCATCTCCTGTACTGAGACACGGGGGTGTCTCGGTTTACTCTTCCAAGGGGGCACGGGCGTGTCCCCTAGAATTTCTCGTTTTTCGCCCGTCCTTGCATGGCTTTGCTTCTACTTTCATTTCTTTGACTCCAAGGTAAAATGTACCTAAAAGGGAGCATAAATCACATTATAAGCTCTTGAAACGACATAAATTGAACTCAAATTGCCCTACAAATCCATGCAAAAATCCAATACATCAAACTCCCCCAAACTTGCATATTGCTCGTCCTCGAGAAATTAAGAAAATCGTATCAAACCAACCTCAAAATCAACCTCTCAACAAGGTAATTCTCATAATTTTACTTAAGTAAGTCTAGCCTATCAAACACATTACTACCAAGCATAAGAATCAACACAATGGTACACAATAGAATATCCTCGTGTAGTGTGTGAATTCGAAGAAACTAATGTACAAAGGTTAGAACACCGAATTAATGATTCCTTCCAAAATACCATTGATAGATTTCGGAAAACATTCCTCGTACCTATCTCCACTAATGGAATTAACTCAGAATTAAGGATCGGAAGGTCTTTCGAGGCTTGTAATGTGGCCTAGGGGTTAAGGTTCTGGAATTTTTAGTTTAGTAGTGACTCAACACACCCGGCTCACCCATTGAAATCTCCTCGGTCGCCATCTTTGTCTTTCCCCAAACTCCCCCAAACTTGTGTCTAAGTTTGTCACATGCAGACAGTCTAAGAGATTTTTCCATTTCAAATCTAACTCAACTACTTCTTCATTATTCTTTTATCTCTCCCTTCTTTTTTTTTTCTTCTTTTGTCTACTTTTTTGCTTTTGAAACTCATTCTTTTACTATTTCCTTTTGAATTCTTCTTTTCTTTCAGCCTCTCAGATTAAATCTTATTCTCTGCTTTTGGTTCTTACATCAGGAAATCAGAAACATCTTCAATTGATTCAAACGAGTGAGCAAAGTGTGACTCTAGGGTAGGTTTATGGTGTTGTGCCTATGGCTTATAATGTGGCTACAAAAATTTATTGGCACAACACTTAGGCTCAGCGGGGTCAACAGGATTTCGTTATTTAGTGAACACGGCTCAATTGCGGGGCTACCTCCGACATGAATGCCTAAGTCATCTCCCTAATTCTTTGTCAATTCAAAATTTCGCCTCAATAGGACTAAAATGCATCCTAATCCACTTCTCAGTATTATTCAAGAATTACTAACCCAGCATCCTAAACTAAGTACATGACCTTGTTCAAATGTGCACGAAAATACGGATATCCCATCATACCAAAATATCAATACTCACACCTAACTTCATGCATTCGACTAGCCTAACTCACTTTGGCAACAATTCCAACAATCAAGCCTTATCGAAAAATAAAAATTTTGGCCTATTTTCAACAATTATCTCTTCATTCTCAAGGATATCACAATAACAAGTATAAAATTCCCCAATGCATCTACCTATGCAAGATATTAACAATAAAATCCAAAACTTTTTGCCCCTCTCCCCCAAACTTAAAGCATGCAATGTCCTCATGCAAAAAAGAAAAAGAAAGAAGGCAAAAAGAAAACTCCCTCAACACAGCGAAGAACCCGGCAACAAGCTATCATCATGCCTAACCTGCACTTAGACGACTAAAACACGGATCAAAAGCTAAGCAAAGCGAATGATAATCAACATGCATGTAACAAGAATCCTTGTCGTCAAGTACCTACTATAACCATATTAATAGCTAGCACAATTCGAATAGTTAGGTTAGAGTGGTTAAGTATATCATTATACAGACCAAAGCAAAAAGAAACGAAGCTAGAAAAGAAACCAATCATGGATACGGCGGCGGGAAGTGTGGGGGCTGGCTTGAGCTACTCTGTTCGGCATCTTCAAACTGCGAGGCCAAAAATACGTGGAGATTAGCGAACTTTCCATCAATGTGAAACTGCAAGGCATCAAGCCGTTCGTCCACATGCTCTACAAAGCTGTCCATCCGCGCATTCTGAGATGCCATATTCTCCCGCATGTAAGCGGGAATCTCCTCATCGTCATCCTGGGCCACTGGCATCGGTGCTCCTCGCCCGGCATCCTCTCGGTCCGGAATCTGCGCAAGCCTACTCTGTTGACCGAGAGTGAGGTCATCATACTTTGCCACACCCCACCTGTACATCCGATCAAAACGGTTCCTTTCCCTCTCCGGATACCAGGGTAAAACCCTGTCCTTTAAGCTCCCGGCAGACCATCGGATGAAGAGATCCATCTTGATAAACGTCTGCTCTTCGACATAGGGAAAGTCGGACAAAGACTCAGCATCTTCTGGTTGCCACCCTACTTCCTTGGCCAGCTTCGTCGCATAGGCTCCATAGCCTATGGTTCCAGATGCCCTACCGGCCACCTCCTTCAGCTTGTACATAAATTCGTACGTGGCATCAAACTGCACCCCCTCCTTCATGAAATACATAATGGCCAACTCAAACCCGTTGATATTTCCATCGCTCTCGTGCCTAGCACAAATTCCCACAGCTAGGAATCTATGCACCATTCGCCAAACCAAACTATCAATCCAGGTGGCCTTAGTATTCCGCGGGTTGTAAGCCGGGGCACCAGCTTTTAGAGGGAATGATCTCCAAACCGCCTCTCTTTCCTCTGTAGTCCAATTGGGCAACACTGACATGTCGTAACAAGGAAACCCTAAGGCGTCACGAATGTCGTCATCATTTGACGATAGGGAATTCTCCCCATCCAACGTGAAGTTGAGTTCGGTGGCGGCGTGATCCCAAGTCGTAGTGGTGAAGAATGTTGTCGTCAACTCCGGGTAGGTGTTGGCCGGAACCGTCATAAATGTCTTCCACCCTATGTTGTTGAATAAAGCCTCGATCTCCTCCCAAACTCCTAACCTACGGAGTGTAGCGATGTGCGGGAACTTGGTGGGCATAATGTTGCGCGTAGTATTCCGGTTGTAAGGGTTCCCAAGCCCTTCCAATGTAACATTCACGGAATCCCGTGGTTGGCGGCCGGTGGGGCCAGAAGATGAGGTGAGTTGCAAGGGGGCGGGTCTCTTGTTGCGTCCCATACTTCCTGCACAAAAATACCCCCACATCAACAACAAAATCAATTCAAGTTCAAAGGGGCATTTTATCGAACACCTTGTAAGCACAAGTAAGAAGTCTAGGATTTCATCAAATAAAGCATGACATTTCATCACCCGATACCTAGACTTAGCCCTCAATACTACCAAATTCGTTTAAAGCTCATAGGGACTCAATTTCATCCACAAACGTGTACATAACCGCCCACAACAATCCTTCAAACTTTGCAAAATTCGTGACAATGTGTAAGAGCAAGGGCCAAATTTTCCATTACAATTCAAACACCTAACTCTAGCATGCACAAAACTTGACTAAGGAGCAAGAATTCATAGAAATTAAATCTAACATGCTTCAATAAGAAATTAGGGTTCATCTTCTAAAAGACCAAAAATTTGCAGATTCATGCCAAATCCTAATTCTAATCATGCCAAAACTTGAAATAGAGTCAAGAATTTCAAAGAATACACAACATAAGCATGCTTCATAGAACTATGGTCTAACATTTCTCAATTAATTCCACAAATTTAAAGCACCCAAGAGAAGAGAAGACTTACCCGATTAATATAGGATGTAAAGTGTAATGTGTGTGTTGTCTTGCCGGATTATGACCTAAGAACAATGGTGGTGGTGCTTGTGCCGTGTGGGAATGGGGGAAGAGATAGATGAGAGAAGAGAAGGGGTTTTTTTTTGTTTTAAATGACAAGAAAAATTGAGTAACCCCCGTTTTATTTCGATACGACACGCCCGTGTCGTTAAGTATACTGTATGGATGACACGGGGGTGTCATCCTTTACCTGGAGAATTCTGTACTCTGACACGGGGGTGTCGCAAAAAGCCTACAGCTGGTGACACGCCCGTATCACCCTTAAATCCGCCAAAGTTCTTCTGTACCAAGACACGGGGGTGTCTCGGTTTACGCCATGTGGGAGTCACGCCCGTGTCTCCCCCAAACTTAGAATTTTGACACGAAATTTCGCACAAAAAGTGCCTTGGTGTTTTCATCCTCTAAATTCGCACCTATTAGCTCAAATTCTGCAAAGTAAGATCTTAGTACACCAAGTTAATCACCATACCATTTCAATTTAAAGAAAAACACACACAATACTCATGCACCCAATCGAAATTACAAGCACAGAAGAACCTCAATACCGATTACCATCCAAGACCTTCATACTCCATCCACTCTAAACGAACCGAAGTACCTGAAATACGAAACAAAAGATAACGTCAATCACAAGCTTAACTAACTAAAGAAAGGGAAGAAAGGAGAAGGAAAATGGAGAGAAGAATAGTTCTAAGTTATAGTCGTTAGCTTGACTTCGTGACTCCGGCCTAAGGTGCTGGAACCGTCAACACACACGAGATGTGTTCTCCAATTCGATCTCCGGCGAGATATGGCTTGAGTCTTTGTCCATTCACCACGAAGGGTGGCGAGCCTTCATTGCCTATCTCCACCGCTCCATTCGCCAAAACTTTTACCACTCTGAACGGACCGGACCACCTTGACTTAAGTTTTCCGGGAAAGAGTTTCAATCTAGAATTGTACAACAACACCAATTGACCCTCGACAAACTCCTTAACCCTAATATGCTTATCGTGCCACTTTTTCGTTCTCTCCTTATAAATCCGGGCATTTTCATAAGCCTCTAACCTCAGTTCCTCCAACTCTTGCAAGTCAAGTATCCTTTTCTCTCCAGCTCTTGTGAGATCAAAATTTATAGCCTTAATGGCCCAGTATGACTTATACTCGATCTCGACGGGGAGGTGACATGCTTTACCATATACCAGGTAATACGGGGATGTTCCTATGGGTGTTTTAAATGCAGTTCTGTAAGCCCATAACGCGTCATCCAACTTTGATGACCAATCTTTCCTAGAGGGGCTCACTATCTTCTCTAAAATCCACTTCAACTCCCTATTCGTGACCTCAGCTTGCCCACTTGCTTGGGGATGATATGCTGTCGTTACTCGATGTTGGACCCCGTATTTCTTCAACAATGTTTCCATGGGCTTGTTGCAAAAGTGCGTACCTCTATCACTGATTAACGCCCGTGGAACTCCGAACCTATTGAAAATGTTCTTTTGCAAGAACTTAATCACCACCTTCGAGTCATTGGTCGGAGTTGCTACGGCTTCGGCCCACTTGGATACGTAATCCACCGCCACCAAGATATATTGATTCCCATTCGACGGTGGGAAGGGTCCCATGAAGTCAATTCCCCAAACGTCAAACAGTTCAACTTCCAAAATATACTTCATTGGCATCTCATCCCTTTTATTGATGTTCCCGGCTCTCTGACAAGAGTCACACTCCTTGGCAAATCTGTAGGCATCCTTAAACAACGTTGGCCACCAAAATCCTGACTGTAACACCTTAGCTGCTGTCTTCCGCCCACTCGAGTGTCCTCCATATAAGCTCGCATGACATCTATCTAACACTTATCTACTTCAACCTCCGGGACACACCTCCTTAATAACCCATCCGAGCAATGTTTGTATAAATATGGCTCTTCCCAATAATAACGCTTCGCTTCTGACACGAACCTCTGTTTCTGATGGAAATTTATGCCCGGTGGTAAAGCTTTGCACACTATGTGATTCACAATGTCCGTGTACCAAGGAACTATAACATTAGCTTCAAACAACTCCTCGTCAGGGAAATTCTCAGTGATCTCCTCCTCATACTCACCCTCCTTTTCTCCAACTTCTAACCTCGACAAGTATTCGGCAACCAGGTTCTCCATCCCCTTCTTGTCACGAATTTCAAGATTGAACTCCTTAAGCAATAAAATCCATCTAATCAAACGGGCTTTGAATCCTTCTTTGAAAGGAGATACTTGATTGCTGCGTGGTCCGTGTAGACAATCGTCTTTGACCCTATCAAATAAGAATGAAACTTGTCAAAAGCATGCACAAAAGCTAATAATTCTTTCTCAGTAGTAGCGTAATTTAATTGTGCATCATTTAAAGTTTTGCTAGAATATGCGATGACGTGTAAACGTTTCTCCCTTCGTTGGTCAAGAACAACTCCAATGGCCAAATCGCTCGCATCGCACATTAGCTCAAACGGTAAAGTCCAATCCGGTGCAACCATAATTGGTGCCGAGGTAAGCTCCTTCTTCAACCTGTCAAATGCAAGTAAACAATCATTATCAAACACAAATTCAACATCTTTTTGTAGTAACTTGCATAAAGGTAAGGTAATCTTGGAAAAGTCCTTGATAAACCGGCGATAGAAACCGGCATGACCAAGCAAACTTCTCACTCCCTTTATATTTGTAGGGGGAGGCAATTTTGCGATCACATCAATCTTGGCCCTATCCACCTCAATGCCTTTCTCTGAAACCTTGTGGCCCAACACTATCCCTTCCTTTACCATGAAGTGGTACTTCTCCCAATTTAGAACGAGGTTAGTTTCTTCACATCTCTGCAAAACTTGAGCAAGATTATGCAAGCACGAATCGAAAGAAGAACCAAACACAGAAAAGTCATCCATAAAGATTTCCATTGTGCGCTCTATAAAGTCAGAGAAAATGGCCATCATGCATCATTGAAAAGTAGCTGGGGCATTACACAATCCAAAAGGCATACGCCTATAAGCAAATGTACCATAAGGGTAAGTAAACGTACATTTTTCCTGATCCTCTGGGGCTATAGCAATTTGGTTATACCCTGAATACCCATCCAGAAAGCAATAGTAAGAATGTCCGGCTAATCTCTCTAACATCTGATCAATAAAGGGAAGTGGAAAGTGATCTTTACGAGTGGCATTGTTCAACTTCCTATAATCTATGCAAACTCTCCACCCCGTGACTGTCCTAGTTGGTATTAACTCATTCTTCTCATTTTTAATTACAGTCATCCCCCCTTTCTTGGGCACTACCTGCACAGGGCTAACCCACTTGCTATTCGAGATAGGGTAGATTATCCCGGCATCTAACAATTTTAGTACCTCTGCCCTAACTACCTCCTTTATGTTTGGGTTCAATCTACGTTGATGTTCTACGGAGGGTTTATAGTCGTCTTCCATAAGAATCCTATGCATGCAAATAGATGGGCTAATCCCCTTAATGTCAGAAATAGTCCAACCTATCGCTCGTTTGTGTTCTCTCAAAACCCTCAACAAAGCATCAAGATGTGAATCAGTTAAATCAGAGGCAACTATAACAGGCAATATTTCAGATTCACCCAAATAAGCATATTTCAAATGATCGGGGAGGGGTTTCAGTTCTAAGTTAGGAGCTCTCTCAATAGAAGGACGACGAGTGGGCTTACCTGTACCCAACTCTTCGTATACAAACCTCTTCCGGAATGGCACATATGGGGTGGCCTCAAGTGCCTTTGCGTAGGCGGCCAATTCTTCTAGTATGTCTTCCCCATCAATGTGGTCGTTGAGTCCTCTCAGACAAAGTTCGAGAGGGTCTTCGTTGCTTACAGACATCAGTGTCTGTTCTTTGATTTCCACCATATTGCATTGTTCTTCGAGTACGGGTCCTTTTATTGCCTTGAACAGGTTGAACTCCACCTGTTCGTCTCCCACTCGAAGAGTCAGAATGCCACTCTTCACATCAATTAAGGCTCCTGCTGTGGCTAGGAACGACCTCCCTAAGATAAGCGGCATGTCTTGATCTTCCTCCATCTCCAATACTATGAAGTCTACCGGTAGGTAGAACTTCCCAACTCTGACCAAAACATTTTCTAGGACTCCCGTGGGGTACTTGACTGATCGATCGGCTAGCTGCAGGGAAACTGTAGTCGGCTTCAATGAATTCAGTCCAAGTTTCCTGCAAACAGATAATGACATTAAACTCACATTAGCACCAAGATCATATAAAGCTTTATTAAAGGACAAATTGCCAATTGTGCACGGAATTGAAAAACTCCCTGGATCTTTAAGCTTCGGAGGAAGCTTATGCTGTAGAATGGCGCTGCACTCCTCAGTAAGTGCTATCGTGGCATAGTCCTCCAATTTCCTCTTGTTGGAGAGGATCTCTTTTAAGAACTTGACGTATGTGGGCATCTGGGCTAGGGCCTCGGCAAAGGGGATGTTGATATGTAGTTCTTTGAAGATACTCAAGAACTTCTCGAACTGTTTCTCCAACCTTTGCTTTTGAAATCTCTGTGGGAATGGAAGTGGTGGCACATACGGCTTGGGTGCCACTGATGTCTGTGGCTTAAAAGGGAGCTCAGTTGTCTGTGCTTCCTTCTCCTCTTTCTCGGGCTCGACTACTTTCTCAGACTCCACCACGACTTCCTTTTCTCTCCTTATCTCAGTCTCTACCGGCATTGCAGGCCCTTTGTAGGTTGTGCCACTTCGTAATGTAATGGCCTTGCAATGCTCTTTCGGATTCTCCTCAGGTTTGCTTGGAAGCATGCCTTGGGCTCTAACATTTATTGTATTTGCAAGCTAGCCCATTTGTACTTCCAAATTTTTGTTCTGAACTAGCACCTGTTCCACCTGAGACTCGAGTTTTTGATATCTATCATTCAAGACATTGATGAACTTTTCGAGGGCCGTCTCCCACCCCGGTTTCTGTTCTTATGGTGGTTGTGGAGGTGGCGCGAATCTCTGCTGATTTTGATGTGGTGGATGTGGTCCCTGTTGTCTCTGTTGGAAATGTGGTCTCGGATTTGGGTTTGGGTTTTGCACATTTTGAGTGTTTGACCACGAGAAGTCCGGATGATTCTTCCAACCTGGATTGTAGGAGTTCGAGTATGGGTCATTCACCGGCTTTTGATTTTGCACGTAATTCACTTGCTCCGGACTGACAACAACCTGTGCACCTGCATTGGTAGAAGGACAAACATCAAACGAATGGGGACCACCACAAATATCACATACTACCTGTATGGCGTTCGACTGTGCTGCTGTGTTGCGTGCTGCAGAAATTGCAAGTCGGTCTAGCTTCTGGTTCAGTACTTCAAACTTGGCATTAAAAGCTGTCACAGTGTCAGTGGTAAGTATGCCCGCTTCAGGTCTAAGTGGAGAATGATTGCTCCTCTCTTTAGTCCAACTACTATTTGCTGCCATCTTATCCAGAAGTTGCATTCCTACTTCCTCGGACAGCGCCATAAATGCTCCTCCTACTGCTGTATGAACCATGATCTTCATGTTTTCTGACAGTCCGTTGTAAAAGATTTGCACTAGTTGCCATCTTGGAACACGGTGATGTGGGCATTTCCTTTGCAGATCCTTATATCTCTCCCATTCTTCGTACAACGTTTCTCCATCATAGAGCTTGAAGCTCGTTATTTCGTCCCTGTATCTCATGGTCTTGCTAGGAGGGTAGAACTTGGCTAAAGAGGCTTTAGATAGGTTCACCCATGTCTGAAGTGTCTCGTTTGACAAAGTCGAAATCCATGCCCGGGCTTTATCCCTTAAGGAGAAGGGAAAAAGCCTAACTCTGATCGCGTCGACTGAAGCATTATGGATCTTAAAAGTTGAACAAACGTCCAAAAAGTAGGATAAATGTGATGCGGGGTCTTCATGTGCTAAGCCCCCAAACGGATTCTGTTGTAAGAGGTTGATGAACCCGGTTTTGATCTCAAAGTTGTTCGCCTCCACGGCGGGGCGAACCAGGTTGTTCTGGATTAGGCCAATGTTGGGTATGGCATAATCCTAAAGTGTGGTTGGTGGATTGTTATTATGTTGAGCCATTGGGATTAGGTCCACTTCCTGCTTCTTTTCCTTTCTCCGCCTCGTTCGATTCGCCCGACAAGTCCTCTCAATTTCAGGGTCGTAAGGCCAAGGTTCCAAGCCTCGCGATCGTAGCATGCACTAGGTACCTGCAATTGGGAAAACCCGTGGTCAAATTCAACGTACTTCAAAAAGAAATCAATTAGAAAGGGGTGGTCTAAAGCACCAGAAAAAGTCAGTAAAGTAATATTGATTTAAACGCCTTCCCCGGCAACGGCGCCAAAAACTTGATAGACAAATCTTGAACCCAAGTGTAAGTTCTAAATTCGACTGCAACACTTAAGGTATCGTATCCACAGGGAAGGGAAATCAACAACCACCTTTATGACTAATTCTAATCTAGAGACCGACAAAGATCGAGAGTGTTGTTCTATACTACTATGACAAAATTAAATGAAGTAATGACTAATTAACCACACGAACTAACGAATAAAATCGGGAATAAATCACTTAGAGAAAACAGGTCGGGGAGTAAATCATATGCTCTTCAGTGCTTAAATCAATGCTCACTTACGTATGTATGATTCTTCAACCTAATCACAAATGTAAACCTAGCTTCTTTCAAAGCCTAGATGTCTAATTAATCGAGCCAAGTGTTGTTCTCACAATCACTTAGTAACCAGATTAATCGATTAAAACAAAATTAGTGTATTTAAAACCTAGAGGCTTGGCATGGAATTTTAAATACGCGTTGTAGAACTTATGGTTAAATTTCTTTAAGCCAAAAAGTCTAAGTTTTGGAAAACAATCTCAATTATCCTCAATCTCTCGATTATCGGATAATTTACAATATGCTAATGGATGGCCAGTCCACTCACATTCTAATCAAAGCCGTTTTTCTAACAAAGAATCATACAATTTAACTCAAGCATTAATTCAAACACCTTGGATGCATAATCCTTACCCCCTAACCCTAGGGGATTAGTTTCTCATAATAGACTCAAAACTCATTAAAATCAAAGGAATTGCATTCAAAACATTCATGTCTAACATAAACATCAAAACGAACTTAGGAATCCTGGAAATTTCTAACCTAATTATCAAAACGAATCTAGAACAATTAAGCTAATTACACTAAATCTCAACTAACAAAAACTAAGAATTGAGGAATTAGTTTGAATAGAAAAGCAATAAATAAAACCAAATTGATAAAGTCTTGTGATTGGATTGAATCTTCAACTCTAGGTCTTCGTGTTTCTTCCGCCTAAACGTCCTCTTGAACTTCTGGGAATGTATCCGTCCAAAAAGCTCTCAAACTCGCCTCAAAACCGTGCTTAAATAGAATTCCTAACCCATCTCCGTAACGTGACACGGCGTGCAGTGCCCATGCACAAAAATATGACACGCCCGTGTCAACTATAAAAATCGTATTCGCGCTTTCTTCTTGACACGGGGGTGTCAAAGGTTGTACTTCAGAATGACACGGGGGTGCAAGACTATCCGGACCTCTCTGTACCGAGACACGGGGGTGTCTCGGTTTGCTTTACATTGGTGACACGGGCGTGTCACCTTCTGAAATCCGTTGATCATCTCCTGTACTGAGACACGGGAGTGTCTCAGTTTACTCTTCCAAGGGGGCACGGGCGTGTCCCCTTGAATTTCTCGTTTTTTGCCCGTCCTTGCATGGCTTTGCTTCTACTTTCATTTCTTTGACTCCAAGCTAAAATGTACCTAAAAGGGAGCATAAATCACATTATAAGCTCTTGAAACGACATAAATTGAACTCAAATTGCCCTACAAATCCATGCAAAAATCCAATACATCAGTAACCCTGTTGATCCTTATGTTAGAGTGAAATCACGATTCCGGCAACTGTATTTTGACAACAAAAACGGTAGGGTGACACGTGCTAACATATTGGCCAGGTTACAGGGCTTGGCTTGTAGGAGTGATGCCGAAGGCATCGATGATTTTGCAAGAATGTTCATATTGTTTGTTTGTTCTACATTATTTTTTTCCACGCAGCAGCCTTAAGCTGCCAATTGGTCTGATATGCAATGTAGATAACTTAACGTATATCGACCGATTCGCTTGGGGTGCTGCTGTTTATAATTTTTTAGTTTTGTCAATTGAGAAGTTCAAAGTTGATTCCAAACAGTTTCTTGACGGTTGTACCATGAGGCTGATGCTAAGAATATATATATTGTTATCTTGTTTTGTATATCTACGCGGTTGTGTTTGTCTTTTTGATCCCCCTAGTCTGTTTTAAATCTAGGCTTGGTTCATTGAGCATTTTCCCTCCTGTGGGCATGCCGTGCTGGTGCAGGCCTTCCCACGGTTTTTGAAGTGGGGGAAGAGTAATTTGTCTGCACAAAAGAAGGAAGTTGAAAAGCCTTTCAGCAAGCTGACCTTCTCCGACGTAAGTAAACATTATGATTAAAAACGTTATGTATACATGAATTATGATGAGCTATATACTTATTTTATACAATTTAATCATTTGCTTGTAGTTATATCAAATTAAACCTGCTAATAAAAAGGAGCTTAAGTTGCTTGATTGTGTAGAGGATCTACCAGAGTTTGCCTTTCAAAATGAGGTTGATGATGATGATGATGATGATGATGATGATGGTTTAGAGGATGATGTGGACGAGGAGAAGAAAAATGGTAAGAGGAAAAAATCTAATAAGCGTGCAAAGTCTAACAAAACAAGGAAGGCAGCTGCTGAGAACTCTGTTGTACAAGGGGTTGAAGGGGATGCTCGTGAGGGGAAGGATGAAGCTGAGGAGCAGGATGAGGGTGAGGAGAATTCTGTAGAGGATGAGAATGTTGTAGAGGAGAAGGTTGAAGATGTGCAGGAGCGTTCGAGGCGTAATTCTGTAGCCCTTCTTGTTTGTGATGTCATGTGTGATTTGAAGAGTCAATGGGGGAAATCTGAGGATAAAGTTGAGGGGGCTGCTGCTGATGAGGTTGAGCGAGGTGCCACTGAGTTCCCTCATGAAGCAGTTCATGTTGTTGAGGAGGCTGATGATGATGATGTTGATGCCCCAGTTTATTATGTTGCTGATGATTTGAAGTCCTTTGTAGGTAGAAAGGATTTTGATGGCGTGCATCTTTGAACGATGAAGCCCTTGAGATGATCGATGGGATCATTGATGACTACGCTAGCACGTTCAAGTTAGTTGTTTTTGATGCGTAATTAGTAATTTCAAAATCAAATTTGTATCAATGTGTAATTGTCTTTTATTTTATTCCCAGTGATAAGGTGGTATATGTGTGTGGCGATGAAACACGGGTGTTTGTGAGTGATATTCTGAGACTGATATGGGGTCAGTCAATGAATCAAAGGGTTTTTTAGGCCTATTTTCATATACTGAGGAGTAGTGAGTACATTCCCACAAAATCCTACAAAATATATTGTGTTTCTTCATTTGTCACACAACATATAATAGATTTGGTGAAGGGATACACGAAAACCCACTATCTCTCAGTGAAAAAGATGGGTAAATTTCTTGAAGAGCCCAAATTGATGAAGTATGCGGTGCTGCAGCTGGAAAGGCTCAACAGCGGTGTCATTGACCAATGTCGGTACGTTATATTCCCATTGAACACTGCCAATCATTGGCATTTGGTAGTGTACAACAATAGTGGAGAATAAGTTATTGGCGTACAACTCCATGAGCTCGCCTAGAACACGCCACGCGGAGAAAGTATGGGGTTGTTTCATGAAAGCATACTGGGAATACAAGGGCATTGCCAAAGTTGCTGCAGCTGAAAGGCACCCAGAAGCCACATCCAGCCGTACTCAAGCACCAGGAAGCTTGGACTGTGGGGCGTTTATTTGCCTCTTCGTGGAGTCGCTTGCAAAGGACACCGCGGAGTACAACCACTTTGCAAAAGAAGTCCTCATTGCTGATTACCGTGTTCACATAGCCCACTTGCTTCTAAAATTTGGTCTTCAACAGCTTGTATGAAAGAATTACTATTTTTTTTATAATTTTGTACGTATAAAGTTTCTTTGTAATTTTGGTAATTGAAAGTTGGGTTTGTCAAGTAAAAGGTAAAAATTACGTAATTGAAAGTTGGGTGTGTCCAGTGAAACTGTAATAATGCGTAATTGGATGGGTGAAGTGTCCAGTGAAACTTTCACTATAATAATTCGTAATTGGATGCGGACTTTGTCCAGTGAAACTGTAATAATGCGTAATTGGAAGGGTGAAGTGTCAAGTGAAACTGTAGTAATACGTAATTAGAAGGGTGAAGTGTCAAGTGAAACTGTAATAATGCGTAATTGGATGGGGACTTTGTCCTGTGAGACTGTAATAATGCGTAATTGGAAGGGTGAAGTGTCAAGTGAAACTGTAATAATGCGTAATTGGATGGGGACTTTGTCCAGTGAAACTGTAATAATGCGTAATTGGATGGGGTCTTTGTCAAGTGAAACTGTAAGAATGCGTAATTGGATGGGTGAAGTATCCAGTGAAATTGTAATAATGCGTAATTGGTGTTGGGAATAGTGCCCTGAAAATTCAATTTGTTGAATTTATTAAACTGAATTTACAGCAAGTTGTGAGTATTTCACATATTGATAATTAATGGTGTGTGATGGTATTCTTATATGAAATGTGTTTCATAGGAAAAGACTTTGAATACCGAAATCACGTGTCATTGAAGTTCTAGTCGGTACGATAAGAATATGTTCTTATCAAGACTATAACGTGGTTATATATGATGACTAGTCTTTCGTCATAGGGAATGGTGATTCCAATTATAACACGTTGATGATTTTCAATAGGATTGAAAACATCGAACTGGACCACTGAGATTGTTCATTTTATACTGCTATCTAAAAATGAATAAAATCTCACGAAGCATTGTACTCTTAATCCTGATAATATTTCGGCTTTAGGCATGTAGTGTTAGTCACTGTAACATACTTGAAGTGAGGTCTCGGTAACGGGTGGCCAAAATACTTTGTATGTTCGGTGATTACATGAAATGCGCAAAAGAGTTATATTGATCAAGGAATCGGTGGCCTTGCTGGAAGGTAAGAGATATCCTTGAAATAGATTTGTAAAAGTTCGAATTAAGACTTTGGCCAAAGCACTTCGCGTGATGCGTCACCGAAGTTGTATGTTGAATGTGTTTCACATACAGAGAATTTGAACTTAAGCCGAATCAATAAATTTCAAATTAGAGATGAAAAATAAATGATAGTAGTTGCAATTTATTTTTCATGGATATCAACACGGAGGAGTAAAATGCAAAATTATTCTAGATCGAAAAATTCGTGAATAATTTAATTAATTTTAGAGTGCAACAATATTTATTTAGTGGAATTAAATATTGTTAAACGGTAATTAATTATTGTCATGAGATGATAATATATTAATCCGTTTGGAGCTAAAATTAATTAGTCCTGCAGGTCCCCCTGCAAGCCCCAATTGAAAACCCAACGAGAAAATATTAAAAGGAGAAAGAGAAATGAATTTCCAAAGTGTTTGAAAATAAGCCAAGAGATTTATTTTAAGAAAATAAATCAAGTTCCAAAGAGTTGGAAATGCCTGTAATTTTATTTTGGAGAAAATAAAATTTAAAGTTAAAAAAAAAAAAAAATGTTGACGTGGCAGGTGACGTGGCACTGACGTGTCACGCCACGTCAGCAAGGTGGGCCCAGGTGGCGTTGATTGGGCGGCCGCGTGGCGAGCCACGCGTACGACACGTGGACGATCGAGATTTCGCCACGTCATCGCTCACGAACGGCCCAGATGAGGTTGGATCGGGTTAGCCACCGGGTCGGTCAACGGGTCGGACCAACGGATAGGGGTTGAACCGGACCGGACACATGGCATCACCAGGATCGGCCACGTGTCGAGCCGGTTCGGTCGGACCGGACCAAGACCCTTTAAACCCTAGCCGCGTGTGAAACACATGCGCCACCTTCTGGTGGCGCGTGAGGGCGCGTCCGGCGGCGGATCGGCGCATTCTCGGCGGCGTTGGATTCGTGGCGACGTGGTCACCTCGATTTTTGTGTCCAAGTTGGCTACGTAAGTGGGGATGTGAAATTACCTTTTTACCCTCGATTTTTCCCCTATAAATAGAGGCCTTGCCATTTCATTTTTCCATCCAACTTTGGGAGAGGTTTTGGCTGAGCTCTCGGCTTTGAAACCATATCCCTTTTCTCCTAGTTAATTCCGATTTATTTTGGAATTAATTTTAATTAGGTGTTTGTATAAAACGCCTAATTTCGGGAGATTAAACCCTGAAAAGGGTTTTCTAGTTTAAAGTTTGTTTTCTCTAAGTATTTAGAGAAATACTTTCGGAGCGCACACTTCGAGGGTGTCCCTGGGGTTATTGCAGGGAAGTTCTGCCGGTTTCACGAGGAGATTGGGTATCGGATTCTCGGGAGGTGAATTCGGGAGCTGGAAAAATGCCGTTAGATAGCCATGGTTGCAGTACAGTAATATTTTACAGTTGTTTTATTTTAAGCATGATAAATTATGTGCTCTTAAGTGTTAATTGCATGTTTGATATTTATCTGATTAAGTGATTTAAAATTTATTATCAATTGCATGTATATACTTGAGTAGATCCGGCTAGTCTTCCGCTATTGTATTAAAATGTTTTAGAAATATTTTAATACTTGTATTATAATAAAATTTTTATAATGTGGTCCCGGACTGCTACTGTTCTGGGCCCACCTCCCAGCAATTGGATGGGGACTTTGTCCAGTGAAACTATAATAATGCGTAATTGGAAGGGTGAAGTGTCAAGTGAAATTGTAATAGTACAATCATGACGATTAATTAAATCATAACTATACGTTAAGACGATTAATTGAATCATGATCACATCATTACAACATTGCAACATTTACAAGATTGATTGAATCATGATCACATCAGTACAACAATATAGTTATGAACTAGATTGTGATTAAAACATTGCAACATTAACAAGATTGATTGAATGATGATCACATCATTACAACAATATAGTTACGAACAAGATTGTGATTAAAACATTGCAACATTAACAACAACATATAATTGAATCATGATCACAGCATTACAACATTACAACATTATTAGTTTCATTGATTCTATATTGTAACATTGACGCATTATTTTTCTTTCACTTGACAAAGTCCCCATCCAATTACGCATTATTACAGTTTCACTTGACACTTCACCCTTCCAATTACGCATTATTACAGTTTCACTAGACAAAGTCCCCATCCAATTACGCATTATTACAGTTTGACTTGACACTTCACCCTTCCAATTACGCATTATTACAGTTTCACTGGACAAAGTCCCCATCCAATTACGCATTATTATAGTTTCACTTGACACTTCACCCTTCCAATTACGCATTATTACAGTTTCACTGGACAAAGTCCCCATCCAATTACGCATTATTACAGTTTCACTTGACACTTCACCCTTCCAATTACGCATTATTACAGTTTCACTTACGCATTATTACAGTTTCACTTGACACTTCACCCATCCAATTACGCATTATTACAGTTTCACTTGACACTTCACCCTTCCAATTACGCATTATTACAGTTTCACTTACGCATTATTACAGTTTCACTTGACACTTCACCCATCCAATTACGCATTATTACAGTTTCACTTGATATTTCACCCTTCCAATTACGCATTATTACAGTTTTACTGGACAAAGTCCCCATCCAATTATGCATTATTACAGTTTTACTTGACACTTCACCCTTCCAATTACGCATTATTACAGTTTCACTTGACACTTCACCCTTCCAATTACGCATTGTTACAGTTTCACTGGACAAAGACCCCATCCAATTACGCATTATTACAGTTTCACTGGACATTTCAGCCTTCAATTACGAGTTTTTAACCCTGCTTTTAGTCTTCCAAGGCGTGACTCTCCAACTCCCGGCATTTAATTCCCCCATTACCCAAGGCGATGTGATTACAGATGGTCTCCTTTATATTCACCACCAACTCCCCATTTCTACAGATCTCTATGCTAAATCATCTATGTATTGGTTTAGCTCTCACCGATCTGTGTATAGATGCTCACTTTCTTCCATCTACAACAAATTCAGATGGGTGAGAAAATAAACATGGGAGCATCTACACACAATCGGTGATAGCTACACTAATAAGGGGGTGAACTTACTGCTTTTAAAGGTGACAGTGGGCTGCCAGGCATCAAATCCCCACTTCTACAGATCTATAATGGTCGATCATCTATGTACGATTTAGCTCTCACCGATCTGTGCAAAGATTTTCCCATTTTTTCCCTGCAATAAATTCACATGGGTGGGAAAATAAAAATGGGAGCATCTTTGCACAGATCGGTGATAGCTAAACCAATAGGGGGTGGAGAAGAATGCAATGTAAGAATTGCTCGCAAGTTGTTCGATTAAATGCCTTACAAAGAATGTAGTCAGCAGGAATATATATTGTTTGCATAAATTGGTTGATTATTTGCTACTTTCTTTGTTTCCCACCTTTTAATTACGAGTTCTCGTAACCTAACTCGACAAACCCAGCCTTTAATTCCAAATATTCATGGCTTGTTCTACAAATTCACCTTCTAATTACTATTCTCATAGCCTAACTAGACAAACCCAGAATTTAATTCCGAATATTCATGACCTAACTCTACAAACCCAGCTTTTAATTAAAACTTTTTCACACCCTTTCACTCGGCAAACCCAACTTTTAATTACGAGTTTTCATCTCTTAATTCAACAAGCATAGGTTCTCCCCATTCGCCAAAGCAAATAATAGACAATCGAATATACACTGCAAAATATTTACATGCTTGTTTAAATGTAGAATTACAACCGAGGGTGACCATACTACCAAAAATGAAGAATCACCCACAATCTTACACCAAGAGGAATAATCAAATAAATCATCGTACTAGGAAGGCTATCCATGAGACAAGAAGAAGAAGAAGAGTTGCCATAAATTTTAACTTCAACTTCAGAAGTCTGATTTCAACATCCCGGACAACGATCTTCTTCTCGTAGCTGGCGGAAAGTGCTCTCATTTCAGGGGTGGGTTCTAGATCTATCCACACCCACAAGCGACAATTTCCCTTGCAACATTTAGCAAACCTCCGATGAGGATTTCTGGAATCTTAGAAATGAAAACACGGGCCGGGACACCACAATAACAGCACAGCCTTGACTCATTCTGCGCCGACGCTGTTGAATTAAACATCTTAACAAGATAATCTGCACATTAATAACCATTGACGTGTTATTACAGTCAATACCATTTCCAGCTAAACATTGCAGATATAAACCAAAATGGAAATGAAATGCAAACAAAACAGGGAAGAATACAACATCAAAGATTCAAATCTAGAACGGCAAAAGGTCTCATACACTTCCTTGATATGCTTTACTGTCCTGGTCTCCATCGCCAGATGAAAATTACGGCACCAATCGCGCAAAGCAAGCTTGAAAAAGAAGACTCCGATGGGGGCTGGTGAGACTTAGTAAAGCAGAGGTTTGGAGGAAGCAAATTTGGGCTGGCGGTAGGAAAAACGTAAGGGCAACCCAGTCTTTTTAGGTGATTAGGGGGTTTAGAAAAAATATATTGTGTATTGTTGACCTCAAACATAGATTTTTCAAACTATGGCGTTTAGGATAATTTTTTAACATTATTGGTTCTATTTAATAACTCCCCTTTTAATTTACCACTCTCCCTAAATTTTTTATCAACAACCCTAAATTTTTCACCAACCACATGATAAGTGTAAAATACTTGTTCCTTTGTTAGACCCGCTCGAGTTAGAATTATCCAATTAGGGCACGAGATTCTTTGAGCTATTCATTAATTTTTGGGCTGAAACTTGGGCTTCGTAATTAGGGCTTGGACAGTAATTTTATAATAATAAATAATAATTATCAAGTTGGGTATGAAACCATACCATAGTCGTAATAAAATTAAAAAAAATTCCAATTCAGTCCAATTCTGTCAGATTTAAATTTGCATTTACAAATGCCCAAAGCCAAGATATTTGCAATTTAAGGTTATAACTTATATTAGTGTGTTATGAGCCAAAACGTAAAGAACCAAATTAGAGGAGAGGTCTCTGTGATAAGTAAAATTAGAGGTTGCATTGGTATTTCAGAATTCAGATGGGTTCAAGTACTTATTTCGGAGTTGGTAAGCACTCTTGATTGCTGCTCACGTACACCTTCAAGTGATTGTCGATCGGATCCTCTTAAAAAAATATATATATAATTGTTGATCAGTTTCTTCAATTACAGGAATTTCAAAATCTTGAGATATATATTATTTTAAGTGGGCGGCCTCCCTCTTGCAGGCTTGCTGGAGAAGAAGATGTACTAAAATTGTGTTGATATGGAATTTTTTTTTTTTTTTTTATTTCTTTTGATGTGGCAAAAAAATGCCAATGACGTGTCATTTCGGTTGACACATCACCAATTTCGATCAGTCATTGTCCTATAATTTCATCAAATTAAAAATTATAGGATGAAATTTGCAAAAGCCCAAAATCATGTCCACAAATTGTAAGTTGGATTATGAATTGAACAATTTTCCCTTTCTAGGCTGAAGCCGAATAATTATCTCTAATGCAATAACAGATTTACATAATGTTTGGGTTAACTGCAGGCATCTAAGCGGCTTTTTGTTCATTTATTCTATGTTTTTGCCTAACATGGAACACCGTTCATGCAATAAAATGGAAAGATAATAATCTTGAGTTACAACTTACAAGTAGTAAACTAATTAATTAAATGATAAGAATATGAAAATCACCTTGTCTGAAATATGTGTACATGATGCTGTTTTTGCCAAAGACGAAAGCTTATTGGTACTACTTCTGATGTGTGCTCCTTTGGAATAATTTCACATCCTCCATTGCTAAACTTTTCAGTGACAGAAAGCTCGGGCTGTGAAGCATTCCTATATATTTTGAATCAAGCCTAAGCAGCTCCGATATACACATTACTCTACCAGTTTTACCCTTGCTCGAGTAATATAGAAGGCACCATCTAAACAATTCAATCAAGACGTCACCATTGCTGAAGACATTGATGAGACGATTAATTGTATAAGATTGACCATCCAAATGCATGATTGTGCTAATCACACATTCTTTTGTCCAGGATTCGTCAATCCCATACTCCTTCATGGACCAGACAAATGTTTCAGAATTTGATCCATACTCAAGTAAGTGTAGGCAGTTCCCCGAAGCAATCAAATCCATTTTAAAATTCCCGACAGGCGCAGAAAATATACTAAATAATTCTGTTTCGAGATCAAAACAAAAAATCCAACAACGGCCCTCAAAATCCTTTGCCAACCAGTGAAGATTTCCATTCAAGAATGCCCCTTTGGAATAAGCAAAATATTCCAATGGGGGCACATCAGGTGTAGCAAAGGGAATGGTCCTCCATGATCTTGTTCCAAGAGTGTAAACCTCACACCTCAAATGTACTTGTTTAATTAAGTCAACAGAAATCCTAACCATCTTATACAGGCCCTTCATTTTGCTAACCCCGAACACACAACATTCGTAGCTTTTATCGGGCCTCTGTTGCGGATGAGGAAGCTCAATATACTCTCGAGTGATTGGATTGCAAATGTAATAAGAGTAAGGAATACCCAGTCCCATGCGACAGAACATCAAACCATTAACCGAACCCTCTATTATCATAAAAGTGTCCTCACGGTAACCACTCAATTCCATGAGGTTGAATACTGTGATTGCGTTGTAGCTCTCGAGTTCAATTACATGGTATGTGGATGGAAAGGTGTGATCGCACGAGAAAACTAGGCTAGGTTTTGATTTAGAGTGATGACACTTGACAAACTCGGGAGAGGTGAGTAAGTTGAGCCATGACTTGCAAACACATTTGCAATTGATGATGGTTTTAACAGGAAGCCTGGAAATAATATCCATCATGATATCATATGGTACTTCCGCCAAAGGTGCTTCTTCCACCATCCTGATATATTCCTGAAATCCAATGTGAATGAAATAATAATAACTGAATTTTTTGTTGTGATTTTATATAACCTTAGTTTTACGAAAATAATTCGGCAAAAAGCAAGACTGAATTTTTTGTTGCGACGGAATTCCAATGGTATTTTTTGAGCAATTATTATTGGAATTCCCGCGAAATATACGGATGAAATGCCAACAACTGCACAACGACCCTCTTGTGCATCCTCTTCTTTTTTTGGTTCGTTTTCCATCAATTATTTTTTTTGGTTTTCTAGTGGATGAATTGAAATTCAGCAGCACGTAGGGGGATTCATTACTGTTATGAAAAAATAGTTTGAGATTAAATAAAAATAGATGTTTGTAAGGAGAATTTTAGGGCATACCTGAGCGTCAACTCGAACAATTTTGTTGAGGTAGGATTTTGTCATGCAAAAATGATAATTAGGTTAGGTAGGGCAATCTGTTTATTTATAGAGATTGACGGGAGTTTAATATTAAGTTATTAACTAAAATTATTGGAAAATTTGGCAATATATGATATGGACTCTTTATCTTACAACGTCTTTTTCTCACAGACAATTAATATTTTTTTTTCTCACAAATATTAATTATCTTCTCTCATGATTTATACAACGTAGAATTCTAATTATTAATATTATCATAAACACCCCAATAAATTTAAAACTCTAAAAATATAAGAAAATAGCTAATCCATATGATCAAGATTCTAGTAAAACTTATCAATTGTAAAAGAAAAATAAAATCACTAATTTTCTTAGGAAAGAATCCAACGAAATCCAAAGTAAATCAAGAATTTATAGCAAAATCAAAACTAAATCAAGAATTCAGACCTAACATACATGTATAAATAGTTAGAACTAGAGATTTGTGAATAATTCTGTATTCATTGATGTATGAATATCTTAACAGGTTACAGCAGCAATACAATATATAACGATACAAACACCTACAAGTAAGGAAGAGATATGTACAAGGAATATAATCTGCTAACTAAGGAAACAAATCCCGACTAATTAGCCGTAATCTCTAACACTCCCCCTCAAGCTGACTGTGGGATCACACACATTCAGCTTGCTAAGAACGTCTGAAAACACTCGCTCAGTAACAGCCTTAGTGAGAATATCGGCCAACTGATCTTCTGACCGCACAAACGGAAACGTTACGATCCCACTCTCGAGTTTTTCCTTTATAAAGTGCCGGTCCACTTCTATGTGCTTTGTTCGGTCATGCTGAACTGGGTTTTCTGATATGCTTATCGCTGCCTTATTATCGCACCACAAACGACACTTCTCTTTTACTGGAAATCCAAGTTCCTCAAGGAGCTTTCATAACCACAGGACTTCTGCCAGTCCTCGTGCAATACCCCTGAACTCGGCCTCTGCACTAGATAGTGCAACTACTTTCTGCTTCTTGCTCTTCCACGTGACAAGATTGCCACCAACAGTGGTAAAATAACCCGAAGTGGAGCGCCGATCATCCTGATTTCCGGCCCAATCTGCATCCGTATAGGCCTCAACGGATAGATCTCCGTGCTTTTGGAACAACACTCCTCTCCCGGGAGTTCCCTTAAGATATCTGACTACCCTAAGTGCTGCTTCCATATGATCCTGCTGAGGTCTGTGCATAAACTGACTTAACACGCCTACTGCATAGGCAATATCAGGCCTCGTGTGTGACAAATAGATCAACTTCCCAACGAGGTGCTGATACCTGCTCCGGTCAACCATTTCTGCATCTTCTTTTATCCTTAGCCCGTGATTCACAACGATAGGAGTCCCTGCTGGTTTGCTGTCAAGTAACCCTGTCTCTGCTAATAGATCAAGTACGTACTTCCGTTGGGAAATAAAGATTCCCCGCCTTGACCTAAGTACCTCAATCCCTAAGAAGTACTTCAATTCCCCCAAATCTTTCATTTCAAATTTCTCAAACAAATTCTTCCTCAAATGCTTAATTTCCTCAAGATCATTCCCAGTGATGATCATGTCATCAACATAGATGATAAGACAGGTCACTAACTCACCTCTCCTCTTAAAGAACAAAGTATGGTCCGAATTACTCTGTTTAAACCCATACTTTCTCATAGCAACTGTGAATCTCCCAAACCAGGCTCTCGGTGACTGCTTGAGCCCATAGAGTGCTCTCTTCAACCTACATACTTCCCCTGCACAAAACTGTTCAGAGAACCCTGGTGGAGGCTCCATGTATACTTCATCTTCCAATTTCCCATGTAGAAAGGCATTCTTCACATCAAACTGATGCAACGGCCAATCCTGATTAGCTGCTATCGAGAAAAGTACTCTGATGGTGTCAATCTTAGCAACTGGAGAAAAAGTCTCTGAATAATCCACTCCGTACGTCTGTGTATACCCCTTGGCTACCAATCTAGTCTTGTACCGCTCAATGGACCCATCTGATCGATGTTTAATGGTGAACACCCATCGGCAACCTACCGGTCTCTTCCCAGGTGGCAATCTACACCTTTCCCAAGTCATGTTCTTTTCAAGGGCCATCATCTCTGTTTTCATGGCCGACTTCCACTCATCTTTCTTCTGAGCATCTTCAACTGTTCTAGGAAGCACATCGGCGTAAACTGCTGCTGAATATGCTCTAGCTGTCACTGTTAGCTTTCCCTGTGCATAATCAGCCACCGGATATTGGGATTTTCTTGGTTCATACTCCGGTTCATACCTCTTTGGAGGCACTCCCCGATTACTCCGTGGTGGAAGAACATACCGGTCACTTCCCGTGGGCTCCCCCTGAACCTGTCATTCCTGATCCTGTAGTTGTTCCTGAACCTGTCTCTCCTGATCCTGTAACTCCTCTATGTGCAGATTATCAATAGTACCAACACAATTATGATCAAATGAGGAAGTTTCAAGGGGTGCCTCAGGAACATTCAGTGGTTCGGATCCTGGGATTGGTGCTGACA
Organism: Lantana camara; assembly: GCA_037501455.1. Taxonomy (NCBI): domain Eukaryota; kingdom Viridiplantae; phylum Streptophyta; class Magnoliopsida; order Lamiales; family Verbenaceae; genus Lantana; species Lantana camara. Next base: position 22,738,955 of record CM074855.1, on the reverse strand, counting down.
TAAGGGGCTGAACTGTGGGAGACGTCTGCTCGGTGGTCCCGCCTACTAGATCTTTTGGGTCCGGATCTGGCATAGTGGAGTATGATACCCAACTTAGTGGATCTATAGACTGCTCCCCCTGACCGCTAGGTTGGGTGTGGTAGAAGAACTCAGTTTCTAGGAAGTCACAGTTCATGGTGGTGTACAGGCATCGTGTGGATGGGTGATAACAACGATACCCTTTTTGATTAACCCCATACCCAACAAAGACACATTTAACTGAACATGGGTCAAATTTGGTACGCTCCTGTTTAGGGATATGGACAAATACTGAACACCCAAAGACACGAGGCTGCAGAGTAAGAGGTGAAGGAATACTAACATATCTGGAAAGTTCTGAGAGTGGTGTCTTAAGATCAAGAATCTTAGTAGGCAGCCGATTGAGAAGATAAACGGCTGTGGCAATAGCTTCAGGCCAAAAAGACTTAGGGACACCTGCATCAAACATAATGGCCCTAGCAATTTCAAGGATAATTCGATTTTTACGTTCAGCAACCCCATTTTGTTCAGGTGTATAAGCACAGGTGGTTTGGTGAACAAGACCCTTTTATGAGAAAAACTGTTTAAAACTGGAATTAACACATTCCCCCCCATTATCTGACCGAAGAATCTGTATTTGAGCCTTAAACTGAGTTTGGACCATGTTATAAAACTGGACAAACTTAGAAAAAACCTCTGATTTATGTTTCAAAAAATATATCCAAGTCATGCGCGAGCAGTCATCAACAAACAACACAAAGAAACGAAAACCAGAGTGAGAGCCCGTATACGGAGCTGGACCCCAAACGTCCGAATGTATGAGGGAAAAAGCTGTGTTCATACGAGTTCCAGAATATGGATATGACTGTTTATGACTCTTGGCTAGGATACAAGTCTCACAGGATAACTGACTCTTAGACTGAAAGATACTGGGAAAGAGTAAGTGTAAGTAGCTAACCGATGGGTGACCTAACCGATGATGCCATAACCACTGTTGCCTCTCAACAGTCCCGTGAGCCAGTGCTGCAGTTCCGTTTTGAGCCACATCATCCACATAGTACAACCCACCACGTTGAGTGCCACGCCCAATCACTTTCCCCGACTGAATATCCTGCAGAAGACAGAAACCAGAATAGATCACTACAACGCGATTTAATTCGCGGGTAATATGACTAACAGAAAGCAGCTTGCAGGATAAACTAGGAACATATAGACAGTTTTTCAAGGTTAAGGATGGAGATATATTAATCGTTCCGGTGCCCTGAACCGGTAATAGATCTCCGTTAGCACACTGAATAGGTGGTCTTGTAGACTTTGACACGGTAATCAAGTCATTACTGTCATAAGTCATGGTATCGGTGGCCCCGCAATCAATGACCCACTCGACTGGCTTGGATCCTTGGGTTATATAGGCGTTTCCACATTTTGGGGGGTCATTTTGCACATCTTTCAAACCCAGGGGACTGATCTGCAAAGATTCTGAAGTTGGGGGACCAATCTGTGGTTTCTCCGAACTATAGGGACCAATCTGCAAGTCCTTCAAAAATGGGGGATCAATCTGCAAATAATCACTTAATGAGGGCTGGGTTTGCAAACCCCCAACCCTAAGACGTTGAATATCTGCCGCATTGCTCCATTCTTGGGGATTATTCGCCACTTCTCCCCAAATTTCTCCTACTGCGTTCATCGTCTCCGCTTGCTGACTGGACAGTCGCCACCATGCCGGCGGTAGTCCTGTCCTTGTGGTGGTCGGCGGCGCTAGTCTCACCGTCGGCGCCCTTTGCTGTACATACTCGAGACCCTGGGCGGTCTCTTCTTCTCTGTTTGCTATCTCTGTAGCGGTGGCTATGGCGGCGCTACTGATGCCGCCGCCGCCGTGACCCTGGGCGGTCTCTTCTTCTCCGTTTGCTATCTCTGTGGCGGTGGCTATGGCGGCGCTACTGATGCCGCCGCCGCCGTCACGCCTCTGTATCTCTTCTTCTCCGTTTGCTGTTGTTGTGTCTTTGGTGACGGCTTTGGCGGCGCTACTGGTGCTGCCGCCGTCACCATGCCGTTGTTGTCTGTTTTTTTGTGTTTTAGTGGCGAGGGCTATGGCGGCGTTACTGGTGCTTCCGCCGTCGCACTGTGAACACTCCGGTGGTCGCTGGTTTAAGGATTTGGTCATAGCGGCAGATGATGAGCCCGGAAATTTCGTCGAAAAATTAAGATCGACGAACCTGGTCTGATGCCAAGTTAGAACTAGAGATTTGTGAATAATTCTGTATTCATTGATGTATGAATATCTTAACAGGTTACAGCAGCAATACAATATATAACGATACAAATACCTACAAGTAAGGAAGAGATATGTACAAGGAATATAATCTGCTAACTAAGGAAATAAATCCCGACTAATTAGCCGTAATCTCTAACATAAATTATATCGTAAACTTGTGTGAACAGGTATTGCTTGGAAAACTAAATTTTATATTATAAAATAACTTTATATTAAAAAATATTTATATTTTCTCCTACTCATTTACACTATTTTAAAATTTTGGTTTTCTTTAGTTATTTTTTTAGACGGAAGATGTACCTTCAAATAATAAAACCGTCGAGATTGGAGATGGTTGAAGAAAATTATTTTAAAAGATTAAGTTGCAAAAATATAATTTTTGAGGAGTTGAGGTTCAGCTATAAAACGAAAATGGTTTTAAAAGATTAAGTTGTAAAAACATAATTTTTGAGAACTTGAGAATCAATTAAGTAAAAAAAATTATAAACACGTAGTCAAATGTTGCGCTAAGCTAATCACTAATTTAATGATACTAATATAATGGTTGTAATTTGTCTATATAAAAATCTATTTCTTACGAACGGTTAGAAAAGAATTTTTCATATGATATGGTATCATTCCAAAATGGGCCTCAGAAAACGACAGTCCAGCTCCATTAGCCCAGTACATGCCAGCCCAAATTGCAACTAAATGAACATGTCGTCATATTAATTTGCCCAAATGTCTCGTTGTCAGAGTTTTTTTTCTCTCTTTACACGTAGCACATGGTTTTTTTTATGCATATAAATCTTTGATTTTATTTGAGTGCTTCTGAAATGAGGAGAGACGTTTTAGGAAAAACACGTCATTCAATTGATCAGATGATGAAAAGGGATTGTAATGCATATAACTCTCTAATTTTGTTTGAGTGCGTTTGAAATGAGGAGGGACATTTTAGTTAAAATACACCATTCAATTGACGGAACGATGAAAAGTTTTTTAAGTTAATTTTTTTGATAGTTTTTTTTTTTTTTTTTTTTTTGCTCTTTTCGAATTATATAGGATTTTTAGTACAATTAATTCCTTTAATTTGCTATCAAACTTATTATTTGATACAGAGTCGATTGCGTCTAAGAATGCAAACTAGTGACATAGGGTTGAAGTACAAAGGAGTATGTATCAGACCAAGATCCTAGTAACTTCCTTGGACAGAGCATTCCTTTCTTCTTTCTTTTCCTATTCTTTTTCACGTTTTGTGGTAATTTCAAGGCTGAAACAAAATAATTATCTCTAATGCCATAACAGATTAACATAATGTTGAGTTAACTGCAGGCATCTATGCGATTTTTTTTTTCCATTTATTCTATGATTTTGCCTAACATGGAGCACCGTTTATGCGATACGATAGTAAGATAATAATCTCTCTTAACTTGCAATTTTGAGTTGCAAGTAGTAAACTTAAATGATGAGAATATGAAAATCTCCTCCGATATATGTGTACATGATGTCGCTGTTGTACTTTTTGCCGTAACTTGAAAGACTGAAAGCTTATTTGTACTACTTCTGATTTGTGCTGCTTTGGAATAATTTCACATCCTCCATTGCAAAACTTTTGAGTGAAAGAAAGCTCGGGTTGTGAAGCATCCCTGTACAATCTGACTCGAGCACAGGCAGTTCGGATGTACACATTACTCTACCAGTTTTACTCTTGCTGGAGTAGTATAAAAGGCGCCATCTGTAGAATTCAATCAAGACGTCGCCATTGCTGAAAACATAGACGAGACGTGAGGATGAATATGATTGACCATCCGAATACCAGATATCGCTAATCACACATTCTTTTGTCCAGGATTTATCGACCTCATACTCTTTCATGGACCAGACAAATGTGTCATAATTTAATCCATACTGAGATAAGTGTAAGCAATCCTCTAAAGCAATCAGATCCAATATAGATCTCCCGACAGGTGTAGAAAACATGCTAAATAATTTTGTTTCGAGATTAAAACAAGAAATCCAACAACGCCCCTCAAAATCATAGGCCAACCAGTGAAGATTTCCATTCAAGAACACCCCATTGGAATAAGCACAATATTTCAATGGGGGCACGTTAGGTGCAGCAAAGGGAATGGTCCTCCATGATCTTGTTCCAAGAGTGTAAACCTCACACATCAAATTGTCCTGGTTAATGTCGAAAGAAATCCTGACCATCTTATATTGGTCATTCATTTTGCTAACCCCAAACCCACAACATTCGTAGCATTCAAAGGGCCTCTCTTGCGGACGAGGAAGCTCAACATACTCTCGAGTGATGGGATTGCAAATGTAATAAGAGTAAGGATGATCCAATCCCATACAGCAGAACATCAAACCATCAACCGAGCCCTGTATCATCATACAAGTGACCTCACAGTACCCACTGAATTCCATAAGGTTAAATGCAGTGATTGTGTTGTAGCTTTCGAGGTCAATTACATGGTATGTGAATGGAAAGGTGTGATTGCACGAGAAAACTAGGCTAGGTTTTGATGTAGAGAGATGACGCTTGATAAACTCGAGAGAGGTGAGTAAGTTGAGCCATGACTTGCAAACGGATTTGCAACTTATGATGGTCTTAACAGGAAGACTGGAAAATATATCCATCATGATATCAGATGGTACGTCTGCCAAAGATGCTTCTTGCCTCATCTGGGTTATAATTCCTGAAATTCAAAGTGAATGAAATATTAACCTAACTGGTTGAATTTATGCTCCCAACGGAAAACCAGTGATTCCTGCGATTTTTTTGGCACAAGAGTTGGTGACATTCCCGCCAAATTTACCCAGGAATAATAACGATTTTCCGATAATCCCAACGCAATAAAACGTAATTCCACCAAATATACCGAGGAATGCCAACGATTTTTTTATAATTCCAACAGAAAGAACGTAATTTTTCCGTTGTGATGGAATCAGAAAACACGCGTAGGGAGAATCGCAGTTATGAAAAAAAAAACTTTGAGAATAAATAAAAATAGATATTTCTAGCTCATACCTGACAGTCAACTCGAAAAAATTATCGTTGATTTTATCGGGGTTAGAAGCATGCCAAAAATATAATTAGATTAGACACTTTGTTTTATTTATAGGGATTGATCATTGATGGGAGTAATAGTAACTAAGAGTATTGGAAATTTTGACAATTAAGTCTTATAGAACTAGAATGCTCTCCACAATGGTGTTTCTTCTAATTTAGGGTATTTTGAAGTTATTATAGATTTATATTTGTTACCAAATTCTTACTAGGAAACTGAATTATTTTTTTTGGTAGCAAAAATTTTATGTTAAAGGGCAAGGCAAGGAATGCGATTTAGTGCCACAAAAAACGAAATAACAAATATTAAAGACTAAAGGAAATAAAATATCCCAATTCAGTCCTATTCTTTTTTTTGTAGCTATTCAGTCCTATTATGTTAGAATATCTTTCCTAGTGGTAAGAAATCCCAGTTCAGTCCTATTCTGAATAGTTTCCAATAATAAGGAGGAAACTGAATTGAGTTAAGATATATGATCTAAGATATTTGAATTAATTGTTCCGTCCTAGTTGTAATTGAATTGAATTAATATTTATGATCTAAGAATTTGAATTAATAGTTCTGACTGCTGCTTAAGCACACCTGGAAGTGATTGTTGATCAGTTTCTTCAATTATAGGAACTTCATAAACTTGAGTTAACTGCAGGCGTCTAAGCAGTTTTTTGGGATCTGAATCTCTTGTTTCATTTTTGTGATTCATCTAATAATTAAAACAGGAAATCCGACGCCCCTTTTTCGTCCATTTATTCTATGTTTTTCCTCTAACATGGAGCACATTTTGTGCAATAAAATGGGAAAATAACAAATCTCTCTTAAGTTGCAATTTGAGTTGACCTACTTTCTTTTCCCCTTGAACCACTCCGTTTCTTCAAGGAATAGATAGTCCGTATAACCCACGATGGGATCAATGATGTAAAAAGTCTCTCTGTTTTATTTGTTAAGAGGCGCATTTAGCTTGAGTCTCCTGGGAAAGCTCGGATTAGCCAAGAAATGGCGGCCATAAGTAACAAGATCAGCACCGTTTTCAGCTATAGCTCTGTTACCGTCTTCCCTATCGTACGGGTACCCACTAGCAGCAATAACAGTACCCTTGAAGGCCTTCCTCATTGGCACAAGACTATGCGGACATTCATATTTCTCCATAACAGTTCTCATCCTCGGTTCCATCATGTGGTAGTAAAGAAGCCTGTATTTGTTCAAAGCCTCAGCCATTTAAAGGTCAAGAGCTTTCGGGTTTCAGTCGCCACATTCCATGTAGTTTGCAAATGGAGAAAGCCTAATTCCAACTCTATCAGCCCCTACCACCTTAGCAACAGCTTCACATACTTCAAGAGAGAATCTGTAACTATTCTCCAAAGATCCTCCGTATTGATCCGTATTTCATAAACTAGTCTATTAGACAACCCTGATGCACTTCGTATCCGTGCATCATAAATTGAAGGTCATTTACTCATTATTAAGAATATTCAGTTTATTCAGGTTGTTGGACATTAAGGATGAAAACGACAACCGAAAGCTGAAATTAAACTCACACCATAAAGCAGAACAAGGCAGAATAACTTTTCCAGAATTTATCTACTCCTTATAATGAACCTAAACAGAAAATACGTTGTTATTTTAAGATTAAGAGAGTGAGTACGGATGACAAGAAGAAAGCGCAAGACAGCTTCTCTCTCCTCAATTTGCTTACAAATAGTAAACTTAAATGATGAAAATATGAAAATCTCCTTGTCTAATATACGTGATACATGATGTTGTTGTACTTTTTGCCGAAAAACGAAAGCTTATTTGTACTACTTCTGATTTTGCTGGTTTGGAATAATTTCAAGTCCTCCTTTGCAAGACTTTTTGAGTGAAAGAAAGCTCGGGCTGTGAAGCATCCCTGTATAATCTGACTTACGACCAGGCATCTCTGATATACACATTACTCTACCAGTTTTACTCTAGCTGGAGTAATATAAAAGGCCTCGTCTATACAATTTAATCAAGACGTCACCATTGCTTGTGACACCCCGAACGTGGAGCCATCACATCCCCCGCACTAGTACACAACACATATATGAAATGGCAGTCCGTATACACACTAAGCACTAGCAAACGGGAGATACTCAAGACCCACGGCTAACTAGGCGGCACTATACATACTGTCGTCTGAGAAAGCATACACTAGCAGAAGCGAATAAAACATTCAACAAGCAGTGCCACGAACTGACCATATTTAAAGCATGATAATTCAAACTTCATAACCATATATACATAAGGAAGTTACAAAGGCCAAAGTAAACATGCTACAGCTAGGCCGCACTGGCCACAGTTTTCAAAAGGATAACGGTATTCAACTTATATTTGTAATATACATGCCATCAACTAAAGTAAGCTAAGTACGGACTCACAGTAATCCTAGTTGGACTCAACTCTAAAGGAAAAAGGACTAGACACACATGTCGCCTAGTCGACTCCAACCTGCAACCAATAAAAGGGACAAGAAAGAGAGAGAAAGAGGGTCAATCGAGTGACTAGTGAGGCGGAAGGAATATACAAGATATATAATGCAAGAGAAGAGATATGCAATACAATACGATGTAATCGCCTTGACCCGATATAGTCCCTTTTTAATCTTCCAATAACGATACAATCATTGTAGATTCAAGAACAAGGGGCCTATATCGAATTAAGGGTTTTCAATCAATCAGTTTGGCACCGAGTTATGCCATTCTCCAACCTTTACTCCACAATCAAGAACGAACAATAACAATAACTATAACAAGAAATCATCCCTTTTTCCTCCAGGAGACAAAAGGGTTAATTAGGCCCTTGTTGTCCAATAACACTCGAGTCATAGCCCATTTCGGTACTATGCTCCTTCGGCTTACCGACAGTAGGCACGCACATTATCACCTATCTCCGAAGATAATACGGGCCCCCGTAGAGGACTCAATTAAGGTTCACCGTCGACCCATTACCTTCTTGTTGGAAAACAGGAATCAGAAAGCAGCGGAAATTTAAAAAAAATTTCCAACAAAAGGATCTTGGACTCGCAATCGTGTATCCAAATTCGTAGTGATTAGAAACTTACTTTTCAATAATCTTTCTTGAAGCGTTTCAAGCCACCCAAGAACGCTCTTCTCGCGGCTTGATCCCCTCTCCTTGGTAAAGCTCGAATCTCCAAAACTTCTAACTTGAAACTCTCTACAGATAGTCCACCAACTTGACTACAATCTAACTAGTAAGGATGCTAGTTCTCTAGTTAGTGTTTAGGCTTAACCTAGGGTTCAATTTATCTTGGAGAAAGGATGGTGTTCAACACATGAACCAAAAGAATTCAATCACTCTCTAAGGGGAGCATGAGCTCCCCTATATAGAGGAAAGGGAGTGGCCGAAAATCCCTAGTCCTTATGGGCAAAGGATTTTGGTCCCTCTCTCCTATTACTTGATCATCAAGTAATTTTGACTTTGACTTTGAATTCTAATTCAAATCAACTTTTAAGAGAGCTAAAAATATCCAAACCCTTTTGGATATTATTATACTTTATTTATTAATAAATAAATAACTTATTTTATCTAATTAATTCATAATTAATTAACTAGATTAATTTTCTCCAAAATAAGACTTTCTTTTTAATTCAAAATTAAACCAAAGTCTATTAAATAATTAACACATTTAATTATTTAATATATAATCAAACATACACGTGTGGCACACGTGTCCCAAGGACACGTGTCCAGTCAAGTGACCCACACGTGTGGTTTCACACGTGTGGAACCCTCTTGGCTTGATTAACTCGTTTAATCTTTTTAAAGCCTCAACTCATGTAACCAAGTTGTTGTGTGTGACCCTCTAGGTTCTCAATTCAATTAGCAGTGACCCTAATTAATTAATTCACTAATTAATTAATCAGTCCACAGATTAAACAACCATAGTCTAGCAACAAATGTTTAACCCCTAGCTGAATTGGAATGTATCGATTCGATAGAACCTTTAAGTCATTGATTTATGTGAGATACAATCCTCCTACTTACTATCTCTCAACCAAGATCCAGGGTAAGGGAGTAATCAGAACCCTAATAATCCGATCTTAAAGCTAAGTGCATTTCATATACATTTGATCTCAATCCAAGAAACCCTTTTCTTGATATCTTGATCTACTGCCATGGCCAAGGACTCCATATGGCATATGAATTACTTACACAATAAGAGTTCACCTTGCAGATGCAAGTGTAGGTCCTTTCTTGATTCTCATTCACTTTCATGAATCACTTGTGCAGCCCCAGCATAAGCCTTGAATCGGTTGTCTAAGGCGACACCCTTTAAAGCTTATACCTAAGACTCCAGAGTTAACTCATAAGGCATCATTTACTTTGGCCAATAATGGCAGACATGTACGGTAATATGCCATTATTCATTGTTTACATTCCATGTGGCTAAGCCTTGGAGATAAGCAGCGGCCCGTAGGTGTGGCCTGAAATCATGAAGGATATATCACACGCCATTTTGGCGTGTGATAAAAATCATGGATTATCTCAGGGATGGAAAATGACAACTTTCTCCACATATTCTACACAATTACAAATTCTACCACATATAAAATACACGCTCAGTCTGGATATGAAGAAAGAAAAACCCTAGAGGCAAATCAGTTCCTCCAGCAGCCTCTTCCCTGTGCGTCTACGGTACAGTGATTTTTAACATTCAAAGATTTGGGGAAAATTGATGCAAAGAATAAAAAAAGAATAGGAGAGTTAACAATTTCATACCTTTGCCTGAAAAATAGCAACTTGATTAAACAGAAGATCAATTCGGTGGTGATGCTTCGTCAGATCTGAGAGACATTAGGTGGACTTAGGTTACATCTCTGCGAAAGTGCAGAGCGAGAAGAAGGAAGAAATGAAACTGAATTTTTTGGGAACAGAAAGAGAATCCCCAATTGTTAAAAGCGAGGTCATTTAGGTCATTTTATCCAAAACTCCTTCATTTACCAGGCAAAAGTAAATGGCCAAATTAATACACATGACATATCATATACACAAAACATGATAAGTAAACAACTAATTTAATAATTATAACATTATGTTTATACCCCATTATCATAACATGCAAAAACCATCCTAGCAAAAGTAAATGAAACCTAAAGTGACATGGAACCTCAAGTCTAAGGATTAATTAATCACATCAATGACTCGTGAGATATTTCCTAATCTGGAAGTTTCCATTTCCTGAAATAGAAACTTCCTTTCCCATTTAGGAATCTTCTCACACGGGGCACCTCAGTGAACTTACTTATTAAAGTAAGCACCCTCATGTATCATGCACGTATCAACTATACACTTAGCACCTACATGAAACAAGGTGGTCCTTCTTAAGGGCGTGATCCCACAAGCAAGCCTTAGAGGAGTCAGGTTGACACTCCCACTGTCGGTAGGACTCATCGGCTTGGAGTATTTTACTAATCATGACTTATGTGATATAGGGCTCGTTTCATGAACCATTTCACCTAAATGGTAGAGTCCTAAAGTCATCAGGATTAGGGGAGTTCTCATACATGCACAGCTAAAGTAAACGCATACCAAACAAGAGCATATAAAGAAGTGTTGCCTCAATTTGTCATTTTATTCAAAGATTGTCTGCGATTATAATAAGGAAAGTCACAAAGCGGATATACAATCGGCTTTTAGGGTAATATTCCTAACAATCTCCCACTTGCCAGTCAAAGCCATTGTAAAGCTACTCTAAGACCCATCTTCTGAAGATGACCTTGGAAAGCTTCTCGACTAAGGGGTTTAGTAAGTGGATCTGCCACGTTCTCTGCTGATGCGACCCTCTCAATTTGCGCATCTCCTCTTTTGATAATATCACGGATTAGGTGATACTTCCTCATAATGTGCTTGGTCCGTTGGTGAGATCTTGGTTCTCTTGCTTGAGCAACCGCCCCAGTGTTGTCACAAAACACAGTAATGGAGTCTTTCATGCTAGGAACAACATTCAACTCTTGAATGAAGTTTCTAATCCAAACACCTTCCTTAGCTGCATCATTTGTAGCTAAGTATTCGGCCTCAGTGGTCGAATCTGCAGTGGTCGTTTGTTGGAACTCTTCCAACTCACTGCTCTGCCGTTTAGGCAGAGAATGTATCCTGACATTGACTTAAAATCATCTAAGTCGGATGCAAAGCTTGCATCGCAGTATCCTTCGACAGTAAGATCTTTCTGACCTCCATAAACTAAGAATAAATCTTTAGTACTTTTCAAGTACTTAAGAATATTCTTTACGGCAGTCCATTGACCATCTCCAGGGTCAGATTGGAAACGACTTGTTACACTAAGTGCATAAGCCACATCCGGTCGAGTACATAACATTGCATACATTATGCTACCTATTGCTGATGCATAAGGTGTATGAGTCATTCTTTCCTTCTCAAGGTTAGTCTTAGGGCACATCTTCTTAGAGAGAGATGTTCCTACACTCATAGGAAGGTTCTTAACCTTTGCTGACTCCATATTGAATCTCTTCAATACTTTGTCAATGTACATCGACTGTGATAGTCCTATTAACCTTCTAGATCTATCTCGATAGATTTTAATTCCTAGGATATAGGACGCATCACCAAGATCTTTCATCTCGAATTGGTTTGATAACCATAACTTAGTTACTTTCATGTCATCCTTCGAATTCCCAATAAGAAGGATGTCATCAACATAAAGTACTAAGAATTGCACTGAGGTCTCCAATTCCTTTCTATACACACATGATTCATTTGAAATTTGAATGAATCCAAACGCTTTGACTGATTCATCAAATCAAATATTCCAATTCCTAGAAGCTTGTTTCAATCCATAGCTTGATCTTTGGAGTTTGCAAACCTTTTGCTCACTCCTACTGAATGTGAAACCTATGGGTTGCTCCATATAAATGTCTTTATCAATGTCACCATTGAGAAAGGCAGTTTTCACATCCATTTGCCATATCTCATAGTCATAATATGCAACAATGGCAAGCATGACCCGAATGGACTTTTGCATTGCAACTGGCGAAAAGGTTTCATCAAAGTCCACGCCGGGTCTTTGAGTGAATCCTTTTGCAACCAGTCTTACCTTGTAGGTTGCAATGCTTCCATCAACTCCAAGATTTCTCTCAAAGATCCATTTGCAACCTATGGGTTTTTGCCCCATCAGGCAAATCTACCAAGGTCTTAACTTGGTTGGAGTTCATGGAATCCATTTCGGATTTCATGGCTTCTATCCACTGTTCAGAGTCAGAATCTGAAAGTGTCTCCTCATATGTTAAAGGATCATTATCCTTTTGAGAGATCTCATGGAAGAATCCATACCATCTCTCCGGCTGTCTAGGAGTGCGTTCAGAACGCCTTAGAGGAGGATTTACGTGTGTATCGAAATTCGTGATTGGTTGTTGTTGATCAGAAGGGGACGTTTCTTCAGTGGGTGGTGTGGGATCACTTTGTACTTCCTCTAATTCTATGGTACTTCCTCTAATTCTATGATCTTACCTTTCTTTTCTTTAAGGAACGGTTCCTCAAGAAAACTAGCATTTCTGGAAACAAACACCTTTTGCTCAGATTGATCATAGAAGTAGTATCCTAAGGATTCCTTAGGATAACCTACAAAGTAGCATAAGTTAGAACGAGATTTTAACTTATCTCCCACTGTCCTCTTCACGTAAGCAGGACAACCCCAAACTCTTAAGTAAGAATAACTAGGGATTTTACCATATTTCATAGGGCGTTTTAGGGACTGACTTAGAGGGAACTAGATTCAAAATTTGTGCTGCACTTTCTAGGGTATAACCCCAGAAAGAAGGTGGTAAGTCAGTGAAACTCATCATGGAACGAACCATATCAAGTAGAGTTCGATTCCTTCTCTCAGAAACTCCATTGAGTTGAGGAGTTCCCGGAGGTGTCCACTGAGAGATAATCCCATTATCTTTGAGATGATTAAGGAATTCTTCACTAAGATACTCGCCTCCTCGATCAGATCGAAGTGCTTTGATCTTGTGACCAGTTTGGTTCTCAACCTCCTTCTGAAATTCTAGGAATTTCTCAAATGCTTCAGATTTATACTTCATTAAGTATACATAACCATATCGACTAAAGTCATCGGTAAAGGTTATGAAATACTGATGATTGTTTCTAGTGCTTACACTAAGCGGTCCACAAACATCAGAATGGATCAAATCCAAGGCCTTAGTGGCACGTTCCACAGTTCCTTTGAAAGGAACTTTAGACATTTTTCCTTTGAGATAGGATTCGCAAGAAGTTAACTCTTTGAGATCATTTTCAGAGAATGATCCTAAAGTGTTCATCTTGCTAATTCTGTTCTTGGAAATGTGTCCTAATCTAGCGTGCCATAAGGGAGCTGAAACTTTGTCATCTCTCTTACGTTTAGTTTCTCGTTGTATATTCATAATATTGATATTCTGAGTTAGATAAAATCCATTACTTAGAGTACCGATGTGAACGGAAGAGTTGTTCCATTTGATAAAGTATTTACCATTCTTAATATAAGTTTCATAACCTTCACAATCTAAAATTGGAACTGAAATTATATTACGAATAATGCTCGGTACATAAAGGACTTTATTTAAAACTAACTCAAAACTACCTAAATCTAATCTAATTGTGCCTAAAGCTCGAGCTTCAACATTTGAGCCATCGTCGATCTTCAAGACACATTCTCCTTCTTTGAGTTGTTGGACTTCACTTAGCATCTGTACATCATTACAGATATGAGTTCCACAACCGGTATCAAGTACCCAAGAACTAGAATTAATAGAAAGATTTATTTCAACGAGAAACCTACATTTCTTTAGAGTAGCCTTGTACTCTGGGCAGTTTCTCCTCCAATGTCCCGCTTTGCCACAATGAAAGCAAACATCCTCTTTCTGATCACGCATCTTCTTTTGGGCCCTCCCCTTCGAAACGCCACCAGTGGGCCTAAGGGGTTTCTTCTTCTTCTTTTGGGCTTTCTTGCCCTTACCTTTAGAAGGCCCAGAAGAGGAAGATGGAGCATTCACCATCAGAACCTTATTTTCCTTCTTGATCGTGCTTTCAGCAGTCACAAGCTGACTAATCAGCTCAGCTACAGTAGCACCAGCATGATTCATATTGAAATTAAGGACAAATAGGTTGAATGATGGTGGGAGCGAGGCTAGCAACAAGTCCACTGAAAGCTCATCTTTCAGTGGCATGTCCATGGAAGCAAGTTTCTCAGTAAGGGCGAGAAACTTGAGTCCATATTCATGGACACTTGAACCTTCCCTCATTCTCAAGTGGAACAATTCCTTTGAAGTGTTATACCTTGTAACACGTTCATGAGGGCGGTAAAGTTGCTCTAAGTGGTCGTAAATCTCCCAAGCAAATTTCATGGCCTCATGTTGCCTTTGCAAGTCCGGAGACATGTTAGCCAACATAAGGCAACGGGCTTGGAGATTATCATCCTTCCACTTCTAGATCGCGTCCCGCTCGACCCGAGTGGGAGCGTCCCCTTCGGGACTAGGCTCCCCTTCGAAGAGAACATAAGTTCTCTTCTCATAATCTAAAATGATTTTCAGATTCCTCAGCCAATCAGAATAGTTGGGACCAGTCAACTTGTTTGACTCGAGGATCGATACAAGAGGGTTTTTGGTTGCCATTTCAAAACACGTAGAGAATCACAGAATCTACGATCTAAATGGTAAGACAGAGAACTAGTGAGCATGTTGAATTATAACGATATACAAAAGATAAGGTATTTAATCTAATGTAGCTCCCACTGTTTTTCAAAGATCTACAATTCCCAAAGATCTAAGAGGAACATGTTTCCCAATGGGTACTAAGATCCTAGGCATTTTACCTCGAACCCACGACTCGCGGACATTCTAAGTAAGAACCCTAGGTAGGTACAACTTACCAATTCTAACACCTTTAGAACTCTTAGTAATTGTTTTTGCATCACCTTTCTTTCAATATGGACCCACGACTCGTGCGACATCCATATTTACTTAGGCGTTAAGCTAGACCCATCAATCATAAGATCATGATCAAAACTTAGTTCGAACGACCCACGACTCGCGGACATCGCTCTTGCTAAAATTGATCACGAAATATTGATCATTTAAAATGATCAATTAGGTAACTAAGAACTAATAAGCTCCATTAGCTATCCCACGACTCGCGGACAATAACTAGCTTCACTTACTAAACTTAAAACCTATTGATGGAATGCTAGGAATTTAATTCGAAATTTGCATCTCGAATTAAACACCTATTTGTTCGAAATTAGCTTAATATTTAATGGGAATTTTCGAATCAACCGGAGAGTTGTCCGGTTCGACCTCACCAACATATATGTTATCCAATTTTATTAGTCTTGATTAATGCAAGTACAACTTAAATGCATTTCAAACAAGCACATAAACAGATAACATGTCCTAGCATGATACTAACATGAGATGATCATTGGTTCTACCTATCTTATGCGTGATATGTGGGAGCCACTCCACAATCACAAGTTCTAACATACATGCCACATAAACAGTTTAAATCACATAAGGGAAAGCGGTAACAAAATACGAGCCCTATCTCTATTACATTTTACAATTGAGATTCCCCTCCCTAACATTTTGAGGGGTCTTCACTTATGGCCTCCTTGTTACTTGAATGTGGTCCATCTTACTCTATGGGCGCATTGTCTCCAAAATGAAAATAAAACCTCACCACCTATTCTACTCTCAAAAAATGAAAAAATACTGAAAAGTAATAAGGCTCAATCTTCATATTGGCCTTAGACAAATACACGAGGCATACCCCGGCCTCAAAAACAGTAATATGGAAAGCCACATAATAAACCACATAACAGTACACACATAAGTGAGGCTCCAACCTCAATTGAAAAACGCAACTATAGGGCTCCAACCCCAATTTAAACCATACATGTGCATAAATTAAAACCATACATAAGTCTAAACCCATGATCACCTAACATGCAACTTGCGAGAATTTAAATGTAGCCAATAAATTAAAATTCCCGTTTCAAGTCCTAATGACTTAAAACATGACTTGATGCAAGTCTTATTTATAAAAGTTTTCAATAAATCCCAAACTACTAAAACAAATAAAATTCCAATTAATTTCTTAAATTTAATAATTTTATTAAAGATGTATTTTCCCAAAATATAAAATGTTTCTATTTCTCGAAAATTCCAATTTTAAGCTTTATTCAAAATTAAAATAAATTAAATTAAATTTTAATAATAAAAAAATAATAAATTTAAAATCGGGACTGGATTGCACGAAATACGAAAACGGATTACGAGGGGAAAAATGGGGTTGTGTGCACACGCAGTGCGCAGTCCTCTTGCCCAGCTTGCGGGCAATCCCGACGGGCGCGTCTAGGCGAGCCCGGAAGGCCTCCCGCGCTGTTGCGGGAGAGTGTTGGGCGGTGTCGCCCGTGCGCGCGGCTGGGCAGGCTTCGCGCGCGGGGTTTCGCGTGTTCGTAATCCTGGCTTTTCGTTTCGTGTTTTCGTTCAAAAGCAAAACCAATCCAAGAAATCCAAAAACAGTTTATACAGTTTTAAATCTAAAACAATTTTCAAAACAAATTTTACAAAACCAGTTTTCAGAAACTTTCAGGAAAAATACAGTTTCGTAATTCAGGCTTTCTAAAACAATTACAAATACTCAATCGCATCAAGCCTAAGAATTTCTACCAAATTTAGAATAATTGAGACGAATCAAAAACACGATTAACGAGGTGGCTCTGATACCACTTGTTGGAAAACGGGAATCAGAAACAGCAGAAATTTAAAAAAAATTTCCAACAAAAGGATCTTGGACTCGCAATCGTGTATCCAAATTCGTAGAGATTAGAAATTTACTTTTCAATAATCTTTCTTCAAGCGTTTCAAGCCACCCAAGAATACTCTTCTTGCGGCTTGATCCCCTCTCCTTGGTAAAGCTCAAATCTTCAAAACTTCTAACTTGAAGCTCTCTAGAGATAGTCCACCAACTTGACTACAATCTAACTAGTAAGGATGCTAGTTCTCTAGTTAGTGTTTAGGCTTAACCTAGGGTTCAATTTATCTTGGAGAAAGGATGGTGTTCAACACATGAACCAAAAGAATTCAATCACTCTCTAAGGGGAGCATGAGCTCCCCTATATATAGGAAAGGGAGTGGCCGAAAATCCCTAGTCCTTATGGGCTAAGGATTTTGGTCCCTCTCTCCTATTACTTGATCATCAAGTAATTTTGACTTTGACTTTGAATTCTAATTCAAATCAACTTTTAAGAGAGCTAAAAATATCCAAACCCTTTTGGATATTATTATACTTTATTTATTAATAAATAATTAACTTATTTTATCTAATTAATTCATAATTAATTAACTAGATTAATTTTCTCCAAAATAAGACTTTCTTTTTAATTCAAAATTAAACCAAAGTCTATTTGATCTGGCTCAAATCTGGTCGATCTGACGTGGTCGATCTGGCTGTCAGATATGGGTCAATCAGTCAAGAATTTGTTTGAGTGGGTTCTTATTGACCTGAAAGCACTAACACACGTGAGCTAAGTACCAAATTGGGGGACTTGGGGTTTTACCCAAGTTTGGCACTCCGACGCTCAAGTCAGTAATGGAGCTCTATAGAGAGAGAATAAATGCAATTGAATGCGTATTAAAAGCTTACCAACTACTGTTCCAAGTCAGTAATGTGTGTACTGTAGGTGGGCATTAATGGCTTTGCCAGTCATCGATCTAGATGTCGGACGATGGAACTGGCTTGAGGCGGGTCGTTTGTACCTTCTATCCCCTTTGGGTAAAAGCAAGGACTGACGGTCATTAATGAGCCGTAGTACATCTGTTCCAGGGAATGGGAAGTATACACGGGTCCCGATAGGAGTGCTTTACAATATTTGGGTGTCTGGTGACGTATGTAGTCGATCTGGAGATCGACATTGCCTTCCGGGATCTTCAACTGTGGGTTTCCTCATAGGAGAGGACCCTATATCGATCTGATGATCTGATGATCGGGTGACATGTAAATCGACCTGATGTCCTTGTGCAGACCTGATGATTCGAGGACCCTATATCGATCTGATGATCTGTCCAAAAAGGTCGTTTCTGGTTTGTCCAGGTTGGTGCAAAGGTCCACGTGGCACCAACTGGGGGTGGCCACATGGCCTCGTACTATCATGCCATGTCCGAGGTCCCCCAAATTGCCAGTGTCAATTTTCGCAGTGGTAATTTCATCGATCTGGCAATGGTTAGGGGAACCGTCATGACCGTTTAAATCGAGCCGTCGCCTCAGTTATGGGCGCGACTTTTTGAGTTCACCGACCTGACGCCGCATTTAATGCGACGTGACCTTTGAGGGAGGTGGCGTGTCCGGGGTAATAATGGCGTCGTTTCGTATTTCGAGACGTTACCTTTTCACCCTCTATAAATAGGGGGTCACTCTCAACCCTCATTTCACTGTTTTCATATCACATCCATCGAGCTGCTCCGATCTGCAACTGTTGCCCGCCACTCTTTCGAGGCTCATTCGATCTGCTTTCAAGGTAAAATTCTATTTCTTCTCCCATCTTCTCATGGCTCGCGGCCAGATCGAAACTGCAGGGGACTCGGTGTAGTTGCTTTTACGCCGTCTCCCAAACGAGAGATCGATCAGAGGGTCCCCCCGCTTCCGGATGCGAGTTTTGAGTTACGAGTCACTCATAGGGTCGGGTGGTACGGCCAATCGCGGGGGACCCGCTTCGACCTCAAAAAGGAAGGGTCCGATGAGACTGGTGGACGAGTCGGAGGCGCAGGAGGTCGAGGAAGAAGAAGAAGAGGTTCAAGAGCAGGTGAACCCCCCGGTGGTGGAGCAACCACGTCATGTCTACCGCACTCTAACCCATGTGACGCAGAGGGCAACCAAGAAGACCCCTACATAGTTCGCGGAAGTTGTGAGAAAGCTGGGTTTGGGCCCCCAGTATGTGGTTCGAATGCCGGTGACTGGGGAGACTGTCGGCAACCCTCTGAGGCCGAGATCGATTGGGCTGTATTACCACGCAGTCAAGTACGGCCTGCGTCTTCCTTTGCCGCGGATCGTTTCCGATCTCCTCGTCCGATTCAATATGTGTCCTGCCCAGCTGACCCCAAATTCGTTCTCCTTGGTTCACTGCATGATGATAATCGTAAAGTGCTTGGGGTTCGCGTTAGAGTTCGAAGATTTCGGAGAGTTTTTTACTTTGAATAGTGCTGCAAAATCTGGCCCTGGCTACTTTAACCTTCAGTCGAAGCCCAATCGGAAGATGGTATCGATCCCATCGTCGTCGCATGGGGTGGACTGGAAGTCCAAGTTCTTCTTCGTCGACCTCCCCGTCGCCCCCTCTTTCTGAACTACTTGGGGCTCTGATGATCCGAAGAGTCTTCCGACTAGATCGACCTCCTGGCTCCATGACCATTTCGATCTGCTTCCTCATTTGGGCCTTCTTGACCATACAAACCTGACGAGGACGGGGCATTTGGTCGAAGCGGGCATTATCCTTGGAACCCGTCGGAGGAACTTCCGTCTTGGTATGCTCCTACTTCGACCGGACCCCACCTCGATCAGGGTCCTTTTTAATAGTGAATTTTCCTCATTATTATCGATCTGAATTTGGTTTTATTCGATCTTCAGATCTTCGGGTGCTAATCATGTCTCGAGCTTCACTGATGAGGGCACGGCGTCAAAGGGAGGCCACAGCCGCTGAGATGCAGCCCGTGGTCGACGCGGCCCGCTCGATTCTCAATGCTCTTCCTGACGCCCAGCGAGTCCATCAGGAGCGGTTCAGAAAGGAGCTGCATGATCAAGGCCCTCCTCAGATCGTTCAGAATGTGGCGATGGAGCCAGCTCGTGGTCAGGAGTTCGTCGATCTGGCTGGGCCTTCAGGGGGTCAGGAAGAGGTCGATATAAATTTAGATCATTTAGACATTTATTTTGATGAAGCCATTGACCCTTATGCCCAGTTTGTTCAGGCAAGGCACGGTGTGGGAAAGAGGCCCCTTAGTGAGACAGCTCGCCAGGTCGAAGAATCTGAGGAATCGGATGAAGAAGCTGAATTGATGGCTTTCCCAACGACCCCACTTCCCCAATGGCCAGCCGGACTCGAGCTAGAGAAAGCGGATGGATCGATGCGTCATCTTGCTTTTGGTACCCCGGACATCGACCTGATATCGGCCTTGTTCAACACTGGATGCATCATCGATGAACAGAAGAAGCTCTCCTTCACAAGATCTTTCGATCAGAAGAGGGCCAAGGCCGCCAGGGGACTTTTTTGTGTAAGTAATTATTTTGTCTCTTTCCCCGTCGAATTCACTTAAATTCGATCTGACCTTCATCTCTTCCTCAGGATGTCCTTCCCGTACTGGTTAACTCGATCCAGGAGGCGGAGGTCTTTAAGGCCGGTAAGCTAAGGTACAAGGAGAAGTACCAAACGGCAAAGGCCCAGCTCGCTTCGATGAACCCCAAGACTTTCCTTCAGCTCGAGGACGATCTCCGAAAAGCTAGAGAGGAAAAGAGGGTCCGAACCGAAGAGAAGGAAACGTTGGAGGTCCAGCTTCAGAGTTCCCATGAGGCCCTTACGAAGGCGGAGAAGAGCCACGAGCAACAGCTGGCGAGGATGGGGGAGGAGTTTTCCAAGCAGCTCGAGGATGCTAGGGCTGCTTCAAAGGAAGAGGGTAGGCAAGAGGTTTTCGACCTGGCCCGATCCAGGATCCAGAAGGGCACCTCCGACCTGCAGCGATATAAGCTCGAGATCGAGCGTTATGCGTTGCGGGAGTTCATGGAAGGTCCTGGTTTTGAGGAGGTTAGCCTGATCGTGGGCAAGGGCGACCTGGCAGAAGGCTTTCAGATCTGTGTGAATCAGCTCAAGGCCCAAAACGTCTTTCCTCTAGAATTCAACTTTGACACAATAGGCCCTCTCTTAGCCGATCCCGTGGCCCCTGGCAGGCCAGAGGAGGAAGAGCCTGTCCAGATCGACTGGGCGACTCACAAGTACGGCCACGCTATTGAAATCGCTAAGGCCAAAAGATCGAAGGGGCGGGTGGAGTGTGAACTGCCACAGCCGGTCGAAGTTGAGCACCTCCTTCCTCCTCTCCGTGAGCTCGGCGGGCCGCGAATCAGATCTGGTAGGGAAACCTCTGCTCCTGTTGAGCTCGATTAGATTCAACCTTGATTTCCAAAACATTACATTCGACCTACTAGCCGGGTTGAGGCTAGGTGAATACTTGCTTTAAATTTTATTGTTTAAACAATCGCCCATCGGGCCACGTAGTGTGGTGAGCTCGATGCGCTAGATAGAATCGAACCCTTTGAAATTGAGGGTCGATCTCTTGCATGAATGAACTTTGTTTCCCATACTTGTTTTTTTTTTCTTTGCAAGTTGACTACTTGTTCGATTTGGCATGCGTGTGGTTCATCGATCTAGGTTTTGCTTACCACTTAGCTAGATCTTTATCGCTTTTGGATCGATAGGTACATTGCGCTCTCGATCTCATTTGGATGTTTGTCTAGTCTTATTGGGCGCTCGCATTTTTCCTTAGTCGTTTTACCATTTACGGCATTCGCGTCGGATCTACATCGATCTCGTTTGATCCCGTCGGATCTAGATCGATCTCATCGGATATCTTGGATCATAAATTTTTGCAAACCATTAATTAATCTCTGGTTCTCACCGGATCTACATCAATCTCCTCGGATCTCTGGATCATAAATTTTTGCAAACCATTAATTAATCTCTGGATCTCACTGGATCTAAAACGATCTCCTTGGATCTCTGGATCATTAATTTTTTAAAATCATTAATCTCTGGATCTCATTGGATCTAAAACGATCTCCTTGGATCTCTGGATCATTAATTTTTGAAAACCATTAATCTCTGGACCTCTTTGGACCTAAATTGATCTCATCGGATCTCTGGATCATCAGGTTTTTTGAAAATCATTAATCTCTGGATCTCATTGGATCTAAAACGATCTCCTTGGATCTCTGGATCATTAATTTTTGAAAACCATTAATCTCTGGACCTCTTTGGATCTAAAACGATCTCTTTGGACCTCTGGATCGTAAAATTTTTGAGTCATTAATCTCTGGATCTGTTCGGATCTAAGTCGATCTCCTTGGATCTCTGGATTATTAATTTT
Source organism: Lantana camara (assembly GCA_037501455.1). Taxonomy (NCBI): domain Eukaryota; kingdom Viridiplantae; phylum Streptophyta; class Magnoliopsida; order Lamiales; family Verbenaceae; genus Lantana; species Lantana camara. The sequence continues at coordinate 22,716,459 of CM074855.1, read as the reverse complement.
TGAAAATCATTAATCTCTGGATCTCATTGGATCTAAAACGATCTCCTTGGATCTCTGGATCGTAAAGTTTTTGAGTCATTAATCTCTGGATCTGTTCGGATCTAAGTCGATCTCCTTGGATCTCTGGATTATTAATTTTTGAAAATCATTAATCTCTGGATCTCATTGGATCTAAAACGATCTCCTTGGATCTCTGGATCATTAATTTTTGAAAACCATTAATCTCTGGACCTCTTTGGACCTAAATTGATCTCATCGGATCTCTGGATCATCAGGTTTTTTGAAAATCATTAATCTCTGGATCTCATTGGATCTAAAACGATCTCCTTGGATCTCTGGATCATTAATTTTTGAAAACCATTAATCTCTGGACCTCTTTGGATCTAAAACGATCTCCTTGGATCTCTGGATCGTAAAATTTTTGAGTCATTAATCTGTAGATCTGTTCGGATCTAAGTCGATCTCCTTGGATCTCTGGATTATTAGATGCGTTAGGATTTTTAGGATCTCTCTGGGTCTAAAAACGACCTCATTGGATCTCGATCTCTAATAATTATTTAAAAGCATTGAATACGTTAGGATTTTTAGGATCTCCTTGGGTCTAAAAGCGACCTCGTCGGATCTCGATCTCTAACGGCGTTTGAATACTAACTTCGTTAGGATTTTTAGGATCTCGTTGGGTCTAAAAACGACCTTGTTGGATCTCGATCTCTAACGATTGGATGTTGGGGGGGTTCGCTCCACCTCGGCTCATGACCGTAGGTCGAATGAGAGCTTACCCGAGGGGATAGTAACCTGGTATGGGATTACGGATTGACTCCAATCGGATGTCGTCCCCAAAACATGTATATTAATTTACTGAATAGAGATCGATTCTCAGGCGAATTCGACCGCTTTAACCGTTACAACTTGAAATAATTTAAAGGCTAAGTGTAAAATTTCTTCAAGTTGTGCGCATTCCACGGTCTGGGTAATGGCTCCCTGGTCATGTCTTCGAGCCGGTAGGCCATGTTTTTCCCGATCTCCGTGACGCGATAGGGTCCTCCCCAGTTAGGCTCAAGTTTTCCGACATGTTGCAAGACTTCGACCTTCTTTAACACTAGGTCGCCGATCTGAAACGATATGGGCTTCACGTGTTTGTTGTATGATCGAGCCGCCGCTGCCTTATACTGTTTGAGCTTCTTGTAGGCGTGTTCTCTGCTTTCTTCAATCACACCTAGATCTTCGGCTCTGATCTCTGTTTTCCGGTCGAGTTGGTATTGCGATACACGAGCCGTTTCGTGTAACAGCTCCGATGGGATGACGGCTTCAGATCCGTAAACCAGAGAGTATAGTGTTTGTCCCGTGGCTATCCGCGGGGTAGTTCGATACGCCCACAGTACGCCGTCGAGCTCGTCCGTCCATGGCCCCAATTTGGCATCAAGACGGGTCTTGAGATTTTGGATAATGATTCGGTTGGTGACTTCAGCTTGGCCATTTGCTTGCGGATGACCAACTGTGGTGAATCTGAGGTCGATCCCGAGGTCCCGATAATAGCTCTTAGTATTCTCAGATCGAAATTGAGGACCATTGTCGCAGATGAGCACCCTCCGAACCCCAAAACGGCAGATTATGTTCCTCCAGAGGAAATTTCTTATTACTGCATCAGTAATTTTGGGGACTACCTCGGCCTCAACCCACTTTGAGAAGTACTCGACGCATACTATGGCAAACTTTTTCTGTCTGGGTGCCAAGGGGAAGGGATCGATGATGTCGAGCCCCCATTGGTCGAAGGGCCAGCACACATCGATCGGTATCATGGACGCCGGGTGAGTGTGGATTAGGTTACCGTGTTTTTGGCACTTGGGGCATTTTCTAGAGTGAATCTTCGCATCCCACACCATAGTCGGCCAAAAGTACCCACTCCTTAAGATCTTTCGAGCTAGAGCTCGACCTCCAGAGTGGTTCCCGCAGCATCCCTCATGGACTTCTTCTAGGACATCTTGGGCTTGGCTAGGTCGCAGGCACCTTAGAGGGGGACCGGTGAAGGATTTTTTGAACAACCTGCCTTCATGATCTATCATATAGAGCAGAGATCGATATTTTATTCTTTTGGCCTCAGTTTGATTTTGGGGCAAAAGCCCGTCTTTGAGGTAAGCGATAAGATCGTCCATCCAGCAAGGCTCCGGCGGATCGATGGTGGTGATCTCGACCTTTCCTTCATCGATCGCACGGCCCCCCAAGACCATGAACGAGATGGTTGCATCTTTTGTTCCTTGGAATCCATTCACCAGCTTTGATAAGGCATCCGCTCGACCGTTCTCCTCGCGGGGAACCTGCTCAATTTTGAACTCTTTTAGCTTCGAGGCCAGCTCTTTCACCATTTTGAGGTACTCTGCCATGGACTCTTCCCGAGCCTCGTAGGTACCATTGACTTGGCCGACGACGAGCTGAGAGTCAGTCACCACAGATAGCTTATCGATCTTATTTTTCGTAGCGTATCTTAGTCCTGCCACGAGCGCCTAGTACTCCGCCTCGTTGTTAGTTGCTTTAAAATCGAGTTTAATGGTGAAATCGAGCTGGAGTCCCTCTGAACTTGTAAGGCATATGCCCACTCCCCCTCCTTGAGAGGTCGATGAGCCATCCGTGTACATGGTCCAGCTTGGCGAGGTGGGAACGATCTCCATCGAGCTGGTGTTCTTTTCGACTAGGAAGTCAGCCAGAACTTGAGCTTGCTGGACGGCTCGAGGTTGATAGGTGATTTCATGTTGACTCAACTCGACCGCCCATTTCATCATTCGGCCCGACACATCGGGTTTGGACAGGACTTGCCTAAGTGGTTGATCTGTTAGGACGATTATGGGATGAGCTTGGAAGTATAGACGTAGCTTCCGAGCTGCATGTGTGAGGGCGAACACAAACTTCTCGACCTCGAGATAGTTCCGTTCTGCTCCGTGTAGGATCTTGCTTAGGTAGTAGATCGGTAGGTATTTTCAATCTCGGATGGCGATCAAGACTGAGCTGAATGTCTCGTTAGAAAGGGATAGGTAGAGGTACAAGGTCTCACCCTCATTTAGCTTTGCCAGCAATGGGGGAGAGGCTAGGTACTCTTTCAGTTGCTCGAACGCTCGGTCGCATTCCTCATTCCACTCGAACTTCTTCAGATTTCTCAAGATTTTGAAGAACGGGAGGTTGCGCTCGGATGATCGCGATATGAACCGATTGAGGGAGATTATCCGACCTACGAGGGATTGCACCTGGTTGATGCATTGAGGTCGAGGTATGATCTGGATAGCTTTGATTTTCGTGGGATTGGCCTCGATACCTCGCTGGCTCACCATGTACCCCAGAAACTTTCCCCTTTCGACCCCAAATGTGCACTTGTCGGGATTGAGTTTCATCCCGTATTGTCGTAGGATCTCAAACGATCTGCGTAGATGATCTAGATGATGGTACGCCCAGCGGCTCTTCACGATCATGTCGTCGACGTAGACCTCCATGGTCTTCCCGATCTCGCTTTAAACATCAGGTTGACCAGTCTTTGGTACGTGGCTCCCGCGTTCTTCAATCCGAAGGGCATGACCTTGAAGCAGTATATTCCTTTTACCACAATGAAGGTCGTGTGCCCTCGATCTTCGGGGGCCATAGAGATCTGGTAATAGCCTTGGAAAGCATCCATCATGCTGAGCATCTCACATCCAGCTGTCGAGTCGACGAGCTGATCGATACGGGGCAGCGGATATGGATCTTTTGGGCAAACCTTATTGAGGTCGGTGAAGTCGTTGCACATTCTCCATTTCCTGCCTGTTTTTTGCACAAGGACCACATTGCACAGCCAGTCAACGTATTGAGCTGGGGTAACGTATTCTGCATCAAGGAGCTTATTGACCTCCGCCTCAATGATATCATTCCTTGCCCGGCTTTGAGGTCTTAGGTCGTGTGCCCTCGATCTTCGGGGGCCATAGAGATCTGGTAATAGCCTTGGAAAGCATCCATCATGCTGAGCATCTCACATCCAGCTGTCGAGTCGACGAGCTGATCGATACGGGGCAGCGGATATGGATCTTTTGGGCAAACCTTATTGAGGTCGGTGAAGTCGTTGCACATTCTCCATTTCCTGCCTGTTTTTTGCACAAGGACCACATTGCACAGCCAGTCAACGTATTGAGCTGGGGTAACGTATTCTGCATCAAGGAGCTTATTGACCTCCGCCTCAATGATATCATTCCTTGCCCGGCTTTGAGGTCTTAGCTTTTGTTTGATCGGTTTAACCGATGGATCGATCCCGAGCCGGTGGCATATCACTTTCGGATCGACACCGACCAGATCTTTGGCCGTCCACGCGAAGATGTCTGAATTATCCCGCAAAAACTCTATCATCATGATCTCATGTTGGGGGTGCATATTTGCCCCAATCTTGGTGGTCTTGTTGCTATCTTCGGGGATGAGGGCAATCTCCTTAAGCTCTTCGGCGAGTTCGAGTCGCTCGTTGGCCTTTCTCTTTCGAGCTGTCGGAGATCTCTCAGCTTCGCTTTCCTTCGTGGGGAGTTCGATCTCCTCGTCGGCGTAGGTCTGGAGGTCGAGATCTGCAGCTACCTCTTTTCCAGAAGGCTTTTTCAGGACGATGGCATAACAAGCCCAACTGTCCATGACATCGCAAGTCACCTCTCCGACCCCATTCGGGGTGGGCATTTTCAGCTTTTGATGGTACGTTGAGATGATTGCTTTGAATTGAATAGGGCCAGGTCATCCGAAGATCATATTATACGCTAGGGGCATATTGACGATGACGTACTCGACCTCCTGGGTCACCCTCTTGGGGGATGTTTCCATCGAGGTGAGGAGTCGGATGTGCCCCAACGGTATAACTTTTGATCCACCGAACCCGGAGAGCGGTGTTCGGATCGGATCGAGTTTTAGATTATGCAATTTCATTTTAACAAGAGTCGAGTAAGGGATAATGTTCGAGCTGCTTCCATTATCAACTAGGCATTTAGTTACATCATAATTAGCCACGCCTAAGGTCACCACCATCGGACAACTAGGCGCTCCGCCTTCCCGATGAGGGCCTGGGCGGCTATCACTCTCGCTAAAGCTAACCTCCTGCCTCTCCCTCTCTCTACCCTGATCGATCTGGAAGACCTCTTCGTGGGGCCGTTGAACTCTCGAGCTGCTCGCCTGATGTTTCTCTTTCGAGCTGCATTGTAGTCACCGCCCTCATGCCCCCCGGCTATCATATAGATATTTCCGTTGGTGGGGGGATTGTCCTCAGCTCTCTCCAGCGGTTGCTTCCCAGATCTTTTCGGGGGAGATCTTGACCTGGAGCGGTTGCGATCGCTCGACCTTCCCACCTTCTCCGAGTAGTGGTCAATGCGTCGAACGAAATCCTTCAAGTGCCCTCCCTGGATGAGCCTTTCGATCTCATCTCGGAGGGCGTTGCATTCTGCGATGGTGTGGCCCCATTGTTGATGGTAGCCGCAGAACTTCCCCTATTTTTCAGCCTTCGGGCCCTCTCGGATGGGCTTCGGTTTTTTCAGAAGGCTCTGGTCTATGACCACGTAGATCTGGTCTATGGATTTGGTCAAGGGGACATAATTTCGTCAGTCGACTTAGGTCGGTTGGTCGACTTTCCCCTTGATTTTCTTTTGCTCGTTCCCTTTCCGGTGTAGGGGCGAGCTGGACCCAATGACCTGCCTCTCAGACCGAGGCGGAGGACCATGCGTGAGGGCTATCTCCTCAACGCGCATGAAGCCGTGGGCGATATCTTGTATTTCCGTCAGGTTGCGGGGCCCGGCCCTGACGATCTCGTCTGCCCAGAGGCGGTTGCGAAGGGCCCGATGGACTACGAAAAGCAAGGTGTCCATCGTCGGGTTCTCGACCCGAACCACCTCCCTCGAAAAGCGAGTCATGAAATCTCGCAGGGATTCGCCCTCCCTTTGGTAGATGCTGTTGAGGTACGAGGGCGGGAGCTTCTCCCCGGTCATTGAAGAGAAGTGCGCTGAGAACCGGTCTACGAACCGGTTATAGGTCGTTATACACCGGGGCGACAGGCGGATGAACCAATCATGCGTGGGGCCCGTCAACGTGGTGACGAAGAGTTTGGCCCAAATCTGCTGCGGGTGGGAGTGTAGCAGCATCCGATTCTCGAAGGCTGTCACATGTTTTTCGGGATCTGTGGTCCCGTTATACATGGGCAGGCCGGTCGGAATTCGATCTCCGTCACAGGTCATGCGGAGAATGTCCTCGCAGAAGGGGGAAGCTTCCTCCCTGTCGCTGCGGTAACGGAGAGGGCGTCGGTTCAGTCCGACTCGAAGGTCGACCTGCCTCTGGGTGACGTGGGAGCCACGGTCACCCAGGCGGTCTTGGACCCGTCTGCGCGGTGGGTCCACATAATGATCCTGCTCTTTCCCAGCGCGTGCCGCGGCGATTCGGGCGGCCTCCTCCCTAGCGGATCGAGTGGGGATTCGCGCTCGGAGGTCATCGAACTCCTCATTGTCCTCGTCGACCACGCGTTTGCCGCGGTTGTTGCGGCTCGGGTGGTCGGAATCCCCGTGGCCTTCGCGTGGAATTTCTTTGCTCGTTGTAGGGGGTGGCGGTGGCGGAGCGAATTCTTGGACCTGCCCTGCTCCGATCTGGGGGCTAAGGCCCCAGATGATGTGGGCCGGTCGCCCGTCTAGTGGTTGAAAGACATAGAGAACCGGGTTCCCATATGCTTGGACGGCGGGGGCTAACGCATTGCCCACCACGGGACTAGGTATGGTCGTGGCTGGGCTGGCCCTTGGTAGCTCGGGGCGCCTTGGTTCGTGGCCCTCCGTCTGGGCACGCTCGAGCTCGACCCGCCACTGGTCGAGGAAGGCGTCTAGGTCCGCCTGGGTGATCCGGGGAGTGGTGTCAGGCGGGGGAATGGAGGCGTTGGCGCTGGGCCCTATCGGAGGAGCAGCGGGGGTGTTGCCAAGCGGCGTGTTGTGATCATGTCTGCCTTTGGCTACCTCCTCCATGTCCTCCTCTCGGTAGGTATTTCTCGTGTTAACCATGTTGGAAAAAGGGGTGCAGAAAGGCTTTTATCTAGGTCGATGTGAAAAAGGGGTTTCCCACAGACGGCGCCAAACTGATCTGGCTCAAATCTGGTCGATCTGACGTGGTCGATCTGGCTGTCAGATATGGGTCAATCAGTCAAGAATTTGTTTGAGTGGGTTCTTATCGACCTGAAAGCACTAACACACGTGAGCTAAGTATCAAATTGGGGGACTTGGGGTTTTACCCAAGTTTGGCACTCCGACGCTCAAGTAAGTAATGGAGCTCTATAGAGAGAGAATAAATGCAATTGAATGCGTATTAAAAGCTTACCAACTACTGTTCCAAGGGCGAGTATTTATAGCCATGGCCAAATAACACAGTAATGTGTGTACTGTAGGTGGGCATTAATGGCGTTGCCAGTCGTCGATCTGGATATCGGACGATGGAACTGGCTTGAGGCGGGTCGTTTGTACCTTCTATCCCCTTTGGGTAAAAGCAAGGACTGACGGTCATTAATGAGCCGTAGTACGCCTGTTCCAGGGAATGGGAAGTATACACGTGTCCCGACAGGAGTGCTTTACAATATTTGGGTGTCCGGTGACGTATGTAGTCGATCTGGAGATCGATATTGCCTTCCGGGATCTTCAACTGTGGGTTTCCTCATAGGAGAGGACCCTATATCGATCTGATGATCTGATGATCGGGTGACATGTAAATTGACCTGATGTCCTTGTGCAGACCTGATGATCCGAGGACCCTATATCGATCTGATGATCTGTCCAAAAAGGTCGTTTCTGGTTTGTCCAGGTTGGCGCAAAGGTCCACGTGGCACCAACTGGGGGCAGCCACATGGCCTCGTACTATCATGCCATGTCACTATTAAATAATTAACACATTTAATTATTTAATATATAATCAAACATACACGTGTGGCACAAGTGTCCAGTCAAGTGACCCACACGTGTGGTTTCACACGTATGGAACCCTCTTGGCTTGATTAACTCGTTTAATCATTTTAAAGCCTCAACTCATGTAACCAAGTTGTTGTGTGTGACCCTCTAGGTTCTCAATTCAATTAGCAGTGACCCTAATTAATTAATTCACTAATTAATTAATCAGTCCATAAATTAAACGACCATAGTCTAGCAACAGGTGTTTAACCCCTAGCTGAATTGGAATGTATCGATTCGACAGAACCTTTAAGTCATTGATTCATGTGAGATACAATCCTCCTACTTACTATCTCTCAACCAAGATCTAGGGTAAGGGAATAATCAGAACCCTAATAATCCGATCTTAAAACTAAGTGCATTTCATATCCATTTGATCTCAATCCAAGAAACCCTTTTCTTGATATCTTGATCTACTGCCTTGGCCAAGGACTCCATATGGCATATGAATGACTTACACAATAAGATATCACCTTGCAAATGCAAGTGTAGGTCCTTTCTTGATTCTCATTCACTTTCATGAATCACTTGTGCAGTCCCATCATAAGCCTTGAATCAGTTTTCTAAGGTGACACCCTTTAAAGCTTATACCTAAGACTCTAGAGTTAACTCATAAAGTGACATGGAACCTCAAGTCTAAGGATTAATTAATCACATCAATGACTCGTGAGATATTTCCTAATCTGGAAGTTTCCATTTCCTGAAATAGAAACTTCCTTTCCCATTTACGAATGTTCTCACACGGGGCACCTCAGTGAACTTACTTATTAAAGTAAGCACCCTCATGTATCACGCACATATCAACTATACACTTTGCACCTCCATGAAACAAGGTCGTCCTTCTTAAGGGCGTGATCCCACAAGCAAGCCTTAGAGGAGTCAGGTTGACACTCCCACTGTCGGTAGGACTCATCGGCTTGGAGTATTTTACTAATCATGACTTATGTGATATAGGGCTCGGTTCATGAACCATTTCACCTAAATGGTAGAGTCCTAAAGTCATCAGGATTAGGGGAGTTCTCATACATGCACAGCTAAAGTAAACGCATACCAAACAAGAGCATATAAAGAAGTGTTGCCTCAATTCGTTATTTTATTCAAATATTGTCTGTGATTACAATAAGGAAAGGCACAAAGCGGATATACAATCTGCTTTTAGGGCACTATTCCTAACACTTCTCGTATCACCTCATACACATTGCCTCGAATCCCTTCCTAATGGAAACAAGCTATTGAGGATTCATCTGATAAGCACTCGTTCATGCAATGCATGTAAAACACTTTAGTTTCATTTGCTTAAAGTCATGAACTCACACAAGAAAATATATGTATAACCCATTTGATACTTGCAATACACTTTTAACAAAGTCAATAACATAATAGTCAATAACGTATCTATTATAGGTATACATAAACCTATAATAGAAGCGAGGAGCAAATCTAATTCGTGTAGGTTGTATAGGTATAGGCTATTGGTTATAGCAAGAAGATAAACCTCACTTGGATAACCTCGACAAAAAGGGGCAGGAGAATAGGGTAACCTAAATGACCGGATCCTCGGGAAGATCACCTGAACACAAGACATAGGTATGGGTGGCATTAGACTCTAACAAGACCAAATAAGGACTCTCGGTAATGAAGTGCAATGTCATGAGATGGAATAAGATGTAATAAAAGTCATAAAATTGAGTGAACAGGTCTACATGCACGATTAATGCCATGTAATACAATTAAACATATAATCATGCCATATCATATGCAAGGTAGCATGTATGTGGATGGAAACCTGGAATAGGTACTGCAAAAATCATGGAAACGAGCTAGGGAAAACATGATAGCAAAGTTCATGCAACATTCACGCAGGAGTATTTGTGCAGAAACTTTATTCACGCGCATATTATAGAAAATTCATCATAACTTATTGCTCGGGAAGTATTTTAATCGTAAAATTTCTAGTAAAATAGACAACCCTGTCTTTCAAATGATGCATGTCTAAGCTTTTAGATCTTTATGCAAAAATACAGATTTTTGAGCAAAGTCAGAACAATACAGCAACTCTGCTGCAGTAACACCTTTCAAAGACAGCTCTGTTTAGCACATCAAACGAAGTCGGAAAATTCTAAAATTTTATAGGTATACTTCCTAGACATATATGCACTTCTCTGTAAAATACTTTTATAAAATTCGAAGACTTTCTCTGCTCAGTCTGCAATTTCAGATCAGAAAATAGGATAAAACAGGGGACAGTAGTGTCGTTCGGATTTATTTTGAGGTATCAAACGGGCTTGGATGATTACCAAATTTGGCAGATATGTACCTTAATATGTTTTGAATTTCTTGAAAACGACATCGCACGAATTCGAAATTTACTTTTGAAATCTCTGCAGGCATGTTGTTGTCAAATAAGTAGAAGATAAGAATTCATGCCAAACAAGACTACCTACACTCCTAAGCAACGGAACAATTAAACACCCAATAATTCATACTTTTCAATCTACCAAAACCATAAAATTTATCTAATACATCAATAGTTAGATACTCAATTAAACACAAGTTATGAATTTATCAAAGAATTCATGTTCTAACATGATTCCCATTATATTCAATCATAACTTCAACAAGAATCATAAAGATTACTATCTCTCCACATTTTAAATCTTCCAAGTAAACCAAAAATTCAAAAAAACACAAATTTCATTTCATTTAGCATGATTTCAATCATAGTTATGCATGTAGGCCCCATCTCCCAATGAAAGAATCAATAAATTTAAACAATTTCTAATAGAACTCCATAATTTCAGTCTAACTCGATTCTCATATATATGTATCCACATATAACCACAGGATAGTTAAGAAAAAGAGAAAGAGGAAAGAAGGATCCTTACCTTGTTGTTGAATGGACAAAAGGGGTGGTTGATGGTGGTGTGCGGACGTACGTGAGAACAAGCAAGGAAAAATGATTGTGTTCTCTAATTGTTTTCGGGTGTGGGTGAAAGAAATGAGAAAAAGTGAGCTTGTATAAGGTTAAGCGTAAGGGACTTTTGTTTTTGAAAATTTAAGAACTAAAAGTATGGATAAATGAAACCAAAAAAATGAAATGTGGAAGATGCAGGTGTAATAAATCTGATCAAATGTTATTAATTGCAATTAAACCCCTCTAAAATACTTATTATATAAACTAACCTATAATTCTAAATAAAAGCAATTAGATTCCCTAAATTGGTATTTAGCACATAACTCAATTAATTCAAGTAAATTGGAAATTAAACCATGCTTAGACACAATTAAATACATATTATCTTGAGAAAACAATTAAGGTTGATAAAACACGAAATCATAAATTGGTAAATGAAACGCGTAACTCCGAAGCTCACACTTAACGATGTCATATTATCATTTTCGGCTTGTTCAGTATTTATGATATCTAAGATATTTCAACCAATCATCTTTATCTTCGCCAATAGGGGGTTGACCCAAATGGTTTTCTTTGGGCAGTTACCCAAACCATATATATATATATACATATATTTGAATTAAGGGCGAGTTTACTTTATCAGAATAAGTGGGTTTGGTAAAATAAAGACCCATAATCTACGCTTTACTTTAAAAGAAAAAAAATATGTCCTTTTCTCAGAGCCCCGGGTTTTGAACAGAATATGCACGCCTAATTAATCTTATTTTGAAGTCGTTGCTAAATTACCAATATTTCTGGCAGTAGAGAAATTTACTTTTTTATCATGTCGCTTTATCTCTCCACTTATAATTATTTAGGTTTTTTTTTTTCTCTCTCTGGTTATTCTATATTTCTTTTTTTATTTCTGTCGAAAGAATTTAATTACAAATTTTTTATTCAACTTCAGTTTACTTCTACTTCAGATTTCTGCTTTTTAATTTTTGAGAATTGTGTTGGATAAATTTTAGATTTTCTTTTTCTTATTTATCATTTTGTTTTTAATTAATTTTATATGAATTTGATATTTTTAGACATTTATTAGTGGATTGATTTTGCACTTTGAAGGTTTATGGACTCTTTGGTATTTTCTGGTATCTTTAACTCTCATCTTCCGAATTTTAGCAGAAATTGGGTCTCCTTCATGAATAAATCGTGATCTCTGAATAAAAATAAAAAATAAGAGGAGGGGCAAAAATGAAAATATACTCTTAGGGGATGGTTTTTAATATCGAAAAGTAAAAAGATTACTAAAATAAGCTTATATAACAAAAGTGTTTTCTATTGAAGTAAAAAGAAAAGTTGGTATTTTAACCCAAATAATTACAGTTGATAACCAAGATTTGATGGATTGCTATCTATTAAAGTAAACCCGCCCTAACAGTTCAGTTTTAGTTAGTAACTGAATTGAGAAAATCCCAATTCAGACCTATTCTGCCATATTTGCATTTACAAATGCTCCAAAGCCAAGATATTTGTAATTTAACGTCCTGGAATTCAACAATTCAGTAAGATGGCAAATCTATTTACCACTGGCAAAATTAGAATTGAAACAACGGTTTTCATTTATTGGTACTACTTCTGATTTGTGATCCTCTTTTTTCTGGTTCCGAAACAACTTGAGCAAAATAGGGTTCTACCGGGAAACCATGGATTTTTGAGTTTTCGCCCTTGGTTACTGGTTGAACCACTGGAATGGAGTAATTTCACATCCTCCATTACAAAACTTTTGAGTGAAAGAAAACTCGGGCTGTGAAACATTCCTCTATAGTTTGACTCAAGCGTAGGCAGCTCCGATATATGCACTACTCTACCAGTTTTACTCTTGCTCGAGTAATATAAAAGGCGACATCTAAACAATTCAATCAAGAATTCACCCTTGCTCAATTCAACCAAGACGTCACCATTGCTGAAAACATTGATGAGTCGTGAAACTGTATAAGGTAGATCATCCAAAAGCCAGATTTGGCTAATCACACATTCTTTTGTCCAGGATTCTTCGACCTCATACTCCTTCATGGACCAAACTAATGTTTCAGAATTTAATCCATTCTTCAATCCGTTCTCCAATAAGTGTAGGCAGTTCCCGGAAGCAATCAGATCCAATGCAGATCTCCTGACAGGCGTAGAAAATGCACTAAATAATTCTGTTTCCAGATCAAAACATAAAATCCAAAAACGGCCCTCAAAATCCTTCGCCAACCAGTGAAGATTTCCATTCAGGAATGTCCCTTTGGTGGAATAAGTGGGGGAATATTTCAATGGGGGCACATCAGGTGCAGCAATGGGAATCATCCTCCATGATCTTGTTCCAAGAGTGTAAACCTCACACATCGAATTAGAGTCTCTAATGTCAAAATAAATTCTAACAATCTTATATTGGCCATTCATTTTGCTAATCCCGAACCCACAACTATCGTACCCTTGAAAGGCTCTCCCCCGGGGACAAGGAAGCTCAATATACTCTCGTGTGATCGGATTGCAAATGTAATATAGATAAGAACATTTCAATGCCATGCGACATAACATCAAACCATTAACCGAGCCCTTTATCTCCATATAAGTGTCCTCACGGTAACCACTGAATTCCATAAGGTTGAATGCAGTGATTGTGTTGTAGCTTTCGAGTTCAACGACATGGTATAAGGATGCAATGTTGTGATTGTACTCGTATGGAGAGAAAACTAGGCCAGGTTTTGATATGGAGAGATGGCACTTGACAAACTCGGGAGAGTTGAGTAAGTTGAGCCATGACTTGCACACAGATTTGCAACTAATGATGGTTTTAACGGGAAGCCTGGACAAAATATCTATCATGATAGCAGATGGTACGTCTGCCAATGACGCTTCTTGCCTCATCTTGTTCTTGGTATACCGACGGAATACTAACAACTTTTCCATCATCTTTAGGATCGGAAAACACACGTAGAGTGAATATTATAAAACAGAAACTTTGAAATTAAACAAAAGTAGATGCTCGTATTTATAGTTCATACCTGATTGTGAACTCAGGAAATTTTCTTCGAGGTAGGACTTTATCAGGGTTAGAAGCAAAAATGATTAGGGCAATTTGTTTTATTTATAGTCTAAAATACCCCCTCATACTGTATTGGCATTTTTTATTTTTTCACAATAAATTGATAGAAGTCTCATACGACTAGAATTCTCTCCACAATGGTATTTCTTTTTCTTTTAATTTATAGTATTTTGTAATTTATTCAGAATTATGTATATCTGTTGCCTAATTCTTACCAGAAAACTTATTCATTATGCTATTAAGAAAATCGAAATAACCTATTAAAGATTAAACAAAATAATAAGAAATCCCAGATCAGTCCTATTCTATCATATTAGCATTTAACGTCCTGCAATTCTGGGACTACACAAACTATTTTTTTCAGAGAAGGGATCAACCAAATTAGAGGGGAGGTCTCTGTAATAACGAAAAGTAGATGTTGCATTGACATGTGATTATTTCAGATGGGTTTAAGTGTAATTAACACTTTATATTTAAGCTCATCAGAAACCATGAAATATTGCCACACTTATTTCAGAATTCATAAGCACTCTCATTGCTGCTCAAGCACACCTTCAACAGTTTCTTCAATTACAGCAAGAATGTCACAAACTTGAGTTAACTGCAGCATCCAAGCAGCTTCGTGGGGGTTTGAATCTCCTATTGTGTTTCATCTCATAATTGAAACAGGAAATCTAACTCCGCTTTTTCGTCCATTTGTGGGAAAATAATAATCTCTCTTAACTTGCAATTTTGAGTTAATCTACTTATTCTCTTTTCCCCTTGAACCACTCTGTTTCTTCAACAAATGGATAGTCCGTATAACCCACTACAGGATCACTGATGTAAAAAGTCTCCCTGTTATATTTATTAAGCGGAGCATTGAGCTCGAATCTCTTGGGCAGGTCCGGATTAGCCAAGAAATGACGGCCATAAGCAACAAGATCTGTGCGGTTTTCAGCTATAGCTTTGTTCCCATCTTCCCTGTCGTACCCACCAGCAACAATAAAAGTCCCCTTAAAGGCCTTCCTCATTGGAACAACAGTATGCGGACATTCGTACTTCTCCATAACGGTTCTCATCCTCGGTTCCACCATGTGGCAGTAAAGAAGTCCGTATTTGTTCAAAGCCTTAGTCATGTAAAGGCCAAGAGCTTCGGGATTTGAGTCGCCACATTCCATGTAGTTTGCAAATGGAGAAAGCCTGATTCCAACTCTATCAGCCCCAACCTCCTTAGCAACAGCTTCACATACTTCAAGAGCGAATCTGCAACGATTCTCCAGAGATCCTCCGTATTGATCTGTACGGTCATTTACTTGATCTTTCATAAACTGGTCTATTAGATAACCATGCGCTCCATGGATTTCTACCCCATCAAAACCTGAAAAACGGAAGAGTGTCTTTTTCAATATAGAAATTTAACTTATATTAATTATCTCAAAACGGAAGCAGTACGGTTACCTTTCCGGAAAGAATTTTCGAAAATTAATGAAAATACTTATTAGGGATAACTACATTAGCACACCATGAGGTTTTATCTAGTTATACAAATCTCATAGAATTAGAGAAATTACAAAAACTTCCCCTGACAATAAGTTTTAATAACACATGCTATTATATTCCTGAATTTAAAATTAATATACTGACCTGTAAGTGTTAAGTGCAAAATATGGTAATCATAAAAAGATAGAGACGACGTTAAAAAAATTTATCCAACTAGATGTAATATAAATTCTCTGATAGGGGAAGCTTTTGTAATTCCTCATACCTCAGGAGAAGTTGGTGTAATTAGTCTAACCTCAGGGTATGTCGATCGGTATAAATATCCCTGTTAAGTGTTAGGAAAGTCTGATTTCCGCTTTTAGCTTGAAACAGAGCAGAAATTGATCGTTTTGTTTTGATGTTGTTCCTCAAATTAAGCTAAAAAGCTAGAAGTGTAGGACTAGCAAGATAACCTTACCAGCTTCCAAAGCATTTCTTGCAGCAAGTCTGAAATCATCAACAATTCGAGAAATTTCATCTGTTCCCAGGCGTCGTGGAGGAGTGAACAGCGCTACATCCAAACTTGTGGCACTAGACCTTTATCTGTACACGATATTGGAGCCTGCCCATTTGGCTGAAATCCTGAAAAAATGGAGTCATAGCAATAAATAATCAGAAATAAACTTTAGTATGTGGGTGGAAATAATATTCTCGAGTCTTGAGCTATTCCAACTTTGAGTTTCTCTTCATTTTAATTCTCTTATTCCCAGGAAATACATTATACTGTCAAGATCATCAAATATTTAAGAAAAACACAGGAGTCTTGAAACTATACCTGAATTTGAAACCCTGCCTACATGCCAGATCTGACAAAAGAAGACTCCACCTTTGGCATGAACAGCATCTACAATTGGTTCCATGCCTCCACTTGTTCCTTTGTCCATATTCCCGGAGTATCTGGATACCTTCATGAAATGAGAAATTGTTATTCACCACTTAACACCACTTACATATACCATTACAACAGACTTTGTTTGTAATTAGTTTGATTTAACCCTTTTCTTACCCTTGTGCGGTGTCGGAAACTACGGTGGCTTCAGACAAGAGAAAACCACCTTTCGTAGCTCTCTGGGAGTAATGCAATACAGCATGTGGCTGAGGAACGTTGTTGTAAGATCTCTGCCCAGTCAATGGTGCCAGAACTATTCTGTGAAGGAAATATATCAAATAACTAACTCAAGAAGTTATTAGAAAGATTCTTGGATAAGCAATGCAGAACCAAGAATAATATACAGAGGACCCTTCAATGATTAATTAAAAACTCAATCTTTACTGAACATCTCAATCAAATTTGATGACTTTCTTGAACCATAACTTTTCATTGATCAAATGCCCAATTATTATACAAACCATCTGCATAGCCACCGCATTGGAGAATCAGAAATATAAATCAAACATGGGGGTAATAAAGCTACACATAGTCACAGAAACATCTACAAATTTTTTATTATTTTAGTTGGTATGGTTAAAAATCCGTGAATATAGCAAATGAACACTCTGAACGAGTCTGCTCAGATTCAACGAACCTGAGAAAAAGATCGCAATCCTACCATTAGCTAGTGTAGATTAAGGGTACTTCTAGGCCGACGCTTAGTTTTTTATGCTTGTTGTGTGGTTAGTTCGCAGGCTGCTTCCTTAAGTCCTTGAATAGATATCTAATATTCGAGTCAGTAGTACTCAAATACCATTAGTTGGAAGAAACCCATTCTGTAAATTTCCAAGCCTCAATAGTTAAAATCTCAAAGTAAAAGAAAAGGGGGAGAAGATCAAAGTGAAATACCTATGAGAAAGCTGAAATTTCCCCATTTGATAAGGTGTGAGAAGGGGGATTTGCTGCTTCTCTTGCCCCTCTTCAGCTCTGCTTTCCATTTTCTTTCTTGAAAACAAACAATTATGAGCTATGACTTAACTTACCGTAGATTGATGAGAAATGATAATGCACTAATTTATACATCAACCACAAGCTTCTCTTGCATTTATAGACAAGACTTTTCTGAGCTCATAATCTCCATAATGATGGTTGCGGGCTAGTGTGTGGGGGTGAGCTGGGTGTGGGTTCGATCCCTATATTCGGCTCTCACAGGTGAATAAAAAAATTTAAAAAAAAAGCAGGGAAAGGCATATTCTTTTCTCTGTAAATGGTAAACATGAAAAGGAAATGGATTAAAAAAAATATATAGGGCTATCCTTTTTTCTCTCTTTTCTTTTTTCAAAATTGACTAATTATTTCGATAAAGAACACTTTAACCACTTGAATCAATCTTTATTCGAACGTGACTATCCTACTTGCTTCTTCATACATGACAATATACATATATGTCATTCGATACGGGCTCTGCATCCATTATTTTTTTGGAACTATTGAAATTGAGACAAAAGGGTGTGTCAAAATTATGTTTTTCGGCATAACATGTAGTCTTGTACATTCGAAAATTTAGTTCGAATTGTATTCTATTTGAGTAAAATCAATATAATAAGAGATAGTGAGACAGCGTTTTGTAATGATTGTATGATAGTAAAAACTTTAATAAAATAATTAACTAAATAATAAATATAGTACATTAGAATAAAATTTTCAGAAGATTTCATGCCCCAACCTAAGGAGAAATGATTTCAGAAAGATGTTAATTTAAATATTGTAAAAAGAATAATATTTAAGTATGATTGTAGTGATGCATAAATAGAAGTTAGAACTAAAAATGGGTTTATTTTGTTGAAATACTATCAAATTTTATTTTTTAAAGTTAACTTATAAATATTTTTTTTACTATGATAGTTAGTAAAATAGATATAAAACATTATATGCAAATTTACAAATTTTTGGGACGGGATCGGGGCTCCGGAAATAATCCCCCTTTTTTAATTGGCTTTATTCATTCGTACATAATTCAAAAGTAATTTTCATTGGCCGGGCCCAACTGTAAATAATTATTATGATAAAATCTTTCATTCAATTTACTTTAAAATTATATCCGGGAACAATTTGTGAAAAAATAAAACACATGAAATATTCGATTATCCAATAAACAAAAACATGTGATTCTGCAGCAACTATTCAACACTCAACATATCAATTATCCAAATAAAACAAATAAAATTCATCCTCAAAACACAAAATTTTAGAATGGTGTTTGTAATCTTTGTTACTTTCTTTAAAGTGGGTAAGTGGGGGACACCAGAGGTAGGTAACAGGTTTATGTTATGTGATGGTATCTAAATTCCGCTGTGTACGGAGTGGTAGATGTGGATTCCCAAAATTTATATTGTGGAGAAGACTTAGATCTTCTTGGAAGTTGCAAACATGAGCAAACGTGAATTCAAAGGCCAAAGTGGGAGAATATGGAGGTTGGACCCGTTTTGGCATTCTGACGTTCAAACTATTCAAATTAATCGAGGACAGTCGATATAAGTGAGTAGATAGGAGTATATTCAATGTGGGGATAGTAACGTACTTGAGTCATAAATGAGATGATATTTGAAGTTGGGAGCTTGGTACGTGAAAGTACACATAGTCAAAGGTGTCATGATTGCACGCATGGTCCTGGTAATTCACAGTAAGGCTCTTCGTGTTTGGTTTGTCAGAGTAGTGGGAGTAGGAGTACAGAGCATGGGTCGTATTTAATGCTCTCATAGAGAGTGATGTTCTACATTTAATATGATACCGTCGTTGAAGGATCGTATCGAAGAGAGACTTCAGAGTAATCTCGAACTCAAGAAATATAGACCAGGCGGCCGGGGCGGAGAAGGTTGGGGCGAGAGGGAATTCACATAAGAGATTTGAGAAATTGGAAATTGTTATTGCTTACCCTACTAACAAAACAAAGTACAGAATATAGAGATAGACACCTACTGGACCAAGGACTCCCAAAGCAATTAAAATAAAATTACCAAAATACTAACAAGGAAATAAAGGAAATAAAATCATCGATCTAATTCTTAGTATAATCCTTCTGCCAACGTGGAACCTTTGGTACCCTCTTGCTTCTTCTGACTTGAGGAACACTTTCCTCCTCGGAACTTCTTGCAACAGCAGATTCCAGAACTTCACCACCATGAGCAGCAGCATCATGAAGTGCATCATCTCCACCCGGCTCCTCTTGAAGCTCACCTCGTCTCGTACCATCATCTCGAACATCCATATCATAATGCATCCTGCACAGTACACTCTGGATCGACTTTACTGCTCACTCGAAGGACATTTCTGTCGATGGTCCTCCCTAGCTTGAGAAAAGTGGGACCAGGCAAAAAAGGAAGATAATGCTTCCCAAATTATCGGTATAAATGCTAGCTCAAGAGGGAAAGGAACTCAGGGTCGAGGTGCCCCACATGGTCATGTTGTCCAGCAAGGCTCGTGGCAGTACGTGGTGCCATGTCAGCAGAGCGAGAATTACTCCCATCATATCCCCCCAAATCGATGGCCATGGCATGGTGAAGGACCTTGTTGCTCGAGTGGTGCCACATGACGTGGACTTGATCAACCCCGTCGCTCAATGGGTGCTACGTGTCTGACGCATTGACACAGTGGCTCGAGGGTGACTGGAGTGTGAGTGGATGCGTGGGTGGTCCTCATACTGAAGGAAACAATTGGGTTCCTCAGCAACTACTACCCCACACCTACATAATGATTGTACTTTTTGAATTTTAGATTGTAGGGCGTGTCTTTTAAGGCCCAGAAATGCCGCCGGAACGTGGGCTATGGACTTGGTGACTGTAAGTTGCTGGGTTTTAACGGTTAAGACCCCAAACCGTTAGGTGCATTAATGTAAAGTGTGCCACAGGCCCACAAACATATAAAAGCAACACTTGGCCATTTTTTCCATTTTTCACCTTTGCAATTTAGAGCATCTTGAGAGAGAGAGAGAGAGAAAGCATTCCTTCAAGCAAAGGTGAAGAGGACTTCTGATGACCTTCTAGCAACCAACTCTTTTCAATCCCTTAAATTTTTTGAGGTACATACTCGTACTCCAAATTTCTTCTTATCTTCCCCAATCTTCAATCTCTTTTTTTCTTCCTCAATTCTGATGGCCCCAAAATAGTTGTCATGAAAGGATGGAAATTGAGCTCCAAAACCAATTTGAATATCAACCGTTGGATCATCTCTTATCACAGCCGCAGGATTTGTTTTAAAGAGGGGAATCAAAACGATGTCGTTCCAGTTAATGAAGCTTCAATCTCCACCGTTGATGCCGGCGCCAAGGATCTAATGGCTCAGATTCAAACTTATACATGTACGCAGGAGGGGACCAGTACACATGCATGAAAATGGTGGAATGAGCACGTGAAGAAGATGACTCAGCTAGGGTTGGTAGATAAGGGAATTTAAGGAACAATTCAGCTATCTTTTGGCCCAAGAAAGAAGTCTGTCGTATCTGCTCTGTTCTTCTCATTCTTTCCCCTGTTTCTTTCCTTTTCCAGTTTTTACAGTAGATTCCAGTTAATGTTTGTTTGTATTGCATTGGAACAATTCAACTTAATATAATTCAGTTGTTTGCATGGGGTTTTGGTGTTCATTTCCGTTATACGTATATCTTAAATCCTTACAATTGGTATCTAGAGCCGTAAGATCCGAACGGCCTAAACATGGCAGAGGGTCTGTGTTCTAAGGAATTGCTGGAATGCATAAAAAAACAAGAGGCAGCCTTAAACGAGGAGAAACGTTAAGGTTGGCTTCTGATAGAAAAAATGACGAAAGGTATAAGGATCTTTCAGGAAATATGGACAAGCTAGTTCTTCAGTTAGGAGCCATTGCAGAACAGATGCAAATTTACAACAAAAACAAACCAGTGCTGGGTGATGGACCTTCTGCAGTTACTGACCTAGAGCTTGATTCAGCAGTAAACAGAAGTAACAATGTGAAGAATCAATCTACGGGTACTCAAGTAACAGCTCAGTCTACTAAACACTTTGATTTCCCACTATTTGATGGAGTTAATCCTAGATCTTGGATAAGAAAAGCACAACGATATTTTCAGTTCGTATATACTCCTGAAAATGAGAAAGTGCAAATTACATCTATGTACTTAATGGGAGGTGCTGAGACTTGGTTTCAAGGAATTGTTGAATCTAAGGGATATATGAGCTGGGAACAGTTTATTAATGAAGTATTGAAGAGGTTTGAGGTGGGGGATTTGAAGGTGGTTGTGGGTGAGTTTAATAGGTTACGACAAACAGGCACAGTGGATGAGTTTGCAAGTCAGTTTGAGGAACTTAGATCTCAAATGTTGTTGTTCCAGAGTAATTTGACTGAGGAATTTTTTACAGCTGCATTTTGTTGTGATTTAAAACCTGCCATTAGAGGAGTTGTGTTCACAGCTAAGCCTCAAGATGTTGGAGAGGCAATATTGCATGCTAAGAACTAAGAAATGACAGTGGATGCATTGAAGGAAGATTTCTTGGGAAGAAGTACTCAAAACCCAAAAGCACACAACAAACAGAATGTATCAAACTCAAATGCCAAACAAGGGGGTCAGTGGAATAAGGGAAAACCGTGGGATAAGAACCATAAGCCAACAAGAAGGTTGTTAACTGCAGCTGAAATGAGATCTAGAAGGGAAAGACATTTATGCTATAATTGTGATGAGTTGTACAGGCCGGGGCACCAATGCACTCAAAAACAGGTGTTTGTAATTGTTCCAGAGGATATGGAGTGGGGGAATGATAATGAACCACCTGATGAATCTGACAGTTTGGAGGAGTTGTTAGCAGAAAAGATGGACATGTCAACTTCAATACATTCCATTTCAGCAGATAGTAATCCAAGACTCTTTAGAGTTCAGGGTAAGGTTGAAAGCACAGAAGTACTTATGATGATTGACTGTGGTGCCACTGATTGTTTCGTGGATGAAAGCTTGGCTAAACAGTTGTCTTGCAAGAAAAAAATCACTACTCCATTGATTGTGAAGATTCCTGGTGGAGGGAAGTTGATAAGCAGAGTGATTTGCCCTGATTTTACCTGGGAAATGCAAGGGCATAGCTTTACTTTTCCTGTCAGGGTACTGAACTTGAGGTGGACTGCTCTATTATTGGGTCGGGACTGGTTGGATAGTACTGGAGCTGAGCTTAAGTACTGGGATAAGAGTATTACTGTCTCTAAAGGGAATGAGAGAGTGAGTATTAAAGCTGCAAAATCTGAGGAAGTTCAGATGATCACTGCTAACAGCATTGAGAAGATGATGACGGGCAAGGATGAGGGAAATATAGCTCAAGTTTTTGCCATTTCAGTGGTTCAACAGATGGAAGATACTGCAAAAAAGGTTGGTAATCATGATCTTCAAGTACTGTTGGATAAATTTGGTGACATATTTGAGGAGCCTAAATCTTTACCACCAAGCAGAGAGATAGAACATCAAATTGAGTTGAAGGATGATGCTGCGCCAAAGAAACAGTTTCCTTATAGGTATTCCCACACCCAGAAAGAGGAAATTGAAAAACAGATTCAAAATATGATGAAAGAAGGGATCATAAGGAATAGTAAGAGCTCTTTTGCTTCCCCTGTACTCTTGGTGAAGAAAAAGGATGGAACATGGCGCATGTGTGTTGATTACAGGTATCTCAACACATTGACTATCAAACATAATTTCCCTATTCCAGTGATTGATGAGTTACTTGATGAGTTACATGGTGCCAGCTTCTTTTCTAAAATTGATTTGAGATCAGGATACTTTCAGATTAGAATGAAGGAGGAAGATGTGTCCAAAACCAGCTTTGTGACACATAGTGGGCATTATGAGTTTCTAGTTATGCCTTTTGGACTGTGCAATGCACCTTCCACTTTCCAATCTCTTATGAATCAGATCTTCTTTCCCTACCTTAGGAAATTCATATTGGTTTTCTTTGATGACATATTAGTCTATAGCAAGGAATGGGAAGATCATTTGTCTTACTTGCAAACTGTTCTGAGTATTTTGAGGGAGAATAAACTGTTTGCCAAGATGAGTAAGTGCAGTTTTGGAACCAGAAGTGTGGATTACTTGGGGCATATTATATCAAGGGATGGAGTAGCTACTGATCCAAGTAAAGTGGAAGCTATGGTTAAGTGGTCAGTTCCAAGAAATATCAAAGAATTAAGATTCTTAGGGTTGACAGGCTACTACAGGAAGTTCATACAAGGTTATGGGGTTATCAATAAACCTTTAACTGACCTTCTGAAGAAGTACAGTTTTCAGTGGAGTAATGTGGCACAAGAGGCTTTTGAGAACCTTAAGGTGGCAGTAACATCTACTCCAGTGTTGAGATTGCCAGATTTTAAAGAGAAATTTATGCTTGAAACTGATGCTTGTGGAGTGGGAATTGGTGCAGTGTTGATGCAACAGGGAAGGCCTATTGCTTACCTCAGTAAAGCATTAGGACCTAAGAATCTTGGTTTATCAGTATATGAAAAGGAATTTTTAGCTATACTAATGGTTGTCAAAAAAATGGAGACATTATTTACAGGGAAATCATTTTACCATCAAGTCAGATCAACAAAGCCTTAAACACATGTTAGATCAGAGGATTGGTACTATGTTACAGCAGAAATGGATTTCAAAGCTTCTGGGATTTGATTATGATGTGCAGTATAAAAAAGGAGTTGAAAATAAGGTTGTTGATGCATTGTCAAGGGTTAATCATGAGGAGATGGGGTGCAATCACTTGACAGTGGCAATTCCAGCATGGGTTCATAATATAGGGAAATCTTATGTTGATGATGAATTGCTGTCACAGATTGTACAAGCTAAATATGTGGATAAGACAACTTTTCCAAATTATGATTGGAGTAGAGAGTTACTCAGGAAAGATGGGAAAATATGTATTGGTTCAGATCAGACCTTAAGGAATAATATCATTCAGAACTTACATGATACTTCCTTAGGTGGGCATTCTAGCATTAATGGGACATATCAAAGGGTAAGGTCTATGTTTTACTGGCCCAAATTGAAAGAAGATGTGGAGAAATGGGTAAGAGAATGTGATGTTTGTCAAAGAATGAAGCATGAAACAGTCAAATACCCTGGGTTATTACAACCTTTACCCATTCCCAATCAAGCTTGGAAACATATTACCATGGATTTCATTGAAGGTTTGCCTAAGTCTGAGGGAAGAGAAGTGATCATGGTGGTGGTAGACAGATTCAGTAAATACTCTCATTTCTTAGCTATATCTCACCCATTCTCTACTGAAAAGATAGCCAAATTATTCTTAGATCACATCTATAAACTGCATGGAATGCCAGAGTCCATAGTTACTAATAGAGACAAAGTGTTTACCAGTGTGTTTTGGAAAGAGTTATTCAAATTGATGGGAACATCTCTGTCAATGTCATCTGCTTATCATCCTCAAAGTGATGGGCAAACTGAGAGGGTTAATCAATGTCTAGAAAACTATCTCAGATGCATGTGTCATACTAAGCCAAAAAGCTGGTATAAATGGTTGTCTCTTGCTGAATTCTGGTACAACACCAATTATCATACCAGTCTGAAACTAACTCCTTTTGAAGTGTTGTATGGATACAGTCCAGGGAAAGCTGTGTTGGGAAATTATGTTAATGCAAATAACACTGATGTGGCTGATTTTCTTAAGGAAATGGAGAAGTTTAATATGGTGGTTAAAACAAACTTGGAGGAAGCTCAGCAGAGGTACAAGCATTTTGCTGACAAGAAGAGATCTGAGAGGACTTTGGAGGTTGGAGATTGGGTATATTTGAAATTGCAACCTTACACACAAATCTCTGTAGCTATCAGAAGGAATTTAAAGTTGGCTCCCAAGTATTTTGGGCCATATAAAATGATATCAAGGGTGGGTTGGTAAAGTGGCTTATAAACTGGAGCTGCCAAGCACAAGCCAAATTCATCCCATATTTCATGTCTCATTGCTGAAGAAGAAGATTGGCAAGAAATACACCCCAAGTACTGTCCTACATGAGGTTCATGATGATGGCATATATAAGATCTATCCTATTGCCGTTTTGGGTAAAAGGTTAGTGCCAAGGGATAACAAACCAGTAGCCCAGATACTCGTGCAGTGGAGTCATGCAACTGAAGAAAAAGCAACCTGGGAGGATTATAATTATATCGTGGGGAAATTTCCTGAGTTTGATCCTTGGGGTCAAGGATCTAAAAATGGAGAGTGCAATGTCATGGAAGCATGAAAATTGAGCTCCAAAACCAATTTGAATATCAACCGTTGGATCATCTCTTATCACAGTCGCAGGATTTGTTTTAAAGAGGGGAATCCAAACGATGCCGTTCCAGTTAATGAAGCTTCAATCTCCACCGTTGATGCCGGCGCCAAGGATGTAACGCCCCAATTTCAGGTACGCTCGACACGTGTGAGTTTCGAGCGTTAGGATTTTATTCTATTATTTTTGCTTAGTTAATTTAAACGTGTTACATTAATTTTTATAAATTGCGTGCAACATGAATATGTGGAAATATATGAACTATGTGTCAACTTGAGAATTATTGTATCATTGGAATTTAATTATTACATGAACTAATTATCCAATTTGATTTAATTGCCAAATTGTCCTTAATTGCTCATTTCCTGCTCTTGAGGGACTAAATTGCATGAAAACTCTTTGGACCTAATTGATCACTTTCCAAACCTTTTATACCTAATTGCATGACTTATAAACTTAAGGGATTTAATTGCAAATGTTACAATATTTCCCAAACATGTCGGTATATACATCTCTCCCTTGTTCTTTATTTCATTTCTTCAAGAATCATCCTCCATTCTTCTCTCTTCCTTACCGAACCAAAACCTCCATGAAGGGAGAAAAGATGTCATCAATTCATCAAGTTTTTCCAAGGGAATTCCATGCTTAGGAGCTCAATCATCTAGCTTCATCACCTTCCTTTTTCTATTTCTCACTCAAGGTATATATGATCATCTATAGGGTTTCTTGATAGTTATGCATGAAGCTAGGGTTAGTGCTTAAGCTTGCCAACTTGATTATTTGAGGTTAGGAGTATGATTTCATGCTTTGAGTTGAATTCCTTGCATGAATCTTGAAGAATATGAGATTATATGATGAAATGGTATATATGCTCAAGTTGGTGATTATGAT
This sequence comes from Lantana camara, assembly GCA_037501455.1. Classification (NCBI taxonomy): domain Eukaryota; kingdom Viridiplantae; phylum Streptophyta; class Magnoliopsida; order Lamiales; family Verbenaceae; genus Lantana; species Lantana camara. The sequence goes on along the minus strand of CM074855.1, from coordinate 22,689,958 downwards.
GATTAAAGCATGATTTATATGTTTTGATGGCATATTAAGGTATATTGAGCATGTATACATGCATATTTCCAGAATTCTTGCATGTTGGGATGATTTTGGAAAGATTGGGGATGCTTGGTTTTGTCCCGAGAGCATCCCCTGTTTTGTTTTGTTCTTTGTTCTTCCTGCGTAACGGGAACGGCCCTTCCCGTTCCCTTTGTAAATGGGGAACGGCCGTTCCCATCGTTTGAACAGTGTACGTGGCGGCGAGGATGGGAACGCCCGTTCCCACTTTGTCTTATAGACGGGAACGGCCGTTCCCACCTTCGGGAGCAGTTTCAGGAGTGGGGGAACGGCCCTTCCCATTTTGCATTAAAGCCTGGAACGGCCGTTCCCATACCCCTGGAAGTGCAGAAACATTCTGCACAAAATCGGATTTTTAGGACGTCGTTCCAACGGGTTATTTAATCCCGAATTGCTATTATATGATTGATTATATGTCGAAACAACATGTTTTCATGCTACATTGTGTATTGCTCGATGTCTCGTGTATGATCATGCCGTGCGTCATTATATGAAGAATATGCTTGAATTGTAGTCTCATGCATGTGCATTGTCCCGTTTCTTGTCCAGTTATTCTCCAGGGCGGAGATGGTGGATCATGAGCACGTTCACGCATTCACGAGTCGTGTGTCGCCTGTCAGGTGAGGTTTAATTTCTAGTTATATAGAACCCGTATAACCTTTACGTGACTGTTTTAGCCAAAAGGTATTTATAGTTATATTTTCATGAAATCATTTATCGTTCCAAGTTATATTCTTGTTCATTAATCAAGCACGTAAAGCATGTTAGTGTTCACTCATCAAAGCATGCCATGTTCATGAATGCAAGCAAGTGTGTTCTCTTGGCCAGGTCCTCCTTAGTGGGGGCGCTGGATTGGTTTCGTGCCAATGATTGTCCGTCCAATCACAAGAAGAACAATATCCTACCATGTTCGTGTGTTCTCTTGGCCAGGTTCTCCTTAGTGAGGGCGCTGGACGGGTCCTGCCCGTGGTTGTCCGTCCAACCACAAGAAGAACAAAACCCTATCGTGTACCCATGTTTCCCCTGGCCAGGTCCTTCTGAGTGAAGGGTGCTGGATTGGTTTCGTGCCAATGATTGTCCGTCCAATCACAGGAGGAATAAACCCTATCATGTTACAAGCAAGCCATGTAGTGATTGCATGATCTCCATTCCATGAACGTGCTAAGTGATTACACTATTGCATGATTGCACGATAATTGAATTGCATGATCACCTAATGATTAACAAGCAAGCGAGCATGTTTATCGATGGTATGAAGAGAACAAGTATTTAATATTGATAGTTGTATTCCCGGGCGAAGCCATGTTATTATTAAACTTGTATATTTATCTTTATAAACCTTTACCCGAGAATATAACTTGCATGTTATCTGCGCTAATATATATGTAAACCCCTCACTCAGTCTTCACAGACTGACGCCTCCACCTTTCAGGTATTGCAGGTGCACGCTAGGCGGGAGTTGAGTCGAGTCGAGTCCAGTTCATGTAGTCATGTCATCCGTGGTTCGTGTATTTAATTGTTTATAATGGAGCTGTAGTTATTATTATTGTTAAAATTGGAGATGATAATGTATTGATATGATAATTTGAAATATATTTTAGTTGGTAAACGAGAGATATCATGATTGAATAAATGAAACTATTTGTTAGAAATTACTTTATGCTTCCGCTTTATCTTATTGCATGTTTTAGTTATCCCGCCTAGCTTGTCGAGTATTGCATTGTCACCCGTTCGCTATAGGTTGGTTCATGTACGGATTACCCGTTTCGTATGTGAATTGACCTATAGTGCGGGGGTGTGGCGCCTCCACGTGTCAAGGGGTGCTACAAAGGATCTAATGGCTCAGATTCAAACTTATACATGTACGCAGGAGGGGACCAGTACACATGCATGAAAATGGTGGAATGAGCACGTGAAGAAGATGACTCAGCTAGGGTTGGTAGATAAGGGAATTTAACGAACAATTCAGCTATCTTTTGGCCCAAGAAAGAAGTCTGTCGTATCTGCTCTATTCTTCTCATTCTTTCCCCTGTTTCTTTCCTTTTCCAGCTTTTACAGTAGATTCCAGTTAATGTTTGTTTGTATTGCATTGGAACAATTCAACTTAATATAATTCAGTTGTTTGCTTGGGGTTTTGGTGTTCATTTCCGTTATACGTATATCTTAAATCCTTACAATAGTCCGTCGCATCGTCCCGCCAACTAGGGTTGTTCATTCGATCGATTTTTGGCCTACTGAACTTTTGGTTCGGTTAACCAAACCATTCGATTTTGGTGAAACCGAACCGAACATCTTTCAGTTTGGTTCGGTTTTAACCGAAAAAAGTTCAGGTCAGTCCCCATTTTCGATCAAAACCTGAACATATTGAAGAAATATTAAACATATATATTAAAAAAAGGGTAATTCCAAGGTAGGGTCGTGCAAAGGGTGAAATGCTTTATGAGTTATGCCCCTATTCAATTTCCAAAAGTGAGAATTAAAATCTGATAGAAGTTTTATAGGAGTATATAGGACTAGAATTTTGTCCATGGACCATAGTATTTCTTTTAATTTATGGGTATTTCTTTCGATTTATGATAGTTTGTAATTTATTCAGAATTACATCTGTTGCCTAATTCTTAATAGAAAACTGATTCATTAAAGGTATTAAAGATTATAAAAAATAATAAGAAATCCCATATCTGTCCTATTCTCAGAATATCTTTCCTAATTGTAAAAAATTGTCAGTTCATTCCAAAACTAAAAGAATTTATAGAGAAGAATTTTCTGAGCTCCATAATCTCCATAATGATGGAGGGGGGCTGCCAAAGCCAGGGCCGGCATTCGGTAAAACTAAACCGTACAAGTAATTCAGTAAGATAGCAAATTATTTACCAGAAAAATAGACAAATCGGGTTCTATCGGAAAATCATGGATTTTTTAGTTTTTGCCCTTGGTTACTGGTTGAGCTACTGGAATGGAGTAATTTCACGTCCTCGATTGCAAAACTTTTGAGTGAAAGAAAGCTCGGGCTGTGAAGAATCCCTATATAATTTGGCTCATGCTCAGGCAGCATCGATATACACACTACACTACCAGTTTTACTCTTGCTTGAGTAATATAAAAGGCGACAGCTAAACAATTCAATCAAGACATCGTCGTTGCTGAAAACATTGATTAGACGTGAAACTGTATAACATTGACCATCTGAATGCCAGATTCGGCTAATCACACATTCTTTCGTCCAGGATTCGTGGACCCCATACTCCTTCATGGACCAAACTAATGTTTCAGAATTTAATCCATTCTCCAATAAGTGTAGGCAGTTCCCTGAAGCAATCAGATGCAATGCAGGTCTCCTACAGGCGTAGAAAATGCACTAAATAATTTTGTTTCCAGATCAAAACATAAAATACAAAAACGGCCCTCAAAATCCTCCTCCAACCAGTGAAGATTTCCATTCAGGAATGTCCTGGTGGAATAAGTGGGGTCATATTTCAATGGGGGCACATCAGGTGCAGCAATGGGAACCGTCCTCACATGATCTTGTTCCAAGAGTGTAAACCTCACACATCAAAAGGTCGTTTTTAATGTCGAAAGAAATCCGAACCCTAACCATCTTATACTGGCCTTTCACTTTGCTAACCCCGAACCCACAATAGTCGAATTCGTAGTATTCAAAGGATCGAGGAAGCTCAATATACTCTCGAGTGATCGAATTGCAAACGTAATAAGAACGAGAACGAAAACCATAGGACAACATGTGACATAACATCAAACCATTAACCGAGCCCTCTATTGACATAAGAGTGGTTGCCTAATTCCATGATGTTGAATGCAGTGATTGGGAGAAAACTAAGCTAGGTTTTGATGTACAGAGATGACACTTAACAAACTCGGGAAAGGTGAGTAAGTTAAGTCATGACTTGCAAACAGATTTGCAACTTATGATGGTTTTAACCGGAAGCCTGGAAATAATATCCATCATGATATCAAATGGTACGTCTGCCAAAGACGCTTCTTGCCTAATCTTGGTATATTCCTGAAATAATAATTGAATTTTTTGTTGTGATTTCACATATTCATAATTTTGAATAATTTAACTTATTAATTTAACATATTCACATATCTTGGTATATCTAATGGAATTCCAGAGGTATCTTGGCTCGATTATTGGTGAATTCCACCGCATATACCGACGGAATAGCAACGACTTTTCGACAAGGCATTGGTTTTAGTTTTTAGTTGTTTTCTTGCCATGGATGAATATTCAGCCGATGGGATAGGAAAACAGAGAGTAAATATGATAAAACAGAAGCTTCGAGATTAAACAAAAGTAGATGCTCCTATGGAGAATTTACGGTCCATACCTGATTGTCAACTGAGAAAAACTTCTTCAAGGTAGGCTTTTATCGGGGTTAGAAGCATGCAGAAAGGGTAAATAGATTAGGGCAATTTTGTTTTATTTATTGAGATTGATGGGAGTTCTAATATTTAACTAAAACTCTAAAAAGTACTGGAAATTTTAATTTGACAATTACATCTGATAGAAGTCTTATAGAACTAGCATTCTCTCAAGAATGGCACTTCTTTTAATTTATGGTGTTTTGTAATTTATTCAGAGTTATATCTGATTCAGATTAAATATTTTTTTTTGACAACCAAAACCCTCAGAGGGGAATATTATATCAAATCATGAGTAACATTAAGAAGAATACAAAAAGTAACAAAAGAAAAATTAACGCAGGTCGAAGCCACAATTCCAACAGATTTGTGAGTTATTATATTAGCATCACATTTAATAAAAGAAAAAGACTCTTTGAAGATTGGTCCTCTCAAGTTGATCTCGATCTGATGCGGCTGTAGTTCCACAGTCGCTTTTTCTCCGAATTGAGCACATATAGCTGGCCTACAATAGATAACTCGACCAAAAAATTTCCCGGATAAACACAGAAAAAGATAAAAACTAAACTTCCAAAGGGAAGGGACAAAACTTCCATACGGAAGGGATAAAGCTTCCATACGGAAGAAACTAAAGAAAAAAACAGATAAAGAAATCGTCTGTGAACATGGAAATCCGCTAGATCTACGAGGATGTCAGAGACTTACCATAAATCCGTGAGAGTGACAATAGATCTGTGTCGATCCGGCGGTGGAACTGTGTTCTTCACCGCCGGATCGAAATTGAGAGAGAAACTTTTGCCTTGTTCAAAGAGAGAACTCGTATGGGGGTTTAGGGTTTTCTTTTCTGATAATTACAGAACTTCTTTATGATTCAGATTAAATATTTAAATAGGATAAACAACCAAATTAGAGGGGAGGTCTATGTAATAATGAAAAGTAGATGTTGCATTGAGAGTGTAATAATGAAAAGTTCAAGTGTAATTAACACTTTCTAAACTATGAAATATTTCTGCCCTCTGATTGCATACCTTGAACAGTTTCTTGAGTTAACTACAAGCATCTAAGCAGCTTTCTCGGGGTTTGAATCTCCTGTCGTGTTTCATATCATAATTGAAACAGGAAATCTAAGGACGCTTCTTTGTCCATTTGTGGGGAAATAATAACCTCTTAACTTGCAATTTTGAGTTAATCTACTTATTCTCTTTTCCCCTTGTACCACTCTGTTTCTTCCAGGAATGGATAGTCCGTATAACCCACGACGGGATCGCTGATGTAAAAAGTTTCTCTGTTATATTTATTAAGCGGAGCATTGAGCTCGAATCTCTTGGGCAGGTCCGGATTAGCCAAGAAATGACGGCCATAAGTGACAAGATCAGCGCGGTTTTCAGCTATAGCTTTATTACCGTCTTCCCTATCGTACCCACCAGCAGCGATAAAAGTACCCTTAAAGGCTTTCCTCATTGGAACAAGAGTATGCGGACATTCGTACTTCTCCATAACGGTTCTCATCCTCGGTTCCACCATGTGGCAGTAAAGAAGCCCATATTTGTTCAAAGCCTCGGCCATGTAAAGGCCTAGAGCTTTCGGGTTTGAGTCGCCACATTCCATGAAGTTTGCAAATGGAGACAGCCTGATTCCAACTCTATCAGCTCCGACCTCAACAACAACAACTTCAACTACTTCAAGAGCAAATCTGCAACGATTCTCCAAAGATCCTCCATATTGATCTGTACGGTCATTTACTTGATCTTTCATAAACTGGTCTAATAGATAACCATGCGCGCCGTGGATCTCTACCCCGTCGAAACCTGAAAAATGGAAGAGTGTCGTTTTCAATATAGAATTTAACTTATATCTCAAAATGGAAGCAGTACGGTTACCTTTTCCAAAAGAAATTTTCAAAAATTAATGAAAATACTTACTGGGATAACTACATTACCACACCCTGAGGTTTGATGTATAAATCTTCTAAGATTAGATAAATTACAGAAACTTCCCTTGGCAACAAATCATAATAAAAGCATGTTATTATAATCATGAATTCAAAATTAATATATTGACCGGTAAGCATTAAGCGCAACATATGGTGTTCGTAGAAAGATAGAGACAATGTCATAAAAATTTATCCATCTCGATGTAATATAAAATCTCTTCTCTGATAGGAGAAGTTGGTGTAATTAGTCTAACCTCGGGATATGGTGTAAATATCCCTATTCATAAATTTCGCCACATCAACGGGGTGACTGATTGACTAAAAACACAAGTTAAGAAAGTCTGGTTTCTGCTTTTAGTTTGAACAAAGCAAAAATTGATTGTTTTGTTTTGCTGCTACTCTTTAAAGTAAGCTAAAAAGCTAGACGTGTAGAACTAGCAAGATAACCTTACCAGCTTCCAAAGCATTTCTTGCAGCAAGTCTGAAATCTTCGACAATTCGAGGAATTTCATCTGTTCCCAGGCGTCGTGGAGGAGTGAACAGCGCAACATCCAAGCCATTAGCTCGAACTTGTGGCACTATACCTTTATCTGTACACGATATTGGAGCCTGCCCGTTTGGCTGAAACCCTGAAAAATTCGAGTTATAGCAACAAATAATCAGATATAAACCTTAATTCTCTTTGAGTTTCCCTTCATTTTAATTCACTTATTTCCAGGAAATACATTACTAACCAGATCATCAAATATTTAAGAAAAACAGAGGAGTCTTGAAACCATACCTGAATTTGAAACCCTGCCTACATGCCAAATCTGACAAAAGAAGACTCCACCTTTGGCATGAACAGCATCTACAATTGGTTTCCATGCCTCCACTTGTTCCTTTGTCCATATTCCCGGAGTATCTGGATACCTTCATGAAAGCATAAATTGTTATTCAGTATTCACTAAACAAAACTTACATATACCATTACGACAAACTTTGTTTGTAATTAGTTTGATTTAACCCTTTTATTACCCTTGTGCGGTGTCGGAAACTCCGGTAGCTTCGCACAAGAGAAAACCACCTTTTGTAGCTCTCTGGGAGTAATACAATACAGCATGTGGCTGAGGAACGTTGTTGTAAGATCTCTGCCTAGTCAATGGTGCCAGAACTATTCTGTGAAAGAAATACATGAAATAAGTAATAACTCAAGAAGTTATTAGAAAGATTCTTGGATAAGCAGTACAGAACCAAGAACAATATACAGAGGAAATAGAAGTCATTTCTTGATGAATCCTTCAACGATTAATGAAAAAAAAAATCAATCTTTACTAATCAAATTTGATTTCCCATTGATCCAATGCCCAAACCCAGACGCCACTCGTAAGAAGAATCTTGATAACATCGGGTCAAAAGAATTTTACACCTAAGTATTACAGACAACAAAATCATGAACACCTTTTCAATAAGAAATCCTTTCTGTACACTTCCAAAATCCTCAGTGCATTTCAGTAGTTAAAATCTCGAAGTAAAAGATTATAAGGAGAAGAAGATCAACGTGAAGTACCTATGAGAAAGCTGAAACTTCCCCATTTGATAAGGCGTGAGAAGGGGGATTTGCTGCTCCTCTTGTCCCTCCTCACCTCTGCTTCCCATTTTCTTTCTTGAAAACAAACAATTAGGAGTGATGACTTAATTTACTCCACTGTAAATTGAAGAGAAATGAAAAGGCACTATTAGTTATACATCAACCACAAACTTCTCTTGCATTTATAAGGAAGATTTTTATGAGCTTCACAATCTACATAATGATGGTAATTGGTGGGCGGCTACTGTGTGTGCTAATCTGACCCAAAAACCAGGGAAAAGCAGATTCTTTTCTGAAAAAGATAACAAAATGGATTAATAAAAAAACGTGGCCATCCTGCTTGCTTACCTCATTGATGACAGTATATATATGTACCTAGCAGCTAGCTCATTCGATGCGGGTTCTGTGTCCATTATTATCTTGAAAGTTTGAAACTGTCGAAATTCAGACGAAAGCGTGTCAAAATTATATAATTAAATAATTTCTGTTAAAAATGAATAATTAAAAATTAAATTCGATATTTCTTTGAATCCGTTGTATATATATATATTCGTCTAAAAAGAATATTATTCGAATCTGTTCCATTCATAAACCAATAAAAATATTACAATTATACATTCAATCCGCTTAACCCCTAATCGTAGGGGAATCAACTTTTATTTTTCTAATTTTAATTTCCAGTTTTAAGTATTCTATAAATCAAATTTTTACAATGGTACTAGTCATCCTATGTTGCACGGACACGGACACAGCGACACGGACACGACACGACACGGACACGACGATACGGATTTTTTCAAAATTTTAGGACACGACACGGCTCCGACACGGCTATATTTTATATAAATAAATATATTTTATATATAAATAAAGATATTTTATATAAAAATAAAAATATTTTATAAGTATAATCTATGTAACATAAAATATTTATAAAAATATATAATATTAAAAACTAAAATAAGTTTTGTTATTTCAATTTTCTCTCCAAAAAATTCAAAAAATATTAAAAAAAGCATAAAAAAATGATCAAATTTGCTCCGCCGTGTCGGACACTCCACCTCGCCGTGTCCGACACCGTGTCCCAAATTTTTTTTTTTTTTTTTTTTTTCCGGACACTCCTTCAGCCGTGTCCGTGCCGTGTCCGAGCCGTGTCCGTGTCCGACACGTGTCGGACACTGCACGGGTCATTTTTTAGGCGTGTCCGTGCTTTAGAGTAGTCATCCAAGCGTGTATAATATATATATATATATATATATATATATATATATATATATATAATTGAAGTGTAAATTAAAATGAATAGCTTCTATACTTGCTGTCCAACATAGAAGCTCTTTACTTTTCTTGTTTACTATCTATAGGTGATGATTTATTTTTTGCAAAAATTTTGGTTATTTAATCTAATTGACTTTTTACTTTGATTGTTTGTCCTCTAACTAAAATTTTTCATAACTTTAATGTCTTTACTTTGGGAGATACTAACCCATTGGATTACTCCACAAATGACCAATTTGCCACTGTCTTGGAAAATGGGCCTAACTGACAAATATTTAGTCCACAAATGACCAATTTGTCGTAAATTATGAATGAAGCCAAGGGGCAAGAAAGTAAAATCATTTAGTCCAGCCCCACTTGGTTAAATAGCAACAGCCTTTTTGGGTGGCTAACAACACCATCCATTTCCCACTTCTACCCGGGGCTCCGGGAAATCCCCATATAGTGTAACCATCAAAGTAAAGAATAGAAAAAGGGGGTGTACATTACCAACATGCCATTTTCTTGAAAAGTAAAGAGGTTCATAGAATTTGAACTCATCAAAGCAAGCACGAAATTACAATCACCGTTTTGGCACGCATAAAAGAAGATGTATGCTGAAAGAATACTCAAAACCCAAACGTAAAGTCCCCAACTCAGCAGAGCTGAAAAGGAGAAACTATCCCTGTATCCCACATCGGCAATCAGAAGAAATCTTAGCTGCTTCATAATTCCATAATATGTCACAAGTGCGTGCTGGGCTTGGTACCGCAAGCTTGTAACCCAAATGGGGGCTTTGAATTGGTTGTTTGGCTTTGATGCAATTCTCATTGTACGTAGTGATTGGGAAACCGCGTCTGGCTGGCTTCACAGAGCAGTCAAATACCTAAACACTCTTGGCAGTGGGGAAAATAGGCCCGGGCAACCTGCTTGGGTTGTCCCAAATTGGTCAATCACCTTTTGTTCATTTTTTATTTTTCACTGATCGGAAAGATATATAGTAAAAATGCATTGTAATATAATAGCAAAAATGTAAATTTATTTACGTAACTTTGTAATTTTGGTAATTTAGTCTTATTCGTTTTAGAAATTTATAATTAAGTTTTATAAATTTTAAATTTGATAATTTAGTCTTTATCTGTTTCGAAACTTGTAATCAAATTCTGTAAGTTTTAAAATTTTGTAATTTATGTCCAAATTCAAGCACGATTCGTGCCTTAATTCAAATCGAGTCAGATTCTTCTTTGTTTCAGTTGCTCTTACATATGCAAATCGGAATATTTCACTTATCCTGGACTGAAACAAGTGCGTAGAGATCTTTGTGGGACTGTGCTCGTTCGTCTCCAGTTTGGCGGCTGATAAGATCTCAGAGATTGATAAGCTAGCTGGATTGGTTTGGCCAATGGAGTACAGTTGGCACACGTGCGTGGAGTCACCGCCCAACCACCGACTCTCTGGGTCGACGAGACTCCTGGATCGACGAAAGTCGGCTCGATAGTATTGGCTCGACGAAGCCTGGCTCGAATAGTGCCCCGCGCGACCCAGCCTCGCTCAAGAGATCACATAGCCCATCTTCCCTCTTTCCCTCAGCAGCCACAACGCCTTCCTCAAGGTCCGTTGTCACTCGCTAAGTGCCACCAGACCTGGGGGGGCAGATGATAAGGGGAAAATCAGGATGTACGACTAAACGCCAGGTGTCACTCCCACGTGGCGATCTGTGCCACGTCAGTCCTCTGTATCCGACCTAGGTCTGTGTTCCCTCGGCCCAGCACTTGGGGAAAGCGGCTCAACGCTAAGCAATGGGAGCTCTCGACCCGGAGCCCCCTTTTTAACCCAGAAAGGTGCGACCCAGAGTCCGACCGACCCAGGTGCTACCGGACAACCGCATTCAATGCGCGTACCACCTCTGTGGATCGTATTAATTGCGGCCACGCCAAGTACTATGCCAGGGTCTCTGTCAGGGACAGGAAAACAATGCTTTAGCTGTAAAAGCACTGTTCCGGCCACAGAGAGTCCCTCTCCCACCAGACAAGATCCACACCTCCTTAAGGGTGTACTTGCACGCACTAAGGCTCCCACTACCCTATATAAACCCGCCTCCATCATCAAATGGAGGTAAGCTTTCCTTAGCACACTGAACGCACTTCTTCCTCTTGGCACATTCAACCCATAGCTTGAACTGACTTGAGTGTCGGAGTGCCAAAACGGGTCCCACCCCCACATTTCGCTGTTTTGGCCTTTGACCTCACGTTTGTCTCATCTTTTAAGTCCAGGAAAGCATCAGAGTCCTCACACTTTACAAACATCTTGGGTAATTGGGAGTCCTAGTCTGCAGTCCAGCACGCAGCCCAGATTTTGACACCATCACATTTCTTGTCTATTCGTTTTAAAGGAAACTATCATTCTTTGTTATTTAAAGATATATTTTTCAATTTTAATCCTGAATTTTTTATCTTTTCTCACATTATATATTTTTTTATTCGATTTTTCTCAATTTAGTCCTCCGTATCCTACATGGCAAAATTTTGGGGATTTTTGCCGATTTTCTCTCCAAAATTTGGATTGGCATATGACGTAAATTATTAATGTTTAAGGGGAAAAAATAAAAAAATCTCATCTAATTACATAAATTATTCTTATTTAATAAAATACCCCTCTATTATAGTTTTTTTTTTCTAATTTTACCCCAATTATAAAACTATAATAGAGGGTATTTTGTTAAATAAGAATGATTTATGTAATTACGTGGTATTTTTTTTATTTTTTTCCTTAAACATTAATAATCCACGTCATATGCCAACTCAGATTTTGGAGGAAAAATCAATAAAAATTCCCAAATTTTTGCTACGTAAAATGCGTAGGACTAAAATTAAGAAAAATCCAATAAAAAATAATGCAATCTAAAAAAAATAAAAATTTAGGATTAAAATCGAAAAATTGTATTTTTAAAAGATGAAAAATTATATTTTCCCTTCTTTTAAATATGTTAAGAATAATCAACATAATCTCAATTATCCAGAGACAAGTTCCAAATTTCCTTAATCCAACAAAATATAGAGAGGACTTTAAATATTTTAGCTTTTCATACTAACGAATTTCTGTGTATTTCTTATTTTAAGACAACTTAAAATTTGTTAATTTACACATTTAATGATATGAAGGTGAATTTTAATTTTTTAATTTAACATATGATCGTTATAAAATGACGGAATTAGGTAGTTATTATCAACAAATAGTTAAATAAAATTGATGGGACTAAATCACGCTCGGATCAACGCCGTCCACGTGTCGCCATCTACAGACTTAGAGCTTGGACGCTCGCATTACAGGGCTCGCGAAACAAACCCAGCCCATTCCATTGTTGACTAATCCAGGCCCATACGCCTCGGTCCACTATTCGAGCGGGTGGTTCAGGCCACCAAACCCGACGCTCGTGCTAAGGTCCCTCAAATCCACCCCTCCTAAGGAAACACTCCACGCTGGCTCTTCCCTCCCTTACGCTCGAGTATTTGACCCTCGTGGTTCATCTGCCAGAGGAAACCCTTTCGTGCACCCCTTCGAGCTTCAACCCCGCTCGGGTAAGATTTGCCCCAAGATAGGCATCCGTACACCTGCATGGTAGATCTTGAGCCCCCCAGCGCACAACTCTCGCCAACAACCTCTGACACAGTGGCAATGCGCACCTCGTACCTGACACGCTGCCCACTTTCAGGGCCATCACTTTCATACCGTCACGGATTGCCACGTGTTAGGGCAACACATGTTTGGGACCACTTGGTCAAAATACTCAAAGCACCCTCACCCCTAACATATAAATAGGGAGAAACTCAGGCTTTCTTCCTAAAGTCATCTTCTTCATACACACTGCACTTCCAAGACTGGGCATATTTTTCCTCCATTTTCCCCATCTTCCCAAGCTCTGCGTTACCTTCACCATAACTACATCCTAACTGCACATCCTTAGTGTTATCCTAGCTGAACCCACGCTTAAAAGGAAACCCAGTTCCTGAGGCTCCCTGCCTGTGATGGTCTTCCCTTTCCAAACAAAATCTTAAAGTGTTGGTTGCATCTTAAGAACTCAATTCCTGCACCATCAAAAATCATATTTTATATATATAAACTACACAAGGTATATTGATGGGGTCAAAATGCGCTCGTTCCACGTTTGGACACGTGGCACTTATAAGACAGCGACACCTGTCCTGCGATCACGACAATCATACACGAGCGCTGAAACCCTCGAAGTGCCAATATCCTCCCAGAACACGTGCCGTCTCTGTCGCCTCTGCACGTGATCATTGTTACCGCTCTCCCACGAGCGCCCTTCACACTGCATGGTTAACAATCAAGGGAAGCCCTCTTCGAGCGCTACATTCCCTCAGAGAGGCTTCCGCCCCAATTCGTTACACAAGCCTTGACCCTCATCCCCTAGTGGATTCCTTGGCCACCAAGGCTTCAGTTGACATGAGCGTGCTCCCGAGCCCTCGTTACCAACTCCCCAAACGGCTCTCTGACACATCGTACATACCCGCGCACCTACCACTGTTGCCAACACCACCTTTCACCAGCTTTTGCAGAGAATATTCCTCCTAGGTTTCTCTCTCAACTCCACGTGTTAGGGCAACATTCGGCCAGGACCACACGATGCAAATGACTAAAGGGTCCCTGACCCTCAACTATAAATAGGAAACTTCATCTCCATCTCTATAAGCAACCTCTATTACAGTAACCTCTTACTCAGCTTACATTTTCTCTTTCAGATCTTCATCTGACTTGAGCGTCGGAGAGCCAAACTGGGAATCACCCCCAATTCCCCCAGCTTGGCCTTCTGACTTTGTTTGTGTGTTTGTCCTAGCAGGTAGAACCCCCATCTTTCCCGACGAACCTCAACTGGCTTTCCCCTCCTGAACAAATTCTAAAGTGATCGGATTTTGTAACCCATATTCAGACCCATCATCTATGATGCACAGACACGGACACGGCGATACGGACACGACACGACACGGATACGGCGACATGGATTTTTTCTTGAATTTTCCACGTGAGGAGTGTCGGACACGGTGTCGGACACGAGTGTCCGACACGACACGACACGGCAAAATGATATTTTTAGAAGTGTCCGTGCATCATAGCCCATCATATATATTGGACAATTTTTATAAAGAATGTTAAAAAAAAAAGACAGAATCATATATTAGAAAATGGTTGTACATTATTAATAAAATAATTCAAAACAAAACTAATTGTGTTATATTTCTTTTTAAAATTTTATTTAAAACAGTATATAAAATAAAGTTATATAATAATATATAATTATTTAAAATATTTTTTTTATTAGATATTTTAAGATGCTTCCGCAATTAACCGATACTTTCCCACCCGCACTCACTCCGGCATTATGTGAACTAAGCAAATAAGTGATGCCAGATTAAAATTAATTCTACCATTATTAATCAAATGTTTTTTAAAATTTAATTATTACTTTTTAAATATATTAATGTTAATCAACATAAACTCAATTATCAAAACAAACACACACACACACAAAAACTCAATTATTTAGAGAGTGATAACATGACTCATGATCTTAGATTGTGTGCGAGAAAGACTGTGACGCAGGTACTGCTTAGCACGCCTAGTCGTTGGAGCTTGCATGTCGGGGGGGTTTTGCTAACTAGTTGGAAACTATAGAATTGACGGTCTTGTACATTTTGTTCGACACCATCCAAGCATCACTTATATCAGTGCTGAGAACGCTAACAATATAGATGCGATCATCCGTTATCAGATGTGTGTCTCGCCGACATTTATCGACCTTGCCCGAAAGCCTTGGTGCCTCTTCTTGAGGCCATGTAATTTGCCTAGTAAGAGGGATTGCATGTAAATTAAAATGAATAGCTTCTGTACTCTTTGTCTAACATAGAATTTGAGCTCATCAAAGCATGCACGAAATTACAATCAATCACCCATTTGACACACATAAAAGAAGATGCATTCACCAGGGGCTAAAGGAAATAGACATATATAATATTAGCTGAAACAAATATTCAAAAACCCAACTAAGCAGAGCTGAAAAGGTGAAACTATCCCACATCGAACCTAATAACGATTTCTAGGTGCTTCATATCTCCACATCTTGAACTAACTACCGCCGGGCTTGGTAGCGCAAGCCTGTCAACCAAGTGGGGGCATTTTGGTGATTGGACGTTGGGCTAACTGAATTGGTTGGGTTTTTGGTGCAATTTTCTGGCCTGCCCGTTCCAAGCGGAGAGATGGGCCTGGCGGTTCAAGCGTAGGCTTGGACCGCTCCGTCCGTAGTGCAGGGGGCAGCGTGTCAGGCTGGCTTCACAGAGCAGCGAACACCTCTCACTCTTTGCAGTGGAAGGATAACAGGCCGGTGCATCTTCGGCCCATTGTAACTAGTTGGGTTGGCCCAAATTGGACAATCACCTTCCATTTTTTTTTTTTTTAATTTGTTTTTTCTTCATTTATTATATATACTAACACACTAAAAAACAATTAATTTATATAACTCAAAATTTTATCTACAAATAATTATATTAGATTAGGTGTAATCTAACTACGTAAATTCTTTGTATATCTTTTTTATACAATGATTGTATATACATACACTAATTGTTTTTTATTGGAAATATTTCACTTTCTTATGAGAAATTTTGAAGATATTTTACTTTTATTTGAAATATATATATATAGTAAAAGAGCATTAATTTAAACAATTATATGCTGATCTTGTCATAAGTGTTCTCCAAATTTTTGTTTAGTCAAAATTCACTATTATCATTTTTGTCGATTTTCATATGTACTATTCATATCTATGATGCACGGACACTTCTAAAAATATCATTTTGTCGTGTCGTGTCATGCCGTGTCGTGTCGGACACTCGTGTCGGATACCGTGTCCGACACTCCTTACGTGGAAAATTCAAGAAAAAATCTGTGTCGCCGTATCCGTGTCGTGTCGTATCCGTATCACCGTGTCCGTATCCGTGCATCATAGATTCATATACATATTTTGTATTTTATTTAATAGCTAAAAAAACACCAACTGTAACGCCCCGGTTTCCGGATGAACAGGTAAGCACGTCACGTGTGAGTTGAGTGTAGATTTTATTCTATTTCTTTAATTTTATAATATATTCTTACGTGGCATTCATATTTTTATAAAATTCATGAAACATTATTCATATCAATTCTTTGAATTCATATCATTGAAAATATTATTTCATGACATGAAAAATATTTATTGCATGAAATAATTACCGAGAGTGATAACATTACCAAATTGTCCCTTGTTAAATATTTTCTATAATTCTAGGGACTTAATTGCCAATCCTTTAGGGACTTAATTGATCATATTTTAAAACCTCATATACTCAATTGCATAGATTGAATTCTTGGAGGATTTATTGGCAATTAGCATAATTCACAAAAATCAAGGATGATGAATTACGTATCATCTCTTCTTGCACATTCCTTGATCATTTTTCATCAACAATTTTCCCAACCCTTTTTGCTCTCTTTCACTCTCGGTTCCTCCAAGGAAAGAAAAGGAAGAAGTTTTCTCAATCAATCATCAAGATTTCAAGAAGTTAGCCAAGCTTTTGAGAGTTGATCATCATCTTCATCCATCTTCTTCATTTCTTAGCTTTCAAGGTTGGTTTGCATGGAAGTGATGATTCTTGCTCCTAATTGACATGCTTAGGGTTTGAGAATTATATGCTAGATGAATGAATTATAGTTAGGAGCATGATATAGTGATCATTTCATGAATTATGGCATGAATTGTTTATGAAATTGTGGAATATTGAGCTTGATTGGCCAAGTTTGATCATGAGTATGAAGCATGAATTTATGATGATACTTCATGGATTTATTGGAAAATTGAACTTGATTGCTCAAGTTGGCCATGGACATGAAACCTTGAAAGCTTGAAGATATTGCATGTTTTATGTGTTTAAGTGTGATATTGTTATGTTATAAGTGTGTTTACATCATATTCCCAGAAATTATTGCATTTGGGGTTCAAAAATGGATTTTTGGTGATTGCTTTGTTGCTTCCCGTGAGCATCCCCTGTTTTTGCCCTGTTTCTGTAAGTTGCAGAAACAGGGAACGGCCGTTCCCAGCCTCACGGCATTACGGGAACGGGCGTTCCCACCTTTTCAAATAAACTAGGCGGCCGACCGCGGGAACGACCGTTCCCATTTTGGCCTTGGAGCCGGAAGGGCCGTTCCCAGTTAGGCGCATTTTTAAATGGAAAAACGTTGGCGCGCTTTGGGGAACTCATGGGAACGACCGTTCCCGTTTTTCAAAGGGGACCGGAACGGTCGTTCCCACTTGGATTGCAGAACAAAAGTTTCTGCATAAAATTACGAAAATGACCCCTCGATCCAACGACTTCTTTGACCCCAAATTGCTATAATATGTGCTAATATGATGTGAAACGACATGTTATCATACCACATTGCATTTTCATGGTCGTCTCGACACATTTCCGCCGTTCGTCATATTTTGGTCATTTTAGTTCATGTCTCATGTTCATACGTCGTATTTGCACAGGTCACGAGGGCGTGGACGGGGAGCAAG
Source organism: Lantana camara (assembly GCA_037501455.1). Lineage (NCBI taxonomy): Eukaryota > Viridiplantae > Streptophyta > Magnoliopsida > Lamiales > Verbenaceae > Lantana > Lantana camara. The sequence goes on along the minus strand of CM074855.1, from coordinate 22,672,144 downwards.
CTCCTTAGAACACTTCTTTATTATAGTTGCAAGAAAAGGTGAGGTTTTATTTTGGTAAAACGAACCCTATAACCCATATGTGCTAGTTTTCGGCCAAAACATATTATATTTATGAATGATTTCAAAACCATGAACATTTCAAGCAAGCAATTCATGATTTCAAGCACGTTTGGCGAGTACATGATTGCACGTGGGCCCGAGGGTAATTCTTGAGTCAACCGGGAAAGCAAGGGCTGACGGGTAACTCCTGAATTATCCTCACATTGTTGGGATCACCCCCGAAGCCACTAGGAGATTAGTGGTGGAAGGAGTTCCGTGTCTAGAGGGTCATGTCCTCTACACACACCATGTCGTGGATAGTCGAGCCTTGCAAACTCGCTATCACCCGGAGGAAGAAGGAGACTGGGGATTAATCCGGCATGTCGGGTTATCCTCGGGTTATTGCATGATTTCAAGCATGGATTTGTTTATGTGAGCACTAAATAAATTGCATGATCACGTAATTATCAAGCAAGCAAGCATGATCACGTATTGTTCACGATTGGGAGTTCGGTTGGAGATTGCCCTTACTCGCCGGGGCCACATGTTCATGACATTGACAAGCATGATTAATTAAACGTGTTAAAATGATTGGTTGTACTCTCGGGCAAAGACCAAGTTCTTGAATTATATATCTATTTTACTCTAAAGTCTTCACCCGAGGCTACAACTTGCATGTGACGTGTGATATATATATTATTGCCCCTCACTCAGTCTTCAGTAGACTGATACTTCACTTTTCAGGTACCCTTTTGAGCGTGGTCGTGCTAGGTGGGAGTCGTTCGAGTTTTGCATTTTCATGAGTCTAGCACCGTACCTTCATGTCTAGTACTTTTGAGATATTCATGTTATTGATCGGTATTAGTATTTTTGGAATACTTGGTTATGTATATTATTAAGATGATGTATTGATAGTAAAGTGGTATCTATACATATCTATTTAATAAATATGGTACCTATACGTATGAATGATCTTATTGCTTCCGCTTTCATTATCATGTTTGCTTTGGTGTTGTTGGGGAGAGTGTCCCGCCTAGCTCGTCATTTTTATTGTCACCCGTTCGCTGTGGTCTTGGTTCATGTATGAACTTTCCATTTCATACGTGGATCGAGGCTATAGTGCGGGGGATGTGGTGCCCAGGGGGTTAGGGTGCTACACCAACACATACTGGTTCCACTATCAATCAAATGTTTCTTATTATGTACCAAAAAAAAAAAATGTTTCTTATTTTTTTTTTTAAATATGTTAAAATTAATCGACATAATCTCAATTATCCAAAGACAAATTCCAAATTTCCTTAATCCAACAAAATATAGAAAGAGTGTGGCATAATTATATTTTTTTCTTCCATTAAATTTTTTGTCATATTTTCGTGCTATATCTCCTATTTCATCTATCCATACACTTCAGATATATTGGTGAGCAGTTGAACTTAAAAGAAAAACTCTTTTAATTTTTTTTATAATATAATTTTTTTTACGGATAATTAATCAAACATCCCCACTATACCATAACATTTATCCTAAACCCCCCATTTGGTTTTTTATATATTTTAAGGACCAATTATTCATGAAACATTTTCTAAACCCCTAAATCGTGCAAAAATACTAAAATCCCCTTAATAATATATGAGAAATTACCCCCATACCCCTTATTTTTTCTTCCCCATTTTCTTATTCTTTTTTTTCTTTCCTTTCTTCTTCATGCGTTTTTCACAGAAAAACGCTGGTTTTTCAGGGGTAGGTCCGAGACGGCGCCTACGTGTTTCAATTCGACTCGACGACGCAACTTCATTCGTGGTAGCCCCGTCTCACGAAAATGGCCGGAGAAGGCGCCGGAGCTCCCCTAAAAATCTGCGTTTTTTCAAGACAAAACGGGTTTTCCGTCGGCGACTTTTTTGGACGATTTTTGTATGGATCTTGAAGATCTCAACATGGAGAGTCCATTTCAATTTACGGAATCGATATTCGTTAATCGGTTTGGGAGTTATTGACATTTCTTTTTTTGAAAATTTTTAGATCTAAAATTTTAGATTTGAAATTGGGGACAAATTGATTTGAATTTTGAAAAACTAACCGAATATATGGAACGAGGACGAGGAGTACGTTCCCGGTGAATTTTTCGGGAATTTTTGGACCACCTCCGGCGGCGGTCCGATGGTGGTGGCAGCGGCGCTCCGCCAGCTTCAAGGATGAAGGTGATGATGAAGAAGATGAGGTGTGGAAGTAGTAAAAATGGTGTGGAAAAAGTAAAAAATTGAGGGCAAAATAGACATTTTAAGTGATTTGGGGATTTAAAAAAAATGTATTATGTATTGGGGATGTTAAATGTATAAAATTTGAAATGGGGGGTTTTGGATAAAAATTAGGAACATTTGGTCCTGTTAAAAAATTTGCCCTTTTTTTTTATATCTTTATCTTAATCGTCCACCGATATATATATGTGACACACATATATATATATATATAACAAAAGATGAAGCAGAAAAAATAATTAAAAAAAATTGAACCAAGTATGGGTGAAAATCTCGCTAAGAGTGAATTTCTTTTGGATTGAATCAATGTACTAAAATAATGAGCCTTTTGCACTCAAAGTATAATTTACCAAGAATTTTAGTTAAAATGATTAGTTGAATATCAAGTATAATACAACATTATATAATTAGTAGAGATTATTGGATCAAAGGTGTAATAGAATTCAACGAAGATTATAGGCACTCGAAATATAATTTTAGGAAGATGCTAGTTTACATATGGTAAAATAATAACATTTTAAGTATGATTATAGTGATGCTTAAATAAAACTTAGAACTAAACACTTGAGAGAAGATGCAGTTTACAAACTAATTACAGGGAGCTAATCGAAATAGTCACATATCTCACAACATTATTAGCTGAAAGAAATACTCGAAACTGAAAAAGAACATACTAAAACTAAATGTAGAATTAAACATGAACTAAGAGAAAAATATAGTTAGACCATTCCGTCACCCCGTCATAATGGTTTTGAAGAAGAAAATCCTCGTTTATTTTCATGCATTCCCAACTAAGCAAAGCTATCCCACATCGTGGATAACCACAATTCTTAGCTGCTTCATGAATCATGATTCCAGGAGAGAGCTTTAATGGTCGCTGGGCTTAGTCGCGTATCAGCGTTCACCTCTCACTCTCTGCCTGGGGCCAATGCATCTTCGGCCCAAATTGGACACTCAGTGGAAATGTCAATATCTTTTTCAAATTGGACACTCAGTGGATGCATAATTTAATTAAGAAAAGAAGCCAGGTAACGTATTTAAAAATGATGCACAAGAACTTAGACTATTATTTGTAATAGAATACAATAAGCCTTAGTCCTCATTACATATTACTCCCTCTTGTTTTGCTGCTTCATAACGATTGTATGCATAGAAACCTCCACTTCTGCCCCCATGGTCAGGCCCATTGACCAAGACAAAGCCTGAAAAATCAAAAATGGTAAATACAGTGATTGTCATGTTAAGCAATATAATTACAAACAACAAGTTTCATCCAGCACAAATATAAAACAGCAGAATGTGCTTAATTAAGACTTAGAAGTACAAAATTACAAAGCATACCAGCATACTGAATTGGACGATTGCACTTGGGACAAGGCTTGGAGTTGGCCAATATCCTACAAATAAGAATTTATTAAAACACCACAAAACTAATAATGTAACTGAGTACCGAAATATACACTATCTTGAAGTGGAAAAGTTGGCTTGTTGATACATCATTTACAATCTGAAGAATCTGTTTTGACATGGCAACAAAACAGCATAACATAAAACAGTCTCTAAGTAAGAACCATACAGATCTTAACTAACTTCTTGCATAACAACAGAGAGAGAGGCCACCAATGAGGGATCTACCACAACTATTGCAATTTCAAAACATATCAGTACACTATCAATTAAAAAAACCCCATCCCCCTATACTGAAAGTGAAATTCAGGTTTTCCATAAATTAGAAATGTTGATAACAGAAATCATATTTACCAATTTAAGAAAATTAATAGGATCGTCATACTCAAAAAATTATTACAACTATGTTTTCTTTCTTCACACGCTGAAACTGCCTACAAATATCCAAATCAAGTTTTATTGAAGTTGTTAGTTTAGATCTGATTTATTACATAACTGCAAGAAACAACCAGTTTGGAGTTTTAAATCCTCCTAAACATTCAGACCATGGGACTTACAAACTTAAGATGTAAACATCAAGTGAAAGCAAACCCGAAACATTGAATAAAAAATACAGTATAATTTTATCATTTATCACTTATAAACAACAGTTTCATGAGAGGAGTCGCATCTTTTTATGCTTCAGAGATCTGAAATATAGGACAAACAAAGTACTCAAGAAAGCTAGTCATAGAAACTATGTCCACATATCCTTAACTCTCTGAATACTAGGTTAATTTTCAATAATATCCGGCAGGAAAGGATCAATTTTTATTACTTAGCAAGCCAAGCCAGTCTAATTTTACTAGCAGCATAATTCTGCTGTATTACGATCTAACATTAACTCCAACAAGAACCCCTAAAAGAAAGAACAAGAAATCGAAAGCAAACACTGACCGAGTCAACCGTAAAAGTCCTTATCCTATTTCTCCTTACAATCAGTTAATATCCTAAAGTTATCGAAGAACACTACAAACAATCATCAACCATCTTTAAAAACTCAACAAACAGAATAAAAAAAAAGCAAACAAGAGCACAACCCGTTCAGTTTGAGAAAAAGAAAATCAATCAATTACCAAATTTCACAAACAGGCCAACACCTCCTCATTATTACCTGCAAATTAACACACAGACCAATCCTCCTCACTTCCGAACGCCACCACATCTCCACCGTTTCCCCTCCAGGCCGTAACATCGAAATGGGCTCCGCCATAGTAAACACCCCTATGTCATGACCCTGGACCAATTGCAAGGTATGTGACTTGTCCCACATCGGTTGTATGGGCAATTGATGTGGGGTTTATAGGCCAAATGGGCTCTCTCTCCCTTCAGACTAATCTTTTGGGATGAGCTCTCCTGTTTGGTCTATAACGCCCTAACTCAAACTCCGATTCTGCGGCATTCGTTCCGCTCCGGCGAAATAAAAGAATAAAAGAGTCTTTGTCCAACAATGGGTCCGACTCTGCTGGCGGGTCACTAGGGCTGGGATTTGGGAACTAGGGTTCAGACATTACAATCGGAGAAGTTGAAGGGGGCGTGAGCTTGAGAAGCTAATGAGAATCGAAAACCTATTTGGGGGATTGTGGAGGAATGTAGCAAGGGTTTACTTTTTTCAAATAGAATAGAGTGAAGTGAAATGAGTTTGTTTTTGGCGGTAGAAGTAAGAACCAAAATATTCACAAAAGTTCATCTATTATTAAAAAAGGGATAATATTTAATAATTATTTTTATAGTGACCCTAATTGTGTTGTGTCACAATTTGTAGGTTATAAAGACATTAATAAAAAGTGTCACAGTACATGTGTCATATTAGGTGATTTTTGTTGTAGTGGGTTGTACTTTTGACCCATATAATTAACCACTTCTATTCCGTCACATCTCCAATTGTATTTATTTCTTCATCTCCCACCTGGTTTAATAGTTTAATCTCCCACTTCTACTTCGTCACATCTCTTCCAAGGGCGCGTTTATATATATATTAAGGGATAATTACATTTTTGGTCATCCAACTATACGACTTATTCTCTTTTCGTCCCCGACTGTTCAATTTAACAAAACTGGTCACTGAACTACCACTTTTTTAACACATTTGGTCCCCGCCGTCAGTTTTACCGTTAAATGAAACAGAAAACTAATTTCTGGCGAATTTTGGAGCCCTTTTTTTTACCTTTTCTCTCATTTCTTCCTCCTAAATGGGTGATTTACTTGAGGATTTGATCAACCCTCCCATCACGACAACTTCTCAACTCGTAAGTATGCATTCATGGCATTCACGCACAACCAGCAGAAACCACGCACATGATCTTATTCATGGACACGAATCATGCATTTCTTCTTCTCCTAGCCACTACAATCATGGACACGAATCATGCATTAACACTTACTTTTTGGAGCATAATTATGTAAACTTCCCCTGAGGTTAAAAGAAATTACAAAAACTTCCCCTGTATAAGAGTCTACATTACATCTGAAAAGAAATTACAAAAACTTCCCCTGTACCTGAAAGGCAGTTTTTGTAATTTCTCAAACATCAACCGAAGTTTGTGTGATTGAACCAAACCTTCTGGTATGTCAGTGTGATTTACGACAGATAAATACGAATGAAGCTCTTCAGTCAAGCAAGCATGAGAACATCTGGGGAACTTCATTCAAAGTCAGTTCCCACTATTGTTAGTTTCAGCACAGAAGTAGATAAGAAACAGAGCCCAAAATATAATTTATAATACAAAATGGGATCTTTACAAAATAATAATAATAATAATAATTTAACATAAAAAATTATATAGTTTTATATAAATTTGAAAAAAGAAAAATACCTATTAACAGTTGCTCTGGCTTTTGCATAGATGTTCTTGTTATCTCATATCAGAAATTTCCTGCAACTTGCATTATGAAAGCATGACAGGTTATTTTCTTTTCATTTAGAAAATATGGTACATAAAGGAGAAAACATAAAACATTCTCAAAGTTAATGAGTATGTCCACATTTGAAACATCTTTGAACTCGGTAAAATTTTCAAGTTCATGTTTAATCACATCAACCACATTTACTTCTGTCAAAATTTCATAGCTTTTCCCTATGATTCTTCATTTGTGAAACATGTTATATAAGCACATGTAGTGAATGTAGTATAATCATTACCTCAATCAAATTAAGAATGCCAACATCCAAGAAGTCATCTTCCCTTTTCTTTCTTCATCTTTTTCTGCTAATCCTGCTCCCTTTGAAGGCATCATCAATCACAGCAAGAGCACAAGCAGAAGCTCTAATCAGATGGAAAAGCACCTTAACTCCATCTTCTTCATCTCCTTCACTCACTTCGTGGTCCCTCAACAATGTCAGGAACCTCTGCAGAAGGACGGCATTCGTTGCAATAACGCGGGGCCCGGCCCGGTTTCTGAAATCAACTTGTCTGAAGCAAACCTTAATGGCACAATAGAAAATCTGGATTTCAGACAATTTCCAAATCTCACCACTTTCAATGTCAGTGGAAACAGTTTCAACGGGGCATTCAAAATTTCCATGATGCCAAACAACTGCTCAGCTTCATCCATCCTACCATTTTGTGAAAAACCAGAAATCATAGTATTCCAAGACGCAATATCTTTAACCGGAATTTGATTGAAGAAAGACTTAGCTTCCTCCACAGCACCATTTTTGAAAAAACAAGCCAGCATAACATTTTTGTGAAACAGTGTCTGGTTCAGAAATTTTATCAAACAGATCCCGTGCTTCTTCCATGAAATAGCTTGATGCTAACAAGCATATTCCGTTTCATTTAACGGTAAAACTGACGGCGGGATCAAATGTGTAAAAAAAGTGGTAGTTCAGTGACCAGTTTTGTTAAATTGAACAGTCGGGGACGAAAAGCGAATAAGTCGTATAGTTGGAGGACAAAAAATGTAATTATCCCATATATTAATATCACTGTGTCTATATCTATATATCATAAATCACAATAATAAATACTTTAGTGGTTATATATATATATATGCTTAAATTTTGGAAACTATGCATTTAATGATTTTGGCCTAGATTTAAAAAATACGAAGAAGGAAAACAAAAGTTTGAATCTAGCACACATGATGATTAATAAGGCAACATAATAATAATAAAAAAAAAAAGAAAAACAATCAATTAAGTATCATTTAGACAAATAAGATATAAGGTAAGGCCAAACTTAGAGAGAAATGGACAGGTTTTGTTGAAGAATAATTAGGTATTTATGTTTGAATCTTTAAGTCGTTATAACGTGTTGACGAATAATATTGGTGTGTGTTCATGCGAGTCACATTATATGTTTGCAAGTTTTTTGGTCGCTAACAGAAATCAACTCCTCAAAGGGGAATACAATCTCAGAATAACAAGGTTTGAGGAATGAGAGGTTAATAGTCTTAGGCCGTGTTTACTTCCTTAGTAACCAGGGGATGAAGGCCGCCATCCACTGTAAACGCGTGTTTACTTTTTATAGGCAAAAGCCTTGAATATCCGTACGGGCCCATCAGACACGCGAAATTACCATGTCTGGCTAACCATGGCATATCTGTGTGTTGCGAGGTTACAATTCAACCTTTGCTTTGGCTTTAATTACGACAGCATGTCACTGAAATCTTCTTTCCCACCATTTTTTATTGTTGGGCGTTGCTGAGAGTGCCTCGATATCAATAAAGAATGGAGGGGTATATACGTAATTGGAGGTTAAACATCCTTTTTTTTCTTGGTAAAAGTAAACATATTACCTTAATATACAGCCAAACATATTTCAAAAGTAAACAAGAGTTAATGACAGTAAGTTTAACTAATCTAACCTTTAATTTCCTGACCTCCGATATCACTTTTTGAAAAGTAAACGCGGCCTTAAGGAATGAGATGTCAATCTCAGAACGATAAGACCTTGAGGAACAAGGGGTACGATAAGGTCTTGAGGAACGAGAAGTTATTCTCAAACTGTTTTGGATAATGTCTTAAAGAATGGGAAGTTAATTTCAAAGCTTTTGTGTCGGGCGCAATAATTATAATCTATAATTTAATAAATTGTGTTTGCCGACGGGGCAATTCCTTAAAACTCCCCATGGGTTTAAAAACTTCCTTTTAGCTCCCCATTTTCAAATACATCATTTGGGGTTTTAGATACGCGATTCTAGGATTTAGATACGCAATTCTGGGATTTGGATACATGATTCTGGGATTTAGATACATGATTTTTTCCTTGTATTTCAAATACATCATTTGAGGTTTTAGATACGCGATTCTTGAGTTTTAATACATCATTTTTTAAAATGGGGAGCTAAAAGGAATTGGGCTTATCATTTGGGGAGTTTTCGGGAATTCCCCGTTTGCCGACGCAGGGTGTAAAAAAAAAAAACAAAAAAAAAAAAAGCCATACATATGTCATTGAATTTGTCTATAGCGTAAACCATAAATAATGTCATGTACATGAATCAATTCCAATCAGACCATTGACAAGTAAATGCAACTAATCAACGGTTAAAATTTAATAAGCAAAAGTACAAACTGAAATGGGAAACACTTTTAATTTACACTTTGACTCATAAATAATGTTTACAATCTATTCCAATCTTGTTATTGAGTAAATGCAACTAATACGGTTGAAATTTAATGTTGTACTCGGTACAAACTCAACTATGGAAATTTAATGTTTGGGGCAATTACATCTAGGTCCCTGAGGTTTGCCATAATTATAAATTAGTTCATCTTGTTTCGTTTATTACATATTAACCCCTAAACTTAACGAAACGTTTGAGGCCCCTATTCGCCGCTAGGGTTCCGTTAATTTTGAAATTTGAATTTTCGAAAATACCTCCAGGGACTATATTGTTAAGTTGCTTTAGTTAAGGGATCATTTTATTAAGAGTACGAAAAGTTCAAGGACTGTTTTGTATAATACATATTTTGTATTTTTTAGAAAATTAAATATGATCTAAAATAATTTAATATTACTTATATTATATAAATATTTTAATAATAATTAAATAGTAGTTATTTATTAATATTTTTAAATAAAAATTATTTATTAATACTAGGCTAATTATTATGTAAATATTTTTAAGTTAGTTATTAAATGTTAAAGGTCATTTTAATTCTAAAATTTTTAATATAAATATTTTATCTATATAATTAAAAATTTTGATCTTTTTTCTTATAATATGTATTTTATATTTTTTGAGAAAATTTAATATGTCTACAATATATATATATATATATATATATATATATATATATATTTTTTTTTTTTTTTGGGTGAGCAAAGAGCAGAGAGCTGTGTGTGACTAACTTAAAAATATTTACATAATAATTAGCCTAGTATTAATAAATAATTTTGATAAAAAAAATAATAAATAACTTCTATTTAATTATTATTGAAAATATTTATATAATATAATGAATATTAAATTATTGTAGATCATATTTAATTTTCTCAAAAATACAAAATATGTATTATACAAAACAGGCCCTGAACTTTTCGTACTTTTAACAAAACGACCCATTAACTAAAGCAACTCAACAATATAGTCCCTTGGGGTATTTAGGTAATTTAACTAATAAATAAAAAATTCCAGGAAAATACAGGGGTATTTTCGAAAATTTAAATTTCAAAATTAACGGACCCCTAACGGCGCACAGGGACCTCAAACGGTTCGTTAAGTTTAGGGGTTAATATGTAATAAACGAAACAAAAGGGACTAATTTGTAATTATGACAAACCTTATGGGACCTAAATGTAATTGTCCCTTTAATGTTTTACTTTTTAATCCAATATTTTTCACTTTATATTAACTAACAACTAATACAAATTTGAGAACAAGTTCTCCTGACGACGGATATGGATCCGAAAAATTTTGGGAAATTCTTGTATCCAACGGGTATGGCCCCATGCATACACTCCCCAATTAAACAAATCATCCGCATCGGAGAATGAAAAATACAAATCAAACAATGGTAATGAAATCAAAATCTTCCTGGATTAGACATAGAAATATCTACAAATTATGCTTATTTAGTTGTTCTTGTCTAATACAGAATTTGAGCATTACATCATAATTACCCATTTGACACACTTAAAACAAGGTGTATTCACTATTTAGTGTTTTACCAAACTAATTAGACAGGGGTAAAGGAAGCGGATGACACATACATCATAACATATTAACATTATTATAGTTGAAGTGAAATATGGAAAACTCAAAGTCTCAAACGAAACATATTAAAACTAATTGCTCGTGTATCTTCGGCCCATTATAACCAGTTGGGTTGGCCCAAATTGGACTAAACTTCTGTTCATTTTTTATTTTGCATTGATTTATAATTGTTTTGTATTGGAAATATTTTACTTTTTGGTGAGAAATTTTGATGATATTTTACTCCTATTGGAAAGATATATAGTAAAAATGCATTATAATAGAAAACAATAATATGCTGATCTTATACATATTGCATTGTTCACATTTATATATTCGGTAAGTCTGATGATATAAATTTTATATTTTTAATTTTTCATGTAGTAGATATCCGATTCAATATGATATAATAAAATAATATTCTTAGAAATATTGTAAATTAGGATTTTGTGGAAGTCGGTGTGGACTGTGGAGTGCTTGGGGATTCGAGAGTTATGAGTTATTTGGATGAAAAAATTTGTAATGTTGCAACTATGTTATTGACTTGTGCTATTGAAACTATTCCCCCAAAATAAAATGTATTTTCTCAAAAGTATTTATATCGATAACGTTGAATATATTTATTTATTGCATTTTAAACACACTGATGCTTTAGAATAATTCAAGATTTGATGAAAAATTTTAACCCAAAGGAAATTAAAAGGTTTAATCAAATTCAAATCAATGAAACAGTGGCCCAAATTTTCGACTTTTGGGCCAATATGTAATGGGCTTATGAACTAATGTTTAATCTTATTAAACTTTCAGCCCAAATCAGACCAATGATCAAAAGCCTTCAGCCTATATCAGTTTAATTGTATGGATGTTACAACTTACACGTGGTCCGAGGCCTTGGCCAAGGCAGGTTGCAATTTTGATAAAGAAGCAAATGAGACGGATTCTGAGCTATGTTTTGGAATTGGGACTGAATCGGCCGCCGGTCGGATCGGTTCAATCGGTGAAAACATGTGTGGGTTATATATTGCTTAGGGGCCCTTTGTTTTATTATGTCAACAACGAGTAGTATGGACAGTTGGTGTACTGCTCAGATGAGTTTACCTTGTGTGATTGTTTCTGTATATTGATCCTAAGTATGTTCTCCTTATAATTAGTTCGAATTAAGTTTTAAGTAGCAAGATTTTCAAGTCAGTTCTAATAGAGAATAAGCCACTGTTCAATGCAAATTTTAACTCTGTTGAGTATTTGGTGGTTGACTCGATTATCATGACTTGTGACTTAACAACTAGTTAGGTTGCTGTGGTAGCGAGTGAAAATTTGTACTCGAATGGGATCCTTTGTGGATCAGTAGTAGTGAGTTTTGCCTGAGATTGTTCATGCCTATTTCACTTCCGGGCATTTTTATTGTATTTTGTTGTTGGACTTGTGGATGGGTAATTTGTATATTCTCAGTTTGGTTCAACAAATGAGGGAGGTCGTTAAACTCCCAACGGTCTTTGTATCCTTTTTTTTTTTTTTTTTGGCACGAACAAAATGATGAATATTTTTCTATGGATAAAATTGATTAGTTGTATATGATTTAATAAGCTTTGGGAGAAAAACATATGAAAGAAAATAATAAAAATCAAAGCAGAAAGATATTATAATAAAACAAAAATAAAAAACTACTCTCTCAATTGAACCAAATAATATAATAAAATTTATATAGCATCGAATATAATACAATTAAAGAGACACATAGACCTATGACTCACGAGGCGACAATGTAACGCCCCAATTTTCGGTTTTCCAGGTACGTACGATACGTGTGAATTTTCCAAGAATTAGGATTAATTTTAATTCTGTTGTTTATTAAATTCTTATAATTCGTGATAAATTGTATAAATTATATTTCAATGTGATTATGTGAAATATGTGTCAATTTGAGAATTATTCTTTAAATTGAATTTAATTGTTACGTGCATTAATTCCCGAGCATGCCTTAATGGTTTAAATGTCCTTAATTGATCATTATTTTAAATTAAAGGACCAAATTGCATAAACATTTATTGGACTTAATTGATCATTCTCCAAACTTCATATCCTTAATTGCATAACTTATAAAATTGGAGGGTTTAGTTACAAATATGACATTTTTCCAAGATATATCACGATGTATGCTTCTCTTCCACATACTTCACTTCATTTTCTTCAAAAATCATCTCCATATTTGCTTCCTCCTTAACCGAACCAAACCCTCCAAGAAAGGAAGAAGAATTTCATCCTCTCAAGCTTTTATTTTGAAGGAACTATGAACTTTGAAGCTTAAATCATCCATTTTCACCTTCTTCATCTCACTCTTTTCCTTCAAGGTAATATGTAGGATTTCATGGTACTAATTCTTGAAGCTAGGCTTACGAGTTGATTGCAATAACTTGTGTATATGATGTTAGAAGCATGATTACAAGCTTTAGACTTGAATTTCATGAATAAATCTTGAGAATTATGGTGTTATATGATGAATTTCCATATGAACTTGAAGTGGTAATTCTTGATGATCAAGCTTGATATGAATATTTATATTAGTTTTATTGTGTTATAAGCATGTATACATATCCCTTTTCACGAAATCATGCTCTTAGAGATTGAATTATATGAGTTATGATGAATTGGAGATTGGTTCGTACATCCCCTGTTTCTTCCCCCTGTTTCTGCATTCTCTGCGTAACGGGAACGGCCCTTCCCGTTCCCTTTGTATTTGGGGAACGGCCGTTCCCATAGTTTAAGTCATATGCATGGCGGCGAGGACGGGAATGGCCCTTCCCGTTTTGGCTTATAAGCCGGAACGACCGTTCCCATCTTCGGGGCACAGTATCGGGAGGCTGGGAACGACCCTTCCCATTTTATGCTAAAACCCGGAACGGCCGTTCCCGGGGCTCTGGAGGGACAAAAACATTCTGTACAAACTTAACAATTTCAATTCCTTCTTTAATCATTTAAATGACCTACACATGCTATTATATGATCAATTACATGCAAGAATATGGTTATATCATATTACATTTGCTAATGCATGTTACCTCGTTACATGGTTGTGCCGTGTGTTACATTATGGTAGCGTTATCAAGTTATGGTCTAATGAGAGCACAAATGTTTCTATTCCTTGTCCAGTTGTTCTACCGAGCAGAGATTGAGATCAATGAGTACGTTCACGCATTCATGAATCGTCGTGTCACATGTTAGCAAGCAAGTCAGGCCCATGCAAAGCAATGCGCGTACCGTGATTATCGTGTTAATGTCATGATTATGCAAAGCCATGCGTGTATCGTGATTATCGTGTTATCGTGAATGGTGAAGGCTCGCTACCTTCTTATTATCGTGTTATCGTGATTGGAGTGATGGTGTTTATTGGAGTAGTAGGGTTCGTGGGAGTGATGGAGTTATTCGGGAAATCGATATACATGCCGTGTTCTTGCAGGTACATTCTAGGCGGGAATCGAGCTGAGTCGAGTCCTTGCATTCGAGCCCCGCAAGGTGCATTTATTTATTTATCGTTTCAAAGGAATTCTTGTTAAGGCTACTTGTTATGTATTTAGGAGATAATAATGTATTGATATGTAAAATCCAAGTGTAAATTACTTGATAAATGATCGATAGTATAGCCTACTTCCGCTTTGTTCTATTGCATGTATGAGTTAGTCTCGTCTAGCTTGTTGTTTTATTTGCATTGTAACCCGTTCGCTATAGGTTGATTCATGTACGGATTGTCCATTTCATATGTGGATCGACCTATAATGCGGGGGTGTGGTATCCTTACGTATTGGGGTGCTACAGACAAACAGAGACAATCTGGCTCGAGCTTGACTCGTAGGTATATACATGAGCCAAGTCAAGGTTCGGCTCGGCTACTTACCATGCCCATGTAAAACTCTTGTAGAACAATTAGATTGAAATAATATGATATACATGCGATACTAATAAAATGTCGCTACTTTTTTTCTTTTTATTCATAACATATAAAAGTGTTCAACAAGATATACGATAATATAATTATTTTTGAGAATATTTCTGAACCATAGATGAGATAGTATGTTGTAAAAAAAAGGTAAAAGACTAACTCCACTCCAACACTCATGCATATTTTGAAAGAAAAAAAAAACCCCAAAATTCAAATGTTGCGGAGGCAAGATGCATTTGAGGTTGACAATAATAATATACTAAAATCAGTATTGCCAATCTTACGATTAATGTCGTAAATATCAATTCAAAGAATATATGGGCACGCCTAACCCTTGAGATTCTGACATTAATTAGACCTCCCGTCACCCTTTCATAAAAGGCTTGGGAAAAACAAAATCCCCAAGAAGTCGTCTATTTTCATCCATGCCCAACTAAGCAAGCTGAAAGGGCACAACTATCCCACATCGGCAATAACCAGAACTCTTACCTCCTTCATATAGGGTGATTGGGCGTTATAAGCTTTGAATTGGTTGGGGTTTTGGTGCAATTACCTTTTGTTCATTTTTCTTTTTATTCTGATTCTAATATGCTAATTGTGTTTTATTGGAAATATTTTACTTTTTGGTGAGGAATTTTGAAGATATTTTAATTCTACTGGAAAGATATATAGTAAAAATGCATTATAATATAAAACAATAATATGCTGATCTTGTCACAAGTGTTCTCCGAATTTTTATTTAGTCAAAATTCATTTATAATCATTTTTGCGGGATTTCATATTTACTATTGTATTTCATTTAAGGGATCATTTTGTGTTATTTACCTTATATTTACATAGACATAAATAATAAAAAGAGTGTTTTTGTCTACTTATATATTTTTCCAGGAAATTATGACCGAAAAATGCCCGGAAATTATTATCGGAAAATGTCTTAAAAGATGGATTTAATTTAAACTAGAAATACAAGGATTATTTTGACATTAAAATGATAATATAAGGATGAAAATGGCTTTTTCCTTTCATATTTATTTTTTCTTTCCCTTCATTTCTTTAGTAGCTATTGACAGATATATTTCATAATTTACTTAGTAGCTAATTAGCTATTAAATAACAGACCGAAACATACCGTGATCCACCTTAAAATTAATTCTACCATTAGTGTTTGTCATTTATTTAATTATTCTTTTTTAAATATTTTAAAATTATTCAGCATAAACTCGGTTATCAAAAGACAAATTCCAACTTTCTTAATCCAACAAAATATAGTCTTAAAAGAAAAATTAACACTTGATCCAAAAAAAGTCTAAACCTCAGATATACCAGTACAACCGACACATCCCAAAAGAGTAATCATAAATTTTAAAAACAGAACCAAGCTACAAAACTAAAACCCAATCCTGTCAGCACAGAAAATTGCACCAAAATCATAGAACAGAACAGCTCATAATAATTAAGGAAGACAACTTTAACATTTTCTTCACTTGAAGCACTTTGCATCCAACAAAGGCTCTCCCTCAAAAGGCTCAGCATCTTCGATCATCTGGCTCACGCGTTCCTTCTGAGCTTCGTCGTTGATATCGACCTTCTTCCACTCATACAGCTCCATGTCGTAGCACTCATCAAGAACGAACTTAGGAATCTCTGTTCCTCTGAAGAGCCACAAACCCTTCACCTTGAAAGGAGGCTCGGAACCGATAACCAACATCTTTCCAAAGGCGTACTTGCGTGCCAAATCCATGCGCTGAAGGAAACCTCCGACCTTGTTCATGGTGACAAAGGAAACGGTGTTCTCATCGTTGTATTTGTAGTCACAGAACCACAGGGAGTATCCCTCGGGGTCGTACATGTCCCAAAATCCTACAAGACATCAAGTAACCAAAAGAATTGAATGAAATGAAATAACTCTGGGAGATTTTGTTTTTAGATTTAACTATATATACACAAAATTACGAGTAAAAGGATCGAGCATGGAGATACCTTTGATGGCGACCTCACGGAAGTTGGTTTTGGTGTTAGAGTAAAGCCTCTTCCATTCATCAAGAATCATCTTACTTGGTGGCAAAAGATCCAATGGGTTCTTTGCCTTTGGCTTGGGGGCTTCTTCTTCCTCTGGTGCTACTTCTTTAGGCTTAGGTTCTTCTTTCTTAACCTCCTTCTTTGTTTCCTTTGGTTTTGCAGGTTGCGCAGGTTTTTTGGCAGCAACAGGCGGCACAGCTTCTGCTTGTTTAACCTCGCCCCATATTTTCTTGAAATTTGGCTGATTAACCAAAGTCCAAAAGTACCTCTCCACGTGTGGGAATTCTTTAGTGAAGCTCTTGGTCAAGATATTCTTAAATCCATGAGCCAGATTGCACACCATACAAATATCAGCAAGGGTAACAGCGTGTCCAACCAAGTAGGTGTTGGAGGCGAGATGAGTGTTCAAAGCTCCCAATGATCTCTTCAGGCTAGAGATTGCTGCCTCCTCAGCCTATGCATGAAAAGAATGAGAGAGAGAGTTAAATTAAGTAATTGACATATGAATAAGAATAAATAGGTTTAAATGGTTTTGAATATTTGACATACTGGAGGAAGATGCACGCGGTGACCAAGTCGGGGGTATAGCCAACCCCCAATGCCTGCATCAATTTCCGTAGCAGAGAAATCCAGCCATTGCTCGATGTGGGCCTGCGAAACACAGTATATCAAGAAAATGGGAAAAGAGGATATATTCAATATATGACAAGAGAGAGACTTCATTCATGAAATCAGAAATGACTTACATAATCAATCAAGCTGCTGCCATAAAGGGGACTATTGGAGTTAATCTTAGCCACTGCACAAAACAAGCAACAAATGAGTTAAAGAAGAATAAATTATAAATTATACTATAGCAGCTGAGACAAATTTTCCAGAAAATTTACCATAGCGTGCAATGGCATTGCTTTCGAATACTGCACCATCAGGCGTTTGAAGCACAGGAATCTACATAGAAATTTCAAAAATCGGGTTATTTCCTGGATTTTGCATATTCAATGAAAACTTTTACTAAAATTAGTTCATACCTTGCCAAGGGGATTCATCTTGATGAATTCCGGGGTCTTGTTTGATACGCCCATCTCAAAATCCTTTGTCACTTCAATCTTTACACCACAGTATTCTGCTGCAATTAGTGCCTTGTGTGCATTTTTGTTCTGTGCAGTTGTATGCAAGACCTAAATAGAAGAACAAATAAGTTCAACAACCATGATCCAACTTCCTGAGGGTAAAGAGAGAAGTTTGGAATTCGAATATAGGCAAGTTATAACTGTTTCGAAAAATTATGAACATTCACTTCCCAAACAAGCATTGGAAAGCAAACTATCACCGATGCCATCAGTAGTCTTCCATCTTACAAACAGAAAGACTACTAATATAGACAAACCTGAGGTCACTAGTGACCTCAATAGATGCATTAAATAAACATACAATAGATGTATTAAATAAACATAGAGAAAAAGGACGAAACATATCTCCAAATAGAGACATATATTCTCAAATTTACAAAGAAATTGATCTTTCGTGACACCAGAAAAACAAAAAACAACAATTCAGCAAACTAATATAAAGATATACATACAAACATATATGCATGTATAATGATAGATATGAACCACCAATCACAGGAATTGCATTGATACAATTTCTAACGATCCCACCAAACGGGGGGAAAAAGCCCTAATTCTATAGCTACCAAATATACCCAATTAAAAATCCATCCTCCATTTAAGAACCAATAACAGATCTGCCTCAAACAACTACACTACAACTATTATCCAAACACGAAAGGGCACACTCACCAGGGCCATGGCTTCAGAAGATCGAGCAATTCACTCTATAAATCCACAGAAATCTGAAAAACCAAACAACAGAAATCAAATCTTGATCATTCAGCATAAAATCCAACAGATTTACAAAGCCTGCAGGCTGAAGAAAGACTTCAAAAAAGACAAAATTAACGCATGAACACAGCAGATCAAATGGGTTTTACCTATTAGAGTGAAAGAAGCCGCTTGCTGCAGAGGATAGTGGTGCGCATATGAGAGGAAGAGGTTTAGGGTTTGTGGTGGTGGATATATTATATAGCTTTGTTTGTGTAAGTCGTGTTGGAGGGGTACCCAATTTTGGTGGAGAATATGCCAAATTGATTTAGTTTTTGCGTTGAGGATGAAGGGCAATTTAGGGATTTTAACGGGCATAAGATTTTTTCCTCTTTTTAGTTGGGTTTTAGAAAAATACGCAAAATTCAAAGGGAATAGGGAAATCTTGAAAAATCGAGAAATTTAATAAACTTGAATTCCCACGCTGATTTTAGTAATTGTATATATTTATATAGATTTATTGAAAATATACTAAAAATATCTTCTTAATTAAAGTTTCATATTCTCGTCCAAAATGTATATAACAATGAGATAATCCCAAGAATATTATTTAATTTCCAATTCAGATAAAGAAAATTCTCGATCTCACATGTAAATACAAAATGAGACCTCTCTCGACAAGAGATACTGGAATTCTCTTACGGCTACCATGGAGGTAAATACAACAAGAAAATGACCCTAATGGATCAAGGATCATTAATAGTGTTTTTTTTAAGTGATCATGAAATGTTTTTATGAAAAGTGACCCTAAGGGATCAAGGAGTTTTTGGCATGGTGGCCGCGACATGCTTAATGAGAGTGTATAACACTGTCATTTCAATTATCTCGTGTTCATAATAAATTAGCATGTAGAACCCTAAATCCTAGGTTGGTAATGCACACGTCGAAATTGCATCTTAAAATCTATTTTTACTTCAAAATTGATAGGTAAAAGACGTAAATGTCGTTTTTATATTTTGAATTAAAAAAACTCTATTTTTGATATAGTTTCCATGAAAATCCTGTGCAAAATAAAATTTGCACAGAAAACCTTCTGTTAAATAAAATGGTTAATATTTTTTTTTGCATCCCAACCTTTGGGGTATTTTACACTTTAGTACCCAACATTTAAATTTTGTTATACTTAACTGCCCGATTTCAAATCCAACCAATAAGAAAATTACACGTGTCGTTTTCTTATTGGCTGAAGGCACTTAAATGTAACAAAATTCAAAGGTTGCGTACTAAAGTATAAAATTTCAAAGGTCGGGTACTAAAGTGTAAAATTCCTCAAAGGTTGAGGTGCAAAAAAAGATAAAAAAAATTACCCTAAATAAAATTAGCACAAAAAACCCTATGTTAAATGAAATTTGCACCGGAAACTCTACCTAAACAACCCAGGCGGCGGAATCTGATGATCTTGACAAAATCCGGCAAATCTCGACCCTTTCCTCAGGAAGAACGCCCTTTGCTAGCTTGTTGCTTCATGGAGAAGAAAAAATTAGGGTTCTCAAATTTTTTGAAGTTAGAATATGTTGGAAAGCAAGAGTGGAATTTTAGATATTTCAATACCTAATAAAGTACAAATGAGGATCGGGATAAGGTGAGCAATTAATTTACAAATACAACGTTTTTTAAACGATATTTCAAATGATAGGATTTTCCTTGTTAATTCAAAATAATACAGGATTGTGGGTGCAATAAACTCATGGATCAAGACAGGTTTTAAGTTGTGTTTCATGCTCATTTCCCATATATATATATATATGCATATTGATGGAAGCGGTGGCTTAAGTAGCGCCTAACTATCTCTTATCGGTAGTAGTTTGACACATATATAAATCCTCCGTTTAGTATACGGGTTGGGCTACAATGTAGGAACTACGGTGGCTCACTATTTCGAGCACTACGAGTAGATCTAGTATTACATGAATGATAGTCGATCCAAACCCAAACTCAAATATTATCTAAGTTTTTTAAATTCAAACTCAAGTCACACCAAATATATTTAAACCCAATAGATTTGTAGCCCAATGAATCCATACTTCTGAAACCCACCCAATTTTCAAAGTCCAATGAGAAATTCATTAGGTTTTACTGGCCCAGGCCTAACGTTGAAACTACCTCTGAAACATAATGTTGCAATTTTGTGAGTTTCTATGCGTTTATGTTTAATATTAACTAGGAAGATGGGATACCGCACGAGGCACGGTACTCGTGCCCGGTGAAAGCTTAAGTGTTTCCTATTGAATGGTTAAATCGTAAATGAATGTATTTCACCAAGCATAAAAACAACACAATTTTTATGTTATGATTGTATTTGAAACCATATTAATTTC
The DNA here is from genome assembly GCA_037501455.1 of Lantana camara. Taxonomy (NCBI): domain Eukaryota; kingdom Viridiplantae; phylum Streptophyta; class Magnoliopsida; order Lamiales; family Verbenaceae; genus Lantana; species Lantana camara. The sequence goes on along the minus strand of CM074855.1, from coordinate 22,651,110 downwards.
TCGGAAGTACAAAATATTTTATTACATAATAGTTTACAATTTAGAGGAGTTTAATGCAAATATAATACAAGCAGCAACTAAAAGCTCAAATAATGTATGTCAAACAACAAGAACAGAAAAATTCAATAATGAGATATCAGTTGGACCTTTATTGATTCATACTTTTTGTACAAGAAATTAATGTTTTACAAAATTATAGCACAAAAGATTTCCTATGAAAGATGTTGACAAAACTGGTCAGCAGACAAAACCTTAAAAGTTTATTAAATTGCCTAAATATTTACATGTTTACAATTTACAAAAGTGTGATCATTGAGGCTACTATGTTAGTTTGTATACGCAGTCAGATTTTTTTTTTCAGTCAGCACTTTAGTCAACTTGAGTACTTTGGGATGCTTGCGATTCTTGTTTTGTGTCCCTAAAGAGCTTATAAGAATGTAAACAGATAAATGAGATGATATCTCGGGAAAAAAAAAAAAGAGAGAGAGAGATATAGAAAGGAAAGATGAAATTCATCTAAACAAAAGATATATATATATATATATATATATATATATATATATATATATATATATATATAAATCTAAACGATAATTTATATTACCTTGTACATGCGTCTATCTGATGTACTAATATATACTATCTATTGACAGACTAATTAGTGGCACTTGGAAAAACATTACTCTAGGTATGACATAGATGGATTGATGTCTACCAGATTAAGCAAAACCCAATTAATAATGGTGAAGAAGCAGATATATTATCACACCAACATAACAAGCAGCAGTAACCATGAGTAAACAAAAAATTGCCTGAATCTCCTTTTAATGGCACTTCCACTTGCTAACACCCTTTGCTGTTTGAGGAGATTTCTAGGAAAAACAATTCAGTATCAGAGTCCATGTCCTTAACATTTGAAGATCCTATAATACCCAAGTGGCTCACATCCAACAAAACTATGTGATGTGCTATTAAGAATCAACTCATTGTATCATCAATTAATTATTTACAAGAACAAGAAATTTGTGAAATGGATAGCCTATTCAAATATTTCCTTAATTTGCTTATCACTAACAGGGTATTTTGTGTCTTAAAAGTTAAATCTGATCAGTATCCACCTTAAGAATGCTAAGATTAGAATACATGCATGCATTAACAAGAAATTTACGAACAGAAATGCCGCCTCCAGCAAATCTTTCTCAAGACATTCTTTCAATGTTGCAAAGACTCTGTACCACGAGCAAGCTGCACAACAGCATGTAAACATGCTCTTCCTAGTTAGAAACCAATAGGGATTCCATTACAAGAACCATTATTGTTGGCAAACTTACCAGCAGGCTTGGAATGAATAAGAACAACTGTTCTTCAAAAGCAAAAAAATAAAAAATAAAAACAAAATATTTGAAAAGGTTAAAATGTATCAAAGTATTAGATGCTTAGGTCAGTTTGTAGTCTTCAATACGCGAAACACACACAAACACAGTATGGGATACTGTTTCCAAGAATGCACTATGATTCAACAAATTTTTTATTCAGAATCACACAAAGTACATACATCTACATAACGCCTAGCCATTAAGCTACACCACTTGGTGGTATTCACAAGATATATGCCTACATGATAGTTCAAATTATTAGCACTTTGTGATGACCAACGACAATAATATACAAATAAGAATTGATGATCTTTTAATAAATCAAGCATCTGTAACTATATGTCATCAACCTCCGTAACGTGGGACGACTAAATAAAGGACTGACAGGAAAGTTGGATATACAATCGTAAGCAGAAACAGAAGCCTTAATATTCAAAAACACAATTATATTTGGACAAAGAAAAAGGAACTTGGATTAGCTATCATAAGAGAATAATAATCGGGAAAGAAAGCAGCAAAAATTAGAAGGCCAACCATGCAAATATCTTTTAAAAAAAATGTCTGACATCACATATGAAATGATATACTGGTGAGTGAGATACTTTGATAATCTAAAACATCGAAAAACTCCCTAAAAGTACACTTTTAAAGAAAACTCCCTAAAGCACACTCATAAGGTCACAAGTCACAACAATGACTTATAAGCACGTGAGTAAGTTCTCCTCCATTCACTTTTTCTTTGCTCTTATTTCTTCCAATAAAAAGAAACTTATATTTCTATTACTTTATATAGTAAATATACTGATTTCAAGTAGCAAACTTCAGTTTGACTGGTCGAAACCGTCCACTACAGTATAGAAGTCAAAACTATGTTGTACATACAACTAAACTCATATTATGAATGCAAAAATAACTAACAAAATTAAAAGACAAATCTATTAAATAAATTTGTGATGAAAAATGATAATAATACTTATGCACAAATAAGAATTGAAGCTTCTACAACAAAATTGAAAATACTTGTGTCTTTACCACTATGCCAACGATTGGTTCTAAGAATGTGCAAAACTTCTGCAGACTATTTTAGTACTCCATAATGACATTGCAAAAAAACCTCTAATTAATCAACACAATGTATCATGATATTTCACCTGTATACAGATGCAACCAATAATTAGTTGAAATGTAAGCCTAACGAAAGTTTCCAATTACTAAACACCCAATGCACATACTTCAGAACCAAAAAGGACAGAGTAATTGAAATTGAAGAAATTGCATTTCTTGATAGTGAAATCTATCTAAGCTCTCCATTTAATGAAACCGAGCACCTTGACAAACACTATTAAAAATTCCCAACTAAAACCCAAATACCATGCTTGCCAAACTTGTCCAGAAGAGAGATTGATGTTCTTTTATAGCAAAAAGTGAAAATTTCTGCAGCCAGATATAGATTTACTGCTCATGAGAAACAATATCAAAAAATATTTCACGAGAAACACATCTAAATGGAGGCTTGGGTGAAGAACACATCGAAAGTAGTCAGCGCGAACTTCCCCGAAGGTGAAAAGTGAACTTCGACCAAAATCCAAGATCACCCACAAAAACTCGAATGGGAACTCAAAAGCAGAGAACCAGTGAACCCGGGAAAAATTTTCAATTGTAAGCTTCGTCCTTCAATCTGTTGTATGTAGTGGCCCTGGTGAGGATGAACGGGGTAGGCTGTGGTATACGAAAACGGAAGCCAGTAAACAAAAATTCCAATCACTAAACTGCCAATTCACAAAAAGGAAAGAGTAATTGAAATTGAAACCCAGTGATAAACTCTATTAAAAATTCTCAACTAAAACCCAAATACGTTATTTGTCAAACTTGTAGAGAAAATAGGCTGTTGTTCTTTTATAGGAGAACTTAAAATTTTCGTAAACTGCCAAGAAATATTCGATGAATGGAGGCCTCATGTATCACACACGTATCAACTATACACTTTGCACCTCCATGAAACAAGGTGGTCCTTCTTAAGGGCGTGATCCCACAAGCAAGCCTTAGAGGAGTCAGGTTGACACTCCCACTGTCTGTAGGACTCATCGGCTTGGAGTATTTTTGTAACGCCCCGACTCTTCGATCTTTTAAGTGCAACATTACGGATGTGCTAAGTGTGTATTTAATTATTAAGCATGTGTTAATTCGAATTATTTGGAATATTTGATTATTAATATTAAGTTTAGGTTTGAAGTTTTAAACGTTTAAATCCTTTTCGAACCGTTGTGATTCGTTTAACTCCGTTTTCAATTCCGATTTTTGTGATAACTTGGTATACTTGAATTATGTGAGTTATTAACGTGTTTACATGCTTACGTTGTAATTTTAAGCTCGTCGGATTTAATTTTGATTTCGGTTTTTGGAGACGGGACTTCTAGGGCTTAAAACGCTTTTAAGCGCGCCCTGGGTTCCGGACGTCATATCTTGAGCTCGGGAATTCGGATTCGAATTCCGTCACCTCCGTTGCCTTCGCATCGACGATGCGGAGACAATGGAATAAGCCTCATACCTTTTTGAGATCATTAAGACCTCCAAAATCCAACCGTAACGAACAACTCATGCAAGAATAACTCTTTTGTTGACTAGTCTTCATGGTGGGACCCCTTAACACCACTCTAACCTAACCATACCTCAACCCATGACTTGTGAACTTGAGTTAACCCATTCTCCTCCCTTTTAGTCAGCAAAAACCGAGCCAAACCCCCCTTTTCATTTCTGCAACTGATCGAGAGAGAAGGAGAGAAGAAAAGAGGAAGAAACCCTTGGTCCTTGTGATTTTTTGAGCTCAAATCACTTCCTTTCTTCTCCATATCTTGATGGTATGTATATTTATGTAATCTCTACTCTCTTATACATGATTTCACCTATTTATTACATGCTTTAGATCAGATTTGGTTAGGGATTGAATTATGAGTTTGATATGAACTTTTGGGGTAATTGCTCTTGTGACCTTGCTTGGTTGTGCAGCTGATTTCTTGGCTTTAAACTGAGTTTATGAGCTTGTTTCTTGGCCTATTTGTTTCCTAACTGATAGTATATTATGTTAGGATGATTTTCTCTTTAGACCCTTTGGTGAAATTATGAGATTTGGAACTCCAAACTTGGTGATCAAAACTGCTTCCCCTGTTTTGGACTGCTGTGTTGAATCATGTCTTGTTGCTTGATCTAATGGCCTTCTTTTCGTGTGAAGTTGCATGGAGATGATTTACACTCATTGTTTTATATGTTAGAGTTCTTGTTGCAAGCTTTTGGATCTATTTTAAGCCCCAAAACCGAAATACATGACCTGTTCTTATGCATGACAGAACTGGACTGCTGCTGTTGCATTTTTGCGGTTCGTTGGTCATCATAATGTGCTCCAATTCGTGTTAATTTGCATATACATGGAGTATATTAGTTTCTTATCATGTTAGTATTCATTCCCTAAAGTTTCAGCTTCAAATTCAACCCCTAAGTACTTGATCATGGCATGATTTAACCAATTGAGCTCATATGCGCGATTTTGGCGCCCCAGACTTGCTGCATGGTTTTGGTGCCCTTAACGTGTGATTTGGCCTTCGCTTTCTAAATGAAGTATGCTCCTAACATGCTAAATATGTTGTATATCAAGTTTCATAAGATTTGGAGTTGATTTGGTATGCTTTTGGATTGATTTTGTTCCAGTTTCTTTCCTAGCATGAGTTGTTGCAACTTTGGACCATTAATTGGCTTGAAATGCATGAATTCTTGCTACCTTAACTTACCTATATGTGTTAGTTTGATGTTTATTTGGTTTGGCATGAGTTTTGCCCTGCTTGTTGTATGTTTTTTCGCCACTGACGTAAATCCGCGAGGGTGGATTTTTCCCTTTGGAAAAATCCGCAGGGGTGGAATTGAGGCAGTGGGACTGGACCAAATCCATGGGGGTGGATTTTTCCCTTTGGAAAAATCCATGGGGGTGGATTTTGTCCAGCCTGTTTTTGTTACTCAGTTTTCGTTTTTCTTCGCTCGGTTGATCTTTCTCCACCTCTTTTATGACTTTTTTGAGATACTAACATGTTCTATAATGTGTTATCTTATTTATTATAATTTTCATGATTTTTCGTGGAATATTTTACAAGTTATGATTTAATATGTCATCAATGCTCCAAGAATGAATGAAATGATTGATTATGTGCCTTAATGCGTCTTCATGCCACGACTTGCTCTCTTATGCATATCATAAGACATTCATTGCATTGCCGTTTATGTGCGTTTTGAGGCGTTTATGATTCCCGTAACCCATTTCCCTTATCATATGATTTGTTCTTGTTCTCAAACTTTGGAAATATGTTACATTATGTGATATGATGTATGTAGTAACGTTTTGTGAAAGATTGAATACGTTTGAATGTGTGATGAACTTAATTTACTTCAATGCTCTTATTTGCCTAAATGTTGGATCTTGTACTTTGAATTTCTTGAATTGAATTGATTGGAAAAGTGAAATGTGAAGGATATGAACTCGTTTGGATACGAATGCTTCATTGAAGGAATGAATTGAATGTTTATATGTTTTTAAGACTTTAATAGTGCACATGAACGTGTTCCTTACATTATAGAATCTTCTCTTCATTCATATCATGATCATTACATTGCCGAGCGTCCTATTTGGTCATTTTGAGTCTCACTTCACCTTTCTTGCACAGATTTTGACCCTGTTGGAGACGAGGCCGGTCAGTGAGGCTCTTGTGCTCTCTTTTGTTGGTTTAAGGTGGGTTTCTCTACTATTAGATAAATGACCCTATACACCTCAACATGTAAAGATTTCAGCTAAAAACTATTATATGTATATAGAGTCGTTTTCTCGAGTAAATGATTGCAAACGTAAAGCCCTTATTTCTTGAATCCTACCTAATGTTTTGGCGAGAATGAATGAATGTTCACAATGAATGGGGCCCAGGGGCTTGGTGTGAGTGGGGACCTGAGGAGGCAAGGGCTGACGGTAAACCCTCACACTAGTCCCACCAATGAACGGCGTAACCGGACCTCGTTAGGAGTTAGCGAGGAATGGACGCTGAGTGCCATCTGGGGAGTCATGTTCCCCTTTTGGTCAATGAATGGGTGGATGGGCCTTGCAAACCCGCCACCAACCCGGAGGAAGAAGGTGTAAATGTTATTGAATGCGCACGAAAAAATGTTATGCATGAAAAGAAAGAAAGAATGAATGAATGAATGTTAATGAATGTTAATGAATTACACGAGGTGTTGGTTGGAGATAATGCACGCCCACTCGCCGGGCCAATAATGACCAAATGTTAATGAATCGTTATAATCCCTTTTGATGATTTCTATTTGCCCATTTGGGAAATTCTTCAAAACCTCACTTGGGATTATAACTTGCATGCGAATGTTTAATTATTGTCGTATATTATATTTATGCCCTGCTTTTATACCCACCAGTCCCTTTTGGACTGAACCCGTTTGGCTTTCAGTTGTGTTGTGCAGGTGTCGAGGGAGCTAGGCGGGATTTCGAGTCATAGGTTTTACTTTCGTCTTTTAGCCCTTGTATTTTGGTCTTACACATACATATTGCACGTTGGATCACTGTATTGTTTAATAATGGAGCGTATTGGTTATTTGAGCCTTGACGGCATTTGATAATGTATATGGACTATTTTGGAGTTTGGTTGCTCATTGTTTATATTATGGCCAGTTATTACTTCCGCATTTGTAATCACTCTGATTTTATGGTTCAAGGGTTAGCCCGCCTAGCATAGCGTGTGTGTTTGTCCCCGTTCGCCGTGACTTAGCTCGAGTATGGATCGTCCATTTCATATTCGGGTCGGGTCTCGGTGCGGGGGATGTGGTACCTTGCGCTCGGGTGCTACAATTTTACTAATCATGACTTATGTGATATAGGGCTCGTTTCATGAACCATTTCACCTAAATGGTAGAGTCCTAAAGTCATCAGGATTAGGGGAGTTCTCATACATGCACAACTAAAGTAAACGCATACCAAACAAGAGCATATAAAGAAGTGTTGCCTCAATTCGTTATTTCATTCAAAGATTGTCTGTGATTACAATAAGGAAAAGCACAAAGCGGATATACAATCGGCTTTCTAGGGCACTATTCCTAACAATCTCCCACTTGCCCGTCAAAGCCATTCTAAAGATATTCTAAGTCCCATCTTCTGAAGATGTCCTTGGAAAGCTTCACGACTAAGGGGTTTAGTAAGTGGATCTGCCACGTTCTTTGCTGATGTGACCCTCTCAATTTGCACATCTCCTCTTTTGATAATATCACGGATTAGGTGATACTTCCTCATAATGTGCTTGGTCCGTTGGTGAGATCTTGGTTCTCTTGCTTGAGCAACCGCCCCAGTGTTGTCACAAAACACAGCAATGGGGTCTTTCATGCTAGGAACAACATTCAACTCTTGAATGAAGTTTCTAATCCAAACACCTTCCTTAGTTGCATCATTTGCAGCTAAGTATTCGACCTCAGTGGTCGAATCTGTTAGGAATAGTGCCCTAGAAAGCCGATTGTATATCCGCTTTGTGCTTTTCCTTATTGTAATCACAGACAATCTTTGAATAAAATAATGAATTGAGGCAACACTTCTTTATATGCTCTTGTTTGGTATGCGTTTACTTTAGCTGTGCATGTATGAGAACTCCCCTAATCCTGATGACTTTAGGACTCTACCATTTAGGTGAAATGGTTCATGAAACGAGCCCTATATCACATAAGTCATGATTAGTAAAATACTCCAAGCCGATGAGTCCTACAGACAGTGGGAGTGTCAACTTGACTCCTCTAAGGCTTGCTTGTGGGATCACGCCCTTAAGAAGGACCGCCTTGTTTCATGGAGGTGCAAAGTGTATAGTTGATACGTGCGTGATACATGAGGGTGCTTACTTTAACAAGTAAGTTCACTGAGGTGCCCCGTGTGAGAACATTCCTAAATGGGAAAGGAAGTTTCTATTTCAGGAAATGGAAACTTCCAGATTAGGAAATATCTCACGAGTCATTGATGTGATTAATTGATCCTTAGACTTGAGGTTCCTTCTCACTTTATGAGTTAACTCTGTAGTCTTAGGTATAAGCTTTAAAGGGTGTCGCCTTAGACAACTGATTCAAGGCTTATGCTGGGGCTGCACAAGTGATTCATGAAAGTGAATGAGAATCAAGAAAGGACCTACACTTGCATTTGCAAGGTGATCTCTTATTGTGTAAGTCATTCATATGCCATATGGAGTCCTTGGCCAAGGCAGTAGATCAAGACATCAAGAAAAGGGTTTCTTGGATTGAGATCAAATGGATATGAAATGCACTTAGCTTTAAGACCGGATTATTAGGGTTCTAATTATTCCCTTACCCTAGATCTTGGTTGAGAGATAGTAAGTAGGAGGATTGTATCTCACATGAATCAATGACTTAAAGGTTCTGTCGAATCCGAACATTCCAATTCAGCTAGGGGTTAAACACCTGTTGCTAGACTATGGTCGTTTAATCTGTGGACTGATTAATTAATTAGTGAATTAATTAATTAGGGTCACTGCTAATTGAATTGAGAACCTAGAGGGTCACACACAACAACTTGGTTACATGAGTTGAGGCTTGAAAATGATTAAACGAGTTAATCGAGCCTAGAGGGTTCCACACGTGTGAAGCCACACGTGTGGGTCACGTGAGTGACACGTGTCCTTGTGACACGTGTCACACACGTGAATTTATATATATATTAAATGATTAATTTAGTTAATTATTTAATAGACTTTGGTTTAATTTTGAATTAAAAAGAAAGTCTAATTTTGGAGAAAATAATCTAGTTAATTAATTATGAATTAATTAATTAGATAAAAATAAGTTATTTATTTTATAATAAATAAAGTATAAAATTATCCAAAAATAGTTTGGATATTTTTAGCTCTCTTAAAAGTTGACTTGAAATAGAATTCAAAGTCAAAGTTGGAAAATACTTGATGATCAAGTAATAGGAGAGAGACAAACCAAATCCTTGCCCAACAAGGAGTTCGGCCGTCCCTCCCCTTTCCTATATATAGGGGAGCTCATGCTCCCCTTTAGAGCGAATTGACAATTCTTGGTTCATGTGTTGAACACCTTCCTTTCTCCAAGATTAAATTAAACCCTAGGTTAAGCCTAAACACTAACTAGAGAACTAGCATCCTTACTAGTTAGATTGTGATCAAGTTGGTGGACTTTCTCTAGAGACTTCAAGTTAGAAGTTTGAAGATTCGAGCTTTACCAAGGAGAGGGGATCAAGCCGCGAGAAGAGCGTTCTTGGGTGGCTTGAAACGCTTCAAGAAAGAATAAAAGAAAAGTAAGTTTTCTATCTTTACGAATTTGGTTACACGATTGCGAGTTCAAGGTCCTTTTGTTGGGAAAATTTTTTAAATTCCGCTGCTTTCTGATTCGTGTTTTCCAACATGATTGAGCTAGGGTTTGAGAGTTATATGCTAGATGGATCATTTGTAGATGGAAGCATGATTAGGTGATCATATATTGAATTATGGCATGATTTATTCATGAAATTCTTGAATATTTGAGCTTGAATGATCATAAGGAACATGAGCATGAAACTTTGATTCCTTGATGATTTGCCATAGTTTGAGTGTTTAAGTGATATATTATCACCTTTTGAACATATATGCATCATATTTCCAGAAAAATATGGCTTTGTTGATTAAATTGGAATTTTGGTTGCTTTGTTGATGATTCCCGTGAGCTTCCCCTGTTTTTGCTCTGCTTCTGTAAGTTGCAGAAACTGGGAACGACCGTTCCCAGCCTCCAGGCATTTCGGGAACGGGCGTTCCCACTCTTTTAAACTAAAAACAGGCGGCCGAGACTGGGAACGGCCGTTCCCATTTTGGCCTTGGTGCCGGAAGGGACGTTCCCAGCTAAAAGGCGCGCTTTTATTTAAAAATCGTGGCCGCGTTTTGAAGGGCCACGAGAACGGCCCTTCCCATTTACAAAGGGAAGCCGGAACGGCCGTTCCCGTGCGTCTGACAGAATAAAATATTCTGCATAAAATTACATTTTTAGCCCCTCGATCCAACGACTTCTTTGACCCCGAATTGCTATTATATGATCCAATATGTACTGAAACAAGATGTTTTCATGCCACATTGTCTATTGCATGATTTCTCGTACTTGATCAAGCCGTGCGTCGTACTTGGTACTATTGTCGAGTTTGGTCTCACGAATGTATGTATGTTTCCATTTCTTGTCCAGTTACTCTCCAGGGAGGAGATTGTCGAGCATGAGCACGTTCACGCAATCACGAGTCGTGTGTCGCCTGTCAGGTGAGGTTTAATTGCTAGTTATATAGAACCCGTATAAACTTTACGTGATCTTTCGGCCAAAGGTATTTATATTTATAATTTCATGAAATCACTTATCATTTCAAGTCGTGTTCATGAAACGCAAGCAAGCCATGTTATTGTCATGAATCAAGCATGTTTTAGGCGAGTAGCATGACCGTTCACGTTGGGCCCGAGGGTAGTGACTAGAGCCAACCGGGAAAGTAAGGGCTGACGGGTAACTCTGGTGCTATCCTCACCACATTTGGGGTCACCCCTGAATCCACTAGGAGGTTAGTGGAGGAAGAAGCTCCGGGCTTAGGGATTCATGTACCCTCTGCTCAACATGCATGGATGTTGGGGCCTTGCAATCCCATCATCAACCGGAGGAAGAAGGAGATTGGGGATGAATCCGGCACCGCGGATTGTCCTCGGGTTATTGCATGGTTTTCATTCCATGAACGTGTTATATGATTACACATGCACGATTGTACGATAATTGAGTTGCATGATCACTTATTGTTCAATAATCAAGCAAGCATGTTCATTTACATTTGGAGTTCGGTTGGAGACCGCCCTTACTCGCCGGGGCCATGTATTGATTGCATGAAAAGAACAAGTATTTAATATTGATAGTTGTATTCTCGGGTGAAGCTATATTACTATTATTGAACCTGTATATTTATCTTTTATAAATTTTTACCCGAGAATATGACTTGCATGTTATCTGCGCTAATATGTATGTAAACCGCTCACTCGGTCTTCACAGACTGACACCTCCACCTTTTAGGTATTGCAGGTGCACGCTAGGCGGGAAGTGTGTCGAGTCCGGTCCGGGTAGTAGAGTCTTGCACGGTGCATTTTATTTACTAGTTTATTTATTGTTCAAGGGATTTATATTTAATGTTATTAGTTATTATTATTGTTTTATTTGGAGATGATAATGTATTGATATATAAAGTTAGAACATGCTTTAAATTATCAAATGAGAAATGTCATGATCTGGTAAATGGAAATATTTGATAGAGATATTTGGTAATTGAGAAATATCATGGTATGTCAAAATGATACTGTTGAATTATGCTTCCGCTTTATTCTGTCGCATGTATAATTTATCCCGCCTAGCTTGCCGCGTATTGCATTGTCACCCGTTCGCTATAGGTTGGTTCATGTACGGATTGGCCGTTCCGTATGTGGATTGATCTACAGTGCGGGGGTGTGGTACCTCCACGTGTTAAGGGGTGCTACACGTAGAGAATCACAGAATCTACGACCTAAATGGTAAATGAGAGAACTAGTGAGCATGCTGAATTATAACGATATACAAAAGATAAGGTCTTTAATCTAATGTAGCTCCCACTGTTTTTCAAAGATTTAGAATTCCCAAAGATCTAAGAGGTACACATTTCCCAATGGGTACTAAGATCCTAGGCATTTTACCTAGAACCCACGACTCGCGGACATTCTAAGCAAAACCCTAGGTAGGTACAACCTACCAATTCTAACACCTTTAGAACTCTTAGTAATTGTTTTTGCATCACCTATCTTTCAATATGGACCCACGACTCGTGTGACATCCATATTTACTTAGGCGTTAAGCTAGACCCATCAATCATAAGATCATGATCAAAACTTAGTTCGAACGACCCACGACTCGCGGAGATCGCCCTTGCCAAAATTGACCACGAAATATTGACCATTTAAAATGATCAATTAGGTAACTAAGAACTAATAAGCTCCACTAGCTATCCCACGACTCGCGGACAATAACTAGCTTCACTTACTAAACTTAAAACCTATTGATGGAATGCTAGGAGTTTAATTCAAAATTTGCATCTCGAATTAAATACCTATTTGTTCGAAATTAGCTTAATATTTAATGGGAATTTTCGAATCAACCGGAGAGTTGTCCGGTTCGACCTCACCAACATATATGTTATCCAATTTTATTAGTCTTGATTAATGCAAGTACACTTAAATGCATTTCAAACAAGCACATAAACAGATAACATTTCCTAGCATGATACTAACATGTAATGATCATGGGTTCTACCTATCTTATGCGTGATATGTGGGAGCCACTCCACAATCACAAGTTCTAACATACATGCCGCATAAACAGTTTAAATCACATAAGGGAAAGCGGTAACAAAATACGAGCCCTATCTCTATTACATTTTTACAATCGAGATTCCCCTCCCTAACATTTTGAGGGGTCTTCACTTATGGCCTCCTTGTTACTTGAATGTGGTCCATCTTACTCCATGGGTGCATTGTCTCCAAAATGAAAATAAAACCTCACCACCTATCTCTACTCTCAAATTACAATAAAAGGAAAAAGACATAAAGTAATAAGGCTCAATCTTCATATTGGCCTTAGACAATTACACGGGGCATACCCCGACCTAAAAAACAGTAATATGGAAAGCCACATAATAAATCACATAACAGTACGCACATAAGTGAGGCTCCAACCTCAATTGAAAAAACGCAACTATAGGGCTCCAACCCCAATTTAAACCATCCATGTGCATAAATTAAAACCATACATAAGTCTAAACCCATGATCACCTAATATGCTTTTGCGAGAATTTAAATTTAGCCAATAAATTAAAATTTCCGTTTCAAGTCTTAATGACTTAAAACACGACTTGATGTGAGTCTTATTCATAAAAGTTTTCAATAAATCCCAATTTACTAAAACCAATAAAATTCCAATTAATTTTTGAAAATTAATAATTTTATCAAAGATGTATTTTCCCAAAATATAAACAATTTCTCAAAAATTCCAATTTTAAGTTTTATTCAAAAATTAAAATAAATATTCAAAAATAAAAATTTAAAATTAAAAATAAAATTGGGACTGGATTGCACGAAATACGAAAACACGGATTATGAAAAAACGGGGCCCTTGCACGAGAAGGGCTGCTCGTCGCAGGCGTGTGGGCGCGAGTGCACGCGCTGGGCGTGCACGCCGCGTGCTCCTGCGCGCGGCCCTTCTCGGTAAGGATGGCGGGCGACCTGGGCGAGACGGCGGGCGGCCATTCCCGGCAGCTAGGCGCGCCCGGAAGGCCTCCCGCATGCTTGCGGGAGGGCGATGGCGGTGATGCCTGCGCGCGCCTAGGACAGGCGGGTGGTGTGCGCGAAGCCCGCGCGCGCGACGCCTTCGTGCGCGAGGTTTCGCGTGTTCATAATCCAGGCTTTTCGTTTCGTGTTTTCGTTCAAAAGCAAAACCAATCCAAGAAATCCAAAAACAGTTTATACAGTTTCAAATCTAAAATAGTTTTCAAAAATTAAATTTTGCAAAAACCAATTTTCAGAAACTTTCAGGAAAAAATACAGTTTCGTAATTCAGGCTTTCTAAAACAATTACAAATACTCAATCGCATCAAGACTAAGAATTTCTACCAAATTCAGAATGATTGAGACGAATCAGAAACACGATTAACGAGGTGGCTCTGATACCACTTGTTGGAAAACACGAATCAGAAAGCAGCGGAAATTTAAAAAAAATTTCCAACAAAAGGACATTGGACTCGCAATCGTGTATCCAAATTCGTAGAGATAAGAAACTTACTTTTCTTTTATTCTTTCTTGAAGCGTTTCAAGCCACCCAAGAACGCTCTTCTCGCGGCTTGATCCCCTCTCCTTGGTAAAGCTCGAATCTTCAAACTTCTAACTTGAAGCTCTCTAGAGATAGTCCACCAACTTGACTACAATCTAACTAGTAAGGATGCTAGTTCTCTAGTTAGTGTTTAGGCTTAACCTAGGGTTTCGTTTATCTTGGAGAAATGATGGTGTTCAACACATGAACCAAAAGAATTGCCAATTAGCTCTAAGGGGAGCTCGAGCTCCCCTATTTATAGGAAGGGGAAGACCGAAAATCCTAGTCCTTATGGGCTAAGGATTTTGGTCCCTCTCTCCTATTACTTGATCATCAAGTAATTTTGACTTTGACTTTGAATTCAAATTCAAATCAACTTTCAAGAGAGCTAAAATTATCCAAACTATTTTTGGATAATTTTATACTTTATTTATTTAAAATAAATAACTTATTTTATCTGATTAATTAATTCGTAATTAATTAACTAGATTATTTTCTCCAAAATAAGACTTTCTTTTTAATTCAAAATTAAACCAAAGTCTATTAAATAATTAACACATTTAATTATTTAATATATATATATATACAATATATATATTTACACGTGTCACAAGGACACGTGTCACTCACGTGACCCACACGTGTGGAACCCTCTTGGTCTGATTAACTCGTTTAATCATTTTAAAGCCTCAACTCATGTAACCAAATTGTTGTGTGTGACCCTCTAGGTTCTCAATTCAATTAGCAGTGACCCCAATTAATTAATTCACGAATTAATTAATTAGTCCACAGATTAAACGACCATAGTCTAGCAACAGGTGTTTAACCCCTAGCTGAATTGGAATGTTCGGATTCGACAAAACCTTTAAGTCATTGATTCATGTGAGATACAATCCTCCTACTTACTATCTCTCAACCAAGATCTAGGGCAGGGGAATAATCAGAACCCTAATAATCCGGTCTTAAAGCTAAGTGCATTTCATATCCATTTGATCTCAATCCAAGAAACCCTTTTCTTGATGTCTTGATCTACTGCCTTGGCCAAGGACTCCATATGACATATGAATGACTTACACAATAAGAGATCACCTTGCATATGGAAGTGTAGGTCCTTTCTTGATTCTCATTCACTTTCATGAATCACTTGTGCAACCCCAGCATAAGCCTTGAATCAGTTGTCTAAGGCGACACCCTTTAAAGCTTATACCTAAGACTACAGAGTTAACTCATAAAGTGACACGGAACCTCAAATCTAAGGATCAATTAATCACATCAATGACTCGTGAGATATTTCCTAATCTGGAAGTTTCCATTTCCTGAAATAGAAACTTCCTTTCCCATTTAGGAATGTTCTCACACGGGGCACCTCAGTGAACTTACTTATTAAGGTAAGCACCCTCATGTATCACGCACGTATCAACTATACACTTTGCACCTCCATGAAACAAGGTGGTCCTTCTTAAGGGTGTGATCCCACAAGCAAGCCTTAGAGGAGTCAGGTTGACACTCCCACTGTCTGTAGGACTCATCGGCTTGGAGTATTTTACTAATCATGACTTATGTGATATAGGGCTCGTTTCATGAACCATTTCACATAAATGGTAGAGTCCTAAAGTCATCAGGATTAGGGGAGTTCTCATACATGCACAGCTAAAGTAAACGCATACCAAACAAGAGCATATAAAGAAGTGTTGCCTCAATTCGTTATTTCATTCAAAGATTGTCTGTGATTACCATAAGGAAAAGCATAAAGCGGATATACAATCGACTTTCTAGGGCACTATTCCTAACAATAAACCAAGGAACATGCTTTGATTTATCAAGAAACAATCATCCAAACCCCATATTTGTACATAGCATCCCCCCTTCATATTATTCAAGGATTCATGCAAGTTTCCAAGCTTAAGGGTCATAATCATGCTTTCAATCATATATAAACAAGAAATCATGTCAAGAGCATCAAACCCTACTCAATCAACACTTCAAGACTTCATCAAAATCCCCATTTACCTTCAAATAGAAGAAAGAAAGGATGATAGGATGATATGGTGGTGATGCTCAAATTTATGCAACTATCTTCCTTGAATCTAGCTTGAAAAATGATGAAATCTTGTTCTTCCCTTCCCTTGGTGTTTCTATCGTGTATTAGTGTGTGTGTGTGTGTGTAGAATTTGATGAAATGTGGGGAATGAAATGGAAGAGATGATATGTATATAATATAATATAAAGTCTTCCACTATAATGCATGAATCTCCACTTATTGCAATTAGGTCCTTCAATTAATTAAATGCATGCCATCAAGTTTTATTCCATGGAAAAAGATCAATTAAATCCATGCATACTAATGTAATTAAGTTCATATATTTAGAAAAAGATCAAGTAAGGTCACATATAAGCAATTAGGCACTTAACAATTAATTCATGTAATTTCTCACATTAACAACAATTTCATATAAGTTCATGGAAATTATAAATTAACACATAATGATTAAATGGAAAAACCGGGGTGTTACAATTCTCCCCCCCCCCCTTAAAAGGACCTGGTCCCCAGGTCCACTGTCGAGTTTTAAAATGATGCACAACAACAAGAGAGTCCCATCTCTTGTACAAGCAATGAGAGAAACCCCGTCCCTCAACAAGGAAGGAGAGAGCCCCGTCTCTCAAACACGAAATGAGAGCACCCCGTCTCTCAAACACGAAATGAGAGAACCCCGTCTCTCAAACAAGAAATGAGAGAACCCCGTCTCTCAAACACACCCCAAATAACGATTCAAGGAAACACTTAGAGAAACATTTATATAAATGTCACATAGGGCAAGTAGAATCACGTTAGTTACATAACTACCACTCATACACAACCAAGCTCAAGTGAATAAACACTCACACACAATCCGACACATAAGGAGCAAGTATAAAAAGTCAAGTATTCCAATTAGTGATACAAACAATTAACAATTACAAAGAACCATAGATGGTAATAATAAAATGCATTGTGCACGTCATATGCATGTTTAGGTGTACCGTTCACCGATGTAATGAAGTTTGAAATTGATAACTTTCCAATATCGTTGCATAGTCTGATCCCTAACTGGCTCGATTCCTCAACATGCCCACTGTATGTATTAAATATCCTCTCAATCTTCATCCCACGAACAAATTCTTTATCCTTTCCTGCTACAACAATCCGGTGTTTCAACTCTTGAATGTGCACTTGGTAGTAATCGAACCCACTCATTCTTCCCGCAAATTATAGTTAACCTCCTCCGATGCCCGAGCTAGTTGCTTGATAGCTCGAAGTTCTGTTTCTACCCTTCTAATATTCCCGATTGGGATGAGAAAAAAAGAATATGAGCGATAATTTATAATCTATCTTGTTCATGTTGTAATTCCCCTTTGATGAACTCCATTTCCAAAACCCGGTTCAAGTAACTCTCATGAGATCCTTTGTTGATAGAGAATGTTCCCTTCAAGTTGTTATTATCTAGCACCATGGTAATAGTGTCGCACCTCTTTGGTCACTTCGCGTAATCTTGAATAACAGTCGTTTTCCTTGGAAAATTCTCACCTTTGATCAAAGTATGTTCAATCAACTTACAGAAGTCATTACCTCTCCCATTCCTTATCAAATTTCTTTTAATTTCAGCTTCGCTTAAGATATGCCTCCTTTTGACTTTAGAAGTCTCCATTTTGAGAACTTTGGGTGCAAGAAATCTAACATATTGGAGACTTCGTTCAGTTGGTTCTGATAAAGGGAAAGAAAGAGCCATTTTCCTTTAAAGTTTCAACTCTCCCAAGTATGGTCCAAACATCGGGTTTAAAATTGTTTCCCTGGCCGGCTCAGCTCCCTTGACATAATTGGTTTCAAATCTCGCCATTTGTTCGGACATTTTATCTCATGTTTACTTTTGAAGTGATCAAAAACAATAGCGACCCACTTTTTCCGTTCCAACTCCTAACTAAGTTTCCCCGGCCTTGCAATTGTTCTTTTCCCCTTTTTGATCCACCCCTTCACAACCCAATTACTTCCCTTATCATTCTTCAGTTGTATTTCGGTTGAAGTAATGCTTGATAAATGAGGTGGGAAGAGTTCCTATCCAGAAAACACTTAAGATGCATGTTGGGTTAAGATGCCGATGCACATAACACTTATAAGCAATTAAAGATACAACACGTTGTAACAATTATATCCATTAAAGATATGCACATAAATAAAGGGATTTAAATAATTTCAAACAACGTATGATGCAAGTGCTATGAATGCGTTGAACCTGTCACCTTAGTTGTAGTAAGCTTTAACCCGACACTTATTCCGCATTGCTTCAATCATGGCTTGTCTCGAGTTGGTTAATTGCTTCTTGTTTACCCACGGTCTTCTAATCTTCAAAGCTTCCCATGTATCCCCTTATACATTTCCATGGCTCAAGATTGAAATTTCTTGAACTAGCTTCCTTTCCCCGAGCATTCCTTCCAAATTATTAATTCTAAGTGTTGCTAGACCCTTCACCTTAAACATCTTCTTGTTCGAAGTTTCCTTATCTCAACTCGTATAACTTTGTAATCAAATTATGACTCTTGAGCTCAAGTGCTTCTACTTTCATGAAATTGATACCTTGCCTTCTTAATCGATTCCCTTGTTGCTCCATATCTCCCAATTCAACCTCCTAACCCGACTATTCTGGTTGGATGTGGAGAATAAACTCAATCCGAGCGAACATAGAATCTTTAGTACTCTAATTTACCACGAGCTTGCAATCACTATATTAGTCGTTCTCTTCACTTTCCCCGTCTAACTTGTTTCTTAACCCAAAATCCAAAATATTTAAATTCCTTGTAGACCTACATCAATTACCTTGTTATTCAGCTTTCCAATTTGTCATTTCCATAGACCCAAAATCGCTCCATTTCTTAAATTTTTCAAGTTAAACCAAATCCTACTCCAAGGGCGAAGAGATCTCGACTCACCCTGAACTTAGTTCCCAAAGTTTTACCTCGACCCGAATCGCTTGAGTTACCTTCTTCGCACACTTTGATTTTAGTTCCCAGAAGCAGAAGATCAATTACAAATCTAAACCTTGAGTTATTATCTTCACCTCTTCCTTACGTTGAATAAATCTGCCGAACCCAGTAGCTCCGCCTCTTTTATAATGTAACCTACGTGTCTATCTTGCAATTTGTAAGCATCACCTTCCTTAACTTCCCCTAACCTCACTAGATCTTGTAAACTACTCCAACCGTGGATCCTTCTATTCCGCATCTTATCACTTGTCTTAAAACCCAATTAGAAAGATCCATGTCTCTTGAATTCTTGTATAAAGTTCCCCGGTGCATTCCTCATAACTTTAAGGTTAGAGAAAGGAACTTGCGGTAGATTAAGATTATCGTAGATATTGGCCGTGGTTTGATATGATCTTTAAGGCCTATAATCACAACTTATCTCAATTATAAATGCATGGGGTTAGTGATTACATATGACACATAATTAGCATTTAAACACATTTTTGATGCAAAATGCAACAATTAGTTCAACTAGATTAAAGCAAAACACATTAAACATATAAATTTCCAAGCCATAGAAGGTCAACTAATCATCACGTAGTAACATAAATCAATGTCATATACAAGTCATCAAGTAGCTCAAGGATGTTCAAGTAAGTTCAAGTAAATTCAAATAAGTTCAAGTAGTTCCACATAAGATGCAAGACTCGCAAATTATCAAATAATCCTATGCTGCACGACCTAGACTTACGAGACACGACGTTAGAACCGCCGGTTTTGCAACCGGGCTCTGATACCACCTAAGATGTAGCACCCGGAACGCTAGGCACCACATACCCCGCACTATAGTTCGATCCACATATGAAATGGTCAATCCATACATGAACCAAAGCTATAGCGAACGGGTGACAATAAAAAGAACGGCCACAAAGTTAGGTGGGACTAACCCCAAACCATTCAAACAACTCAGAGTAAGAAGAGTGGAAGCAATAACATTCAATACTTATAGGTACCATATTTACATATTTACTAATAGATACCAACGTTTACATATCAATACAGTATCATCTCCAACTTAAAATGAGACAAGGCATGCTGCAAAATAACAAGTATCAATACATGAACAAAATATGAGGTGAAGAGCTAGACCCGAATAAAAGATAAGCTAGACTCTAATTCCCGCCTAGCACAAACTTGCAAAAACTGAAAAGTTGAGGTGTCAGTCCAACACGGACTGAGCGAGGGGTTACAAATAAATATATGCGCACATACATGCAAGTTATAATCTCGGGTAATAATTTTGGAAAATAACAATAAAATTTAGTAAAATGAGAGATACTATCGCCCGAGGTTACAACTAATTCAATTTATCAATTAAATCAATTCAATACAATCAATTCGTGGCCCGACGAGTGAGGGCAATCTCCAAACTTACTCCGACAGTTAACATTACCAATATTTAGATTATCAATGATTAAGTGAGCATGCAAGTTATTACAGTGCACAATAAGCAATTTTTGTCCATCCTTCTTCCTCCGGTGATGGTGGGATTGCAAGGCCCCACCACCCAGTAACGGCGAGCATAGGGTTCATGAGTCCCTATACCCGGGACTCCTTCCCCCACTAATCTCCTAGTGGGTTCAGGGGGCATCCCAAAGTTGTGAGGATAGTGCAAGAGTTACCCGTCAGCCCTTGCTTCCTCGGTTGGCTCAATACACTACCCTCGGGCCCAAGTGAACATGCTTTACTCGCCAAAACAATCAATCAATCAATCAAGCAGTCTGTTCGATCCGTGAAACCAGTTGAAAATCAATAGAGTTTGGAAAACTATAGATATATAGATACATTTTGGCTTAAAACGTCACATAGGGTTATACGGGTTCTATATATCTAGAAATTAAACCTCACCTATGCCGGAAAATAACAAGAATATAACTATGAAGCTTGCTCCTCATCAACCAGAAGGAAATCTGTGTAAAGAGGGATAAGTGTTCGTGAGACACGACTCGCATGAACCATTTAAGACGCACGACAAAGTCATGGAATATCAATCATGCATGTACAATCAATCAATATCATAAACGTGTCCAATTAATCAATAAACCAGGTATATAACTCATATAACTCACATATGGGAGCCAAGGAAGTGAAAGGAATGCAATAAGAGAGGTTTTGGCAAAGTTTGGTAAAAGTCGACAATTTTAGGAAACGTACACGCTGTAGGAAAACTAGAATATCTTTAATTATAGAAGTGGGAATTGAGTTTTGTTTGATGGGAATGAAACTAGACACAAATAACTTTCCGAGGATATATGGCTCGTTTTTTAGTTCAAACTGAGGAGAAAATGGCATAAGCTTGAACTTAGACGAGTGTAGTTTTCCGGAAAAGCGGCGACACCTAAAAGAATTAATTATAACTCATAAACTAGAAAATATATTGAGGTGATTCAAATTTGAGGTTCTTCTAGACTTCAAGAGGTTTCCAACGGTTCATAAATCAGGTCATTTGGAGTTCGGATGAGGGAGAAACGAACTTTTGAAAATTGGCTTGGAAACCCAAACGGGCATTTGGAATTTGAACTGGGAGGCCAAACGGGCGTTTGGGACGTCTCGGGTTGAGGCAGTAGGTTTGTAAACGGTCGTTTGGAACTTGAACTAAGGGCCCAAACGGGTGTTTGGGAAGGCGTTGGGGCGAAAAACAGGGGAGTCGCGGGTAATGGCTCCCAAGCCATATAATCACCAAATCAATGCAATGAATCAACTTAAAACTAACACATAACATGTATAAGACTTAAATACATCAATTATATATCATATAAACCAAGGAACATGCTTTGATTTATCAAGAAACAATCATCCAAACCCCATATTTATACATAGCATCCCCCCTTCATATTATTCAAGGATTCATGCAAGTTTCGAAGCTTAAGGGTCATAATCATGCTTTCAATCATATATAAACAAGAAATCATGTCAAGAGCATCAAACCCTACTCAATCAACACTTCAACACTTCATCAAAATCCCCATTTACCTTCAAATATAAGAAAGAAAGGATGATATGGTGGTGATGCTCCAATTTATGCAACTATCTTCCTTGAATCTAGCTTGAAAAATGATGAAACCTTGTTCTTCCCTTCCCTTGGTGTTTCTATCGTGTGTTAGTGTGTGTGTGTGTGTAGAATTTGATGAAATGTGGGGAATGAAATGGAAGAGATGATATGTATATAATATAATATAAAGTCTTCCACTATAATGCATGAATCACCACTTATTGCAATTAGGTCCTTCAATTAATTAAATACATGCCATCAAGTTTTATTCCATGGAAAAAGATCAATTAAATCCATGTATACTAATGCAATTAAGTTCATATATTTAGAAAAAGATCAAGTAAGGTCACATATAAGCAATTAGGCACTTAACAATTAATTCATGTAATTTCTCACATTAACAACAATTTCATATAAGTTCATGGAAATTATAAATTAACACATAATGATTAAATGGAAAAACCGGGGCGTTACATTCCTCCACCTCTTTTATGACTTCTATGCTATACTAACATGTTTTATAATGTGTTATCTTATTTATTATAAATTTTCATGATTTTTCGTGGAATATTTTACGAGTTATGATTTAATATGTCATCAATGCTCCAAGTACGTGCATATATGGATCTTTGCTATCAATATGAACCCTACTTGCGTATTTATCTTTTCTTTTATGATTCATATGAATTGTATACTTGTTGAAATATGTGTTATGATCTTTGTTCGGAATTAATGGATGGATTTGATGCTATACATGGGAGATATGAACTCGAGTGACTATGAAAGCTCCAAGAATGAATGAAATGTAGGGGTGGGCACGGGTCGGGTTTGGGTTTTTCGGGTCGGTTACCCGAAATGTCGTGTAGCATTTTTTGCTACCTGAACCCGAACCAATTAAAGTCGAGTACCCGACAATCGGGTATCCGATTTTTTCGGATACCCGCCTGTTTTTTTTTTTTTTTTTTTTTTTTTTTTTTTTAAAATACCTATTTTTCTAGTTAATTCAATTATTAAACATAATTAAACTATTAAACTTAAACAATACGTTGAAAAGTATTAAAGCTTGAAAATTAATTAAACTATTAAATTAAAGCTTAACTATTGAATTTTGGACAAAATGTCCAGACTACAGTAGCAGCAGTAGGCCAAGCCTAACTAAAGTATATAATATATGTATATATAATATATATATTATATATATGTATATTATATAGTATATACACAGTACACTTTACAAACTTAATATTTATTATGTATATTATATAGTATATACACAGTAAACTTTACAAACTTAATATATATATATAAATATACTATTAAATTAAATTTGTAATGTATATATAGTATATAATATATATATATATATAATTTTTTATTTTTTTTCAAAAATTGTCGGGTTAATCGGGTACCCGATCGGGTATTTCGGGTAGTGAATTACTACCCGAACCCGAACCGATATATTATATCGGATATTGGGTACCCGACCTGACATCCGAAATTTGCAAAGAAACCCGAACAGATCGGGTTTTACCCGATCCGAAACGCCCACCCCTAATGAAATGATTGATTATGTGCCTTAATGCATCTCCATGCCATGACTTACTCTCTTATGCATATCATAAGACATTCATTGCATTGCCGTGTGTCATATATGGTTCATTTAGAGTCTTGAGTCTCACGAATGCATTGTATCGTCTTGTGTACAGTTTTCTCCAGGGCGGAGATATGCCGGGTTCATAGGACATCTCAAGTCTTTCTTTCTTTTGGTATTGTCGGTAAGGTGTAACAGGTGAGTTTCTCTTCTATTAGTTATGACGACCCGATATATCCCTTATGTGAAGGTTTTAAGCCAAGTATGTATTTATATATATATATCGAGTCTTTTCAAAAGAGTCTATGCTTTTCAATGTAAGCCCTTTTCTTTTTATGAACCCTTACCCAATGTTTTGGCGAGATCAGTGAACACAATGGTTAATGGGGCCCGGGACTATATGTATGTGGCTATCCGGGGAAGCTCGGGCTAACGGTGATCCGCGTGCACTAGCCCCAACAAACAATGATGACCCAACCGACCTTCGTTAGGAGTTTTAGCGAGGAAGGGGAATCGGGCTTTTGAGGACTCATGAACCTCACTAGCCACTATGTATGAGGTGGCCGGGTCTTGCTAACCCCGTCCACCACCCGGAGGAAGAAGGTGTAAGTGTTTATGATTATGAATGAATGATTATGATTATGATTATGAAAGATTATGAATGAATGAATGAATGTTGCATGATCGGCAATGAATGAACAAATGGACTATGCACACACGAGGAGAAGGTTGGAGATTATGCACGCCTACTCGCCGGGCCATGAAACCTTATGAATGGAATGTATGAATTTGATAGTTGTAATCCCGAGCGTTGTTTTCCTTTGTTTTACCCACTTGGGAAATATCTTAAAAACCTCGCACGGGATTATAGCGTGCATGTGTGGGTGTTTAAATTCTACGATATTATATATGTTATGCCCTGTTTTATACCCACCAGTCTCCTATAGACTGAACCCGGCTTTGTTTTCAGTGCTTTTGCAGGCTTGGAGTGCTAGGCGGGATTTGTGTCGGTCAAGTTTTATAGTTAAGTCAGAGTCTTTCCTCACGCACATTGTAATTTGTTTAAGTCATATTGAAACATGTTTAAAGCGCAGAGTTTATGATTTATGATTTATGTTTGAAATTTCGGGACTAGGTATTTATGCTAGTTGAACCCGTCAATTACTAACTATATTCATGATTGATTATATGATATGCTTCCGCACGTGCATTTTTATCTTATTGTTTGGCTTGTGGGGTTTCAAGTTTCTAGTTCCCGCCTAGCCTAGTGAGTGAGTGTGTAGCACCCCGAAGGGGCCACAACCCCGCACCGTCGTACCTCTCAAGTGGCTAGGAGACCTAGCACCCAAGAAGCACGCCGGCGAACGGACAAAACATTATAAGATCAGAGTACTAGAAGAAAACATTACGGCATAAATATAGGCAATTTAAAACTTTTGGAAACAATAACAAGGATACAACAGACTAAGCTGATTAAGGCATAACAGAACAATACGATAACGACAAGTGAGTGAAATTTAAGACGGTTCAAAAGAACCTGACCAAAAGAGTACAACTGAAGATTTCCTATGCTTCAAGGTACCAACCAACCAGCAAATGCAGAACCTGAAACCATGAGGTTAGAAAACGGGGCAGAGGTATTAGTCAAAGGGACTAAGTGAGGCATAACTTTGAAACAAGATAAATACTTAAAACTTTAGACTTTTCAGAAAAGGTTTTACTTCAAAACAGTACTTTAATACTGAACTTCAAAACTTTACTTTAACACTTTATTTCAGAACAAAACTTCAAAACATTAATTTGGGACAGGATTTCCAAGAAAGCACACACATGCGCACACATCAGAGTTTCCGGTTCATATATACTTTACAAAACGGGAACAAGGTATTGGGTATGTTTTTCAAAATATGAACCAGTCTTTAAAAACAGAATTTGCCCGCAAGCTAGGCGTTCTCCAACCTTTACTCCCAAAAACATTCATAGAGTTGGTATCGAGACCGGTTAGGATCCCGATACCCATAATCACATGCACCATCCTTCTTCCTCCAGTTGTCGTGCCCAGGGAGCTACCCCGCGGTGACGTAAACAGGAATGGGAGGAATTACATCCACCTCTCCCGACCTTCGATGTGGAATAACCAACCTCCGATTAAACCATCATCAAGGTCGTACGACGGCCAGTATCATAGTAGCCATTGGCGCACGTCTCCCGGTCTACTACTCAACCATACCGTCAGGGCCCAACAGAACAGTATATCCAAAGCTTGCATTGTCCAAAATTTCAGAAGTGCATAAAGCACACAAAATCCAGAAACTAAACGTTGATCAGAACAGAAATCCAAAACATTACTCATTGCTCGTTAATCAAAACGGTACAACTTTAAACAAATGGAATATCAGAAAACATTATCTTTAAACAAAACAGAGTATCTTTAAAATGAAACAGTGCCCTAAGAAGGGAAACATTTATCTTTGAAAACAAGGATCTTTAAAACCTTTAGGGGTTGTTTTCAAACGTTTTGCATACATACATATTTTCATGGTTCCAGTTGAAAATAGATTTAAACCTCACCTACAGAAAATGGTATTATGCAATAATACCGGAGCCTCAGTATATCCAAACTTCACCTGTAAGTGGTGAATAACTATAAGTTCCTATCCTCAAACCATATAGTCATAGAAGCACGTTGAAACCACCTCAAAACATTCAATAGCACATAATGATATCATATGATCAGGACAAAACTTTATCGAAGCATGTCATAACATGTAACGAAATCTCATGGTAAAATCTGATAATCATTAATACCATAATACATCATGAAAGAATGATCGATTTCACGTAATAAATCACATAATTGGTAAGAAAGAACATTGCTCAAGAAGGATCACCCTTATCAGAAAAAAGAATTCAGATAAATGATTAATCTTACACGAAAGATTATAACCTAAAATCAAATATCATGCTTAGAATTTTGAAACAACTTCAATTGAGTAAGAGTTTGGTTTGAAAAGCTTAATTTTGATTCCCGATTTGAAAATTTGTGAAAAAGGCTTTCGCCGTTGAATCCGTCTCGTCAAAATGAGTCCGTTGATATAAAGTCAAAGTCAAAGTTACTATTCCGGTCAAAGGTACTGTTCACACGTACGATATTTATACGGTAGGTATATAGTATTAATACGAAAATACGTTTGGTACTTATACGAAAATACTTTAAGTATTTATACTAAAATACATTTGGTATTTATACAAAAATACATACCGTATTATACGTAGGAAAACTAATATGTATACGTATTTTATACATGTATACTATAACTTATATCAATTGGTTAGGGAAACATGTGACATATGATCATATATTATAATTCATAACATAATTATTCCTATAGTATAAACATGTAACATGTTATAAATGTAACATAATTCCTATCATATAACATAATTAAATAACATGAAACATTTCATAAGTCATGCAACAATTTAAGTTACATAAGTATGATCATATTATAAATTAAATGTAACATATAACATGTCATAATAGGTGTCACATAATTAAATTTGTAGCATAATTAAATCATGTAACATTTAATTTGTAAATTATAGATTATTAAACAATTAAATTATATACTATAATCTAAACAATTATATATCTAGCATGAAATTAGGGCATGATATAAACACATAATTTATACACAAAACAAAGCATATAATAATCTAAAATATAACAAAACTAAAACCTAAAACTAAAATATAAATAAAACATAAAATAAATAAACTAAAATATAAAAAGAAAACTTACCTATGCAGAAAGGGGAATTCGTGCACTGCTATGAACAAGGGAAAGTGATTGCCCAATGTTCTTATTTATAGGAATCATTAAGGGCTAAACTTAAATTACTAATTACATTGGGGACCTACGTGGGGTACATTGTGTAATTATACGAAATAAATGAATTTTCTTTCAAAATTAAATATAAAATAGTAGAAAATGGGTATTTAGGTCATTTCACCTTCAAACGAGTAGCTACGAGAGTGGAAAAAGTGTGCAAAGTTCGGGAAATAAAATTTTCTTCGAAACGACTGCTCATACGTCAAAATCGGATGTACGGTTTAAAAATTCTAATTCTTGAAATGAATAGTAACTTATTTGATAAACGTTTTCGTTTACTACTCGAGTTAGTGTCGGAATTAGGGTTTGAAAAGCATACCAAAATTCATGAAATAATTCAAGGGTCGTTTTAAGTATAATATTGAGGGGTAACCGGTGTACCGATCAAAAGTTCATTTCGTCGGTGAATAGTAACTTTAAAAGAAAATCCTAAATTGCTTCAAAAATACATAAAAGGTTCTCGGGACTTGCAAAACAAGTTTGAATGATTAAAAACCATGAGTTTTGATCCTTTAAAATTTCATTGACAAAACGGGGCAGTAGTGGTTCGGGAAATGAATAGTAATCAGGGTTTCAGTGCCGAATTTCCCTCGAGATAACATAATATCACAAAAAAGCACGTATTTCACTTAAAGTTGCAATGCATGAAATATTTTAAATATAGATAAAGGTCCATAAACGCTCTTACGATACCCCTAGCTTACCGTTTATGACCAGGCCCCGATCCGGGCTATTACAATCTCCCCTCCTTAAGAAGAATCTGTCCTCAGATTCTTTTCTCGATCTGTGAATAACTCGGGTAGTGCTTCTGTATCTTTTCTTCAGTTTCCCAGGTGGCTTCCTCAGTACCATGTCCTTTCCATAACACCTTCCTATTTCTTAACTCTTGGAATTTCCTATCCAAGATCCTTGTTGGTTTCAACACATAGGTTAGATTTGGTTCTAAAGGAAGTTCCTCTACTGGTACCACCTGTCTCTCATCAGTAAAGTAGTTACGAAGGTGGGATAAATGAAATACATTATGAATTCCTGATAAGCTTGCTGGTAAGTCCAGGCGATACGCTGTTGGACCCATACGTTCCAGTATCTCAAAGGGTCCTATGTATCTAGGGTTCAATTTTCCACCTTTTCCAATTCTTGCGAACCCTTTCCTTGGCGATGCCTTTAAAAACGCTTTCTTACCAACATCAAACTCCAAATCCCTTCTCCTTTCTGTCTGCGTAACTCTTCTGTCTATCTTGAGCAACCTTCATTCTTTGCGGAATAATCTTAATCTTTTTAGTAGCTTTCTCTATCCACTCAATGACTTTTAGTCTTTTGGTTTTCTCAGGGGTCCATCTTGCTTCGTCCAAATCCCAATATAACGGAGATCTACACTTTCTTCCATATAAAGCTTCATAAGGAGTTGTTTGAATCGAAGCTTGATAACTGCTATTGTATGCAAACTCCACAAGTGGCAGACAATCCTTCCAACTATCTGGGAAATCCAACGTGCAAGCTCTTAGCAGATCTTTCAGGTACTTAATCAATCTTTCTGACTGTCCATCTATGTGAGGATGTGCTGTTGTACTGAAGTTTAACTTCGTTCCCATCAATTCTTGAATACTCTGCCAAAGTTGCGATGTAAACTTTGGATCCCTATCAGATACTATATTAGTTGGTATCCCGTGCAATCTCACAATCTCCTGATGGTATAACTTGGCTAAGGTGTTAACCTTAATCGTGGTCTTTACCAGCAGAAAATGTGCTGACTTAGTCAATCTATCGACTATGACCCAAATGTTGTCTTGTCCTCCTTTAACCTTAGTTAACCCGGTGATAAAATCCATAGTTATATGCTCTCATTTCCATGTAGAAATTGGCAATGGTTATAATTTTCCAACCGACTTTTGATGTTCTTCTTTAACCTTTTGAGAAGTTAAACATTTCTTAACATATTCAACGATGTCTCTTTTTATTCCATTCCACCAGAAATGCTATTTGAGATCCTTATACATCTTTGTGCCTCCAAGATGTATCGTATACCGTGTTTTATGTGCCTCATTCAATATTTCCTTTTGAATTTCAGACGACACACAACTCTACCTTTGTATCTCAAGATTCCGTCTTCACCTTTTTTTTTTTTTTTTTTTGAATTTTGTGGCTTCATCCTTTTCCTTAGAATTTAAACATTTCTTAATCCAGTTACCTGTAGCTTGTGTCTCTAAAACTTTCCCTTTTAGCGGTGACACAATAACTATGTTAGCCAATCTAGAATTCGATACCACTTGTACAGGTTCTCTTCTGCTCTTTGTAAGATCTCCTGTGATCAATGCTAAACTAGCATTTCAACTTAGTGCATCAGCTACCACATTAGCTTTTCCTGGATGGTACTGAATTATACAATCATAGTCTTCTAGAAACTCCATCCACCTCCTTGGTCGCATATTCAACTCCTTTTGAGTGAATAAGTAACGCAAACTCTTATGATCTATAAAGACTTCAAATGTAACCCCATAAAGATAATGCCTCCATTTGGCAAGGGCGAAGACAATCGCTGCTAGCTCCAAATTGCGTGTAGGGTAGTTAACTTCATGTGGTTTAAGCTTCCTTGAGGCATACGCTATCACTTTTCCATGTTGCATTGGAACACTACCCAATCCTTCTTTTGAGGCATCAGTATAGACAGTGTAACTTTCATTTTCTTCTGGTAATGCTAGTACTGGTGCTGTCGTCAACCTCTTCTTTAATTCCTGGAAACTCTGTTCGCATTTTTCTGTCCATTCGAACTTCCCTTCTTTTTTGTTAATCTTGAAAGTGGTGCAGCTATCTTGGAAAATCTAGCACGAATCTTCTATAGTAGCCGGCGAGTCCCAAAAAGCTTCTCACTTCTGAAGGATTCCTTGATTGTTTCCAGTTCATAATCGTTTCAATCTTCGAGGGATCAACTTCGACCCCTGAACCCGATATGATATGCCCCAAGAATGTGACCTTTTCCAACCAAAACTCACATTTGCTGAATTTTGCGTATAGCTTGTGATCCAGCAAAGTGCCTAGCACCAATCAAAGATGCTCTGCATGTTCCTCTGGTGTCTTGGAAAAGACTAGAATATCGTCTACGAAGATTACGACAAACTTGTCGAGGAATGGTCGAAAAATCCGATGCATCATGTCCATGAATGCAGCTGGGGCGTTCGTCAATCCAAATGGCATCACCACAAACTCAAAATGTCCGTAGCGACTATTAAAAGCTGTTTTAGGGATATCTTCCGCTTTCACTTTCAACTGATAGTATCCTTGTCTCAAATCTAACTTGGAGTATACTCGAGATCCATGGAGTATATCGAATAACTTCTCGATATGAGGAAGAGGATACTTGTTCTTGATGGTCATTCTGTAGAGCTCCCGATAGTCAATACAAAGTCGTAGGGATCCGTCCTTCTTTTTGACAAATAGTACAGGTGCTCCCCAAGGTGATGTACTCGGTCGAATATAACCTACTTCTATCAACTCGTCAAGTCGCTTTCTTAGCTCTTAAAGTTCAGCAGGTGCCATCTGATATGGCGTTTTGGAAAATGGTTTGGCTCCCGGAACTGTCTCAATCATGAACTTCAATTCATGGTCTGGAAGTAACAAGTCCAGGTGTTCGGGTAACACCTCTAAGAACTCATTAATAATATCAACTTCTTCCAATTTAATTTAATCCTTTGGTCTGTTCAAGAGATAAGCAACAAACCCTGTAGCTCCCTTTTGAATCATCCTCTTCGCCTCTGTTACAGAGACTATTGATGAATGCTTTTCCTTTCCATCTGGTGTCCAACTTTCATCTTTTCCTAAGATGACCTCCTTTTTAAAACAATCCAATTTAGCATGGTATTTAGAGAGTCAATCCATACCCAGTATGATTCCGTATCCCGTCATTAACAGTGTGATAAGATCCGTCGGATAAAATTGATTACCAACTCTTATAGGGTAGCGTTTATATACCAATTGCGTAATAAAGCAAATCCCAAGAGAGATTTTACCACGATGTTTGCATGACCAAATACTCAACAAGAACAAGTATGCACACATAAAGTTTTGATGAAGTTAATGCATGGCGCCAGGGTTATAGAACCTTAACTGGCGTGTTAAGAGCGTGTACCGTTCTTCTGGTCATGTCAATGAAATTCGAGTTCCCACTTCATTCCAAGGAAGGCACTTTTTGAAGTTAAGAACCTCAATTAAAATGTAATGCATGTGGGTCAAGAATGGTTCACAGAATGTCACATAGGCGATATTCATGAAGCAAGTATATATATCACTGAACAATTATTAACAAATAACAAGTACGTATCAATGTAGGGAACAACAACCAATCAGTATTCAGTATTGCAATATTCAGGCAACAAGTGTATTTCATTGATCATCAACTAACAATTAGCCAGTACAGGTCAAAACATTGTACAACAGTTCAACAATATTCAAATAACCAGCATCCGATTATGCACATAAAACAAGTAATATATCGACCTTGTTGGTATCTTGAAGCGACTCTAAGACTTGAGACATGAACAGACTGGGGAGAGTAAATAAAGAATTTTCAAAAATAGGGAAAGTGAGTAGAAGAAGGAATGAGATATCAATCTAAAAACCGTAACCACTAATGAATCGAAAATTTTCAAAAAGTACTGAAAGACCCTATGAGACTCGAAATTGATGTTGATCAAAACTAGATTGTTAACTCAATTAAGGCAGGGTTTCAGTACTACAATTGTAACAAATCACATGCTGGTCGGCCGCCCCAAACAGTGAACGATCACAATTTAAGCACTAAAAATACGAGAATACTTATGAGACTCTATGAACCCCAGATTTCCGTAAGCTGGGGCTCTGATACCACCTTAGCTGTAGCACCCCGAAGGGGCCACAACCCCGCACCGTCGTACCTCTCAAGTGGCTAGGAGACCTAGCACCCAAGAAGCACGCCGGCGAACGGACAAAACATTATAAGATCAGAGTACTAGAAGAAAACATTACAACAGAAATATAGGCAATTTAAAACTTTTGGAAACAATAACAAGGATACAACAGACTAAGCTGATTAAGGCATAACAGAACAATACGATAACGACAAGTGAGTGAAATTTAAGACGGTTCAAAAGAACCTGACCAAAAGAGTACAACTGAAGATTTCCTATGCTTCAAGGTACCAACCAACCAGCAAATGCAGAACCTGAAACCATGAGGTTAGAAAACGGGGCAGAGGTATTAGTCAAAGGGACTAAGTGAGGCATAACTTTGAAACAAGATAAATACTTAAAACTTTAGACTTTTCAGAAAAGGTTTTACTTCAAAACAGTACTTTAATACTGAACTTCAAAACTTTACTTTAACACTTTATTTCAGAACAAAACTTCAAAACATTAATTTGGGACAGGATTTCCAAGAAAGCACACACATGCGCACACATCAGAGTTTCCGGTTCATATATACTTTACAAAACGGGAACAAGGTATTGGGTATGTTTTTCAAAATATGAACCAGTCTTTAAAAACAGAATTTGCCCGCAAGCTAGGCGTTCTCCAACCTTTACTCCCAAAAACATTCATAGAGTTGGTATCGAGACCGGTTAGGATCCCGATACCCATAATCACATGCACCATCCTTCTTCCTCCAGTTGTCGCGCCCAGGGAGCTACCCCGCGGTGACGTAAACAGGAATGGGAGGAATTACATCCACCTCTCCCGACCTTCGATGTGGAATAACCAACCTCCGATTAAACCATCATCAAGGTCGTACGACGGCCAGTATCATAGTAGCCATTGGCGCACGTCTCCCGGTCTACTACTCAACCATACCGTCAGGGCCCAACAGAACAGTATATCCAAAGCTTGCATTGTCCAAAATTTCAGAAGTGCATAAAGCACACAAAATCCAGAAATTAAACGTTGATCAGAACAGAAATCCAAAACATAACTCATTGCTCGTTAATCAAAACGGTACAACTTTAAACAAATGGAATATCAGAAAACATTATCTTTAAACAAAACAGAGTATCTTTAAAATGAAACAGTGCCCTAAGAAGGGAAACGTTTATCTTTGAAAACAAGGATCTTTAAAACCTTTAGGGGTTGTTTTCAAACGTTTTGCATACATACATATTTTCATGGTTCCAGTTGAAAATAGATTTAAACCTCACCTACAGAAAATGGTATTATGCAATAATACCGGAGCCTCAGTATATCCAAACTTCACCTGTAAGTGGTGAATAACTATAAGTTCCTATCCTCAAACCATATAGTCACAGAAGCACGTTGAAACCACCTCAAAACATTCAATAGCACATAGTGATATCATATGATCAGGACAAAACTTTATCGAAGCATGTCATAACATGTAACGAAATCTCATGGTAAAATCTGATAATCATTAATACCATAATACATCATGAAAGCATGATCGATTTCACGTAATAAATCACATAATTGGTAAGAAAGAACATTGCTCAAGAAGGATCACCCTTATCAGAAAAAGAATTCAGACAAATGATTAATCTTACACGAAAGATTATAACGTAAAATCAAATATCATGCTTAGAATTTTGAAACAACTTCAATTGAGTAAGAGTTTGGTTTGAAAAGCTTAATTTTGATTCCCGATTTGAAAATTTGTGAAAAAGGCTTTCGCCGTTGAATCCGTCTCGTCAAAATGAGTCCGTTGATATAAAGTCAAAGTCAAAGTTACTATTCCGGTCAAAGGTACTGTTTCGGTCAAAGGTACTGTTCACACGTACGATATTTATACGGTAGGTATATAGTATTAATACGAAAATACGTTTGGTACTTATACGAAAATACTTTAAGTATTTATACTAAAATACATTTGGTATTTATACAAAAATACATACCGTATTATACGTAGGAAAACTAATATGTATACGTATTTTATACATGTATACTATACCTTATATCAATTGGTTAGGGAAACATGTGACATATGATCATATATTATAATTCATAACATAATTATTCCTATAGTATAAACATGTAACATGTTATAAATGTAACATAATTCCTATCATATAACATAATTAAATAACATGAAACATTTCATAAGTCATGCAACAATTTAAGTTACATAAGTATGATCATATTATAAATTAAATGTAACATATAACATGTCATAATAGGTGTCACATAATTAAATTTGTAGCATAATTAAATCATGTAACATTTAATTTGTAAATTATAGATTATTAAACAATTAAATTATATACTATAATCTAAACAATTATATATCTAGCATGAAATTAGGGCATGATATAAACACATAATTTATACACAAAACAAAGCATATAATAATCTAAAATATAACAAAACTAAAACCTAAAACTAAAATATAAATAAAACATAAAATAAATAAACTAAAATATAAAAAGAAAACTTACCTATGCAGAAAGGGGAATTCGTGCACTGCTATGAACAAGGGAAAGTGATTGCCCAATGTTCTTATTTATAGGAATCATTAAGGGCTAAACCTAAATTACTAATTACATTGGGGACCTACGTGGGGTACATTGTGTAATTATACGAAATAAATGAATTTTCTTTCAAAATTAAATATAAAATAGTAGAAAATGGGTATTTAGGTCATTTCACCTTCAAACGAGTAGCTACGAGAGTGGAAAAAGTGTGCAAAGTTCGGGAAATAAAATTTTCTTCGAAACGACTGCTCATACGTCAAAATCGGATGTACGGTTTAAAAATTCTAATTCTTGAAATGAATAGTAACTTATTTGATAAACATTTTCGTTTACTACTCGAGTTAGTGTCGGAATTAGGGTTTGAAAAGCATACCAAAATTCATGAAATAATTCAAGGGTCGTTTTAAGTATAATATTGAGGGGTAACCGGTGTACCGATCAAAAGTTCATTTCGTCGGTGAATAGTAACTTTAAAAGAAAATCCTAAATTGCTTCAAAAATACATAAAAGGTTCTCGGGACTTGCAAAACAAGTTTGAATGATTAAAAACCATGAGTTTTGATCCTTTAAAATTTCATTGACAAAAACGGGCAGTAGTGGTTCGGGAAATGAATAGTAATCAGGGTTTCAGTGCCGAATTTCCCTCGAAATAACATAATATCACAAAAAAGCACGTATTTCACTTAAAGTTGCAATGCATGAAATATTTTAAATATAGATAAAGGTCCATAAACGCTCTTACGATACCCCTAGCTTACCGTTTACGACCAGGCCCCGATCCGGGCTATTACAGAGTGAGTCCCCGTTTGCCATGACTTGGCACGTGTATGGACTTTCCATTTCATATACGGGTCGGGTCTCGGTGCGGGGGATGTGGTGCCTTCCGTTTGGGGCGCTACACGCACCGCTTCGCGGGCCGGCTAGCCCGGATTTTTTGTTTAAAAATTTGCAAAACAAGCTTTATTTTAAGTCTCTCAGGTTTCGACAATGACCCCGTTAGGATAGAAGGTGGAGTGCCTAACCAACAAAGCTACACCAATTGTTAGTATATAACATCCAAATGAAAATATAAATTAACGTGCTTAAGATGATTCCGGACAAAATTTTGAACTAATTTACCAAATGGACAAATAACAAACTAATGTGTAATATTGTATTTTTTATAATATATATATTTATAAAAGGGACAAAATTATATGTATGTGTGATATTTTTTATTTATTTTTTCACAATAAAAATATGATATAGTTAAATAAATCTTTTATCAATATTGTAAATTTATAACTTGAAAATTATTATTAGAGATGGTATTTGAAAATTAATAAGGTAAAAATAATTTAAAATTATATCTATTTTTTTATATTATTTAGTTTATTTGATTATTTTTAATTAAAATTTATAATATTATATAATATATATAATTAATTTAATTATAATATAATTATGACGTCACACAGGTTCGACCGGCCGAACCTGTAAAACCAGTAACCAATAGGGCTTCCGGTTCAACGTCCGGTTCAGGTTTTAAAACATAGCCTGTTATGGTTTTCCCCTTACTAATTCAATAGAAATTGTTTTTTTTCGTCTTCTCTCCCCTCCATTTTTATGTTTGTAGTATGTGTTGTTCTTCCTGCCAGTCGGCTCTGCTTAGCCTAAATTTAATATCTGGATTGCGTATAGATTAGGGACAAATTCTAGGGTTTTTGTTGGTTGGTCGTAGTATGCAATTGTATGCGATTGGACCCCGGATTGTTTAGATACCTTACTCAGCAATATATATCGTTTACACAAAAGTGTTTGTTGGTAATTAGGGCAACGAAAATTGAGACAGTGTATTGCATTCGAGTTGGTGATTTCGGTTTCCATTATGAAGTCGTTGTTGTTGTTGTAGTATATGCTGATGCTGTGTTAATTTTTCATTTTTGTTGTTGCGTAGATTACGTAGCTATGAGCTTCGCACCAACACCGCAGTTTCTGAAAGGTCATGGTGAGATGATACTTCGTACATCAAGCTCAGTTAAGGATCCCAGAAAAATGTACTACATATGCCCTTTGGAGATCAAGCACGAAGGCTTCTTCATTTGGTGGGATGTTTACCATAGGTGCGGTGGACGTCCGCATTCGGGTGAAGCATGCTCATCAAATCATGGCCCAACTGAACCGAAGGAGCATGTGAGAAAGGGCAGATCCAAGGAGGACAATGTATCTAGTAAATGCCCTTGTGTGTCCGCTTTGCATATGTCCGAGGCATCACATCTGGTTAATCGGCATTTGGAAATGGAAAGAGGTCGTTCTCTCATTCCTATCCTACATCTTTACATTTTGTCGTATGCTGTTATGTTGCTTGTTGGTATTATTATGTGAGTTATAACGGCTTGTGGATTTTGAGATGTTAGGGTTGACTTTGTATGCTATTAGTTATTACGTTGTCGTATATCAAAGGTAGTCCTAATTCAATTTACGAAACGCGTTGGTTGGTTGTATGATTTTGTGTGAATTTTTGTTGTTGTTTGAATACAATGCTTAATATAGTTTGAATTGCCAATGTATGTAATATTTCTAAGCTGTCATTCTATGTAATATTTCTGCCAATATATATATTTTTTGGACCTTTTTAAATTGTCAACAAAGCAAAATAAATGGGGGATTCCAACTATGAATGGGGAGTTTGAACTGTTTTGTGGGGATAATATGTGTTTTGGGAGAGAAAGTAGGATGCTTTTTGGACTATTGTGTCACATGTAGCATAGTACTGATGCAAGTGCCTTTTCGCAATATAAATATAGGTTGTCCCCAAACCAACCTCAATGCCAACTCTCCTATAATTAAAATCTTAGTCTTCCTATTTCTGTTTTTAAAAAAAATAGCATACCGTGACTCCATCAACTACCAGTCAGGGTTGTTTTATCCGGGGGGTGGACGAAAGAGATAGGCATGGAATTTATTAATGAATTGGGCAAAGAAGCGTTGGCGATTGGGGAAATATTGAATGATGAAAGCCATGTCACCATAACGAACGCAATGGAAGTGGTCAATACCAAGTTCAAAACTTGTTTTGATTATTACTATTGCTTCACTCGATTTGAGTTTCTACATAAACGTCTTGTCTCATGGTCATGGCTGAAGAAGTGTCCAAGTGTAACAATCGATCCGGCCACCAACTATGTGTGTGCTAGTATGGAGGATTGGGAATATATATTCAAGGATTAGGTTGCGGTTTGTAATAATAAGCACCACATACATAATTCACCTACAACAAATGAAATCCGCTAATCAATGCAGGATCAAATTAGTGAAAAGATAGCAAATATTATTAGTGGTTTAATATTTGCTATCTTTTCACTAATTTGATCCTGCATTGATTAGCGGATTTCATTTGTTGTAGGTGAATTATGTATGTGGTGCTTATTATTACAAACCGCAACCTAATCCTTGAATATATATTCCCAATCCTCCATACTAGCACACACATAGTTGGTGGCCGGATCGATTGTTACACTTGGACACTTCTTCAGCCATGACCATGAGACAAGACGTTTATGTAGAAACTCAAATCGAGTGAAGCAATAGTAATAATCAAAACAAGTTTTGAACTTGGTATTGACCACTTCCATTGCGTTCGTTATGGTGACATGGCTTTCATCATTCAATTTTTCCCCACTCGCCAACGCTTCTTTGCCCAATTCATTAATAAATTCCATGCCTATCTCTTTCGTCCACCCCCGGATAAAACAGCCCTGACTGGTAGTTGATGGAGTCACGGTATGCCATTTTTTTTAAAAACAGAAATAGGAAGACTAAGATTTTAATTATAGGAGAGTTGGCATTGAGGTTGGTTTGGGGACAACCCATATTTATATTGCGAAAAGGCACTTGCATCAGTACTATGCTACATGTGACACAATAGTCCAAAAAGCATCCTACTTTCTCTCCCAAAACACATATTATCCCCACAAAACAGTTCAAACTCCCCATTCGTAGTTGGAATCCCCCATTTATTTTGCTTTGTTGACAATTTAAAAAGGTCCAAAAAATATATATATTGGCAGAAATATTACATAGAATGACAGCTTAGAAATATTACATACATTGGCAATTCAAACTATATTAAGCATTGTATTCAAACAACAACAAAAATTCACACAAAATCATACAACCAACCAACGCGTTTCGTAAATTGAATTAGGACTACCTTTGATATACGACAACGTAATAACTAATAGCATACAAAGTCAACCCTAACATCTCAAAATCCACAAGCCGTTATAACTCACATAATAATACCAACAAGCAACATAACAGCATACGACAAAATGTAAAGATGTAGGATAGGATGAGAGAACGACCTCTTTCCATTTCCAAATGCCGATTAACCAGATGTAATGCCTCGGACATATGCAAAGCGGACACACAAGGGCATTTACTAGATACATTGTCCTCCTTGGATCTGCCCTTTCTCACATGCTCCTTCGGTTCAGTTGGGCCATGATTTGATGAGCATGCTTCACCCGAATGCGGACGTCCACCGCACCTATGGTAAACATCCCACCAAATGAAGAAGCCTTCGTGCTTGATCTCCAAAGGGCATATGTAGTACATTTTTCTGGGATCCTTAACTGAGCTTGATGTACGAAGTATCATCTCACCATGACCTTTCGGAAACTGCGGTGTTGGTGCGAAGCTCATAGCTACGTAATCTACGCAACAACAAAAATGAAAAATTAACACAGCATCAGCATATACTACAACAACAACAACGACTTCATAATGGAAACCGAAATCACCAACTCGAATGCAATACACTGTCTCAATTTCCGTTGCCCTAATTACCAACAAACACTTTTGTGTAAATGATAAATATTGCTGAGTAAGGTATCTAAACAATCCGGGGTCCAATCGCATAAAATTGCGTACTACGACCAACCAACAGAAACCCTAGAATTTGTCCCTAATCTATACGCAATCCAGATATTAAATTTAGGCTAAGCAGAGCCGGCCGGCAGGAAGAACAACACATACAACAAACATAAAAATGGAGGGGAGAGAGACGAAAAAAAAACAATTTCTATTGAATTATTAGTGGAAAAACCATAACAGGGATTAAAACACCTGGAAGGGCGATTGTTGGGTGCCTGTATTGCCTAATCCGAGGATAATACACACCACTCCTTTATCTTACCTTACACAAAAAATAGGGGGAAATTCGAAAGCTTTACCTGCGTATTGAATGAGACGAAGCCGGCGAAATTGTGCGTTGTCTTCGCGAAGAAGAAGAAGGGCCACAAACAGCAACAACGAGTGTATGCAAAGTCTGGATCCTTTTCCAAATTAAACGAGGCATTTTGGGGAAATTTGGATATTAGTACGGTGTGCCAAATTCCTACCAAATATGATATTAAATGATACAACCGCTTAGTTTTAGCACACTAACAACTACAAAACAGAAAATTAGTGCTATTAGAGTGAGGTAATTTTACTTAATTAGCCCAGATTAAATTAAATGAAATTAGCTCTTACTGCATACCAAACGAGTTCTTACTATATCCAACAAATCGCCGTTCATTTCTCCACATTTGCGAATTTGTGTGCATTTCTCGTTTTAAGATGACTTACAATTTCTTAATTCATGCATTTAACTGTATAAAGACGAATTTTAATTTTTCAATTTAACATATAATCATTTTAAAATAATAGAAATTAAGTTACTATTATTAATAATTAAATAAAGGGGCACTTCCCAAAAACTCCCCATGAGTTTGGGAAGTTCCTTTTTACTCCCCATTTTCAAATACATCATTTGGGGTTTTAGGTACGTGATTTTGGGATTTAGATACGCGATTCTGGGATTTGGATACTCCCC
Organism: Lantana camara; assembly: GCA_037501455.1. Lineage (NCBI taxonomy): Eukaryota > Viridiplantae > Streptophyta > Magnoliopsida > Lamiales > Verbenaceae > Lantana > Lantana camara. Next base: position 22,609,970 of record CM074855.1, on the reverse strand, counting down.
ATTTTCAAATACATCATTTGGGGATTTAGATACGCGATTCTTGAGTTTTTATACATCATTTTTTAAAATGGGGAGATAAGAGGAATTAGACTTATCATTTTGGGAGTTTTCGGGAATTCCCCGTTAAATAAAATCAAAATTTGTTTTATATTATTTTTTAAAATTATTTAAAACTGCATATAAAAAAAAAACTGTATTACATGTATAATTATTTAAAAAATATTTTTATTAAACTCTTTAATGCGCTCTCACACTCACCTATTTTTAAAATTTTGCACACTCACTCCAGCATCCGGACTATGTTACATACGACCTAACTATAGAGTTCGAATTTGAATAAATTGATTCAAGCCTGAGCTCGAAATGGAAAAATGTCAAGGGCTCGTTTCCTTAAGCTTTGAGAGCAATAACATAGTACATTAATTACAATGCTAGGTTCTTCCGTCGAATACTCCACTCTAGCAGAGCATCAGCTGCTAATTCCTACACTCAGATTAAGTTAATAGTATACATCGAAGGAGGCAATCTCTTTCCTCTGTAATCAGATCAGAACGCTCTAAAACAATGGCCTGTAAATCTTTAACTGAAGTAGTAGCTAGTGTAAGTAAAAGAGAGCAGTATAAAAGAGTTGGTTCCACGTGTCGGGCAATCCGGGGAGGCACCAATGGCTACAATCAGCTGCATGGTCCGGATTGTAGATTGAGGGGTGGGCATCATTCCTCATTGCAGAGAGCAATGTGATGTCGAGCAAGAAAGGAGGTTTGTTCATGGAATTTAGAACTTGTTCGATTGCCTTCATTTGATCGGCGTCTGCGACTGGATAACCGGTTGACACGCCGGTCATGGGCATCGTCTCTCCGGAACAGCTCTTGGCTGTTGATATACCTCCTGCTGCTGCATTGTTCGACTCACTTGGGCTGCAACAACAAAATGATCAATTTAGATTTTGCTTCTGATAATCCATTTGAGGTTGGAAAAGAAATATAGGAATGAAAACAATTGTTTTACGCTCGACTTAAAAATATTTTAGTTTCTTCTAGGAGAAATCAATGCGATACAGACCAAGACAGTAACGGAACAACTATACAACTATACAACACTATTCAAACTAAACAAGCTCAGCCAAACACCCGCTTGTTGTATAAGGAGGTGTTAGTTATGCAAGATTGTCCTTTCGGAGCTAATCTTGATCAGGCTTATTAGCTTAGATTGAGTTAACAGCAAGCAGTCTTTGTGTTTGATACTTTAGATTGTCGAAAAGACTTTCAAGTCATCAATGAAGTTTGTAGTTAATATTGTGTTAGATAAGTTAGATTACATTTCCCTTCAATGAATTGTAGTCTTACCTAATTGTAATCTCACTTGATCACACCCTCCCCCCACAATTCATAACAGAGTTTAATCAACGAATAGTAATGGGTTTGACGCGAGCCAAAGATTAAGTGGTCCAAGCCCGAGTGACTTAATAACGACTAACTAACGTGAGATTAGGTAAAATTAGATTAATCAGTCCCTAATTGTAAACAATTAACTTCAATTCAACTATAGAAACTACATATAATTAATTGAAAGAAAATATATGAGAGGAGCGAGCCTACCACAATAGTAGTTCCATTATTACTCATTTGTGAACCACTACTTTGGGGTAAGATAGTAGAGTATATCAATCTTACTTAGTCCAAAGGTCATACTTGTGCAAGTTGCACTATCCAGATTTGTAAATACTATATTTTGTGCTTTATCACTGCCAATGGGACCCAAATTCACTTGTTTTCAAAAGCAAAAAGGACACAAGGAGGTTGAAAATAGCTGGCAAACCAAACAATAATTTGCAGATAGAGAGTGCATGCAAATAGCTGGCAAATCAAACAATATACATAAACCTGAATTGATGAGTTTCAAGAAAAAGAATAACAAACATAGTCAAGTCAAGGATTCAAATCTCAAATCTCTATTTTTAATAGTAGTTGTTAGGTGTTTATAATTTATAATCCCCTTGACCAAAACAATACCTTTCAATATGGTATTTTCTTTTCTTTAGAATTGTAAAATCAATATAAATGATTTAGAGTAAGAGTATAAGAGAAAATACTCATAATGGTTGGGTGAAATGCCCTGGAAAAAGAGTCTCGTTTTCGTGATGTCAATATTAGAGTCGATCCATTTCGCCCATGTTCTAAGAGCTTTCTCCATGGCCACAGTTCGGTCCATATCTTGGTAATATCTCCCCCCTGCCTCCATCAAATCCCACCTGCAATTTTTGGTTTAAAACACTAAGAATTAGAAATATGAACTAATAATAGGAATAATTAGTGGCATACTCTGATATTGATGTAAACATAAACCTCATCAACGAAAAAATATACATTACATATACATTCAAAAAATTTGATGATACAAGAGACTATAAGATGTCGGCAATCACAATCGTTTAGTTTACATGATTAAATATACCTGAAATGTGTTGGGATAGTAAAATAAGATGGTATTCTCCGACTAGTCTGTATTGAGCTTATAAGCTTCTTAATATCTTGTTTAACATCCGATGAGCTCTTTTAATAGAAAAATTAGTCAAACTCTTTGTGAAAGTTTATATGTTCTCAGACATCATTTAAGAGCTTATAAGCTAGCTCAGGCACACACTTTCTAAACCTCACCTATAGTAGGGGAAGTTTCTGTAAGTTTAAACTTAATTAGCTTAACTTTCAAATATGATATTATAATTATATCTCATAATAATATGCAGTAAAACAGAAGATTAGAATATAAGAGAAACACAAAGAGTACCCTTGAAGAGATCCTTTGTGTGTCCACCAATGACCTGTGTTGAAAGTAAGGACATCAACCCCTGTCCAAGCATTCGCATTTCCTCTAATCTCATCCAATCTCAGCACTCTTTTCCCCTCCACTGAATCTATGTCCACAAGGTATCGTGCCTTGTAATATGATAACGTCACACCATATTCCTGCTCGAACGGTCGAACAAGTAAAAAATCGATTAATTTTTTTCTCAAAATTCATTTATTTAACACTTTCGTATAATATGTACCAAGAACTTGAAAGATTGAAGAGGGTCTCCTCCAAGAAGCTGTGTGGGCGACGATGATGGCAGCCCAGCTGATATCATGCATACTAGAGACTGCCATTGATTCCTCCCCAATGAATCTCCCACAAACATCACGCTTTTCCCTCTCATTCTCGTCAAGAACTCAACCCCATCAAACCTGCATCACCACAAACTCACTAAATCTGAATTCATGTAAAACATAGTCATTCTTGAATATATATTTCCGAAAAATTACATTTACTACCCTCAAGTCCTCAATTTTCATTTTGGGGTTATGTTCACACTTCACACCCCTGAAATGTCTCTGCCTCTCACATCTATTGGTATAAATGCAGATTTACTCCACTCAAAACCTCACATTACCATAATTTCAGGAAAAAAAACAATTTTTTTGACGAGCAGTGAAACCTTAGGGTGTTTTCATACCTGGGAATTTGGCAATTTGCAGGCTGCCAGCGATACTTAAGATACCCAGTATCGGGTCTGCCATACATTTGGCAATTGAACGTTGAATCAATAATGGGGCAGGAATATTGGTACAATGGGTAAGCGTCATCTCTAACCCAGTTGCCCGTGAACAAAGAACAGGAGCTATTCGTCTGAAGCATCGGACTTCTATGGTGGCCGCCGACGCCATTTTGGCTGCGATGGTTCCTCAGATTAACCAGCACCACCGATGAAACTATGCTGCTAAATGGCAGCAAAAGAATGCAAAAAGCTACAACAAAGTTGAATCTTTTAGTAGCCATGGATGGAATGCTACCCATTTAACTAGGTGAGGTAAAGTAAAGTAAGAGAGAGAATTTGTGGGATGTATGTATAGAATTTTTTTAAGGTTTTGTTGTGTAGTGTGCATGTGAAAGGGAGCTGAGGTACTTCACGTGTTTGTGGATGTTTGCTGTAGTCTGCAAGGATGGGTTTGGGATTTCTGAATAAAGTAAAAAGCTCTCCTTTAGCTGTATTTTACAAGGATGGGTTTCTTTCTTTGGCTGGGATTTCAGAATAAATCAAAAGGCTCTCCTTTATTCCAAGGCGTCAATGCGAACGAGTCAAGTCGAGTCGAATTTAAAAGGATCATACTGTTTTTTTTAAAGGTTCGGGTTAGAGCTCGTCTCTATTTTAACAACCTGAACCCGGTTCTCTTTATTGGGTAAGGGTTTGAATTCGAACCCAACTCGAACTCGAGCTCGAGCCTGACGAACCTCGAAAAATCAGGATTTGAGTTCGGTTAGAGATTCAGGCACCAAATTCTCAAACAAAACACGTCTTCCCTTCCCTATCTTTTTAGACAAACGACGCTGAATAAAAACAAAATCTGAAATTAGAAGTACCCGTTGGGCAGAGAAGAAGTGGTGGTGGTGGCAGCGAGGAGGCTAACGAGGTGCAGGTGGAAAAGAATGGTGGTGGTGGGAGAGAAACGAGGTTGGCGGCCTCGCAGAGAGCATCGGCGTTGTGGCGGTGGAGAGAGAGAAAAAAGAGAGAAGAAGGCGGCGGCGTAGGATTGACGGTGGTGGCGAGCTGCGTGTGCTGAGGCGTTAGTTAGCAGCGGCTAGGGTTTCAAAATTGAATTCTAAATTCAATTATCAAATTAGAAAGTCACGGTTAGAATATTAAATATTAATATAATATATAATAAACAATTAAATTTTTTATAATATGAAATATATAATCAATATAATTTTTAAATTAAAATAGATATAAAGGTTAGCGAACCTACTCATTCAGAAGAAAATATAAAGGTTAGCGAACCTAGTTCGTGAGCAGGCTTAATTCATTTATATCCCTATTTAAAGTGAAGAGAGACATCCTTTAATCTTGAAAATTTGAGAAATTTAATAAAGGATTAAATATTTTTTGCGTGTTTTCCATTTTAGTATCTAACCTTGTAAAATTAAGAATTCGATACGAATTTTATGTTTCAAATATGGCCTATCAAGATACATACATATATGTTATTTTCGTATTGATTGGATTTAAAGTTAGAACACTTAAATGAAACAAAATTTAAAAGTTGGGTATCGATTCTTAATTTTAAAATTTTAGATATTAAAATATAAAATACCTCAAATGTTTAAGATAAAAAAATATTTTACCCATACGACAGTTTTGAGTTTTTGGTTATAACTTATAAGAATCGGTCTTTCATTTGAGGGCCATGTCATATATAATATCTCGCAATATTTCCTCGGTGAAATTAATGTTCAACATTAAAATTCTTTAATTAATTTTCCATTGCAAAGTTTCCAACAATAAAATATTTGGGCAAGTCACTCTTGGTTTTAAATTGAAGTGCTTAACGAATTAATTTTGTTTGCAATGTCATGGTTTAAACATTTTTTGAAAATGTATCTTTTAATAAGACGATAAATTAAAAGAATGTTAAGTTTAAAATATGTTAATAAGTTCATTCTCTAGGATAATGTATCGAGTTCGAATCTCATTTGAATGTGTATGTTAAAAACAAATAGTTTAAGATATAAAAGAACAATTATTTTTTTGTTATTTCTGATTAATTAAACAAATAAAAATCTAAGTCAAGTGCATGGTAAACATTTAGGATCATGTGTTTGAATCTCATTTAAAATAATTGAAAAAAAAAACATATAAAATAGCATAATTAAATAAATCTAAAAGAATATAAGAAATTCAAGAGTGAATTTATCTCCATAGAAAAACAGGAAAGAAAGAAAGAAAGAAAGAAAGAAAGAAATATAAATAAAATAAATGAAGTGAAACTGAAGTTTTTTTTTTTTTTTTTTTTTTTTTTTTTGACAGAAGGTGAAACTTTTTTTTCGTTTGTTTGGTGGAAGATGACAGAAGGTGAAACTGAAGTTTGTGTTAGTGGGAAAAGTGGAGAATTAAATAGTTGGTTGACGGGTCTATTTCCATTTTTCGCCTCCTATATCTGAAAATCAGTGCAACAACGAGTTGACTCGGTCCGAGTTCTGGTGAACAAGAGGATAGCACAAGAATTACCCATAAGAAGAACAAGGAGGACGGAATAACCCAATTACAGCTCCAATTATGAGAAATTTCCAAAGTTTGAGCTCTCTGCGATTGCTTTCATGCTTTTTCTCTGCACTCTCACTTCTATTAGTTCCAGGTTTCTCCTCTCTCTCTATCTATATATATGTTGGTATGAGTGGAACATTTGGAAGACAAAAAAGTTCCAAGATTTAATCTTTCTTGATTTAAATCCCTTTTGATAGTAGTTGAAAGGGTTGGTTGACATTTTTATTATGTGGGAATAACCTTAGGACATGACCCTTATGTGGGCATGGTTTTTCTGGAATTTCTATGATGTTTTTGGTGCGATCTGTTCTAATTATTAAAAGAACTTGGAAATTGGTTCTGTTTTATATAGGAAAGGGGGGAATTGGAGGATGTTTACAAAAGCTTTATTGCTATTAATGGCTTATTATTGCTGTTGAATTTGATCCATGTTCTTGGTAAGATTTGATTTGGACATTTGTTGTGTTAATCACTATGTAGTTGGAGAATGAGCTGGAGATCAAAGCTTTTAGCTTTTAGTTAGGATGTTAATGAACCATTTCTAGCTTAGAGATTTGCAATCTTGGAAGCCATTCCTTTCTTGTTTTGACCTGGAGCCGAAGCGAATAGATTTTGAGCTTTTAGAATTTATATTATCATCGATATAAAATTCTTGATATCTTCAATGCTGGTAAAAGGAGTGTTTGCTAAAGCTTCTGCTTTTGGAGAAGTACAAGTAGAAGTTAAAAGTTGTAAAAAGTTTGAGAAGTAAAAATGGTGAGTGTTTGGGAAGTTAACATACAAAGGTTCAAAATCACTTTTAGTAGACGACGAACTTCCGTTTACTTACGAAAATAACCTAGAAGCTAGAGTTAGAACTTATATGAATATCCTTCTAGCTTATGTTTAAACCGGAGATCAGCTGTTTGTTTCAATTTGATGACCTATAAACTTAAAACATATTACATTCTCTTTTCCCTTTTAGCAATCAGCATAACATTGGAAAGCCAAACTAACTTGATAACTGAGGTAAATATAGATGGGAATATGGGATCAACATCTTTCTACTTGGTTTCTGATTTGCCATCTCTTGCATACCTTTCCAGAATGTATCTGTCGGATTTGTTGAGTGTTTACGTTTTACTATCCATGTAGGATTGTCTGACAGCTCATCAACGACAAATTCGTCCGAAACTGCGAGTAAGAAGTCATCTGGACATTCCACCGGAGTGGAAATCTTCCTTATATGCCTTGGCCTTTTAGCAGCTGGTGCTTTTTCGGTTTTCTTGTATAAGCTTTGGCAGAAAAAGAAGAGAGAGGAACAGCACGCGCGTCTTCTGAAGCTATTCGAGCAAGATGACGATCTCGAGGTTGAACTTGGAATCCGGGATTGACAATATCGGATTTTCGCTCCTAGATCGGTTATTTGGTCGACTGTAAAGATTGTATCTTCACCATCTATTTTTTCTTTGAAAATTTAGATTGTTGTTGTTTTTGTGGTTACCATTTTTGCATGGATGATTTGTTAGCCACCATACTCTGTCATACTATTATGAGAAACTTACATTTACATGCCCTCAGGTTTGGTTGAATTACACAAATTTCCGAGGTTTGACTGTTGAGAAATCACTTAACTTCCCTTGTCAAAGGATTTTAATGATTTCTTCTATTTCTTTCTTCTTTTTATGAGTGTATGTATTATTTTCCTCTAGTCACTATTGATCAATAGTTGGAACTTTAAAAAAGTTTTGAGATAAATTTTTTTTTCCATCCGTATTTTAGCCGTTTTTGCAATTTACCATCTCGTCCAACTTTTGTTGCAAACCGCCATCTGAACTTTACGTTTGTTACAAACTGCCATCTAATAGTGGTTTTGGCAAAAAAACTTGACACGTGGCATGTTTAGAAATGCACCACGTCGGTTGTATTTTCATCCAAATCACCAAAAAAAAAATTTAGATGACGGTTTGTAAAAAACGTAAATTTCAGATGGCGGTTTGCAACCAAAGTTGGGCGAGATGGTAAATTGCAAAAACGGCCAAAGTACGGATGATAAATTTTTTTTTTTCTCAAAAGTTTTAGTAATTTCTCAAATTTCAGGATAAATTTGCTAATCTCAAGAAAGACAATGGAATTATTCCTACTATTATTTGAAGTTTTTAATGGAGTAATAGTATTCCCGTAATTTTCTTTAGCTTTTGAAGTTTTTCCTGATTAGTGGTTTTTTTTTTTTTTTTTTGAATTAAAATGTTTAATAGTAATGTTAATATATATTGAATATTACAAAATATAGGAAATAAGAACATCAAATTCGCAAGTCATACGATTATATGTTGAAGTCAGTACTTACGGATTATCATAATTCTTCAAATGTGGAGAAGTTTAGCAAAAGTAATCAGATTGTGGGAGGATATAACCTTACTCGTTTCTCTGGCAGACCAAAATAAAATAAAATAATAAATAAATCTTATATTTAAAGTCATAATTCAAACTCTCGTTAAAAATAAACGAGTCCCTTCCACTCATTCAACCACACCGTTTGATTAAAAAAAAACACACACACTATTTAGTTTTTTTTAAATTAATGAATTAAGCTTAGAACTTATTTTTTTTAATTATATTTTTGCATCTGTGAGATGTGGAAACCCATATAAAAAGATTCAAATCAGGCCGTGTGGTTTACATTTTCTTTATAAACAATATAGCCCAAGATCTATGACCCTATTGGGCCATATTAATGCAGATCTTTCTATCCTGGGCCAGCTCAAACTATTTTTTATTTACTGTAAATGTGTATTATATATTTATAATTATGTTCTTCAGCCAATAATTGTGGCTTTCAATTGTATTTACATTATTAAAATTATTTTGTCACGAGAAAATGGGAAATGTAAAAGTATGAAGAAATTAATGAGTAATTGTGTCAGATATTCGTTTCACACTCCAGAATCACATGATAAGAACAATTAAAGTCGAAAGTGATGTTGAAAATGATGCGGTTAATAATAGAGAACACGGGGTAGAAGTTAGGACCACCATCGGTCCCTTTTCATAGTACTCTTTTTAGGAATTGAAGTTGCATTCATGAACACGACGTGCAATTAGTAGGAATGTTCTACAAAAACTTCACATTATTGATTATCACTCCGACTAAAGTTTAGCTCCACACGCGGTTTTAGGGTTCATTCATTCATTAGTTAGTTTATCAAATGTCTACACACATTTAATTGACTTGCGAAAAAGTATAAAGATTTAGAGTTTGAATTGTGGTATACATGAACATAGCTACATATGGTAGATAGTGAAGTCTTCAAATTCATTGAATGTAATTTAAAATTGGACATAAACTACTCATCGAAAAGAATATCTATTAGTTACGATTGTTTCTTTTAGTTTATATACATTTCTTATATATATTTTTTCTAATTATGTGGGATGGAGGCATCACAATTTTAGAATTTTACCATCAGATCTACTAATGACTCAACTTAACAATGATGTTAAAAGTAACACATTCAATAATAATAAATAGATTTAAATCCAAACACTCCTCATCCTATGGTTCTTAGCGTGCTTTATTCCCTAATTTTCAAATTAGTGTGATTATCATCTAATCTTTAAAAAATATCACACTTAATAACACTTTTAAGTAGAGTAAATCTATATAAAATAGATTTTAAATATGTTGATATTATATGTTAAATTGAAGCTCTCGAAGCGAGAAACACAGTAACGTTGGTTTTGAAACCAAAATTCAACAATCGACGAATGAGAAATCAACGGTCAAATACGGCGCACGACGTCTGAAGCTTTGCAACGGTTTTCGGTTACTAATAGAGTCGACTGAGGTATGTATTATATTTGCCTTGGAGAGGCGAACACAAAGACGGTGGTTTTGAAGCTGGTTCTCCTGAAGAAATCGACAGTCATAATTTATTAAAAGGAGTTCAGAGTGATATTTTTTAAAATTTAGAGGAACAATCACATTAATTTAAAAATTAAAAGACAAAACACACATTAAGAACTAAAAATTGAGGAAGTGTCCCGACTTAACCCTATAAATAATATAAGTCCAAATTAGGACCACAAGTCACAACGGTCATGTTCCCTAATTCCATATTTAGGAAATGATCTCAGGTTCATGAACATGGTTGGAGAATATATGAACTAGCTTAACAGGAATTTTCTTTTCAAGTCTTGTTCTTTTCACAAACATTTCCATGTTATTTACTTTTCTTTTTTTTTTTTTTTTTTAAGATACACCCCAAGTGACCAAAGGAATTCGAACTCGAGTCATTAACTTCGAGAAAGAACCCTCAAACCACTTGACCAACCCGTATATATTGACATTTCCATATTATTTACTTGATTCAAGTTAATTGAACTCCTTAAACTATAATACTAAAAGTGTCCTCTTAATAATAAAAGAAATTAAGAGTCCCAAACAAATATTGCAAAACTTGTTTTACGATAAAAACTACTTTCAGATGGAAAACTCGAACCCTCGAACGAAAATTTCAAACTTTAACCTACTCAAATTTTCACGAGAGGGACAAATCAAAATAAGAAAAAAAAAATGAAAAATTAGACTGACTCTCAGATAAAAATATCAACTCTCGCACAAAAGTTTCAAACTCTAATTCGACTCAAACTCTCACCTAAGGGACGAATCAAAATTAAAAAAAAAATAAAGAAATGGAAACTTAGACCGAGTGAGGGTCGACGACAACAAAATTGAGATCAGCATTTTCCTGTAACTTTCCCCAAGTAATTAATATCAATCTACTTTGATTAATTTACAAGTCCGATCAGCATCTTCCGTTAACTTTCTAAAACTTTAACTGTGCCTTTAGCACCTCGATCACCGCGGCTAATTAAATCACATTACTTCATGGTAAAATAAATGAAATTAACATATATGCAGTATCATTGGTATTAAAAGCTATGGGCCATGGATACAAACACGATACAATATAAATTTTTTTAAAAAAATTTCACGTGAGAAGTGTCGGATTCGATGTCCAATACTATTATTCGACATGGCACGGCATAATAAAATAATAATATTTTTAGAATTGTTCGTGCATCATAGATTAAAAGTGTACTTCAGCCTATGATTCATGGACACATCTAAAAATATTATTTTATCATGTTGTGTCGGATACCGTATCTAACACTTATATAGAAAATTTTAGAAAAAAATTCATATTGCCGTATTTGTATCTAATCGTGTACTATGTCATTGTATTTATATACATAATAAACTCTAGCAAAAATCTTGAACGCCCAAAAAGAAGTGTAGCTTAATTTAGGGGGCAAGATGAAATTCATGATTAGGGTATATCTTTGGATCAAACTATAGATTAATTGGAATCTAAAGTGGGGCACCCCAAATATAAACTTTTTTCCTTTGAAAATTACAAAAATTAAAAGTTGGGAGGGGTCATGGTAATGTACAACCCTAGCTAGGGTTTTAGGTCAAAACTTTTTGTACCAAAATGATGCTTAATTTTGCTGCACATATTATCCCTTTCCCTCTTCAGACTTCAACTCCTAATTACCCTAACATTTCAATTCCATCATTTTTAGTTTGGGCTATATATATGGTGAATGCATTTTGAAGCAATGGTTTAATCAATCAAATATTGTTGGAGGTTTTGGGATTGAAATTATATATAACTAAACCTTTTCAATTAAAACATCTTATGACACATTTTCAAAAGTACATCCTAAAATTAAGTAACAAAAATTCAAACTAATTTTATTAACATTTTGACAATATTGTTTAGTTTGTAACCCCATAACTTACAAAATCATTATTAATTACTGAAATATTTCAAATGACGGATAATTAGTCCAAATCTGATTCGGGTCAATCATGTGAAGAGGGGGGAGTTTTTCGTATTATCCTGTAATTGAACCAAAATAAATTAATTTAGGAAAAATGATAAATCAAATAATAAATATGATATACTTACTTAAAAAATTGATTAGGTTTTACGAATCAAGTTTGAATTAGATAGAATACGAACATATTTCTATAAAACACTTCATAAACTTTTTTTTTTTTTTTGACAACCAAAACCCTCAAAGGGGAATATTATAGCAAATCATGAGTAACAATAAGAAGAATACAAGAAGCAACAACAAAAAAATTAACGCAGGCCGGAGCCGCAATTCCAACAGATTTGTGAGCTATTATATTAGCATCACAATTAGTAAAAGAAAAGGACTCTTTGAAGATTGGTCCTCTCAAGTTGATCTCGATCTGATGCGGCTGGAGTTCTACAGTCGTTTTTTCTCCGAATTGAGCACAGATAGCTGGGCCTACAACAAATAACTCGGCTAGAAAATTTCCCGAATAAACACAGAAAAAGATAAAACTAAACTTCCAAATGGAAGGGATAAAACTTCCATACGGAAGGGATAAAGCTTCCATACGGAAAAAACAAAAGAAAACATACCAAAAAGAAAAAAACAGATAAAGAAATCGTCTGTGAACAGAGAAATCCGCTAGATCTGGGAGGAAGCCAGTGGATCTGCAAGATTGGTGATGAAACTTACCGTAGATCCGTGAGAGTGACAGCAGATCTGGGCGGATCCCGATGAACGAAAAAGAATTGAGTAAAACAGAACAGATTTGGACCGATCCGATGGTGGAACTGTGTTCTTTACCGCCGGATCGCAGTTGAGAAGGAAGCTTTTGCCTTGCTCAGAGAGAGAACCAGAAGAAGAAGGCTTCGTCTTCATAAACTTATTTCTAAAGTAAGTAGATAGTTTTCTTCTGATTTTTCGTTTCAAATTACATTTATATAGTTTTTTTTTTTTTTTTAACTCACACACCCCAAGTGGTCAGAGGGATTCGAACCCGGGTCATTGTTTTCAAGAAAGAACCCTCAAACCACTTGGCCAACCCCTGTTGGCAAATTACATTTTATATAGTTAACAACCGCTAAATTGAATTTGGAAATTTCGTCCCTTTTCATTTTTTTATCCTATTGTGGGTAAAATTAAATTAAATAGGCAATTGATTGTCGTGTATATATAACTCATAATTAGCCTTTTAAGCTAAGCAAATAAAAGCCCAAGACAATAACAAGAAAAGAAAAAATATTAATACCTTTCCCCTTTGATTGATCGATAAACTTTTTACTATTTTAAAATAGTTAGGTAACACTCATTTTATTTTATTTTTTTCTCATAGAGTTAAGATACTAAAAACGTTTTTCACGAGAATCTCTCCCAATATAAATTTTTATATTTATAAGATTCGAATTCAAGATCTTACTTAATGAATTCGAGTTCATCCACTTGAATCAACTACCGTTTATAACTCTCATTTTATTACTCAATTATTGGTGACTGATAGTCCTAATTTCAATATTCTTGTATATTACAGAATTAGCCATAAATTCCTTTAAAAAAAAAGCCATAAATTAAAAGTTGGGCCATAAGTACTAGGCATTGTGATAATTTAGAATTAATGATTCTGATGCTATATATATTTTACTATGGGTTATATTTTACTATGCTATATATATATATATTTGCTATAGAATTAATGATTCTGATGCTATATATATTTTACTATGGGTTATATTTGCAATTAAGTTATATAATAAGCCTCGAAACATGACATGATACCCTACATTGGTACAACTTAAATATGAATTGGGATGACGATTAGTACTATGTATAAGGCGGGTCCAAATAATTGGATCCGCTTTGAATTGACAGCGGGTTTGGACCCTAGCACGCTAGGCCCGATTACATGCGGGTCGTGAATGTTTGTTAATCGGGTTCGATGTGGGTCACTAGTTTGTGTATATATAGGGTTGTCAGTGGATCGGATTTTAATCCGAATCCGATTCAAATTTTAGCATATTCGTTCGATAAAAATATTCGATTATAAATATTCGTTATTCAAAATAAATAAAACGACTATGGAATTAAGGAATTCGATTCGTTAAGGATTCGAATTCGATTTTATATAATATTTTATTAAATTAATTATTTTATTAATACAAAAATATTAAATAAAATAATTAAGATTAAATATTCACATATGTGTTGCTATAAATAACAATAAAATTTGAATTATTTATTCTAAAAAAAAAATATTTTGTTATATTAATAATTATAAATTAACCTATTTTAAATAAATATAAATAAAATCATTAAACACATTAAATAATAATTATTTGTTAAATATTATGCATTTATATTCATTTTTTCATACTTATTTTTTAATAAAAAAATATATATTTTATTACTAATAGGATCAAATTTTTAAATGGATTTGATCCTATCCGATTATACATAAAGTCAAAATTAATGAATCCGACTTCTATATCGGATTCAGATTTGGATCCGACTACCATCTATAATTATCGGAATGGATTTGAATTTTCTGATCCAATTCAAATCCAACACGTGCCCCCAAGAGTCGGGTCACTGGTTTGTGTATGTACCCACTGATCTGCCCACTAGAATCCAAATCCGGGTTCCTTTGTATTGTATTAATAAATTTATTTAATTTTAGTATTATTTAATATTTCATTAAGTCAATATTTTCATCTTTAATTTATTCTTTGATGAATTTGAGTTCTTGCAGGCATATGTAATAATTAGTGGCTTACATTTCCCCCCCCCCCCCCCCCCCCCCCCCCCCCCATTAAGAATGTCATTGAAAAAGCACAAAACAAATATATGGATATATAGTTAATTTTAAATTTACTTAATTAATCCATTGCGTGTAAATTGTGAAGAGAATAGTTGGATTTGAAAAGAAACATAAATATTTTATAAAAGATCCAAAACTTAAGTCATTTTTGGTAACAAACTATCCTATGATGCATGGATACGGACACAACATAATACGACTATCGTGATATAATTTTTTTTTAAAATTTTCTATACGAGGAGTGTCAGACACTCGTGTCCAATACAACACGATATGGTATGATAAAATAATATTTTTATAAGTATAGCAAATTATAAAAAACTAAAAAATTATTTTGCGTATATATAGAAAATGGGACTTCTAAAATCCCATAATAGTGACTTGTACGTGGACTGCACTGAACCCTAACAAAGCAAATTAGCGTGCTTAATACTTTGACATTCCCTCTTGACAAGACATTAATAAATGACATTCCCCCTGAAATTTATAGCTTCAGTTTTGGTCTCATAATATACGATAAAATAAGAAATAAAAAATATATGCATAATATACGTAATACGTATGTATATAGAATAGGGTATAAAATAAGAAATAAAAAATATATAATATAGAAATTATAAATAATAATAAAAAAAGAAGCAAAAAAGATTAATTTAAAAAGGATGACTATGACCAAGTGTATCCTAAAAGTATTGGATGACTACCCGATCTAAAAATTTTAAATGTCTACATGCAAGCTCCCTCACTAGGAATCACCCCTCCTCACGTGCATATAGATTTTTTTTCCCCATGAATTTGTTTTTTAATTGGGTGACGGTGAGGTTTAACTTCAGGATATCTTTGGTTTGAACTTTAATACCATATTGAATGATTATCAGATCTAAAAATTTAAACTATTACGTAGGAGTATCGTTAAATATTTATTAAAATACCTCAAACATAAAGTCAATCAGATATATAATTTAACTTGTATATATATATATTGCATGTTTACTTTGTTGGTTGGGATGAGATGGGATAAGTGAGTAATGAGATGAGTGGTGGGATCGAATGTGATGGTGGATTGTTCATCCCATGGGGAATATGTGATGAATAATCAACCTTTTATCCCATGTTATCCCGGGCCATAAATCCCGAACTCGCAAAAGTATTAGTTAACATAAGTTTAAGTAGGATTATTAATCTAATCCCCCTTCATCCTACAAAGTAAACATGCAAATATAGTTTAACGATGCAGATTGCAGTAAAACTATTGCCATTTAGAAAATGTTTACTTTTTTGGTTTATTATCTAGTTGGATTTAATATAACTATGTTAAAATTTTGTTAAATACCCAATTCATTTTGTTTATTACAATAGATTATCCTAGTTAATTAAAAACTCCATTTTAGAGTTGTTAAATAGCATAGTATATTCTTACATTTTCTTGGGCTTTGCTAATAACATAGGGCTCTTACAATATTTTAATAATTATAGAAATTGGTGCGTTAAATAACTAATACATCTATTTCTAATAAAATAAACTATCTCTTAATCAATAAGTATCACCCGCTACAAAATACATAAATTATTTTAATGATTTCAATGCTGTTATTTAACCATGTGTCATTAATATCATATTTTTTTGAGCAATAAAAGGTACATCCTTTTCATTTCATGAAGTTCGATTAAATTTCAAATTCAAAATCATAATATAAACTATAGTTCATATATATATAATGAGCGTAATAATGTCCTTCTCGAAAAGATGAAGTTGATTGCAGTTTATAGTATGGTAGTCACTACAGAGCTGGTAATCATCAGTAACCCACATCTTCACGCCTGGTTTATAAACGGAAAACTTGTCATTTTCATGGCTCCCCTCTCTCTCTCTCTCTCTGACACGCATAGAAGAAATACAATTAAATTCTTGGCAACAAAGGTAGGCATATAGTCATATACAAAGAAAGAAAGAAGATATATCAGTAGTACTCATTCGTTGAAGAGCCCTTCAACTTTGAAGAGGGATTGTTTGGAATCCGTGTAAGCTTTTCTTCTCGCCGGAAAATAGTAATTTTTTCCGAACAAACCAGGTTTGTGTCTGCGTCATACAGCAGATGGCGATCATCATCTTACTGGATATAAAATTAATACCACAAAAATAAATACACTAATATCATCATCATCATTTCGATCGACTCTTTTGCTACATGGGGTTGAGTTGATTGATTTGCTTCTGGGTTTCTATCCATGCATTTGCCACAGTTTTCAGAAAGAAGATATTGAAAAATTACATTTTTGGGGGCCTAATTTTGCGAAATTAGTGTAGATCTGCTGCTTCGAAGTCATAAGAACCTTTATTTCTTGCATTAAATGTTTGTCTCCTTCTTTTTTCATGGGTTTTTTCTTTCTTTTTCTGATAGGTTTCTGTTTTTCTCTCCCAAGAAAATGCATGAGAGTTCAAAATTTCCAGATAATCAGGAGATGGATGAAAACATTTTACTATGTTCAGTTTTTTTAAAAACATGATCGAGAAAAACCCATCAAAATCTTGAACATGCTTGGTTGCTGGATTTTCTTTTGAAACATTTCCATTTCTCTTACAATCCCATGTTTAAAAAGAGGTTGTTTTCTGTTTATACTTTGAATCTGAAATATTACAAGAAAACCCATTTCAAAGCTACATCTTCCATTTCATTAACTTTTCTCACTTTCCCTTTACAAGATCGACATGGTAAACATGTATTCCCAGCTTTTCCATTAACTTTTTCCTACTGTAAAAGCTCATGTATAGCTCTTTGAACCAAAACTTCACCATTTTAGCATAAAAAAGAATTCCTTTTTCAATTAGGGTTCGAGAAAATGGGGAGAGGAAAGATTGAGATCAAGAGGATTGAGAACAACACAAATCGCCAGGTTACCTTCTGCAAGCGAAGAAATGGGCTGCTGAAGAAAGCCTATGAACTTTCCATTCTCTGTGATGCTGAAGTCGCACTGATTGTTTTCTCCAGCCGTGGCCGTGTCTTCGAGTACGCCAACAATAAGTAAATTCTCTTAAATCCCACTTCTAAAAATTAACTAATTTCCATATAATTACTTGATCCCTATGTTCTTTATTAGGAAGTCATTAAGTTTTGGGATTAAGATCCAAGTCTTTTTAGTTTTTTGGAGTTAATTACATGTTCTTGGGTGTTTGCAGAATGTATATATACATATGCATGTATACATGTGTATGTGTGTGTGAAGAAATTGTACGTTGTGAGGTGTGTGTAAAATTAATAGTGGATATAATTAAGTTCATTAATGGCTTCTTGTATACTTAATTTCTTTCTTGATCAATAGGCTAAAAGGGTACTAAAAAAGATTAGATTTTTATTTTTATTTTTTTATTATTATTTTGTTCGATTTAATGCTTTGAATTTAAAACCATTTTTGGAGCAAAATCTGAAAATGTGAGCCATTTTTACTGTTAATTCTGGTTAATCACATTTAACCAAATTTTACCAAGAATAATGCATGTATTAAATCTTAAGAATCGTCAAATTTGGTGATCAATCACTTGTAACCAAATCCTTAAAATAAGGGTAGTTTTAGCCCGAGATTGACTCAAACCTAATTCGGCCGAACCCGATTAATTACTCTTTTTAAAATTTTCATTAATTAATTATAAGATAAGTGTAAAACATGGTTACTTTATTACACTGATCCATCATAAGCTAGGTTCAAGCTAAAAAACCACCCTACTTTGAGTGAAAAATCTCCAAAACAAACCAGTCAAAACTCTGACAAGCATACACTTATCATCATCTTAATAAACTTATTATTACAAGAAAAAGGAAACGCAATAAGCCTAGCATAGAGAGAATCTGGTAGCATTAATGTGTGGAGACAGAATTATTAGAAAAGCATTGGGAAAATGCATGAGGCATTAGTGCATGCATGATTCTTTCACATTTTTGCTGCTTGAGACTTGCAGTTTGCTTTGATGTAGCCTCCCAATGTTTTCCAATTCCAGCATTGTAAATCTCCTCAATCTCTTTTCCTCCATGTTTTTTCAATCTGAAAAAAAGTCTGTCATGCAACATGATAAAGGCATCAATATTTATTTGTCCTAGGTTTTCTGTCTTCCCAATTTCTGATACTTGCAGTTGGCATACTTAAGAAACAACTGATGAAGAAGAAAAACTGATTAATTACTACAAATATTTCTAGGGCTTTTTTCTTTTCTTTTCTTTTTTATTCCTTTTTAAGTCATGTTTATCGGTCAACGAAGATTTGTTTAAGTGGTTAAAGGATCCTATCTTCATGATAATGATTCGGGTTCGAACCCCTTTGTCTATTTGGGTGTGTGTTTTTTAAGAGGTCATGCTCATCAAGATCTACCAAATGATGACATATATGTTGATATAGAATTTTAGCACTAATTGAACTAAAAGTATAGTCTCAAGAAATTCTACAAACAAATTGTTAATTTTTAGGAAAATTACATATATTAACCTTAAGTTTAGGTTTAATTACAACTGAGTCACTTAGGTATTAATAATTTTCTTTCCGTTAGTTTTTTTTTTTTTTCTATATTCCATTTAGACGATCTGTTACGTTATATTGTTATAATAATGCTCCAGTTCTTTTGCCTTAATATTGTCCATAAATCTATTTGCATAAATTTAGTAGCATACTAAAATTCCCTCCCTATGAAAGGGAAAAAAAATTATAAATCAATATAAATTAATCATAACATAAATTTCTTGTTTAATCTTTAAAGTAATGACGCGTTACGTCCATGAAAAATTTATGTCGGTGTTTGACAATTTTCTTGTAATGACATAACGCATTAGGTTGCTCATCACAAAAGAGAATCCACTATATAGCTAGACAATAGCATTTTATCTCAATAGTGTACATATATGTATCTTCTACTTTTACTGTAGCAGATATGTATGTATATGCAGTCTTGTCTGAAAGAACATTTTGCAGAAGATTCAAGCTCATTTCATGGTCAACATCGGCTACAACCCTTCATACCTAACACTTTCCATTTTTAGCTTTCAAGATTTCATGCATTTGTATGTATCTGTGTGCACAGCAATGTAATATTCTGGTATATTAAATACAATTTTTTTTGGTTGAAAAAGGAAAATATTATAATTAATGAAAAGGGTACTTAAAAATGTACACTAGTAGTTTTATGATGCACCACCAAAACGATGTATGGACACGACAAAATATAATAAATTAGTATTATTAGAAATGTTCGTAAAATTATATACATGCAAAACCCACTAATGTTTTGTTGTTAACATCTTAATTATATTGCATATTTTCTTCTAGTACATTAATAAAGCAAAGAATTTTCCAGCTATTTTCATGTTTACTCGTGCAATGGAACAGCGATTTTAGGCACTACATATACATGCATGCTGCACTATATATTGGAAGCCATTTTGGACATTGTGCTGTCACACCTCTCACCTCAATTAGCTTATAGGCTATATATCACCTTTCATAATTAGGCCTTCTTTTCTTCACAATATTTGATTTTGTCCTAAGTTTTTATCCGATCTTGGCCTTTTTCAAGGTCAACTGTCTTCTCTCTCCTATTTTTTTTTTAATGCAGTTTTGAAAGAATTATAATTTCGTTTTTCATGAGCCGATAAATTTATTTCTTTTTAGTTTCACTGGAAACTCCAAACTCGGTCGTAATTTAGTAGTTTGATGAGATATTGTTAATTATTTGTTAATTTAGTGAAAGGAAAATAGGTGTGCGGTGGTAATTAAAGTTGAAGATTATATGTATATCATATATTCATATATATAATTAATGTTTTCCCTTTGCAGCATTAGGTCAACAATAGAAAGGTACAAGAAGGCAACTGCAGATAGTTCAGATGTATACACCGCTCAAGAGATAAATGCTCAAGTATGTTGAATAAATAATTGAAAATACAAAATAAATAAGAGATGCTTATATTATGACAATCAAACTTAGGTAGCCATCCAAATACTTTATAAATTGCTCGTGTATTTTTCGAATATTTGAGCGCAGTTCTACCAGCAAGAGTCGAAGAAGCTCCGTCAGCAAATACAGATGCTTCAGAACTCCAACAGGTAATATAATATGATCAACATAAATTAACGAATATGGATGCAAAAAAAGAATTAAAACTTGGGCATCATTATTTAAATTATTTATATGTATTCTTTGATAGGCACCTTATGGGTGAAGGATTGGGAAATTTAAATGTGAAGGAGTTGAAGCAGCTTGAAAGTAGGCTTGAGAGAGGCATCTCAAGAATCAGGGGCAAAAAGGTAAATTCACATTGCATAAATCAAGAAAGTAAGAAAATAGACAAATATTAATTCTTTCAATTATGCCCATTTTTCACATTTATTAATATTTTTTCTATTATGGAATATATTCTCGTCATTTTGGATACTTTATTACATAACCACATTACCAGAAAAATAGACATTTGTTATATATATATAAACCTTAAATGATAATTAATTATATATTCTTGTTAAATGTTTTGTACAGCATGAAATGATACTTGCTGAAACTGAGGATTTGCAGAAGAGGGTAATTTTCTCAAACTTGTTCTTAGTTCCAACTTCCAAACATGTAATGACTCTTATTTTATTTTTTATTTTTCTTGTCATGTGTCTTCCACAATAGGAAATTATGCTGGAGCAGGAAAATGCCTGCCTCAGAGCAAAGGTAATTAAATTTAATTAAATAAATACAATTATAACTCATAATAGAGAAGTGATTAAGCATTTCAAACTTGTTCAAATTTGAGAAGTTTGATACATGTTATGATATAGCTGGGAATCAAAAAATGCAGAATTTCTCTTTTATACTGTCTAGAAGTTTGATTTCTATGTTCGATATTAAAGTTTCTGACTCTGTCCCCTTCATCCTAACATGGCTCGTATATAGACGATGCGTTAAGCAAAGCATTTTTCTTTGTTTTCTTACATTCAGATACAAGAAAATGAAAAGCTTCAGGAACTCAGCATGATGCCTTCAGGACAAGACTTTGCCCTTCACGCTTACTTCGCTGGCAATATGCTTCAGCTCAACATGATGGAAAATGCAACGGCGCCCTATCCCATCCCCGACAAGAAGACTCTTCATATTGGGTACATATTTTTCGGTGAATTTTTTTTATAAAAAGTTGTACATCTTCATTAGGAATCGATTTTCGTTACTAATCTCTGTTTCTCTTCTTCTCGATGCAGTTAACCGGTTTATCTCAAAGAATGCTGCTAATTACTAAGTTTCCGGTTCATATCACGATGTTTCCTTGTTTCTTTCCTAGAATATGTAATAGGGTATTGTGGATTTTAAGTTAACATACTCTCATATTGACATGATTGTTTGTTCAACAAAACACTTAACTGCAAAAAAGTAGTAGTCTTGAAGGTTTGTGAATTGTGAGTATTCTCTCTAGAAATGCTATACTTTACAAAATGACACATCTGCCACTCTCAGATGCTCCCTCAGATTACGTATTTCATCGTTCGATATCTCATTCGGGCAGCTTGCGCTGGAGTTTCTGCTTTCAAAATAGCAGCTTGTTCCTCTGCCAATTGCTGTTCCAGCCTATATATATGTGTGTCGTCTCTCTCAACTTTATCTCAACCTATAAATAACAATATTCACCAAAAGCATACAAAACTGTTCCAGAAAGGGTGAAAAAAAAAAGGGTAGAGATTTAGCCTCACACATATACTCAAGAAATTTAAAGTCCAATTTTATCCGTTAATGGCAAAAAGGCAAAAATCTTTAGAAATGAAATCGTTGATGTAACGTACATTCTTTGATAGGGGAACTTTTTGTAATTTCACATTCAATAGGGGGAAGGTTTGTGTAATTATGTCAAAACGTCATGGTATGTTTGTGTAATTATCCTTAAATAAACAAACAAGCAAGTTTCTGGAGTTTCTGTTCATCTGATTTATGGAACTGATCCTTCAAAGTTCAAACCAAATGTCTCCTGATTGGAATATCCCTCCAAGTTATTAACTTTTTGGTACCTCTTCAATTCATCTTCCTCTTGTTATAAAAAATAACAGTTCTATTCACACACATTTTCATTGTTTGCTGCAGTAAAAAAGAATGGCAATTAATAGTGGTGTAGCTTAGTGGTTCGATGTTGTATTAGATTAACTAAATATCGTGTTTTTGAATACTAATTGGAACGAAGATGTCATTGGTAAGCAGACTCAAATTAACTAAAATAGTTCGACCCAACTCGAACTCAAATAAATTAGCTTTAAAAAACAAAAAAGAAGAAGACAATGATAGAATAAATACCTCCAAAAAAAGATGAGAAGAATAAATACCTTCAGAGGCTTTGTGTCTCTTCGATTCACGTTCCCAGCAAAAACATACAAGGAGTTGTATTCCCTTCTGGTTTAAGTGTTGCATATATTCATAAGATCTGCTAATAAAAAGAATATAAAGAGGGAAAAACAACTTACGTTCTGTACTATTATTCTATTATTGATTTTTTAATTTTTTATCTAAAGTTTAAATATTTCATATTGTCATCTATATTTAAAAAAAAAATTCAAATTCCCATTTTTATTTTGTAAAAAAATTTAGATTGTTTATCTCGATCATTTTGGTGTTAACATGTGACTTTATTTTTCACCGGAAATTGTTAATTATTTTTTTTTCCGAAAATGAGATACGTGTTAACAACTAAATGACTGAGATGACAATGTAGAAATTTTTATAAAATACAAATAACAGTATGAAACATTTGAAAATTTGGATAAAAAATTAAAAAACCATCATAATATATTGATGTCCTCAAATATAAAATGAAATTCAGTAGTACAATAATATAAAATATATTGAATATTTAATTTCCATGTAGTTATTATATCAGTAATTATTTGCCACCTTTCGCCAAAATATTCCCAAATAAGTAACAAGTTATCAGTAATCTCCTTGAATGGCAATTAACAGTGGTGTAGATTAGTGGTTCGATGCGTAGGGAAAATCCCTAAACTGTAACAAATATGTCGAAATCATCGAGAAAACACAAGCGGAAGCGTACCTTGATCCATAATAATCCGTAGTTGATTCGGCAATCAAAGGTTGTGATCTTCTAAGCCTTGATACGCCGTCTATTCAATTCTCTCTGGGATGGGGCAGAAAACAAGACAAGGAACGTATCTAACTTAGGGACCACAATCCTAATTTATAACCAGAAGTAGGACACCTTAATTATTGGTCCATAATCATAATTAAGTTTCCACGGGTTTCTACACATAAAATACTCATATTTCAACAAATATTCCTATAAGCCCATATAATTAATATATCTTAAATAGATCACTCAACCGGGCTCGTATTATGAGATAGCCCATGTACAATTTATTAAATATGTGAGACCACTAAATAGAAAATCCAACAATCTCCCACTTAGTCCACATATGTTTCCGAATGATTGTAGATAGTTTTAAACCTTAGTGCGCGCAACCTTATGTTATCCCAACCTTCAAAACATTTCCAAACAATCTGATCCATCAATTATGTCATTATAGGATCAAAGCAGCTTTCGTTACACAATTCGTAACTAAACCGAACAATGATCACAATACTAACACAATCAATGACATAGATCAAAAGTATGGCATGTAGCATGGAAATTACATGTAATGTGATCTTAGTCATACCTATTTCCAACTGGTCCTACCTTATGACTCAAAGAGTCCCAAAGCACTTTCAATTACTTTATGCAAAACCGCAATAGAAAGCTTAAATCCTCATTGTCAGAGTATTCAATCAAATAAAACTTTATTTGTCTTATAAACCTCAGTCTGTACAGAACATAAAAAACATGTCAATAAGCATGACAAAAAAAAAAAAAAAAAAAAAAAAAAACCCTAAAAACTCATACCACTAAGACATGTCATCTATTTGATGACACCCATATGAGCCACATGTTCATGAAACACTTTAGGTGGCAATCCCTTAGTGAGTGGATCTGCTAGCATTGAATTTGTACTTATATGCTCTATTGACACTTGAAGACTCTGAACTCTTTCTTTCACAACCAGATACTTAATATCTATATGCTTAGATTTAGATGAACTCCGGTTGTTCTTTAAATATAACTCCGCAACCTTATTATCACAATTAATTCTCAATGGCCTTTCAATCTATTAACAATTTGCAGCCCAGTGATAAAATTTCGAAGCCATATCCCCTGATTCGATGCCTCAAAGCATGCTACAAATTCAACCTCCATAGTGGAAGAAGCTGTCAGTGTCTGTTTGACACTTTTCCAAGAGACAGCTCCTTCAGCCATCACGAAAACATAACCTGATGTGGATCTTCTACTGTCAAGGTATCCAACATAGTCTGAATCGGAGTATCCAATGATCTCTAAATGATCCGATCTCCGATAGGTGAGCATATAATCCTTAGTCTTTTGTAGATACCTCATAACATGTTTTGCTGCCCTCCAATGATCCATTCTCGGGTTACTTAGATATCTGCCTAACATCCCTACTATGTATGCTAAATTCGGACTTGTACACACCTGAGCATACATGAGACTCCCTACTGCAGATGCATAAGAGATTTCCTCCATCTCTTTCTTCTTAAGGTCCGTTTTAGCACATTGGAGCAAACTAAATTTATCACCTTTTGACACAGGTGTGTCCCCTGGTGCACAATTCTGCATGCCAAAATGGCTCAACACCTTATCGATATAGGCCTTTTGCGATAAGCCGAGTATAACTTTGAAACGATCCCGATGGATTTGAATACCCAAAACATATGACGCCTCCCCAAGATCTTTCATCTCAAATTTACTTGATAGAAATTTCTTGGTTTCACGCAATAGGCTTACATCGGTTCTTGCTAGTAGAATATCATCTACGTACAACACCAGGATAATAAATTTGCTCCCACTGACCTTGAGATATATGCATTGGTCAATAGTGTTTTCCTTAAAACCAAAAGAGGAAATCACCATATCAAATTTCCTGTACCACTGACGGGACGCCTGTTTTAGACCATAAATGGATTTCTTGAGTTTACATACTAGGTGCTTTGAGTCTTTGGACTCAAAGTTCTCCGGTTGCACCATGTATATAGTTTCTTCAATGTCTCCATTGAGAAACGCTGTCTTTACGTCCATTTGATGGAGCTCTAAATCATAATGAGCTACAAGTGTTATAATGATTCTAACAGAGTCTTTCGTTGAAACTGGAGAGAAAGTCTCTTTAAAATCAATGCCTTCCCTTTGAGTGAAACCCTTGACAACAAGACGTGCTTTATATCTTTCGATGTTTCCATTTGAGTCCCGTTTGGTTTTAAAAATCCATTTACAACCAATTGGTTTTACTCCTTGTGGTAACTCGATAAGATCCCAAACGTCATTGTCTATCATGGATTTCATCTCTTCATTCATGGCTTTGATCCATTCATTAGAGTTTGAACATAATTTTACTTGATTGAAAGACGTAGGATTATCTTGCAATCCCATATCAAATTCATGTTCATGGAGGTAAACGACATAGTCATCTGAAATCGCTTTCCTCTTTTCTCTAGTGGACCTCTTTATAGGCACTTCATTTTGAGGTTGTTGTGGTGTATCATCTTGAATGGATGATGGTTCTGGATCTGACTCAGTGGGTCCTAACTCATTATTTTGAACAAATGATGGACCCGGAACTGATTCAGTAGGAATCCCAAATATGATTGTGTTTTCCAAATTGTCTTGATTCGCAGGCTGAAGGGTGATAGGAATATTTATCCAATCATTTTTAGCTACAACTGTAGTGGGAATGTTAACACATTCCTCGTCAAACACAATCTTTCCAATTTGATCCCTCCCATTGTAATCAGCATCCTCAATGAATTTGGCATTTCCCGTTTCGAAAAAGGACTTGTTTGAGGGGTCATAAAACTTAAATCCCCTAGACCTTTCCGAGTAACCTACAAAGTAGCAGCTAATTGTTCTTGAATCCAGTTTCCTTTCATTAGGCTTATAGGGCCTAGCTTCAGCTGGACATCCCCAGACATGCAAGTGCCTAATACTAGGCTTGTTGCCTGTCCCCAACTCGTGCGGGGTTTTATCTACTACTTTGCTTGGAACTCGATTTAAAATATAAACTGCAGTCTTTAGTGCTTTGCCCCAAAGTGATTCTGGCAATGAAGAAGGATTAATCATACTTCTCACCATATCCTTAAGAGTTCGATTTCGTCTCTCAGATGGTATACTGAGGTACAATCCCATACTCACTTAAGTATTTGGCGAAGGGTCCCGGACGTTGTTCACCGGATCCGTCATATCTGCCATAGTATTCTCCACCACGGTCAGATCTAACAACTTTAATTTTCTTGCCTAGTTGGTTTGAAAGTTTTAAATACGTCCAAAGACTATGACTTCTCATGATTAGGTACAAATAACCATAATGAGAGTAATCATCGATAAAGCTGATAAAGTATCATTGTCCATTCCAAGATACTGTAGGGAATAGACCACAAATATTTGTATGTATCAACTCTAAAGGTTCTTCACTCCTATTTTCACCTAATTTCCTCATATTTATTTATTTTCCCTTTATACATTCTAAACAGATTTTAAAGTCTATAAAATCAAGGGAATCAAGATTTCCTTGTGACATAAGCCTCTGTATTCTCTTTTCGGAGATATGTCCTAAACGCTTATGCCATAACATTGATGAATTCTCATTTGTTAACTTATGTTTAGTACCAAAATTACTTGAATGCAGATTTTCAATATCAGTTGAAGATTTGGTGATCAATTTATACAAATTATCAATTAGAGTACCAGTACCAATAATATTTGAATTTAAAGAAAAAATATAACTTCCATTTCCAAATGAACAAGAATATCCACATTTGTCCAAACAAGGAATAGAAATCAAGTCTCGTCTAAATGACGGGACAACAAAAATTTCTTCCAAATTCAAATAAAAACCAATATCTAAATGAATTCTAAAAACACCAATAGCTTCCACTAAAGCTTTATTGTCATTCCCCACTTCGATGTATCTTTCAGCATCAGTTGGTACTCGGTACCTTAGGCAATCCTGCTTTGTGACACTTATGTAAGTAGTTGCACCCGTATCTATCCACCAAGTGTCACTAGGTACTAAAGCCAAATTAACTTCTGAACAAACAAAGTTGAGAAGTCTACCTTTTTTTTTCACGCCAAGCAGCGTATTTGGGACAATCCTTCTTTATGTGATCAGGTTTCTTGCAAAAGTAACAGGAAATAACCGAATTCTATTTGTTTTGCAACTTAGGTTGGCTTGTCCCAAATTCTGCAGTTTCCTTATCCTTATTCCTTTTCCTCTTATTTGTGGTAGCCCTAACCTTAGAAGCCATAACCAAATGAGCACTTTCAGTCCTATCTTGTTTCAGTCTCTCTTCTTCTTGCACACATTAAACTATAAGCTCATTTAGAGTCCATTTTTCCTTTTGAGTATTATAGGAGATTTTAAATGGATTAAATTGTGCAGGAAGTGAGATCAAGACCAAGTGACAAGTGCACTTAAGTTTTGTCACAAGATTAGACATCTCCATGATGTACTCTCTTAATTTCCCTTACCTTTATACCGCATAGAAACCAGCTTACTAAGAGTAGTGCTGGTCTCAACCTTTTCATTAGTTTTGAATCGGTTTGCTATTTGGTCAAGGAAACTTTTGGCATTTTCTTCATCAGGAACACCACCCCTTATGGCTTTCGGAATTGAGCGCCTCGCGATCATCAAACTCATGCGATTTGATAGTTCCCACTTCTCGTATGTGGATCTCTGTACAGCAGTGCTAGTATCAGTGAGATCCGTGGGGCGATCAAACCTTAATGCATGATTGAGATCCGAACAACCAAGCATATATAACATGCTCTTTCCATTGCTTGAAGTTAGAACCATTAAGCTCAGGGATGTTGTTCAAGTTGGCAGATAAAGAAGACACTATAAAAGAAAATAATATACTCATAATTAATTTAACATCGAAACATGCATATACAAAGATAAAACCAAATATCAAAATATATATGCACTGGTGGGCCAATCTTAAGATACCTAGCACAATATTATTATTTAGTCTTTGGACAGAAACAATAACTTGTAAGTGGTACTCTTACACATAGTCAAAATATTGATAACCAAAAACAGCCTCACAATATGCCTTTCTTTGGATCGACACATTGTAAGCATGTTAACACCTAATATATCACATATTCATGACTATCATTATTTGGCCAAAACAATCTTGCTTTGGGCTGATTATTTCGCATAGATAACAAAAATAATTTAATTAACAAAAATCAATTAAATCTTACCTAATAGAGGTTACTTTGGTAACATATTAGTTCAATCTAATCAATTTTCACAATTACCGAAGTATAATCCCGGAATTCAGCATATAAAGTTTGTGGAATAAATCCAAATTCATAACAATAGCAATCAATTGCAAAGTAAATTGCCTACTACAATAACGCCGTATCCGAACTGCAAACTAATAATTCAACACAATAATGTCTATATATATATACAGAAGCACAAAGACATATACATAGACATCTCTCTTGAATCATGCATATACAAAAGGAGACTGTATAACTTAATAGCATATCCTTTATCCTCAATCCACTTGATGACAAGCAAAACGCGAAATAAATTTTCTTCAACCTTTATGCATATATAACAACTCTCACGCATCTCAGTGCATATAACAATACAAATATATATACTGAATAGCATGTATTTCATATGCCAACAACAATTATCAATTATGCATGGATATTTGCTGAGCTTTGTGATATAAATTAAATACATTTGATGAACATTTCAATTATGCACAGATATTTACGCATACTCTGTATATTCCAAATATGACACCAATCAAACTACTTTGTTTGAAGTATATGTTCCTCAAAACATCATACACCACAATTGTTGTATATAGTTATATTGTGATCATCTTCAATTCAATTCTAAAATTGTAGTGCTTACTCGAGTAAATATAGTGCTTTATCTCGAATTTGACGTAAAAATTAATACCTGCATAAGAGAATGGAGCATTTGCAGACAGCTGATAAAACGAGTCCTTCATCAGTTTCTCAAGGATCTGCTAGATCACAAGCATTTGTTCACCTAAGCTACCAGTTACCGTCACTAATCTATCATGCAAGCCAGAGAAATAGTTATCCTGGGGAGATATCTTAATATCAGCTTTCGAGTCTTCAATCAATGTCCTGTTACAACATTTGAATAAAGTTAAAGGACTTTTCAAAATATATATGGTCGAATAAACATTTGAGTTAAATAACATGTTCAATCATACTTCTGTACTTATGTATAGGAGAAGATGATTCTTGCAAAGCCACGGTTGCAGATTGAGAACCAATAGTATCTAAATCAATTATTTCTTTTTTAACTCCAAGTTACTACAACATTTAACATGAGGACATTACAACAGTTCAAGCAAACAACAAAAATTCTCCAGGCAATAATTTAAGAACATCTAAATTTTCTGCGACAACAGTGAGCAGGCTCACCTTATGGTGGCTCCACCCTTCCCAATTATTCCAACGCATGAGCTGTTAAGCACAACCAGTCTAATCTTTGATTCTGGGTCGGCCTAATCTCCATCTCGATATAAAACTGACCAGAAAACAGATAAAAAAGAATTATCTCCTTATGAATGAAATCAAATGTTTTCCAATTTCCATCAAAGATATTTAAAGTCATTATTCACCTCATCCAAGAATTTAGAGACAATGAGATCAAGTGCCTTTACAATCTCATCAACTGTTACAGAGACAATGATAATCCTATCGGATGTGACAAAAAAATACTTATAATTGCATGATAATTGGACATAAAAGAACATCAAGAAGAAAGCACAAGAAAACCAATATAACAAATTTTTCATGCTATAGTTTTTCTAGGAACATTGCGAGAAAAATGCTTTTCTTTGTTTCGAGACTAAGGACTGAACTTGATAAGGCCCTCTAGCAGCAACTCTACAACAATAGACATAGCTCGTAGCCAAAAAAGTTAGTCTCCAATTAACTATGAAAATAATTATTTAAAATGTTAGATATAAAATAGCTATGTATTTGTTCAATTACTGATGTGGACTCTCAAGATAACAAAGAGGTGGATTTTGTATGACCATGTAAAAGTGATCTAATTCAAGAAATATATTGAACAATTATGAACTGATTTAATTAACAGTATCTATGATAAAATCAAGTTTGCCAACCTTAATTAATATCAACTTAAATGCATAGATATATATGCGACAACACATACACGGGTACATAGTCTTTCGTAAATTTTCAACGTCACATACGTAACACGATATAATTTTAATTAGAAGTGTTCGAGTATTGAAGAGAAAAGGTAAAGGGTGCTTACTTACCTATCTTTCCTCTTGGCAAGGAACTGATGAAGCGACGACCTTCTCGCAATGGGCATATCTAAATACACAAACAAAAAGGAAATTCTTTGAAATAACTCACATCTAGACTTCTTGCATGATGTTTGAATCTCGAATTCAAGTATAATATATTTTGCTTTTTCTTGTATTTCCTCACAATAAAACTCAAGAGCCAAACATAGTCCAACTTTTACGAAGCCAATCACTACTTACCAGAGCCACCAGCCTCCGGTTTTGGAGAAGCTTGCTTTTTTGATGTGGAGTTCATTACCAAAGTCCCACCAACATCAGTATTTGTAATATCCTTACAAGTGTTCGACGAAATGCTGACAACCTTATGAGAACCACAAGCTTGAGCCCGAGGCGGAAGCCCCTCTTTCGGGCCAGAGGTGGCAGCTGCAGCAGCGCTGGGATTGGGTTTCTCCCCTAAGGTGTTCGACGAAATGCCAGAAGAGTTCTTTAACCTTGTTCGAAGGATAATCATCAAACACCAACACCCACCCATAATAGAAAATCATCAGTTGGGAAGTCTTGGTATCCGTTGTTATAGCCTCTTTACTGGATTATCATTCAAGAACATAAAGGGTTAGTGATGTAAATTTAAAATAATGAACACTTTAACTGAATCATGTTCTGGATTCTTGAGATAGGTCGACACTAATTAATTAAATAATCCATTATTACCTTATATAAAGAACACCATGAGCTATAAAAATAGTGGAAAAAAGGGCAAAGAAAGCATGAAAACCTTGAATGTTTGCACGAGGCCTCTTCTACTGTATTACTGAAGGAATCTGATAGCTGAGCAACCTGAACTGATTTACCCTTATTGTTGGGCATACTCACTTGTGCAGGAGTTCACGCATAAGGAAATGATCTAGATGTCACTAAAATGAGAGGGAAAAAGATTAATCAACCAACTATTTATCTTCACACTACAAAATAAAGCCAGAAAATTTAATCTAAATCTGCGAGGTTAAATTTATGCAAAATAAAAGGCCCTATAAAATGTTGAAGTGAATTCTGGGTTTGTATGTAGTGAACATTTCCTTTTTGTATAAAATCTAAATAAGAAAACATACTGAGGAATCAATTATATATCTTCAAATAGAGTTAGAGAAATTCTTGTTTTAAGTGAATATACTTGGATAGAAACATTTGAATCATAATCTTTCCGATCTATCTAGAGTTATTTTTGCTTGGGGAGGGCCCGATACAGAGTGACGGTATAACGTAATATTTCAAAAAAAATTCGCCATAACCTCGTTATCAAAATATTTCTAAAATATTTTAATAAGCAGCGGAACAAATCGGGCATAATAACTCTAATATATACAGGCATTGATAACATAATTTTAAATCATAGAGCATATAATCAGAATATGCAAATATTAATTTCGGCAGCATAACGGTATTACCGTATTGCAAAATATGGCTATCAACGACACTTTTCCAGCACCTCGATATTTTCTCGTGAAACCGGCAGAGCTTCCTCTTAATATCCCCGATCAAGATTTTGGAGTGTGGGCTCCGGCAGTATTTCGCTAAATACTCGAGAAAATATTTTCTAGAAAAACACCTTTTTCTATTTTCAGAAAATCCCTATTTTCTAATAATTAAGTGGATTATATATTAATTATATAACCATCTAATTAAATATTAATTAATCCTTAATTAAGGATTAATTAATTCAAAGAAAAGAAAGAGCCGGATGGCTTTTAAACTGCCAAAGCACAAAGCAAATTGCTGCTAGAATTAGTATGTATGAATAATGAATCCAAGGCCCTATTTATAGCCAAAATATTGGGACATCCGCGGCGTTTTCAATATTTTGGCGTGCAAGGCAAGGCCCGACGGCCAGTCCAGAGTCGCCACATGGAAGCTTGGGCCGCACGGAGGGCAACGCCGCCGACCACCTGCCAAACGGATTGGCATGTGCCCCCACGTGCCGCTAGAAGGTGCTGCATGTGTATGGTGCGCGTGGGGCACACGCCTGCACGTGGAACTGCCGCGTGGCCGATCCGTCCGGTCCGACCGACGGCCCAGCGGTTCAGACCGGTTCAGGGTTGAACCGGTCGGTTCAGGCGGTCTGGCCATCTAATACGTGGCAATCTCTCATGATGCCACGTGTCCAGGACCTTGGACCGATCCTAACCGACCCATATCCGAACCTCGCTCCGACTCGGTTCAACCCAAATCAAATCTGGGTCGTTGATCTGCGCTACTTGGAGCGATCTTAGCCACACACGTGGTGCGCCTAGCGATGCCCAGTCAGCGCCACTTGGCGTCTGACCCGCTGACGTGGTGTGACACCTCAGCTGCCACGTCAGCAATAAAAACCTTTTTTTTTTTTTTAAAATTTTATTTTCTCCAAAATAAAATTTCAGCCAACTTTTTGGAATTTAATTTATTTTCTCAAAATAAATTCTTTGGCTATCTTCAAACACTTTGAAAATTTATTTCTCTCTCTCCTTTTAATATTTTCTCTTTGGTCTTCATTGGGGCTTGTGGGGGGACCTACAGGACTGATTAATTTTAGCTCCAAATAGGTCAATCTATTATCATCCCATGATAATAATTTATTACCGTTTAACAATATTTAATTCCACTAAATAAATATTGTTGAACTCTAAAATTAATTAAATTATTCATGAATTTTTCGATCTAGAATAATTTTGCATTTTACTCCTCTGTACAGATATCCATGAAAAATAAATCAATACTTATATAATTTATTTTTCACTTCCAATCTTATATTCTTGATTCGCCTTAAGTTCAAATTCCCTGTATGTGAAACACATTCAACATACAACTTCGGTGACGCACACACGAAGTACTTTGGCCAAAGTTTTAATTCAAACTTTTTGCAAATCTTATTTCAGGGATATTTTTTAACCTTCCAGCAAGGCTACAGATTCCTCGATCAATATTTCTCTTTAGCACATTTCATGCAATCACCGAACGTACAAAGTATTTTGGCCACCCGTTACCGGGACCTCACTTCTGAGTACATCACAGTGATTAACACTACATGCCTAAAGTAGAAACACTGCCAGGATTAAGAGTCTAATGCTTCCGAGATTTTGTTAATTTTAGATAGCAGTATAAAATAAACAATCTCAGTGGTCCAGTTCGATGTTTCCAATCTCATTGAAAATCATCAATGTGTTATAATCGGAAACTCCATTTCCCAATGATGAAAGACTAATCATCTTATATAACACATTATAGTCTTGATAAGAACATTTTCTTATCATACCGACTAGAACTTTAATGACACGTGATTTTTGGTATTTAAGTCTTTTCCTATGAAACACATTTCATATGAAAATACCATCACACGTCATTAATTATTAAATTTGTAAAATACTCATAACTTACTTTAATTTCAGTTTTATTAATCCAAAATATTTATAATATAATTGGATTTTTAGGGCATTAACCCCAACAATCTCCCACTTACCCTAAATCCAATTAGCTACACATCTAAGGTCCATCCCTTCTACATGAGTGTCAAAACTCTTTTGCGCCAAAGTCTTAGTGAAGGGATCTGCCAGATTATATACTGAGCCAATTTTCACTACTGCCACTTCTCCACGTTCCACATAATCTCGTATAATGTGAAACTTCCTCTCGATGTGCTTTGCACGTTTATGCGCCAAAGTCTTCTGTGAGATGAAGATGCACTTATCCGATCTCATTACCTCGATGCCTAGAAAGTATCTCAACCTTCCAAGGTCCTTCATTTCGAAATCTGGAGATAAATTTTGTTGGAGGTAGGCCATCTCCTTGGTGTCACTCCCAGTTATTACCATATAATCGACATACTGTTAGGAATAGTACCCTAGAAAGTCGATTGTATATCCACTTTGTACTTTTCCTTATTGTAATCACAGACAATCTTTGAATAAAATAACGAATTGAGGCAACACTTCTTTATATGCTCTTGTTTGGTATGCGTTTACTTTAGCTGTGCATGTATGAGAACTCCCCTAATCCTGATGACTTTAGGACTCTACCATTTAGGTGAAATGGTTCATGAAACGAGCCCTATTTCACATAAGTCATGATTAGTAAAATACTCCAAGCTGATGAGTCCTATAGACAGTGGGAGTGTCAACCTGACTCCTCTAAGGCTTGCTTGTGGGATCACGCCCTTAAGAAGGACCACCTTGTTTCATGGAGGTGCAAAGTGTATAGTTGATACGTACGTGATACATGAGGGTGCTTACTTCAATAAGTAAGTTCACTGAGGTGCCCCGTGTGAGAAGATTCCTAAATGGGAAAGGAAGTTTCTATTTCAGGAAATAGAAACTTCCAGATTAGGAAATATCTCACGAGTCATTGATGTGATTAATTGATCCTTAGACTTGAGGTTCCATGTTACTTTATGAGTTAACTCTGTAGTCTTAGGTATAAGCTTTAAAGGGTGTCGCCTTAGACAACTGATTCAAGGCTTATGCTGGGGCTGCACAAGTGATTCATGAAAGTGAATGAGAATCAAGTTATTCCCTTACCCTAGATCTTGGTTGAGAGATAGTAAGTAGGAGGATTTTATCTCACATGAATCAATGATTTAAAGGTTCTGTCGAATCGAGAGATTCCAATTCAGCTAGGGGTTAAACACCTGTTACTAGACTATGGTCGTTTAATCTGTGGGCTGATTAATTAATTAGTGAATTAATTAATTAGGGTAACTGCTAATTGAATTGAGAACCTAGAGGGTCACACACAACAACTTGGTTACATGGGTTAAGGCTTTAAAATGATTAAACGAGTTGATCATACCAAGAGGGTTCCACACGTGTGAAACACACGTGTGGTTCACGTGATTGGCACGTGTCCTTGGGGACACGTGTGTAACACGTGTATATTGTTTATGTATTAAATAATTAATGTGTTAATTATTTAATAGACTTTGGTTTAATTTTTTGAATGAAAATGAAAGTCTTATTTTTTGGAGAAATTAATCTATTTAATTAATTATGAATTAATTAATTAGATAAATAAGTTATTTATTATTAATAAATAAAGTATAATATTATCCAAAAGTTTTGGATATTTTAACTCTTTTAAAAGTTGATTTGAATTAGAATTCAAAATCAAGGTTTGAAATTACTTGATGATCAAGTAATAAGAGAGAGAGACCAAATCCTTAGTCCAAAAGGACTAGGTTCGGCCGCCCCTCTCAAGCTATATATAGGGGAGCTCGAGCTCCCCTTAGGGATTTTTCGATTCTTCTTGGTTCATGTGTTGAACACCATCCTTTCTCCAAGATCACATAAACCCTAGGTTAAGCCTAAACACTAACTAGAGAACTAGCACCCTTACTAGTTAGATTGTAGTCAAGTTGGTGGGCTATCTCTAGAGAGCTTCAAGTTAGAAGTGTTTAAAGATTCGAGCTTTACCAAGGAGAGGGGATCAAGCCGCGAGAAGAGCGTTCTTGGGTGGGTTGAAATGCTTCAAGAAAGATTATTGAAAAGTAAGTTTCTTTACCTTACGAATTTGGATTCATGATTGCGAGTTTCGATCCTTTTGTTGGAAAATTTTAAAATTTCCGCTGCTTTCTGATTCTGTTTTTCCAACACATACAAGACTAATTGGGTGATGTGATCACCCTTCCTCTTGATAAACAAAGAGTGATCTGAGTTGCTCTGAGTGTATCCGTACTTGCACATGACCAAGGTAAACTTCCCGAACCAAGCTCTTGGTGATTGCTTCAGCCCATAGAGAGATCGCCTTAGTCTGCAAGCCTTGTGTTGGTTTCCCCGCTCCTCAAACCCAGGGGGAAGATCCATGTAGGCTTCCTCCTCAAGATCACCATGTAGAAAATCGTTCTTCACATCAAACTGGTTTAAGGCCCATCCGAAGTTGGCGGCTATAGATAGCAAGATTCTGACAGTATCAAGCTTTGCTACCGGAGAGAAGGTCTCCGTATAATCGATCCCGTAGGTTTGTGAGTAACCTTTGGCCATAACTCTGGTCTTATACCGCTCAATCGTACCATCCATTCTATGTTTGATACTGTAAACCCATTTGCAACCAATAGCTGGCATACCTCCCATGTGTTATTTTTGGCCAGGGCTTGTAACTCATCTTCCTTTGCCTGCGTCCATAAGGGATTTTCCAAGGCTTCCTTGACGGAATTCGGAACCTGATGGGAGTAGAGAGCATAAATGAAACCTTGGAGCTGTAGAAAGGAACCAGAAACCACCTGATTCACCAAGGGGTACCTCGAGGTGCCCGTCTTCTCTGGACTGTACCTGTTTGGGGGAATGCCCCTGTTTCACCGAGGAGGTAAAGTGTAAGTGTTGGAAAACAGCAGAGTTGAAGCAGCGGAAGTTTAAAATTTTTTCCAAAAGGGATCGTGATCTTACAATGTTCGTTTCAAAACTTAAGGGATATCAAGAAACTTACAATAATTGAAGCTTTCTTGAAACGTTTTGAGCCACCCTCAAACGTTCTTCAAGCGGCATGAATCCCGGTCTCTTGAACGATTCTTTCTTCGAGATTCTAAAGTAGAAATCCTCTAGAGTATTAATCCACACCAACCTAGATTCAAATCATGTTAGTGAGTATGCTAGTACTATAACATGCGTATTAAAGAAACAAAAACGAGAAATATAGAGCATGAGAATTATCCCCAAAATTTCATGAAGGTTGGACGTGATCTCAAAGCACGTGTAAGGCCTAATTTTCGAACCCCTAGTCCTTTTGATAGGCTAGGGTTCGAAACCCTAGCTTGTAGGAATTAGGTCTCCTACTTTGACTTTTTCTTCTATTCTTTCTTTCTCTCCAAGTAAATAATGTCTTATCTAAAATAAGATATTTATTTTCTAGAGAAATAGCTCCTAACTAATTTAAGAATATTTAATTATTCTAGTAATAATTAAATATCTTATCTCAATTGATGAGGCCAAATTACGCTCGAATCAGCACCGCACACGTGTCACCTTCTAAGTCGCTCTCCAGTCGTCGGGAAACTCCTAAGCTTGGACGCTCGCCTTATTGGGCTTGTGGAATAAGCCTAGCCCATTCACTGCTTAAAGCTTACGCGCCTCGGCCCAAGCTACGAGCGTGGGATTTATTCGCCTATCCTACCTGACGCTCGTCCTGCGGACCTACGGGACGCTCTCCTCCGGAGCCCATCTCTTTCACGCTAGGGATGTCCGTTGTAGTGACACTCACTGGCATATGTGCTCAACTCCGCCTAGCTCGGCGCACAAGTTATCTAGCGCTCACGAGGCGTCAGCTTGAGGAACCCTATCCGAGCATCCTCGACGCTCGGACCAGGCATCAAAGACTCCGCTCAAAGGTTAACTCCCACCGTGGTGAAGGGTTCCCTTCGAGGGCACACCCGGCCACATGGAAGACCGTTCTGAGCGCTTCCGCGCTCACCTACGGTACTGTAACTACCTCTGACACAGTGGTAGTGCGCACCACTCCTGACACGCCCTAAACTTTTCAGGGCAGTCACTTTCATACCATCGCATAGCGCCACGTGTCTAGGGCAACACAGGGTTTGGGACCACTTGGTCACTATTACCGAAATACCCTGGCCCCTATCATATAAATATGGGAATGTACACACTTATTCCCCAAGTCATTTTCTCCAAACAGACCTGCACTGAACTGGGCACTTTTTCCTCCATATTTTCTCTCCTTAAGCTCTGCATACTTCACCACTCTTGCATTCTTACTGCATTTCCATCCCTGGTGTTATCCTAGCTGGAAGAACCCACGCTCTTTGGAAACACAGTTCCTGAGGCTCAAACGCCTGTGATGGTCTTCCCCCCAAACAAATCTTAAAGTGTTGGTGATTTAGTACATTCCTAGTATTTACACCGTCATTTTTGGTACCGTCTGTGGGAAACCACCATCATCTTCTTTGGATTTTCATCTACTTCTTCCTCCTTCAGCTAGTTGAGACATAACACCATTAGCTTCAATCATGGTTACTGGAACAAGGTCTGGCTGGAGTTCTGGATACCAGAAATGCTCTTCCGCCTGTTAATGAGAAAAATCTGAAAGGGAATACGCCCAGCATTCAAGCTGGAGGCGAAGTCCCATCTGTTCCTAGAAAGGAAATGGAGGAAAAGGGGCTTTGGTGGGGGCTTTACCG
The DNA here is from genome assembly GCA_037501455.1 of Lantana camara. NCBI lineage: Eukaryota > Viridiplantae > Streptophyta > Magnoliopsida > Lamiales > Verbenaceae > Lantana > Lantana camara. The sequence goes on along the minus strand of CM074855.1, from coordinate 22,570,678 downwards.
GCATGAGGAACCGAGGTCGGAGGCCTTAGTTCTGCCATCCCACCAGTGACCCCCATGCCCGCCACAGCGGCGATCAACACTGCCATGACGATGCCGCTACCACCTAGTATGTCCAGCCCGCCATGATGCCCGGAATGATGCCAGGCATGGTGCCAATGGTCCAGCCCTACCAAGTGGTCACATTACAGCTTCCTGTCTCCATTCCTGAAGAAATTCAAGGAGTGGAGATGCCACAAATGACCCGGCAGCAACTCTAGGCACTCTACGCACAGTGCGAGGTGCAGGCCGCACAAAACGCCTGGAGGCACTTTACCACCGCCTATTTCCTCTCAGGAATGGGCGCTCAGATGGTTGCTTCTCCATTGGGGGGGGGGGGCTACAGATCCACCCATTGGCCGCTGCCCAAAATGTACTAAGGGCACAACCACCACCGCCGCCACCAGCACAGGAGAAGGACGCTTCCCCAAGAGCCGACCGGGAACAGCGCCCTTTGGAGAAGGAGAAAGCCCCTCCGGTGAGGGGAGATGTAGAAGAAGAGGTCCAATCCCAGGCCGCAGGAAGGACGAACAGGAGGGAAAAAAATGACCCTCGTTTGGCTGCTGTCCAAAACCAACTCGAAGGATTGCAGCAAATAGTGGAGCAGCTCTCTCGAGCGCGGTCTCAAGTCCCCCCCACCGGGGACGAGAGGTCCAAGGCCAGAGATGCTCGCAACCCACGCGATCGAATCCCTCACCGCTAGAGGGAGGAAGACTACGAGGAGCATGACTATGAGGGCGGGAACCATAGGCCTTTGAAAGGCGGTTCGCCCCTCGTTGATGATGTTTTGATGGCCCGTACAGGAAAGGGTAAAATCCCCACATCCGTTAACCGCTATGACGGGACCACCGATCCAGCCGAGCATCTGGATCATTTCGTGCACTTGATGCACCTTTATGAGCATTCCAGTCATTACTGGACCAAAGTTTTTGTCACTTCTCTCATGGGAATGGCACAAGAGTGGTATAAGAAGTTGCCCTCGCGCTCAATCCGAGGGTACGCCGATCTGACTAATGCCTTCATGAGCCACTTCAGTTTCTTGAAGGCTCCAGCGCCAACTGCCACGGCTCTCTACAGCCACCACAAGGACCAAATGAGACTCTCAGGTCCTTCATGGGCATGTTCAATAAAGAGATCCTGCTGGTGGAAAAACCTTCAATGGACTTCTTGAGGCACGTGCTCTTTGGAGCAATCAACATGAAAAACTATGTCAGCAAGGAGTTCGTGGAGGAGGTGGCGAAGAAAAAGCCTCGCTCGCTGATGAAGATCAGGGACATAGCTGACTGCTTCTTCACCCTCGAGGACATGTACCTCGCGAGGGATTAGAAACTCGCAAATGCCCCTCGAACTAACAGGGGCCCAGAGGACAGAGTAGAGCCTAAGAATCGCCGCTGTAGCCCAGTGCCCGCTTGGAGAAACTCTCCACCCCCTCACAGATACGAGCGCATTTCCCTTAACCGTCCCATCGCTGAAGTCTATTCCATGGCGAACAAGAAATTGTTTAAGAGACCGCTAAAGATGAGGGAGACCGAGGCTCAGAAATGCTCGGGCAAATACTGTGCTTTTCACAAAGAGAAAGGGCATGACACCAACGAGTGCCGCCAGTTGGAAAGCGAAATTCAGAGGCTCATTGTCGGGGGCCACCTTAAGGAATTTGTGAAGGTGCTGGAGAGATATGACGAGTATTACGCCGAGTGCGCCAAGGCAAGAGGAAGAAGCCGATCGCGCTCCATGAGCCCCCGCCACCACCACCCAGAAATAAGCAAGCGCGGTAAGCAGAAAGCCGCCGATTTGGAAAACCAGCCTTTCGCAGTCATTAATATGATCGCTGGTGGACCCTCGGGGGGTGACTCCAATTCCTCTCGCCATCGCCACGTCTGCAACTATGATCAGAGATCCTCAAGGCCCAAGCCGGGGTACTCACTGGAAGGATCCTCACGCTCGAAGGAGGATGATATTGTAGGGTTTACTGAAAAGGATTTAGAGCATATTGTAACACCTCATGGGGTCGGTGAAACCTCTGACTGCCCTATGGTGGTTAGTTTAGACGTGCATAACCATGTTGTAAAGAGGGTTTTGATTGATAGTGGAAGCTCAGTGAACATTCCCCCCTACTCCACGTTTCAAAAAATGAACATCACAAACATTCCTCTCGAATCCCTCAGAACAGCCCTTGTTGGCTTTGGGGGTTCCGAGATTGTCCCTCGTGGACAGATTCGCTTGGCCACCTCTTTTGGTCGCGCCCCACAGCGGAAGACTCTGAGCGTCCTTTATGCAGTGGTCGAGGTGGACCTCCCATATAACATCATTATTGGCCGTCCAGCCTTCGTTGACTTCAAGGCAGTAATATCAACGTACCATCAGAAAGTCAAGTTCCCCACCCCCGAAGGAACTAGAGAGGTGTTGTGCAATGTTAAGGAGGCCTGAGAGTGTTATATCCTGTCCTTGAGAAGTCACAAGCCAAAGCAAGCAGTCCAAGCGGGATCCACTAAGAAATCTGTGGATTTTCCCAAGTTAGATGAAGACAGCCCCGAGCGCAAGAGGGCCAAACTCTACAGGAAAAAGAATAAAAAGAAGGCGGCGGATGGGTCCAAAGACAGCGGAGCTGGCCCACTTAGACCAGTTGAAGGATGCTTCTCGGAAGGCGAGGGTCATGATCCCTCAGAAGAAACCAATGATAGGCTCACAGGAAAGAAGCGGGTGCTCGAAGGTCCTCGGCCTGAAGTTCGCATTGAACCCACTGAGAAATTCCTGACCATCGAATTGGAGCCAGTGAATCCAGATAAGACCACACAAATAGGCTCCAATTCGACGGTCCCTCACAAATTATGATGATCGAGTTTTTGCGAGAGAATGTGGATGTCTTTGCCTGGAAAGCCTCTGATCTAACTGGCATAGATCCGAGCGTCATTGTTCACCGACTCAACGCAGATCCAGCCTTCAAACCTATCAAGCAGAAGAAGAGGGACATCCATGGTTTTAGGAGACAAGTTATTGAAGAGGAAGACAATAAATGTTGGGAAAACGAGACAGAAACGCAGCGGAAATTTAAAATTTTCCCCAAAAGATAGAATCGAAAACTTGCAATTCCTATTTCCAGATTCGTAGAGATCAAGAAACTCACTTAGGTAGTAGCTTTCTTGACATGTTTCGCCATCTTCTTTGGTTCGATTTTTTCACTCCTATTCTGTTGGGTTCAGAATCATTTCATCATCCCCAAAAGTTCCTTCGAATCTTTCAAGACTTCACGATAGAATCCCTCTAGAGAAATAGTTCACCAACCGCGACCACGATCCGAATAGGGAGGATGCTAGTTCTATATTCGGTGTTTAGGCTCTAAGGGGTTAGTGTATAATTATGGAGAAGGAGAAATTTTGTATCATCTTCCCATGGGGTTCGAACCCCTCTATTTATAAGGCTAGGGTTCGAACCCCTTATCCCTTTTGGAAAAGGATTCCAAAGTCCTTTTGGAAAGGGATATCTTGCTTGGAGACCAAGTCTCTTACTTTGACCAAAAGTCTCCTCTTGATCAACTTGGAAAGCAAGAATCTAGTCTAACTCTTTTGGACATTTAATTTTACTTTATTTATTTTATAATAAATAACTTGAAGACTAATAATTAATTAATTCATAATTAATTATTTATCAGACTTTATTTCTCCAAATTAGGACTTTAATATTAATTCAAAATTAAATCAAAGTCTATTAAATAATTAACACATTAATTATTTAACATTTATACACATGCTTGCACGTGACTACACGTGTCCATAAGGACACGTGTCATTCACGCCTCCCACACGTGTGATTCACACGTGTGGGTCCCACCATTCGTTTAATGGTTCGATCAACTCGTTTAATCGATTCAAGCCTTTACCCACGTGATCGGGTTGTTGTGTGTGACCCTCTAGGTTCTTTATTCAATTAGCAGTGACCCTAATTAATTAATTCTCTAATTAATTAATTAGTCCACAGATCAAACGACCATTGTCTAGCAACCGGTGTTTGACCCCTAGCTGAATAAGAATGTCTCGATTCGACAGAACCTTTAAGTCATTGATTCATGTGAGATACAATCCTCCTACATCCCATCTCTCAACCAAGATCTAGGGTAAGGGAATAATTAGAACCCTAATAATCTGGTCTTAAAGCTAAGTGCATTTCATATCCATTTGATCTAAATCCAAGAAACCCTTTTCTTGATGTCTTGATCTATTGCCTTGGCCAAGGACTCCATATGGCATATGAATGACTTACACAATAAGAAATCACCTTGCAAATGCAAGTGTAGGTCCTTTCTTGATTCTCATTCACTTTCATGAATCACTTGTGCAGCCCCAGCATAAGCCTTGAATCAGTTGTCTAAGGCGACACCCTTTAAAGCTTATACCTAAGACTACAGAGTTAACTCATAAAGTGACATGGAACCTCAAGTCTAAGGATCAATTAATCACATCAATGACTCGTGAGATATTTCCTAATCTGGAAGTTTCCATTTCCTGAAATAGAAACTTCCTTTCCCATTTAGGAATCTTCTCACACGGGGCACCTCAGTGAACTTACTTATGGAAGTAAGCACCCTCATGTATCACACACGTATCAACTATACACTTTGCACCTCCATGACACAAGGTGGTCCTTCTTAAGGGCGTGATCCCACAAGCAAGCCTTAAAGGAGTCAGGTTGACACTCCCACTGTCTATAGGACTCATCAGCTTGGAGTATTTTACTAATCATGACTTATGTGATATAGGGCTCGTTTCATGAGCCATTTCGCCTAAATGGTTGAGTCCTATAAGTCATATTGATTAGGGGAGTTCTAATATATGCGCACATAATGGAAACACACAAAAACATGTATTGGCATATAAAGAAGTGTTTGCCTATGATATTAATCAATCGTATATTATTCAAAGATTGTCTGTGATACTAGGAATGTCCCAAAATAGATTATGACTAATCGGCTTTCTAGGGCACTTTTCTAATAATAAATTCCTCGAGGCTCAGTATCTTGAGGAGATCTGATACCCTGAGTGGCACTGCAACGTGGTGCTCGTGCCTAAAAGCGTAAACAAATGGCGCATGTGCAACGATTTCACAGATCTCAACAAGGCATGCCCCAAAGATCCCTACCCCTACCGAGGATAGATCAACTAGTGGATTCGACGGCCGGGTGTGAACTTATGAGTATGATGGACGCCTTCCAGGACTATTACCAGATCTTCATGGCCCCCGAGGATCGTCCCAAGACCTCCTTTGTGGTCCACATGGGAGTTTACTGTTTTCTGGTCATGCCGTTCGGGCTTAAAAACGCAGGGGCCACTTATCAGCGCCTCATCAACAGGATGTTCGAGCGTGAAATCGGAAAATCTATGGAGGTTTACGTGGATGACATGATCGTCAAAAGCGAGCACCAACACTCCCACTTAGGGGATCTCAAGCGAGCCTTTGATATCTTGCGCCACTACGGTATGAAGCTAAACCCCTCGAAGTGCACGTTTGGAGTCCGATGGGGAAAATTCTTGGGATACGTAGTCAGCCAAAGAGGCATTGAGGCTAACCCGAAAAAAATCAGAGCGATCATTGATATTCCCTCCCCTCAGAACGTCAGGGAGTTCTAAGTACTGGTGGGCAAAATCATCTCCTTAAACAAGTTCGTTTCCCGTTCGGCGGATAGGAACTTGCCGTTTGTCAAAATTCTGCGTAATGCTCGAAACTTTGCTTGGACTGACGAATGTGAGAGGGCCTTGTAAGACATGAAACACTACCTCTCGTGCATGCCATTGCTAACGAAGCCGGTCCCCGGAGAAAGCTTATTCATCTACCTTTCCGTTTCGTCAGAAGCCACAAGCGCAGTCCTCGTCGCAGTCCGCGAGCGCAAACATTTGCCAGTGTATTACTTGAGTAATACCTTGCAGGGAGCAGAAAAGAGATATATGGAGATAGATAAATTCGCCTTTGCCCTCATTAATGCTTCCAGGAGATTGAGGCCTTATTTTCAAGCTCACTCCATAACTGTGCTTACGGATCAGCCGCTCAAGCAAGTACTGTCGAAACTGGACATCTCGGGCAGGCTAATCAAATAGTCCATAGAACTTAGCCAATTTGACATCAACTTCGAGCCCAGAACAGCCATACATGCTCAGGCGGTAGCTAACCTGCTTGTCGAGCATTTCGGCTTGGACCCAGTGTCCTCGGAAGAGTGGTTATGGCTTCTGCACACGGATGGTTCCTCAACCTCACCGGGGGGGGGAGGAGGGGGAAGCCCTCATGAATATGAAGGCAGAATATGAAGCCGTCATCCAAGAACTCAGAATTGCCATTCAGAATAGAGCCTCTCGGGCCACTGTTTACGTTGACTCTCAGTTAATTGCTAGTCAAGTGGATGGCACTTATGAGGCTCGAGAAACCACCATGGTGCAATATCTGGCCAAGGCTAAGGAGATGATCGCTAAATTCAAGGAGTTTCATTTGCTACAGGTACCGCGAGCGGAAACGAGCGTGCGGATGCACTCTCTAAGTTTGCATCAGCTCTGGAAGGATCCTGCGAGCGTCACGTCACGTTCCTCAGAACAGAAGAACCATTGATAAACGAGGGAAAACCCTCGGGCTAGGTTAACATGATTGATCCGTCCGAGCCTTGTTGGCTTGATGACATCATCAGATTCCTGAAGGACGGTACCTACCCGAGCGACAAAGTAGATGCACGGAAGGTCAGATGTAAAGCCCCCCGCTTTTCATTGGATAGCGAGGGCAGACTCTTCAAGCGGTCGTTCCAAGGCCAGCCATTAAGGTGCCTGTGACCCTTGCAAGCCAAGGACGTATTAGAACATGTATACAACAGAAGTTGTGGGAACCATTCAGGCGGTCGGATTTTGGCTAAGAAGGTGTTGAGGAGCGGGTTCTATTGGCCCTCGTTGTTACATGATGCCATCAACTTCTCCAAGAAATGCCCTAAGTGCCAATTCCATTCCAACGTTCCTCAATTGCCCGCGGCCCAAATGATCCCCATTGACGTTTCGTGGCGCTTCGACCAATGGGGCATCGACATAGTGGGGCCCCTCCCCATGGCAGTCGGACAGAAGAAATTTGTGATCCTCGCGATGGATTACTTCACCAAGTAGGCTGAAGCTGAAGCGGTCGCGAAGATAACATTCAAACTAGTGAGAGACTTCATCTGGAAAAATATCATCTGCAGATATGGAATCCCGAGGGTGCTCATCTCAGATAACGGTTCTCAGTTTATTGCTGCCGATACACGGGAATGGTGTTCGGAGGCATCGAGCAATGCTTCACTTCTATGGGCCACCCTCAAGCCAACGGTCAAGCTGAAGTCATAAACCAAACCATACTCCAACATCTTAAAACGATGCTCGAGAGTAAGAAGGGTGAGTGGGCTGAAGAGCTCCAAGGGGCTCTCTGGCCGTATCGCACAACCCCACGAGCGGCAACGGGCGAGACACCTTACTCCCTCGTTTATGGCTCGGAGGCCATGATACCCGTAGAGATTGTCCAAGAGTCTGCGCGCGTCACTTACTTCGAGCCTACCCCTAACGAGAGTAATCGGGCGCTCGAATTAGACCTGTTGGATGAAAAGAGAAACACTGCTTGGGCCCGAATACACAAGTACAAAGCATCAGTGGCCCATCAATACAACAAACGCGTCAAAGAAAGGACCTTCCAACTGGGAGACTTAGTTCTCAAAAAGGTTGAAGTATCCAAGCATGTGGGTAAGTTAGATCCCAATTGGGAAGGCCCCTTCAAAGTCATCCTGGTGCGAGCGAACAACTCCTACATATTGGAAACTTTGCAAGGCGAGCGTCTCCCTCGCCTATGGAATACCTGCAATTTGAGAAGATTCTTTGTTTAAAGGCAAATTTTGTAATTCCCCCGCTCGGGGCACACTGTATCTTCTTTTAACAGAAATACAAATACATCATTAAGTATTTTCATACATTGTTGTTTATTTACTGGTTCAATTTATTATAAACTACGCGATCAGTTAAATCAGCGCCAACTCCGTGTCGAGAGTACTCCGCATCGAACGGCTTAATGACTAATCTCCTTGAAGCTCATAATCGTAAGAACCCTTCTAAAAACGAATGGGTCAATATCAAGGGTAACACATATCCCGTTACACCGACTGGGCACCGAGGGTCCCAGTTCACGCTTGTTAATCCGTTGAAAGCCCAAAGGCCATTGAATGCACGTACGCTCATTAAGGGTAAACACTTAGCTAATCCATATGTTGATTTCTAAGTTCAAGTCCAAACCCCAGCTACGTTCATTATTTTGCAACGCTCGGATTATTTATTAATCAAGGACAAACACTAGGCAAATCCTCACGATGATTTCTAAGTTCCCGTTTATGTTATTGCTACACTCGCTAATACTATTCTCAAGTTGGTTATCAACAAAGGCAAACACTTAGAAAAACCCTTGGTGGATTTCTAAGTTCAAGCTTAAGCCATAAGTAGGGTGTGGCCAGGGTGACCCTTATACGATACACCCTTGCGCCTGCACATTCATACACAAAACCCCAACAGAAATCAACATCAAATGCTCAAAGCATCACAGAACAGCAGAAGGGAAAATGGGATTTCATTAATTGCAATGAAAAATTACAAGTACATAAATAGAAATTACATGGGAATTGAGAAGTTGGTTGCAGATTCAAATTAAACAGAGGAACAGACTCAAGGGGCTTCACTCTTAGGCTCTGGAGGGGCAATGGACAGTGGAACAGGAGCAAGAACTTGAGCATCAGAGGTCTGAGTGTCATCCTGGCCGGGGTCTTCTGGGGCGTCTGTATGCGTACCCTCATCAATCGTCATGGACTCGAGATCAATGGGGTTGGCCGCCATATACTCGTTTTGGAGCATAACAACCAAGTCGTTGTACTCCGGCTCTGTGAAGTCCTCAGTTGGGTCTCTCGCGGCAACCATTGGCTCTAAGTTTTCATCCAAATCTATCCTCAAATGCTCGTCCGTGCGGGTGGATGGAGGTACTACGTCCAGTTTGATCAGTTGGCCCACAGACTTCCAGAAGAACCGGCGAGCCTTGTCCAGGCAGTGCAAGTTCACGGCAAAAGTGAATGCTTTGGAGCGCACGAACCTGACGACCGCTTCCCAAGCGACCCTCGACTCCAAGCCCTCACCTTGTCCCCGCAAGTCAGCAAGCTCTTTCCTTGTTACCCCAAGCTGACGGTTGTGCTCGGCCAAATGCTTGTTGAGCTCTTCATTGTCAATCCTCAATTGGTTGTGCTCTTCCTTCATTTTCTTGTGGTGATCGTCCAGCTTCAGATAGGCATCCTCCTGTTCCTTCAGTGCCTTCTTGACTCCCTCGTGGTCAAGCTTGAGCGCCGTGAGCTCCACTGAGACGTTGTTGTAATCCTCTTGCAGTTGACCAGGATCAGAGATGTGCAGCATCTTCTTGCACTTGGCCTTATGCTCAGAATAGACCTTCGCTCGCTTCTGTAAGTTCTTCAGTCTGGGGAGTACCTTCTAATAAAAAGAAAGAAATGGAAGTTATTACAAGGTTAATTCGAGGGTGAAAGTTCTTTGAGAAAGTTCAAGATCTTACCGTTACGAGGGCGTAGCAGGCGTCATCCGCCACTTGGATAGCATCCTGCTCATTCAGTTTGTCATGATCCCCAGAGAATTACAGGTTGCTTACAACCCCCGTAACCAAATTACGGGTGGCCGAGCACCTCCTCAGGAGTACAGGACCATCATGCCTCGGGCGTTTGTACTGAGCGTCACAGTTGTATCCGCCCTTCCAGAAGTCCTCATCCTCAGAAGATGAGGTATCGCCGCCCTCGCCAAGCCGACCCACTATCACCTCTTTCCCCTTTCCCGTGATAGGGATAGAATTTGGCATCCTCTTCCTCTTCCCCGAACGCTCGGCCCGTACCTCCTCAAAGATTCGGACTGCGGAGCCCGAGCGGTTGCTATGGGATCCATGCGAGCCCACGGGAGCTGGCCCCACAGGAGCGACCGGGGAAGTAGCGGCTTGGGCGTCCTCGAGGGTCAAATCCTCTATATGGCCAACTCCTTGGCCATCCCCCCGGCCACTCGCTCGACGCCCGGACCCTCTCCGGATACCACGCCTCCCACAAGGAGCATTGGGAGCCTGTTGGTTCTGCGGTGGTTGCTGCTGCTGCTGGTTTGCCCCGACTCTTTGAGTGCGCATCATTGCCAGAATACCTTCAGCAGTCGGTCCGGCCATTAGTAGTTCTGCGTCTGCAAACGGAAGAAAAATGAGTGTCAGAAAGATACAATCAGAATAATTGCTATAAAGATACTCAATCTAGACAAGTTAGTGGTGCTATTCTAAGTGTTAGGGGAGTTAGCTCCTAGAATCTAACCGTCGAGGTCCATGATTTGAGCAGGGGGGTTGGCTGTCATGTCTGGAGGATGAGAGAGCCTATAACGGAACAATATCCCCTTGTCCCTCATCAGGTCCTTGGCCTTAATTAACTTTCTCTCATTTTTCATCACGGTAGCCAAGCTTTTCGCCCAATGCTCGAAGAGCTTATCCCTTGATCTGTGTCTAACTAAAGGTCCCTCTCGATGTACTATCCACCCTTGGTGAGCTTTGAAAATCCCCCCAGGCGCCCCCACGAAAAAGTATTTTTCCTTCCAATTCTCGCCGTACGAAGTCGAGGGCGAGTCAATCATTTTAAACCCAGACTTGACTTGGGCATAATAGAACCCATCTGTCGGTGACGAACGTGGCGAGCAGGCCACTTGGATTAAACTGTAGAAATTGTCTATTGAGGGTTCGTGGCCTGTGGCCTTCATCAGGATCACAAAGGTGTTTACTAATGCTATGCCGTTTGGAAGAACCTGGGAAGGACTAAGAACGAGATAATTGTAGATGTTAGCGACTACGGTTGGAATTGGGAATCTCAAACCTCCGGCCAGGACAGAGTCTCGGTAGACGGTCATCATTCCCGGTGGCGGACGGTTGGCCCTCTCTCCCTCCACAGGGAGGCGAATTGGGAACACTGCCTCGTCCCAGTACTCCTTGGCCTTCAAATCTTCCTGATCCTCGAGCGTCAGTGTGCTCTCTATGTCATCTGGTGATTTATCGGTCTGATGGGGATTATCTTTTCTCACTTTGGTGGCCGGTTCCTTTCCCTTCCTTTGACGTTTTCGAGGGGGGCTCCTCGTCACCTTGCGCCCGGAAGGCACTGCCACATTTTCAGGAGCCGCAATCGCTACCCTAATTTGATGGTCTTGCGGCCTCACATCACTGTTCAATAGGGGAAAAACCCTTTCCCCTTGCCTCTGCATTTGAAGCACCAAACCCATCTCCTCAAAAATCTGATCTAATCCTTGGGGATCACGCTCGTTCATCCCTTGAACTGCAGCGTTCAAAGCTTCATCCCCAACTTCTACAGGAGCCCTTGCTACGGGAATAGCGGTTGGGATCGCGCCATCTGGGGAGGCCCTCGCCACTGGAATGGCAGTGGGAATCTCACCATGAGGAGAAGAGCTCCCAACGGACATCTCATCTATCTCCCCCACCATCTCATCTACGACATTTTCCGCCATTACTGCTCTGTATTCTTAAAGATGGAGCCTTCAGCAGAAATTCAGTGGGGAAGAAGGGTTACAGTTTGAATCTGATGATTCAAAAGCTTTTTCTCACAAAGAATTACGCTCAGAACGTGCCTAAATCTAGGGTTAGTATCAGGTTACAAGGATTTACCTAAGTTTGAAGAGGAGTTCGCTGGGAATCGCTAGAAGATGCAGAAAATTGAAGGGTGGATGCTACCTTTTCTGCCTTAAGAGAATGTTGAATGCTTAAAGAGAGACAAAGAGACTCAATATCCCTATTTATAGGGAGGAAATACGCATTAATTAGGGTTTGGGATTCAAACCGTAATCATTTCCCTCCTTGAAAACTCCCCACTTTTGGTAACTGCCACACGTCTCCCAACAGACACGTGCCCACGTCGCCACTCAGCATTAAATGCGGATGGGATTTCATTTAATGCGGTGTCAGAAGATGTCCGTTACTGAAGATGGGCAGTCACTTACCTCCAAAGGCTTGACCCTCGAACATCTAAGGCCAGGGCTCAGTTTTTAAAATTCTACAGTACGCTCAAGCGTAACTACAGAATTTGGGGGGCTAATGATGAGGCCAAATTACGCTTGAAATAGCACCGCACACGTATCACCTTCTAAGTCGCTCTCCATTCGTCGGGAAACCCCTAAGTTTGGACACTTGCCTTATTAGGCTGGTGGAATAAGCTCAGCCCATTCACCGCTTAAAGCTTGCGCGCCTCAGCCCAAGCCACGAGCGTGGGATTTGTTCGCCCATCCTACCTGACGCTTGTCCTGCGGACCCACGGGACGCTCTCCTCTGGAGCCCATCTCTTCCGCGCCAGGGATGTCCGTTGTAGTGACACTCGCCGACATATGCGCTCAACTCCGCCTCGCTCGGCACACGAGTTATCTAGCGCTCACGAGGCGTCAGCTTGAGGAACCCCATCCGAGCGTCCCCGGCGCTCGGACCAGGCATCAAAGACCCCGCTCTAAGTTTAACTTCCACCATGGTGAAGGGTTCCCTTCGAGGGCACACCCGGCCACATGGAAGACCGTTCTGAGCACTTCCGCGCTCGCCTACGGTACTGTAACTACCTCTGACACAGTGGTAGTGCGCACCACTCCTGACACGCCCCAAACTTTTCAGGGCAGTCACTTTCATACCATCGCATAGTGCCACGTGTCTAGGGCAACACAGGGTTTGGGACCACTTGGTCACTAATACCGAAATACCCTGGCCCCTAACATATAAATATGGGAATGCACACACTTATTCCCCAAGTCATCTTCTCCAAACAGACCTGCACTGAACTGGGCACTTTTTCCTCCATATTTTCTCTCCTCAAGCTCTGCATACTTCACCACTCTTGCATTCTTACTGCATTTCCATCCCTGGTGTTATCCTAGCTGGAAGAACCCACGCTCTTTGGAAACCCAGTTCCTGAGGCTCAAACGCCTGTGATGGTCTTCCCCCCAAACAAATCTTAAAGTGTTGGTGATTTAGTACATTCCTAGTATTTACACCATCATCAATAATATTTATTCTAATCATATTAGAATTAATACTTTAGAATAATAAAATAGAAGATATTTATTTATTTATTCTAATCAAATTAGAACAACTAAATAATTAAATACTTAGAATTAATTGTCCAATTAATTCCATGAAGGACTTAGAATTAATTCATCAATTAATTCTAACGGGCTAAAATTAATTCTCCAATTAATTTTATTTTGGATATATAATTAATTCTCCAATTAATTATATTTAGGGATTTATAATTAATTCTCCAATTAATTATATCTTGGGTTTATAATTAATTCACTAATTAATTATATTTGGGCTTGATAATTAATTTTCTAATTAATTAACACATGATCCAATTTCTCAAATGGATCACACGTCTCAAACAACGCTCTCGATCCACACGTGTACTTTACACTGTGGTCTCGTTTCGATCAACTATTTGATCTTTCCATAATACCCTTTGAACCCGGTATTTTTGTGTGACCCTCTAGGTTCAATTTCAGTTAGCAGTGAGCCTAATTAGTTAATACACTTTATTAATTAATTACCTCACAGATCACACGACCATAGTCTAGCAACAGGTGTATGACCCCTACCCGAAATGTGAATGTATATTCGAAAGAACCTTTCAGTCAATGACATCATGTGGGATATGATCCTCCTACCATCTTATCTCTAGATTAAGATCTAGGTCATGGGAATATGGAGAGCCCTACTAATCTTAATCTTAAAACGAAGTTCCCTTCATATTCCATTTGATCTCAATCCAAGAAAACCCCATTTTCTTAATGTCTTGATCTAACCACCTTGTGTAAGGATTTTAGGATGAAACATGAATGACTTGTGTAATAAGAGATCGTCTTGCCTACAACAAGTATAGGTCCTTTATTGATTCCAACAATTCTCATATGCCACTTCTATAATCCCAATATAGGCCGTGGTTCAGGTGTTTATATGGCGACACCCTTTTGAGCCTATATCAAAGATTACAGAGTTAGCTCATATGAGACAATGTGGAATCTCAAGTCTAAGGATTAATTCCTCACGTTATTGACATGTGAGATATTTCCTAATTTGGAAGTTCTAGTAACGTCCTTTCCCATTTAGGAATCTTCTCAAGCGGGGTACTCTCAATGAACTTGTTTTTACAACAAACACCCTTGTGTATTGTGTATGCATCAACTTATGCACTTTGCACCCCATGAAACAAGATGATCCTTCTTAAGGACACAACTACACCAGCAAGTCTCAACAGAGGTAAAGTTGACACTCCCACTGTCTGTCGGCCTCATTGACTTGGAGAAGTTTCTAATCCTCGCCTATGGAGTTAAGAACTTGTTTCATGTGTCATTCTCATAATGGCAAAGTTCTTAACGGCCTCATCGGATTAGGGGAGTTCTAGACATGCACACGTAATGGAAACACTCAAAACACGTATTGGCACATAAGAATTGTTCGCATGTGATTATAATCATTCATATATTATTCAAAGATTGTCTGTGATAAAGGGAAAGTCCCAAAGCATACGAGCTTTCTAGGGCACTATTCTCAACAATCTTCCACTTGCCCGTAAAAGCCTTTTAGGTCTATTCTAGGTACCATCTTCCCAAGATGTACTTTGATAGCCTTTTGACTTTGGGCGTTTCCAAAGTGGATCTGCTATATTCTCTGCTGATGTAAATGTTTCTAATTTACACATCATTAAGGAAACACGATTTTCCTTTTTTGCGTGATTCATAATCAAGCGTCTAGTCCCTTGGTGAGGTCTTGGTTCTCTTACTCGAGCAACCATCCATTTCATCATACTATATGATAATGGGGTTGTTTCATGCTAGGAACTTCATCTACCTATTAGATGGAGTTTCTTACCCAAACACTTAACTTTAGCGGTATTCAATACGACTAAGTATTCAACCTTATAGTCGAATCTACTGTGCCTCTCGATTGGAACTACTTTCCAAAGCACTACTCTGCGTACTAGGCAAAAAGGTGTATCCTCTTATAGATCAATAATTATCTATACTTTGATGCAATGATTACATCAAACAATCCTTTAATGACAAGATCTTGGTGGACTATTAAAACATATCCTCATTTCTTCTAAAGTACTCTGAGGGTATTTTTACAGCAACCAGTGACCTTTTCTAAGATTACATTTAGAATTAGGCCCATCACGCTATGTGGGAAGCCCTATCATGTCAAGTACATAACTTTGCATACATTATGCACCCCTTTCCCGAAAAAAGGGTTTTGGACATTCTAACTTTCTCATAGTTATTTTAGGACACATCCTCTTCAGAAGAGATGTTCCTTTGTCTATTGGAGATTCTGTAGGAATCTTCCATACTAAACCCTTTTAGTGCATTGTTTATGTAACTTGACTATGATAATCCAATTATTCTCTTAAATCTATCTCTATAGATGTTTATTTCGAGAATGTAGGATCTATCACCAAGACCTTTCATCTCAAAATGGTTCCTAACCAAGCTTTGGTAACTTCAATGTCATCTTTCGCTTTCCCAATACGAAGGATATCATTTATCCAAAGTACCAAAAGTTGAACTTTTAGTCTCTAACATTTTCTTGTGCACGCTATGCTCGAATTTTAAGTCAAACAACTTTGACTATTTCACTAATTCGAATATTATAATTCCTAGAAGCCTGATCCAATTTCGTAAATTGACCATTTGGAGTCTGCAAATCTTTTGCTTACTCCCACTAAATGAGAAATCCATGGATGTTCCATATTTTTTTCTTCATCAATCTCATATTGATAAGACAAGCTTGATCCGTTCAACTAAGGTCTAAACTTAGTTTGATTGTATGGAATCCATTTCAAATTTCATAGTTTGTTTTCATTGCCCAGATTCCAAATCTGGCAGCGCCTCCTCATGGGTAAACGGATCAATATCCACTTAAGAATATCTTATGGAGAAAACCATATTATTTTATAGGTTATCTAGGAATGTGTTCTGAACGCATCGTGGGAGGAGAGTTCACTCATGTACTATCTCTTAAGATTGGCCAAGTTTTATCTGAACGGTTCGTTTCTTCCTATTTGTAGCGTGGGTTATGTCCTCAAACCTTTTGAAGTCTTTGGGCTTACCTTTCTTCTCTCTTAGGAATGATTCCCAAAGGAAGGTATATTCTTTAAAACAAACAACATTTGTTCAAAAGAATCGCATAAACAATATTCTATATTGTTTGCGTAACTTGAACCAGTTTCAATTTTATCTCTCAATTTCTCCTTCAATTAAGAAGACTCAAGAGAGATACATTCTTTAGACCAAACAATATTTGTTCCAAAGATTTGCAAAAATAACCATATATATTGTTCATATAAACTTGAACTTGTTTCAAGTTTATCTCCCACTGTCTTCTTCGCTTAAGAAGAATCCCACTATCCTCTTCATATAAGAAGACAATCCCAAAATTCTAAGATAAGAAATATTAGGGAATTTCGAATGCCACAATTCATAGTGCATTTAAGGGACTGACTTGGAATGTGCAAGATTCAAAATCTTAACTACATTTTCTGAAGAATAAGTTCAGGATGAAGGTAAGTCAGTAAAGCTTAACAAGGAATGGACCATATCCTATAAGGTTACGTTCCTTCATTCAAAAATACCAAGTTATTCTTGAATGAGCTTACTGATGGATAATCATATTATCTCTAAGATGATTTAGGAATTAGTCAACAAGATGTTTGCTATCTCGATCATATTGAGATGCAATTATCATATGACTACTATGGTTCCTAACCTCCTAATTTTGAAATTCTAATAATTTTCACAAAAGTTCCAAAATTCGTACTTCAGTAAGTACACTCATTCATAATGATTAAACTAATGATTTTGTCTAGTGCTTACATTAAGTAATTCAAAATCACTAGTATGGATCGAAATCCATACATACTTTGGGACGTTCTTTCGTTTCATATAAACGAGGATCCGGGAACGTTTCTGTAACAGCCCGGATTTCAAGAGCAGGATGACACGGGTAAGTAGAGGGTTAAGCGGAATGCATTTATAGCCTCAATTCCTTATGCAATTCATTTATGTGAGTTATATGCCTTTACGTTTTAAATTTGATCCGTATCATATTATGAAACACCTATCATTATTTATTCATCGAGCCTAAACCTTCACATATTCCTCTTAAAGCCTTAGGAAGTTAGATTCCACACTTTTTGGATTCATTTCCTAGCTTTTATTATCCCAAGATATGCTTTGAAAATTGTTTGTCAAAAATTCCCATTAGGTCCCTAGTTACTATTTACTCCTAGATGTAGGAATTTTTCAGGACACTTTTACCTATCTAATATTGGGCTCAAATGAATCCTTACGAAATTTTATGAATTTTGATATCATTCCCAAACCCCAATTCTCATTGTAGCTCCCGTAGTAACCAAAACCGGCCAAAAACCCTAGTTTTACCCTAAATTAGAGATTTTCGAATTTCAACGTTTTTCCTACACAATATTATAACCATTACGATCCTTGGATTATTTTATGAATTTTAAGGCCTTTCCCAAACCCTAGTTCAAACCCTAGCTCGTTTTATAAATTTTTCCTATTTTTCCTAAAGTACTATTCCCGCCGTAAAAACTAACTTTTAAACCATACAACATTTGGTATCCAATATTATACTCAAAATAATCCTTAAATTATTTTAAGAATCATGAACACTTTCTCGGAAATTAATTCACATCCTAGCTTCGTTTTATGTATTTTCTCATATTTTTCAAAATTCCGAACACTTACTACTTTAAATGTAGACGTTTAAACGCTAAATGTTTATAACCATCGGAAAGCTCTTTCGATTCTCTTTCTTTTGAAAATTTTCTCATTTCAAACTAAGATTTAGAAATTCTTCTATGTATTTGTTATTATTTTTACCCTATTTTAGAATTATTTTATTAAAATGTATTTATTACATAATACATGTATACATACATCACTATACACTTGTCTATACACCTAGCAACCCTAGAGAATACACCTAGCTACCCTAAAGCCCTTAGTCACTACCCTAAACTATAGGAAATTGCAACATAAGCCCCAAAATCACAACTATAAATACCCTAGAGAGCATAACACAAAATTCACACAAAAATCACTTCCTCTCTCCCCTATAGTCACGGCACAACCCCCTCTCTCTCTACAAGGTGTGTTTTATTTTATTATTTCATGCTTTATATTATTTATTTAGTATAATAATAATAGTACCATGCTTAGATTTAATTAAATTATGCTTTAGGAATTTATTTTATGAAATATGTGCATAATTGTTTGTTTTAAATACAATGTGTGTACACTATGAAATTTTATTTAATTAAATGCATGAATTATGATATGATATCATGTGAGTATGTATTTAAATAATTATGATCTTGTTTGATTAAATTCATGCCTAGATTAATTTATTTAGAATTAATTTTATGATTAAAGTTACTTAAAATGCTACATTGTGAGTTTAATTATGTGTTATGGACTTAGAACTTGTTAAATCTGATCATGAGCTAATATGAACACATTCATAAGTCTAATAAAACATTCATAATGTTCTTGATCAATTTTAAGTGCACGTGTGATAGTAGGTGTGTATTTGAGTTCGATTTTATGTTATAAAAAGTTTAATTGATAAGAAATTGAATAATAAATATTTTCAATAGTAATTTTGACTTTTTGGTCAACCCATATTCAATTAATTTCGAAAATTAATTAAAAATAATTATAAAACAGGTTTTGGAATTTTTAAAGAAAGATTTTACCCCAATTTTCCAAAAATCGGTAAGTTCTGAAATAATTTCAAAATCTAACCTACATTGTCAAATTAAACCCTAGATTTCATTTCTAATATTCTAATTAGGATTCTAAAGTGACTAATAAATATTTGATCAATTAAAGATTTCTTAAAACCTAATTAATTAATTAAATTCCCTTAAACGGTTAAAATTAGGTTTTACTGGTAATTCTCTAACATGTTAAATTTCATGTACCTTATGTGGTTATCTGATTAGAATAATAAGATCTAACTTGTTACTCTTTTAAATGTGAATATTGTATGCCTTATGTGCTTATTTGGTTAGAATAAAGAACCTAAGCCTATAATAGTCAGTACTTTCAGGCGAACTGGAATCCACATTTCAATGTCTGATTATCGGTATAGGTGAGGGTTAAAATATTTTCAACTAGAATCATGCCTATATCTATGTATCTATATAAAATAGTTTTCGAACCTACCTACTATTTGATTTCCTACCTATATACATATAACTACAGTACAATATCCCTCTTTATGAGGAAAATACTTTTACATCGGAATCAGGGTCTTACCCGGACATTATATACTTTAGTCCTATTACTACTAAGAACTGATTCCCGACTAAGCAAGCAAAATACTTTATCATTATTATTATGGGCCCCGGCTCGCAGTTGTGTCGAGCAGTTACCCGGAAGGTATTGGGCCGAGGGTATTGTTGGTGCCACAGACCGCCACCAACTCTTGGTAGTGGTTTAGCTGGAGGTTAGTTACTCCACGCCAAGAGACTTATAAGGGAGACAACCTCCCTGGGAGAGATAGCTGCCTCCCACTTATTACATATATCGTCTCTAGGGTTTGATCCCCTATTGACACTACGGAGTAGCGGAGTTATTATCATATTTGGCTTTATTAAAGTGTCGGTACCTTGATCAGCCCGGTACTATTTTACCAAATTATTTAAGGAGTTACGGATGGAGAGGCCTAGCTTGCAGGCATTAAAAGTTCTTATTACAAATGGTTCATATTCCTACAAGTATATCCAAACTACCCCTATCCCTGTTTTACACATGTCTCGTGAACTGTTTCATATTTGCTATATCCTAGTGCTACTATTTTAGATCAAGGTCTCCTTGATCCTATATACATATATCTATAAGCTATTATAACCCCTTCACTTGGTCACTTTGACTAACCCTCTCGCCTACTTTAAAATGCATGATTTCTGGAATCAAGGAACGACAACTAGAGGTATCTTGAAGCATTATAGTGTTACGAGTAGTAGGTTGGTACTGATCCTAAGAGTGCTCTGTCCTGAGCCTATTCTCCTTATAAGAAGCTATCGCATACTTTATCCTTGCATATCATCCTATTGTACTCTTTTGCAACTACTTTGATCAATAATGATAATCCTTGTTCTTTATACGTTATCCTCTCCGTTCATTGGTAAAGTTTGGATCTCTTTATCTTCCGATGCCCTGTGACATACACTTCACTCATATACTATCCAGACCGTTCACCGTAGTATTTCTTGAGTGTTGGGTCTAACCTCCACTCGGGCAGTATTGCGGTGCGGGGGTTGTAGTACTGGGGAGGTGCTACAGTTTCCCTCAAAATAGGATTCTTAGGAAGTTAAGTATTTGAGTTCATGTTCGTTAAATGATCCTAAGATGATTAACTTGCTAATCCCATTTAGGACGTTCCAAAGTTATTTGAAACTTTGTCATCTTACTTACTTATGTTATCTCGTTGTATGTTCGAAACATCAATGCTTTAAGCTTTACCCAACCATTTGTGCAAAATTAACTCAAGACTAGTGAATTCTGATCCTATCAGAATTACTTCAACGAGAGACATACGGAGTATCTTTATACTCTTTGCAGTTCCTTTCCAAGGCCCTAGTTTGCCACTATAGAAGCTTAAGTCTGATATTTCTTTTAGGCTTTCCCTTTTGTCACCCCTCCATCGGGTTTTAAGGGTTTCTTCTTCTTTGGCCTAGATGCCTTTACCTCAATAGGTTTAGAAGAAGAACTAATCATCATTACTTTTTAGCAATTCATAAGGATGCTCTGTAGCGCACGGAGCGACGAGCCACTACATCCCCCACACCTAGACCCAAACCCATATATGAAATAGAAATCCATACATGAGCCCAAGACTAAGTGAATGGGAACCTACACACACTCGCTAAGCCAAGCGAAGCTAAGAGCGGACCAGACCGCGCAGACCTAGAAGAAAACGGAAGCATATAACAAAATGCAACAAGATAAATCCACAAAATGGGTTCAACTATCCCTAGAAGCCTGTCTCGAATATAAAAAAAAAAACAAGAATCCATAACTTCATACAAAATTCATTAACAAATGCATAACATATACATACTTTAATTATCAAAATCGAATCATATACAAAATGTAACCGAATGTAAATGAAAATAAAACTCGAGCTAGGAGACTAGGACTCGACCGACCCACGACTCCGCCTTGCACAAACCACAACCTGCAAACTAAAAAGTTGAAAGGAGAGGGTCAGTCCACTGACTGAGTGAGGGGACTAACGCACACCCACACACGTATACATATAGAGCAAAGCACATAATAAACAAAAGACTATGAACTGAGATAGGGTTTTACATACTAAAGTCATTTTCAAATCAAACTTAAACTTATACTTATCAAAACATATCAAACTTAACATATTCGTATTATAACATAAGGGAAAGCTCCTATCCCGTTTCATAATCAACATATCTTAACGAATTCTTATACCCGGTGAGTACGGGTCTTACTCTAACTCCCTAATTATTAACATACGTATGAAAACAGAAAACATAATATAAACCAATCTAACCCCAACAACAACGGTGTTCGGGAGTCAAACCCTCTCCACCTAATTACCAATGCACAAGGGGTAGCTAACCCACATTGTGCTTGAAGTACCACGCCTCTTCAACCTCCAAGAGTCGCGCGTTAGTACTTTAAATGGGAATCGTGCACTGGCTTAACCTGGGCCCGGTAAATCTGAACAGAACTCAATAAATCGTAACTCGCAACATTTCGTACTTATCATACTGAGAACATAATGAATTTACATACCTTAGCATACCTTATGCTTTTAACGTACCTCTCTGTGTCATCCTAAGTTATAGTATGTTGAAGAAGAGCAAAACTTGCACGAAGAAACACGGTTTGGAGCATAGCCTTGTTGCAAAACATTTCAAGCTCACATATGCTCGTATGTATAGTTCAAAACCATTAAATCTTATAACAAGATCATGAACATATCTTATAAACAAGTATCTATTATATAAATATAATAGTATGGTCACATGCGGGCTTGAAAACGAGCACGTAGGGTTGTAGGTCACGTCAACTAAAAGAAAATAAATCTAAACCTCACCTTTTACCAAAAGTGCTCCCGGAAGAGCGTTGACGACCAACAAGAAGCTAAATAGTGGATCTGACACCTCTCGAACTCAAATCTGAGACAAACAAACATATACTCAAGACTTAGACTTGATCATGAACCAATTAGACGCATGGCGACTCATACAAATGCAAATGGATGCAATGCATATCATATAGATTCATACTTAGGCATATTGGAGCAAATAACCAAATATCACATAAGGAATTCAAGAAGTAAACTCATAAAGTATTAATTAAACTCATAAAGTATCATATAATAGCATATCATATGCATTCGTAAGCTTGAAGTCGAAAGAAAGAGCAAGAGATGCAAGAAAACGTTAAACGTTTCATATAACGGTTAAGAATTTAGGTCACAATTACACCTAACAAACGAAGTCATAAACTTAAAATAATTAATGAAACATAACATATTACAACATATTAACATATTGGGATAACAATCAGGGTGAGAAGATACGGGAAAAAATGGAATAGAAATGCAAAATAGGGCTCCGACTGAAAATAGGCCAAAGCTGACAGTTTTACCAAAACAAACAAGCTGTAGGAAATCGGGCATAACTTCAGTTTGAGAAATGGAAATCAAGTTTTGTTTCTTGGAAATGAAACTAGACACATAGCTCTTTCCAATGATATATGGCACGAATTGTTCTTCAAAGGGATCCGAACATGGCGGAGGTCTGAAGTTGAACGAGTGCAGAATATCGGCGAAGTGGCGACACCAAAATAAAACGATTATATCTCACAATCTAGAACGAATTTTGAGGTGATTCCAATTGGAGAGTGTTTCAGACTCAAACAGGTTGATCGTATCTGAAATTCAGGTCAAACGGAGTTCGTATGAGGGGTTATCCAGCAGGGGAAAATAGAAGTCAAAATTTACCCGGCCGGGGAATACAGTCCAGAAACATTCTACACTCAAGGTACCCGCCCGGGGACTTTTTCAAGCTAAAATTTACCCGCCTAGGGAACCTTTCTGGGCGTGAAAAGAGCAGAAACAGGGCTGATTCGAGGTGGAGGAAGAAGGGCAACAAAGCAGCATATATATAGGCAAGTTTAAGCATAAAAAACACTCAAGATCATGCACATCCATCACATATTCACACGACACAAGCTAGCTCAAGAAAAGGATGAATATACACAACATATAACCTTCTTAAACTTCAAGAAATTCAAAGTGATTTCATGGTATATCACACGACACACAACCATAATTGAATACAAGACTAAAGATGCAACAAGGAAGCTTCAAGTGTCACATAGAAATTCTTAGATCAAGAAATTCATACAAAAGTTCAAACCCCAACTATTCATTACCATGCTCAAATCTATATCAAATATGGGTTATAACTCAAGATACATGGCTTAAAATGATCACACAAGGATGAAGATACCAAAAGTACACTTACCTCTTGAATTTGGTTGAGTTTAATGAAGATTTGAGCTCCAAGATCTTCCTTGGTGAATAGTGATGGGATTTGTGCTTGTTTCTCCAAAAAGGGCTGAAAATCTCTTCCTTCCTTGTCTTGGTTGAAATGGAGAGTGTTGGGGGGGGGGGGGGGGGGATAGTGTGCTGATTTAGGTTTAAGTGGGGCTAAGAATCATGTGAAAAGGCTAAAAATTGAGGGACTTATGTGCATTATAGTGAAAGGTGGTCATTTAGGCACTAGTAGCTTGTTTCGGTCAAATTTCGGAGGCATAAACGGGCTTAGATAAATATAAAGCTAGGTTCCTTAGCTTTAAATTCTCGTTACAAATCCGGCGCCACTTCCGGAATTCGAATCCGAATTCCCGATCTCAAGATATGGCCTCCATAATCCGAGGCGCTAAAACTCATTAGGCCCTCAAATCCCAAAAATAAAGAAATGGTCTCCGACCAATTCGAACGAGTAAAAATGAATAAAATAAACACGTAAACGAGTTCATATAACATATAATTCAAATATATCATGTATTCACATAATTTGAGAATTAAATTCAAGTTAGAGAAATTAAATACGGAAGTTAAAACGTGAAATTTAAACAATTAGGGCATATAAATCACTTAAACAATTAAATCAACGTATAAATTAAATCGAAAAAGAAATACAACATCGATAAACCCTCAAGTGACATCATACCTGGCTTGCCGAAGAAACGGGGTGTCACATGCTCTCTTAAGTTATCAACTAATTTGATCAACTATGCTATAATAGCATCATCTAAGATTGAGCAAAAGGGTTTTAAATGATGATAGAAGCAATTCAAGCAATCAGTTGACTAAGAACTCGTTTCTTAGTTTGCATACGTGGCTGCAAGGTCCTCCTTAGTGAGGACTTTCAGCCCACGTTACACGTGTATTCCTTCATACAAACATGGAACAATTCCTTCTATGTGTTATACTTTGTAACACGCTCGCAAGAGAGTACAATTGCTTTTAAGTGTTCCTATAATGTGTTATACTTTGTAATACATTTGTGAGGGAGTACAATTGCTCTTAAGTGTTTGGAGAATTTCCTTTCACTTTTCAATTGCTTCTCTTAAGCCTAGGTTGAATTTTCACAATAGATGAAAGGTTCGCCTCTTAGGGAACAATTTTCTCCTTTGGAATCTTTAAAACGGGTTTTAAGATTCGAAGTCAATCAGAGCAGTTAGGACTTTAGTTAACTTATTTGACTCAAGGATGGATACTAATGGGTTGCATTTCAACTTGTAGACAATCACAGAACTACAACCTAAATGCTAAGCAGAGAAAATGTGAGCATATTGAATAATAACGTAACACGTAGGATTAAGTCTTTTATCATATGTGGCTCCCACTGTTTTTATAAGGTCTATAAATCCCAAACGACCTTAGAAGACACTTGTTTTCTCAGTAGGTACAATCCCAAGCATTCTTAGTTTTGGACCCACGACTCGTGAGACATCCAAAGGTCTAAGAATCTTTAAGGAGGTACAAAATTGCCAATTCCATCTCCATGGAATTCCTAGTAATGTTTTTGCATCACCGATCTCTCAATCATGAACACACGACTCGTGAGACATCCATATCTACTTCAGTGTTGAGCAGGACCCACCAATCATAAGATCTCAATCAAACTTAGTCCGGAACAACCCACGACTCGTGAGACATCCATATCTACTTCAGTGTTGAGCAGGACCCACCAATCATAAGATCTCAATCAAACTTAGTCCGGAACAACCCACGACTCGTGAGACATCGCCCATTCTAAAACGATCAAGAAATATCAATCACCTAAGGTGATCAATCAAGAAACTAAGATTTAATAGGCTACACTAATTACCCCACGACTCGTGAGACAACAATTAGCTTACCTATTAACTCTTAAACCCTATTGATGGAATGCTAGGAATTTTATTACCGTAATAGAATACCTATTTATTCGAAAGTTGCTCAATATTTTAATTAGGGATTTTCGAATTAACCGGAGAGTTGTCTGGTTTTAACCTCACCAACATGTACAGTTATCCATTTTTAATTGTCTTGATTAATGCGGTTTCACATAAAATGCATCATAGAAGCAATTAGCAGATAACATGTCCTAGCATGATACTAATATGAGATGATCATGGATATCCTATCTTATGTGCAGTTATGGGAGCCACTCCATAATTGCTAGTTCTAACATACATGTCACATAAACATATATTTCACATAAGGGTGCAGAATTTAATGGAAAACCCTATTCTATTACATTAATAGAAACAACCCTCCCTAACATTTTGAGGGGTCTTCAATTATGGCGCCTTTCTCCTTGATTTGTGGATTCATCTTGCTCCTTGGGTGCGTGTCTCCAAAATGAAAAGAAAACCTCACGTCCTAAGTTCTACTCTCTTTACATAAATTAATATGGCTCAATCTTCATATTGGTCATAGACAAATACACGGGGCATACCCCGGCCCAAAAACAATAATAATGAAAGGCACATAATAAATCAAGCAAAGCGCGCACATAAGTAGGGCTCCAACCCCAATTGAAATAACGCAACTATGGGGCTCTGACCCCAATTGAAATCATCCATGTGCATAAATTAAAACATTCATAAGACTAACCCATGATCCCCTAAACTAGCATAATCCGCTTAAAATTTAAATTTACCGATTAAATTTAAAATTCCATTGACTTCAAGTTACAACTAACTTAAGTAATTTAAATATAGTTCACTATTCAAGAATTTATTCAAAACACGAATTCGGATCATGACAAAACTCAATTAATTTCAAAAATTAAATTTTTGTTAAAAATATCATTTAAAATGATATATTAGTTTTTCTCGTAAATTAGAACTTGACTTTAATTCAGAAAAATCCCAAATTTTAAAATAAAATCAGATTTTACAAAATGGGATTTCACGAAACTTGGAAAACATGAAACGAAAATAGTGTCCCGGGAGAGCCCGTACGAGGCGCGCGGGGATCGCCCGCAAGTGCGCGCACCGAGCAGGCAATCGCCCGCGCACACAACCCGACGAGGTCCGGGACGGACCGACAAAAGCCCCGCACAGCCGCGCGCTGGCCGCGTACCATGTGCGGGCGTTGCCGGGCGGGGAAGGGAACGGTGCGGCCGGCAGTGCCTAGGCGCACACGAAGGGTTATGGTCAGACGGGGTGGTAACATGCGTACGTGCTGCGCGCTATCCCGTGTGCTTTTGCGCACGGGCGAACCCATTCCGTTTTGTTCTTGTTTCGTAATTTCAGCAAATTCAAGCAATCCAATTTCAAATTAAAACAGTTCAAAACAAATCCGATTAAAACAATTTAAAACTAGATTTTTACTAAAACAATTTTTCAAGAATTTTCAAGAAACAGTTTTGATCCGATAAATTTGTATTTCAAACCAAAAAAAAAAAATACATAACATATATCCAAATTCAAGAATTTTCTTTCAAAATTCAAAACTGTAACGTTTCGAAACAAAAGTTGCAAGGTGGCTCTGATACCACTTGTTGGAAAACAGCAGAGTTAAATCAGCGGGAGTTTAAAATTTTTTCCAAAAGGGATCGTGATCATGCAATGTTCGTTTCAAAACTTAAAGGATATCAAGATGTTGGGAAAACGAGACATAAACGCACCGAAAATTTAAAAAAATTTCCCAATAAGTTAGAATCGAATCTTGCAATTTCTATTCCCAAATTCGTAGAGATCAAGAAACTCAGTTAGATAGTAGCTTTCTTGACACGGTCTAGCCGCCCAAGAACGCTCTTCACGCGACTTGATCCCCAAAAGCTCCTTCGAATCTTTCAAGACTTCACGATAGTAGCCCTCTAGAGAATTAGTCCACCAACCGCGACCACGATCCGAATAGGGAGGATGCTAGTTCTATATTCGGTGTTTAGGCTCTAGGGTTTAGTGTATAATATTTGGAGAAGGAGAAATTGTGTATCATCATCCCATGGGGTTCGAACCCCTCATATAAATAGGCTTAGGGTTCAAACCCATTCCTTGTTGGACAAGGATTCCAAACTCTTTTGGAAAGGGATTTCTTTGCTTGGAGAGTAAGACTCTTACTTTGACCAAAAGTCTCATTTTGACCAACTTGCCAAGCAATAATAATATCTAACTCTTAGATATTTTATTTTACTTTATTTATTAAATAATAAATAACTTGAAGACTAATAATTAATTAATTCATAATTAATTTCTCCATAATAGGACTTTAATATTAATTCAAAATTAAATCAAAGTCCATTAAATAATTAACACATTAATTATTTAATATGTATATACATGTACACACACGTGACTACACGTGTCACAAGGACACATGTCATACACGTGTTCCACACGTGTGCTTCACACGTGTGGACCCCACCATTCTCCTAATGGTTCGATCAACTCGTTTAATCGATTCAAGCCTTAAGCCATGTGACCGGGTTATTGTGTGTGACCCTCTAGGTTCTTAATTCAATTAGCAGTGACCCTAATTATTAATTCCCTAATTAATTAATCAGTCCACAGATTAAACGACCATCGTCTAGCAACAGGTGTTTGACCCCTGTCTGTAGGACTCCCACGGCTGCGGGACTGGTATGTGGTCATGGCGCGCGGGCTTAGGCGTGCTACGCCTTGGAACGTCTAGGCCCACGTTTTCGTAACGCGGTTTCGTGTTTCGTATTTTAGTTCAAAAACCAACAACAATCAAGAAATTAAAAACACGATTCAATTCAATTTGATTCAAAACGTTTTAAAATCAAAGTTTTTCAGAAACAAGTTTTCAGAAATTCAGGAAAAAATACAGTTTCGTATTTCAGGCTTTCTAAAAGAACTTAAGAATACTCAATTCGCATCTAAGCTAAGAATTTCTACCAAATTCAGAATAAATGAGACGAATCAGAAATAGGTCTTGCGAGGTGGTTCTGATACCACTTGTTGGAAAAACGAGACAGAAACGCACCGAAAATTTAAAAAATTTTCCCAATAAGTTAGAATCGAATCTTGCAATTCCTATTCCAAAATTCGTAGAGATCAAGAAACTCACTTAGATAGTAGCTTTCTTGACACGTTCTAGCCGCCCAAGAACGCTCTTCGCGCGGCTTGATACCCAAAAGCTCCTTCGAATCTTTCAAGACTTCACGATAGTAGCCCTCTAGAGAATTAGTCCACCAACCGCGACCACGATCCGAATAGGGAGGATGCTAGTTCTATATTCGGTGTTTAGGCTCTAGGGTTTAGTGTATAATATTTGGTGAAAGAGAAATTGTGTATCATCATCCCATGGGGTGCGAACCCCTCATATAAATAGGCTTAGGGTTCGAACCCCATTCCTTGTTGGACAAGGATTCCAAACTCTTTTGGAAAGGGATTTCTTTACTTGGAGAGTAAGACTCTTACTTTGACCAAAAGTCTCCTTTTGACCAACTTGTCAAGCAATAATAATATCTAACACTCTTAGATATTTTATTTTACTTTATTTATTAAATAATAAATAACTTGAAGACTAATAATTAATTAATTCATAATTAATTATTTATTAGACTTTATTTTCCAAAATAGGACGTTAATATTAATTCAAAATTAAATCAAAGTCTATTAATTATTTAATATATATATATACATGTACACACACGTGACTAAACGTGTCACAAGGACACGTGTCATACACGTGTTCCACACGTGTGCTTCACACGTGTGGACCCCACCATTCTCCTAATGGTTCGATCAACTCGTTTAATCAATTCAAGCCTTAACCCACGTGACCGGGTTGTTGTGTGTGACCCTCTAGGTTCTTAATTTAATTAGCAGTGACCCTAATTAATTAATCAGTCCACAAATCAAACGACCATAGTCTAGCAACAGGTGTTTGACCCCTAGCTGAATAAGAATGTCTCGATTCGACAAAACCTTTAAGTCATTGATTCATGTGAGATAAAATCCTCCTACATCCCATCTCTCAACGAAGATCTGAGGTAAGGGAATAATTAGAACCCTAATAATCTCGATCTTAATGTTAAGTGCATTTCATATCCATTTGATCTCAATCCAAGAAACTCTTTTCTTGATGTCTTGATTCACTGCCTTGGCCAAGGACTCCTAGATGGTATATGAACGACTTACACAATAAGAGATCAACAATGCAAGTGTAGGTCTTTTATCAATTCTCATATACTCTCATGTGCCACTTGTACAGCCCTAGCATAAGCCTTAAATCAGTTGTCTAAGGCGACACCCTTTAAAGCTTACACCTAAGACTACAGAGTTAGCTCATAAAGTATCAATGGAACCTCAAGTCTAAGGATCACTTAATCACATCAATGACTCGTGAGATATTTCCTAATCTGGAAGTTTCTATTTCTAGATATAGAAACTTCCTTTCCCATTTAGGAATCTTCTCACACGAGACACCTCAGTGTACCTGCTTAGAATAAGCAAACATCCCCATGTATCACGCATATATCAACTATACACTTTGCACCCCGTGAAACAAGGTGGTCCTTCTTAAGGGCGTGATCACACGAGCAAGCCTCGAACGAGTCAGGTTGACACTCCCACTGTCTGTAGGACTCATCGGCTCGGAGTGATTTCTAATCACGACTTATGTGATATAGGGCTCGTCTCATGAACCACTTCGCCTATATGGTTAAGTCCTATAAGTCATATTGATTAGGGGAGTTCTTATACATGCGCAGTCAAAAGTAAACCCACAATCAAACAAAAGCATATAAAGAAGTGTTGCCTTAATTCGTATTATTCAAAGATTGTCTGTGATTTACAAAAAGGAAAGTACTAAAGCTGACTATTACATCGGCTTTCAGGGTACTATTCCTAACAATCTCCCACTTGCCCGTCAAAGCCATTCAGGAGCTAATCTAAGTCCCATCTACACAAGATAACCTTCGAAAGCTTCTCGACTAAGGGGTTTAGTAAGCTAGTCTGCCACATTCTCTGCTGATGTGACCCTCTCAATTTGCATATCACCTCTTTTGATGATATCACGGATTAGGTGATACTTCCTCATAATGTGCTTGGTCCGTTGGTGAGATCTTGGTTCTCTTGCTTGAGCAACCGCCCCAGTGTTGTCACAAAACACAGTAATGGGGTCTTTCATACTAGGATCGACATTCAATTGTTGAATGAAGTTTCTAATCCAAACACCTTCCTTAACTGCATCATTTGCAGCTAAGTATTTGGCCTCAGTGGTCGAATCTGTAGTGGTAGTTTGCTTGGAACTTTTCCAACTCACAGCCCAGCCGTTAAGGCAGAAAATGTATCCTGACATTGACTTAAAATCATCTAAGTCAGATCCAAAGCTTGCATCGCAGTATCCTCCGACTACTAGATCTTTCTGTCCTCCGTATACTAAGAATAAATTCTTATTGCTTCATAAGTACTTTAGGATATTCTTCACGGTAGTCCAGTGACCTTCTCCAGGGTCTGATTGGAAACGGCTTGTAACACTAAGTGCATAAGCCACATCCGGTCGAGTACATAGCATTTCATACATTATGCTACCTATTGCGAGGCATAAGGCACATGAGTCCTTCTTTCCTTCTTAAGGTTTGTCTTAGGGCACATCTTCTTCGAAAGAGATGTTTCTACACTCATGCATTCTCCATACTGAATCGTTTCAGTACTTTGTCTATGTACATCGATTGTGATAGTCCTATCAATCTCTTAGATCTATCCCTATAGATCTTAATACCAAGAATGTAGGACGCATCACCAAGATCTTTCATCTCGAATTGGTTTGATAACCAAGACTTGGTAACTTTCATGTCATCCTTCGAATTCCCAATTAGAAGGATGTCATCAACATAAAGCACCAAGAATTACACTGAAGTCTCCAATTCCTTTCTATACACGCCGGACTCATTCGAATTTTGAACGAAGCCAAATGCTTTGACCACTTCATCAAAATGAATGTTCCAATTCCTAGAAGCCTGTTTCAATCTGTAGATTGATCTTTGGAGCTTGCAAACCTTTTGCTCACTCCCACGGAATGTGAAACCTATGGGTTGATCCATATAAATATCTTTATCAATGTCTCCATTGAGAAAGGCAGTTTTCACATCCATTTTCCATATCTCACAGTCGTAATATGCAGCTATGGCAAGCATGATCCAAATGGACTTTTGCATTGCAACCGTTGAGAAGGTTTCATCAAATTCCACACCGGGCCTTTGAGTGGAGCCTTTAGCAACGAGCCTTGCCTTATAGGCTTCAATGTTTCCATCTACTCCGAGCTTTCTCTTAAAGATCCATTTGTAACCTATGGGTTTTACCCCATCAGGCAAATCGCCCAAGGTCCAAACTTGGTTAGAGTACATGGAATCCATTTCGGACTTCATGGCTTGTTTCCACTGATCAGAATCCGAGTCTTACAGTACCTCCTCATATGTTAGGGGATCATTATCCCCTTGAGAGATTTCATGGAGAAAATCATACCATCTCTCAGGCTGTCTAGGAGTGCGTTCAGAACGCCTTAGAGGAGGATTTTCACGTGTATCAAAGTTCGTGATTGGTTATGGGGTATCAGATTGAGGAGTCTCTTGCATGGGTGGCGTGGGATCATCTCGAATTTCTTCGAGTTCCTTGATCTTGCCTTTCTTTTCTTCTATGAACGGTTCCTCAAGAAAAGTTGCATTTCTTGAAACAAACATCTTTTGTTCAGTTTGATCATAGAAGTAGTATCCTATAGATTCCTTAGGATAGCCAACAAAGTAGCATAAGTTAGAACGAGCTTCTAACTTATCTCCCACTGTCCTCTTCACATAAGCAGGACAACCCCAAATTCTCAAGTAAGAATAACTAGGGATTTTACCATGCCACATTTCATAGGGCGTTTTAGGGACTGACTTAGAAGGAACAAGATTCAGAATCTTGGCTGCACTTTGTAGAGCATAACCCCAGAAAGAAGGTGGTAAGTCAGTGAAACTCATCATGGAGCGAACCATATCAAGTAGGGTTCGATTCCTTCTCTTAGAAACTCCATTAAGCTAAGGAGTTCCCCGGAGGAGTCCACTGAGAGATAATTCCATTATCTCTGAGATGATTAAGGAATTCTTCACTAAGATATTTGCCATCTCGATCAGATCAAAGTATCTTGATCTTGTGACCAGTTTGATTCTCAACCTCCTTTTGAAATTCTAAGGATTTCTCAAAAGCCTCAGATTTGTACTTCATTAAGTATACATAACCATAACGACTAAAGTCGTCAGTAAAGGTTCGAAGTACTGATGATTGTTTCGAGTGCTTACGCTAAGCGGTCCACAAACATCAGAATGGATCAAATCCAAGGTCTTAGTGGCTCGTTCCACACTCCCTTTGAAAGGAGTTTTGGACATCTTTCCTTTGAGACAGGATTCGCAGGAAGTTAACCGCTTAAGGTCATTTTCAGAGAATGTCCCTAAGGTAGTTAACTTGTTAATTATGTTCTTAGAGATATGTCCTAATCTAGCGTGCCACAAAGAAGCTGAGGCTTTGTCATCTCTCTTGCGTTTTGTTTCTCGTTGTATATTTAAAATATTACTATTTTGAGTTAGATAAAGTCCATTGTGTAATGTACCATGATGGATTGAAAAATTATTCTTTTTGAGGAAAAAATTACCATTCTTAATATTATTTCATAACCTTCACAATAAGTATTGGAACTGAAATAATATTACGAATAATATCTGGTACATAAAGGACTTTATTTAAAACTAAAATAGAATGACCTAAATCTAATCTAATTGTGCCTAAAGCTTGAGCTTCGACCGCAGAGTTGTCCCCAATCTTCAAGACACATTCTCCTCCCTTTAGCTATCGGATCTCACTTAGCATCTGTACATCATTACAGATATGAGATCCACAACCGATATCAAGTACCCAAGAGTTAGAATTAATAGAAAGATTTACTTCAACGAGAAACATACATTTCTTTAGAATAGCCTTGTACTCTTGGCAGTTTCTCCTCCAATGCCCCGGTTTGCCATAATGGAAGTAAACGTCCTCTTTCTGATCACGTTTCTTCTTTTGGGCTTTTCCCTTCGTGATGCCTCCATTGGAACTAAGGGACTTCTTCTTCTTTTGGGCTTTCTTACCCTTGCCTTTAGAAGGTTTAGAAGAAGATGGAGCAGTGACCATCATAACCTTATTGTCCTTCTTGATCGTGCTTTCAGCAGTCACAAGCTGACTAATCAGCTCAGCTACACTAGCATTTGCATGATTCATGTTGAAGTTAAGGACAAAAGGGTTGAATGATGGTGGGAGCTAGGCTAGCAACAGATCCACTGAAAGCTCATCTCTCAGTAGCATGTCCATGGAGGCAAGTTTCTCAGTAAGAGCAAGAAACTTGAGTCCATATTCATGGACACTTGTACCTTCCTTCATTCTTAGATGGAACAATTCTTTTGAGGTGTTATACCTTGTAACACGTTCATAAGGACGGTAAAGTTGCTCTAAGTGGGCGTAAATCTCCCAAGCGAATTCCATGGACTCATGCTGTCTTTGCATGTCCGGAGACATGTTAGCAAGCATGAGACAACGGGCTTGGAGATTATCATCCTTCCACTTCTGGATCGCGTCCCGCTCAGCCCTGGTCGGAGCTTTCCCTTCGGGAACGGGCTCCGCCTCGTAGAGAACATAAGTTCTTTTCTCGGAATCTAGAATGATTTTTAGATTCCTAAGCCAATCAGAATAGTTGGGACCAGTCAACTTGTTTGAATCGAGGATCAATACTAGAGGGTTTTTGGTTTCCATTTCAAAACACGTAGAGAATCACAGAATCTACGACCTAAATGGAAAAACAGAGAACTAAGTGAGCATGCTGAATAATAACGATATACATGAGATTAGGTCTTTAATCAATGTAGCTCCCACTATTTTTAAAAGATGTATAATTCTCAAAGATCTTAGAGGATACTTGTTATCCCAATGGGTACTAAGATCCTAAGCACTTTATCTCGAACTCAATACCCGCGGACATTCTTAATAAAGCCTAAGGTAGGTACAACTTACCAATTCCATCACTGTGGAATTCTTAATAATGTTTTTGCATCACCTATCTTTTAATATGGACCCACGACTCGTGCAACATCCATATTTACTTAGGCATTAAGCTAGACCCATCAATCATAAGATCAAGATCAAAACTTAGTTCGAACGACCCACGACTCGCGGACATCGCCCTCTCCAAAATTGACCTCGAAATATTGATCATTTAAAATGATCAATTACAAAACTAAGAACTAATAGATTCACATAGTCACCCCACGACTCATGGATAGTAACTAGCTTCCTCTATTAAACTTAAATTCTATTGATGGAATGCTAGGAATTTAATTCAAAATTTGCACCTCGAATTAAACACCTATTTTTCGAAAATTAGCTTAATATTTAATGGGAATTTTCGATTTAACCGGAGAGTTATCCGGTTCGACCTCACCAACATATATGTTATCCATTTTAATTAGTCTTGATTAATACAAGTACAACTTAAATGCATTTCACACAAGTACAGAGCAGATAACATGTCCTAGCATGATACTAACATGTGATGATCATGGGTTCTACCTATCTTATGCGTGATATGTGGGAGCCACTCCACAATCACAAGTTCTAACATACATGCCACATAAAACAGTTTAAATCACATAAGAGAAATGAAAATAAAACGATGCCCTATCTATTACAATAATAGAAATCCTCTCTAACACTTCGAGAGGTCTTCACTTATGGTCTTCATCTTGTTACTTGTTGTATGGATCCATCTTACTCCATGGGTGCATTGTCTCCAAAATGAAAGAAAAAGACCTCACCACCTATCTCTACTCTCAAATTACAATAAAAGGAAAAAGACATAAAGCAATAAGGCTCAATCTTCATATTAGCCTTAGACAATTACACGGGGTATACCTCGGCCTCAAAAAACAGTAATATGAAAAGCCACATGATAAACACATAACAGTACGCACATAAGTGGGGCACGGACCCCAATTGAAAAACGCAACTATGGGGCTCCAACCCCAATTTAAACCATTCATGTGCATAAATTAAAACCATTCATAAGACTAAACCCATGATCATCTAACATGCATAAGTTGCAAGAATTTAAATTTAACCAATAAATTAAAAATTATCACTTTAAGCCCTAATGACTTAAAACACGACTTAGATGCCATTCTTGCTCAAGAACCTTTTTTATAAAACCCGAAAAATAATAAACTAATAAAATTCCAATTATTCTCTGAAAATTAATAATTTTATTCTTTCAATATTTTCAGAAAATAAAGCTCTCAATTTTCCAAAAATTAAATCTGTTTTTAATTTCGAAAAATTCCCAATTTATAAAATTATTTTAAAATAAAATTAATTTTAACAAAACAAATTCTATAAAATTAAATCGGGATCGGATTGGACTAAACACGAAATTTAAGATCGCGAAACGAGACCCGAAACGGACCGCATGCCCAGCCGAGACCATGGCCGGCAGCCGCGCAGCATCGTGCGCACTAGCGCTACGCGCAGCCGGCGGCGTGAGCTACCAGCGCGCGCCCTCATGGCGAGCGTCCTCGCGCGCGTTTCGCGTAACCGTTGGGCGGGACAGGGGCGGGGCGTGCGGCAGGCTCCCGCGCGGTTGCGGGAGGGGCAGACGGAAGGCCCCGCGCGGTTGTGGGGCTGTGGTGCGGGTGCGCCTAGGCACGGGCGGCGACGATGGCCACGGACTTAGGTGTGCTATGCCTTAGAAAGTCTAGGCCCGCGTTTTCGTAACGCGGTTTCGTGTTTCGTATTTTAGTTCAAAAACTAACAACAATCCAGAAATTAAAAACACAATTCAATTCAATTTGATTCAAAACGTTTTAAAATCAAAGTTTTTCAAAAACAAGTTTTCAAAAATTCAGGAAAAAATACAGTTTCGTATTTCAGGCTTTCTAAAAGAACTTAAGAATACTCAATTCGCATCTAAGCTAAGAATTTCTACCAAATTCATAATAAATGAGACGAATCAGAAATAGGTCTTCCAAGGTGGCTCTGATACCACTTGTTGGAAAAACAAGACAGAAACGCACCGAAAATTTAAAAATTTTTCCGAATAAGTTAGAATCGAATCTTGTAATTCCTATTCCCAAATTCGTAGAGATCAAGAAACTCACTTAGATAGTAGCTTTCTTGACACGTTCTAGCCGCCCAAGAACGCTCTTCGCGCGGCTTGATACCCAAAAGCTCCTTCGAATCTTTCAAGACTTCACGATAGTAGCCCTCTAGAGAATTAGTCCACCAACCGCGACCACGATCCGAATAGGGAGGATGCTAGTTCTATATTCGGTGTTTAGGCTCTAGGGTTTAGTGTATAATATTTGGTGAAAGAGAAATTGTGTATCATCATCCCATGGGGTGCGAACCCCTCATATAAATAGGCTTAGGGTTCGAACCCCATTCCTTGTTGGACAAGGATTCCAAACTCTTTTGGAAAGGGATTTCTTTACTTGGAGAGTAAGACTCTTACTTTGACCAAAAGTCTCCTTTTGACCAACTTGTCAAGCAATAATAATATCTAACACTCTTAGATATTTTATTTTACTTTATTTATTAAATAATAAATAACTTGAAGACTAATAATTAATTAATTCATAATTAATTATTTATTAGACTTTATTTTCCAAAATAGGACGTTAATATTAATTCAAAATTAAATCAAAGTCTATTAATTATTTAATATATATATATACATGTACACACACGTGACTAAACGTGTCACAAGGACACGTGTCATACACGTGTTCCACACGTGTGCTTCACACGTGTGGACCCCACCATTCTCCTAATGGTTCGATCAACTCGTTTAATCAATTCAAGCCTTAACCCACGTGACCGGGTTGTTGTGTGTGACCCTCTAGGTTCTTAATTTAATTAGCAGTGACCCTAATTAATTAATCAGTCCACAAATCAAACGACCATAGTCTAGCAACAGGTGTTTGACCCCTAGCTGAATAAGAATGTCTCGATTCGACAAAACCTTTAAGTCATTGATTCATGTGAGATAAAATCCTCCTACATCCCATCTCTCAACGAAGATCTGAGGTAAGGGAATAATTAGAACCCTAATAATCTCGATCTTAATGTTAAGTGCATTTCATATCCATTTGATCTCAATCCAAGAAACTCTTTTCTTGATGTCTTGATCCACTGCCTTGGCCAAGGACTCCTAGATGGCATATGAACGACTTACACAATAAGAGATCAACTTGCTAATGCAAGCGTAGGTCCTTTATCGATTCTCATATACTTTCATGTGCCACTTGTGCAGCCCCAGCATAAGCCTTGAATCAGTTGTCTAAGGCGACCCCCTTTAAAGCTTACACCTAAGACTACAGAGTTAGCTCATAAAGTATCAATGGAACCTCAAGTCTAAGGATCACTTAATCACATCAATGACTCGTGAGATATTTCCTAATCTGGAAGTTTCGATTTCTAGATATAGAAAATACCTTTCCCATTTAGGAATCTTCTCACACGGGACACCTCAGTGTACCTGCTTAGAATAAGCAAGCACCCCCATGTATCACGCACATATCAACTATACACTTTGCACCCCATGAAACAAGGTAGTCCTTCTTAAGGGCGTGATCACACGAGCAAGCCTCGAACGAGTCAGGTTGACACTCCCACTGTCTGTAGGACTCATCGGCTTGGAGTGATTTCTAATCACGACTTATGTGATATAGGGCTCGTCTCATGAACCACTTCGCCTAAATGGTTGAGTCCTATAAGTCATATTGATTAGGTAAGTTCTTATACATGCGCAGTCAAAAGTAAACACACAATCAAACAAAAGCATATAAAGAAGTGTTGCCTTAATTCGTATTATTCAAAGATTGTCTGTGATTTACAAAAAAGAAAGTACTAAAGTTGACTATTACATCGGCTTCCAGGGCACTATTCCTAACACAAGAAACTTACAACAATTGAAGCTTTCTTGAAACGTTTTGAGCCGCCCTCAAACGTTCTCCAAGCAGCATGAATCCCCGTCTCTTGAACGATTCTTTCTTCGAGATTCCAAAGTAGAAATCCTCTAGAGTATTAATCCACACCAACCTAGATTCAAATCATGTTAGTGAGTATGCTAGTACTATAACATGCGTATTAAAGAAACAGAAATGAGAAATAGAGAGCATGAGAATTATCCCCAAAATTCCATGAAGGTTAGACGTGATCTCAAATCACGTGTAAGGCCTAATTTTCGAACCCCTAGTCCCTCTTATAGGCTAGGGTTCGAAACCCTAGCTATTAGGAACTAGGTCTCCTACTTTGACTTTTTCTTCTATTCTTTCTTTCTCTCCAAGTAAATAATGTCTTATCTAAAATAAGATATTTATTTTCTAGAGAAATAACTCCTAACTAATTTAGGAATCTTATCTCAATAATATTTATTCTAATCATATTAGAATTAATATTTTAGAATAATAAAAAAAAAGATATTTATTTATTTATTCTAATCAAATTAGAACAACTAAATAATTAAATACTTAGAATTAATTCCATGAAGGACTCGGAATTAATTCATCAATTAATTCTGACAGGCTAAAATTAATTCTCCAATTAATTTTATTTTGGATATATAATTAATTCTCCAATTAATTATATTTAGGGATATATAATTAATTCTCCAATTAATTATATTTAGGGATTTATAATTAATTCTCCAATTAATTATATCTTGGCTTTATAATTAATTCACTAATTAATTATATTTGGGCTTGATAATTAATTCTCTAATTAATTAACACATGATCCAATTTCTCAAATGGATCACACGTCCCAAACAATGCTCTCGATCCATACGTGTACTTTACACTGTGGTCTTGTTTCGATCAACTATTTGATCTTTCCATAATACCCTTTGAACCCGGTATTTGTGCATGACCTTCTAGGTTCAATTTCAGTTAGCAGTGAGCCTAATTAATTAATACACTTTATTAATTAATTACCTCACAGATCACACGACCATAGTCTAGCAACAGGTGTGTGACCCCTACCCGAAATGTGAATGTATATTCGAAAGAACCTTTCAGTCAATGACATCATGTGGGATACGATCCTTCTACCATCCTATCTCTCGATTAAGATCTAGGGCATGGGAGTATGAAGAGCCCTACTAATCTTACTCTTAAAACAAAGTTCCCTTCATATTCCATTTGATCTCAATCCAAGAAAACCCCATTTTCTTGATGTCTTGATCTAACCACCTTGCGCAGGGATTTTAGGATGGAACATGAATGACTTGCGCAGGGATTTTCTTAATGTAGGTTTTTTATTGATTCCAACAATTCTCATATGCCACTTGTGTAATCCCAACATAGGTCGTGGTTCAGGTGTCTATTTAGCGATACCCTTTTGAGCCTATATCAAAGATTACAGAGTTAGCTCATATGAGACAATGTGGAATCTCAAGTCTAAGGATTAATTCCTCACGTCATTGACATGTGAGATATTTCCTAATCTGGAAGTTCTAGTAACGTCCTTTCCCATTTAGGAATCTTCTCACGCGGGGCACTCTCAGTGAACTTGTTTTTACAACAAGCACCCTTTTGTATTATGTACGCATCAACTTATGCACTTTACACCCCATGAAACAAGATGATCCTTCTTAAGGACACAACTACACAAGCAAGTCTCAATAGAGGCAAAGTCGATACTCCCACTGTCTGTCGGCCTCATTGACTTGGAGAAGTTTCTAATCCTCGTCTATGGAGTTAAGAACTTATTTCATGAGTCATTCCCATAATGACAAAGTTCTTAACGGCCTCATCGGATTAGGGGAGTTCTAAACATGCACAGGTAATGGAAACACTCAAAACACGTATTGGCACATAAGAAGTGTTCGCCTGTGATTATAATCATTAGTATATTATTCAAAGATTGTATGTGATAAAGGGAAAGTCCTAAAGCGTACGAGCTTTCTAGGGCACTATTCCCAACAGTATGATGAAGGAATGTAAAGAGGATGCGTAGGGTTACTAACCTCGGGGTTATTCGGCACCGGAGGTGGATCATTGGTTTGGTTGTCGATGACTGGTAGAGATGGGTCTTCAGTATCTTCGACAGGAGTAGGGGCCTGGGGTAGTAAATTGTACTCATGCAAAGGTTCCAACCATTCGCACATCCAATTCATGCCTTCACTGATATTCTTGTCCCCCTTAAGGGAGGAATTAGATGTTGGTTGGAAGTAATATTCGGTCTCCAGGAAGTCAACATCCAATGTAATGTAGTGGTGGTTCGCGCTTGGATCATAACAGTGGTAGCCCTTTTGAGTAGGACTAAATCCGAGAAAGACACACCGGACTGCACAAGGATCAAGTTTAGTGCGCAAGTGCTTTGGGGTATGGACGAAGGCGACACACCCAAATATCCGGGGTGGTAGCAGGAGCACTAAGGGAATGGAGTGAAACTATCGGAGTGCATCCAGAGGAGTACCGGATGGCAGGTAGTCGGTTCGTAACATAAACCACTGTGGAGACAGCTTCAGCCTAGTAGTCAGCAAGTACATGTGCTTCAAACAAGAAAGCCCTGGCGCTTTCCAATATATATCGGTTTTTTCTTTCGGCAACCCCATTCTGTTGAGGAGTGTGGGGACAAGTGGTCTCGTGGATAACCCCTTGGGAGAAGAATTCTTTGAGAGTGTGATTAATGAATTCTCCCCCATTGTCCATGCGGAAGACTTTGATTGTAGTGGAGAACTGTGTCTAGATCATCTGACAGAACTTCTTGATTGTGTTCGGGACATCTGATTTCTGGCTCAAGAAGTAAATCCATGTGAATCTGGTACAGTCATCAACGAACAGAATAAACCAACGGTATCGAGATTTGATTTGACTTGGCATGGGCCCCCAAACATCAGAGTGTATCAATGAAAAAGGTGAATCAGTTTTATTCATTGAGTTTGAAAAAGAAGCTT
This sequence comes from Lantana camara, assembly GCA_037501455.1. Classification (NCBI taxonomy): domain Eukaryota; kingdom Viridiplantae; phylum Streptophyta; class Magnoliopsida; order Lamiales; family Verbenaceae; genus Lantana; species Lantana camara. The sequence goes on along the minus strand of CM074855.1, from coordinate 22,528,996 downwards.
TGTGGCTTTTAGCTAGTACACAAGTTTCACAACGAAAGATAGTTGAGCCACAGTACAAGCTTGCGAACAACTTTTTCATATACTCAAAGGAGGGATGTCCTAATCGTCTGTGCCATAACCACAACTGTCTATCCCTTTTGTCATGAATCAAGAAGCTTGAACCAATTTGTGATGTCTCGTTGATATAATATAACCCATCTCTCTCAGTACCACACCCAATGATCGCCCCGGTACGAATATCCTGCAACAGGCAAAAAGAGGGATACATCAGTACAGTACAACTTAGTTCCTTCGTAAGCTGACTAACAGAAAGTATTTTTGTTGTAAAGGCAGGTACAATGAGGCAATTAGATAATTCTAAATTATTTGACAATGTAATTTTTCCCACCACATGTCACCGGATAGGAAAACCCATTTGCATTTACCACCACCGTGATTCGGGATGAGGTGGATAGTTGAATATCATGGGCAGAGTTGGTCATGTGGTCTGTAGCTCCCGAATCAATAAGCCAACCTGTATTTGTTTTTTTCTCAACCCCAATATTATTAATCGAGCCTAACTCGATTTTTCTATCCCCTAAGCCCGTCCGTACAGCCCCAGCTCCAAAATCATTTCCCAAACCCAAACTACACATTTTATTCCAAACCTCAAGGCCCAACTCAAAGCCCAACCCTAATCTCACATGATCATCTCCCTCAATTTCCTCATTCAACCGCTGCACCGGCTCCCCCTCTCGCAACTCACCTCGCGACCCCTACTTACCATGTTCCAGTTGACTGTCGTCGGTACCGTCGCTGACCTGGTGGCCGGCAGATTGGTCGCAGGCGAGAGTGGGTCCCAGTTGGGTATCGCTGCTGCTGCGCTCCCCCTGTCTGCCATGTAGAATCTGTCCGTCGTGTGCGATGGTGACTTTGTCGGGGGTTAGCCATATCGCGGCGGTAGCAAGGTTCTTTCCCTTTTCTGCTTTGTTCTTGGCTTGATACTCAGCCCACCACTCCGGAAAGCCAATCACCTGGAAGCAAGCCTCCTTTGTGTGTCGATTACTCTCACACACTGCGTATTTCGGATCATTGTTGGGTTTCTTTGTGAATTGTGTTTGTTTCTGACCGTGGGATGATGAGGTTATCTCTGACCGCACCTTTGCCACCACTGCCGTTCCACCGGACTGATCTGTCATTATCGTTAACCATCGGTCTTCTCTCCGGATAGCGTTGTAGGCTTCTTCTAAGGTAGGGAGTTTCTGGGTTTTGAGCAGATCCCTTTTAATTGGGTCGAATTTCTCGTTCAATCCCCACAAAAAGGCGAAGACTCTATCCTCTTGCTTTTCCAGATTATGGGTCTTTCGATCTTTGACACACTTCATCGATTGAGGCTATCGAAAATCGATTTCCCTCCAAATCCCTTGTACAGTTCCGTAGTACTGATCTACCGTCATCTCTGCTAGATTGGTTTGGTAAGGTCGTTGTTTAAGCTCATATAGTTTCAGTTTATCACCTCCGTCATGGTAGGTGGCTTCGATTTCATCCCACAGTTCCTCCGCGTTGGGGCATAGAATGAATTGTTCTGCGATCTCGGGTTCCATTGAGTTAAGAATCAGGCTACGAATAGATCCATCCGTCTGTTCCCAAGCATCATATCCAGTTTCTTCTGGATCGGGGGCCATCGTTTTTCCGGTAATGTATCACATTCTTCCTCGGCCAAGAAGAACAAGTTGTACAGTTCGGGACCAGAGGGCATAGTTGTTGTTGTTGAGTTTAACATTGATGGTGGTTGTTTGAGTTGTTTCTGGTTGTTTATGCCGGAGAAGTTCAGCCATCTGGGTGAAGAAGTCCACCGGTATATTCAACGTGTCGGGTTTGGTTGGTGAAGCCATGGGTAGATGATGAGCAAGGTATTCGAGTCCTTATCGGATCGAAACCCGCTCTGATACCATGTTAGAAAGAAAGGTTTTGGGAAGAAATCTTGACGTATTCACTATTGATAATTGTACAGAGAACAATACAATGAAGGAATAAATAGGAATAAGCTCCCACAAATCTGCCCTAATTACATGCTATTATACATGGTAAGGATCTGAGCCTATCTATACCATATTTAAACGAATATGGTCAACACAGAATTCGACATTTTTGCAAGAAAATAGTTGAAAAAAAAAAGAACCAAGAAAAACAAGGCCCACTATTTATCTTGTGCAGAATTTACTCTATTTTTCTTTCAATTTTTGTAAGCTCATATGTTTGTGTGTGGAAAAAGCAGAGAAAGGATCAAAGTCTGTTGAACTCGAGCAGGAAAATCCGGTGTTGCGGCGCCGGTGACGGTGAACGGGATAGGCGGATAGCCTGTGGTAGATACCAAAATGGAATCGAGAATCTTCTATGGAGATGGAAGAAATACGGCGTCATAAAAATATTAATTAAAAGGTGTCGATCAGCTTTATCAGGAAGAAACACTGCAATTGTGAGCCCAATTCTTGACTCAATCGGACTTACCGCTCTTATATATAAGTTAAATAATAAGAAAAAAATTCCTTTGTACATGAATGCACAATTAGGAATCTATACTATTATATATTTGATAACGATGTTTGACTTTTCAACTGTGCATTTTCGATAACGTGGAATTTTGTGGTTTTTTTGAAGTTTTTAATTACATATAAAAAATGTGATTGGCTTATCTTTATTTTGTATATTATTTTATTATGAAAATAAGTAGTAACTAAGGAAAATAATTATCTTTGGCAAGTTGACTAAATGATAATTTGTCTTTTTTTTTTAGATTTTTAATTAAATAAAAATATATGATTTATGTTGTATATTATTTTATTAAGAAAATAAATAGTAATTAAGAAAAATAATTGTTTTGTCAAGATTCATAATATACTTTTTATTTGTATTTTTTTCTAAATGATGAAATTTTAGAATTCTAAATCTATACTATTATATATTTGTGAACCATGTTTGACTTTTTTGTGTATTTTTTATGATGTGTAATTTTTTTTTTTTTTTTAGGTTTTAAATTAGATAGAAAAAATGTGATTGGTTGATCTTTATTTTATAAAATATTTTATTATGAAAATAAATAGTAATTAAAGAAAATAATTATCTTTGTCAAGATTTATAATATACTTTCCATGTAAGAATTTCTTAAATTATATATATATATATATATATATATATATATATATATATATATATATATATATATTTATTTATTTATTTATTTATTTATCAATATAAATAAATATTATTAATTTGATTATTAAAAATATATAAATGTTAAGAAAGGAATATATAAATGTTATATTTGTTTGCACCCACAATTAAGGAGACTTAATTGACATCCACCCCATAATTGGGTTGGTATTTAATATTATTATTATAATTAACGAAAACTTACGTTAATAAAGTTTAGGTTGAGAACTTTTGTATATTCAGTACATCATCCATTCCATAGTTTGAGAGATCTTTATTACTATTATTAATTAGATTAAAAAGATATCCAACAAAAAAAACTATAACAAAACTTATAGAATGTTAAATTGTAATTCATGGTCTTGGTGAGATTTTTCAAGTTTGAAATCCCTGATGAGGCTGAGGAAGTTCAAAAGATTTTGTGATTTCTGACTCAATCTCTTAAGGTACGGATTATTTTTATTTTCATAAATTATCATATTTGAGATTTTAAAAATATGGGTATGCAATAAATGAATTAATTCAAAGTTTAATTATATTATTTGAATCTTATATTTTGAATTAATTATTTTTAGGATATCAAGTAGCAATTTAATTCATTGATGGAACTGACGAAGTTTGAAAATCTTGACGAGATTAACGAGGGTTAAAGAACTTTCAAGATTTTCGGATCAATTTCATAAGTTTCGAGTTATTTTTGTTTTTGTTTTTGTTTAATTATATAGATTTAATCTTATATTTTGAATTCATTAGTTTTAGAATATTTTGACTAAATTTGAATTAATTCATTTTAAAATATCAAGATGCAATCCAATTTTGTATTGATATTATTAGAATATATTGTTGTTGATTCCATGTTGATGCGAAAATGTTGATGCCATGTTGATGCGAAAATGTTGATTAAGGTTATAATAACCGCTTTCTTTTATGTTTATGAGGTTGATGCCATGACTAAGGTTTGTAGGCTAGAATTGTATTAATTTTAAACTGAAAATAATTTATCAAATTATGAACTAATAGTAAGAACTAAATTGAATTCCAAACAAATTTAGTACCATTATAAAATGTTATAATCTGACCAAAAAAAAAGAAGAAGAAAATATTGTAATTATAATTATATTAGAAATGACACGGCAACTTTCTTTTATGCTTATGCGATGCAAATCGCTATGAAAAGTGATATTTTTGTAATAATTAATTTAGGTCATTCAACTATCTATTTTATTTTTATTTTGTGCAGGGATAAAATGAACAACAATCAAATTAGTTACAAGCTTCCACGATTGAATAGAAAGAAAGAGTTATATATAAAACGGCATAGCGGAGTAAATTATGATTTAGTGGCCAAACGTTTGGTACGACTACAGATAGAATATTAATTTTTGTCTGGACTCCATAATAACTCTCCAACGAAGTACGGGATTCTAATATCTGTAGCCCACCATCAAGAGGCAGGTGAGCAGCCCAAGGAACATCAACACGTTCGAGACGAGGGTCATCGTCTCAACAACTAATTTAATGCATGATGGTTAGATTATTTTGAATGATATGCTCCCCATTAATATTTTACATAGATGTTGGTATATAATTATTGAATTTTGATATATATTTTATTGAATTGTGATTACATCTTTTGTCATACATCATAATATTTATATTTATTCAATATAGGGGAAGTACAAGCTGGTGGTGGTGGTCATGACTCATGACCAATTCAATTCACAAGAACTCTGTTATGTTCCTATTTTACTCGGTATAATTTAATTGTTTAGGCATTGATCATATTATTTAGTTATATATGTTCACTTATTTTGTAAACGTATACTATTATATCCATAGATCACATTATCGATGAGCATAGAATTATTACAGACCAAGGTCAAGTTGATGCAAGAGGATGTGTGGAAACTACAAATCGTACTATTTCTTCTTTTATATATAATTTTTGTTTTAATTTCAACTTTTTATTTTGTTGATTTAATGATCTTTTTATGTATATTAGGTGTTAATCAGAATATTGTGGTACAAAAATCCCATATTATTGATATTACACACAATCAATTAGCTATAACCGGTACATCTATTTATGAGCATGGTTGTACAAATATAGCTCAGACACATGTGAATCGACCTGAGGAGCATGACTCTAACTTACAGAATATGTATCTTATGTTAATTTGCCACAATTCATTTTTTATTTCAAATTAAAGCACTTTCATGTATCTATCATAACATTACGTACTACTAATTATGGGATCAAGGATGTGAATTTTCGGAGTTAGAAAATGAAGTTTTTGTACCCAGTACGTTTCCATTGGGAAACAACAATGATCTCGGGGCACCAACATCTGTATGTGTTTCAATGATGTAAGGTATTGTAATCCAAAACTTTTTTTACCATTTGCATATTTTATGAATATATTATTTTGTATATTTATTCATGGATTTCATGTATTCAATTATTTTTTGAGTTTTTGGTATTTTAGTCTTTATTTTGAATTATTTATAGCATGCTCTATAAGTACCCTTATTCCCTTGTGAATCGCAAGATAGAATATTCGAATCATTAGGGAGGATTATTAGTAATTTCTGTATTGTTAGGAATTGTTAGTTGCCCAATATTATTTTTATAGGTTAAAAACTTCATTGAACTTATTGGCTAAGATTAAGTTGTATTTATATATAAGCATTCAACATACAATATTGTGTTTAATAATTGTGTTTCTAAAAAAAATTTCAATAAGTTATAGTTAATATTATGTTAGATCTGTTAGATTTCAATGGGTTATAAGCCGACCATAAAAATATGATAATATTAAAATAGAAAAATATTCAAAAGTGGAGCAATGTATTAAAAATAATCCAAAATTCTTATTGATAGTATTAGAACTGATTAGTTATTACGAAAGAAAAAAATGATGTTCGATGTAGTCGCCATTAGAAAAATCAACAACCACAAAATATGGAGCAATGTAGACGGGAAAAATGACAAAAAATGAGATCACAAAAGGCAATAAAATTATGAAAATAAATATTGAAAAAATAAAAGAAAGGAGAAAAAATTAATAAATAGAACAAGTGACAAAATCATAATTCAAATATTTGTGATGTAAAAGAAAAATTGTTGGATTAAAAAAGTTTCGTACAACAAAATCATATACATGGAAATCTAAATTGTGTGATTGAGAATAAAATCTGGTTGACCCAAAGTTATTGAGTTGTAATTTATACATTCACAAATTTGTGATTTTTTAAAACTCTGTATCTCATTTGTTTGAAATTTTTTTTATTCCATTTTCAATTTGAATTGATCACTCCGTGCATAGCACGGGATATATACTAGTTCAATAAATATGTAACCTCATACTTTTCAGCTGACAACAGTTATAAAACAAAATAATTCACCGAACCAATTTATCAAGACACAAATCTAGTTTATCAATAATCATATTAAAATTTTCGATCTATTTGTTATCAATCGAAAATAAATCTCAATCCTTCGACATTAGAGTGGCTCTGATACCACTTGTAGGGAAAATCCCTAAACCGTAACAAACATGTCGAAATCATCGAGAACACACAAGCAGAAACGTATCTTGATCCATAATAATCCGTAGTTGATTCGACAATCGAAGGTTGTGATCTTCTAAGCCTTGATACGCAGTCTATTCAATTCTCTCTGGGATGGGGCAGAAAAGAAGACAAGGAACGTATCTAACTTCGGGACCACAACCCTAATTTATAACCAGAAGTAGGGCACCTTAATTATGGTCCATCAATCATAATTAAGTGTCCACGGATTTCTACACATAAAAGACTCATGCTTCAACAAATATTCCTATAAACCCATATAATTAAATATATTTTAAATAGATCACTCAACCGGACTCGTATTATGAGATAGTCCATGTACAATTTGTTAAATATGTGAGACCACTAAATAGAAAATCCAACACAATGTTGTATTAGATTAACTAAATATCGTGTTTTCGAATACTAATTGGAACAAAGATGTCATTGGTAAACAGACTCAAATTAACTAAAATAGGTCCATCCAACTCGAAATCAAATAAATGAGCTTTAAAAAAAAATAAAGAAGAACACAATGATAGAATAAATACCTCCAAAAAAAGATGAGAAGAATAAATACCTTCAGGCTTTGTGTCTCTTCGATTCATATTCCCAGCAAAAACATACAAGGAGTTGTATTCCCTTCTGGTTTAAGTGTTGCATATATTCATAAGATTTGCTAATAAAAAGAATATAAAGAGGAAAAAACAACTTACTTTTTGTACTATTATTCTGTTATTGATTTTTCAAATTTTTATTTAAATTTTAAAAAATTTATATTGTCATCTATACTTTGAAAAAAAATTCAAATTCCCATTTGTATTTTGTAAACAAATTTAGATTGTTATCTCGATTATTTCGGTGTTAACATGCGACTTTATTTTTTGTCGAAAATTGTTAATTTTTTTTTATCGAAAATGAAATACGGGTTAACAACTAAATGACTGAGATGACAATGATAGAAATTTTTATAAAATATAATGACAATATGAAACATTCGAAAATTTGGATAAAAAATTAAAAAAACAATCATAATATTTTGATAAGTTGTTTTTCCCTCAAATATAAAATGAAATTCAGTAGTGCAATAATATAATATATTGAATATTTAATTTCCATGTAGCTATTATATCAGTAATTATTTGCCACCTTTAGCCAAAATATTCCCACATAAGTAACAAGTTAATACATTTTTAATGAGCTCCATTCAAAGTAAAAATACTGATTTTAATCATTAAACCACTATATTATTTAAGTTGTTATTCTTGGACCCACTCTATTATTAGAGCAACACCAAAACAATAATATTTATACAATTTTTTTGCACCCAAAAAAAAAAAAAGGAATTATACAATTTTTGCTGTGAACGTAGTTGAGTGCGTCAGCCGTTAAAGGATTGATTCAAGCTTTTGTTGAATCAACTATTGCTGCTTTTTTTTTTTTTTTTTTATGTGTCAGGCTCAAAGTTATAATTTTTTTTTCGTCTACAACATTTTTGTTCACTTAACTCCCCAATTGGACATCATATTTTTAATTAACTCCCCATATATAAATTTCACATAATATAATACAAATATGATATAATGTAGTATTTATATCCTATTATGTAGTATAAATTTAATAATATGTTATATCCAAAAGTGTTATAAATATATTCTAACTCTCAAAATATATTGTATAATTTTCATACAATGTAGTACTAAAACGTTTTAATGCAGTATTTATATCCTATTATGTAATATAAATTTATGACGAGTTAAGTAAAAATATCCAAAATTGATGGGGAGTTATTCGCGACTGCCCCTTAGAGTAATTAATTTTTTAATAAATTATAAATCATTAAAAGATGAAATAGTTAAAGGAAAATTTTAAAATTACTCGATACTTGAATTACAGAATTCAACTTTTAATATGAATTTCTTCGGCTTGAACTTTAAATATATTCTTCTAATTAGCTTGCAATTGATGTAATAAAAATATTATAAAAAAAATTATTTTAGTCTCCCGTGGCTAGTACTTTTTGATTTCATAAGTTACAAATATATCTATGGTTTTGTTATTCTTTTTAGAGTAAATGTCATATTTGGTCCCTAAAGTTTCAGTCTTGTGTCACTTTAGACCTCGATGTTCTAAAAGTGACACTTAAGTCCCTAAAATTAATAATTCGTCTCACTTAAATCCTTCTGACCAAATTCTAATATATTTTTTACCTTATTCAAGGGTATTTTGGTCATTTTAGTATTTATAGTTCTAAAATGGTCCTTAAAGTTTCAACTTTGTATCATTTTAGCCCTCAATCTTTTAAAAGTGTCATTTAAATCCCTAAAATTAATGATAAGTCTCAATTTGGTTCTTTTGACCAAAACCAATGTTTTTAGTCATTTTATTTATTTGACATGAAAAAAAGAAAGAAATAATATTTTTGGAAAGATATGAACTTATGAGTTATAAAAAAAAAAAAATAGAGTTGTTGCCACTATACCATTTTTGTTTTTAATAAGAATTTTTCACCTATTATATTTATTCAGTTTAGTTTAATACAAAACTGGAAAAAAAAGAATTTTCATTGTAAATAAAATTTAATTTATTTATTTAATATTTTTAAACTACAACGATTATTTATTAATTCAGAGAGTATTTGAGTTTTAAATAATTATCTCAACCAACATAATATGTACTAATAATTTTTTGCACACTCTATGCGTATGCAACAAAATAATAATTATTATTATTTAATTTTGTCAAAATTAAGATTTTCATATTATTATATTATTATAATTATTTTTAATATAATTATTAAATTATATAAATAAATATGATAATATTATATTAATAAAAATAATATTAAAATATAGCTCAAAAAATATGAGAAAAAATGAAATAAATATTAAATAGTGTACTAGAAAAAAGAATTAAATTGATGTGAGAGAAAAGAGGATTTAAATAAATAAATAAGAAAAAGAAAAAAGAAATCAAGAATTCATAAACCATATTTGCCTCTTCGCTTAATATATACTATAGATAAATGTGACAGTATTAAATTAATAAAAATAATATTAAAATATAACTCACAAAATATGAAGGAAAAAAATAAATATTAAAAAATTTACTAGAAAAAAGAATTAAATTGATGTGAGAGAAAAGATGATTTATAGGAGAGAAAAAGAATTAACTCATACATTATAGTGGTGAAGAAAAATAAATAAATAAATAAGGAAAAAAAAAATAAAAAGTCCATGACACCACATTTGTCTCTCTCGCTTAACATATAGTATTTATATTAAAATATGATAGTAAAAAATAAATATATTAATACACCAAGTTAAGAGCGTTTTAATTATTATAAATTGATTTATGAAATTTAATTTCATAAGCATGTATTCCATGTCAAAATTTCTTTTAAAAAATAATTTGAGGTAATTATTTAAATTAAAAACGCTCTCTAAATTTAAAAAAAAAAATAAGTTAAACTGAGTAAATATAGCAGGTTGGAAACTCAAATTAAAACAAATATTGTATAATGGCAACCACTCTTTATTTTTGTTTTTGAACTCATAGGCTCGGATCTTACTATAAATATTATTTCTTTCTTTTTTCATGTAAAATAATTAAAATAACTAAAAGTATTGATTTTGATTAAAATAACCAAAGTGAGACTTATTATTAATTTTAGGGACTTAAATGACACTTTCAAAAGATTGAGGACTAAAATGATACAAAGTTGAAACTTTAGGGACCATTTTAGAACTATAAATACTAAAATGACATAAATACCCTTGAGTAAAGTAAAAAATTCAGTAGAATTTGATTAGAAGGATTTAAGTGAGACGAATTATTAACTTTAGGGACTCAAGTGTCACTTTTAGAACATTGAGGACTAAAGTGATACAAAACTGAAACTTTAGGGACCAAATGTGACATTTGCTCTTCTTTTTAATAAATATTTGTAATATTATAAACAATCAGTATTTTTTAATTTTCACCTAAACTAAAAAGTATCTAAGTTTGTAGTTTCAATTTTTTAATAAAATGCAACCTAATTCCACCCACTCTATGACACGTAAACAAAAAAAATTTCATACGTCAAATAATTAGTGGAATCAGGTTACACTTTGTTAAAAAAAATATTTGAGATTGTAAACTTAAACAACTTCTAGATTGCAAAGTCAAAAAACGCTCATGGTTCGGGATGCTATAAATATTTATTATTATTTTTTTACAAATAATTTGTTTGTTACTATTGTTGTATTAAATAGTCCCATGTAGGGGTGTCAAATTGCGACCCGACCCGTCAACCCGACCCGACCCAACCCGAAAGATATCAAGTTCGGGTTGGGGGTTTTCGGGTCGGGTTGGGGGTTTTCGGGTCGGACTGTGACACCCCGATATTTCGGCCGTACAGGTATGACGTAAGTGTTTATCAAATTACGCGAATTAATTGTTTATACGTATTTTATATATTTAATTTTATTTTAAATATTAAAATGTTAATTATTATATCTTAAGTTTTATTAATATTAATTTTATATGTTAATGTGAATTGTTATTAAATTAAATATGTAATTCAATTATGTTAATTAATATTAAATGTCATTTCAAATTCGTTGACTTTATTTTCAAATTTTATTATTTACGAATTCAATTTTATATTATTTGTGAACGTATGGATTTTCTTGTTGCATTGCTTATGAGTGACACATACGTGCTTCGTTTTTATATATATTGATACCGAAATTCTGTGCAAATTTAATATGTCGGAGATATACGTGTCTTGAATATGAATATATGTTCGTTTCGTATTTTCGGGTTTATTTGCATGAGTTTCGAATTTAATTTGATTTTTAGAATCCAAGTCGGGGGCTAACGAGCAATTAGCGCACCCTTGGTTCCGTATGTGATATCTTGAGCTCGGGAACTCGGATTCGAGTTCCGTCAACTTCGTTGAACTCGTATCGAAGATTCGGGTTTAATAAACTTAGCCTTATATTTTTCCGAAATCATTTGAACCTCCGAATTCCAACCGAAAAACGAATCGGTGCCTAAACTGCTATGTTTTACTAAAATGACCATAACCCTTACAATTCTTGACCAAGTTAACCATAGTTGGAGCCTATGGAACCCTAACTCAACCATCTAACCTGTCATACCATCCCTTAACCGAACCAACCCTTACACAAGCAAGAAATCTCAGCCAAAGCCCCTGACTTCCAGTTTTTCCCGTAACCCTTGTGCACCTTGGAGATTCAAAGCTCAAATCTCCTCCAAACCTCCATTAATCCACAAGGTAAGTTTAAGCTTGTAATATACATTCAATATGTGTCATTTTAAGCTATGCATCCCCAATTTTGGTCATGGTTTCATGAGTTTTTTGCTGAAGTTGAGAAATAGCTAGGTTTGAGCATTTTTGTTGATCCCATTCGTTTCTTGTTGGTTTTGAGTGATTCCAAGCTTAAATATGATTGTTTTGACATCCTCTTCTCATTTATGATCATTGATTACATGGTAGTTGAAGTATTCATGAGATTTCATTAATGCCATTTTGAGGAAAATTCATGAAATGATCACTTATTTCTTCTTCTCACGTTTGAGCTTCCTTGGGGGCTGACTTGTATGCTAATTTGGAGTTGTTTTGCTACATTTTTTACGGCCTAACTTACCTGAACATGTTGAGATAAAGAAGATCAGTTGTTGCTCTATTTTTTCGTGATTTTTGCCCCTGTTTTGGATTGGTTTTTACTGCTGTCAGCTGCTACGTTTCTTCTTTGCTTGTTGCTGTCAGTTTTCATGGTTTTGTGGGAGTTGTTAGGGCTACTTTTCTGCTGCATTTCATGTCTTTTATTGCTGCATATCTTGCCTGAATGTTGCCTTAGCTGCTGCTGTAATTCATGCCTAGAAAACAGGGGTTAGCTTTGTGTGTTGCTGTTGCCTCGTCGCTGGAATGAATCTCCCCAGGCGGGGAGATTTTGGCCGTGAAAAGGCCCGGCCGGGTAGCTTTTGTGCAGAAACTCTCTGCACCAAGCTCCCCGGGCGGGGACTTTTCCTGCACAAAATCTCCCCGGGCGGGGAGACTTATTTTGGAACTGCTGTGCACGCTGCTGCTGTCTCATTTCCTTTCTTTGTTAAATGCATGCATATGGTGTTTGTTTAAGTCATGCATGCAAGCTGGTGTATGAATATATATGTATTTATATGTATAGTGCTATATTAAATTGTTAATGCATGCAACCTATGTGTGAAATTAAATTTAAATAATGCATGCATGAATTTCAGTTTATTTTGTGTTAATGCATATGATTTGTGCATGGTAATTGTATTTGGTGTCTAATTAGGTTTGCATGCATGGGCTTATTAGTTGTGCATGCATGGGATTTTAATTTTTTCATGCATATCCTTACGTAAATGTATATATATATATATATATATATATATATATATATATATATATCCCATGCATGCTTCATTTAATTGTTACCTATTTCATGTTTCATTTAATTTCCGATCTTGATTTGAACATATTTAATTGTCTAATTTCTAATTATAAATGTAATTTAATAAGTACTATGATCATGTTTGAAATTCTTGAATTAATTTGATTGAAAATGTGAATTTATGACTTGAATGAATATGAACGTTTCTAATATCGAATGAAAGGCTCGTTTATATGATTTAAATGTATTAATTGTGCACATGAACGTGTTCATTGCATAATATATTCTTTTATACATTCATATCATGATCATGACATTGCCGAGCGTCTTAATTGGTCATATTGAGTCTCACTTCACCTTTCTTGCACAGATTTTGATTCTGTTAGAGACGAGGCCGGTCCGTGAGGCTCTTGTGTTCTCCTTTTTGCCGTTTGAGGTGGGTTTCTCTACTATTTAGATAAATGACCCTATATACTCCCAACGTGTAAAGATTTCGGCTAAAACTATTATACGTATATAGAGTCGTTTTCAAGAGTAAATGATTTCAACGTAAAGCCTTTCTTTTATGAACCTACCAAATGTTTTGGAGAGAAAAGAATGAATGTTATGCACAGAATGGGGCCCAGGGACTTGGTGTGAGTGGTGACCCAAGGAGGCATGGGCTGACGGTGAACCCTCACACTAGTCCCACCAATGAACGGCGTAACCAGACCTCGTTAGGAGTTAGCGAGGAATGGACGCTGAGTGCCATCTGGGGAGTCATGTTCCCCTTTTGGTCAATGAATGGGTGGTCGGGCCTTGCAAACCTACCACCAACCCGGAGGAAAAAGGTGCAAATGTTATTGAATGTGCACGAAAGAATGTTATGCATGAAAAGAAAGAAAGAATGAATGTTAATGAATTACACAAGGTGTTGGTTGGAGATGATGCACGCCCACTCGCCGGGCCAATAATGACCTAATGTAATTGAATCGTTATAATCCCTTTTGATGATTTCTATTCACCCACTTGGAAAATTCTTTAAAAACCTCACTTGGGATTATAGCTTGCATGTGAATGTTTAAATACCATCGTATATTATATTTATGTCCTGCTTTTATACCCACCAGTCCCTTTTGGACTGAACCCGTTTGGTTTTCAGTTGTTCTATACAGGTGTCGGGAGCTAAGCGGGAATTCGAGTCATAGGTCTTGCATTCGCTTTTAGCTCTTGTATTATGGTCTTACACTTGCATACTCTTACATTTGATCGTTATATATGAATATTGATGTGGAGTGTACATGTTTTGGGCCGTGACTGCATGTGAATGATGTTATGACTTATTTTTGGAGCTGGAAGGCTCATTGTATATATTATGATCAGTTATTGCTTCCGCATTAATGTTTACTCTGATTTTATGGTTCAAAGGTTAGTCCCGCCTAGCATAGCGTCTGTGTTTGTCCCCGTTCGCCGGGGTTTAGCTTGGGTATGGATTGTCCATTTCATATTCGGGTCGGGTCTCGGTGCGGGGGATGTGGTGCCTTGCGCTCGGGTACACGGACCCAAAATGGACCCGAATGAGAGAGGCCGGGTTCGGGTGGGTTTCGGGTTGACCCGATTCAACCCGAAAAATTATGCGGGTGACCCAACGACCCGACCCGACCCGAAATTTAAAAAAAAAAAAATATTTAATATATTTAAATTATATGGTATATTATAATTAGATAAAAATTTATGAAATGATAATTGGTTTACGATTAAATATACTTAAAAAATAATAATTAATTTATTATTTGAGAATAACGTGATTTATAATGTTAATATTATATACTTTGTCTAAATTATATAATTTTGTTAATTAAAAAGACATACATAATTGTAATATGATTAGAATTAAACGGAGTTCACGAAAAGAAAAAAAAAAGAGATGTATTTATTTAAACTTAAACAATTAGAACTGCATTATGATTAGTTTAGTAAAAAATATATTATTCGATCTAAATAATTATTATGTATCTAATTTATATTTTACATAATTGCCCTATTGATTGAATTTTATTAAATTTATATAAATAAGAATTTAAATAGAGTTGATATAACAATTAATTATAATTACACTTAGAATTAGATCTTAATTAAGATTATAAACAAGTTTTTAATGTGGGTACAATTTATTAGAGTTAGATTTAGAATTTGATTAAGATTAGACTTGTAACCAAATTTCTATCCATAATTAAGTACTTATAAAATTTCAATAATAATTTATAATACATATTGGTTTACATAATTAACTTAATTAGACATTAGTGAAATCATTATTGTAAGGATATTTTGGCGACCAATAATGACAGGAGTCGAATCCGTCAAAAATAAACATAAACCTATTCACAACTAAACAAGAGAGTATAGCATAAACAGGGTCGATCCACAGAGACTGATTGATTTATTTCTCACAATCGCAAGGAATTCACGAAAAGCAACAATTAAAAAGGGGGGTTTTTTTTGTAGTTTTTAAAACTAAAGGATGCAACTAAAATAAAATAACAAGAATTAAAAACTAATTAAAACTATCAAGCAAAATCACGTAGGATTAAATCAATAAGAGGGAGAATTACCTAGCCAGGGATATTCAATTCGAATTGTTATATTGATCATTGACTCAAGGATTAATTCAAGTTATTCAGACAGATTGGCTATAGTCGATAGAGACACTCGACTCAACCTTGTTTTTACTTAATTAGTCGGATAACCTAGAGACACTCGACAGTTATCTTCCCTAACAAATTCACAACCCCTAGAGACACTCGACAGGATTTAATGAATTCACAGCATTAAGAACCAAAAAAACACCAACCCTAATTAACCAAGTCGTGACACACGCAAGATTTAAATTAGATTATCAAATCCCTTAGTGAACGAGGAATTATATCGCTAAAACCCTGTCACTAATTTACCACAAATTATCAATCAACTTTACTACACTTCAAGCATCAAGATTGGCAATATGCAATTAAATCTACCACTAAATAAATCAATCACAATAAACGCGAAACATGGAGATAAGATAAATGCCTAAATAAACATGAATTGAATAAAACGTTTAGGTCTCACAATATCCAAAAACGAATCTTAATCCCTAGCTAGATAATTAAGAGTTTAGCTACTAAAATCCATGAAAACAATAACGGAGGAATTCTTTAACATAAATAAAACTAAAAGCGAAAGGGAAGAATTAAACTAAAACGAAAGATTGTGCCGAATTCTTGCTCTTGATGTTGCTCGCCAAAGCTCCAGAAACTGCTGCTCAAAGATGTTTTTCCGTGTTCTCCAAAGAGCTGTTGTCATGCCCTTATATAATCCTCCAAAGTCACGTCCCAAGAATTCTTAAGCAAATAAGATTCCTAAGTCCATTCAAAGTCTGGACTCCAAAGCTTGCTCTCAAAGGATTAATCACACGACCGGGCTTCTCTAATTAATTCCCAACACATGTGCTAGCCCACTAATTCCTCCAGTCAAAAGTCACGCCCAACTGGGCCCACTTTACTAATTTCAATTGTACAAGCCTGATCCCATATTAATGTCCACGATGCACAGCCCATATATCAACATAAAGTCCACCTCCAATTTCGGCATTAAAACTTCAATCTATTTGATGATAAAAACAATCCAACCTTCCAAATTAATTTCCAAAAACCCATTCACGTGCAAGCATGCAAAAGCTAAAGCCCAAAACATCTCCATTTTCTTCTGATTTGCTTAATCCTCATGCAGTAACAAGCACGCATCATACCAGTTGTCCAGCCTCTACTCGTGTGCACTAGTTTGGGTCTAAAAACGACCTAATTTGCTCCAATCCCACTTTCGATCCCCGAATCTACAAAATAAACAACAAAGCATCAATTCTTTATAAATAATATCAAATCAAGAACAATTCGGGGCATAAATTAATCATAAAGATGATTAATTAACAAGTTGTCAAATCCCCTCACATTTGCCCATTACTCGTCCTCGAGGAATCATGAAAATTAATAGAAGTAACATCACCCATCAAACACAATCACAAAGGCAATCATCGAATCCTCGCCTAAACAAGTCTAGCTCATCAACACATTACTCAATTGCACAAAACTCAACAAATTACTATAAATAGCATACCCTCGTGTAAAGTAGTGTACATTGAATGAAAGAATGTACAAAGATTAGATTGATCAATCTATGATTTTCACCTAAGTGCCAATTATCAATTTCGAATGCATCATTCACTCCAATCTCCACTAATGTAGTTAACTCATGACTCGAGATCGTTAGGTCCTTCGAGCTTGTAATGTAGGGCTTGGGTTAAAGGTTAGGAAATTTTGGAATTTAGTGGCTTAACACACCAAGCTTACACATAATAAAACCCGTAGTAATTCCCTTTTCATCTACCGGACTCCCCTTATTTTCCTTACAACTATTTTCCCTCATTTTCACTCGTCGAGCTCTTGGTACTCAAAACACACTCTTACTTTCTTCGTTCTTTGCAAATTTCTATTCTTTTCTTTTCTCTGCTCATTTTTTTCTCTTTTCTTTTGACCTCTAAAGCACGGACACGCCTAAAAAATGGCCCGTGCAGTGTCCGACACGTGTCGGACACGGACACGGCCCGGACACGGCTCGGACACGTGTCGGACACGGCTGAAGGAGTGTCCGAAAAAAAAAAAAAAAAAAAAAATTGGGACACGGTGTCGGACACGGCGAGGTGGAGTGTCCGACACGGCTCGGACACGGCGGAGCAAATTTGATCATTTTTTTATGCTTTTTTTAATATTTTTTGGAGAGAAAATTGAAATAACAAAACTTATTTTAGTTTTTAATATTATATATTTATATAAATATTTTATGTTATATAGATTATACTTATAAAATATTTTTATTTTTATATAAAATATCTTTATTTATATATAAAATATATTTATTTATATAAAATATAGCCGTGTCGGAGCCGTGTCGTGTCCTAAGATTTTGAAAAAATCCGTGTCACCGTGTCCGTGTCGTGTCGTGTCCGTGTCGCCGTGTCCGTGTCCGTGCAACATAGCTTTTGACTTCTTTTTCTCTCATCAATTTTTTTCTCAATTCATCTTCAACAATATACAATATTTTCTCAAAGTTCAAACACGACAGAGAATACAAAGGAGCTCAAGATATCTAAGAAATACATACCCAAAATGAGTAAGCAAGGTGTGATTCAAAGTAGGGTAGGAAAATAATGTTGTGCATGTGGCTTGTAACGTGGCTAAGAAGAAAATGTGCACAACACGAGGCTTAATGGGGTCAAATGGGATGATTTTATTTGTGAAAAGATCAAGAAAAGGCTTACCACCGACAACGATCGCCTAAGTCACTTCCCAAATCAATCGTTAACTAAAAAATTTCGCCTCGAAGGGAGTTAAGATGCATTCTAATCAACTTTTAGACTAATTTGAAAATCAAAGACCTTTCTATCTAAGCAAAGTACATTAATTCATTCAATGGTGCGCAAGAAATGAGGGCATACTACTATACTAATTTATCAAATTCCACACAACTTTCATGCATTTAATAAGCCTAACTCGTTCTAGCAAAATTCAACAATCAAACCTCATAGAAAGCATTCAAAATGGGCAACATATTTCCATAATTATCAACGTCCTCGCATTTAAGCACAATTTGCAGCAACAACACAGCTATAAAAATAGGAAATTCAGCTTCAAAATTCGTCAAAATCAGTTCCTAAATGTCAGTTTACCGAACAGCCCTAAGAATTACTAATCACAGCCTTCAAAATTGACCAAAAAGACATCAAATTCAGCCTAAATCAATCCTAAATCATGCATAATATCAACACCAAAATTTCTGAAAATTTTCAGCAAATATATACACCCGGAAGCAGCCACTAAACCCCTTAAAACACTCCTAAAATGCGTAAATAATTCCAATAAAGCACTAAAAACTCCCCCCACACTGAAAACATGTTATGTCCTCAAAGCATGAAAAAGAAAATTGAGAGGACTTCCCTGATGTGCGGGGCCGCGCTGAGCACCTCAATAAGGGGGTGGTGGAATGAGGAGAAACCCGAGGATCAGATCTATGCTCTTCTTGAGATAGGTAATGTCCCGATCATGGTTGCACGGTCCTCCGAGCTGCTGCGAGGTGGAGGCTTCAGTTGTAGAGGGTGGAATTTGTTGTGCTTTTTTGCCTTTAAACACCTTCGGAACATTCTTTGGTAAGATACCTGCACGACACAAACTATACCTTTCACCGATTTTTGACAACATACACATGTTGTCAAGGCATTGCAAATCCAAAGGTTTCATGTTAACAGAAGCAGGTAAATGTGGCTCATCCAAATCAATAAAATGTTCATTCACAACAATTTGAGTCACAACATGTCCCAAAATCAGATTCCTAGAATATGCACATGCAGCTTTCATTTCAAGGGCAATCCAAAAGCCTAAATTCACCCGTCTACCCTCATGCATAGCCCACAAGAAGAACAAAGTAGTTTGTGACAGAATACCAAGACCGTTTATACGTCCCGCAAAAGAATAAAAAAGTAATCTATGTATATACCTAAGGGACGGATCAACCAAATCATAATCCTTAGAAGCACTAGGGATATAAGCAGCATTGGGTTTATTGGTAAAGGCTCTGTACACAGCAGTAGGATCAAACTCAGGCACATCGGTAAAATCACATAGACTATCCACATAATCAGCAGAATCTAACTCATCTTCAGCTACGAATCCAAGAAGCACATTAAAATCGTTCAACGACAGGCTAAAATGCTTCCCACACAAAGAAAAATGAATCGCAGCAGGCGAAGATAAATCAAATTCTTCAGGCAGTAAGAATTCAAACCTAGCATAGAATTCCCGTATCAAATCTTTAAACATGGGATTCTGCATCGTAAAATAATCTTTCCAGCCTATTCTATCAATGTATGCATTCACAGACTCATATAATCCCAAAGGAAATCTACCTTGCACAATTTTTTTCGAAGCAAGCTCACTGTACCTGTCTGAGTGACTTTCATTCGCAAATTCCGGCTCCGGAAAGATGTTGGTGCGAGGCTGCTGCCGGACTCCTATTCTGGACCGGGTTCTGCGTCGGGAAGGCGGCTTTGACTGAGGAGGCTCCGATTGAGTCTCTTCATCATCTGTAGGATCAGTTTCTTCGCTCGAAGGTGAAGAGGTGTTGGCCGAATGAAAACAGGAAGATGTGCCGGTCTCGGAGCCTGATGTCGCGGTTGTCTCGGAGGGTACCAACGAGGGGGATGGAACTGTGGTGGAGGAGGGACCTACGTCAGCCGGCGTTTCAGTCGCCGATAAAGGTGGTGGCAGAATGGCGAGGGACCTCGCCTGAGATTTCGCCTGGACTGTCTCTGTTGGGATAAATCGGGGCGGCGGTGGACGTTTCGATGGCTTGGGCGGGATGTGGCTCAGGTCAATCAACACCGGCGGCCGACGCGGGGCTTTGTCGAAGAGGTTGCTCATGATCCGATCAGAGCGGCGGACTCCTCTCACCGGAGGGGAACTTCGCCGCTGAAGTTGAGTGAGGGGGAGGGAGGAGGCGGCGGCCAAGTTGTCTTGGCGGAGCTTCGTTCGCCGCTCCTCCGCTGTAAGAACGGCGGACTGTGGTGGCGCCGTCTATGGTGATTCGGAAGAAGAAGGCGGCGGCCGTGCTTGGAATGTCGGAGAAGACGACGGCTGCGCCGTGTTGGTCGTCGGTTGGGGCTGAGGTTTCCTCTTTCTCGAAGCTTTGGCCATGGCGAAAAAGGAAATCAGGGCCGGAGAATGGGGAAGTTGGCGATGGTGTTGTAAGGTGGTGTATGGTGGTGGCGCTCTAAACCTGGGATGAGGAGGGCGGTTTGCGGAGGTTGTCGATGGAGAAGGTGGTGCGGCGGTGTTTGGCTGAGGGAGATGGTGGTGGAGCGGCGGAGAGGGAGACGAAATCTAGGGTTGTGAGAATTGGGGATTTGAATGGGGCTAGGGATTTGGAAATATTGAAATTGGGGAGTCTGAAATTGGGGGGGTTAAGTTGGGCGGTTCAGGATTCGCGGGTCTGGTTATCGGGTCGGTTCATTGGGGGGGTGGTCCACGAGTTAATATATAAGAGAGGGGAGGGTTTCTCGGGTCGAGTGAGGGAAAAAAGGGTCTGGGCTACTATCCAGCTAGTATTTGGAATTTGGAACATGGCTTGGGTGTTGGGCTTGACCACGCTCAAGGGTCACGTTATCAGCAAAATTGACAGAAAATTAGCAGCAACTTCTGGGCAAAAATCTGGAAAAATAAGCACACCTGCAACACAGGAAAGAGCAAAGAATCAACAAGAAAACAAGGAAAACCGGAAAAACAAAGGAAAACCGGAAAAACAAAAGAAAACACGAAAAAGCGAAACGGGGAAAGAAAATGACGTCTGAATCGCCATATTTGGGTTGCCTCCCAAACAGCGCCCTTGTTTATCGTCTCGGACTAGACGGGGTTGATTTAAAGGTTAAGCACTTGGAGGAATATCCTCCAAATGAGTCTCTTCAACTGTGGAAGGTTGGAAATTCTCGTAAAATGGTTTCAGCCGATGCCCGTTCACTTTCAAAATATTTCCGATTTTAACATCCTTGATCTCAACTGCTCCTTGTTGATTGAAATTCGTAACCACATATGGACCCATCCAACGCGATCTCAATTTTCCAGGGAAGAGACGTAAACGAGAATTGTAGAGTAGAACTTTCTGACCAATTAGAAATTGTTTCCTTGAAATCATGGAGTCATGAAAATTCTTCATCTTGGACTTGTAAATGATTGAATTCTCGTAAGCATCATTACGAATCTCTTCCAACTCCTGAAGTTGGAGCTTCCGTTTCTCTCCCGCTTCGTCCATATTCAAATGGCATTGCTTAATGGCCCAATAAGCTCGATGCTCCAATTCCACCGGTAGGTGGCATGCCTTACCATAAACCACTCGATAAGGAGACATCCCCAACGGGGTTTTGTAGGCTGTTCTATAGGCCCACAATGCATCGTTCAGCCTCACACTCCAATCCTTTCTGTTCGGGCTGACCGTTTTCTCGAGAATGGATTTAATTTCCCTATTTGACACTTCAGCTAGACCATTAGTCTGAGGATGGTAGGCTGTAGATGTTCGATGTGTGACATGATACTTGCTCAACAAAGACTCCAAAAGGTGATTGCAAAAATGGGTGCCACGATCACTTATGATTGCTTTCGGAGTACCGAACCTAGAAAAGATATGAGACCTGACAAACTCCACAACCACTTTAGAATCATTAGTACGGGTGGCTTTAGCTGCCACCCATTTTGAGACATAATTAACAACAAGGAGTATATAATGATTGTCAAAAGAAACGGGAAACGGTCTCATAAAATCAATACCCCAAACATCAAAAATTTCACATGGTTGTATAGGGTTCAAAGGCATTTGATTTTTAGGACCAGTATTTCCTGTTCTTTGGCAATTTTCATAGCTTTTGCAGCAGATATAGGCATCTCGAAACAAAGTAGGCCAAAAGAATCCACTTTCGAGTACTTTCAATGTAGTTCGTTTTGATCCAAAATGCCCACCACATGCAAAAGAGTGACAAAAATTCAAAATGGACTCAAACTCCTTTTCAGACACACATCTCCTAATTATCTGATCAGAACATATTTTCCAAAGATAAGGATCATCCCAAATGTAATACTTAGCATCACTTTTAATTTTATCTTTTTCAGAGCGTGAAAGATTATCGGGTAATAGACCTGATGCTAGGTAATTTACAATGTCTGCATACCAGGGCGTGGCCGTAGAGCGTGTCCACGCCTTACTGTCCAGTGCCGAAAACAGCTGTTCGTCAGGAAATTCATCGCGTATGGGCGTGGAATCGGTTATATCTCCTGGAATTCGGCTTAAATGATCAGCCACAAGGTTCTCACAGCCCTTCTTGTCCTGGATTTCGAGGTCAAACTCTTGCAAGAGCAAAATCCAACGAATCAACCTAGGCTTCGCATCCTTCTTCGTAAGTAGGTATTTCAAGGCTGCATGATCAGAAAAAATAATGACTTTAGTACCCAATAAATACGAACGGAATTTATCTAAAGCAAAAACAACAGATAGAAGTTCTTTTCCGTCGTGGTGTAATTAATTTGGGCATTGTCAAGCATTTTGGAAGCGTAGTAGATGACATGAGAGTTCTTGTCAATCCTTTGCCCTAGCACCGCTCCAACCGCGTAGTCACTTGCATCGCACATGATCTCAAAAGGGTAATTCCAATTCGGTGGTTGCATGATGGGAGTTGAAATCAATTTTTCCTTTAGCAAATCAAAGGTTTTCTTGCATTCATCATCAAATTCAAACTCCACATCTTTCTGTAGAAGCCGGCATAGAGGTCGAGTAATGTTGGAGAAATCTTGGATGAAACGCTTGTAAAAACCTGCATGACCAAGGAAAGAACGAATCTCCTGTACTCCGATGGGGTAAGGCAGAGATTTTACAATATCAATCTTAGATTTATCCACTTCGATGCCTTTACTCGAAACCACATGACCAAGTATTATTCCTTTATCAACCATAAAGTGAAATTTTTCAAAATTCAGGACCAAATTATGTTCAGCACATCGTTTTAGGACTTTAGCAAGATTCTCGAGACATTCATCAAAAGAATCACCATAAACAGTGAAATCATCCATAAATACCTCAATAATATGCTCAACATAATCAGAGAAAATGCTTACCATACATCTCTGAAAAGTTGCTGGTGCATTGCATAGTCCAAACGGCATCCTTCTAAAGGCAAATGTCCCAAATTGGCATGTGAAGGTTGTCTTGCTTTGATCTTCCGGAGCTACTGGGATCTGATAAAAACCTGAATAACCATCAAGACAACAATAATGAGATTTTCCCGCTAAACTTTCAAGCATTTGATCAATAAAGGGGAGGGGAAAATGATCTTTTCTCGTTAAAGCATTTAAACCACGGTAATCCATACAGACCCTCCACCCGTTTTGAACTCGAGTGGGTACCATATCTCCTTCATTGTTTTCCACAATTGTAATGCCCGTTTTCTTGGGCACTACCTATACGGGGCTTACCCACTCACTATCAGAAATCGGAAAAATCACACCTGCATCAAGGAGTTTTAGAATCTCCTTTTTGACAACTTCCATCATCGGGGGATTCAATCGGCATTGTGCTTGTCGTTTGGGCTTAGCATCATCTGTAAGAATGATCTTATGCATGCAGGTGGATGGACTTATGCCTTTAATGTCAGCAATTGTCCAACCAATGGCCAATTTGAACTCCCTAAGGACTCGGATCAGCTTCTCTTCTTCGAGTTTGTTGAGTAAATTGGAGATAATCACAGGTAGTGTTTCTCCTTCGCCTAGGTAAGCGTATTTCAAGTGCTCCGGCAGTTTCTTGAGTTCCAATTCAGGTGCCTACACAATGGAAGGAAGCAATTTAGTGTTAGAAACGGGTAAATCCAATTTAAGCACATTCCCAAACATAGGCTTTAGATACTCTAGTTCATGCACAGTATCACATAATTCCTCAGGCAAAACCATGGTTTTTGACCAATTAACCAAATTTTCAGCATGCAAATCATTGTAAAGTGCATAACTCAAAGCTTCTAAATTATCCAATTCGAAAACCTCATCAGTCAAATCATCAATCACATCAACACAAAACACACTAGACAATTCATCAGGATGTTTCACAGCATCGTAGACATTAAATTTAACAATGTCACCATCAAATTCAAGAGTTAACAATCCATTATGAACGTCTATTTTAGCTCTAGCAGTGCTAAAAAATGGGCGACCAAGCAAATATCAGAAGATTTGGAGGATTTATCATCCTCCATGTCTAGAACAAAAAAATCAGCAGGAAAAGCCAAATCGTTGACTTGTACGAGCACATCCTCCAATATTCCTTCCGGGTACACTACGGATCGATCAGCAAGCTGGATTATAATACTTGTACCTTTCAAAGGACCAAGATTAAGCGCAGTATAGACAGATAGAGGCATAACATTTATTGACGCACCCAAATCACACATAGCTTTCTTAATACCAAGGTTACCTATTTTACACGGAATTGAAAACATACCTTGGTCTCTGCATTTCGGTGGTAATTTCTTTTGTAAAACCGCGGAGACATTTTCTCCGACACTTACCCTTTCATTACCTTTGAGTTTCCGTTTGTTGGTGCAGAGCTCTTTAAGAAACTTCGCATAGCGTGGGATTTGTTGAATAGCATCCAACAAAGGAATGTTGACTTCAACCTTTCGGAATGTATCAAGAATGCTTTCTTCCTCTTTCTGTTTCTTCGTCTGAGCCAAGCACTGTGGAAACGGAGGTGGGATCACCAGTGGCTTAGGCTGCTTGACAATTTCTGACTCTCTGTCTCGACTGGAGCCTACGGCGTGGTCACGCTTAACGGTCACGTCAGCTTTCTGTTCAGATTCTGCCTCATTCTGACTTGCTTTGGGTTTGTCAACCGGTGGAGGCAGTTCCTTACCACTCCTGAGTATAATCACACTCACGTTCTTCCTGGGATCCTCCGTTTGCGAGGGCAATTTCCCTTGATTCTCAATCCTGCTCAAAACCGTAGCAATCTGTCCCAATTGAGTTTCCAAATTCTTGACTTGATTTTCCAAGTTGTTGAATCGGATGTCTTGGGGGTTGAGGGTTTGATTGGGTTGTTGGTTTTGTTGGGATTGTGGAGGTCTAGGCACGAAATTCTGGAAATTGGGTGGCTTCGGTTTCTGGGCATAGCTAAGGCTAGGGTGGTTTTTCCATCCGGGGTTATACGTGTTAGAGTAAGGGTTGTTATTTTGTGGATGGAAACCTGCGGCGTTCACGTCTTCTCATGTACCTTCTTGTAAGGACGGGCATGCATCGGTCGGGTGAGAAGGGCTAGCACATAATTGGCAAACTGTTGCCGGTTCTGGTGTTCCTGCATTCATGTTAGAAACCAAAACAGATAACATATTCTTGATTTCATCAAACTGGGAAGAGCTTACCTCTTTTACCTGTCTCGTCATGTCGGACTTAGCATAGTATTTTTGTGAAACTCTTGAGATTCTGCTAATCATGTCCGTCAATTCTGCAGGTGTTTTGATCATAATGGAACCTCCACTCGAAGCATCCAACTGCCTTTTGTCGGCAGGCATCAGGCCCCTATAAAAGTTGTGGACAACTGAATTCTACTGCAGGTTGTGATGTGGGCACATTGCAAGTAAGTTCCGGTATCGTTCCCAATACTCGTGTAGGCTCTCATGTTCCTTTTGCTTAATGGTGATTATCTCCTGAAGGAGATCTAAGTATCGCTCAGCTGGGAAAAACCTGTCCGAAAACTTATCGTGCATCTGCTGCCAAGTAGTGATGGTTGCTGATGGTAGGGAGTATAACCATTTCTCCATTGCATCTTGTAAAGAGAACGGAAAAGCACGTACCTTGATTTGGTCCTCGGTAACTCCGTGAGGCTTGGTAGAGCAGCAAACCGTGTGGAACTTACTTAGATGTTGGTGAGGGTTTTCGTTTTCCAGACCTCGAAAAATGGGAAGTAGGTGAATTGTGCCCGTCTTCAGCTCGAAATCAGCAGCCACCTCTGGAAAAGTGATACAGAGGGGCTGCTTTGTGGTAGTGGGACGCACCAGATCTTCCATGGTCCTACGTTCTCCTGCTTCTGCTGGTAGTGCCATAGTTAGGGCGTGGTCACGCTCAATGGTCAAGTTGTATTTCTGATCACTTGAACTGTCCGTTTCAGTTCCCGATTCTATCTCCTTGACCAAATCTGATGTCTCAGCTTGTTTCTTGCGTGATCGGGTTTCTTGCCTCCTTTTCCTAGCAGTTTTCTCAATTTCTAGATCGAAGAGAGGGGTGTCCTTTCCGCGAATGCTCCTGTTCATAAAAAGAAATAAAATCGATTAAAAACACAATCCCCGGCAACGGCGCCAAAATTTGACAGGAGTCGAATCTGTAAAAAATAAACATAAACCTATTCACAACTAAACAAGAGAGTATAGCATAAACAAGGTCGATCCACAGAGACTGATTGATTTATTTCTCACAATCGCAAGGAATTCACGAAAAGCAACAATTAAAAAGGGGGGGTTTTTTAGTTTTTAAAACTAAAGGATGCAACTAAAATAAAATAACAAGAATTAAAAACTAATTAAAACTATCAAGCAAAATCACGTAGGATTAAATCAATAAGAGAGAGAATTACCTAGCCAGGGATATTCGATTCGAATTGTTATATTGATCATTGACTCAAGGATTAATTCAAGTTATTCAGACAGATTGGCTATAGTTGATAGAGACACTCAACTCAACCTTGTTTTTACTTAATTAGTCGGATAACCTAGAGACACTCGACAGTTATCTTCCATAACAAATTCACAACCCGTAGAGACACTCGACAGGATTTAATGAATTCGCAGCATTAAGAACCATAAAAACACCAACCCTAATTAACCAATTCGTGACACACACAAGATTTAAATTAGATTATAAAATCCCTTAGTGAACGAGGAATTCTATCGCTAAAACCCTGTCACTAATTTACCACAAATTATCAATCAACTTTACTACACTTCAAGCATCAAGATTGGCAATATGCAATTAAATCTATCTAGATAGTCGGACCCTACCACTAAATAAATCAATCACAATAAACGCGAAACATGGAGATAAGATAAATGCCTAAATAATCATGAATTGAATAAAACGTTTAGGTCTCACAATATCCAAAAACGAATCTTAATCCCTAGCTAGATAATTAAGAGCTTAGCTACTAAAATCCATGAAAACAATAACGGAGGAATTCTTTAACATAAATAAAACTAAAAACGAAAGGGAAGAATTAAACTAAAACGAAAGATTGTGCCGAATTCTTGCTCTTGATGTTGCTCGCGAAAGCTCCAGAAACTGCTGCTCAAAGATGTTTTTCCGTCCTCTCCAAAGAGCTGCTGTCATGTCGTTATATAATCCTCCAAAGTCATGTCCCAAGAATTCTTAAGCAAATAAGATTCCTAAGTCCATTCAAAGTCTGGACTCCAAAGCTTGCTCTCAAAGGATTAATCACACAACCGGGCTTCTCTAATTAATTCCCAACACATGTGCTAGCCCACTAATTCCTCCAGCCAAAAGTCACGCCCAACTGGGCCCACTTTACTAATTTCAATTGTACAAGCCTGATCCCATATTAATGTCCACGATGCACAGCCCATATATCAACATAAAGTCCACCTCCAATTTCGGCATTAAAACTTCAATCTATTTGATGATAAATACAATCCAACCTTCCAAATTAATTCCCAAAAACCCATTCACGTGCAAGCATGCAAAAGCTAAAGCCCAAAACATCTCCACTTTCTTCTGATTTGCTTAATCCTCATGCAGTAACAAGCACGCATCATACCAGTTGTCCAGCCTCTACTCGTGTGCACTAGTTTGGGTCTAAAAACGACCTAATTTGCTCCAATCCCGCTTTCGATCCCCGAATCTACAAAATAAACAACAAAGCATCAATTCTTTATAAATAATATCAAATCAAGAACAATTCGGGGCATAAATTAATCATAAAGATGATTAATTAACAAGTTGTCAAATAAATTTCAAAAAAAATTCAAAAATTAACTCGTATTTTTATAATATAATAGAATATTAAAAAAAATGGTTAGTAAAATAATTTTTTTCTATAAACATGTGATTATTATTTGAGAATAACGTGATTTATAATGTTAATATTATATAAATTTGTCTAAATTATACAATTTTGTTAATTAGAAAGACATACATGATTGTAATATGATTAGAATTAACCAAAAGTTTACGGACAAAAAGATATGCGTTTGTTTAAAGTTAAACAATTAGAATTTCATTATGATTAGTTTAGTAGAAAATATATTACTCGATCGAAATAATTTTATGTATCTAATTTATATTTTACATAATTGTCATATTGATTGAATTTTATTAAATTTATATAAATAAGAATTTAAATAGAGTTGATATAAAACTTTATTATAATTACACTTAGAATTAGATCTTAATTAAGATTATAAACAATTTTTTAATGTGGATACAATTTATTTGAGTTAGATTTAGAATTTGATTAAGATTAGACTTGTAACCAAATTCCTATACATCTCACCCGTTTTTCAACCTGTTCGACCTATTTTGGACTTGTTCTACTAGTTTTAGGCACGTTTTTTACCTCTTTACCCACCTAGATCCATTTTACCCATATTTTATCCATTTTGAACCCATTTTATACATTTGGATCCAATTTACCCATTTTCGATCCATTTTACCCATTCGGATCCATCTTACCCATTTGGATCTATTTTACCCATTTTGGATCCATTTAGATCCATTTTACCCACTTGTATCCATTTTACCCATATTTTACCCATTTTACCTACTTGGATCCATTTTACCCAGTTAGAACCATTTTAACCATTTTAATCAATTTTATCCATATTTTACACATTTTTTGATCCATTTTACTCATTTTGAATCCATTTTACACATTTGAATCTATTTTACCCACTTGAATCTATTTAACTCACTTGAATCCATTTTACCCATTTGGATACAATTTACCCATTTTGAATCCATTTTACCCACTTGAACTTATTTCACCCATTTTGGATTCATTTTATCCATTTAGATCCATTTTACGCACTTGGATCCATTTTACCCACATTTATCCATTTTGAATCCATTTTATCCATTTGGATCCAATTTACCCATTTTTTATCCATTTTACCCACTTGAACTTATTTTACCAATTTTGGATTCATTTTATCCATTTAGATCCATTTTACGCACTTAGATCCATTTTATCCACATTTACCCATTTTGAATCCATTTTACCCAATTTGGATCCATTTACCCATTTGGATCCATTTTACCATTTTGGATCCATTTTATCCATTTTGGATCCATTTTACCCATTTTGGATCTATTTTGTGCATTTAGGTTCATTTTACACACTTGGATCCATTTTACCCATATTTTACGCAGTTGGATTCATTTTACCCATTTGGATCCAATTTAACCATATTGGATACATTTTTACCCACCTGAACTCATTTTACCAATTTTGATCCATTTTACCAACATTTACCCATTTTGGATCCATTTTATCCATTTGGATCAAATTTACCCATTTTGGATCCATTTACCCATATTGGATCCATTTTATCCATTTGGATCTAATTTATCCATTTTGGATCCATTTACCCATTTGGATCCATTTTATCCATTTGGATCCATTTTACCCATTTTGGATCTATTTTGTGCATTTAGGTTCATTTTACCCATATTTTACCCATTTTGGATCCATTTAACCCACTTGGATCCATTTTACCCATTTGGATCCATTTTATCCACTTGAACTCATTTTACCCATTTTGGATTCATTTTATCCATTTAGATCCATTTTACCCACTTGGATCCATTTTACCCAAATTTATCCATTTTGAATCTATTTTAACCATTTGGATCAAATTTACCTATTTTGGATCACTTTACCCATTTGGATCCATTTTATCCATTTGGATCCATTTTATCCATTTTGGATCTATTTTGTGCATTTAGGTTCATTTTACCCACTTGGATCCATTTTACCCATTTTGGATCCATTTAACCCACTTGGATCCAATTTACCCATTTTGGATCCATTTTACTCACTTGAACTCATTTTACCCATTTTTGATTCATTTTATCCATTTAGATCCATTTTACTCACATTTACCCATTTTAGATCCATTTACCTATTTGGATCCATTTTATCAATTTGGATCTGTTTTACCCATTTTGGATCTATTTTATCCATTTGGATTCATTTTACCCGTTTTGGATCTATTTTGTCCATTTAGGTTCATTTTACCCACTTGGATCCATTTTACCCATTTTGGATCCATTTAACCTACTTGGATCCATTTAACCAAATTGGATTCATTTACCCATTTTAATCAATTTTTTCCATATTTTACCAATTTGGATCCATTTTACCACTTGATGTATTTAACTCACTTGGATTTATTTTACCCATTTGGATTCAATTTACCCATTTTGTACCCATTTTACCTAGTTGGACTCATTTTACCCATTTTGGATTCATTTTACCCATATTTTATCCATTTTGGATTCATTTTACCCATTTGGATCCATTTTATCCATTTTTTATCCTTTTTATCCATTTAGATCCATTTTACCCATTTGGATCAATTTTACCTACTTGGATCCATTTTACCAATTTTAATCAATTTTATCCATTTTGGATCAATTTTACCCACAAAGGGACAATCAAAGTAACGCAGGCTCGAAACTGCAATTCTAACAAATTTGTGGGCGATCATTATTGTAAGGATATTTTGACGACCAATAAATTTTAAAAAAATTCAAAAATTAACTCGTATTTTTATAATATAATATAATAGACATGTGATTATTATATGAGAAAATTGTGATTTATAATGTCAATATTATATAATTTGTCTAAATTGTATAGTTTTGTTCATTAGAAAGACATAAATGACTGTAATATCATTAGAATTAAACGGAGTTTATGAACAAAAAGAGATGTATTTGTTTGGACTTAAAAATTTTGAATTGCATTATGATTAGTTTAGTAGAAAATATATAATTCGATCTAAATAATGTTTATGTATTTAATTTTTATTTTACATAATTACCCTATTGATTGAATTTATATAAATAGGAATTTAAATAGAGTTTGTAACGCCCCGATTTTCAGACAGTCAGGTACGCTCGACACGTGTGGGTTTCGAGCGTTAGGACTTTATTTTATTATTTTCGTTTATTTAATTTATACGTGTTATATTAATTTCTATAAATTGTTTACAACATGATTACGTGAAAATTATATGAAATTCATTTCATTTTGAGAATTCTCTTACGAGTGGAATTTAATTGTTACATGAATTAATTGTCCAACTTGTATTAATGGCATAATTGCCCTTAATTGCTCATTTCCTTTTCTTTAAGGACCAAATTGCATGATTCTTTCTTGGACTAAATTGATCACTTTCCAAACTTGACATACTTAATTGCATAACTTATAGAACTTTAAGGATTTAATCACAAATATTGCTTTTCCCCTTAAATATATCGTGATATACATTTCTTCCACAATCATCATCTTCATTTCATGCCGATCATCCCATATTTGATTCCTTGCTCCACCGAACCAAAACCTCCAAAAAGGGAAGGGAAGATTTCATCAAATTCATCAAGTTTTCCAAGAAAAATATTGATTTTGGGAGCTCCCTCATCCTTCTAGCTTCATCTTCTTCTTCTATTTTCTTCCAAGGTAAAGATGGAGATATATGTGATTTCTTGAGAATTCTATATGAAACTAGGGTTATGGTTTCTATGTAATAGCTTGCATATATGATGTTAGAAGTATGATATTAAGCTTTAGACTTGAATTTCATGCCTAAATATTAGGAAATATGGAGTTATATGTTAAGGGAAATATGAACTTGAATTGTTGATTATGATGATCAAGGTGTGATATAAGTGTTCATATTGAATTTTATCATGCCTTAAGTATCCATATATGGTTCTTTCATAAAGTTATGCAATTAGAGGTGGAATTATGATGCTTTTGGGGAGTTTTGGCCATGGTTCGAAGGTCCCCTGTTTCGTCCCCTGCTTCTGCATCTTCTGTAAAACGGGAACGGCCCTTCCCGTTCCCTTTGTAGTTGGGGAACGGCTGTTCCCATTGATTTGAAAATTATGCAGGCGGCGAGGAAGGGAACGACCGTTCCCACTTTGTCTCACAGACGGGAACGGCCGTTCCCATCTTCGGGGAGCATTTCGGGACTGGGGAACGGCCCTTCCCATTTTTCACTAAAGCCTGGAACGGCCGTTCCCAGCCCTCTAGAAGTGCAGAAACTTTCTGCATAAAATTACATTTTTAGCCCCTCAATCCGATGGCTTATTTGACCCCAAATTGCTATTATATGATTAATTATGTGTCAAAACAAGATGCTACCATGCTACATTGTTTGTTGCTCGATGTCTCGTACATGATCATGCCGTGTGTCTTATATGAGGTAATAGTCTTGAATTATGGTCTCATGCACGTACATTGTCCCGTTTCTTGTTCAGTTATTCTCCAGGGAGGAGATGGTCGAGCATGAGCACGTTCACATGTCCACGAGTCGTGTGTCGCCTATCAGGTGAGGTTTAATTGCTAGTTATATAGAACCCGTATAACCTTTACGTGATCTTTCGGCCAAAGGTATTTATATTTATAATTTCATGAAATTACTTATCATTTCAAGTCATGTTCACACAAGCAAGCCATGTTATTGTCATGAATCAAGCATGTTTTAGGCGAGTAGCATGACCGTTCACGTTGGGCCCGAGGGTAGTGACTAGAGCCAACCGGGAAAGCAAGGGCTGACGGGTAACTCTAGCGCTATCCTCACCACATTTGGGGTCACCCCTGAATCCGCTAGGAGGTTAGTGGAGGAAGGAGCTCCGGGCTTAGGGATTCATGTACCCTCTGCTCAACATGCATGGATGATGGGGCCTTGCAATCCCATCATCAACCGGAGGAAGAAGGAGACTGGGGATGGGTCCGGCACCACGGATCGTCCTCGGGTTATTGCATGATTTCCATTTCATGAATGTGTTACCTGATTACACATGCACGATTGCACGATAATTGAATTGCCTGGTCACCTATTGTTAATAAGCAAGCACGCATGTTCATGTACATTGGGAGTTCGGTTGGAGACCGCCCTTACTCGCCGGGGCCATGTATTGATTGCATGTAAATGAACAAGAATTTAATATTGATAGTTGTATTCTCGGGCAAAGCTATATTATTATTGAACTCGTATATTAATCTTATATAAATCTTTACCCGAGAATATGACTTGCATGTTATCTGCGCTAATACGTATTTAAACCCCTCACTCGATCTTGACAGACTGACGCCTCCACCTTTCAGGTTATTGCAGGTGCACGCTAGGCGGGAAGTGAGTCGAGTCCAGTTCATGTAGTCGAGTCAATCATGGTCCGTGTATTTGATTAATTATTGTTGTTATAGAATTATAGTTATGGTTATTGTTTTATTTGGAGATGATAATGTATTAATATATGAAGTTAGAACATATTATATTTGGTAACTGAGTAATATCATGATATGATCAATTGATACTGGTTGAATTATGCTTCCGCTTTATTTTTGTCGCATGTATAAGTTATCCCACCTAGCTTGTCGTGTATTGCATTGTCACCCGTTCGCTATAGGTGGGTTCATGTACGGATTGGCCGTTTCGTATGTGGATTGATCTATAGTGCGGGGGTGCGGTACCTCCACGTGTTAAGGGGTGCTACAGAGTTGATATAGGACTTAGTTATAATTACACTTAGAATTAGAACTTAATAATATTTATGTATTAATTTTTTTTATCTTATATTAATTGCAATTATGTCAAACCTTACAAACTGTATATTTTTATATATTGTTATCAAGTTTTAAAATACTTTAAACATAAATTAGAATTTAAAAAAAAAAAAAAAGGAAAAAGAAAAACGTTTCGGGTTGGCCGGGTTATCTGATCGGGTCAACCCGAACCCGATCGGGTCGGATTCGGGTTGGGATTTTCGGGTTCAAATTCGGATCGGGTTCGGGTTGGAAATTTTCATGTAATACCCCTATCTCAACCCGATCTGACCCACCCGAATTGACACCCATGTTTTTTAGTTTGTTATATTGATTGTTTTGTCACGCTAATTCAATAAAATCTAAAACTTGGTCCAAATTCAGTTCTATTTTCTACAATCATTAAATAGACATTAAGACATCAAATATATTCGGACGAACTTGTTCATATTGGACTAGATTAATTAAATTTTAGTTAAGTTTGGTTACATTAAACTTAGGGAAAATAACTTATCTTCTCTACTACCTTTATATTTTTATTTTTTCATTCGAACTTTTAAGTATTTTAAATTATCATTTATACTTTGTCATTTCGGCCATTTAGTTGCTAACACACATCTTATTTTTCGCGAATAATTAATAATTTTTTATGAAAATTGAGCCAGGTGTTAACACTAAAATGACTGAGATAATAATTTAAAATTTTTACAAAGTATATATGATAATTTGAAATTTTTTACGAAGTATAAATATTAATTTATAATATTTAAAGAATTTGGAGAAAAAAAATTAAAAAATATACATAGAGTATGTTGTTTTTCCTCGAAAACTTAAATCCATCTTCCTCATGAAATTATAATTCAAATCTAATATTAAAGTAATAAATATATTATACTTGTGGTTAAAATATATAAATTTTTATCAAAGAAAATAACCAATTAAATATATCAATGTTCTAGAATGATTCATAGTAACTAAGGGTGTTTCACGTGATTAAAATACTCGTATTAAAACTTCCGAGAATATTCGGCTGCCGCGCCTCCGTCACTCCGCCACCACTCAATTATTAGCGCCTCCAATTTCTTTTGTATATATACTTTGATCTTTTTTATTTTGATTCTTGTGGAGCAGTCAACGCGCCAAACGCATTCAATGTCGATTCCATTTCCGACCTATATATATACGTGATAATTTGCATAACTGAACAAAGGGAAAACGGATTTTGATTTGAACACGCAAAAAACTCTCATCTCCATAACCAGCGGAGCTTGAAGCAACAGAAAAAGAATCAGCAAAATGGGCAGTGAAGGAAGACAAATCAGCTCCGAGAAGAAGCTGAGATTGTTGTGCCTTCATGGGTTTCGAACCAGCGGCGAGATTATCAGGAAACAGGTCACCGGAAAGTGGCCGGAATCTGTTCTGGAGAAGCTGGATCTTGTCTTTGTGGACGCCCCTTTTCCGTGCCGGGGGAAGTCTGATGTTGAGGGAATCTTTGATCCTCCCTATTATGAGTGGTTCCAGTTCAACAAGGTCTGATTTTTATCTTTTTTTTTTTTTTTTAAATACTAATAAAAACTGTTTGTTTGTTTGTTTTGTATTTTGGTGCTGTTGTTTGGGGTTTTGGTTTGTTATCTGAAATGGCTTTTTGTTTGTTTTTGGGTTTGATTCAGGAATTCACAGAGTACCAGAACTTTGAGGAGTGTCTTGCTTATATAGAAGATTTCATGATAAAAAATGGGCCATTTGATGGCCTTCTTGGATTTTCACAGGTATGTTTAGTTTATCTGATCTTAAAATTCGTGTTTTTATTCTAGAATTGGCGTCGTGTTAACCAATCACACCGCCGGTGTAAAATTACGCTTGTATGAATTATTGGGTTGTGATCAAAACGTTACAAATCTGCCAGAATATTTTCCAGCTCCGGATATGATCACAGTAATATTAATTGAATCCGCATTTACATGAACTGGTAATGCAAGACTCATATTGTGCTTGGTCTATCATATCATAGTGTAATTTAGGCACATGTACCGTCATTCGTATTCATAATGCTCCTTCATAGAGCAGTGACCCTTGTGTTTGTAATGAAACGCTACCTAATTTGCGTTTTCTGATGCTGTTAAACA
This sequence comes from Lantana camara, assembly GCA_037501455.1. Classification (NCBI taxonomy): domain Eukaryota; kingdom Viridiplantae; phylum Streptophyta; class Magnoliopsida; order Lamiales; family Verbenaceae; genus Lantana; species Lantana camara. The sequence continues at coordinate 22,492,251 of CM074855.1, read as the reverse complement.
TAGGGAGCCATTCTATCAGCTGCATTACCTGGGCTACAATCTAAGGTAACTTATCTTAATACCTATCGACTTTCATTTCATCTATAATCCATAAGACGAGTTTTCGACATTTGGATGACGTATATCCGGTTTTCGTGTTGCAGGGAGTGGCTCTTACAAAAGTACCCAAGATCAAACTTCTTGTAATAATCGGAGGGGCAAAGTTCAGAAATCCATCTGTGGTTGAGAAGGCATATTCTTCACCAATTCAATGTCCATCTGTTCACTTTTTAGGTAATTCCAATGCTTCCCAAGCTATGCAATTTTGAATCAATGTACTATTCTACCCTTGGTTGGTTTTGCAACGTTGAGGGGCAAGATGGTCGTTTTGGGATTGATTAGCCCTTCCTCCCATTCTACTACGACGTTGAGGGCAAAATGGTCATTTGAAGATATATTAGCCACCGTCCTGCCCGTCCTACTACTATAGGGCCACTACCATGCAATGTTTTCTCACCTAGATTTTAAGTAGAATTATCTGCCTTCCTTTGACTATGCAGGATTTCTTTCAATATAGTTGCAGTTCTATGAATGAATCATGTAGTTATTGCCTTAACCATAAATGCCAAGATTAGCCTTTTTTGCACTAGGATATCATAGATGTGAAAGTTTGGCTGCTATACTGAAGCTGCTTTTATAGGTAGTACAAACTGGCTTATGAGTTATGAGCTCTCAATTAATGTCTTTTGAATTGAATGGCATTCTAGAGGCTCTAAATGTTTCTCCATCATGCAAAATTAGGCAGTGTTTGCAAACTCTAAGGAAGGCACTTCTATGGAATTTCTTGGTTGTTTAAAGGACTTTGAGGGTGTGTGGAAAATTATCTCTTGCGTATTTTAAGAAGAAATAAACTAGAAGCTCGATGCACGTTCTGAAGATCTTCTAGCTTCTACGTAACTTTTCTTTCAAACATTCACCATTTTACGACTCTCAACCATAACTTCTACTTCTAATTCTTCAAAAGCAGAAATTTTTGTACACCCCCTTAAAAGTGATCCTTCACAAGTACTTTATTATTGTTTTAACTTTTTTTAATTTACTATTGCCATATAAAACAGGGGACCAGGATTTCTTGAAGACATACGGAACTGAACTTTTGGATTCATTCGTAGATCCGTTGGTGCTTCATCACCCAAAGGGCCACACTATACCGAGATTTGGTAATAATCTACCCATAAATCTTTCACTTGCAATCTAGTTTTTAACGTGGATCGGTCAGATCAGTGTTAATTATGTTGGTGGGTGTGTAACGCTTATCATTTGAGTTAGTGTAACTGCGTGTGCCTTTGTGACCAATCGCATATTACAAGTGTAACACGAAATGCAGTGTGATTGGTTGGATTTGACTAAATCGGGTTCTGAGTAAAGTTTCTTGTGTCTTATCTGAAGATGGTTTGAGTCAAATTGAATCTTACTGTCTTGTTGCTTGTTCAGATGAGAAAACCTTGGGGGAAATGCTTAGCTTTCTTGAGAGGATGCAGAAGGAGATTAAAGGGATGAAGAAAGAAAAAGAAGCTTTAAATAATACTTTCGAGGAAAAAGAATTGGAGCTTTGAAAATTGGGATATTCATATTTGTGTTGTAATAAGATGATAAACATTAATTAATTAATGTATGAAGTGATTAATACAGTGTTCACACATTTGTGCCATTTATGGTCTTCATTTTTGACATTTTTGTTATTCTTTCTTCTTCCTTTTTCTTTTTTTTTTTTTAAAAAAATTATCATATCGTCCAATGTTTCGATAAACTTTCCGATTTCAATCAAAGTCACTCGTTAAAGAGCTATGATATATGGATATTTTTAAATTTCTATCTTACCGGACACCAATTACATGGTAAATTATTAAAAAAATGGATATTTTGTCGTATCGATTGTGTTTGTTTGTGCACCATGTAAGCAACTCATATTTGGATATGATTATTATCATACATGTGCATGCACAAGAACGTTAGTAAAAAACAAACATGTACATGTGACCTCCAAAAATATTGCAAGAATCCAAACACTTGCATGTGTTGATTTATGGATCCAATGAAGCAAAAACATTGTAAAAGATACCGATGGAGCCAAATGTAGCTGGTGGGGGCAGCCGCCCCCTCAAAATTATACGATTCTAGATCCATTTTTGTAATTCCAAATAATAAAGTCACAATATAATCACATAATATGCAAGAAAATCAAAAGAACTAAAACAGCCAAAGGAACAGGAATTAATGAAAAATGAAATTTCTATAAGAAAGATTTTGAGCTTACATATATTGTACAAAACCCTAAAGTCTAAACTAGAGCAAAGAATCACAAGGTATACATATCTCTGCAAAATTAAGTATTTTTCTATGGAATTTGAGCTATCTCAAGCAAAATTTTGTGCAATGACTGAGGCTTGGAGAAGAAAGGGCAATGATCACTTCCCTTGATCTTGAAAACTCCTTCGGGTGGATTTTCCCGCACGAGTTTCTCTTGCACATCGGGTGAAAGGGCATTATCATCCAGGGTTTGAATGTAGAATCGTCGTCCCGTTCCATATTTTTCAGCTGATAAAGAAAGTGGCTCTGTAATAGGACCTAGAGGGATAGGCCTCAAGGAAACCATGGCTAAAGCAACATCCTACAAGAAGAAGATAATAAATAAATTGATCTTGTGATCAAGAAGTAGGCTTTGAATATTTACATCCACACACCATGAAGTTTGAACTAATAAAGAAGTTCCAGTGGTATATTGGTTATTTTAAAGAAATGCGGGTCTTTTTTGTAATTAGGACAAACCCTAGGGGCGTGGCTGTTATTTACCATTTTGATCTCAAAAGACAGCTCCTTATTTACCACAACCACACCCCATTAAATTCAAACCAATCACATAATATCATGTGTGCATAGGTAATTTCCAAAACAAAGGGGCCTTTTTTGTAATTAAGTCAAACTTTAGGGGTGTTGATGAGATTTAGCCTTAAGCTCACAAAAGAATGCATAAGGTACCTTTGTAGGAGATTGATTGAAATATAGCCCCTGCAGATGCTGCTTCTCAAACATGAACCCGGTTGGAGGATTGTCTTTACCATTGCCGTAAATTAGAGATTTTGATCCCGGCGAAAATATTTCAGCAGAACCAAGCTGCAAGACAAAAAAAAAAATTAATTAATTAAAATCTTGAAGCCGAAATATAAGTTATCGATCCTTCAAATTCAAATGTCTATTTTTCATACTCCGCAGAAAGATAATCAAGAACCATTTCATATGTAGAACCAAACCTCTTCAGCAAACACATCGAAAGCTTTCTTGCCATCAGATATCATTGTGGCACAAAGGTAAACAGCTTTTGAGATTTTGTGAGGAATTTGCTCCAAAGCATAGGAAATGGAAGCACCTCCACTACTATGGCCAACCAATATTACCTTCAAAGAAAATCGTCTCAAGAATTAAACAGAGGAACTATACATGTGGAGAAAAATTGATGCTATCTTAATGATTAATTTCCTACCTTATCATCCTCCGGTAATTTCTCCAGGAAATCGATCAATGGTTTTGAGTACTCAGCCAGCGTGGTGACATCTTTTGAGTCCGTTAGATTAATGCCGGATCCTGTTAGATCCAAAGCTGTTGGTTGAAATCCGGTTTCTTCAAGTAGAGCAATTGTTTTGTACCAACACCAAGCTCCAAATCCTTCACCATGTACCAAAACAATCTTTTTTGTTTTGATATTCTCCAAAAATTCTGGAAACTATATAAGAAAACACTCTTTATATAAGTAATGAAAATGCAGTATTATCATTTATTAGATTAGTCTTGAAAGTTGAAAATCATAAATTACCCATTACATTGCAAATCTAAGTTCAGGGCTTTCTTGGCAGCCAATTGAATATCAAAAACTGTCAATTACTCACCACACACACACACACATATACATACATACATACATATCTGAATCAAGAATCACTATAAGACTAGAAAAATCACAAAAGAGCTCCTCAATGTCTAAAGAAGTCCCCTTTACTTTCTATACAAAAAAGCTGAAGAGAATTTCTTTATTCCCCACTTTTTAGCAGCATCATGAAGCTTGCTCTCACTTTTCATCAACTAAAAGCACCAGCTAATTTAAAATAATAAGCACCGAAATATCATAAACAAATAAACAACACATAATACAAAGAACCCAGCTTTTGTTTCCCCTTTAGATCCTAATCATTACTCCTCAAACACAAGAAAAGCACGAAATCAACTCGAATCATCTCCACCAACATATTAAACACCAGTAAAGGCCAAAAAGGAAGCTGATCTAAACTTCAAAAAGAAGCAAAAAACAATAAGTGTGAAAAATTCACCTTCTTATTATTGGTGGCGTTTGAGAAAGGGTCAGACAAACTGGCGGCGCGGCGGCGAGAGGAGGTGGATCCAATCCGCCGTGACATGGAACCATTGTCAAATCTTTGAGAAAGCTGATGCTGCTGAATTGCCATAGCAAGTGCTTGTTTGTGCAGCAATTCTTCTTCCTTTGAAGTCCTCCTCCGAGACATCGAACCCCTTTTACTCTTTGATCCAATCCCACCATTCTTGTTATCCCCCTTAACCATACAAATGAACTTATTCCCCATTCTTGCCGCAAAAAGATTGGATTTTTAACAGAACCCGGATTTTATTTTCTTCAAAAGAGAGCAAAATCGATGTGGGTTCTCGAGATGGAAAAGAATGGCATTGGCAGCCTGGCAGGGGTAGGGTAGAACACTAGAACCGTAGAAGAGAGAGAATAGGGGGTGACGGTGGAGGGTGGTGGAGACTAGAAAGAGATTGCCAATATATAATTGCGGTAATTATAGTAGCTGAAAAGGATTACAGAAGGAAAGAAATTGTGTGGGAATCAACACCTCAACACAAAAATCCCAGCTCAACTGCAATTGCAAGCAACAGCATAATTACACCTAGCCCCCTTCTCTCTCACTCACGCACACACACAGAGACACTTTCTTTTAGTTTTAGCTAAGTTTCTTGATTCTTTGGTGTGAAATTGGTTGGTATATTTCGTTGGAGGACAGAAATTGGCATTAGAAAGGTTGAAAGTTGTGGGTTTTCACTTTTCAGTGAAGAATGGTTGAAGTGGTCCTAACTTTTTAGTTAAATGTGATGATTGTGTGTTTTAGTCAAAAGAAGGGTAATTAGTTTCGTGGCACTACGATTAGGTTACTAACTCCGTAACATGTATTTAATGTTTCCAACACTAGAGACAATTTTTATTTTAGTCAAGATTTCTTTTTCTTCCTTAAAAATTTTCGTAAGAGAAATTCAAATTTGAATTATTATCTAAAAAATCTTTAATTATTTGGATCAATTTTTATTGATTCCTTTTGATCAAAATTTATTGATTGAGAACGAATAATAATAATTATCATTATTATTTGATTTCGTAACAAAATTTTGGGATTGAAGTATGTCACATTTTTCTACATGTTAATATCTAACTTGAACTTCTGGTATTGACTATTTTTTAAATTATTCATAATTTATGTATGTTCGACCTTGAGATAATTCTTTTGAAACATCTTGACCTGTCTTGGAAACCATCCGTCCGCATGTTGAGGAGTGAAAATGCTTACAAAGATGTTCTTACACATAAGATTTAGGGGTTGTTTACTTTGTTTGTTGGGATAAAATAAAATAAAGGAGTAATGGAATGAGTTATGAGATGTGATGGTGGTTTAAAATTTTAGAATGAATAATCAACCTTTTATTCAATATAATTTCGAACAGTGTTATTAATCTCTGGCTTACAAAAATATTAATAAATAAGAAATATTTGCAATATATTAATAATAATTAAGATTTTTGGCTCTTATGAAATAAGCCAAGTTGTATTTCGTTTCTTGTAAATGAATTACAAAATCTTTTTCTATCGGAGTTACAATTCTTTTTGAAAAAAATACACCCGATCACGTGTAATTATTTCAATTATTCAATCTTTATATGCCTTATGAATATCAATGAACAAATGCAAACATCAAGTCAAGAAGGGTCATAATCAACTTAAGCACCCAAATAATGCACACACTTGTTTTCCTCCACAAATTTAAGATCAATTAATAAGTCATTCGTACGGATTTGGTCAACAATATTAATTTTGATAAGAATATCTTGGTATCTTTTTTTTTTTTTCAAAGACCAAATCTTAAGGTTAGGAAAGATATAATTTTTGAGTTTAGAAAGATGTAGACCTATAGAGTTGGGTATATTTTCACATAAACTTTTCTTAATTTTAAAAATTAAATTCTTATAATATTTTTAACAATCACTTGAGTTAGAATTACCCTTGCTTATCACAATTTTTTAAGTTTATGGAGTTGTGGAGTTACATCTTACGTAGAAAAGAATATTTCAATACTATTTGTTACTTAAATTCTTATATATAATGCTCCAACTAGCTGACCTACATTAATTGTTCTTAAATTCTTATAGATATATCATTCCATTAGTACCATGTGTATCATATATTTCAATAGTGATATTCAGGACATTATGTATATATCATACATTTCAATAGTGATATTCAGGACAATGTCCTGAGGTCAAGTCTCACTTGGGTGTGTATGGGTTTCATCAATAATTGATATTCCACAATTATGTAGGATTCTCTACAACGAAAATAACTTCTCACAAGAGATCAAAGAGAACTTGAGTTAAATATAGATTATAAACACTCACGTGCAAAAGAAAAACGATGCTAAGATCACAAGCAAACATCTTTGTTCATGACTTACGACTCTACAAAATGCAACTTCATATATGCGCATATACGATATGGATTTGACATATAAAAAAGAAATGGTAGATTGATGCGGATGTTTATGCATAAAAGATACATACTGACTACAGTTAGTATTCCAACTATATGTACTGTTGCAACTCCCACTTGTACTGCTACAATTAGCATCTTTCAAAGATTTTGTAGAGTTTCTCCAGCGAAGCAACCTGGGAAATCAACAAAATACAATTTCATTCAAAACTAAATTCAAATTTCAACCTGGAAGAACAATTTTGATGGATTTTGTTCAAATTCATTCAAAACTAGTATCATCTGAAATTCACTCACTCTTTAATGACGAATTCCCGCCTTACGTTTTCTCTCTCGAACAAACATTTTTCATGCATACACAATGACTCGACTTGGAAAATGTAAAGAATGAATAAGTGGATAGATGAAATATATTACTAGTTTACTACCAAGATGGAGGACAAAACCAATAGGTCGCGGTACAGGGGCGAACACATGAGAAGCAAAATGGATTTAGTTTAACGAGAGTGACGGTTCATGTAGCCCAAATAGAACATATGCAAACGGTTTACCATGATTAAAACTACTAGCAACAATTCGAAAGCGAAAAGAACAAATACCTTCACAAATGTACCATTTGTAGCCATTGAATTTGGAGGCTTGAGAAAAAGTCTCATGGAGGGGAAAAGGACATGCTGTATTGACCATTCACGCTGAGCCCAAGCATTTTCAGCCTCCAAAAGTAGTTCATGATCTATTTCGTGCTTCTTTACATCATCTGGTTAAATTTGTTTGGGCCAATTGACATCAATACCATAAACAAGCCAAAGCGAGGAGAAAGAGATAATTATCAGATATAACAAAAGTATTCACCAAGACTGAACAAATAAATGAGGGAATATGAAGATGCACACACTACTCCATCCTGAATCAATATAGTATCTGCCATAAGTAGTTCAGTGCCAGAGTAACAAATCTAATGATTTTTATTGCTAAGAGCAATATTTTCCGCATTGGTTTCAAGGCTCTAAAGGCAAATAGTACAATAGAAACGGTTTGTTCTGGAATCTGTCAAGCGGTGTAGAGTATTTTATCCAAATGACTTTTTAGATGGTTACCATTAGCTGCAAAATCAATCAGTGAAGATGCAGATAAGTAGGTGGCAATGTGTAGACATCATTTATACATGCATAACAGAACTATGGGAAGTCCAAAAAGAGGATGAAATCAGATAGATAGTTTTCGTATTAAAATTTTTATGTTTTTTTTGGTAAATAATGGTGTTAATGCGTGCATGTTCAGAATACACTCTGTTTGCGTTGGTCTAAAGTCTAACCATAACCACTACAATAATTTTCAAAGATTTTCATTTTCACGTTATGAACTAAAGCCCGTACCAAACTGTAGTTCATTTTCTTCCTTTATTCTGTTCATTCTTCTCCTTTGCACATTATGAACTAAAGCCCGTACCAAACTGTAGTTGATCTTCTTCCTTTATTCTATTCATTCTTCTTCTTTTGTTTCATATCAAAGAAGTAAATAGAAGCCTGAGCAGCCTATTATAAGCAATTCAACCAAGCAATATAATAGATTCATAGCCAGGACTTGTTGACAAAATCTTACCAGCACTTTTTGAGGCATTTCCATCTTCAGGAGTATCAGAAGGCAATCTCTTATAAAATTTCAAGCCATCACCTGATGGATTAGGCAACAATGGGGGATGAAAAGCGTAGAAATTCCCAATAGCACCAGCAACTGTTTGAAAACAGACTTTCTCATCATCCCAGTCAACCTTCAATAAAGTATGGGGATAGGACAGGGGGTCAGAACATATAAGTCCAAGTACACAGTAACATAGATATTGGTGGAAGAAACCTCAATTCCAAGCCAATATAACATAGAGAAACAGTGTGCAATGCCTTGACTGAGGTTCTCCCCACTTAATACTTTACAAGAATTCACTAACATCTGAAAAAAGAAGAACTAATGAAAGATCGACCCCAACCACCAGATTCAGCCATTGGAAATTTAACAGGTTAGCTTCCTAGGCCAATAACACTAAGCACAAGTCCCACATGAATCCACACTGCTGGTTGGCATACATATTCAGCCACAGAAAGCCAAAAGGAGAACAGCTAAGACTAAATAATGCAGTCAAGCATGGCCTAACCGCAACTTGGAACATTCATAACTAACTCAAGCCGTTTGTTTCTCCTGAGAGCATCCAAAATCAAATAATCGGACAACAGCAGAACATGTTATTTTTAGTTGGAACTTACATCATTGCCCAAACAAAGAACAAACTCTGGAACACGATCCATGTCAGGTGTGTATTGGTCAAGTACAATTGGCAGCCTGGACAAATTACCATTTGGGTCAATATGGATGCCAAAGTACTCGTCCAGCATCTCAGCTTTCTGCTTGATCACCTCTGTATTCATCTGGCCAGCACAAATCAAGATTTTATATAAAAAGACAGACCAGGCATATGGAAATCAACCAATTTGGGGAAAAAGAAAAGTACACGTTATAAATAACGGCAAACTAATAGTTAGTATTAGACAAGTTTACTTCGGCAATCTTTTCATTCAGGTCATCATTTTCATTGCCCTCCGGATTAAAATCCTCCTCTTTTAGTGCTAGCTTTATCAGTTCTGGCAATGGAGCTGGATCACTCAATTGAATTGCACTAAAATGTGCAAACCTCCGTAAGACTTGCTGGTACATGAGCTCTTTGCTGTAAGGTCAAAGTGGAACTTATCTCAAGAGTCTCTAAGTGAATAAGTAAATATGTCATGATTCATGAACCTCCCTTAGAAGTAAATGAAAGAAAACAGAAGAACCACCTCAAGTTGACCACATTAGCAAGATAAAGGTGAGTATTGTGCTGTAGCAGAGCAAAAACATCATCTGCCATCCCAATATATGAGCAGTGCCCCACAATGTCCAGCAACTCTATAAGAAAACAAGTTAGTGAATGCCAATCATAAGGGGCCAATTCTTTCTAATTTGCAAGGACATGAGTTAACCAGAGTGACAGCAAGAATCAATCTCTCTAATAAGTTCCTGAACGCTAGTAAGGTCCGCAGTTTCCCTTGGGTTCCTCCTTTGTCTGACTGAAGACCTGCAATTAGAAAATAAGTATACAAGTATGAGGAATCAGAGAACCACATGCCTCTGTGTACAACCTTCATTTGATACTTTCAGATGAGATGGGCATGTATAGATGAACCTTATCATAATATGAAAATGGTAAGATGGTCGGTTTCTAAGAACACCAACCCACATTTATTAGATGCAAAGCAATAAACTCAGCATGACCCAACAAGTTCAGAAGATCTACATCATTCATGAGGAATGAATAGTCATTTATCATGCAGTTATCACTTTATAAATGAGAAATCCGATCCATTATCGTTTGAAACATTTTACAGATCTAATTGCCAGTAGCAGATGGCTCTACCTTACAGAAGCCAAGCAAGAACTTCCTTGCAGTTGACCAGAAGGCTTAACTTGCAAGTATGCATGCAACCTTCCTACAGGATCTTGAGAATCTGTTCGTACCATCTTTTGCACAGGTACTTTTTGTGATTTTGACCCTAAATCAAAAGCAAAGTCCAATGAATGGAACTAAAGTAAACGAGGGGTGAGGGATAAGGGATAAGGGAATAGGTGTTGCATACCAGAAGATGCGGGAGGTTTGGGGGAATCTTTGGTTGTAGAAATAGAAGCATATGGAGACGGATCTACCCTCTGCCTCAAAAGGGAAGGAAGCCAAATAAACATATCAACCCAAGAAGAGAAATAGGAACAAGAAGGTAAGAAAACAGCATGTATAAATGGTTAGTAGCTATTAGAAGATTATAGGCAGAAAGCACAAAACCAAAGAAGATATTCAAGATACAGTGTCTGCTACCGGACAAGATGGAGCTCTTAAAACAAAGTGGTACTAACATATATATACTTGGTCTGCACATTTGGCTTAACTGTGATAATATTTGAAAATCCTCAGTGGCTATGTTAAGTGGGCTCTTCTTGTGCTCAATTCTTTTTGCATATTGTGATCATAAAGGATTACGTAGTGTAAGGGATTAACCCATACATGGCCTCATTTTGGTTATGACATATGATAATTAAATCAATGTTTTCTCAGGTGCCAAATTCCTAGGAAAAACTACCCAGCTCTTCCAATATAAACAATTTCAGCCAACTGAACAAGGACTAGGAATGTCGCTCCATGCCAATGCCTAAGAATTATAGCACAGGAAGGGCTCTATCTATTCTAAAAATCAAAGCCATTTTCGTTATATGCAAGCATAAAAACAAGAACAAATGGTACAAAGCAATGGTTATATTGATTCAGCAATTATGAGAAGAAGACTTCTTAGGTAGTTCCAGGCGGAAGTTGTTTTCCCAGATGCAAAACTTGGACTATTTAAGAAACTCCGAAAGTACCTGTTCTTGAAATGTACGTGAGTCGTTGGAGTTCCTCAATTTTGACTCTATTGAAGATTGTATCTTCTCAATTATTACTTCTTGATTCAGCAGGCTTACCTGTGCATAGAACAGCACCAAAGCAACAAAATGTTAACAGAAAGTGCGTCAAAGGATTTCATGCTCATCCAGATCCTCTTATTGTAACTTCATGCACACCTCTCTTTTTGTCGGGTGTACATTCACATCAACATGCTCAAGTGGCAATTTGATTGACATGTAGATGAAAGGTTTGGAGGCCTTCGGCAGAGTTGCAGCATAAACAATTTCGATAGCCCGCTTTAATGCACCGCAGTCCACCAGTCTATCTGTAAAGGAGAAAGTACAAGTGAAGGAATAAATAAGAGCCCAAGAAATTCAATCTTTGATGGATAGCAACTTCATAGTAAATATTTCCTTCAAATTTCAAACTATGCAGGAGCCAAAAAAGAATGCCCGAAATATAAACAGAGATTGAGTGAGATAAAGCATAAGAATCCTACTTTTAAGATGAACACAGAGTAATTTATTGCAAAAACAATACGCTGAGCAATTTGACATACATGCATTAAGTGTCAAAATGTTGTTTCACCATGTAACTAGGATACAGTAATGTGCTGAAATGACCTATGAGAAGCATTAAAAAATAAAGAACATTTGACAGAACTAAAATGTAGAGGACCACATTTACGTATCTCACCGAGGATCAGCGAGCAAATACCTACCATTAATAAAAAGCACCATTGTTATCTTCTTTGCAGTGTAATTGGAATTTGAAATAAAACCGTCCATTTGAAAATTCGAACTTGAGGGATCATCATCTGAAGCTTCAACCTTTATAAGATTTTGTGCAACTGATACCCCATAAACAGATCTGATTGCGTCAAGCCTTGAGGACGTAGCAACTGACTGAACATCTGCTCTAGCAGCTCCATGCTAGGAAAATATATATTTTGTGAATACATAATTCTTGTTCAGAAATGAATTAATTAGAAAAGAACCTTCTCCATAGACAAACCTTTCTGCAAGAGAAGTTGACACTCATGTGGTGGATGGCAAACCTACAAATTAGATCAACAATTTTGGGATAGTCATCTGCAGAATTCTGAAGTGTTTTCTTCCGAGCAGCCATGTTATAAAATAAATTTTCAATCTGCCACATGCAAATCATGCAAAAGTAAGGGGATATCAAAATTATTATAACCTAGGCTATCCTATAAACATGTGATATAGTCACTCCTATAAACATGTGATATAGTCACTCTTTAGCAACCAATCTGACAAAAATATAGCAACTCAAATAGTTTAACCGAAAGCATAAATCATCTAAGTGTCAACTTCATGGAAAGTTCTGTTGTATAATACAAGTGAATTCATATTGCATGACGGTAGTTCATAGCATACTGTCTTTGTTGTTACTTATCTCTCATAATTAAAAGTATGCATCAAGTCAATTAAGACATTACCAATGCATCTCAAACCTTAAAGGTCACAAAGAAAAACATTCCATCAAAAAGCTAAGACACGTACCATGATTTGCGTGCCTTTAACAGCTGCACATGGTTTTGGTTCATGCTCCATCCTACCATCTTTATAAGTTGCCCTAACAAACAAGCAAGGACTAACTTCATATCTAATATACAAACATGGTAACTTAATCACTTTGTAAAAGTGACGGTCATGTAAATAAAGAAAAACTTCTCAAATCAAGAACCTGGAAAGCTAAGAGTCCAAGAAACCAAATATTGCCAAAAGGATTTTAGAGAAATTGACCTTATGAGCATGGAAATATATACAAATTTATAACAGAATTTAAAAGAGTCGTGCAAAAGATGTTCTGAATAAAATAAGAATTGTGGCAAACAAAAGAATATATAAAGCAAAGGGAACGGAAGAAACAGAGTTGATCATAACTGAAATAGAGGATATATGTAACTATTTCATAACACATGGTTTTGCGACAGTACATTCTCTTGAAAGAACAATTCAGATGGTTTAGATGTCAAAAGACATGTATGTGCAGTAGCAATGCTGACCTAAAATGGATGCAAGAATGCATTGACAAGAACAACATAAATGATAAAAGTACGCCAGTTCCTCCGGTTTACTTTTTCTATATGAAATTAGTACTAAGACACCAATTGAATTACGAAGAAGTAAGCCTAAAATAAGTACCTGTATCCATGCAATTGACCCTTGGTGATAGTGGTCACTGTCACATGACCAACGTAAGTCATACTTGCCAAAGCCTCACCTCTAAACCCCATTGACTTGATAGACAGTAGGTCCTCATATTTACTCAGTTTAGAGGTTGTATGCCTTTCGCATAATATTGGCAGATCTTCAAACTGTGCAAAAGTAGGAAAGAATGTAAATTTAAATGCATTTCTCATGATGAGTAAGCCTAAGCCAGAGATGAAACTTGAGAAAGTGTGCAAACTTTCCTGTGATTATTGCTCCCATTTGCACTTTGTAACTATATCAAGTGCTAAAGTCATAACTCATAAAGATACTTTTACGATGTTAAAGTGGAATAAAGGATATGTCCTCATTTTTAAGTCTAGGCCACAAAAAATGTCCATATGACACATTTCCACATGTCTCTGGACAGATTAATGAACATGTACGTAATAGCCTATGGTCTTTTCATGAGAGAAAGAGAGAGCATCAAAAAACTTCAGTAGATTAAAGCAAAGCATGCAAAAAATAGTAGATTCTAATATGCGTCCTCTAGAATATCATATGGTCAACAAGAAAACCCACATTGTTATGTTACCGTGACACTCAAAAAATAGTACTCTGCAACATACTCATTAAGTTTGTCGAATCTTTCTTCAAAAAAGTTTGCTTGAATTTTACTTTCATCCACAACTCAGCCTGCAAATGCAACCCTCAAGTATGTCCCATACTTCTGTTTCATTATGCCCATAGAGATACAGATAAAGTATAGTAAAATTCTCAGTTTATGTTCAATATTAACTCTAAAATCCTAAGTAACCATGTACATGCAAAATATCAAATCAAACATGCACATAAAAGACCTCGGCATTCTCACCCAAAGCTCGCATATTCAGAAATAACTACGAATGAAAAACAATACAGAGAAAAACCCCACTCTTCGTTTGACATATAGGCTGAATAAAAGGTGACTACCCGAATACCGTGGCCGTCATCGGAGACTTGGATGAGCTTAAGGCCTCCATCTTTGACTAAGACGGAAATGGAGGTGGATCCTGCGTCGATACTGTTCTCCACGAGCTCCTTCACGGCGGAGACCGGCCGTTGGATGACCTCACCGGCAGCGATTCTGTTCACCACCGCTTCTTCCAGGCGGTGGATTTTAGGAGGCTCCTTTGGAATTGAACCGGGGATCAATTCATCCACTTCCATTTGATCAATTTCCATATCCATGGTGAGAGGATCAAGTAATCAAGGGTTTTGGAGGTTTTTCCCCTTGGCCTTAGAGGATTGGGAAGGAACAAAATTGGCGCCAAAGATACTTAAATGGGCTTTGTTGTGGGCCTGTTTTGGACTTAAATGGGCTTTATTGTGGGCCTGCTTTGGGCTAAATAAAATCTAATGGCATAAGTAAGTGTTAGTTGTGTAATATTATTTTTTGAAGCTAATCTTTATCATATTTATTAGTTAAGATTAAATTGTGTTTGTATATAAGCATTCAACAAATAATTTTGTGCTTTAATACTTGAGTTTGTAAAAAAACTCCAATAAGTAATAGTTAATATTATGTTAGATTTCTATGAGTTATAATCAATATTATGTTAGATATGTTAGATTACAAGTAATAGTTAATATTATGTTAGATTTCTATGAGTTATAATCAATATTATGTTAGATATGTTAGATTACATTTGCCTTCAATGAATTATAATTCCGCCTAATTGTAATATCACCTCATCACACCCACTTTCCATTTCCACCTAATGGTAATCTTACCTAATTACACCCACTTTCCATGATTCGAAATAGATGGTTAATCTCACCTAGTAGAGGGTCAATTTCACCTAATTAGATCCAAATAACCTAATATCACCTAACTAACACAAAATTAAATCAAATATAAATGCCTAATCCACTATATCCAACACTTCCTAACAAAATCCATTTATTCTCTGCTAAACACCCAACCAAAGTGACTAGAAGGATCGAAACTAGAATTATTATAATGAAAAACAAAATAATAATTACTTGGACCAATCATTATTGACATAACGAAATCCGATAATCGGAAGGTCTTTGAAGATGGGGTTCTGATTTTATTAGTATTTAGATATTTTCTTTTTAATTTATAACTTCATCTATAGACTATAGTACCATTAATTAATATTTTCCAATAAAATTATACAGTTTTGGCCATGGTTCTTTTTTTTTTCCCCACCCCCAAAATGATCAAAGGAATTCGAACCCGAATCATTCTCTCATTCTTTTGGCGAGAGGATTTTCCCTTTCGCAAGACAATATTTAAAAATCAATTTATCATCTATCAATTTTCATTTTTTCTTATTTAATTTGAAATTTTCAACCCAAAATAGCTTCAAATGAATATTGCGTACATTCCAACCTCACCAAAGTACTGTCAAATAAATAAACGTCCATTGGTTAGTCAAAGACTAGTTAAAATAACCTGAACACATGATAATTTACGGCATAGTTACAACTTACAACATAAAATGAAAAATTGAAGGAAACATGAAGTTTGTGAGAAACAAATACATATATTCAACCCGTAATTTGTTTGTTTCTCTACAGATGGTGTGGCTGTAGCCTGTAAAGCTCTGGGAACTTTCTAAGTCTCACACTTGGCCTCTCCAATTTGACTATGACTGCCGTTTACGATCATCCTCGTCCTCCTCATCAGAATCACCACTCTCTCGAAATCGTGGATTTTTCTCCTGTACATTGAAAATACAGCGATGGTATGATATTATTCTTCAAACGAAAACGATAGACTATCAAGGAGCACGATAAGAGAAAGGAAGATGGAATTGTTAATCCAATCGTTAACTAGATAATCCCTACTAAGACACAGCCGATACAAGGGCAGTTACTAGGTAGTGTTTGCACACTCTAAAAAAGTCCATTTTTTATCATTTTATGGCTTTCGAAAAGCAGAAACGAAATGTTCAGTTTTGAAGCTTATATGGGTGCTGCTTTCAGCTTCAAGGTGGTTCCCATTCCTATTCTTTATAAGTTTTTGTGTATTATATTCTTCAAATGCTCTCAACTTTTACATCTTTTTATGATTTTAACTTCTAAATTAACTTCTCTAACTCAAAAAAATTGTACATATATCATCCATACATGTAAGGAGGTATATGATTATTAACCAACAGTACTTACAGGTCTGGAATCATTATCTGGATTTCTTCGATATACATAGTCTGACTTTCTCCTTGAGAAATCCGGCCCCCTTCGGTCGTCTTCTCTGTGTCTTTTACGTGGGAAATCTGTTTATTCACAAAGTAAGGCATTGGTCATTAAAATCTTTAATACAATAAACAAATCTCGCCAAATCGAGCTTAGTACCTCTCCCAGGCCGGTGTGAACCACCATGACCGTAATTCCCACCATGTCTACCATCTGCAAGGCCGAACATTAGCTTTTAATGTAGATGATTAACGATTTATTTTTTTTCCTTACTTGGATAGTTGGATTCAAATAAAGAGTAACAATCAGTCATTTAATAATGCAGTAGAGGCAAATGAACTTTCACAAAGAAAATTAGCTTCCTTGTACAGGTTTGCAATTAGTTTAAACAGCAAGCTCAGGAAGGGAATTCTGCCCCACGATCAAAACAATAACAGCACTTAGTTCACATAAAGTGGCATAATGTGATGAAGACCTACTCCAGAACAAAAAGTAAGCATTTGCACATATTTAGTGCTGTCAAATCTTAAAACATATGTATGACTATTTCATGTTAAAAGATGATCCTATGTGTCTCTATGAGGAAATAAACATTTTTAAATAAAAGATCAAGTAAGAAGCTTTAGTATTCCGTCCTGTAACTGAAGCAAAGAAGATATATTATCTCCCGACGGACAGAATTTACAATAATACATAATAAAATCAAGAACAAAGTTGTGCAAAGACTTACAGCCAGGTGCAATGACGGGTGGAAACGAGCTCAATGAAGCAGCACCATAATCATTACTATAATCAGCACCATACTCCACTAATTGTCTCTGAGCTTCCAACTCTTTCTGAACCATTTTACCATAACCACCTCTACGTATGACTAGTTAAGGAAATTGAGAATTCAAACTACTTGATTTACATGTATGACTTAAATAACTTTTACGTGTAGATTTCTTTTTTGGTCCACAGCCCTATAAGCTAAACCCAATTAATGTACAAAAACATGACAGCCATCAGAAAACACTGACCCAACAGATGACGAACATGCAACATGATGTGATGGATACAAGGAAAAAATGCAGCACTTAATTTAATATCAACTGATACAGAAAGAAAACCGACAGTCAACAAACTTGGATATTGGAAAATCCAACCATAACGGGTGTAAGAAAAAATGAAAATAAAGAATAGTTCTAAAAAATAAAACCCAACTGTAAACATCCAATAGTAATGTCAGACAGTCACCAAACCAAATCTAACAGTATGAAGGCATAAAAAGGATATCTGGGTCATAATCTGTTCGATATTCGTCTCGAACCTAAAAATTGACAAACAAAACATTTATCAGATGAATAATTGGATTAGTAGGGTGCGACAAACATAACATTCTTTACCTGCCCACCACTTCGACCACGGCCCCATTGTCTGCCTTCTTGAAAGCCCCAATCAAAGTCGACACGAATAGGTCGATCATCAAGAATTGTCCCGCTAATGTATTTCACCGCGTCTTCAGTATCTTCTCTGGAGTAGTACCTGAGATGCACAATTCACTTCATAAAGGTCGGCATTATCATTTTAACCATAAATCACTACAGCAGCTACAAACATAATACTTATTAAATGAATTATTTATATGATATCGAACTTCACAATGGACCAAAACCAAAAAAAAAAAGACACAGAAAAGACCAAGAATCACATTCAACTCCTTTTGATTGAAAACCCTCTAAAAATTAGAAAAGAAAACTACTGGCATAAATGCTCACAATATGAAACAGAAGCCACAAGGTGTTTTGCTGTTCTTGTCCAAACCCATAATTATCTTCTTAATCTCTCCCGCCCGAGAGAAAAGCTCGTAAACTTGCTCCTCCGTGGTGTAAAACGACATGTTCCCCACATAAACAGTGGTTGATTGTAGAAGCGCCTCATCAAATTCCTCCTGGGTCCCAGGAAATCTTCTATCCCTATACGCAGATATCTTGTTCGGATCCTAAAACAAAAGGAAACCAGGAGTAAACGAACCACACCAAAACACACTCATGTAAAACAACCTCAAGCTCGAACAGAACACATAAAGCAACAATGCAAGAACTTTGAGGCATAAGTACACCATATACGAGCTCAAAAATCGATCTAACAACCATTTTAAGCAAAAACAAGAAGATTAATGCAGGAATTCAAACTGGGATACAACAAGTAGTTCAAATTTCTTCCCATTAAAAAGTTAGAATTACCTTAAAGAGGGAAGCCATCAGATCACCAATTCCCACTCCCAAAACCAAAAATGAAACCCTAAATCAGCTTGGAGCGAATAGCATAGACTTCCCAAATCTTTAAACGGGTCAAAAGATATATATATAACGGGTCAGGATCCTGTTAACATAAATGGGCTGGGCCTTCCATCTGGGCCTATTAAAACCTTCCAAATCTAATCCATCTAAAATTTTTTAATTTTCTTTTTCTTTAGCTCTCTCCCGGGGATTTTTCACTCTCCCTCCACAACCGTCACACACACAAGCAGGCAAACCAGCACCCACACAACACTATATATATATATCCCCTCCCCCTTGTATCGCACATTGATTCAGAACTAAAAAATGGCTTCAACTCTCTGCTTGTCTGTAAAAATATTTATTATTGGACTTCTATTGATGGTTGTATTAAAATAAAACGGGCTAAGTAAATACGGTTAATGGAATAAGACTTATCAGGCCTATTTATTTGACTCACTATCTTTAAAGTATTGATTTTAGTAGATGTGGTCTGACAGCTGGTGTAGGTCCACTCTAAAAAGCCCGTGATGGGAGGACTCCTAGGATTTTATTTATTGATGGCTAAGTACCCTCTCCAGTCCACGCTCTTGATATCTGCTTTCCCATCTAAGCTGTCAACTGTCTGTGAGAGAAGGAGAGAAAGATCTAACCAGAGGAATACCAGTAATATTCGGATTTAATGTAACGGAATTCAGGTATATCTATACTCTCGATTATATTGGTACATTTACACTTTTAATTGTTTCGGTGTTCTAAGTTCATGATATAGATTTTGGCTAAAATATCTTACAGTTGGTATCAGAGTATGAATTTAGAACTCTGAATTTTAAACATTCAACTGATATGAATATCAAATGTCAATTTAAAATTTTATTATGTCAAATCTCTGATTCGTTATCATGTTCTATAAATTTATGAAGTTCGGTTTCACATATCGTATTTATTATTTTCGTTGTTATGCGAGAATGAATCTATAGTCACAAGATTATATGATATGTGCCGATGCGTTTTTCATTAAAAAAACTCATATTGTTTTGTTTATGAATTTGGTTGTGGGGCCGTTAGACTCTATATAATCATTCATGTTATGTTATCATAGTGCATCTATTCTGTTATTAAATTTGGTTGTATGTGATTTCGATATATATTCTATAAATACAAGTAATTATTCAAATTTCCGCTATGTGTTTTCAATATGAAATCTGTTCAATCTCTGATGTTGTTCCACGTTTCCCTTATTTGTTGGGACTTTAGAATTAGGTTACAACTGGATACAAATAGAGATGAATGTTTATCTTATTTCATTGGATATACATGCGAATAGGGAATATTTGATTCTATATACACATAGCTTCTGATCAATGTAATTGAAACAGTGTATTATTGTTGAGCAGCCGACGGAGGATGTTAATTTGTTTGAACTCTTCATTGTGAACTACTTGTAGAAGTATATAAAAACCATTATATTTAGATGTGACCGACATATTAATTGTTGTTTGGAATACCTATATTGCTATCCACATGTGTACTGTTTTGTGAGATTTGGTATATTAGGCAATTTATTTATGTTCGGTCATGTGCTTATTTATAAGCCCCAATACACATAACATTTTGTACAGTTTAAATTTTAATATCTTTGGGATTGCATAATTCTTTATCAATCATTGAGATAATTAATTATTTATTATTCATTTATTTGGTTAAAAGTGATTATTACATAAATTCATACTTTTTGAATAATTCGATAATTCATATCTCTTGATCAAATATTTGTTGGTTTGGACAGCTGCAAGGGAGTTAATTCTATTATAAAATTGAAAGTTAGTTGGATACGAGTTGCTTAAATATCCTAATCCTCCTCTAATTGTACTTATACACAATTAATTAGATTCTTACTAGAAATATAATTCGTTGGAAAATAACTATCTTTTAACTATGACATAACTGTATCTAAAGAGAACGTGATGATTTGCATGGTTGTATAGTTACAGTATTGAGTATTCCAAGGACAAAGGTTCAACATTGTCACTAAATTATTTTATGGTCCACCGTAAGTAGAAGGTATCTTGTGCATTGAAATATATTGTTCGGTTCGTTATTGGTGTTGTCTCCATATTCTTCCATCAAGGTTCTTAGAAAATATTGGAAAGTGATAAAAGTATTGAGATTTTTTGGTAAATGATCTCATCATGGTCAAATATTTGATATTGTCTGATAGTTATATTGAGATGATAAATTATGGATCATTTTTATCGATTTTCATCCAATTTACTCATTGTGGTTTATGAAAATTTTCAATATCTCTTACACTTACATCTCGTTAAGGAAATATCTTATAAGGACCAAAATAATATGTTTTATAATAGCATGAAGAGTCCAGCATTTTGCAGCCGACGTGGCATTTGATATTAAGCCTCTCGAATTCATCCAAAGGAAAATCTTCTCTTTTTAAATTTTTTTTTTTTATTTTAACTAATCCTTTTATTTTAATTATAAATAAAAAATATTAAATTTACCAACGGATAATTCTTGGTAAAATTTTAAATTTTTTAATAATGTAACGTCAAAATATACCAACGGACTATCCGTCGGTACAATTTTAACATTTTTTAAAGTTTTTTTTACTCCTGTAGTGGGTGAAAGCATTAAGTGTGCCAAAAAATGTTTAATATTTTCCGACGAAATTCCGACAGAATAATCCGTCGGAAACGTTTTCCATATTTTTGAAATACGTACCCATGGATTTGCGTTTGAATAATTCGTCGGAAATTTTTTTCCTTTTTTTTATATAATTACCGACGGAATATCCGTCAGTACAGTTTTTATTTATTTATTTATTGATATTTTAAGAGAATTTCGTCGGAAACCCATAGGTAATCCGTCGGAAAACAAACGTTTTTCCGAGGGAAAATTTCCGTCGGAATTCGGCATATTTCTTGTAGTGTTCCAAGTGGAAGGAGTGCTTCGCTCAAGGTTAACTCATCAAAGTTTTGTGTATTTTTCTCTTATGCTTCGTACTAACTTGCTTTGTTTTCACTTCAGGCGTTTTCCAAAGTAACTCCGTTGGAGCGTTCCCCCCCCCCCCCCCCCCCCTTCCCCAGGGCCATCATAGCTGGATCGTTCTGATGTGCTACATGATGTGGCGCATTCTATGCTGGATTTGCATCATCCTCACCTGTTACACCATTTGGTGGACATGGTAGATTTATTTTGCCGACACACTGGAGAAGTTCATTTTTACTTGCCTGTTACTGTGGATGGTATGGACTTGTTCGAATCCAGCCGGCAAGGCGACGGTGCTGTTCATCGGGTGCATAATTTTGGGTTTTATAGTGCGCGAATTTTGAGTTTTATAGGCTGAGGTTTTAGACGTACACTGTTTCCTACATCTCCGCTTGTCTTCTACAGTCACTCTGCGGCTTTCGCTGGGAGGGCAACGCAGACTTACCTCTGGTTTCGGGAGGAGCGGCGACGACAAGACTTAGGCGGAAGAGGGTAGAGAGATGAGGCGGAGGATTGGGTGAGAGTCGGTGGGTGAGAGAATTAATCGACTCTAACTTCTCGAAGATATTTTTTTTTTTAAGATTTTAACTTTCCGATGGAATACCGACATATATGTCCGTTGGTAAGTAATATTTTTTCAATTATTGTTTTACTTACCGACGGATTACCAATGAAAATTCCGTAGGAGTATCTTCTCTTTTTAAATATTTTTTTATTTTAACTAACCCTTTTATTTTAATTATAAATAAAAAATATTAAATTTACCAACGGATACTTCGTGGTAAAGTTTTAAATTTTTTTAAAATGTAACGTCAAAATATACCAACGGACTATCCGTCAGTACAATTTTAAAAGTTTTTAAAGTTTTTTTTATTCCTATAGGGGGTGAAAGCATTAAGTGTGCTAAAAAATGTTTAATATTTTCCGACGAAATTCCGACAGAATAATCCGTCGGAAATGTTTTACATATTTTTGAAATACGTACCGACGGATTTGCATTTGAATAATTCGTCGAATTTTTTTTCCTTTTTTTTATATAATTACCGACGGAATATCCGTCGGTACAGTTTTTTTGTTTTTTTATTGATATTTTAAGAGAATTTCTTCGGAAACCCGTCGGTAATGCGTCGGAAAACAAACGTTTTTCTGAAGGAAAATTTTCATCGGAATTCGGCGTATTTCTTGTAGTGTTACAAGCGGAAGGAGTGCTTCGCTCAAGGTTAACTCATCAAAGTTTTGTGTATTTTTCTCTTATGTTACGTACTAACTTGCTTTGTTTTCACTTCAGGCGTTTTCCAAATTAACTCCGTCGTAGCCTTCCCCTCCACCCAAGGACCACCATAGCTCGATCGTTCTGATGTGCTACATGATGTGGAGTATTTTATGCTCGATTTGCATCATCCTCACCTGTTACACCATTTGGTGGACATGGTGGATTTATTTTGCTGACACACTGTAGAAGTTCACTTTTACCTGCCTGTTACTGTGGATGATATGAACTTGTTCAAATCCAGCCGGCAAGGGGGCGGTGATGTTCATCGGGTTCATAATTTTGGGTTTTATAGTGCGCGAATTTTGAATTTTATAGGCTGAGGTTTTAGACGTACACAGTTTCCTACATCTCTGCTTGTCTTCTACAACCACTCTGCGGCTTCCGCTGGGAGGGCAACGCAGACTTACCTCTGGTTTCGGGAGGAGTGGCGACGGCAAGACTTAGGCGGAAGAGGATAGAGAGATGAGGCGGAGGATTGGGTGAGAGTCGGTGGGTGAGGGAAGTAACGCAGAGAATTCATTGTTGGTGGGTGAGAGAATTAATCGACTCTAACTTCTCGAAGATATATATATTTTTTTTAGATTTTAACTTTCCGATGGAATACCGACGTATATGTCTGTTGGTAAATAATAAATTTTCAATTATTGTTTTACTTACCGACGGATTACCAATGAAAATTCCGTAGGAAAATCTTCTGTTTTTAAATATATTTTTATTTTAACTAACCCTTTTATTTTAATTATAAATAAAAAATATTAAATTTACCAACGGATACTTCCTGTTAAAATTTTAAATTTTTTAAAAATGTAACGTCAAAATATACCAACGGACTATCCGTCGGTACAATTTTAAAATTTTTTAAAGTTTTTTTTATTCCTGTAGTGTGTGAAAGCATTAAGTGTGCCAAAAAATATTTTATATTTTCCGACGGAATTTCGACAGAATAATCCGTCGGAAACGTTTTCCATATTTTTTAAATACGTACCAACGGATTTGCGACAGAATAATCCGTCGGAAATTTTTTCCTATTTTTTAAATAATTACCGACGGAATATCCATCGGTACAGTTTTTATTTTTTTTACTGATATTTTAAGAGAATTTCGTCGGAAACCTGTCGGAATAATCCGTCGAAAAATTTTCGTCGGAATTCGGCAGATTTCTTGTAGTGTTCCAAGCGGAAGGAGTGCTTCGCTCAAGGTTAACTCATCAAAGTTTTATGTATTTTTCTCCTATGTTTCATACTAACTTGCTTTGTTTTCACTTCAGGCGTTTTCTAACTCAACTCCGCCGGAGCCTTTCCCCCCACCCCAGGGCCACCATAGCTAGATCGTTCTGATGTGCTACATGATGTGGCGCATTCTACGCTGGATTTGCATCATCCTCACCTGTTACACCATTTGGTGGACATGGTGGATTTATTTTGCCAACACACTGGAGAAGTTCATTTTTACCTGCCTGTTACTGTGGATGGTATGGACTTGTTCGAATCCGGCCAGCAAAGCGGTGGTGCTGTTCATCGGGTTCATAATTTTGGGTTTTATAGTGCGCAAATTTTGAGTTTTATAGGTTGAGGTTTTAGACGTACACTGTTTCCTACATCTCCGCTTGTCTTCCACAACCACTCTGCGGCTTCCGCTGGGAGGGCAACGCAGACTTACCTCTGGTTTTGGGAGGAGCGGCGACGGCAAGACTTAGGCGGAAGAGGGTAGAGAGATGAGGCAGAGGATTGGGTGAGAGTCAGTGGGTGAGGGAATTAACGCAGAGAATTCATTGTTGGTGGGTGAGAGAATTAATCACTCTAACTTCTCGAAGATATATATATATATTTTAAGATTTTAACTTTCCGATGGAATACCGACGTATATGTCTGTCGGTATGTAATATTTTTTCAATTATTGTTTTACTTAACGACGAATTACCGATGAAAATTCCATAGGAAAATCTTCTTTTTTAAAATATTTTTTATTCTAACTAACCCTTTTATTTTAATTATAAATAAAAAATATTAAATTTACTGACGGATTATACATCGGTAAAATTTTAAATTTTTTTAAAAATGTAACATCAAAATATACCGACGGACTATCCATCGGAACAATTTTAAAATTTTTTAAAGTTTTTTTTCATTCCTACAGTGGGTGAAAGTTATTAAGTGCGCCAAAAAATGTTTAATAGTTTCTGACGGAATTCAGACGAAATAATCCTTCGGAAACGTTTTCCATATTTTTTAAATACGTACCGACGGAATAATCCGTCGGAAATCTTTTTTCTATTTTTTAAATAATCACCGACGAAATATCCGTCGTTACAGGTTTTCTTTTTTTATTTATATTTTATGAGAATTTCGTCGGAAACCCATCGGAAAACAAACATTTTTCTGACGGAAAATTTTCGTTGGAATTCGTTAGATTTCTTGTAGTGTTCCAAGCGGAAGGAGTGCTTTGGGCAAGGTTAACTCATCAATGTTTTGTGTATTTTTCTCCTATGTTACATACTAACTTGCTTTGTTTTCACTTCAAGCGTTTTCCAAATTAGCTCCGTCTGAGCCTCCACCCCCCCTCCCCCGGGCCACCATAGTTGGATCGTATGTGGCACATTCTACGCTAGATTTGCATCATCCTCATGTGACATAGTCTCTTATGCCACAACTTACATGTCGAATCATTAGTGGTGTTCACCAAGCCACTAGAGAGCGTCGCTTACATCATATAAAGCGAACAAATCTTCTTGCCTTTTGTCACTATCAATTTTCCCTTTGTTAACCTCCATTGTCCATCACCAAATTGGTTGTTGAAGTCATCATCATCAAGCTTTCCCGCTGAAATTAAATTCATGCGAAAGTCGGGTACATGTCTCACATCCTTGAGCAATAATTTGCAGCCAATATTAGTCTCCAAGCACACATCTCCAATGCCAACAACGTTTGACAATCCATCATTTCCCCGTTCTTACAACACCATGATCATCGGGTGTGTAAGATGAGAAGAATTCCTTTTTCGATGTGACATGAATAGTATCACTGATATCAACTACCCAATTAGTCTCTTGATTTGCAATAGTTACCTCGTTGTCATTGCAAACAAAAAAACTTTCATCAGTGGATGTGGCTGTGACTTTTTCTCCATTGTTGGAGCCTTTTTCTCCCTTTTCTCGATCTCTTTTCATTTTTCGACAATTTCGTTGTATGTGATTAGGCCTGCCATAATAAAAGAACTTAATTTCTTTGCTATTATTGTTCCCATCATTCTTTCTTAGTCGAGACTTGCTCCTTGACTTTCCTCTTCGGTATGACTCTTTGCTTTTGCTTCTTCCCCTATTTTCCACAACTAATGCTTCGGTATCGGAGTATGTATCCGCTGTTTTTCTTCTCATATCCTCCCTCAACAAAGCACTTTTAACTTGATTCATACTAACAACACCATCGGAGGCGAAGTTGCTAATAGACATCACCAAGTTTTCCCAACTATCCGGAAGTGTGCCAAGTAGGAATAAAGCTTGCATCTCATCATCGAAGAGTATCTTCATGGAAGCTAACTGATTTATAATGCCTTGGATTTCATTCATGTGATCCAAGATCGGAGTTCCATCCTTGTATTTGGTGGTAACGAGCTTCTTCACCAAATATGCCTTGTTAATGCTTGTTTTTCTCCCGTACAAAGTCTTGAGATTTGTCCACAAGGCATGGGCTAAATCTTCCTCAAATACATGATTGATCACATTATCATCAATCCATTGTCGAATAAAACCAACAACTTTTCGGTTCAAGAGCTTCCAATCACCTTCACTCATATTAGCCGGTTTCGTCGAATCATCTCTGATCGGAAGGTAGTAGTCTTTGCAATATAATATGTCCTCCATCTTCCGTTTCCAAATATGATAATTTTGCCCATTCAAACTGATCATTCTACTTGTATTAACCTCCATGATTACACCCAACGAGCCCCTCAACAGGGGGCTTTGATACCACTTGTTGGGAAGAGTGGCGCAATGGAAGTAAAAATTAAATCAACAACACACACCAAGTGCTCAAAACCAATCAACCCAATGGATCAAATCTTCCCTTTGTGCAATCAACCACGAGCTAATACAAGAAGAGAAATACGGAAATAAAAACAACACCAAGATTTACGTGGAAAACCCCAAAGCGGGGAAAAACCACGAGACAAAATCCGAGCAAACTTTCACTATAATCAATATAATGGGTACACAAGTTTCTTCCCTATCCAAACAATTTAGGGGCATCTAACAATCATCATATCATCAAGAAACACATGTTCTTGGTATACAACAATCCCCCAATACTTACTCAATAAGAGTAGAAAAACAACAAGAAGATTGAACAAAAATTTTCTGCAAATTCAGCCAAAACAAGGGATCTGTTGCGAGATGAATATCTCAAGATCTAACCGTTCAATCTTCAATTCCTTTGGTGAAAAACAAGGTTTAGGTGTTTGGAATCTACCTTCAAAATTTCAAGTCGATCAGAGAAGACCTGACTTTCCGATCGTCGACGTCTTTCGGACTGTGCAGAGTAGATTTTTTTGGGACAACAACTTGTTTCTTTGCTCTGTCTTTCTCTTCAGCCACCTAACCCTTTTTACGCGTTTTTCAATCTCTGGAACACCCTATTTTCAGACCTCTTTTTATCTATGTAAGAGTGGTAGTTAATTAGTGGTGTAATTACAAAACACACCTTTACTTAATTCTTCCACTTAAGTCAAATTAAGTGGACATACAAAATATTTATAATATAACATAGACATAACTTCCACCTTATAGGAGGAACCCAACAATTTCACATTAATAATGTAATAAGCACATTGATATTCTGATGGCCTCCAAACAACCAATTAACGCCGCCATTGCCGCTTTGCTGCTGTTCTTCTCTAATAAGAGCCGAAAACAACGGTGTTTGGGCATGGGATTGCAGAACTGGGGATAGGGTAAGCGGAGGAATCCGTCGCCATGGCTACTTCGCGAATAGCAGAGACTTCCCAAATCTTTAAACGGGTCAAATGATATATATAGCACGGGTTAAAATAATGGGTCAGGATATCCATTTATTTCAAGATAAATGGGCTGATTTTGGCCTATTAAATCAACATGTATTCTAATTATTTAATTTTCTTTTCCCTTTTCTTTTCTTTTTGAATTGAATTTTCTTTTCCCAGAATCTAATTATTTCATTTTCTTTATTTATAAAAGCTCTCTAATTTTTGTACTTTTTAGCCCATTTTTTCCCACTCATTTAATTTACAAGTCCTTTGTACCGCGAATTGATATACATTAATAGTTCGACGTTATATTAGTTTAATAAAAAATTATGTATTTGAGTCTTTAATTATAAAATTATTGTTGATAAAGAAAATTTTATATTTAAATAATTCCACGAAAATTTCTCAGAATATAATTTTGTATTTTACTATTATTGATAAAAACTACATGGAAAGTATCCTCTTCCATCGCTTAAAGGGACATTCTTGCTAAATAAATCAATATAGTTGAAGAAGACAAAATCGAAAAATTATTGAGTAGTCTTTTAATGGGATTATTTAAAAAGGGGATAGTTTCGGACACCCTTTTATCTATTGGTTTTTAGTGCGTTTTGGCCCATAACTTTTGAATTAATATGACTAACTTTTGAAAAATGTCACACTTAACTCATTTTAACAAATTTTGACCATCAATTTATCTTCTGTTATGGTCTCCCAAACTTGGAGACCACCACCATCATGTTGGCATCGTGGCGAACAAAACTCATACCCGGTCAACTCTATTGACCGCCGGAAGTTGTTGCAAAGCTCCGTCCGTCTTTCATGAACTGTCTTTGATAAGTGATTTTTTTTCCGTTTGATTTTGAGACTAACGTTGTGTTTCTTGTGTCGAGAATTTCGATTTGACATATAATATCGATACATTTGAAATATATTAAGCAATTGCATATCTTGGAAATCTGTACATAGGGCTGGACCTTGCGAAGCCAAAATCGCAAAAAACATTGGCTGCTCTTGAAGCTTATTGTTTTCACTAATTGGCAGAGGGTTTATTTTAAAGGTGACTGTCAAAATTACATGGTGGAGAGAAAGACATGTCCCCTCTTGGAAACTTGATTGATGATATCCATAGACTTGGTGATGGGTTTGTTCACAGAAATGGCAAACAGGTAACACATCTTTTAGCTAGGAATAGGAATACACACTCTGCAATGGAGATTGCTCTGATTTTCACATTTCATTATTCATATTTAGTTTCATTCGTCTACACACGCCACATGAATTGGCAAGCGGTTGAAATTAAAGGAGAAAAGAAATCTCAACTGTTTACGACTAATAATAATTTTGACGGAAATATCCAAAACCTCAAAGAACCAAAACACATCATTCTCGCGAATTCCCTACATTCCAAAACTAAAACAAGTACATACATACGAATCAACAAGCCAAATGGGAAAATTCTAACCCAGACCCAGCTTGGCCGAACCCTAACCAATTAAAGGGCAAGTGTATTACACTTGCCATTTGATTGATCACTTTCCCTAAATTTTCCACCAACCACAGGGCAAGTGTAAAACACTCGCCCCTTCGTTACACCGGTTTGGCCGAGCCAGGCTCGGGCTAGAATTACCCAGCCAAATGGGATTATCATACCTCTTCTCGATAACAATCTTCTAGATCTTTCTCTTAGGTCGGGCGGTTTTGTAACCACCCTTAATAGGCTTTCCCCAAGGTGAAACAGAGACACGACCATGACTGCCGCTACTCTTACTCCTCCCTTCACCACCACCATGTGGATGATCGACCGGGTTCATAGCCACACCTCTCACTGTTGGCCTAATCCCTAACCACCGGCTTTGCCCGGCCTTCCTCAGCTTCTTTGGGCCATGTCCTGCATTGCCGACGACACCTATTGTTGCGCAACATCTCTTGTCTATCAGTTTCTTCTCCCCAGATGGCAGTTTTATTTCACAATACCTAAACAAAATTGAAAGGATTAATTGAAACATGAGTGGATGTAAAGAAAGTAAGCCTTGAAGCTCTTTTTGCATTAATTATTCATGAGCCAGAAAGACACTTATAGATGATTTTACAAAACATAGTTATCATTATTTACTGGAAAGCTTCCATTGAGAAATCTACGACAATAATGCGCAAAGCTGGAGCTTATAGCTCTGTGCTTGGACATGACACTTGTCGACTGTTCGCTACTACTATAAAAAAAGGAATTTTCTTCTTTTAGTTGGGAAAAGGCAGAAATCGAGTGTTTTTTCTGTTGCTTCCGCCTAAAATAGCTAGAATCACGAATGAGTGCTTTCTCTGCTTCTAGATTCTTCTTCGTATTATTTTAAAGTGACATCCCTCTCTTATGACACCCAGTTTTTACAGCTTTTTTTTACGACTTAAGCTTCTCCCTTTGCCTCTCAAAAAGCAAAATGTTTTTGCATACACCCCCTTAGGTCCTATTGTAAGAAAAGGTTTAAAAACATGACTCGGGCATAAGCAGATTATCCATTATCCAAACAGAATATGCAGGCAAATATCTCAGGAATGAGTAACCAAAAAAACAAAATATAGCAGGTCATGAGTAAAATCTACTACAAGTAGTCCATCAGAAACACAATCAGCATCAACAGGGCACCTTCCAAAATTGTATAATGAGTATACACTCATTGCCAGCTTCAACCAAAAGTACAATATCTGAAGCGTAATACCTTAAGTTATATTATGTCTCAATCAACCTTCTTGCTACCATCACCCACCATAAGAATAGAATCAGGCATGAAAATTCATGTTATTTCAACCTACTTTTCATGTTCAAAAATTCTCAAATCTAAACATGTTGCACATGGTCAGGTTCAAATTACCAAAACTCCACAAACTGCACAAAAGCACACCAAAAAGAGCTAAGGACCAGCTGACTAACCAACAAACTAACAAAACTAATCAAGACAGAGACAAAAGAGAATAGGACTATTATAATCAAACATGCAAACAAGACAGACATTCAAAGCATGCTTCACACAGTAGACCAGCCAAAAGTTTCATAAACTACCCAAATAACTCCCCCACACTTATTCCACATTGTCCTCAATAAATAATTGAAAAAAAAAAATAAGTGCATGAAGACTTCCTTGAATGCATTTACTGAAACTGTTTGGGGTTCTTGAGGCTTAAGGGATAATCATCCTTTACAGTCTCAATCCTGGGCACCTGTTTCTGCCATAACCTGAAAATAACACAAAAAGGAGATCCTTAGTAAAAAAACAGAGAGAAACTAGAAGTAAATAACATTAAATCAGAAAGAGTTGGGTTGCCTTCCAAAAAGTGCCCTTGTTTAACGTCCTAGGCTAGACTATGTGTTGTATCACATGTCTTCAATTGAAATCCTTTACATCTTTCATGGGAAAACCTGCATAATATCCCTTCAAATAATGTATGTTTAATATTAACATGTCTTCATCATCAGAATAGTCGAAATCCCCTACACGATAAAGCAACATTTGAGTATATAAAGAAGCTCTCTTCCATTTAAAACCCAACTTATCCGGAAATTGACTCAATAAGGATCTATAAAACAACCACTTAGCTCCAAAAAAGCAAGATTTCCTAAAAAGCAATTGAGATTGAGAGCTAAAAATATCTTTATCATCATATCTTAGCTCAAAAGATGCACCACATGAAAGGGGACTAATGAAATCCATGTCATTTAAACAAAACAACTCACTAGTAAACTTTATGGAATCATACATAGTGAATTTAACAACATTTTCATTAAATTCCATTGTGAGTGTGTGGTCAAACTCATTGATTTTTGTTTTAGATATGTCAACAAAGGGCTTTCCTAACAAAACATCAAATGAGTTATCAACTAAAAAGAAGTCTACGGGAAAGATCATGCCATTAACTTGAATTAAAATATTTTCCAATATGCCTTTAGAATAAACAACTATTCCATCATCAAGTTGAATGATCATACCTGTTTTTCTCATGGAATTAATATGCAAATGTGAGCAAATAGACAAACGCTTCAAACTAATTGAGGAACTATAATCACACAAGGCTCTATCAACTCCAACAGTTCCTATTTTACATGGAAGAGCAAATAAACTTTGGACATTACTCACTTGAGGTGTCTTCTTGTGTAGGATGTTTGAGAAATTCTTCTCTATACTTACCTTCCCATAACAAGGCATACTTTCCTTAGTTGATACAATTATTCAAGAGAATTCACATATTGAGGCATAGATTTAATTACATCAAGTAATGGAATATTTACCTCAACATTGTAAAATGCATCTAGGAGCTTTGATTTATCATTTTGGAATTCTGATTCATCCTTTGGAACTCAACATACCTCTGTGCAGTTGGGTTTGGGCCGATCAATGGTTGAGATTGTACAGTAGGTTTGGATTCCTCACCTGACTTTAAGTTATGGTCATGCCTTATGCTTAGGTCCGTTGTACAGTTATACTTTGTTCCAATACCAAATATCCCCTTTTTGATAATAATATTTAGGAGTAATTTCACGTTACGTTTGCATTTGCGTTCAAGGTTCAATGAGATCAGGCATCAGGGGGTGTGATAATATAATTACGTATTTTTCGATTATTACAACAAATATAATACTATTTTAAGGGAGTGTTTTCAACAAATAAAATACTATTTTAAGGGAGATTTTGAAATGTGTTTTGTATGTCCGATGCACGAATACTTCTAAAAATATTATTTTGTCGTGTCGTGTTGAACACTATCCGACATTCCTCACGTGAAAAATTCGAGAAAAAATCCGTGTGGGTTGTATCCGTATCATGTCGTGTCGTGTCGTGTCGTGTCGTGTCATGTCGTATCTGTGTTGTTGTATCCGTATTTGTACATCATTTCTATTAACTACTTTACATAATTGGGTTTGATTTGTAACATTGAATTTATCTTACTTAGACGACCTTCTTTATTTCGAAAATTAAATTGCCTTAAATTATTTACTAAGCTGCGATAGATTGATCACACCCCTAAGGTGTAATTTAAATCGTCGGGACAAATTCTATCAATGGTAGCAGGCTGTGTCAGGTTAGAAGATCAAGTGTTGTATAAGCTTAAGAAAAATTAATATATGATTTAATAATCCTTTTCAAATAATAAATTAAATCGTCTTTATGACCATGATCCACACTAATGTGAATTTTGAAACAACTTTCTAATTAAAATTTGATATGATGCCAAATTTCTCCTAAAGTTTTCTCCGGGCCACTTTAAAACAAAAGATTACGCATATAAACTGATGAAAATTAGATATTGACGGAGACCTAAACTGCACTATGAACTAAAATATGGGCGACACCTAGGATGATACTTGTTTATTTTGTTTTTGCACCACTCTAGTTTTTTGTTAACTATTTACAATGATTTGGTCCATTTTGGAGCTTGGAGTTTATACACCAACATTTGTAGGTGGAGAGATTCTCGGGTTTATATTATTGAGGCGTGTGTCTGCTACATAGCTAACAATATATTCCATCCCTAAGCTTCCTCCACAGTGCATTCATGTTCTTCATCGTGAGGCTCAAACTATTCATAATTAATATGCTTTTGAATGAATAATATTCACATTATGAGGTCTGTAGCATAAATGAATAATTACCAAAAACTCCATCTATTTTTTTTTTTTTTTTGTGAAGTTTCATCAGTGACATACTTCTTTTACATGTTCTCATTCAACTCTCGTAATTGCAAATATCTCTAACCTGAAAAAATTGTCTTTAAATGCATTTTAACAAGATTCTTGTCACACGTCTTCAGCTCATAGGTCCTTTAGGATATGAAAATTGTTATTGCAAACTCTACTTAATTGACAGAAGTTAAAATAGAAACGAAAGTCATAAAAACAACGTTAACCAAGGTAGTTCCCCACTCATAAGTCAATATAGGACCAAAAATAACAACGTTAACCTTAATAATCTCAAACACAACATTAACTATTAATATGCATTTACATCATCAATAATTTACTTCTATCATGAAACAGAGTGGCGCCAATGTTTGCTGCCACTCACATTTCTGGCATTTGAACTCTCAATCACACTTCCTTCAGCCCAAATAAACCTTCCAAATTTCTTTGAAACAGACCCTATAAACGATTTCCAAGGCACATGATTCTTCTGATAATACGACGCCGCAAGATTTTGCCCGAAGGGACTGTTACCAACTGCTGAATTATTATCTGAAGACTTCTCCATATTCTTCAATAAAGCCTTCATCTTCACCAGGTCCTGATTCTCCCTTCTCAGAGACGAAGCCTCGTCTTTCATTGGGTGAACATTGATGGAGTAGTGATTCATTGAGGGATCGCGATCGGCCAAGACTTTCCGGGTGAAACAGCCCCAAAACAGGTCAAACGAGTCATAAATAGGTTGAACAAGTTTAGAAACGGGTCCAAAACAGGTCAAAAGAGTCTAAAATAGGTCAAACAAGTCAAAAAATGGGTGAAACGGGCCCAAAACGGTTCAAACGAGTCATAAATTGGTCGAACAAGTTAAAAAATAGGTGAAACGGATCAAACTAGTCTAAAATTGGTCGAACGGATCGAAAAACAGGTGAAGCGGCCCAAAACGGGTCAAACGAGTATAAAATAGATCGAATAGGTCGAAAAAAGGGGTAAAACGGGCCCAAAACGGCGCAATCGAGTCGTAAGTAGGTCGAATAAGTCAAAAAACGAGTGAAACGGGTCCAAAACGGGTCAAATAAGTTTAAAATTGGTCAAACAGATCGAGAAACAAAAAAACGGGTCCAAAATTGTCCAAACGATCAAACGTGTTCGAAACATGACAAATGAGTTGTAAATAGGTTAGTTGGGTCAAATTGGTTTAAAATTGGTTAAATGTATTAGTGAAGGGTAATTGACCAAAAAAAATAAAAAATAATGAAGGGTATATTGGACATTTAAGTATTTAGATTTAATAGGAACCCACAAAAAACTCATTATTGAACCCATGAATAAACCATCAAAACCCATCATAACCATTAAAACCCACTTAAAACCCAAACCATTAAAAACCCATTATAATACAACCCATTTTGGAACCAAATCATTTCAACCCAACCCACATGAACCCAACCCAAAACCAACCCAACCCACCTATTTGCCATCCTATTGCTCGTTATATCTGCCTAATACTCTGTTGTATGTTACAATCACACCCAGGAAAAAGTCGATTTACAATACAGATTAATTCGATTTACTGTAACACCTTCAAGATACTACAGAATTGAATGAAAATACCCGTAATTCAAGAAGAATAATACAATGTCACAGATTACATACGGCGTCCACATAGAACCAAGAATTTACCCAAGATTATAAGATGTTGCTACAACTTGGTTGTAGATTAATTTTCACAAGGTTTACTTAATCTACACCAAGTGAACCGTAAATTCCATCAATTAACCTAATATACCACAGAGAAACTAAACTATAATTATCTATAGACACACTTAGTTTCAGACTTGAAAGTTAATTTGATCATATTCTTGTGGCACGATCCACAAGACTGGCAAGAGCTCACTCTAATTGCGACGAACATAGATAAAGGAAAGCTGATGCCGGGGTTGTTTGTGTAATACACTAATTATAATTGGTGATAACAGTGATGTTTACGTTGCCTTGCTTTCATACTCATAAATGGGCTCCGAGAAGCAATCAAGGCAACATGTGGTGCGGCTTCTTGACGGATAATAATACCAAAGTTTAATAGCCTACGTTGATTGGTCATTCTTTATGCAACAACAAGATTTTGTAGTGGATTTTGATGCGATACTTATCACTGCCTCGCGGGTCCACTGTCTATTAATATTCTGTGTTCCAGGGTAACTTGCCCGGAGGAATGAGTGGTTACTAACATATAATGCAAAGATACGGACATGACGATGCGAATATGATACGATATGGATATGGTGATATGAATTTTTAAAAAAATTTAGGACACGACACCTCTCTGATATATTATATATAAATAGATAAATTATATATGTATTTATATATATGTATGTATATATAAATTTATATAAAATAAAATATTTATAAAATTATTCAATATTACAAATTTAGAGAACATACATTATTTTCCAATTCAACATTAAGGTGATTACGAATAATATTAATATATTTTTTATATAATAATCTTATGAAAATAAATATATTTAAATTAATATTATACATCTTTTAGTAAATTTGTATAATTTTTTTTAAAAAAAATTATATCCTGAAATTTTTAGAAAAAATAAATTGAAAATTATTTTTTTTTTTTTAAATTTCGTGTCGGAGTGTCGGACACGTTTCGAGCCGTATTCGAGTCGTATCAGACACGTGTCTGAGGGCCGTGTCCCCAGGGTGTCTGAATTTGTTTTTTATAGATATATTTTGCCGTATCTTACACGTATCGATGCCGTATCGAAGCTATGTTCGTGTCTAACACTACACTTGATAAAATTTCGGAGTGTCCTTACATTATAGTTACTAACCTATTTTGCACTGGGAATGAAGATTTCTTTTTTCGTTTTTCTATATTTTTTTCCCCAAGAGAGAAGAGATGAAAGATAAAATGAGGGTCTCGAGTGAAGTTTGATTTAAGTTTTAATTCTTTGCGCTTAAGTGTTTGCCAGTTTATGAATTTGTAGGAGATGTTTTATAAAGACATAAATTGTTTTTATACATAATATTAGCTAGGGATATTTGCAAACTCTACTTCATAAATAAAAGATAAAAAAAATGTAAAAAATTATAATAATAAAAGTTGATAATCACTTTTATCTTTTATAAAATTACTAGCCAACAGGGGCTGATCCAAGTGGTTTGAGGGTTCTTTTCAAAAACAATGACCCGAGTTCGAATCCCCTCTAGCCACTTGGGGGGGTGTGTTAAAAAAAGAAAAAATCTTTTATAAAATTACTAATTTGCCTTGAAATGATTTAAATATTTATTAATATAAAAAATATTATAAATTATTATAATTTTATAGATAATTATTTATAATTAATCAAACATAAAATTATTATATGAGCAAATGTTACATTTAGTTCCTAAAGTTTCAGTTTTGTATCACTTTAGTTCTCAATGTTCTAAAAGTGACACTTGAGTCCCTAAAGTTAATAATTTGTCTCACTTAAATCCTTCTAATCAAATTCTACTGAATTTTTTACTTTACTCAACGGTATTTATGTCATTTTAGTATTTATAGTTCTAAAATGGTCCCTAAAATTTCAACTTTATATCATTTTAGTCCTCAATCTTTTGAAAGTGTCATTGAAGTCCCTAAAATTAATAATAAGTCTCACTTTGGTTATTTTAACCAAAATCAATACTTTTAGTTATTTGAATTATTTTACATGAAAAAAGAAAGAAATAATATTTATAGTAAGATCCGAGCCTATGAGTTCAAAAACAAAAATAAAGAGTGGTTGCCATTATACAATATTTGTTTTAATTTGAGTTTCCAATTTAATTCTTTTTTCTAGTACACTATTTAATATTTATTTCATTTTTTCTCATATTTTTTGAGCTATATTTTAATATTATTTTTATTAATATAATATTATCATATTTATTTATATAATTTAATAATTATATTAAAAATAATTATAATAATACAATAATATGAAATTTTTAATTTTGACAAAATTAAATAATAATTATTATTATTTTGTTGCATACGCACAGAGTGTGCAAAAAATTATTAGTACATATTATGTTGGTTGAGATAATTATTTAAAACTCAAATACTCTCTGAATTAATAAATAATCGTTGAAGTTTAAAAATATTAAATAAATAAATTAAATTTTATTTACAATGAAAATTCTTTTTTTTTTTCCGGTTTTGTATTAAACTAAACTGAATAAATATAATAGGTGAAAAATTCTTATTAAAAACAAAAATGGTATAGTGGCAACAACTCTATTTTTTTTTTTTTTTTTTTAACTCATAAGTTCATATCTTT
Organism: Lantana camara; assembly: GCA_037501455.1. Classification (NCBI taxonomy): domain Eukaryota; kingdom Viridiplantae; phylum Streptophyta; class Magnoliopsida; order Lamiales; family Verbenaceae; genus Lantana; species Lantana camara. The sequence goes on along the minus strand of CM074855.1, from coordinate 22,454,069 downwards.
CCAAAAATATTATTTCTTTCTTTTTTTCATGTCAAATAAATAAAATGACTAAAAACATTGATTTTGGTCAAAAGAACCAAATTGAGACTTATCATTAATTTTAGGGACTTAAATGACACTTTTAAAAGATTGAGGGCTAAAATGATACAAAGTTGAAACTTTAAGGACCATTTTAGAACTATAAATACTAAAATGACCGAAATACCCTTGAATAAGGTAAAAAATATATTAGAATTTGGTCAGAAGGATTTAAGTGAGACGAATTATTAATTTTAGGGACTCAAGTGTCACTTTTAGAGCATCGAGGTCTAAAGTGACACAAGACTGAAACTTTAGGGACCAAATATGACATTTACTCTTCTTATATATATACTTTTATTTATAAATTTATAAAAATCAAGAAATGAGAAAAAAGTTACCTCGTAGATTCTTTAACTAAGAGGTTTTTTGAAATTACGGATTGTGATTGGAGTAGAAAAAAGAAAGATATAACGTAGTAGAAAAATAAAAGAGGTAATGAACATATAAACTTTAGAGTTGTATTTTTTTGTATGTAAAATAATAATACATATTAATTTTTTAGTAAGGATATTATTGTCAAAATAGGATTTTAAATTAAACAGAAATCGATTTTTCAAATATTTCAAATGTAACGCTTTTCCCTAATCTAATGACGTATGTGTTTACTAATTTGCGCGAATTAATTGTTCATAAGTGTTTTATATATTTAATTTTATATATAAAATGTTAAATATTTATATCTTAATTTCTTTAATACTAAATTTATTGTAATGTGTTGATTTGATTAAATGTTAATTATTCATACCTTAAGTTAATTAATATTAATTATATACGAATTAGTGACTTTTAAATCCTAATGTGTTAATACTAAATATATATATATATGTATTTCGTGCTAATTAAATTTTAAATATATGTATTTAGTGCATTTTAATTTAAACCATATTAAATCTGTGTCTATGATTTTAAATTAAATAAATTTGTACACTTTGATAAATGTGATTAAAATCGTGCACTTTGTTGTTATTTAAATATGAATTTGAATTTATGTTAATTCTTGCACTTTGTTTTAAATGATATTTAAGTCGTGTACTTTTATATACATATTTAAATTTCATTTAAATTTTGTCATTTATTTGAAAATGTTATGAATTTATTTATGCCTTGTTTATGAGTGTTATAAACGTATTTCGTTCTTATATGATTTGATACCGAAATTTCGTGTAAATTTAATATGTTGAAGATATGTGTGTCATGAATGTGTACGTATGCTCGTTTCATGTTTTCGGATTCGTTTGATTGCGTTTTAAATTTATTTTGTGTGATTGGAACCAAACCGGGGGCTAACGAGCACTTAGTGCACCCTTGGTTCCGTATGTGATATCTTGAGCTCGGGAACTCGAAATCGAGTTCCGTCAACTTCGTTGAACTCGTAACGAAAATTTGGGTTCAATGAACTTAGCCTCATATTTTTCTAAGACCATTTAAAACCCCGAAATTCAATCGAAAAACGAGACGACTGTTAAATTGCCACACTTAGCCATTTTTCTCATATCTCCTTCAAACCTTGACCAAATTAACCATGGTTGTAGGCATTGGAACCCCAGTTAAGCCCACTATCTGATCCCAATCTCCCTTAACCAAACCAACCCTCACACATAAATAAAACTCAGCCGAAAGCCCCTGCTCTCCAGTTCATCCCGTAACCTTGCATACCTTGGAGATTTTGGAGCTCAAATCTCTTCCAAACTTCATCCAATTCACAAGGTGAGCTTAGGGTTGTATTATACATTCATTTAGAGTCATTTTGATCCATTCATCCCCAAATTTGAGCTTGCTTTGATGGAGTTTGATGAATATGAGTGAATAGTTAGGTTATAACATAAATTCTTGATCTCTTTGATTCCTTGGAGATTTTGTTGGTTTTAAAGCATGAAAGTGATCCCTTTAATTCCTTTATTTCTTTTATGAACTTGTATTTAGTGGTATTTGAGGTTTGATTGAGGTGCCATTAATGATATTTGGAAGAAAATTTCTTGAAATGATCACAGTCACATTCTTGCTCACGTTTGATCACTTTCTTGTTTGTTTGTGCTGTTTTCGTTTGGTTTTGATGTGTATTTGCTGCCTTTACGTATCTGAACTGGTTGGTTGAGAATTGGTTTGGTTGATGCTTTGTTCTTGCTGCGTTCTGCTCCAAAGTTGAGCAGGTCGCGGCCGCTATCGGACCAAGAACAATCTTGGTCGCGGCCGCGACTCGTCTGTGCGTGGGATTGGTTTGCTCTCTCAGGTCGCGCCCGCGACCTGAAAAGCATGCATTGTTGTCGCGGCCATCACCAGAATTTGGCCTCCTTTCGTTATCTTGCAGAATTGCACAAAAATTTGGATTTTATTAGGTGGCGGCCGCTACCATTTTGTGAACAAAATGGGTCGCGGCCGCGACCCTCTCATGTTCTGCATGAATTTCAGTTTCATATTCAATTGCATGGGTTTATAATTGTTTTCTAATGCCCAATGGTTGCATACATGCACGGCTAAGTGTGTATAAATATATGTCTGCATGCAATGAGAATTTAATTTCATTTGTTTTGTTAATTGATGTATGCTGCTGTACGTATAGATATATATATATTTAGGTATGATTTTATATATATTTTATTTAAATTCATGGTTAATGATATATATATTTAAGTCTTATTTAATCTATTTAAATTTTAGAATTTAATTGTTATCTACTTCATGTTAATTAATTTTAAACATGACTTGAATGTCTCTATTTACCTATTTTCTAATTGTAAATATGTTAGATTACGTGTTATGTTCGTTATTTGAATTTCTTGAATTAATTTGCTATGGAATATGGAAGTAATGAACTTAAATGAATTTGATTGATTCTTGAAATGATGAAGTGGAAGTTTATATGTTTTTAAGATGTTAATCGTGCACATGAATGATCCCTTGACATAATATCACCTCTTGTGCCTTTATAATCTATGTTATACTTGTTGTATATAGTTTATGGCTCAATATGTCTTCCTTGCTCCAATATGGTACATGCATGCATTGAAGCTTCATGTTTGAACCCTAAATGATGTTATGCTTCTTTTAATGATTGATATGAAGTGTTTACATGTTATACTACATGTGATGATCATCATTTGAATTTCTTAGATTTATGTGATGTAGAAATGAAAGTCATGAACTCATATGGATATGAACACTTCTTGAAAGGAATGAATGGCTTGTATACATGTATTTAAGACATTAATTGTGCACAAGAATGTTTCTATGACATGATATCATATCTTATACTTTCATATCGTATTCATTGCAATGTCGTGCGTCATATTTGGTTCATTTGGAGTCTTGAGTCTTACGTGTACCCTCTATTGTCCTTTGTACAGTTTTCTCCAGGGCGGAGACTTGCCGGGTTCTTAGGGTACTTCCGAGTCCTCTTGTTTCTTCTTAATGTTGGTTGGTAAGCTAAGGACAGGTGGGTTTCTCTACTATTTAGTTAAATTACCCTATATACTCCCAATGTGTAAAGATTTCAGCCAAAAGTATATATGTATATAGAATCGTTTTCAAGGGTCAATGATTTTAAAAGTAAAGCCCTTCTTTTATGAACCTACCAAATGTTTTGGCGAGAAAGAATGAATGAATGCACAGAATGGGGCCCAGGGACTGGGTGTGAGTGGTGACCCGAGGAGGCATGGACTGACGGTGATCCCTCACACTTGTTCCACCAATGAACGACGTAACCGGACCTCGTTAGGAGATAGCGAGGAATGGACGCTGAGTGCCATCTGGGGAGTCATGTTCCCCTTTTGGTCAATGAATGGATGGTTCGGGCCGATCACCCGACCATCACCCGGAGGAAGAAGGTGTAAATGTTCATGAACGTGCACAAAAGAATGTAATGCATGAATGAAAGAAAGAAAGAATGAATGTTTAATGAACTACATGAGGAGTTGGTTGGAGATAATGCACGCCTACTCGCCGGGCCATAAAAGACCTAAAGAATGAAAATGAATGTTATAATCCCTTTTGATGACTTCTTTATTTTACCCACTTGGGAAATGCGTTGAAAACCTCAATGGGGATTATAATTTGCATGTGAATGTTTAAATATTGTCTTATATTATATATGCCTCGTTTAATACCCACCAGTCTCGTATAGACTGAACCCGGATTGTTTTCAGTGTTCTTGCAGGTTTGGAGTGCTAGGCGGGAAGTCAGGTCTATTGAGTCTTTCGGTTAAGTCAGAGTCTGTTCATATGCATGGTGTACCATGATTTGTTGTAGTTATGAAGAATGTAAGATTTGTATTGATTATTGCTACTATCATGATTTCTGAACGAATTTTTAAGATCAGAAGAAACCGTAACTGATGTTTTATGATTTTATTGAATTTCGGGATTAGGTATCTATGATAGTTGAACCCGTTACTCTTTGCTTTCCTTGTTATTCATGAAAGTACTTTGCTTCCTCTTTGGTAATATTTCTGTTTTACTGTCTCTTTGGTTACGAAAGTTAGCTCCCGCCTAGCCTAGCGAGTGTGTATGTCCCCGTTCGCCGTGATTTAGCTCAGGTATGGATTGTCCATTTCATATTCGGGTCGGGTCTCGGTGTGGGGGATGTGGTACCTTGCGTTCGGGTGCTACATCAAAACTGCTAAATCATCATCATTACTTGGAGTACTAATAAGGAATGTTATATTAAAGTCATTTCATTCAATTGTTCACAATAAAAATATTATAATAAAGTCATTTCATTCCATTTTTCATTCTTTCAAAGTTCATTTCTTTTCTACCGGATCCCGTTCATGCATACTAATTATGACTTTGGAGTTCAAATTCTCTCTTTATAAGTAGATTAATTGGGTTATAGAGGGTCGCCCCATATTAAGTCAGGAGCATTCAAATTCTGAGCAAAACTGAGTGGGAAACCACAAAAAGGAAAAGGTCTATAAATAGTTAGGGCAAATTACACCCATGTACCCTGAGGTTTGGTGTAATTATAATTTAGACCCTACACTTTGAAAAATTACAGATTAGTCCCTAACTCTAACGGACAGTTTGAGGTCCCTATACTCCGTTAGGGTTCCATCAAATTTTAGGTTTGGTCTTCCAAAAATGCCCCAGGGACTATTTTGTTAAGTATGGAAAATCTAGGGACTATTTTGTAAAATTGATTATGATATGCAATAATTTAATAAATAATAATATTACTAATAATTATAAATATTTTCAATTATAATTAAATACAATTTATTTATTAATTATTTTAAATAAAATTACTATCAATTTAATGAATATAATATTGCTAATTAGTATATAAAAATTTTCTCTTTAGTCATTAAATGTTAAAAGTTGTTTTAATATTTATATTATATATATATATATATATATATGTATGTATATATATATTATGTATATAATTTTCAATTAGTTATTTAAATGATCTTAAATAATCATTAAATATTTCCTATATAATTTAAAATATAAAAATATTTTATTTTATTTTTTTTAATTTCTTTTTCAATCTTTTATTACCAGTCACTTGTACCACCACCACCGTCACTGGCATCATCACTACATCACAACGACACCAACACTAATCTAATTGTATTTCACCATCGTCGTCCACCACCAACACCAGTCCAATCGCCTTTCACCACCGTTGCCCACCACCATCACCATCACAGTCGTCCACCACCGCCAATTTCACCACCATCAAAACTCAACACCACAAACACACACATAAATAAAAATCAAATTTGATCTTTATATGAAAGATTTGATTTAAAAAGACCACATTAATTTATACACATATGATGGAACATAAATGAAATTCGGGAGAAGAGAAGGAAGGAAGGGAAGAAATCACATAGCTCTAATTTATACACATATGATGGAACATAAATGAAATTCGGGAGAAGAGAAGGAAGGAAGGGAAGAAATCACATAGCTCTATCGCCACCTTCTCACCCCACCACCACTGCTCACAACAACCGCACCTCCATTGTCCAAATCTAAAACTCATATTCATACTATTTTGCAACACCACCTTCTTTTACCAATTTCTTGATTTTGTTTTCCATTTTTAATTTAAATGTTACCTTTAATTTTTGTGATCTTTTATTTATTCAATTAATCAATTAATTTAATATCATTAATAATGTTGCATCAATCTATTAATTTAAGATTTTTTAAATTATTATAATATAATTTAGAGATACAATTTACAAATAATTATAATATTTCTAATTTAAATCTTCTATTTTACTGTTTATCTTTCTAATTTACTTAATAGAAGTACGGAAGAAAATATTAAATAAATAAAAAGGTATATTATAATTTTATATTTTATATATATATATATATATATATATATATATATATATATATATATATATATATATATATATATTTGTTTTTATTTTTTTTTTCTAAAAGTCTCTTTAAATATTTAATGATTAAATAGAAAATATTTACATGATAAATAACAATATTAGTATTTATTAGATCAATAATTTGTTTAAAAAAATAATAATAAATTTTATTTAATTATTATTGAAAATATTTATAAATGTTAGCAATATTAGTATTTATTAAATTATTGCAGTATCACATTCAATTTTACAAAATAGTCCCTGAAGTTTTTATACTTTAACAAAACGATCCCTTAACAAAAGTCATTCAACAAAATAGTCCCCGAGGGCATTTTAGGAAAATTAAACTTGAAATTTGATGGCCCTAACGAAGCCCAGGGACCTCAAACGGTTCGTTAGAGTTAGGGACTAATTTGTAATTTCCAGAAGTCCAGGGTCTAAATTGTAATTATGTCAAACCTCAGGGGACCTGGGTGTAATTTGCCCTAAATAGTTATAATGTCTATTTAATATTTCTGTCCAAATATTTCAACCAAAATGAGTAGCCACTTAATCATTACAAAATATTACCATATATGCACTTGAAGGTTACTAAAAAATTGTCATTGGGAGTTAATAATAATTAATTAATTTTTCCATCAGTTTCATATGGCAATTTTTCAGTGCTAAATGCTAGTTTTATTAACTTGATACTCAGCTTCAAACCATACTATAAAAAGAAGCATCATATGTGGAACATAACAACCTTAATTTCAACTCTTAAGATTATGGGTAATTCTAGTCCGAGCCTGGTTCGGCTAAATCGGTGTAAGAAGGGGCGAGTATTTTACACTTGTCGTGTGGTTGGTGGAAAATTTAGGGAGAGTGACCAATCAAATAGCAAGTGTAATGCACTTACCTTTTTAATTGGTTGGGTTCGGCCAAGCCGGGTTTGGGCTAGAATTTTCCTAAGATTATATAATTTTTGTGAACAATGTCATCATATAGTAATATGATGAAAATGCTATTAATATTCTTTGTTATAGAATTTGGCATTCCCCGCACATATGCACGGCGCAAATGTTACTGTACTCCTTATCAAGAAGTTCATGTTATCAGCAACCTCCCTTCGAATTCTCCGAAATTGAGGCTGCATTGTGCATCTGGAGACGACGATCTTGGATTCCATGAACTCAAGCCTAACCAAGAATTTCAATGGAACTTCTGTGAAAGTTTTTTGGGGAATACTTTGTTCTATTGTTATTTTTGGTGGGGATCGAAAGAAATAGAATTTGACGCTATTAAAACAGGGCCGGGGTCGAGTAATACGAATCAGATCATGTATTGGCTAGCGAAAAGTAGTGGTATTTATTATTTAAGAGCAAAATGCATTTTTGGTCCCGTACTAATAGGCTATTATCACTTTTGGTCTCATGTTTTTCAAAAGTGGTTTTTTTGGTACCATAGTAATTTTTTTCGTCAATTTAAGGACTTCCGTCAAATAATTGACAGAAGTCACTGTTCATCCGTTAAATTTAAATCACTGTTCATCCGTTGACAGAAGTCACTGTTCATCATTTTGACGGATGAACGGTGACTTCCGTCGATTATTTGACAAAAGTCCTCAAATTGACAAAAAAAAATTACTACGGGACCAAAAAAATCACTTTTGGAAAACATGAGACCAAAAGTGATAATGGTCCATTAGTATGGGATCAAAAATGCATTTTGCTCTTCTTTTTAAATCATTTTCTTGGAGTTTTAAGCTGATTTTGACTCGACTCACAAGCTTCTTTTCCAATAATAGTAATTAAAGAAAGGGATAATTACGAATAACCCCTGAGGTATGGCAAAAATACAAATTCCCCCCTGAGGTTTGCGAAATTACGAATAACCCCCATCCATTAATAACGGTGTTAAATTTTGATGATGTTAGCTAAACTATTTTTAAAAATTCCAATCCTACCCTTAGGGGGTAAATTGTAATAATACTAAAAATATGATGATATATTTGTAATATTAGTTAAATTTGTATTTTTTAATTTAAAATTTTGTAATTTAATATAATATTTATATTTTATCTATAAGTATAAATTGAAATAAAAACTTCATACATATTCTTTTCATACCTTACGTTTATGTTTTAGTTTTATATATATTTTGCATAAGTTTATATAAACTTATTTGTTTGAAAATAATAAAATTTTCCTCTAAAATGGAAAACTATAACAAACACACCAATATCAATCAATGTATTAGTAATTCATGTAAGATATCCATCAGAGTTATTTAAACATCTACCTTACAACTAAAAATAAATTCTCAATATAAACAATACATGCCCAATAAGAAAATAATAAAAATTAGCATTCATAAACTGTAAGTATGAAATTAATTCATCATTAAAATATTAAAATATCATTGAATAGCATTCTTTGAAAAAAAAAAAATTATATAGTTACAAAATTCAAGTACTTACGTCAAACTCCCTAAAAATTTCAGTACTTACATTAACCCCATTGTCTTTGGATTTTTCTTACATATACCCCTTGAGTTTCAACATATGAAGAGTAAAATAGTAAAATCGTACATTTTGTTAAATTTCACGGAGGAAATAACAGAACAGGGGGAAATTCGTAGTTTCTCAAACCTCAGGGGGAATCTGTAATTTCGTCATACCTCAGGGGCAGCTCGTAATTATCCCTTAAAGAAAAACACTTCTTTTTGTTGTCATTTATCAAGAATTAAGGAGAAACAATGAATTGATTTACTATGATGGATAATAACTTTACCCCTCCGCCTAAATAAATAAATATACGTTGTTTAAACCAAACAAAACCATCTCAACAAGGCAACAATTTTGCATTCTCTTCGTTCAACCATAATGATATTCGACTCACTACCCTTTGATTGAAATGGTATTACCTTTCGTAGGTTTCTCGAGTATTCCAATTATTATTATTGTCATTATTATTATTGTTGCTCAATTGCTGTCCCAGTTATTATGTATAGATACATACATATATATATAAATAAGTATCCATTTCATTTCTGATATTGTTAGTATGATTTAATTCAATATTGATGCCATAAAATTTACTCTTTAATAACATCCCATAATTTTCATTTTTCCTTCGTCCTTTTTAAGTGTTAATGATTCACATATCGACATTTGAGTTTCACGTTCAATTGATTCAGTGCATTTTTATACACTTAAAGAAAATGTCAAAATGTACAAAAATTAACACAATTTGAAATGTATGGCATGCAATTTGATAACTAAACTGAGATTTTTTCTTTTTTAAAACACACACGCCACAAGTAACAAGATGGTTTCGAACTCGAATCATTGTTCTAAAAAAAGAACTCTTTAACCACTTGAATGAACTCTATTGACAATACTAAACTAAGATTAGTTCTATAAATTAATCACTATATGTCATATACAACCAGGTGATGGTGATCATGGACTCCTAGTCCACCAACTCATAATGAGCACATTTTCTTGCACAACTTCGCCAACAAGAATCATGAAAAATAGGACTAAATACATTGTTTCTTTCACGCATCCATTGTGCAAGTAACTCAAAACCCCTAATGCATGGACACTAAAAATATCATTTTACCGTATCGTGTCGGACACGAATCCTCACGTGGGAAATTTCGAAGAAAATCCATGTCGTCGTATTCGTGTCATGTCATATATGTGTTACCGTGTCCGTATCCGTGAATCATAGCTAAAGACATGTTCGTAGTCGTCAAACGTCTGCAGACACAAAAATAATGACAAAGAGATCGTCATTGATCTTTTGAACAACAAAGATAACATTGATACCTCCAAAAGCAATGTAATCTTATATTATATCCTTACATTAACAACCTTTGTCCTTTTTCTTTCTCCATTTTTTGCTTCTCTTGAAAACAGTTTTGACTAATTCTTGACTAGTTTGAAGAGTAAAGCAAAATCCTTCAAACATTTATAGATATTCTTACCCTTCAAGTGTGGGCACATATGTGGAGACTTTTAACATCTTCATGTCCTTTCAAGCCAAGCCAAATGACCATCCAATCCTGTTTTGATGAATATGAGTTCATACTTGTGTAACTTCAAACAAAGATAATACATACTTGTATATTAATACCCCCCACAAATCAATTAATATTGTAGATCAGAAGGCAACATCAAGCTTAAAACCATGGAAAAGCTTATATTTTTTTGCTTTCTTGTATTGCTAGTAGTACCCTATAGGAGTGCAAGCCAAGAATGTCCTGAGTGGTCCAAGAATTTAGTGAATATCAAGGATTATAAGGTAGAAGGTGTAGAGGATGATGGTCTAGCCGGTTTTGAGCTATTAGACTTTCCGTTTCAGGAAGGTGAGCAGAGGAAAAAGGTTATAAGCGTGGATGATTTTGGTGCAGTGGGAGATGGGATTGCTGATGATACTGAGGTGACAATGTTTAAGTAATTTCTCCCACAAACAGATTGTTTTGTTTAATAATATTCTGTTTTTTTATATATATTTCAGGCCTTTGTAAATGCATGGAAAGAAGCTTGTTCCACGTCAAAGTCGGTTTTCTTAGTTCCTGAAGAGCGTATTTATCTTGTAAATGCTACAAGATTCAAAGGGCCTTGTGATGGCAAGATAGTTATTCAGGTAAGTTATTTATAACGAACACACACACATATCCTAAAGGCTAAAATTATATCAATGTTTGACTTACAAACAGAGTTGATGCGTGTGCGTGTGCAGATCGATGGAACTATTGTAGCACAAGATGATCCAAAGAATTGGGATCCTAAAAACCCGCGAATTTGGCTTGGTTTCTACAATTTAAGAAAAGCCGTTTTCCAAGGAAACGGAATTATTGATGGCTCAGGCAAGAATTGGTGGGCAGCTTCTTGCAAAAGGAACAAAACCAATGTACACCTCTAATACAACAATGTTGTCATGGTTTAATCAAAAAATAGAAATGTACTAACCGGGTAACTGTCTTCTTTTCTTGTTCTTTCTCATTGGTATTCCCCAGCGGTGCAAAGGAGCACCAACGGTGAGATTCTAATCCACCACTCTCGTAAGAAAAATGTGTTAGAACATGATTTTGAAATAGAATTTGAAAATTACATAACTTTTGTGCAGGCATTAACCATAGATGCAAGCTCATTGGTAGAAGTGAAGGGTTTCACAATTCGAAACAGTCCACAGATGAACTTTGTGATTTCACGGTCTGAATCAGTCCGTGTTACTGATGTACGGGTTTCGGCTCCTGAGGACAGCCCCAATACAGATGGAATCCACATAACAGAATCAACAAATGTTGTGCTTCAGAACTGCAAAATTGGAACAGGTTATTGTCGCATGCCGTCTCATAACTACACATTCCATGCACATGCGTCTCATTTTCTTGATAAATTCATGTTGGATAAGTGGAAGTATTAGAAATTGATCAGGGTTGGTATGTAATGTATCCAAATGTGTACATGTTAATGAAAAAAATATGATTGGATATTTATCGTGAAATCTGACATGGGCCTATTTATAGGATGACGCCACATGTCGCATGTGGATCAATGAACTGTTTTATCAATAACCTTTTTGTACGGAGGGCAATATCTTTTCCCTAATCTGCCCATATTTCTATCCATGTCTAATCATATATGTATGTTCATGCAACATTATGCCCATTGCTAAACTATAAGTTCTCCTACAGTGGGCAATTGAGTTATAGCGCCATTATAGCTTCCTCAAAATTTGAGATATAACAGTGAATATGTATCTTGTTTTATAGGTGATGATTGCATCTCAATTGTCAACGCCAGCTCAAATATCATAATGAAGAATATATATTGTGGACCTGGTCATGGGATAAGGTAAAGTTAATGTTCTTGAAATTTAAAACCTACATCCCTAAGCTCCACATTTCAGAAGAACAATAGTATTACTATTAGACATAATTCATAATTACAATCGGATATATTGAAAAAAACACTTACACATAGTATTGCTGCTGCACACCAGCATTGGTAGTCTCGGGAAGAACAACTCGACCGGCATAGTTGAGAAGGTTGTAGTGGATACAGCTTTCCTTCAAGGTACTACAAATGGCCTTAGGATCAAAACCTGGCAGGTAACCTCGTGTTCTTGATTTACACAAAACCAAAATTTTATAAGATGCAGCAAATATGCGAACACATTCTATGCTAGGTAGCTCTTTGTTAATGGAAGAGTTACTGCTGATTTTGCAGGGAGGTTCCGGTTATGTGAAGTCAGTTGTCTATCAAAACGTGAGGATGGAAGAAGTCTCCAACCCCATCATCATTGATCAATTCTACTGTGATTTACCCCAAAAAACTTGTCAAAATCAGGTCATTTCATCTATCTAAAACTTAATCATATAGGAGAGATATCTCTAACAAATCACATTTTTAAGTAAGACAGTGGTTCAAAGCCGAACAAAAAGGTTTTGGATCCAAATCAGTTCCACTAACTCATTTAAAACAAAAAGAAATGGGGAACAAGTTTTTGCAAACACCCCCATAGTTATTTACCAATGAAGAATGTTTAATGTTGTCTTTCCACTTCAATATCTCAGACTTCAGCAGTGGAAATAAGCCAAATCATATACCAGAACATACGCGGGACTTCTCGAAGCCTACTGGCCATGAAATTTGCATGCAGTGATACTCTACCCTGCAAACGTATAATTGTTGACAACGTCCACTTAGAGAACAGCGACGACAAAGTGGAGGCTTTCTGCAACTCTGCTTCTGGCTTAGATTATGGAAACAATCAGCCTTCAGCAGAATGTTTGTCGTATACTGAGAAGCACATGAAAATCTTACAGGAAAAAGAAGCTGAGGCTGCTCCAAGTAACCGAGACCGTTTTATTCATACAGAACTGTAAGACATGTGTAGTTGTTGCAGAAGTATATATCATAATTCATACAGCACACCTAGGCAAACAGAGTCAGAATATTTTTTGATGAATAGTATAGGATTTCCTATGAAGAATTTGAGTAGATGATATATTGATTGATTGTAATATAACTATTTCAGTATGCGGATCAGTTAGCATTCAGCTTTTGTTGTAAAATGCAGCAAGTTAGTCAATCTTAGAAATGGAATTTATCCTTCAATTCTATCCTCCATGAAGATCAAAACACATGTGTGCTTGCACACACACACACACACATTTACTAGTTTGCTAGAAGAAGAATTTGTTAAGTATGTTGTACATAGATTATAGATAAACAAATGAAAATTTCATTGACAACAACAGCAAACATGTATGTGAATGGTATTATCTCAGAGTACAAGTAAGTCTAATGTTTACATGTTCCCATACAAGGTAAAAGAACTGAAGAAATGAACAAAACTAAATTCTTAGCGGGTCTTCAAATGCAGTTCAGTTCAGTACGAGAATGCTAATAATCCAGCAAAGGAATCTTAACTTCTTTTTTTTCCTTCCTCTTGTTAGGACTCAAATCTTACGCACCTCCATGACGAGAAAGGAGAAAAGCTCGATAAAGTGCAGCAACATGCAGGAAGCATACGAATACAATAATCAGATCGTCCAGGAGACCAAAAATACCTAGCAACCCTGCGAATGGAAAATTAAATTAACTAAGGAATGCACTAACTCCAAGTACTCAAGATAATGTTAGCTATAATGTAACGGTACCTTCAGGGATGATGTCCACAGGGCTAATGACGTATATAGTACTAATAACCATCTGTGCATCAGAAGACAGGAAACTAAAAATAAGTCAAATACGAGAGGCATGTAACTATTAATAGCATTCAAGGATTTGCATCTGCCTATTGTTACTCATGATACAGGGTTTAAGTAAAATTGGATATAAGTGACAGCAAAGTCTATGAATTAAATGGAAAATACAACAGAAAGTGATAGATTGCATCTATATGAAAGCATAGCCATTTTAAATGACTAGTATGGTTTGTCTATATGGAGTGACAACTTAACTGCCAGATATACACGTGCTCTGATAACCAGTGGAAGTGATCTCTGAGGATCCATCATATCCCGTAAAAGTCTCTTGAGAAGGAATGGAAGATCTTGCATTTTCTGTCAAAAAGAACATTACAGCCAGATAGAATCTATTTCACATTTCAAAAGCTACTTATCAAGAAAAGATGCTAAGCATTAGCACTATTACATTTCATGGAAAGGGACAAATATCAATGTATATATCACTTGCTAACCTGCATAAGACTATTTGAGCGTGCACCATATTGCCGGTTATATCTTTCAACCCTTTGCAAAATGTCAGCAACATCAGCCCTATGATGCTGCCTCGATGAAGCCTCGCTAGGAACCAACAGGGTGATCTCACGCCTGCATAACGGACATTTGCAGGGGTGAAGAGCAGCTCCGTGATCCCAAACTTGTAATATACAGCTACCTGAAACAAACAAAGTATTATGAAAACATCCTTCAATTATACGTTAAGAAGGGAAAAAGCAGAACGGATGAGCTAACTTCAACATTGATGAATATCAAATTTGAATGTTCTTTTCTAATTCTATTGCGAGGGCCTAACGGACTACAAAGTTCGAATGTTCTTTTCTAATTCTATTGTGAGGGCCTGACGGACTACAAAGTTCGAATGTTCTTTCTAATTCTATTGTGAGGGCCTAATCTGATTATGGGGTCGGAGAGATTCAGCCAGCGGTTCCGAATGAAAAATGCACAACCAAGTCCAATTGCAAAAGCACACAACGATCTTTACACCATAATCCATATAAAAATCATCATCATTCATCTACAACCCATTTTCCAAGTTCATTAGGTTCTCTGATTTCAATTCAAAATTATCGAAATCACGAAGATAAAATGAAGACGCACCGCAGAACCAGTGGGAGCAATTGGACTGGCAAGGGATATGGAAGTTGGCATGACATATGGAACAAACATCATTCTCCGGCGGACCATCCATTTTCTCTCTCTTCAAATCGCAATTTTCCTCTCTCTTTCTCTTTCTCGGTTGGACAGTTGGTTTATATCCGCCGCGGTTTGAACGCCGTCGGGAATTGGGACACCGCCACCGCGTGGCTTAGCCTGTAAGATTTGCTGGGCTGGTTTTGTGATTCAGAACAATTTGTGGGGTTTTAGACTGTGAATTTGACGAACTTCAGGGTTCGTGTAAAAATAAATCTTTTCTCGTCCTCTCAAGCATTTTTCGCATTTTTCACCCTAATGTGAGTTAATTCTCAGTTGAACCCCTTTGGATTACGAAAATTGCAATCCGCCCCAGATTGAAAATTTTATTGTGTATAATGCCCAATAGTAAGTCGCATTAATGTAGGGGAAAGCAAAATTATGTGAATTTTGAATTTTGTCATAAGCCTCCTGTTAGGTCATAAATTTGAATTTTATTGCGGGTAGGTAGAGAATTATCATTTTAAAAAGGGCGATTTACATCTGAGTACCTTGCTATTTGGGGTAATTACAACGTAGTCCATCTGTTTCAAGAAATTATAATATAGTCCCTGCTATTTTGTTCCGTTAGAAGTCCCTGGAGACCGTTAGGGTTCCGTTAGATTTTTGACCTGTTCTTCCAAAAATATCCCTGAATATTTTATTATTTTTTGTAAAATGACCAGAATGCCCCAAGGACTGCATTGTTGTTTGCACAAATTGGAAGGGGCGTTTTGTTAGAATATGTAATATTCAGGGATGTTTTTGTAATATTTGTGACATTTTTTACATATAGTCGTTTATACAAGCGATAATTCTTGCAATGGTATGAAAGATTCTAAAGTGACGGTGGTAAATTGCCCTACTATGCTAGAGTTGTACATGTAAAGACTTTGCGTTATTTTCAACCATTTCCAACCAAAAAAATCATGGTAACTTCATGCAATTCAGTTTATACAAGCGATAATTCTTGCAATGCTAGTTCTAAAATGTTGTAAGAGAACCTACTAGATTATATATGGAATTAGCCATTTTCAGCCTTGAAGTTGTATCAATACATACCAAAGTTTCATGTAGATGGTTGCTAAGCCAAAAAGACATCCAAAAGAGGTAAATTATCAAGCTACAAAGTGTATCAGTTTCACATAGCTTTACATGACAAAAAAATTGAACCGATGATTGATCCAAATTTAGTCTCCAGCAATTTTCCAATCTTAGAAATTCAGTTTTTTCCTGCTGCCAGTGTTACTGGGGGTATCATTTCTTTTTCTGAGAATTCGTGGACTTCGTCTAGGCATAATGTTCCCCTTTCCACTTGGTTGAGCATTCTTGTGCCCTTTACTGACAGCATCCTTCTGTTTCCCTTTGGAGCACACAGTAGGTTGGCTAAATGACTGCACCCCAACATCATTTATCAACTTTGACAAAATTTCCTTTGTAATGTTGGTAGGCTCTGGTTGGGACATCACCATTTTTCCTTTATCTTTCCCCGGGATATTGGCAACAGCAGCAACAGATACACTTGGAGCTGAAGAAGCAGGTTCACAAAGCTTGAGGCCTTTAACTGGGGACTTAGAAGAATATCTTTTTTGTACAGTCATTCTTTTCTTCTTTGGTGCTGGTTCAAAGTCATTATGAACATAAAACATACAGACTAGCATACAAATTAAAGCTAAACACATTACTCATTGGAGCTACATTACTCACTGGAGCTTCATTGTTAACTGTGGGTGCATTCGGTTGAGCTTCATATTGATCTAGACTAGCATATAATGACTCTAAGTCATCATGAGCCCAATCCTCATTATTGTCAGTCAAACCAGTAGTTGGCTCAGCATCAGTACTTCTATGATCTGCTTGCACATCTGGGAGAGCTTTCTGCATCAATAGAAAAAATGCAAGTAAAGTAAGATAAGGATATTGATCATGTACAATGAGAAAGTTTAAACTCAAATTGTTACCTGCATCTTGTTGGGGCATGATCTCTTATTGTGTCCAAGTTGCTGACACATTTTGCATCTCATCAATCCTCTCCTCACAACATGTGGAGCCTCTCCTGCTTCCTTTCTCCTATTTTTTCTAGGCCTCCCAGGCAATCTCTTTCTCTGTGGTGGTTTCAAGTCTTTTGGAAGAACATCTGGCATTTCATCCCAGAAAGACTCATCCGGGACAGGAGAGATCATGTGAGCATAACAATTCATGTAGGTTTCTTTGGTAAAATAAGAAGTAGTGTAGTCTTCAAGTCTTTCTCTCCTATAAGCAATGCATGTATGTGCATGCTTACAAGGAATACCTGAAATATCCCACTCTTTGCACTGACAAGACCTCAGATTCATATCAACAACAAAATGTGTAGGCCCATCTTGTATTTCATACTTATCATCACCAGCAATAAGTATCTTACATTTTCTATTATCATCTCTAATCTTATTCAACTTCTTAACCACAGTAGGGACAAGTGTATTCTTCCAGGTATTCCCCCTAGTTTTTCTTTTGTTCAACCTACTCATCAATTTTTTTCTAAGACCATCCACAAGAACAAGGACAGGCTTACCTCTCAAATTACCCACCCAAGCATTAAATGATTCAGAGATATTATTGGTGCAGTGATCATTTTTTAAGGCAGGATTGAAAGCATGTCTTGACCACATGGATGGTGGGATTTCCTCCAAGTAAGCATGAGCTCTGGGATTCAACTCCTTCATCTTCATCATGGCAAAATTATAACCTCTTCTATTGTAGGTTCTGGATGCTTCCCAAAAATATCTCTTCAAGGCATGACCTGGAAATTTCATTCTGAAATTTGCATAAATGTGCCTTGCACACCTTCTGTTATCAGCATGGGGCACTATCTCATTGATAGTCTCAGTCAATCCCTATTACAAAATCAAGAACAAACATAATCAATGTACATTACATAGTAACTAAACAAAATCAAAAGAAAGAAAAAACATGAATAAGATGTAACACACCTTCTGTCTATCACTCATGAAGGTCCAAGGGATGCTTTCATCAAAACCTCCAAACATTCTAGACAAATTTTGAAAGAAGAATGTCCATGTTTCTTTGTTTTCAATTTCAACAACAGCAAAAGCTAATGGATAAAGACCATTATTTCCATCTAAGGCAATGGCTGCTAATAAAACTCCCCCAAACTCACCCTTTAAGTGACAACCATCAAACCTAATAAATGGAGGGCAGCCACTTAAAAAACCATTCTTCAATGCTTCTAAACCCAAAAAAAATCTCTTGAAAATTGGGGTAGGATTCAAACTTAGACCATCTGGTATGAAAGATTCTAAAGTGACAGTGGTACCTGGATTAAATTGTTGAACAACTCTAGCATAGTAGGGCAATTTACCATATGACTTGATATGACTGCCCTCAATTTCATCCCTTGCCAACTTTCTAGCTCTGTAGATCTGCATATATTGTGGCTTTATGTTATATTTACCAAACATAGCTTCAATCTCTTTTGGGGTTAAATCTGGTGTTCTCCTAAGGATATTAACCAGTTTGCTTGAAATCCACTCAGCACTTGCCTCTTTTGTACAATCACTTCTCAAGCAAGTGTGTACACTGTGGTAGGTTTTAATTTGAAAGGTTCTACCATCACATAATACAGATGCATGCAGCCTCCAAGCACAACCATAGTTTTCACATTCAACTGTAACTCTTTGCAAATCATTTTTTTTTCTAACCAAGGTAAAACCTTCCTGAATCACATAATCTTTTATCTGCCTTCTCAAATCCTCAACATCACAAAAGTATTTCCCAACATATAGATTAACCTTTCCACTATTGTCATCTGAGTTTTGAACAGGATGATTGAAGGTTCCCTTGTAAGGATCACTGTCAAACTCCTCATCAAACAAGTGTTCAGCTTCACAATGATCATCAGACTCATAATTTGACATATCATCAGATACAGCATTATCAGAATCTACATTATCAAGGTTTTCAACATCTATATCAGGGACATATAAACTGTCATCAGAATTATAGTCTTCTTCATCGGATAAAGCATCTTTCTCTTTCCCTCTACTAGTACTACCATCATTTCTGCCTTTTTTCCCACTCTTACAGACTTTTCCCCTTTTCTGACTTTTTTTCCCTTTCACAGAATCCTTCTTCCCAGTTTCCATCCCTGATTTTTTACCACCCACATTACTTCTATCACCACCACTCAACCCATTACCACTTGTTCCAGCACCCACTGTTGTATTTACACTACCAACCACATTGTTCACAATGACACTACCATGAACATCACCAACTTCAACTCTAGCATTAACTCTATCCTTTGGAGATAAAACATTATTGACATTAGCCCTAGACTCAGCAACAGTAGAGCCAATATAAACATCAATAGTGTTACCATCCGTATTCAATTCAAACATTCTCATCACATCATAATCATTGACTACCATCATCTTAGACCTAAATCCATGGGTAGTAGCAACTAGAGTAAGCGGATCATCATCTAATTTAAGCACTCTCTTAATATCATCATAGAAATCAATGAAGCTGTACTTATCTGGATCAACTTCATCAATACTTGCATTTCTGCCCTTGTGACGAGCCACCAGTGTGTAAATCTTGTCACACATGGTTCCTACATCAAACATACAACAAGTTACACTTAGTTAGGCTCATACCATAATAAAAAGGGCGCAAAACACACAAAGATCAACCGATTAAAAAGAGAAACATAAACCCTAGCCGAATAATTTGGGGGTTTTTTGTATAATGTTGAATACATCAAATCACGCAACCTGATTTTCATAAGTACGACTACAAAGGGTTTTTTGAGGCAAAAAAATAAAAAAAAAGGTTTTTAAAAGAACAAAATTTGGGCCACAGCAAGCACAAATGGGAAATTCCAGGCCACAACTTCAATAATCAGCATATAAAACATATTTCCGACGTCAACATGTTGTATTGTTTAAGGAAAAAAATCAAGGAAAAAAAATACAAAAAACCCTTGCATGTCACAGTATACACTCACCTCACAAGCGGCTCTTTGAATCTGGATTCGAGATATTCCCTCAATAAGTTGCAGGCCGCGGTTTAATGCAAGGCAAATGAGAGATTTGAAGGGTTTCAAGCCTCGTTAATGGTGGAATTTCATTTTTCTCTTAGGGTTTCTTCTTCGAACAAGAGAGAGAGATAATGGTGGAGTTGGCTTGTGTATTGAAAGTTATGGAGGGAGATTGCCCGCTTAGTATCTGAAGGGTATATTAGTCAATTGCGTTATTTATTTAATTTTATTTTTATTTTTAAATTAGAAGGCCAAAAAACATCCCTGAATATTACATATTCTAACAAAACGTCCCTTCCAATTTGTGCAAACAACAATGCAGTCCTTGGGGCATTTTGGTCATTTTACAAAAAATAATAAAATATTCAGGGGTATTTTTGGAAGAACAGGTCAAAAATCTGACGGAACCCTCACGGTCTCCAGGGACTTCTAACAGAACAAAATAGCAGGGACTATATTGTAATTTCTTGAAACAGATGGACTACGTTGTAATTACCCCAAATAGCAGGGTCCTCAGATGTAAATCGCCCTTTTAAAAATTGAAAAGGGTTATGTGAATTTTTCATATTTTTTCATCATATTATATGATGCATAGATATGAATACGACATGATATGGATACATAGATATAAATTTTTTATTAATTTCTTCATGTGAGAAGTGTCGAGACGGACATATGATGATCGACACAACACGATATAACATGTCAAAATAATATTTTTAAAAGTACTCGTGTATCATAAATATTTTTTTTTTAAAGAATAAATATTTTAAATATTCTATACTAGCGCGATTTTTTGAGTTTCCATTCTGAACCATAAAAAACGGAAACTAAAAAAATTGACGTTTACATCCTCAACTATTATTTTTTAACAAATTACAACCTAATTCCAATGGATCTGTGACACGTACACGAAATTTCCCACGTGTCATACGATGAGTGGAATTAGGTTTCAATTTCTTAAAAAACAATAGTTGAAGATGCAAACGTCGACTTTTTATAGTTTAGGATGAAAACTCCAAAAATCGTAATAGTACATAATGTTAAAAATATTTATCTTTTTTTAAAAAAAGAGTTTTAACGCTTGAAATACGATGCAACGGATGTTTTATAATTTATTTATAAATACATTATTCTATTTATATAATTAGTATGACACAATAATTTTATTGAGTTTGATCTGATAAAAATATATGATTCGATAATGAAACGTTATCGTTACAAATTAATGAATTCTTTAATTGAATATAGTGCAAATTTTCTATTTTTAATTGACTAAACATTTGATTACACATATTTTAATGGAGAATTAATGAACAATCCCTAATAAGGCAAATTATTTATCCTAAACCCCCCGACTCAGAAAACAGCTATATTAGATCCCTATTATCCTTTCTATTTTTTGTAAACCCCCTAAATCTTGTAAAAGTACCATAATACCCTTAATAAAGTGAAGAAGGACACGAATATCCATTGTCTTCTTCCCGCGTCTGAGGTTTTCTTCTTGACAGTAAACTCAATCTTTTCTGGCGATTCTTTTCCGTCAACCCATTTCCAGCGACTCGTTTCCGATAAACCATTTCCGACGACTTTTTTTCGTCCAAAAACTGCCTCTCGCCATTCTAAACGGTACTTTATAATTTCTCGATTTATTTTTCTTTAACTAGACAAACAAACCTTTCAATAACTAATAAAATGAATATTTACACTACAAACTTAGTAGACTGTGATGCATTCTCGATGGGGCGCCTGAATTAAATAAAAAGTTGTCTGCACTCTTTCCCGTAGTTTGACTGCCCAAAATTGCAGAGGTGAAGATGAAGGGGTGCGACGATATGTTTCTCAGGCTAATCACCTTTATTAATATCTTGCCCTGTACGCTGAAATTCTGCACATTTTCACCCCCATTTCATCACCTCCAAAAAGTCCTCCTTCTCTTTCTCTCCCAGATCTCGAATCCTTGATAAACAAAGTCATGAATCACCCTCCGACACCCATTAATGGCGAGGCCGAAGCCTACATGGTTGAACATCTTCGGCTACAGGCCACAGACAACAAAATCGATCGGCTAGAAAGCCTCGAGAGAGCCCTGTTTCAGGTGTCGTTTGAGTTGTCCGGGCGATTCCAACGAGAATACTGGCCCCGGGATGTTATAGAAGTGGTGAAACGACTGCGGATAGAATTTTACAACTTCCGTAGATTCTTGGGGTGTCCTGGAGTTAAAATGGGTAATGATCGTGTTCGTGCCCAAATTGATACCATGGTATATTATCGAGGGAATAGCCATGCTGTAAGTCGAATTCATACTCAAGCCCTATTTTTTTTTATTTTTGTTCATTATTTAATGTTCAATTTTACATAGGTCATTCGCCGGAATTCTGACCTCGTGGCGCGTGGATGTTATTATTACGATGGCCTTAGTTTTATCTTCAAAGTGCGGCAGACACACCTTTTGGAGGGCGAAGAGGAGCACCTCCACGCGTACCACATTGATGGTAATTCCAACATCCCTCAGGATGATCTGGATGAGGTTAATCAGTTTCCTCCCCCATAAAATTTGTTGTTTGTAGATTGTTTAATGTTTAAATATTAGTGTTAGTTTGATTGTAGTGTATGTTACTGGTTTTGTAATGAAATGTTTATTGTTGTTTGATTATAGTATATGAATATGAAAACAGATAAACTGATGAAATATATGACAGTTGATGTAACGCCCCAATTTTTCTAGTATGCATTACGTGACATTATATGATTTATATTCTTTTACGTTTATGTGAAAATAGGATATTATTCTCAAATCATGAAGTATTGCATAACTTGTATTTAAGTGATACGTGAATTAATTGCCAAACATGATTTATTTGATGATATAACCTTACTTGAGCTATTCTCATAATGTGGACTTAATTGCATTAATATAACATAAATGAATCATGCATACATAGATAGATATTTTATACTTGACTATATATTTCTACAACTTATACATGTATATGCATCCACTTGATTATTATATAATATAATTGCATTTACACCCTCATTCCACTCACTTCTAACATGTAATTAAATAAGTAATAAGGGTCTAGTTGCAATAATCACAATCATGCAAGACTTTTACACTCTCATCATATATACACATACACATTTATATATATTATATACATAACATCTACTTTTTACTTTATACATATAAGTTATATATCTATACATTACATTACATACATATTATATCATATACATTTCATCTCTTGCAATTCATTCATCCTCTTTCATCCAAGAGCTTCACACACACACACACACAAAATCACGGTTCATCACGTCATGGAAGAAAAGGGAAGATTTCATCTTAAAATCTCAAGCTTGATTCAAGGAAGAATTACACAAGTTGAAGCATCATTATCATCTCATCATTTCATCCTTTCTTTGTTTCATATCAAGGTAAAATGAGATATTGATGGAATCTCTTGAGCTATATGATGTAGGGTTTGTGAATCTAAGCATGATTTCTTGTTATTCATGGCTAGGAGTATGATTAGGATCACTTTATTTCAAGGCTTGCATGAGTTATTGAAGAATATGAAAGTTGGAAGTCATGAGTTTATATGGGGTTTGAATGATGATTTCTTGATGAATCAAAACATGTTTCTTGGGTTATATGTGGCCTAAATGGTATATATTAGTTATATGCATGATATATGATTGTTTTGGAGTGTTTTGGGTTGAGTTTTTAAGTGTTTTGGCGTTTGATTGATTCCTCCCTCGTTATGCCCTGTTTTTCCTTCGTATATGTTGCTGGAGAGTGATCCACGGGCGTGGATTTTGACCCACGGCCGTGGATTTAAGTCCAAAAACTTGGGAGTTTCGGTAAGAGAATCCACGGGCGTGGATTTTTGTTCATGAAGAAATCCACGGTCGTGGATCTTCCCCTGTTTTCAGCCTGAATTTGTTTTGCTTCATTTACCCCTCAAACGAACTCTGATTGACCCGATTTTTTAACCGTTGGAAACCTCTTGAAGTCTAGAATACTATTCAATTAGAATCACCTTATTATCCTTTCTAATTTGTGAGATATAATCAATTCTTTTTGGTGTCGCCACTTTACCGACAAACTGCATTCACCCAACTTCAAGCTTATGCCATTTTCTCCTCGCTTTGAACTAGAAAACGAGCCATATATCCTTGGAAATTCCTTTGTGTCTAGTTTATTTTTCGACAAACAAAACTTTATTACCGCTTCTAGAATTTAAGATATTCTAGTTTTCCCTCAGCATGCGCATTTCCGGAAATTGCCGACTTTTGCCAAACTTTGCCAAAACCTCTTTTATTGCATTCCTTTCACTCTCTTGACTCCCATATATGAATTATATGATTTATATGCTTGATTATTAGATAATTATGCTTCTACTTGACACTTCTTGGTACTTAATTGCTCAAACATGATTGTGTGACTCCATGCTCTATATGAATTGAACTTGAAATAATTGAATGATATGAATACATGATTCCTTGATATTAATTTCACCTCTTAGGTGTTAATTAGTTTTCCTACATTCTAAGTGTTACTTGATTTCTAGTTTATTTATTTACATGAGCATGGCCGTGCGTCATACTTGGTCTCATATTGAGTCTCGTCTCACGAGTTCCAGTTATTTCCTTTCTTGTCCAGTTTTTGTCCAAGGCGGAGATCATTGGTCGTTGGACACTTTCTTGTATCCTTGTCTTGTTCCATCGCTCTTTAGGTGAGGTTTAATTTCTAGATATATAGAACCCTTACAATCCCTATGTGATGTTTTCGGCCAAAATATATCTATATATCTATAGTTTTCCAAGCTTAATTGATTTCTAACGGATTTCATGAAATGAACGGATTGATTGATTGATTGATTGGGCGAGTAAATCATGTTCACTTTGGGCCCGAAGGGTAGTGTATTGAGCCAACCGGGGAAGCAAGGGCTGACGGGTAACCCTTGCACTATCCTCACCATTTTGGGATCACCTCTGAATCCACCAGGAGGTTTGGTGGAGGAAGAAATTCAGTGCGTGGGAGTCATGTTTCCGACATACACCATGATTGGATGGTTGGGTCTTGCAAGCCCACCATCACCCGAAGGGAAAATGGTTCATGAAACTGCTAATTGATCGCACGTAATGACTTGTATGATCACCTAATAAATTGAAACACTCATGATTGTTCACTATTGGGAGAAAGGTTGGAGACTGCCCTCACTCGCCGGGCCACGGATTGAATTGAATTGTTAAATTGGATTAGTTGTAATCTCAGGCGAGAAAGTATTCTATTCTTGAACTTATATTGTTTCTTTCATAAAATCTTACCCGAGATTATAGCTTGCATGGTAATTGCGCTTATATATATAAACCCCTCACTCAGTCTTTCATAGACTGACACCTCACACTTTCAGTTTTGCAGGTTGAGTGCTAGGCGGGATTGAGTTGGTCTTGTGTTTTGGGTCTAGCACTTGTCTTTCTCATTTTCATGTACTTGTGAAGCATGTTTATATGTTGTTTTGTATCTTGGTATCTAAGTATATTATGACTTTTGTTTGGAAAATCGATATTGTATATATGGGGATGATGGAAATGACCTTGAAAGATGTTAAGGACATGAATGTATATTATGCTTCCGTTTATTGATTATGCATGTTTGTATTTAATTGAGGGTTAGTCCCGCCTAGCTAGTGAGTCATTTTTTTTATTGTCTCCCGTTTGCTATAGGCTTGATTCATGTATGGGTGCTCATTCCATATGTGGATTGAACTATAGTGCGGGGGATGTTAGGAATAGTACCCTAGAACGCCGATTGTATATCCGCTTTGTGTTTTTCCTTATTGTAATCACAGACAATCTTTGAATGAAATAACGAATTGAGACAACACTTCTTTATATGCTCTTGTTTGGTATGCGTTTACTTTAGCTGTGCATGTATGAGAACTCCCCTAGTCCTGATGACTTTAGGACTCTACCATTTAGGAGAAATGGTTCTTGAAACGAGCCATATATCACATAAGTCATGATTAGTAAAATACTCCAAGCCGATGAGTCCTACCGACAGTGGGAGTGTCAACCTGACTCCTCTAAGGCTTGCTTGTGGGATCACGCCCTTAAGAAGGACCACCTTGTTTCATGGAGGTGCAAAGTGTATAGTTGATACGTGCGTGATACATGAGGGTGCTTACTTCAATAAGTAAGTTCACTGAGGTACCCCGTGTGAGAACATTCCTAAATGGGAAAGGAAGTTTCTATTTCAGGAAATGGAAACTTCCAGATGAGGAAATATCTCACGAGTCATTGATGTGATTAATTGATCCTTAGAGTTGAGGTTCCATGTCACTTTATGAGTTAACTCTGTAGTCTTAGGTATAAGCTTTAAAGGGTGTCGCCTTAGACAACTGATTCAAGGCTTATGCTGGGGCTGCACAAGTGATTCATGAAAGTGAATGAGAATCAAGAAAGGACCTACACTTGCATTTGCAAGGTGATCTCTTATTGTGTAAGTCATTTATATGTCATATGGAGTCCTTGGCCAAGGCAGTAGATCAAGACATCAAGAAAATGGTTTCTTGGATTGAGATCAAATGGATATGAAATGCACTTTGCTTTAAGACCGGATTATTAGGGTTCTGATTATTCCCTTACCCTAGATCATGGTTGAGAGATAGTACGTAGGAGGATTGTATCTCAGAATGAATCAATGACTTAAAGGTTCTGTCGAATCTGAACATTCCAATTCAGCTAGGGGTTAAACACCTGTTGCTAGACTATGGTCGTTTAATCTGTGGACTGATTAATTAATTAGTGAATTAATTAATTAGGGTCACTGCTAATTGAATTGAGAACCTAGAGGGTCACACACAACAACTTGGTTACATGAGTTGAGGCTTTAAAATGATTAAACGAGTTAATCGGGCCTAGAGGGTTCCACATGTAAAACCACACGTGTGGGTCACGTGACTGGACACTTGTCATTGGGACACGTGTGCCACACGTGTTTATTTGATTAAATATTAAATAATTAATTTATTAATTATTTAATAGACTTTGGTTTAATTTTGAATTAAAAAGAAAATCTTATTTTGGAGAAAAATTATTCTATTTAATTAATTATGAATTAATTAATTAGATAAATAAGTTATTTATTTATTTTAATAAATAAAGTATAATAATATCCAAAAGGGTTTGGATATTTTTACCTCTCTTAAAAGTTGATTTGAATTAGAATTCAAAGTCAAAGTTGGAAATTACTTGATGATCAAGTACTAGGAGAGAGGGACCAAATCCTTAGTCCATAAGGACTAGGATTTTCGGCCACCCCTCCCTTTCCTATATAAAGGGGAGCATGAAAAAAATTGAATTCTTTTGATTCATGTGTTGAACACCATCCTTTCTCCAAGATAAATTAAACTATAGGTTAAGCCTAAACACTAACTAGAGAACTAGCATCCTTACTAGTTAGATTGTAGTCAAGTTGGTGGACTATCTCTAGAGAGCTTCAAGTTAGAAGTTTTGAAGATTCGGGCTATACCAAGGAGAGGGGATCAAGCCGCGAGAAGAGCGTTCTTGGGTGGCTTGAAACGCTTCAAGAAAGATTATTGAAAAGTAAGTTTCTAATCTCTACGAATTTGGATACACGATTGCGAGTCCAAGATCCTTTTGTTGGAAAATTTTTAAATTTCCGCTGCTTTTCTGATTCCGTTTTCCAACAGGGGATGTGGCTACCTAGCGTTACGGGTGCTACAGTTGATATATCCTGTGAGAGAGAAAATAGAGCACTATGTTTATTGTTGTTTGATTATAGTATATGGAAACAGATAAACTGATGAAATATATGACAGTTGAAACATATTCTGCAGTTTGTCGAGTCCATAAGAATATGGAGTTCCGTCGAGTACATAAGAATATGGAGTTCCAAATTGTTGAGTAAATAAGAATTTGGGTAGAACTAAAAGTGCAGATTGTTGAGTAATTGTGTGTTTATCTGAAACTAATTCTGCAGTTTGTTGAGTACATAAGAATATAGAGTTCCAGATTGTTGAGTAAATAAGAATTTGGATAGAACTAAAAGTGCAAATTGTTGAGTAATTGTGTCTTTATCTGAAACTAATTCTGCAGTTTGTCAAGTAAATAAGAATATGGAGTTCCAGATTGTTGAGTAAATAAGAATATGGGATGAAACTAAAAGTGCAGATTGTTGAGTAATTGTGTTTTTTATCTGAAACTAATTCTGCAGTTTGTCGAGTAAATAAGAATATGGAGTTCCAGATTGTTGAATAAATAAGAATATGGAATGAAACTAAAAGTGCAGATTGTTGAGTAATTGTGTTTTTATCTGAAACTAATTCTGCAGTTTGTCGAGTACATAAGAATATGGAGTTCCAGATTGTTGAGTAAATAAGAATTTGGGCAGAACTAAAAGTGCAGATTGTTGAGTAATTGTGTGTTTATCTGAAACTAATTTTGCAGTTTGTCGAGTAAATAAGAATACGGAATTCCATATTGTTGAGTAAATAAGAATATGGGATGAAACTAAAAGTGCAGATTGTTGAGTAATTGTGTTTTTATCTGAAACTAATTATGCAGTTTGTCGAGTATATAAGAATATGGAGTTTCTAGATTGTTGGGTAAATAAGAATTTGGGTAGAACTAAAAGTGCAAATTGTTGAGTAATTGTGTGTTTATCTGAAACTAATTCTGCAGTTTGTCGAGTAAATAAGAATATGGAGTTCCACATTGTTGAGTAAATAAGAATATGGGATGAAACTAAAAGTGCAAATTGTTGAGTAATTGTTGAGTAAATTGGTATTTCAGTCCTTCCATATCGTTTTATGATGATATTTAGTGAAAAAACATGGTAACTAATATGTTTGTTCTCAGAATATGTAAACTTTTAATCCTTCTATATCGTTTTATGATGATATTTAGTGAAGAAACATCGTAACTAATATGTTTGTTCTCATAATGTCTAACTAATATGTTTGTTCTCATAATATGTAAACTTTCAGTCCTTCTAAATCGTTTTATGATGGTATTTAGTGAAAAAACATGGTAACTAATATGTTTGTTCTCATAATATGTAAACTTTTAGTCCTTTCATATCGTTTTATGATGATATTTAGTGAACTACGCATATTTAACCCGTTACTCAACAAAGTCCGCTTTCAACTACACATATTTAACCCGTTACTCAATAAAGTCCGCTTTCAACTACGCATATTTAATCCTTCACTCAACAAAGTCCGCTTTCAACTACGCATATTTAACCCGTCACTCCACAAAGTCCGCTTTCAACTACGCATATTTAACCCTTCACTCAACAAAGTCCACTTTCAACTACGTATATTTAACCCGTCATTCAACAAAGTCAGCTTTATTACAACCACCAAATAACTTGAATAAACAATGTATTTCCATAGATCAAATTAAGAAAAAAAAACATCTTCAAGTAATTTATTAACGTAGTTTCAAACAAACAGAAACAATCATAACAGGGATTGTATAAAAACCAATCAATCCTCAACTCCAGAACACGCAGTGGATCTGGTCAATCCTCAACTTCAGAACAAACAGTGGTCAAGCATGAACCATAGGCGTAGGGGTTATATCTTCTCTTCCTAACACAAAATGATATTACTGACCAGAATTAATATAGTGTTAACACAGAACAGAATAAATTAAAAATCTCATACCTTCTCTTCGATGATGCTTGCTTCCCACCTAAATAGGCAGGAGGTCGAATCGCGCTCATCTCAACAATGTTGAGTTTAGCAAGTTCATGCAGTTGGATCATAGTCGGAATCTGCCCGTCGCACCGCAAACTAACCCACAAACCTTTTTTAGGGGGTGCGAGGTATTGTAGCACTTAAATATCAGAGTTGAAGTCTGATCACTCTTCACCAATTTGCACGTGAATCACCTCCACTAACGAGCTCCGCCGAATTGGAAATACCGTAATTTCGCCGTTAAACCAACAACTTCCTAGGATTTCCTTGCCTTGAGCTTCATCACCGGTCAATGTCATCTTCAGAATACCAATTTGAACTATCAGTTTGCAGCGGATCAACAATTCGATTCAATACAAATTATCCGCAATTCAATTCGATACAAATTATCAGTGAATTATACTGTATAATTGACATAATTAACATTCAAATAACGGCAAGAATACATTCAATTAACATTCATACGCGGAGAATACCTTAGAGCAGCACAGGAAATAGGACACGATGCCTAAATAGACCAAATCGATTCTCGTTGTCGCCGCTTATCAATATCTTGTTGTCTTTGTTGCCGTTGCCTATCTTTATCGTGCAGTCGTCGCCGTTAGCTCTCGTTGCCGACGAAGTGGAAATGTGGTTGCATTCTTGCATAAATGAGATAAATCTTTCCCAAATTGGGAATGGATTTTTCCAGTGAGGTAAAAAAAAAAGGGGGGGGGGGGGGGGGGAGGGAGGGCAAAACAGACTTTTCAGGATTATGGGGTTTAGGAAAAATAACTTGTGTATTGATAACCTAAAACATATATTTTTCAAACTAGGGGGTTTAGGATAATTTTGGGGATATTTGGTTCTCCTAAATAAATGCCCCTTTTTTTAAATCAACATAAATACATCTTATTTAATTTGTCTAATTTATTTAAGCACGATTCACGACAAATTTATGTTGGTTAAACAAGAATAATATTCGGGCATTTATCTCATTTATCTTTCGTCCTTCCAAGGAAAGTGAAGGCCTTGTAATGTAATTTATACCAATATTTGGCCCAATCAGTGAAAAGATCTTGATTAGGGTCTCACATGAAAATAATGAAAACCTGAATTACAGGCTTTAGCTAATTTCAGAGAAAGAGGGTGGTCCAATTAAATACAGATATGGTAAACAAAAGCCAAAAGGGGGGCTATTTTGAAATATCAAGACATATCAAGGACCGATATGAAAATATTAATTTCCAAATTTGTAACGGTTAAACTGCATTTATTTGAACCTCAGCTCAGCATCATCCATGGCGATTGTATTCACACCACAAAGGGGCAAGAGAATCCAGCGGAGATTATAGGTATAGTAATTATGGTTGCCATAATCCCCAAACCACCAGCATTAACTTTCCATGTTGTAACGCCACTATATAGCAATAGCAGTAATCCCCACTCCTCGTTTCCTCCGTTTCTCAGTTCCCCAGCTCGGCTCAAATTCCCGCATCAACGACGCCATTTTGGAGTCCACTCGTCCTCCTTAGTTCTCCCCTTGCTTCCTTTCCCGATCGATCAGGTGATTTAGTTCAATTTCTTTTATGGGTTTTTGTTGGTTTGGTTTGTGATTCGTGGGTTTTGATTCTGAAATGTGAAAATTTTCAAATTTTGAGGAATTGCTGTGGACTTTGAATTGTGTGTCTATTGAACTACTAAACGCTGTAAATTAGTTGTTGTTCGCAATTTTCTGGCGTATCCTCCTAGTTTTGGGCACCAACTGCCTAATTTATGCATGTATTGTGAATAATTCATTATAAGGTTGTTGATTTGATACACAACTTTCCTTTTCTTTTTGGGTTTTCTACAGGTTCTTATCCCGTCCGAGGCGAAAACCCTTCATCTATATGAAGCAAGGTATATAGCGCTGCTGGAGGAGGTAGAGACACTATCTCACTTGCCATCGAGGAATAGTTGCTTAGCTTTTCTGGGCTTTGCTTTTTATTATTTGACACAATTTTGCATTCAATATGTTTGAGATTTTGTCTGTGTTACTTTAGCATGCTAGCATAACAATATCGGAATACTATGAAATCAATGCAACCTGAAATCTGAGCATCAACTGTCTTTGTTTGGAGAGTACTCACTGTTATAAGAGCAACTAGTTTAAAATGTTCCTAGAATCCTATCTAAAATAATTCTGCTTTTGCATAAATTGAAGGTGGTATTTAGTACATGATGACCAATCCATGAAGTGAATTTCTTTTTTTGAGCAAATATGAATGAATATTTCTTTTGTCCAATCTCCTTACTGGGTGCTTTCTTGGATGCAGTCATTGTTTCAAAAGAGCAAGCTGTTTGTGCACTTTGTGTTGGATCCAATTAGTTTTAGCGGTGCATCATCAGAAGCATCATTTGCTGCTAGATATGGTTGTTTGGTCACAATAGAGAAAGTGAGTTTCTTTAATTGGACATATTACTCAGAATCAATTTAGTATTCAACCAATACTGTCTCGTGTGCATTGCAGGTTGAACAGCTAGAGATTGGAGCATTAGTGACAATAAGAGGTGTAGGTCGAGTAACAATATTGGGAATTGAACTGGTGAGTGATCTTTAATTGTGAGTCTTTTATAGTGTCATGCACTGCTTTTAATTTTATCTACAAAAACTAATTTGGGATTTTGCATGTTCAATGATGTTTGTGGGTATGAGCAAGTGATAATTTATCATAATATGCTTGAACAATTTGCTCGTAAGGAGTTAAAAGATTGGAATGGGCACGATCTCTCAGAACTTGGAAGAATTTAGGGAAGTATCACTTTAGGGTATTCACTTATTTAAGAACCATTCTATTGTCTAGCTAATATCTTCTCAATAATCAGGTATAGTAAGCATAATAGCTATTATTGGGTAGTAAGACATCGGTCCAAATGGTGGTTAGACAAATATTATATGGTGGAGAGTGTGGTGTTAATGGCTGCGTGAATGGAGCATAGTGAGTCTCAATGTCTGGTAGGTTGTTCAGAAGAAGCTTTATGATAGAATGGATCTACTGTTTAGTCATGTAGTGACTTTGCATTATTGTGGGCAGTTTTATACCCCCGTTATATATGAATGTTATCTGGGGACATACTAGTCAAATTATTTGGTGGATCATGCTTAGAGTTTGTAGTAATGGCTCAAAAAAGAAGAAAAATGCACCTAACATGAGAGGTTTACACCATTTGGTCTACAGTCCATGATTTTTTTCCATAATCCATAGTACCGAGCCTAATTATATATGGACCTGATTGTGCAAGAATCTAGTTTGTTTTATGTATGCATAGTTAACCTAATTAGTTGTTGATATCAATGCTCAATCATATGGCTGTAGATAGAAGTTTCTTTTATACATATATATTGTCACACACACGACATATCTAATTTATCTATTTTTTTCTTTCCTATACATGGTGCCCAATAAACTTGAAGTTTTTCATTGCCTTTTGTAGCTTTAGGGATTTTACATGGTTCGATCAAAGATAAAATATGAGTTAATTGCTGACGACCGTACACGACGAGAGACATTTAAAAAAAGAAAGACTGGAATATTTAAAAAATTGAATGAATTGAAAACACTATGTGAGGTTGAAGCTTGTGGCATTATCATTAATGGAGATGGGTCTCAGTCGGAAGTTTGGCCCTCCCCGCAAGAAGCATCCCCAGTTATTCAAAAGTTTGTAAATTTACCTTCTTCTTCCCAAACAAACAATATGGTAGATCAGGCTGGATTTCTTAGGCAAAACTTGTCTAGGTTATCCAGAAATTTGGATAAAGAGACTAGGAAAGTTCAATCTATAGAGCGGGAACTACTTCTATCTGAGTGCCTGACCAAAGGAGAGATGGATATGAGCCATTCGACCGAATTACATGAGATGCTTCGCCTATTGGAGAGGAAGATTGGCATGGTTGACTGTAGGATTGCTGACATGGAGCCTTCTAGTTCTAACATGGTTGCAAGTGCAAGAGACATAAATCTCGAACCTGATCATGGAAAAGGGAAGCAACCCCTTTGAAGATTCCCACTTGGAATTATATATCTTGATTTATGCCATCTTCAATTAAATCCTTATTTGAAGCTCTTCCAAACATGCAAATAATATAAAGGGCCTTCATTTTTGTTATTATATTGGATATTTCTACATAATCCAAAAATTCTGCTACTGTTTTGGAATTAAATATGAAAATAGTTACTGTAGTTAATGACGGCGAAATGTGAGTAGTGAGCGAGACGTTTATTTTCAAGGCAAGAGGCGAGTCGAGGCAAAAGCGGGCAACCAAAGACAATAGATCGTGAAGAGACCAACCATACACAATTATTTTTAAAATGCAAAATTCCAACTCAACCCTGAAAATTTGAATATTTATGAGGGTATGTTTGCACCAGAAAATTGGTGTCGGTGTGTCAAAAACCGCCATTTGTGAGCAAAAAGCCTCTTCCCTTTTTATATAGTATAGATAAATACACACTTTTTTTTCTCAAATAAGTGCACATTTCAAACTTCAAATATAGCTAATAATAAGCTAATAGCACATGAAAAAGAAATGAAAACATTTGAAAAATATATGTTTTTGATACTATAAGGTTGTTTAATTCCTACTGTATCCCCCTATTAAGGAATTAATTATTTAATTCTTACATTTATTCAAATAAAAAAAGTCTTTTGAACTTACATGAAATATTTATAAACTAAATGAGAATAATTAAGTAATTTTATATAAAGTTATGAGATAATGTAACAACACTATTTTTGGTATAGGAATTATACAACTCTTTTATATGAAGCTTTTATTTTCTTTAATTTTTACAAGTCTTCAGCATATTTATATCTTTTTTGTTCAAAATATTATGTTGCTCTATTTAAAAATTAAATTAAATTAAATTGTGTTACCTAATAAATTTTATTTAGACTTATAATTATATTGTACTATTTCTTATACCTCTAACTTTATATAATATATTGTACTTTTTAGGAATATATATTACAATCAGTCTTCATCATGAAAAGTGATTACTTGATAAATTTATAGCTTGAGAGAAGAAAGAGAAACTATATAAACATTGTGAGAATACACGCGCGTGCGCACACGTACACGCACACGCACACGCACACACACATGAACTCATTTGATGATAGGGGCGTTTTCAAGTGACACTTTTATAATAGTATAGAAGTTTATGTTTAATTTTCATTAAATTTTTTTGAAATAACACCATGTGATACACGACTTTATGTTTAATTTTCATTTTCCCGTTTCCAGAGTAGGATGTCAAATCCATCACCCGATGCTATTTAAAAATTTCTGCAGAATGCACACAGGTTGCATATAAGGAAATATTCCGTGAATGGTTATGGGAGGCATGTAATTGAAACCTAATAATTTATCATGGTATGAAGTTCATGTAATGCATTATCAGCCATCATTAGTGGACTTAGGTGCTCGTTTACTTTTGCCTCTTCATCTCTTAGACGCAGATGTAGTATGCTGTTATAGTTTTTGAAAAAACACTTCTCTTGGTACCGATTTATATTGTAAATGAAGGAAATTGATGATTATGTTTTTGGAAGAATCCACATCTCATTTAGCTCATTACAGCTTCAGGCTTTCTCAAATATGCCTTGATCAGTTGTTCAATTTGACTTCTTTTCTACTATATTCTAACATGGTGAAGAATATATTTGAAAATAAACACTTTGGTATAATTAAGCATTTTTAAAGACATTGAAAAATGGTGTCTGCTTTGATTGATTTGCACTAGATGCCGTGCTTGAATCGCTTCATTTATATATTGACAACGAGTTTCAAAATTAGTCGTTATGTAAGTATTTTATGTACTCACGTCATCTTTATTGGATCGAAGCAAGCACCCTGCCTTTTTGAAGTATGAAATGTGTGCCCATATGAATGCACGTGCATTTATATATACAGCTGAGATGGGTTGAATATGGATTAAGCTTGTATGAGAAAGACTAGTTCTCTATGATCTGTTGACTTTATTTAGTACAAATGAGATTTCATAATAAAAGAAATTACATGTGTTGAAATTGTTTTAGTGCCTACTGCATGATGCTTTGATGTAACTCCGTTGCAGGCACAGCCATATCTGACAGGTGAAGTTAAACCACTAAAAGACAAAGTTTCGCAGAAAACAACAGAAATAAGTTCTAAAGTTTCCGAATTGCAAGAAGCTCTTCATAGTTTGAATAGCTTGGAGATCAAGTTGAAGGTTCTCTCTCTCTCTCTCTCACTCCCTCATTAACAGTGCTAGTAAATCCGTAACTGTTATCTTGAATCATTTATGACAGGCCCCGGGAGAAGCATTATTGCAAACTCAAACAACGAATTCTCTAGTTTGGGCTGAAAAAGCTACAAACTTGGATGACATCACAGATTTCATTCCTGTTGTAGCTGAGCGTGTTTCTTTTGCAGCACTTCAGCCTGTTTCAGGTTAAAACATTTATTTACCTTAATAAGATGTTTACTGCAATTATTTACCACTTGTGAAGAGACGTGCATGTTCCGCTGCATCTCCATGTTTGTTTAAGAAAACTTTATGTTGCAAGATAACTTTCTAACCAACTTTCAGCATGATTGAATTCAGCCAAAGTGTTGCAAAACTCATGTACTCTGTTAGAGCCCTTGATTAGACATTTATGGGTTTGATGCCCGAAGAGGTTGTTCATATCATATGGATATTCGGGTTGAAGAAATGAGAAGCTTTATCTCACACTTATTTAATTATGGCACACACTTTGCTTCAACCGTCATTGTCATATCTTAGTCCTGTTGCTCTGTAGAAACTTTTAACTTGATGACATAAATTGTCGCTGCAGCCACGAGTTTTCCTCTTAAGCCGTTTCACGAGTACTCCCACACAACGAACTTACACGCAAAAAAGCAATTCTCTATAGCTATTCAAGTTAAACAACACTGATAAAACTGTCTTTCTTTCATTTTCCTCTTGAGTGTTTTCATCATCATTCAGTCCAAAGGGAAAAACTGTAATTCCAATCGCCCAGTGAGTTTTTCTGTAAACCGGACAAAACTCAAGGGCGTCTTCTGTAATTCCCCTTTATGTATACCATGGTTGCACTCTACAGTTCCTTTTTGTTCTTTAAATAGAATTGTTGCCGGTTCTCAATGAGACTCGAACCCGTGATCGATATGTTCGCAGGTCCACATGCTTACTACTAAGATATTTGTTTGTCTTGCACTCTACAGTTTTTTTGAATGCCTTGAATTCCTCTGAAACCAATGAAAACTGTCTTCATTTTCAAGAAGAATGCATCATTTTACAATCTGGAAACATGCCCTTAATTAATTAATTTTGTCCCCCTCCCTCAATGACAGGTGCAACTCAATCAGAACTGCTGAAATTACAGAGAGAAAAACGAACAGCAATGGAGGTAAGAGATACACTTGGAAGACTTGACAAGTCTATAGAATTAGCAAGAGACAACATTGCCATGGTTGCAGCTAAGCTTGCCATTCAATCGTTAGAGATGCGTTGAGGAATTTCTAAAATACTGAAATTTTATGTATATACACAAGTTTGGGTGCAAATTGTCATATATTCAATTAAATATAATCATTAGTGATGCTTACCGATTTCAGCACTACTGATTGTTGGATGAATCGTTGCGTTCAAAACTTTGAATTTGACTTTTTTGACAGTAGTACCTACAGGATAAGAGAGAGAGACATGCGAAACAGAGTTAACCCTCCACTGAATTAAATTAGTATTCAATTCAATAAAAGATGAAAAAGTAGTAGTAAATGGTAAAAAGTAAAAGAGAGATGTGAGTAGTAGAGAATTGACGCAAATGGTATCAGAAGACAACCACTTTTGGGGAAGGATGGGTCTTTTTGAATCCCGGCGATTATCCTACTGATTGACCAGGTCTCGTTTGACTGGAACGCCCTCTCAAATTAGGGGGAAGCTGATAGGCCTGTCCTTGACCTGTTTGATTCTTTCGACGGGCCTAACAACCTGTTCGTCAGTCGGTTTGCCCAATTAACTGAATCCTCATGGGACAACTGCAAATGACCCTTAATTCCATTCTGAATTGGCTAGATTGCACATTGTGTCATTGGGATATAATGTGCATTTTCCTTGAACGTCAATTAAATTAGTCTACCACCATGGTCCGATATTATACTAATTTAAACATAAATTTCGTATTTGAGTTTTTTAGAATGCAACTATCATTACTAGAGACAAATTTACATCTTACTTGTAATAAATAAGTTATGAAATCAAGAATAATTAGATTAGCATACAATAATATAGTAAAATAAGATAATATTGTGTATCAGAAATCAATTGAGTATATTACCAATGTTGAATTTCTCTAGCAAAGATACGTGACAAAGCCACTTTACTTTATTTTCCAATTACATGTTAATTGTTATTCTAGTTAACTAATTAATTAATAGAAACACAAAAAACAAGTTTGTAAAATACTTCCATTTAAATTAAAGAAAATACTATTATTTTGTTCCATGAACTAAGTTAAGTTGATTTATTTAAAATTAAGAAAATAGCTTGATTATTACTCCTTTTAGATGAATATCCAATTAAATATTTGAGTTTCATAACTATCTTTTTGTGTATTTTATTTTATATCTTATTATGAGTTCGTATTTCGATGGTTCGGATTTTAATCCGAATCCGCGGAAATTTAGCATATTCGTTCGATTAAAATATTCGATTATAAATATTTATAATCTTAAATAAATGGACTGAATATGGAATTAAGGAATCCGATCCATTAAAAATCCAAATCCGATTTTGATCTGGCTCAAATCCGGTCGATCTGAGGTGGACGATCTGAGGGTCAGATTTGGGTCAATCAGTCAAGAATTTGTTTTAGTGGGTTCTTTATCGACCTGAAAGCACTAGCAAACGTGAGCTCGAAGCCAACTTGGGGGACTTGGGGTTTTACCCAAGTTTGGCACTCCGACGCTCAAGTCAGTAGGAAGGCTCTTTAGAAAGAGAATAAATGCAATTGAATGCGTATTAAAGGCTTACCAACTACTGTTCCAAGGGCGAGTATTTATAGCCATGGCCAAATAACACAGTAATGTGTGTACTGTAGGTATGCATTAATGGCGTTGCCAGTCGTCGATCTGGATGTTGGACGATGGAACTGGCTTGAGGCGGGTCGTTTGTACCTTCTTTCCCCTTTGGGTAAAAGCAGGGACTGACGGTCATTAATGAGTCGTAGTACGCCTGTTCCAGGGAATGGGAAAGATACACGTGTCCCGACAGGAGTGCTTTACAGTATTCAGGTGTCCCGTGACGTATGTAATCGTTCTGCGGATCGATATCGTCGACCGGATTCCTCCGTTCTGCTTAGATTTTTCCCCAAGGAGTAGGGGGCAGATCGAGAGACATGCTACTCGGATCGAGGTCGACGGATTCTTCAGATCGTTGAACAATGATTAGTCACAATCTGGCAAATAGATTTGATGATCTGATCTGCCCAGGTGGGGCAAAGGTCCACGTGGCACCAACCGGGGGCGTCCACGTGGCCATGTACTATTATGCCGTGTCAGAGGCCCCCCAAATTACCGGTGTGAATTTTCACAGTGGTAATTTCATCGATCCGGAAATGGGTAGGGGAACCGTCATGATCGTTGGAATCGAACCGTCGCCTTAGTTATTGGGCGTGACTTTTTGGGTTAGATCGGTCCGACAGTGCATTTAATGCGACGCGACCTTCCATAGGATAGGCGTGTGCAAGGTAATTATGGCGTCGTTTCGTATTTCGAGGCGTTACTTTTCAACTCCTATATATAGGGGGTCACCCTCAATCCTCATACCACTACTATTTTACTCAGAGATTTCGAACTGCTCCTGTCTTCGTCAGCTCGTCAACAAATCGCTGTCTTCGAACTCCGTACTTCAGAGGTAAATTCTTCTCTTTTTTCTTAACTTTATGGCTCAAGGCATGGTAGCCTTCACACCTTCACCGGAACGGCAAGACGACCCCCAAGTTCCCCCTTTACCGAACGAGGGTTTCGAGTTCGCGTCTGGGTCGGATCACCGAGAAGAATTGGGTGGAGCGACGACGGCAAACAGAGGGGGGGGCCGCCTCGACCTCGAGGGCGGGGCGGCCCCTAGGGCTTTTGGACGAGCCCGAGGAGGACGTTGAGGCTGAAATTCAGGTTGGAGGGAGGCAGATCAGGGTTGAGGAACCCGGGATACGCATCGGGAATCCTCCTGCTCGACCTCCGCACGTATACCGGACGCTGTCGCATGTTTCGGAGAGGTTTTCCAAGATAACTTCTGTAATGGCTCGATTTTTATTTATTAATATCTTATGTCTAAAATAATTTTATAAATTATATTTTATAATACTTTCATGAAATTTTATGAATTTATATCAAAGTGAGAATTTCTTTCATGACCTGAAAATCTTTATTTCGTGAAATAATTGCCGAATATGATTTAATTGTCAACTTGCCCCTATATGTTCATTCTTTTAAAATGTAGGGACCAAATCGCATAACATTTTCAAGGACTCAATTGATCCATTCCCAAAGCTTTTCATCCTTAATTGCATGACTTAATTATTTGAGGGACTAAATTATAATTTATACATTTCACACATTTCAAAACTTGATGAATCACTTTATAACCATCTCCAAGCTTCCTTGTCTATTTTCATCCAAAAATCATCGTCATCTTGCTCCTTTTTCCACCGAACCATAAACCTCAAGCAAGGAAGAAGAGATTTCATTGAAATCATCCAAGTCTCCAAGGAAAATCCCAAGCTTTGAAGTCTATCATCTATCATCATCTTCTTCATCCATTTCTTGTTCTTCCAAGGTAGGTATATGGTTTGCTACTTGATTCTTGATCATATATATGTGAGCTAGGGTTTAAGAACTATGTGCTAAATGGATTATTTGGTGATCAAGGCATGAATATGTGATCATAGCATGATTAATTCATGGAATTCTTGGAAGAATTGAGCTTGAATGATCAATATGAGCTTGAGCATGAAACTTGGAAATCTTGATGGTATTGCATGATTTATATGTTTAAGTGCTGTATTATCACTTTTGGAACACTTATACATCATATTTCCAGAATTAATAACTTTGTTGGTCAAACTTGGAAGAATTGTTGCTTAGTTGTTGTTTCCCGTGAGCATCCCCTGCTTCTGCTCTGTTTTAGTAGTTGCAGAAACTGGGAACGACCGTTCCCAGCCTCAAGGCATTGTGGGAACGGGCGTTCCCACTCTTTTAAACCAAAATAGGCGGCCGAGCATGGGAACGGCCGTTCCCGTTTTGGCCTTGGTGCCGGAAGGGCCGTTCCCAGCTAAAGGCGCTCTTTTAATTTAAAAACGTTGGCGCGTTTTGAAGGGCCACGGGAACGGCCCTTCCCATTTACAAAGGGAACCTGGAACGGCCGTTCCCGTGCGTCTGACAGAACAAAACTTTCTGCACAAAATTACATTTTTAGCCCCATGATCCGATGATTTCTTTGACCCCGAATTGCTATTATATGATTAATTACATGCCAAAACAAGATGTTTTTATGCTACATTGTATATTGCACGTCATCTCGTTGCATTTTCGCCGTTCGTCATATTTGGTCTATTTAGAGTCAAGTCTCACGTGTACACGTCTATTTTGCACAGACCAGCTTCGTAGGGACGAGGAGCAAGCCCCGTAGGCCGTGCCCTTCTTATCTTTTATCGGTAAAGGTGAGGTTTAATTGTTAGTATATAGAACCCGTATAACCTTTATGTGGATTTCAAGCCAAAAGGTATATATATATACTTATTTCTAAACTTATACACAATTGCAAGCAAGTCATGTATCATGATTGATTGATTGATCATGTTTTGGCGAGTAAAGCATGTCACATTGGGCCCGAGGGTAGTGGGTTGAGCCAACCGGGAAAGCATGGGCTGACGGGTAACTCGAACACTATCCTCACCACATTTGGGGTCACCCCTGAATCCGCTAGGAGATTAGTGGAGGAAGGAGCTCCGGGCTTAGGGATTCATGTACCCTCTGCTCAATGAGATTGGAAGGTGGGGCCTTGCAATCCCACCATCACCGGAGGAAGAAGGAGGCTGGGGACGGGTCCGGCACCACGGATTGTCCTCGGGTTGTATTGATTGTTCTGCCTGAATACACCTGCAGGACTGCACGATAGCTTAATTGCATGATCACCTATTAAAAGATAAAGCAAGCATGTATTGTACACAGTTGGAGTAAGGTTGGAGATTGCCCTCACTCGCCGGGCTACGTATTGCACGCATTGAAACATGAAAACGGTTAAAGTACTTAATATAGGTAGTTGTAATCTCGGGCGAGTTTTATGTGATTATGAACTTATATTACTTTTAATTATAAAACCTTACCCGAGGTTATACCTTGCATGTTAATTGCGCTAATATATATTTATGCCCCTCACTCAATCTTCCATGGACTGACACCCCACCTTTCAGGTTGTCGGGGTCGTGTGCTAGGCTGGAGTCTGAGTCGTGTCTTGTCATCTTGCCGGGTCTAGCACTTCACACATTTCCATGATCTTGCTTTTGTCATGTCCTGAGTTAGTATGTTATAGTTCTTGGTATATTTGGGGACATTTTGCTTGTATGATATGTAGGAGATGATAATGTACTAATATCTGCTCGTATCTATTAGTATTTATATCATTGATGTAAATATGGTACCTATACGTATTTATGAATTAATGCTTCCGCTTTTAACTTTTACGTCTTGGTTTTATATTGCTTTGGGGTATAGTCCCTCCTAGCTCGTCCTTTCTTTTTATTTGTCACCCGTTCGCTATAGGTTAGTTCATGTACGGATTGTCCATTTCGTATGTGGATCGACCTATAGTGCGGGGGTGTGGTATCTCTACGTATAAGGGGTGCTACAACTTCTCAGGAGCTCGCGGCGATCACGCGGCTATTGGGGTTAGGTCCTCAATACACGGTTTCGAATGCCGGAGGAGGAGGAGACCGTCGAGAGACCGAGGGGATTGAGGTCGGTTGGCATGTATTACGCCTCCGTCAAATATGGATTTAGGCTCCCCCTTCCTCAGGTCATCATGGACTTCTTGGTTCGATATAACTTGTGTCCTTCCCAGCTGACTCCCAACTCTTTCTCGCTAATGCACTGCATGATCATCACGATGAAGTACCTCGGGTTCGAGCCGGAGATCTGGGACTTCGGGGAGTTCTTCACACTTAACAGCGCCACCAAGTCCGGGGTAGGGTACTTCAACCTCCAGTCGAAGCCGAATCGGAAAATTGTATCGATCCCGTCTACGTCTCATGGGATCAATTGGAAGTCCAAGTTCTTCTTCATCGATCTGCCCATCTTACCCCGCTTCCGGATTACTTGGGGGGACAACGGCCCAAGGCTGCTCGTGACTAAGTCGTCGACCTGGCTCCACAACCACTTCGAGCTACTAACCAATCTCGGGCTCCTAGATCATGCTAACCTGTCGAGGACGGGGAATCTGGTCGAAGCGGGCATTATACTTGGGACTCGGAAAAAGAACTTCCGCTTCGGTATGCTCTTACTTCGACCAGACCCCTACTCGTTCAGGGTCTTTAAAATTATTCTTGCTTTTTTGGCTTATTACTTCGATCTGACTCTTTTCGTTCTGCAGATCTACGACCGTTGATCATGTCTCGAGCTGCCAGGATGAGGGCGATGAATCATAGGAATGCCACCCCGGACGAACTGCGACCCCGTAGCAGAGGTCGCTCGAGCTATCATCAATTCCCTCCCTGACGCCCAACGAGCTGGGCAGGAGAGGTGCTCGAAGGAACTGCACGATCTGGATGCTGATATAGCTAAATAGGCTGCTGGGGAGCCGCTCCGCGGTCAGGAGCTCGA
This sequence comes from Lantana camara, assembly GCA_037501455.1. Classification (NCBI taxonomy): domain Eukaryota; kingdom Viridiplantae; phylum Streptophyta; class Magnoliopsida; order Lamiales; family Verbenaceae; genus Lantana; species Lantana camara. Next base: position 22,410,081 of record CM074855.1, on the reverse strand, counting down.
GGGTCTTGCCGGGTCATCAGCACAGCCGACCGGTCAGATCGGGGATGACGTCAAACAAGTAATAAATCTAGATCATCTCCCTTTATATTTTGATGAAGATGTTGATCCTCAACTCCAGTTTGTTCAGGCAAGGCATGGGGTAGGCAAGAGACCCTTTAGAGAATTGGCTCACGTACTGCAGGACTCGGAAGAATCTGACGAGGAGTCCCAGCTCTTAAACTTTCCCAAGACTCCTCTCCCCCAATGGCCTGCCGGCCTCGAGCTCAAGAAGGACAATGGCACTGATCGAGCTCTGGCATTCGGTAAAGCTGACCCCGATCTCCTTGTTGCCCTATTCAACACCGGGTGCATTATTGACGAGCAGAAGAAGCTCTCTGGGCGATCTGCGAGGCAGAAAAGGTACCAGGCTGCCAGTGGTCTTTTTGGGGTAGGTTTAGTTTTTTTTTGTTTTTTTGTTTTTTTTTAAACAACTCCAGTGGATAGGACTCATTCGATCTGCTTGCTCGATCTCAGGACGTTCTCCCCGTCCTCATCAACTCGATCCACGAAGCTGAGGTTTTCAAGGCTGGCAAGGAGAAATATAAGGAAAAGTACCAGCTGATGAAGGGCCTGCTCGCCTCCGCGAACCCCGACAGGGTTGAACAGCTCGAACAGGAACTTCGGGCTGCTCGAGAGAAGAAGAGGCAGCGGGTTGAAGAGAAGGAGACCATGGAGGCCAAGTGGATGAGCTCACAGGAGGCCCTCGGGGAAGCGGAGAAGGCTCATGCTGCCGAGCTGACGCGGATGACGGAAGAGTTCGCTAGGCAGCTCGAGGCCGCGAAAGCTGCTTCGAAGGAAGAGGGGCGGAACGAGATCTTTGGCCTGGCCCAGACGAAAATCAGCAAAGCCGCGGAGGAAATGAAGAAGTGCAAGCTAGAGATCGAGCGGTATGCCATTCGCGAGTTTATGGAGGGCCCCGACTTCGAAGAAGCTAGCTTGATCGTGGGTCAGAACGATCTGGCAGAGGGGTTCCAGATCGCCATAAACCAGCTCATGGCTCAGGACGTCATCGTTCCTAACTTCAACTTCGAATCGATTGGCCCCCTGCTCCCCGATCCAGGCGCTCCCGATCTCCCTGAAGAAGAAGAGCCGGTCCAAATCAAATGGTCGACCTACAAATACGGCCACGCCATTGAGATCGCCCAGGCTAAGAAGGAGAAGCGCTCGGTGGAATGCGAGCTCCCCCAGCTGATCCAGGTCGAAAGCTTCCTCCCAACCATTCGAGAGCTTGAGAGGGCCCAGCGTCGAACTGCTCAGGATTCTTCATCTGCCCCCGTCGAGATCGATTGAGCTTCCTTTTTCCTGTGATTAATTGGTTCGCCCTTCCGACCGGGTTGTGGCCGGGTGAATACTTGTTTTTATGAATATTTTGCCCATCGAGCCACGTCGCGTGGTGAGCTCGATGTGTTAGTTATGATCGAGCTCCATTAGTTTTTGGAGATCAATATTCGTATGAATCATGTTTCTCATACTTCGCGTTTTGTTTTACTTTGCAAGTGGTTTGTTGATCTAGGTTTTGCTTACCGCTTAGCTTAGATTTTTATCGCTTTCGGATCGATAGGTTCGTTACGCTGTTCGATCTCGTTTGGATGTCTATCCAGTCTCGTTGGGCGTTCGCGTTCTTCCTTGGTCGTTTTTCCATTCGCTGTATTCTCGCCGGATCGATAGCGATCTCTGGGATGTGCTAGCTTTTTAGGTTTGGCGTCTGGACCTCATTGGATCGAAATCGATCTCATCGGATCTCAGGCCGTAGAGCGGTGATCAAGAATTTTTGAATCAATCTCGGGACCTTCCTGGATCTAAACCGATCTTACCAGGTCTTTGGATCATAAAATTTTTGAATCATTAATCTCTGGGTCTCTTCGGATCTAAATCGATCTCCTTGGACCTCTGGATCGTTAGGTGCGTTAGGATTTTTAGGATCTCTTTGGGTCTAAAAACGACCTCACTGGATATCGATCTCTAACGGTGTTCGAAAGCATTAAATACGTTAGGATTTTTTAGGATCTCTTTGGGTCTAAAAACGACCTCGTTGGATCTCTTAAAACTATTAAATACGTTAGGATTTTTTAGGATCTCTTTGGGTCTAAAAACGACCTCGTTGGATCTCGATCTCTAATCGATGATTTAAAACCATTAAATACGTTAGGATTTTTAGGATCTCTTTGGGTCTAAAAAACGACCTCATTGGATCTCGATCTCTAACGGAGAGATGCGCGGGGAGGGGGGGGGGGGCTCACTCCCTCCTCGACTCATGACCGTGGGTCGAATGAGAGCTTAATCGAGGGGATAGTGACCTGGTGTGGGATCACGGATTCACTTCAATCGGATGTCCCAAAACTTGTATATTAATTTACTGAATAGAGATCGATTCTCAGGCGAATTCGACCTCTTTTACTGTTACAAATTGAAATAATTTGAAGGCTAAGTGTAGAATTTCTTCAAGTTGTGCGCATTCCACGGTCTGGGTAATGGCTTCCCAGCCATGTCTTCGAGCCGGTAGGCCATGTTTTTCCCGATCTCCATGACGCGATAGGGTCCTTCCCAGTTAGGCTCAAGTTTTCCGACATGCTGCAAGACTAAAACCTTCTTTAACACTAGGTCGCCGATCTGAAACGATCTGGGCTTCACGTGTTTGTTGTATGATCGAGCTGCCGCTGCCTTGTACTGTTTGAGCTTCTTATAGGCGTGTTTTCTACCTTCTTCAATCACATCTAGATCTTCAGCTCTGATTTCTGTATTCCGGTCGAGCTGGTATTGCGATACACGAGCGGTTTCGTGCAACAGCTCCGATGGGATGACGGTCTCGGATCCGTAAACCAAAGAGTATGGTGTTTGTCCCGTGGCTGTCTGCGGGGTAGTTCGATAGGCCCATAGTACGCCGTCGAGCTCGTCCGCCCATGCTCCCAATTTGGCATCAAGGCGGGTCTTGAGATTTTGGATAATGGTTCGGTTGGTGACTTTAGTTTAGCCATTTGCTTGCGGATGACCAACTGTAGTGAATCTGAGGTCGATCCCGAGGTCTCGACAGTAGCTCTTAGTATTCTCAGATCGAAATTGAGGACCATTGTCACAGATGAGCACCCTCGGAACCCCAAAATGACATATTATATTCCTCCAGAGGAAATTTCTTAGCACTGCATCAGTAATTTTGGGGACTGCCTCGGCCTCAACCCACTTTGAGAAGTACTCGACGCATACTATGGCAAACTTTTTCTGCCTGGGTGTCAAGAGGAAGGGACCGATGATGTCGATCCCCCATTGGTCGAAGGGCCAGCACACATCGATCGGTATCATGGATGCGGGGTGAGTGTGGATTAGGTTGCCGTGTTTTTGGCACTTGGGGCATTTCCTAGAGTGGATCTTTGCATCCCACACCATAGTTGGCCAAAAATACCCACTCCTTAAGATCTTTTGAGCTAGAGCTCGACCACCAGGATGGTTTTCGCAGCATCCCTCATGGACTTCTTCCAGGACGTCTTGGGCTTGGCTAGGTCGTAGGCATCTTAGAGGGGGACCCGTGAAGGACTTTTTGAACAACCTCCCCTCACGATCAATTATGTACAGGACAGATCGATATTTGACCCTTCTGGCCTCAGTTCGATTTTGGGGCAAAAGCCCGTCTTTGAGGTAAGCGATCAGAGCGTCCATCCAACAAGGTTCCGGCGGGTCGATGGCGGCGATCTCGACCTTTCCTTCATCAATCGCACGGCCCCCCGAGACCATGAACGAGATGGTTGCATCTTTTATTTCTTGGAATCCATTCACCAGCTTTGATAGGGCATCAGCTCGATCGTTCTCCTCGCGGGGAACCTGCTCAATTTTGAATTCTTTTAGCTTCGAGGCCAGCTCTCTCACCATTTTGAGATACGCTGCCATGGACTCTTCCCGAGCCTCGTATGTGCCATTGACTTGGCCGGCAACGAGCTGAGAGTCAGTTACCACGGATAGCTTGTCGATCTTATTTTTCGTGGCGTATCTTAGTCCTGCCACGAGCGCTTCGTACTCTGCCTCGTTGTTAGTTGCTTTAAAATCGAGTTTAATGGCGAAATCGAGCTGGAGTCCCTCAGAACTTGTAAAGGATATGCCCACTCCCCCTCCTTGAGAGGTCGATGAGCCATCCGTGTACATGGTCCAGCTTGGCGAGGTGGGAACGATCCCCATCGAGCTGGTGTTCTTTTCGACTAGGAAGTCAGCCAGAACTTCAGCTTGCTGGGCGGCTCGAGGTTGGTAGGTGATGTCATGCTGACTCAACTCGACCGCCCATTTCATCATGCTGCCCGATACATCGACCTGCCTAAGTGGTTGATCCGTTAGGACGATTATGGGATGGGCTTGGAAGTATGGACGTAGCTTCCGGGCTACGTGTGTGAGGGCGAACACGAACTTCTCGATCTCGAGATAATTTCGTTCTGCTCCGTGCAGGTCTTGCTTAGGTAGTAGATCGGTAGGTGTTTTCGAAGCTGAAGGTTTCGTTAGAAAGGGATAGGTAGAGGTACAAGGTCTCACCCCCATTGGGCTTTGCCAGCAATGGTGGAGAGGCCAGGTACTCTTTCAGTTGCTCGAACGCTCGGTCGTATTCCTCGTTCCATTCGAACTTCTTCAGATTTCTCTAGATCTTGAAGAACGGGAGGTTGCGCTCGGACGATCGCGATATGAACCGGTTGAGAGAGATTATCCGACCTACGAGGGATTGCACCTGATTGATGCATTGAGGTCGAGGTATGATCTGGATAGCTTTGATCTTCGTGGGATTGGCCTCGATACCCCGCTGGCTCACCATGTACCCCAGAAACTTTCCCCCTTCGACCCCGAACGTGCACTTATCGGGATTGAGCTTCATCCCGTATTGCCGTAAGATCTCGAACGATCTGCGTAGGTGATCCAGATGATGGTACGCCCAGCGACTCTTCACGATCATGTCATCGACGTAGACCTCCATGGTCTTCCCGATCTCGTCTTTAAACATCTGGTTGACCAGTCTCTGGTACGTGGCTCCTGCATTCTTCAACCCGAAGGGCATGACCTTGAAGCAGTATATTCCCTTCACCACAATGAAGGCCGTGTGCTTTCGATCTTCGGGGGCCATAGAGATCTGGTAATAGCCTTGGAAAGCATCCATCATGCTGAGCATCTCACACCCAGCTGTCGAGTCGACGAGCTGATCTATGCGTGGCAGCGGATATGGATCTTTCGGGCAAGCCTTATTGAGGTCGGTGAAGTCGTTGCACATTCTCCATTTTCCGCCTGTTTTTTGCACAAGGACCACATTGCACAACCAGTCAACGTATTGAGCTGGGGTAACGTACCCTAGCCCGACTTTGAGGTCTTAGCTTTTGTTTGATTGGTTTAACCGACGGATTGATCCCGAGTCGGTGGCATATCACTTTCGGATCGACGCCGATCAGATCTTTGGCCGCCCATGCGAAGATGTCTGAGTTATCCCGTAAGAACTCTATCATCATGATCTCATGTTGGGGGTGCATATTTGCCCCAATCTTGGTGGTCTTGTTGCTATCTCCGGGGACGAGGGCAATCTCCTTAAGCTCTTCAGCAGGTTCGAGTCGCTCGCTAGCCTTCCTCTTTCGAGCTGTCGGGGACCTCTCAGCTTCGCTTTCCTTTGCGGGGAGCTCGATCTCCCCATCAGTGTAGGTCTGGAGATCGAGATCTGCAGCTACCCCCTTTCCAGAAGGCTTTTTCAGAACGATTGCGTAGCAGGCCCATCTATCCATAACATCGCAAGTCACCTCCCCGACCCCATTTAGGGTGGGCATTTTCAGCTTTTGGTGGTACGTCGAGATGATTGCTTTGAATTGTATGAGGCCAGGTCGGCCGAAGATCATGTTATACACTAGGGGCATGTTGACGATGACGTACTCGACCTCTTGGGTCACCCTCTTGGGGGATGTTCCCATCGAGGTGAGGATTCGGATGCGCCCTAGCGGAATAACTTCCGATCCCCCGAACCCAAAGAGGTGTTCGAATCGGATCAAGTTTTAGATTATGCAATTTCATTTTTACAAGAGTCGAGTAAGGGATAATGTTCGAGTTGCTTCCATTATCAACTAGGCATTTGGTTACATCATAATTAGCCACGCCTAAGGTCACCACCATCGGATAACTAGGCGCTCCGCCTTCCCGATGGGGGCCTGGGCGGCTATCACTCTCGCTAAAGCTAACATCTTGCCTCTCCCACTCTCTACCCTGATCGATCTGGAAGACCTCTTCGTGGGGGCCGTTGAACTCTCGAGCTGCTCGCCTGATGTTCCTCTTCCGAGCCGCATTGGAGTCGCCTCCCTCGTGTCCCCCGGCTATCATATAGATCTTTCCATGGGTGGGGGGATTGTCTTCGGCTCTTTCCAGCGGTTGCTTCCCAGATCTTTTGGTGGGGGACCTCGACCTGGATCGGTTGCGATCGTTAGATCGTCCCGCCTTCTCAGAGTAGTGGTCGATTTTTCGAACAAAATCCTTCAAGTGCCTTCCCTGGATGAGCCTTTTGATCTCATCCCAGAGGGCGTTACATTCCGCTGTGGTGTGGCCCCATTGCTGATGGTAGCCGCAGAACTTTCCCGATTTCTCAGCCTTCGGGCCCTCTCGGATGGGCTTTGGTTTCTTCAGAAGGCTCTGGTCCATGACCACGTAGATCTGGTCGATGGACTTGGTCAAGGGGACATAGTTTCGTCGGTCGACCTGGGTCGGTTGGTCGACTCTCCCCTTGATTTTCTTTTGCTCGTTACCTTTCCGGTGTAGGGACGAGCTGGACCCAATGACCTGCCTCTCGGATCGAGGCGGAGGTCCATGCGCGAGGGCTATCTCCTCAACACGCATGAAGTAGTGGGCGATATCTTGTATTTTTGTCAGGTTGCGGGGCCCGGCCCTGACGATCTCATCTGCCCAAAGGCGGTTACGAAGGGCCCGATGGACTACGGAAAGCAAGGTGTCCATCGTCGGGTTCTCGACCCGAACCACTTCTCTCGAAAAGCGAGTCATGAAATCTCGCAGGGACTCGCCCTCCTTCTGGTAGATGCTGTTGAGATAGGATGGTGGCAGCTTCTCCCCGGACATCGAGGAGAAGTGCGCCGTGAACCGATCTACAAATCGGTTGTAGGTCGATATGCACCGCGGCGGCAGTCGGATGAACCAATCTTGCGCGGGGCCCGTCAGCGTGGTGACGAAGAGTTTGGCTCAAATCTACTGCGGGTGGGAGTGTAGCAGCATCCGGTTCTCGAAGGCCATCACATGTTTTTCGGGATCTGTGGTCCCGTTGTACATGGGCAGGCCGGTCGGAATTCGATCTCCATCACAGGTCGTGCGGAGGATGTCATCGCAGAAGGGGGAAGCTTCCTCCCTGTCGCTGCGGTAACGGAGAGGGCTTCGGTTCAGCCCGTCTCGAAGGTCGACCTGCCTCTGGGTGACGTGGGAGCCACGGTCACCCAGACGGTCTTGGACCCGTCTACGCGGTGGGTCCACACAATGATCCTGCTCTTTCTCAGCGCGTGCCGCGGCGATTCGAGCGGCCTCCTCCCTAGCGGATCGAGCGGGGATCCGCGCTCGGAGGTCGTCGAACTCCTCATTGTCCTCGTCGACCATGCGTTTGCCGCGGTTGTTACGGCTGGGGTGGTCGGAGTCCCCGTGGCCTTCACGGGGAATTTCTTTGCTCATTCCAGGGGGCGGTGGTGGCCGAGCGAATTCTTGGACCTGCCCCGCTCCGATCTGGGGACTGAGGCCCCAGATGATGTGGGCTGGTCGCCCATCGAGTGGTTGAAAGACATAGGGAACCGGGTTCCCGTATGCTTGGACGGTGGGGGCCAACGCATTGCCCACCACGGGGCTAGGTATGGTAGTAGCTGGGCTGGCCCTTGGTAGTTCGGGGCGCCTGGGTTCGCGGCCCTCCGTCTGGGCGCTCTCGAGCTTGACCCCCATTGGTCGAGCAAGGCGTCTAGGTCCGCCTGGGTGATCGCGATCCGGGGAGTGGCGTCAGGCGGAGGAATGGAGACGTTGGCGCTGGGCCCGATCGGAGGAGCAATGGGGGTGTTGCCAAGCGGCGCGTTGTGATCATGCCTGCCTTTGGCTACCTCCTCCATGTCCTCCTCTCGGTAGGTGTTTCTGGTGTTAACCATGTTGGAAAAAAGGGGTGCAGAAAGGCTTTTATCTAGGTCGATGTGAAAAAGGTCTTTCCCACAGATGGCGCCAAACTGATCTGGCTCAAATCCGGTCGATCTGAGGTGGACGATCTGAGGGTCAGATTTGGGTCAATCAGTCAAGAATTTGTTTTAGTGGGTTCTTTATCAACCTGAAAGCACTAGCAAACGTGAGCTCGAAGCCAACTTAGGGGACTTGGGGTTTTACCCAAGTTTAGCACTCCGACGCTCAAGTCAGTAGGAAGGCTTTTTAGAAAGAGAATAAATGCAATTGAATGCGTATTAAAGGCTTACCAACTACTGTTCCAAGGGCGAGTATTTATAGCCATGGCCAAATAACACAGTAATGTGTGTACTGTAGGTATGCATTAATGGCGTTGCCAGTCGTCGATCTGGATGTCGGACGATGGAACTGGCTTGAGGCGGGTCGTTTGTACCTTCTTTCCCCTTTGGGTAAAAGCAAGGACTGACGGTCATTAATGAGCCGTAGTACGCCTGTTCCAGGGAATGAGAAGGATACACGTGTCCCGACAGGAGTGCTTTACAGTATTTAGGTGTCCCGTGACCTGTGTTTTGAAACCCGGGCCGGACCGGCCAATCTGACCGGTTCGACCGGTGATCGGCCGCTTGTCCGGTCCGGGTGAGCCTCCAAAACCAGTCCCTCTTTGGACCAGTTTGGCCCGCAAAAAACCGAACGAAAACCGGCTAATGAACCGGACCGGACCGGACATTTCAACGGGCCGTTTGGCCGGGAATTTTTGCTCTTTTTTTTTTTTTTTGCAAAATTATAAGTCCATGTTAATTGTTCCACCAAGGGTTTTGATCCCTTGACCCTCAAATTAGGAAATGAGGGCCTCCCCCGCTTGGGCTGCTCACTTTGTTGGCTAAATGTTGGTAAAATTTTATGTAAACCATTCATGTAGTAAGCTTACAAAGTGAATTATATCTTTAAATTGAATTCTAGAAAAATATAAAGGGACAATTTTCAAAAATTCCCCATGGGTTGAAAAAATTTTAGTTTGTTCCCTAGGTTCAAAAAAATTTTAGTTTACTCCCCAGATGAGATGCATAATTTAAGTTTGCTCTCCATTTTCTAAATAAAGTGTATGACATTTGTTTAATCAATCTTTTTATCTATATTACTAATTTAGTTGATGTTGATTATTTAGTTAGATATTTAATTTATATCTTTGTTGATTTATAATTTGAAAATTTATCATTAGTTATGTTATTAAAAAATTAATGAATAGTTTAAAGTGATATATAATTATATCTATTTTTTTATATTATTAAATCTAATTGATTATTTGTAATTAATATTTATAATATTATATAATTGATATATATATTAAATATAATTATTACGTAATTATGACGTCATACCGGTTCGATCGGTGGTCAAACCAGTAAAACCAGTAACCAGTAAAGGGTCCCGGTTCGACGTCCGGTTCGGGTTTCAAAACATAGCCCGTGACATATGTAATCGTTCTACGGATCGATATCGTCTACCGGATTCCTCCGTTCTGCTTAGATTTTTCCCCAAGGAGTAGGGGGCAGATCGAGAGACATGCTACTCGGATCGAGGTCGACGGATTCTTCAGATCGTTGAACAATGATTAGTCACGATCTGACAAATAGATTTGATGATCTGATCTGCCCAGGTGGGGCAAAGGTCCACGTAGCACCAACCGGGGGCGTCCACGTGGCCATGTACTATTATGCCGTGTCAGATTTCATATATAATATATTAATATATAATTAAATAAATTATTTACTAGTACATAATATTGAGTAAAATAATTAAAATTAAAAATTTACATATTTATCACTTTAAACAATAATAAAATTTGAATTGTTTACTCTAAATGTACACGTCTTCTTTTATTAATAAGTTTAAATTAATCTATTTTAAATAAATATAAATAAAACAATCAAATAATCTATTAAACAACAATTATTTATTAGATATTATATAATTACATTTTGTTCCACCAAAGAAAAAATATAATTATATTTATTTTTTTTAAAAAATTTATTGGATTCAAAAATAATGAATCGGAATTCTACCGGATTCGGATCCGGTTATCGGGGTTTTTTTTATCGGATTCGGACTCGAGATCTCTTGATCCGAATTGGATCCGTTGACAGCCACGGCGTATTTGATTAATTGGGCCTTAAACAGATATTGGGCCTATTATTTAATAAACATTCAAGGGGATTAGCTTAGCCCATTTACAGACCATCTTGTGCGGTTATAGCTTCACTCTATTTCTCGCCGTCTGCACTTCACAATTTCTCTGTCCTTTGGCAATCTCCGCACAACCACCACGACGGCGGCGGCGGCGGCACCCTGACGAACAACGCCGGAAGCGTAAGGAAAGCCACAAGCTAAGAACTTTATCGTGTAGCGTTATTCAGGTGCGAATCCGCCGCCATACGAGGTTAGAAATGTTGTTAATTAATTATGTATGAGTTGCCGTGAGTTTTTTGTGGTCGTGTCGATGATGAACGTAGGAAGGAAGAAAAATTTATGTTGCGTCGCTTACTTGGGGACTGAGTGAGTTTTTTTGTATCAGAATTTGCCGTAATTATGGCAGGGAAGAAGGGGAAGTCCGGGGATGAAGTCTCTCAGAGTCGTAAGGAAGGTAGGGAATTTAATAACAAGAAGAGGAAAATTTTCAGCTCGAAGAATAGGAGGGAAAAAGGCGATGAGAAGAGGAGGCGGCGTGGGCCTCGTTTGCCAAATGCTTTGCGGAAGGAGCTCGATCTCCGCAGCCGAGGCGTTGAAGGAGAGCTTGCGGATGATGATGAGGATATCGATTCTGATGAAGCAGCCGTTGGCAATGATGTTTATGAGTATGAAGAAGGGATTCCGGAGGAGGAATCCAAGAAAAATAGGCGGTTTGACCCTGTTGAAAACTATCAGTTTGAGCTCCCTGAAGATTTTGAGGTATTTCTCTATCTCTGCGTTTTATATATATGTGAGCGTGTGCGAAATTGCCTACTTTGCTTAGTTGTGATATTTTGATTTTACAGGATTGGAAGGTCGATTCGGATGAAGGCGAGGACGAGGATGATGGAGAAAATAGTAAGGGAGACGACAATGATGACGAGGATGAAGGAAAGCATGGAAGGATGCTGGAGGGGATTACTGGGCTTCCGGGTGATGCTTTTGAAGGTACTTCACTCCTTGCAATTCCCCCTGTTAACTTGACACTGCTAGTGATTTTGCCTGAATTCAGGTTTTACTTGTCCTTAGAAGACACTAGATTGTAACAGATGACTTTGTGAATTGTGATCTGCAGTTCCATGATTTTAGAATCACAAGTTAGAAAATTTTGAAATTAGTTTTCAGTTCCTGTGATTAATTCACTCTTTTTCTATTGCAAATTTCTATTCTCCATAAGGCTACTCATTGGCTCATCATCCTATAGATTAAATTAAAAAATTAAACGACTCCCTTTTTGTTTAGTTTTGCCGGATTCCAGGATTTTAATGCATCTTTGAGAAAGATGAGGATTTAAATATTGTGACCTACTTATAGGATACCTTGATGACAGATTGCAAAGCACGAATACCAGCATTAATGGAGGCTTTTCTAAAAGTCTGTGTACTTCTTTATTGGAAAAAGACTTGTTGTTTGCTCTTTGAAACGTATCTGGAGACTAGAATGTGGTGAATGCTGAACCTCGTAACTTATTTTGGAAAACTCCAGCATTTAGAAAATGACTTTGTGCAAGAGAAAAGTAAGAATTTTTTTTGAAGAGGATGTTTATTCTTTATAGAGGACTGGTGATGAGAATAATTGACATTGCTCAAGCAATGAGCTCAAATTGTTGCCCTAAATTCACAAAAATTTTATACTCTCCGACTCACTGTGTAGCATGTTTTTGTCCGTGACTAGCAAATTGTTGTCTATATCAGCTTGTCACTTTGTCTTTGAGGTTGAAACCATTTTGCTGAATGAACTAACCAAATATGCCTGTTTCAAATCTCAGGTAAAAAGAAGAAAGATTTCATTATCTCTGAGGCATATCCAGAGTCGGAATACAATCCTAGTAGTGATATTCTTGATGGTGATGGTCATATTAGCATTCAGGACCTTCTGGACCCACTGCACGGCGAGCCGGGCTTCAGCCAACTCAGAAAGAGCTTGAACAGGATGAAGAAAAAGTCAATGCCCATTCTTGCACCACTTCCTACTGCAGATCAGGAAAGAATTGAGCGAAAAGCTGCTTATGAGCAATCTAAGAAGGAGATCACCAAATGGGAACCTTTGGTGAAGAGAAACAGAGAAGCACCTACGTTATATTTTGATGAAGATGTCGACTTGGGATTTTCAACTATAGGATCAATTGCTTCTGAATTTGAGCCACGGACTGATTTTGAGAAGAAAATTGCTTCCTTGGTCAACCAGAATGAACTTGTTGATGCTCATAGAAAAGATGGTGCCAGACTACTTGAACTGAACAAGGTATGGAGGTCAAAATAATGCAGAATTATTTGTATACTCTTCTTCTCTAGTAAGAACAATATAAATGAATGTGCTATCGGTGATTGATTTTCTGAATTATGTCTCAGATATCTGTTGAAGAAGTGATGGATAGACAACAAAGGCTTGCAAAAATGCGAAGTCTTCTTTTCCGCCATGAAATGAAGGCAAAACGAATTAAAAAGATTAAATCCAAAACCTACCACAGGTTATTGAAAAAAGACAGGAAAAAGGCATCGGATGCCGCGATCGAAATGGACCCAGAAGCTGCTAAAGAACTTGCAATGAAGCAAGAGTTCAAAAGGGCTGAGGTTATTTGATACTAATTTGTTTTTGGTTCTAAATTCTCTGGAAAATGTGGATTGTATTTAGCTCTTTACCTGATTTCTTGTAGGAACGAATGACTTTAAAACACAAAAACAGCAGCAAATGGGCAAAGCGGGTCTTGCAACGTGGTCTCAAAGTCCAAGATGAAGCTACCAGGGAAGCTTTTGGCGAACAGCTTAACCAACATGCTGCTTTGACTAGGAAAATAAATTCTGTAAAAGAAAGCAGTAGCAGTGATGAGAGCAGTGATGATGATGACAGTGATTATATGGACAATTCAGACCAGGATAATGCTCCGAAACTGTTATCTAAGGCCAAGGAGGAAACCCGCAAAGTATTAGAAGATGATGAAGAATTGCCTAAATCCGGAGTTCTCTCTTTACCGTTCATGGTATCTTTTGTTTTGCATATTTTCAATATATTTTTGTTCATAATTACATCATAACGCGAGGAGAAAAAATGAAAATAACAATGAAACCTATTAATAAATCTTCAAAAGTTTAGTTGAATACTTAAATAGTGACTAGATACATAGTGGAGGGTATGTTTGACATTGTATCCATTAACTCAGTCATGTATATATCAATTTGAAAATAGAGAAACCAACATATATATTTTAAATAATAAACTTGTAAGTGTGAATTTGGTTTTAATCAAAATAATTTCCAATCTTGTCCCGGTGGTTGATTTTTGTTTTGATTTGCATAGGTGCGTGGGTTAAAAAAGAGAAAGGAGGAGGCTGATGAAGAAGCGAGGCTTGCTATTGAGGAGTATGAATCATCACTGAAGCAGTTGGATGATAAAAGTGGTACAAGAAGTTCTGACAAGGTCGCCTCAAGTGGAAGGAGGGTCTTTGGTGCTCCTAAATCAGTGGTTAAAGAAACAAGTAAGAAGGCCAAATTTGATAACTACTATGGCAACAGCGATAGTGAAGATGATGTTGAGGCCAACGAAGATGATGCTGTTGAACATAATGAAAATGATAAGTCTCTAAAAGAGGCAGATATTGACCTGAGTTTACTTCGTGAACAATTTGAGACCAGTCATGATTCTGTATTTAAGGTTAATTATGTTTTTTGTTGCTTATCTGTTAATTTTATTTATAATTCTTTGGCTCTAATTTGTAATTTGCTGATTTCAGAGCTTTCAAGACACCGAAGACCCTGAGCCCAAGACATCTTATGAGGTTGCTTATCTGGCTTCTGATTCATGGAAAAAGGTTAGTTTTATTATAGATATTTGTTCTATTTCATAAACAAAAATTTATTGCATCACATTACATCTTAACCATGTTTTGGCTGATGGATAGATGGGAAAATCATCAGATCCTGTTAAAGAGGCTAAGGACAGCAACAATATTCGTAAGTCTAAAGAAGCTACAGTAACAGAACTCGATCAGGATAGTGAGGTATGTACTTTCCACATGTTTTTCCTTATTATGCCTCATCTTCTGGCGTGGCAAATATGTTATTTTGTTCCTTTGGTTTTGGAAATATAGCAGGAGAATGACGATGGTGATAGCGACTCAGACAGTGAGGGGCAAATGGTTGATGGAATTTTATTATCTGGAACAAAGTCTGCTTATGAACTTCCCCCTCAAGCAGAACTCATACAGCGTGCTTTTGCTGCTGATGATGTAGAAGGCGATTTCGAGAAAGATAAAGAGGCAGTCTTAAATGAGGAAAATCCCGAACCTGAAAAGCCTGTTTTACTTCCTGGCTGGGGTCAATGGACGAACATACAGAAAAAGAAAGGTTTACCATCTTGGATGGTGGATGAGCATGAGATGGCCAATAAGAAAAGGATGGAATCTCTGAAGAAGAGAAAAGATGCACATCTTAATAACGTCATCATCTCAGAGAAATTGGATAAGAAGGTTAGTCTTCTGAAATTATCCAAGATTTTGCATGAGGATGTTTGTCATAAACTTTGCAGCACATGACAATTGCTCTATTTGTTTCGTTACGAGAAGCCGTTAATAGATTTTGTTGAAATTCTCGAGTCCTCATCAAGATTGAGTGGGTTTTTGCAAAAGTGTAAAAGTTTGGAGAAGAAAGTATCAAAGCTGTTTTAAATAATAAAAAATAGAACCTAGAAGCTGAAGAAAGAACCACAAAGTTGTTTCCAGCATCTAGCTTATTTTAAGCCGAAGTGTCGGAAACAAAACTATTAATGTCTTCTAAAAGCAGAGCAGCACTTTTTCCTGGAATTTTCAAATACTTCAGTTGTTGTGCGGTAATGGGCCTTTGTTAACAACTCATTGCTTCTGAAATTATCTTTTTTCGTGTAGGCTGAAAAACTACATACGAAGACACTGCCTTATCCTTACACATCCCAGGAAGTTTTCGAACAAAGTATTAGGATGCCAATTGGACCGGAATTTCATCCTGCCACGGCTGTTCAAGCTCTTAACCGTCCAGAGGTTCATTTTCTGA
The DNA here is from genome assembly GCA_037501455.1 of Lantana camara. Taxonomy (NCBI): domain Eukaryota; kingdom Viridiplantae; phylum Streptophyta; class Magnoliopsida; order Lamiales; family Verbenaceae; genus Lantana; species Lantana camara. The sequence goes on along the minus strand of CM074855.1, from coordinate 22,394,647 downwards.
ATTTTAGCTTTCGTATTCTTCGCATTGGTCCATTAAAATTTCAAGGTTCTATTTTTGGTACATAGTTTCTCATGCATAGCTTCTGTTATGGACAGGTGGTGAAGAAACCCGGTGTTATCATCAAACCTATCTCATACGAGGATATGAGTGTCCGGGAGAGAGCTGAAATCCGTAAGCACAATACTCAGAAACAAGGAAAGGGTAAAAAGGATAAAAAGAATCGATCCATGAAAACATGACTGTTGCTAGCCTAAGGTAGAAAAAGATGCATGTTTCTTCATTGTTTTGTATTAATCATGCATGTCCCATGGTTTTTGGACATGCGATTTTGGTTTTTCAACAAGATTTTGTAGACGAGTATTTATAATTATAGGCGGTGAGAAGAGTGTAGCCAAGTTGAGATAATGAAGCATTTTATGTTCAAAACTGGAGCCATATTGTGAAAGAATTGCACTGAATCAAGTGAAATTGGAAAAGTAACTAATAGCATACCCAAATACTTGAACATGAGATCTTTAGTTAAGATAATATAAGGTCGAACTTTTAAGCTATAATACTTCGGGGTAATTGTGGCATTTAATGGATAACCAAGAAAAAACCACAAGGAATTGTTAGAAAATACAGCCTACAGGCCTTAGGTTCTTACATAAATGGAAGAATATTTAAATTCATCAAATCATTATTATTGTTGATTTTATGACGCAAGGAGCAAATTCTCATTCACGTTTTCAGCCCAATCAAATGTCAATCATAAGAATTAGAGCAGACTGCAGGGTGATATCAAAATCTTTATCAGTAAAACAAAACTATAAAGAAAATCCTTAATTTTCAATATGACACTTTCTTATTAGTCAAAACGGCATCAATGCTAGGTTAAAATCATGCAATTGATTGCAGCTATGAAATTTTCTGTTTGTTGTGTTTTATCTTTTATTTCACTAGCCCAAGTATATTATTAATAGGCGGCCCAAATTATAAAAAAAGATCTTTTGATCTTTTTCATATTTTAGTTATTTCTCTCTTAATTTGAACTGTATATACGAGTCACATATCTATATAAGTAAAACAGAAAATGAAATATAAAAATAAAATCAGAGATCCAAACCCATTGATTGCCCCAACGGCTAGGTGCAATCAACTTGCTAGGTGGTCGAAATGTCGAGATAGTTTCTGCCCAGCTCAAAACAATCATGAATTGAGCTGATTACTCATCATCAACTGCCGGTCTCATTGGTATGGCATCCACAAAACATGTGAGTGCACACAGGGACTCATGCAGACCCCTGCCTCATGCTGGTTACTCCCACGCAATGATGTACGGACACTCCTAAAAATATCACTTTATCGTGTCGTATCAGACACTAGTATCCGATACTGTGTCCGACACTCCTCAGGTGGGGAATTCAAGAAAAAATTCATATCACCGTATCCATGTCGTGTTCGTATCGTCGTGTTTATATCCGTGCATCATAGCTCCCACATCTGACACAACACTTTCCTAATCTCTATGTGGAACTCAAATTGTACGCTATGCTCAAGTGCACGGTACTCGGCCCAGAAAACGCTATGCTCAAGTGCACGGTACTCGGCCCAGAAAACACCAAGCCTTGCGCGCATTAGCCCCCACCATTAGGATTTAGGCCTTATGGAGCGCAAATCCCTCCCGTCTCACGAAATTTGCCGATACAAGTAACACTCTAAAACATGGTACTTCCCGAAGCAAGCACTCTTATGTTTTCCCCACAAAATGTTGAATCCAAGGAACCCAAAACATTCTCTATCCATCCTATTGTTCAATTTATTTCTCCAATGACAGCGCTGAATTTCTCTAATAGAGTTAAAAGCAGAAAACTAGACAACAGATGTGAATCTATGAACTAAACATCAGATGTGAATAGAGTCCAAAGCAGAAAGCTGAACAACGGCGGTGAAATAAAAAGAGCAATGTAATCAATCCATCACAGTTTGTGAATCTATGAAAAAGTAGGATAACTTGGAATAAGTAAGGCATTACCATAACCATATGAAAATTTCACAAATATTGCATATCAAAACTTAGATGTTTATACCAAGGGGATGTTGTTCTGAGTACAACCTCTAAAATCATTGTTTCGAAATGACAAAATGCAAATAAAATTAACAAAATCGGATCTAAGAATTTCATCTAAAAGACCAACTCGTGAGGTTTCATGCCCGCCTTAAGTGAGAATCTTGCACCCAAATAAGCCTTCAAATCTGGGACAGACTCGAGAGCTTTTAATAAAGGTCCATCCACAGCTTTCTGGTCTTCTTTCTTCTCGGCAGGGAGACCAGATTTTTCCTACATTTATTCAGATATTATAACATTAGACCTCAAATTCAATTTAACACCAACATCAAATATTGCTACAAGTAGAAAAACCAACCTGTTTATCTGCTTCAAAGAATTCATTCTCACCCTTCTTCTTCTTCTTCTCCACTTGCTTGGCAAAGTACTTGTCATCAAACTTGTCACAATTTACACCAGAAATGTCAACCTTTGTGGAAGTTGCAATAACATAGGCCTGATTCACACGTCTTAGGGGAACTCCATTGACTCCGTAAGGGCCTGTAGAAACAATAAAGCAAGAAAAAGAATTAACCAAAAGCAAAAATTATAAGGTACAGTAGATAGCCCCTACTTAACACGGCAAGGGCAAAAGGGAGACAAATATAAAAGGAAAGTAGCCAACAATAATTTTCAACTATCAAAAGAGTACAAACTGAAAAATAATAACAACAAGCGATCAAAGCAATCAAAAGGAAACAAGAATTGGCAGGCTACCAACAGTATCAGGAGACTATTAAGGAAATATTAAAAGAAAAGAACCAAACATATAATGTGACCTTATTGTTGATAATTAACTAGGAAATGTTCTTCTCATGGCCAATCCCAAGTGGTAATAGCAGCAAAAGATGCTCTCCAAGGTATTCCGTAAAAAGTGGACAACCCATATCGAACGAGTCGAAATACATCAAAAATGTATAACAAGAATGCAAAAATGGGACAGGTCTTGCCCCTTGATATATAACAAGAATCATGGTAGGAAACAAAGAAATAGAATAAAGGGAACCCTTCGAAAATATGAATTCATATCTGAATCAATACCATTTCTATGTTTAACAATAAACTTCTGACTCAAAATGTAAATAAAAAACATATATTTAAAGAACCAATACTGAAAATCTAAAGCTTACTACTGATAAAGGCTTAGCACATATCATTTCAATATATCTCATGATTCAAGGCAAGGTTTACTACTGATCCATGAGATCCAAACAATAACATAGCGACATTATTAATATATACAAGTTGTAGACAAGAGTATCTCACCGGTGATAAGAAGTAGCCCAGAAGTAAGCTGCTTCAAGAAGACAACTCTCTTCCCCTTAAACCTCCCCGACAATATAATCAAAACAGTCCCCGGGGTAATGCTCGCCCTGTAAACACACAACAAATTAACAAAAAAACCAATCAACATATACCCAACACCCATTAAACAAGCAAACAAACGCAAAATAACAGAAGCACAATTACCTAAGCTTGGTGGGTTTCGGCTTGCGCGTGTTGGAAAGGGGCTTCTTCACATCATCAGCCGGGTAAAACTTCGGCGGCTTGTCCGCCACAGCGGCGGCGGCGGCGGCGGCCTTCTCGTGGTGGGGGAATTTGCCGCCGTTCTTGGCCTTGATTGCCCACAAACCGCGTTTGTGGTACATCTGAGACCTGGAGACCTTTCGGACTCCGGGGATGAGTTCGGGATTACGGGGTTTCTGCTTCGGCGCCATTGCAGCAGCTCTCAGTGTGTGTGTTGCGTGTGCGGTGGGCGTCGGAGAGCAGGCTAGATGAGAAATGAGGGTAAACCCTAATTGGATTTATATATGCCAATAACATAAAACCTAATTGAGTCCTGATTTTCAGTGGGCCGATTAAAATGGGCTTCAGAAAAAGAAGGGCTCTTGTTATAGTGGGCCTAGAATATTAGCCCATTAATCAGATCGAATTTTCGAGTTTTAGACTTTATTATATACACATATATTTATATATATATATATAATTTTTAGCCTCACTCGAGCTAACTTTCTATATATATATAATCAAAAAGTGTTCCCCATGGGTTGTACTGTTGAAATTTAATGTTTGTACTTTGTACAAATTCAACGGTTGAAATTTAATTAATAATGTACTTTGTACAAATTCACCTGTTGATACTTTTTTCACTTTATAAGTACCTCATAAATTGGGACTATAGTGATTATACTTTTTTCACTTTATAAGCACATCAAAGATTGAAACTATAATGACCAATCTAGATTGTAAACACTTCATAGAATGAACACAGTTGATCGAAAGATTCAAAACTGTTCAATACCCAAAGTCATGATTCGCAACCCGACTTTTGATTAATGATCATTCAACCACACCCTTGTGATTAAATTTGTTAAAAATGATTAACAAGTATCAATGGTTAAATTGTTAAAGAATGATAACAACTAGCAAGTAACATCTTCAATACTATCTTATCGTGCCTATCGGATATATGAAAGCTAGAAAGAAAATTTGTATTGTTGTCTTGGTACTTGGTATATCTAGATTATATTACACTCCACTAGTGCACCTGTAAGAATTAAAATTAGGAAAATTTACAATATCGCCACATATTCAGGGACTCTTAGCCCCTTCCTTTTTATGGGATTCGAGCACATTCAAGTGGGATTGAAACTCAAAACCTTGTCCTGAAAAATAAACCCATTAATCACTTTACCAACCCCTGTTGTCAGGCACTCTTAGCCCATTGATCGAATCAAACATTTCAAGTATTTCTTGGATAGATAGCATAACAGAGAAAAGATATGTAAGTTGCAGAATGAACAAGAAGTTCAATGTCCTCCTAAGGGTTCGAAAATGGTAGCTATCAGCTGCAAGAATTCTTCCAATGTACACACTAAGTAAAATTTATTCATCAAATTTGCCAACTTGATTCGGGATGTTAAAGGGAGCATTAAGTAAAATTTATTTTTTCTCTCTTTCCTATTCAAACTCCAATTGGATTGAGTTACAAAACAGAGTGACAGCATTCACGAAAGCAATGCAGCAATACACATCATCACAGTTTTTCAATTAAAAGATCAAAACAATCCTCGCAGATGTTCTACCAATTGCAAGGGAAATGGAACTCCAACTTCTGAAAAAAAAAAAGAGCTGCCAAGAAAAGATGGTTCACTCTTCCCCTGCCTGCATTAAAGGGAAGCAAAATCAGAAAACAAGACAAACTAAGATAAAAAACTGACACCGGGAACGAAAAGACTCGAATTCGGAATGCATATCTAATTTTAGCTTCGAGTCAGGCAGAAATTTCGTGCTAATGATGTTGAAGAGTTGGGCCATTGAAGATCAGTCACGTTGTTACTCGAATACGCATATATTGTGATATCAGGATATTGTTCTTTCTTAATAACAACTACGCATATATTGTGATATCTGGATATTGTTCTTTCTTAATTAACGCTACTAAAAACGTTCATAAAATCACAATGACTGACGAGCTATCATCTCATGAGGGCATTAGAAGATACAATCGAACAATTTCAGACACCAGAACATTCATTGAGAAATTTAGGATATGGTATGTTGGATGCAATAGTTTTTATCTATGAGTTTTCTCCAACTTATTAACAATTCAAATTCTGAAATAATCACCAAACATGTGTCTTAACTACTGATGATTTCAAACTAAAGTAATAATATTATTAACTAGGACAGTGACAAAGAATCGCTTTAACCTCCACCCTTAACAATGACAAGAAAAGAATGATGCGCAAAAATGTAAGTTTCAAATAATTACCTCAGAAACAGGGGCCTCAGCGATTTTGGGAGACGGTTTTGGGGGAGATCCCTCAAATTTATTAGAGCAGTCTGAGTATGCAGAACCAATACCCACCCCTGCACCAAAAGCTACAGATGCCCAGCGTGTTACAGGACTCCCTGATGCAAATACCAACACCGCTGATCAGTCAAATTGACCATCACTCACCTTTACATAACCATAACCCAAGCACACGATGTGGAAAATTAGAATCATTCGACATCAACAAACCTTACATGCCTGGTACGGAAATGGAAAACTGCGAATGCCCTTTCTCAAAATAATGACAAAATGAAAGCCCTACTATTATCTTTTCCAGCAAAACAAAAAACTGAATCTACAATCGATATTAAGGAAAACCTTATCCGAGAACAGTTCTGGGCGATGGAGCAAAGCAACAACACCGACCCAGATGCCACTATACCAAAAAATAATGCAGCTATTATCAAGTAATCTAGAGAAGATCGTAAGTAATTGCTAGGTCAGATAATCGACAATTGCACATCACCTAACGAGAAACACAACCATTACTCAGTCTCATTAAAGCGCATTTTTAACATGCTCTCTCTTAGTATAACTCTGCATTTCCCTTTTCATCGCTCACATCCCACATTATGGACATTATAGGACCAAATATTGCAGCCAGTACCATCTCAATTCTCAGCACACAATTCAAGATTCAGGAAATTACTATGCACATTTAGAGAAAACCTAAGCAAACAATACGATCTTCTTGATTCACTTAAACCAGAAGATTCCATTCCAGCTAAACAAAATCGATCGATGCACAACCAAACAACCCAATTTCCCGCACTCAGAAACAATAAATCACCACCCATCCCTAGCTTCCTCAAACAACAAAAAATTAAAAGAAAAAATAAATTAAGAGCTTGAGGAAATTGAAAAGCACTCACGGAAGAGGAGAAGTCCGGCGAAAGCGCCGGCGAAGGACGAGTAGACGAAGCGGCGGACGCCCAAATCGAGGCAGGCATCCCATTTCGCATTCAAATCATAATTAGCCGGAATCTTGGCTTTGTTTTCTTCCGCCATCTTCGATTAACTATCGCGAAAACAATCTCCAATTGCTCTGGTCTCCTGTTTAATCTCTCTCCAATGCCGAAATTCCTCCTCTCACCGAGGGTTTCGTTTTTTGTCTGTAATTTTTCTCTATTTTCGTTTTTCTTCCATTTTTCCTCTGCAAAGTATTATTTGTTTTCTCAGTTTAGTTTGGGCCTCAATGGATTTACCACTCTTATAGCCTATCGGAGCCCAATCTCAGTATACCTGGGCCTTGGCCCATTATCTCCATAATTGGTGAATTTCTAACATTGGTGTCTTTTACACCAAAGTTGCAATAAAAAAAAAAAAAAAAAATACACCAAAGTTGCTATACACAAAAAAAAAAGGACACTAATATTAGAAATTCACCTCCACAAATTAATTACTCTACAATTTGAGATTGGCCTAATTAAAGAAAATTCCAATAAGTTTTAGTAAAATTACAAAAACTTCTAACTTTTTCGTTTTATTTTCGAATCGGGTCAAACCGTCGGGGTGTCAAGCTATTCCTATTAATATTAATTGCATTACTACATGAGTGACCGGTGATTCAAATCTTCTTACTAATATTAGTACGCATCCTCGAGGATTTAAGTACGAGATCTCCCTATCAATAATAATTACATGTTCGATGATTCAAGTACATGATCTTTTGAATAAGGCAACATGATGCGGAACCATTTCGTTACATCATTTGGTGGTAATTTTCTTTTGTTTTTGAAAAAAAAAAACCTTTCTCTAATTTCTTTTTTTCTTTTTTCTTAATACCCAATTTTGCTCTTGATACTAATTAATCGATATTTAATTTTTATTCAAACCTATAACAAAATGCGTTCAGTTCAAATGTTACCGTATAAGTGGCACCGACATGGTACGAATTCAAGTACATAATAAGTTAGTCTGCTAAAGTATTATTAGGTCATGGATAAGTTTAATCGGTATATATATTTTTTAAAAAGTACATTTTTAAATAATTAAATGATATTCTTATACGATAAATACACTAAATGTGGTATATAAATACAAATTATATGATCAAATATATATGTATATATAAATACATATATATAGATTAAATTTTTACCAAAATATATATATATATATATATATATATATATATATATAGATTAAATCCAACTATAATTATCAAAAAGCCCCTTAGAAGTTGATTGTAAATTCAATCCCCAGCGAATAATAACAAACTAAAAAACAATTCGAGTAACATAGAAAATGGGTACGCAAAAGTATTGAAAATGGGTAAACAAGTACTGATACGCGAGAGGGCGTTCATGTAATTTCTCAAACCTCGACACTAGGTAGCGGACGTCCATGTAATTCGAGCAAAACCTCAAAGTATGCTCTATTTCAAGAACTTTGAGCTGCTACCAAAACACCAATAATGCTATATAAATACAATTCATCATCAACATTCAGACAGTACTGTAACAAGACAACATTAGTGTTCTATAAAACAGGAAGACTGTCCAGCCAAGGAAGCAGCTTCTCATGAACCAAGTCGGGCCTGTCATCATGGGGGCAATGTCCTACTCCTTCCAGTAAATATAGCTTCACATTTGGCAGCTTTGCAGGTAACGACGAAAAGTATTTACCGACAGGTCCATCGATCGGGGTGAACGGGTCTGTATCGCCCCATAACACCAAAACGGGCATGGTTATACTCGGCATAAGCTTGACTGGATTTGGCCCGGGTGGACCCGTGACTATAGAAACAAACGCATCGAGAGCTCCTTCGTCGAGCGCTGGTTTCCTAATTATCTGCAATGTAATTAGAGGAAACAATGTAACATGTTCAGCTGACAAATGCTTAAGGGAACAAAATAGGTCCTCGGGGGCGAAGTGCAAGTAATGAATTATTTTTGTCCGGACGAGTCAACGTGCAATGACTTAAGGCTATGTTTGGATCGACCGAGGTTGATTGGAAGGATTTGGAGGATTGATTTTGAATGACTGCATATTTGACAGGATTACCACAACCATTCCAAAAACAGCTAAAAATAGCAGTAAGGATTTGAACTCCATTACAGAAGAGATTTACTTATCCTTCATATTTTCTATCATGTCGATTCCTCAATTTAACAGATTCAAAACAGTTTAGTACCTCGACGAGGTCGTCATCAACAGACTCCTTATTTCCATAGACGGACATTAAGACGTCCCTCAAAGTCTCCCTGCACGAATTTGAAAACCAATGTCATTTTATTCTACATTTCCAGCAACTGCTACCATCAGAAAGCGAAGCAATTCAACAAGCACCTTTGTCTAACGCGATCGAATAAGTAAGAAGCAATCCCTCTCTGCTTAAGTATGAAGTCAAAGAACCAAAGCAAAGGCAGCAGCAGCTTTATTCTCCAGTCATCAACTATAGCCTTGTTGTTCATCCCACCTGCACAGTTGAACAGCACGAGCCCCCGCACCAACACCCTACTAGACTCTGTTTGATCAAGAAAAAGATTAAATTCGTAGGGAAGATTTATCAGCTAGATTAATTCCACAAGACACACGACAGCTTAAACTTTTAGATGGGATCGTAAATTAATGTGATATCAGACTCGGACCAAGTAACCGGCTCATGAAGTATATTTTCACATGCAAAACTTATCAGTTAGATTAATATAACAAGAAAAACGACAACTTAAACTTTTAAATGGAATTGTCATTTAATGTGATTCAGATTCGGACCAAATAACCGGTTCATGAAGTAGAGTTTCACATTCAAAACTTGGGGAGAGAAGAGAATACAGTTACATATTCGACCCTTATCATTTGTAACAGCTTAAAGCTTTTCGAATGAGGTGATTATCGAATCAAGACCGTCGAAGCAGACCTGCAGCAGCGATAACACAAGCGAGACTACCAACAGAGTTCCCCAATAGCACGGTTGGCTTTCGAACAATTTCGTCCAAGAAATCCCGTATCAACTGCCCATATTGAGGGAATTATTTGCCATGATCAAACAAAAGAGCAAATAACTTATCTTGCTTAGTTCTTACAAGGTTGTATGAATCAATCAGAAAAATACCTCAGCCCAGGTTTCCATAGTGTATTGAAAGCCTTCTGGCTTATCTGATGCACCAAAACCAAGAAGGTCAATGGCATAAACTTTGTGGTTCTGAGCCAACGCCGGAATATTCCTAAAATGATCCATCAATTATTCCAATGAAAAAGTAAAAGACCATAGGATTACATCAATTTGAACAACAATCAAGAAACACACAAATTTATATATACCTGCGCCAATGAGCAATTGATGCACCAAATCCATGAACCAGAAGAAGCGGAGGATTATCACTATCCCCTTCAGGATAAACAAAGTAATTGACACTATATCCTCTCCACACCCATTTCTTGCAATTCCCGCTAATTTCTTCAACCTCCAAAGGCGGCAAAAGCTCCTCCCTTTCAGTCGACACCGCCGACGTGGAAGCGGCGGAGGCACTCGAACAGCTCACGGCGCAAATGGGATTCTTCGAAACACTACGAAAAGAAGGAAATTTGAGGCAATTATGCAAACTGCAAACGGGATTTTGCTGTATTTGAGTGGATGAGGACGATGATAACGGTGAATAGGGTGGGAAAATCGTACTGGGGGCGGCAAGATTTACGGCCATAACCAATCAAATCTCTGCAGCTTAATTTTAATTAAAGATTGAATCTATTAACTAGTAGAACTGTGAGTGAAAAGAAAATTGGAATAATTCAACCCCGCCAAAATATCTTAGAGGAACTGATATATAAGTGAGCTGAAACGACGCAAGATCAACCGCCAAATAACAGCGACCAGACTTATTATCATTTTTTTTCTTTGTGAGATGTATCTATATTTATTTCTGAATATTTTAATCTTATTTTGAACTATTAAAATATAAAATTATTACGTGTCGAATAAGTTATTAAATTAGTATAATAAGGAACTTTTTTTATTTTTATTTTTACAAGTCAAATATTCTATTCTGGTAAAATTACTCGCCATCTTAAGGATATGGTTTGAGCTATAGTGGAACATCCCAAATCTTATTATGGCCTTGAATATCTTGCCCCAATCTTGGCGAGTCTACCAGTGCAGCAGTTTCGTTCTCTTTGAACGCGCACAATGGTAGTATGAGTATCCCATGGCTTTCAGGCAAGTTTTCCTCAATCAACCATCATATTTTGCAGTAGGTGATCATTAATATCATCTTTAGTCATCAAATTGAGGATAATTTTGCAATCAATCTCAACTTCAAACTTAAGTTATTGCCTCTCCCAGGCGAATACCAAACCTTTTTGGAGCCTAATAACTCCGCTACATTAAATTAAGTTGCTACGTTAAATTAGCATAAGGAGGAACTTCTAACTTATGATGTACGGACACTTTTAAAAATATCATGTTGCCGTATCGTATCGTGTCCGACACTCCTTACGTGGAAAATTCAAGAAAAAGTCCGTGTCGTGTAAAGTCCGTGTCCGTGCATCATAGCTTCTAACTAACTACATAGTGAAAAAAGTGTAAAAGGTTAAAATAGCTTCAGCTTCAAGATTATTCATATTTTTAAGGAAAATTACATCAAACTACCTTCAGGTTTGACCTAATTACAATTTAGTCCTTATTCTTTGTGTATTTACCATATAGTCCCTAAACTTTACATTCCGTTTGAGGTCTCTGACGTACGTTAGGGTTCTATTAAGTTGATCGGTTGTCCTTTCGAAATTCCAAAAAGAACAGAGATCATTTTGTTATTAAAAAGAAACTATAGAGATGTATTTGTAATAAGTTCAGAGGCAATTTAGCAATGACAACTAACCAACCTAACGGAACCCGAACAAACATCAGGGACCTCAAATAGAATGTAAAGTTTAGGGATTATACGATAAATATACAAAATATAGGGATTGAATTATAATTAGATCAAACCTGAGGGTAGTTGGATGTAATTATCCCATATTTTTACTGGTTAATTATTAGTAGTGTTTTGCATGTGTTGGAAAGCCCAAGAAAAAATATGGGCCTTTGAGTAGGCGTAAATTTAAGTAATTTGGGTCAATTTATGGGCTATTTAATGAATAAATTATGAATGGGTTTAGAAAAAAGAAATGATAGATTCTAAGGAGTGAGGACTATTTGTAAAGGACAAAGCAAACTGCAAACTCTTTCTCTGAAAACACTCTACAGACTACAGGTAATAATTTATTTGTGTAATCCCCAATTTTATTTTTTTTTCTAAAAAAAAAAGATTAACGTGGGGAATTTACCGATAATCTCTCTCATTTATTGCAATAAAAGTACGATGGTACAAAGAGCTAATCCAAATATCAAACCACAAAAATATATAAAAATATCCTCAGAAAAATAATAGGCAAACACAACAGTAGAAAATAGAAATAAAGATTCCAATCATAGTTAGCGCCATTCGAGGACTTCCTTTAACGAACCACAACTACAATAATCAGGCTAGCAGTTAAATTTCAAGTCACAACAATTGAATTAATCACTAAATATTCAATAAGATTAAAAATCAAATATAATCAAAACCGCTGTTAAGAATTGAAACCCGATACTCAAACAAGCTCAAAAAAGTATGTATTTTGCGTAATGTCTTCACCGAACATATGAACTTTTAAAAATAAGATAACCAATCACTATTTCATAGTATCATCAAACTAATTCATATCATACATTAAAATCGAAACTGAATTTATAATATCTAGTTAAGGATGAAAAGAGTTTTTTAACTTAACTCATGTTATTTGATAAGTACAAACTAAAAGCTATGAAATAAATTGGATAAAGACGGAAGTCCATAAGTAATAACAACATAGGATTCTGTGTGTCACCAACTCCGTGGGGCGCTGGTGCCAAACTCAAACCTAAGCAATTGACGCGTCAAAAGGACCAACGTTGTCCTCTTTCTATTCTCCCTCTTTATTATACATATTTATTAATTATTAACTACAATCCTCACTCTTTAAAGCCTTGTTTGTCTACCACATACTATTGTACTTTGTTCAAAACATTTTGCATTTTGGCACCATACTGCATTACTTATTGCATGTAAAACCCTTTTACCCATTTCTCCTTATTATCCAAAAGGTTGAAGTTTCCATCTTAAGGAGCTCTCCATCCCGATTCGATTAATTAGTTGGGATATATAAATCAGGTATTAAACGGTTTGTTAAGAAAAAAGTGTATCTTTTGTAAATATATAATTAGTCTGATCTAGTTTTTGGGGGTTAGTTAAGTCAAACACACCATTTATCATGATATGAGAGTGGATTCTATTTTTTGTTTGTCTCTCCATCTCCTAAATATTCCGATTCTTGGCTTGTAAATGTTCGATTCTTGTAAAGTTTACGCTTCAATTTGTCTCTTATTTCACCATCTTGGGTGTGGCGGTTTGTATCAAGCATCCCCGTTTCAGTTTATCCTGTATTTCACGGTTCTGAGCGTAACGGAGATGTGTCAAGTATTCTGCATCCAATTTGAATCCATGAGATGATTGTTACCAAGATTTAAGTTAATTTAATCAAATCAATACAAATTTGATTGATTAAAGGTTGATTTGAACTTTTTTATAAGCACAAATATTGCTATTAACAGAATTGGTATATAACTCTAAATTACTCTTAAAAATAAATTTAAACAATCGTTTAAACAATTCATTTGAAAAGTTTATTATCTGATTTTGCTACGATAGAGGCCTCCAAAGCTGTCTTATCACTCAACTTTTCTGATTAGTGTAAATTTTTTACTTTTTATATCTTTCTATGTTTAAAATTTTCCGAACCATAATAAATTTGTTCACATGAGTTCAAATTTAAGACATAAAGTTAAAAACGTATATTTTCAGGGTTACATTCTTTAGAATTTTAGATATTATAACTAGACAACTGTTAATCATTTTATTATATTTTAGTCTTTTTTAAAAGTTATAAATTACAGATCAGTTTTTCGTTAAGTTCACGATGAAAGCTATCGATTTTGGAACTTGAATTTTTCATTTTAAGGCAAGGATAAAACGAAAAATTCAAGTCCCAAAATTTTTGACATCATCCTAAATTTAACGAAAAATTAATGTGATGTAATTTATAGTTTTTAGAAGAAATTAAAATATAATAAAAAAATAAAAAAAATCCAATTATAATATGCGAAACTAAAGCGAAATGTAATTAATCCTATATTTTTAAATAATTCCAGTTTTCTGTCCTAATTTTGGGTTTAAAGATGTTTTTGTAGGTTAATGTTTTATGCTAATATTTTGTTTTAGATGGTGTCAGTTTCCTTTCTGTCAAAACAAACACAGCACAACCCATAAAGTGCATTTGAAAATACAGCCGTTTCTAGAGTACACACACACTCTCTCTCCTCTCTCTCGCCATAAACTCAGCTTACAAACTCCAATCGTCTCTCGCAGATAAAGAATCCAAGACTGAGAAATGGCAGACGCAGCTCTCCAAGCACATACGCCGGAAGTGGCCGCGCTGCCACCGCGGCCGGCGGAGGAAGCAGAAGCACCGCCGCCGCAAGAACCAGAGGTCCCCTCTGAGCCGCCCCTTGCATCGGTGGACCTAGACCCGAAAGAATCTCTCCCACCGACTGAGCCGCCGCTTCAAGTTGAAGAAAAGCTGAAGGAAGCGGTTACTGTCATAGAAAAAGACGCCCCTTTAGAGCCACCGCCGCCGGAACCGCCGCTCGCGGAGGAGCACGTCACGGTCACCGCCGCCGCCCCAACTTCTCAGCCTCTGGCGGCGGCTCTGGCGGAGCCGCAAGAGTCGGAATCGCCTGAAACCCAATTGAAAGAAGCAACAGAACCCGAAAAGGAGAAATCTTCTGAAAAAAAGAAAGCCCCGGAATCATTCGGCTCCTTCAAAGAGGAAAGCAACAAAATCTCAGATCTCTCACAATCCGAGGTGAAAGCATTGCAGGAATTCAGGCTTCTAGTCCAAGATGCTCTCAACAAAGGCGGTTTCAGCGACGCCTCGTCCTCAGAAGCACCGAATTTGCCCGAAGAGGTATCGATATGGGGTGTGCCATTGCTGAAAGACGATAGAAGCGACGTGATTTTGCTCAAATTTCTCAGAGCCCGCGATTTCAAAGTTAAAGACTCGTTTTCCATGCTCAAGAACACGATAAAATGGAGAAGGGAGTTCAATGTTGATGAGTTGATTAAGGAAGATTTGGGGGATGATCTTGAAAAGGTTGTTTTCATGCACGGGCATGATAAAGAGGGGCACCCTGTTTGTTATAATGTGTATGGGGAGTTTCAGAACAAGGAATTGTATGCTAAGACATTCTCCGATGACGAGAAAAGGAAGAAGTTTTTGAGGTGGAGGATTCAGTTCTTGGAGAAGAGTATAAGGAAGCTTGATTTTAATCCAGGTGGGATTAATACCATATTTCAAGTTAGTGATCTCAAGAATTCACCTGGACCGGGGAAAAGGGAGCTTCGAGTTGCTACTAAACAGGCTTTGAATATTCTTCAGGATAACTATCCTGAATTCGTCACGAAGCAGGTAGATTTCGATACCAAATTCTCAATTATTTGTGTATGTTGGCATATTAGGAGAATATTACAGTGTTATCAGTTTCATTAATAGCTTTCTTGGACTTGAGATTTAAGATTTTGCAAAGTTTGTTAATTTTGTATTGCCTTAACATTTCAGGCAACTCAGATAGTTTCTAGGTAAGGTTAAGGTAGCTTGCCATGTAGAGAATCTCATTTCTTGTTCTAGTTGTCATCGAAAGGTTTTGTAAACTCCCTTTGGATAAATAAGGAGAATAATAATGTGCAAATATTAGATTATTCATTGTTATATTAATGTGGGATTTCTCATTGTTTATCATTTTGTCGTGTTTGTAATACTGGTTATCGATCTTTCTGCTTTCCAGGTGTTCATCAATGTTCCATGGTGGTATTTGGCTTTCTATACCATGATCAGTCCCTTCCTGACTCTGCGTACGAAAAGCAAATTTGTATTCGCTGGTCCAGCGAGGACGGCTGAAACCCTTTTCAAGTGCGTAAAAGTCTTCCTCGCATTTAAATCAAACATCAGTTTTCTCAAGTATTAGGCCTGTTTAAGTAGTCAAAATAATATTAAGTTGCATTACTGGTGGATGTGGAAACAGGTACATAATGCCGGAGCAAGTGCCGACTCAATACGGTGGCCTTAGTGTAGACTTCTGTGAATGCAATCCAGAGTTTACTGTGGATGATCCGGCCACGGAGATCACTGTCAAACCTGCAACTAAGCAAACTGTGGAAATTATTGTAAATGAGGTTTGTTAGAAAGCATTCCGGCCGTAAACATTTTCTTGTTTTCAACTTCTTGAACTATATGGGCTCATGTTGTGCCACCTTCTTGCAAAAATGATGATGCCAGCATCTTACTTGATGAAGTCATCTTCTATAATTCACTTTATATATAAACAGGGGACAATCGAACATAACATTCCCTAAGGTTTGACGGAGCTAATTACACAAACTTCCCTTGTCCAATAATTTACTTTACGTCTGAATCAATGATTTGGATGAACTCATCTCTATTCTCATTTATGAATACCCTATTTTTCCCCAGACACTAGTCAATATTAACTTTAAGTTCTTGACTATAGTAGCAGGCATTGTGCCAAATCTTAGGTTTGTGTAATTTCTCACCTCAAGGAATGTTTGTGTAGTTAGGTCAAACTTCAGGGTATGCTACTGTAATTATCCCTATAAACACGTGGGATATTTTTCCGTTTCAAGACAGAATCTTGAAGGATATTTTGTTGAGAGCTTGATCGAACATACCTCAATATTCTGCTGGAAAGTGAAAAATAAACCTTCTGATCACAATTTCAGTTGCTCCAAGTATATGATATGTCAGCATGTTACTCAACGACTTTCACTTGGGTATATGAATAATTTTTACCGCAATCTTTGGTAATTGTGGTTTTCGATCGATGCATGTTTTGCAGAAATGCATTCTCGTTTGGGAGCTTCGCGTAGTTGGATGGGAAGTAAGCTACAGCTCCGAATTCATGCCAAATGATGAACGCAGCTACACGGTCATCTTACAAAAGGCTAGGAAAATGCTTCCAACAGACGAACCGGTTGTGTCCAGCAGTTTCAAAGTCAGCGAGCTGGGTAAGATATTACTCACCATTGACAACCCAACTACCAAGAAGAAGAAGCTGCTTTACCGGTTCAAGGTTGTTCCGTATGACCATTGATGTAGAGGTGCAGAGAACTTTGCTTTTCCTGATTTACTTTATATGAACACGTGCTAGTTTTTGTGCTTTTGTGTATTTTCACTTGATAGTTGGTGATTCTTGTTGAACTTGCAAATGATGGATTATATGCCGTAGATACGTCCGAAGTGTAGCTTTACTTTTGTGGACTCTGTTTTCCTTCGATGTGGTGGTTTTATGTCGTATCTTGTGTTACTATGGAGCTATCGGGGCGTGTATGTATTAAGTTCTGTGATATTGCCTACTTGATTACTCTAATATTCGAATTTGAAATTACATATATAGTTGTCGAAATCATATCAATTTTCGAGCTCGAGCTTGATCTAAATTTGAATTTGGGTGGTTTTTATGCCTTCTCCAATCTCCCTAGTAGTTAAATCCTTTTCCATCCTTAATAATGCAATTAATTGATGGCTAATCATGGTCATGACTTTAGTTATGAAAGAAAAATAGTGTGTCATGTCATGGCTTCCATTGATGAATGGAGATGAGGTAGTTGAGCTTTCAATCGGCATTTGATTATTATCTAAGTATGTGGTTATACCTTCCACTCGTTTTGTCAACACTAAAACCTCAAAATCATTATAGCTGCATGTGGTAAGTTGACAAAAATACACAATTCTGAAGATAACTACGCCAAACCCTTTTAAGGATATTATTTTTTCGTGTTGTAAGGTGTTGGATACAATATAGATATACCGTATTAAACACGTGTCATGCAATAAATAAAAAGAAAAAAAAAAATCATCCCACTGCATTTGTGACATGTTGTATTGTTCCGACATGTTTAAAGATATCATTGTGTATTATTTAGCATGGTGTCCGATATATTATATCAAAAATCTATCATTTCGTGGTGCTAGTATTAATGTTGTGTCGGTGTTTGTGTATCACCATTCACCAGGGTCTTTTGAGAACTGGAGATCACTAGCTTTGTATCAACGTATCACAATCGTATTGTATTAAATCGTTATACATAATAGGTCCTTAGTGATGATGCATTATGTCAGTGTCGAAGCATCATAGCTCTGTAAGCTCTAATAGTCTAATGCACAAATACGTTTAATACGTTATTTGTTGTATTATGTCAAGTCGGACATTCACCAAGTTGAGAGAGTAAAAGAAAATTTTGTATAGCCATATCTTTGTGGTGTCGTGGCTGTATTCGGGCATGTTACTAGTCGCATTCGCACATGATCTCTTGTTTTTTGGATTTCTTTGTTTAGGCCCATCCACTGCAGACCTTAACATGGGCTCTCTGTAAAGTTAGACGGGCCATAAAGCCATAGTTAGGGTTCCGTTTGATACAATGTCTTAGGGCACACATGTCTTTATTTTGGGCACACAATTCTAGGAAACGAACACTTTGTCTTAGTCCTTTTTAAAGTTTAACTATAATTAAATAGTGGGTTTATGCTTTACATGTTTAGTTGAGTGTTTGACTATGCCACACATTCTTGTTCAATGTTAAAGAAAGTGGACTGACCCCAACACCATGCTTAAAACATGGGTCCAAAGTCCAAACATGAGAAGAAAACTATGAATATTGAATTTGAAACATTAAACTAGGGCTGTCAACGGGTCGGATTCGGATCGGATCAGGGGATTCTGGATCCGAATCCGACAAGAAGATCCGACAATAGGATTCAGATTCATTTGTTTTGAATCCATGCATAATCGGATCGGACTATATCCGATTAAAGATCCGACCCGATTAGAAATAAAATTTAATTTTTTTATTTAACAAATTTAATATAAATAATAAATAATAATTATTTAATGGATTATTTGATGATTTTATTTATATTTGTTTAAAATAAGTTAATTTAAACTTATTAATAAAGGAAAATATATACTTTTAGAGTAAATAATTCAAATTTTATTGTTGTTTAAAGTGATAATTATGTGAAAATTATAATTTTAGTCATTTTACTTAATATTATGTACTAAATATTATATATATAATCGGATTCGGATTCTAAACGGATCGGATTTGTTAATTCCATATTCGCTCCATTTATTTCGGATAACGAATATTTATAATCGGATATGATCCATCGGACATTTTTATCGGGGGTAATTTACACCCAGCTACCCTGTGTTATACGAAATTATCACTGAAAACCCTGACAAAAAAAAAATATCATAAAAATCCCTATGTTTTTAAAAATGTGTACAAAAAACCCTACGGTCAGAACGTGGGCTATACGCGCGTTGAATGCAAGTATGATTGAGTTTTTTATCACTTTTTCACCTAAAATGACTATTTTGCCCATGTATTAATTTAAAATAAAAAACAAAAAAAAAAAGAAAATGAAAACGAAAAAAGGGGGAAGACTTCGTCTTCTCCCCCCTGTATCACTGTATGGAGGTCGTCTTCACCAGCATCGCCGGCGGCCTCCATCATTATCTCCCCAACCCAAACAAAAATTCTGGCCATAAATTCCGACGGCGGGGAGGAGGAGATCTGGGGGGATTGTGTGAGGCGGTGCAGGCGGAGAGAAGATCCGACGGTGGCGGCGCTGGGCAACTGGAGGTGGAGAGGCGGCGGCGGCGTTGGAGGAGATCTGGGGCGGTGGAGGAGGAGAGAAGAGAGGCGACGGCGGATCTGTTGGGCGGTGGAGGTGGAGAGAAGGAGAGGCAGCGGCGGCGGCGTTGTTGGGAGGTGGAGATGTGGAGAAGAAGAGGCAGCGGCGGTAGTATTGATCGGCGGTGGAGGTAGAGAGAAATAGTGGCGGTGGCGGCAGCGTTGGACGGGGGCAGAGGCGGCGGCGGCGGCGTTGGCAACTGGAGGTGGAGGCGGTGGGTTTGCAACTCAAATGAAGAAGAACTGGTATATATGTATATATATTTCTATATATTATGTATATATATATTAATATGAATTATGTTTATATATACGTATATAATTTATATAAGTTTGTTAATTTATTATTATTATTATTATTATTATTATTATTATTATTATATATTTATACTATTATATGTATATATATTGCATATATATAACCAAAATATATTTACAAATATATGTATTAATTATTATAATAGTGTATAACGTATACATATATTAAATTTTTATGATAAATATATATATATATATATATATATATATATATATATATATATATATATTAAGTGTTTTTTATAAATTTATTTTATATATATTAAATTAATTATTATAATTAGTATAATATAAATATATAATATAAAATTACATAATATACATATGAAATATTATTTCTATATGTGTTTAAAACTTATATATATATATGTATATATGTATGTATAGTGTATATATTTTTTTAAATTACAATATATATAATATTACTTTAGTATGTAAAGTAAGAATATTTTAATGTTATTATAATGAAAATGCATTGAATATGTCTGTAATAGTAGATGAGGGTATAATTGGAATTTCACCTTTTTTTGTTGATCATTTGGAATGAGGGGGCGGTGAGTTTATTTTAAAAAACTCAGGGTTTTCTGTATCATTATTTTTTTCATAGGGTTTTTTATGATGATTTCGAATAAGACAGGGTTTTTGGGGTTGTTAGCTCTTTTTATCGGACGAATATGCTAAAATTCGGATCGGATTCGGACTAAAATCCGATCCATTGACAGCCCTACATTAAACCTCACATGAACTGTCACCACAAATTGCTCACACACACTCCCTCCATTGCCCCTCTTCATTTATGCTTCTTCAACCTACCAAAGTTTGCCTTTTTAAATTATTATTGATATTTTTCGTAGTGTCCGATACAAAACATCCTGAGATTAACTTTTTTTCCTTCAAAATCTTACCAAATGTCATGTGATTAGACCCCTCTTTTCTCGAGACCTTATTGCAGTAAGTTAGGGTTTCAGATAGGCTAATCAAGAGAAATCGTACCAAAAACTTGAATATCTCGAGCTCTTATCACGATTCATGATCTTCTATCTGATCTGTTACGATCTTGTCAAATTCTTGTGCATCTCGATTAGTCAGTGTCTCTAGCATAGTACTCTTCTAGATTTCCTTCTTTTCCACGGTCTACACATCAGTTCGCCTCACTTCAAGCTAATTTGTTCTGTTCGAACATGCTCACCTTGCATGCGAGCTAATCTGTTCTGCTTGTCGAGATCCTTCTATGTCCATATTTATTTGAGTTGGGGTTTGGGCTTGCTCTTATCCATTATGTTGGATTGAACTTTAGGTTAAATGGGTAGAATCTCAACAATATAAAACTTATCATATTACGAACTTGAATCAATTAAATTAACACTAACCATGCGGCGATTGTACTTCACTTACTATGAAATTGATTCGATACGATGGAGTCAAGTTTGAACTGAAATTGTCCGGTTCCCATATCATACAATTATTCTTCTTATAAGATCAAGCGTTAAGAAGCCTTGCTGATCCATTTCTACTTTTAAATATAAAAATTTATGATCAGCGTTTATAAAGTATTGGGAAATTATGGTTATTGGATGTATGTACGAAACTAAATAGTTACCAAATTATTAAATTTGAATTTTAATAAACAATACTATAAAATTATATATATGTGTGATGAAAGTGTGACTATAATTATTGTAGCCATTTGGGCTGCATATTTGGGCCGACCATTGGGCCCTACGGCATATATAATTCACACATATAAATTTTATGGCATTCCATGGAGGGAACAATTAAACAGAAAACACCCTTACATATAAATTCGGGAAATTCTTCCGTTGGTCTCAATTCTTAAATTCGGCTCCTTTTCTATTCAAGAAATTGTACCATTCATTATAATTTATACACACCCAATTTTATCTCAAAAGCCATTTTTTTCCCTTTTCGTTTATTTTTTTCTCTTTTTTTGTTATAATTTTTTCTTTGGATTTTGTTTCTTTTTTCATTTTTCTCTATTTTTTAAAGTTTAATAAGAATTTTTTTTGAAAAAATCTCCGTTTGGCCAAAATTTTTTATTTCACTCCCCAATTCAAATAAATTTTTAGTTTATTATCCCTAGCTAAATTGAGATTTTATTTTTTATAAACTACCTACTAACATAAATTGTCTATTTTACTCTTAATTTTCTTAATATGGAGCACTTAAATTTAAATTTACAGAAATATATTTAGTTGGCTGTTGAATGAAAAATAATTTGAAATATTCATTTGTTCATTTGCGGAACTCTATTTAAATTTTGAGAAACTATTGTTTTAGTTAGCAATGAGTAGTTAAATGAAATTTTGTTCTAAATATGAAGTATTTACATTTGTGTTTGTGTAAATATATTTTAATTTTGAGAAATTATCATATTATGCAACATAAAATAACTTAATGAAATACTTTTCTCGTAAGATGAAACATTAATATTTGAATTTGTAGAATTTTATCTAAGTATTGAGGAATTATTGTGTTACGGCAGTTAGATGTTAAATTAAGAACTTTTATCTTAATATGAAGAATTTACTTTTGAATTTTGAGTATTACATATGAACTTTGAGAAATTATAGTGTTACGTAAGGGTTAATTATTAAATGAAGAAATTTTATTTGAAAATGAAGTATAAAATTATGTTTTTGTAGAACTATATCCGAATTCTGAGGAATTGTTGTGTTATTGCAAGGAAAATTCTTTTATAAAGGTTCGTAAGAAATAAATTTTTATACAGACTGTTCACAAATCAACATATGTGAGCTAAGAACCAAACTGGGGGAATGGGGGGGGGGGGGGGGGTTTTGCTCACTTTTGGTACTCTGACGGTCAAGTCAGGTACTTGCTTAAAGGAAGATGAGGAAATAAACACTCAGGTAAACAGTGAAAACTTACTAATACTATAAATATTGGGGTTATTTATAGGAGGGGAGTATGTGTGCAACACCTATCAACGCACTCGCGATGCATTTAATACATTAGCATGGTGGTTAGGGGACAATAAATACACAAAAGGTACTGCTAGGACAGTGTGTCAGACATGATTTTCTAAGTACAAGGTACTTGAGGGGAGTTCGACCCATGAAGGTCGTACTCAAGCTCCTGGTCGATCTCGCCATTTGGTCGAGGACACGAGTGGTTGACATGATACCGTGGTCGAGGTACTTTGACTTTGTACGGCCCCAAAGTGCTTGGGTTGATTGACCTCAATAGATCAAGGTGCGAATCTTCCGGTAAAGTTTGGGCAAAATAGGTGGTTGAAGTGATCCGGCCATGTAAGACTATGTCGTGTCAACTGATGATGTGTTTATTTGAGGTGGTGGAATTGTCCACGTGTTCTCAAGAGTAGTGTCGCCACGTGGCGAGCTATAAAGGTGCCATGTCAGTAAATATATTACAATTTACTGTATTAAATTAAGTGTGCAACACTCGTAAATGTATAATAATTTACTAAAATTAAATATAATGTACAATTCTCATAAATATATAACATTTTATTATATTAAATTTTAAAATAAAAAAAAATTGTTAAAAACTCATATTTCATTTTGCCGCAAATGTTATATTTATGATATTTTGTGTATTATTAAACTTAAAAAATACAAAAAATTCAAACCCAAAGAAAAGGATATAAAAAGAATGAAAAAAAGAGTTTTTTGCTTGTTCACCCCCTGTGTTATGTCTAATTAGCACTCCAAACCCTGTGCTTCAATAATTCGCATGGAGAACCCTATGATTTCATTTAATTATCACTGAGAACTCTGTGTCAGTGATTGTTGTCACACGCACTCTTGTTGCGGATGGGATAGCGAATTCTTGCACTTATTGGCTGTTAAAAGACATTTATAACCCTCTGTATACCTTATAAAATTCAAAGTCATTCTTCATCTTCATCATTTCCTTCCATTTGAAACCCTAGCTGCAAAAAAGAAGAAAAATGTCAACGCAATCAGAGAGCCCACATCTGAGACGAAGGAAACAAGAATGCGATGTTAGGTACCCACCACCGTTGCAATCTGGTTGTCGATTGAAGGCAGCTATTAGAGTTGTGGAGTCATACAACAAGCCCTCCAAAGGAATGTTGTATTGTTGTTGCCCAAATCGTTCATGCAAATTTTTTTCTTGGTTTAACTCTATTTAGATGCCAAGGGAAGAAGATGAAGACTTTGAAGAAGAAAATGAGGGTAAAGTGATATCAAGATCCTCAAAAGTTCAATGGAGATCTACAAAAGCTGATAATATCAACGATATCAATGTCAATGTCAATCTAATGTTGTTGACCATGTGTGTGTTCTTGCTTTTCATTCTGTGTATTGTTGTGTTAAAGAAATGAAATTGTTGTAAAATTTCTTCTCTGTAATTGTTCTCCATTTGAATATGAATGTTTTTTTTTATTTTTTTTATGTTATAAATATTGTTGCCGAGAAAACCCTGTAAGTTCTGAAAGTTACCGAGAAAACCCTGTAAGATCTTAAAGATGCAATATAACCCCTGTACAGTTTATAACCTCGGAATGTGTTCACTTTAATATCAACTGCAAAGTAATGGTAAAAGCTAACCATAATAATATTCACTGCAATGTAATTGTACATAATAAAAGCTAACCATAGTCATTCATTCAAACCAACAAAATAAGTCTTACAGTAGTCTGCAAAAGGCAATAACTAATGCTAACAAATCTGGTCCCCATAACATGACACAAATGGCAGACAAGGGAATCTTAGATGCACAACCATCAATGTTTTATCACAAAGAACACATTGGGGCCAAACAAAAAGGGGCAAGATTGTTTTCAAACCAACATAAACAGGAAAATAAAGAAGGACTTCTAGATCTACAGATTCAGAAATTCAAAGACTCCCAGGGCATGGCTTCCTCTTCTCCTTGGAACTTTCTTTGCTCCTCTGGAACACCTGACTCTCAGTTGGCTTTCTCACTCTTTCCTTTCTTGTTGTAGGCTGGACAGGTGGAGCTGAAGATGATGTGGCTGCTGAATTTGAAGGTCCAGTTGTTGATCTAGGAGCAATGAAGAATGGCTGCTTGACACAAATCTAGATGAATTAGGTCTTGTTGTTGTAGATCTTGATACATCAGTTGGTGCAGTAGGTGTTGGAACAACAGATGGTGCACCTGATGCAGTAGGTGCTCCTCTTCCACTTTGGCCCTGCAATAATTAGGTAAACTATAAATAACAATACTATAAGATATGAACAATTACTGCATAAAAATAAGTAACTTAAATATACATACCTTGTAGTATTTTGTCTGTGGATGTGTTTGATTGTTGCATGACCTTTTGTTATGACCTATTACCAAGCAATTTTGACAAGTGTGAGTAAGGCGTTGTCTTGGTCCACCACTCATGATCTCATCAACACGCTTTCTCCTCTGTTTTTTGGATCTGCCCAAATTTCTGGTGAAGTGTGGAGGTCCTAGAGGCGCCACATCAACCTGGATATATTGTTTTCTACCAGGAACCCCATGAATCATTTCAGCATAAACCCTAATGTAAGTCTCCTTAGTGTAACACTCATCTACAAAATCCTCCAATTTCATCCTTCTATTTGTGATTGATGTACATGCATGCTTGCAGGGATAACCATTCAGATGAAACATGCAACATGTGCATGTCCTTGCATCCAACTTGACCACAAATTGGTTATCCTTCTCATCCACCTGAAACTCCAATCTTCCACACCAAGTAGGATAACAATCTCTAATTAAATCACACGGAGTGTTTATCTTTTTCATAACATTTGGGCATATTTTCCCCTCATACCCTCTTTCTTAACTTGCAACCTAGTTATCAATCCTTTTCTAATCCACTCGAACATCTTAATGACAAGTAAATCCCTACACGGTAGTATTATGTTATTAAAAGACTCACATATATTGTTAACTAGAACATCAGACTTACAATTTGTTTTGAAGTGTGATCTGGCCCAATGCTCTGGTGGAATTTTGGAAAGCCACTCATAAGCAGCTTGTATACTCCCATTCACCTTAGGATCAAGTTGTTCAATTTGTTTCATCAGAGAACCCCATTCTTCTTTGGTTTCTACTGAGGCAGCTTTCCAGAAAAGAGTCTTCAAGTCTTTACTCTTCCAGTGTTGGTAGAAGTTCTGGTACATGTGCCTTAAGTAAAACCTATGCTCACTTCCTGGACGATCCTCTGGATCTGAATCATTTACCACTGGTTCCTTCCTCTTTTTTCTTTGTTTTGATTTCCTCACAGGTTCCTGTGGCTCTTGCATTAGGGCTTCTTCACCAACTTCTGTCTCCATGTGTTCCTCAAAGTATTGGTCTTCATCAGGGTGAAGTTCAAACTGCTCATTAAGGAAATCATATTGGTCTGAATCTTCATTAGCTGAAGGATCTGGAAAAGCTTGAGTAGTAACTGGATCTTCAGTAATAACTGGATCTTCAGTACCAAGTGGTGCTTCAGGTTCCATTGTTTCTTCACCAACTTGAGTAATAACTGGTTCTTCAATTTGCTCTTCAGGAAACCCAGGAAATGTGATATATCTTAGGGGAACTGGCTCTTCAGGCTCTGCAGAAATTGGGATCCTTTTCCTGATTCATCAAGCATACTAAGTGGTCCAGGACACTTGACCGCAAAGAGCTCCACCACATCAGTATATGCATGTAGATCATTCATCTCCACGATATGTCACTACCTTGTTAACTCTCCAATGGGACCAAGATCTTCCACCCTCATGTTTGGAATTTTGTAAAAAAATGCAACTTTAAAATCTCTCCCTCCCAAGTTACTGTAAACATTATACACTCCATTCAGATTAAGGTAATCCAGGTTGTACTTCTCACCATACTCCCTCCTCCTATTCACATACATTAGCTTCTTATTCTTCTTCTTTATCCTAGCAAATATACCACCTAAGTTCATGTAGATCTGGTGCATTTTGTTAATATCCATCCTACACTACTAGAAAAATGGCCTATTATGACGCCTTAATATGACGCTTTTCAAAAGGCATCACAACAGACCACCTATTGTGATGCTTTTTATAAATTCCCCCTATTAGATTTAATTTATTTAATTATTTATTAACTAAACTAATAATAATATGATGTTTTTATATGAGGCTTCACTATATAATACACTTATTATGACATTTTTAATAAAGTGTCTCAATATAGTATATGTTATGAGACTAAAAAAAATATCCCAATTATATAATGACCAAATTATTAGTTTTAGACTAAGTTTTTGGCCGTGCACTAAAAAACGAGGGAAATATTTGCACTTTGTTCAAAAAATAAACATCTACACTACTTTCTCACAGCAAATTGATTGTCCCGAAAGATTACATCTGGAAATTGAATGAAACCCTACTCCCCACAATGAATTGAAGGAAGTGAAGCAACCCATCTTCTCCCATCAACGTTGGAGCTCAAAGAGAAAGAATTAGGTCAACTTTTATCGATTTCGTGGGAATCCAGCTGAAGCTAGAGCTGGACGCTCTCATCTCGGCTCTGCTCCACCATCCTCGCAGCGTCGCTGCCGCTCTCCGTCGATAAACAACTTTCCTTGTCACACTTTGAAGATCCATCCTATTGCACCTCCCAAAGTTACTGTTGTGACACCCCGTCTGATCAGCCGTACAGGTATGATGTATGTGCGCATTTAAAATGATTAATTATGCATTTTATATTTATTTTTACATGTTTATTTCCATTAATTGAAATATTTGAATTATTTAATACTTATTTCTTTGAATATTTGAATTCTAAGTATTTGAATAATATGCTTATTTGTTGAAATGTGTTGCGTTTGTATTCGATTTGAGATCAAAATTTCGTGCTTTTCTGATATGTTGGAGATTTGTGAGTTATGAATTTGTTTATGTGCTCGTTTTACATTTTCAGACTTGTTTGAAATGGTAACGCACCATTTTATTTGTTTTGGGGACTCGAGGGCCTAACTAGTTTTAGCGGGCCTTGTGTTCCGAAATTGATAACTTGAGCTCGGGAATTTGGATTCGAATTTCGGAAGTGGCGCCGGACTCATAACAAGATTTTCAAGCTAATGAACCTAGCTTTATATTTTTCTAAGCCCGTTTGATACTCCGAATTTGGCCCGGAAAACTGACTCACGCTCATTATGACCACCTTTCACTAATTTGCACATAAGTCCCTCGTCTTTTGAGCTTTTCACATGAAACCAAGACCCACTTCTCACCAACTCATTCCTTTATCACTTTTTTCTTCCCTAATACCGATCCATACACAAGAGAAAGGAGGAAAAATCAGATTTTTGAGCAGCAGCAGCCCATTCCCGTAACTATTCACCCAAGGGGATTTTTGAGCTTCAATCTTCATTTTCTTCCATCTTATTCAAGGGGTAAGCTTATATTTGATATGTACATGCTTAAGTGATCATTTGCATCCAAGAAAATCTGAATTTCATCCATGTTTGATATGGTTTTTGCTCCATGAAGTGAATAGTTAGGTTTTATGCTATATTTGAATTCCATGACTTCTCTTGGTGTTTTGCTTGAATTAGAGCTGGAATCTTGATCACTTATGCTTCATTTATTGCTACTTAGACCAGAATTTGATGGTAGTTGTGATATGGGCGAGATACCATTATTGTCCTTAAGGTTTTGAAAGAGTTATGCATGAGTTTAGTATCAATCTCTTTCCCATCAGCTGTTGTTCGGTTTTTACCTTATATGTTGGAGTACATGACTTGATTTGTAATAGCCTAAGGTGCTTGTCCCACATCGGATTGGAGAGTGGTTTGAAGCTGCTTTATAAGTAGTGGATCCCTCTCCCCTGAGTAGAGGCCTTTTGGGTGCACTGGGTTATACCAGTGGCTCATGTAAAACCGTGAGGCGCTTAGGGTCTACCATTGGCCAAAGCGGACAATATCGAATGGCGGGTCTTTGGGCTGTTACAAATGGTATCAGAGCCAGGGACCCGGATTCGATGTGCCAGCGAGGACGCTGGGCCCTTATGGGGGGGGGGTGGACTGTAATAGCCTAAGGTGCTTGTCCCACATCGGATTGGAGAGTGGTTTGAACCTGCTTTATAAGTAGTGGATCCCTCTCCCCTGAGTAGAGGCCTTTTGGGTGCACTGGGTTATACCAGTGGCTCGAAACGTAAAACAGTGAGGCGCTTGGGGTCTACCCTTGGCCAAAGCGGACAATATCGAACGGTGGGTCTTTGGGCTGTTACATGATTTGCTGCCTTTTTCCATGCCTTAACTTGCCTAGTTGGAGTGGTATTTGGTTTGGGTTGAATGCAGGGCTGAACAGGGGAGGAAACTCCACTTCCTCGCGGCCGAATGGTCTCCCCGGACAGGGAGATTTTGAACGGGAGAATTCTCCGGCCGGGGACCTCTTGTGCAGAAAGTTTCTGCCTCAAAAGTCCCCGGGAGGGGACATTTCTAGTATAAAATCTCCCCGGGAGGGGAGATGTGTTGATGGGCCAAGTTGCTATTTGTTTTATTCCTTTGATTTCTTGATAATTCCTACGCCATTTTTCATGAAGTCTACGTGAAATGAATGCATGAATTGGTTAATGCTTGCATGATTTCTAATTAGTATTGTAATTTCATGCATGTGACTTTGTTTGCAATATGCCATGCATTTGTCTCTCAAATGTTACAATTTAGTGCAGGTACGTGATATATATATATATTATGTTATATATTGAATTCATATGAAATTTAAGTGCTATATATTTGATGATTTAAATGGTATGATATTATTTCATGAAATGTGATATTTTAATTATGGAATTATATTTTATGATTTACGAATTTTGTTTACCATACGATATGATACGTCCTATTGCACCTCCCAAAGTTTATGTTCGTTTTCTCAGAGTTTGGTTCGGGAGGTGTCGGTTCCACCATTTAGCCTCTTCTTGTTCGTCAACACTCTTTCGGGAGCTCTTTTAGTAAAAGGTGAGGTTTAGGTTTGTTTTCTTTTAGTTAATGCGACCTACTACCCTAAATGCTCGTTTTCATGCCCGCATGTGAATATACTATATGTAAATTAAATATGTGTTTTATAATATGTTATGAATCTTGTTAATTCGATTTAATATGAATTCTTTCGAAATTATAGGTATGGGCGTATATAAGCTTAAAATGGTTTTGCAACGAGGCTATGCTCCAAACCGTGTAGTGTCAAGCGAACTGAGGATCTCCCACAGCATCATATGAATTTGGAAGACACGGAAAGGTACGTGTATAGCATATGCCGAGTTGCACAGTAAGGTATGTTTCTTATGGTATGTTTCTTAAGTATAGATTGTATGTTTCTAGGTTTCGCGAGTTAGGTATGTTTCTTATGAGTCTTATGTTTCCTTACAAATCTTATGAATCCCTGGGCCCCGGAGGCGTGAGTAAGGACGCCCGAGGCGGTGTTGGGCCGCCAGGTTAAGCCTGTGCACGTGCTCCTTAAAGTAAGTTGCGGGATCGCTACCCTACGTATAGGTATCGAGTTGCACGATGTGGACCCATAACCCGCGTGCAGACTTCTGGAGAAGGTGGATGGAATACGGGAATATGAGTTTTATGAATTTTATGAATTTATGTTTCATTATGTTTCTTATGAATTTTCTTTTATTATGAGGAAAAGTTGACCAGTACTCGCCGGGTAGTTTAAGTTTTTTTATTATGTTGATTATGAAACGGGATAGGAGAGTTTTAATTATGAATATTCATGAGTTTCAATAGGAATCCCTATGAGATTTAATATGAATCTATATGCGTTTTTGAATCTATGAATCCTTACGAGTTTTCAAACTTAAGAATATACGAATATATGAATAAATATGAGTTCTTTTGGAAAATGGCTTTGGTATGTAAAACCTATTCCCGGTTTATAGTCTTTTGTTTAATACGTGCTTTGCTCTAAATGTAGATATGTGTTGGTGTGCGTTAGCCCCCTCACTCAATCGGTGGACTGACCCTCTCCTTTTAACTTTTCAGATTGCAGGTTTTGAGTCATGCTAGGCGGAGTTGTGAGTCGGTCCGGTTCTAGTCTCCTAGCTCGAGTTGCATTATCATTTGTATCCGGTCACATTATGTGTATAATTCGGTTTTGATAATTAAAGTATGTATATATTATGCATTTGTGATTGATTTATATATGAATCTTATGAACTCTTGTTATATTTGTATTTTTCGGGACAGACTTGTAGGGTTAGTTGAACTCGTTTTGCCATTTTATCTTCTTGGATTCGATCACATGCTTCCACTTTGCTATTATTTTACGCGCTCTGGTTCTGTCTTAGCTCCGCCTGGCCTAGCGAGTACATGTAGGTTCCCGTTCGCTTAGTCTTGGGCTCATGTATGGATTTCTATTTCATATGTAGGTTCGGGGCTAGGTGCGGGGGATGTGGTGGCTCGCCGCTCCGGGCGCTACAAGTGTTCTCCCTTTTCCTCTCTCTAGAAAAGTGTTTTGATTCTGGTTTGTGTTAATTTACCATCATTTTTTCTCCTAACTTCTGAAAACCTTAAAGTCTTTTCTGGTTCTAGTTGCCACTTGTGTTTTGATGTTATCCCGTTTGAATTCCAAATTTCATCAACTAAGTGGGGGTCGTTGATAGTTGGTGTATGAAAGTTTTCAATTCAATGTGGGCATATCTCTTTTATCTAGATGTGATTTTTAACATTAATCTTGTTGTTATGTAATAAAAGGTAGGTGTTAATATAATGAAAGAGGATGGTGGAACAGACAAGTCATTTGCTGTAAAAAATGAAGTGAAATGTCCACTCAAGCATATGTAATTTATCTGGGCTCTCCTTGTTTTTATCTTGATTTTGTTTGTCATTAGACTTATCCCAAAACAAAGAATCTGTAATAATAGTTCCCTTAAATTATCCTAAAAAGAAAAGCATATAAAATCCTTATCTAAGTCCATGTTTGTTGGTGATGAAATCTTGCAAAGCTGTTTACTTGGTGATGGTTTTATGCATAGTTGAATTTTATCTAAGAGTGTGATTGGTCTGTTATTATATAGGGAATGGTCAAATGAAGTTGTTAATAGAAATATATGCTGAAATGTTTGAACGCTGATTCTTTTCTAAAGAGAGCTGAATCAAATCCTTATATTCGGTATGATTGTTCCTGCCTTGTTAATTGGAAATGGTTCATACATCTTCTTGACATTATGTTTTGGCCGCTAATCGTTTTATTTTTCTTGCATGCTGCTGCCTAAGAGTTGTAGAATTTTCGAGGTTGCTGACTTTCGTGCCGTAAGAGTTGTAGAATTTTCGAGGTAATGTCCAGTTTGCGTGATTGATTGCTGGCAAATCTTCGCATTTTTGTGCTGGAATTTTCTATATCTTTGTTTGACCTATTAAAATTTCTGAAGAGTTTTGTGATTTTGCTAAAATTCATGAATTTCTTTCGGTTCTAATGATGATATTATGTTTGAGTTGGCATTTAGTTATGACTTCATTGTTAACAATGGATGGTGCTTTCTGCTCAACATGGTTGAAAAGTTTAAAAAAGCCCTTGAATTGAACATGGACATATTTTTTTTTCATTGTTAGACCATGTCACTCGTAATCACAAAAAATATTTTGATTATGTAAAGCCTTTTAAAGATCTTTTGTGTAAATAAACTGACACTTCGTGAAGTGTCTCTTATTGTAACCATTTATGTTTATCCTACAGATAATAGTCCAAATAAAATACGACACATGCTTAATATTTACTCATACAGAAGAGAATCATCATGAACATAGCTTGTAAACTGCATATATTCAATGAAGTTTAATTCCAGTAGGACACTTGTAAGGATTACAACAAATTGGTGGTCTCTAATCTAGTCTAAGTACAAGTCTAGCAACCAACGTACCCACTAATACAAACACTTAAGGTTGGTCTTCTGTATCATATCTATGAATAAATATATAATCTAACCTCAAATTTAGTGCTGGAGCCTGATTAGGAAAAGTTGAAGCTTGAATCATATATGTGTATAAATATATTATTGTAAATTTAGTGTTGCATAATACATTGTACATGTATAGGGAGGGAGCACATTTCATATGAATAATTTTTCATAAATATGTATTGTATAGGGAGATCACTTGCTCAATTGACGTGAATAAGTTCAAATTTAGAAAAGTAATAATGTGATTTATTGTGGCAGCATCCAGTCTTAGTTTTCTTAACACCCCAGATCTTCTTAGCTCTGATCTTTCTTTACTCTATTTGCTTTCTAGATTTTTGGCATGATAAACTTATTTTATTCTTTTTGTTGTATTTGTAGATAAATCCAATTCTTGTTTCTGTTGAAGCTCCAAATTTGAAATCCTCGTCACTTGGAAGGTAACTACATTCTGTCAATAAACAATACTATGGATGGGTCATGGATGAACCTGCATAAGGCTAGTAATGAATATCGAAATGGGTTGAAATATTTTTTGGATATTGCCTTTTCAAATTTAAATGGAGCTACAATCTTATGCCCTTGCAAGAAATGTAAAAATGCCTTATTAAAAAAAAGGAGCACTATGGAAGAACATCTTCTTTGGCATGGATTTTTAGCTGGGTACACTAAATGGGTATTACATGGTGAGTTGTCATCTAATGGTAGGCTGGCAGTCTATGTGTATGATGGCCAAAATTCATCCAATAATATGTGGGAAATGTTAAATAATGCTTTTGGAATGCAAGATAATATGGATAATATTGAAAGAACACCAGGAGTTAAGGCACATGATAGACCTTATAAAGAAGCTAGAAATTTTTATAAACTCATGGAAGATGCAGAACAAGAACTTTACCCGGGTTGTAAATTTTTTTCAAAGCTTTATTTTATTGTTTGAATACTCCAAATCAAGTGTCTTGGGGATTGGAGTGACAGTTCCTTCACCATGATGCTTGAATTATTAAGAGAGTCATTTCCAGAAGGTTTTCATCTGCCAAAAAACTACTATGAAACTAAGAAGATATTAAAAGATCTGGGGTTGAATTATAAAAAAAATTGATGCTTGTCGGAATGATTGTATGCTATATTGGGGTGTGAATGAAGGCAAAACAAAATGTGATACATGTGATGAGCCGCGGTGGATAACGACTGCACCTGAAGCTAGTGTGGGTGACCGACAAGATTCCTCTAAAATATCTAAAGGGAACAAGAAGATACCTGCAAAGATGGTATGACACTTCCGGCTAAAGCCAAGGTTACAAAGACTTTTATGAATAAGGAAACTGCATCCCTCATAAGGTGGCATGATACAGAACGCATCAAAGATGGTATAATGAAACATCCTACAGATTCTCCAACTTAGAAAACTTTTGACTTAAGATCCTCGCAATGTAAGGTTAGGCTTGGCTACGGATGGTGTCAATCCATTTAGAACTATGAGTGTCATTCATAGTACATGACCGGTGATCTTGATTCCGTATAATTTGCCGCCTGGAGACTGTATGAAAAAGACATACTTGATGTTGTCCTTGCTTATACCTGGGCCATCTGGACCCAGTAATAACATTGATATATATTTACAGCCAGCTGTTGCAGAGATAAAAGAGATGTGGGAAGAGGGAATAAATACGTATGATGCTTCAACTAAGGAAAACTTTCAACTACGTGCAGCTCTATTATGGACCATCAGTGATTTCCCAGGCCATGCAGCTGTATCGGGTTGGAGTACTAAAGGAGAATACACATGTCCGGTTTGTCATAAGTACACAAATTCTGTTTGGTTGGATAGATCTCACAAGTTTTGTTATATGTTCTATCGTATATTCTTACCAGAGGATCATCCTTATCGGAGGGATAAAAGTTCATTTGATGGAACTGTAGAGCACCGAACACCAACCGCATATTTGAAAGGATCTGTTGCATTTGATGAAATAAAGCACATTGAAAACAAATTTGGGAAAAAGGTTGGTGATCAGAAAGTGCCCTATAATTAGAAGAAGAAAAGCATTTTCTTTGATCTACCGTATTGGAAACAAATTTAGTGAGACGCAATCTTGATGTTATGTACATTGAGAAGAACGTATACGATAAGGTTTTATATACATTATTGGACTCGGATAAGTCAAAAGATAATTACAATGCTCGCTTGGATTTGCAAATTATGGGGATAAGATCAAAACTCCATCATTTTGTTGATGAGCTTGGACGGGAATGGATACCAGCAGGATCCTTTGCACTGGATAAGAGTGAGAAGGAAAGATTTTGCAAACTATTGAAAAACATTAAAGTTCCAGACGACTATGCTTCAAATATCTCAAGGTATGTTCACATTAAACCACCCAAGATATTTGGCTTGATGTGTTGATCCAACAATTGCTACCGCTCGCTCTACGTAAACTTCTTCTGAGTCCAATACGCAAATTCTTGATTCATTTGTGTCGCTATTTTATAGAATTGTGTTCTAAGACACTTAATCCCAATGATTTATCCCGCATGGAAAAAGAGATTGCTATCATACTTAGCCAGTTGGAGAAAATTTTTCCACCTTCGTTCTTTGATATCATGGTACATTTGTTTGTACACTTAGTCACAGAGGTAAAGTTGGCTGGACCAGTCCATTATCGTTGGATGTATCCTATTGAAAAGTATGCATACATTTTAATAATTATTAGTGAACGTTTGTTAAATTTGTACTGATATATTTGATATTTTTCTCACGTAATTATTCATATTTTGAACTCTCTAGGTATTTGAGTACTTTAAAATCATATGTTCGTAACAGAGGTCGTCCGGAAAGCTCAATTGCAGAAGGATACTTGGCAGAGGAATGTTTATCTTTCTGTTCTTTATACTTTGATGAAAATGTTGAAACAAGGCATAATCGACCAAGTCTAATGATGATGATGGGTGTGCGATAAACACGACAAGTATTGATATTTTCTCAATTACTAGAGCTTCATTGTGGAAAGGAAACCGATTGTTTTGAATAATGACCAACTAACGAAAGCTCACCGGTATGTCTTATTCAATTGCGATGACATTCAACAATATAGTGTGTAAGTTACTTGGGCTACAAATTTTCCTTTTTAATTCTATATTGTTCAATACAGATTCATGAATTAGATAGTGAAGAACATTTTTCTGTTAATTAAACAGGAAACATGAAGCTCAGGTCAGACGTAAGAAGCATCGTTCGAGGGAACATGAAATCAAACAAATCCATAGTTATTCCTTTGCTGCCTGGTTTAAGGAAATGGTTAGTGGTATCTAAAGTATTATATAATGTCCGGTCTTATTTAACTTTATTTTGTATATTTATAGTTATTTATTATTGCAGGTTGCAGAACTAAGTTCCGATGAAAATGATCCAAAATTAATTGATATCAGAAGGCTTGCAATGGGGCCTATCCCCGTTGGTACACAATATAAGGGCTTTTAAGTGAACGATTTTCAATTTCTTAATAAGGAAGTAGAGAGAAGAAGAAAAACTCAAAATAGTGGAGTGATGGTTAAAGCAAGTACAACAAGTTTTGCAAGCAAAAAGGATATGAGACCTATCCATCAAGAGATGGCGCATTATGGAATTGTGAAGGATATAATCGAACTAGATTACACGGGTGGGAGAAAAGTTATGTTATTTGATCGTGATTGGGTCTTCAAGGGAAGCAAACTCAAAGAAGATAATGATGGATTTACTTTGGTCAATTTTGCAAATATAAAGTGCCAAAATGAGCCTTTTGCTCTCGCAACTCAAGTTGAAAAAGTTTTTTATGTAGATGATCCCAACGAAAAGGATTGGAAGGTTGTGATTAAAACCAAAGCTAGGGATAGGTTTGAAGATGGCGGAAACTTGTCTGCTGATGAGATTGACACCATATTACGGAACACAACCAGTCGCAATCTTCCACTTGATGAAGAAGAAGAAATTAATTGGATTCGTGAAAGAGCTCTAAGAATTTCTGTAGATGATTTAGATAGAAATGATTTTCAGGAAATTTAGGATGAACCTATGTGAAACAATAGTTCCTGTTTGTTAATTT
Organism: Lantana camara; assembly: GCA_037501455.1. NCBI lineage: Eukaryota > Viridiplantae > Streptophyta > Magnoliopsida > Lamiales > Verbenaceae > Lantana > Lantana camara. The sequence continues at coordinate 22,357,606 of CM074855.1, read as the reverse complement.
CTTCATTTTTGTTCTTTTACATGTTTATGAAACTATATTATTATGTTTTTTCTACATTTTCTTTGGGTTGTATTTATATTGGCAGGTATGAGACAACCTAAACATGGCGGAGTCAGACAAAATAGTGGTCGAGAATCTGAAACGCAGCCACCTAGATTGCTCGATGAAGAAGACAAAAATACAGGTGAAATAGGTCTATGCATTTACCTTATTATGCAATTTCAATAAAAAAACTGGTAAAATACTTTGATCTGGCTATATTATACAACAGTAGATGCTGCTAGACGCAGTAAGCGAGGCAGAACTGGTGCTGAAAGCTCTTCGACAGATATTCATTTAAATAATATAGATGTTAGTGTGGCTGATAATTAAGGTATGCTTGGAGTATATGGTTTTGCTAATGTGATGTTTTGAATTATTAGTATATGATTATTGTAACATTTTTGTAGAAAATATGGTTAAGGCAAAGACTCGAGGATGTACTAACATGCCACGTGTTTGGGCTAGAAAAGAACAAGTAGAAGTGGTGTTTGATAATCTTGGAAAGCCAATAGGTCCAAATAAAAGTGAACCTGTTGAGTTTATCGGTACTTTAGTTAGAAATAGATCCCTAATTCCACTTGACTATGAAGATTGGCATAAAGTGCCAATGTCTATTAAGAAAATTTTGATCAATTTGATAAAGGTGATGATATAATCCATCATCTTGATGTTATTGTGATTAATATACATTACTTCTAAGTTTTGTGTTTATGTAGCTAATATGACTTCTAATTTTTAGGAGAAATTTTTTGGATCTTTTGACCTTGAGAATGTATCTTGGGATACCTTATCAAAAAGTTGGAGAGCTTGGAAAAATAGAGTTAAGAATAAATATTTTGACCTCAACTCATCACTAGAAGAAAACTTGCGTAAGCGGCCTGATACGGATGATGAAAGAGTTCTCCCTGATCAATGGAAGAATCTTGTTATTCGTTGGAGCAGTGGCAAAGCCCGAGTAAGATATATTAATTAACTTACTTGTATTCGACCAGGTATGATGGAAAATTAATTAATGTCATTTGATCTTACACCTAACATTGTTGCATGTACTAGCACTACATATAGTGAAATAATATATTAAATTTACATATAGTGAAATAATATATTAAATTTATTTGCTTACATAGGAAATAATTAGAATATTGATCGGTCAGTTTATCATTCCCAACTTGTGCTAGATGTCTAATATTTCAATATTACTAAATAACTTTACTATTTCTCAATCCGTTCCGTACAACTTTACTAACTAATTATTTTATAGTGGAATTACATTGTTATTTATAGTTTATCATATAACTTTATTATCTTTTCAGAAAATTAGTGCTCAAAATAAGGAGAATAGGGCACAAAAGAAAATGATGCATCTCACATGAAAAAGAAGTTTCTCTCAAATCAGAGATCAAATGAAGGTTTTGTTATTTTGTTTTTAGTTGTTTCTCTAAAATATCAGATTTTCATGTTTAATATATATGACGTTACTTCTCAGAAAGAAGCAAATAGGGTGGACTTATTTGAAAAATGTTATACGAAGGATGGGGAGACTACTAATCCTATTGTAGCAGAAACATGGGTAAAAAAAGTTATATTTTTTTTATTAATAATTCATTTGATATAATCCATACTTTATTTTGGATGTCACCTTTACGTTGTTTTACGGGTTATTCCACATCAAATAATAAAAAATATGAAGTTCAATATAATAACTGGTGAATCTTGTCTTCTGAACGGATTAGTTCCCGGTTATAATTTGTCCTAAATTTTGGTCATAATTTTCTCAGGTTGGACAAGATGCAACTAATCCGGCATGTAAAATGATGCATTATTGAATCCTTACACTCTGTTTATCCTATTTTAATTTCTCTTTTGACATAAGTTTGTGTTTGTCATCTTTATACAGTTGCAGTAGTGTTTGACACATGCACTGCTTTTTTAGCATCTCTGTGAATGTCTATCTTTTAGAAGGAAAAATATAGACTATTTTATATCAACATATATAGTGGAGTTATGTTCTAATATGTGACATGTCTGTAATTTCTAAGTTGCTAAGAATAAAGTAGAGATAGGATTGACCGAATATAGAAATTCAAACATCAAACAATTCATATGATATAAATGATATCAACTCATTAATTGAGTCACTATTTCACCCAACTAGCATGATTTCAACAGGGATCATGCAGTCGGTTTTGAGGCCATTTCTTGTCTAAGTGTTCATGGCTATCTTGAATGCTTTAATCAATAGCAAAAAATGCAAGACAAAAGAAAAGAGCTTGCTCCTGATTCAAAAGATGTTAGGCCAAACGGCATATTTTCTCAAGTTGTTGGAGAAGACAAATGGGGAAGAGTACGGATGTATGGCTATGAGATCTCTACCTCTGATGTATATGGTAATATCACTGTTAGAGGTAAATCTTCTCGGATGCCTATGAGTTACAAGAAAGATATTGATAAATTGAAGCAGATTGTACTAGAACAAAATAGACAAATTCAAGAACTCCTAAAAGTGAATATGCAACGATCACTTTATAACTCTCCTCTAGAAGAAACAAAAGTCCCTTCATCGTCATCATCTCGATTTCATGCTACAACATTTGGACCCTCTACAACATCATCAATTAACAACATGCCTCTTCAGGTAAATAATTATTCGAACCATGGTAAATTTCAGTCCCTTCTCTTTTATTTGAACCATATTTCAATCAGTGATGTTGATCTCTGATTCTGGTGATATTGGAGACTTCTATTAAGTGCATGTACCTATCTATCTTGCTAATATGGATCTGAGGGTACAGACATGTTGATGCATGCATGTTAGTTCTGTTAGGAATAGTGTCATAGAAAGCCGATTCGATGAAATCTGCTTTGGGACTATCCTTGTGTCACAGACAATCTTTGAATAATATACGATTGATTATAATCATAGGCAAACACTTCTTTATATGCCAATACGTGTTTTTTTTTTTTTTGGTGTTTAAGCCTGTTAGGGACTTTGTCATTACGTGAATAACACATAAAACAAGCCCTAACTTAAGGCCGGATTAGAAACTACTCCAAGTCGATGAGTCCAACAAACAGTGGGAGTGTTGATTTGGCTCGATTGAGACTTGCTCATGGGATTGCCTCCTTAAGAAGGATCATCCTGTTTCATGGGGTGTAAAGTGCATAGTTGATGCTTACGCAATACATGAGGGTGCTCGTTATTAAAGCGGGTACACTGAGGTGTCCCACGTGAGAAGATTCCTAAATGGGAAAGGAAGTTTCTATACCTAGAAATAGAAACTTCCAGATTAGGAAATATCTCACAGGTCAATGGCATGAGTAAATTAATCCTTTGACTTGAGATTCCATTGATGCTTTGTGGGCTAACTCTGTAGTCCTAGGTATAAGCTTTAAAGGGTGTCTCCTTAGACAACTGATTCAAGGCTTATGCTGGGGCTGCATAAGTGGCACATGGAAGCATATGAGAATCAACAAAGGACCTACACTTGTTGTAATGCAAGAAGATCTCTTATTGCATAAGTCGTTCATATGTCATCCTAAACCCTCGACCGAGGTAGTGGATCAAGACATCAAGAAAATAGTTTCTTGGATTGAGATCAAATGGATATGAAATGAACTTAGCTTTAAGATTGAGATTAGTAGGGCTCTCATTATTCCTATGCCCTAGATCTTAATCGAGAGATGGGTTGGTAGGAGGATCGTACCTCACAAGTTGTCATTGACTGAAAGGCTCTTTCGAATATATATTCATTGTTCGGGTAGGGCTCACACACTTGTTGCTAGATTATGGTCGTGTGATCTGTGAACTAATAAATCGTATTAGTCTCACTGCTAACTGAAAATGAACCTAGGGGGTCACACACAAATGCCCGATTCAAAGGGTATTGAAGAAAAGATCAAATAATTGATCGAAAACGAGACCACACGTGTAATTGTACACGTGTGGCACGTGAGCAAGCTTTTGGGCGTGTGGTCCAATTAAGAAATTGGACCACGTGTTGATTAATTAGAGAATTAATTAAAAAGCCCAAATATAATTAATTAGGAGAATTAATTATAAATCCTTAATATAATTAATTAAGAGAATTAATTATAAAGCCAAATAAAATTAATTAGAGAATTAATTTTAGCTCATTAGAATTAATTAGAGAATTAATTCTAAAGCCCTTCATGGAATTAATTAGAGAATTAATTCTAAGTGTTTAAGTATTTGATTATTTAGTTGTTCAAATTTGATTAGAATAAATAAATAAATAAATACTAAATATCGTCTATTTATTATTCTAGTAGATATTAATTCTAATATGAGTAGAATAAATATTATTGGAATAAGATATTTAATTATTATTAGAATAATTAAATATTCCAAATTAGTTAGGAACTCTTTTTCTAGAAGAATAGATATCTTATTTTGAATAAGACTTCTATTACTTGGAGAGAAAGGAAATAGAAGAAAAGTCAAAGTTGGAATCCAATTCCAACAAGACTTAGGGTTCGAAACCCTAGCCTATTTAAAGGCTAAGGGGTTCGAATTTTGGACTTACGCGTGAACAAAGGGATCACGCCCAATCTACGATGGCTTCAAGAATTTGGGAGAATTCTCTTGCTCTCTTTCTTCTCGTTTTATGTTTCTTTCTTTATACTTGTCATATCGCTAGCACTTTTCCTAACATGATTTGAATCTAGGTTGGTGTGGATTATTACTCTAGAGGAAACCTACTTTGGAATCTAGTAGAAAGAATCTTTCGAGGGACGAGGGTTGCCATTACCGTATGAAGCGCGTTTGAGGGCGGCTCAAAACATGTCAAGAAAGCGACGATTCTAGTAAGTTCTTGAATCTCTAAGATTAGAAATAGAAATTGCAAGTCCGATCTTGCTTTTTGGGAAAAATTTTAAATCTGATCGTGTTTTTCCCAACAAGTTCACATATATAAGTTATGATATTTATATGAAGAAAGCAGTATTAGGATGTCCTTGGTATTGTGCCATATGTGAATGGATCTTATATTGCAGCTGTGAGACACAATTTAGGTATGCATTTCAATTGCATTTGATTTTTTTTTCATGGATAACTATGCTGCATGGTCTAATTAGTTGTTTCTTATGTTGATGAGTTCATGTTATAAGTAAATTGGAGCAAATATCCCAGAATTGCACTAGTGTTGTGTTCTAAAACACTTTTTGAAAGTAAAATGAATTGGGATGATTACACCGGCATAACCTGAGATTCTGTATACAAAGTATTCACTTGTGAGTTGTCTGTTACTAGTCTAGAACTATCAGTTAGCATAGAACTATCAGTTTTTTGTGAAGTTGGTAGTTTTATTAAAGCATTAATTGTGGGAGTGAAGTTGTTTGTTTTATATTCCTTTTGTGCAATTTGCTTGAGACTAAATGGAATTTGCTTACATTTTGTTTAAATTGTGTAGGTTGGGTCAAAAGTATTATTAAAGAGTACGTTTGATTCATCGAAAACTATGGCAATTGGCTGTCTTCGAAGTTTAGATCCTTCAGAAAGAGTTGGACAAGTATCTTTGGGAAACAATTGGTGTGAGGTGGTCATCAATGTTGCAGAGGAAGTTGATGAAGAGTTAATTCGACCTACATCACATTTCAAAACTATTGGTGATGCAATTGGAAAGGTTGTTCCATGGCCAAAAAATATGGTAAGGATTGTTCATTAGCTGTAACAAAATTTCTTGCAACCTATATTTAATATTGACTACAACAGGGGAATTTTTATAAAGGTTGCTATGGCTCAAGATTGACACCGGCCCTTTGCGAGACTTGCTTTGTTTTAGTTTAATACACAATTACAGTAAGCACTGTAAGTGGTTGATTAAAGATGTCAAACGGGCCGGGTCGACCCACGAAACCGGTGAACCAGCTCGGTTCGAACCGGCCCAGGCCCAGCCCATGAATACAATGAGGCGGGCTGGGCTGGGTTTGGGGTATTAAAGTGGGCCCCTAATGGGTTTAATTCTTAAACCCAGTCCAGCCCGTGAACCGGCCCACTTAAACCCAGGCCCAACCCATGACCCAGGCCCAACCCACTTAAATACTATTGATATTTAACCTTTTCTTATTTTTGTTGCATATGACCAATATTATATATGAGGTACCCTTTGTAACTAATATTATTTTGGATTGGAAATTTTGTGAACATATTAAAATTACGTTATTTGATCTGGTTTTTTTAATTATGTTGTTACTACATTTGTTTGTAGAGATTAAATTATTGGAATAGAATAGCAATTATTAGGGAAAATATGATTTTAATATTAATATTAATTATATAATATTATTTATATCATGATGCTTTTTTTTTTTATCATAATATATGTTTTAGTGACACCTTATTTTGTCATAATACAACTTATTATGACGCTATACACCGTCATAATACAGCTTATTGTGACGCTTTATTTCATCATAACAAACTTAATGTGACGCTATAATCCGTCATAACAAACTTTTTAATAACGTATTATTCCGTCATAATACCATTTATTGTCACGCTATTTTGGTCATAATACACTTTATTATGACGCTTTACACTGTCATAACAGAGTTTTTAATGACGCTTTTTTTCGTCATAATAACCTTTATTGTGACGCTTTTGAACGTCTTATTAGTAATCAGTTATGACGTTTTATACTGTCATAATACACTTTTTAATGACGCTTTATTGCGTCATAATAAAGTTTATTGTGACACTTTATTGCGTCATAATAGAGCTTATTGTGACGCTTTTAAACGTCGTATTAGTAGATAGTTAGGGTAGTGAAACACTTATATATGACGCCAAAAAGCGTCACAATATCTTGACTTTAATGACACTTTAGAAGCGTCATAATAGAAGCGTCACAATAACATATTGTCACGGTTACTCAAGTGACGCCTTTTGTTATCGTCACAAAAACGAAAGCGTCACAAAAACCCATTTTTCTAGTAGTGCTACAGTAAAATAAAATGGAAAAAGTTAAAGCACAGAAACAGAGGAATGCAACAAAGTTTCAGCATCTAATAATTTCGCACCTTACTTCAATCAGAGTGTAACGCCCCGATTTTTCCTTTATACATTACGTGACATTATATGAATTATATTCTTATATGTTTATGTGAAAATATATGATATTATTCTCAAATAATGAATTATTGCATAATTTGTATTTAATTGTTACGTGAATTAATTGCCGAATGTGACTTAATTGCTTATATGTCCTGAAGTGATCATTTCTTTAAATATGTGGACTTAATTGCATAATATGATTTGGAGTTAGATGATCATTTTACTTGGAATGAAACTTGAATGCATACATCCATATATCTCAAGGACTTCATTGCAAAATATGGTGAGTCATGCATATATGTGGAAGAATCATGTAAATATCTTTTATCTCTCCCATTCCATTTCATTAATCATATTTCATCAAAAATCTCACACACTCACACACTCAATCACGATCAAAATACCATGAAGGAAGGAAGAGATTTCATCATTTTTCAAGATTGATTTCAAGGGGAACTTGCATATTTGGGAGCATCTTCATCATCATCATCACATCTTCATTCTTTCTTCTATTCCAAGGTATATATATGAGTATGTGATGAATCTCTTGAGTTGGTTATTGAGTAGAGCTTGATGATCTTAGTGTGATTCCTTGTTTATTCATGGTTAGAAGTATGATTATGATCAATAGACTTGAAGACTTGCATGAATTCATGAGTTCTATGGAAGTTTATGACATGAATTTGTATGAGGTTTTGAGGTTGAAGACGGTGAATATTAAGCATGAGTTATTGGTGTATATTTGCTCCTTGAATGTTCCTAGTGTGCTTTGGTGTGTGAGGGAATGGATACACTTGATTCTAGGTTTATCTTTGCAATTTTGGGATGGTTGATTGAGGCCTTTACTCCATTTTCCTTTCCTCCCATGTTTTCCCCTGTTTCTTCACGTTTTTCAGCTGAAAATACACTACCTGGGCGGGTAAATTCATGAAGAAAATTTACCCAGGCGGGTAGCCTTGTCCAGGCGATTTTCTGGACTGTTTTTCCTCGGCCGTGGAATTTTTACATTAGACTTTACCCGGACGGTTACCCCCTCAAATGAACTCGGATTGACCTGATTTTTAACTTTTTGAAAACCTCTTGAAGTTTAGAACAATCTCCAATTAAAATTATCTCAATATCTTTTGTCATTTGTGAGTTATAATCAATTCTTTTAGGTGTCATCAATCTGCCAGAAATCTGCATTCAACCAACTTTGTACCTATGTTATTTTTAATCCACTTTGAGATAAAATTTGGGCTATATATGGTTGGAAAGCCCTGTTTGTCTACTTTCATTTCCAACAAACAAAACCTAATTCCGAGTTTTCAATCCTAAGATATACTCTATTCTTTACAGCTTGCGCGTTTGGAGAAAACTGTCGGCTTTGCCAAGTTTTGCCTAAATGCTCGTTTCTTGCCTTTTTCATCGTTTATTTCCATTTATTGAACCTCATATGTGTTATATACTCTTTATTTAAATTGTAAATGCTCTTATATGAGTTTATTATTTTACTAAAGTTGCATGAAAGACCTCTAAACTTGCCCTAAGTGATCTTCAATGTGAAAGTTAATCCCTAAAGTGCCATGATTGCTTATTTTGTCATTCCTTGCATCATTATAGTATTGTTACATATGAATCTATACTCAAATCATTTCATGACATTGTTTTGCATTGCCGAGCGTCTCTAGTTGGTCCTTTGAGTCTAAGTCTCACGTGTCATGTCTCATTACATAGGTCCACTTCAAATAGGTCATGTTCCGGTTGAGTGAGGTCAACTACTTCTCTCACCGTCTTTTGGTAAACGGTCGGTAAGGTGAAAAGGTGAGGTTTATCTTCTTGCTGTAGCCAACAACCTATACCCGTATAGCCTACACATATTGCAAATGTTTCCCCGCATGTGAATTATTATACGTATATGTATACCTATTTAATAAATACGTGATTGACTACTATATTCTCGATTTTATTGAAAATGGATTTCAAGTAACAAATGGGTTATACATATAGATTCTTGAGTGTGTGTTCATGACTTTAATTGTGAAAATGGAAAGTTTCTTGCATGCATTGCATAACCGAGTGCTTGTTCTTGAAAATCCCTATTCGCATGTTTCGATGGGCCCCCACTATTTGAGTGGGGTAAGGGCCCGAGGCAACGTGGGAAGAGGAGCCGGGAAAGCATGGGCTGACTGTAAATCTATCTCGCGACCTCTACGGGGGACTGTGCTATCATCGGAAGTAGTTGATACCACATGTCGCATGTGACCGGCAATGGATGCCGAAGGAGCATAGTACCGAAATGGGCTATGACTCGCATGTTCTTGTATGGTTAGGGGTTAGCTACCTCTTCCGTCACCCGGAGGAAGAAAGATGGTTTCTTGTTATTGCTCTTGTTCTTGTCATTGTTCTTGTTCTTGTCCTGTGGAGTAAAGGTTTGAGAAAGGGTATAACTTGGTACCCACTAATTGCTTGAAACCCTTAATCCGGTATACGCCATCGTTCTTGAAAATAAATGATTGTCTTGTTCTTGAAATTAAGACTAAAGTAAATGATGGCTTTATTATTGAAAATTGAGGTTATATCGGATCAAGGCAGCTTGTTATTGCATTGCATATCTCTCTCTATTGCATCGTGTATATATCTATTATATTCCTTCCGCCTCACCAGTCCCTTGACTGACCCTCTCTTCTTTTGTTTCTTGTTACCCTGTTGGCTGCAGGTTGGAGTCAACTAGGCGGCGGGTTGTCTAGCTTTCTTTTGAGTCGAGTCTTGGCCTTGATGCTTTCATGTATGGTTTTATTAGAAATGATATTGTCATGGGATGTAATACTGAATTATCTGCCACAATACTTTTGTTATGTTAGTAGTGAATTTGATTTATGTAAACTAGTAAATGCTAAGTCTTGAATTATTGTTTACTTGATGAGTTGCTTCCGCTATGCGTTTAATTGTTGTTAACCGTCTGTTTAGCGCCGCCTAGCTAGAAGTGGTCTTGAGTGTCTTCCGTTCGCTAGTTCTTAGCACGTATATGGACTCTCCATTTCATATACGTGTTGGGTTCTAGTGCGGAGGATGTGATAGCTCCACGCCCGGGGCGTCACACAGAGTCTGACTCAGAAACTTAGAAAAACTAAGAATCCACACAATCAGAGTCTAAAACTAAGAAACTCAGAAAAAACAAGAGTCGATCACGTTGTCAGCATATTTGGAAAACCCAAAGTTAATGAGTTCTCTGAATATTTTGAAACAGTGTATTCGCACCATATTCCAGAAACGCACAGCATTTAACAAGTTCAGTATTAAGAAAACTGGCAAATTTTCAAAAAAACAGCAGAGAATATATCAGATCGTAAATGCCTTGAAGAGATACATTCAGAAAAGTTCGAAATTTTTTCAAAAAAGTTCAAAAAAACTCGTAAAAAGACTTACTTTACCTTTATCGGAGAATATAATCGGCGCAAATTGTTGGAATGAGTCTTGTCCACACTCACGGTGACATAAACATTGAAAAATTGCACTCCCAAACTCAGATTGAAGAACTTCGCACCTAGGTTTGTTTGTTTTTTCGCGAATGAAGAATTGCTGTGATTTTTTTAGGTGAAAGTGAAGTCTGACTGATGGTTTACCCTTGGGTAATTCCAAAAAGGGCAAAAGAGACATTTTGGGTCCTTAGTACCGTATGAGGATTAAAGGGGATGGTGAGGGAATTTAAAAATTCACAGGGTTTTACATGCTAAATTTTCAAACACAGGATTCTTAGTGCTAATTAGGCAAATCACAGGGTTTTTGATGCGATTAACTCATGAAAAAAATAAATAAACTAAAAGGCAAAATAAAAGTTAGCTTTTAAATAAAATTGTGTTTGGTACAAAGATTCTACCAGAATAAAAGCTAGGTTCTTAGTATTTATTTCTCAATTCCTCATTTCATATTTATTATGATTTATTGAACTTATTCAAACTCTTAGTATCCATGAACCTGCGGAAAGAAGAAAGTGTTTAACTGAAGAAAGTGATGATCCGGTAAACTTCCATTTTTCCTGTATTTGTTTTGAGTATTTTACTAATTGCATGTGCCTACGAGCTACTTCAAGTGGACAGTTTCAGACTTCACCACTTTGAAAAATAATGTAATTATGTTAAGGGAAAAAGAAATTTTATCATTCGAACTTTGCATCTTTTTACAATTTACCATCTCAATAAAATTTCGTTGAAAACCGCCATCCAAAGTTTTCATTTGTAATAAACTAACATCTAAACTTTTTTTTTGAGTGGTTTCGGCTAAAAAATATGACTGGTGCATGTTTATAAAACATACACATCAATTGTATTTTCACCAAAACCACCCAAAAAAAGTTTGGACAGCTGTATGTTACAAATGTAAACTTTAAATGGCGGTTTGCAACGAAAGTTTGTTAGGATGGTAAATTGAAAAAAGACGCAAAGTTTGTTTATGAAAAATATGCAATTATATGTATAATTTTTGTTTATAAATCATCCATGTGCGCGAGCGGCAGGAGTGCAGATGCTGGGCGTAGGGGGGAACAGTGCGCGGATGCCGGACAGGACCTGCGCTCGCGGATTAACCTAGTAATCAAAGCCACATAAATGGGGTTCTACAAGTTGTAAGGTTCTAGCACCTTAAAACAGAACAAAACAAATGTCATTTCGTAATTAAAAACAGAAAATATTCTACAACCACTCTCACTACATAGGTCTAATTCAAAAATCCTCCATATTAGGTCTTCTTCGACTGCCCGTAAAGAACGGGTGCTTTACAGCCTCTGATACGGTCAATCTCTTGGAGGGATTTAGTATGAAGATTTTCTCTATAAGATCTTTAAAAATCGGATAAAAATCTCGAATCCTTCTCATGGTCTCGTGGTATTAGTGAGCCGATACCTTTTTGCTTGATCTTTATAGACCTTGTTATTACCTTCTTTGAGACATGATCCTCCTCTCTTGCAAGAAAATTCAAATTGGCTTCGAAGTGCCTATTTATAAATGCTCCCTTCCGGAGTATCTATTTTGAGAAAAAACCTCTCAATTCCATGTGAAGACGAAGCATGTCATTGTTTGTAGCACTAGGAAACAGAACCTTCCCAGTGTAAAGCTCAAATAAGCAACAACCAACCAACCAGATATCAATTGGATAATCGCACGACATGCCTAAAATGATCTCAGGGGCAGGATAAAAATGGCTCACAAGGTAAGGAGTGATTTCATTTTTACCAGCCAACATCGCATTACCAAAGTCACAAAGCTTCAGAACATCTTTTGTTTCATCAACCAGCATGTTCTCTAGTTTGATATCACAATGAACAACTCCACAGTTTTTCAGATGTTTCAGAACTATGAAGAGTTGCTTAGCATATGCCCACACATCAACTAGCTTCAAACCAGTATTACTAGCAGAGTCCTTCAAAACTTTTAGTAAATACATATGAAGAGATTTAAAATCTAAGCACAAATGATTCTTCTGCTGGAATGCAGAAAGAAACCAAACACAATGGTGCTTGTTGTCAGGGTCAACTTCGACTAGCTTCTTTATAGTATGTCCAATTTTTCCCTACCTGTCTTGTACATGATTTCATTGTTCCGTATAATTTTAATTGCTACTTCTTGTGGGTAGCCAGGTTTAGTAAGATCCTTTGCCCGAACCACAGTAGAAAACAACCCTTCTCCATGGGCACCAATGTTGGGAAAAATACTAAAGTAAACGCAGCGGAATTTAAATTTTTTTCCGAAAAGCAAGATCGGACTTGCAATTTCTATTTCCAATCTTAAGGATTCAAGAACTTAGAAGAATCGACACTTTTTTGACACGTTTTGAGCTGTCCTCAAACGCGCTTCATGCGGTAATGGCAACCCCATCCCTCGAAACGATTCTTTCTACTAGATTCCACGATAGATCTCCTCTAAAGTAATAATCCACACCAGTCCTAGATTCAAATCATGTCAGGAATCGAGAATACTAGTGGTATAAAATGTGTAAAGAAAGAAATAAGAAACAAGAAGAAAGAGCATAATTAAATCTCCCTTCAAAACCCAGTTTGGAGAAGACAGAGTTGTCACGCCCTTTTTCTCGAAATACGTGTCACTGGGTCGTCAAATTGACGAACAGACTTCGCCTTCTCAAGAAACTCGTATTTTTTCAATCCAGATATTCGAATGAAAAAAACACCTCATTTTATATGGGATTTCTTAAATCCCAAGTTTGTGTAGGAACATGATTCATACTTTGACTTTTCTTCTATTTTCTTTTCCTTCAAGTAATAGGAACCTTATTCAAAATAAGATATGTTTATAAAAAATATGGCGATTAATTATTAGCCACTAATTATGCTAAAAATTTGAAATTGATGCATTTACCAAAACTAAAATATTTAACCAAAAAATAAAAATAAAACATTAGACCAATGAAAGCATTTCTATTTAATAAAAATAATTTAAAATTTTAGAAAATTAAAATTTGGTCAAATTTGATATATAAATAGACATAACAATGGAGAGCTTTGAGAAGAGAGACAATGAAAGAAATTTTTTGAAAAACAAGCTACTATTAAAATAAGGGGTTTTTTAGTAAACTTCTATTTGACTAAAAAAATTTAGTTCACTCCCCAATTCAATTAAATTTTTAGTTTGCTCCCTATTAATACAAATTATCTATTTTATCTTTAATTTTTTTAATATGAAGTACTGATATTTGAGTTTGTAAAACCATATTTAGATTTTGAAGAACTATTGTAATACACAATAGTTTGTTTTTGAATGAAGAACTTTTATGTTAATATGAAGTATTTACTTATACATTTGTGGAATAATATCTGTATTTTGAGAAACTATTATACTATTTAGCAATTGGTAGTTGACTGACTTAATGAGAAACTATTAATATGAAGTATTTATATTTGAATTTATAGAATTATATCTAAATATTAGGAAACTGTTGTATTATGCAACGGATAGATGTTAAATGAAGAACGTTTATCTTAATATGAAGTATTTATATTTGAATTTGTAGAACTATATTTAAATATTAAGGACTTATTATGTTATGCAACGGTTAAATGTTAAATGAAGAAATATGAAATATTTATATTTGAATTTGTAGAACTATATCTAAATATTAAGAAATTATTTTTGCAATCGTTAGATGTTAAATGACAAACTTTTCTTTTAATATGAAGTATTTAAATTTGAATTTCAAAGATTAAATATTAATTTCAAGGAATTATTGTGTTACGCAACCATTAATTATTAAATAAAGAACTTTTCTTTAAACATGAAGTATAATATGTAATTGTGGAACCTGAGGAATTATCGTGTTATTCAATAATATGGCTAAATGAAGGATAATTAGGTTATTTTAGAATAATTAGGGAGTTTGATGGGGTCAAAATACGATCGTCCCACGTTAGGACACGTGGCATCACCGAGATGATGACATCTGTCTCCCCAAGGTTGCACCCATCAATGCACGAGCGCTAAGCCCAACAAGCGCAATCCTTCTTCAGGAGTTAAGCCCAACGAGCGTTGTCACTCTCACGAGCGTCCTTCATACTAAATGATTGGCACGCCCACGTGCCAAGGGAGCCCTCTTCGAGCGTCACATTCCCTCAGAGTGGCCTCCCCTTTGGCTCGTCACTTGAACTGGAGCCTTCATTCCCCCCAGCGGATATCTTGGCTTCCAATACTCCAGGTTGTCACGAGCGCGCTCTTAAGCCCTCGTTACCAACCACCCAAATGGCTCTCTGACACAACGTACATGCCCGCGCACCTGCCACTGTTGCCAGCACTAACTTTTGGCCTCTTTTGCAGAAGATTCCTCCTAGGTTTCTCTCTCACGGCGCCACGTGTTAGGGCAACATTCGGCCAGGACCACTTGGGGCAAATGACCAAAGGGCCCTTGACCCTCAACTATAAATAGCTAAAGTCATCTTCTACATTGGTAAGCATTCTGCATCACTGATTGTGACTGAACTTACGTTTCTTCAGACCTTGAACTGACTTGAGCGTCGGAGAGCCAAACTGGGTATCACCCCCAGTTCCCCCAGCTTGGCCTTCTGACTTTTATTATGCTTGTCCCAACAGGTAGAACCCCCTTTCTCATCTCCAGCGAATCTCCGGCGGTTTCCTCCACAATTACAAATCGTAAAGTGATCGGATTCGGATCCTCACATTTCTGAACCCATCATTTTTGGCGCCGTCTGTGGGAAACCGTTCCTCTATCCCTTTCTTTCTTTTTGTTGGTAGAAGAGCAAGCACACCCTTACCTTTTCCAGCCATGGTCGCTACAAGGTCTGGAGCCGTGGGAGGAGGAGATAACGCCTCCCAGGATGCCAATATCATTATTCCCTCCAACGCTACTGGTGGAGCCCCGCCACCTTCCGTCACCGTTGGTGGAACACCTCCCGCCGCAGGAGTGACTCCGCAAGCAGAGTCTTCAGTACCTCCACCTACACCGCCGGCACTGCCGATTCCCGCCGCCGCTGGAGGAGTCTCTCTCTCTGCTCCTCCGCAGCCTGCTCAGAACCCGTGGGTCCATCCCCAGGTGATTCCCGGAATGCAAGGTTATATGATGCCCCCACCTGGGTATACCCTCACTCCGGCTGTTATGGTACCGCCGGTCCAGCCGTATCATGCTGGTCAGATCCAGCTCCCGGTGGTCATCCCCAGGGAGATTGAAGGAGTGGAGTTACCTCCACTAACCACCCAGCAGTTGAGGGCTCTCTATGCCCAATGTGAGGTTCAGGCGGCCCAGGGAGCATGGGAGAGGTTCCACTCCATGTACTTTCCCTCTGGGCAGGCCACTCAAGTTGCTGCCCCTTTGGGCGGACAACAAAATTTTCCCCTCAGGGAAGCCCAGGCTGTCCTGAGGGCACAACCGCCACCACCACCAGCCAGAGAAGTCCCCCAGCAGGAGGGCAACGAGCGTCCCTCCATGGGCAGGAATAAAGAGCCCACAGAATGAGTGAACGAAAATGAAGGAGACTCTCATGTCTCCAGAAGAGGCTCTCGAGCCCCCAGGCACGGAGACAGACAAGGGGACGTGAATCCTGACATCCTCGCGGCTGTGCAAGACCAGCTGCAGGGTTTAAAGGATATTGTGGGACAGCTCTCACGAGGGCGATCAACTCAGATTTCCCCTAGTCGGGATGAACGGGTTGACGCCAGAAGCACCCGTACCAAAGACCCCCCACCAAAGGTCCCCCGCCGCAAGGAGCTGGAGGAAAACTTCGGCACGTATGAGTACCACCCGTTGGCGAGGGGCTCGCCCCTCGTGGAGGAATTTTTGATGGCCCAAGCAGGCATGGCCAAAATCCCCACTTCCATCAACCGTTACGACGGGACAACTGATCCAGCTGAACACTTGGATCATTTTTTGCATCTTATGCACCTTTACGAGCATTCCAGCAACTATTGAGCGAAAGTCTTCGTCACTTCCTTGGTAGGAATGGCTCAGGAGTGGTACAAACGGCTGCCGCCGCGCTCGATTCACTCATATGAAGAGCTGGCTCATGCTTTCCTCAACCACTTCAATTCTTTGAAAGCGCCAGTCACCGCACCTACTGCCCTGTACAACGTGGTGCAAGGCAAGAGCGAATCTCTGCGCTCGTTCTTCGCCCGCTTCAACAAGGAGATCCTACAGGTGGAGAGGCCTTCAATGGATTTCTTGATCCCAGTGCTCTTTCAGGCTGTGGATCACAAGCAGTATGTGAGCAAGGAATTTGCCGACGCCATTGTGGAAAGGAGGCCTGGGACCCTCATGGCCTTAAGAGAAGTAGCCGAGCCGTTCTTTGCGCTCGAAGACATGTATGGGACGAATGGTCCCCGGCATCACAGTCCGGCCAGGAACGAGCGACCCCATCATGAGCGGGGACGGGACGTGGCCATCAAGAAGGAGCGCCCTCAAGAGCGCAGAAGGTCGTCACCACCCCCTCGTCGATTCGAGCGAATCCCGCTCACCAGGCCGAATTCAGAAGTCTACAACCTCTCCGATAAGAAGCTCTTTAAGAGACCCATCAAGATGAGGGAAACGGACTCGCTCAGGCGCTCGAACAAATACTGCGCATTCCACAAGCAGAGGGGGCACGACACGGATGAGTGCCGGCAGTTGGAAGCTGAGATTCAGAGGCTCGTCGCAGGGGGCCACCTGAAGGAATTCGTCCGGGTGCTCGAGCGTTACGATGAACGCTGCAACGAGCGCGCTGGAGGAAGAAGGAGGAGTCCGTCCCGATCGAAGAGCCCAAGGGGTAGGGGACCTCCTGAAAGCAGCAGCCGCCGGGGCAATAAAGGAAAAGCCCCTGAGCAAGAAAACGAACCTTTCGCAGTCATAAATATGATTGCAGGAGGCTCGTCAGGAGGGGATTCCAACACCTCCCGGTGGAGGTATGTCCGGAGCTACAACCAACGCCCAGCAGTACCTAAACCCATCTATGCCATCCAGAGTCCAAGCGCTCAACGGTCAAGAGAGAATGATGTAATAGGCTTCGATGATAGGGATTTAGAGCACATTGTAACACCCCGTGGGGACGGTATAACCTCCGATTGCCCCATGGTGGTTAGTGTAGATGTTCATAATCATGTTGTAAAAAGGGTGTTGGTGGATAGTGGAAGCTCTGTTAATGTTTTGCCTTATTCTACGTTTTTAAAGATGAAGGCTGACCTTCCGCTCGAGCCTCTCAATACGGCCCTCATTGGCTTTGGAGGCTTTGAAGTTGTCCCACGAGGGCAAATTCGCCTAGCTACTTCATTCGGCCGAGCCCCTCAGCGCAAAACACTATTGGTAACATACGCAGTGGTGGAGATTGACATCCCTTATAACATCATAATCGGGCGCCCAGCCCTCGTGGATTTCAAAGCCATCATCTCCACCTACCACCAGAAGATTAAATTCCCTACCTCCGAGGGCGTGGGAGAAGTACTGTGCAATGTGCGAGAGGCTTGGGAATGTTACATGCTGTCCCTTAGAAAGCCTAAAGCGGAGAAAACCTTCCAAATTGGCTCCACCAAGAAGTCAGTGGATTTCCCCAATCTAGATGAGGACAGCCCAGCACGGAAAAGGGCGAAATTGAACAAGAAGAAGAATAAAAAGAAGAGGGGAGACATCGGGGAGAATCCCCTCGAAAGTGCACCACCAGGGACAGTTGGTGGATCGTCCTCAGAAGGAGACGAGCCAGGAGAGGGTGATCCAGCACCCAGTGACCGTTTGACAGGAAAGAAGAGGGCGCTCGAACTTCCTCGCCCTGAGATAAGGATCGAACCCTCGGAGAAGTTCCTTACCATTGAGCTGGAACCCGGAAACAAAGATAAGACTACTCAGATAGGATCTAACCTCTCAGGGCCTTCTCAGATTATGATGATTGACTTCCTCAGGGAAAACAGTGATGTATTTGCGTGGAAAGCCTCCGACCTCACAGGGATTGACCCGAGCGTCATTGTCCATAGGCTTAATGTGGATCCCTCTTTCAAACCCATCAAGCAGAAAAAGCGGGATGTACATGGCTTTCGAAAGAAAGTCATTGAAGAGGAAGTTAATAAACTCCTGGAGGCTCAATATATCGAGCCCATCTTGTACCCGGAATGGTTGTGTAATGTCGTTTTGGTACCCAAGAGCGCGAATAAATGGCGCATGTGCAACGATTTCACTGATCTCAACAAGGCCTGCCCTAAAGATCCTTACCCGCTGCCCCGGATTGACCAATTGGTGGATTCGACCGCTGGCTGCGAGCTCATGAGCATGATGGACGCTTTCCAGGGATACTATTAGATCTTTATGGCCCCAGAAGACCGCCCCAAAACCTCGTTTGTTGTCCATCTGGGGGTATATTGCTTCTTAGTCATGCCTTTCGGACTCAAGAACGCCGGAGCTACGTATCAACGACTCGTCAACAAGATGTTTGAAAAAGAAATTGAAAGGTCCATGGAGGTTTACGTGGATGATATGATTGTCAAAAGCGAGCGCCAGGACTCCCACTTGGAAGATCTGAAGCACACTTTTTCAATCTTACGTCAGTATGGGATGAAGTTGAACCCTTCGAAGTGCACCTTTGGAGTACAAGGGGGAAAGTTCTTAGGGTACATGGTCAGTCAGAGGGGAATTGAGGCCAATCCGGAGAAGATCAAGGCCATTTTGGAAATCCCCTCCCCTCGAAATTTGCGGGAAGTGCAAGTCCTAGTAGGAAAAATCATCTCGTTGAACAGGTTTATTTCGCGCTCGGCGGACAGGAACCTTCCCTTCTTCAAAATTTTGAGGAACGCACGTAACTTTGCTTGGACAGAAGAATGCGAAAGGGCGCTGCAAGATATGAAGGCGTACTTATCGAGCGCACCACTGCTGACTAAGCCCGTCGAAGGTGAGAGATTATTTATGTATCTTTCCGTTTCTTCCGAGGCCACGAGCGCGGTTCTGATCGCTGTACGGGAGCGGAAACACTTACCTGTCTATTATCTGAGCAAAACATTACAAGGAGCCGAGAAGAAGTATCTGGAGATTGAGAAATTCGCGTTAGCACTCATCAATGCCTCGAGAAGGCTGAGGCCTTACTTTCAAGCGCACTCCATAACGGTCCTCACCGACCAACCCTTGAAGCAGGTGTTGTCTAAGCCAGACGTGTCTGGAAGATTAATCAAATGGGCCATCGAATTGAGCCAGTTTGACCTATGCTTCGAGCCCAGGACCGCGATACAGGCTCAGGTTGTAGCGGATTTGTTGGTTGAACGCTTTGGTTTAGAACCTGCCGTTGAGGAGAGTGAGGGGTTATGGGTACTGCACACGGATGGTTCCTCAACCTCTCAAGGGGGAGGAGTAGGAGTGGCCCTCAGAAACCCCGATGGGATTGAGCTGGACTTTGCAATCAAGCTGGATTTCCAAGTCACTAATAACGAAGCAGAATATGAAGCCCTCGTGCAAGGATTGAATATTGCTTTTCAGAATGGAGCCTCTAGAATTACCGCTTATGTGGATTCACAGTTAATTGCGAGCCAGATTGAAGGAACTTATGAGGCTCGAGAAGCCACCATGGTACAGTACTTAAGTAAAGCCAGAGAAATCATTGGGAAGTTCAAGGAGTTTCATCTACTTCAAGTGCCGCGAGGAGAAAACGAGCGTGCGGACGCTCTGTCAAAGTTTGCATCAGCTTTGGAGGGCACTTCCGAGCGTTCTGTTACGTTCCTTAGAACTGAGGAACCTTTGATCAAGGAAAGGGTCGCCCCCAAGATAATCGCCATGATCGATCCAAACGAGCCCTGTTGGCTGGACGACATCGTCGTTTTCCTTAGGGATGGAATTCCCCCCACTGACAAGGTGGAAGCTAGGAAAGTCCGAGGTAAGGCCCCTCGTTTCGCTTTGGATCCCGAGGGGAGGTTATTCAAGAAATCATTCCAAGGACCCCCAATGAGATGCCTGAGGCCCTCGCAGGCGAAGGAGACGCTTGAACTCATCCACAATGGAAGCTGTGGGAATCATTCCGGAGGGCGTATCTTGGCAAAAAAGGTTCTGAGAAGTGGGTTTTATTGGCCTACAGTACTCCAAGATGCCATTGAATTTTCGAGGAAGTGCCCTAAGTGCCAATTTCATTCAAATCTCCCTCAATTGCCGGCCGCACAGATGGTCCCAATAGACGTCTCTTGGCCTTTTGACCAGTGGGGAATAGACATCGTGGGCCCCTTGCCCATGGCTGTGGGACAAAAGAAGTTTGTCATTTTAGCCGTCGACTACTTCACCAAGTGGGCCGAGGCCGAAGCCGTTGCAAAAATCACTTTCAGGGTTGTGAGGGACTTCATTTGGAAAAATATCATTTGCAGGTACGGCATACCGAGGGTGCTCATTTCTGACAACGGATCCCAGTTCATAGCAGCTGACACACGAGAATGGTGTTCTGAGTTGGGGATCGAGCAGCGATTTACCTCTGTAGGACACCCTCAAGCCAATGGGTAAGCAGAAGTTACCAACAGGATTATCTTGCAACATCTGAAAACCATGCTTGAGAGCAAGAAAAGTGAATGGGTTGAAGAGCTGCAAGGAGCGCTTTGGGCTTATCGCACTACCCCACGAGCGGCCACGGGGGAAACACCTTAGGCGCTCGTTTATGGGTCAGAAGCAATGATACCGGCGGAGATAGTAAACGAATCCGCTCGCGTCGGTTATTTCGAGCCTCAGCTCAACGATGGCAACAGGAGCTTGGAGTTGGACTTGCTGGATGAAAGGAGAGATAAAGCCTGGGCTAAGATCCACCATTATAAAGCCTCTGTGGTCCAACAGTACAACAAGCGTGTAAGGGAAAGAACTTTCCAGCTGGGAGACTTGGTTTTGAAGAAAGTGGAAGTGTCTAGGCACGTGGGGAAATTGGACCCCAATTGGGAAGGCCCATTCAAGGTCGTACAACTCAGAGCTAACAACACTTACACCCTGGAGACACTTCAAGGTGAGCGCTTGCTTCGCCCTTGGAACGCATGTAACCTCCGGCGGTTTTATGTTTAAAAGCTCTTTGCAAACCCTGATGTAACAACCCTCTTTGACGGGTTCTATGTACTTCCAATCACAAGTAAACGGTAACATAATCTTTTTAATTTCTCTAACACTCCTGTTTCTTTGGTTGCTTGAATGGATAAGTCCCACGTCCCTCGTCTTGGCGAGCGTGGTTGGCAACCCATTCCAATATGTATGCTGTTATCTCGTATGGGTTACGCTTGCCAGCACTCTACTCCACATGGGGGGACTGGTTACGCTCACAACCAATTAGGCGAATTGGAAGAAGATTATGAAGAAAATCCTAGTAGGCCTTGGCTGTTTCTTAAAACGCCTTGCGCTCGAAAACGGGATCTCTTACAGAGAAAGTCCTAGTAGGCCTTGGTCGTTTCTTAAAACGCCTTGCGCTCGAAAACGGGATCTCCTACAGAGAAAGTCCTAGTAGGCCTTGGCCGTTTCTTAAAACCCCTTGCGCTCGAAAACGGGATCTCCTACAAGAGCAAATCCTAGTAGGCCTTGGCCGTTTCTTATAACGCCTTGCGCTCGAAAACGGGATTTCCTGCAGAGCCAGAAATACGACAAGAGCCAGAGCGCTCGAACGATGGCCTCAGAATCAAGAAGGTATTGCACAAGTCTTGAACGAGGGCAACCACTCAGTAAGACCCTTGCAAATACTCAAGACTTAGTAAAATTCCCCCAAAGTTAAGAAGAAATCGCACGAGCCTTGAACGAGGGCAGCCTCTCCATAAGACCCTCGTATATACTCAAGACTCATCCAAATTTTTAAGAGCAAAAACAAAATTTATACAAGTCTTGAGTGGGGGGCAATCTCACAATAAGACCCTCACGATCGCTCAAGACTTAGACAAATTTTCAAGGCTTATGACAAAAGCAAAAATTTACACAAGTCTGAGTGGGGGGCAATCTCACAATAAGACCCTCACGATCGCTCAGGACTTAGACAAATTTTCAAGATTTATGACAAAG
Source organism: Lantana camara (assembly GCA_037501455.1). Taxonomy (NCBI): domain Eukaryota; kingdom Viridiplantae; phylum Streptophyta; class Magnoliopsida; order Lamiales; family Verbenaceae; genus Lantana; species Lantana camara. Next base: position 22,335,054 of record CM074855.1, on the reverse strand, counting down.
GCAAAAATTTATATAAGTCTTGAGTGGGGGGGCAATCTCACAATAAGACCCTCACGATCGCTCAAGACTTAGACAAATTTTCAAAGATTTACAGAAGTTAACAAAATTTCTCAAAGTCATAAAGGCTCATCAGAGAAATAAAACATCCACAGAGTATGCTACACACAGTCTTATTATTACAAGATTTGTTCCAGCAAGCTCTAAATATGAGTTCTGATTCATAAATAAACAAAAGAACACAGTCATGAAAAATGGGATGTATATTCACTGCAAGAAACATTACAAGATAAGGGCTCAAAGGCCACTGAACATTGTTTCAAAAGAAGGGAAAAAAGGCATTAAAACAGGAAAATACAGAGGAAAGCTTCAGGCGGCTGGGGCAATGTCTTCATCAACGATCACCAGTACATTCTGGGCCACGGGGCCATGAACTGGGCCCTCAGGCTCTTGCGGTTGGGCTTGGGGATCGTTGGGCTCATTTGCACCAGGAACGGGGACGTTCGCACCCTCGACAGCTGGGACAGGGGCATCTTCCATGATAGGCGCTTGGGGCTCATCTTCAAGGTCATTATCCTGAGCGGATTGAGCAGCATCCCCTTCCCTATGAGAGTCCGTGTACTCATCTTGGATCAGCTTAACCAAGAATTCGTACTCCATCTCAGCAATGGCGTCCGCGGGGTCGTTGGGGTCCTCATCCACTTCCTCACAACACTCGTTGAACATGAGCCCCGTGCCCTCTGCTCCCTTCATGGCCGGGTCAGTCAGCCCCTTGTGGATGCCCTGCTCAACGGCTAAGTTGAAGGCATTCTGGGCCTCGTCCAAGCAGTGCAACGAGGCTGCGAAGTTAAAGGTTTTGGAGTGGCAGAACTTGATAAGAGCCTCCTTGTTCGCACGCTCCAGACTCCGAGGCCACTCGCTCACGGCGTCGTTGAATTTTCTCTCGGCCTCCAGAGCCCTCGTCTTCCAGCTTTCCCGCTCTGTCTCTGCCTTCTTGAAGCGCTCGTTAGCCTGGGCTAACTGGACGCTCAAGCCGCTTCGAGCGCTCTCCACCGCCTGGAAATCCTCCCTCAGTTTTCCCAGCTCTTCCTCCGTTTTGTTGTACAAATCCTTGAGGGATTCATACTTTGCAATCTCAGCGTCCAGCTCCGCTTGAATCTGAGCCGGATCGTTGGAACGAGCCATCTTCTTATACTTGGCTTTGCGGTCAGCATAGATGGAGGCTCGCATTTGCACATTTCGGAGCCGGGGAAGAACTTGCTGCATAAGTTGGAGGAAAGGGAAGTGTTAGCCAAAAAAAAAAAAAAAAAAAATGCTAACTTACAGAAATTAGCAAAGAAAGCAAGGAGTTAAGACTTACGGAGATTAGTGCGTGGGCCGCATCATAGGTCACCTTCTCCACAGGCTCGCTGAAGAGATGCCGGTGGTCCGCCGAGAACTGGGCCTTGCTGTAAAGATTCTCGGTGACAGCTTGAGCGAGCGTGCCAGGCCTCAGCAGAACTGGCCCACCGTCGGGAGCACCTGTGAAGTCTCTGTCCCCTCGTCGGGAGAACTCCCATAAGTGTTCCTCCTCTGAAGAGGAAGTATCTCCCTCGCCTTTGGGGCCCTCGGCCACCTGCTTGCCCTTACCTCTTATTGCCACTGAATCGGGCATCCTCTTCCTCTTGCGGGAAGGCCTACTGGCGCTCTGTGGGGCCTCGGTTATTGCTAAGGTGGTTATTGGCCTCGTTTGTTCTGTGGCCAGAGGGGGTTGAACGCCTCCCGCTCGTTCTGTAGTCAGTCGCCTCCTGGTCTCTCTGTCGGCCAGTCTACTCTCCCCTCGCCCACGAGGGGGTTGGACCTCTGGAATAGCGCTCGAACTAGCGCCCTGGCTACCACTACGAGCGTCCCCACGATTGCTACTGTAGCACCCGGGACGATAGGTGCCACATCCCCCGCACTATGAGTCTAGTCCACACATGAAATGGATAGTCCAAGCATGAACCGGACTCATAGCGAACGGGAGACAAAATAAAAAAAACCTTGCTAGGCGGAATCTAACCCCATACCAAATAACTCAAGAAAACCAAATGTGCAATGCGGAAGAAATAACATATAATTCATACTTTTCAACAATTACTACAAGTCCAACAATTCCAATACATAATTTAAATCCATCATGCATCCTAACAACGGGTTCAGCTAAACATGCAACCTGTCCCGAAGCAATAATCAACAATGAATCATAGTTGGCACACAGGCCCAATTACGTCAGGAGATACGATTATAACATATCAATATGAAATGGGACTCGAGTGTACAAGTGTGACTCGATCAAGAATGCAATGACTCGACTCCCGCCTAGCCAACACCTGCAAGAACTGAGAAGGGGGAAAGAGGGGTCAGTCTCTAGAAGACTGAGCGAGCAGGAGCTATACATATATATATAAAAACATGCACATGCAGGTCATAAATCCCGAGCAAAGTTTTATTTAAAGTTAGTTCCCACGAGGGCAATAAAAGGACTAAGTAATGCTCGGATTTTACGACTAATTCATATTAAATTCAAAAGTTCATAATTCATACATAAACATAATGGCTCGGCGAGTGAGCGTGCATAATCTCCAACCAAACTCCGACCGTGTACGACAAATATCAATAATATCTTAAATAGGTGGTCATGCAATATATCATAATACACGCAGATCATATATCATATCCTAAACATATTCGTTTGGGCAATCCGTGTCCCGGCCTTCCCGCACGGTGCCTATCAATCATAAACATAATCATACTCATAATCATAATCATAAAATAAGTTCCAACCTTCTTCCTCCGGGTGGTGGACGGGTTTGCAAGGCCCGACCACCTCATACATTGACCCAGGGGGGTACATGAATCCCCCAAGGGCGCTCAGCTACCATTCCACGCTAATCTCCTAGCGAGTTCAGGTCTCTGTTAAATGGTTGGGACTAGTACAAGGGATCACCGTCGGCCCTTGCCTCCCCGGATAGCCACTTGCACTAAGTCCCTGGGCCCGTGCAATCATAACATACATACATAATCTCGCCAAAACATTTACTTCATACTTTGGATACATACTATAAGAAATCATACCTTACCGTGTAACTCGGCATATGCTATATACGTACCTCTCCGTGTCATCCTAATCCGCAGCTAGCATGAAGACACACGGTTTGGAGCATAGCCTCATTACAAAACCATTTTTAAGCTTATATATGCTCATACGTATAATTTCAGAAGAATTTACTCAATGACTCCACTTGTAAAGATAACATATATATAAATAAGATTTTAGGCCAAAGCTTGTCACATAAGGGTTATAGGGTTTTATACATAACTAGAACGAAAACACCCTCACCTGGAAGAAGGCAACGAGGATACAAGCTAGGTCGGGTGCCTATTGATCATGATATCTCCTCCCTGGAGATGAACTGTACAAGAGAAAGACATAATGTGTACTCATGAGAAATGAATCAATATGAAACCAATTAGGACGCACGGCATTAACATGAGGTGTTCGTGAAATGCTATGTCATGATTCAGTACACAATGGATCATAAAATGTCATGAGTTGATGTGATCATGTTCATGCACACCATTAAGTTCATTTTAAACACATAAATGATTCAATCAATCAATCAATCCATAATAAATTACAATACATGTTAAAAATGCATAAGGATCAATTAGGCATGTATATAATGCATATAAGTCACATAAGGAGTCTAGGAGGTGCATGGAAGGCGATAGAACGAGTTTAGGCCAAGTTTAGCAAAAGTTAGGAAAAGTTGACAATTTACGAAGATGCGCAAGCTGTAGAAAATTGGGTATAACTTGAGTTTGAGAAATTGGAATTAAGTTTTGCTTGTTGGAGGTGAAACTAGACACATAGATGTTTTCAAGGATATGTGGCACGAATCATGGTTCAAAGCGAGGTGAAAATGACGTAGGTTCGAAGTTGGATGAATGCAGATTGTCGAAGAAGTGGCGACACCAAAATTAATTGATCATATCTCATAAATGAGAAAAGATATTAAGATGATTCCAATTGGAGGATGTTCTAGACTTCAAGAGGTTTCCTTGGGTTCAAACATCAGGTCAATCCGAGTTCGTATGAGGGAGAACGAAGCAAAACAATCTCAGGCTGAAACAGGGGAGGGTCCAACGTTTCTGCATCAAATCCACCCCCGTGGATTTTTCCAAAAGGAAAAATCCACCCTCGTGGATTTAGGTCAGTGGCGAAAAAAATGCAGAAAACAGGGCACAAACGTGGGAGAAGACCAAAAATCACCAAAACACCTCAAACTCAACCCAAATCACTTAAAACATTTAGTATACCACGTAGGAACATCAAACGCAAGTTTAGGGCAATTAAGAACACATTAATTCACAAACCCAACAAATATAAATACATATACATACACCTATGTACACATATATACATACACATACCCTTGCTCCAAGAATAGAAACAACCAAACATAAAACTCATGGATTCAAGTATTAGAGCAACAAATACATACAAATTCATGCTTCAAACTCAAAGAAATTCAAACTCTATCTTAATTAACATATATACAAAATCCACATAATACCTTGGAGAAATGCAAGGAGAGGAGGAGGATAAGAGCTTGAGTTCTTGTCTTGAATGGAGAGGAATGAGTTTGAATCCCTTGCCTTCCTTGTTTTTGCTTGGGTCCGATTTGGGGGAAGAAGGGATAAAGGGTTTAGAGTTTCTCTTGGAAGAGAAAGGGGAAAAAGAATGAATGAAATGTGAGGGGGAGGGGAAAGGATCGTGTAATGTAGGGAAGGAAAATGGGAGAATTGCACTTTGGTCCCTCCACAAATTAAGTACTCGATTTGGGTCCCAAGGTTCGGATAGGTGAGCAATTGGGGTCTAATTAAAAGTTCGATTGAGTCCAAGGATTTCATATAATTTCAAATAAGTGCATAAGTGAAATAAAACTTTTAATTAGCAAGAAAACATGTTATAAACGAATTTAAATAGCATAATCAAGGTTCATATAAATCATCTAGGTCACGTAATGGAAATTAATTCACGAAAGTAGAATATATTAAAAGTCCACTTAGCATATAAAACACATATAAGTCACATAACTCTCGGTCTAACCCACTCGTGACGTCATACCTGTACGGCCGAAAAGTCGGGGCGTTACAGCTACGATTGCGAGGGCGCTGTTGCTCGCGCTGTTGGTCCCCTTGTTGGGCTTGGTTCCTGTTGGCATGAGCGAAGCGTGCGGCTTGTCTGATTCCTCCTGCCATTTCTATTATAGCAACTCCTGCAAAAATGGAAGGTACAAGGGTTATAAATCCTTCAAAAGAATTGTTAAGCGTGCAAATTACAAGTACAGAAAAGCAGTTAGTATTCATTCCTATCTAAAGTTAGTGCCCTAAGAATCTGACCGTCTCTCTCTATATCACGAGCCGGAGGGTTGTCAAGGTAATAAGGGTCGTCGGAAAGACCACACAGGAACATGAGTTCCGCAGCGTCTATCCAATCTTTCGCTTGAATGAGGTGGCCCTCGTCCCTCAGGGTTGCTGCCAGGCTCTTGGCCCAATCTTTGGGGAGTGCGGGTGGCAAGCGGCTCTTTGCAAACGAGCCCCATTGCGTGGGCACCCCAAAGCCCTCCTCTGTTGGAGCCTTGACGAAGATAAACTTCTCCTTCCAATCGGGGCCGTAAGTGCTCGAGGGCGAGTTGATCAGTTTCATATGTGCCTTCACCTGAACGTAGTAAAAACCGGCCTCGGGAGATGAACGAGAGGAGCTAACTACTTGAAAGAGGGTGTTGAAGTTCCGCAAGAAGGGCTCGTAACCCATGCTCCTTATCAGAATCACAAAGCAGGTTAATAGAGCCAAGCCGTTGGGCACGATTTGTGATGGACAGAGGCCCAGATCATTCAACAAGTGAGCCATCGAGATCGAGATAGGGAACCTCAAGCCTCCTGAACTCACTGTGTCCACGTTTACAACCATTTCCCCAGGAGGTGGATTATTAGCACGCTCGTGGTTTTCTGGGATTCTCCACGTATACCGCTCGTCCCAGTAAATGGGCGCCATCATCGTTTTCACGTCTCCCACGGTAACTGTGCTGGGAGTCTCATCGGGCGTGCGCTCGGTAGCCTGGTAACCTGATCCTTCACCCTCCTTAGGCCCTCTGGATTTCTGGGATTTCTTGCTTTTTCCTTTATCACGGGCTCTTTCTGAAGGCCCGGTTATGGCTTCAGCCACTGGAAGCGGGTTCACGACGGCCACAGTCACGGTATGGCGGTGGGGATGGGTGGCACTCTGAGTTATGGGGAGAACAACCCCTTGCCTCTCTGCCTCCATTACCAGATTCATCTCCTCAAAGAGAGGATCCACTCCGCCAGGATTCCTATCCTCCATGGCCATCACTGCCGCCCCCAACTCCTCATCTCTAGGGGAATCGGGGGAAGAGGAACTCTCAGTGGCCATTTCATTGATTTCACGGGCAAATTCCTCAACATGTTGGTCAGCCATGGCAGAAGCTGAGATTTGGGAGAAATTCAGTCTCGGTTAGACAATGGGGTTTTCTTGGAAAGAGATTAGGGTTTCCTCAAGGAGAAAAATCTAAGGGGTTATGAAATCCTAAAGTCTGAATCTAAAGTTAGCAGAGTTAGAAAATTACGCTGGAAGTTTACCTTGAAGGTTTCTGATAAAATCTGGGAGAAAGGTTGAAGATGCCCTAAGAACTGGTGTGCGAGAGAATTCTTTTTGCAAAGGATGCTTGGGAGTTCTGAATGCGTAAAGAGTAGCAAGATTTCAGAATCCCACATTTATAGGGATGGGAGTTGGTACCGTTTTCGGCAATGAATTCAAAATGGTAATCATTTCCCGCCTGGGAAACCGCCCACTTTATGGAACCGTCACATGCTTCCCAATGCTCACGCGCCCCACGCGCGCCCGCATTTAATGCTCTGACGTTTCGAATACTCAAGAATAGTACAACGCTCAGTGCAGAAGCGTTACGAGCGGTCAGTTGAAAAGACCGCATTAATGGCACAATCAGAGGAAAATTGCTCAGCACTCCAAGACCTATACGAGCGTTACATACGAAGGATAGAACGTGTCAAAATTCTACAGTCCTTATCACTAAGGACTACAGAATTGGGCGGCAAAATGATGGGGTCAAAATACTATCGTCCCACGTTAGGACACGTGGTATCACCGAGATGATGACATCTGTCTCCCCAAGGTTGCACCCATCAATGCACGAGCGCTAAGCCCAACAAGTGCAATCCTTCTTCAGGAGTTAAGCCCAACGAGCGCTGTCACTCTCACGAGCGTCCTTCATACTAAATGATTGGCACGCCCACGTGCCAAGGGAGCCCTCTTCGAGCGTCACATTCCCTCAGAGTGGCCTCCCCTTTGGCTCGTCACTTGAACTGGAGCCTTCATTCCCCCCAGCGGATATCTTGGCTTCCAATACTCCATGTTGTCACGAGCGCGCTCTTAAGCCCTCGTTACCAACCACCCAAATGGCTCTCTGACACAACGTACATGCCCGCGCACCTGCCACTGTTGCCAGCACTAACTTTTGGCCTCTTTTGCAGAAGATTCCTCCTAGGTTTCTCTCTCACGGCGCCACGTGTTAGGGCAACATTCGGCCAGGACCACTTGGGGCAAATGACCAAAGGGCCCTTGACCCTCAACTATAAATAGCTAAAGTCATCTTCTACATTGGTAAGCATTCTGCATCACTGAAACTGTGACTGAACTTACGTTTCTTCAGACCTTGAACTGACTTGAGCGTCGGAGAGCCAAACTGGGTATCACCCCCAGTTCCCCCAGCTTGGCCTTCTGACTTTTATTGTGCTTGTCCCAACAGGTAGAACCCCCTTTCTCATCTCCGGCGAATCTCCGGCGGTTTCCTCCACAATTACAAATCGTAAAGTGATCGGATTCGGATCCTCACATTTCTGAACCCATCAGAGTTAACTAAAAATTTTATTGAAATTGGCAGTATACTAAAAATTCAAGTCTTATTCAGCGTTTAACTCTAAATATCCGTTAAAATAATTTTCATAATAAAAAAACACTACAAAATTATGCATCACAAAAATAGTCAATTCCTGTGTTTACTTTAATATAACAAAATAAAGAAAATTGCATTTTTGGTCCCATAGAAAATAGGTCAATTTTTTTTTGGTCCCGTAGTTTTTAAATTGTCCCGCACTTTTAGTTTTTCGACAAATATAATCCGAAAGTGAAAAAATTTCAATATTAGTCCCAAAAAATTTAGAAATATATATTTATAATATTTTCCCTTAATTAAAAAATAAATATCAAATATTAGGAAAAATTTTAAAAAATACCAACCGCATGATATGCATTTTATTTTTATAATAAATAATAAATTATTACATTTTAAAGTATAAGTGTTACTTTAAAATTATAAAATAAAAAAATAAAAACATTATACATAATAATATAATTAATAAAATAATTTTCAATATTGCATTTAATTAAAAATATTTAAAATTAAAAATTGAAAATAATTAATATTTATAATATTTAATTATTTCTTATATATATAACATTGTATTTATTTAAAATAATTAACATTGGGTTTAGGTAAAATTGAAAATAACTGAAAATTTATATATATTTTATTCAACAATATAATATTAATTAAAAAATTAAAAAGTAATTAATAATCATATATATTTAATGAGAACTAAAAAATAACATCAAAATTTTAAAACACTATAATAATATAACGTACAATTATATTTATACTATAATTATAATAGTTCATTAATATAATATTTAACTAGAATTAAAAATAAATTTTAAAGATACCATATTTAATTAAAAATTGTTGAATATAAATTTCTTTTGTTGATTTCGACTGAACCTACTTTTCTCTATTAGCTTCTGTTTTGTTTAGAAATCCAACAGGGCAAGCTCAAGCAAATCAGCACTAATGGAAGGAAGGATGGCAAGTTCTAGTCAGATCTCCAAGATTGGTGGAACTGAAATCAAATCTTCAAATCACTCCAATAAGAGATTCAGCAAATCAAGCAAAGACCAAATATGGCAAGGAGTTTTTCCCAATGGCTAGTGTGTCTTGAACGCACTATATAAAGCAGATCTTCAAAGAAAGAATTACACGAGTTGTCAGGCATCTTCGAGTAAGATCAGTGAAAGCTTAGTGCAGAGTATAGAATCCGAGTGATTCAGATTGGTTGTGAGAATCCGAGTGATTCAGAGTGTATTGTAAGAATCCGAGTGATTCAGAGTGTTTGTGAGAATCTGAGTGATTCAGCATTGGTAGGGATCTGAGTGATTCCAGAGAGACAGTCGGTCTCAGTTTTGTAATCCCTGGTACTACCGTGGTTAGTTCCAAAGAGGAGGTAATTTTCATTTAGTGTGTGTTAGTGAGAAAGATAAACAGGTGAAACTTATTTATCTCACTAGAGTGTTTATGTATGAGATTGCAAGGTTTTCTTGTAATCCCAAGTGCTTAATAAGAATATCTTTAAAAACTCCCAAGCTCACAACTTGGGGACAGGAGTAGGCTTGCCGAACCTGTATAAATCGCACGTGTCATCTTTGCTTCATTTGCTATTCCATTATTAACACTTGTTTTAAGTTTTTGTTCAAACTGGAATTAGTGCCATTGTTTATCAATTGGTACCAGAGCAGGCTTTCTTTCAAAACAAGGTTTAAACACCTTTTCGATCCAAATCCGCTGCTAAAATGGAATATTTTGCTGAAGCCCCTTCTCACACACGTGCACCACTTTTTGATGGTACTAATTACTCTACTTGGAAGAATCGTATGGAAGAATTCTTTATGGGCCTTGATTTCAAACTTTGGCGGATCATTACCAAAGGGCCAGAGATTCCAATGAAAGAGGTAGATGGAATTAAAGTTCTAAAGGAATTAGAAGACCTAAATGAGAAAGACGAGAAAGCATGGTCACTAAACACACGGGTAAAAAATGTTCTCTCGGTCTCATTGACTGAAGAGGAATACAATCGCGTCTCAACCTGCAAAACGGCCAAGGACATGTGGGACATGCTAAAAATCACCCACGAAGGAACCGAGCAAGTCCGAGAGGAACGGGTAGCAATTCTAACAACCCAATACGAAGCATTCCAGATGGTTCCAGGAGAAACCATCAGTCAAATGCATACCCGATTCACAACCCTTGCAAATCAAATGAGTGCTCTTGGTGAGCCACTATCTGAAGGACAACAAGTTAGGAAGATCCTGCGGTCTCTACCCAAAGAATGGACACCCAAAGTCACCGCCATTACTGAAGCAAAAAAGCTAAGTACTTTTACAATTGTTGAACTCATTGGTTCCTTAATTTCTCATGAACTCACCCTCCTGAATAAGGGAGATAAAATAGATGTCCAGAAAAATATTACCTTCTCAGCAGATGCTATCCTTAACCTTGAGGATCAAACTGATGATGAGTTGGTACTCCTATCAAGAAGAATCAGGGAAATCGCCTCAAATCGGAATAGAAACCGAAGGTTCCAGCAACCACAAAATAGCAACTTTCACCCCAATAACTCAACTCAGCAGTTCCAAAACCACAATGCTCAGTCATCCAACTCATTCCAGCAATTCCAGAACAACAAAGGTGTCTGCTACGAGTGCAGAAAGCCTGGGCATATTCGACCAAACTGCCCACTTCTAAAAAAACATCAAGATGTAAATCAACAAAGTTCCTACCTTGCAAACTAGGATCACGAAAGTGAAAAAGAGTTGTTTGACACTGAGAAGGAATGTATTGCCCTAATGGCAAATGATCAGGTAAATCTCCCTAACACCCCTCAAAATGAATTTGATGATGTTGAGGGAATAAGTATTGAAGATCTACTTGAAACTTGCGAGAACCGTATCGAGAACCTTCTCATTAAGAACAAAAAGCTAGAAGAAAATCTACTGAAAATCATCAAAGAAAAACAGGACATGGAAGGTAGATTACTTCAAGCTACTGACCAATTGAAAATTGAAAAAGAACTCTTGAAAAAATAAAATGAACACATATCTTTAGAGCACTCACGTCTTAGTAACATCATATACAAGATGGACAATGTTAAAAAGAAACAAAGACACTTCCCAAGAAAAAGATGCTATAACTGTGGTAAACTTGGTCATATTCAATACTCCTGTCACAGTTCCAGAAGCATAAGAACTAAACAGGTCTAGGTTCCAAAGACCCGACAGCTAGTTCCAGAAGCACAGACTGCACTTCTTTCTAACAACGAAGGACCCAAAGATTATTGGGTACCCAAAACCAAATGACAATTACAGGTTGAAAGCTCTGGAACATCCTGGAACAACAAGTGGATTCTCGAAAGCGGATGTTCTCGGCACATGACAGTTGTAGCAAATGATTCCAATTGGACTTGGCACAAAAGGATGGGTCATGTGAACATGGAACTCATTTCCCACTTAACCGTTCCTAAGCTTAACTTCATCAAAGACAGGCCCCGTGATGCCTACCAAATGGGGAAACAGGTTCGTTCCAGCTTTAAGGCCAAAGATGATATCTCTAGCTACCAACTAGCCTCTGGAACTACTGCACCTCAATCTTTTTGGTCCCACGAGAGCGCAACCCATGGAAGGTAAACGGAATCAAAATGATAAAGAACTTGGGAAAGTTTGACTCTAATTCTGATGAAGTAATTTTTTGTTGGGTATTCTACCCATAGCAAGGCATATTGAGTATCCAATAAGTGTAAGAGAATTGTTCAAAAATCTGTCCATTTTGATGAAACTAACCCCATGGTCAAGGACACCTTGAGCCTTGAAGTTGCAGGTTATCAGGAAGTGAATCGCCACACGATACTTCACTCTTAAACCGAGGAACCCTTTTTTTGTTGAAGGGGGAGGAGAAGTCAGAGAAGCAATCGAACTAGGAGCATATACCACCGAGAATGATAATGTTTTTATCTCTTATGATACATGTCTATGCAGGCCCTATGATAGAGGGAGTTGTTTTTATTATCTCTTATTGACAGGGGGAGTTGTTCTACTTATCTTGTCTCTTATTGACAGGGGGAGCCTTGAGCTCCTTGTGCTTAATCTCCTCATCAACAAAAGGGGGGAGATTGTTGAATATAAATTGCTTTTGTTGATTTCGGCTGAACCTACTTTTCTCTATTAGCTTCTGTTTTGTTTAGAAATCCAACAGGGTAAGTTCCAGCAAATCAGCACTAATGGAAGGAAGGATGGCAAGTTGCAGTCAGATCTCCAAGATTGGTGGAACTGAAATCAAATCTCCAAATCACTCCAATAAGAGATTCAGCAAATCAAGCAAAGACCAAATATGGCAAGGAGTTTTTCCCAACAGCTAGTGTGTCTTGAACGCACTATATAAAGCAGATCTTCAAAGGAAGAATTACACGAGTTGTCAGGCATCTTCGAGTAAGATCAGTGAAAGCTTAGTGCAGAGTATAGAATCCGAGTGATTCAAATTGGTTGCGAGAATCCGAGTGATTCAGAGTGTGTTGTAAGAATCCTAGTGATTCAGAGTGTTTGTGAGAATCCGAGTGATTCGGCATTGGTAGGGATCTGAGTGATTCCAGAGAGACAGTCGGTCTCAGTTTTGTAATCTCTGGTACTACCGTGGTTAGTTCCAGAGAGGAGGTAATTTTCATTTAGTGTGTGTTAGTGAGAAAGATAAGTAGGTGAAACTTATTTATCTCACTAGAGTGTTTGTGTATGAGATTGTAAGGTTTTTCTTGTAATCCCAAGTGCTTAGTAAGAATATCTTTAAAAACTCCCAAGCTCACAACTTGGGGACAAGAGTAGGCTTGCCGAACCTGTATAAATCGCACGTGTCATCTTTGCTTCATTTGCTATTCCATTATTAACACTTGTTTTAAGTTTTTGTTCAAACTGGAATTAGTGCCATTGTTTATCAAAAATAAATTTAATAGCATAATAAAAAATCATTATAATAATATTTAATTATATTTATATTATAATCATAACAATTTTATATATTTGTATTAAAAAAAACAGAATTAAAAATGAATTAACAAAATTGTTGTCAAAAATAAATTTTTTACGCTTTGGGACTACGTTTGTCGAAAAACTAAAAGTGCGAGATGATTTAAAAACTAAAGGACAAAAAAAAATCGACCTATTTCCTATGGGACTAAAAATGCAATTTTCTCTAACAAAATATTTACTATTCACGGACTAATCTACTTGGATTATAACAAGGCAAGTAAACAATTTGTGAGAGTGCTTCAGTGCAATATCTGTTCACGTTCACACAGTATACGACACCATCAAAATAAAATTTAAGTATCCCTACAGTACTTTCGTTCCAATTCAAAAACATTATAAAATGCTTACAAATGAGAATTAAATAAGAAAACGCAAAATAGATGGTTTTTTCAATAGAGTTTTATACGGTTCACTCCTATAAGATCTCGTTTACGTTGGCGCAAAGGATATGGGAGGATAAGTTTTGATATGTTAGTCAAACATAAACTATTAGTCTTATTCTCATATTTACTTTATCATTTTTGTAATACCGATATCAAATGTTTGCGAAGGAGGTTTGTTTACTTTTATATTCATATTTTGATATGTTTTTGTTTAATTTTACATTTTTATCCTCCAATTTTAAAACATGAAGCCCTGTATTTTGAGGTAATTTAATTTTAATTTATGGGGCCACATGTAATTACAAGTCATGTGAAACTTAACTCGGCAAAATTGCATGTGAAGGGGCTCTGCCTTTTTCAGTTCAATCAAATAGGCTTGGACAATTATAACTGGTTTTAACGGTGTGATTGATATGCATAATGAAATGAAACATGAAGGAATAAATTTTAGAATGAAATGAACACCCAACAGGATGACTTTATTATAGTATTCTTATGATTAATACGTAAAGTAATAGAGTTAAGAATGAAATAAAGATTTTAAATTTATTTTATTTATATTATTCATAATAATAATAATAATAATAATAATAAATTATTATTATTATTAAGTATATGATTAAAAATACTTTTTGTATTAAATATATATTTATTTTTTTATGTCAAGTAATAATATATTTTTATATGTAATTATGTTGTTACTATTTTATATGGTCTCAGTTTCTCACACGAGGGTTGGGTCTGGATTTGGATTTGGGATCCATTGGACCCGACCCAATTGTCATCCCTATATATAACCCATTACCATATGGCAGCAGCCCACCACCTTTGTGCATTAGCGGTTAGAGTTGGTTCTAAAAGAAATACGATTAATAATTAATTTCATGTATAGATCATAGATGATATTGATACTACTTTCTTTCTTAGATATATCACAGTGAACTTTGTAACATATTAACATATATACATCAATTATTATTATTATATAACATATATTTCATAATTCAATATATTAAAAGATTAACTTTTCGAGTTCGATTTATATGATTCGAGTTCGAGCCAAGCCATAAAATCAAGTAAAAGTTCGATTCGACTCGTATGCATTACACTTCATAGTCTAATGGAAAAAACAATCTAAATTTACCATTTAAAAAAAAAAAAAATCATGATTGCAATCTAGTCCCCACGACATTAATTTTTTCAAAATAATTGGAAAATTTTGTTAAAAATTACGGTAATTGTTGCTTAAATCTGACTCGATTAAAACAATTAATTGGAAGAGAGGAATATTTCATATTTGTCGTGTGGTTTATGAAAATTTTAGAATAGTTAATGACTAATTAAATACCAAGTATAATATATTTTCTATTTAATTGATTAAGATTTAGACGAATCGAATTCGTCTAGAATAAACTTCCATTAAAAATAATTGATTAAACACAATAATGTGAACATTCTCCTGTCAAATTCTTGTACTCCATGATAGAATATATTTCTTTTCTGCACAATTTAAATTCAATGGCATACTCTAAATTATGTCAGGAATTATTCTACTTTTTATGAGGTCACAACAGATCAGTCTGGTCCTTTTCTTTAACTGCCGAAAGGATCAAGTATTTTTGTTTTAAATTAAATACTATACTATATGATATTTTTATTTAAATTTAAAAATTTTATATTTAAAGATATACATGTGATCCAAAATTTATTATAAAATTTTGAGTGGATAAAAAGCAAATGATAATATACCAAGGATTGTAAAATGCACAAAATACAATGGAAAAGTAAATGGACATTTTTGGGGTTAAGTGTAATTAATAATCATTAATTTTTTTTTTATGTTTTTCAAAATGTCAATTTCATTGTCTTTTATTTTGAAAAACTTAATCATTGACTTTGATCATTTTACTTTTTTTTTTGGGATCATTTTTACTTGATAATTGATATACAATTTGTATATTTAATCATAAATTAATTGCTTTTATTTATTCTAGTTTGTATATAAAATATCTTCTTAGGAATGTTTGCAAATTTAAATATTTTCTAATATAATCTGGAAATCTTTTTGTAAGAAAAAAAAAATAGGGTTATTTACGTCTGATCTCCAAATGAGATAAAGATAGTTACATGTAGCACTCCGTATTTAAATATAATTATAATTATACCTTATTTAGAGAATTTTAATTGTATTTAACCCCAAAAATGTTTATTTTTTTCTAATTAATATATTTTTATCTAAGAACTATCTATAATCAATAAATATGTTACCGTGAAGGTTCACATTTTTTTTTATTATTTTTTTATGAACACAAACACCTCAAGTGATAGGAGGGATTCGAACCCATGTCGTTGCCTTCAAGTTTCACATAATTATAATATTCTATTTAGAATATAAGTGTAATTGTATCGGAATATGAGGTATTAATCATTCCATCTAATTTGGAAAATTAGAATGAAATTTTGATCAATCTGCATTTAAAGGTTTGAAAAGGATGAACCAATTAGATCAGCGCATTTTACTCATGTAAATAAAACTTGATATAAAGAATATCAAGATCATTACATTAATCTTAAAAGTTGACAAGGCAAACTATTTATAAAGAAAAAGGAAAGTGATGAGATCATGAAACTTGAAATCAAATCAAATTTAAATATCTCCACAAGATAATAGGATCATGTGAACAACAAATGTCTTCCCTCAATTGATGGCTTGAACTGTTCAACATATATATATATATATATATATTGGTTTTATAAATTATTTATGTGGGTTGAATTAGTACGAACTATTAAGATTATAAAGTTCTTCCTATCAATAATAATTGTGTACTTAAAAACTCGAATATAAAATATTTGATTAAATTAGCATAATGCTAAATCGATAAATTACACCAGTTTGTGGTATATTTTTTCGTCTATATATATATATATATTAATTATTTATATATTTATTTATGCGATAAGATTAGCCTGTTCTGCAACATTATTGGTGGGGTCTTTTTTTTGAATTTTTATTTTATAAAATTTAAATTTTGAAAACAAAAATGTAGGACTGCAACTTGAGCTGTTAATTGATGATGAATATAAGTTTTAATTAATAAGTTGGTGGGGAGAATGATTAGAAACCTAACTTTAAGACAAGCTGTGTGCAGAGCAGTTGTTTAATCATAAAAATATAGGAATTTCAGAAAAAAGATCTTTGAAGAATCTTAAGAAATAGCTGTTTTTCTTTAGTATAAACATAGGATTACTCTCTTGCTTTTACAAAAGTGCTTTTGGACAGACTTTCACCTGTGTATCAAGACATACTTTGTCTACTGCTTTCTGCAAAGTGCTTCACAAACTGTATTTGATTTTTATATTATTCTATTTTTTTTTTCCCTGTTTTGTTTTGAATATTTTAAGGATAAGTCTGATAATATTCTTTGCCACCATTTTCTTGACAACTTTTGCTAAAAGGATAAATACATTGATTCTATACTGGAGGGACGGAGCCAGGATTTCATATAAGAGGGGTAAAATTTTAAAAAATATATAATTTTTTTAAAATAAATATTATTTTATTTAATATATATAAATAAAATAAATATAACTTAAAACTCTAAATTCTTTTTACTCATAGTGCCTATATAAATAAAAAATAAATAAATTAATCTCAATTTAATATGATTTAAAATAAAATAATAAAATCAAATAACAAAACAACATAAACAAATAAAATGTCATTTATCTTTAGTCACATAAAAATACGATATTTATTTAAAATAAACATACTGAACTACAATTAACAAATTTATTATAAATATTATCCACAATAAATGAAAAAAAAAAAATTTTTTTTGACAACCAAATCCCTCAAAGGGGAATATTATAGCAAATCATAAGGAACAATAAAAAGAATACACGAAGCAACAATAACGCAGGCCGAAGCCGCAATTCCAACAGATTTGTGAGCTATTATATTAGCATCACATTTTGTAAAAGAAAATGACTCTTTGAAGATTGGTCCTCTCAAGTTGATCTCGTTCTGATGCGGCTGTAGTTCCACAGTCGCTTTTTCTCCAAATTGAGCACAAATAGCTGGGCCTACAACATATAACTCTGGCCAAAAAATTTCCCGGAAAAACACAGGAAAAGAAAAAACAAAACTTCCAAACGGAAGGGACAAAACTTCCATACGGAAGGAATAAAGCTTCCATACGGAAGAAACGAAAGAGAACAAACCAAAAAGAAAAAAACAGATAAAGAAATCCTCTGTGAACAGAAGAATTCGCCAGATCTGGGAGGAAGCCAGAAACTTACCGTAGATCCGTGAGAGTAACAAGCGGATCCCGACGGACAAACTAGAATTGAGTAAAGAACAGATTTGGGTCGATCCGACGGTGAAACTGTGTTCTTCACCGCCGGATCGAAGTTGACAGAGAAGTTTTTACCTTAATAAATGAAAATTTAAAATTACTATTTAAGATACAATCTTTTAACTAAATAATTTATCCATTATAAAGGAAAAACTAAAATTAACACGGTTCATAATAAAAGACAAACTAAAATTATTATTTAGATAAAATCTTTTAACAAAATTAACAAGGTTATGTTCATAATAAAATACAAACTAAAATTACTATTTAGATACAATCTATGCATAATAAAAACTAAAATTAACACAGTTATCTTAAAAATGGATAAAGGAACCATATTTTCTTAATATGCAGAACTCATATCAACACTAAAACACAACACAGTATATATGGATAAAGAAACCATATTTTCTTAATATGCATGGATAAAGAAACCATATTTTCTTAATATGCAGAACTCATATCAACACTAAAATACAGTATATTATCTAAAATCGTTTATCTTTATATGGTCAGATAAAAATATAATATTTTCTCAAAATATAGAACTTTGTACCAATACTAAATTATTGAAAATTAAACACATAGTTATCTATTATCTTTAATCTATTCTCAAGAGATACAATCTTTTTTTCAAAATATTGAACTAATTTATAATTAACAAATTAATCATAAACTTTATCTAAATAATTTATTCATAATAAAACTAATAAACTATAAAAGAAAAACCAATTTATTCATAACAAAACTAATAAACAATAAAAGAAAAACCAAATTAAATATAAATTAATAGTACCTTTATTGGATAAGTTGAGACCATACCAACTTCTTTTTACCACAATTTTGAAGATTAGAAAAATATGAGTTCTAAGTTGATCAGAAGACTCAAGAGAAAGAGAGGAATAGAAAACTGAGGAAGAAGACGTAGTTTAGATAAAGACAGAGAAAAAAGAAAATTGATTTGAGATTTCCAAAAGAAGATCAAAAGACGTAGTCTTCGGTAAGAGAGAGAAAAAGAAAATTAATTAGATATTTTCAAAAGAAGATCAAAACATTTTTATTGAGTTTGAGAAAAAGAATTAGTATTACAATAAACTAATACTAAAAATTAAATCAATCTAAAAATAAATTTTAACTATTATTATTGGTGAGTTGTAATTTTATTGGGGAGGGAGGGTGCAAATTTATAAATTGGGGGGGGGGGGGGGGGGGGGGGGGATTTCGGAATTGATAGAGAGATGAGATAGATGAGTAATAACATGAATTATGCAATGTGATGGTGGATCGATCGTTTCATATAAAATATGATGGATAATCAACCTTTAATTCAATATAATCTCGGATCTTGTTATTTGTCCCGGACTTACAAAATTATTAATAAATACAAGTTTAACTAGAATTATTAATCTAATCATTCTTAATCTTACTATGTAAACATGCTATATATATGTACTAGCATATGCACGGAAGTTAAATAATCCAAAATTTCATTTAATAAATAATTGACAAAATTGATAATTGAATTAGTACATAAATATAAAAAATTGAGTTTGCCACAAACTAAAAAATATGACAAAATTATTATATTTATTTATTTTTTTCTAAGGGAAGTACAAAACTATAAAACAAAAAGATCATCTAAACAATTTAGTGATACAAAAAAGGTTATCATGGAAAAAAGAGTATCGAGATTAAATATAAACATGCAATATCATCTATTTTTTAAAATAAAAAATTTCATCTAGTTTAATAAAAACAAACAGGAAAATATAGGATTACGTCATTCAAATATGCTAATTGTATGTTGCATTGTGCCATAATAAATAAAAAAATTAAAATAAGTTACAACCAATACAAATATAATAAAACCTAAAGATTTTAAAAATATCAAATAATCAAAGATTGATAGAAAAAATTACTAAAATTTGATAAGTAGAATATATTATATATAAGAAATTAAATGCAACAAATATCTCTCATCTTATAATATAAAACTGACATTTGATAGAAAAAGAAAACCTTTAAAAAGTAATACAAATTGAAATATTAAAATGATCAAAGTATAAAAATATATAAAACTTTAAAGTGAAGTAACGACGATTTCTATAAACTTTAAATTGAAATAGTTATTAATCCAATCTTTAGATCTCTCCATCAATAAAAGTGTATATATAATAATAGAATTCGATATCAAACAAAATCCAAATATTAAAAAATTGACATAAATACAAATAATTTAAAATCAAAATATTTTATTTAATTTAACTTGAATATAAATCTTTAAAAAAATAGTAATTAAATACTTATAAATAAAAAAAACTCCAAATATGTAACACCCCGACTCACAGTCGGTACAGGTAAATTATGTGATTTATCAATATTTGCGTTTTGGATTAATTGTTTACGACTTATATGAATTATTTGAACTTATATGAATTTATGTGAATTTATTCGAATGAATGTTGCATGTGATTTATTCGTTTTATTTGAGTTGGCCTTATTTGAACCTGTATTTGTTGAACCGAACCAACTTGAACCGGGAACCTTGAACCGAACCTGTGAACCGAACCGGTCCAGCCCTTAAAGGCTGAACCATTCTTCCTTTCTCCTTTCTTACGTGAAACAACAGCAGCAGCCCTTGTCCAAGCAAGAACCAAAACCCCAAGTTTGATCATCCAACTTCCCAAGCCAAGTTCTCTCTCGTTTCTTCGTCTTTTCTCGAACTTAGGTATGTTTCGGAATCCCCTCGTCGTGCTCGTCGTTTCTATGGTTTAATTTCTGAGTTTGGAGTGAGTTTAGTGTGCCTTTGTTTCCCTACGTGAATAGTAAGGGTTTAATGAAAAACTTGGATACTTGCCCTTTGCTTGATGTATTTGATTACTAGCTTCATTTATGAGTTGTATAGGTTGTATATGTTGTATTTATTGCATTTAATCTTTGGTTGGTTGAGCATTTATGAATGATCATGATTTTTGCTTGAAAATTTCATTCCCTTGATCATGCATTTTAATTCCGTTTTCTTGAGTTATTTGAGTGTTTATATGTCAAGCATGATTTATGTGTATTGTTTGTGCATTTTGAGAAGTTGTGGCAATTTTAAGGGTTGGATTTTTGGCCATTTTGGCACCATTTTGGAGCTTCCCCTGTTTCTGTAAAAAATTTTCTGCTCCAGCTTTCGAACCAGGCCGGAACGGCCGTTCCCGCCCAGTTTCAAACTGGGAACGACCGTTCCCAGGCCAAATACTGTTCATGCCGAGAGTGGGAACGACCGTTCCCAGTTTGTACTGGGAACGGGAACGGCCGTTCCCATGGCCGGAACCCTTCTACTGGGTCAAATCCGCGAGGGTGGATTTTTCCCTTTGGAAAAATCCATGGGGGTGGATTTGAGGCAGTAGCTCTGGAAAAATCCGCGAGGGTGGATTTTTCTCTTTGGAAAAATCCATGGGGGTGGATTTTGCCACTTTTTCTCTTTGCCTTGTTTATGCAATTGTATGATTTTAAATGCTTTTCTTTTGCATATTAATTGTTATAATTTGATTGTTTTGCATAATAAATTGTAAATAAATATGTTATGCTATGATTTGTGAATTCTATGATTTAATTGTGACATTTTATCTATGAACGTGAATCATGCATTTTGCCGAGCGTCTTCTTTGGTTCATATAGAGTCTAAGTCTTGGGCTTTCGTGTTTTCTTTTCAGAGGAGGTTCCAGTTGACGAGCCCGAGGCGTAGGTTGTTCACGTCTGCTCATATTTTTTGTCACGCACAAGGTGAGGTGTAGGAATTTTATTAGCTAAGCGACCTAAAGACTTATGTGATGTTTTCCGGCCGTGCATGTGACTATATATTATATATATAGATATGTACGTGTTGATTAGAATACGTTTATGATCTTGTGAACAACTTTGTTTTGGAAAAGATATTAAATAAGCTTATGTAAGCTATGTTTTGGAAAAGGCTTTACAATTCTGTTAGCGAGATTGCCATGAAAGATTTGGCATTTGATATGATATGATTTGTATGTGTGGATCCAAGGAGCTACGGGTAAGGAACCCTCGGGACGGTTCGGGCCGTCGAGGTTCGGCCTGTGCGTAGTCTCCATCCGATATATCACACGCGACCCATGGGAGTTTGGGAAGGTGTGATATTTCGATGCCTTCGGCGTAAAAACCGGGGAGGGCACGATGTGGGCTCGCTACCCCTCGTGAGTCTGTATATGTCTGGATGGTTAGGGCCGCCGGTGGCTCTTCCATCATTGGTGTAGAGGAGAGTGTATGATTTCCGTTTTGTTTGTTCTGAGGAGTAAAGGTTGGAAGCTCGTTCTCGCCGAGCATTATGTTTTGTTATGTATGTTTGAGAAGTATGAATCGGGATAGTGTTTATGAAATGTTTTAAAGTATATGTATTTGTTTTGGAAAGTTTTAGTTTGTAAAACCTATTCCGGTTCATAGTTTCGCCATTTGCTTTGTGCTCTGCTCTATATATAGGTAGGGTGTGGGTGTGCGTTAGCCCCCTCACTCAGTCAGTTGACTGACTCCTCGTTTACTCTTTTAGTTGCAGGTTTTGGGAGCGTGAGCTAGGCGGAGAAGTGTGTCTGCTTTATACACTTGTCGGTCTAGGTTTCGTTAGGTGCATTTACATACCTGCACTTTATTATTTTGTAGTTGTATAGTTATGATTTGTATATACTTATACACTATTTTGTTCGAGCCGGGATGGCTTTTGTATAGGATGTGTTGGTACTTATATGTAATTATTATATGGATAGGTGTGGGTTGGTACCTATACATATATATATATGTGATGATTTTGCTTGTTGCTTTTATTTATTCGCTTCCGCGCACTCTGTTTCCGTTTGGTTTAGCTCCGCCTAGCCTAGAGTGTGTGTTTGGTCTCCCGTTCGCTATGATTCGGATTCGGGTGCGGACATTCCATTTCGTATTCGGGTTCGGATTATGGTGCGGGGGATGTGGCCCTACGTGTGGGTGCTACATCCTGAAGTGGTATCAGAGCGCGGTTGCAAAACCGGGCTCTAGTGTCGTGTGGGTCTGTCTAGGTCGTACGGCTTAGGACAATGTGACTTTTGATTATGTGCATGTGTGATTTGAGTATGTGATTACTTGACTAATTGATTACTTGATTACTTGATTATTTTCTTAAATTGTATACATATTCATACCCTAATTTACATGCATCCATATTGCTTGAATTTGTGAATTTCAGGATGCCTCCAAGAAGACATAATAATCGTGAACGGACACCTGATTTGAATGAACCGGCTCCACAGAATGCACCTCCGCCACCACCTATGAATGCGGAGAATATTGTCCAAGCCCTACTCAATCAACTCCAACAAAATCAAAGGGGTAATGCAAATCCGGGTGAAGGACAAGATATTTCCGCCGTATATAGGGACTTCCGGAACAACAATCCTCCAAAGTGGTATGGAGGTGATGACATTAAGGCGGAAGAGTGGTTGTCTGAGATTCGAGGTATTTGGGAGATATGTCCAGGGACTTCCCAGGACAAGGCTGTTTGCACCGGGCGTATTATTCAAGGGCCAGCGGCTATTTGGCTCAGGAGTGTGAGGTCCAGGCTTGAGAGAATGGGAATGGAATTCAACTGGGAGACGTTTGTGCAGGAATTCCATGAGAAATACATCCCTCATAGTGCACAAGAACGTCGCCTCCAAGAGTTCTCCAATTTGAGGCAAGGCAACCGGACGGTGGAGGATTATATTTTGGAGTTTGAGAGGCTAGCTCCGTATGCTACTCACATCACCGATCACGATGATCATAAGGCCCGAAAGTTTCTTCATGGACTTCGTCGGGATATTCAAGAAGCTTTACAAGCTGCTAATGTGAGTACTTGGGCCAAGGTTACAAAGAGGGCAATACAAGTTGAGGCCCAAATGGCTCGGTTGAAGCCTCCGCCTTTCTCTTCGACTCGAGGATCGGGATCAGGTTCTGGATTGGGTAAGAGGCCCATTTCTTATGCTCCACGAGCTCCTGTTCCACCGGCTTTTCGTCCCCAGGGTTTAGGGAACAAAAAGCCCCGTATTACCGGTCCCGTGGCACCTCCTGCTATTCCAGCTCGACCGGCTCCAGCTCAGGGACCATCCGTTTGTTCTTATTGTCAGGGGAGACATCCGGTGGAGAGGTGTTGGAAGCTTCAGGGTAAATGCTATGCGTGCGGGTCTTCTGATCACTTGATTGATGCTTGCCCGAATAGGAGACCGGTTGTGCAGGCTCGCGTGTTTGCTTTGGAGGGAGAGGAGGAAGCTGCTGATGTCGACCCAAACGCTGTGATAGAAGGTACAATAAACATTCATGGCATATCACTACATGCATTGTTTGATCCCGGGGCTACGCATTCATTTATTTCCCGGGATATTGTTGCTTCTTTGCCTTTACTTGATGAATTATCTGCGCATGTGTATGTGGTGAATACTCCTTTGGGAGGATCTGTGGAAGCTGACAGGGTGTTCAGGGAGTGTCCGGTAGTGTTTGAGGGCCGAGTTTTTCCTGCAGACTTGATAGTTCTACCGTTGAAGAAGTATGAGGTTATTCTTGGTATGGATTTTCTCTTCAGATACCGAGCTCAGTTGGACTGTCATGAGAAGAAGGTTTTGTTGGGGACAGTGGTCTTTACGGGTGAGAGGTTGAAGTCCAGCCCGTTTGTGTCTTTTATGGAAGCGAGTAAGCTCCTCCGGGACGGTGCGACAGGTTTTGTGGCCTATCTTTTGAATAAACCGAAGGATCAGGCCAAACTTGAGGAGACAGAGGTCGTGAGTGAGTTTCCCGATGTTTTCCCTGAGAATTTGGGTTCTTTACCACCTGATAGGGACATCGAGTTTGTAGTCGACCTTTATCCTGGAGCTGAGCCTTTCTCTAAGACACCGTATCGGATGGCTCCTGCTGAGTTGAAGGAGTTGAAAACTCAGCTGGATGAGCTTTTGACTTGCGGTTACATCCGTCCGAGTACATCCCCGTGGGGTGCTCCTGTGTTATTTGTGAAGAAGAAGGATGGGACTTTGAGGATGTGTATAGACTACCGCGAGTTGAACCGGATGACAGTGAAGAATAAGTATCCTTTACCTCATATCGAAGAGTTGTTTGACATCTTGCAAGGGTCGCAGGTGTACTCTAAGTTAGATTTGAGGCAAGGGTATTACCAACTTCGTATCCGGGAAGAGGATATCTCTAAGACTGCGTTCAATACCCGTTATGGACACTTCGAGTTTGTAGTGATGCCGTTTGGGTTAACTAATGCTCCAGCCGTGTTCATGGATATGATGCACCGAGTGTTTAGACAGTATCTTGACAAGTTTGTGGTCATTTTCATAGACGACATCTTGGTGTATTCTAAGTCTGCAGAAGAGCACGCATCGCATCTCAGGATTGTGTTGGAGACCCTTAGAGAGCACAAGCTTTATGCCAAATTTAGCAAGTGCGAGTTCTGGCTCGACAGAGTGTCTTTTCTGGGTCACATTATTTCAGGTGAGGGGATTGAAGTTGATCCTTCCAAGATTGAGACCGTGGTTCAGTGGGAAAGACCGAAGAATGCCTCCGAGATAAGAAGTTTTCTCGGGTTAGCGGGTTACTATAGGAGATTTGTGAAGGACTTCTCCAAGATTGCTTGCCCGTTGACTCGATTAACTAAAAAGGAGGTAAAGTATGAGTGGGATGATGGGTGCGAGAGAAGTTTCCAAGCTTTGAAGGAAAGATTAACTTCAGCACCAGTTCTTACCCTACCCGAGGGATCCGAGGGCTATTCAGTTTTTGCAGATGCTTCTAAGGAAGGACTCGGATGTGTATTGATGCAAAATGGCCGAGTGGTGGCCTATGCTTCTAGGAAGTTGAAGGAACACGAGAAGAACTACCCCACTCATGATCTTGAGCTTGCAGCGGTTGTGTTTGCTTTGAGGAAGTGGCGTCATTACCTCTATGGGACGACTTTCGAGATATTCACGGATCATAAGAGCCTCAAGTATCTTTTTACTCAGAAGGAGCTTAACAATAGACAGAGGCGTTGGATGGAATTCTTAGAGGATTATGACTGCACGATTCAGTATCATCCGGGCAAGGCCAATGTCGTAGCAGATGCTTTGAGCAGGAAAGCAAGTGTTTCAGGTTTGGGTGCAGGGTCTTCAGGACAGGATTCGACAGTTTTGGTTTCAGTGGCTCGGTTAGCTAACATCTCAGTTCAGCCGGATTTGAAACAGAGGTTGTTGGATTCTCAGACTTCGGATGCAGAGATTCAGAGATTAGTGGTTCGGTCTAGGATAGACCCCGAGACGAAGTTTGGGTTTGATGATTCCGGTTTGTTCAGGTTCAAGACCAGGGTTTGTGTCCCAGAAGACCTCAAGAGGTTAATACTTGAGGAAGGACACCGTTCTGGATATTCCATTCACCCCGGTGGTACGAAGATGTACCGAGATTTGAAGGAATACTTCTGGTGGAATGGCATGAAGAGAGATGTCGCGAACTTTGTGAAGCGGTGTCTCACGTGCCAAGTGGTGAAGGCAGAACACCAGAAACCGGGAGGAACTCTCCAACCACTTCCGATTCCTGAGTGGAAGTGGGAGCAAGTGACTATGGACTTTGTGTCAGGCTTGCCGAGATCAAGAGGAGGTTATGATGGAATTTGGGTGATAGTCGACCGATTGACCAAGTCTGCTCATTTTCTCAAGGTGAAGATGTCTTACAAGACTCCGAAGTTGGCCGAATTGTATTGTAACGAGATTGTGAGACTTCATGGGGCGCCTGCTAGCATTGTTTCCGATCGTGATCCGAGGTTCACCGCTAAGTTTTGGCAGGATCTTCAGAGTAGGTTGGGCACGAGGCTTAATTTCAGCACCGCTTTTCATCCTCAGACAGATGGACAATCAGAGAGACTGATTAAGTATTTAGAGGATTTGTTGAGGGCGTGTGCTTTGGATTTCCAGGAAAAGTGGGACAAGCATTTAGCTCTGGTTGAGTTTGCCTATAACAACAGTTTTCAGACTTCTATTGGTATGGCTCCCTACGAGGCACTATATGGAAGGAAGTGTAGATCGCCTCTATTTTGGGATATGGAAGAATGGCGGTGGACAGAGGAGAATAAGCTTGAAAGAGCAACACCTCGAGAGAGATTGGATAAGACCACTGCTAAGGTTAAGTTGATTCAGCAGAGAATGAAGGCAGCTCAGGACCGTCAGAAGAGCTATGCAGATAAGAGGAGAAGGCCCCTTGAGTTTGAAGTCGGAGATAAGGTGTTCTTGAAAGCATCTCCGAGGAAGGGATTTTCTCGAATAGGTCGAGGTGGGAAGCTTAACCCGAGATACCTTGGACCTTTTGAAATCCTTGAGAGAGTTGGAGAAGTGGCGTATAGGTTGGACCTACCGCCGAGACTGACCGGGATACATAATGTGTTTCATGTCTCGCAGCTCAGGAAATTTTATCCCGAAGAATCAACTATTCTCCCTGTGGAAGAGGTACAACTTGAGACGGATTTGACGATAGTAAGGCACCCGGTTGAGATTCAAGACCGGAAGATACAAGTATTGAGGAATAAACAGATTCCCTTGGTCCGAGTTCTTTGGAGAGATCAGAAATCTGAAGAGTCTACTTGGGAGACTGAGGAGAAGATGAGACAGTTGTACCCAGAGTTGTTCTCAGGTCAGACAGTTAACCTGGGGACCAGGTTCTCCGAAGGGGGGGAGGTTGTAACACCCCGACTCACAGTCGGTACAGGTAAATTATGTGATTTATCAATATTTGCGTTTTGGATTAATTGTTTACGACTTATATGAATTATTTGAACTTATATGAATTTATGTGAATTTATTCGAATGAATGTTGCATGTGATTTATTCGTTTTATTTGAGTTGGCCTTATTTGAACCTGTATTTGTTGAACCGAACCAACTTGAACCGGGAACCTTGAACCGAACCTGTGAACCGAACCGGTCCAGCCCTTAAAGGCTGAACCATTCTTCCTTTCTCCTTTCTTACGTGAAACAACAGCAGCAGCCCTTGTCCAAGCAAGAACCAAAACCCCAAGTTTGATCATCCAACTTCCCAAGCCAAGTTCTCTCTCGTTTCTTCGTCTTTTCTCGAACTTAGGTATGTTTCGGAATCCCCTCGTCGTGCTCGTCGTTTCTATGGTTTAATTTCTGAGTTTGGAGTGAGTTTAGTGTGCCTTTGTTTCCCTACGTGAATAGTAAGGGTTTAATGAAAAACTTGGATACTTGCCCTTTGCTTGATGTATTTGATTACTAGCTTCATTTATGAGTTGTATAGGTTGTATATGTTGTATTTATTGCATTTAATCTTTGGTTGGTTGAGCATTTATGAATGATCATGATTTTTGCTTGAAAATTTCATTCCCTTGATCATGCATTTTAATTCCGTTTTCTTGAGTTATTTGAGTGTTTATATGTCAAGCATGATTTATGTGTATTGTTTGTGCATTTTGAGAAGTTGTGGCAATTTTAAGGGTTGGATTTTTGGCCATTTTGGCACCATTTTGGAGCTTCCCCTGTTTCTGTAAAAATTTTTCTGCTCCAGCTTTCGAACCAGGCCGGAACGGCCGTTCCCGCCCAGTTTCAAACTGGGAACGACCGTTCCCAGGCCAAATACTGTTCATGCCGAGAGTGGGAACGACCGTTCCCATGGCCGGAACCCTTCTACTGGGTCAAATCCGCGAGGGTGGATTTTTCCCTTTGGAAAAATCCATGGGGGTGGATTTGAGGCAGTAGCTCTGGAAAAATCCGCGAGGGTGGATTTTTCTCTTTGGAAAAATCCATGGGGGTGGATTTTGCCACTTTTTTTCTTTGCCTTGTTTATGCAATTGTATGATTTTAAATGCTTTTCTTTTGCATATTAATTGTTATAATTTGATTGTTTTGCATAATAAATTGTAAATAAATATGTTATGCTATGATTTGTGAATTCTATGATTTAATTGTGACATTTTATCTATGAACGTGAATCATGCATTTTGCCGAGCGTCTTCTTTGGTTCATATAGAGTCTAAGTCTTGGGCTTTCGTGTTTTCTTTTCAGAGGAGGTTCCAGTAGACGAGCCCGAGGCGTAGGTTGTTCACGTCTGCTCATATTTTTTGTCACGCACAAGGTGAGGTTTAGGAATTTTATTAGCTAAGCGACCTAAAGACTTATGTGATGTTTTCCGGCCGTGCATGTGACTATATATTATATATATAGATATGTACGTGTTGATTAGAATACGTTTATGATCTTGTGAACAACTTTGTTTTGGAAAAGATATTAAATAAGCTTATGTAAGTTATGTTTTGGAAAAGGCTTTACAATTCTGTTAGCGAGATTGCCATGAAAGATTTGGCATTTGATATGATATGATTTGTATGTGTGGATCCAAGGAGCTACGGGTAAGGAACCCTCGGGACGGTTCGGGCCTTCGAGGTTCGGCCTGTGCGTAGTCTCCATCCGATATATCACACGCGACCCCTGGGAGTTTGGGAAGGTGTGATATTTCGATGCCTTCGGCGTAAAAACCGGGGAGGGCACGATGTGGGCTCGCTACCCCTCGTGAGTCTGTATATGTCTGGATGGTTAGGGCCGCCGGTGGCTCTTCCATCATTGGTGTAGAGGAGAGTGTATGATTTCCGTTTTGTTTGTTCTGAGGAGTAAAGGTTGGAAGCTCGTTCTCGCCGAGCATTATGTTTTGTTATGTATGTTTGAGAAGTATGAATCGGGATAGTGTTTATGAAATGTTTTAAAGTATATGTATTTGTTTTGGAAAGTTTTAGTTTGTAAAACCTATTCCGGTTCATAGTTTCGCCATTTGCTTTGTGCTCTGCTCTATATATAGGTAGGGTGTGGGTGTGCGTTAGCCCCCTCACTCAGTCAGTTGACTGACTCCTCGTTTACTCTTTTAGTTGCAGGTTTTGGGAGCGTGAGCTAGGCGGAGAAGTGTGTCTGCTTTATACACTTGTCGGTCTAGGTTTCGTTAGGTGCATTTACATACCTGCACTTTATTATTTTGTAGTTGTATAGTTATGATTTGTATATACTTATACACTATTTTGTTCTAGCCGGGATGGCTTTTGTATAGGATGTGTTGGTACTTATATGTAATTATTATATGGATAGGTGTGGGTTGGTACCTATACATATATATATATGTGATGATTTTGCTTGTTGCTTTTATTTATTCGCTTCCGCGCACTCTGTTTCAGTTTGGTTTAGCTCCGCCTAGCCTAGAGTGTGTGTTTGGTCTCCCGTTCGCTATGATTCGGATTCGGGTGCGGACATTCCATTTCGTATTCGGGTTCGGATTATGGTGCGGGGGATGTGGCCCTACGTGTGGGTGCTACAAAATAATTATTAAAATCCAAAAACAATTGTGGTATTTAAGTAGAAGTATGCCCTTATTTGAAGAAATTTTTCTTGCTATGTATGAATAGAGTTTAAGGAAAAAACGTGTCTAATTAAAATATATAACTAAAATATCAATGGCAAAATAAAAAGAAATAATTCGGAGATCAATCAAATAATTATTAAATATATTTAAATAAATAAAACTAAGTAATAAATCATTATTAACTTCAATAAATCCCTTCAAATAACCATGTAAATAATAAATTGTAAAAAACAAAAACAATAAAAAAATACTATAAAATATTAAAATATAATAATAATCGGCCAAAATATAATAAATTACAATAATCAAAAATAATAATAAAATTTATTTAAAACAATGGTCAACAAATTAATAAAGAAATAATAAAAGGGGAAAAAGGTAAAAACAAAATGTTAAAATTATAACACTAAAACAAAAACAGAAATAAGAAATAAAAATAAAATCAAAAGAAATGTAATAAAGACCAAAAAATAAAAAAATAATAAAAAAAAATAGTACATCTATATTATAAAATTAAAAAGAAAAGGTATGATTCACAAACATAAATTATCATTGAATAAAAATATGTATAATTACTTTATCACGAATGAGTACTTGAACCAAGTTTTCAAAAGATATTTCTTTATAAAAAAATAAAAAAGAACTATAAATTAGTATACAAATAAATACCACGAAAAGTATGTATTGGAGTCCTAGCAGCCATCTCCTATTAGCATCTTTAATTAAATCTCCCGTGGCCTCGTTCATCGTATGTTCGTAAAAATTTCTGTCGGAATTTCAATTAACCCAACTCAAATCAGGTTTCTCCCAGCATAACAAACCTCTGCAAGTTTCTTGATTTTATGCAACGTGAAATTTTAGGGCTCCTTGGGCTTTATAAATAATAAATTAATAGTTAATAAAAGGAAATCTCCTTAATTGATGTCAAGATTTGATCATATTATTGTGTATAATTATTTAACAAACAAAGTATTAAGAAAAAAGTAAATTTCCTTAATTTATGCTCAATTACCATTTAATTGTGCACGTTATTGTTATAATGTAATATTTCTATATCGGTTTTTATTATTTTTGTGGATTCAAATAAATTTTACCATAAATTAATAATTTAATTGAGGATAACTTTCAAAAATTAATGGATGTATATGATTAATAAATTAATTAATTAATGCAATAACCATCAACCAATCAAAATTTTTATTTTTAATTAAAAATCTCAAAAAAACCACAAAATTCTATTGAGTCAAAATTGATATAATTTGGGTAAAAAACACCCTTCCTATATATATAGTATAGATTACACATATTTGATTGAAGAAATCCTATGAGATTGGCCAAGTGGAGCATGACAAGGTTTGATCTTGACAAGGTCGCAGGTTCAAACCCCCTCGATCTCCATGGGATGAGGTATATGTAAGCCTAAATGCATTCTCCGCTTTGGATTGGGACGACATCCCCTCAACCTAAAATTTATCGACCAAAAAAATAATAATAATAAAATAAATTTGATTAAAGAGAATACTTTCATTCAGATATTTTTCCAACATGGTTTAATTCTTGGATGTGAGTACACACACAGATATATCATGAGGCAAAAATGCAAAAAAAACTTTTATTAAAATGATCCAAATTCCAATATGTAATACATGTATCAAATGAAAGTGATGATAATGTGTGCGCTGATCTAACGAAACCAATTGAAAGCTAATTGAAAGTACGTAATCAGGGCATGTAATTTTTGAGTCACTTGATAACAGATTAGAGTAGTTTAACGAAAACATTGATCGTTCGAGTTAATTCCTAATACATGTACAATCAAAAAACATAATGATACGTGTCTTAATACAGTGATGCCTATCGAGAGCATGCAATTAGGGGACCATAATTTTTAACTCGTCTGTTAATAGATTAGTACTGTATAATAAAGACATTAATCGATCGAGTTAGTTCCTAACGGTAATCTTTTATATAGAAAAAAATATGCAATGCATGTATGAATATAATTTGTTTACGATAGTGATCTATAATGTATGAATATGGATACAACAATATGAACAAAACATAACACGGATAAAAGATATAAATTATTTTTTGAATTTTCCACGTGAAGAGTAACGGATACATGAATATTTAATACGAACAAAATAATATTTTAAAAATATATGTATATCCTAGATAGTGATTTAAAAAGAGCGCATAAAAAAAATAAAAAAAAAAAAAAAAAAAAAAAAAATCAATCATGTTCAAACATCTGCAATAAATAAAACCAACATGCACCTTGCAAGAATATTAAAGAGATTTGGCAATGTTTTTTTTTGTCAGAGATGAACAACAATTGGTAGTAAAGGAACAACCTTTTTCAAGTAGAGGACATCAGATGATATAAGTCTAAATAATCCCATCACCATCAACATTCATAAATACATAAAATCCAGACAAAAATATCCAACTTTTTTACACAAAATTTACAAAACTATCATTTCAAAAAGAACAATTCTGTTCACATTCCACACATTCTATAATATCATTTCTTGATTCCTTGCAAATCCCCTCCCAAATTGTTTTCACAAGACACAATCCAACAACAAAACTTCAACTCATAAAACCAACAAATTAATATAAAAATGAAATAACTCCCCCAGACCTAAGTTGTTTTAATACACAAATAAGATTTTAAAAAGAATAATGTGACTGAACACAGAACAATAGGATGCTTGCTTATTCACTCAGAGGGCTTGGTCTTGGACCTGTAAAGTAGCTTCTTCTTCTTGGAAGTTTGATTGTCAAATATGAGCACAACTTTTCCAGATTCACCACTCTTGAAGCTGCAGCTGATGATTTGCTCGTCCGAAGGGCCGATCTTCCTAGACTTTTGAACGATCCAAGTGTATCCGCCCTCGGTGCTTGGAACAAACTCAGCACCATAGGAAACATCCCAACCGATGACTCTAACCTCCCAAACCAATGTGCATGGCTGCAAACATCAATATTAATTTATTTAGGATTTGAAATTACCATTCTTTTATTGAATTTATCGAGCAACATTATGTTCAAGAGCAATCCAGCGAGACTTTTGTTCATGAAATGGTTTTAGTACACGAGCCCGCATGCGTGATTGGAAAGCACATAAGTTTATTTTCAGAGTTTGCAAACACTCTGCACCAAAGTGATTTAGCATGGAAATCCACTTATTTTTATGACTTACAGCACCAATTTTTTAAAATTTCTTGAGCAAGACAATACCCAAAAGAAAAAAAAAAAAAAAAAAAAAAAAAGGATTCGAGCAAAAATTTTATTCAAGAAAGGGTTTCAGTAAGAGACTCACCTCAGTGATTGGCAATTCAATGGTGTGTTTGCATGTTGGCTTGATAATATCCTCAGTTGCAGGGTCAGAAGTGGTGAACTCTTGTTCTCCGGCCTTGCTGAGGCCGCCGTATTGGACTGGCACTTGCTCCGGCGCTATGTATCTGAGAAAAGAACATGGATTAGATGTTAAAAGAATCATTCAATTATGGATAAATACATGATAATGATGATTAATTAATGAGGGTTTTACTGACTTGAAGAGAGTCTCAGCACTTTTGGTAGGGCCTGCAAACACAAACTTGCTCTTGGTTCTCTGAGTCAAGAATGGACTGATCATCCTATTGTAGGCCACATACCACCATGGTACATTGATGAACACCTTCTCACCAGCAAAAAATCAAAAAAGCCCAAATCAATAATTATCATAAATAGTCACCACTAAACTTAAATTAAGTAAAACCACACATAGCCCCCACCACCATAACAGAAGAACACCACATATCAATAAGCAGGAGATATGACATGATGAGATGTTTTAACCTAAATGATAAGATTTAACATAAAAATCCATCTTTGGAAAAATTCATTAATCTCAAATCAGATCTAAATGATGAAATTCAAAATAAAAATCCAATCTTGAAAAAACCCAATAATCTCATACAGGCTAAAAGGGATTTTTCCTCTTCTTTTTTTTTTTTTTTTACCTAAATAATACAATTCAAACTAAAAAAAATCCATCTCTGCAAAAATTTCAATAATCACAAAAACAGGGCAATAAGGGTTTTGTTTTGGTACCTGTTTGGCAACAAATTCAGGATAGTTATCCTGGAGCAATTGCAGGGCCTGATTAGTAGCCTGTCTGAGTTCCTTCTTGAACAAGATCAAACCAGGAGAATTCTTCAGATCAGTGATCTGAACAATAGTGCATATTCCATCAGGGCTGAAATCAAGCTTCCTGATATTCTTCTCCAACACCTGAATATACCATCTCAGGAACTTTGCAATCTTCTCAGCATCACCAAAAGTGCTGCTATAGAGCTCCTTATCCTGAAACTCTCCAAAAGCATTGTAACAAACAGGGTGTCCTTCTTTATCAACGCCATGAGCATAAACAACTTTCTCGAGCCCGTCTCCGAGTCCTTCCTCTTCCAGCAATTCATCGATTTTGAACTCTTTCCTCCATGCGACGACGTTTTTGAGCATGGCGAAAGCATCTTTCACCTTGAAGTCTCTGGCCCTCAGAAACTTGAGGAGAATTACGTCAGTTCGTTCGTCGGCGAGGAGAGGGATGCCCCAGATGGAGACCTCCTCCGGTGGTGGCGGTGAGGCGGTTTCTTCCTCCTTTGGCTTCTCCTCCGCCGCCGGGGCGGCGGGTTCATCACATGGTGGTGGAGCAGGGGCGGTGACTTCGTGAACTATGGTTTCTTTGATCTCCTCGACGGCTTCTGTTTTTTCTTCAACGTTTTTGACTTCAGGTTCCGACGACGGTGGAGGGGCTGGGGCTTCTTCGACCTTTTTCTCCTCCACGGGCTCCGCCGCGGGAGGTGGTGGCGGAACTTCAGCAGGTGTTTCACAGGCTTCGGTTTTGGGCTCCTCTTCTTTCTTTTCCTCAGGTTTAACTTCTTCTTCTTTCTTCTCCTCAGCAGGTTTTGGTTCTTCCACCTTTTTCTCCTCCTCCTTAGCGGCGGCCGGCGGCGGCGGTGCTGTGAATTCGTGCTTGTTGAGTGCCTCCTGAATCAACTTTTTGAATTCATCCAAGGCCTTCTTCTCTGGGTCGATGAGATCATCAACTTTGTTGCTTTCCTCCTTGAACGAAGCAGATTCAGCAATCTTGGTCTCCTCCTTCTCCTTCTCCTTCTCCTTCTCTCCTTCCGCCACCTCCGACGGCTTCTCAGGCTCGGGCTCCGGCTGCGGGGCCACCTCCTTCTCTACCTTCTCCGCCACCGGGACATCAGATTTCACCACCTCCTCCGCAGCACACGGCGCCTCAGCAGTCGTCTTCTTCGTCTCCTCAGCCATGATAAATCAAAAAACTCCCTTCTTTCTTATCAATTCAAACAATTTCAAGAAAACAGAACACACCAAAGAGAGATTCAAGATTGAATCTTTCTCGAAAACCCTTTTCGCAATTCAGCAAAATCGAGGATTGATGGGGGCGATTAAAAAGAGAAACGGGGGAAGATTGGAATATGAAGAGAGTGGAGGAAGGGTATGTAGAGTATGTATGTTATGTAGAGGAACAGTCTGTCAAAGACTTGTAATTTGCCAGCTCCTTACCACTCTTGTAATGGGCCCCACCCCTCTCTCTCTCTCTTAACTTTCTTCTCCAAATCAAAAACCTATAATTTTATTTATTTTTTTCTTGTGGGAATAAAATTAAATTGGTATATTGTCATTTATGACCCGAATCTTTTGCATATTTCATAGTTGGCCACAATAATTTTTGCCCATAAATATTATCAAACTTACCATTTATGTGCCTGATTGATTTATTTCTTTATTTGTTTGTAAGCTGTAAATAGATTTGCAGGCAACAGTTGTTTTTGCGGCGTTGGAACTAAGATATATTGTTTTAGGGCTTCAATAATCTTTTTTCCACTAAAATAAGTATTGGGAATTTAGTTTTGTTATAATTTAAATCGAATTGGATCGTATTTTTAGACTCTCTTTCGTCCTCATCTCCCAACTTTGCAGAATCCTAATACTATTGAGTATTGCCTCTTTAAGTTCATTGAATTTAGACGCTACGAAGATCCTTTGTGGCTTAAGACTCTTCTTTGATTTACTTGGTCGAGTAAAAATCTTGGCCTTGTTTTGGGATGAGATTTTGAATCCTTATCCCTTGTAACAAAATTAGAGTTCTTTAAAATTTGACTCCTAATGGAACTACACTAATAGATTCCATCCTATCTTCTTCAAAATTTGAAGTATCATGATAATTAATTATAATTATCTTAGATTAAACAAGATAAATACAAGTAATTACAATTTTAAAAAAAGTAATTAGATCGAATTTTCTTTAATCCGGTCCAATGACATGGCACGTGCCACATAGCATGCTGACTTCATCAGTCCACACGATAATTAAAATAATTTGATCATTAAAAATTAATTATTCATAATTAATTAATAAAAAACATTTATGCCCAAACAGACGGTTAATTTAATTAATAATAAGTTTTACTGTGTTTATTATATGTAGTAATTAGAATATATTAATTGTGCAATTCAATTTAATTTCTATTTGCAGTCAAAACTCGAAGAAGTCGGAAATATTGTATTTAACTACATATATATTGGATATTAATTATTAGTTAACTGTCACTTACATTTTTCATTTTTGGATATAAAACAAAATGGAACAAATGGAACATACGTTTAAACCGGTCGGCGGCATAAACAAATAGTTGATGCGGTTTGATATTATTTTAATTTGATCGTAAATATTTTATTTAAATTCTTAAAAGTATAATTATATACGAAATCACATTAAGGATGACAATTTTAGCACTCTCAAATGAAAAAGGATTTTTCTACGGGGACAATGAACTCCCTGATGATACAAGATTTTTTCATGTTTCGAATCTTAGTTTGATGTAACCGTTCGTTTCCTTTCAAAAACAAAAAAAAAAAACAGAAAAAGAATTTTCCTTTAATCTCTTCCTTCGTTTCCCATAGCCCATAGGCTATAGTTATGATTTTATCTTAAAATTTAATTATTATCGATATATAGAGCTTTATAATTTAATAATTGGTCCAACTAAAATTTAATAAAAATATAATTTTACATTACCATTGCGGATAGTAAGTATATTTACTTTCAATTTATTTATTACCTATAGGGCACAATTTCAAATATGTATAAGTCTGCGTTTCATATTAATTTAGGAAATATTATATTATGTTAGCCATAATAGTATGGCCAAACAACTTAAATTAATTATAATAGGTAAAAATGAAATTTTGGTAAAACTTTGATAGTTTACTTCTGTTCGTTTTTTATGAGTACTCGCCGAATCTATTTCTCTTCTTTTCTCTCATATTCTGGGTTCTGCCTCATAGCAACCTAGACTCCTCCTTTTATAGACCCGAAGTCCCGTTAGGGTTTACTGCTTCTCCGAATCCGTGTTGAATTCTGTCTTATCGTTTCATCCTCTTCCGTACTTATCCTTAAGATTCCCTTTCTTCTCCATCACGTCATCTCCGCTATTCGTAACTATCTAAGTGTCCTTCTGTTGGCAGAGTTCTAGGAGCGAACGTATCGAGCGAGCTCCGAATGCAGCTCGTCATACCCCAGCTCGCAATTCGTAAGATTCCTAGGAGCGAGCTCACACCGTGAGCTCCCTCACACCGTGAGCTCCCTCACACAACTCGTAGTAAGCTAGTTCTCCTCATTCTAACTCTCATAAGGCTGTCCACGTGTCTTAGGTGGGTAGGGTCCCATCACTACTTCCCCCTCTAAGTCCGGATCAGGTATCCATATCTGGGCCGGATAAATGTTATTGTGGCCAGCCTACATGACTCTTTGTGAAAAGCAACTAATTTAGCATTGTGTCAACGAGCACTTAGCTCGCCATATCTTCAACAACAAGAAAATAGCTCGCCCAATGCCTTCACAACCTAGCAATTTTACATCTCATACCTCGTCGGCGAGCAAAACAGCTCGTCTAGCCATTAAATCCTAAATCATACCCGTTTCACCAACTCCGTCGTATTCGTGGGTGACCGATAACAGGTCAACCCAATCTCTGAAAGCGAGCAATACAACTCGCTCACACACATCGAATTGCAAGCACCCTTGTTCAGCTCGCCATTCGTGCGCCCAACCACTATCATTGTCCACTCTAATAACCCCCAAAGCTTGTGTCACTGGTGATCCTAGCGTGCTATGAATAAGGGCGAGCAAAACAGCTCGCAACCCATGGCTGCCGCTCCTCCCAACTCATGCTCTTACTTGCC
This sequence comes from Lantana camara, assembly GCA_037501455.1. Lineage (NCBI taxonomy): Eukaryota > Viridiplantae > Streptophyta > Magnoliopsida > Lamiales > Verbenaceae > Lantana > Lantana camara. The sequence continues at coordinate 22,296,641 of CM074855.1, read as the reverse complement.
GAGCAAACATATTCGGCGAGCAAAACAGCTCGCCATTACCAACTTATTTTCGGCAACTTTTCGCCAAGTTCACAGAATTATGTAGTCTAATGCAAAGCAAATAGCACCAACTAATTAACAGTTTAATGCTATAAAGGGCGTCCACCACTATATTCTACGAGGTTCGTCACAAATTGCTAAAGCTTGCTGATAATGTAGCTGAATAAGAGTACTCGAATGAAAACATATTGACGAATACTCATTGTCTTCCGTACTTAATCATTTAAATGTCGTGACATCCTTAAGATGGCGAGCACTGGATGCGTGACGAGTGATCCAGCTCGGGAACAACATATTTTAACGGGGAATTAATCCTATATTTTAACATTGGACGAATAGACCAACTCGCCCTTAAACGCAGCTCGCCGTATCTGTCACAGCTCGCCTCCTCTGCCCCAACAACATAGCCCGCCCCAACTACCAATAGCTTACCTCAACCAGGCTCTTTTGGTAAGCGAGTGGCAATCCTAACAAACAAACCCAACCTGTGGGCAACACAGCAGCTCGCCAATATACGAACCTCATCAGCTCGTCGTGTTCCTTTGGAACGATATTGGGCCTAGGGATTGAGTCCCACAATCCGATGATAAAGAGCTATTTCATAAGCTCGTCTACCTATACCGTAAGCAATCGAAACCGTTGTAACTCATTAGCTCGCCTTAAGGAAGTGCTGGTCTCATGTCCAACAAAAATGCCGGCCGTGTGTGTCCGTGGATTGCAGCTCTCTCACGCCATTGCTCCCATCAATGGGCAAATCAAAATACTTAAAGGACTTAGAGTCAACGAAACCAAACTAAAAATTACTTTAACTATACTCAAGATAGTTCTATCTAAATCCGCCAATCTTCGAATTTCCATCAGGAACGCATAACTATTCACGGAAGGTCACCATACTAACTGCCGATGAAATCGTAACCAAACCAAGTGCCGAGTTGGTTGCTCGCAATAATGATGCGACCATACCATATCCCGGGACAACAGCCAGCTCGCACCGATGGTGAGCACCAGTGAAGTTCCCGCCATAAAGTTAATAAGGGCGGACAGAACAGATCGCTACCTCGCTATTCGTCTCAGCTCGCACACATTCCTGATAAGCAAAATGTGATCCGTATACAATTTGAGTAAGCAAGACAGCTCGCCACAGCCTTTCCCTCTACAGGGATTGCCGGCAAGGCCATTAGTGTTTTTAGGTGTAAATTGATTCTTATCACTGTGATGCCCCGTCTCTTCGGCATTCCAAGTACGACGTCACGAGAGGGTTTAATTCAGTATTTTGTGAATTATGTGATTTAGCTTGCTTACGTGTCAACGTGAGATTTATTTTAATTACGTGTGCTCTAGAATTTAATTAAATGTCTTGGACTCAATTGTCCAATATTTGTAATTAGGTCCCTAAATTACAAATATTGGACAATTGAGTCCAAGACATTTAATTAAATTCTAGAGCACACGTAATTAAAATAAATCTCATGTTGACACGTAAGCAAGCTAAATCACATAATTCACAAAATACTGAATTAAACCCTCTCGTGACGTTGTACCTGGAATGCCGAAGAGATGGGGCGTCACAATCACAGCCAAAGCATCATTGGAGTGACCCTCCATTTCTAGTAATTTAACCATACAACTATCCAGCACCAACAATGATAGTTCGCCAAACTAGAAAATGCTTGAAGCACTAAAAGAAAGTAAGTCCCGTGCACCAACAACCCTCAAGTTGATTGGCGAACAGAGGCAAGAAAATAACTCAACCAACGATAGATACCTATTTAAACAGGATCCCATGGTACCAATTGAGGCCGAGCTCGTTATTTCGGGCCCAGCTGCCACGCCTGATTCCAATAAGTCATAATTCGTTAGTTTATTATGTATTGGCTTTATATCTTCACGTGTTCGACACACTTTTGGACGATCCTTTATTTGTAGCTTATCGTGATATGCTTATCGTATTATATCCTTTATCGTAACCGAAGCTTATTTGTATCATGAGTGTTAGCATATCTTTCCTTTCGGCCATGGCCACCTGAATTGCATCAGGATTTCCCAATCACACGAGCTAGTGATTGCCTGTTCGCTACAGGATTTCCAGAACAAAGCCATACTTGTTTAAAATAAAATATCATTATTAGTTTTATCTTAAAAGTTACAAAACGACAAGCTTACTAAAACTAAACAAAAAATAAACTGCTTCAAGCTTATTTACGTTGTGTTGCCTCGTTAAAAACCTTGCAAAGGGAAAACCCAGTGGGAAAAAAGCTTTCACGAGGGAAAAAGAGTGCAACCACGCTATTATCCTAAATATGATGTTTTCTCAGGTGTTGGGCATTCCACGCTCATGGCAATTCAGTTTGCTCTCTATCAGTTGGTCCCCCAACAATCGCCTGAATTATCCCGCGAACCTGGGGCTCCTTTTGTTGCTTGTCCATATCTGTTCGCCTTCTCCTCTCAGGTTGTGCTCCTCCACTCTCTCCGAGTTCACTTTTACCTACCACGAGCTCTGGTATCTTTCCTTCTCGCACTAATCTTTCAATTTCATCTTTTAGGTGTCCACACCAAGCAGTTTGATGTCCGTACTCATTGTGATATTCGCAGAAACTATCCGACGGAGGTCGTTTAGGCGTTTGTGCTCTAGTTCGCGGCCATCGGAACCCCTCCACCTGTTTTATCTTTTGCAAGATTACTTCTGGTGTATTCTCCAGTTCATTATAGTACTCATATTTTGTGGACTTGTGACTTCCTATTCCTTCTTCCCGATTCAGTTCCCTTGGTTGGAAAGTTTCTTGAATCCATCTCTTCCGGCTAACTTCTCCAACAGATGCTTTCTTTGTGGCCATTGCTTCTTCTAAGTTTATGTATCTCCCAGCTCGTCGCAATAAGTCATCAAAATCTATCACTGGATCTAGTGCCAGTGACTGAAAAAACTCACCTCCTTGAAGCCCTTGTGTGAAGGCGCTAGCTTTCACTTCATTTGTCGCGAAGGGTACGTCGAGTGCCTCTCTGTTAAATCTTTGTACGTAGGCTCGAAGTGACTCCCCCAGTCCTTGCTTTATGGTAAACAAGCTGAGTGCATTCTTTTTATAATGAAGCGAGCTAGCGAATTGGTTCGTGAACAACCTGTAGAAATCCTCGAAGCAACTTATCATACCTGGGGGTAACAGCGAGAACCATCTTCGAGCTGGCCCTTTAAGTGTTGTTACGAACACACGACACTTAATCCCGTCTGATAGCTTGTGCAACATTGTCACGTGTTCGAACTCGCTTACATGTTCTATGGGATCACTTGTTCCGTCATAATCCGCCACCTGCACCGGCCTAAAGTTATATGGGAGATCTTCCTCGAGGATCTCTTCGGAGAAGGCGCTCCCTTTCTTTTTCTCCGGTGCAGGACCTTGTAGGCTCTTTTTCATCTCTTCAAGCATTTTTCCCATATTTTGCAACTGCTCCTCCCAATTGTTAGCCTCTCTGTTAACCGGACCTTTGTTTCTTGATGTTGTCTGGGTTGGTGTTCGATCGTTTTCCTCGTAGTAGTCCTCATCGTCAGAGCTATCTTCCAAATTAATATGGTGCACCTCTGTTCGCTTTCCTTTGCTCACTATATCGACGTCCTCTCCTGCCGTTTTTCGCTGGCTCTTAGTATGGCTAGGACCTGCTCGAGCTTCCCGTGTCTCGACGATCATCTCTACCAGGGTCCGGAGTTGCTCCATCGTCATGTTAGCGGGCAATACGGCTGGTGCTGGGCTATCGTCCCCCTGAGTATCATTTTGTTTTTCGATCTCAGGGGTAACATAGTCGATCTTTCCGCTTCTATCTTCTCCTTGATTGTTCGTCATTATTTGATCGATCTGGTCTAACACTTGATTGATATGTTCCCTCGTTATCTTTCTTGAAGAGAAAAATTTGAGACTCGACTAGTACTAAAAAAGAACGAAATAATTTTTTCGTTCCCACAGACGGCGCCAATGATGAGTACTCGCCGAATCTATTTCTCTTCTTTTCTCTCGTATTCTGGGTTCTGCCTCATAACAACCTAGACTCCTCCTTTTATAGACCCGAAGTCCCGTTAGGATTTACTGCTTCTCCGAATCCGTGTTGGATTCAGTCTTATCGTTTCATTCTCTTCCGTACTTATCCTTAAGATTCCCTTTCTTCTCCATCACGTCATCTCCGCTATTCGTAACTATCTAAGTGTCCTTCTGTTGGCAGAGTTCTAGGAGCGAACGTATCGAGCGAGCTCCGAATGCAGCTCGTCATACCCCAGCTCGCAATTCGTAAGATTCCTAGGAGCGAGCTCACACCGTGAGCTCCCTCACACAGCTCGTAGTAAGCTAGTTCTCCTCATTCTAACTCTCATAAGGTTGGCCACGTGTCCTAGGTGGGTAGGGTCCCATCAGTTTCAAAATTTATAATTAGAACAAATACTATGTTTAGTTCCTAAAATTTTGAATTTATATCACTTTTGTCCCTAAAGTTTCAAAAGTAACAAATAAGTCTTTAACGTCACTAATTTGTTTCAAGCTATTCCCTCAATAACTTTTTCAGTGAATATGTAGTCAGAAAAAAATCCTTCAATTAATCTTGAAGGGTGTCACTTTATGCGTATAAGACAAAAATACGCTTGCTAATCACATATCTGGTGCACATGAAATTTTTTTTCGAGCATATTCTTATCGGAAAAGTTATAAAAATTGAGATATATTTGTAATATTAAGGATTTATCTGTTACTTTTGAAACTTCATAGACTAAAATGACACAAACTTAAAATCTTAAGAACTAAACATGACATTTGTTGTTATAAATTAATTTCTATTAGTTTCAAAATTTTATAATCTAAGTTCGATTTTTGCTGGAATGAATTAGTTATCAAAAATAAATTATAAAATTTTGAAATTTATAGAATCTAATTGAAAATTTTAAAATGGACATAATTATATTATTAAAAATAAAAATTTACAGTATTAAATTTACATTTTTAAAGGTTATGATATATGAAAGCACAAAATCAATCACATGTGCGAGTTCTATATATCTTGCGTAACATCATACCTAATACTAGGAAATTATATGAATCTTTCTTTGGGTGGATAATTCACCCATGAAAGGGAATTTTGTCATTATATAATGGAATATGGTGCAATATTTATATGTATAATATATGGTCAATTCTAACATTACTTGCATATTTTAAAATGAATATATTATCTTATTATATATAATAATTATCATATATACTTATGGGAAACTTGGCAAAGAAATATTAGCTAGGTTTTGGAGACGTAATTAAAATGTTGGGCATGAGATAAGGCTTGGTGGATTGTCACAATAAGGCTGTCAATTTCAAGACAACAAGGCTAACATAGTCGTGGAATCTACTAAACCATTGAGGTGGAAAATGAAATTTTGTAGACTTTTTTGTGGGCTTCTTGTGACTAACAAGATAAACATAGAAAAATTAATAGTTTTAATATTTTATTTAGATGGGTAAGTACTTACGCCTTGTATTTATCTAACTACATTATAATATTAACCTTCGATTATAATAATTCATGCTCATTAAATTGTGAACATTTGAAAGAGAGAACAAATCGGCCGGGGGTTTATAATGATTTATACTTAATATTAGTCGATTACGATCAATTATCTCAGTGAATTATAAATATTTTGAAAAATAGACAAGTTCATCATAAAAAACTTAAAACTGCTGTACATAAAAAATGATATTTAGTAAAAAAAATATTAAATCTCTTCAACTCGTGGTCCATGAAAGTCATTTACCACAGCTCAATATAAATTTTTTAGGATGAACTGCTTATAAATTTGTGGAAGGAGCACTTCTTATTTAACGAATTGCTGAGTACCATTTATATTCCTAACTCCTTCATCGAGCCAGGGGTGTGAAAAACCATTAGAATTAAAGATTTAACCTTTACTAAAAAAACATCATTTTCTTTTAAAAAAAAAGGGACCGTTTTTGTTTTTAAATTTTAATTTAAGAACTTACTGGATGGTCTTGAATTTGTTAAAGTATGTATCATAATACAGGTCAATATCGAATATATTTACTAATAACATTTAAAAAAATTGTTTAATCTGAATCAAGAAATGTAAACTAATTTATTGGCGCTGGCGTCATCATCAATTTCAACTTTATGTTCTAAGATTTTATTCCCTACAAAAATCCAAATTCTTTTCCAGCACAAAACATGGTGACAATGTTGTCATACATAATATGAAATCAAGAAAGGATTAAAACATTCTTTTTAAATGATAAATAAACATTTAATGCAATAAATAATTCGTATTTTTCAATAGTCGCCTTGTAACAGTCTGTGAAATGATCCCCAACCTTATTAAGAAGAAACGTTTCTATGTAATCATCGTCCTTTGATTCCAAACCGGCTCAATAAATTGGTCTTTGCTTATATATTTCAATAAATAAATGAATAAATAAATAAATAAAAAAAAATATATATATATATATATACTTCCTCAAGTAGAATTTGAACCCGAGTCATTAATCTGAAGAATGAATTTATTGTCCATTTGGGCCGACCCCTGTTAACACGCACTACATGAATATAAAGATACTAATTATTGTATAAATTTATCACGTGATGAGTGTCGATTCGAAATAATATCAGAGGATGACAGTTTGTGATAATTACATATTAGGCAAACTTAATTTGTGTCTAAAGTTTTATATGAAACATTAAAGCTTATTGAATAAAATTCATATGATGATATACATACCTAACTATCTTAATTTTGAATTTACAATAATCCATGGAATAAACCTTTTTAAAATTAAAGAATTTGGGAAACGAACATTTGCAACTCTCTCTTTTCATAAACCAATAGAAATTGCTATTCTTTACCAAAAAAAAAAAAAAAAAAGGAATTGCTATAAACTATAATGCATATATATAAATAAAAAATTATGTATATGAAAAAATACAAAAACAATGATAATGTTCTTTTAAATATTTAATATTTGGCCAAAATAAAAAAAAAACAAAATTTTCGTTAAAGATCATCTCATCTCATTACGAAATATTTGTGGATGAAACTCAACCCTATTTATTAATCTCTTAATTAAACAGGATTACCTTAGTCTTTAATTTAAAAATGGGATTACCTTAGTCTTTAATTTAAAATAATCCTCAATAATTAATTCAAAACCTGTCACATTAATAAATACATAAATTGTGGGAAAATGTTATCCAACTCCCCCGTGTAACTCGAAAGTAGCAAGAAAAACCCCGATAAAAAAAAAGTACGGTAAAAAACCTTATGTTTTTCAAAATATGCACAAAAAACCCTAAGACGAGTACGTGCAATTCACGCGCGTTGACTGTGTCTGAGATTGAAATTTTTTTCACTTTTTTATAAAAAAAGACTATTTTACCCCTATAATATATTTATTAAATTAATATATATATAACATAAATACACCACCATCACCGCTGCTGGCACAGCTGCCATCGTCGCCGCCGGCGCACAACCGCCTTTCCACCACCGGGCCTCCCCCTCTTTTCTTTCTCCATCAGCCACACACCACCACAACAATGGCTACCCACCGTGAAACAACACAAAATTCAACCACCTCCCGCCATGTACACCGCCGCAGCCACCATCCATCGCCGCCGCCACCAACAAACCACCACCAACCACTACCCCTTTCTCCATATCCAAAAAATCACAGAAGCACAAAAACAAAAACACACAAATACTCAAATCCAAATTTAGATCTGGATCTGACAAATAAAAGAATCGGTGACTCAGGGTGGTTCTCATCGGGGTTGAAAGTGTCGGAATTGCTCGTCGGGGTGGCGGCGCGACTACTCAACTCAAGCCGCCGGCCACATTTTTCGATTCCCTTCTTCCTTGTGACGGTGGTGGCGCAGGGATTGTCGTGGTCATGAAAGTGGTGTCGCGATTGTGTCGGTGGCCCAAGGTGGCGACTGCTGCGGTGGCGCGAGGGTGGATCTCCATCGGAGAAGACGATGTCTTCTTGGAGAAGATGGGTTTGCAGAAATCTTTGATTTTTCAAACAGGGTTGTGCCGGTGGGTGGGGTGGGGTAGGCATGGGATGGATCTTTAAGTTTATTTATTTTGTTTTTGATTTTTATTATATATATATATATATATATATATATATATATATATATATATATATATTATTTATATTAATTACATATGTATTAAATGTTTTTTTATAAATTCATTATATATATATATATAATTAATTACTATTATACATAATATACATATGAAATATTATTTCATTAAATTTGTTAATTTATTAATAAGTATTATTAATATATATATATACATATATATAATATTTATATATATTATATATTTATAACCCTTTTTAATAGATATATTGTTATAATTTAAATTTTATTTTATTTATTAATATAATATTTATTCTGAATTAAAAAATAATTTTTAATGAAACAGTGTATAAGGTTATAATAGGAATTTTACGTTTTTTTGTTGACCATTTGGAATTAGGGGGCGGTGAGCATCTTTTAAAAAACACAAGGTTTTTTAGAGTACTTTTTTTTTGTCGGGGTTTTTTGTGATACTTTCGATTAACACAGGGTGTTTGAGGTTGTTAACTCCATAAATTGTTGAAAGTTGAAATATATTAATAAACTTTGGTGATAAAAAAAATAGATAAAATGTATGTATACTTGTATAGTTAACGTAACGGGTGGCACTTGGCAGTATGATTTTGTCGATGTGGGACCCAAAACCTTCCGTCTTTCAAGCGGCAAAGCTGTTGGCTGATATTTCTTTGCTGTCTTTTTCCTTTCTGGAAATTATATATATATATATATATATATATATATATAGAAAACCAAAGAAATATTATTGTAAATAATGAAAAATAATAAAAAAAAAATACAAGAAGAATTAACGCAAGTCGAAGTCGCAACTCCAATAAATTTATGAGCTATTATATTAGCATCACATCTAGTAAACGAAAAATGAACCCTAATAATAGGATTCGGTTCCTTGAAATTGATTTTGTTCCTTCCAAGTTTCGCAGCCGTCTTTTCCCCCGAATTGAGAAGAACAGATACCTTTACCTACAACAGATAACTCGGCCAAAGATTTCATCGGAGAAACACAGAAAAACATAAAATTGAACCTAAAGAAACTAACTAAACTTCCATGCGGAAAACTCGAAAGAAGACATAACACTTAAACGAAAAAAACAGTGACCCAAATCGTCTTATACCAGAAAATCCCGCTAGATTTGGGAGGATGACGGTAGATCTGGAAGAGTGACGATGAAATTGAGTGGATAGCGGTAGATTCGAGAGAGTGACAGCAAATTTGAGCGGATTTCGACGGAACAAATCTGATAAGCTGACGACGGAATAGAATGAGTCAATTCGACGGTAGAGTCGGACGAAACTTTGATTCAATCCGACGGTAGAACCGGATCAAAACTTTAATTGACTACTTTGTACTGACTTTGAATCACGCAGATTAAGATTTTAACCTTTGAATGATTTTGAAATTGGCTATATTATTATTAAAGCTTTTCCTTTTGTCTTACTATTTAATTGATATTTCTTTTTGAGAAAGTATTATAAAATAGCAGCAATTTTTCCTTTTGGTTAAGAAAACAAAGTTTAAAAAGTTCCATCTATTATAACGTTCCTCACTTCGTGATGTGATTCAATCCAAATGCAAATTTCTGGCAGGTTAAGGCTCTTCTTAGCAAGGCTGTCCATGCATGAATTATAAATTCATGTAACATGATGTAAGCGCGATTCCCATGGCTTTCTAAAAAGTTTCTGGACATTGACAACAACATTTCCCAAAGGATGCATAAAAATATTCGCCTTTTTTACGAGACGAATCACCACTTTTGAGTCACTCTCAATATCAATTTTAGCAATCCGTTTACTCCATGCAATTCGTAAACCTTCTCTAAGACCCAATAACTCCGCCACCGTGATAGAAGTATGACCGATATGATGTGCAAAGCCTACAATCCATTCCCCGAACTCATCCCTCAAAACGTAAGAAACATGAATTTAATGTTGAGTTTTATTGGGATGCTAGAGGGAAAATTTTTGCTCGGTCGAATACAATTAATAATGTATATAAATATATTATATTTGTTATTTAATTTAATACTTTTAAAAAAGTTTACATCAAATCATACCATAAATATAAAATAAACTTTCATTTATTATATAGATTTGACTTAATCAAATTCAAAATTTGAATTATCCAAGAGAAGGTGAACTGAGAAGACTATGATCATTTCATATCCCATTTGGACCTAGTCCCAATGATGGAAACTAAATGTGATTAATAATTAATGAGTCTAGTGATAATTGAATATATCATAACAAGTTAATTTTATCTATTTTTTAAGTGGTTAGATGTTCAAAATTTACTTGTTCAAAAAATTTCTTCTTGCAATTTGGGATAGGTGTTATGTACGAGTTTAACCTCTAATATTTATCTACACGTTCAAGTCTTCCTTTTTGTTTTCTTGCTAAATCATGTTCAAGTCTTCTCTTTTTTTTTTTTTTTTTTTGTTGCTAAATCTAGTTATGGACCCTCGTGTACAATGATTAATTTTCTCCTGAAATTATAGGCACTTTAAAAAATAAAATAACTAATTAAAAAAAATTAAAATAGCTTCATACTCAAAATCTTCTCATTTATTGATTATGCTAATTTATTATACATGTAAGGAAAAACGGTTTTGTAAATTAATTTAATAATATAAAATAATAATAATAATAATAATAATAATAATAATTTCAAGTGTGTTACTTCATATTAGACTCATAAAAAAAAAATTGATATGACAATGTTTAGGTATTTGAATTTCCCTCAAGCGCAAGCAAAACACTTTGCTATGAAATTTCTCCCATCTTCCAATTAAATAAACTTTTCCAACAAGATTAATGCATCGTAACATAGACAATTTAATCAAAGTCAATTGTGATATAATTTCGACAACTAAATTGCATCCATGTTTCTTTGAATTTCATCAGTTTTCCGTTGAAAACTCCAATAAATTTTTGGCAAACATTCTCCTATAAAAAATTCTCGTCATTTTTCATAGTTTGATTTTGTGATTACGGGTTGTCAGCTACCTCGATAAATTCCTCTATAAATAACTTAACATAAACATATAGAGAGACCTCAAAGTTCAAAATGTTCAAGATAGTAAATTTATGAAAGTACACAAAAGTAATCTTCAAATGAGACAAAAAAAAATTTATTTTTTTATGATATGATATTATTTGAATTAATAAGAAGTATAATTTAGAGTTTGATTGCTCCCGCTCCAAGTTATTTATGCCACATATATCTGCGATTGCCAATTGGAAGCGGGAAAATATTGAATTAATATAATGAAATAATGATCTTATATGTATGAATAAAACAATTGAAAATATTTCAATTTTTATATATTGATAATTCCTTAATTGTATTTAAAAAATAAAATAGTTGAGTTCCACTCACTGATAGATTCCACAGCCGTCCTACATCATATCCTACTTTACATGTGTAGCACCCGGAACGCAAGGTAGCCACATCCCCCGCACTATAGTTCAATACACATATGGAACCAGCACCCATACATGAATCAAGCCTATAACGAACGAGAGTCAATAAAAAAACAACTCTCTAGTTAGGCTGGACTAACCCTCAAATAATTACCAACATGTATAAACAGTAGAACGGAAGCATAGTACACATTCATTTCATTATCATCCTATTCAATATATATACAATCTCCCAAAAGTATCAAAAGAAGTCATACATAATACATAGGTACCAAGAGACAAAACAAAACATATATGCATCAATAATGTACATGAAATGAGAAAGATAAGTGCTAGACCCAAAAACAAAGACCGACTCAGTCCCGCCTAGCACGAACCCTGCAAACCTGAAAATGAGAGGTGTTAGTCTATGAAAGACTGAGTGAGGGGTTTATAATTATAAGCGCAATTACCAAGCAAGTCATAATCTTGGGTAAGATTTTATAAAGAAAGCAATATAAGTTCAAATAACAAAGTAGTTCTCGCCCAAGATTACAACAATTCTATTTACAACACAATCAATTCAATTCAATCAATCAGTGGCCCGACGAGTGAGGGCAAATCTCCAACCTTTCTCCGACTGTGTATGATAATTCAATTCTTAAGTGATTAGGTGATCAAGCAATCAATTACAGTGCACAATTAGCAGTTTTAGTAATTCCCTTTTTCCTCCGGGTGATGGTGGGATTGCAAGGCCCCACCATCCAATCAGTGTGAGCATAGGGTTCATGATTCCCTATGCCCGGAACTCCTTCCTCCACTAATCTCCTAGTGGGTTCAGGGGTCATCCCAAAAGTTGTGAGGATAGTGCAAGAGTTACCCGTTAGCCCAAGCTTTCCCGGTTGGCTTAATACACTACCCTCGGGCCCACAACGAACAATATACTCGCCAAAACAGTCAATCAACAAAGTACAGTTCGGTAATTCATTTAAAATTCAATAAGGTTGGAAAACTATAGATATATAGATACATTTTGGCCAAAAGTTCACACAGGGTTATAAGGGTTCTATATATCTATAAATTAAACCTAACCTTTACCGACCAAAAACACAAGGAAACACCCTACGGAGCGTACTCCTCGTCTCCAGGACCGTGATCTGTGTAACAAGGACAAGTGTATGTGAGACTCGACTCTTATGAACCATTTATGACGAACGACAAAGTCATGATCAATATGTCATGCAATAACAATTAAGGAATGTCAAATAAGAGCATAATTATCAATAAACCAAGTACATAACTCATATAAGTTACATAGGGGAGCCAAGGAAGTGAAAGAAATGCAATATGGAGGGTTTTGGTGAAGTTTAGCAAAAATTAGGAAAAGCTGACAGTTTGCAGAAACGCACAAGCTGTAGGAAAATGGGAATATCTTGAGTTCTAGAAATTGGAATTAAGTTTTTATTATTGGGTATGAAACTAGACACATAGGGCTTTCCAAGGATATATGACTCGTTTTCTAGTTCAAAGCGAGTACAAAATGGCATAATCATGAAGTTGAGCGAATGCAGATTGTCGGAGAAGTGGCGATACCAAAAAGAATTGATCATATCTCATAAAATAGAAAATATATTAAGGTGATTCCAATTGGAGAGTATTCTAGACTTCAATAGGTTTTCGTGAGTTCAAAAATCAGGTCAATCGAAGTTCGGATAAGGGGGTACCCGGCCTGGTAAAGTTTAAGGGAAAAGTTCACCGGTCGGGGAAAACTGTCCAGAAACCTTATGGACCCGAGTACTTTTCCTCACGAAATTTACTCGTCCGGGTAACCCTTCTGGGCTGGAAAAAGGGCTAAAACAGGGGGCTTGTTCGTGGAGGGGAGGAGGGGGAGCAAAAACACAACAAAACCTAACTAAAGCACTCCAAAGTAACCATATATCATGCATATAAATTGAAGACATCATTTAGGTAACATTTAATCCAAGGAACCAAGTTTAGATCCTCAAGAATTCAACCATAAACCCCATAAAATTCCATACCATCAACTTTCACAAAACTCATGCTTTCATGCAAACTTTCAACTTTAATAATCCTAAACATGCTTCTAACCATTTATAACCAATGAATCACACCATACTTCACAACCCTACTCAACCAAATAATCAAGAGATCAAGCAATTCCTCCATTTATACCTTGATATGAAAGAAAGAAAGGATGAAAGGATGAGATGATAATGATGCTTCAACTTGTGCAAATCTTCCTTGAATTAAAGCTTGAATTTTGATGAAATCCTTCTTCCTTCCTCTTGGTGTTTTGGTACGTGATTAAGTGTGTGAGTGTGTGTGAATTTGATGAAATGTGAAGAATGAATTGGAATGGAGGAGATGAGTGTATTATCAAAAGTCTTCCACTAAAAAAGGTGAATCATCGCATTTTGGAATTTAGTCCCTCTAATATATGAATTAATGCAAACAAGTTTCATCTCATGGAATATGATCATATGACTCCAATTCATGTTATGCAATTAAGTCCACATATTTATGAAATGATCAAATAAGGTCACATAATAGCAATTAGACACGTTATCACTTAATTCATGTAAATTCCACTTTAACAATAATTCATATAAATGCATGAAGATGTATTGCATATAATGTTATGAAAGTTATAAACAAAAGAATAAAATAATTAAAGTAAACCCCCAACTCCTGAAGACCCACACGTGGTGTGCTTACCTGAACTTCCGGAAAAATTGAGGCGTTACAACTCTCCCCCCCTTAGAAGAATCTGGTCCCCAGATTCACTGATTGGAAGAAAATAACTCCGGGTGGAACCGTTTCATCTTATCTTCCGTCTCCCAAGTCATCTCATCGGTCTTGTCACTTCGCCAAAATACCTTAACCATAGGAATACTCCGGTTTCTTAATTCTTGATACTTTCTGTCCAAAATTCTGATCGGTTTCTGAACGAACAACAAATTCGGTTCCAACTCCACTTCTTCAACGGGGAGAATCTCGATTTCATCCGGATAATACTTCCTTAGTTGAGATACGTGAAACACATTATGAATTCCAGTAAGACTCGACGGTAGATCCAATCGATAAGCCACTTCTCCAATTCTCTCAAGAATTTCAAATGGACTAAAAAACGAGGATTGAGCTTTCCTCCCTTTCCAATTCAAGAAAACCCTTTTCGTGGAGATACCTTCAAGAAAACCCGATCCCCCACTTCAAACTTAAGATCCCTCCGGCGACGATTAGCGTAACTTTTCTGTCTATCTTGAGAAGCTTTCATCCGTTGTTGTATCTGTTGGACTTTCTCAATCATAGCCCTCACAGCCTTAGAAGGTTTCTTTAACTTCTCTCCCTTCTTCACACCTTCCTACTTCGTCCATTTCCACTCTACCAAATCGAAAAACAACGGAGACCGACATTTCCGACCACAAAGTAATTCATAAGGAGCCATACCAATCGAAGCTTGGTAACTATTGTTGTACGTGAACTCTATCAACGGAAGTTGCTCGTGCTAAGAAGTTTGAAAATCCAATGCACAAGCTCGAAGCAAGTCTTCCAAATATCGTATGACTCTCTTGGACTGACCGTTGGTTTGAGGATGGAATGCCGTGCTGAATTGAAGCCTCGTACCCAAAATTCCTTTAGTTCTTGCCATAACTTAGAAGTAAAGCGGGGATCTCTATCTGAAACAATGCTAACCGGAATCCCGTGGAGTCGGACAATCTCCCTATTATAAATCTCAGCCAATTTATGAATCTTGTAAGACATTCGGACCGGTAGAAAATGTGTAGACTTTATTAACCGATCCACAATCACCCAAATTCCATCGAATCCACCCTTCACCTTCGGTAACCCGGATATAAAGTCCATTGTCACCTGTTCCCACTTCCATTCGGGAATAGGTAACAGCTGTAGAAGTCCCCCGGGCTTTTGATGCTTGGCTTTCACCTTCTGACAAGTTAAACAATGTTTCACAAACTCGGCTACGTCCTTCTTCAACCCATACCCCTAATAATATTGCTTTAGATCCTTTTACATTTTATTCCCTCCTGGATGGATGGAATAAGCAGACTTGTGAGCTTCCTCAAGTAATACCCTTTTCAACTCTCCGGGTACTACCACTCGGTTCTTGAAACGAAGAAGACCGGTTTCATCGAACCCGAATGGACTTTCCGGATCCTCTCTTGCTTTGGCAACCAATCTTTGAACTTCTGGATCGTTATTCTGAGCTTCAAACAATCTATGTTTTAATTTCGGTTGAATGTAAGTATTAGAAACCCGGGCTCTAACCACAATTGGCTCAACTCCACTACTCGTACCAACTTCCAAACTCGAAACACCCACCTTCCTACTTAAAGCGTCGGCAACCACATTCCTCTTCTCAGGATGATACTTGATAACACAATCATAATCTTCTAATCACTCCATCTATCGCCGTTGCCTCATATTAAGATCCTTCTGAGAAAACAAGTATTGGAGGCTCTTATGGTCGGTGAAAATCTCGAAAGTCACCCCGTATAAATAATATCTCCACTTCCCGAGTGCAAATACCACCGCTGCGAGTTCAAGGTCATGTGTTGGGTAGTTCTTTTCATATTCCTTCAACTTTCGGGAAGCATAGGCAATCACCTTCCCATTTTGGGTTAAAACACACCCCAATCCTTCCTTTGATGCGTCCGTATAAACTGCATAGCCTTAACATCATTTCGAAAGAGTTAACACCGGAGCTGACACTAATTTCTCCTTCAAGCAATTGAAACTTTGTTCACATTTCTCATCCCACACATATTTGACATTCTTCTTCGTTAACCGGGTTAAGGCAGCGGTGATCTTTGAAAAATCTTGCACGAACCTTCTATAATATCCCGCCAATCCCAAAAAGCTTCTAATCTCGGAGGCATTCTTTGGTTTCTCCCATTTCACGACGGCCTCAATCTTCGAAGGATCAACCTCCAAATCTCCAATCCATTCCCTGAAATAATATGTCCCAAGAAAGACACCTGGTCAATCCAAAACTCACATTTACTAAACTTTGCAAATAGTTGATGTTCCTTCAATGTTTTCAATACAAGCTTGAGATGTTTTGCATGTTCCTCGACCGGCTTGGAGAAAACCAAAATATCATCAATGAAGATCACAACAAACTTGTCAAGAAACGGTCGGAAGATTCTATGCATCATGTCCATAAATGCGGCGGGAGCATTCATTAATCCAAACGGCATAACCACAAATTCATAATGCCCATATCTTGTATTGAAGCCCGTCTTCGGAATATCCTCCACTCGGATCCGTAGTTGATAATACCCTTTTCGTAGATCAAGTTTTGAATATACTTTAGAAACTTGGAGTATATCAAATAACTCCTCAATGTGTGGAAGAGGATATTTATTCTTGATAGTCATCCGATTTAACTCCCAATAATTAATATACATCCGTAGAGTACCGTCTTTCTTCTTTACAAACAATACCGGCGCACCCCACAGTGACGAACTTGGTCTAATATACCCAACTTCCAATAAAGCATCAAGTTGAACCTTCAACTCTTTCAATTCTGCCGGTGCCATCCGATATGGAGTCTTAGAATAGGGCTCTGCATCTGGATATAAATCAATCACGAACTCTATTTCTCTATCCGGCGGTAATGAATCTAACTTCTCGGGAAAGACCTCGGAAAACTCTTTCACCACTTCTGTTTCTTCTAACTTCATCTAATCCTTGGGTTGGTTAAGAATATAGGATATGAATCCCGTAGCCCCATCTCGAACCAATTTCTGAGCCTCAGAGAAAGATAATAGAGGCACCGTTTTAGAACTCCAACCCGTGACATCTTCTGAACCCAACTGAACTCTTTTAGCCCGACAATCAATATTGGCACAGTGCTTGTATAACCAATCCATTCCATTCCCAAGATAGAACCATATCGAGACATCGGCAATTCAATGAAATCCACCAAGAAAACCCGACCCTCAATACTCACCGGCACCTCTCTAAAAACCCGGTTAGTTTCTACACTACCACCAAAAGGAGTACTAACCACTAGGGGTGAACAAAAAAATCGAACCGAACCGAACCGAGGCTAACCGAACCGAACCGAACCGAACCGAACCAAAGAGGTTCGGTTTCGGTTTCGGTTATTGATTTTCTGAACTTTTGGTTTTCGGTTTTTACCGAAAACCGAACCAGGGTCCCTGTTGTTTATTAATTATTTGTCCAGACTCCCACCGTCCCACACTTTTGTTTTCCTTTCACACGCTTTCAGTTTATTAATTAAGCCTTCCGCTGTTTTGCTGCATACAACACTAGGTTTTCTTTTTCTTCCCCCATTTCACGCGGCGCTGAAGATGACCCAACCTCTCTGCTTCAGTCCTCACCGCCCCGCTGCCGTCGGACCCAGCCACCAAGACGACGACACCTCCGCCGCCGCTACCATCACCGGCTCCGAGAAGGTGGGATCCTCCTTTTCCAGTAAGTTACATACTTACAGTTGTTGTTTGAATGCTGGAGAGTGAAGCCGAGAGCAGTTGGAGTGCTGGACATTGTTGTTTTAAAATTTTAATGTTTGAGCAGCTGAACATTGTTGTTTGAACTTTGAATGTAATGAGCCTGCATTGTAGGTTTAGGATTTGGCTTGCAATTGTTGTTTGAATAAAATGAGGCTGTGCAAGAGAGATTTAATGCAATTTGAGGTTTTTAATTTTTTTTTTTTAATCTTTTTGTGCCAATTCGGTTTTTTTCGGTTATTAACCGAAACCGAACCGAAAAAAATCGATAAAAACCGAACCGAAACCGACTATAATCGGTTCGGTAAATGGTTAGTAAAAATAAAAAACCGAACTTTCGGTTAACCGAACCGAAAAACCGAAAGTTCAGTTTTTTACCGAATGTGCACCCCTACTAACCACATAGCATGCAGAGGAGAAAGTAACACAAAGGCAAATTCACAGAAATATCACGAGAAATAAATGAGTGGGTAGCTCCCGGATCAAATAAAGTATGTATGTTTGTGCCGTGAATGCAAATGATACCTTCAACAACTGCTGCAGGGTCCACTTCTGCATCCAATTCCTCCCCTTCTAGTGCATAAGCACGCGCTCTAATCAATGGTCTCTGACCCCCCGGTAGGTGGTCCTCGACGATCTGGATACGAATCCACCATATGCTCGGCACTCCCACATATCAAACATAACCCGAGATGTCTCCTGCAGTTGTCATAATGGTGAGTAGGTTGCCCGCAGAAAGAGCACTTGGGTTTCCCCGGCGGTGGTGGCAAAGTAGGAGGCTGAGGAGCCTTCTGGACTGGTCCTTGTTGCTTAAACGTCTTTACCGGACCCTTAAACTGTGGAGGAGCTGTATCATAAGTTATTGGCCTCTTGCCGGCATTATATCCCGATCTTGACCCGGAACCTGAGCCCTGTCCTGATCTATATGTAGACCTCCGTGCATTAACCGAATCTTCAACCTTTGAGGCCTTTGAAGTGGCCTTCTTCCAAGTACTAGTGTTAACTGCTTCAATTGACGCTTGTATATCCAGCCTCAACCCTTGCATAAATTGCATAGCCTTGTGGAAGTCGTCACTTGCAATGTCAGGTGCATACTTTGACAACCTCTCGAACTCGGCTATATACTCCGAAACTGATCGTCCCCCTTGTTTGAGCTCGGTAAATTCCTTAAGTCTCCTAATATGGGAAAATGGAGGAATGAACTTGTTCTTAAATTCCCTTTCAAAGACCTCCCATGTAACTTCCTCTTCCGCAACATCTAAAACAATTTTGCTGCTTTCCCACCAAGAATAAGCTTCTCCTTGGATTAAAGTGAGAGTACACCGTGCCTTCTCCCGAGATTCACATGGAATGAGCTCTCAAATTCTCTCCACTTCCTTAAGCCATTGCTCGGCTTGAATGTCGTTACCCTTGAAAAACCTCGGTGGATGTTGATTCTGAAATTCCCTAAGGATAGCCGAAATTGGTGCCGGTTGTGGTGGAGGAGCTGGTGGTGCTGGAGGCACATAATCTCTCAACCTTTGATCAATCAACTGAACCATAGAATTTAAGAAGTCCTGTGGTTGAGCTTGAGGGGGTGGAGGTGGAGGAGATCGATCATGGCGATGATGACATCGGTGTCCGGGAGAACGATCACGGTGGTGTCGATCACGAGCCATCCTGAAATCAAGACACTAATATGCATGTTTGATTGGCAAGTACAAATGAGTGCAATAAAGCTCACAATACAAATAAAACACATAAACCAAGTAGTTCAAAGAAGTTTAAGTAGGTTCAAATAAGATGCAAGACTCTCACATAATCAATTAATCCTATGCCGTACGACTTAGACTCACAAGACAAGACACTAGACCCGCGGTTTTACAACCGGGCTCTGATACCACCTTCAGATGTAGCACCCGGGATGCAAGGTAGCCACATCCCCCACACTAGAGTTCAATACACATACGGAACCAGCACCCATACATGAATCAAGCCTATAGCGAATGAGAGTCAATAAAAAAAAAACAACTCTCTAGCTAGGCGGGACTAACCCTCAAATAATTACCAACATGTATAAACAGTAAAACGGAAGCATAGTACACATTCATTTCATTATCATCCTATTCAATATATATACAATCTCCCAAAAGTATCAAAAGAAGTCATACATAATACATAGGTACCAAGAGACAAAACAAAACATATATGCCCGGAACTCCTTCCTCTACTAATCTCCTAGTGGGTTCAGGGGATGACCCAAAAGTTGTGAGGATAGTGCAAGAGTTACCCGTCAGCACAAGCTTTCTTGGTTGGCTCAATATACTACCCTCGGACCCACAACGAACAATATACTCGCCAAAACAGTTAATCAACAAAGTACAGTTCAGTAATTCATTTGAAATTCAATAAGGTTAGAAAACTATAGATATATAGATACATTTTGGCCAAAAGTTCACATAGGGTTGTAAGGGTTCTATATATCTATAAATTAAACCTCACCTTTACCTACCAAAAACACAAGGAAACACCCTACGTAGCGTGCTCCTCGTCTCCAGGACCATGATCTGTGTAACAAGGACAAGTGTACGTGAGACTTGACTCTTATAAACCATTTATGACGAACGGAAAAGTCATGATCAACATGTCATGCAATAACAATTAAGGAATGTCAAATAAGAGCATAATTATCAATAAACCAAGTATATAATGTTGGAAAACAGGAATCAGAAAGCAGCGGAAATTTAAAATTTTTCCAACCAAAGGATCTTGGACTCGCAATCGTGTATCCAAATTCGTAGAGATTAGAAACTTACTTGTCAATAATCTTTCTTGAAGTGTTTCAAGCCACCCAAGAACGCTTTTCTCGCGGCTTGATCCCCTCTCCTTGGTAAAGCTCGAATTTTCAAAACTTCTAACTGGAAGCTCTCTAGAGATAGTCCACCAAATTGACTACAATCTAACTAGTAGGGATGCTAGTTCTCTAGTTAGTGTTTAGGCTTAACCTAGGGTTTATTTTATCTTGGAGAAAGGATGGTGTTCAACATATGAACCAAAAGAATTCAATCACTCTCTAAGGGGAGTATGAGGTCCCCTATATATAAGAAAGGGAGGGGGACATCGAACCCTAGTCCTTATGGGGCAAGGATTTGGTCCCTCTCTATAATTACTTGATCATCAAGTAATTCCAACTTTGACTTTGAATTCTAATTCAAATCAACTTTTAAGAGAGCTAAAAATATCCAAACTCTTTTTGGATAATTTTATACTTTATTTATTATTTAAATAAATAACTTATTTTATCTAATTAATTAATTCGTAATTAATTAAATAGATTATTTTTCTCCAAAATAAGACTTTCCTTTTAATTCAAAATTAAACCAAAGTCTATTAAATAATTACAATTAATCACATTAATTATTTAACACATAAATAAATATACACATATATTTACACACGTGTGAGACACATGTCACAAGGATACGTGCCACTCACGTGAGCCACACGTGTGGAATCCTCTTGGCCCGATTAACTCGTTTAATCATTTTAAAACCTTAACTCATATAACCAAGTTGTTGTGTGTGACCCTCTAGGTTCTCAATTCAATTAGCAGTGACCCTAATTAATTAATTCACTAATTAATTAATCAGTTCACAGATTAAACGACCATAGTCTAGCAACAGGTGTTTAACCCCTAGCTGAATTGGAATGTTCGGATTCGACAGATCCTTTAAGTTATTGATTCATGTGAGATACAATCCTCCTACTTACTATCTCTCAACCAAGATCTAGGGTAAGGGAATAATCAGAACCCTAATAATCCGGTCTTAAAGCAAAGTGCATTTCATATCCATTTGATCTCAATCCAAGAAACCCTTTTCTTGATATCTTGATCTACTGCCTTGGCCAAGGACTCCATATGGCATATGAATGACTTACACAATAAGAGATCACCTTGTAGATGCAAGTGTAGGTCCTTTCTTGATTCTCATTCACTTTCATGAGTCACTTGTGCAGCCCCAGCATAAGCCTTGAATCAGTTGTCTAAGGCGACACCCTTTAAAGCTTATACCTAAGACTACAGAGTTAACTCATAAAGTGACATGGAACCTCATGTCTGATCAATAAATCACATCAGTGACTCGTGAGATATTTCCTAATCTGGAAGTTTCCATTTCCTGAAATAAAAACTTCCTTTCCCATTTAGGAATGTTCTCACACGGGGCACCTCAGTGAACTTACATATTGAAGTAAGCACCCTCATGTATCACGCACGTATCAACTATACACTTTGCACCTTCATGAAACAAGGTGGTCCTTCTTAAGGGCGTGATCCCACAAGCAAGCCTTAGAGGAGTCAGGTTGACACTCCCACTGTCTGTAGGACTCATCGGCTTGGAGCATTTTACTAATCATGACTGATGTGATATAGGGCTCGTTTCATGAACCATTTCACCTAAATGGTAGAGTCCTAAAGTCATCAGGATTAGGAGAGTTCTCATACATGCACAGCTAAAGTAAACGCATACCAAACAAGAGCATATAAAGAAGTGTTGCCTCAATTCGTTATTTCATTCAAAGATTGTCTGTGATTACAATAAGGAAAAGCACAAAGCGGATATATAATCGGCTTTCTAGGGCACTATTCCTAACAATCTCCCACTTGCCCGTCAAAGCCATTCTAAAGCTACTCTAAGACCCATCTTCTGAAGATGACCTTGGAAAGCTTCTCGACTAAGGGGTTTAGTAAGTGGATCTGCCACGTTGTCTGCTGATGTGACCCTCTCAATTTGTACATCTTCTCTTTTGATAATATCACGGATTAGGTGATACTTCCTCATAATGTGCTTGGTCCGTTGGTGAGATCTTGGTTCTCTTGCTTGAGCAACCGCCCCAGTGTTGTCATAAAACACAGTAATGGGGTCTTTCATGCTAGGAACAACATTCAACTCTTGAATGAAGTTTCTAATCCAAACACCTTCCTTAGCTGCATCTTTCGCAGCTAAGTATTCGGCCTCAGTGGTCGAATCTGCAGTGGTCGTTTGCTTGGAACTCTTCCAACTCACTGCTTCGCCGTTTAGGCAGAAAATGTATCCTGACATTGACTTAAAATCATCTAAGTCAGATGCAAAGCTTGCATCGCAGTATCCTTCGACAGTAAGATCTTTCCGACCTCCGTAAACTAAGAATAAATCTTTAGTACTTTTCAAGTACTTAAGAATAGTCTTCACGGCAGCCCAGTGACCATCTCCAGGGTCAGATTTGAAACGACTTGTTACACTAAGCGCATAAGCCACATCCGGTCGAGTACATAACATTGCATACATTATGCTACCTATTGCTGATGCATAAGGTGTATGAGTCATTCTTTCATTCTCAAGGTTAGTCTTAGGACACATCTTCTTAGAAAGACATGTTCCTACACTCATAGGGTTCTTAACCTTCGCTGACTCCATATTGAATCTCTTCAATACTTTATCAATGTACATCGATTGTGATAGTCCTATTAACTTTCTAGATCTATCTCGATAGATTTTGATTCCAAGGATATAGGATGCATCACCAAGATCTTTTATCTCGAATTGGTTCGATAACCATAACTTAGTTACTTTCATGTCATCTTTCGAATTCCCAATAAGAAGGATGTCATCAACATAAAGTACTAAGAATTGCACTGAGCTCTCCAATTCCTTTCTATACACACATGATTCATTCGAAATTTGAATGAAGCCAAACGCTTTGACTGATTCATCAAATCGAATGTTCCAATTCCTAGAAGTCTGTTTCAATCCATAGATTGATCTTTGGAGTTTGCAAACCTTTTGCTCACTCCCACTGAATGTGAAATCTAAGGGTTGCTCCATATAAATATCTTTATTAATGTCACCATTGAGAAAGGCAGTTTTCACATCCATTTGCCATATCTCATAGTCATAAGCAGTAATGGCAAGCATGATCCGAATAGACTTTTGCATTGCAACTGGTGAAAAAGTTTCATCAAAGTTCACACCGGGTCTTTGAGTGAATCCTTTTGCAACCAGTCTTGCTTTGTAGGCTGCAATGCTTCCATCAACTCCAAGCTTTCTCTTAAAGATCCATTTGTAACCTATGGGTTTGACCCCATCAGGCAAATCTACCAAGGTCCAAACTTGGTTGGAGTTCATGGAATCCATTTCGGATTTCATGGCTTCTATCCACTGTTCAGAGTCAGAATCTGAAAGTGCCTCCTCATATGATAAAGGAGCATTATCCTTTTGAGAGATTTCATGGAAGAATCCATACCATCTCTCCGGCTGTCTAGGAGTGCGTTCAGAACGCCTTAGAGGAGGATTTACGTATGTATCGAAATTCGTGATTGGTTGTAGTTGATCAGAAGGGGACGTTTCTTCAGTGGGTGACATGGGGTCACTTTGTACTTCCTCTAATTCTATGATCTTGCCTTTCTTTTCTTTAAGGAACGATTCCCCAAGAAAAGTAGCATTTCTGGAAACAAACACCTTTTGCTTAGATTGATCATAGAAGTAGTATCCTATGGATTCCTTAGGATAACCTACAAAGTAGCATAAGTTAGAATATCGTTCTAACTTATCTCCCACTGTACTCTTCACGTAAGCAGGACAACCCCAAATTCTTAAGTAAGAATAACTAGGGATTTTACCATGCCACATTTCATAGGGCGTTTTAGGGACTGACTTAGAGGGAACTAGATTCAAAATCTTTGCTGCACTTTCTAGGGCATAACCCCAGAAAGAAGGTGGTAAGTCAGTGAAACTCAACATGGAACGAACCATATCAAGTAGAGTTTGATTCCTTCTCTCAGAAACTCCATTGAGTTGAGGAGTTCCCGGAGGAGTCCACTGTGAGATGACTAAGGAATTCTTTACTAAGATACTCGTCTCCTCGATCAGATCGAAGTGCTTTTATCTTGTGACCAGTTTGGTTCTCAACCTCCTTTTGAAATTCTAGGAATTTCTCAAAAGCTTCAGATTTATACTTCATTAAGTAGACATAACCATATCGACTAAAGTCATCGGTAAAGGTTATGAAATACTGATGATTGTTTCTAGTGCTTACACTAAGCGGTCCACAAACATTAGAATGGATCAAATCCAAGGCCTTAGTGGCACGTTCCACAGTTCCTTTAAAAGGAACTTTGGACATTTTTCCTTTGAGACAGGATTCACAAGAAGTCAACTCTTTGAGATCATTTTCAGAGAATGATCCTAAAGTGTTTATCTTGCTAATTCTGTTCTTGGAAATGTGTCCTAATCTAGCATGCCATAAGGGAGCTAAAACTTTGTCATCTCTCTTACGTTTAGTTTCTCATTGTATATTCATAATATTGATATTTTGAGTTAGATAAAGTCCATTACTTAGAGTACCGATGTGAACGGAAGAGTTTTTCCGTTTGATAAAGTATTTACCATTCTTAATATAAGTTTCATAACCTTCACTATCTAAAATTGGAACTGAAATTATATTACGAATAATGCTCGGTACATAAAGGACTTTATTTAAAACTAACTAAAAACTACCTAAATCTAATCTAATTGTGCCTAAAGCTCGAGCTTCAACATTTGAGCCATCGCCGATCTTCAAGACACATTCTTCTTCTTTGAGTTGTTGGACTTCACTTAGCATCTGTACATCATTACATATATGAGTTCCACAACCGGTATCAAGTACCCAAGAACTAGAATTAATAGAAAGATTTATTTCAACGAGAAACATACCTTTCTTTAGAGTAGCCTTGTACTCTGGGCAGTTTCTCCTCCAATGTCCCGCTTTGCCACAATGCAAGCAAACATCCTCTTTCTGATTACGCTTCTTCTTTTAGGCCTTCCACTTCGAAATGCCACCAGTGGGCCTAAGGGGTTTCTTCTTCTTCTTTTGGGCTTTCTTGCCCTTACCTTTAGAAGGCCCAGATAAGGAAGATGGAGCATTCACCATCAAAACCTTATTGTCCTTCTTGATCGTGCTTTCAGCAGTCACAAGCTGACTAATCAGCTCAGCTACAGTAGCACCAGCATGATTCATATTGAAATTAAGGACAAATGGGTTGAATGATGGTGGGAGCGAGGCTAGCAACAAGTCCACTGAAAGCTCATATTTCAGTGGCATGTCCATGGAAGCAAGTTTCTCAGTAAGGGCGAGAAACTTGAGTCCATATTCATGGACACTTGAACCTTCCCTCATTCTCAAGTGGAACAATTCCTTTGAAGTGTTATACCTTGTAAAACGTTCATGAGGGCGGTAAAGTTGCTCTAAGTGGTCGTAAATCTCCCAAGTGAATTCCATGGCCTCATGTTGCCTTTGCAAGTCCGGAGACATGTTAGCCAACATAAGGCAACGGGCTTGGAGATTATCATCCTTCCACTTCTGGATCGCGTCCCGCTCGGCCCGAGTGGGAGCGTCCCCTTCGGGACTTGGCTCCCCTTCGAAGAGAACATAAGTTATCTTCTCGGAATCTAAAATGATTTTCAGATTCCTCAGCCAATCAGAATAGTTGAGACCAGTCAACTTGTTTGACTCGAGGATCGATACAAGAGGGTTTTTGGTTGCCATTTCAAAACAGGTAGAGAATCACAGAATCTACGACCTAAATGGTAAGACAAAAGATAAGGATGATAACGATATACAAAAGATAAGGTCTTTAATCTAATGTAGCTCCCACTGTTTTTCAAAGATCTATAATCCCCAAAGATCTAAGAGGAACACGTTTCCCAATGGGTACTAAGATCCTAGGCATTTTACCTCGAACCCACGACTCGCGGACATTCTAAGTAAAACCCTAGGTAGGTACAACTTACCAATTCTAACACCTTTAGAACTCTTAGTAATTGTTTTTGCATCACCTATCTTTCAATATAGACCCACGACTCGTGCGACATCCATATTTACTTGGGCGTTAAGCTAGACCCATCAATCATAAGATCATGATCAAAACTTAGTTCGAACGACCCACGACTAAGTTTAAAATGATTACGAAATATTGATCATTTAAAATGATCAATTAGGTAACTAAGAACTAATAAGCTCCACTAGCTATCCCACGACTCGCGGACAATGAAAAGTTTCACTTACTAAACTTAAAACCTATTGATGGAATGCTAGGAATTTAATTCAAAATTTGCACCTCGAATTAAACACCTATTTGTTCGAAATTAGCTTAATATTTAATGGGAATTTTCGAATCAACCGGAGAGTTGTCCGGTTCGACCTCACCAACATATATGTTATCCAATTTTATTAGTTTTGATTAATGCAAGTACAACTTAAATGCATTTCACACAAGCACTTAGCAGATAACATGTCCTAGCATGATACTAACATGAGATGATCATGGGTTCTACCTATCTTATGCTTGATATGTGGGAGCCACTCCACAATCACAAGTTCTAACATACATGCCACATAAACAGTATAAATCACATAAGGGAAAGCGGTAACAAAATACGAGCCCTATCTCTATTACATTTTCAATTGAGATTCCCCTCCCTAACATTTTGAGGGGTCTTCACTTATGGCCTCCTTGTTACTTGAATGTGGTCCATCTTACTCCATGGGTGCATTGTGTAGCACCCTAACCCCCAGGGTACCACATCCCCCGCACTATAGCCTCGATCCACATATGAAATGGAAAATCCATACATAAACCAAAACTATAGCGAACGGGTGACAATAAAAATGACGAGCTAGGCGGGACACTCTCCCCAACAACACCGAAGCAAACATGATAACGAAAGCGGAAGCAATAAAATCATTCATACATATAGGTACCATATTTACCGAATAGATACTTATAGATACCAATTTAACTATCAATACATTATCATCTCTTGATAATATACATATTCAAGTATCCAAAACGTGACAATAATTATCATAACATGAAACTAGCATAAGACTATACAAAAGGGTATGAAACTAGACCCGTGGAAATGCAAGACTCGAACAACTCCCGCCTAGCACGACCATGCTCAAAGGGTACCTGAAAAGTGAAGTATCAGTCTACCGAAGACTGAGTGAGGGGCAATAATTATATATAACACACATCACATGCAAGGTGTAGCCTCGGGTGAAGACTTTGGAAATGAAAGGAATATATAACTCAAGAAACTTATTCTTTGCCCGAGATTACAACCAATCACTTTAACATTTTAGTTTGAACGTTTCATGAACATGTGACCCCGGCGAGCAGGGGTGATTCTCCAACCTTTACACCAAATGTGATAATACGTGCTTGCTTTATCAATTCAATACATGATCATGCAATTCCATTTAGTGCTCATATAGACAATTTCATGCTTGAAATCATGCGATAACCCGAGGATAACCCGACATGCCGGATTAATCCCCAGTCTCCTTCTTCCTCCGGGTGATAGCGAGTTTGCAAGGCTCGACTATCCACGACATGGTGTGTGTAGAGGACATGACCCTCTAGACACGGAACTCCTTCCACCACTAATCTCCTAGTGGCTTCGGGGTTGATCCCAACAATATGAGAATAATTCAGGAGTTACCCGTCAGCCCTTGCTTTCCCGGTTGGCTCAAGAATTACCCTCGGGCCCACGTGCAATCATGTACTCGCCAAACTCGCTTGAAATCATGACAATCAATACTTTCTTGCTTGAAATGTTTATAACTTTGAAAACGTTTATAATTGAAATAGGTTTTGGCCGAAAATAGCACATAAGGGTGGTAGGGTTCTATAAACATAACCTAAAACCTCACCTTTTCTTGCAAAATATGACAAGGATATACTCTACTGAGCCTGCTCCTCGTCCAAGCCCTCGTGACCTGTGCAAACACGACGTGTATACATGAGACAAGACCTAAAATGGACCAAATATGACGAACGACGAAAATGTATCGAGACGACCACGAAAATACAATGTGGCATGATAACATGTTGTTTCACTTCATATTAGCACATATTATAGCAATCCAGGGTCAAAGAAGTCGTCGGGTCGAGGGGTCATTTTCGTAATTTTATGCAGTGAATTTTGTTCTGCATTCCAGGTGGGAACGGCCGTTCCGGTCCCCTTTGCAAAATGGGAACGGTCGTTCCCATGAGTTCCCCAAAATACGCCAACGATTTTTAAGAATAAAAGCGCGCCTTTTAGCTGGGAACGGCCCTTCCGGCAGCAAGGCCAAAGTGGGAACGACCGTTCCCATGCTCGGCCGCCCAGTTCATTTGAAAAGGTGGGAACGCCCGTTCCCTCAATGCCTTGAGGCTGGGAACGGTCGTTCCCAGTTTCTGCAACTTTGAAGAACAGAGCAAAAACAGGGGAGACTCTCGACAAAGAATCAACAAAGCCACAAAATTCCATTTTTGATCCCCAAATGCAATAATTTCTGGAAGTATGATGCATACACATTCAAGGAGTAATAATATCCTACTTAAACACATAAAACATGCTATATCCCCAAGGTTTCCAAGATTTCAAGCTCATGCCCACTTTGATCATCCAAACTCAAATTCTCAACAATATCATGAATAATTCATGCCATAATTCATGAAATGATCACATAATCATGCTTCTACTTCTTTCTCATTCATTTAGCATATAATTTCCAAACCCTAACCACATCAAATACAATCAAGAATCACCACTTCCATGCAAACCAACCTTTGAAAGCTAAGAAATAAAGAAGATGGATGAAGATGATGATCAATTTGCCAAAACTTGGATGATTTCTTGAAATCTTGATGATTGAAGGAAAATTTACTTCTTCCCTTTTTCTTCCTTGGAACCGAGAGAGAAAAGATGGAGATGTTGATGAATTGTAGATGAAAATGATCATGGAATGTGCAAGAAGAGATGATACGTAATTCATCATCCTTGATTTTTGTGAATTATGCTAATTGCCATTTAATCCTTTGTTTTATGAAGTCATGCGATCAAGTATGCAACAATTTAAAATATGCTCAATTAAGCCCTTGCAAAGTTATGCACTTAAGTCCCTAAAGTTTAAAGAACAATCAAGTAGGGACAATTTGGTAATTTGAATCACTCTCGGTAGTGATTCCATGCAATAAATATTTTCCGTGTCGTGAAATAATATTTTCTATGATATAGATTCAAATAATTCACATAAAGGATGTTTCGTGAATTTTATAAAGTTATGAATGCCACGTAAGAATATATTATAAAATTAAAGAAATAAAATAAAACCTACGCTCAAACTCACACGTGGCGTGCTTACCTGTTCATCCGGAACCGGGGCGTTACACATTGTCTCCAAAATGAAAATAAAACCTCACCACCTATCTCTACTCTCAAATTACAATAAAAAGAAAAAAAACATAAAGTAATAAGGCTCAATCTTCATATTGGCCTTAGACAATTACACGGGGCATACCCTGACCTCAAAAGCAGTAATATGGAAAGCCACATAATAAATCACATAACAGTACGCATATAAGTGAGGCTCCAACCTCAATTGAAAAACGCAACTATAGGTCTCCAACCCCAATTTAAACCATCCATGTGCATAAATTAAAATCATACATAAGTCTAAACCCATGATCATCTAACATGCAACCTGCGAGAATTTAAATTTAGCCAATAAATTAATATTCCCGTTTCAAGTCCTAATGACTTTGTTGAGGCCCAAAAACACGCTTTTATCAGAGCCGTCCACGTGTCACCATCTGCTGACGTGAAGACTATACCCTCGCATTGATGGGCTCGTGGGCCAACCCAGCCCACTCACTTGCCAACTAGTATAGGCCCTTGAGCCTCAGCCAACTATTCAAGAAAAGGGACCGAACCGGCAGGCTCGGCGCTCCCATCCCGGCCTTCGGGGTTACCTTTCTCCGGGAATCACCCACACGAGGGCCATATTCTTGTCGCTCGGGACTTCAGCGCTCAAAGATCATAAGTCGTGAGGAACCCGTCCGAGCACTCTTCGAGCGTCGCCTATTCGCTCGCGTGTGATCCCCCACCGCCGTGGTGGATCTGAACCCTCATAAAACGGATCCGGGACCTTCCACCCGCTCGACCCTCGTCAACAACCTCTGACACAAAGGTAGTGCGCACCTTGTACCTGACACGCCGCCTACTTTCCAGAGCCATCACTCTCATATCACCACAGGCAGCCACGTGTTAGGGCAACACAGGTTTGGGACCACACGGTCAGATTACCTAATCTACCCTCACCCCTAACATATAAGTAAAGGAGAACACTTGCATTCTCCCCCAAGTCATCTTCTTCACAAGACACCACACTACTGAACTGGGCATCATTTTCCTCTGCATCTTCATCTTCTCCAAAGCTTCATATATTTCACCATTTCCTGCACCCTTGCTGCACGATTTCCTGGTGTTATCCTAGCTGGAAGAACCCACGCTCATTGGAAACCCAGTTCCTGAGGCTCAACGCCTGTGATGGTCTTCCCTTCTACAAACAAATTCTAAAGTGATTGGTGTTTAAATCCTTTACAAGTTTCTGCACCATCATTTTTGGCGCCGTCTGTGGGAACTCCATCACTACCACAACTGTCATCACCAGATTCTTCCTTTGAAAGCTAGTTGAGATATAACACCTTTTGGCTCTGAAAATGGTAACTGCAACAAGGTCTGGAGCCGTGGGAGACAAGGGCGCTCTTCCCCCAGTCAACGAACAGAACGTAGGGAGCAACATCCCTGCCGGAGGTACGAACCCACCAGCTGCGGGAAATGGGGTCGAAAATGCAGAAACGGTGGCTGCAACTCTCCCACCTGGAGGGAACGTTGTGGGAGGGCCCAGTTCCGTTGTTCCACCTACCGCTCACACCGCCAACGCTTCCTCCCTTTACGCCGGCATGTATCCCGTGGTTATGCCTCCACCGGGATACCCTTTTATGCAACCCGGAATGATGCCCGGGATGATGCCGATGATCCAACCCTATCAAGTAGGGACACTGAATCTCCCCCTGTCGTTGCCCAGAGAGATGCAAGGGGTAGAAATGCCCCAAATCACTACACAACAACTTCAGGCGCTGTATACACAATGCGAGGGTCAGGCCGTACAGAATGCTTGGGAACATTTCACTGTGGCTTATTTCCCTTCACACGCGGGCGCTCGAATAGCCCCACCCCTTGGAGGACTCCCAGCACACCCCCTGACGATGGCCCAAAACGCGCTGAGGGCCCAGCAACCTCCCCCACCACCGAATCAAGAAAATGGGGCCCCACCGAGGGTCCAGCAAGAGCAACCACCCGTAGGAGATGAAAGGGCCCCTCGAAATGAGGCGGCCGAAGATAATGAAGGGGTCCAATCGAGAGCTACAGAAAGGGCAAACCGCAGAAATGTCGGTGATCCTCAACTTGCCGCAGTACAATACCAAATTAGGGGGCTCCAGAACGTGGTAGAGCAGCTCTCTTGAGCACGGTCTCCCGTAATGGGGGCGAGAGGACCAGGGCCAGAGACGCTCGCAGACCACGCAGCCCCATCTCTCGCCGACGAAGAGAAGTCAGCCCTAAAGATCCAGAGGACAGGGATTACCGGATCGTGACGGGCGATTCTCCCCTCATTGAGGAGGTTCTGATGACCTGTGCGGGGAAGTGAAAAATCCCCACGTCCGTCAACAGGTATGATGGAACCACAGATCCAGCCGAGTATCTGGATCACTTTGTACATTTGATGCATTTATACGATCACCCAATCAACTATTGGGCGAAGGTGTTCGTCACCTCCCTCGTGGGAATGGCCCAGGATTGGCACAAAAAACTTCCTCCGCGCTCAATCCGAGGATACCATGACCTGACTGACGCTTTCATCAGCCATTTCAACTCTTTGAAGGCACCAGCCCCCACTGCGACGGCTCTATACAGCTTGGTCCAGGGGCCGAACGAGACCCTCAGGTCCTTCATGGGAAGGTTCAACAAGGAAATCTTATTGGTGGAAAAGCCCTCAATGGATTTCTTGAGTCACGTTCTCTTTGGAGCTATCAATATGAAGCACTATGTCAGTAAAGAGTTCGTGGAGGAGGTGGCCAAGAAGAACCTCGCTCATTGATGGAGATTAGGGAAATAGCGGATTCTTTCTTCACCCTCGAGGATATGTATATTGCGAGGGATCAGAAGATGGCGAACGCCCCTCGCCCCAGCAAAGCACTTGAAGACAGAGCGGATCCAACCAGAGGCCGCCGCCGTAGCCCTATTCCCGTTCGCCGAAACTCTCCGCCCCCTCGGAAGTTCGAGCGCATCCCTCTCAACCGCCCTATAGCCGAAGTATATGCCATGGCGGATAAGAAGCTGTTCAAGAGGCCGCCAAAGTTGAGAGAAACGGAGGCTCAGAAGCGCTCGGGGAAGTACTGCGCTTTCCACAAGCAGAAAGGGCATGACACCAGTGAATGTCGTCAGCTTGAGAGTGAGATTCAGAGGCTGATCGCTGGGGGGCACCTCAAGGAGTTCGTGAAGGTGTTGGAGAGGTATGATGAGCATTGCGCTGAGCGAGCGCATACCCAACGAAGAAGCCGTTCACGATCGCGGAGTCCGCGCCACCATCACTCCGAGCCGAGCGACCGTGGCAAAGGGAAAGCCTCAGATGTGGAAAACCAGCCCTTCGCGGTCATTCACATGATTACTGGGGGACCCTCGGGGGGGCGACTCTAAAGCTTCCCGACGCCGCTACATTCGGAGTTATAACCAAAGATCTTCTCAGCCCAGGCCGGTGCTCTCTATTGATAAATCATCACGCTCGGAGAAGGATGAGAGCGTAGGTTTCACAGAGAAAGACTTAGAGCACATTGTAACACCCCATGGGGTCGGTGAAACCTCTGACTGCCCCATGGTGGTTAGCTTAGACGTTCACAATCACGTTGTAAAGAGGGTCTTGATTGATAGTGGAAGCTCCGTGAATGTTTTGCCTTATTCCACGCTTCAGAAAATGAACATCACAAACATCCCGCTCGAACCCCTCAGAACAGCCCTCGTTGGCTTTGGAGGTCCCGAGATCGTCCCCCGCGGACAAATTCGCTTGGCCACCTCTTTCGGTCGCGCCCCACAGCGAAAAACTTTAAATGTTCTCTATGTGGTGGTCGAAATAGACCTACCATACAACATCATCATTGGGCGCCCAGCCCTCTTGACTTCAAAGCTGTAATTTCCACCTATCATCAGAAAGTCAAGTTTCCCACCCCCGAGGGTACCGGAGAGGTACTGTGCAATGTTAAGGAAGCATGGGAATGCTACATACTTTCCCTTCGAAGCCACAAGCCCAAACAACCTACCCAAGCAGGTTCCACCAAGAAGTCCATTGACTTCCCCAAACTAGATGAAGATGGCCCCGAACGCAAGAGGGCCAAGCTCTATAAAAAGAAGAATAAGAAGAGGGCCACGGATAAACCCGTAGATGCTGGGAATTCGCCCCTCGGAGCGGTTGGTGTTTCCTCCTCGGAAGACGAGGATCATATACCCTCGGGAGATACCAACGGGATAATTACAGGCAAGAAACGAGCGCTCGAACAGCCGAGGCCTAAAGTGCGGGTGGAACCTACGGAGAGCTTCCTGACCATCGAATTGGAACCCGGGAATCCAGACAAGACCACGTAAATAGGTTCCAGCCTCGACGGCCCCTCTCAGATTATGATGATTGAATTCTTACGAGAAAATATTGATATCTTTGCTTGGAAGGCTTCCGACCTCACTGGCATAGATCCGAGCGTTATTTTCCATAGGCTGAACGTGGATCCGGCCTTCAAACCTATAAAGCAAAAGAGGAGAGATGTTCATGGGTTCCGAAAGCAGGTCATAGAAGAAGAAGTCAATAAACTGCTTGACGTTCAGTACATAAAAGAAATTCTATATCCCGAATGGCTTTGTAATGTGGTGCTCGTTCCCAAGAGCGCCAACAAGTGGCTTATGTGCAATGACTTCACGGACCTCAACAAGGCATGTCCTAAGGATCCGTACCCACTACCTAGGATAGATCAGTTGGTGGATTCGACCGCTGGGTGTGAACTTATGAGCATGATGGACGCTTTCCAAGGATATTATCAGATATTCATGGCTCTTGAGGATCGACCCAAAACTGCGTTCGTGGTCCATATGGGCGTTTTTTGCTTCAAGGTTATGCCCTTTGGGCTCAAGAATGCGGGGGACGACATACCAACGACTTGTCAACAGAATGTTCTAGTGTGAGATTGGAAAGTCCATGGAGGTATACGTGGATGACATGATCGTCAAAAGCGAACGCCAGTATTCTCATCTAGAAGACCTAAAACGAACGTTCAATATCTTGCGTTGTTATGGTATGAAACTGAATCCTTCCAAATGTACATTTGGCGTGAGGGGTGGCAAATTTTTGGGATACATGGTCAGCCAACGGGGCATAGAGGCAAACCCAGAGAAGATTAAAGCAATCCTGGACATACCCTCCCCTCGCAATTTGAGAGAGGTCCAGGTGCTTGTGGGTAAGATCATTTCATTAAATAGGTTCATCTCCCGCTCAGCGGATAGGAATCTGCCCTTCTTTAAAATTCTGCGTAACGCTCGTAACTTTACTTGGAGCGAGGACTGCGAAAAGGCCCTACAGGACATGAAGCAGTACCTTTCGAGCTTGCCTTTGTTGACCAAACCTATCCCGGGGGAGAACTTGTTTGTCTATCTGTCAGTTTTCTTGGAAGCCACGAGCGCTGTCCTCGTGGCCATTCGCGAGCGTAAGCATATGCCGGTGTATTATTTAAGCAAGACTCTACAAGGAGCGGAGAAAAGATACATGGAAATAGAGAAATTTGCTTTTGCGCTCGTTAATGCCTCTCGGAGGTTAAGGCCCTATTTTCAAGCGCATTCCATCGTGGTGCTTACAGATCAGCCCCTCAGACAGGTGCTTGCAAAGCCGGACGTCTCAGGGAGATTAATTAAATGGTCAATTGAACTTAGTCAATTCGACATCACCTTCGAGCCTCGCACGGCGATACAGGCTCAGGCCGTGGCTGACCTATTGGTGGAACCTTTCAACTTAGATACCGTGCCCTCAGCAGAGGATGGTTTATGGCTTTTGCACACAGATGACTCCTCGACCTCACAAGGGGGAGGAGCCGGTGTGACCCTCAGGGACCCTCTCGGAGCTGAAGTTGACTATGCGATCAAGCTGGCGTTCCAAGTCACCAACAACGAAGCTGAGTATGAGCCCCTCATCCAGGGGCTCAGGATTGCACTTCACAATGGTGCCACTCGGGTCACTGCATATGTTGATTCGCAGTTGATCGCAAGTCAAATTGATGGTTCTTATGAGGCCCGAGAAGCCACTATGGTGCAGTACCTGGCGAGCGCTAAGGAGGTGATAGTCAAGTTCAAGGAATTCCACCTTTTGCAGGTCCCAAGGGCAGAAAACGAACGTGCTGACGCTCTCTCAAAGTTCGCATCCGCCCTGGATGGTTTTAGCGAGCATGCTGTTATGTTTCTTAGAACCGAGGAGCCGCTGATAAGTAGAGACGAACCTTCGAAGGAGGTGAATATGATTGACCCCTCCGAGCCCTATTGGCTAGACGAAATTATCAGATTCCTCCAGGATGGAACCAGCCCAAGCGACAAAGTTGAGGCTCGAAAAATCAGAAACAAAGCCCCTCGCTTCTCATTGGACGCCGAGGGTCGACTATTCAAGCGATCCTTCCAAGGCCTACCGATGAGATGCTTGAGACCCTCGCAGGCCAAGGAAGTTTTAGAACATGTGCACAATGGAAGTTGCGGGAACCACTCGGGCGGTCGAATCTCGGTAAAGAAAGTCTTAAGGAATGGGTTCTATTGGCCCTCGGTGCTGCAGGATGCCATTAGCTACTCCAAGAAATGCCCTAAGTGCCAATTTCATTCTAACACCCCTCAGTTGCCGGCAGCTCAAATGATTCCTATTGATGTTTCGTGGCCTTTTGATCAGTGGGGCATTGATATTGTGGGACCCCTCCCAATGGCGGTCGGACAAAAGAAATTCATAATACTCGCTGTGGATTACTTCACTAAATGGGCCGAAGCTGAAGCAGTCGCGAAAATAACGTTCAAGGTTGTGAGGGACATCATTTGGAAGAACATCATTTGCAGATACGACATCCCGAGGGTAATCATCTCAGATAATGGATCCCAATTCATCGCCGCTGACACGCGAGATTGGTGCTACGAACTTGGGATTGAGCAACGTTTCACTTCGGTGGGCCACCCTCAGGCCAACGGTCAAGCGGAGGTAACTAATAGAACCATACTCCAGCATCTGAAGACGATGCTCGAAAGCAAGAAGGGCGAATGGGCTGAAGAACTTCAGGGAGCCCTGTGGGCGTACCGTACTACCCCGCGAGCGGCAACGGGGGAAACTCCTTACTCCCTTGTTTATGGCTCCGAGGCTATGATACCTACGGAAATTGCTCAAGAATCCACACGCGTTGCCTATTTCGAGCCTGCTGCCAACGAGGCCAATCGGGCGCTCGAGTTAGATTTGCTGGACGAGAAGAGGAATACTGCTTGGGCACGTATCCACAAATACAAAGCAACCGTGGCTCGCCAATACAACAAACACGTTAAGGAGAGGACTTTCCATCTTGGGGACTTGGTCCTCAAAAAAGTTGAAGTATCCAAACATGTAGGTAAGTTGGACCCCAATTGGGAAGGCCCCTTCAAAGTCGTTCAGGTACGAGCAAATAACACCTAACTACTGGAGACTTTACAAGGCGAGCGTCTCCCTAGGCCATGAAATGCATGTAACCTTAGAAGGTTCTACGTGTAAACATCAGTTTTTTTTGTAATTGCCCGTTGGCGGCATGGGCTACTTTCTTTTGACAGAAAGCATATTGTATTCATTTTGGAAATTACAAGTATAACAGTAAGCATTTGATTTTTTGATTATGTCGTTTATTTGCTTTCTTATTGGTTAATGATTTGAGCAACAAAAGGCCCACTCCGTGTCGAGTATCCTCCACGTCGAACGGCCTAAGTAATGCCCCAATCGTTTTGGGAGCAACGCTATCTGGGTGTTGATAACCATCTACCCGGAATAGTTTGACAATTCGTAAGTGTATAAAATCCTAAGAACGAGCGTGTCAAACAACGGGGAGCAAAATGCTTAATTTACGCCAGCTGAGTGCACGCCACTCCAGCTCGTGCTCGTAAAAACCCCGATGAGCCTCAATTTCTTGGGTAAGAGCACACTCGTAAAATAGTGGATCCCATAACAATCCTTTCATGGGTCCCTCGAAATGACGCTAACCCCACGGTTACGCTCGCTTTGATCCTATACTTAGCAAATCCTACTATTGATTTCTAAAGTACATACAACTCCCTGGAGCGTTCAACCTGAAAATGCACATTATTGGGGCCAATACTTAGGCAAATCCTCAGAAGTTTCCTAAGTTCAAATTCGAGCCTCATTACGGATACGGCCAGGGAACCCCCATGGAAAACACCCTCGCGCCCGTATCTACGCCCCTCAAATCGCCAGACGCTGCCAAACCTTAAACTGATGGCGCATTGTGATGAATGCCAGGGCACCCTCAAAGAAAATGCCTTCGTGCACACGCACGCCCATCGCAAACGTTCAAACAAGAGAGACCAATATAAAGGCGGCGAGCGCAATGAAACAACATCATTCACCATTCAAAAGTAAAAGAGAAAGCATTCAAACAGCCAAGCAGTAAAAAAAAAGAGTTCAAATATATGAAAAGGAGCATAAAGGAACCTAAAGCGTTCAAGAAAATAGCTGAAGGATTAAATACAGACATGAATTGTTCATAAGTAAGACAGGGAATTAAACTGGCAAACAAAGGGACTCAACAACCAAGGGATCATCACGGGGCTTGAGAGTCGGGCTCTGGAGGGGCAGTCGCAAGGGGAACTGGGGCCAACACGTGTGCGCCAGAAGTTTGAGCCTCGCCTGGTTCCTCAACATCCGCTGCCTCCACGACGGTGTCGTCATCCTCTATTCGTATGGTCTCGGGACCTAGAGTGTTGGCAGCTATGAACTCCCGTTGGAGCGTTTGCACCAACTCCTGGTACTCCGGCTCCGCCAAACTCTCGGTGGGATCCTCGTCTTGGACCATGGGCCCGCAGTTTTCATCCAGGTCCATACGCAGGCACGCATCGGTTCAAGCGCTATCAGGAGCCAAGCCAAGCTTTACCATTTTCCCGATAGCTTTATGGAAGAAGCGCCGAACGTTGTCAAAGCACTGGATGTTGGCCGTAAACACGAAGGCCTTGGAACGCACGAACTTCATCACTGCATCCCAAGAGACCTTCGCCGCCAGTCCTTCAACCTTCCCCTGCAGTTTAGCGAGAGCCTTCTTAGTTTCTTCATTTTGACCTGTGCTCTCAGTCAGCTGTGTACTCAACTCCCTATTCTGGACCCTCAGTTGGTCGCGTTCCACCTTCAGCTCCCTATGACGCTCGTCAAGAGTAAGGTAGGCCGCGTCCGCCTTCTGCAGATTCTCCCTCAGCTTGTCCTTCTCAAGGTTGGCAGCGGTCAGTTGGGCATGGACATTGTTGTAATCCTCTTGCAGTTGGACGGGGTCAGAGATTCGCAGCAGTTTCTTGTATTTAGCCTTATGCTCGGAGTAGGCCTGCACTCGTCCCTGCAAGTTCTTCAACCTAGGGATTACCTCCTGGAGAGTCAGAGGTAAAGATTAGCGTTAAAATGGGAATAGTGGAAGTGGGAAATCTTCAGAGGGTACTGAGGACTCACTGTTAGAAAGGCATGACAGGCGTCATCAGCAACACGAGCGGCGTCATACTCGTTCAGCTTATCGTGATCGCCAAAAAATTGGAGTTTTCCAACGATGTCTGAGACGAGGTTCACGGAGTAGGCGCTCTCTTTTAGAAGCACTGGACCCTCGGTCCGCTGGCGCTTGTAGCGAGAGTCGCCCTTGCAACCTATTTTCCAAAAATCCTCATCCTCTGATGAGGAGGTGTCGCCGCCGTCGCCCCTATGTCCCACTACCATCTCTTTTCCCTTGCCATAAATTGGAAGGGAATCCGGCAAACTCTTTCTCTTCCCTTGACGGTCAGCCCGAATGGTTTCATGTATACGGGCATGTTCCCCCGAGCGGTTTCGAGATCCGCTCGAACTCAATGAAATCGGACCCTCGGCCCCGTGGGTACCCTCCACTGTCAAATCCTCGATGGGGCCCTTAGGGGGAGCTTCATTCCCCGCACCTCTACGAGCGCCGTCTTGTCCTCGGCCAGCCCCTAGCCTAGTTCCCCTTCCCCTCGGAGCGTTGGGAGGGCGAATTTGCTGCTGTTGCGAGGGCTGAGGGTCGGTGGCGGGTACCTGGACGCCTAACATGCGAGAAAGAGCCTCGGCATTCATACCTTGCGATAGTATTTGAACACCTGCAAGTAAGAAGAAACGAGCGTCAGAAGTTGGTTACTTGGGTCACAGATACAAAAATACAACAGTCACACTAAGTTAGGAGGCTATTCTAAAAGTTAGGGCAGTTAGTTCCTAGAATCTAACCATCGAGAGCCATGATGTCAGCGGGAGGGTTGAGTATCATGTCTGGAGGGCAAGATAATCCATAACGGAACAACACTCCCTCGTTCTTCATCAAAGTCTCAGCTTTAATGCACTTCCTCTCACTCCTCATCTCGAAGGCTAATCCCATCGCCCAATCCTCAAAGGCTTTATTCCTCATCCTTTCCCTAATCAAAGGACCCTCGCCATGTATCATCCACTGTCGGTGAACCCCAAAAATCCCCCCGGGGGCCCCCACGAAGAAATACCTCTCCTTCCAATGCTCGCCGTAAGAGGTGGATGGGGAGTCTATCATCTTAAAGCCCGATTTGGCCTGGGCATAATAAAACCCGTCCGTAGGCGACGAGCGTGGCGAGCGGGCTACTTGTATCAAACTGTCGAAGTTGACAATCGAGGCTGCTTGGTTTAGGGCTCTCATCGTTATTATGAAGGTGTTGATTAGGGCTATGCCGTTGGGCAGAATTTGTGAAGGGCAAAGCCCTAGGTGATGGTAGATGACAGCAGCGGGGTGAGCAATAGGGAACCTCAGACCCCCAGCCAGGACTGCATCCCAATAGACTGTCATCATCCCCGGTGGTGGTTGGTTTGCCCTCTCTCCCTCCTCGGGAATGCGTATGGGAAATACCGCCTCGTCCCAGTACGCTTTGGCCCTCAATTCTTCCAAATCGTCGGGCGTCAAAATGCTTTTGATCTCATCCGGAGATCTGTCGGTTTGATGAGGGTTATTTTGCCTTACTCGAGTGGCAGGCTCGCTTCCCCTCCTTTGACGCCTTCTGGAAGGTTTAGCCTCAAATTGACGTCCGGATAGACCTGCACCACCCTCGGGGGCCATGACAGCCACTGTAATCCTGTGATCTTGAGGTCTCACAACCCTATTAAGCACAGGAAATACCCTCTCTCCTTGCTTTTGCATTTCCATCACGTT
Source organism: Lantana camara (assembly GCA_037501455.1). NCBI lineage: Eukaryota > Viridiplantae > Streptophyta > Magnoliopsida > Lamiales > Verbenaceae > Lantana > Lantana camara. The sequence goes on along the minus strand of CM074855.1, from coordinate 22,255,211 downwards.
GTTCATCTCTTCAAAGAGGTCATTCATCCCTCCAGGGGCACGCTCGTTCATCCCTTGAACAGCTGCGTCGACCTCCTCATCCTTGGCGTCAACTGAAGCCTGAGCCACTGAAATCGCCATGGGAACCCCCTCACCTGGGGACGCCCTAGCCAGGGGAACAGCTGTGGGTACATTGCCATGAGGGGAAGAGCTCCCCACTGACATCTCATCTATTTCCCTCACATAAGCCTCTGCGTTATTGTCTGCCATATCTGGGTTTTGGTTATTGGAGATGAAGCTTTTCGCGAGAGATTCAGTGGAGAAGGAAAATTCTGGAATGAATTCAACGGCAGAAAGGGTTCTTCACTTAGAAAGTTTCGCTCACGCACAACCTAAATCTAAAGTTAGTACAGAAAACAAGTGTTATAGAGTTTTACCTAGAGTTTGAAGAACGGAAACTCGCCGGAATCAGTAAAAGTTGCAGAGATTTCTTGCTGCGTATATGCTTGAAGAAGATGAAAAGCGTGAAAGAGATCCTAAAATGCTGCAAAACCCAATTTATAGGGGATAACTTACATTGATTAGGGCTTGGGATTTCAAATGGCAATCATTTCCCGCCTAGGAACTCACCCCACTTTTGGTAACCGCCTCACGTCTCCTAGAGTGCACGCGCCCACGTTCCCACTCAGCATTAAATGCGGACATGACTTCAATTAATGCGGTGTCAGACTGTGTCCGTTACAGAAGTCAAGCGGTCACTTCTCTAGCAATGGCTTGACCCTCGGGTAATTCAAAATCCAAGGCTCCCTCCTTATTAAATTCTACAGTACGCTCGAGCGATACTACAGAATTTGGGGGGCAAAATGATGAGGCCCAAAAACACGCTTGTATCAGAGCCTTCCACGTGTTACCATCTGCTGACGTGAAGACTATACCCTCGCATTGATGGGCTCGTGGGCCAACCCAGCCCACTCACTTGTCAACTAGTATAGGCCCTTGAGCCTCGGCCAACTATTCAAGAAAAGGGGCCGAACCGGCAGGCTCGGCGCTCCCATCCCGGCCTTCGGGGTTACCTTTCTCCGGGAATCACCCACACGAGGGCCATATTCTTGTCGCTCGGGACTTCGGCGCTCAAAGATCATAAGTCGTGAGGAACCCGTCCGAGCACTCTTCGAGCGTCGCCTATTCGCTCGCGTGTGATCCCCCACCGCCGTGGTGGATCTGAACCCTCATAAAACGGATCCGGGACCTTCCACCCGCTCGACCCTCGTCAACAACCTCTGACACAAAGGTAGTGCGCACCTTGTACCTGACACGCCGCCTACTTTCCAGAGCCATCACTCTCATATCACCACGGGCAGCCACGTGTTAGGGCAACACAGGTTTGGGACCACACGGTCAGATTACCTAATCTACCCTCACCCCTAACATATAAATAAAGGAGAACACTTGCATTCTCCCCCAAGTCATCTTCTTCACAAGACACCACACTACTGAACTGAGCATCATTTTCCTCTGCATCTTCATCTTCTCCAAAGCTTCATATATTTCACCATTTCCTGCACCCTTGCTGCACGATTTCCTGGTGTTATCCTAGCTGGAAGAACCCACGCTCATTGGAAACCCAGTTCCTGAGGCTCAACGCCTGTGATGGTCTTCCCTTCTACAAACAAATTCTAAAGTGATTGGTGTTTAAATCCTTTACAAGTTTCTGCACCATCAGACTTAAAACATGACTTGATGCGAGTCTTATTTATAAAAGTTTTCAATAAATCCCAAATTACCAAAACAAATAAAATTCCAATTAATTTCTGAAAATTAATAATTTTATCAAAGATGTAGTTTCCCAAAATTTTAAACCATTTCTATTTCTCAAAAAAATCCCAATTTTAATTTTTATTCAAAATAAATTAATTTAATTAAAAACAAGTTTTAATACAATAAATAAAATTGGGACTGGATTGCACGCAATACGAAAACGGATTACGAGGAAAAATGGGGGCCCGTATGCGAAGAGGGCAGTGCGCGACGTAAGCGCGTGCGCCCCTCCCAACCAAGTGCGGGCGATGCTGGGCGGGCGCGCCTAGGCCCGCCCGGAAGGCCTCCCGCGCGGTTGCAGGAGGGTGCTGGGCGGCGTCGCCCATGCGCGTGCCTGGGTAGGCGGGCGGTGGCGCGTAAAGCCCGTGCGGGAGACGCCTTCGCGCACGGGGTTTCGCGTGTTCGTAATCCAGACTTTTCGTTTCGTGTTTTCGTTCAAAAGCAAAGCCAATCCAAGAAATCCAAAACAGTTCATACAGTTTCAAATCTAAAACAGTTTTCAAAACGAATTTTACAAAACAGTTTTCAGAAACTTTCAGGAAAAATATAGTTTCGTGATTCAGGCATTCTGAAATAATTACAAATACTCAATCGCATCAAGCCTAAGAATTTCTACCAAATTCAGTTTAATTGAGACGAATCAGAAACACGATTAACGAGGTGGCTCTGATACCACTTGTTGGAAAACAGGAATCCAAAAGCAGCAGAAATTTAAAAATTTTCCCACAAAAGGATCTTGGACTCGCAATCGTGTATCCAAATTCGTAGAGATTAGAAACTTACTTTTCAATAATCTTTCTTGAAGCGTTTCAAGCCACCCAAGAACGCTCTTCTCGCGGCTTGATCCCCTCTGCTTGGTAAAGCTCGAATCCTCAAAACTTCTAACTTGAATCTCTCTAGAGATAGTCCACCAACTTGACTACAATCTAACTAGTAAGGATGCTAGTTCTCTAGTTAGTGTTTAGGCTTAACCTAGGGTTTATTTTATCTTGGAGAAAGGATGGTGTTCAACACATGAACCAAAAGAATTCAATCACTCTCTAAGGGGAGCATGAGCTCCCCTATATATAGGAAAGGAAGGGGGACGCGGAACCCTAGTCCTTACGGGGTAAGGATTTGGTCCCTCTCTCTAATTACTTGATCATCAAGTAATTCCAACTTTAACTTTGAATTCTAATTCAAATCAACTTTTAAGAGAGCTAAAAATATCCAAACTCTTTTTGGATAATTTTACACTTTATTTATTAATTAAATAAACAACTTATTTTATCTAATTAATTAATTCGTAATTAATTAAATAGATTATTTTTCTCCAAAATAAGACTTTCCTTTTAATTCAAAATTAAACCAAAATCTATTAAATAATTAATCACATTAATTATTTAACACATAAATAAATATACACATATATTTACACACGTGTGAGACACGTGTCACAAGGACACGTCCCACTCACGTGAGCCACACGTGTGAACCACACGTGTGGAACCCTCTTGGCCCGATTAACTCGTTTAATCATTTTAAAACCTTAACTCATGTAACCAAGTTGTTGTGTGTGACCCTCTAGGTTCTCAATTCAATTAGCAGTGACCCTAATTAATTAATTCACTAATTAATTAATCAGTTCACAGATTAAACGACCATAGTCTAGTAACAGGTGTTTAACCCGTAGCTGAATTGGAATGTTCGGATTCGACAGATCCTTTAAGTCATTGATTCATGTGAGATACAATCCTCCTACTTACTATCTCTCAACCAAGATCTAGGGTAAGGGAATAATCAGAACCCTAATAATCCGGTCTTAAAGCAAAGTGCATTTCATATCCATTTGATCTCAATCCAAGAAACCCTTTTCTTGATATCTTGATCTACTGCCTTGGCCAACGACTCCATATGGCATATGAATGACTTACACAATAAGAGATCACCTTGTAGATGCAAGTGTAGGTCCTTTCTTGATTCTCATTCACTTTCATGAGTCACTTGTGCAGCCCCAGCATAAGCCTTGAATCAGTTGTCTAAGGCGACACCCTTTAAAGCTTATACCTAAGACTACAGAGTTAACTCATAAAGTGACATGGAACCTCATGCCTAAGGATCAATTAATCACATCAATGACTCGTGAGATATTTCCTAATCTGGAAGTTTCCATTTCCTGAAATAAAAACTTCCTTTCCCATTTAGGAATGTTCTCACACAGGGCACCTCAGTGAACTTACTTATTGAAGTAAGCACCCTCATGTATCACGCACGTATCAACTATACACTTTGCACCTTCATGAAACAAGGTGGTCCTTCTTAAGGGCGTGATCCCACAAGCAAGCCTTAGAGGAGTCAGGTTGACACTCCCACTGTCTGTAGGACTCATCGGCTTGGAGTATTTTACTAATCATGACTTCTGTGAAATAGGGCTCGTTTCATGAACCATTTCACCTAAATGGTAGAGTCCTAAAGTCATCAGGATTAGGGGAGTTCTCATACATACGCAGCTAAAGTAAACGCATACCAAACAAGAGCATATAAAGAAGTGTTGCCTCAATTCGTTATTTTATTCAAAGATTGTCTGTGATTACAATAAGGAAAAGTACAAAGCGGATATTCAATCGGCTTTCTAGGGTACTATTCCTAACATATAACTCATATAAGTCACGTACGGGAGCCAAGGAAGTGAAAGGAATGCAATATGGAGGGTTTTGGTGAAGTTTAGCAAAAGTTAGGAAAAGCTGACAGTTTTCAGAAACGCACAAGCTGTAGGAATATCTTGAGTTCTAGAAATTGGAATCAAGTTTTTCTTGTTGGGTATGTAACTAGACACATAGGGCTTTCCAAGGATATATGGCTCGTTTTCTAGTTCAAAGCGAGGAGAAAATGGCGTAGGCATGAAGTTGGGCGAATGCAGATTGTCGGAGAAGTGGCGACACCATAAAGAATTGATCATATCTCACAAACTAGAAAATATGTTAAGGTGATTCTAATTGGAGAGTATTCTAGACTTCAAGAGGTTTCTGTGAGTTCAAAATTCAGGTCAATCGAAGTTTGGATGAGGGGGTACCTGGCCAGGTAAAGTTTAAGGGAAAAGTTCCCCAGCCGGGGAAAACTGTCCAGAAACCTTATGGACTTCCTCATGAAATTTACCCGTCCGGTAACCTTTCTGGGCTGGAAAAAGGTCTAAAACAGGGGGACTTGTTCATGGAGGGGAGGAAAGGGAGCAAAAACACAACAAAACCCAACTAAAGCACTCCAAAGTAACCATATATCACGCATATAACTTGAAGACATCAATTAGGTAACATTTAATCCAAGGAACCAAGTTTAGATCATCAAGAATTCAACCATAAACCCCATAAAATTCCATACCATCAACTTTCACAAAACTCATGCTTTCATGCAAACTTTCAACTTTAATAATCCTAAACATGCTTCTAACCATTTATAACCAATGAATCACACCATACTTCACAACCCTACTCAACCAAATAATCAAGAGATCAAGCAATTCCTCCATTTATACCTTGATATGAAAGAAAGAAAGGATGAAAGGATGAGATGATAATGATGCTTCAACTTGTGCAAATCTTCCTTGAATTAAAGCTTGAATTTTGATGAAATCCTTCTTCCTTCCTCTTGGTGTTTTGGTACGTGATTAAGTGTGTGAGTGTGTGTGAATTTGATGAAATGTAAAGAATGAATTGTAATGGAGAAGATGAGTGTATTATCAAAAGTCTTCCAATAACAAAGGTGAATCATCACATTTTGCAATTTAGTCCCTCTAATATATGAATTAATGCAAACAAGTTTCATCTCATGGAATATGATCATATGACTCCAATACATGTTGTGCAATTAAGTCCACATATTTATGAAATGATCAAATAAGGTCACATAATAGCAATTAGACACGTTATCACTTAATTCATGTAAATTCCACTTTAACAATAATTCATATAAATGCATGAAGATGTATTGCATATAATGTTATGAAAGTTATAAACAAAAGAATAAAATAATTAAAGTAAACCCCCAACTCCTGAAGACCCGCACGTGGCGTGCTTACCTGAACTTCCAGAAAAATTGGGGCGTTACAACATGTATAAAAATCTCTTAATTAAAATTATTTTATGAAGATTTAATATTTTTTTCTATATCTTTAATTGGTTAAAATTTTAAAAAAAATATTATATTATGGGAATTAAAAAAAGGTATCTAGTTTATATGCTTTAAAATTAAAAAATACATAGTTTCCAGAAAAAGATAATTTATGAAGTTCATTAATAAGTAAACTAGAACTTGAGAAAAATATTTTATCAAATCTCAATTATGTATGAAAATATTTTTTATTTTAAAAATGTCTAAAACAGTTTATATATATTTTCTTTATTTGGAAAGAGGCTGTAGTGTAGCACCCCGGAGCGGTGGACACCACATCCCCCGCACCAAAGCCAAGCACATGTAACGAAACGGACTCCGCAAACATGCCCAACTCCAGCGAACGGGTGACCAAACGAAAACCAACCTAAGCCAGGCGGACTAGACCCTTACATCAGAGAGCACAAATAAAACATGAATGCGGAAGCGATACATAAGAGACATATTATATATTTACGTATAGGTACCAACACATAAAGTATAATTATAGATACCGACTATCTACTTACAATACATATAGGTACCAACATTTCATAATATTTATATACAAACCTCCTTACGGGCCAAAAGAATAATCATAATCCATACATAGCGTATCCAAAAGTGCGGTAAAGTAAGTACAAAACATAATTAAAATGCGTGAGACTCGAGCTATCCACAAGTAAGACGACTCGACAAACTTGCCGCCTAGCTCAAGACTCCAAAAGCAACTACCTGCAACTTAAAAGAAAAGGGGAAGAGAAAAGAAACAACGAGGGTTAGTCCTAACGACTAGTGAGGGGGCTAACACACTCACACTAATACGTATAAAGCAAAGCACGTACCAAAAGTAAAGAACCTTGAACCGAGAATAGGTTTTGCAAACTAAAACGTTTCCCGTGATATTAGATATATAGGTTGAAAAGAAAACAGAAGGGCAAGTGCCAAAATGCCAACTTTTAGTTAATCACAAGAGCAATCTCATTTCACGGTTCATACAAAAGTAAATCCCCAATTCCGAATCAAAACGAACAAATCAAACAGAAATCATAAACCATCCTTCACACCGGGTGATAGTAGGGTGTACGGCCCTAACTATCTAACGAGCTTACGAACTCAGAACCAACGATACAAGGCTTAATTACTTCCTTGAATCCTTCGACGTTTGCCTACGCCGGCTCAAGAGCACCTCCCTTCCCCAACCTCCTAAGGTCGGGCGAAACTCTCAATGGAAAGTGTTGATGGGAGAGCTCGGTGACCCCATGGTCGTCCCGAGTTGCCATGCCACTCTCCGTGGCCCAACAGATCAAAACCAACAGAAATCGGAGACTTGCTTGAATCCAATACAAACGAAACAAGGCTAACACACGCACCCTTACCAAAGTTTTCAAAACAAGCGAAAAAATAGTTTATATACGTAAACAAATCCGTTTCAAAGTCGTATAACAAATGGGACAAGCCCTTAACATACATATCTCACACATATTTACCCTAAATATATGTATATAATACTCGCATGCGGGTTTCAAAAGCACATAAGGTTGTAGGTCGAATAACTAAAAGAAATAAACCTCACCTTACACCGAAGAAGAAACAAAGGAGGGAAAAGAGTGTCTGAGGAGCGAGTTCCTCGTCCACGGGAGGGTTCTCTGAACAAAATAAACAAAGGAATACGAACTTAGACTCAAACATGAACCATTTAGACGCTCGGCAATGCATATGAATGCTTATGATGGAAAAGGAAAGAGACAAGTTATCAGGTAAGTTCTATTAAACCCTAGCTTTCATATACGTACGTCAATCTTACTATAAATGAATTGTGGGATGTAAAAAGCTCATAACTCATATATAATAACACATATAAGTCAAAACGAGGCAAAGAGAAACAACGAAAAGCAAGGGAACGGAAAAGAGTTACACTTAAAATCAAAAAGAGGGGAATGACACGCCCGTGTCATCCCAGAAGCCTAAACTGAGATACCCCCGTGTCTCAGTGCAGGAGGGAAACAAGGCTACAAAAAGGGGGTGACACGCCCGTGTCACTCCAGAAGAACAAACCGAGACACGGGGGTGTCTCGGTACAGAGGCAAAAAGGGGGAGAAAGAGCAGACAGCTGCGGTTTTAAAAGGGGAAAGAAAAGAGCAACACAAGGGCTGAAAGAAAGGGAACTACTCAACCATCAAACACATAAAACAAGCATCAAATACACACCAAAGAATCACACAAAGAGATTCAAGAATGCATCCAAAAGGTTCATCAAACAAGCAATGCAATTAGAGCCAAAATTGAGAAATCAATACATTCATGCCATGATCAAGGCTCCAGGGGCTGAGAATGAATCTAAACTCTTGGGAACTTAATCCTAATATGCAAAGGGACTAATATACTACATGTATATGCAATTTGGCACAAAATGAAGCACAAATGATCAACCAAAGCAAGCAAAAGCTGGGGCAATTAACCGAAACAGGGGAGTTGTTCTAAATTCAACTTTCATGCCAAATAACTCATAAATTTCCCAAAGAACCTTAAAGGCACATGAACCCTAGTTCTACTACAACATGTTAGGCATCTAATACAAGAAGAAATCGGACCAAAATGTCAAGTTAAAGTCCCTAACTCTGGCCCAAACTTCAAGCATGCCCTCTAGCAAGAAATTGATCAAAACTCACAAACTTGCTCATATCAAACCCTAATCAAATACCAATAAAAGCATGGATAAAAATCATCAAAACACATCTAAAAGATTAGAGAATAACAAAATATACTTACCTTGGAGATTAGAAGAAGAAAGGAGTTGATTTGAGCTAGAAATCAACAAGGATGGCAAAGTTCTCTCTTCTTCCTCTTCTCTTCTCTCTTGGATCTGATTTTGGAGCAGCAAATGGATGAGAAGGGAGGGGTATGGCACAAAATTCAGCCGATAGGAGGGTTAGGGAGTGTTTTATCTCAAGCTACAAGATATGGGTCAAGTTAAGGTTAGGTTAAGAAGGGTCCCACCAAGACTAGTCAACCCAAAGGTACGAATTTGCACAAGCTGCTCGTTACGGGTGAGGTTCGGAGATCTAAATGAATTCAAAAAGGCGTGAGGCTTGTTCCATTGATTCCGAATCATTGATACAAAGACAACGGAGGTGACGGAACTAGAATCCGAGTTCCCTAGCTCAAGATACGTTGCCCGGAACACAAGGTGCGCACAAAGTACTTAAAAAACCCTAATTGTCCCGGTTCCAAAAACCGAACTCAAAACTGAATCAAACGAGCATCAAATTAGCACGTAAGCATGCTAACACGTAAATAAATCACATATTTCATGCACGGCAAAAATACGCAAGAAACGGAACTCGAAACGGACAAGAAACGAGCAATTAGGGCAAATATCCAAATTCAAACAAATTTAAAGTAAATTCAAATAACGAAGTATAGCAATTAATCAATCATAATAACATATAAAAGCATGAAATAAATAACGTAAAGCTCACGAAACACACACGTGACGTCACCTGTACGATCAAAGAATCGGGGCGTTACATGTAGTCCTCCTCCCTTCTTGTTATGATCAGACAAAGCATAGGCTGCAGTCCTTCAAGCAAGAAATTGAACAGCTTGTTTGATTATTATCACTTGTTTTAGTTCAGTGTCGTCATTAATTGCAAGTGCCTGTTTGATTAATGCCTTGTTCTTGTATTCTCAACGTATTATATTGTTTTTTACTTCCCCAACAAGGACATTCACGGTCATTATTAGTTTTCTCACTTAATTTTAGGTATATTAAAAGGTAGGACAACTGATCAGGAGACTCGAAATTTCCCTATACCCAAACTCAAGTTTTGAATCCTTGAATTAATAAGGATGAATGAGTTTATTTCACTCAACCATACTCTCTTACTTTTAAAGCATTGTCTTATCATCCTCGTGTTTGTACCCATGAGGCATATGAAAAGCATTTTGACACTATATTAAATTAAACATACAAATCAGGTTTGAGAACTTTAGTAGTTGCCATTTGTTGGGTCTCAATATGGGATACTGAGTCCAATCACTTTAGAATTGATTTAAGGTAGGGAAACTCAATGATGACCACCAGAAAAGATGGAGGGTTCAACCTGCTAGGACAAAGACCAAAGAAACAGAGGTCAGACGGCCAAGCTGGGGAAATTGGGGGTGATTCCCAGTTTGGTTCTCCGACACTCAAGTCAGATGATGATCTGAAAGGGGTGAAAAGTGAAGAATGTAAGAACTTCAATGATGAGTGATTGCTTACAGGGAAGGAGATGAAGTCCGACATTTATAGTTGAGGGTCAGGGACCCTTTGGTAATTTGTCCCCTTGTGGTCCTGCCCTAATATCGTCTTCACATGTGGCGCAATGAGGAGAAACCTAGGAAGAATCTCCTGCAAGACCTGGTGTAAAAGGTGGCGCAGGCAACAGTGGTAGTTGCACGGACGCGTACGGGGTGTCAGAGAGCCATTTTGGGTTGGTAGCGAGGGCCATTAGCACGCTTGTGTTAACCATGTATCTGATAGACCAACAGACCGAGGGTTGATCCGGGCCAAGGCAATGAGATGAGGGGAGCTGGGTCCCTTGGTTCGCTTGCATGCAAAAACACATACGAGGGGAGTGAGCGCTCGTGGGTGACTCACCTGGTGAACTTGGGTCTTGCTTAGGAGCGCTTGTTGGAGAGCGGCTTATGACAGCCACGTGTCTCGTGGAAACGATGACACGGGTCACTCATGGTCTCAGTACTTCGAGGGTGAGGACGCTCTTAGGAGACTTGTTTCGGGGATAATGAGGCCATGTGTCAGTTGCTGATGGCACCACGTGTCAAAAATGGGCCAAGCGGATCTTGACCCCATCATTTTGCCCCCCAATTCTGTAGTCCTTAGTAATAAGAGCTGTAGAATTTTAGTCTTCTCAAAGCTCCGAGGGGGACGCTCGTTTTAAGGACTTCGCGTGTTGTGAAATCCTCTTATGACAAGGAATTAAATGGAACTCATTTCGAATGACTGCTAGTGGGGACCAACATTAAATGCTGATGTGCGAGTGGGGGTGATTCTCAAGGTAATGGCACGTGAATCTAGGGGAGTGGGCGACGTTTCACCAAATTGGGCGGTTTCCAAGGCGGGAAATGATTACCTTTTTGAAATTAAATGTCAGAAATGTACCAACCTATTCTCCTATAAGTAGGGGATCCCAAATCATTCTAAACCTTTGTGCATTCAAAACTTCCAGAGCACATTTTTAGACCTTCCAAGCAATCTGCGTAGAAATTCCCAGCAACAAAAAATCTCAAGAACCTTTTCACCGTAAGTAATCTTCTCCTTCTTTCTAACTTCTTCCTGCTAACCCTAGTGTAATAGGACCAATCTTCCCAGAACTTCATTAGCTTCCCCAAGTTTCCAAATCCTCAGAACCCCCTACAAACTCCTCTGAACTCTAAATACCATGGCCGGAGATCACGTTGAGGAATTTACCCGTGAAGTAGATGAGATAGCCACTCAAAGCTCGTCCCCTTCTAACTCTCCTAGGGATGAGGATTTAGACGCGGCGGTTTCCGCCATAGAGGAAAGGAATCCAGGGGTGTTGAACACCTTTTTGAAGAGATAGATATGGTGATTGAGGCAGAGAGACAAGGGGAGATTCTGCCGATAACGGAGAGCGCAACTCACCCTCATCGCCATACAGTAACCGTAGCCCTGCCACCGCCGGCCCTCGGGGAGGAGGCCACGGGACCATCAGAACACCCTCCGGCAAAGCGTAAAAAGAAGTCCAATAAGGCCAAGGAAACTAAAGGATCGACCAAGGGCAAGGGCTCTGGCATGCAGGCTACTAAGAGGCCCACCGAGGAGACTCCAAACACTATTACCTTGGGGGAGATAACCTCTATGATGGCCCCAATATTCTGGGACGAGCGCTTCAGTTGGAGGATCCCAGCTCCTCATGAGCGGGCTAACAACCCCCCACCCGGAGAGATGGCTATTTTTATGGATTTCGTGGTATTTCGGGGTTTGAGATTCCCCATCCCTGTCCCCATGGCCAGCATACTCAATGACCTCAATCTTAGTCCCTCGCAGATCGTCCCCAATGGTCTTGCGCTCATGACCACTTTCATCATCCTCTTGAAGTGCACCGGAAACCAGCCCTCCATGCGCAATTTCAATGCTCTATTCCAAGTAGCCAGATCGCCTCGCTCGTCTCCGAGGGCCAGTTTCTTTTATATTCAAGCGAAGTCCGGTCTGAAGCTGATCAATTCCCTGTTAGGAATAGTGCCCTAGAAAGCCGATTGTATATCCACTTTGTACTTTTCCTTATTGTAATCACAGACAATCTTTGAATAAAATAACGAATTGAGGCAACACTTCTTTATATGCTCTTTTATGGTATGCGTTTACTTTAGTAGTGCATGTATGAGAACTCCCCTAATCCTGATGACTTTAGGACTGATTAATTAATTAGTGAATTAATTAATTAGGGTCACTGCTAATTGAATTGAGAACCTAGAGGGTCACACACAATAACTTGGTTACATGAGTTAAGGCTTTGAAATGATTAAACGAGTTAATCGAGTCAAAAGGGTTCCACACGTGTGAAGCATACGTGTGGGTCACGTGAGTGACACGTGTCATACATGGCCACGTATGCACCGTGCGTGTATAATTATTTATGTATGTGTTAATTATTTAATAGACTTTGGTTTAATTTTGAATTAAAAATGAAAGTCTTATTTTGGAGAAATTAATCTATTTAATTAATTATAAATTAATTAATTAGATAAATAAGTTATTTATTTATTAATAAATAAAGTATAATATTATCCAAAATGAGTTTGGATATTTTAGCTCTCTTAAAAGTTGATTTGAATTAGAATTCAAAGTCAAGGTTTGGAATTACTTGATGATCAAGTAATAAGAGAGAGGGACCAAATCCTTAGTCCAATAGGACTAGGTTCGGCCGCCCCTCTCAAGGCTATATATAAGGGAGCTCGAGCTCCCCTGGGTGATTGATCAATTTCTTTTGGTTCATGTGTTGAACACCATCCTTTCTCCAAGATAAAATAAACCCTAGGTTAAGCCTAAACACTAACTAGAGAACTAGCATCCTTACTAGTTAGATTGTAGTCAAGTTGGTGGACTATCTCTAGAGAGCTTCAAGTTAGAAGTTTTTAAAGATTCGAGCTTTACCAAGGAGAGGGGATCAAGCCGCGAGAAGAGCGTTCTTGGGTGGCTTGAAACGCTTCAAGAAAGATTATTGAAAAGTAAGTTTCTTTACCTTACGAATTTAGATTCATGATTGCGAGTTTCGATCCTTTTGTTGGAAAATTTTAAATTTCCGCTGCTTTCTGATTCTGTTTTTCCAACAATCCCCCTCGTCTACTTACGGAGTGGAGTGGAAGGAAAAGTTCTTCTTTGTGAAGGCTCCTCAAGATGGTGATTTTAGGGTCCCACGATAGGGGGTCTCGCATGCGGAGGATCCCCTTGTGAGGCATCGTTTGGAGCCCACTTTTCGTGAAAACTGGGCTCAAGATTTGGCGGGTGCCCTAAGGGACGAGGGCTGGCTGATACAGGCAAAGGATCTTATTGATGATGAGGAGGTTATGTTCCTGTGCAGGCTCACAAATAACCCTCATTTCCTCGATAATCCCCCCGCTCGGACCTTGGAGAGAGATGGTTAGATTTTAGGGCACTAACTTTAGATAGGATTACTAACTACATCATTGTACTTGTATCTTGTGAGTTTTACCCAAAAGTTTTAACCCTTGTCTCTTTTTTTTCTTCTTGTTCAGGAGCAAACATCATAATGGCCGGGGGAAACATGCGCAATGTCGCCAAGTTCGTCAACGCCCGCAACCGTCAACAACGCCAGCAACAAGATAACCAGCCGAACCCTCGGGGCCAAGGGGCTGGTCGCGGGGGCCATCAAGGGGCAAGTTCGAGTACTGCCCAGCAACCCAGAGGCTGCAGAGAAAATCGAGCGGCCAACACTGAAACAAGAATCATTCCCAGGCCGGCTGACACCACCGCCCTGAGGGGAGCCACTCCTCCTACCACAGAAGCAATAAGGCCACACACAAATGTGGTCATCCGGGAGCGCCAAGGGGATGGTGCCCAAACTTCCAGAGAAAGGAAGAGGATGCCCGATGCTATCGCTATAATGGGCAAGGGCAAACAAGTGGCCGAGGGCATCCGGAGCGATGGTGACACCTCTTCTTTAGAGGAGGATCATTTGTGGAGCTTCGAGCGCGCGGGGGATACATTCTTTGAGCGCCTGCCCAACGAGGGCCCCATTCTCCTCAGCGGTCGTACACCCTCGAGGTCCATCACTGATGGGCTCTACAACAGGGTCTAGTTCACAGGGGACCACCAAGCGCTATTCACCGAGAATACAGAGAAGGTGGCAGGGGACATGATCCATGGCCTCCTTTCCGTAAGCCTCCTCATTATCTCTTTATTCAAACATTCCTTTATGTTCCTTAAGATATACTAAGTATGAAACACTTTCTTCCTTTGAAAAATGCAGCAAGTACTCCCGAGGGCCAAGAATCTCCATATGCGCACCACTGTCTACTCCGAGCGCAAAGCAAAGTATAAGAAGATGGCGTGCTCAAATGACCCGGCTCAGGTTCAAGAGGAATTGGATGTGGAGAAGGCAAAGTTCCTCTCCCTCGAGACTGAGCATAAAAAGCTGGAGGCGGAGATGAAGAAACTCCAGGAGGATTTCAAGAAATCAGAAGCTACTCGTAGGAAATGGGGCTCAGATCACAATACCCTCCAGGAGAACCATAAGAAGCTGATTGATGACCGAAATGGGTGGGTCACCAAGTCCAATGCTGCTGAGAAGAAATATGCGGACGCAATGATGCAGCTCCCCGAGTGCATTGAGAAGGCCACCAAGGAGGCAATCATTAAGTTATGTCATTCCAAAGCTTTTAGCTTTGCAGTCTCGCTCCACTGTTTCGACGAGGCTCAAAACCCCTTTAATCTGGCTATTGAGCAGTTGATCCATAAGGGCTTGGCGGATGCTTCCGCTCGTGGGCGTTCTGACATGGGGATGAGATTCAATGAGCGCTGTGAGGAAGAGGAGAACAGAAACGAAGATCCTGAGACTAACTTGGCTGAGCCGGAGTACAACTTTATAGTTGAACTTCTTCAGGACGAATATATGGCCGCTCATCCGGTGGAAGAGGCGCATCCCATGGAACAAAACGAGGGGGCTAATGATGTCATTCCCACCCTCGAAGACCCCCAAGAGAACGAGCCAAAGCGCCAACGGTCGATGCCCCTTCTGTCCAGGTCAGTGAGAATACTCCCGCTCCAGCAGTTGAGGCCACTGAGCCATCAGTTCCTCCTCCTTCCGATGCTTAAGACCCGATCGTGCCTGTCCCACAAGCGCAAGAGCCTGTTGCCCCTGCTTAGCACGAGGTGGTGAATCTACAGGAAGATGTTGCTGCTGCCGCTTGAAATTCCCTCCTATCTTTAAGAAAAATTTCCTTGTATCTTTTGCTTTCCAGTAATTCCCAAGGGCCATGGTGCCCTTGCTTTGTAGCCTTCTAAGCTTTACCCTTATTAATGAAGATTTCCTTTTCATGACTTGGTGTCTTTTACTTTTTGTTTATGCCATGAATTCTTACTTTGTGCTTGTTTTATCAAAATCTTGCGATGTTAAGATTTCAAGTAATAAGCTAAGTAAAAATGTCATAAAACTTTGGAAAATTTTGCTAAGTCTCTGAGCAAACACAAGGGCCTTACTTTGAGAATGCCCTGATTCAAGACTTGTGAAAATTTTTCTGAGTATAGTGAAAAGGGTCTGTGGTGAGCCCTTGACTAACACAAGGGTCAGGTTTTGAGGGTACCCTGGTTAGGGACTTGCATAGGCTAGTTTAAAGCCCTTGTAGGGTATAGCTTGATCAAAGTATGCGACGAGGTCTGATTTCGAGCGCTGGGTGCTTGTGTAATAAGTAACCCGGGCCTACTAGGACATCCGTGCATGCACCTTAGGTTCCTTACAACGTTCACCAAGTGCTTGTACAGACCCGCTCGTGAGCTGATTGCGAATGCTTTTGAGAATACGTTTGACCTTGATCTCTCGTGAGCATGAGGTGCACGGGCTGAGCTCAGGAGCATCGTTGGTCACTTAGGAATTTTAACAAGTCATTGCGGACGCAAGGGTCTAGACTTGTGAAAACTTGTCTAAAAGTTTTCCATCCTAGTGCTTGAATGCAAGGGATTTATGTTACGAGGGTCCCAATTTCGAGGGAGCCCTGACCAGGACTCTGTGGAAACTTGTCTAAAAGTTTCCTCCCCAGTGTTCGAGGGTGGACCTCTAGATGGGATCTTGCCACTTTTAATAAGCGTACTCTACCCTCGAAAGGGGGATTCGCGCGCCTTGGACCTGTGTGGCGATTGTCTAGATTTCCGAGGGGGAAGCACTTACCATACTCTAAAGATAATTCATACATAAAAAATCTCCTTAATAGACAACGCTTGTGAACAGGAAATACAAAGATCCCAGAATTGGTTTATTTACAAAATTATAAATAATTAAACATAAAACCTTCGTAGGTTGCATGCATTCCATGGACGCGGGAGGCGCTCGCCCTGGAGCATCTCGAGCGTGTAAGTGTTGTTTGCTCTGACTTGGATAATTTTGTATGGGCCTTCCCTGTTGGGATCCAGCTTGCCTACATGCTTTGAGACTTCAACTTTCTTCAGAACTAAGTCTCCTAACTGGAAAGTTCTTTCTCTAACCCGCTTGTTATATTATCGAGCGACGGACGCTTTGTACTCATGAATGCGTACCCATGCCTTGTCTTTCTTTTCTTCCAAAAGATTCAATTCTAAGGCTCTGTTATCCTAGTTTACTCCAGGCTCGAAATATGCCACACGGGCGGATTCATGGGCAACTTCTGCTGGTATCATTGCCTCTGAGCTATAGACAAGTGAGTAAGGGGTTTCACCAGTGGCCACTCGTGGGGTGGTGCGATAAGCCCATAGAGCCCCTTGTAATTCCTCAGCCCACTCGCTCTTTTTGCTCTCAAGCATGGTTTTCAGATGTTGCAAGATGATCCTGTTGGTGACTTCTGCTTGACCGTTGGCTTGAGGCTGACCTACGGAGGTGAATCGTTGCTCAATGCCCAACTCCGAGCACCATTCTCGGGAATCAGCCACTATGAATTGAGATCCGTTGTCCGAAATAAGCACCCTCGGAATGCCATATCTGCAAATAATGTTCTTCCAAATAAAGTCCCTTACCACTCTGAAGGTGATCTTGGCAACAGCCTCAGCCTCAGCCCATTTCGTAAAGTAATCGACGGCTAGGAAGACAAACTTTTTCTGTCCGACCGCCATAGGCAAGGGGCCAACAATATCAATGCCCCACTGATCAAAAGGCCACGAAACGTCAATGGGGTTCATTTGAACCGTTGGAAACTGGGGAACATTAGAGTGAAATTGGCACTTAGGACATTTCTTAGAGAATGTTATGGAATCCTGGAGGACTATGGGCCAGTATAATCCACTTCTCAGTATCTTTTTGGCAAGAATGCGCCCCCCAGAATGGTTCCCACAACTTCCTCCATGGATGTGTTCGAGGGTCTCTTTGGCCTGTGAGGGCCTCAAACATCTCATTGGTCGGCCTTGGAAGGATTTCTTGAAGAGTCTACCCTCGTTGTCTAGAGAGAAAAGAGGGGCCTTGTTCTGAATTTTCCGTGCTTCCACATTGTCGGTAGGGCAAGTACCATATTTAAGGAATCTAACAATGTCATCGAGCTAGCAGGGCTCGGCGGGATCAATCATAGCTATCGCTCGGTCGGGCTCTTTCCTCTGAATTAGCGGTCCCTCCGTTCTGAGAAATGTGATAGAATGTTCACAGGATCCTTCGAAGGAGGAAGCAAATTTGGACAAAGCGTCTGCACGCTCGTTCTCTGCTCGGGGAACTTGGAGCAAGTGAAATTCCTTGAACTTCCTGATTATTTCTTTTGCTTTTCCCAAGTACTGCACCATAGTGGCTTCTTGAGCCTCATACGTGTTGGAAAACACGAATCAGAAAGCAGCGGAATTTAAAAAATTTTCCCAACAAAAGGACCTTGGACTCGCAATCGTGTAACCAAATTCGTAAAGAAAGAAAACTTACTTTTCTTTTATTCTTTCTTGAAGCGTTTCAAGCCACCCAAGAACGCTCTTCTCGCGGCTTGATCCCCTCTCCTTGGTAAAGCTCGAATCTTCAAACTTCTAACTTGAAGTCTCTAGAGAAAGTCCACCAACTTGATCACAATCTAACTAGTAAGGATGCTAGTTCTCTAGTTAGTGTTTAGGCTTAACCTAGGGTTTATTTGATCTTGGAGAAAGAAAGGTGTTCAACACATGAACCAAAAGAATTGCCAATTAGCTCTAAAGGGGAGCATGAGCTCCCCTATATATAGGAAAGGGAGAGGGGCGCCGATCCTATTCCTTGTTGGGCAAGGATTTGGTTCCTCTCTCTCCTATTACTTGATCATCAAGTATTTTCCAACTTTGACTTTGAATTCTAATTCAAGTCAACTTTTAAGAGAGCTAAAAATATCCAAACTATTTTTGGATAATTTTATACTTTATTTATTATAAAATAAATAACTTATTTTTATCTAATTAATTAATTCGTAATTAATTAACTAGATTATTTTCTCCAAAATAAGACTTTCTTTTTAATTCAAAATTAAACCAAAGTCTATTAAATAATTAACACATTTAATTATTTAATACATATATATATATATAATATATATATTCACACGTGTGTGACACGTGTCACATTGACACGTGTCACTCACGTGAGCCACACGTGTGGAACCCTCTTGGTCCGATTAACTCGTTTAATCATTTTCAAGCCTCAACTCATGTAACCAAGTTGTTGTGTGTGACCCTCTAGGTTCTCAATTCAATTAGCAGTGACCCTAATTAATTAATTCACTAATTAATTAATCAGTCCACAGATCAAACGACCATAGTCTAGCAACAGGTGTTTAACCCCTAGCTGAATTGGAATGTTCGGATTCGACAGAACCTTTAAGTCATTGATTCATGTGAGATACAATCCTCCTACTTACTATCTCTCAACCAAGATCTAGGGCAAGGGAATAATCAGAACCCTAATAATCCGGTCTTAAAGCTAAGTGCATTTCATATCCATTTGATCTCAATCCAAGAAACCCTTTTCTTGATGTCTTGATCTACTACCTTGGCCAAGGACTCCATATGGCATATGAATGACTTACACAATAAGAGATCACCTTGCAAATGCAAGTGTAGGTCCTTTCTTGATTCTCATTCACTTTCATGAATCACTTGTGCAGCCCCAGCATAAGCCTTGAATCAGTTGTCTAAGGCGACACCCTTTAAAGCTTATACCTAAGACTACAGAGTTAACTCATAAAGTGACAAGGAACCTCAAGTCTAAGGATCAATTAATCACATCAATGACTCGTGAGATATTTCCTAATCTGGAAGTTTCCATTTCCTGAAATAGAAACTTCCTTTCCCATTTAGGAATGTTCTCACACGGGGCACCTCAGTGAACTTACTTATTAAAGTAAGCACCCTCATGTATCACGCACGTATCAACTATACACTTTGCACCTCCATGAAACAAGGTGGTCCTTCTTAAGGGCGTGATCCCACAAGCAAGTCTTAGAGGAGTCAGGTTGACACTCCCACTGTCTGTAGGACTCATCGGCTTGGAGTATTTTACTAATCATGACTTATGTGATATAGGGCTCGTTTCATGAACCATTTCACCTAAATGGTAGAGTCCTAAAGTCATCAGGATTAGGGGAGTTCTCATACATGCACAACTAAAGTAAACGCATACCAAACAAGAGCATATAAAGAAGTGTTGCCTCAATTCGTTATTTCATTCAAAGATTGTCTGTGATTACAATAAGGAAAAACACAAAGCGGATATACAATCGGCTTTCTAGGGCACTATTCCTAACAATACGTTCCTTCAATTTGACTTGAAATCAACTGTGAATCCACATAAGCCGTAACCCTGGAAGCTCCGCTCTGAAAAGCAATTCTCAACCCTTGTATGAGAGCCTCGTACTCTGCTTCGTTGTTTGTAACTAGGAAATCCAGCCTGATTGCAAAGTCAATTTCAACTCCGTTGGGATCTCTGAGGGTCACCCCTGCTCCTCCCCCTTGAGAGGTCGAGGAGCCATCTGTGTGCAGGACCCATAAACCGTCGTTTTCAGGAACAGCAGGCTCTAAACCAAAACGCTCAGCCAGTAAATCTGCCACTACCTGCGCTTGTATAGCCGTTCTGAGCTCGAAGCTCAGATCAAACTGACTCAGTTCAATGGCCCACTTTTTCAGCCTTCCGGAGACGTCGGGCTTGGACAGGACTTGTTTCAAAGGTTGATCCGTAAGGACAGTGATTAAGTCACTTGAAAATAAGGCCTCAGTCTCCTTGATGCATTAATGAGGGCAAAAGCAAACTTTTCGATTTCCAAATACTTCTTTTCGGCGCCTTGAAATGTCTTACTCAAGTAATAGACAGGTAGGTACTTGCGCTCGCGCACGGCTACCAAAACTGCGGTCGTGGCCTCAGCGGAGACAGAAAGGTATATGAACAAGTTTTAACCCGCCACGGGCTTTATCAGGAGGGGAGCGCTTGTAAGATAGGCTTTCATATCTTGCAAGGCTTTCTCACATTCCTCAGTCCAAGAGAAATTTCGAGCGTTGCGTAGGATTTTGAAGAAGGGGAGATTTCTGTCTACCGAGCGGGAGATGAATCGGTTCAAAGAGATTATCTTTCCTACTAACACTTGCACTTCCCTGAGGTTGCGAGGGGATGAAATATCCAAGATAGCCTTGATCTTTTCTGGATTAGCTTCAATCCCTCGTTGACTAACCATGTAACCCAAGAACTTTCCCCCTCTAACTTCGAAAGTACATTTGGAGGGATTCAACTTCATGTCGTACTGACGTAGAAAGGTAAATGTGTGCTTAAGATCCTCTAGATGTGAGCCTTGGCACTCGCTTTTGGCAATCATGTCGTCTACGTACACCTCCATGGATCCTCCTATTTCCTTCCCAAACATGCGGTTGACGAGTCGTTGATACGTGGCCCCGCGTTCTTGAGCCCAAAAGGTATGACCAAAAAGCAGTATACACCCATATGGACAACAAACGAGGTTTCGGGACGGTCCTCAGGGGCCATGAAAATTTGGTAATACCCTTAAAAAGCATCCATCATGCTTATTAACTCACACCCTGCGGTCGAATTTACCAGTTGATCAATTCGGGGCAGCGGGTATGGATCCTTGGGCCAGGCTTTGTTGAGATCAGTAAAATTGTTGCACATGCGCCATTTGTTAGCGCTCTTGGGTACCAACACCACGTTACACAGCCATTCTGGATACAATATGGGCTCGATGTATTGGGCCTCGAGGAGCTTGTTAACCTTCTCTTCAATAACCTTATTCCGAAAATCGTGCATATCTCGCTTCTTCTGTTTGATCGGTCTGAAGCTGGGGTCCACATTGAGCCTGTGGACTATGACGCTCGGATCAATTCCGATAAGATAGGATGCTTTCCATGCAAAAACGTCAATGTTCTCTCTGAGGAAATCTATCACATGATCTGCGAGGGTCCTGAGAGATTGGACCCAATTTGAGTGGTTTTGTCCTTGTTCCTTGGTTCCAACTCACTGGTAAGGAATTTCTCAATGGGCTCAATCCGGACCTCATGGCGAGGAAGTTCGAGCACCCTTTTCTTCCCTGTCAAGCAGTCACCGGTCTTTTTCCGTTCCCGCTCGTTCGTCTCTTCACCAGAGGAAGACTCCTCAACCGCTCCAAGTGGGACGGCCTCGGGGTTGCTTCCAGCGCTTGTATCCTTCTTCTTGTTTTTCTTTTTGTTCAATTTGGCCCCTTTTGCGCACGGGACCATCCTCGTCCAAGTTGGGGAAGTCTACTGAATTTTGGTGGACCCAATTTGGAATGCCTTCTCTGCTTTGGGCTTCTTGAGGGACAACATATAGCACTCCCACGCCTCTCGGACATTACACAGAACCTCTCCAACCCCACCGGGGGTGGGGAACTTGATCTTCTGATGGTAGGTGGAAATGATTGCTTTGAAATTTAGAAGGGCTGGACGCCCAATGATGATGTTGTATGGGATTTCAATTTCCACCATTGCGTATATGACCATGAGCGTCTTTCGCTGTGGGACGCGACCGAATGAGGTGACCAAGCAAGTCTGCCCTCGAGGGACAACTTCAGAGCCTCCAAAGCCAATGAGGACTGTTTTGAGGGGCTCGAGCGGGATGTTGGTAATGTTCATCTTTTGAAATGTGGTATAAGGCAAAACACTAACAGAACTTCCAGTATCGACCAAAACCCTCTTTACAACATGATTATGGACGTCTAGGCTAACCACCATGGGGCAATCAGAGGTTTCACTGACCCCATGGGGTGTTACAATGTGTTCTAGGTCCCTATCACTAAACCCAACAACTTCATTTTCCTTTGAGCGACAGTCGCTCGTTTCTTTGATAGCGTAGACCTGCTTGGGTGCCGAGGGGCACTGATCATAACTCCTAACATATCGACGGCGGGAAGCATTGGAATCTCCCCCAGATGAGCCTCCGGCTATCATGTTGATGACCGCAAAGGGAGCATTCTCCTGCTCCTGGGCCTTTTGCTTGCCGCGGTGGCTGCTCTATGGGGGGGCACGCCCTCGTGGACTCCTCGAGCGCGATGGGCTCCTTCTTCTTTCCCTTGAGCGCTCGTTACAGCGCTCATCGTATCGTTCCAAGATTTTCACAAACTCTTTCCAGTGCCCTCCTGCAATGAGTCTTTGCATTAGACCTGTACATGTCTTCGAGCGCAAAGTAGGGCTCGACAATTTCTCTCATGGCCATGAGGGACGAGTGACGCTTCTTCACAATTGAATCAGAAAACTTCTTGCTCACATACTGTTTGTGATTGCAAGCCTTGAAAAGTACATGTATCAGAAAATCCATTTAGGGCCTCTCCACCAAGAGCACCTCCTTGTTGAAACGAGCGAAAAAAAGGCCGAAGGGATTCATGCTCGCTTTGGATCAAGTTGTACAGAGCGGTAGGGGCGGTGACGGGCGCCTTCAATGAGTTAAAGTGGTTGAGGAATGCATCGGTGAATTCACAATATGAGTGGATCGAGCCGGGCGGCAGACGGTTGTACCACTCTTGAGCCATTCCCACAAGGGAAGTAACAAACACCTTAGCACAATAATGACTAGACTGCTCGTACAAGTGCATTAGATGCAAAAAATGGTCTAGATGCTCTGCTGGGTCCGTTGTTCCATCGTAGCGGTTGATGGAGGTAGGAACTTTGCCCATGCCGGCTTGGGCTATTAAAACTTCTTCTACGAGGGGGAACCCCTCTCAAGCCGATGATGATCGTAGCACCCATAGTTTTTCTCCTGTTTCAAATGACGTGGAACATGCTGCTGGCGGGCAGGGCGACGAGCGTCCCTGGCATTGGCTCGTTCGTCCCCAACATGGGGGACTTCAGACCGCGCTCGAGAGAGCTATCCCACCATTTCCTGCAACCCCTACAGCTGGTCTTGCACAGCCGCGAGAAGGTTGGGACCTTCCTTTCTTACTTGGCTCCCTCGTTGGGAGGCTTGTGGCCCTCGTTTCGATGCTTGAGAGTGGGCTTCCTCATCAATATTGATCCTCTCCACGAGCGCTTTGCCCTTGTTCGCTTAGGGCTGTTCTTCCCCTGCCCCTCCCCCCCACCGGCGGGGACTTCCTTCTCCTTCGCAGGTGCAGGTGGTGGATGGGCTCTCAAAACAGCCTGTGCCGTCATGAGTGGGTGCGCCTGCAATCCTCCCAAAGGAGGGGCGATTTGAGCGGCCTGCCCAGAGGAAAAATACATGGAAGTAAAATTTATCCATGCACCCTGGGTCGCCTGGACCTCACATTGGGTGTAGATGGCATGTAGCTGTTGATGGGTCATGGGAGGTAGCTCTACTCCATCAATCTCTTTAGGTACCACTATCGGCAAATGGAGCTGTCCGGCATGGTATGGCTGTATAGCAGGCATCATGGGGACGGGAGTTAACACGTACCCAGGGGGTGGCATCATGTAGGAATGCCCTCCTGGGTTGGCTTGGGCGTTAGCCCACTGATTTTGGGGAAGATTGGGGAGAGTGGGAAGTCCAGAACCTCCAACTGCAGCGGTGGAGGGCTGCTCAGGTGTGAGCTCCATCGAGGGCACCATCGGCTCTGTGGGGGGTGGTATTCCTCCAACGGGCGACGCTCCGCCTGTTGTGGCCGGCGAAAGAGTGTTGACGTTGGCCTCGTGATAACTCGTTATTTCACCATCTTTGTGATTGAATTATACCCCGAATTGTGCTTGAATTGATATTATTTTGAAAGGATTAATACTTTATTGTTTTAATTGTAGATTCGGGGCTTTGAGACTAAATTGAGCTTATTCGGTCAATTTATGAAGAAATCTAATCAAATAGGCGGACTCGCATTTATGTGGGACTTACAGCGACTTTCAAGGATGCAATTTAGGGAAAAAACGATGATGGCAGCATGGATTTAGGAGTGTGGGAATTTCGGTATCGGTATGCATGCATTTACGTAGCAATTGGAAGCTTTAGTGAATTTATTTGCTAGTGGGCCTGGTGCATGGAATTAGTGGAAGTAATCATGGGCCAATTTGTGTAAATTGAATTTTGTACTAATGGGCTGCGCATTGTTGGATTTGGTGTGGCTTGTGATGGGCTACCGACATATTTGGAATTTAATTGAAAAGGCCCAGTTGTGTGAAGAGCTTGGAGGGCAAGCTACAAATCCAATTCCTTTTGATTTGGATTAAGGAATTCCTATTTGCATGAGAAGTCTTTTGGGCGTGACTTTGGAGGCTTATATATATTTTGGGCAACAACAGCTTCAGAGGGACGCAACAATTAGGGGCAGCAGGCTTCGGACGCTGGGAGCAGCACTTCGCCATCACCATTCTTCTTCTTTATTTCTTTCGCAATTTAGTTTATTTATGTTAAAGACTTCTTTATTTGTTTTTATGGATTTTAGTAGCTAAGTCTTTAATTATCTAGCTAGGGATTAAGATTCGATATTGGATATTGTGAGACCTAAACGTTTTTATTAATTCATGTTTATTTAGGCATTTATCTTATCTCCGTGTTTCGTGTTTATTGTGATTAGGCAATTTCGGGATAGTGCACGATCTCTAGGTTGTTTAATTTGCATATTGCCATTCATGATACTTCAAGTGTAGTAAAGTTGATTGATACAAGGTGGTAAATTAGTGACAGGGTTTTAGCATAAAATTCCTCGTTCACTAAGGGATTTGATAATCTAATTTAAATCTTGCGTGTGTCACGACTTGGTTAATTAGGGTTGGTGTTTTTATGGTTCTTAATGCTGCGAATTCATTAAATCCTGTCGAGTGTCTCTAGGGGTTGTGAATTTGTTAGGGAAGATAACTGTCGAGTGTCTATAGGTTATCCGATTAATTAAGTAAAAACGAGGTTGAGTCGAGTGTCTCTATCAACTATAGCCAATCTGTCTGAATAACTTGAATTTATCCTTGAGTCGATGATCAATATAACAATTCGAATCGAATATCCCTGGCTAGGTAATTTTTCCTCTGATTGATTTAACCTTACGTGATCTTACTTGTTTAGTTTTAGTTAGCTTTTTAATTTTTGTTATTTATTTTAATCGCATACTTAGGTTAGAATAATTCAAAACCCCCCTTTTAATTGTTGCTTTCCGTGAATTACTTGGAATTGTTAGAAATAAGTCAACCAGTCTCTGTGGATCGACCCTGTTTACGCTATACTCTGTGTTTAGTCGTCGAATAGGATTTTACATTTATTTTTGACGGATTCGACACCTGTCACCTCGCGGGGGAGGTCATCTCCTCCTCCCACTGCACCGGATCTAGTGGCAACCATGATGGAAATGGTGTCTGCTTTTCAACTAGCAAAGAGAGAAAAGGATAGAAAGTGGTTTCCCACAGACGGTGCCAAAAATGATGGGTCTCAATATGGGATACTGAGTCCAATCACTTTAGAATTTGTTTAAGGTAGGGAAACTTAGTGATGACCACCGGAAAAGAAGGAGGGTTCAACCTGCTAGGACAAACACCAAAGAAACAGAGGTCAGACGACCAAGCTAGGGGAACTGGGGGTGATTCCCAGTTTGGCTCTCCGATGCTCAAGTCAGATGATGATCTGAAAGGGGTGAAAAGTGAAGAATGTAAGAACTTCAGTGATGAGTGATTGCTTACAGGGAAGGAGATGAAGTCCAGCATTTATAGTTGAGGGTCAGGGACCCACCCTTTGGTAATTTATCCCCTTGTGGTCCTGCCCTAATGTCACCTTCACACGTGGCGCAATGAGGAGAAACCTAGGAAGAATCTCCTACAAAAGCTGGCGTAAAAGGTAGAGCGAGCAACAGTGTTAGGTGCACGGACGCGTACGGGGTGTCAGATAGCCGTTTTGGGTTGGTAACGAGGGCCATTAGCGTGCTCGTGTTAACTATGTATCTGATAGACCAGCGGACCGAGGGTTGATCCGGGCCAAGGCAATGAGATGAGGGGGAGCTGGGTCCCTTGGTTCGCTTGCATGCAAAAGCACATACGAGGGGAGTGAGCACTCGTGGGTGACTCCCCTGGTGAACTTGGGTCTCGCTTAGGAGCGCTTGTTGGAGAGCGGCTTATGACAGCCACGTCTCGTGGAAACGATGACACGGGTCACTCATGGTCTCAGTACTTCGAGGGTGAGAACGCTCGTAGGAGACTTGTTTCGGGGATAACGAGGTCATGTGTCAGTTGCTGATGGCACCACGTGTCAAAACGTGGGTCAAGCGGATCTTGACCCTTTCACCATTGATGAAAGAAATCTAATCTTAATGGTTTGACCCTTTTCAAACATAGTAAATAGAATATAAGACACACGAAAAGAAAAGGAAAAAAGAAAAAAGAAAATCCCATACCAGTCTCTACGAATGTATTTTGTTTGGGAAATTTCATTAAAAAATTAGGATAAGATAATGGGAAGTTATTTTCCATGACAACACACATAAAAGGTCTAAGCGAAAACATTTAATTTCCTAGCCCTAGCATTGCACAAGCTTCTATGATACCAACTCCAATGCTGAAATACAATACCTAACTAAAGAAATTACAAGGTGGAGCAAGATCGATTTTTAAGAAATCTCAATAACTTTACACTTTGATGTGGCTATATAAAATAATGACACATCAATATCCCCTATCCAATAAAAATACGTCATGTGTACAAAAAATTCAATCTGTTATAACCCCTATTTCCCACGTATGGGATTTGCACAAAGGAACCCCTCGACCGTCGAGCCCCATGTGCTTCACTATCAGACATCCATCAGGCTCTTATCCCAGGGGTCCAGCCTAAGGGCCAGACCTCTCTTCGATGCTTCGAGGGTCATACCCCTTAGACAAGTCCAGTATATCCTCTAACTCTATACACAACCATACGCACACTACCACCACCTCTGAGCTGCTTTTGTAGACATACGATTGCTTTAATCCTGACACCATCTCATTGGACCACACGTCTAGGACAACAGTCTTTGTACTTGCCCTCAGCTAAATTACGGAAAAACCCTTGCCTTACCCCTATATATGCTACAGTAACTTCATCATGATAAGTTAGCACTCCTGATCTTTTTTTCTCTATAAGCTTGCTTAAATCTTCACATAAAGTTTACTGACTTGAGTGTTAAAGAACCAAAACTAGACATCCCTTCATATTTCTCAATTTGACCTTCTAACGTGTATTTTTCCTGGTAGAAAAGAATTCATCATTGCTCGGAGTCAACTATTTCCTCCATAAATATCAACCTTTATCGCTCGATATCCTCCCACAAATATAACATCTGAATGATTGTGCAGTTATATCAAATCACAAACCTTCCCACTTCAGTTTGTCCAATTTAACTCAAATTCACAATAAACCGCAAGTTGACCGGGCCAAAACCAAACTGAAAAAATCAACATATATGCGTGTGTAGTTGCGTATATCCAGTGGTTTTCAAGAGTCCCACAATGAAAGCAGAAGACAATGAAAATCTGCAGCAGGTGCAAGGAATTTAATAACTGAAAACCCCCCACATTCCCAGCTACAAATTTATTGAAATGTGAGGCCCAACATTTAAATGCCAAAGTCTCAACCACATAACTCAATCATTTGGGTAACGTACTTCTCTCTTTCTCATTAATTTTCGCAATATTTGGGACCAAAGCACATCACACTATGACTGTACTAACAACTAGCAAGCCACATAAATGAACTTTGTAGTAATCTGTGAACATCACCTCCGATCTTGCCTGAATTTCCGGTGCTTCTGCTTCTCTTTTGTCCCCCATGGCACAATCGACAAAAAAGGAAAAACACAAAAAAAAGTTCTTGGATTTAAAAAAATTCAAAAAAATCTCTTGGGTTAACTTTAAAAATGAGATAATTGTTGGAAAAACATCGTGAAATACCAAAAACGCGAAATAAATTTTATGTTTTCAAAACTAGCATAAAAAAATACATATTTTATAAAATAAGCTACAAAAACCCTCACCCATTTTTTGAATCACATGTGTCAGAAAATTCATCTTTAAATATGAAAATTACCATTTTTACGAAAATAAAAGTAAAAATTAGATAACAAACATGTATATATCAAAAATTTTAAAGAATTATGGAGGAATTTAAAATAGAAAATATTGAAAATGATATATAAAATAAATCAATGAAAAATATAAATACCTCTAAAGTTCTATTGAGAAACAAAAACTGAAAAACGATGGTTTATGATGAAATATCATCAAGAATGGATAATATATTATCAAAAACAAACACAAATATTTACTCTATTAACATGTAAGGGTTTTTGTTGCTCATTTTTATAAAACATAGAATTTTTTATGCTAATTTTTAAAATATAAAATTTATTCCATATTTTCAATATTTCACAAGATTTTTCCAACAATTATCTCCTTTATAAACTTATAAAACTGGGTAAAATTAGAATTTGACCTTTTAAAATACATCCATCGAGGTAGAAAAGACAAACGATATAACACAATGTTTTGGATGTAGACAATAAAGTTTATATACGGGCTGGTATGTGTATGTCAATGCGTAAAAAAAACCCCGTAAAAAGAAAAAAGGTAGAAAAAGTAGGTGAAATATATTGTTATGAATTGAGAGAGATTCATGTTAGCTAGACTTAATTTCATAATTTGAAGAGTGATGGCGACAAGGAACTTAATATTGTGGAAATTTCAATTTGTGTAAATAGTGTGATTATGACATTTATTTGAGGATTATTATCAAGATGGAGTCATATTAGGGCTAGAATTAGTATCAATGCCTTTTTTATGATACAAGGTTAAGCAAGGGAAAATGAACTTCTTGATGGCAAGACTAGGCAAATCTATTAAACCTTGATTGCGATGTTTAAGTTCATTAATTGAATATAAACTTCGGAAATAGTAGTTTCCTTTTATTTTAAGTAATTATAAATCACTATTATCATTGAGTTAAAAATAATTTTCTATTTTCGAAGGTTATTATGACCGACAACAACGATATATTTGCTAAGAGAGATATGACATTGAAATTACAAAGTTTATTTATTTGAGCTTGTTCGGGTCGAATTATTTAGGTGTAGAATTCCTCCTACTAATGATAGATGCATTATTAGGGGGGCTCGAATACGAGATTTTTAATTAGGTTAAACATTTTTTGTACCATAACGCTTGGGCGGATTGTACTTTAGTACCCAACCTTTGAAAATTAAAGATTTGATGTCCGACCTTTAATTTTTGTTCACTTTAGTGCCTAATTTCATTTTTCAGTGGAATTTTCTGGCCAAAATATCGCTCATGAGGTTCATAAGAGCATCAAAATAAGGAAATGAGACCACTAAAATATCTATTTTACTCTTATGAATCTCATGGGTGTGTCTTGTGTGATATTTTGGCCGAACGTTTCTACGAAAAAATGAAATTAGACACTAAAGTAAACAAAAATCAAAGGTTTGACAGCAAATCCCTAATTTCAAAGATTACGTACTAAAGTACAATTCGTCCCAAATATTGAGATGCAAATAATATTTAACCCTTTAATTAAGCTAACATAGCACAGGTGAGGAGTGCTGATGGGGAGGGGTGATTCCAGGGGTGGTTGTTCAAGATCCCGGTTTCGCTGCCAATATCAAATTCATTTCTAATCTTTCATCTATTTTATCAAACATAAATAAAAATTTGAAAAAACATCTTATAATCTAATGTAAATCATTTTAGTTTATAAAAATCATATTGATATGAACAGATTAATGAAATGAAAATGGCGACAATTAAGGAGCCACTTTGGTATATATATTGTCGATTCCAGTTGTCATATCAGACGTAAGACTTATAACGATTAGGCTAGTAATGTTAGGAGGTGCATTTTCCAGGACTCATATTGTGAACTATGTGTAGATTATCACTAATAATAATGCCTCAACTATTAGCATTTAGTGCTAACACAAAGTCTTGTAACAATCGGAGTTGTAGTTTTCTGACTTAGTATTGTCTCCATAACATGCCTAATTATTGTCATCAACTGCATACAAATATTGAATTTCATCAACTTTGAAAGATTGAACTTAATTATACAAATTGTTGTCATTAGTTAAGTGTAATTAGGAGTGCCTTAATTACAACAACAAGGGAGGGAGGCGATGAGTTATGCTTCATTGAATCATATAATAGGGAAAAATTGAAAACTATTTATTTGCTAGTTTACCAAATCTTAAACGTAATAAGGGAATTTTGATCTATAGCAGTACTATATTATTAGATCAGGGAGGAAGATCAGAATTAGAGATTAATAGAAAAGCAAGGATATGGGCTCGTGTGGATAGGAAACAAAAAAAATCTCTATTATAGTTATATCATCAGTTATGGATTCGGATCTAAGAAAAATTCTAGATAATATCTGAAAGTTAAGGACTTGTGGAATTAGGGATCTATAAATTTAAGAGTATATGTAATTTATCCAAAATCAACATTTCAAAATTTTGGGAATTTATGATGGAGTGCAAAGGGGATCTAATTTCTCTTTTGTATGGAGTTTAAGGTTAAAACTTAAAAATTAACCGTCCCACATGAATTAAATTCCGGACCGCTTATTACCTTAAGATATGTTGTGCACGAATGTGAGGCTTCAAGATACATATCAAAGCTTGATCGTTGTTTTTTCAAATCTCTATGTTTGAGTCTAAATATGTAGAGATTCCGAATTATGTTTCGAATCTTGATTATTTGGGTCTGAACGTGCAGGTACTCTAAATTGTTTTTCCAATCTCAATTGTTTGAGTTAGGGTTTTCTGCGGTGAGTTACTAGTTACTACATCACTTTTGACATCAAAATTAAAACAAAACTTAGTGAAGTGGACTACATTTTTCCACATATAACTGCATAAGGGTTGTGCAAGGGGGCCTTTCATGTCTTCCACTTTTGCAGTGTGTTTGCTTGGCACGATAACTCATGTCCTCAAACCCCATTTTCAACCAAACAACATTGCCTGACTCGTCCCAACCTAATATACTTTCTTTATTTTGTAAAAAGAAATAAATTACAATGATTAAGTATATTATTTATTTTTTCCTTTTTGTACTGTCTAGTGTCTACAGAGTACAAACTAACAATAAATGATACAAAATCATGAACTGGTCCCCTGTGAATATTGAATATGACACAAATTTTAACTGCATAAATGTAAAGTGTTAGCCAACGATAGATATCATGATA
This sequence comes from Lantana camara, assembly GCA_037501455.1. Taxonomy (NCBI): domain Eukaryota; kingdom Viridiplantae; phylum Streptophyta; class Magnoliopsida; order Lamiales; family Verbenaceae; genus Lantana; species Lantana camara. Next base: position 22,223,463 of record CM074855.1, on the reverse strand, counting down.
CTCTTCTCTTTTCTGATCTCGACCTTTATTAATACACTTAACGCGTACATGTAAGTGAAACAAAAGATAAAGCACAAACTTGAAACGGGAGATTCCAAGCCGTTCTAAGATGCTAACTTAGCTAGAATACAAACCAACAATGGTTAATCCAATGATTAAGGGTTCTTTTTTCTAAAATAATGAATTCGAATCTCCCAAACTATTGAGAGTGTGTATTTTTTATTTTTTATTTTTAAAAAAAGCTTAGCTAGAATACAAAGGGGTTAATTATGCTAACATACCCCAACTTTAATTTAATTACAAAAATTTTCAACGAGTTTTGATCTACTTACAAACTATTTTCTCTCTAACATACTTTCTTTTCCCTTTAAAGAGTATTGTTGTTGATTTCTTAACTATTCTCCACGAGACTTGATCATTTAACATACTTTAAGATTGATATGACGCATATTATTAAACATAAAACAATACATTCATACAAAATTAGGATCATAACTCATTGATCCCAAACAAACATGATGCAAATTCTTTGTCATATATAACATTTTTGTAAGTTCTCAAAACATTTGGACAAATTTGTGTTGTTATGGCGAACCTCAAAATATGTTGGTGTAATTATCCCAATTCAAAATTGATGTATTGATTTAACGTATTGATTTGTTGTCAATACATTGATTGAGAAATTGATGGATTCATATTCATGAGCTTTTTATTGGGCCAAACCACTACAAGTCCTGGCCCAAGAAAAGCCACTTGTTCCATCTTAAACCATGTCTCAGTTCGGTCACTTTCAATACTAAAAACATAGTATTACTCCATGTTGAGGGAGGATATAGACCGTATTTGGATCTCCTGTTTCACTTATCTATACACGTTTGCATTAACAAACGACTGAGATTAGAGAAGAGGATCTCTCGACAGTCTACGGGTGTACGTGCGTGATGTATATATACGAGTACTGAAATAGGAGAGGAGATATAAAACTCTAATAGACGATTTGAATTTCGGAGAAACAATGTAGTTTTTATCTTCAAAGAACACCAGTATCTTGAGGTCCTCTTCTGTAATAAACATAAGACCTATCAAAGTGAAGATATCCAGCAAATGCAACACCGCTTAACCCCACCAGCAGACAGTAGAAGTAATCAAGATGTGCTAGGTTCAATTTATCGCCAAACCAACCACCCCGACCCCCGCCACTTGTCGCCTTATGAATGGCCGATATCAGAGCGCCACTCATAAGTTGTCCAATCCCCATTGTATTAAGACACAAAGCTAGCTTTACACTCTTGAGCTCAACGGGAACTTGATCATAGAAGAATTCTTGCAAAACCAATCATAGGGAATCCTTCACTAACTCCGAAGACTAGGTACCGAGGTGCCAGCCACCACACGCTCATTTGCAGGGCCGCCTTGGGGCGGTCAACCAATCCACACTTGGTGGCTGTATCGAGACGTTTCCTCTCAACAAGGGCCGTGATCACCACTGTCAAAAATGACAAAAACATCCCTGCCCCGGTCCGTTGAAGCATTGATATGCCTGTGGGGTTCTTGGTTATGGCTCGGGAAATGGGAACCAAAATGCGATGGTAGATGAGGATGAACACGACCACAGATGCTCCGAGGATCGAAGCGACGGGGATTTGGAACGCGAAAGTTACGTAACGGTCCATGGTGGCCGCCTGCTTCACGAACAGTGTTGAAACCTGGGAATAAACGATGGCATAGACCCAAAATGTGGACCATATTGGGAAGAGGCGGAGAATCACCTTTGCTTGTTCGTTTTCCTCTGAACAATTCTGCTCAAGCAGAGGTTTGCAGAGAAGCCTATTCAAGCAAACAAATAGAAGTAAGGAATTACACCACATAAAAAGTTCCAATTCAAAGGTCATAATAAGGGGCTTTTACGTGTAAATTCAGGGTATTTTTCCTAACCTTATCGATTCTGTAATCGGATCAAATCTCGGGATATTCATAACTCTCTCACAGTATAGACAGATATTGTAATAAAAGATTCAAAATGCAATGTTTCAATCAATTTTGTTCATTCTTTAAGAGGTTGAGGATAATGCAGATTTACCTAGATTGATCATCTTCATGAGCCTCAGCCTTACGCCCCATCGCATGCCAATTTCTAGCAAAAACCCGACAAATTCGCAGCAACGAACTCTTCCCATCGGTAGGTCATAGTCCCCAGCAAGAAAACAACAAGCAACACACATAACAATGCAGGGTATTCCAAGGCCAAATTCCCAACCCAGATTATCCTGAAGGTAGTTCAAATATGGTACAGCAAACGTAACAGAAGCGCAGGATACAAAATTCCACCAGTTGAAGAGCGAGCTCTTAGCTTTGCATTCTTGTTCATCTTCCTCATCAAACTGGTCGGCTCCAAAGGCCTGCACACACAGTTTGTTCCCTCCCTGTGCAAACGCTGTCAGGTACAATGCGAAAAAGAAGAAGATAAGCTCGCCGGAGGAGGAGGCGAACACGCCATATTTGTGGAGTTTTGCAGCCCGAGCTGGATGAATGAAGTGCAGCTGATAGTGTCAGGGAACCAAGCCCCTGTGTGAATCACATTTCAAGATTTTGCATCAATCCCACATGATTCTAAGTGAGGAGCAAAGGGTTTATAATATATTCTTGATTGTCTGATTCTTGCTTTTAGGTGTAAAACTTCATCATTCTCGATTTAAATCTTGTCCGTTAACAGTAAGATGTAAAACTCTTTGCAAAAACTAAGACTAGTAAAGCTCTCCTCAAAATTCTTAAAGACGATTTTATTGGATTTCGAACCCCTGAAATTTCAACTATCATACCCTAATATAAGGTTTGAACTGATGCATATTATCATTATTGTGGAGTTCAAATACTCACCATTGAGTGTTGAGAGCGAAATTGGATGTTCGTAAAAGTTACGAGATAATGTCATCAAAATTTATCAAACAGAAAATCGAGTAAACTCTTTAAGTTTAACAAGGGGAATATGAGCTCAACCCACATATTAGCTTACAAGGTAATATAATCTATACAACCAAAGACTCCATGAAGAAAAACAAATTTTATATCACAAAATACTTTGTAGCTTTTCTTCTTTGATTCTTGTTCACAGTGTTTTTTGTGTTCATTTTTATTAAAAAAGTTTTGGATGCCTTCAGCTCGAAGATCCTACAAATATGTGTACAAAGTTGTCCTCTGAGAACTAGTTTATTCATATTAACAAGTCACGAGAAACAACATTTAAAAGTCACTATTTTCCAATGCTTACGATTTATGAATTATGAACATAAGACTTGGCAAAATAAATATACAAGCCTAAAGTTATTACATTGAACCCCGCCAACAACCGGTAGAAGTAATTGAGATGCGTCTGGTTCAAGTTGTTCCAAAACCAACTCACTAGTCCATGTCCACCGCTGGCCTTTTCAATGACCGATATCAGAAAACTGCTCAATAAACTTCCTTAACCAAATACCGCAAAGGTTAAAGCAGGACCCATACTTTTCAATCTTTTAGGAATCTGATCATAGAGAAACTCTTGAAGGCCTACATAAGTGAACACTCAGAGACTCCAAGAACCACGTATTGTGAAGCCAACCACCACACGCTCATAGGAAACGTTGCTTTTGAGTCTACTATCCAATGTTCAAACGCAGTTACCAAACGCTTCCTCTCAATAAGAGTAGCTATTGAGATGGAAATTATGCACAGAAATATCCCGGTCCCAATGCGTTGAAGCATTGATATGCCTGATGGATTTCGAGTGGGATCTTGTAAAGGGAACCAAAACACGGTTGGTTGTAGAGTGGAATGGAGATAATTGTGGAAGCAGTTGAGAAGGAATGAATTGCAGTGGACGGGATTTGGAAGGTGGTGGTGAGGTAACGGTCCATTGTAGTTCCTTTTTTGACAAACAGAGTCGAGCCTTGTGCATATACAAGGGTGTATGGCAAACACGTCAAGCATATTGGGAGAAGTCTCAGAATTGCCTTTGCATCTGCGATGTGATCAATCACCTCTAGGCTCTAGGTTTGACTAATGGCTTATCAAGAAACCTAATGCAATATGGAAATGATAGGAAACTTTTAACGGGGAGAGGGGGAGAGAGAGAGAGAGAGAGAGAGAGACTACAATAAGTATATGGTACTTGTGGTTCAGTGTAGTTAAAGTGAGGGGGCGTACATGTAATTTCTGAACCACAAGGATTGACGTGTATTTAGCCTTCAGGGGATGTAGGTGTAATTATAACAATATTTAATAGGGATAATTAGACAACACAAAGTTCCTTTAAGGTTTGAGAAATTATAGACTTTCCTTGCCTAACACATGTTATAACATTGTGTGACAATGTCAAAATAAGTTATTCACAAAAAGTTAAAGATGTCATCAAGATTTATCGATCCAGATGTAATATAATTCTGATATATAGGGGTGGTTATTGTCATTTTCCAAACCTTGGACAAAGCTTGTTCAATCTGACCGATGTAAGGGTACGTCTATGTGATACAAAAACAATCACAAGATTATCGACTTACCTATAGATCGCACCTTCATGAGGCAGAATCGTTTGAGCTTCGTCCTCAGCGAACAAACTGTCGATGCAACCCGCGAATTCGTCATACGAAACCTATACCTAGTAGAACCAAGCAAGAAAAAGATGAGGGCAAAGCACAGGGCAATGCATGGGATTCCAAAACCAAGTTCCCAACTAAGATTCTCTTGAATGTAGCTCATAACTAAGTATGATACCAGCATACTTGTGAACAAGCCAAAATTCCACCAGTTGAAGAATGAGCTTTTCGATTTACACGCTTCTTTATCGTCCTCGTTAAACTGTTCTGCTCCGAAAGCTAGTAAACAAGGCTTATACCCTCCTTGGGAGAATGCTACCAGATATAAAGAACTGAAGAAGAAGATAGAATGCAGGGGAGGAACAGAGCAAAGATTGTCCGTAGCAGAAAGCGCCGCCTTCACAGTTAGAGGAGTTGAGCGACTGAAGAGCAGCCGAAGTGTTGGAACATGGTATGTGGAAGAGAAAGGTGTAGAATTCATAGTTCGTATATTTTCTGTGTGTATTTTCTCTGTTACAGATTACATCAAGGAAGGGGAATATATCAATATTACAAGGAAATCAAATCACACCAAATCAGGGCCTATTACGTCTAATTAGGGATCATGGTCAGACTTTCCTTATTTGCCCATCATTCTAACACTCCCCCTCAAGTTAAGTGATGGAATTGCCGATCCTTAACTTGCTCAGAGCTGTTTGAAATACCTGACCAGTAACGGCTTTGGTCAGAATGTCGGCCAACTGGTCTTCTGACCTTACAAACGGAATCGTGATGATACCACTTTCCAGTTTCTCCTTGATAAAATGCCGATCCACTTCCACATGCTTAGTTCTATCATGCTGGACAGGATTCTCAGAGATACTGATAGCAGCCCTGTTATCGCACATAAGGGGGGTAGCATTGGAAGGTGTCACCCCAATTTCTGTCATCAACTTCCTTAGCCAAATTATTTCAGCCACTCCTTTTGCTATGCCCCTGAACTCCGCTTCTGCACTTGACAAGGCAACAACCTTCTGCTTTTTACTGCGCCAAGTGACCACATTTCCACCTACAAGTGTAAAGTACCCAGAGGTGGACCTTCTGTCATTTGGGTTCCCTGCCCAATCTGCATCGGTATAGGCTTCTATATCTAGGTGCCCATGTCTGCCAAACATGATTCCAGTGCCAACGGTGCCTTTTAGATATCTGATAATCCGCACTATTGCTTCCATATGTTCCCTCTGTGGTCGGTGCATAAACTGGCTAACAATTCCCACAGCATATGCAATATCAGGTCTGGTATGTGACAGGTATATCAGCTTACCAACCAGGCGTTGATATCTGTCCTTCTCAGCTGGTTCCCCACTTTCCTCTATCTTCAGCCTGTGATTAACCTGTATTGGGGTCTCCACTGGTTTGCACTCAAGCATTCCAGTTTCTGTTAATAGATCCAGGATATACTTCCTTTGGCAGAGAAAAATCCCCTGTTTTGACCGCAAAACTTCAATTCCCAGAAAGTATTTCAGCCCCCCGAGATCCTTCATTTCGAATTCCTTGAAGAGATTTTTCCTGAGTTGATTGATCTCTTCTGTATCGCTTCCAGTTATTATCATGTCATCCACATAAATGATCAGGCACGTAACTAGATCCCCCCTTCGTTTCAGAAAGAGAGTGTGATCTGAGTTGCTCTGAGCATACCCATGGCGCTGCATAGCGAGGGTAAATCTACCAAACCACGCCCGTGGTGATTGTTTCAACCCATACAGAGCTTTGCGAAGCCTGCAAACTTCGTCCTTCCCAAAATCAGCTGTAAAGCCCGGTGGGGGTTCCATGTAGACCTCCTCTGCCAGGTCACCATGCAAGAATGCGTTCTTTACATCAAACTGATGGAGAGGCCAGTCTTTGTTTGCAGCCACTGAGAGTAATACTCGAACGGTGTCCAGCTTGGCCACGGGAGAGAAAGTTTCGGAGTAATCAATCCCGTATGTCTGAGTGTACCCCTTTGCAACCAACCTCGCCTTGTATCTCTCAACTGAGCCATCAGCTTTGTGCTTTACAGTGAATACCCATCTGCAACCAACTGTTCGTTTTCCTCTGGGCAGTGAACATTTCTCCCAAGTGCCATTTTTTTCCAGAGCCCGCATCTCAGTAACCATAGCATTCTCCCACTCTTTGTTCTGCTGGGCTTCTTGAACTGTTTTCGGGATTTCCTCTTTGCAGAGATTGCCAAAGAAGGCCTTGGCAACCTCAGATACACTCCCCCTGACCAAGTTCCCTATAGGGTATCTGGAGTGTCGGGAAACATGTTCAGGGGAGTACCGGAGGGGAGGGACCCCTCTGTTGCTGCGTTGTGGCAAAGAGTACCTGTGGTTTACTGTGACAGACTCAGAAACAGGATCAGGAGCATATGTGGAATCAACAGTATCATGAATTTGCTCTGAGACAGAGTTTAGAGTATCGCTTACCTCGGTTTGGACATCATTCGAAGGAAGATCATTGGAAGCAGGGGTGGTACTGATGTCTTCAGGAGCAGATACTGACACGTCTGAATCAGGATAGTTTAACCAGTGCAGTGATTCTCTTGGACTCTCCCCCTGAACACTGGACTGGGTAAGGAAATAGTATTCAGATTCCACAAAGTTACAATCCATGGTGGTGTGGATACGCCTGCTTATCGGGTTGTAACACCTGTACCCCTTCTGATGGGGTGCATATCCCACAAATACGCACTTCACTGCACACGGGTCCAATTTGGTTCTATCTGACTTGGGAACATGCACAAATACTGTACATCCAAATATGCGTGGTGGCAGGGTAAGATGGGGTGGTATGTTAGTCTGTGTTTGGAGGATATTGAGGGGTGTTTTGAAGTCCAGAGTTTTGGTGGGCAACCGGTTTGTTAAGTAGGTTGCAGTGGCAACAGCTTCGGGCCAGAAGTAATTCGGAGCATGGGATTCAGTTAATAATGCTCGGGTCATTTCAAGTATGGTACGGTTCTTTCTCTCACATACACCATTCTGCTGTGGGGTATTGGGGCACGAGGTTTGGTGTATAAGGCCCTTTTCTTTGAAAAAATTCGTCATCTCCTGATTAATGTATTCCCTTCCATTGTCTGATCGAAGAACTTTGATAGTATGGTTGAATTGAGTTTGCACCATTTTAAAAAATGCAACAAAAGTATCAAAGACTTCAGACTTATGTCGCAGAAAGTAGACCCATGTCATTCTTGAAAAATCATCCACAAACAACACAAAGTAACGAAACTGATTTTGAGTAGTAACTGGGGCAGGCCCCCACACATCCGAGTGTACTAAAGAAAACACACGTTCCACTCGTGTATTATTAGACTTAAAGGAAGTTCTATGACTTTTCGAAGAAAGACAAGTCTGACATGACAAATTCACAGTCTGATTATTCTGAAACAAAGCAGGAAATAACACTTGCAAATACCCAGCTGAGGGATGTCCCAAACGACGATGCCAAAGCCAGAGTTGTGTCTCAGCTTTTCCAACCGAAAGTAGTGCCTTTGAATGAGTTTCCACCTCATCAACGTAGTATAATCCACCATCTTCAGTACCACGCCCAATGATCTCCTTCGTATGAATGTCCTGTAACACACAAAACCGAGGGTACATTAGAACCACGCAATTCAATTCCCTCGTAATCTGACTCAAGGACAGTAATTTGCAAGACAGGGATGGCACATAAAGACACTTGCTCAATTTAAGTTTCGGTGTAACATGAACAGAGCCTTCTTTTTCAATCATTGCCCGATCACCATTTGCAGTTTGAATATAAGATATTCTCGGGTTCACAGGTTCAATTATATCAGAATAATCAAAGGTCATGGAATCAGTCGCCCCACAATCAAAAATCCACTTGACAGTTTTATTTGACGCAGTTCGGGTATGAAACACACAATTATCATAATTCTTGGGGCTTAAATTGAAGACTTGAGAAATGGGGGGCCCTTTAGCAATAGTGGAGAGATTATAAGGGGAAACATGAGGGTTTGGGTCATAACTCCCAAACCCTATACCTGGTCCGTCTGATCCGCCGCCAAGCAGGCCTTCTCCTGCCAACTTCTCGCCGGGAGAGACGGTGGCGCCGCCGCGTCCACCCGTCGCTACTGCGATAGCCGCTACACCGGCGTCCCTTGTGTTGACGCCTGTAGCCGGCTTCGTCCCCTGTTCTTCTCCGCCGCCTATGGCGACATTTGCTCGTCTTCCGCCGCCTCTTGCAGCGGCTCCGCCGCGGTTGGTCTTCCGATTACCAACCCACCACTCCGGATACCCAACAACTTCAAAGCACTCCTCTTTAGTGTGATTGGGTTTGCCGCAGTGGTCACACGTGAGTCCAGATCTGTCCTCACGCGATGAAGATCTCCGGCCGGCGCTGTCATTCCGCCCGGCTCCGTCTGAGCGTGGGAAGTTCCGCCCACTTTTCTCTCTCCTCACCACAAGGCCTGATCCGATTTCAGAGGGGTGAGCTTCCTTGCCCCTTCCGTTCGCCGCCGCCTGTAATATATGGAGGCGCGCCGCCTCACGACGGACGGTGGCATACGCCGCCTCCACGGTGGGCTTGGTCTCCTGTTTGAGCAGATCCCGCCGGATTGAGTCGTATTGGTCATCAATTCCGGTGAGTAGCTGATATAGTCTTTGTTCTTGGGTTATCCGATTGAAGGCTGCAATATCTTCAGCGCACTTCATCGGATTTGGCTGTTTTCTATCAATTGCCATCCAGAGATTTTGAAGCTTGCTCCAGAAATCCTCAAGGTTGTCCTCCCCTTGCCGGAGTGTGTTGGCTCTCCGATGAAGGTCGAAGAGTTGGAGGGGATCGCCGCCGCTTCCGTAGGTGGTGGCGAGACCATCCCACAACGCCTTCGATGTAGGGTATTGAAGGACGCTGTTGATGAGATTCGCCTCCATGTTCTGAATTATCCAGGTAAAGATTTGTTGGTCGGTTTGTTCCCATTGGTCATACTTGGGATCTGTTTCTGCTGGGGCCGGTGGGGTGCCGGTTATATGCGAACGGCCCCCTTTTCCACCGATCGCCATCTTCATGATTCTGGCCCAAATCGGGTAATTGTCATGGTTCAATTTGATACCAATTGACAAATTGTCCGAGTTGAGTGTGGTTGGTTGTGCAATCTGAATTGCCAATTCTTGATTGTTGTTATTTGGTACTGACATCTTGTTCTTGCTGATTGAGGAAAACGAATTCTGGGTTGAGAACGGTATGGGACAGTGATGTTAATCCTGAGTCCTCAAGATCTTGTCACCGCTCTGATACCATGTTGGAACATGGTATGTGGAAGAGAAAGGTGTAGAATTCATAGTTCGTATATTTTCTGTGTGTATTTTCTCTGTTACAGATTACATCAAGGAAGGGGAATATATCAATATTACAAGGAAATCAAATCACACCAAATCAGGGCCTATTACGTCTAATTAGGGATCATGGTCAGACTTTCCTTATTTGCCCATCATTCTAACACGAAGCCGTATACGATCAGTACGATAAAAACATATTACCTTCATTCACTTTCAGAAATATTCCAAATATTCCAAATCAAGGTCAAAACTACAACACAAATGATCACTACTCATATATAATGATAGTTACAACTTACACCTACGGTTCAACAGCTTAAATCTGGTAAAATTTACCCTTTTCTAATAATATTTCAAATTTTGATCTGCTCTGTTTTATAATACTAGTAAAAACAATGTGCGTTGCACATTAAATACACGATTTATCTAATTATTTTTAATTATTAAATTATTAAATTAAATTATTTGAAATATCAACTTTCGAAAATAATTAGTCCTCAATTGAAACTTAATTTTTTAATATAACTATCAACTATACAAATAAAAAAGTTATAGTTTCAAACTAACAATCTTCCTATGATGCACGAACACGTTTAAAAATACTATTTTATCGTGCATTTGTGTTGAATACTGTGTCAGATATCTCCCCACTTGTTAAACGTAAAAATCAATTTGTATCGTATCATATTTGTGTCCATGCGTAATAGACACCATCTCATAAACAAAAAAATTATAAGGTATATTGTAAAATTAACTTGAAAAAATAAATTATAATTTGTATTTATTTTTTATTTGACTCTATATACTTAGTTTGATTTGTAAAATTCGTTTATCATATTTGCTTTAGATTAAATGAATCTTATTTTTAATTTTTAAGTTATCATAATTCACTGAAATAAGTATTTTTAAGGAACTTTATAAGAGATATTTAGTATTAATAATATTTGTCCCCACCAAGTTAAGAAATTACAAGATCACTCAAATCATCTCGAATCCAACTTCAAATTCTTTTATATAAAGTAAGATACAGAAGGTAGATTCAGACAAATATTTATAGTCTCCGACTGCTCTTCCTCCAATTCAGTCTCATCCCGAAGCTATAAGTCGAGGTTTAGAGGCCTTTAAAGCTCAGGAAGGATTGTCTTATGGGTAGGCATTGAAATCTTCTTTCTCAATTACATCTTAAAAGTAGATAAAAATGAGAAGAAAAAAATTAGAAACGCGTACAGAGTTGGGTCGAGATAATACCTAAATTGAAAGTAAGAAGGCGTTTTGACCAGCTTCTCTTGAGCTTGTCTTTCGAAACTCAGATTAAAACAACTCTTCGCAAGATACATGCTCTCACTCACTCGATATGCTCTTCAATAAAAATAACTTCTAAAAATGATTGAAAAGCCTTATTTACAGGGAATGAAAAAAAAAAAAAAAAACGTTATCATGATTACTGTCTGGCAAGTTGATTTGCGCGTATACGACACCTCTATAAGTCTAAAGACCATCAGCTCGTCAGCTCTACCTGATGATCTTTGGGAGCTTATGATGTGGCATATGTCACGAAGATACCTAGTACGACATGGAATGAAACAAAGCACGACGCGTCGGTCTTAGTTAGTTGCATGTTCGACCTCCATCCCGACCTAAGATAGAGGGGTGAATTTATGCCTGAGGAAATAATCGGGTGACCAGGTCTCTCGACCTTCCCAGTTGAGATGTAAGTCAAGGATCATGCAAGATGTGCACTAAATGCAGATAATTTCCTGACCTATTTCACTTAAGTGCACCATACCTACAACCATCAACTCTATAGATGCATTTAATGGACATTAAGTATGTGTACTTAGGCACGTACAAAGGCTCACCACCATAATACTCGTAGAATTCATGTCAGTTGGTAAGCACATTCATTGCACTTTTCGAATCCTTTAATTTACTTAATTATAAGATTCTCGAGCTAATTGCTGATTTAGGCATCAGGGTTTACGTCATGGCCACCCGACCTAGTTCACTATTTTTTTTCCCTTGCCCCATTTTCAGGTTTAGAAGACTTTCTTTCAAATAAATTATTGAGTCATCAAGCTGATCAATTCAACAACTTCATCAGCCACCAAATTCCGACATGATCATATAATATAACATTAACTATAATATAAGAATTTTTTTTTCATATTAGCAAATTATATTGACAAAATATGAGTCATGTTATCTATTAATTGATTATAACAAAAAAATTAGTAACAATAATGTGAACTAATTATTATAAATCACATTCAAACCCTTTAACTCTATATCACATCTCTTTCTCGTCTCCCCCTCCCCCCCCCCCCCCCCCCAAAACCCCCACTGTGGCAATATCCCAACATCAATTTTTCTCGATCAAATCTCGCTTCTTTCAACTGTCTTTGTTTTCGATTATCTCAATCAAATCTTGTTCTCAACTATTTTTCGATAGTTCACTCAATATTAATGTAGTCATCATTACGTTTGATTATGTCCATAATCTAGTAACAGTTAATTTATTATCATTTCTGCATTTAGAAAGACAATACATCTCACTTAATAATAGAAATTTTATTCTTCAAATATATTCATTCGTTCTAGTACAATTTTACTAAATTTATACTGAAACGGTATAATTTTAACATTATATGATATAAAGTATTTGGTTGTGTACACCATTATTTACGTAAAACCTTTTTAGTCCGAAGGGATGTTAATTTTGTTGATGAAAAAAGATTTGTGCACTTCACGTGGGTCCTTAGGAGAGCCCTCCCGCCACTTGTGTTTTAGGTGATATGCGGCCAATTCTAGCCATATTTAAGAGTTAGATTATTCGTAAATTAGTTAGTAAAGTAGAAGTCAATCCAAGATTTTTTTTTTTCAATAAATATAATTAGAATTGATAACATTCCGATTAAAATACAAGTAGTAAATTCCACTAATGGCGCTTATGAAACGTTCATGTCTTTTCCGTCCAAAAAGTTAAAGTGGAACTTAAATTGTAACTTCATTAAAAAAATTGAAACTAAAAGTTAAATAAAAATACCAACTCTACAATTTTATACCATATGGTAATAAAATTGTATTTTTTTAAAATTTTTATATATTGTAAAAAGAATTCTTGAATCCCAAAATATATTATTATATAACTCATATATGAGATTTTTATAAAATGAGAGATATAGGCTTTAGCAATATTCAATTGAAAACAATCATTTGTCAAAATTTATGATATGCATTATTTTGTTGTCTTTCAATTCGTTAGACGTCTCTTATTATAATAAACACTTCAAATTGTAGGTTTTAAAAGTGAAAATTCTGGCATGTTAGTTTCACAAGCTTTAGTAATATGTAATTGAAAATATTCCATTTGCCAAAACTTATAATGTGATTAGTTTATTATTTCTGAATTCGTTAGACATCTCTTATCATAATAAACACTTTAAATTGTAGACAAAATTGGCATCTTATATTATTAAATTTGAATACAATTAATTAATATATTAATATTAAAATAATCCTTATTGAATTATACATGTTTTTAATCAATTACAAAAGTCTCAATTCTCCTCTATGAAGAGTCCTGTTTTAAGTCAATAAATAGTTTTTTAATATTTTTAATTTAATAATTTATAATATGTATTTACATAATTATCCTTTATTAAAATTATTAATATAATTATTATGAAGGTATTTTGGCCGATCTCAAAGTTTCAAGAAACCAAAAAACCCAACTCGCACTTTTGTAATATATATCGATAATAATTAAAATTGACAAAATTTTAAAGTTGAAGTAAGAATATTTGGATAAAACTTCTTTTGTCATATGAACTATAGGCGTTTTGCACTTTCATATCTGAACTAACTTTCGTTGCATAACGTCATCCATTCTTCACGTTTTATTGCATACCCCATCCATATTTTGCGGTTTTTACAAAATACCATGTCGTGCTAATTTTTAGTAGTTTTGCAGCCTAAACATTAAACACGTAATTCACACGTGTCTTTAATAAGGGCAAATCATGGAATAACAAGTCTGCCTTTACTAAGTCTATTCCGTGTTTACTATTTAGACCACCGAAATCATAAAAAAGAGTTATTTATACCATACCCCCTGTGTTAGGTGAAATTGGCAAAAAAAACCCTGTGTTACAAAAATTAACAAAGGAAACCCTGTGTTTTCAAAATATTTGCATGTCGAACTCTGAAAATTTATGGTTTTGCTAGAATACTAATTTTCTCTATTTATTGGATGCGAAATAACTAATTTAACCTTTTATATTCTGATATAGATCATCAGAATTATAAACGGGAGGGGCTGAAGAATGCGTGGGATGGAAGGTACGAAAAGATTGAGGTTGAATGTGACTTGGGGCAGCGCTGAAACTTGTCCAAGGAGCGGAGGTCAGGAGTCGCCCCCTCGGATTTGCTATTGATGATTGTCGAAGGTTAATCAAAGGGCCTTGGGAATGCACACTCAAGCATATTAAGCATATGGGGAAGATCATACAAATATGTTCAAAGGTGTCCTTTGAGAACTAGTTTATTCATATTAACAAGTCACGAGAAACAACATTTGGAAAAACACTATTTTTCAATGCTTATGATTTATTAATTATGAGCATAAGACTTGGCAAAATAAATAAACAAGCCTAAAGATATTACATTTAGCCCCGCCAGCAACCAGTAGAAGTAATCGAGATGCGCCCGATTCAAGTTGTTCGAAAACCAACTCGCTCGTCCCTGTCCGCCGCTGGCCTTATCAATGACAGATATCAGAAAACTGCTCAATAAACTTCCACAACTAAATACTGCGAGGAATAAAGCAAGACCCATACTTTTCAGTCTCTTAGGAACCTGATCATAGAGAAACTCTTGAAGGCCAACATAAGTGAACACTTCGGAGACTCCAAGAACGACGTATTGTGGAGCCAACCACCACACGCTCATAGGAACCGTTGCTTTAGGAGAGTTTACTAGCCCGTGTTCAAAAGCAGTCACCAAACGCTTCCTCTCAATAAGAGCAGCTGTTGAGATCAAAATTATGCACAGAAGTATCCCAGTCCCAATGCGTTGAAGCGTTGATATGCCTGAGGGATTTTGGGTGAAGGATCTTGAAAAGGGAACCAAAACACGGTCGTCGAGTGCAATGGAGATAATTATGGAAGCAGATGAGAAGGAATGAATTGCAGCGGGTGGGATTTGTAAGGTGGCAGTGATGTAACGGTCCATTGTGGCTCCTTGCTTGACAAACAGAGTCGAACCTTGCGAATATACGAGGGTGTATGCCAAACACGAGAAGCATATTGGAAGAAGTTTAAGAATTGCCTTTGCATCTTTGATGTGATCGCCTTTAGGTTCGAGTAATGGCTTATCAAGAAACCTGCAAAGTGGAAATGACAGGAAATTTTAAATGGCTAGAGAGAGAGACTACATTATCGTAAGGGGGATGTTTCTGTAATTTCCAAAACCATAAGGATAATAACACAGGCATACCTTGAGGTTTGGACTGATTACACAAACTTCCTTTGAGGTTTGAGAAATTACAAAGACTTCTCTTTAATGATAATTGATTTACCTATACCTCGCACTTTCATGAGGCAGAATTGGTTGAGCTTCCTCTTCGGTGAACATAACTGCAGACGAAACCTGCAAATTCTTCATGCGAAACCGATATGTCGTAGAGCCATAGTTCGCTTTCGCCGTCGCGGGAAACGGAACGGAGGGTACCGTTCCAGTTCCATGACACCGTAGCGGAACGGTCGCGGCTATTTCCGGAACGGAGGCTATTTTTATAGTAAATATAGTTGATTAATGTACGAATATAAATAAAAATTCATCCAATATCATACAACACGTAAACATGCTTATATTGGAAAATATTTCATATATATATATGTATTATATATATTTTTTTTGGTACAAATACATATATGTATTATATGGATGCAATCAATTACTAATAAAAATAGATTGTTGCCAAGCAAAATAAACCAATTACCAACTGTGGACCCTTTTTTAGCCCAAAATTTTTATTATTGCTTAAATATCATTGTTACATAAAAATGGTGGACCATTTTTTTTGCCAAAATTTTTTGAACTTTTTAGTAATTATTAATTCAAAAAAAAAAAGGTCCAATAAATGAAAAATATGGCCCATTAACTCTTTCAATATGTTTAGCCCAACAATTATTGTAATTAAGAAAAAACCTAGCTTTTATTACTCTTCAATCTCGCTGCACAGCTGCTGCTTTCTCTGTTCTTTTTTACTCCAACGTCTCATCTTTCCATCTCTCTGTTTTTGTTTTCCTCGGACGTGACTCATCTATCCATCTCTATCCGTTCCGGCCGTTCCACGACGTTATATGGCCGTTCTATTCCGATTTCAACCAAGAAAACGGTTTCGCGGCGTTCCACCCCCGCTCCAAGATGCCGGCGTTCCAACCCCGTCAAGGTGGAACGGCCACTGCCGATCCGGTTCCGGAACGCCCGTTCCGGCCGTTATCGCTGCGTTCCGGCAAACCATGCGTAGAACCAAGCAAGAAAAAGATCAGAGCAAAGCACATGGCAATACATGGGATTCCAAAGCCAAGTTCCCAACTAAGATTGTCTTGAATGTAGCTCATAACCAAGTATGATACCAGCATACTTGAGCACAAGCCAAAAGTCCACCAGTTGAAGAAGGAGCTTTTCGATTTACACTCTTCTTTGTCGTTCTCGTCAAACTGTTCAGCTCCGAAAGCAAGTAAACAAGGCTTATGCCCTCCTTGCGCCAGCGCTACCAAATATAAAGAACAGAAGAAGAAAACAGTATACAGGGGAGTAATAGAGCAAGGCTTGTTCATAGCAGAGCCGAACGACTGAAGCGCGGCCGGTGCCGACAACAAACCGAGGCCCTGTGCGATCATCACGATCAAAACATATGACATTAAATCAGTTACATAAATACTCCAAATCAAGATCAAAACTACACCACAAAATATCACTACTTATATATAGTGATAATTACAATTTACACCTGCAGATATTATTTTGACTTTTGAGTCAAATTATTCGATCTGCTCTTCTTTATGATATGATAATTAAATTTGACAAAATTTAAACTAGAAATAAAAATATATATAACTAACCAAAATGTAGAAAAGATTGGCGATAATAATCATCCGGTATCGGCCCAGCAATGAGTCGGCTATGTAAGCACCCAAAAGGGGAGAAAGCGACGCCGTTCCGTACCAAAGGTTGACGTTCGCCGCCGCCGTGGCGGTGGTTTGACACATTTGGCAGGTGAGGTAGCTGACAAGATTCGAACTTATTCCGTAATATGCAAACCTCTCAGCCATTTCAACACCTAAAGAAAGCAAAAAAATGATTTAGAAAACACGAACAATCAGTTGCATCGCCTCACAACGGTGGTACCTATGAGATAAAAAGCGGATCTCCAGCAACCGGACTTGGATCTAACGGTGGGGCGGCCTTTGAAGTAGACGGAGTCCAGAACGACGTTGTTCAGAAGCGGAGTTTCAGCCTCCGATGGGCCGTCGCCGGAGGCAGTAGCCGGAATCATTGATCTGTGTTGGCCGGAAATGTTTTCTTTTTATCCGAGGTTGTCAGAATCGTGCGTGCAATTGTCAGATTGTAGTGCTAGATAAGTGTGCAAGAGAGAAACGTTGTGAAATTTAACTTAATTTAAATATTATTAAGAGGAAAAAACAAAGTTTAACTTTATAAAAAAATTTAAATTGTTATCTCGCTATATAGGTGTTCACAACTCATTTTTTTTATCGAAAATATTAATTTCTTGTCAGAAATAAAATATGTATTAACATGTAAATGATCGAGGTGAGAATCTAAATTTTTTTACAAAGTATAGATCAAAATCTGAAATATTTAAAATACAGATAAAATATTAAAAAAACAGTTGTAATACCTAGACTAAGTTTTTTTTTTTTTCTCTACTATTAAATTATAATAAGTTAGAAAAATAATCGAAATAAAATTATATAATCAAGAAACAAAAAGAATAGAAGTACAAATTTTTTTTCCAATAATGGGAGAAGAAAATATAAATTGACAAAATAAATAAATAAATAATGAAACACACCTTGTGACAACTGTAATTCATGGGAGCTTTACCCATGCTTGGAGTTGAATCAAATTAAATAATAAGATATAAAGTACGTCAATATTAATTCATTCAAGTAGTTAAGAAATTTTTCTCATATATGTATATATATATGTTTAGTACAAAAAAAAAAATCTCTTTCATATAAATCAACTTGTGTATTTTTTTTTTAGAAATCAAATGGTGTGTCTTCTGTTATTCAACTTTAAGGAATATTATTCGGCATCGCTTTCCAAATTGGCTTGGTCTATTTCAAATAATTTACAAGCTCTCGTGAGTCACATTTAGTGAGCTTTTTTCACGAAAGCTTATAATATATTTAATGTAACTCGCTCTAAAAATTAATTAATAGTTTAATATTTAATTAATGTGGGATCAGTTAATATACTTGTACATTCAATTCACGTTCAGATCTAAATAATTAAGTGGACAAATTAGAGCATAAAATTTAAATTGTATTTAATTAATGTGGAACAAGTTAATAATTCTGTACATCTAAACCTAAAAAAATCAGAGGTCAACCTACCGCGTAAAATTTAAACATCGAATGCAACCAAACCTTAACAATAAAATTTAAAATCTTAAATAGTGTGTACTTAACTTAAATTTACCCAGAAAATAGTGTGAAGAGTGTCAGACAAGATGTTCGACATGACATGACACGACACGACACGATAAAATAATATTATTAAAAATATCTATGCATCATAGCTCACGAGCTTATAAGATTTGGTAATACAGTAATTGTGAAACTAATACGAGAAAAGAAGAAAAAAAAGAAGAATATATCAAGATGTTAAATTAATAGACATTTCTCGATTAGTTTAAAAAATTATGTATTATGGATTTTAAGTTTATCGTCCCTTTTACTCATCCGATCAATTAAAATATTTTTTTTAATTAATATATCCTTTCTCAATTTTCTCATTTTAGAGAAAATAGTAGGTTAAACCATATGATATAATAAATAATCTAAAAAATCTTATGTAATATAATTGCTTACTGTCCTCCATATATACTGATATTCATTTCAGTTAAAACCTAATGTTTTGGAGATCGCCTGGAGAAACGTGGAGATTGAATTTTTTTTTCTTTTTTTTTTTTGTTTTATCTTTTTTTTTTTAAATTTAGACTTATGATATATTTTTGATAGGTATTACCTGATTCTGCCATCTCTGACAATCTCTTGTATTTGATCGTGCTATGGAATCAACTCCTCCGGCTAGGTCTTCCTCTCCTTCTCACACCGGTAGTTGACAGCTTAATGGGAAAACAATATCAGAACGTGGAGTGGAGAGGGGATCTAGCCAGGATAAATCCCTAGAAGTCCTCCCATCACGGGCTTTTTAGAGTGGACCTACATTAGCTGTCGGACCACGTCTATTGAATCAAGCCCTTTATCGAAAGTGGATCAATTAATGAGCCTGTTTAGTCTTATCTCAATTAACCGTATTATTTAGCCCGTTTTATTTAATACATTCATCAATTAATATAAGTCAAACAAGAAATATTCTTACAGTCTCCCACTTGGACAATATTAATTGAAGTTTTGACTCTAAAAACAAAAGAAAAATGACACTATTTTAACTAAAACGACTCTCGGGCTAAATTACACAAAAACAGTTTTGACTGTGGCCACAAATTTTGAAAAGACAATACGGCAACAGACAAGACTTTCAACGATCCGGTCCCGCGAAAGTCACTAAATATCGGATCATGGCGGTAATTGCATCCTTTATCGATGCAAGACCTTCCATGGTCACAAATACCAACAACTTCCACTGACATGGATTCAAACGTGGTGATGTAGCAAGAAATAGCATCCAAATATGACCCCAAATATCGCTATTTCATTGTCAGTCCTCTGATTTTCTTGTAAGATACGAATTTCTAGACAATATGAAATTTCAAGAAAATCCAATTTCCTTATCATATATGGGCCTCAGAACAATAGGAAACCCAAAGGAAATTACAGTTTTCTTGTAAGATATAGATTTCCAAAACAATATGAAATCTCAAGAAAACTCAACAATTTCTCAGGAAGTTATGCATGTCTCATTTTAACGTTCAATATTCAATATGGTGTGTTTATGAGCCATACCCAACATTCTTAAGAACAACACCCAATCTTAAGATAAACATACATGCGAGATGTAAAACTCAATCAAGTGCACATAAGAGAATCATTAGTGAGGAAAAGATAGTCTCACATTAAGCATCAATGTCAATCAAAATACATTATCAAAGAGTTCAGCATATATATATAAAAATGAACAACTCACTCAACCTAAAATATTAAAAGACTCACTTACACCCATGTGTTCAACATGTCTTTTAAAAGCAATAGGTCTAAGCCCCTTGGTCAAATCCGCCAACATAGAATCTGTGTTAATATGATCTATCAAAACAGTACCATTCTTGACCAAGTCCCTTACAGTGAGATATTTCAGCTCCATATGCTTCGACGCACTAGAGGATTTGTTATTCTTAGAAAAGAACACGACAGCGGCATTATCACAATAAATCCTCAAAGGTCTAGAAATCGTGTCAACTATAGAAAGTTCAGAAATAAAGTTCTTAAGCCAAACAACATGTGTGGCAGCTCCATAGCAAGCAACAAACTCTGCTTGCATAGTTGATGAGGCCGTAAGTGTTTGCTTAACACTCTTCCATGAGACCGCCCCACCTGCCATCGTAAAAACATAGCCCGAAGTTGACTTTAGATCATTCGAACACCCAAAAAAATCCGAGTCTGAGTATCCAACAACCTTAAGGTGATCAACCTTTCTAAATACGAGCATAAAATCTCTGGGTTTTTTCAAATATCTCAAAACCTTTTTAACAGCAACCCAATGCTCATGCCCAGGATTAGAAAGGTAACGCCCAAGAACTCTAACAATAAACGCTATATCCGGTCTCGTACAAACTTGCGCATACATCAAACTTCCCACAACCCTTGAATATGGGATATTCTTCATTGATTCTCGATTAAGCTCAATTTTCGGACATTGAGTAAGACTAAGTTTATCACCTTTCACGATAGGCACATCACCCGACCTACAATTTTCCATGTTAAATCTAGCCAAAACACAATCAATGTAACTCACTTGAGAAAGTCCTAATAACCCACGGGAACTATCACGTCTAATTTCAATACCAAGTACAAAAGCTGCCTCGCCAAGATCTTTCATATCAAAATTACGACACAACATTTGTTTGGTTTTGTGGAGTAAACCTAAAATCACTACTAGCAAGTAGTATGTCATCAACATATAGCACGAGATATATGAATTTACTCCCACAGATCTTAAGATATATGCAATGATCCACCTTATTCTCAAAACCCAATGAAGTCACAACATTATCAAACATCAAGTACCACTGACGAGAAGCTTATTTCAGACCATATATTGACTTCTTAAGTTTACATACCAATTGCTCCTTCCCATCTTGAATAAAACCTTCGGGTTGAGCCATATAAACCTCTTCTTCTAAGTCACCATTTAGGAAAGTTGTTCGTACATCCATTTGGTGAAGCTCTAAGTCAAAATGAGCTACAAGACTCATAATAATCCTAAATGAATTCTTAGAAGAGACAGGAGAAAAGGTATCACTGTAATCAATTCCAGCCCTCCGTGTAAAACCCTTAGCTACGAGCCTTGCCTTAAATCTCTCAATATTTCCTTTAGAGTCCTTCTTTGTCTTAAACACCCATTTACAGCCGATAGCCTTATATCCCTGAGGCAAATCAACTAACTCCCACACTTCATTATTTTTCATTGAGCTAATCTCATCTCTCATTGCCTCGAACCACAAGTGAGATTGAGGACTAGACATTGCACCCGAATATGTTACTGGATCAACTATATTTCCAATGTCATAATCACTCTCAGCAAGGTAAACATAGTAATCATCAGGAATGGCTGGATGCCTTTCTCTAGTAGAATGCCTCGCAGGTTCCCTTGGGACTTGATGTTGAATCGAATTAATGTCAACTTCCCCCTCAACATCAGTTCCAGGTGATGGGTGTCGATGCTACCAAATATAAATCCCAAATATTGCACACATTAAATTGCAAAATAGTGGCAACGGGTATCGAACCATGAGGATTGGGTGAAATTGTAACTTTTATATGCCAAGGAACGAAAAAAATAATTAAAACGGGGGGGTTTTGAGATAAGTGATTTAAACTAATAATGAAGTAAATAAAACGAGATTAACTAAGTAAGTAAATAAAATAATTAAGCACAGTAAACACTTAGGCTAATTCAGTAGATGACAAATAGCTGGGATTTTCCTACGCATGCATCAGGCTATGATCATTGACTGGGTAGTTCATTCCTCGTTAGGCTAGCTATAGTTACCAGTTACCAGTTACCTTAGGCTCCATCGTTTCTTCTTACTTTTCAGAACAACTAGAAGAAACTCCTAATAATCGTCCCCTAATTAACCGATAACCCTATCAGAAACTCCTTCTAAGATTCAACCGGATAAGTGCTTTACATACTAAAGAAACACTAGCCCTAACCGACTAAGTAGAAACTCCTACTTCGCCTAATTAGACCGTAATATTCCACAACACAAAATCAGCCGAACTTAACAACCTAGTGTTGATTGCCACTTCGTTAATTATCCGGCTAGGCTCCATCAAACGAATTAACTAGCTGTATGTGAATTACTTATCCTAAGATTCGACGTCTTAAATTAATCAAAGAATAGAACAAACACAATAACGTTAATTTAGAAATAAAACTGATAACTTGAATTAATCAACAAAAGAAGTAGTCTCACAAAACCTAATGCATACTAGGAAAATCCCGACTAAAACGAAACTAGAAAATCACTAACAAGGGAAATAAACAAAATCTAAAAATAAAGAAAAGGAAAAAAGGAAGCTCCCGTGTTGCTGCGTCTTTCTCTTCCTCCAAGCGTGTCCGGTGAGTCTCGGTTCTTCTTGTATTTATAGTGAAATAGGCATGAATTCCTCTCCCACTCCTCCTTCCACGTTCTGCCGGAATTGATGACCACTAACTCCCACGTTCTCAATGAGTGTGCCCAAGCTGCTGCCCGAAAAACGGGTCAGGGTTCCTGACCATAACCGCAGGTAAGCTTCTTCACTATTTTTCCACATTCTCTACTCAATAAACGCCCACTAAGTCTAGAAAGTAATGCCATTAATCCCCCCAACAACGTGCTACTCTATTTTAACGTATGTAACTCTTAGTTAGAATTAGGGCTTGGGCTTAATTCTTCCACAATATTAATTCACTCCAAATGAGCCCACCATCAAGAGTGCACGCATGCAGCCGCCTAAGGTCAAAGTCTCATACTTTATCACAAAATTTCAGCCCCTGCAACTTATATCTTAGGCTTAAGCTATCAAGTCCAACAAAGGCCCAACTTCTTCAACTTTTAAAACGATAAATCCCCCTGAACATGTTTGATTGTGGAGCTTTTCAATTCCCTATTATTTCCATGCATAGCTCATCCCTCAAAAGCAATATTCTGCCTTAATTTGTCATTCCCTACATCAAGACACATAATCAATTAGATGCACATGATTTAAAATAAATACGGGGAAAACTATAACCATATAAGCTCAATGATTAGGCAAAAATTACGACTTATCACCAGGTGAGTCAATTGGTTCAGTAGTACCCTGATCAGAAATAGGCAAAGAAAGAGGAACATAATCGATTTGATCTTCCAAGGTGATAGAACGAGAATTTTGACTTCTTTCAGGAACATCATTCTCCAAAAATTTCGCCATCTGAGATTCTACTACTCTAGTTCCGCGTGAAGGACAAAAGAATTTGTATCCTTTAGAGTGATCTTGATACCCAATGAAATAACTGCGAGTAGATTTAGGATCTGTCTTTTTCTCAAAAGGGTTATAGATTCTAACTTCAGCAGGACACCCCCACACACGAAAATGGTTCAAACTAGGCTTTCGACTGACCCACAACTCAAAAGGTGTTTTAGGAACAGATTTGGTAGGAACACGGTTTAGAATATACATAGCAGTTCTAATTGCCTCACCCCAAACAAAAGTAGGTACTCACACCAACTCATCATACTCCTCATCATCTCAGCTAGAGTGCGGTTGCACTTTCGGCCACACCATTTTGCTCAGGACTACCAGGAATGGTATATTGGGCAACTATTCCGGATTCTTGGAAGTATTTGGCAAACGGTCTCATATGTTACCCTGTTTCAGTATGTTTGCCATAATACTCACCACCGCGGTTAGACCTCACAATCTTGATGACTTTTCCCAATTGTTTCTCTACTTCAGTTTTAAAAATCTTAAATTTTTCAAGAGAATCAGATTTTTCTTTGATCAAGTAGATATATCCATATCGAGAAAAGTCGTCAATAAATGTGATAAAATACCTATTACCACATAAGGTAGGGATGTAAGGACCTGAGATATCCGTATGGATAATCTCTAAGAGTTCAGAACTACGAGTGGCTCCCTTTTTCTTAGACTTGGTTAATTTTCCCCTAATACAGTCAACACAAGTCCTATATCGCCAAAATTAAGAGAAGGAAGAATATCTAGTTTCACTAGTCTTTCTATCATTTCTCTAGAAATGTGTCCAACACGTCTATGCCATAACACGAAAGAATTATCAACCACTAAAGATCTCTTACGCACAACATTTTCAACATTGAAAGAAGAATAAATTTGATTGGAAGCCAAATTTAATCTATGCAAGCCATTAGACAAAATACCACCCAATAATTTTAGAATCTAAAATCAAATCAACTTTTCTTTTACCAAAAGAAATGTTATAACCCAATTTGTCTAAAGTAGAAATAGAAATCAAATTTCGAGTAAAACTCTGAACATAGAAAACATTCTCAAGAACTAGTCTAAAATTTGTGTCTAAATTTAAAATAACAGCTCCTACACATTCTGCTGGGAGGTGGGCCCAGAACAGTAGCGGTCCGAGACCACATTTTAAATTTTTTAATAATACAAGTATTAAAATATTTCTAAAACATTTTAATACAATAGTGGAAGACTTAGCCGGATCTACTCAAGTATATACATGCAATTGATAATAAATTTTAAATCACTTAAGCAGATAAATATCTAACATGAAATTAACACTTAAGAGCATATAATTTACCATGCTTAAAATAATATAACTGTAAAATATTACCGTACTGCAAACAAGGCTATCTAAAGGCATTTTTCCAACTCCTTTCCCTTTCATGAGACCGGCAGAGCTTCCCCGCAATATCCCCGACTCGACCCTCGGAGAGTGGGCTCCTCGAACATTTCCCTAAATACTCGAGAAAATATTTTCTAGAAAAAATTCATTTTTCTAGGCTAGAAAATTCCCTAATTTTCGAATAATTAAGTGGATTATATATTAATTATATAACCATCTAATTATATATTAATTAATCCCTTAATTAGGGATTAATTAAATTGAGAGGGGAGAGCTCTCTCTAATGCCAAAGTTGGCTGAAAAATGAATGAGAAATGAGGGAGGGGGATCAATCTATTTTTAGGCATAAAATGGAGGGCAAAACGGTCATTTTAAGCACAAAAGCAAGGGCATAACGGTCATTTTAGAATATCGCGTACAAACCGTGTCTATTCCGGCCAATCAAATTATGCCACGTTGTAGAACTCTCCGCTGCGGACACAACGCCGCCAACCACGCGCTGACACGTGTCCCCACGCGCCGACACGCGCCGCCGGAATGCCGTCAAGTGGTTGGCGCATGTTGATGCGCGTAGAAGGCTCCAGAGCGCAACACGTGTCCGGGTCTGGTCCTACTTGGACCGGACCCAGTTTGACCCTATCCAAATAGGATCCGACCCTATTCATTTAAACCGTTTGACCGACCCATTGACCCGCCCGACCAGATCGCATCTGGGACGTTGATCTGTGCTGATGAAGCGCGATCTACGCCGTCCACTTGGCGCGCCACGCGGTGCTGCATCAGCTCCAACGGGGGCCCGTTCTACTGACGTGGCATGACACGTCGGCATTAAATTTTTTTTTTTAAAAAAAAAATTTAAAAATTTTATTTTCTCCAAAATAAAATTTCGGGCATTTCCAACTCTTTGGAACTTGATTTATTTTCTTAAAATAAATCCCTTGACTATTTTCAAACACTTTGAAAAATCATTTCTCTTTCTCCTTTTAATATTTTCTCTTCGGGTTTTCAATTGGGGCTTGCAGGGGACCTGCAGGACTAATTAATTTTAGCTCCAAATGGGTTAATATATTATCATCCCATGATAATAATTAATTACTGTTTAACAATATTTAATTCCACTAAATAAATATTGTTGCACTCTAAAATTGATTAAATTATTCACGAATTTCTCGATCTAAAATAATTTCGCATTTTACTCCTCTGTGTAGATATCCATGAAAAATAAATTATAACTACTATCATTTATTTTTCATCTCTAATTTGAAATTTATTGATTCGCCTTAAGTTCAAGTTCTCTGTATGTGAAACACATTCAACATACAACTTCGGTGACGTATCACGCGAAGTGCTTTAGCCAAAGTCTTAATTCGAACTTTCACAAATCTATTTCAAGGATATCTTTTACCTTCCAGCAAGGCCACAGATTCCTCGATCAATATAAATCTTTAGCACATTTCATGTAATCACCGAACATACAAAGTATTTTGGCCACCGTTACCTAGACCTCACTTCGAGTATATTACAGTGACTAACACTACATGCCTAAAGCCGAAATATTACCAGGATTAAGAGTACAATGCTTCCTGAGATTTTATTCATTTTAGATAGCAGTATAAAATAAATAATCTCGGCGGTCCAGTTCGATGTTTCCAATCCTATTGAAAATCATCAACGTGTTATGATTGGGATCACCATTCCCTATGACGAAAGACTAATCATCTTATATAACCATGTTTAATCTTGATAAGAATATATTCTCATCTTACCGACTAGAACTTTAATGACACGTGATTTCGGTATTCAAAGTCTTTTCCTATGAAACACATTTCATATAAGAATACCACCTAAACATTTAAAATTAATCTTGAACGTTCAAACGACTTAGGCAGAGAGTATAGGATCGCCTCCTATCTGTTAAGATTGTTTCTTTAAGCACAGAGGCTTTCAATCTCGTTCAGATTAGTTATCATATTCACAATATGATTCTGAATCGGTGACCCTTCAAACATCTTCATAACTAACAACCTTTCTTATTGGCTCGTACCTTCGTACGATTCTGTCTTCAAAACATATTCTTATCAGTGGGCATCTCATGCATCTGATGCTCAAGAACATCTAAAACAGATGTCACAATGTAAGATTAGCCAGATCATCACAATTGATCCATTTAGAATAAACGTCTTTCTAATCCTGACTGGCTGCAGTTTTCGGAATTTCCGGATAAGGTTCAGTGAGTACGTAAACTTTCGTGTCTCAACATGATGTCATGATTCATTTCCTAGTCAACATAGTTGAACCCTTACTAGCCTATTTCCTTTTAGACATAAAATTGGGAGTGGGCTAAGAGAGATCCTTATTATAAAACTGAAATAAATAAATAAATACAAGTTATGATTATGTGTTTCGCTTTCTTTTGCGTCTAACCAATAAATGAAATCCACGTAAACATTTTTGATTTACGCAATGGTGGCTTAACTAACCGCAGTTGACTCCCCGGAGGCGAGGTAAAAAACTGCTAAGAAAAGCAAAAACTATTTTTTAATTAACATGTCACCTAGGTAACTCTTACCAAACAATGTTAATCCACCTCGTCAAACCTTAACCTCTAAGTGAATCTAACATAGCTCCACGGGAGGTTAATACATTACTTAGTCAAGTGTGCACCATTACCTAGAAGTTCGTACGAGTAGGTCAAGACACTCCACGGAGGCGTGGTCGAGCTGACTTTCCCGTATTTCACTCTATTTGTAGAAGTCTAATCTTGTATACCGCAAATATATACCCGCCGAAGGGAGTAGTACATATTCACTATACTATAGATCGGTAATGGAGGCCGTGAGAATCCAACTCTTTTCATCTCGCTCCCACTTGAATTTTTAAAAGGTCTGGATTATATTTTGATTATCATATAATAACTTTTGGCGTCTTATTGTCGAAGTTATTAATCTAATTAATATGCTCCCACTAGGATTACTAAATCATATTTAAAATCCCAATAATATTTTAAGGCAATTTAATAACTATTTCTTAATTAGGCCGAAAAATATTAGTCCAATTATGCATTGCGTCAAATCTCTATTAAACATTATTTATCTAATCACATTAAATAAAATATGCATAATTGAAAATAGCATAATATCTCATATTACCATGATCATGCCATAAAATAAAATAATTAAGCATGCTTTCATATAATTATCACATAATTATTATGCTTAAAACAAATGGCATAAATTAAACATGTTATAAATAAATTATCTCATAATTTAAATCATGTTTACTGATTCTGTAATTTTTCAGGAAAAGCAATTAAATTGTTTCCCAAATAAATTCCATTCCACGTAAATTCCCAGGAAAGACTGGAGGGGTCACAACTGTCCCACTTAAAAACTAGCCTCCTTTGACAGAATTTACGTGACCATATTTTAAAATTTTTAATAATACAAGTATTAAAATATTTCTAAAACATTTTAATACAATAACGGAAGACTTAACCGGATCTACTCAAGTATATACATGCAATTGATAATTAATTTTAAATCACTTAAGCAGATAAATATCTAACATGCAATTAACACTTAAGAGCATATAATTTACCATGCTTAAAATAATATAACTATAAAATATTACCGTACTGCAAACATGACTATCTAACGACATTTTTCCAGCTCCTTTCCCCTTCGTGAGACCGGCAGAGCTTCCCCGCAATATCCCCGACTCGACCATCGGAGTGTGGGCTCCGCGAGCATTTCCCTAAATACTCGAGAAAATATTTTCTAGAAAAAATTCATTTTTCTAGACTAGAAAATTCCCTAATTTTCTAATAATTAAGTGGATTATATAACCACCTAATTATATATTAATTAATCCCTTAATTAGGGATTAATTAAATTGAGAGGGGAGAGCTCTCTCTAATGCCAAAGTTGGCTGAAAAATGAATGAGAAATGAGGAAGGGGGATCATCCTATTTATAGGCATAAAACCGAGGGCAAAACGGTCATTTTAAGCACAAAAGCAAGGGCATAACAGTCATTTTACAATATCGCGTACAAACCGTGTCTATTCCGGCCAATCAAATTATGCCACGTTGTGGAACTCTCCGCCGCGGACACAACGCCGTCAACCACGCGCCGACACGTGTCCCCACGCACCGTCACTCGCCGACGGAATGCCGCCAAGTGGTTGGCGCGTGTTGATGCGCGTAGAAGGCTCCAGAGCGCGACACGTGTCCGGGTCTGGTCCTACCCAGTTCGACCCTATCCAAATTGGATCCGACCCTATTCATTTGAATCGTTTGACAGACCCGTTGACCCGCCCGCCCAGATTGCATCTGGGCCGTTGATCTGTGCTGACGCGGCGCGATCTGCGTCGTCCACTTGGCGCGCCACGTGGATCTGCGTCAGCGCCAATTGGGGCCCGTTTTACTGACGTGGCGTGACTTGTCGGATGCCACGTCAGCACCTGCCACGTCAACATTAAATTTTTTTTAAAAAAAAAAATTTTATTTTCTCCAAAATAAAATTCCGGGCATTTCCAACTCTTTGGAACTTGATTTATTTTCTTAAAATAAATCTCTTGACTATTTTCAAACACTTTGAAAAATCATTTCTCTTTCTCCTTTTAATATTTTCTCTTCGAGTTTTCAATTGGGGCTTGCAGGGGGACCTGCAGGACTAATTAATTTTAGCTCCAAACGGGTTAATATATTATCATCCCAATAATAATTAATTATCGTTTAACAATATTTAATTCCACTAAATAAATATTGTTGCACTCTAAAATTGATTAAATTATTCACGAATTTCTCGATCTAGAATAATTTCTCATTTTACTCCTCTGTGTAGATATCCATGAAAAATAAATTACAACTACTAACATTTATTTTGCATCTCTAATTTGAAATTTATTGATTCGCCTTAAGTTCAAATTCTCTGTATGTGAAACACATTCAACATACAAATTCGGTGACGTATCACGCGAAGTGCTTTGGCCAAAGTCTTAATTCGAACATTTGCAAATCTATTTCAAGGATATCTTTTACCTTCCAGCAAGGCCACAGATTCCTCGATCAATATAACTCTTTAGCACATTTCATGTAATCAGTGAACATACAAAGTATTTTGGCCACCGTTACTGAGACCTCACTTCGAGTATATTACAGTGACTAACACTGCATGCCTAAAGCCGAAATATTGCCAGGATTAAGAGTACTATGCTTCCTGAGATTTTATTCATTTTAGATAGCAGTATAAAATAAATAATCTTGGTGGTCCAGTTTGATGTTTCCAATCCTATTGAAAATCATCAACGTGTTATAATTGGGATCACCATTCCCTATGACGAAAGACTAATCATCTTATATAACCACGTTATTGTCTTGATAAGAACATATTCTCATCTTTCCGACTAGAACTTTAATGACACGTGATTTCGGTATTCAAAGTCTTTTCCTATGAAACACATTTCATATAAGAATACCACCACACGCCATTAATTATCAATATGTGAAATACTCATAACTCGCTGTAAATTCAGCTTAATTAATTCAACAAATTGAATTTTCAGGGCATTATTCCGAACACATTCTACTATTTCTAAGGCTTCAATAGCTACTCCAATTTTAGACTTTTCTTGACTTGGCTTCATTTGGCTTATAAACCCCTGCAATGAAATGGCAACATGGATATTTTCCCCGTTGTTAATCCACCAAGAATTAATGGGAACATTAACCAAATTTGACTCAAAACAAACTAGGGCTAAAGAATTACCTTCTTGGTTTTTCTTCTCTAACCAAGCTTTGACTTCAGGGCAGTCACGTCTTTTATGGTTTGGTTTCTTACAAAAGTAACACTTCATTCCCTTTTTAAAACCGTCTTTCTTCACCCGTAAGTTTTGGTTCTGACCAGCACCACGCCTGTTAGTTTTCTGAGCATTCCCTTTGTTCTTATGATGAGGATTTTTAGAGTTAAAGTTACCTAAACCCTTTTGAGGTTGAGGGCCACGTTGATGGACAAGGAAAGCTGTCTGACCACTCTCTCTCTTAATTTTCTCTTCCTCAGAAACACACTTTGAAATAAGGTCAAGGACACTCCAGGATTCATCTTGAGTATTATAGGCAGTTTTGATTTGGCTGAACTCAATAGGTAAGGAATTGAGGGCAGTGTGAACTATGTAGTTATCAGGAAGGGAAATATTAAGATCTTTGAGTTTGGTTTGAAGGTGAACCATTTTCAGGATGTACTCCCTAATTCCCTCGAAATTATCTCATCTCATACTCGCTAAGTCACTCATCAGATGTCCAGCCTCAAACTTATCAGACACATGATATCTTTGCCCTATCGCATCGTAGAGCTCCTTAGCATTTTCAATCTCAGGAAGCGAACTAGCTAGATGCTCACCAATAGATTTCTTCAAAGCTAGGAGACAAAGGCGATTTGATCTCTCCCATTGGGCAAAAGCCCTTTTCGCAGCATCAGTGGCATCATCAACAGGTTGAGCAGGCTTATCTTCACGCAGTGCCATATCTATATCAGCTAATCCCAAAGCAAAATCGATATCCCGTTTCCACTTCTTATAGTTTCCACCATTCAAAACATCAACCATAACAGTACCACTATTCAAGTTTATTGTGACGGATACAAATAACAAGAATGCAACAGATTAGTTCAACAGGCAATAATTAGAATAAGCTTGGCAAATGTAGCTTTATTCATTGAGAGTCCAGGATGTCTTGACAAACTCCCTTTTGGGCAGAGTAAGTCACACATATTAGTTCTCCCTGTGCAAAACGATATAGAAATACTCCAACTTTCGAAAGCTGATTCCTTTGGGAAACAAACTTCCTTGATTGTTGTGCCCTATCAAATATGTTTGCACAAACAAATGAAATTATTGTACACATTTTACCCCCTTTGGGCAGGTAAGAATGCACAACAATCCATTGACTCGAGATATGCGTGTTACTGATTTTACAAGTTCCAATAAATAGAACACTTTGGTGTAACTATATACTGAAATTTATAAAATAAGCACACAACCGAGTATAAATAAATTACCTAAATTGCATACGAACGATATGTATGCAACACTTCCACAAAATAAAATACGAAAGATATGTATTTTTGGGAGTTACAAATATATAACGTTGTATCCAAATTATTTATGCAGTCTCTTAACTTAGTTGACTAAGCAGAATAAAACAACTAAGTTTCAAATTAACCTAAAATACACGGAGTTATACAATATTCACTCTAACTAAATCAAGTGAATAATCCAAAATTAATCTATAACTAGGTGATTACAGGTTGTTCGCAATCCGTGTAGATTAATGACATTCCTAGGTTAATGTTCTGTAAATTCAAAATAAATAAAATTCACATGACCAATTAAAGACGAGAAAAGAAATTGGAATAGAGTACTGTTTCTTATCCACCAAGTAGAATTGGTGAATAGCTAAACATGTGATAGGCTGATAGCTAAAGAAACAATAAAGTGGTACGACTCTTAAACATACAAGGAACAAAACCCAACATGATAATTCTACACAGGTCCCACTATAACTCATATTTATCACAAGAATTCAAGACTAACACAGTAAAGACCCACAAATTCGGAATTGCAATATTTGCATATGAAAACTTTTATGCATACATATGACAATTCACAAACTCATAACAGAAGTAATTATTAATCATGCTCGGATATGCGGAATTTAAATCTCATAAGTCAGAGAACATCATATATATATATATATATATATATATATATATATATATATATATATATATATAAGTACGGATTTAATGCGATTAGAAATTTGAGTCCGTATTTTGATATTTAGGTTAATACAAAAATCCCAATTAGGATTTTAAATTCATGAATGTATGGCTCTGATACCAACTGTAAGAAAATATTTTAGAAGCCAGAATCACAATTCATGAATATAGAACACCTAATACTTGATAATTAAGATTACCTGATTCTGCCATCTATGACAATCCCTTGTATTCGATCGTGCTATGGAATCAACTCCTCCGGCTAGGTCTTCATCTCCTTCTCACGTCGGTAGTTGACAACTTAATGGGAAAACAATATCAGAACGTGGAATGGAGAGGGGACCTAGCCACGATCAATCCCTATAAGCCCTCCCATCATGGGCTTTTTAGAGTGGGCCTACACCAGCTGTCGGACAACGTCTATTGAATCAGGACCTTTATCGAAAGTGGATCAATTAATGAGCCTGTTTAGTCTTGTCTCAATTAACCGTATTATTTAGCCTGTTTTATTTAATACATACATCAATTAATATAAGTCCAACAAGAAATATTCTTACACACATAATATTAATGTAATATTTATAAAAATAAAATTCATATCTTTTTTTTTTTTTTCCAATTGAAACATTTTATGTTAATTAATAATCTAATTATTTGCTAATAAAATAAATAAATTATTAATTAAAATATGAAGAGTTGATGTGATAAAGTTTTTTCAAATTTGTCTGCAGGTTTTTTGTGTATATTTTAACAACAATTTTATTTTAGTGCAATACGAGTATAAATATCATTACATATACCAGAAAGATGTCATAAAATTAAAAGATTCACAGTCAACACGCTTGGATGCCAAACATGTAGCTTAGGGTTTACGGTGAAAGAAAAAAAAAAACAGAAGATAGTTTTGGAAGAATTTTGTTTTTATCAAAATTTTTTTTTTTTAATCTTTAAACCTAATACAAGATAGAGCCATGTGAAAACTCCTAAATAAAAATAAGGGTTAATTACATTTGACCCCAATTAGATAGGTAATTACATTTGGTACCCCACTTTTAAATTAGTTATAGACACCACCCATCTAGAGTTTGTTTATTACATTTAACCCCCAAAACCGTTAGAAAATTGATGACGCCAGCAAAAATATTTGTAAAAACCCAAAATTAACCCTGTTGACTTTAGTCAAATTTTTATTACCCTATGAGTTCATTGTAATTTAGTAAATTAAAATGGAGGTTATGTGTAATTTTTTATTAGATTTTTGAGTTGAAATTAGCTTTTGTAATGGCTACTTCCATGCCTACTATGACAATAATTTTCATAATTCGAAACCTATAAATATTGAGTTTTACAAACAATACACGTTTAGTTAATCTCTCCCATGACTTCAAGTAGCTATTCTTCAAGTAATCTGTTAGGAAAAGTGCCCTTAAAGCAGCTTTTATGCTTTACTATTTCCTTGTAAAATCACAAATAGTCTTTGAATAATAAACGAGATGATTTTGTTCATAGGCAATCGCTTCTTTATGTGCTTATTTATGTCTGTTTGGGTTGACTGTGTTTTGCATGTTTTGAACTCCCCTAATCCGATGAGGCCGTTAAGAACTTTGTCCTTATGGGAACAACACATGAAACAAGTTCTTAACCCCATAGGCGAGGATTAGAAACTTCTCCAAGTCGATGAGTCCGACAGACAGTGGGAGTGTCGACCTTGACTCCGTTGAGACTTGCTTGTGTGATTATGTCCTTTTGTAGGATCATTCAGTTTCATGGAATGATAACTGCATACGAGGATGGGTTCATAATACACAAGGGTGATACAAGAACTTCATCACTGAGATGTCCCGCATTAGAATATTCCTAAATGGGAAAGGAAGTCTCCTAGTAACTTCCAGATTAGGAAATATCTCACAGGTCAATGACGTGATTATAATCCTTAGACTTGAGATTCTGTAATGTCTCATATGAGCTAACTCTGTAATCTTTGATATAGGCTCAAAAGGGTGTCGCCATATAGACACCTGAACCACGGCCTATGTTGGGATTACACAAGTGGCATATGTAGAATTAGTAGAATCGATAAAGGACCTACACTTGTTAAGAACAAGAATGATCTCTTACTGATTGAGTTGTTTGTAGTCCATTAAATATTAAACCCTTGGCCAAGGTGGATGAAAGATCAAGACATCAAGAAAATGAGGTTTTCTTGGATTGAGATCTAAATGGATTTGAAACAAATTTAACTTTTAAGATCAAGAATATTAAGGCTCTGAGAATATTCCCATGCCTTAGTTCTTGATTGAGAGATGGAGTTTTAGGAGGATCGTATTTCACTGATTGTCATTGACTGAAAGGTTCTTCGATTCATTTCGTTATTCGGCTAGGGGCTGTGTTACACGGACACGGACATGACACGACACGGACACACCGACACAGATTTTTTAAAAATTTTAGGACACGATACGGCTCAACACGACTATATTTTATACAAATAAATATATTTTATATGTAAATAAAAATATTTTATGTAAAAATAAAAATATTTTATAAGTATAATCTAGTTAAAATAAAATATTTTAAAAAATATATATAATTAAAAACTAGAATAAGTTTTGTTATTTCAATTTTCTTCCCAAAATATTCTAAAAATATTAAAAAATGCATAAAAAAACTTTAAATAATTATAAATTTTGCCCCGCCGTGTCCGAGCCCTGTCGGAAACTTCCCCCCGCCGTGTCCGACACCGTGTCCTATATATATATATTTTTATTTCGAACTCGTTTCAACCGTGTCTGACACGTGTCGGAGCCGTGTCCGAGGTCGACACGTGTCGGACATTGCATGGACACTTTTTTTGGCGTGTCCGTGCCTTCCAGGCTAGGGGTCACACACGTATTGCTAGATTACGGTAGTGTGATATGTGAAGTAATTAATTAATTATGGGAATTAATTAATTACTGTCACTGCTAATCGAATAATGAACCTAAAGGGTCACACACAAATGCCAGAATACGAGGGTTATGGTAGGATGTTAATTGGATTAATGATGGATCAAAATAGTTGATCGAAATGAGGCACAAAATGTGACTACTGCCACGTGTTACGCGGCCAACGTGGCTGCCACGTATCACGCACACGTGGCGTAGCTTCACGCGTGTTCTCGTGCATGTGGTTTATTCCACACATGAATTCTTTTTTGGAATTAATTAATTAAATTATAATTAATTAATTTTAGTCTTTTAATTAATTATGAATTAATTGTTAAAACTATTCTCAAATTACTTAACCAAATAAATAATTAATTAGGAATTAAATTATTTATTGAATATTGACTTTTGACTTTAGTAAGTAAAGGTTGAAAAATCTAACTTCCTACTGTAAGAGAGAGAAGACATCTCTTGCAAGACTTGGAGAATAAGTTAAGAACTTGTTATTCCAATTAAATTAATAATTAAATGAGTTAATTAGTGAGCAAGAAAGCCGTGACACCCCGCTTTTTCGTACGTATAGGTTCGTGCCACGTCTGAGTTTAATTTTCGTAATTTTATTTATTTTCTTATTACTTGATGCTTTTATACTCGAATATATTTCTTTTATTTAATCCTTTTGTGATAATTTGGATTATGTGATAAGAATTTGCTCTATATGAACGTTTGATATGAATTCTTGTTTTACGCATGAACTGCGAATTACAAATCTGAAACCCAAGCATGCCCTTCGTGTATAGCATGAATTATATGATTTTCAGACTTAATTGTATGATTTCTATGTATTTTGGACTTTTTAACATTTAGAAGACTCAATTGAACTTTTGTTCAAACTTTTGGGCCTTTTTCCAAATTGGCCACCCTTGAGTCATTTCTTCGTAACTTGAGCTCGGGAACTCGGATTTGAGTTCTGTCTTCACCATTGGACTAATCGATGATTTAGACCCAATGGAACAATCCTTGTAACTTTTCGATGCTGTTTTGACCCCCCAACGACACAGATTTCGGTCATACGTACCTATCACGCACCTAGGAGCCACTTTTGAGCTAGGCCGCACATTCCTTTGTACTTACTTTGACCTTATACACAAAAAATCAGCTCTCCCTCCCTCATTTGGCTGCTGATACATGAACCAAACACCAAGAAAAGAAGGAAGAAGAAGCTATTGAAGAAACCCCCATTTTTGAGACCCTTAAGCTCAAGTCTTGTGTCTTTCTTGCTCCAATCTTTCAAGGTAAGTTAGGATTTTTTATTCTCTTGTTCTTGTGATTATTTTTCACTCCTTAAAACATTGTTTAATGTTAGAGATCATTGGATATGATACACTTGATGAATAGTAAGGGTTTTGTAGAGATTGTGAAGATTATATGTATTTCTCTTGCTTTCATGGAATTTTATGACCTATATGATGACCTATGAAGAGTATTTATTGCATATCTTGAGTTCTAATACAAGTTAGTTGGTTGAAAACTTATTCACGGTTAATGCATATATGAGTTTTGGAAGAAAATGGTTTTTACTTGAGTTTCCTTTGATCCTTGCCTTCTTGTTGATTTCATGAGCTTAGGAATTGTATTTGCTTGATTTTCTTACATGTATTTGTGGTATATTTGCACCATTTCATGTCCTTTTGTTGTTACTATGGTTTGGGATGAGTTTTCGTGGAGTTTACAAGCTTTTCTTTGAGTTTTTAACCTCTGACCCAAATCCACCGGGGTGGATTTTTGCTTTAAAAATAATCCACCGGGGTGGATTTGGGGCAGGCCCTTTTGGGAATCTTCTACCCTGAATCCACGGGGGTGAATTTTCCCTTTGAAAATAATCCACCTAATGGGTGTCGAAGCCACCAAAAATAAATTTCCAAGTACCGAATACAAATAAATTGTAAATAGTGGTAAGAGGGGTCGATCCACGAGGATTGGATGAGCTTGTATTCTTTTTATACGCAAAGGAATTAACGCAAACAATTAAAATGGGGGGGTTGAGATAAATGACTAACTACTAATGTAATGAACAAAACGAAACTAAATAAACAAATAATTAACAACTAACTCAGCTGACACTTAGATTAATTCAGTAGATAACAAATAGCTGAGATTTCCCTACACATGCATCAGACTATGATCACAGACAGGGTGATTAATTCCTCGTTAGGCTAGCTATAGTTACCAATTACCTTAGGCTCCCTCGTTTCTTCTTACTTTTTAGAAAGACTAGAAGAAACTCCTAATAGTCGTCCCCTAATTAACCGATAACCCTATCAGAAACTCCTTCTAAGATTCAACCGGATAATTGCTTTACGTACTAAAGAAACACTAGCCCTAACCTACTAAGTAGAAACTCCTACTTCGCCTAATTAGACCGTAATATCCCACAACACAAAATCAGCCGAACTTAACAACCTAGTGTTGATTGCCACTTCGTTAATTGTCCGGCTAGACTCCACCAAACGAATTAACCAGCTGTATGTGTATTGATAATTCTAAGATTCGTGCACTAATGAAAGAATAAGGCAAAACCCAATGGCATGAAATCGGAAATAAAACGGATAACTTGATTAATCAACCACAAGAAATAGTCTCACAAAATCTAAAGCATGCTTGGAAAATCCCAACTATAAACGAAACTAGCTACTCATAACGAAATTGAAAAACAAATACGAATAAGAAAACATAGTATCAACAAAACAAAGAAAGGAAGAAATAAACTAGTTTTGAAGCTCGAACTCTTCCTCCAAGCCTGTCGTCCCCTAACCTCTCGGTTGTCTCCTTGTATTTGTAGTGCAAAAGGGCTGAGTTGAATTCTTCCCCCACTCCTCCACGTTCTCCAGAATAATAAAGGAATAAAAGCCACTAACCCACCTTCTTGTAACCTCAATCACGTTTATTCATCAAAGGTGAGGAAAACTGATGCCCACTTCTCCAAAACGTTTTATGCCTTTAAGCTCATTAATTCCCTCCGAAGAGAAGTTAATTAGCACCAAATAAAGCTAAGGGTTTTGGTGGACCCTTTTCAACCGTGGCTAGTCCATTTGAGAGTGGGCTTCTCTCTAATTATGCATGCATGGGCCAAATACCTTCAAGACACTCCAAAAGATTCTATCTCAATTAATTTCATCATAAATTAATGGGCCACAACTACTTTGCCTCCAACTGATCCGTGGGCTTCTTAATCACATTTGAGGGCATGGACTTTTCTCCAATAATGTATGACTGCTCCGCTTTATTTTTGCCAATTTGCCTTTCAAATTCTTCCAATCATATTTCCTACAAAAAAACATAGAATTTAATCAATCATCCATAATCAAATCAAGTGGTGGGGTAAAATACAACAATCTAAGCTCAATAGTTAAACAAATATGCGACGTATCACCACCGGGGTGGATTTGAGGCAGTGGCTCCTTTTGCTCCGAGCTTTGTTTTCTTGTTTTTCTTCGTTTGGTTGTTGCTCTCCCACCCCTAATTTTATCCCCATGCTTTGCCAACATGTAATATTATGTGTTATGATTGAAATATGGGAATTATGTTGCGAATTCGATATGTTTTTACGAGCTCAAACTTGGAATAAGTTAAGTGTTACCTTTTTGACATCTCATGTGCATAATTGCATTCATATGCATAGCCGGGGGTCTAATTAGTACATGTTTGAGTCTAAGTCTTTAATATTACATTTGTTTGTCACAGGGGTACTTCCGGGAGGAGTCGTGCCCGAAGTTTGAGTTTGTTTGGAATCGTTTTCTCGTACCACTACACATTTTATTCAAAGGTGAGGTTTAGGATCTTTTCATTTTAGTTAAGCGACCTATGACCTTTAAATGCTCGTTTTCTAGGCTGCATGCGATTATATCTTATGTATAGAGTTAAATATGTGTAATGTATGATATGTTTATAATCTTATGATAAAGTTTTGGCTTTCGAAAGGGCTATATCTACGAGCATATATGAGCTTGTGTTTTAATGAAAGTCTAATGTTTATGAAAGTTTAATGCTTATGTATGTAATGTTAATAGTTTGTAATGAGCGAGAATGCAACGTAAAGGTAATATAAAGGTAATGTTGGATCCATGGAGGCTACGGGTCGGGACGCCCGGTATGGTAGCGGACCGTCTGGTTAAGCCTAAACGTGGTTTCCCTCCAAGGTATTACGTCGACCCTGGGAGGATGGGAAGGCGTGGTACTTTTGATCCCTTCGGAATGAACAGGGGAGGACTCGTGTGGGTTAGTTACCCCGTGAGAAATTTATAATGGCACTCGTGTGGGTTAATCGCCCCTCGAGGAATTTACTAATGGATGGTTAAGGATTGGCCGACCCTTCCATCATCGAAGTTGGGGATTAAATGTGATTTAGTATTTGTAATGTAATGTAATATAATTAATGAGGAGTAACGGTGGATGCTCGTACTCGCTAGCTTAATAAAATGGTTGGATTATGGGAACGAGAATAGAGATTTTATTAATGTAATGTATACGTATATGTATATGATATGTAATGTTTTATGAAAATGTTTTGGTATGCAAAACCTATTCCCGGTTCATAACCTTTATCTTTTACGTGCTTTGCTCTATCTGTATAGAGTGCGGGTGTGCGTTAGCCCCTTCCCTCCCCCACTCAGTCGAGTTATGACTGACACCTCTCCTTTACCACTTTTAGTTTGCAGGTCTTTTGAGCACGAGCTAGGCGGAGAAGTGGGTCGTTCGAGTCTCACTTTTGGGTGTAGGTCGTGCTAGGTGCATTGCATTTCATTTTGGACATGTATTTGAATGAATTGATCATGATATGTATTTTGTTATGTAAATATGTTTCGATGTGGATATGTATAATTGGATACTTGGTGCATATGTTTGATCATGAATTTTATGTTGTTAGAACTCCTTTGCTTCTGCTACTTGTTTATTTGTTGCTCGCTCTGAGGTTGTTTAGCTCCGCCTAGCCTAGTGAGTGTGTGGTCTCCCGGTCGCTTAGACTTGGGCTCATGCATGGATTTCCCATTTCATATGCGGGTTTGGGTTTAGGTGCTGGGGATGGGGTGGCCCGCGCTCCGGGCGCTACATCCTAAAGTGGTATCAGAGCTCCGGGTTGCAAAACTGGAGTTCTAGGGTCGTGTTGAGTCTGTCTAGGTCGTACGGCGTAGGACAATGTGGATATGTGACTTCATGTTCTAAATTGTTTATCTCCTGTTTAATTGTGCACATGAACATGTATTGACCCGTACGCATATGTATTGGAATTTCTTAATTT
This sequence comes from Lantana camara, assembly GCA_037501455.1. Lineage (NCBI taxonomy): Eukaryota > Viridiplantae > Streptophyta > Magnoliopsida > Lamiales > Verbenaceae > Lantana > Lantana camara. The sequence continues at coordinate 22,182,282 of CM074855.1, read as the reverse complement.
TTGCAGAAACATGCCTCCAAGAAGATATCACCGTCGGGAAAGATCCCCTGAGCGTCATCATCATCAGGATCACTCTCATCAACAAGAGAATAACAATCCACCACCACCACCACAAATGGATCCGGGAAATTTACAGAAAGGCTCGCGATATTTTTAGAGCAACGTAACCAAGAAAGAAACAATGCCCCTCCGACGGGTAATCGTGGAGGAGGTCTTATTACTGCCACCCTTAGGGAGTTCAAAAATCAAAACCGACCGGTTTTGTTGGTGGGAATGATATTCAAGCCAAAGAATGGTTGGTTCAAACAAATCAGATTTGGAACCTTATACCTTGTGGATCAGATGAGAAACTTCAATGCACCCTCACCATGATATAAGGACAAGCGTATAATTGGTGGTTGAGTGTCCAGGTGAAACTAGAGGCCTCCAGGGAAGAAATTACTTGGGAGGTGTTCGTTAGGGATTTCAAGAGCAAGTATGTCCCGAAAGCTACAAGGAGAAAACGCTTGAGAGAATTTATAGATCTCAAACAATGAGGGATATCAGTAACGTACTAAATAAACGAGTTCGAGAGACTTTCTCGCTATGCCCCAAGTATTGCCAATGATGATGAAAGTAAGGCCTCGCAATTCCTTCAACGACTTCGGGAAGATATGAAGGATGCGTTGGAAGCTTTAAATACTAGCACGTGGGGCAAAGTGACGGACAAAGCCTTGAGATTTGAAGATCGGGTGGTTATGAGAAGGAAGAGTTCACACACCGGCCAAGGTTCTAGTTCGGGTTCTCAAGCAATTCTTGGAAAGAGACCGGTATATGAAGTTCTTCCCCTTCCAAATCCTCAAAACAAGCAACCTAAACCGGCGAATCCAAGTCCTCCGTTGGCTATCAAGGGTTCCGAGTGTGTACATTACCGACGAACAAATCACTTGTCGGAGAATTGTTGGAAGCTTCACAAGATGTGCTTCAGATGTGGGTCATCGGAGTATATATTAGATCAATGCCCACGTAAGAGGTCGGATTTTGTGCCTGGAGGAAATCAAAGGCCCGCGATTCAAGCTCGGGCGTATGCTTTAGGTGGGGAAAGAGAAAGAGCGGCCAAGGTTGATCAAAATGCTGCAGTGGAAGGTACAATTGCATCCATGGCATAACATCGCATGCATTAGTCGATCCTGAGACTATTTATTCATTTTAATTTCAGGATGCATTGTTGTGGTTGTTGTTGTAGTTGTTTCCACTCTCTTATATGCCTATTACTTGCACATGATTTTGTTTTAAGCTTCTTTTGAGAGTTCTTAGTGAGATTTGTGTTGACGTGAGTGTTCGGTAAGCTCGAGGGTCGAGTTCTCCTTGTCAACTTGATAGAGCCATCGAGAAGAGGTAAGACTTGAGTCGGGTTTGACAATAGTGAAGTTTTTGGTTGAGGTGCAAGACCATAGAAGACAAGAGATTGAAAGTCAAAGAGTCCACTCGAGAGATCGAAGAGTGGATAAGAAGTTGTATTCGGAGTGGTTCGAGGTCCTGAGTCGAACCTAAGGACAGGTCCTTTTTAAGGGGGAGAGATTGTCTAAGCGAACGGGAGACCACACACTCACTAGGCTAGGCGGAGCTAAACAACCTCAGAGTGCGCAACAAATAAACTAATAGCAGAAGCAAAGGAGTTCTAACAACAAAAAATTCATGATCAAACATATGCACCAAGAATCCAATTATACATATCCATATCGAAACATATTTACATAACAAAATACATATCATGATCAATTCACTAAAATACATATCCAAAATGAAATGCAATGCACCTAGCACGACCTACACCCAAAAGTGAGACTCGAACGACCCACTTCTCCGCCTAGCTCGTGCTCAAAAGACCTGCAAACTAAAAGTGGTAAAGGAGAGGTGTCAGTCATAACTCGACTGGGGGGGGGGGGGGAGGGGGGAGGGGAGGGGCTAACGCACACCCGCACTCTATACAGATAGAGCAAAGCAAGTAAAAGATAAAGGTTATGAACCGGGAATAGGTTTTGCATACAAAAACATTTTCATAAAACATTATATATCATATACATATATTACATTAATAAAGTCCCTATTCCTGTTCCATAATCCAACCATTTTATTAAGCTCGGCGAGTACGAGCATCCACCGTTACTCCTCATTGCATTACATTACATTACCAAATCACATTCAATCCCTAACTTCATTGATGGAAGGGTCAGCCAACCCTTAACCATCCATTAGTAAATTCCTCGAGGGGCGATTAACCCATACGAATGCCATTATAAATTCCTCAAGGGGTAACTAACCCACACGAGTCCTCCCCGGTTTATTCAGAAGGCATCAAGAGCACCACGCCTTCCCATCCTCCCAGGGTCGAACGTAATACCTTGGAGGAAAACCACGTTTAGGCTTAACCCGACGACCCGCTACCGTACCGGGCGTCCCGACCCGTAGTCTCCATGGATCTAACATTACCTTGACATTACCTTTGTGTTGCATTCTCGCTCATTACAAACCATTAACATTACCTACATAAGCATTAAACTTTCATAAACATTAGACTTTCATTAAAACACAAGCTTATATATGTTCGTAGATATAGCCCTTTTGAAAGCCAAAACTTTATCATAAGATCATAAACATATCATACATTACACATGGCTCTTGGTCCAGACAACTCCCAAGGCGGATCGAAATTTGGTCGGATAATCTAGCTTTTCCTTCGACCACTACATATTTTGTCAGCCAGGACTAAGGCATATCTTATTGAAAGCATGAATCTATGTTCAGAAAAAAGCCTTGCGCGGAGTGAGTGGGTGAACTTTAAACTAGACTAGAACAGAGCCTGAAGGTCGGCTTAACTATATCTATAAGATATAGTGGCATGTGGGCTAGAAAACGAGCATTTAAAGGTCATAGGTTGCTTAACTAAAAAGAAAAGAACCTAAACCTCACCATTGAATAAAATGTGTAGTGGTGCGAGAAAACGATGCCAAACAAACTCAAACTTCGGGCACGGCTCCTCCCAGAAGTACCCTTGTGACAAACAAACGCAATACTAAAGACTTAGACTCAAACATGTACCAATTAGAAGTCCGGCGAAGCATATGAATGCAACTATGCACATGAGATGTCAAAAAGGTAACACTTAACGTATTCAAAGTTTGAGCTCATAAAAACATATTGAATTCCCAACATAATTCCCATATTTCAATCATAACACATAATATTACATGTTAGCAAAGCATGGGGACCAAATTAGGGGTGGGAGAGCAATAACCAAACGAAGAAAAATAAGAAAACAAAGTTCGAAGCGAAAGGAGCCACTGCCTCAAATCCACCCCGGTGGATTATTTTCAAAGGAAAAATCCACCCTCGTGGATTCAGGGCAGAAGATTCCCAAAAGGGCCTGCCACAAATCTACCCCGGTGGATTATTTTCAAAGCAAAAATCCACCCCGGTGGATTTGGGTGATAGGCCAAAAACTCAAAGAAAAGCTTGCAAACTCCATGAAAACTCATCCCAAACCATAGTAACAACAAAAGGACATGAAATGGTGCAAATATGCTACAAAGACATGCAAGAAAATCAAGCAAATACAAGTCCTAAACTCATGAAATCAACAAGAAGGCAAGGATGAAAGGAAACTCAAGTAAAAACCATTTTCTTCCAAAACTCATATATACATTAATGGTGAATAAATTCTCAACCAACTACCATGTATTAGAACTCAAGATATGCAATAAATACTCTTCATAGGTCATCATATAGGTCATAAAATTCCATGAAAGCAAGAGAAAGACATAATCTTCACAATCTCTACGAAACCCTTACTATTCATCAAGTGTATCATATCCAATGATCTCTAACGTTAAAGCATCTTTTAATGAGTGCAAATAATCACAAGAATAAGAGAATCACAAATCCTAACTTACCTTGAAAGATTGGAGCAAGAAAGACACAAAACTTGAGCTTAAGGGTCTAAAAAATGAGGGTTTCTACAATGGCTTCTTCTTTCTTCTTTTCTTGGTGTTTGGATTGGAGCAAGAAAGGCACAAAACTTGAGCTTAAGGGTTTCAAAAATGAGGGTTTCTTCAATGGCTTCTAGCTTCTTCCTTCTTTCCTTGATGTTTGGTTCGTGTATCAGCAGCCAAATGAGGGAGGGAGAGCTGATATTTGGTGTATAAGGTCAAAGGAAGTACAAAGGAATGAGTGGCCTAGCTCAAAAGTGGCTCCTAAGTGCGTAATAGGTACGTATGACCAAAATCTGCATCGTTGGGGGTCAACACGGCATCAAAAAGTTACAAGGCTTGTTCCATTAGGTCCAAATCATCGATTCGAGTTCAATGGTGAAGACGGAACTCGAATCCGAGTTCCCGAGTTCAAGTTACGAAGAAATGATTCAAGGGTGGCCAATTTGAAAAAATGCCCAAAAGTTTGAACAAAAGTTCAATTGAGTCTTCTAAAGGTCAAACAAGTCCAAAATACATAGAAATCATACAAACAAGTCCAAAGTTTATAGGCTTCAAATTATGCAAATAACGGTATTATTAGGCATGGAAGTTGTCATTGCAACAACTAATTTCAATTCAAAATTTTGATTGAAAATTTAACGTAGCCCCCATTTTAATTTACTAAATTACAATGAAACCCCAAGGACATGACCGGGTAATAAAAATTTGACTGAAGTCAACAAGGTTAATTTCGGGTATTCACAAATATTTTTGCTAATATCATCAAATTTTTAGCGATTTTAGGGGTTATGTGTAATAAAAAAAACTTCAGAGGGGTTGTGGCTGTAATTATATCTAAAAATAGGATACCAATTATAATAACTCTATCTAATTTGGGAGTGAAGTGTAATTAACCCTAAAAATAATTCGAAAGAAGACTAAAATGAATATAAGAGGGGTAGAAGAATAAAATTTTATCACTAGTTTTTAGTGATAATTTCATTTATATGAAGTGATATATAAATTGACGAGATCTTCTCTACCTTTGTCATATTTTATTTAATATTTAACTAGTTGAACGTGTATCACGAAATCAATATTAAGCAGTGCAGCTGAAGATGACGATGCCAATCTTTGGAGGTTTCCAAGCTTTTCTGTCTATGTCGTGGGGACAAAATTCCTATTAAATATTGAAAAATTTTCCAGGTATACTTTTCACATTCTCATATATAATTCAAAGAGTTGCTGTCCAACCAACCAATTTGCTCTCATGAGTGAGGATCATAAACGTCATCATAAAATAGCGTAGTTTAATGGTTCAATACTATATTTAAAAGTTTTATATTTGAATAATTGGGGATATAGCTACTATTATTAGGAAGAATTTTATATATTAATAGTTTGATCCGATTCGATCTATATAAATTTATTATAAAAATAAAAATAAAAATAATAAAAGAATAAAGTTTAGATTATCATATCCGTGCATCGTAATACAAACCAAATTAAAACTTTTTTTACTTCTAAATCAAAACACAAAAATAACATCTCTTAATAGGTAAAGATTTTATTTGTTTATAGTCTGCGTGGCGCAACACAATAAAGTAGAATCATCGTCCAACCTATTTGAAGTTAAAGAATAAAGAGCAAATTACATTTTTAGTTCGATAAGATTAAGCCTTTGCAATTTTAGTCTTATGTTTTTGAAATTATATACATTTAGTCCCATTATTTTTAAAAAGTTGTAATTATGGTCCCATCTGTTAAATAATCGACGAAAAATATATTTTTTTGCTGTTAAGTGCAATTTTGGGGAAAATTTATTGTTCATTAGGTTTTCTTTTGTGGAAGTTTGTTTATTAATATCTCATTTTATCACCACATTACCTTAACGAGAATGATTCAGAGTAATGCTTCAAAGTTGATTCAGGGTGCTAAAAATGTGGATAATTACGAACAACCCCCTAAGGTTTGGCGAAATTACAGATTACCCCCTAAGGTTTGACAAATTAAGAACTCCCCCCTGACCTTTACACCATTTCTCACAAATTTCACCACCGTTAATCACACTGTTAAAACTCATATTTACATTCTAAAAATACCCTTGGGGGGTATATTGTAATTTTACTAAGTGTTTAATGATATAATTGTAATATTAGTTAATTTTGGATTTTTTTATCTAAAAAGTTGTTATTTAATTTAAATTTAATATTTTATCTATAAAGATAAGTTAAAAGAAGAATATCATTTTTCGTTCTCTATAAATGCCCTTTTTCGGTTTTGGTCTTGAACTTTTCACTTTTCTCACATTGCATCCTTTATGGTTCAAAAAATCTCAATTTTAGTCCTTTAGTTAACGGACGTTATAATTTTTTAATTGAAAAAGATGCGTGTCACTCACCCCCTCTGAATGAATGTGAGTGACACGCACCTTTTTCCGTCAATTTTTTAACGTCCGTTAGCTAAAGGACTGAAATTGAGATTTTTTAAAACATAAAGGATGCAATGTGAGAAAAATGAAAAGTTCGGGACCAAAATCGAACAAGGGCATCTGTAGAGGACGAAAAATGATATTTTCCCTAAATTAAATTAGATATTCCATGCATATTTATTTTTATGAAGTATCTTATATTTATATCTTAGTTTTAAATATATTTTATACAAGTTCATTTAAAATTAATTTAAAATAATTTATTTGCAATTATAACAATCTTTTCCTCAAAATAAAAATCATATAAAAAGGCCACACAAGAAGTATCAATTAGTGCATTACCAAAATTTTCCCTCAAAATTGAAAATCATAACAAACACACCAATATCAATAAATGCATTAATAAATTCACATAAATATCCGTTAGAGTCGTTTAAACGATTATTTCAAACGTGAACATGCATGATCAATATCTATAGTAAAATAATAGACAACCATAACCTTTATGTATGAAATTAGTTTATCATAAAAATATTAAAATATCATTAAGTAGTATTTATTGAAAAAATAAAATTAGGTAGACACAAAACTCAAGTATTTATGTCAAACCCTCTAAGAATTTCAGTCTTTATATTATCCCCCTTATCTTTGGGCTCTTTATTACATATACCCCCTGAGTTTCCGTATACTAGGGGCAAAATAATAAATTTCGCACATTCCGTTAAATTTAACGAAGGAAAGATAACGGCCGGGGGGAGTTCGTAATTTCTCAACCTCATAGGGTAATTTGTAATTTCACCAAGCCTTAGGGGTTGTTCGTAATTATTCCAAAATAATGGAATTAAATATGTCTAATTTTAAAGACATGAGACTAAAATTACAAAAAATCTTACGAGACCTAAAATATAATTTGCTCAAGAATAAATATACGGCGTTGCACCCGACACTTCTAATCATTAGTTTTACCCAATACGAAGATTTTAACATAATATATACCTTTATAACACTCTTTCCTTTTTCCCTAACATAATTCTAGTATCCTACAACCAAAGACAGTGATGAAACAATATTTTCAATTACAAACTTTCAATGCTTATGATTTATAAATTATGAACATAAGACTTGGCAAAATAAATAAACAAGCCTAAAGATATTACATTTAGCCCCGCTACCAACCAGTAGAAGTAATCGAGATGCGCCCGATTCAAGTTGTTCGAAAACCAACTCGTTCGTCCCTGTCCACCGCTGGCCTTATCAATGACAGATATCAGAAAACTGCTCAATAAACTTCCACAACCAAATACCGCGAGGGCTAAAGCAAGGCCCAAACTTTTCAATCTTTTAGGAACCTGATCATGGAGGAACTCTTGAAGGCCGACATAAGCGAACACTTCGGAGACTCCAAGAACCACGTATTGTGGAGCCAACCACCACACGCTCATAGGAACCGTTGCTGTGGCAGTGGGAATGTCTACCATGCCGTGTTCAAAAGCAGTCACCAAACGCTTCCTCTCGATAAGAGCGGCTATTGAGATCAAAATTATGCTGAGAAGTTCCAGTCCCAACGCATTGAAGCATTGATATGCCTGATGGCTTTTGGGTGAAGGGTCTTGCAAAGGGAACCAAAACGCTGTCGTAGAATGGAATGAAGGCAATTACAGATGCAGCCGAGAAGGAATGAATTGCAGCGGATGGGATTTGGATGATGTAACATTCCATTGTAGCACCTTGCTTGACAAATAGAGTCGAGCCTTGTGCATATACGAGGCTGTATGCCAAATATGTCAAACATATTGGGAGAAGTCTAAGAATGGCCTTTGCATCTTTGATGTGATCATCTTTAGGTTCAAGTAATGGCTTATCAAGAAACCTAATGCAAAATGAAAACGATAGGAAATTTTAAACGGGGAGAGAGAGAGAGAGAGAGAGAGAGAGAGTGTCTGAAACCATAAGAATTTAGATCTATGCAGCCTAACTTCAGGGGGTCTAAGTGTAATTTTAATAATATTTAATAGGGATAATTACACAGGCATATCTCGAAGTTTGGACTAATTACAAAAACTTCTTTTGAGAAATTATAGAAGTTCTCCTTCCCCAACACATGTTATTATTACAGTGAGGGACAATGGCAAAATAAGTTAATCACAAAAGATTAAAGATTAAGTCATAAAAAATAATCAATCCAAATGTAATATAATTATCTGACAGGGGTGATTTTTGTTATTTTTCAAACCTCAGAAAAGTTTGTGCATCACATCAATGTAAGGGTATGTTTAAGATACAAACAATTAAAAGATTACTGATTTACCTACAGCTCGCACCATCATGAGGCAGAATTGGTTGAGCTTCCTCTTCAGCAAACATAACTGCAGACGCAACGTTCGAATTGTTCGTGCGAAACCGATATGTCATAGAACCAAGCAAGAAAAAGATCAGAGCATAGCACATGGCAATGCATGGGATCCCAAAGACAAGTTCCCAACTAAGATTGTCTTGAATGTAGCTCATAACCAAGTATGATACCAGCATACTTGAGCACAAGCTCAAAGTCCACCAGTTGAAGAAAGAGCTTTTCGATTTACACTCTTCCTTATCGTTCTTGTTAAACTGTTCAGCTCCGAAAGCTAGTAAACAAGGCTTATGCCCTCCTTGCGCCAATGCTACTATATATAGAGACAGAAGAAGAAGATAGCATAAAGGGGAGGAATAGAGCAAAGCTTGCTTGTAGCCGAAGTGCTGCCTTTGCAGATATAAGAGTTGAACGACTGAAGCGCGGCCGATACCGACAACAAACCGATAGTCCCTACGTGATCGTTATGATAAAAACATATTACATTCAATCAGTTACATAACTACGTTCCAAATCCAAGATCAAGCCATAAAAAAATTTCTCACTAGCTAGTTGGAAAAAATTGCTCTGCTTTAATATATATATGTATACTGTTGCTGTTCATATTCAACCACTCTTACTATCCCTCCACTTTGATCCGTTAAACATTGATAATTTGGTGTAAGCATTAAGCAAGCAAAAATGATCACCCCTACCCACAATAATAAAAATAAAAATTGACCAAAAATAAATATATATAGGGAAAAATAAAAACGAATACTCCTAAGGTGTAATCCAATTACGGGGAAAATCTCATAGGAATTACGAAGAACGCCTTAAGTAGGGTTTATTTCGTAATTTTGCAGATTACTGGAACTCAGTTTAATTTTACTTGTCAGAAACCGGACCTGTTTTGACACGTGGCGAACTATTAGTGACTGTAAATTTCGGCTGGCAAAGTCATTTTTGGGTCAAAATATGGATTAAAATTGTTTGATTTTTGAAGATACGGTCTTACTTTGTTGTTGAAAAATAAAATGTAATAAAATGTAATAAAATGTACCAAAGAGTTGGTATTTGCAATTTTTCCAAATTTGTAATCATACTATAAATATATAAGTTATAACTAACCAAAATGTAGAATAGATTGGCGATAATAATCATCCTGTATCGGCCGAGAAACGAGTCAGCCACGGAAGCAGTCAAAAGGGGAGAAAGCGACGCCGTTCCACTCCAAGCGTTGACCTTCGCCGCCTCCGTGGAGGTGGTTTGACCCATCGGGCCGGTGAGGTAGCTGACCAGATTCGAACTTATTCCGTAATATACAAACCTCTCAGCCATTTCAACACCTTCAAAAGCAAAAAAAATGAAATGATTTAGGAAATATAAGAATCAGTTTCATGATCATCCGATTCTGATTCACAATGGTGATACCTAAGCTGAAAAAACCCGATCTCCAGCAACCGGACTTTGATCTAACGGCGGGGCAGCCCAAAATGACGTTATCGGAGTTTCAGCCGCCGATGCGCCGTTGCCTGAGGCTATAGTCGGGATCATTGCTCTGTGTTGGAAATCCCCGTTTACTTGGCGTGAAACAAAACTGTGTATTAAAGGGCATGCACGCACGTGGAATGTTAATAATAAATAGCGATTTATCATTGAGTCAGACAACTTACGGCGTGATTGGTATGATGGAATGTGGTGGGAATGGAATGAGCATTCCCACATCCATTCCTAAACCCTTGATTGGTATAAAATGTGATTGAGAATGCTCATTACAGAGGTAATGCCCATTCCTACAAACATGAGTTTATTCGTTCCTTAGGTACCCCATGGTATTAGCCATTCCTAATTTTCAAAATTTATTTACTTTTTATATAATGGTCACATATTAATAAATGTATATTATATTATTATTTTTTATTATTACGAATATTTATTTTGATTGAAATTTTAATAAATTGCATTTAATATATGTAAAAATAAATATACTATATATATTATATATTTAAAAATACATGTTTAATATATTATTTTATTTACTTATAAACTCATAATGCATAATAGATTAAAATATCCATTAAATACAAAATTTGACATTTATATTAAATTTAATTTTAAATATCATACATTATATTAAATATAATAAAATCATATAATCTACCTATAAATATGAAATATTAATAACTTTCATATTAATACCTTTATAATATTTATACGTATATATAAATCACTCACACTCTCTCTCTCTCTCACACACACACACATTATATATATATATATATATATATATATATATATATATATATATATATATATATATATTCAATTCGTGCATAAAATAAATGTCATATATATAACACATTCGATATAAAATAGTTACAACATATTACATATAAAAATATAATATTTCTCAAAATAAAAAAAATAAAAATTATACTAATATATAAAGTATTTTAATCATGTATTTAATCATCATCATTAACAATATTATTACTTATATTTTTATGAGCCATTTTCAAAAGTGCCATTTTTCCTAAAAAAGTTTAAGAAACTACCACCCTTTTTTTAAACTTTAATAAAATAAGTTTGAAGTTGTGGATCTCATCCACGACTCCAAAAATGGATCAACCTTTGGTGTTTTTACAAATTGATGAATAGTATGAATAGTACAACAATTTTCTAAAATTATATATTCAACCCAAACTCTTTTTATAAAGAAGTCCTATATATTTTCTATATATATCAAATAAGCCCCTAAAACTTTATACTAAATCATGGATGATAATTCCGATGGTGATTTTAGTAGGGAACTACTCCTTGCATGTAATTTTTATAAATGTTTTGATGAAGATACATCTGATAAACATTTTAGACATTTTGTAAAACGATTCTTAACTGATAGAATGAGAATGCTTGGAAGAGAACATACAAAAAAGCATAATATAAATCAAGTAGACTGTGATAAAGATTGTGTAAAAACAAATAAAAAATTAAATTTTATAAATAAAATTATAATAGCCATAGAACAGATTTATGAACAAGAAAATTAAATTGGTAAAATGAATAATATGAATAGAGAAACATTTAGAGCTATGGTTTTTAATATATTAGATGCATATAGACAGTTATATTATATCCGTCCTTTAACAATTGAAGAACTATCATTTTGTTTTTACTTAGATTTCGTTTGGCACAATTTATGAATATAAAGATGCCGAGTAAATATTATAAAAGGATTCGGGAATTAACAAAAAATATACAACTAAGTATAGATTTTCAACAAGCTAGAATATATATGGAGAAAGAGAAATTATGACTTATTAGAACAATTAATAAAGATAATTTATTTGATGTCGAAGAATATCATATTCTTAAACAAATAGAGTTCCATGAGAATATGTTAGCTTCAGGAATAAGAAGGTTAAAATATATTGAAAAAGCTATAATATAATCATGTTTAATATCATTGTTTTAATATCATGTTTAATATCACTCAAATACAAAAATATATCCGCGTCTAAGTGGTATCAGAGCCATACAATCCAAAAAAATAATAAACAAAATGAAAATATTTGATAAAAGGAAAATAATCTAATCTATAAAATATTTCGATTGAATGTATAAATGGTATAAAAAGCAATATAAAAAATATCCTAGTAAATATTATTATAATAGATTGAATAACCATAAAAAAGATAGAGATCACTATATAAATCTTTTGACAATATAAATGGTCAGATTATTAAAATCTAATCAAGTTAACCATTTAAAAAAATGGATTAATAATATAAATAATATTTTAAGATTAAAAACAATACTTGAAGAATATAAAAGAGAAAATAAAAGTAATAAAGAAATAAAAAATAAAATAAAATTGTGTAAACAAAAAATAAGAAAACAAAAGGAAGAAGCCACGAAAAATTGGCAAAAATGGAAAAATTTATAAATACAATAATAGAAAGTTATATAATAGGAATATTATTACATACAACTTTAATATATTTAAATTTTTGCTCAGATAGTTGGAATTTAAATGAAACATATACAGAAGGAGGATATGAATCCTACGATGATACAGATTGGCAACTCGCTTCACCATAATGAATCATATTGAATCAGTTGCAAATGCTATAAATACATTATTAGAAGAATTAGTAAAATTAAAATCTGAAATAAAGAATATAAATACAAAAACCCAAGTTATTAGAATTGAGATAAAACAATTAAATAACCTTATTCAAGATAATATTAAAAAGACAAAATTAGATAAGAAAAAAGAAATAGAAAGAACAATAAAAACACCTACAAAGATTGTTACTATACCAACAGAAAAGAAATATGAACCTGGATCATTTGATGAATATATGTATACAATATACCTTCCTAAATTATTAAAAGAGCAAGATGATTGAGAAAATAAAATTAAGGAAGAATCAAAATTAAAGGAAATTATAGAAGAAACTAAACTAGAAGAAAAAACTGAGAACAATGAATGAAGTAAATGATTTAATAGAGGAATTTGAAAAGATAAATCTGGATGATATAGTTGAATATGAAGTTAGAATGAATACAACCGGAGGACCTTCAGGAGTAACCAATGAAACTCCAGAATCCTCTATGGGTTCTAACGATAATTACCCTAAAACATATTATAGACCTAAGAGAAATAAAGAACAAAGTAAGAATAATATATCTTATAATCCTAAATACCAACCTACTGAATAATATAGTGAACCTATAAATCTCCAAGGGAGTAAATTAAATCTAGATTGTCAAGTAGATAATAGAAAAGCTATAGTAAAGTGGCAAAACGATATGATAGCCTTTTTATTAACCCAATATGATATATATTGGGGAGCTAGTAAAAAGAGTGAATATATTATAACTACGTTTGATGGAATAGTTCTTAAATGGTGGGAAGGAGTATCTCCTGATATACAAAGAATAATGAAAGTTGGAATGGAAACTGGTTTTGATATAGATATAAGAACAGGAGTACAAAGTATAGTTGCAAATATATCTGATGAATTTTTAGGTGAATCATAGATAGCTAATAAAGAATTAGAAATAGAAAGAGAAAAAGATGAAGCAAGAAGTAATCTAATAAACCTAAGTATATTCTCAATGTGCAATATAAAAAATTATGTATGTGAATTTAGAGATTATTATTATACCAAATATTATAGTACAGAATCTCAAGAAATAATGCTAAATATGTTTTACACTAAACTTCCTTATCCCTGGAATAATCACATGAATAAAGTATGGAAAGAAAAGAAAGATATTTATCCTCAAAATCTTGGACGAAGAATAAAAGTATTAACTTCAGAACTGAAAAGGATATGTAGTGAACAACAATTATATAAAAAATCTAAAAGAATAACTAAACTTTGTTGTGATACAGTAGAATTACCTACACAATGGGGAAGTAATAGAAAAACATACCTGATGGTGCAGGAATCTGAGCTTCCTAAATGCAACAACACTTTAATATTTGTTAGAAGGGGAAGACCATCACATGCGTGAAAGCCTCAGGAACTGGGTTTTCTTTTTGTGCGTGGGTTCTTCCAGCTAGGATAACACCAAGAATGCAAGAGGCAATGGTGATGCAACTGTGGTGAGGTGATCACGGAGCTTAGGAAGATGCGGAAAAAAATGGAGAGAGGGAATACCCAGTGTGAAATGTATGCAGGAGATTGCTTGGGGGAGAAAGCACGCGTTCTCCTCTATTTATATGTTAGGGGTGAGGGTAAATGGGTAAATTGACCATGTGGTCCCAAACCTGTGTTGCCCTAACACGTGGCATCCCGTGATGGTATGAGAATGACGTCTCTGAAAAGGAGGCGGCGTGTCAGGTACAAAGTGCGCACTACCTTTGTGTCAGAGGTTGTTGGTGAGGGTCACATGAGAGGAAGGCCCAAAGTCCTCCTTGCTAAGGTTCGGGTCCCTCGCAGGGGTGGTGGGATCATTTACGAGCGCGATGACGCTCGAAGAGCGCACGGATGGATCCTCCACGGCAGATGACCTTTGAGCGTCAAAACCCCGAGCACCAAGAATGGGGTCCCCGGGTGGGTGCTTCCCTGAGAAGGGTAACCCTGAGGGCCAAGATGCGAGCGCTAAGCCGGTCGGTTCTGGCCCTTTACCTGAACAATTGTCCGAGGCCCAATGGCCTGAACTAGTTGGCAAGTGAGTGGGCTGGATTGTCTCACGAGCCCATCAATGCGAGCGTATAGTCTTCAAGTCAGTCGATGGCGACACGTGGACGGCTCTGATTCGAGTGCGTTTCTGAGTCTCATCATTTTGCCCCCCAAATTCTGCAGTATCGCTTGAGCGTACTGTAGAATTTCCAAGATAATGGAGCGTCGGGTTTTTGAATATCCGAGGGTCGTGCCTTCGCTATAGAAGTGACCTCTTGACTTCTGCAACGGGTACAGTCTGACACCGCATTAATTGTTGTCGTGTCCGCATTTAATGCTGAGTGGGAACGTGGGCGCGTGCACTCCGGGAGACGTGAGGCGGTTACCAAAAGTGGGGAGTTTCCTAGGCGGGAAATGATTGCCATTTGAAATCTTACACCCCAATTAAGGCCAGCTTCCACCTCTATAAATAGGGTTCTGGAAGGCTCTTTGGCACTTTTCACGCCTTCAACTTCTTCAAGCATACGCAGCAAGAATTTTCCTCCACTTCCACAGATTTCGGCGAGTTTCTTCTTCAATTTCTAGGTAAAAACTCCATAAATCTTGATATTCCGATACTAACTTTTAGACTTAGGTTGTGCGTGAGCGATCCTTCTAAGCAAAGAATCCCTTCTGAGTTTGGATTCATTCCAGAAATTTTCTCCTTTATTGAGTTTTTTGTGAGAAATTCCACCTTCAAAAAACCGAAAAGCAATCATGGCCGGGCACCCAGTTGATGATTATGTAAGGGAGATTGACGAGATGTCGGTGGGGAGTTCTTCCCCTCACGGCAATGTTCCCGCAGCTGTTCCCTTGGCTAGGACGTCCCCAGGTGAGGGGATTCCCATGGCGATCCCAGTGGCCCAGGCTCCGGCTGATGCTAGGGATGAAGAGGTTGACGCCGCCGTTCGAGGGATGAACGAGCGTGCTCCTGGGGGGGTCGATGATCTATTTGAAGAGATGGGCAACGTGATGGAAGTGCAAAGGCAGGGGGAGAGAGTATTCCCAGTGTTGAATAGCGCTGTGAGACCCCAAGATCACAGGATCACAGTGGCTGTGATGGCTCCCGAGGGCGAAGCAGGGCCATCCGGGCGTCAATTTGAGGCTGAACCCTCCAGAAGGCGCCATAGGAGAGGCAAGGAGCCTGTCACTCGAGTGAGGCAAGATAATCGCCATCAAACTGATAGATCTCCGGATGAGATTGAGAGTATTTTGACGCTCGACGATTTGGTGGATTTGAGGGCGAAAGCTTATTGGGATGAAGTAGTATTTCCCATGCGACTTCCTAAGGAGGGGGAGAGGGCCAACTGACCGCCGCCTGGGATGATGACGGTCTATTGGGATGCAGTCCTGGCTGGGGGTTTGAGGTTCCCCATCTCGCCCGTCACTGCCAGCATCTATCACCACCTGAGGCTTTGCCCTTCACAAATTCTGCCGAACGGCATAGCACTAATCAACACTTTCGTGATTATGATGGTTGCGCTAGGTCGCGAACCCTCGATCGTCAATTTTGATAGCTTGATACAGGTGGCCCGCTCGCCGCGCTCATCACCTACGGACGGGTTTTATTACGCCCAGGCCAAGTCGGGTTTTAAGATGATAGATTCCCCGTCCACTTCCTATGGCGAGCATTGGAAGGAGAAGTATTTTTTCGTGGGGGCTCCAGGGGGGATTTTTAGGGTTCATCGCCAGTGGTTGATACATGGCGAGGGTCCTTTGATTAGGGAAAGGACGAGGAATAAAGCTTTTGAGGATTGGGCACAGGGGTTAGCCTTCGAGATGAGGAGTGAGAAAAAATGGATTAAGGCTGAAACCCTGGTGAAGAACGAGGGAGTGCTGTTTCGTTATGGCTTGTCTTGCCCTCCAGACATGATACTCAACCCTCCAGCTGACATCATGGCCCTCGATGGTTAGATTCTAGGAACTAACCGCTCTAACTTTTAGAATAGCCTCCTAACTTGGTGTGATTGCTGTATTTTTTGCATCTGCGATCCAAGCAACCAACTTCTGACGCTCGTTTCTTCTTATTTGCAGGTGTTCAAATACTATCGCAAGGCATGAATGCTGAGGCTCTTTCCCGCATGTTGGGCGCCCAAGGTCCCGCCGCTGACCCTCAGCCCCCGCAACAACAGCAAAACCGTCCTCCCAATGCTCCGAGGGGGAGGGGAACCCGGCTAGGAGCCGGCCGAGGGAATAACGGCGCTCTTGGTCACGCAGGGAATGAAGCTCCCCTTAGGGGCCCCATCGAAGATTTAACAGTGGAGGGTACCCGCGGGGCTACTCCTCCGCCGGTGGCCCCCGAGGGTCCGATTTCACTGAGCTCGAGCGGATCCCGGAACCGCTCGGGGGAACATATCCGTATCCACGAAACTCTCCGGGCCGACCGTCAAGGGAAGAGGAAGAGGATGCCGGATTCCATTCCAATTTCTGGCAAGGGGAAAGAGGTGGTCGTGGGGCACAGAGGCGAGGGCAGCGACACTTCTTCATCAGAGGATGAAGATTTCTGGAAAATAGGCTGCAAGGGCGACTCCCGCTACAAGCGCCAACGGACTGAGGGTCCAGTGCTTCTGAAAAAGAGCGCCTACTCCGTGAACCTAATTTCTGACATCATCGGGAAACTCCAATTTTTCGGCGATCATGATAAGCTGAACGAGCATGACGCCGCTCGTGTTGCTGACGATGCCTGTTATACCCTTCTGACGGTAAGTCCTTAGTATCCTCTGAAGGTTTTCAACTTCCATTGTTCCCATTCTAACGCTAATCTTTGTTTCTGACTTTCCAGGAGGTAATCCCTAGGTTAAAGAATTTGCAGGGGCGAGCGCAGGCCTACTCCGAGCATAAGGCCAAATACAAGAAACTGTTGTGAATTTCTGACCCCGTCCAGTTGCAAGAGGATTACAACAACATCCACGCCCAACTGACCACCGCCAATATTGACAAGGACAGGCTGAGGGAGAATCTGCAGAAGTCGGACGAGGCCTACCTTCCTCTTGACGAACGTCATAAGGAGTTGAAGGTGGAGCGCGACCGGTTGAGACAACAGAACCGGGAGCTGGGTGAGCAGTTGGCGGAGAGCACTCGCCGAAACGAGGAAGCAAACAAGGCCCTTGCTGACTTGCAGGGCAAAGTACAAGGCTTGGAGGCGAGGGTATCCTGGGAGGCAGTGAAGAAGTTCATACGCTCCAAGGCTTTCGTGTTCGCGGCCAACATCCATTGTTTTGACAATGCACTGCGTTTCTTCCATAAAGCCATTGGGCAAATGGTGAAACTTGGCTTGGCTCCCGAAAGCGCTCGGACTGACGCACGCCTGCGCATGGATCTGGATGAAAACTGCGAGCCCATGGTCCAAGATGAGGATCCCACCGAAAGCCTGGCGGAGCCGGAGTACGAGGAGTTGGTGCAAACGCTCCAACGGGAATTTATTGCCGCCAATAGGGTAGGTCCCGAGCCCCTCCTAATAGAAGACGAGGGCACCGTCATGGATACTGTGGACGTCGAGGAACCTGGCGAGGCCCAAACTTCTGACGCCAACGTGTTGGCCCCAGTTCCTCTTGCGACTGCACCTCCAGAGCCCAACTCTCAGGCCCAGTGAAGATCCCCTGGTTATTGATCGCTCTCCTCGTTGGTTTAACTTCCTTGTCATATTTAAGAACAATTTATGTCTGTACTTAATCCTCCAGTGACTTCCTGAATATTTCGGATCCTTTATGCCGTTTTCCCACATATTTGAACTCCTTTTTTTTTAAGACTTGAATGTCTGAATACTTTCTCCTTTACTTTTAAATGATGAATGATGTTATTTCACTGTGCTTGCCGTTTTTAAACTGGTCTCTCTTGTTTGAATGTTTGCGATGAGCGTGTTTGTGCACGAGGGCGTTTCCTTTAAGGGTGCCCTGGCATTCATCACAATGCACCAATAGTTTAAAGTTTGGTAGCGTCTGGTGATTTGAGGGGCGTAATTACGGACGCGAGGGTGTTTTCCATGGATGTTCCTTGGCCGTATTCGCAATGAGGCTCGAATTTGAGCTTAGGCAACCTTTAGGGATTTGCCTAAGTATTGGCCCAATAACGTGCACCCTCATTTCGGACGCTCCAGTGAGTTATACGCACTTTAGAAATCAACAGTAGGATTTGCTAAGGGTGGGAAAGAATAGAGCGTAACCGTGGGGTTAGCGTCGTTTCGAGGGACCAGTGAAAGAATTGGTCCAGGATCCAATATTTTATGAGTGTGCTTTTACTCAATAAGTTGAGGGTCATCGGGGTTTTTACGAGCGCGAGCTGGAGTGGCGAGCACTCAACTGGCGTAAATTAAGCATTCTGCTCCCCGTTGTTCGACACGCTCATTTTTTAGGACTTTATATACTTACAAATCGTTCAAACTGTTCCGGGCGGATGGTTATCAACACCTAGATAGTGTCGCTTTGAAACGATTGATGTATCGCGTAGGCCGTTCGACGCGGAGGATGCTCGACACGGAGTAGGCCTCTCGTCGCTCGAATCATTTGATCAAACAGGAAAGCAAACAAATAGCAAAAATAAAGAAATAAATACTTACCGTTGTATAAAATGCATTTTTGAAATGATTACAACACGTTTTCCGTCAAAGGAAAGCACTCCATGCCGCAGACGGGCAATTACAAAAGAACTGATGTTTACACGTAGAACTTTCTAAGGTTACATGCATTCCATGGCCTAGGGAGCCCGCTCGCCTCGCAAAGTTTCCAATAGGTAGGTATTGTTTGCTCGTACCTGAATAACTTTGAAGGGGCCCTCCCAATTGGGGTCCAACTTACCCACATGTTTGGAGACTTCAACTTTTTTGAGGACCAAGTCCCCCAGCTGGAAAGTCCTTTCCTTAACACGTTTATTGTATTGGCGAGCTACGGTTGCTTTGTATTTGTGGATACGTGCCCAAGCAGCATTCCTCTTTTCGTCCAACAAATCTAACTCTAGCGCTCGATTGTCTTCGTTAGCAGCAGGCTCGAAATAGGCAACGCGTGCGGATTCTTGAGCGATTTCCGCAGGTATCATAGCCTCGGAGCCATAGACGAGGGAGTAGGGAGTTTCCCCCGTTGCCGCTCGTGGGGTAGTACGGTATGCCCACAAGGCTCCCTAAAGTTCTTCAGCCCATTCGCCCTTCTTACTCTCGAGCATCGTCTTCAGATGCTGGAGTATGGTTCTATTGGTTACCTCCGCTTGACCGTTGGCCTGAGGGTGCCCCACGAAAGTGAAACGTTGCTCAATCCCAAGTTCGTAGCACCAATCCCGCGTGTCAACGGCAATGAATTGGGATCCATTGTCTGAGATGAGTACTCTCGGGATGTCGTATCTGCAAATGATGTTCTTCCAAATGAAATTCCTCACAACCTTGAACGTTATTTTCGCGACTGCTTCAGCTTCGGCCCATTTAGTGAAGTAATCCACAGCGAGTATTACGAATTTCTTTTGCCTGGCCGCCATCGGGAGGGGTCCCACAATATCAATGCCCCACTGATCAAAAGGCCACGAAACGTCAATAGGGACCATTTGGGCTGCCGGCAACTGAGGGGTGTTAGAGTGAAATTGGCACTTAGAACATTTCTTGGAGTAGCTAATGGCATCCTGTAGCACCGAGGGCCAGTAAAACCCACTCCTTAAGACTTTCTTTGCCAAGATCCGACCGCCCGAGTGGTTCCCGCAACTCCCACTGTGTACATGTTCTAAAACTTCCTTGGCCTGCGAGGGTCTCAAGCATCTCATCGGTGGGCCCTGGAAGGACCGCTTGAATAGCCGACCCTCGGCGTCCAACGAGAAACGAGGGGCTTTGTTTCTGATTTTCCGAGCTTCAACTTTGTCGCTCGGGCTGGTCCCATCCTGGAGGAATCTGGTAATTTCGTCGAGCCAACAGGGCTCGGAGGGGTCAATCATATTCACTTCCTTCGAAGGTCCACTTCTACTTATCAGCGGCTCCTCAGTTCTAAGAAACGTAACAGCACGCTCGCTAAAACCATCCAGGGCGGATGCGAATTTTGAGAGAGCGTCAGCACGTTCGTTTTCTGCCCTTAGGACCCGCAAAAGGTGGAACTCCCTGAACTTGGCTATCACCTCCTTAGCGCTCGTCAGATACTGCACCATGGTGGCTTCTCGAGCCTCATAAGAACCGCTAATTTGACTCGCGATCAACTGCGAATCCACATATGCAGTGACCCGAGTGGCACCATTTTGGAGCGCGATCCTGAGCCCCTGGATGAGGGCTTCATATTCAGCTTCGTTGTTGGTGACTTGGAACGCCAGCTTGATGGCATAGTCAACTTCAGCTCCGAGAGGGTCTCTGAGGGTCACCCCGGCTCCCCCCCCTTGTGAGGTCGAGGAGCCATCAGTGTGCAGCAGCCATAGACCATCCTCTGCTGAGGGCTCAGTATCTAAGTTGAAACGTTCCACCAATAGGTCGGCCACGGCCTGAGCTTGTATCGCCGCGCGAGGCTCAAAGGTGATGTCGAATTGACTGAGTTCAATTGACCATTTAATTAATCTCCCTGAGATGTCCGGCTTTGTGAGCACTTGTTTGAGGGGCTGATCTGTGAGCACCACGATAGAATGCGCTTGGAAATAAGGCCTTAGCCTCCGAGAGGCATTAACGAGTGCAA
The DNA here is from genome assembly GCA_037501455.1 of Lantana camara. NCBI lineage: Eukaryota > Viridiplantae > Streptophyta > Magnoliopsida > Lamiales > Verbenaceae > Lantana > Lantana camara. Next base: position 22,160,767 of record CM074855.1, on the reverse strand, counting down.
AAGCAAATTTCTCTATTTCCATGTATCTTTTCTCCGCTCCCTGTAGAGTCTTGCTCAGATAATACACCGGCATATGTTTACGCTCGCGAACAGCCACGAAGACCGCGCTCGTGGCTTCAAGGGAAACTGATAGATAGACAAACAAGTTCTCCCCCGGGTTAGGTTTGGTCAACAAAGGCGCACTCGAAAGGTACTGCTTCATGTCCTGCAGAGCCTTTTCGCAGTCCCCGCTCCAGGTAAAGTTACGAGCGTTACGTAGAATTTTGAAGAAGGGCAGATTCCTGTCCGCTGAGCGGGAGATGAACCTATTCAATGAAATGATCTTACCCACAAACACCTGGACCTCTCTCAGATTGCGAGGGGAGGGTATGTCTAGGATTGCTTTAATCTTTTCTGGATTTGCTTCTATGCCCCGTTGGCTGACCATGTACCCCAAAAACTTGCCACCCCGCACGCCGAATGTACACTTGGAAGGATTCAGTTTCATACCATAACGACGCAAGATGTTGAACGCTCGTTTGAGGTCTTGCAGATGAGAAGATTGACATTCGCTCTTAACGATCATGTCATCCACATATACTTCCATGGATTTTCCAATTTCACCCTCGAACATTCTGTTGACGAGGCGTTGGTATGTCGCTCCTGCATTTTTTAGCCCGAAGGGCATAACCTTGAAGCAATAAACGCCCATGTGAACCACTAACGCGGTTTTGGGGCGATCCTCAGGGGCCATAAATATCTGATAATATCCTTGGAAGGCGTCCATCATGCTCATAAGTTCACACCCAGCGGTCGAATCCACCAACTGATCAATTCTAGGCAGGGGGTACGGATCCTTGGGACACGCCTTGTTGAGGTCCGTGAAGTCATTGCACATACGCCACTTGTTGGCGCTCTTCGGAACGAGCACCACATTGCACAGCCATTCGGGATATAGAATTTCTTCTATGTACTGAGCGTCAAGCAGTTTATTGACCTCTTCTTCTATGACCTGCCTTCGGAACCCATGGACGTCTCTCTTCTTTTGCTTTATAGGTTTGAAGGCTGGATCCACGTTCAGCCTGTGGACAATAACGCTCGGATCTATGCCAGTAAGGTCGGAAGCCTTCCAGGCAAATAGATCAATATTTTCCCGCAAGAACTCAATCATCATAATCTGAGAGGGACCGTCGAGACTGGAACCTATTTGCGTGGTCTTTTCTCGATTCCCGGGCTCTAATTCGATGGTCAGAAAGTTCTCCGTAGGTTCCACCCGCACTTCAGGCCTCGGTAGTTCGAGCGCTCGCTTCTTAGCTGTAATTCTCCCGCCTATGTCCCTCGAGGATATATGATCCTCGTCTTCCGAGGAGGAAACCCCAACCTCTCCGAGGGGCAAATTCCCAGCAACTACGGGTTTGTCCGTGGCTCTCTTCTTATTCTTCTTTTTATAGAGCTTGGCCCTTTTGTGCTCGGGGCCATCTTCATCTAGCTTGGGGAAGTCAACAAACTTTTTGGTGGAGCCTGTTTGGATAAGTTGTTTGGGCTTGTGGCTTCGGAGGGAGAGTATGTAGCACTCCCAAGCTTCCTTAACATTACACAGTACTTCTCCGGTACCCTCGGAGGTGGGAAACTTGACTTTTTGATGATAGGTGGAAATTATAGCTTTGAAGTCGACGAGGGCTGGGCGCCCAGTGATGATATTGTATGGAAGGTCCACTTGGACCACCACATAGAGAACATTCAAAGTCTTTCGCTGTGGGGCGCGACCGAAAGAGGTGGCCAAGTGAATTTGTCCGCGAGGGACGATCTCGGAACCCCCGAAGCCGACGAGGGCTGTTCTGAGGGGTTCGAGCTGGATGTTTGTGATGTTCAATTTCTGAAACATGGAATAGGGCAAAACATTCACGGAGCTTCCACTATCGATCAAGACCCTCTTTACAACGTGATTGTGAACGTCTAAATTAACCACCATGGGGCAGTCAGAGGTTTCACCGACCCCATGGGGTGTTACAATGTGCTCTAAGTCTTTCTCTGTGAAAGCTACGCTCTCATCCTCCTCCGAGCGTGGTGGTTTATCAATACAGAGCACCTGCCTGGACTGTGAAGATCTTTGGTCATAACTCCGAATGTAGCGGCGTAGGGAAGCATTGGAGTCACCCCCCGAGGGTCCCCCAGCAATCATGTGGATGACCGCGAAAGGCTGGTTTTCTACGTCTGAGGCTTTCCCTTTACCACGGTCGCTTAACTCGGTGTAGCGGTGGCGGGGGCTGCGCGAGCGCGAACGACTTCTCCCTCTAATACGCGCTCGTTCAGCACAGTGTTCGTCGTACCTTTCTAGCACTTTCATGAACTCCTTGAGGTGCCCTCCGGCAATAAGCCTCTGAATCTCACTCTCGAGTTGGCGACACTCGTTGGTATCATGCCCTTTCTGCTTATGGAAAGCGCAATACTTTCCAGAGCGCTTCTGAGCTTCGGTCTCCCTCAACTTAGGTGGTCTTTTGAACAGCTTTTTATCCGCCATGGAATAAACTTCAGCAATAGGGTGGTTGAGAGGAATGCGCTCGAACTTCCGAGGGGGTGGAGAGTTTCGTCGTGTGGAAACTGGGCTGCGGCGGCGACCCCTGTTAGAATCCGTCCGGTCCTCGGGTACTTTGCTGGGACGAGGGGCGTTCGCCATTTTCTGATCCCTTGCGATGTACATATCCTCGAGACTCGAGAGTAAAGAAAGAGTCCGCAATTTCCCTAATCTCCATCAGCGAGCGTGGCTTTTTCTTGGCCACCTCTTCCACAAATTCCTTGCTGACGTAATGCTTCATGTTGATAGCTCCAAACAGAACATGCCTCAAGAAGTCCATAGAGGGCTTTTCTACCAACAAGATCTCCTTGTTGAATCTTCCCATGAAAGACCGTAAAGTTTCGTTCGGCCCTTGGACCAAACTGTAAAGAGCGGTCGCGGCTGGGGCTGGTGCCTTCAAAGAGTTAAAGTAGATGATGAAAGCATCCGTCAAGTCATAATAGCCCCGAATTGAGCGTGGGGGAAGCTTTTTGTACCAGTCTTGGGCTATTCCCGTGAGAGAGGTGACAAACACCTTGGCCCAATAATTGCTTGGGTGATCATACAAGTGCATAAGATGTACAAAATGATCCAGATGCTCGGCTGGATCTGTGGTTCCATCATACCTGTTGACAGCTGTGGGGATTTTGCCTTTCCCCGCACGGGTCATTAGTACCTCCTCGACGAGGGGTGAATCGCCCGTCATGATTCTGTAATCCCTGTCCTCGGGATCTTCATAGCTGGCTTCTCTCCTGCGGCGGGAAATTGGGCTGCGTGGTCGGCGAGCGTCTCTGGCCTTGGACCTCTCGTCCCCATCACGGGGGACTTGAGACCTTGCTCGAGAGAGCTGCTCTACCACATTCTGGAGCCCTCTAATTTGGTCTTGTACCGCGGCCAGCTGAGGGTCACCAATATTTCTGCGGTTTGCCCTTCCTGTGGCCCTCGATTGGACCTCTCCATTATCTCCGGCCGCCTCATTTCGAGGGGCCCTTTCATCTCCTACAGGTGGTTGTTCTTGCTGGACCCTCGGTGGGGCCTCATTTTCTTGATTCGGTGGTGGTGGAGGCTGTTGGGCCCTTAGCGTATTTTGAGCCATCGTCAGGGGGTGTGCTGGGAGTCCTCCCAGGGGTGGGGCTATTCGAGCGCCCGCGTGTGAAGGGAAATAAGCCGCAGTGAAGTGTTCCCAAGCATTCTGCACGGCTTGACTCTCGCATTGCGTATACAGCGCCTGAAGTTGTTGTGTAGTGATTTGGGGCATCTCTACCCCCTGTATTTCCCTTGGCATCGATAAGGGGAGGTTCAACGTCCCCACTTGATACGGCTGGACCAAAGATACCATTCCAGGCATCATTCCAGGCATTACCCCGGGCTGCGTAAGAGTGTACCCTGGCGGCGGCATGGCCATAGGGTACATGCCAGGATGGGGGGTAGAGATATTTGGGGCGAAAGCTGGGGGGGGGGGGGGAGGATTGGAGCCCGATCCTCCTGCTTCATTTCCAGTTGGGGGAGGAGCAGCAGCGGCGGCATCAACGTCTCCGGCGACATGCGGAGGTGCGCCTTCGGCGGGGGTGGGGCTTTCAGCGTTCTCTCCATTGGCGGGAGGAAGACCTTCTCTATTCCCCAGAGTTCCGGATCTTGTAGCAGTAACCATGATGAAAGACTTTGGTGTCACTTTTCAACTAGCTTTTAAAGGAAGAAACTGGTAACGACGAAGATGGTGGTGATGGATTTCCCACAGACGGCGCCAAAAATGATGGTGCAGGAATCTGAGCTTCCTAAATGCAACAACACTTTAATATTTGTTAGAAGGGGAAGACCATCACAGGCGTGAAAGCCTCAGGAACTGGGTTTCCTTTTTGTGCGTGGGTTCTTCCAGCTAGGATAACACCAAGAATGCAAGAGGTAATGGTGATGCAACTGTGGTGAGGTGATCACGGAGCTTAGGAAGATGCGGAAAAAAATGGAGAGAGGGAATACCCAATATGAAATGTATGCAGGAGATTGCTTGGGGAAGAAAGCACGCGTTCTCCTCTATTTATATGTTAGGGGTGAGGGTAAATGGGTAAATTGACCATGTGGTCCCAAACCTGTGTTGCCCTAACACGTGGCATCCCGTGATGGTATGAGAATGACGTCTCTGAAAAGGAGGCGGCGTGTCAGGTACAAAGTGCGAACTACCTTTGTGTCAGAGGTTGTTGGCGAGGGTCACGTGAGAGGAAGGCCCAAAGTCCTCTTGCTAAGGTTCGGGTCCCTCGCAGGGGTGGTGGGATCATTTACGAGCGCGATGACGCTCGAAGAGCGCACGGATGGATCCTCCACGGCAGATGACCTTTGAGCGTCAAAACCCCGAGCACCAAGAATGGGGTCCCCGCGTGGGTGCTTCCCTGAGAAGGGTAACCCTGAGGGCCAAGATGCGAGCGCTAAGCCGGTCGGTTCTGGATTGTCCGAGGCCCAATGGCCTGAACTAGTTGGCAAGTGAGTGGGCTGGATTGTCTCACGAGCCCATCAATACGAGCGTATAGTCTTCAAGTCAGTCGATGGCGACACGTGGACGGCTCTGATTTGAGTGCGTTTCTGAGTCTCATCAATATCCTAAAACGAATAAAAGAAAATTTTATAAGAAGAAATATAAAAAATATAAAAATTTTCAAAGAAAAAATATAAAACCTAGAAGAAAGTTCTTTAAGAGAAATAAATATGAAAATAAATCTAATAAGGAAAGAAATAAAAAATTAACTAATTGTCAATGCTGGAATTATGGAGAAGAAGGTCATAAATCACCTGAATGTCCACAACCTAAAGCTAAACATATTAAAAATATAGAAACTGAATTTTTAGAAATAAGAGATGAACTTGAAGAAATTTCTGATATAGAAAACTAATTTAGAAAAGAAATATATATGGAAGAATCTGATATATCAGAAAATGAAATCTCTTCTGAAATAGATTCTGAATTAGAATGAATTCTAAAATAACAGAATTATCTGATGAAGATATAGATATTTATGAAGGACCAGAAGAATATGCAGAACGCATTACCTTCAATAAAGAAACTTTAGATAAGATAAAGAAACTAAAATTAAATGCTACAAATCCTAGTCAAAGTATATTTAAAGGAATATCAAGTCTTATAAAAAGAAAGAAAATAAATATATATGACTACCATGAAGTAGAAAAATCAATAAATATAGAACATACTTCAGGGCAAGTTAAGATTAATTTAATAACAAAAGCGACAATAAACCAAGCTTTAAACAAAATAAAAGATAAAAAAGAAAAGAGTAAAATACAATATATATATTTAGGGAGAGTTCAATTCCTGATAAAATCATTGTTTAGAGAAGGAATAGATAGTCCTATAGTACTTTCTCTTCATGATCAGAGATTTACAGATGCAAAGAGAAGTCATCTAGGAACAATAGAAGGAAATTTGTGTTATAAACAAATATTATTTGATTTATATCCTAAATATAATGTGAATATAAATGATCATAATATAGATGAAACTTTAAGTTTACATTACAAATTCATAAAAGATATAGGATTGAAAGATAAGAGTAAAGCTTTCTCAATTTACTATAAAGCATTATATGTTCTAAGTAATAGCAATTATGAAAAAATTTATCAAGATAAACCACATTTAGAAATAGATGAAGAATGTAGGGAAATAGCTTCAACTAAATTACTTCTTCTTGAAGACCCTAAAGAGATAACAAATTATGAATTAGAAATCATAAATAAACCTTTAATAGAAGAAGGATCTTCTAGTAAAACTCCTCAAATAGAATTTGAAAGAAATAGTATAGCTAGAGGAAGTCAAAGAACGAATATAACCAGAACTTTGAGTATAAACAAACATTCAGCCAATAAAACAATGATCATTTTAGGAGAATATTTTAATGGTCAATAATATATTAAAGAACCAAAAATTTTAATAGATACAGGAGCAAGTGCAAATCACTTTGCTAAAATAAAAAATAAGGGGTTAATGATAGAAACCTTGAATGAGAGTTTCTATTATAAAAACTTTGAAGGAAAGATAGTTGCATGTAACCAACAAATATCTATTCCGATAAATATTGATAAATCTAGAATAATTGTTAAATGTTATCTAGATGAAAATATGACGGGAAGTTCCTATGACATAATCTTAGGAAATGCTTTCCTAGATAGTTGTAATTACTATAAGATAGAAAAAGATGGAGTAACACTCTGCATAGAAGACAAAGTCATATATTGTCCAAGGATAAAATAAAAGGATATAACTTTACAGTTAGTGTTTTCATTCAGGTAGGAATAAGAGAAACTCCAGAAAACGAAATAATAACTTGTGCTTTAATAGATACTGGATCTGAAATAACTATTTTCAAAACCTTCTTGATTAATAAATGGGAAGAAGATGGGAAAATAAGAATAAAAGGTGTGACTGGAAAATCACAGGATATACACAGATCAGCAATAGATGTTGATATTGTCCTAGGAAGTAAAATAATAACGGTTCCTAGAATATATGAATATAATGAACTAGAAGTTGATATATTATTAGGAAATGATTTCCTACAACAATTTCAATATTATATGCAAAATGCATATTCTATTGTGCTTAAAACAAAGTGTGGTCATTTGTTAAAATTACCACGACTCAACCATCCTTTCAGAGTTCAGCCAGATAAGCGTGGTGGACACTCTATATATGAAAAAATACAAATACCAATAAATAAAATAGTTATAAAAAGAATAAACTTAGAAACGGTTACTAACAAAATAAAAGAAAATTATAGTGACCATCCTTTGGCTTTTTGGGCAAAAGATTACCCAAAAGCTAGAATAGAATTAACAGATAATATAATAATTAAAGAAAGGCATATGAGATATACCTTAAATGAAGAAGATGAATTTAGAAAACAAATTAAAGAACTATTAGATAAAGGTTTGATTCGGAAACGTTTTAGTCCCTTTTCTAGTACAGTATTCATGGTAATGAAAGAAGCTGAAAAGAAAAGAAATAAAGCAAGAACGGTAATAAATTATAAAAGATTAAATCATTTAGTTATCAATTGCCTAATAAAGAAGTATTAATAGATCTAATAAAGAATAAATCCTATTACTCAAAATTTGATTGTACATCTGGATTTTGGCAAGTAAAAATGGAAGATGATAGCATCCAATATACAACTTTTAGTGCCCCTCAAGGACATTATGAATGGTTAGTAATGCCATTTGGATTAAAAAATGCTCCATCGATATATCAGAGAAAGATGGACGATATATTTAGCAAATATAAAGAATTTATGGTTGTATATATAGATGATATTCTTATTTGTTCGAATACCATAGAAGAACATAGAAAACATCTTCTACTCTTTGCTAAATTATGTAAAGAAAATGGTATTGCTCTATCTGAAAGAAAAACAGTAATAGAAACTAAAGAAATTGAGTTCTTAGGATTAAAACTAAGTGTTGCAGGTATAAAATTGCAATCTCACTTATCTAGGAAGATTAGTGAGTTTCCTGATAAATTAGAAAATAGAAAACAAATAGAAAAGTTTTTAGGATGTCTTAATTATGCTGAAGGTTTCATACCTGAGTTAGCTAAGAAAAGACATGAAATACAAAAGTTATTAAGAAAAAATAATAGAAAAGGTTGGACGCCAAAACATACAGAAATTGTCATAAAGTTAAAGGAAGAATGTAAAACTCTTCCAAAATTAAGGTTTCCTGATAAAAATGCTAACTTAATTCTTCAAACTGATGCTTCTGATTTATATTGGGCTACAATCATGAAAATAAATCTTAATGAGATTTGTAGATATACAAGTGGTACTTTTAAATCAGCAGAAATAAATTAGAGAAAATTATCAAAATCGTCCCGTAAAGTGAACCACTTTTAGTTTTGGTCCCAACAGTTACCAATGTCTCACTTTTGGTCCCATAAAGTGGCATTTGTCTTAATTTTGGTCCCATTGACCATTTTCCGTCCAAAATAACGATTGACCGTTAAAAAAAGTTACTTTTTATCCTATTTTCATAAAAAAGTTACTTTTTACTCCGTTAAAAAAAATTACTTTTAATGTTAAAATATATTATATATATATATAATATTATATTATAGGTATATACATGTATTATACACGTATATTATATGTATTATATGTATAATACGTATATTATATTATACGTATTATACATATATATATATCATTTATTATATTATATATATATATTATATTTAAAATATTATATATATACACGTATCATATATGCGTATATATACATATAAAATATATATATATGTATATATATATATATATATATATATATTATATATTATAAAATATTATATATACATATATATATATATACACCTATTATATACGTATGTATATATACATTACATGTATCATATATGTGTATATATACATATATATATATGTATATTATATTATATATATATTATATATTATAAAATATTATATATACATATATACACGTATTATATATGTGTATATACGTATTATAATATATAATACATATATATTATATATTATATATAATATATATTATCTTTTATTTGGGGTAAAAATATACAATTTAAATAGTTTGGGGGTGAAAATATGGAATTTAAATAGTTTGGGGTAGTTTTGAAAATATAAAAGAACCAAAAGGGCTAAAAAGTTACTTTTTTAACGGTCAACCGTTATTTTGGACGGAAAATGGTCAATGGGACCAAAATTAAGACAAATGCCACTTTATGGGACCAAAAGTGAGACATTGGCAACTGTTGGGACCAAAACTAAAAGTGGTTCATTTTACGGGACGATTTTGATAATTTTCTCAATAAATTATACTACACATGAAAAGGAGTTATTAGGAGTAATAAATGGGATTAAAAAGTTTTCACTTTTCCTACTCCAAAAATCTTTCATTGTTCATGTTGATAACACTCAAGTTCCAAGTCTTGCAAACAATAAATTACCCAGTGAACCAAATTATAGAAGGTTACATAGATGGCAAGTTTTCCTATCTCTCTATAATTTCAAAATCATTCCCATAAAAGGAACTGATAATTTTCTAGCAGACTTTTTATCCAGAAATATAGATTTTGATTCAAAATGAAGGCCAATATATGGGTATACATATATCTAGTCCATCTCAAACGGTAGATGATAAAGACAAAGCCAAATCCGTTAATGGGTGGTGATTTCCCAAAAATCACTTATATAGAATTAGAAGACCAATATATAGGTATGCATATATCTAGTCCATCTCAAACGGTAGATGGTAAAGACAAACTCAAATCCGTTGATGAGTGGTGATTTCCCAAAAATCACTTATAGAAAATCTTGAAAAGAATTTTAATAAACCTTTCTCTCTTTTACAGATGGAGGATAAAATTGATATTTCAAAAATAAAAGAAGAGATCTCATATATCAACAGTATGGCAGCAGTTCTCTATGAAGGAACTGTTCTCCTGGAACAATATATGTATAAAAATCTACCACCATTGATAGATTTGGTAACTGAAAACCTGGAAAAGGTGAGTAAAGTGACCCAAAAGTTAGAAAAATATATTGAAAAAATTGAGTCAATAAAAATAGAAGAGGCTGAATCATCTGGCGAGAAAAATAAAGAAGAAGCCAAAAATAAAGTTCCTTCTGTCATTGAAATAAAACTGAAAAAGGAGTATTCTCCAAAGGTAATAAAGATTGAAGTAGAAAAATATGTTCCTAACACTGAATGGGAACGTTTATATATTCATACAGTTGATGAAGTATATAGTATGGAAAATACAGATACTATATTCTCCTCTAAAGGCAAGAACATATATCCAAGGTTGACTTGCATAATGGGAGCATGCCCAGAAGCAGTTTATAGATATGCTTGTTTTGGGTTCCTTGATATAATCTACCCAAGTAAAGATCTCAGGGAAATATCCAGATTTGATGATACCCTAAAATCTCAAATCAGTAAATTTGCCAGAGGAAGACAGGTGGTTCTCAAGTTCTACAACATATCTCCAGAACCAAAGAAGTATATATGGCATGAAGCTTTTTTCATGATCACTGCAGATCACCTTTCTGACACCATAAAGATTGAGCAAGGAAATAAACCTATAAGGAAGATCCAAGTTACTAAAGAATGGATTGTCCAAAGGCGTGCCTTGGGAATAAAAGTTATTCACAGTGTTGCAGAAAATCTGTACAAATATAAGTTTGAAACGCCGATGAGTAAAGGAAATTGGATTTTACTCACTAAAGGAGGAAAAATAAGCTCTCCTCTTTTAATGGAATTCATCAATAAATTTGAAAAACATGAATTTTTCTGCACTGCAGAAACTAGACAAGAAGCTTGCAAGTTGATGGGTTGTAACCATTGAATGATGTAAGCACATACATCAGCAAGGAAGTGACGAATGTCATGACGTGATACTCCATTTATCAAGTGGCATATAAAAGTGTCGGCAGCATCTCAACCATAGAAAAGTGTCGGCAAGATCTGAACCATTGAAGGATAAAGCAATGGATCTCAAATAAAAATTTCAAGTCCGAATAGTGGAAAAATATAGCCTATAAATAGAGTCATCTTGTATGATGATGAATACCTTGTCTTGAAATCTGAGAGTCATATGTAAAAATATCTTGGAGTCTTTAAGTTTTTTGAGCTTTGAGTGTTGTATTCCCAGAATAAATCCTCTTTTCAGAATATATAATGTTTGTATAAACCTCTTTTGAAGGAAATAAAATTCTCCTTTTCATATACACGAGATAAATACTTTGTTAAGAGTTTATTATACCTTTTTACTCCAGTATATTTCTACAAACCTTTTATTGAACCTTATAAGTCGTAGTGAGATTTTCCGTTGGAGGTTGAAGTCTGTTTCCAGTTGATATCGGTGAAAGCATGGAGCTGTGAGGATTTTTGGAACAAGAAGGGCTGACCGAGGAGAAACGAAGACGAATCTTCTAGCATCAATAAATCAGAATTGTAGAAGAGGAAGGAGATAAAGAGATGTGATAAAAATTTTACAAATTATTTTTGTGTTTTATGAATTATAGGATGAATTTTAGAGTACTTCTATTCATTAATCATGATTAATTCTGATATCTATGCATTTACTTTTGATATTATTAATAAAAATATATTTCATATACCCATTTAAAATAATTTAAAAAGTTTTGGGATCAAATTTATAGATAACATAAAGTATATAGCAATAAAAGAAAATAATTAAAAAATATTTGATGAAGTTGAATGTATCATCTACGACTAGTGGTATAATATTAAAACTTTTAGAATGAGTATTATTTTATTAATAAAATTAAAATCAAATAGTAGTATTGAAAAAGACTCTATTTTTATTTATGAATAATATGACTGAAATAAATCAAAAAATTTTATTTCATTCCTAACTTTATTATTGAACGTACCAATCATAGGAATGCTATAATAAAGTCATTTCATTCCATTATTCATTCCATTCCATTCCAAAATTCATTCATTTCCTACCTCATTCCATTCATACATACCAATCATGCCGTTAGTGGTTTAGTGTCATGCTACGATTAGTAAGAAGTGTCGTGTTTGTATCCCTAATTAAGCAGTTACGATTAGTGGGAAAATTTACACATTATGACCGGCAGGACTCATATAAATTAAATAAATTATATATATATATATATATATATATATATATATATATAAATAAGATTTAAAAACTTATATTTTGCTTATCTGCGAACATAATATAAGTTAAATTTAGTTTAAAACTTACTTTTAATATTATCAAATTATGATAAGCAAGGAAAATAATCAAAATAAAATTATACAATTTAATGAGTACCTCGATTTCAAAATTTCTGTAGAAATGAATCTTAAATATACTTGTTTATCCCTTATGAGAATGTGAAATTACATTAAAAATTGAATTCCATTTTTTTTAATTTTTTTTGCCAGCTTATATTAAGCAAGTTGTACGTGTATCACGAATTTGAATTAAATAAATAAAGGAGACATGCATCAAAATTATTGGGATTCGAGGCAGTTTGACTAATTAAGTTATTTAAACAATTCAAAAGCTCTTGCAAGTCACTTTGGAATATATAACTGTTGTTTTGGAATTTAATTATAACTAGTAATTTTGTACCTCCAATCCAATGCATTTGCAGATAAAAAATATATTTTTAATATTATATTATATGACTATTCTCACTTTTGATTTTATACTTCTCAAAAGTGTTATTTTTAATTCCATAATATTTATTTTTTGTGATTTTAAGGATTTTAAGATAGACAAAAATCACTATTTGAGCCCTTAAAGGCATTGTATTTGGGACCAATGGTGGAACCAGTAACTAATTGTAGTTGGGACCAATGGCTGTTCACCAATATATAGATGATAAATTTTATGTGGGATGAATTTTGCTTTTTTATTTTATTTTATTTTATTTTGTTATATATTGTATATTATACGTTATTTATAATATATATATTGCATATTTACTTTGTAGGATGGAGAGGATTAGATTAATAATCATACTTAAATTTATGTTTACTAATATTTTTGTTAGTTTAGGATTGATAACACGACCCGGGATGATATTGGATAAAAGGTTGATTATTCATCCCATATTCCCCATGGGATGAACAATCCACCATCACATCCCATTACTTATCTATCCCATCTCATCCCAAAACAAAGTAAACATGCAAATAGATAGAGTATATGTTATACCACGTGTATATATATATATATATATATATATTATAAATAATATGTAATATACATTATATAACAAAATATATATTGTTAATACACGTATATATTAAAATACATGTAACAAAATGCATATTATAAATTAAAATATATTATATATTGATGGATTTCAGCCCAAAACCCTTAAGATTAATCCTTCTTTACTCAAGATCTTACCAAAGTAAGGTGTTGGGCTGAACCTTGGGCTCTACGGTAGGTCCCCAACATATATACGTGTATTAAATATTATGTAAATATAATACATATATTATATAATAAATATATGAACAGTAACTAAATCTCACCATAAATGACTTTAACGGCTCAAAGTGTAGTTTCCGTTTATTTTTTAGACGAAAGTTCTTAAAATGATAAAAAATAAATGAGAAAATTATCAAAATAAAGTGAGCCATATATATGTTTCGTCCCAAAAGTGGGCAATGTCTCACTTTTAGTCCCATAAAGTGACATTTGTCTTAATTTTGGTTCCATTGACCACTTTCCGTCCAAAGATAACGTTTGACCTTTAAAAAAGTAACTATTTAGTCCTTTTGGTTCTTTTATATTTTCAAAACTACCCCAAACTATTTAAATTTCATATTTTCACCCCCAAACTATTTAAATTGTATATTTTTACCCCAAACAAAATATAATATATATTATATATAATATATAATATATGTATTATATATTATAATACGTATATACACATATATAATACGTGTATATATATATATATATATGTATATATACACATGTATGATACATGTAACGTATATATACATACATATATAATACGTGTATATATATAAATAATATATGTATATATAATATTTTATAATATATAATATAATATACATATATATATATGTATAATAAGTAATATATATATATATATGTGTATATATATATATATGTATATGTATATATACATATATATATATATACGTATAATATAGTATGTTTTAACAGTAAAAGTAATTTTTTTAACATAGTAAAAAATAACTTTTTTTAAGAAAACAGCGTAAAAAGTAACTTTTTTTAACGGTCAAACGTTATCTTGGACGGAAATGGGTCAATGGGACCAAAATTAAGACAAATGCCACTTTATGGGACTAAAAGTGAGACATTGCCCACTTTTGGGACGAAACCTGTATATGGCTCACTTTACGGGGACTAAAAGTGAGACATTGCCCTCCTATGGGACTAAAATAACATTTTTTAAAAGTGCGGGATCAAAAGTGAGAATGACCATGTAGAATGGGACTAAAAATGCAATTGCTCAAAGATTATTATTACATAAATATATTAAAATTAATTTTTTTATTAAATGTATATTTGATAATATTTTTAATATTGATAAATAAATAAATATGTAGCATAAGATAATATGGAAAAAATTCACATCTATCCCTATGTTTTTAATCCAAATTCAAAATACTTTTCATGTTTTTAATTTACTTTAATTCCATCCTTTAAGTTATTTTTTTTATCATAATTTTATGCCAAAATTTATAAATAGTCTAAAATACCCTTAAGCTAAATTTGATCTATTTAAGTATAAAGATAATAAAATCATTTTGTTTTTTTCTTTTTTTCAAACCATGAAATAAATAAGAAACTATAAATTATTTAGTTTAATTTGATTTTTTTTTTTTTTTTTTGGGGGGGGGGGGTGCGTTTCAACCACTCTAATTCAAAGATTAGAGGGTAAAACCCACTAAGGGCTAAAGGATGAGGTGTCTGGAATTAGCCCTATATAAAATATAATACATATATTATATATCATAAATATACGTATAATATATATATATAGTAACTTGAACCCACCATAAATGACTTTAACGGCTTAAACTGTAGTATCTGTTTATTTTTGGACGAAAGTTCTTAAAATGATAAAAAATAAATACTATGGTTTATGGGACTAAAAATAACACTTTTGAAAAGCGTGAGATGAGAAGAGAGAATGACTATATAGGAGAAAATTGCAAAAATGGTATAGCAACTAACCCCATTTCACAATTTTGGTACTATATTTTTTCCTGTAAAAAAAGTACCCCTAAGTCCAAAAGTTAGCATTTTTGTGTAGAATCCGACCCGAATAGCTTTGATCCGCCGGAAAACCCATCAAATTGAAACCTACCATTGTTGCGTTATCCACGTGGAATTTTTCAGCCTACATGTACCAAGTCAGCATGACACGTCAAAGGCGCATTTCCAATTCTGGGTTTAAGAAAAATCTTGTAAAAAGCGTTATTAAAAACCATTTGTAATCTGAAAAGTAAAAAAAAATAAAAAAAAATTCAAACTTTTCAGTTCAAGAAATGAGGTGACTATTCATTTTCTTCAATCATTTTGCAAACTCAGGAATCTACCGTGAACGAAAACCCTAGGTGAAATTCACTTTCTTTGTCTGTAAATGAAGTGAAGAAGGTTGATTTTGGCAAATTTTACCTTGCGAAGATGGTGAGAGTTTGTTCTGGCACGCTCAAGCTTCCTCTACCCATGTACTGTAAGTCTCTCTCATTCTCACTTTAGTTTTTGAAACAAGTGTTGTTTTTTGAGTTATAACTTTGATAAAGGTGCGAAAATTTTTATATTCAGGGTAGATGTAGAACGACATTGTTGTTTCTTTTTGGATAATGGTTCCCTTTGTCTTTGTCTGAACATGGTGTCCCCACGATATGGTTGGTGTCGTGTTTAATGGAGCCTCCTGTTCATTTTTTATATTTAATCTTTCTTGTATTTCTTACTTTTTAGATCCTAAGTCAACTAGTGTAAATTTGGCTATATATTACCATGGGGAAATTGAAGGTAACGCGTATGTGGGTGGAAAGGTAAGAAAAATTGACTACGTGGATGTTGAGAAGTTAAATTTGCTGTGTTTGCATGAATATATGCAAGATTTATTCACTATGGGTAGTGTAATTAAAGTTTTTACTGCTGTGAATGATGGGTGTAAAAAAATTTGCAATGATGAAGATCTGAAGAAATATGGTAGGAAGTATATGAAAAATACTAGGATTATCCCCGCTTTATTGAGAAATCTGATCAAGAAGGTAAACCTAGTGTGCAGATTAGGGAGGAAAATGTAAATAAAGAAGATAAAGCTGGGGGGTGGGGGTGGGCAAAGGAGCCTTCACTTGATTTTTTTAAAAGAGTGGATAACACTGATGAGTGGCTTGCTGAATACGCATGTAGATATCCTGGCAAACTACCAAATCAAAATGAAACTGAGCAGGCTAATAAGGATGAGAATGTAAATCAGGATGATTTTATTTTTTTAGAAGAGAATCTGAAAACTTATGTGACACCCCGACTTCTCGACCGTACAAGTACGCGAGCCACGCGTGTGAGTTTTGAGATATAGGATTTATTTAAATTCCTTTTTTGTTATTTTAATTTCGCGATATAATTCATTTAATTTGAATACTTGAAATTTATGTGAATTTAATTTCCAGCTTCGTGAATTCATTACGTGAGTTATGTATTTAATTTTCCGAGCATGATTTATATGCTTAATCGGTTTTAATTGTAACATCTTGAAACCTGTGGACTTAATTGATAATTTCTATGGACTTATTTGTAACATTCTCATATTGGGTACTTGATTGAATTCATTTAAATTCATTAAGGACCAAGTTCTAATTTTCCTTTTCTTCCTCCCTCATATACACGATATATCATCTATACACACATATGCATGCATTTCATTCTTCATTTCAAGAACAAGATCAAGGCAAACTCTCTTCCATCTCTCCCTCTCTACTCGATCCAAACAAGGAAGCCTAGGCCAAAGATTTCACTCCAAATTCTTCAAGAATCATCACAAGACTCTATCTCTTTCCCTTCCCCTTCTTTTCTTCATTCAAGGTGATTTCTATGTGTTTATATATTTGATGAATTTGAGCTAATGCTAGGGCTTTACGACTTTATGGATTCCATGACATATAATGAGCATATGTGATGAGTTTGAGTTAGTTTCATGCATTTTTAACTTCAGTTCATAAAGGTTTGATACATTTATGAGCATGGAGTATTTGAGGGTTTATTGATTGAGTAATTGATGATCTAAGCATGTTTGAGTGTATTACATGTTGTCTAAGTGATATATGATGGTTATATACTTGGTATGCATTGGTTTCTTGTGAATTATTGAGCTTTGGAGTGAGTTTGTGGGTGTTTCCTTCTCCTCCCGTACGTGCCTTGTTCTGTATTTTGAGGGTCCCGATCGGGATCCTTGACAGTGTAAAAATTGTCCCGGCCGGGATATCCTGGCAGCAGGCTGCCTGTTGCAGCCTCCCGGCCTGCAATAAATCTTTGTAAAAACCTTCCCGGCCGGGATGCAAGCCAGAGTTTGTGTTTGTAATT
Organism: Lantana camara; assembly: GCA_037501455.1. Taxonomy (NCBI): domain Eukaryota; kingdom Viridiplantae; phylum Streptophyta; class Magnoliopsida; order Lamiales; family Verbenaceae; genus Lantana; species Lantana camara. Next base: position 22,143,110 of record CM074855.1, on the reverse strand, counting down.
CTAGTTTGTTGTTAACTCGTTCTCTAGCGAATCCTTTCTCATTTCTTTATTTATGGGACATTAATTGTGCACAAGAACATGCCATTTATATAATGAGATCTCACAATCATGCCATGTTCATTTTTATCAATTGCCGAGCGTCATACTTAGTTCATTTTGAGTCGAGTCTCACTTGTGTCCTGTTTCCCTTATCCAGAGGTTTCTCAGGAGGACGTTGAGCCTGTTGTGTAGGGTTCGAGGAGTTCTTTTTTGTCTCGATTCAGGTGAGGAATTTATAGGTTATATATTATGAACCCTACAACCTTTTACGTGAAGTTTTGGGCCAAAACCTATATTATACTTATACTTGGTTTGTAAATGTTAAATGATTTCGATAAAACCTGTTCCTGTCCTGTTTTGGCGAGAACCTGACACTTCCTGGGGCTTGTGTATTGAGAGAACCTGGAAAGCATGGGCTGACGGCTATCTCTTGCACAAGTCCCAACAAACTCGGACCACCCGGATGTTCACCAGGAGGTTTGGTGAATTGAAGGGGCTCCCGATCATTGGGATTCATGTACCCATTGATCATCCTATCCTGGGTGGTAAGGGCTAGCTACCCGAACCACCAACCCGGAGGAAAAAGGAGTTTATGTGCACTTGAATTTAATTCCGTAGTAAGTGAAACTTAATTTCTTGCATGATCCTCTAATAGCTACATTCTATACACTAAAGGAGTACGGTTGGAGAATGCTCACTCGCCGTGCCACTGATCACTTTTCTGAAATAAACTTAATGTTGTAATTCCATACATTGATATCCCGTGTTTCTACTTGCTCTTTGAAAACCTTGTATGGAATTATAGCTTGCTTGATCTTTACTGCTTTATATATTATTTATACCATTCACTCAGTCTTGTAGAGACTGACCCCTCCCTTCTTTGTCCCTCAGGTACTTCTTGGCGTAACTAGGCGGGAAATTGCATTAGTCTTTGTAATTTTGTGTCTAGTTCGTGTCACACTTATGTTTTACACCTCACACTGTTATGATTACTTACTTACTTTTACCTTGTACACTACTTTGGGAGGCCGTGTGGGCCGAGTACTCTTACTTATGTTTTGCAAGAACTTATGTTTCGAGGATTGTACATTTTGGATTTTTAGCTATGACTATGCTTCCACATTCCTGTTATATTCTTGTTTCTCCTGTTGGATTATTGATTTGATGGTACAGGGTTAGTCCCGCCTAGCCAGGAACCGTGTAGTGTCCCCGTTCGTTAGGATTGGGCTTGTGTGCGGACTGCATTCGTATATGAGCTTGGTCTTGGTGCGAGGGATGTGGGGCCCACGCTAGGGCGTCATATCCTAAGGTGGTATCAGAGCCCGATTGCAAAACCGGGGTCCTAACATCGGGTCTGTCTAGGTCGTTCAACTTAGGAACAACTTGTCAACGTGTTCTTAGATATACTTGTTAACTCCTTGATATGTGAACTATTTAGGCAATGCATTCTTTGCTTTCATAAGCATAAATTGATCAAACATGTATTTTCAGTGTTTGATCTTATAGGATGCCTCCTCGAAGAGACCGTGACCGTTCTCCAGGCCGTCATCGTTGTCGTGACTGCTCACCAGCATCACCAGAGAGGAATCCTCGGGCTACTCCCTAAAATTTCATGGAAGCAGTTATGAATTATGTGGAGAGACGGCTTCGGGAGAATCCACCACCACCTCCGGCTCCAGTTTCTCCCCAGGTTCAAGAAGGGGGTTTATCTCAGGCTCAAAGGGATTTTTGTTCCTATCATCTACCGTAATTTCATGGTGGGAGCGATGTACTTGCCGAGATTTGGCTCTGCGAAATTCAGGATATATTTAGGGTGTGTCGTTATAGCCCACAAGAGATGGTTGACCTTGCAATATTTCAACTTCAAGTAGAGGCTCGAAATTGGTGGAATACCGTAAATATCACAATTCAAGCCAATGGGAACGAACTCACATAGGAGGTGTTTGTGAGAGAATTCAAGAACAACTACATTCCACCGTCGGTGAGAACTAGAAGGCTTCGGGAATTCCTTGATTTGAAGCAAGCAGGAAGGACCGTGAACGAGTATATATTGGAATTCAATAGGTTGGCTCGTTATGCTTCTCATATTTTCGGGGATGACGAGCTCAAGGCTTTGCAATTTGTGGAGGGTCTTTGATACGAGATCAAGGATATGATCGGGGTTTCTAACATGAGAACTTGGGCGAAGGCCACCGATAAAGCTTTGAAAGCCGAGGCTAAGATCTTGAAGAGTAAAGCAAGGACCTTTTCATGCCGGTTCAAGTTTGGGAGCGGGAAAGAGGCCCGTATTTCAACAAATCCATACCCACAAAGGTAATGATAAGAAATAAAAATCCGTGGGGAAAGATCCAACACTACCGGCTTTACCGGCTTCACCACAACAACAAGAGAGGCCTGGTTGCACCTATTGTGGACATCCTTCTCATACATACCACAATTGTCGCCGCCGGTTGGGTCTATGTTTGAGGTGCGGAAAAGTGGACCATAAAATTGACACTTGTCCGGAACCGCCACCGGGAGCTCAACAAGGGGGGCCAAAGGCCATTGATCTGTGCTCGTGCTTATGCTATTGGGGGTGAAGAACAAGATGTTGATATCGACCCCAACGCCGTGGTGGAAGGTACTATACACATTCATGGCATACACATGTTGGAAAACACGAATCAGAAAGCAGTGAAAATTTAAAAATTTTCCAACAAAAGGATCTTGGATTCGCAATCGTGTATCCAAATTCGTAGGGATAAGAAACTTACTTTCTTAATTGTCTTTCTTGAAGCGTTTCAAGCCACCCAAGAACGCTCTTCTCGCGGCTTGATCCCCTCTCCTTGGTAAAGCTCGAATCTTCAAACTTCTAACTTGAAGCTCTCTAGAGATAGTCCACCAACTTGACTACAATCTAACTAGTAAGGATGCTAGTTCTCTAGTTAGTATTTAGGCTTAACCTAGGGTTTCGTTTATCTCGGAGAAAGGATGGTGTTCAACACATGAACCAAAAGAATTGCCAATTAGCTCTAAGCTCCCCTATTTTTAATAAGGGAGTGGCCGAAAATCCCTAGTCCTTATGGGCTAAGGATTTTGGTCCCTCTCTCCTATTACTTGATCATCAAGTAATTTTGACTTTGACGTTGAATTCAAATTCAAATCAACTTTCAAGAGAGCTAAAATATCCAAACTATTTTTGGATAATTTTATACTTTATTTATTTAAAATAAATAACTTAATTTTATCTAATTAATTAATTCACAATTAATTAACTAGATTATTTTTCTCCAAAATAAGACTTTCTTTTTAATTCAAAATTAAACCAAAGTCTATTAAATAATTAACAAATTAATTATTTAATATATATATATACAATATATATATATATATTCACGTGAGACACGTGTCATAATGACACGTGTCACTCACGTGACCCACACGTGTGATTTCACACGTGTGGAACCCTCTTGGCCCGATTAACTCGTTTAATCATTTTAAAGCCTCAACTCATGTAACCAAGTTGTTGTGTGTGACCCTCTAGGTTCTCAATTCAATTAGCAGTGACCCTAATTAATTAATTCACTAATTAATTAATCAGTCCACAGATTAAACGACCATAGTCTAGCAACAGGTGTTTAACCCCTAGCTGAAGTGGAATGTTCGGATTCAACAGAACCTTTAAGTCATTGATTCATGTGAGATACAATCCTCCTACTTACTATCTCTCAACCAAGATCTAGGGTAAGGGAATAATCAGAACCCTAATAATCCGGTCTTAAAGCTAAGTGCATTTCATATCCATTTGATCTCAATCCAAGAAACCCTTTTCTTGATGTCTTGATCTACTACCTTGGCCAAGGACTCCATATGGCATATGAATGACTTACACAATAAGAGATCACCTTGCAAATGCAAGTGTAGGTCCTTTCTTGATTCTCATTCACTTTCATGAATCACTTGTGCAGCCCCAGTATAAGCCTTGAATCAGTTGTCTAAGGCGACACCCTTTAAAGCTTATACCTAAGACTACAGAGTTAACTCATAAAGTGACAAGGAACCTCAAGTCTAAGGATCAATTAATCACATCAATGACTCGTGAGATATTTCCTAATCTGGAAGTTTCCATTTCCTGAAATAGAAACTTCCTTTCCCATTTAGGAATGTTCTCACATGGGGCACCTCAGTGAACTTACTTATTAAAGTAAGCACCCTCATGTATCACGTAAGTATCAACTATACACTTTGCACCTCCATGAAACAAGGTGGTCCTTCTTAAGGGCATGATCCCACAAGCAAGCCTTAGAGGAGTCAGGTTGACACTCCCACTGTCGGTAGGACTCATCGGCTTGGAGTATTTTACTAATCATGACTTATGTGATATAGGGCTCGTTTCATGAACCATTTCACCTAAATGGCAGAGTCCTAAAGTCATCAGGATTAGGGGAGTTCTCATACATGCACAGCTAAAGTAAACGCATACCAAACAAGAGCATATAAAGAAGTGTTACCTCAATTCGTTATTTCATTCAAAGATTGTCTGTAAGTACAATAAGGAAAAGTACAAAGCGGATATACAATCGGCTTTCTAGGGCACTATTCGTAACAATCTCCCACTTGCCCGTCAAAGCCATTCTAAAGCTACTCTAAGTCCCATCTTCTGAAAATGACCTTGGAAAGCTTCTCGACTAAGGGGTTTAGTAAGTGGATCTGCCACGTTCTCTGCTGATGTGACCCTCTCAATTTGCACATCTCGTCTTTTGATAATATCACGGATTAGGTGATACTTCCTCATAATGTGCTTGGTCCGTTGGTGAGATCTTGGTTCTCTTGCTTGAGCAACCGCCCCAGTGTTGTCACAAAACACAGAAATGGGGTCTTTCATGCTAGGAACAACATTCAACTCTTGAATGAAGTTTCTAATCCAAACACCTTCCTTAGCTGTGCAGCTAAGTTGTAGCACCCCAAGCGGTGGGGCACCACACCCCCGCACTATGACCCGATACGTGGTACGAAATGGAAAATCCGCACACGCACCAAATCACAGCGAACGGGTGACAAACGAAAACACACACACTAGCTAGGCGGTACCTAACCCTGTACAAGTAAAATAAGCAAAAACCTGTACGCGGAAGCGAATCAAAATATGAACTAACAAAACTTTAATCAACAAAATACAGAAACGGGTTCAACTAATTCCACGAACCTGTCCTAACCTGTCCCGAATTCAAATATACAACAAAGACGGGTTCAACTACTCCATGCCCTGTCCTAACCTGTCCCGAAAATTCATATGATCAAAGCAAACACATCAACTTGTTACAGAACATACTATGTGCATAATTATAAACGGATGCAGATCAGAGATTCTCAACTTAAACAAATGGATACAGGCTCAAAAGACACGGACTCAACAGACAAGACTCAAAGCCGCCTAGCTCGAACTCCAAGAACCTGAACCTGCAGACTGGAAACAAAGGTGGGGCGAGGGTCAGTCCACTGACTGAGCGAGGGGGCTGAACACACACCAACACATATATACGTATAGAGCAAAGCACGTATCAAAAGAAAGATTATGAACCGGGAATAGGGTTTTGCATACCAAAACCATTTTCAAAACATACTTATACATATCTTTTCAAATCAAACTTATACATATCGTATCTTATCTTATTTTATTCAAAACTTAATAACTGAGCATAATCATACCAAAATTTATACTTAATCAAATCATATCAGACTGAACAAACTCGTAACATGTCGAAAGAGAAAGCTCCTATCCCGTTTCATAATCAACCTATCATATCATAATCATATACCCGGCGAGTACGGGTCTCCCACCTTACTTCCATATCTATCAAATATAAGCAAAACATAAATACTCACAAATCAAATCATATCAAACCCGTATCCAACCCCAACATCGGGAAGTCTACACGCGGGGTACGGGCCCACATCGTGTAACTCAATATACGCGGGATAGCTAGTCCACCTCGTACCTTCCCCGGTTATACACCGAGGGCTCAAAGTACCACGCCTCCTCAACCTCCAAAAGTCGCACGTGGATACTTCAAATGGAGAACGTGCACAGGCCAAACTCGACGGCCCAACACCGCCTCGAGCATTCCTTACCCACGTCTCCGGGGCCCAGCAAATCAGAACAGAACATATCATACCATAACTCGCTACAAACAAACTTATCAAATCGTAACAGACTTACGTACCTGATCAGACATACCATACCTTGCAACTTAGCATATGCTATAAACGTACCTCTCCGTGTCATCCTAATCCACAGCTGGTATGAAGACACACGGTTTGGAGCATAGCCTCGTTGCAAAACATTTTAAGCTCATATACGCCCATACGTATAATTTCAGAAGAATTCATATCAAATCGAATTAACAAAGTTCATAACATATTATAAGACATATATTTAATATATATATAGTATATATATTCGCATGCGAGCTTGAAAACGAGCACAAAGGGTGATAGGTCGCTTTAACTAAAACAAAATCCTAAAACCTCACCTTACACCGACGAAACGGAAAACCTGAGTCAAGAAGTCCCACTGGAACCCAAACAGCTGACAAACACTCCCTGGACAACTGAACACACACAGAACACAAGACTCAGACTCCAAACACAACCACAAAGACGCACGGCCATGCTCACGAATACAAATGATGCAACATATAATACATATCTATTCAATCAAGTCATTCAGAGCATATTATAATTCATATTCCATATCAAAAGTTGCATACTTATAAAATTCATAACATTAATTACATAAAATAAAGTAGAACATTAAGAATTCAAATCATATCATGCACCAAGTCTCACGAAATTAACATGAATTACATAACAATAAATATATAAATTACACAATGGCATATTTCACAATATAACAACAATTGGCATACTTGATCAATTTATTCAAATTAAATACAACGTATCTTTTCATAATTCATTTGTTATGTTTTATAAAATATCATAATCAATTTAATTTCCAAAATTACACTAACATCCCCTCAAACAATAATTATTCTCAAATAGATGGGCGTAAAACGAGACAAATAAATTCGATAAATCACGAATCAAATATTCATACATCATAGCATACTTCCACGTATCATACAACTCATAATTTCAATTTATAGCACATACGGGATCAAATTGCACAATTAAAATCAATTAACGAATAAAATACAATAACTTCAAAAATTCATATAAAATCAACCGGACATCCGATTGACGAACGGGAAGTGGCGTTGGACTCACCACGACGAGAGGAACCTACTGTCCGAAAGTCGCCGGAATGCCGCCACCGCAACCGGACGAACAGCCATCGGCCGCCACCGGAATACCGCCTCCGGTGGTCGGAAAAATCCCCGGAAGGACAGAAACATGCGCCTCGGCCTACTCAATAAAAACCCTCAACCAATTTCAGAAAATAGCAAACACGTGGGACTTCGTTAAAGAAAAACCGACCCAAATCCCAACGACGGAAACTGAAATTAAATACAAACCGTAAAACGAAAATGAAATCCGAGCATACCGTTGGAAAGCTTGTAACGAGCCCTACGAAAGCCCCAAGTCAAACCGCCGGAAAAACCGCCGGAAAATCGGACCGCCGGTCCAGGCCCGGTCCGCCACCGGTCTGCCGCCGCCGGCCGGTTCTCTGACCGCCACCACCACGAGTAGATCGGACTCGACCTCAGGAACAACTTTTGTGAAGATGTCATCACCAAAACCGGCCGGAAAATGGCCGAACCGCCACTCCAAAGTCGCGCCGCTGCGTCATCGCCGGAACCACCACTTCCGCCGCGATTCGCTTGAAAAGGAGGCCGAAAATGGAACGGGAAGGTCCAAAAACGTAGGGTAGGGTGGTTGATGGCCGGCGAGGGTCGCCGGAACGCCGCCGGCGTGGAGGTGGCGCAATCCCGCCACCGTCGGACCTCCGCTGCTCCGCCGCTGGTCACTTTCAGGCCACGAAACTGGTACGGTTGTGACGGGCTCGTCGAGCTGATAAATTTCCACTATCAATTCGTCGAATTCCGTCGAGAAACGAGGGAGAACGGGCTAGTATATGAAAACGCACCTTCGAGTGTGTGTGAACAGTGAAAATCGCTGGAGAAGACGACGCTGGGCTGAGGTCTGATCTTTGGCACGCAAAACGAGGATCCGGGGTATATATCTCGGGTCCTCGTACGCAAAAACAATCAAACGAACGAGCTAACGACATCCGAATTGGGCAAACTTAGAGTCTACGGACTCGTTTCGCCGCCCCGGACGCGTTGAAGGGGTCAAAGAGGTCGAACTCTCGACCGAACGAGAAATGACCGAAAAACCCCTTAAAAGAGAAAATTACAAAGGGGCCCCTAAACTCTAAAAGAGTTCAAAACAGGGCCACAGAAAAATAAAATCACATAATTAAACACATTAAAAGGTTGGAACGCGGCGTACCTTATACGTCGAACGAACGGGGTGTCACAATCTCCCCTCCTTCAAAAGGACCTGTCCTCAGGTCCTAAGGTCGGATCTTGAACGACGCTGAAACGAATTCCACTTCAAGCTTCCGCTGCGCAACTCTGGTCTAGGCGAACTGCAATTCCTGCAGGATACTTCTCCCTTAGCTGGCATCAACTCTATTCATGGTGACCCGTTGTCCCTGAAGTTCCACTGAGCACTTGACCGTTGGTCACTTCAACTCAATCGATCCTTACTAGGCCACTGTACCCAAAGCTCAACACTGACGCTTCCTCGTCGACTGCAGACCAGCACCAGGCCACACTCAACTCAGCCGCGACAAACAAGAGAGAATCCCATCTCTCAGCACGTAAGAGAGAGAGAGCCCCGTCTCCCAGCACATCAAAAGAGAGAACTCCGTCCCTCAGGCACAGAATTGAGAGAACCCCGTCTCTCAACCACGTAATCGAGAGAACCCCGTCTCTCATCCTAAGTCTGGCAGACTTCCACATCTTCCAAACATCCTAGTTTGAGAAAATCCAGCATTTCTCAAACCCTAGATTCGAGAGAATCCAGCATCTCTCGAACATCTAACTCCAAGAGAATCCAACATCTCTTGCTCACATAATTTAGAAAGAATCCAACATCTTTCTATCACATAAATAGGGAGAATCCCACATTTCCCTAACACATAAATAGAGAGATCTCAACAACTCTCTAGCACACAAGTTCACTTACACAGGATTCATACATACACACATCAAAATAACACTGGATGAAAAACATGAGATGCATGTATAGTGTACCTTTACCCGACTGATATCGGTGTCCCTAGAGTATAGACTCATCATCCATGCTCAACTCAAGGGGGATATCGTGATGGGATCACTGTAAGATAAAATTACAATATGCTTGTAGGTGCATGAAGGGTTAGTGAGTCACCAAAGAAATTATAACCACTGAAGCACAACAATCCACGCAAGCATGTAATCCATTCAGTTACAAGAATTCACAACAACAATAAATCTCAAGTTATGGAAATTAAATCAATTAGCCACGTTATTACAACCGAACAACATCAAACATTACACGTTGTCAAATACATCAAGAAAAATAAAATATAATTGCTTGTAAAATGCATGGATGCAAATGCCATGAATGCTTAAGGTACCGTTCACCGTAGAAATGAAGTCGAGGTTGGCAATTCTTTAACTTGAAAGGATGATCAAATCCTTAACTGGCCGTAGTTCCAACTTCCCGTTCAAATTTTGCATTCTTTAGTATTTTCTTTGAATCGCGGGTCGCCAAGGGGTCTTGAATCGACTGACTTGCCTCTCGCAGAAAAGTGATCCATGGAGTCTCTTGAAGTCCCAATAAAATCCTCAATACTCGGGAATTGCTATATCTTCCAACGATGGAATCTCTCAGAACAATCCTTAATCATGCTTCCCACCGTCGTTTGTAAATGATGTCCCTCGTCCTTAGTATTTGATAAAGTCGACCCTCAATGACATCGTCACCAAAATTCGGTAGTTCATATAGTTTACCCTTTTCCTTTTGTACTGGTATAGCTGCCCTCGTTGATGTCTTTACAACAGTCTGACCCCCACTTCAGAGCCCTTGAATGGTACAAGTGTTTCGATTTCTTCGTTGCCACCTCACGCTATCCGGAGTTGGAAATTCTGGTGTTCCTATAAAACATGTTACCCCCGAGCTCCTCCAAGTAGTAAGTACATATCCTGAAGGCAACTTAATAGATAAAAGATTTCTTGTTTTTCCCCACGGTCTTCTTATCTTCAGAATTATCTAGCATCACTTGGACATTTCCACGGCTTGGAAGTACGATTTCTTGAACCTGAAGTCTTCTACGCTCATGGAATTAGCATTCTGTATTTTCTTTAGTAATTACTCTCCGATTGTTTCCCGAGTCTTCTTCATGGTTGTCACTCTGATCAAAACTTCCTTGGTTCACTCTTTAGGAGTTCGTAGAATTAAATGAACTCCCTCTTTTTTTTTTTTTTTTTTTTTTTTTTTTTTTTTTTTTCCTTCCAATTGTTTATACATGATCGCCCGAAATCCACCCAATACCCCGAATGTGTTAGCTTGATCATACCTCTTCTGGTCAACCCCGGTTCGAATCCCAATGTTGCTTCCTGTCTTTCAACTAATCCCACATCACGACAATTCAGCTTGGATCTAGAAATACCCCGACTTTCATCAAATCATTTATGAGGCTATGAGTATCGCATCGTGTAGAGAGATTGACCACAACCCAACATTCTATCTTACATGCATTCACCCTATATCTTGAAGCTATTGGCTCGATCGTATATTTTCTAGTCAAACCCTGTTTGAATTCAAATGTTGCTTCGACCAAGACAGCAGGTAGTGGATCAGGTAGGAGAACACCTAAAGTACAACCACGAAGCTAATGCATGTGGGATTAGGGATGTGAATGGCGTGCACTCATATCCAGCAAAGAAAGTAGTCAAGCACGTAGAACAATATCCAAAATAATTAAAATTTACTCCAATGCATGATGCACGTGCCATGTATGCATAATACCCGTTTTTATAGCAGTAGCATTGATTCCTTGTTATAAATTCTTGTAGAGGTCCATTTGCTTTTCATCCAAGTAGTCAGAAGATGAGAGTTTCAAATCCTCCTTCACGAATTTGTAGCAGTAGGAAGTGTTGTCTCGATCAACTTCAATTTTTGACATCAAGGCAACACCCTATAATTCACAAATGGACCAAATATCTATGCATGTGGGTTAGTACGTGGGTATGTCAAGTAATGAAAGCAATTAAGAACACTTAAGTAATGCAGATGCAATACGTAATTTAATAAAATTTAATCATAACAATAATAATTTTACAAAAATCATAATCATAGTGTGCACACAACCACATAAGCTCGGACAATTTCATACATACAAGTCGAAATTTCACATCAGACGAATGCAATGCACAAGTATTCCTATGCCGTACGACCTAAACTGACACGACACAACTCCAGAGCACCGGTTCTGAACCTGGTAGCTCTGATACCACTTAAGATGTAGCACCCCAAGCGGTGGGGCACCACACCCCCGCACTATGACCCGATACGTGGTACGAAATGGAAAATCCGCACACGCACCAAATCACAGCGAACGGGTGACAAACGAAAACACACACACTAGCTAGGCGGTACCTAACCCTGTACAAGTAAAATAAGCAAAAACCTGTACGCGGAAGCGAATCAAAATATGAACTAACAAAACTTTAATCAACAAAATACAGAAACGGGTTCAACTAATTCCACGAACCTGTCCTAACCTGTCCCGAATTCAAATATACAACAAAGACGGGTTCAACTACTCCATGCCCTGTCCTAACCTGTCCCGAAAATTCATATGATCAAAGCAAACACATCAACTTGTTACAGAACATACTATGTGCATAATTATAAACGGATGCAGATCAGAGATTCTCAACTTAAACAAATGGATACAGGCTCAAAAGACACGGACTCAACAGACAAGACTCAAAGCCGCCTAGCTCGAACTCCAAGAACCTGAACCTGCAGACTGGAAACAAAGGTGGGGCGAGGGTCAGTCCACTGACTGAGCGAGGGGGCTGAACACACACCAACACATATATACGTATAGAGCAAAGCACGTATCAAAAGAAAGATTATGAACCGGGAATAGGGTTTTGCATACCAAAACCATTTTCAAAACATACTTATACATATCTTTTCAAATCAAACTTATACATATCGTATCTTATCTTATTTTATTCAAAACTTAATAACTGAGCATAATCATACCAAAATTTATACTTAATCAAATCATATCAGACTGAACAAACTCGTAACATGTCGAAAGAGAAAGCTCCTATCCCGTTTCATAATCAACCTATCATATCATAATCATATACCCGGCGAGTACGGGTCTCCCACCTTACTTCCATATCTATCAAATATAAGCAAAACATAAATACTCACAAATCAAATCATATCAAACCCGTATCCAACCCCAACATCGGGAAGTCTACACGCGGGGTACGGGCCCACATCGTGTAACTCAATATACGCGGGATAGCTAGTCCACCTCGTACCTTCCCCGGTTATACACCGAGGGCTCAAAGTACCACGCCTCCTCAACCTCCAAAAGTCGCACGTGGATACTTCAAATGGAGAACGTGCACAGGCCAAACTCGACGGCCCAACACCGCCTCGAGCATTCCTTACCCACGTCTCCGGGGCCCAGCAAATCAGAACAGAACATATCATACCATAACTCGCTACAAACAAACTTATCAAATCGTAACAGACTTACGTACCTGATCAGACATACCATACCTTGCAACTTAGCATATGCTATAAACGTACCTCTCCGTGTCATCCTAATCCACAGCTGGTATGAAGACACACGGTTTGGAGCATAGCCTCGTTGCAAAACATTTTAAGCTCATATACGCCCATACGTATAATTTCAGAAGAATTCATATCAAATCGAATTAACAAAGTTCATAACATATTATAAGACATATATTTAATATATATATAGTATATATATTCGCATGCGAGCTTGAAAACGAGCACAAAGGGTGATAGGTCGCTTTAACTAAAACAAAATCCTAAAACCTCACCTTACACCGACGAAACGGAAAACCTGAGTCAAGAAGTCCCACTGGAACCCAAACAGCTGACAAACACTCCCTGGACAACTGAACACACACAGAACACAAGACTCAGACTCCAAACACAACCACAAAGACGCACGGCCATGCTCACGAATACAAATGATGCAACATATAATACATATCTATTCAATCAAGTCATTCAGAGCATATTATAATTCATATTCCATATCAAAAGTTGCATACTTATAAAATTCATAACATTAATTACATAAAATAAAGTAGAACATTAAGAATTCAAATCATATCATGCACCAAGTCTCACGAAATTAACATGAATTACATAACAATAAATATATAAATTACACAATGGCATATTTCACAATATAACAACAATTGGCATACTTGATCAATTTATTCAAATTAAATACAACGTATCTTTTCATAATTCATTTGTTATGTTTTATAAAATATCATAATCAATTTAATTTCCAAAATTACACTAACATCCCCTCAAACAATAATTATTCTCAAATAGATGGGCGTAAAACGAGACAAATAAATTCGATAAATCACGAATCAAATATTCATACATCATAGCATACTTCCACGTATCATACAACTCATAATTTCAATTTATAGCACATACGGGATCAAATTGCACAATTAAAATCAATTAACGAATAAAATACAATAACTTCAAAAATTCATATAAAATCAACCGGACATCCGATTGACGAACGGGAAGTGGCGTTGGACTCACCACGACGAGAGGAACCTACTGTCCGAAAGTCGCCGGAATGCCGCCACCGCAACCGGACGAACAGCCATCGGCCGCCACCGGAATACCGCCTCCGGTGGTCGGAAAAATCCCCGGAAGGACAGAAATATGCGCCTCGGCCTACTCAATAAAAACCCTCAACCAATTTCAGAAAATAGCAAACACGTGGGACTTCGTTAAAGAAAAACCGACCCAAATCCCAACGACGGAAACTGAAATTAAATACAAACCGTAAAACGAAAATGAAATCCGAGCATACCGTTGGAAAGCTTGTAACGAGCCCTACGAAAGCCCCAAGTCAAACCGCGGGAAAAACCGCCGGAAAATCGGACCGCCGGTCCAGGCCCGGTCCGCCACCGGTCTGCCGCCGCCGGCCGGTTCTCTGACCGCCACCACCACGAGTAGATCGGACTCGACCTCAGGAACAACTTTTGTGAAGATGTCATCACCAAAACCGGCCGGAAAATGGCCGAACCGCCACTCCAAAGTCGCGCCGCTGCGTCATCGCCGGAACCACCACTTCCGCCGCGATTCGCTTGAAAAGGAGGCCGAAAATGGAACGGGAAGGTCCAAAAACGTAGGGTAGGGTGGTTGATGGCCGGCGAGGGTCGCCGGAACGCCGCCGGCGTGGAGGTGGCGCAATCCCGCCACCGTCGGACCTCCGCTGCTCCGCCGCTGGTCACTTTCAGGCCACGAAACTGGTACGGTTGTGACGGGCTCGTCGAGCTGATAAATTTCCACTATCAATTCGTCGAATTCCGTCGAGAAACGAGGGAGAACGGGCTAGTGCGTGAAAACGCACCTTCGAGTGTGTGTGAACAGTGAAAATCGCTGGAGAAGACGACGCTGGGCTGAGGTCTGATCTTTGGCACGCAAAACGAGGATCCGGGGTATATATCTCGGGTCCTCGTACGCAAAAACAATCAAACGAACGAGCTAACGACATCCGAATTGGGCAAACTTAGAGTCTACGGACTCGTTTCGCCGCCCCGGACGCGTTGAAGGGGTCAAAGAGGTCGAACTCTCGACCGAACGAGAAATGACCGAAAAACCCCTTAAAAGAGAAAATTACAAAGGGGCCCCTAAACTCTAAAAGAGTTCAAAACAGGGCCACAGAAAAATAAAATCACATAATTAAACACATTAAAAGGTTGGAACGCGGCGTACCTTATACGTCGAACGAACGGGGTGTCACATAAGTATTCGGCCTCAGTGGTCGAATCTGCAGTGGTAGTTTGCTTGGAACTTTTCCAACTCACTGCTCCGCCGTTTAGGCAGAAAATGTATCCTGACATTGACTTAAAATCATCTAAGTCAGATGCAAAGCTTGCATCGCAATATCCTTCGACAGTAAGATCTTTCTGACCTCCGTAAACTAAGAATAAATCTTTAGTACTCTTTAAGTACTTAAAAATATTCTTCACGGCAGCCCAGTGACCATCTCCAGGGTCAGATTGGAAACGACTTGTAACACTAAGTGCATAAGCCACATCCGGTCGAGTACATAACATTGCATACATTATGCTACCTATTGCTGATGCATAAGGTGTATGAGTCATTCTTTCCTTCTCAAGGTTAGTCTTAGGACACATCTTCTTTGAAAGACATGTTCCTACACTCATAGGAAGGTCCTTAACCTTTGCTGACTCCATATTGAATCTCTTCAATACTTTGTCAATGTACATCGACTGTGATAGTCCTATTAACCTTCTAGATCTATCTCGATAGATTTTAATTCCAAGGATATAGGACGCATCACCAAGATCTTTCATCTCGAATTGGTTCGATAACCATATCTTAGTCACTTTCATGTCATCCTTCGAATTCCCAATAAGAAGGATGTCATCAACATAAAGTACTAAGAATTGCACTGAGGTCTCCAATTCCTTTCTACACACACACGATTCATTCGAGATCTGAACGAAGCCAAACGCTTTGACTGATTCATCAAATCGAATGTTCCAATTTCTAAAAGCCTGTTTCAATCCATAGATTGATCTTTGGAGTTTGCAAACCTTTTGCTCACTCCCACTGAATGTGAAACCTATGGGTTGCTCCATATAAATGTCTTTATCAATGTCACCATTGAGAAAGGCAGTTTTCACATCCATTTGCCATATCTCGTAGTCATAATACGCAGCAATGGCAAGCATGATCCGAATAGACTTTTGCATTGCAACTGGTGAAAAAGTTTCATCAAAGTCCACGCCGGGTCTTTGAGTGAATCCTTTTGCAACCAGTCTTGCTTTGTAGGCTGCAATGCTTCCATCAATTCCAAGCTTTCTCTTAAAGATCCATTTGCAACCTATGGGTTTAACCCCATCAGGCAAATCTACCAAGGTCCAGACTTGGTTGGAGTTCATGGAATCCATTTCGGATTTCATGGCTTCTATCCACTGTTCAGAGTCAGAATCTGAAAGTGCCTCCTCATATGTTAAAGGATCATTATCCTTTTGAGAGATTTCATGGAAGAATCCATACCATCTCTCCGGCTGTCTAGGAGTGCGTTCAGAACACCTTAGAGGAGGATTTTCGTGTGTATCGAAATTCGTGATTGGTTGTGGTTGGTCAGAAGGGGACGTTTCTTCAGTGAGTGGTGTGGGATCACCTTGTACTTCTTCTAATTCTATGATCTTGCCTTTCTTTTCTTTAAGGAACGGTTCCTCAAGAAAAGTGGCATTTCTGGAAACAAACACCTTTTGCTCAGATTGATCATAGAAGTAGTATCCTATGGATTCCTTAGGATAACCTACAAAGTAGCATAAGTTAGAACGAGATTCTAACTTATCTCCCACTGTCCTCTTCACGTAAGCAGGACAACCCCAAATTCTTAAGTAAGAATAACTAGGGATTTTACCATGCCACATTTCATAGGGCGTTTTAAGGACTGACTTAGAAGGAACTAGATTCAAAATTTTTGCTGCACTTTCTAGGGCATAACCCCAGAAAGAAGGTGGTAAGTCAGTGAAACTCATCATGGAACGAACCATATCAAGTAGGGTTCGATTCCTTCTCTCAGAAACTCCATTAAGCTGAGGAGTTCCCGGAGGAGTCCACTGAGAGATAATCCCATTATCTTTGAGATAATTAAGGAATTCTTCACTAAGATACTCGCCTCCTCGATCAGATCGAAGTGCTTTGATCTTGTGACCAGTTTGGTTCTCAACCTCCTTTTGAAATTCTAAGAATTTCTCAAAAGCTTCAGATTTATACTTCATTAAGTATACATAACCATACCGACTGAAGTCATCAGTAAAGGTTATGAAATACTGATGATTGTTTCTAGTGCTTACACTAAGCGGTCCACAAACATCAGAATGGATCAGATCCAAGACCTTAGTGGCACGTTCCACAGTCCCTTTAAAAGGAACTTTGGACATCTTTCCTTTGAGACAGGATTCGCAAGAAGTCAACTCTTTGAGATCATTTTCAGAGAATGATCCTAAAGTGTTTATCTCGCTAATTCTGTTCTTGGAAATGTGTCATAATCTAGCGTGCCATAAGTGAGTTGAAACTTTGTCATCTCTCTTACGTTTAGTTTCTCGTTGTATATTCATAATATTGATATTTTGAGTTAGATAAAGTCCATTACTTAGAGTACCGATGTGAACGGAAGAGTTGTTCCGTTTGATAAAGTATTTAAGATTCTTAATATAAGTTTCATAACCTTCACAATCTAAAATTGGAACTGAAATTATATTACGAATAATGCTCGGTACATAAAGGACTTTATTTAAGACTAACTCAAAACTACCTAAATCTAATCTAATTGTGCCTAAAGCTCGGGCTTCAACGTTTGAGCCATCGCCGATCTTCAAGACACATTCTCCTTCTTTGAGTTGTTGGACTTCACTTAGCATCTGTACATCATTACAGATATGAGTTCCACAACTGGTATCAAGTACCCAAGAACTAGAATTAATAGAAAGATTTATTTCAACGAGAAACATACCTTTCTTTAGAGTAGCCTTGTACGTTGGGCAGTTTCTCCTCCAATTTCCCGCTTTGCCACAATGGACGCAAACATCCTCTTTCTGATCACGCTTCTTCTTTTGGGCCTTCCCCTTCGAAACGCCACCAATGGGCCTAAGGGGTTTCTTCTTCTTCTTTTGGGCTTTCTTGCCCTTACCTTTAGAAGGCCCAGAAGAGGAAGATGGAGCATTCACCATCAAAACCTTATTGTCCTTCTTGATCGTGCTTTCAGCAGTCACAAGCTGACTAATCAGCTCAGCTACAGTAGCACCAGCATGATTCATATTGAAGTTAAGGACAAACGGGTTGAATGATGGTGGGAGCGAAGCTATCAACAAATCCACTGAAAGCTCATCTTTCAGTGGCATGTCCATGGAAGCAAGTTTCTCAGTAAGGGCGAGAAACTTGAGTTCTTATTCATGGACACTTGAACCTTCCCCCATTCTTAAGTGGAACAATTCCTTTGAAGTGTTATACCTTGTAACACGTTCATGAGGGCGGTAAAGTTGCTCTAAGTGGTCGTAAATCTCCCAAGCGAATTCCATGGCCTCATGTTGCCTTTGCAAGTCCGGAGACATGTTAGCCAACATAAGGCAACGGGCTTGGAGATTATCATCCTTCCACTTCTGAATTGCGTCCCGCTCGACCCGAGTGGGAGCTTCCCCTTCGGGACTAGGCTCCCCTTCGAAGAGAACATAAGTTCTCTTCTCAGAATCTAAAATGATCTTTAGATTCCTCAGCCAATCAGAATAGTTGGGACCAGTCAACTTGTTTGACTCGAGGATCGATACAAGAGGGTTTTTTGGTTGCCATTTCAAAACACGTAGAGAATCACAGAATCTACAACCTAAATGGTAAAACAGAGAACTAGTGAGCATGCTGAATTATAACGATATACAAAAGATAAGGTCTTTAATCTAATGTAGCTCCCACTGTTTTTCAAAGATCTATAATTCCCAAAGATCTATGAGGAACACGTTTCCCAATGGGTACTAAGATCCTAAGCATTTTACCTCGAACCCACGACTCGCGGACATTCTAAGTAAAACCCTAGGTAGGTACAACTTACCAATTCTAACACTTTTAGAACTCTTAGTAATTGTTTTTGCATCACCTATCTTTCAATATGGACCCACGACTCGTGCGACATCCATATTTACTTAGGCGTTAAGCTAGACCCATCAATCATAAGATCATGATCAAAACTTAGTTCGAACGACCCACGACTCGCGGACATCGCTCTCGCGAAAATTGACCACGAAATATTGATCATTTAAAATGATCAATTAGGTAACTAAGAACTAATAAGCTCCATTAGCTATCCCACGACTCGCGGACAATAACTAGTTTCACTTACTAAACTTAAAACCTATTGATGGAATGCTAGGAATTTAATTCAAAATTTGCACCTCGAATTAAACACCTATTTGTTCGAAATTAGCTTAATATTAAATGGGAATTTTCGAATCGGCCTCACCAACATATATGTTATCCAATTTTATTAGTCTTGATTAATGCAAGTACACTTAAATGCATTTCAAACAAGCACATAAACTGATAACATGTCCTAGCATAATACTAACATGTAATGATCATGGGTTCTACCTATCTTATGCGTGATATGTGGGACCCACTCCACAATCACAAGTTCTAACATACATGCCACATAAACAGTTAAATCACATAGGGGAAAGCGGTAATAAAATACGAGCCCTATCTCTATTACATTTTACAATTGGAATTCCCCTCTCTAACATTTTGAGGGGTCTTCACTTATAGCCTCCTTGTTACTTGAATGTGGTCCATCTTATTTCATGGGTGCATTGTCTCCTAAATGAAAATAAAACCTCACCACCTATCTCTACTCTCAAATTACGATAAAAAGAAAAAGACATAAAGTAATAAGGCTCAATCTTCATATTGGCCTTAGATAATTACACGGGGCATACCCCGGCCTAAAAAACAGTAATATGGAAGGCCACATAATAAATCTCATAATAGTACGCACATAAGTGAGGCTCCAACCTCAATTGAAAAACGCAATTATAGGGCTCCAACCCCAATTTAAACCATCCATGTGCATAAATTAAAACCATACATAAGTCTAAACCCATGATCACCTAACATGCTTTTGCGAGAATTTAAATTTACCCAATAAATTAAAATTCCCGTTTCAAGTCTTAATGACTTAAAACATGACTTGATGCGAGTCTTATTTATAACAGTTTTCAATAAACCCCAAATTAACAAAAACAAATAAAATTCCAATTAATTTCTGAAAATTAATAATTTTATCAAGATGTATTTTCCCAAAATATAAACCGTTTCAATTTCTCAAAAATCCCAATTTTAAGTTTTATTCAAAAAAATTAAAATAAATATTCAAAAATAAAATTTAAAAATTAAAATAAAAATTGGGACTGGATTGCACGAAGTACGAAAACACGGATTACGAAAAACGGGGCCCTTGCACGAAGAAGGGTTGCACGCCGTAGGCGTGCGCGCGCGCGCGGCCAAGGCCGCGCCAGTGCGGGCGGCCCTTCTCGGCAGCAAGGCGGGTGGCTGGGCGGTCTATCCCGGCCAGCCCTGGGTGGTAACTGGCGGGCGCGCTCGGGAGGCTCCAGCACAGGTGTGCGGGAGGTGCTAGGTGGCTGCCCTGCGCACGCCTAGGCCAGGCGGGCGGTGGCGCGCGAAGCGGGGTTTCGCGTGTTCGTAATCCAGGTTTTTCGTTTCGTGTTTTCGTTCAAAAGCAAAACCAATCCAAGAAATCCAAAAACAGTTTATACAGTTTCAAATCTAAAATAGTTTTTGCAAAAATTAAATTTTGCAAAAACCAATTTTCAGAAACTTTCAGGAAAAATACAGTTTCGTAATTCAGGCTTTCTAAAACAATTACAAATACTCAATCGCATCAAGCCTAAGAATTTCTACTAAATTTAGAATAATTGAGACGAATCCGAAACACGATTAACGAGGTGGCACTGATACCACTTGTTGGAAAACACGAATCAGAAAGCAGCGGAAATTTAAAAATTTTCCAACAAAAGGATCTTGGACTCGCAATCATGTATCCAAATTCGTAGGGATAAGAAACTTACTTTCTTAATTGTCTTTCTTGAAGCGTTTAAAGCCACCCAAGAACGCTCTTCTCGCGGCTTGATCCCCTCTCCTTGGTAAAGCTCGAATCTTCAAACTTCTAACTTGAAGCTCTCTAGAGATAGTCCACCAACTTGACTACAATCTAACTAGTAAGGATGCTAGTTCTCTAGTTAGTGTTTAGGCTTAACCTAAGGTTTCATTTATCTCGGAGAAAGGATGGTGTTCAACACATGAACCAAAAGAATTGCCAATTAGCTCTAAGGGGAGCTCGAGCTCCCCTATTTTTAATAAGGGAGTGGCCGAAAATCCCTAGTCCTTATGGGCTAAGGATTTTGGTCCCTCTCTCCTATTACTTGATCATCAAGTAATTTTGACTTTGACGTTGAATTCAAATTCAAATCAACTTTCAAGAGAGCTAAAATATCCAAACTATTTTTGGATAATTTTATACTTTATTTATTTAAAATAAATAACTTAATTTTATCTAATTAATTAATTCACAATTAATTAACTAGATTATTTTTCTCCAAAATAAGACTTTCTTTTTGATTCAAAATTAAACCAAAGTCTATTAAATAATTAACAAATTAATTATTTAATATATATATACAATATATATATATATTCACGTGAGACACGTGTCATAATGACACGTGTCACTCACGTGACCCACACGTGTGATTTCACACGTGTGGAACCCTCTTGGCCCGATTAACTCGTTTAATCATTTTAAAGCCTCAACTCATGTAACCAAGTTATTGTGTGTGACCCTCTAGGTTCTCAATTCAATTAGCAGTGACCCTAATTAATTAATTCACTAATTAATTAATCAGTCCACAGATTAAACGACCATAGTCTAGCAACAGGTGTTTAACCCCTAGCTGAAGCGGAATGTTCGAATTCGACAGAACCTTTAAGTCATTGATTCATGTGAGATACAATCCTCCTACTTACTATCTCTCAACCAAGATCTAGGGTAAGGGAATAATCAGAACCCTAATAATCCGGTCTTAAAGCTAAGTGCATTTCATATCCATTTGATCTCAATCCAAGAAACCCTTTTCTTGATGTCTTGATCTACTGCCTTGGCCAAGGACTCCATATGGCATATGAATGACTTACACAATAAGAGATCATCTTGCAAATGCAAGTGTAGGTCCTTTCTTGATTCTCATTCACTTTCATGAATCACTTGTGCAGCCCCAGCATAAGCCTTGAATCAGTTGTCTAAGGCGACACCCTTTAAAGCTTATACCTAAGACTACAGAGTTAACTCATAAAGTGACAAGGAACCTCAAGTCTATGGATCAATTAATCACATCAATGACTCATGAGATATTTCCTAATCTGGAAGTTTTCATTTCCTGAAATAGAAACTTCCTTTCCCATTTAGGAATGTTCTCACACGGGGCACCTCGGTGAACTTACATATTAAAGTAAGCACCCTCATGTATCACGCACGTATTAACTATACACTTTGCACCTCCATGAAACAAGGTGGTCCTTCTTAAGGGCGTTATCCCATAAGCAAGCCTTAGAGGAGTCAGGTTGACACTCCCACTGTCGGTAGGACTCATCGGCTTGAAGTATTTTACTAATTATGACTTATCTGATATAGGGCTCGTTTCATGAACCATTTCACCTAAATGGTAGAGTCCTAAAGTCATCAGGATTAGGGGAGTTCTCATACATGCACAGCTGAAGTAAACGCATACCAAACAAGAGCATATAAAGAAGTGTTGCCTCAATTCGTTATTTCATTCAAAGATTGTCTGTGATTACAATAAGGAAAAGTACAAAGCGGATATACAATCGGCTTTCTAGGACACTATTCCTAACAACACATATATGCATTATTTGATCCGGGTGCCACACATTCCTTTCTTTCGTGTAGTTAGGTTTCTTCTTTGCCTCTACTTGTTGGTTGTACTTCTTCGTGCTTTGTGTTTAGTTCTCCTCTTGGGTGGAGCTTAGTGTTAAATCGTGTGTTTAAGGAGGTACCGATGAGTATCGAGGGTCGTGTTTTTCCAGCAGACTTGATTGAGATGCCCATGGACAGATACGGGGCTATCTTGGGCATGGATTGGCTCTTTCAACACCCAGCAAAGATCGATTGTTTCGAGAAGAAGTTTTGTTTGGATTCGGTTGTGTTTATGGGTGAAGGTTTGAAGACTCCGCCACTTCTCTCTTTTACAGAAGCTTATGAGTTGGTTCGTAAAAGGGCTACGGGTTTTTTAGCTTATCTTCTTAACAAGCCCAAGGATCAAACTAAGATTGAAGAAACTGAAGTTGTTAAGGATTTTCTTAGTGTATTTCCTAAGATTTTGGATTCTCTACCACCTGAGCGAGAAAAAGAGCTCGTGATTGATTTGTTTCCGGGAGCTTAGCCTTATTCGAAGTCTCCATACCGAATAGCTCCAGCCGAGTTGAAAGAGTTAAAGACTCAACTCGATGAGCTTCTTGCTAGTGGTTACATCCGACCGAGTTGTTCGCCGTGGGGTGCCCCGGTTCTATTTGTGAAGAAGAAAGATGGTACCTTGAGAATGTGTATTGACTACCGCGAGCTGAACAATATGACAATTAAGAATAAGTGTCCTCTGCCTCACATTGAAGAGCTTTTCGATTTGTTACATGGATCAAAAGTTTACTCTAAGCTTGATCTCCGACAAGGGTACTATCAGCTGCGAATCCGAGAAGAGTATATTCCTAAGACAGGATTCAACACTCGGTATGGGCATTTTGAGTTTATTGTGATGCCATTTGGTCTAACAAATGCCCCTGCAGCCTTTATAGATATGATGTACAGGATCTTCCATCCGTATCTCGACAAGTTCGTTGTGATCTTCATTGACGACATTCCTGTGTACTCCAAGTCTCCCGAAGAGCATGCACAACACCTTAAGATCGTGCTAGAGACTCTTAGAGAGCACCAACTATTTGCCAAATTCAGCAAGTGTGAATTTCGGATTGATCGAGTGACTTTCCTGGGACATGTGGTGTCCGGTAATGAAGTAGAGGTGGATCCCTCTAAGATTGAGACAGTGGTGTATTGGGAGAAACCGAAGAACGCCTCTGAAGTAAGAAGTTTCTTGGATCTAGCGGGATACTAATGAAGATTTGTGAAGGATTTCTCCAAGATTACTGTTCCATTGACCCGACTAACTAAGAAAGAGGTAAAGTTTGAGTGGGATGAGGCCTGCGAAGTAAGTTTCCAAGTCCTGAAATAGAAGTTGACTTCTGCTCCAGTGTTAGCCCTACCCGAGGGTTCTGAAGGGTATGTTGTGTACACGGATGCCTTCGAGAAAGCTAAAGGACCAAGAAAAGAAGTACCCCACTCATGATCTCGAGTTAGCCGCCGTGGTTTTTGCTTTGGTTAAGTTGCGTCATTATCTCTATGGGGTTACTTTTGATATCTTTTCTGACCACAGGAGCCTCAAGTACTTATTCACTCAGATGGACTTGAATATGAGGCAAAGTCGTTGGATGGAATTCCTTGAGGATTGTGATTGTACCATCCATTACCATCCGGGTAAAGCTAATATGGTCACGGACGTGTTGAGTAGGAAGACTAGCGTGCCTTCGTTGGGAGTCGAATCGAGAGTAAATTTCGAGCCTACCGTGTTGAAGGCTCGTGTGGCTAATATTACGCTACAACCAGAGTTGAGGCAGAGAATGTTTGAAGCTTAAGCTACCGTTCTCGAGATTCAGAGATTGGTGTTGAAAGCCCAAAATGATCCAGAGTGTCCGTTTGGTTTGGATGATATGGGGTTGTTGAGATATAAGACTAGAGTTTGTGTACCCGAGGAGTTCAAACGGGGTAATTCTCGAAGAAGCTCACAGGTCGGGTTACTTTATCCACCCAGGAGGGACAAAGATGTATCGAGATTTGAAGCAATTTTATTGGCGGAATGGATTAAAGAAGGACATAGCCGAGTTTGTGAAACATTGTTTGACGTGCCAAAGGGTAAAGGCAGAACACCAAAAGCTCGGAGGCTTACTACAACCTCTACCTATTCCGGAATGGAAGTGGGAACAAGTCACCATGGATTTTATGTCCGGATTACCCAAGACTGAGGGTGGACTCGATGGAATCTGGGTGATAATTGACAGGTTAACTAAATCAGCACACTTCCTTATAGTAAGGATGGCGGATAAGATAAGCAAACTTGCAGATAAGTATGTTTGAGAGATAGTCAGACTCCAAGGTACTCCCCTCAGTATTATTTCTGACAGAGATCCAAGATTTACTTCCAAGTTTTGGCAAGAACTTCAGAAGAGGTTGGGTACTAAGTTTAAGTTTTGTACGGCTTCACATCCTCAGACAGATGGGCAATCAGAGAGGTTGATTCAGTATTTAGAGGATATGTTTCGGGCTTATGCATTGGATTTTCAGACGAAGTGCGATGAACAATTGCATTTGATCGAGTTTGCTTATAATAACAGTTACCAAGCCTCGATTAAAGCTGCTCCTTATGAGATCTTGTATGGACGAAAGTGTCGATCGCCATTGTTCTTTGATCTCGAAGAGTGGACATGGATAAAACAAGAGGGTGTACAAAGAGATGTTAGAAAGACAAAACTCTCGGTAACCACTGAAGATGCAGTTCGGAAAGTTCAGATGATAAGGCAACATATGAAAGCCGCTCAGGACCTACAGAAGAGTTATGCCGATCACCGTAGAAGAAAGCTTGAGTTTGAGGTTGGCGATCGTGTGTTCATGAGAGCATCTCCACGTAAGGGTTTTGCAAGAATTGGCCAAGGAGGGAAGTTAAACCCTCATTATTTAGGCCCTTTTGAGATCCTTGAGAAAGTTGGAGAAGTTGCTTACTGACTAGATCTACCACCAAATTTAACCGGGATTCACAATGTCTTCCATGTGTCTCAGTTGAGGAAGTACTAGCCCGATGATTCATAGATTCTTCCCCTTAAAGAAGTTGAAGTTCATCCGGATTTAACTTTTATCCAAAAGCCGATTAAGATATTGGATCGAAAGTTTCAAGAATTGAGAAACCGGCAAATTCCTTTGGTCAAGGTTTTATGGAGAAATGACAAAACCGAGGAAGCTACTTGGGAAACTGAGGACAAAATGAAGATATTTCATCCGGAATTATTTCCAGGCGAGCAGTGAATCTAGGGACCAGATTCTTTTTAGGGGGAGGAGGTTGTGACACCCCGCTTCTCGATCGTACAGGTACGCGCGCCACGCGTGTGAGTTTTAGATTTAGGATTTATTTAAATTCCTTTTTCGTAATTTTAGTTTCGCGGTTTAATTCATTTAATTTGAATACTTGCAATTTATGTGAATTTAATTTCTAACTTCGTGAATTTCATTACGTGAGTTATGTATTTAATTTTCCGAGCATGATTTATATGCTTAATAGGTTTTAATTGTAACATCTTGAAACCTTTGGACTTAATTGATAATTTCTATGGACTTATTTGTAACATTTTCATATTGGGTACTTGATTGAATTCATTTAAATTCATTAAGGACCAAGTTGCAAATTTTCTTTTCTTCCTCCCTCATATACACGATATATCATCTATACACACATATGCATACATTTCATTCTTCATTTCAAGAATAAGAGCAAGGGAAACTCTCTTCGATCTCTCCCTCTCTACTCGATCCAAACAAGGAAGCCTAGGCTAAGGATTTCACTCCAAATTCTTCAAGAATCATCACAAGACTCTATCTCTTTCCCTTCCCCTTCTTTTCTTCGTTTAAGGTGATTTATATGTGTTTATATATTTGATGAATTTGAGCTAATGCTAGGGCTTTATGACTTTATGGATTTCATGACATATAATGAGCATATGTGATGAATTTGAGTTAGTTTCATGCATTTTTAACTTGAGTTCATGAAGGTTTGATACATTTATGAGCATGGAGTATTTGAGGGTTTATTGATTGAGTAATTGATTATCTAAGCATGTTTTAGTGTATTACATGTTGCCTAAGTGATATATGATGGTTATATACTTGGTATGCATTGGTTTCTTGTGAATTATTGAGCTTTGGAGTGAGTTTGTGGGTGTTTCCTTCTCCTCCCGTACTTGCCCTGTTCTGCATTTTGAAGATCCCGACCGGGATCCTTGGCAGTGTAAAAACTGTCCCGGCCGGGATACCCTGGTAGCAGGCTGCCTGTTATAGCCTCCCGGCCGGGAGCCTTGACAATGTGAAAACTGTCTCGGTTGGGATTGAGTTATAGGAGGGTCCTGGTACTGCTGTCCCGGCCGGGACTAAAATCTTTGTAAAAATCATCCCCCGCCGGGATGCAAGCCAGAGTTTGTGTTTGTGATTCTAGTTTGTGGTTAAATTGTTCTCTTGCGAATCCTTGCTCATTTCTTTATTTATGGGACATTAATTGTGCACAAGAACATGCCATTTATATAATGAGATCTCACAATCATACCATGTTCATTTTTATCAATTGTCGAGCGTCATACTTGGTTCATTTTGAGTCGAGTCTCACTTGTGTCCTGTTTTCCTTATCCAGAGGTTTCTCAGGAAGACGTTGAGCTTGTTGTGTAGGGTTTGAGGAGTTCTTTCCTTTCTTTTGTCTCGGTTCAGGTGAGGAATTTATAAGTTATATATTATGAACCCTACAACCTTTTACGTGAAGTTTTGGGCCAAAACTTATATTATACTTATACTTGGTTTGCAAATGTTAAATGATTTCGATAAAACCGGTTCCTGTCCTGTTTTGGCGAGAACCTGACACTTCCTAGGGCCCAGGGGCTTGTGTATTGAGAGAATCGGGAAAACATGGGCTGACGGCTATCTCTTGCACAATTCCCAACCAACTAGGACCACCCGAATGTTCACCAGGAGGTTTGGTGAATTGAAGGGGCTCCCGATCATTGGGATTCATGTACCCCTTGATCATCCTGTCCTAGGTGGTAAGGGCTAGCTACCCGAACCACCAACCTGGAGAAAAAAGGAGTTTATGTGTTCTTGAATTGAATTCCGTAATAAGTGAAACTTAATTTCTTGCATGATCCCCTAATAGCTACATTCTATACACTAAAGGAGTAAGGTTAGAGAATGCTCACTTACCGAGCCACTGAATTCCATACATTGATATCCTGTGTTTCTACTTGCTCTTTGAAAACCTTGTATGGAATTATAAATTGCTTGATCTTTACTACTTTATATATTATTTATTCCATTCACTGCGTCTTGTAGAGGCTGACCCCTCCCTTCTTTGTCCCTCAGGTACTTCTTGGCGTAGCTAGGTGGGAAATTGCATTTATCTTTGTAATTTTGTGTCTAGCTCGTGTCACACTCATGTTCTGTACCATATACTGTTATGATTACTTACCTTTACCTTGTACACTACTTTGGGAGGCCGTGTGGGCGGAGTATTCTTACTTATGTTTTGTAAGAACTTATGTTTCGAGGATTGTACATTTTGGGTTGTTTGCTATGACTATGCTTCCATATTCCTGTTATATTCTTGTTTCTCCTGTTGGATTATTGATTTGATGGTACAGTTTTAGTCCCGCCTAGCCAGGGTCCGTGTCGTGTCCCCGTTCGCTAGAATTGGGCTTGTGTGCGGACTGCATTCGTATATGAGCTTGGTCTTGGTGCAGGGGATGTGGGGTCCACGCTAGGGCGTCACAACTTATGAAGAGGATGTTAAATTAGATGATAATACTAATTTGGATGACGATGATGATGTAAGTTTGGACAGTGATTATGTTGATGATGAGATGTATGAGGAATCTGATAACACTGATTTAGAAAATGATGATGTATTTTGGGAAGATTTTGTTGATGAAACTGTTACAAAACCAAATTTCACAGTAGAAAAAGAAGATCCTCATGGAATTGTTCAGTGGTTTAATTTTGAGGAAATTGCACCTGACTCTTTTTCTGAAGATGATGATAGTTATGCACCTAAATCACAGTCAAACTCTAACAATGATGATGCTTTATTTGATGACAATATATCTTATAGTGCTAAAGTAGGTGACAGTGATGGGGGTAATGAAAATGAGCTAAATGAGACCAATGATGACAATAGTGAAAGAGAAGACGTTTGTGGGTAATGATGATGATGGATTAGATCTGAATAGGGTATCAGATGAGGAGGGTGGGGTGGACTGTTTTCCTGCATTTAATGAGAACAATGTTTTTGACCCTTTGTTAGATTTGGGGCAAACATTTTCCGCTACAAAGCTTTTCAAAAAAAAGTGTCAACTCACTAGCAATAAAAACCAGGAGGAGTCTTCCTTGTTCTAGGTCTGACAACAAAAGGGTGTATGTGAGGTGCTCTAATAGGAATAAAGGATGTCCATTTAAAATCAATGCAATAAAGGTCGCTGAGTCAACTGATGAGAATGAGCAAGCATTTGTTATAAGAGAGTTGTATTTAACTCATACTTGTGCTGAGACATTCAATGTCAAGAACATGAAAACAGAGTGGTTGGCAGAGAAGTATGTGGCATGGTTCAAATCTGATCCCAAAAGAAATGTTAAGACATTCAAGGATGATGTAGAGGATGAACTTAGTGTCACTGTGACTAGGGACCAAGCTTACGGAGCTAAACAAGCAATTGTGAAAATGATACAAGCTGATCCAGACTTCCAATATACTAAATTGTGGGATTATGCTGAGGAGCTAAGAAAAAAAAATGTTGGATTCACTGTGATTTTAGGGACAGATGATGTGAATGGAGAGTCAAGGTTCTCTAAATTTTATGTGTGTCTGCATGCAATTAAAGTGGGGTTTTAGAGCTATAGGCCAATCGTAGGAGTGGATGGGTGTCATCTGAAGGGTTCACATGGTGGAATACTACTCACAGCTGTAGGGGTGGCCCCTGACAACAACAATTACCCAAATGCATATGCTTTAGTTTCATCTAAAACTAAAGATAACGGGACCTTGTTCTTTACTGCGCTTAAGTCTGATTTGGGGCTGCAAAATGGTGAGGGAGTGACCTTTGTATCTGATAAGCAAAAGGGTTCAATCTTTGCACTTTCAGAGGTGTTTCCAGTAGCTGAACATAGGTTCTGTGTAAGGCATATGGTAGTTAACATGCAAAGTGCTGGTCACAAAGGTGTATCTTTATCAAATGCAGTTTGGAAAGTAGCAAAATCAACCACTGTTCGGGACTTTAAGGATGCCATGAGATTCATCAGAACCCAATTTGCAGAAGCATCAAATTGGTTAAGGGATAAACCTCCTAATGAGTGGTCCAAAAGCCACTTTTTGGAGTATTCAAAATGTGACATGCTCTTAAATAACACATGTGAAATATTTAACAGTTCCATTCTCCAAGCAAGAGACAAACCAATCATTACCATGCTTGAATGGATTAGGTATGCAAGTTTTAAAATGTTTTAAATTGTTTTAGGAATTGATTCTCTTTTCTAAAGATATTATATTCAGTTACTTGTTGTTGTTGAATTGCATGAAGTATCTGATGAAGACATTTCAAAAGAATAGAGAGGCTGCTAAGAAATGGGGTGGTATATTTATTAGTAGTAATAGTTGTATACTTTTCCACATTTGATTTGTCTAATGTATATACTTTGTTTTTTTAGGACTGATTTGCCCTACAATTGCAAAGATCATTGAGAGATATGGGAAAAGGGTTGAAGAATGCAGGCCTATTAAAGATTCAAGAGCCCATTTGCAGATACAATGTAACAACGGTACTCGATTTGCTGTGGATCTGGATGCATGAACCTGTAGCTGCAGGAAGTGGCAATTGACAGGGATCCCTTGCAACCATAGTCTAGGTGCCATCTACAATGAGAAACTAGATGAAGCAGACTTTGTTGCAGAGTGTTACCATGTGAGTATCTACAGGAAGGCGTATGAAGAAATTGTGATCCCTTTAGGCAACAACCAATTGGGGGGAAAAACTCTATTCGTACCACCTCTATTACCAAAATTTGGCAGAAAGGAAGGCAGCCTAGCCAAACTAATAAGAAGCGTTGGTGAAGTTAAAACGAAGGGAAAGTTGAAGAAAAAGGGGCCCCTTATTAGGAAATTGAGAAGATTTCAAAAAACTATCCACTGTGGTCATTGTGGTCAGCGTGGACACATTGCACTTTTTTATGCAAACCTACCTGATAGTGCTGAGGAAAAACTGGAGCGGCTGAAGAGAAGAGCATTTATAGTATGTATTCTTTAATTACAAACTGTGTATTTTTGGGAAAAGTGTGATATAACTATTATTAACATATATTGATGTCATTACTACAGGAGAAGGGACAAAGTTCTCAAGCATATGCAGATGATGATATGAATGCAAATGCAGTGGAGGAACCACAAAACTTAGATGCTGAAGATGAGGTATGTCTAATTAGTATTCTTGTTTAAGCACCTATATTCTTGTTCACTTTTGATAACTTCTATATTTTTACTATGCAGATAAATCATGACATCCTACCACGATTGCCTCAAGAGTTTGTGAGTGAGGAACAACAAGTGAATGATAAGAGCAAATTCTATAAGTCAAGACCTCTTTAGTGACATTCCAAACTGCACTGTCCTAGATGATCCAACAACACAGAGTCCTTCAATGTTTGAGCAGCTGAAGATGGGGAATCCTTAGTTGCAAAAAGCAGTTGGTAAGCACACAATCACAGTTGAAGAAATTGCAAAAATGGGCAGATCTTATGTTGCTAAAAAGAGGAAGAAAACCTTGGGATTGAGGCAAGTGAGAATGAGGGTTTCCCCCAACATTGAATGAACAAGATTTGCAGCTTTCCCAACAAAGCATTTCTGGACCAATGAAGAACAAGAATATTGTTGTTAAAGGTGGCAAGAAGTTTTTGGATTTGTCTGGGACAAAAGACAAATAAAGGTGTTCTGAATGCTTTTATGACTTAGATGATTCAAGTTGGAAAACAATGCTATTTGGTGTTTGATGCTTTTGTAGTTATTAGTATGTACGTTGACATTTTACCTTTTTGTTGGTTGCTTATTCATATCTTTTTGTTTTGCCTTGCCTAAAAAAAAAATTTGAAATGGTTAAAGTTTGTTATGTTATGTATGAACTCTATGTATTTTGGTATTTGTGCGCAACCAATCATGTTATGCAATACAATGGAAATTTCTCTTTGTTAAGTTGAGTTAGATCTTTTTACCTCTATTTTCGGTAATGTTTTGTATTATAATATGGTTTTATAATACTATGGTTTTCATTACATAAATTTAACAAACATACAATACAACAAATTAAAATTTTTACAAACATAGGGGACAAGTACATTTCCACTTAGAAGCAAAAAAAAAAAAAAAAAAAGAAAAAAAAAAGAAAAGAAAAAGTTCACACATCATACACTACTAAGGATTGAATTTTTACATCATAAAATGCAAGAAAAAGATATAAATGCAGATTATGGTGACAAGCAGCCTCTTTTTTAGCTTTCTCACAATTTCATCCCTCATGAGAATTTCATTTTCAAGCACGGCAATTTTAGCTAACTCTTTCTCCAGCTCCGTAATCTCAGCTTCATGGATCTCGATTCTCTTCAATTTACTCTCCATCTCCTCAATTTCATCTTCAAGCTTGTTGATCTTCTTGAGAAGGCCAGTTATAATCTTAGCTCTCTTACACATTTACCCATCAACCCACTACAAAAACTTGCATCTCTGCAACAATTTGGATGAGCAAAAATGGGGGAGAAATAATCACATTTCAAGGCTCAACATAATGGAGAAAATTATGAGGGTGAGAATCTTTCCATTTCAAAGCAACCCAAAAATCTCCTACCCCGGTTATCTGGCTTCCACGACGTCCTCATCACCACCCCCCTTCCACAATAGCAAAGATGAGGAAAAATGGGGGAGAAATAATCACATTTCAAGGCTCAACATAATGGAGAAAATTATGAGGGTGAGAATCTTTCCATTTCAAAGCAACCCAAAAATCTCCTACCCCGGTTATCTGGTTTCCACGACGTCCTCATCACCACTCCCCTTCCACAATAGCAAAGCATCTGAAGGTTACCTTGAAAGGAAGAAGCATTGTGGTTGAAATTGGAGCTTGGTGTTGAACTAGATGAATCCATTCTTTCTCACTGTGAGTGGAGGCAAGAATTAGGGTTCACAAAGGGAAAATAAAAACATTTATGTTAAATTGAAAAACGTGTTCTGATTTGATAGATTTTGGAGGGATATATTCCCTTCTAATTTAATCCTACTAGGCACTGTTTTTTATTTAAATTTTTTCTCAAAAAAGCCACATATATGAGAATAACAGACGTGGCATTCACATTTTGGACATGTATGAAATACTCTCCACGTAAACACTAATTCACGTACATGTGGCCTTTTCCGGCGTCAGCAGGATGTTTCCAGTGAAAACATGAACGAAAATGCTAACTTTTGGACTTAGGGGGTACTTTTTTCACCGGAAAAAATTTAGTATCGAAATTGCGAAATGGGGTTAGTTGGTATACCATTTTGGCAATTTTCTCGGCTATATAGTATGAGACTAAAAATGCAATTTACTCAAAGATAATTATTATATAAATATATTAAAATTATTATTTTTTTATTAATGCTTATTCAATAATATTTTTTATATAATAAATAAATAAATATATAGTATAAGATAATATCATGTTAGTATTATAAAATTTTAAAATATGAGTGGAAAGTGATAAAAATCATATATAAAAAAAGAAAAAGAATGCAAGTGATGAGAGAGAAAAAGAGAAGTTAAGAAATAAAGTAGGATAATATCAATTAATAAATAAATAGAAAAAAAAATATTTTTAAAATTCAAGAGACCAAACTCGGGTCTCTCACTTAATATAATAGTATAAATAAGGGTTTATACACACAACATGTACTGATAGATGATTGAAAAGTAAAAGGAATTAAAATGATCTCTCTTTTAATTTTGATTGTCGATCAATATAATTATTTATTATAAATAAATAAAATAAAAGATAAAACACATACTTTTAATGCTATTATAATGAATTTCTACCTCCTGCTCTTATATTTCATTGGGATAATTACAAATAGGCTCCTAAAATTTGGCGAAATTACAAATTACCTCTGAGGTTTGAGAAATTACGAACTCCCCCCTAACCTGTTATCTCCTCCGTTAAATTTAACGGAATGTTCAAAGTTTACTATTTTGCCCCTAATATGCTGAAACTCAGGGGATTTTATGCAATAAATAGCTCAAAGTTAAGGGAGTTAATGTAAAGAGTGAGATTCTTAGGGAGTTTGTTATAAGCACTTGAGTTTTGTTATAAGTACTTGAGTTTTGTGTCTACCTAGCATTTTTATTTCAATGAATGCTATTTAATGATATTTTAATATTTTTATGATAAACTAGTTTCATAACTAAAGTTCAAGGTAGATGCATTATCGATCACCAACATTTGAAATAATTGTTTAAATGACTCTGAAGGATATTTATGTGAATTTACTAATGCATTTATTGATATTGGTGTGTTTGTTATAATTTTCAATTTTGAGGGAAAAAAATTGATATTGCACTAATTGATATTTGTGTTGTTTTTTTATATGAATTTTTGTTTTGAGGAAAATTTGGTTATAATTGCAAATAAGTTATCTTAAATCAACTTTAAATGGACTTGTACAAAATATAATTAAAACTAAGATATAAATATAAGAGGGAATTTATAACTTTCTATCATACTTCATAAAAATAAATATGCATGTTGAAAATCCAAAATTAACTAACATTACAATTATATCATTAAACTCTAAGTAAAATTACAATATACCCGTAAGGGCATTTCTGGAATATAAATTTGAGTTTAAACGGTGTGATTAATGGAGATGAAATTCACTACAAAAAAAAACGGGATTAGTGACCGCCAGATCGGTCACTAATCCTATAAAAATCGGTCACTGATTGGCATCAGTGACCGATCAGTGACCGATTCTGATCGGTTGGTAAAAACCTCGTAACTAATTTATTTAGTGACCGATCTTTATCAGTCACTAAATTAGTGACCGAAATATCGGTCACTAATGTTAAGGAGAGGGTCACTAATCAAATTATCCACCTTTGTTAAGTCGGTCACAAATCGGTCACTAATTTAGTGACCGCACATAAATCGGTCACTAAACTCCTAGACGACTTCAGTCACTAATCGGTCACTAATTTAGTGACCGCACATAAATCGGTCACTAAACTCTTAGACGGCTTCAGTCACTAATCGGTCACTAATTTAGTGACCGCACATAAATCGGTCACTAAACTCTTAAATGAGTTCAGTCACTAATCGGTCACAAATTTGTGACCGATACTGGCAGTCACTAATTTCAATCTAAATTGTTATGCACGATTTTGTGACCGATACAATCGGTCACTAATTTAACTGATCTCTAATTTTAATATTGATTTAAAATTGTATTTTTTATTTTTAATTCCTATATTATTTTAATGAATCAATTAAAAACATATTTGAAATAAACACAAGTAATAATACCAAACAAAATACTTTTAACATCCTAACATAATATCACAATCATATTACAAATTATTCAATTAAAAGTATGAACCTTCTCAAACATTAACAACAAGTCAAATAAGTTTTCATCAAGCTTTCAATCACCTTCATTGTTCCATATAAAAACTCCAAAAGACTTCTACTTGTTGGATGTTTGGCCAAAATTAGCCGCTTCCAAAGTATTCAATCTGTCTAAGCACTTGGCCAAAGTCGCCGATAAAACTTCTTCTCTTTGTCTTGCCTCCTCGGCGATCTTTTTTGCTTCCTCCATGATTTTTGCTTCTCTAATTGCAGCCTCTTCTCTTTCTTTTGTTAACTTTTCTTCAATCAACCTCATTTGTTCTTCATTGATAGCAGTGTATGAAGATGATATCGAGTTTGATTGGGAAGAATTTGCTCCAACTATATCTCTATAGTGGATAGTGTTCCCAAATGAATAAACTCTTCCTTTAGATGGGCCACCACTTGCTTCAATCCACTTTACAGGATCAAACGAGCCTTCGGGAGTAGGGTTGCTATCATCCTGACTACGTGCCTCATAGTTTTCCTAAAAAATATCAGTAATACCATAAATTGTAAGTATACATAATTCACAAGTAAAAATATATAACCACTAATTCAATTGCAAATGATTCCCAAATATAAATCAAATACACCAACAATATCAAAATCACAAATGAAAAACATGTCAATTCCTGTAACAAAATAACAAAATCAAATGAAACTAAGTAGCTATTTCTGATCTCATTCGGTGATTTGATGAATTAAAGCCATAATTTTTTCTTTTTTATGTTATTAGTTAGACTAACCAGAAGACAACGTTTCACTCTCTCTATGTGCAAATTGCTTTCTTGAAGACCAACATGTGAGAGTGGTGTAAGAAAAAAATAAAACATATAATCATTTGGCTGTATATATATATAGAATTGAAAGAGACATGAATCTTTGTATAATTACCCTCATCAACAGCTGATACAATAGATGAAAAATGTTCCCCTTATATGATGAGATGTTCATTACCCCAATCAAGAGGAAAACATCACTACTCAAAGTAAAAACAATTCCTATCAAATCACCATAAACATCACTAATCAAAGTATCAACCATTCCCATCAAATCACCATAAACATCACTAATCAAAGTAACAACTTATTCAATTACCAATTATATCAACAATGCCAAAAATCTCAAATGAAAAAAAATATCAAATTCATTAAAATTACCTTAACTTTTTTAGACCTTGGATCACAATACTCTCCTTTACCCTTTTGTTTTCGGTGGGTTCGATCATGAATTTGAACAGGTGTAATTTTCACAGTTGGATTGTCTGCTGCCTACAAAAGAATAAGGAACATATTAAAGAAATATAAGAATGACTTAAAATAATATACATAACATTACGAATAAATAAATTAAACAAACCAGTCTACGTCCATGCTCCATATGTGAAATTGAACCTCCTGTGTGCCGAGTAATCGATCCATCTACTTCAGTCATTCGATTTTGCCTTGCCTTTTCGGACTTCTCTTTGTAGTTTGGCTCACTCATGTAATCCACAATTTTGTTCCAATCTGCTGCCGACATATTCTTTGGAACAAATTCTCTCATTTTCTCCAAATCTTCACCACCAGCTTGCTTAATTGCATTTTGCTTGAACCTATAGATCACTTGTTTGTAGTTTCTCGTATGAGTTTGCTCCCATGAATGTCTAATACCACTATCATGCTCGGGCAACCATGAGTAACGCTCCTGTATAAGAGAAAATGAACAATCCATAATTATATCTTATCTAATTTTTAAAATTTTGAAATATTATAAACAATAACTTACTTTGAATTTTTGGAAAAGATATTCTTTGTAATCTGATGGAACTAGTTCCCATGTAGCACATCCTGGCATGTACCTTCTCAAGATATCCATCACTCTACGAGATACGATATCTGGTATGAAGCTGCATGATAATTTCAAACATTATAACAAACCAAAAAATTTGAGAGGTGTTGGAGGAAGAAAAAAATTAGCTTGGGGATTGAAGAAAAAAACATTGCGGCTATTAGAGCACCCATCCACATTAATATCTTATTAATACTAAACAAATATTACATGTATCTGCAAGAAACAAACAAAAGTTCAAAACAAAGCTAACTTTGGTAAATATTGAAAGTTGGAAAAGGAATTATAACAATAATATACTTTTGGCCCCTCAAATTTTATTTAAATGATTCTTGATCCCTAGAAGTGTTGTACTCGAATAATTTAGTCCCTCTTAGTCATGTTTTAACCATAAAATGATCATAATCTAAATCATTGAACTCTACCGAACCCTTATGAAACTAGCACCAAATTTTTTATTTCAATTATGAATTTTATCTTCTTTTTCATTCAGGTCAAATGTTTTTAGTAAACCATTAAAATTATGAGAGAGAACCGACTACCGAGAAATAATTATGCTAGAAAAGAAATCAACAAATTTTTTCTCTTAAACTCAATTGTCTACCTATATAAATGTCGTGTGTGATTAGGTAAAACAAAAGAGAAAAAACACATAATTGAAACAACAAATCCAACGTACGTGAATCTAAAATACTAGTATTTATTTTTCCTTTTTTTTTTTGGTCAAAAGTATTTATTTTTCCTTTTCGAACAATACTAGTATTTGTATATAATATAATCAATACAATAAAAAAATATACCCAAAACACATTACCTGTCATAACATGGCTGAATTAAGTTACCATTGTTTGATACACGACTCCGTTGGGTATCTTCTTGTGCACCAACTTGAGAAGAATTAGATTCCACATCTCTAATTTGCTGGTGTGGTTGTGTATTACTTTCCTCTACATCCGGAGCTGAATCAAAGTGAGTATCTTGTGGGGATTCGTCATGTAATTGCCTAGTTGAAGAACTAGGAGGCTCCAATCGATTAATTTGTGATGTACCCGAAGATCTTACTCGTTTACCTCGACCTCTCCCTCGTGTTGGCATCCTAAAAGAAAATCAATCCTGTTAGATGACTCGTGCACATATTATAATTAGATAGTGACAACATTTGGAAGCAACATGAAAGACAAAATGATTGAATCTAAATGTATGAACCTCACAAATTTAAGCATAAAAAAAAAAAATCTTCATGCAAATGAACACACATGAAAACATCAAACACACACATGCAAATAAAAATATACGATACACATAAATTTACCATAATCAATTGCAATCCATATCATCACCACTAATTGGTTCAACATCTTCCCATTCATTTTCATTAGTGCCTCCTTCATAATCTTCGGCTTGATCTTCATCCTCCTCATAATTCATCCCATATCTTCGAATTTCTTCTAAGGATACTTCTATAGGATCTGAAGCTTCATCTACTAAGGAGCTTGAATGATCAAGTTCAACTGTAATGATGGTTTCCATAGGTGCAGGAGCATTATCTTCTTGAAGTGGACCATCAATATTTGGTCGATTTTGTATTGTCATATGGGGGATGTTTATCCTACTTCTTGCTTTTATTTTGCACACAGCTTTCCAATCACGTCTTTCTCTAGATTTGGTAGGAAAGTTTGTGTAATACACCTGTTGTGCTTGTTGAGCCAAAATGAAAGGATCATCTGTGTTAAGCTTTCTTTGATGGTTGATCTCAACAAGTCCAAATTGTGGATGCACTTTAACTCCTCTATTAGAAATATCATACCAACAACATTTGAATAATACCACTTTATTTCCTTCACCAAAGTATTCTAACTCCAAAACTTCTTCCAACATACCATAGTAATCAACTTCATTCTCGTTCCAGGAGTTACCCAATACACATACACCACTATTCATGGTAGATTTGTGTTTTCCAAATTCAACAGTGTGGAACTTAAATCCATTGACAAAGTACCCATTATATGATTTAACCCATCGACTTGGACCTTGCGCTATGCGCTTAACGCTTTCCTCAACAATGTTGAAAGGATTCATCACCTATTCATATTTACTAATCAATGTTAGAACTACAATTATATGTTAATTTATTAATTTATATAAATCATACTCACATAATTTTGTAACCATGTTGGGAATTTAGAATCTCGTACTCTCCCCAGATCATCACTTGTTAAAGATGGATTTTGACTACACATCTCTTCGTCAAAGAGACTACAAAAAAGTGAAAGAGTATGTATAATATACAGAAAGTATTATTATTATTATTATTATTATTAATATTATTATTATTATTATAGAGCAACAAATGAAAACTTACGTTACTAATGGAGTGAGTTCATCACAATTCAAGAGCACATATCTATGTGCTGAATCGTATTCACTATCATCTCGAAATAGCCGACCACTCTTTTGGCTTCCAATAGGCCTGCCGGGATGGCAAAAAATTCGAAAACAACTTGAATTTCTCTCCCCACCATCATCATTTCTTGGGACTCTATTTAATCGTGTTTCAACATCACCATCAAAGTACAGTGAACAAAATGTTGAAACTTCCTCAATAATGTATGCTTCTACAATAGAGGCTTCCACGCGAGCTCTATTCTTGACTTTTTTCTTTAAACGACCCAAAAACCTAAGCGTCATGTTAGCATATAAGTTATAATTCTTTTGATATTTTAACATATAAAAAATATGAACTTATGTATAATTATACCTTTCAAAGGGATACATCCATCTGTATTGAACAGGTCCCCCAACTTTAGCTTCGTAAGCTAAGTGAATTGGAAGGTGTTCCATGACATCAAAGAATGCAGGCGGGAATATTTTCTCAAGTTTACATATTGTTTCAATAATGTTTTTCTCCAATTGCTCCATATGTGATACATGTAAAACAGTGGAGCATATATCTCTGAAGAAAACACTTAACTCTGATATTGATTCCCAAACAGGTTTAGGCAAAAGATCACGAAAGACAATTGGAAGCAATCTTTGCATGAATACATGACAGTCGTGACTTTTCATCCCATAAAACTTCCAATCTTTCTCATTTACGCATCGAGCTATATTCGAAGCATATCCATCCGGGAATTTCAATTTTTTTGCCCATAGACATACCTCCTTCACTTGTTCAGCATTTAGTGTGTAAGATGCTTTCGGCTTGAGAGGTCTTCCCCTTTGATCATAATACATGTGTAGCTCAGGTCTATTACAAAAATTCTCTAGATCTTTTCGTGCATTTCCATTATCTTTTGATTTACCTTTGACATCTAGCACTGTATTAAATATGTTGTCGAACACATTTTTCTCTACGTGCATGACATCCAAGTTATGCCGGATCAAGTTTGTACACCAATAAGGCAACTCCCAAAATATGCTTCTTTTAACCCAATTATGACACTCACCAAACCCAGGTAGGTTCTTAGGGTTACCGAATGGGTCAAATGTTTGTTCAGGAAGTTGATCCACACGCCTTCTAACTTCTGCACCTGACAAACGTGGAGGAGGAGGATCTTTTTCACGTCTACCTTTTGTAAACATATTCTCTTGTTTTCGGTATATGTGACGTGGTGGCAAAAATTGGCGATGGCAATCAAACCATGATTGTTTCATACCATGTTGCAAACGAAATGCCTTTGTACGTTCCATACAACACGGGCATGATAACTTTCCATGAGTGCTCCAACAAGAAACCATGCCAAAAGCAGGCAAATCATTAATTGTCCACATAAGAGCTGCTCTCATTTGAAAATTTTGGTGTCTAAATGCATCATAAGTTTCAA
Organism: Lantana camara; assembly: GCA_037501455.1. Classification (NCBI taxonomy): domain Eukaryota; kingdom Viridiplantae; phylum Streptophyta; class Magnoliopsida; order Lamiales; family Verbenaceae; genus Lantana; species Lantana camara. The sequence continues at coordinate 22,101,956 of CM074855.1, read as the reverse complement.
CTCCTTCATTCCATAACTTTTTCAATTCATCGATGAGAGGAGGCAGAAACACATCCCATTTTTTGCCTGGAGATTTAGGACCAGGGATAACCATATTCAAGAATATATATGGTTCATCCATGCAAATTCCAGGAGGAAGATTATACACAACTAACATTACAGGCCAACAAGAATAAGGAACATTTGAGTTATTAAATGGGGTGAAACCATCTGTGCATAGACCCAAACGCACATTACGTGGTTCCGACGAAAATGATGGATGAGAACTGTCAAAGTGCTTCCAAGCTTCACTATGTGCAGGGTGTCCCATACTATCATCTTGACATTCATTGTTATAATGCCATGTCATTTGCTCAGATGATGCTTTAGATGAGTAAAGTCTTTGTAACCTTGGAATTAAGGGCAAGTAGCGCAATACCTTATAGGGAACATCCTTTTTTGAAGCTTCATTTCTAGGCTTATACCTATCATGTCCACAAATTTTGCATTTTGTCCTCTCACTATCCTCTTTATAATATAACATGCAATTATTGATACAAGCATCAATTTTCTCATAACCAAGACCTAGTTTTCGAACCATTTTCTTTGCATTATACATGGTACTTGGAAGCCTCTCATCTTCGGGCATCGTACTCTTCATTGTTGAAAGGATGCGGTCAACACATGAATGAGATAAATTGAAATCAGATTTAATATTAAGCACTTCAGAAATAGCAGAGAGCCGTGTATGTTTTTTACAACCATGCCACAAGGGTTCTTCTGCATCTTTCAATAAATCAAAGAACTTTTGGGCATCGGGATTAGGTGGTTCGTTTGTTGGATTTTCACCCCCATCAAACCCCCAATCAAAGTTTGGACCCGCTGTGTCCATAACCATGGTTCTCATTCTGGTGCTTCCATTATCTATAAGCCCCGAAGATTCTCTACTAGATTCACGCAACCAAGGTTCTCCATGTGCATCCCATCTAGTGTAACCGTGCTCAAATCCATGTTTTATAAGGTGATAGTGAACATTATCACGATTCAGTGACCGATCAATGACCGACTAATTCACGAGTCACATAATCAGTGACTGATTAGTGACCCATAAAACATGGGTCACAAAATCAATGACCGATCTGTGACCGATCTGTGACTGAATTTTATGCAGTCACTGATCGGTCACTGATTATTACATATATGTAATATCAGTCACTGATCGGTCACTGATCGGTCACTAATCAGTGACCGATCAGGCGGTCACTGAAAATCGGTCACTAATCCTGTTTTTTTTGGTAGTGATTTGTGAGTGAGAATGTAAAGGTCAAGGAGAGTTCGTAATTTTTCAAAACCTTAGGGAATAATCTGTAATTTCACCAAATCTTAGGGGGCCGTTCTTAATTATCCCTATTTCATTTCATGTTTCTACTCCCCCTCCACCCAAAATAAAAAGGCCTAAAATGCCTCATATGTTTAGAACTTTCCTTTTTCTTTTGCTAGCATCAATTTCTTAATCATACACTTATTACGTAATAAATTCTAAAAGAAGTATAAGGAATTATTTGTTCACATAGCCACCTTAAAGATTTTAAATTCTAACACAATACATTAACAAATTTTTCTTTTTTCCTTTCTGTACATAGATTAATCGTCTGTTACAATTTCCAAGTACCAAAAACAATCCAATTATCCAAATCCAAAAACTATAACAAATGCTCGCTTCTAACTACAACCATTTCAGTCTTCAGACAAGAGTTCTTGCATTATAAGCATAAGATTTGGCAAAGTAAACATAAAAGGCTAAGGAAACTACATTGAGCCCTGCTAACAACCAGTAGAAGTAATCAAGATGTGCACGATTCAAGTTGCTACAAAACCAACCATCCTGATGTCCATCTCCATGACTCGTCATCTTCTCAATGACGGAGATCAGAAAACTGCTCAGAAAACTTCCGACGCCAATTACACCGAGGAACAAAGAGAGCCCCGTACTTTTCAATGCTCTAGGAACTTGATCATAAAGAAACTCTTGGAGACCAACCAAGGCGAGTGCATCAGCAACCCCAAGAACCACGAATTGTGGAGCCAACCACCACACGCTCATTGGCACAGTTGCATTGGGCAAATCGACCAATCCATTTTCCACAGCGGTTTCCAAACGCTTCCTCTCGATAAGGGCAGCGATGGATATGGATAATATGCTGAAAAACATGCCGGTTCCAATGCGTTGAAGTGTTGATATGCCGGATGGCTTTTGGGTTATGGTCCTTGCGACGGGAACCAAGACCCGGTCGTAGAGTGGAATGAAAAGGACAACCGAAAGGGACGTAAGAGATTGGAGAGTTGCAGATGGGATCTGAAAGGAGGTGGTGATGTAACGGTCCATTGTAGCTCCTTGCTTCACGAATAGCGTTGAAGATTGTGAATATACAGTAGCATAGGGCAAACATGACAAACATATCGGAAGAAGCCTAAGAACGGTCTTTGTATCTTCGATGTTGCCATTAGTTCCGCGTAAGGCCTCACCAAGATACCTACTTAAAATCCAGAACACTTTATTTAAAAGGCTCACTCAGGCGTTAAATATTTTCACTGGGATAGTTAAGTTACAATTGCATATACTGAGTTTTGGTCGAATTACACAAACTTTCCTTTAACTTTTTAGAAATTACAAAAACCTCCCCTAAAATAATCTAAAATTTGGTTTAATGTATCTTATTATAATCATGAATTTATGTACTGATAGTAAATTTCAATGGAAAAATTAGATATTCATTCAATACATTATAGATGGAATCATCAAAACTCATCGATTAAGGTGTCATTTAAATTATTTAAAAGGGAATTTTTTGTAATTTAATTTTTAAAACCTCAGGGGAAGTTTATGTAATTAAGATAATCCTCAAGGTATGTCACTTTAATTCCCAATATCTAACAAAACTGAGTTAATTGCATGATCAATTACCTGTGTTATGGCTAATGATTGGAAATACAAAAAACCCTGTGAAATTAAAAATTGCAATGAAAATGCCGATACATCTAGTGCACGTTTTTGCAGTAAAGTTACAAAACAAATTTTAAATTTTACAGGGTTTTGTTATAATAAAGTTTTTTCATGCTCATTATGCATAACATAGGGGTTGGGTGCCGTTAACTCGTCAGTACATTTTAAAGAAAGCATAGAAAGATGGATCATTACCTATTGTGAGCTCCTTCAAATGTAGGAAATATAGAAGCTTCTTCTTCAACCGTTATCTTCAATGGATTCCTTTGATCTCTGCTTGCACCAAATCGATAGGTCATTGATCCAATCAAGAAAACGACAAGCGCGAAGCACATCACAATGCACGGGATTCCGAAGCCAAGTTCCCAGCTGAGATTATCTTGAATGTAGCTCAAAACAAAGAGAACTACCAAAACACTGACGGACAAGCAGAAGTTCCACCAGTTGAAGAAAGAACTTTTCGCCTTTTGTTCTTCTTGATCTTCATCGTCAAATTGGTCGGCTCCAAAAGCTTGTAAGCAAGGCCTGTGCCCTCCTTCGGCCAATGCAACTAAATACAACGAGAAGAAGAAGACGACAATCTGAAGCATAGGAGGAGAACAATCCATGCTGTAAAAAGCGGTACTTTCACAAGCAGAGGAGCTAAATGCAGCTGATAGAGATAATAAACCAAGCCCCTGTGATCCCATCACATTCAAAGAATGAAAGCAATAAGCATTTGAATGACCGACCAAAATAAAAAATAAAAAAATAAGCACTGAATGTCACATTTTGATCAATTTTATAAGAACTTAATTATTGAGTATAAAATTCATAAAATCGACTAATATGACCCTAAAAGTGAAAATTTTCAATCCCTTCATGAAATTCATAGAATCTTCCCATCTCCATATGTAGTACTAGTTAGTAGTTTATTATTCCATCGATGTGGAACAGGTTAACATGCCCACAACATGCCTCCATGTAGTAAGTGTTAATATTTAACATGCCTAAGCTCGAACAATCAGGTATCAATGGCGGTTCAGTCTAGAGGTTGAAATATAAATGCAAGAAATAGTATGATCCAACGCCATCTTAAGTAGTATGTGTAAGACCTAACTTACCTCAAAAGCTAGTTCAAAAGGTAAGGTTTGATCAAACAATATTATTAAGTAGTAAATAATTTATCAGAAATTACCAAGATGTAGAACATAGAGGCAACAATAATCATCCGAAATCGCCCCAGAAACGAGTCAGCAATGAAAGCACCGAGAAGGGGAGAGAGTGCCGCCGTGCCGGCCCAAGCGTTCACATTCGCAGCCCCTGTCGCCGTGGATTGCCCCAACTGACCTGTTAAATACGTCACCAGATTTGAACTTATTCCATAATAAGCAAATCTCTCCGCCATTTCAACACCTAAACAAACACATATGAAATTATAAGAAACAAAATAATACAAACACATGGAAGCATCGTTAAACTGATACCTATGATGAATGAAGCGGATTTCCAGCAGCCGGACTTTGACCGGACGGAGGGGCGGCCGTTAAAGTCAACGGAGCCCAGAACGACGTCATCTAGCAGCGGGGATTCGGCCTCCGATATGCCATTCCTGGTGGCCATAGCTCACTGTTTCGACGAGTTATAGAAAGTCAGCAGTTAAACTTATATATAGACTTGCTATTTTAGTCCCTTTCGCTAGATTATTATGTTGGCCCAAATCTTTTGATACTGACATTTTTGGTCCGATTCACATGTAATATCGTTGAATTTTTTCAGCACAAAATCGTATCAATGAAAAGGGAATTATTTCCTTGTACGTTTAGGTTGAGGTAATAATTTAGGGGTATAAACGGAGCGAATGTGTAATATCTGAATCTGTTTGCCAAGTCGAAAGATTAAGAGGTAGTGGTTGAAGTATATCTGATTTTCGCAATGTATATCTAATTTTCGCTGGCTAATTAATTTATTATTTACGTGTATAGATTAATTTTTCGGTAAAAAATCAGGCGTACGTTACAAAATTTTAAAAGTTATATGTTATAATTGCAAATCATAATACGAACATGACTAAATTTGCCAAAATGAAAATTTTATAGGACCAATCTTGCATTTTTTTGAGTCAGTATTTTTCCCAATTCATGTTGCTCACGTGGCTGCCACATAGACATTTTCAGCGACAAATTGATTTTTCGGCGAAAATCAGACCAACATTGCATATTTTAAAAGTTATAGGACTTAATTACAAAATAGAATTCCGACAGGGCTAAATTGCTAAAATGAAAAACTTACGGGATCAATTTTCTATTTTTGCCAAAAAAATCTATAATATACGAATTTAGATAGAGCGATATAAATATGATGCGACACGGACATGACACGACTCCAATACGACTGTATTATTCATAAATAAATATAATTTATATTTGTTTTAATTTTAAAAAAGACATTAATAAAGACAAAAAAAAAAAAAAAAAAGACATTAATAAAAATATTTATTATTATAAATTTAAATAAAATGCATTCATATAGTCAATTTAATATTTAAAATTATCATAGATAACATTAATATATTTTTGCGTAAAATTAGCTTAATTACGCCGCGCTTAGAATTTGATTTGGAAATCTTACTTCGTGCCTCAACTCAAATAGTCAAATGCTTTCTTTGGTTGATTAATCATAACAACCTAATGCTTAATGCTTTCATGCCTACCTGCATTACGGTTAAGAAACATAAATACTTTAAAAAATAATAATAATAATAAATACAATGCATGAAACATCACAAGAGGTATAGAACCCTGGGCATCTAGATCTAGACTCTCCCTTGGCAATGGCCGAAATTTGGATGGGTTAAACTCAGTAGCGGAGCCAGAAATATTATTTAGGGGGATCGACCAAAACATAATACTAAAGAAAAATTCCATAAAATTTTTTTACATGTGGTCTCGATTATCAATAATTTATTATATTGACCCCCACTAGTATTAATTTTAATTTCGGTGAGGGGGTCAATAATGAAAAATCTCATAAAATTACATATACATATATCTATATTTATATATAATAATTAAAAAAATAAAAATTGAGTGGGGTCAATTGAACCCCCTCACTCCAAGGTGGCTCCGCCCCTGGTTAAACTTAATATAGACGGTAGTCATTATGGGCACTGGAGAAGTGTTACAACCAAAACTCGGACCGGACATCGAACCGAGAAGTCTTACTGGTTACTGGTTTTACTGGTTCGACCAGTGACGTCATAATTACGTAATAATTATATTTAATTATATATATTTATATAATATTACAAATATCAACTAAAAATAATAAAATAAGTTAAATAATATGAAAAATAGATATAATTTTAAATTACTTACAAATAATCATTAGTTTTCAAATAACATTCTCCAATAATAAGTTTTCAAAATTAAAAATCTACAAAAAATTTAGATGAAAATAAAAAAATATCATCCTATTTGTTGTGAAAAAAGAGAAAAAAAGAGTATCACACCTACATTTATATTTTTATAAATATATATTATTAAAAATAAAATATTTCACATTAGTTTATTCATATTTAAATTTAGTTTATACTATATAGTTTAATTAATATTTTCTTAACACTCAAAATTTTAATGTAATTTTAGAGAGTTTATTATTTAAGGAAGTTATTAATAAATTTAGTAACAAAAAATTGTCAAAAGGGGTGGTAGATCAATTGGTATGAGCACACTTTGAGGTCATGCGTTCAAAACCCCATGGCACCACAATTATTATTTTTTATTTGAAAAAAAAAAAAACCCAAAAATCCAGGCCAACTGGTCCGCAAAACGGGCCGGTCCGGTTATTTGACCGGTTTTCGATCGGTTTTTAGAGGGTCAGAATGGTCTGACCGGCGACTGGTTTTGGGGGGTCAACCGGACCGGATAGCCGGCCGGTCACCGATCGAACCGGTCCGACCGGCCGGTCCTGTCCGGGTTTCAAAACATAGGTTACAACAGGTGGAGTCATAAGGGATGCGCATGGGAAATGGGCTGTGGTCTTTGCTATAAAAATTGGCGAAGCATCCATAACTACACCAGAGTTGTTTGGTCTTCGATAGGGGTTGAAGAATGCGTGGCATAGCAGGTACGAAAAGATTGAGGTTGAATGCGACTCGGGGGCAATGCTAAAACTTGTCAAATGAGTGAGTCGTGGTACGAAAAGATTGAGGTTGAATGCGACTCGGGGGCAATGCTAAAACTTGTCAAATGAGTGGAGGTCACGACTCACGAGTCACCCCCTCGGACTTGCTATTGATGATTGCCAAAGGTTAATCGGAGGGCCGTGGGAATGCACAGTCCAGCATATTAAGCATATGGGCAAGATCATACAAATATGTGTTCAAAGTTGTCCTTTGAGAACTAGTTTATTCATATTAACAAGTCACTGAGAAACAACATTTGAAAACCACTATCTTTCAATGCTTATGATTTATGAATTATCAGCATAAGACTTGGCAAAATAAATAAACAAGCCTAAAGATATTACATTTAGCCCCGCCAGCAACCAGTAGAAGTAATCGAGATGCGCCCGATTCAAGTTGTTCGAAAACCAACTCGCTCGTCCCTGTCCACCGCTGGCTTTATCAATGACAGAAATCAGAAAACTGCTCAGTAAACTTCCACAACCACATACCGCGAGGAATAAAGCAAGACCCATACTTTTCAGTCTCTTAGGAACCTGATCATAGAGAAACTCTTGAAGGCCAACATAAGTGAACATTTCGGAGACTCCAAGAACGATGTATTGTGGAGCCAACCACCACACGCTCATCGGAACCGTTGCTTTTGGAGAGTTTACTAGCCCGTGTTCAAAAGCAGTCACCAAACGCTTCCTCTCAATAAGAGCGGCTATTGAGATCGCAATTATGCACAAAAGAATCCCGATCCCAATGCGTTGAAGCATTGATATGCCTGAGGGCTTTTGGGTGAAGGATCTTGAAAAGGGAACCAAAACACGGTCATAGAGTGCAATGGAGATAATTGCGGAAGCAGATGAGAATGATTGAATTGCAGCGGGTGGGATTTGGAAGGTGGCGGTGATGTAACGGTCCATTGTGGCTCCTTGCTTGACAAATAGAGTCGAGCCTTGCGAAAATACGAGGGTGTATGCCAAACACGAGAAGCATATTGGAAGAAGTTTAAGAATTGCCTTTGCATCTTTGACATGATCGCCTTTAGGTTCGAGTAATGGCTCATCAGGCAACCTGCAAAGTGGAAATGACAGGAAATTTTAAACGGCTAGATAGAGTGACTACATTAGCGTGTGGGGGGGGGGGGGGGGGGGTTGCTTGTGTAATTTCTGAAAGCTCAAGGATTTAGCTGTATTTAGCCTAATTTCAGGAGGTTTATATTAGGTGTAATTATAATAATATCTAATAGGGATAATAACACAGGCATACCATGACGTTTGAAAAATTACAAAAACTTCCCTTTAAATGATAATTGATTTACCTGTATCTCGTACTTTCATGAGGCAAAATTGTTCCAGCTTCCTCTTCGGCGAGCATAACTGCAGATGCAACCTGTGAATTCCTCGTGCGAAATCGATATGTCGTAGAACCAAGCAAGAAAAAGATGACCGCAAAGCACAGGAGAATGCATGGGATTCCGAAGCCAAGTTCCCAACTGAGATTGTCTTGAATGTAGCTCATAACCAAGTACGATACCAGCATACTTGAGCACACGCCGAAAGACCACCAGTTGAAGAACGAGCTTTTCGATTTACACTCTTCTTTGTCGTTCTCATTAAATTGTTCAGCTCCAAACGCCAGTAAACAAGGCTTATGCCCTCCTTGTGCCAGTGCTACCAAATATAAAGAACAGAAGAAGAAGACCGCAGTATACAGGGGAGGAATAGAGCCAAATTTCTGAAAGCTCAAGGATTTAGCTGTATTTAGCCTAATTTCAGGAGGTTTATATTAGGTGTAATTATAATAATATCTAATAGGGATAATAACACAGGCATACCATGACGTTTGAAAAATTACAAAAACTTCCCTTTAAATGATAATTGATTTACCTGTATCTCGTACTTTCATGAGGCAAAATTGTTCCAGCTTCCTCTTCGGCGAGCATAACTGCAGATGCAACCTGTGAATTCCTCGTGCGAAATCGATATGTCGTAGAACCAAGCAAGAAAAAGATGACCGCAAAGCACAGGAGAATGCATGGGATTCCGAAGCCAAGTTCCCAACTGAGATTGTCTTGAATGTAGCTCATAACCAAGTACGATACCAGCATACTTGAGCACACGCCGAAAGACCACCAGTTGAAGAACGAGCTTTTCGATTTACACTCTTCTTTGTCGTTCTCATTAAATTGTTCAGCTCCAAACGCCAGTAAACAAGGCTTATGCCCTCCTTGTGCCAGTGCTACCAAATATAAAGAACAGAAGAAGAAGACCGCAGTATACAGGGGAGGAATAGAGCAAAGCTTGTTCATAGCAGAAGTTCCGCCTTCGCAGCTAGCAGAGTTGAACGACTGAAGCACGGCAGATACCGATAACAAACCGAGGCCCTACACGATCGTTACCATAGAAACATATTACATTCAATCAGTTACATAAATACTCCAAATCAATATCAAAACTACAATATCGTGATGATAACAATTTACACCTACAGAACAACAATTTAAATCTGGCAAAACTTTACCCTTTTCTAATAAGATCCCATAATTCGTTCCATATTATTAGAGTCAAATATTCGATTTGCTTTGCTTTATAATGTGATAATTAAATTTGAAATAAAAATATATAAAAGTATATAACTAACCAAAATGTAGAAAAGATTGGCGATAATAATCATCCGGTATCCGCCCAGAAACGAGTCGGCGATGTATGCACCCAAAAGAGGAGAAAGCGAAGCTGTTCCGTGCCAAACGTTGACGTTGGCTGATAAGTTGTTAATTAATCATTTTTATGATTAATTTATGCCCCGAATTATGCTTTGAAATGATATTATTTATAAAGAATTGATGCTTTGTTGTTTATATCGTAGATTCGGGGCTCGGAAGCGAAATTGGAACAAACTTGGTCGTGTTTAGAAGAAATCCACGAAAACGAGACAAACTCCTGCTGCCTTGTGCATTATGCCGTGGCTGAGCATTGTTGCTGCATGAAGAGTAATGTTTTAAGATGCATGAGAATTTTGCAACATGCAGGCATTCAAGTTTGTGGGTTGGTTTGTTTAATTGATTTTGGGGGAGTAATTATTTAGCTTTGAATTTGGGCTGCACGTTGAGAAGGAAATTGGAATGCCATTCCACTACTTTGTATGGAGCCCCTCACGTTGTTGAGATGGGAAGCAATACATTGATCTTGATTTTATTTGTAGTGGGCCTGGGAAATTAATTTTTGAGGTTAAGTTGTAGTTGATTTTGTGGGCTAGAAGAATTAGTGGGCTGGCCGTGTGTGTGTGGAATTTATTTTGGGAAAGCCCAGATTCATGTAATTAATTTTGGGGCTTTGGGTTTATGGGCTGTGCTTACATTGGGAATTATTTTAGAATGGCCCAGTTATGTTTTATTCTTGGAAAGCAATTAAATTGAGCCCGATTTGAACATAGAATTTGAATCCTATTTGGCTACGGATTCGTGCATGATTTTTGGAGACTTTGGCTTAGAGTCTCGGACAGCAGCTGGAGGGGAGTCACGTAATTCAATTGGCAACAGCAATTCGGGAGCTTTAGGCGAGCAACATCAAGAGCAAGACTTCATCACGAGTTCTTCGTTTTAGTTTATTTCTTTTCCTTCGTTTTTAGTTTATGTTAAAGAATTCCTCAATTATTATTTTTATGGATTTTAGTAGCTAAACCTTTAATTATCTAGCTAGGGATTAAGATTCGTTTTAAATATTGTGAGACCTAAACGTTTTATTCAATTCATGTTTATTTAGGCATTTATCTTATCTCCGTGTTTCGCGTTTATTGTGATTGATTTATTTAGTGATAGGGCCCGATCATCTAGATAGATTTAATTGCATATTGCCAATCTTGATGCTTGAAGTGTAGTAAAGTTGATTGATAATTTGTGGTAAATTAGTGACAGGGTCTTAGCGATAACATTCCTCGTTCACTAAGGGATTTGATAATCTAATTTAAATCTTGCGTGTGTCACGACTTGGTTAATTAGGGTTGGTGTTTTTATGGTTCTTAATGCTGCAAATTCATTAAATCCTGTCGAGTGTCTCTAGGGGTTGTGAATTTGTTAGGGAAGATAACTGTCGAGTGTCTCTAGGTTATCCGACTAATTAAGTAAAAACAAGGTTGAGTCGAGTGTCTCTATCAACTATAGCCAATCTGTCTAAATAACTTGAATTAATCATTGAGTCAATGATCAATATAATAAATCGAATCGAATATCCCTGGCTAGGTAATTTTCCCTTTGATTGATTTTATCCTACGTGAATTGCTTGATAGTTTTAATTAGTTTTAATTCTTGTTAGTTTATTTTAATTGTTTACCTTAGTTTTAAAAACTCAAAACCCCCCCCTTTTTAATTGTTTCTTTTCGTGGATAACTTGGGATTATTAGAAATAAGTCAGCCAGTCTCTGTGGATCGACCTTATTTACGCTATACTCTCTGTTTAGTCGTCGAATAGGATTTTATATTTATTTTTTGACGGATTCGACACCTGTCAAATTTTGGCGCCGTTGCCGGGGATTGTGTTTTAATCGATTTTATTTCTTTTTATGAACAGGAGCATTCGCGGAAAAGACACCCCTCTTTACGATCCAGAAATCGAGAAAACTGCTAAGAAAAAGAGGAAAGAAACCCGATCACGCAAGAAACAAGGTGAGACATCAGATTTGGTCAAGGAGATAGAATCGGGAACTGAAACGGACAGTTCAAGTGATCAGAAATACGACTTGACCGTTGAGCGTGACCACGCCCTAACTATGGCACTACCAGCAGAAGAACGGAGGACCATGGAAGATCTGGTGCGTCCCACTACCACACAGCAGCCCCTCTGTATCACTTTTCCAGAGGTTGCTGCTGGTTTCGAGCTGAAGACGGGCACAATTCACCTACTTCCCATTTTTCGAGGTCTGGAGAACGAGAACCCTCACCAACACCTTAGTAAGTTCCACACGGTTTGCTGCTCTACCAAGCCCCACGGAGTCACCGAAGATCAAATCAAGCTCCGTGCTTTTCCATTCTCTTTGCAAGATGCAGCAGAAAAATGGTTGTACTCTCTACCATCGGCAACCATCACTACTTGGCAGCAGATGCACGATAAGTTTTTGGACAGATTTTTCCCAGCTGAGCGATATTTGGATCTCCTTCAGGAGATAATCACTATCAAGCAAAAGGAACATGAAAGTCTACATGAGTATTGGGAACGATACCGGAACTTACTTGCAATGTGCCCACATCACAACTTGCCGGAGAATTCAATTGTCCACAACTTTTATAGGGGTCTGATGCCTGCCGACAAAAGGCAGTTGGATGCTTCAAGTGGAGGTTCCATTATGATCAAAACACCTGCAGAATTGACGGACATGATTAGCAGAATCTCAAGAGTTTCACAAAAATATTATGCTAAGTCCGACATGACGAGACAGGTAAAAGAGGTGAGCTCTTCCCAATTTGATGAAATCAAGAATATGTTATCTGTTTTGGTTTCTAACATGAATGCAGGAACACCACAAGCGGCAACAGTTTGCCAATTATGTGCTAGCTCCTCTCACCCGACCGATGCATGCCCGTCCCTACAAGAGGGCACACTAGAAGACGCGAACGCCGCAGGATTCCATCCACAAAATAACAACCCTTACTCTAACACGTATAACCCCGGATGGAAAAACCACCCGAGCCTTAGCTATGCTCAGAAACCGAAGCCACCCAATTTCCAGAATTTTGTGCCTAGACCTCCACAATCCCAACAAAACCAACAACCCAGTCAAACCCTCAACCCACAAGATATCCGATTCAATAACTTGGAAAATCAAGTCAAGAATTTGGAAACTCAATTGGGACAGATTGCTACGGTTTTGAGCAGGATTGAGAATCAAGGGAAATTGCCCTCGCAAACGGAAGATCCCAGGAAGAATGTGAGTGCGATTACACTCAGGAGCGGTAAGGAACTACCTCCACCGGTGGACAAACCCAAGGCAAGTCAGAAAGAGGCAGAATCTGAACAGAAAGCTGACGTGACCGCTAAGCGTGACCACGCCGAAGGCTCCAGTCGAGACAGAGAGTCAGAAATTGTCAAGCAGCCTAAGCCACTGGTGACCCCACCTCCGTTTCCACAGCGCTTGGCTCAAACGAAGAAACAGAAAGAGGAACAAAGCATTCTTGATACATTCCGAAAGGTTGAAGTCAACATTCCTCTGTTGGATGCCATTCAACAGATCCCACGTTACGCAAAGTTTCTTAAAGAGCTCTGCACCAACAAACGGAAACTGAAAGGTAATGAAAGGGTAAGTGTTGGAGAAAATGTCTCCGCGGTTTTACAAAAGAAATTACCACCAAAGTGCAGAGACCAAGGTATGTTTTCGATTCCGTGTAAAATAGGTAACCTTGGTATTAAGAAAGCTATGTGTGATTTGGGTGCGTCAATAAATGTTATGCCTCTATCTGTCTATACTGCGCTTAATCTTGGTCCTTTGAAAGGTACAGGTGTTATAATCCAGCTTGCTGATCGATCCGTAGTGTACCCGGAAGGAATATTAGAGGATGTGCTCGTACAAGTCAACGAATTGGCTTTTCCTGCTGATTTCTTCGTTCTAGACATGGAAGATGATAAATCTTCTAAATCTTCTGATATTTTGCTGGGTCGCCCATTTTTGAGCACTGCTAGAGCTAAAATAGACGTTCATAATGGATTGTTAACTCTTGAATTTGACGGTGACATTGTTAAATTTAATGTCTATGATGCTATGAAACGTCCTGATGAATTATCTAGTGTGTTTTGTATTGATGTGATTGATGATTTGACTGATGAGGTTTTCGAATTGGATAATTTAGAAGCTTTGAGTTATGCACTTTACAATGATTTGCATGCTGAAAATTTGGTTAATTGGTCAAAAACCATGGTTTTGCCTGAGGAATTGTGTGATACTGTGCATGAACTAGAGTGTCTAAAACCGGTGTTTGGAAAGGTGCTTAAATTGGATTTACCGGTTTCTAACACTAAATTGCTTCCTTCCATCGTGCAGGCACCTGAATTGGAGCTCAAGAAGTTGCCGGAGCACTTGAAATACGCTTACTTGGGCGAAGGAGAAACACTTCCGGTGATTATCTCCAATTTACTCAACAAACTCGAAGAAGAGAAGCTGATCCGAGTCCTTCGGGAGTTCAAATTGGCTATTGGATGGACAATTGCTGACATTAAAGGCATAAGCCCATCTACTTGCATGCATAAGATCATTCTTACAGATGATGCTAAGCCCAAACGTCAAGCACAACGTCGATTGAATCCCCCGATGATGGAAGTGGTCAAAAAGGAGATTCTGAAACTCCTTGATGCAGGTGTAATTTTTCCAGTTTCTGATAGTGAGTGGGTAAGCCCCGTACAGGTTGTGCCTAAGAAAACGGGCATTACAGTTGTGGAAAACAATGAAGGTGATATGGTACCCACTCGTGTTCAAAACGGGTGGAGGGTTTGTATGGATTACCGTGGTTTAAATGCTTTAACAAGAAAAGATCATTTTCCCCTCCCCTTTATTGATCAGATGCTTGAACGTTTAGCTGGAAAATCTCATTATTGTTGTCTTGATGGTTATTCAGGTTTTTATCAGATCCCGGTGGCTCCGGAGGATCAAAGCAAGACAACCTTCACATGCCAATTTGGGACATTTGCCTTTAGAAGAATGCCGTTTGGACTATGCAATGCACCGGCAACTTTTCAGAGATGCATGGTAAGTATTTTCTCTGATTATGTTGAGCACATTATTGAGGTATTTATGGATGATTTCACCGTCTATGGTGATTCTTTTGATGAATGTCTTGACAATCTTGCTAAAGTCCTAAAACGATGTGCTGAACATAATTTGGTCCTGAATTTTGAAAAATGTCACTTTATGGTTGATAAAGGGATAATACTTGGTCATGTGGTTTCGAGTAAAGGAATTGAAGTAGATAAATCTAAGATTGATGTTGTAAAATCTCTGCCTTACCCCGTCGGAGTACGGGAGATTCGCTCTTTTCTTGGTCATGCAGGTTTTTACAGACGTTTCGTTCAAGACTTCTCCAAGATTACTCGACCTCTATGCCGGCTCTTACAGAAAGATGTGGAGTTTGAATTTGATGATGAATGCAAGAAAGCCTTTGATGTGCTAAAGGAAAAATTGATTTCAACTCCCATCATGCAACCACCGAATTGGAATTACCCTTTTGAGATCATGTGCGATGCAAGTGACTACGCGGTTGGAGCGGTACTTGGGCAAAGGATTGACAAGAGCTCTCATGTCATCTACTACGCTTCAAAAATGCTTGACAATGCCCAAATTAATTACACCACGACGGAAAAAGAACTTCTTTCTATTGTTTTTGCTTTAGATAAATTCCGTTCGTATTTATTAGGTACTAAGGTCATTGTTTTTTCTGATCATGCAGCCTTGAAGTACCTACTCACGAAGAAGGATGCGAAGCCTAGGTTGATTCGTTGGATTTTGCTCTTGCAAGAGTTTGACCTCGAAATCCGGGACAAGAAGGGCTGTGAGAACCTTGTGGCTGACCATTTAAGCCGAATTCCAGGAGATACGACTGATTCCACGCCCATACGGGATGAATTTCCTGACGAACAGCTGTTTTCGGCACTGGACGGTAAGGCGTGGCCACGCTCTACGGCCACGCCCTGGTATGCAGACATTGTAAACTACCTAGCATCAGGTTTACTACCCGATAATCTTTCACGCTCTGAAAAAGATAAAATTAAAAATGATGCTAAGTATTACCTTTGGGATGATCCCTATCTTTGGAAAATAGGTTCTGATCAAATAATTAGGAGATGTGTGTCTGAAAAGGAGTCTGAGTCCATTTTAAATTTTTGTCACTCTTTTGCATGTGGTGGGCATTTTGGATCAAAACGAACTGCATTGAAAGTACTTGAAAGTGGATTCTTTTGGCCTACTTTGTTTCGAGATGCTTATATCTGTTGCAAAAGTTGTGAAAATTGCCAACGAACAGGGAATATTGGTCCTAAAAATCAAATGCCTTTGAATCCTATACAACCATGTGAAATTTTTGATGTTTGGGGCATTGATTTTATGGGACCGTTTCCCGTTTCTTTTGGCAATCATTATATACTCCTTGCTGTTGATTATGTCTCAAAATGGGTGGAGGCTAAAGCCACCCGTACTAATGATTCTAAAGTGGTTGTGGAGTTTGTCAGGTCTCATATCTTTTCTAGGTTCGGTACTCCGAAAGCAATCATAAGTGACCGTGGCACCCATTTTTGCAATCGCCTTTTGGAGTCTTTGTTGAGCAAGTATCATGTCACACATCGAACATCTACAGCCTACCATCCTCAGACTAATGGTCTAGCTGAAGTGTCAAATAGGGAGATTAAATCCATTCTAGAGAAAACGGTCAGCCCGAACAGAAAGGATTGGAGTGTGAGACTGAACGATGCATTGTGGGCCTATAGAACAGCCTACAAAACCCCGTTGGGAATGTCTCCTTACCGAGTGGTTTATGGTAAGGCATGCCACCTACCGGTGGAATTGGAGCATCGCGCTTATTGGGCCATTAAGCAATGCCATTTGAATATGGACGAAGCGGGCGAGAAACGGAAGCTCCAACTTCAGGAGTTGGAAGAGATTCGTAATGATGCTTACGAGAATTCGGTGATTTACAAGTCCAAGATGAAGAATTTTCATGACTCGATGATTTCAAGGAAACAATTTCGAATTGGTCAAAAAGTTCTACTTTACAATTCTCGTTTACGTCTTTTCCCAGGAAAATTGAGATCGCGTTGGATGGGTCCATATGTGGTTACCAATTTAAATCAACAAGGAGCAGTTGAGATCAAGGATGTTAAAACCGGAAACATTTTGAAAGTGAACGGGCATCGGCTGAAACCATTTTACGAGAATTTCCAACCTTCCACAGTTGAAGAGACTCGATTGGAGGATTTTCCTCCAAGTGCTTAATTTTTAAATCAGCCCCGTCGAGTCCGAGACGATAAACAAGGGCGCTGTTTGGGAGGCAACCCAAATATGGCGTTTCAGGCGCCATTTCCTCTCCCCGTTTCACTTTTTCGTGTTTTCTGTTGTTTTTCCGGTTTTCCTTGCTTTCTTGTTGATTTTCTGCTCTTTCCTATGTTGCAGGAGTGCTTAATTGTCCAGATTTGGCCCAGATATTGCTGCTTTTCTGCTGTCAAAAGTTTGCTGATAACATGACCCTTGAGCGTGGTCAAGTCCAACGCCCATGCCATGCTACACTTTAAAAATAGCAGCCCAGACCCATTTTGTTCGCGGATCTTTCCTCCCCTCTTACCAACTGACCCGCGGACCCCCAAAGAACCGATCCGCGGCCCGATCCATCTTCCCACAAGCTAGACCCTTGTCCTAAGCCAGACCCGTTTCCAACTCGCGGACCACCACCGACCCGACCCGCCCGGTTGCTTTGCCGACCCGTTTTCGGTTGATTTTTCCCCCAAATCCAATTTTCCAACATAACCTCACCTTCACTCAATTTTTTTTCCCCCAAATTGACGAAATCCCTAGCTCCCAAAACCCTAGCCTCTTCCGCCGCTCCTCCACCATCTCTCCCGGCCACACGGCGGCGCACCACCATCAACAACCTCCGACCACCACCACGGTTCCACCATCCCACCCACATCCACCGCTCCACCGCCATGGCCAAAAGACGCCACCGCTCAGCCCCTGCACCCTCCTCCTCCGCCGGACCTAAACAGCCCAGACGCCGCAAGTATCCGCGCGGTCACCCCTGCGGCGATTACCCCATTATCGAGACGGAGGAGGATCTCCGCCTCTACCGCGAGCACTTGGCCCGCGAACGAGGGGTGGCGGAAACATCTTCGCCGCCGCCGCCTCCTACCCAAGATCCGACGCCGCCCTCTTCCTCCGCACCACCGCAGGCGGAGCCACCTCAGACCGCCGTTCTCACAGCGGAGGAGCGGCGCTTGAAGCGCCGCCAAGACAACTCCGCCGCCGCCGCCTCCCTCCCACTCACTCAACTTCAGCCGCGAAGGGTCCCGGTGCCGCAAGGGGTCCGCCGTTCAGACCGTATCAGGAGCGCGACGTACGACAATGCCCCGCGACGACCTCCGGTGCTGATTGACCTCAGCCACATACCCCCTAGGCGTCCGCGACATTCTCCGCCACCCAGATCTATTCCGGCGACGCACTCTCAGGCGAAACCCCTCGCCATTTTGCCACCACCTTCACCAGCGACTGCACCGCCACCTGAAGTAGGTCCCTCTTCCACCTCCGTTCCATCCTCCCCGACGGAGCCCTCTGATACATCGCCCACTCCAGTCTCCGAGGCCGGGACTTCTTCTGCTTCTCGTTCGGCCAACACCTCTTCGCCTTCGAGCGAAGATACCTCCGGAAGTCCAGCTACTACCGCCACTGGAGAGACTCAGTCGGAACCCTCCCCTCAGAAACAGCCGTCTGGAAAACGAACAACCCGGGCCCGACTGGGAGTCCGGATGCAGCCGCCTCGCACCAACACCTTCGATGAGCCCGAGTTTCAGAATGAAAAGCACTCAGACAGGTACAATGAACTTAATTCGAAAAAAATTGTAGAATGTAGGTATCCTGACTTTGCTGCTTTGCGTGCTTTGGGTTTATATGAAACTGTGACTGAGTATTTTGATAGAATCGGATGGAAAGATTACTTTAAGATGCGACATCCCATGTTTAAAGAGTTGATGCGTGAATTTTATGCCAGTTTTGAGTTACAGTGGCCTGATGAGTTTGCCTTGTCTTCGCCTGATGTGATCCGATTTTCATTATGTGGGCGGCAGTTTAATCTTTCAGTGAATGATTTTAATGTGATGCTTGGATTTGTAGCTGAGGATGAGGTAGATTCTGATGATTATGTGGCTTGTTTGTGTGATTATATTGATGCACCTGAGTTTGATGCTACTGCTGTGTATAGAGCCTTTACAAACAAGCCAAATGCTAAATATAACCCTAGTTCTTCCAAAGATTATGATTTGATTGACCCGTCCTTGCGGTATATACATAGATTACTTTCTTATTCTTTTGCCGGACGTGTAAATGGTCTTGGAATTCTGTCACAAACTACCCTGTTCTTCTTGTGGGCTATGCATGAGGGTAGACGGGTGAATTTAGGCTTCTGGTTAGCTGTAGAGATGAAAGCTGCATGTGCGCATTCTAGGAACTTGATTTTAGGCCATGTTGTGACTCACATTGCTGTGAATGCACGTTTGATTGATTTAGATGAGCCACATTTACCTGCTTCAGTTCACATGAGACCTTTGGATTTACATTGCCTTGACAATATGTGTATGTTGTCAAAAGTGGGTGAAAGGTATAGTTTGTGTCGTGCAGGTACCTTGCCCAAGACTGTTCCGAAGGTGTTCAAAGGAAAACAGGCACAGCAAATTCCACCCTCAACCGCTGAAGCTTCTACGTCACAGCAGCCCGGAGGCACGTGTAACCATGATCGGGACATTGCCTATATCAAGAAGAGCATAGACCTGATCCTAGGGTTCCTCCACATTCCACCACCCCCTTATTGAGGCGCTCGGCGCGCCCCCGCACTTCAGGGAAGTCCTCTAAATTTTCCTTTTTATGCTTTGAGGACATAGCATGTTTTAGGTGTGGGGGGAGGTTTTAGTGCTTTAACTGATTTATTTCCGCATGTTTAGGCGTGTTTTAAGGGGTTAGTGGCTGTTTTTGGGTGTGTATATATGCTGCAAATTTTCAGAAATTTTGGTGTTGATAGTATGCATGTTTTAGAGCTGATTTTGATGTCTTTTTGGCTAATTTTGAAGGCTGTGAATAGTGATTTTTAGGGCTGTTCGGTAAACTGACATTTAGGGACTGAACTTGTTGATTTTCGAAACTGAATTTTCTGTTTGTATGGCTGTGTTGCTGCTGAATATTGTGCTTAAATGCGAGGATGTTGATAATTATGGAACTATGTTGCCCATTTTGAATGCTTTCTATGAGGTTTGATTGTTGAGTTTAGCTAGAACGAGTTAGGTTCATTGAATGCATGAAAGTTGTGTAGAATTTGATAAATTAGTATAGTAGTATGCCCTCATTTCTTGCGCACTATTGAATGAATTAATGTTCTTTGCTTAGATAGAGAGGTCTTTGATTTTCAAATTAGTCTAAAAATTGATTAGAATGTATCTTAGCTCCTTTCGAGGCGAAATTTTTAGTTAATGATTGGTTTGGGAAGTGACTTAGGCGATCGTTGTCGGTGGTAAACCTTTTCTTGATCTTTTCACAAATAAAATTATCCCGTTTGACCCCATTGAGCCTGAATGTTGTGCAAAATTTTCTTCTTAGCCGCGTTACAAGCCACATGCACAACATTATTTTCCTACCCTACTTTGAATCGCACCTTGCTTGCTCATTTGGATTGAGAATTTTAGATGTCTTTGGGCTCCTTGTTATCCTTTTGTACTGAATCGAAAGATGAAAAGAAAAAGGGAAAAAGAAGTCAAGAAAGAAAAAAAGATGAAAAGAAAAAAGGAAAAAGAAGTCAAGAAAGAAAAAAAATGAGCAGAAGAAAAAAAAAAGAAGGAAAAGAACAGAAAAGTTACAAAGAAAAAAAAAAAAGTAAGAGTGTGCTTTGAGTACCAAAAGTTCGATTAGTGAAAAGGGGGGGAAATTAAGTTGTAAAAAGGGGAGTCCGGTAGATGAAAAGGGAATTACTACGGGTTTTATTGTAAAATGTGTAAGCTTGGTGTGTTAAGTCACTAAAATTCCAAATTTTTCTAACCTTTAACCCAAGCCTCACATTACAAGCTCGAAAGACCTAACGATCTCGAGTCATGAGTTAACTACATTAGTGGAGATTGGAGTGAATGATGCATTCGAAATTGATAATTAGTACTTAGGCGAAAACCTTAGACTAATCAATCTAGTCTTTGTACATTCTTTCATTCAATTCACACTACTTTACACGAGGGTATGCAATTTATACTAATTAATTGAATTTTGTGCAATTGAGTAATGTGTTGATGAGCTAGACTTGTTTAAGTAAAAATTCGATGATTGCCTTTGTGATTGTGTTTGATGGGTAGTGTTGTTTCTATTGATTTTCATGATTCCTCGAGGACGAGCAATGGTTTAGTGTGGGGGAATTCAAAATTTGACAGGTGTCGAATCCGTCAAAAAATAAATATAAAATCCTATTCGACGACTAAACAGAGAGTATAGCGTAAATAAGGTCGATCCACAGAGACTGGCTGACTTATTTCTAATAATCCCAAGTTATCCACGAAAAGAAACAATTAAAAAGGGGGGGGTTTTGAGTTTTTAAAACTAAGGTAAACAATTAAAATAAACTAACAAGAATTAAAACTAATTAAAACTATCAAGCAATTCACGTAGGATAAAATCAATCAAAGGGAAAATTACCTAGCCAGGGATATTCGATTCGATTTATTATATTGATCATTGACTCAAGGATTAATTCAAGTTATTTAGACAGATTGGCTATAGTTGATAGAGACACTCGACTCAACCTTGTTTTTACTTAATTAGTCGGATAAACTAGAGACACTCGACAGTTATCTTCCCTAACAAATTCACAACCCCTAGAGACACTCGACAGGATTTAATGAATTTGCAGCATTAAGAACCATAAAAACACCAACCCTAATTAACCAAGTCGTGACACACGCAAGATTTAAATTAGATTATCAAATCCCTTAGTGAACGAGGAATGTTATCGCTAAGACCCTGTCACTAATTTACCACAAATTATCAATCAACTTTACTACACTTCAAGCATCAAGATTGGCAATATGCAATTAAATCTATCTAGATGATCGGGCCCTATCACTAAATAAATCAATCACAATAAACGCGAAACACGGAGATAAGATAAATGCCTAAATAAACATGAATTGAATAAAACGTTTAGGTCTCACAATATTTAAAACGAATCTTAATCCCTAGCTAGATAATTAAAGGTTTAGCTACTAAAATCCATAAAAACAATAGAGATAATGATTTTCACCCATCCGAACTAAAGGCCATTTGGCAATTCACCATCCAAAATATTTCGCCCCCGAAACCACCATCTAAACTTTCAATTCCTGACAAACCACCATCCCACAGCGGTTTTGACCCTTTTTTGAGCGGTTTTGACTCTTTTTTCAGCGGTTTTGGATGTTTTAACACATAATCTATGGAAAAATAACAAAGAGAGACAGATTTACGTGTGTTAAAACATCTAAAACCGTTGAAAAAAGAGTCAAAACCGCTCAAAAAATGGTCAAAACCGCTGTCGGATGGTGGTTTGTCAGGAATTGAAAGTTTAGATGGTGGTTTCGGGGGCAAAATAGTTTGGATGGTGAATTGCCAAATGGCCTATAGTTCGGATGGGTGAAAATCATTATCCCAAAACAATAATTGAGGAATTCTTTAACATAAACTAAAAACGAAGGAAAAGAAATAAACTAAAACGAAGAACTCGTGATGAAGTCTTGCTCTTGATGTTGCTCGCCTAAAGCTCCCGAATTGCTGTTGCCAATTGAATTACGTGACTCCCCTTTTTACAACTTAATTTCCCCCCCTTTTCACTAATCGAACTTTTGGTACCGCCGCCATTGCGGTGGTTTGACCCATTCGACCGGTGAGGTAGCTAACAAGATTCGAACTTATTCCGTAATAGGCAAACCTCTCAGCCATTACAACACCTAAAGAAAGCAAAAAAAAATGATTTAGAAAACACGAACAATCAGTTGCATCGCCTCACAACGGTGGTACCTATGAGATAAAAAGCGGATCTCCGGCAACCGGACTTGGATCTAACGGCGGGGCGGCCTTTGAAGTCGACGGAGTCCTGAACGACGTCGTTCAGAAGCGGAGTTTCAGCCTCCGATGGGCCGTCGCCGGAGGCAGTAGCCGGAATCATTGCTCTGTGTTGACCGGAATTGTCGTATAGTTGGCGCGAATCAAATTGTATACTGTAGGCAGATTACATGCTAATTTTAACAGGAAAGAAATTCTATCTCGAGCATGACTTGTGCATCCGTAACTAACCTAGTGCAACATGGCAAATTTCATTGAGAGAATCAGCAAAGAAAAGAAAAAGAGGTCAATAACATCTTAATGTATTTTGAGAGATTGTCCTGGGGCTGAGGAGTGTGAATCTTTTTTAGCCAAGAGCTTGATCGGGTGAACCAGCATATAGTGCAAAACGCCCTTTCGGAAAAGTCTAGTTCAAGATAAAGGAAAGGAAAAGCCCAATTCCTGTATCCAAAACGCATGATCCTGATCCGACCTCTTATTCAAAAGCCAAGGATCACGGTGTGAAGAAGAGGAAGACAAGTCATTGGAAGAGAGCAGAGGTACGAGAGGAAAGAAAGACACTTACCATCGACCAAATCGGTATAATAAGAAATGAGTATATTGCTCCACTGAATCAATATAACCAGAGACAAGTATTTTACCAAGTTTTAAAACTGTTAGTTAAATTTATCTTTGAACTTTAGTTTTATATTACTATATTAAATTTCTGATAACAAAAAGAATCAAAATAAAATTATAGGGCTAGTTAGAAATAAATAAATAGAAGTGTAACAAAAAAACAACATGTTACATGGGTAATTGCTTAATGGGGATAAGAGACATTATTATTATTATTTTTTGGCCAGATATTCAAACCAATTAACCAAGTTGTTCTCATTAGTCCCATCGGAAATTGATTCAAACTGTTAATGAATTATTTTTTAGGGTAATGTTCTAATTCAAATTTCACTGGCTGTGGCGTGTTTTTTGAAAAAAAATGTTGCTCTCATGAGTCAATTCTCAAATGTCGCCTCAAACATTATTTTGCTTTTGCATGGGTGAGTTTATTTTAATTTTAATTTATAAACTCTCGCGAGTCACCTCCAATGACATATTTTTGAACTTATAATATTTTTTATTTTATTTTAACAATAAGTTCACCTAGTGTTCCTGATAATTACGAGCTTTAAAATTTAATAAAAATAATTGTGTAATTAATAAGACAAAAAAAGAAAAATTATTAAGATATTTAAATAATGGACATTTCACAAAAGCTTTTAAGATCTTATTTTAGTATCTAATAAGTTATTTTATTTAATTGTAGTGAAAAGATAATTTTTTGAAAAAAAGTATCAAAACGTTAAACTACCTACATTTCTCAACTTTAATGCACGGACACTCCAAAAAATAGCACCGTGTAATATCGGACATAAACACATCTTGTATTTGGTTGAAACGTGTCCGAAACTAAAAAAAAAAAAAAGTAAAAATTAGGACACGGTGTCGGACTCTGCTAGGTGAAGTGTCCGACATGGACACACGGCTGGACAAATTTTATGGTTATACAAAATTTTTTATGCATTTTTTAATATTTTTGGGATTATTTAGGGTTGATAAAATAATAAAACTTATTTGAGATTTTAATATTACATATTTTCATAAATATCTTATGTTAAATATATCTATATTATTATATCAAGCGTAAGAGGTAGATAGAAACCATTTTAATGTCTTGGACTCTTTTATTTTCTACCTTTGACCTTTCAATTATTTTCTTTTCTTTTTTTTATTTATTTATTATCATATTATCTTTTAACTCTCTTTTTCTCTCCTATAACCTTAATTTTTTACATATTATTTTCTTTTTTAGCAAATTTTTTGTTTCACCACTTTCACACTTATTGTTTTTTATTTTTCTCTTAACATATTTTGTTCCCACCTCACTCTAATTTTCTCTATTATATTATTTCCTCATATTTTTTAGTTCATATTTTACATTAGTTTTTATTAATCTAATATTATCATATTTTATTTATTTATTTATAATTATATTAAAGATAATTAAAAGTAAATATTAACATGAAAATTTTAATTAAATATATATTTATATAATAACATTTTTTTATTTGCACACGATAAAGTGTGCGTGGTTACTAGTAAATATTAATATATTTATATTGATGAGGCTGAAAATACAGTTTGACCCTCGTTGATACGTAGCATCATCAGCGCATGACACATGGACGCCACGACTGCCACATATGTTGCCCTCATAACAAGCCTCGCCCTCGTTCTCAGGGGTTTTCCAATTCCCCAGTAGAGTCAATCCCAAAGCGAGGATTATTGTACCCTCGGAAGAACCTAGCCCTCGGACCCAAGGAGGCTCCAACCCTTCAAGGTAGGTTAATCCCCGAGCGTGGCGGCCCTGGAGTTCTATTACGGCCCTCGGGGAACACATAGGGTCACTCTCGGAGACACCTTCTGATGGTGCAGGAATCTGAGTTTCCTAATGCAACAACACTTTAGAATTTGTATGAAAAGGGAAAGACCATCACAGGCGTGAGAGCCTCAGGATCTGGGTTTCCTTTTGAGCGTGGGTTCTTCCAGCTAGGATAACACCAAGAATGCAAGCTACTAAGGTAGTGTTACCGTGGTGAATGAAGAGCTTGAGAAGATCAGTGGAAAATGCCCAGAACAATGTGTATGGTTTTTGTGCGAATGATCACTTGGGGGAGAATGCATGGGTTCTCTCCTATTTATATGTTAGGGATGGGGGTAAATGGGTAAATTGACCGTGTGGTCCCAAACCTTGTGTTGCCCTAACACGCGTCAGCCTTTGGTGGGATGAGAATGACATTCCCGAAAAGGAGACGGCGTGTCAGGTGCACTGTGCACTGTACCTTTGTGTCAGAGGTTGTTGACGAGGGTCGTGTGGGATGAGGGAATAATATCTCCTTCTGAAGGTGAGAATCCATCGCATGAGGGACAGACTCATTCCCGAGCGTTGATGACGCTCGGAAAGTCCACAGATGGGCTCCTCACGATAGATGACCTTTGAGCGGCAAGATCCCGAGCGTCAATCATGGGACCCTCATGTAGGTGCTTCCCTGTGATGGGTAACCCTGAGGGCCCAGATGCGAGCGCCAGACTCGTCGGATCTGGACTTTTACCGGAGTAGTCATCCGATGCTTGACGGTCCCTCCTTGCTTACAAATGAGTGGGCTGGGAAGGCCCACGAGCCCTTTAAGGCGAGCGTCTGAGATTTAGTCAGCGACATGCTGACACGTGGATGGCTCTGATTCGAGAGTGTTTTTAGGCCTCATCATTTTGCCCCCCAAATTCTGTAGTATCGCTTCGAGCGTACTGTAGAATTTATAAAGAATGAACTATGAATTTCCAACATCCGAGGGCTAGACCATTACCAGCGAGGAGACTGCCGGCCTTCCGTAACGTACACAAACTGACACCGCATTAAATGCTGTCACATCCGCATTTAATGCTGAGTGGGAACGTGGGCGCGTGTACTCCGGGAGACGTGAGGCAGTTAGCAAAAGTGGGGGGATTTCCTAGGCGGGAATGATTGCGTTTTGAATTTTCAGCCCTAACCCATGTAAATCCTTCCCTATAAATAGGGGCTAGCAGGGCTTTGGGATCCTTTTCACGCATTCAAACTCTTTCAAGAACATTTGCAGCGAGAAAACTCTGTCAGTTCTACAAATTCCGGCGAACTTCCTCTCTTCAAATTTTAGGTAAAAATTCCCTTCCCCTCTTCTTATCTTCCCCGTGCTAACATTAGTTTTAGGTTGTGTGAGTGAATCCTTTGAGTGAAGAGCCACTGTCTTCTATTGAACTTGTTTCAGAAATATTCTCCCCCCTTAAGTTCCCTGTTAGAAATCCAGTTTTTCAAAAGTGAACATGGCCGGAAATCAAGCTGACGATTACGTAAGGGAGATTGAGGAGATGTCAGTGGGGAGCTCTTCCCCTCATGGCGATGTACCCGTAGCCGTTCCCCTAAATAGGGCGCACCCAGGCGAAGGTATTCCCATGGCGATATCGGTGGCCCAGGCTCCTGTTGACGCCGAGGAAGAGGAGGTAAACGCTGCCTTTCAAGGGATGAACGAGCGTGCTTCCGTTGGGACGGACGATCTCTTTGAAGAGATGAACAATGTGATGGAGATGCAAAGACAAGGGGAAAGAGTGCTCCCAGTTTTGAACAGCGCTGTGAGACCCCAAGATCATAGGATCACAGTGGCTATGGCGGCTCCCGAGGGTGAAGCGGGGCCATCCGGGCGTCCGTTCGAGGCGGAACCTTCCAGAAGGCGTCAGAGGAGAGGCAAGGAGCCTGCCACTCGAGTAAGGCAAGACAACCGCCATCAGACAGACAGATCCCCAGACGAAATTGAAAGTATTTTGACCCTCGGTGATTTGGAGGAGTTGAGGGCGAAAGCATATTGGGATGAAGCCGTGTTTCCCATGAGACTTCCTGAGGAAGGGGAGAGGGCCAATCGACCACCGCCTGGGATGATGACGGTCTATTGGGACGCAGTACTGGCTGGGGGTCTGAGGTTTCCCATTGCTCACGACGCCGTCGTCATTTACCATCATCTAGGGCTTTGCCCTTCACAAATTCTACCCAATGGCATAGCCCTAATCAACACGTTCATCATCACAATGAGGGCCTTGGGCAAATCACCCTCGATAATCAATTTTGACAGCGTGATACAAGTTGCACGTTCGCCACGCTCGTCGCCTACAGACGGATTTTACTACGCCCAAGCCAAATCAGGCTTTAAGATGATAGATTCTCCATCTTCCTCTTATGGCGAGCACTGGAAGGAAAAATACTTTTTCGTGGGGGCTCCCGGGGGGATTTTCAAAGTTCATCGGCTATGGATGATTCACGGCGAGGGCCCTTTGATTAGGGAAAGGAGAAGAAACAAGGATTTTGAGGAGTGGGCGATGGGGTTAGCCTTCGAGATGAGGGCTGAAAAGAAGTGGATCAAGGCGGACACATTGATAAAGAATGAAGGGGTGTTGTTCCGCTACGGATTATCTTGCCCCCCTGACATGATACTCAACCCTCCCACTGACATCATGGCCCTCGACGGTTAGATTCTAGGAACTAACACCTCTAACCTTTAGAATAGCTTTCTGACTTACGGTTATCAATGTTTTCTTGTTTATTCGATTCAAATCATCAATCATCTAACGCTCGTTTCCCTTCACTTGCAGGCATCCAAATTCTCTCTCGAGGCATGAATGCTGAAGCCCTTTCACGTATGTTGGGTGCCCAAGGGCCAGCGGTCGATCCTCCACAGCAGCAACAGCAGCAGAACCGCCCTCCCAATGCTCCGAGGGGTAGGCTTAGCCGGCGAGGATCGGGCCGAGGACAAGGAAATGCTCGAGGGGGCGCGGGGAATGTGGCTCCTCCCACGGGCCCCATTGAGGATCTAACATTGGAAGGTGCCCACGAGGCCACTCCTCCGCCGGCGGCCCCCGTGGGCCCAATCTCTCTGAGTTCAAGCGGGTCACGGAACCGCTCGGGCGAGCCTGTCCGTATTCATGAAATCCTCCGTGCCGATCGTCAGGGGAAGAGAAAGAGGATGCCGGACTCCCTCCCTATCTCAGGTAAGGGAAAGAAGGTGGTCGTGGGCCACCGTGGCGAGGGCAGTGACATTTCTTCTTCCGAGGATGAAGAATTCTGGAAGATAGGCTGCAAGGGCGACTCCCGTTACAAGCGGCAGCGGACTGAGGGCCCAGTGCTCCTAAAAAAGAGCGCATACTCCGTCAACCTTGTCTCTGACATCGTTGGAAAACTCCAGTTTTCCGGCGATCATGACAAGCTGAACGAGCATGATGCCGCTCGAGTTGCTGATGATGCCTGCCATGTCCTTATGACGGTAAGTCTATACTCCTCCTTACCAAATTTTCCTTTTTTCCTTCTACGCTCGGATTATGATCCTCGTTTACTGCTTCCAGGAGGTAATCCCGAGGCTGAAAAACTTGCAAGGGCGAGCGCAAGCATATTCTGAGCATAAAGCCAAATACAAAAAGTTGCTGCGCATCTCAGATCCTGTCCAACTGCAGGAGGACTACAATAATATCAGCGCTCAGCTGAATTCCGCCACCATCGAAAACGCTAAGCTGAATGAAAATCTGAAGAAATCTGATGATGCCATTCTGGCTTTAACCGAGCGTCACAAGAAATTGAAGGATAAGCGGGATCAGTTGAGGGCACAAAATGTGCAGTTGGGCGAGCAACTGGCGGAGAGCGCTCGCCTAAACGAGACAGCCAACAAAGCCTTCGCTGATTTGCAAAGCAAAGTACAAGGCTTGGAGGCGAGGGTTTCCTGGGAGGCGGTGAAGAAGTTCGTGCGCTCCAAAGCCTTTGTGTTCGCGGCCAACATTCAGTGCTTTGACAATGCCCGGCGCTTCTTCCATAAGGCGATTGGGCAAATGGTGAGATTGGGACTGGCCCCAGAAAGCGCTCGATCAGACGCTCGTCTGCGCATGGACCTTGATGAGAACTGCGAGCCAATGGTCCAGGAGGAGGATCCCACGGACAATCTGGCGGAGCCTGAGTATCAAGAGTTGGTGGAAACACTCCAAAGGGAGTTTATAGCTGCCAACAGGGTAGATCCCGAGCCTCTCCTGATAGAAGATGAAGGCACTATCATGGACGTCGCAGATGCCGAGGAGCCCGGTGAGGCCCAAACCTCTGATGCTAATGTGCTGGCTCCGGTTCCCCTTGCAACTGCTCCTCCCGAGCCTAACGCCCCGGCCCAGTGAAACTCTTTATGATGATCTCTTGTTGTTTTAAATCCCTTGCCATTACCGTGAACAATCTTGTTGTTTGTATTTAATCTTCCCGTTATTCCTTTAACATTTTGAGTTTCTTTTCATACTTTAGCATTCTTTTTCTACTGCACTGCTGTCTGAATGCTTTTCTTTGACTCTTGGATGGTGAATGATGTTAATTTGTTGAGTCTTGCCATTTTTACATTGTCTCTCTCTTTTAGACGTTTGCGATGAGCATGTTTTCGCACGAGGGCACTTCTTGCGAGGGTGCCCCAGCATTCATCTCAACGCTCCATTAGTTCGAGAGTTGGCAGGGTTCGTCGTTACGAGGGGCGTAAATACGAGCGCGAGTGTGTTTCCCATGGATATTTCGCGGTTAGGCTCGAATTTGAACTTAGGAAATCTTTAGGGATTTGCCTAAGTATTGGCCCAATAATGCGCACCCTCGTTCCGGACGCCTCAATGAGTCATACGCACTTTAGAAACCAACAGGGTTAACGTTATTTCGAGGAGCCTTTGAAGGGACTGATTTGAAATCCGTTATTTTATGAGTGTATTTTTACTCAATAGGGTGAGGGTCATTCGGGTTCGTGCGAGCGCGAACTGGAGTGGTTATCACTCAGCTGGCTACAAATGAGCATTACGCTCCCCGTTGTCTGACACGCTCAAATTTAGGACTTCATATCACAAACTGTTCAAACTGTTATAGGTGGATGATCATCAACACCTGGACAGCGTAGTTTTGGAATGATTGAAGTTTCGCTTAGGCTTTTCGACGTGGAGGATGCTCGACACGGAGTAGGCCCCTTGTCGCTCGAATTATTAAATCAAAATAATCAAAGCAAGCAAATAATAAAAACAAAGAGTTAAATACTTACTGTTACATAAATGCATTTTTGGAAATGATTACAACACGCTTTCACGCCACAAACGGGCCATTACAAAGAAACTGATGTCTACACGTAGAACCTTCTGAGGTTGCATGCATACCATGGCCTAGGGAGTCGCTCGCCTTGCAAAGTTTCCAATAGGTAGGTGTTGTTTGCTCGTACCTGGATGACTTTGAAGGGGCCTTCCCAATTAGGGTCCAACTTACCTACGTGTTTGGAGACTTCAACTTTTTTGAGGACCAAGTCCCCTAACTGGAAAGTCCTTTCTTTAACACGTTTATTGTACTGGCGAGCAATGGTTGCTTTGTATTTGTGAATACGGGCCCAAGCAGCATTCCTCTTTTCATCCAACAAATCTAACTCGAGCGCCCGATTGACCTCGTTGGCGGCAGGCTCGAAATAGGCAACGCGTGCGGATTCTTGAGCAATTTTCGCAGGTATCATGGCCTCGGAGCCGTACACGAGGGAATAAGGGGTTTCCCCCGTTGCCGCTCGCGGAGTAGTACGGTACGCCCATAGGGCTCCCTGAAGTTCCTCAGCCCATTCTCCCTTCTTACTCTCGAGCATCGTTTTCAGATGCTGGAGTATGGTTCGGTTGGTCACTTCTGCTTGACCATTGGCTTGAGGATGACCCACGGAAGTGAATCGTTGTTCGATCCCTAATTCATAGCACCAATCCCGCGTGTCCGCAGCGATAAACTGGGAATCGTTATCCGAGATGAGCACCCTCGGGATGCCGTATCTGCAGATGATATTTTTCCAAATGAAATCCCTCACAACTTTGAACGTTATCTTAGCGACCGCTTCTGCCTCAGCCCACTTGGTGAAATAATCCACAGCAAGTATCACGAACTTCTTTTGCCCGACCGCCATTGGGAGAGGTCCCACAATATCAATGCCCCATTGATCAAAAGGCCAGGAAACATCAATAGGAATCATTTGAGCTGCCGGCAGCTGGGGAGTGTTGGAGTGGAACTGGCACTTGGGACATTTCTTGGAATATTCAATGGCATCTTGCAATACTAAGGGCCAATAGAACCCACTCCTTAAGATTTTCTTTGCCAAGATTCGTCCGCCTGAGTGGTTCCCACAACTTCCATTATGTACATGCTCTAAAACTTCTTTAGCCTGCGAGGGTCTCAAACATCTCAACGGTGGTCCTAGGAATGATCGCTTGAATAACCGACCCTCGGCATCCAATGAGAAGCGAGGGGCTTTACACTTGATCTTCCGAGCCTCAACTTTGTCGCTCGGGCAGGTTCCGTCCTGGAGGAATCTAACAATTTCATCAAGCCAACAAGGCTCGGATGGGTCAATCATGTGCACTTCTTTTGAAGGTTCTCCTTTACTTATCAGTGGCTCCTCCGTTCTCAGAAATGTAACAGCGCGTTCACTACTGCCATCCAAGGCAGACGCAAACTTCGATAGAGCATCAGCATGTTCGTTTTCCGCCCTCGGAATTTGCAAAAGATGGAATTCCTTGAACTTGGCTATCTCTCTCTTGGCGCTCGACAAGTACAGCGCCATGGTGGCTTCTCGAGCCTCATAACTACCGTCAATTTGACTCGCGATCAACTGCGAATCAACGTATGCTGTGACACGAGTGGCCCCATTTTGGAGCGCAATCCTGAGCCCTTGGATGAGAGCCTCATACTCAGCTTCGTTGTTGGTGACTTGAAACGCCAGCTTGATTGCGTAGTCGACTTCCGCCCCAAGGGGATCCCTGAGGGTCACCCCGGCTCCCCCCCCTTGTGAGGTCGAGGAGCCATCAGTATGCAAAAAGCCATAAACCCTCATTCGCTAGTGGCGTGGTCTCCAGATTGAAACGTTCAACCAACAAATCGGCCACTGCCTGAGCCTGTATGGCTATACGGGGCTCGAAAGAAATATCAAACTGACTCAGCTCAATTGCCCATTTAATTAACCTTCCCGAAACATCCGGCTTAGATAGCACTTGTTTGAGTGGTTGATCTGTAAGCACTGTGATAGAGTGAGCCTGAAAATATGGCCTCAACCTTCGGGATGCGTTAACGAGCGCAAAGGCAAATTTCTCAATTTCCATGTACCTTTTCTCTGCCCCCTGTAGAGTCTTGCTCAGGTAATACACCGGCATATGCTTACGCTCGCGGATTGCTACGAGGACAGCGCTCGTGGCTTCCAAAGAAACTGAGAGATAGATAAACAAGTTCTACCCTGGGATTGGCTTGGTCAACAAAGGCGCGCTCGACAGGTACTGTTTCATGCTCTGCAAGGCCTTTTCGCAATCCTCATTCCATGTGAAATTCCGAGCGTTGCGCAAAACTTTAAAGAAGGGGAGATTCCGGTCCGCTGAGCGGGAAATGAACCTATTTAACGAAATGATCTTCCCTACGAGCACCTGGACCTCTCTCAGATTGCGAGGGGAGGGTATGTCCAGGATTGCTCTAATCTTCTCGGGGTTTGCCTCTATGCCACGTTGACTGACCATGTATCCCAAGAATTTTCCGCCTCGAACGCCAAAGGTGCATTTTGATGGGTTCAACTTCATCCCGTAACGACGAAGGATGTCGAAAGTCTGCTTGAGATCCTCCAGATGGGAGCGTTGGCGCTCACTCTTGACTATCATGTCGTCCACATATACCTCCATAGATTTTCCAATTTCATGCTCGAACATTCTGTTGACGAGCCGCTGATAGGTTGCTCCCGCGTTTTTTAGCCCAAATGGCATAACTTTGAAACAATAAACACCCAAATGCACAACAAACGCAGTTTTAGGACGATCTTCGGGCGCCATAAAGATTTGATAATATCCCTGAAAAGCGTCCATCATACTCATGAGTTCACACCCGGCTGTAGAATCCACCAACTGATCGATCCTCGGTAGTGGGTAATGGTCTTTGGGGCACGCTTTGTTGAGATCAGTGAAGTCGTTGCACATACGCCATTTATTGGCGCTCTTTGGGACGAGCACCACATTGCAAAGCCATTCTGGGTACAAGATTTCCTCAATGTACTGAGCATCAAGCAACTTACCAACCTCTTCTTCGATGACCCGTTTCCTAAAACCATGAACGTCCCTCTTCTTCTGTTTGATGGGCTTGAAGGCCGGATCCACGTTCAGTCTGTGGACAATGATGCTCGGATCTATTCCGGTGAGATCAGAAGCTTTCCACGCAAAAACGTCTAGGTTCTCCCGCAGGAATTCGATCATCAAAACTTGCGAGGGCCCATCCAGGCCTGAGCCAATCTGGGTGGTTTTATCCGGGTTCCCGGGCTCCAATTCAACTGTCAAAAACTCCTCAGTGGGCTCAATTCGAGCCTCCGGCCTTGGGGCCTCTAGCGCTCGTTTTTTTCCGGTGAGCATACCCTGGGACTTCTCACGCTCGTTTTCTGAAGATGAGCCCTCGACGGCCCCCAGTGGCCTGTTCTCTGAACACTGAACCTCTCCAGGGGTCCTCTTTTTGTTCTTCTTCCTGTACAGCTTGGCTCTTTTGCGCTCGGGGCCATCTTCATTTAACTCGGGGAAGTCCACGGACTTCTTAGTAGACCCAACTTGAATGGACTGCTTGGGCTTGTGGCTGCGAAGCGAAAGTATGTAGCACTCCCAAGCTTCTTTGACGTTACACAGAATTTCCCCAGTACCCTCGGGTGTTGGAAACTTGACTTTTTGATGATAGGTGGAAATTACGGCCTTGAAATCCACGAGGGCTGGGCGCCCAATGATGATATTGTAAGGGAGATCCACCTCAACAACGGTGTAGAGGACGCTCAATGTTTTTCGCTGTGGGGCGCGACCAAAAGAGGTGGCCAAGCGAATCTGTCCACGAGGGACGATTTCGGAACCTCCAAATCCTACAAGGGCAGTTCTGAGAGGTTCGAGGGGGATGTTTGTTATGTTCATTTGTTGAAACGTTGAGTACGGGAGAACATTCACAGAGCTTCCACTATCAAATAAAACCCTCTTTACAGTGTGGTTATGAACGTCTAAACTAACCACCATGGGACAGTCAGAGGTTTTTCCAGTCCCATGGGGTGTTACAATGTGATCAAGATCTTTCTCTGTGAACCCTATGACATCTTCCTCCTTCGAGCGCGACGAGCTGTCCAAGGAGAGCACTGGGCGAGGGAGCGACGATCTTTGGTTATAACTCCGAACATGGCGACGCCGAGAAGCATTGGAGTCGCCTCCCGAGGGGCCTCCCGCAATCATGTGAATGACCGCAAAGGGCTGATTTTCCAGGTCCACCCCTTTTCCTTTGTTGCGCTCGCTGGTTTCAGGGCGCTGGCGACGAGGACTTCGGGAACGTGAGCGGCTTCTTCTTCTTTCGAGCGCCCGCCCCGCGCAATGTTCATCGTACCCTTCTAGTACCTTCACAAACTCTTTGAGGTGCCCCCCTGCAATCAGCCGCTGAATCTCCTTCTCCAGGTGACGGCATTCGTTGGTATCATGCCCCTTCTGCTTATGGAAAGCACAATACTTCCCCGAGCGTTTTTGAGCCTCGGTCTCTCTCAGCTTGGGCGGCCTTTTGAACAACTTCTGGTCCGCCAGGGAATAAACTTCGGCAATTGGGCGGTTGAGTGGGACACGCTCGAGCCTCCGCGGAGGAGAAGAATGACGGCGAGCGGGTATTGGGCTGCGGCGGTGGCTCCGGTGGGGCTCCACTTTGTCCTCGTGGACTCTGTTGGCGCGAGGGGCATTTGCCATCTTCTGATCCCTCGCTATGTACATATCCTCGAGGGTAAAGAAGGAGTCGGCAATCTCCCTAATTTCCATCAATGAGCGCGGTTTCTTCTTGGCCACCTCCTCCACAAATTCCTTGCTGACGTAATGCTTCATATTGATGGCCCCAAATAGAACGTGCCTCAGAAAGTCCATCGAGGGCTTTTCTACTAGCAAAATCTCTTTGTTGAACCTCCCCATGAAGGATCGGAGAGTCTCGTTCGGCCCTTGGACCAGGCTATAAAGAGCGGTCGCGGCCGGGGCCGGTGCTTTCAGCGAATTGAAGTGGCTGACAAAAGCATCCGTCAGGTCATAATACCCTTGGATTGAGCGCGGGGGGAGCTTTTTGTACCACTCTTGGGCCATTCCAGTGAGGGAAGTGACAAACACCTTGGCCCAGTAGTTGTCCGGATGGTCATAGAGGTGCATTAGGTGCACGAAATGGTCCAGATGCTCGGCTGGATCCGTAGTTCCATCATATCTGTTGATTGACGAGGGAATTTTACCCTTCCCTGCACGGGTCATCAGAACTTCCTCGACGAGGGGGGAATCGCCTGCCATGATCCTGTAATCTCGCTCGTCGGGATCTTCATAGCTGGCCTCTCTTCTTCGGTGGAAAATTGGGCTGCGTGGTCGTCGAGCGTCTCTGGCCTTGGACCTCTCGTCCCCCTCACGGGGGGCGTGAGACCGTGCTCGAGAGAGCTGCTCTACCACGTTTTGGAGCCCTCGAATTTGGTCTTGTACAGCTGCTAGCTGAGGGTCACCAACATTTCTGCGGTTTGCCCTCCTTGTGGCCCTTGATTGGACCTCTTCATTATCTACGGCCGCCTCATTTCGAGGGGCCCTTTCATCTCCTACAACTGGCCTTTCTTGCTGGACCCTCGGTAGGACTTCATTCTCTTGATTCGGTGGTTGGGGAGGCTGCTGCGCCCTTAGCGCATTTTGAGCCATTGCCAAGGGATGCGCTGGGAGTCCTCCAAGAGGTGGGGCCAGACGAGCACTAGCCTGCGAGGGGAAATAGGCCGCCACGAAATGCTCCCAGGCGTTCTGAACGGCCTGACTCTCGCACTGCGCATATAGCGCTTGAAGTTGCTGGCTGGTAACTTGGGGCATCTCCACCCCCTGTATTTCTCTTGGCAAAGACGTGGGGAGATTCAGATTCCCCACCTGGTACGGCTGGATCATCGGCATCATCCCGGGCATCATTCCCGGCTGCACAAATGGGTATCCCGGAGGGGGCATGGCCATGGGATACATCCCAGAGTATGGGTAGGAAGCATGGGCGGTGTGAGCTGCAGTTGGAGCAACGGTGCTGGGTGCTCCTGCAACGTTCCCACCTAGCGGGAGATTTGTCCCCGCAGGTTCTGTGTTCTCGCCTCCGTTCCCTGCGGCTGGGGGGTTTGCTTCTCCGGCGGGGACGTTGCCTTCTGTGCCCTCCTCGTTGACGGGGGGAAGAGAGCCTCTCTCTCTTACTGCTCCTGATCTCGTCGCAGTTACCATGATTCAAGACTTGGGTGTTACTTTTCAACTAGCTTTCAGAGGAAGAAACTGGCAATACCAAAGATGGTGGTGATGGTTTCCCACAGACGGCGCCAAAAATGATGGTGCAGGAATCTGAGTTTCCTAATGCAACAACACTTTAGAATTTGTATGAAAAGGGAAAGACCATCACAGGCGTGAGAGCCTCAGGATCTGGGTTTCCTTTTGAGCGTGGGTTCTTCCAGCTAGGATAACACCAAGAATGCAAGCTACTAAGGTAGTGTTACCGTGGTGAATGAAGAGCTTGAGAAGATCAGTGGAAAATGCCCAGAACAATGTGTCTGGTTTTTGTGCGAATGATCACTTGGGGGAGAATGCATGGGTTCTCTCCTATTTATATGTTAGGGATGGGGGTAAATGGGTAAATTGACCGTGTGGTCCCAAACCTTGTGTTGCCCTAACACGCGTCAGCCTTTGGTGGGATGAGAATGACATTCCCGAAAAGGAGACGGCGTGTCAGGTGCACTGTGCACTGTACCTTTGTGTCAGAGGTTGTTGACGAGGGTCGTGTGGGATGAGGGAATAATATCTCCTTCTGAAGGTGAGAATCCATCGCATGAGGGACAGACTCATTCCCGAGCGTTGATGACGCTCGGAAAGTCCACAGATGGGCTCCTCACGATAGATGACCTTTGAGCGGCAAGATCCCGAGCGTCAATCATGGGACCCTCATGTAGGTGCTTCCCTGTGATGGTTAACCCTGAGGGCCCAGATGCGAGCGCCAGACTCGTCGGATCTGGACTTTTACCGGAGTAGTCATCCGATGCTTGACGGTCCCTCCTTGCTTACAAATGAGTGGGCTGGGAAGGCCCACGAGCCCTTTAAGGCGAGCGTCTGAGATTTAGTCAGCAACATGCTGACACGTGGATGGCTCTGATTCGAGAGTGTTTTTAGGCCTCATCACCTTCCTAACTGAGGGATGGATTCCCATCTCATGTTCTATGACCCTGGCCCAGGTGCCCCTCGGACCTGCGAGCCTCCAAGGTCCCTATCAAACCCGAGCGTGCGCCTCGCCCTCGATAACAACCCAAAACGGCTCTCTGACACAAGGTACATACCCGCGCCCCTGCCTTTGTTGCCCACCGCCAACTTTTCACCTGCTTTTGCATGCAGGAGGTTCCTCCTCATCACGCCACGTGTTAGGACAACATTAGGTCAGGACCACATGGTGACAATTACCAAAGGGTCCCTGACCCTCAACTATAAATAAAGGAGTTCATCTCCTCCACTGTAAGCAAGTTCTCATATCTTAGCTCTGCAAATTACTTTATCTTCTTCAGATCATCATTTGACTTGAGCGTCGGAGAGCCAAACTGGGCATCACCCCCAGTTCCCCCGGCTTGACCTTCTGACCATTTGTTTTTGGTGTTTGTCCTAGCAGGTTGAACCCTCTTACTTTCCAGCGAGTTCCCTTTGAGCTTCATCCCTTGTTTCCCCATAAACAAATCGTAAAATGATCGGAGTTTGGACATCACAGAATCAAACCCCATCATATATAATATAACCGTGTTGAAGTTGTATTGTGTCCTAAAATTTTGAAAAAATTCGTGTCGTTGTATTCGTATTGTAGTGTCCGTATCCGAGCATCACAGTTTCCCAATTCTCGACCTATTTTAAATTTTTTTTTTTAGATTTTATTTTAATATCTTATGTGTTTTTACTTTTATTTTTAATTATCAAATACTTTGTGAGTTATTTTAAGCTCCTAAAAAATTATAAATAATTTGGAGGAAAATATGAACTCAACCAAATATTCTCTTAATTCGTTGTTAGTTAGGTGTAACGGCTTTAAATCTTTTCGTTTTTTCTCCACAATAATCATGTAATCTTTTCCTAAATAATTTTCTTTTGAATAGAATGTAATTCCCCGTTAGTTTAAGGAACAATTCCGACAGGACCCCAAAAATATGATAAAAATATAAATTTCTCCATGAATTTTAAAAAATTACGAATTCTTTCTTAATCCGTTATTTCCTCGATTAAGTTTAATAGAATGTGTCATTTTACGGTTTCCAAAAAAAATATATGATTTTACTATTTTACCCCCTAATATGCTAAAATTAAGGAGGACATATGTAATAAAGAGTTCAAATACAGGAGGATTAATTCAAAAATTAAAATTTTTTAAAGTTTAGAATTTAAGGTTTAGGATTTAGGATTTTAGGATTTAGGTTTTAGGGGGTATACATCGTTTGAGTTTTGCACCTACTATCATTTTCGTTTTGGTTTTGCAAAGAATATTACTGAATGATATTTTGATATTTTAATTTATGATGATTAATTTTATATCTACGGTTTATGGATATATATATATATATATATATATATATATATATATATATATATATATATATATATTAATTTGTAGAGATATTGGGCATGCATATTTGTATTGGAATGATATTTATTTTATTTAAGATAGATGCATTAGAGATCACCAACTTTCATATTTGTTTAAATAACTTTGACAAATATGAGTTTGTTACGGTTTTTTATTTTGTCGAGAAAATTTGTTGTTTCAAACTAACAAAATTTAAAAAAACTTATACAATATATACTTCAAACGAAAACATAAACATAAGGTGAAATTTGTATTTTTTTATCATATTTTATAACAATAAATATGTATGAAATATCTATTTCGATTTATACGTATATATAAATATTAAATTAGATTACAAACTTTTAAATTAAAAGATACAAATTTAATCAATATTACAAAAATATCTTTACACTCACTACAAGAAAATAATTGATTTCCGATGGCAAAATCCGTTGGAAACGAAAAATTCGATAGGTTTCAGATGGATTTCCGATGAGTAATTGTTGTCGCATAAACTGTTGTCGGATTACTGACAGACATTCCGTTGGGAATGTTTTTTGACATTTACCAATGGATTACCGACTGACATTTCGTCGAAAATGTTTTTTTCTTTTTATTTTAAATTTTTAGCAAATCTCATCGGAGTTGTTTCCGCCGAAATTTTTCGATAATATTTTAGCAAACCAATAATTTTTTGACTGAGTTGTTTCCATCGAAAAATCGCAGATTATTTATAGTGAGTTTCAATATTATTATAATATATCCTTAAAGGTATTAATTTAATTTTTAAAAATAAAACTGCTTGATGTCATAAAAAATTAATACCACAATTATTAACTATTAAGACAACTTGTGAAAAAAAAAATGCAAATATCCGGAGGATGCTTCGTAATTTCTCAAAATTTATAGAATAGTAGTATTTTCACCATACTTTTACGGAAGTTCATAATTATCTTTAATTTAATGATATAATTAGAATCAAGAAAAGTTCCGGTTGCACATATAAAAATATTTGTATAAAATAGTTACACATCAATAAGTAACATCCGATAAATTGCAAACTACATAAACAATACACATCATAACACTTGAAGTTATAATGCAAATTAATTAATAAAAGTGAAATACATAATTGTGATGCAGGCAGATGCAACATATAATAACACAAGCAACACATGTCTCGTAGACCTAACACAACACTATAGCAATTTATTTAAATACTTGAAGTTACAGTGCAAATTAAATTAATTAAAGTCATAAATAATTACGATGCATGTAGATGCAATATAGAATGTTTTCTTTTTCCTTTTGACTTTTTTTTGCTTCATTCACTAATGGTTAAGTACATTGCGTTTCAAACTTTTTTGGGCGTCACAATCTTCCCCTTAAGAAAATTTGGTCTCCAAATCCAATTTAACTTAAACTTGTGTTCCAATGACGCTCATTGTCTTATACCTCTTCTATTTATGTGCTATCTGATCGGTTTTTCATGTCATTATTTCTTTGAAATTCAATCGGTGTCTGATCATGATGTCTTGTACTTTTACTTTACTGAACTTTTTCTTGATTTTGGTCGATTATATTATTTTTAATCTTCGGTAGATTGTTAATAGTTGATACTTTCTCTCGATCCTTCCCCAATAAATTAATCCTCCAACTTTGTGACTAATTAATTTCATAAATCTTCTTCCCATGCATATTATTCTCATCACCTGGTGCTTATTGTGACCTTCATTTTTGTTGTTATCTCTTTTGATATTTCTTGTGACCTATTAATCACTGCTTGAGTTGAATACTCCTCTTCGATGTTTTCTCAAATTCGTGTGGTATGCTCTTGTCACCTAATCCGATTATCGATAGAAGTTGTCTTAGGAGCTTTGGCCTTTAAAATTCTATCGCATGATGCCCGAAAGACTTGATTGTCTCCTTGTAATCTTGGAGTAACTGAAATATTGACACTAAGTTCTATTGCTGAGGGTTGTCATTTTTCAGTTTTGACACGTTGTCTCATTTGAATTTCCTTACTCATCACCACTAATATTTTTTACCGTTATTGATCACAGTCCTCTCAAATTAACATTTGCCCAAGGAGTTCCATTTCCTACAGGCGAAATAGCATTTATGTATTGCCATTTTGTAATTTCCTATTTGGTTGAATTATTTCAACTCATGAAATTTGATGTAGCTCTCGCTTATATTGTTAAAATATTTGTTGAAACTTACCAGTTATTTTTAACTTTTAGTATTTGGGAAATAAATCTTTTACCAGATCATTTCTTTTAAATTGTTAACCATAATAGATAGACACGATTCTTCCATCCAACTCCTACTTCTTGACAAAATCCCGAACTTTTGATAACAAATTCGGTATTTTTGTTCTAACACTCTTGTTTCTGAATTTAAGGTACTCCATGTATTCTGTCTCATTTAGATCGACTCACAAAGATATTCTATTTCAACCACTCATAAATAAACTCAACGTTGTTTTAGTTGGTGACATGCTCTGATATATCTTTGTTGGTGAAACTTCTTGACAAGTCGTGTTAATTCATGCATTTCCAATCTGTAATGAATAATGATGTATATAACTTAATATAAAATATGGGATGACAAATAATCATATAATATGTTTTATGCATGTCATGAATGCAAGCAAACCTATGATGGTACACATTTGATTAACATGCTCCCTTTGTTGAATCTTTTTTTCATATACATAATTTTTGTCTTTCTAAGATTATCAGTAGTTGATCTTGAATAATTCGCCCTATAAGTGAAGCAATTTTGGTGCTCTCTTTTCTTGTGTAGTCGTATCTCTTTATTCAAAAACTTAAAATTTACTTTATCTGAGAACATAGCTTCCATGCTCTTCTTATATATAACTCCTTCATTTGAATCAAGTGGTCATAATATGTGGCATTTTTGCTACTTTGTTTAAGGTATCAAAATCCTCATCTCGGCTTAAGTTGTCTGTAAGACCATCATTATCTCTGATTTTTAGTTCAAATTTCTATTTCTTTGGGTTGAAGATCTTGTATTCCTATCCTTTATTGTTTATATATTCATTCCATCTTCTGATTTCCTTTTCATGACCATTCACACCCATGCTTTTTCAGAAATAGACGACATTGATAATTGAAAAACTTGACACTGTCTGTAATATTTAACTTGTGGAGTTGGTCTATCATAACATTCTACATCCTCTACTTTACTTGATTTGAATGCAAAAGAAATGAATCCAGATAGAATATTCTTAGTGCTTTATTCTTCTCACTGTGTCTTTCGATCATGTATGTGACAGTTTATTGGATAATGAAAAAATATAACGTGCGACCATCAAGGTATATATATAGTTTAGCTGCAGAACTAACCACTCTATTAGAAAGTCGAATTAGAAACTTTTACACGAATTTTCAAGTGGACGAGATCGGAGGTTGGGGCGAAAACTCCAAACCTTTCTTTAATAATAAGGTAAGCTTTCAAGCCCGTTTACTTTCTAGTAAAGGGCGCAGTTAACTGTAATTGTGAAAAAATTGGAAGATCTGGCCAAAGAAGATGATAGCCCTGTAGCTCCGTTCCCATGGTTCGATCCTTACCAAAATTTAAACAAAAAATCACTATCTAGTCAGTATAATAGACAAGTAATCACATAATCAGGTATCCTTCGTGGGCTTCCAAAGTTCAAGTATTAAAATATAAAATCAACTAACATACTCAAGCATTGACCTGATACATAAAAGGACAACACAAATGCGAGCTAACTCTTATTTAAGGCTTGACTTAGGTAGAATCTAGGGCTCAGTACAAAAGTGATAATGAACTATTGATTGGTTGATCAATGATACGATGATCCATCACAATTCAAATAAATTCGCAACCTAGAGCTCTGGTATCACCGTTATAGTAATTAATGTAAATACTTGAAGTTGTAATGCAAATTAAGTTAATTAAAGTAAAACACATAATTATGATACATGTGGATATAATATGGAATGTTTCTTCCTCGTGTTTATTCCTTTTGATTTTTCTCCCTTCATCCACTAATGATCAAGTACATGGCACCCTAAATCTTTGGTGCGTCACAAATATCTTTTGAGATATTAAGTTGAATATCATCCATTCTTTAATCCCCTAAAAAGTTGCTTAATAATTAACTTTTAAAATTTTTATTAGTTCTTCAGATAAAGTGAAATTTTTCAATATTTCGTTTCATTCTGTTCTCAACCTCATATTGAGTCTCAACAAAGTGTGACAAAATTTATAATTTTCTTATAATTATCCATTAAAATTATTGAAAATATGACAAAATATAGCACATTATATTACCATGTACATAAAACGATCCAACCAAAAACTACACCAAATGCTGGCTTCTGTTATCCAAATCCATTTCAGACTAGAGTTCTTG
This sequence comes from Lantana camara, assembly GCA_037501455.1. Taxonomy (NCBI): domain Eukaryota; kingdom Viridiplantae; phylum Streptophyta; class Magnoliopsida; order Lamiales; family Verbenaceae; genus Lantana; species Lantana camara. Next base: position 22,058,380 of record CM074855.1, on the reverse strand, counting down.
CATTATAAGCATAATATTTGACAAAGTAAACATAAAAGGCTAAGGAAACTACATTGAGCCCTGCTAACAACCAGTAGAAGTAATCAAGATGTGCTCGATTCAAGTTGCTACAAAACCAACCACCTTCATCTCCATCACCGTTACTCATCTCTCAATGACGGAGATCAGAAAACTTCCGACCCCAGTTACCCCGAGGAACAAAGCAAGTCCGATACTTTTGAACGTGCTAGGAACCTGACAAGTACTCAGTGCTACTAAGAGTCAGAATGAAATTGACTCCAAAATCCAGGCCTTCATTCAGCAATCAACTAATGCCCGTGAGTCCGTGGCAGTGTGCGAGAAAATAGAGAACGATTTAGACTCAATGGAGGCCGAGGCTGAAAATCAATATAAAGGAAAGGATCAGATTCCGAGGCTCCAGGAGCAGTTGGCCGCCATAGAGAAGAGGCGGAGTGTTTTTCCCCTGAAGCAAGTACTGAATCTCTTTAAAGAGAGTAGATTCGTTCAATATCCAAAGCACTGAAACTCGGTTGACAAGAAGGAGAATCTGAAGTATATGATGCGACGGGAGCCACTCGGCAGCTGTATATTCATTTTTTCCTTTTTCTGCAAAACCAACCAAAGTAAAGGCATCAGCAATCCCAAGAACCACGAATTGTGGAGCCAACCACCACACGCGTATTGGCACAATTGCATTGGGCAAATCCACCGATCCAGTTTCCAAACGTTTCCTCTCTATAAGGGCAGTGATGGATATGGAAAGTATGCTGACAAATATGCTGCTTCAATACGCTGAAGCGTTGATATGCTGGATGGTTTTAGGGTTATGGTCCTTGCAACGGGAATCAAGACCTGGTCGTAGAGTGGAATGAAAAGGATAACTGAAATGGAAGTGAAAGATTGGAGGGTTGCAGAAGGGATCTGAAAGGTGGTGGTGATGTTACGGTCTATTGTAGCTCCTTGCTTCACGAATCGGGTTGAAGATTGTGAACATACAACAGCGTAGGGCAAACATGACAAATATTTTGGAAGAAGCCTAAGAATGGCCTTTGTATCTTCAATGCTGTCATTGGGTTCCTGTATCAAGAAACCTACTTAAAAACCAGAAATAATACGTTTAAAGGCATTAATTGCTCATATTCATCGAATCAATACTTTATTTAAAGGCCTTACACAGGCGTTAAGTATTTTCACAGGGATATTTAAGTTACAATGATATACGTTTTGGTCTAATTACAGAAACTTCCCTTTAACTTTGATAAATTACAAAAACCTCTCCCGACAATATACTCTAATATTTGGGTTAATGTATGTTATTATAGTTATGAATTTAATATAGGAAAAATTACATCTGACTACCCTGCTAGATAGGATAATTACAATGCAGTCCATCTTTATCCAGAAATTACAATTTAATCCCTAAATGTTATGGACCGTTTGTGATCCCTCTATTGCGTTAGGGTTCCGTTAGGATTGATCTCTGTCCCCAAGGACAGCATTGTTATATGCGTAATACCTAGGGACGTTTTATTAGAATGTGTATATTGCAGGGATGAATTTGTTATTTTATTCATTTAGTTAATGGAAGGACATACCCAACCCTAACTGAACCTTAACGGAATAGAGGGATCACAAATGATCCATAATATTTAGGGATTAAATTGTAATTTTCAAATAAAGATGGATTGCATTCTAATTACCCTATCTAGCAAGTTGGTCAGATGTAATTTTCCCTTTAATATACTGTAATGTAATGACTAACGAGAGTAAAGTTCTAAGTGCAAAATAAAATATTTATTAGATAGATTAGGCGTGAAATCATCAAAATTTATCTTTCCAGATGTCATGTAAATTATTTGACAAGTCTGACCAAAAAAAATGTAAATTATTTGACAAGGGAAGTTTGTGTAATTTCTCAACCTCACGGAAAAGTTACAATACACACTTTAAATTTATAGGGTTAATAAAGTTTTTTCATGCCATTATAAATTTTAAAGAAAGCATAGAAAGATGGATCATTACCTATTGTGAGCTCCTTCAAGAGTAGGAATTATAGAAGCTTCTTCTTCAACCGATATCTTCAATGGATTTCTTCTATCTCTGTTTACTCCAAATCGAAAAGTCATTGATCCAATCAACAAATGATAAGCCCGAAGCACAATATTACAAGGCACGGGATTCCAAAGCCAAGTTCCCAGCTCAAATTATCTTGAATGTAGCTTAAAACAAAGAGAACTACCAAAACACTAACGGACAAGCAGAAATTCCACCAGTTGAAGAAGGAGCTTTTCTTGACATTCTTCTTGATCTTCATCATCAAACTGGTCGGCCCCAAAAGCTTGTAAGCAAGGCTTATGCCCTCCTTCGGCAATCCATGCTGTTAAAAGCAGAATTTTGGCAACCAGAAGAGGTTACCGCAGCTGATAGAGGCAATAAACCAAGTCCCTCTGATCCATCACATTTGAAAAATGAACACAACAAAACTTTACTGAAGTAATAAGCATTTGACAAAATTCAGTTCCATTTGTGTTCACATTTTGATCAATGTTATAATAACTTAATTATTGTGTATAAAATTCATAACTTCTACGAGTTTTCCCTCCGAAGTGAAAATTTTCAATCTTGTCACAATTATATAACAGTCTAGTTATGCTCTCGTCTCCATCTCCTTACAACTTCAATCCAACTAAATGTCAGCTCTAACATGTTTAGTATCTGTCTTACCTAACTGACACCTAAAACTAGCTCATGAGGTGAGAATTCCTAGGTATTATTAGTTAATAACTAATTAGTAATTCAATATTTAGTCAATATAAAACAGGTTAATCCAACCTCGCACCCCCAGCCCAAACAATTGAGATTCAACCTAGATGGCGAAACTTAAATGCAAGACGCATCCTGATCCGACACCGTGTTTAGTAGTATATGCCTGATCTAACTCATGCTAAAAATTTGTTCATGAGTTAAGTATTGTCCGAATATTATAAGGTTGAGTAGTTTATTATATATATAGTCAATGGCGGATGCGCTAACAACAAAAGATTGACCAACAAAGCTTCAATACTTAATGGTACCGGAAAGAATAATCACCACAGAACTAACCAAGATGTAGAGCAGGGAGGCAACAACAATCATCCGAAATCGCCCTAGTAATTAACGAGTCAGCAACGAAAGCACCGACGAGGGGAGAAAGCGCCGCCGTGCCAGCCCATGCGTTCACATTCGCCGGCGGTGGATTGCCCCAACTGGCCTGTTAAATACATCACCAGATTTGAACTTATTCCACAATAATCAAATCTCTCCGCCATTATATATGAAATTGTAAGGGAACAAAAAGTAATTCAAACATATGGAGGTATCGTTAAGCCGATACATATGATGAAGGAAGCGGATTTCCAGCAGCCCGACTTTGACCGGACGGAGGGGAGGCCGTTAAAGTCGACGGAGCCAAGAACAACGTCGTCTAGCAGCGGAGATTTGGCCTCTGATATGCCATTTCCGGTGGCCATAGCTCACTGTTAATGTATATATTATCTTGCTCATTTTTCCTTTTGACTCAATAGTATTGAATAGAATTCTTTTCTCTTTAGCATTTTTAGTCCCTTTGACCGGATTACATGTTTGTGCCCAATTAATCTTTTGATATTGACATTTTTGGCACGATTCACATGTAATATCGTTTAATATTTTCAGCACAAAATCGTATCATATGAAAAGGGAATTATTTCCTTGTACGTTTAGGTTGAGGTAATATATATTTATAAATTAAATATTTAAACCCACTAAAAAAGAATCCAACATACTTTGTCGTAAATCAATTTTTAAGTGTAATAATAGTTGAATAGCTTAACCGTTCAATGTTACATTTGTCTAATAAAACTTTATACTTTAGTAATTCGATTCGATTCAACCCATAAAAATGAGATTTAAATTGTTTTTTTTTTAAATCGTAATATTTGCAATATTATTTACATATTTCGTGTTCAGTAAGTTTATAAACGCCATTCATGAGAAGCTATGTTGCATGGATACGAACATGGCGATGCGGATACGACACGACACGAATACGACGACACGGATTTTTTTGTGAATTTTCTACGTGAAAAGTATCGGATACGGCAGGGACGACTCCAAAATTATCAATGAGTGGGGTCAAGAAAAATTATTTTTTAAGACATCACTGAACAGACTTTTATATTATATGTTTAAATTTTTATAAAATAAATTAAGAATATTTAAAATATCCAAATAAATATGTTACTGTTCTTTTTCTTTTAAGTAGAACTAGATAGAGCTTTTTACCACCAATTGGTGTAACTTAGTGGTTCAGTGCTATGTTAGATTAACCACAGATCTCGAGTTAGAGTCCTTGGGAATACAGCTACCATTGATAGAGAGAGCTTTCACCCTAAGTGGTTTGTCTCGACTCAACCCATGCAAATGAACTTTAAAAATAAAAAAATAATAAAAATAGAGCTTTTACATATATAAAAGTTTTGTCTCGTTATTAGAAGAATAGTAGAACTAGATACAACTTTTATATATGCTAGTAACTCTGCATTACAAATAATAAAAAAAAACACTATTTTTATTAAAATATATTAATTTAAATTGTTCATTATATATATTTTATATCTTTAATATAATTATTAAATTTATGATAAATAAATAAATGTTAATTAAAAAATTATTAAAACCGTAAATTCGAAAGTATGAGCAAAAAGAATAAAGAAAGAATTAATGTGAGGGGAAAGAAAAGTGGAGTTAATAAATAAATAATTAATCACATGTTGTGAGTATGGTGGAGAAAAATAAATAATAAATACATAAAGAAAGAGTTTAAGAAACTAAAAGAATCTGGTGTATATATATATATATATATAAAGTATATGAACCAGCAAAAATTACACAGAAATATTAAAAAGTACTAAGTTTTGGATTAATGTATTTAATTTATATATATAAAATAACAAAATCTATTTTACACATATGGGGTCAATTATAAAAAAAAAAATTATTTCTATATGGGGTCAAAAACTTATAATTATATATATTAATAAAATATTATGTATTAAATATTAAAAAATTATAATTGGAAGAAAAATGTTAGTGGGGTCAAATGATCCCACTTGGCTCCATTTGGAGTCGTCCTTGGGATACGGTGTCCAATACGAGTGTCCGACACGACACGATACGACACGACAAACTGATATTTTTAAAAGTATCAGTGCATTAGAGATGAGAAATTTGTCAAATATTTTTTAATTTTGTTCAAAAAGATGAGAATATATTTTAACCTTGCATAAAAAATTAGGGATGCACTGAAATTCATGCGACCGCCGATTAAAGGAATAACTAGAATAACATACCACTGAAGGACAACTCTAAGTAGTAATAAGTACCTATGTCGAACGGACACGGACACGGCGATACCGATACGACACGATACGGATACGGCAACATGGATTTTTTCAAAATTTTAGGACACTACACGGTTCCGACACGGCTATATTTTATATAAATAAATATATTTTATATACAAATAAAAATATTTTATAAGTATAACTTATGTTACATAAAATATTTATAAAAATATATAATATTAAAAACTAAAATAAGTTTTGTTATTTCAAATTTCTCTCCAAAAAATTCAAAAAATATTTAAAAAAGCATAAAAAAATGATCAAATTTGCCCCGCCGTGTCCAAGCCGTGTCGGACACTTCACCTCGTCGTGTCCCAATTTTTTTTTTTTTTTTTTTTTTTCCGAACGCTCCTTTAGCCGTGTCTGACACGTGTCGGAGGCGTATCGGAGTCGTGTCCGGGTCCGTATCCAACACGTGTCGGACACTGCACGGGCCATTTTTTAGGCGTGTCCGTGCTTTAGAGATAATTACATTACATGGAGTCGTATATTATCAACATCCTTCCACAGTTAAATATACTAGTGGTATGTGATACAAAAATCGAAGTTGACTATACGAACACTATAAATACGCTAGAAAATCCTTTTAATATTCAGAAATGAATATTTAACACGATATAACACTGTCAGACAACATCTTTAATCATGTAAGCCCACAGCATTTTGTTTCAGACCCTACCGTTCCTTCCATTATAATCATAAGACCTAGCCAAGTAAACAAACAAGACTAACGAAGCTGAATTAAGGCCGGCTAGTACCCAATAGAAGTAATCAAGATGTGCTCGGTTCAAGTTGCTCGAAAACCAGCTCGCTTCTCCACTTCGACTGCTTCCCTTCCCGATAACAGATATCAAAACACCGCTCAATAAGCTCCCGCATCCACTAATACCTAGCGACAAAGCCATACCCATACTTTTCATTCCACTGGGAACCTGATCGTAGAGGAACTCTGGAAGACCGACGACGGTGAAGACATCAGCAACTCCACGAACCAAGTATTGTGGAGCCAGCCACCACACGCTCATTGGCACAATTGCATGTGGCGAGTCGGCCAATCCCCTTTCCAAAGCGATTCGCAAACGCTTCCTCTCAATAAGGGCTGCTATTGATATGGAAATTGTGCAGAGAAATATACCGGTTCCTATTCTTTGGAGCATTGATATCCCAGTTGGCCTTTGTGTTATGGACCTTGCAACAGGTACTAGAACCCGGTCATACAATGGAATGAGAACGACTATGGAAATAGCTGCGAATGATTGGAGGGCGGCAGCCGGTATTTGGAACGTGGTGGTAATGTAGCGGTCCATTGTGGCTCCTTGCTTCACGAACAGAGTTGAAGATTGCGAACCTACAATGGCGTACGCCAAACACGTGAAGCATATTGGAAGAAGCCTAAGAATTGCCTTTGCGTCTTCAACATCACCGATGCTGCAAACTTTGTCTATGCCTCTTGACCCATTTGGTTCGACTAATGCTTTATCAAGAAACCTGGAGCATAATAGGCATTAATAATCACCTCATTTAAAAATGTAAGTTACTAAGTTGTCGATCAAATTTCTTGTTTCATCTCCTATTTTACTCATCGGCACATGCCAAACTTACTGGCAGACGATTGAGATTACGAAAGAACACAATCGTGATATTGAACATAATCGAACACTTATGTTAGATTGGAAATATATCAACTATTTAATATCTTTCCGACTATACCAGAGAAAACTAGAAAGGTCGTTGATTTGTACCTACAGTGAGCACTACTAGGGGCAATCTTCCAATTTCTGGCTGCTTTCAAAAAAACCAAACCGATTCTCGTGAACGGGTTCCTTTCTTCACTTTTTACATGAAACCGATAGGTCATAGATCCGAGCAAGAAAACGACTAGCGCAAAGCACATAAAGATGCAGGGGATTCCAAAGCCAAGCTCCCAACTCAGGTTTTCTTGAATGTAACTCAAAACCAAGAAAGATATCAAAACACTAAAGCACAAGCAGAAAATCCACCAGTTGAAGAACGAGCTTTTCGCTTTGCGCTCCTTTTCGTCTTCTCCATCAAACTGGTCGGCCCCAAAAGCTTGTATGCAGGGCTTATGTCCTCCTTGCGCGAACGCTAGTAAATACAAAGAGAAGAAGAAGAACACAACCTGAGGCTTAGGAGGAGAGCAGTGCATGCTGTGAACCGCTGCATTTGTGCATACAGATGAGCTGAATGAATGAGCTGCAGCTGATAGAGTCAAGAATCCAAGTCCCTGTGATCCAACACAACCAAAAACTGTTAAATTCAACATAATTTCTTTTGCTTTTACATTTCCTTTCCACATAGACCCAATTCAACCCAAATTATCCAAAATCAAGAAATCAATTCAACCCACAAAACATGCATTAACGTTTCTTGGTACTAACCAATATATAGAACAGAGAGGCGATCACAATCGACCGGTATCGGCCCAGAAAAGAGTCGGCGATGAAAGCGCCAAGAAGAGGAGAAAGTTCCGCCGTACCGGCCCAGGAGTTCACGTTCGCCGCCGCAGCGGCGGTGGATTGGCCCAAACGGCCTGTTAAAAAGGTGACAAGATTTGAACTAATCCCGTAGTAGGCGAACCTCTCCGCCATTTCAACGCCTAAAATTGAGCATTTCTCAAATCAGATTGAATGTAAGTAAAACAGAAAGGGGTAAAAAAGAATCCATTTTTAATCCGATTCGCGGCGATACCTACGATGAAGGAAGCGGATTTCCAGCAACCCGACTTTGAGCGAATGGAGGGGTGGCCGTTGAAGTCGACGGAGCCCAGAACGACGTCGTCAAGGAGGGGAGTTCCAGTCTCCGGTGCGGCGTTTGCGGTGGCTATAGCTGTAATTGCCGCCATTGGTTGCCTCCTCTCTTCTTCCTCTCTCTCCCAATCTAGCTATCTATTTATCAATCTCTCTCTGTGTACCACCCACTGCTTTCAGGTTTGTCAGTTTCCACTATTTTTCAGGAGGTCTGTCTCTCCACCGTTTTTCAAGAGGTTTCTTGCTCCCTCTGTGTCTCTTTTCACTGTATTTCAGGAGGGCTCTCTCTGGCTCTGTGTCTGTTTCCACCATTTTTAAGGAGGCAATCACGCCATTTTAGTACTGAACACCACAGATGGCCACAATCTTTCACAGTTCGACCGGTATCACATTATGTATGTTATGAAGACAAAATTGAAATTTTAGTCAGTGAATGGATTGCGTCGAATGAAATAAGGTATCATTTTCTTTTTTTTTTTTCTTTTTTTGAATAAAAATAAGGTATCATTTTCATTCAAGTTATAACTTTAATATTTATTTAGTTTGAATTGTCGTCCAAATTATTTATTGTTAAATGAGTCAGAGTTTGGACTTATTAAATATAAATATTTCTAAAAATATAATTTAATTGTAATATATTGTATAGTGTTAGATAATTGTACCTAGCAAATCTTATATGATAAATTCAAAAATAATTTATATTATTATATCTTGTTGTTGTTGTTGTACTCATATTTATGCACTATAAGTATGCATTGGATTCTAAATCGCTTCACATCTTTATTCATTATAATGATGACTTTAGATAGGAAAAAAAAAGACAAAATTAATGCCCAAATTTGGTGAAACAAACCCGTTAAAGTTTGGTATTTTTAAGAGATAATTTTTTATAACTTCTCATTAGTTTGGAATATTTTTACTTAGCTCCCCCATGAATTTATGCTACATAATAGGATATAAATATTACTGCATTAGAACGATTTAGTACTACATTATGTGAAAATTATACAACAAAATTTGAGAGTTAGAATATGGTGATTGATATCCCCATTTCACAAAATCCATTAATTTATACTACATAATAGGATATAAATACTGCATTATAATGTTTTTGTATACTACATTACTAGTATTCAACCCGTGTGATGCACGGAATTATTATAATTATATTATATTTAAAATAATTAAAATTATTATAAATGTAGGTATATGCTTAAAGTTATAGTATTTTCACCAAAATTAATATTGGGGTTTTCTATGAATAGTACCTAAAAGTTGAAAAAATTCCCTTTAACTCCCCATTTTTAAAAAAGTTTTCATTTGCTCCCTAGATGACAGGCCAAATTCCCTTTAACTCCCCATGGTTGTATAAAAATTCAAGAATCGCGTACCCGAACCCCGAAATCACATACTTAAACGCCCAAATGATGTATTTACCCCCAAATACATCATTTGGGCATTTAAGTACGTGATTTCGGGGTTCGGGTACGCGATTCTTGAATTTTTATACAACCTTAAAAAAAAACGGGGAGTAAAGAGGAACTTTGATTTTCATCTGGGGAGTTCAGAGGAATTTTTTTGAAAGTGGGGAGTAAAGAGGAATTTGAGTTCCCATATGGGGATTTTTCGGGAATTTCCCGATTAATATTCCATCGAAAACCAAGACACCACTATTTTCAATATTTTATATTTCAAAAAATATTTAATAGAAATTCATCCAAAATAATTAATAATTATTGATATTAAAATACTTATATAAAAATATGATTGGAACGATAGTGCAAATAATGGATTAAGAAAACAAATATAAAACTTCTCTAACCTTCTGCATGAAAGGAACTGTAATTTTCTTCAAGAAGTTAGCCCGGTCTATCAACAATGCTTGATGTCATATCGATTTAGGTGTTCATCGATCATATATGACAAAAAATAATAGAAAATTGGTCAATAATCTGCCCAATAATAAGAGACAAAATGTGGATAAAAAGTTAAAGAACAAAAATAAATCGATTTACATGAATGAGAACAAAAACACAAAGAAGAAAATAGGGAGAAGAAAATGAAGAAGAAAAAATTGGATATGAATAACTAATTGACAATAAACACTCAATAATATTGACAAAAAAAAATCAAATAATTAGTTTCAATTAATCGTAATTATTTTAAGGGGAAATTACATCTAGGTACCATGTATTTAGGCCTAATTACAATTTAGTCCTCGCATTTTCGTTTATTACATATTAGTCCCTAAAAATACTGTTTCAATTACAAATCAGTCCCTCTTTAGGGGTTAAAAGGTAATTGAAACAGTATTTTTAGGGACTAATATGTAATAAACGAAAATGCGAGGACTAAATTGTAATTAGGCCTAAATACAGGGTACCTAGATGTAATTTCCCCTTATTTGAATTTAAACTGTATTAGAATTCCTTATTGATGCACACTATTTTAGGAATACTTTATTAACTTTTTGGGTATTAGAATCATTAATAATATTTCTTCCAATTTAAACTTGAATATTCGAATTCAAATTTCAAAAGTCAAGCTTGTTTATGGAAATTTTAATTTCCTAAGTAACTTTATCTCTAATTAAGGAATTGTTACAATGATTCACACAAATTAAGGAACTTATATTAATATTATGTTTAATAAATCTCAACTTAATTCAATAGCCAATGAGAAATTTTCTTGTTAATAAAAAAAATCAAAAAGAAAAAAAAAAGAAAATTCTATTTGGTTAAAATTGCACAATTAAAGTCAAACATCGTTATTAAATATATAATAACTAGCGTATACCCCGTGCGATGCACGGCATTGATGACAATATAATTTATAATATTATGTATGAATCTCGTAAACTAAAATAATTTAAAATAAATAACTAAATCATATACAATGCAAAATATTCTATATAATACATATTTTTTTATAAATAATAGATAATTGCCGCTAACGTATTTTTTTATTATAGTTTTATTTAAGTATTAAATAGAGACGTTGTAAAAGAAAAATAATTTCAGAAAGAATATATATAATTATCATCCAATTATAAATAATAATAATAATAATAATAATAATAATAATAATAATAATAATAATAATAATAATAATAATAATAATAATAAATGAAGGTTTGAAATCGTATAAATATACCATCCTTTTTAAATATAAAATATGATAATTTACAAAATAAAAACAACTCGTACCTTAAGAGATTAAGCCCAGAATCGCAAAAATCTTTTTAGCCCCGACAAAGATTTTAAACTTTGTTGATCTTGTCAACAAATCGAATTGCAACTTGATATTCTAAAATTAAATAATTTAAAAAATAAGATTAAATTAATACAATTAAACTTTGAATTATTTTTCTTAAAAAAAAAAAAAGTTCGTACCTTATGAGATTGAACCAAAAATCTGGAAACTATTTCAAACTTCGTTAATGTCATCAGGAATTTTAAACTTTGTTAGTCTCATTAAGAAATCAAATTAAAATCTCAAATATGATAATTTATAAAAACAAAAATGACTCATACCTTAAGATATTGAGTTAACAATCTCAAAAAAATTTAAACTTTCTTAGTCTCGTTAAGGATTTCCAACTTAAATAACCTCATTAAGAAATTGAATTGCAGTTTGATATTCTAAAAGTTTCAAACTAAAATAACCTCATTAGCGAAAATGTAATAAAAAATATAAACATATACTAAGTCCTTAATAATCAATAAATTGAATAGAAGAACTCTGAAAATGTTAATGTAATGCTCGAATAACTTTATAGATATTGATGATAAATATTTTGAGATAAATAGATTAACAAATAGCAAAGATCAAGTATAAAAATTAATTATTGGTGACCAAATTTAAACGGTATAAAATAAAAATGTTAAGAAACAAAATAAAGAAAAAAAATATATAATCAATACTAAAAGATTATTAAATTTGAATATTGTGAAAAGACATTTCCATTAAATTGAAAAATAGAAAATTAATTGATAATAAAAATATATACAAAATTAAAAGATGTCGTAAAATGAAATAAATAAAAATAATAATGAATAAGTCAAATAATATGTGAAGAAACAATTAATTGAATTATTTTAATAGAAAGTATTACAAAGATTAAAAAAACCATGTAAATGTAATGGTTAAATTAGTGATTATTTTCAAGAAAAATAAAATATTTTCAATTTTCATGAGGTCACCCGTGGATATTTTGCTAGTTTGCTCTCATGTATCGTAATATATAAATTTAAAATAATGTGTTTAAAAAAAATTCTAATGTTATATCAATTTAATAAATATAATTTGTGCAAAATATAATTCTAATATAAACATATTATCTTATATAGTTAAAATTTTACTTTTAAAATTTATTGAAAGTATAATATTAAGCAGTTAATTTTATACTTATACCAAATGAAGGATTTAATAAATTATTTGTATTTTTAAGTGGTTCAGCGAGCTTTCTATACAAATATAAATAGAATGAATTTAACTTAAAAACTAAAATAAATATACCTAATTAATCTCGTTTATTTTGGAAGGTCAAAATTCAAGTTTAAAATTATAGTGATTACATATGTAAATTGTGTACATGATTTAGGTAAGTTAATTTACAAAATCTTTATAATATTTAGAAAAATCAATACATCTACTTTTAATATATTAAATTCCGTATTTGCCAAATTAATCTCCTTGATTGATGTCAAGAATTTATTATAATTTATTGAAATCAATAATTAATTAAAAGAAATATAATCGGATGTTTCTTTATAGATAAATTTACCACTTAACATAAATAAAATATTATTAGTTGGACATTACCTAAATTTATGAGATTAATAAGTTAATTGATTTATTTGTTAAATAATTGTAGTCTTAAAAAGTTTAAAACCATGTATTTAATTGATCAATAAATAATTATTAGTTAGATGTTTCTAAATTTATGAGGTTGATAAGTTAATTAATGTAATTAATAAAAAAAATTTAATTAATGTATTTAGTAAGTAATTAAAGTTTTCAAATATTAAATATCGTAGACAATTAATCAATTAATGAAATAATTTTTATAAAATGAAGAATGTTGAATTAAAATTGACTCATTTTAATATATATATATATATATATATATATATATATATGATTAGGATAAATAAAAATTAATTTATATCGCCTAAAAGAATTAATAATGAAATTATATCAAATAAGGAAAGATTTGTTTTGGAACTACCGATAATAATCTTTTTAAATATAAAATAATTTAAAATTCTAAAAATTCATCATTTAGAAAAAAAATACAAATAAAAAATGATGGTGCAGGAATGTGAGTTTCCTAAATGCAACAATCACTTTAAGATTTGTTTGTGAAAGGGAAGACCATCACAGGCGGGAAGGCCTCAGGATCTGGGTTTCCTTTTGAGCGTGGGTTCTTCCAGCTAGGATAACACCAAGAGTGCAAATGTAGAGTAGGTGCAGCTATGGTGACGGGATCAGGAGCTTGGGAAGATCCAGTGAAATGGAGGAAGAATGCCCAGAAAATGTATGTATTGTGTATGCAGAGAATGACTTAAGGGAGAGTGCATGAGTTCTTCCCTATTTATATGTTAGGGGTGGGGGTAGAAGGGTAAATTGACCGTGTGGTCCCAAACCTGTGTTGCCCTAACACGTGGCGGCCCGTGAAGGTATGAGAAGGACGTTTCTGAAAAGGAGGCGGCGTGTCAGATGCGTAGTACGCACTACCTTTGTGTCAGAAGTCGTTGGCGAGGGTGACGCGGGGGATGGGCCTAAGATTCTCTCTGCCGAGGTTCGGATCCAACGCAGCGGGGCATGGTCATGCACGAGCGTTGGTGACGCTCGAAGAGTGTATGGATGGCCTCCCCACGATAGACGACCCTTGAGCGCCGAAATACCGAGCATCAAGAATGGGCCCTCGTGTGGGTGTTTCCTTGAGAAGGATTCCCCCGAGGGCTGAAATGTGAGCGCCAAGCCTGTCGGCCAGGGCCCTTTGTTTGAACAATCGGCCGAGGCCCGATGGCCCAAACTAGTTGGTAAGCGGATGAGCTAGGTTAGCCCACGAATCCCTCAATCCGAGCGTATAATCTTCAAGCGCGTTAAAGGTGACACGTGGACGGCTGAGATACGAGCGCGTTTTTGAGTCCCATCATTTTGCCCCCCAAATTCTGTAGTATCGCTCGAGCGTACTGTAGAATTTTGCAATGAAGGGCTTTGGATTTTGAATTATCCGAGGGTCAGGCCTCAGCAAGGGATGTGACCTTTTGACTTCTGTAACGGGTACAGTCTGACAACGCATTAAATGGTGTCATGTCCGCATTTAATGCTAAGTGGGAATGTGGGCGCGTGGACTCCGGTAGTCGTGAGGCGGTTACCAAAAGTGGGGGGTTTCCTAGGCGGGAAATGATTGCCATTTGAAATCCTCAGCCTTTGATGGTGTAAATCCTCCTCCATAAATACGGATTTTCAGGATCTGGGAGTCTTTTTCACGCATTCAACTTCCTCTATAGCAATTCGAAAAAGGCAAGAGACTTCTGCGTTTTCTGCAAATCCCGGCAAACTTCTTCTTCAATCTTCTAGGTAAAGAACCTGCAAGCTTTCATTTCTTCTACTAACCTTAGATTTAGGCTGTAAGCGAGAGATTTGCTAAGTGTAAGACCTTTTCTGCCACTGAAACCGTCCCAGAATCTTCCATCACCACCTAAGTTCTTGCACAGGATTTCATCTTTAGTGCCCAAAATCCAGATATGGCAGACCATAATGCTGAAGCATTCGTACAGGAATTAGATGAGATGTCGGTGGGGAGTTCATCCCCTCACGGCAATGTACCAACTGCAGTTCCGATAGCCAGGGCGCCCCCCAGTGAAGGGATTCCCATGGCGATCCCAGTGGCCCTAATCCCGGCCGGTGCCGGAGACGAAGAGGTGGACGCCGCCGTTCAAGGGATGAACGAGCGTGCTCCTGGGGGGGTCAACGATCTCTTCGAAGAGATGGACAATGTGATGGAGATGCAAAGGCAGGGAGAAAGAGTGTTCCCGGTGCTGAATAGTGCTGTGAGGCCCCAGGATCACAGGATCACAGTGGCTGTGATGGCTCCCGAGGGCGAAGCAGGGCCATCCGGGCGTCAATTTGAGGGTGAACCTTCCAGAAGGCGCTTCAGGAGAGGAAGGGAGCCTGCCACTCGAGTAAGGCAAGACAACCGCCATCAGACTGACAGATCTCCGGACGAAATTGAGAGTATTCTGACCCTTGGTGATTTGGAGGAGTTGAGGGCGAAAGCGTACTGGGATGAAGCCGTATTTCCCATGTGACTTTCTGAGGAAGGGGAGAGGGCCAATCGACCACCGCCAGGGATGATGACGGTCTATTGGGATGCAGTTCTAGCTAGGGGTCTGAGGTTTCCAATCGCTCACGACGCCGTCATCATTTATCATCATCTAGGGCTTTGCCCTTCACAAATTCTACCCAACGGCATAGCCCTAATCAACACATTCATAATAACGATGAGGGCCTTGGGCAAAGCACCCTCGATAGTCAACTTTGACAGCTTGATACAAGTAGCCCGCTCGCCACGCTCGTCGCCTACAGACGGATTTTACTACGCCCAGGCCAAATCAGGCTTTAAGATGATAGACTCCCCATCAACCTCCTACGGCGAGCATTGGAAAGAGAGGTATTTCTTTGTGGGAGCCCCCAGGGGGATTTTTGGAGTTCATCGGCAATGGATGATTCATGGCGAGGGTCCTTTGATTAGGGAAAGGACGAGGAATAAGGATTTTGAGGACTGGGCGATGGGGTTAGCCCTCGAGATGAGGGCTGAAAAGAAGTGGATTAAGGCGGAGACATTGGTGAAGAACGAAGGGGTATTGTTCCGCTACGGATTATCTTGCCCTCCAGAAATGATACTCAACCCTCCAGCTGACATCATGGCCCTCGATGGTTAGATTCTAGGAACTAACTTCACTAACTTTTAGAATAGCCTCCTAACTTGGTGTAATTACTGTATTTTTGTATATACAATCCAGGCATCCAGCTCCTGACGCTCGTTTCCTTTCCCTCGCAGGTGTTCAAATATTATCCCGAGGCATGAATGCTGAAGCTCTCTCCCGCATGCTGGGCGCACAAGGACCCGCCGCCGGCCCTCAACAACCGCAGCAACAGCAAAACCGCCCTCCCAACGCTCCAAGGGGGAGGGGGACCAGACGAGGGGCCGGTCGCAGCCACCACGGCGCTCGTGGGAGCGCAGATAATGAGGAGCACAGGGGCCCCATTGAGGACCTGACTGTGGCCGGTGCTCGCGGGGCTACTCCTCCACCGGTGGCCCCCGAGGGCCCAATCTCTCTAAGTTCGAGCGGCTCCCGCAACCGCTCAGGCGAGTTGGTCCGAGTCCATGAAATTATCAGGGCCGACCGTCAGGGAAAAAGGAAAAGGCTGCCAGACTCCATCCCAATTTCTGACAAGGGTAAAGAAGTGGTGGTTGGGCACCGTGGCGAGGGCGGTGACACTTCCTCATCAGAGGATGAGGACTTCTGGAGGATCGGCTGCAGGGGCGACGCTTGCTACAAGCGTCAGCGGACTGAGGGCCCAGTGCTCCTGTAGAAGAGCGCCTACTCGGCGAACCTAGTTTCTGATATCGTCGGAAAACTCCAATTCTCCGACGATCACGATAAACTGAATGAGCATGACGCCGCTCGTGTAGCCGATGATGCGTGCCATGCCCTCTTAACTGTAAGTCTTTGATATTTTACGGGGAGATCCGGTTTTCTGTACTCCAATTTTGAGTCTAACCCTTGTTTCTGACTTCCCAGGAGGTGATCCCCAGACTGAAGAACTTGCAAGGGCGAGCACAGGCCTACTCCGAGCATAAGGCCAAGTATAAGAAACTGTTGCGAACTTCTGACCCTGCCCAGATGCAAGAGGATTATAACAACCTCCACGCCCAACTGACTGCCGCCAACCAAGATAAGGCCAATCTGACGGAGAATCTAAAGAAGTCTGATGAAGCTTATCTGGTTCTTAACGAGCGCCACAGGAAATTGAAGGACGAGCGGGATCAGATGAGGGAACAGAACAGAGAGCTGGGCGAGCAGTTGGCGGAAAGCACCCGCCAAAACGAGGAGACAAAAAGGGCCCTCGCGGACTTGCAGGGCAAAGTGCAGGGTTTGGAAGCGAAGGTATCCTGGGAGGCGGTGAAGAAGTTCGTGCGCTCCAAAGCCTTCGTGTTTGCTGCCAATATTCATTGCTTTGACAATGCGCGGCGTTTCTTCCGGAAAGCCATCGGACAAATGGTGCATCTTGGCTTGGCCCCTGAAAGCGCTCGGACTGACGCTCGCCTACGGATGGATCTGGACGAAAACTGCGAGCCGATGCTCCAGGATGAGGATCCTGACAATGCGCGGCGTTTCTTCCGGAAAGCCATCGGACAAATGGTGCATCTTGGCTTAGCCCCTGAAAGCGCTCGGACTGACGCTTGCCTACGGATGGATCTGGACGAAAACTGCGAGCCGATGCTCCAGGATGAGGATCCTAATGAGGGCTTGGCGGAGCCAGAATATCAGGAGCTGGTGGAAACACTCCAACGGGAGTTCATTGCTGCTAACACTATAGGTCCTGGTCCCATCCAAATTGAGGACGAGGGTATTGTCATGGATGCAGCAGATGTTGAGGAACTAGACGAGGCTCCAACTTCTAACGCTGATGTGCTGGCCCCTGTCCCCATTGCGACTGCTCCCCCCGAGCCTGATGCTCCAGCCCAGTGAAGCTTCTTCTGTTGATGAATTCCTTAATTTGCCAGTTCACTTCCTTGTCTACCCCATGAACAACTTATATCTGTAATCAATCTTCAAACTATTTCTTTGGATGTCTTGGACTTCTTGATGCTTCTTTTAATATATTTGAACTCTTTTCTACTGCTTGAATGTATGAATGCTTTCTTCCTTACTTTTGAATGGTGAATGATGCTGCTTTGTTACGCTCGCCGTTTCTATATTAATGTCTTTTGTTTGGAACGTTTGCGATGGTAGTGTAAGCATGCAGGGGTGTCTTTTACGACGGTCCTCTGACGCTCATCACCATGCATATTAAGCTTAGAAGCCCACGACGTTAGGCAGTTGGCCTATTGCAAATATAGGCGCGAGGGTGACCCTTAGGAGGGTTCCCTGGCCATAGTAGAAATGAACCTTGAATTTGGACTTAGAAAACCTTTGAGGAAATACAGGCGCGAGGGTGACCCTTAAGAGGGTTCCCTGGCCACATTCGTAAGGGGGTTTGAATTTGGACTAAGTAAATCTTTGAAGGATCCATAGGCGCGAGGGCGTCCCGTGTGAGGGTTCCCTGGCCGCTTTTGAAATGAAGTTTCGAATTCAGACTTAGGAAATCTTTAGCCAAGAATTGGCTTATGGCTGGAATATTGGGAGATGCAAATATGGGCACGAGGGCGATCCTTATGAATGTTCCCTGTCTGTATTCTCAATGAGGCTCGAATTTGAACTTAGGAAATCCCTAAAGATTTAGTTAAGTATCGGCCTTAGACATTTGGCGTGCATCTCTATCTTGATTGTTCCAGAAAATTGATTGTACTTAGAAATCGCCTGTAGGATTTGCTAAGTAGGGGTTAAAACGAGCGTAGCCGTAGTGTTAGTGGCATCCACTACTTACGAGCGTGCTCTTACCCAAGTAGATGAGGGTCACAGGGGGTTTACAAGAGCGAACTAACGTGACGAGCACTTAGTGGGCGTAAATTAAGCGTTTAGCATCCCGCCTTTCGATACGCTCATTCCTAGGGTTTAAACTCTCGCGAGCGTTCAAACTGTTACGAGTGGATGGTTATCAACACCTTGGACAGTGTAACTTTGAAACGATTGGTGTATCGCGTAGGCCATTCGACGTGGAGGGTGCTCGACACGGAGTAGGCCTCTTCTCGCTCGAATCCTTAGATCAAATAAGAAAGCAAGCAGATAACAAAAACAAAGAATTAAATACTTACTGTTATATAGATGCATTTTTTGGAAATGATTACAACACGCTTTCAGTCAAAGGAAAGCATTCCATGCCGCGGATGGGCAATTACAAAAGAGCTGATGTCTACACGTAGAACCTTCTAAGGTTACATGCATTCCATGGCCTAGGGAGTCGCTCGCCTTGCAAAGTTTCCAATAGGTAGGTATTGTTTGCTCGTACCTGGATAACTTTGAAGGGGCTTTCCCAATTGGGGTCTAATTTACCCACGTGTTTGGAGACTTCAACTTTTTTTAGGACTAAGTCCCCCAGCTGGAAAGTCCTTTCTTTAACACGCTTGTTATATTGGCGAGCAACGGTCGCTTTGTATTTGTGGATACGTGCCCAAGCAGCATTTCTCTTCTCATCCAACAAATCTAACTCGAGCGCCCTGTTGGCTTCATTGTCAGCAGGCTCGAAATAGGCAACGCGTGCGGATTCTTGGGCAATTTCCGCAGGTATCATAGCCTCGGAGCCATAAACGAGGGAATAAGGGGTTTCCCCTGTTGCCGCTCGTGGAGTAGTACGATATGCCCACAGGGCTCCTTGAAGTTCTTCAGCCCATTCTCCTTTCTTGCTTTCGAGCATCGTCTTCAGGTGCTGGAGTATGGTTCGATTGGTCACCTCCGCTTGACCATTGGCCTGAGGATGGCCCATGGAGGTGAATCGCTGTTCAATCCCTAGCTCGTAGCACCAATCCCGTGTGTCAGCTGCAATAAACTGGGACCCGTTATCTGAGATGAGCACCCTCGGGATGCCATATCTGCAGATGATGTTTTTCCAAATGAAGTCCCTCACAACTTTGAACGTTATCCTGGCGACCGCTTCGCCTTCAGCCCATTTAGTGAAATAATCCACAGCAAGTATTACGAATTTCTTCTGTCCGACCGCCATTGGAAGGGGTCCCACAATGTCAATGCCCCACTGATCAAAAGGCCACGAAACATCAATAGGAATCATTTGAGCGGCTGGCAACCGGGGGGTGTTAGAGTGAAACTGGCACTTAGGGCATTTCTTAGAGTAGCTAATGGCATCCTGCAACACCGAGGGCCAGTAAAAACCGCTCCTTAAGATTTTCTTCGCCAAGATTCGACCGCCCGAATGGTTCCCACAACTTCCACTGTGCACATGTTCTAAAACCTCCTTGGCCTGCGAGGGTCTCAAGCATCTCAACGGTGGGCCCTGGAAGGATCGCTTGAATAATCGACCCTCGGCATCCAATGAGAAACGAGGGGCCTTGCTCCTGACCTTACGAGCCTCAACTTTGTCGCTCGGACAGGTTCCATCCTGGAGGAATCTGACAATCTCGTCGAGCCAACAAGGCTCGGAGGGGTCAATCATATGTACCTCTTTCGAAGGTTCTCCTCTACTTATCAAGGGCTCTTCAGTCTTAAGAAATGTAACAGCACGCTCGTTAGAGCCTTCTAGGGCCGATGCAAACTTGGAGAGAGCATCAGCACGTTCGTTTTCAGCCCTCGGAACTTGCAAAAGATGGAATTCCTTGAACTTGGCTATCTCCTCCTTGGCGCTCGATAGGTACTGTGCCATGGTGGCTTTTCGAGCCTCATAATTACCATCAATTTGACTCGCGATCAACTGCGAATCAACGTATGCTGTGACACGAGTGGCCCCATTTTGGAGTGCAATCCTGAGCCCTTGGATGAGGGCCTCATACTCAGCTTCGTTGTTGGTGACTTGAAACGCCAGCTTGATTGCGTAGTCAACTTCTGCCCCGAGGGGATCCCTGAGGGTCACCCCGGCTCCTCCCCCCTGTGAGGTCGAGGAGCCATCCGTGTGTAAAAGCCATAAACCCTCATCTGCCGAGGGCACAGTCTCCAAATTGAAACGCTCTACAAACAAATCGGCCACTGCCTGAGCCTGTATAGCTGTACGAGGCTCGAAGGAGTTATCAAACTGACTGAGTTCAATCGCCCACTTAATTAACCTTCCCGAAACATCCGGCTTAGATAGCACTTGTTTGAGTGGTTGATCTGTAAGCACTGTGATGGAGTGAGCCTGAAAATATGGCCTCAGCCTTCGGGATGCGTTAACGAGCGCAAAGGCAAATTTCTCAATTTCCATGTACCTCTTCTCAGCCCCCTGCAAGGTTTTGCTTAGGTAATACACCGGCCCATGCATACGCTCGCGGATTGCCACGAGGACAGCGCTCGTGGCTTCCAAGGAAACTGATAAATAGACAAACAAGTTCTCCCCCGGGTTAGGTTTGGTCAACAAAGGCGCACTCGAAAGGTACTGTTTCATATCCTGCAGGGCCTTTTCGCATTCCTTGCTCCAGGTAAAGTTGCGAGCGTTGCGCAGAATTTTAAAGAAGGGTAGGTTCCTATCCGCTGAGCGAGAGATGAACCTATTTAATGAAATGATCTTACCCACAAGCACCTGGACCTCTCTCAGATTGCGAGGGGAGGGTATGTCCAGGATTGCTTTAATCTTCTCGGGGTTTGCCTCTATGCCACGTTGACTGACCATGTATCCCAGAAATTTACCGCCTCGAACGCCAAAGGTGCATTTTGATGGGTTCAACTTCATTCCGTAGCGACGAAGGATATCGAAAGTCTGCTTGAGATCTTCCAGATGGGAGCGCTGGCGCTCACTCTTGACTATCATGTCGTCTACATATACCTCCATAGATTTTCCAATTTCGTGCTCGAACATTCTATTGACGAGGCGTTGATAGGTTGCTCCCGCGTTTTTGAGCCCAAATGGCATGACTTTGAAACAGTAAACACCCAAATGCACAATGAACGAAGTTTTGGGGCGATCTTCGGGCGCCATAAAGATTTGATAATATCCCTGAAAGGCGTCCATCATACTCATGAGTTCACACCCGGCTGTAGAATCTACCAACTGATCGATCCTCGGTAGTGGGTAATGGTCTTTGGGGCACGCTTTGTTGAGATCTGTGAAGTCCTTGCACATACGCCACTTATTGGCGCTCTCTGGGACGAGCACCACATTGCAAAGCCATTCTGGGTACAAAATTTCCTCGATGTACTGAGCATCCAGCAATTTACTAACCTCTTCTTCGATGACCCGTTTCCTAAAGCCATGCACATCCCTCTTCTTCTGTTTGATGGGCTTGAAGGTTGGATCCACGTTCAGTCTGTGGACAATGACGCTCGGATCTATCCCGGTGAGATCAGAAGCTTTCCACGCAAAAACGTCTAGGTTCTCCCGTAGGAAGTCGATCATCAAAACTTGCGAGGGCCCATCCAGGCCCGAGCCAATCTGGGTGGTTTTATCCGGATTCCCAGGCTCCAATTCAACGGTCAAAAACTCCTCGGTGGGCTCAATCCGAACCTCCGGCCTCGGCGCCTCTAGCGCTCGTTTCTTCCCGGTGAGCATACCCTTGGGCTCATCACCCTCGTTTTCTGAAGAAGAACCCTCGACGGCCCCCGGTGGCCTATTCTCTGAACACTGAGCATCTCCAGGGGTCCTCTTTTTATTCTTCTTCCGGTACAGCTTGGCTCTTTTGCGCTCGGGGCCATCTTCGTCTAATTCGGGGAAGTCAACGGACTTCTTAGTAGACCCAGGTTGAATGGACTACTTGGGCTTGTGGCTTCGAAGCGAAAGTATGTAACATTCCCAAGCTTCTTTGACGTTACACAGAATTTCTCCGGTACCCTCGGGGGTAGGGAACTTGACCTTCTGGTGATATGTGGAAATTACGGCCTTGAAATCCACGAGGGCTGGGTGCCCAATGATGATATTGTAAGGAAGATTCACCTCAACGATGGTGTAGAGAACGCTCAAAGTTTTTCGCTGTGGGGCGCGACCAAAAGAGGTGGCCAAGCGAATCTGTCCGCGAGGGACGATCTCGGAACCTCCAAACCCTACGAGGGCAGTTCTGAGAGGTTCGAGGGGGATGTTTGTTATGTTCATTTGTTGAAACGTTGAGTACGGGAGAACGTTCACAGAGCTTCCACTATCAAATAAAACCCTCTTTACAGTGTGGTTATGAACGTCTAAACTAACCACCATGGGACTGTCAGAGGTTTTTCCTATCCCATGGGGCGTTACAATATGTTCAAGATCTTTCTCAGTAAACCCTATGACATCATCCTCCTTCGAGCGCGACGAGCTGTCCACGGAGAGCACTGGGCGAGGGAATGACGTTCTTTGGTTATAGCTCCGGACATGGCGACGGCGAGAAGCATTGGAATCGCCTCCTGAGGGCCCTCCAGCGATCATGTGAATGACCGCAAAGGGCTGATTTTCCATATCCGCCCCTTTCCCTTTGCCGCGTTCGCTGGTCTCAGGGCGCTGGCGACGAGGACTTCGGGAGCGTGAACGGCTTCTTCTCCTCCCGAGCGCTCGTTCCGCGCAATGTTCATCGTACCCCTCTAGTACTTTCACAAACTCTTTGAGGTGCCCCCCAGCAATCAGCCGCTGAATTTCCTTCTCCAGGTGGCGGCATTCATTAGTGTCATGCCCCTTCTGCTTATGGAAAGCGCAGTACTTCCCCGAGCGCTTCTGAGCCTCGGTTTCTCTCAGCTTGGGCGGTCTCTTAAACAGCTTCTGGTCCGCCAGGGAATAAACTTCGGCAATTGGGCGGTTGAGGGGGACACGCTCGAGCCTCCGCGGAGGAGAGGAATGACGGCGAGCGGGTATTGGGCTGCGGCGGCGACTCCGGTTGGGCTCCACTTTGTCCTCGTGGGTTCTGTTGGGGCGAGGGGCATTTGCCATCTTCTGATCCCTCGCTATGTACATATCCTCGAGGGTAAAGAAAGAATCGGCAATCTCCCTAATTTCCATCAACGACGCGACTTCTTCTTGGCCACTTCTTCCACAAACTCCTTGCTGACGTAATGCTTCATGTTGATGGCCCCAAATAGAACGTGCCTCAAAAAGTCCATCGAGGGCTTTTCTACCAACAAAATCTCTTTATTGAACCTCCCCATGAAGGATCTGAGAGTCTCGTTCGGCCCTTGGACCAGGCTATAAAGAGCGGTCGCAGCCGGAGCTGGTACCTTCAGCGAGTTGAAGTGGCTGACAAAAGCATCCGTCAGGTCATAGTACCCTCGGATTGAGCGCGGTGGGAGCTTTTTGTACCATTCTTGGGCCATTCCGGTGAGGGAAGTGACAAACACCTTGGCCCAGTAGTTGTTCGGATGGTCATACAGGTGCATTAGGTGCACAAAATGGTCCAGATGCTCGGCTGGATCCGTGGTTCCGTCATATCTGTTGACGGACGAGGGAATTTTACCCTTCCCTGCGCGAGTCATTAGAACCTCCTCGACGAGGGGGGAATCGCCCGTCATGATCCTATAGTCTCGCTAGTCGGGATCGTCATAGCTGGCCTCCCTTCTTCGTCGGGTATCTGGGCTACGTGGGCGCCGAACATCTCTGACCCTGGATCTTCCCTCAGGGTTGTACTCCCTATCATTCGCGACCCTCCTAGGGCGAGGAATTGGGCTGCGTGTCCGGCGAGCATCTCTGGCCATGGACCTCTCGCCCCCACCATGGGTGGCTTGAGACCTTGCTCGAGAGAGCTGCGCTACCACGTCTTGGAGCCCTTTGAGTTGGTCTTGCACGGCGGCCAATTGAGGGTCTCCCGCATTCCTGCGGCTCGCTCCCCCCGTGGCCCTCGACTGGACCTCTTCAGTATCCTCTGCCCTCTCGCCTCGAGGGGGCCTATCGTTCCCCACAGGTTGTTGCCCTTGTGGGGCCCTCGGGGGGACCTCGTCCCCTCGGATTGGCGGCGGGGGAGGTTGTTGGGCTCCTAGCGCGTTTTGCGCCCTTGTCAGCGGGTGGGCTGGAAGTCCTCCAAGGGGCGGTGCCGCTCGGGAGCCCGCCAGAGCAGGGAAATATGCTGCAGTAAAATGCTCCCAAGCATTCTGGACAGCTTGGCCCTCGCATTGCGCGTAAAGCGCCTGAAGCTGCTGTGTCATCACCTGGGGCATTTCCACTCCCTGAATCTCCCTAGGCAGTGACAGGGGGAGGTTCAGGGTCCCTACTTGATAGGGATGGACCATGGGTGCTATTCCGGGCATAACTCCAGGCTGCACCAAGGCGTACCCTGGAGGTGGCATGGCCATGGAGTACATGCCGAGATGAGGTGCTGGGGCCGCTTGGGCAATAGTTGTGGGAGGAGGATGGGAGCCAGACCCTCCTGCTTCATTTCCTCCGGGAGGGGGAGTTGTACCAGTTGTTCCTACGGCTCCAGGAACAGGCGGTGGATTCCCTCCTACTGGGGTGTGGTTCTCAGTATTCTCCTCATCTACAGAAGGAAAAGCATCTTTGTTCCTCTGGGTTCCGGATCTCGTTGCCACCATGATGAAAGCTACAGGTGTTACTTTTCAACTAGCTTTGAAAGGAAGAAATTGGCAGTGCTGAAGAAGATGATGATGGTTTCCCACAGACGGCGCCAAAAATGATGGTGCAGGAATGTGAGTTTCCTAAATGCAACAATCACTTTAAGATTTGTTTGTGAAAGGGAAGACCATCACAGGCGGGAAGGCCTCAGGATCTGGGTTTCCTTTTGAGCGTGGGTTCTTCCAGCTAGGATAACACCAAGAGTGCAAATGTAGAGTAGGTGCAGCTATGGTGACGGGATCAGGAGCTTGGGAAGATCCAGTGAAATGGAGGAAGAATGCCCAGAAAATGTATGTATTGTGTATGCAGAGAATGACTTAAGGGAGAGTGCATGAGTTCTTCCCTATTTATATGTTAGGGGTGGGGGTAGAAGGGTAAATTGACCGTGTGGTCCCAAACCTGTGTTGCCCTAACACGTGGCGGCCCGTGAAGGTATGAGAAGGACGTTTCTGAAAAGGAGGCGGCGTGTCAGATGCGTAGTGCGCACTACCTTTGTGTCAGAAGTCGTTGGCGAGGGTGACGCGGGGGATGGGCCTAAGATTCTCTCTGCCGAGGTTCGGATCCAACGCAGCGGGGCATGGTCATGCACGAGCGTTGGTGACGCTCGAAGAGTGTATGGATGGCCTCCCCACGATAGACGACCCTTGAGCGCCGAAATACCGAGCATCAAGAATGGGCCCTCGTGTGGGTGTTTCCTTGAGAAGGATTCCCCCGAGGACTGAAATGTGAGCGCCAAGCCTGTCGGCCAGGGCCCTTTGTTTGAACAATCGGCCGAGGCCCGATGGCCCAAACTAGTTGGTAAGCGGATGAGCTAGGTTAGCCCACGAATCCCTCAATCCGAGCGTATAATCTTCAAGCGCGTTAAAGGTGACACGTGGACGACTGAGATACGAGCGCGTTTCTGAGTCCCATCAAAAAGTATATTATGAATCTTGTCAAAATAATTATTATTTTTAATTACTATTTATTTTCATAATAAAATAATATATAAAATAAAGATAAACCAATCACATTTTTTTTTATTTAATTGAAAATTTTAAAAAAAACACAAAATATCATTTGGTCAAACTTACCAAAGATAACTATTTTCCTTAGTTACTACTTATTTTCATAATAAAACAATATACAAAATAAAGATAAGCCAATCACATTTTTTATATCTAATTAAAAACTTCAAAAAAATCACAAAATTCCACATCATAAAAAATGCACAGTTGAAAAGTCAAACATCGTTATCAAATATATAATAGTATAGATATAAATATATATATATATATATATATATATATATATATATGTTAAGTATTAATTTTAAATTTAAAAAAATTAATTAATTGGATGGAGTAATTTAAGCAACTAATTAATTAATTTGCTTTTAAGATATTAATTATATTGACATTCAAATAAAGTTCTTGAATTTATTTTATAATTGATGATTAGGATAAATAAAAATTAATTTATATCTAATAAAAGAATTAATAATGAAACTATATCAAATAAAAAAAATTATTTTGGAACTACCAATAATAATCTTTTTAAATATTAAAAATAATTTAAAATTCTAAGAATTACACATTAGAAATTAAAAAAGGTACACATAAAAAAAAATATTATGAATTTTGTCAAAGATAATTATTTTTCTTAATTACTGTTTATTTTCATAATAAAATAATATACAAAATAAAAATAAGCCAATTATATTTTTTCTATTTATTGAAAATCTAAAAAAATACAAAATATATTCAGTCAAACTTGCCAAAAATAATTATTTTCCTTAGTTATTACTTATTTTCATAATAAAATAATATATAAAATAAAAGTCAACCAATCACATTTTTTTATTTAATTAAACATCTAAAAAAACCACAAAATTCCATAACATCAAAATGCACAAAAAGTCAAATAGTCAAATATGGTTTTCAAATATATAATAGTATAGATGTGAAAGTTGTATATGCAGCCAATTGGGGATAAAAATATGATGCTCAATTGGAAATTTATCCCACAAATACATATGCAATTAATTTTACTAATGTTGAAACAATAAAAATAGTTAGGCTAAATTGTCAATTTAGTCCCATAGGATTAACCCATCGCCAATTTAGTCCCATGTTTTTATCAAAATTCAATTTAATCCAAAATTCCTAAATTCTCAATAAATGTAGTCACAAATGCTAACGGACGTTATCAAACTAACGAAATTGACCACGTGCTCCCCAAAAAAACATAAATTTTGATTTTGTTGGATTTGTCTACAACAATACTATCCAAGAATGTAACTGGCCAGGGACTTTAAGATTTCGCGATGTAGGTATGTTCGGACTATCTCTCTCTTTCGTCAAATCTTTCATACGGTACGTTTTAACTTTTAACTTTTTGTTCATTCTTTTTTTTTTTTTTTTTTGAAGTTTGAAAAGAAATTGCTTAAATATTTGTTTATTTAGAGAATTTTTACTTAAAAGGAATTATCTATGGACACTTTTAAACAAAACAGTAACTACCTTTTTTTTAAAAATTTCTTTTGGTATTAAATTGCATATATTAATTCTGTGCATATTCGACTTTCCGGTTGGAGCAACCGCTAAGCCGTAAAACACTTCCACCACACGATAGTACCCTTCACTGGGTATTCGGACAAGAAATTTCTATCTAAACTAAATATAGTATCAAATCAATAAGCTATATCGCTCCAAAATTTTCGTTAAATGTTAAACTGGTTCAATTTAGCTTTCTTTGTGAATGTATTAATGTCTCGCATTGTATTCTGTACCTCTGAAATGGTCTCAAATTTGGTCCATCCAACTAATTTTGTTTAGATATCGACAGGTGAATGCACCATATTATTGTTTGAAATTCATTTTCAGAAGACATCATTCCCATTCCACAACATGCATATGAAAACTACACAACTCCAGTTGACATAGTAAGGTAGTCGTCAGTTAAATAAATACATAAACCATAACTGACCTTGTTTGCTCTTTATATAATTTCTTCTTATTGGTTGACTTTTAATTGACAGAAACATAGTTATTTAAAAGGCAACTGAGATGTAATTTTCATTTGTGTTAATTAATTAAGGCAACTTTTGTAAGTTGTGACCAATGGATATTTTACCAGGAATAATTAAACCATGTTGGTTATGATAAGTCGGTCAGATAACAAATTAAGATTATGATAAGTCGGAACATGGAAAGAAGAAAATAATCTACATTCTAGTTCTACAAAGAGTACTTGGAATAGCATGGAAAATGTCAAAAATAATGATAATAAATAAATAAAATTCGGTAGGTCGTACCATTTAAACAAATGTGATTGCCAAAGTAGTTAGCAAATCAAATTTCGTCATACCAATGACTTTTTTTATTCTCAAATTTCATTCATATGTATGCCTTCTCCTTTCACATTATCCCCTACCAGCCTTATATCCAATCATGTTCGTTTCTATGCATAATATCCGTTGTAAATTTTTTGATTGACCATGGTGATTTGAACATGGGTTGCTAGCTTCAGAACCAACTTGGCTAGCCCTTTTATTGATATTATTTGTACAGCCATACTAACTAGCTCAATCAACTACCATTTCGAGTGTTTACGCCCGACTCATTTGAGTGATAATACCCTAAATCACTTTGGGCACGATCAGAAACAATCCATGTAGATGTATATTCACAATATTTGATTAAACTTTTACTTATAAGTTATAAATTATTTATTTGTGCTCTATACAACTGGCCAGTTAATATTTAGTACTTCATATATATCCTTTATCCTTAAAATTGCCACAAAAATTTTGTTATAACATCAAATAGAAGTTCAAAAATAATATCTCGGTCATTTAATGACAATAATTAATATGCAATTACCCCTTTTAATTTGTCCCACCAATTTATGTACTTCAACTTGTCACAAGACCTGATCCAAGTCAATGATTTACATCCAGGGACTCGTAATATTTAAAGACTCCACACAACCTTCTTAAATTTTCATCTATTTGTTTGAGAAAACAGTACCTCTACTCTCAAGCTTAATTCTTCTTTTAACAAATCAAATCCTCTAATCATGGGGTTTCATATGCTAGCAATTCTTCTGATCATTATGCTTGCCTCAAAACCAACACTAATTTGCACTACAAAAGCACCAACACCTCAAGATTTCCAGATAGTGAAGACCAACTGCATCGATCGTTGTGGCAACATAAGCATCCCATTTCCTTTCGGCACCACAGAAGATTGCTACAAAAGCCGGACTTTCTGGCTGACTTGCAACGAGACATCCGAATCTCCCAAGTTGTTTTGGCAAAATAGCAATGTTGAAATCAAAGATATATCGCTAGATCATGGCCAGATGAAAATCTTAAACTACGTAGCGTATGACTGTCATCTTCGTAACGGCACAAAATATAGTGCAGTATCCCAGTTAAACCTAACTCGACACTTCACAGTTAACAACACTGCCAATAAGCTCACGATTGTAGGCTGTGACACGTATGCCTTCGTTTCTGGGTTGCGGCTCACGGGCAGGTACAGAACTGGTTGCAATGCCATGTGTAGCACAAAGGCAGAATTGGTACGTAAATATTGATTATGATTTATGATGCTTTAATTCGTGGGTTTCTAACTTTTCTGAATTAATTACTTATGATTGGTAAATATGTCAGTCAGAAGACTCACAACAGGAACCGGGGTCCTCCTGCGTGGGGTTAGGATGCTGTCAGGTTCCTATTCCCGGAGATGTTTGGATGTTGAATATTAACTTGAGGACTTACAGAAATTATACCGATGTTTTGGATTTTAACGACTGCGGCTTTGGCTTTTTTGTCGAGGAAACTACATTTAATTTTTCTGGGAATAGTCTCGAAAGCTTGAAAGACGTGGAGAAGCTTCCAATGGTGATTGATTGGGTCATCAGTAATGGAACCTGCGAGGAGGCAAAGACCAATTCCACGGCTTATGCTTGTAAGAGTCCAAATTCCAAGTGCTACGAGCCCAAAAACGGGGATGGCTATCGGTGTCGTTGCCAAGAGGGTTACCAGGGAAATCCTTATCTAGATGATGGTTGTCAAGGTATATATTTACATTTTTGATCTTCGATATTACAGTTCGACTTGTACGATTCACATGAAATAATGTACTGCAGATATAGATGAATGTCAAACTCCAGGCCTCAACAATTGTGGCAAGCATATCTGCGAGAACACTCTCGGGGGGTTTGAGTGTAGTTGTCCGAAAGGTTACCGTGGTGATGGAAAAGTAGGAGGACAAGGTTGCAGTGAGGCGCCCCGAGGCGAATCGTTTACAACTAAACTTGTAGCAGGTTAGTGTACGTTAAGTCGTTGCAGTACACAATAATAGATTGTTACTTCCTTGTTTTGAGCTAAGAATCTTAATTTGTAGCACAAGATATCTTTCTTTTTTGTGCACGTAAAGATTGGGTAATTCTAACCCGAGTCTAATCAAACCGGTGTAATGAAGTTGAGATCCAACAAATGATTCAATATATAGTGATCAGACCCAGATCTTGGATTGTTTCATCTGATTACCCTACTAGAAGGTCTAATTATAACACAATTCATCTGAATTGGGAAATTACATTTTAGTCCCTATAAATCTTGTTTGGATTAAAGTTCCTAATGAAATTTGTAAAAGTACACTTATGCCCCTAATGGTTGTATGAGTGTTACATTGAATATATGATCAAAATTACAAAATCAACCCTAACGTTTACAAAAATTAACAAACCGATCCCTACAAATTATGAATTTAACAACAAATTAGGAGTATTTTTGGAATGATATAACGGAACCCTAAGGACCACAAACGGTTCTCAAAAGTTAAGTACTAAAATAAAATTTTCCAATCTAGATGTATTGCCTTGTAATTAGGCGTTTTAGTAGGGTAGTCAGATGTAAGTATTTTTTTTCAAAAATATGTTGAGAGAGAGGGCTTGATTGATTTTAAAACTCCTAAAGAATAAGGAATGACAAGAACTTATAAATGAAGCTATTGCGGATATAATTAATGTGTAAGTTGTATTTATAATAAATAAAATAAGATCATTATAATACTATATCGAATCAAACATTTAGAAAATAGAGAAAGAAAATAGTTATACTCGTGGAAAGTCACGACCACCTCCTGCTTTCCAAAAGTAATTCATTGTCTTTCTACGCCTAGATTATGATGTTTGATCCTAACTAAAGTATGAACTTCTTGACACAACCATAAAATGATCATGACTAAATTTTATTTTTTATAAAAACATCCCTCATAATATTATAAAATAATAAAATGCCCCTTGTAGTTTTAGAATATAACAATACAGCCCTCGGGGTCGTGGGGATATTTTTGAAAAATCGAAAACAATCCTAACGGCAAAGCTGGATAACGGTCCGTCTTCTTTTGAATAGAACGGAAATGCATGTTGGGGATGTTTTTATTATTAATAAATTAGGGTAATTCTAGCCTGAGTCTGGCTCGGTCAAATCGGTGTAACGAGAGGGAAAGTGTTTTATACTTATCGTGTGGTTGGTGGAAAATTTAGGAAGAGTGACCAATCAAATAGCAACTGTAATACACTTGCCTTTTTAATTGGTTGGGTTCGGCCAAACCAGGTTTGGGTTAGAATTTTCTAATAAATTCGGAGGAATTATTTACAATTAGTCTAAACTCAAGGATGTTACATGCATGCAATATGCAATAACACTTACTAGAAATAAATAAATGAAGTTATGAGACCAAAATATGATTAACTCCATATATTTTGTACAATTCTTAACATTTTTAACATAAAACAGGGATTTCTCTCGGTGTCACTGTTCTGCTTCTGGCGGCATGCTTGGTGTACTTGGAACTCAAAAGAAGAAATTGGAACAAGAGGAAGCAAAAGTTCTTTCTTCAAAATGGTGGCCTATATATACAAGAAAAACTCAACAGAAGAGATGGATCATCAGATGCGGCTCAAATCTTTAGTTCATCTGAGCTGCAAAAGGCAACAAATGACTTCCACAACAATATGATCATAGGCCAAGGCGGTTTTGGCACCGTGTACAGAGGCTTATTATCAGACCACAGAATAGTTGCCATCAAGAAATCCAGAAAAGTTGATCCTAATCAAATCGAGCAGTTCATCAACGAGGTGATTGTTCTTTCCCAAATAAACCATCGAAATGTAGTCAGACTCCTCGGTTGTTGCTTAGAAACAGAAGTCCCACTTCTCGTGTACGAGTACATCAGCAACGGCACGCTCACAACGCACATACACAATCAGGCAAAGGCCCGTTATTTCAATTGGGAAATCCGTTTGAAAATAGCTGCAGAAACTGCTGGTGTGCTCTCATACTTACACTCTGCTGCTTCCACCCCAATTATTCATAGAGATGTCAAGTCGGATAATATCCTCTTAGACCATACTTTCACAGCTAAAGTTTCTGATTTTGGAGCATCAAAATTGGTTCCTATTGATCACACTCAGTTATCCACCGTTGTGCAAGGAACGTTTGGATATTTAGACCCCGAATATTTGCAAACAAACCAACTGACCGAGAAAAGTGATGTCTATAGCTTTGGGGTGGTATTGTTGGAGCTCATAACGGGTAGGAAGGCAATGAGCTTTGAGAAGCCGGAGGACGAGAAAGTTTTATCCAATTTTTTCCTTTCTATGCTAAAGCAAGACCGCCTATTCCAAATTCTTGATTCTAACATCACGTCCGAGAAAAATAGGGATCAGATAACAGAAGTTGCGAGGCTTGCAAGAGGGTGCTTAAATGTGAGAGGGGAAGATAGGCCTAGTATGAAAGAAGTAGCAATGGAACTAGAAGGGTTGAGACTCGGAGGAAAGCACGCATGGGCTCAAAATGCAGACAATGCAGAAGAGATGGAGTACTTGCTTGGTGATGGTTTAAAAGGGTTTGAGAATGGTTATGGTAATAGCACAAGTGTGCGATATGATAGCACCAGGGATCATGTCCTGTTACCTATCAGTGGAGGGAGATGATGAATATGGACTCTAAATGCAGTGAGATGGAAGCCCTTAATTATTTTTAGAAAATGTATTCCTTTTTTTTTTTTTTTTTGAAGCGCAAAGCCCAGAGGGGAAATTTATTAAATCAATCGAAATTAAAACTTACAAAGGAATAATAAAAAACAAGGCCGCAATTCTAACAAATTTGTGGGCAATCATACTTGCTCCACGTCTAATAGAATAGAAGCTATCATTCTCAAAATTAGACCTGATACAGATAAAGACCGTGAGAATATAACCAATAAAGAAGACTACCACCAGATTTCCAGCGCTTGCAGATCCAGTCATGTAGATCGACTCGTAATCAGGCGTGTCTCCATTTTATTTGATCTTGAAGTAAAGACAGTCATCCATAAGTGACAAAAGAGGACCACCCTGTAATAAAAAAGAAGAAGAAAGTAAAAACAGTTCTCATACGAGAGAAAAAACTACTCTCATACGAGAGGTGCAACTAAAAACAAGATAAATAAACGAAAAAACACAGATCAAGAGATCCAGATCTTAAAAGGGATCTGTGAATCTCGTTGGAATTCGCAACAAAAATCTAGATTTAAATGATATTTGGGAAGAAGAGACGACTCCTAGAGAGAAAGGAGAAAAAGAGAGAGAAAATGTATTCCTATGTTAAAAGTAAATAAATTTGTTATTTCCAAGTTAGTTTAGCCCTTTAATTATATTTAGAAAATTTATTCCTATGTTATAAGTAAATAATTTTGTTATTTTCCAAGTTAATTTAGGGCCTTGGCTATATACAACATCCTCCACCAAATGAAATAAATGTAGGAAAACGGTGTGTTAATTAGCTTTTATCCCATTTTCTAGGAAAGTAAACGCTTCCTTATTGTATATTTTTGTCATTTTTTTCATTTGTGTTCAGTTACCGACATTTTCGTGATTACAACTTTTTCCATGCTTACAAATCCAATTTTAGGAGGAAAATGCATACAGAGAACTGAGACGTATGGTAAACTTTGGCATGTACTACCAATCCAATTGGATTGAATTATGAAATTATAAAAAGTCAATAAATAACCCCAAATGCAGGTATATAACCACTTATGACTCGACACAAAATGTTAGGACATAAATACAATAACGAATAATTTTCATAAATTTGTTATGTTATAAATGTTCAATACACATGTCCGATACGGTATAACATGATACAACTCGATCAAATAATATTTTTAAAAGTATTCGCATTTGATAACTTCTCACTTTTAACGTATTCTTAGGATTAAGATATGAGTGAAGTTATTTCTTCCTTTAGACCGAAGCTCGTATATCAATTCGTCGAGCCTCTCCCTGCTATGGCTTGTCAATTGTAAATAATATTTGCACACACAAACATGGGTCTAGCTTACTACTGCATTTAATTTTTTTTGGAGCAAACGCGTTGCATTCATTACAACTAACTTTGAGAATCCTAGGCAATACTTATGTGAAAATATGAGTTGTCTATTTAGCATGGGCATTAATCCCCTGAACAAGGATGTAGGATACTGCAGGTTTAGTATATGCTAGATGTCTTTTCAAAATTTCATAAATGTGTCATTTTCTCTCTCTTATTGTATTTCTTTTTTGAGAAAATTGCATTTTTGGTCCCATAGGACATAGGTCAATTGTTTTTTGGTCCCATAGTTTTTAAATCATCCCGCACTTTTAGCTTTTCGACAAATATAGTCCCAAAGTGAAATTTTTTCAATATTAGTCCCAAAAAATTTAGAAATATATATTTATAATATTTTTCCTTAATTAAAAAATACATATCAAATATATATTAGGAAAATTTTAAAAGAATATCAACCACATGATATGCATTTTATTTTTATAATAAATAATAAATTATTACATTTTAAAGTATAAGTATTACTTTAAAATTATAAAATAAGAAAATAAAAATATATACATAATAACATAATTAATAAAATAATATTCAATATTGCATTTAGTTAAAAATATGTAAAATTAAAAAATTAAAAAACATTAATATTTATAATACTTACATATTTCTTATATATATAACATTGTATTTATTTAAAATAATTAACGCTGGGTGTAGTTAAAATTGAAAATAGCAGAAAATTTATATATATATTTTATTCAATAATATAATATTAATTAAAAAATTTAAAAGTAATTAGTAGCCATATATATTTAATGAGAATTCAAAAATAACATCAATATTTTATTTTCAATTAGTAGATATATATTAATTAT
Organism: Lantana camara; assembly: GCA_037501455.1. Taxonomy (NCBI): domain Eukaryota; kingdom Viridiplantae; phylum Streptophyta; class Magnoliopsida; order Lamiales; family Verbenaceae; genus Lantana; species Lantana camara. The sequence continues at coordinate 22,022,610 of CM074855.1, read as the reverse complement.
TTTCAATTTTTTATGTTATATATTTTTAACTAAATACAATATTGAAGATTATTTTATTAATTATGTTACTATGTATATGTTTTTATTTTTTTATTTTATAATTTTAAAGTAATACTTATACTTTAAAATGTAATAATTTATTATTTATTATAAAAATAAAATGCATATCTTGTGGTTGGTATTCTTTTAAAACTTTCCTAATATTTGATATGTATTTTTTAATTAAGGAAAAATATTATAAATATATATTTCTAAATTTTTTGGGACTAATATTGAAAAATTTTCACTTTGGGACTATATTTGTCGAAAAACTAAAAGTGCGGGATGATTTAAAAACTACGGGACCAAAACAAAATTGACCTATATCCTATGGGACCAAAAATGCAATTTTCTCTTCTTTTTTTCTTTTGTTTATTGCAAATTAGTTTTATTTTCAAAATATATACTCAAATATCCTATTAATATATTATCTTTATATAATAATATAAATTAATTAATATGCACCGTGCAATGCACAAAATTTATAATTTTTGCTAAACTAAAAAAATAATTAAACAAATACTTTATCAAAATGAAAAACAAAAATAACTAAAATAATATCCATTCAAATCATTAAAAAAATAACTAAATTAATTATAGATAATAAAAATAGAAAAAATTATTAAAATCGTCCCGTAAAGTGAGTCACTTTTAGGTTTGATCCCAACAGTTGCCAATTTCTCACTTTTAGTCCCATATAGTGGGGTTTTTTTTTTTTTTAATTTTGGTCCCATTGACGTTTGACATAATATATATATATATATATATATATATATATATATATATAATTTTTAATTTTATATATATATAGGTTTGATCCCAACAGTTGTCATTTTTTTTTAATTTTTTAATTATATATATATATATATATATATATATATAATTTATATAAAATAATATATATATATATATATATATATATATATATATATATATATATATATAAAATATGTTTTAACAGTAAAAATAATTTTTTTAACGGAGTAAAAAGTAACTTTTTTAAGAAAATAGGGTAAAAAACAACTTTTTTAACGATCAAACGTTAATGTTGGACGGAAAGTAGTCAATGGGACCAAAATTAAGAAAAATGTCACTTTATGGGACTAAAAGTGAGAAATTGGCAACTGTTGGGACCAAACCTAAAAGTGACTCACTTTACGGGACGATTTTAATAATTTTCTCATAAAAATATATGAATATTAGCTATTGTAAGTACGTATTTGAATAAAGAATATGAAGGAAATGATTAGAACGTCAACTAATAAAACCAACCAAACAAATTATTAATATGTATATAAATAATATACTCGTGTTAAGAATATCACATTAATTTGACTTAAACAGTTTATACACATGTCAAGGAATACACTTAAATTTTAGTTTAAACATTTTTTACTCGTGTTTAAAGAGTATCTTTTAACTTGAATTTGAAAATAGTTTATACTCATGTTAAATAGTATACTTGAACTTAATTTAAAACAATTTATGTTTGTGTTAAAGGAGTATTGCACTTTAATTTAGTTTTAAATAATTTATACTCGTGGTTAAGGAGTATTTTGACAATTTAGACTCTTGTCAAGGAGTATGTTTGACAATTTAAACTTTTATCAGGGAGTATTGATTTTGGTAGATAGTTTATACTCATATGAAGGACCCTTGATTTGGTAAATAGGTTCTACTCGTTACAAGGAGTCTTGATTTGAATTTATAAATAGTTTATGCTAGTACTTATGATCCTTGATTTGGATATATAGATAGTTTATGTACGTATCAAGGAACTTTAATTTGTAGAAAATTTATACTTTATCAATAAGTTTTGATTTGAATTTATAGATAGTTTGTGTTCCTATAAAGGAGCCCTGGTTTGAACTTGTAAACAGTTTATGCTCGTATGAGTGAGACTTGATTTGAACTTGTAGACAGTTTATGCTCATATCAAGGTGCTTTGATTTGAATTTCTAAATAGTTTATACTTATGTAGAGGAATCTTTTTCAACTTTCATATAAGATTAAATTGCTCCCTGAATTTTTTGTTGAAATTTGATTGATGACATGAAGAAAGCATGCTCTTACCTCCAACATGTTTTTGTTGGAATTTGATTGTAAACCATCCTTTTGCCTCAACATGTTTAGGTTGCATGGTGTAGCGTTTTTTTATAACTTGGCATTGGAGAGTTGAAGTGGTATCTTTTAATCTCCATTGTAACTCCGAGCTTGATTTGTGAAGAAAATAGACGAGAGGTAAGATTTGCCCCACCGATATGTGTCAATTTGTTTACACTAAAAATTTATGATTTTGGTATACACAAGATAAATAGTACAAATAGTTTGAGAATTTAAATATAAAAGTGGTTTTCAATCTTCAACTTAATCATCTAATTCTTCCTTCGAGTTTGGAATTGTTGGAATACTCAAACGATTCTTGATTGATTTGGTGGTTTGATCTTTCTCCAAACTTTTGTTGGATTCGCATAACTTTAATTATTAGGTGTTTTGATTTATTTGTGAATCAAATGTTAGAGATTGATGACTTTTGAACTTGAATAACGTTAATTCATAGGTATTTTGACTTATTTACGAATCAAACGTTGAATTTTTGTGACACAATAATTTAACATCTAGTTGTCGTAACACAATAATTACTCAATATTTAGATATAACTACAAATTCAAATGTTTCATATTAAGAGAAAAATACTTCATTAGGTTATTTTATGCTGCATAACACGACAATTCCTCAAATTTTATATATATATATATTTATACAAACACTAGTGAAATAATGAACGTGCGTTGCATGTTTATCATTTAATTTTATTTAAATAAATTTAGCTATTATATTTATTGAATAAATTAAAATATCAAAAATATTTAATTTGATTAAATAAATATAATATCATTTTTTATGAATCATTTTGATTTTAAAAAGCTATACGTACAAAAATATTTGTATAAAATCTCTCTTTCAAATCATATACAATAAGTAGAAATTCAAATTAGAGAAACATCCAAATAAATAAACAAAAATATTTAAAATTATATTATTATATAAAAACAAAATGTTTAAAGTGTATAATAATTTTTCAAATAATTCTAACTTTTAAGCATATAAGTAATAGTTTATAACTTTCAAATATATTTAATAAGTAAAAAGACATATATAAAAAATATAATTAAAACTTAAAAAAATCGTATAAAATGTTATATTAATATATATAGTTCATTCCTTCTATTGTTGATCTTCTTTAATATAATTTGTAATTAATTTTTAGTTTTCTTTATAAAATTTTGAAGAATATTTAATTTTGTTGTCATCTTTAATATAATTTATGATTTATTTTTAGTTTTTTTTATGAAATTTTGAAGAATATTTTTGTCGTCATTTAAAATGTAAAAAGTCATATTTACTTTTAAACCTATGCCTTTTGCACCTAATTTTTTTTTTTCTATATTTCTAACCTCGATTCCATCATTTAAAATGAGAACATAATTATTTTTCTTTTTAGTGTTTTTTGTTCATTTTTATTTCATACTATAAGATTTTTATCCTCCTCGTAAATGTTATCTCTAAAGATGTCCTCTAGTTTAGCTCATGATAATCATCTATCGTTCCATAAAGACTTCCCTTCACCGTTCCCAATCCTCCATTTGCAAAATGACTCCACCATTCAAGTGCTTCTAACTATCCCCTTCCATGCTCGGATAACCATAAGTTGAGGTGTATATTCAATTAAGAATGTCCTCCCCTTTTAAATATTTTTTCTTATGTATCTAGTTTCACACCGTCATCTCCTTGTTGAGCATTCTTCATCCCGTTTTAGTGAGTATCATTATATTTATTTATGGACTTCTCTAAGACCCAATCGACATATTCTTTCTAGTCACCTTCTTACACCCTACAAAATGGGTCTGTTTATTTGTTATATCAGTAGCCTAATGAAAGTTGTACTTGAGTCGATCAAGTTTATCGCACATGTGATTGGGGAGCCAATTTGTATGCACGTGGTAGATGGACATCGAGATCGTGATAGACTAAATAGTTAAGTGTCATTCGTTCAGAAAGATTTGTCATTTTGACTTTCTATCCCCAAGAGGTGTTTTTCGACTCTCTTAATCACAATCGAGATATGTTCATTATAGTTTCAACTAAAGTTCATCTACACCCCCGAATAGTTCTTTAAGTTGTCTTTACTTTCCATGCCCAGAATTTCTAATAACCTACTGCTTTAAATCATTTGACACATAAGGTGCGAATAACATACACATGTGATTTGCTGAAGTTTAATTTGAGGTCTAACGCCTTGTGAAACGCCTCAACTACACTTTGAATGCATTTTGCTCAATCCATGGTACCTTTGGCTCTCAATATTAAGTCGTCCGTAGAAAGTAAGTGTGAGATGTGAGGGCTTCTCTGATATACCACAATTGGCTTCCAGGTCCGACTGAACTGGTCTCCTCAATCATGTATACGTAAGTTGTTCTATTCAAAGTACAAACAAATAAGACGAGAGTGATTGCCTTATCTAATGCCAGACATCCGTACAGCCTCCGTCGGTTCACCATTCTATTGAATCTCTAGTTGTATCCTCTATATTTTGCTCATGAAGATGTTAATGATTTTTATTGGGAATTTAAAGAAAATTAAAGTTTTTCTTACAAAATTCCACCAAATTTTTTCGTTCGCCTTTTCAAGATTCAATTTCATCACCATTCTCCTTTTTTATTTGTCGTTGTAGTGATGTAGCATTCGTAACACTTTTTCAGGCCTCAAGATATTGTAATGGGTGCCTCAGACGGTAATGAAGCTATTTTGGTTCTATACCACAATTTATTTGATATATGGCTTAAACGAAGTATATTCATCTTTATGATCATTTTGAGCAATATGTTACACAATGTAATGGGTTCAAACTCGTTTATTTTTCTGGAGGCAAATAAACACCCGATAATCCTTCTTGGGAATTGATTCTCTCTCCATGCAATCGTTGTTGAATTTCACCACCGAGTCTCCTACTATATCCTAATAGGTTTGAAAAAAGGAAGTTTGGAAACCACCAATTCCTAGCGTTTTGTATAGGTGCATGCTCTTCACTACCCTCAAAATTTCTCATTTGGGGTCATTCTTGCTAAGTTATTTTTTCGCTAACGCCTTAGGGTTCGTTGGTGCAAGCTAATACCGAGACTCATTGCCTCTTCGATTGCATCTCCACTGAATAGTTTAGTGTAGTACTCCCAAGTGTGTGGCTTCAGTTGATAATTATGGGTTACCCATTCATTGCCTATTTTGAGAGCATTCATCTGGTTCTTCTTTCTTATCGCCATGGTTGAGAGATGAAAGAAACGTGTATGTGTATCCCTGAATTGGAGCCCATTAATCCTCGACTCTTAAAACCAAATAATCTCTTCTTGTTGTAATAGTTTTTTATATTATGCCATCAATTCTTTTTCCAAATCTTTTAAATATTTACCTTAATTGTTTGTCTCATGCATAATGCTTAGCAAATTCTTTGTAATTTATTTTCTATTTTTTCCGCTTTTCGAGCACATTGAAAACTATTCAAGGAGCAATGATCATAATTCAAAATATCCTTCAAGTTTTGATTCGATCAATAAGTCGTGTATTGCTACTTTCAAAAATATAGATCTAAATTGATATCAATCTCATTCAAATTAAATTAAAAAATTCTCCATATTGTTTTTTGAGTTGACACTCGATCCAGCATTTTGAAAATTTTAATCTAATCTTCAAAATTTTGTTTAACATTGTACGCGATATTCATTCTCACTTTGGCATGTCCTTTATAAATATATTTGTATATTAAAGATATTTCAAAGTTGTCCTTAATTTTGGTATGCATGTATATATATATTAAAATCAAGTAATTCTTTTGTTTAACTAACTATTATTTATCACTTTTTTATATTCTCTTTGCTATTTGATCTTGCATTCTATTTTCTTATTTGTATTTTTCTAATGAGTATTATTTAAGATTTATGTTAAATTTTTTTATATTTGATTTTATGTATGTAGTAGAAATATATAATTAAAAGAGTATATTTATACAAAAAATTCAAGGAATGTTTAATTGAATATGATAAAAATTATTTATAAAATTAAATTATATCTTATTTTTATACGCGCACACATTGAGTCCCCTTAGGATTCTTAATTTAGTGTAACTTTGGTCTGACGGCCAGCAATTCTAAATTGTGGTATATTAAGTCGTAAGAAACTAAAAACGCTATTCGTACTTTTACGTATTTAATTTATATTTTATTATATAAATTAAAGGAAGATTTTATGGTTAATTAGATTTAAATAATTACAACTGTATTAATATTAGTTAATTAAAAAAATATTATATTAGGAATAATTAATTTATTCAAAATATTTTATGTAAATCATTCAGTTATATTATTTTGTTAATTAGATAAGTTTTATAGAATTATAATATGATTATAATTTAAGAAAGTTTATGAATTTAGATAATTAAAACTATTGACTTATATAATTAGAATTACATTAGGATTGATTTATTAAAAGATATGTTATCACCAAAATAATATTAAAACTTATAAAGTGAAATAATTTGTTGTTTTTCAATTTCTTAGATATATCTTATTATAACATTTTAAATTATAAACCTTAAATCAAAAAAATAGAAAACTTATATTATAAAGTTTGAATACAATTACTTAAAATATTAATATTAAAACAATCCTTGTTGAACTATATATCATTTTTTAGTAAGTTAAAAAGATTTTAATTATACCAAGAGTCCTATTTTAAGTTAATAAGTTTTTTTTTAAATATAGTTAAATTAATAATTTATAATATGTATTTATATCATTATCCTTCACTAATAGTTATTGACGTAATTATTGTGAGGATATTTTAGGCGATCCGTATTTTGTAAGAAACCAAAAACCTAATTCGTGCTTTTATAAGATATATAGCTATAGATAAATTTAAATACTTCAATTGACCAAAAAAAATAAATAAATGTAAACACTTCATGTTTAGAATAAAAATTTTCATTTAACTACCCATTGCTAAATAGCACAATAGTTCCTCAAAAAATTTAAATATAGTTCTACAAATGCACAATCTAATACTTCAAATTAACATAAAAAATTTTCTTTTAACAATCAATTGTTGCGTAACACAATAATTTTTCAAAATTTAGATATAGTTTTGCAAATTCAAATTTAAATATTTTATATTAATGATGTGGACCGAATTTTCAATATTATTTTATTTAATTAATTGAAGAACATGAGAGACTATTATTATAATCGTTGAAGGAAGAGAAGTTGGGGATTGAGAGAAGTGGGGGAAGAATGGGTCAGAAGTGGAAAACGTGGGAGTTAAGTTGGAAAGAGTTGGCACGTGCCTGGAGTTTTGGGAAGTCACAACTGCTTTTGAAGAGAATAAAAGGGGCAGAAGAGAGAGAAGGCAGATTCAATGAACGTAACTTAGAAAAACCCTACAGACTTCGTACTCTCAAAGATTATCTCTACAGAAGAGCCTCAAGCAACTGCAACTTCTCTCCAGCATTTTTTATTATCTTTTCCATATTCTTATTAGATCATTTGTCGCAGTTATCTTAGATTATTTTCCAGAATTATTATTGAATTATCACTTGTACGATTGAAGGCAGAATCCAGAAAACCAGAAGACTGTCACCACTGCATATTTTATTATTATCTCGTTATTGCAATTGTTTATTACTTCGTTTCATTATTTGTATTTAATATCACTTTTCTGATTATTTTCCTTTGCAGCTTGATGCAATCTCTTTTCCCGAAGAAATAAATTATATTGGTGGTTGTCGAAATTTTTGGCAAACATCATTTGGCGCCGTCTGTGGGAATCGCAATTAAATCGAGCGAAGGGCATGAGATTGTTCAAAGTATTGATGGCATCCAACACCAGAAACTGACATCCCGGCATTTTCAATCGACTCACAGCTCCGGCCGTCACCAACACCGAGAACGCGACCGACAACGTGTCAAGCCAACCCCCTATTGCGAATCTTCCTGCACTAACCGACTCCACCCTGGGGGGAGTCGTACCATCAACCGGAAGGAACCAGTGGAGTGAAGAGCAGGGGAGGGGCTGTAGAAACCCGCTGTCCCTCCAGGCGCAAGAGACTCTCTGCCTGGAAGGGACCCCTACCTGAAGGACTATACCCGCCTGCTTCAGCAGGCAGTCAGGAGAATGATCAACCCTCTGCTGAAAGGTTGGAAGGGTTGCCGACTCGAACACCCTACTCCCAGCAGGTTACCAGGACCGCTGATATGTCTGGAGGGCTAAGGCTGGAAGATAGCTTTGTTGTAAGGCAGTCACGTACCAGGAAGGAATGCACTTAGACCAGGATGAAACCTGTCTGGAAGAAAACAACCAGGAAAGAATGCACTTGGACCAGACCTGTCTGGAAGAAAACAACCAGGAAGGAATGCACTTGGACCAGGAGGAAACTCGTCTGGAAGAAGACAGCCAGGAAGGAATGCACATGGACCAGGAAAAAACCCGTCCGGAAGAAGACAACCAGGAAAGAACGCCCCCAAGTAGAACTACGCAAGAGGGATCAATTATCAAGAATGGAGGAGCAGAGAGGGTATCTCTCACCAGAAAGACAATTGTTTCAAGCGTCCCCTACAGAACTAGGGAGTACAGGAGAACCTGGCTGGAAGAAGAGCTGCCAGAATCCCTTAAGAGGGCAGAAAAGCTGAAACCTGTAGGACAGCTGGGCTGCAGCTAGGAAGGGCCCCCTCAAAATTTTGAAAATTGCGTGACGAAAAGCCTACAATCTGGAAGGCACTGACGGAATAAGGTTATCAACCTAAAAATGCTCAAAACCTGAAAAGGCTTTTCTGCTAAGCAGGCACGGTACCCGCACACCTGGAAGAAGAGCAGAAGGAGGAACGCATCATCAGAACTTCAGGGCACGCGGCTTGCACACCTGGAAGAAGGGCAGAAGGAGGAACGTATCATCAGAACTTCCAGGTTTCCAAAGTTCTTGTTTGCACATTTGATAATGGTTACATAAACTTTTTGATATTTTAATTTACGAGAAGAAAGGAGATTATGTTTTATGTTGATGCTTTATTAGAATGATTTAAATCCATGAAATTCGTGAGAAATGCATTATGATGAGAAAAGAACCATCTTGTATTATACTCTGAATGCATCATATTATTGTTGAGTTGACACTTGAGACAGGCACCTGCTAAGCCTCCGAGGCTAGACCGTTGAAAATTCGAACATTTTCAATGCTTGAAAATCCCGGGTGGAAGGGGGCACACAGATAAGTCCCCCTTGGGAAGGCATGTTGATGACGCATATGCCTTGGGAAGAGCTCGGAGAAAAGCTCTTGGGAGTGATTCTCCACCTGCTCCTACCAAGAGGGCTGGCCACCTAACAGGAAGGGAGTAGCTTTTGCTGGGGCCGGAGAGAATGCCCTCAGCACGAACGGATCTGGTAGTCTTGCACCATAAATACCTGGCAGGAAAGACATGCTCCCAGCTGAACAGGAGAGCAGCAGGTAGGGCAAGGAGAGGGTCTTTGCCAGAACTGCACCGGAACCTCCTCCTTAGACTGCCTACTTTCTGCTTGCAGAATGAAAAGAAAGTGAAAAGAAAAGGAAGACTAGACACATACCAGATGCTCGTACAATATAGCAAGTGCGTGCCAAAAAGAAAAAAAAAAAATCAAGTGTCCAAGATATTCATGAACGCTCGATAGAAATGAGCGAAAACAAAAATTCAACGTGCAGCCCAATGGAACCGGGCCCCAATTTGGCAAACTAAATTTAAAAACAAATGCAAGAGAAAATTTTTAAAGTCTTTGCAGGTTCAGGAAATTCAAAGGAGCTTAAACCTCCCTTACGTTGCTGACTTTGCTGGAAGATTAGCTGCTCCGACAGATGGAAAGGAGTACTAGCTGAAAAAGTATCAGCAGGTGGGAGTTAAACCCTCTGCTTACAGCTGTCCAGCTTTATCCCTGCAGCTGCCCAACGTGGCGCAATACTTGTTGCTAAACCTGGAAGGCTCTGCCTGGAAGGAAGGCAAGACTAATCAGAAAGCAGGAAACCAGAAAGAGAGAACTGGAAGAGCAGCCGGAGAATGTGCAGCTAGTTGGAAGTCTAACAAGAAGTTCAACGGGAGGAAGTTCAGTAGGAAGAAATTTCAACCTCTCGCTGTTGAGTTGCTGATCTCAATCTCCTGCTGCCGAGCTGCTGATCTCCACCCACTGCTGTTGATTTGCTGATCTCAACCTGCTGCCGATCTTTTGCACGGGGACTTCTTGAAGAAAACCAGAAAGAAGTAAAAATCTCATGAACTGAAGAAATCAGCTGGAGGATATGCTTAAATGCCAGGTGGAGGATATGCTTAAGCACCAGCTGGACGATTTGCTGAAAGATTAGCTGAAGACTTGCTGAGTCATTAGCTGGAGGGCCTGCTCAAATATCAGCTGGAGGATATGCTTGAGCATAAGGTGGGCGATTCGCTGAAATCGCAGCTGGAAGACCAACTGAAGGACCAGCAGAAGGCTTAGCTGGAAGCATAACATGAAGTTCAGCAGAGGGGAGTTCAGCAGGAAGAAATTCCAACTTCCTGCTGCTGATTCTAAGCACATGAACTCCCTGAAGAATGCTGGAAGGAAATACAACAATCACTTTTCGATGGGAAGTTAGGATTCAGCCCTAATCATCAGCAGGGTGCAAGGCAACAAGCTAGAAAGGAGAAATTGAAGCTAATTTCGACTGAAGCGGCAGAAGGAAGCAAACAAGCATCATTTCCAACACAATCAAAGAGACAACCCAACAAAATTCGCGTTATCAAAGTCAATTCCAACATATTTTTATTACAAGGAAGCAAACAAGTATTGTTTTCAACAAAGAATCAAAGGATGGATTAACAAAATTCGTGATACAAAGAGACAGCTCAACAAGATTCGGTGTCATGAAAGCTAATCCCAACATATTCTTATTATAAGAAAACAGCAGCTCAGCGCACTACTCGGAAGCAAATACGAGAGAAAGCAGCTGCTTCCCCTTCAAAGAGCTCGAAGAGAAGCCACGTACAAGAAGAGTCCACTAATCCCAGCCACCAGCAATGCATCTACACGCCACGACCCAAAAATCAGTCTACTTTCCAGCAAGATAGACAAAGAGTAACAAACGAAGCATCCAATTCATCACAGGTCACCAAAATCAAATATCAACTCCTTCTCCAACAAAGTAGACAAGAGGTTACAAGCAACAGCAAATAAAGTACCAAATTTCTCACAACAATCAAAGTTCATTACCAAAAGAAGTTGCAAACGCCTTGACGGAGTTAGTGGTGATCGGAATAGGCGCCGATGGACGGGCTCTCAGTTCAGATCTACAGCAAAGAGTTCATCTTTAGTAGAAGCTCCCATCGTTCAACGGCGACCCCAACGAAGCCCTATAACTAAATGATTTTAGGACTTATTTTGTCATCTTTCTTGATAATTATCATGGCAGGTTTCGAAGAAAAAATTACTTGGTTAGTTTGGAATAATTATCTCAATGTTTAGTGGTATAATTCTATTTAATTTTGGGAAAACTGAGATATTTGCAGATATCTTGAGAAATTTAGATTGACAAGTATTACGTGGCCTAACCGAAGCAACCGTCTCATCAAATGAAGAGATAAATTAAGTCTGCCATAATGATTCTCTCAATCCGGGTGATGTCTTTCCTTATCCTAAATCTCCATTTAATTATAATCTCTTAAAGATAAACTTGGTCTGATAACTATGTCTGAAATAATTTTAATGGTTAGCCTAGCAACTTTGACTTTGTGATTTATAGGGAATTATCTCACTCACATTAAAAGTTGATTTGCTCTCTTTGATAATTTATCCCAGAAATATTCAGTGATTATCTTTGCCATTCAGGATGTGATCATATTTGAGAAAAAAAAAAATCATATCTTGTGGAAATAATTTTTGAATTAATACAGAAGTGACATCATTTCCTTTTCTCTGAATCTTTATGATTTCATTGCATTCCTTTTTTCTTGAAGTTTTCATATTATCGTGGATTATAATCCCGCAAAAATAAAGATAATTTAATGACAATTAATTATTGCGGAAATTGAGTGATATCTTTCTCCTTTTCTTTCAAGTTTGTCTTTTCCATGAAATTATGGATTATTGATTATAATATTGAAGCAAGATGATCCGTGACAGTTAGCTATTTCACTATTAGGAAATTTATTTTGAGATATATTCTATAGATTACCGCAGTAGATTTAAAGGGAATTTTCTTGGACAATATTGAATGATTTTCTTCAGGATTTAAGATATGATCATATATCTTGAAATATATTACATCTTGAGAAAATATGTTACAGGAAAGTATTCCCGCCAAACTTTGGAGAAGAAGAAACATTTATAGTTGAGCTGGCGGGAAAGAAAAGCAGAAGGGAACTGAGTGATCAGGAAGAGAAAAACAGAAAGGAAAAGCAGGAAGGAAAAGCTGAAACGAGCTACGAGCTGAAAGGACAAAACACCAAGCTAAAGGTTAGGAAGATCTCAAGAAGCGGAATTCCAACTATGCCTTGGGTACGGGACGCAACGGTTGTACTCTTTTTACTCATGAAGGTTTTTCCCACGTGATTTTCCCGAGTGAGATTTTTAATGAGGCAATCACCGTACCTGAGAAGGAAGATCAATCGGTCCAAGACATCCAATATACAGAGTTGTTCTTCAATATTTTACTACTCTCACAGCCGTCCATACTGTTCGACTGTAAGAGTAGGGGGGAGTGATGATGTGGATCGAATTTTTCACATTATTTTATTTAATTAATTGAAGAACATGAGAGACTATTATTATAATCGTTGAAGGAAGAGAAGTTGGGGATTGAGAGAAGTGGGGGAAGAATGGGTCAGAAGTGGAGAACGTGGGAGTTAAGTTGGAAAGAGTTAGCACGTGCCTGGAGTTTTGGGAAGTCACAACTGCTTTTGAAGAGAATAAAAGGGGCAGAAGAGAGAGAAGGCAGATTCAATGAACGTAACTTAGAAAAACCCTACAGACTTCGTACTCTCAAGACTCAAAGATTATCCCTGCAGAAGAGCCTCAAGCAACTGCAACTTCTCTCCAGCATTTTTTATTATCTTTTCCATATCTTATTAGATCATTTGTCGCAGTTATCTTAGATTATTTTCCAGAATTATTATTGAATTATCACTTGTACGATTGAAGGCAGAATCCAGAAAACCAGAAGACTGTCACCACTGCATATTTTATTATTATCTCGTTATTGCAATTGTTTGTTACTTCGTTTCATTATTTGTATTTAATATCACTTTTCTGATTATTTTCCTTTGCAGCTTGATGCAATCTCTTTTCCCGAAGAAATAAATTATATTGGTGGTTGTCGAAATTTTTGGCAAACATCAATTAAGATAATTAAGGATAAAAGTAGATAATTTATGTTAATAGGTAATTTGTAAAATCTCAATTTAGGAACAAAATTAATTTTTTTTTTGAATTGAGAAGTGAATTGAAAATTTTTGATCAAGCGTGGTGTTTTTTCAAAAAAATCCCAACAAATAAAGGTGGAAATAGACGAGTCCTGAAAAGATCTGCCACAAAAATAACTTCCCTTTTTTGCGTTCAGAAAAGGAACCACTTCCGACAAACATTAATCAAATATCTGGAAATCACGTGGTTCTATTCAGGATCCCGCCAAAAATCGTTTGGAGAAGTTAGAATGTCGTCCATCGTATTAGCCACGGCCGCCGACAGTACTCCGCCGCTCGACGATGTCGTATCGGGCTCCGTCGACTTCTACGGCCGCCGCTCAGTCCGTTCGAGGTCCGGTTTCTGGAAATCCGCTTCCTTCGTCCTAGGTACGTACGTATAATGCGCATTACTATTAAGCAGCAACACTCCAACATTTCCCTATTTCTCTTATCTGCGTCTTTCTCAGGTGAATCTTTTCGTTTTTTTTTTTTTTTTTGGTTATAGGTGTTGCCATGGCTGAGAAATTTTCTTACTACGGAATAAGTTCGAATTTGTTGAGCTATTTGACGTCGGTGTTGGGTCAATCCACTGCCACCGCGGCGGCGAACTTGAATGCGTGGTACGGTACGGCGGCGCTTTTGCCGATTCTCGGCGCGTTCGTTGGAGACTCATTTTTGGGTCGGTACCTGACGGTTGTCTTCTCCTCTCTGCTGTATATCTTGGTTAGTCCTCCCACTTCTCTACTAAAATATTTAATTTTCTTTTTCTTTTTCTTTTTGGTCAGGTAACAAATTAAAATTGATGGAAATGAGGGAAACAAGAATAATAAAGGACACACCAAACGAAAAAAAGAATAATAAAGGACACATAATACTTGCAGCTCCATTAGACTTGAGGTTAAAACTTTTCTTTTTTTTTTTTTTCCCCAAAGATTTATATTTTAGTATTCAATTTTTAAAATTTAATTATTTAATGTCCAACTTTGATTTTTTTTTTTTTTTGTTAATTTAGTATCTAATCTTAAAATCCAGCGGAAATCTTACCGTCGAGATTAAATTTTTAAGGGCAAATCAATCAATTTAATTTTATACCCATTAAAAAATATTAAAGGCAAAAGAAAAGGGGCATGAAGCAATTTTGGACCCATTAATTTCACATCGCCTCCGCCGCCTGCTGCTTCACACCACCACCACTATCACACACACTCTTCCCCGAAATCCCCCCACTACCATCGCGCGCGCGCACATACACATGAAAATTGCACCACTGCGTCTGTCGCCTTCCTTGTACAACCACCACCAAAATTGCACCACCACGCACGGAACAAAATCATGCACACATATCAGCATACCAAATTGCACGCGCACATACACACACATAGATCTGGAAGGTTGTGGACTAATCGCACATGCACACACCTAGATCTGGATATTGGATGAAGGGCATGGAGCAATGACGGTTGTGGCGCGATGGTTGGTTGAGTGGTTGGGGAAAACTAGGGAAAAGTGGCAGCTATGCAGTAGCGTCGCTGTCTGCTGTACTTGTCTGGGATGGAAGGGGAGCGGCAGCGGTGGATTTGTCGGGGATGGAAGGAGGAAGGCGACAATGGTAGGGGGAGGTGGGGATGGTGGTGGGTAGGGTTAATTAATTAAACTTAAGAGTAAAAATCCGGTGTCCAATTTTCCCACCAACACTTAAATTTGTTCATTTATTAGTCCTTCAAAAAATGAAACTTGTGGTATTTTGGCCGAAAGATTACTGAATTTAAAATTGGACACTTAAGTAAACAAGATTCAAAGGTTGAGGGTCGAATCTTTAAATTTTAAAAATTAGATATTAAAGTGCAAAATTATCTAAATATTAGGATACAAAAAATATTTAATCCAAATATAATATATTATCTTATGGATAAGAAATGCATTCAGTCATAATTTTTTAGAGTATTTTGATTTATTTTTTATTCTTTCTCTAACCTTTTTTTTTTTTTTGGGGTTCTATTATTCTTTTAGATCTAGTGGTTCTTATAAAGAGAGTCAAAAAGTTTATTCTCTACAAAACCATTTTTTTAGCCTAGTAAACTACTTTTAAATGTTTGTAGATTATATCTACTTAAGTTAGACTGAAATTGGGTTAAAAATGAAAGTCAAAAGTGTTTAAAATAAGAAAAACGAAAGTGCTTAGATAGAACGGTTAATGTGGGATAAATCTTCAATTGGACATCATATTTTTACTTTACTCCCTATTATGGCAAAATTTCGTATAATATTCATATAATGTAGTGTTAAATGTCCCGCATCGAATAATTAATGGTGTGGTATTCAATATATAATGGCTTGGCAACCCTCCCCTCAACAACTAGCTTTTGGGGGATGAGTAAGGCCAAAACACATGCATTATTCAATATGGTATCAGTGCGGATTCACAGATGTCCAACCCTCCCCTCAACTGCTAGCTTTGTATAATTTTCACAAAATGTGGTACTAAAACGTTCTAATGCCGTATTTATATCCTATTATGTTATATAATTTTATTGGAAGTAAAGTAAAAATATTCCAAACTGATAGGAAGTTATTTCAAACTGTCTCATGCTATAAAGCACGGACACTCCAAAATTTACCCCCGTGCAGTGTCGGACACGTGTCGGACACGGACACGGCTCCGACACGGCACCGACACGTGTCCGACACGCCAAAATGTGTCCAAAAATTTAAAAAAAATTCCGACACGCCGGGGACACGGCTCGGACACGGCTAGGACACGGCGTGGAATGTGTCCGACACGGCTCGGACACGGCGTGGAATGTGTCCGACACGGCTCGGACACTTCGACACGAAAAATTCAATAAAAAATTAATTTTTAATTTATTTTTCCTAAAAATTTAAGGATATAATTTTTTTTTAAAAAAAAGGAATTATATAAATGTGCTAAAAGATGTATAATATTAATTTAAATTTAATTTTTTTTATAATATCATTATATAAAAAATGTATTAGTATTATTTTAATGATTTAAAATGTTGAATTGGAAAATGACGTATGTTATTTAAATTTGTAATATTGAATATTTTATTCTATATAAATTAACATATATATATATTTTATTTATTTATATATAATATAGCCGTGTCGGAACCGTGTCGTGTCCTAAATTTTTAAAAAAATCCGTGTCGCCGTGTCCGTGTCGTGTCGTGTCCGTGTCGCCGTTTCCGTGTCTGTGCATCATAGGTCCCATGATAGAACCATTAAATACATGAATTTCAACTAAATACTTACCATGTTTGTTAGTTATAGAAGTTGTAGAACATTGTATAATCACAGACCCTTTTGGACTGTAATGAATAACAGGGGCTTGGATTCTTAACTCTATCAGCTGCAATAAACTCTCCTGCTTGCGAAAATGCTGCAGATAACACGACGATCTCATCATGCACTCCTTCTCAGCTCCACACGGTATTCTTTTTCTCCTCTTTGTACTTGGTTGCATTAGCTCAGGGAGCGCATAAGCCTTGCGTACAAGCTTTTGGGGCCGATCAATTTGACGTGGGTGATATACGGGAAAATCAAGCGAAAAGCACTTTCTTTAATTGGTCTTTTTGGTTCTCCTGTTTTGGTATTTTGCTTGCTTTCTTGGTTTTGAACTACATTCAAGATAATATCAGTTGGGCAATTGGATTTGGGATCCCGGTTGCTGTGATGTGCTTTGCTCTGATTTTGTTCTTGATTGGAACTATGACTTACCGGTTTCGCGTTAATGGAAGGGGAAGGCAAACACCGCCGATTCTGGGGAATGCTTCACGAACTCTGCCTCAAGAATGTGCTCAATCTGAGTAAGTGAATTATCGCCTACTCTTTTTATTTTTTCAAGATTTGTTGTATTAACTCTCTGGCGATTAAGTATGAACACGATACTCATGCAATACACAAATAAATTTTGAAATCATATTTGTGTAACTTTGGAAGGAGTCATGGATCATAATGCTATTTGGAAAACCACCGATAAATGCAAGTGTTATTCCAATGGATCAAATCTTATGTTCCAATTTTGCTATTTCATTTGATATTCTACTAGTCTGATGGACTACAAAGTGAAATTCATTGGTGGTTAAATGTCCTATATCCCACAATTATACACTGGTCGCACATCTATGAGTCGAATACATACATGACATAAGAATGTGGAACATGAGATTCGACACCATTAGCTTGTATACACGAACAGTATTCAAACTTTTCTGCATTTTAAACAGGTTTCCAGATATGACATTACTCACATATGATGATCCAGCAGAAGATGATTCAAAAACAAGCAGCAAAATTGATATTCGCCAAGAGGCGAAGGCTATTCTTAAACTTGTTCCATTATGGTTCACATGTTTGGGACAATGCATTGTCGGTGCACAGCCTTCCACTCTATTCACAAAGCAAGCCACAACATTAGACCGTCACATCATTTCCACCTTTCAAATGCCAGCCGCTTCGCTTCAGCTCTTTATCCCCGTAGCGATTGTCATGTTCATCCCAATGTACGACCGCATTCTGGTTCCCATCTTTAGATCTATTACGAAAAAGCCCTCAGGCATATCAAAGCTCCAGAGAATAGGCACGGGACTATTTCTGTCACTAACTTCCATACTTGTCGCTGCACTCATGGAAAGAAAGCGTCTTTTGACTGCCTTTGAAAATGGGCTCGTGGATATGCCGACGGCAGTTATTCCAATGAGCCTGTGGTGGTTGGTGCCTCAGTATGTGCTTTCTGGGATTGCTGATGTATTTGCTATGGCTGGTCTTCAGGAGTTTTTCTATGATGAGGTTCCTCCTGAAATGAAGAGTTTTGGCATTGCTTTGTATCTTAGTGTACTTGGGGTGGGGAACTTTTTGAGCAGTTTTCTTGTGTCTGTCATTCAGAAGATGACAAGCACAAACGGCAGAGATGGTTGGTTTTCCGATAACTTGAATCGGGCGCATCTCGATTACTTCTACTGGCTTTTGTCAGGAATTTGTGCCTTCTTGTTGGCGGCCTTCGTTTATTTCGCGAAGTTTTATGGTTGTGGTCGAAGAGCATGATCAGTAATTTCCTTGTGAAATGTGAGAGCAAAACAAAGAAAAAAGACCTTTGTTCTTTAGGATAAAAATACAATTTTTTTCTCTAGATTTCAATTGTTCCTTTTACCAACGAAAAGAAATTCTATCAGAATTGACACCGTGAGGAACTGATTTCGCCTTATCTTAAAAATGTGAAAATATTCATAACCTGTCAAAAAACTAACTCCGATAAAGACCGTCAAAAAACTATGTCCGATAAAGACCGAATACACAAATTTTTTAACGAGCGATGAATAATGTGTTTAGCCTAATTTATTTGGAGGTGGATTAGGCTAAGCACATTATTCATCATGTTATATGACTAGGATCTATTATTTGTTTGTCTCTTCACCCACATATGTTTATTCCTACAAACTTCAATTTCTAGTTGTTTTGCATGTCTTCCGAGGTCTTAGGCATGGGTTGTGTGTCAAATATCCTATATTGAATTCTAAAAAACGCGATGTTCAATATATAATGATTTAATAATTCTCTTGTTAATTGACTAATTTTTTGGATGAGTCAGGCCAAACATGTTATTTGATCACCAAAGGGCATTGTCAATAATATGAATATATTTGAAAAAACATTGGAACCTTTTTTTTTTTTTTTTTTCTTTTTCCCCCTAAAAGGAGACCAAAACTGTCAAAACTACATCTTCTCATCCTCTAAAAGATCTCGCATCCATGGCGGGGGGGCTCTTCCCAAATCTTCTCCTTCTGGCTTATATGATGTCCAAGTTTAGCCAAAAAATCCACACTGTGGTTCCTCTCACGGGCGGCTAATTAACATGGCTTAGGGATATAACCCTCAATTTCTTTTTCTTTTTTTTTATTCTCTATTATCTGACGTGGCTAATAATCACATCATAACTTTCAAAATCAGATCTCCCACCCAAATCAAACCCTAATTTCTTCTTCGTCGTTTCTTCTTCTCTCCTTCTCTTTTTCTCTTCTTCTTCTCTCCTCTCCTTCTCACATTCTCTCATCGCGATTCATCTTCTCACCTTCTCTCGCCGCCGACGTCTTCTGCAATCGCCTCCATAGTTGTCTTCTCGTCGTGGATTCATCTTCTGCAATGGCCTCCGTCGAATTCTGCAATTGAACATCCAGAAATCTTATCGTCTTCTTCTTCTACTCTTCTGCATTTTTTTTTTTTTTCAGATTTCTTCAAGAAATCAAGTACGTGATTTCTATAATCCTGCGATTTCATGAATCAAGCGTGTGATTTCTTCAATCGCTCATGCGATTTCAGAAACCGCGCACGCGATTGCAGAAATCGCGTGAGCGATCCAGTGATTGAAGAAATCGCGCACGCGATTGTGGAAAATCGCTCACGCTATTTCTGCAATCGCGTGCGCGATCGAGTGATTGAAGAAATCGCGCAACGCGATTGCAGAAATCGCGCAACGCGATTGTGAAAAATCGCTCACGCGATTTCTGTAATCGCGTGCGCGATTTCTTTAATCACTCGATCGCGCAGAAATCGCGTGCGCGATGGCAGAAATCGCTACGCTATTTCTTGAAGAAAAATTAATAAACCAAATCTGGATCTTAAAAAAATAAAAGAAAATAAATAATAAATAAAAAATTGAAAAATAAAAATAATTAAAGAAAATAAAGATAATAAAAGAAAAAAAGAAAAGAAAAAAAATCGAGTGTGCGATTTATGAGATCGCTTACTCGATTTGCCCACGTGGAAAATAATTATATTTAATATTTATTTTATTAGACAAAATTGAGAAAAGGGTTATGTACCCAATTCTTTTGAAACTAGGGGTTACATAACTAAAAAAACACTTGGGCGTCCCTTATAACCGAATGCCCCAAGTAACCGTCTGCAATCCCCAATAATGTTTCCCAAATGATGTTGGAAAATATCAGCCTGATTAATCAAGGAGACAACAAGAGTCAATCTCAAAATTCGTTTTGCCAACCTTCTCTTCCATGCTATATGCAAACTCATTCTTAAACCCACCAGTTCCGCAACAGTACCCACCTTCATACTAAGCAGCAGACTTTTTCCGTTGAGGAGTGAGGACACTACCATCAGTGTTCACATTAATCCAGCCTTCTGATGAGACCGAACCAGCACTGGCAATGGGCCCAACTTATTATTATTTTGAGGAATAATTACGAACAGCCCTGAGGTATAACAAAATTACAAATTTCCCTGAGATTTTAGAAATTACAAATTCCCCCTGACCCGTTATTTCCTCTGTTAAATTTAACAGAATGTGTGATTTACGATTTTACCTAAGGAGTTTGATGTACATACTTGAGTTTTGTAGCTATCTTTTCTCTTTTTCCAAAGAATGCTACTTAATAATTGTAGACGAATTATTTTCGTCAAATTGAAATGTGACACGTGTAAAATTGAATATTAATTATCAAATTTAATTCATTCTATTTTTATATTTTTTGGATAAATATTAAATCAAAAGTCCATAAAATATTTGAATAGTTGATTTAATTGATAATTTTAATATTTATTGTGTCATCAAATCAAATATCGACACGTGTCAAAATTGGAGTGTTCCGGCGAATCAAATCAAGCCTTGCAGCTCAAATGGTGGTGATCAATCAAATGGCGACACGTGGCATATCTCCACATGTGGACCAATCAAAGTCAAGACATATGTCATTTATTTATTTTCTTTAATATAAATCAATATTAAAGTAATAAATAAATAGATAAAATTTGATATTATCCCTTTAATAAATAAATTGATTAATTAATGGATAATTATCACAAAGTTCCACCCTATGCCTATAAATAGAGGCATTCTACCAACACAATTCACAACTTGGAGAAGCAAAGAAGCAAGCCACAAAGCAAGAGAAAGAAGCTCTCTGGTGTTCTTCAGCATCCTTGGTGTTCTTCGGCATCTTCAACGGCGTTATTCGTAGAAGTCAGCATCAACGGCGTTTGATCCGGCATCAAGGCATCGAAATGGTATTTCGGCGTTGCTCTCCTCAAAGATCGAAGCGAGATTTAAGCGTGTTCTTCGCGTTCTTCGTGGAAATCAACCAAATCAAAGCCTCCGATCCGCAACAAGGCGTCAAGTCCGTGAATCCGGTGTTTTTCTCAAATCAAATTCGAAGGTGCCCCAAGCGTGTTCTTCGGCGTTCTTCGAGAAAGTCAACAAACTGAGGCGTTCAATCCGCAATCAAAGCATCAAATCCAGATTTCGGCGTTGCTCCTCAACAAATTCAAATCAAATTCAAATCAACATCAAAGGTGTTCATCAGCGTGTTCTTCGGTGTTCATCAAATCAAGGCGTTTGATTCGCGATCAAGTCTAAAGATCCGCAATTAACGTTTAAAGAAACAAATCAAATCCAACGGAAGATCGAACCTCCGAAGTCAACAAAGGCGTTTCAAACCTTCCAAACTTCAACAAATTCTTGTAGGAAGAATCAGAGGAACAAATAGAGATTGTATCCACAAATTCAAACAAATCAATAAAATTTATTTGTGATTATTTCTTATGTTTAATTATTTAATTAACACGGAAATTATATTACAATAATATTTTAATATTTTTACGATGAACTAATTTCATATTTAGAGTTTTTTTTTTGGGGGGGGGGGGGGGGGGAACCGGTCAGAGTGACCGTAAGGTTTTTAACAAGGCCCTCACCTCGTAAATATAAACTCCGAAACCAAGTATAAATACAATGTGAGGCAATCCATAAGTCACCAAGACTAGAAAAAGAAAAATGCCCACCCCAAATATAAGCAATGTGAATGGGGCACACGTAGGCATAAGCTTTGATATAATCATGGTTGTAGCTATGCTCATTGAAGTATTGCTTTTCTTTCATCCTCCAGGCAGTCAGATTATAACAATCCATGTTGCTCGCAACTTTAAGCGGGCCATCCGCTGGCCTCACGATGAGGCGTCCAGGGCCCTGGGCAGTGATATTCATCGGCGTGGATCTTATCTGACAGCGTTTGGCCTCAAAAGATGTCGTGGTGTCCTTGGGGATATTCTCCATTGATGTTCGGAGTGAGAATCTCAAAGTTTATCAAGCCGTCAATTTCATAGTTGCAGCCTATCCCCCAAAGGGAAAAATTGTGTTCCACCTTACGCTCCAGCATTCTATTAGCATAAACATATTCCTGCAACAAACAAAACCCTTTTCTCGAACAATTGTGATCTGTAGTACCACCATCATGAGTATTGCTATGTTGCTGTAAAATTCTAATGAAAGAATTAATTAGCAAAAGACAAAAACTACCGTGGTCTCTTGCCTCTGTACTATTACCTGCCATTTCAAGTTGTGGCAGCTCAACATGGGTATGCAGCTGGACTCTCGTCGAATGCGCATATTGGATATTCCCCATTGATCAAGCCTTATGATTCCTCGAAGTCGGGACATCAAAACTAATTCTGGGAAGGACCATTGTGTTTGTTTAATAGCACCTTCTCTAGCCAGATAGTCCGCCATGTTGCCTTCCCAATATATATGACTAAGCTTCAGAGTGATATTCTTTATGATCACATTGAACTGAGTTAATAGTCTTTGCAACTTCCAGTCACCCGTACTTCCCCGGTACACCATATCAATGATAGCTTTGGCATCAAGTTCATCCCATATGTCGTCATAACCGAGATTAATGGCCATTTTGATTCCCTGGATTAGAGCTAGAAGCTCTGCATAAGTGTTCGTTTCTATACCAATACCGGCGCAATAGGCTGATATCACTTGTCCATTGTAATCCCGTATAATAGCTCCAATACCAGCTTGTCCCGGGTTGCCAAATGAAGATCCGTCTGTGTTTAGTTTCACCTGGCTAACAGTCGGTTTGCACCACTTCACAATTTTAACCAGCGGGTGTTTCTGGGGGCACAATTTTTAGCCACTCCACAGTCACCTCTCCACCATTTCCGGTGAAGACGACCCACACGATGCATTTGTGAAATATGTTGGATCACTTGACATTTTATGTTGTACTCTGTGAAACTGTTTCCCTGATGTTTCCTCCTATTACGCTTCGTCCAGACATACCAAAAGATCAATCCCGGGATGACTATCCTCACGTGCTTCCTTGCGCTGAAAGGAGACGATCGGATCCAAGTGTTGAACACCACATTAATCGAATCAGTCTCGGGTACCTGCACATTAAACAATCTATTAAAATATCTCCAAACTTCTCGTACCTTGCTGCTATTTATGAATAGATGGCTCGTCATTTCCTGCTCATTGCAGCATATACACTTTGACGGGAAGATCAACCCTTTACGATGTAACCATTCATCTACCGGGATCCAGTCATGAACCAGCCTCCATAAGAAAACCATTATCGTTGGTGTGAGATTCATAGACCATATTACCTTGAGGATGTCCGGCGCTCTGTTGCAGCATCTCAGCTTCTCCCATGCGGAACGAAGTGTGAACTTACCATCGTTGCTACCTTTCCAAATTCCTCTATCTTTATAACCCCTACGAATGGGAATAGCACATATATCATTCACCATATTTTCCTCTAGAACTTCCGAAAGCTTGTTTCTATCCCATTCCCCATCTAACATGAAGTCTTTGACTTGCAGCCTTTCAAAAGGGCCAATGGTACCCGCTGCGATTGGTTTGTCCCTATACCAAATGTCTTCCCAAAAATCCACCTCTCCATCCCCTATACTCCAAAATATCTCGTTCTCTACTGAGATCCGAACCTTACAGAGACGCTGCCAGGTTGCAGAGTGATAGGTAGACATAGGGGTGAACTTAGGACGGGATCCCTTCCAATATTTGCTCCTCATAGATCTTGCCCAAAGTGAATCGCTTGTCCGCATCCTCCACCATAACTTATAAGTGAAAGCCTTAACCATATCACCGAGACCTCCTTCTTCCACCGGGTATGAGATATGTTTCCAACTAGTCCAGTGCAGTCTCCGGTTACCGTCACGGGAGCCCCAAAAAAATCTGTTAATCATAATCTCAATCCTATGAATAACCGAAGCTGGTGGCTCAATAATTTGGAATAGATGCATTGGTAGCGCAAGGAGAATCGCCTTGATTAATTGGAGTCTCCCTCCATACGAAAGATATACGCATTCCCGGCCATTTATACGGTTTCTTATCCTGCCCATTAGCTCATCATAGAGCCCTGTTTTCCTTCTACCCCTGTAGAGAGGCGCCCCCCAGATATTTCATCGGAAATCTCTCCTGCTTGAAACCAAATACTCCTTTCACTTCTGCGCCAGCTTCATTGTCATTGTTACCTATAACAAAGAGACTTTTATTAGCATTAATTTTTTGACCAGAAATATCTTCATACTTAGAAATAATTTACTTCACTCCCTGTAATGAAAGTTGTCTGATGTTTGCGAAGATTATCGTTTGATCAGCATAAGCTAAGTGCGACACATGCACGTCAGCAGAGGTTCTGAACCTAGCTCGTGGTTGTTCCTCCATAAACCTATTCAAATTACAAGCTAGATAATCAGAATCAACAACAAATAGCGAGGGAGATAAAGGGTCTCCTTGCCGAAGACCCCTAGTAGAATTGAAAATCCCCGAAGATTCACCGTTAACTAAAACAGAAAACCAACACCCCGAAATGCAATTATTAATCCAATCAACCCATTTCTGAGAAAAGCCTTTAGCTAACAGCATACGATAAAGGAAGGTCCAATCCAGCCTGTCATATGCTTTCTCCATGTCGAGCTTTAAAATAACATTCTTTATCTGACTCTTGTTGTCCAACGCTTGTGCCATCTCTTGAGCCAGCAATATGTTATCACTAATCACCCTTCCATGTACAAAGCCACTTTGGTTATTAATATTAATATTTACTTTTTTTATATTGGACATACATATTTATATTGAGATGTTATTCTATGCATTAGGATCACCAACACTTAAAATATTTGTTTAAATACTCTAATGGATATTTATGTGAATTTACTAATACATTAATTGATATTGATGTAATTGTTATAGTTTTCTATTTCAGAGGAAAAATATGTTATTCTCAAATAAATAAGTTTTAATAAACTTACATAAAACTAAAATATAAATATAAGTTATGGAATAAACATACATGAATATCTATTTCGATTTATAATTATAGATAAAATATAAATATTATATTAAATTATATATTTTTAAATTTTAAAATACAAATTTAACTAATATTACAAATATAATCATATTTCCAATATTATTATAATTTGGTTGGATCGAAATTTTTAAAAATAATTTTGCTGATATCATCAAAATTTAACACCATTATTCACAATTGGGGCAATTTGTAACAGAGAGAATAAACCCAGGGGGTGTTCGTAATTCCCAAACCTCAAGAGAGAATCTGTATTTTCACCATACCTCAGGGGGTTGTCCGTAATTATCCCTTATTTTAATTTAGAAAAATTTACATTTGACTACCCTGCTATTAGGCCTAATTACAATTGAATACATCTTTATCATGAAATGACAATGTAGTCCCTCTAATTTATGTTTCGTTACCAGTCCCTCCATTCCGTTAGGGTTCCGTTATGATTTTTCCTTATAATCTCAAAAATACCCTCAAGTATTTTCACAAATTTTGAAACTAACAAAATACTTTATATGAAATATTTAAAAAATATTATAAAAACATCTCTGCCTATTACATACTCCAATGAAACGATCCTTTCAATTTCAAAAATTGCAAAAATAATTAAGGGTATTTTTGGAACCACGAGGCAAAATCATGACGGAACTCTAACGGAATGGAGGGACTACTAATGGAACCTAAATTAGAAGGACTACATTATAATTTCTTGATAAAGATGGATTGCATTGTAATTAGGGCTAATAGCAGGGTAATTAGATATAAATTTCTATTTAATTTGTATTACTTATTGTTATTTCTTTCTTTAGTTACGAAACCTTAGTGTTGTGGGGTTTAAGTAGTTGTTTAGATAGTTATTGTGACTAGGTTTTGACTAGTAATTGGTTTTCTTGTGCCTTTAAGTAAGAACAATATCAATATTTCACATCAATTGCTACCAGAGCTAGCAGTGATCATACCAACGATTTGCACAGAGCCAGCAACGATCATATCAACGCTTCACTCAGAGCCAATAATGATCATATCAATGCTTCACTCAATACGTCCATGGCAACCGACTGAGAAAGATTAGTTCGGTAAAAGCAAATTTCAAATTTGTTAGCAGCACAACATCAGAAACATAGGTGATGCCAATGGTACTAGTGCTACCCCTCGCACAAGTACCGGGAAGATTCTTGAACCTTGTGCTGGGCAAGTTATGGTACTTCCAAAATTAAGAACGCCTCAACAATTAGGAGGGATAGCGGAACAACTCGAGTTGGAATCGGACTCCGTCGATGATAAGATTGAAGACGACGAGCAAAGTGGAATACAAGAATAGGCCCAAGTGTCTATCAATATCATGATGGCGAGTTAAAAAAACTTTTAGTTGTTTTGCAACAACAAGTAGCCGTATGGGATGTGTTCCGCTAAAAAACCCTTGTTGATGCATCGCTTGAGAAGATTGTTAAGTAATCACAACAAGATTCCACTAGCCAACCGAGGATGAAAATACGCGATGGGCTTGTACCAAGCAACAAACGCATTATGTTACTAGACGATGATAACTGGCATACTCAGCTTCTGCTGCAATCCCACATGAGGTTTTACCATCTATTTATAGGGATAAGAATGAAATGAGATGTGACTCGATTGGTAGGAGTTCACAACGTGCGTCCAAGACTTAAATTTAACAATTAGGTACCTATCAGACTGCTCGAACTAGCTCAACCTCTAAGATTCTAGTGGATAGTTGATAAGAGGAAGTGTGGGTCCAATGGAGTTCTAAACCACCAAAAGACATCTCCCGAAAACCTGTATTCATGCCTTGGAGACAATTTCTAAAGTTGAACCTTGAGGACAAGGTTCCTTTTTGAAGGGGAGGAGAATGATTCCTTGGAGAAAATTTATTATTATTTTTAATTTATATTACTTATTGTTATTTTTTTTCCTTAGTTACGAAAACCTAGTATGTAATGCCCCAGTTTTCTGGCCTTTCAGCTACGCGCGCCACGCGTGTGAGTTTTCGAGAGATAGAATTTATTTAATTCTTTTATTTTCTAGATTATGCATTACATGATATTTTTATGAATTATATTACTAAGTATTTACGTGGAATTATTACCAACTTGAGAATTATTGCATGATTCGTATTTGATTGACAAGTTAATTATTTGCCGAGCATGTCTTATTTGATGAATTATCCTTAATTGATTACTTTTATAAATTGGAGCACTTAATTGCATGAAAATTTCATTGGACCAAATTGCTCATTTCTCATAAGTTGGAACTTAATTGCATGAACTTAAAAACTTGGATGGTTTAATTGAAAATTGGAGACTTTTCATCTCTTATATGATGAATCACGTAATTTGCACATATACACAATACATACACCTTGCTCTTCACCTTCTTCTCTCGATCAAGCACCAAGTAAGAATAAGAGGAGAATTCATCAACTTTAGGCTATTATTTCGGCAAATATTGATTTTTGGAAGCTCTAATTCCCTCTCCCAACTCCACTTTCTTCCTTCTCCATTTCTTTTAAGGTATTGATAAGTTTTGGGTTGAATTCTTGAATTGATTGATGAAGCTAGGGTTATGATTTGAAGTGGATAACTTGATTGCTAGTTGTTGGAAGCATGATTATAGACTTTTAACTTGAATTTATTGCATGAATTCTTAAAGTTTATGGAGTTGGATGATAAGTTGAGATATGGGTTTCATATTGAAAATTTTTGACGATCAAAGCTTGAATTAAGTGTTTATGTTGGTTTTTATAGCACTTTAAGTATGTAAGTATGTTTCTTTCATGTTTTAATGCATTTGGAAGAGTTTTGATGTGGTTTTGGTTCGAGACTCCCTTGTTCTGCTGCTCTGTTTTTGAACTTCCAGCAGAACGGGAACGACCCTTCCCATCCCAGTTGACTTCTTGGAACGGTCGTTCCCATTTTCTTGTTGATCTGGCGTGCGAGGCTGGGAATGGCCCTTCCCAGTTTTGGTCTATGACCGGAAAGGTCGTTCTCACCTCTGAACAAAATGCAAATTCTTTACCGAAGCGCGGTATCAATTCGGGGAGCTGGGAACGGCCTTTCCCATTTTACTCTTTAACCCGGAATGACCGTTCCCAGTGTCTAGAAGATGTCTGTGATTTCCTGCTTCATTTTATGCAATTCAAATTCTTTCCTAAGCCTTTAAAGGATCAATACATGCTAGTATATGCTCATTTTATGCATGAATATGTTCACGACATGCCATAATTGTCAATTCACCTCATAGCATTATATGGTTACGTCATTCGTCGTAATTGGTTCATAAGAGTCGTGTCTCGTGTACACTTGTCTTTCTTGCACAGACCAGCTTTCGGGTGACAAGCATCAGGCACCGTAGGCCGTGTCCTTTGTCTTACTTTGTCTCGACAGGTGAGGTTTAATTCTAGTTACATAGAACTCTTAAAACCTCTCTGTGGAATTTCTGGAATTTCGGCCAAAATGTATATATAGCTATAATTCTTCGTAAAATTCCAAATGATTGAAAATGAACCGACCTTGTTTTGGCGAGTATTATTGTATTGCACTGTGGGCCCGATGGTTAGTGTCTTGAGCCAACCGAGGAAGCAAGGGCTGACGGGAAACTCTTGCACTACCCTCACCATTTGGGATGACCCCTGAATCCACCAGGAGATTTGGTGGAGGAAGGAGTTCCGGGCATGAGATTCATATACCCGATGCTCAACAAGATTGGATGGTCCGGGCCTTGCAAACCCGACCATCACCCGGAGGAAAAAGGGGTTATTGTTATTGATTGCTGGCACCGTAATGACTTGTATAATCACTTAATCATTGATAACCTAATTATTGTACACTGTCGGAGTAAGGTTGGAGACTTGCCCTCACTCGTCGGACCACTGATTGACTGAAATTGATTAAATTGTTAAACTTGATAGTTGTAATCTCGGGCGAGGTCTACTTTAGTATTGAACATATATTGTCTTTTTATAAAACTTTACCCGAGGTTATGACGTGCATGTTATTTGCGCTTATAATTATTATATCCCCTCACTCAGTCTTCCATAGACTGATGCCTCCACCTTTCAGTCTTTTGCAGGTGCGTGCTAGGCGGGAATTAGAGACTTATCGGGTCTTTAATTCGTGTCTAGCATAGGACACTTTCATACTATTGATGCATCCTGGTTACTTATGACTTCTTATGCTACTTTTGGAGATGATTATAAATATTGATATAAATTGTATATTGGAAAACAGTTGAGTTAACGCAACGGAAGTTTAAAATTTTTTCCAAAAGGGATCTAAAAGACTTGCAATGTTCGTATCGTAACGTTGGGACTCAAGAAACTCACACAAATTGAAGCTTTCTTGAAACGTATTGAGCAGCCCTCAAACGTTCTTCATGTGACATGAAAATCCCCGTCTCTTGATTCTTTCTTCGAGATTCCAAAGTAGAAATCCTCTAGAGTAATAATCCACACCAACCTAGATTCAAATCATGTTAGTGAGTATGCTAGTACTGTAACATGCGTATTAAAGAAACAAGAAACGAGAAATAGAGAGCAAGAGAATTATCCCCAAAATTCGATGAAGGTTGGACGTGATCTCAATATCACGTGTAAGCCTGAAAATCACGCCCATGTCCCTTTTTATAGGTAGGGTTCGAAACCCTAGTAGCATGTAGGAGATGGTCTCCTTCTTTGACTTTTCTCCTATTCTTTCTTTCTCTCCAAGTAAATAATATCTTTATCTAAAATAAGATATCTATTCCTTCTAGAAAGAAAGTTCCTAACTAATTAGGAATATTTAATTATTCTAGCAATAATTAAATATTTTATCCTAATACTTTATTAGAATAATAAAATAGAAGATATTTATTTATTTATTTATTCTAATCAAATTAGAACAACTAAATAATTAAATACTTAGAATTAATTCTCCAATTAATTCTTTCAAGGACTTTAGAATTAATTCACTAATTAATTCTAACGGGCTAAAATTAATTCTCCAATTAATTTCATTTGGCTATATAATTAATTCTCTAATTAATTGCATTAGGGATATACAATTAATTCTCTAATCAATTATATCTTGGCTTTATAATTAATTCTCCAATTAATTATATTTGGGCTAATAATTAATTCTCTAATTAATTAACACATGATCCAATTCCACAATTGGATTCACACGTCCCAAACATGCTCTCGAACCCACACGTGTACTTTACACTGTGGTCTCGTTTCGATCAATTATTTGATCTTTCCATAATACCCTAACCCGGTATTTGTGTATGACCCTCTAGGTTCAATTTCAGTTAGCAGTGAGCCTAATTAATTAATAAACTTATTAATTAATTACCTCACAGATCACACGACCATAGTCTAGCAACAGGTGTGTGACCCCTACCCGAAATGTGAATGTATATTCGAAAGAACCTTTCAGTCAATGACATCATGTGTGATACGATCCTCCTACCATCCTATCCTCGATTAAGATCTAGGGCATGGGAATATGGAGAGCCCTACTAATCTTAATCTTAAAACAAATTTCCCTTCATATTCCATTTGATCTCAATCCATGAAAACCCCATTTTCTTGATGTCTTGATCTAACCACCTTGCGCAAGGATTTTAGGATGGAATATGAATGACTTGTGTAATAAGAGATCACCTTGCCTACAACAAGTGTAGGTCCTTTATTGATTCCAACAATTCTCATATGCCACTTGTGTAATCCCAATATAGGTTGTGGTTCGGGTGTCTATATAGCGACATCCTTTTGAGCCTATATCAAAGATTACAAAGTTAGCTCATATGAGACAATGTGGAATCTTAAGTCTAAGGATTAATTCCTCACGTCATTGACATGTGAGATATTTCTTAATCTGGAAGTTTCAGGAAACTTCCTTTCCCTTTTAGGAATCTTCTCACGCGGGGCACTCTCAGTGATGAAGTTCTTGTAACTATCACCCTTATGTATTATGAACGCATCAACCCATGCACTTATCATCCCATGAAACCGGGTGATCCTTCTTAAGGACATAACTACACAATCAAGTCTCAACAGAGGCAAAGTCGACACTCCCACTGTCTGTCGGCCTCATTGACTTGGAGAAGTTTCTAATCCTCGCCTATGGAGTTAAGAACTTGTTTCATGTGTCATCCCATAATGACAAAGTTCTTAACAGCCTCATCGGATTAGGAGAGTTCTAGACATGCACACGTAATGAAAACACACAAAGCACGTATTGGCACATAAGAAGTGCTCGCCTGTGATTACAATCATTCATATATTATTCAAAGATTATCTGTGATAAGGGAAAGTCCCAAAGCGTAATAGCTTTCTAGGGTACTATTCCCAACATTGTAGGCCGTGAGGGCCGTATACTTTTGATGTAAATAGTCCTGCTTGATGATAATTGTTATGCTTCCACTTATGTTATATTACACAGGTTTACTTTGTTTAGTTAGGATTGTTTTTATTGTCTCTCGTTCGCTATACATTTGGTTTATGTACATATTCTTCTTTTTTGTATGTGGACTGAACTATAGTGCGAGGGATGTGGCTACCTTACGTTCGGGTGCTACATAGTATATATCGTGGGGGTTTAAATAGTTGTTTAGATAGTTATAGTGGCTAGGTTTTGACTAGTAATTGGTTTTCTTATGCCTTTAAGTAAGAACAATAGCGATACTTTTGCAATCACAACACCTTCCAGTGGTGCAATCCACTTCAGGGGAGATCCGCGAGTAGCAGGGAGATTCGTCACAAATGTAACACCCTGTCCATACGGTCGTACAGGTATGACGTTACGGGTGTGATACTTGCGCATTTTAATTATTTAATTCTGTAGTTGTATGTTAATTTTAATTTTTAGATGCTATTTGAATTGATATGAAATAAATTGTTGATTTTGAATATGAACTTTGAACGTTTATGCTTATATGACTTTGAACTTGATTCGTATGCAGCCGAATTCAATTCCGATTTTTGTGAAAATTTGATATGTATGAAATATATGAGTTATGAACATGATTATATGCTCATTACATGATTTATAACTTGTTTGATTTGGTTTTTAACCGTTTTTGTGGAATGGGACTTAAAGGGGGCTAAATAGCATTTACCATACCTTGGGTTCCGGGCGGCATAACTTGAGCTCGGGAATTTGGATTCAAATTTTATCACCACCATCAGACTCATTTCGATGATTCGGATCTAATGAAACAAACCTCATATTTTTCTAAGCCCATTTGAACCTCCGAAATTCCACCAAATCAAGCACCTTGCACCAAAGTAGCTACCTTTGACCATTCTTGTACTTATGGGCCCATGCTAAACCCTCCTTACCCCAATTCTTGACTTATATCCAGATTTTTACATCCCTCTTTCTTCCCTATCTCTCACATTTGAACCTCACACCAAAAAGAAGGAAAAGAAGCAGCTGCAAGAAGAGGGAAAAAGAAGAGAAGAGAAGAACTATTCATACCTTGTGTGTTTGAGCTCATTTCACCTCCATACTTCATCATCTCTTGAAGGTAATGGGATTTTTGGATTCGTCATCCTTCTATGCTTCATTTGATCCATGAATTTTATATTTTAAGCTTGGTTTGATATGGCTTTGGAGAGATACATGAATAGTAAGGGTTTGGTTCAAGTTCGAAATCCTTGTTCTAGCATGAGTGTAAAGATGATTTGATGCATATTTGTTGTTCATTTAAGCTTCTTGACTTCAATTTATGACTCCTATTTCATGGTAGATGTATAATAAATGAGTTACCATTAATGGCTTTGAAGAAATTGTTGAGTTTTTTGGTTAAAACTTGGATATATGAACTGCTCCTTCTTTGTGCAGCTGGTGCGTGAGTTTTAGGGCAGATATGTGGTCTTTTTTAGCTGATTTCCTTGCATTCTTGACATGTTATTAAGTGTACATCTTCTCTTCCTTGTTTCCTTGCTTTGCCATGAGATTGTCACCCATTTTCAGCCCTTTTCCCGCGAGTTAGCTGCTACCTGCAGGGACACTCCCGTGTCACTTTGAAGACACGGGCGTGTCTCTATGGCCTTGTGCCACTGACCTCGGACACGGGAGTGTCTCATTTTTCCTTGGCATGAGACACCTCCGTGTTTTAAGGTCTGTAACATCCCGATCATCCGACTTATAAGGTACGCCACATTTCACCCTTTTTACGTGTTTGATTGTGTGATTTTGTGTTTTGCGTGGCCCTACTTGGAACTCTTTTAGAGTTTAGGGGCCTTTTTGTAATTTTCTCTTTTTAGGGGTTTTCGGTCATTTATCGTTCGAACTAGATTTTGACCATTTTGACCCCTCCAACGCGTTCGGGGCATCGAAACAAATCCGTAGACTCTGAGTTTGCCCTATTCTGACGTCGTTTGCCCTTTCTACCGTTCGTTTTTCGCGCGAGGACCCGGGATAAAACACCCGGTTCCTCGTTTAACGTGACATAACTCAGTAGCTCTCTCTCTCTCTCTCTCTCTCTCTCTCTCTCTCCCCCAGGCGAAACACGACACCCACACACACTCGAGGTGTGATTTCATGCACAACCCGAAACTCGCTCGTTTCTGGACGGAATTCGATGAACCAATAGTCCATTTCGATTATCTCGGCGACGCGGTCACAACCGTACTAAGAACTCGACCAACCAGCAGCCGACGGCAGAGATATTAGCGATTTTCAGTGGCACAGGTGGAGGGTGGCTTCGCCGCCCATTCACGGCGGCTTCCGGCCATTTTCCGGCGACACGCACCCCATACCCAGGAAGAAGGGTCTCCGGCGCATCGGATAGCGTTGGCGGCGCGGACATCGGGGCCGCGAGAGCGCTACACACGCCGCCTGAAGCTTCGACGATCTTTTTCGACGAAGGTCGGTGTTTCCTTCCCTTTTCCGACCCCCTGAGTCCATTTCCGGCATCGTTTTCACCGAATTTTGGCCGTAGGTGGTGGTTCCGGGGAGGCCTGCGGCGGTAGAAACTTCGGTGGCCAACGAGGACCTTTTTCGGCGATCTTTTGGCCTCGGGCCCTTCACGAAAGTTGTTCGGAACGGCGAGAACTAGTAGCCTTTGATCACACGACTCTTGATTCAACCGATTGGCGGTGGTGCAGCGGCGGTTCGCGGTGGCGGAGGTCTCCGAGGATTTTTTCGGCGAGAAAGCTTAGGGCTTTCGTAGAGCTCGTCACGGGTAAGATAATGCCTTTTACGGATCGCATTTTGGTTCACCGGTTTGAAAGTAATTTGAGTTTGAAGATTTTAGGGTTTTTGTGTTATTGGATCTGAAATTGAAGATGATTGGCTTGGAATTTCCAGAAATTGATCGAGGAATTGGAACGAGCACAAAGAGTAAATGCACGGTGGATTTTTTGGGGTTTTTCCGGCTTGCTCCGGCGGTGGTCGAGTGGCGGCCCGTCACTGTTCCGGCGGCTCCGGTGGCGGTGCTCCGGTGAGCTTCGGACAGTTTATCCGCCTCGTTGTGGTGAGTCCAGCGCCACTTTCCGTTCGTCAATCGGATGCCCGGTTGATTTGTTGTGATTTATTTTGTGTAATTTGAATATTTGAAATTAATTGTTTTAATTGCGATAAATTGTTAATTGTTTGATTTGTCGATTTATATGAACTCCGATGTATACGAAATCTTACATTTAATGAAATGTGATATGCATTGATGCTTTGAATTTTAAATTGAACCCCGTTATGTCGAAATTGTATTAGTTGTTAATTGTTTAAAATGTAATTCGTACTTGTATGTTCGATAAATTGATAAATATGCATTGCTTGGTATTTGAAAATATGTAATGAATTATGAATGTATAAATTTATGAATCGTTGTTGATATTAGTGTCGTTTCATGCCAATTGGGTATAATTCTCGTACAAGGGGTGCTTATGTAATTTTAGAAAATACAAATTTGTATAACTTGAATTAATTGAACCTTATCATTTGAAAACGATTAAGCTAATTTTGATTTAAGTAAAAGTTGAATTAGCATGCCTTGGATGATTAAATTTGAGACTTTTGCAATTAAAGTTTAATTACCTAACTTGAATTTGAATATAATATGTAATGTATGAACTTAGTGGGGTTGAGTGATTTAGTTGGAATTTGATATGTAATCTTATGAATTAAATGAAATTCGTAGCATGCTTTAATATGACTTATTTGGTCTTGTAATACGTGCTTTTGTATGAAAGGTGTTATGTGAATTTAGTTTGTTGTTTTGTAAATATGCATCATATGAATTTCGTTTTGTGCAATCATGAATATGTCCTAAGGTTTTCTTTTGCATATAATTGATGTGAATCTGAACCCTGCTTATGTGGTTACATTTCTTAAGTGGTTGAGCATTGTCGTGCGTCTCTGTGTGGTTGTCTGAGTCTAAGTCTGAGCCAGTGTTGTGTTTTGTGTGTCCAGTTGTTCAGGTGCACCAGGGTGGTGGACAAGTGACTCGTGCAGGTTCCGGGGTGAACCGGTTGCTTTGTCTGCAGCTTTGTTTGGTACCATGTGAGGTTAGGTTATAGTTATACCCTATTGCAATGTGCCCGTTTTCGAATGTGTGCGGTTTATAAGCCTTGTATATACGTAGATATGTGTGAAATATGTAGTTTGATGGTTTTATCATAAGTTTCAAAGTAAGAAACGCTATGTACGAGCCTATGTATGCTTAGCTTTGATATGTTATGATTTCGACGTCAGTCTGCGTGATATGTACGTACGATATGATAAGTACGATATGCATGAGATATATCTGTTGATCTGTGTGATGGGCCCCGGAGTTGTGGGTAAGGGAGACCCGGGACGACCATGGGGTCGCCGGTGACGACCCATGTGCACTTCTCCACCAACGGGAGACTTAGTTCTCCTATGCCGACGGAACGCATTTTGGCTGGCCGTCGAAGGAACCGGGTGGGATCCTCCGGTTCACAAGTTTCGTTCTGTGGTGGGTTGAGAGGGGCACCTCTCTTCCCCAAACGGTGTAAAGGAAGGTATGTTTGTTTTGATTCCGTTTGTTTATGCCAGTGTGTGATCTGAGGAGTTTGGTTGGATTGAATTCGTACCCGCCGAGTGTTCTGTCTGTCCGTCTGTCATAAGTTCGTAAAACGGGGGTAGATTCTTAAATTAAGATAAAAATTGGTATACCTTTATACTAATGAGTTACGTTCCGGTATGTGTGCTAAGTCTGCTTGAATCTGAGTTGTGCATTAAGAAACCTTTGATTTAAGATTTGTTTGGTCTATTTGATAAGTCTCCCTATATGTATATTATCACGGGAAAATGTTTTGGCGTGCAAAAACTAACCCCGGGTTCACGAACGTTGCTTCTTCTACGTGTTGTGCTCTATATATATGTAGGTGTGTGTGGGTAGCCCCTAGCTCAGTCTTTGTACTGACCCCTCCCCGTTTATGTTTTTAGTGTGCAGGTTTCGGTTTGGGTTCGCGTTGGAGTTCGTGCTAGGCGGCGGTGTGTCGTGTCTTTCGAGTATGTGTCTGCACGTTTCAGTTTGTTAAGTATTTTGTTCTGATTTATAATTTGTAAATTTTGTATAAGATATGTTGTGAGCAGGTTGCACGTATGACTTGATTGATTGGAATTCGGGATAGGTTAGGACAGGTGCTCGGATTAGTTGAACCCGTCTTGTTGTGTAATTGTTCGGGACAGGATAGGACAGGTTCGATAGATTAGTTGAACTCGTGTAGATGATTTTGATTTCTGTATTGCTCAATATGTTTAAGGTATGAAAGTTTTTGAAAGTTGCCATTTTGTATTGCTCCCGCTATCATGTTTCGCTTATTTTCTTCTGTACAGGGTTAGGTACCGCCTAGCTAGTAGGTGTGTTTTTTGTTAGTCACCCGTTCGTTGTGACTTGGTGCGTGTGCGGACTCTCCATTTCGTACACGTGTAGGGTCATAGTGCGAGGGTGTGATGCCCCACCGCTTGGGGTGTTACAAGTTCATTTTCATGAGGTTTAGCTACTGACCTCAGACATGGGAGTGTCACCTTTTGGCCTTGAGAGGTGACACCCCCGTGTCACACCTCTTCCCTTGCATGCGTGTCTTTGCTCTTCGTTTATTCATTTTTTATGTTATTTTCTCATTTCTTTTATGACTTATATGCATTATTAACATGTTAAATTATGTGTTATTATCATTATGTTAAATTTATGGATTCATTTGACGTGTTATGTGCAAGATATGAACTCATATGCCCTACTTGCTACCTTGTTTCATTTCATTAATGCACTGTTGACCGATACATATATCTCAAGGTCAGTGGGAGTAAATTTATTATCCTGGTGTTGTACGTAGATGATATTCTACTAGCAAGCAACAATATAAGCCTACGTGAAACCAAGAAATTTCTATCAAGTAATTTTGAAATGAAAAATCTTGGGGAGGCATCATATGTTCTAGGTATACAGATCCATCAGGATCGCTTCAAAGGTATACTCGACATGTCGCAAAAGGCCTATATCGATAAGGTGTTAAGCTGTTTCGGCATGCAGAATTGTGTACCAAGGGACACACCTGTATCAAAAGGTGATAAATTTAGTTTGGTCCAATGTCCTAAGACGGACCTTGAGAAGAAAGAGATGGAGGAAATCTCTTATGCATCTGCAGTAGGGAATCTCATGTATGCTGAAGTGTGTATGCATCCGGATTTAGCGTACGTAGTGGGGATGTTAGGCAGATATCTAAGTAACCCGGGAATGGATCATAGGAGGGCAGCAAAACGAGTTATGAGGTATCTACGAAAGACTAAGGATTACATGCTCACCTATCGGAGATCGAATCACTTGGAGATCATTGGATACTCCGATTCAGACTATGATGGATGCTTTAACAACAGAAGATCCACATCAGGTTACGTCTTCATGATGGCTGAAGGAGTTATCTCTTGGAAAAGTATCAAACAGACACTGATAGCTTCTTCCAGTATGGAGGCTAAATTTGTAGCATGCTTTGAGGCATCAAATCAGGGGATATGGCTCCGAAATCTTATCACCGGACTGCAAATTGTCAATGGCATTGAAAGGCCATTGAGAATTAATTGTGATAATAAGGCTGCAGAGTTATATTCAAAGAAAAACTGGATATCGTCTAAATCTAAGCATATAGATATTAAGTATCTGGTTGTGAAAGAAAGAGTTCAGAGTCTTCAAGTGTCAATAGAGCATATAAGTACAAACTCGATTCTAGCAGATCCACTCACTAAGGGATTGCCACCAAAAGTGTTTTATGAACATGTGGCTCGTATTGGTGTCATCAAACTAGATGACATGTCTTAGTAGTGTGAGTTTGTAATTTTTAATCTTGCTTATTGACATATTTTATGTTCTGTACAGATTGAGGTTTATAAGACAAATAAAGTTTTATCTGATTGAATACTCTGACAATAAGGATTTTAGCTTTCTATTACAGTTTTGCATGAAGTATTGGAAAGTGTTTTGGGACTCTTTGAGTCATAAGGTAGGACCAATTGGAAATAGGCATGACTAAGATTACATTACATATAATTTTCATGCTACATGCCATACTGTTGATCTATGTCATTAATTGGGATAGTATTGTCACCATTGTTCGGTTTAGTTATGAATTGTGTAACAAAAGCTGCTTTGATCCTATAATAACATAATTGATGGATCAGATTGTTTGGAAATATTTCGAAGGTTGGGATAGCATAAGGTTGTGCGCACTAAGGTTTGAAACTATGTACAACCATTTGGAAACATATGTGGACCAAGTGGGAGATTGTTGGATTTCCTATTTAGTGGTCTCACATATTTAATAAATTGTACATGGGCTATCTCATAATACGAGCCCCGATTGAGTGATCTATTTAAGATATATCTAATTGTATGGGTTTATACAAATATTTGTTGGACTATGGGTCTTTTATATGTAGAAACTCATGGACACTTAATTATAATTGATGGGCCCCTAATTAAGGTGCCCTACTTTTGGTTATATATTAGGGTTGTGGTCCCTAAGTCAGATACGTACTTATATTCTTTTCTGCCCCATCCCAGAGAGAATTGAATTGACGGCGAATCGAGGCTTAGAAGATCTCAACCTTGGACTGCTTAGTCAACTACGGATTGCTATGGATCAAGGTATGCTTCCACTTGTGTGTTCTCGATGATTTCGATATGTTTGTTATGGATTAAGAATTTTCCCTCATTTTGAAAAATATATATATTAAACAAAGTCTGGTATATAGTATAACTATGAGAATTACTAAGGTATCCATGTGACAAAATATGGTACCAGTGATCCAAGACTTCAAATAAGATCAACTTAAAATATTATGAGAATATCTCTATATGTGCCTAAGAAAATCTAGGTTGCTTGAATCGATTCAAACAAACAACTCTAGACTCTTTAAGTAGACTTCTTCGATATTTGAACGTTTGAACTTTGAATCCCTAATTCCAAGACAACAACAATTTTTAGGCCACCATAGTACACTGAAAAGTGGACTATCAAGCACATGACTTTTCCATCTTGATCGAGCAAACCAGTAGAGAGTACTTAACGACACGGTGCTCATCAAGTAAAGCTAAAATGATGAGGGTCGAGTCAACCCTAATTTGTAGGGAAAACACTAGTTTGTCGATTATTCAAAAATATCATCCGTTAATTCCTGTGAGGTTCCAGAAACTTAAAATCATTCTTAGTAATTATGCAGAAGAGAAGTTAGGGTCCAATGCTTAAAAAGTTAAAAGTGATGAATATTGTCAACAACCTTTTTTCTTGAAGACAGTGAGGAAACATTATAAAAATGTCACCATAAAAACTATAAGAAGTTTGCAGTTAGTTTCCGAGAGATTGCAATGGGCTAACATTCTCAACAACATACTTCATATGATGCATTATTCTTCTGATCCCCCTTGGTTGTGATAGGAAAATTGATAGGCGGTATCTTTGGCACTTCACCAAATTCGGTAGATTCACAGTTAAAAGTGCATATTTGATAGCTAAAAATGAGTTTACGGCTGTTAGCGATGGGGTGCGATCTTCGAAACCAAGACAGTGGGGTTTACTTGGAAGTGGAACAGGAGGGTCATGTATGTCTAAAATAAAAGTGTTTTTGTGGCATCTCGACTACAATTCGTGTTAATCTCACCCGTCGGCATAGTAGGGGTGCATCTGGTTGTCCTTGGTGCACGGCGGAACGGGGAGGATTCTGCTCATGCTTGCCTTCATTATCATGTAGCAAGGCAGTTTTGGGCAGTATCGGGATTTGCATATGGCGGATGGTGTCGAGTTGGCTGGGAAACTGTGAGGATTGGCTTCGTTATGTGACGGCGAACATGTGGAGTGAAGAGGGGGACAAATTTGCAGGTGTATTCATGGGCTTTTTGGTGAAACCGGAATAGTTAGTGAGCGGATGGAGACGACTTGAACCCTGCAGACCTTGTTGCTTTTGCCCAGAACACCTTCTCATTGGGCCACAAAGCTTTTGAAGTTGTTGTCCCACCTAAGCATGCATCGTT
The DNA here is from genome assembly GCA_037501455.1 of Lantana camara. Classification (NCBI taxonomy): domain Eukaryota; kingdom Viridiplantae; phylum Streptophyta; class Magnoliopsida; order Lamiales; family Verbenaceae; genus Lantana; species Lantana camara. Next base: position 21,981,434 of record CM074855.1, on the reverse strand, counting down.
TGAAAGCCATTGGCAAAACCACCCCAAGGCGTCTTAAAAATTAACATTGATGGGGCCATTTTTGAGCAGGAGAGGAGTGATCATGGGGATCATCGTGTGCTACTATCAAAGCAGGTGGAGAAGTTGCTGGAGGCTCTTCGACGTTTGGAGCCGGAACTAGTGGAAGCTCTTACAGCCAACGGAGCGGTGTTGTTGGCGCGTGATCAGGGGTATATATAATAACTGTATATTGGAGAGTGATTGTCTTTCATTGATTCACAAACTCCATTCTAGCTAATGAAGCGAACTGGTCCAGCTCTGGCGTTATGAGTGATGATATCAGGGAATTACTCTCCAAGGTTTTGGATATTAGCTTCCTGTTTGTGCGACTTAATGTTGTTAATTAGAGAAGTCATGGGATTTGGAGAAGTTTTCTGTATTGATTTACTGTAATGTTGTAATACATTGTACAAAGGAGAAAGAATATAAACTATACAGACTACACTCTACAAGGAAAGTCAACTATACAAGAATCCCTAAGATTGCTGCGTGATCCGATTCTTTCCTTTCTCAACACTCCCCCTCAAGTCGAGTATCGGGTCTTCGATGCTCAACTTGCTTAAAACTTCACTGAACGACCTTCCATTTACGGCTTTTGTCAAGATATCTGCCAGTTGATCCTCTGATCGCACAAATGGAAGATCAATAACCCCTTCTTCCAGTTTTTCTTTGATGAAGTGTCTATCCACCTCCACGTGCTTCGTACGGTCATGTTGCACTGGGTTCTCTGATATGCTGATCGTTGCTCGGTTGTCGCACTTTAGCTTACACGCCCCTATCATTGGGAAACCAATTTCTGTGAGTAGTTTCCTCAGCCATAAGACTTCTGTTATTCCCCGAGCAATACCTCAAAACTCTGCCTCTGCGCTTGAGAGTGCTACCACTTTCTGCTTTTTACTTCTCCAAGTGACTAGGTTCCCCCCAACTAGCATGAAATACCCTGAGGTTGACCGCCGATCAATTGGATTTCCGGCCCAATCTGTATCTGTATAGGCCTCAATGTCCAAGTGTCCATGTTTCTGAAACATGACACCTCTCCTTGGATACTGTTTTAGATACCGACAGACCCTTAATGCAGCAACCATATGTTCTCTCTGTGGACTATGCATGAACTGACTCAAAACTCCCACGGCATAAGCTACATCAGGTCTAGTATGTGAAAGATAGATCAATTTCCCTACTAACCATTGATACTTGCCTTTATCAGCTTCTTCTGCTACTTCTACTATCTGTAACCCATGATTCACAACCATCGGAGTTTCTGTTGGCTTACACTCTAGTAACCCTGCTTCTGCGAGCAGATCGAGCACAAACTTCCACTGTGAGATGAAAATACCTCGCTTCGATCTTAGTACTTCAATCCCAAGGAAGTACTTCAACGCCCCTAGATCCTTCATTTCGAACTCTCGAAACAAATATTCCCGCAACCAGGAGATCTCCTCTGACTCATCTCCAGTAATGATCATGTCATCCACGTAAATTATGAGGCAAGTTGTCAACGCATCCCTTCTTTTTAAGAACAAAGTGTGATCAGAGTTACTTTTTTGGTAGCCATACTTCCTCATGGCTACGGTGAACCTACCAAACCAGGCCCGAGGCGAGTGTTTCAGACCATATAGTGCTTTCCTCAACCTGCATACTTATCATTTACTGTATCCGTTAGTGAACCCAGGTGGAGGTTCCATATAGACTTCTTCCTCCAACTCACCATGTAGGAACGCATTCTTGACATCAAACTGGTGCAGCAACCAACCACGATTCCCTGCTACAGAAAACAAGACTCTGATCGTGTCAATCTTTGCCACTGGAGAAAATGTTTCAGATTAATCAATCCCATAGGTCTGCGTATATCCTTTGGCCACTAGCTTGGCCTTGTACCTTTCAATGCTCCCGTCGGCTCGGTTTTTAACAGTAAACACCCACCTGCATCCGACAACTCTCTTTCCTGTGGGAAGACTGTATTTTTCCCAGGTTCTGTTTTTCTCCAAGGCTTCCATTTCGGTTTCCATAGCCTGAACCCACTTCTCATCTGTAAGTGCCTCCTCAACTTTACTCAGAACTCTGGTGGAGTAGACCGAGGTGATAAAGGCCCGGGCCTGTAAGGACAGATTTCCTCTAGCTAAATCAGCTATTGGATATCGGTGGTTCCTACCCTCGTACTCTGGTTCATATCGCTTGGGTGGCAATCCCCGATTAGTTCTTGAAGGCAACACATATCGGTTTTCCTGTACCATTTCCTCCTATATCTCCCCTTGAACCAGGCCGTCACTATCCTCATTACGCCCTGCACTGTTAGCCTCATATTGTACTGAAGAAGTAATGTGATCAACTGAATCATAACTGCTTACCTCAGGATTATCAGTCTGAGTGATTGGCGCATGAGATTGCTCAGGGGGTTGTACTGTGTGGCGTGTTGGCTCGGTGGTTCCGCCTACTTGCTCTGGTAGAACTGCGTCTAGCCAAGAGGGTTGTGACAAGGATATCCAACCCAGTGGTCCTGTTGTATATTCTCCCCATGACCCCTGGGCTGGAGAAAGAAATACTCTGTTTCTAGAAAATTACAATCCATCGTGGTATAGAGGGGATGGGTGGACGGATGGTAACACCTATACCCTTTCTGGTGAACCCCATACCCCACGAAGACATACTTAAGAGAGCAAGGATCAAGTTTAGTACGGTCGGATTTGGGAATATGGACAAAGACGGAACACCCAAAGACCCGAGGTGGTAGGGTAAGAGTAGAGGGTATATTAGCTTGACTGCTCAAAAACTGGAGTGGTGTTTGGTGGTTTAAGGCTTTAGTGGGTAAAGGGTTTACAAGATAAACGGATGTGGCAACTGCTTCAGGCCACAGGTGCTTAGGACAGTGAGACTCAAGCATAAGGGCCCTAGACATCTCAAGCAGTTGACGGTTTTTTCTTTCGGCTACCCCATTCTGCTGGGGAGTATTGGGACAGGAGGTTTGGTGTATCAACCCATGTTCCCGAAAAAACAGTTTGAGGATGGAGTTAACATATTCACCCCCGTTGTCGGAGCGAAGGACCTGAATGCGAGAATGATACTGTGTTTGAACCATTTTAAAAAAATCCATGAATTTTGCTGGTACTTCAGATTTAAATACACCCACATCATTCTAGAGCAATCATCAATAAATAAAACAAAATACTTGAAACCATGTTCACTAGTGTTCGGGGCTGGGCCCCACACATCAGAATGAATAAAGGAAAAAACATCCTTAGCTCTAGAGTTTGAAGAGGTAAAAGACTGCCTATGACTTTTAGAAAGCATACAAGTCTCATAAGATAATGAATCAGTATTGTCAAAAAACTGAGGAAACAGAAACTTAAGATACCCTAAAGACGGGTGCCCTAACCGGCGATGCCACAACCACTGTTGACGGTTCACTATCCCTTGAACAAGCGCTGCAGTTCCGTGTTGAGCCACCTCGTCCACATAGTACAACCCATCTCACTCAGTACCACGCCCAATCACTCTCCCTGACTGAATATCCTGTAAGAGGCAAAATGAAGGGAATATTTGCACCATACAGTTCAACTCTTTTGTGACCTGACTGATAGAGAGTAATTTGTAGGACAAACTCGGCACATATAAACAATTCTTTAATTTTAAGGTGGGAGATAATTCCACGGTTCAGGCAACATGAACCGGTGAGACACCTCCGTTCGCACTTTCAATTGCCATTGTCTTAGCGACGGTCCGGTCAATTAAATCAGCTTGGTCGTAAGTCATGGTGTTGGTGGCACCACAGTCAAAGAGCCACTGACCATGATTACCCTTTGAGATGCCCGTCTGTAATGCGGAACCTGTTACCTTACAAGGACCTATTTGACCCTTATCTAAAATTTGGGGGGTACAATTATCAAATGCAGAAAAATGGGGGTTACAATTAAAATTGGGGGCTGAATTAAAAGAATTATAAGCAGGAGGGTAGGATGGGAATTTCCCATTTCCTAACCTATACCTAGAAGAGCTTTCCCTTTGTCTTGATAATCGGTCGCCGCTATTGGAGCAGTTTCTTCCATTGTTCCTTTTTCTGCATCTGCTCCAGTCGGTTCATCGCCGCCGGCGTGTCCTCTAGCAGCGCCGCCGTAGCCCGTCGCGACTCAGTCTCGGCGCCCGCTTCGCCATCCTTCCGGCCACCCCACAAGTTCAAAACACCCCTCTTTCTTATGCCCGTTCCTCCCGCACTGTTCGCATCTGATGGAAGGTTTTTTGCCAAAGTTATTCCGGCGAGGTAGACCTGTGTTTCGCGGTGGCGGGCCTGGGTTTACCATCTCCATATGTCGCCGGTCGTGAAGTCGGCCCTGTTCCTCTCTGTGGCGAAAATCGGGCAACAAGTCCTCCTCCAACTCCTAACCCCGCCGATGATGAGTTCAGTAGGATCTCTCGCCATGCCGATTCTCGCCGGATGGTGGCGTACGCCTTCTCGGTCGTCGATAAGGGGCTCTCTTTCAAGATGTCCCGCCGTTCTGCGTCGTATCGATCATCTACCCCGGCGAAAAACTGAAATAGGCAATTCTCGGACCTGAGGCGGTTGAACACGCCGATATCTTTCTCACACGACATCGGATTTGGTGCCCGGATTTCGATCTCTCTCCATATTCTCCGTAAATTGCTGTAGTATTGCTCAATCGTATCTGTTCCCAGTTTCAGACTATTAGCCCTGATCGTGAGATCGTAGATTTGAAGCCCGTCTTCACTGGACTCAAACGTAGCCTTCAATCCATCCCACAGGGCTTTGGCCGAAGGATATTCGGCGTAGTTGGTGACCATCTCTGATTCCATATTATCAAGTATCCACGTACAGACGATTAAGTCAATCTGTTCCCATCGGTGGTAATTGGGATGATCCGGCATCGGCGGTGCCGGAACTCCAGTGATATGGCTGAGTCTCCCCCGTCCGCCGATCGCCATCCTCATGAGGTGGGACCAAAGGGAGTAATTAAACTGGTTTAATTTTACGTTTACACTGACTGTTTGTGGTAGTTGAAACTAATTTGGGTTTGTTTGGGGTTGTAGGGTTTGGAATTTGGTTTCGATGATGCTGGCTAATTGTGTGGCTAAGGAATCGACGGGCTGCTATGATTCCTTGCCGGAACTGGGTGTAGCGCTGCTCTCTTCCATGGCTGAGGAAGGTAATAGGTACGTGATGAGCAAGGATCGGATCCGTTTAATGGATCCTAACCCGCTCTGATACCATGTTGTTAATAAGAGAAGTCATGGGATTTGGAAAAGTTTTCTGTATTGATTTACTGTAATGTTGTAATACACCGTACAAAGGAGAAAGAATATAAACTATACAGACTACACTCTACAAGGAAAGTCAACTATACAAGAATCCCTAAGATTGCTGCGTGATCCGATTCTTTCCTTTCTCAACACTTAACGTAAACGAAACGGCTCACAATTTAGAACGTTTGGACATCAATGCTAGTGACGAGGATTTTGAACTTCGTGTTAATTTTTTTTTTTATATAAGAGAGCTCACTGATATTGATTTAGCTTGTATTATGTAGTTATCTCTTCCGTCTCCCCTTTCCATACATATATTGATAGTAGTACTTTCGTACACATTTTATGCCTGAGGAACGAAATTATTATTATTATTTAAATTTATATATTAAAATTAAATTCTTTATATTAATATATTTTTTATAATTATTTTTAATATAATTATTAAATTATCTATACTCTTTCATTACAAGACCCATTTATGATCTCTTATACTTGGTGTTTATTTTTTTTCTATTTAATTTATTTATTCTTCACAATCACACACCGAATGCGTATCAGTTAGGTTTTTTTTTTTTTGGTTTTTCCCAAATGTTTTAACCAGAAATCCATAATCTTTTGAATATCCGTAACAAAAATCAACCTCCACGGAGAAAACACCTAAAAATGTAAAAACAAACGGAACACAAACATCATTATCGTCATAAAGTTCACCTCAAAACCTGAGCTTGGAAAAAAACCAACGGCTCTTCCCAGTCTTGAACCTCTCCTCCAACCTAGCCTTGATTTCCTTGCAAGCAGCTGTCACCTTCTTGTCACGTGATGCGAGTGCGTCGGCAGTGATGATGTCCTTGAGATCCACATCGAGCGTGTAAAGTGTGGGCATGATGTGGTTGTGGTTGACAACCTTAATGAAGGTCTTGACGTGCCATTTTTTCGCCTGCTTCTTTGCTGAATCCTTGCGGATGACCCTGCTGGGGTACTTGCCAATGCCAGCGACGAGGTAGTGGCTGTAAGGTCTGTCGCAGGTGCCATTGTCGAAATTCTTCATGATGGTGGTCTTGTGCCCGGTGTACCTTATTCCCTGGAGGAGGATCACTGCCTTGTTTGACTTCAAGAACTTCACCATTTTTTGCAGCTAGTTGAGGGTGATGGTGTCGATGAGTTGAGCTTGGAGAGGTTTCGCGGTTGGCCAACGTGTATCAATTAGTTATTTATCTATTAACCCCGAGTTTTTTCTCATCTCACTTTTATTTTTTTTTTTTTATTCTTTTTATTTTTCTTGCTCATATTTGTTAATTTATGTTTTAACTATTTTTTATTAATATGTAGTTATTAAATTTATAATAAAATAAATAATTTAATATAATATATTTAAATAATAATAACTTTTTCCTACCGGAGTGTATAAACTTATTAGTATTGGGATCACCGGTTCGGAGTAGTGTGATAGACTCCAATTCGCCAATAAACGGGCAAACAAAAAGTAGTGGAACATGGGTTTTTCAAGAAGTTCTTAAAAAAATAACAAACAAAAGAGGATAAGGACAAATGTAGGGTAAATCTAGTTTCTTAAATGGAGAACGTGATACTACGAATTGGAGCCTATAAATAAGTGAATATCATGAGTATTGAAATCAAAACACAATCTAGGAGAACAGAGGAAGAGAAGTTAGTGGATGCAACATTATAAATTTTAATTACCAAACAATCTTAATTTAGAGGCCAAAGTGCCCAACCATCGGAGGAAATCTCAATCGACTTGTCTTCTTTCACTAGTGTTGGACTCCAAAAATCGAAACACAAACCTCGCACTTCGCCCAAAAGGTACTTCGGCACCGTTGTCTTTCTAAGTTTGTTTCTGTTTGCCCGTTTCGTTTTTGCCCTTGAAAATTCTTCAGCAGCTTGCAAATCTGGGTGTTCAATAGTGTAATTGGTGCTGAATAGATTTTTTAAGGAGTTTTGATGTTCGAGGTTGTAAAATTGTTTAAAGAATTTGAATTGCTGAAATTTCAATTGGTTTATGTAACTTCTTAATTTGGTTGTAATAATTTGGGAATGGGAAAATTGCAAAATGGGATACTAACTCACCCCATTTTACACTTTGAGGACACTTCATTTTCCGATGGCAAAAAAATCCTGTATCTCTAAAAATTGGCAATTTTGGGTCAATTTTCACCGGAAACTATCCGATCCAGTCGGAAACCCTATCCAACGTGGTCAGAAAATACCACTACACTTCTGTAAAGTGCTGACGTGTCAAAACCACTATGTCCACCCAACATGATAGCACTGACATGGCAGCACTGACGTGTCAAAATCACTATGTCCACCTAACATGGTGCCGAGTTGTCAAGACACGTCATTAAAGAAATAAAAAAATTCAAAAAATTTATCTATATTGGGATTTCATCACAGTTTTAACCTTCTATTTTTTCTAAAATTTAAATCAAATGCCCCTTCACATTATCATATTTTATTCTTCAACCAAAAAGAAAAAATAATATTTATAGTATTTATTATATATATATATATATATATAATATTTCTTTAATATTCATTTAGCTAAAAGAAATACGTAAAATGAATAACATAAATAAAACACTTTCTCATAAAAACATAAAAACATGCATAATCAATATTTAAAATTTAAAATATGACTATACACCTCCTCATATTATGCACACACTTAATTTCAATATTTAAAACTGAAAAGATAAAAAAGAGAACAAAATCTAGATCTAGATATGTAACCCTACTCTCTCTTGTCACCGTACACCATCGCCGCCGCGGCACTGCCCCCCACGCCACCACCATCGCCGCCCCCTCCTATCCTTCTCTCCCATATCCATCTCACACGCATCATCGGCGCCCGCTCCGTCTCTTCTCTGACATCCACCTCTGATCTGCGTGGTGGTGGTGCGACGAAGGTGGCAGCGTGCTCCCCTCCGCCACTTGCGACCTCCGGGCTTCCTTCGTGTTTCCTTATTTTTGTAAAACCAGATCTGGTAATATAAATACCAAATCTGATTTTTATGTGTGTGTATGTGTTTTTTTGTGGAGTTTTGATGGTGGTAGCGGTGTGGGACTGTAACAGTGGCGGTGGTGTGTGATTGTGGTTGTGGTGGTGGTGGGTGTGTGCTACTGCGGTGGGTGTGTGCGATTGGCTGGTGGTGGTGGTGTGCGGTTGTGGCGGTGCAAGTAACGGTGGTGGTGGTGGTTGTGTCCTATTCTGGTGTGCGCTAATGGTAAGGTGTGGAGAGTTTTCCGGCTAAAATTGATCTTCTTCATTTTTTGGGTGCAAGAATGACTCGATGAACAAACCCAACAAATTCTGAAATAAAAGTAAAAAAGATGAAATATCTAAGAAATGATAATTGGAAATTCATAAAGTGATAATATGTTTGAAAACAATAAAACAAAAAAATAACAATATATATTTTTAATTCATATTCATTTGTGAGGGGTCTGATTCCGATTTTTAAAAAAAACAAAAAAAAAAAAAGCAAAGGCAGTGAAGAAGTCACAATAAATCTTTGTTATTTGATTTTTTTTTTTTTTAATGATGTTTCCTTACGACTCAGCGCCACATGGGGTTGAATTTTGAAGTGGACAAGTGATTTTAGCCACATCAGACTTGGCCACATTCTGGGTGGTTTTAATGTGCCACGTGGAAAACCAGAGTCGGTTTCCGACAGGATCGGGCGGTTTCCGGCGAAAATTGACCCAAAATTGCCAATTTTTAGAGATACAGGGTTTTTTTTGCCACCGGAAAATGAATTGTCCTCAGAGTACAAAATGGGGTGAGTTGGTATCCCGATTTTGCAATTTTCCCGGCTTTTATAAGAGCTCAACAACTAGAGCAATGGAAGCGTGCCATGAAGTTGCAGCAACACGTTGCTGAACAATGGAGAAACTACTATCAGACAAGAACAAATAATTCCAGATAATGGAAACACAGGTACCACATAACTAGGATTACCAAAATAATCATTTTTATATTTGCTGAACTAAATCATCTCAGGCCAATTAACAATGAATAGAAGACCAATAACCAATCATAGAAGAAAATTTTTTAAAAAAAGAAAATGCATTTCATTAAAAAATGTCCAATAATAACATCTTCATTTAAAACAATAAGACGGATCAGAAGAATTCACTGTCAAACACTTTGTATTTTTCTTTTTAAATTTAATTGCATTTTGTATTTGTTTTAACCTTGATATAGTTTTTGCAGAGGTTCCTGAGGGGTGGACAACAATTGAGCGTGAGCGGCATAATAGCATGAACGGGGAGTGAAGGGAAGCACATTATAGCGCGAACGAGGAGTGAAGGGAAGCATGAGGCGCAATTATCACAATAAAAGAACACGAAATATTGCATCAAACGAGAACACAATCGGCACATCACATGAATTGTACGAATTTTATATTTGTAGTGGAATTAGGAGAATTAATGCTGATCTAGTAAAAATATAATAGATTTTTGTTCGATTGTTCATCAAACATCTATTAACGTACCAATAACGTATAACGACGTATATAGTTGATGCGTCTCCATATGAACACGGTAGCACGAGTTGTAATAGATTTATATTTCATGAAAGTAAATAGCAATAACAATTTCAAAAATAATGTCAATCCGGTGTTATTTTAAATGAAAAGATCAATCCAAAATCAATAAAATATTTCAACTAAAAATTTGCACATTACAAAATTTTTATTCATTTCTCTTGATGTATATACAGATATATATGTTGTAATTTAGTTATAATTTATTACATGATTTAGTTATATTTTAGAGATAAATACTTTGAACATCCTATATTATCGCGATTTTTAGAGTTTATATCCTAAACTATAAAAAGTTACGTTTGCAACCTACATTATTGTTTTGTAAAACAGTGCAACCTGTTTCCACTCATCGTGTGACACGTGAAAGAAATTTTTTGTACGTGTCACACATCCATTGGAATCAGCTTGCACTGTTTTACAAAACAATAATTTAGGTTGCATACGTCAACTTTTTATAATTCAGGATGAAAACTCTAAAAATCGCGATAGTACAGGATGTTTAAAATACTTATCCCTACATTCTATTATATACGGATTCTGCAAACTCTCACACCAAAATGAACAGGTTGTTGCTTACTTTAAGAAAACTAATGCATTCTTATAAGAAAATTCTTTTGAATTTTGATCAACCATCAATTAGCGATAATTTTGTTAGTGATACTCCACTCCCAAAGATAATTGAAGACAAACGCTCCATTTAGATACCGGAAGAAGGTTCGCAATATGTTGAAAATTCGAATGATCACCAAAAAAAATTGCATCTGATGATATCATGAGAACCATATTGCATAATCAATATGGGATCTTTTTCATAGATGGGCTCGGAGGATCTGAAAAGACATTTTTATACAGAGCTTTATTAACTCATTTGAGAAATGGTGGTCACATTGTTATTGCAACAACATCGGGAATAGCAACTACTTTGTTACCAAGTTGAAAAACTATTACAATTTAAAATTCCACTAAAACCATCAGTTGGGGGCTATTGCAAACTCAAAAATCATACTTATTTTGCAGAAGTAATTTCCCGTGCTAAAGCTATAGTGCAGGACAAAGCACCAATGACAACTGGCAAGCCATTATGCTTTTGAGGCTGTTGATAGGACTTTCAAGAATATCACAAGGAATGACTTGCTATTTGGTGGTAAAGTTATGATTATGGGTGGAGATTCAAACAAGTGTTACCTATTGTTAAAGGAGGATCAATCGGTCAACAAGTATCATCAAGTATTTCATGATCACGAATTTGAGATGGTGTAAAAGTTCTACTTCTACAACAAAACATACAACCCCATTGTGATTTTGAGTACTCACGATTTCTTTTGAGTATAGGCAACAATACAGAACATTCAATTAACGATAATTTCATAAAATTGCCCCAATAAAATATGATTGATCATGCAAATGAGGCTAGTTACGTGGTGGGCGAGCTATTATAACTCCAAAAAACGTTGATGTGGATAAGATCAATGTCACTTTAATGGGAATATTCTCCAGTGAAGAAAAGGTGTACACGTCTTGGAGTTTAGTTGATGGTGATAATAATAATCTTTTTCCAGATAAATTTCTAAACTCGCTTAGTTCGATTGGTTTGCCACCACACAGAATTTTTCTAAAAAGGGAATCCCATCATGCTTCTGAGAAATGTTGCTCCTGAGCTTGGACTTTAAATGGAACACGATTAATATGTCGCAATTTTGTTAGGAACTTCATTAATTCTGAAGTCATGATGGGGCTGCATCAAGATACTCAATCCTTTTTACATCTAATACCTTTGAAAACTAAAGAAAACTTTGGATTACCATTTGTCATGATGTGTGCACAATTTCCAATAAGATTGAGTTTTGCTCTTATCATAAATAAATCTCAAGGTCAAACAATTCCAAACATTGGTATATATTTGTTTAATCATGTCTTTAGGCAAGGACAATTCTATGTTGGACTATCTAGCGAAGTTCCACAGCAGACAACCAAAGTTTTGGTTAAGAATGGAAAGTAAGAGCAACGTTCAGGCATATATACTAAAGATGTTACATTTCGAGATGTTTTACTAACATTCTAGCAGTGACAAACAACCTTTCTCATGTGACAAAGTGTAAGGATTCAAAAATATCTATTTACATATCTATATCTACTTTGGCAATATTAAATAAAAAGTTATTTACTTTTTAAATAAAAAATCAATTATTTGCCTTTTTAAAGTTATCTAAAGTAATGGTCATAAATCCACTTTGTGTTTGCAAATAGATGTTTCCCTTCAAACAAATGAATATTCCCACTGATTTGGCTATCACTAAAGAATGGGGCAGTTTGAAATAACTCCCCATCAATTTGAAATAACTCCCCATCAGTTTGAAATATTTTTACTTAACTCTCCACAAAATTATACGACATAATAGAATATAGATACTGCATTAGAACGTTTTAGTACTACATTTTGTGATAATTATACAACATATTTTGAGAGGTATTTTAAATACGACATACACATATGACATTTTGCCAAAATGGGGAGTTAAGTAAAAATATGATGCCCAATTGAGGATTTATCCCACATTACCCGCTAAAGAATTAAATGAACAAATGGAAGCTTGAGATATGTGCAAGGAATGTCGAACATAAAAAATTTCTCAAAGAGTAAATATATAATCAAGAATTTTATATTGTATAACTGTTAAGTTCTAATCTACAAGTTCATAATTATAACACTTTATGCTTTATGTTTTATGTTGTGTTTGTGTAGCCTTCAAATTTGCATATGCTCAATCATGGTTGGAAGATAATTATCAGCATAAATGGAAGGAATTTAAAGAGATGGATTTTACGATTATTAGGAATACAGAGAACACAAAAATATGTGAGCATATTAAATGATAATTTTGTTAAAATAATTTTAAAAACTATATAAAGTATGTATTCTAATTGATTTCTTTATCATTGAATATAGAATTGGAGTGCTAATGATGCAGATATTGATGCGGTACAAGTTAATTACTTTATATATGTATTGTCGATGTATATTTCTAACTAAACTTATTTAACTGTTTCAAATATCATTATCGAAAGTGATGCATAGGTGTTAAATAACATAAAGTATGCTTGCATAGGTATTACGAAATAATAACATTAACTTATCGTTAATGCCTCATCAATTTTTATTATTTCAATACTTATATATTCTTTCTTTATGTTAAAAATGTAGGTGGTGGAGTTAGTTGTAGTCCTTTATTAATTATATATAATCAAATTTATTTGTATATATTTTGTAATGCAATATATATATAATCAAATTTGTTTTTATATATTTTGTAATGCAATATGATGGTGCAGGAATCTGAGTTTCCTAATGCAACAACACTTTAGAATTTGTATGAAAAGGGAAAGACCATCACAGGCGTGAGAGCCTCAGGATCTGGGTTTCCTTTTGAGCGTGGGTTCTTCCAGCTAGGATAACACCAAGAATGCAAGCTACTAAGGTAGTGTTACCGTGGTGAATGAAGAGCTTGAGAAGATCAGTGGAAAATGCCCAGAACAATGTGTATGGTTTTTGTGCGAATGATCACTTGGGGGAGAATGCATGGGTTCTCTCCTATTTATATGTTAGGGATGGGGGTAAATGGGTAAATTGACCGTGTGGTCCCAAACCTTGTGTTGCCCTAACACGCGTCAGCCTTTGGTGGGATGAGAATGACATTCCCGAAAAGGAGACGGCGTGTCAGGTGCACTGTGCACTGTACCTTTGTGTCAGAGGTTGTTGACGAGGGTCGTGTGGGATGAGGGAATAATATCTCCTTCTGAAGGTGAGAATCCATCGCATGAGGGACAGACTCATTCCCGAGCATTGATGACGCTCGGAAAGTCCACAGATGGGCTCCTCACGATAGATGACCTTTGAGCGGCAAGATCCCGAGCGTCAATCATGGGACCCTCATGTAGGTGCTTCCCTGTGATGGGTAACCCTGAGGGCCCAGATGCGAGCGCCAGACTCGTCGGATCTGGACTTTTACCGGAGTAGTCATCCGATGCTTGACGGTCCCTCCTTGCTTACAAATGAGTGGGCTGGGAAGGCCCACGAGCCCTTTAAGGCGAGCGTCTGAGATTTAGTCAGCGACATGCTGACACGTGGATGGCTCTGATTCGAGAGTGTTTTTAGGCCTCATCATTTTGCCCCCCAAATTCTGTAGTATCGCTTCGAGCGTACTGTAGAATTTATAAAGAATGAACTATGAATTTCCAACATCCGAGGGCTAGACCATTACCAGCGAGGAGACTGCCGGCCTTCCGTAACGTACACAAACTGACACCGCATTAAATGCTGTCACATCCGCATTTAATGCTGAGTGGGAACGTGGGCGCGTGTACTCCGGGAGACGTGAGGCGGTTAGCAAAAGTGGGGGGATTTCCTAGGCGGGAATGATTGCGTTTTGAATTTTCAGCCCTAACCCATGTAAATCCTTCCCTATAAATAGGGGCTAGCAGGGCTTTGGGATCCTTTTCACGCATTCAAACTCTTTCAAGAACATTTGCAGCGAGAAAACTCTGTCAGTTCTACAAATTCCGGCGAACTTCCTCTCTTCAAATTTTAGGTAAAAATTCCCTTCCCCTCTTCTTATCTTCCCCGTGCTAACATTAGTTTTAGGTTGTGTGAGTGAATCCTTTGAGTGAAGAGCCACTGTCTTCTATTGAACTTGTTTCAGAAATATTCTCCCCCCTTAAGTTCCCTGTTAGAAATCCAGTTTTTCAAGGGAGATTGAGGAGATGTCAGTGGGGAGCTCTTCCCCTCATGGCGATGTACCCGTAGCCGTTCCCCTAAATAGGGCGCACCCAGGCGAAGGTATTCCCATGGCGATATCGGTGGCCCAGGCTCCTGTTGACGCCGAGGAAGAGGAGGTAAACGCTGCCTTTCAAGGGATGAACGAGCGTGCTTCCGTTGGGACGGACGGTCTCTTTGAAGAGATGAACAATGTGATGGAGATGCAAAGACAAGGGGAAAGAGTGCTCCCAGTTTTGAACAGCGCTGTGAGACCCCAAGATCATAGGATCACAGTGGCTATGGCGGCTCCCGAGGGTGAAGCGGGGCCATCCGGGCGTCCGTTCGAGGCGGAACCTTCCAGAAGGCGTCAGAGGAGAGGCAAGGAGCCTGCCACTCGAGTAAGGCAAGACAACCGCCATCAGACAGACAGATCCCCAGACGAAATTGAAAGTATTTTGACCCTCGGTGATTTGGAGGAGTTGAGGGCGAAAGCATATTGGGATGAAGCCGTGTTTCCCATGAGACTTCCTGAGGAAGGGGAGAGGGCCAATCGACCACCGCCTGGGATGATGACGGTCTATTGGGACGCAGTACTGGCTGGGGGTCTGAGGTTTCCCATCGCTCACGACGCCGTCGTCATTTACCATCATCTAGGGTTTTGCCCTTCACAAATTCTACCCAATGGCATAGCCCTAATCAACACGTTCATCATCACAATGAGGGCCTTGGGCAAATCACCCTCGATAATCAATTTTGACAGCGTGATACAAGTTGCACGTTCGCCATGCTCGTCGCCTACAGACGGATTTTACTACGCCCAAGCCAAATCAGGCTTTAAGATGATAGATTCTCCATCTTCCTCTTATGGCGAGCACTGGAAGGAAAAATACTTTTTCGTGGGGGCTCCCGGGGGGATTTTCAAAGTTCATCGGCTATGGATGATTCACGGCGAGGGCCCTTTGATTAGGGAAAGGAGAAGAAACAAGGATTTTGAGGAGTGGGCGATGGGGTTAGCCTTCGAGATGAGGGCTGAAAAGAAGTGGATCAAGGCGGACACATTGATAAAGAATGAAGGGGTGTTGTTCCGCTACGGATTATCTTGCCCCCCTGACATGATACTCAACCCTCCCACTGACATCATGGCCCTCGACGGTTAGATTCTAGGAACTAACACCTCTAACCTTTAGAATAGCTTTCTGACTTACGGTTATCAATGTTTTCTTGTTTATTCGATTCAAATCATCAATCATCTGACACTCGTTTCCCTTCACTTGCAGGCATCCAAATTCTCTCTCGAGGCATGAATGCTGAAGCCCTTTCACGTATGTTGGGTGCCCAAGGGCCAGCGGTCGATCCTCCACAGCAGCAACAGCAGCAGAACCGCCCTCCCAATGCTCCGAGGGGTAGGCTTAGCCGGCGAGGATCGGGCCGAGGACAAGGGAATGCTCGAGGGGGCACGGGGAATGTGGCTCCTCCCACGGGCCCCATTGAGGATCTAACATTGGAAGGTGCCCACGAGGCCACTCCTCCGCCGGCGGCCCCCGTGGGCCCAATCTCTCTGAGTTCAAGCGGGTCACGGAACCGCTCGGGCGAGCCTGTCCGTATTCATGAAATCCTCCGTGCCGACCGTCAGGGGAAGAGAAAGAGGATGCCGGACTCCCTCCCTATCTCAGGTAAGGGAAAGGAGGTGGTCGTGGGCCACCGTGGCGAGGGCAGTGACACTTCTTCTTCCGAGGATGAAGAATTCTGGAAGATAGGCTGCAAGGGCGACTCCCGTTACAAGCGGCAGCGGACTGAGGGCCCAGTGCTCCTAAAAAAGAGCGCATACTCCGTCAACCTTGTCTCTGACATCGTTGGAAAACTCTAGTTTTCCGGCGATCATGACAAGCTGAACGAGCATGATGCCGCTCGAGTTGCTGATGATGCCTGCCATGTCCTTATGACGGTAAGTCTATACTCTTCCTTACCAAATTTTCCTTTTTTCCTTCTACGCTCGGATTATGATCCTCGTTTACTGCTTCCAGGAGGTAATCCCGAGGCTGAAAAACTTGCAAGGGCGAGCGCAAGCATATTCTGAGCATAAAGCCAAATACAAAAAGTTGCTGCGCATCTCAGATCCTGTCCAACTGCAGGAGGACTACAATAATATCAGCGCTCAGCTGAATTCTGCCACCATCGAAAACGCTAAGCTGAATGAAAATCTGAAGAAATCTGATGACGCCATTCTGGCTTTAACCGAGCGTCACAAGAAATTGAAGGATGAGCGGGATCATTTGAGGGCACAAAATGTGCAGTTGGGCGAGCAACTGGCGGAGAGCACTCGCCTAAACGAGACAGCCAACAAAGCCTTCGCTGATTTGCAAAGCAAAGTACAAGGCTTGGAGGCGAGGGTTTCCTGGGAGGCGGTGAAGAAGTTCGTGCGCTCCAAAGCCTTTGTGTTCGCGGCCAACATTCAGTGCTTTGACAATGCCCGGCGCTTCTTCCATAAGGCGATTGGGCAAATGGTGAGATTGGGACTGGCCCCAGAAAGCGCTCGATCAGACGCTCGTCTGCGCATGGACCTTGATGAGAACTGCGAGCTAATGGTCCAGGAGGAGGATCCCACGGACAATCTGGCGGAGCCTGAGTATCAAGAGTTGGTGGAAACACTCCAAAGGGAGTTTATAGCTGCCAACAGGGTAGATCCCGAGCCTCTCCTGATAGAAGATGAAGGCACTATCATGGACGTTGCAGATGCCGAGGAGCCCGGTGAGGCCCAAACCTCTGATGCTAATGTGCTGGCTCCGGTTCCCCTTGCAACTGCTCCTCCCGAGCCTAACGCCCCGGCCCAGTGAAACTCTTTATGATGATCTCTTGTTGTTTTAAATCCCTTGCCATTACTGTGAACAATCTTGTTGTTTGTATTTAATCTTCCCGTTATTCCTTTAACATTTTGAGTTTCTTTTCATACTTTAGCATTCTTTTTCTACTGCACTGCTGTCTGAATGCTTTTCTTTGACTCTTGGATGGTGAATGATGTTAATTTGTTGAGTCTTGCCATTTTTACATTGTCTCTCTCTTTTGGACGTTTGCGATGAGCATGTTTTCGCACGAGGGCACTTCTTGCGAGGGTGCCCCAGCATTCATCTCAACGCTCCATTAGTTCGAGAGTTGGCAGGGTTCGTCGTTACGAGGGGCGTAAATACGAGCGCGAGTGTGTTTCCCATGGATATTTCGCGGTTAGGCTCGAATTTGAACTTAGGAAATCTTTAGGGATTTGCCTAAGTATTGGCCCAATAATGCGCACCCTCGTTCCGGACGCCTCAATGAGTCATACGCACTTTAGAAACCAACAGGGTTAACGTTATTTCGAGGAGCCTTTGAAGGGACTGATTTGAAATCCGTTATTTTATGAGTGTATTTTTACTCAATAGGGTGAGGGTCATTCGGGTTCGTGCGAGCGCGAACTGGAGTGGTTATCACTCAGCTGGCTACAAATGAGCATTACGCTCCCCGTTGTCTGACACGCTCAAATTTAGGACTTCATATCACAAACTGTTCAAACTGTTATAGGTGGATGATCATCAACACCTGGACAGCGTAGTTTTGGAATGATTGAAGTTTCGCTTAGGCTTTTCGACGTGGAGGATGCTCGACACGGAGTAGGCCCCTTGTCGCTCGAATTATTAAATCAAAATAATCAAAGCAAGCAAATAATAAAAACAAAGAGTTAAATACTTACTGTTACATAAATGCATTTTTGGAAATGATTACAACACGCTTTCACGCCACAAACGGGCCATTACAAAGAAACTGATGTCTACACGTAGAACCTTCTGAGGTTGCATGCATTCCATGGCCTAGGGAGTCGCTCGCCTTGCAAAGTTTCCAATAGGTAGGTGTTGTTTGCTCGTACCTGGATGACTTTGAAGGGGCCTTCCCAATTAGGGTCCAACTTACCTACGTGTTTGGAGACTTCAACTTTTTTGAGGACCAAGTCCCCTAGCTGGAAAGTCCTTTCTTTAACACGTTTATTGTACTGACGAGCAATGGTTGCTTTGTATTTGTGAATACGGGCCCAAGCAGCATTCCTCTTTTCATCCAACAAATCTAACTCGAGCGCCCGATTGGCCTCGTTGGCGGCAGGCTCGAAATAGGCAACGCGTGCGGATTCTTGAGCAATTTCCGCAGGTATCATGGCCTCGGAGCCGTACACGAGGGAATAAGGGGTTTTCCCCGTTGCCGTTCGCGGAGTAGTACGGTACGCCCATAGGGCTCCCTGAAGTTCCTCAGCCCATTCTCCCTTCTTACTCTCGAGCATCGTTTTCAGATGCTGGAGTATGGTTCGGTTGGTCACTTCTGCTTGGCCATTGGCTTGAGGATGACCCACGGAAGTGAATCGTTGTTCGATCCCTAATTCATAGCACCAATCCCGCGTGTCCGCAGCGATAAACTGGGAACCGTTATCCGAGATGAGCACCCTCGGGATGCCGTATCTGCAGATGATATTTTTCCAAATGAAATCCCTCACAACTTTGAACGTTATCTTAGCGACCGCTTCTGCCTCAGCCCACTTGGTGAAATAATCCACAGCAAGTATCACGAACTTCTTTTGCCCGACCGCCATTGGGAGAGGTCCCACAATATCAATGCCCCATTGATCAAAAGGCTAGGAAACATCAATAGGAATCATTTGAGCTGCCGGCAGCTGGGGAGTGTTGGAGTGGAACTGGCACTTGGGACATTTCTTGGAATATTCAATGGCATCTTGCAATACTGAGGGCCAATAGAACCCACTCCTTAAGATTTTCTTTGCCAAGATTCGTCCGCCTGAGTGGTTCCCACAACTTCCATTATGTACATGCTCTAAAACTTCTTTAGCCTGCGAGGGTCTCAAACATCTCAACGGTGGTCCTAGGAATGATCGCTTGAATAACCGACCCTCGGCATCCAATGAGAAGCGAGGGGCTTTACACTTGATCTTCCGAGCCTCAACTTTGTCGCTCGGGCAGGTTCCGTCCTGGAGGAATCTAACAATTTCATCAAGCCAACAAGGCTCGGATGGGTCAATCATGTGCACTTCTTTTGAAGGTTCGCCTTTACTTATCAGTGGCTCCTCCGTTCTCAGAAATGTAACAGCGCGTTCACTACTGCCATCCAAGGCAGACGCAAACTTCGATAGAGCGTCAGCATGTTCGTTTTCCGCCCTCGGAATTTGCAAAAGATGGAATTCCTTGAACTTGGCTATCTCTCTCTTGGCGCTCGACAAGTACAGCGCCATGGTGGCTTCTCGAGCCTCATAACTACCGTCAATTTGACTCGCGATCAACTGCGAATCAACGTATGCTGTGACACGAGTGGCCCCATTTTGGAGCGCAATCCTGAGCCCTTGGATGAGAGCCTCATACTCAGCTTCGTTGTTGGTGACTTGAAACGCCAGCTTGATTACGTAGTCGACTTCCGCCCCAAGGGGATCCCTGAGGGTCACCCCGGCTCCCCCCCCCTTGTGAGGTCGAGGAGCCATCAGTATGCAAAAGCCATAAACCCTCATTCGCTAGTGGCGTGGTCTCCAGATTGAAACGTTCAACCAACAAATCGGCCACTGCCTGAGCCTGTATGGCTATACGGGGCTCGAAAGAAATATCAAACTGACTCAGCTCAATTGCCCATTTAATTAACCTTCCCGAAACATCCGGCTTAGATAGCACTTGTTTGAGTGGTTGATCTGTAAGCACTGTGATAGAGTGAGCCTGAAAATATGGCCTCAACCTTCGGGATGCGTTAACGAGCGCAAAGGCAAATTTCTCAATTTCCATGTACCTTTTCTCTGCCCCCTGTAGAGTCTTGCTCAGGTAATACACCGGCATATGCTTACGCTCGCGGATTGCTACGAGGACAGCGCTCGTGGCTTCCAAAGAAACTGAGAGATAGATAAACAAGTTCTCCCCTGGGATTGGCTTGGTCAACAAAGGCGCGCTCGACAGGTACTGTTTCATGCTCTGCAAGGCCTTTTCGCAATCCTCATTCCATGTGAAATTCCGAGCGTTGCGCAAAACTTTAAAGAAGGGGAGATTCCGGTCCGCTGAGCGGGAAATGAACCTATTTAACGAAATGATCTTCCCTACGAGCACCTGGACCTCTCTCAGATTGCGAGGGGAGGGTATGTCCAGGATTGCTCTAATCTTCTCGGGGTTTGCCTCTATGCCACGTTGACTGACCATGTATCCCAAGAATTTTCCGCCTCAAACGCCAAAGGTGCATTTTGATGGGTTCAACTTCATCCCGTAACGACGAAGGATGTCGAAAGTCTGCTTGAGATCCTCCAGATGGAAGCGTTGGCGCTCACTCTTAACTATCATGTCGTCCACATATACCTCCATAGATTTTCCAATTTCATGCTCGAACATTCTGTTGACGAGCCGCTGATAGGTTGCTCCCGCGTTTTTGAGCCCAAATGGCATAACTTTGAAACAATAAACACCCAAATGCACAACAAACGCAGTTTTAGGACGATCTTCGGGCGCCATAAAGATTTGATAATATCCCTGAAAAGCGTCCATCATACTCATGAGTTCACACCCGGCTGTAGAATCCACCAACTGATCGATCCTCGGTAGTGGGTAATGGTCTTTGGGGCACGCTTTGTTGAGATCAGTGAAGTCGTTGCACATACGCCATTTATTGGCGCTCTTTGGGACGAGCACCACATTGCAAAGCCATTCTGGGTACAAGATTTCCTCAATGTACTGAGCATCAAGCAACTTACCAACCTCTTCTTCGATGACCCGTTTCCTAAAACCATGAACGTCCCTCTTCTTCTGTTTGATGGGCTTGAAGGCCGGATCCACGTTCAGTCTGTGGACAATGATGCTCGGATCTATTCCGGTGAGATCAGAAGCTTTCCACGCAAAAACGTCTAGGTTCTCCCGCAGGAATTCGATCATCAAAACTTGCGAGGGCCCATCCAGGCCTGAGCCAATCTGGGTGGTTTTATCCGGGTTCCCGGGCTCCAATTCAACTGTCAAAAACTCCTCAGGGGGCTCAATTCGAGCCTCCGGCCTTGGGGCCTCTAGCGCTCGTTTTTTTTCCGGTGAGCATACCCTGGGACTTCTCACGCTCGTTTTCTGAAGATGAGCCCTCGACGGCCCCCAGTGGCCTGTTCTCTGAACACTGAACCTCTCCAGGGGTCCTCTTTTTGTTCTTCTTCCTGTACAGCTTGGCTCTTTTGCGCTCGGGGCCATCTTCATTTAACTCGGGGAAGTCCACGGACTTCTTAGTAGACCCAACTTGAATGGACTGCTTGGGCTTGTGGCTGCGAAGCGAAAGTATGTAGCACTCCCAAGCTTCTTTGACGTTACACAGAATTTCCCCAGTACCCTCGGGTGTTGGAAACTTGACTTTTTGATGATAGGTGGAAATTACGGCATTGAAATCCACGAGGGCTGGGCGCCCAATGATGATATTGTAAGGGAGATCCACCTCAACAACGGTGTAGAGGACGCTCAATGTTTTTCGCTGTGGGGCGCGACCAAAAGAGGTGGCCAAGCGAATCTGTCCACGAGGGACAATTTCGGAACCTCCAAATCCTACAAGGGCAGTTCTGAGAGGTTCGAGGGGGATGTTTGTTATGTTCATTTGTTGAAACGTTGAGTACGGGAGAACATTCACAGAGCTTCCACTATCAAATAAAACCCTCTTTACAGTGTGGTTATGAACGTCTAAACTAACCACCATGGGACAGTCAGAGGTTTTTCCCGTCCCATGGGGTGTTACAATGTGATCAAGATCTTTCTCTGTGAACCCTATGACATCTTCCTCCTTCTAGCGCGACGAGCTGTCCAAGGAGAGCACTGGGCGAGGGAGCGACGATCTTTGGTTATAACTCCGAACATGGCGACGCCGAGAAGCATTGGAGTCGCCTCCCGAGGGGCCTCCCGCAATCATGTGAATGACCGCAAAGGGCTGATTTTCCAGGTCCACCCCTTTTCCTTTGTTGCGCTCGCTGGTTTCAGGGCGCTGGCGACGAGGACTTCGGGAACGTGAGCGGCTTCTTCTTCTTTCGAGCGCCCGCCCCGCGCAATGTTCATCGTACCCTTCTAGTACCTTCACAAACTCTTTGAGGTGCCCCCTGCAATCAGCCGCTGAATCTCCTTCTCCAGGTGACGGCATTCGTTGGTATCATGCCCCTTCTGCTTATGGAAAGCACAATACTTCCCCGAGCGTTTTTGAGCCTCGGTCTCTCTCAGCTTGGGCGGCCTTTTGAACAACTTCTGGTCCGCCAGAGAATAAACTTCGGCAATTGGGCGGTTGAGTGGGACACGCTCGAGCCTCCGCGGAGGAGAGGAATGACGGCGAGCGGGTATTGGGCTGCGGCGGTGGCTCCGGTGGGGCTCCACTTTGTCCTCGTGGACTCTGTTGGCGCGAGGGGCATTTGCCATCTTCTGATCCCTCGCTATGTACATATCCTCGAGGGTAAAGAAGGAGTCGGCAATCTCCCTAATTTCCATCAACGAGCGCGGTTTCTTCTTGGCCACCTCCTCCACAAATTCCTTGCTGACGTAATGCTTCATATTGATGGCCCCAAATAGAACGTGCCTCAGAAAGTCCATCGAGGGCTTTTCTACTAGCAAAATCTCTTTGTTGAACCTCCCCATGAAGGATCGGAGAGTCTCGTTCGGCCCTTGGACCAGGCTATAAAGAGCGGTCGCGGCCGGGGCCGGTGCTTTCAGCGAATTGAAGTGGCTGACAAAAGCATCCGTCAGGTCATAATACCCTTGGATTGAGCGCGGGGGGAGCTTTTTGTACCACTCTTGGGCCATTCCAGTGAGGGAAGTGACAAACACCTTGGCCCAGTAGTTGTCCGGATGGTCATAGAGGTGCATTAGGTGCACGAAATGGTCCAGATGCTCGGCTGGATCCGTAGTTCCATCATATCTGTTGATTGACGAGGGAATTTTACCCTTCCCTGCACGGGTCATCAGAACTTCCTCGACGAGGGGGGAATCGCCTGCCATGATCCTGTAATCTCGCTCGTCGGGATCTTCATAGCTGGCCTCTCTTCTTCGGTGGGAAATTGGGCTGCGTGGTCGTCGAGCGTCTCTGGCCTTGGACCTCTCGTCCCCCTCACGGGGGGCGAGAGACCGTGCTCGAGAGAGCTGCTCTACCACGTTTTGGAGCCCTCGAATTTGGTCTTGTACAGCTGCTAGCTGAGGGTCACCAACATTTCTGCGGTTTGCCCTCCTTGTGGCCCTTGATTGGACCTCTTCATTATCTACGGCCGCCTCATTTCGAGGGGCCCTTTCATCTCCTACAACTGGCCTTTCTTGCTGGACCCTCGGTAGGACTTCATTCTCTTGATTCGGTGGTTGGGGAGGCTGCTGCGCCCTTAGCGCATTTTGAGCCATTGCCAAGGGATGCGCTGGGAGTCCTCCAAGAGGTGGGGCCAGACGAGCACTAGCCTGCGAGGGGAAATAGGCCGCCACGAAATGCTCCCAGGCGTTCTGAACGGCCTGACTCTCGCACTGCGCATATAGCGCTTGAAGTTGCTGGCTGGTAACTTGGGGCATCTCCACCCCCTGTATTTCTCTTGGCAAAGACGTGGGGAGATTCAGATTCCCCACCTAGTACGGCTGGATCATCGGCATCATTCCCGGCTGCACAAATGGGTATCCCGGAGGGGGCATGGCCATGGGATACATCCCAGAGTATGGGTAGGAAGCATGGGTGGTGTGAGCTGCAGTTGGAGCAACGGTGCTGGGTGCTCCTGCAACGTTCCCACCTAGCGGGAGATTTGTCCCCGCAGGTTCTGTGTTCTCGCCTCCGTTCCCTGCGGCTGGGGGGTTTGCTTCTCCGGCGGGGACGTTGCCTTCTGTGCCCTCCTCGTTGACGGGGGGAAGAGAGCCTCTCTCTCTTACTGCTCCTGATCTCGTCGCAGTTACCATGATTCAAGACTTGGGTGTTACTTTTCAACTAGCTTTCAGAGGAAGAAACTGGCAATACCAAAGATGGTGGTGATGGTTTCCCACAGACGGCGCCAAAAATGATGGTGCAGGAATCTGAGTTTCCTAATGCAACAACACTTTAGAATTTGTATGAAAAGGGAAAGACCATCACAGGCGTGAGAGCCTCAGGATCTGGGTTTCCTTTTGAGCATGGGTTCTTCCAGCTAGGATAACACCAAGAATGCAAGCTACTAAGGTAGTGTTACCGTGGTGAATGAAGAGCTTGAGAAGATCAGTGGAAAATGCCCAGAACAATGTGTATGGTTTTTGTGCGAATGATCACTTGGGGGAGAATGCATGGGTTCTCTCCTATTTATATGTTAGGGATGGGGGTAAATGGGTAAATTGACCGTGTGGTCCCAAACCTTGTGTTGCCCTAACACGCGTCAGCCTTTGGTGGGATGAGAATGACATTCCCGAAAAGGAGACGGCGTGTCAGGTGCACTGTGCACTGTACCTTTGTGTCAGAGGTTGTTGACGAGGGTCGTGTGGGATGAGGGAATAATATCTCCTTCTGAAGGTGAGAATCCATCGCATGAGGGACAGACTCATTCCCGAGCGTTGATGACGCTCGGAAAGTCCACAGATGGGCTCCTCACGATAGATGACCTTTGAGCGGCAAGATCCCGAGCGTCAATCATGGGACCCTCATGTAGGTGCTTCCCTGTGATGGGTAACCCTGAGGGCCCAGATGCGAGCGCCAGACTCGTCGGATCTGGACTTTTACCGGAGTAGTCATCCGATGCTTGACGGTCCCTCCTTGCTTACAAATGAGTGGGCTGGGAAGGCCCACGAGCCCTTTAAGGCGAGCGTCTGAGATTTAGTCAGCGACATGCTGACACGTGGATGGCTCTGATTCGAGAGTGTTTTTAGGCCTCATCACAATATATATATATATATATATATATATATATATTTGAAACATTGTAATGCAATATTACTGAGGTACGGTGTTATATTTATAGTTTTTCTTATGAAGTACAATTTATAGTTTGCATTTTTTTTATGGATAAATTATTTTTAAAAAATTTTCATTATTTTTTTTAATGTATTAGATGATTTTGTTAAATTTTTTTTGTTAATTTAATAATTTTCAATATTTTGAAAGACATATTTTAATTAAAGCAAACTATTATTTATTACATACTAGTAATAGCACACACTCGATGCTTGCATTAAATTAATATATATGTTTTTTATAATTATTTTTAATATAGTGAATAAATTATATTAGATAAATTTGTGATGTCGTATTAGTCAAAATAATAATAAGAAGAAACATGAAGTAGAAAAATAATAAGAATATAAAAAATTTTATTAAAAGAAAAGAATTAAAGTGATGTGAGATGAAATTAAAAGAAAATTAAGACATACTTCCTTATAATGAAAAAAATTATAAGAAAAGGAAAAAAATTTAAGAGACAAAACAGTTATTCTAGTGACGGGAAAGAAAAAAGTCTAAAAATGAAAGGATCGAAAAGAATATTGTCCAAGACACCAAAAACGATTTTTTTCTACGACGGGCACTTAATATAATAGTATAGATATCATTAAAAATAAACTACAATTCCTATATCATGTCGAATAACTCACATGCAACGAGGGTGCCCCAGTTGCTAGTAATAAATAAATGTGATAATATTATATTAATAAAAATAATAATTAAAATATAAATTATAAAATATATATGAGGAAAACAATAAAAAGAAGTGAGAGTAATTTAAAAGGAGCAACTATTTGTAAAACTTATCCTAAATCTCCCTATTTGAAAATTTTATGTTTTACATTCTCAATACGCTTTTTATTTTTCCTAAACCCCCTAATATCCTAAAAAGCTATGTTTTGAAATCCGGACCGAACGTCGAACCGGGAAGGGTTACTGGTTACTGGTTACTGGTTTTACTGGTTCGACCGGTTGGACCACTGGTCAGACCGGTATGACATCATAATTAAATAATATTTATATTTAATTATATATTATATAATATTATAAATATGAATTAAAAATAATCAAATAAACTAAATCTTATAAAAGAAATTATAATTTTAAATACTTTCAGTTTTTTATTAATTTTCAATTCACATCTCTAATAATAAAATTTCAAATTATAAATCTACAAATATAATAAAATATCTAACTAAATAGGAAAATAATCAACATCTAACAAATTAATAATATAAATAAAAGATTAATTCAACAATATCATACTTTTATTATAGAGTCATAAATAAAAAGAATATCACCCATAATTTATATTTACATAAATATATATTATAAAAAACAAAATAAATATTACACATTAGTTTCTCGTTTTGTTAAGTGAATTCAAATTTTTTTCCCAATATGATCTTTGGCACATGAAAAGGATTATATATATTTTACTTTGAAATTAAGTAACAACAATCAAAGCAGCGGACATGGTTGTAATGCTCTCCTTCTGTCCAAAGGGTCTGCGGTTCGACTCCTTGCAGGTACCAAAACCAAAACATTAATTTTTGGAAAAAAAATAAAAAAAATTAAAAACCCAGGCCATCCGGCCTGCTAACCGGTCCAGTCCGGTTTCAACACCAGTTCTTGACCAGTTTTTAGCGGGCCAGACTGGTTTGTGAGGCAACTGGTTTTGAGGGGTCAATCGGACCGGAGTGGATGCCGGTAACCGGTCGAACCGGTTCGTCGGTCGGTCCGGTCCGGATTTCAAAACATAGCTAAAAAGTCTATTTTATCCTTTTTTTTCCTTCATTTCACACCATTTGTGTTTTCTCCACAGCCCTCATCTTCCTCTTCCTCACCACCATCACTGCCATCTTCACCACCGTCCGCCCACTCCACCACAATGACAGCCATCTCCACCACCGACTCCACCGATTTCTCCACCATCTCCACCATTGACCGCCGACCGCCATCTCCACCAACGTCCACCATCTCTACCACTGACCACCGACCGCCATCTCCATCGATTTCTCTGCAATTTCCACCACCATCTGCCATCTCTACCAACAAACACCATCGAATTCTTCTGCTTCGATTTCTCCGTGTCCGCCATCTCCACCACCAACCACCATCGATTTCTCCCGCTTGATTCCTCAAGTGACTCCTTCTTTCATCAACCACTTTTTACATTCTCTCGGATTCAATTCGAATTACAAGTTCTCTGTTTACGTCGTGGATGTTTCTTTCTCAAAAATTCCTTACTAGAATTAAGCCGAATTTTAGGAAAATCATTAGAGTTTTGGAAGAGGAGGAAAAAAAATCGGTTGAGCAGATTAGGGGATATGGGGTAACTTTCTTCAATTCATGAAGGGTATTATAGTATTTTTATGCATTTTGGGGGGATTTAGGAAAAATATGTTGTGTATTGGGGATCTAAGATAAACGAATTTTAAAATGGGGGGTTTAGAAAAAGTTTTCAACCTTATTAGGGACTATTTATTAATTCTCCGTAAAAAGAATTAAAGTGAGATGAGAGAAAAGGCAAACTAAAACATCTTTCAAGAATTAATGATAAAATTGTTCGAGTGATGAAAAAAAAAATTAAATAAATAAGAAAAAAAATGCAAGATATTAAATTTAGATGTTACCCTTAATATAATAGTATAGATAGCCTAGATGAGTATATTTGAAAACACATGAGAAATATTTATTTATAAACTATGTTAATTATTATTTTTTAATTTCTGGGAGGAAAAAAAAGGGGAGTTTTTTCATTTGACTATAATTTTTTAGTTCATTCCCCGATTCAAATAAATTTTTAATTTGCTCTCTATTAATATAAATTATTTATTTTACCCTTAATTTTCTTAATATGAAGTATTGTCATTTGAGTTTATAGAATTATATTTGAATTTTTGAATAATTATTGTGATATGCAATAATTTGTTATTGAATTAAGAACTTTAATGTTAATATGAAGTATTCATTTATACATTTGTGAAACAATATCTGCATTTTGAGGAACTATTATATTATTTAGTAATTGGTAGTTGAACGACGTAACGAAGAATTTTATTCTTAATATGAAGTATTTATATTTGAATTTGTAAAATTATATCTAGATATTGAAGAACTATTATGTTATGCAACGCTTACATGTTAAATGCAAAACTTTTATCTCAATATGAAGTATTTACATTTGAATTTCGAGCATTATATATAAATTTTGAACTATAGCTAAATATTAAGAAAATATTGTGTTATGCAACTATTAGATATTAAATAAAGAACATTTTTCTTAATATGAAGTACTTACATTTGAATTTCGAGCATTATATATAAATTTTAAGGAATTATTGTGTTACGAAAACGTTAGTTATTAAAAAAAGAATTTTTATTTGAATATGAAATATAACATTATATAATTGTTAGAACTATATCTAAATTTTGAGGAATTGTAGTGATTTTTCAGCACTAAACGAAGGATAATTAGATAATTTTAAAATAGTTAAGAAGTTAACTAAAATTTTTATTGAATTAGGGAGTATTCTCTAAATTCAAATCTTACCTATGGATCTCACACTAAATTTCCGAAAAAAGAAGAAATGATTGTTCCCTAAATTATTTGCGGGACCAAATAAGGTGGAAAAAGACGGGGAAATTCTTGGCTGAGCCGGGTGTGGGCCCCGATCCCTACACCCGACTCTCATAGGTAAATAAAAAAATATAAAAAAAAAATATTTTTTTATTCACTTATTAGAGCCGGGTGTAGGGATCGGGGCCCACACCCGGCTCATCCAAGAATTTTCCAAAAAGACGATCTCTGGAAAAGCATTAAAGCAACATGGTTCCATACTATTCACTATTCAGGCCCCTGCCAAAACTCGCTTAAAGCAGTTACAATGTCGTCTATCGTATTAGCCACCGCCGCCGACAGTACTCCGCCGCTCGACGACGGCGTCGTATCGGGCTCCGTTGACTTCTTCGGCCGCCCCTCCGTCCGTTCCAAATCCGGTTGCTGGAAATCCGCTTCTTTCGCCCTTGGTACGTACTTACATTGTGTATTACTCCAACATTTTCCAAATTTTTTTATCTGCTTATTTTTCTGGTGATTCCTTTTTTATTTTTGGTGATAGGTGTTGAAATGGCTGAGAGATTTTGTATCTACGGAATAAGCTCGAATTTGCTGAGCTATTTGACGACGGTGTTGGGCCAATCCACGCCACGGCGGCGGCGAACTTGAATGCGTGGTATGGCACGGCAGCGCTTTTACCGATTCTTGGCGCGTTCGTTGGAGACTCGTTTTTGGGGCGGTACCGAACGATTATCTTCTCCTCTCTGCTGTATATCTTGGTTAGTGAAAATTACTGTACTCTGCTAAATCTTTAATTAATTAACTAATTTATTTGTAAAGATTTTAAATTAATAGAAATGACTAATGAGAAAGAAAATTAAAAGCAAAAAGGAGAGAGAATACTTGCAGCTAACTCGCACTTGCGTTGAATAAAAGCTTAATTAATTAGTTTGCTTTTTCTTTGGGGGTGGTTTTGCAAACTTCTCATGAGTTGAAAAAATTTTAGTTTGCTCCCCATTTTCAAAATTATTTTTGTTCACTTCCCAGATGAGATTCATATTTTTAGTTTGCTCCCCATTTTTTCGGCCACGTACGTGATATTGCAAAAAATATACGACATAACACGATTTAGATACTGCATTCTTCAGTTTTTATACACTTATATTTTTCGCAATATCATGTATATAAATCGTGTATTCGTGTTATGTCGTATATTTTTCGTAATATCACGTATGTGGCCGAAAAAATGGGGAGCAAAATAAAAATACGAGTCTCATCTGGGGAGAACAAAAATAATTTTAAAAATGGGAAGCAAACTAAAAATTGAACCAACAATTGGAGATTTTTCCCTAATTACCCGTTTTTGTTTTTTTGGGGGCTTGGGGGTTGGGATTTGGGGGGGTCAAATCATAATTTTAAGTCTGGAACTTTGAAAAATCGTTAAATTGATTTGAAAATAATTGTTAAATAATTGGTTTGGTAGATATACCATATTAGTTTAGTTTACAGATTAGTTATCGTTTAGTAATTATTCCATATGGGATAATTAACACATATTTAGTTATAAGTTTTTAGAGTATTTTAATTTTCCTTTTTTTTTCCTTACTCTAATGGGGTATATGTCTAAAATTAAAGAGTGGGTATTATTTGGGTATGTACATGAATTCAAATATTGTCTACTCATTTACAATAGGTCTGTCAACGGGTTGAATCAGAAGATTTCAGATCCAAATTTGATAAGAAAATCTGATAATTGATTCTGGATCCGAATCTTATAGGATTCGAATTCATTAATTTTGAATCCATATATAATCGGGTCTAATCAAATTAGATAAAAGATCTGACCCGATTAATAATAAAATGTAAAATTTTAATAAAAAAATAAATATAATATTTAGCAAATAGTTATTATTTAAATTATTTGATGGTTTTGTTTATATTTATTTAAAATATAATTTAAACTTATTAATAAAAGAAAATATATATTTTTTAGAGTAAATAATTCGAAATTTATTATTGTTTAAAGTGATAAATATGTGAAAATTTAAATTTTAATCATTTTACTTAATATTCTTTACTAATAAATAATTTTTTTAATTAAATATTATATATAATCAGATTAGGATTCTTAATGAATCGGATTCCTTAATTTCATATTCGGTCCACTTATTTCGCATAAGGTATATTTATAATCGGATATGATCCATCGGACAAATATGCTAAAATTCGGATTAAAATCCGACGCATTGACAACCCTAATTTACAGGCTCAACGAATTGTTAGCAAAAACTTTAGGTCAGGAAAAAAGAAGAAGACAGAAATAGGATCTAAATTTGGAAATAATTACAAACTCCCCCCTGAGATTTTGCGAAAATACGGATTCCCCCCTTAGGTTTGAGAAATTACGAACACCCCCTGGGATTTACATTCTCTGTCACGAATTACCACAACCATTTACGATGGTGTTAAATTTTGCTGAAGTTAGCAATATTATTTTTAAAAATTCAAATTATACCCTCAGGGGATATACTGTAATGATATTGAAAGTGTAATAGTATATTTGTAATGTTTGTTAAATTTGTATTGTTCAATTTAAAGATTTATAATTTAATTAATATTTATATTTTATCTATAAGTATAAATCGAAATAATACTTCATGCATTAAAGTATGATTAAAAAATTATAAATTCCACCTTATGTTTTGCCGTAGTTTTATGCATATTTTTCATAAGTTTATTTAAATTTTGTTAGTTTAGAATAATAAAATTTCTCAATGGAATAAAAAATCATAACAAACACATCAATATCAATCAATGTATTAGTAAATTCACAAAAATATCCATCAGAGTTATTTGAACAAATATTTCACACGTTGGTGATTTCTAAGCATGTACTTTAAATACGAATAGCATTCCAATATGAATATGCATACCCAACTCTTTTTTAAAAAAAAATAATTATTTGGCATCCTAACTTTAGGAATAAAATTAGTTCATTATAAAAACATTAAAATATCATAAAGTAGCATTCTTTGCTAAACAAGAAAACAAAAAAGATGAGACACAAAACTCAAGTACTTATATCAAACCCCCAAGAATTTCAATACTTACATTAACCTCCTTGTTTTTGAACTCTTTATTACATATACCCCTAAATTTCGAGATATGAGCGGTAAAATAGCAAAATCACATGTTCTAATAAATTTAACAGAGGAGATAATGATCCATGGGGATATTTGTAATTTCTCAAACCTCAGAGGGTATCCGTAATGTTGCCAAATCTCAGGAGGACATTCGTAATTGTCCCTTAAAATTATAATAAGTTAGAGTTTGAATAATAAAACTAGCTAGTGTTTTGGAGAAGAAATGTTAAACATAAAAGCAAAACGAGGGTTTAAAGAAAAATAACAAGCATCTTAACTAGTGGTAACAAATTTTCATTTATTTACGAAATTGAGAGGCAAAAATTAGAAGCTAGAAATTGGATTTGAAATGTTTCTAGCTTATTTATGCTTAACATTGTTGAAATTTGGGTTTAAAACAACAAAAACTAACATACTTTGTTAGTTGTACATGTATTACCCCATGAAGCTTTTGGATTGTAATGAATAACAGGGACTTGGATTCTTATCTCTATCAGCTGCAATAAATTCGTCCAACTCTACTACTTGCGAGAATGCTGCAAATAACACGAACATCTCATCATGCACTCCTTCTCAGCTCCACACGTTATTGTTCTTCTTCTCTTTGTACTCGGTTGCATTAGCTCAAGGAGGGCATAAGCCTTGTCTACAAGCTTTTGGGGCCGATCAATTTGACGTGGAAAATAAACAGGAAAATGAAGCGAAAAGCACTTTCTTTAATTGGTATTTTTGGTTCTCCTGTTTTGGTATTTTGGATAGCCTTCTTGGTCTTGAACTACATTCAAGATAATATCAGTTGGGCTATCGGGTTTGGGATCCCTGCTGCTGTGATGTGCTTTGCTCTGATTTTGTTCTTGATTGGAACTGTGACTTATCGGTTTCGCGTTATTGGGGGGGGGGGGGGGGGGGGGGGGGGGGGGGGAGACTAAGGCGGCCGCTTCTGGGGAATGCTTTACGAACGCCTCAAGAATGCACTCAATCCGAGTAAGTGAATTGCCCTTAAGTTTTCATGATCTGTTGTATAACCGGTTGCATCTCCTTAAATATGAATATGATGCTCAAGTAATGCACACATAAGTATCATAATCTCATTCTCATATTAGTTTAACTTTGGAAGCGGGCAGGGATGAAAATGTAATTTTCAAAATCATGCATAAACTACAGTCAGTGGGATGCAATTGATAATTTAGTGATTTCCAACGGGTCAAATGTTCTGTTCCACTGTCTATATTTCGTTGGGTATTCAACTAGTTGGATGAACGTCATGTATACAAAGGTGGAATACATTTATGGCTGGATTATATAGATGAAACAAGAATGTGGAATATGAGATCCGACACCATTAACTTGTATATACAGGCCTGGATTCAAACGTTTCTGCATCTTTGAACAGGTTTACAGATATAACATTGCTCATACAGGATGACACAATAGAAGATGATCCGAAAACAAGCAGCAAAAATGATATTCGCCAGAAGGCAAAAGCAATTCTTAAACTTGTTCCAACATGGTCCACATGTTTGGGACACTCCATCGTATATGCACAACCTTCAACTCTATTCACAAAGCAAGCCATGACACTAGACCGTCGCATCATTTCCACCTTTCAAATGTCAGCCGCTTCGCTTCAGCTCTTTATCCCCGTAGCCATTGTCATGTTCATCCCAATCTACGACCGCATTCTGGGTCCCATCTTTAGATCTATTACGAAAAAGCCCTCAGGCATATCAAAGCTCCAGAGAATAGGTACCGGGCTATTTCTGTCACTAACTTCCATACTTGTTGCTGCATTTGTGGAAAGAAAGCGTCTTTTGACCGCCTTTGAAAAAGGGCTTGTGGATATGCCGAAAGCAGTAGTCCCAATGAGCCTGTGGTGGTTGGTGCCTCAATATGTGCTTGCTGGGATTGCTGATGTTTTTGCTATAGTTGGTCTTCAGGAATTTTTCTATGATGAGGTTCCTCTTGAAATGATTAGTTTTGGCATTGATTTGTATCTTAGTGTACTTGGGATGGGGAGCTTTTTGAGCAGTTTTCTTGTGTCTGTCATTCAGAAGATGACGAGTGCGGACGGTAGAGATGGTCGGTTTTCTGATAACTTGAACCGGGCGCATCTAGATTACTTCTATTGGTTTTTAGCTGGAATTTGTGCGTTTTTTTTGGTGGCCTTCATTTATTTTGCAAGGTATTTTGGTTGTAGTCGAAGATTGTGATAGGTGAGTGAAGGTGTGCAGGCTGCATCTGTAGATTTAGAGGACACATTGCGTTGTTTGTGAGAGCTAACGACAAAAATATTTGATACTTAACACACTGCAGCATCAACAATTATTGCAGTGTGTTAAGTATCAACGTGATACTTAAAGTCACTGCCTAGGTTAGCACAAAAGCTTCACATAATGTATCAATGGAACAGGGGAAAACTTGGGGAAGAAGCCAGAGTTTAGATAAGGAAAAGAAGAGAGTAGAATTGGAGAGAGAAATTGAGAGTTCAATTGCATAAAAACTGAAAATGAAAGCTAACGTTGCTAATACATGTAGGCTGCATTCTGGTAGCAAATTCCCCACTCACGCTCAGCCAATTAAAGCACAACACGTGCTGGCACAAAACTCAAAATAACAACTAATAATAATAAGTCTGAAAATAAAAACGACAACGTTTAGGAACAAAGTTGCTAACACTTCAACTAAAAGAACCGCAATACGTTTTTAAGAAATCGTAGTCCTTTGCTGCCAAAACCATCCATGGCTGCAACAATTCCCCGTTCTTGATCACCTTGAGCGGCCTTCATAACACCCCAAGCCTCAAGTTCAGTAAACTGTTGAATAATGGGATAAAAGTCCTCCCAAGTACCCTCAGACTCTGGTAAATGAGACCACTGCACCAGAAGTTGTACTACTGCAACATTCCTCCGCTTGATCATTCTTTTAGCTAATACCTTAATGGGCTTTAATATCACCTGAGCATCTTCATCAAAAAGTGGTAAGGAACTAGTTACTCTGTTTGATGAACCCACATGTAACTTAAGTACAGAGACATGAAAAACGGGATGTAACTTAGAACCACTGGGAAGTTGTAATTTATAAGCAACAAGTCCCATTCTTTCCTCTATGGAAAAAGGCCCTGCAAATTTAGGACTAGTTTTCCAAAGCTTGCTATTTCTGATTGAGAGCTGCCTATAAGGTTTTAATTTCAAGTAAACTTTATCCCCCACTTGAAATTCTAGCTCTTGCCTATGTTTATCAGCTGCACTCTTCTTCCAATCCTGAGCAACTTTCAGATGGTGCTTCAAATGTTGCTGTATCCCTCCCCTTTGTGCCAGAATTTCCCCCGGCCCACTAACACCAACTGATATGAGCCTTGAAGATTCAAATATGTTGGCTTATAGCCATAGAGAGCTTCAAAAGGAGTCATTTTCAAGGAACTATGGTAGTTGGTATTATACCAAAGTTCTGCCATTGCTAACCAATTCAGCCACTTTTTTGGATACAAGCCACACATGCATCTCAAACAGTTTTCCAAACATTGGTTTACCCTCTCCGTTTGACCATCGGTTTGAAGATGGTAAGCTGTACTTAGGCATTGTTGAACCCCAATAACTCCCAACAACTCTTTCCAAAAATGACTTGTAAAGATCTTGTGTCTATCTGATATGATGCTACAAGGTAATCCATGCAATTTATAGATTTTATCCAAGAAAATATGAGCTAGTTGTGAGGCAGTGAATGGGTGGTGCAGGGCAATAAAGTGAGCATATTTGGTAAATCTGTCTACCACTACCTATATTACCTCTTTAGCATGTGACTTAGGTAACTGCTCTATGAAATCCATTGATATATGCTGCCAAGCCTTGTCAGGTATCATCAATGGTTGTAATTACCCTGCTAATCGCCCAGTGGAATGTTTACTTTGCTGACATATCTCACACTTCTTTACTATCTCCTCTACTTCCTTCAACATATCAGGCCACAAAAAGACACTCTTCATCCTCCGATAAGTGCCTTGCATTCCAGAATGTCCACCAATATCCCTTGTTTATAATCAAACAGTGAGATTATCAGGATACATGAGAGCCTCTGTGATGGCTTCTTGAGCAGCTTGATCCATCTCATAGGTGGCTCCCAATTCTTCCATCCATACAAGTTGTATGGTGGTCACAACGCTACATTCAGCTTCTATCTCTTCATCACTTCTTGATAGGGCATCTGCCACTTTGTTATTTGACCCCTTCTTATACTCAATCACATAGATGTACCCTAGTAGTTTTTTCAAGTATTTGTGTTGCAGCGGAGTGGATATCTTCTGGTCCATCATGTACTTTAAGCTGCATTGATCATTTCTTATAATGAAGGTGTTGTGTAGCAGGTAATTCCTCCATTTCTCCACATCCTGTATGCTTGCCATAAGCTCTTTCTCATAAACTGACAAACATAGTGACTTGGGTGCCAAAGCTTTACTTAAATAAGCAATGGGATGTTTTTCTTGCAATAACACAGCTCCAATCCTTCCATAGCAAGCATCAGTTTCTAATATAAACGGTTTTGAGAAATCTGGCAAAGCCAAAACTGGAGCAATTATCATCGCTGCCTTGAGTTCATTAAAAGCTGCCTAAGCTGTTGAATCCCACTTGAATTGTCCCTTTTTAGTCAGAGTAGTAAGGGGTTTAGCAATAACTCCATATCCTTTGATGAACTTTCTGTAATATCCGGTTAATCCAAAAAATCCCTTCAAATTCTTAACGGATTTTGGAGTTGTCCAATCAGCCATGGCCTGGAGTTTTTGAGTGTCAACCGAAACTTTCCCTTTTGAAATCACATGCCCTAAATACTCTATTTGTTTCTCTCCAAAAGTGCATTTGGAAGCCTTTACATATAACTGTTGTTCCACCAGAATCTTAAAAATTATCTCCAAATGCTGGATATGCTCTTGCATGCTACCAATGTACACTAGAATAGGGATGCAAATGAGCCGAGCCGGCTCGCGAGCCTGGTGAGCAAGCTAGAGCCAAGCCCGAGCTCAAGCCCCTTTTAGTTAGGCTCGTGGCTCGCGAGCTTAATTAAAAAATAATATTTTTATTTTTATATATATAAATATTTCTATTTTTATATAATATTATATATATTTTTATTGATTTTTATATAAAATTAATATATTTATAATATATATGTATATATATTTAATAAATATATATTATTATATATAAAAATTTATTAAATTATTTTAAAAAACTAATTTTTAATTAAAAATAATATAATATTCATTTGGGTCGAGCCGAGCTCGAGCCAGGAAAAAAAAAAAAAAAGAGGCCAAGGCTCGGCTCGGCTCGGCTCGTTTGCATCCCTACACTAGAATATCATCAAAAAATACTAACACAAACTTCCTCAAGTAATCCCTGAATATCTTGTTCATTAATGATTGGAAAGTTACTGGGGCATTGGTTAGCCCAAAGGGCATAACCTTGAACTCATACAAGCCTGAGGAAGTTCAAAAAACGGTTTTTGGTATATCTTTATGACAAACTCTGATTTGATGATAACCTGATCTTAAATCAATCTTTGAAAAGATCACAACTGCTCCCAACTCATCCAATAACTCATCCACTTGTGGTATGGGATAGCTATCCTTGACTGTTAATGAGTTCAACCTTCTATAGTCTACACAAAATCGCCAACCACCATCTTTTTTCTTTACTAACAATATTGGAGAAGAAAATGGACTAGCACTGTGTTGAATGATTCCAGTTTTGAGCATTTCTTGCACTAACTTCTCAATCTTAACTTTTTGTAATATGAGTACCTATGTGGTGGTTGTTTGATGTTATCCACTCCTTCTTTGAGAATGATTTGGTGTTCATGCTCTTTTTCTGGAGGTAGTTGGTTTAGTTCTTTAAATAACTCAACATAATTAGACACTAATGGCTTCAATTCATCCACCACATTCCACTTTTCCTTGCTCTCAACAGCTGACACCATACATTCAATCTCGTATCTAGTCTTCTTGGCAAATTCTGGATCTAGGAACGTATGTGTACTCCTAGAATCTATCAACACAGTCATCATATTGTTGCCAACTTTCCCTTGGATCTTACTAATGTCTGGTGTTTTCTGTCCTTTGGCCGCATTTACTGAGATATGTAACTCAGTATCTCGTGATCCTTCTAAGCTGATCACATCATCCTCTTCATCATCACTTTCTCTTACTTCCTCACAGATTATAACAAAGAGATTCTTGCATATATGGCCAACCCGAAAGGGCTCATCACAATTGAAACATAACCCTTTCTTTCTCCTAGCATCCATCTCCTCTAATGTCAGCCTTTTAATGGGAAACTTGTCTGTGGCTGTACTCCCAGGCTTTTTCACCATATTATCTCCAATCCCAGTCTTGGTATTCCAGCTCTTTGGTGCCAGTTTAGAGTTCTTGTTCATTGTTTCCACATAACCCTGCTACTGAAATGCTAAACTCATAGCATGAATCAGACTAGTTGGATTCAACATGTCAAGCATCTGTGATATTTCATCCTTAAGACCACTGATATAGCTTTTAATAAAGTAATCCTCAGTTAAGTATCTGTTATGGCTCACCATAAACAATTTCAATTTCTCAAACTTTAGATTATACTCTTCCACTGACTTGTCCCGTTTTAGCTTATTAAACTGACCAACCAAATTCCTCTCTCTTAGATTTGAAAACTTTTCTAGCACTAGATTGGAAAACAATTCCCATCCCATTAACATACCAACCATCTGTAGCCCCTTCCATATTCATTGTAGCTAGAATTATTTTCACATAATCACTCATGTTATTGATTAAGAAATACTTGTGACATTTCCTTAACCGCTACAGGGGTTCATTTCCATTAAATTTTGGGAAATCCAACTTGTTTGTCAGATTCACAGTAGTGGTTTTCTCATTTTGCCTGAGTGCTGGTGTAGGAAGTATCCCAACATCTCCCGACTGTCTGAAAGCCGATGATAAAGGATCCCTCGAGCTGCTCGATTCCTTGTCTTTGCTCATCGTTACCAGCATCTTCGTGATCTCTTCAAGTTGAGCTTTCATACTGTCTTGTCCCTCCTTTAGCTCTTTAGTGATTGTCTCAAGCTCCTCTATGCGAGTGCCATGGTTCGTCACCATTTGAGCCCACGAGGTGCTCCACACAGGTTCTAGCTCTGAGTCCATTGTTAAGTATCAACGTGATACTTAAAGTCACTGCCCAGGTTAGAACAAAAGCTTCACAGAATGTATCAATGGAATAGGGGAAAACTTGGGGAAGAAGACAGAGTTTAGATAAGGAAAAGAAGAGAGTAGAATTGGAGAGAGAAATTGAGAGTTCAATTGCATAAAAACTGAAAATGAAAGCTAATGTTGCTAGTACATGTAGGCTGTATTCTGGTAGCAAATTCCCCACTCACGCTCAGCTAATTAAAGCACAACACGTGCTGGCACAAAACTCAAAATAACAACTAATAATAATAAGTCTGAAAATAAAAACGAAAACATTTAGGAACAAAGTTGCTAACATTTCAACTAAAAGAACCGCAATACGTTTTTAAGAAATCGTAATCCTCTACTGCCAAAACCATCCATGTCTGCAACAATTCCCCGTTCTTGATCACCTTGAGCGGCCTTCATAACACAGTGTTGTTGGAGAGATAACCCGTAACGGCTTTTCCGGTGGCCAATTTGATATCCACCGTAAACCCAGACGAAAAATCTTCTCCCCCTCTTTCCCAGAATGGGAATCATGTTCATGGCCGTGGTGGTGGCAGGTGTGACCTATATGCCCCATTAATTGTTTTTCTATATTTTGTGCTTCATTTCTTTTGATTCATAAGAGCTCGATTGCGAAGAAACTAGAGAGAAAATGTTGGAAGGTAAAATTAGGGTTTAATACTGAAATTGTTTTCCCCAAATTGGTATAATAATGGTGAACTAACATGTTGTAACTCTGATTTTAGGTCAATCATTAGTCAAAGAATGAAAGGATTAACGGAGGACTAAAGTTGAAACATTTTAAAACATATAAGACAAAAATTGAAATTTCTGTAATGTTTGAGATCAAAAATAGATTTGAGTTAATTTAGGGGAAAAAAGAGATTTTTCATAAAATATATATGCGCACTAAATCTTGATCGTTTTTTAGTAAAACGACCTTCTATTTAAATATTATTAATGTATATTCTTATTTTTCTTATGGATGATTCATGTTAATTGTATTTGTAATTCTATTTCTTGAAAAATTATATGAATTAGATTTGACATGTTATAGAATGTATAAATATAATAATTATAATTTTTATTACGGAATATTACATTTTTAGTCCTCTAACTATACAATTTATTTCTTTTTGGTCCCCCACTTCCAATTAATAAAAATGGTCACCCGACTATCACATTTTTTTAAAATCGGTCTTTCCGTCAGTTATAGCGTTAAAAACAAACGGAACCCTAATTTCAGTTGCATTTTGGGTTTGTTATTTCCCTTTTCCACAATTTTTTACTTCTTATTCTAGCTAAGTTAGGATTGAGGATCTCCATGTCAAGCGATTCCATCTCTTCCCACACCAACAACTACCAAATATATCCACGACAAATCAATGAAAGTGTGATAGCTATTGAAGAAGACATGGGTTTGGGGTAAATCTTTTCTTATTCTATGTAATTACGTGATTACAATAAACAACTAGTTTACAATATATAATACAAAACAGAGTCCACCAATATACGGTAAGTCAACTAAAAGATATATATAAATCCCTAATTATTCGTTTTCCTAACACTCTCCCTCAATTCGAGTATCGGATCAACAATGCTCAACTTGCTCAACACTTCACAAAAAATCCTCTCGTTCACT
The DNA here is from genome assembly GCA_037501455.1 of Lantana camara. Lineage (NCBI taxonomy): Eukaryota > Viridiplantae > Streptophyta > Magnoliopsida > Lamiales > Verbenaceae > Lantana > Lantana camara. The sequence continues at coordinate 21,940,338 of CM074855.1, read as the reverse complement.
GCCTTTGTCAAAATATCCGCTAATTGATCTTCTGATCGAACGAAAGAAATGTCAATAACCCGTTCTTCCAGCTTCTCCTTGATAAAGTGTCGATCAACCTCCACGTGTTTAGTACAGTCGTGTTGCACTGGGTTCTCCGATATACTACTAGCAACTCAGTTGTCACACCTTAACTTACACACGCCTGCTACAGAAAAGCCAAGTTCTGCGAGCAACTTCCTTAGCCACAGGACCTCAATTACTCCTCGTGCAATACCTCAAATTTCTGCTTCTGTGCTCGAGAGCCACCACTTTCTATTTCTTGGTCTTTCAAGTTACCAAGTTTCCCCCAACTAATGTAAAATATCCGGCAGTTGACTTTCTGTCCACCGGATTTCTTGCCCAATCCGCATCTGTAAATGTTTCAATATCCAAGTGTCCATGTTTCTGAAATAGAATCTCTCTTCCAGGACATCCCTTCAAGTAGCGACAGACCCTCAATCCTGCATCCATATGCTCTTTCTGTGGCCGATGCATGAACTGGCTTAGAACCCCTACTGCGTAGGCTACATCCAGCCGAGTGTGCGAGAGATAGATAAGTTTCCCCACTAGGCGTTGATATTGACCCTTATCAACTTTTTCTACCCCTTCTACAATCTATAATCCATGACTCACAACTATTGGAGTGTCCGCTGGTTTACACTCAAGAAGTCCAATTTCAGCAAGGAGGTCTAGGATAAACTTTCGCTGAGAAATGAAGATACCCCGTTTGGACTTCAACACCTCTATCCCTAGAAAGTACTTAAGTTCTCCCAAGTCCTTCATCTTGAATTCTCTGAACAGATTCTCCCGAAGCTGGGATATCTCCTCTGAATCATCTCCCGTAATTATCATATCATCCACGTATATTATGAGACAGATAACTTTCTCATCTTTTATCTTTAGGAACAACGTATGATCTGAGTTGCTCTGATGATACTCGTACCCTCTCATAGCGATGGTGAAGTAACCAAACCAGGCTCGTGGTGACTGTTTCAAGCCATACAGTGCTTTCCTCAACCTACATACTTCTCCTTCACCATACTTTCCTCAGAATCCCGGGGGAGGCTCCATATAGACTTCTTCTTTCAGATCACCGTGCAGAAATGCATTCTTCACATTTAACTAGTGTAATGAGCAATCCCGATTTGCAGCTATAGAGAACAAAACTCTCATCATGTCGATCTTTGCTACTGGAGAGAATGTCTCTGAGTAATCCATCTCATAGGTCTGCGTGTATCCCTTGGTCACTCGTTTGGCCTTATACCATTCCACACTTCCATCTGCTTTGTGTTTAACTGTGAATACCCATCGACATCCCACCATTCTTTTTTCACTGGGAAGTCTGCATTTCTCCCAAGTATCATTCTTCTCGAGAGCCTTCATTTCGTCCTCCGTAGCTTGAGCCCATCTGTCATCCTTCAGTGTTTTTTCCACTTTACTCGGCACCGAGGTTGAGTACACTGAGGCAGCATATGCTCGGGCTTATGATGAGAGATTTCCTTTAGCTAGATCAGCTATTGGATATCTCGGGGCTCTATTTTTTAGTTCGGGCTCATATCTTTTGGGGGTCACCCCTCTGGTTACCTGTGGGGGCAACACATGTCTGTTCTCCTGTATGTTTTGAACTTCTGTCTCATTCTCCCCCTGAGCTTCCTCACTCCCTGAACTGTTAGATCTAACAACAGGAACGGTACCAGTAGAACTAACTGAATCACTATTACATACCTCAGGATTGTCGGTTTGAGTGACTGGAACATGAGAGTGTGTGGGGGTCTGTATTGAGGGCGAGGCAGGCTCGGTGGTGCCACCTACTTTCTCTATTGGGACTATGTCTAGCCAGGGATGTGACACCCAACCTAGTTGGTACTGCTGCCTCTGACTACTCTCCCTCTGAGCACTGGGTTGGAGGAAGTATTATTCTGTCTTAAGGAAGTCACAGTCCATGGTCGTGTATATACGACGAGTGGGAGGATGATAACACCTATATCCCTTCTAACTAACCCCATACCCCACAAAGACACATTTCAGAGGATACGGATCAAGTTTGGTTCGATCGGACTTAGGGACATAAACAAACACAGAGCTGCCAAAGACCTGAGGAGGTAGGGTTAATGTAGACGGTACACTAATCTGAGTACTAAGGTGTTTGAGTGGGGTAACAAAGTTTAGAGCTTTAGTCGGGAAACGGTTAGCAAGGTAAATTGGCATTGCAACTGCTTCGGGCCAAAAGGATTTCGGGTACTGTGACTCGAGTAACATGGCTCGGGACATCTCAAAAAGTTGATGGTTTTTCCTCTCGGCTACCTCATTCTGCTATGGGGTATTTGGACAAGAGGTTTGGTGTACAAGCCCATTGTCCCTGAAAAACTGTTTGAGTGTTGAGTTGACATACTCTCTCCCCCCCCTCCCCCGAAAAAATTATCGGACCTAAGAACCTGGATGTGAGTTTTAAATTGGGTACGAACCATATTAAAGAACTCCACAAATTTAGAGGGTACATCGGATTTTTGTTTAAGAAAATAAATCCATGTCATTCTAGAGCAATCATCAACAAAAAACACGAAATACTGAAAACCATGATTAGAACTGCAATCACCCAAAAATGGGCTGGTCCCCAAACGTCAGAATGAATCAAGAAAAAAACAATTTTGCCCTAGAGTCTGATAAAGTAAAATGCTGTCTGTGACTTTTTGAAATCATACAAGTCTCATAAGAGAATTTATCACTATTCTGGAAAAGTTTAGGAAATAAAAACTGAAGATACCCTGACAACGGGTGTCCCAAACGTTGGTGCCACAACCATTTCTAACATTCCACTGTCCCATGAGCAAGTGCTACAGTTCCTTGTTGAGCCACTTCATCGCCAAAGTACAAGCCCCCACTTTCAGTACCACGCCCAATCACTCTCCCCGACTGAATATCCTGTAATAAACAGAAGGTAGGGAACATTAGAACAGTGCAGTTTAACTCCTCAGTGACACGACTTATAGACAGTAATTTACAGGACAAATCTGGTACATAAAGTCAATTTTTCAATTTTAAAGTAGGAGATAACACGATTTGTCCTGCCCCCTGAACCAAGGAAAATCCACCGATTGCATTCCGAATAGCTGTCCTTTTAGGAACTGTAATGTCAACAAGATCGGTCCGATCGTATATCATCGTGTCGGTAGCCCCGCAATCAAAGACCCATCTATCATCCTTGTCTGTACCTTTATTCGAACCTGTCTTAATTTCACAATTGGAAGCAAAGCACTTTGACTGACTGCTTAAAGCATATGATTAATTTTTACAAGAGAAATTATAACAATTAATGGAGGAGGGGCATTTCTGACATTTAAAGCCATTATTAATGATACCTGAACCTCCTCCTTCATTTCCCTTGCAGATCCTCGCCGTCCCTGTGGAGTTTTCTCTCTCTTTTTCTTTTTGTCGGTTGGCTACTTCTTCAGTAGTTGTTGTGAGCTCCGCCGTAATTTCTCCTTATCCGGGGTTGTCCGCTATTCGCCTCGCGGAACCGTAGTCCGACGCATCGCGTCGCAGGCTTCGCCATCCCTCAGGCCAACCTATGAGCTCCTAGCAGCCCTCCTGTTTGTGCCCCTTTTGACCACACTGCTCGCATCTGACCGGTGGCCTGTCGCCGCTGCTCTCCTGACGCGGTGGGGCTGTATGTCACCATGGCCCGAGGCCGGGCTTGGGCTTAATTTCTCCTTGTGTCATCGGTGCATGCCTTCTCTAAAATTTTATTTGAGCTGTGAGACATGTTTCGATCCCAGATCCAACCGCTGATGATGAAGTCCGAGGCTTCGTGCCCATTATTTCTCTTCGCACCCCTTCTTGTCGGATGGTAACATATGCCTTTTCGACCGTCGACAGGGGATTCTCCCTCAAGAGGTCTCTTCGATCAGTGTCGTAGGTATCGTTGACCCCGACGAGGAATTGAAAAGGTCGAGTTTCGGACCTGAGGTGATTAAAGATACCAATGTCCTCTTCATAGACCCCGACGAGGATTTGGTTGCCTCACTTCAATTTCTCTTCACACTTTCTGTAAGTTGTTATAATAATTTTCTATCGTATCTGACCTTTGCTTCATGTTGTTGGCTTTCACTATAAGATCCAAGATCTGAAATTCGTCGCTACTCTGTCCAAATATCGCATTCAAACCATCCCATAACGTTTTTGCCGAGGGATATTCGGCGTAGTTCATGATAAGTTCTTGTTCCATATTGTCAAGGATCCAAGAGTACACGATTAAGTTTGTTTGCTCCCATACGCCACGTGCCCTATTAGGGGTGGCGGAGGTGTTCCTGTAATATGGCTGAGTTTTCTCCTGCCCCCGATTACCAGCTTCATCAATCGGGGACCAAATGGAGTAATTACACTAATTTAGCTTTTATGCTGATTGCTAGGGTTTGTTGTATGTTGTATTGATTTGATTCTGTTTGGGGCTGTAGATTTTGTAGAATACTAGCTAGTTGTGTGGCCAAGGAGTCGATGGGTTGTTGTGACTCATTGCCGGTAGTGTTGTCGCTGTCTTCAGCCATGGCTAGAAAAGGATTGGTACGTGATGAGCAAGGTTTGGATTCGTTAATGGATCGTCGCCTGCTTTGATACCATGATAGCTATTGAAGAAGACATGGGTTTGGGGTAAATCTTTTCTTATTCTCTGTAATTACGTGATTACAATAAACAACTAGGTTACAATATATAATACAAAACAGAGTCCACCTATATATGGTAAGTCAACTGAAAGATATATACAAATCCTTAATTATTCGTTTTCCTAACAAAGTGATCTTCTAGGAATGGCCATTATCCCCAATTACATGCTTAATGGCTTTGATATGGACAAATTTTGGGGAGGCATCTGGGGTTTCACAACATTTTTTGGGGTGAACACCCTAAATTTTTCTAAGTCTTCCTTCATTTAGATTTAGGGCTATTAGTGTTAGTCAAGTAACTTGCACGTGACCAACTAACAAAAATATTTTGTTTGTCTTAATACTCAAACTGACGAAAAGATCGATTCTAAAAAGATTATGATAGTTGAGTGATCTTTTTGTTAAAATTGAAAGTGGGGGACCAAAAATAAATAATCGTATAGTTAAATGACCAAAAATATAATATTTTCAACTTTTTATGTAAGAAGAAATACATCTATCTAAATTAATATACGTAGAATGTAAAATTTTAGTGAACTTTTTATTAACTTTTTAAAGGGGAAAATACATTTTTGTCTATCAAACATATTTAATATATTTTTAAGTTATATATTCTTTAAATTCATAAAGAGAAAAGTTTGAAACCTAGGGTTTATGACACTCTCTCTTAATTTTTTACGTTTCAAGAGACTAAAGTTAATTGAAGTTTCAATCCGACAGTGGAGAATACGGTTTCATAGTCGGATCGACTCAGATCTACTCCGCCTTCATCATCTCACCTTTGTTCAGCCGTCAGTATCTGCCGCCCTCCTCTCTGAGCTACCTCTCTATTCTTTCAGATCTGTCGTCATCCTCTCTGATCTACCTCTATTCTTTCAGATCTATTGTTATCTTCTCAGATCTGCTCCGCCGCTACTTTCTCTGAGTTCTCTGAGCTGCTCCGCCGCTACTTTCTTAGATCTACACTCTCTATGATGTTGGTTGAATCAGCCGTTACAAACTCTCTTTTCATAGATAGTCATTTACTATTATTTTTTTTAAGCAAAGTTATTTATCGAGTCTTCCGTATAGAAGTTTTATCTCTTCCAAATGGAAATTTTGTCTCTCTCTTATGTTAACTTTTTTTTGTTAAGGTTCAATTTTATTATTATCTAGTTTTCCTTATGAAAGTTGATATTCAACGCAAGGCTAATTCCGTAGTTCATTCGTTTTCGACAATTGCAGTTTTGACTTGTACCACTTCTATTATAATTTTTAATTTAGTAATATATTAGTTGGTATTTCTTTCAGAAAGGAATATTATTTTTAAGTTTGTGGGGAAAAAAAGAAATTAAACTATTCCTTATTCTCTGATTCAAACCCTTCATAAATGACATTGTGAGCCCTCACCAAGCTAGCTGCCTTCCCAAAAAGCGAAACATTATGGATAATATCTTTGTCTTGCATCACTCATTTAGAAACTCGCAGAGCAAAAAGGGAGGAATAATGATTCTTAAACTTGACCTCAAGAAGGCTTATAACAAGATTAGGTTGGACATTCTCAAGTAAACCTTGGAACTTTTCGAAATTCCTACCAATATTGTTGATCTCATCATGAGTTGTGTTTAAAGTTTGAATATCGTTGTCCTTTGGAATGGAGAACTTTTGGATCCTATTGATTCTTACTGCAGTCTCAGATAAGGGGACCCATTTCCCCCGTATCTCTTCATTTTGTGCATGAAGCAACTTACCTATCTTATTGAGAAGGTAGTGGAGAACGGGCTTAGGGATCATACTCGGGAGTGTCGTGGAAGGCCTAAAGTTATCTCACCTTCTTTTAACAGGCGATATTATTCTTTTTTGCCAACCTTCCATGAAGCAGGCTACCTTTCTCAAGGATATGTTCAACAAGTTTGTAGTGCTATTAGTTTGAAAATTAATCTTGAAAAGTTTAAAAAAAATTTGTCGAATAGGACTCTAGGTCCCCTTAAGATAGAGATGTGTATTGCTTGCATGGAGGATTTGGTAAAGTATCTTGGCGTTAGGACCGCACTACAGAAATCTCATTAGCAACTACTCAGATATTATTGACAAAGTTAAAAAATAGTGAGTGGTTAGCAAAATTCCATTTATTTACGAAATTAAGAAGCTAAAAGAAGAAGTTAGAAATTGGTTTTAAAAAGTTTCTAGCTTATTTCTGCTTAAGATGGATGAAATTGAGTTTGAAAAATGTTTAAAACAAGAAAAACAGAAGTGCTTTGTTAGAGGCATTAAATACATGAATTTCAACTAAACACTTACCATCTTTGTTAGTTGTAAAACATTGTATAATCGACGAATCTTTTGGATTGTAATGAATCACAGGGACTTGGCTTCTTATCTCTATCAGCTGTAATAAATCCGTGCAACTCTACTGCTTCCGAAAATGCTTTAAATTACACGAAGATCTCATGTTGCACTCCTTTTTAGTTCCACACGGTGTTCTTTTTCTTCTCTTTGTACTTGGTTGCATTAGCTCAAGGAGGGTATAAAACTTGTCTACAAGCTTTTGGGGGCCGATCAATTTGACGTGGAAGATAAACAGGAAAGCGAAGCAAAAAGCACTTTCTCTAATTGGCATGTTTGGTTCTCTTATTTTGATGTTTTGTTTGTTTTCTTGGTTTTGAACTAAATTCAAGATAATATCAGTTGGGCCAATGGGTTTGTAATCCCGGCTACTGTGATGTGTTTTACTCTGATTCTATTCTTGATTGGAACTATGACTTACAAGTTTCGTATTTGTGGGAAAGGAAGGCAAAAGAGCCACTTATGGCGAATGCTTCATCAACTTCGCCTCAAGGACATGTTGAACAATTTGAGTAACTGAATTGTCCTTAAGGTTTCATGATTTGTTGTATAACCGGTTGCATCACTCTGATGATCAAGTATGAATATGATGCTCAAGCAATGCACACATAAGTTTTCATAATCACACATTAGTTTAACTTTGGACGGGGCAAGGATGAAAATGTAATTTTGAAAATCATGGAAGAATGAAAGTGTTATTTTTACCGTTAGAGGGATGCAACTTATAATTTAGTGATTTCCAAAGGGTCAAATGTTCTGTTCCACTATCTATATTTCATAGGATATTCAACTAGTTGGATTACATGCATACAAAGATGCAATACATCTATGGCTGGATTACATGGATGATATAAGAATGTGGAATATGAGGTTCGACACCATTAATTAACCTGTATATACACGCCTGGATTCAAATGTTTCTGCATCTTTCAAAGAGGCTGCCTTTAGGCAAGGACTTCTAAAATAGAACGACGATATATGTCAATGCTTACAAGAAGTATGTTGTGTCAGCATGCCATCTTTATTAAGAAAAATTATTTGTTTCAATTTTGGTTTTTTGTGAACCAACTGAGATTCAATAATTATGGGAAGAATTTCATCCTTACATGCTTGAAGATTTTGCAAGATCAAGTTTTACAAATTTTCACATAAAAATGAATAGGTTGTTACTCATTTTAAGAAGACTATTGTATTCTTATAGGAAAAGTCTTTCAAATTTTGATCTACCATCAATTAGCGATGATTTTTTTAATGATACTCGACTGCCAAAGATAATTGAAGACAAACTCTGCATTGAGATACCAGAACAAGGTTTGCAATATGTTGAATAGTTGAACAATCAACAAAAAATTGCATCTGATGATATCATGAGAATCATATTGCATCATCCATATGAGATCTTTTTCATAAATGGGCCCGTGTAGCACCCGCATCGATAGGCACCACATCCCCCGCACTACAAGTCTAGTCCACACATGAAATTGATGATCCAGCATGAACCGGACTCATAGCGAACGGGTGACAAAATAAAAATGGCTCCCTGGCTAGGCGGAATCTAACCCTGTACCAATTAATTCAACAACCTGACGATTGCAATGCGGAAGCAATTAATAACAATTTATCACAACAATAGCTCACAGGCTCAACATAAACAACAATGGGCTACAAGCCCTAAATCCATAAACATAATTAAATTCAACCTACACCTAACTACGGGTTCAATTAAGCATGCAACCTGTTCGAAATCAATATTCAATAATTCAAAAATCATACATTGGCAAACAGGACTATTAAATACATGATACAATTAATCATAATAAATGTAAAATATGACTCGAGTGTACGAGTAAGACTCGAGACAACCACTAAGACTTGACTCCCGCCTAGCAAACCTGCAAGGAACTGGAAAAGTGGGAAAAAAAAAAGGGATCAGTCTCTAGGAGACTGAGCGAGCAGGAGCTATACATATATATAGAAACATGCGCATGCAAGTCATAAATCCCGAGCAAAGGTTTATTTGAAATTAGTTCCGTGAAGGGCAAAAGAATAGTTAATCGTTGCCCGGACTTTACGACTAATTCATATTAAATTCATTAAGTTCATAATCCATAATAATCATAATGGCTCGGCGAGTGAGCGTGTATAATTCTCCAACCAAACTCCGAACGTGTACAATAAGCGTGACATAATACTTTTGAATATGTGATCATGCAATACATACTAATATATGGGAGTCATATACATGAGACATAATCGTTTGGGCAATCCGTGTTCTGCCCTTCCCGCAAGGTGCCTAATCATAATAACATAATGATAATCATAAAATTATTTCCAACCTTCTCCCTCCATGATGGTCGGGCCTGTAGATCTGAACCATCTAATAATATACTATATCGAGACGGGGGCTCATGACTCCTACCCGCTCCTTCGATGGGGTAACACCATTGGGTCAAGAATAACTCACCTTCCCTACTACATGGTCGCGTCAGAGATTCTCAATGAGTACTTTGTGCAATGGCTTAGTTATACGTCGGCCCGATGCCGAACCGGTCTCCATTCACACATTTCCTCGGGGCCCAATAACATGTGCATGATCAATGTGCATAATCTTGCCAAAACATTCAATTCATAAGAATCATAATATGTTTCATAATCTTGAAATTATTTACTCGATAAGAATATACTTGACGATTACCCTTGAAAACAATACATATATATATTATGTTTTTGGCCACTATACGTCACATAGGGTAGTAGGGTTCAATACTTATCTAGAACGAAAACACCCTCACCTGGAATACCACGAGATAAGGAACATGCGTAATATGGGTGCCTATTCGATCCGGAAGTCCCCACCCTGAAGAAGAACTAGACAAGAAAGGAAACAAGGTGTACTCGTGAGAGGAGACTTAATATGATACCAAATAGGACGCACGGCAATGTTCATGAAGTGGTGTATCATGTCATAACATGATTAAATATGAAATGAAGCGTAGGAATGTCATGGAATGGTGTGATTGTGTTCATATGCTCAATTACTCAAACAAATTCAATTCATATATCAAGCAAGGATTCAAACAATCAAACTTAAGCAATTAAAGACCAATGAGTGTCAAATAAGAGTATAATTATAAATTAAGCAAGCATATAATTCATATAAGTCACATACGGGAGCCAAGGAAGTGAAAGGAATGCAATATGAGGGGTTTTGGTGAAGTTTGGCAAAAAGAGGCAATTTACGGAAATGCGCAAGCTGTGGTAAAACAAGAATATCTTGCGTTCTAGAAGTTGGAATTGAGTTTTCTTTATTTTATATGAAACTAGACACAAAGAACTTTCTGAGGATATATGGACCGTATTCTAGTTCAAACCGAGGAGAAAATGGCGTACTCACGAAGTTAGGTGATTATAGATTTCCGGTAAAGTGGTGACACCAAATTAAAACGGTTATATCTCACAAATGACAAGAGATATTGTGATGAATCAAATTGAAGGTTGTTCTAGACTTTAAAAGGTTTCCTTGGATTTAAAAATCAGGTCAATCGGAGTTCGGATGAGGGGATACCCGCCCAGGTAAAGTTCAAGGGAAAAGTTCCCCGGCCGGGGAAAACTGTCCCGAAGTATTTCTGGACAAGAGTACCCGCCCGGGTACTTTTTAGGCACAAAAAGTACCCGCCCGGGTAGCCTATCAGGGCTGGAAAAAGGGCAGAATAGGCATGGCTCGGAAATTGGCTCCCAAGCCTCTCCAACACCAATCTACAACAACTAAACCTCTCAAAACTAACATATAACATGCATAAGTCTCATATGTATCATATAGGCCACAAGGAAATGAATATAACATGCTTGATTCATCAAAATCATTCATGAAAACACTTAAAGCTCCAAGTGATCATACATGTACCCACTTTCATGAAACATAAGATATAAATACATATATCAACTCAAGAGCTTCACAAATACTTCATATTATCTCATGGAATTCATAAAATCACAAAGCCCTAACCTATAACCAAGTTCAACACACATATATATATATCTATATACACACGTTGAAATGGGATGAAGGAGATGGAGGAATGAAATGACGAGGATGATGATCCTTCCTAAATTACTTCTTCTCCTTCTTCTTCTTGTTTGCTTGAATCAAGAGTGTGTGTGTGTGTGATGAGAATGAAAGCAAGGGTTGTGTGTGTGAGTTAGAGATGTAGTGTGTGTTCTTGGGTGAGTGTGTATATATGATATAATATATGTAATGTAAAGTATAGATATATATGGCTTATATGTATAGATATTTCATGTGTGAGTGTATTAGTATATATATATAGATAAATGCATGTTTCATGAATAAATGCATAAAGAAATGGAAATATTATTCTTATGAAATTAGTTTAAGTTTATGTAAGTATATATATATGAAAATATGTTATAGGATGAAATGTATAAATTATGCATATGTTGAGAAATGGAATTGCATTTAAAATGATCACATAAGCAATTAGACAACTATTCACATAATCCACTTAGTCTCAAATTTAATTAAGCATGTTTAACAATCTAACTCCCAAACTCACGCGTGTGGCACGCGTACCTGAATAATTTGAAAATACGGGGCGTTACAACCTCTCCCCCTTAAAATGGACCTGTTCTCAGGTCCACCGCCTCGAGTTCTGTACTCTTAAGCAACTCTCCCGTGTTCGTCCCACGCGGGTTAGCAACTCCCCGTTAGGAATTAGTTCGGAAAAGGTCTTGAAGCAACAAAGGGTCTTCAATTACTGTTCAACCACGACCCTCATCTCACCGGAACTTACCCACTCGAAAATCTAAACTGACACTAGAGTAAGGTAAACAAGTAGCAAGAAACAACGAGAGAGCCCCGTCTCTCAAACAAGCAATGAGAGAACCCCGTCTCTCAACAAGCAACGAGAGAACCCCGTCTCTCAAACAAGCAATGAGAAAGAATTAAACACTCACGCAACAATCATACAAGAAGCAGGCAGGAATTAGCGAATGCATTAATTATCAACATACAACAGTAATTGATACAACAAACGATCAAAGCATTTATCATCATGAAATTATTCAAAGTCAAGTTACGTGTATGCATATGCCATGAATGCTTGATGTATCGTTCACCGTTGTTTTTGGGAAGCTTCCATTGTAATGATCCGATTTCAAACTTGATTCTTTGTTGGAGATTCCTCTAACCATAGCGTCATGCCTTGAAATGCCTGATGTGTTTACTTGGCCTTGACCTGATTAGCTCGTTTTCCTACCGAGTTATATTTAACAATCTCAATGCTCGAGTTAATCTTCTAATGTTCGGCTATGTTTTCTACTCCTAGAGATGTCTCTGGCTCATTATGGAAAACAACTGACGAACCGGTAATTCCATCTTACTCGTGTTATGTTCCACCTTCACTGCTCGGTTGAATTGACTCTCACCTTCGCCATCACGGCATGTGTTAATCCGATCGGCTTTCCTTGCCTGATAGTTTCTCCGCCGTTCTCATAGTCCTTCATGCTTTCGATACTTAGTATTCAAAACTTGCAATACAAACTCAACCCTTGTTAAATCTTGGGGAGGTTGAATTCGTACTCGACCATCATGAGAGATCGATGACTTGGATTTATGTCCATCGATCACCCCTTTTCTCCTTATCGACACGACTCCCAAATTTTCCTAAAACTTGCACCTTTATCCACTCAAGTGCTCGTTTACTTCAACAATTTTCTTAAAGCTCTAGATCTCTTAACCTTACCGTTCTTTGAGTATCAAAATTTGCCCAACTTATTCTTTATAACTTTCGTATAGTCCTGTGACTTATTAATCTTACGTTCCCACAGTTTCCACTAGAAGTACTTCTTTAGCACGACCAAGAGTTCAAATTTATTCCTTGGCCATGCTCTCCCCCTTAAGAATTTCCTTATTTGTTTATTGTACTCGGCCCATCGTTTGCTTAAACCCCAAAATTCTCGATTTCTCCAACATCACCTTCCAATTCAATTCTTGACTACTCAAAGTCTCCATCACACTTGCTCTATTCTTTGCAACCAAAGATTCACTCTTGACCCAAACATGGCTTATTTGAAATGGCACGTGAAATATAAGGTGAAGAAGGCTTCCTACCAAGCAAACACTAAGCTATGCATGTTGGGTAAGAATGCTCAATGCATGTAGCACATATTCGATAGTCAAGGTATGCATCACGTTCGGGAAATTAAATCAATCTAAGACACATATAAGAGAATTAAATGATTTAACATAATGAATGGTGCACTTGCCATGAATGCGAGTACCTTTCACCATGTAAGTAAGCTTTAGCTCGGAGGTTTGATCCTTTGCTCTCTAATCCATTGTCCACCTCTTGATTACTCACGGTCTCCTAACTTCCTTGGTTTCCTTACATTCCTTGCGCGATCTAACATGCTTTTGAATTCCTTTGCATCAAGTGGTATGTTCTCATGATCTGAGGTTATTACTTGGTCCTATCACTACAAGAAAATCCCCGAAAACCGACGGGCATATTCCGACTGGATTTTTGAATATCCCGTCGGTTTTCCGTCGGAAAAGCTGATTTCCGACGGCAAACCGACGAAAAACCGACGGGATGGCGCCCGTTGGAAAATACATCGTCGAAATTGGGTCCTGACAGGTCTGTTCCGTCGGAATTCTATTTCCACCGAAATTCTGACGGAATTCCAATGGGAACTTATTTTTTCCAACAAAGTAATTTCCAACGGAAAATCGACAGACAATTTCCGTCGGTTTTCCGTCGGTATTCCATCGGAAATTGAATAAAAATAAATAAAAAAACTCATTTGTGAGACCCGAACCACCCCGGAAACGAGCCACACCAACACCTCGGACAAGCCACGGGCCGAGCTTGAGCTCGGCGAGCCAACCAATGTGAGAATTTAATTCTTGCGATAATTGAGAATTTAATTCTCGCGATAATTGCGCACGCTAGGATTCGAACTCGGATCTCCAAGGAAGAATGGTGACTCCCTTACCAACTTGGACAACTTACTTGATATTAATATTATGTCTTTAAATATATTTATACACTTATTTCAATTAATTATTTAAATACTTTTTGTTATTAATTAAAAATATAAAAATTTAAATATATGATTATTTGAATTAAATATAATCATATTTATTAAGATATTATATAAAAATTGCTAGCTTATATACTTTTGTGTTTTAATTATAATGTACATACTTAAAATTATATCAAATATTATTGTAGATGAACAAATAAACTTTATATTATTAATTTAATTTACTATTTTCAAAATATCATAAATTTAATTTCAAAGTTAAATTGTTAAATTAATTAATATTATAATGTTTATTTTCTCAACAAATCATATAGCGATACGTGGCGTATTATTGTATGATATTATCTCTTTAAAAATAAAAATATAAAGAGATAAATATTCATGTGATATTATCTCTTTTAAAAAAATAATAAAATATTAAAGAAATCAATATTCAAGTGATTTTATTTGATATTATCTCATTAAAAAAAATATACAAGAGATAATTATTAAATAAGTTTGAGTTGAACTCTAACTCTTGAATCCTAAACCTATATAAAGGCGTTCTTTCCCAAAGTTATCAAACCAAGGCGTTTGATCCGTTATTAAGACATTATACCTACGAATCGACGTTACATTCAAGCTAAATCCACGAAGTTACCGAAGTGTTCAAAGGCGTTCTTGGCTAAATTCTCCAAAATCTAGTGTTTGATTCGTAAATAAGTCGAATGACCTACGGATTAACGTTATTAAAAGCTAAATCTGAAGTAGAAGAAGATCAAACCAATTAATAAAAGTTAAATAAGTTGAAGAAAATCGAAAATTGAAGATCCACTTTGATATCAAAATTTATAAATTATTTGTACTATTTATCCGATGTTTACACAAAATCAATAAACACGAATTATTTGTGCAAACAATTATATTAATAATTAATAATTTGTATATTATATGATTTTTAAATATATAATTATTTGTATTAACTATAATAGTATTTTTCTAATTAAATTTGATTGAAAAATTCTAACGGAAAACCGAAGGAAAACCAACGGAATTTTTATTTCATTGAAATTCCAACGGAAAACCGACGGGAAAATCCCCGTCGGTATTTTTTTTAATGAAGAATAAAAAAAACCGACGGGATTTTTCCTTCAGTTTTTCGTTGGAATTTTTATTTCAGTGAAATTCCGACGGGAAAATCCCGTCGATATTTTTTTCAGGAAGAATAAAAAAAACCGATGGGATTTCCCGTCGGTTTTCCGTTGGAATTTTTATTTCATTGAAATTCTGACGGAAAACTGACGGGAAAATCTCGTCGGTATTCTTTCTAATGAAGAATAAAAAATTTCGACGGGAGTCTCCCGTTGGAATTTTTATTTCATTGAAATTCCGACGGAAAAATCCCGTCGGTATATTTGGCGTAATTTTTTTTAGAATTGCGCCAAAATTTTCGACAGAATTCCAACGGAATTCCGTTAGAATTTTTGGTGCAATTTTTTTTAAAATTTCGCCAATTTTTCCGACGGTTTTTCCATTGGAATGCAATTTTGCTTGGCCGTGGGAATTCCGTCGAAAATTCTAACGAAAAACCGATGGGAGTTTTCGTCGGTTTTTTCCTATCGGTTTTTAACTGTTTTCTTGTAGTGTATGCCTTCCATATCCGAGTGAGTCGATCCCCTCAAATCTTCTCTCGAACAATTCTTCATTTGACCAATTCCTTACTGTAATAGCTATTCCGACTGATGCTTCCTTGTCCTAATCTTAAAGGATTCCAATGGTCAAGCAACTTCATCTTCCATCGAACCTTGATTTAAATGTTGATCCAAGTATCTTGCTCGTCCCCTTCATGAATCCGAAAGTTGAGTGGTCTCTTAGTTCACCATAATTCGATTTCCAACATCAAAAGTCTTCTTATTTCTCACCTCGAACTTAATTCCCGATCCTAACTTCAACCTCGAGAAATCTTCTTTTAACCCCTTCATTCCGACAACTCAATTCCTCCCAAGATCCCCATCTTGATTATTAATTCAAACTTTGAATATTGGTACCCTCAAAGTTTCCATTCACCGAGTCCTTGGGTTGATGATGCCTCTCAAATCCGACTGATCAACTTTCATCCGACACGGACCTTATCTCTCAATCCGAAGTATCCCGATTCATATCTTTCTTCTTGATCTCTTTCATTTCAAAATGTAATCTCCGTACCTCGAACTTAATCTCTCGATCTTCGATTTCAATTCGAATCATCCCTTTCAGCCCTCTAGAACCTTAACTTTAGAATGATGAAAATTCTCTTCTTCGATCCATTTCACTTCGAACATTGAATCCTGGTGTCTTCAGGTCTGCTCTTCACTTCTTTCTTGAATTAACCGGGCCTCTTGAACTTGATTAATCAACTCCGTTTGTGGGGTAGGAGCGTGTGTTTGTTTGGGGTCATAACATCACACTCTCGTACCATTACCTCAACTATAACCAATTTCTTGCATAATTTAATTCCCATCTTGAGCTTGAAATCCTTACCTAAATCCTGTCATATAAACCACCAATTTCCCGAATTCTTCTTAACCTCCGGAGCCTTCTTCAATCACCTATGTCCATACAGAATGCTTGTAGTGTATGGTTGTTATTTTGAGAATTTGGCCGTGGTTTGATGTAATGATAGCAACCTATAAATCACAACTCAATTCAAATATAAATACATGCGAGTTATTGTATGCATATGTCACATAATTAACACCAAAAACACGTATGAATGCAAAATACAACACGTAATTCAACAAAATTTAAATTTCATCATATAATTCATCAAATTTTCCAATAATACATGCTCATGATCAATGCGGTGCGCACGTTGACACGTTGTTCCTAAGCCGTTCGACCTATACTTTACACAACACGACGCTAAAGACCCCGATTTTGCAATCGGGCTCTGATACCACCTTAGGATGTAGCACCCGCAACGATAGACACCACACCCCCCGCATTACAAGTCTAGTCCACACATGAAATTGATGATCCAGTACGAACCGGACTCATAGTGAACGGGTGACAAAATGAAAACAACACCCTGGCTAGGCGGAATCTAACCCTGTACCAATTAATTCAAAAACCTGACGAGTGCAATGCGGAAGCAATTAATAATAATTTATCACAACAATAGCTCACCGGCTCAACATAAACAACAATGGCTACAAGCCCTAAATCCATAAACATAATTAAATTCAATCTACACCTAACAACGGGTTCAATTAAGCATGCAACCTGTCCGAAATCAATATTTAATAATTCATAAATCATACGTTGGCACACAGGCCTATTAAATACATGATACAATTAATCATAATAAATGTAAAATGTGACTCGGGTGTACGAGTGAGACTCGAGACAACCATTAAGACTTGACTCCCACCTAGCAAACCTGCAAGGAACTTTACTGGAAAAGTGGGAAAAAAGAGGGATCAGTCTCTAGAAGACTGAGTGAGCAGGAGATATACATAAATATAGAAACATGTGCATGCAAGTCATAAATCCCGAGCAAAGGTTTATTTGAAATTAGTTCCCGTGAAGAGCAAAAGAATAGCTAATCGTTGTTTGGACTTTGCCACTAATTCATATTAAATTCATTAAGTTCAGAATCCATAATAATCATAATGGCTCGGCGAGTGAGCGTGCATAATTCTTCAACCAAACTCCGACCGTGTACAATAATCGTGACATAATACTTTTGAATACGTGATCATGCAATACATACTAAGCGAGATTAAGAAGCTAAACGAAGAAGTTAGAAATTGGTTTTAAAACGTTTCTAGCTTATTTCTGCTTAAGATGGATGAAATTGAGTTTGAAAAATGTTTAAAACAAGAAAAACAGAAGTGCTTTGTTAGAGGCATTAAATACATGAATTTCAACTAAACACTTACCATCTTTGTTAGTTGTAAAACATTGTATAATCGACGAATCTTTTGGATTGTAATGAATCACAGGGACTTGGCTTCTTATTTCTATCAGCTGCAATAAATTCGTGCAACTCTACTGCTTGCGAAAATGCTTCAAATTACACAAAGATCTCAAGTTGCACTCCTTCTCAGTTCCACATGGTGTTCTTTTTCTTCTCTTTGTACTTGGTTGCATTAGCTCAAGGAGGGTATAAAACTTGTCTACAAGCTTTTGGGGGGCGATCAATTTGACGTGGAAGATAAACAGGAAAGCGAAGCAAAAAGCACTTTCTTTAATTGGCATGTTTGGTTCTCTTGTTTTGATGTTTTGTTTGTTTTCTTGGTTTTGAACTACATTCAAGATAATATCAGTTGGGCCAATGGGTTTGGAATCCCGGCTGCTGTGATGTGCTTTGCTCTGATTCTGTTCTTGATTGGAACTACGACTTACAAGTTTCGTATTTGTGGGAAGGGAAGGCAAAAAAGGCCACTTATGGCGAATGCTTCACGAACTCCGCCTCAAGGACATGCTGAACAATTTGAGTAACTGAATTGTCCTTAAGGTTTCATGATTTGTTGTATAACCGGTTGCATCACTCTGATGATCAAGTATGAATATGATGCTCAAGCAATGCACACATAAGTTTTCATAATCACACATTAGTTTAACTTTGGACGGGGCAGGGATGAAAATGTAATTTTAAAAATCATGGAAGAATACAAGTGTTATTTTTACTGTTAGAGGGATGCAACTTATAATTTAGTGATTTCCAAAGGGTCAAATGTTCTGTTCCACTGTCTATATTTCATAGGATATTCAACTAGTTTGATTACATGCATACAAAGGTGCAATATATCTATGGCTGGATTACATGGATGAAATAAGAATGTGGAATATGAGGTTCGACACCATTAATTAACCTGTATATACACGTCTGGATTCAAATGTTTCTGCATCTTTCAAAGAGGCTGCCTTTGGGCAAAGACTTCTAAAATAGAATGACGATATATGTCAATGCTTACAAGAAGCATGTTGTGTCAGCACGCCATCTTTATTAAGAAAAATTATTTGTTTCCATTTTGGTTTTTTTTGAACCAACTGAGATTCAAATAATTATGGGAAGAATTTCATCCTTACATGCTTGAAGATTTTGCAAGATCAAGTTCTACAAATTTTCACATAAAAATGAATAGGTTGTTACTCATTTTAAGAAGACTATTGCATTCTTATAGGAAAAATCCTTCAAATTTTGATCTACCTTCAATTAGCGATGATTTTGTTAATGATACTCGACTGCCAAAGATAATTGAAGACAAACTCTACATTGAGATACCAGAACAAGGTTTGCAGTATGTTGAATAATTGAAAAATCAACAAAAAATTGCATCTGATGATATCATGAGAATCATATTGCATAATCAATATGAGATCTTTTTCATAAATGGGCCCGTGTAGCACCCACAACGATAGGCACCACATCCCCCGCACTACAAGTCTAGTCCACACATGAAATTGACGATCCAGCATGAACCAGACTCATAGCGAACGGGTGACAAAATAAAAACGGCTCCCTGGCTAGGCGGAATTCAACCCTGTACCAATTAATTCAACAACCTGACGAGTGCAATGCGGAAGCAATTAATAATAATTTATCACAACAATAGCTCACAAACTCAACATAAAAAACAATGGGCTACAAGCCCTGAATCCATAAACATAATTAAATTCAACCTACACCTAACAACGGTTTCAATTAAGCATGCAACCTGTCCGGAATCAATATTCAATAATTCATAAATCATACGTTGACACATAGGCCTATTAAAGACATGATACAATTAATCATAATAAATGTAAAATATGACTCGAGTGTATGAGTGAGACTCGAGACAACCACTAAGACTTGACTCACGCCTAGCAAACCTGCAAGGAACTGGAAAAGTGGGAAAAAAGAGGGATCAGTCTCTAGAAGACTGAGTGAGCAGGAGATATACATATATATAAAAACATGCGCATGCAAGTAATATATCCCGAGCAAAGGTTTATTTGAAATTAGTTCCCGTGAAGGGGAAAAGAATAGCTAATCGTTGCCCGGACTTTACAACTAATTCATATTAAATTCATTAAGTTCATAAACCATAATAATCATAATGGCTCGCGCGAGTGAACGGGCATAATTCTCCAACCAAAATCCGACTGTGTACAATAAGCGTGACATAATACTTTTGAATACGTGGTCATGCAATACATACTAATACATGCGAGTCATACACATGAGATATAATTGTTTGGGCAGTCCGTGTTCCAGTCTTCCCGCACGGTGCCTAATAATAATAACATAACGATAATCATAAAATAATTTCCAACCTTCTCCCTCTATGATGGTCGAACCTGCAGATCTGAACTATCTAATAATATACTATATCGAGACGGGGGCTCATGACTCCTACCCGCTCTTTCGATGGGGTAACACCATTGGCTCAAGAATAACTCACCTTCCACACTACACGGTCGCGTGAGAGATTCTCAATGTGTACTTTGTGCAATGGCTTAGTTATATGTCGGCCCGATGCCGAGCCGGTCTCCATTCACACATTTCCTCGGGGCCCAATAACATGTGCATGATCAATGTGCATAATCTTGCCAAAACATTCAATTCATAAGAATCATAATACGTTTCATAATCTTGAAATGATTTACTCGATAAGAATATACTTGATGATTACCCTTGAAAACAATACATATATATATTATGTTTTTGGCCAAAACACGTCACATAGGGTAGTAGGGTTCAATACTTATCTAGAACGAAAACACCCTCACCTGGAATACCACGATATAACGAACATACGTAATATGGGTGCCTATTCGATCCGGAAGTCCCCACCCTGAAGAAGAACTGGACAAGAAAGGAAACAAGATGTACTCTTGAGAGGAGACTTAATATGATACCAAATAGGATGCACGGCAATGTTCATGAAGTGGTTTATCATGTCATAACATGATTGAATATGAAATGAAGCGTAGGAATGTCATGGAATGGTGTGTTCGTGTTCATATGCTCAATTACTCAAACAAATTCAATTCATATATCAAGCAAGGATTCAAACAATCAAACTTAAGCAAGTAAAGACCAAGGAGTGTCAAATAAGAGTATAATTATAAATTAAGCAAGCATATTATTCATATAAGTCACATACGGGAGCCAAGGAAGTGAAAGGAATGCAATATGAGGGGTTTTGGTGAAGTTTGGTAAAAACGGACAATTTACGAAAATACGCAAGCTATGGTAAAACAAGAATATCTTGAGTTCTAGAAGTTGGAATTGAGTTTTGTTTATTGCATATGAAACTAGACACAAAGATCTTTCCAAGTATATATGGATCGTATTCTAGTTCAAACCGAGGAGAAAATGGCGTACGCTCGAAGTTAAGTGGTTGCAGATTTTCGGTAAAGTTGCGACACCAAATTAAAATGGTTATATCTCACAAATGACCAGAGATATTGAGATGAATCTAATTGAAGGTTGTTCTAGACTTTGAAAGGTTTCCGTGGGTTAAAAAATCAGGTCAATCGGAGTTCGGATGAGGGGGTACCCGGCCGGGTAAAGTTCAAGGGAAAAGTTCCCCAACCGGGGAAAACTGTCCCGAAGTATTTCTGGACAAGAGTACCCGCCCGGGTACTTTTTAGGCACAAAAAGTACCCGCCCGGGTAGCCTATCAGGGTTGGAAAAAGGGCAGAATAGGGCATGGCTCGGAAATTGGCTCCCAAACCTCTCCAACACCAATCTACAACAACTAAACCTCTCAAAACTAACATATAACATGCATAAGTCTCATATGTATCATTTAGGCCACAAGGAAATGAATATAACATGCTTGATTCATCAAAATCATTCATGAAAACACTTAAAGCTCCAAGTGATCATACATGTACCCACCTTCATGAAACACAAGATATAAATACATATATCAACTCAAGAACTTCACAAATACTTCATATTACCTCTTGGAATTCATAAAATCACAAAGCCCTAACCTATAGCCAAGTTCAACACACACATATATATATATATATATATATATATATATATATACACACCTTGAAATGGGATGAAGGAAATGGAGGAATGGAATGATGAGGATGATGATCCCTCCTAAATTACTTCTTCTCCTTCTTCTTCTTGTTTGCTTGAATCAAGAGTGTGTGTGTGTGATGAGAATGAAAGCAAGGGTTGTGTGTGTGAGTTAGAGATTTAGTGTGTGTTCTTGGGTGAGTGTGTATATATGATATAATATATATAATGTAATGTATAGATATATATAGCTTATATGTATAAAGAGTATATAATATATATAATATTCTTAATGCTCTTATATATATATATATATAATGCATGTGTGAGTGTATTAGTATATATATATATATATATATATATATATATATATATATATATAAATGCATGTTTCATGAATAAATGCATAAAGAAATGCAAATATTATTCTTATGAAATTAGTTTAAGTTTATGTAAGTATATATATATATATATATGAAAATATTTTATGGGATGAAATGTATAAATTATGCATATGTTGAGAAATGGAATTGCATTTAAAATGATCACATAAGCAATTAGACAATTATTTACATAATCCACTTAGTCTCAAATTCAATTAAGCATGTTTAACAATCTAACTCCCAAACTCATGTGTGTGGTGCGCGTACTTGAATAATTTGAAAATACGGGGCGTTACAGCCCGGGGGCTCTTAAAAGATATTTTTGTATAGAGCTTTATTAGCTCATTTGAGAAAAGGTGATCACATTGTTATTGCAACAACAACGTCAGGTATAACAGCTACTTTGTTACCAAGTTGAAGAACTGCACATTCACAGTTTAAAATTCCACTAAAACATTAGCTGGGAGCTATTGCATTCTAAAAAAGCATACTAATCTTGCAGAACTAATTCGTCGTGCCAAAACTATAGTGTGGGGTGAAGGACCAATGGCAAGTCGTTAGGTTTTGAGGTTGTTGATAGGACTTTCAGGAATATCATAGGGAATGACTTGTCATTTGGCGATAAAGTTATATATGATTATGGGTGGAGATTTCAGATAAATGTTGCCTATTCTTAAAAGAAGGATAAATTGGTCAACAAATATCATCAAGTATTTCAAGATCACGAATTTGGGATGGTGTAAAGATTCTATGTCTACAACAAAACTTACAATCCTAATTTGATTTTGAGTACTCATGATTTCTTTTTAGTATAGGTAACAATACAAAACATTCAATTAACAATAATTTCATAAAATTGTCCCAATCAATGGTTATACCATGGATGGTGAACAGTCACTTTATGATCTGATTGATTCTGTTTTCCCAAATATAATTGATCATGCAAATGAAGCCAATTTACATGGTGGAGCGAGCTATTATAACTATAAGAAACGTTGATGTGGATAAGATCAATGACACTTTAATTGGAATATTCCCCTGATGAAGAGAAGTTGTACACGTCTTAGAGTTCGGTTGATGGTGATAATAATAATTTTTTCTCAGATGAATTTCTAAACTCGCTTAATCCGAGTGGTTTGCCACCACACCTAATTTTTCTACAAAGGGGATCCCCCATCAATGTTTTGAGGAATGTTGCTCCTAAGCTTGGACTTTATAATAGAATCCGATTAATATGTCGCAATATTGCTAGGAATTTCATCGATGTTGAAATCATGATAGGACCGCATCAACGTACTCGATACTTTTTACATCGAATACCTTTGAAAGTTGACGAAAACTCTGGATTACCATTTGCCATGATGTGTGCATAATTTTCAATAAAATCGAGTTTTGCTATATATCATTAATAAATCTCAAGATCAAACAATTCCAAACGTTGGTTTATATTTGCGTAATCATGTCTTCAATCATGGACAATTTTATGTTGCACTATCTAGAAGAGCTTTATAGCAGACAACCAAAGTTTTGGTTAAGAATGGGAAGCAAGAGCGACGATCAGACATATATACTAAAGTTGTTGTATTTCGAGATATTTTACTAACATCATAGTAGTTACTCAAACAATCTTTCTCATGTGACAAAGTGTAAGGATTCAAAAATATCTATTTATATATCTATATCTATTTTGGTAATATTAAATGGTAAGCATCTGCACCTATGAACTGATAGGCCACGGGTTTGAGTCTTATTGAGAATAGTTGGAGAATCAACATTGATCCTCTTAAAACAAAAAAACTTTCTCACGTGACAAAGTTTAAGGAGTCACTATATCTATTTTGGCAATGTTGAATGAAAATTTATTTACTTTTTGAATAAAAAATTAGTTATTTATAACCTTATTTAAATTTGTCTAAAGTTATGGTTATAAATCCACTTTGTGTTTGCAGATAGATATATGTTTCCCCTTCAAACAAATGAATATTCCTACTGACTTGACTACCACTAAAGAATTAAATGAACAAATTGAAGTTTGACATATGTACAAGGAGTGTTGGACTCAAAAAATTTCAAAGGGTAAATATATAATCAAAAATTTTATGTCGTATAACTGTTAAGTACTTTGCTACACGTTCACAATTATGACACTCTATGTTTTATGTTGTGTTTTTTTAGCCTACAAATTTGCATATGCTCAATCATGGTTGGAAGATGATTGTCAGCCAAAATGGAAGGGATTTAGAGAGATAGATTTTACGAGTATTACGAATACAGAGAACACAAAAGTATGTGAGCTTATTAAATGATAATTTTATTAAAATAATTTTAAAAACTATATGAAGTATGTATTCTAATTGTTTCTTTATCAATGAATACACAATTGGAGTGCTAATGATGCAAACACTGATGAGGTATATAATTTATTTACTTTATAAATGTATTACCATATATATATATATATATGTATATGCATATTTTTAACTAAACTTATTTAACTGTTTCAAGTATCATTATCGAAAGTGGTGCATGGATGTATTCTTTCTTTATGTTGAAAATGCAGGTTCAGGAGTTAGTCGTAGTAACTTGTAATTATATATAATCAAGTTTGTTTGTATATATTTGTAATGCTACATTATTGAGGGTACGGTGTTATATTTATAGTTTTTCTTACGAAGTACAATAATATATTATAATTTGCATTTATTTATAAACAAATTATTTTTAAAAATTTTCTATTATTTCTTTTAATGTATCAAATGATTTCATTAAAGGATTTTATGTTAATGTAATGGTTTTCAATATTTTATAGATATATTTTAATTAAAACGAACTATTATTTATTACATGTAACATTAATAAAAATAAACTACAATTCATATATCATGTCGGATAGCTATATTTTTAAATTGTCCACGCGACGAGTGTGCCTCAGTCGTTAGTAATAAATAAATGTGATAATATTATATTAATAAAGATAATAATTAAAATATAGATTATAAAATATGAGAAAAAAGATAAAAAGAATATAAAAATATATTAGAAAAAAGAATTAAATGAGGTGAGAGAAAAGAAAATTATCACGTCTTTCGAGGTGTGAATTAATGACACATTGACAGATTGATGAAAAAATAAATTAATTAATTAAAAAAAGAAAAAAGAGACTAAGATCGTTAGAGACTAAATTTGGACAAAGAAAAAATGTTATTATGTGAATATATATTTTACTAAAATTTTCAATTTAATATTTATTTTAAATTATCTTTAATATAATTATAAATAATTGAATAAATAAAATAAAATAATATTAGATTAATAAAAAATAATATAGAACAGGAATAAAAAATATGAGCAAAGAATAAAAGAAAATAATGGAAAAAAATTGAAGAGAAATCCGAAACAAATTTTTTAAGAGATAAATAAATAACAAATAAAAGAGAAAACGAGAGTTAAAAAGATAATATGCTAACAAATAAAAAAAGAAAAAAATAAATAGAAAAAAAATATTTGTCAGAAAATAAAAAAATATATGAAAAAGGTTAATGTGATGTGAGAGAAAATGAGAGTTGAAAAGATAATATGCTACTAAATAAAGAAAAGAAAAGAATTAAAAAGTTAGGAGCAGGAAAAAAAAAAAGGCTAAAAGTTGAAGAAATTTTTTTTTTTTTTTTTTAAACCGGTCAACGACCGTAGGGTTATTACCGAGACTCCACCTCATATATTAAAACGAACATAAAGTAGGAGGAAATCCACTTATCAACAATAGAAGCCAACAATAATGTAGAGCATATACACTGGCCCAAAAAAGTAAAAGATCCCTCGTTCACAACGACTCAAAAGGAGGACGAATTGGCCTAAGAAGGACCCAGCTACCCGGGCATCAACATGTGTCAGCGTAACAGGATGTTTGCAACTCGTACTCGCAACTACAACGGAGGCATCCACAGGATTCATGTACTTCCCTATGTTGGAAAACACGAAAGAGTTGAGCAGCGGAAGTTTAAAATTTTCCAAAAGTTTAATCGTTGTCTTGCAATTTTCGTACTGAAACGTTGGGTGTTTTAGAAACTTACTAAGTTAGAAGCTTTCTAGTGATACCATTACCGCCTAACGAACACCCTGCTGGGAGGTGGGCCCTGAACAGTAGCAGTCCGGGACCACATTTTAAAATTTTACTTTAATGTACAGGCATCAAAATATTTCTAACATATTTAAATACAAACAGCGGAAGACTAGCCGGAACTACTCAAGTATATACATGCAATTGATAATAAATTTTAAATCACAAAGCAGATAAATAAAGCATGCAATTAACACTTAAGAGCACCTAATTCATCATGCTTAAATAAAAAAAAACAATATAAAATACCTTTCACCGAAGATGGCTACTGCTCCCGGAATTCGCCTCCCGAGGACCCGATATCCGATCTCCTCGCGAAACCGGCAGAACTTCCCTGCAATTACCCCAGGGACACCCTCAGAGTGTGGGCTCCGAAAGTATTTCTCTAAATACTTAGAGAAAATAAAACTTTAAACTAAAAACCCTTTTCAGGGTTTATTCTCCAGAAATCAGGTGCTTATATATAAACACCTAATTAAAATTAATTCCAAAATAAATCGGAATTAACTAGGAGAATGGGATATGGTTTCAAAGCTTAAACTCAGCCAAAACCACCTCCCATAGTTGGATGGAAAAAATGAAATGCCAAGGCCCCTATTTATAGGGGAAAAACCGAGGGCAAAATAGTAATTTCACCCCCCACTTGCGTGTGCAACTTGGGCACGAAAACCAAGGTGACCACGTCGTAGATCTCTCAGCCACGAGTCCAACGCCGCCGGCCGCTCGCCGATCTGAGCTATCACGCGCCCACAAGGCGGCGCGTGTGATCACTTGCGGTTTAGGGTTTCCGGTGACGTGGCCTCTTCTGGAGCTGCCACGTGTCCCTATCCGCTAACCGACCCGTTGACCCAGCCCTGACCCATTTGACTGACCCGGTCCAGATCAAATCTGGACCGTTGATTCATGATGATGTGGCACGATCTGGACCGTCCACGTGTCGCACACGTGGCGTGCCACGCGGCTGCCCAGTCAGCGCCACCTGGGTCCACTTGCTGACGTGTCCATGCCACGTCAGTGCCACGTCACCTGCCACATTATCATTTCTTTTTTTTAATTTTAAAATTTTATTTTCTCCAAAATAAAATTCCGGGCATTTCCAACTCTTTGGAAATACAATTTATTTTCTTAAAATAAATTTCTTGGCTATTTTCAAACACTTTGAAAATTTATTTCTTTCATTCCTTTTAACGTTTTATCTCCGGGTTTTCGATTGGGGCTTGCAGGGGGACCTGCAGGACTAATTAATTTTAGCTCCAAACGGGTTAATGTATTATCATCCCATGATAATAATTAATTACCGTTTAACAATATTTAATTCCACTAAATAATTATTGTTGCACTCTAAAATTAATTAAATTACTCACGAATTTTTCGATCTAGAATAATTTTGCATTTTACTCCTCCGTGTAGATATCCATGAAAAATAAATTAATACTACTATCATTTATTTTTCATTTCTAATTTGAAATTTCTTGATTCGCCTTAAGTTCAAATCTCTTGTACGTGAAACACATTCAACATACAACTTCAGTGACGCATCACACGAAGTACTCTGACCAAAGTTTTAATTCGAACTTTGCAAATCTATTTCAGGAATATCTTTTAACTTTCCAGCAAAGCCACAGATTCCTCGATCAATATTTCTCTTTAGCACATTTCATGTAATCACTGAACGTACAAAGGTTTAGGTCATTCGATATCGAGACCTCACTTATGAGTAAGTTACAATGATTAACACTACATGCCTAAAGTCAAAATACTACCAGGATTAAGAGTTCAATGCTCCATAAGATTTGTTCATTTTATGTAACGCCCCAATCTTTCAATTATGCAATATGTGATTTATTGTGAAATAATTGCCAATTATGACTTAATTGCCTAATTGACCTTAAGTGATCATTTTTCTTAATTTGAGGACTTAATTGCATAACTTGGATTGGAGCTAATTGATCTTTTGGGGTAGGGATATTACTTGATTGCATTCATTTAAATAACCTAGGGACTTGTTTGGAAATTGGGTGCATTTGTCATGTTAGTGGATGATAAAATATATCAAGTATATGCATCTTTTCCATCACTTGCTCATACTTACATTTCATTCAAGAGAACTCCACACACACACACACACCTACTAGAAAACGGTTTTTACACCTCAAGAGAAGGAGAAGAATTCATCTCATAATCCAAGCTATTTTTGAGGAATTTTGAAGCTAGAAGCATCAACATCTTCATCTCTTCATCCTCATCTCATTCTTCTTTCATTTCAAGGTAACATGAGAATTGATTGAATTTCTTGATTGACTATATGAGTAGGTTTTGGTGTTAGCTTGATGCTTTCATGTGTATTCATGATTAGAAGCATGTTTAGCTCATATTTCCTTCATTTCTTGCATGAAACGTGAAGATATGTGAAAGTTGGAGTATATGAATAATTATGGGGTTTTGGGGCCTAATTCTTAGTGATTGATGCATATTTATTGGTTTGATCGTTGTATAATTGAAGTATATTGTGTATATGTTGTGTTTGATCATTTATATTGGATTGATTTTGGTGTTTTGGTTGGATTTTGATGTTGTCCGAGTTTGCCCTGTTTTTCTGCTATGCACTGTTTGCACGGGCGTGTCACGTTTCCCTCTTTCAGCGTGACACGGGGGTGCTTGATGGCCTGGGTTTTCTGTACCGTGACACGGGGGTGTCACGGATTGCTTTGTTTTGGTGACACGGGCGTGTCACCTTCTGTTCGCACGGCTTAGTGTGTATTTGTGACACGGGCGTGTCACACTCTGTTTCATGCATATTTTGGTTTCATGCTACTACACGTGTTATTATATGCTTGTTTTATGCTTAAATATGATCATGACATTTGATAATTGTCCATTCTTGTTATTGCACGTCATGTTATGTCGTCCGTCCTAATTGGTTCATTTGAGTCGTGTCTTATGTACACTTGTCTTTGTTGCACAAACCAGCACACCAGTGACGTGGAGTGGGCTTCTTAGACCGCGTCTTTCTCTTTTTTGTGTTGGTATAGGTGAGGTTTAATTTCTAGATATATAGGACCGTTACAACCCTATGTGATGTTTTAAGCCAAAAGGTATCTATATATCTATAGTTTTCCAAACTCTATTGGTTTTCAACGGATTTACTGAATTGTACTGTATTGATTGACTGTGTTTTGGGCGAGTATATTGTACCGTGCACTATGGGCCCTAGAGTGAGTGTTTGAGCCAATCGGGAAAGCATGGGCTGACGGGTAACTCTTACACTCCTCTCTACTGTGGGGATGAACCCTGAATCCACCAGGAGGTTTGGTGGAGGAAGGAGTCCCGTGCGTGGGAGTCATGTTCCCGACGTACACCGTGTTTACCGTGGATGGATCGGGCCTTGCAAACCCACCATCATTGGAGGAAGAATGAGTCACTGAAACTGTTATGTGTGCACTGTAACTGATTGCATGATCACTTAATTCAATTAAAAGTATTGTGATTGTACACTGTCGGAGTAAGGTTGGAGAATTGCCCTCACCCGCCGGGCCACTGATTGATTGATTGATTGAAACTGATTAATTGTTAAATCTGATAGTTGTAATCTCGGGCGAGCTCTATGTTGTTGTTGAACTTATATTGATTTCTGTTATAAAACCTTACCCGAGGTTATGATTTGCATGTTATCTGCGCTTATATCTATTATGCCCCTCGCTCAGTCTGTGGTAGACTGACACCTCACCTTTCAGTTTTGCAGGTTGTGTGCTAGGCGGGATTGGTGTCGAGTCAAGTCTTTCTTTTCGGGTCGAGCACGTGTCCATTCTACCTTGTTGCATATGTATGGTTATTTTGGATTATATGAAATGTTATGTATTTGAGAGATGATAATGTATTGATAGGAATTTAGAAATCGTTTGCTTGATAAATGCTCGTGAATGGCAGGCTTATGTTTATTCCGTTTTACATTGTGGTAATTGGTTTGGGGTTAGTCCCGCCTAGCTAGTTAGTCTTTGTTTCTTGTCACCCGTTCGCTATGGCTTAGTTCATGTATGGATTGTCCGTTTCATATGTGGACTGAGCTATAGTGCGGGGGATGTGGCACCTTTGCGCTTCGGGTGTTACATTTTAGATAGTAGTTTAAAATGAACTATCTTAGTGGTCCAGTTCGATGTTTCCAAATCTATTGAAAATCATCAATGTGTTATAACTGGAAACTCCATTTCCCAATGAGGAAAGACTAATCATCTTATATAACACATTATAGTCTCGATAAGAACTTATTCTTATCATATCGACTAGAACTTTAATAACACGTGATTTTGATATCCAAAGTCCTTTCCTATGAAACACATTTCATATAAGAATATCATCACACGTTATTAATTATGTTAATATACTCATAACTTGCGATAATTTCAGTTTTATTAATCCAACAAAATATGAAGTATTTACAAAGAAATTGGATTTTCAGGGCACTAATCCCAACACACCCTTCAAGCGAAATCCCTCGAACGGCCTTTGAATGAGACCCCAAAGTAGAAGCCCTCCAAAGCATATTCACATCAGACCTAGAACACAATCAAGCGAGTGAGAATGCTAGTTCTATGGCTTGTGTTAAGGCTAGGATTTTTGCTTTGAAAACTTTTCTTTTGGTTTTTCAAAAACTTAACACTTCGTGAGTGTTGGTCTAAAGCATAAGAGAAGCACCACCACTAGTATAAATACTAGGGGGTTCGAAAATCCTAGGGTTTCATAAACCTAGTGGACTTTGTTTTCTTGCTCACTAATTAACTAATTTAATTATTAATTTAATTGGAGAAAATAAGTTCCCAACTTGTTCTCCAAGTCTTGCAAGAATAACCTTCTTTCTCTTAAATAGGAAGTTAAACTTTTCAACTTTCCTAAAGTTAAAAGTCAATATTCAATAAATAAATTAATTCCCAATTAATTATTTATTGGGTTCACTTTATTTGAGAATAGTCTTAATAATTAATTCAAAATTAATTAAAAGCCTAAAATTAATTAATTCTAGAAAAGAATTCGCGTGTGGAAAATTCCACACACATGAACCACGTTACCACACGTGCACAATGCATGTCACTACCAGAAAAACGCTCTATAGCAACGGATTTAGCAACGAATTTTGGCCCTATTAGCAACGGATTTCGGCTTAGCAACGGATTTAGCAACGAAAATTTTTCGTTGCTATAACCCTCGTGGCTAATCTGTAGCAACGGATTTAGCAACTAATTACTACCCACGGAAATTAGCAACGGTTTTAGCAACGATTTTTTTAGCAACAGATTTAGCAACGGATTTTCCGTTACAAACCAACCAATAATTAATTAATTTTTTGCATTTTTTGCAACGGAATTTCCGTTGCAAAATCCGTCGCAAAAACTAATAATTCAAATTAATAAATTAAAAATTCATTTGCGGGGCCCGAACCACCCCACCTAACCCAACCGAGCCCCAACCGAGCCCGTGAGAGACGAGTCCCACGCGAGCCAACACATTAATTCCACATATTCGCGTTGAGTAGGAATTGAACCGTGGACCTCATGTGAAGAAGGTTGAACCCCAAACCAGCTGGGCTAACTCAATTGTTGTTATTGTTATGTAATATTTTATATTTAACCACTATCAAATATTCATATACTCATTTAAATAATTAAATAATTGTTATCATATATTTTAAATAAAAATATTTTTAAATATATAATTATTTATATTATAATACGTATTTCGTTAAAAATTTAAATATTTATTAATTAACTACATATCTCAAGTTTTAGTTATGAGATAAAAATATAATGTATATCAACTTAAGTATAACTTTTTATGACATACAAAAAAAAGGATGAAAGTTTTACATAACTAAATAATTAGATTTAATTGGTTGTTGAATAAAGAACTTTTATATTATATGAAGTATTCACTTATACATTTGTATTATTTAGCAATCGTGATTGAATAACTTAATGAAGAATTATTTTGTTAATATGAAACATTTATATTTGAATTTGTAGAATTATATCTAAATATTGAAGAATTATTGTGTTAAGTTCTATATAAACCCCAAACATGTATATATATAATAATAATAATAATAATAATAATAATAATAATAATAATAATAATAATAATAATAATAATAATAATAATAATAATAATAATAATAATAATAATAATAATAATGTATATCAACTTAAATATAAGTTTTTATGACATATAAAAAAAAATGAAAGTTTACATAATTAAATAATTAGATTTAGTTGGTAGTTGAATAAAGAACTAATTTTATGTCAATATGAAGTATTCACTTATACATCAGTAGAATAATATCTGCATTTTGAGAAACTATTTTATTATTTAGCAATCGTAGTTGAATAACTTAATGAAGAATTATTTTATTAATATGAAAGATTTATATTTGAATTTGTAGAATTATATCTAAATGTTGAAGAATTATTGTGTTAAATTCTATATAAACCCCAAGCATGTATATATATGTATATATATAATAGTAATGTATATCAACTTAAGTATAAGTTTTTATGACATATAAAAAAAAGATGAAAGTTTACATAATTAAATAATTAGATTTAGTTTGTAGTTGAATAAAGAACTAATTTCATGTCAATATGAAGTATTCACTTATACATCTGTAGAACATATCTGCATTTTGAGGAACTATTGTATTATTTAGCAATCGTAGTTGAATAACTTAATATAAAGAATTATTTTCTTAATATGAAACATTTATATTTGAATTTATAGAAATATATCTATACATTGAGGAATTATTGTGTTTCGCAACCGTTAGATGTTAAATTAAGAAGTTTTCTTTCAATATAATGAATTTATATTAAAATTTGTAGAATTTAATCTAAATATTAAGAATTATTATTTAATATTTAAGATATAAGATATATATGTCTATATATTATATATATAGATATATAATATTTAATACATATATATTTATATTATAAATAATTTATATTTATACATAATATCCGTATGCATATAATATTATATGTATTATAAATATTATATATTTATATATAATATACATATGTATATAATATTATATGTATTATAAATTATATAATATTATATAATATATATACGATATATTTAATATCAATATATTAAATATTATATAATATTATAATAATAATAATAATATATAATATATAATATGTATTTTATACATGTATATAATATCTAATAAATTATTAATTTTTTAATTATAAATATTTTATTAATTTTTTTAATCATATGTTTATAGCAACGGATTTTCCGTTGCTAATCTTTTTTATATTTATTTATTATTATTTCTTTTTTATTCTTCCTTATAGCAACGAAAAATCCGTTGCTAAATAGCAATGGATTTTCCGTTGCTAATATTTTAAATATTTGTTTATTTTTATTTCTTTTTTTTCTTCCATATAGCAACGAAAAATCCGTTGCTAATTAAAAAAATTAGCAACGAAAAATAAATATATGAAAGAAAAAAGAAAGAAATAAAAAGAAATAAATATAAAAAATATTAGCGACGAAAAATCCGTTGTTAATTTAGCAACGGATTTTTCGTTGCTATATGGAAGAAAAAAAAGAAATAAAAATAAACAAATATTTAAAATATTAGCAACGGAAAATCCGTTGCTATTTAGCAACGGATTTTTCGTTGCTATATGAAAGAAAAAAATAAAAAATAAAAATAAATAAATATAAAAAATATTAGCAACGGATTTTTCGTTGCAAATATTTATAAATATTATATTATTTTTTTTAGGTTTTTATTTTAATAGCAACGGAATTTCCGTCGCTATATATACCAATTTATTTATTTTTTGTATTATTTAATTTTAGCAACGAAAAATCCGTTGCTATTTTTTTTCATATATAGCAACGAATTTAGCAACGAAAATTCCGTTGCTAAAGCATTTTGCCACGAATTTTTTTTTCGTTGCTATATCCGTTGCTAAATAGCAACGAACAATTTCCGTTGCTAAATTTTCGTTGTTATATGACAGATTTCTAGTAGTGTGTGCAGGCCACGTATACATGGCACGTGGCAGCCACGTGTTCATGACACGTGGCAGCCACGTTCCAAGTGTGACACGTGGCGGGGCGTGATTCGTCTTGCCCTCTTCGATCAATATTTTGATCCTTCGTTAATCATATTAACATCCTACCATAACCCTCGTGTTCTGGCATTCGATTAGCAGTGACAGTAATTAATTAATTCCCTAATTAATTAATCACTTCATAGATCACACTACCGTAATCTAGCAATGGGTGTGTGACCCCCTAGCCGAATAACGAAATGAATCGAAGAGCCTTTCAG
Organism: Lantana camara; assembly: GCA_037501455.1. Taxonomy (NCBI): domain Eukaryota; kingdom Viridiplantae; phylum Streptophyta; class Magnoliopsida; order Lamiales; family Verbenaceae; genus Lantana; species Lantana camara. The sequence continues at coordinate 21,905,435 of CM074855.1, read as the reverse complement.
TCAATGACAATCAGTGAAATACGATCCTCCTACAACTCCATCTCTCGATCAAGAACTAAGGCATGGGAATCTTCTTAGAGCCCAAATATTCTTGATCTTTAAAGTTAAGTTCGTTTCATATCCATTTCGATCTCAATCCTAGAAAACCCCATTTTATAGATATCTTGTTCTTTTATCCACCTTGGCCAAGGGTTTAATGTTTAATGGACTACGAACAACTCAATCAGTAAGAGATCATTTTTCTTCTTAACAAGTGTAGGTCCTTTATCGATTCTACTAATTCTACATATGCCACTTGTGTAATCCCAACATCGGTCGTGGTTCAGGTGTCTATATGGTGACACCCTTTTGAGCCTATATCAAAGATCACAGAGTTAGCTCATATGAGACATTACAGAATCTCATGTCTAAGGATTAATGAATCACGTCATTGACCTATGAGATATTTCCTAATCTGGAAGTTTCAAGAAACTTCCTTTCCTATTTAGGAATGTTCTCACTCGGGACATCTCAGTGATGAAGTTCTTGTAACAATCACCCTTATGTATTATGAACGCATCAACGTATGCACTTATCACTCCATGAAACTGAGTGATCCTTCAAAATGAGGGATTCCTATCACGGTAACGAATCATCGAATTCTTATGGAAAGTTTCGTCAGTTACCCAGTTTCTGGCTACCTGGCAGCACAAGGCATACCCCCTTCAATATATAACAGACTCCCTACACGCATTATGAACCATCTGCATCAAGAAATAAACCATACCCCTCATAGGCCTAGTGGCATCAGTAGTATAACATCTCTTAGCTCCACTCAAAACAATTCTCAAACATATAAATAAGTTGAATTATGCAGGCGTTAATCTCAAAGGAAACATCACCTATGCACTCACTAGCAACAAGAAAGAAAATTCTTAATATATCATCTTTTATATCATCCCTTCTCTTCACCTCCATCTTACCTGTCATCGAACACCAAACATCAGTCTCACTATCCATAAGTATTAAGTTAATACAAGCACTCAAATTCGGATTGAAGGCATCTCCTACATATCCACCCGAATCAGACCCTTTATATTCCGAGGGAGTCATTTTTGGGAAACTCCCACGTTTCTTGAAGGCTCGCTCCCCTCTTAGCTAAGTAATCGGCCACTGAATTACCTTCCCTAAAGATATGGGTTAGCCGAACCTCCATATTTTCTGTATATGTTTTGAGGCCCAGCAAAGAGTGTTGTGCTTGTAAACTCCCAATTTTGCCTCGATTCACCACGTCGATAACACTCAGTGCATCCATCTCTATCCATAAACGATGACAGTTCATAAAAGTCGCTTTTCGAACTACTTCGACGAAAGCATTTAGTTTTGCAGTGACATTCGTCCTATCTCCAATTCCTTTGCTAAAAGCAGCCTTAACCACTCCATTATGATCCCTTATTACTCCTCCAATACCTGAAGGGCCCGGATTTCCCCGTGAAGATCCATCTGTGTTAAGTTTTAACCACTCATTTGAAGGTCTCTTCATACGACTATTCTCGGCAACCGTTGTCGGTGGCTTCCTTATCTTAACACCAAATTTAGGCGTGATGTGTACGTCTCCTTGCCACCACCTCTAATCCATTCGCGTGGTCCTGCCAAGATTAAAAACATGTTTAGAGACACGGCGTATGATAATATAATAAGAAAAGGTGCCTCCCTCATGTTTAACAGTGTTTCGCTCCAGCCACGTGAACCAAAGAATTAAGATTGGAATGATAATTCTGATGTGTTTTTTCCAGCCATAAGGCAAAGAAAATAAATAGTAAGTATAGATAAATAGTATAGATGTGCATATTCGAAAAAACATGAGAAAATTTTATTTATTTATTTTTTAATTCACACACACGTAGATGAGATTCAAACTAATACCTTCCCGACAGAATATGAACCAAATGTTAACTATTATTTTTTAATTTGTGGAAAAAGAAAGAAATGATTGTTCCCTAAATTATTTGTGGGACCAAAAATAAGGTGGAAAAAGACGATCTCTGAAAAAGATATGCCACAGAAATTACTTCCCACAATTCACGAACATTAAATATATACAAATCATTACACCAACATACTGTTCACTATTCAGGCCCCTGCCAAAAATCGCTCAAAGCAGTTAGAATGTCGTCAATCGTAGTAGCCACCGCCGCCGACAGTACTCCGCCGCCCGACGACGGTGTCGTATCGGGCTCCGTCGACTTCTGCGGTCGCCCCTCCGTCCGTTCCAGGTCCGGTTGCTGGAAATCCGCTTCTTTCGCCCTTGGTACGTACTTACATTGTGTATTAATCCAACATTTTCCTAATTTTCTTTTCTGCCTCTTTCTCCGGTGATTCCTTTTTTATTTTTGGTGATTAGGTGTTGAAATGGCTGAGAGGTTTTGTATCTTAGGAGTGAGTTCGAATTTGTTGAGCTATTTGACGACGGTGTTGGGCCAATCCACCGCCACGGCGGCGGCGAACTTGAATGCGTGGTATGGCGCGGCGGCGCTTCTGCCGATTCTTGGTGCGTTCGTCGGAGACTCATTTTTGGGGCGGTACCGGACGGTTATCTTCTCCTCTCTGCTGTATATCTTGGTTAGTCCAAATAATTGCCATTTTCTCTGCTAAATCTTTAATTAATTAATTAATTAATTTGTAAAGATTTTAAATTAATAAAAATGAGGAAGAAAATTTAAAAAAAAAAAAAAAGTAGAAAGAATACTTGCAGCTACCTCGGACTTGCGTAGAATAAAAGCTTACTTTTTTGGGTTTTGGCGTGGGGGTGGAGTGGTCAAATAATTGGTAGATATATTATTATTAGGGGAAAATGTAATTTTGGGACACTATCTACTCTTAAATTATATTTTTGGCATTTTTTTTTTTTTTTTCCGACGATAAATGTGACCCATTAAGTAAAAAAATGTATCAATTTAAGGATAAAACTCACCGAAAAAAGCTATGAGTTCATCGGAAAACTTCACATGTGGTATTTTTAAGGACATAACCATGAAAAACATGGTTATCTAATAAATACAGAACACTATGTAGGCCAATTGTGCCTCACCTTGCTAGAAAACTTGATCCAAGTCCGGATTCAACGACTCTGCCTCCAACATTACTGAATATATACCTGTTTTTTCTAAAAAATCTCTAATCTAATCTTCTTCTTCATGAAAACCAGTCCAAAAATATTACTGCAAATAGTATAATCATGGGGTTTTATGTGCAGCAAACCCCATTAAGAAACGCCAATTCTGCTCATCATTATATTTGCCTCCAAATCAGCTCCAATTTGCAGTACAATTGCCCCAACATCTCAAGAAAATGGGTAAAAATGCAGCGTACAAGTACGATTTTGGGTGGGAAATTTCCCACCAACTTGTCTAAATATTTATATATTTTATTAAATGGAATAATGGTTAGATTATGATGTGGATATCCAATTGGCGTTTATGGTATTATATTTTTATTAGATAACCACGTTTTTCGTGGTCATGTCATTAAAAATGCCGCGTATGGAGTCTTCGAGCGAACTCATAGTTTTTGCCGGTGAGTTTTGTCCTCAAATTGACATATTTTTTACTTAGTGGGTCACATTTGTTGCCGGGAAAAAAACTATCCTACAAATGCAATTTAAGGGTAGATAGTGTCCCGAATTTACATTTTTTCTATTATCTATACTATATATTAAGCGAGAGACCCAAGTTATCACCCAAGTAATAACGACTTTGGTCTTTTGGTGTTCTTTTTTTTATTATTTTATTTATCTTTTATCCATTTTCTTCTTATTGCTTTCTTCTCTCTTCTTCTTTTATAATTATTTATTCTATTACTCTACAATATTTTTTTAATTTATCTTTTCTCTAACAATATCCTTTTAATTTATCTTTTCTGTCACTTTATTTTGATTTTTTTTCTTTTTTTTATATAATTTTTTTTTTTTTCAAATATAGTCTTTTTTTATTTTTTATTTTTTTATGCTATTTATCATAATTTAATAATTATATTAAAAATAATTATGAAATATATATTAATATAAAAATTAATTTTAATATATTTAAGGAAAATTTTGAGTAAACTTTGATGGGGTCTGATCTGAGGTGGCAAACTCGAACACTTTAGAATTTGTTTATGTAAGGGAAACAGGAATCAAAACTCAGACAAAGGTCACCGGATGAGATGGGTTCTACTTGCTAGTAACAAACACCAAAGAGATCAAAAGGTCAAGCTAGGGGAATGAGGGGTTAGACCCAGTTTGGCTCTCCGACTCTCAAGTCAGTTTCAGATAGTGAATGAAGAAGATGAAGTAAAACAGAGCTTCAAGTATGAAAGCTTGCTTACAGAGTATGTGTGGTCTTGAGTATTTATAGTTGAGGGTCAGGGCCTTTTTAGTAATTGTCACCAACAAGTGGTCTTGCATTGTTGTTGCCCTAGACACGTGGCGTAATGAGGGACCTTTGAAATGGATCTCCTGCAAAAGCCTATGAAAAGCTTGGTGACGGATAACAGTGGCAGGTGCACGGTATGTACTATGTGTCAGAGAGCCTTTTGGGGTTGTTACCGAGGGCCAAACACGCTATTCAAGAAGATACGGTGAGGGAGATTGAGGATATGGCGAGTTCCAGTTCTCCCTCCCGTAATCCCACACCTCATCACTAAACAGTAGAAGAGATTTTTGGCGAGGATAAGGATGAGGATCTTGATGCCGCAGTGTCGGCTATGGGAGAAAGAAATCCCGGCGGAGTTGTCCACCTCTTTGATGAGATCAATCTAGTTTTAGAGGCAGAGCGTCAGGGAGTGACCTTGCCTTTGACGGAGGGTTTCATTAACCCTCAACGTTGAACTGTAACTATAGCCATCCCGGGCCCCATTCAGGAAGATGCGGCTACTGGACCCTCAGAGGAACCTAGGGCAAAGCGCCGAAAAAGGAGCAAGAAATCCAAGAAGTCAGCAGAGGGGGAGAGTTCAGGCATGCAAACCACAGACAGGACCCCAGATGAGATTAAGAGCACAATCTCCGTGGGGGACTTGGTGACATTGAGGGCCCCAATATATTGGGACGAGAGGTTTACCTATAAGGATACGGACGGCGCACGAGAGGGCTAAGAATCTGCCCTTTGGAGAGATGACGGTGTGCAAAGACACCATAGTGGCAGGGGGTTAAGATTCCCAATTCCGGTTCCAATGGAGAGCATTCTCAACTATCTGAACTTGAGCCATTCACAAATCGTCCCCAACGGAATAGCCCTTATTAACGCTTTCATTATACTGATGAAGTGCACAGGGAACTAGCCCTCGATCCATAATTTCAACAGTTTGTTCCAGGTGGCTCGTTCACCATGCTCATCCCCGAGGGCAGGTTTTTACTACATTCAAGCAAAATCAAATCTGAGACTAATTGATTCCCCCTCGACTTCGTAGAGTGGAAGGAGAAGTTCTTTTTTGTGAGGGCGCCTGAAGGTAATGATTTCGGAGTTCCTAGAGTGTGGGCGATTCACGGGGAGGAGCCCCTTGTAAAATCTCGGTTGGAGCCTATGTTCCCCATAAAGTGGGCAAGTATTGGCCCTCGCGATGAAGAACGAGGGCTGGCTTATTCCAGCCAAGGATCTGATGGATGACGAGGAGTTGTTATTCCTTTGTGGGCTTGTGAGCCCCCCTAACATGGTCACTAACCCACCCGCTCGGAACTTGGAAAGAGATGGTTAGATTCTAGGATACTAACTTTAGATTAAGGATGCTAACCTTGACTTTCAATCTTTTGAACAAGAAAGTCTGATGCTCCTTTTTTTTTTCTTTTTTTTTTGTAGGCATTGAAATACTGATAGTTGCAAGGGGTGGAATGCAAAATGTGGCCTCACTCTTGAACGCTCGAAAGAACCAAGGGTGTCCTCAAAACCAACAACAACAGCAGCAACCGCCAAACTAGCAACAGCAAAGGCCAGGCCAATCGGGCGGTGGCCGTGGAGACGGCTGTGGAAGCGGTCGCAATGGCGAAAGTTCAAGTACCCCCAGCAGGGGACGAGGGGAAGGCCGAGGGGCCACCCCAGACAACAGGATTGTCCCCCGCTGAGGGGGCGGTTCCAACCAACGAGGTGAGGAGTGGCCTCTTCAAATCGCTCCCAACGAGCATCAGGGGCAATGCACAGGCGTTGTCATTAGGGAAATTCCGAAGAACCATGCAGAACCACCAGCCACCAATCCACCATCTACTTCCCGCCGCCCGCCTCAGCCTCGCCCCACCCCACGACTTTCTTCCTTCCCCGCCCAACACCAGACAACCGCTGCCCTTCTCCTCCTTCGATCCACCGCCGCCACCGACCCCTTATTCTTCCCCGATTCACCGTCACCGTCGCCGCCCCACTCTTCTCCTTCCCCGATTCGCCGGCGGCAGTGGCCCTCACTCTTCTCCTTCCCCGACCAACAGCCGCCGCCAGCCCCCTTCTCCTTCCCCGACCAACAGCCGCGGAGCCCCCCCCCCCCCCCACACACACACACAAACACACACACAGACATATATATATGTATATATATATATATCATTAAGGGTATTATATACATTTTGTCCAAAAAAAACACATTTCTACACGCAGTCAGTGCGCGTGCAGGACAAACAACTCGTTCAGGGTTTTTTTTGCAAAATTTTAGAAAACACAGGGTTTTTTGGATGATATTCCATATGTCGGAGTTTTTTCAACTCTTTTCGCCTAACACAGTGTAGTTTCGTGCATTTTTCTCTGGTCAAAAGTTGGGTAACGTTCAAGTGTTTAAAACAAAAAAAACAGAAGTGCTCTGTTAGAATGGCGGGTAACAAATCCTTATGTTGTAATGAGCTTTTAAGGGGGCCAGCTTACCGGTCAGGCCTCTCACTGATCTGATAACTAGTATCGCCTACCCGCCCAACTCTATCAGCAGGCCCTTTCTTTTGCATGACTTAAAAAAGTTTCTCATGGCCCAATTGTTATTACAGTGTTCTCTACCATAGAATTTGGTCATCGGGTCAACCCAGCGGCTTCTATGAGAAAGGCGGCGCAAAGTAGGCTCAGGGGTGGGCCGACAAAGGGGGGAAAAGCGAAAGACCTTTTCTAGTCCCCCTGACGGAACAAGGGAATGAAAGGCCGAGAGGCATTAAATACATGAATTTCAACTAAACACTTACCATACTTTGTTAGTTGTATTTGTATTATCCCATGACGCTTTTGGATTGTAATGAATAACAGGGACTTGGCTTCTTATCTCTATCAGCTGCAATAAGTTCTTCCAACTCTACTGCTTGCGAGAATGCTGCAAATGACACGAACATCTCATGCACTCCTTCTCAGCTCCACACGTTATTATTCTTCTTCGTCTCTTTGTACTTGGTTGCATTAGCTCAAGGAGGGCATAAGCCTTGTTTACAAGCTTTTGGGGCCGATCAGTTTGACGTGGAAGATAAACAGGAAATTGAAGCGAAAAGCACTTTCTTTAACTGGTATTTTTGGTTCTCCTGTTTTGGTATTTTGATAGCCTTCTTGGTCTTGAACTACATTCAAGATAATATCAGTTGGGCTATCGGGTTTGGGATCCCGGCTGCTGTCATGTGCTTTGCTCTGATTCTGTTCTTGATTGGAACTGGAACTTATCGGTTTCGTGTTAATGGGAGGGGAAGACGAAGGTGGCCACTTCTGGGAAATGCTTCACGAACTCCGCCTCAAGAATGCACTCAATCCGAGTAAGTGAATTATGTTTAAGTTTTCATGATTTGTTGTATAACATTAACAGGTCTCATTTCCGTAAGTACGAATATGATGCTCAACTAATGCACACGTAAGTTTCATAGTCTCATATTAGTTTAACTTTGGAAGCGGGCAGGGATGAAAATTTAATTTTGAAAATTATGGATAAATTACAGTCAGAGGGATGCAACTGATAATTTAGTGATTTCCAACGGGTCAAATGTTCTGTTCCACTGTCTATATTTCATTGGATATTCTACTAGTTGGATGGACTTCATGTATGCAAAGGTGGAATACATCTATGGCTGGATTACATAGATGAAATAAGAATGTGGAAACCAAGATTTGACACCATTAACTTGTATTTACAGACCTTTGATTCAAACGTTTCTGCGTCTTTGAACAGGTTTACAGATATAGCATTACTCATACAGGATGATACAACAGAAGATGATCCAAAAACTAGCCCCAAAAATGATATTCGCCAGGAGGCAAAGGCTATTCTTGAACTTGTTCCAATATGGTCCACATGTTTGGGACACTCCATCGTATACGCACAGCCTTCGACTCTATTCACAAAGCAAGCCATGACATTAGACCGTCGCATCATTTCCACCTTTCAAATGCCAGCCGCTTCGCTTCAGCTCTTTATTCCCGTAGCCATTGTCATGTTCATCCCAATCTACGACCGCATTCTGGTTCCCATATTTAGATCTATTACGAAAAAGCCATCAGGCATATCAAAGCTCCAGAGAATAGGCACAGGGCTATTTCTGTCACTAACTTCCATACTTGTTGCTGCATTTGTGGAAAGAAATCGTCTTTTAACCGCCTTTGAAAATGGGCTCGTGGATATGCCGAAAGCTGTAGTCCCAATGAGCCTGTGGTGGTTGGTGCCTCAATATGTGCTTGCTGGGATTGCTGATGTATTTGCTATGGCTGGTCTTCAGGAATTTTTCTATGATGAGGTTCCTCTTGAAATGAAGAGTTTTGGCATTGCTTTGTATCTTAGTGTACTTGGGATGGGGAGCTTTTTGAGCAGTTTTCTTGTGTCTGTCATTCAGAAGATGACGAGCGTAGACGGCAGAGATGGTTGGTTTTCCGATAACTTGAATCGGGCGCATCTCGATTACTTCTATTGGTTTTTAGCTGGAATTTGCGCATTTTTGTTGGTGGCCTTCGTTTATTTCGCCGGGTCTTTTCATTGTCATCGAAGATCGATCGTGATCAGTGAATGAGTGTGTGCAGGTTTCATCTGCAGATTTAGTGTACTCGTTCTCGTAGTTTGCCTAGAGTGTAATCTATAGTGAACTGACATCTGTGCGGGAGACCTCTCATGTTATAAATTTTAGAAAGAATCTGCACTGTTGTTCTTCCTATCCGTGCATCTTTAGAATGTAACGTAGTTGCTTTGCATTTCTGAACGAATTTAAAGTATAACACTATTTGAATTTCTGAAAAAAAAAAGTATAACAAAATTTTGCTGTAAATTAATTACTACTAGCTAGGGTGGAGAATTTTAATCTAATTAACTGATACCAAGATGACGTGGTTAATGGGTTCATTAGCTAAGGCAAGGTCCTGGGTTTGAATCCCCCTTGGATGTGCTTGTGCTAAAAAAAAAAAAAAAAAAACTGGAGAAAATTATCAAAATCGTCCCGTAAAGTGAGTCATTTTTAGTTTTGGTCCCAACAGTTGTCAATGTCTCACTTTTGGTCCCATAAAGTGGCATTTGTCTTAATTTTGGTCCCATTGACCATTTTCCGTCTAAGTTAACGTTTGACCGTTAAAAAAATTTACTTTTTATCCTATTTTCTTAAAAAAGTTACTTTTTATTCCGTTAAAAAAAATTACTTTCACTGTTAAAATATTATATATATATATAATATTATATTATACGTATATATACATATATTATATTATATATATATTATATTATATTATACGTATTATATATATATATATATATATATATTTATTATACACGTATAATATATTATATATAAATATATATATATATATATATATATATATATATATATATATATATATTATACATATTATATATATATGTATACTATATATTATAAAATATTATATATACATATTATACATATATATATACAGGTATTATATATGTATGTATATATACGTTAAATGTATCATATATGTGTATATATACATATATATATATATATACACATATTATTTATGTATGTATATATAGGTTTTATGTTTCATATATGTGTATATACAGATATTTTATATATATTATTATGTTATATTATATTATACAATATTATATTATACGTATTATATATATATATATATATATATATATATATATATATATATATATACCTATATGTATATTATATTATATTATATATATATATATATATATATATATATATATTATATTATAAAATATTATATATACATATGTTATATATATACACGTATTATATATGTGTATATACGTATTATAATATATAATAAATATATATATTATATATAATATTATATTATATTTTGTTTAGGGTGAAAATATACGATTTAAATAGTTTGGGGGTGAAAATATGGAATTTAAATAGTTTGGGGTAGTTTTGAAAATATAAAAGAACCAAAAGGGCTAAAAAGTTATTTTTTTAACTGTCAAACGTTAACTTAAACGGAAAATGATCAATGGGACCAAAATTAAGACAAATGTCACTTTGTGGGACCAAAAGTGAGACATTGGCAACTGTTGGGATCAAAACTAAAAGTGGCTCACTTTACGGGACGATTTTGATAATTTTCTCAAAAAGCTGATACCAAGATCCAAACTCGAAATAAATATTAGGGTCAATTATACTTGACCCCCAAATTAGATAGGATAATTACAGTTGGTACCTCATTTTTAGATATAATTATAGACACCACCTCTCTGGAGTTTGTTTATTACATTTAACCCCCAAAATCGCTAAAAATTTGATGATGTCAGTAAAAATATTTGTGAATACTCGAAATTAACCCTGTTGACTTCGGTCAAATTTTTATTATTGATCCTGTCCTTAGGGGTTCATTATAATTTAGTAAATTAAAATGGAGGCTATGTGTAATTTTTTATGTTAAATTTTTGATAAGATTTTTTAGTTGAAATTACTTGTTGCAACGGCCACTTCCATGTCTAATAAATATGTTATTTTCATAATTTGAAACCTATAAATGAGTTGTGTTGGAGAAACAGTTTCTTGCAACAAAAGAAAAACTAATAAAAATCTTGCAACAAGAATTGACTTGGGTGGTATCGTACCGTAAATAATTTAAGATTAAAAATTTTAGGGTATATCTGATATAGGGACCATATTATACACTGATTGCAAACTATAAAGTAAATGACACAGAATATGCTTGGTACAATGCTCAATAGCTTTATGTTACTCAATTTAAATTTGCTATGTTTTAAAACCCTGACCGGACCGGCCGATCTGGCCGGTCCGAACAGGCCACCAAAACCAGTCCTCATTTGGACCAGTGCTGACCGTTTATAACCGGGCACAAACCCGGACCGGACCGGTTAGCGGCCCAGTGGACCGGAAATTGAATTATTTTTTTTTTAAAAATAAATTATAACACGTTTTTTGAAGAATTGCAAGAACGTTTCTTCACTAATTCAGCACTTTGATTAATTTGGCCATTTTTTGTATTTCAAACAAGAAGAAACAACCCTAATTTAGGCAACTTCACATTTCTGTTTCTTTCAACTTTCACCCGCCGCTGCCCAACCTTCCACTTAGCCAACCATCCGCCTCGTCCAGCCAACACCTCGCGCAGCCTCCGACTCGTGCAGCCGTCCTCCATCTCGCCGCCGCTCAGACCTTGCATTGCGGTGCAGCCCATCGAAAGGAGGTAAGAGCTAAAATATAAAAATCTTTACTTTATAGCTAAAATTAAAAATCTTGTTTGATTTTTGACTTTTTGTGAGTTAAAATCTGCAGTTTATAGCTAAAATCATGTTTAATTTTTGTGAGCTAAAGTCTATTATTTACCGCTATTTTTTTATTTTTTTTGTGACCTATAATCCTGAATCTTAACTAATTGCAAGCTTGTTAGCTAAAATTGTGCTTTTATTATTATTTTATATGTTATTTGAAAGGCATTGGGTTAGGCCATTGGGTGGGGAATATCCAACCCAAACCCTAATTTTTAATTAACCAAACCCCATCCAAGCCCATATATTTATATTTTATCCAAACTCAAACCCAAATCCACAACTCAATTAAATGTGGACTTGGATTGAATTTTTACCTTTAGATATCCAAATCCTAAAAATATCCAAACTCTCCACCCTTAACCTCTCAAGTGTCAACTATATTTTTTAAGTTTCACAACATTATGAAATGCATCGGTAATTGAATTATTTCCATTTCAAATTTCAATATTAATCGATAATTTGTAGATAAATTAAAACTCATGTTCTATAAATTCATGGCTAAAATATTATAAAATAGGTTTTTTTTCCTGCTTTTATATATTCATTTTAATATTTTATTATTATTATTATTATTATTATAGTAAAATTATGATTACGAATTGATTATATTTATAAATGTAAAATTAAAATTTTATTTATAGGGGTGGCACAGTTCGATAAAACTTGATCGAAATTTTGATCCGTACCGATTATTAAACTTCGGTTCAGTATTCGTTTTTTTTTTTTTTTAATTTCAATATTTAATTCGGTATCTATATATCGATACCGCACATCGTATCGTACCGAATACCAAACTTATATATATATATATATATAATAATACATATAATATTTATGCATATCGAAGCAGACAGTTGTTAATATATAATATATATAACATTTTTTTTAATATATAATATAATATATATGATACATTTACGTTTTTCAAAAATGTTTCATCAGTTTCTTTTCCAACTTCAAAATCAGTTTCGAAAACGTTTTACTTTTAATATATAATATAATATATAAGATATTATATAATGTATATATTTCTGATTTTTTTTCCAGGCTTTTTTTAATAATTTTTGCATGAAATTTCAGTAAAACAATATTTTACATGGAATTTCGGTTTTTTTCGAATCGAAATGAAGTTTGGTTCGATATTTGGTTCTTCAAAATGGTGTATCGAAGTTTCAGTCAGATTCGGTATTACCGAATGAACACCCCTATTTATTTATTGCAAAAATAATTTATCAATATTATTTATTGTAATAAAGCTAAAAATGCAAATTAAGGTAAGTACATACGGTAATCCAAGCCCATATGTAATGAACCTTATAAGTTATTTAAGTTTTTTTTTTTTTTAATTTTATAATTCAAAACTAAGATTGTGACAAGGTTACAAGCTTAATTCATTTTTTTGATGCTCGGACAAGCTTAATTAATGTGCAAATAAAAAAAAAAAAAAACAAGTATTGAACATTAAAATAGAGTTAGGAGATAGTCATATATGGGGTGCCTGTTGGGCCTTTATAATATTCAATGGGCTTGTGAATTTTGGGTCGGTTTCGAAATAAAAATCCATTGGGTTTAAATATATTAGATTTGAATTGGACTTGAATTTAAAGATTTTGATATTATTTGGATTTGGTGTCAGGCCTACAGTTAGGGCTGTCAACGGGTCGGATTCGGATCGGATTTGACCAATCCGGATCCGATTATGAAAATAGGTTACCGAATCCGAATCCGAATCCGAGTCCTGCCCCAACCAAATTCGAATTGTATCGGATCGGATAATCCGGTCGAAATATCCGACCCGATAATGATAGAATCATAGAAGAATGGAGAAGATAGCATTGAAGAGACCTCTCGCAGCAGAGCAGCTGAGAAAAGATGATGGAGAATTTTCCGGCAGAAACACGAACTAGATCTAATAGAGAAAACATTAAAACATTCTTCAAATTTTAAACATCGTATCTATATATCCGGGTGGCCGCAGCAGCACAAAGCACCAGTTGTTCAGTGGTAGGTGTCGTGTTTCTGGCGGCGGATGAAAGACTGGTGGGTATGGTGGTGGCGGACGAGGCGGACATAAGACGGCGGCTGAGTGATGAAATGGAGAGATGAAGAATGTGCACTAAGGCGACTTTTTATTTGGCCTAAAATATTTAGGGCTTGTGTTGATTTTGTTTACTCAGTTTTTAAAGTCATTCATATTTAACATGATTATCGTTTTTCTTTTAATATATATTTTCTTAAGAAAAAAAAAATTCTGGCTCTCTCTCTATATATATTATATTAAAAAATATATATAAATCTATATGTATAATATATATATATATATATATATATATATATATATATATAATCGGATTCGAATCTTTAACGGATCGAACTGTATGATTCCATACCCGATCCATTTAATTCGGATTTCGAATATTTATATTCGGATATGATTTATCCAATCTTTTTATCGAACGAATATATCAAAAATCGGATCGGATTCGGATCGAATTCGGATTAAAATGCAACCCATTGACAGTCCTAGCTACAGTGGGTGATTGAAAGTTGTATAAAATTAATGTATATATTTTTGTATGTTTTTTAGTTCATTATATTATTATTAATTAATATTTATATTATTATATATATTTAAATAATTAAATATAATTATTACGTATTTATGACGTCATACCGGTTCGATCGGTGGTCCGACCGGTAAAACCAGTAACCAGTAAGGCCTCCGATTCGACCTCCGCCCGGGTTTTAAAACATAGTAAATTTGAGAAAAGGTTCATAAATCCATCGAATTATAAATAACTAAATCTCCATATTAGTAAAAGTAAAACAAATGTTACATCCAGTTCCTAGGGAATTCTTAACACATGCAATTGGTGAGGGGAAAAAGAAGGGAAGAAAAAGATAGTAAATAATTATATACAACTTAACATATTAATTACTCTAAATGCATATAAAATATCTAAACATTACATTTAACATATTTATGATGATCGCACAACTGTCGATGGCGTCCTCAGGAAGTATAATTGGATTTGAATGATATCGGACACCATGTACAAAATATCCGTCAATTTCCAAAGTAGAATTGTGCGATAAATAGTTCTTAACGTGACACCCGTCCCTAACTCCCTCCCCTGCAATTGCACAACAAATCTCCAGGATAGTTGTTATATGCAAACCACCAAATAATTTTATCAAAAGAAAAGTGTCCTATGTATCTATATAAGATAAGGAGCTCCCTGTATGTATTCAATTCCACTGTCTGTCTGATTTCCAAGCAGCATACTGGTCCACATAATCCATGCATTCATTCAACTCGCACTACATAGAATCTCTGAGTGCATAATTATGTAATGCCATTTACTATGCAACCATTGACATTGTCTTGCTCGGCAACCATGATTCTTCAAACATGCATGTTCACCTCAGACCACCAGAAATTGTTTCTCGAACTCATTCTGAGTTTCACGTGCCGAGAGCCTTGAAGAATTCAATTCCTGGAAAAGGGCCTTGATATCGTAGCTTGAGTTACATAATTGACATTGTTTAGAGTCTGTGTCGAGCAACTTCAGGATTTGGGCTCTTGAAAGAGATGCCACTAAGGTAATATCCAGTCATATATAACATCTAAATAGATGTTTATTAACCAAAATAAAAATAAAAAGTATTTTACCAAACATTATCCAAATAATGGACAATAAGAACTGATTTCTTATGTTTCCTCGAACTCAAGAAGCACAAAAAGTTATGTACCCAAGCATATAATGACCAATTTGTTTTAGTCATAACATACTTTCATAATATGCCGGATCTCAAAACCGTAGCAAGTCCTACAAGTTTTGCAGCTTGATATTCTTGACAACTAGTTCATTTCAGCGTGATAATCAACACATATTCTTCCTTTCTTAATAGTATTAGGATTATAACCTCAAGAACATAAACATCATTGGTTGCATTTGTTCTGCCTCCTAACATTTGAATTAAATAAAATATTATATTCAAATACATTCATAACAAAGACAGAAATACATAGTTCTAAAAAAACATAATGAATTCATAAGCTACTACCACTCAGGCTAATAAATAGATCGATATTCCTACATATCGCATAGAATTCACCAAAATGTGGGGTTGATAAGCAACCAAACTCGACCAAGTTGACTTATCTACTCTGTTAAACAAAAACATATAAAAATAAATTTAAAATTATATTAAGTATTGAAAGTTATAAATAATAAATTATTTTCGTACTCCGTTTAATAAAACGTTTTTCAGCTTCAAATTTACGATGCGAAAATTTCTAACATGTGTCGCCTGAATACCCAAGGTGATTATTTCTAACATAAACTTCAAATTTTATGCTTTATCTGGGCACATCGACCCAATTATTGTCATGAGAGGTATTGACAGCTCCGATATTGAGAGATCGTTGAGACTAAAAAAATTAATCATGATATGTTTGGCTACGTGGACTTTTCGAACCTTTTGATTTCAAGGAAAGATAAGACAATGCACAAATTATCCATTACTTAAATAGTTAAATAATATTTGGTAAAATACTTTTTATTTTATAACTTAAGTATTAAAACATCTAATCATATATTAAATGCGAGTGAATATTGTTGGTTCTTTGATATGCTGCTCGTTGATACATTCATAGAAAGGCAGAAAAGCATCATAAACGATTAGTGATTGACCGAAGATTGGTAACATCACAAATTATCATCTCTTTTTTTGTTTTTCATCTCATCTCTTGACTGCTTTGAAGTTTCTTTTCAATATCAAAATTCACCATATCTGCCCAATTTAACGCTCTTATTTTGCTGTACTTTATACTACTCCCCTCATTTTCTAACCACCAAACTAGCACATTATCATTTGACCAACCACCAAATAGGAAACAACAATTAAATCCAATTGAAACTCAAGAAAAAAGTGAAAAACAAAACTAAAAAGAAATGAAAAAGAATTCGGTTGAAAAGCATACCTCAAAACCTGGTCTGCATTCCATTTCTAAATAGTGACTAACCCTTGTGCAGCACAATGTAGAAATGTCTGAATTCTTGGATCTAGAGGGAGTATTCTCAAAGCACTTATACGCCTCCATATAGCAAATTGCTTCGAATAACAGATTGGTATTTACCTAAGTAAAAGATGGTAACTCATTACTTAAAAGTTATGATGACACTGTAAGAAGTTAGAAAATAAATCACAACATATGTCTATCAACTTTATGTATGAACAATCAGCCAAACTGTTGATCCAGTTAGACAGCCAAAGGTAAGACCAGAAAATAAAGTGTCCTTTAAATATGTGTTCATTTGAACTTGAATATACACGTTGTTAACAACATGACAAGAAGTAAGGCGCAGTTTCCTGGTACAAGTCTGATTAGTTGTTACTCAATGACTTCAAATGTATATATTGATGAGACATTAATAGGTTACTGCAGCATTTGAACATGCAATAATGATGGCACATCAAAAACCTAGTCATTACAAGGTAAATGGAGTTAATAAGGAAAGTGGGCGTGCGACAAATTATTTAAGAGTTAAGACAAACTACATAAGCAAATTTAGATGAAATCAAACACTAAATGTTGCGATAAGAACAATTTTCTGACGTAATAAACCGAAAACCATATGAATTAGCATGAGCTTGGCCCTCTCTTGTTCTAGGATTGGCCTGGAAATGTTACCTTTTCAAGCTTCTTGGTCGGTTTCCCCTGTAGTGCTAGCTCCTTTGCAATGGATTTTCCCCTGTAGTGTGCTAGCTTCTTTGGCCTGTTGCTGCATCTTTATGTTTTTCAGATCTGGTTTGTTTTGCATCGGGAAAAAAAAATTATGAGTTTCTTATTTCTTAAATCCCTCGATTAAGTTTGTGGATATGAATCACGTAATCAGTTTCCCTTCTTCTTTATGATAAAGTGGAAAAATATATAATCATGTTCACAAAGTTAACTTTATGAAAAAGCCATCTGCCAAGAGGCGACTTTTCCAAATGTTCAAGAAAAATAATTACAATTTGTTGAATAATGAGTTTTGGCCTTATTCACCCCCCAAAGCTAGTTGTTGAGAACAGGTTTGTCATGCCATTATATATTGAACGCCACATCACTAATTATTCGATGTGGGACATTTGGGACATTTAACACACCCCCGTCACGCCCAAATTGGTGCGTGAACATTGTAGGAATAAACATCTGCAAGCCGCAGGAATGAAACATCTGCAAGTCGGGTGGAGAGACAGGCACAGGAATCGAACATCTGTGAACCTGCTCTGATACCATATTGAATAATGAGCTTTGTCCTTACTCACCCCCAAAAGCTAGCTGTTGAGGAGAGGTTTGCCATGCCATTATATATTGAACACCACATCACTAATTATTCGATGTGGGACATTTAACACACCCCCGTCACGCCCAAATTGGTGCGTGAACCACTACAAGAAAACAGGCGAAATCCGAGGGAAAAATTCCCTCGGAATTCCCTCGACAATTCCGAGGGAATATTTCCCTCGGAAATTTCCGAGGGACTTCCGAGGGAATTCGCCAAATTAATTTCCGAGGGAATATTCCCTCGGAAATCCCTCAGAAATGTTAGCGCCAACGTTAGCCGCCAAGTTTTCCGAGGGATTTCCGAGGGAAAATTCCCTCGGAAAATTAAAATTTAATTAATTTTTAAATTAGAACTAGTTTCCGAGGGAATTTCCGAGGGAATTTTCCCTTGGAAAATAAAAAATTATTAATTTTTAAACTAAAATTAGTTTCCGAGGGAATTTCCGAGGGAAAATTCCCTCGAAAAATTAATACATAAATAATTTTTAAACTGAAACTAGTTTCCGAGGGAATTATTCCTTCGAAAATGTTCTAATATTAATTTTTGAATTTTCCGAGGGAATTTTCCGACGGAAATTCCCTCGGAAAATAAAAAAATATTAATTTTTAAACTAAAATTAGTTTCCGAGGGAATTCTGAGGGAAAGTGGAAATTCCCTCGGAATTCCCTCGAAAATTGCAATTATTATTTTTAAAATTAAAGAATTATTATAATTTATTAATTTTATCTATAGTCAATGATAATTGATCCGGCTCGAAAATGGTTTAGCTGAGTTGGAGGTCTAAATGGCAATCTCGGGTCGATCAGTCAAGAATTTGTAGACGTGGGCTCTTTAATCGATCTGAAAACACTCGAAACACACGTGAGCTCAAAGGCCAAATTGGAGACTTGGGGTTGGACCCAAGTTTGGCACTCCGACGCTCAAGTCAGTGGAAGGTTTTTAGAGAGAGAATTAAATGCTGAGAAGCGAAATAAATGCTCTTAAATTGCTTACCAACTACTGTTCAAGACTTGGTATTTATAGTCAGGAGCAATTAACACAGTAGTGCGTGTACCGCAGCTATGTATTAAATGCTCTGCAGTCGATCGGGTCGTTTGTCGGGCGCCTGAGCGGGTGCCTTGGGGTCAGGTGTACTTTGTTTCCCTTTTGGGCGTAGACATGTACCGGGGGCATTAAATGCACTGTAGCGCGTCTGGCCGTGGTGAATAGGGGAGTAACACGTGTCCCGACAAAGATGTTTTATGGCATCTTGTCGCCAGGTGACGCAGGATCCCGATCCGAGAGATCGAGGTCAGGCGGGTCGTAATGAAGTATGTTGGCAATGGGGAACCCGTAAATGGGGTCGAGTTCGACCCCACCCCTTGTGCGGGATAAGGACGTTTCATACGTGGCTCCCATGCGGGAACAAGGATGGACGGTCCATTGCGGATTATGGGATCGGATCGATCCCCTGAGGTGCAACGGATCGGATCGATCCGTACTCGGGATAGGGATCGGATCGATCCCATGAGGAGCATGGGATCGGATCAATCCATTGAGGTGCAAAGGATCGAATCGATCCGCTCTCGGAGGGGGACCGGATCGATCCCTTGAGGAGCATGGGATCGGATCGATCCATTGAGGGGCAAGGGATCGAATCGATCCGCTCTCGGGCCAGGGATCGGATCGATCCATTGAGCCTAGGGATCGGATCGGCGGTTCCTTGAGGGATCGATCCCATTTGGTGGTAGGGATCGAACTTCATCCGTCAAGGCGAACCGGATCGGGTTCGATTCGTTGATCCTTTCACGCTGGGACCTTGGTCCGCTTGAGGTGGTGAGATGTCCAAGTGGCTTCCTCTGGGGGCGTGCCACGTGGCTCGGCCATTTTATGCCATATCAGAGGCCCCCCAAATTACCGGCGTGAATTTTCGCGTGGGTAATTTTCATAGCTCTGGCGGTAATCTTCGCGTCCCGATTCATTAAGTCTGGTTCGTTACCTCTTTAATGGGTCCGCCCTTTAATCGATTCGGTCTTTGAGGCAAACAATGACAGCTCCATTTCGCGCTTCGAGGGAAAGCGATGCGGTCTCCCGTGCACGGTGAACGCATCGTTTTACGCTTCGAGAAAAGTATTGCGGTCCTCTAGGTGTGACAGCGGTCTCGTTTCGCGTATTGAGGGGAGAGGTGGCTCGGTCTTCTAGGTGCATTGATGGCCAAGGTGCGTACTTCGAGGGGTCACTTTTCCCCTCCTATAAATAAGTGGGCACCCCCTTTCTCATTTCACACCCTCTTGCTCAACAAAATCGATCCGTTCCTTCCTTCATTCGCTTCGGTTTCGAACAGCAAACATTCGTTCCTAAGGCGAAAGGAGAATGGTAATTTTGTCGATTCTCCGATCCCCTTTATTTCTTCTAAGTGAGAGAAAAATGTCGAGAGGGCCGTATATGTGTGTGGTCTCTGATGAGAGCGAGGTGGAGGAGCCGTTCAACCCATCCGCGGGTTACTCCGGTTCCGCGGGCGGCGTCCCCCCGTTGCCCAACATGGATTTCGGGTCATTCTTTGATTCTTCCGACGAGGTGCGGGTTCAGGAATTCCGGGCAAGCCGTGGCCGGGCTTCGTCCTCGAGACCCCGACGCCGGATCGAGGAAGCAGAGGAAGGCGAGGAAGAGGGAGAGGAAGAGGGGCCGGAGGAAGGTACTTCCGGCCGTCCCCGGGGGCGATCCGGGCATGTCTACCGAACTCTGTCCGACGTTGCCAAGAGAACGTCGACGTTGCCGGACAAAGAGTTTCGGGAAGTTTGCAATTGGTGCAGCGGGGTGCCCGAGGGGGTTATGGCGCGGTTACCTTTAGAAGGGGAGACGGTAGGGGCTCCGCAATCCAAACATGCTTTCGGCCTGTACCATGCGACAATGAAGTACGGATTCCGATTTCCGACCCACCCGTTGGTGTCAACTTTTCTCGACCGGGTGAATCTGTGTCCGGCTCAGCTTGTGCCGAACTCCTACGCTTTGATGTATAGTGCGATCATCATTATAAAGTGTTTGGGGTTCGAGCCCCGATTTGAGGATTTTGGAGAGTTTTTTCTGCTTGTCAACTCTCCCAAGTCTGGGGTCGGTTACTATTACCTCCAGGCCAGGTCGGGTCGGAAACTTGTTGATATCCCGGTTACCTCTCATGGGCTTGGTTGGAAGGA
This sequence comes from Lantana camara, assembly GCA_037501455.1. Classification (NCBI taxonomy): domain Eukaryota; kingdom Viridiplantae; phylum Streptophyta; class Magnoliopsida; order Lamiales; family Verbenaceae; genus Lantana; species Lantana camara. The sequence continues at coordinate 21,884,230 of CM074855.1, read as the reverse complement.
AAGATTTTTCTTCATCGATTGCTCCATGCCTCTTCCCTTCCGTTCGACCTGGACCACTACGGAACCTAAAAAGCTCCCGACAAGGAAAAGCGCTTGGCTTCACAAGAAGCGGGTTTTCGAGCTCCTGACCAGCCTGGGCCCACTCGATCCTGATTACTTGACGAGGACGGGGCACTTGGTCGAGGCGGGTTTGGTCCCGGGGACGAGGTTACGGAATTTCCACTTCGGTGAGCCTCCGCCTCAGGCCGGACCCGCCCGATCGGGTTACGTGCCAAACGATCCGTCACGGGGTCGAGTTCGATCCGCCATATCGGATCGATATTGATCCGGTTGGGGTCGGGATCGAATTTGTGGCCGGATCGAATGGATCCGTTTGAACCGGATCGTGTTTGAACTCTTGCTTTTATATATACTCATATTCGGCGCCCTTCTTTTTCAAGGTACTAATCGATCCCTTTCTGCAGGTCTGCATATCTTAGCCATGAGTCGCGCGGAAAGGGTGAGGAGGACGATGAAGCTGAAAAAGGGCGAGTCGATCCCACAGGATGAACGGGAAAGGATTGACCACGCTATAGCTGCGATCCACGGAGCTCTGCCGGAAGCTCAAGCCGAGGCCCAACAACCCCGTCGAAGGGTCCCCCCGAACCCTCAACCCATGGAAGATGTCCAAGAGCCGGGGCAGGCCTCGGATGCGGTCGAGCCCGATCCTGAGGACCCCGATCAAGTAATAAATTTGGACCATTTAGATCTTTATTTCGACTTCGACGAAAATCTTTATGACCTGACTCTTCCCCAGGAGGAACAGCTGGAGTCTAACAGGCGCCTGAGAAAAAGGAAGAAGAGAGTGACTGTGGAAGAGGTGCCGGTCGAAATCGAGGGGGATTCCAGCGGGTCGGATATTGAGAGTAAGTTGCTGAACTTTAAACAGACTCCACCACCTCAATGGCCTAGTGAACTTGAGAGAGTCCGGAAGGATGGATCGATTCGGAACCTTGGCGTCGGGCACCCCGATATCAGCTTGTTGTCCTCACTTTTCAACACCGGTTGTGTGGTCGACGAACAACGCGTAATTCATAAGGAGCCGGTCGATCACCAGAGGTATAGGATCAGCAAGGCTATTTTCGGCGTAAGTGCTTCTCCCTTATATCTGTTTCTTTCCCCCTCCTTGTGTTCGTCTCGATCCCGTGTATTCGGCTCGTAATCGATCCGACCCCAAACGGGTCGATATCGATCCGATACCGCGTCGGATCAAATTGATCCTCTGCATCGGGTCGTTTATTCTTACGTATTCTTGCTTTGCTGAGCCATGACAATTCTCGTCTCTATGAACAGGATATCCTCCCAGCCGCCATCAGCTTGTCCCAGAAGGCGGAGGTTTATCAAGAAGAGGTGGCCAAGTACAAGGAGAAGTACAGGGCTGCCAAGGCCATGCTTAGGTCAGCCAAGGCGGAGAAGGTAGCTGAGCTACAGGAACGGCTGGACGAGCTGATGAGCCTTAGGGAGGAAGAGGCCCAAACGCGTGCCGCGGAGTTGCAGAGTGCCCTCGATCGGATGGAGGATTTGGAGAAAGTCCTACAGGCTCGTGAAACCGAACTCAATGAGATCCGGGCCGAAACCAAGGAGAAGGTCCAACAAGCGAAGGCCGAGGGGGAAGCGGTGTCCCGAGCGGCCGCGTTGGCGGAAGGACAGGCCAAGATCGACGCCCTGATTGAGTCTTTTCGGAAGGCTAAGGGCCCGATCGAGCAGTACGCGGTTCGTGAGTTTATGGAAGGTCCCGCCTTCGACGAGGCGAACACGGTCATGGCCGCGATCGACATGGAGGCTGGCTTTAAGATTGCGCGCAATCAGCTCAAGGCTCAGGGCCTGATTCCGGTGTCCTTCGACGAGTCTTCCATCGGCCTAGACAAACCCGATCCGTATCCCGACCCGTTGGAGGAAGATGCCGAACCTCCTGTGGACATCGATTGGCGTCACCACAAGTACGGGTTTGCCATTGACATGGCCTACGCCAAGAGGGATAAGAGAGATCCCGTCTACGAGCTTCCTCCTCCGGTCGATATTGAGAGCTTCCTACCGTCGACCCGACGCAGTCGAAAAAAGTCCTCGGGCCGTACGGGCGCCTCGGGTTTATCTCCTTCTTAGCCTTGATAGCTTCATGTATTTTTATTTATTTTCATTTTAAAGACCATTTTCATTTGACCCAACGGCCGGGGATGTCGCCGCGTGAACACTTCGTTGCTTTGTTCTCACGCTTTATTTCCCATTACAATATTCTTCGGATTTCATGTATGGTGCGATGGGTCGTGTCCGATCCCCAGGCTTTTTTTTTTTTGGGGGTGGGTTTGATCCCGAAGAGTTTGATCCAGAATTTCGCGTGAGGGATCGAATTCGATCCGGTTCGGTTTAGGGGATCGAGATCGATCCCTACTTGCGTGGGATCGAGCTCGACCCCTACTTTCGATCCGATTGGTCATGAAGGGATCGATTTCGATCCCTATTTGTGCGGGGTTTCGAGTTTGGGTTCCCCCGTCCTAAGTATTTTTCATCGTTAGTCCCGTTCTCGTCGGGTCGTTGAACGACCTCGTTGGACTTGGGGATTTGTAAGTACGACAAAATAACCAAATAAATACATGATAGCATGATCGTGGATCTAATGCCAAATGAATACACATTATATAAAAACGACTATGGACTTTCATCGAAAGGATCGGAGTCGATCCGTAGATGGGATCGGGACCGGTCTTTGAACGGGCTCCGGTTCGATCGACTATACAAGATAGGTGTTTTTATACATAAAACTTCTTCAGGTTGTGCGCGTTCCAGGGTCTCGGTAGGGGCACTCCGGCCATATCTTCGAGCTGATACGCCATGTTCTTGCCTACTTTTGTAACCCGATAGGGACCTTCCCAATTGGGTTCGAGTTTTCCCACATGCTGGAGGACCTCTACCTTCTTCAACACTAGATCCCCGATCTGGAATGTACGGGGTCTGACGTGTTTGTTGTATGATCGGGTCGCGGCCGCCTTGTATTGTTTAATCTTCTGGTATGCGCGTTCGCGCTTTTCCTCAATCAGATCCAAGTCAGCGGACCGATTTTCGTTATTCCTGTCGAGCTGGTATTGACTGACGCGGGCTGTTTCGTGTAGCAACTCCGATGGGATCACTGCCTCTGATCCGTATACCAGGGAGTAGGGGGTTTGGCCCGTCGCCGTTCTGGGGGTCGTTCGATAAGCACAGAGGACCCCGTCGAGTTCGTCTGCCCACGACCCCAACTTGGCATCGAGACGGGTCTTCAAATTTTGAATGATGATCCGGTTGGCGACTTCGGCTTGGCCATTCGTTTGGGGGTGGCCGACGGTGGTGAACCTGAGGTCGATTCCGATATCTCGACAGTAGCTTTTGGTGTTCTCGCTTCGGAACTGGGGCCCATTGTCATAGATGAGAACCCTCGGGACCCCAAAGCGGCAGATTATACTCTTCCAGAGGAAATTTCTTATCACCGCGTCAGTTATCTTTGGGACTGCTTCGGCTTCGACCCATTTTGAGAAGTACTCGACGACTACTATAGCGAAGCGTTTTTACCAAGGGGCCAGGGGGAAAGGACCAATAATATCGATCCCCCATTGATCGAAGGGCCATGAGACATCGATCGCGATCATGGTTGCGGGATGCGTGTGTATGAGGTTGCCGTGTTTTTGGCACTTGGGGCATTTCATTGAGTGCAGCTTTGCGTCTTGGATTAGGGTCGGCCAGAAATACCCGCTTCTTAAGATTTTTTTAGCTAGGGCTCGACCCCCTGAGTGGTTCCCGCAGTTCCCTTCGTGGACTTCTTCTAACACATCTTTGGCCTGACTTGGGCGGAGGCACCTTAGCGGTGGACCTGTGAATGATTTCTTGAACAATCTCCCTTCGCGGTCCAGTAGGTATAGCAGCGAGCGGTATTTCATCCGCCTCGCCTCTAACCGGCTTTGAGGTAGTGTCCCATCCTTTAGGTAGGAGACCAAACTATCCATCCAACATGGCTCCTCCGGGTCGATCGCCGTGATATCGATCCGATCCGGGTCGATGACCCGGCCGGGTGAGACGTGAAATGAGATGGTCCCGTCCCGGGTGCCCTGAAGGCCGTTCGTGAGTTTGGACAATGCGTCCGCTCGGGTGTTTTCTTCACGGGGGACTTGCTCGATCCGAAATTCTTTGAATTTTGAGGCTAACTCTTTAACCATCTTGAGATAATCCGCCATCGATTCTTCCCTTGCTTCATACGTGCCGTTGACCTGACCCGCGACAAGCTGGGAGTCGGTCACGACGGCCAATCGGTCGACCCGATGTTTTGCAGCGAACTTTAGTCCTGCGATGAGTGCCTCGTATTCTGCTTCGTTATTGGTGGCCTTGAAGTCTAGGCGGACGGTAAAATCGAACGGTGTACCATCCGAACTGATTAGTGATATCCCCACCCCTCCCCCCTTGGAGGTCGATGAGCCGTCAACGTACATTGTCCAACTCAAGGGATCGGGGGCGTTCTTTGGGGGCTTCGTGTTCTTTTCGACTAAAAAGTCAGCCAGAACCTGAGCTTGTTGGGCGAGGCGATGTTGGAAAGTGATGTCATGCTCGCTTAGCTCCACCGCCCATTTCATCATTCGACCCGAGACATCGGGTTTGGACAAGACTTGTCTAAGGGGTTGGTCAGTTAGCACCACAATCGGGTGCGCCTGGAAATAGGGTCGTAATTTTTGAGCCGCGTGTGTCAACGCGAAGACAAACTTTTCGATCTCAAGGTAGTTTCGCTCTGCCCCGTGTAAGATTTTACTCAGATAATAGATGGGCATGTGTTTTCGATCCCTAATTGCGACGAGGACCGAACTAAAAGTTTCGTTGGAAAGGGAGAGATAGAGGTACAAGGTCTCCCCTTCGTTGGGCTTGGCCAACAACGGTGGAGATGCCAGGTACTCTTTAAGTTGCTCAAAGGCTCTATCACACTCCTCATTCCATTCGAACTTTTTTAGGTTTCGTAATATTTTGAAGAAGGGCAGGTTCCATTCGGATGATCGGGATATGAACCGATTTAGGGAAATGATCCGGCCGACCAAAGATTGGACTTGGCTTATGCAGTCGGGTCGAGGTATGACCTGGATTGCCTTGATTTTGGCCGGGTTCGCTTCGATCCCCCGCTGGCTAACCATATAGCCGAGGAATTTTCCCCCTTCGACCCCAAAGGTGCATTTGTCCGGGTTAAGCTTCATACCGTACCCCCTGAGGATTTCAAACACTCGACCCAGGTGGCCGAGATGATCACACGCCTGTTTGCTCTTTACGATCATATCATCCACGTAGACTTCCATCGTCTTCCCGAACTCTTCCTTAAACATCTTGTTCACCAACCTCTGGTAGGTTGCTCCGGCATTTTTGAGGCCGAACGGCATTACTTTAAAACAGTAAATGCCCTTGATTGTTATAAAAGCGGTGTGGGGTCGATCTTCGGGCGCCATGGAGATCTGATAGTATCCCTGAAAGGCGTCCATCATGCTCAGCATTTCGCACCCAGCTGTCGAATCGACGAGCTGATCGATCCGAGGGAGCGGGTAAGGGTCCTTTGGGCACGCCTTATTTAGATCCGTGAAATCGTTACACATTCTCCACTTACCCCCCGTCTTCTGTACCAAGACAACGTTACATAGCCAATCGACATATTGGGTCGGGGTCACGTAACCCGCATCGAGCAATTTATTGACCTCGGCCTCGATGATCTCGTTTCTTTCTTTGCTTTGCGTTCTTAGCTTCTGTTTTATGGGTCTGTGAGTGGGATCGAGGCCGAGGCGATGGCAGATCACCTTCGGGTCGATCCCCATAAGATCCTTCGCAGTCCACGCAAACACGTCTGCATTTTCTTGGAGGAACTCAATCATCATCATCTCGTGGTGGGGGTTCATGTTGGCCCCGATCTTCGTTGATTTGTTGCTGTCGTTCGGGTCGAGGGGTATGTGTTTCAAAGAGTCAGAAGGCTCGATCCGACCCACTGCTTTCCTCTTTTGGGCTACGCGTGATCCTTCGGCTTCTAACTTGGGCGCAGCGAGATCGACATCCGAGCTCGTGTAAGTCTGGAGATCAAGACATTCGCTCGCGTCTTTCTCCTTGTCTTTTGGTTCCTTAAGGGTGATCGCATAACATGCCCAGCTGTCCGGGACGTCACACTCCACTTCCCCGACCCCGTTAGGGGTTGGCATTTTCAACTTCTGGTGGTAGGTGGAGATTATGGCTCTGAATTGAATGAGGCCGGGTCGGCCAAAAATCATGTTGTAAGCGAGGGGCATGTTTACCACAACGTACTCGACCTCTTGGGTAACTCGCTGAGGCGATGTTCCCATCGAAGTGAGCAGTTTGATGCGCCCAAGCGGGACAACCTGGGATCCTCCGAAGCCGGATAGAGGCGTTCGGATCGGATCTAATTTCAAGTTATGCAGTTTCATTTTTACAAGCGTAGAGTAAATGATAATGTTCGTGCTACTTCCATTGTCAACAAGGCATTTGGTTACATTGTAATTAGCCACTCCCAAGGTCACCACCATCGGACAACTAGGCGTTTCACCCTCCCGATGTGGGCCAGAGTGGCTGTCATTTTCGCTAAAGCTAACCTCTTGCCTCTCCCACTCTTTGCTTTGCTCGATCTGGAGGACCTCCTCGCGCGGACCGTTGTATTCTCGAGCCGCCCTCCGGACGTTCTTCTTTCTGGCAGCGTTGGAATCACCGCCCTCGTGCCCCCCGGCGATCATGTAGATAGTGCCGTTAGTCGGGGGGTTGTCCTCAGTCCTTTCGAGGGGCTGCTTTCCGGACCTTCTGGACGGGGATCGGGATCGAGATCGATCCCGAGGCTGATCTTGGCTCCGACCGGCCTTCTCAGAATAGTGATCGATCTTGCGAACAAAGTCCTTCAGGTGCCCTCCTCGGATGAGCCTTTCGATCTCGTCGCGGAGAGCGTTGCACTCCTCGGTGGTATGACCCCATTGCTGATGGTATCCGCAATACTTCCCTGATTTCTGGGCTTTGGGGCCTTCCCGGATGGTTTTGGGTTTATTCAGAAGCTTTTTGTCCATGACTGCGAAGATTTGTTGGACGGTTGTATTGAGGGGGACGTAGTTCCTCCGATCGATTTGGGCCGGCGGATCGACCCTACCCTTCGATTTTTTGGGCTCGAACCCCTTTCGGGTCGAGGTTGGCATCGACCCGTAGTGATGACTTTCTGGAGCGGGCGAAGGAGCGGGCCCATGAGCTAACGCCATTTCCTCGACCCGCATGAAACCATGGGCGAGGTCTTGGATTTCAGTCAAGTTTTTGGGTCCGGCCCTGACTATCTCATCCGCCCACAGACGGTTGCGTAGCGCTCGATGGACGACCGGAAGCAGGGTGTGCATCGTCGGGTCCTCGACCCGAACCACTTCCCTTGAGAATCGGGTGAAGAAGTCTCGAAGGGATTCCCCCTTTTCCTGTCGGAGGTTGTTGAGGTAAGAAGGAGGCAGTTTTTCCCCTGCCATGGAGGAGAAGTGAGCAAGGAACCGATCGGTAAAGTGATTGTAGGTTCGAATGCATCGTGGCGGCAGGCGGATGAACCAGTCCTGCGCCGGGCCTGTTAGAGTGGTAACAAATATCTTGGCCCAAATCTGTTGCGGGTGGGCATGAAGCAACATTCTATTCTCGAAAGAAGTGACATGTTTTTCGGGATCGGTCGTCCCGTTGTACAGAGGCAACCCCGAGGGGATTCGATCTCCGTCGCAGGTTATACGGAGAATATCTTCAGAAAATGGGGAGGCTTCCTCCCTGTCGGATCGATAGTGGAGGGGTCGGCGGCTCAACCCCGCGCGCAGATCGACCTGCCTCTGGGAGACCACTGATCCTTGGTCCCCCAGGCGGTCTTGCACTCGTCTGCGGGGCGGATCGACACATCGATCCGGGTCGTTCTCCTTACGGGCGGCAGCGATTCTAGCCGCCTGATCGCGGGCGGATCGAGTGGGTATCCGGGCCCGTAAATCATCGTATTCTTCATGGTCGTCATCGACCGCTTGTTTGCCGCGATTCGCGCGGCTAGGATGTTCCGAGTCCCCATGACCCTCCGACGGGACCTGTTTGCCTTCTCCCGCGGGCGACAGGGGAGGTGCATATCCTTGGACCGGTACCTGGCCTGCGCCCGTCTGGGGGGGAAGGCCCCAGATGACCTGAACGGGTCCGCCGTTGAGTGGCTGGAGGTAATAGGGGACAGCAGACCCGTAAGTCTGTGCTGTGGGTCCCAGTCCACTGGCTATTACTGGGCTGGGGATAGTAGCAGGGCTCGCCCTTGGCAGCTCAGGGCGTCTCGGTTCCCGGCCCTCTACTTGGGCCTGTTCGATCTCAACCCTCCATTGATCGAGGAAGGTGTCGAGGTCGGCCTGCGTAATGGCGACCCTCGGCGCGGCCTCGGTTTGAGGCATGATCACACTGGCGCTGGGGCCAGCGATCCCGACGACGGGGGGAGCAGTGGGGAGATGACCAAGCGGCGCGTTGGTGTCGTGCCTGCCTTTGGTGACCTCCTCCAAGTCCTCCTCCTGTCGGGTCTTCCTTGTGTTCACCATGATTGCAAGAAGAAAGAAAGTGTTTCACTCAAGATCGAGGTAGAGAGAAGTGTAGTGTTTTCCCACAGACGGCGCCAAACTGATCCGGCTCGAAAATGGTTTAGCTGAGTTGGAGGTCTAAATGGCAATCTCGGGTCGATCAGTCAAGAATTTGTAGACGTGGGCTCTTTAATCGATCTGAAAACACTCGAAACACACGTGAGCTCAAAGGCCAAATTGGGGACTTGGGGTTGGACCCAAGTTTGGCACTCCGACGCTCAAGTCAGTGGAAGGTTTTTAGAGAGAGAATTAAATGCTGAGAAGCGAAATAAATGCTCTTAAATTGCTTACCAACTACTGTTCAAGACTTGGTATTTATAGTCAGGAGCAATTAACACAGTAGTGCGTGTACCGCAGCTATGTATTAAATGCTCTGCAGTCGATCGGGTCGTTTGTCGGGCGCCTGAGCGGGTGCCTTGGGGTCGGGTGTACTTTGTTTCCCTTTTGGGCGTAGACATGTACCGGGGGCATTAAATGCACTGTAGCGCGTCTGGCCGTGGTGAATAGGGGAGTAACACGTGTCCCGACAAAGATGCTTTATGGCATCTTGTCGCCAGGTGACGCAGGATCCCGATCCGAGAGATCGAGGTCAGGCGGGTCGTAATGAAGTATGTTGGCAATGGGGAACCCGTAAATGGGGTCGAGTTCGACCCCACCCCTTGTGCGGGATAAGGACGTTTCATACGTGGCTCCCATGCGGGAACAAGGATGGACGGTCCATTGCGGATTATGGGATCGGATCGATCCCCTGAGGTGCAACGGATCGGATCGATCCGTACTCGGGATAGGGATCGGATCGATCCCATGAGGAGCATGGGATCGGATCAATCCATTGAGGTGCAAAGGATCGAATCGATCCGCTCTCGGAGGGGGACCGGATCGATCCCTTGAGGAGCATGGGATCGGATCGATCCATTGAGGGGCAAGGGATCGAATCGAACCTCTCTCGGGCCAGGGATCGGATCGATCCATTGAGCCTAGGGATCGGATCGGCGGTTCCTTGAGGGATCGATCCCATTTGGTGGTAGGGATCGAACTTCATCCGTCAAGGCGAACCGGATCGGGTTCGATTCGTTGATCCTTTCACGCGGGGACCTTGGTCCGCTTGAGGTGGCGAGATGTCCAAGTGGCTTCCTCTGGGGGCGTGCCACGTGGCTCGGCCATTTTATGCCATATCAATAATTATATGTATTATTAGTGAATTAAATAAGGTAATGATAGGTATTAAATTAGTAATTTCTAGTTATACATATGTGATTAAACTTTCGATAAGTATTTCCAACGATATCATTCTAGATGTTCATGTTCGTTTAAGTGGAAATCGAATTTTGTATTCAAATATTTGAGCGACATCAATTTTTTCTTATTTAATTCATTTATAAACCAAACATTGTGTTATTCAATTGAATTTTTAAAGGAACGGTTTTGCCTCATTCTTTTTTTTTTTTTATTATTTTATCCTAATTTCCGAGGGAAAGTGGAAATTCCCTCGGAAATTGCCATAATTATTTTTAAAATTAAAAAATTATTATATGTTATTAATTTTAACTATAGTCAATGATAATTATATGTATTGTTAGTGAATTAAATAAGGTAATGATAGGTATTAAATTAGTGATTGCTAGTTATACATATGTGATTAAACTTTCGATAAGTATTTCCAACGATATCATTGTAGATGTTCATGTTCGTTTAAGTGAAAATCGAATTTTGTATTCAAATATTTGAGCGACATCAAATTTTTTTCTTATTTAATTCATTTATAAACCAAACATTGTGTTATTCAATTAAATTTTTAAAGGAACGATTTTGCCTCATTCTTTTTTTTTTATTATTTTATCCTAATTTCCGAGGGAATTCTGAGGGATTTTCGAGGGAAAGTCGAAATTCCCTCGGAAATTCCCATAATTATTTTTAAAATTAAAGAATTATTATAATTTATTAATTTTAACTATAGTGAATGATAATTATATGTATTATTAGTGAATTAAATAAGGTAATGATAGGTATTAAATTTGTAATTGCTAGTTATACATATTTCATCAAACTTATGAAAGGTAATGATAAGTAATTGCTAGTCAACGATATTATTGATTATGCTAACGATTTATTGAATTTAATTATAATCTACGGTAATTATACGCATCAATTTCAATTTCAATTTCAGAATGAAATTGTGCCGGGAAGCCTAAAAACCCCCCAGCCGCGGCAAAATGAAAAAAAAATTCTCCCCCAAAATTTATCCATCCTCGCAAAAGGGAAAACCCTCATTTCACTTTTGAAACCTCCACAATTTCAGCCGGTCTTCAACGGTGGAGCTTCCAGCGTAGTTCTTCGATGGCGGAGCTTCCAGGTAGGCCTTTGACGGCGGATTTCAAGGCGGAGCTTCCATCCAGGTCTTCGACGGCAGATCTGAAGGCGGGGATTTTCTAACGGCGCTCACAACAAGACTTGCGAAAAGTTGCTGAAAATGCGGAGGTCTCAAGGAGAATGAGAAAAAATCGAGCGCGAGGAGGCGGAGATATCGGTATATTTGCTTTTTTGCTGATTTTTGGTGAATTTTGATATGGGTTTTGGTTTATGTTTCTCTCCGACTAGGTGTTGGATTTTGATATTGGTAAATTGCAAGAAAATGTCATCTTTTTGGCTTAATGTGTGCTCTATGTGTGGCGATGACCTTGTTTTTTGATTGTTCAATTTGACTTAGTGAATGCAAGAATGGTCACTTATCCTGACTGTGCTCCTAAAGCCAGTGCATGTTGCTGTATCCCAATCAAATTACTTAAATTATTATGGTTGTGAGGCTAAGTCTCGAAGCAGACCAAATAAAAAATGTTGTATAATAATGGAAAACAATAATATTTGTAGCTTACATTGGATTTTCATCTTTTACTACCGCTTCATGATTTTATATTAGGCATGGAACTCATTTAAGTCTCACACAAAAGTTAAAAGGTTAAGATGGATTGAGAGGTCATGGTTTGATATTTGCTTTTGGTTGACTCATGTAGAGTTGCATCAATTTCACAATTTGCATAGGCTGGCTCTCAGAACCGGAAGATATTATATGGCATCTTTGTATGTGTTGATGTTTCATCATGAAATTGAACTTTTTTAACTGAAGCTCAGTATGATATTTCGCATATCTCCAGGGGTATGATATGCATAGGACAAAAGGAGTTTCGCAAAGCTTTGGAGCTATTACACAATGTATGTAAAACTTATGCTGTTCATTTGTACCTAGCAATATATGTTAGATTCTTATTTTTGTGTTGTACTATTATGCAGCTAAGCTTAACAGCTCACTTCTTTTGTGCCTTCTTCTTGCTATGGTTTTCAGGCTGTAACTGCTCCTAGGACCGTAATCAGTGTTGTAGCTGTTGAAGCATACAAAAAATACATACTGGTTTCTCTCATTTATCTTGGGCAGGTACATTTTGGTCCATTTCCCAAGTACGGAAGTGAAAGCTTCCCTGCTTCAGTTACCCGTGGCTTTTATATTAAATGCTAGTTTCTGTCTTATGAAAGGCAATATGGTTATATTTGTCCTTATGGTATTAAACTTTATCAGGTGGTTTCACAAACTTTATATATTGTCACTGAGTGACTTCACTCATAAATTTTGTATGGTGTATTTCTCTTAGCTTATCTCCACTTTATGTTAATGCAATACTGTTTTTTAATTTTCTGGTGGCACTTTGTGAAGTTGAATGGATTATTCCTCTGTTCGTATGAATCATTTAATTGCATCGTTGATCGTTGCTCTGAAGGAGTCCTCAGGGCACTTTGTCTCCAAGCATTAGGACAGGTATTGTTACGTTTCACTACCTTGTGGAAATTCAGATTATTATAACATCTTAGTGGTGTATGTTAACTCAAAATTCATTGATTATAACATAAAGGAGAAAAGATTTGGATTCTGTCTGATGCAAGTTCCATTTTTTGAGTGTCGTCCTTCGAAAAATGTTGATTGCTAATGCTGTTTTAAGTTTGATCAGGTTATATTTGTGCCAGCTTTACATTTGTCTCTTGAATAGGGTGTTGATATTCAGCTAGGACTTGCTATTGACAGTACTAAAGCAACACTAGCTGCGAAAAGGAGACTTGCCTGTGAGATGGTTAAATACTGGCAGCAGGTAGTCTTAGATTCTGGTCTTCTTTTCTTCTGGAGTTGGCCATACAAAAACATATTCATTTTCACTTGTATTATAGTAATTGACCCTGCATTTTCGATGATTATGTAGGCACAAGATAACCTTATGAACCTTCCACTGGCAAATGGTTGGGGAGAAAAGATTCTGCTATTTGTGAAGTGGAATACATTGAAGCTAAGGTATATTTCGATTGGTCTATTCTAGAATTCCAGTAATTGGGCTATAGTATGGTAATTGAATTGCTGAAATGTGTGATAGGCTGCAACATACTACTATCGTGGTCTAATTCGTGATGAGAGGAATACAGAGAAGCCTCATGGCATGGTCGTAGCAGCTCTGCAAGCAGCAGACGAGTATCTCAAAGAGAGCAAGAAGGCATCTGAAGATTTTCATCAATCCCTTTTCATTTAATACATGTCCTGATCATTTCGATAGATAGGTTTTGTTTCATGTAAGAATTGATTACGTTTGACACTATATATTTAATAATATTTGTATTTAGATTTGGGCTTTGATATATATATTTTTGGATTATGAATAAATATTTCACAATAGGTACCGTATTTATTTAAAATTAAAATATATAATTTTTTTTGACAATATATACAATAAATTTTAGGGAAAATTACATCTACATCCCTTGTGGTTTAGGGTAATTACAAATAAGGACCTATTGTTTCGTTTTTTACAAATACACCCCTAACATTTGTATTCCGTTTGTGATCCTTGTAATTCCGTTAGGGTTCCGTTAAATATTCCGAATATACCCCCAAGGACTGTCATGTTATATTGTTAAACCTTAGGGCTCATTTTGTAAGAAATTATATACCTGAGGGACTAAATTGTAAAAATGTCCAAAAATTTCAAACTAGCCGTTTATAGTCGTTGGGATTGGACTACTATATATATTTGGTCAGGGTTTTAGCTTTTTAAAGCCAATTTTACATGGCTACTTCAAGAAATTCATCCCCATACATATTATCAATGTTCGAAATATAGAAAAGAAAGATGTAGAGGACTTGTGGTTCATGCACAACAATTAAAGTGGTGGAGAAAAACAATTTAAATAAGAGGAGGCTATTTTACTGTTGTGATTTGCATGCCTTCTCACACTGGTGCACGCCAATTGAAGAAGGCAGGGTTTAAAGCTCTACACTCTAATGAAGAACAAGAAGCAAGTACTGTTAATTTCAAGTCAATACAAGTCGGAGACCAAGAACAAGCAAAAATAGCACATTCATTATGAGACTTAGATATAGCCAATAAGTAGGCCTAACCGTTTATAACACACTCAATATATTTCAATCATTCACACCCTCGCTAATTATTGATATATCACACGCAAATAAAGATTTTTTTTTAAAAATTATAACGTCATTTTAGTTACTTAGTCGTAGGGCACATACGCAAAATCCACAATGTTATACTTATTTTTCGATTCATGTCGATCAAATTTTTTTTTGGTTTCTGAATTGATCTTTTTTCTACGTTCACATATTAACAAATGACGATCCTTCTCTTCTTATCCTAAGACTAGTAATTAAAAACTATAAATAAGCATGAAAAGAAAATTCTTTTGTTTTTCTTTAAAAGATTCAAGTATCTTAAAAGGTTAACGAGTGCAATTAACACTACTTGCCTTTTATTCTTCATCAGAGTGTGGAGCTTCAAACCTATCTTCTTCAATTGGTGTGCACCAGTGTGAGAAGCCATGCAAATCACAACAATAAAATAGTTTCCCTTTGTTTAAATGGTTTTTCTCCACCAATGTGCATGAACCACAACTAATTACTCTACATCTTTCTTTTCTATATTTCAAACATTGATAATATGTATGAGATGAACTTCGTGATTAGGCAAGTAAAATTGGCTTCAAAAGGCTAAAACCCTGACCAAATATATATAGAAGTCCAATCCCAATTTTTCTCCACCAATGTGCATGAACCACAACTAATTACTCTACATCTTTCTTTTCTATATTTCAAACATTGATAATATGTATGAGATGAACTTTGTGATTAGGCAAGTAAAATTGGCTTCAAAAGGCTAAAACCCTGACCAAATATATATAGAAGTCCAATCCCAATGGCTAGTTTGAAATTTTTTAACATTCTTACAATTTAGTCCCTCAGGTATATAATTTCTTACAAAATGAGCCCTAAGGTTTAACAATATAACATGACAGTCCTTGGGGGTATATTTGGAATATTTAACGGAACCCTAACGGAATTACAAGCATCACAAACGGAATACAAATGTTAGGGGTGTATTTGTAAAAAACGAAACAATAGGTCCTTACTTGTAATTACCCCACACCACGAGGGATGTAGATGTAATTTTCCTTAAATTTTATATATTAACTTCCGAGGGAATTCCGAGGGATTTTCCCTCGAAATCTTATCTTTTATTTTAATTTTTAAATTATATTTTCGAGGGAAAATCCCTTGGAATTCCCTCGGGAAATGAATTTTAACAAAATAATGGAAATTTGTTGGTTTCCGAGGGAATTTTCGAAGGAATTCCCTCGGAAATATTTTTGTCCATTTTTGTTTTAATTTTATTTTCCGAGGGAAAATTTTCCCTCGGAACGAATTCCGACGAGGATTTTTCCGAGGGAATGGTTTCCGAGGGAATTCCCTCGGAAACAGTCAAATTCTGAGGGAATGGTTTCCGAGTCCCTCGGAATTCGGCAGTTTTCTTGTAGTGAACATTGCAGGAATAAACATCTGCAAGTCGCAGGAATGAAACATCTGCAAGCCGGGTAGAGAGAAGAAACAGGCACAGGAATTGAACATCTGTGAACCCGTTCTGACACCATATTGAATAATGAGCTTTGGTCTTACTCACCCCCAAAAGCTATGTAGCACCCGGAACGCTAGGCACTACATCCTCCCGCACTATAGTTCGATCCACGTATGAAATGGGCAATTCATACATGAATCAAGCATATAGCGAACGGGAGACAATAAAATAAAAAAAACTCAAAAGCTAGGCGGGTACCCTCAACTAATACCAATAAACAATTCGGAGCAATAAAAGCGGGAGCAATAACATTCAATACTTATAGGTACCATATTTACATATTTATTAATAGATACCAACATTTACATATCACTACAATATCGTTCCCAACATTAACTCAGGCATAATACAAAATATAACAAGTATCCATACATGAACAAAATATGAAGGTGAAGTGCTAGACCCGAATAAAAGATAGGTTAGACTCTAATTCCCGCCTAGCACGAACCTGCAAAACTGAAAAGTTGAGGTGTCAGTCCAACACGGACTGAGCGAGGGGTATAAATAAATATCATGTTATATCCTCGGGTGAAGTTTTAGAAAATAAATGATATATGATCGATAATAAAGTAAACATCTCCCGAGAATACAACTATCAGGTTTAACATTTCACTTAATCAATTCAATCAATCAGTGGCCCGGCGAGTGAGGGCAAATCTCCAACCTTTCTCCGACAGTGTACAATACTTCAATTTAATTAATGAATTAGGTGATAACACAAACAATTCCGTGCACAATTAGCAATTTCAATCAATAAATCCTTCTTCCTCTGGGTGATGGCGGGCTTGCAAGACCCAACCATCCAATCATGGTGTACGTCGGGAACATGACTCCCACGCACGGGATTTCTTCCTCCACCAAACCTCCTGGTGGATTCAGAGGTGATCCCACAATGGTGAGGATACTGCAAGAGTTACCCGTCAGCCCTTGCTTTCCCGGTTGGCTCAATACACTACCCTCGGGCCCAATGTGAACAATAGTTACTTTCCAAACAATCAATCAATCAATCCATTTTCGTTAAATCATCTGAAAATCATAAGGTTCGAAAACTATAGATATATATATACGTTTTGGCCGAAAATCACATAAGGGTTGTAAGGGTTCTATATATCTAGAATTTAAACCTCACCTTAACCAACAAAAAGGAACAAAGAAACACCCTATGGAGCGTGCTCCTCGTCTCCGGGACCGAGATCTGTGTAACAAGGACAAGTGTGAAATAAGACTCGACTCGAATGAACCAATTATGACGAACGACAATGATATGTAACCTCAATCATGCATTTAAACACATAATCACTTATTTCAAATAACTCACATGTATGACAATTCCATATAAATGCATAAGAGTACATAATTCACATAAGGCATGAAGGTTATAAATACATGATTAAAGTAATTAATTAAACTCCCAACTCCCGAATACCCGCACGTGGCGTGCTTACCTGAACTTTCGGAAATTGGGGCGTTACAACTCTCTCCTCCTTAGAAGAATCTGGTCCCCAGATTCACTGATTGGAATAAAATAACTCTGGATGGAACCGCTTCATCTTCTCTTCCAGCTCCCAAGTCATCTCTTCGGTTTTATCACTTCGCCACAATACCTTGACCATAGGGATACTCCAATTTCTCAACTCTTGAAATTTTCGATCCAAGATTCCAACCGGCTTCTGAACAAATGACAAATTCGGTTCCAATTTCACTTCCTCAACGGGGAGAATTTTAGTTTCATCCGGATAATACTTTCTTAGCTGAGACACATGAAACACATTATGAATTCCAGTAAGGTTCGGCGGTAGATCCAATTTGTAAGCTACTTCCCCAATTCTCTCAAGAATTACAAATGGACCCAAGTAACGGGGATTTAACTTTCCTCCGTTACCAATTCGAGAAAACCCTTTACGTGGGGATACCTTCAAGAAAACCCGGTCCCCCACCTCAAATCGAAGATCCCTTCGACGAATGTCGGCATAACTTTTCTGTCTATCTTGTGCAGCTTTCATCCGTTGTTGAATCTGTTGAGCTTTATCAATCATGGCTTCCACAGCCTTGGAAGATCTCTCAAGTTTCCTTTCTTTCTTTACCCCTTCTTATTTCGTCCATCTCCATTCCTCTAAATCAAAGAATAACGGGGACCGGCACTTTCGGCCATAGAGTAACTCATAAGGAGCCATGCCGATAGAGGATTGATAACTATTGTTATATGCAAATTCAATTAATGGAAGTTGATCACACCACGAGTTTTGAAAATCCAAAGCACAAGACCGGAGCAAATCTTCCAAATATCGTATAACCCTCTCAGACTGCCCATCAGTTTGTGGATGAAATGCCATACTGAACTTAAGCTTTGTACCCAAAATCTCTTGTAATTCATGTCATAACTTTGAGGTAAAACGGGGATCTCGATCCGAAACAATGCTCACCGGAATACCATGAAGTCGTACAATCTCCTTGTTGTAAATCTCTGCCAACTTTCGGATCTTAAAGGACATTCTAACTGGCAGAAAATGAGCAGATTTTGTCAGACGATCCACTATCACCCAAATACCATCGAATCCACCCTTCACTCTTGGTAACCCGGATATAAAATCCATCGTCACCTGCTCCCACTTCCACTCGGGAATAGGTAACGGCTGTAGAAGTCCTCCGGGCTTTTGACACTCAGCTTTGACTTTTTGACACGTTAAACAACACTTCACGAATTCTGCCACGTCCTTCTTCAATCCGCGCCACCAATAATATTGCTTGAGGTCCTTGTACATCTTGTTCCCTCCAGGATGGATCGAATAGGCCGAATTGTGGGCTTCCTCGAGCAATACCCTTTTTAAATCATCGGGTACTACTACTCGGTTCTTGAAACGAAGAAGACCGGTTTCATCGAACCCAAATGGACTCTCCAGATCCTCTTTAGCCTTAGAGACCAATCTTTGAACTTCCGGATCCTTTCCTTGAGCCTCAAACATTCTATACTTCAAGTCCGGATAAATAGAGATATTGGAAACTCGAGCTCTAATCACAATAGGCCCAACTCCATTACTGTCACCAACTTCCAAGTTCGAAACACCCACTTTCCTGCTTAGAGCATCGGCCACCACATTAGCTTTCCCGGGATGATACTTGATAACACAATCATAATCTTCTAGTCGTTCCATCCATCTCCGTTGTCTCATATTGAGCTCCTTTTGTGTGAAAAGATATTGGAGACTCTTATGATCAGTAAAAATCTCAAATGACACTCCATACAAGTAATGGCTCCATTTCCCGAGTGCGAAAACCACTGCGGCAAGCTCAAGATCATGTGTTGGGTAGTTCTTTTCATACTCCTTCAACTTCCGGGAAGCATAAGCAATAACTTTACCATTCTGAGTTGGAACACAACCCAAACCTTCTTTAGATGCATCCGTATAGACTGCATATCCTTCACTACCCTCTGGAAGAGTCAAAACCAGAGCTGAAACCAACTTCTCTTTCAAGATATTGAAACTCTTCTCACAAGAGTTATCCCACACATACTTAACATCTTTCTTTGTTAACCGTGTCAAAGGAGCGGCGATCTTCGAGAAATCTTGCACAAACCTTCTATAATATCCTGCCAATCCCAAGAAACTTCTAATCTCGGACGCATTCTTTGGCTTCTCCCAATTTAGGACAGCTTCAATCTTTGAAGGATCGACTTCTAATCCATTGCCTGAAATGATATGACCCAAGAAAGATACCCGGTCTATCCAAAATTCACACTTGCTAAACTTTGCAAACAATTGGTGCTGCTTCAATGTCTTCAATACCAACTTAAGATGCCTTGCGTGTTCCTCGGCCGATTTTGAGAAAACCAAAATATCATCTATAAAGATCACAACAAACTTATCAAGAAACGGCCAGAAGATTCGATGCTTCATATCCATAAAAGCAGCGGGAGCATTCGTTAATCCAAATGGCATGACCATAAATTCATAATGCCCATATCTCGTGTTGAAACCCGTTTTTGGAATATCCTCGGCTCGGATCCGTAGTTGATAATATCCTTGTCTCAAATCAAGCTTCGAATAAACTTTAGACCCTTGGAGTATATCAAATAACTCTTCAATGTGTGGAAGTGGATATTTATTCTTGATGGTCATCCTATTCAATTCCCGGTAATCAATGCACATCTGTAGAGTACCGTCCTTCTTCTTTATAAATAAAACTGGAGCACCCCACGGCGACGAACTCATTCGTATATACCCAACTTCCAAAAGACCATCTAACTGAACTTTCAATTCTTTTAATTCCGCTGGAGCCATTCTATATGGAGTTTTAGAATAAGGCTCGGCACCTGGATATAAATTAATAACAAACTCTATCTCCCTCTCCGGTGGCAACGAATCCAACTTCTCTGGGAACACCTCGGGAAACTCTTTTACTACTTTGGTTTCTTCCAATTTCATCTGATCCTTAGGCTGATTCAGAATATAAGCTATGAATCCTGTAGCCCCATCTCGAACCAATTTCTGACTTTCGGAGAATGATAACAAAGGCACCGTTTTAGAACTTCGTCTTGTGATAACTTCTGAACCCAAACTAACTTTCTTGGCCCGGCAATCAATGGTGGCACAGTGATTATATAACCAGTCCATACCCAAGATAGATCCATACCGAGACATAGGTAATTCAATGAAATCCGTTGAGAAAACCCGACCCTCAATACTCACCCGTACCTCTCGAAAAACCAGATTAGTTTTTACACTACCACCAAAAGGAGTACTAACAACATAGCATGCAGAGGAGAAAGTAACACACAAAGTCAAATTCACAGAAATATCATGAGAAATAAATGAGTTGGTAGCCCCCGGATCAAATAAAGTATGTATGTTTGTGCCATGAATGCAAATGGTACCTTCTACAACTGCTGCGGGGTCCACTTCAGCATCTAGTTCCCCTCCTTCCAAGGCATAAGCACGGGCTCGGATAAGTGGCCTCTGACCCCCAGGCGGTGGATCCCGTTTATCTGGACACGTATCGACTTTATGATCAGTCTTCCCACAAATCAGACAAAGATTCAGGCGACGCCGACAATTCTCATAGGTATGGGTAGGCCACCCACAATAAGAACATCCCGACTTCCCGGTAGATGGTGGTACGACAGGAGTAACCCGGGGAGCTTTCTGAACAGGTGCTTGTGGCATTTGTGGCTTAAATTTCTTCATCGGGCCCTTAGGCTGTGGGGAAATGGCATCATAATTGATCGGCCTTTTTTCGGGATTATAATTCGGCCTCGATCCTGAACCGGAACCCTGACTTGATCGATATGTAGACCTTCGAGCATTAACTGAATCTTCAACCTTGAGAGCTTTGGTAGTAGCCTTCTTCCACGTACTCGTATTAACGGCCTCTATTGCAGCTTGAATGTCCGGCCTCAGACCTTGCACAAATTGCATAGCCTTATGAAAATCATCACCCGCAATGTTGGGTGCATATTTGGATAATCTCTCGAACTCGGCTATATACTCGGTAACTGATCTATTCCCTTGCTTGAGCTCCATGAACTCCCTGAGTCTTCTAGTGCGAGATGAAGGAGGAATAAACTTGTTCTTGAATTCCCTTATGAAAACCTCCCATGTAACTTCTTCTTCAACGGCATCTAAAACAATCTTGGTGCTTTCCCACCAAGAATAAGCTTCTCCTTGGATCAAAGTAAGGGTACACCTAGCCTTCTCTCGAGTCTCGCAAGGGATAAGCTCCCAAATTCGCTCAACTTCTTTGAGCTACTGTTCAGCTATCATATCGTTCCCTTTAAAGAATCTGGGTGGATGTTGATTTTGAAATTCCCTCAAAATAGCTGAAATTGGGGCCGGTGGCGCAGGTGGAGGAGCTGGTGGTGCAGGAGGCAGATAATCTCGCAATCTCTGATCAATTAACTGAACCATAGAGTTTAAAAAGTCCTGAGGTTGTGCTTGAGGGGGTGGAGGTGGAGTTCGGTCACGATGGTGATGTCGATGACCGGGAGAATGCTCTCTACGGGGCCTTCCACGAGGCATCTTGAAATAAAACCACTGTACATGCATGTTTGATTAACAAGTATGAATAAATGTAATTAAGTTCATAGAACACATAAATCAAATAATTCAAATAAAGTCAAATTGTTTCAAATAAAATGCAAGACTCTCAAATAATCAAATAATCCTATGCTGTACGACTTAGACTCACCAGACACGACACTAAAACTGTGGTTTTGCAACCAGGCTCTGATACCACCTTGGGATGTAGCACCCGGAACGCTAGGCACCACATCCCCGGCACTATAGTTCGATCCACATATGAAATGGGCAATTCATACATGAATCAAACCTATAGCGAACGGGAGACAATAAAAAAAAAACTCAAAAGCTAGGCGGGTACCCTCAAGTAATACCAATAAACAATTCGGAGCAATAAAAGCGGAAGCAATAACATTCAAGACTTATAGGTGCCATATTTACTTATTTATTAATAGAAACCAACATTTACATATCACTACAATATCGTTCCCAACATTAACTCAGGCATAATACAAAATATAATAAGTATCCATACATGAGCAAAATATGAAGGTGAAGTGCTAGACCCGAATAAAAGACAGGCTAGACTCTAATTCCCACCTAGCACGAACCTGCAAAACTAAAAAGTTGAGGTGTCAGTCCAACACGGACTGAGCGAGGGGTATAAATAAATATCAGCGCAAATAACATGCAAATTATATCCTCGGGTGAAGTTTTAGAAAAGAAATGATATATGATCGATAATAAAGTAAACATCTCCCGAGAATACAACTATCAGGTTTAACATTTCACTTAATCAATTCAATCAATCAGTGGCCCGGCGAGTGAGGACAAATCTCCAACCTTTCTCCGACAGTGTAAAATACTTCAATTTAATTAATAAATTAGGTGATCACACAAACAATTCCGTGCACAATTAGCAATTTCAATCAATAAATCCTTCTTCCTCCGGGTGATGGCGGGCTTGCAAGACCCAACCATCCAATCATGGTGTACGTCGGGAATGTGACTCCCACGCACGGGATTTCTTCCTCCACCAAACCTCCTGGTGGATTCAGAGGTGATCCCACAATGGTGAGGATACTGCAAGAGTTACCCGTCAGTCCTTGCTTTCCCGGTTGGCTCAATGCACTACCCTCGGGCCCAATGTGAACAATAGTTACTCGCCAAACAATCAATCAATCTCCATTTTCATGAAATCATTTGAAAATCATAAGGTTCGAAAACTATAGATATATAGATACGTTTTGGCCGAAAATCAAATAAGGGTTGTAAGGGTTCTATATATCTAGAATTTAAACCTCACCTTAACCAACAAAAAGGAACAAGGAAACACCCTATGGAGCGTGCTCCTCGTCTCCGGGACCGAGATCTATGCAACAAGGACAAGTGTGAAATAAGACTCGACTCGAATGAACCAATTATGACGAACGACAATGATATGCAACCTCAATCATGCATTTAAACACATAATCACTTATTTCAAATAACTCACATGTATGCCAATTCCATATAAATGCATAAGAGTATATAATTCACATAAGACATGAAGGTTATAAATACATGATTAAAGTAATTAATTAAACTCCCAACTCCCGAAGACCCGCACGTGGCGTGCTTACCTGAACTTCCGGAAATTGGGGCGTTACAAGCTAGCTGTTGAGGGGAGGGTTGCCAAGCCATTATATATTGAACACCACATTTTTTTGATAATTCGATGTGGGACAAATAACACTCCCCCGTCACGCCCAAATTGGTTCGTGAACATTGCAGGAATTTAAACATCTACAAGCCGCAGGAATGAAACATCTGCAAGCTGGGTGGAGAGACAGGCACAGGAATCGAACATCTATGAACCCGCTCTGATACCATATTGAATAATGAGCTTTGACCTTACTCACCCCCAAACGCTAGTTGTTACTCCAGATTCACCTTCAGGTAAGGGGAAGTTAGTGTGCAAACTGAATAAATCCATATATGGCTTAAAACAGGCTCTGGGCAATGGTATGTCAAATTTTCTTCTTCTTTGGTTCAATATGGATTCACTCAATCCAAGGCTGATTATTCCTTGTTTAGAAAGGGCTCTGGATCATCTTTCATTGCTTTTCTGGTCTACGTTGATGATATCATTATCACTGGTCCTAATGGAGATCTTATCACTGATTTAAAACAATTTCTACACACTGAGTTCAAGTTGAAAGATTTGGGTTTTTTGAAATATTTCCTCGGATTGGAAATTACAAGATCTCATGATGGTATTGTACTTTGTCAACGCAAATATACCCTTCAATTGTTAGAAGAAACAGGTTTCCTTTGTTGTAAACCGGTGCTTACACCTATGGATCTAAATGTTAAATTGAACTCTTTTGATGGATTGCCTATATCAGATACTGCCACGTACAGAAAATTAATTGGGAAATTATTATATCTCACACTTTCAAGGCCTGATATTAGCTTCACAGTGAACAAACTCAGTCAGTTTGTGGCTCAGCCTCACACAATCCACCTTGATGCATTTGGTCAAGTATCTCAAAGGCACACCTGGCCAAGGAATCTTCTTCTCTTCAACTAATGATATGCGTTTGAGTGCGTTTGCTGATGCAAACTGGGCCTTATGCCAAGATACACAACGTTCTACTTCAGGTTTTTGTATTTTCTTAGGCAATGCTCTGATCTCGTGGAAGTCCAAAAAGCAATCTATTGTGTCTCGTTCATCCGCTGAAGCAGAGTATATAGCTTTAGCTGTCACCACAACTGAGTTGGTCTGGTTGAAACAATTGATTCAAGATTTTCAGATTCCATTATCAGGTCTGATTGTACTATACTGTGATAATCTTGCCGCAATACACCTCGCTGAAAATCCATTGTTCCACGAACGCACAAAACACATCGAGATGGACTGTCACTTTGTTCGAGATAAGGTTGCTACTGGTCTGATCAAATTGCTACCTGTGCGAACTTCACAGCAACTTGCGGATGCATTCACCAAAGCTTTACCAGCCCCACGCCTAAATTTTCTCATGGACAAGTTGGCTATGAAAAACATATTCATGCTACCTTGAGGGGGTGTTTTGCAATTTATAAACCAATTAGAAAGTTGCTACTTCCTTTTTCACGCTTCTTATTCTGTTACAACTTTTAGTTAGGCTGCAGAGATCTTTACACGTGTGCGGCTTAGATTAGTTTGGTCTGATATTTATCTCACAACTGTGAGCTCTGTACATATACTGTACATACGATCACTTTTCAGATTGAGAAAAGGAAAAATATGTTGAATTTGTTGCAATAAGTCAACATTTGCGGATATATACACAGAGCCACAAATCTTTACTTTTGTGGAAAGCCAATATACACTGCAGCAGCCGCAATAGGGGATGCCAAAATCAACAGCAACATTAAATGCTAAGCGTTATACACAGTAAATTCTACTGTGCAAGATGTAAAATTTCGCCTATAAATAGAGACGCAATTCATTGTTTTTGATGTACCAATTTCGAAAGGAAATTCAGTTATATTCATTATTATAGATAGTAATATTTCTCTTTATATTCCTTGTCTTCTTTCACCAATTTATTATTCAGTTTTATAACACGTTCTCAGCACGATCGTTCTAGTTGTTGGCATGATCGTTCTAATATTCTCCAGGCGAATCAACCAGAAGACAAATGTAATATTCTATATCTATTTATTCATATTCATATTCCTATACTATATACTTATTTACGTTTTCAAATATATTATTATTACGAATGGCTAAGCCCTCTCTCAATACATATTATATATATCTAATTACGTTATAGTATTATTACGAATGGCTAATGCCTTCTCTTAATATATAATGGATGGTTAAAGCCTCCTAATATTACTTATTTATATTTAATGGAGGATTAAATCCCCTAATGATATTTACATATATAATAGAGGATAAAACCTCCGTATTATATTTATTTATCTGCAAATGGAAGGCCATGCCTCCTACTTATTCATTTATGCAACATATAATTATTTGCACTTAAACTGTTAATATTCATGTTTATATGTTTATTACTTTCCATATATTTTTATCAACTCTGAGCATGCATAAATTATTATCATTAATGCTTGCATTTATATTTATTTATGCTCTAAATAAATAAATAAATATATACACTTTTTCAACGGTTATTTTATAATATATATATATATATATATATATATATATATATATATGTGTGTGTGTGTGTGTGTGTGTGTGTGTGTGTGTATATATACACTTTTTCAACGGCTATATTTTATAAAAATTAAAATAAAAAGTAAAAAAAAAAATAATTATATATGTAACGGCTAGCTATAATTTTTCTATAAATAGATGATTTTGGGTAAACATAATTCATTCACTCCTACATCTTACTTCTTACTCTCAAAAACCCTAGAAGATCTCGTTGCTATTTTTTTTCACATATCAAGATGTTGTCGGCTGAAGGAATTTTCATGATAATCATAGTAATTGCTTTTGCTATATTTATTCTTAGTATAGATATCCCAATATTTGAACGGGAAATGTTCATTAGGCTCATTGTATTGGTCATGATTCCCTTGTTGCTCTTAGGAATAGCGTTTGATATTGGCACTTAAAATTATTGTACATATTGTCTAATTGAATAAATGTACTAATTATTTCCTTTATCTTATATTAGTTGCAAGTGTGCCACATCTTACGAAACTTGAGTTCACAGCTCTAGATCTCACTGGAAAAAAAATTATTTGTACTTTATTTTGGTTTTTTTTCCCTTCCTATTGTTATCTGCCCTGCTTTTCTATTATTATCACACATACTATTTTCATTGTCTTATACTGAATTTATTTTGATTATGA
Source organism: Lantana camara (assembly GCA_037501455.1). Classification (NCBI taxonomy): domain Eukaryota; kingdom Viridiplantae; phylum Streptophyta; class Magnoliopsida; order Lamiales; family Verbenaceae; genus Lantana; species Lantana camara. The sequence continues at coordinate 21,857,770 of CM074855.1, read as the reverse complement.
AGATATGGATACATCACTGCATTCATACGAGAGCAACTCAAATAAAGAGGATATCACTACAAAAAAAAAAAGCCCGAAAACCGACGGGCATTTTCCGACGGGATTTTCGAAAATCCCGTCGGTTTTCCGTCGGGAAAGCCGAATTCCGACGGAAAACCGATGGGACGGCGCCCGTTGGAAAATGTATCGTCGGATTTGGGTCCCGACGGGTCAGTTCCGTCGGTTTTCCATTGCAAACATATTTCCGACGGAATTCCAACGGACATTTTTTTTTCCCAACGAAGTAATTTCTAACGGAAAACCGACGGAAAATTTCCATCGCTTTTCCGTCAGAATTTTTTTCCAACGGATTTCCAACGGAGCAAAAAAAAAATTAATTTTTGAGTTAACCGACGAAATTCCAACGGAATTTTCCGTCCGTATTCAGTCAGAAATTGATTAAAAATAAATAAATAAAAAAATAAAAAAAATCATTTGTGACACCCGAACCACCTCGGAAATGAGCCATACCAATTCCTCGGATAAGCCGCGGGCCGAGCTCGAGCCAACCGAGCCACCCAAATGCGAGAATTAATTCTCGCGATAATTGCGCACGAAGGGATTCGAACTCGGGTCTCCAAGGAAGAATGGTGACTCCCTTACCAATTGGCCAACTTACTTCTTATTAATATTATGTCTTTAAATATATTTATACACTTATTTCAATTAATTATTTAAATACTTTTTTATTATTAATTTAAAATATAAAATTTTAAATATATAATTATTTAAATTAAATATAATCATATTTATTGAGATATTATATAAAAATTGCTAGCTTATATACTATTGTGTTTTAATTATAATGTATATATTTAAAATTATATAAAATATTATTGTAGATGAACAAATAAACTTTATATTATTAATTTAATTGACTATATGCATATAACGTTATATATAGATAATATTATACATATTTTAAAATTTTAATATTATACATGTTGTAATATATATATATATATATATATATATATATATTTTGTGTACATATATATATATATATATATATATATATATTATTATTATTATTATACATACTGTAATATACATAATATATGTACACAAATTATACATATATATATATATACACATAATATATTATATTTATATATATATGTACATATTAGACATATACCGTAATATATATATATTATATATGTACATAAATTAGACATATACCGTAATATAACATATAACATATATATATATATATATATATATATATATATATATATATATATTACATATTAGACATACCGTAATATATATAATATATATGTACATATATTATATTATATTTATCTCTTTAAAAAAAAAAATACAAGAGATAATTATTAAATAAGTTTGAGTTGAACTCTAACTCTTGAATGCTAAACCTATATAAAGGCGTTCTTCCCCAAAATTATCAAATCAAGTCGTTTGATCCGTTATTAAGACATTATACTGACGAATTGACGTTATATTCAAGCTAACTCCACGGAGTTACCGAAGTGTTCAAAGGCGTTCTTGGCGAAATTCTCCAAAATCTAGCATTTGATTCGTAAATAAGTCGAAGGACCTACGGATTAACGTTATTAAAAGATAAATCTGAAGTTGAAAAAGATCAAACCAATTAATAAAAGTTAAATAAGTTGAAGAAGATCGAAAATTGAAGATCCACTTTGATATCAAAATTTATAAATTATTTGTACTATTTATCCGATATTTACACAAAGTCAATAAACGCGAATTATTAGTGCAAACAATTATATATAATTATTTGTATTAACAATAATCGTATTTTTCTAATTAAATTTGATTGAAATAATTCCAACGGAAAACCAACGGAATTTTTATTTCATTGAAATTCCGACGGAAAACCGACGGAAAATCCCGTCGGTATTTTTTTAATGAAGAATAAAAAAATATCGACGGGATTTTCCCGTCGGATTTCCGTCGGAATTTTTATTTCATTGAAATTCCGACGGAAAACAGACGGGAAATCTCGTCGGTAATTTTTAATGAAGAATAAAAAAATTTCGACGGGATTTTCCCGTCGGAAAGTTTATTTCGTATTTTTTTAATGTTGAATAAAAAAATACCGACGGGATTTCCCGTCGGTTTTCCATCGGGATTTTTATTTCATTGAAATTCCGACGAAAAACCGACGGGAAATCCCGTCGGTATATTTGGCGCATTTTTTTTTAGAATTACGCAAAAATTTCCGACAGAATTCCAACGGAAAACCGACGGAATTTCGTTGGAAATTTTGGCGCAATTTTTTTTAAAATGCCGCCAAATATTCCAACGAAATTCCGTCGGAATTCCAACGGACGAAAAAGCCGTTGGAATTCCGTTGGAAATTCTGACGGGAAACCGACGGAATTTTCCGTCGGTTTTTTCCTGTCGGAATTCGGGCTTTTTCTTGTAGTGTATATGTCTTGCAGACAGTGGCACGACACACACAATCCTAAAGGATAGAAAGTACTTCTCTCATTTGATAAAAAGTAAAGCAAATATCAATACTGTAGCACCCTAGACCCCAAGGCGCCACATCCCCCGCACTGTAGCCTCAATCCACGTATGAAATGGACAGTTCATACATAAACCAAGACCACAGCGAACGGGTGACAACAAAACGACGCTCTAGGCGGGACACTCTCCCCAACATAATCAACAACCATGAATAGAAAAGCGGAAGCAATAAAGTCAGTCATATATATATAGGTACCATATTTATTCCATAGATACATATAGGTACCATCTACCGATCGATACAATATCATATCTCAATAATATACATAACCATGAATCCAAATACTAATATCGATCCAAAACATGACATGTTCCCAAAAGTGATATACATGAAGGTATGAAACTAGACCCGTGGAAATGCAAGACTCGACCACTCCCGCCTAGCACAATCACGCTCAAAAGGTACCTGAAAAGTGGAGTATCAGTCTACCGAAGACTGAGTGAGGGGCAATAAATATATATAACACACGTCACATGCAAGTTGTAGCCTCGGGTGAAGACTTTAACATAAATAGATATATATACAAATCAATATATTTAATCTTTGCCCGAGATTACAACTATCCATTTTAACACGTTTATTTAATCCTGTTTGTCAATATCATGAACATGTGGCCCCGGCGAGTAAGGGCAATCTCCAACCGAACTCCCAATCGTGAACAATACGTGATCATGCTTGCTTGCTTGATAAATAAGTGATCATGCAATATACTTTAGTGCTCACATAGACAATTTCATACTTGAAAACATGCAATAACCCGAGGATAACCCGACATTCCGGATTAATCCCCAGTCTCCTTCTTCCTCCGGGTGATAGCGAGTTTGCAAGGCTCGACTATCCACGACATGGTGTGTGTAGAGGACATGACCCTCTAGACACGGAACTCCTTCCACCACTAATCTCCTAGTGGCTTCGGGGGTGATCCCAACAATGTGAGGATAATTCAGGAGTTACCCGTCAGCCCTTGCTTTCCCGGTTGGCTCAAGAATTACCCTCGGGCCCACGTGCAATCATGTACTCGCCAACATGCTTTGAAAATCATGACAATCGATACATTCTTGCTTGCAATGTCTATCACTTTGAAAACGTTTATAAGTATAATAGGTTTTGGCCGAAAACTAGCACGTAAGGGTTGTAGGGTTCGTTTTACCAAAACAAAACCTCACCTTTCTTGCAAAATATAATAAATAAGCGTTCTAAGGAGCTTGCTCCTCGTCCACGCCCTCGTGACCTGTGCAAATACGATATATGAGCATGAGACATGGACTAAAATGGCCAAAATATGACGAACGGCGAAAACGTGTCGAGACGACCTCGAAAATGCAATGTGGTATTATAACTTTTGGTTTCACATCATATTAGCACATATTATAGCAATTCGGGGTCAAAGAAGTCGTTGGATCGAGGGGCCAAAATCGTAAATTTATGCAGTGAATTTTGTTCTGTCAGCCCCGTGGGAACGGCCGTTCCAGGCTCCCTTTGAAAACTGGGAACGGTCGTTCCCGTTGCCCAGAGAAACGCGGCAACGTTTTTCATTTTAAAAGCGCGCCTACACTGGGAACGGCCCTTCCGGCTCTAAGGCCAAAATGGGAACGGCCGTTCCCATAGTCGGCCGCGCATATTTTGAAAAGGAATGGGAACGCCCGTTCCCACCAAGCCTTGAGGCTGGGAACGGTCGTTCCCTGCTTCTGCAACTGAAAAAAACAGAACAAAACAGAGTATGCTCTCGGGAAGAAAGCAACAAAGCAACCAAAACCCAACTTTGATCCCCAAAACCTATAATTTCTGGAAATATGATGCAAACAACTTCCATAAATGATAATATGACATTTAAACATATAAACCATGCAATATCCTCAAAGTTTCAAGGTATCATGTTCATGGCCAACTTTGAGCAATCAAGTTCAATTTCCCCATAATTCCATGAAATAATCATGCTATAATTCCATAGATGATCACATAATCATGCTTCCATATCCAATCAATCCATCTAGCATATAAATCTTAAACCCTAGCTCATGCAATTACAATCAATAATCCTCAACTCATGCAACCAACCTTGTAAATGGAAGAAATGAAGAAGTATGATGATGATGATGATGATCACTCAATTTCTTGCAATATTTCTTGATGATTCTTGAGATGGATGATGAAAATCACTTCTTCTCTTTGTCTTCTTAATACCGAGAGAGAGGGAGATGAATATGTTTAGCAATTCTTGGATGAAATGAACTTATGGAAGCTAGGAGATGATTATATGATTCATCCTCCTTGATTTTTGTGAAATTGTAGCATTTGCCATTTAATCCCTTGTCTTTTGAAATCGTCCAATTAAGTATGCAACAATTCAAATTATCCTCAATCAAGCCCCTAAGAGTTAATGCAATTAAGTCCCTAGAATTTTAGAAATATTTAACTAGGGACAATTTGGTAATTTCTTCCACTCTCGGTATAAATTTCATGCAATGAATATTTTTCGTGACATGAAATAATATTTTCGATGATGTGAAATTAAATAATTGATATGAAAAATGTTTCGTGAATTTTATAAAAATATGAATGCCACGTAAGAATATATTATAATTTAAAGAAATAAAATAAACCTACGCTCAAAACGCACACGTGGCGTGCTTACCTGTTCATCCGGAAACCGGGGCGTTACAACTCTCCCCCCCTTAGAAGAATCTGGTCCCCAGATTCTCTAGTCCTGCTCGAACAACTCCGGGTGGAACCGTTTCATTTTATCCTCTGTTTCCCAAGTAGCTTCTTCGGTTTTGTCGCTTCTCCACAACACTTTAACCATGGGAATCCTCCGGTTTCTCAATTCTTGGAATTTCCGATCCATAATCTTAACCGGCCTCTGAACAAATGTCAAATTCGGTTCCAACTCAACTTCTTCCACGGGGAGAATCGTGGTCTCATCGGGGTAATATTTCCTTAGTTGCGAAACATGAAACACATTGTGAATCCCCGTAAGACTCGGTGGTAGGTCCAATCGATAGGCTACCTCGCCTATTCTTTCAAGAATCTCGAACGGACCTAAGTAGCGAGGATTAAGCTTTCCTCCTCTCCCGATCCGGGTGAAACCTTTCCTTGGTGACACCTTTAAGAATACCCGGTCACCCACTTCAAATTCTAGATCCCTTCGGCGCTTATCTGCATAGCTCTTCTGTCTATCTTGCGCGGCTTTCATCCGTTGTTGAATCACTTGGACTTTTTCAATCATAGCCTGAACAACCTTGGAAGGCCTTTCGAATCTTTCACCTCTCTTTACCCCTTCCTGTTTCGACCATTTCCATTCTTCCAAATCGAAAAACAACGGGGATCGGCACTTTCTTCCATAAAGTAACTCGTAAGGAGCCATCCCGATCGAAGCCTGAAAGCTATTATTATAAGCAAACTCGATCAAGGGAAGCTGTTCTGACCACGAGTTCTGAAAATCCATCGCGCAAACCCGTAGAAGATCTTCCAAATACCTGATTAGCCTTTCAGTCTGACCGTCTGTCTGAGGGTGAAATGCTGTACTGAACTTAAGCTTCGTTCCCAAGACAGCCTGTAATTCCTGCCACAACTTAGAAGTAAACCTCGGGTCTCGATCCGATACTATGCTCACCGGAATCCCATGAAGTCGAATAATCTCTCTGTTATAGATCTCAGCCAACTTCGGGATCTTATAAGACATCCGGACCGGTAGAAAGTGAGCAGACTTTGTGAATCTATCCACGATCACCCAAATACCATCAAACCCGCCTTTAACCTTTGGTAATCCGGAAACGAAGTCCATCGTTACTTGTTCCCACTTCCACTCGGGAATAGGTAACGGTTGTAGAAGTCCCGCGGGTTTTTGGTGCTCAGCTTTCACTTTCTGGCAAGTCAGGCAATGTTTCACGTACTCTTGCTACGTCTCTCTTCAACCCGTTCCACCAATAAAATTGCTTTAAATCCTTATACATCTTGTTTCCTCCTGGGTGGATCGAGTAGGCTGACTTGTGAGCTTCTTCGAGTAGGACCCGTCTCAATTCTTCAGGTACTACTACTCTGTTTTTAAACCGAAGCAACCCGGTTTCATCAAATCCAAACGGACTCTCCGGGTCATCCTTAGCCTTACTTGCAAGTTTCTGTACTTCCGGATCCCTATTCTGAGCCTCAAACAACTGATTCTTCAATTCCGGCTGAATTGTGATATTAGAAACCCGAGCCCGTAACACAATCGGGGCAACTTCCTTACTTTCCTTTATTTCCAAACTCGATACACTCGCCTTCCTGCTAAGTGCATCGGCGACCACATTGGCTTTACCGGGATGGTACTTAATTGTACAATCATAATCTTCCAACTTTTCCATCCAACGCCGTTGCCTCATATTCAAATCCTTCTGTGTGAATAGATACTGGAGGCTCTTGTGGTCGGTAAATATCTCGAAGGAAGTCCCGTAAAGATAATGTCTCCATTTCCCGAGCGCAAAGATCACGGCTGCAAGCTCTAGGTCGTGTGTTGGATAATTCCTTTCATATTCCTTTAGCTTACGGGAAGCATAGGCAATCACTTTTCCTTTCTGAGTCAAAACACAACCTAAGCCTTCCTTAGAAGCATCTGTATACACTGCGTACTCTTCTGAACCCTCGGGAAGCGTTAACACCGGAGCTGAGACTAACTTCTCTTTCAAGAAGTTGAAACTTTGATCACACTTCTCATCCCAGACAAACTTAACATCCTTCTTTGTCAACCGGGTTAAAGGTGCGGCAATCTTGGAGAAATTCTGAACAAACCTTCTGTAATAACCGGCCAATCCCAAGAAGCTTCTAATCTCCGAGGCATTCTTTGGTTTCTCCCACTTAAGCACGGCCTCAATTTTCGAGGGATCAACTTCCAATCCTTTCCCTGAAATCACATGCCCCAAGAAAGAAACCCGATCGATCCAAAACTCACACTTGCTGAACTTGGCAAATAACTGATGCTCCTTTAGTGTCTGAAGAACGAGCCTGAGATGTCTCGCATGCTCCTCGGGTGATTTCGAGAAAACCAGAATATCATCAATAAATATCACCACAAACTTGTCGAGGAAAGGCCTGAATATCCGGTGCATCATATCCATGAAAGCTGCAGGGGCATTAGTCAATCCAAACGGCATAACCACGAACTCATAGTGCCCGTACCGAGTATTGAATCCTGTCTTTGGAATGTCCTCTGCTCGGATTCGCAGCTGATAGTATCCCTGTCTTAAATCCAATTTCGAATACACCTTAGAACCCTGGAGTATATCGAACAACTCCTCGATATGTGGGAGGGGATACTTGTTCTTAATAGTCATCCTGTTCAACTCCCTGTAATCGATGCACATTCTTAAAGTCCCGTCCTTTTTCTTTACAAACAAAACCGGCGCTCCCCACGGCGAAGAACTCGGCCGAATGTACCCAACTTCCAATAAAGCCTCAAGCTGAACTTTTAATTCCTTTAATTCAGCTGGAGCCATCCGGTAAGGAGTCTTTGAATACGGCTCAGCATTTGGGAAAAGATCAATCACAAACTCAATCTCCCGCTCAGGAGGTAAAGAATCCAATTTCTCTGGGAATACCTCGGGGAATTCCTTTACCACTTCAGTGTCCTCTAACTTCACCTGATCCTTGGGTTTGTTTAGAATATAGGCAATGAACCCTGTGGCCCTGTCTCTGACTAGTCTCTGAGCCTCTGAAAATGAAAGTAAGGGTACAGTCTTCGAAGTACTGCCCGTAACAACCTCTGAACCCAACTGAACCTTCTTAGCCCGGCAATCCACTGTAGCACAATGCCTGTATAACCATTCCATCCCCAGAATAGCCCCGTATCTCTCCATTGGCATCACAATAAAGTCTGTCAGAAATTCCCTGCCTTCAATCACAACTGGAACATCCCTGTAAACCTGATCCGTCTCTCGCCTACTACCGAAAGGATTACTAACTATATAGCGCACAGAAGTACACATAGCAGGCAAAGACAAGGTAATAGCAATAGAATGCGCAAGAAAGGAGTGTGTAGCTCCTGGATCAAATAATGTATGGATGTTCGTGCCATGGATGCAAATAATACCTTCGACGACTGCAGCGGGGTCAATATCAGCCTCCTGCTCCTCTCCAGCAAGTGCATAAGCTCGGGCCCTCACAAGTGGCCTCGGTCCTGCAGGGGGTGGATCCTGGCGATCCGGACAACCGTCAACCAGGTGCTCGTTACTCCCACAAATCAAACATAGGCCCAACCGGCGTCTGCAGTTATCATAGGTGTGCGTAGGATGTCCACACCATGTGCATCTCGGTCTCTGTGGTGGCTGAGGTGGTGCTGGAGCTCTCGGGCCTCTCAGTAACGGCCCTGCACTCTTCTGTGATGATCCTGCAGTCTTAAACTTCTTCCCAGTCTCTCTCTGAGCTGGAGGTGCAGAATAAACCATCGGCCTCTTTCCTGAGCTCGAACCCTGGCCTGCTCTCGAGCCTGAAGCCTGTCCTGCTCGCTGAGTAGCCCTCCTAGCACTGTCAGAATCCTCGACCTTCAGGGCCTTTGCAGTAGCTTTTGCCCAAGTACTGGTATTAGTCGCTTTCAGTGCATCCTGGATGTCCGGCCTCAAACCCCTGAACAAACTGCATCGCCTTGTGAAAGTCATCATTCGCTATGTTGGGTGCATAGCGAGAAAGCCTCTCGAACTCGGCGATGTACTGGCCCACAGACCTGCCTCCCTGCTTTAGCTCTGTAAACTCCCTCAATCTGCGGGTACGGGAAGCTGGAGGAATATACTTGTTTCTGAACTCCCGGACAAATACCTCCCAAGTAACCTCGGTCCCTGCTGCCGCCAGAACAATCTCTGTGCTCTCCCACCAGGAGTAGGCCTCGCCCTGAATAAGAGTAAGGGTACAGCGAGCCTTCTCCTGACTGTCACAAGGGATAAGCTGCCAAATCCTCTCAATCTCCTTCAGCCACATCTCTGCCTGTATGTCGTCTCCCTTATAGAACTTCGGGGGACGCTGATTCTGGAACTCTCGCAAGATAGCAGAAATGGGATTCTCTGGAGGTGCTACCTGCGCTGGGGGTGGTGGTGGAGGTACCCGTTCCTGTAATCTCCGATCAATAAGCCCCACTACTGCATTCATAAAGTCCTGGGGCTGTGCCTGGGCAGGTGGAGGAGGTGGTGATCTCTCGCGGCGATGGTGTCGGCGATGATGATGCCTGTGCCTCGAGGATCGATCACTGTAATGTCTATCGGGCTCCATCCTGAAATTAGATCACTAAACATGCGTGGTTGGATCAATAAATGCGAATGTGTGCATAGAATTTCCATAATATCATATAACACATATTCAAGGAAGGTCAAGTAGTGCAATTAATGCGAATAAAGGGAGTAAATCAAGTAAATCAGCCCAATGCAGACTCCCAAATACCACATAATCCTATGCCGTGCGACCTAGACTGACTTGACATGACTCGAGAACCTCGGTTTTGCAACCGAGCTCTGATACCACCTGTAGATGTAGCACCCTAGACCCCAAGGCGCCACATCCCCCGCACTGTAGCCTCAATCCACGTATGAAATGGACAGTTCATACATAAACCAAGACCACAGCGAACGGGTGACAACAAAACGACGCTCTAGGCGGGACACTCTCCCCAACATAATCAACAACCATGAATAGAAAAGCGGAAGCAATAAAGTCAGTCATATATATATAGGTACTATATTTATTCCATAGATACATATAGGTACCATCTACCGATCGATACAATATCATATCTCAATAATATACATAACCATGAATCCAAATACTAATATCGATCCAAAACATGACATGTTCCCAAAAGTGATATACATGAAGGTATGAAACTAGACCCGTGGAAATGCAAGACTCGACCACTCCCGCCTAGCACAATCACGCTCAAAAGGTACCTGAAAAGTGGAGTATCAGTCTACCGAAGACTGAGTGAGGGGCAATAAATATATATAACACACGTCACATGCAAGTTGTAGCCTCGGGTGAAGACTTTAACATAAATAGATATATATACAAATCAATATATTTAATCTTTGCCCGAGATTACAACTATCCATTTTAACACGTTTATTTAATCCTGTTTGTCAATATCATGAACATGTGGCCCCGGCGAGTAAGGGCAATCTCCAACCGAACTCCCAATCGTGAACAATACGTGATCATGCTTGCTTGCTTGATAAATAAGTGATCATGCAATATACTTTAGTGCTCACATAGACAATTTCATACTTGAAAACATGCAATAACCCGAGGATAACCCGACATTCCGGATTAATCCCCAGTCTCCTTCTTCCTCCGGGTGATAGCGAGTTTGCAAGGCTCGACTATCCACGACATGGTGTGTGTAGAGGACATGACCCTCTAGACACGGAACTCCTTCCACCACTAATCTCCTAGTGGCTTCGGGGGTGATCCCAACAATGTGAGGATAATTCAGGAGTTACCCGTCAGCCCTTGCTTTCCCGGTTGGCTCAAGAATTACCCTCGGGCCCACGTGCAATCATGTACTCGCCAACATGCTTTGAAAATCATGACAATCGATACATTCTTGCTTGCAATGTCTATCACTTTGAAAACGTTTATAAGTATAATAGGTTTTGGCCGAAAACTAGCACGTAAGGGTTGTAGGGTTCGTTTTACCAAAACAAAACCTCACCTTTCTTGCAAAATATAATAAATAAGCGTTCTAAGGAGCTTGCTCCTCGTCCACGCCCTCGTGACCTGTGCAAATACGATATATGAGCATGAGACATGGACTAAAATGGCCAAAATATGACGAACGGCGAAAACGTGTCGAGACGACCTCGAAAATGCAATGTGGTATTATAACTTTTGGTTTCACTTCATATTAGCACATATTATAGCAATTCGGGGTCAAAGAAGTCGTTGGATCGAGGGGCCAAAATCATAAATTTATGCAGTGAATTTTGTTCTGTCAGCCCCGTGGGAACGACCGTTCCAGGCTCCCTTTGAAAACTGGGAACGGTCGTTCCCGTTGCCCAGAGAAACGCGGCAACGTTTTTCATTTTAAAAGCGCGCCTACACTGGGAACGGCCCTTCCGGCTCTAAGGCCAAAATGGGAACGGCCGTTCCCATAGTCGGCCGCGCATATTTTGAAAAGGAATGGGAACGCCCGTTCCCACCAAGCCTTGAGGCTGGGAACGGTCGTTCCCTGCTTCTGCAACTGAAAAAAACAGAACAAAACAGAGTATGCTCTCGGGAAGAAAGCAACAAAGCAACCAAAACCCAACTTTGATCCCCAAAACCTATAATTTCTGGAAATATGATGCAAACAACTTCCATAAATGATAATATGACATTTAAACATATAAACCATGCAATATCCTCAAAGTTTCAAGGTATCATGTTCATGGCCAACTTTGAGCAATCAAGTTCAATTTTCCCATAATTCCATGAAATAATCATGCTATAATTCCATAGATGATCACATAATCATGCTTCCATATCCAATCAATCCATCTAGCATATAAATCTTAAACCCTAGCTCATGCAATTACAATCAATAATCCTCAACTCATGCAACCAACCTTATAAATGGAAGAAATGAAGAAGTATGATGATGATGATGATGATCACTCAATTTCTTGCAATATTTCTTGATGATTCTTGAGATGGATGATGAAAATCACTTCTTCTCTTTGTCTTCTTAATACCGAGAGAGAGGGAGATGAATATGTTTAGCAATTCTTGGATGAAATGAACTTATGGAAGCTAGGAGATGATTATATGATTCATCCACCTTGATTTTTGTGAAATTGTAGCATTTGCCATTTAATCCCTTGTCTTTTGAAATCGTCCAATTAAGTATGCAACAATTCAAATTATCCTCAATCAAGCCCCTAAGAGTTAATGCAATTAAGTCCCTAGAATTTTAGAAATATTTAACTAGGGACAATTTGGTAATTTCTTCCACTCTCGGTATAAATTTCATGCAATGAATATTTTTCGTGACATGAAATAATATTTTCGATGATGTGAAATTAAATAATTGATATGAAAAATGTTTCGTGAATTTTATAAAAATATGAATGCCACGTAAGAATATATTATAATTTAAAGAAATAAAATAAACCTACGCTCAAAACGCACACGTGGCGTGCTTACCTGTTCATCCGGAAACCGGGGCGTTACAAATACTATATAGGGTATTGCAAAATTAGTTGAAGGCTCCGGAAGAGCTACAATATTGTTACCCCAAGGGACAAAGTTTATTATTAATGATACATTATTTTGCTCTAAATCCCAAAGAAATTTATTAAGGTTCAAGGATATTCGTCTTAACGGATATCACATTGAAACTGGAAATGAGAGAAATACTGAATACTTGTATATAACAAGTAAAGGGCGTGTTCTGGAAAAACTACCTGCTTTTTCATCAGGTTTATATTGTACACACATAAGTGCAATTGAAGCACATGCCATCACAAACCAGAAGTTTACGAATCCACAATATTTTATTATTTGGCATGATCGATTCGGTCACCCCTGATTAGCAATGATGCGAAAAATCATTGAAAATACAAGGGCATCCTTTAAGGAACCAGGAGATTCCTCAAATAAGAAAGGACCCATGTATAGCTTGTTCTCTTGGGAAATTGATTCTGAGTCCATCGCCAGTTAAAATAAAAGATGAGTCACTTGCTTTCCTTGAACGTATTCAAGGTGATATATGTGGACCAATTCATCCACCATGTGGACCATTTCGATATTTTATGGTATTGATCGATGCATCTACCAGATGGTCACATGTTTATTTGTTATCAACTCGTAATATGGCATTTGCAAGATTGCTTGCCCAAATTATTAAATTACGAGCACAATTCCCTGATAACACAATCAAGAAAATTCGATTGGACAATGCTGGTGAGTTCACATCCCAAACATTTAATGATTATTGTATGGCAACTGGAATTATTGTTGAACATCCTCTTGCTCATGTCCATACACAGAATGGTTTAGCTGAATCATTAATTAAACGTCTTCAGCTTATTGCTAGACCATTGATAATGAGAACAAAGCTCCCAATTTCAGTATGGGGATATGCGATTTTACATGCCGAGATATTAATTCGCATTAGACCAAGTGCTTATCATAAATACTCCCCGTTCCAACTTACATGCGGTCAAGAACCAAATATTTCCCACCTAAGAATTTTTGGTTGTGCAGTATATGTGCCTGTAGCACCACCACAACGTACTAAAATGGGACCTCAAAGAAGGTTGGGAATTTATATTGGATATGAAAGTCCATCCATTATCAGATATCTTGAACCTCAAACGGATGATATGTTTAGAGCACGTTTTGCTGACTGTCATTTTGATGAAAGTATTTTCCCAGCATTAGGGGGAGAAACCAAACAGTTGGAAAAGGATATTACATGGTATGAACCATCATTATTGCATCTTGACCCATGCACAAAGCAGTGCAAAATGGAAGTCGAAAGGATTGTACACTTGCAAAGTATTGCAAATCAATTACCAGATGCGTTTACAGATGCAAAACGAGTGATTAAGTCATATATACCAGCTGTTAATGCTCCTGCTAGAATTGAGATTCCAAAGGGTCAATCTGAGAAAAACATTGATCACGAATCTACGGCACGCCTGAAGCGTGGTAGACCACCTGGATCGAAGGATAAGAATCCTCGTAAAAGAAAAGGAGCTAATATGAATGATGATCGCGGTATAGAAAAGAGTGTCCCAAAAGAGACACCAAATAAGAACGATATCACAAAAGAAATTTTGAATAAAGAAAGTGTCCCAGAAGAGACACAAAAGGGGGAAAGTGTTTAAGAAGAAACACAAAGTGAGATAAATGAAGAAATCTCAATTAATTACTTGTATTCAAGAAAGCTGTGGAATCAAAGTAATATCAACGTTGATGAAATATTTTCTCATGCCGTAGATATCATCCATGAAAATGAAGATCCTGAACCAAGATCTATCATTGAATGTCGAAATAGACATGGTTGGAATAAATGGAAAGACGCCATTCAGGCTGAATTAAATTCTTTGAATAAAAGAAGTGTGTTTGTGTTGGAAAACAGGAATCAAAAAGCAGCGGAAATTTAAAAATTTTTCCAACAAAAGGATCTTGGACTCGCAACCGTGTATCCAAATTCGTAGAGATCAAGAAACTCACTTGGGTAGTAGCTTTCTTGACACGTTTTGAGCCACCCTCAAATGCGCTTCATGCGGTAATGGCAACCCGTTCCTCGAAAGTCTCTTTCTACTTCAGAATCCATTGTAGAGATAACAATCCACACCAACCTGGATTCAAATCATGTTAGGGAAGTTCTTAACGATATAACATAAAGAAAGAAACATGAAACGAGAAAAGCATCATTGAAACTCCCTTCGAAAACAAGTTTTACGAAAGTAGAAATCTGCCAGCCATAAAACCCTCGTGAAAAAATTCATCCTTCAGGATATGGACGAACGGTTTTCACCATCTTCTTTGGTTCGATTTTTTCACTCGTTTTCTGTTGGGTTCAGAATCGTTTCATCATCCCTTCTGGTCGTTTTGCTTGATCCCCACTCCTTGGTAAAGCTCGAATCTTCAAACTTCTAACTTGAAGCTTTCTAGAGATAGTCCACCAACTTGATCACAATCTAACTAGTAAGGATGCTAGTTCTCTAGTTAGTGTTTAGGCTTAACCTAGGGTTTATTTGATCTTGGAGAAAGGATGGTGTTCAACACATGAACCAAAAGAAATCTCGATTAGCTCCAAGGGGAGCTCGAGCTCCCCTATATATAGGAGAGGAGTGGCCGAAATTCCTAGTCCTTATGGACTAAGGATTTTGGTCCCTCTCTCCTATTACTTGATCATCAAGTAATTTTGACTTTGACTTTGAATTCAAATTCAAATCAACTTTCAAGAGAGCTAAAATATCCAAACTATTTTTGGATAATTTTATACTTTATTTATTTAAAATAAATAACTTATTTTATCTAATTAATTAATTCGTAATTAATTAACTAGATTATTTTTTCTCCAAAATAAGACTTTCTTTTTAATTCAAAATTAAACCAAAGTCTATTAAATAATTAACACTTTTAATTATTTAATATATATATATATATATATATATATATATATATATATATATATATACAATATATATATTCACGTGTGAGATACGTGTCACAATGACACGTGTCACTTACGTGACCCACACGTGTGGAACCCTGTTGGCCCGATTAACTCGTTTAATCATTTTAAAGCCTCAACTCATGTAACCAAGTTGTTGTGTGTGACCCTCTAGGTTCTCAATTCAATTAGCAGTGACCCTAATTAATTAATTCACTAATTAATTAATCAGTCCACAGATTAAACGACCATAGTCTAGCAACAGGTGTTTAACCCCTAGCTGAATTGGAATGTTCGGATTCGACAGAACCTTTAAGTCATTGATTCATGTGAGATACAATCCTCCTACTTACTATCTCTCAACCAAGATCTAGGGTAAGGGAATAATTAGAACCCTAATAATCTGGTCTTAAAGCTAAGTGCATTTCATATCCATTTGATCTCAATCCAAGAAACCCTTTTCTTGATGTCTTGATCTACTGCCTTGGCCAAGGACTCCATATGGCATATGAATGACTTACACAATAAAAGATCACCTTTCATATGCAAGTGTAAGTCCTTTCTTGATTCTCATTCACTTTCATGAGTCACTTGTGCAGCCCTAGTATAAGCCTTGAATCAGTTGTCTAAGGCGACACCCTTTAAAGCTTACACCGAAGACTACAAAGTTAACTCATAAAGTGACAAGGAACCTCAAGTCTAAGGATCAATTAATCACATCAATGACTCGTGAGATATTTCCTAATTTGGAAGTTTCTATTTCCTGAAATAGAAACTTCCTTTCCCATTTAGGAATCTTCTCACACGGGGCACCTCAGTGAACTTACTTATTAAAGTAAGCACCCTCATGTATCACGCACGTATCAACTATACACTTTGCACCTCCATGAAACAAGGTGGTCCTTCTTAAGGGCGTGATCCCACAAGCAAGCCTTAGAGGAGTCAAGTTGACACTCCCACTGTCTGTAGGACTCATCGACTTGGAGTATTTTACTAATCATGACTTATGTGATATAGGGCTCGTTTCATGAACCATTTCTCCTAAATGGTAGAGTCTTAAAGTCATCAGGATTAGGGGAGTTCTCATACATGCACAGCTAAAGTAAACGCATACCAAACAAGAGCATATAAAGAAGTGTTTGCCTATTATATTAATCAATCGTATATTATTCAAAGATTGTCTGTGACACTAGGAAAGTCCCAAAACGGATTATAACTAATCGGCTTTCTAGGGCACTATTCCTAACAATCTCCCACTTGCCCGTAAAAGCCATTTAGGTACTCTAAGTCCCATCTTCTCAAGATGCACTTTGAGAGCCTATTGACTTTGGGCGTTTCCAAAGTGGATCTGCTATATTCTCTGCTGATGTGACCCTCTTGTTTACACTTCTCTTAGGAAACACCTTTTCCTTATAAAGTGATTCGTAATCACGTGTTCAGTCTCTTGGTGAGGTCTTGGTTCTCTTACTTGAGCAACCATCCATTTTATCATACAATATGATAAAAGAGTTGTTTCATGCTAGGAACTTCATCTAACAAGTTAGATGGAGTTTCTTACCCAAACACTTAACTTAGCGTTATATAATACGACTAAGTTCTCAACTACGATAGTCGAGTTTTTGTAATGTCTGTCCTTGGAACCCCTTTCCAACACATTGCATTACCATTCTGGTAGAAGTTGTATCCTTTCAATGATTTCATAATCATCTATGTTTGATGAACGTTTACATCAAATATCCTTCTAACAACAAGATCTTTTGGGCTCTGTAAACTAATACATATCCTCATTTCTTCTCAAGTACTCTAAGGACATCCTTTACAGAAATCTAATGACCTTCTCTGAAGTCATATTAGATTTGCCCCACTACGCTTAGTGTTGCGCCATATCAAGTCTAGTACATGATATTTCATACATTATGCACCCTTTCACTTAAAGGGATTTTGGACATTCTAACTTTCTTAAAGTTATCTTAGGACACATACTCTTCAAAAGAGATGTTCCATTGTCCATACTAAACTCCTTAGATCTATCTTCTATAGATCTCAATGTCGAGAATTTAGGATAATCACTAAGATCTTTCATGTCAAATTGTTTCTTAAACAAGAATTGGTAACTTTCACGTTATCCTTGACATTCCCAATGAGAAGGACATCGTCTTCTAAAGAACCAAAATTGACTCTTACATCACTAACTATCATATGTACATTTTTTAGACTTATTCGACTTCCATCTGTGTCAAACAATTTGACTATCCTATGGAATCGAATTGTCTAACTCCTAGAAGCCTTTATCAATCCACATATTGACTTTAGGGATTTGCATACCTTATACATACTCCCATTGAATATGAGATTTATAGAAATACCTTATTTCAGTCTCTTTCAATCTCATATTGAGCAAGATAGTTCTCATATTCATTTATCATATCTCATAATCAGAATATGAGGATGTGGTAAATACAATCCAAATTGACTTTTGCATTTCAACCGTCAAGAAGGTTGTAATGCTTTCATTCACTCGAAGCTGCACGAGCTTGATCCTATCAGGTGGATCAACCAAGGTCAAAACTTGGTTTGAGTATATGGAATCCATATTGGATTTCAAGGCTTGCTTACACTATTCAGATTCCAAATCTGACAATGTCTCCTCTTCAAATAATTCCTTGGCTATCTAGGAACGCGTTCTAAACGCGTCTTAAGAGAAGGGTCTCACACGTGTACATACTCTAAAATTTGGCTAAGTTTTATCAGATGGGCTCGTTTCTTCTATATGTGGCGTGGATATTTATCCTCAAATTTCTTTGAGGTCTGCTTACTTGCCTTTCTTCTTCTATAGGAACGATTCATTAAGAAAGATACATTCCTTGAGACAAACAACCTTTGTCTAAGGAAATCGCAGAAAAGATATCCAATATTGTTGTATAAACTTGAACTCATTTCAAGCTTATCTCCCACTATCCTCTTCACTTATGAGGATTCCTCTAAATTCTTGGATAAGAATAATTAGGGAATTTAGTATGCCACATTGCATAGTGCAACTAAAGGACTGAATTTGGAAGGTTACTAAATTCAAAATCTCTAACTGCATATTCTGGGAGTTTATTCCTAGAATGATTATAAGTCAGTAAAGCTTGCTATGGAATGGACCATATTCCATTAGGTTTCATTCCCTCATTTGCAAACACTAAGGTGTTATCGAATTAGTTTACTGAGAGATAATCCTATTATCTCTAAGATGACTAAGGAATTAGTTGCTAAGATATTGGCTATCTCGATCATATCGATTTACCTATAACTTATGACTACTGCGGTTCCTAACCTCCTTTTGAAATTCTAAGAATTTCATATTAGTTTCGAATTTGTACTTCAACAAGTACATTCATTCATAATGATTAAACTGACGATTGTATCTAGTGCTTACATTAAGTATCTTACACTCATCAGCATGGATCGAAATCCACTAGAATTTTGGCACGTTCCACGTTTCACCTAAACCATGTTTCGGGAACGTTTCCCCTTAAGATAGGATTCATAGGAAGTTAACTCTCTAGGTTCATTTTCGTAAAATGATCCTAAGATGTCAAACTTGCTAATCCTTTTATGTCTCAACGTTCCAAAATAATTCGAAGCTATGTCATCTCACTTACTTTTGTTATCTCGTTGTATGTTCAGAACATTAGTGTTTTGAGTCTTTGCACAACAAATTATGCAGAATCAACTCAAGACTTGTGAATTCTATTCCTAGTAGAATTACTAAACGAGGTAACATTTCAGAGTACTCATACTCTTTGCAGTTCCCTTTCAAAGTCCTTATTTGCTACCATAGAAGCAAACGTCCAATTTGATCTCTAGTGTCTTTTGGGCGTACCCCTTACATGCCCCTCAATTGGGCTCTTAAGGGTTTCTTCTTCTTTAGGCCTTCAAGCCTTTAACTTAGTGAGTCTAGAAGAAGAATTAACCATCACAACCTTTTGTTCCTTCTTAAGGATGCTCTCAACCATTATCAACTAAATGATTAACGATGCTACATTAGCATCATTCTAGTTGAGCATAAAGGGTTTGAGTGATGGTGGAAGCAATGTAAGCAATCAGTGCATTGAGAACTCTTTTCTCAGTTAATGATCGAGACCACAAGATCTTCAAATAAGATCTTCAGACCTTGTTCGTGTGCACTTGTTTTCTCATTTGGAATATTTGAATAATTCCACAATGTTATACCTTGTAACATTTTTATGAGGTGGTGCAATTGCTCTTAAGTGGTTTGGAGAAATCCAATTCACCTCAGATCGCTTCTGTTTTGGCCCTGGTCGAATTTTCAAAATTGAAAACTTCGCCCTTTAGAGAACGCCTTTCTCTATTCGGAATCTAAAACGAATTTTAGGGTCCGAAGCCAATTAGAGTTAGTTAGGACTTAGTCAACTCTTTTGACTTAAGGATGGATACGAATGGGTTTGCATTTCATATTGTAGAGAATCACAGAACTACAACCTAAATGCTAAGCAGAGAAAATGTGAGCATGCTGAATTATAAAGATATACAAAAGATAAGGTCTTTAATCTAATGTAGCTCCCACTGTTTTTCAAAGATCTATAATTCCCAAAGATCTAAGAGGACCCAATGGGTACTAAGATCCTAAGCATTTTACCTCGAACCCACGACTCGTGGACATTCTAAGTAAAACCCTAGGTAGATACAACTTACTAATTCTAACAGCTTTAGAACTCTTAGTAATTGTTTTGAATCACCTATCTTTCAATATGGACCCACAACTCGTGCGACATCCATATTTACTTAGGCGTTAAGCTAGACCCATCAACCATAAGATCATTATCAAAACTTAGTTGGAACGACCCACGACTCGCGGACATCGCCCTTGCCAAAATTAACCACAAAATATTGATCATTTAAAATGATCAATTAGGCAAATAAGAACTAATAAGCTCCACTAGCTATCCCACGACTCGCGGACAATAACTAGCTTTACTTACTAAACTTAAAACCTATTGATGGAATGCTAGGAATTTAATTCAAAATTTGCATCTCGAATTAAATACCTATTATTCGAAATGAGCTTAATATTTAATGGGAATTTTCGAATCAACCGAAGAGTTGTTCGGTTCGACCTCACCAACATATATGTTATCTAATTTTATTAGTCTTGATTAATGCAAGTACAACTTAAATGCATTTCAAACAAGCTCTTAAACAGATAACATGTCCTAGCATGATACTAACATGAGATGATCATGGGTTCTACCTATCTTATGCGTGATATATGGGAGCCACTCCACAATCACAAGTTCTAACATACATGCCACATAAACAGTTTAAATCACATAAGGGAAAGCGGTAACAAAATACGAGCCCTATCTCTATTACATTTTACAATTGAGATTCCTCTCCCTAACATTTTGAGGGGTCTTCACTTATGGCCTCCTTGTTACTTGAATGTGGTTCATCTTACTCCATGGGTGCATTGTCTCCAAAATGAAAATAAAACCTCACCACCTATCTCTACTCTCAAATTACAATAAAAAGAAAAAGACATAAAGTAATAAGGCTCAATCTTCATATTGGCCTTAGACAAATACACGGGGCATACCCCGGCCTCAAAACAGTAATATGGAAAGCCACATAATAAATCACATAACAGTACGAACATAAGTTAGGCTCCAACCTCAATTGAAAAAACGCAACTATAGGGCTCCAACCCCAAGTTAAAACCATTCATGTGCATAAATTAAAACCATACATAAGTCTAAACCCATGATCACCTAACATGCTTTTTCGAGAATTTAAATTTAGCCAATAAATTAAAATTCCCGTTTCAAGTCCTATTGACTTAAAACACGACTTAGATGCAATTCTTGTTCAAGAGTATTTTCTATAAAACCCGAAAAACTATAAACTAATAAAATTCCAATTGAAAATTAATAATTTTATTCTTTCAATATTTTTCATAAAATAAAGTTTGCAATTTTCCCAAAATTTAAATCGCTCGATTTCTCAAAAATCCCAATTTAATCAAAATTTTAAAATAATTTTATTTTAGCAAAACTAATTTCAAAAGATAAAATTAAATGGGATTTTAAGGACCGAAAACACGAAACACGAAAACACGAAAACACGACGAAGCGGGATCGCCGGCCCGATGCGCAGCAGCGCGCGATAGGCGCGCACAGCCGGCAGCAATCGCCGCCAGCGTGCGCGGGCCCTTGCGCGCGTTGCACGCTGCGTGGGCGGGCAGTCCCGCATGTCCCCGGGCGGATGCTCCCGCGCGGTTGCGGGAGGAGCAGGCAGGCGCGTCTAGACGGCCTCCCGCGCGGTTGGGGGAGGGCTGGGCGGCGGCGACGGGGCCTGGGCGTTCGACATGCTAGCACTCCTAGGCTCGTTCTTTTCGTGTTCCGTTTCGTATTTTGGGTTTCTCCAAAACCTGGATCAATCCAAAAATAAGAAAAATACGACTTAAATATATTTCAATCAAAACGGTTTTCAAAAAACACAATTTAAGAAAACAGTTTCAGAAATTCAAGAAAAATTACAGTTTCGTAATTCAGGCTTTCTAAAAGAACTCATGAATACCTAATTCGCATCTAAGCCTAAGAATTTCTACCAAATTCTCAATAATTGAGATGAATCAGAAACACGATTAACGAGGTGCCTCTGATACCACTTGTTGGAAAACAGGAATCAGAAAGCAGCGGAAATTTAAAATTTTTTCCAACAAAAGGATCTTGGACTCGCAATCGTGTATCCAAATTGGTAGAGATCAAGAAACTCACTTGGGTAGTAGCTTTCTTGACACGTTTTGAGCCGCCCTTAAACGCACTTCATGCGGTAATGGCAACCCGTTCCTCGAAAGTCTCTTTCTACTTCAGAATCCATTGTAGAGATAACAATCCACACCAACCTGGATTCAAATCATGTTAGGGAAGTTCTTAACGATATAACATAAAGAAAGAAACATGAAACGAGAAAAGCATGATTAAAACTTCCTTCGAAAACCAGTTTTGCGAAAGTAGAAATCTGCCAGCCATAAAACCCTCGTGAAAAAATTCATCCTTCAGGATATGGACGAACGGTTTTCACTATCTTCTTCGGTTCGATTTTTTCACTCGTTTTCTATTGGGTTCAGAATCGTTTCATCATCCCTTCTGGTCGTTTTGCTTGATCCCCACTCCTTGGTAAAGCTCGAATCTTCAAACTTCTAACTTGAAGCTCACTAGAGATAGTCCACCAACTTGATCACAATCTAACTAGTAAGGATGCTAGTTCTCTAGTTAGTGTTTAGGCTTAACCTAGGGTTTATTTGATCTTGGAGAAAGGATGGTGTTCAACACATGAACCAAAAGAAATCTCGATTAGCTCCAAGGGGAGCTCGAGCTCCCCTATATATAGGAGAGGAGTGGCCGAAATTCCTAGTCTTTATGGACTAAGGATTTTGGTCCCTCTCTCCTATTACTTGACCATCAAGTAATTTTGACTTTGACTTTGAATTCAAATTCAAATCAACTTTCAAGAGAGCTAAAATATCCAAACTATTTTTGGATAATTTTATACTTTATTTATTTAAAATAAATAACTTATTTTATCTAATTAATTAATTCGTAATTAATTAACTAGATTATTTTTTCTCCAAAATAAGACTTTCTTTTTAATTCAAAATTAAGCCAAAGTCTATTAAATAATTAATACTTTTAATTATTTAATATATATATATATATATATATATATATATATATATATATACAATATATATATTCACGTGTGAGACACGTGTCACTCACGTGACCCACAAGTGTGGTTTCACACGTGTGGAACCCTCTTGGCCCGATTAACTCGTTCAATCATTTTAAAGCCTCAACTCATGTAACCAAGTTGTTGTGTGTGACCCTCTAGGTTCTCAATTCAATTAGCAGTGACCCTAATTAATTAATTCACTAATTAATTAATCAGTCCACAGATTAAACGACCATAGTCTAACAACAGGTGTTTAACCCCTAGCTGAATTGGAATGTTCGGATTCGACAGAACCTTTAAGTCATTGATTCATGTGAGATACAATCCTCCTACTTACTATCTCTCAATCAAGATTTAGGGTAAGGGAATAATTAGAACCCTAATAATCTGGTCTTAAAGCTAAGTGCATTTCATATCCATTTGATCTCAATCCAAGAAACCTTTTTCTTGATGTCTTGATCTACTGCCTTGGCCAAGGACTCCATATGGCATATGAATGACTTACACAATAAGAGATCACCTTTCATATGCAAGTGTAGGTCCTTTCTTGATTCTCATTCACTTTCATGAGTCACTTGTGCAGCCCCAGCATAAGCCTTGAATCAGTTGTCTAAGGCGACACCCTTTAAAGCTTACACCTAAGACTACAAAGTTAACTCATAAAGTGACAAGGAACCTCAAGTCTAAGGATCAATTAATCACATCAATGACTCGTGAGATATTTCCTAATCTGGAAGTTTCCATTTCCTAAAATAGAAACTTCCTTTCCCATTTACGAATCTTCTCACACGGGGCACCTCAGTGAACTTACTTATTAAAGTAAGCACCCTCATGTATCACGCACGTATCAACTATACACTTTGCACCTCCATGAAACAAGGTGGTCCTTCTTAAGGGTGTGATCCCACAAGCAAGCCTTAGAGGAGTCAAGTTGACACTCCCACTGTCTGTAGGACTCATCGACTTGGAGTATTTTACTAATCATGACTTATGTGATATAGGGCTCGTTTCATGAACCATTTCTCCTAAATGGTAGAGTCCTAAAGTCATCAGGATTAGGGGAGTTCTCATACATGCACAGCTAAAGTAAACGCATACCAAACAAGAGCATATAAAGAAGTGTTTGCCTATTATATTAATCAATCGTATATTATTCAAAGATTGTCTGTGACACTAGGAAAGTCCCAAAACGGATTATGACTAATCGGCTTTCTAGGGCACTATTCCTAACAGTTTGGACCTGTTATCCTCACACCTGAAGGTGTAAAACCTGTAGGGTACAAATTGGTTTTCGTACGAAAACGAAATGAGAAAAATGAGATCACAAGATATAAAGCAACGCTTGTTGCCCAAGGTTTTTCCCAAAGACCCGAAATTGATTATGAGGAAGCGTATTCTCCTGTTATGGATGCAATTACGTTTAGATATTTAATCAGCCTTACAGTTTCCCAAGAATTGCAAATGCGTCTAATGGATGTTGTTACAGCTTATCTGTATGGATCACTTGATAGTGATATTTATATGAAAGTCCCTGAAGGATTCAAAATGGATGAAGCATTAAAGTCAAAACCAAAAGAGAAATGTTCGATCAAATTACAACGATCTCTTTACGGGTTAAAGCAGTCAGGACGCATGTGGTACAATCGCTTGAGCGAATTTCTGTCAAAGAAAGGATATGTGAATAATCCAATTTGTCCATGCGTATATATTAAGAGAACAGTATCCAGATACGTTATTATTGTTGTCTATGTTGATGATTTGAACATTATTGGAACTGCTAAAGAAATCCATGAAACAACAGCATATTTAAAGAATGAATTTGAAATGAAAGCTCTTGGGGAAACCAAATTTTGTCTTGGTTTGCAGATTGAGCATAAACAAAATGGAATTTTTGTGCATCAATCAGCTTATACCGAAAGGGTGTTGAAACGCTTTAACATGGATAAAGCAAACCCTTTGAGCACTCCAATGATTGGGAGATCTTTAAGTGTAGAAACAGATCTATTTCGCCCTCGCGAAGAAAATGAAGAAGTCCTTGGATCTGAAACACCATACCTCAGTGCAATTGGGCTCTTATGTATCTTGCTAATTGTACTAGACCTAACATATCTTTTGCAGTTAATTTATTAGCAAGGTTCAGCTCATCCCCAACTAAAAGACATTGGAATGGGATTAAACATTTATTCCGATTATCTTCGAGGTACAGTTGATTTGGGATTATTTTATTCTAAAAATACAGAACATGTTTTGGTTGGTTATGCAGATGCAGGATATTTATCAGATCCACACAAAGCTAGATCCCAAACAGGTTACGTATTTACAGTTGGAGGCACTGCTATCACTTGGAGATCGCAGAAACAAACACTTGTTGCTACTTCTTCAAACCATGCTGAAGTCATTGCACTTCATGAAGCAAGTCGAGAATGTGTGTGGTTAAGATCTATGACACAACACATCTTGACCTCCTGCGGCATATCAATTGATAAAAGTCCAACAATGATATATGAAGACAACGCCGCATGTATTGCTCAAATGAAGGAGGGATATATTAAAACTGATAGAACCAAACATATCCCACCGAAGTTCTACCAGATACACAAGATATTGAGAAAAATGGAGAAAACAGTATTCAATATGTTCAATCATGTAACAACTCTGCAGATCTCTTTACAAAGGCGCTCCCCACTACAACTCTGCAGATCTACCGATGTTAACAACAGGGGGAGCATACACAGCTAGGCTCGATTAACCCGTTTAATCATTTTTAAGCCTCAACTCATGTAACCAAGTTGTTGTATGTGACCCTCTAGGTTCTCAATTCAATTAGCAGTGACCCTAATTAATTAATTCACTAATTAATTAATCAGTCCACAGATTAAACGACCATAGTCTAGCAACAGGTGTTTAACCCCTAGCTGAATTGGAATGTTCGGATTCGACAGAACCTTTAAGTCATTGATTCATGTGAGATACAATCCTCCTACTTACTATCTCTCAACCAAGATCTAGGGTAAGGGAATAATCAGAACCCTAATAATCCGGTCTTAAAGCTAAGTGCATTTCATATCCATTTGATCTCAATCCAAGAAACCCTTTTCTTGATGTCTTGATCTACTGCCTTGGCCAAGGACTCCATATGGCATATGAATGACTTACACAATAAGAGATCACCTTGCAAATGCAAGTGTAGGTCCTTTCTTGATTCTCATTCACTTTCATGAATCACTTGTGCAGCCCCAGCATAAGCCTTGAATCAGTTGTCTAAGGCGACACCCTTTAAAGCTTATACCTAAGACTACAGAGTTAACTCATAAAGTGACAAGGAACCTCAAGTCTAAGGATCAATTAATCACATCAATGACTCGTGAGATATTTCCTAATCTGGAAGTTTCCATTTCCTGAAATAGAAACTTCCTTTCCCATTTAGGAATGTTCTCACACGGGGCACCTCAGTGAACTTACTTATTAAAGTAAGCACCCTCATGTATCACGCACTTATCAACTATACACTTTGCACCTCCATGAAACAAGGTGGTCCTTCTTAAGGGCGTGATCACACAAGCAAGCCTTAGAGGAGTCAGGTTGACACTCCCACTGTCTGTAGGACTCATCGGCTTGGAGTATTTTACTAATCATGACTTATGTGATATAGGGTTCGTTTCATGAACCATTTCACCTAAATGGTAGAGTCCTAAAGTCATCAGGATTAGGGGAGTTCTCATACATGCACAGCTAAAGTAAACGCATACCAAACAAGAGCATATAAAGAAGTGTTGCCTCAATTTGTTATTTCATTCAAAGATTGTCTGTGATTACAATAAGGAAAAGCACAAAGCGGATATACAATCGGCTTTCTAGGGCACTATTCCTTACATAGATGTGTATACATATTAAAATTAAATAACTATTTCTTTTAACTAATTATTCCTTATGTTTTGTATTTCTCCTTTTACTATTTTTCTTACATACATTCTTTTTCTTATTTATATTTTTTTAGTGAGTTATTATTTAAAATTTATATTAGTTTTTTTACAAATGATTTTATGCGTGCAGTAGAAATAGTGAAATGAATATACTCTTATAATGCATGTTATATATATAGATTGAATGCGTATTAATTTTAGTTTATTAAGAAGTTCAGTTTTCACTAAAATACGTATTTTTAAAAATTTTAAATATAATTATATATAATATATATTTACCAAATTACCCTATAGTTCAATGATGTTTAAAGTATTATTGCGAGAATATTTTGGTTTAAACTATTATTGCGAGAATATTTTGGATGATTAATAAGTTTCAAGAAACCCAAAACTCAACTCGTATTCTTACTCATGATTAGAATAATATTATGTTTATTTTATTCAAAAGCTTATAGGATTATAATTATGTAGTGTTTTATAATTAGAGAAAGGCTTATACAATTATATTTTGATTAGAGTTAAATAGAGATAATTGAGAGTTTGATTAGAATAAAATATCTTGAAAGAATAATTATGTATCAAATTTATAATTTACAAAATTATCTTTAACTGGATTTATTGAAAGTCTTACAATAAGGGTATTTTGGGCGATCATAATGTTTCAAGAAGCCAAAAAATCCAACTCACACTTTTATAATATATATATATAGATTAATATTCTACTAGGACTCATGGATGAGATCCACAACTCCTAAAAGGGGTTTGGTAAAAAATTTCTTTATTTGCCTTAGACTTTATATTATTTATAAAAATGACCCCAAAAATTTTAAAATATTTTAGATGGGTATATAAAGTATATTTTTATCCATAATATCAAGAAAGTGTGCATAAACATTGAAATTAATCATGTTTCAATAACAGAAGTACTCTTAAATTCATCCTATAAATCATTAAACACACAAATAATTTGTAAAAATTTCATTACCTCTCTTTATCTCCTTCTTCTACAATTCTGATTTATTGATTCTCTAAGACTCGTCTTCGTTTTTTCTCGGTCAGCCCTTCTTGTTCCAAAAGTCCTCACAACTTTTTGCTTTCTCGGACATCAACTGGAAACAGACTTCAACCTCCAATGGAAAACCTCGCTACGGCTTATAAGTTTCAATAAAAGATTTGGGGGAATAAAATGGAGTAAAAAGATTTAATAAAATTCTTAGACAAAATATTTATCTCGTGTATATGAAAAGTAGAAATTTTATTTCCTTCAAAACAGGTTTATACAAACATCATATATTTCTGGAAGAAAGATTTATCTGGAATACAATACTCAGCACTAAAAAACTCAAAGACAATTTTACATATGACTCTTCTGATTTCAAGACAAGGTGCTTATTCCTACAAAATGACTATTATTTATAGGCTATATTTTTCCTACTATTCGAACTTGAAATTTTTATTTGAGATCCACTGCTTTATCCTTCAAGGGTCCAGATCTTGCCTACACTTTTTTATGGTTGAGATGTTGCCGGCACTTTTATTTGCCACTTGATGAATGGAGTATGACGTCATGGCATTCGTCACTTCCTTGTCGATGTATGTGCTTACATCATTTAATGGTTACAACCCATCAACTTGCAAGCTTCTTGTCTAGTCTCTGCAGTGCAGAAAAATTCATGTTTTTCAAATTTATTTATGAATTCCATTAAAAGAGGAGAACCTATTTTTCCTCCTTTGGTGAGTAGAATCCAATTTCCTTTGCTCATCAAGGTTTCAAACTTATATTTGTACAGATTCTCTGCAACACTGTGGATAGCTTTTATTCCCAAAGCACGCGTTTGGACAACCCATTCTTCATTAACTTGGATTTTCCTTAAAGGTTTATTTCCTTGCTCAATCTTTACGGTGTTAGAAAGGTGGTCTGCAATGATCATGAAGAAGGCATCATGCCATATATGCTTCTCTGGTTTTGGAGATATAGTGTAGAACTTGAGAACCACTTACCTTCCTCTGGCAAATTTACTGATTTGAGATTTTAGGGTACGTATCATCAAATCTGGATATTTCTCTGAGATCTTTACTTGGGTAGATTATATCAAGGAACCCAAAACAAGTATATATGTAAACTGCTTCTGGACATGCTCCTATTATGTAGGTTAATCTTGGATATATATATTCTTGCCTTTAGAGAAAAATATAGTATTTGTATTCTCCATACTATATACTTCATCAACTGTATGAACATATAAATGTTCCCATTCAGTGCTAGGAACATATTTTTCTATTTCAATCTTTATTGCCTTTGGAGAAGACTCATTTTCCAGTTTTATTTCAATAAATGAAGGAACTTTGTTTTTGCCTTCTTCTTTATTTTTCTCGCCAGATGACTCAACCTCTACTATTTTTATTAACTCAAAATTTTCAATATATATTTTTCTAACTTTTGAGTCACTTTGTTCACCTTTCCAGGTTTTCTGTGACCAAATCTATCAATGGAGGGAGATTTTTATACATATATTGTTCTAGAAGAACAGTTCCTTCATAGAGATCTTCTGACATACTGTTGATTTATGGGATCTCTTCTTTTATTTCTGAAATATCAATTTTATCCTCCATCTGTAAAAAAGAGAAAGGTTTACTAAAATTCTTTTCAAAAAAATTTTATAAGTGATTTTTGGGAAATCACCACCCATCAACGGATTTGATTTTGTCTTTACCACCTACCGTTTGAGATGGACTAGATATATGCATACCCATATATTGGTCTTTTAAGTTTTTATAAGTGATTTTTGGGAAATCACCACCCTTTAACGGATTTGATTTTGTCTTTACCATCTACCGTTTGAGATGGACTAGATATATGTATACCCATATATTGGCCTTCATTTTGTATCAAAATCTATATTTCTGGATAAAAAGTCTGCTAGAAAATTATCAATTTCTTTTTTGGGGATATTTTTGAAATTATAGAGAGATAAAAAAACTTGCCACCTATGTAACCTTCTATAATTTGGTTCACTGGGTAACTTGGAACTTGGGTGTTATCAACATGAACAATTTTTGGAGTAGGAAAAGTGAAAACTTTTTGATCCCATTTATTACTCCTAATAATTCCTTTTCGTGTGTAGTATAGTTTATTTCTGCTGATTTAAAAGTACCACTTGTATATCTACAAATCTTGAGATCTGTTTTCAAGATTGCAGCCCAATATAAATCAGAGGCATCGGTTTGTAGAATTAAGTTATCATTTTTATCAGGAAGCCTTAGTTCTGGAAGAGTTTTACATTCTTCCTTTAGCTTTATGACAATTTCTTTATGTTTTGGCGGCCAAAATTTTGTATTATTTTTTCTTAATAACTTTTGTATTTCATGTCTTTTCTTTGCTAACTCAGGTATGAAACCTTCAGCATAATTAAGACATCCTAAAAACTTTTCTATTTTCTAACTTATTAGGAAACTCAACTATTTTTCTAGATATATGCGGTTGCAATTTTATACCTGCAGCACTCAATTTTAATCCTAAAAACTCAATTTCTTTAGTTTCTATGACTGCTTTTCTTTTAGGTAGGGCAATACCATTTTCTTTACATAAATTAGCAAAGAGTAAAAGATGTTTTCTATGTTCATCTATGGTATTTGAACAAATAAGAATATCATCTATTTAAACAACCATGAATTCTCTATATTTGCTAATTATATCGTCCATCTTTCTTTGATATATCGATGGAGCATTTTTTAATCCAAATGGCATTACTAACCATTCATAATGTCCTTGAGGGGCACTAAAGGCTATATATTGGATGCTAGCATCTTCCATTTTTACTTGCCAAAATCAAGATGTACAATCAAATTTTGAGTAATAAGATTTATTCTTTTCTAGGTCTATTAATACTTCTTTATTGGGTAATTGGTAACTATCACCCTTAGTGAAATGGTTTAATCTTTTATAATTTATAACCATTCTTGCTTTATTTCTTTTCTTTTCACCTTATTTCATTACCATGAACGTTGGACTAGAAAAGGGACTAAAACTTTTCCTAATCAATCCTTTATCTAATAATTCTTTAATTTGTTTTTTAAATTCATCTTCTTCACTTAAGGTATATCTCATGGGTCTTTCTTTAATTATGATATTATCTGTTAGTTCTATTCTAGCTTTTGGGTAGTCTTTTTTCCAAAAAGCCAATGGATGGTCACTGTAATTTTCTTTTATCTTGCTAGTAACCGTTTCTAAGTTTATTCTTTTTATAACTATTTTATTTTATTGGTATTTGTATTTTTTCATATATAGAGTGTCCACCACGCTTAGCTGGCTGAACTCTAAAGGGATGATTTAGTTGTGGTAGTTTTAACAAATGACCACACTTTGTTTTAAGCACAATAGAATATGCATTTTGCATATAATATTGAAATTGTTGTAGGAAATCATTTCCTAATAATATATCAAATTCTAGTTCATTATATTCATATATTCTAGGAACTGTTATTATTTTGCTTCCTAGGACAATATCAACCTCTATTGCTGATCTGTGTATATCCTGTGATTTTCCAGTCACACCTTTTATTCTGAATTTTCCATTTTCCTTCCATTTATTAATCTAGAAGGTTTTGAAAATAGTTATTTCAGATCCAGTATCTACTAAGGCACAAGTTATTATTTCATTTTCAGGAGTTTCTCTTATTCCTACCTGAATGAAAATACTAACTGTAAAATTATATCCTTTCATTCTATTCTTGGACAATATACGACTTTATCTTCTATGCAGAGTGTTACTCCGTCTTTTTCTATTTTATAGTAATTACAACTATCAAGGAAAGCATTTCCTAAGATTATGTCATAAGAACTTTGTAACGCCCCAATTTCCGGAAGTTCAGGTAAGCACGCCACGTGCGGGTCTTAGGGAGTTGGGGGTTTATTTTAACTATTTCATTTATTTATTTATAACTTTCATTACATTATTATGCATTATACTTCTATGCATTTATATGAATTGTCATTAATGTAGCACCCTAAATCCCCAAAGCACTACATCCCCAGCACTATAGCCCGATCCACATACGACATGGATAATCAGTATATGAACCCGACATATAGCGAACGAGTAACAATACAAAACAAGCTAGCTAGGCGGGACTACACCCCAATTAACTTAAACCAGGACATGAAAATTCAAAAGCGGAAGCATTATATAACCATTACTTATAGGTACCATATTTACATCAAAAGTATAAGTACTAATAGGTACCAACATTAATCAATACATTATCATCTCCTATATATCATACATGTATAAATCTGTAAACGTATCAAAACATGAAAATGTGATGCTAGACTCGGCTGAATGAAAGACCCGACTCGGACTCCCGCCTAGCACGACCATATGTACCTGAAAAGTGAGGTGTCAGTCTACTGAAAACTGAGTGAGGGGCATAAGATATATATATATATATATAAACACAAGTCACATGCAAATTATAATCTTGGGTAAAGGTTTAGACATAAAAGATATATAAGTTTTAAGAATAAACTATGCTTCGCCCGAGACTACAATCATCAAGTTTAATATTTCATTTAATCAATTCCATTCAATACGTGCCCCGGCGAGTGAGGGCAATTCTCTAACCTTTACACCAAACGTGAACGTTACATGCTTCCTTATTAATTAATATGTGATCATGCAATTCAATTAGTGCGATCAATTAGCAATTTCGTGAACCATCCATGACATGGTGTACGTCGGGAACATGACTCCCACGCACGGAACTCCTTCCACCACCAAACCTCTTGGTGGCTTCAGAGGTGATCCCAAAGTGGTGAGGATAGCGCAAGAGTTACCCGTCAGCCCTTGCTTTCCTGGTTGGCTCAAGACACTACCCTCGGGCCCAAGTGTAAATCATGGTACTCGCCAAAACATGCTTGAATCATGAACAATCATGGCTTGTTTGCTTGAAATTGTTTATATTTTGGAAAGCGATTATAAATATAATAGGTTTTGGCCGAAAACTCACATAAAGGTCGTAAGGGTTCTATGTAACTAAAACAAAACCTCACTTGTGCGACAAAATACGACAAGGATATACTCTAGGGAGCCTGCTCCTCGTCTACGGCCTTGTGATCTGTGCAAATACGACGTGTATACGTGAGACATGACTCAAAATGGACCAAATATGACGAACAGCGAAAATACAATGAGATGACGAGCAATGTACAATGTGGCATGAAAATATCTTGTTTTAGCATGTAATCAATCATATAATAGCATTTTGGGATCAAAGAAATCATTTGATAAAAATCTCAAAATCCTATTTTTATGCAGTAGCTTTTGGAAGGGCCGTTCCGGGTCCCAGTTGAAAGTGGGAAGGGCCGTTCCCATGCCCTTCCGAAAACGTTCCAGCGATTTACATTTTAAAAAGACGTTTTTAGCTGGGAACGGCCCTTCCGGCTCGCAGGCCAAAATGAGAACGACCGTTCCCAGGTTCGCTCTCCAGCTCTGACTCAAAAGCGTGGGAACGACTGTTCCCATAATACACTTGAAGTGGGAAGGGCCGTTCCCAGCTTCTGCAACTTGAAAAAATAGAGCAGAAGCAGGGAAAGCTCTCGACAATAACAACAAAGCAACTCAAAAATCAAGTTTCAATCATCAAATGCAAGTTTTTTTGGAAAACAAGATGTATATATGTCCAAGGTACAATAATATTCCATATAAACACTTAAAACATGAAAAATCACCAAGAATCAAGAGTTTCAAGTTCATGCACAAGTTCATCATTTAAGCTCAAATTTCCAAGAATTCATGCATTAATCCAAGGAAAAATCATATATCCATGTAACACACAACAATTAATCCATTTACTCCATGAAATCTGAAACCCTAGCTATCCCATAAATCATCAAGAACGAAGAATCCATGCATATACTCACCTTGAAAGAAAAGAAATGGAAGAAGAAGATGAAGATGATGATCAAACTTCAAAGCTTGAATTTTCTTGGAAATCTTGATGGAAAATTGATGAACTCTCTTTCCCTTTTTCCTTAGATGAACCGAGAGCAAGAAAGAAGTAAATATGTTGGTGAATTTTCATGAAAATGATCTTAGAAGCATGGAGGAGGTGATATACCGTGATTCACCATTTTGAAATGTGTGAAATGTATAAATTGCAATTCAATCCTCCCACTGAGTAAGTCATGCAATCCAGTATAAATGGTTTGCCAAATGATCAATTAAGTCCATGGAAAAAGTTATGCAATTTAGCCCTTGAAGTTAAAGAAATGATCATGTAAGGACAATTGAACAATTAAATCCCTTCTGGCAATTATTTCACGTAACACTCATTTTCCAAGTTATGAAATAAATTCTCAAATGATATAAATTCACATAATTCACATAAATATAATGATATTCAATTTAATAAAATTATGGTGACAAGTAGAAAATAATAATTCAGAGATTTAAAATAAATTTCTATCGCTCACAAACTCATACGTGGCGTGCTTACCTGTTCATCCGGAACCGAGGCATTATAATTAACATGGAATTTACGTGAATTAATTGATAATGTGCCTAATTGCTTTTATGTGACCTTACTTGACCATTTCTTTAGTTATGTGGATTTAATTGTATTATGTGTATTGGAGCTAAGTGATTAATTCCCATGGATTTAAACTTGATTGCATTCATTCAAATATTTCAAGGACTTAAGTGCAAATAATGGTGATTAGTGAGAGTTAGTGGAAGACTATAATATATCTTGTATATTCCATCTCTCCCACATTTTCATACACTCACATTTCATACAAATCTCACACATTTACACACACTCATACACGGTTTTTACACCAAGGAAGAGAAGGAGAATTTCATCTCATATTTCAAGCTTTAATTCGAGGAAGTGTACAAGTTGAAGCATCATTCTTATCTCCTCATTTCATCCATTTTATGTTCCATTTCAAGGTATAATATTAAAGCATATGAATCTCTTGATCCATGCTTGAGTAGGGTTTGATGATCTTGGTGGGATTCCTTGAATATATAAGTTCAGAAGCATGTTTAGGACCTTTATACTTGGAAGCTTTGCATGAAACCCTGAATTTATATAAAAGTTGGAGGCATGAATATTAAGGGGTTTTGATGATGAAATCTTGATGATTTAAGCATGTTTTGATGCTTTGATTGTGGTATAATTGGAGTATTATGTGTATATGCTATGTTTGATCATTTCTCATGGATTGAAGTTGGAATTTTGGTTGGTTTTGCATGATTTTAAAACTGCCCTGCCGCTGCCCTGTTTTTCGAGAAATGGATCCCGACCGGGATCCTTTTTGTACTAAAAACCGTCCCGGCCGGGACTGGCCAGCAGGTTGCTCTAGTTAATTGTGTCCCGTCCGGGACACTTTTGAACTGAAAAACATTCCCGACCGGGACCTCTCTCTAGATGAACAATGATTTTTCGTGTAAAAATTATCCGTCCTCCAATTAATTCTATTATGCTTCGTGTGTTCTTAATTACTAAATTTGTGATAAATTATGATTGTTTCAGTCATGTTTACGACATTTCATAATTGACCTTGTACGACATTTTTATTTCGGGATTTGCTATGAGGGGGGAGGTTTGTGTAATTTTGCGAAACTTTGAATTATGAATTGCATGCGTAATTCTTGTTATCTAATTGATAAATTGAACCGTTTATGATAATTATTGATTGTAAGAGCATGATTGACATTGCATGACTTTGCCGTTCGTCGTAGTTGGTTCATAAGAGTCGAGTCTTACGTACACTTGTCCTTGTTACACAGATCCCGGTCCTGGAGACGAGGAGCACGCGATTTAGGGTGTTATCTTGTTTCTTTTGGTTGGTTAAGTGGAGGTGAGGTTTAAATTCTAGATATATAGAACCCATATAACCCTATGTGAAGTTTAAGCCAAAATGTATCTATATATGTATAGTTTTCCAAACTTTATGGATTTCAACTAAATTACCGAACGGTATTGTATTGATTGATGGTTTTGGCGAGTTATTGTATTGCACTGTGGGCCCGAGGGTAGTGTATTGAGCCAACCGGGAAAGCTTGGGTTGACGGGTAACTCTTACACTATCCTCACCATTTTGGGATGACCCCTGAACCCACTAGGAGATTAGTGGGGAAAGGAGTTTCGGGCTTAGGGATTCATTTACCCTCTGCCCAGATTAATTGGATGGTGGGGCCTTGCAATCCCACCATCACCCGGAGAGAAAAGGGATTATTGAAACTGCTACTTGTGCACTGTAATTGATTGCTTGATCACTTAACACATAAAGACTGAATTATTGTACACTGTCGGAGAAAGGTTGGAGAATTGCCCTCACTCGCCGGGCCACTGATTGATTGAGTTGAATTGATTGTATTGATAAATTGAATTAATTGTAATCTCGGGCGAGGAATTATTCTATTCTTGAACTTATATTCTTTCTCTTATAAAACCTTACCCGAAATTATAGCTTATATGGTGATTGCGCTTATAATTATAAACCCCTCACTCGGTCTTTCATAGACTGACACCTCACTTTTTCAGGTTTTTGCAGGTCGAGTGCTAGGCGGGGTTTGAGTCTTTTGTTGGGTCTAGCATTGCACTCTCTTGTAGATAATTATGTATTATACTTTTGAATCTTGATAATGCGTAAGTATATTATGAATGGTTCTTGGAAAGTTTGGGATTGTAAATATGGAAATGTTGGATAGGGAATCATCATTTGATAATGGAATGAATGTATATTATTTTGCTTCCGCTTATTGCTGTGCATGTTGGTAATTCTTTGAGGGTTAGTCCCGCCTAGCTAGTGAGTCTTTTTTTTTATTGTCTCCCGTTCGCTATAGGCTTGATTCATGTATTGGTGTTCGTTCCATATGTGGATTGAACTATAGTGCGGGGGATGTGGCTACCCAGCGTTCCGGGTGCTACAAACTTCCCGTCATATTTTCATCTAAATAGCATTTAACAATTTTTCTAGATTTATCTATATTTATTGGAATAGATATTTGTTGGTTACATGCAACTATCTTCCCTTCAAAGTTTTCATAATAAAAAACCTCATTTAAGGTGTCTGTCACTAACCCTTTATTTTTTATTTTATCAAAGTGATTTGCACTTGCTCCTGTATCTATTAAAATTTTTGGTTTTTTAATATATTCTTGATCATTAAAGTATTCTCCTTAAATGATCATTGTTTTATTAACTAAATGTTTGTTTATACTTAAAGTTCTGGTTATATTCATTCTTTGACTTCTTCTAGCTATACTATTTCTTCCGAATTCTATTTGAGGAGTTTTACTAGAAGATCCTTCTTCTATCAAAAGGTTTATTTATGATCTCTAACTCATCATTTGTTATTTCTTTTGGGTCTTCAAGTAGAGGTAATTTAGTTGAAGTTATTTCTCTACATTCTTCATCTATTTCTAAATGTGGTTTATCTTGATAAATTTTTCCATAATTACTATTACTTAGAACATATAATGCTCTATAGTAAATAGAGAAAGCTTTGCTTTTATCTTTCAATCCTATATCCTTTATGAATTTGTAATGTAAAATTAATGTCTTATCTATATTATGATCATTTATATTTACACTATATTTAGGATATAAATCAAATAATATTTGTTTATAACATAAATTTCCTTCTATAGTTCCTAGATGACTTCTCTTCGCATCTGTAAATCTCTGATCATGAAGAGAAAGTACTATAGGACTATCCATTCCTTCTCTAAACAATGATTTTAGCAGGAATTGAACTCTTCCTAAATATATATATTGTATTTTACTTTTTTCTCTTTTATTTTGTTCAAAGCTTGATTTATAGTAGCTTTTGTTAACAAGTTAATCTTAAGTTGCCCTGAAGTATGTTCAATATTTATAGATTTTTCTACTTCATGGTAATCATATATATTTATTTTCTTTCTTTTTATAAGACTTGATATCCCTTTGAAAAT
The DNA here is from genome assembly GCA_037501455.1 of Lantana camara. Classification (NCBI taxonomy): domain Eukaryota; kingdom Viridiplantae; phylum Streptophyta; class Magnoliopsida; order Lamiales; family Verbenaceae; genus Lantana; species Lantana camara. The sequence goes on along the minus strand of CM074855.1, from coordinate 21,819,469 downwards.
ACTTTGACTGGGATTTATAGCATTTAATTTCAATTTCTTTATCTTATCAAGAGTTTCTTTATTGAAGGTAATGCGTTCTGCATATCCTTCTTGTAACACCCCAAGCGGTGGGGCATCACACCCCCGCACTATGACCCGACACGTGTACGAAATGGAGAGTCCGTACACGTACCAAGTCACAGCGAATGGGTGACAAACGAAAAACGTACCCACTGGCTAGGCGGTATCTAACCCTGTACAAGTGAAAGAATACAAAACATGACAGCGAAAGCATTACCAAAAACCAACTTTTTGAAAACTTTTTATACATTAAACATACAATGCAGAACAGGCTTAAAAATCATTACACGGGTTCAACTAATCCAGCCAACCTGTCCTATCCTGTCCCGAACAATTACATAATAAAATGGGTTCAACTATTCCAAGCACCCGTCCTAACCTATCCCGAAATTTCAAATATTCAAATCATACGTGCAACCTGCTCACAACATAACTTATACAAAATTTACAAATTATAAATCAGAACAAAATACTTAACAAACTGAAATGTGCAGACACAGACTCAAAAGACACGATACACCGTCGCCTAGCACGAACTCCAACGCGAACCCAAACCAAAACCTGCACACTAAAAACATAAACGGGGAGGGGTCAGTCCAAAGACTGAGCGAGGGGCTACCCACACACACCTACATATATATAGAGCACAGCACGTAGAAGAAGCAACGCTCATGAACCCGGGGTTAGTTTTTGCACGCCAAAACATTTTCCTGTGATAGTATACATATAGAGGGGCTTAAAACCAAACAAACAAATCTTAACTCAAATGTTCTTGAAATATAAGTTCAGATTCATGCAGACTTCACACACATATCGGAGCATAACTCATTAGTATAAAAGTATACCAATTTTTATCTTAATTTAAGAATCTACCCCCGTTTCACGAAATTATGACAGACGGACAGACAGAACACACAGCGGGTACGAATACACATCCAACCAACTCCTTCTTATCACACACTTAGAGAAACAGACGAAATCAAAACAAACATACCTTCCTTCACACCATTTGGGGAAGAGAGGTGCCCCTCTCAACCCACCACAGAACGAAACATGTGAATCGGAGGATCCCGCCCGGTTCCTTCGACGGCCAGCCAAAATGCGCTCCGTCGGCATAGGAGAACTAAGTCTCCCGTTGGTGGAGAAGTGCACAGGGGTCGTAACCGGCGACCCCATGGTCTTCCCGGGTCTCCCTTACCCACAACTCCGGGGCCCATCACACATATAACACACATATATCGGAAACTTAACCCGCCACACACAGACAGACAGACTTATCTCATGCATATCGTGCTTATCATATCACAGGTACATATCACACACATTGAACTCGAAATCATAACAGAACTAAGACAAAGCATACATAGACTCATACATAGCGTTTCGTACTTTTCAAATCAAATCATATGACAAAACCAACAAAATACGTACTTCGCATATACCTACATATACATAAGGCTTATAAACCGCATGCATTCGAAAACGAGCACGTTGCAATAGGGTATAACTATATCCTAACCTCACCTGGTACCAAACACAGCCGAACACAAAGCAGAAGGTCCACCCCGAAACCTGCACGACTCACTTGTCACCAACCCGGGTGCACCTGAACCAACTGAACACACAAACACAACACAGGGCTCAGACTCAAACTCAGACAACCACACAGAGACGCACGACAATGCTCAAGCACTTATGAGATGCAATCACATAAGTAGGTTTCAAATTCATATCAATTACTTACAAAATAATTCATTATATAACTCAGAGAAATCATATTAACTCATATATTGCATAACCAATCTACATTCGTGTAATTAAACCATTCTTACATGCAAAGGTTTCTAATTTAATCATATAAGTCTCATTCAATTCAAATATCGCATAATAGGATTATTTAAAATTAGATAATTAGCCTACATTACAAAGTTAGAAATTAAATCATCCAAGACATACTAATTCCATTCTTACTAAATCATAAATTGCATAACAAATTCTTATATCATATAATAAATTCCAATTCAATTTAAGTGATTAGACTAATTAAAATCTTCAAGCTTAGGCATAATAATTTCTCTTAATCTAAATCATAATTAGCATATTTGTTTACCAATCGACAAGGATTAATTAATTGAAGTCATACAATTTATATGTTTAGCGAAATTACACATACATCCCCTTTCAAGATAGACAAATAGCTCAAATTCGATATATCGAAATTCAAATGACATATCAAAGCATCAATACATTTCATAATTCATTTAATACATGATTTCGTATACATTAGAATTCATATTGATCGACAAATCAAACAATTAACAATTTATCGCAATTAAAACAATTAATTTCAAATATTCAAATTACACAAAATAAATCACAACAAATCAACCGGGCATCCGATTGACGAACGGAAAGTGGTGTTGGACTCACCACAACGAGGCGGACAAACTGTCCGAAGCTCGCCAGAGTGCCGCCACCGGAGCCGCCGGAACAGTGGCGGGCCGCTGCTCGGTCGCCGCCGGAGCGTGCCGGAAAAATCCCGAAAAATCACCCGTGCAAGGATTCCTCGTGCTCAATCCAATTCCTCGATCAATTTCTGCAAATTCCAAGCCAATTGTCTCCAATTTCAAAACCAAGAATACGAAAACCCTAGAATCTTCAAACTTCAATTACTTTCAAACCGGTGAACCAAAATGAGATCCGAAAGAGGCATCGGCTTACCCGTGACGAGCTTTACGAAAGCCCTAAGCTTTCTTGTCGGAAAAATCCCCGGAGGTGGCGCCACCATTGAACCGCCACGGTACCGCCGCGATCCACCGCCAATCGGAAAAATCTGAAGTCGTGTGATCAAAGGCCACTAGTTCTCGTCGTTCTGAACAACTTTCGTGAAGGGCCTGAGGCCAAAAGATGACCGGAAAAGGCCCCCGTTGGCCTCCGAAGTTTCTGCCGCCGCACGCCCCCCCGGAACCACCACCTACGGCCAAAATTCGGTGAAAACGATGCCGGAAATGGACTCAGGGGGCCGGAAAAGGGTAGGAAACACCAACCTTCGTCGAAAAAGGGCGCCGGAGCGCCACCGTGACACTATTCACGAGGCGGCGGCGTGAGCTTCAAGCGGCGCGTGTGCCGCCGTCCGGTGGCCATTGGCCGCGCCACCAATGTCCCGCGCTGCGCCAGGAGCTCGTTATCTGGGTAGGGGGCGCGTGTCATTGGAATGTCGCCGGAAAACGCCGCGAAAGGGCGGCGAAGCCGAGGTCCGCCACCCTCCTCCGTGCGCGACTGAAAATGGCCGATATCTCTGCGGTCGGTCATCGGTTAGTCAAGTTCTTGGTACGGTTGTGACCGCGTCGTCGAGATAATCGAAATGGACTATTGGTTCGTCGAATTCCATCGAGAAACGAGCGAGTTCCGGGTTATGCATGAAATCACACCTTCGAGTGTGTGTGCATCGTGTTTCGGCTGGGGGGGAAGAGAGAGAGAGAGCTGCTGAGTTATGTCACGTTAAACGAGGATCTGGGTGTTTTATCCCGGGTCCTCACGCGAAAAACGATTGGCAGAAGGGGCAAACGACGTCAGAATTAAACAAACTCAGAGTCTACGGACTCGTTTCGATGCCCCGAACGCGCAGAAGGGGTCAAAATGGTCAAAATCTCGTTCGAACGATAAATGACCGAAAAACCCCTAAAAGGAGAAAATTACAAAAAGGCCCCTAAACTCATAAAGAGTTCAAAATAGGGCCGAGCAAAATACAAAATCACATAATTAAACACGTAAAAAGGTTGAAATGAGGCGTACCTTATAAGTCGGACGAACGGGATGTTACACTTCTGGTCCTTCATAAATATCTATTTCATCATCAGATAGCTCTGTTATTTCAGAATTCATTCTGATTCAGAATCTATTCCAGAAGAGATTTCATTTTCTGATAAATCAGATTCTTCCACATATATTTCTTTTCCAAAATAATTTTCTATATCAGAAACTTTTTCAAGTTCATCTCTTATTTCTAAAAATTCAATCTCTATATTCTTAATATGTTTAGCTTTAGGTTTTGGACATTTGAGTGATTTATGACCTTCTTCCACAATTCCAACATTGACATTTAGTTAATTTTTTATTTCTTTCCTTATTACATTTATTTTCGTACTTATTTCTTTTAAACTTTCTTCTAGGTCTTATATTTTTTCTTTGAAATTTTTTATATTTTTTCGTATAAAATTTTCTTTTATTCTTTTTAGGGTATGTTTTTCTATTACTTCCCCATTGTGTAGGTAATTCTACTGTATCACAACAGAGTTTAGTTATTCTTCTAGATTTTTTATATAATTGTTGTTCACTACATATTCTTTTAAGTTCTATTGTTAATACTTTTATTCTTCCTCCAAGACTTTGAGGATACATATCTTTCTTTTCACTCCATACTTTATTCATGTGATTATTCCAAGGATAAGGAAGTTTAGTGTAAAACATATTTAGAATTATTTCTTGAGATTCTGTACTATAGTATTGAGTATAATAATAATCTCTAAATTCACATACATAATTTTTTATATTATACATGGAGAATATACTTAGGTTTATTAGATTACTTCTTGCTTCATCCTTTTCTCTTTCCATTTCTATTTCTTTATTAGTTATCCATGCTTCACCTAAAAATTCATCAGATATATTTGCAACTATACTTTGTACTCCTGTTCTTATATCTGTATCAAATCCAGTTTCCATTCCTACTTTCATTATTCCTTGTATATCAGGAGATACTCCTTCCCACCATTTAAGAACTATTTCATCAATCGTAGTTATAAAATATTCACTCTTTTAGTAGCTCCCCAATATATTTCAACTTGGGTTAGTAAAAAGGCTATCATATCATTCTGCCATTTTACTATAACTTTTCTATTATCTATTTGACAATCTAGATTTAATTTACTCCCTTGGAGATTTATAGGTTCACTATATTGTTCCGTAGGTTGATATTTTGGATTATAAGATATATTCTTTTTACCTTGTTCTCTATTTTTCTTCGATCTATAGTATGTTTTAGGGGAATTATCATTAGAACCCATAGTGGATTCTGGAGTTTCATTAGTTACTCCTAAAGGTCCTCCGTGTAACGCCCCAATTTCCAGCTTTCCAGGTACGCACGACATGTGTGAATTTTTCCAAGAGTTAGGATTATTTTTAATTCTCTCGTTTATTAAATTCCTATAATTCATGATAAATCGTATAAATTATCTTTCAATGTGATTACATGAAATAAGTATCAAATTGATCATTATTTTAAATTAGTAGGCTAAATTTCATGAATATATTCTTGGACTAAATTGCTCATTCTTCCTGAGTACGAACTTGATTGCATGAACTAGACAACTTGGGGACTTAATAGCAAATTATGGTGAGTCACCCCATCTCTTGGAAGCATCACGTAATATATGCATCTCTTTCATTTCTTCATTTCATATACACACAAGCATATCCACCTCCATCTCTCTCTCGGTTCCTCCATCAAAGAAGAAAGGAAAGTGGGAGTTCATCATCATGATCAAGCTATCTTCCATCCAATTGATTACTTGAAAGCTTGAAGCTTCTTCATCATCTCTCATCTCTTTCTTTCAAAGATAAGACATGAATACATGAATTCTTGAATTCATTATGTGAAGCTAGGGTTATGATTCTTATGGAATAACTTGGTTATGTTGTGCTAGAAGCATAATTAAGAGATTTGGACCTGAATTTCTTGCATATACTATGAAATTATGGAGTTATATGATGATTTCTTGTTTGGGTAAAAATTGAGGATTATGATGATTAAGGCATGAAACAAGTGTTTACGTTGGTTTTTTATTATACTTTAAGCATGAATATATGTTATTTTCATGAATTCTTGTAATTGGAGTTGAATTATAAGTGTTTTGATGAATTTGGGGTATGGTTCGTGCATTTTCCCCTATTTCTGCTCTGTTTTTTCTGCAGAACTTAATGGTAGCGGCCGCGACTAAAAATATGCATAAAACTGGTCGCGCCCGCGACCCCATTTTGGCTAACTTTCGACTTTTAGGAAAATTGCATGAAAAATTCGGAAAAATACTTGGTCGTGGCCGCTACCATTTTGTGAAGGATTTTGGTCGCACCCGCGACCCCACCAGAATCTGCATTTTGCTCAACTTCGGACCTACGCCATTTTCACCTCACTTTGAATTAGAAAACGTGCCATATAGCGTTGGAAAGGTCTTTGTGTCTAGTTTAATATCCAATAAACAAAACTTAATTACAATTTCTAGAACTTAAGATATTTCAGTTTTCCTACCGCATGCGCATTTCCAAAAATTATCAGTTTTTACCAAACTTTGCCAAAACCCATCTTATTGCATTCTTTTCACTTTCTTGGCTCCCGTATGTGGCTTATATGAGTTATAAACTTGGTTTAGTGACAAATATGCTCTTAAATTGACAATCCTTAACTATTAATACATGACATCTTGATTATGATTAAGCCGTGCGTCATATTTGGTATTATTATTGAGTCATTATCTTACAAGTGCATCACGTCCCATTTTCTTGTCCAGTGGTTCTCCAGAGCAGCGATTGGGATCAATGAGCACGTTCACCTGAATCGTCGTGTTACCTGTCAACAAGCGATTCAGGCTCATGCAAAGCAATGCGTGTAGCTTGATTAATGTCATAGCCGTGCAAAGCAATGCGCGTACCGTGATTGGACCGTTCAAGTGATTGCAAGCAACTCTGGCTCATGCAAAGCAATGCATGTAGTTTGATTAGTGTCATGTTCATGCAAGCAATGCATGCAACGTGATTAATGTCATGATCATGCAAAGCAATGCATGCATCGTGATTACCGTGTTACAGTGTTACCGTTAATGGTGAAGGCTCGCAACCTTCCCCTTAATGGAGTGATGGAGTTTATTAGGGTGATGGTGTTTATTGGAGTGATGGGGTTTATGGGAGTGATGGAGATATTTGGGAAAATCCATATATGTACAGTGTTCTTGCAGGTACACTCTAAAAGGGAATCAAGCTGAGTCGAGTCCTTGCATTCGAGCTCCGCACGGTGCATTTATTTAATTATCATTTCAAAGGAACTGTTGTTAATGTTATTTGTTATTTATCTTAGGAGATGATAATGTATTGATATGTAAAATTCGCATGTGAACTACTTGATAAGTGAACAATGACATAGCATGCTTCCGCTTTACTTTTATACATTAGGATATGTGATTTGTGAGTTAGTCCCGTTCGCTGCAGGTTGATTCATGTACGGACTATCCATTTCGTGTGTGGATCGACCTGTAGTGCGGGGGTGTGGCATCCTTACGTGTTGGGGTGCTACACTCCGGTTGTATTCATTCTAACTTCATATTCTACTATATCATCTAGATTTATTTTCTCAAATTCTTCTATTAAATCATTTACTTCATTCATTGTTTTCAGAATTTTTTTCTAGTTTAGCTTCTTTTATAATTTCCTTTAATTTTGATTCTTTCTTAATTTTATTTTCTCTATCAACTTGTTCTTTTAATAATTTAGGAAGGTATATAGTATACATATATTCATCAAATGATCCAGGTTCATATTTCTTTTCTGTTGGGATAGTAATAATCTTTGTAGGTGTTTTTATTGTTCTTTCTATTTCTCGTTTCTTATCTAATTTTTTCATTTTAATATTATCTTGAATAAGATTATTTAATTGTTTTATTTCAACTCTAATAACTTGGATTTCTGTGTTTATATTTTTTTATTTCAGATTTTAATTTTACTATTTCTTCCAATAATGTATTTATAGCATTTGCAACTGATTCAATATGATTCATTATGGTGAAGAGAGTTGCCAATCTGTATCATCATAGGATTCATATCCTCCTTCTGTATATATTTCATTTAAATTCCAATTATCTGAACAAAAATTTAAGTATATTAAAGCTATATGTAATATTATTCCTATTATATAACTTTCTATTATTGTTTTTATGATTTTTTCCAATTTTACCAATTTTTTGAGGCTTCTTCCTTTTGTTTTCTTATTTTTTGTTTACACAATTTTATTTTGTTTTTTATTTCTTTATTTTCTTTATTACTTTTGTTTTCTCTTTTATATTCTTCAAGTATTGTTTTTAGTCTTAAAATATTGTTTAAATTATTAATCCATTTGTTTAAATGGATTACTTGATTAGTTTTTAATAATCTTACCATTTCTATTGCCAAAAGATTTATATAGTAATCTCTATCTTTCTTATGGCTATTCATTCTATCACAATAATATTTATTAGGATATTTATTATATTGATCTTTGTACCAATTATACATTAAATCAAAATATTTTATTGATTCAATCATTTTCCTTTTATCAAATATTTTTATTTTATTTTATTATTTATTATTTGGATTGTATGGCTCTGATACCACATAGACGCTGATATATTTTGTATTTGGGTGATATTAAACATGATATTAAATTAATGATATTAAACATGATTATTTATAAATTAGATTATAACCTTTTCAATATATTTTAATCTTCTTATTTCAGAAGCTAACATTTTCTCATGGAACTCTATTTGTTTAAGAATATGATATTCTTCAAGACTAAATAAATTATCTTTACTAATTGTTCTAATAAGTTGTAATTTTTCTTTCTCCATATAATTGTTAGGAATAGTGCCCTAGAAAGCCGATTGTATATCCGCTTTGTGTTTTTCCTTATTGTAATCACATACAATCTTTGAATGAAATAACGAATTGAGGCAACACTTCTTTATATGCTCTTGTTTGGTATGCGTTTACTTTATCTGTGCATGTATGAGAACTCCCCTAATCCTGGTGACTTTAGGACTCTACCATTTAGGTGAAATGGTTCATGAAACGAGCCCTATATCACATAAGTCATGATTAGTAAAACACTCCAAGCCGATGAGTCCTACAGACAGTGGGAGTGTCAACCTGACTCTTCTAAGGCTTGCTTGTGGGATCACGCCCTTAAGAAGGACCACCTTGTTTCATGGAGGTGCAAAGTGTATAGTTGATACGTGCGTGATACATGAGGGTGCTTACTTTAATAAGTAAGTTCACTGAGGTGCCCCGTGTGAGAACATTCCTAAATGGGAAAGGAAGTTTCTATTTCAGGAAATGGAAACTTCCAGATTATGAAATATCTCACGAGTCATTGATGTGATTAATTGATCCTTAAGACTTGAGGTTCCTTGTCACTTCATGAGTTAACTCTGTAGTCTTAGGTATAAGCTTTAAAGGGTGTCGCCTTAGACAACTGATTCAAGGCTTATGCTGGGGCTGCACAAATGATTCATGAAAGTGAATGAGAATCAAGAAAGGACCTACACTTGCATTTGCAAGGTGATCTCTTATTGTGTAAGTCATTCATATGCCATATGGAGTCCTTGGCCAAGGCAGTAGATCAAGACATCAAGAAAAGGGTTTCTTAGATTGAGATCAAATGGATATGAAATGCACTTAGCTTTAAGACCGGATTATTAGGGTTCTGATTATTCCCTTACCCTAGATCTTGGTTGAGAGATAGTAAGTAGGAGGATTGTATCTCACATGAATCAATGACTTAAAGGTTCTGTCGAATCCGAACATTCCAATTCAGCTAGGGGTTAAACACCTGTTGCTAGACTATGGTCGTTTAATCTGTGGACTGATTAATTAATTAGTGAATTAATTAATTAGGGTCACTGCTAATTGAATTGAGAACCTAGAGGGTCACACACAACAACTTGGTTACATGAGTTGAGGCTTTAATATGATTAAACGAGTTAATCGGACCAAGAGGGTTCCACACGTGTGGCTCACGTGAGTGACACGTGTCTTTGTGACACGTGTCCCACATGTGTGAATATATATATATATATTGTATATATATATATATTAAATAATTAAATGTATTAATTATTTAATAGACTTTGGTTTAATTTTGAATTAAAAAGAAAGTCTTATTTTGGAGAAAAATAATCTAGTTAATTAATTATGAATTAATTAATTAGATAAAATAAGTTATTTATTTTAAATAAATAAAGTATAAAATTATCCAAAAATAGTTTGGATATTTTTAGCTCTCTTGAAAGTTGATTTGAATTTGAATTCAAAGTCAAAGTCAAAATTACTTGATGATCAAGTAATAAGAAAGAGAGACCAAAACCCTAGCCCATAAGGACTAGGATTTTCGGTCCTCCCTTTAATATAAATAGGGGAGCTCGAGCTCCCCTTAGAGATAATTGGCAATTCTTTTGGTTCATGTGTTGAACACCATCCTTTCTCCAAGATAAACGAAACCCTTGGTTAAGCCTAAACACTAACTAGAGAACTAGCATCCTTACTAGTTAGATTGTGATCAAGTTGGTGGACTATCTCTAGAGAGCTTCAAGTTAGAAGTTTGAAGATTCGAGCTTTACCAAGGAGAGGGGATCAAGCCGCGAGAAGAGCGTTCTTGAGTGGCTTGAAACGCTTCAAGAAAGAATAAAAGAAAAGTAAGTTTCTTAACTCTACGAATTTGGATACACGATTGCGAGTCCAAGGTCCTTTTATTGGGAAAATTTTTTAAATTCCGCGGCTTTCTGATTAGTATTTCCAACAAGTGGTATCAGAGCCACCTCGTTAATCGTGTTTCTGATTCGTCTCAATTATACTGAATTTGGTAGAAATTCTTAGGCTTGATGCGATTGAGTATTTGTAATTGTTTTAGAAAGCCTGAATTACGAAACTGTAATTTTTTCCTGAAAGTTTCTGAAAATTGGTTTTTGCAAAATTTAATTTTTGAAAACTATTTTAGATTTGAAACTGTATAAACTATTTTTGGATTTCTTGGATTTGTTTTGGTTTTGAACGAAAACACGAAACGAAAACACGGAATACGACTAACACGCGAAACCCCACGCGCGAAGGTGTCGCGCGCGCGGGCTTCGCGCTCACCACCCGCCTGCCCAGGCGCACGCAGGGCGTCCCGCCCAGCAGCTCATGTACGCCGTGCGGGAGCCTTCCGGGCGCGCCCAAGGGCGGCCGAGACTGGCCGCCCGTTGCCCGCACATGACAGAGATGGGCCGCGCGCCCGGCGTGCACGCCCAGCGACGTGCGGCCCTCTTCGTGTACGGGCCCCGTTTTTCCTTCGTAATCCATTTTCGTATTTCGTGAAATCCAGTCCCAATTTTTATTTTAATTTTAAAATTTTAATTTTGAATATTTATTTTAATTTTTGAATAAAACTTAAAATTGGGATTTTTGAGAAATTGAAACGGTTTATATTTTGGGAAAATACATCTTTGATAAAATTATTAATTTTCAGAAATTAATTGGAATTTTATTTGTTTTTGTTAATTTGGGATTTATTGAAAACTTTTATAAATAAGACTCGCATCAAGTCGTGTTTTAAGTCATTAAGACTTGAAAAGGGAATTTTAATTTATTGGCTAAATTTAAATTCTCATAAAAGCATGTTAGGTGATCATGGGTTTAGACTTATGTATGGTTTTAATTTATGCACATGGATGGTTTAAATTGGGGTTGGAGCCCTATAGTTGCGTTTTTTTTTCAATTGAGGTTGGAGCCTCACTTATGTGCGTACTGTTATGTGATTTATTATGTGGCTTTCCATATTACTGTTTTTGAGGCCGGGGTATGCCCCGTGTAATTGTCTAAGGCCAATACGAAGATTGAGCCTTATTACTTTATGTCTTTTTCTTTTTATTGTAATTTGAGAGTAGAGATAGGTGGTGAGGTTTTATTTTCATTTTGGAGACAATGCACCCATGGAGTAAGATGGACCACATTCAAGTAACAAGGAGGCCATAAGTGAAGACCCCTCAAAATGTTAGGGAGGGGAATCTCAATTGTAAAAATGTAATAGAGATAGGGCTCGTATTTTGTTACCGCTTTCCCTTATGTGATTTAAATTGTTTATGTGGCATGTATGTTAGAACTTGTGATTGTGGAGTGGCTCCCACATATCACGCATAAGATAGGTAGAACCCATGATCATTACATGTTAGTATCATGCTAGGACATGTTATCTGTTTATGTGCTTGTTTGAAATGCATTTAAGTGTACTTGCATTAATCAAGACTAATAAAATTGGATAACATATATGTTGGTGAGGTCGAACCGGACAACTCTCCGGTTGATTCGAAAATTCCCATTAAATATTAAGCTAATTTCGAACAAATAGGTGTTTAATTCGAGATGCAAATTTTGAATTAAATTCCTAGCATTCCATCAATAGGTTTTAAGTTTAGTAAGTGAAGTTAGTTATTGTCCGCGAGTCGTGGGACAGCTAGTGGAGCTTATTAGTTCATAGTTACCTAATTAATCATTTTTTAAATGATCAATATTTCATGATCAATTTTAGCAAGGGCGATGTCCGCGAGTCGTGGGTCGTTCGAACTAAGTTTTGGTCATGATCTTATGATTGATGGGTCTAGCTTAACGCCTAAGTAAATATGGATGTCGCACGAGTCGTGGGTCCATATTGAAAGATAGGTGATGCAAAAACAATTACTAAGAGTTCTAAAGGTGTTAGAATTGGTAAGTTGTACCTACCCAAGGGTTTTACTTAGAATGTCCGCGAGTCGTGGGTTCGAGGTAAAATGCTTAGGATCTTAGTACCCATTGGGAAACGTGTTCCTTTTAGATCTTTGGGAATTATAGATCTTTGAAAAACAGTGGGAGCTACATTAGATTAAAGACCTTATCTTTTGTATATCGTTATAATTCAACATGCTCACTAGTTCTCTGTTTTACCATTTAGGTCGTAGATTCTGTGATTCTCTACGTGTTTTGAAATGACAACCAAAAACCCTCTTGTATCGATCCTCGAGTCAAACAAGTTGACTGGTCCCAACTATTCTGATTGGTTGAGGAATCTAAAAATCATTTTAGATTCTGAGAAGAGAACTTATGTTCTCTTCGAAGGGGAGCCTAGTCCCGAAGGGGAGGCTCTCACTCGGGCCGAGCGGGACGCGATTCAAAAGTGGAAGGATGATAATCTCCAAGCCCGTTGCCTTATGTTGGCTAACATGTCTCCGGACTTGCAAAGGCAACATGAGGCCATGGAATTCGCTTGGGAGATTTACGACCACTTAGAGCAACTTTACCGCCCTCATGAACGTGTTACAAGGTATAACACTTCAAAGGAATTGTTCCACTTGAGAATGAGGGAAGGTTCAAGTGTCCATGAATATGGACTCAAGTTTCTCGCCCTTACTGAGAAACTTGCTTCCATGGAAATGCCACTGAAAGATGAGCTTTCAGTGGATTTGTTGCTAGCTTCGCTCCCACCATCACTCAACCCTTTTGTCCTTAACTTCAACATTAATCATGTTGGTGCTACTCTAGCTGAGCTGATTAGTCAGCTTGTGACTGCTGAAAGCACGATCAAGAAGGACAATAAGGTTTTGATGGTTAATGCTCCATCTTCCTCTTCTGGGCCTTCTAAAGGTAAGGGCAAGAGAGCCCAGAAGAAGAAGAAGAAACCCCTTAGGCCCACTGGTGGCGTTTCGAAGGGGAAGGCCCAAAAGAAGAAGCGTGATCAGAAAGAGGATGTTTGCTTCCATTGTGGCAAAGCGGGACATTGGAGGAGAAACTGCCCATAGTACAAGGCTACTCTAAAGAAAGGTATCTTTCTCGTTGGAGTAAATCTTTCTATTAATTCTAGTTCTTGGGTACTTGATACCGGTTGTGGAACTCATATCTGTAATGATGTACAGATGCTAAGTGAAGTCCAACAACTTAAAGAAGGAGAATGTGTCTTGAAGATCGGCGATGGCTCAAACGTTGAAGCTCGATCTTTAGGCACAATTAGATTAGATTTAGGTAGTTTTGAGTTGGTCTTAAATAAAGTCCTTTATGTACCGAGCATTATTCGTAATATAATTTCAGTTCCAATTTTAGATTGTGAAGGTTATGAAACTTATATTAAGAATGGTAAATACTTTATCAAATGGAACAACTCTTCCGTTCACATCGGTACTCTAAGTAATGGACTTTATCTAACTCAAAATATCAATATTATGAATATACAACGAGAAACGAAGCGTAAGAGAGATGACAAAGTTTCAACTCCCTTATGGCACGCTAGATTAGGACACATTTCCAAGAACAGAATTAGCAAGATAAACACTTTAGGATCATTCTCTGAAAATGATCTTAAGTAGTTAACTTCATGCGAATCTTGTCTCAAAGGAAAAATGTCCAAAGTTCCTTTTAAAGGAACTGTGGAACGTGCCACTAAGGTTTTGGATTTGATCAATACTGATGTTTGTGGACCGCTTAGTGTAAGCACTAGAAACAATCATCAGTATTTCATAACCTTTACTGATAACTTTAGTCGGTATGGTTATGTGTACTTAATGAAGTATAAATCTGAAGCTTTTGAGAAATTCTTAGAATTTCAAAAGGAGGTTGAGAACCAAACTGGTTACAAGATCAAAGCACTTCGATCTGATCGAGGAGGCGAATATCTTAGTGAAGAATTCCTTAATCATCTCAAAGATAATGGGATTATCTCTCAGTGGACTCCTCAGGGAACTCCTCAGCTTAATGGAGTTTCTGAGAGAAGGAATCGAACCTTACTTGATATGGTTCGTTCCATGATGAGTTTCACTGGCTTACCACCTTCTTTCTGGGGTTATGCCCTAGAAAGTGCAGCAAAAATTTTGAATCTAGTTCCCTCTAAGTCAGTCCCTAAAATGCCCTATGAAATGTGGCACGGTAAAATCCCTAGTTATTCTTACTTAAGAATTTGGGGTTGTCCTGCTTACGTGAAGAGGACAGTGGGAGATAAGTTAGAATCTCGCTCTAACTTATGCTACTTTGTAGGTTATCCTAAGGAATCCATAGGATACTACTTCTATGAAAAATCTGAGCAAAAGGTGTTTGTTTCCAGAAATGCCACTTTTCTTGAGGAACCATTCCTTAAAGAAAAGAAAGGTAAGATCATAGAATTAGAGGAAGTACAAAGTGAGCCCACGCCACCCACTGAAGAGACGTCCCCTTCTGATCAACCACGACCAATCACGAATTTCGATACACACGAAAATCCTCCTCTAAGGCGTTCTGAACGCACTCCTAGACAACCGGAGAGATGGTATGGATTCTTCCATGAAATCTCTCAAAAGGATAATGATCCTTTAACATATGAGGAGGCACTTTCAGATTCTGACTCTGAACAGTGGATAGAAGCCATGAAATCCGAAATGGACTCTATGAACTCCAACCAAGTTTGGACCTTGATAGATTTGCCTGATGGGGTCAAACCCATAGGTTGTAAATGGATCTTTAAGAGAAAGCTTGGAGTTGATGGAAGCATTGCAGCCTACAAAGCAAGACTGGTTGCAAAAGGATTCACTCAAAGACCCGGCGTGGACTTTGATGAAACTTTTTCGCCAGTTGCAATGCAAAAGTCTATTCGGATCATGCTTGCCATTGCTGCATATTATGACGATGAGATATGGCAAATGGACGTGAAAACTGCCTTTCTCAATGGTGACATTGATAAAGACATTTATATGGATCAACCCATAGGTTTCACGTTCAGTGGGAGTGAACTAAAGGTTTGCAAACTCCAAACATCAATCTATGGACTGAAACAGGCTTCTAGAAATTGGAATATTCGATTTGATGAATCAGTTAAAGCGTTTGGCTTCATTCAAATTTCGAATGAATCATTTGTGTATAGAAAGGAATTGGAGACCTCAATGCAATTCTTAGTACTTTATGTTGATGACATCCTTCTTATTGGGAATTCGAAGGATGACATGAAAGTTACTAAGTTGTGGTTATCGAACCAATTCGAGATGAAAGATCATGGTGATGCGTCCTATATCCTTGGAATTAAAATCTATCGAGATAGATCTAGAAGGTTAATAGGACTATCACAGTCGATGTACATTGACAAAGTATTGAAGAGATTCAATATGGAGTCAGCAAAGGTTAAGAACCTTCCTATGAGTGTAGGAACATGTCTTTCTAAGAAGATGTGTCCTAAGACTAACCTTGAGAAGGAAAGAATGACTCATACACCTTATGCATCAGCAATAGGTAGCATAATGTATGCAATGTTATGTACTCGACCGGATGTGGCTTATGCACTTAGTGTGACAAGTCGTTTCCAATCTGACCCTGGAGATGGTCACTGGGCTGCCGTGAAGAATATTCTTAAGTACTTGAAAAGTACTAAAGATTTATTCTTAGTTTACGGAGGTCAAAAAGATCTTACTGTCGAAGGATACTGCGATGCAAGCTTTGCTTCGGACTTAGATGATTTTAAGTCAACGTCAGTATACATTTTCTGCCTAAACGGCGGAGCAGTGAGTTGGAAGAGTTCCAAGCAAACGACCACTGCAGATTCGACCACTGAGGCCGAATACTTAGCTGCAAATGATGCAGCTAAGGAAGGTGTTTGGATTAGAAACTTCATTCAAGAGTTGAATGTTGTTCCTAGCTTGAAAGACCCCATTTCTGTGTTTTGTGACAACACTGGGGCGGTTGCTCAAGCAAGAGAACCAAGATCTCACCAACGGACCAAGCACATTATGAGGAAGTATCACCTAATCCGTGATATTATCAAAAGAGGAGATGTGCAAATTGAGAGGGTCACATCAGCAGAGAACGTGGCAGATCCACTAACTAAACCCCTTAGTCGAGAAGCTTTCCAAGGTCATCTTCAGAAGATGGGACTTAGAGTAGCTTTAGAATGGCTTTGACGGGCAAGTGGGAGATTGTTAGGAATAGTGCCCTAGAAAGCCGATTGTATATGCGCTTTGTGCTTTTCCTTATTGTAATCACATACAATCTTTGAATGAAATAACGAATTGAGGCAACACTTCTTTATATGCTCTTGTTTGGTATGCGTTTACTTTATCTGTGCATGTATGAGAACTCCCCTAATCCTGATGACTTTAGGACTCTACCATTTAGGTGAAATGGTTCATGAAACGAGCCCTATATCACATAAGTCATGATTAGTAAAATACTCCAAGCCGATGAGTCCTACAGATAGTGGGAGTGTCAACCTAACTCCTCTAAGGCTTGCTTGTGGGATCACGCCCTTAAGAAGGACCACCTTGTTTCATGGAGGTGCAAAGTGTATAGTTGATACGTGCGTGATACATGAGGGTGCTTACTTTAATAAGTAAGTTCACTGAGGTGCCCCGTGTGAGAACATTCCTAAATGGGAAAGCAAGTTTCTATTTCAGGAAATGGAAACTTCCAGATTAGGAAATATCTCACGAGTCATTGATGTGATTAATTGATCCTTAAGACTTGAGGTTCCTTGTCACTTCATGAGTTAACTCTGTAGTCTTAGGTATAAGATTTAAAGGGTGTCGCCTTAGACATTTGATTCAAGGCTTATGCTGGGGATGCACAAGTGATTCATGAAAGTGAATGAGAATCAAGAAAGGACCTACGCTTGCATTTGCAAGGTGATCTCTTATTGTGTAAGTCATTCATATGCCATATGGAGTCCTTGGCCAAGGCAGTAGATCAAGACATCAAGAAAAGGGTTTCTTGGATTGAGATCAAATGGATATGAAATGCACTTAGCTTTAAGACCGGATTATTAGGGTTCTGATTATTCCCTTACCCTAGATCTTGGTTGAGAGATAGTAAGTAGGATGATTGTATCTCACATGAATCAATGACTTAAAGGTTCTGTCAAATCCGAACATTCCAATTCAGCTAGGGGTTAAACACCTGTTGCTAGACTATGGTCGTTTAATCTGTGGACTGATTAATTAATTAGTGAATTAATTAATTAGGGTCACTGCTAATTGAATTGAGAACCTAGAGGGTCACACACAACAACTTGGTTACATGAGTTGAGGCTTTAATATGATTAAACGAGTTAATCGGGCCAAGAGGGTTCCACACGTGTGGCTCACGTGAGTGACACGTGTCTTTGTGACACGTGTCCCACATGTGTGAATATATATATATATTTATTGTATATATATATATTAAATAATTGAATGTATTAATTATTTAATAGACTTTGGTTTAATTTTGAATTAAAAAGAAAGTCTTATTTTGGAGAAAAATAATCTAGTTAATTAATTAGATAAAATAAGGTATTTATTTTAAATAAATAAAGTATAAAATTATCCAAAAATAGTTTGGATATTTTTAGCTCTCTTGAAAGTTGATTTGAATTTGAATTCAAAGTCAAAGTCAAAATTACTTGATGATCAAGTAATAAGAGAGAGAGAGACCAAAACCCTAGCCCATAAGGACTAGGATTTTCGGTCCTCCCTTTAATATAAATAGGGGAGCTCGAGCTCCCCTTAGAGCTAATTGGCAATTCTTTTGGTTCATGTGTTGAACACCATCCTTTCTCCAAGATAAACGAAACCCTAGGTTAAGCCTAAACACTAACTAGAGAACTAGCATCCTTACTAGTTAGATTGTGATCAAGTTGGTGGACTATCTCTAGAGAGCTTCAAGTTAGAAGTTTGAAGATTCGAGCTTTACCAAGGAAAGGGGATCAAGCCGCGAGAAGAGCGTTCTTGGGTGGCTTGAAACGCTTCAAGAAAGAATAAAAGAAAAGTAAGTTTTCTATCTCTACGAATTTGGATACACGATTGCGAGTCCAATGTCCTTTTGTTGGGAAAATTTTTTAAATTCCGCTGCTTTCTGATTCGTATTTCCAACAATAAATTCTAGCTTGTTGAAATTCTATACTCATTTGTATATTTTTTTTTAATTCACAAATCCTTTTATAATATTTACTCGGCATTTTAATTCTTATAAATTGTGCCAAACGAAATCTAAATAAAAACAAAATGATAATTCTTCAATTGTTAATTGACGGATATATTGTAACTGTTTATATGCATCTAAAATATTAAAAATCATAGCTCTAAATATTTCTCTATTCATATTATTCATTTATCCAGTTTAATTTTCTTGTTCATAAATTTATTCTATAGCTATTATAATTTTATTTATAAAATTTAATTTTTTTATTTGTTTTTGCACAATTTTCATCATAATCTATTTGATTTATATTATGCTTGTCTGTCTTCCTAGCATTCTCATTTTTGCATTTAAGAATTGTTTTACAAAATGTCTAAAATGTCTATTAGATGTATCTCCATCAAAACATTTATAAAAATTACATGCAAGGAGTGATTCCCTACTAAAATCACCATTGGAATTATCATCCATGATATAATATATAATTTTTTTGTTTTTAGGGATTTATTTGATATTTTTAGAAAATATGTAGGACCTCTTTGTAAAAAGGGTTTGGGTTGAATATATAATTTTAGAAAGTTGTTGCACTATTCCTTGAAATTTATCAATTTGAGAAACACCAAAGGTTGATCCATTTTTGGAGTCGTGGATGAGAGCCACAACTTCTATTATTTTTTAAAGTTTAAAAAAGGAGTAGTATTTTCTTAAACTTTTTTAGGAAAAATGGTAATTTTGAAAAGGGCTCACAAACAAAATCAAAATCAGGTAACTAGGAAATTACATTTTGTAGATATTATGTTTGGTAAATAAAAGTAAAATTTTTTTTTATTGAAAATTAGAATTTTGTCCCATAATATGACCGTTTTCACTTTCTGTCCCATAATTTTTAAAATTGTTAATTTTAATCTCGTACTATTGAATTTTTCTCATTTTCTGAAATTTCGTTATGTTTTAGATGAAAAATTGATTTTTGACCGTTAACTTGAGTTTTGGTGTAAAACTTTGAGAAAATAAACAATTTTGTTCTCATAATATGTGGTTGTTTTAACTTTGGGTTCTATATTTTTCAAAATTATCAATTTTAATTTCATACTGTTGAATTATTCTCATTTTCAGGACTTCTGTCTCCTTATGAACGGAATTTGCACGTGCGGCATACGTGGCCATTAAGCCACTTTATTATTCCAAATTTTTGCGGGACTATGTTAAATTATTTGATAGAAAAGGATCCTGATAATGAAAATATGAAAAAAATAGTGAATTATTTTAATGAGGGCAATGTGATGTACCCGACTTTTTACCTCAAATAAGTTTTTGTTAATAAAAAAACATTTCATAGAGTTTGTGCATTCACATGTCATTCTAATTAAAAGAAACTTGAAGATTACAAAAAATGATGGTAGAAGAGTTTATGCAAAATGTCTTGGTACACAGTGTGATTGGATAATAAATCTGGTTAACTCAAATTTAAAAAATGAATTTGTACTAAGGGAGCATAAAGTAAAACATAAATGTGTCATTAACTATCACTGTAAGAATGTGAAGTTCAAGTGATGGCCCAAAAAAAAAAAAAAAAAATGAGACTCTCTTTAGAAATTATTCTGGTAGAAAAGTTAAGGGTTAGAGAAAAAATATTATGAGTTAATTTGTAATGTCGTTAATAACTAAATTTACAGAGCTAAAAATAAAATAATATATAATAAAAGTAATTGAAGGTAAAGTAGATGACTAGTACTTTATACTATAAAATTATGCTCATGCATTGAGATCACGCTAAAATGTGAAGATATCAAGATAGTTAAATAGTTGAAATAATAAATTGACTAACGGGCATGCGGACGCACGTGCAAATTCCGTCCATCAAGAAATAGAAGTCTTGAAAATGAAAAAAAATTAATGGTACGGGACTAACATTACCAATTTTAAAAAATATGAGACCAAAAGTGATAAAAATCTTATATTATGGGGAAAAAAAATACAAAATTTCAATTTTCCCACCAAAGGTAACGGTCAACAGTCAATTTTTCATTCAAAATATGACGAAAGTATTAAAAATGAGAAAAATTTAATAGTATATATGATGAGGCCTAAAAATACTCTCGAATCAGAGCCGTCCACGTGTCAGCATGTCGCTGACTAAATCCCAGACGCTCACCTTGAAGGGCTCGTGGGTCTTCCTAGCCCACTCATTTGCAAGCAAGGATAGACCGTCAAGCCTCGGACGACTACTCCGGTGGAAGTCCAGATCCGACGAGTCTGACGCTCGCATCTCGGCCCTCAGAGTTACCCTTCACAGGAGGCACCCACATGGGGGGTCCCATGATTGACGCTCGGGATCTTGCCGCTCAAAGGTCATCTATCGTGAGGAGCCCATCTGTGGACCTTCCGAGCGTATGTGCAACGCTCGGGAATGAGTCTGTCCCTCATACGATGGATTCTCACCTTCAGAAGGAGATATTAGTCCCTCATCCTACACAACCCTCGTCAACAACCTCTGACACAAAGGTACTGTGCACAGTGCACCTGACACGCCGTCTCCTTTTCGGGAATGTCATTCTCACCTCACCAAAGGCTGACGCGTGTTAGGGCAACACAGGTTTGGGACCACATGGTCAGTTTACCCATTTACCCCTGTCCCTAACATATAAATAAGAGAGAACACTGCATTATCTCCCAAGTCATCTTCCTCACTGAAAAGACCACGTACTGAACTGGGCACCATTCTTCCTCTGCAACTTCTCCAAAAGCTTCCTGAATCTCACCCTTTTCTGCATTCTCACTGCACGATTTCCTGGTGTTATCCTAGCTGGAAGAACCCACACTCATTGGAAACCCAGTTCCTGAGGCTCTTGTGCCTGTGATGGTCTTCCTTCCTATCAACAAATTCTAAAGTGTTTGGTGTTTAAGTCCTTCACAAGGTTCTGCACCATCATTTTTGGCGCCGTCTGTGGGAAACCATCACCACCATCTGTGGTATAACCAGTTTCCTCCTTCCAAAGCTAGTTGAAAAGTAACACCAGAATCCTTAATCATGGTAACTGCGACGAGATCTGGAGCAGTCAGAGAGAGAGGCTCTCTTCCCCCCGTCAACGAGGAGAACGCGGAAGGCAACATCCCCGCCGGAGAAGCAAACCCCCCAATTGCCGGAAACAGGGGCGAGAACACAGAGCCAGCAGGAACTACTCTCCCACTAAGTGGTAACATTGCGGGAGGACCCAGCTCCGTAGCTCCACTTGCAGCTCACACCGTCCCCACTTCCTACCCTTATTCTGGGATGTATCCCATGGCCATGCCCCCTCCAGGATACCCTTTCATGCAGCCTGGTATGATGCCCGGGACGATGCCCGTGATCCCACCTTATCAGGTGGGGAGCCTGAATCTCCCCACCTCATTACCAAGGGAAATACAAGGGGTGGAGATGCCCCAAGTTACAACTCAGCAACTTCAAGCGCTGTATGCGCAATGCGAGAGCCAGGCCGTCCAGAACGCCTGGGAGCATTTCATGGCCGCCTATTTCCCCTCGCAGGCTAGCGCTCGTCTGGCCCCGCCTCTTGGAGGGCTACCGGCGCATCCCCTGGTAATGGCCCAAAATGCGCTGAGGGCACATCAACCCCCCCCCTCCTGCACCAAATCAAGTAAATGAAGCCCCACCGAGGGTCCAGCAAGAACGACCCGTTGAAGGAGATGAGAGGGCCCCTCGAAATGAGGCGGCCGGAGATAATGAAGAGGTCCAATCAAGGGCCACAAGGAGGGCAAATCGCAGAAATGTCGGCGACCCTCAGCTAGCAGCAGTGCAAGATCAAATACGAGGGCTACAGAACGTGGTAGAGCAGCTCTCTCGAGCTCGGTCTCACGCTTCCCGTGATGGGGGCGAGAGGTCCAAGGCCAGAGACGCTCGTCGACCACGAAGCCCAGTGTCCCACCGAAGGAGAGAAGCCAGCTATGAAGATCCCGACGAGCGAGACTACAGGATCATGGTGGGCGATTCCCCCCTCGTCGAGGAAGTTCTAATGACCCGCGCAGGGAAGGGTAAAATTCCCTCGTCAATCAACAGATATGATGGAACCACGGATCCAGCCGAACATCTGGATCATTTCGTGCACCTAATGCACCTGTACGACCATCCAGACAACTACTGGGCCAAGGTATTCGTCACTTCCCTCACTGGAATGGCCCAAGAGTGGTACAAAAAGCTCCCCCCGCGATCAATCCGGGGGTACTATGACCTAACGGATGCCTTTGTCAGCCACTTCAATTCGCTGAACGCACCGGCCCCGGCCGCGACCGCTCTTTATAGCCTGGTCCAAGGGCCGAACGAGACCCTCAGGTCCTTCATGGGGAGATTCAATAAGGAAATTTTGTTGGTGGAAAAGCCCTCGATGGACTTTTTGAGGCACGTTCTATTCGGTGCCATCAACATGAAACATTACGTCAGTAAAGAGTTTGTGGATGAGGTAGCCAAGAAGAAGCCACGCTCGTTGATGGAAATTCGGGAGATTGCAGACTCCTTCTTCACCCTCGAGGATATGTACATAGCGAGGGAACAGAAGATGGCAAATGCCCCTCGTCCCCACAGAACCCACGAAGACAAAGTGG
The DNA here is from genome assembly GCA_037501455.1 of Lantana camara. Taxonomy (NCBI): domain Eukaryota; kingdom Viridiplantae; phylum Streptophyta; class Magnoliopsida; order Lamiales; family Verbenaceae; genus Lantana; species Lantana camara. Next base: position 21,796,102 of record CM074855.1, on the reverse strand, counting down.
AGCCCAACCGGAGTCACCGCCGCAGCCCTATACCTGCTCGCCGTCGTTCACCCCCTCCGCGGAGGCTCGAGCGCATCCCCCTCAACCGCCCAATTGCCGAAGTATATTCTCTAGCGGACCAGAAGCTGTTCAAGAGACCGCCCAAGCTGAGAGAAACCGAGGCACAGAAGCGCTCGGGGAAATACTGCGCTTTCCACAAGCAGAAGGGGCATGACACTAATGAATGCCGCCAGCTGGAGAAGGAAATTCAGCGGCTGATTGCTGGGGGGCACCTCAAGGAGTTTGTAAAAGTTTTAGAAGGGTATGATGAGCATTGCACTGAACGAGCGCTCGAAAGGAGAAGAAGCCGCTCACGCTCCCGAAGTCCTCGTCGCCATCGCCCTGAGACCAGCGAGCGCAACAAAGGGAAAGGGGTGGACATGGAAAACCAACCCTTTGCGGTTATTCACATGATCGCAGGTGGGCCCTCAGGAGGCGATTCCAATGCTTCTCGCCGCCGCCATGTACGAAGTTATAACCAAACAGCGGCACTCCCTCGCCCAGTGCTCTCCGTGGACAGCTCGTCGCGCTCGAAGGAGGGTGATGTCATAGGGTTCACAGAGAAAGATCTTGATCATATTGTAACACCCCATGGGACGGGAAAAACCTCTGACTGTCCCATGGTGGTTAGTTTAGACGTTCATAACCACACTGTAAAGAGGGTTTTATTTGATAGTGGAAGCTCTGTGAATGTTCTCCCGTACTCAACGTTTCAACAAATGAACATAACAAACATCCCCCTCGAACCTCTCAGGACTGCCCTTGTAGGATTTGGAGGTTCCGAAATCGTCCCTCGCGGACAGATTCGATTGGCCACCTCTTTTGGTCGCGCCCCACAGCGAAAAACATTGAGCGTCCTCTACACCGTTGTTGAGGTGGATCTCCCTTACAATATCATCATTGGGCGCCCAGCCCTCGTGGATTTCAAGGCCGTAATTTCCACCTATCATCAAAAAGTCAAGTTTCCAACCCCCGAGGGTACTGGGGAAATCCTGTGTAACGTCAAAGAAGCTTGGGAATGCTACATACTTTCGCTTCGCAGCCACAAGCCCAAGCAGTCCATTCAAGCTGGGTCTACTAAGAAGTCCGTGGACTTCCCCGAATTAAACGAAGATGGCCCCGAGCGCAAAAGAGCCAAGCTGTACCGGAAGAAGAATAAAAAGAGGACCCCTGGAGATGTTCAGTGTTCAGAGAACCGGCCACCGGGGGCCGTCGAGGGCTCATCTTCAGAAAACGAGCGTGAGGAGCCCAAGGGTATGCTCACCGGAAAAAAACGAGCGCTAGAGGCCCCAAGGCCGGAGGCTCGTATTGAGCCCACTGAGGAGTTTTTGACCGTTGAATTGGAGCCCGGGAACCCGGATAAAACCACCCAGATTGGCTCAGGCCTGGATGGGCCCTCGCAAGTTTTGATGATCGAATTCCTACGGGAGAACCTAGACGTTTTTGCGTGGAAAGCTTCTGATCTCACCGGAATAGATCCGAGCGTCATTGTCCACAGACTGAACGTGGATCCAACCTTCAAGCCCATCAAACAGAAGAAGAGGGACGTTCATGGTTTTAGGAAACGGGTTATCGAAGAAGAGGTTGGTAAGTTGCTTGATGCTCAGTACATCGAGGAAATCTTGTACCCAGAATGGCTTTGCAATGTGGTGCTCGTCCCAAAGAGCGCTAATAAGTGGCGTATGTGCAACGACTTCACGGATCTCAACAAAGCGTGCCCCAAAGACCATTACCCACTACCGAGGATCGATCAGTTGGTAGATTCTACAGCCGGGTGTGAACTCATGAGTATGATGGACGCCTTTCAGGGATATTATCAAATCTTTATGACGCCCGAAGATCGTCCTAAAACTGCGTTTGTTGTGCATTTGGGTGTTTACTGTTTCAAAGTCATGCCATTTGGGCTCAAAAACGCGGGAGCAACCTATCAGCGGCTCGTCAACAGAATGTTCGAGCATGAAATTGGAAAATCTATGGAGGTATATGTGGACGACATGATAGTCAAGAGTGAGCGCCAACGCTCCCATCTGGAGGATCTCAAGCAGACTTTCGACGTCCTTCGTCGTTACGGGATGAAGTTGAACCCATCAAAGTGCACCTTTGGCGTTCGAGGCGGAAAATTCTTGGGATACATGGTCAGTCAACATGGCATAGAGGCAAACCCCGAGAAGATTAGAGCAATCATGGACATACCCTCCCCTCGCAATCTGAGAGAGGTCCAGGTGCTCGTGGGTAAGATCATTTCGCTAAATAGGTTCATTTCCCGCTCAGCGGACCGGAATCTCCCCTTCTTTAAAGTTTTGCGCAACGCTCACAATTTCACCTGGAACGAGGATTGCGAAAAGGCCTTGCAAAGCATGAAACAGTACCTGTCGAGCGCGCCTTTGTTGACCAAGCCAATCCCAGGGGAGAACTTGTTTATCTATCTATCAGTTTCTTTGGAAGCCACGAGCGCTGTCCTCGTAGCAATCCGCGAGCGTAAGCATATGCCGGTGTATTACCTGAGCAAGACTCTACAGGGGGCAGAGAAAAGGTACATGGAAATTGAGAAGTTTGCCTTTGCGCTCGTTAACGCATCACGAAGGTTGAGGCCATATTTTCAGGCTCACTCTATCACAGTGCTTACAGATCAACCACTCAAACAAGTGCTATCTAAGCCAGATGTTTCGGGAAGGTTAATTAAATGGGCAATTGAGCTTAGTCAGTTTGATATCTCTTTCGAGCCCCGTACCGCCATACAGGCTCAGGCAGTGGCCGATTTGTTGGTTGAACGTTTCAATTTGGAGATCGCGCCACTAGCGGATGAGGGTTTATGGCTTTTACATACTGATGGCTCCTCGACCTCACAAGGGGGGGGAGCCGGGGTGACCCTCAGGGATCCCCTTGGGGCAGAAGTCGACTACGCAATTAAGCTGGCGTTTCAAGTCACCAACAACGAAGCTGAGTATGAGGCTCTCATCCAAGGGCTCAGGATTGCGCTCCAAAATGGGGCCACTCATGTCACAGCATACGTTGATTCGCAGTTGATCGCGAGTCAAATTGACGGTAGTTATGAGGCTCGAGAAGCCACCATGGCACAGTACCTGACGAGCGCCAAGGAAGAGATAGCCAAGTTCAAGGAATTCCATCTTTTGCAAATTCCGAGAGCAGAAAACGAACATGCTGACGCTCTTTCAAAGTTTACGTCCGCACTGAATGGCCACAGTGAACGTGCTGTTACATTTCTGAGAACGGAGGAGCCACTGATAAGTAAAGGCGAGCCTTCAAAAGAAGTGCACATGATTGACCCCACCGAGCCTTGTTGGCTTGATGAAATTGTCAGATTCCTTCAGGACGGAACCTGCCCGAGCGACAAAGTTGAGGCTCGGAAGATCAAATGTAAAGCCCCTCGCTTCTCATTGGATGCCGAGGGTCGGTTATTCAAGCGATCCTTCCTAGGACCACCGTTGAGATGTTTGAGACCCTCGCAGGCTAAAGAAGTTTTAGAGCATGTACACAATGGAAGTTGTGGGAACCACTCAGGCGGACGAATCTTGGCAAAGAAAATCTTAAGGAGTGGGTTCTATTGGCCCTCGGTATTGCAAGATGCCATTAAATATTCCAAGAAATGTCCCAAGTGCCAGTTCCACTCTAACACTCCCCAGCTGCCGGCAGCTCAAATGATTCCTATTGATGTTTCCTGGCCTTTTGATCAATGGGGCATTGATATTGTGGGACCTCTCCCAATGGCGGTCGGGCAAAAGAAGTTCGTAATACTTGCTGTGGATTATTTCACCAAGTGGGCTGAGGCAGAAGCGGTCGCTAAGATAACGTTCAAAGTTGTGAGGGATTTCATTTGGAAAAATATCATCTGCAGATACGGCATCCCGAGGGTGCTCATCTCGGACAACGGTTCCCAGTTTATCGCTGCGGACACGCGGGATTGGTGCTATGAATTAGGGATCGAACAACGATTCACTTCCGTGGGTCATCCTCAAGCCAATGGTCAAGCAGAAGTGACCAACCGAACCATACTCCAGCATCTGAAAACGATGCTCGAGAGTAAGAAGGGAGAATGGGCTGAGGAACTTCAGGGAGCCCTGTGGGCGTACCGTACTACTCCGCGAGCGGCAACGGGGGAAACCCCTTATTCCCTCGTGTACGGCTCCGAGGCCATGATACCTGCGGAAATTGCTCAAGAATCCGCACGCGTTGCCTATTTTGAGCCTGCCGTCAACGAAGCTAATCGGGCGCTCGAGTTAGATTTGTTGGATGAGAAGAGGAATGCTGCTTGGGCACGTATTCACAAATACAAAGCAACCGTTGCTCGCCAGTACAATAAACGTGTTAAGGAAAGGACTTTCCAGCTAGGGGACTTGGTCCTCAAAAAAGTTGAAGTTTCCAAACACGTAGGTAAGTTGGACCCTAATTGGGAAGGCCCCTTCAAAGTCATCCAGGTACGAGCAAACAACACCTACCTATTGGAAACTTTGCAAGGCGAGCGACTCCCTAGGCCATGGAACGCATGTAACCTCAGAAGGTTCTACGTGTAAACATCAGTCTCTTTGTAATGGCCCGTTTGTGGCGTGAAGGGTTTTCCTTTGACGAAAAGCATGTTGTAATCATTTCCAAAAATGCATTTATGTAACAGTAAGTATTTAACTCTTTGTTTTTATTATTTGCTTGCTTTGATTATTTTGATTTAATAATTCGAGCGACAAGGGGCCTACTCCGTGTCGAGCATCCTCCACGTCGAAAAGCCTAAGCGAAACTTCAATCATTCCAAAACTACGCTGTCCAGGTGTTGATGATCATCCACCTATAACAGTTTGAGCAGTTTGTGATATAAAGTCTTAAATATGAGCGTGTCAGATAACGGGGAGCGTAATCCTACTGAGCCCCGAATGACCCTCACCCTATTGAGTAAAAATACACTCATAAAATAACGGATTTCAAATTAGACCCTTTCAAAGGCTCCTCGAAATAACGCTAACCCTATGGTTACGCTCTATTCTTTCTTGCACTCAGCAAATCCTACTGTTGATTTCTAGAGTGCGTATGACTCATTGGGGCGTCCGAAACGAGGGTGCGCATTATTGGGCCAATACTTAGGCAAATCCCTAAGGGTCTCCTAAGTTCAAATTTTAGCCTAGTTGCGAATACGGCTCGGGGACATCCATGGGAAACACCCTCGCGCCCGTATTTACGCCCCTCGGATCGACGGATGCTGCCAATTCTTGAACTAATGGTGCATTGTGATGAGTGCCAGGGCACCCTCGCAAGAAGCGCCCTCGTGCAAAAACACGCTCATCGCAAACTTCCAAATAAGAGAGACAATGTAAAATTGGCAAAGCTCAACAAATTAACATCATTCACCATCCAAGAGTCAAGAAAAAGCATTCAGACATCAAAGCAGTAAAGAAGGAGTGCTAAAGTATGAAAAGAAACTCAAAATGTTAAGTGAGTAACGAGAAAATTAAGTACAAGCATAAATTGTTCATCATCACGACAAGGGTTTTAAATCAGCAAGGGAAGGGATCAGTATAAAGAGTTTCACTGGGCCGGAGCGTTAGGCTCGGGAGGAGCAGTTGCAAGGGGAACCGGAGCCAACACATTAGCATCAGAGGTTTGGGCCTCACCAGGCTCCTCGGCATCCGCGACCTCTATGACAGTGCCCTCATCTTCTATCAGGAGAGGCTCGGGATCTACCCTTTTGGCAGCTATAAACTCCCTTTGGAGTGTTTCCACCAACTCCTGATATTCAGGCTCCGCTAGATTGTTCGTGGGATCCTCCTCCTGGACCATTGGCTCGCAATTCTCATCAAGATCCATGCGCAGGCGAGCGTCTGATCGAGCGCTTTCCGGGGCCAGTCCCAACCTCACCATTTGCCCAATCGCTTTATGGAAGAAGCGTCGAGCATTGTCAAAGCACTGGATGTTGGCCGCGAACACAAAGGCCTTGGAGCGCACGAACTTCTTCACCGCCTCCCAGGATACCTTCGCTTCCAAGCCCTGTACTTTGCTTTGCAAATCAGCAAAGGCTTTGTTGGCTGCCTCGTTTTGGCGAGTGCTCTCCGCCAGTTGCTCACCCAGCTCCACATTTTGAGTCCTCATCTGATCCCGCTCGTCCTTCAGCTTCCTGTGACGCTCATTTAGGGCCAGAAAGGCGTCATCAGATTTCTTCAGATTTTCCTTCAGCTGAGCGTTTTCAACGTTGGCGGAAGTCAGCTGAGCGCTAATGTTGTTGTAATCCTCCTGCAGTTGGACAGGGTCTGAGACGCGCAGCAACTTCTTGTACTTGGCTTTATGCTCAGAATATGCTTGCGCCCGCCCTTGCAAGTTTTTCAGCCTCGGGATTACCTCCTGGAAGCCGTAAACGAGGGTCATAATCCGAGCGTGGAAGGAAAAAAGAAAATTTTGGTAAAGAGGAGTACAGACTTACCGTCAGAAGGACATGGCAGGCATCATCAGCAACTCGAGCGGCGTCATGCTCGTTCAGCTTGTCATGATCGTCGGAAAACTGGAGTTTTCCAACGATGTCGGAGACAAGGTTGACAGAGTAAGCGCTCTTTTTCAGGAGCACCGTTCCTTCTGTCCGCTGCCGTTTATAACGGGAGTCGCCTTTGCAGCCTATCTTCCAAAATTCTTCATCCTCGGAAGATGAAGTGTCGCTGCCCTCGCCACGGTGGCCCACGACCACCTCTTTTCCCTTACCTGAAATAGGGAGGGAGTCCGGCATCCTTTTCCTTTTCCCCTGGCGGTCGGCCCGGAGAATTTCGTGAATACGGACGGGCTCCCCCGAGCGGTTCGGTGACCCGCTTGAACTGAGTGAAATTGGGCCCACGGGGGCCGCCGGCGGAGGAGTGGCCTCGTGGGCACCTTCCAATGTTAGATCCTCAATGGGGCCCGTGGGAAGAGCCACATTCCCCGCGCCCCCTCGAGCATTTCCTTGTCCTCGGCCCGATCCTCGGCGGCTTACCCTACCCCTCGGAGCATTGGGAGGGCGGTTCTGATGCTGTTGCTGCTGTGGAGGATCGACTGAGGGCCCTTGGGCACCCAGCATACGTGAAAGGGCTTCAACATTCATGCCTTGTGAAAGAATTTGGATGCCTGCAAGTAAAGGGGGACGAGCGTCAGTTGATTGATGATTTGAATCGAATAAACAAGAAAGCATTGATAACTGTAAGTCAGAAAGCTATTCTAAAGGTTAGAGGTGTTAGTTCCTAGAATCTAACCGTCGAGGGCCATGATGTCAGTTGGAGGATTGAGTATCATATCAGGGGGGCAAGATAATCCGTAACGGAACAACACCCTTTCATTCTTTATCAATGTGTCCGCCTTAATCCACTTCTTTTCAGCCCTCATCTCGAAGGCTAACCCCATCGCCCACTCCTCAAAATCCTTGTTCCTTCTCCTTTCCCTAATCAAAGGACCCTCGCCGTGAATCAACCATTGCCGATGAACTTTGAAAATCCCCCCGGGAGCCCCCACAAAAAAGTATTTTTCCTTCCAGTGCTCGCCATAAGAGGAAGATGGAGAATCTATCATCTTAAAACCTGATTTGGCCTGGGCGTAGTAAAATCCATCTGTAGGCGACGAGCGTGGCGAACGGGCTACTTGTATCAAGCTGTCAAAGTTGATTATCGAGGGTGATTTTCCCAGGGCCCTCATTGTTATTATGAACGTGTTGATTAGGGCTATGCCGTTGGGCAGAATTTGTGAAGGGCAAAGCCCTAGATGATGGTAAATGATGACCGCGTCATGAGCAATTGGAAACCTCAGACCCCCAGCCAGTACTGCGTCCCAATAGACCGTCATCATCCCAGGCGGTGGTCGATTGGCCCTCTCCCCTTCCTCAGGAAGTCTCATGGGAAACACGGCTTCATCCCAATACGCTTTCGCCCTCAACTCCTCCAAATCACCGAGGGTCAAAATACTTTCAATTTCGTCTGGAGATCTGTCAGTCTGATGGCGGTTGTCTTGCCTTACTCGAGTGGCAGGCTCCTTGCCTCTCCTCTGACGCCTTCGGGAAGGTTCAGCCTCGAACGGACGCCCGGATGGCCCCGCTTCACCCTCGGGAGCCGCCATAGCCACTGTGATCCTATGATCTTGGGGCCTCACAGCGCTGTTCAAAACTGGGAATACTCTCTCCCCTTGTCTTTGCATCTCCATCACATTGTTCATCTCCTCAAAGAGATCGTCCGTCCCACCGGGGACACGCTCGTTCATCCCTTGAACGGCAGCGTTCACCTCTTCCTCCCCGGCGTCAACCGGAGCCTGGGCCACCGATATCGCCATGGGAATGCCTCCACCTGGGTGCGCCCTAATTAGAGGAACAGCTACTGGGACATCGCCATGAGGGGAGGAACTCCCCACCGACATCTCCTCAATCTCCCTTACATAATCGTCAGCTTGATTTCCGACCATGTTCCCTTTTCAACTTTTGAAAACAGGATTTCTAACAGAGAACTTAAGGAGGGAGAATATTTCTGAAACAAGTACAATGGTGGACAGTGGCTCTTCACTCAAGGGATTCACTCACACGGCCTAAAACTAATGTTAGCACGGGGAAAATAAGAAGAGGGGAAGAGAGTTTTTACCTAAAATTTGAAGAGAAGAAGTTCGCCGGAATTTGTAGAACTGACAGAGTTTTCTTGCTGCGAATGTTCTTGAAAGAGTTTGAATGCGTGAAAAAGGTCCCAAAGCCCTGCAAGCCCCTATTTATAGGGAAGAATTTACGTGGATTAGGGCTGAAAATTCAAAACGCAATCATTCCCGCCTAGGAAATCCCCCCACTTTTGCTAACCGCCTCACGTCTCCCGGAGTACACGCGCCCACGTTCCCACTCAGCATTAAATGCGGATTTGACAGCATTTAATGCGGTGTCAGTTTGTGTACGTTACGGAAGGCCAGCAGTCTCCTCGCTGGTATTGGCTTAGCCCTCGGATGTTTGAAATTCATATTTCATTCTTTATAAATTCTACAGTCCGCTCGAAGCGATACTACAGAATTTGGGGGGCAAAATGATGAGGCCTAAAAATACTCTCGAATCAGAGCCGTCCACGTGTCAGCATGTCGCTGACTAAATCCCAGACGCTCACCTTGAAGGGCTCGTGGGTCTTCCTAGCCCACTCATTTGCAAGCAAGGATAGACCGTCAAGCCTCGGACGACTACTCCGGTGGAAGTCCAGATCCGACGAGTCTGACGCTCGCATCTCGGCCCTCAGAGTTACCCTTCACAGGAGGCACCCACATGGGGGGTCCCATGATTGACGCTCGGGATCTTGCCGCTCAAAGGTCATCTATCGTGAGGAGCCCATCTGTGGACCTTCCGAGCGTATGTGCAACGCTCGGGAATGAGTCTGTCCCTCATGCGATGGATTCTCACCTTCAGAAGGAGATATTAGTCCCTCATCCTACACAACCCTCGTCAACAACCTCTGACACAAAGGTACTGTGCACAGTGCACCTGACACGCCGTCTCCTTTTCGGGAATGTCATTCTCACCTCACCAAAGGCTGACGCGTGTTAGGGCAACACAGGTTTGGGACCACATGGTCAGTTTACCCATTTACCCCTGTCCCTAACATATAAATAAGAGAGAACACTGCATTATCTCCCAAGTCATCTTCCTCACTGAAAAGACCACGTACTGAACTGGGCACCATTCTTCCTCTGCAACTTCTCCAAAAGCTTCCTGAATCTCACCCTTTTCTGCATTCTCACTGCACGATTTCCTGGTGTTATCCTAGCTGGAAGAACCCACACTCATTGGAAACCCAGTTCCTGAGGCTCTTGTGCCTGTGATGGTCTTCCTTCCTATCAACAAATTCTAAAGTGTTTGGTGTTTAAGTCCTTCACAAGTTTCTGCACCATCAATATAAATAAAATGAACAATTTAAAAAAATTTGAGATCAAAAGTGAAAACGACCACATATTATGGGACAAAAACCCAATTTGTCTTTTTTTTTATATATTATCTCAATTTAAATTTATATGTTATTTTTTCATTAATCATTAGATAATAAATATATGGTATGTGCATCCTATAATTACAAAAAAAAATATATATATATATATAAAGATAAATATTACATACACAAGCGGATTAGGCATATTCATTATATGAACAAAAAATATATATCATTCAATTATATGTGTACATTTAATGATATAAATCATCTGGTATTCTAATAAAAAGAATTAAGTAGAAAGAAAATATGACGGAAAATACTAAAATCGGAGAGAAGAAAGATAGGAATAAAAACAGTATTATGATAATTTATTTTAATTTAAAATTTTTAGAAGAAAATCTACAAATTGATTAATATATATTATCTTTTTATTGTTTCAATGAAAAACTAAATATGACCATATTTATTTAACAAGTGTGCAATATTACTTATGTACCGCATTGCTACAATTTGAGAGACATAATGTTTATAGCTTAAATATTATTTAATAAATAAATGATGTAATAATACAAATTAATGTAAATAACATTATATAATCTTGAAAAAATTACAAAATATATGTTTATTTTAAATTTGATGATACAAAAGTCTTTTAAAATGCTTTTATATATATATATATATATATAATTTTAGGCCCTGGAATACCGCCTCAATTTAAGGTAGGAAATACTTGTAACCTCACTTCATTTTGAATTTCAAATAATAATCCCTTAAGTATTAATTTATTCAAAATAATAAAATATAAAAAATATATAATATATATATATAGAGGCATATGTAATAATTTAAAATTTTTAAAATTACTCAACCTAAATATCATAATTGACTTAAATGAATAGTAAATGTTATACTTATTTGTGTTGCTTTGTTTAGGAAAAATTATTGTAATTTGTGACGCTCTGTTGACCATCACCTCATGTGATGCTCTGTCGACCGTCACCTTCGTTGTGATTTGTGACGCTTTGTCGACCATCACCTTCTATGATGTTTTGTCGACCGTCACCTCCATCACCTTTTGACGCTCTGTTAGATATGCGGCCTGACCGTCAAGATGAAGTTTTGCTGTTTGGTTTTGAACTTCGGTACGCCCTTCACCAACAACATCGGATCGTTCTCTCTGGTATTTCGTCTGGAACTTACTCTGGAAGTTCGTCTGGAACATTCTCTGGTAGTTCCACTAGGATCTCGTCTGGAACATCTGCGTCCTCTGGAAATTCCATGGGTTGGACTGGTACTTCGTCAACTTGTTGGAATTCTCTCTACATTGCACGAGATCAAGCTCTATGTCTTCTACGCGTCTAGAGCTTGAGGGGGGGTGTGAACGTAATATTCTAATATTACGTTATATTAAATATTTGTATATCTTGTCAATATCTTTTATAGAGATTTGTTATTATGTATTATTTTTAGGGATATTCGGTTAGTGTTACATTTAGTATATAATTAATTGTAATTATCTCTTAGTATCTTCTAGAATATTTTGTATAGATCTTAGAGCTTGTATTGTACGCTATAAATACCAATGTACTCTGATATTATTAAATGAAGAAAACAATATACATTTTCATATTTTACCCATCCTTCAAATTTTCGTCTTCAATCGATTGTTTCCTCAAATAGAATTCTTCCGACATTTAACTTCCTTTCAAGTGTTTTAGTTAGGGTTTTTGGTTGAAAGAGAAAAATAAAGCGTAAAGAAAATAAAGTTCTAAATAGTGTTAAAATATTTGGGGCATTTGAGAAAAAAAAAACTATTAATCAACTTAGGAAAATTAGAAAGGAGGCAATATAGTTTTTAAAAAATAATACAAGTAGGCTATGTGCTATTTAATTTTACACAATGAGATAATTTGAGAATTACTTATTAAACAGGGAGATCTTAAAATTTCTTATATGCGAATTGGAAAATTGTGTGGCTTTAGGCGTATAGCTCTAGCCAGTAGCCGGCTAGCCCAAGCACCAAAAAGAGAACTTATAATTTATTTTTATAAACATATACTTTTAAATTATTAAAGAGATTTGAACCTGAATTATTATTTAAAAAAAAAATTATTCAATTATTTGAACCAATTTTCGTTGGCGATCTTTGGAGGTTTTAATTTGTTGACTTTGTAGTTATATGTAAACTACGCGACCTGTTTGATCACAACTATTGTTGTCCGATCTTTATCTCATGTTTAAGAGGCAATTATTTTATTCTTTGCATATATGTTTTTTAAGATCGAGAGAAAATGGAGTTAAGATAAATGGAAGAAAATAGAAACGTGAAAGTGATTAATGGAAAAACGATGAAGATGATATCATATCCATAATTACAAAAAATTGAAAATTCACTCATTTTTGTATAGGACTTTTAGCCACAAAAATGATTTTAATTAAAAGCTGCATGTGGAGACCGAAAAAAGTGTTGCAAAATTGTAACACTACAAAAAAAAACACTTTTTTGTGACAAAATAATTTGTCGCAATACATGACAATTTTGTCACAATAGATATATTGTGACGATTATTTTTGTCACAGTCGCCGTCGCAACAGGCCCGTCGTATAAAGTCCCAGACGACAATTTTTACATTCATCACAATAGGTTTGTGACAAACGTACTTTTGTCACGAAAAACTTCATTCTTGTGACAAACTTGTTGTCATAACAATACATATGTATTGTCACTACAATTCGATTTTGTCACTAAAGGCCCGGTCAAATGATCACTTATTATGACAAATGTTTTTGTCACAATATCATGCTCTATTGTGACAAACTTTTTGTCACATATTTGACACTTACCGTCATCATAGTCATATATTTATCACTACAGTCACGTCAGTTAGGCACCTCATGTGACAAACATATTTGTCACCACATCATATTTTGTCACAAAAAAATTAAATAAAAAAAATTAAAAATTTCATTTATGTGAGACCCCAACCACACCCACCCCTCAGATGAGCCAGCACCGAATCCATCGAACCAAGCACGAGCTAACGCGAGAATTAATTTTTTTTATTAATTGCGCTAGTTGGGAATTGAACTCGAGTCTCCAACATAAAATATTGACTCCTAAACCAATTTGGACAGCTTCTTTCATGTTAATATTATGTCTTTTAATATATTTAATAACAATGGAATATATTCATACACTTATTTCAATAATTATTTAACTATTTTTGTGTTATTATTTTAAAATATAAAATATAAAATATATAATTATTTAAATTAAATATAATCATATTTACGGAGGTATTGTATTAAAATTGTTAGCTTATATACTTTTAGGTTTTAATTAATAATTTATATACTTAAAGTTATATAAAATATCGTATTGACAATAAATATATTATCACATAACATATTTCTATTATGACAATATGAATATATCATAACAAAATAATTTTTAAAATAATAAATTTTTATATGACAATATTACATTTTGTCACGACAAAATTAATTATTGTGACGGTCAATCATTTATCATAACATTATATTTCTATGGTAACAATAAGAACTTGCCACAATTAAAAACTTATATAAAACAAAAATATTTCACATGACAATAATTAATTTTGTCACCACAAATGACCTATTGTGACAATAAAATTTTTTTCATGATACCATAATTTTATAGTGACTATTATAAGTTGTCACATGCAAATAATTTATAAAATAATAATACTTTATATGATGATATTATTTTTTGTCGCGACAAAATAATTTCTTGTGACAAACCTAAAATTTGTCATATATATGATACATAAGTGGCAAAGTATTTCGTCACAAAAGGTTAAATAATTTGTCACCGTACATGTACCATTTAGCGTGACATATATCTGAATATTTTGTGACGAATATTAAAATTTGTCATATATATGATACATAAGTGGCAAAACATTTCGTCACAAAAGGTTAAATAATTTGTCACCGTACATTGTACCATTTAGCGTGACAAATGTCTGAATATTTTGTGGCGAGTATTAAATTTTGTCATATAAAATAAAGTCTTTCGTGACATATAAGAATTTGTCTCTTAAAGTTTATTTTGTGGTGACAAACTTATATATCGTCGCTATAGTGTAATCTATTATGAATTTTTCATCACAACAAATTGTCACGAAAAATAGTTTTTTTTGTAGTGTAATGGAAGACAAATATTTAAAGAAAAATACTAATTTAGAAGAGGATGAAGTCGAGAGATGAAATTCATTCTCTACTCAAATGAATATTTATATTAGAACCCTAAATATTCTTACAAACTCAATTATTCTCTATCTCTTTGTTTTACTAAATCAAATTAAAACACACTATTTATACTAATCTATGAACAATAGAAAAAGACTGTAAATTATTATGATAATAAACTTTATACTACTTTTCAAATGACTTTTTAACTATTGCATCACCCCGTTAATACATTTAGCCCCATACAATAATTTTATTTATTAGCAACCATTCACTACACCCATAATGGTCAAGTTTACTTTCAATGTGAAGAGAAAAATCACAAAGATATTTTCTATTAGTGATGAATAAATAGTAATTAATAGTACAATGACTGAAATCTTCTCTGCCTAACGATCACTAACTACTGCCCCATTTGATCAAAATATGATCTCTAATGATTATTCACTCATTTCGTGTTGTATCTATATCGTTATATCTTTATGCATACATTATAGGTGAAGAGTTCTATATAAAAGTGAAGATCCTAAAATTACATGAAAAATAATGACTATTTATCAACTCAAAAATATTATTGTAGTATACTGAGCCTTTTCGGGACCACTTGAAATTACCTTCTTAACCTTAATATTTTCAAAATTTTACACCATATAAAAGATTTCCAGCTCAGCATGATCCAAGCAAGGTCCAGGGTCTGATGATTTTTGATGATTGGAGCTTGACTTTCCTTAAAACTATGTAATGACTTCTAACGGTGAATGAAATATTTACCGGAGAATTTAAGTACGTTAATACTGTTAGATTCATCTCAAATTCATGAAATGACTTCGGCATTTTTCTATTAATACCCCTCTTGATAAACTGTAGGGCTAATTTTTTTTTTTTTTACGTTTTTTTCCTTTTATAGACTTGATACATGCTTCTGTTAGTTTCGGTGTAGCACCCGATATGTTAGGATGCCACATCCCCGCACTATAGTTCAGTCAACATACGAAATGAAAAGTCCGTACATAAACTAAACATATAGCGAACGGACGACAAAAACAAAAAACCATCCTAACTAGGCGGGACTAACTCCGAAACCATACAATCTATACAATGCAAATCAGCGGAAGCATAACTATTACCATTAAGCAAGAATATTCACATCAAAAGTTCATAATTTCCCAACACGTATAACCATGACCATATATGTACAATAATTCCCAAAATAGCATAAGTAAGTCATAAGTATCCATAAACATCAATAACATGAAGGTGTAGCGTGCTAAACCCAAATTAAAGACTCCACATGACTCTAATTCCCGCCTAGCACGCACCTGCAGTAACCTGAAAGGTGGAGGCGTCAGCCTATGGAAGACTGAGTGAGGGGTATAATAAATATAGGCGCAAGTACATGCAAGTTATAACCTCGGGTGAAGTTTTGCAAGCTACAATATAAGTTCAATAATAACATAAACATCGCCCGAAATTACAACTATCAAGTTTAGCAATTAATTCAATTTCAGTCAATCAGTGGCCCGACGAGTGAGGGCAATTCTCCAACCTTTACTCCGACAGTGTACCATAATTAGGTTATCAATTGGTTAGGTGATCCCGTAATTTATTATAGTGCAATCAATCAATAGCAATTTCAGTGTCCTTTTTCCCTCCGGGTGATGGTGGGTTTGCAAGGCCCAACCATCCAGTCATGGTGAGCGTAGGGTACATGAATCCTATGCCCGGAACTCCTTCCTCCACTAATCTCCTAGTGGATTCAGGGGTTATCCCAAAATGGTGAGGATAGTGCAAGAGTTACCCGTCAGCCCTTGCTTTCCCGCTTGGCTCAATACACTACCCTCGGGCCCACAGTGCAGTACAATATACTCGCCAAAATAAGGTTGATTCAGTACAGTAGAAATGGCTCATTGGAAATCATTTGAGGTTTTGAAGAAAATATAGATATATGTACATTTTGGCCGAAAATTCACATAAGGTTGTAAGGGTTCTATATAACTAGAAATTAAACCTCACCTGTAGGGATAAAAGAGAACAAGGATACAGCCTACAGAGCCTGCTCCTCGTCACCAGGAAGCTGGTCTGTGCAAGAAAGAGAAGTATACTTGTAGCACCCGAGCGCAAGGTACCACATCCCCCGCACCGAGACTCGACCCGAATATGAAATGGGCACTCCATACTCGAGCTAAATCATGCGAACGGGGACATACACACACTCTATGCTAGGCGGGACTAACCCTTAAATCATAAAATCAGAGTAAAACATTAAAGCGGAAGTAATAACTGATCATAATATATAACGTGAGCATTCAAGCTCCAAAAATAGATCATTTACATGGTACAAACATCCAAAAGAGCCATCACGGCCTAAGCTATCATATACGATCCAAAACATAATAATCATAAATACGAGAATGTAAATGTAAAACCCAAAATACAAGAGCTAGAGACAAATGCAAGACACAATGACTCGAATTCCCGCCTAGCTCCTCAGACACTTGTACAACTGAAAACCAAACTGGTTCAGCCCAAAAGGGACTGGTGGGTATAAAAAAAGGGAATAATTATAATATAAGACAGTATCTAAACATTCCCCTGCAAGTTATAATCCCAAATGAGGTTTTTAAAGCATTTCCCAAGTGGGTGAAATAAAGAAATCATCACAAGGGATTATATCAACCAATTTCCATTAGGTTTTCCATGGCCCGACGAGTGGGCGTGCATTATCTCCAACCAACACCTTGTGTAATTCATTAAACATTCATTCTTTCTTCCTTTTGATGCATTACATTCTTTCGTGTGCATTCATGATCATTTACACCTTCTTCCACCGGGTGATGGACAGGTTTGCAAGACCTAGCCATTCATTGACCAAAAGGGGTTATATGACTCCCCAGATGGCGCTCAGCGTCCATTCCTCGCTAACTCCTAACGAGGTCCGGTTACGCCGTTATTGGTTGGAACTAGTGTAAGGGATCATCGTCGGCCCATGCCTCACCGGATAGCCACTCACACTAAGTCCCTGGGCCCCATTCTGTGTATTCATTCATTTCTCGCCAAAACATTTGGTGGGGTTCATAAAATAAAGGCTTTACGTTGCAATCATTTACTCTTGAAACGACTCTATATACATATAATAAATTTTGGCCGAAAACTTTGCACATTAGGAGTATATAGGGTCATTTAACTAAATAGTAGAGAAACTCACCTTAGAACGACAAAAAGAGAGCACAAAAGCCTCAATGACCGGCCATGTCTCCAACTGGATCAAAATCTGTGCAAGAAAGGTGAAGTGAGACTCAAAATGACCAATTAAGACGCTCGACAATGTAATGAACGTGATATGAATGCATTAAAGATGGTATTATCTCATGAACACGTTCATGTGCACTATTAATGCATTTAGAGCATATAGACAAGTCATTCATTCGTTCAAGGAAGCGTTCATATTCATTCAAGCCATGAGTTTCATATTTCATACCAAATCAATCCATGAATTTCATATAACGATCATAAAACGTACTATATTATGTTTATAATTAGAGAATAGACAAATAAATACATTCAACTCAAGATCGAAAATTAGATAAGAACACGAAATAGGTAACAATTTAGTTCTATAATACAAATAAATTAAACAATACTTAAAATATATCCTAGCATTTAAATAAATATATAATCATATATTGATATATATATATATATATATATATATATATATATATATATTTATAGGCATGCATGTATAACAACTAAACAATTAAATTCAACAAAATGCATAAAAAATAAATAAATAAATAAATAAATAAATAAAAAATATATATATATATATATACGTATACACATGCATGTATATTTATATAATATAACCACATTAATGAAATATAATATATACACATTAATACACACATTTATATACAGACACATGCATGCAGGATTTATTATATATATGTACCTATACATGCATGCACTAATATATATATAATATATGTATATATTATACAGTCACAAACACAAAACCAAGAACATATATATATATATATATATATATATATATATATATATATTTACACATACACACACTACACATACATGCATTAAGATAGAAATATATATATATATGTATATATATACACACATACACAGAAACATGCTGCAGCAACAACAAATCAAATAAACATTCCCCGCCTGGGGAGAATTTGTGGCACCCTATATGTAACGCCCCGACTTTTCAGACGTAAAGGTATGACGTATGTGTTTACCAATTTGCGCGAATTAATTTTTTTATACGTGTTTTATATTTAATTTTATTATAAATTGTTATTATTTTATTTTATATTTGATGGGGTCAAAATGCTCTCGCCCCACGTTTGGACACATGACACTTACAAGACAGCGACACCTATCCTGCGATCACGACAATCATACACGAGCGCTGAAGCCCTTGAAGTGCCAGTATCCTCCCGGAACACGTGCCGTCTCTGTCGTCTCTGCACGTGATCATTGTTACCGCTCTCCCACGAGCGCCCTTCGCACCGAATGGTTAACAACCAAGGGAAGCCCTCTTCGAGCGCTACATTCCCTCAGAGAGGCTTCCGCTCCAAATCGTTACACAAGCCCTGGCCCTCATCCCCTAGCGGATTCCTTGGCCACCAAGGCTTAGTTGACACGAGCGTGCTCCCGAGCCCTCGTTACCAACTCCCCAAACGGCTCTCTGATACGTCATACATGCCCGCGCACCTACCACTGTTGCCAACACCACCTTTCACCAGCAGAGAATATTCCTCCTAGGTTTCTCTCGCAACTCCACGTGTTAGGGCAACATTCGGCCAGGACCACACGATGCAAATGACTAAAGGGTCCCTGACCCTCAACTATAAATAGGAGTCTTCATCTCCATCTCTGTAAGCAACCTCCATTACAGTAACTTCTTACTCAGCTTACATTTTCTCTTTCAGATCTTCATCTGACTTGAGCGTCGGAGAGCCAAACTGGGAATCACCCCCAGTTCCCCCAGCTTAGCCTTCTGACTTTGTCTGTGTGTTTGTCCTAGAAGGTAGAACCCCCATCTTTTCTGGCGAACTTCAACTGGCCTTCCCCTCCTAAACAAATTCTAAAGTGATCGTGTAACACCCCGGAGCATAGGGTCACCACATCCCCCTCACTCTGACACAACACATATGCGAAATAGGAAATCCGTAAACATGCACAAGTCAAAGCGAACGGGAGACAGACAGACACTCCTATGCTAGGCGGATTCTAACCTTTACAAAATGTACATTCAAATATCAAATTGACAAACGCATGCGGAAGCGTAATAGTTCAAACAACTCACATACGAGCCCATTACAGGCCATAACTGAGCAAATATCCAACATATACCAAGTTTATTCCAAAAGTTCCATCCCGACAGTGGCAATTTAAAACTTAACATCTATGCTGGTAAGGCCACAATATGTACATGAACAAAATGTAGAGTGTATGCAAGTACAACCCAAAGACTCGACTTAGACGAACATGAACTACTCAATGGTCCGCCTAGCTCGACCAAAGCATACCTATACCTGCGAAACTAAAAGATGGAAAAGCAAGGAATCAGTCCACGACTGAGTGAGGGGTTAACCCACGCACGCTATAGATATAACAGAGCAGAGCACGTATCAAAATTCGAATGTTCATGAACCCAAGGATGGTTTTTTGCATACCAAAACATTTTCTAAAAGCCAAAAGACACATACGTATTCAAAAGAAATTAAAATCCTATTCAGTCCATCCTTGTTTCACAAACTCAAAATAGAACAGAGCTCGGCGAGTACGAGCTTTCAAACCACATCTGTCAACACGCCTAAAAAATACAGGAAAAACAAAAATCAAAACACAATCCCGCCATTACGCCATGGAAAGGAAGGGAGTGCACCCCAATCCTTTCAGAAACACGTATACACATCGAGACGGGGGCTCATGAGTCCTACCCGCTCCTTCGATGGGGTTACCACCGGCTCAAGATAACTGGCATGTACCAAACCTCCTGGAAACAAGCAAGTAATCTCAAATGAAGACTATGCACAGGGCACGATCCTGACGGCCCAATACCGTGCCAGGCTCCCTTACCCATAGCCTCCGGGCCCAATCCACGAAGCATACATAAGTGTCAGGAATGCACTTACCATATCTTTCAACGGCTTAGCTCGCAAGAGTACAGATATCACGTTTTATCACTTTCAAGAGTTACCACTTCTCAAGATCAAGGCATACATAGGCCCAAAATTATACACCTATCAAATAAAACCTTAAAGAGTGCAAATATCAGAAGTATACGTACATATATAACCTTAATACATAGCTATTCAGGCTGGAAACAATCATATAGGGGTATTAGGGCATAACTAAAACACACCTAACCTCACATTTGACAAAAGAGTTCCAAAGAACGACACCGGGCACGGAAATGAGACTAACCCTCCGGATCAAACTCTCCTGGGATCACCTCTGAACAAACAAAGAGCAAAACATGACAAAGACTCGATCATGAACCACTTAGACGCACGGCAGTGAAAAATGAATGCAATGGAATGCAAGAATTGAAACGCACTTGAGCAAGGATTTCATTTAGGCATCCCGGGCTACGGAGATCAAATCACGGAGCATATTTTCAACTCATATCATAGCACCATAATCTGAACAGTACATAATTACATAATTTAACATGTTAGGAACAAGTTCGGTATGGAAAAATCATGAAAGAAACGGAAGAGAAGCTCAAACGAGGCTTCGGTTGCAAATCTAGTAAAAGCTGGCAGTTTTCTGAAAATGACCAGGCTGTAGGAAAATCAGAATATCTTAAAATTTAGAAGTCCAAATTCAGTTTAGTTTTTGGGAAATGAAACTAGACACACACACCTTTCTGACCATATATGGCTCAATTTTTTATTCAAAGCGGATCAAAACAGTTTATTGTTTAAAGTTGGCTGAATGCAGGATTTCGGTAGACTGGCGACACCATTTTGTATTGGGCATATCTCACTCTCCAGAATGAATTTTGACAAGCTGTAAAAAGGAGAGTGTCCTAGACTCAACGAAGTTTCAATGGTTACAAATTCAGGAAATTCTAAGATGTTGTACATAGGTAACAGACGCGAGAAATTCACTGCAGAAACTGTGAAACAGGGCAGAACAGGGGATTCACTTGTGGGTTCGGTTCCTACTTGTTCCAGGCCTCAAAACTTGAATATCAGGTCCATAAATCATACATAAAGCATCTATAATTTCATGTAAGGTAACATTCTGCAAATAAACTTCAGTTTATGCAAGTACTTGCAGTTTGTACAATGTAAAATCACTTAAAGGTCATCAACTTTCAAAAAACATGCAAGAGCTTCAAATTTCTAACAAATTCCTACTCATAGCTGAACTCATAACTCCATGGCCACAACTTAGAAGCTGAACTTTACTGAAATGGAAGGATAAAGATGATGAGGGATCTTTCTATTACCTTCCTTGACTAAAAACCGAAGTTGGAAGTAGAGGGATAGCTTGTTTCTTCACTTGTCTTCAATGAAGTCTCCAAATTTTTGCAAGAAGAAAAGGGGCTGTCCGTGAGGGGAAAAGAAGAAAATAGATGTGTATGGCTGCTGCTCTTTGCCTTAACGTGAGGGGAAATAGGGAAGCAAGGAGGTGATGATGCTCTTGAAGTTAGGAGTTGCTGCCACATGCTTTAACGTGAGGAATAATTGGAAGCAAGGAGGTGATGAGGCTGAAAAGAAATGGCTGCTCTCTCTTGGTTAAACGTGAGGGAAAAAGGAAGCAAGTAGGTGAATGATCTAGGCTCAATTCCAAGAAATAACCGGTCGAAGTGGACCGGTTTTAGGGCGTCGGGATAGCAAACGGTTTCCGAAAATTATGAAATTAACGTCATTCATCTCAAGACATCAAAACGAATCTAATGGCTAAGACGGATCTCACATAGCTCATCCCGAACTTAGGTTAATTCAATGAAATTTGAAAGCGATCTATTGACGTTGTTATCCCGAACTAGCTTGCTAGGGTTACATTTCTTCTAACGGATTCTTCGTGCGAACTTCCCACGACCCTAACACTTGCTAAACTAAACCTTTAGACGAACGGGGCGTCACAACCTCCCCCCCTTAAAAGAACCTGGTCCCCAGGTTCACTGCTCTGACATGAATAATTCCGGATACAGCTTCCTTATCTTTTCTTCAGTTTCCCAAGTGGCTTCTTCAGACTTCTGATCTTTCCATAACACTTTAACCATTGGGATTTGCCGACTTCTTAACTCTTTCATTTTTCGATCCATGATTCTCACTGGTTTCTTCTTGATGGTTAGGTCCAGTTCAAGCTGTACATCTTCAATTGGGAGAATAGTTGATTCATCGGGATAATATTTCCGGAGCTGTGAAACATGGAATACATTATGAATCCCGGTCATGTTCGGAGGTAAGTTCAATCTGTATGCAGTTTCTCCAACCCGTTCAAGGATTTCAAAAGGTCCAAGATAGCGGGGATTGAGCTTTCCACCTTTACCAATACGGCTGAACCCTTTTCTTGGAGATGCTTTCAAGAAAACCTTATCTCCGACTTCGAATTCCAGGGGTCTTCTCCGGCGATCGGCGTAACTCTTTTGACGATCTTGGGCCGCTTTCATGCGTTGTTGAATTATTTGGATTTTCTCAATGGCTTCTTCAATAACCTTTGGAGATCTAGCTAGTTTAACACCACCTTCCTTAGTCCAACGCCAATCTTCCAAATCCCAAAAGAGAGGCGATCTACACTTTCTTCCGTACAATGCCTCGTATGGGGCCATGCCAATTGATGTTTGATAACTATTGTTATAGGCAAATTCCACTAAGGGTAAGTGCTCGTCCAAGATTCTTGAAAGTCTAAAGCACAGGCCCTGAGCAAGTCCTCAAGATACTTGATAAGTCTCTCTGATTGGCCATCCGTTTGGGGATGCGATGCAGTGCTGAAATTGAGTTTAGTCCCCAAACTTCTTTGTAGATCTTGCCATAAACTAGCTGTAAAACAAGGATCTCGGTCTGATACGATACTAACCGGCACGCCGTGAAGTCTCATGATCTCTTTACAATACAAGTTGGCTAACTTTTCAACTTTGTCGGACATTCTAACCTTGAGAAAGTGAGCTGATTTGGTTAAGCGATCCACAACTACCCAAATCCCGTCGAATCCTCCTTTGACCCTCGGTAACCCAGATATGAAATCCATAGTCACCTGTTCCCATTTCCACACGGTATAGGAAGTGGTTGTAAAGTTCCTCCTGGCTTTTGGCGCTCAGCTTTCACCTTTTGGCAAGTGAGGCAACTCCTTACAAAGTTAGCAACATCTCTCTTCATACCGTTCCACCAATAGTACTGCTTCAAATCTCTGTACATTTTAGTTCCTCCCAGATGAATAGAATAGGCTGAACGGTGTGCCTCTTCAAGAACGAGACGTCTAAGTGCTTCTGGAACACAAACTCTGGCCTTAAACCGAAATAATCCCATATCATCGACCCTAAATTTCGATTCTGGATGATCTCTTGCCCGTAAAATTTACCTCTGAATCCACGGATCTCTGGCTTGAGTATCTAATAGCATTTGTTTCAACTCTGGTTGCACGGTAATGTTTGCTAATCGGACTTCTGAAATCAAAATCTCGGAACCCTGACTTTTTGGACTAGCCTCGATGCTCGATATATTCACTTTCCTGCTCAATGCATCAGCGACCACGTTAGCTTTGCCTGGATGGTACTGAATGGTACAATCATAGTCCTCAAGAAATTCCATCCAACGTCTTTGTCTCATGTTAAGTTCCTTTTGTGTGAAGAGAAACTTGAGACTTTTATAGTCAGTGAAGACTTCAAACGTAGCGCCATAAAGATAGTGATGCCACTTTGCCAAAGCAAACACAACAGCCGCAAGCTCAAGATCATGAGTAGGGTAATTCTTCTCATGCTCTTTTAGTTTCCTTGAAGCATAAGCCACTACTCGACCATTTTGCATTAGAACGCATCCAAGCCCTTCTTTAGAAGCATCCGAATACACCGCATAACCTTTGGTACCCTCAGGTAAAGTAAGAACAGGTGCTGAAGTTAATTTTTCTTTCAGGGTTTGGAAGCTCCCATCACATGCATCACTCCACTCAAACCGGTCTCTTTCTTTGTTAATCGGGTCAATGGGGCTGCGATCTTCGAAAAATCCTTCACAAATCGCCTATAGTATCCTGCTAATCCGAGAAAACTTCGAATTTCGGAGGCATTTCGCGGTTTCTCCCACTGCATAACGGATTCCACCTTCGATGGGTCAACTTCCACTCCATTACCTGAAATGATGTGACCCAGGAATGCAACCCTATCTATCCAAAACTCGCATTTACTGAACTTCGCAAACAACCGATGCTCTCTGAGGGTTTCTAGTACTCTTCTTAAATGTTGCGCATGCTCTTCTATGGACTTTGAATACACTAAGATGTCGTTAATGAAAATAACCACAAACTTATCAAGAAACAACCTGAATACTCGGTGCACCATGTCCATGAATACCGCTGGAGCATTCGTCAATCCAAAAGGCATAACTATGAACTCATAATGTCCATAACGGGTGTTAAATCCCGTCTTAGGTATGTCTTCCTCCCGGATACGCAACTGATAGTAACCTTGCCTCAGATCAAGCTTTGAATAGACCTTAGACCCTTGCAAGAGATCAAACAATTCCTCAATGTGTGGTAGTGGATATTTGTTCTTGATAGTCATCCGATTCAGCTCACGGTAATCGATACACATACGCAAGGACCCGTCCTTCTTTTTCACGAATAACACTGGTGCACCCCATGGGGATATGCTCGGTCGAATGTAACCACAAGCTAAGAGCTCATCCAGCTGCGTTTTCAACTCCTTCAATTCTGCAGGAGCCATTCTATATGGAGTCTTGCAAACGGTTCTGCACCGGGATGCAAATCGATAACAAACTCAATATCTCTTTTGGGCGGTAGCGAACCTAACTGCTCAGGGAACACATCGGGAAACTCTTTCACAACCTCTGTTTCTTCTAATTTATCCTGATCCTTCGGTTTGTTGAGAAGATAGGCCACATAACCTCTTGCTCCATCCCGTATTAACTTATTTGCCTCCATGAAGGAAATGAATGGATCGGGCTTCACTCTTTCACCCAAAAATACCATCGAACCCAAAGAAATCTTCTTCTCATGACAATCTATGAAAGCTCTATGACGATGTAACCAATCCATTCCTAAAATTACACCATATCTTTTCATCGGCATCTCGATCAAATCCGCCAGATAGGTTTTACCTTCAATACTCACCGGGCACTCACGAAAAACTCTATCGGTCACCAAGCTTCCTCCAAGAGGAGAGCTAACCACATACATATGCTCGACACATAAAGCAGGCAAGGATAATGAAACAGCTATATCCAGGGCAATGAATGAATGAGTTGCCCCGGGATCAAACAATGCATGTAATGTGATGCCGTGTATGCAAATCGTACATTCCACAACAGCAGTAGGATCCGGGTCGGCGGCGTCCTCTTCACCTCCCAATGCATAGGCCCGTGCATGAATTGTAGCCTTTTGATTCCCAGAGGGTCTGGACTCTAAGCTCTTATGAGGGCACTGATTCAACATATGGTCCGACGAGCCACATTTAAAACATTTCTTAAGTCTTTTCCTACATTCCTCTGCTGTGTGATTCGGACCATGGCAATATGAACATTCCGGTGGAGCTGGGGTAGACACTGGAATAGGCCCTGGGGCTCTAGGTTTCTTGCCCTGGGGTCTCGGTGCTGGAGCTGACTGATACACTGGCCTCTTTCCAAACTTCAGAATGTGACCCGAACTCGATGCCGGTCCCGAATGATATGCCCTTCTTCTACTCACAACTCTTTCTTCAACCTTTAAAGCTTTCTCAGTTACCTTGATCCAGGTGCTTGTATTTGCAGCCTCAAGAACATCCTTCATATCTTCCCGAAGGCCCTGATAAAACTGGATTGCCTTATGTCGATCATCACTCGAAATGTTCGGAGCATACCGGGCTAACCTATCAAACTCATTAATATACTCTGTCACAGTCCGGTTGCCTTGCTTCAGGTCCATGAACTCTCTCAACCTTCGGTCCCGAGCCACCAGTGGAATGTATTTATTTTTGAACTCCCGGATGAACACCTCCCAATTGATTTCTTCGCCCGAGGCCTCCAACCTGGTTTTTATGTTGAACCACCAACTATAGGCTTGCCCTTGAATGAGTGAGATAGTACACCGGGCCTTTTCCTGGGATCTGCAAGGAATGAGTTCCCAAATTCTTTCTATTTGAGTAAGCCACTCCTCCGCTTGCATATCATTCCCTTCTTCAAACCGGGGAGGATTCTGGTTCCGAAACTCCCGATAGATGGCAGTGATTTGCCCCACTTCATTAGCTATGAGAGGAGGAGCAGGAGGATCTGGCTGACGAGGCGAACGATCCCGATGATTCCTATGGCCTGGCGACCTGTCACGGTGATGTCTACGGTCTGGCAACCTGTTACGATGATGTCTACGGTCTGGTGATCTATCACGATGATGTCTACGGTCTGGCGATCTGTCAAGATGATGTCTACGGTCTGGCATATCTGGAATGCACAAATGAGAAAAGAGATAGATGCATGTTCGTTAGTGTATGTTTATGAATGCTAGTATATAAAAAATTAAATAGGCAAGAAATAAAATAACATCAAAGAACGGCACAGAGGCACATAATCCTAAGCCGTACGACCTAGACGAACTCGACACGACACTAGAGCTCTGGTTTTGCAACCTTGAGCTCTGATACCACGCAAGGATGTAGCACCCCGGAGCATAGGGTCACCA
Source organism: Lantana camara (assembly GCA_037501455.1). NCBI lineage: Eukaryota > Viridiplantae > Streptophyta > Magnoliopsida > Lamiales > Verbenaceae > Lantana > Lantana camara. Next base: position 21,769,067 of record CM074855.1, on the reverse strand, counting down.
CATCCCCCTCACTCTGACACAACACATATGCGAAATAGGAAATCCGTAAACATGCACAAGTCAAAGCGAACGGGAGATAGACAGACACTCCTATGCTAGGCGGATTCTAACCTTTACAAAATGTACATTCAAATATCAAATTGACAAACGCATGCGGAAGCGTAATAGTTCAAACAACTCACATACGAGCCCATTACAGGCCATAACTGAGCAAATATCCAACATATACCAAGTTTATTCCAAAAGTTCCATCCCGACAGTGGCAATTTAAAACTTAACATCTAAGCTGGTAAGGCCACAATATGTACATGAACAAAATGTAGAGTGTATGCAAGTACAACCCAAAGACTCGACTTAGACGAACATGAACTACTCAATGGTCCGCCTAGCTCGACCAAAGCATACCTGTACCTGCGAAACTAAAAGATGGAAAAGCAAGGAATCAGTCCACGACTGAGTGAGGGGTTAACCCACGCACGCTATAGATATAACAGAGCAGAGCACGTATCAAAATTCGAATGTTCATGAACCCAAGGATGGTTTTTTGCATACCAAAACATTTTCTAAAAGCCAAAAGATACATACGTATTCAAAAGAAATTAAAATCCTATTCAGTCCATCCTTGTTTCACAAACTCAAAATAGAACAGAGCTCGGCGAGTACGAGCTTTCAAACCACATCTGTCAACACGCCTAAAAAATACAGGAAAAACAAAAATCAAAACACAGTCCCGCCATTACGCCATGGAAAGGAAGGGAGTGCACCCCAATCCTTTCAGAAACACGTATACACATCGAGACGGGGGCTCATGAGTCCTACCCGCTCCTTCGATGGGGTTACCACCGGCTCAAGATAACTGGCATGTACCAAACCTCCTGGAAACAAGCAAGTAATCTCAAATGAAGACTATGCACAGGGCACGATCCTGACGGCCCAATACCGTGCCAGGCTCCCTTACCCATAGCCTCCGGGCCCAATCCACGAAGCATACATAAGTGTCAGGAATGCACTTACCATATCTTTCAACGGCCTAGCTCGCAAGAGTACAGATATCACGTTTTATCACTTTCAAGAGTTACCACTTCTCAAGATCAAGGCATACATAGGCCCAAAATTATACACCTATCAAATAAAACCTTAAAGAGTGCAAATATCAGAAGTATACGTACATATATAACCTTAATACATAGCTATTCAGGCTGGAAACAATTATATAGGGGTATTAGGGCATAACTAAAACACACCTAACCTCACCTTTGACAAAAGAGTTCCAAAGAACGACACCGGGCACGGAAATGAGACTAACCCTCCGGATCAAACTCTCCTGGGATCACCTCTGAACAAAAAAAGAGCAAAACATGACAAAGACTCGATCATGAACCACTTAGACGCACGGCAGTGAAAAATGAATGCAATGGAATGCAAGAATTGAAACGCACTTGAGCAAGGATTTCATTTAGGCATCCCGGGCTACGGAGATCAAATCACGGAGCATATTTTCAACTCATATCATAGCACCATAATCTGAACAGTACATAATTACATAATTTAACATGTTAGGAACAAGTTCGGTATGGAAAAATCACGAAAGAAACGGAAGAGAAGCTCAAACGAGGCTTCGGTTGCAAATCTAGTAAAAGCTGGCAGTTTTCTGAAAATGACCAGGCTGTAGGAAAATCAGAATATCTTAAAATTTAGAAGTCCAAATTCAGTTTAGTTTTTGGGAAATGAAACTAGACACACACACCTTTCTGACCATATATGGCTCAATTTTTTATTCAAAGCGGATCAAAACAGTTTATTGTTTAAAGTTGGCTGAACGCAGGATTTCGGTAGACTGGCGACACCATTTTGTATTGGGCATATCTCACTCTCCAGAATGAATTTTGACAAGCTGTAAAAAGGAGAGTGTCCTAGACTCAACGAAGTTTCAATGGTTACAAATTCAGGAAATTCTAAGATGTTTTACATAGGTAACAGACGCGAGAAATTCACTGCAGAAACTGTGAAACAGGGCAGAACAGGGGATTCACTTGTGGGTTCGGTTCCTACTTGTTCCAGGCCTCAAAACTTGAATATCAGGTCCATAAATCATACATAAAGCATCTATAATTTCATGTAAGGTAACATGCTGCAAATAAACTTCAGTTTATGCAAGTACTTGCAGTTTGTACAATGTAAAATCACTTAAAGGTCATCAACGTTCAGAAAGCATGCAAGAGCTTCAAATTTCTAACAAATTCCTACTCATAGCTGAACTCATAACTCCATGGCCACAACTTAGAAGCTGAACTTTACTGAAATGGAAGGAAAAAGATGATGAGGGATCTTTCTATTACCTTCCTTGACTGAAAACCGAAGTTGGAAGTAGAGGGATAGCTTGTTTCTTCACTTGTCTTCAATGAAGTCTCCAAATTTTTGCAAGAAGAAAAGGGGCTGTCCGTGAGGGGAAAAGAAGAAAATAGATGTGTATGGCTGCTGCTCTTTGCCTTAACGTGAGGGGAAATAGGGAAGCAAGGAGGTGATGATGCTCTTGAAGTTAGGAGTTGCTGCCACATGCTTTAACGTGAGGAATAATTGGAAGCAAGGAGGTGATGAGGCTGAAAAGAAATGGCTGCTCTCTCTTGGTTAAACGTGAGGGAAAAAGGAAGCAAGTAGGTGAATGATCTAGGCTCAATTCCAAGAAATAACCGGTCGAAGTGGACCGGTTTTAGGGCGTCGGGATAGCAAACGGTTTCCGAAAATTATGAAATTAACGTCATTCATCTCAAGACATCAAAACGAATCTAATGGCTAAGACGGATCTCACATAGCTCATCCCGAACTTAGGTTAATTCAATGAAATTTGAAAGCGATCTATTGACGTTGTTATCCCGAACTAGCTTGCTAGGGTTACATTTCTTCTAACGGATTCTTCGTGCGAACTTCCCACGACCCTAACACTTGCTAAACTAAACCTTTAGACGAACGGGGCGTCACAGATCGGACTCTGTAACCCCTATTCAGACCCATCATTTTTGGCGCCGTCTGTGGGAAAACCAGTTCTCATTCCATTTCTTTCCTTCTGCTAGTTGAAAAGCGAACACCCAGAATCTTCTAAACCATGGTAGCTACAAGATATGGAGCTGTGAGTGGAGGAGACAACACTTCCCAGGATGCCAACACCATTATTCCCTCCACCGCCGCTGGCGGAGCCCTGCCTCCTTCCGTCGCCGTTGGAGGAGCACCACCTGCTGTGGTGTGACTCCCCTGGCGGAATCCTCTGTTCCTCCACTTGCGCCACCTGCACCACCAGTTTCTGGCACCGCTGGAGATGCTTCTCTCCCTAATTTTCCACAGCTACCCCAGACCCAATGGGTTCATACCCATGCGAGTCCAGGAGGTCCTTCCTTCATGATGCCACCTCCAGGTTACACGCTTACCCCCACCGTCATGTTTCCGCCGGTTCAGCCCTATCACGCCAGCCAGATCTAGCTCCCGGTGGTGATCCCCAGGGAGATCGAGCGGGTGGAGTTACCTTCCCTAACTTCTCAGCAACTAAGGGCTCCTTACGCCCAGTGTGAGGTTCAGGCGGCCCAGGGGGCATAGGGAAGATTCCATTCCATGTACTTCCCCTCTGGGCAAGCCACTCAAACTGCCGTTCCTTTGGGCGGACTGCAAACTTACCCGCTTAGGGAGGCTCAGGCCGTCCTAAGGGCGCAACCGCCACAACCGCCCGTAAAGGAGACGTCTCTCCAGGGCGACAACGAGCGTCCCCCTGTGGATAGAAACAGGGAGCCCACCGAAAGGATCAATGAAAATGAAAGGGACTCATGTCTCCCAGAGAGCCTCCCAAGCCACCAAGCAAGGGGACAAAGAGGGAGATGTGAATCCTAATATCCTCGCGGCTGTGCAAGACCAGCTGTAGGGTTTAAAGGACATGGTCGGACAACTCTCTTGAGCGCGGTCTCAGATCTCCCATAGCAGGGATGAACGAGCCGATGCCATAGACGCTCGTCACAAAGACCGCCAGCTACAAGTCCCCCACCATAAGGAGCAAGAGGAGAACTTCTGCACTTATGAGTACCATCCCTTGGCGAGGGGCTCTCCCCTCGTGGAAGAAGTTCTGATGGCCCAATCAGGAACGGCCAAAATTCCCACCTCCATCAATCGCTACGACGGAACAACTGATCCAGCTGAACACTTGGATCATTTTCTGCACTTGATGCATCTCTACGAGCACTCGAGCAACTACTGGGCCAAAGCTTTGTCACTTCCCCGGTGGGGATTGCTCAGGAATGGTACAAGCGACTGTCGCCGCGCTCGATACACTCATATAGAGAGTTGGCCGACGCTTTTCTCAAGCACTTCAATTCTCTGAAGGCCCCAGTCACTGCGCCCACTGCCCTTTACAACGTAGTGCAAGGCAAGAATGAGTCTCTTCGATCGTTCTTTGCTCGCTTCAACAAGGAGATTTTGCAGGTGGAGAGGCCATCTATGGATTTCTTGATCCCAGTGCTCTTTCAGGCTGTGGATCACAAACAGTATGTGAGCAAAAAGTTTGCCGATGCCATTGTGGAGAGAAGGCCAGGAACCCTCATGGCCTTAAGCGAAGTTGCTGAGCCGTTCTTCGCGCTCGAAGATATGTATGGGACTAATGGTCCCCGGCATCATAGCCCAGTAAGAAACGAGCGCCACCTAGAGCGAGGCCGGGATGTCATTGTCAAGAAGGAGCGTCACCAGGAACGTAAAAGATCGCCCCCGCCCCCTCGCCGTTTTGAGATCATCCCGCTCACCAAGCCGAACTCAGAAGTCTATAACCTCTCTGATAAGAAACTCTTTAAGAGACCCGTCAAGATGAGGGAAACAGAGTCACTGAGGCGCTCGAACAAATACTGTGCTTTCCATAAGCAGAAGGGGCATGACACGGATGAATGCCGCTAGTTGGAAGCGAAAATTCAAAGGCTCATCGCTGGGGGCCACCTGAAAGAATTTGTCAGGGTTTTGGAGCGTTTTGATGAACGCTGTAACGAGTGCAGGAGAAGAAGGAGCCCGTCGCGTTCTAGAAGCCCGCGAAGCCGAGGGCCCACGGAGAGCAGCCATCGTGGCAAAAGAAAGACTCCAGAGCAAGAAAATACCCCTTTTGCAGTCATCAACATGATAGCAGGAGGTTCCTCTGGGGGAGACTCTAGCGCTGCCCGGCGACGATACGTCAGGAGTTATGACCAGCGCTCATCCATGCCCAAATCCGTCTACACCATTCAGGAGGCGAATGATCAACGCTCAAAAGAAAACGATGTAATAGGCTTTGATGATAGGGACTTAGGGCACATTGTAACGCCCCATGGGGTCGGTGAAACCTCTGACTGCCCCATGGTGGTTAGAGTAGATGTCCACAATCACGTTGTAAAGAGGGTATTAGTGGATAGTGGAAGCTCTGTCAATGTTTTGCCCTACACTACGCTTCAAAAGATGAATGCCAGCATCCCGCTCGAACCTCTCAAAACAACCCTCATTGGCTTTGGAGGTTCGGAAGTCGTCCCACGAGGGCAGATTCACCTGGCCACTTCATTCGGTCGAGCCCCACAGCGCAAAACGCTCATGGTCACATATGCAGTGGTGGAGATTGATATTCCCTATAACATTATAATTGGGCGTCCAACTCTCGTTGATTTCAAAGCTGTAATCTCCACCTACCACCAGAAAATCAAATTCCCTACCCCCGAGGGTGTTGGAGAAGTACTGTGCAATGTGCGAGAGGCTTGGGAGTGTTACATGCTGTCCCTCAGGAAGCCTAAGGCAGAGAAAACATTCCAGATTGGGTCCACTAAGAAAACTGTTGACTTTCCCAATCTGGATGAGGATGGTCCCGTGAGCAAGAGGGCCAAATTGAACAAGAAAAAGAATAAGAAGAAAGATCCCAGTGTCAAAGGCTCCCTCGAAAACGCTCCACCAGGAACAGTGGAAGAATCCTCCTCAGAGGAAGACAAGCAAGAGGGTGACGAGCCCCTTAACGATGGGCACTCGAGCTTCCCCGTCCTGAAGTAAGGATTGAGCCCTCGGAAAAATTCCTCACCATTGAGCTAGAGCCAGGGAACAAGGATAAAACTACTCAAATTGGGTCCAACCTCTCTGGGCCCTCACAGATCATGATGATTGACTTCCTCAAAGAAAACATTGACGTCTTTGCATGGAAGGCATCTGACCTCACAGGAATTGACCCTAGCGTCATAGTCCACAGGCTGAATATGGACCCCGCGTTTAAGCCCATCAAACAGAAGAAATGGGATGTACATGGTTTTCGGAAGAAGGTCATTGAGGAAGAAGTTAACAAGCTTCTGGAGGCTCAGTACATTGAGCCCATCTTGTACCCAGAATGGCTGTGCAACATGGTGTTGGTGGCCAAGAGCGCAAACAAATGGCGCATGTGCAATGATTTTACTGATCTTAACAAAGCTTGCCCTAAGGATCCTTACCCGTTACCCAGAATAGACCAGTTGGTGGATTCGACCGCTGGCTGTGAACTCATGAGCATGATGGACGCCTTCCAGGGGTACTATCAAATCTTTATGGAGTCGGAGGATCGTCCCAAAACTTCATTTGTTGTTCACTTAGGGATTTATTGTTTCCTAGTCATGCCTTTTGGGCTTAAGAACGCTGGAGCCACGTATCAGCGACTCGTTAACAGGATGTTTGAGAAGGAAATTGGAGGATCCATGGAGGTTTACGTTGATGACATGATTGTTAAGAGCGAGCGCCAGGATTCATATATGGACGATCTCAAGCGCACTTTTTCCATTTTGCGCTAGTATGGGATGAAATTGAACCCTTCAAAATGTACCTTTAGGGTACGAGGGGAAAATTCTTGGGCTACATGGTCAGTCAGAGGGGAATTGAAGCCAACCCTGAGAAAATCAAGGCTATCTTGGAGATCCCTTCCCCTCGAAATCTCCGGGAAGTACAAGTGTTGGTGGGAAAGATCATCTCCCTGAACAGATTCATTTCACGCTCGGAGGACAGAAACCTTCCTTTCTTCAAGATTTTGAGAAACGCACGAAATTTTGCTTGGACTGAGGAGTGTGAAAAAGCATTGCAAAACATGAAGGCTTATCTTTCGAGCGCTCCGCTCCTGACCAAACCCGTTGAGGGTGAAAGGCTGTTTATGTATCTCTCCGTTTCAACCGAGGCAACGAGCGAGGTATTAATAGTCGTACGAGAGCGAAAACACATGCCTGTGTATTATTTGAGCAAGACGTTACAAGGGGCGGAGAAGAAGTATTTGGAAATCGAGAAATTTGCGTTCGCCCTCATCAATGCATCAAGGCGTTTGAGACCTTACTTTCAAGCGCACTCAACAACGGTCCTTACTGATCAACCCTTGAAACAAGTTTTGTCCAAACCGGACGTATCAGGAAGATTGATAAAATGGGCCATTGAGTTGAGTCAGTTTGACTTAAGTTTCGAGCCCAGAACCGCTATACAAGCGCAGGTGGTAGCGGATCTGCTGGTTGAACGCTTCGGTTTAGAACCCGCTGATCAGGAGAGCGAGGGGTTATGGGTCCTGCACACGGATGGTTCCTCAACCTCACAAGGGGGAGGAGCAGGGGTAGCCCTCAGAGACCACAATGGGATTGAGTTGGACTTTGCAATCAGATTGGATTTTCAGGTCACCAATAACGAGGCAGAATATGAAGCCCTTGTGCAAGGATTGAAAATTGCTTTTCAGAACGTAGCTTCCAGAATTACTGCTTACGTTGATTCACAGTTAATTGTGAGCCAGATTGAAGGAACTTATGAGGCTCGAGAAACCACTATGGTGCAGTACTTGAGCAAAGCCAGAGAAATCATTGGGAAATTCAAAGAATTCCATCTACTCCAAGTCCCACGAGCGGAGAACGAGCGTGCTGACGCTCTATCTAAATTTGCTTCGGCGTTGGAAGACACTTCTGAGCGTTCGGTCACGTTCCTTAGAACGGAAGAGCCTTTGATCAAGGAGAGAATTGTTAGGGAGGTGGTCACTATGATTGATCCGCATGAGCCATGTTGGCTTGATGATATCATCAGATTTCTTAAAGAGGGTGTTTATCCCACTGACAAGGTAGAGGCTTGAAAAATTAGAAACAAGGCCCCTCGATTTTATATAGACTCTGAAGGAAGGCTGTTCAAGAAGTCATTTCAAGGACCTCCCATGAGGTGTCTGAGGCCTTCACAGGTAAAGGAAACGCTCGAACTTATTCACAATGGGAGCTGTGGGAATCATTCAGGAGGGCGCATCCTGGCTAAGAAAGTTCTGAGAAGTGGGTTTTATTGGCCCACAGTTCTCCAAGACGCCATCGAATTTTCCAGAAAGTGCCCTAAATGCCAGTTCCATTCCAATCTCCCTCAACTGCCAGCCGCTCAAATGATCCCTATAGATGTCTCTTGGCCCTTTGACCAGTGGGGAATTGACATTGTTGGCCCCTTACCCATCGCGGTCGGACAAAAGAAGTTTGTCATCCTAGCTGTCGATTATTTCACCAAATGGGCCGAGGCTGAAGCCATGGCAAAAATCACCTTCAGGGTCGTGAGGGACTTCATTTGGAAAAACATTATCTGCAGGTACGGGATACCAAGGGTGCTCATTTCGGACAATGGATCCCAATTCATAGCAGCAGACACGCGAGAATGGTGTTCAGAGTTGGGGATTGAACATCGCTTTACCTCCGTGGGCCATCCTCAAGCCAACGGACAGGCAGAAGTCACCAACAGAGTTATTTTACAGCACCTGAAGACAATGCTAGAGAGCAAAAAGAGTGAATGGGCGGAAGAACTACAAGGGGCACTCTGGGCTTATCGCACTACTCCACGAGCGGCCACTGGCGAAATGCCTTTCGGGCTCGTGTATGGGTCAGAAGCAATGATACCAGCCGAGATAGTAAATGAATCCGCTTGTGTAGCTTATTTCGAACCTCAGCATAATGAAGATAACAGAAGCCTGGAGTTGGACCTATTGGAGGAAAGAAGAGACAAGGCCTGGGCCAAAATACACAAATATAAGACAACCGTGGCACAACAATACAACAAGCGTGTACGAGAAAGAACTTTCCAGCTAGGAGACCTGGTTTTGAAGAAAGTGGAAGTATCCAAACATGTGGGGAAGTTGGACCCCAACTGGGAGGGTCCGTTCAAGGTTGTACAAGCTAGAGCTAACAACACTTACACCCTGGAGACACTTCAAGGAGAGTGTTTGCCTCGCCCTTGGAACACATGTAACCTCCGGCAGTTTTATGTTTAAAAGCTCTCTAAAAACGATGATGTAACAACCCCGTTAATGGGTTCTATGTACTCCAAATCTCAAGTAAGTTACAATACATTCTTTTCAATATCTCTGTACTTCTGCTTTTTTAATTGCATGAATGGATAAGACCCACGTCCCTCGTTTCTACGAGCGTGGTTGGCAACCCATTCCAGTACGTACGATGTTCTTGTACATGGGTTACGCTTGCCAGCACTCTACTCCACGTGGGGGGACGCCCTCATAAGGATAGACTGGTAACGCTCACAACCAACTTGATGAATCGGAAGAAAAGTACGAAGGAAATCCTAGCAGGCCTTGGCTGTTTGTTACAACGCCTTGCGCTAAAAAACGGGATCATTTGAAAATCCTGAAATAAGATAAGTACAGGCATGCTCGTCCAACAACAACGTCGTTAAGAAGAAATTTCACAAGTCTTGAACGAGGGCAGTCTCTTAGTAAGACCCTCGTAACCACTCAAGACTTAGCAAAATTTCCCAAGATTAAGAAGAAATTTCACAAGTCTTAAACGAGGGCAGTCTCTTAGTAAGACCCTCGTAACCACTCAAGACTTAGCAAAATTTCCCGAGATTAAGAAGAAATTTCACAAGTCTTGAACGAGGGCAGTCTCTTAGTAAGACCCTCGTAACCACTCAAGGCTTAGCAAAATTTCCCAAGATTAAGAAGAAATTTCACAAGTCTTGAACGAGGGCAGTCTCTTAGTAAGACCCTCGTGATCACTCAAGACTTAGAAAAAATTTCCTAAGTATGAAAGCAAAAATTTACACAAGTCTTGAGTGGGGGAAGCCTCACAATAAGACCCTCATGTTTACTCAAGACTTAGTAAAAATTTTCAAGTTTTACAAGATTTAACAAAATCTACCAAGTGTCAGAAACCTATCTGAATAATGCAATTTTTACTGAGCATGTTACACACAATCTTATTACTACAAGATTTGTTCACAACAAGCACCAAGTGAAAATTCGCAATCAAGAAAAAGGTAAAAGACAATATTATGGAAAAGAGGAATTTTATTGATGGAGGCTTTCGCCCAAATTACAAAGTAAGGGCTCCAAGGCCCATAACATTATTACAAAGAAGGGGAGTACTAGACTGAAAGTAAGGAGAAGTTGCAAGATAAATTGGAGGAGAGGAATTTTAAGCAGCATGAGCCACATCTTCATCCAAAATCACCAAAATATTCTGGGCCACGGGGCCATGAACGGGGCCTTCCGGCTCTTGGTGCTGGGCAGCTTGATGCTCAGGCTCGTTGTCTGCAGGCGCTTGAGGATCATGGGGTTCATTGGCGTCGGGCTCGTTGGCATTGGGGCAGGAACATTGGTATTCTCAGCAACCGGAAAAAGGGCATTTTTTGCGGCGAGCACTTGAGGCTCGTTATGTGATGCTTGGGGGGCCTCTTCTGGAGGATGGGTTTCCATATACTCATCCTGGATAAGCTTGACCAGGAAGTCATACTCCGGCTCAGCAATATTGGCCTCAGGATCCTCAGGATCTTCGTCGTCCTCTTCGCCCCGCTCATTGAACATGAGCCCCGTGCCTTCTGCCCCACGCATGGCCGGATCTGTCAAACCTCTGTGAATGCCCTGCTCAATGGCTAAGTTAAAGGCTTTTTGAGCCTCGTCTAAGCAGTGCAAGGAGGCTGCGAAGTTGAAGGCTTTAGAATGACAGAATTTGATGAGCGCCTCCTTATTTGCTCGCGCGAGACTTTGGGGCCATTCATTCATGGTATCATTGAATTTCCTTTCTGCCTCTTGAGCCCTCGTTCTCCAGCCGTCACGCTCGGCCTCCAGCTTCTTATAGCCCTCACCAAGTTGGGCAAATTTGTCGCTCAAATTGTTACGAGCATTCTCCGCGCTCGCAAAGTCACCCTGAAGCTTCTTCATCTCCTCCTCCATCCTTCTGTACTCTTCCTTGAGGGATTCGTACTTAGCCTTTTCAGTGTCCAGCTCCTCCTGGATTTGGACGGGTTCATTCGTACGCGCCATTTTCTTGTACTTGGCCTTGCGATCAGCATAAACTGAGGCGCGCATCTGAATGTTCTTGGCCCTCGGGAGCACTTGCTGCGCGGGCTCGAAAGAATGGAAGTATCAGCAAAAATAAGAGAAAATGATACCTACCATAGATAGTGAAATTGCAAGGGAATGAGAACTTACGGAGATTAAAGCGTGCACCATGTCATAGGCCACCGTCTCTACGGACTCAGTATACAGGTGGCTGTGGTCAGCGGTAAATTGGGCTTTATCGTACAAATTCTCGCTGACAGTCTGAGTGAGCGTCCCAGGCCTCAACAGAACCGCACCCCCATCCGCAGAGCCGGAGAAGTGCCTATCCCCTCGACGGGTGAAACACCACAAGTGCTCTTCCTCTGAAGAGGAAGTTTCTCCGTTGCCCTTGGGGCCTTCCACCACCTGCTTGCCCTTGCCCGTTATTGCAGAGGTGTCGGGGGTTTGAAACCCTTAAACAAATTCCTCAAAATGCAAAGTTACAAAGGGAAAACACAGTTAGTATTCCTAACTAAAAGTTAGCGCCCTAAGAATCTAACCATCTCTCTCCAAGTCACGAGCGGGGGGATTGTCAAGGTGCGGGTCATTGGTAAGCCCACATAGGAACATAAGTTCAGCATCATCAATCCAATCCTTGGCACGAATCAGGTGACCCTCGTCCCTCAACGCCTCCGCCAAGCCTTTGGCTCAACCCTCTCGGAAGGCAGATTCCAGGCGGTTCTTCACAAGTGAACCCTTCCCATGCGAGATCCAATCTGATGACACCCCAAAACCTTCATCTGTGGGGGCCCTGACAAAAATGAACTTCTCCTTTCAGTTCGGGCCATAGGTGGTGGAGGGAGAGTTAATTAACTTCAAATAGGCCTTCGCTTGGATATAATAGAAGTAACCCGCCTCAGGCGACGAGCGCGGTGAGCTGACCACCTGAAGAAGAGCCTTGAAATTCTGCAGGTAGGGCTCGTAACCAACGTATCTCATGAGTATCACGAAGCTCGTTAACAGTGCGAGACCGTTGGGCACAATTTGCGAGGGGCAGAGGCCCAAGTCGTTCAGAATAATGGCCACAGGGATTGGAATGGGGAACCTCAGGCCCCCAGAACTGACCGCATCTATGTAGACTGCCATCTCCCTGGGAGGCGGACGGTTGGCACGGTCGTGGCTAGCAGGGATCCTCTATGTGAAGCGCTCATCCCAGTAAATGGGTGCCAACATTGTCTTCACTTCTCCCAAAGTTATTGTACTGGGAGTTTCATCCGGGGTGCGGTCGGTCGCTTGCATGCCCAAGCCTTCACCCTCGTTGGGCCCTTTGGCTTTCTTGGTTTTCTTGCCCTTGCCTTTGTCACGGGATCTTTCGGAGGGCCCCGCTACTTCTTCTGTTTCCGACCCACTGAAATCCAACCGAAAAACGGAACTGCATCAAAACAACCTCATTTCACTAGAATGGCCATAACTCTTTCAATTCTTAACCAAATTAACTATGGTTGGAGTCCTTGTAACCCTAGTTCAACCCACTGTCTTCCCATACTCAGCCCTAACCGATCACACCCTCATACAAGCAAGAAACTCAGCCAAAATCCCAGCATTCCAGTTTTTCCCGTCACTGTGCCAACTTTTGAGATTTTGGAGCTCAAATCTCTACCAACTTTCATCCAATCTACAAGGTGATTTAGGATTATGTTTTACATGCATCTCTGGTTATGTTGATCCTTTCTTCCCTAATTCTAAGTTAGATTTCATGTGGTTTTGAGGATTGGAATGAATAGTTAGGTTTTGGAGTGTTTTGATGATTTCTTGATCTCCTTTGATCTATGACTTGTTTTGGTGCTGCATATATGATTCTTTTACCTCATTTATGACTGAGTATGCTTGTATTGGTTGGTGGTTAAGAGTTGGTTGAGATATCATTAATGAATTTGTAATGAATTGAATGACTTCAAACTGATTTTCTCCCTCCTTCACGTACCGAACTGCTGCTAGTTTTTGTGACTTATTTTGATGTCATTTGCTACCTATTTTTATCTTATTTGATGATGGAGTGATGGTTGATTGATCATGGAATACCTTGCTTTGTTCTTTTTCAGTGTTTCTCTGTTTTTCGCATGAAACTGCTGTCATTTTCGCTTGTTGTTGCAACGTGTTTTGAGGTTGTTTCCAGGCCTGTTTGATGTGAATTTGTAGCCTTTTCTTCCCTTGTTATGTTGGCATGAGTTGGATGCAAAGTTTGTGAGTGTTTTGGCCTGGTTTGAACCCTTCTTTTTCCTTCCCTGTTTTTTGTCGCTGCCTGTTGTTGCTGTCTGTGCTGCTGTAACACTCTCCCCAGGCGGGTACTCCTGTTGCAGAAACTTTCTGTACCGTCTACCCGGCCAGGGAGTTTGGAGTTGGAATAGCTACCCGGGCGGGTAGCTGCTGCGCTGCTGTTTCTGTTCTTTGTCTTCCCCTGCTGCTTCTTTCTTCTTTTTGTTGCTTCCTTCCTTCTTTTGTTGTGTGTGTGTGTGTGTATGTTAGTTTAGTGATCTGCTGTTGCTATTTCCTTCCTTTGTTGCAGAGTGTGTGCGTGAGTATATATTTATATGGGGTGGTTGTGTGTGCATAGGAGTGATTATATTAGAAGTGTTACATGCATGTGTATTGCTGTTTATATATATATATATATATATATTTTGTGTGTATGTGTTGTGCATGCATGGGTGTGTGCGTGAATAGTGTGTATTGTGTGTGTCCACGCATAACTTATATAATACATAAATATTAATATTGTGTGTGTAGTATATATATATTTATGCATGAAGTACATATTGAGTGTATATATTTATATTAAATATATTTATGCATGCATGAAACCTATAGGTCATAGGTGTACGTATATATATATATATATTTATAATATATAATTATTATATATTTTGAGTATTAATTGATTTGTTTTAATTATAGAATTTAATTGATATTTATTTCACGTATTTAAATTACCGATTATTATTTGAATATTTTACTTGCCTAATTTTTAATTATAGACGTGAGATAGTATGTGATATGATTACTATATGAAATTCTTAGATTAAATTGATATGAAATACAAATTTATGAATTTATATGAAAATGAATGAATGAACGATTGGTTTATTTATAAGCCTTAAATTCCTTAATTGTGCACATGAACATTTTCATGATTTAATATCATCTTTTATGCATTCATAACATATTCATTTCATTGCCGAGCGTCATATTTGGTCATTTAGAGTCTCATACCCTTTTCTTTTGCACAGATTCGAGTTTATTCGGAGACGAGGGCGAGCATTGAGACGCTTGTACCTTTCTTTTGCGTTTATAAGGTATGTTTCTCTTCTAATAGCTATAACGACCCAATATATCCCTTATGTGCAAGATTTAAGCCAAATTAATATATATATATATATATATATATATATATATATATATATATAATATCGAGTCATTTTGGGTAAATGATTTCAAACGTATGACCTTTTTATTTATGAAACCCTACTTTATGATTTTGGCGAGATATGATTATGATTGCACGGGCCCCGGGACTTAATACATGTGGCTAACCGAAGAGGCAAGGGCTGACGGGGATCCCATGTACTAGTCCCAACCAAACTACGGTGACACCGGCCCTCGCTAGGAGGTTTAGCGAGGAATGGGAATTGAGTGCCCTTGGGGGATTCATGTATCCCCATTGGCCTATGTATGAACCGGTGGTCGGGTCTTGCAAGCCCGTCTACCACCCGGAGGAAAAAGGTGTAAATGTATGATTATGAATCGTATGATTGTGCACAAAAGAATATATGTATGATAATGAATGAATGAATAAATGATTATGAATACACAAGGTGTTGGTTGGAGATAATGCACGCCCCCTCGCCAGGGCCATGAATACCCTAATGATTAAATATGATAGTAGTAATCCCGATGATGTCTTCTTTTGTTTTACCACTTGGGAATAATTACTCTAAAACCTCATTCGAGATTATTGCTTGCATGTATGTGTTTAATTTCTGCGATATTATATCTTATGCCCCGTTTTATACCCACCAGTCTCCTTTAGATTGAACCCGGTTTGTTTTCAGTTGTTTTGTGCAGGTATAGGAGTGCTAGGCTGGAATACAGGTCGTCTAGGTCTTGCATTGTTGTTTAGCACTTCTTTTCAGTATCTCATACACTCATACTCTTAATCCTATTTGTATATGACCATGTTATGGAGCATTATGATTTTGTAGGCCGTGCGGGCCGTTGAATACATGAATGATTTTGTATATCTATTTTGGAGCTTGATGGCTCATTGTATATAATATATGTTGATCTTGCTTCCGCATTTTAATTATTGCTCTGATTTGGTTATTGTCTTAATCTTGAATGGTTTAAGGGTTAGTCCGGCCTAGCATAGCGTGTGTGTTGTGTCCCCGTTCACCGTGATTTGGCACGTGTATGGACTTCCATTTCATATACGGGTCGGGTCTCGGTGCGGGGGATGTGGTACCTTGCGCTCGGGTGCTACACTATACGTAGAGATGCCACACCCCCGCACCATAGCTCAGTCCACATATGAAATGTAGCACCCCTATACGTAGAGATGCAACACCCCCGCACTATAGGCCGATCCACATACGAAATGGATAATCCGTACATGAACTAACCTATAGCGAACAGGTGACAAGTAAAAGAAACAAGCTAGCTAGGCGGGACTAGACCCTAAATGAGTTAAATCCAACACATGAAATTCAAAAGTGGAAGCATAACATTATCATTTCATCATATATCAAATATCCAAAAACTCATCATATCAATACCTTATCATCTCCCATATTATACATGCAAAAGTCTCCAACTGCTAACAGTACCCATAACATACTAAATCCGGAAATATCAATATCAATATCATGAAAATGTATGAAGTGTTAGACTCAGCTGGATGACATGACACGACTCTGACTCCCACGTAGCACATGACCGCGACAACCTGAAAGGTAGAGGCGTCAGTCTACAAAAGACTGAGTGAGGGGCATAAAATATATATTAGCGCAAATAACATGCAAGTTATAGCCTCGGGTAAGGTTTTATAACTAAAAGTAATATAAGTTCAAAATATGATACACTTTGCCCGAGATTACAACTATCAGTATTAAATACTTTAATCACTTTCATGTATTCAATCAGTGGCCCGGCGAGTGAGGGCAATTCTCCAACCTTACTCCGACAGTGTACAATACATGCTTGCTTTATTAGTTAATAGGTGATCACGCAATTCATTTATAGTGCAGTAGTGTTCACACTCAATACAATCAATCAGTGCAATCAATTAGTAACCCGAGGACAGCCCATGGTACCGGACCCGTCCCCAGTCTCCTTCTCCCTCCAATGATGGTGGGTTTGCAAGGCCCGACCATCCAATCTCGTTGAGCAGAGGGTACATGAATCCCTAAGCCCGGAACTCCTTCCTCCACTAATCTCCTAGCGGATTCAGGGGTTAACCCAAAGTGGTGAGGATAGCGCTAGAGTTACCAGTCAGTCCATGCTTTCCCGGTTGGCTCAAGCCACTACCCTCGGGCCCAAAGTGAACATGTTTTAATCGCCAAAACACGATTAATCAATCAATCACGATACATGACTTGCTTTTCATGAACATGGCTTGCTTGCAATTGTTTACAAGCTTAGAAGTGACTATAATTAAATATATATACCTTTTGGCTTGAAATTCCACATAAGGGTTATACGGGTTCTATATAACTAGAAATTAAACCTCACCTTTACCGCCAAAATACAAGTAGGACACGGCCTACAGGGCCTGCTCCTCGTCACGGGAAAGCTAGTATGTGCAATAAAGACATGTGTACGTGAGACTTGACTCAAAATGGACCAAATATGATGAACGACGAAAATGTATGACGTGCAATACCCAATGTAGCATGCAAACATCTTGTTTTAGCATGTAATTAATCATATAATAGCAATTTGGGATCAAAGAAGTGATTGGGTTAAAATCCCAAAATCACATTTTTATGCAGTAACTTTTGTTCTGCCAGAGAGCTGGGAACGGTCGTTCCGGCCCTTAGTGTAAAATGGGAAGGGCTGTTCCCATGCCCTCCGAAAACGCCCCACGATTTTAGATTTAAAATGGCGCTTTTAGCTCTCATAGGCCAAAATTGGAACGGCCGTTCCCATGTGCGTGCTAGCTTTGGTTCAAAGGAGTGGGAACGACCGTTCCCAGAATGAACTGGGGACGGGAAGGGCCGTTCCCGCCCCTCTGTAATTGTAGAAACAGAGCAGAACAGGGGAGCGTTTCGGCAACAACAACAAACACCTCAAAATTTCATCAAATTCACATTAGAATGCAAGAATTCTGGTAGTAAGCATGAATACATGTTTAAGATACAATAACACTCCATATAAACACTTAAATCACTTAAGAACATCAAGAATTTCCACTTTCATGTTCACGCACCAAATCATCACATAAACTCAATTCCTTCAAGAATTCATGCCTCAAATCATGGTATAATCATATATTCATGCATCAACTATCCATTAATCCATATTTCCATAAAATCACAAACCCTAGCTTCTATAAAAATTATCAAGAATCACACATATATCAACTTACATGCACTTGAAGGAAAGAAATGGATGAAGATGATGGCTATGGAGATTTAAGCTTCAAAGCTTGAATTTTCTTGGAAAAACTTGGATGAAATCACTAAAATCTTTCTTCTTTCTTAGAGGTTATGGTTCGGTGAGAGCAAGGGGCAAATTGGGGATGAATTTTGGATGAAAATGATCATGGAAGCATGAAGATGTTTTATTACGTGAATCATCATCCTCTTGATGAAATAATCAATTTGCAATTTAATCCTTCAAAGATTCAAGTCATGCAATTAAGGATGAAAAGCTTTGAAAATTGATCAATTGAGTCCAAGGAACTAAATATGCAATTTGGTCCTTAAATTTTAAAGAAAGGCCATTTAAGGGCAAGTTGACAATTAAATCATACTCGGCAATTATTTCACGCAATAAATATTTTCAAGTCATGAAATAAATTCTAAATTTGATATGTATTCATAAAATTTCATGGAAGTATGACAAAATATAATTTATAAAATTATGATGGAACGTAAGAAATTAGTAAATGAAAATCGGGGCGTGACACGAAATGGATAATCCGTACATGAACCAAAACAATAGCGAACGGGTGACAAATGAAAAGAAACCACTAGCTAGGCGGGACTAACCCTCAATTATGTACAATGATGCATAATGATCCAAGCGTAAACATAACATACATACGATCTTACCCAAATTCATTCCAACGCTTCCAATATACAATCTTTCCATAAAATACAAGTAAGTCATATAATTTACATATGCATCCGTAAAATACAAGAAAATGAGAAAGACAAGTGCTAGGCCCAAAACGAAAGACTCAATCCCGCCTAGCACGAACCCTGCAAACCTGAAAATGTGAGGTGTCAGTCTATGAAAGACTGAGTGAGGGGTTTATAAATAAATATTAGCGCACGTATCATGCAAGTTATAGCCTCGGGTAAGGTTTTATTAGAGGAACAATATAAATTTAAGAATAGTATTAGCTCTCGCCCGAGATTACAACTAAATCAATTTAACATTTCAATCATTATCAATTCAATCCGTGGCCCGGCGAGTGAGGGCAATTCTCCAACCTTTACACCAACAGTGAACAATCTATATTTAGGTTTCAATTCAATGGTTATCATGCAAGTTGTTATAGTGCACAATGAGCAGTTTCATGAACCCTTTTTCCTCCGGTTGATGGTGGGATTGCAAGGCCACATCACCCAATCTCATTGGGCATAGGGTTCATGAGTCCCTATGCCCGAAACTCCTTCCTCCACTAATCTCCTAGTGGATTCAGGGGTCATCCCAAAATCAGTGAGGATAGTGCAAGAGTTACCCGTCAGACCTTGCTTTCCCGGTTGGCTTAATACACTACCCTTGGGCCCAAAGTGAACATGCTTTACTCTCCAAAACACAATCAATCAATCAATCCGTTCATGAAATCCTTTGAAAATCATAAGGTTTGAAAGCTATAGATATATAGATACATTTTGGCCGAAAACATCAAGTAGGGTTATCGGGTTCTATATATCTAGAAATTAAACCTCACTTGTGCCAACAATTAATAAGGGTAAAGCTACAGAGCTTGCTCCTTATCAACGGGAAGACAATCTGTGCAACAAGGACAAGTGTTTGTGAGATACGACTCGTATGAACCATTTAAGACGCACGACAAAGTCATGGATTAATATATCATGCAATAACAATAAAGGAATGTTAAGTAGGAGCATAATTATCATATAAGTCACATACGGGAGCCAAGGAAGTGAAAGGAATACAATATGAGAGGTTTTGGCAAAGTTAAGCAAAAACCGACAATTTTTAGAAACGCACATGTTGTAGGAAAACTGGAATATCTTGAGTTCTAGAAGTTGGAATTGAGTTTTTCTTGTTGTTTATGAAACTACACACAAATACCTTTCCGAGGATATATGACTCGTATTCTAGTTCAAAACGAAGAGAAAATGGCGTAAGCTCGAAGTTAGGTGATTGGAGATTTCCGGTAAAGTGGCGACACCAAATTAAAATGGTTATATCTCTCAAATTAGAAATGATAATGATGTTATTCGAATTATAGAGTGTTCTACACTTCAAGATTTTTCCAACGGTTTAAAAATCAGGTCAATCGGAGTTCGTTTGAGGGGGTAAACGCCCGTTTGAAAAATAAACTGAAAGCAGAAACGGGGGTTTAGAAGCTCTCGGGTAAGGCAGTAGGTTCCCAAACGTGCGTTTGGTGTTATAACTAGGGCCCCAAACGGGCGTTTGGAAGAGATCTGGGTGAAAAAACAGGGGAAAATAGGGCATACACTCGGAAATGGCTCCCAAGCCTTCCCAACACCAAACCACATCAAGAAATCAACTCAAAACTATCATATAACATGCATATCGTTCATATATATCAATTAGGCTTCAATTACTCCAAGAATACTTGTACAAATGCATCAAAACCTAACATGAATCCTTAGAAATTGGAAATGATCACCCATGCTCATACCTTCATGTAACTTATGATGGAAATGCATTAACAAGTTTATGATCATCACAAATATTCCATTTCAAGTCAAGGAATTCCTATTATATACAAACCCTAACAAATATTCAAATTCCATCAATTATACCAACATATATCTTACCTTGAAAGTGGAAGAAATGGAAGGAAATGAAGATGATAAAGTCTTGAGCTTAGATTCTTGAAGAAAATGGAAGGAAATCTTGGTCTCTTACTTCTTAGGTTGGATCGATATATGAGAGGGAGAGAGAGAGATGGAAATATCTTGGCTTATCTCTTGGAAGAAAAATAAAGATAAGGCATGTATATGTGTATGTATATAATTATATGAGTCAAGCTATATATATATATGTGTGTGTGTATACATTGTATATAATTAAAGTTGGATGAAAAGTCTTGGCCTTAAACTTAATTGCACTTAAGCCCTTGCTTCTTATTAATTTACAAGTTAGAGATGCATCAACTTGGCATGCATGATAGATGATTATATACATATATATATATGGCTCTAAAGGAATATGATGAAATGGAGTGGAATATATATATGTTACGCTAAATCACTTAAATCATGCTCGGGGAATTAAATACATAATCACGTAATTGCATCCACGAAGTTATAATTTAAATCATAATTACATGTATTCAAATTAAGGAAATTAAATAGCTCAATCAATTGAATATGAGTCATGCCATAAATTTCAAGATGATAAAATTTCATGTAGTCACTTGATCAAATAATTCACAAATATCATGAAATGCATAATTTGAAAACTAGGGCGTTACGATTCTCTCCCCCTTAAGAGGACCTGGTCCCCAGGTCCATTCTCGAGTTCTGAACTTTAAAACAAGCGATGAGAGAGCCTCGTCTCTCAAACAAGCAACAAAAGAACCCCATCTCTCAAACAGGCAATGAGAGAACCCTGTCTCTCAAGCAAGTAATGAGAGAACCCCGTCTCTCAGACAAGCAATGATAGAACCCCGTCTCTCAAACAAGCAATGAGAGAAGCCCGTCTCTCCACAAACAACCCAAAAGGACACTTAAGTAAACTCGCACACACCATCACGTAAGGAACAATTAGGAAATATCGAAGACATCGATTATCAATTACACAAAAGCAACTAATACAACAAGCGAGCAAAGCACTTAGCATCACGAAATTGTTTGAGTTAAAGTTGCATGTATGCATATGCCACGGATGCTTGATGTACCGTTCACCGTTGTTCGGGAATCTTCCACGGTAGTGATTCGTTTCACCCCTTGATCTGATGTTGAAGATTCCTCATCCCAAAGCGTCGGATATTAAAATCCTCAATATACAATACTTAAATGACAATTCAATCCTGCTTCCACGATCTATCTTCTAAACACACTATCATGCCCTGAAAGGTCCGATGTGGATATAAATATCTTCGTGATTACTCGGCCTTCAACCCGTGATCAAATCCTTTACCTTATCTAACACCACGGTCCGGAAATTTAATTCTTGAAGTTGTGCTTTTCTCCCTAAATCCTACACTTCCAACGCTCAATTGAACGGACTCTCACCTTCATCCCAATTATGATGACCCGATCAAGTTTCCTTATCCAATATTCTCCTCTCCAATTCTTAGAATTTCTTAAGGCTTAAAACATGTTGCACAATGATAACCTTGCAACCTTGAAAATTTGAATTTGTATGGATCCCGGAAGAAGACTAACGGTGTTGATCCTGCAACCGAAGTTACCATCAATTATCCTTTACCACGTCTTGTTGTGTCTATTCCCAAGCATTTCCTGATTCCATCCTTACCTCTTGAAAGACCTATCCCTTCCGTTATTATTCTCAAAACTTCATTCACCCTTGGTTTGAAATTAATCGAGTACCGAATCTTCCATTATTCCTTGAATACTCATTTCTAGCTATTGAAGCTCTTACTCTTTCCGAAAGTATTCCTACAATTTTCAACCCAATCTTGAAAGTCATCAAGCGTCAGATTCTTCTAATTCTTCCCCTTTTTACCATCTTCAAGAAATCCCATTGTTGGTGACTCTTGCAACTTTGTTACTTCGAGTGGAAGTAATCCATTTGAGCTAATCCATAACTTTGAAGTCATTTTTCGGTCGATTCTCCCCCTTAAGAATGCCTATTCTTATCCGTTGGCTCATAACATTGCTTCTTAATTTAAAGATTCTCGACTTCTTCAACACAGCTTCCTTGATATAAATGGTCCTCGCTCTTCCACGTGTTCGGTGACCTTGCTCCTATTCACTTTAAATTTGGTTAGGGATAAAACCCACTTCTTCTTTTGTTCCAAACCTTCAGCTATATTCTCAACCTCTTCAGCTTAGCTTCCTCTGAATATGCAATTCTAGTCATACCACGTCTGATGATCACCCTCACATTCACTTTGGAGGGACCGGTAAGAACAGCAATCCACTCATTTCATTCCTAATTCCAACTTTACCTTTCCTGAACCTCGGAATTCCCATTTTCCTTCTCATCAACTAGTGTAACCCCAAAAGTTCTCCTTTTCTTGATTCTAATATGGCTCGATTGAAAACAACTTGATGAGTGAGATGAAGGAAACTTCCTATCAAGTAAACACTTAACAATGCATATCGGATTATTATGCCAATGCACATAACATTCTTTCAAACACTTAATTGCGACACGTTGGAGAAATTATATCAATTAAAGATGCGCATATAAATAATTTAAAACAATGTATGATGCACGTGCTTATGAATGCATTGAACCTGTCACCGTAGTTGCATCTTTTAGCTTAGCACTTGTTCCTTGTTTGTTGAATCACAAGCTTACCCCGAATTTGTTGGTCATTTCTTGTTACCCACGGTCTTCCAACTTTTCAAAATCCCTAACATCAACTTGTACATTTCCATCGCTCGAGAATTGAAATTTCTTGAACTCGATTCCTTCCCCAAGTATTCCTTCTGAAGTATTGATTTCTAAGTGTTGCTCAAGCCTTCACCATACATGTCTTCTTTATCAAAGTTTCCTTGTATCGACTTGCTTAACTTTATAATCCAAAATTGTGATTCTTGGACTCAAATGCTTCTACTTCCATGAAATTGATACCTTGCCTTCTTTCGATGTTGTCTTAAATCTTCACCTAGCCGTAACCTCAATTGAAGTCCTCGGTTTATTCCTTATGAGTTCAAATAGTCGAATGAACTCACCCTCCAATTTCTTACGCTTGAGCGCCTAATTTCCCTCTATAAGCTCATGGCCTTTCTTTACTGTTTCCATTTGTTGCTCCATATCTCCCAATTTAACTCCATAACACGATAATTTAGCTTGGATCCAGAGTTTAGACTCAATCTGACTGCAGATAGAATCTTTAGTGTCTTAGCTTTCCATGAACTTGAAACCACTATAACAATCAATCCTTTTTACTCCTTCCTATTTCTTACCTGAAATCCAAAATATCTCAATTCCCTGTAAATCTACGTCAACTACCTCATTACTCGATTCGTCTACTTGATGTATTTACGAACCCAAAATTGGTTGATTCCTTAAATTTTCCAATCGATCTGAACCCTATTCCAAAGCACGAAGTGTCTTGATCCCTCTCGAACTTAATTCCCAAAGTTCAACTTCGATCTGGATTACTTGAATTACTTTCCTACTGGAACTTTGTTTTAGTTCCAACTAGTGGAAAAATCCTCAACTTGCTTGCAAATCCGAACTTTGGATCCTTGGTACCCGCAAGGCTTCCTTCTCTCTCTCTTGAGTTAAATGTATCTCAAATATAAATGCATGGGGCTAGTGATTGCATATGACACATAATTAGCATTTAAACACCTATTTGATGCAAAATGCAACAACTAGTTCAACATAGTTTGAAAGAAACACATATCAAGGTTCAAGAACGAAGCAACAAACAACATACAAATCAACAAAGTTTTTAAAAAAAGCATATTTAACAATATTTTCCATGTCAAGTAGCAATAATAATGCCCATGTTCAATGCGGTGCGCACATTAACACGTTGTTCCTAAGACGTTCGACCTATACTTGACACGACACGACACTCGAACTTCGGTTTTGCAAGCTAGAGCTCTGATACCATCTTAGGATGCAGCACCCGAAACGCAAGGTAGCCATATCCCCCGCACTATAGTTCAATCCACATATGGAATGGACGGTCCATACATGAATCAAGCCTATAGCGAACGGGTGACAAAAGAAAAGAAACCACTAGCTAGGCGGGACTAACCCTCAATTATGTACAACAATGCATAATGATCCAAGCATAAACATAACATACATACTATCTTATCCAAATTCATTCCAACGCTTCCAATATACAATCTTTCCATAAAATACAAGTAAGTCATATAATTTACATATGCATCCGTAAAATACAAGAAAATGAGAAAGACAAGTGCTAGACCCAAAACGAAAGACTCAATCCCGCCTAGCACGAACCTTGCAAACCTGAAAATGTGAGGTGTCAGTCTATGAAAGACTGAGCGAGGGGTTTATAAATAAATATTAGCGCACGTATCACGCAAGTTATAGCCTCGAGTAAGGTTTTATTAGAGTAAAAATATAAATTTAATAATAGGATTAGCTTGCTCCTCGTCAACGGGAAGGCAATCTGTGCAACAAGGACAAGTGTTTGTGAAACACGACTCGTATGAACCATTTAAGACGCAAGGCAAAGTCATGGATTAATATATCGTGCAATAACAATCAAGGAATGTTAAGTAGGAGCATAATTATCAATAAAACAAGTATATATATCATATAAGTCACATACGGGAGCCAAGGAAGTGAAAGGAATGCAATAAGAGAGGTTTTGGCAAAGTTAAGCAAAAACTGACAATTTTCAGAAACGCACATGCTGTAGGAAAACTGGAATATCTTGAGTTATAGAAGTTGGAATTGAGTTTTTCTTGTTGTTTATGAAACTAGACATAAAGACCTTTCCGAGGATATATGGCTCGTATTCTACTTCAAAACGAGGAGAAAATGGGGTACGCTTGAAATTAGGTGATTGGAGATTTTCGGCAAAGTGGCGACACCAAATTAAAATATTTATATCTCTCAAACTAGAAATGATAATGAGGTTATTCCAATTGGAGAGTGTTTTAGACTTCAATATGTTTCCAACGGTTCAAAAATCAGGTCAATTGGAGTTCGTTTGAGGGGGTAAACGCCCGTTTGAAAAATAAACTGAAAGCAAAAATGGGCGTTTAGAAGCTCTCGGGTGAGGCAGTAGGTTCCCAAACGGGCGTTTGGTGTTATAACTAGGGTCCCAAACGGGCATTTGGAAGAGATCTAGGCGAAAAAACAGGGGAAAATAGGGCATACACTCGGAAATGGCTCCCAAGCCTTCCCAACACCAAACCACATCAAGAAATTAACTCAAAACTATTATATAACATGCATATGGTTCATATATATCAATTAAGCTTCAATTACTCCAAGAATACTTGTATAAATTCATCAAAACCTAACATGAATCCTTAGAAATTGGAAATGATCACTCATGCTAATACCTTCATGTAACTTATGATGGAAATGCATTAACAAGTTCATGATCATCACAAATATTCCATTTCAAGTCAAGGAATTCCTATTATATACAAACCCTAACAAATATTCAAATTCCATCAATTATACCAACATATATCTTACCTTGAAAGTGGAAGAAATGGAAGGAAATGAAGATGATAAAGTCTTGAGCTTAGATTCTTGAAGAAAATGGAAGGAAATCTTGGTCTCTTGCTTCTTAGGTTGGATCGATATATGAGAGGGAGAAAGAGAGATGGAAATATCTTGGCTTATCTCTTGGAAGAAAAATGAAGATAAGGTATGTATATGTGTATGTATATAATTATATGAGTCAATCTATATATATATATATGTGTGTGTGTGTGTGTATACATTGTATATAATTAAAGTTGGATGAAAAGTATTGGCCTTAAACTTAATTGCTCTTAAGCCCTTGCTTCTTATTAATTTACAAGTTAGAGATGCATCAACTTGGCATGCATGATAGATGATTATATACATATATATATATATAAGGCTCTAAAGGAATATGATGAAATGGAGTGGAATATATATATGTTATGCTAAATCACTTAAATCATGCTCGGGGAATTAAATACATACTCACGTAATTGCATCCACGAAGTTATAATTTAAATCATAATTGCAAGTATTCAAATTAAGGAAATTAAATAGCGCAATCAATTGAATATGAGTCATGCCATAAATTACAAGCTGATAAAATTTCATGTAGTCACTTGATTAAATAATTCACAAATATCATGGAATGCATAATTTGAAAACTAGGGCGTTACAATTCTCTCCCCCTTAAGAGGACCTGGTCCCCAGGTCCATTCTCGAGTTCTGAACTATAAAACAAGCGATGAGAGAGCCCCGTCTCTCAAACAAGCAACAAAAGAACCCCATCTCTCAAACTTGGGGTTTGATGAAATCTCTTCTCCCTCCACTTGGGGTTTGATCAAGAGAAGCAAAGCAAGGAGCAAAGTGTTGTATGCTTTTGTATGAAAATGAAGAGATGCATTACCTGACTGCAAATAAAAGGGATGAAATGCTCCTAATTGCTATTAAATCCACCAAGTTAATAAGTTATGCAATTGAGTCCCTAAGCTTATGAAGTGATGTCAATTAGATCCAATTCAGTTAGGTCCTCAAATTATGAAATTGATCAAGTAAGGCCATATAATCACATAAGTCACGTTCGACAATTAATTCACGTATCAATCAAATTCAAATTATGCAATAAGTCTCAAATTGATACGAATTTCATATAAACACTTAAAATATATTTTTATAAAAATATGATGAAATGTAGAAATTCATACATGAAAGAGTTAAAATAATTCCTAACTCTCGAAAACTCACACGTGGCGTGCTTATCTGAACATCCTGAAAACTGGGACGTTACATTCGGTGTTAATGTTATTACGTGGGCCTCACGCGACTTGTACGCTCTGTATATATTTCAGGGTTTTATACCCAACAGTGATATACAAAATATTTTTTTCCTTCCATCTCTCCTTTGCTTTCTCTCTCACACAATTTCTCTTAATTTCACGCACTGTTCTTCACCTTTATCCTTCCAAATAAGGACAAACTTTTAATAAAAAATATTGTGGAAATTCCATCACTGGGATTGATTATTTTGGAAAAGGGAAAGACTGATTGATTTTGAGTAGGGGTGGCAAAATGTGTTGAACCCAATGGGTCCAACCCATTATAGGTGGGTTGGGTTGGGTTGGTTTTGATGAAATTTAAATTGGGTTGGTTTGGGTTGGGTCAATGATGGGTTAGGAAAATAATGGGTCCTAATGGGTTATGGTGGGTTGATATTGGGTTTGAGTTGGGTCTTTAATGGTTTAAGATTAATTATTCAATTTTAATGTTTTATTACTATTTTACCCTCCCCATAAACTAAATATTATATTTTTATTCATAAACTTTTTAAACATAATTACACATTTTTTACACATACTAACACATATTTACACACACTAACACAATTTTACACATATTTTCACACAATAACATATTTTTTACACACATTTACACACTAACATAATTTTACACGTATTTTTACACACGAACACGATTTTTAACTCGTTTGCCAAATTTCCAACCTGTTCTTTTTATTTTAGACTCGTTTGACCCATTTTGGATCAATTTCACCAATTTTTCAACCCGTTCAATCTATTTTGGACTCGTTTGACCCGTTTTTTTTTATCATTTTAACCCGTTTTTCGACTTATTCGACCTATTTTGGACTCGTTTGACCAATTTTGGACCCGTTTCATCCATTTATCGACCTATTAGACCTGTTTTGGACTTATTTGGCCCATTTTGAGCTCGTTTCACCTGTTTTTCAACTTGTTCAACCTATTTTGGACTCGTTTGACCCATTTCGGACCATTTTAATCGGTTTTTCGACCTATTCGACCAATTTTGGACTCGTTTGACCAGTTTTGGACCTCTTTCACTCGTTTTTCAACCTATTCGATCTATTTTGGACTCGTTTGACCCATTTTAGACCTATTTCACCGATTTTTTTGTTTGTTTGAATTATTTTAGACCCATTTGATCCGTTTTTTGACTTATTCAACCCATTTTGGGCTTGCTTCACCTATTTTTCAATATGTTTGATTTATTTTGAGCCCGTTTCACCCGTTTTTCGACTTGTTCAACCTATTTTGGACTCGTTTGACCCATTTCAGACCATTTTTATCGGTTTTTCGCCCTATTCGACCAATTTTGGATTCGTTTGACCAGTTTTGGACCTCTTTCACTCGTTTTTCAACCTATTCGATAGATTTTGGACTCGTTTGGCCCATTTTAGACCTATTTCACCGATTTTTTATGTGTTTGATTATTTTAGACCCATTTGATCCATTTTTTGAATTGTTCAACCAATTTGGACTTGTTTCAATCTATTTTTAGCATGTTTACTCTAACGTATCATATATATCCAAATTTGGTGAATATGATCTAAAATGAGCCAAATAGATCCAAAATAAGTAAAATTGATCCAAATGGGTAAAATGGATCCAACTGGGCTAAATGGATCCAAATGGGTAAAATGGATTCAAGTGGTTAAATGAATCCAAGTGGGTAAAATGGATCCAAATGGGTAAAATGGATAAAATGGATCCAGATGGGTAAAATGGATCCAAGTGGGTAAAATGGATCCAACTGGACTAAATGGATCCAAATGGGTAAAATGGATCCAAATGGGTAAAATGTGGGTTAAATGGATCCAACTGGGTAAAATGTGGGTAAAATGGATTCAAGTGGGTAAAATGGATCCAAATGGGTAAAATGGATCCAAGTGGGTAAAATGGATTTTAGTGGGTAAAATGGATCCAAAATGGGTAAAATGGATCCAAATGGGTAAAATGGATCTAAGTGGGTAAAATAAATCCAACTGGGTAAAATGTGGGTAAAATGGATTCAAGTGGGTAAAATGGATCCAAATGAATAAAATGGATCCAAAATGGGTAAAATGGATCAAAGTGGGTAAAATGGATTGTAGTTGGTAAAATGGATCCAAAATAGGTAAAATGGATCCAAATGGGTAAAATGGATCCAAATGGGTGAAATAAATCCAAATGGGTAAAATGTGGGTTAAATGGATCCAAGTGGATAAAATGGATTCAAGTGGGTAAAATGGATCCAAATGGGTAATATATAGGTTAAATGGATCCAAGTGGGTAAAATAGGTCCAAAATGGGTAAAATGAATCCAAATGGGTAAAATGGATTCAAATGGGTAAAATTGATCCAAGTAGGTAAAATGGATTTAAAATGGGTAAAATTGATACAAATGGGTAAAATTGATACAAATGGATAAAATAAATACGAATTGATAAAATTGAATCGAAATGGGTTAAATGGATCCAAGTGGGTAAAATTGATCCAAGTGGGTAAAATGAATCCAAATGGGTAAAATGGATCCAAAATGGGTTAAATGGATCCAAGTAGGTAAAATGGATTTTAGTGGGTAAAATAAATCCAAAATGGATAAAATGGATTCAAGTGGGTAAAATAAATCCAAATGGGTAAAATGTGGGTTAAATGGATCCAAATGGATAAAATGGATCCAAGTGGGTAAAATGGATCCAAATGGGTAAAATAGATCTAAATGGATAAAATATGTTAAATGGATCCAAGTGGGTAAAATGGATCCAAAATGAGTAAAATTGATCCAAGTAGGTAAAATGGGTAAAATGGATCCAAATGGGTAAAATGGATCCAAGTAGGTAAAATGGATTCAAAATGGATAAAATTGATACAAATGGGTAAAATAAATACAAATTGGTAAAATTGAATCGAAATGGGTAAAATGGTTCCAAATTGGTAAAATTTGGGTAAAATGGATCCAAATGGGTAAAATTGATCCAAGTGGGTAAAATGAATCCAAATGGGTAAAATGGATGCAAAATGAGTAAAATGGATACAAATGGGTAAAATGGATCTAAATGGATCCAAAATGGGTAAAGTAGATCGAAAACGGGTGAAAAGGGCCCAAAACGAGTCGAACGATTCCAAAATAGGACAAATAGGTCAAAAAACAAGTTAAAAGAGAGTCCAAAATAGGTCAAGAGGTCAAAAACGGGCCTAAAACAAGTAGAACGAATCGAAAATAGGTCGAACAGGTTGAAAAACGGGTGAGATGGACTTCAAAACGAGTCTAAATAGATTTAACAGGTTCAAAAAAGAGTTAAAATAGCCCAAAATGGGCTAAACGAGTCAAAAATAGAACGAACATATCAAAAAACGGGTGAAATAGGTTTAAAACGGGTCAAATTAGTCCAAAATAGGTCAAATAAGTCGAAATACGGGTTGAAATGACAAAAAATGGGTCAAACGAGTCTTAAATAAGACAAACAAGTCGAAAAACTAGTGAAACGATCCCGAAATGGGTCAAATGATTCCAAAATAGGTCGAATAGGTCGAAAAACGGGTGAAAGGGGCCCAAAAAGAGTCGAACGAGTCAAAAATAGGTCGAACAGGTTGAAAATTGGGTGAAATTGGTCCAAAATGGGTCAAACGAGTCCAAAATAGGTCGAATAGGTTGAAAATTGGGTGAAATGGGTCCAAAACGGATCAAATGATTCCTAAAAAGGTCGAATAGGTCGAAAAACGGGTGAAAAAAGCCCAAAACGAGTCGAACGAGTCAGAAATAGGTCGAACAGATTGAAAATTTGGTGAAATGGGTCCAAAACGGATCAAACGAGTCCAAAATAGGTCGAATATGTCGAAAAACGGGTGAAACAGACCAAAAATGGGTTAAACGAGTCTAAAATAAAACGAACATGTCGAAAAACGAAAAAACGGATTCAAAATAGACCAAATGGGTTGAAAATATATTAATTAAGCCAAATAAATCCAAAATAAGTTAAATATATTAGTGAAGGGTATATTGGATATTTAAGTACTTGAATTGAGTTGGAACTCATTAATAATCAATTATTGAACCCACTAGCAAACCATTAAAACCCACCACAACCCATTAAAAACCCATTAAGAACCCAACCCATTAAGAACCCATTAGTATAGAACCCATTTTTGACCCAATCCATTTAGACCCAACCCATATGAACCCAACCCAAACCCAGCCCAACCCACCCATTTGCCACCCCTAATTTTGAATCATGTCTCTTGCATGGTTCTTTAGTATAATTATGTGACTTGACTACTTGTTCGGATTGTGTTCTTAGTTGAGAATCGAATAATTCTATTATATCCAACTTTAAAGTTAAAAAAACTTATATTGCATGACACATATTTATCAAAGTATAATCAGTGTTCATAATGATTGTAAACAACTGACTTTGAAAAAAAAAAAAAAAATTAAACACTTAAAAAATGTAAACCTCATGAAAATTCCACATATGTTTTTTGACAACGCTTTTATATTAAACTTCTTGTCAAAGATTATAATATATGCAGCATTCAAAGAGCGAATTTTAATTAATTTGGAATTTGGGAGTACTAAAAGCTCACTACACCTCCACAATATACTTATTTTTCTCTCCAGTAATATGGTAAAAACTGCCCCTATGCACTTTTTTTCCAAATGGAATACAATATATGTCATAGATTTTTTGGTTTTCATTTGAATTTACAATAAATTACGATCTTTGCTTCTCGTGGAATCTAAATCACATTCATTCCACAATTAATCCCTTTTTTCGAATTTACTCGTGTGCAAAATATATAAATAAATTTTTAACTCGTTCTGTGTTCAATTACTGGTAACGTTTACAGCCCACTAAGTCCATTAATTTACGTCTCTTTTCTTTTTTGATTTATGATTTCAGATTATGTAAGACTTAATTTTTATATAATATATATTCTTAATTTAATAATAATTTTATTATTATTATTATTATTTTGGTACGTAAATTTTAGATTGAGGGGATGACTCTCAATCCAAGGCAGGGAATGGCTTCAGGCTCAGTGAACACTTACAAATGAAGCTCAGTGAACACTTATAAAGGTTCTTACATATACTTCACGTCCTCACCCCATGGAAACAAGGGCTTTGAACCTGCGACATTGTTAATGAATAATTTTATTACAATAACAATTATTATTATAGGTTGATTATTAAAGGTAATAATTTAATTATAATAATTATTATATGTAAATATATTAACGAGATCCTCGGTCTTGAATTGGAGAACTCAAAATTTTTAATGGTCATGGTTCTAGTCTTCTAGACAGCGAATGAGGTGGTTTATTCTTCGCAGACAGCTCGCGAGTCTGGTTCAAATTGTGAACTCAAAGCCTAATCTCAATAAATAAATAAATACCCTAATCTCACCATCCTCCCACTTCTCTGTCTCACCGCCATTCTTCCATACTGAAAAAAGAAAAAGCCTTGAAGGTCAGATTGACTCGAGCCTTCTTCGAACCGAGCCCGAACAAGGGAAAAAACTCCAAATGGACGATTGAGATTCGGTTATTGAATTTTGTTCCTCGAATTCGCATTTAAAATTTTCGAATCCCTAATCTTTTATATTGTATTTGGGTTTTACACGACATTTATCTTCGCCTTTTGTCACCTTGCCACTCATTTCCCAGTAATTTGTGTAGGTGAAACCAGAAGGTGTTCTTACTGATGAAGAAGAGACCCAGAGCTGCTAGCTGAGGTAATGTTGTCCATAAAGAAATTTGTCCTGTCTGTTATACAGATGTAATTTAGCATATGATAGCTTCAAAGACTGGAATTTGTTGTCTATAATTTCACTATGTGCTATGATGAAGATTTGGAAGTCGAATATTTATTTAGAGAAAATTGCATTTTTGGTCCCATAGGAAATAAGTTAATTTTTTTTTGGTCCCGTAGTTTTTAAATCGTCCCTTACTTTTAGTTTTTCGACAAATGTAGTCCCAAAGTGAAAAAAATTCAATATTAGTCCCAACAAATTTAGAAATATATATTTATAATATTTTTCCTTAATTAAAAAATACATATCAAATATTAGGAAAAATTTAAAAGAATACCAACCACATGATATGCATTTTATTTTTATAATAAATAATAAATTATTACATTTTAAAGTATAAGTATTACCTTAAAATTATAAAATAAAAAAATAAAAATATATACATAATAACATAATTAATAAAATAATCTTTCATATTGCATTTCGTTAAAAATATGTAAAATAAAAAATTAAAAATAATTAATATTTATAATATTTAAATATTTCTTATATATATAACATTGAATTTATTTAAAATAATTAACGTTAGGTTTAATTAAAATTAAAAATAAAATTTATATATATTTTATTCGATAATATAATATTAATTAAAAAATTAAAAAGTAATTAGTAGCCATATATATATTTAATGAGAATTCAAAAATAACATCAATATTTTATTTTCAATTAGTAGCCATATATAGTAATTATTTTCAATTTTTTATTTTATATATTTTTAACTAAATGTAATATTGAATATTATTTTATTAATTATGTTACAATGTATATGTTTTTATTTTTTTATTTTATAATTTTAAAGTAATACTTATACTTTAAAATGTAATAATTTATTATTTATTATAAAAATAAAATGCATATCTTGTGGTTGGTATTCTTTTAAATTTTTCCTAATATTTGATATGTATTTTTTAATTAAGGAAAAATATTATAAATATGTATTTTTAAATTTTTTGGGACTAATATTGAAAAATTTTCACTTTGGGACTATATTTGTCGAAAAACTCAAAGTGTGGGACGATTTAAAAACTACGGGACCAAAAAAAAATTGACCTATGTCCTATGGGACCAAAAATGCAATTTTCTCATTTATCTATTTGGGGATTAAAACAAGAGTTATTCTTACAAATGTGGGATGATGAGTAGTGTAAACATGTTTGGTCTTACGAGCTATACTTTCACCAGGTATTAGGTAATAATACTACATTGGGTGCAAGCAGCGTGTAAATTCAGCAGTTTACACTTTGCACTACACAGATTCAGATATTCTCTTTCGTCTCAGAATGTTGATGAAAAAGCTTTACAATTCTTTGCAAATCTCACCAATTCTTTCTCGAACAACCACTTCGACGAATTTCAGTTCCACAATTTCCAATTTCCACTCTTGTTGTCCTTCGATATTCAATCCGGCCTCCCTATATTCCTCTCCTTCTGCTTCCTCTTCCTTTCCTCCTGTGGGAAAACCTTGCCCCAAAACCTTATTTTTCACAAATTCGAGTTTTACTCTAACGAGATTCATGAGAAGCCATACATTTTTCTGCTCACAGTCACAATCTGCTGAAAGTATTGTTCTTTGCTGGAATTGTGGTGCTGAGCCTGAGAATGCCACGACTTTCCTCTTTTGCCAGGCGTGTCGCAGCGTCCAACCAGTTAATCAATCAGTTGATTATTTTCAAATTTTCGGACTGTGAGTGATTCCCTTATCCTCCTGAATTGTGATTATATTTCCATTGTTGTTGAGGTTAAATTTTGGTGGAAGTGTAAGCTTGGCATTGATGAAATTCAACCTTTGCTTGTTAGTAACTTCTTTACTTCTTTATGATGCTTTTAGAAGGCCTTCGAATGTGTTCTCTCCTTAACCTGCTGCTGAATCGTGTATAATAGCATTTATTGTTTGCCTGAAATTGAGAACAGTTACAATTATGTCTTGTTAAATTGTTGGGATCCTAATTTAGTTCTTGTTTATTTCTTTGATTTTCAAAGGATTGAGAAAAGTTATTTACTATTTAGCTGTAGATCTTGTAGGCAATAATTGCATTGAGAAAATTCTGTTAATGTTCAATTTGTGTGTTAAACAATGATGAGCTCTTGTTGCCTTTAGGGGACGGAATTACAAGATTGAGGTGGAAAAATTAGAGAAAAAGTACAAATACTGGCAAAAGAAGTTGCATCCTGATATAGTTCATTCAAAATCCCAGTTTAATCTTGCCTTTTGGCTATATTTTCATTTACCTCTATACCCAAAAGATCTCTGCTAAAAGTCAAATAATTTTCAAACTGTTTCTGTCTGCTAGAGAGAAAGAGAATATGGTGCTGAACAGTCTGCTCGCGTGATAGACGCATATCGTACGCTCGCTGACCCATTGTCGAGGGCAATCTACTTTGTATGTGTTCCTTCAGTTCTCTTATTTTTACATTTTGTATTATTCTTGCTTACGTCTAAGTTGTAGCATTCTTGGGAGTTAGTGCAGTAAAATAAATATTTATTCTTGATGAAGTCCTTCACATTTTTGTATGTCATGTTTGTTTTCCTTACTTCCGCTAAGGCAAGAATATGACGTAGACTTTGTTAATTGATGACTTCAAAGATTATTTAGTAATGCTGGTATCATTTAGAAATATATAAGTAAATTATTTCCTGATTGACTTAAAGAACTCAGCTGGAGCATGTTGGTCTGGCCTTATTAACTGGCCATCAGTCATAGCACTTCAATCTTGTATATGGTATTGGTTTGGGCTTTACCCGACATTTATCTTTGCTTTTTGCCACCTTGCCACTCATTTCCCAATAATTTGTGTAGGTGAAACTAGCAGGTGTACTTGTTGATGAAGAAGAGAGGATCACAGGCCCCGAGCTGCTAGCTGAGGTAATGTTGTCCATAGAGAAATTTCTTACAGAGAGTTGTTTTTCCTTTTGCATTTTCTTAGCTTTTCAGTTTGGTAAAGTGAAGCACCTAAAATTATATGGATCTATACCATAAAATTATATGGATCAAGGTTGTATATACAACTTTGATGGGGTGTTTGGAGAAAAATAACCACAAGGCTGTTTGTACCTTTATTCATACAGATGTAATTTAGCATATGATAGCTTCAAGGATGTTGATCTATTCTAGAAAATTTACAAGGCTGGAATTTGTTGTCTAATTTTCACTATGTGCTGTGATGAAAATTTGAAAGTCGAATATTATATATTTAGGGATCAAAACAAGAGTTTTCTTACAAATGTGGGATGAGGAGTGAATCTGGGGTGGATTAGGTATAAAAAATGTTTTGTCTTACAAGCTATATTTTCATCAGGTAATACTACATGCATGATGACTTCTATGGTTGTAGGTTGTCAGTGCACTTGACATACAATTCTTTTGAATGTGGAGGATGTTTAATCACTTAGTTAAGGAGAGTATATTCAGTCTGCGTTCTGAACAACCTGGTAGAATACTTTTATTCTTCTTTGTTTATTTTTTTTTAATTTTTGTTTTTTCTTATAAATATTAATGTGGATCAGTGTGCAGGTCATGGAATTGAGGGAAGCTGTCGATGAAGCAAAAGATGGTCAGTCATTAAAACAAATCCAATCTGAGGTATCAATGCGGCTTCAAAAAAATTATGCATCTATTAGTTCTTTATTTCTTTTGGGCTGCAAATATTGGAAACTTTAATAAACTACATCTCCCATGTATATTCGCAATAGCTTGGTAACTGATATATGTAGCTAGGGAAATAATTGATTTTTACAAGTCAATATTGCTCTTTTTTAGTTTTTGGTCAGCTCCACAAAAAAACATATAGGGTATACCTTAATTCTAATTTTGGTCCTTTAAGTTTTCAGTTAACATATTTAATCCCGTATTATCAAACTTTTAACATTTGCTCTGATTTAACAAATTTGGCCCTCACTTAACAAACTTGGTCATGGGCTCTTACAATTTAAGTCCTCAGATGTAACACATTCGGTTTGGCCAAATTGACCACCAGAAACTTGCAGAACTACATCTGTCAGGAGAAAACTTATACGACAGAAATTGGAATAAGAATACACTTACAGGATTAAACTTGGATGTTTGCCTTTATACAGTTAAGAGCACTAGGTAAATTGTTTTTGTGCTACTGCTTAATTTCACTAGTTTGTGGCTTCAATTCTTGCTCGTATGTGAAAATACTTCTGGGTTTTGTAACTAATACTTGCATTTCAAATGTGTAATTATAATCATCCCTCTTTTCTGTGTTGTGCCTGCAGCTGCAGGAAAAATTGCAATATTGGTCTGACTCATTTAATGATGCGTATCTGAGTAAAAATTATGAAGATGCTCTGGCTTCAATCCGCAGAATGACTTACTACAGACGTGCTAATGAAGAAATAATGAAGAAACTTTAACACTGGTAAGCTATATACAAGGAGACATCACACTATTTTATGACTGTTTTAGCTTATTTGATTGCATGGTATTCGACACATTTTACCACACTTGTTTGGATATTGTCTAATAATGGTGCACATACATGAACACATTCATGTTTCTCTGTTAATTTTGTTGACCTAACTGCAATTTAAAGATGTCTTCCTAATCTGCAATTCTTTTTCGTCCTTTCGGCTCTTGGAGAGAATGAAGGAAGATTGTTGGTTAATGATACTACTGTTCGTTACTTTCTTTCTCATTGTTCCCTTGCGATCTTATAAGGCCTAATAACCTGACTTTGGGTTGGGTTCTCCGTGGACAATGCTCTGGATAAAGTTCATGCTAGCAACCGGCAACGCAAGAAGAACAACTTTGTTGGTCTTTGATTGTTACTTTGGTTGATTTGGTAGATAGCATTTGGGAAAAGGAAGAGAATATGTAGTTAGTAGCTCAACTAATTCATGGAGCTTCATATTCGAGATGTATATGGAAAACCAAAAACAATAATTCTGTTGTTACATAATTACAAGAGAGTTTTGTAGGATTGTATATGTCGATGTCGGAAAAAATCCCTAGTTACTAGCGTATTATACAGTATGATCGCAAACAATAATATGATTGCTATACTTTGCAAATAATTGATGCTCCTTCAAAGTTTTCAGTACGAGTTCAAGGTGTCTTGCATGTTCCTCGACTGACTTGGAGAAAACCAAAATGTCATTAATGAATATCACAATGACCTTATCAAGAAATGGTCAAAAAATTCTATGCATTATATCCATAAAAGCGGCGGGAGCATTTGTCAAACCAAATGACATAACCACAAATTCATAGTGACCATATCTCGTATTGAAGCCCGTTTTCGGAATATCCTCGGCTCGGATCCGTAATTGATAATACCCTTGTCTTAAGTCAAGCTTCGAATAAACCTTGGATCCTTGGAGTATATCAAACAACTCCTCAATGTAGGGTAGAGGATATTTATTCTTAATTGTAATCCGATTTAGCTCCCTATAATCAATACACATCCGTAGTGTTCCGTCTTTCTTCTTCACAAATAATACCGGCGCATCCCATGGCGATGAACTTGGCCTAATATACCCGACTTCCAAAAGACCATCAAGTTGCACCTTTAATTCTTTCAATTCCGCCGGAGCCATCCGATATGGAGTTTTAGAGTATGGCTCTGCATTTGGATATAGATCAATTATAAATTCTATCTCTCTATCCGGCGGCAATGAATCCAATTTTTCCGAAAACACTTTGGGAAATTCTTTAACGACCTCCGTTTCTTCTAATTTCACCTGATCTCTAGGTTGATTAAGAATATAAGCTATGAATCTTGTAGCCCCATCACGGACCAATTTCTGAGCTTCAGAGAAAGATAATAAAGGCACCGATTTAGAACTCCAACCCGTAATAACCTCTGAACCCAACTGAACTCTCTTGGCCCGACAATCCACGGTGGCACAGTGCTTGAATAACCAATCCATTCCCAAGATAGAGCCATAGCGAGACATCGGTAATTCAATAAAATCAGTCGAGAAAACCCGACCCTTAATACTCACCGGCACTTCTCTAAAAACCCAGTTAGTTTCTACACTACCACCGAAAGGAGTACTAACAACATAATATGCAGAAGAAAGAGTAACACATAGAGGCAATTTCATAGATATATCGTAAGAAATAAAGGAGTGAGTAGCTCCGGGATCAAATAAAGTATGTATGTTCGTGCCATGAATGCAAATGGTACCTTCCACAACGGCTGCAGGGTCCATGTCAGCATCAGCTCCCTCTCCTTCCAGAGCATAAGCACGAGCTCTAATAAATGGCCTCTGACCCCCGACAGGCTGATCCCGGCGATCTGGACACGTATCTACCTTGTGATCGGCATCTCCACAAATCAAACATAACCCGAGACGTCTTCTGCAATTATCATAATGATGAGTAGGTTGCCCGCAGAATGAACATTTAGGTTTCCCGGGTGGTGGTGGCAAAGTAGGAGGCTGGGGAGCCTTCTGGATCAGACCTTGTTGCTTAAATTTCTTTATCGAACCCTTTGATTGTGGAGGAGCTGTCTCGTAAGTAACTGGTCTCTTGCCCGTATTATAACCTGCTCTTGACCCCGATCCTGAGCCCTGTCCCGACCGATAAGTAGATCTCCGTACATTAACCGAATCTTCCACTTTTAAAGCCTTCGAAGTAGCCTTTTTCCAAGTGCTAGTATTAACAACCTCACTTGCTGCTTGAATATTCGGCCTCAACCCTTGGATAAATTGCATAGCTTTGTGAAAATCATCACCTGCAATATTAGGTGCATACTTAGACAGCCTTTCGAACTCGGCTATATACTCAGCTACCGATTTTCCTCCTTGCTTCAGCTCTGTAAATTCCTTAAGTCTTTGGGTGCGAGAAGAAGGTGGAATAAATTTATTCTTGAATTCCCTTACAAAGGCTTTCCAAGTAACTTCCTCTTCGGCCGCATCCAGAACAATTTTTGTGCTTTCCCACCAAGCATAAGCTTCCCCTTGAATTAAAGTAAGGGTGCATCGAGCCTTTTCTCTAGATTCACAAGGAATGATGTTCCAAATCCTTTCAACTTCTTTAAGCAATTGTTCGGCTTGCATATCATTTCCCATGAAAAACCTTGGTGGATGTTGATTCTGAAACTCTCGTAAAACAGCTGAAATCGGGGCTGGAGGTGCTGGTGGAGGAACTGGTGGTGCTGGAGGCACATAATCTCGCAATCGCTGATCTATTAACTGAACCATAGAATTTAGAAAGTCCTGAGGTTGAGCTTGATGGGGTGGAGGCGAAGGAGAATGACCATGGTGATGATGCCTATGTCCCGGTGAATTCTCTCTACGAGGGCGACCACGTGGCATCCTGAAATTCAAACACTATACATGCATGTCCAATTAACAAGTGCAAATGAGTGCAATAAAGCTCATAACGCACATAAAGCACAGAACTTAAATAATTCAAGTAACTCAAGTAAGTCCAAGTAAGTTCAAGTAAGGTGCAAGACTCTCAATTAATCAAATAATCCTATGCCGTACGACTTAGACTCACAAGACACGACACTAGAACTGCGGTTTTGCAACCGGGCTCTGATACCACCTTAGGATGTAGCACCCGGAATGCTAGGTAGCTACATCCCCCGCACTATGGTTCAATCCACATATGGAACGAGCACCCATACATGAACCAAGCCTATAGCGAACGGGAGACAATAGAAAAAAACAGCACTAGCTAGGCGGGCTAACCCTCAGTTAATACGACAATGTATAACAAAAGCGAAAGCATAACGATATACATCTATGACATGATCCCATTCTCCATTCATACCCCTGCTCTATTCACATGCCCAAAATCTCAAGTATATGCCATAATATATAAATAGGTACCAAATCACTTTCTTAGAGTTATAAGTATCTATAATGTACACAAAACATGGGGGGACAATGCTAGACCCGAAAGCAGAAAACTTGACTCAAACCCCGCCTAGCACTCGACCAGCAATACCTGAAAATGTGAGGTGTCAGTCTCTGAAAGACTGAGTGAGGGTTTATAATTTTAAAACGCAATTACCATGCAAGCTATAATCTGGGGTAAGATTTTATAAAAGAAAACAATACAATTTCAATGATAATACTATACTCGCCCGAGATTACAACTAATCAATTTACAATTTAATCGGTTCAATACAATTCAGTACAATCAATCAGTGGCCCGGTGAGTGAGGGCAATTCTCCAACCTTTCTCCGACAGTGTACAATAATTTAGTTTGTATAGCTTAAGTGATCACGCAATCAATTTCAGTGCATAATTAGACAATTTCAATAATCCATCCTTCTTCCTCTGGGTGATAGGGGATTGCAAGGCCCCGCCATCGAATCAATGTGAGCATAGGGTTCATGATTCCCTATACCCGGAACTCCTTCCTCCACTAATCTCCTAGTGGATCCAGGGGTCACCCCAACAATGTGAGGATAGTGCAAGAGTTGTCCGTCAGCCCGCGCCTTCCCGGTTGGCTCAATACCCTACCCTCGGGCCCATAGTGAACAATATACTTGTAACGCCCGAGCGCGAGACGTTACATCCCCCCGCACTATGACCCGACCCGTATATGAATTGGATTTCCATACACGTGCCAAATCATAGTGATCGGGGACATACACACTTGCTAAGCCAAGCGGGACTAACCTTCAACGTGACCCCAACAACAACAAAGTAACATAACAGTGGAAGCAATACATTTATATACCATATATTGAGCTATATGCTCTATGTACCAACACTTAATGTTCAAGTACGATCAATACAGCTACTACATACATGTACGCTCTCAATTCATATACAATATCCAAAAGATTATAAAACATAACATATGCGTGTAGTAGAAAGAAAGGCTAGACACTA
Source organism: Lantana camara (assembly GCA_037501455.1). Taxonomy (NCBI): domain Eukaryota; kingdom Viridiplantae; phylum Streptophyta; class Magnoliopsida; order Lamiales; family Verbenaceae; genus Lantana; species Lantana camara. The sequence continues at coordinate 21,727,108 of CM074855.1, read as the reverse complement.
TGCAAGACTCTCTCAGACTTGTATCCACCCTAGCATCCCTTCCTGCAAAAAGAACTGAAACAACTTCGGGTTCAGTCTTAGACAGACTGGTGGGTATAAAACAGGCTTAATATCATAATATGGCAGAATTTAAACACATACATGCAAGTTATAATCCCATTCGAGGTTTTAGAGTAATTTTCCCAAGTGGGACATTCAAAATACAACGAATAGGATTATAACGGTCCATTTCATTCATTAGGTCAATCGTGAGCCGGCGAGTGGCTAAATCTCCTACCTTCACCTTATGTGTCATTATCATTCATTCATTAGTGATCATGCAAACATTCTTTCGTGCTCATTCATTCGATCATTCATTCAATCATTCATCAACCCCCTTCTTCCTCCGGTTAGTGGACGGGATTGCAAGGCCCGAACACTCATTCATTAGTGCTAGAGGGGTACATGAATCCCCAAAAGCTCGGCTCCCATTCTTCACTAATCTCCTAGTGAAGTCCGGGTTTACCATGGTTGGTAGAACTAGTATACCTGGATCCCCGTCAACCCATGCTTCCCTGGTTCACCAAATACACTAAGTCCCAGTGCCCCCATTCATTGTGAACATTCAATTCTTGCCAAAACTTTTGGTAAGCTTTATAAAATAAAGGCTTAACGTTGAAAACATTGACTTGTTGAAAGACTCGATATATATTTATATATCTTTGGCCAAAAGCTTGCACATTAGGTATATTGGGTCATATCTTTTAACTAATAGAAGAAAAACCCACCTGGTAGACAAAAGAACCCAACAAAGACCTTACTGTCCGGCCTCGTCTCCCACTGGATCAATATCTATGTGACAAAGGTAGTGTGAGACTCAATTATGACCACATTTGACGCTCGGCAATGCAATGCCATGTTATAGAATGCTTAAAATGTTATAACATGTTTATATATGATCATGAATGTCATGGAGTTCAATTAAACATACCATGCATCAAGTTTCGTTCAATATACGGTAACCCGTATTCATTCACGTTCATGATTCCCATAATGTTCCATTCTTGCATGCATGTAACTCTTGAGGTCATATATCAATCATGAGACATAGCTTTAACAGATTCACGTTGCATATAATTCACGAATACGAACAATAATCACGATATAAACATTAAAGAGTTTCCCCAAAGCTGCCAATTCAAATGACACGGCTGTGTTGCATTTTTCAAAGGTTTGGACACGGCCGTGTCCGAATTTTAGAAAATAAAATTCTTAAGTCGAGAGTTTGACACGGCCGTGTTGAGTTTTCAAAGCATTTGGACACGGCCGTGTCCGATTTTCAGAAAATATTTTACGCAAGTCGAACGTCCAACACGGCCGTGTCCGTTTTCAGTTCAAAGCTGACACGGCGTCGTTTTGAGATGAAAAACAGAGCAGAAGCTCTGTTTCTGCGAGGAAAAAGCTTAAAGAAACAGGGCAGCCACAGAGAAGCTCTTATACCACACCTAGACATGTAATTTTAACACCAAACTCAAGCAAATCATGCAACTCATTCAAATTCATAAGAATACATGCACAAATTTAGTAAAAGGTCACTCAAACTCAAGCTTTCAACCATGGAAGCTTCAAGCTTCAATAATGGCAACTCATGTATTCATCACTCAACCTTGAATTTAAACATGTAGGAATGAACAAGAGATTACAACAATCATCCTTTATGTAACAATTCTCAATTCAATCCATGGAAAACTAATGATCCAACTCAAATCCCAAACAAGCTATTTATGCCCAAATTCAAACCCTAAGCTTCTCTAACTCAAAACAAGCTTCACATAGATGGAAAGATAGAGGAGAAGATGGAGATTATAAATCATTAATTACCTTGGAGAAAGATCGGATGGAAGTTAAACTTGAGCTCAAAGTTCGGTTGATCAAAAATGAAATTCTTGGGGTTTCTTTTCTCCTCCTCTCTTGGCTGCTATGATCAATGGAAATGGAAGCATGAGGAAGCCAATGCTGATATTTAGTGGAGAGATGGGTAGGATACGGGTCGATCCAAGTCCGGTTTGTTTAAGAAACGGTTAGAATCGAATTATAAGAAACAAGGTTGTTGAAGTGCTCGTCGTCGAAGGTTCAAATGACATCGAAAAGTATCAAGTCAAGTTTAAAGGATAGTTATCGTCGAAACAAGTTCAACACCGAAGACGGATCTCGATTTCGAGGTCTGGAGCTCAAGATATCGCGAAAACCGTTCAGGGTTGCCTATTATTCAAATAGGTCCCTAAACTTTCAAAAAGTGGCAATTAAGCCCCAAGCTCAATTTCCAATTGAGTCCAAAACATTCAAATAAGTTACAATCAAGTCCTCGACACACACATATAACACGAAAAATTTCAATTAACGCCAAATTCATGAAATTCACATTCTCATAATTTCGTTCATATATTCATAGCTCACATTAACATTCATATGAAATTTAGACAATTAAATTTAAAGTATAAACGTATTTAATCAATTAATCGAAATATAATTCATATAATTAAATTTAAATGCGCACGTAACACTTACTTGCACGTGTGAAAACACGGGGCGTTACAACCTCTCCCCCTTAAAGAGAATCCGTCCTCGGATTCATTGCTCATTCGAAAATAACTCGGGATAGAACTTTCTCATTTTATCTTCCGTTTCCCACGTGGCTTCCTCCGTCTTATCACTTCGCCACAATACTTTTACCAAGGGAAATCGTCTGTTCCGAAGTTCTTAAAATTTTCGATCCAGAATCTTAACCGGTTTCTGAACAAAAGTAAGATTTGGCTCAAGCTCAACTTCTCCAACCGGTATTACCACTGAATCATCGGGATAGTACTTTCGAAGTTGTGATACATGGAAAACATTATGAATACCCATTAAACTTGGAGGTAAATCCAATCTGTAGGCTGTATCCCCGATTCTCTCTAGAATCTCATAGGGTCCCAAATACCGTGGATTCAGTTTTCCTCCCTTTCCAATTCTGGTGAATCCTTTACGAGGCGAAGCTTTCAGAAATACTCTATCCCCAACTTCGAACTCAAGGTCTTTCCTTCGATTATCTGCATAACTTTTCTGTCGATCTTGGGCTGCTTTCATCCGTTGCCGAATAATTTGAACCTTTTCGATAGCATCCTGAATAGCTTTAGAAGGTTTCTCCTTCTTTTCACCTCTTTTCACACCTTCCTGTTTGCTCCACTTCCATTCTTCCAAATCGAAAAACAACGGGGATCGACACGTTCTTCCATAAAGAAACTCATACGGTGCCATTTCTAGAGAAGCTTGATAACTGTTATTATAAGCAAACTCAATCAGTGGCAACTGTTCATTCCATGAATTCGAAAAATCCAACGCACAAGCCCTTAACATATCTTCAAGATATCTGATTAATCTCTCAGATTGCCCATCAGTCTGTAGATGAAAAGCTGTACTAAACTGAAGCTTGGTCCCCAGACATTTCTGCAATTCTTGCCAAAATTTAGAAGTGAACCTCGGATCCCTATCTGAGACAATACTAATGGGCACCCCGTGTAAACGAACAATCTGATCACAATACTTCTTGGCTAACTTGTTTATCTTATCCGACATCCGAATTGTAAGAAAATGTGCTGTCTTGGTCAATCTGTCCATAATTACCCAATGTCCATCGAATCCACCCTTCACTCTGGGTAAACCCGATACAAAATCCATGGCTACCTGTTCCCACTTCCACTCTGGAATAGGTAGTGGTTGTAATAACCCTGATGGCTTCTGATGCTCAGCTTTCACTAACTGACAGATCATGCACTGTTTTACATAATTCACCACATCTCTCTTCAGCCCGTTCCACCAATAATACTGTTTCAAATCCCGATACATCTTGTTCCCAATGCACTGAATAAGCAGTTTTACGAGCTTCGTCCAGAATAACCCTTCTCAACTCTGTTGGAACTACCACTCTATTCTTGAACCGGAAGATTCCTGTGTCATCAAATCCAAACGGACATTCAGTGTCCGATCGAGCCTTCTCTATCGATCTCTGAATCTCCTTATCGGTTCTTTGTGCTTCAAATATCTGCTGTCTTAACCCTGACCGTACTGAGATGTTACCAATACGAGCCTTTATCTTAATTAGCTCCATTGGTCGTGTAGTATTTACCTTTAACTTAGATACACTAGCCTTCCTGCTTAATGTATCCGCGACCACGTTAGTTTTACCTGGATGATTCTTAATCATGCAATCATAATCCTCGAGAGTTTCCATCCAGCGTCGTTGTCTCCTATTCAAATCTTTCTGGGAAAACAGATACTGAAGGCTCTTGTGATCGGTAAAAATCTCAAAAGACGTTCCAAACAGATAATGTCTCCACTTCCCTAAGGCAAAAATCATTGCTGCAAGTTCAAGGTCATGAGTGGGATAATTCTTCTCATGATCTTTCAATTTCCTAGAGGCATAAGCAATTACTCTTCCATTTTGCATCAAAACACAACCCAAGTCTTCATGAGAAACATCAGTATACACTACAAACCCTTCAATACCTTCCGGAAGGGCTAATATCGGTGCGGAAGTTAGCTTATCTTTCAAAAGTCGAAAACTGGCGTCACACTTCTCATCCCATCTAAACTGAACCTCTTTCTTGGTTAATCGGGTCAATGGAGCCACGATCTTAGAGAAGTCCTTAACAAATCTTCGATAATAACCGGCTAAACCCAAGAAACTTCGAACTTCGGAGGCATTCTTAGGGTTCTGCCAATGTGAAACTGCCTCTATTTTAGAAGGATCTACTTCCAATCCTTTGCTTGAAATGATGTAACCCAAGAAACTTACCCTATCAATCCAGAACTCACATTTACTGAACTTTGCATAAAGCTGATTTTCTCTCAAAGTCTCTAACACCAGTCTAAGGTGCCGAGCATGATCCTCTTCCGACCTTGAGTATACCAAAATATCATCAATAAAAATCACCACAAACTAATCAAGATAGGGTCGGAAAATTCGATGCATTATGTCCATAAAAGCTGCCAGAGCATTGGTTAAACCAAATGGCATCACCACAAATTCGTAGTGTCCATACCGGGTATTAAATCCCGTCTTAGGAATATCTTCCTCCTTAATCTTCAACTGATAATATCCCTGTCGTAAATCAAGCTTGGAATACACCCTTGACCCTTGTAACATATCAAACAAATCCTCTATATGAGGTAAATGATATTTATTTTTTATAGTCATCCGATTTAACTCCCGGTAATCAATGTACATCCTCAAACTTCCATCCTTCTTCTCAACAAAAAGAACTAGTGCGCCCCACGGTGATGAACTCGGTCGAATATAACCATTCTTAAGAAGGTCTTCCAACTGAACTTTTAACTCCCGTAACTCTGCCGGTGCCATCCGGTAAGGAGTCTTAGAATAAGGTTCAGATCCCGGATATAAATCTATTACAAACTCAATTTCTCGATCCGGAGGTAGAGAACCTAAAACTTCTGAAAACACCTCAAGATATTCCTTTACTGCTTCTGTCTCTTCAAGTTTCGCCTGATCTTTCGGCTTATTCAAGATATAAGCAATATATCTTTTAGCAACGTTCCTTACCAATTTATGAGCTTCAGTGAATGACTTCCACCCAACGGCGAACTCACCACATAACAAGCATTTAAACACATGACAGGTAAATACAGAGTATCAACTAAATTGCAAGATATAAAAGAATGAGTAGCTCCAGGGTCAAATAATGCATGTATGTTCGTGTTATGGATGCATATCGTACCTTCCACCATGGCATTAGGATTGGCTTCCACGTCCTGCTCTTCACTCGCAAGGGCATAGGCACGAGCTGGTGTCATTGGCCTTTGAGCTCCCGGTTGATATCCCGGAGTTTTATCTGGACAAGTGTTAGCCATGTGTGTTACCTTCCCGCATATCAAACACTGACCCAACCTTTTTCTGCAATGGTTGTATGAATGAGTAGGACCTCCGCAATACAAACATGGTGGCCTATCCTTTCGTGGATCAGAAGGAGCCGAAGGTAGTTGGGGCTTCGGTGATGTTGTTCCTACCGCTCGAGTCTTCTTATTTTGTCCTTGAAATGGTTGAGGATTAGATATCATAGGCCTTTTCCCTTTACCAAATCCGGATCCTTGCCCCATTTGCATTCGTGGAATGAGATCTCTCTTCTTGTATTCCTCTTCTTGCACCAATGCCCTCTGCACTGTATCAGCAAAAGATTCAAAATTGTGTCCTGCATGCCCATGTCGTAGATCTTGTCTCAGCCCAGTTATGAACTTCTTCGCTTTTCTCTTTGTTGGAAAACACGAATCAGAAAGCAGCGGAATTTAAAAATTTTCCCAACAAAAGGACCTAGGACTCGCAATCGTGTATCCAAATTCGTAGAGTTAAGAAACTTACTTTTCTTTTATTCTTTCTTGAAGCGTTTCAAGCCACCCAAGAACGCTCTTCTCGCGGCTTGATCCCCTCTCCTTGGTAAAGCTCGAATCTTCAAACTTCTAACTTGAAGCTCCCTAGAGATAGTCCACCAACTTGGCTACAATCTAACTAGTAAGGATGCTAATTCTCTAGTTAGTGTTTAGGCTTAACCTAGGGTTTATTTGATCTTGGAGAAAGTATGGTGTTCAACACATGAACCAAAAGAATTGCCAATTAGCTCTAACGGGAGGGAGTGGCCCAAAAACCCTAGTCCTTATGGGCTAAGGATTTTGGTCCCTCTCTCCTATTACTTGATCATCAAGTAATTTTGACTTTGACTTTGAATTCAAATTCAAATCAACTTTCAAGAGAGCTAAAATATCCAAACTATTTTTGGATAATTTTATACTTTATTTATTTAAAATAAATAACTTATTTTATCTAATTAATTAATTCATAATTAATTAACTAGATTATTTTCTCCAAAATTAGACTTTCTTTTTAATTCAAAATTAAACCAAAGTCTATTAAATAATTAACACATTTAATTATTTAATATATATATATATATATACAATATATATATTTACACGTGTCACAAGGACACGTGTCACTCACGTGAGCCACACGTGTGGTTTCACACGTGTGGAACCCTCTTGGCCCGATTAACTAGTTTAATCATTTTAAAGCCTCAACTCATGTAACCAAGTTGTTGTGTGTGACCCTCTAGGTTCTCAATTCAATTGGCATTGACCCAAATTAATTAATTCACTAATTAATTAATCAGTCCACATATTAAACGACCATAGTCTAGCAACAAGTGTTTAACCCCTAGCTGAATTGGAATGTTCGGATTCGACAGAACCTTTAAGTCATTGATTCATGTGAGATACAATCCTCCTACTTACTATCTCTCAACCAAGATCTAGGGTAAGGGAATAATCAGAACCCTAATAATCCGGTCTTAAAGCTAAGTGCATTTCATATCCATTTGATCTCAATCCAAGAAACTCTTTTCTTGATGTCTTGATCTACTGCCTTGGCCAAGGACTCCATATGGCATATGAATGACTTACACAATAAGATATCACCTTGCAAATACAAGTGTAGGTCCTTTCTTGATTCTCATTCACTTTCATGAGTCACTTGTGCAGCCCCAGCATAAGCCTTGAATCAGTTGTCTAAGGCGACACCTCTTTAAAGCTTATACCAAAGACTACAGAGTTAACTCATAAAGTGACATGGAACCTCAAGTCTAAGGATCAATTAATCACATCAATGACTCGTGAGATATTTCCTAATCCGGAAGTTTCCATTTCCTGAAATAGAAACTTCCTTTCCCATTTAGGAATGTTCTCACACGGGGCACCTCAGTGAACTTACTTATTGAAGTAAGCACCCTCATGTATCATGCACGTATCAACTATACACTTTGCACCTCCATGAAATAAGGTGGTCCTTCTTAAGGGCGTGATCCCACAAGCAAGCCTTAGAGGAGTCAGGTTGACACTCCCACTGTCGGTAGGACTCATCGGCTTGGAGTATTTTACTAATCATGACTTATGTGATATAGGGCTCATTTCATGAACCATTTCACCTAAATGGTAGCGTCCTAAAGTCATCAGGATTAGGGGAGTTCTCATACATGCACAGATAAAGTAAACGCATACCAAACAAGAGCATATAAAGAAGTGTTTGCCTATGATATTAATCAAGTGTATATTATTCAAAGATTGTCTGTGATACTAGGAAAGTCCCAAAATGGATTATGACTAATCGGCTTTCTAGGGCACTATTCTTAACACTCTTTTCGTCCCGTGTGATGTGGGGTGCATATTTACCAAGCCTATTGAAAAGAGAAAGGTACTGAGCCACCGTCCGAGTTTCCTGTTTTAAATCCATGAATTCTTGTTCCTTTCTCTCCCGAACGACCTTAGGCACAAAAGATTCTCTAAATTCCCTTATAAAAACTTCCCAGGTAACAGCTTCTCCTTCTACTTCCAGCTTCTCTCTAATACGTTCCCACCAATCATACGCTTCTCCATCCAATTGAAAGATAGCGAATTGAACTTTCTCTTGAGATGTAAATTTTCGAACACCGAAAATCCTCTCAATTCTAGGCAACCATCCTTCTGATACTGCATCATCTACAGAACCTGAAAACCTTGGAGGATTATAGCTTAAAAATAGTCCATGATGATCCCGTGGGTTATTAGGAGGGGGAGCTTGCTGCTCAGCTGGTGGTTGTATAGGAGGATCTTGAGCTCTTCTATTTTCAACATAATTATACACTGCTTCCATAAAATGTTCCATATTCATAGGCAGTTGTGGAGGATTAGGGGATCGATCTCTACGATGGTGATGGCCCGGAGATCTTTCCCGATATCTTCTTGGAGGCATCCTCTCCAAACAAACACTAACATGCATGCTGGATTTAGTACATGCGTGACAATGTAATGAATTCAATCAATTACAAAATCACGAATTAAAACACACTATCACGTGAAAATGCAATTACTTCACCTCAACAAGTAATTCTTAAAGCCGAACGACCTAACTGACTCAACACGACACTAGAGCCCTGGTTTTGCAACCCTAGGCTCTGATACCACTTAAGGATGTAACGCCCGAGCGCGAGACGTCACATCCCCCGCATTATGACCCAACCCGTATATGAAATGGATTTCCATACACGTGCCAAATCATAGCGAAAGGGGACATACACACTCGTTAAGCCAGGCGGGACTAACCTTCAAAGTGACCCCAACAACAACAAAGTAACATAACAGTGGAAGCAATACATTTATATACCATATATTGAGCTATATGCTCTATGTACCAACACTTAATGTTCAAGTACGGTCAATACAGCTACTACATACATGTACGCTCTCAATTCATATACAATATCCAAAAGATTATAAAACATAACATATGCGTGTAGTAGAAAGAAAGGCTAGACACTATGCAAGACTCTCTCAGACTTGTATCCCGCCTAGCATCCCTTTCTGCAAAAAGAATTGAAATAACTCCGGGTTCAATCTTAGACAGACTGGTGGGTGTAAAACAGGCTTAATATCATAATATGGTAGAATTTAAACACATACATGCAAGTTATAATCCCATTCGAGGTTTTAGAGTAATTTTCCCAAGTGGGACATTCAAAATACAACGAATAGGATTATAACGGTCCATTTCATTCATTAGGTCAATCGTGAGCCGGCGAGTGGCTAAATCTCCAATCTTCACCTTGTGTGTCATTATCATTCATTCATTAGTGATCATGCAAACATTCTTTCGTGCTCATTTGTAACATCCCGTTCGTCCGACTTATAAGGTACGCCTCTTTTCAACCTTTTTATGTATTTAATTAGGTGATTTTGTATTTTGCTCGGCCCTATTTTGAACTCTTTAAGAGTTTAGGGGCCATTTTGTAATTTTCACTTTTTAGGGGTTTCTCGGTCATTTATCGTTCGAACGAGATATTGACCTTTTTGACCCCTTCAACGCGTTCGGGGCATCGAAACGAGTCCGTAGACTCTGAGTTTGCCCAATTCTGATGTTGTTATCCTTTCCTCCCCTTCGTTTTGCGTGCGAGGAACCGGGATAAAACGCCCGGATCCTCGTTAAACGTGTCAGAACCGGCTCAGCTCTCTCTCTCTTCCCCCTCCATCGATTCACGACCTAACACACACACCGGAGGTGTATTTTCATACACAACTCAAACTTGCCCGTTTCTTGACCGAATTCGACGATTGAATAGTCCATTTCGGAGAGCTCGACGACGCGGTCACAACCGTACCAAGATCTCGACCAACCGGTGACCGACGAAGGAGATATCGCCGATTTTTAGACGCGCAGGCGGGTGGCGGCGGAGCGCGACTTCGCCGCCCATTTCCGACGGCTTCCGGCGGGCTTCCGGAAACACGCGTCCTAGACCCATAAACTAGAATCTCCGGTGCATCTTTCTATGTACGCGGCGCCACCATCAGGGCGGCGGTTGGGTCGCACGGGCCGGCCAAAGCCCGCGGCGCCGGCGTGAGTTAATGTAGCGGCGGGTTTTGCCGCCTTCCGGGGGATTTTTCCCGGCGAATGGCTTAGGGCTTTCGAAGAGCTCGTCACGGGTAAGCCGATGTCTCTTTCGGATCTCATTTTGGTTCACCGGTTTGGAAGTAATTTGAGTTTGAAGATTTTAGGGTTTTCGTGTTCTTAGATCTGAAATTGGAGGAGATTGACTTGGAATTTTCAGAAATTGATCGATGACTCGGAACGGGCACGAAGACTTCATTCAGGACTGATTTTTTCTGGATTTTTTCAACGACCTTCGGCGGTAGCCCGGCGGCGGTCCGGCCAAATTCCAGCAGCTACAGTGGTGTCATTCCGGCGGTGTCCGGTCAGAATGTTCTTCTCGTTGTGGTGAGTTCAACGCCACTTTTCGTTCGTCAATCGGATATCCGGTTGATTTATTGTGATTTATTTTGTGTAATTTGAATATTTGAAATTAATTGTCTTTAATTGCAATAAATTGTTAATTGCTTGATTTGTCGATCTATATGAACTCCATTGTACATGAAATCATGTATGAAATGAATTATGATATATGTGGATGCGTTGATTTGCAATTTGAATCCCGTTTTGTCTAATTGAGCTAATTGTTTAACTTGAAGGGATGTACGTGTAATTTTGGAAAAGATATGAATTTGTTTGATTTAATTAGGTAAACCTTGTCAATTGAATCCGTTCTGTGATATACGAATTAGATATGCTATACATGAATTATATGAACTTACTATGGTTGGGAATTGATAGGTAAGCTCGTGTGATTTATATGAAACTCGAAGCATGCTATTATGTGATTTGATTGTTCTTGTACTACGTGCAGGTTCCGGGGTGAACCATCTATTGTGTCTTCGGCTGTGTTTGGTGCCAGGTGAGGTTAGGATATAGTTATACCCTATTGAAATGTCCCGGTTTTTGAATGCATGCGACTTATAAGCCTTTATGTATATGTAGATATGTGTAAGATACGTATTTTGTTGGCTTTGCTATAAGTTTGAAAGTATGAAGTTATGTATAAGCCTATGTAAGCTTAGCTTTGATTTTGTTATGATTTTGAGGTCAGTCTGCGTGATATGTACGTTCGATAGCTAAGTACGATATGCATGAAATATATCTGTCTGTCTGTTGCGGGTTAAGCTTCCGATTTTCTTGATCAGTATAAGTTTGGGGCCCCAAATTTTGTGTATGGGATGTACCGGAACCCACCTGAGCGTAGGTTGGGGGATGGAGTCCGAGGGTTTGAGCAGCATTGAGCACTCCCCTCTTCCGCTTCTGGATGGCTAGGGTCGTGCAACCCTTCCATCACCCTATGTATTCGCTGGTATGTATTGTTTTGTTTTGTTTAGTCCGTTTGTGTACTCGTGCCCACCGAGTTTTGTTATGTTTGTCGGCTATAAGTTCGTGAAACGGGAGTAGACTCTTAAGTAAGATAAAATTTGATTTGTTATTAACCTAATAAGTTATGTTCCGATATGTGTGCTAAGTCTACTTGGGTTTGTACGTATGCTTTGAGTTATGTATAAGTTAAGCTTTGTTCGTTCTATTTCGATAAGTCACCCCGTATATATATTATCACGAGATAAATGTTTTGGTGTGCAAAAACTAGTCCCAGGTTCACGAACAGTTTAACTTTGTACGTGTTGTGCTCTGTATATATACGTATAGTGTGCGTGTGTTAGCCCCTCGCTCAGTCTTTGGACTGACCACTCCCCGTTTATGTTTTTAGTGTGCAGTTTTCCGGTTGGGTTTGCATTGGAGTTCATACTAGGCGGCGGTGTGTCGTGTCTTTTGAGTCTGTATCTGCACGTTTCAGTTTGTTAAGTATTTTGTTCTGATTTGTAATTTGTAAATTTCGTATAAGATATGTTTTGTACAGGTTTGAAATTATGAGTTTAATGTTTGGAATTCGGGACAGGTTAGGACAGGTGCTTGGATTAGTTGAACCCGTTTCGTGTATGATTGTTCGGGACAGGATAGGACAGGTTCTATCATTTAGCTGAACCCGTGTATTTGATTTTGATGTGTGCTGGTTGCTGTCATTCTTTTTGTATGAAAAGTTTCGAAAAGTTGGCTTTTCGTTTTGCTCTCGCTGTCTTGTTTTGCATTATTTCATTCATGCAGGGTTAGATACCGCCTAGCTTAGGCTCTGGAGTTTTGTTTTGTTTCCCGTTCGCTATGACTTGGCATGTGTGCAGAGTCTTTGTTTCGTTACACTTGTCGGGTTATAGTGCGGGGTGTGGTGCCCACCGCTTGGGGCGCTACATCTTGAGTGGTATCAGAGCTGCCAGGTTCAGAACCGGTGTTCTGGAGTCGTGTCGTGTCAGTCTAGGTCGTACGGCATAGGAATATGTGCGCATTGCATCCGTTTGGCATGAAATTTGGCTTCTTCAGTGTGAATTGCATTGAGTTATGTGACTAGGTGCTCGTTATCACTATGATTGTGCAACATTTTATCAATGTGCTCTTAATTTCTTTTCATTGTTGCTCTTAGGTGACTTAATTGCTACATTTAATTTGCACATCTAACCATCATGCACCAATCTTAGTGATTCAATTGCAGGATTGCTTCATCAACAGTTTAACCAGCTTTCCTGACCTCATCGCCACTTTATGGTCAGGATTATCAACACCACGGTAAACGGTACAATAAGCACCCATGGCATGAGCATACATGCATCCTTTATTTGATTAATTCCTGTTATTATGTGATACCTTTGCCAAGTGCGATGTGTGTTGTTTGTTGTGACCTCTGACTCTGCTTATGTGCTTGAGTGAGAGAGATTTGATTCTCTCTATTTATGTGCTAGGGGGATGTTAACTCTTCCTACGTGTGTGTTAGAGAGATGCTGGATTCTCTCTATATTGCGTGACAGAAAGATGCTGGATTCTTTCTAAGTTCTGTGCACGAGAGATGTTGGATTCTCTTGTACTTAGGTATTCGAGGGATGCTGGATTCCCTTGGATTTAGGGGTTTGAGAAATGTCGGATTTTCTCAAACTAGAAAATCTGGGAGATGTGGAATCTGTCAGACTTAGGTTGAGAGACGGGATTCTCTCAATTCTGTGTTTGAGAGACGGGGCTCTCTCAAATAGGTGCCTGAGAGACGGGGTTTCTCTCTTTTGTGTGTGCTGAGGGACGGGGTTCTCTCACTTGCGTGTTGAGAGATGGGAATTCTCTCTTGTTTGTCGTAGTTTAGTTGCGCGTGGCCTGACGACAATCTGCAAGCAACGAAGATGTGACAGTATCGAGCTTCGGGTGCAGTGACCTAGTGGTGATCGAATGAGCTGAAGTGACCAACGGTTAAGTGCTCAGTGGAACTTCAGTGATAACGAGATACTATGAAGGGAGTTGATGCCGGCTAAGAGAGAAGTATCCTGAGGAGTTTACAGTTCGCCTAGATCAGAGTTGTGCAGCGGAAGCTTGGAGTGGAATTCGTTTCAGAGTCGTTCAAGATCCTGCTTTTGGACCTGAGGACAGGTCCTTTTGAAGGAGGGGAGTTTGTAACATCCCATTCGTCCGACTTATAAAGTACGCCTCATTTCAACCTTGTTATGTGTTTAATTAGGTGATTTTGTATTTTGCTCGGCCCTATTTTGAACTCTTTAAGTGTTTAGGGGCCTTTTTATGATTTTCTCGTTTTAGGGATTTCTCGGTCATTTATTGTTCGAACGAGATTTTGACCATTTTGACCCCTTCAACGCGTTCAGGGCATCGAAACGAGTCCGTAGACTCTGAGTTTGCCCAATTCTGACGTCGTTATCCTTTCCTCCCGTTCGTTTTGCGCACGAGGACCCGGGATAAAACATCCGGATCCTCGTTAAACGTGTCAGAACCAGCTCAGCTCTCTCTCTCTTCCCCCTCCAGCGATTCACGACCCAACACACACACCGGAGGTGTATTTTCACACATAACTCAAACTTGCCCGTTTCTTGACGAAATTCGACGATTGAATAGTCCATTTCGGAGAGCTCGATGACGCGGTCACAACCGTACCAAGATCTCGACCAACCGGTGACCGACGACAAACATATCACCGATTTTTAGACTCGCAGGCGGGTGGCGGCGGACCGCCACTTCGCCGCCCATTTCCGGCTGCTTCCAGCGGGCTTCTGGCAATACGCACCCCAGACCCATAAACAAGACTCTCTGGCGCATCTTTCTGTGCAGGCGGCGCCACCATCAGGGCGGCGGTTGGACTGCATGCACCGGCCAAAGCCCGCGGCGGAGGCGCGAGTTACTGTAACGGCGGGTTTCGCCGCCTTCCGGCGGCTTTTTCGGACCAAGGTTAGTGTTTTCCAAGGTTTCTCGACCCCCTGAGTTCATTTCCGGCATCAATTTCATCCAATTTTGGCCGTAGGTGGTGGTTCTGGCGACGTGGGCGGCGGTAGAAACTTTCGTAGCCAACGGGGCCCTTTTCCGGCGATCTTTTGGCCTAGGGCTCTTCAAGAAAGTTGTTCGGAACGATGAGAACTATCGGCCATTAATCACGCGACTCCTGATTTGGCCGTTTGATGGCAGATCGCGGCGGCACTCGCTAGCTCCGGGGATTTTTCCCGACGAATGGCTTAGGGCTTTCGAAGAGCTCGTCACTTGTAAGTCGATGCCTCTTTCGGATCTCATTTTGGTTCACCGGTTATGAAGTAATTTGAGTTTGAAGATTTTAGGGTTTTCGTGTTCTTAGATCTGAAATTGGAGGAGATTGACTTGGAATTTTTAGAAATTGATCGATGATTCGGAACGGGCATAAAGACTTCATTCAGGACTTATTTTTTGGGATTTTTCGGGCGACCTTCGGTGGCGGCCCGGCGACGGTCCGGCCAAATTCCAGCAGCTATAGTGGTGGCATTCCGACGACGTCCGGTCAAAATGTTCTTCTCGTTGTGGTGAGTTCAACGCCACTTTCCGTTCGTCAATCGGATGTCCGATTGATTTATTGTGATTTATTTTGTGTAATTTGAATATTTGAAATTAATTGTCTTAATTGCAATAAATTGTTAATTGCTTGATTTGTCGATCTATATGAACTCCATTGTATATGAAATCATGCATGAAATGAATTATGATATATGTGGATGCTTTGATTTGCAATTTGAATCCCGTTTTGTGTAATAGGGCTAATTGTTTAACTTGAAGAGATGTATGTGTAATTTTGGAAAAGATATGAATTTGTTTGATTTAATTAGGGAAACCTTGTCAACTGAATCCGTTATGTGATATACGAATTAGATATGTTATACATGAATTATATGAACTTAGTATGGTTGGGAATTGATAGGTAAGCTCGTGTGATTTATATGAAACTCGAAGCATGCTATTATGTGATTTGATTGTTCTTGTACTACGTGCCTCTATATGAAATGTGATATGTTTTGATTTGCAGTGTGAGTCCCAGCATGTTAAATTTGTTAATTGTTTAACCTAGAGGGGAGGTTTATGTAATTTTTCTGAAATGTGTAAATTGAATGATATGAAATGATATAACTTGCTTTGCTTTTTAGTCCTCTTATTTGCATTAATTGTGCACCTGAACATGCCTTAATGTTTTGTTTTGCATGTAATTAATATGAATTTGAATCCTGCTTATGTGATTGCATTTGCCGTGCGTCCCTGTGTGGTTGTCTGTCTGAGTCTGAGCTTTGTGGTCTGTTTTGTGTGTTCAGTTGGTTCAGGTGCACCCGGGGTGGTGACAAGTGAGTCGTGCAGGTTCCAGGGTGAACCATCTGCTGTGTCTTCGGCTGTGTTTGGTGCCAGGTGAGGTTAGGATATAGTTATACCCTATTGAAATGTCTCGATTTTTGAATGCATGCGACTTATAAGCCTTTATGTATATGTAGATATGTGTAAGATACGTATTTTGTTGGCTTTGCTATAAGTTTGAAAGTATGAAGTTATGTATAAGCCTATGTAAGCTTAGCTTTGATTTTGTTATGATTTTGAGGTCAGTCTGCGTGATATGTACGTTCGATAGCTAAGTACGATATGCATGAAATATATCTGTCTGTCTGTTGCGGGTTAAGCTTCCGATTTTCTTGATCAGTATAAGTTTGGGGCCCCAAATTTTGTGTATGGGATGTACCGGAACCCACCTGAGCGTAGGTTGGGGGATGGAGTCCGAGGGTTTGAGCAGCATTGAGCACTCCCCTCTTCCGCTTCTGGATGGCTAGGGTCGTGCAACCCTTCCATCACCCTATGTATTCGCTGGTATGTATTGTTTTGTTTTGTTTAGTCCGTTTGTGTACTCGTGCCCACCGAGTTTTGTTATGTTTGTCGGCTATAAGTTCGTGAAACGGGAGTAGACTCTTAAGTAAGATAAAATTTGATTTGCTATTAACCTAATAAGTTATGTTCCGATATGTGTGCTAAGTCTACTTGGGTTTGTACGTATGCTTTGAGTTATGTATAAGTTAAGCTTTGTTCGTTCTATTTCGATAAGTCACCCCGTATATATATTATCACGAGATAAATGTTTTGGTGTGCAAAAACTAGTCCCAGGTTCACGAACAGTTTAACTTTGTACGTGTTGTGCTCTGTATATATACGTATAGTGTGCGTGTGTTAGCCCCTCGCTCAGTCTTTGGACTGACCACTCCCCGTTTATGTTTTTAGTGTGCAGTTTTCCGGTTGGGTTTGCATTGGAGTTCATACTAGGCGGCGGTGTGTCGTGTCTTTTGAGTCTGTATCTGCACGTTTCAGTTTGTTAAGTATTTTGTTCTGATTTATGATTTGTAAATTTCGTATAAGATATGTTTTGTACAGGTTTGAAATTATGAGTTTAATGTTTGGAATTCGGGACAGGTTAGGACAGGTGCTTGGATTAGTTGAACCCGTTTCGTGTATGATTGTTCGGGACAGGATAGGACAGGTTCTATCGTTTAGCTGAACCCGTGTATTTGATTTTGATGTGTGCTGGTTGCTGTCATTCTTTTTGTATGAAAAGTTTCGAAAAGTTGGCTTTTCGTTTTGCTCTCGCTGTCTTGTTTTGCATTATTTCATTCATGCAGGGTTAGATACCGCCTAGCTTAGGCTCTGGAGTTTTGTTTTGTTTCCCGTTCGCTATGACTTGGCATGTGTACGGAGTCTTCGTTTCATTACACTTGTCGGGTTATAGTGCGGGGGCGTGGTGCCCACCGCTTGGGGTGCTACATCATTCATTCAATCATTCATCAACCCCTTTCTTCCTCCGGTTAGTGGCCGGGATTGCAAGGCCCGAACCCTCGTTCATTAGTGCTAGAGGGGTACATGAATATCTGTGTGACAAAGGTAGTGTGAGACTCAATTATGACAATATTTGACGCTCGGCAATGCAATGACATGTTATAGAATGCTTAAAATGTTATAACATGTTTATATATGATCATGAATGTCATGGAATTCAATTAAACATACCATGCATCAAGTTTCGTTCAATATATGGTAACCCATATTCATTCACGTTCATGATTCCCATAATGTTCCATTCTTGCATGCATGTAACTCTTGAGGTCATATATCAATCATGAGACATAGCTTTAATAGATTCACGTTGCATATAATTCACGAATACGAACAATAATCACGATATAAACATTAAAGAGTTTCCCCAAAGCTGCCAATTCAAATGACAAGGCCGTGTTGCATTTTTCAAAGGTTTGGACACGGCCTTGTCCGAATTTTAGAAAATAAAATTCTTAAGTCGAGAGCTTGACACTGCTGTGTTGAGTTTTCAAAGCATTTGGACATGGCCGTGTCTGATTTTCAGAAAATATTTTACGCAAGTCGAACGTCCAACACGGCCGTGTCCGTTTTCGGTTCAAAGCTGACACGGCCGTGTCAGCTAGTCATTTTGAGATGAAAAACAGAGCAGAAGCTCTGTTTCTGCGAGGGAAAAGCTTAAAGAAATAGGGCAGCCACAAAGAAGCTCTTATACCACACCTAGACATGTAATTTTAACACCAAACTCAAGCAAATCATGCAACTCATTCAAATTCATAAGAATACATGCACAAATTTGGTAAAAGGTCACTCAAACTCAAGCTTTCAACCATGGAAGCTTCAAGCTTCAATAATGGCAACTCATGTATTCATCACTCAACCTTGAATTTAAACATGTAGGAATGAACAAGAGATTACAACAATCATCCTTTATGTAACAATTCTCAATTCAACCCATAGAAAACTAATGATCCAACTCAAATCCCAAACAAGCTATTCATGCCCAAATTCAAACCCTAAGCTTCTCTAACTCAAAACAAGCTTCACATAGATGGAAAGATAGAGGAGAAGATGGAGATTATAAATTATTAATTACCTTGGAGAAAGATCGGATGGAATTTAAACTTGAGCTCAAAGTTCTGTTGATCAAAAATGGAATTCTTGGGGTTTCTTTTCTCCTCCTCTCTTGGCTGCTATGATCGATGGAAATGGAAGCATGAGGAAGCCAATGCTGATATTTAGTGGAGAGATGGGTAGGATACGGGTCGATCCAAGTCCGGTTTGTTTAAGAAACGGTTAGAATCGAATTATAAGAAACGAGATTGTTGAAGTGCTCGTCGTCTAAGGTTCAAATGACATCGAAAAGGTATGAAGTCAAGTTTAAAGGATAGGTATCATCGAAACAAGTTCAACGCCGAAGACGGATCTCGATTTCGAGGTCCGGAGCTGAAGATATCGCGAAAACCGTTCAGGGTTACCTATTATTCAAATAGGTCCCTAAACTTTCAAAAAGTGGCAATTAAGCCCAGAGCTCAATTTCCAATTGAGTCCAAAACATTCAAATAAGTTACAATCAAGTCCTCGGCTCAAACATATAACACGAAAAATTTCAATTAACGCCAAATTCATGAAATTCACATTCTCACAATTTCGTTCATATATTCATAGCTCACATTAACATTCATATGAAATTTAGACAATTAAATTTAAAGTATAAACAAATTTAATCAATTAATCGAAATATAATTCATATAATTAAATTTAAATGCGCACGTAACACTTACCTGCACGTGTGAAAACACGGGGCGTTACAATACTCGCCAAACAATCAATTGGTTCAGTTCAATATCAATAACAATGGTTCGGTACAATATCAGTCGATTAATGGTAAAACAATTGAGTTCTCGGTAAACTATAAATATAGTTATATGGTTTGGTCCAAAATTCACATAAGGTTGTAGGGTTCTATATAGATAGAAGTAACCTCACCTTTACCGACCAAAAGAAGAAAGGATACACCCTACGGAGTGTGTTCCTCGTCTCTCGGACCGTGATCTGTGAAACAAGGGACAAGTGTACATAAGACTCGACTCTTATGAACCAATTAAGACGAACGGCATGCTCCAATAATGTCAATCATGAAATTACAATCAATAAGTATCATAACATGTTCAATTTATCAAATAAGGTAACAATGATCAAGTACTCAAGGTCTAATCAAAGTATGCAAATATTACACAAACCTCCCCTATGAAACTTAAGCATGAATTTCCACAACACAATTGATGTATATAATATCATGCATTATGTGGCATATCAATGAAATGTTCGTGCTAGAAACGAGTCACGAAAACCATGCATGAAAAGTATGAAAATCACAATTTTCATGCAGAATACACAGGGTCGCGGGCGCGACCAAATTCCTTCACAAAATGGTCGCGGTCGCGACCACCTAATTTTGCCCGAATTTTCCTCCAAAATTTCCAAAATCTCGAAACTAGGCCAAATTTTGGTCGCGATCGCGACTAATTTTCTTCACAAAAGGGTCGCGGTCGCGACTACCTATTTTTGGCCGAAATTTTCATCCATTTTTCCAAAATCTCGAAACAGGCCCAAAAACGGGTAGCGGCCGCTACCGGTTTTTCGCATGATTCCGCGACCTGCTTCGTACCAGCAGTAAAACAGGGGATTTCATGCCAAATACCACAAAATCAACAAGAAAGACAAGTTCACTCCATAACAATTAATTCAACACATCAAATACACATTATACTTCAAGTATCCATCATTCAAACCATGAAATATACATCAAAGCCTCAAGAATTCATCATGGAAACCCCATCTATATACATGCTTCCAACTTCCAAATAAATCAAAGTTTTCATGCAAGCTTTTATCCCTTTTACTCATAAACATGCTTCTAGCTCCAATCACACAAGAATTCATCATCTAATTCATGAACCCTACTCAATCACTTATTCAAAAATTCATCCAAAATCATGTCATACCTTGAAATGAGCTATAAATGGAATGAAATGAAGAGATGATGATGATGATGATCCTAGCTTCAATAAGCCTTCAAAATATTGCTTGAATTATGATGAAATCTTCCTTTCTCCTCCTTGGTGTAAATGTCGATTTTTAGTGTGTGTGAGTGTGTGAGATTTTCTCCTCTTGAATGAAATGGAATGTGATGGAAGAATTGAGATGAAATACAAGATATACCAAAGTCTTGCATGAAAGTATGTGTTTCTCCACAATTTGCAGATCAGCCCTCCTATTCTTTGAATAAATGCAAGCAAGTTCCATCTCTAACCATAAGATCAATTTAATCCAATGCATGTTATACAATTAAGACACTAATTTACACAAAAGAGCAATTAAGGACATGTACTACAATTAGGTCACTTATATCAATTAGTTCATATAATTCACATTAATGACAATTCATGTAAATGCATGAAGATATAATGCATATACTATGATGAAAGTTGCAAATAAATAAATGAAATCCTTTAATTTAAACCTCCCAACTCCCGAGGACCCGCTCGTGGCGTGCTTATCTGAACTTCCGGAAATTGGGGGGTTACACACTTCACCTAAATGGTTGAGTCTTATAAGTCATAATGATTATGAGAGTTCTTATACATGCACAGAAAGCAAAAATACAATAAAAAAAGAGCATATAAAGAAGTGTTGCCTTAGTTTGTTTATTATTCAAAGATTATTTGTGATTTACAAAAGGAAATGTATTAAGCAGACTATTACATCGACTTTCAGGGCAATATTCTTAACAATCTCTATAGCGCCCGGAGCGTGTGTTGGGAATAGTGCCCTAGAAAGCCAATTCATCGTAATCTGCTTTGGGACTTTCCTTATGTCACAAGCAATCTTTAAATTATACATGATTGATTATTATCATAGGCAAACACTTCTTTATATGCAATATATGTTTTGTGTGTTTCCATAATGTGCGCATGTATTAGAACTTCTCTAATCCATATGGTTGTTAGGGACTTTGTCATTAGGTGAATGACACATGAAACAAGCCCTAACTCAAGGCCGGATTAGAAACCACTCCAAGTCGATGAATCCAAAAAACAGTGGGAGTGTTGATTAGGCTCGATTGAGACTTGCTCGTGGGATTGCGTCTTTAAGAAGGAGCATCCTGTTTCATGGGGGTGTAAAGTACATAAGTTGGTGCGTACGCAATACATGAGGGTGCTCGTTATTAGAACGGGTACACTAAGGTGTCCCGCGTGAGAAGATTCCTAAATGGGAGAGGAAGTTTCCACTTTAGGAAGAGAAAAATTCAAGATTAGGAAATATCTCACAGGTCAATGGCGTGAGTAAATTAATCCTTTGACTTGAGATTCCGTTGATGCTTTGTGGGCTAACTCTATAGTCTTTGGTATAAGCTTTAAAGGATGTCATACCAGACAACTGATTCAAGGCTTATGCTAAGGCTACACAAGTGGCACATGGAAGCATACAGGAATCAACAAAGGACCTACACTTGTTTAAATGCAAGAAGATCTCTTATTGCATAAGTCGTTCATATGCCATCCTAAACCCTCGGCCGAGATAGTGGATCAAGACATCAAGAAAAGAGTTTCTTGGTTTAAGATCAAATGGATATGAAATGAACTTAGCTCTATGATCGAGATTAGTGAGGCTCTCATTATTCTCATGCTCTAGATCTTAATCGAGAGATGGGATGGTAGGAGGATCGTACCTCACTGCTGTCATTGACTGAAAGGTTCTTTCGAATATATATTCATTGTTCGGGTAGGGGTCACACAACTGTTGCTAGACTATGGCCGTGTGATCTGTGAACTAATTAATAAAGTGTATTAATTAATTAGGTTCACTGCTAATTGAAGATGAACCTAGGGGTTCACACACAAATACCAGGTTCAAAGGGTATTGAAGGAAAGATCAAATAGTTGATCGAAACGAGACCACACGTGTAAAGTACATGTGTCGCACGTGAGCATGGATTGGGCGTGTGGCCCAATTGTAAAATTAGACCATGTGTTAATTAATTGGAGAATTAATTATAAAGCCTAAATATAATTAATTAAAAAATTAATTATAAATCCCTAATATAATTAATTAAGAGGATTAATTATATAACCTAAAGGAATTAATTTTAGCCCATTAGAATTAATTAGGAAAATTAATTATAAGTATTGAATTATTTAGTTATTCTAATTTGATTATAATAAATAAATAAATAAATATAAATATCTCCTAATTATTATTCTAATAAATATTAATTCTAATGTGATTAGAATAAATATTAATTAGATAAGATATTTATCTATTATTAGAATAATTAAATATTCCTAATTTAATTAGAAGCTCTTTTTCTAGAAGAATAATATCTTATTTAGATAAGAGGTTATTACTTGGAGAGAAAGAAAATAGAAGAAAAGTCAAAGTAGGAGTCTTGTTCCTATATAGACTTGGGATTTAAGAAAACCCATATAAGGGCTGGTGGAAAGATTTTTTCAATGAGAGATTCCGATTGAAAAAATACAAGTTTCTTGGGAATACGAAGTCAGTTCGTGCAAAAGACGTTCGGACGATACGTTTTTTGAGGCTTCTTTGGCATGGATTTCTGTCTTCGCCAAACTGGGTTTTGAAGGGAAATTTAATTATACTCTTTCTCTTCTCGTTTCTTGTTTCTTTCTTTACGCATGTTATACCACTAGCATTCTCCCTGACATGATTTGAATCTAGGACTGGTGTGGATTATTACTCTAGAGGAGACCTATCAAGAAAACATATCAAGAAAGTGTCGATTCTTGTAAGTTCTTGAATCCCTAAGATTTGGAAATAGAAATTGCAAGTTCACGATCTTACTTTTGGGAAAATTTTTAAATTCCGCTGCGTTCTGTTTCGTGTTTTTCGCAACAAGTGGTATCAGAGCCACCTTGCAAGGTCTATTTCTAATATTTCCTTTTGATATGAATTTGGTAGAAATTCTTAGATTTAGATGCAATTGAGTATTCTTGAGATCTTTAGAAATTTGAGAAAAACGAATCAGTGATTTTCCTAAATTTCTGAAAAACGTTTTCTAAAAATTTTAATTCAAAACTGTTTTAAATCAAATTAATTAAATCGTGTTTTAATTTTGTTGGATTAATTTTGAAATTGATCAAGAAACGGGACAACTCCTCATAAACAAACCTTTGCCGGAATGGTACGAATGGGGTTGCCTCAAGTTCCCTTGAATAGGCAGCAATTTCTACAAGCGATTCCTCCCCATGTACTTCCTCTTCCATTCCCCGCAAACAAAGTTCAAGAGGGTCAACTTGAAGCATTGAAATTGAACTAAAATCTGTTACCATGCAACACTTTTCCTCTATCACCGGTCCCTTTACGGCCTTGAACAAGTTAAACTCCACTTGTTCTTTCCCCATTTTTAGAGTTAGCACTCTGTTCTTCACATCTATCAATGCCCCGGCTGTGGCTAGGAAAGGTCTGCCTAGAATTAATGGCACATCTCTATCTTCTTCCATATCAATCACTAAAAAGTCTACCGGGAGGTAAAACTTTCCAACCCTCACAAGTGCATTCTCCAAAATTCCCGTAGGATAAGTGATCGACTGATCATCTAATTGGAGTGAGACTATGGTCGGTTTCAGAGCGTCCAAACCTAATTTTTTGCAGACAGATAAAGGCATTAACCTTACACTAGCACCACGATCACATAAAGCTTTATTGAAAGTTAAATTTCCAATATTACAAGGGATGGAAAAACTCCCTGGATCTTTGAGCTTCGGGGGAAGCTTGTAGCACCCTTCACGTATGGATGCCACACCCCCGCACTATAGCTTAGGCCACATACGAAATGGGTAATCCGTACATGAACCAAACTATAGCGAACGGGTGACAAAGAAAAAGAACCAAGCTAGCTAGGCGGGACTAACCTTAACCGGAAAACCACAATGCAATAAAACGAGCGGAAGCATAATAATTTTCAAGTATCCCAGTCATACTATCTTCTAACTCCATATATTAAAACATTATCATCTTCCAAAATCCATAACATGTCCAAAAGTAATAGATACAATACATGAACGTGTAGTGCTAGACTCGACTGAAAACAGAACAGGACTCTGACTCCCGCCTAGCACGAACCTGCAAAACACTGAAAGGTTGAGGTGTCAGTCCAACACGGACTGAGCGAGGGGTATAAATAAATATTAGCGCAATTAACATGCAAGTTCTAACCTCGGGTAAGGTTTTTAATAAAGGAAGCAACATAAGTTCAATACTAGACTAGATCTCGCCCGAGATTACAACTAATCCATTCAATCAATATAAACGTTATCAATTCAATTCAATTCAATCAGTGGCCCAGCGAGTGAGGGAAATCTCCAACCTTACTCCAATTAGTGAACAATACCATCTTTAGGTTTTATTTCAATAATTATCATACAATCATTAGTGCACACTTAGCATTTTCACGAACTCCTTCTTCCTCCGGTGATGGTGGGATTGCAAGGCCCAACCATCCATGAACGATGTACGTCGGGAACATGACTCCCACGCACGGGATTTCTTCCTCCACCAAACCTCCTGGTGGATTCAGAGGTGATCCCAAAATTGGTGAGGATAGTGCAAGAGTTACCCGTCAGCCCTTGCTTCCCCGGTTGGCTCAATACACTACCCTCGGGTCCATGTGAACACGACATGCTTACTCGCCAAAACACGATCAATCACGATAACACGATTATTCAATAGATCACGAAATCATTTACAATCGATAGAGATTTTGAGAAAGATAAATACATATATATATATTTTGGCTGAAAACATCACGTAGGGTTGTAAGGGTTCTATATATCTAGTAATTAAACCTCACCTTTACCGAACAACCAAAAAGCAAGAGGAAACCCTAAGGAGCGTGCTCCTCGTCTCGCGGACCGTGATCTGTGCAACAAGGGACAAGTGTACATAAGACTCAACTCGAATGAACCAATTAAGACGCACGGCGAAGTCATAATCAAGATATTATGCAATAACAATCAAGGAGTGTCAAGTAGGAGCATGATTATCAATTAATCAAGTATATATATCACATAACTCACATATGGGAGCCAAGGAAGTGAAAGAAATGCAATAAGAAAGGTTTTGGTGAAGTTTGGCCAAAACCGACAATTTTTGGAAATGTACATGTTGTGGGAAAACTGGAATATCTTAAATTCTAGAAGTGGGAATCGATTTTTGTTTGTTGGATATGAAAGTAGACACATAGACCTTTCCAACGCTATATGGCACGTTTTCTAATTCAAACCGAGGTGAAAATGGCGTTGGTTTGAAGTTGGACAAAATGCAGGAAAATAAAAGGTGACACGCCCGTGTCACTAAAATACACTAAGCCGTGACACCCCCGTGTCACGGTACAGAAACTCAACCCAACGAACACCCCCGTGTCACGCTGAAGAGGGGAAAAGCGACACCCCCGTGTCACTGTGCGTAACAGAAAAACAGGGCAAGAAAACAGGGGAGGTCGCGGGAAATGGTTCCCAAACCAATCATTCACCAAACTACATCAAATAAACACTTGAAAACCAAGATATAGCATGTATATGATCTTATATATCCATTAATCATCATATAATCCAAGGAAACATGCATCAAATCATCAAGAATTCATCATCAAAATCCCATATAAACTCATGTTTTCCAACTTTCCTCTAATTCAAGAATTCATGCAAGTTATGAGATATAATGATCCTAAACATGCTTCTAAGCACTTATAACCAAGGAATCATATCATATTTACCAAACCCTACTCAAATATATCTCAAGGGATTCAATCAAATTCTCCATATACCTCAAGATGGAAGAAGAAATGGATGAAATGATGAGATGATGAAGATGATGCTTCTAACTTGTATAATTCCTCCTTGAATTTGGCTAGAATTTGATGAAACCTTTCTTCCTTCCCTTGATGGTGTTTGAATCGGTTTTTAGTGTGTGAATGTGTGAAGTCTTGATAAGAATGGATGAGTGAAATGTGTGTATATCTTGCATATATGTTATATTATATATAATGTATGTAATGTAACATAATTATAGAGATATAGATTATATATGTATAAAGTTAGATATTATGCATAATATATATATAAAAAGATCCTTAGTGCTCTATTAATGTATATACATATACAATGCATGTGTGAGTGTAGGTCTTCCAAGAATTAGATGAATCACCACAATTTGCATTTTAGTCTCTTATGTATTTAAATGAATGCACACAAGTATCATTTCTAACAAATAAACATTTAACTCCCAAATCATGAAATGCAATTTAGTCCATGAATTCAGGAAATGATCAAATACGAACATATAAGAACATTTAATCATGTTGGCAATTAGTTCACGTAAATTCCACGTTAATGATAGTTCATATAAATGCTTGAAGGTATAATATATATAATGTTATGAAAATTATAATAATTTCACAAAACACTTAGTAATGTAATTTACATAATATCACGTAATGCATAATTGAAAACGGGGCGTTACAAAGCTTATGCTGAATAATGGCACTGCACTCCTCAGTAAGTACGATTGCGGCATACTCCTCTAATTTCCTTTTGTTTAACAAGATCTCCTTCAGAAACTTAACATAGGTTGGCATTTGTGGTAGTGCCTCTGCAAAAGGAATGTTGATGTGTAGCTCTTTGAATATGCTCAAAAACTTCTCAAACTATTTCTCTAACTTTTGCTTCTCCAACCTTTGAGGGAAAGGAACTGGTGGCACATAATCCTTAGGTGCCACATTCACCTTTGGCTTTGAAGGAGGCTCCTCCTTTTTATTCTCTGCTTGTCCCTTGTTGGTCTCAACTGCCTCTTCAACTTTCTTATTAACAGTATTATCTCCATCAGAGTCTATAGGTATTTTTGGTCCTTCGTATTCCTTACCACTTCTCAGGGCAATGGCTTTGCAATGCTCCTTCGGATTATTCCCTGGACCTCTCATATTCAAAGACTAGGCAATCTGACCAATCCGAGTCTCCAAATTCATGTTCTAAGTGACCACCTGTTCTACTTGATTCTCCAATTTCTGGTACCTATCTGAGGATACAGCTATGAACTTCTCAAGTGCAGCCTCCGATCCCTGTTTCTATTCCTATAGAGGTTGAGTATGAGGAATGTATGGTGGAGGTTGTGGTTGCATTAGGTATTGGCCTGGTCTTTGGAGGAGGTTTCGTTGAGGTGGTGCTTGAAGTCTAGGTTGAAATAGTGGTCTGGGGTGTTGTGGTGGTTGGTGCTGCCAACCTGGGTTATAGGTGTTTGGGTTATTTGCATAATCCACTTGCTCTTGCACCTGCTCACCTGCATCAGTATAAGGACAAATGTTAAATGCATGTTGACCACTATAAATTTCACAAGTTACCTGAACTGGTTGGGCTTGTATCCCAACTGCATTCACAGAAAGTTGGTTTAGTTTTTTGTTAAGAGCCTCAAACTTGGCATTAATGGCGGTTATACGATTCTAAGGTTCCTACTGCAACCTTGGTTGGTTGGGATTGGCTCCTTTCGTGTACAAAGAAATCATTTTGTGACATGTTATCTAGTAGTTCAGCAGCGACCGTTTCAGTTTTCGATAAGAAAGCCCCGCCAGCTGCAGCATCCATCGCTCCTCTGAAAGTTGGGGACATCTCATTGTAGAATGTCTGATTAAATAGCCAACCCGGAATGCTATGATGCGGACACTTCTTTTGCAAATACCTAAATCGCTCCCAAGCCTCGTAGATGGATTCCCCATCTAATTGTCTGAAACCTTGAATATCATTCCTGTACTTCGTAGTTTTGCTCAATGGGAAAAACTTATTTAGGAAGGCCTGAGAAAGTGCATCCCAAGTCTGAAAGGACTCCTTTGGTATAGTACTCAACCATGCTTTAACTCGTTCCCTTTAATGAAAAGGGGAAAAGTCTGACTCGGATAACATCGGTGGTGACATTGTGGATCTTGAAGGTATCACACACTTCAAGAAAGAACTCAAGATGTGATGTCGGATCCTCAAGTGGTAATCCTGAAAATGGATTATTCTGCAGCAAATTGATTATAGCTGGTTTAATCTCAAAGTTGTTTACTGCAATCGGGGGACGGGTTGCGGTCTGAATTGCCCCAGCATTCGGCACATTG
The DNA here is from genome assembly GCA_037501455.1 of Lantana camara. Lineage (NCBI taxonomy): Eukaryota > Viridiplantae > Streptophyta > Magnoliopsida > Lamiales > Verbenaceae > Lantana > Lantana camara. Next base: position 21,698,276 of record CM074855.1, on the reverse strand, counting down.
TAGTCTCTTATGGCCGGTGGTGGTGGATCTTGAGGTGGGTCAGCCATCAGTACAGTAGTCTGTTTCTTATCTTTCTTTCGCTTCCTCCTAATAGCACTAAGTGTTCTCTCGATCCTCGGATCGTAGGGTACTACTTCCGGATCATGAGATCGTCGCATGCACTATGGACCTACACAAAAGGAAAAAGAATCCTTAGTTCCATTAACAATGATAGAAGACTATGAATAGAAAGTAAATAATGGTCTAAAACACTAGATCAAAATATTTAAGCAATATTGATTTAAAATGTCTTCCCCGGCAACGGCTCCAAAAACTTGTTGTGTGATTTAAGTTAAACCAATCGTGCAAGTGTACACTGAAATATTGTATAACACAAGAGGATCGTCGCCACAGGGAAGGGTAATCAATCACTAATCAATATCTTTTTCTAATCTAGAGACCAAACAAATTCTAGTTGTTTATTACTCTACTAAAACAGAATTAACATAACCAGCTAGAATAAAAAACAATTGACCACTGACACACGCGGATTAAATTCAGTAAATGAAATAGGCTGGGGAGTAATAGTTCATACAGTCAAGATTTAATATAATACTCGTTTGACAAGTGCAATTCTACAACCTAGTCTCTTAAATTTGTATTATCCTCTCTCAAGGTATAACCAAGTGCTTAATTAATTTCAACGTTGCTCTCGCAATCATTAATAAGTTAATTAAACCAATAAGATCAAGACTAGTGCAAATCTAGTTCTAGCAGCTTGACATGGAATAAGATTTACCGTTGTATAGATTAAGAACCAAACCTCTTTGCATTCCTAAATTCTACTAGTTATGAAAACTATCTCAATTACCATCAATCTCTCAATTCTCCGGTAATTCTAGATTATGCTAGGGTTCGCCAGACCGTTGCACTTCAATTCAAATCAGTTTTCAAAACTAAAAATTAACACAAGTCATTCAAGCATTATATCAAACACTTAGCATGCATTCATCATCACTCCCCTAGCCCTAGGGGTTTAGCTACTCATAATTAAATCAAAACTCATAAAAATAAAGTAAATTGCATTCATGAAATTCATGTTCATCCAATCAAAACAAGGTCTCGAAAACCAACTCATAAACATTCATGAACTCTGGAAAAACGAATCTAACATCTAACCGAATTAAAACTAAACTTGGAGGAATTAGTTTGATAATTAAAGCAATAAATAAAACTGGAAAAACTGAAATTGTTTGAAGAATTCAATCATTTCGTCTTCTCGAAATTCTCTGAACAACTCCTTCCAAAAGCTCTCTGTCTCTCTTCTCCAAGCTAGGTCACGAACCGGAAGAAGAAGTCCCTCAAAAAGACTCCCAAAACACAAATAAATAGCTCCTCAAAATCTGTTTCGCCGCCCTAGGTAACGGGTATTACCATTCCATGCATAAATCTCATTAACGCCCGTTACAAGCCTGGAATCGTATTCGTGCTTTTATAAGCGGTAACGGGCGTTACCATTTTCCTTCTGCCCAGGGGTAACAGGCGCTACCCCTCCTGCGCCAAAGATCTGCTCCTACTGCCTCTGGTAATGGGCATTACCAGAGTTGTACTGCCAGGGAGTAACGGGCGTTACTCCCATACTTCGCCAAAAGTGACGCTCCTTTGTCTATTAACAAGGGTTAACAATAATGTCCGTCTAAGGGATAATGGGGGTTACTCCTAATTTTCTCAAAAATGCGTGAATTTGCCTCGTTTCGCCGTTTCTTAACTCCAACTCCTAAAACACCTAAATGGAGCAAAATAAACACATAAGCGCATCAAACGGCACAAAAATATACTCTAATTAACGCTTAAATTCATGCGAATTCTTCACTCAACAAATTCCCCCACACTTGCCTATTGTTCGTTCTCGAGAATTACGAAAATAAGAAAACACATCCCCATCAAACCTCTACTTCAAAGCAATCATCGAAGATTCGCCCAAACAAGTCTAACTCATCAAATCAAGTGCTCATAAACACAAGATCATAAAAAATATTATGAAAAGTATACCCTTGTATAGTGTGTGATTCGAACGAAACCATGTAAAAAGATTAGAATGACAAATTCACAATTTTCTCCTAAGTTCCAATCATCAACTTGGATTACACTCTTCGCACCTATCTCCACTAATGGAATTAAATCAAGACTCAGGATCGATAGGTCTTTCAAGCTTGTAATGTATGCTTTGGGTAGGGTTATGGAGTTTTTGGATCAAGTGACTACTTACCAAGCTTACATTCTTTTAATCTTTACAAAACACGACACTTTCCTTCGTCATTAACACTTCCCCCACACTTGGACATTTGTATCCCACTCTTTCAATTCCACACTCTACACAATTTTTCTTTTCGTTTCTTTTGCTCTTTTCTCTCTTTTTTGTATTTTTTCTTTTTCACAAATTTTTCGTATTCTTTTTCTTTCTTGTACATATCTCTCAATTTCACTCACAAGAACAATCAAAAGAGATCCATGGATAAACATTCACTATAAGATCAACCGAGCAAGCCTTGATGTAAAGTTAACAAGGTGGGTTCTTTTGTTGTGCATTAGGCTTATAATGTGGCTACAAAAATCTTTGCACAAAACAATTAGGCTCAGCGGGGTCAACAAGATCACGTTATTTAGTGAAAAATGGCTAAAAAGAAAAGCTTAAAATCCTCCGACAACGAATACCTACTTCACTTCTTGAATCTATCATCCACTCAAAATTTCTCCTCAATGGGACAAAAATACATCCTAATCAAATCTTAGACTCATTTGAAAATCATCAATTCACCTTTCTAAGAAAAGTACATTATCCCGTTCAAAAGTGCTCAAAATATAAGGGCATACTAACACTAAATTATCCAATCTCATGCAAATTTTCCTCAATTCAAATAGCCTAACTCGTTCTAGCAAAAGCTCAACAATCAAACTTCAAAGAAAAAGTTCAAAATGGTTCAAAATTCTCAAAATCTCTCAATTCCTAGCAATTCACAAGTTTAAAATCATGACCCTAAGCATCACGCATCCTTATAATTCTCAATCAAACATATACTCCTCCCCACACTTAAACTTTGTAATGTCCTCATGCAAAATAAAGAGTTAAAGATCAAGAAAACTCCCTCAACAATCGAAGACCCGGCAACGTGCTAGCAAAACTTCCAAAACCTGAAATTAGTAACTAGAAAACACGGATCAAGTGCAAAGGCAAATGATGATCAACATGCATCCTACAAGTATCACTCACAAGTCACAAATTCAAGTCAAGGAGGGGCACATTGCATCAAAATTAAAAGAGTTTAGACATAAGCAAAGAGAAAGGTAGCAAGAGTATGAAAAGTATTTAGAAGTATCAATAATACAGACCCAAAGATAAATCAAGAAAAACAACATAACCAAGGGCACAAGATTATTGCTCAGGAGGATGCGCCGGCCAACCGACATACCTATCCAAGCGCTGATGGAGGCCCTGAAACTGGTCATCAACATGAGTCGTCCAATCATCAAACCTCTGATCAACATGAGCCCTGAAATCCCCCATCTCAGCCCTCCACTCCATCATCCTTGTCTCGATCCTTGTAAGGCGAGCATTGGAGGCTTCCAATCCATCCTCATCGCAGCCATACTAATATTCAAAGCACGTACCGACATAGGCTCATCACCCTCCTCCTGGGGAATATGTTTAGGAGCGTCATTCCTCCCCTCAGGCACATCCGGAATCTAGTCCATCATAGCCTTGAGCTCATCTGGCAACTCATCATATGTAGCATAACCCCAGGTATACATCTGCTGAAACCTATCTCTCACCCTCTTTGGCCACCACAGCAACAACCTTCCTTGTAGAGGCCCCTCTTTCCACTCCATAACCAATTGCATGTGCTTCCAATTGGTCTCATCTAAAAACGGATACATAGTCAGTGGCTCAGCCTTTCTGGGCCTCTATCCCACATTTCTGGCAATCATGGTGACATATGCCCCGTGGCTTTGTTTGCCACATCCAACATTCTCTCAATCAAATCCCAAGTACCATCAAACTGCTTCCCTTCCTTCATCATCCACATGATACCCAATTCAGTAGCTTGTATATTGCCCTCACTTTCATTTCGAGCACAGAAGCTACAACTCAAGATCTTGTGCACAATTCTCCATACCACACTATCTAAATAGGTAGCCTTCGTGTTCCGCAGGTGATAGTTGGGTGTGTCGGGCTTCAACGGGAATGACCTCCAAATTTCCTCTCTCACGTCATGGCTCTAATTAGGGAGTCGGGTATCACCGTCCTTAGGAAAACCAAATACTTCCCTCCAATCATCAATGGAAAGATCATACGACCGTCTACTATCCAGAGCAAAAGACAGGTGCTCATTCAACCTGGGCTCCCACTTCATTGTGGTGAAGAAGGCAGCGGTGAGTTTAGGATAGGTGTATGCATCTTTCTCCAAGAACCTCAACCAACCAATATTGTTAACAATCTCTCAATCTCCTCTCATACTCCCATTTGTACTAACACATCCCGTTTAAAGAACTTTGTGGGGAAGATTGCTCGAGACAGGGTCCGATCATAAGTATTTCCCACACCTTCTACAACTACATTCCTAGTCTTGCTTTGGGATCGAGCCCTAGGAGTTCCTGAACTTGATGCTCCATCGGTACGAGCACGCTTCGAACATGCCATCTTACCTGAATTATAGCAATGTACCAAGGCAAAGCAAACAAATATCAATCAAAGTTCACTTAGTGAATCTATCAAACACCTTGTGGGCATAAATCTGGGTCATGAGTTTTAGCCAAAATTATTCAATCTACCCAAACCAAAGGTACACTACCCTACATTATCATAATTCCAGTTCAAAACCACCCACATTCCATCCCCAAAATCGGACTCAATCAGCAATGACTGATTAAAAATTAGGGCAGCCTCCAATTCAACCAAATTCAACTAAAATTCAAACAAATTTACCAACCCTAATTCTATCATGCAAAATTTCTCCAAACTCAACAAATCCAACCCAAAGTTTGTCCCAAATTTCCAAATTCCAGTTCTAGGGTTCAAGTGCCAAATTGGGGAGGATTACGTCAACACTACTAACAAGGGGGATAAGAACTTACCAAGTAGAAGAGAGTGATATTATGCGTATATCATTTTTAACGCCTCTTTCCAACCCTGGTCATATATATTATTATTATTTATTTATTTCATACGAAATCTTTATCAATTGATGCACTATTTTCAATATATTGAAATTTAGTAATACCACGTACAAAATAATCTTTATAGTTGGGGTTATTATTTGCTTTAATAATTAGTTAAATTAATTTATTACTTAAAGATCCGGTTAAATAATAAATATCGTCCTACCTACACGTGTACGGTAGAAAATGTCTCCACCTATCTTATTTTTGAATATATATACATAGTTGTTGCACATATACTTACAAATAAGATTTTCTTAATGAGATTTTTTTTTTGGAGTTCTTCAATCACTCGCTCTTATCATTTAGAATGAATACAAGAAAGGAATGATTATTCAAGAAAGGAATGATTATTCCCTGAATTATTTGTAGGACCAGATAAAGTGGAAGAAAATGATTCCTTCAGAGTTTTTCCCAAAAAAATCACCTCCCACCAGCATTAAATAGGATATCTGCAACCCAACATGCTTCCATATTATTCAGGACGCAGGGACCCTGCCAAAAATCGTTTGGAGCAGATATAATGTCTTCTTCCATCGCCATAGCCACCGCCACCGATACTCCGGTGGTCGACGACATGGTATCCGGCTTCGTCGACTTCAACGGCCGCCCCTCCGTCCGTTCCAAGTCCGGTTGCTGGAAATCCGCTTCTTTCGTCCTTGGTACGTACAATGCGTATTTAAGCAGCCGCACTCAAATTTTCTTATCTACCTGTTTCTCCGGTGATTCCTCTTTCTTCTTCTTGTTTTTTTTTTTTTTAAATTAGGTGTTGAAGTGGCCGAGAGATTTTCTCTCTTCGGAATAAGTTCGAATTTGTTGAGCTATTTGACGTCGGCGTTGGGCCAATCCACCGCCGTGGCGGCGGCGAACTTGAATGCATGGAACGGTACGGCGGCGCTTTCGCCGATTCTCGGTGCGTTTGTCGGCGACTCGTTTTTGGGGCGGTACCGGACGGTTATCTTCTCCTCTCTGCTGTATATCTTGGTTAGTCCAAATTACTTTTAAAATTAAGCAACTGAATTTTGAATCTTGGTTAGCCTGAAGCTGAAGTCAGAAGTTAATCTTTATATATTTTCAATTTATTCCTACTTAAAATAAGCAAAAAAATCAAATTATCATAAATTAGTCTTTAAATCTTTTTTTTTTAAATAAATATATATCTCTAACTTAATTATACTTAAAATAAGAAAAAAAATTCATTTGGAAACACTCTTAAAATAATTAGCTTCTTTTATATATATTTTTTTTGAAACTCGCTTCTTTTATATTTGACGACTAAAGATCTTATCAATATCTGAGCTTTTAACTAAAAATGGCGCCGAACGTTCAATTCCTTCGAGAAATGAGCATGACTGCTATCTTTTTTTTCATTCGAAGAGTCATTGGGCTCCCCTTCCAAAATGAGTTCTTCTTGTCCTTATAGTAGGCATAGCTTATTTTTAGTGGGTATTTGGGCCCAAATAGGACATTTTTGGGCCTATCATACTCTAATTGGGCCAAGTTAGCTGTGCAGAAATAAAATATTTATGGGTTATATCAAGGCCCACATCAATATCCACCTCTCTTATCAAATTACATAATTACTATGATATTTTCTCAAATGAAAATATTGCATATTCTAATTCTTAGGTAGGGATTTACATAAACCCGCACAACCCGTTAAATCCGCCCGAACCGAATCAAATCGCCCGAAAATCGCCGGTTGAAATTTTTAAAAAAATAACTGCGGTTGAAAAATATTACAACCCGCTACTTTCGGTTCGGGTGGTGGGTCTAATAATTCAAATCCGCCTATCTGCTACCCGACCGCTATACATATATTTATATTTTATTCGTAATTATAGTTATATAAATACATGATACACAATACAATTATCATGTATATTATACAAATTATACATATATATAAGATATATTTTTGTGTTAAACTAATATTATACAAGTTCTTTAACAAAAAAATAAATTTATATTTATAATATGATATTATTTATTGAATAATGTATATATATATATATATATATATATATATATTCATCTACTTTGAAATCATTATGTATTAGCTGTAATAAGTGATAAACTAAAATAAATTTTCATACTCTTTATATCTTTTTGATTATTGAGTTAAAATTATGAGTATAAAATATTTTTATTAAAAAGATACATATAAATTTCGTTAAACCGCCAATCCGCCCGCTATAAAACCGTACCCGCCCAACCCGAACCGCTCGGTTTGAAAAAATAATTATGTATTTACGGTTTATATTTTTACAAACCCGCATACTTCGAGTCGGGTGATATTTTACTTAGAAACCGCCCATACCCGACCGCGTACACCCCTATTCTTAGGACAGTAGGAGTGACGAAACATACAAATAACTCTTATGTCTTCCGACTTTATATCCATTCATAAGTCAACCCGCAGTTTTGCCCTTAGTTTAAAAATTAAAAATAGAAAAAATAAAAATTTAATTACAATGTTGAGAAAAAATTAAAAATTAAATTGAATTTGAGTATTTCAGATATAGATATTTATTTTTTAATTTTTGAATTAAGAGTAATCGTCAATTAACTTATAAAATCAGTTAAATCCTAGAATGGGGCGAGTTGTAATTTTTTAAAAAACTCTTAACGGTAAATTTTATATATTTTTATTTAAAGAGGGTGTGAATTGTAATTAGGAAATTTCACAGGCAGCCCAGGTATAAAAATCCCAAATAATTAAAGAGTATATAAGTATATTCTAACACTGACTAAATATTGTTAGAGGCATTAAATACAATTTCAACTGAATATTTAATATCTCTGTTCATTGTATAATCCCATGAACCATTTGGATAGAGATAATTTTGAATTTTTATTATTTGTGTGTATATATATATATTCAAATACTTAATTTTATTTTATTTTTACTATTTAGAGAATTTGTCCTTCTTATTTTGTTTTCGCTCCTTTTATTTTAAATTTTGATTGGGTCCTTGTTTTTGGATTGTAACGGACCACAGGGACTGGGCTTCTTATCTCTATCAGCAGCAGCAAATTGGTTCAACTCTCCTGCTTGCGTAAATGCTGCAAATAACACGAAGATCTCATCATGTAGTCCTTCTCAGCTCCACACCGCATTCTTCTTCTTCTCTTTGTACTTGATTGCATTAGCTCAAGGAGGGCATAAGCCTTGTTTACAAGCTTTTGGGGCCGATCAATTTGACGTGGAAGATGAACTGGAAATCGAAGCAAAAAGCACTTACTTTAATTGGTATTTTTGGTTCGCCTGTTTTGGTATTTTGTTAGCTTTCTTGGTCTTGAACTACATTCAAGATAATATCAGTTGGGCAATTGGGTTTGGGATCCCGGCTGTTGTCATGTGCTTTGCTCTGATTCTGTTCTTGGTTGGAACTCTGACTTATCGGTTTCGAGTAAATGGGAGAGGAAGGCGGCCGTTTCCGGGGAATGCTTCACGAACTCCGCCTAAAGGATATGCTGATCAATCCGAGTAAGTGAATCGTCCTTAAGTTTTCATGAATTGTTGTATAACCGGTTGCATCTCTCTGAGTTCTGACGGTCAAGTATGAATATGATGCTCAAGCAATGCACACATAGGTTTTGAAATCACATATATATTCGTGTAGCTTTGGAAGGGGGCAGGGCTGAAAATGTAATTTTGAAAATCACTGATAAATGTTAGTGAGCCTCATGCAACTGATAATTTAGTAGCATTTTCAGATGGGTCAAATGTTTTGTTCTTTGAACATCCCACTAGTTGGACGGACGATACGTATACAAAATGGAATTCATTAGTGGTTACATGTCATATATTCCACTACCGTACACAAGTCACATATCTCTTAGTGGATAATGGATTACATAGATGAAATAAGAATATGGAACATTAACTTGTGTATAGGGATCGGGTTCCAACTTTTCTGCATCTTTGAACAGGTTTGCAGATATAGCATTACTCACACATGATGATCCAACAGAAGAAGATCCAAAAACAAGCAGCAAAACTAATACTCACCAAAAGGCAAAGGCAATTCTTGAACTTATTCCAATATGGTCCACATGTTTGGGGCACTCCATTGCACATGCGCAGCCTTCGACTCTATTCACAAAGCAAGCCATGACATTAGATCGTCGCATAGTTTCCACCTTTCAAATGCCAGCTGCTTCCCTTCAGCTATTTATTCCCGTCGCCACTCTCATCTTCATTCCAATCTACGACCGCATTCTAGTTCCTATCTTTAGAGCAATTACAAAAAAGCCCTCTGGAATATCGAAGCTCCAAAGAATAGGCACGGGGCTATTTCTGTCACTAACTTCCACACTTGTTGCTGCTCTCGTGGAAAGAAGGCGTCTTTTGACAGCTATTGAAAACGGCCTCGTGGATATGCCGACGGCAGTTATTCCAATGAGCCTGTGGTGGTTGGTGCCTCAGTATGTGCTTTCTGGGATTGCTGATGTATTTGCTACGGCCGGTTTTCAGGAGTTTTTCTATGATGAGGTTCCTCTTGAAATGAAGAGTTTTGGCATTGCTTTGTATCTTAGTGTTCTTGGGGTGGGGAGCTTTTTGAGCAGTTTTCTTGTGTCTGTCATTCAGAAGATGACGAGCGCAGACGGCAGAGAGGGTTGGTTTTCCGATAACTTGAATCGGGCGCATCTCGATTACTTCTATTGGTTTTTAGCTGGAAATTGCGCGTTTTTGTTGGTGGCCTTCGTTTATTTCGCGAGGTCTTTTCATTGTCATCGAAGATCGTGATCAGTGAATGAGTGTGTGCAGGTTTCATCTGCAGATTTAGTGTACTCGTTCTCGTGATCAGTCAACTGATTTATTTCTGAACTAATGTAAGTGTAATAATAGTTGGATGGGAATATTGTATTTTTCCTCCTTCAATTATACCACTAATCCGATTTTAGTTCCCCACTTTCAATTTTCATTAAAATGGTCACCCAATTATCAGTTTTTTTTCAGAATCGATCATTCCGTCAAATTAATCGTTAAAACCAATGGAATATTCTTGTTAGTTAGTCACGTGCATCCCATATCAGATTTCTATCCTATATTCACACACTTAGAAAAAATTTGTCCCTTCCACCCCGACACTTAAATTAAAACCCTAAAACCCCTTTTTCAATTTTCCCACAAAAACTCAAAATTTCTCCAATTATCAACCATTAGTTATTAAATAACACATGATTTCCTTTCCTGATTTGTCAATTTCGTAGATTAGGCGTGAATCCAGTGTGGATTTGTGTTTGCAGCATGTTGCTTCGAGAAGCACCAGTGGCAAATATGGCTCTTAGACCCCATGGGTGCGGCAACGGCCTCAGTACAGTGAGTTTGTGCCTTTCTTTTCTTTGAAATTTCCTAGGTATAGCGTTGCAATTTGTGTCGCAATTTTTAGGGTTTGGGTATCGCATTTTTGGGGGTTTAGAGGGTCTTCTTTGCTGCTAATCTTAAAAAAAAAAATAATAATAAATTGTTGCGGTTGAGCCCACAATGTACACCTTTAAACTTTTTCATAGTGGTGTATTTGAGGAGCCCGTCCGGAGGTACGTGGGGGGTACAATTGATTATTTTGATAAAATTGATGTTGACTTGTTTGGGTTAATTGAATTAAAGGAGACCGTAGAGGAGCTAGGGTATGACAAAGAGTTTTGCAAATTTTGGAATAGATTTGGGCATAATTTAGGAGCAGGTGCTAAGCTAATTGAGACTGATAGTGACGTGCTGAACTTGCAAAATTACATCATTCTGTTTGATAGAATGCTAAATGTTTATGTTGAGCATATTGGTACTGAAAATCCATAATACCCGAGCCTTTTATTGTTGTTGAAAATAATGTTAATCCTCATTCATCACCTCAAAATGAAAACATAATACCCGACCTCCTATTTCAGAACCTGATACACAAAAGGGCGAGTGTATATTACACTTGCTATTTGATTGGTCCATTTTCCTAAATTTTCCACCAACCATAAGACAAGTGTAAAATATTCGCCCCCTCGTTACACCAGTTTGACCGATTCAGGCTTGGGCTAGAATTACTCATTGCAAGAGGACAAATTGCTTGTTTGTTACATATCTAACGCATGATATTTGCATTGAATACTTATTATCTTTGATATTTATTTTGTTGGTCGGGATGAGATGAGATAAATAAATAGGAATAAAAATTTTGATCATCCTAAACTATTGTATTTTTTTTAGTTTGCAACTCGAATTATAAAATGTCTAAGTTTGCAACCTCAACTAGGGTTGTACATAAACCCGTACAACCCGTCAAATCTGTTCGAATCGAACCAAACCGCCCGAAAACAGCTGCTTGAAATTTTTAAAAAAAATAGCAGCCGTTAGAAAATATTACAACCCGCTACTTTCAGGTCTGGTGGTGGGTCTAATAATTCAAATTCGCCTATTCGCAACCTAACCGATATATATATGTATATATATATTTATATTTTATTTGTAATTATAGTTATATAAATACATGATACACAATATAATTGTTATGTATATTATATAAATTATACATATATATAATATATATTTTGGTATTGAACTAATATTATACAAGTTGTTTAATAAACTATAAAATTATAGTGATTTATATTTATAAGATTATATTATTATTTAATAATGTATTTATATATTTTTTCATCTACTTTGAAATCCTATGATGCACGGATACAAATATGGTGACACGGACTCGACACGACACAGACACGATGACACGGATTTATTTAAAATTTTAGGACACGACACGGCTCTGACACGGCTATATATTTATATAAATAAATATATTATATAAATATTAATTTATGCAACACTAAGTCATATTCTTTATTTTATGAATACAAAATATTCTTTGACTTATATAAATTATTTCTAATATTGAATTACTAATGTATATACCTATCACTACAAAGTGAATATATATACTTGTAGTAGGTCATATTATGTTTGAAAGTAGTTTGATAAAGAAAAAACAAGTTGAATAATTTTGAAGTGTTTTGGGCCAAAAAGCCCACACACTTAATATCCAAAGTTGGAGAAAATTATAGCTGCCTTAGTTCTAAACCCTAATAAAGAATAACTCTTCCGCCGCATCCAAATTTCTCCAGCAAATATCAATACATCAGAAAACACACACCATGACTTCTGTTCATCTCAGAATCCGCCACTTTCACACCATGACTTCTCTTCATCTCAGAATCTGCCGTCACTTTCACCGGCGCGAAAGCGGAGTCCTCAATATCCGATCAATTTTCATGATCTGCTCATGGCAAGGTCGATTAATTCAAGGTTCTACCACATCGATTTCTTGATAGTAGGCGGCCGCATCAATTTCTTCCGCCACCACAACCACCATTTCCGCCGCAGATGCCTACCATGGAACCCGACAAGAGATATCGCGATACGTCGATGCAACCTCGTCCTTCAGAAATCCAAAATGAATGAATCCGTGTCAATGCCGTGTCGGACACTCCGCTGCGGAGTGTCCGACACCGTGTCCCTATTTTTTTCTTTTTCTTTTTTTTTAATTCAGACAAGGATCTGGCGTGTCGGACACGTGTCGGAGGCGTGTCGGACACGTGTCGGAGGCGTGTCGGACACGTGTCCGACACTGCACGGGGTTAAATTTTGAAGTGTCCGTGCATTAGAGTTGAAATCATTATGTATTAGTATTGCAATAGCTTATAAACTAGAATAAATTCTCATACTTTATATATATATATATATATATATATATATATATATTTGGTTATTGAGTTCAAATTATGAGCATAAAAGATTTTTTTTAAAAAAAATATATAAAATTCTTCAAACCGTCAATCCACTTGCTCTATAACTGTACCCACACAACCGAACCATTCTGTTTGAAAAAAGAATTATGCAATTATGGTTTATATTTTTATAAACCCGCATACTTTGGGTCGGGTGATATTTTACTTACAAAACCTTCTGTAGCCAATCGAGTACACCCCTAACCTCATTTATTATTTTTTAACAAATTACAACATGATTCCACTCATCGTGTGGCACGTGGAAGAAATTTCATATACGTGTCATACGACGAATGGAATCAGGTTGCAATTTGTTAAAAAATAATAGTTGAGGTTGCAAACTTAGATATTTTATAATTCATGTTGCAAACTCAAAAAGACATAATGATTCAGGATGTTATTGTTAAGGAAGTGCCCTTGAAGCCGATGTTGTAATCTATTCGGGGTTTTCTCGTAAGTTTTAATTAAAACCCTATGTAGTGCTAGTGTACACATGACAATTGTAGCACATAGGTGTCAATCCCACCGAGACGGAGGAAACCAACCAATCGCATCGTATTTCATTAATCAATAAACCGAATCAATCATTCAAGGGGTGTTCTATACTAACAAGCATGAACTAAACAAATTAACTGAATTAAACCAATAATGATGAGAAATGGGGAATTATGAGTTCATGCAATCTTATAGCAATGCATTGTTCAATGAATGTCGCATTTTCATAATTATCATCACAAAAATAAATACTAATTTTTCTCAAGATCAAGCACATGTACTCAATTAGTTCTCATCGCCTATTCTTATAATCCAATGTCTCCCTAATCAAACCATTAGCCTAAGATAACTGTAATTAATTAGCAGCGGCTTTGTTATACACCAACCAATTACCAATTGGTTATAGTCAAGTTAAATTTCTTTATACTTGAAACCCTAAGTGATACGAAATTCATTCCAAGTCTATTAGCATCTTTCGATCATCAAATAAACTCCAAACCATATCAAAGGTGATCAAGCTCTAATATGTCTATCAATCCAATTTTGTAACATAAAAATCATTCATCAACAACACATAACATATTCAATTCCAAGCCATCATCATTCCCCCTACGAGGGAATTAGCTACTCATCATCATCATCAATAGCAAAACACAATTATAGTGTAAAATACTCATACTCATAAGTAACGATTATAAAAATCTCCAAATTCAATCATAAAACAAAGTCTAAATTCAATCATAAAACAAAGTCTAAAACCAATTAACTAAGAGACATTAGTTTGCCCACTTGCGAAATACGAAATAACGTAATTAATTCGACATAGAAAAATCGAATGTTTGACGAGTTTGAAGAAGACCTAGGGTCCTTCTTCTCTCGTTTCTTCGTATCGTACTGTTGCGCTTCTAACTCTGGACTACTCTCTTTAGGTCTTAGAGTTTTCTCATATAAATACTCTCTCAATAAGTAAAAAGCCCAAAATTCCCGAGAGTCCACACCTGGGATGATTCGCGGCCGCCAATGGTCCAAGGCAAATTGATTTACGGCCACGATTCTTAAAGAATAGCTAAAATACTTTATCGGCTCTTCGCGGCCGCCAACTTTGCAGTGCAAAATTTCTCGTGGCTCCAAGTTTCCTCAGGTAGCTCCTCTTTTGGGTTTGTTTCATCGTTTTTACTCCAATCTTGCCAATTCCGACTCCTTGGTGGAATTTACCTGAAAAGGTCAAATTCACACAATAAATAGCTCATATTTGGCAAGAAAATATATGGAAAATAGGCTGAGTATTTTTCCCCTAACAAATACCCCCACACTTGAACCGTTACTCGTCCTCGAGTAAAAGCATCGTATCTAAGGGAGTTATATTCAAAAGAAGATAGCACAACCAAGAATTATCATTCAAACATCCTTTATCAAGTGTCTTAGTCAAATATTACTCTCAAATGCACATGCATGACAAAATAGGAGAGACATAACCTCGTGTCGTGTGTGGATAGGAACAATAAATGCAATACAATCACCCGGGTTACCTTATGGATTCATCTTAAGTGTTAGACAATCCTCAGAACTCACCGTATACCTCAATCTCTGTTAACTTAATGAGATCACAACTACGAATCATTAGGTCTTTCAATGTCTTGTAATGTATGCTCGGGGTTAGGTTATGATACATTTAGGATAGTGACTCAAAACACTGAATCTACACCTATATCCTACTTTGAAGCATCGTCTTTCATCTCGTAACTTGACTTTTTCTCCCCCACACTTGAACTTTTCATTCATCCACATCTATGTTGCACGGATACGGACAAGGCGACACGGACACGGGGATATGAATTTTTTCAAAATTTTAGGACACGACACGACTATATTATATATAAATAAATATATTTTATAAATATTAATTTATATGATAAAAAATATTCATAAGAGTATTTAATATTGTAAATTAAATAAAATACATACATAAGTTCATATTCAATTATTCATACAACGTTAACAATCTACATACGAAATTACAAATTCATTTAAATTCGTAAACAAAACTAAATTTAAACCATCAAAATACAATCAACATACAGAATTACAGATTCATTCAAATTCTTAAACAAAACTAAATTCAACCATAAACATACAAAGTGATTCAAATTCCTAAAAAGTAATTAAAAACTAAATTCTTAGCATTCAAGCAAAACCACAAAATAAACTAATGATTTAAAATATCATCAACATTATTAGTTTCTTCATCGACTTCATCCATAAATAAAATAGACTCGAGCTCTGGTTCATCAAGAGAGAGATTCACAATCTCTAAAATGCCAATATCATCCATTGACTCAAAAGCATCTCCTCCTACATCCCACATTTTAGTATCACCTTGCACATATTGCGGAGTCTTTCTTGATAAAAGTCGAAGGTTACTATGAACAAACACTAAATCTTGAGCACGTTGAGGAGCAATTTTATTCCTTCTTGCCGAATGCACAAAAGAGTAGATGCTCTAAGTTCTTTCAACACAAGAAGAGGAAGAAACATGGCCAAGTAACTTCATGGAAATAATTTGAAGGTTTGGAGCAGCTGAGCCATGAACTAACCACCATTTTATTGGATCCATTTCCCATCTATCACGCAAAGAATCTTCATAGGCAAAGTCTTCAAGACATCCAAAAAATTTGGCAAGCTCCACATTCACCTCTCGACGTGTATCTTCATTAGGAAAGAGATGCTTTAAACATATTTTCCTCATCCTAGAAACATCAACATCACTTTGAGGTTGAGTGAGGTATGGATGTTGAATTTGCCATTCCTTGGTAGAACATCTAAAAAAATTAAAGCATTACAATTTTATAAACTAAGCTTGAAGCATAAACTAAGATAATATATTTTATATACAACAAAAACATAAATTTGATTACCTTGGATCTAATGAATGGACAAGACAATGCAATGGTGTATTACTTTTGCTCCATCTATCCTCCAAAATTGCCAAAACAACACGCCAAAAGCTTGAATCCTTATTATCAGTTTTCATATCATGATTATAAATAGCTGCCTTTACTTTAGTTATCATAGTATCCCACATCTCATAAATCAAATGAAGGCAAGGCTTGTCTGTATCACATGCTCTAAGCATTTCATATATAGGATCAGTAAAATCAAGAATATAATCAATTGAATCCCACAAAAAATCATCCAACAACTTCTCTTTCACAATTCTCGCCTTATCAACATTGTCATCACGATAGCAAGACCATTGTTCACTAATAACCATACTTTGCAATTGTTTCTTTATGAGTTTAAACCTTTTCAGCATGATTATGACAGAAGTAAAGCGAGTCTCAGCAACAGCTAGAAATCTTAATTTGGAGAATTCGTTGAACATTGCAAGGCTCATAATGTGATTCATAATAAAATTCCTTATCAACACAACTGATCCAGCAACTTCAGTAATCTAATGACATTCTTCATATGTGATTTCATTTGACTCAGTATTTTTGGCTACACAAATATTCTTTAACGCAAGATTAAGAGTATGAACCACACATGGTGTCCAAAAGACATGAGGATAAGTTTTCTCAATTAGTAACCCAACAGCTTTACAAACAGGAGCATTATCAGTAATTATTTGAACCAAATTAGAAACTCCAACCTCTATCATTATTTCCTTGATTAGAGTAGAGATAAACCATTTGTCCTTATACTCCCCCTCATAGTTAACCGCCCGTATGAACATTGTTTCTCCCTCATTACAACCATAAAATTAATTAATGGCCTCCTTTGAGGATCTGTCCAACCATCACATACTAGAGTCACACCTTTACTTTTCCATGTGCTCTTAGTATATTCAAGAAAATTTTCAATATTTGTTTTCTCTTTATCCAATAACTTTGTTCTTAATGCATTATAGCTGTGAACTTTGGTGGAAAAGGATTTTCATTACTTGTGAAACCACAATACAACAACCCTATATATATATACAAGAGGGAAGAAACCCTAGAATAACCTACCAAAAATATCATCTTATACTAACCACATACAATATAAACATGTATTTAATATGCCTTTTAACACTCCCCCTCAAGCTGGAGAATATATGTCATATGTTCCAAGCTTGTTACAAAGATACTTCAATCTAACCCCATTTAAAGCTTTGGTGAACAAATCAGCCGCTTGATCATTGGTTTGGACATGAGTTGTTCTAATGACATTCTGGAGTACCTTTTCTCGAATAAAATGACAATCAACCTCAATATGTTTTGTTCTCTCATGAAACATGGGATTGTTAGCTTTATGGATAGCTGCTTGATTGTCACATACTAACTCTATCGGCTGAGCTTGCTGAAACCCGAGACTCTCTAACATGTTTTTAATCCATACTAACTCACAAGAGGTGTAAGCCATTGCTCGGTATTCTGCTTCAGCACTTGATCTTGATACCACATTTTGCTTCTTACTTTTCCATGAAACCAAGTTCCCCCCAACAAAAACACAATACCCGGAGGTAGACCTTCTGTCAGTTATGGCTCCGGCATAGTCAGCATTAATGTATCCAACAATGTCGAGATGACCATGATTCTTGTACAACAAACCCATGCCGGGTGACTTCTTCAGATATCTCAAAATTCTTATAACAGCATCCCAGTGAGAGGTTTTGGGTGAGTTGAGGAACTGACTAACGGTACTAACTGCAAATGAAATATCAGGACGAGTTACAGTTAGGTAGTTTAGTTTTCCCACTAGTCTTCTATATCTTTCCGGATTGTCTAATGGTTCTCCCTCGCTATCAGACAACTTTGTATTGACATCCATAGGAGAGTCAGCAGGTTTAGCTCCCAACATACCCGTTTCTGACAATAAATCAAGAGTATATTTTCGTTGAGAGAGTGAGATGCCAAGATGGGATCTGGCAACTTCAATACCCAAAAAATACTTCAACTCACCTAAGTCTTTTGTTTGGAATTCAGACTGTAAGAAAGACTTTAATTGTTGTATCCCCAAGTTGTCATCTCCCGTGATTACAATATCATCCACATACACAACAAGAAGAATAAGACCTGTGGATGTACGCATATGGAAGACCGAGTGCTCTACTGGACATTGATTCATGCCAAAAGAGATTATCGCTTTAGTAAATCGTCCAAACCAAGCTCGAGGGGACTGTTTTAACCCATATAGTGATTTCTTGAGGCGACACACCAATCTAGACTCCCCCTGAGCAACATACCCTGGAGGTTGCTCCATATAAACCTTTTCAGTAAGGTCACCGTTGAGAAATGCATTAGTAACATCCAACTGATGTAATGGCCAAGATAGAGTAGCTGCCAAAGAAATTAACAAACGAACAGAAGATATTTTGGCAACTGGAGAGAAAGTGTCAGAATAATCTAAGCCATAAACCTGGGTATATCCTTTAGCCACAAGACGGGCTTTAAGGCGATTAACAGACCCATCCGGATTAACCTTTACCGTATACACCCACTTACAACCAACAACAGACTTACCAGAGGGGAGAGGAACGAGCTCCCAAGTACCATTGTGCTTAAGGGCAGACATTTCCGTATCCATTGCCTCTTTCCAACCAGGATCAGAAATAGCCTCATGTAATTTGGTGGGAACATGTATAGAATCAATGGTAGAAATAAGGGAAGAAAATCTGGGAGATAGGTGATCATAAGACACGAAATTGGAGATGGGGTGGGAGGTGCAAGCACGTTTACCTTTACGAATGGCGATTGGTACTTCTAAATCTGATACTTGTTGTGTTGTAGGAGCTAAAGACGGGGGAGAGGACGTGTGAGGACATGAGACTGGAGGACTTACCGGTTGGCGACGTCGAACATACACCTGCAAGTCAGGATGTGATAGCCTCGCAACAGTAGGGGCGGGGGTTGGGTGGAGAGGGACGGGGTTAGGGAGGGTTATCGAGTTCTCAATTTCAGAGTACATATAGGAGGTGGAGAAATACGGTGTTGACTCAAAAAAGGTGACATCGGCACTTTGAAAGAACTTCTTAGACACGGGATCATAACATCGATAACCTTTTTGAGACCGAGAATATCCTACAAAAACACATTTAATAGGTCTAGGACTCAACTTGTCCATTGTAGGACTCATTTGATGGACAAAACAGACACACCCAAAAATACATGGTGGGAGTTTGAAAGTTGGTTCATTTGGAAATAAAACAGAGTGAGGAGAAATATTCCCTAACACAGCGGAAGGCGTGTGGTTAATTAAATAGCAGGCAGTAAGAACAGCATCTCCCCAAAAAGTTTTAGGAACATGTGCGTGAAACATAATTGTGCGTGCAACATCCAACAAGTGTCTGTTTTTTCTTTCAGCAACCCCATTTTGTTGGGGAGTGTAAGGACAAGAGGACTGGTGTAAATTGCCATTTGTAGTCAAGAAAGTATTGAAATCATTAGAGAAGTATTCTTTGGCATTATCACTTCTAAAGATACGAATTGAACATCCAAACTGATTTTTAATTTCAGCATAAAAAGCACAAAAGATAGAAAATAATTCAGAACAATCCCTCATTAAGAAAATCCAAGTGTTACGTGAAAAATCATCAACAAACGAGACGAAATAACGAAACCCTAAGTGAGATACAGTACGACAAGGACCCCACACATCAGAGTGGACGACATCAAAAGCACGTAATGCACGTTTATTTTCATGAGAAGAAAAAGAAACTCGACTATGTTTACCTAGTTGACATGACTCACATTCTAAAGACTCAATACGACCAAGATTGGGGACCAACCTTTTCAACTGACCAAGCGAGGGATGAACGAGACGACAGTGTATGTGGAATGGGGAGGCGGAGGCCTGACAAGCAGTGGTAGACGACGGTTCAATATGGTAAAGTCCTTGAGACTCATGTCCTGTTCCAATCGTGTCTCCAGTCTTTAGATCCTGTATCACAACCGAATCAGAACGAAAAGTAACCGAGCAATTGAGTTGTTTGGTTAATTTACTGACGGATAACAAACTGAAAGAAAGATTAGGAATGTATAAAACGGAAGATAGTGACAAGGAAGACGAATGCGGAACAGTACCAATGCCTTGAACTTTGGTTTGAGAACCATTGGCTAAAGTAACAGAGGGGAAGGAATTCGAATAATGAAGATTAGAGAAGACTGTCGGATTACCTGTCATGTGGTCAGACACACCAGAATCTAAAATCCAAGGCTTGGACATAGTATGGTTGGATAAAAAACAAGTGTTGGAGTTACCTAGTTGAGCAATAGAGGCAATCGGAGCGGAAACCTGTTGAGCACTTTGGTATTCAAGGAACTGCATGTACTCATCCTCTGACAAAGATATGTTCTTGGATGAAGAGGGGTTGCCCGGTGCTAGAGAAACGGAAGAGGCTACATCAGCCTGCGTACTCATTCTGGAATAACTGGTCACGTTTCCGATGGGGACAGGGAAACCACGAGATTGGACAGCGGAGGCGGCGGACTGCGCGCGTACGTCTATTAACTGAGAAAAGAACAAACTGTAGGTGGTGGACAGCCACCCAGTGCCGAGACTGGGAAAAAATTCGGGCGGGGGACAGCCACCGAAAGTTACTGAAGCGGAGGACAGCCGTCGGAAAAAAAAATTAGGGTTTACGGATGAACTAAAATTTGGCTCTAGATACCATGTGAACTTTGGTGGAAAAGGATTTTCATTACTTGTGAAACCACAATACAACAACCCTATATATATATACAAGAGGGAAGAAACCCTAGAATAACCTACCAAAAATATCATCCTATACTAACCACATACAATATAAACATGTATTTAATATGCCTTTTAACAATAGCTTGGTGGGATATAACCTGCGATGTGGTTGTTTGCAGCAAAAGAGAATGCTCTCACATAGTAAGGATTTCGAGCAAGATTAAATGGAACCCCCCCTCCCTCCCGCGCGAATAAAACATCCTTGCTATTTCTCCATCTAATTGCTTTCTAACTTGAAGATTAAATGATTTCTCCAAGGCACTATCACCCCCCAACGTTTCTTTTCTTAGGTTCATACGCTTCTTGTCTAAAAGATGGTATATTCATTGAATCCATTGACATTGAATAAGAAGAAGATTGAGTAGAACTACAAACAGAACGAGGTAAAGGAACCATTTTGGGTGAACAAGATTCCCTCTTTTGAAGTGCTTCTTCTTCTAACCTCAACATGTCATTTATTTTTCCAACCGTTACTTTTGGGCATGCCTTAATCCCAAATCCTGCAGTTTTCAACAAATGTGCCTTTACCCTTGAATATGTGCCTTTATATGTTGTCTTAAAAAAACTACAAGTAAAAGCAATATTCCCACCACCTTCACTACTTTTCTCTTTTTCCATGACATACCTCCACAAAGGCTGAAATTCATTAGGAGATGGTGCTTCAGCTCCCCCGCTATGACTTGCATCATCCATATCAATTTTCCACCAATTTAATAGAAACACACTGTTTAATCAAATTGAAAATGGAAAAAGAAAAAACAATAGTAGATAACCTCAAGAAAAATGTATCTAGTTACATCCCAATTACATATGTTATCCGAAATTGACCAAACCAATTCTAAACCTATTAACTTTGCCACCATAAAAATTATACCTGACATACCAATCTGTACAGTGTCTTTTTTCAATCATTGAAGTAGTTAAATTAGTGAAACTCCCTGTAAATTTGTTAAAACTAATGAATTTCTTTCAAAAAAGAGTTGAATCAATTTCTTTAAATCTGTAAGGCATTAATTCCATTACATTATATGTATATAATTGTTTCGTGGCTATAAGCGGTAGGCTATAATCATACTAGCAACAATCTTGAAAAAGAAAAATACATTAATTAGAATGTCTGATAAGCAAATAACTCCAAAATCAAAATTAGTTTCAAAATGATTCATATTACAAAATCAGAACTCCAAAAAAATTATTAGAGTAATATACTAGTATCACATAATAAAGAACTTAAAAAATATTGGATTTTTGGATCGTTTCTTACCGCAAGAAGAATCCAAGACGGTTTTAGCGTTCCTTCTTCCTTTTTCTTACCGCAAGGAGCAACGTATATCAGTGATAAAACGCAAATTAGGGCTTAGGGTTCACTGTTCAATTTGGGAGAAGAAAGACTGAAAAAGGAAGAGGTGGAAAAAGTGATTGATTGAACCAAGAAATATCTGTGAACTTTTTAATTTTCAGTTCCACCTCCCCACCCCCCCACCCTAAAAAAAAGTTGGAAATATATTAAAATAGCATCAAAAACTTAGTATTATTATAAAATATACCCCGCCGTGTCCATGTCGTGTCAGACACGCCTGAGTGTCCGAATTATTTTTATTTTTTTTAAATTTAGGACACGTATCAGCCGTGTCGGACACATGTCGGAGCCGTGTCCGATGCATCTCCGTGTCCGACACTGCACGGGGGGCGATTTTCGGAGTGTCCGTGCATTAGAGATTCACATTCTTTTCCTTTTTCAACACTTTTTCGTTTCTTTTCTTTTATCTTTTTGCTTTTTCTTTTCTTTTCTTTTCTTTTCTTGATTTTTCTAGCAATATTTTTTTTCTTTTGCACATTCTTCGAGATATACAATCAAGCTTCTATTATGAATATAAGAGCAAATTCAGTATCTCAAGAATAAAAGGGGTGATTAAATCATGGTTGCGCTTCGGCTTGTATCACTGGCTAGAAAGAAACATAAGCACAACTCTAAAGCCTCAAATGGGGTCAATAGGTCTAGCGTTATTTAGTGAAAGGCTAAAATTTTAAGGCTAAGATTTCAAGACAACGAGGGCCTAAGTCCTTTTCTTCATTACTCACCAACTACACTTCACTTTGAAAGAAGACCTGGCAAATTCCAATTCATGACTAAACTTATTCAAACTCATAATTGTCCCCCTAGGTAATCGACATTACATAAATTGTTCATCGATTGTGCTCAAAATTCGAGGATATAGCAATCTACTATTTCTATCACACAATGCACACAAGCTTACAACACTTAACCTTGAAACTCAACAAAGTTTGAAATCATGATTATCTTGGCAATTTCAAAAACTTTTATATAACTCCATCAAATATGCAATTTTTCATCAAAATACGAGTAATGGTGCAATTATCAAGCATAATCATCTCCATCCCTTTCCCCACACTTAGAGATAAGCATTTCCTCATGCGAAAATAATTCGAAATTAAGGAGAGAAAGTGAGAGATACTCCCTTGTATTTTGATGACATTCTGGCAACGATTCATATGGATATTTGTGCTTCCACCTTTTCAAACCTACTCAACAAACAACAAAAGATCACGACTGATGGGTGCCGAAACCACCAAATAATATTCCTAAACTACCAAACACAATAAATTATGTATAGTGGTAAAGGGTCGATCCCACAGAGATTGGTTGGTTCTATTAATCTCCGATAGCCAAGCAAACAAGCAACTAAAATAAAACAGGGGGGTTAACGTAATTAACTAAAGTGCTAAAAATAAATAACAACCTGAAAGTAAATACTAACTAAAGAACATAAAATTAAAGTATCTAGGAAATAATACTCTAGTCAAGTTATTCGTATGATTCAAGCTAATGATTCGATCATAGGTGCAATAGTAAACTTCAATTCCATTTGATAGATTGGCTGCGGTGGACAACAACCTTTGCACACCCTAGTCCTTTCTTATTTTTACAATGATTATGAGACGCTCATTAACCATCTTCTTATCACAAAAGCAGTCTTAAAGATACGATCCTAAGATTTAACTTCGTGACAGCATTAATCATGAAAAGGACACCAATCTTAACTAACAAACTCAAGAAGCTTGGAATGTTTAAGTCATTACACATGCATCTCATCACTATCAAGCAAACATGGTGGTAAGCCTTCAATGATGTGTAACTCTTAGGCACATCTAACATGACAATTACGGATCAAGTTATTTGTGCAGTCTAGAAGGACAAATATCAGGACAATAGTTGATCAGAAAATTATCCCAAAACAAGTCCATACATTTCGAACAAGAAGCATGCATATACCAAGGGATTCGAAGCCATAAGAGATTCAATTAGACCTCCCAAATCATAGCATGAATCACTAAATAACTTAACTAGAATAGAAGTACTTAGCTGCTGGTCATATATACAAAATATTCAGATATTAAACTGATCAAGAACTGAAAATAAACCAACCAAATCAAGCTACAAAAGATGGATTAAAGTTCTTTATAATCTATGCTTGTAATGCAACTAAAAAGAGGAAAGGAAGAGGAAATCTTGCTCTTGGCCGAAACAAGGGATTCATCCCCTGTTCTTGCTCTGCTCCAGCAGCAGCAGCTGCTACGTTTCTCCCCTTTCAGCTCCCAAAGGTTGAGTTATGTTGTTTTGCTTCTAAATCTAGCTTATGAAACTAAGTTTTGCAAGTTGGGCATACACTTTAAGGCAAAGATTCCTTTTGCAATTCCCAAAATCGTGTACTTCAGTATTGAAATGCACAAAACTGAGTTAGAGCAGCTGCAAGTCTCTGCTGCGTCGCCCTTAGCTTAAGGGATGATCATAGCTTACGGTCATGGCTCAGTTCATTTTCTGCACTTGGCGATTCTTTTAGTCCAGCTTTGCATTAATCCTTTATTTTAGCTCCAATAGACCTATAAAGACATAATTAAGCCAAATTAAGTATATTTTCAGTTAAATACAAGGGGAAAAATTAAGACAATCAAGGCACGAATTACACACTAACAAATCCCCCCACACTTAGACTTTGCTTGCCCTCAAGAAAATTGAAACTAGACTTCAAGCAAGGTTATCCTCTAACCACTACAGCCCCACAGTTTATCAATGAGAAAGTTTGAGCACTAAAATGAGTTTGATAACAAGTCTCCACAGCCGTCAAGATGGAAAAGAACAAATTCTAAGTATTTAACTTGCTAGAGAATGTTAGGGAATTTAGAATTCATTTAATAATGCAGGTTCACCATGTAGCAATTATAACATGTGATCAAAGGGTACTTGTTTTGGACTGTCTAAATTCCAACAAAACAAAAGAAAAAGTGAGGGTTCCAAAATTACACTTATACCAAAATTCAAAAAGTTATCTATTTCAGGTGTCATAATACCGCTTTGGTAATGTATGACTATCCCTAGACTGCACTAAGTGCATCACTCATGGTCACCCATTTTTCAATTTATGATTTGTATTTAGCATTAGGTAACCAGCGGAGTGAAACGAGCAGATTGCATCAAGCAAATGGCTGAAACAGCCTTATTCAGAGAGCAATGGCTTTAAAAGCCTTATTTAGAATCTAAATGGATGAAGCAGCCTTGTTCATAACCCTCAATCAACATTACTTATCATCATTCTGCATCATTAAGCTTCCAGCTTTAGACAGTCCAAAAATTACACACTTTTTCACACATGAAGGTCCAATTTATTGCATGCAACTTTAATTTTCATCCATTAATCCAAATTCAGGAACATTCTCTAGTAGAGTAAAAAACTTAGGGAAAATTGCAAAATTGGTATACCATTTCCCCCCATTTAGCCAATCTGGTACACTAATTTTCCGGTGAGCAAATAAACCCCGTAACTCCCAAAAATAAGCAATTTAGTGCACATTTGACCCGAATAACGCACAACCCACCGGAAATCCGACCCATATGATAATGTGGGTTGGATTTCAATATGGGTCGACTTAGCGTAAAAGTGACACGTGTCCATATGAGTCGGATTTCCGGCGGGTTGTGAGTTATTCGGGTCAAATGTGCACTAAATTGCTTATTTTTGGGAGTTATGGGGTTTATTTGCTCACCGGAAAATTAGTGTACCAGATCGGCTAAATGGGGGAAGATGGTATACCAATTTTGGAATTTTCCCCCAAAAACTTATAAGTTTGCTCAATTCCAAGAATCAGACATGGAAATTCATGCTATTTCAACTATTTTTCATGTTAAAAAATTCTCAAATTAAAACATATTGCACATGGTCAGGTTCAAACTAACACAGCTGCACAAAAACACACCAAAAGGAACTAAGGACCTGAGCAAAAAGAGCTAAAAAGACTAACAACTAGGCTATCAAATTAGGCAGAAATAAAATAGGACCAATCAAACAAACATGCAAAATAATCATCTTTACATGCTTTTCATCCTCTACTAATCCAGCCAAAATATTCATAAACTACCAGAATAACTCCCCCACACTTATTCCACATTATCCTGAATATATAATAAAAGAAAAGGTAAGAGCATGAGGACTCCCCTGAATGCATTTATTGAAACTGTGAGGGGTTCATGAGGCTAAGGGATGATCATCCTTTGCAGTCTGGGTCCTGGAAACCCTGTTTCTGCCAAAATCCAAAAATTACACAAAAAGCGGTTCTTAGTCAAGAAACACAGAGAAACAAGAAGTAAATAACAGTAAATCAAAAAGAATTGGGTTGCCTCCCAAAAAGGGGCCCTTGTTTAACGTCCTAGGCTAGACGATGTGTTGCATAACATGTCTTCAATTGAAATCCTTCACATCTTTCATTGGAAAACCTGCATAAAATAGCTTCAAGTAATGTATGTTCAGAATTAACAGGTCCCCATCATGGCTGTTGAAACCCCCTATATCATAAAGTAGCATGTGAGTACATAAAACAACTCTTTTCCATTTATAACTAAGCTTATTAGGAAATAGACTAAACAGGGATTGATAAAACAACCACTTAGCTCCATCAAAGCAAGATTTCCTAAAAAGAAATTGAGAGTGAGAGCTAAAAACATTTTTATCATCATATCTTAGCTCAAAATATGCACCACATGGAAGGGGAGTAACAAAATCCATATCATTTAAACAAAATAACTCACTAGGAGACTTTATGGAATCAAACATAGCAAATTTAACAACATTTCCATTAAATTCCATTGTGAGTGTGTGATCAAACTCATTGATTTTTGTTTTGGATATATCAAGAAAAGGCTTTCCTAACAAAACATCAAATGAGTTATCAACTACCAAGAAGTCCATGGGAAAGATCATGCCATCAACTTGAATTAAAACATTTTCCAACATGTCCTTAGGATAAACAATTGTTCCATCATCAAGTTGAATCATCATACCTGTTTTTCTCATGGAATTAATATGCAAATGTGAGCAAATAGACAAAGGCATCAAATTAGTAGAGAAACTACCATCTCATAAAGCTCTATCAATCCCAATAGTTCCTATCTTACATGGAATAGCAAATAAACCTTTAACATTACTCACTTGAGGTATCTTTTCTTGAAGGATATCAGAGAAATGCTTTCCAATACTTACCTTCCCATAACAAGGCATGCTTTCTTTAGTTGCACATAATTCTTCAAGAGAATTCATATATTGAGCCATAGATTTAATTACATCATGTAATGGAACATTTAACTCAACATTGTAAAGTGCCTTTAGGAACTTTGATTCATCATTTTGGAACTCTGATTCATATTTTTGAAACTCAACATACCTCTGTACAGTTGGCTTTGGGCTAATCAAAGGTTGAGATTGTACAGCAGGTCTGGATTCCTCGTCTGACCTTAAGCTGTGGTCATCCCTTATGCTCATGTCTGTTGTACAGTCCTGCTCTGTTTCTTTGTCAATTTTCTGGACTGCTATGATACATTCTGTTTCAGCCCCTGTTTTGTGAAGTGAGTGTTGTCCTTCTTCAAACTCCTCCTTACTCTTCAATTCAGACATGGAAGAAGTTAATTGGCTCAACTCGTTCTTCAAGCTTTGAACGCACGTTTGGAGTTCTTGCATATTGTTCCTTGTCTCTTGTTGATATTGTTGCATATTTGATCTTGTCTCCTATTGAAATTGTTGTGTATTAATCATAAATGCTTTAAACATTTCTTCAAGATAAGTACCTGGATTGGAAGTGGGATATTGTTGTGGAGGTTGAAACGTTGTGCCTATATCACAGTCTTGCTTTGTTGGTTTCGGAAGAAGTTCCTCATCAAGCAAGGGACATCTATCAGTATGGTGAGGGCCTGTGCACACTCCACATTGCTCGGTTATGGTCCAAAAATGAGAAAAACGATCATTAGGGAACAAAGGACATTCGTTTGTTGGATGGTCACTCGTGAAAATTTCACAAACATCTTTTTGAGTGTATGAAGCCATCAATGACAACAACTTGATTCCCTGGATTGACTTCTCTGCACAAACAACACTAAGCTATTAAAAGAAAAACAAAACCGATTAGAACCAATCCCCGGCAACGGCGCCAGAAATTTGATGGGTGGCGAATCCACCAAATAATATTCCTAAACTACCAAACACAATAAATTGTGTATAGCGGTAAAGGGTCGATCCCAAAGAGATTGGTTGGTTCTATTAATCTCTGATAGCCAAGCAAACAAGCAACTAAAATAAAACAAGGGGGTTAACGTAATTAACTAAAGTGCTAAAAATAAATAACAACCTGAAAGTAAATACTAACTAAAGAACATAAAATTAAAGTAGCTAGGAAATAATACTCTAGTCAAGTTATTCTTATGATTCAAGCTAATGATTCGATCATAGGTGCAATAGTAAACTTCAATTCCATTTAATAGATTGGCTGCGGTGGACAACAAGCTCTGCACACCCTAGTCCTTTCTTTTTTTTACAATGATTATGAGACGCTTATTAACCATCTTCTTATCACAAAAGCAGTCTTAAAGATACGATCCTAAGATTTAACTTCGTGACAGCATTAATCATGAAAAGGACACCAATCCTAACCAACAAACTCAAGAAGCTTGGAATGTTTAAGTCATTACACATGCATCTCATCACTATCAATCAAACATGGTGGTAAGCCTTCAATGATGTGTAACTCTTAAGCACATCTAACATGACAATTACGGATCAAGTTATTTGTGCAGTCTAGAAGGACAAATATCAGGACAATAGTTGATCAGAAGATTATCCCAAAACAAGTCCATACATTTCGAACAAGAAGCATGCATATACCAAGGGATTCGAAGCCATAAGAGATTCAATTAGACCTCCCAAATCATAGCATGAATCACTAAATAACTTAACTAGAATAGAAGTACTTAGCTGCTGGTCATATATACAAAATATTCAGATATTAAACTGATCAAGAACTGAAAATAAACCAACTAAATCAAGCTACAAAAGATGGATTAAAGTTCTTCATAATCTATGCTTGTAATGCAACTAAAAAGAGGAAAGGAACAGGAAATCTTGCTCTTGGCCGAAACAAGGGATTCAGCCCCTGTTCTTGCTCTGCTCCAGCAGCAGCAGCTGCTACGTTTCTCCCCTTTCAGCTCCCAAAGGTTAAGTTATGTTGTTTTGCTTCTAAATCTAGCTTATAAAACTAAGCTTTGAAAGTTGGGCACACACTTTAAGGCAAAGATTCCTTTTGCAAGTCCCAAAATCGTGTACTTCAGTATTGAGACGCACAAAACTGAGTTAGAACAGCTGCAAGTGGACCAAGTTACAAGAAAGGAAAGTCAGCCGCAACTGTTGACCAGAGTCTCTGCTGCGTCATCCTTAGCTTAAGGGATGATCATAGCTTACGGTCATGGCTCAGTTCATTTTCTGCACTAGGCGATTCTTTTAGTCCAGCTTTGCATTAATCCTTCATTTTAGCTCCAGTAGACCTATAAAGCCATAATTAAGCCAAATTAAGTATATTTTCAGTTAAATACAAGGGGGAAAATTAAGACAATCAAGGCACGAATTACACACTAACAAATCATGTAGAAATTTGATGAATTAGGACTTCAAACAACCACACAACAATTCAAAATCAATGCTAGCACGTATCCAGCCAAAGCATCATTTAATCAAGAAAACCATGTCTACTAACTATGTAAGTCTATCAAATAATTAAAACATCAAGTCATAATCATCCAACAAACTATAGCAGAAATAGTCAATAACAAAGTTTTTAAAAAATTAAAATCCAATCACATAAAGGCTAGCATCATCCCCTCTTCTTCTGTCCATGGCTTTGATTTTCTTCTCTCTTACCAAGAGCTCATCCAACTCCTCCCTAATCCTTTTCACATTCTCCTTTGCTTCCTCGGCCTTCTCTATCGCATCATGTAGCTCAGCAAGCTTGTTGTTCCTTACTTTCTTAAGACGAGATTCCTTGGGTAGAGGAAATTTGGTACGAAGCTCCTTTGGCATATCCTTGATTCGTTTGAAACCGGAATCGTAACATATCCTTAGGCGTTTTCTCTCTCAAGGAGGCCACCAAAGCACCCAATCATCAATCTCATCCGGCCTTTCGACTATTAGCTTCATGTTCTCCACTATTTGAGTTCAAGAGTGCAATCTATTGAGTGAGGCGCTATATCGGGATAACATCCAAACTCCTCGGCGATCAAAGTGATGAACCAGCCACGAGTAAGGCTTGAATCATCGCTTTCGGTGACCCTTTCCATTGCATCCATAATTAAATGCATCCCGTTGACTTTTATGCCCTGTTGCATGCAACACATTATACACAACTCCTCGTATGTGATTGCCTATTAATAATTCCTCGCACCAACTCGGGTTACCAAACTCTTATGTATGATCCTCTACATTAGATCACTAATATCTTTGCTCAAACTTTCGTCTAGATCGAAGGATGTGTACCTATCTCGTGCAGAAAAGGCTCTCCAAGCCATGCCCATCTCACACTCTAGCCACTTATCACTATACATGCTTGCCCCGGGAGAAAATCCTTAAATATCCGTAAGCTCGTTATATGCTAGTGTATGCTCAACCCCGTTCATTTGAAACATGATGTGGTAGGGCTTTCATTTGAACGTGGTATAGAACTCCTGAATAAGATTATAATATGTGTAGAGTGAGACATCTAGGAAAGTCTCCCATCCGTTGTTCTCATAACACTTTCGGATTGGTTTCAATAGAGATAGGTATGCAAGGAATTCTTCATCAAACATAAGAGTGGGGCGAATGCTTCTATGCCAAATAGGTGTGTTAAAAGGATGAAATTTTGTTACCTTGATCTTGTTTGAAGTTCAAATTGGTGGAATTGGGCTGAATTTTCTTACTAGATTAATTGCTTGAGGAGGAAGTATATGTAGGCAAGAGTTAAAATTGGATGAATTGGGGAAGAAGGAATCCAATAAGGTTTTAAAAACCTGATCCGGATCGATTGGTGGCCGCTAAGAATTTAGCCATGACAGGATCGCGGCCACCAACTCTGGACTCAGAGTTGGTCAAAAGCAGGCCGATTAGCATCCGCTAAAAGAATTGTGAAGAGATATTGGCGGCCGCTAAGCGTGATTACGTGTTTCTGCCTTAATGGATTGGCAGCTATTAAGAAAAGGTGCGCGGCTGCTAGGGACTATTCCCGATCGTCGAGAAGAAACTGCCTGGAGCTACTAGACAGGGGTTTGGCGGCCACGACTTTCTTATGAAGAATTCATTGACGGCCGCCAACTCTGGTAATCAGCAAACAATAATCGGGTCACCCCGACACCAAATAATTCAAATAGGCAAATTTCTTCACTCAATTGACATAATCATGCAACATCAAAATTTCACTCTAAATCAACTTTACACCATTTCACACACATGCTAAAAGTTTTCAACAATTATCATGCTTTTATTCCTACCAATTCAATTTCACATAAACAAATTTATGCCATGCGAAAATTCCCAACCATACAAGTAAAATCATCAATACGAGTCAAATACTTGTCACCTCAATGGACCTTAATTTTGTTCACTTGCTTGATCAATCCACACATTAATTCTTGCACAAGAGAGAAACAAAACACTTTACATCTTCTATAACCTATAAGACTCAACAAAAACAGCGAAAATAAAGGAAAAAATGGTAGTTCTAAGTTATAGTCGTTAGCTTGACTTTTTGAGTTTATTCTTTTAAGCTCTAAAATGTGAAATCACACGGTGTGACCACTTTCTTCTCCTTTTTGTTCATGGCTCTCAAAGCACGAACTTTCACTACTATATCTCCAATCAAAATCTCCTCAATTATCGGGCTCATTCCGGTGATATTCGCAATCAATTCTTGAGGGCTCTTAGATCGTTTTCATGACGTTGGGGGACTTGGTTCTTCCTTCATTTCTATTTCGAGACTCGAAAGATTTTCTTCCTCCTCAGACATCCGAAATACTAGCTCACCCTTTCTTATATGACAACATTGACTGTCAACTGATCAATTTTCTTGCTCAAAACTTCCATCTTTGCACTGATGGCAGTCAACCCATCCAACTCTATCTTTCCAGCTATTGCATTAACCGGTTTGACAATGCCCCTCTCATGAGTCCAACTATCATTAGCAGCCATGTTTTCTAACAATTCAGCAGCTTCATCCGAAGTCTTAGCCATGAATGCTCCACAAGCGATAGCATCAATCATGACTTTCATATTCTGATTCATTCCGTTATAGAATGTTTGTACCAAAAGACAAGAGGGAATTCCATGATGAGAGCATTTTCTCTATAAGTCCTTAAATCTATCTCATGTTTCATAAAGTGACTCTTCATCCAATTATCGGAATGAAGTGAGATCATTCCTATAACGAACTGTTTTGCTAGGTGGAAAGTACTTAGCCAGAAAGGCCTTGGAAAGTGTATCCCAAGTCTGCATGGTTTCATTAGGTAATACACCTACCCACATTCTTGCTTGGTCCCTAAGACAAAATGGGAATAAACGGACTTTGATTGCATCATCGGAGACATTATTTATCTTGAAAGTTGCACAAACTTCCAAAAAATAGGAGAGATGATTGGCGGGGTCCTTGGTAGCTAATCCTCCAAACTGATTTTGTTGAAGAAGGTTGATGGTGGAAGCCTTGATTTCGAAATTATTCACAGCAACGGTAGGCCGGACTATGTTGTTTTGAATAAGTCCAACATCAGGCATTGCATGGTCTTTCAAAGCCATTGGGGGTGGATTTTGGCCATTCCCCAAATTACCATTTCTTTTGTTCTGAACTTCACCATTAGCAACATTCCCCGAATCTTCGTGATTAAGGGAGACTCTACCGTCATCCATTGGAATGGTATTCAGCTGTTCGCTTTGTCTGCTTTCTTTTCGGAGTACATGAAGGGTTTTCTCGATTTCTAGATCAATCTCAATGAGGTCTAGGCATCGAGTTCTTCTCATGCACCAAGCCTGCAAAAGAAAATAGCCAAAATCAAACCAATGAAATGAAACAAAAAGCAAAAAATAATGATCTAAATCATAAACTACTAATATTGAGTGAGAGTGGTTACGAACAACCGTCCCCGGTAACGACACCAAAAACTTGTTCGAGATTTTCTCAAAAGTTTTAATTAAAACCCTATGTAGTGCAAAGTGTACACATGACAATTGTAGCACATAGGTGTCGATCCCACATAGAAGGAGAAAATCAACCAATCGCATTGTATTTTTATTAATTGATAGATTGAATCAATCATTGAAGGGGTGTTCTATACTAACAAGCACGAACTAAACAAATTAACTGAATTAAACCAACAATGATGAGAAATGGAGAATAATGAGTTCGTGGAATCTTATAGCAATGCATTGTTCAATGAATGTCGGATTTTCACAATTATCATCATAAAAATATGTGTATTAGTTTTTCTCAAGATCAAGCACATGCACTCAATTATTCTCATTGCCTATTCTCATAATCCTGTCTCCCTAAACAAGCCATTAGCCTAAAATGACTGTAATTAATTTGCAGCAGCTTTGTCATACACCAACCAATTACCAATTGCTTAGAGTTAAGTTAAATTTCCTCATACTCGAAACCCTAAGTGATATGAGTTCATTCCAAGTCTATTAGCATCTTTCGATTATCAAATATACTCTAAACCAAATCAAAGGTGATCAAGCTCTAATATGTCTATCAATCCAATTTCGTAACATGAAAATCGTTCATTAACAATACATCGCATATTCAATTCCAATCCATCATCATTCCCCCAACGAGGGAATTAGCTCCTCATCATCATCAATAGCAAAACACAATTATAGTCTAAAATACTCATACTCATAAATAACGATGATAAAAATCTCCAAATTCAATCTTAAAACAAAGTCTAAAACCAAACTAAGAAACATCACATTACAAGAAAATAGGCGAATTTCGAAGGAGAATTTCGAGGGAAATATTCCATCAGAATTCCCTCTGAAATTTTCGAGGGAATTCCGAGGGAATTCACCAAATTAATTTCCAAGGGAATGTTCCTCGAAAATCCCTGGAAAAAATTAGCCCCAAGGTTAGCCGCCAAGCTTTCCGAGGGATTTCCGAGGGAATATTCCCTCGAAAATGTTCACATATTTAAATCTTTAATTTTTCGAGGGATTTTCGAGGGAAAAATACCTTATAAAATTAAAATTTATTTCATTTTAAATTAAAATTAGTTTCCAAGGGAATTATTCCTTAGGAATTATTACATATTTAAATCTTGAATTTTTCGAGGGAAAATACCCTCAGAAAACTTAAACTTATTTAATTTTTAAATTAAAATTAATTTTCGAGGGATTTCTAAGGGAAATATTCCCTCGAAAATATTTAAATATTTAAATCTTGAATTTTCCGAGGGAATTTTCCCTCAAAAAATTAAAACTTATTTAAGTTTTAAATTAAAATTAATTTCTGAGGGAATATTCCCTCGGAAATTAATTTGATAAATTTCCTCGTAATTCTCTCGCAATTCCTTCGGATTTTCGAATAGTTATTTTTTAAATTATAAATTATATAATAATTTATTGAACTTAGTTACAATCCATGATAATTATACATATCATTAGTAAAATAAGATACATATATATATATATATATATATATATATATATATATATATATATATATAATCAAACTTTCGACTAGTATATATTTCAAGCGATACCATTGCATATGTTCGTGTTTAATTATTTATAATGAAATTGAATTTTGTTTCTACATATTTGTAGCAAGATATTTTTTTATTTAATTCATTAAAAAAATAAAACTTTATGGTATTAAATCGAACAATTAAAAGTAATTTTTTCTCTTTTTTGAATTTCTATGTTATGCTTAATTCCGGGGGAAAGTGGCAACTCCCTCGGAATCCCCTTGGAATTCCCTCGAAATTTTCAATAGTAATTTTTAAAACTAAAGAGTATATAATATTTTAATGAACTTAATTACCATTCAAGACAATTATAAATATTATCAGTGAACTAAGAAAGATAATGGTATATATTAAATTAGTAAATTGTAAGTTATACATACACACACACACCACACACACACACACATATATATATATATGTGTGTGTGTATGTGTGTGTGGTCACGGGTAATTTTCCGACTAATATTTCGGGCGCAATATCATCGTTGATGTTCGTGTTTAATTATTTATAATGAAATTGATTTTTGTTTTTACATATTTGTCGCAAGAAATTTTTTATTGAATTCATTAAAAAATTAAAAACTTATGGTATTTTATCGAATAATTAAAAAAAAAATTCTCTTTTTTGAATTTCTATGTTATCCTTAATTTCGAGGGAGTTCCGAGGGAAAGTGACATCATTTCCCTTGGAATTCGCTTGTTTTCTTGTAGTGTCAGTTTGCATACTTACGAAACACGAAATAATGTAATTAATTCGATATAGAAAAACCGAATGTTTGACGAGGTTGAAGAAGACTTGGGGTCCTACTTCTCTTCTTTCTTCGCAACGTACTGCTGCGTTTCTAACTCTGGACTCCTCTCTTTAGGTCTTAGGGTTTTCTCATATAAATACTCTCTTAGTAAGTAAAAAGCCCAAAATTCCCAAGAGTCCACGCCTGGGATGATTCGAGTCCGCCAATGTTCCTAGGTAAAGTGATTCGCGGCCGCGATTCTTAAAGAATCGCTAAAATGCCTTTTTAGATCTTTGTGGTCACCAACTTTGCAGTGTAAAATTCCTTGTGGCCACAAGTTTCCTCGGCCAGCTCCTCTTTTGTGCTTGTTTCATCATTTTTGCTCCAATCTTGCCAATTTCGACTCCTTGGTGGAATTTACCTGAAAAGGTCAAATTCACGCAATAAATAGCTCATATTTGGTAAGAAAATGTGTAGAAAATAGACCTAAAATATCGAGTATTTTTCGCCTAACATAATCTGCTTAGTGCTTTTCCTTCGGAAATCACATACAGTTTTTGAATAATAAACGGACTGATTTGATCATAAGGCAACATTTCTTATATGCTCTTGTTTGATTGTATGTTTACTTTAACTGGGCATGTATAAGAACTCATCTATTCTAATTAACTTATAGGACTCACTCACTTAGGAGAAGTGGTTCATGAAACGAGCCCTAAATCACGTAAGTTAAGATTAGAAATCACTCTAAGCCAATGAGTCTAATAGATAGTGGG
Source organism: Lantana camara (assembly GCA_037501455.1). Lineage (NCBI taxonomy): Eukaryota > Viridiplantae > Streptophyta > Magnoliopsida > Lamiales > Verbenaceae > Lantana > Lantana camara. The sequence goes on along the minus strand of CM074855.1, from coordinate 21,661,464 downwards.
AGCGTCGATATGACTCATTTGTGGCTTGCTCGTATGATCAGGCCCTTAAGAAGGATCACCTTGTTTCATGGGGTGTAAAGTGTATGGTTGATACGTGCGTGATACACGGGGTTGCTCATTCCTATTTGATGAGTATGCTGAGGTGTCCCGTGTGAGAAGATTCCTAAATAGGAAAGGAAGTTTCTAATTCTGAAAATGAAAACTTCCAGATTAGGAAATATCTCATGAGTTATTGATGTGATTAATTAGTCCTTAGACTTGAGATTCCATCGATACTTTATGTGAGCTTACTTTGTAATCTTAGGTATAGGCCTAAAAGGATGTCGCCCGAGACAGCTGAATTACGGCTTATATTGGGCTACAAAAGTGGCACATGAAAGCATATGAGAATCAATAAAGGACCTACACTTGCTTTAGAAAATTGATCTTTTATTGTGTAAGTCATTCATATGCCATCTCAGAGTCCTTGGCCAAGGCAAAGGATCGAGATCAAGAAAGGAGTTTCTTGTATCGAGTTCTTGTATCGAGATCAAATGGATATGAAATGAACTTAACATTAAGATCGAGATTATTAGGGTTCTAATTATTTCCTTACCCTAGATCTTGATTGAGAGATGGGATGTAGGAGGACCTTATTTCAGATATGTCAATGACTTAAAAGTTCTTTCGAATTGATACATTCTTATTCAACTAGGGGTCAGACACCTGTTGAAAGACTATGGTAGAATGATATGTGAACTAATTTATTAATAAGAGTATTAATTAATTAGTGTCACTGCTATTTGAATAAAGAATGTAGAGGGTCACACACAAATGCTGTAGGAAAACACGAATCAGAAAGCAGCGGAAATATAAAAATTTTCCAACAAAAAGGATCTTGGAGTCGCAATCGTGTATCCAAATTCGTAGGGATAAGAAACTTACTTTCTTAATTGTCTTTCTTGAAGCGTTTCAAGCCACCCAAGAACGTTCTTCTCGCGGCTTGATCCCCTCTCCTTGGTAAAGCTCGAATCTTCAAACTTCTAACTTGAAGCTCTCTAGAGATAGTCCACCAACTTGATCACAATCTAACTAGTAAGGATGCTAGTTCTCTAGTTAGTGTTTAGGCTTAACCTAGGGTTTCGTTTATCTTGGAGAAGGGATAGTGTTCAACACATGAACCAAAAGAATGTCAATTACTCTCTAAGGGGAGCTCGAGCTCCCCTATTTATTAGAAGGGGAGGACCGAAAATCCTAGTCCTTATGGGCTAGGGTTTTGGTGCCTCTCTCCTATTACTTGATCATCAAGTAACTTTGACTTTGACTTTGAATTCAAATTCAAATCAACTTTCAAGAGAGCTAAAAATATCAAAACTAATTTTGGATAATTTTATATTTTATTTATTTAAAATAAATAACTTATTTTATCTAATTAATTAATTCATAATTAATTAACTAGATTATTTTTCTCCAAAATAAGACTTTCTTTTTAATTCAAAATTAAGCCAAAGTCTATTAAATAATTAATCACATTAATTATTTAACACATAAATAAATATACACATATATTTACACATGTGTGAGACACGTGTCACAAGGACACGTGTCACTCACGTGAGCCACACGTGTGGTTCACACGTGTGGAACCCTCTTGGCCTGATTAACTCGTTTAATCATTTTAAAGCCTCAACTCATGTAACCAAGTTGTTGTGTGTGACCCTCTAGGTTCTCAATTCAATTAGCAGTGACCCTAATTAATTAAGTCACTAATTAATGAATCAGTCCACAGATTAAACGACCATACTCTAGCAACAGGTGTTTAACCCCTAGCTGAATTGGAATGTTCAGATTCGATAGAACCTTTAAGTCATTGATTCATGTGAGATACAATCCTCCTACTTACTATCTCTCAACCAAGATCTAGGGTAAGGGAATAATCAGAACCCTAATAATCTGGTCTTAAAGCTAAGTGCATTACATATCCATTTGATCTCAATCCAAGAAACCCTTTTCTTGATGTCTTGATCTACTGCCTTGGCCAAGGACTCCATATGGCATATGAATGACTTACACAATAAGAGATCACCTTGCAAATGCAAGTGTAGGTCCTTTCTTGATTCTCATTCACTTTCATGAATCACTTGTGCAGCCCCAGCATAAGCCTTGAATCAGTTGTCTAAGGCGACACCCTTTAAAGCTTATACCTAAGACTACAGAGTTAACTCATAAAGTGACAAGGAACCTCAAGTTTAAGGATCAATTAATCACATCAATAACTCGTGAGATATTTCCTAATCTGGAAGTTTCCATTTCCTGAAATAGAAACTTCCTTTCCCATTTAGGAATGTTCTCACACGGGGCACCTCAGTGAACTTACTTATTGAAGTAAGCACCCTCATGTATCATACACGTACCAACTATACACTTTGCACCTCCATGAAACAAGGTGGTCCTTCTTAAGGGCGTGATCCCACAAGCAAGCCTTAAAGGAGTCAGGTTGACACTCCCACTGTCTGTAGGACTCATCGGCTTGGAGTATTTTACTAATCATGACTTATGTGAAATAGGGCTCGTTTCATGAACCATTTCACCTAAATGGTAGAGTCCTAAAGTTATCAGGATTAGGGGAGTTCTCATACATGCACAACTAAAGTAAACGCATACCAAACAAGAGCATATAAAGAAGTGTTTGCCTGTGATATTAATCAATCGTATATTATTCAAAGATTGTCTGTGATACTAGGAAAGTCCCAAAACGGATTATGAATAATCGGCTTTCTAGGGCACTATTCCTAACAATCTCCCACTTGCCCATAAAAGCCATTTAGGTACTCTAAGTCCCATCTTCTCAAGATGCACTTTGAGAGCCTATTGACTTTGGGCGTTTCCAAAGTGGATCTGCTATATTCTCTGCTGATGTGACCCTCTTGTTTATACATCTCTTAGGAAACACCTTTTCCTTATAAAGTGATTCGTAATCAAGTGTTCAATCTCTTGGTGAGGTCTTGGTTCTCTTACTTGAGCAACCATCCATTTTATCATGCAATATGATAAAGGAGTTGTTTCATGCTAGGAACTTCATCTAACCAGTTAGATGGAGTTTCTTACCCAAACACTTAACTTAGCGTTATATAATACGACTAAGTTCTCAACTATGATAGTCGAGTTTTACAATGTCCGTCCTTGGAACCCCTTTCCAACACATTGCATTACCATTCTGGTAGAAGTTGTATCCTTTCAATGATTTCATAATCATCTATGTTTGATGAACGGTTACATCAAATATCCTTCTAACAATAAGATCTTTTGGGCTCTGTAAACTAATACATATCCTCATTTCTTCTCAAATACTCTGAGGACATCCTTTACAGTAATCTAATGACCTTCTCTGAGGTCATATTAGATTCGACCCACTACGCTTAGTGTTGCGCCATATCAAGTCTAGTACATGACATTTCATACATTATGCAGCCTTTCACTTAAAGGGATTTTGGACATTTTAACTTTCTTAAAGTTATGTTAGGACACATACTCTTCAAAAGAGATGTTCCATTGTCCATACTAAACTCCTTTTAGTATTGTGGTTATGTACTCGTTTTGTGATAATCCATTTATGCTCTTAGATCTATCTTCTATAGATCTCAATGTCGAGAATTTAGGATAATCACTAAGATCTTTCATGCCAAATTGTTTCTTAAACAAGAATTGGTAACTTTCAAGTCATCCTTGACATTCCTAATGAGAAGGAAGTCGTCTTCTAAAGAATCAAAATTGACTCTTACATCACTAACTTTCATATGTACACTCTGAGACTTATTCGACTTCCATCTGTGTCAAACGATTTGACTATACTATGGAATCGAATTGTCTAACTCCTAGAAGCCTTTATCAATCCACAGATTGACTTAGGGATTTGCATACCTTATGCATACTCCCACTGAATATGAGATTCACAGAAATACCTTATTTCAGTTTCTTTCAATCTCAATTTGAACAAGACAGTTCTCATATTCATTTATCATATCTCATAGTCAGAATATGAGGATGTGGTAAACACAATCCAAATAGACTTTTGCATTACAATCGTCAAGAAGGTTGTAATGCTTTCCATTTACTCGATGCTCTATCAGCTTGATCCTATCAGGTGGATCAACCAAGGTCCAAACTTGGTTTGAATACATGGAATCCATATTGGACTTCAAGGCTTGCTTACACTACTCAGATTCCAAATCTGATAGTGTCTCCTCTTTAAGTAATTCCTCGGCTATCTAGGAACGTGTTCTAAACACGTCTTAAGAGGAGGGTTTCACACATGTTCATACTCTGAAATTTGGCTAAATGTTATCAGATGGGCTCGTTTCTTCTATATGTGGCGTGGATATTTTATCCTCAAATTTCTTTGAGGTCTGCTTGCTTGCCTTTCTTTTTCTATAGGAATGATTCCTTAAGAAAGATACATTCCTTGAGACAAACAACCTTTGTCTAAGGTAATCGCAGAAACGATATACAATATTGTTGTATAAACTTGAACTCACTTCAAGAGCTTATCTCCCACAATCCTCTTCACGTAAGAGGATTCCACTAAATTCTTGGATAAGAATAAATAGGGAATTTAGTGTTGGAAAACACGAATCAGAAAGCAGCGGAATTTAAAAGTTTTTCCAACAAAAGGATCTTGGACTCGCAATCGTGTAACCAAATTCGTAGAGATAGAAAACTTACTTTTCTTTTATTCTTTCTTGAAGCGTTTCAAGCCACCCAAGAACGCTCTTCTCGCGGCTTGACAACCCGTCCCTCGAAAGTCTCTTTCTACTTCAGAATCCATTGTCGGGATAGCAATCCACACCAACCTAGATTCAATTCATGTTAGAGATGTTCTTAACAATATAACATAAAGAAAGAAACATGAAACGAGAAAAGCAGGATTGAAACTCCCTTCGAAACCAGTTTTGCGAAAGTAGAAAACTGCCAGTCACAAAACCCTCGTGAAAAAACTCATCCTTCAGGATATGGACGAACGGTTTTCGCCATCTTCTTTGGTTCGATTTTTTCATTCGCTTCACGTCGGGTTCAGAATCGTTACATCATCCCTTCTGATCGTTTTGCTTGATCCCCACTTTTTGGTAAAGCTCGAATCTTCAAAACTTCTAACTTGAAGCTCTTTAGAGATAGTCCACCAACTTGGCTACAATCTAACTAGCAAGGATGCTAGTTCTCTAGTTAGTGTTTAGGCTTAACCTAGGGTTTCGTTTATCTTGGAGAAAGGATGGTGTTCAACACATGAACCAAAAGAATTTGATTAGCTCTAAAGGGGAGCATGAGCTCCCCTATATATAGGCAAGGGGGAAGGACGCCGAACCTAGTCCTTGTTGGGCAAGGATTTGGTCCCTCTCTCTCCTATTTACTTGATCATCAAGTATTTTCCAACTTTGACTTTGAATTCTAATTCAAATCAACTTTCAAGAGAGCTAAAAATATCCAAACTATTTTTGGATAATTTTATACTTTATTTATTTAAAATAAATAACTTATTTTATCTAATTAATTAATTCATAATTAATTAACTAGATTATTTTCTCCAAAATAAGACTTTCTTTTTAATTCAAAATTAAACCAAAGTCTATTAAATAATTAACAAATTAATTATTTAATATATTATTAAACAATCACGTGTGGCACACGTGTCACAATGACACGTGTCCAGTCACGTGACCCACACGTGTGGTTTCACACGTGTGGAACCCTCTAGGCTTGATTAACTCGTTTAATCATTTTAAAGCCTCAACTCATGTAACCAAGTTGTTGTGTGTGACCCTCTAGGTTCTCAATTCAATTAGCAGTGACCCTAATTAATTAATTCACTAATTAATTAATCAGTCCACAGATTAAACGACCATAGTCTAGCAACAGGTGTTTAACCCCTAGCTGAATTGGAATATTCGGATTCGACAGAACCTTTAAGTCATTGATTCATGTGAGATACAATCCTCCTACTTACTATATCTCAACCAAGATCTAGGGCAAGGGAATAATCAGAACCCTAATAATCCTGTCTTAAAGCTAAGTGCATTTCATATCCATTTGATCTCAATCCAAGAAACCCTTTTCTTGATGTCTTGATCTACTGCCTTGGCCAAGGACTCCATATGGCATATGAATGACTTACACAATAAGATATCACCTTGCATATGCAAGTGTAGGTCCTTTCTTGATTCTCATTCACTTTCATGAATCACTTGTGCAGCCCCAGCATAAGCCTTGAATCAGTTGTCTAAGGCGACACCCTTTAAAGCTTATACCAAAGACTACAGAGTTAATTTATAAAGTGACAAGGAACCTCAAGTCTAAGGATCAATTAATCACATCAATGTCTCGTGAGATATTTCCTAATCTGGAAGTTTCCATTTCCTGAAATAGAAACTTCCTTTCCCATTTAGGAATGTTCTCACACGGGGCACCTCAGTGAACTTACTTATTAAAGTAAGCACCCTCATGTATCACGCTCGTATCAACTATACACTTTGTACCTCCATGAAACAAGGTGGTCCTTCTTAAGGGCGTAATCCCACAAGCAAGCCTTAGAGGAGTCAGGTTGACACTCCCACTGTCTGTAGGACTCATCGGCTTGGAGTATTTTACTAATCATGACTTATGTGATATAGGGCTCGTTTCATGAACCATTTCACCTAAATGGTAGAGTCCTAAAGTCATCAGGATTAGGGGAGTTCTCATACATGCACAGCTAAAGTAAACGCATACCAAACAAGAGCATATAAAGAAGTGTTTGCCTATGATATTAATCAATCGTATATTATTCAAAGATTGTCTGTGATACTAGGAAAGTCCCAAAACGGATTATGACTAATCGGCTTTCTAGGGCACTATTCCTAACAATCTCCCACTTGCCCGTAAAAGCCATTTAGGTATTCTAAGTCCCATCTTCTCAAGATGCACTTTGAGAGCCTATTGACTTTGGGCGTTTCCAAAGTGGATCTGCTATATTCTCTGCTGATGTGACCCTCTTGTTTACACATCTCTTAGGAAACACCTTTTCCTTATAAAGTGATTCGTAATCACGTGTTCAGTCTCTTGGTGAGGTCTTGGTTCTCTTACTTGAGCAACCATCCATTTTATCATACAATATGATAAAGGAGTTGTTTCATGCTAGGAACTTCATCTAACTGGTTAGATGGAGTTTCTTACCCAAACACTTAACTTAGCGTTATATAATACGACTAAGTTCTCAACTACGACATTTGAGTTTTGCAATGTCCGTCGTTGGAACCCTTTCCAACACATTGCATTACCATTCTGGTAGAAGTTGTATCCTTTCAATGATTTCATAATCATCTATGTTTGATGAACGGTTACATCAAATATCCTTCTAATAATAAGATCTTTTGGGCTCTGTAAACTAATACATATCCTCATTTCTTCTCAAGTACTCTGAGGACATCCTTTATAGAGATCTAATGACCTTCTCTGAGGTCATATTAGATTCGGCCTACTACGCTTAGTGTTGCGCCATATCTAATTTAGTACATAACTTTTCATACATTATGCACCCTTTCACTTAAAGGGATTTTGGACATTCTAACTTTCTCAAAGTTATCTTAGGGCACATACTCTTCAAAAGAGATGTTCCATTGTCCATACTAAACTCCTTTTAGTACCGTGGTTATGTACTCATTTTGTGATAATCCTTTTATTCTCTTAGATCTATCTTCCATAGATCTGAATGTCGAGAATATAGGATAATCACCAAGATCTTTCATGTCAAATTGTTTCTTAAACAAGAATTGGTAACTTTCACATCATCCTTGACATTCCCAATGAGAAGGATGTCATCTTCTAAAGAACCAAAATTGACTCTTACATCACTAACTTTCATATGTACACTCTGAGACTTATTCGACTTCTATCTGTGTCAAACGATTTGACTGTGGAATCGAATTGTCTAACTCCTAGAAGCCTTTATCAATCCACAGATTGATTTTGGGGATCTGCATACCTTATGCATACTCCCACTGAATATGAGATTTATAGAAATACCTTATTTCAATCTCTTTCAATCTCATATTGAACAAGATAGTTCTCATATTCATTTATCATATCTCATAGTCAGAATATGAGGATATGGTAAACACAACCCAAATGGACTTTTGCATTTCAACCGTCAAGAAGGTTGTAATGTTTTCCATTTACTCGAAGCTCTAGGAGCTTGATCCTATCAGGTGGATCAACCAAGGTCAAAACTTGGTTTAAGTATATGGAATCCATATTGGATTTCAAGGCTTGCTTACACTACTCAGATTCCAAATCTGACAGTGTCTCCTCTTCAAGTAATTCCTTGGCTATCTAGGAAAACGTTCTAAACGCATCTTAAGAGAAGGGTTTCACACGTGTACATACTCTAAAATTTGGCTAAGTTTTATCAGATGGGCTCGTTTCTTCTATATGTGGCATGAATATTTTTCCTCAAATTTCTTTGAGGTCTACTTGCTTGCCTTTCTTCTTCTATAGGAACGATTCCTTAAGAAAGATACATTCCTTGAGACAAATAACCTTTGTCTAAGGGAATCGCAGAAACGATATCCAATATCATTGCATAAACTTGATATCTCCCACTATCCTCTTCAAGTAAGAGGATTCCATTGAATTCTTGGATAAGAATAATTAGGGAATTTAGTATGCCATATTGCATAGTGCAACTAAAGGACTGATTTTGGAAGGTACTAAATTCAAAATCTCTAACTGCATATTCTAGTAGTTTATTCCTAGAATGATTATAAGTCAGTAAAGCTTACTATGGAATCGACCATATCCTATTAGGTTTCATTCCATCATTCGGAAACATTAATGTGTTCTCGAATTAGTTTACTGAGAGATAATCCTATTATCTCTAAGATGACTAAGGAATTAGTTGCTAAGATATTGGCTATCTCGATCATATCGATTTACCTATAACTTATGACTACTTCGGTTCCTAACCTCCTTTCGAAATTCTAAGAATTTCATATAAGTTTCGAATTTGTACTTTAACAAGTACATTCATTCATAATGATTAAACTGGCGATTGTATCTAGTGCTTACATTAAGCATCTTACACTCATCAGCATGGATCGAAATCCACTATAATTTTGGAACGTTCCACGTTTCTTATAAACGGGATTCAGGAACGCTTCCCTCATGACAGGATTCACAGGAAGTCAACACTATAGGTTCATTTTCATAGAATGATCCTAAGGTGTCTGACTTGCTAATCCTTTTATATCTCAACGTTCCAAAGTAATTCGAAGCTTTGTCATCTCACTTACTTTTGTTATCTCGTTGTATGTTCAGAACATTAGTGCCTTGAGTCTTTGCACAACGGCTTATGCAGAATTGACTTAAGACTAGTAAATTCTATTCCTAGTAGAATTACTAAACGAGGTAACATTTCAAAGTACTCATACTCTTTGCAGTTCCCTTTCAAAGTCCTTATTTGCTACCATAGAAGCAAACGTCCTATTTGATCTCTAGTGTCTTTTGGGCGTACCTCTTGCATGCCCCTTCATTAGGCTCTTAAGGGTTTCTTCTTCTTTAGGCCTTCAAGCCTTTAACTTAGGGAGTTTTAGAAGAAGAATTAACCATCTCAACTTTTTATTCCTTCTTAAGGATGCTCTCAACCATTATCAACTTAAATGATTAACTATGCTACATTAGCATCATTCTAGTTGAGCATAAAGGGTTTGAATGATAGTCGAAGCAATGTAAGCAATCAGTGCATTGAGAACTCTTTTCTCAGTTGATGATCGAGACCATAAGATCTTCAAATAAGATCTTTAGACCTTGTTCGCCTGCACTTGTTTCCTCATTTGGAATATTGAATAATTCCATAATGTTATACCTTGTAACATTTTATGAGGTGGTTCAATTGCTTTTAAGTGGTTTGGAAAAATCCATTCACCTCAGATTGCTTCTCTTTTGGCCCGGGTCGACTTTTCACAATTGAAAACTTCGCCCTTTAGAGAACGCCTTTCTCTAGTCGGATTCTAAAATGAATTTTAGGATCCGAAGCCATTTAGAGTTAGTCAGGACTTAGTCAACTTATTTGACTTAAGGATGGATACGAATGGGTTTGCATTTCATATTGTAGAGAATCACAGAACTACAACCTAAATGCTAAGCAGAGAAAATGTGGGCATGCTGAATTATAACGATATACAAAAGATAAGGTCTTTAATCTAATGTAGCTCCCACTGTTTTTCAAAGATCTATAATTCCCAAAGATCTAAGAGGTACACGTTTCCCAATGGGTACTAAGATCCTAAGCATTTTACCTCGAACCCACGACTCGCGGACATTCTAAGCAAAATCCTAGGTAGGTACAACTTACCAATTCTAACACCTTTAGAACTCTTAGTAATTATTTTTGCATCACCTATCTTTCAATATGGACCCACGACTCGTGCGACATCCATATTTACTTAGGCGTTTAAGCTAGACCCATCAATCATAAGATCATGATCAAAACTTAGTTCGAACGACCCACGACTCGCGGACATCGCTCTTGCCAAAATTAACCACGAAATATTGATCATTTAAAATGATCAATTAGGTAACTAAGAACTAATAAGCTCCACTAGCTATCCCATGACTCGCGGACAATAACTAGCTTTACTTACTAAACTTAAAACCTATTGATGGAATGCTAGGAATTTAATTCAAAATTTGCATCTCGAATTAAATACCTATTATTCGAAATGAGCTTAATATTTAATGGGAATTTTTGAATCAACCGAAGAGTTGTTCGGTTCGACCTCACCAACATATATGTAATCCAATTTTATTAGTCTTGATTAATGCAAGTACACTTAAATGCATTTCAAACAAGCACATAAACAGATAACATGTCCTAGCATGATACTAACATGTAATGATCATGGGTTCTACCTATCTTATGCGTGATATGTGGGAGCCACTCCACAATCACAAGTTCTAACATACATGCCACATAAACAGTTTAAATCACATAAGGGAAAGCGGTAACAAAATACGAGCCCTATCTCTATTACATTTAACAATTGAGATTCCCCTCCCTAACATTTTTAGGGGTCTTCACTTATGTCCTCCTTGTTACTTGAATGTGGTCCATCTTACTCCATGGGTGCATTGTCTCCAAAATGAAAATAAAACCTCACCACCTATCTCTACTCTCAAATTACAATAAAAAGAAAAAGACATAAAGTAATAAGGCTCAATCTTCATATTGGCCTTAGACAATTACACGGGGCATACCCCGGCCTCAAAAACAGTAATATGGAAAGCCACATAATAAATCACATAACAGTACGCACATAAGTGAGGCTCCAACCTCAATTGAAAAACGCAACTATAGGGCTCCAACCCCAATTTAAACCATCCATGTGCATAAATTAAAACCATACATAGATCTAAACCCATGATCACCTAACATGCTTTAGCAATAATTTAAATTTAACCAATAAATTAAAATTCTCGCTTTAAGCTCTAATAGCTTAAAACACGACTTAGATGCAATTCTTGTTCAAGAGCCTTTTCAATAAAACCCGAAAAACATTAAACTAATAAAATTCCAATTAATTTCTGAAAATTAATAATTTTATTCTTTCAATATTTTCAGAAAATGGAGATTGTAATTTTTCCGAAATTTAAATCGCTTAAATTTTCAAAATCCCAATTCAAACAATTATTTCAAAAATAATTCAAATTTAATAAATAAAATTTTTCAGAAAAATTAAATCGGGATTTCAAGGACCGAAAACACGAAAACACGAAAACGCCAAAACCGTGCCCGGAACCGCCCGAAACGAGCACAGGCTCGCCGCGCAGCGTCGCGCGCAGCTTGCTGCTGCTCGGGTGCGGGCGATGCCGGGCGGGTGCTCCCGCGCGGTTGCGGGACAGCCGGGCGTCAGTGGCGGGCAGTCCCGCGCGGTTGCGGGACTACTGGGCGGGCGGTCGCGGGCCTGGCGTGCTACGCCTTAGCACGTCAGGCTCGCGTTTTCGTAACGCGGTTTCGTGATTCGTACTTTTAGTTCAAAAACCAAAACAATCCAAAATTCAAAAATGATTTAAATTAATTTCTATCAAAACGGTTTTCAAGAAACACAATTTAAGAAAACAGTTTCAGAAATTCAAGAAAAATTACAGTTTCGTAATTCAGGCTTTCTAAAAGAACTCAAGAATACCTAATTCGCATCTAAGCCTAAGAATTTCTACCAAATTCAGAATAATTGAGACGAATCAGAAACACGATTAACGAGGTGACTCTGATACCATTTGTTGGAAAACACGAATCAGAAAGCAGCGGAATTTAAAAATTTTTCCAACAAAAGGATCTTGGACTCGCAATCGTGTAACCAAATTCGTAGAGATAGAAAACTTACTTTTCTTTTATTCTTTCTTGAAGCGTTTCAAGCCACCCAAGAACGCTCTTCTCGCGGCTTGACAACCCGTCCCTCGAAAGTCTCTTTCTACTTCAGAATCCATTGTCGGGATAGCAATCCACACCAACCTAGATTCAATTCATGTTAGAGATGTTCTTAACAATATAACATAAAGAAAGAAACATGAAACGAGAAAAGCAGGATTGAAACTCCCTTCGAAACCAGTTTTGCGAAAGTAGAAAACTGCCAGTCACAAAACCCTCGTGAAAAAACTCATCCTTCAGGATATGGACGAACGGTTTTCGCCATCTTCTTTGGTTCGATTTTTTCATTCGCTTCACGTCGGGTTCAGAATCGTTACATCATCCCTTCTGATCGTTTTGCTTGATCCCCACTTTTTGGTAAAGCTCGAATCTTCAAAACTTCTAACTTGAAGCTCTCTAGAGATAGTCCACCAACTTGGCTACAATCTAACTAGTAAGGATGCTAGTTCTCTAGTTAGTGTTTAGGCTTAACCTAGGGTTTCGTTTATCTTGGAGAAAGGATGGTGTTCAACACATGAACCAAAAGAATTTGATTAGCTCTAAAGGGGAGCATGAGCTCCCCTATATATAGGCAAGGGGGAAGGACGCCGAACCTAGTCCTTGTTGGGCAAGGATTTGGTCCCTCTCTCTCCTATTTACTTGATCATCAAGTATTTTCCAACTTTGACTTTGAATTCTAATTCAAATCAACTTTCAAGAGAGCTAAAAATATCCAAACTATTTTTGGATAATTTTATACTTTATTTATTTAAAATAAATAACTTATTTTATCTAATTAATTAATTCATAATTAATTAACTAGATTATTTTCTCCAAAATAAGACTTTCTTTTTAATTCAAAATTAAACCAAAGTCTATTAAATAATTAACAAATTAATTATTTAATATATTATTAAACAATCACGTGTGGCACACGTGTCACAATGACACGTGTCCAGTCACGTGACCCACACGTGTGGTTTCACACGTGTGGAACCCTCTAGGCTTGATTAACTCGTTTAATCATTTTAAAGCCTCAACTCATGTAACCAAGTTGTTGTGTGTGACCCTCTAGGTTCTCAATTCAATTAGCAGTGACCCTAATTAATTAATTCACTAATTAATTAATCAGTCCACAAAACGACCATAGTCTAGCAACAGGTGTTTAACCCTAGCTGAATTGGAATATTCGGATTCGACAGAACCTTTAAGTCATTGATTCATGTGAGATACAATCCTCCTACTTACTATATCTCAACCAAGATCTAGGGCAAGGGAATAATCAGAACCCTAATAATCCGGTCTTAAAGCTAAGTGCATTTCATATCCATTTGATCTCAATCCAAGAAACCCTTTTCTTGATGTCTTGATCTACTGCCTTGGCCAAGGACTCCATATGGCATATGAATGACTTACACAATAAGAGATCACCTTGCATATGCAAGTGTAGGTCCTTTCTTGATTCTCATTCACTTTCATGAATCACTTGTGCAGCCCCAACATAAGCCTTGAATCAGTTGTCTAAGGCGACACCCTTTAAAGCTTATACCAAAGACTACAGAGTTAATTCATAAAGTGACAAGGAACCTCAAGTCTAAGGATCAATTAATCACATCAATGACTCGTGAGATATTTCCTAATCTGGAAGTTTCCATTTCCTGAAATAGAAACTTCCTTTCCCATTTAGGAATGTTCTCACACGGGGCACCTCAGTGAACTTACTTATTAAAGTAAGCACCCTCATGTATCACGCGCGTATCAACTATACACTTTGCACCTCCATGAAACAAGGTGGTCCTTCTTAAGGGCGTGATCCCAAAAGCAAGCCTTAGAGGAGTCAGGTTGACACTCCCACTGTCTGTAGGACTCATCGGCTTGGAGTATTTTACTAATCATGACTTATGTGATATAGGGCTCGTTTCATGAACCATTTCACCTAAATGGTAGAGTCCTAAAGTCATCAGGATTAGGGGAGTTCTCATACATGCACAGCTAAAGTAAACGCATACCAAACAAGAGCATATAAAGAAGTGTTTGCCTATGATATTAATCAATCGTATATTATTCAAAGATTGTCTGTGATACTAGGAAAGTCCCAAAACGGATTATGACTAATCGGCTTTCTAGGGCACTATTCCTAACATTTAGTATGCCACATTGCGTAGTGCAACTAAAGGACTGGTTTTTGGAAGGTACTAAATTCAAAATCTCTAACTGAATATTCTGGGAGTTTATTCCTAGAATGATTATAAGTCAGTAAAGCTTTCTATGGAATGGACCATATCCCATTAGGTTTCATTCCCTCATTCGGAAACACTAAGGTGTTCTCGAATTAGTTTACTGAGAGATAATCCTATTATCTCCAAGACGACTAAGGAATTAGTTGCTAAGATATTGGCTATTTCGATCATATCGATTTGCCTATAACTTACGATTACTTCGGTTCCTAACCTCCTTTTAAAATTCTAAGAATTTCATATAAGTTTCGAATTTGTACTTCAGCAAGTACACTCATTCATAATGATCAAACTGACGATTGTATCTAGTGCTTACATTAAGCATCTTACACTCATCAGCATGGATCGAAATCCACTAGAATTTTGGCACGTTCGACGTTTCACCTAAACCATGTTTCGGGAATGTTTCCCTTTAAGATAGGATTCAAAGGAAGTTAACTCTCTAGGTTCATTTTCATAAAATGATACTAAGATGTCTAACTTGTTAATCCTTTTATGTCTCAACGTTCCAAAGTAATTCGAAGCTTTGTCATCTCACTTACTTTTGTTATCTCGTTGTATGTTCAGAACATTAGTGTTTTGAGTCTTTGCACAACAGATTACGCAGAATCAACTCAAGACTTGTGAATTCTATTCCTAGTAGAATTACTAAACGAGGTAACATTTCAGACTACTCATACTCTTTGCAGTTCCCTTTCAAAGTCCTTATCTGCTACCATAGAAGCAAACGTCCAACTTGATCTCTAGTGTCTTTTGGGCGTACCCCTTACATGCCCCTCCATTGGGCTCTTAAGGGTTTCTTCTTCTTTAGGCCTTCAAGCCTTTAACTCAGTGAGTTTAGAAGAAGAATTAACCATCACAACCTTTTAGTCCTTCTTAAGGATGCTCTCAACCATTATCAACTAAATGATTAACTATGCTACATTAGCATCATTCTAGTTGAGCATGAAGGATTTAAATGATGGTGGAAGCAATGCAAGCAATCAGTGCATTGAGAACTCTTTTCTCAGTTGACGATCGAGACCACAAGATCTTCAAATAAGATCTTTAGACCTTGTTCGTGTGCACTTGTTCCCTCATTTGGAATATTGAATAATTCCACAATGTTATACCTTGTAACATTTTTATGAGGTGGTTCAATTACGCTTAAGTGGTTTGGAAAAATCCATTCACCTCAGGTTGCTTCTCTTTTGGCCCTGGTCGAATTTTCAAATAAATGAAAATCTCGCCTTATAGAGAACAATTTCTCTTTTCGGAGTCTAAAATGAATTTTAGGATCCGAAGCCATTTTAGAGTTAGTTAGGACTTAGTCAACTTGTTTGACTTAAGGATGGATATGAATGGGTTTGCATTTCATATTGTAGAGAATCACAGAACTACAACCTAGATCCTAAGCAGAGAAAATGTGAGCATGCTGAATTATAACGATATACAAAAGATAAGGTCTTTAATCTAATGTAGCTCCCACTGTTTTTCAAATATCTATAATTCCTAAAGATCTAAGAGGAACACACTTCCCAATGGGTACTAAGATCCTAAGCATTTTACCTCGAACCAACGACTCGTGGACATTCAAAGTAAAACCCTAGGTAGGTACAACTTACCAATTCTAACACCTTTAGAACTCTTAGTAATTGTTTTTGCATAACCTATCTTTTAATATGGACCCACGACTCGTGCGACATCCATATTTACTTAGGCGTTAAGCTAGACCCATCAATCATAAGATCATGATCAAAACTTAGTTCGAACGACCCACGACTCGCGGACATCGCCCTTGCCAAAATTGACCACGAAATATTGATCATTTAAAATGATCAATTAGGTAACTAAGAACTAATAAGCTCCACTAGCTATCCCACGACTCGCGGACAATAACTAGTTTCACTTACTAAACTTAAAATCTATTGATGGAATGCTAGGAATTTAATTCAAAATTTGCATCTCGAATTAAACACCTATTTGTTCAAAATTAGCTTAATATTTAATGGGAATTTTCGAATCAACCGGAGAGTTGTCCGGTTCGACCTCACCAACATATACGTTATCCAATTTTATTAGTCTTGATTAATGCAAGTACACTTAAATGCATTTCAAACAAGCACATAAACAGATAATATGTCCTAGCATGATACTAACATGTAATGATCATGGGTTCTACCTATCTTATGCGTGATATGTGGGAGCCACTCCACAATCACAAGTTCTAACATACATGCCACATAAACAGTTTAAATCACATAAGGGAAAACGGTAACAAAATACGAGCCCTATCTCTATTACATTTTGTTTTACAATTGAGATTCCCCTCCCTAACATTTTGAGGGGTCTTCACTTATGGCCTCCTTGTTACTTGAATGTGGTCCATCTTACTCCATGGGTGCATTGTCTCCAAAATGAAAATAAAACCTCACCACCTATCTCTACTCTCAAATTACAATAAAAAGAAAAAGACATAAAGTAATAAGGCTCAATCTTCATATTGGCCTTAGACAATTACACAGGGCATACCCCGGCCTCAAAAATAGTAATATGGAAAGCCACATAATAAATCACATAACAGTACGCACATAAGTGAGGCTCCAACCTCAATTGAAAAACGCAACTATAGGGCTCCAACCCCAATTTAAACCATCCATGTGCATAGATTAAAACCATACATAAGTCTAAACCCATGATCACCTAACATGCTTTTGCGAGAATTTAAATTTACCCAATAAATTAAAATTCCAGTTTCAAGTCTTAATGACTTAAAACACGATTTGATGCAAGTCTTATTTATAAAAGTTTTCAATAAATCCCAAATTAACAAAAACAAATAAAATTCCAATTAATTTCTGAAAATTAATAATTTTATCAAAGATGTATTTTCCCATAATATAAACCGTTTCAATTTCTCAAAAATCCCAATTTTAAGTTTTTATTCAAAAATTAAAATAAATATTCAAAAATAAAATTTTAAAATTAAAAATAAAATTGGGATTGGATTGCACGAAATACGAAAACGGATTACGAAGGAAAAACGGGGCCCGTACGCGAAGAGGGTCGTGCGCGATGCAGGCGTGCACACCGCGCGGCCAAGGCCTCGCGAGTGCGAGCGCAGTGCACGCACACCGGGCACGGCCCTCCCGGCCACTTGCGGGCGACGATGGGCGGGCGCGCCCGGAAGGCCTCCCGCACAGTTGCGGGAGGGTGCTGGGCGGTTGCCCTGCGCACGCCTAGGCCAGGCGGGCGGTGGCGCGCGAAGCCCGCGCGCCCGACTCCTTCGCGCGCGAGGTTTCACGTGTTCGTCGTAATCCGGGTTTTCGTTACGTGTTTTCGTTCAAAAGCAAAACCAATCCAAGAAATCCAAAAACAATTTATACAGTTTCAAATCTAAAATAGTTTTCAAAAATTAAATTTTGCAAAAACCAATTTTCAGAAACTTTCAGGAAAAAATACAGTTTCGTAATTCAGGCTTTCTAAAACAATTACAAATACTCAATCGCATCAAGCCTAAGAATTTCTACCAAATTCAGAATAATTGAGACAAATCAGAAACACGATTAACGAGGTGGCTCTGATACCACTTGTTGGAAAACACGAATCAGAAAGCAGCGGAAATATAAAAATTTTCCAACAAAAAGGATCTTGGACTCGCAATCGTGTATCCAAATTCGTAGGGATAAGAAACTTACTTTCTTAATTGTCTTTCTTGAAGCGTTTCAAGCCACCCAAGAACGCTCTTCTCGCGGCTTGATCCCCTCTCCTTGGTAAAGCTCGAATCTTCAAACTTCTAACTTGAAGCTCTCTAGAGATAGTCCACCAACTTGATCACAATCTAACTAGTAAGGATGCTAGTTCTCTAGTTAGTGTTCAGGCTTAACCTAGGGTTTCGTTTATCTTGGAGAAGGGATGGTGTTCAACACATGAACCAAAAGAATGCCAATTACTCTCTAAGGGGAGCTCTATTTATTAGAAGGGGAGGACCGAAAATCCTAGTCCTTATGGGCTAGGGTTTTGGTCCCTCTCTCCTATTACTTGATCATCAAGTAACTTTGCCTTTGACTTTGAATTCAAATTCAAATCAACTTTCAAGAGAGCTAAAAATATCCAAACTAATTTTGGATAATTTTATACTTTATTTATTTAAAATAAATAACTTATTTTATCTAATTAATTAATTCATAATTAATTAACTAGATTATTTTTCTCCAAAATAAGACTTTCTTTTTAATTCAAAATTAAACCAAAGTTTATTAAATAATTAATCACATTAATTATTTAACACATAAATAAATATACACATATATTTACACACGTGTGAGACACGTGTCACTCACGTGAGCCACACGTGTGGTTCACACGTGTGGAACCCTCTTGGCCTGATTAACTCGTTTAATCATTTTAAAGCCTCAAATCATGTAACCAAGTTGTTGTGTGTGACCCTCTAGGTTCTCAATTCAATTAGCAGTGACCCTAATTAATTAATTCACTAATTAATGAATCAGTCCACAGATTAAACGACCATAGTGTAGCAACAGGTGTTTAACCCCTATCTGAATTGGAATGTTCGGATTCGACAGAACCTTTAAGTCATTGATTCATGTGAGATACAATCCTCCTACTTACTATCTTTCAACCAAGATCTAGGGTAAGGGAATAATCAGAACCCTAATAATCCGGTCTTAAAGCTAAGTGCATTTCATATCCATTTGATCTCAATCCAAGAAACCCTTTTCTTGATGTCTTGATCTACTGCCTTGGCCAAGGACTCCATATGGCATATGAATGACTTACACAATAAGAGATCACCTTGCAAATGCAAGTGTAGGTCCTTTCTTGATTCTCATTCACTTTCATGAATCACTTGTGCAGCCCCGGCATAAGCCTTGAATCAGTTGTCTAAGGCGACACCCTTTAAAGCTTATACCAAAGACTACAGAGTTAATTCATAAAGTGACAAGGAACCTCAAGTCTAAGGATCAATTAATCACATCAATGACTCGTGAGATATTTCCTAATCTGGAAGTTTCCATTTCCTGAAATAGAAACTTCCTTTCCCATTTAGGAATGTTCTCACACGGGGCACCATATTATCCGTATCCGAATCCATCTCAAGAGGATATTATCCGTATCCGATTATAGACATCCGAATTATAAACGGATAAGGATATGGTAATAAGACATCCGATCCGCTTAAGATCCGATTCGTTTCATTATCCGTTAGATTTTCCGTTATCCGATTTATCCGTAATCCGTATCCGATAAATAATATATTATATTAAAATATATACACACAACTGTGTATCTATGATAAATTATTAGTATTAAGAAAAAATTTTAGCGCATTTATTAAAGAAAAATCTTAGGTTTTAATAGTAACCATATGTTTACTTCAACATTTATATTGAGATAATATAAGTAACATATATTATGTTATTAATAAAAGTATTATATTTCAAATTAATTATATGATGAAATTTATAATTTCCAACATATTTATACATTCATTAAAAAATAAAATTAATATATATAGATATAGTTATTATTTCTCTCTTTGTCTAATATCTATCTATATATATATATATATATATATATATTCAAAGTCATATAATTATTAAATAATTTATTTATAAATGAGTAGTTGATAATTTGATTAAAAATTCGAAGTTATATAGTTAAATAATTTATGTCAAAATGAATAGTTGAAAATCCGATTAAAATCCGAATCCGTCCGAATCCGCCTTGTATCCGTATAAAAAGGATATTATCCGAATTCGATTTAAAAGGATATTATCCGTATCCGTCCGAATCATAAAAGGATAAGGATATGGTAATCATACATCCGATCCGTTTAATATCCGTTTACACCCCTACATGAAACAAGGTGGTCCTTCTTAAGGGCGTGATCCCACAAGCAAGCCTTAGAGGAGTCAGGTTGACACTCCCACTGTCTGTAGGACTCATCGGCTTTGAGTATTTTACTAATCATGACTTATGTGAATTAGGGCTCGTTTCATGAACCATTTCACCTAAATGGTAGAGTCCTAAAGTCATCAGGATTAGGGGAGTTCTCATACATGCACAGCTAAAGTAAACGCATACCAAACAAGAGCATATAAAGAAGTGTTTGCCTGTGATATTAATCAATCGTATATTATTCAAAGATTGTCTGTGATACTAGGAAATTCCCAAAACGGATTATGACTAATCGGCTTTCTAGGGCACTATTCCTAACAAATGTCCGGTCACAAGAGTGAAGGCTTGAATCGATTAAATAAGTTAATCAGACCAACCAATGGGTTGGGAAGGCCCACACGTGCACATGGCATGTGTGGGGTGCATGTCTCGAAGTGACACATGTCACATATTGTGATGGTTAAAAAAATTAAATTAGTTTAATTATTTATTGGGCTTTAATTTAATTATGAATTATTAATTATTCCCTAATTTGGAAATGAAGTCTAATAAATTATTAATTGTGAATTTATTAATTATTAGCATCAATTTATTTATTATGAATAAATAAAATATCTCTTGAAAATATCTAAAGGAGTTAGATAAAGTTGTTTGCAAGGCAGGTTGGTCAAAATGAAACTTTTGGTCAAAGTGGAAATCCTTTCTTGCCTAGCAAGTAATCCCATGTCATGAAGGTTAAGGAAACCTTCTCCAAAAGGGAAAAGGGGTTC
The DNA here is from genome assembly GCA_037501455.1 of Lantana camara. Lineage (NCBI taxonomy): Eukaryota > Viridiplantae > Streptophyta > Magnoliopsida > Lamiales > Verbenaceae > Lantana > Lantana camara. Next base: position 21,640,147 of record CM074855.1, on the reverse strand, counting down.
GAACCCCCTAGGCTATTAAGCATCGGGTTCGAACCCCATGAGAGATTGATACACAATTCTTTTTCCAAATTACATCTCATAAACTCTAAAGAGCCTAAACACTAAACATAGCACTAGCATCCTTCCTGTTTAGATTGTGATCGAGGTTGTTGTGGACTATTCTCTAGAGTACGACTAATTTGGAGTCTAGAAGATTCGAAGGAGTTCGTGGGACTTGCCGCTTGAAGCGCGTTTGTGGGCGGCTCAAACGTGTTAAGAAATCTACTATTCTTGTAAGTTCCTTAACACTCTATAAATCGGAAGCAAAAATTGCAAGTCAAGATCTTGCTTTTGGAAAAAAAAAAATTAAATTCCGCTGCGCCTTTGTTCTCGTTTTTCCCAACAGTTACAAATAGTTATCCCAAATGAATAATTGGATGAGTGGTGGAATATAATGATGGATTGTTCATTCCGTGGGGATGTGAGTTGAATAATCAATCTTCTATCCATTATAATCTTGAGTCGTATCATCATACCCGAATTTACAAAAAGTATTAATAAACATAAACTTGATAAGATTATTAATCTCATTATCCTTAATCCTACAAAGTAATTATTATTATAAAAATAATGGATATCACGGGTGCTTCTTTCCATCGTGAATTGATATTATTGCCCATTATCCAACTTTAACTATCATTATTATTTAGTAGAAAGTAAATAATCAATAAACTCATAGTTCGATTTAATTATTTAATTTGATATTATTGAATAAATTCAATTTTATTTAATTTCAAAATTTTTAATTCTCTTTAGCAAAAAATAAATAATCAATAAACTCTTAGTTCAATTTAATTATTTAATTTTTTGTTTTAACTCATACACACCCAAGTGGGATTCGAACCCGAAATTTTACCCCGGAGAATGAACTCATTAACCACTTGAATCAACCTATGTTGACAATTTAATTATTTAATATTTGATGTTATTGAATAAATTCAACTTTATTTAATTTCAACCTTTTCAACTCTAAGGGCAAATTACATCCAACTACCCTGAGATTTGCCCTAATTACGAATCAGTCCCTCTTTTTTCATTTATTACATATCAACCCCTAAAAACACTATTTCAATTACAAATCAGTCCCTCTTTAGGGGGTTAAAATGTAATTGAAATAGTATTTTTAGGGGTTAATATGTAATAAACGAAAAAAGAGGGACTGATTCGTAATTAGGGCAAACCTCAGGATAGTTGGATGTAATTTTCCCTTAAGTATAATATATGCCTCAACTTATAGTATTTCTCGATCAAAATAGAATTCTAAATAAATGAGAATATTACTATTTAATTTATTTAGCCAAATCAATAATCAATAAGTTCTAATCTATGATGCACGGACACGGATACGGCGACACGGACAAACACGACACGACACGTACACGGCGACACGGGTTTTTGAAAAATTTTAGGACACGACACGGCTCCGACACGACTATATTTTATATATAAATAAATATATTTTATATATTTATATATTTTATAAATATTAATTTATTTTTTAAAATTATATTACGAAAATTCATCTAATTGCACAATCTTTTAAATGAAAAGGAATGAAAACAAAGAAAAGAAAAAAACAAATTGACACACACACACATATATACATATATATATATATAGACCAAAGAAACAAAAAAATAAAAAAAACGTTTCTTATTCATTTAAGAATAATTATTCTAAAAACATACATATGGTAATGGGCCTAATGGCATTCAGACTTTTCAGCTCTCTCATTTCAAATTGTAAGAAAACCCTACGCATCAATTCTTTTGTCCATCTCAGCCGCCCCACCGCAAAAACTCCACACAGTTTCGCCCTTCGTCTCTGCCATCACGACCCCCGCGCAGATTTCCGTTGGCTGCCGCGCCATTGCCATCGCTGCCAAGTTTCATCACCCTCTTATTCGGCTCATTTTAAATCTAAAGCCCTAAAAACCTTTCATCTCTGTAAACAGGAAAACCCATGTCACCAAAATCTCAGATCTGGGCACTGAGAATAAATCGCTGCACATTTCTTAAAACTCGGCATATCACCGTAGCACTCCGACAGGCCTCTCTACATCCTCTTGGTGGCGCAGCTCACAACCAGGAAGGGCAGCCCGATGTCGCCGATTTCTAAATCCTCATCTTCGTTCAGGGAGGAGAATACCCACCACCACTATGTGAAGACCACCCACCACCACTATGGCCACCTCCGTTGCCGCTGCAAAGGCCGAGATTTAGCATCTGAGAGCCAAGCCTTCCAAAAACCCAAATTCTTACGAATCGGTGTCCTGGCCATGTCCGACACTGTGTCCCTCTTATTATTATTATTATTTTTTTAAAGACACGGATTTAACGTGTCGGACACGTGTCGGAGCCGTGTCGGAGTCGTGTCCGTGTCCGACACGTGTCCAACACTGCACGGGGTGTTTTTTTGGAGCGTCCGTGCATTAGAGGTTCTAATTCAATTTAATTATTTTATTTAATATTATTGAATAAATTCAACTTTATTTAAGTCTCAACTCTTCCCATTCTCTTCACTATTTATATTTCCATTTAATGTTAATTTTTTTTCTTTGAATAGTCTATTTATTTATTAACATGAATTCTCTCATTTTTTGGGTTTCATGATTTTGAAACTCCCTTTAAAAGTTTTTGTTTTTTTGTATAATTTTCGAACTTAATCTTTTAGAGCAAGGCGAATCAAAAATATTTTAAGATGCCGTAGTATTTAGAAAAAGGGGGGTTTTGAGAAAACTCCCCATGGGTTGAAAAATTTTGAGTTTGCTCCCCATTTTTAAATACATCATTTGGGGTTTTAGATACATGATTCTGGGATTTATATACACGATTCTGGGATTTAGATACATGATTTTTTTCCTTATATTTCAAATACATCATTTGGGGTTTTAGATACACGATTCTTGAGTTTTAATACATCATTTTTAAAAATAGGGAGCTAAAAGAAATTTGACTTGTCAATTGGGGAGTTTTCTCAAATTTCCCGTTAGAAAAATTTCTTAACAAAAGTGTTTGTCATACTAGAGAAAGTTAAATCAATTAAATTTGTTTTATATATATGTCGTTTACTTAATCTATTTAATTTCCTGTGTGGAATTATCTTTTTTTTTTTTTTTTTTTGGTCAAATGTGTTGGAATTATCAATATACTATAAACTTAATAATTTGATGTTAGCTCAGTATAATAATAATAGAAAAGAAGACAAATTATATATTCCTCTCTCATTTTTGTTATATTTAGGCAAAGAGTTTAATCTTGTAACTATATTTAAAGTAGTTTAAATTCTTATTTCATGAAGATTTCATAATTAAAATGAGGTTTTGAAATTTTTATAGTTTTTCTGAATTTACTTTGGATGATACAATTAATTTCTCATCTCTTAAAATAATTTATCAATTATTTGAGGTATATATAGTTTTACAATTTATATTATTTTACCTAGCTAATAATTGTCTTTAATGAAGAAAGACGAAATATATATAATCATATGAGTATCAATAAAACCGACAAAAAAACAAAAGAAGAGCATAGCGATGTCGAAGCCCAAAGATAGAGGAAAAACAAAAATAAAGTTACAATAAACATGAAAAATAAAGAATCAAATAAGATAAAAGTTATTCAAAAAGGAGAAAAACATAACAAACTCAATAATAACATAAATTTTAAGGGAGATGAAAATATGAATATCACATTTCAGAAAAAGAAAAAAAGACATGAATATCCACGATAAAAGTATAGAAACCTTTTTTAAGAGAAAATAATCAATAAAATGCTAGGAGATATAGGAACAAGTTAAGCCATTGAAAATAATAAAATAGAAAAAAAGGCTAAGGAATTCTACTCGATCAGCGGGAAACCTTTTTTTTTTTTTTAAATAACAAACATACTCCAAGTGGCCAGAGGGATTTGAACCCGGGTCATTGCCTTCGAGAAAGAACCCTCAAACCACTTGACCAACCCCTAGGGATGGCAATGAGTCGAGTTGATTCGCGAGCCAACTTGTGTAAGGTTCGTGAGGGACGTGTCAAACCGAGTTGGGTTCGGCTCACAATACCTACGAGCCAAGCCCGAGCCATGAATGTTTTGTTCGTTGGCTCGTAAGCCAGTAAAATTACTTTAAAAATATATATATATATATATATAACTCACAGAGTTTCAAACCCTAAAATTCTCACTTTCTCTCCCTCACAAATTACGACTGCGCAGTGAAGCATTCCCCCCCACCCACCTTTCACCATCGCCGCAAGCCACCGCCGGCCCGGCACGACCACGCCGCCGATCGGGCCACTCCCCAGTCCTCACCCCTTTCTCTCTCCACAGGAGTTCGCGCCACCATCTCTCTCATTCACGTCACAGTAGGCCACCGCCTAACATCATACGCCGCCGACGCCACCGTCGACGTCGTACACCGCCAGCAAGCCACTAGTGTCCATAGTCACCGATTTCAGAGCAAATCTGGGTTCAATTTTTAGAGATGTTATTTTACTGATTTGAAGGCAACCTAGTTTTTGGTTGTGTCAATTTGGTTGAATTTGAGAGCAAATATCAGAGATTGGCTTACAAAAGGTGTGAAATTGAGAAGAAATTAATGTTTATATGTTTTTAAATTTTGAATATTATGGTACGATTTTGAATGAACGATTCCAGTTAAAGTTTGTATTTGAAATGGAATTGTGAAATGCTAATTTTTGTATGCTTTGGGTTCTTGTTCTTTTCTTCTGGAATGGGACTTCTTTTCTTTTTGGTTCTGGAATGGCTATTTTGGAATAATTGATGCGTAGGAACCCTGGTTCGTGAGCCGAGCTCGAGCTATCCCGAGCCAAGTCCGAACCAGAAAACAAAGATTCGCTGGCTCGTGAACCAAGTTCGAAACCCTAATATTTAGGGCGGGAGCGAGCCCGAGCCCGAACCCGAACCCGAACCCTAACCTTAAAAAGGCTCGGCTCGGCTCGTTGCCATCCCTACCAACCCCTGTTGGCGATCAGCAGAAAACATCAATAAAAGTACATATTTTTAATTCAAAAGCTCCAATAAATACATTTAATATTCTTATATTTAGAGAAAATAAAGAAGGACGTTACAAGTTTAATTATCAAAAAATATATTTAGATTATTAAAATATAATAAAATATAATTTTAGAAAAAGAACAATAGAGACAAACAACACATAAAAAGAGCCTTATCTGGAGGAATTGATTATGCCAAAAAAAAATATTTCGAGAATAGACGTGTCGAGATTAATAGATATTGATTTTATAATTTGCTTTTAATATATAGAAAAAGAGATTATGATGTCTTTGATCATGATTTTCAGGATGAAGATTTAGATGATTTAGATACTTATTCGTAAAGGAACTTTTGAGACCTATGTTTTTATTATTTGCTGTATTTTATTTATTTTTTAAAGATTTGAGATCCTTGATAAAATTTCTTTTATAAAAAACAAAAATGAATAAAACTAAACTTTAAAAAAAAAATAAAAAATAAAACGAGATAACACAGCACATCCGACTTATTAAATTTGAATAAACTTTCTTTCTAGAGTTCTTATAAAAATTGGACAAAATCAAATTAAAGGAATTCTAATTTTACGTCTTTAATTTTTTTTTTTTTTTTTGACACTATAACACAATTTCGTGTTGAATAAATAATCGAACATGAAAAATTATCACAATTAAATTTTATTGATTTAATCAAAATATGGATACAATCTTTAATTTTTTTCCTTTGATTCTTCCTCTAAAATTTGTTGAAATTTGAAAGGTCTATAGCTAGACTATGCACTAGTATGTATTGAATGAATTGAACGCATAATGGTGAGCTCTATTTATAGATGACAATGTACCTCTTAAAAAGGGTGCTTACCTTTTCATTTCTATTTTATAATTAATAAGACACTTTTTTAGTAATCACCGAAAAACGCAAGGTTACAACACACCTTTTCGAATAAAGTGACAATTATTTATCACAACTATTAATTCCAAAGTTCATGTCTCTTAAAAAAACATTGCATATACTAAATAGAAGTGTATTTTTATTAATTATTAACTTTAATCTTAATTTTTTCATTCAATAATTATTAGATTTTGATAAATCAATAATATATATGTATATCATATTTATCAAAATTCCAACAGTATCTACAATTTGATTAATCATGTTTTTTAAAATTTTCATCAATATATAAAAAAGGGACAATTTTTTCTAACTCCCCATCAGTTTGAAATATTTTTACTTAACTCCCCATAAATTTATACTACATAATAGGATATAAATACTGCATTAGAACGCTTTTGTACAACATTATGTGAATCACATAACATATTATGAGAGTTAGAATATATTTATAACACTTTTTAATACAACATATTAATAAATTTATACTACATAATAGGATATAAATACTGCATTATATTTTATTTGTATTACGTTATGTGAAATTTATATGTGGGGAGTTAAGTAAAAATATGATGCCCAATGGGGGATTTATCCCATATTACCCATATAAAAGATAACCTTTTTCTTTATATCGATCTGGTTCAATCAAATCAAATTAGAATAAAAATATCCATTATAATTTCCCGAATTTCTCTACCAGGTTTGCATAGCGTGCAGCCTAGGACAAGTTTAGGGTGGGCTGGGCAATGCGACTTGACTGAGCTCACATTGCAACTACAATGTATACTTTATGTTTGAACATATTGATTAATGAAGAGCCGTCAAGAAATGAATGAGATGAATGACAAATAGAGTGAGATGCCCATCCAAACACGATTGAGAAATCACTAAATATACACAAAACATGTCACATTCCATAAATATGAAAATTTTTTAGGTTAGATATGACTGAATCGAAGTCAATTAATTATAATAATAAATGTATTATATTTGTTATTTGATTTATAAATTTCTTTAAATTTTTTACTAATTATAAGAAAAATATACAATACAGGCTCACTTATTAATTATATCGATTTATTCTAACCAATTTAGTCCAAACCCATAAATATATATATAAAAAAATTCACATCCGAACAAAGCAATTGAAGAGAATAAGAAAATCTTCCTACAAGGGCAAACTAATACACGTCAGCTTCGGTGTTTAGAAAACGGATTACTAAAAGTAGGCAGATGATAAAAACCTGTAAGTGGCGGGGATGGCACTCTCAAGTCATGGAATCGCTTTGTGATAGAAGGTGACCCATGATTTAGGAAAATTTTAAAAATATTATTTAATCGTCTCGTGTTGTGTCCCATACTCTTTATGTGGAAAATTTAAGAAAATATCTATATCGTCGTATTCGTATCGCGCCGTGTCCGTATCGCCATATCTATATACGTGCATCATAGGAGGTCACAAATGGTCAAGAGAACTTTGATCGCTAATTTCTTATAGGGAAAAAGATTTTTTGTCATCCGAGTGCCTATTTTGTAGTTTATCATTTCAACAAACTTTTGTTGCAAACCGGTATCCGAAGTTTGTATTTGTAATGAATTGTCTTCTAAACTTTTTTTTTTTTTTTTTTTTGGTTTTGGTTAAAAATATAATACGTGACATGTTTATAAAACATACACGTCAGTTGCTTTCACCAAAATCACCAAAAAATTTTTTAATGGTGGTATGTCACAAATGCAAACTTTGGATGACAATATGCAACAGAAGTTTGTGGGGATGATAAATTACGAAAAGAGACAAAGTTTTAATAACAGAAACTTTTTTTTCCCTATTTTATATATACCATAATTTTTTAAACCAATTTTTTTTTTCAATACGTGGTTTTATAACCGTCGAAATCGAAAACTGTGGTATATTTCGTATTTTGGCATTGTGCATGATATACTGTAGCACCCGGAACGCTAGGCACCACATCCCCGCACTATAGTTCAATCCACATATGAGATGGGCAACCCATACATGAATCAAGCCTATAGCGAACGGGAGACAATAAAAAAAAAAAACACAACTAGCTAGGCGGGACTAACCCTCAATTAATACCAATAAGCAATTCAGAGCAATAAAAGCGGAAGCAATAGCATTCAATACTTATAGGTACCATATTTACATATTTACTTATAGATACCAACATTTACATATCAATACAATCTCGTATCCCTCAAGGATTAAGACGTTCTACAAAATGTAACAAGTGTCCATACATGAACCAAAATATGAAGGTGAAGTGCTAGACCCGAATAAAAGACAGGCTAGACTCTAATTCCAGCCTAGCACGAACCTGCAAAAGCTAAAAGATTGAGGTGTCAGTCCAACACGGACTGAGCGAGGGGTTATAAATAAATATATACACACATACATGAAAGTTATAATCTCGGGTAATAAGTTTGGAAAATAACTAATACAGTTTAGAAAAGAAGAGATACTATCGCCCGAGGTTACAACCAATTCAATTTATCAATTCAGTCAATTCAATACAATCAATTTGTGGCCCGGCGAGTGAGGGCAATTCTCCAACCTTACTCCGACTGTGTACAATCAATCAATTATTAGGTGATTAGGTGATCAAGCAATTAATTATTGTGCACACTTAGCAGTTTCAGTAACTCCTTCTTCCTCCGGGTGATGGTGGGATTGCAAGGCCCCACCATCCAATCAGTGTGGGCAGAGGGTACATGAATCCCTAAGCCCGGAACTCCTTCCTCCCCTAATCTCCTAGGGGGTTCAGGGGTCATCCCAATTTGGTGAGGATAGCACTCGAGTTACCCGCCAGCCCATGCTTTCCCGGTTGGCTCGAGCCACTATCCTCGGGCCCACAGTGCAATTCAATGACTCGCCAAACCAATCAATCTGTCAATCAATCAATCAATCAATTGATTTAGTGAAATCATTTGAAAATAATAAAGTTTGAAAGCTATAGATATATAGGTATATTTTGGCCAAAATAGTCACATAGGGGTTGTAAGGGTTTTATTTATCTAGAATATAAACCTCATCTTGACAAACCAACCAAAAAGGAAGCAAGAGAACACCCTACGGAGCGGGCTCCTCGAAACCAGGACCGTGATCTGTGTAACAAGGACAAGTGTACATGAAACTCGACTCATATGAACCAATTAATACGAACGACAAAGTCATGCACCAATAGGTCATGTAATAACAATTTAATGAATGTCAAATAAGAGCATGATTATCAATAAACCAAGTATATAACACATATAAGTCACATACGGGAGCCAAGGAAGCGAAAGGAAAGCAATATGAAGGGTTTTGGTGAAGTTTGGCAAAACGGACAATTTCCGGAAATGCACACGTTATGGGAAAACTGGAATATCTTGAGATATACAAGTTGGAATTGAATTTTTCTTGTTGGGTAGGAAACTATACACATAGATCTTTCCAAGGATATACGGACCGTTTTCTAGTTCAAAGCGAGGAGAAAATAGCGTAAGCTTGAAGTTGGGTGAATGCAGTTTATCGGTAAAGCAGCGACACCAAAAAGAATTGATAATATCTCACAAATGGGAAAATATATTGCGGTGATTTTAATTGGAGGTTGTTCTAGACTTCAAGGCCTTTCCATTTGTTCAAAAATCAAGTCAATCGGAACTTGTATGAAGGAGTCGCGGTCGTGACAAAATTGTACTGAAAAACAGTCGCGGCCGCGAAGGAAGAACAGAGGGCTCTCGGGTTGATGGTCGCGGCCGCGACCAAAATGGTCACAAAAATGGTCGCGGGCGCGACCTGAGTTTCAGCAGCAGCAAAAAGGCTCTGGAAAAATAGGGCAAGCTCGAAATTTGGCTCCCAATCCACTTTCATACCAAACCAATGCACAAATTCAACTCAACACTAACATATAACATGTATATGATCATATATATCATTTAGATCCCATAAAATCCAAGGAAACATGCTTTGAATATCAAGAATTCATCATCAAAAACCCCATAAAATTTCATGTTATCAACCTTCATAAAACTCATGCTTTCATGCAAACCTTCAACCTAATAATCCTAAACATGCTTCCAACCATCTATAACCAATGAATCACAAACCCTACTCAACCAAATAACCAAGAAATGAAGCAATTCTTCCCTTTATACCTTGAAATGAAGGAAAAGAAATGATGAGGTGAAGATGTGATGATGTTAATGATCTTGGCTCCAAAGTTCCTCAACTATAGCTTGAATTTAGATGAAATCTTCCTTCCTCTCTTGATAGTGTAAATACCGATCCTTAGTGTGTGTGTGTGTGTGATGTTCTTGTATGAAATGTATTGTATAAGAATGTGGGAGAAGAATACATATAAGATATATTATATCATCCACTACAAGCATAATGACTCTTCATTTTGCATATTAGTCCCTCATTTATTTAAGTGAATGCACACAAGTATCATCTCTAACAATTAGACATTTAACTCCCAATTCACGAAATGCAATTAAGTCCATAAATTTATGAGATGATCAATTAAAGTCATATAAGACAATTAAGCACATTATCACTTAATTCACAATTTCACATTAAAAGTTAATTCATATAAATACATAGGAATGTATAATGCCCATAGTAATTTAATAAAATTATAAATGAGCAAGAAAACATATGTAAAATTAAACCCCCCCAACTCTCGAGGACCCGCACGTAGCGTGCTTACCTGAACTTCCAGAATTTGGGGCGTCACAACTCTCCCCCCCCCCCTAGACGAATCTGGTCCTCAGATTCATTGGTCGGATGAAAATAACTCCGAGTGGAACCTCTTCATCTTCTCTTCCGGTTCCCAAGTCATTTCCTCGGTCCTGTCACTCCGCCATAACACTTTCACCATAGGAATTCGCCGATTCCTCAATTTTTGGTACTTTCTATCCAAAATTCTAACCGGCTTCTGAATGAAGGATAAATTCGGTTCCAACTCCACTTCTTCAACGGGGAGAATTTCTGTTTCATCCGGATAATACTTCCTGAGTTGAGATACGTGAAAAACGTTGTGAATTCCGGTAAGATTAGGAGGTAGGTCCACTCGATAAGCCACTTCTCCAATTCTCTCGATAATCTCAAATGGACCTAGATAACGGGGATTCAACTTTCCTCCCTTTCCAATTCTAGAAAACCCCTTTCGTGGAGATACCTTCAAGAAAACCCGGTCCCCCACTTCAAATTTTAGATCCCTCCGGCGAATATCGGCGTAACTCTTCTGTCTATCCTGTGCAGCTTTCATCCGTTGTTGAATCTGTTGTACTTTATCAATCATAGCTCTCACAGCTTTAGAAGGTTTCTCAAGCTTCTCGCCTTTCTTGATTCCTTCCTGTTTCGACCATTTCCACTCTTCCAAATCAAAGAATAACGGTGATCGACATTGCCGCCCATATAACAATTCATACGGAGCCATTATTATAGGCTAACTCCACCAAAGTAAGTTGATCATGCCACGAAGTTTGGAAATCCAAGGCACAACCTCGAAGTAGATCTTCCAAATACCGAATAACCCTCTCAGACTGCCCATCAGTTTGTGGATGAAACGCCGTACTGAACTGAAGCTTTATACCCAAAATCTCTTGTAACTCTTGCCATAACTTTGAAGTAAAACGGGGATCTCGATCCGAAATAATGCTCACCGGAATACCATGAAGTCGTACAATCTCCCTAATGTAAATCTCGGCCAACTTCCGAATCTTAAAGGACATTCTGACCGGTAGAAAATGAGCAGACTTGGTCAGACGATCCACTATCACCCAAATACCATCGAACCCACCCTTCACTCTTGGAAACCCGGATATAAAATCCATCGTCACTTGTTCCCACTTCCACTCGGGAATAGGTAACGGCTGTAGAAGTCCCCCGGGCTTTTGATGCTCAGCTTTGACCTTCTGACAAGTTAAGCAACACTTCACAAACTCTGCCACATCATTCTTCAATCCACGCCACCAATAATACTACTTGAGATCCTTATACATCTTATTCCCTCCAGGATGGATCGAATAAGCTGACTTGTGAGCTTCCTCGAGCAATACCCTTTTCAAGTCATCGGGTACTACTACTCGGTTCTTGAAACGAAGAAGACCGGTTTCATCGAACCCGAATGGACTTTCTGGATCCTCTCTAGCCTTAGAGACCAATCTTTGAACTACCGGATCCTTAGCTTGAGCCTCAAACATTCTATACTTCAAGTCCGGATAAATGGAGATATTGGAAACTCGAGCTTTAATCACAATAGACTCAACTCCAATTACTTGCATCAACTTCCAAGTTCGAAACACCCACTTTCCTACTTAGAGCATCGGCAACTACATTAGCTTTCCCGGGATTGTATTTGATAACACAATCATAATCTTCTAGTCGCTCCATCCATCTCCGTTGCCTCATATTGAGCTCTTTTTGTGTGAAAAGACATTGGAGACTCTTATGATCGGTGAAAATCTCGAATGACACTCCATACAAATAATGCCTCAATTTCCTAAGTGTAAATATTACTGCAGCCAGCTCAAGATCATGTGTGGGGTAGTTCCTTTCATATTCCTTCAACTTCCGAGAAGCATAAGCAATAACTTTGCCATTCTGAGTCAATACACTCCCTAATCCTTCCTTCGATGCGTCTGTATACACAGCATATCCCTCTGAACCCTCTGGAAGAGTTAACACTGGGGCAGAAACCAATTTTTCCCTCAAAACATCAAAGCTCTTCTCACACTTCTCATCCCACTCATATTTCACATCCTTCTTAGTTAACCGAGTCAAGGGAGCGACGATCTTTGAGAAATCTTGCACGAATCTTCTATAGTACCCCGTCAATCCCAAGAAACTCCTAATCTCGGATGCGTTCTTTGGCTTCTCCCACTTCAACACCGCTTCAATTTTTGAAGGATCAACCTCTAATCCATTCCCCGAAATAATATGACCCAAGAAGGACACTCGGTCGATCCAAAACTCACACTTGCTAAACTTCGTGAATAATTGATGCTCCTTCAACGTTCTTAACACCAATTTGAGATGCCTTGCATGTTCCTCGGCCGATTTAGAGAAAACCAATATATCATCAATGAAGATCACAACGAATTTGTCAAGGAACGGCCGGAAAATCCTATGTATCATATCCATAAAAGCGGCAGGAGCATTCGTCAATCCAAAAGGCATGACCACGAATTCATAATGCCCATATCTTGTATTAAAACCCGTCTTCGGAATATCCTCCGCTCGAATTCGTAATTGGTAATACCCTTGCCTCAAATCAAGCTTCGAATAAACTTTAGACCCTTGGAGTATATCAAACAACTCCTCAATGTGTGGAAGAGGATATTTATTCTTAACGGTCATCCGATTAAGCTCCCGGTAATCAATGTACATTCTTAGGGTACCGTCCTTTTTCTTCACGAATAAACCACGGTGACGAGCTCGGTCTTACATACTCAATTTCCAAAAGACCATCAAGTTGCACTTTTAATTCTTTCAATTCCGCCGGTGCCATCCTATATGGAGTCTTAGAACACGGTTCGGCATCTGGATACAAATCAATCACAAATTCTATCTCCCTCTCCGGTGGCAATGAATCCAACTTCTCCGGGAACACCTCGGGAAACTCTCTTACTACCTCAGTTTCCTCTAACTTCACTTGATCCTTCGGTTGATTCAGGACATAGGCTATGAATCCCGTAGCTCCATCACGAACAAATTTCTGAGCTTCTGGAAAAGATAATAAAGGCACCATCTTCGAACTCTGACCCATAACAATCCCAGAACCCAAACTAACTTTCTTGGCCCGGCAATCAACGGTGGCATAGTGCTTGTACAACCAGTCCATACCCAAGATAGAACCATACCGAGACATAGGCAAATCAATGAAATCCGCTGAGAAAACCCGACCCTCAATACTCATCGGCACCTCTCTAAAAACCCGGTTAGTTTCTATACTACCACCAAAAGGAGTACTAACCACGTAGCATGCATCAGAATAAGTAACACACAAAGGCAGTTTAATGGAAACATCACAAGAAATGAAGGAGTGAGTGGCTCCCGGATCAAATAAAGTGTGTATGTTGATGCCATGAATGCAAATGGTACCTTCAACAACGGCAGCTGGGTCCACATCTGGATCTTGTTCCTCGCCTACCAAGGTATAAGCACGGGCCCTGATCAACGGCCTCTGTCCCCCAGGCGGCAGATTACGTCGATCGGGACAAGTATCCACCATGTGATCGGTAGCCCCGCAAATTAAGCATAACCCTAGGCGCCTTCAGCAATTATCGTAGTGATGTGTAGGTTGCCCACAGAAAGTACACTTGGGTTTCTCCGGTGGTGGCGGCATAACCGGTGGCTGAGGAGTCTTCTGGACTTGTCCTTTTGGTTTAAACTTCTTCATAGGGCCCTTGAACTGTGGAGGAGCTGTATCTTAAACCATTGGCCTCTTGCCGGTATTGTATCCCGATCTTGACCCGGAACCTGAACCCTGTCCCGATCTATAGGAAGATCTCTGTACATTAACCGAGTCTTCAACCTTAAGAGCCTTTGTAGTGACCTTCTTCCAAGTGCTTGTATTGACCGCTTCGATTGCCGCTTTGAAATCCGGCCTCAAACCCTGAACAAATTGCATAGCCTTGTGGAAGTCGTCGCTAGCAATGTTAGGAGCATATTTGGACAACCTCTCCAACTCAGCTATATATTCGGCAACCAATCTACCTCCTTGCTTAAGCTCCGTGAATTCCTTGAGTCTTCTAGTGCGCGACGAAGGAGGAATAAACTTGTTCTTGAACTCTCTCTCGAAAACCTCCCAAGTAATTTTGCAGCACCCCTTACACGTGGAGGTGCCACACCCCCGCACTATAGGTCAATCCACATACGAAATGGGAAATCCGTACATGAACTAACCTATAGCGAACGGGTGACAATGCAATAAACGATAAGCTAGGCGGGATTAATGTATACATGCAACGAATGAAAACGGAAGCATAAACCAATCACGATGAAATGTAACCAATAGACAGGTCATGACATTTCTCGATTGCCAAGTAAAGCAAAATATGTTCTAGCTTTACTTATCAATACATTATCATCTCCAAATATAAATAACAAATAACTATAATAACAATTCTAAAGTGATAATAAACAATATGCACC
The DNA here is from genome assembly GCA_037501455.1 of Lantana camara. Taxonomy (NCBI): domain Eukaryota; kingdom Viridiplantae; phylum Streptophyta; class Magnoliopsida; order Lamiales; family Verbenaceae; genus Lantana; species Lantana camara. The sequence continues at coordinate 21,625,045 of CM074855.1, read as the reverse complement.
GTGATTGACTCGACTACATGGACCGGACTTGACACGACTCGACTTCCGCCTAGCGTGCACCTGCAAGAACCTGAAAGGTGGAGGCGTCAGTCTATGGAAGACTGAGTGAGGGGCATACATATATATTAGCGCAAATAACATGCAAGTTATAACCTCGGGTAAGGTTTTATAATTAAAGATAATATAAGTTCATAATAACATAGAGCTCGCTCGAGATTACAACTATCAAGTTTAACACGATAATCACGTTTATTATAACAATCAGTGGCCCTGGCGAGGGGTGTACACGATCTCTAACCAACCTCGACAGTGAACAAGGGTTGGACTTTCATTTAATTAAGTTATCATGCAAATCATTATAGTGCACACGATCAATAACATGAAATTCTCTTTCCTCCAATGGTGGTGGGTTTGCAAGGCCCGAACCACCCACGATATCACGTTGCACGTCGGGAACATGACTCCCACGTACGGGACTCCTTCCTCCACCAAACCTCCTGATGGATTCAGGGGGAGTCCCCACGGTTTGAGAGAGGTGTGTGAGTTACCCGTCAGCCCTATGCTTTCCCGGTTGGCTCAAACACTCACCCTCGGGCCCATAAGCACGATACACGATACACGATAGTTCACCAAACACGATCACGGTGCAATCACGATAACACGATACACGGCTTGCTTGTAACACGATACACGACTTGATTGTAACACGATACACGATTGTTTTTCATGAACATGACCTGACAGGCGACACAACGACTCATGGATATGTGAACGTGCTCAGCTGATCATAATCTCCGCCCCGGGAGAATAACTTGAATGAAGAAGATGAGATTCAAGATGATGAAGAGGGATGGTTGAGCCCCAAACATGAAATTTCCTAGGAAAACTTGGATGAAATCACAAGAATCACTTCTTCTTCCTTGAGGTTGTGTGTCGGTAGAGAGAATGGAGCAAGTTTGGGTGTTTAGCATGAAATGAGAAATTAAACTTGTGGAAGAGATGCATACCGATATATCTCTTAGGGAAATATGGTAATTGCTATTAAATCCTCTCAAAATACAAGTCATGCAATTAGGTATGCCAAGTTTGGGAATTGATCAATTTGGTCCAAACCATTTTCATGCAATTTAGTCCTTAAGGGAAAGGAAATGAGCAATTAAGGACAATTAAGCACTTAGATCATGTTTAGTAATTAATTCATATAACAAATGAATACAATTCATGCCATAATGTTCAAATTGATACATATTTCACATAATCATATTGAAATATAATTTATATAATTTATCATAAAATGAAGGAATTTATTAAATGAAGGAATTAAAATTAAATCCTAACCCTCAAAATCACACGTGTCGACCGTACCTGAAATTGGGGCGTTACAATTCTCTCCCCCTTAAGAGAATCCGTTCTCGGATTCACTGTCTCGAATTCCGGGAAGTTAATTGACTCTCCCGTTTTCATCCCACGCGGGTTGGCCAGTCCCCGTCAGGGATTAGTCCGAAAGAGGTCTTCAATCCGCGAAGTTCCTTGCAATGCTGTTAGATCACGACCCACAACTTTCCGAGATTCTAAACACTCGCGAGAAAATCTAACCTTGCACTAGAACAAATTGCCAAACGAAATGAGAGTGCCCCGTCTCTCTAACAAACAACGAGAGAACCCCGTCTCTCGCACAAGAACCAAGAGAACCCCGTCTCTTTACTAACAAATTAAAACCAACTAACAAGAGATTAAGGGGTAACAATAATGAAATATATGATGCACGTGATATGCATGTTCAAGTGTACCGTTCACCGTGGATTGAAATTCTTCATTGTGGTAGTGCGGTTGACACTTAATTCTTTAAATTAGTTCCTTGGCCGTCTCTCCCCCTTAAGAAAGAAAATAAAATTTTCTTTCTTAAGCCTTCCGAAGTCCGGAGTGAATATTTGCTAACAAGAATCACGAAATTGTGCATGCCGGTTAAGATGTCAATGCACGTGTTACACTTAGAAACAATTCCGGATGCCAAATTTAGCAATTAAGGTCACAAGATTCACGTAGACACGTTGATCACATGAATTTCACGACACATAAGGTCAATTAATGAGCAATTAATGACAGGAATGAATACAATACACAAGTTACCAAATAATTCCTACGTCGTTCGACCTAGACTCGACACGACACGACACTAGAACCTCGGTTTTACAATCGGGCTCTGATACAACTTTAGATGCAGCACCCCTTACACGTGGAGGTGCCACACCCTCGCACTATAGGTCAATCCACATACGAAATGGGAAATCCGTACATGAACTAACCTATAGCGAACGGGTGACAATGCAATAAACGATAAGCTAGGCGGGATTAATGTATACATGCAACGAATGAAAACGGAAGCATAAACCAATCACGATGAAATGTAACCAATAGACAGGTCATGACATTTCTCGATTGCCAAGTAAAGCAAAATATGTTCTAGCTTTACTTATCAATACATTATCATCTCCAAATATAAATAACAAATAACTATAATAACAATTCTAAAGTGATAATAAACAATATGCACCGTGATTGACTCGACTACATGGACCGGACTTGACACGACTCGACTTCCGCCTAGCGTGCACCTGCAAGAACCTGAAAGGTGGAGGCGTCAGTCTATGGAAGACTGAGTGAGGGGCATACATATATATTAGCGCAAATAACATGCAAGTTATAACCTCGGGTAAGGTTTTATAATTAAAGATAATATAAGTTCATAATAACATAGAGCTCGCTCGAGATTACAACTATCAAGTTTAACACGATAATCACGTTTATTATAACAATCAGTGGCCCTGGCGAGGGGTGTGCACGATCTCTAACCAACCTCGACAGTGAACAAGGGTTGGACTTTCATTTAATTAAGTTATCATGCAAATCATTATAGTGCACACGATCAATAACATGAAATTCTCTTTCCTCCAATGGTGGTGGGTTTGCAAGGCCCGAACCACCCACGATATCACGTTGCACCTCGGGAACATGACTCCCACGTACGGGACTCCTTCCTCCACCAAACCTCCTGGTGGATTCAGGGGGCATCCCCACGGTTTGAGAGAGGTGTGTGAGTTACCTGTCAGCCCTATGCTTTCCCGGTTGGCTCAAACACTCACCCTCGGGCCCATAAGCACGATACACGATACACGATAGTTTGCCAAACACGATCACGGTGCAATCACGATAACATGATACACGGCTTGCTTGTAACACGATACACGATTGCTTTTCATGAACATGACCTGACAGGCGACATAATGACTCATGGATGCGTGAACGTGCTCAGCTGATCATAATCTCCGCCCCGGGAGAATAACTTGAATGAAGAAGATGAGATGCAAGATGATGAAGAGGGATGGTTGAGCCCCAAACATGAAATTTCCTAGGAAAACTTGGATGAAATCACAAGAATCACTTCTTCTTCCTTGAGGTTGTGTGTCGGTAGAGAGAAGGGAGCAAGTTTGGGTGTTTAGCATGAAATGAGAAATGAAACTTGTGGAAGAGATGCATACCGATATATCTCTTAGGGAAATATGGTAATTGCTATTAAATTCTCTCAAAATACAAGTCATGCAATTAGGTATGCCAAGTTTGGGAATTGATCAATTTGGTCCAAACCATTTTCATGCAATTTAGTCCTTAAGGGAAATGAAATGAGCAATTAAGGACAATTAAGCGCTTAGATCATGTTTAGTAATTAATTCATGTAACAAATGAATACAATTCATGCCATAATATTCAAATTGATACATATTTCACATAATCATATTGAAATATAATTTATATAATTTATCATAAAATGAAGGAATTTAATAAATGAAGGAATTAAAATTAAATCCTAACCCTCAAAATCACACGTGTTGACAGTACCTGAAATTGGGGCGTTACAAATTTGCTCCTCGGCGGCATCAAGGACAATTTTGAAATCTCTCCCACCATGAATATGCTTCCCCCTGGATGAGGGTAAGAGTGCACCGAGCCTTTTCCTGAGACTCACATGGAATAAGTTCCCATATACGCTCAACTTCTTTAAGCCATTGCTCAGCTTGAATATCATTTCCCTTTAGGAATCTCGGCGGATGTTGATTCTGAAATTCCCTTAAAATAGCGGAGATAGGTGCCTGTTGTGGTGGTGGAGGAGCTGGCGGTGCTGGAGGCACATAATCCCTTAGCCTCTGATCCATGAGTTGCACCATAGAATTTAAGAAATCTTGGGGTTGAGCTGGAGGAGGTGGAGGAGGAGGGATTCGATCATGCCGATGATGACGTCGATGTCGAGGAGAACGATCGCGGTGATGTCGGTCACGAGCCATCCTAAAATTCAAACACTGTACATGCATGTTTGATTAACAAGTGCAAATGAGTGTAATTACAACACACAATGCAATCAAACCACGTAGTCGCATAATCCAAGTACTTCAAGTAGATTCACATAAGTTCAAGTAGAATGTAAGACTCTCAAATAATCGATTAATCCTATGCCGTACGACTTAGACTCACCAGACACAACACTAGAGCCGCGGTTTTGCAACCGGGCTCTGATACCACCTTGGGATGTAGCACCCGGCTAGGCACCACATCCCCCGCACTATAGTTCAATCCACATATGAGATGGGCAACCCATACATGAATCAAGCCTATAGCGAACGGGAGATAATAAAAAAAAACACAACTAGCTAGGCGGGACTAACCCTTAATTAATACCAATAAGCAATTCATAGCAATAAAAGCGGAAGCAATAGCATTCAATACTTATAGGTACCATATTTACATATTTACTTATAGATACCAACATTTACATATTAATACAATCTCGTATCCCTCAAGGATTAAGACATTCTATAAAATGTAACAAGTGTCCATACATGAACCAAAATATGAAGGTGAAGTGCTAGACCCAAATAAAAGACAGGCTAGACTCTAATTCCCGCCTAGCACGAACCTGCAAAAGCTAAAAGATTGAGGTGTCAGTCCAACACGGACTGAGCGAGGGGTTATAAATAAATATATACGCACATACATGCAAGTTATAATCTCGGGTTAAGTTTGGAAAATAACAAATACAATTTAGAAAAGAAGAGATACTATCGCCCGAGGTTACAACCAATTCAATTTATCAATTCAGTCAATTCAATACAATCAATTTGTGGCCCGGCGAGTGAGGGTAATTTTCCAACCTTACTCCACTGTGTGTAATCAATCAATTATTAGGTGATTAGGTGATCAAACAATTAATTATTGTGCACACTTAGCAGTTTCAGTAACTCCTTCTTCCTTCGGGTGATGGTGGGATTGCAAGGCCCCACCATCCAATCAGTCTGGGCAGAGGGTACATGAATCCCTAAGCCCGGAACTCCTTCCTCCCCTAATCTCCTAGGGGGTTCAGGGGTCATCCCAGTTTGGTGAGGATAGCACTCGAGTTACCCGTCAGCCCATGCTTTCCCGGTTGGCTCGAGCCACTATCCTCGGACCCACAGTGCAATTCAATGACTCGCCAAAACAATCAATCCGTCAATCAATCAATCAATCAATTGATTTAGTGAAATCATTTGAAAATCATAAAGTTTGAAAGCTATAGATATATAGGTATATTTTGGCCAAAATAGTCACATAGGGGTTGTAAGGGTTTTATTTATCTAGAATATAAACCTCACCTTGACAAACCGACCAAAAAGGAAGCAAGAGAACACCCTACGGAGCGGGCTCCTCGAAACCGGGACCGTGATCTGTGTAACAAGGACAAGTGTACATGAAACTCAACTCATATGAACCAATTAAGACGAACGACAATGTCATGCACCAATAGGTCATGCAATAACAATTTAAGGAATGTCAAATAAGAACATGATTATCAATAACCAAGTATATAACATATATAAGTCACATACGGGAGCCAAGGAAGCGAAAGGAATGCAATATGAGGGGTTTTGATGAAGTTGGGCAAAATGGACAATTTCCGGAAATGCACACGTTATGGGAAAACTGGAATATCTTGAGATATACAAGTTGGAATTGAGTTTTTCTTGTTGGGTATAAAACTAGACACATAGATCTTTCCAAGGATATATGGATCGTTTTCTAGTTCAAAGCGAGGAGAAAATAGCGTAAGCTTGAAGTTGGGTGAATGCAGTTTGTCGTAAAGCAGCGACACCAAAAATAATTGGTAATATCTCACAAATGGGATAATATATTGAGGTGATTCTAATTGGAGGTTGTTTTAGACTTCAAGGCCTTTCCATTGGTTCAAAAATAAAGTCAATCGGAGGTATTATGAAGGAGTCGCGGCCATGAAAAAATTGTACTGAAAAAAAGTCGCGGCGGCGAAGGAAGAACAGAGGGCTCTCGGGTTGATGGTCGCGGCCGCGACCAAAATGGTCACAAAAATGGTCGCGGGCGCGACCTGAGTTTCAGCAGCAGCAAAAAGGCTCGGGAAAAACAGGGCAAGCTCGAAATTTGGCTCCCAATCCACTTTCATACCAAACCAATGCACAAATTCAACTCAACACTAACATATAACATGTATATGATCATATATATCATTTAGATCCCATAAAATCCAAGGATACATGCTTTGAATATCAATAATTCATCATCAAAAACCCCATAAAATTTCATGTTATCAACCTTCATAAAACTCATGCTTTCATGCAAACCTTCAACCTAATAATCCTAAACATGCTTCCAACCATCTATAACCAATGAATCACAAACCCTACTCAACCAAATAACCAAGAAATGAAGCAATTCTTCCCTTTATACCTTGAAATGAAGGAAAAGAAATGATGAGGTGAAGATGTGATGATGTTAATGATCTTGGCTCCAAAGTTCCTCAACTATAGCTTGAATTTAGATGAAATCTTCCTTCCTCTCTTGATAGTGTAAATACCGATCCTTAGTGTGTGTGTGTGGGTGATGTTCTTGTATGAAATGTATTGTATGAGAATGTGGGAGAAGAATACATATAAGATATATTATATCATCCACTACAAGCATAATGACTCTTCATTTTGCATATTAGTCCCTCATTTATTTAAGTGAATGCACACAAGTATCATCTCTAACAATTAGACATTTAACTCCCAATTCACGAAATGCAATTAAGTCCATAAATTTATGAGATGATCAATTAAAGTCATATAAGACAATTAAGCACATTATCACTTAATTCACAATTTCACATTAAAAGTTAATTCATATAAATACATAGGAATGTATAATGCACATAGTAATGTAATGAAATTATAAATGAGCAAGAAAATATATGTAAAATTAAACCCCCCCAACTCCCGAAGACCCGCACGTGGCGTGCTTACCTGAACTTCCGGAATTTGGGGCGTTACATATACAGTTCATTTTAATTTATTTAATAAATATTTTAACTAAATGCTTGAATCTGTGTCGTGAATTTTCGGTGTTTAGAAAGGATATACTATTTTTTGTTATTACCTTGATATGTTTAAAGTCAAGATCAGAGAATATTTATAAAAAGGAAAAATAATTTTAATAGTTCAACACCTAAAATAAATATTTTATTAATTATCTTTTTATAATTTTATAATAAATTTTATATTTTTCATAAAACTTCATTATCAATTTTATAAAAATACAAATAAATATTTAATAAAATTCTTACTTTAGATAATAGTTTTTAAAATTTATAATTTTTTCTTAACACACAATCCAAGTGGCCAAAGAGATTCAAACTCGAGTTATTGTCCAGGAGAATGAACCATTAACCACTTATATCAATCCTTTTTGGCTTTTTAAAATTTATAGGTTTTTTTTTTTTTTTTTTACTCATACACACCCAAGTGAAATTCGAATTCGAGACTTCACCCTAAACAATGAATCCATTAACCTATAATGCATTTGCATAAGAAAAACACGGTTAGTCAAGTAAGGAAACTCGGATTCGGGAATCATTAATTATTGATTATGAAAAAATGGGGAGTAAATTGAAATCTTTATAAACGATAGAACCAAATTAAGAAGAAAGTATATATAATGGGAATTTGGCCAAAATAAGCTTATGACTTCTACTTTTTATTTTTTAACTAAGATCCATTTTTATGAATTGAATAGAGTCGGAGCACTTAATTATAAATTTTTTTTATTAATGGTACCTCGGTTGTAAAGAATTCAAATTTGGAACTTTTGATTAAATCATCTTACCAACAAACAGTTGAGTTACGTAACAAGCAATTGTAGCTGCCATTTTTTTTTTTTATAATTTGCTGAATTAAGCATAATGACAATTGACAAGACTAATTTCCCAAAAGATGATGTTTTGAACTCTAAGGAAAGGATTACATTTTACATATACGGAATTAAGGAAGAAGGCTAGGCACAAGCAATCTCAACTGAGATAGGACTGTTTCGGGGTGTGCGTGTGTTAAAAAAAAAATAATAAAAACAAAATCTCAACTGACGGAGGGGAATGTCCGCCACTTTACTTGCCGGAGATGACATATGGGAGGCTGAAGCTCCACTTCAGGACGATGGTGCTGCCGTGCAGGGTTCCATCGACTTCAAAGGCCGGCCGGCCAGCCGTTCAAAGTCCGGTTGCTGGAAATCTGCTTCTTTCATCATAGGTATTCGTTATAACTTATAATACCTCATACAAGGATGAAAACGTAGTGCTGAGTTCATTTCATTCACTGTTTATGTTAATTCTTTGATGATGTTTGTTAGGAGTTGAGGTGGCGGAGAGGTTTGCTTACTTTGGAATAAGTTCGAATTTGATCAGCTATCTGACTGGGCCGCTGGGCCAATCCACGGCGGCGGCCGCGGAGAACGTCAATGCCTGGAATGGGGTGGCGTCGCTTTTGCCGCTACTGGGCGCGTTCATCGCCGATTCTTTTTTGGGACGGTATCGTACGATTACCATTGCCTCTCTGCTCTACATCTTGGTTAGTACAAAACAATCTCATGAATTCTGCGCCAATTTTTGTGGATTTATACTCTTTACATTAATTTGAAATTGATTGTTGAAATATTGAAGGGGGGCGGGCTCCCCCACCAGGCACCAGCCTCATGGATTTCAATAAATGCATAGTACTATATGGCTCACTTTGGGAATGTGATGGAGTGCAGGGACTTGGATTCTTATCTCTATCAGTTGCTCTGCATTCATTCAACTCTTCAAAATGCAAAAATGATGCGAATACCTCAGCTTGTGCTCCTCCGCTCTTTGAAGTTGGTGCCTTTTTCTTCTCTTTATATTTAGTTGCATTTGCACAAGGAGGGCATAAGCCCTGCGTCCAAGCTTTTGGGGCCGACCAGTTTGATGAAGAAGATGAGAACGAGAGAAAAGCGAAGAGTTCGTTCTTCAACTGGTGGTATTTTTCAATGAATGGTGGAATTTTAGCAGCCATCTCGGTTTTGAGCTATGTTCAAGAAAATATGAGTTGGGAACTTGGCTTTGGAATCCCGTGTATCGTAATGTGTGTTGCGCTAGTAGTTTTCTTGCTCGGGTCGATGACCTATCGATTCCGCATAAACAGTGATGAAAGGAATCCTTTTGTGAGAATAGGTCGGGTTTTTGTGAACGCAGCAAAACACTGGCGTGAGGATTCTGTTGGAATATCCGTTGAAGAGGAAGCTCAGACAATTCTGCCTCTTGAAGTTTCCAAATTCAAGTAAGGTTTTACCTGTATTATTTATATCTTTCTTGTCACTAATTAGTTTTTTTATTTTTTTCGGGGTGAGCTTATCTTTGAAGGTACTTCAAAATGTTTGGTTTGGGGATAATTACACCAACATACCTTGAGGATTTGGCCTAATTACAAATACTTCCCCAGAGGCTGAGAAAATACAAAAACTTCTTACTCTTAGCGTACCTTGAAGTTTGTCCTAACACATGAACTTAAAGTTAAATATTGACTGGCAAGGGATAATGGTAAATAAGGTATATATTAAAAAGTAGAAATGATTTTGTCAAAATTCATTGACAAGTGATGTAAATTATTTGACAGGGGAAGTTCTTGTAATTCTGTAAAACCTCAGGGGAAGTTTGTGTAATTAGGCTAAACTTCAGGTTTGTCCTGCAATTATCCCAATAATTTAACAGAAAAGAAATGCTTATTGTAAGTTTTAAACTAAGATGTTATGATTTTCTAAGCTATTTTGATATCCATATCCTGCGAATGTTCATTGGCTTTAACACATTTAGCCTGCCGGGAACAGGTTTCTTGACAAAGCAATTCTAGCACCCCTTAGCTCAAAGGAAGACGGGAATAATGTTTGTATCATCAGTGACGTCAAGGTTGCAAAGGCGATTCTGCGACTAGTTCCTATATGGTCTTCATGCTTGGGATACGCCGTTGCATTCTCACAAGTCTCAACTCTATTCACCAAACAAGGAGCCACAATGGACCGTTACATTACTTCCAGTTTCCAAATACCAGCCGCTTCACTACAATCCCTCATTAGTGTATCCATTGTCCTATTTATTCCTATCTATGACCGTATTCTGGTCCCAAGTGCGCGAGCCATAACCAAGAAACCTTCAGGCATTACAATGCTCCAAAGAATCGGAATAGGGGTGTTTTTGTCTTTTGTTTCCATGGTTATTGCTGCTTTTGTTGAGAGGAAGCGTCTAGATACAGCTGTCGAGTTCGGATTGGTGGACAAGCCCAAGGCAACGTTACCAATGAGTATTTTGTGGCTGGCGCCTCAGTATCTGCTTGTCGGTGTTGCTGATGTTTTCACTATGGTAGGTCTTCAAGAGTTCTTCTATGATCAGGTTCCTAGCGAATTGAAAAGTATCGGCCTTGCGCTGTACCTTAGTATCTTCGGCATCGGGAGCTTCTTGAGTAGTTTCCTGATATCCGTCATTGAGAAGGCGACTAGTGGAGACGGCCATGGTGATAGTTGGTTTTCGAACAACTTGAATCGAGCACACCTCGACTACTTCTATTGGCTGCTGGCTGGGCTCATTGCAGTTTCTATGGCGTTCTACGTTTACTCTGGGAAGTCCTACGTTTATAATACAAAGAGGTAATTTCGAATGTTGATTGTAGTAATGATTTAGGGATTTGCTTTTAGTATTGCACTGTGTATGTCTCTAAAAGGATGCCTCCACGGTATATGTTGAATGTATGTAATCGTTGAAAATTTATGGTATCAATTACGGACAAAAGCCTAGATATATTTATGTACATAATTGTGAGGAAATTGCTCTGAATAAATTGTACTTTAAGTATCCATATGTTCATGCTAATTGCTATGTATGTATGCAGATTAATAAGTTCGCTGAGGCAAGGGTACTATGTTCATTTTCTATGATAATTGTGACTTGTGAGCAAAAGTTTCTTTTTCCGACCAGGGCATATAGTGTATACTCATTTTCTTGCTAGATCGTAGGCACTTAAAAGAAACTTATCTATCTAATTTTAATCAAATATTATGATTAGTTTTGACTTTGTATATGAACCAATTTTAAAATCAAATAAGTTGTTATACAATTATTTAAGTGTTTATGATAAAAAAAAATCTCACTTGGAGGTACGTGTATTAAAAAAAAAAGTGTCTATAATAATAATTAAAAAAAAAAAAGCCCTAGTCGGAGAAAGAAACTCTTGAATAATAAAAGATAGAGATAAAGAAATAATTTTGAATTATTAAAAGATAGAGAGAATATATATCCTGGTCGGAGAAGAACAATTCTTTCTTGTCTAACTTGAGATAATCCTTGATGTGTGACTTGTAGCATTTCTCATATATCCTTGGTAGTAACACAAATGCTAATAGGATAGTACTCACTATTATGTAGTGAGCATGACAAGATGTTCTTTGTCTTAACATTCACTGGAATTATCTTTTTGTCTTCAATGGTACATTCATTATTTCCTTGGGAACATTTGTTCCACTTTCAGATTTCATTGGAGTTTTAGCTCTTTCATTAACAATCTCCCAAGATCATAATCTAAGAAGATAAAAGTATTTTTTAAGGCGATTTTTCAAGTAGTATAATTGGAACTATCAAGTAGCGGAGAATGCGTATGAGATACCCCTCATGCGAGTGAAAAATTATGGTGCCCTAATTGCATGCTCTTGATAGGCATCACGGTATTAGCGCATGAATTTTGACAATTAATGTCTCCGTTAAACAACAATTCTAATACATTATTAGGCGGCGCAAATATTATAGTGCCCTAGTTATATACTTTTGGCGGGTTTCATTCCATCAGCACATATATTATTATCACTTTCATTTGATACATGTATTACATATCGGAATCTGGATCATATTAATTAAAGGGTTTTTTTTGCATCTTTTTCTCATGATATATTTGATGGGGTCAAAATACGATCGTCCCACGTCAAGACACGTGGCATCATGGAATGATGACATCTGTCACCCCAAGGCGGTCTCCATCTGCGCACGAGCGCCAAGCCTTCTCCAGGGAGTTAAGCCCAACGAGCGCTATCACTCCCACGAGCGTCCAACAAACTAAACGACTGGTACGCCCACGTGCCAATGGAGCCCTCTTCGAGCGTCACACTCCCTCAGAGTGGTCTCTCCTTTGGCTCGTCATTTGAACGGGAGCCAACATTCCCCTCAGCGGATAACTTGGCCTCCAATGCTCAAGGTTGTCACGAGCGCGCTCTTAAGCCCTCGTTACCAACCGCCCAAATGGCTCTCTGACACAACGTACATGCCCGCGCACCTGCCACTGTTGCCAGTACTGACTTTCGGCCACTTTTGCAGAAGATTCCTCCTAGGTTTCTTTCTCATGGCGCCACGTGTTAGGGCAACATTCGGCCAGGACCACTTGAGGCAAATGACCAAAGGGCCCTTGACCCTCAACTATAAATAGCCAAAGTCATCTTCTACACAAGTAAGCTTTCTTCATCACTGCAACTGTGACTGAACTTACATTTTCTTCATACATTGAACTGACTTGAGCGTCGGAGAGCCAAACTGGGTATCACCCCCAGTTCCCCCAGCTTGGCCTTCTGACTTTCTTGTGCTTGTCCCAACAGGTTGAACCCCTTTCTCTTTTCCGGCGAAGCTCCGGTGGTTTCCTCCACAAAATACAAATCGTAAAGTGATCGGATTCGGACCCATCCATTTCCGAACCCGTCATTTTTGGCGCCGTCTGTGGGAAACCAGTCCGTCATCTTCTTCTATTCTTTTTGTTGGTAGAAAAACAAGCACATCCTTATCCTTAACAGCCATGGTTGCAACGAGATCTGGAGCTGTGGGAGGTGGAGAAAACACCTCCCAGGATGCAAATATCGTTCTTCCCTCCACCGCCACTGGTGGAGCGCCGCCACCTTCCGTCGCCGCTGGTGGAGCACCTCCCGCCGCAGGAGTGACTCCACAAGCAGAATCCTCTGTACCACCACTCGCACCGCCGGCACCGCAGATTCCCACCACCGCTGGAGGAGCCTCTCTCTCTGTTCCTCCGCAGCTTGCGCAGACTCCCTGGGTCCATCCCCAGATGAATCTCGGATTACAGGGCTACATGATGCCCCCACCGGGATACACCCTCACCCCATCTGTCATGATGCCGCCGGTCCCGCCATATCAAGCTGGTCAGATCCAGCTTCCGGTGGCCATCCCCAGGGAAAGTGAAGGAGTGGAGTTACCTCCACTTACCACACAACAGTTAAGGGCTCTCTACGCCCAATGTGAGGTTCAGGCGGCCCAGGGAGCATGGGAGAGGTTTCACTCCATGTACTTCCCCTCTGGGCAGGCCACTCAGGTTGCGGCCCCTTTAGGCGGACAGCAAAACTTTCCCCTCAGAGAAGCCCAGGCTGTCCTGAGGGCACAACCACCACCACCACCAGCGAGAGAAGTGCCCCAGCAGGAGGGCAACGAGCGTGCCTCCGTGGGCCGGAATAAAGAGCCCACGGAGCGAGTGAACGAAAATGAAGGAGACTCTCATGTCTCCAGGAGGGGCTCACGAGCCCATAAGGACAAGCAGGTTGACGTAAATCCTGACATCCTCGCGGCTGTGCAAGACCAGCTGCAGGGTCTCAAGGAAATTGTGGGACAGCTCTCACGAGGGCGCTCAACTCAGATCTCCCATAGTCGGGATGAACGGGTTGACGCCAGAAGCACCCGCACCAAGGACCCTCCTCCAAGGGTCCCCCGTCGCAAAGAGCCGGAGGAAAACTTCGGCACCTATGAATACCATCCATTGGCGAGGGGTTCACCCCTCGTGGAAGAAGTTCTGATGGCCCAAGCCGGCATGGCCAAAGTCCCCACATCCATCAACAGATACGACGGGACAACCGATCCAGCGGAGCACTTGGATCATTTTGTGCATCTCATGCACCTTTACGAGCATTCCAGCCATTACTGGGCGAAAGTGTTTGTCACTTCCTTGGTAGGGATGGCTCAAGAGTGGTATAAGCGCCTGCCGCCGCGCTCGATCCACTCGTATGAAGAACTGGCCGATGCCTTCCTCAACCACTTCAATTCTTTGAAGGCGCCAGTTACCGCACCCACTGCCCTGTACAACGTGGTGCAAGGCAAGAGCGAATCTCTGCGCTCGTTCTTTGCCCGCTTCAACAAGGAAATCCTGCAGGTGGAGAGGCCTTCAATGGATTTTTTGATCCCAGTGCTCTTTCAGGCTGTGGATCACAAACAATATGTGAGCAAAAAATTTGTTGATGCCATCGTGGAGAGAAGGCCAGGGACCCTCATGGGCCTAAGGGAAATAGCCGAGCCGTTCTTCGCGCTCGAAGATATGTATGGGACGAATGGTCCCCGGCATCACAGCCCGGCCAGGAACGAGCGACCTCATCACGAGCGGGGACGAGAAGTGGCTGTTAAGAAAGAGCGCCATCAAGAGCGCAGGAGGTCGCCACCACCCCCTCGTCGATTCGAGCGAATTCCGCTCACCAGGCCAAATTCAGAAGTCTATAATCTCTCTGATAAGAAGCTCTTCAAAAGACCCATCAAAATGAGAGAAACAGACTCACTCAGGCGCTCGAACAAATATTGCGCCTTCCACAAGCAGAGAGGGCACGACACGGATGAATGCCGGCAGTTGGAGGCTGAAATCCAAAGGCTCGTTGCAGGGGGCCATCTGAAGGAGTTTGTCCGGGTGCTCGAGCGCTACGATGAACAATGCAACGAGCGCTCCGGAAGGAGAAGAAGGAGTCCTTCCCGGTCAAAGAGCCCAAGGGGTAGGGGACCCCCTGAAAGCAGCAGCCGCCGAGGCAATAAAGGCAAAGCCCCTGAGCAAGAAAATGAGCCCTTCGCAGTCATAAATATGATCGCAGGAGGTTCATCAGGGGGGGATTCAAACGCCTCTCGACGGAGGTATGTTCGGAGCTACAACCAACGCCCAGCAGTGCCCAAGCCTATCTACGCCATCCAGAGAACAAGTGCTCAAAGATCAAGAGAAAATGATGTAATAGGCTTTGATGATAGAGATTTAGAACACATTGTAACGCCCCATGGGGAGGGTGTAACCTCAGATTGCCCCATGGTGGTTAGTTTAGATGTTCATAATCATGTTGTAAAAAGGGTATTGGTGGATAGTGGAAGCTCCGTTAATGTTTTGCCTTACTCCACATTCTTAAAAATGAAGGTTGATCTCCCGCTCGAGCCTCTCAAAACAGCCCTCATTGGCTTTGGAGGCTCAGAAGTTGTCCCACGAGGGCAAATACGTCTGGCTACATTATTCGGCCGAGCCCCTCAGCGCAAAACACTTCTGGTGACGTACGCGGTGGTGGAGATAGACATTCCATATAACATCATAATTGGGTGCCCTGCCCTCGTTGATTTCAAAGCCATCATCTCCACATACCACCAGAAGATTAAGTTTCCTACTTCCGAGGGCGTGGGAGAAGTACTATGCAATGTGCGGGAGGCTTGGGAATGTTATATGCTGTCCCTCAGAAAGCCTAAAGCGGAGAAAACCTTCCAAGTTGGCTCCACTAAGAAGTCGGTGGATTTCCCCAATTTAGATGAGGACAGCCCGGCACGAAAAAGGGCAAAATTGAACAAGAAGAAGAACAAGAAGAAAAGGGGAGACAACGGGGAGAATCCCCTCGAGAATGTTCCCCCAGGGACCGTTGGTGGATCGTCCTCAGAAGGAGACGAGCCGGGAGAGAGTGAACCAGCATCTGGCGATCGTTTGACGGGAAAGAAGAGGGCGCTCGAACTTCCTCGCCCTGAGGTAAGGATCGAACCCTCGGAAAAATTCCTTACCATTGAGCTGGAGCCCGGAAACAAAGATAAGACTACACAGATAGGCTCAAACCTCTCAGGGCCTTCTCAGATCATGATGATTGATTTTCTAAGGGAGAACAAGGATGTATTTGCGTGGAAAGCCTCTGATCTCACAGGAATTGACCCGAGCGTCATTGTCCATAGACTTAATGTAGATCCCTCTTTCAAACCCATCAAGCAGAAAAAGCGGGATGTACATGGTTTTCGGAAAAAAGTCATTGAAGAGGAAGTTAATAAACTCTTGGAGGCTCAATATATCGAGCCCATCTTGTATCCGGAGTGGTTGTGTAATGTCGTTTTGGTACCCAAGAGCGCAAATAAATGGCGCATGTGCAATGATTTCACTGATCTCAACAAAGCCTGCCCTAAGGATCCTTACCCGCTGCCCCGGATTGATCAACTGGTGGATTCGACCGCTGGTTGCGAGCTCATGAGCATGATGGATGCTTTCCAGGGATATTACCAGATCTTTATGGCCCCGGAAGACCGCCCCAAAACTTCGTTCGTTGTCCATATGGGGGTGTATTGCTTCCTAGTCATGCCCTTTGGACTTAAGAACGCCGGAGCTACATATCAGCGGCTCGTAAACAAGATGTTTGAAAAAGAAATTGGGAGGTCCATGGAGGTTTATGTTGATGATATGATTGTCAAAAGCGAGCGCCAGGATTCCCACTTGGAAGACCTCAAGCGCACCTTTTCAATCCTGCGACAATATGGAATGAAGTTGAATCCCTCGAAGTGCACCTTTGGAGTACAGGGGGGAAAGTTCTTGGGGTACATGGTCAGTCAGAGGGGAATCGAGGCCAATCCGGAGAAGATCAAGGCCATTTTGGAAATTCCCTCCCCTCGAAATCTGCGGGAAGTGCAAGTCCTCGTAGGCAAAATCATCTCATTAAACAGGTTTATTTCGCGCTCGGCGGACAGGAACCTTCCCTTTTTCAAAATCCTGAGGAACGCACGTAACTTTGCTTGGACAGAAGAATGCGAAAAAGCGTTGCAGGATATGAAGGCTTACTTATCGAGCGCACCACTGCTGACTAAGCCTGTCGAAGGCGAAAGGTTATTCATGTATCTTTCCGTTTCTCCTGAAGCCACGAGCGCGGTTCTAATCGCTGTGCGGGAGCGGAAACACTTGCCCGTTTATTATTTGAGCAAAACATTGCAAGGAGCCGAAAAGAAATATTTGGAGATTGAGAAATTTGCGTTCGCTCTTATTAACGCCTCCAGAAGGCTAAGGCCTTACTTCCAAGCGCACTCCATAACAGTTCTCACCGACCAACCCTTGAAGCAAGTGTTGTCCAAGCCGGACGTATCAGGCAGATTAATCAAGTGGGCCATCGAATTGAGCCAGTTCGATCTATGCTTCGAGCCCAGGACCGCGATACAAGCTCAGGTTATGGCGGATCTGTTGGTTGAGCGTTTTGGTTTCGAGCCCGCCGTTGCGGAGAATGAGGGGTTATGGGTACTGCACACAGATGGTTCCTCAACCTCTCAAGGGGGAGGAATAGGAGTGGCCCTCAGAAACCCCGATGGGATTGAACTGGACTTTGCGATCAAGCTGGATTTCCAAGTCACTAATAATGAAGCAGAATATGAAGCCCTCGTGCAAGGGTTGAATATCGCTTTTCAGAATGGAGCCTCCAGAATCACTGCTTATGTGGATTCACAATTAATAGCGAGCCAGATTGAAGGAACTTATGAGGCTCGAGAAACCACCATGATACAGTACTTAAATAAAGCCAGGGAAATCATTGGGAAGTTCAAGGAGTTTCATCTACTTCAAGTGCCGCGAGGAGAAAACGAGCGTGCGGACGCTCTCTCAAAGTTTGCTTCAGCTTTAGAAGGCAGTTCCGAGCGTTCTGTTACGTTCCTTAGAACTGAGGAACCTTTGATCAAAGAAAGGATCCCCACCAAGATGATCTCCATGATTGATCCAAACGAGCCCTGTTGGTTTGACGACATCATCATTTTCCTTAGGGATGGAGTCACTCCCGCTGACAAGGTGGAAGCCAGGAAAGTCAGAAATAAGGCCCCTCGTTTCGTACTGGATCCCGAGGGGAGATTGTTCAAGAAATCATTTCAAGGACCCCCAATGAGATGCCTAAGGCCCTCACAAGCGAAGGAGACGCTCGAGCTCATCCACAATGGAAGTTGTGGGAATCATTGCGGAGGGCGTGTCTTGGCAAAAAAGATTCTGAGAAGTGGGTTTTATTGGCCTACAATTCTCCAAGATGCCATTGAATTTTCAAGGAAGTGCCCCAAATGCCAATTTCATTCAAATCTCCCTCAATTGCCAGCCGCACAAATGATCCCAATAGATGTCTCTTGGCCTTTTGACCAGTGGGGAATAGACATTGTGGGCCCCTTGCCCATGGCTGCGGGACAAAGGAAGTTTGTCATTTTAGCCGTCGACTACTTCACCAAGTGGGCCGAGGCTGAAGCTGTTGCAAAAATCACTTTCAAGGTTGTAAGGGACTTTATTTGGAAGAACATCATTTGCAGGTACGGCATACCGAGGGTGCTCATATCTGACAATGGATCCCAGTTCATAGCGGCCGACACACGAGAATGGTGTTCTGAGTTGGGGATAGAACGGCGATTTACCTCTGTAGGGCATCCACAATCCAATGGACAAGCAGAAGTTACCAATAGGATCATCTTGCAGCATCTGAAAACCATGCTTGAAAGCAAGAAGAGTGAGTGGGCTGAGGAGCTGCAAGGAGCGCTCTGGGCTTATCGCACAACCCCACGAGCGGCCACTGGAGAAACACCATACGCGCTCGTTTATGGGTCAGAAGCGATGATACCAGCGGAGATAGTAAATGAATCCGCTCGAGTAGGCTATTTCGAGCCTCAGCTCAACGATGGCAACAGAAGCTTGGAGTTGGACTTGCTGGATGAAAGGAGAGACCGAGCGTGGGCTAAGATCCACCACTACAAAGCCTCTGTAGCCCAACAGTACAACAAGCGTGTGAAGGAAAGAACTTTCCAGCTGGGAGACTTGGTTTTGAAGAAGGTGGAAGTATCCAAACACGTGGGCAAATTGGACCCCAATTGGGAAGGCCCATTCAAGGTCATACAACTCAGAGCTAACAACACTTACACCCTGGAGACACTTCAAGGTGAGCGCTTGCCTCGCCCTTGGAACGCATGTAACCTCCGGCGGTTTTATGTTTAAAAGCTCTTTGCAAACTCTGATGTAACAACCCTCTTTGACGGGTTCTATGTACTTCAAATCAAAGTAGAAGGTAACATAATCTTTTTAATTTCTTTAATATTCCTGTTTCTTTGGTTGCTTGAATGGATAAGTCCCACGTCCCTCGTCTTCTCGAGCGTGGTTGGCAACCCATTCCAATATGAATGCTGTTATCTCTTATGGGTTACGCTGGCCAGCAATCTACTCCGCATGGGGGGACGCCCTCATAAGGATAGGCTGGTTACGCTCACAACCAATTAGGCAAGTTGGAAGAGGATCGCGAAGAAAATCCTAGTAGGCCTTGGCTGTTTCTTAAAACGCCTTGCGCTCGAAAACGGGATCTCCTACAAGAACGGATCCTAGTAGGCCTTGGCTGTTTCTTACAACGCCTTGTGCTCGAAAACGGGATCTCCTACAAGAACGCATCCTAGTAGGCCTTGGTTGTTTCTTAAAACGCCTTGCGCTCGAAAACGGGATCTACCACAGAAAAAAAGTCCTAGTAGGCCTTGGTTGTTTCTTACAACGCCTTGCGCTCGAAAACGGGATCTCCTACAAGAACGCATCCTAGTAGGCCTTGGTTGTTTCTTAAAACGCCTTGCGCTCGAAAACGGGATCTTCCACAGAAAAAAAGTCCTAGTAGGCCTTGGTTGTTTCTTAAAACGCCTTGCGCTCGAAAATGGGATTTCCTGCAAAACCAAGAAAACGACAAGAGCCAAAGCGCTCGAACGATGGTCTCAGAATCAAAAAGGAATTGCACAAGTCTTGAACGAGGGCAACCACTCAGTAAGACCCTCGCGAATACTCAAGACCTAGCAAAGTCCCCCAAGGGCGGGAAGAATGTCACCAGTCTTGGACGAGGGCAACCACTCAGTAAGACCCTCGCACGCACTAAAGGCTTGGCCAAACTCTCCCCAAAGTAAAAGTTTATACAAGTCTTGAGCGTAGGGGCAATCTCACAGTAAGACCCTCACGATCGCTCAAGACTTAGACAAACTTTCAAGATAAATATATCAAAAGGAAAATTTATACAAGTCTTGAGCGGGGGGGGCAATCTCACCATAAGACCTTCACGAGCGCTCAAGACTTAGACAAATTTTCAATTTCAAGAGCAAAAACAAAATTTATGCAAGTCTTGAGTGGGGGGCAATCTCACAATAAGACCCCCACGATCGCTCAAGACTTAGGCAAATTTTCATTGCATCAAAGGAATAAAACATTCAAGGAGTATGCTACACGGTCTTATTTTAGTAGACTGAAGAATAAAGTCATGAAGAAAGAGATATTTTATTCATTGAAAAAGAGGCTTATTACAAGACAAAAGGGCTCAAAGGCCCATGAAATTCTATTACAAGAAAAAGCAGAAAATCTGAAAAATGCAGAGAACTAATGGAGGAAAAGCTTCAAGCAGCTGGGGCGATATCTTCATCGACAATCACCAGAACTGGGCCATGAACTGGGCCGTGAACTGGACCCTCCGGCTCTTGCGGATGGGCTTGCGGATCGTTGGGGGCATTGGCATCTAGAGCAGGCGCATTGGCATCTGGAGCGGGGGCGTTGGCACCTTCATCAATTGGGATTGGGGCATCCTCTACGACCGGCGCTTGTGGCTCGTTCTCGGGATCGTCGTTTTGAACAGCATTACCCGCCGGATGAGCGTCCATGTACTCATCTTGAAGGAGCTTAACCAAGAACCCATACTCAGGCTCCGCGATGGAATCAGCAGGGTTATCGCCCTCGTCATCGTCCTCCTCACAGTGCTCGTTAAACATGAGCCCCGTGCCCTCGGCCTCTTTCATGGCAGGATCCGTCAGCCCCTTATGTATGCCTTGCTCGATGGCTAGATTAAAAGCCTTCTGAGCCTCTTCTAGGCAATGAAGGGAAGCAGCGAAATTGAAGGCGTTGGAGTGGCAGAATTTGATTAAGGCCTCCTTATTTGCACGCTCCAAGCTTCGAGGCCAGTCATTGACGGTATCATTGAATTTGCGCTCGGCCTCCAAAGCCCTCGCCTTCCAGCTCTCCCTCTCTGTCTCGGCCTTTTTGCACTGCTCGTTAGCCTGAGCCAGTTGGTTGCCCAAACGGATTCGAGCGCCATCAACCGCTACAAAATCCTCCTTCAGCTTCCCCAATTCCTCCTCCGTTGTTTCGAACAAGCCCTTGAGGGACTCGTACTTGGCAATCTCTGCATCCAGCTCATATTGAATTTGAGCCGGGTCATTCGAGCGCGCCATCTTCTTATATTTAGCTTTCCGGTCGGCGTAGATGGAGGCTCGCATTTGCACATTCCGGAGCCGGGGAAGAACTTGCTGCGTAAACGAGGGGAAAAGTGTTAGCCAGAAAGTTGGGAATTTACAGAGATAAACAAAGGAAGCCAGGATTGAAGACTTACGGAAATTAGGGCGTGGGCCGCGTCGATGGTCACCTTCTCCACAGACTCACTGTAGAGATGCCTATGGTCTGCTGAGAATTGAGCCCTACTGAACAAATCCTGGGTAATAGTCTGGGCGACCGAGCCCGGCCTCAGCAAAACCGGCCCGCCGTCGGGGGCGCCAGTAAAGTCTCTGTCCCCTCGACGGGGGAACTCCCACATGTGTTCTTCCTCTGAAGAGGAAGTGTCCCCCTCGCCTCGGGGGCCCTCAACAACTTGTTTGCCTTTTCCTTTGATTGCGGCGGAGTCGGGCATTCTCTTCCTCTTGCGGGAAGGCCTGTTTGCGCTCGGAGAAGCTTCTGTTATCGCCAGTGTGGTTACTGGCCTTATTTGCTCTGCAGGAATGGGGGGCTGAGCATCTCCCGCTCTTTCTGACCTCCCCCTTGTCTCTCTGGGAACCAACCTACGTTCCCCTCGGCCACGAGGGGGCTGCACCTCAGGGTTGGCGCTCGAACTGGCGCCTTGACTACGGGCATCCCCTCTATCGTTGCGGTTACGGGGGCGTTGGGGCTCGCGCTGTTGGTTCCCCTGTGGGGTTTGATTTCTGTTCGCGTGGGCAAAACGAGCCGCTTGTCTGATTCCGCCAGCCATTTCGAGTATAGCGGCTCCTGCAAGAATGAAATTTTCAAGGGTTAGAAATCCCCAAACTATCTACTCAGTCTGCAAGTTACAAATACAGAAAAAGAAGTTAGTATTTATTCCTATCTAAAGTTAGTGCCCTAAGAATCTAACCGTCTCTCTTTATGTCACGAGCCGGAGGGTTGTCAAGGAAATGAGGGTCGTTGGTAAGACCACACAAGAACATGAGTTCCGCATCGTCTATCCAGTCCTTTGCTTGTATAAGGTGACCCTCGTCCCTTAGGGTTGTTGCCAGGTTTTTAGCCCAGTCTCTGGGGAGTGAGGGTGGCAAACGGCTCTTTGAGTACGAGCCCCATTCCGTGATCACCCCAAAGCCCTCTTCTGATGGAGCCTTGACAAAGATGAATTTTTCCTTCCAATCAATGCCATAAGTGCTCGAGGGCGAGTTGATCAGCTTCATATGGGCCTTCGCTTGGACGTAATAAAAACCCGCCTCAGGAGAAGAGCGAGAGGAGCTGACCACTTGGAAAAGGGCATTGAAGTTCCGCAAATAGGGCTCGTAACCCATGGTCCTCATCAGAATTATGAAACAGGTCAGGAGGGCCAAGCCGTTGGGCACAATTTGGGATGGACACAAGCCCAGGTCATTCAGCAAATGGGCCATTGAGACTGAGATAGGGAACCTCAAGCCTCCTGACCTCACGGTGTCCACATATACAGCCATTTCCCCGGGAGGCGGATTGTTTGCACGCTCGTGGTTTTGTGGGATTCTCCACGTGTACCGCTCGTCCCAGTAAATGGGGGCCATCATCGTCTTTACATCTCCCACGGTGACTGTGCTGGGAGTCTCATCAGGCGTGCGCTCGGTGGCCTGGTAGCCTGACCCTTCGCCCTCGTTGGGCCCTTTGGATTTTTGGGATTTCTTTCCTTTTCCCCTATCACGGGCTCTGTCTGAAGGCCCGGTTATGGCTTCCGCCACTGGAAGCGGATTTGCAACGGCCACGGTCACTGTATGGCGGTGGGGATGTGTGGCACTTTGAGTTATGGGGAGAACAGTCCCTTGCCGTTCTGCCTCCATCACCAGATCCATCTCCTCAAAGAGAGGATCCACTCCGCCGGGGTTTCTGTCTTCCATAGCCATTACCGCTGCCCCCAACTCTTCATCTCTGGGGGAATCAGGGGAAGAAGAACTCTCCGTGGCCATCTCTTGGATTTCACGGGCAAATTCTTCGACGTGTTGGTCGGCCATGACAGAAACGGAGGTTTTGGAAGTTTTTCTTGGAGAAGGGGTTAGGGTTCAGAAAGGCGAAAATCTGAGGAATTACAAAATCCTAAAGTCCGAATCTACGGTTAGCAAAGTTAGAAAGTCACACTGGAAATTTACCTTGAAGGTGTTTGAGAAAACTGGAGAAGAGGTTGAAGGTGCTCTGAAAACTGGAATGCGAGAGAATTCTTTTTGCAAAGGGTGCTTGAAAGTTCTGAATGCGTAAAGAGTGTGGAGATTTCAGAATCCCTTATTTATAGGGATGGGAGTTGGTACCGTTTTAGGCAATAAATTCAAAATGGCAATCATTTCCCGCCTAGGAAACCGCCCACTTTATGGAATCAGCACATGCTTCCCAATGCTCACGCGCCCCACGCGCACCCGCATTTAATGCTCTGACGTTTCGAGTGCTTCAGAATAGTACAAACATTTAATATGGAAGTGATACGATCGGTCAGTTGAAAAGACCGCATTTATAGCGCAATCAGAGGAAAAATTGCTCAGCACGCCAAATCCCATACGAGCGCTGCACGCAAAAGATTGAACGTATTAAAATTCTACAGTCCTTATCACTAAGGACTACAGAATTGGGGGGCAAAATGATGGGGTCAAAATACGATCGTCCCACGTCAAGACACGTGGCATCATGGAATGATGACATCTGTCACCCCAAGGCGGTCTCCATCTGCGCACGAGCGCTAAGCCTTCTCCAGGGAGTTAAGCCCAACGAGCGCTATCACTCCCACGAGCGTCCAACAAACTAAACGACTGGTACGCCCACGTGCCAATGGAGCCCTCTTCGAGCGTCACACTCCCTCAGAGTGGTCTCTCCTTTGGCTCGTCATTTGAACGGGAGCCAACATTCCCCTCAGCGGATAACTTGGCCTCCAATGCTCAAGGTTGTCACGAGCGCGCTCTTAAGCCCTCGTTACCAACCGCCCAAATGGCTCTCTGACACAACGTACATGCCCGCGCACCTGCCACTGTTGCCAGTACTGACTTTCGGCCACTTTTGCAGAAGATTCCTCCTAGGTTTCTTTCTCATGGCGCCACGTGTTAGGGCAACATTCGGCCAGGACCACTTGAGGCAAATGACCAAAGGGCCCTTGACCCTCAACTATAAATAGCCAAAGTCATCTTCTACACAAGTAAGCTTTCTTCATCACTGCAACTGTGACTGAACTTACATTTTCTTCATACATTGAACTGACTTGAGCGTCGGAGAGCCAAACTGGGTGTCACCCCCAGTTCCCCCAGCTTGGCCTTCTGACTTTCTTGTGCTTGTCCCAACAGGTTGAACCCCTTTCTCTTTTCCGGCGAAGCTCCGGTGGTTTCCTCCACAAAATAAAAATCGTAAAGTGATCGGATTCGGACCCATCCATTTCCGAACCCGTCAATATTTTTGTGTACATAGTCACATCCAAGAATTAAACCATGTTGGGAAAATGTCTAAAGGACAATAATTTTTTTAGAAAACAAAGTATTCTCTTTAATCAAATTTATGTAATGCATATATAACATATTTACGTTGTAGAATTAAGGATAATTAGATTAATAATCCTAGTTAAATTATCATTTATTAATATTTTTACAAGTCCAGAATTGATGATACAATCCAAAATTATCTATATCTATATATATATTATAAAAGCACGAGTTGAGTTTTTGGTTTCTCGAAACTTTGTGATCGGCCAAAATATCCTCACTATAATACTTTCAACAATATAAAACTAGAGGGTGATTTGGTAAATCATACTTTATATTATTGTATTTCAAAATTTTAGAAATATTTATTTTAAGTGAAAATAGAACTCTTTAGTAAATTAGAATCAAGACTCCTTCAATCTATAGACAACATATACAATAATGAAGACTCTTTTTAAAATTTGTTAATATAAGTTATATTATATGATGCTATTATATTTAAAATTTCTAAAAATACTTATTTGAGTGAAAATAGAACTCAATAGAATTAAGAGTATTCCAATCTATAGAAAATATATAAAGTATCATAGTAAGAACTCTTTCTGAAATTAATATATTAGTCATAAGTTATATTATAAGATATTTATACATTTAAAAATAAAATTAATAATATAAAAATAAATATTTACCGCGTTTCACATAAATATATATTTTTACTATTAAAATTTATTATTACTTATTGATAAATAAGAAAGAAATAATTTAATTGTGCAACTAGAAATAAAGAGAAATATATGAAACTATTTAAGTGTAGAAAAAAAATTGATAGATATAGACAAGTACAAAAATAAAAAACAAAAAAGTAGATAAAATTTTGAAAAGGAAAAAGAAATACATACTTAAATAGTTAAATAAGAGATTAGATGTATTATAATAGATAAAATTTTAATAAATTTTAAAATTTTGTTACTAATTCAAAAGAATATTTCACATACCAAAATTAAAGGTCTAACCAAAGTTATTTAAAATTAAGGAAAGACCCAACGTGTATGCATAAAAACAAGATATATTTTAATTTTATAATTATTTTTTTATATTGTTCAATTAAACATTCCTTTAATTTTTTATATAAATATACTCTTTTAATAACCATTTATACTGCATACATAAATGATAAAAAAATCTTAAATTAATCTTAAATAATACTAATTAAAAAAATATAAATAAGAAAAAAAATGGTAGATAAAAATAAATGGAAAAATATAAAAATTCTAAGGAATAATTATTTAAAAGAAATACAAAAATTAAAATTCAATTCAAATAATATAGATAGATATTTCTGATACAATTTTTGCTAAAATTTCAACTTGTGATAAGTAATAAAATAAAAAATTAAATTGTATAGTTGAAAATAAATAAACACACATACACAAAAAAAATACCCGATACCATAGAAGTACGAAAAAGTCAAATGGAAGAAAGAAAAAAAAAAAACTAAAATTAGGTTAAACTAAAGACTCTGCAAAAATTTTTGGTGCAAATTTACAATTTAGATCAATATTAGTTTCTATTAAGTTTATTAATTTACTAATAATATAAATACTTATTGAACTTATATTCATATCTTTTACTATATTTATTTACAAAAATTAATGTATACGATAATACAAGGAACAATATTTTATTTTATGGCAAGATGTATTTGTGTTATTTTAATATAATATTATACATTCGATACAAAAAAACTCATAAATTAAATAAAGGGCAAATTACATCCACCACCCCTGAGGTTAGGCCTAATTACAAGTCGGTCCCTATTCTTTTAAATATTATACTGTAGTCCCTATATTTCTTGTTTTGTTTGAGGTCCATTAACGAATTTTATAAAAGTACACTTATGTCCCTGAAGGTTTTGTAAGTGTTACATATAATGTATGACCAAAAATGCAAAATCATCCTTAAAAGTATACAAAAATTAACAAGGCTTAGGGACTACAGTGTCATATTTAAAAGAATAGGGACCAGCTTGTAATTAGGCCTAACCTCAGGGGTGGTGGATGTAATTTGCCCTTAAATAAAAATAGAAAATGTAGAAAATGAATTTACTAAAAAAGAGTAATGTATAAAGTAGAGAGAAATAGAGATGCTAGAAAATATACATATTTGTAAAAGAGTGAAGTGAGATAGAAATAACTACAAAAATGTTAATACATTAATGTAATTAAATTAGTTTTATAGTTCATATTATATTGATCTAAAGTTAGTTGTTTTAAATACTTTGGAGAAATAATTACATCTAACTATCCTGCTATTAGGCCTAATTACAACGCAATCCACCTATATCGGGAAATTACATTTTAGTCCTTGACCTTTGAGAACCGTTTGTGGTCCCTAGGGTTCCGTTATGTCATTCCAAAAATACCCTTGATTTGTTGTTAAATTCATATTTTATAGGGATCGTTTTGTTAACTTTTGTAAACGTTAGGGATGATTTTGTAATTTTGGTCATATATTCAATATAATACTCATACGACCGTCAAGGGCACAAGTGTACTTTTATAAATTTCGTTAAGGAACTTTAGTCCAAACAAGATTTATAGGGACTAAAATGTAATTTTTCGATATAGATGGATTGCGTTGTAATTAGACCTAATAGTAGGGTAGTTAGATGTAAATGTCCCTATTTTGTAAGTGTATAAACTATTAAATTTTATTATATTGAACTTAAATAGTATACTTTGAAAATATTCCTATTAACGTAGACGTGTATGTTAAAATAAGCTCTCACATTTTATTTTCTATATATATATATATATATATATATATATATATATATTTTAATATAATATTAAAAATAAATATTTGGTAACATGTCAATTGGACCATGTAGCGCGTCCATTTGGGAATCATGTGGACCCTAAGTCCACCATGGGCAAACCATGAAGGGCCACTTGGACACCTCCCAAGGGTGCCACGTGGATTTCAACCTTTGAGGTCAAACTCCATGGCAAAGTCAAACTGACCAAGAAGAGACCCACACATGAGGTCGTCGAGTCGAAGAGTTAAAGCAAATGGACCAAATAGTCAAAGTCAGCCTAGACAACCTCCAGATCGACCAATATACGAGAAGTTGTGAGGTCAATTCGGCAGCTAAGCGGGCCAATTGGCTAAAGCCAAAAGGCCAAATGAGGCCCCATTGACCATATCCTAGGTTGAGAGGTCGATAAGATATTACGAGCCAAAATACTACCAACAACTTGACGGTCTGAGCATGAAAATGTACCAACTTCTAAGTTCATGTGTCAGACTATCAGAAGACATTTAGTGCTAAAGATACCAGATGCAGTTAAAAGATAAAAAGTTAAAGTGTCCGTTCACTCAGGTTAAAAGTATGCTTAGTAACAGATTATGAGATACACGTTTAATTAAATAATCTTGGGACAAATGCAATTTCGGGACACTATCTACCCTTAAATTGTATTTTTGGGACAGTTTTTTTTTTCGTCGATAAATGTGACCCACTAAATAAAAAATGTGTCAATTTGAGGACAAAACTCGCCGGTAAAAAGCTGAGTTCGCCGAAAAACTTCACATGTGGCATTCTTAAGGACATAATCATGAAAAATGTGGCTATCTAATAAATAAATAACACTATGTAGGCCAATTGTGCCTCAACTTGCCAGAAGACTTGATCCAAGTCCGGATTTCAGTGACTCTACCCCCAACATTACTGAATGTGCACCTTTTTTTTTTTCTAAAGAATCTCTAATCTAATCTTCTTTTTCACGAAAATCAGCCCAAAAATATTACAGCAAATAGTATAATCATGGGGTTTCATGTGCAGCAAACCCCATTAAGAAACGCAATTCTGCTCATCATTATGTTTGCCTCTAAACCAGCTCCAATTTGCAGTACAACTGCCCCAACATCTCAAGAAAATGTGTAAAAATAAAGCATACAAGTAACATTTTGGTTGGGAAAATTTCCCACCAAATTTGTGTAAATGTTTATATATTTTACTAAATGGAATAATGGTTAGATTATGATGTGGATACCCAATTATCGTTCACGGTATTATGTTTTTATTAGATAACCACGTTTTTCGTGGTCATGTCATTAAAAAAGCCACGTGTGAAGTTTTCCGGCAAACTCATAACTTTTCTCGGCGAGTTTTGTATTTTTCCCAAATAATCGTAGTGTGTGATTTGTGTGTCTTTTAGACTCCACTACGTACTATTAGATTAAATTTATAATGTTTTCATATAAATTTAATGAGATTGTCCTAGAGTGAATAATATAAATGTCAAAGAACAAAATTTCTATTATCAAACGAGACATACTGTCATTATTTCTACACACACAGATAATAATGTTTAAGAAAAAATGAATCATTAATAAATTATAGATATAATCATACATAGTGGTATGTGATGATATTAATGTTGAGTGAGTGATCGACAAAGAAACAATAACAAGAGTTAGAGAGTTAGGAGCGAGCTTATATATAACATAGAAAATAATTAGTGCATATTATCAATACGAATTTTATGTTATAATCAGTAAATCAATAAAAAATAAAAAACTTTGTTAATATGAATTACATCTTTGTTTTATTATTAATGTTATCGTATAGATCAGTAAGATCTAATTAATGACGATTGAAAATTAATGAAAAATACAACTAATTTTTGATAAGTTTATTATTGATTTTTTTTATTCACTTAAATCAACCAAATAAATTATTGATTAAAAATAAAAAATTAAATTATTTGTTGTATACATATAAAATAATTGCTAATAAATATTAAATAACAATTAATTATAAATTGAAATTATAAACCTTCAATTATATATATATATATATATATATTGAAATTTTCATAAATATAAATATACAATTTTTTATTTTTTTTTATAAAGATACATAATTAGTAAAATTTTTCATATTGAACCATTCTTGTTGGATTCGAGTGAATTTATGATTTTTTAATTCAATGGGGGACAAGTTGTAATTTTGATAGTTTGATACAAGCTGTAGTTTTCATATTTTAAATTTAGTTCAAATTAATATTATTAGCACTATATACTTATTATAAAGTATTTATTTACTAAAAATATTTATTATGTAAATTACGATCAATAACTAATAAAATAGAAACAAAACTCATTTAATCAAAAGAAAACATGAGCGATTTTATAAATTAAACAATGTATTTAGAGTCATATAAAAATAAAATAAAATTATAATTTAATTTTTCATGTTAATTTTACAATATATATATATATATATATATATATATTTGTGTATGAGTGAGTGTCTATGATGTATGGATACAAATATGATATGACATAAGTTAATTTTTAAATTTAACAAGTGAAAGACGTTTGCCACGGTATCTAACCTGAACATTATATGATACCATACGATACAATAATATTTAGAACTGTTTGAGCATCATAAGAATGTTAATTTAAAACTATAAACTTTTTATTTGTAATGCCCCAGTTTTCCAGTCATTCAGGTACGTGTGAAAATATGTAAAATTATAGTTAATTCGGGAATTATTGTATGATTCGTAATTTCTTGATACGTGAATTAATTGCTGAATGTGACTTATTTGATTGCATGCCCCTGACTTGATCACATTTCATAAGTTAGAACCTATTTGCATCACTTAAATTCTTGAAGGATTGTTGTGCAATTTCCTTTCTTTCTCCCTTCCTCAATCACGACATAAGCCTTATACATACATACATATCTATTCCTTCTTCATTTTTCATCCAAGAGACAATCCAAGATATCTCTTTTCCTTCCCCTCTCACTCTCGATTGATCAAGGAAGCTAGGAGCCAAGATTTTCATCCAATTTCTTCAAGGAATCAAGCTCCATATCTTCATCTCTTCTTTCCCCTTCATCTTTTCTTCCTTCCAAGGTAAGATGGTGAATCTATGTTTGATGAATTCATGAGATGTTGCTAGGGTTTTATGATATATATTGAATCCATGAACCAATATGCTTTAGTTGTGGAGTATATGAGTGATTGATGTATATATAAATCAAGATTTATATGGAACTTTAAGCATAGATGATCATATTCATTTTCAAGGGTTTCCTTGGTATATTTGATTGGATCAAAGCATGTTTCTTTGGTTTATATGATGTCTAATTGATGTATTTAAGTCTTATACATGTTATGTGTTAGTTTTAAGTTGATTCCTTGCATTGGTTTGGGAGTGGGAATGATTTGGAACCATTCCCGTGTGTATACCCTGTTTTTCCCCTATTTTTTCGCCCAGCGACTTTCGAAACGCCCGTGTGGCCCCTTAGCTCAATCACCACACACCCGTGTAGAAACCTACTGCCTCACCTAAGCTTTTTCACACAGCCGTTTACCCCTCAAAAGAACTCTGATTGACCTGATTTTTAAACCGTTGGAAACCTCTTGAAGTCTAAAACAACCTCCAATTGGAATCATCTCATTATCTTTTTTTATTTGTGAGATATAATCAATTCTTTTTGGTGTCGCCACTTTATCAGAAATCTGCAATCACCTAACTTCGAGCGTATGCCATTTTCTCTCCATTTTGAACTAGAATACGAGCCATATATCCTAGGAAAGGTCTATGTGTCTAGTTTCATATCCAACAAAAAAAACTCAATTCCAAATCCTAGAACTCAAGATATTCCAGTTTTACTACAGCATGTGCATTTCCGAAAGTTGTCAAGTTTTGCCAAACTTCACCAAAATCCCTCTTCTTGCATTCCTTTCACTCTCTTGGCTCCTGTATGTGATTTATATGATTTGAATACTTGAATAATTGATGATTATGTGATTATTTGACACTTTATGGTCTTTAATTACTTAAACTTAATTGTTAACTCCGTTCCTTATGTGAAACGAATTCATATGATTGCATGTCTTGAATACGTGGTCTCCGTGAGATTTATTGCCTACTTGGGATTATTTTCATTCCATTTATGAGCATCTATATTATCATTACATACAAGTATGTGTTCATTTTACACAAGAATATGCTCATGACTACGCCATGCGTCATATTTGGTATCATTATTGAGTCTTACCTCACAAGTACACAATGTTTCCTTTCTTGTCCAGTTCTTCTCCAGGGTGGAGATACCTTGATCTAATAGGCACCGGCTTAGCTCGTGTTCTTGTATTGTCGTCTTCCAAGTGAGGTTTAATTTCTAGTTACATAGAACCCGTACAACCCTTATGTGGATTTCGGCCAAAATGTATACATATATATATATATAGTTTTCCATAAACTTCAAGGATTTACAATTGAACTACTTCTATTATACTGAACCACTGTACTATACTGATTGACTATTTTGGCGAGTATATTGTTCACTGTGGGCCCGAGGGTAGTGTATTGAGCCAACCGGGAAAGCTTGGGCTGACGGGTAACTCTTGCACTATCCTCAAAACTTTTGGGATGACCCCTGAACCCACTAGGAGATTAGTGGAGGAAGGAGTTCCGGGCATAGGGACTCATGAACCCTACGCTCACACTGATTCGGTGGTGGGGCCTTACAATCCCACCATCACCCGGAGGGAAAAGGAGTTACTGAAACTGCTAATTGTGCACTGTAATTGATTGTCTGATCACCTAATCACCTAATAACTGAATTATTATACATTGTCGGAGAAAGGTTGGAGATTTGCCCTCACTTGCCGGGCCACTGATTGATTGAATTGAATTGATTGAAATGTTGAATTGGATAGTTGTAATCTCGGGCGAGAAATCCTTTATTACTTAAACTTATATTGCTTCCTTTTATAAAACCTTACTCGAGATTGTAACTTGCATGGTACGTGCGCTTATATTTATTAAACCCCTCACTCAGTCTTTCTTAGACTGACACCTCACTTTTCAGGTTCTGCAGGGTGTGTGCTAGGCGGGATTGGAGTCGTGTCAAGTCTTTATTTCGGGTCTAGCACACTTCATTCATAGATTGATGCTTATGTATTGTTTATGCCTCTTGGTACCTATAATGTATTATGAATTGCTTTAGTACTTTCGGAAGATTGTATATATTGAAATGATGAAAATGAACTTGAATGATGACAATAACATGAACGTATACTATGCTTCTGTTTTCGTCGTATGCATGGTTGTATGTAATTGAGTGTTAGTCCAGCCTAGCTAGAGTGTGGTTTTTTTTTATTGTCTCCCGTTCGCTATAGGTTTGATTAATGTATGGGTGCTTGTTCCATATGTGGATTGAACTATAGTGCGGGGGATGTGGCTACCTAGCGTTCTGGGTGCTACATTATTTATATATGTGAGAGTGTCTATTAGAAAATCAAATTTCAAATGATGCCTCATCACTATATTTAAAATTAAAAAATTAATATTTGAAATATTTTCATTTTAATAATTCAATTATTTAAAATATTTAGATAAATCGTATATTTAATGTGCAACACACATTGTTTTTACTAGTATATTATAAAAACATGAGTTGGGTTTTTGGTTTCTTGAAACTTTGTGATCGGCCAAAATACCCTCATCGTAAGACTTTCAATAAAATACAGATAAGGGTAATTTTGTAAATACAAATTTGATACATAAATATTCTTTCAGGATATTTTATTGTAATCAAACTCTTAATTATCTTTACCACGAGTTGGATTTTTGGTTTCTTGAAACTTTGTGATCGGCCAAAATACCCTCATCGTAAGACTTTCAGTAAAATGCAGATAAGGGTAATTTTGTAAAATACAAATTTGATACATAAATATTCTTTCAGGATATTTTATTGTAATCAAACTCTTAATTATCTTTACGTAATTCTAATCAAAATATAATTCTATAAGTCTTTTACTAATTATAAAACACTATATAAATCTTATAAGTTTTTGAATAAATTAATTCGAATATTATGTATTGTATGTTTAGGAGACGGAAAACACTATATAATTATAATATTAAAATTAATTTTATTCAAAAGCTTATAATATTATAATTGTACAGTGTTTTATAATTTGAAATATTATAATACGAGATGTCTAAAATTTACCAGAAAAAATACATAGTTATAAATTATTAATTTAAATATATTTAAAAAGTACGCATTGATTTAAAATATGACTCTTCGTATGGTAGAGTTAAAACTTCTTTAAGTTATAAAAAAAAACATACATAGTTCAAGAATAATTATTTTAATATTAATATAGTGACTATTTGTATTCAAATTTTATAATATAATTTGTCCATTGTTTGATTTTAAAGCCTATAATTTGAAATATTATAATAAGAGATATCTAACGAATTGGAAGATAACAAATTCATTCATTTATAAATTTTAATATTTTTTTATAATTCTTCAAAATAAAATATTTTATTCAAATCAAATGAGTTATATAAGGTAACTTTCAATAAATCAATTCTAATGAAATTCTAATTAGATTAGGATTGATCAACACTATATATTATGTTAAAACTATATTTTTAGATATAATGTATTTATGTATTTATATTTAAGTATTCTTGTAACTTCATTTCTACATTGTTAAACAAGTGTTTTTCTTAGTTCATCACTTCCTCTGATTTATGATAAGTATCAAAATTTGATTGATGAGAAGATGAATGTTGCATATAAAATAGTTGAGGTACAATTCCACAAAATTGATGAGAAGGTGCTAAACAAGATATACCGACGTTTAAATAAGTAGAAAATTAAAGCATGTAGACTCATTATAATCTTTCTATTTTCACTTTCATCTCTCTCTTTCCCTAACATGTGCTGGTTTTATAGTTTGTGAAGGCGAAACATCAAAATAATCAGCTATAATATTTTTAATTAAAATTGATCGTGCTTTTATATTGTATATTTTTACAACTAAAATTTATTTGTATTTATTAATAAATAAAAAGAATATTATTTAATTGTGCAACTAAAGAAAAAGAGAAAATATACGAAGATTTTTATTTATTAATAAATAAAAAAATATCATTTAATTGTGCAATTAAAGAAGAGAAAATATATAAAATTTTAGAAAGTGTAAAAAAGAAAAAATACATTTTACAAATAGAAGCAAAATTTGAGAAAATGAAAGAAAATTATTACTTAAATAGTCAAATGAGATATTAGAGATAATATAATAGATAAAACTTGAGCAAATGTTAGATACTCATTACTAATTGAAAAGAATATAACATAATTCAAAATTGCAGGTCATCAAATCAAAATTATATTAAATTAAGAATTCTAAGTAGACTCAACGTGTGTGCATATAAAAATAAGATACAATCTAATTTTATGATTAATTTTTTAGAGTGTTCGATTAAACATTTCTTGAATTTTTTTATATCAATATCCTCTTTAATTATTTCTACTGCATATATAAAATCAATAATAAGAAAAGTAAAATAAATTTTAAATAATACACTTTAAAGGAAAATAGATTAAAAAAATGAAATGCAAAATCAAATGGCAAAGAGAAAAATAAAAAAAAAGAGATAATTAAGAATCCTAAGGGAACTCAAGACGTGTGCATATAAAAATAAGATATAATCTAATATTATGATTAATTTTTTATAGTACGTGATTAAACATTTCTTGAATGTTTTATATAAATATACTCTTTTAATTATTTGTACTACATATATAAAATCAATAATAAGAAAAGTAATATAAATTTTAAATAATGCTCTTGCTCTTTAAAGAAATGTAAATAAAAATAATAGAATGCAAGATCAAATGGCAAAGAGAGAAATAGAAAAAAAGATAAAAGATAATTAGTTAAAAGAAATGATTACTTGATATTATTATATATATACAATCATACCAAAACTAAAAGACAAACCAAAAAATTCTTTTATTTGATTCAATAACAATGATATCAATTTTTTTGTCTGCAAATAAGGTTCTTTCACATGAAAAATAATGCATGTGTTTATTGATCTTATTATGTTTTACTTAGTGATCGGTTGTCAATTGTATCATTTATTGTTCATAATTTGAAAGAGATATTTTATACCTCAAAAGTTTTTCGGAGAACATTACAAAATTTAAAAGATTAATTATTCAATAATGAGATATTTGGAAAGGTGGTCGTATATGTCCATGTAATTGAGTTTTAAAAGAGAGGGTTACCACATGCTCGTATTTTGATAATCTTAAGATCATAATATAAAATTAAAACACAGGATCAACTTGATCAATTCATCTGTATCGAATTTTTTGATTAAGAAAAAAACCCCCGGACTTTATGAGTTAGTTATAAAATACATGATTCGTGAATCATGTGAATGAAAGAACTTATATAATTCTTGTATGATGGATGGAGAATGTAAATATTATTACACATGTTCATATTGTGAAAGCACAATACAAGGTAAAGATGAATATCCAATTATAGAAGAAAAAGAATTAGAGTGATTGTTCAAGTTTGAAATGCATAACGTTATAACCAGTCTGTAGCACCTTATAATCCATATCTCTTATCAATGTATAATTCTCACATTAATGTCAAGATCTTTTCTAGAGTAACAACTGATAAATACTTTATAAATATATTTACAAATTAAAGGGCATGAAAAAGTGAGAATTTGATATCACTTACAATGTTAAACAAAACTTAGTAGATGAGGTTAAACAATTCCAGGATGGTAGATTGAGTCTCAGATCAAGAAGCAATAAGGAGAATTTTTGAATTTAATTTGAATGAAATTGATCAAACAGTTATCAATTTAGATCGACATCTTCCAAAGAAGCAAATGTGAATCAAAACTTGAATGATATTTTAACTTGGGATCACTGCCCCAAACAATGGTTATTTAACATTTTTCAATGTGCTCGAAAAACAAAGAAGCAAGACTTTTTTTTTACAAAGAATTTCCAAAGCATTATGTATTAGACAATTAAGGTAAATATTGAAGAGATTTGGAGAAAGAATTAATGGTGGAATATAACAATCATATTGAAATAAGAATAGATTATTTAATCGTAAAAGTCGAGAATTAATTGGCTTCAATTTGGGAATAAACATATATATTTTTTTCATCTCTCAATCATAATGAGAATAAGGAGAAATCAGATAAATGCTATCAAAATAGGTGATGCATAGGTAACCAATAATGACCAATTGAAGCATCATACATGGGAGTACTGCACCAAATTATTCAGTAGAGATACCATGGAAAATGTGACAAGTCTTGGTATTAGCTTACACCAACGAACCCTGAGGCGGGAATAGAAAGATAACTTGGTAAGAACGGCTTCAAATAAGGAAATTTTGCGGGTAGTGAAGAGCATGCACCTGTGCAAAGAACCGGGAGCAGATGATCTCCAAACTTTTTTTTTTCAAATCTATTGGGATATAGTAGGAGACTCCGTGGTGAAATTCATCAATAATTGCGCGGAGAGAGAATCAATTCTTAAGGAGGCTTACCAAACATTTATTTGCCTTAACTCTCAAAGTTAATGCTCCAGAGAAAATAAGCGAGTTTCGACCCATTACGTTGTTTAATGTACTACTCAAAATAATCACCAAAATGATTATATTCCGATTAAGCCATATATCAAATAAATTGTGAGCCAGAGCCAAAATAACTTCATTCTCGGCCAAAGCACCAGTGATAATATCTTTGGTGCTTGAAGAAGTGTTATACATGCTATATCACTCCAAAGATAAAAAAAAAAAAAAGAACAGGGTGTTAAAATTGGATCTTGAAAAGGTATACGACAAAGTCCAGTGAGATTTTTTAAGGAAAATTCTAACTTTCTTCAAATTCCCGACGAAAATCATAAATATCATTATTAGTGGAATGAAGGGGATACAAACGGATATTCTATGAAATGATGAATCGATGGAGGTTGTACGGATAACATGTGACAATATTAGATAAGACAATCCACTCTCGCCTTATTTATTTGTTAAGAATCTTCAAAGATCTTTTTTCTGAAATTCCTATATTGTTATGATTAAACAACCGCACTACACACGGTTTGTCTTAAAGTTAGGGTTCTAATCATTCTCCCCACCCACTTATTAATTAAAACTTATATTCATCATCAATGAGTCCTACATTTTTTTTTTCAAAATTTAAATGTTATAAAATAAAATTAAAGAAAAAGACCCTACCAATAATGTTGCAGAACAGCCTAACCTTATCACATAAATAAATATATAAATAATTAAATTGAAAAATAATACCACCAAATTGTGTAATTTAGCAATCACTATACTAATTAACCAAAAATCTTGTGTTTAAATATCATTAGTAAAAAAAAATTAAATTTTTAATGATTCGAAGTGACTCATCCGGTATTATTATTAATGTTGAATACTTCAAGCCATCAATTGAGGGAAAAACATTTGTTGCTCACACGATCCTATTATCTTGTGGAGATATTTAAATTTGATTTGATTTTAAGTTTCACGATCACATCATTTACCTTTTTCTTTATAAATAGTTTGCCTTTCCAACTTTTGAGATTAATGTAATGGTCTTGATATTCTTTTATTCAAGTTTTGTTTACATGAGTAAAATGCTCATTTAATTGGTTCATCTTTTTCAAACCTTTAAATGCAGTTTCATCAGAATTTCATTCTAATTTTCCAAATTAGATGGAATGATGATCATAATTACACTTATATTTTAAGTAGAATTTTGTAATTATTTGAAACCTCACGATAATAAATATATTGATTACATATTGTTCTTATATAAAAAGATATTAATTAAGAAAAAAAAAATAAACATGTTGGGGGTTAAGCGTAATTAAAATCCTCTAAATAAAGTGTAATTCTAATTATGTCTAAATATGAGGTGTCAAGTGTAACTATTTTAATCTAAGTTGGACATTAGATATAATTAACCCAAGTTTTTTTTTCTTATAAAAAGATTTCAAGATTATATTTGGGAATATTTATATATGTCAACTATCATTTACACATACTGATGAGGCTAAATTATGCTCATGACACGTATGCGACACGTGGCCCAGTCCCAGCGTTACACCGTGGCGCCTCAAAGACACCTCAAATCCCCCCTGGCGGTTAGGCGTTCCCCTCGAGGGAATAACCGCCCCATCTTCACAAGGAACCTTGGCCCCCTTCGAGCGGGTGAACAAGGTTAACAATATGAACACCATGCAACCCTCGGGGCTACCCCTGAGCTTGCCCTATTCCTCCATCATCACAAAGGCGAAACCACTCCCTTCATGGCAACGCTTTTGGCCCAGGTGTTCCTTTGGACTTGCGAGCCCCCAAAGCCCATATCAAAACCCCGAGCGTGCTTGGCCCTCGGTAACAACCCCAAAAGGCTCTCTGACACATAGTACTTACCAGCGCACCTGCCACTGTTGCCCGCCACCAACCTTTGCACAGGCTTTTGCAGGAGATCCCTTTCAAAGGTCCCTCATTACACCACGTGTCTAGGGCAACACCAATGCAGGACCACTTGGTGACAATTACCAAAAGGGCCCTGACCCTCAACTATAAATACTCAAGATCACTCATACTCTGTAAGCAAGCTTTATATAATCAAGCTCTGTTTTACCTTCTTCATCTTTTGAAAACTGACTTGAGCGTCGGAGAGCCAAACTAGGTATCATCCCCCATTCCCCAGCTTGGCCTTCTGACTGTGTGTTTGTTCGTAGCAGGTAGAACCCATCTCTTCCGGCGACCCTCGCCTGAGCTTTTGATCCCTGTTTTCGCCACCTAAACAAATCCTAAAGTGTTGGAGTTTGCCATATCGGATCAGACCCCATCATTTTTGTCGCCGTCTGCGAGAAACTAGTCTTCATCTCTTTCTTTTCTTCCTTTGCTAGTCGAGAAGCAAACACCCGTTTCATCATGGTAACCACGAGATTCGGTGCTGTTGGGGGTGGAGATGATGCCCCCCAAGGTGGCGATGATAGCGTACCTGTTGTCGACGCTATAGGTGCTGCACCCAACGCCGGAGTGGTCCCACCGTTGAAGAGACCTGGTGAACCAAAGCAGGGGACCAATCAAGAGTTGCCCGCTACCGGAGGAACAGGAGGATCTGACTCAAATGTTCCCCTAAACCAGCCACCCACCACTACCGCTGATGTGGGCAGTTATTCCATGAAGATGCCGCCACCGGGCTACATGATTCCGCCACCTAGCGTGGTGCCCACCATCCAGCCATATCAGGCAAGGCTGATGCAACTCCTAGTCGTCGTCCCCAAAGAGATTGAGGGGGTGGAGATACCCCTCATGACGCCAAGGCAGCTTCAAGATATTTATACCCAATGCGAGGTCTACGCGGCTCAGAACGCCTGGAAAAACTTCACTGCCACTTACTTCCCATCAGGGCATGCCGCTCAAATTGCCCCTCCTATAGGGGGGATGGCAAGTTTATCCGCTGATGACCACCCAAGCCGTATTACAGGCTCAACTACCACCGCCGCAGCTTGTTAACATAAAAGAAGCTCCCCCGAGGGGGGTATAGAAACGACCGTAGGTAGACAATGGAAAGGAGCCTGTGGAGAGAATAGATATTGATGCTGAGGCCCACTCACAGGCCTCAAAGAGGGGTAGCAAAGAAGATGGAGAAGACCCAAACCTGCTCGTGGCTGTGCAAGACCAGCTGAAAGGTTTACAGAATATAGTGGAACAGCTCTCTCGAGCGCGGTCTCAAGCCCCCCACACTAGGGGCGAGAGAGCCAAGGCCAGAGACGCTCGCCGCCATATCAACAAAAATCACGCTCCTTGCCACCGGGAGAAAGAGGAGAACGACGAGAATTATGATAACGAGGGGGGATACCACCACCCCTCTCGTGGAGGAAGTTTTGATGGCCCAAGCAGGAATGGGCAAAGTCCCCACTTCTATCAACATATATGATGGAACCACTGACCCTGCAGAACATTTAGACCATTTTCTGTACTTGATGCATTTTTACGAGCATTCCAGCCACTACTGGGCCAAAGTATTTGTTGTTGGAAAACACGAATCAGAAAGCAGCGGAATTTAAAAAATTTTTTCAACAAAAGGATCTAGGACTCGCAATCGTGTAACCAAATTCGTAAAGATAGAAAACTTACTTTTCTTTTATTCTTTCTTGAAGCGTTTCAAGCCACCCAAGAACGCTCTTCTCGCGGCTTGATCCTCTCTCCTTGGTAAAGCTCGAATCTTCAAACTTCTAACTTGAAGTCTCTAGAGAAAGTCCACCAACTTGATCACAATCTAACTAGTAAGGATGCTAGTTCTCTAGTTAGTGTTTA
This sequence comes from Lantana camara, assembly GCA_037501455.1. Classification (NCBI taxonomy): domain Eukaryota; kingdom Viridiplantae; phylum Streptophyta; class Magnoliopsida; order Lamiales; family Verbenaceae; genus Lantana; species Lantana camara. Next base: position 21,583,711 of record CM074855.1, on the reverse strand, counting down.
GGCTTAACCTAGGGTTTAATTTAATCTTGGAGAAAGGAAGGTGTTCAACACATGAACCAAGAATTGTCTATTAGCTCCATAAGGAGCTCGAGCTCCCCTATTTATAGGGAGAGGGTGCCGATCCAAATCCTTGTTGGGAAAGGATTTGGTTCCTCTCTCTCCTATTACTTGATCATCAAGTATTTTCCAACTTTTACTTTGAATTCTAATTCAAGTCAACTTTTAAGAGAGCTAAAATTATCCAAACTATTTTTGGATAATTTTATACTTTATTTATTATAAAATAAATAACTTATTTTTATCTAATTAATTAATTCGTAATTAATTAACTAGATTATTTTTCTCCAAAATTAGACTTTCTTTTTAATTCAAAATTAAACCAAAGTCTATTAAATAATTAACTAATTAATTATTTAATATATATATAATATATATATATACACACGTGTGTGACACGTGTCACAGTGACACGTGTCACTCACGTGAGCCACACGTGTGACTTCACACGTGTGGAACCCTCTTGGCCCGATTAACTCGTTTAATCATTTTCAAGCCTCAACCCATGTAACCAAGTTGTTGTGTGTGACCCTCTAGGTTCTCAATTCAATTAGCAGTGACCCCAATTAATTAATTCACTAATTAATTAATCAGTCCACAGATTAAACGACCATAGTCTAGCAACAGGTGTTTAACCCCTAGCTGAATTGGAATGTTTGGATTCGACAGAACCTTTAAGTCATTGATTCATGTGAGATACAATCCTCCTACTTACTATCTCTCAACCAAGATCTAGGGCAAGGGAATAATCAGAACCCTAATAATCCGGTCTTAAAGCTAAGTGCATTTCATATCCATTTGATCTCAATCCAAGAAACCCTTTTCTTGATGTCTTGATCTACTGCCTTGGCCAAGGACTCCATATGGCATATGAATGACTTACACAATAAGAGATCACCTTGCAAATGCAAGTGTAGGTCCTATCTTGATTCTCATTCACTTTCATGAATCACTTGTGCAGCCCCAACATAAGCCTTGAATCAGTTGTCTAAGGCGACACCCTTTAAAGCTTATACCTAAGACTACAGAGTTAACTCATAAAGTAACATGGAACCTCAAGTCTAAGGATCAATTAATCACATCAATGACTCGTGAGATATTTCCTAATCTGGAAGTTTCCATTTCCTGAAATAGAAACTTCCCTTCCCATTTAGGAATGTTCTCACACGGGGCACCTCAGTGAACTTACTTATTAAAGTAAGCACCCTCATGTATCACGCACGTATCAACTATACACTTTGCACCTCCATGAAACAAGGTGGTCCTTCTTAAGGGCGTGATCCCACAAGCAAGCCTTAGAGGAGTCAAGTTGACACTCCCACTGTCTGTAGGACTCATCGGCTTGGAGTATTTTACTAATCATGACTTATGTGATATAGGGCTCGTTTCATGAACCATTTCACCTAAATGGTAGAGTCCTAAAGTCATCAGGATTAGGGGAGTTCTCATACATGCACAGCTAAAGTAAACGCATACCAAACAAGAGCATATAAAGAAGTGTTGCCTCAATTCGTTATTTCATTCAAAGATTGTCTGTGATTACAATAAGGAAAAGTACAAAGCGGATATACAATCGGCTTTCTAGGGCACTATTCCTAACAATCTCCCACTTGCCCTTTAAAGCCATTCTAAAGCTACTCTAAGTCCCATCTTCTGAAGATGACCTTGGAAAGCTTCTCGACTAAGGGGTTTAGTAAGTGGATCTGCCACGTTCTCTGCTGATGTGACCCTCTCAATTTGCACATCTCCTCTTTTGATAATATCACGGATTAGGTGATACTTCCTCATAATGTGCTTGGTCCGTTGGTGAGATCTTGGTTCTCTTGCTTGAGCAACCGCCCCAGTGTTGTCACAAAACACAGTAATGGGGTCTTTCATGCTAGGAACAACATTCAACTCTTGAATGAAGTTTCTAATCCAAACACCTTCCTTAGCTGCATCATTTGCAGCTAAGTATTCGGCTTCAGTGGTCGAATCCGCAGTGGTAGTCTGCTTGGAACTCTTCCAACTCACTGCTCCGCCGTTTAGGCAGAAAATGTATCCTGACATTGACTTAAAATCATCTAAGTCAGATGCAAAGCTTGCATCGCAGTATCCTTCGACAGTAAGATCTTTCTGACCTCTGTAAACTAAGAATAAATCTTTAGTACTCTTCAAGTACTTAAGAATATTCTTCACGGCAGCCCAGTGACCATCTCCAGGGTCAGATTGGAAACGACTTGTTACACTAAGTGCATAAGCCACATCCGGTCGAGTACATAACATTGCATACATTATGCTACCTATTGCTGATGCATAAGGTGTATGAGTCATTCTTTCCTTCTCAAGGTAAGTCTTAGGACACATCTTCTTTGAAAGACATGTTCCTACACTCATAGGAAGGTTCTTAACCTTTGCTGACTCGATATTGAATCTCTTCAATACTTTGTCAATGTACATCGACTGTGATAGTCCTATTAACCTTCTAGATCTATCTCTATAGATTTTGATTCCAAGGATATAGGACGCATCACCAAGATCTTTCATCTCGAATTGGTTCGATAACCATAACTTAGTCACTTTCATGTCATCCTTCGAATTCCCAATAAGAAGGATGTCATCAACATAAAGTACTAAGAATTGCATTGAGGTCTCCAATTCCTTTCTATACACACATGATTCATTCGAAATTTGGATGAAGCCAAACGCTTTGACTGATTCATCAAATCGAATATTCCAATTCCTAGAAGCCTGTTTCAATCCATAGATTGATCTTTGGAGTTTGCAAACCTTTTGCTCACTCCCACTGAATGTGAAACCTATGGGTTGCTCCATATAAATGTCTTTGTCAATGTCACCATTGAGAAAGGCAGTTTTCACATCCATTTGCCATATCTCATAGTCATAATATGCAGCAATGGCAAGCATGATTCGAATGGACTTTTGCATTGCAACTGGTGAAAAGGTTTCGTCAAAGTCCACGCCGGGTGTTTGAGTGAATCCTTTTGCAACCAGTCTTGCTTTGTAGGCTGCAATGCTTCCATCAACTCCAAGCTTTCTCTTAAAGATCCATTTGCAACCTATGGGTTTGACCCCATCAGGCAAATCTACCAAGGTCCAAACTTGGTTGGAGTTCATGGAATCCATTTCGGATTTCATGGCTTCTATCCACTGTTCAGAGTCAGAATCTGAAAGTGCCTCCTCATATGTTAAAGGATCATTATCCTTTTGAGAGATTTCATGGAAGAATCCATACCATCTCTCCGGCTGTCTAGGAGTACGTTCAGAACGCCTTAGAGGAGGATTTACATGTGTATCGAAATTCGTGATTGGTTGTGGTTGATCAGTAGGGGACGTTTCTTCAGTAGGTGGCGTGGGGTTACTTTGTACTTCTTCTAATTCTATGATCTTTCCTTTCTTTTCTTTAAGGAACGGTTCCTCAAGAAAAGTGGCATTTCTGGAAACAAACACCTTTTGCTCAGATTGATCATAGAAGTAGTATCCTATGGATTCCTTAGGATAACCTACAAAGTAGCATAAGTTAGAACGAGATTCTAACTTATCTCCCACTGTCCTCTTCACGTAAGCAGGACAACCCCAAATTCTTAAGTAAGAATAACTAGGGATTTTACCATGCCACATTTCATAGGGCGTTTTAGGGACTGACTTAGAGGGAACTAGATTCAAAATCTTTGCTGCACTTTCTAGGGAAAACCCCAGAAAGAAGGTGGTAAGTCAGTGAAGCTCATCATGGAACGAACCATATCAAGTAGGGTTCGATTCCTTCTCTCAGAAACTCCATTAAGCTGAGGAGTTCCCGGAGGGGTCCACTGAGAGATAATCCCATTATCCTTGAGATGATTAAGGAATTCTTCACTAAGATATTCGTCTCCTCGATCAGATCGAAGTGCTTTGATCTTGTGACCAGTTTGGTTCTCAACCTCCTTTTGAAATTCTAAGAATTTCTCAAAAGCTTCAGATTTATATTTCATTAAGTATACATAACCATACCGACTAAAGTCATCAGTAAAGGTTATGAAGTACTGATGATTGTTTCTAGTGCTTACACTAAGCGGTCCACAAACATCAGTATGGATCAAATCCAAAACCTTAGTGGCACGTTCCACAGTTCCTTTAAAAGGGACTTTGGACATTTTTCCTTTGAGACAGGATTCGCAAGAAGTTAACTCTTTGAGATCATTTTCAGAGAATGATCCTAAAGTGTTTATCTTGCTAATTCTGTTCTTGGAAATGTGTCCTAATCTAGCGTGCCATAAGGGAGCTGAAACTTTGTCATCTCTCTTACGCTTTGTTTCTCGTTGTATATTCATAATATTGATATTTTGAGTTAGGTAAAGTCCATTACTTGGAGTACCGATATGAACGGAAGAGTTGTTCCGTTTGATAAAATATTTACCATTCTTAATATAAGTTTCATAACCTTCACAATCTAATATTGGAACTGAAATTATATTACGAATAATGCTCGGTACATAAAGGACTTTATTTAATACTAACTCAAAACTACCTAAATCTAATCTAATTGTGCCTAAAGCTCGAGCTTCAACGTTTGAGCCATCACCGATCTTCAAGGCACATTCTCCTTCTTTGAGTTGTTGGACTTCACTTAGCATCTGTACATCATTACAGATATGAGTTCCACAACCGGTATCAAGTACCCAAGAACTAGAATTAATAGAAAGATTTACTTCAACGAGAAAGATACCTTTCTTTAGAGTAGCCTTGTACTCTGGGCAGTTTCTCCTCCAATGTCCCGCTTTGCCACAATGGAAGCAAACATCCTCTTTCTGATCACGCTTCTTCTTTTGGACCTTTCCCTTCGAAATGCCACCAATGGGCCTAAGGGGTTTCTTCTTCTTCTTTTGGGCTTTCTTGCCTTTACCTTTAGAAGGCCCAGAAGAGGAAGATGGAGCATTCACCATCAAAACCTTATTGTCCTTCTTGATCGTGCTTTCAGCAGTCACAAGCTGACTAATCAGCTCAGCTATAGTAGCACCAGTATGATTCATGTTGAAGTTAAGGACAAATGGGTTGAATGATGGTGGGAGCGAAGCTAGCAACAAATCCACTGAAAGCTCATCTTTCAGTGGCATGTCCATGGAAGCAAGTTTCTCAGTAAGGGCAAGAAACTTGAGTCCATATTCATGGACACTTGAACCTTCCCTCATTCTTAAGTGGAATAATTCCTTTGAAGTGTTATACCTTGTAACACGTTCATGAGGGCGGTAAAGTTGCTCTAAGTGGTCGTAAATCTCCCAAGCGAATTCCATGGCCTCATGTTGTTTTTGCATGTCCGGAGACATGTTAGCCAACATAAGGCAACGGGCTTGGAGATTATCATCCTTCCACTTCTGAATCGCATCCCGCTCGGCCCGAGTGGGAGCCTCCCCTTCGGGACTGGGCTCCTCTTCGAAGAGAACATAAGTTCTCTTCTCAGAATCTAAAATGATTTTTAGATTCCTCAGCCAATCAGAATAGTTGGGACCAGTCAAATTGTTTGACTCGAGGATCGATACAAGAGGGTTTTTGGTTGCCATTTCAAAACACGTAGAGAATCACAGAATCTACGACCTAAATGGTAAAACAGAGAACTAGTGAGCATGCTGAATTATAACGATATACAAAAGATAAGGTCTTTAATCTATTGTAGCTCCCACTGTTTTTCAAAGATCTAGAATTCCCAAAGATCTAAGAGGAACACGTTTCCCAATGGGTACTAAGATCCTAGGCATTTTACCTCGAACCCACGACTCGCGGACATTCTAAGTAAGAACCCTAGGTAGGTACAACTTACCAATTCTAACACCTTTAGAACTCTTAGTAATTGTTTTTGCATCACCTATCTTTCAATATGGACCCACGACTCGTGCGACATCCATATTTACTTAGGCGTTAAGCTAGACCCATCAATCATAAGATCATGACCAAAACTTAGTTCGAACGACCCACGACTCGCGGACATCGCCCTTGCTAAAATTGACCATGAAATATTGACCATTTAAAATGATTAATTAGGTAACTAAGAACTAATAAGCTCCACTAGCTATCCCACGACTCGCGGACAATAACTAGCTTTACTTACTAAACTTAAAACCTATTGATGGAATGCTAGGAATTTAATTCAAAATTTGCATCTCGAATTAAACACCTATTTGTTCGAAATTAGCTTAATATTTAATGGGAATTTTCGAATCAACCGGAGAGTTGTCCGGTTCGACCTCACCAACATATATGTTATCCAATTTTATTAGTCTTGATTAATGCAAGTACACTTAAATGCATTTCAAACAAGCACATAAACAGATAACATGTCCTAGCATGATACTAACATGTAATGATCATGGGTTCTACCTATCTTATGCGTGATATGTGGAAGCCACTCCACAATCACAAGTTCTAACATACATGCCACATAAACAGTTTAAATCACATAAGGGAAAGCAGTAACAAAATATGAGCCCTATCTCTATTACATTTAACAATTGAGATTCCCCTCCCTAACATTTTGAGGGGTCTTCACTTATGGCCTCCTTGTTACTTGAATGTGGTCCATCTTACTTCATGGGTGCATTGTCTCCAAAATGAAAATAAAACCTCACCACCTATCTCTACTCTCAAATTACAATAAAAAGAAAAAGACATAAAGTAATAAGGCTCAATCTTCATATTGGCCTTAGACAATTACACGGGGCATACCCCGGCCTCAAAAACAGTAATATGGAAAGCCACATAATAAATCACATAACAGTACGCACATAAGTGAGGCTCCAACCTCAATTGAAAAACGCAACTATAGGGCTCCAACCCCAATTTAAACCATCCATGTGCATAAATTAAAACCATACATAGATCTAAACCCATGATCACCTAACATGATTTTGCAAGAATTTAAATTTAACCAATAAATTAAAATTCTCGCTTTAAGCTCTAATAGTTTAAAACACGACTTGATGCGAGTCTTGTTTATAAAAGTTTTCAATAAATCCCAAATTACCAAAACAAATAAAATTCCAATTAATTTCTGAAAATTAATAATTTTATCAAGATGTGTTTTCCCAAAATATAAACCGCTTCAATTTCTCAAAAAATCCCAATTTTAAGTTTTATTCAAAATTAAAAATAAATATTCAAAAATAAAATTTTTAAAATTAAAATAAAAATTGGGACTGGATTGCACGAAACACAAAAGGGCCGGATCACGAAAACGGGGCCCGTGCGCGAAACGGGGCGCAGAGTTGCAAGCGCGCGCGGACGCGCACGGCAGGCGCACACAGCGCCCGGCCAAGGCCAGGCGAGTGCGCGCACTGCGCGCGCATGCCGCGCGCCTGGCTCGTGCGCGGTCTCGGCCGCCCTGGCCCGCCCGGGAGGCTCCCGCACAGGCGTGCGGGAGGAGCTGGGCGGCTGGCCGGTCTGTCCCGGCCAGGCCTGGGCGGTGACTAGGCGCGCCCGGGAGGGCCTCCTGCACGGTTGCGGGAGGGTGGCGTGCGAAGCCCGCGCGCGGGGTTTCGCGTGTTCATCGTGATCCGGGCTTTCGTTTCGTATTTTCGTTCAAAAGCAAAACCAATCCAAGAAATCCAAAAAACAGTTTATACAGTTTCAAATCTAAAATTGTTTTTCAAAATTAAATTTTACAAAAACCAATTTTCAGAAACTTTCAGGAAAAAATACAGTTTCGTAATTCAGGCTTTCTAAAACAATTACAAATACTCAATCGCATCAAGCCTAAGAATTTCTACCAAATTCAGTATAATTGAGACGAATCAGAAACACGATTAACGAGGTGGCTCTGATACCACTTGTTGGAAAACACGAATCAGAAAGCAGCGGAATTTAAAAAATTTTTTCAACAAAAGGATCTAGGACTCGCAATCGTGTAACCAAATTCGTAAAGATAGAAAACTTACTTTTCTTTTATTCTTTCTTGAAGCGTTTCAAGCCACCCAAGAACGCTCTTCTCGCGGCTTGATCCTCTCTCCTTGGTAAAGCTCGAATCTTCAAACTTCTAACTTGAAGTCTCTAGAGAAAGTCCACCAACTTGATCACAATCTAACTAGTAAGGATGCTAGTTCTCTAGTTAGTGTTTAGGCTTAATCTAGGGTTTAATTTAATCTTGGAGAAAGGAAGGTGTTCAACACATGAACCAAGAATTGTCTATTAGCTCCATAAGGAGCTCGAGCTCCCCTATTTATAGGGAGAGGGTGCCGATCCAAATCCTTGTTGGGAAAGGATTTGGTTCCTCTCTCTCCTATTACTTGATCATCAAGTATTTTCCAACTTTTACTTTGAATTCTAATTCAAGTCAACTTTTAAGAGAGCTAAAATTATCCAAACTATTTTTGGATAATTTTATACTTTATTTATTATAAAATAAATAACTTATTTTTATCTAATTAATTAATTCGTAATTAATTAACTAGATTATTTTTCTCCAAAATTAGACTTTCTTTTTAATTCAAAATTAAACCAAAGTCTATTAAATAATTAACTAATTAATTATTTAATATATATATAATATATATATATACACACGTGTGTGACACGTGTCACAGTGACACGTGTCACTCACGTGAGCCACACGTGTGACTTCACACGTGTGGAACCCTCTTGGCCCGATTAACTCGTTTAATCATTTTCAAGCCTCAACCCATGTAACCAAGTTGTTGTGTGTGACCCTCTAGGTTCTCAATTCAATTAGCAGTGACCCCAATTAATTAATTCACTAATTAATTAATCAGTCCACAGATTAAACGACCATAGTCTAGCAACAGGTGTTTAACCCCTAGCTGAATTGGAATGTTCGGATTCGACAGAACCTTTAAGTCATTGATTCATGTGAGATACAATCCTCCTACTTACTATCTCTCAACCAAGATCTAGGGCAAGGGAATAATCAGAACCCTAATAATCCGGTCTTAAAGCTAAGTGCATTTCATATCCATTTGATCTCAATCCAAGAAACCCCTTTCTTGATGTCTTGATCTACTGCCTTGGCCAAGGACTCCATATGGCATATGAATGACTTACACAATAAGAGACCACCTTGCAAATGCAAGTGTAGGTCCTATCTTGATTCTCATTCACTTTCATGAATCACTTGTGCAGCCCCAGCATAAGCCTTGAATCAGTTGTCTAAGGCGACACCCTTTAAAGCTTATACCTAAGACTACAGAGTTAACTCATAAAGTAACATGGAACCTCAAGTCTAAGGATCAATTAATCACATCAATGACTCGTGAGATATTTCCTAATCTGGAAGTTTCCATTTCCTGAAATAGAAACTTCCCTTCCCATTTAGGAATGTTCTCACACGGGGCACCTCAGTGAACTTACTTATTAAAGTAAGCACCCTCATGTATCACGCACGTATCAACTATACACTTTGCACCTCCATGAAACAAGGTGGTCCTTCTTAAGGGCGTGATCCCACAAGCAAGCCTTAGAGGAGTCAAGTTGACACTCCCACTGTCTGTAGGACTCATCGGCTTGGAGTATTTTACTAATCATGACTTATGTGATATAGGGCTCGTTTCATGAACCATTTCACCTAAATGGTAGAGTCCTAAAGTCATCAGGATTAGGGGAGTTCTCATACATGCACAGCTAAAGTAAACGCATACCAAACAAGAGCATATAAAGAAGTGTTGCCTCAATTCGTTATTTCATTCAAAGATTGTCTGTGATTACAATAAGGAAAAGTACAAAGCGGATATACAATCGGCTTTCTAGGGCACTATTCCTAACATTTGTCACCTCCCTTGTGGGGATGGCCCAAGAATGGTACAAACGACTGCCGCCCCGCTCGATTAGGGGGTATGATGATCTTACTAATGCTTTTCTGAATCACTTTAATTCCTTGAAAGCCCCAGTTACTGCGCCCACGGCCTTGTACAATTTGGTCCAGGGCGAAAATGAATCTCTTCGATCCTGCTTCGCTCGATTCAATAAAGAAGTGCTCCTGGTGGAGAGGCCCTCAATAGATTTCCTTATCCATGTGTTCTTGAAGGCCATTAACTAAAAGTAGTACGTGAGCAACGAGTTTACTAAGGCTGTTGTTTGTTGTATCTGATTTTACTACAGTTAAAAACCAATCGTGCAAGTGTACACTAACATACGCGTAGTACAATAGGATCGAACCCACAGGGAAGGGAAATCAATCACTACTCTCTATTTCTCTCTAATCTAAAGACTTAACGAATTCAAGGTTATTTCTATTAATCTACTAATGCGGAAATTAACAAGTAATGAAACTAAAATTGCAATTAACACTTTAAATACGTGAATTTACTTCAGGAAACTAAACAGGCAGGCGAAAAAGCTTTGAATCATACAATCAAGAGCCAATGTGTTACCCGTTTGACAAGTGTAATTCTACAACCTAGTCACTTATATTTGAATTACCCTCTCTTGAGGTGTAACCAAGTGCTTAATTAGTGTTCAATGTTGCTCTCGCAATCACCAATAGTTAATTAAACTATAGGAACAAGACTAGTGTAATGCTGTATTCTAGCGGCTCGGGATGGAATAAGATTACTGTTGTATAAACTAGGACCAAATCTCTTTGTACCCTACAACTTACAAGTATTGAAAACCCTCTAAACTACCATCACTCTTTCGATTTATAGGTAATTGTGACACATGCTACGGGTGATCAGGCCATCGTAAGTCAATTCAAACCAGTTTTCAAACTAAGAATTAACACAAGTCACTCTAGTATCTCATCAAACATCCATCATGCAATCATCATCACTTCCCCCTAGCCCTAGATAATTAGCTACTCATAATTGAAGCAAAAATCATAAAACTAAAGGAAACTGCATTAACATAAATCATGGTCAATGAATCTAAATAAAGTCTAACAATTAAACTCATAAACATTCAGCAAAACTCAAGAATGAAACTAGCATAAAAACTAAAACTAAAAATCAAAGGAATTAGTTTAGGAATTAAAGCAACAATAAAACCAAAGATTGTTCTCGGAATTCAATCCTGTCGTCTTCTCGAATTCTCTGAAAATCTTCTGAACCTCTGAGTCTTCTTCCAAACCCTAGGTCTTAACTTGGAAGGGAAACTCTTTTTCTCTGTCTAACTCTCTCCGACGTCTCTCCTTCTCTCCCTCAAGGACTCCAAAAACGCATATATATAGCATCCCTAGGAGACTTCTCGCCGCCTTAGGTAATGGGCATTACCAATTTTTGCCTTGCCATCGTTAACGCCCGTTAATGGCCTGAAATCACCTTAACGCTTTTACTGGTAAAGGGCATTACCAAATTCCTTCTGTGTAGGGGTAACGGGCGTTACCCCTCTGTTCTCACCAAAACCGTTCCTGTGGCTATTAACGGGAGTTACTCCTTTAGTACTGCTAAATGGTAACGGGGGTTACTACTTTTTCTCCCAAAAATGCGTGAAATCGCTCTGCTTCGCCGTTTCGTAACTCCAACTCTATTGACACCTGAACTGAGTCAAATACACACATAAACGCATCAAACGGCTCCAGAATATCAGCTATTTAACGCTTAAAATCATGCAATTTCTACACACAACATTGTTAAGAAAAGGCCCGTGTCCCTAATGGCAATGAGAGAGATGGCTGAGCCTTTTTTTCGCGCATGAAGATATGTACAAATCTAATGCCCCCCGACCTCCGAGCCACCACAAGAGCGATCGAGGATGGGAAGACACTCACAAGGAACGTCGCAAGTCCTCCCCGCAGCCTCGCAAATATGAGCACATTTCCCTCAATCGGCCCATTTCTAAGATATATTCCCTTTCAGACAAGAAACTCTTCAAGAGGCCCCAAAAACTAAGGGAGACGGAAGCTCAGAAACGCTCGGGAAAGTACTGTACCTTCCATAAGCAGAAAGGGCATAACACGGATGAATGCAGACAACTGGAGAATGAGATACAAAGGCTCATTGTTGGAGGCCACCTGAAGGAGCTTGTGAAAATCATGGAGCGGCTTGATGAACATTGCAATGAGCGGGCCAGGGCCAAGGCCAGGAAAAGAAGTCCCTCGTGCTTGAGAAGCCCCCGAGGGTGACGTCCCGAGAGTAGTAACCATGGCAAGCAGAAGATGCCTGAAATGGAGAATGCACCCTTCGCAGTGATCCATATGATTGCTGGGGCTCATCGGGAGGAGATTCCAACTCCTCACGCCGTCGTTATATGCGAAGTTATGATCAAAGGCCCTCTATGGCAAAACAGGTGTACTCTATTAAAGAAGAAAGCGCCCCTAACTTAAGGGAGAATGAAGTAATAGGATTCACAGCGAAGGACCTAGAACACATTGTAACACCCCATGGGGTCAGTAAACCTCTGACTGCCCCATGGTGGTTAGCCTAGACGTGCACAATCATGTTGTAAAGAGGGTTCTGATTGATAGTGGAAGCTCTGTGAATGTTCTTATTGTACTTTTCAAAAGCTGAATGTCACTAATGTTCCTCTTGAACTTCTCAAAACGACCCTCGTTGGCTTCGGGGGTTCTGAGGTTGTCCCTCACGGACAAATTCATTTGGCCACCTCCTTTGGTCGCGCCCCACAGTGGAAGACTTTGATGGTTACATATACGGTGGTGGAGATTGAGATTCCTTACAACATCATAATCGGGCGCTCCACCCTTGTTGATTTCAAGGCGATCATCTCCACCTACCATCAGAAGATCAAGTTCCTCACCCCCGTGGGAACATGCGAGATTCTGTTCAATGTCAAGGAAGCATGGGAATGTTACATGTTGTCCCTCAGAAAACCAAAAGTTGACAAAACATTCCAGATTGGGTCCACCAAGAAGTCTGTGGATTTTCCCAATTTAGACGATGATGGCCCGACGCGAAAGAGAGCAAAACTCAACAAGAAGAAGAACAAAAAGAAAGGCCCGAGCGGGAAAGACAATCCCGAGGGTGGTCCCCCAGGAGCGGTTGAGGTATCCTCTTCAGAAGAGGACATGCTTGAAGGCGAGCCCGAGGGCGGAGACAACCGCCTCATGGGAAAGAAAAGGGCCCTCGAGTCTCCTTGCCCTGAAGTACGGATAAATCCCACTGAGAAATTTTCGACTATTAAATTAGAGCCTTACAACAAAGAGAAAACCACGCAGATTGGTTCGAGCCTCATGGGACCCTCGCAGATCATGATGATCGATTTCTTGTTGGAAAACATAGATGTTTTTTCTTGGAAAGTGTCAGATCTCACTGGGATTGGCCCCAGTGTTATAGTTCACAGACTCAATGTGGATCCGGTCTTCAAGCCCATTAAACAGAAAAAGAGAGATGCCAATGGGTTCCGGCTGAAAATCATTGAAGAAAAAGTAAACAAGCTCCTCGAGGCCCAATACATTGAAGAAATCTTATATCCATAATAGCTGGTCAATGTCGTTCTCGTGCTAAAGAGCGTAAATAAGTGGCAGATGTGAAATAATTTTACAGATCTCAATAAGGTCTGTCCCAAAGATCCATACCCTTTTCCTCGGATTGACCAACTGGTGGATTCAACTGCTGGTTACGAATTAATAAGCATGATGGACGCATTCCAGGGATACTACCAAATCTTCATGGCCCCTGAGGATCGCCCGAAAACTCATTCGTGGTGCATATGGGGGTTTACTGTTTCTTGATTATACCTTTTGGATTAAAGAACACAGATGCTACATATCAGCGCCTCATTAACAAGATGTTTGAAAAGGAAATAGGGGGATCAATGGAGGTCTACGTGGATGACATGATTGTCAAAAGCGAGCGGCAACAATCATACCTGGAAGATTTGAGGCGAACTTTTGATATTTTGTGCCAGTATGGTATGAAGTTGAATCCCTCCAAGTGCACGTTTAGAGTTCGAGGGGGTAAGTTTTTGGGATATGTGGTCAGCCAACGCGAAATTGAGGCTAATCCTGAAAAGATCGAAGCCCTCATGGAAATTCCCTCCCCTCGAAATGTTAGGGAATTACAGGTCTTAGTGGGAAAGATAATCTCCCTTAACAGGTTCATATCACTCTCAGCGGACCGGAATTTGCCATTCTTCAAAATTCTGCGTAATTCCAGGAACTTTACCTGAACTGAGGAGTGTGAGAAAGCATTGTAAGATATAAAGGCCTACCTCTCATGCGCGCCACTGCTAAGAAAACCGATCGATGGTGAAAACCTGTTCATCTACCTATCGGTTTTCGCGGAGGCAACGAATGCGGTCCTTGTGGCAGTACGCGAGCGCAAACACCTGCCCATTTACTATTTGAGCAAAACTTTTCAAGGTGCTGAAAAAAAGTACTTAGAAATAGAGAAATTCGCTTTCGCCCTTGTAAACGCATCACGGAGGCTAAGGCCACATTTTCAAGCGCACTCCATTATAGTGCTTACAGATTAACCATTGAGGCAAGTCTTGTCAAAACCTGATGCCTCTAGAAGGCTGATAAAATGGACAATTGAGCTTAGCCAATTTGACATCAGCTTCGAGCCAAGGACGACCATCCAAGCTCAAGTGGTAGTAGACATATTAATTGAGCGCTTTGGTCTAGAGCCCATTCCTTCAGAGAGCGATAGTTTGTGGCTCCTGCACACAGATGGCTCCTCGACCTCTCAAGGGGGAGGAGCAGGGGTGACCCCTAGAGACCCCGATGGAGTTGAAATAGACTTCGCAATCAAGCTAGATTTTCAGGTTACCAACAATGAGGAAGAATATGAGGTCCTCATCCAAGGTCTGAAAATCGCCCTTCAAAACGGAGCCTCTCGAGTCATTACCTATGTGGACTCACAGTTGATCGCGAGCCAGATTGAAGGAACATATGAGGCTCGAAAAACTACCATGGTGTAGTATCTGGGAAAAGCGAAAGAGATCCTCGGAAAGTTTAAAAAATTTCACCTACTTCAGGTCCCACGAGTGGAGAATGAGTGGGCCTTTGCCCTCTCCATATTTACCTCCGCCCTCGAGGGATCATGCGATCACTCCATTACCTTTCTAAGAATAGAGGAGCCTTTGATAAAAGAAAAGGTATGCCCTCAGGAAGTAACCATGATTGATCCATCCGAGCCTTGCTGGCTCGATGATATAATAAGGTTCCTTACGGAAGGCGACTGTCCTACTGACAAAGCAAGAAAGATCAGGAGCCAGGCCCCTTGATTTTCCCTTGACCAGGAGGGGAGACTCTTCAGGCGATCCTATCAAGGCCCTCCACTAAAATGTTTAAGGCCCTCGCAAGCCAAGGAAGTTCTCGAGCATATTCACAGTGAAAGTTGTGGAAATCACTTTGGGGGGAGTATCCTCGCTACGAAGATTCTAAGGAGTGGCTTCTATTGGCCCACAATCCTACAGGATGTAATTGCTTTTTCCAAGAAGTGCCCCCAGTGTCAGTTTCATTCCAACATTCCACAGCTACCCGCAACTCAAATGACCCCTATAGATGTCGCATGGCCTTTTGATCAATGGGCCATTGACATCGTGGGGCCCCTTGCCAATTGCCGTGGGACAGAAGAAATATGTTATCGTGGCAGTAGACAACTTCACAAAATGGGCTGAGGCAGAAGTAGTTGCCAAAATCACCTTTCATGTATTCAGGGACTGTTGGAAAACACGAATCAGAAAGCAGCGGAATTTAAAAAATTTTTCCAACAAAAGGATCTTGGACTCGCAATCGTGTAACCAAATTCGAAGGAATTAAGAAACTTACTTTTCTTTTGTTCTTTCTTGAAGCGTTTCAAGCCACCCAAGAACGCTCTTCTCGCGGCTTGATCCCCTCTCCTTGGTAAAGCTCGAATCTTCAAACTTCTAACTTGAAGTCTCTAGAGAAAGTCCACCAACTTGATCACAATCTAACTAGTAAGGATGCTAGTTCTCTAGTTAGTGTTTAGGCTTAACCTAGGGTTTTATTTAATCTTGGAGTAAGGAAGGTGTTCAACACATGAACCAAAAGAATTGCCAATTAGCTCTAAAGGGGAGCATGAGCTCCCATATATATAGGAAAGGGGAGAGGGGCGCCGATCCTAATCCTTGTTGGGCAAGGATTTGGTTCCTCTCTCTCCTATTACTTGATCATCAAGTATTTTCCAACTTTGACTTTGAATTCTAATTCAAGTCAACTTTTAAGAGAGCTAAAAATATCCAAACTACTTTTGGATAATTTTATACTTTATTTATTTAAAATAAATAACTTATTTTATCTAATTAATTAATTCGTAATTAATTAACTAGATTATTTTCTCCAAAATAAGACTTTCTTTTTAATTCAAAAATTAAACCAAAGTCTATTAAATAATTAACACATTTAATTATTTAATACATATATATATAATATATATATATTCACACGTGTGTGACACATGTCACAGTGACACGTGTCACTCACGTGAGCCACACGTGTGATTTCACACGTGTGGAGCCCTCTTGGCCCGATTAACTCGTTTAATCATTTTAAAGCCTCAACTCATGTAACCAAGTTGTTGTGTGTGACCCTCTAGGTTCTCAATTCAATTATCAGTGACCCTAATTAATTAATTCACTAATTAATTAATCAGTTCACAGATTAAACGACCATAGTCTAGCAACAGGTGTTTAACCCCTAGCTGAATTGGAATGTTCGGATTCAACAGAACCTTTAAGTCATTGATTCATGTGAGATACAATCCTCCTACTTACTATCTCTCAACCAAGATCTAGGGTAAGGGAATAATCAGAACCCTAATAATCCGGTCTTAAAGCTAAGTGCATTTCATATCCATTTGATCTCAATCCAAGAAACCCTTTTCTTGATGTCTTGATCTACTGCCTTGGCCAAGGACTCCATATGGCATATGAATGACTTACACAATAAGAGATCACCTTGCAAATGCAAGTGTAGGTCCTATCTTGATTCTCATTCACTTTCATGAATCACTTGTGCAGCCCCAGCATAAGCCTTGAATCAGTTGTCTAAGGCGACACCCTTTAAAGCTTATACCTAAGACTACAGAGTTAACTCATAAAGTGACAAGGAACCTCAAGTCTAAGGATCAATTAGTCACATCAATGACTCGTGAGATATTTCCTAATCTGGAAGTTTCCATTTCCTGAAATAGAAACTTCCTTTCCCATTTAGGAATGTTCTCACACGGGGCACCTCAGTGAACTTACTTATTAAAGTAAGCACCCTCGTGTATCACGCACGTATCAACTATACACTTTGCACCTCCATGAAACAAGGTGGTCCTTCTTAAGGACGTGATCCCACAAGCAAGCCTTAGAGGAGTCAAGTTGACACTCCCACTGTCTGTGGGACTCATCGGCTTGGAGTATTTTACTAATCATGACTTATGTGATATAGGGCTCGTTTCATGAACCATTTCACCTAAATGGTAGAGTCCTAAAGTCATCAGGATTAGGGGAGTTCTCATACATGCACAGCTAAAGTAAACGCATACCAAACAAGAGCATATAAAGAAGTGTTGCCTCAATTCGTTATTTCATTCAAAGATTGTCTGTGATTACAATAAGGAAAAGTACAAAGCGGATATACAATTGGCTTTCTAGGGCACTATTCCTAACAATCTCCCACTTGCCCGTCAAAGCCATTCTAAAGCTATTCTAAGTCCCATCTTCTGAAGATGACCTTGGAAAGCTTCTCGACTAAGGGGTTTAGTAAGTGGATCTGCCACGTTCTCTGCTGATGTGACCCTCTCGATTTGCACATCTCCTCTTTTGATAATATCACGGATTAGGTGATACTTCCTCATAATGTGCTTGGTCCGTTGGTGAGATCTTGGTTCTCTTGCTTGAGCAACCGCCCCAGTGTTGTCACAAAACACAGTAATGGGGTCTTTCATGCTAGGAACAACATTCAACTCTTGAATGAAGTTTCTAATCCAAACACCTTCCTTAGCTGCATCATTTGCAGCTAAGCATTCGGCCTCAGTGGTCGAATCTGCAGTGGTTGTTTGCTTGGAACTCTTCCAACTCACTGCTCCGCCGTTTAGGTAGAAAATGTATCCTGACATTGACTTAAAATCATCTAAGTCTGATGCAAAGCTTGCATCGCAGTATCCTTCGACAGTAAGATCTTTCTGACCTCCGTAAACTAAGAATAAATCTTTAGTACTTTTCAAGTACTTAAGAATATTCTTCACGGCAGCCCAGTGACCATCTTCAGGGTCAGATTGGAAACGACTTGTCACACTAAGTGCATAAGCCACATCCGGTCGAGTACATAACATTGCATACATTATGCTACCTATTGCTGACGCATAAGGTGTATGAGTCATTCTCTCATTCTCAAGGTTAGTCTTAGGACACATCTTCTTTGAAAGACATGTCCCTACACTCACAGGAAGGTTCTTAACCTTTGCTGACTCCATATTGAATCTCTTCAATACTTTGTCAATGTACATCGACTGTGACAGTCCTATTAACCTTCTAGATCTATCTCTATAGATTTTAATTCCAAGGATATAGGACGCATCACCAAGATCTTTCATCTCGAATTGGTTCGATAACCATAACTTAGTCACTTTCATGTCATCCTTCGAATTCCCAATAAGAAGGATGTCATCAACATAAAGTACTAAGAATTGCACTGAGGTCACCAATTCCTTTCTATACACACATGATTCATTCGAAATTTGGATGAAGCCAAACGCTTTGACCGATTCATCAAATCGAATGTTCCAATTCCTAGAAGCCTGTTTCAATCCATAGATTGATCTTTGGAGTTTGCAAACCTTTTGCTCACTCCCACTGAATGTGAAACCTATGGGTTGCTCCATATAAATGTCTTTGTCAATGTCACCATTGAGAAAGGTAGTTTTCACATCCATTTGCCATATCTCATAGTTATAATATGCAGCAATGGCAAGCATGATTCGAATGGACTCTTGCATTGCAACTGGTGAAAATGTTTCGTCAAAGTCCACGCCGGGTCTTTGAGTGAATCCTTTTGCAACCAGTCTTGCTTTGTAGGCTGCAATGCTTCCATCAACTCCAAGCTTTCTCTTAAAGATCCATTTGCAACCTATGGGTTTGACCCCATTAGGCAAATCTACCAAGGTCCAAACTTGGTTGGAGTTCATGGAGTTCATTTCGGATTTCATGGCTTCTATCCACTGTTCAGAGTCAAAATCTGAAAGTGCCTCCTCATATGTCAAAGGATCATTATCCTTTTGAGAGATTTCATGGAAGAATCCATACCATCTCTCCGGCTGTCTAGGAGTGCGTTCAGAACACCTTAGAGGAGGATTTACATGTGTATCGAAATTCGTGATTGGTCGTGGTTGATCAGTAGGGGACGTCTCTTCAGTGGGTGGCGTGGGCTCACTTTGTACTTCCTCTAATTCTATGATCTTCCCTTTCTTTTCTTTAAGGAACGGTTCTTCAAGAAAAGTGGCATTTTTGGAAACAAACACCTTTTGCTCAGATTGATCATAGAAGTAGTATCCTATGGATTCCTTAGGATAACCTACAAAGTAGCATAAGTTAGAACGAGATTCTAACTTATCTCCCACTGTCCTCTTCATGTAAGCAGGACAACCCCAAATTCTTAAGTAAGAATAACTAGGGATTTTACCATGCCACATTTCATAGGGCTTTTTGGGGACTGACTTAGAGGGAACTAGATTCAGAATCTTTGCTGCACTTTCTAGGGCATAACCCCAGAAAGAAGATGGTAAGTCAGTGAAACTCATCATGGAACGAACCATATCAAGTAGGGTTCGATTCCTTCTCTCAAAAACTCCATTAAGCTGAGGAGTTCCCGGAGGAGTCCACTGAGAGATAATCCCATTATCTTTGAGATGATTAAGGAATTCTTCACTAAGATACTCGCCTCCTCGATCAGATCGAAGTGCTTTGATCTTGTGACCAGTTTGGTTCTCAACCTCCTTTTGAAATTCTAAGAATTTCTCAAAAGCTTCAGATTTATACTTCATTAAGTATACATAACCATACCGACTAAAGTCATCAGTAACGGTTATGAAATACTGATGATTGTTTCTAGTGCTTACACTAAGCGGTCCACAAACATCAGTATGGATCAAATCCAAAACCTTAGTGGCACGTTCCACAGTTCCTTTAAAAGGGACTTTGGACATTTTTCCTTTGAGACAGGATTCGCAAGAAGTTAACTCCTTAAGATCATTTTCAGAGAATGATCCTAAAGTGTTTATCTTGCTAATTATGTTCTTGGAAATGTGTCCTAATCTAGCGTGCCATAAGGGAGCTGAAACTTTGTCATCTCTCTTACGCTTTGTTTCTCGTTGTATATTCATAATATTGATATTTTGAGTTAGGTAAAGTCCATTACTTAGAGTACCGATGTGAACGGAAGAGTTGTACTGATGTGAACGGAAATAAAATATTTACCATTCTTAATATAAGTTTCATAACCTTCACAATCTAATATTGGAACTGAAATTATATTACGAATAATGCTCGGTACATAAAGGACTTTATTTAAGACTAACTCAAAACTACCTAAATCTAATCTAATTGTGCCTAAAGCTCGAGCTTCAACGTTTGAGCCATCGCTGATCTTCAAGACACATTCTCCTTCTTTGAGTTGTTGGACTTCACTTAGCATCTGTACATCATTACAGATATGAGTTCCACAATCGGTATCAAGTACCCAAGAACTAGAATTAATAGAAAGATTTATTTCAACGAGAAAGACACCTTTCTTTAGAGTAGCCTTGCACTCTGGGCAGTTTCTCCTCCAATGTCCCGCTTTGCCATAATGGAAGCAAACATCCTCTTTCTGATCACGCTTCTTCTTTTGGGCCTTTCCCTTCGAAATGCCACCAGTGGGCCTAAGGGGTTTCTTCTTCTTCTTTTGGGCTTTCTTGCCCTTACCTTTAGAAGGCCCAGAAGAGGAAGATGGAGCATTCACCATCAAAACCTTATTGTCCTTCTTGATCGTGCTTTCAGCAGTCACAAGCTGACTAATCAGCTCAGCTACAGTAGCACCAGCATGATTCATGTTGAAGTTAAGGACAAATGGGTTGAATGATGGTGGGAGCGAAGCTAGCAACAAATCCACTGAAAGCTCATCTTTCAGTGGCATGTCCATGGAAGCAAGTTTCTCAGTAAGGGCAAGAAACTTGAGTCCATATTCATGGACACTTGAACCTTCCCTCATTCTCAAGTGGAACAATTCCTTTGAAGTGTTATACCTTGTAACACGTTCATGAGGGCGGTAAAGTTGCTCTAAGTGGTCGTAAATCTCCCAAGCAAATTCCATGGCCTCATGTTGTCTGTGCAAGTCCGGAGACATGTTAGCCAACATAAGACAACGGGCTTGGAGATTATCATCCTTCCACTTCTGAATCGCATCCCGCTCGGCCCGAGTGGGAGCCTCCCCTTCGGGACTGGGCTCCCCTTCGAAGAGAAGATAAGTTCTCTTCTCAGAATCTAAAATGATTTTCAGATTCCTCAGCCAATCAGAATAGTTGGGACCAGTCAACTTGTTTGACTCGAGGATCGATACAAGAGGGTTTTTGGTTGCCATTTCAAAACACGTAGAGAATCACAGAATCTACGACCTAAATGGTAAAACAGAGAACTAGTGAGCATGCTGAATAATAACGATATACAAAAGATAAGGTCTTTAATCTAATGCAGCTCCCACTGTTTTTCAAAGATCTATAATTCCCAAAGATCTAAGAGGAACACGTTTCCCAATGGGTACTAAGATCCTAGGCATTTTACCTCGAACCCACGACTCACGGACATTCTAAGTAAGAACCCTAGGTAGGTACAACTTACCAATTCTAACACCTTTAGAATTCTTAGTAATTATTTTTGCATCACCTATCTTTCAATATGGACCCACGACTCGTGCGACATCCATATTTACTTAGGCGTTAAGCTAGACCCATCAATCATAAGATCATGACCAAAACTTAGTTCGAACGACCCACGACTCGCGGACATTGCCCTTGCTAAAATTGACCACGAAATATTGACCATTTAAAATGATCAATTAGGTAACTAAGAACTAATAAGCTCCACTAGCTATCCCACGACTCGCGGACAATAACTAGCTTCACTTACTAAACTTAAAACCTATTGATGGAATGCTAGGAATTTTAATTCAAAATTTGCATCTCGAATTAAATACCTATTTGTTCGAAATTAGCTTAATATTTAATGGGAATTTTCGAATCAACCGGAGAGTTGTCCGGTTCGACCTCACCAACATATATGTTATCCAATTTTATTAGTCTTGATTAATGCAAGTACACTTAAATGCATTTCAAACAAGCACATAAACAGATAACATGTCCTAGCATGATACTAACATGTAATGATCATGGGTTCTACCTATCTTATGCGTGATATGTGGAAGCCACTCCACAATCACAAGTTCTAACATACATGCCACATAAACAGTTCAAATCACATAAGGGAAAGCGATAACAAAATACGAGCCCTATCTCTATTACATTTAACAATTGAGATTCCCCTCCCTAACATTTTGAGGGGTCTTCACTTATGGCCTCCTTGTTACTTGAATGTGGTCGTGGTCCATCTTACTCCATGGGTGTATTGTCTCCAAAATGAAAATAAAACCTCACCACCTATCTCTACTCTCAAATTACAATAAAAAGAAAAAGACATAAAGTAATAAGGCTCAATCTTCATATTGGCCTTAGACAATTACACGGGGCATACCCCGGCCTCAAAAACAGTAATATGGAAAGCCACATAATAAATCACATAATAGTACGCACATAAGTGAGGCTCCAACCTCAATTGAAAAACGCAACTATAGGGCTCCAACCCCAATTTAAACCATCCTTGTGCATAAATTAAAACCATACATAGATCTAAACCCATGATCACCTAACATGCTTTTGCAAGAATTTAAATTTAACCAATAAATTAAAATTCTCGCTTTAAGCTCTAATAGCTTAAAACACGACTTAGATGCAATTCTTGTTCAAGAGCCTTTTCTATAAAACCCGAAAAACAATGAACTAATAAAATTCCAATTAATTTCTGAAAATTAATAATTTTATTCTTTCAATATTTTCAGAAAATAAAGATTGTAATTTTTTCAAAGTTTAAATCGCTTAAATTTCTAAAATCCCAATTTAAACAATTATTTCAAAAATAATTCAAATTTAATAAATAAAATTTTTCAGAAAAATTAAATCGGGATTGGATTGGACTAAACACGAAAATCAAGATCGCGAAACGAAGGGCCCGGAACGGACTGCACGCCCGCCCGAGACCAAGCCCGGCAGACGCGCAGCATCGCGCGCATGGACGCGAGTGCCCGCGCGCTCATGGCGAGCATCCTCGCGCGCGTCGCGCGCATCAGCTGGGCGGGGACGGGCGGTCGTGACCGGCAGGCTCCCGCGCGGTTGCGGGAGCGATGTGCGGGCACGCCAAGGCGCGCGCCTAGGCGCTGGCGGATGGTAGTGGTGGGCAGTCCCGCGCGGTTGCGGGACCGTTGGGCGGCGGGCGCGCGGGCCTGGCGTGCTACGCCTAAGCACGTCCAGGCTCGCATTTTCGTAACGCGATTTCGTGTTTCGTACTTTTAGTTCAAAAACCAAAACAATCCAAAATTCAAAAACACGAATTAAATTAATTTCTATCAAAACGGTTTTCCAAAACACAATTTAAGAAAACAGTTTCAGAAATTCAAGAAAAATTACAGTTTCGTATTTCAGGCTTTCTAAAAGAACTCATGAATACCTAATTCGCATCTAAGCCTAAGAATTTCTACCAAATTCAGAATAATTGAGACGAATCAAAAACACGATTAACGAGGTGGCTCTGATACCACTTGTTGGAAAACACGAATCAGAAAGCAGCGGAATGTAAAAAATTTTTCCAACAAAAGGATCTTGGACTCGCAATCGTGTAACCAAATTCGAAGGAATTAAGAAACTTACTTTTCTTTTGTTCTTTCTTGAAGCGTTTCAAGCCACCCAAGAACGCTCTTCTCGCGGCTTGATCCCCTCTCCTTGCTAAAGCTCGAATCTTCAAACTTCTAACTTGAAGTCTCTAGAGAAAGTCCACCAACTTGATCACAATCTAACTAGTAAGGATGCTAGTTCTCTAGTTAGTGTTTAGGCTTAACCTAAGGTTTTATTTAATCTTGGAGAAAGGAAGGTGTTCAACACATGAACCAAAAGAATTGCCAATTAGCTCTAAAGGGGAGCATGAGCTCCCCTATATATAGGAAAGGGGAGAGGGGCGCCGATCCTAATCCTTGTTGGGCAAGGATTTGGTTCCAACTTGATCATCAAGTATTTTCCAACTTTGACTTTGAATTCTAATTCAAGTCAACTTTTAAGAGAGCTAAAAATATCCAAACTATTTTTGGATAATTTTATACTTTATTTACTTAAAATAAATAACTTATTTTATCTAATTAATTAATTCGTAATTAATTAACTAGATTATTTTCTCCAAAATAAGACTTTCTTTTTAATTCAAAAATTAAACCAAAGTCTATTAAATAATTAACACATTTAATTATTTAATACATATATATATATAATATATATATTCACACGTGTGTGACACGTGTCACAGTGACACGTGTCACTCACGTGAGCCACACGTGTGATTTCACACGTGTGGAACCCTCTTGGCCTGATTAACTCGTTTAATCATTTTAAAGCCTCAACTCATGTAACCAAGTTGTTGTGTGTGACCCTCTAGGTTCTCAATTCAATTAGGAGTGACCCTAATTAATTAATTCACTAATTAATTAATCAGTCCACAGATTAAACGACCATAGTCTAGCAACAGGTGTTTAACCCCTACCTGAATTGGAATGTTCGGATTCGACAGAACCTTTAAGTCATTGATTCATGTGAGATACAATCCTCCTACTTACTATCTCTCAACCAAGATCTAGGGTAAGGGAATAATCAGAACCCTAATAATCCGGTCTTAAAGCTAAGTGCATTTCATATCCATTTGATCTCAATCCAAGAAACCCTTTTCTTGATGTCTTGATCTACTGCCTTGGCCAAGGACTCCATATGGCATATGAATGACTTACACAATAAGAGATCACCTTGCAAATGCCAGTGTAGGTCCTTTCTTGATTCTCATTCACTTTCATGAATCACTTGTGCAGCCCCAGCATAAGCCTTGAATCAGTTGTCTAAGGCGACACCCTTTAAAGCTTATACCTAAGACTACAGAGTTAACTCATAAAGTGACAAGGAACCTCAAGTCTAAGGATCAATTAATCACATCAATGACTCGTGAGATATTTCCTAATCTGGAAGTTTCCATTTCCTGAAATAGAAACTTCCTTTCCCATTTAGGAATGTTCTCACACGGGGCACCTCAGTGAACTTACTTATTAAAGTAAGCACCCTCGTGTATCACGCACGTATCAACTATACACTTTGCACCTCCATGAAACAAGGTGGTCCTTCTTAAGGGCGTGATCCCACAAGCAAGCCTTAGAGGAGTCAAGTTGACACTCCCACTGTCTATAGGACTCATCGGCTTGGAGTATTTTACTAATCATGACTTATGTGATATAGGGCTCGTTTCATGAACCATTTCACCTAAATGGTAGAGTCCTAAAGTCATCAGGATTAGGGGAGTTCTCATACGTGCACAGCTAAAGTAAACGCATACCAAACAAGAGCATATAAAGAAGTGTTACCTCAATTCGTTATTTCATTCAAAGATTGTCTGTGATTACAATAAGGAAAAGTACAAAGCGGATATACAATCGGCTTTCTAGGGCACTTCATCTGGAAGAACATCATATGTAGATATGGTATTCCAAGAGTATTGATTTCAGATAATGGATCCCAATTCATTGCTGCAGACACCCGAGAGTGTTGCTCGGAAGTAGGAATTGAACAACGCTTCACTTCCGTGGGGCATCCCCAAGCTAATGGTGAAGCTGAAGTTACCAATAGGATCATCTTGCAACATTTGAAAACAATGCTCCAAAGCAAGAAAGGTGAATGGGATGAAGAGCTGCAAGGAGCCTTATGGGCTTACTGCACAACCCCTCGAGCCGCCATAGGAGAAACACCCTATTCCCTTGTGTATAGTTCAGAAGCTATGATACCTGCGAAAATTTCACAAGAGTCCGCATACGTTGCTTACGTCTAGCCTGACACTAACGAGGAAAACATGGCGCTCGAGTTGGATCTGCTAGAAGAGAGGAGGGATAACGCTAGGATGCGTATCCACAAATATAAGGCCTCAGTGGCTCGGTAGTATAACAAGCGTGTCAAGGAAAGAACATTCCAACTGGGAGACCTGGTTCTAAAGAAAGTTGAGGTATCAAGGCATGTGGGCAAATTGGACCCAAACTGGGAAGGACCATTCAAGGTCACCCAAGTAAGAGCCAAAACACCTACATACATGAAACGCTTCAAGGCGAGCGTCTCCCTCGACCATGGAATGCATGCAACCTTCGATGGTTTTATGTTTAAGATTCTTGAGGACACATTCTGTAAAATCCCAACTCTGGGCTCAATGGAATCCCTTTTAAAAGGAAAAAAGTAAAGGAATTCAATTCTTCCAAATGAAAATTTTTGTGCAAAGCGTACTTATAACATGCTATTCGAATCCCCCCCCCCCCCCTTGGTTCCCTAGGTAGTAGCCACACAGGCCCAAGGCGAGCGAATCCCTTATACAAGGGTCACCTCATACTTATCGAGCTCCAACTCCGCGTCGAGTGTCCTCCGCATCGAAAAGCTTGATAATACGTATGTCCATATCCCCAACTGCTAAGTCAGTTCTGGGATAGCAAAATGAGGATAAACCAACTAGATCTCACTTCTAGTTTGCGTTTGAAACCTTAACCGAGCAGCTAGACCCCGCTCCCAGCACACTCTTGAAAATTTAGAACACTTACCAAAATTTCTTATGGAAAACTCCTTAGAAGAAATTTACTAAGAAACCAGGGAGCCCTCGGAAAAGGGCCCCTCGCGTTCTTTATTGTTAAAATTTCTTATGGAAAACTCCTTAGAAGAAATTTACTAAGAAACCAGGGAGCTCTCGGAAAGGGCCCCTCGTGTTCTTTATTGTTAAAATCTCTATGGAAAATTCCTTAGAAGAAATTTTCTAAGTAACTAGGGAGCCCTCGGAAACGGGCCCCTCGTGTTTTTCGTTATTAAATTTTCTTATAGAAAACTTAACCAGGGAATCCTCGAAAGTAGGCCCCTCGTGTTTCTTTACCCTCGTGTTTCTTTACTTGGCCTAAATAATGCTAACCTTTATGCCAATTTTACTTAGCTTCATCCTCGAATCTCTCATGTTAGAGTTTAAAGAGATGAGTTTACAAAGTAAATGAAAGGGTAAGAAATAAGAGCATTCATTAAAAAGACAATATTTATTCATTCAAAAGGAGCTTACGCTCAAGTACAAAAGGTGAGCATTCAAGCCTATGATAAGCAGGGAAATTACAAGACTTTCTCAAAAGAAACAGAGAAAGATTTAGAAGACCCTCAGGGATAGCTATCTAATTCCTAGTTACGAGATTGAACCACTTGAAAAGATCACAGGAGTCCTATTTAAACTAGTACCCCGGTTGTCATGGCATAAACAACTTACAGAGCATATGGGATACTAGTGAGGGGCAATGTTTTGTGATGCTCCAGACTAAATTTGAGCATCTTGGCCATGGCCACCTTCTAAGTCCACCACCTCAGAATTAGAAGCATTAGTGGCTGCTTGGGGGTCTTGGGGCTTGGTGGTCTCGACTGCAGGGACGGGAGTCTCCTCGGTGGCCAGCGCTTGGGGGGTAGCATTGGAAGGGCCCCCGGGAACAGATATAACATCAGTGGTCCCCTCATTAACCTCCTCAATGATTGGCTCCTCATCAGACTCATGCGCCTTCATGAATTTCTCTTGATTGAGAGCAACCAGATCATTATACTCTGGCTCTGACAAAACGTCCTTAGGATTCCCTTCAGCGAAGAAGAATTTCTCCTTCCACACAGTATCATATGATGTTGAGGGTGAGTCAATTAGCTTCAAATTGGATTTTTCCTGGACATAGTAAAAACCCATCCTTGGAGACGAGTGGGGTGAACGGGCCACCTTAAACAGACTGTTGAAGTTGTTAATCGAGGGTCATTCCCTGTACACTTCATCAAGATGATGAAAGCGTTGATGAGGGCTATCCCGTTTGGAAGGATTTACGATGGGCCTAGATTAAGGTAATTCAAGATGCTCACCATTGGAACTGGTATTGGGAATCTCAACCCCCCGCTGATATGGTGTCCTTATACACCGTCATTTCTCCGGGAGGCGGATTATTGGCCCTCTCCTGCGCCTCCGGTAACCGGTAAGTAAACCTCTCGTCCCAATGTATTGGGGCCCTCAATGTAACCAAGTCCCCCACGGATATTGTGCTCTACATCTCATCAGGGGTCCTTTCAGTGGCTTGCATGCCGGAACTCTCCCCCTCCGCTGACTTCTTGGATTTCTGGCTCTTTTTCTTACGCTTTGCGCTAGGCTCCCCTGAAGGATTGGCGGCCGCTTACTCGTGGGCTGGGCCCGGAAGTGCCACAGTTACAGTATGGCGGTGCAGATTGGTGGAACCCTCCGTCAAGGGTAAAGTCACCCCTTGATGCTCCGCCTCTAAAACTAGATCCATCTCCTCAAAGAAGATGGTCCACTCCACCAGGATTCCTTTCCACCATGGCCGACACGGCGGCATCAAGATCTTCATCCTTAGCCTTGCCAAAAATTTCTGGTACCGTTTTGTGATGAGGAGTAGGATTGTGGAAAGGGGTACTAGAACTCGTCATATCATCTATCTCTCTAACAACCTCATCAATATCCTCATTGGACATGGCATATGGTGAATGATAGATGCGATGGAAAGGGTGAAGAATACAGAGAGACCTACTGTTATAAGGTTAGCAAAAGAAGAGTTAGAAGAGATTCAAAGAAATACCTAAGGTTCTTGAAGCCTAGAACATTACTTGAGTTCTATGAAGAATGCAAAGAGATTTCTAAGAAATCTTGGGTGCTTTGAAGGAGTTATGCATAAAAGGGAGCAAATGGGTGAGCAAATCTCTATTTATAAGGAAGAGAGTTGGTGAGATCTGTGCAATAAATTCAAAAGTTGCAATCATTTCCGCTTAGGTAACTACCCAGTTTTGAGAAACGTCGCAGACGTCCCTATGTTCACGCGCCGTCTCTTGAAAAGGCACACCCACTCTATTAAGAGGCATTTAATGCCTGACGCCCCGAGCGGTCAAAGTGAAAGGACTGGATTAAATGCGGCCTCAGAGCAGAGCCCATGAGCACATAGTTTCCCCGCCAAGAGATGACCCTCGTAGTTTTGAAGTCTGAATTCTACAGTCCACATTACTATGAACTACATAATTGGGGGGCAAAATGATGAGGCTAAATTACGCTCATGACATGTATGCGGTGCATGGCCCAGTCCCAACGTTACACCATGGCACCTCAAAGACACCTCAAATCCCCCTCGTGGTTAGGCGTTCCCTTTGAGGGAATAACCGCCCCATCTTCACAAGGAACCTTAGCCCTCTCCGAGCGGGTGAACAAGGTTAACAATATGAACACTATGCAACCCTCGGGGCTACCCCTAAGCTTGGCCTCGAGAGCATTCCTCCATCATCACAAAGGCGAAACCACTCCCTTCATGGCAACGCTTTTGGCCCAGGTGTCCCCTCGGACCTGCGATCCCCCAAAGCCCATATCAAAACCCGAGCGTGATTGGCCCTCGGTAACAGCCCCAAAAGGCTCTCTGACACATAGTACATACCAGCGCACCTGCCACTATTTCCCGTCACCAACCTTTTCACAAGCTTTTGCAGGAGATCCCTTTCAAAAGTCCATCATTACGCCACGTGTCTAGGGCAACACCAATGCAGGGCCACTTGGTGACAATTACCAAAAGGGCCCTGACCCTCAACTATAAATACTCAAGATCACTCATACTCTGTAAGCAAGCTTTACATAATCAAGCTCTGTTTTACCTTCTTCATCTTCTGAAAAATGACTTGAGCGTCGGAGAGCCAAACTAGGTATCATCCCCCATTCCCCCATTCCCCCAACTTGGCCTTCTGACTGTGTGTTTGTTCCTAGCAGGTAGAACCCATCTCCTCTGGTGACCCTCGCCTGAGCTTTTGATCCCTGTTTTCCCTACCTAAACAAATTCTAAAGTGTTGGAGTTTGCCATCTCGGATCAGGCCCCATCATTTTTCCCACAGACACGATAAAATATAGATACGACAACACATATTTTTTTTGAAAGTTTTTTATGTGATAAATATTAGACACGATGTATGACATCAATATCCGAAACAATACGACTCGATAATATAATATTTTTAGAAGCGTGCGTAATTCCTAGTATGCCGACCTTCATGAGCAGATATTTTACAGACAAACTAACATAAATAAATACAATTAATTTATGATTAAATATAGTTTAGGGTAATTATATCAATTATCAAGTAAAATGATCAAAGTCAATGATTGAGTTTTTCAAAATAAAAGACAATGAAATTGACATTTTGAAAAACACAAAAAAATTAATAATTTTTAATTACACTTAACTCAAAAATGCCCATTTACTTTTCTATTGAATTTTTTGCATTTAACTGCCCTTGTGATATACATTATCATTTTCTTTTTATCTACTCAAAAGTTTATAATAAATTTTGGATCACATATATAACTTTAGATACAAAAATTTTATATTTAAACACAAGTATCATATAGTATAGTAATTTCCCCCCCCCCCCCCCCCAAAATATTTGGTCATTTTGGCATTTTGAAAGAAAATGATCAGACTGATCTGCTGTGAGTCTCAGAGTATGTCTCATTTTGAGCTTCCATTGAATCGTTTTACTCTTGATTGTTAACCAAATACAAAGGGCACAAGGTTCTGATACCACTTATTGACCAAAAAGTGGGTGAATTCATCATCCTATATTTATGTTCCATTACAATTTTTTCAATTCAAAAACTAAATCCTTGAGCAAACTGATTTATGCAATAACCTTCATTAGTTCAAATCTAAAGCAATGAGTTAATCTTTCAACTCAAGTGTCAAAAGAAATGAAAGATGCATGCAAAGCAGAAGACAATAAGTTTATAGTGGTTTGGTACTGTGGAAACACAAGTCTAGAGAATTAATTTACTATTTAAATTGATATATTTAAGATTTTGAATGAGACTTTTTATTAGGATGGAGAGATACAAGAAACAACACATGTGAAGTCGTTTGGTACAACTGTGATAATGCACTAGTATAAATTAGACCAACTTTAAAATTCCAAGCTAATTTGCAAAGACTATCAACCAGAAAAACACATACGCACACACACAATCTCTATAAAGCATACACATAAAATAACTATAGTAAAGTTTGAAAAAAATTACTCTCAAATTTTGAGACTTGAACTCTTTAAAAATAAGCTTCAAGATATTCATCCTAAAGTTTCATAGATTTTGAATTTTGAACCAGCCCTGCTCCCAAGGCTGTAGTCTTAAGAGCTCTTTCAGCTCAATACTTGTCAAGTGGAAGTGTCAACTTAGAGTAGCATTCCTGCAGAGTAACGTTAGGGTAGCAACAACAATTATATACCGTGTGAGAATTTGTGATTAAAATAGGTGTTTAAAATATTTTTGTCAATCATTATAAAACCAAGTGTTTGTTCGGCTGTTGTTCCATGAAGGCTAACATAATTATCACTATAAATTAAATGATCAAATAACAATCCAAGAAGAAATAAATAAGTAATCTAGCTAAACCCTTCAATGTAGCTAACTGTTAGATATGGAAGGTTTGACTTCTCGTATGTAATCCCTAATTGATAGTGATAGGACCTGATTTTTGGGGATTAGATTTACAGAGTTTACTATAAATCTAGATCTCTTGTAAAGTGTATGATACGAACAATTTTTACACAATGAATACAATAAAATTCTACCCCAAATACCATGTTCGAACATGGTATAAGAGCAGTGTTAGAATCCTTGGGACTCAACTTCAATATCATCGTCCCATACCAATCCCAAACCCTTGGCCGAGATCAGGCTAAAACCAAACATGATAAACCAAATCAATGCCAACTGTAGTGATTTTAAGTTAAATCAATCGTGAAAGTGTACCTTTATGATATACGCGTATCATAACAGGATCGTACCCACAGGGAAGGGAAATCAATCACTACTCAATATATTTTTTTAATCTAAAGACCGGACGAAATCAAGTTGTTTATTAAATTACTAAAACAGAACTGAAATAATTAACTAGAATAAAGCACAATTAACCGAACTAAACACATGTGAATTAACTCAATAAACTAATTAGGCTGGGGAGTAATAATTCATACATTCAAGATTTAGTATATTACTCGTTTGACAAGCGTAATTCTACAACCTAGTCACTTATGTTTGTATTATCCTTTCTCAAGGTATAACCAAGTGCTCAATTAAGCTCAATGTTGCTCTCGCAATCATCAACAATTAATTAAACCATCTGATCAAGACTAGTGCAAATCTAGTTCTAGCGACTTGGCATGGAATAAGATTTACCGTTGTATACATGAAAAACCAAATCTCTTTGCATTCGTAACATCTACTAGTTATGAAAACCATCTCAATTACCCTCAATCTCTCGACTCTCCGGTAATTCTAGATTATGCTAAGGGTGATCAGGCCATCGCAATTCAATTCAAATCAGTTTTCAAACTAAGAATTAGCACAAGTCATTCAAGCATTATATCAAACACTTGCCATGCATCCATCATCACTCCCCTAGCCCTAGGCGTTTAGCTACTCATAATTAACTCAAAACTCATAAAAATAAAGTAAATTGCATTGAATAAATTCATGTTCATCAAATCAAAACAAAGTCTCATAAATAAAACCCTAAACATTCAATAAAATCTGGAAAATAAATCTAACATATAAAAACTAACAAAACTCAGAGGAATTAGTTTGATAATTAAAGCAATAAATAAAAACAAAGAAAACTGAAATTATTTAAGAGCTCGATCCTTTCGTCTTCTCGAAATTCTCTGAACAATTCTTCAATGGCTCTGTGTCTCTTCTCTCCAACTAGGTCAAAAACCGAAGAAGAAGCCTCTTAAAAAGACTCCAAAACAAACATAAATAGCTGCTCAAAATCTGCTCGCCGCCCTAGGTAACGGGCGTTACCACTCTCTGTGTAAAAACCATTAACGCCCGTTACAAGCCTGAAATCGTAATCGCGCTTTTAAAAGTGGTAACGGGTGTTACCACTTTCCTTCTTCCTAGGGGTAACGGGCGTTACCCCTCCTACGCAAAGAATTCTTCCTACTGCCTCTGGTAACGGGCGTTACCAAAGTTACACCGCTAAGGAGTAACGGGCGTTACTCCCCTCTTCGCCAAAGGTAATGCTCCTGAGTCTATCAACGGGGGTTAACACTAATGCACGTCCAAGGGGTACCAGGAGTTACTCCTTTTTCCTCCAAAATTGCGTGTGTTTTTGTTTAGATTTAACTAAGTTAAAACCAATCGTGCAAGTGTACACTTAATATACGCGTAGCACAACAGGATCGTACCCACAGGGAAGGGAAATCAATCACTACTTTATATCTCTTTCTAATCTAAAGATCGAACGAAGGCAAGTTGTTTATTACTCTACTACAACTGAATTGAAATAATTAACTATAATAAAACACAATTCACAGAACTAAACACACGTGGATTGAAATCAGTGAACTAATTAGGTAGGGAAGTAATAATTCATACATCCAAGAGTCAATATAATACTCGTCTGACAAGTGTAATTCTACAGCCTAGTCACTTAAGTTTGTATTACCCTCTCTCAAGGCGTAACCAAGTGTTCTATTAATGTTCAATGTTGCTCTCGTAAATCATCAATAGTTAATTAAACCATATGATCAAGACTAGTACAAATCTAGTTCTAGCGGCTTGGCATAGAATAAGATTTACTGCTCTATAGACGAAAAACTAAATCTCTTTGCATTCTTAACATCTACTAGTTATGAAAACCATCTCAACTACCATTAATCTCTCTATTCTCCGGTAATTCTAGATTATGCTAAGGTTGATCAGGCCATCGCAATTCAATTCAAACCAGTTTTCAAACTAAGAATTAGCACAAGTCATTCAAGCATCATATCGAACACTTAACATGCACTCATCATCACTTCCCTAGCCCTAGGGATTTAGCTACTCATAATTAACTCAAATCTCATAAAAATAAAGAAAATTGCATTAACTAAATTCATGTTCATCAAGTCTAAACAAAGTCTCATAAATAAAACCCTAAACATTCAGTAAAATCTAGAAAACGAAACTAACATGTAAACTAATTAAAACTACACTTAAAGGAATTAGTTTGATAATTAAAGCAATAACTAAAATCAAAGGAAATGAAAATTGTTAAGAACTCGATCCTTTCGAAATTCTCTGAAAGCTCTTCCAAATCTCGTTGTCTTCCTCTCCAATCTAGGTCACCAACTGAAGAATAATCAGAAGAGGCTCTCTCCTAAAAAGAGACTCCTAAATACACTTAAATAGCAGCCCTAATCCTCTCTCGCCGGCCCTGGTAACGGGCATTACCATCTCAAGAACAATTCTCGTTAACGCCTGTTACTAGCTGAAATCGCCATAACGCTTTTATAAGTGGTAACGGGCGTTACCACTTTTCTTCTGACCGTTACCCCTCTACTTTACCAAACGTGATACTCCTGTCTCTGTTAACGGGGGTTAACAACTTTGTACTTCGAACGAGTAACAGGAGTTCCTCCTTTTTCCTCCAAAAATACGTAAATTCGCCTCGTTACACCTTTTCTTAATTCCAACTCCTAAAACACCTAAATGGAGCAAAATAAACACATAAACGCATCAAACGGCACAAAAATATGCTCTACTTAACACTTAAATCCATGCGAATTCTACACTCAACAAATTCCCCCACACTTGCCTATTGCTCATCCTCGAGTAATATGAAAATAAAGAAAACACATCCCCATCAAACCTCGACTTTAATGCAATCATCAAACCGTCGCCTAAACAAGTCTAGCTTATCAAACGACGTACTTATAAACATAAGATCATCAAGCATAGTATGAGAAGTATACCCTTGTGTAGTGTGTGAATTCGAACGAAACAATGTAGAAAGATTAGAGTGACAAATTCAAAATTTCCTCCTAAGTTCCAATCATCAACTTCAGAATACACTCTTCGCACCCATCTCCACTAATGGAATTAACTCAAGACTTAGGATCGGTAGGTCTTTCGAGCTTGTAATGAAGGCTTTGGGTAAGGTTATGGAAATTTTAGATTAAGTGACTACTTACCAAGCCTACACCATTTAATCTATACAAAACACGACACTTTCATTCACCATTAAACACATTCCTCCCCCACACTTGGACATTTGTATCCCACACTTTCGATTTCACATTTCGCATCATTTTTGTTTTCCTCTCTTCTTTTGATCTTGCTTCTCTTTTTCATTTCTTTTCTTTTTCATAACTTTCTCTCATTCTTTTTCCTTCTTTACATATGTCTCTCAATTTCGATCACAAGAACAATCAAAAGGGGTCAAAAGATAGACATTCACTTAAAAAAAATCAACGAGCAAGCCTTGGTGTAAAATTTATCAAGGTGGTTTATTTTGTTGTGTGTTAGGCTTATAATGTGGCTACAAAAATCATTGCACAACAATTAGGCTCAGCGGGGTCAATAAGATCTCGTAATTTGGTGAAAAACGGCTAAAAAGAAAAGCTTAAAATCCTCCGACAACGAATGCCTACTTCACTTCCTTAATCTTTCATTAACTCAAAATTTCACCTCAATAGGACTAAAATGCATCCTAATCAAGTCTTAGACTTATTTGAAAATCATCAATTCATCTTTCTAAGCAAAGTACATCATCACGTTCAAAAGTGCACAAAATATAAGGGCATACTAACATACTAAATTATCTAATCTCATGCAAATTTTCCTTAATTCAATTAGCCTACCTCATTCTAGCAAAAGCTCAACAATCAAACCTCGAAGAAAAAGTTCAAAACGGGGGAAAATTTTCAAAATTTTCACAATTTCTCAATTCCTAACAATTCACAAGGTTAACAAGACATCTAATCATGCAAATATCCAAGAAATCTCATAATCATCACCATAGCTCTCCCCCACACTTATTCTTTGCAATGTCCTCATGCAAATGAAAGAATTAAAGTTCAAGAAAACTCCCTCATCAATGGAAGACCCGGCAACGTGCTAGCAAAGCTTCCATAACCTGAGATATGTGACTAGAAAACACGGATCAAGTGCATGGGCAATTGATAATCAACATGCATTCAACAAGCAACTCACAAGTCACAAATTCAAGGTAAGAAAGCGCACATTGCATAAAAGTTCATGAAGTTCCAAACATAAGAAAAGAAATAAGCGTATCAAAAACATCCAAACACATCAAAGAACATGCCCAAATAGAATGTCTAAAAATTCAGGGGAAAAATGATAGCAAAATCAAGGTGATGGGGGTCCTCCAAAAAACTGGTTAAGACAAACATAAAACCCTTCAAACTTTGACTCCACCCAAGCTTCCCACTCATCAAATCGCTCATCCACATTGTGACACCCCTGTCCTACATTGGGAAAGTATAAGGATTAAGTTCAATATATAAGTTAAAGAGTCCAAGTATAACCAATGGATATCCCTTTTGGGCAGTGGTTTAGGCCCAATATCAGGTTATACTCGGTGGTCTTGGAGACTTCCGCTCGCGTCCAACGGGCCCGTGCACATGGGGCATGACAGATGGTATCAAAGCCGCTCGTCAGCCGATGTGGGATAGGGGTGTCACAATCACCCATCCTTCAGAATCACGACGTCCTCGTCGCGGCATGACACATAGCCCATGACCGAATCGTCTGCATTGGGACTCTAGAGGTGGCTCCCATACTTGTAGCACTTTGCCCGTAGGCTCAAGAGGTGGCTCCCATGTGCGTAGCACTTTCCCCCGTATAGCACTTAGCTCCTGCGGCTGACGAGCGGCTCTGATACCATTTGTCACTCCCCGGGTCCGTGGGCCAGTTGGACGCGAGCGCAAGTCTCCAAGTCCACCGAGTATAAACTGAAATTGGGCCTAAAGCACTGCCCAAAAGGGATATCCATTGGTTATACTTGGACTCTTTAACTTATATACTGAACTTGATCCTTATACTTTCCTGATGTGGGACAGGGGTGTCACAATCACCCCTCCTTCAGAAACGCGACGTCCTTGTCGCGGCATAACATATAGCCCAGGATCGAATCGTCTGCGTTGGGACTCTAGAGGTGGCTCCTACGGGCTCAAGAGGTGGCTTCCACACATGTAGAAATTTGCCCCGTAGGCTCAAGAGGTGGCTCCCATGTGCGTAGCACTTTGCCCCGTATAGCAATTAGCTCATGCGGCTGACGAGCGGCTCTGATACCATTTGTCATGCCCCGGGTCCGCGGGCCCGTTGGACGC
The DNA here is from genome assembly GCA_037501455.1 of Lantana camara. Taxonomy (NCBI): domain Eukaryota; kingdom Viridiplantae; phylum Streptophyta; class Magnoliopsida; order Lamiales; family Verbenaceae; genus Lantana; species Lantana camara. The sequence goes on along the minus strand of CM074855.1, from coordinate 21,546,254 downwards.
GAGAGCAAGCCCAAGTCCACCGAGTATAACCTGAAATTGGTCCTAAAGCACTGCCCAAAAGGGATATCCATTGGTTATACTTAGACTCTTTAACTTATATACTGAACTTAACTCTCATACTTTCCCGATGTGGGACATGGGTGTCACACACATAATGAGCTAAATCTTCAATCCTTGTGGTAATGGAGGTCAAATCAACTCTTAATCCTGCCAACTCTGTGCGAAGGCTTCTCACACTAACCGAAACTTCATCATTAGCTTCATCAACAACAATCGGCGCGACATTGCGAAGGACCCCAAACTCGTCATCCGGCCTATCGGGAATCTGCTCTGAGTGCTCCTTCTGCACCTCTGAAAGATCATCAAACCGAGCCTTACCCCAACTATACATCTGCCAGAGCCTATCTCCATCCCTGATTGGCCACCATGGCAAAATATGCTCCTTGAGTTGTCCACTCTCCCATGCAATTGCCAAACCCACATTCTCCAAGTACTGTTGACCAATATCAAAACCAAAGTCAACTGGCAACAAACCTATAGGCCGCCACTGCATCTCACATGCAAACATAGTCACAAACTCACCTTGGGCTATCGTCCCGGTAGCGCTTCCCCCAATCTCTGGAAGCTTCCAAAGGAATTCAATCGTACTGATGAATTTGATGCCTTTCTTCATCATGTACATTATTCCCAGCTCCGTCTCAGTGATGTGGTTGTCTCTTCCATATCGAGAACAAAATCCCGTGACCAAAATCCTATGCACTAGTACCCAAGACAATGAATCAAGATAGCTATCATGTGTATTTCAGGAGGGGACACCCTTTCGCAATGGGAAGGATCTCTACTCCTCCTATCTCTGAGCATCATTCCATTTAGGTAAAGAAGTAGTAGCATTAGCCGAAAAACGAAGAATCTCCCTTATCCGGCCCGTATTCCAAACTTGAGTTTCTTGGTCATATAAAGTGAAAGTTAATGTGCTGTCCACCGGGGAACGCGGTCGTCATCTCAGCATATGTCAAATCCATCCTAGTCAGGAAGGGCAACCAACCGATGTTGTCAAACAATCTCTTCACTTTTTCCCACGCCTCAAACTTCTCCATCTAAGTTTCCTTGAAGAACCGAGTAGACACAATATTCCTTGTCAAATTCCTTTGAAAGGGGTTTCCCAAAGCATTCACCGTTATATTTGTTAGGAATAATGCCCTAGAAAGCCGATTGTATATCCGCTTTGTGCTTTTCCTCATTGTAATCACAGACAATCTTTGAATGAAATAACGAATTGAGGCAACACTTCTTTATATGCTCTTGTTTGGTATGCGTTTACTTTTATCTGTGCATGTATAAGAACTCCCCTAATCCTGATGACTTTAGGACTCTACCATTTAGGTGAAATGGTTCATGAAATGAGCCCTATATCACATAAGTCATGATTAGTAAAATACTCCAAGCCGATGAGTACTACCGACAGTGGGAGTGTCATCCTGACTCCTCTAAGGCTTGCTTGTGGGATCACGCCCTTAAGAAGGACCACCTTGTTTCATGGAGGTGCAAAGTGTATAGTTGATACGTGCGTGATACATGAGGGTGCTTACTTTAATAAGTAAGTTCACTGAGGTGCCCCGTGTGAGAAGATTCCTAAATGGGAAAGGAAGTTTCTATTTCAGGAAACGGAAACTTCCAGATTAGGAAATATCTCACGAGTCATTGATGTGATTAATTGATCCTTAGACTTGAGGTTCCTTGTCACTTTATGAGTTAACTCTGTAGTCTTAGGTATAAGCTTTAAAGGGTGTCGCCTTAGACAACTGATTCAAGGCTTATGCTGGGGCTGCACAAGTGATTCATGAAAGTGAATGAGAATCAAGAAAGGACCTACACTTGCATTTGCAAGGTAATCTCTTATTGTGTAAGTCATTCATATGCCATATGGAGTCCTTGGTCAAGGCAGTAGATCAAGACATCAAGAAAAGAGTTTCTTGGATTGAGATCAAATGGATATGAAATGCACTTAGCTTTAAGACTAGATTATTAGGGTTCTGATTATTCCCTTACCCTAGATCTTGGTTGAGAGATAGTAAGTAGGAGGATTGTATCTCACATGAATCAATGACTTAAAGGTTCTGTCGAATCCGAACATTCCAATTCAGCTAGGGGTTAAACACCTGTTGCTAGACTATGGTCGTTTAATCTGTGGGCTGATTAATTAATTAGCGAATTAATTAATTAGGGTCACTGCTAATTGAATTGAGAACCTAGAGGGTCACACACAACAACTTGGTTACATGAGTTGAGGCTTTAAAATGATTAAACGAGTTAATCGAGCCAAGAGGGTTCTACACGTGTGGGTCACGTGAGTGACATGTGTCCTTGTGACACGTGTGCCACACGTGTAAATATATATATTGTATATATATATATTAAATAATTAAATGTGTTAATTATTTAATAGACTTTGGTTTAATTTTGAATTAAAAAGAAAGTCTAATTTTGGAGAAAATAATCTAGTTAATTAATTATGAATTAATTAATTAGATAAAATAAGTTATTTATTTTAAATAAATAAAGTATAAAATTATCCAAAAGTAGTTTGGATATTTTAGCTCTCTTGAAAGTTGATTTGAATTTGAATTCGAAGTCAAAGTCAAAATTACTTGATGATCAAGTAATAGGAGAGAGAGACCAAAACCCTAGCCCATAAGGACTAGGGATTTTCGGTCCTCCCCTTTTTATAAATATAGGAGCTCGAGCTCCCCTTAAAGGGAATTCGCAATTCTTTTGGTTCATGTGTTGAACACCATCCTTTCTCCAAGATAAACGAAACCCTAGGTTAAGCCCAAACACTAACTAGAGAACTAGCATCCTTAATAGTTAGATTGTAGTCAAGTTGGTGGACTATCTCTAGAGAGCTTCAAGTTAGAAGTTTGAGGATTCGAGCTTTACCAAGGAGAGGGGATCAAGCCGCGAGAAGAGCGTTCATGGGTGGCTTGAAACGCTTCAAGAAAGTTAATTAAGAAAGTAAGTTTCTAATCCCTACGAATTTGGTTACACGATTGCGAGTCCAAGATCCTTTTGTTGGGAAAATTTTTAAATTCCGATGCTTTCTGATTCGTATTTTCCAACAAGTGTTATCAGAGCCACCTCATTAATCTTGTTTCTGATTCATCTCAATTTTTATGAATTTGGTAGAAATTCTTAGGCTTGATGCGATTGAGTATTTGTAATTGTTTTAGAAAGCCTGAATTACGAAACTGTATTTTTTCCTGAAAGTTTCTGAAAATTGGTTTTTGCAAAATTTAATTTTTGAAAACTATTTTAGATTTGAAACTGTATAATATGTTTTTGGATTTCTTGGATTGGTTTTGCTTTTGAACGAAAACACGAAACGAAAACCCGGATTACGACGAACACGCGAAACCCCGCTCGCGAAGGCGTCGCGCTCGCGGGCTTCGCGCGCCACCACCCGCCTGGCCTAGGCGTGCACAGGGCAGCCGCCCAGCACCCACCCGTAACCGCGCGGGAGGCCTTTCCGGGCGCGCCTAGGCACGCCCGCCCATCGTCGCCCGCACAAGACCGGAGGAACCGCGCGCAGAGCGCACACTTGCGCGGCCTTGGCGCGCCTGTCTCGCGCGCGCCTGCATCGCGCACGGCTCTCTTCAAGTAATTTTTCGTAATCCGTTTTCGTTTATCGTGCAATCCAGTCTCAATTTTTTTATTTTAATTTTAAAATTTTATTTTTGAATATTTATTTTAATTTTTGAATAAAACATAAAATTGGGATTTTTGAGAAATAGAAACGGTTTATATTTTGGGAAAATACATCTTTGATAAAATTATTAATTTTCATAAATTAATTGGAATTTTATTTGTTTTGCTAATTTGGGATTTATTGAAAACTTTTATAAATAAGACTCGCATCAAGTCGTGTTTGAAGTCATTAGGACTTGAAACGGGAATTTTAATTTATTGGCTAAATTTAAATTCTCGTAAAAGCATCTTAGGTGATCATGGGTTTAGACTTATGTATGGTTTTAATTTATGCACATGGATGGTTTAAATTGGGGTTGGAGCCCTATAGTTGCGTTTTTCAATTGAGGTTGGAGCCTCACTTATGTGCGTACTGTTATGTGATTTATTATGTGGCTTTCCATATTACTGTTTTTGAGGCCGGGTTGTGCCCCGTGTAATTGTCTAAGGCCAATATGAAGATTGAGCCTTATTACTTTGTCTTTTTCTTTTTATTGTAATTTGAGAGTAGAGATAGGTGGTGAGGTTTTTATTTTCATTTTGGAGACAATGCACCTATGGAGTAAGATGGACCACATTCAAGTAACAAGGAGACCATAAGTGAAGACCCCTCAAAATGTTAGTGAGGGGAATCTCAATTGTAAAAATGTAATAGATATAGGGCTCGTATTTTGTTACCGCTTTCCCTTATGTGATTTAAACTGTTTATGTGGCATGTATGTTAGAACTTGTGATTGTGGAGTGGCTCCCACATTTCACGCATAAGATAGGTAGAACCCATGATCATTACATGTTAGTATCATGCTAGGACATGTTATCTGTTTATGTGCTTGTTTGAAATGCATTTAAGTGTACTTGCATTAATCAAGACTAATAAAATTGGATAACATATATGTTGGTGAGGTCGAACCGGACAACTCTCCGATTGATTCAAGAATTCCCATTAAATATTAAGCTAATTTCAAACAAATAGGTATTTAATTCGAGATGCAAATTTTGAATTAAATTCCTAGCATTCCATCAATAGGTTTTAAGTTTAGTAAGTGAAGCTAGTTATTGTCCGCGAGTCGTGGGATAGCTAGTGGAGCTTATTAGTTCTTAGTTACCTAATTGATCCTTTTTAAATGGTCAATATTTCGTGGTCAATTTTAGCAAGGGCGATGTCCACGAGTCGTGGGTCGTTCGAACTAAGTTTTGATCATGATCTTATGATTGATGGGTCTAGCTTAACGCCTAAGTAAATATGGATGTCGCACGAGTCGTGGGTCCATATTGAAAGATAGGTGATGCAAAAATGATTACTAAGAGTTCTAAAGGTGTTAGAATTGGTAAGTTGTACCTACCTGGGGTTCTTACTTAGAATGTCCGCGAGTCGTGGGTTCGAGGTAAAATGCCTAGGATCTTAGTACCCATTGGAAAACGTGTTCCTCTTAGATCTTTGGGAATTATAGATCTTTGAAAAACAGTGGGAGCTACATTAGATTAAAGACCTTATCTTTTGTATATCGTTATAATTCAGCATGCTCACTAGGTCTCTGTTTTACCATTTAGGTCGTAGATTCTGTGATTCTCTACGTGTTTTGAAATGGCATCGATCCTCGAGTCAAACAAGTTGACTGGTCCCAACTATTCTGATTGGCTGAGGAATCTAAAAATCATTTTAGATTCTGAGAAGAGAACTTATGTTCTCTTCGAAGGGGAGCCTAGTCCCGAAGGGGAGGCTCCCACTCAGGCCGAGCGGGACGCGATTCAGAAGTGGAAGGATGATAATCTCCAAGCCCGTTGCCTTATGTTGGCTAACATGTCTCCGGACTTGCAAAGGCAACATGAGACCATGGAATTCGCTTGGGAGATTTACGACCACTTAGAGCAACTTTACCGCCCTCATGAACGTGTTACAAGGTATAACACTTCAAAGGAATTGTTCCACTTAAGAATGAGGGAAGGTTCAAGTGTCCATGAATATGGACTCAAGTTTCTCGCCCTTACTGAGAAACTTGCCTCCATGGACATGCCATTGAAAGATGAGCTTTCAGTGGATTTGTTGCTAGCTTCGCTCCCACCATCATTCAACCCATTTGTCCTTAACTGCAACATGAATCATGCTGGTGCTACTGTAGCTGAGCTGATTAGTCAGCTTGTGACTGCTGAAAGCACGATCAAGAAGGACAATAAGGTTTTGATGGTGAATGCTCCATCTTCCTCTTCTGGGCCTTCTAAAGGTAAGGGCAAGAGAGCCCAAAAGAAGAAGAAGAAACCCCTTAGGCCCACTGGTGGCGTTTCGAAGGGGAAGGCCCAAAAGAAGAAGCGTGATCAGAAAGAGGATGTTTGCTTCCATTGTGGCAAAGCAGGACATTGGAGGAGAAACTGCCCAGAGTATAAGGCTACTCTAAAGAAATGTATCTTTCTCGTTGAAGTAAATCTTTCTATTAATTCTAGTTCTTGGGTACTTGATACCGGTTGTGGAACTCATATCTGTAATGATGTACAGATGCTAAGTGAAGTCCAACAACTCAAAGAAGGAGAATGTGTCTTGAAGATCGGCGATGGCTCAAACGTTGAAGCTCGAGCTTTAGGCACAATTAGATTAGATTTAGGTAGTTTTGAGTTAGTCTTAAATAAAGTCCTTTATGTACCGAGCATTATTCGTAATATAATTTCAGTTCCAATTTTAGATTGTGAAGGTTATGAAACTTATATTAAGAATGGTAAATACTTTATCAAACAGAACAACTCTTCCGTTCACATCGGTACTCTAAGTAATGGACTTTATCTAACTCAGAATATCAATATTATGAATATACAACGAGAAACTAAACGTAAGAGAGATGACAAAGTTTCAGCTCCCTTATAGCACGCTAGATTAGGACACATTTCCAAGAACAGAATTAGCAAGATAAACAATTTAGGATCATTCTCTGAAAATGATCTTAAAGAGTTAACTTCTTGCGAATCTTGTCTCAACGGAAAAATGTCCAAAGTTCCTTTCAAAGGAACTGTGGAACGTGCCACTAAGGTCTTGGATTTGATCCATACTGATGTTTGTGGACCGCTTAGTGTAAGCACTAGAAACAATCATCAGTATTTCATAACCTTTACTGATGACTTTAGTCGGTATGGTTATGTATACTTAATGAAGTATAAATCTGAAGCTTTTGAGAAATTCTTAGAATTTCAAAAGGAGGTTGAGAACCAAACTGGTCACAAGATCAAAGTACTTCGATCTGATCGAGGAGGCGAATATCTTAGTGAAGAATTCCTTAATCATCTCAAAGATAATGGGATTATCTCCCAGTGGACTCCTCCGGGAACTCCTCAGCTAAATGGAGTTTCTGAGAGAAGGAATCGAACCTTACTTGATATGGCTCGTTCCATGATGAGTTTCACTGACTTACCACCTTCTTTCTGAGGTTATGCCCTAGAAAGTGCAGCAAAGATTTTGAATCTAGTTCCCTCTAAGTCAGTCCCTAAAATGCCCTATGTAATGTGGCATGGTAAAATCCCTAGTTATTCTTACTTAAGAATTTTGGGTTGTCCTGCTTACGTGAAGAGGACAGTGGGAGATAAGTTAGAATCTCGTTCTAACTTATGCTACTTTGTAGGTTATCCTAAGGAATCCATAGGATACTACTTCTATGATCAATCTGAGCAAAAGGTGTTTGTTTCCAAAAATGCCACTTTTTTTGAGGAACCGTTCCTTAAAGAAAAGAAAGGGAAGATCATAGAATTAGAGGAAGTACAAAGTGAGCCCACGCCACCCACTGAAGAGACGTCCCCTACTGATCAACCACGACCAATCACGAATTTCGATACACACGTAAATCCTCCTCTAAGGCGTTCTGAACGCACTCCTAGACAGCCGGAGAGATGGTATGGATTCTTCCATGAAATCTCTCAAAAGGATAATGATCCTTTGACATATGAGGAGGCACTTTCAGATTCTGACTCTGAACAGTGGATAGAAGCCATGAAATCCGAAATGAACTCCATGAACTCCAACCAAGTTTGGACCTTGGTAGATTTGCCTGATGGGGTCAAACCCATAGGTTGCAAATGGATCTTTAAGAGAAAGCTTGGAGTTGATGGAAGCATTGCAGCCTAAAAAGCAAGACTGGTTGGAAAAGGATTCACTCAAAGACCCGGCGTGGACTTTGATGAAACCTTTTCGCCAGTTGCAATGCAAAAGTCTATTCGGATCATGCTTGCCATTGCTGCGTATTATGACTACGAGATATGGTAAATGGATGTGAAAACTGCCTTTCTCAATGGTGATATTGATAAAGACATTTATATGGAGCAACCCATAGGTTTCACGTTCAGTGGGAGTGAGCAAAAGGTTTGTAAACTCCAAAGATCAATCTATGGATTGAAACAGACTTCTAGGAATTGGAACATTCGATTTGATGAATCAGTCAAAGCGTTTGGCTTCATTCAAATTTCGAATGAGTCCTGTGTGTATAGAAAGGAATTGGAGACCTCAGTGCAATTCTTAGTACTTTATGTTGATGACATCCTTCTTATTAGAAATTCGAAGGATGATATGAAAGTTACTAAATTGTGGTTATCAAACCAATTCGAAGATCTTGGTGATGCGTCCTATATCCTTGGAATTAAAATCTATCGAGATAGATCTAGAAGGTTAATAGGACTATCACAGTCGATGTACATTGACAAAGTATTGAAGAGATTCAATATGGAGTCAGCAAAGGTTAAGAACCTTCCTATGAGTGTAGGAACATGTTTTACTAAGAAGATTGTTAGGAATAGTGCCCTAGAAAGCCGATTGTATATCCGCTTTGTGATTTTCCTTATTGTAATCACAGACAATCTTTGAATGAAATAATGAATTGAGGCAACACTTCTTTATATGCTCTTGTTTGGTATGCGTTTACTTTAGTTGTGCATGTATGAGAACTCCCATAATCCTGATGACTTTAGGACTCTACCATTTAGGTGAAATGGTTCATGAAACGAGCCCTATATCACATAAGTCATGATTAGTAAAATACCCCAAGCCGATGAGTCCAACAGACAGTGGGAGTGTCAACCTGGCTCCTCTAAGGCTTGCTTGTGGGATCACTCCCTTAAGAAGGACCACCTTGTTTCATGGAGGTGCAAAGTGTATAGTTGATACGTGCGTGATACATGAGGGTGCTTACTTTAATAAGTAAGTTCACTGAGGTGCCCCGTGTGAGAACATTCCTAAATGGGAAAGGAAGTTTCTATTTCAGGAAATGGAAACTTCCAGATTAGGAAATATCTCACGAGTCATTGATGTGATTAATTGATCCTTAGACTTGAGGTTCCTTGTCACTTTATGAGTTAACTCTGTAGTCTTAGGTATAAGCTTTAAAGGGTGTCGCCTTAGACAACTGATTCAAGGATTATGCTGGGGCTGCACAAGTGATTCATGAAAGTGAATGAGAATCAAGAAAGGACCTACACTTGCATTTGCAAGGTGATCTCTTATTGTGTAAGTCATTCATATGCCATAGGGAGTCCTTGGCCAAGGCAGTAGATCAAGACATCAAGAAAAAGGTTTCTTGGATTGAGATCAAATGGATATGAAATGCACTTAGCTTTAAGACCGGATTATTAGGGTTCTGATTATTCCCTTGCCCTAGATCTTGGTTGAGAGATAGTAAGTAGGAGGATTGTATCTCACATGAATCAATGACTTAAAGGTTCTGTCGAATCCGAACATTCCAATTCAGCTAGGGGTTAAACACCTGTTGATAGACTATGGTCGTTTAATCTGTGGACTGATTAATTAATTAGTGAATTAATTAATTAGGGTCACTGCTAATTGAATTGAGAACCTAGAGGGTCACACACAACAACTTGGTTACATGAGTTGAGGCTTGAAAATGATTAAACGAGTTAATCGGACCTAGAGGGTTCCACACGTGTGAAATCACACGTGTGGGTCACGTGAGGAGCACGTGTCCTTGGAACACGTGCCTCACACGTGTATATGTATATATATGATATATATTAAATAATTAAATGTGTTAATTATTTAATAGACTTTGGTTTAATTTTTGAATTAAAAAGAAAGTCTAATTTTGGAGAAAAATAATCTAGTTAATTAATTACGAATTAATTAATTAGATAAATTAAGTTATTTATTTTAAATAAATAAAGTATAAAATTATCCAAAAATAGTTTGGATATTTTTAGCTCTCTTGAAAGTTGTTTTGAATTAGAATTCAAAGTCAAAGTCAAAATTACTTGATGATCAAGTAATAGGAGAGAGAGAGACCAAAATCCTAGCCCATTAAGGACTAGGAATTTCGGCACTCCCCCTCTTATAAATAGGGGAGCTCGAGCTCCTCTAGGAGCTAATTGGCAATTCTTTTGGTTCATGTGTTGAACACCTTCCTTTCTCCAAGATCAAACAAACATTAGGTTAAGCCTAAACACTAACTAGAGAACTAGCATCCTTACTAGTTACAAGTTGGTGGACTATCTCTAGAGAGCTTCAAGTTAGAAGTTTGAAGATTCGAGCTTTACCAAGGAGAGGGGATCAAGCCGCGAGAAGAGCGTTCTTGGGTGGCTTGAAACGCTTCAAGAAAGAATAAAAGAAAAGTAAGTTTTCTATCTCTACGAATTTGGATACACCATTGCGAGTCAAAGATCCTTTTGTTGGGAAAATTTTTTAAATTCCGCTGCTTTCTGATTCGGGTTTTCCAACAAAGATGTGTCCTAAGACTAACCTTGAGAAGGAAAGAATGACTCATACACCTTATGCATCAGCAATAGGTAGCATAATGTATGCAATGTTATGTACTCTACCGGATGTGGCTTATGCACTTAGTGTTACAAGTCGTTTCCAATCTGACCCTGGGGATGGTCACTGGGCCGCCGTGAAGAATATTCTTAAATACTTGAAAAGTACTAAAGATTTATTCTTAGTTTACGGAGGTCAGAAAGATCTTACTGTCGAAGGATACTGCAATGCAAGCTTTGCATCTGACTTAGATGATTTTAAGTCAATGTCAGGATACATTTTCTGCCTAAACGGCGGAGCAGTGAGTTGGAAGAGTTCCAAGCAAACTACCACTGCAGATTCGACCACTGAGGCCGAATACTTAGCTACAAATGATGCAGCTAAGGAAGGTGTTTGGATTAGAAACTTCATTCAAGAGTTTAATGTTGTTCCTAGAATGAAAGACCCCATTTCTGTGTTTTGTGACAACACTGCGGCGGTTGCTCAAGCAAGAGAACCAAGATCTCACCAACGGACCAATCAAATTATGAGGAAGTATCACCTAATCCGTGATATTATCAAAAGAGGATATGTACAAATTGAGAGGGTCACATCAGCAGAGAACTGGCAGATCCACTTACTAAACCCCTTAGCCGAGAAGCTTTCCAAGGTCATCTTCAGAAGATGGGACTTAGAGTAGCTTTAGAATGGCTTTGACGGGCAAGTGGGAGATTGTTAGGAATAATGCCCTAGAAAGCCGATTGTATATCCGCTTTGTGATTTTCCTTATTGTAATCACAGACAATCTTTGAATGAAATAACGAATTGAGGCAACACTTCTTTATATGCTCTTGTTTGGTATGCGTTTACTTTAGTTGTGCATGTATGAGAACTCCCCTAATCCTGATGACTTTAGGACTCTACCATTTAGGTGAAATGGTTCATGAAACGAGCCCTATATCACATAAGTCATGATTAGTAAAATACCCCAAGCCGATGAGTCCAACAGACAGTGGGAGTGTCAACCTGGCTCCTCTAAGGCTTGCTTGTGGGATCACTCCCTTAAGAAGGACCACCTTGTTTCATGGAGGTGCAAAGTGTATAGTTGATACGTGCGTGATACATGAGGGTGCTTACTTTAATAAGTAAGTTCACTGAGGTGCCCCGTGTGAGAACATTCCTAAATGGGAAAGGAAGTTTCTATTTCAGGAAATGGAAACTTCCAGATTAGGAAATATCTCATGAGTCATTGATGTGATTAATTGATCCTTAGACTTGAGGTTCCTTGTCACTTTATGAGTTAACTCTGTAGTCTTAGGTATAAGCTTTAAAGGGTGTCGCCTTAGACAACTGATTCAAGGCTTATGCTGGGGCTGCACAAGTGATTCATGAAAGTGAATGAGAATCAAGAAAGGACCTACACTTGCATTTGCAAGGTGATCTCTTATTGTGTAAGTCATTCATATGCCATATGGAGTCCTTGGTCAAGGTAGTAGATCAAGACATCAAAAAAAGGGTTTCTTGGATTGAGATCAAATGGATATGAAATGCACTTAGCTTTAAGACCGGATTATTAGGGTTCTGATTATTCCCTTACCCTAGATCTTGGTTGACAGACAGTAAGTAGGGGGATTGTATCTCACATGAATCAATGACTTAAAGGTTCTGTCGAATCCGAACATTCCAATTCAGCTAGGGGTTAAACACCTGTTGATAGACTATGGTCGTTTAATCTGTGGACTGATTAATTAATTAGTGAATTAATTAATTAGAGTCACTGCTAATTGAATTGAGAACCTAGAGTGTCACACACAATAACTTGGTTACATGAGTTGAGGCTTTAAAATGATTAAACGAGTTAATCGGGCCAAGAGGGTTCCACACGTGTGAAACCACACGTGTGGGTCACGTGAGTGACATGTGTCCTTGTGACACGTGTCCCACACGTGTAAATATATATATTATATATATATATATATATTAAATAATTAAATGTGTTAATTATTTAATAGACTTTGGTTTAATTTTGAATTAAAAAGAAAGTCTAATTTTGGAGAAAATAATCTAGTTAATTAATTATGAATTAATTAATTAGATAAAATAAGTTCTTTATTTTAAATAAATAAAGTATAAAATTATCCAAAAATAGTTTGGATATTTTAGCTCTCTTGAAAGTTGATTTGAATTTGAATTCAAAGTCAAAGTCAAAATTACTTGATGATCGAGTAATAGGAGAGAGAGACCAAAACCCTAGCCCATAAGGACTAGGGATTTTCGGTCCTCCCCCTTTTATAAATAGGGGAGCTCGAGCTCCCCTTAGAGGGAATTGACAATTCTCTTGGTTCATGTGTTGAACACCATCCTTTCTCTAAGATAAACGAAACCCTAGGTTAATCCCAAACACTAACTAGAGAACTAGCATCCTTACTAGTTAGATTGTAGTCAAGTTGTGGACTATCTCTAGAGAGCTTCAAGTTAGAAGTTTGAAGATTCGAAACGCTTCAAGAAAGTTAATTAAGAAAGTAAGTTTCTAATCCCTACGAATTTGGTTACACGATTGCGAGTCCAAGATCCTTTTGTTGGGAAAATTTTTAAATTCCGCTACTAGTTAGATTGTAGTCAAGTTGTGGACTATCTCCAGAGAGCTTCAAGTTAGAAGTTTGAAGATTCGAAACGCTTCAAGAAAGTTAATTAAGAAAGTAAGTTTCTAATCCCTACGAATTTGGTTACACGATTGCGAGTCCAAGATCCTTTTGTTGGGAAAATTTTTAAATTCCGCTACTTTCTGATTCGTATTTTCTAACAATATTGACCGACTCCCTTGGTTGATGATCCAATGGGGGTGCAGTATTGAAGGGTTCAATGGCTCGAGAGCGCTTGGTACGTCCCATGGTACCTATAATATGCAAATAAGACAAAGCAAAGTACCCAAAAATCAATCACAATTCACTCCGGCAAACTATCGAACACCTTGTATGCACTATCCTAGGGTATGAGTTTTGATCAAAATTCTACAATCTACCCAACTCAATTCAACAAAGCTCTATAGTGTTGTAACTCAAGTCCAAAAATTCTCCAAAATCAATTCCACAATTCAAATTCAAAGGCTAGCCAGAGACTAGGGTTCTTCTAAAATTTACTCAATTCAAGTTAAACTCCCTTCAAATCATTAATCCTACTCATAATTTCTCCCAATTTCCAAAATTCTAACCCAAAATTCATCTAATTGTGCAATTAAATCCTAGGGTTCAAGTCCTAGATTGGAAGAATTCATTCTAACATCAAGCTTAGAGAGGGGGAGTACTTACCAATTCACAAGAGCAAAAAGTATGTGTGATGGTGGTGATGCCTTGGTTAGGAGGAATTGCTTGCTTCTCTTCTAAGAGATTGTGTTTGTGTGAGAAAAGAGGAGAGGGAGTTCTATATTTATAGGTTATGGTGGGGTAATGCTAAAGTTGAGAGGAAATAGGATTTAAACTTCAAAAACGAGTCTTCCCCTTTTAAAATTAAAGAACACGAATTCGCACCGTTAACGGGGGTTACTGAATTATGCTTACTAGGAGTAACGCCCGTTACTCCCACTTGTCCTACACATCTGTACCCATTAACGAGCGTTACCAAAAATTAACTGAAGAGGTGTAACGCCCGTTACTCACTATGCGTGAGACTCCTGACTCCATTAACGGGTGTTACTGGAAAAAGCCTAGAAGGTGTAACGCCCGTTACTCACGTTCTCGCACAAAACTCAATTTTACCAACAACTAACTCGGACGATGCTTAATCACTTTAATTCGCACAAATTAACTCAAAAATATTCAATCAAACCATAGTGCACCATTCTCTAAAACACATAAACATCTCAAAGCACAAATCGTAACATATCACATCAATTCATTTTCCACACAAACATAACAATCTCAAGCACAAACAACACACAGAAATAAATGGACCTCCATGTTGTCATTAAAATTCAAATCACGGTCCTAACATGCCTTCCCAAGCTCCAAACTTTGACAACGCCTCAACTAACCTGCAAAACGAGAGAAATAACTACAATTATACGAGAAGAGCGAGACGAAACAAAAGGAAACAAAGAAAAGGAAAAAGAGAGGGAGAGAGAAGTTAGTTCTAAGTTATAGTCATTAGCTTGACTTTGAAACCAGAGTAGGGATCAACAATCCCCACGAGACGAGTCACATGGAGTGACCTCGTTCTTGCTATCAACCCAGAATTCCATTCTTTCATTCTCTATGTTGAACGTGGATGAACATCGATATCCGCTCTTACCGTGCCCAGAAACAGTCTCCCAAGAATCAATGGCGCATTCTCATCATTCTCGACATCAAGAACTACAAAATCATTAAGAATGCCGAATTTTCCAACTTTTACCAACACATCTTCAAGAATTCCTATCGGGTATTTCACCGATCCGTCAGCTAGTTGGAGTGTAATGTTAGTCGGTTTGAGCTCCTTCACTCCTAATTTCCTGCAAGTAGAATAAGGGATTAGGCTCACACTAGCTCCTAAATCACATAAAACAACATGAAATTGTAAAGAACCAATAGTTAAAGGGATAGAAAAACTCCCGGGATCCTTGAACTTCGAGGGAGGCTTATGCTGAATAATAGCACTGCACTCCTCAGTAAGTGCAATCGTGGTGAATTCTTCAGACTTCCCTTTTCTCGAAACCAAATCCTTCAGAAACCTCAAGTGCCTCGGCATTTTAACTAATGCCTCCCAAAAAGGGATATTATTGTGGATCTGCTTAAAGATACTCAAGAACTCCTCAAATTGTTTCTCTAACTTCTGCTTATGTAAACTCTGAGGAAAAAAAACCAGTGGCACAGGTTCCTTAGGTGCCACTCTCGTCTTTGGTTTTGAGGGGAACTCTTCCTTTCTCTCCTCTATGCTCACCGTTTCAATATCAACTACCTCCTCAACCTTCCACAGGCAAAATTGTCAACGTCGAATTCTGCATGCGACCTTAGACCTTCATACTCTCCACCACTCCATACAAATATGGCCTTACACTGCTCCTTAGGATTGTTTTCAGTTTAACTTGGCAGCATTCTTGAGCCTCTCATATCCAAAGATTGGGCAATCTGACCAATTTGAGTTTCCAAATTCTTGTTCCGATTCACCACCTGCTCTACTTGAGTTTCTAACTTCTGATATCGATCCGTAGACATGGCTATGAATTTATCAAGTGCAGCCTCCCATCCTTGCTTTTGTACCTGTTGAGGTTGATTTTGGGGAGGGGGGTGGTGGATATTGCTGTTGGCCTTGAAATTAGCCTTGTTGTCTCTGTGGGAATTGTGGCCTAGGCTGAAATTGTGGTCTAGGCTGAGGTGGTGGTTGTTGGACATTCTGATTGTTAGACCAAGAAAAATGAGGATGGTTCTTCCATCCTGGGTTGTAGGTGTTCGAGTAGGGATTATTCACTGGTCTGGAATTGTTTACATAATTCACCTGCTCTTGTACCTGTTCTCCTACATTGTTATGAGGACACATGTTAAACGAATGTGGACCATGACAAATTTCACAAGTTACATGAACGGGTTGGGCTAGAGTCCCAACTACATTCACAGAAAGTTGGTCCAATCTCTTGTTTGTAGCTTCAAATTGGGCATTAATGGCGGTTAGGCCATTTGATTTCGTGACTCCTGTTGCTACCTTAATTGGTTGGGAGTGGCTCCTCTCATGCACAAACACATCATTCTGGGACATGTTATCTAACAGTTCAGTGGCTACTTCTTCAGATTTTGACAAAAATGCTCCACCAGCTGCGACATCCATTGCCCCTCTGCAAGTTGGGGAAATCCCATTGTAGAATGTCTGAATCAGTAGCCAACCAGGAATACCATGATACAGACACTTTTTCTGCAAATCCTTAAATCTCTCCCAAGCTTCAAAGAAAGATTCCCAATCTAATTGTCTAAAACCTTGAATATCATTTCTATACTTTGTGGTCTTGCTCAATGGGAAAAACTTAGCTAGGATAGCCTAAGACAGTGCCTCCCAAGTCTGGAAGGATTCATTTGGTACAGTATTCAACCATGATTTTGCTCGTTCCTTTAGTGAAAAGGGGAAAAACCTTACTCGGATAGCATCGGTGGTGACATTGCGGATCTTGAAGGTGTCACACACTTCAAGAAAAAACTCAAGATGTGATGTCGGATCCTCTAATGATAATCCTGAAAATGGATTGTTCTACAACAAACTGATTATAGCTGGTTTGATCTCAAAATTGTTTGTTGCAATCAGGGGACGGGTTGCGGTTTGAATTACCCCTGCATTCGGCATATTGTAATCTCTTATGGCCGGTGGTAGTGGATCTTGAGGTGGATCAGCCATTGGTAAGGTAATCGGTTTCTTCTCTTTCTTTCGCTTCCTCTTAATGGCACTCAGTGTTCTCTCGATTTCTGGATCGTAAGGTACTAGTTCCGGATCTTGAGATCATCGCATGCACTGTGAACCTGCACAAAGGAAAAGAAAATCCTTAGCTCAATTCCACAATGACAGCAACTATGAACACAAAATAAGTAATGGTCTAAAGCACTAGATCAAAATATTTAAGTAATATTGACTTAAAACGCCTTCCCTGACAACGGCGCTAAAAACTTCTTATTGTTTAGATTTAACTAAGTTAAAACCAATCATGCAAGTGTACACTTAATATACGCGTAACACAACAGGATCGTACCCACAAGGAAGGGAAATCAATCACTACTTTATATCTCTTTCTAATCTAAAGACCGAACGAAATCAAGTTGTTTATTACTCTACTAGAATTGAATTGAAATAATTAACTATAATAAAATGCAATTAACAGAACTAAACACTCGTGGATTGAAATCAGTGAACTATTAGGCAGGGAAGTAATAATTCATACATCCAAGAGTCAATATAATACCAAGACAAGTGTAATTCTACAACCTAGTCACTTAAGTTTGTATTAACCTCTCTCAAGTCGTAACCAAGTGTTCAATTAATGTTCAATGTTGCTCTCGCAAATCATCAGTAGTTAATTAAACCATATGATCAAGACTAGTGCAAATCTAGTTCTGGCGGTTTGGCATGGAATAAGATTTACTATTGTATAGACAAAAAACCAAATCTCTATGCATTCTTAACATCTACTAGTTATGAAAACCATCTCAACTACCATTAATCTCTTGATTCTCCAATAATTCTAGATTATGCTAGGGGTGATCAGGCCATCGCAATTCAATTCAAACCAGTTTTCAAACTAATAATTCGCACAAGTCATTCAAGCATCATATCGAACACTTAACATGCACTCATCATCACTTCCCTAGCCCTAGGGATTTAACTACTCATAATTAACTCAAATCTCATAAAAATAAAGGAAATTGCATTAACTAAATTCATGTTCATCAATTCTAAACAAAGTCTCATAAATAAAACCCTAAACATTCAATAAAATGTAGAAAACGAAACTAACATGTAAACTAATTAAAACTACACTAAAAGGAATTAGTTTGATAATTAAAACAATAACTAAAATCAAAGGAAACGGAAATTGTTAAGAACTCGATCCTTTCGAAATTCTCTGAAAAGCTCTTCCAAAGCTCTGTCTCTTCCTCTCCAAGCTAGGTCACCAACTGAAGAATAATCAGAAGAGGCTCTCTCCTAAAAAGAGACTCCTAAACACAATTAAGTAGCAGCCCTAATCCTCTCTCACCGACTCTGTTAACGGGAGTTTCCATCTCAAGCACAATTCTCGTTAACACCCGTTACTAGCTGAAATCGCCATAAAGCTTTTATAAGTGGTAACGGGTGTTACCACTTTTCTTCTACCCAGGGGTAATGGCCGTTACCCCTCTTCTTTGCCAAAAGTGATGCTCCTGTCTCTGTTAACGGGGGTTAACAACTTTGTACTTCCAAAGGAGTAACTTTTTTCCTCCAAAAATATGTGAATTCGCCTCATTCCGCCGTTTCTTAATTCCAACTCCTAAAACACCTAAATGGATCAAAATAAACACATAAGCGCATCAACCGGCCCAAAAATATGCTCTACTTAACACTTAAACCCATGCAAATTCTACACTCAACAGCGTGAATTTGCTTCGTTTCTCCGTTTCTTATCTCCAAGTTCTAAAACATCTAAATGGAGCAAAATAAACACATAAACTCATCAAACGACACAAAAATATACTCTAATAAATGCTTAAATCCATGCGAATTCTACACTCAACAAATTCCCCCGCACTTGCCTATTGCTCATCCTCGAGTAATGTGAAAATAAAAAAACACATCCCCATCAAACCTTGCCTTAAAAGCAATCATCGAACCATCGTCCAAACAAGTTTAGCTCATCAAATCAAGTACTTATAAACACAAGATCGCCCAGCATAATATGAAAAGTATACCCTTGTGTAGTGTGTGATTTCGAACGAAACAATGTACAAAGATTAGAATGACCAATTCACAATTTTTACTTAAGTTCTAATCATCAAGTTCGGAATACACTCATCGCACCTATCTCCACTAATGGAATTAACTCAAGACTTAGGATCGGTAGGTCTTTCGAGCTTATAATGTAGGCTTTGTGTAAGGTTATGGAGATTTTGGATCAAGTGACTACTTACCAAGCTTACATCATTTAATCTATACAAAACACGGCACTTTCATTTGCCATTAAGCAAATTCCCCCACACTTGGACATTTATATCCCACACTTTCAATTTCACACTTCGCATAATTTTTTTTTCTTTTCTTTTTGCTCTCTCTTTTCTTTTTCATATCTTTTTCTCATTCTTTTTCTTTCTTTACATATATCTCTCAATTTCAATCGCAAGAATAATCAAAACGGATTCAAATATAAATATCCTCCATACAAGATCAAACGAGCAAACCTTGGTGTGAAATAACAAGGTGGGTTCTTTTGTGGTGCATTAGGCTTATAATGTGGCTACAAAAATCTTTGCACAACAATTAGGCTCAGCGGGGTTAAAAAGATCACGTTATTTAGTGAAAATCGGCTAAAAGAAAGCCTTATAATCCTCCAACAATGAATGCCTACTTCACTTCCTTAATCTTTCATTAACTCAAAATTTCGCCTCAATAGGACTAAAATGCATCCTAATCAAATCTTAGACTTTTTTGAAAATAATCAATTCACTTTCCTAAGCAAAGTACATCATCATGTTCAAAAGTGCTCAAAATATAAGGGCATACTAACACACTAAGTTATCTAATCTCATGCAAATTTTCCTCAATTCAAATAGCCTAACTCATTCTAGAAAAGGCTCAACAATCAAACTTCAAAGAAAAAATGCAAAACGGGGGAAAATTTTCAAAATTCTCACGATTTCTCAATTCCTAACAATTCAGAAGGCTAACAAGACATCTACGAATGCAAATATTCAATTAATTCTCATACTCATAACCATATCTCCCCCACATTTATTCTTTGCAATGTCCTCATGCAAATAAGGAGTTAAAGATCAAGAAAACTCCCTCACAATTGATGACCCGGCAACATGCTATCAAAGCTTCCAGAACCTGAGATAAGTGACTAGAAAACATGGATCAAGTGCAAAGGGAATTGAGAATCAACATGCATCCAACAAGTATCACACACCAGTCACAAATTCCAAGTAAAGAAAGGGCACATTGCATAAAAGTAATTCATGGAGTTCAAAACATAAGCAAAGAACTAAGAGTAGCAAGAGTATCACAAAATCAACGAGTACATGAGCAAAATAGAATGTCAAAAAAACAAGGGAAACAAAATAGCAAAGCGATCAAGGCGTAGGGGGCTGCTGGGGTCCTCTAAAACACTCTTCAAGACGAGCGTAAAACCTCTCAAACTTGACATCAACATGAGCTTGCCATTCATCAAATCTCTCATCCACATAATGAGCTAAATCTTCAATCGTCGTGGTCATGTCAATCACATCTGATCTCAATCCAGCCAACTCCGTTCTAAGACTCCTCATCCTAGCTGAAGCATCTCCATCAAATTCATCAATAACAACCGGGGCAACATTGCGTAGGACCTCAAACTCGATGTCAGGCCTATCAGGAATCTGAGCTAAAAGCTTCTTCTGCACATCAGACAACTCCTCAAAGCGAGCCTTGCCCCAACTATACATCTGCCAGAATCTATCTCTATCCCGAATTGGCCACCATGGCAGGAATTCATCCTTAAGTTGTCCACTCTCCCATGCTAAAGCCAAACCCACATTCTTGAGATACTGTAGACCAATATCATAACCAAAATAATAGGTAGCAATCCTCTAGGCCTCCAATCTATCTCACGAGTAAACATGGTCACATACGCACCGTGGGCTATAGTCCCGATTGCTCTCCCCGTAACTTCATGAAGCAACCAGAGGAACTCAGTCGTACCATTGAATTTGATGCCTTCTTTCATCATATACATGATTCCCAACTCCATCTCAATTACGTGGTTGTCACTCCCGTATTAGGCACAAAATCATGTGGCTAAGATCCTATGCACTATCATCCAAGCCAACGAATCAAAGTAACTGTCCTTAGTATTCTGGGGGGAATAATTTGGGACACCCTTACGCAGCGGAAAGGACCTCCACGCTGCCTCTCTCTGAATCTCATCCCATTTAGGCAATAAAGAAGTAGCATGAGCTGGAAAACGAAGGATTTCCCTTATCCGATCTGTATGTTGGAAAACAGAATCAGAAAGCAGCGGAATTTAAAAAATTTTCCCAACAAAAGGACCTTGAACTCGCAATCGTGTAACCAAATTCGTAAAGATAGAAAACTTACTTTTCTTTTATTCTTTCTTGAAGCGTTTCAAGCCACCCAAGAACGCTCTTCACGCGGCTTGATCCCCTCTCCTTGGTAAAGCTCGAATCTTCAAACTTCTAACTTGAAGTCTCTAGAGAAAGTCCACCAACTTGATCACAATCTAACTAGTAAGGATGCTAGTTCTCTAGTTAGTGTTTAGGCTTAACCTAGGGTTTAATTTAATCTTGGAGAAAGGAAGGTGTTCAACACATGAACCAAGAATTGTCAATTAGCTCTAAAGGGGAGCTCGAGCTCCCCTATATATAGGCAAGGGGGTGCCGAAATTCCTAGTCCTTTATGGGCTAGGATTTTGGTCCCTCTCTCCTATTACTTGAGGATCAAGTATTTTCAACCTTGACTTTGAATTCTAATTCTAGTCAACTTTGAAGAGAGCTTAAAAAATATCCAAACTATTTTTGGATAATTTTATACTTTATTTATTATAAAATAAATAACTTATTTTATCTAATTAATTAATTCATAATTAATTAACTAGATTATTTTCTCCAAAATTAGACTTTCTTTTTAATTCAAAATTAAACCAAAGTCTATTAAATAATTAACTAATTAATTATTTAATATATATATAATATATATATATATACACGTGTGTGACACGTGTCACAGTGACACGTGTCACTCACGTGATCCACACGTGTGAATTCACACGTGTGGAACCCTCTTGGTCCGATTAACTCGTTTAATCATTTTCAAGCCTCAACTCATGTAACCAAGTTGTTGTGTGTGACCCTCTAGGTTCTCAATTCAATTAGCAGTGACCCCAATTAATTAATTCACTAATTAATTAATCAGTCCACAGATTAAACGACCATAGTCTAGCAACAGGTGTTTAACCCCTAGCTGAATTGGAATGTTCGGATTCGACAGAACCTTTAAGTCATTGAATCATGTGAGATACAATCCTCCTACTTACTATCTCTCAACCAAGATCTAGGGCAAGGGAATAATCAGAACCCTAATAATCCGGTCTTAAAGCTAAGTGCATTTCATATCCATTTGATCTCAATCCAAGAAACCCTTTTCTTGATATCTTGATCTACTGCCTTGGCCAAGGACTCCATATGGCATATGAATGACTTACACAATAAGAGATCACCTTGCAAATGCAAGTGTAGGTCCTTTCTTGATTCTCATTCACTTTCATGAATCACTTGTGCAGCCCCAGCATAAGCCTTGAATCAGTTGTCTAAGGCGACACCCTTTAAAGCTTATACCTAAGACTACAGAGTTAACTCATAAAGTGACAAGGAACCTCAAGTCTAAGGATCAATTAATCACATCAATGACTCGTGAGATATTTCCT
This sequence comes from Lantana camara, assembly GCA_037501455.1. NCBI lineage: Eukaryota > Viridiplantae > Streptophyta > Magnoliopsida > Lamiales > Verbenaceae > Lantana > Lantana camara. Next base: position 21,523,686 of record CM074855.1, on the reverse strand, counting down.
AATCTGGAAGTTTCCATTTCCTGAAATAGAAACTTCCTTTCCCATTTAGGAATGTTCTCACACGGGGCACCTCAGTGAACTTACTTATTAAAGTAAGCACCCTCATGTATCACGCACGTATCAACTATACACTTTGCACCTCCATGAAACAAGGTGGTCCTTCTTAAGGGCGTGATCCCACAAGCAAGCCTTAGAGGAGTCAGGTTGACACTCCCACTGTCTGTAGGACTCATCGGCTTGGAGTATTTTACTAATCATGACTTATGTGATATAGGGCTCGTTTCATGAACCATTTCACCTAAATGGTAGAGTCCTATAGTCATCAGGATTAGGGGAGTTCTCATACATGCACAGCTAAAGTAAACGCATACCAAACAAGAGCATATAAAGAAGTGTTGCCTCAATTCGTTATTTCATTCAAAGATTGTCTGTGATTACAATAAGGAAAAGCACAAAGCGGATATACAATCGGCTTTTTAGGGCACTATTCCTAACAATCTCCCACTTGCCCGTCAAAGCCATTCTAAAGCTACTCTAAGTCCCATCTTCTGAAGATGACCTTGGAAAGCTTCTCGACTAAGGGGTTTAGTAAGTGGATCTGCCACGTTCTCTGCTGATGTGACCCTCTCAATTAGCACATCTCCTCTTTTGATAATATAACGGATTAGGTGATACTTCCTCATAATGTGCTTGGTCCGTTGGTGAGATCTTGGTTCTCTTGCTTGAGCAACCGCCCCAGTGTTGTCACAAAACACAGTAATGGGGTCTTTCATGCTAGGAACAACATTCAATTCTTGAATGAAGTTTCTAATCCAAACACCTTCCTTAGCTGCATCATTTGCAGCTAAGTATTCGGCCTCAGTGGTCGAATCAGCAGTGGTAGTTTGCTTGGAACTCTTCCAACTCACTGCTCCGCCGTTTAGGCAGAAAATGTATCCTGACATTGACTTAAAATCATCTAAGTCAGATGCAAAGCTTGCATCGCAGTATCCTTCGATAGTAAGATCTTTCTGACCTCCGTAAACTAAGAATAAATCTTTAGTACTTTTCAAGTACTTAAGAATATTCTTCACGGCAGCCCAGTGACCATCTCCAGGGTCAGATTGGAAACGACTTGTTACACTAAGTGCATAAGCCACATCCGGTCGAGTACATAACATTGCATACATTATGCTACCTATTGCTGATGCATAAGGTGTATGAGTCATTCTTTCCTTCTCAAGGTTAGTCTTAGGACACATCTTCTTTGAAAGACATGTTCCTACACTCATAGGAAGGTTCTTAACCTTTGCTGACTCCATATTGAATCTCTTCAATACTTTGTCAATGTACATCGACTGTGATAGTCCTATTAACCTTCTAGATCTATCTCTATAGATTTTAATTCCAAGGATATAGGACGCATCACCAAGATCTTTCATCTCGAATTGGTTCGATAACCATAACTTAGTCACTTTCATGTCATCCTTCGAATTCCCAATAAGAAGGATGTCATCAACATAAAGTACTAAGAATTGCACTGAGGTCTCCAATTCCTTTCTATACACACATGACTCATTCGAAATTTGTATGAAGCCAAACGCTTTGACTGATTCATCAAATCGAATGTTCCAATTCCTAGAAGCCTGTTTCAATCCATAGATTGATCTTTGGAGTTTGCAAACCTTTTGCTCACTCCCACTGAATGTGAAACCTATGGGTTGCTCCATATAAATGTCTTTGTCAATGTCACCATTGAGAAAGGCAGTTTTCACATCCATTTGCCATATCTCATAGTCATAATATGCAGCAATGGCAAGCATGATTCGAATGGACTTTTGCATTGCAACTGGTGAAAAGGTTTCGTCAAAGTCCACGCCGGGTCTCTGAGTGAATCCTTTTGCAACCAGTCTTGCTTTGTAGGCTGCAATGCTTCCATCAACTCCAAGCTTTCTCTTAAAGATCCATTTGCAACCTATGGGTTTGACCCCATCAGGCAAATCTACCAAGGTCCAAACTTGGTTGGAGTTCATGGAATCCATTTCGGATTTCATGGCTTCTATCCACTGTTCAGAGTCAGAATCTGAAAGTGCCTCCTTATATGTCAAAGGATCATTATCCTTTTGAGAGATTTCATGGAAGAATCCATACCATCTCTCCGGCTGTCTAGGAGTACGTTCAGAACGCCTTAGAGGAGGATTTACATGTGTATCGAAATTCGTGATTGGTTGTAGTTGATCAGAGTGGGACGTTTCTTCAGTGGGTGGTATGGGGTCACTTTGTACTTCTTCTAATTCTATGATCTTGCCTTTCTTTTCTTTAAGGAACGGTTCCTCAAGAGAAGTGGCATTTCTGGAAACAAACACCTTTTGTTCAGATTGATCATAGAAGTAGTATCCTATGGATTCCTTAGGATAACCTACAAAGTAGCATAAGTTAGAACGAGATTCTAACTTATCTCCCACTGTCCTCTTCACGTAAGCAGGACAACCCCAAATTCTTAAGTAAGAATAACTAGGGATTTTACCATGCCACATTTCATAGGGCGTTTTAGGGACTGACTTAGAGGGAACAAGATTCAAAATCTTTGCTGCACTTTCTAGGGCATAACCCCAGAAAGAAGGCGGTAAGTCAGTGAAACTCATCATGGAACGAACCATATCAAGTAGGGTTCGATTCCTTCTCTCAGAAACTCCATTAAGCTGAGGAGTTCCCGGAGGAGTCCACTGAGAGATAATCCCATTATCCTTGAGATGATTAAGGAATTCTTCACTAAGATATTCGCCTCCTCGATCAGATCGAAGTGCTTTGATCTTGTGACCAGTTTGGTTCTCAACCTCCTTTTGAAATTCTAAGAATTTCTCAAAAGCTTCAGATTTATACTTCATTAAGTATACATAACCATACCGACTAAAGTCGTCAGTGAAGGTTATGAAATACTGATGATTGTTTCTTGTGCTTACACTAAGCGGTCCACAAACATCAGTATGGATCAAATCCAGAACCTTAGTGGCACGTTCCACAGTTCCTTTAAAAGGGACTTTGGACATTTTTCCTTTGAGACAGGATTCGCAAGAAGTCAACTCTTTGAGATCATTTTCAGAGAATGATCCTAAAGTGTTTATCTTGCTAATTCTGTTCTTGGAAATGTGTCCTAATCTAGCGTGCCATAAGGGAGCTGAAACTTGGTCATCTCTCTTACGCTTTGTTTCTCGTTGTATATTCATAATATTGATATTTTGAGTTAGGTAAAGTCCATTACTTAGAGTACCGATATGAACGGAAGAGTTGTTCCGTTTGATAAAGTATTTACCATTCTTAATATAAGTTTCATAACCTTCACAATCTAATATTGGAACTGAAATTATATTACGAATAATGTTCGGTACATAAAGGACTTTGTTTAATACTAACTCAAAACTACCTAAATCTAATCTAATTGTGCCTAAAGCTCGAGCTTCAACGTTTGAGCCATCGCCGATCTTCAAGACACATTCTCTTTCTTTTAATTGTTGAACATCACTTAGCATCTGTACATCATTACAGATATGAGTTCCACAACCGGTATCAAGTACCCAAGAACTAGAATTAATAGAAAGATTTACTTCAACGAGAAAGATACCTTTCTTTAGAGTAGCCTTGTACTCTGGGCAGTTTCTCCTCCAATGTCCCGCTTTGCCACAATGGAAGCAAACATCCTCTTTCTGATCACGCTTCTTCTTTTGGGCCTTCCCCTTCGAAATGCCACCAGTGGGCCTAAGGGGTTTCTTCTTCTTCTTTTGGGCTTTCTTGCCCTTACCTTTAGAAGGCCCAGAAGAGGAAGATGGAGCATTCACCATCAAAACCTTATTGTCCTTCTTGATCGTGCTTTCAGCAGTCACAAGCTGACTAATCAGCTCAGCTACAGTAGCACCAGCATGATTCATGTTGAAGTTAAGGACAAATGGGTTGAATGATGGTGGGAGCGAAGCTAGCAACAGATCCACTGAAAGCTCATCTTTCAGTGGCATGTCCATGGAGGCAAGTTTCTCAGTGAGGGCAAGAAACTTGAGTCCATATTCATGGACACTTGAACCTTCCCTCATTCTCAAGTGGAATAATTCCTTTGAAGTGTTATACCTTGTAACACGTTCATGAGGGCGGTAAAGTTGCTCTAAGTGGTCGTAAATCTCCCAAGCAAATTCCATGGCCTCATGTTGTCTTTGCAAGTCCGGAGACATGTTAGCCAACATAAGGCAACGGGCTTGGAGATTATCATCCTTCCACTTCTGAATCGCGTCCCGCTCGGCCCGAGTGGGAGCCTCCCCTTCAGGAGTAGGCTCCCCTTCGAAGAGAACATAAGTTCTCTTCTCAGAATCTAAAATGATTTTTAGATTCCTCAGCCAATCAGAATAGTTGGGACCAGTCAACTTGTTTGACTCGAGGATCGATACAAGAGGGTTTATGGTTGCCATTTCAAAACACGTAGAGAATCACAGAATCTACGACCTAAATGGTGAAACAGAGAACTAGTGAGCATGCTGAATTATAACGATATACAAAAGATAAGGTCTTTAATCTATTGTAGCTCCCACTGTTTTTCAAAGATCTAGAATTCCCAAAGATCTAAGAGGAACACGTTTCCCAATGGGTACTAAGATCCTAGGCATTTTACCTCGAACCCACGACTCGCGGACATTCTTAGCAAGAACCCTAGGTAGGTACAACTTACCAATTCTAACACCTTTAGAACTCTTAGTAATTTGTTTTTGCATCACCTATCTTTCAATATGGACCCACGACTCGTGCGACATCCATATTTACTTAGGCGTTAAGCTAGACCCATCAATCATAAGATCATGACCAAAACTTAGTTCGAACGACCCACGACTCGCGGACATCGCCCTCGCCAAAATTGACCACGAAATATTAATCATTTAAAATGATTAATTAGGTAACTAAGAACTAATAAGCTCCACTAGCTATCCCACGACTCGCGGACAATAACTAGCTTTACTTACTAAACTTAAAACCTATTGATGGAATGCTAGGAATTTAATTCAAAATTTGCATCTCGAATTAAACACCTATTTGTTCGAAATTAGCTTAATATTTAATGGGAATTTTCGAATCAACCGGAGAGTTGTCCGGTTCGACCTCACCAACATATATGTTATCCAATTTTATTAGTCTTGATTAATGCAAGTACACTTAAATGCATTTCAAACAAGCACATAAACAGATAACATGTCCTAGCATGATACTAACATGTAATGATCATGGGTTCTACCTATCTTATGCGTGATATGTGGGAGCCACTCCACAATCACAAGTTCTAACATACATGCCACATAAACAGTTCAAATCACATAAGGGAAAGCAGTAACAAAATACGAGCCCTATCTCTATTACATTTAACAATTGAGATTCCCCTCCCTAACATTTTGAGGGGTCTTCACTTATGGCCTCCTTGTTACTTGAATGTGGTCCATCTTACTCCTTGGGTGCATTGTCTCCAAAATGAAAATAAAACCTCACCACCTATCTCTACTCTCAAATTACAATAAAAGGAAAAAGACATAAAGTAATAAGGCTCAATCTTCATATTGGCCTTAGACAATTACTCGGGGCATACCCCGGCCTCAAAAACAGTAATATGGAAAGCCACATAATAAATCACATAACAGTACGCACATAAGTGAGGCTCCAACCTCAATTGAAAAACGCAACTATAGGGCTCCAACCCCAATTGAAACCATTCATGTGCATAAATTAAAACCATACATAGATCTAAACCCATGATCCCCTAACATGCTTTTGCGAGAATTTAAATTTAGCCAATAAATTAAAATTCTCGTTTCAAGTCCTAATGACTCAAAACACGACTTAGATGCAATTCTTGTTCAAGAGCCTTTTCAATAAAACCCGAAAAACATTAAACTAATAAAATTCCAATTAATTTCCAAAATTAATAATTTTATTCTTTCATTATTTTCAGAAAATAATATTCATAATTTTTCCAAAAACCAAATCGCTTTAATTTCTCAAAAATCCCAATTTAATCAAAAATTTTAAAATAATTTTATTTTAACAAAACTGATTTTAAAAGATAAAATTAAAATAAAATTAAATCGGGATTTTACGGACTGAAAACACGAAAAACACGAAACACGAAAACGGGCCCGAAAAGGGGCCTAGCATCGCGCGGCACAGACGCGCAGCAGCGCGCGCACAGCGCGGCAGTTGCCGCTCGCGTGCGCGCGCCGGCCGCGCATCATGCGCCCGCCGCGACTAGGCGGACTGGGCAGAGCGTCCGGCACGGCCTGGGCAGGCGTCCCGCGCGGTTGCGGGACGGACTGGGCGGGCGCGCCTAGGCGCGCCCGGGACGGCTCCCGCGCTGTTGCGGGAGGAGCTGGGCGGCGCGACGGGCCTGGGCGTGCGACATGCTAGCACGCCTAGGCTCGTTGCTTTTCGTGTTCGTTTCGTATTTCTAGGTTTCTCGAAAACCCGGTTCAATCCAAAAATTAAAATTCGATTTAAATATATTTCAATCAAAACGGTTTTCAAAATCACAATTTAAGAAAACAGTTTCAGAAATTCAGGAAAAATTACAGTTTCGTATTTCAGGCTTTCTAAAAGAACTCATGAATACCTAATTCGCATCTAAGCCTAAGAATTTCTACCAAATTCAGAATAATTGAGACGAATCAGAAACACGATTAACGAGGTGGCTCTGATACCACTTGTTGGAAAACAGAATCAGAAAGCAGCGGAATTTAAAAAATTTTCCCAACAAAAGGACCTTGAACTCGCAATCGTGTAACCAAATTCGTAAAGATAGAAAACTTACTTTTCTTTTATTCTTTCTTGAAGCGTTTCAAGCCACCCAAGAACGCTCTTCACGCGGCTTGATCCCCTCTCCTTGGTAAAGCTCGAATCTTCAAACTTCTAACTTGAAGTCTCTAGAGAAAGTCCACCAACTTGATCACAATCTAACTAGTAAGGATGCTAGTTCTCTAGTTAGTGTTTAGGCTTAACCTAGGGTTTAATTTAATCTTGGAGAAAGGAAGGTGTTCAACACATGAACCAAGAATTGTCAATTAGCTCTAAAGGGGAGCTCGAGCTCCCCTATATGTGACACGTGTCACAGTGACACGTGTCACTCACGTGATCCACACGTGTGAATTCACACGTGTGGAACCCTCTTGGTCCGATTAACTCGTTTAATCATTTTCAAGCCTCAACTCATGTAACCAAGTTGTTGTGTGTGACCCTCTAGGTTCTCAATTCAATTAGCAGTGACCCCAATTAATTAATTCACTAATTAATTAATCAGTCCACAGATTAAACGACCATAGTCTAGCAACAGGTGTTTAACCCCTAGCTGAATTGGAATGTTCGGATTCGACAGAACCTTTAAGTCATTGAATCATGTGAGATACAATCCTCCTACTTACTATCTCTCAACCAAGATCTAGGGCAAGGGAATAATCAGAACCCTAATAATCCGGTCTTAAAGCTAAGTGCATTTCATATCCATTTGATCTCAATCCAAGAAACCCTTTTCTTGATATCTTGATCTACTGCCTTGGCCAAGGACTCCATATGGCATATGAATGACTTACACAATAAGAGATCACCTTGCAAATGCAAGTGTAGGTCCTTTCTTGATTCTCATTCACTTTCATGAATCACTTGTGCAGCCCCAGCATAAGCCTTGAATCAGTTGTCTAAGGCGACACCCTTTAAAGCTTATACCTAAGACTACAGAGTTAACTCATAAAGTGACAAGGAACCTCAAGTCTAAGGATCAATTAATCACATCAATGACTCGTGAGATATTTCCTAATCTGGAAGTTTCCATTTCCTGAAATAGAAACTTCCTTTCCCATTTAGGAATGTTCTCACACGGGGCACCTCAGTGAACTTACTTATTAAAGTAAGCACCCTCATGTATCACGCACGTATCAACTATACACTTTGCACCTCCATGAAACAAGGTGGTCCTTCTTAAGGGCGTGATCCCACAAGCAAGCCTTAGAGGAGTCAGGTTGACACTCCCACTGTCTGTAGGACTCATCGGCTTGGAGTATTTTACTAATCATGACTTATGTGATATAGGGCTCGTTTCATGAACCATTTCACCTAAATGGTAGAGTCCTATAGTCATCAGGATTAGGGGAGTTCTCATACATGCACAGCTAAAGTAAACGCATACCAAACAAGAGCATATAAAGAAGTGTTGCCTCAATTCGTTATTTCATTCAAAGATTGTCTGTGATTACAATAAGGAAAAGCACAAAGCGGATATACAATCGGCTTTTTAGGGCACTATTCCTAACACTGTATTCCAAATCTGAGTTTCTCGGTTATCTAAAGTGAAAGTCAATGTGTTGTCCACTGGGTTAAAGTTCTTCGTGGTGAAGAAGGCGGCAGTCATCTCAGCATATGTAAAATCCTTCTTAGCAAGGAACGACAACCACCTGATATTGTTAAACAGTCTCTTCAACTCTGCCCAAGCCTCAAATTTCTCCATCCATGATTCCTTGAAGAACCTAGTAGATACAATATTCCTGGTCAAATTTCTTTGAAACGGATTGCCCATAGTATTCACAGTTATATTGACCGAGTCCCACGGTTGATGATCCATGGGGGAAGAGGTAGTGAAAGGTTCAATGGCTCGAGGACGCTTAGTATGTCCCATGGTACCTGAATTAAACAAATATAGCCAAGCAAAAGACACCAATATCAAACACAATTCACTTAGACAATTTATCAAAAACCTTATGTGCACAGGCCTAGGATGTGAGTTTTAGCCACAATTCCTCCAATCTACCCAACTTAAATCAATACCATCCTATAGAAGAACAACTAAACTTGATATTCTCCACTTCCAACCCCAAATTTCAAATTCGAAAGCTAGTTGGAGACTAGGATTCTTCAACAATTCACTAAATTCAAGTGTAATTCCACTTCCTATCATTAACTCTAACTCTAGCATGCATGCTCTCTTAATATTCATCAATTCCATCCAAAATTCATCCTAACATGCAATTAATCCTAAGGCTCAATTCCTTAAATTGGAAGAATTAAATTCAAGTTCAAACTAGGAGGGGGGAGGATTAACTTACCAAGATTCAAAAGAAAAGAAAGTGAGTGTTTGCGATAGGTGGTGGGATGCCGAAATTTTGATGAGGATTGGCCAAGGGAAGCTATTGATGCTCTACTAAGGGGTGTGTGTGTGTATTTATATGTTTGGGTAGGGAGGAATCCGAAATTGGAGAGAAAAAGGAAAAGGAACGCAAAAACGTGTTTCCTAACCCCACACGGATTCGTGAAATCACCCGAGTAACGGGCGTTACTGGGTTCAGGCCTTCTAGGTGTAACGTCCGTTACCCCTAATTGTCCCGGACACCTGTACCTATTAACGGGCATTACCAAAAATACACTGAAGGGGTGTAATGCCCGTTACCTAAATGCTTAGGAACTCCTGCCTCTATTAACAGTCGTTACCTAAAATTGCTTAAGATGGGGTAACGCCCGTTACCACTAATTTCACCCAAAAAATCAAATTAGAGCCAACACATTTCAAATGGTGCTTAATCCCGTTAATTAACACACATTAACTCAGCAAATTCAATCAAACCATAGTCCACCAATCTCGAAGACACATAACCAACTCCAACACATATTACATTAAGTGCATCAATTCATTGTCCACACAAGCAAATCAATCTCAAGTACAAAAGCGCAAAAACTAACCTGCAAAATGAGAGAGAGAAATAAAATTACACGAGAAAAACGAGAACGAAAGAAAAGAAGACAATAAAAAGGAAAAGAGAAGAGGGAAAAAAAAGTTAGTTCTAAGTTATAGTCGTTAGCTTGACTTTGAAAACCGTATTAGGGATCAACAATCCCCACGTGATGAGTCACATAGAGTGACCTCTTTCTTGCTATCAGCCCTGAATTCCAATCTTTCATCCCATATGTTGAACATAAGGCCTCCATTCTGGATATCGATATCCGCTCCAACCGTGGCTAGAAATGGTCTTCCCAGTATTAATGGAGAACTTACCTCGCTCTCAACATCAAGGACTACAAAATCATTAGGAATGCAGAATTTTCCAACTTTACCAACACATCTTCAAGAATCCCTATCAGGTATCTCACTGATCCGTCAGCTAGTTGGAGTGTAATGTTGGTCGGTTTGAGCTGCTTAACTCCTAATTTCCTGCAAGTAGATAAAGGGATTAGACTCACACTAGCTCCTAAATCACATAAAACATCATGAAATTGTAAGGAACTAATAGTTAAAGGGATAGAAAAACTCCTGGGATCCTTGAGCTTCGAGGGAAGCTTATGTTGAATAATAGCACTGCACTTCTCAGTAAGTGCAACCGTGGTGAAGTCTTCAGACTTCCCTATTCTCGAAACCAATTCCTTCAGAAACTTCAAGTGTCTGGGCATTTTAGTTAACGCCTCCCAAAAGGGGATATTAATGTGGAGCTGAACCGATGACACATGTTCCTTGGGTTCCACACTTACCTTTGGGTTTGAAGGGAACTCTTACTTGTTTTTCTCTATGCTCATCTTTTCAATATCAACTACCTCCTCAACCTCTCCGCAGGCAAAATTGTCAACATCACATTCTGCACCCAACCTTGGACCTTCATACTCTCCACCACTCCTTACAAATATGGCCTTACACTGCTCCTTAGGATTGTTTTCAGTTTGACTTGGCAGCATTCCTGGGCCTCTCATATTCAAAGATTGGGAAATCTGACCAATCCGAGTTTCCAAATTCTTGTTCTGATTCACCACCTGCTCTACTTGAGTTTCTAACTTCTGATATCGATCCGTAGACACGGCTATGAGTTTCTCAAGTGCAGCCTCCCGTCCTCGCTTTTGTACCTGTTGAGGTTGATTTTAGGGAGGGGGTGGTGGATATTACTGTTGGCCTTGAAATTGGCCTTATTGTCTCGGTAGGAATTGTGGCCTAGGCTGAAACTGTGGTCTAGGCTGAGGCGGTGGTTGTTGGGCATTCTGATTGTTAGACTAAAAAAAATGAGGATGGTTCTTCCATCCTGGGTTGTAGGTGTTCGAGTAGGGATTATACACTGGTCTGGAATTGTTTACATAGTTCACCTGCTCTTGTATCTGTTCTCCTGCATTGGTATGAGGACACATGTTAAACGAATGTAGACCACTACAGATTTCACAAGTTACCTAAACTGGTTGGGCTAGAGTCCCAACTGCATTCACAGAAAGTTGGTCCAATCTCTTGTTTATAGCTTCAAATTGGGTATTAATAGCGGTTAGGCCATTTGATTATGTGACTCCTGCTGCCACCGTAATTGGTTGGGAGTGGCTCCTCTCATGCACAAACACATCATTCTGGGACATGTTATCTAACAGTTCAGTGGCTACTGCTTCAGATTTTGATAAAAACGCTCCGCCAGCTACGGCATCCATTGCCCCTTTGAAAGTTGGGGACATCCCATTGTAAAATGTCTGAATCAGTAACCAACCAGGAATACCATGATGCGGACACTTCTTCTACAAATCTTTAAATCTCTCCCAAGCCTCAAAGAAAGATTCCCCATCTAATTATCTGAAACCTTGAATATCATTCCTGTACTTCGTGGTGTTGCTCAATGGGAAAAACTTAGCTAAGAAAGCCTAAGACAGTGTCTCCCAAGTCTGGAAGGATTCATTTGGTACAGTACTCAACCATACTTTCGCTCGTTCCCTTAGTGAAAAGGGGAAAAGCCTGACTCGGATAGCATCTGTAGTGACATTGTGGATCTTGAAAGCATCACGCACTTCGAGAAAAAAACTCAAGATGTGATGTCGGATCCTCCAAGGATAGTCCTGAAAATGGATTATTTTGCAGCAAATTGATTATAGCTGGTTTGATCTCAAAATTATTTGCTGCGATCGGGGGACGGGCTGCGGTTTGAATTGCCCCCGCATTTGGCACATTGTAATCTCTTATGGCCTGTGGTGGTGGATCTTGAGGTGGATCAGCCATCGGTATGATAGTTGGTTTCTTATCTTTCTTACGTTTCCTCCTAATAGCACCAAGTGTTCTCTCAATTTCTGGATTATAAGGTACTAGTTCCGGATCTTGAGATCGTTGCATGCACCGTGAACCTGCACAAAGGAAAAGAAAATCCTTAGCTCAATTCTACAATGATAGCAAACTATGAACACAAAGTAAGTAATGGTCTAAAGCACTAGATCAAAATATTTAAGTAATATTGAATTAAAACCCCTTCCCCGGCAACGACACCAAAAACTTGTTGTGATTTTAAATTAAACCAATCGTGCAAGTGTACACTTAAGATATACGTGTAGCACAATAGGATCGTACCCACAGGGAAGCGAAATCAATCACTACTCAATATCTTTTTCTAATCTAAAGACCGGACGAAATCAATTTGTTTATTAACCTACTAAAACAGAACTGAAATGATTAACTAGAATAAAGCACAATTAACCGAACTAAACACACGTGAATTAACTCAATAAACTAATTAGGCTGGGGAGTAATAATTCATACATTCAAGATTTAGCATTATACTCGTTTGACAAGAGTAATGCTACAACCTAGTCACTTATGTTTGTATTATCTTCTCTCAAGGTATAACCAAGTGCTCAATTAAGCTCAACATTGCTCTCGCAATCATCAATAATTAATTAAACCATCTGATCAAGACTAGTGCAAATCTAGTTCTAGTGGCTTGGCATGGAATAAGATTTACCGTTGTATAGACGAAGAACCAAATCTCATTGCATCCTTAACATCTACGAGTTATGAAAACCATCTCAATTACCCTCAATCTCTCGATTCTCCGGTAATTCTAGATTGTGCTTAGGGTGATCAGGCCATCGCAATTCAATTCAAATCAGTTGTCAAACTAAGAATTAGTACAAGTCATTCAAGCATTATATCAAACACTTGTCATGCATCCATCATCACTCCCCTAGCCCTAGGGGTTTAGCTACTCATAATTAACTCAAAACTCATAAAAATAAAGTAAATTGCATTGAATAAATTCATGTTCTTCAAATCAAAACAAAGTCTCATAAATAAAATCCTAAACATTCAATAAAATCTGGAAAATAAATCTAACATATGAAAACTAACAAAACTCAGAGCAATTAGTATGATAATTAAAGCAATAAATAAAACCAAAGAAAACTGAAATTGTTTAAGAACTCGATCCTTTCGTCTTCTCGAAATTCTCTGAACAATTCTTCAATGGCTCTGTGTCTCTTCTCTCCAACTAGGCCAAAAACCGAAGAAGAAACCTCTCAAAAAGACTCCAAAACGAACATAAATAGCGGCTCAAAATCTGCTCGCTGCCCTAGGTAACGGGCGTTACCACTCTCTGCATAAAAACCATTAACGCCCGTTACAAGCCTGAAATCGTAATCGTGCATTTATAAGTGGTAACGGCCATTACCACTTTCCTTCTTCCTAGGGGTAACGGGCGTTACCCCTCCTACGCAAAGAATTCCTCCTATTGTCTCTGGTAAGGCGTTACCAGAGTTGTACTGCCAGGGAGTAACGGGCGTTACTCCCCTACTTCGCTAAAGGTAATGCTCCTGAGTCTGTTAACGGGGGTTAACACTAATGCACGTCCAAGGGGTAACGGGAGTTACTCCTTTTTCCTCCAAAATTGCGTGAATTCGCTTCGTTTCGCTTCTAAAACACCTAAATGGAGCAAAATAAATACATAAACGCATCAAACGGTACAAAAATATACTCTAATCAACGCTTAAATCCATGCGAATTCTACACTTAACACCAACCCAAAACCTCAGATTGCAAACCTGTTGCGCAGCAACACCCAAACCCAATTAAAAAAATCGTATCGGTGGATCATTGACTGTGGGGCAACCAATACAATTACCTTTGACCCATCGGATATATTAAACCCAGTTATCCCAAATAAATCCCATATCCAAACTGTAAATGGCGACTTGGCAGTAGTTGAAAATGAGGGCTCAGTTTCTGTCTCACCAAAACTGAAACTGAGAAACTATCTTTATGTTCCTTCGTTCTCTTGTAAATTATTGTCTTTGAGCCATATAGCGAATGAACTGAACTATGTGGTGCTTATATATCCTCGTTTGCCTGATAGATGACATTCATACGAAGGAGATCATTGGGTGTGGTACTGAGTGTGGCGGACTTTATTATATTGACGAAGTGGAACCCCCCTCTAAAGCCCTTCTTTTAATGGGTACAACAGACACACAAATCTGGCTCAGGCACCGAAGCCTTGGTCATCCTTCAATCGGGTATCTGCGACTGTTATTCCCTACCCTTTTCCAGAATAATCAGTCTTTATACCTATCGTGTCAGACCTGTCTTGCTACAAAGAGTCATAGGACTTCTTATAAACCTAATGATGTACCGGTTCAGTCTGCTTTCTCTTTGGTACATTCGGATGTTAGGGGACCTACCCCGGTTACAAATCAAAGCCAATTTTGGTACTTTGTGCTATTTATTGATGATTATTCTAGCATGACATGGGTGTATTTTCTCCGTCACAAATCTGAAGTATATGATACAGTGTTGCTTTCTTTAAAATGGTGCAAACTCTGTTCAACCACAAAATTAAGGAGCTCCGGTCAGATAACGGACGAGAATATGTTAATCAAGAAATAAATAGGTTCTTTCAGGAACATGGCCTTATCCACGAAACCACATGCCTCAATACCCCTCAACAAAATGGGGTAGCTGAAAGAAAGAACCGTGTAGCACCCGAGCGTAAGGTATCACATCCCCGTACAGAGACCCAACTCGCATATGAAATGAAAGTCTATACACAAGCCAAGTCACGGCGAACGGGGACACAACACACACGCTATGCTAGGCGGGAGCTAGCCCTCAAACCATACAAGAATGAGAAGTAAAACATCAGAGCAAGACAATAAATGCGGAAGTAATTTAAGCATATAACATATACATTGAGCTCTCAAGCTCCAAAATGTCAAGATATACAATTGTTTAAGTATCAACGGCCTACAAGGCCTAACATAACAAAATACGCCCAATATTCATAAGCATAATACAAAATGATATAATGTGGGTAAAAGAAGGTGCTAGACTCAAATGTAAGACCTAGACGACTCGTATTCCCGCCTATCATTCTCCAAACCTGCACAACACAACTGAAAGCAAACCAGGTTCAGTCTAAAGGAGACTGAAGGGTATAAAAAGGGGCATAAGTATAAATATCGTGGAATTTAAACACGTTCATGCGAGCCCTAATCCCATGTTAAGTTTGATAACCAATTCCTAAGTGGGTAAAACAAAGAAGACATCAATGGGATTATGACTATAATATTTATTCATTAGGGTATTCATAGCCCGGCGAGTGGGCGTGCATAATCTCCAACCTACACCTTGTGTAACCATAAACATAATTCATTTGTGATTATACATATAATCTTTCGTGAACATTCATAATCATAATCATACATATACACCTTTTTCCTCCGGGTGGTGGACGGGTTTGCAAGGCCCGGCCACCCATACATAGAGGCTAGTGAGGTACATGAATCCTCAAAGACCCGATTCCCTTTCCTCGCCAAATCTCCTAACGAGGTCGGCTTCACCGTAAATTTGGTAGGAACTAGTACATGGGATCACTATCGGCCCTTACCTCCCCGGATAGCCACATGCATTAAGTCCCTAGGCCCGTGTTGTCAAAATCATGCTCTCGCCAAAATCATAGGTAGGATTACATAAAAGAAAGGCTTACGTTTGAAATCATTTACTCTTGGAAAAGACTCGATATATAAATATACTAGTTTGGCTTAAAACTTTTCACATAAGAGGATATATCGGGTCATCCTAGCTATTAGAAGAGAAACCCACCTTAAGAGCAAAAGAAAAAAGCACAAGAGTCTCAAGGATCGCCCTCGTCTCCGACCAAACCCAAATCTGTGCAAAAAAGAGTGAAGTGCGACTCAATATGACCATATATGATGCATGACAATGCTATGCACATGATATGTGATGCATAAGAGGTAAAATTCATGTTATGAATCCATATAACTAAGTAATTCATTCAATACGTTCAAGCTCATTCAATACATAGAGATTTCACGTTCAACATTTCATAACTTTCATAAATCATATCAAAACGAAACGTAAATTTGATACATTAATCATAACACATATATCAACATGTATACCAATCATATAAGTCATAAACGAGGTGGAAAAAGACATAGAAAAGCAATGAAACGACGAATAAGATCACATAACAAGGTAAACAACCATGCACGGCCGTGCATAAAAGAAATATACCAAAAAAAACAAAACTTGAAACTCCTACACGGCCTTGCACAAATCATGCATAAGTGTTGCAAGGTCGTGTATAAATAAATCCCCAAAAATGAGAGTTAAGCATGGCCTTACACCATTTCAGTGTAATTGGTACACGACCGCGCGCTGTTGTCGGGTGCGAAAGCATTACAAACCTCTTGACGGGTTGAAATGAAAAAGTCCACTCGGATTGTGTTTAGCATATCTGCATATTCTGACTATAAGATATGATAAATGAATGTGAGAACTGTCTTTCTCAATAGGAGATTGAAAGAGACTAAAATATGGTATTTCTATGAATCTCATATTCAGTGGGAGTATGCATAAGGTATGAAAACCCCTAAGTCAATCAATAGATTGATGAAGGCTTCTAGGAGTTCGAGAATTTGATTTCATAGGGTAGTCAAATTGTTTGAAGCAGATGAAAGTCGAATGGGTCTCTAGTATACGTGTGAAAGTTAGTGTCGTTAGTTTCAACCTTCGGTATTTTAGAGATGACATCTTTCTCATTGGGAATGCGAAGGATGACATGAAGATTACCAAATATTGTTTAAGAAACAGTTTGACATGAAAGATCTTAGTGACTATCCTTAATTCTAGATATTAAGATCTATAGAGATTGATCTAAGAGAATAAATGGATTATCACAAATGAATGCATAACCACGGTACTAAAAGAGTTTAGTATGAACAGTGGAACATCTATTTTTAAGAGTATGTATCCCAAGATAACTTTAAGAAAGTTAAAATGTCCAAAACCCCTTTAAGTGAAAGGGTTCATAATGTATGTAATGTTATGTACTAGATGTGGCACAACGATAAGTGTAGTGGGCCGAATCTAATACGAACTTAGGGAAGTTCACTAGACTGCTGTAAGATATACCCTCAGAGTACTTTAGAATAAATGAAGATATCTTTATAGAGCCCAAAAAGATCTTGTCGTAAGAAGGATATTTTCATGTAATTGTTGCATCAAACATAGATGATTGCAAGTCATTGAAAGGATACAACCTTTACCTGAATGGTAAAGCAATGTGTTGGAAAGGTATCCCCAGCTCGAATATTCCAAATCTTGACTATTGTAGTTGAGAACTTAGCCGTATTGAATATTGCTAAGTCAAGTGTTTGGGTAAGAAACTCCATCTAACTAGTTAGATGAAGTTCCTAGCCTGAAATAACTCCATTATCATATTGTATGATAAAATGGATAGTTGCTCAAGTAAGAGAACCAAGACCTCACCAAGAGACTGAACACGTGATTACAAATCACCTATAAGGAAAAAGTGTTTCCTTAGAGATATGCAAATAAGAGGGTCACATCAGCAGAGAGAATAGCAGATCCACTTTGGAAACGTCCAAATTCAAATAGGCTCTCAGAGTACATCTTGAGAAGATGGGACTTAGAGTACAAAAATGGCTTTTACGGGTAAGTGGGAGATTGTTAGGAATAGTGCCCTAGAAATCCGATTAATCATAATCTATTTTTTGGGACTTTCCTTATATCGCAGACAATCTTTGAATAATACACGATTGATTATTATCATAGGCAAACACTTCTTTATATGCAATATATGTTTTGTGTGTTTCCATTATGTGCGTATGTATTAGAACTCCCCTAATCCATAAGGTTGTTAGGGACTTTGTCATTAGGTGAACGACACATGCAACAAGCCCTAACTCAAGGCCGGATTAGAAACCACTCCAGGTTGATGAGTCCAACAAACAGTGGGAGTGTTGATTAGGCTCGATTGAGACTTGCTCATGGGATTGCGTCCTTAAGAAGAATCATCCTATTTCATGGGGTGTAAAGTGCATAAGTTGATGCGTACACAATACATGAGGGTGCTCGTTAAGAGAACAGGTACACGGAGTTGTCCCGCGTGAGAAGATTCCTAAATGGGAAAGGAAGTTTCCACTTCAGGAAGAGGAAACTTCCAGATTAGGAAATATCTCACAGGTCAATGGCGTGATTAAAGTAATCCTTTGACTTGAGATTCCATTGATGCTTGGTGAGCTAACTCTGTAGTCTTTGATATAAGCTTTAAAGGATGTTTCACGAGACAAATGATTCAAGGCTTATTCTGGGGCTGCATAAGTGGCATATGGAAGCATATGAGAATCAACAAAGGACCTACACTTGCTCTAATGTAAGAGGATCACTTATTACATAAGTCGTTCATATGCCATCCTAAAACCCTCGGCCGAGGTAGCGGATCAAGATATCAAGAAAAGGAACCCTCGGCCGAGGTAGTAGATCAAGACATCAAGAAAAGGGTTTCTTGGATTGAGATTAGGGATGTAAACGAGACGAGCTTAGCAAGCTGGCTCAGGGAAATCTTGTGCTTGGGTTCGATGTTTGCAAGCCAAGACAAGCCGTGTCTTGGCTCTTGGAGTCTGCGAGGCAAGCCCGAGCCCTGCCTTCCACAGCTCAAAGCTCGCGAGCTAGGATATGCATTAAAAAATATAAAAATATATTTATAATAAATATATTATATTTTATATATATGCATCATATATATTATATATAATCTATATTATATAATACATATATATATACATATAAAGAAATCCTTAAGGGCTAAGGCCCAATTTATTCTCATAATCTCATTCCAATTTCCAGTTTCTCTGCCGCTAAAGGTGAAAACCCTAGGTATATCTATAATTCATTCTTTCAAATTTTAATCGCCCAAAGGCGAAAATCCAGCTAGATCCACCACCTCGCGATCCTCGCCTGACGCCAGAGTTTAGCAATCAACAGCACAAAGCCACCACTTCGCCACCTCCAGCCACCCACCTTCTCACACCGCCTCCAGCCACCCAAGCGCCGCCATCTCAGGCCGCCTGCCACCACCACCACCTACATCACCACTTCTTGTAGCTTGAAGGATTTCACGACCTCCCACGCACCGCCGGAGATGGAGATTTCAAAACTCAAAAGATAAAGATTTTTTAATCAAACTTTTGATTTTTTTTCCCCAAAGTGTTTGCCTTTTGGTTCATTTCCCATCTCTCTTATTTCTGCTCTTGTTATATATAAGAATATAAATTTAAGTTTTTGTTCTGTTTTGGATGTAAATAAAGAAAAGATCCAAATTTGGGCTAAAAGAAGAACAAAATCCAGATCTACCGATAAGAAAAGGGTATTTTTAGGGTTTTCTTTAATGGCTCGTGGGCTCAGCTCGCCTCGCCCGAACCTCACTGCAAGCCAAGACCGAGCCACTCCCACTATGGCTCGTCGGCTCGCTAGCCGAACCCAAGCTAATATTTTTATGCCAAGGCTCGGCTCGTTTACACCCCTAATTGAGATCAAATGGATATGAAACCAACTTAGCTTTATGATCGAGATTAGTGGGGCTCTCATTATTCTCATGCCCTAGATCTTAATCGAGAGATAGAATGGTAGGAGGATTGTACTTCACGAGCTGTCATTGACTGAAAGGTTCTTTCGAATATATATTCATTGTTCGGGGTAGGGGTCACACACCTGTTGCTAGACTATGGTCGTGTGATATGTGAACTAATAAAGCGTATTAGTCTCACTGCTAACTGAAAATGAACCTAGGGGGTCACACACAAATGCCAGATTCAAAGGGTATTGAAGGAAAGATCAAATAGTTGATCGAAACGAGACCACATGTGTAAAGTACACATGTGGTACGTGAGAGAGGTTTTGGGCGTGTGGTCCGATTGTGAAATTGGACCATGTGTTATTTAATTGGAAAATTAATTATAAAGCCCAAATATAATTAATTAGAGAATTAATTATATGAATCCCTAATATAATTAATTAAGAGAACTAATTATATAGCCCAAAGAAATTAATTAGAGAATTAATTTTAGCCCATTAGAATTAATTAGGAGAATTAATTCTAAAGCCCTTCATGGAATTAATTAGAGAATTAATTCTAAGTATTTAATATTTGATTATTTAGTTGTTCTAATTTGATTAGAATAAATAAATATTGAATATCTTCTATTTATTATTCTAGTAAATATTAATTCTAATATGATTAGAATAGATATTATTGGAATAAGATATTTAATTATTATTAAATTAATTAAATATTCCTAATTTGATTAGAAGCTCTTTTCTAGAAGGAATAAATATCTTATTTTGAATAAGACTCCTATTACTTGGAGAGAAAGGAAATAGAAGAAAAGTCAAAGTTGAAATCCGATTCCAATTAGACCTAGGGGTTGTTTGAACCCTAGCCTATAAATAGGCAAAGGGGTTCGAAAATTTCACTCACGCGTGACATGGGGATCACGCCCAAACTATGGCTTCATGATAGGAGAATTCTCTTGCTCTCTTTTTTCTCGTTTTGTTTCTTTCTTTACACATGTCATAGTACTAGCATGCTCACTCAAATGATTTGAATCTAGGACTGGTGTGGATTATTACTCTAGAGGAAACCTACTATGAAATCTAGTAGAAAGAATCATTCGAGGGACGGGGTTGCCATTACCGCATGAAGTGCGTTTGAGGGCGGCTCAAAACGTGTCAAGAAAGCGTCGATTCTTGTAACTTTTTGAATCCCTAAGATTTGGAAGTAGAAATTGCAAGTCCGATCTTACTTTTGGGAAAAAAAAAAAATTTAAATTCCGCTGCGTTCCTTTTCGTGTTTTTTCCAACAAGTGGTATCAGAGCCACCTTGCAAGGTCTATTTCTAATCTATCTCTTTGATCTGAATTTGGTAGAAATTCTTAGATTTAGATGCGATTGAGTATTCATGAGTTTTTTAGAAATCTAAGAAAAATTGAATCTATGTTTTTTCATGAAATTTCTGAAAAATCGGTTTTGAAAACGTTTGATTAGAATCGTTTCGAAACAAATTAAATCGTGTTTTTAATTTCTAGATTGTTTTGGTTTTTCAACTGAATATACGAAACACGAAATCGCGTTATGAAAACACGAGCCTAGACGTGCTAAGGCATAACACGTCTAGGCCCACATGACCCGTCCGCACAGTAGTCCCGCAACCGCACGGTACTGCCCGCCATCACCGCCCGACAACGCCTAGGCGCGCCTACTCACTGCTCCCAAAACCGCTCGGGAGCCTGTCGTGACATGCCCGCCGCCTTGCTGCTGCTGCTACGTGCAAACGCGCGCATGCCGGCTGTGCACGGTGCTAGTTAGCGTGCCTTGCTGCGCGGCGTGCGGTCCAGGTTGCAGTTCTTCGTGATCTCGTTTTTCGTGCTCAATCCAATAAAATCTCGATTTGATTTTACTCTTCAAAATCAGTTTTATTAAAATTAATTTTATTTTTAAAATAATTTTAAAATTGGGATTTTTTTTATGTAATTAAAACAGATTTGATTTTTGGGAAAATTACACTTATTATTTTTGAAATAATGGAGAATAAAATTATTAATTTTCAAAAATTAATTGGAATTTTATTGATTTAATATTTCTTGGTTTATTTGAAAAGGATCATGAACAAGAATTGCATCTAAGTCGTGTTTTAAGTTATTAGAACTTAAAACGAGAATTTTAATATATGGGTAAATTTAAATTCTTGCAATTTTATGCATGCAAGGTGATCATGGGTTTTAGTCTTGTGGATGTTTTAATTTATGCACATGGATGGTTTAAATTTGGGGTTGGAACCCCATAGTTATGTTTTTCAATTGGGGTCGATGCCCCACTTATGTGCGTACTGTTATGTGTTTATTATGTGGCTTTCCATATTACTGTTTTTGAGGCCAGGGTATGCCCCGTGTAATTGTCTAAGGCCAATATGAAGATTGAGCCTTATTACTTTATGTCTTTTTCCTTTTATTATAATTTGAGAGTAGAATTAGGTGGTAAGGTCTTTTTCTTTCATTTTGGAGACAATACACCCATGGAGTAAGATGGATTCACACAACAAGTACCAAGATGGAGGCCATAAGTGAAGACCTCTCGAAGTGTTAGGGAGGATTGCTATTATTGTAATAGATAGGCATCGTTTTATTTCCAATTCCCTTATGTGGTTTAAATTGTTTTATGTGGTATGTAAGTTAGAACTTGTGATTGTGGAGTGGCTCCCACATACCATGCATAAGATAGGTAGGACCCATGATCATCTCATGTTAGTATCATGCTAGGACATGTTATCAGCTAATTGTTTGTGTGTAATGCATTTATGTGAAACTGCATGAAACAAGACTAATTAAAATGTATAACTGTACATGTTGGTGAGGTCAAAAACTGAACAACTCTCCAGTATTCAAAAATCCCATATATATTAAGCAATTTCGAAAAATAGGTATTTTGTATAAAGTGAGAACTTTAAATAAAATTCCTAGCATTACATCAATAGGATTTAAGTTTAATAGGGGAGCTAGTTGTTGTCCATAAGTCGTGGGATGGCTATGTGAAACCTATTAGTTCTTAGTTTCCTGATTGATTACTTTATGTAATTAATATTTCATGGTTATTTTGGAATGGGCGATGTCCGCGAGTCGTGGGTCATTCCGGACTAAGTTTAACCACGATCATATGATTGATAGGTTCTACTTAACGCCTAAGTAAATATGGATATTGCACGAGTCGTGGGTCCATATTGAAAGATAGGTGATGCAAAAATATTACTAAGAGTTCCATAGTGATGGAATTGGCAAGTTGTACCTACCTAAGGCTTTATTGAGGATGTCCACGAGTCGTGGGTCCAAGACAAAGTGTTTGGGATCGTAGTACCCATTGGGAAAACATGTT
The DNA here is from genome assembly GCA_037501455.1 of Lantana camara. Lineage (NCBI taxonomy): Eukaryota > Viridiplantae > Streptophyta > Magnoliopsida > Lamiales > Verbenaceae > Lantana > Lantana camara. The sequence goes on along the minus strand of CM074855.1, from coordinate 21,500,684 downwards.
TCCTCTAAGATCGTTGGGATTTTCAGATCTTCTAAAAATAGTGGGAGCTACATACGATAAAAGACCTAAATCATATGTATTACGTTATTATTCAATATGCTCACATTTTCTCTTCTTAGCATTTAGGTTGTAGTTCTGTGATTCTCTACAATATGAAATGCAAACCCATTTGTATCCATCCTTAAGTCAAACAAGTTGACTAAGTACTAACTAACTCTAATTGGCTTTGGATCCCAAAATTCGTTTTAGATTCTGAAAAGAGAAAAGTGTTCTCCATAGGGCGAGATTTTCACTTGTATGTGTCGACCCGGGCCAAAAGAGAAGTAATCTAAGGTGAATGGATTTTTCCAAACCACTTAAGAGCAATTGAACCACCTCATAAAAATGTTACAAGGTATAACATTATGGAATTATTGTTGGAAAACACGAATCAGAAAGCAGCGGAATTTAAAAAAAAAATTTCCCAACAAAAGGACCTTGAACTCGGAATCGTGTAACCAAATTCGTAAAGATAGAAAACTTACTTTTCTTTTATTCTTTCTTGAAGCGTTTCAAGCCACCCAAGAACGCTCTTCTCGCGGCTTGATCCCCTCTCCTTGGTAAAGCTCGAATCTTCAAACTTCTAACTTGAAGTCTCTAGAGAAAGTCCACCAACTTGATCACAATCTAACTAGTAAGGATGCTAGTTCTCTAGTTAGTGTATAGGCTTAACCTAGGGTTTAATTTAATCTTGGAGAAAGGAAGGTGTTCAACACATGAACCAAGAATTGTCAATTAGCTCTAAAGGGGAGCATGAGCTCCCCTATATATAGGAAAGGGGAGGGGCGGCCGAACCTAGTCCTAATGGACAAAGGATTTGGTCCCTCTCTCTCCTATTACTTGATCATCAAGTATTTTCCAACTTTGACTTTGAATTCTAATTCAAGTCAACTTTTAAGAGAGCTAAAAATATCCAAACTATTTTTGGATAATTTTATACTTTATTTATTATAAAATAAATAACTTATTTTTATCTAATTAATTAATTCGTAATTAATCAACTAGATTATTTTCTCCAAAATTAGACTTTCTTTTTAATTCAAAAATTAAACCAAAGTCTATTAAATAATTAACACATTAATTATTTAACATCACATAATCACGTGTGGCACACGTGTCTTAATGACACGTGTCCAATCACGTGAGCCACACGAGTGGAACCCCTTAGGCTCGATTAACTCGTTTAATCATTTTTAAGCCTCAACTCATGTAACCAAGTTGTTGTGTGTGACCCTCTAGGTTCTCAATTCAATTAGCAGTGACCCCAATTAATTAATTCACTAATTAATTAATCAGTCCACAGATTAAACGATCATAGTCTAGCAACAGGTGTTTAACCCCTAGCTGAATTGGAATGTTCGGATTCGACAGAACCTTTAAGTCATTGATTCATGTGAGATACAATCCTCCTACTTACTATCTCTCAACCAAGATCTAGGGCAAGGGAATAATCAGAACCCTAATAATCCGGTCTTAAAGCTAAGTGCATTTCATATCCATTTGATCTCAATCCAAGAAACCCTTTTCTTGATGTCTTGATCTACTGCCTTGGCCAAGGACTCCATATGGCATATGAATGACTTACACAATAAGAGATCACCTTGCAAATGCAAGTGTAGGTCCTATCTTGATTCTCATTCACTTTCATGAGTCACTTGTGCAGCCCCAACATAAGCCTTGAATCAGTTGTCTAAGGCGACACCCTTTAAAGCTTATACCTAAGACTACAGAGTTAACTCACAAAGTGACAAGGAACCTCAAGTCTAAGGATCAATTAATCACATCAATGACTCGTGAGATATTTCCTAATCTGGAAGTTTCCATTTCCTGAAATAGAAACTTCCTTTCCCATTTAGGAATGTTCTCACACGGGGCACCTCAGTGAACTTACTTATTAAAGTAAGCACCCTTATGTATCACGCACGTATCAACTATACACTTTGCACCTCCATGAAACAAGGTGGTCCTTCTTAAGGGCGTGATCCCACAAGCAAGCCTTAGAGGAGTCAGGTTGACACTCCCACTGTCTGTAGGACTCATCGGCTTGGAGTATTTTACTAATCATGACTTATGTGATATAGGGCTCGTTTCATGAACCATTTCACCTAAATGGTAGAGTCCTAAAGTCATCAGGATTAGGGGAGTTCTCATACATGCACAGCTAAAGTAAACGCATACCAAACAAGAGCATATAAAGAAGTGTTGCCTCAATTCGTTATTTCATTCAAAGATTGTCTGTGATTACAATAAGGAAAAGCACAAAGCGGATATACAATGGGCTTTCTAGGGCACTATTCCTAACAATCTCCCACTTGCCCGTCAAAGCCATTCTAAAGCTACTCTAAGTCCCATCTTCTGAAGATGACCTTGGAAAGCTTCTCGACTAAGGGGTTTAGTAAGTGGATCTGCCACGTTCTCTGCTGATGTGACCCTCTCAATTCGCACATCTCCTCTTTTGATAATATCACGGATTAGGTGATACTTTCTCATAATGTGCTTGGTCCGTTGGTGAGATCTTGGTTCTCTTGCTTGAGCAACCGCCCCAGTGTTGTCACAAAACACAGTAATGGGGTCTTTCATACGAGGAACAACATTCAATTCTTGAATGAAGTTTCTAATCCAAACACCTTCCTTAGCTGCATCATTTGCAGCTAAGTATTCGGCCTCAGTGGTCGAATCTGCAGTGGTAGTCTGCTTGGAACTCTTCCAACTCACTGCTCCGCCGTTTAGGCAGAAAATGTATCCTGACATTGACTTAAAATCATCTAAGTCAGATGCAAAGCTTGCATCGCAGTATCCTTCGACAGTAAGATCTTTCTGACCTCCGTAAACTAAGAATAAATCTTTAGTACTTTTCAAGTACTTAAGAATATTCTTCACGGCAGCCCAGTGACCATCTCCAGGGTCAGATTGGAAACAACTCGTTACACTAAGTGCATAAGCCACATCCGGTCGAGTACATAACATTGCATACATTATGCTACCTATTGCTGATGCATAAGGTGTATGAGTCATTCTTTCCTTTTCAAGGTTAGTCTTAGGACACATCTTCTTTGAAAGACATGTTCCTACACTCATAGGAAGGTTCTTAACCTTTGCTGACTCCATATTGAATCTCTTCAATACTTTGTCAATGTACATCGACTGTGATAGTCCTATTAACCTTCTAGATCTATCTCTATAGATTTTAATTCCAAGGATATAGGACGCATCACCAAGATCTTTCATCTCGAATTGGTTCGATAACCATAACTTAGTCACTTTCATGTCATCCTTCGAATTCCCAATAAGAAGGATGTCATCAACATAAAGTACTAAGAATTGCACTGAGGTCTCCAATTCCTTTCTATACACACATGATTCATTCGAAATTTGGGTGAAGCCAAACGCTTTGACCGATTCATCAAATCGAATGTTCCAATTCCTAGAAGCCTGTTTCAATCCATAGATTGATCTTTGGAGTTTGCAAACCTTTTGCTCACTCCCACTGAATGTGAAACCTATGGGTTGCTCCATATAAATGTCTTTGTCAATGTCACCATTGAGAAAGGCAGTTTTCACATCCATTTGCCATATCTCATAGTCATAATATGCAGCAATGGCAAGCATGATTCGAATGGACTTTTGCATTGCAACTGGTGAAAAGGTTTCGTCAAAGTCCACGCCGGGTCTTTGAGTGAATCCTTTTGCAACCAGTCTTGCTTTGTAGGCTGCAATGCTTCCATCAACTCCAAGCTTTCTCTTAAAAGATCCATTTGCAACCTATAGGTTTGACCCCATCAGGTAAATCTACCAAGGTCCAAACTTGGTTGGAGTTCATGGAATCCATTTCGGATTTCATGGCTTTTATCCACTGTTCAGAGTCAGAATCTGAAAGTGCCTCCTCATATGTTGAAGGATCATTATCCTTTTGAGAGATTTCATGGAAGAATCCATACCATCTCTCCGGCTGTCTAGGAGTGCGTTCAGAACGCCTTAGAGGAGGGTTTTCGTGTGTATCGAAATTCGTGATTGGTTGTAGTTGATCAGTAGGGGACGTCTCTTCAGTGGGTGGCGTGGGGTTACTTTGTACTTCTTCTAATTCTATGATCTTTCCTTTCTTTTCTTTAAGGAACGGTTCCTCAAGAAAAGTGGCATTTCTGGAAACAAACACCTTTTGCTCAGATTGATCATAGAAGTAGTATCCTATGGATTCCTTAGGATAACCTACAAAGTAGCATAAGTTAGAACGAGATTCTAACTTATCTCCCACTGTCCTCTTCACGTAAGCAGGACAACCCCAAATTCTTAAGTAAGAATAACTAGGGATTTTACCATGCCACATTTCATAGGGCGTTTTAGGGACTGACTTAGAGGGAACAAGATTCAGAATCTTTGCTGCACTTTCTAGGGCATAACCCCAGAAAGAAGGTGGTAAGTCAGTGAAACTCATCATGGAACGAACCATATCAAGTAGGGTTCGATTCCTTCTCTCAGAAACTCCATTAAGCTGAGGAGTTCCTGGAGGAGTCCACTGAGAGATAATCCCATTATCTTTGAGATGACTAAGGAATTCTTCACTAAGATATTCGCCTCCTCGATCAGATCGAAGTGCTTTGATCTTGTGACCAGTTTGGTTCTCAACCTCCTTTTGAAATTCTAAGAATTTCTCAAAAGCTTCAGATTTATACTTCATTAAGTATACATAGCCATACCGACTAAAGTCATCAGTAAAGGTTATGAAGTACTGATGATTGTTTCTAGTGCTTACACTAAGCGGTCCACAAACATCAGTATGGATCAAATCCAAAACCTTAGTGGCACGTTCCACAGTTCCTTTAAAAGGGACTTTGGACATTTTTCCTTTGAGACAGGATTCGCAAGAAGTTAACTCTTTGAGATCATTTTCAGAGAATGATCCTAAAGTGTTTATCTTGCTAATTCTGTTCTTGGAAATGTGTCCTAATCTAGCGTGCCATGAGGGAGCTGAAACTTTGTCATCTCTCTTACGCTTTGTTTCTCGTTGTATATTCATAATATTGATATTTTGAGTTAGGTAAAGTCCATTACTTAGAGTACCGATATGAACGGAAGAGTTGTTCCGTTTGATAAAGTATTTACCATTCTTAATATAAGTTTCATAACCTTCACAATCTAATATTGGAACTGAAATTATATTACGAATAATGCTCGGTACATAAAGGACTTTATTTAATACTAACTCAAAACTACCTAAATCTAATCTAATTGTGCCTAAAGCTCGGACTTCAACGTTTGAGCCATCGCCGATCTTCAAGACACATTCTCCTTCTTTGAGTTGTTGGACTTCACTTAGCATCTGTACATCATTACAGATATGAGTTCCACAACCGGTATCAAGTACCCAAGAACTAGAATTAATAGAAAGATTTACTTCAACGAGAAAGATACCTTTCTTTAGAGTAGCCTTGTACTCTGGGCAGTTTCTCCTCCAATGTCCCGCTTTGCCACAATGGAAGCAAACATCCTCTTTCTGATCACGCTTCTTCTTTTGGGCCTTCCCCTTCGAAATGCCACCAGTGGGCCTAAGGGGTTTCTTCTTCTTCTTATGGGCTTTCTTGCCCTTACCTTTAGAAGGCCCAGAAGAGGAAGATGGAGCATTCACCATCAAAACCTTATTGTCCTTCTTGATCGTGCTTTCAGCAGTCACAAGCTGACTAATCAGCTCAGCTACAGTAGCACCAGCATGATTCATGTTGAAGTTAAGGACAAATGGGTTGAATGATGGTGGGAGCGAAGCCAGCAACAAATCCACTGAAAGCTCATCTTTCAGCGGCATGTCCATGGAAGCAAGTTTCTCAGTAAGGGCAAGAAACTTGAGTCCATATTCATGGACACTTGAACCTTCCCTCATTCTCAAGTGGAATAATTCCTTTGAAGTGTTATACCTTGTAACACGTTCATGAGGGCGGTAAAGTTTCTCTAAGTGGTCGTAAATCTCCCAAGCAAATTCCATGGCCTCATGTTGCCTTTGCAAGTCCGGAGACATGTTAGCCAACATAAGGCAACGGGCTTGGAGATTATCATCCTTCCACTTCTGAATCGCATCCCGCTCGGCCCGAGTGGGAGCCTCCCCTTCGGGACTAGGCTCCCCTCCGAAGAGAACATAAGTTCTCTTCTCAGAATCTAAAATGATTTTTAGATTCCTCAGCCAATCAGAATAGTTGGGACCAGTCAACTTGTTTGACTCGAGGATCGATACAAGAGGGTTTTTGGTTGCCATTTTAAAACACGTAGAGAATCACAGAATCTACGACCTAAATGGTAAAACAGAGAACTAGTGAGCATGCTGAATTATAACGATATACAAAAGATAAGGTCTTTAATCTATTGTAGCTCCCACTGTTTTTCAAAGATCTAGAATTCCCAAAGATCTAAGAGGAACACGTTTCCCAATGGGTACTAAGATCCTAGGCATTTTACCTCGAACGCACGACTCGCGGACATTCTAAGTAAGAACCCTAGGCAGGTACAACTTACCAATTCTAACACCTTTAGAACTCTTAGTAATTGTTTTTTGCATCACCTATCTTTCAATATGGACCCACGACTCGTGCGACATCCATATTTACTTAGGCGTTATGCTAGACCCATCAATCATAAGATCATGACCAAAACTTAGTTCGAACGACCCACGACTCGCGGACATCGCCCTTGCTAAAATTGACCACGAAATATTGATCATTTGAAATGATTAATTAGGTAACTAAGAACTAATAAGCTCCACTAGCTATCCCACGACTCGCGGACAAGAACTAGCTTTACTTACTAAACTTAAAACCTATTGATGGAATGCTAGGAATTTAATTCAAAATTTGCATCTCGAATTAAACACCTATTTGTTCGAAATTAGCTTAATATTTAATGGGAATTTTCGAATCAACCGGAGAGTTGTCCGGTTCGACCTCACCAACATATATGTTATCCAATTTTATTAGTCTTGATTAATGCAAGTACACTTAAATGCATTTCAAACAAGCACATAAACAGATAACATGTCCTAGCATGATACTAACATGTAATGATCATGGGTTCTACCTATCTTATGCGTGATATGTGGGAGCCACTCCACAATCACAAGTTCTAACATACATGCCACATAAACAGTTCAAATCACATAAGGGAAAGCGGTAACAAAATACGAGCCCTATCTCTATTACATTTAACAATTGAGATTCCCCTCCCTAACATTTTGAGGGGTCTTCACTTATGGCCTCCTTGTTAGTTGAATGTGGTCCATCTTACTCCATGGGTGCATTGTCTCCAAAATGAAAATAAAACCTCACCACCTATCTCTACTCTCAAATTACAATAAAAAGGAAAAAGACATAAAGTAATAAGGCTCAATCTTCATATCGGCCTTAGACAATTACACGGGGCATACCCCGGCCTCAAAAACAGTAATATGGAAAGCCACATAATAAATCACATAACAGTACGCACATAAGTGAGGCTCCAACCTCAATTGAAAAACGCAACTATAGGGCTCCAACCCCAATTTAAACCATCCATGTGCATAAATTAAAACCATACATAGATCTAAACCCATGATCACCTAACATGCTTTTGCAAGAATTTAAATTTAACCAATAAATTAAAATTCTCGCTTTAAGCTCCAATAGCTTAAAACACGACTTGATGCGAGTCTTATTTATAAAAGTTTTCAATAAATCCCAAATTACCAAAACAAATAAAATTCCAATTAATTTCTGAAAATTAATAATTTTATCAAGATGTATTTTCCCAAAATATAAACCGTTTCAATTTCTCAAAAAATCCCAATTTTAAGTTTTATTCAAAATTAAAATAAATATTCAAAAATAAAATTTTAAAATTCAAATAAAATTGGGACTGGATTGCACGAAACACGAAAAGGCCGGATCGCGAAAAACGGGACCCGTATGCGGAGAAGACCGCACGCGAGCGCGCGCGTGACAGGCGCGCGAGCGCGCGCGTGACAGGCGCGCACAGCGCGCGGCCAAGGCCGCGCGAGTGCACGCGCTGCGCGCGCAAGCTGCGCGTTGCTGGGCGCGGCTTTCCCGCAAGCATGCGGGCGGGGGGGGCGGCCAGTCTCGGCCACCCTGGGCGGGCGCGCCGGAAGGCTCCCGCACAGGCGTGCGGGAGGTGCTGGGCGACTGGCCGGTCTGTCCCGGCCAGGCCTGGGCGGCGACGGGCGGCACGCCCGGGAGGGCCTCCCGCGCGGTTGCGGGAGGGTGGCGCGCGTTCGTCGTGATCCGGGTTTTCGTTTCGTGTTTTCGTTCAAAAACAAAACCAATCCAAGAAATCCAAAAACAGTTTATACAGTTTCAAATCTAAAATTGTTTTCCAAAATTAAATTTTTGCAAAAACCAATTTTCAGAAACTTTCAGGAAAAAAATACAGTTTCGTAATTCAGGCTTTCTAAAACAATTACAAATACTCAATCGCATCAAGCCTAAGAATTTCTACCAAATTCAGTATAATTGAGACGAATCAGAAACACGATTAACGAGGTGGCTCTGATACCACTTGTTGGAAAACACGAATCAGAAAGCAGCGGAATTTAAAAAAAAAAAATTCCCAACAAAAGGACCTTGAACTCGGAATCGTGTAACCAAATTCGTAAAGATAGAAAACTTACTTTTCTTTTATTCTTTCTTGAAGCGTTTCAAGCCACCCAAGAACGCTCTTCTCGCGGCTTGATCCCCTCTCCTTGGTAAAGCTCGAATCTTCAAACTTCTAACTTGAAGTCTCTAGAGAAAGTCCACCAACTTGATCACAATCTAACTAGTAAGGATGCTAGTTCTCTAGTTAGTGTATAGGCTTAACCTAGGGTTTAATTTAATCTTGGAGAAAGGAAGGTGTTCAACACATGAACCAAGAATTGTCAATTAGCTCTAAAGGGGAGCATGAGCTCCCCTATATATAGGAAAGGGGAGGGGCGGCCGAACCTAGTCCTAATGGACAAAGGATTTGGTCCCTCTCTCTCCTATTACTTGATCATCAAGTATTTTCCAACTTTGACTTTGAATTCTAATTCAAGTCAACTTTTAAGAGAGCTAAAAATATCCAAACTATTTTTGGATAATTTTATACTTTATTTATTATAAAATAAATAACTTATTTTTATCTAATTAATTAATTCGTAATTAATCAACTAGATTATTTTCTCCAAAATTAGACTTTCTTTTTAATTCAAAAATTAAACCAAAGTCTATTAAATAATTAACACATTAATTATTTAACATCACATAATCACGTGTGGCACACGTGTCTTAATGACACGTGTCCAATCACGTGAGCCACACGTGTGGAACCCCTTAGGCTCGATTAACTCGTTTAATCATTTTTAAGCCTCAACTCATGTAACCAAGTTGTTGTGTGTGACCCTCTAGGTTCTCAATTCAATTAGCAGTGACCCCAATTAATTAATTCACTAATTAATTAATCAGTCCACAGATTAAACGATCATAGTCTAGCAACAGGTGTTTAACCCCTAGCTGAATTGGAATGTTCGGATTCGACAGAACCTTTAAGTCATTGATTCATGTGAGATACAATCCTCCTACTTACTATCTCTCAACCAAGATCTAGGGCAAGGGAATAATCAGAACCCTAATAATCCGGTCTTAAAGCTAAGTGCATTTCATATCCATTTGATCTCAATCCAAGAAACCCTTTTCTTGATGTCTTGATCTACTGCCTTGGCCAAGGACTCCATATGGCATATGAATGACTTACACAATAAGAGATCACCTTGCAAATGCAAGTGTAGGTCCTATCTTGATTCTCATTCACTTTCATGAGTCACTTGTGCAGCCCCAACATAAGCCTTGAATCAGTTGTCTAAGGCGACACCCTTTAAAGCTTATACCTAAGACTACAGAGTTAACTCATAAAGTGACAAGGAACCTCAAGTCTAAGGATCAATTAATCACATCAATGACTCGTGAGATATTTCCTAATCTGGAAGTTTCCATTTCCTGAAATAGAAACTTCCTTTCCCATTTAGGAATGTTCTCACACGGGGCACCTCAGTGAACTTACTTATTAAAGTAAGCACCCTTATGTATCACGCACGTATCAACTATACACTTTGCACCTCCATGAAACAAGGTGGTCCTTCTTAAGGGCGTGATCCCACAAGCAAGCCTTAGAGGAGTCAGGTTGACACTCCCACTGTCTGTAGGACTCATCGGCTTGGAGTATTTTACTAATCATGACTTATGTGATATAGGGCTCGTTTCATGAACCATTTCACCTAAATGGTAGAGTCCTAAAGTCATCAGGATTAGGGGAGTTCTCATACATGCACAGCTAAAGTAAACGCATACCAAACAAGAGCATATAAAGAAGTGTTGCCTCAATTCGTTATTTCATTCAAAGATTGTCTGTGATTACAATAAGGAAAAGCACAAAGCGGATATACAATGGGCTTTCTAGGGCACTATTCCTAACAATTATTTCATACTCCAAATGACGAAACAAGTGCATGAACATGGACTAAAAGGCCCTATTTGATGACCTTGTAGCCGCGGTCATTTAATTGAAAATAGAGTTCTCAATTGCACTGATTGCTCATATTGTTTCCACCATCACTTAACCCTTTTATACTCAACCACAATGATGCCATTGTAGCATAATTGATCATTTAGTTGATCACGGTTGAGAGCATCCTTAAGAAGGACTGAAAGGTTATAATGGTTGATTCTTCTTCTGAACCTACTAAGTTAAAGGTTTGAAGGCCTAAAGAAGAAGAAACCCTTAAAGCCCAATGGATGGGCAATGTTAACTCATAAATTCTTGCTCCGTTAAGGTTTATTCTATGTACTTTTTGCCCGAAATTGAAGCTTAATTAGAATTTAATTCTCTTTTATAGGTGTTTTAACCACGAGAGTAGACAACGGGACGAAAACGGAGCGTTATCATCATTTTCGGGCGTTAGGAGGTCGACATACGACCCTTATTGTGAAGAGGAGCAACTGTATGGAATCCACGGGCGTGGATTTTTACAGTTCAATTTATCCACGCCCGTGGAAATTGTTGGAAAACACGAATCAGAAAGCAGCGGAATTTAAAAATTTTCCCAACAAGAGGACCTTGAACTCGCAATCGTGTAACCAAATTCGTAAAGATAGAAAACTTACTTTTCTTTTATTCTTTCTTGAAGCGTTTCAAGCCACCCAAGAACGCTCTTCACGCGGCTTGATCCCCTCTCCTTGGTAAAGCTCGAATCTTCAAACTTCTAACTTGAAGTCTCTAGAGAAAGTCCACCAACTTGATCACAATCTAACTAGTAAGGATGCTAGTTCTCTAGTTAGTGTTTAGGCTTAACCTAGGGTTTAATTTAATCTTGGGGAAAGGAAGGTGTTCAACACATGAACCAAGAATTGTCAATTAGCTCTAAAGGGGAGCATGAGCTCCCCTATATATAGGAAAGGGGAGGGGCGGCCGAACCTAGTCCTAATGGACAAAGGATTTGGTCCCTCTCTCTCCTATTACTTGATCATCAAGTATTTTCCAACTTTGACTTTGAATTCTATTTCAAGTCAACTTTTAAGAGAGCTAAAAATATCCAAACTATTTTTGGATAATTTTATACTTTATTTATTATAAAATAAATAACTTATTTTATCTAATTAATTAATTCATAATTAATTAACTAGATTATTTTCTCCAAAATTAGACTTTCTTTTTAATTCAAAATTAAACCAAAGTCTATTAAATAATTAACTAAATTAATCATTTAATATATTTATAAATTCACGTGTGTGACACGTGTCACAAGGACACGTGTCACTCACGTGACCCACACGTGTGGCTTCACACGTGTGGAACCCTCTAGGCTCGATTAACTCGTTTAATCATTTTCAAGCCTCAACTCATGTAACCAAGTTGTTGTGTGTGACCCTCTAGGTTCTCAATTCAATTAGCAGTGACCCTAATTAATTAATTCACTAATTAATTAATCAGTCCACAGATTAAACGACCATAGTCTAGCAACAGGTGTTTAACCCCTAGCTGAATTGGAATGTTCGGATTCGACAGAACCTTTAAGTCATTGATTCATGTGAGATACAATCCTCCTACTCACTATCTCTCAACCAAGATCTAGGGTAAGGGAATAATTAGGACCCTAATAATCCGGTCTTAAAGCTAAGTGCATTTCATATCCATTTGATCTCAATCCAAGAAACCCTTTACTTGATGTCTTGATCTACTGCCTTGGCCAAGGACTCCATATGGCATATGAATGACTTACACAATAAGAGATCACCTTGCAAATGCAAGTGTAGGTCCTTTCTTGATTCTCATTCACTTTCATGAATCACTTGTGCAGCCCCAGCATAAGCCTTGAATCAGTTGTCTAAGGCGACACCCTTTAAAGCTTATACCTAAGACTACAGAGTTAACTCATAAAGTGAGAAGGAACCTCAAGTCTAAGGATCAATTAATCACATCAATGACTCGTGAGATATTTCCTAATCTGGAAGTTTCCATTTCCTGAAATAGAAACTTCCTTTCCCATTTAGGAATGTTCTCACACGGGGCACCTCAGTGAACTTACTTGTTAAAGTAAGCACCCTCATGTATCACGCACGTATCAACTATACACTTTGCACCTCCATGAAACAAGGTGGTCCTTCTTAAGGGCGTGATCCCACAAGCAAGCCTTAGAGGAGTCAAGTTGACACTCCCACTGTCTGTAGGACTCATCGGCTTGGAGTATTTTACTAATCATGACTTATGTGATATAGGGCTCGTTTCATGAACCATTTCACCTAAATGGTAGAGTCCTAAAGTCATCAGGATTAGGGGAGTTCTCATACATGCACAGCTAAAGTAAACGCATACCAAACAAGAGCATATAAAGAAGTGTTGCCTCAATTCGTTATTTTATTCAAAGATTGTCTGTGATTACAATAAGGAAAAGCACAAAGCGGATATACAATCGGCTTTCTAGGGCACTATTCCTAACAATCTCCCACTTGCCCGTCAAAGCCATTCTAAAGCTACTCTAAGTCCCATCTTCTGAAGATGACCTTGGAAAGCTTCTCGACTAAGGGGTTTAGTAAGTGGATCTGCCACGTTCTCTGCTGATGTGACCCTCTCAATTTGCACATCTCCTCTTTTGATAATATCACGGATTAGGTGATACTTTCTCATAATGTGCTTGGTCCGTTGGTGAGATCTTGGTTCTCTTGCTTCAGCAACCGCCCCAGTGTTGTCACAAAACACAGTAATGGGGTCTTTCATGCTAGGAACAACATTCAATTCTTGAATGAAGTTTCTAATCCAAACACCTTCCTTAGCTGCATCATTTGTAGCTAAGTATTCGGCCTCAGTGGTCGAATCAGCAGTGGTAGTTTGCTTGGAACTCTTCCAACTCACTGCTCCGCCGTTTAGGCAGAAAATGTATCCTGACATTGACTTAAATCATCTAAGTCAGATGCAAAGCTTGCATCGCAGTATCCTTCGACAGTAAGATCTCTCTGACCTCCGTAAACCAAGAATAAATCTTTAGTACTTTTCAAGTACTTAAGAATATTCTTCACGGCAGCCCAGTGACCATCTCCAGGGTCAGATTGGAAACGACTTGTCACACTAAGTGCATAAGCCACATCCGGTCGAGTACATAACATTGCATACATTATGCTACCTATTGCTGATGCATAAGGTGTATGAGTCATTCTCTCCTTCTCAAGGTTAGTCTTAGGACACATCTTCTTTGAAAGACATGTTCCTACACTCATAGGAAGGTTCTTAACCTTTGCTGACTCCATATTGAATCTCTTCAATACTTTGTCAATGTACATCGACTGTGATAGTCCTATTAACCTTCTAGATCTATCTCTATAGATTTTGATTCCAAGGATATAGGACGCATCACCAAGATCTTTCATCTCGAATTGGTTCGATAACCATAACTTAGTCACTTTCATGTCATCCTTCGAATTCCCAATAAGAAGGATGTCATCAACATAAAGTACTAAGAATTGCACTGAGGTCTCCAATTCCTTTCTATACACAAATGATTCATTCGAAATTTGGATGAAGCCAAACGCTTTGACTGATTCATCAAATCGAATGTTCCAATTCCTAGAAGCCTGTTTCAATCCATAGATTGATCTTTGGAGTTTGCAAACCTTTTGGTCACTCCCACTGAATGTGAAACCTATGGGTTGCTCCATATAAATGTCTTTGTCAATGTCACCATTGAGAAAGGCAGTTTTCACATCCATTTGCCATATCTCATAGTCATAATATGCAGCAATGGCAAGCATGATCCGAATAGACTTTTGCATTGCAACTGGTGAAAAGGTTTCGTCAAAGTCCACGCCGGGTCTCTGAGTGAATCCTTTTGCAACCAGTCTTGCTTTGTAGGCTGCAATGCTTCCATCAACTCCAAGCTTTCTCTTAAAGATCCATTTGCAACCTATGGGTTTGACCCCATCAGGCAAATCTACCAAGGTCCAAACTTGGTTGGAGTTCATGGAATCCATTTCGGATTTCATGGCTTCTATCCACTGTTCAGACTCAGAATCTGAAAGTGCCTCCTCATATGTTGAAGGATCATTATCCTTTTGAGAGATTTCAAGGAAGAATCCATACCATCTCTCCGGCTGTCTAGGAATGCGTTCAAAACGCCTTAGAGGAGGATTTTCATGTGTATCGAAATTCGTGATTGGTTGTGGTTGATCAGAGTGGGACGTTTCTTCAGTGGGTGGTATGGGGTCACTTTGTACTTCTTCTAATTCTATGATCTTGCCTTGCTTTTCTTTAAGGAACGGTTCCTCCAGAAAAGTAGCATTTCTGGAAACAAACACCTTTTGCTCAGATTGATCATAGAAGTAGTATCCTATGGATTCCTTAGGATAACCTACAAAGTAGCATAAGTTAGAACGAGATTCTAACTTATCTCCCACTGTCCTCTTCACGTAAGCAGGACAACCCCAAATTCTTAAGTAAGAATAACTAGGGATTTTACCATGCCACATTTCATAGGGCGTTTTAGGGACTGACTTAGAGGGAACTAGATTCAAAATCTTTGCTGCACTTTCTAGGGCATAACCCCAGAAAGAAGGTGGTAAGTCAGTGAAACTCATCATGGAACGAACCATATCAAGTAGGGTTCGATTCCTTCTCTCAGAAACTCCATTAAGCTGAGGAGTTCCCGGAGGAGTCCACTGAGAGATAATTCCATTATCCTTGAGATGATTAAGGAATTCTTCACTAAGATATTCGCCTCCTCGATCAGATCGAAGTGCTTTGATCTTGTGACCAGTTTGGTTCTCAACCTCCTTTTGAAATTCTAAGAATTTCTCAAAAGCTTCAGATTTATACTTCATTAAGTATACATAGCCATACCGACTAAAATCATCAGTGAAGGTTATGAAGTACTGATGATTGTTTCTAGTGCTTACACTAAGCGGTCCACAAACATCAGTATGGATCAAATCCAAAACCTCAGTGGCACGTTCCACAGTTCCCTTAAAAGGGACTTTGGACATTTTTCCTTTGAGACAGGATTCGCAAGAAGTTAACTCTTTAAGATCATTTTCAGAGAATGATCCTAAAGTGTTTATCTTGCTAATTCTGTTCTTGGAAATGTGTCCTAATCTAGCGTGCCATAAGGGAGCTGAAACTTTGTCATCTCTCTTACGCTTCGTTTCTCGTTGTATATTCATAATATTGATATTTTGAGTTAGGTAAAGTCCATTACTTAGAGTACCGATGTGAACGGAAGAGTTGTTCCGTTTGATAAAATATTTACCATTCTTAATATAAGTTTCATAACCTTCACAATCTAATATTGGAACTGAAATTATATTACGAATAATGCTCGGTACATAAAGGACTTTATTTAATACTAACTCAAAACTACCTAAATCTAATCTAATTGTGCCTAAAGCTCGAGCTTCAACGTTTGAGCCATCGCCGATCTTCAAGACACATTCTCCTTCTTTTAGTTGTTGAACATCACTTAGCATCTGTACATCATTACAGATATGAGTTCCACAACCGGTATCAAGTACCCAAGAACTAGAATTAATAGAACGATTTACTTCAACGAGAAAGATACCTTTCTTTAGAGTAGCCTTGTACTCTGGGCAGTTTCTCCTCCAATGTCCCGCTTTGCCACAATGGAAGCAAACATCCTCTTTCTGATCACGCTTCTTCTTTTGGGCCTTCCCCTTCGAAATGCCACCAGTGGGCCTAAGGGGTTTCTTCTTCTTCTTTTGGGCTTTCTTGCCCTTACCTTTAGAAGGCCCAGAAGAGGAAGATGGAGCATTCACCATCAAAACCTTTTTGTCCTTCTTGATCGTGCTTTCAGCAGTCACAAGCTGACTAATCAGCTCAGCTACGATAGCACCAGCATGATTCATGTTGAAGTTTAGGACAAATGGGTTGAATGATGGTGGGAGCGAAGCTAGCAACAAATCCACTGAAAGCTCATCTTTCAGTGGCATGTCCATGGAAGCAAGTTTCTCAGTAAGGGCAAGAAACTTGAGTCCATATTCATGGACACTTGAACCTTCCCTCATTCTCAAGTGGAACAATTCCTTTGAAGTGTTATACCTTGTAACACGTTCATGAGGGCGGTAAAGTTGCTCTAAGTGGTCGTAAATCTCCAAAGCAAATTCCATGGCCTCATGTTGTCTTTGCAAGTCCGGAGACATGTTAGCCAACATAAGGCAACGGGCTTGGAGATTATCATCTTTCCACTTCTGAATCGCATCCCGCTCGGCCCGAGTGGGAGTCTCCCCTTCGGGACTAGGCTCCCCTTCGAAGAGAACATAAGTTCTCTTCTCAGAATCTAAAATGATTTTTAGATTCCTCAGCCAATCAGAATAGTTGGGACCAGTCAACTTGTTTGACTCGAGGATCGATACAAGAGGGTTTTTGGTTGCCATTTCAAAACACGTAGAGAATCACAGAATCTACGACCTAAATGGTGAAGTAGAGAACTAGTGAGCATGCTGAATTATAACGATATACAAAAGATAAGGTCTTTAATCTAATGTAGCTCCCACTGTTTTTCAAAGATCTAGAATTCCCAAAGATCTAAGAGGAACACGTTTCCCAATGGGTACTAAGATCCTAGGCATTTTACCTCGAACCCACGACTCGCGGACATTCTAAGTAAGAACCCTAGGTAGGTACAACTTACCAATTCTAACACCTTTAGAACTCTTAGTAATTGTTTTTGCATCACCTATCTTTCAATATGGACCCACGACTCGTGCGACATCCATATTTACTTAGGCGTTAAGCTAGACCCATCAATCATAAGATCATGACCAAAACTTAGTTCGAACGACCCACGACTCGCGGACATCGCCCTTGCTAAAATTGACCACGAAATATTGACCATTTAAAATGATTAATTAGGTAACTAAGAACTAATAAGCTCCACTAGCTATCCCACGACTCGCGGACAATAACTAGCTTTACTTACTAAACTTAAAACCTATTGATGGAATGCTAGGAATTTAATTCAAAATTTGCATCTCGAATTAAACACCTATTTGTTCGAAATTAGCTTAATATTTAATGGGAATTTTCGAATCAACCGGAGAGTTGTCCGGTTCGACCTCACCAACATATATGTTATCCAATTTTATTAGTCTTGATTAATGCAAGTACACTTAAATGCATTTCAAACAAGCACATAAACAGATAACATGTCCTAGCATGATACTAACATGTAATGATCATGGGTTCTACCTATCTTATGCGTGATATGTGGGAGCCACTCCACAATCACAAGTTCTAACATACATGCCACATAAACAGTTTAAATCACATAAGGGAAAGCGGTAACAAAATACGAGCCCTATCTCTATTACATTTAACAATTGAGATTCCCCTCCCTAACATTTTGAGGGGTCTTCACTTATGGCCTCCTTGTTACTTGAACGTGGTCCATCTTACTCCATGGGTGCATTGTCTCCAAAATGAAAATAAAACCTCACCACCTATCTCTACTCTCAAATTACAATAAAAAGAAAAAGACATAAAGTAATAAGGCTCAATCTTCATATTGGCCTTAGACAATTACACTGGGCATACCCCGGCCTCAAAAACAGTAATATGGAAAGCCACATAATAAATCACATAACAGTACGCACATAAGTGAGGCTCCAACCTCAATTGAAAAAACGCAACTATAGGGCTCCAACCCCAATTTAAACCATCCATGTGCATAAATTAAAACCATACATAGATCTAAACCCATGATCACCTAACATGCTTTTGCAAGAATTTAAATTTAACCAATAAATTAAAATTCTCGCTTTAAGCTCTAATAGCTTAAAACACGACTTGATGCGAGTCTTATTTATAAAAGTTTTCAATAAATCCCAAATTAGCAAAACAAATAAAATTCTAATTAATTTCTGAAAATTAATAATTTTATCAAGATGTATTTTCCCAAAATATAAACCGTTTCAATTTCTCAAAAATCCCAATTTTAAGTTTTATTCAAAAAAAATTAAAATAAATATTCAAAAATAAAATTTTAAAATTAAAATAAAAAATTGGGACTGGATTGCACGAAACACGAAAAGGCCGGATCACGAAAACGGGGTTGCCCGTCCCAAGTGCGGCGTGTGCGCACAGCATGCGCGCACAGCGCGCGGCCAAGGCCGCGCTAGTGCGCGTTGGAGCGCGCAGCTCCTGCCGGGCATTGGGCGGCCAGTCTCGGCCGCCCTGGGCGGGCGCGCCGGAAGGCTCCCGCACAGGCGTGCGGAAGGTGCTGGGCGACTGGCCGGCCTGTCCCGGCCAGGCCTGGGCGGCGACGGGCGGACAGCGTGCGGGAGACTGGCCGGTCTGTTCCGGCCAGCCCTGGGCAATGATGGGCGGGCACGCCTAGGCGCGCCCGGGGAGGGCCTCCCGCGCGGTTGCGGGAGGGTGGCGCGCGAAGCCCGCGCGCGCGACTCCTTCGTGCGCGGGGTTTCGCGTGTTCATCGCGATCCGGGCTTTCGTTTCGTGTTTTCGTTCAAAAGCAAAACCAATCCAAGAAATCCAAAAACAGTTTATACAGTTTCAAATCTAAAATTGTTTTTCAAAATTAAATTTTATAAAAACCAATTTTCAGAAACTTTCAGGAAAAAATACAGTTTCGTAATTCAGGCTTTCTAAAACAATTACAAATACTCAATCGCATCAAGCCTAAGAATTTCTACCAAATTCAGTATAATTGAGACGAATCAGAAACACGATTAACGAGGTGGCTCTGATACCACTTGTTGGAAAACACGAATCAGAAAGCAGCGGAATTTAAAAATTTTCCCAACAAGAGGACCTTGAACTCGCAATCGTGTAACCAAATTCGTAAAGATAGAAAACTTACTTTTCTTTTATTCTTTCTTGAAGCGTTTCAAGCCACCCAAGAACGCTCTTCACGCGGCTTGATCCCCTCTCCTTGGTAAAGCTCGAATCTTCAAACTTCTAACTTGAAGTCTCTAGAGAAAGTCCACCAACTTGATCACAATCTAACTAGTAAGGATGCTAGTTCTCTAGTTAGTGTTTAGGCTTAACCTAGGGTTTAATTTAATCTTGGAGAAAGGAAGGTGTTCAACACATGAACCAAGAATTGTCAATTAGCTCTAAAGGGGAGCATGAGCTCCCCTATATATAGGAAAGGGGAGGGGCGGCCGAACCTAGTCCTAATGGACAAAGGATTTGGTCCCTCTCTCTCCTATTACTTGATCATCAAGTATTTTCCAACTTTGACTTTGAATTCTATTTCAAGTCAACTTTTAAGAGAGCTAAAAATATCCAAACTATTTTTGGATAATTTTATACTTTATTTATTATAAAATAAATAACTTATTTTATCTAATTAATTAATTCATAATTAATTAACTAGATTATTTTCTCCAAAATTAGACTTTCTTTTTAATTCAAAATTAAACCAAAGTCTATTAAATAATTAACTAAATTAATCATTTAATATATTTATAAATTCACGTGTGTGACACGTGTCACAAGGACACGTGTCACTCACGTGACCCACACGTGTGGCTTCACACGTGTGGAACCCTCTAGGCTCGATTAACTCGTTTAATCATTTTCAAGCCTCAACTCATGTAACCAAGTTGTTGTGTGTGACCCTCTAGGTTCTCAATTCAATTAGCAGTGACCCTAATTAATTAATTCACTAATTAATTAATCAGTCCACAGATTAAACGACCATAGTCTAGCAACAGGTGTTTAACCCCTAGCTGAATTGGAATGTTCGGATTCGACAGAACCTTTAAGTCATTGATTCATGTGAGATACAATCCTCCTACTCACTATCTGTCAACCAAGATCTAGGGTAAGGGAATAATTAGAACCCTAATAATCCGGTCTTAAAGCTAAGTGCATTTCATATCCATTTGATCTCAATCCAAGAAACCCTTTTCTTGATGTCTTGATCTACTGCCTTGGCCAAGGACTCCATATGGCATATGAATGACTTACACAGTAAGAGATCACCTTGCAAATGCAAGTGTAGGTCCTTTCTTGATTCTCATTCACTTTCATGAATCACTTGTGCAGCCCCAGCATAAGCCTTGAATCAGTGGTCTAAGGCGACACCCTTTAAAGCTTATACCTAAGACTACAGAGTTAACTCATAAAGTGAGAAGGAACCTCAAGTCTAAGGATCAATTAATCACATCAATGACTCGTGAGATATTTCCTAATCTGGAAGTTTCCATTTCCTGAAATAGAAACTTCCTTTCCCATTTAGGAATGTTCTCACACGGGGCACCTCAGTGAACTTACTTGTTAAAGTAAGCACCCTCATGTATCACGCACGTATCAACTATACACTTTGCACCTCCATGAAACAAGGTGGTCCTTCTTAAGGGCGTGATCCCACAAGCAAGCCTTAGAGGAGTCAAGTTGACACTCCCACTGTCTGTAGGACTCATCGGCTTGGAGTATTTTACTAATCATGACTTATGTGATATAGGGCTCGTTTCATGAACCATTTCACCTAAATGGTAGAGTCCTAAAGTCATCAGGATTAGGAGAGTTCTCATACATGCACAGCTAAAGTAAACGCATACCAAACAAGAGCATATAAAGAAGTGTTGCCTCAATTCGTTATTTTATTCAAAGATTGTCTGTGATTACAATAAGGAAAAGCACAAAGCGGATATACAATCGGCTTTCTAGGGCACTATTCCTAACAGAAATGAGGCAGGAGCATTCGTTTTTCGTCTGCCTGGAATCCACGACCGTGGATTTTCCATGCACAAATAATCCACGAAAATCCACGGTTGTGGATTAGGTGAAGAATTGTTAGTGCATTTTTAATATCCACACCCGTGGATATTTTGACCCTTGTAAATCCACGGTCGTGGATTTCACCCAGAAGTGCGACTTTCTTAGTATATAACCAATTTTTCTGGGATGTTCGAGGGTATCTTCATTTGTGACCTAATTTGGATGTGGAAGCTGCTATGAGGGCTTTGGAGAGATCACCTTTCATTCTCCTTGAAGTGATGAAGATCAATCGTTGATTTAGTTTGCATTTATCTTTCTTTAATTCTTTCTTAGTTATTTCATTGTAGATTTCCCTTTCTAATTCAGTTTATGTGGAGATTGATACTTATATGAACCCTTTAACCTTGGATGATTATTTTTGGATCTGATTTTAATCAATATGAACTATTCTAAGTATGATCCTTCTTACTCTTTGGTTGATTTGGGGAATATGAGTAGCTAATTTCTTAGGCAAAAGAGGGTGATGAATTATGTAGGGTGAGTGTTTGACGAAATGCCTAGGTGGGACTTTTTGATCTTATGCTTGTGAAATTGATTTGTTTGCATGATTAAGATTGATCACCTTAGTTATGAACTTAGATTTTTATGCTAATTGAAAGATTGTATGTAAATTGGAAGAGGTTTCACAACACTTAAGGGCTAAGTATAAAGAAATTTAACTTAGACTTGAGCAATTAAGCAATTGATTAACCGGGCCAAGCAGCTAGTTATTACTTGCACTAATCTTGTTTAATTGATCTAATTATTGAGCTAATGACCACGAGAGCGGCGTTAGACGTAATTAGGTACATGCATTTGACTTCGAGAGGAGCTTTTGCATATTTTAGTGATTAGAATTGTGAGATACTTGATTCCACCGAAGCACTAATCGAACACGAGCCCTGCATAGTTATCACTTCCCCTTGCCACTTGGTTATTCTTGTTGCTTGCTTCTTACACGATTTCTAGTTATTGCTTGTTGCTTAATTATTTAGTCTTAGTTAACTTCTATTTCCATAATTAGTTAATTCACTCTTGCACTCGACTTGGTCTATAGATTGGTGAATACATTAGGTAATTGATTGATTTACTCCTCCCCATGGATTCGACCCCTTTTGCTACATTGAGTTATTGATGCTTGCACTTGGGCATTTAAAACTAACAATAGGCAAATAAAGGGTCACACCCAAAAGACAATAGAGATCAGATAAGGATGTTTGCTTCTATGGCAGCAAATAAGGACTTTGAAAGGAACTGCAAAAGAGTATGAGTACTCTAATAGGTTATCTCGTTTACTAATTCTAATGGGATTAGAATTCACAAGTCTTGAGTTGATTTTGCATAATCTGTTGTGCAAAACTCAAAGCACTAATGTTTTGAATATAGAATGAAATAACAATAGTAAGTAAGTTGACAAAGTTTTGCATTACTTAAGCACACATTTAGACATGAAAGGACTAGTGAGTTAGACATTTTAGCATCATTTTACAAAAATGGACCTAGAGTTAACTTCCTATGAATCCTGTCTTAAGGGAAACATTCCCAAAACCTAGTTTATGTGAAACGTAGAATGTGTCAAAACTGTAATGGATTTCGATCCATACTGATGAGTGTAAGATGCTTAATGTAAGCTCTAGAAACAAACATCAATTTAATCATGATGAATGAGTGCACTTAATTAAGTACAAATTCAAAACTTATATGAAATTGTTAGAATTTCAAAAGGAGGTTAGGAACCGAAGTAGTCATAAGCTATAGACAACTCGATCTGATCGAGATGGTGAATACCTTAGTGACTAATTCCTTAGTCTTCTTAGAGATAATAGGATTATCTCTCAGTAAACAAGTTCGAGAACACCTTAGTGGTTCTGAATGAAGGAACAGAACCTTATAGGATATGGTTCGTTCCATAGTAAGTTTTACTGACTTATATTCGTTCTAGGAATAAACCCCTAGAATATGTAGTTATAGATTTTAAATCTAATACCTTCCAAAATCAGTTCCTTAGTTGCACTATG
This sequence comes from Lantana camara, assembly GCA_037501455.1. Lineage (NCBI taxonomy): Eukaryota > Viridiplantae > Streptophyta > Magnoliopsida > Lamiales > Verbenaceae > Lantana > Lantana camara. Next base: position 21,477,366 of record CM074855.1, on the reverse strand, counting down.
AAATGTGGCATTCTAAAATTCCCTAATTATTCTTATCCAAGAATTTAGGGTGATACTCTTAAGTGAAGAGGATAGTGGGAGATAAACTTGAAACGAGCTCAAGTTTACACAACAATATAGGATATTGTTTCTGAAACTCTCTTGAGTAAAATTTGTTTGTTTCAAGGAATGTACCTTTCTTAAGGAATTTTTCCTATAAGACAAGAAAGGCAAGTAAGGCAGACGTCAAAGAAATTTGAGGATAAATATCCCACGCCATATATAGAAGAAACGAGCCCATCTGATAAAACATAGCCAAATTTTAGAGCAAGTACACGTGTGAAAGCCCTTCTCTTATGATGCATTTTTGAACGCATTCCTAGATAGCCTAAGAATTACTTATGAGGAGGCACTATCAAATTTGGAATCTGAGCAGTGTAAATAAGCCTTAAAATCCGAGATGGATTCCATGTGCTCAAACCAAGTTTTGACCTTGGTTGATCCACCTGATAAGGTCAAGCTCATGGAGCTTGGAGTACATGGAAAGCATTACAACCCTCTTGACGGTTGAAATGAAAAAGTCCACTCGGATTGTGTTTAGCATATCTGCATATTCTGACTATGAGATATGATAAATGAATGTGTGAACTGTCTTTCTCAATAGGAGATTGAAAGAGACTAAAATATGGTATTTCTATGAATCTCATATTCACTGGGAGTATACATAAGGTATGCGAACCCCTAAGTCAATCAATAGATTGATGAAGGCTTCTAGGAGTTCGAGAATTTGATTTCATAGGGTAGTCAAATTGTTTGACATAGATGAAAGTCAAATGGGTCTCTAGTATACGTGTGAAAGTTAGTGTCGTTAGTTTCAACCTTTGGTATTTTAGAGTTGACATCTTTCTCATTGGGAATGCGAATGATGACATGAAGATTAACAAATATTGTTTAAGAAACAGTTTGACATGAAAGATCTTAGTGACTATCCTTAATTCTCGATATTAAGAACTATAGAGATTGATCCAAGAGAATAAATGGATTATCACAAATGAATGCATAACCACGGTACTAAAAGAGTTTAGTATGAACAGTGGAACAACTATTTTTAAGAGTATGTGTCCCAAGATAACTTTAAGAAAGTTAGAATGTCCAAAACCCCTTTAAGTAAAAGGGTGCAATGTTATGTACTAGATATGGCACAACGCTAAGTGTAATGGACCGAATCTAATATGAACTCTTAGGGAAGTTCACTGGACTACTGTAAGATGTACTCTTAGAGTACTTTGAACAAATGAGGATATCTTTATAGAGCCCCAAAAGATCTTGTCGTAAGAAGGATATTTTGATGTAATTTTTGCATCAAACATAGATGATTGCAAGTCATTGAAAGATACAACCTTTACCTGAATGGTAAAGCAATGTGTTGGGAAAGCGTTCCCAGCGTGAACATTCCAAATCTCGACTATTGTAGTTGAGAACTTAGCCGTATTGAATATTGCTAAGTCAAGTGTTTGGGTAAGAAACTCCATCTAACTAGTTAGATGAAGTTCCTAGAATGAAACAACTCCATTATCATATTTTATGATAAAATGGATAGTTGCTCAAGTAAGAGAACCAAGACCTCACCAAGAGACTGAACACGTGATTACGAATCACTTATAAGGAAAAAGTGTTTCCTTAGAGATATGCAAATAAGAGGGTCACATAAGCAGAGAGAATAGAAAATCCACTTTGGAAACGCCCAAAGTCAAATAGGCTCTCAGAGTACATCTTGAGAAGATGGGACTTAGAGTACAAAAATGGCTTTTACGGGCAAGTGGGAGATTGTTAGGAATAGTGCCCTAGAAAGACGATTAGTCATAATCTGTTTTTGGGACTTTCCTTATATCGCAGACAATCTTTGAATAATACACGATTGATTATTATCATAGGCAAACACTTCTTCACATGCAATACATGTTTTGTGTTTTTCCATTATGTGCGCATGTATTAGAACTCCCCTAATCCATAAGGTTGTTAGGGACTTTGTGTTGGAAAACACGAATCAGAAAGCAGCGGAATTTAAAAAAAATTTCCCAACAAAAGGATCTTGAACTCGCAATCGTGTAACCAAATTCGTAAAGATAGAAAACTTACTTTTCTTTTGTTCTTTCTTGAAGCGTTTCAAGCCACCCAAGAACGCTCTTCTCGCGGCTTGATCCCCTCTCCTTGGTAAAGCTCGAATCTTCAAACATCTAACTTTAAGTCTCTAGAGAAATTCCACCAACTTGATCACAATCTAACTAGTAAGGATGCTAGTTCTCTAGTTAGTGTTTAGGCTTAACCTAGGGTTTTATTTTATCTTGGAGAAAGGAAGGTGTTCAACACATGAACCAAAAGAATTGCCAATTAGCTCTAAAGGGGAGCATGCGCTCCCCTATATATAGGAAAGGGAGAGGGACGGCCGAACCTATTCCTTGTTGGACAAGGATTTGGTTCCTCTCTCTCCTATTACTTGATCATCAAGTATTTTCCAACTTTGATTTTGAATTCTAATTCAAGTCAACTTTTAAGAGAGCTAAAAATATCCAAACTATTTTGGATAATTTTATACTTTATTTATTATAAAATAAATAACTTATTTTTATCTAATTAATTAATTCGTAATTAATTAACTAGATTATTTTCTCCAAAATAAGACTTTCTTTTTAATTCAAAATTAAACCAAAGTCTATTAAATAATTAACACATTTAATTATTTAATACATATATATATATAATATATATATTCACACGTGTGTGACACGTGTCACAGTGACACGTGTCACTCACGTGAGCCACACGTGTGATTTCACACGTGTGGAACCCTCTTGGCCCGATTAACTCGTTTAATCATTTTCAAGCCTCAACTCATGTAACCAAGTTGTTGTGTGTGACCCTCTAGGTTCTCAATTCAATTAGCAGTGACCCTAATTAATTAATTCACTAATTAATTAATCGGTCCACAGATTAAACGACCATAGTCTAGCAACAGGTGTTTAACCCCTAGCTGAATTGGAATGTTCGGATTCGACAGAACCTTTAAGTCATTGATTCATGTGAGATACAATCCTCCTACTTACTATCTCTCAACCAAGATCTAGGGCAAGGGAATAATCAGAACCCTAATAATCCGGTCTTAAAGCTAAGTGCATTTCATATCCATTTGATCTCAATCCAAGAAACCCTTTTCTTGATGTCTTGATCTACTGCCTTGGCTAAGGACTCCATATGGCATATGAACGACTTAAACAATAAGAGATCACCTTGCAAATGCAAGTGTAGGTCCTATCTTGATTCTCATTCACTTTCATGAGTCACTTGTGCAGCCCCAGCATAAGCCTTGAATCAGTTGTCTAAGGCGACACCCTTTAAAGCTTATACCTAAGACTACAGAGTTAACTCATAAAGTGACAAGGAACCTCAAGTCTAAGGATCAATTAATCACATCAATGACTCGTGAGATATTTCCTAATCTGGAAGTTTCCATTTCCTGAAATAGAAACTTCATTTCCCATTTAGGAATGTTCTCACATGGGGCACCTCAGTGAACTTACTTATTAAAGTAAGCACCCTCATGTATCACGCACGTATCAACTATACACTTTCCACCTCCATGAAACAAGGTGGTCCTTAAGGGCGTGATCCCACAAGCAAGCCTTAGAGGAGTCAGGTTGACACTCCCACTGTCTGTAGGACTCATCGGCTTGGAGTATTTTACTAATCATGACTTAAGTGAAATAGGGCTCGTTTCATGAACCATTTCACCTAAATGGTAGAGTCCAAAAGCCATCAGGATTAGGGGAGTTCTCATACATGCACAGCTAAAGTAAACGCATACCAAACAAGAGCATATAAAGAAGTGTTGCCTTAATTCGTTATTTCATTCAAAGATTGTCTGTGATTACAATAAGGAAAAGCACAAAGCGGATATACAATCGGCTTTCTAGGGCACTATTCCTAACACTTTGTCATTAGGTGAACGACACATGCAACAAGCCCTAACTCAAGGTCGGATTAGAAACCACTCCAGGTTGATGAGTCCAACAAACAGTGGGAGTGTTGATTAGGCTCGATTGAGACTTGCTCATGGGATTGCGTCCTTAAGAAGAATCATCCTATTTCATGGGGTGTAAAGTGCATAAGTTGATGCGTACGCAATACATGAGGGTGCTCGTTAAGAGAACAGGTACACGGAGTTATCCCGCGTGAGAAGATTCCTAAATGGGAAATGAAGTTTCCACTTCAGGAAGAGGAAACTTCCAGATTAGAAAATATCTCACATGTCAATGGCGTGATTAAAGTAATCCTTTGACTTGAGATTCCATTAATGCTTTGTGAGCTAACTCTGTAGACTTTGATATAAGTTTTAAAGGATGTCTCACGAGACAACTGATTCAATGCTTATTCTGGGGCTGCACAAGTGGCACATGGAAGCATATGAGAATCAACAAAGGACCTACACTTGTTTTAATGCAAGAGGATCTCTTATTGCATAAGTCGTTCATATGCCATCCTAAACCCTCGGCCGAGGTAGTGGATCAAGACATTAAGAAAAGGGTTTCTTGGATTGAGATCAAATGGATATGAAACGAACTTAGCTTTATGATCAAGATTAGTGGGACTCTCATTATTCCCATGCCCTAGATCTTAATCGAGAGATGGGATGGTAGGAGGATTGTACCTCACAAGTTGTCATTGACTGAAAGGTTCTTTCGAATATATATTTATTGCTCAGGTAGGGGTCACACACCTATTGCTAGACTATGGTCGTTTGATCCGTGAACTAATAAACCATATTAGTCTCACTGCTAACTGAAAATGAACCTAGAGGGTCACACACAAATGCCAGATTCAAAGGGTATTGAAGGAAAGATCAAATAGTTGATCGAAACGAGACCACACGTGTAAAGTACACATGTGGCACGTGAGAGAGGTTTTGGGCGTGTGGTCCGATTGTGAAATTGGAACATGTGTTAATTAATTGGAGAAATAATTATTGATGGGGACTCACCCTCCAAGGACACATGGCCAGCCTCGCAAGAGATAATATTGGGAGAGCTCGCATACGACGAGCTGTGTTTGGGAGCTCGCAGTATAAGCTCGCTCATCGGGGTCCTACGAATATAGAGTATAGCGAGTTGTATGGAGAGATCGCTTGATAAGTTCGCTCCTCAGACTCCGCTAAGGGAAAGACACTCAGGTAGTTATGAATAACATAGGTGACGTGATGGAGACGAAAAGGAGTCTTAGGGATAGGGACGAAAGAAGATGAAACGATAAGATAGAATCTAATGAGGAATCGGAGAAGTAGTAAACCCTAATGGGACTCCGGCTCTATATAAAGAAGAACTTAGGTCGCTATGGAGGATAACATAAAAAAATACGAGAGAAAAGAAGAGAGAAGTAGATAGATTCGGCGAGTACTCATCAATTATAAAGCCCAAATATAATTAATTAGAGAATTAATTATATAAATCCCTAATATAATTAATTAAGAGAACTAATAATATAGCCCAAAGAAATTAATTAGATAATTAATTTTAGCTCATTAGAATTAATTAGGAGAATAAATTCTAAAGCCCTTCATGGAATTAATTAGAGAATTAATTCTAAGTATTTAATATTTGATTATTTAGTTGTTCTAATTTGATTAGAATAAATAAATAAATAAATATTAAATATCTTCTTTTTATTATTCTAGTGAATATTAATTCTAATATGATTAGAATAGATATTATTGGAATAAGAATTTTAATTATTATTAAAATAATTAAATATTCCTAATTTGATTAGAAGCTCTTTTCTAGAAGGAATAGATATCTTATTTTGAATAAGACTCCTATCACTTGGAGAGAAAGGAATTAGAAGAAAAGTCAAAGTTGGAATCCGATTCCGATAAGACCTAGGGGTTGTTCGAACCCTAGCCTATAAATCGGTAAAGGGGTTTGAAAATTGCACTCACGTGTGACATGGGAATCACGCCCAAACTATAGCTTCATGATGGGAGAATTCTCTTGCTCTCTTTCTTCTCGTTTTGTTTCTTTCTTTACACATGTCATAGTACTAGCATGCTCACTCACATGATTTGAATCTAGGACTAGTGTGGATTATTACTCTAGAGGAAACCTACTATGGAATCTAGTAGAAAGAATCATTCAAGGGACGGGATTACCATTACCGCATGAAGCGCGTTTGAGGGCGTCTCAAAACGTGTTAAGAAAGCGTCGATTCTTGTAAGTTCTTGAATCCCTAAGATTTGGAAATAGAAATTGCAAGTTCGATCATACTTTTGGGGGGAAAAAAATTAAATTCCGCTGCGTTCCTTTTCATGTTTTTCCCAACAGTAATTACCTTTCGACTTTGGAGTGATTTGGTGAGGTATTGAGCTCAAAAGGAAGAAAATGAATAGTATTTTCTTGCTCTCACAAGGGATCTTGGTTTGCTGCTGCTTTTGTTGGGAAATACGAATCAGAAAGCAGCGGAATTTAAAAAAATTTCCCAACAAAAGGACCTTGAACTCGCAATCGTGTAACCAAATTCGTAAAGATAGAAAACTTACTTTTCTATTATTCTTTCTTGAAGCGTTTCAAGCCACCCAAGAACGCTCTTCACGCGGCTTGATCCCCTCTCCTTGGTAAAGCTCGAATCTTCAAACTTCTAACTTGAAGTCTCTAGAGAAAGTCCACCAACTTGATCACAATCTAACTAGTAAGGATGCTAGTTCTCTAGTTAGTGTTTGGGCTTAACCTAGGGTTTAATTTAATCTTGGAGAAAGGAAGGTGTTCAACACATGAACCAAGAATTGTCTATTAGCTCTAAAGGGGAGCTCGAGCTCCCCTATATATAGGCAAGGGGGTGCCGAAATTCCTAGTCCTTTATGGGCTAGGATTTTGGTCCCTCTCTCCTATTACTTGAGGATCAAGTATTTTCAACCTTGACTTTGAATTCTAATTCTAGTCAACTTTGAAGAGAGCTTAAAAATATCCAAACTATTTTTGGATAATTTTATACTTTATTTATTATAAAATAAATAACTTATTTTATCTAATTAATTAATTCATAATTAATTAACTAGATTATTTTCTCCAAAATTAGACTTTCTTCTTAATTCAAAATTAAACCAAAGTCTATTAAATAATTAACTAATTAATTATTTAATATATATATAATATATATATATATATACACGTGTGCGACACGTGTCACAGTGACACGTGTCACTCACGTGATCCACACGTGTGAATTCACACGTGTGGAACCCTCTTGGTCCGATTAACTCGTTTAATCATTTTCAAGCCTCAACTCATGTAACCAAGTTGTTGTGTGTGACCCTCTAGGTTCTCAATTCAATTAGCAGTGACCCCAATTAATTAATTCACTAATTAATTAATCAGTCCACAGATTAAACGACCATAGTCTAGCAACAGGTGTTTAACCCCTAGCTGAATTGGAATGTTCGGATTCGACAGAACCTTTAAGTCATTGAATCATGTGAGATACAATCCTCCTACTTACTATCTCTCAACCAAGATCTAGGGCAAGGGAATAATCAGAACCCTAATAATCCGGTCTTAAAGCTAAGTGCATTTCATATCCATTTGATCTCAATCCAAGAAACCCTTTTCTTGATGTCTTGATCTACTGCCTTGGCTAAGGACTCCATATGGCATATGAATGACTTACACAATAAGAGATCACCTTGCAAATGCAAGTGTAGGTCCTTTCTTGATTCTCATTCACTTTCATGAATCACTTGTGCAGCCCCAGCATAAGCCTTGAATCAGTTGTCTAAGGCGACACCCTTTAAAGCTTATACCTAAGACTACAGAGTTAACTCATAAAGTGACAAGGAACCTCAAGTCTAAGGATCAATTAATCACATCAATGACTCGTGAGATATTTCCTAATCTGGAAGTTTCCATTTCCTGAAATAGAAACTTCCTTTCCCATTTAGGAATGTTCTCACACGGGGCACCTCAGTGAACTTACTTATTAAAGTAAGCACCCTCATGTATCACGCACGTATCAACTATACACTTTGCACCTCCATGAAACAAGGTGGTCCTTCTTAAGGGCGTGATCCCACAAGCAAGCCTTAGAGGAGTCAGGTTGACACTCCCACTGTCTGTAGGACTCATCGGCTTGGAGTATTTTACTAATCATGACTTATGTGATATAGGGCTCGTTTCATGAACCATTTCACCTAAATGGTAGAGTCCTAAAAGTCATCAGGATTAGGGGAGTTCTCATGCATGCACAGCAAAAGTAAACGCATACCAAACAAGAGCATATAAAGAAGTGTTGCCTCAATTCGTTATTTCATTCAAAGATTGTCTGTGATTACAATAAGGAAAAGCACAAAGCGGATATACAATCGGCTTTCTAGGGCACTATTCCTAACAATCTCCCACTTGCCCGTCAAAGCCATTCTAAAGCTACTCTAAGTCCCATCTTCTGAAGATGACCTTGGAAAGCTTCTCGACTAAGGGGTTTAGTAAGTGGATCTGCCACGTTCTCTGCTGATGTGACCCTCTCAATTAGCACATCTCCTCTTTTGATAATATCACGGATTAGGTGATACTTCCTCATAATGTGCTTGGTCCGTTGGTGAGATCTTGGTTCTCTTGCTTGAGCAACCGCCCCAGTGTTGTCACAAAACACAGTAATGGGGTCTTTCATGCTAGGAACAACATTCAATTCTTGAATGAAGTTTCTTATCCAAACACCTTCCTTAGCTGCATCATTTGCAGCTAAGTATTCGGCCTCAGTGGTCGAATCTGCAGTGGTTGTTTGCTTGGAACTCTTCCAACTCACTGCTCCGCCGTTTAGGCAGAAAATGTATCCTGACATTGACTTAAAATCATCTAAGTCAGATGCAAAGCTTGCATCGCAGTATCCTTCGACAGTAAGATCTTTCTGACCTCCGTAAACTAAGAATAAATCTTTAGTACTTTTCAAGTACTTAAGAATATTCTTCACGGCAGCCCAGTGACCATCTCCAGGGTCAGATTGGAAGCGACTTGTTACACTAAGTGCATAAGCCACATCCGGTCGAGTACATAACATTGCATACATTATGCTACCTATTGCTGATGCATAAGGTGTATGAGTCATTCTTTCCTTCTCAAGGTTAGTCTTAGGACACATTTTCTTTGAAAGACATGTTCCTACACTCATAGGAAGGTTCTTAACCTTTGCTGACTCCATATTGAATCTCTTCAATACTTTGTCAATGTACATCGACTGTGATAGTCCTATTAACCTTCTAGATCTATCTCTATAGATTTTAATTCCAAGGATATAGGACGCATCACCAAGATCTTTCATCTCGAATTGGTTCGATAACCATAACTTAGTCACTTTCATGTCATCCTTCGAATTCCCAATAAGAAGGATGTCATCAACATAAAGTACTAAGAATTGCACTGAGGTCTCCAATTCCTTTCTATACACACATGACTCATTCGAAATTTGGATGAAGCCAAACGCTTTGACCGATTCATCAAATCGAATGTTCCAATTCCTAGAAGCCTGTTTCAATCCATAGATTGACCTTTGGAGTTTGCAAACCTTTTGCTCACTCCCACTGAATGTGAAACCTATGGGTTGCTCCATATAAATGTCTTTGTCAATGTCACCATTGAGAAAGGCAGTTTTCACATCCATTTGCCATATCTCATAGTCATAATATGCAGCAATGGCAAGCATGATTCGAATGGACTTTTGCATTGCAACTGGTGAAAAGGTTTCGTCAAAGTCCACGCCGGGTCTCTGAGTGAATCCTTTTGCAACCAGTCTTGCTTTGTAGGCTGCAATGCTTCCATCAACTCCAAGCTTTCTCTTAAAGATCCATTTGCAACCTATGGGTTTGACCCCATCAGGCAAATCTACCAAGGTCCAAACTTGGTTGGAGTTCATGGAATCCATTTCGGATTTCATGGCTTCTATCCACTGTTCAGAGTCAGAATCTGAAAGTGCCTCCTTATATGTCAAAGGATCATTATCCTTTTGAGAGATTTCATGGAAGAATCCATACCATCTCTCCGGCTGTCTAGGAGTACGTTCAGAACGCCTTAGAGGAGGATTTACATGTGTATCGAAATTCGTGATTGGTTGTAGTTGATCAGAGTGGGACGTTTCTTCAGTGGGTGGTATGGGGTCACTTTGTACTTCTTCTAATTCTATGATCTTGCCTTTCTTTTCTTTAAGGAACGGTTCCTCAAGAAAAGTGGCATTTCTGGAAACAAACACCTTTTGTTCAGATTGATCATAGAAGTAGTATCCTATGGATTCCTTAGGATAACCTACAAAGTAGCATAAGTTAGAACGAGATTCTAACTTATCTCCCACTGTCCTCTTCACGTAAGCAGGACAACCCCAAATTCTTAAGTAAGAATAACTAGGGATTTTACCATGCCACATTTCATAGGGCGTTTTAGGGACTGACTTAGAGGGAACAAGATTCAAAATCTTTGCTGCACTTTCTAGGGCATAACCCCAGAAAGAAGGCGGTAAGTCAGTGAAACTCATCATGGAACGAACCATATCAAGTAGGGTTCGATTCCTTCTCTCAGAAACTCCATTAAGCTGAGGAGTTCCCGGAGGAGTCCACTGAGAGATAATCCCATTACCTTTGAGATGATTAAGGAATTCTTCACTAAGATATTCGCCTCCTCGATCAGATCGAAGTGCTTTTATCTTGTGACCAGTTTGGTTCTCAACCTCCTTTTGGAATTCTAAGAATTTCTCAAAAGCTTCAGATTTATACTTCATTAAGTATACATAACCATACCGACTAAAGTCGTCAGTGAAGGTTATGAAATACTGATGATTGTTTCTTGTGCTTACACTAAGCGGTCCACAAACATCAGTATGGATCAAATCCAAAACCTCAGTGGCACGTTCCACAGTTCCTTTAAAAGGGACTTTGGACATTTTTCCTTTGAGACAGGATTCGCAAGAAGTCAACTCTTTTAGATCATTTTCAGAGAATGATCCTAAAGTGTTTATCTTGCTAATTCTGTTCTTGGAAATGTGTCCTAATCTAGCGTGCCATAAGGGAGCTGAAACTTGGTCATCTCTCTTACGCTTTGTTTCTCGTTGTATATTCATAATATTGATATTTTGAGTTAGGTAAAGTCCATTACTTAGAGTACCGATATGAACGGAAGAGTTGTTCCGTTTGATAAAATATTTACCATTCTTAATATAAGTTTCATAACCTTCACAATCTAATATTGGAACTGAAATTATATTACGAATAATGTTCGGTACATAAAGGACTTTGTTTAATACTAACTCAAAACTACCTAAATCTAATCTAATTGTGCCTAAAGCTCGAGCTTCAACGTTTGAGCCATCGCCGATCTTCAAGACACATTCTCCTTCTTTGAGTTGTTGGACTTCACTTAGCATCTGTACATCATTACAGATATGAGTTCCACAACCGGTATCAAGTACCCAAGAACTAGAATTAATAGAAAGATTTACTTCAACGAGAAAGATACCTTTCTTTAGAGTAGCCTTGTACTCTGGGCAGTTTCTCCTCCAATGTCCCGCTTTGCCACAATGGAAGCAAACATCCTCTTTCTGATCACGCTTCTTCTTTTGGGCCTTCCCCTTCGAAATGCCACCAGTGGGCCTAAGGGGTTTCTTCTTCTTCTTTTGGGCTTTCTTGCCCTTACCTTTAGAAGGCCCAGAAGAGGAAGATGGAGCATTCACCATCAAAACCTTATTGTCCTTCTTGATCGTGCTTTCAGCAGTCACAAGCTGACTAATCAGCTCAGCTACAGTAGCACCAGCATGATTCATGTTGAAGTTAAGGACAAATGGGTTGAATGATGGTGGGAGCGAAGCTAGCAACAAATCCACTGAAAGCTCATCTTTCAGCGGCATGTCCATGGAGGCAAGTTTCTCAGTAAGGGCAAGAAACTTGAGTCCATATTCATGGACACTTGAACCTTCCCTCATTCTCAAGTGGAATAATTCCTTTGAAGTGTTATACCTTGTAACACGTTCATGAGGGCGGTAAAGTTGCTCTAAGTGGTCGTAAATCTCCCAAGCAAATTCCATGGCCTCATGTTGTCTTTGCAAGTCCGGAGACATGTTAGCCAACATAAGGCAACGGGCTTGGAGATTATCATCCTTCCACTTCTGAATCGCGTCCCGCTCGGCCCGAGTGGGAGCCTCCCCTTCAGGAGTAGGCTCCCCTTCGAAGAGAACATAAGTTCTCTTCTCAGAATCTAAAATGATTTTTAGATTCCTCAGCCAATCAGAATAGTTGGGACCAGTCAACTTGTTTGACTCGAGGATCGATACAAGAGGGTTTTTGGTTGCCATTTCAAAACACGTAGAGAATCACAGAATCTACGACCTAAATGGTGAAACAGAGAACTAGTGAGCATGCTGAATTATAACGATATACAAAAGATAAGGTCTTTAATCTATTGTAGCTCCCACTGTTTTTCAAAGATCTAGAATTCCCAAAGATCTAAGAGGAACATGTTTCCCAATGGGTACTAAGATCCTAGGCATTTTACCTCGAACCCACGACTCGCGGACATTCTAAGTAAGAACCCTAGGTAGGTACAACTTACCAATTCTAACACCTTTAGAACTCTCAGTAATTGTTTTTTGCATCACCTATCTTTCAATATGGACCCACGACTCGTGCGACATCCATATTTACTTAGGTGTTAAGCTAGACCCATCAATCATAAGATCATGACCAAAACTTAGTTCGAACGACCCACGACTCGCGGACATCGCCCTTGCCAAAATTGACCACGAAATATTGATCATTTAAAATGATCAATTAGGTAACTAAGAACTAATAAGCTCCACTAGCTATCCCACGACTCGCGGACAATAACTAGCTTTACTTACTAAACTTAAAACCTATTGATGGAATGCTAGGAATTTAATTCAAAACTTGCATCTCGAATTAAACACCTATTTGTTCGAAATTAGCTTAATATTTAATGGGAATTTTCGAATCAACCGGAGAGTTGTCCGGTTCGACCTCACCAACATATATGTTATCCAATTTTATTAGTCTTGATTAATGCAAGTACACTTAAATGCATTTCAAACAAGCACATAAACAGATAACATGTCCTAGCATGATACTAACATGTAATGATCATGGGTTCTACCTATCTTATGCGTGATATGTGGGAGCCACTCCACAATCACAAGTTCTAACATACATGCCACATAAACAGTTCAAATCACATAAGGGAAAGCGGTAACAAAATACGAGCCCTATCTCTATTACATTTAACAATTGAGATTCCCCTCCCTAACATTTTGAGGGGTCTTCACTTATGGCCTCCTTGTTACTTGAATGTGGTCCATCTTACTCCATGGGTGCATTGTCTCCAAAATGAACATAAAACCTCACCACCTATCTCTACTCTCAAATTACAATAAAAAGAAAAAGACATAAAGTAATAAGGCTCAATCTTCATATTGGCCTTAGACAATTACACGGGGCATACCCCGGCCTCAAAAACAGTAATATGGAAAGCCACATAATAAATCACATAACAGTACGCACATAAGTGAGGCTCCAACCTCAATTGAAAAACGCAACTATAGGGCTCCAACCCCAATTGAAACCATTCATGTGCATAAATTAAAACCATACATAGATCTAAACCCATGATCACCTAACATGCTTTTGCGAGAATTTAAATTTAGCCAATAAATTAAAATTCTCGTTTCAAGTCCTAATGACTCAAAACACGACTTAGATGCAATTCTTGTTCAAGAGCCTTTTCAATAAAACCCGAAAAACATTAAACTAATAAAATTCCAATTAATTTCCAAAATTAATAATTTTATTCTTTCATTATTTTCAGAAAATAATATTCATAATTTTTCCAAAAACCAAATCGCTTTAATTTCTCAAAAATCCCAATTTAATCAAAATTTTAAAATAATTTTATTTTACCAAAACTGATTTTAAAAGATAAAATTAAAATAAAATTAAATCGGGATTTTTCGGACCGAAAAACACGAAACACGAAAACACGAATGCACGGGCCCGGGATGACGCGGGATCGCCCGCCCGCCGCGCAGGAGCGCGCGCTAGGCGCGCGCCAGCGCTGCGCACAGCCGGCAGCGATTGCCGCCAGCGTGCGCGCGCCAGGCGCGCCCTTGCGCGCAGATGTGCGGCGCGGGCAGGCAGTCCCGCCCATCCCTGGGCGGGCGCTCCCGCGCGGTTGCGGGAGGAGCAGGCGGCTGTCCCGCACGGTTGCGGGACAGGCGAGCAGGGCGCCTAGGCGGGCGGGGAGGCCTCCCGCGCGGATGCGGGAGGGCTGGGCGGCGGTAATGGGGTTTGGGCGTGCGACGTGCTAGCACGCCCAATCCCATTCTTTTCGTGTCCCGTTTCGTATTTCCGGGTTTTTCCAAAAACCCGTTTCAATCCAAAATTAAAAAATTCGATTTAAACAAATTTCAACTAAAACAATTTTTCAAAAAACACGATTTGAGAAAACAGTTTTAGAAATTCAGGAAAAATTACAGTTTCGTAATTCAGGCTTTCTAAAAGAACTCATGAATACCTAATTCGCATCTAAGCCTAAGAATTTCTACCAAATTCAGAATAATTGAGACGAATCAGAAACACGATTAACGAGGTGGCTCTGATACCACTTGTTGGGAAATACGAATCAGAAAGCAGCGGAATTTAAAAAAATTTCCCAACAAAAGGACCTTGAACTCGCAATCGTGTAACCAAATTCGTAAAGATAGAAAACTTACTTTTCTATTATTCTTTCTTGAAGCGTTTCAAGCCACCCAAGAACGCTCTTCACGCGGCTTGATCCCCTCTCCTTGGTAAAGCTCGAATCTTCAAACTTCTAACTTGAAGTCTCTAGAGAAAGTCCACCAACTTGATCACAATCTAACTAGTAAGGATGCTAGTTCTCTAGTTAGTGTTTGGGCTTAACCTAGGGTTTAATTTAATCTTGGAGAAAGGAAGGTGTTCAACACATGAACCAAGAATTGTCTATTAGCTCTAAAGGGGAGCTCGAGCTCCCCTATATATAGGCAAGGGGGTGCCGAAATTCCTAGTCCTTTATGGGCTAGGATTTTGGTCCCTCTCTCCTATTACTTGAGGATCAAGTATTTTCAACCTTGACTTTGAATTCTAATTCTAGTCAACTTTGAAGAGAGCTTAAAAATATCCAAACTATTTTTGGATAATTTTATACTTTATTTATTATAAAATAAATAACTTATTTTATCTAATTAATTAATTCATAATTAATTAACTAGATTATTTTCTCCAAAATTAGACTTTCTTCTTAATTCAAAATTAAACCAAAGTCTATTAAATAATTAACTAATTAATTATTTAATATATATATAATATATATATATATATACACGTGTGCGACACGTGTCACAGTGACACGTGTCACTCACGTGATCCACACGTGTGAATTCACACGTGTGGAACCCTCTTGGTCCGATTAACTCGTTTAATCATTTTCAAGCCTCAACTCATGTAACCAAGTTGTTGTGTGTGACCCTCTAGGTTCTCAATTCAATTAGCAGTGACCCCAATTAATTAATTCACTAATTAATTAATCAGTCCACAGATTAAACGACCATAGTCTAGCAACAGGTGTTTAACCCCTAGCTGAATTGGAATGTTCGGATTCGACAGAACCTTTAAGTCATTGAATCATGTGAGATACAATCCTCCTACTTACTATCTCTCAACCAAGATCTAGGGCAAGGGAATAATCAGAACCCTAATAATCCGGTCTTAAAGCTAAGTGCATTTCATATCCATTTGATCTCAATCCAAGAAACCCTTTTCTTGATGTCTTGATCTACTGCCTTGGCCAAGGACTCCATATGGCATATGAATGACTTACACAATAAGAGATCACCTTGCAAATGCAAGTGTAGGTCCTTTCTTGATTCTCATTCACTTTCATGAATCACTTGTGCAGCCCCAGCATAAGCCTTGAATCAGTTGTCTAAGGCGACACCCTTTAAAGCTTATACCTAAGACTACAGAGTTAACTCATAAAGTGACAAGGAACCTCAAGTCTAAGGATCAATTAATCACATCAATGACTCGTGAGATATTTCCTAATCTGGAAGTTTCCATTTCCTGAAATAGAAACTTCCTTTCCCATTTAGGAATGTTCTCACACGGGGCACCTCAGTGAACTTACTTATTAAAGTAAGCACCCTCATGTATCACGCACGTATCAACTATACACTTTGCACCTCCATGAAACAAGGTGGTCCTTCTTAAGGGCGTGATCCCACAAGCAAGCCTTAGAGGAGTCAGGTTGACACTCCCACTGTCTGTAGGACTCATCGGCTTGGAGTATTTTACTAATCATGACTTATGTGATATAGGGCTCGTTTCATGAACCATTTCACCTAAATGGTAGAGTCCTAAAAGTCATCAGGATTAGGGGAGTTCTCATGCATGCACAGCAAAAGTAAACGCATACCAAACAAGAGCATATAAAGAAGTGTTGCCTCAATTCGTTATTTCATTCAAAGATTGTCTGTGATTACAATAAGGAAAAGCACAAAGCGGATATACAATCGGCTTTCTAGGGCACTATTCCTAACAGCTTTTTGGCTCCTCTTGGTGAATAAAATGAAATAGGATAGATATTAGCTGATTAGGGGTTAAGTGAGGGTCATATGGGTCTAAGAATTTCTTAATTTGGTTAAGTATAAGTCAAGATATGATTAAAAATGGTGAGGGATGGTCAATTAGGCGGGTGAAACATGTTTCGGGGAAAATTCGAGGGTCCAAACAAGCTTTGAAAAATAAGAGTCTTGGTTTATTAAACTTGAATCGTTGATACGAGTTCAACGAAGTTGACAGAACTTGAATCCGAGTTCCCGAGCTCAAGATATGCCACCCAGAACCAGAGGTGCGCTAAATGCCCTTTAGCCCCTGTTTCGGTCCCGTTCCCAAAATAAAATTCAAAACCATAACAAACAAGTCCGAAATCATGAAACGAGAACATAGGCATGTTCATAACACATAAATCTCCAACATACCAAATTTTCACGAAAATCGGAAATCAAATCAAATAAGAACGACACGCGATCACATCACATAAGAGCATAACGTTCAAAAATTCATAAAAGTTCATATCAAATAATTATAACTTCAAGATTAACAAATAAAATAGAAATAAAACACATAAATGCATGATTAAATTAATTTAAATGCGTAATTAATTATCACATACGTCATACCTGTACGGATGAAAAGTCGTGGCGTTACAAATCGTACCTTACTTGAAATGACCCGAGCTATGTTAACCGAAGCCAATGTCCCAAATCACTTTTGGCCCGAAGCTTTTGCCACCATAACCTATCTCACAAACCGGTTACCCACTAAAATCCTTGCCCAGAAGACACCATTATCAGTCCTAGAAACCCAAACTAAAGTACCACCTCACCTTACCCTGTCACCTCGGATTTTCGGGTCCACTGTATTTGTCCATGTTCCAAAATCTGACCGAACCAAACTGGATCCCTGTGCGGTGAAGTGTGTTTTTGTGGAATATACCCCCCATTAGAAGGGGTATCGATGTTATAACTCGGTTACCAGGCGTGTACATGTCACTATGGATTGTGACTTTGTGAAAACTAAATACTACTTCCTTACCCCGTCCAGTGTTCAGGGGGAGAGTCAGAATGAATCCCTGTACTAGCTGAGCTATCCTGATTCGAGTGATCCAGTACCTACATCCAAGTCTAAACAAAGCAAAGAAGATCTCAGTACCACCATCACACCAATGCCTAATGATCCTCCTTACTATGATGTCCAAACCGAGGTAACTGAAACTCTGAACTCGCTCTCTGATATTCACAATAATATTGATACCACAAATGCTGATGATACTATTTCTGAGAATGTAACAGTGAGTCACAAATATTCTTTACCACAGCGAAGTAACAAAGGGATACCTCCACACAGATACTCTCCCAATCAGTCAAATATCCCATAGGGAACATGGTTAGAGGGAGCATGTCCAGAGTTGTTAACGCATTCTTGGGAACCTCTGCAAAGAAGTAATCCCAAGAACGGTATAGAAAGCCAGACAGGATAAAGAATGGGAGAAGGCCATGAGTGTTAGGAATAGTGCCCTAGAAAGCCGATTGTATATCCGCTTTGTACTTTTCCTTATTGTAATCACAGACAATCTTTCAATGAAATAACGAATTGAGGCAACACTTCTTTATATGCTCTTGTTTGGTATGTGTTTACTTTAGCTGTGCATGTATGAGAACTCCCCTAATCCTGATGACTTTAGGACTCTACCATTTAGGTGAAATGGTTCATGAAACGAGCCCTATATCACATAAGTCATGATTAGTAAAATACTCCAAGCCGATGAGTCCTACAGACAATGGGAGTGTCAACTTGACTCCTCTAAGGCTTGCTTGTGGGATCACGCCCTTAAGAAGGACCACCTTGTTTCATGGAGGTGCAAAGTGTATAGTTGATACGTGCGTGATACATGAGGGTGCTTACTTTAATAAGTAAGTTCACTGAGGTACCCCGTGTGAGAACATTCCTAAATAGGAAATGAAGTTTCTATTTCAGGAAATGGAAACTTCCAGATTAGGAAATATCTCACGAGTCATTGATGTGATTAATTGATCCTTAGACTTGAGGTTTCTTGTCACTTTATGAGTTAACTCTGTAGTCTTAGGTATAAGCTTTAAAGGGTGTCGCCTTAGACAACTGATTCAAGGCTTATGCTGGGGCTGCACAAGTGATTCATGAAAGTGAATGAGAATCAAGATAGGACCTACACTTGCATTTGCAAGGTGATCTCTTATTGTGTAAGTCATTCATATGCCATATGGAGTCCTTGGCCAAGGCAGTAGATCAAGACATCAAGAAAAGGGTTTCTTGGATTGAGATCAAATGGATATGAAATGCACTTAGCTTTAAGACCGGATTATTAGGGTTCTGATTATTCCCTTACCCTAGATCTTGGTTGAGAGATAGTAAGTAGGAGGATTGTATCTCACATGAATCAATGACTTAAAGGTTCTGTCTAATCCGAACATTCCAATTCAGCTAGGGGTTAAACACCTGTTGCTAGACTATGGTCGTTTAATCTGTGGACTGATTAATTAATTAGTGAATTAATTAATTAGGGTCACTGCTAATTGAATTGAGAACCTAGAGGGTCACACACAACAACTTGGTTACATGAGTTGAGGCTTTAAAATGATTAAACGAGTTAATCGGGCCAAGAGGGTTCCACACATGTGAAATCACACGTGTGGCTCACGTGAGTGACACGTGTCACTGTGACACGTGTCACACACGTGTGAATATATATATTATATATATATATGTATTAAATAATTAAATGTGTTAATTATTTAATAGACTTTGGTTTAATTTTTGAATTAAAAAGAAAGTCTTATTTTGGAGAAAATAATCTAGTTACTTAATTACGAATTAATTAATTAGATAAAATAAGTTATTTATTTTAAATAAATAAAGTATAAAATTATCCAAAAATAGTTTGGATATTTTTAGCTCTCTTAAAAGTTGACTTGAATTAGAATTCAAAGTCAAAGTTGGAAAATACTTGATGATCAAGTAATAGGAGAGAGAGGAACCAAATCCTTGCCCAACAAGGATTAGGATCGGCGCCCCTCTCCCTTTTCCTATATATAGGGGAGCTCATGCTCCCCTTTAGAGCTAATTGGGAATTCTTTTGGTTCATGTGTTGAACACCTTCCTTTCTCCAAGATTAAATAAAACCCTAGGTTAAGCCTAAACACTAACTAGAGAACTAGCATCCTTACTAGTTAGATTGTGATCAAGTTGGTGGACTTTCTCTAGACACTTCAAGTTAGAAGTTTGAAGATTCGAGCTTTACCAAGGAGAGGGGATCAAGCCGCGAGAAGAGCGTTCTTGGGTGGCTTGAAACGCTTCAAGAAAGAACAAAAGAAAAGTAAGTTTCTTAATTCCTTCGAATTTGGTTACACGATTGCGAGTCCAAAATCCTTTTGTTGGAAAAAATTTTTAAATTCCGCTGCTTTCTGATTCGTGTTTTCCAACAAGTGGTATCAGAGCCACCTCGTTAATCGTGTTTCTGATTCGTCTCAATTATTCTGAATTTGGTAGAAATTCTTAGGCTTAGATGCGAATTAGGTATTCATGAGTTCTTTTAGAAAGCCTGAAATACGAAACTGTAATTTTTATTGAATTTCTGAAACTGTTTTCTTAAATTGTGTTTTGGAAAACCGTTTTGATAGAAATTAATTTAATTCGTGTTTTTTAATTTTGGATTGTTTTGGTTTTTGAACTAAAAGTACGAAACACGAAATCGTGTTACGAAAACGCGAGCCTGGACGTGCTAAGGCGTAGCACGCCAGGCCCGTGCACCCGCCGCCCAGCGGTCCCGCAACCGCGCGGGACTACCCGCCACTGCCGTCCGCCAGCGCCTAGGCGCGCGCCTAGGCGTGCCCGCACATCCCTCCCGCAACCGCGCGGGAGCCTGCCGGTCACGATCGCCCGTCCCCGCCCAACTGATGCGCGCGACGCGCGCGAGAATGAGCGCAGCGCTGGCGCGCGCGTCCATGCGCGCGATGCTGCACGTCTGCCGGGCTCGGTCTCGGGCGGGCGGGCGTGCAGTCCGTTCCAGGCCCTTCTTTTCGCGATCTTGATTTTCATGTTTAGTCCAATCCAATCCCGATTTAATTTTTCTGAAAAATTTTATTTATTAAATTTGAATTATTTTTGAAATAATTGTTTAAATTAGGATTTTAGAAATTTAAGCGATTTAAACTTTGAAAAAATTACAATCTTTATTTTCTGAAAATATTGAAAGAATAAAATTATTAATTTTCAGAAATTAATTGGAATTTTATTAGTTCATTGTTTTTCGGGTTTTATGGAAAAGGCTCTTGAACAAGAATTGAATCTAAGTCGTGTTTTAAGCTATTAGAGCTTAAAGCAAGAATTTTAATTTATTGGTTAAATTTAAATTCTTGCAAAAGCATGTTAGGTGATCATGGGTTTAGATCTATGTATGGTTTTAATTTATGCACATGGATGGTTTAAATTGGGGTTGGAGCCCTATAGTTGCGTTTTTCAATGGAGGTTCGAGCCTCACTTATGTGCGTACTGTTATGTGATTTATTATGTGGCTTTCCATATTACTGTTTTTGAGGCCGGGGTATGCCCCGTGTAATTGTCTAAGGCCAATATGAAGATTGAGCCTTATTACTTTATGTCTTTTTCTTTTTATTGTAATTTGAGAGTAGAGATACGTGGTGAGGTTTTATTTTCATTTTGGAGACAATACACCCATGGAGTAAGATGGACCACATTCAAGTAACAAGGAGGCCATAAGTGAAGACCCCTCAAAATGTTAGGGAGGGGAATCTCAATTGTTAAATGTAATAGAGATAGGGCTCGTATTTTGTTACCGCTTTCCCTTATGTGATTTGAACTGTTTATGTTGCATGTATGTTAGAACTTGTGATTGTGGAGTGGCTCCCACATATCACGCATAAGATAGGTAGAACCCATGATCATTACATGTTAGTATCATGCTAGGACATTTTATCTGTTTATGTGCTTGTTTGAAATGCATTTAAGTGTACTTACATTAATCAAGACTAATAAAATTAGATAACATATATGTTGGTGAGGTCGAACCGGACAACTCTCCGGTTGATTCGAAAATTCCCATTAAATATTAAGCTAATTTCGAATAAATAGGTATTTAATTCGAGATGCAAATTTTGAATTAAAATTCCTAGCATTCCATCAATAGGTTTTAAGTTTAGTGAGTGAAGCTAGTTATTGTCCGCGAGTCGTGGGATAGCTAGTGGAGCTTATTAGTTCTTAGTTACCTAATTGATCATTTTAAATGGTCAATATTTCGTGGTCAATTTTAGCAAGGGCGATGTCCGCGAGTCGTGGGTCGTTCGAACTAAGTTTTGGTCATGATCTTATGATTGATGGGTCTAGCTTAACGCCTAAGTAAATATGGATGTCGCACGAGTCGTGGGTCCATATTGAAAGATAGGTGATGCAAAAAAAATTACTAAGAATTCTAAAGGTGTTAGAATTGGTAAGTTGTACCTACCTAGGGTTCTTACTTAGAATGTCCGCGAGTCGTGGGTTCGAGGTAAAATGCCTAGGATCTTAGTACCCATTGGGAAACGTGTTCCTCTTAGATCTTTGGGAATTATAGATCTTTGAAAAACAGTGGCAGCTGCATTAGATTAAAGACCTTATCTTTCGTATATCGTTATAATTCAGCATGCTCACTAGTTCTCTGTTTTACCATTTAGGTCGTAGATTCTATGATTCTCTACGTGTTTTGAAATGGCAACCAAAAACCCTCTTGTATCGATCCTCGAGTCAAACAAGTTGACTGGTCCCAACTATTCTGATTGGCTGAGGAATCTGAAAATCATTTTAGATTCTGAGAAGAGAACTTATCTTCTCTTCGAAGGGGAGCCCAGTCCCGAAGGGGAGGCTCCCACTCGGGCCGAGCGGGATGCGATTCAGAAGTGGAAGGATGATAATCTCCAAGCCCGTTGTCTTATGTTGGCTAACATGTCTCCGGACTTGCAAAGACAACATGAGGCCATGGAATTTGCTTGGGAGATTTACGACCACTTAGAGCAACTTTACCGCCCTCATGAACGTGTTACAAGGTATAACACTTCAAAGGAATTGTTCCACTTGAGAATGAGGGAAGGTTCAAGTGTCCATGAATATGGACTCAAGTTTCTTGCCCTTACTGAGAAACTTGCTTCCATGGACATGCCACTGAAAGATGAGCTTTTAGTGGATTTGTTGCTAGCTTCGCTCCCACCATCATTCAACCCATTTGTCCTTAACTTCAACATGAATCATGCTGGTGCTACTGTAGCTGAGCTGATTAGTCAGCTTGTGACTGCTGAACGCACGATCAAGTAGGACAATAAGGTTTTGATGGTGAATGCTCCATCTTCCTCTTCTGGGCCTTCTAAAGGTAAGGGCAAGAAAGCCCAAAAGAAGAAGAAGAAACCCCTTAGGCCCACTGGTGGCATTTCGAAGGGAAAGGCCCAAAAGAAGAAGCGTGATCAGAAAGAGGATGTTTGCTTCCATTGTGGCAAAGCGGGACATTGGAGGAGAAACTGCCCAGAGTGCAAGGCTACTCTAAAGAAAGGTGTCTTTCTCGTTGAAATAAATCTTTCTATTAATTCTAGTTCTTGGGTACTTGATACCGGTTGTGGAACTCATATCTGTAATGATGTACAGATGCTAAGTGAAGTCCAACAACTCAAAGAAGGAGAATGTGTCTTGAAGATCGGCGATGGCTCAAACGTTGAAGCTCGAGCTTTAGGCACAATTAGATTAGATTTAAGTAGTTTTGAGTTAGTCTTAAATAAAGTCCTTTATGTACCGAGCATTATTCGTAATATAATTTCAGTTCCAATATTAGATTGTGAAGGTTATGAAACTTATATTAAGAATGGTAAATATTTTATCAAACGGAACAACTCTTCCGTTCACATCGGTACTCTAAGTAATGGACTTTACCTAACTCAAAATATCAATATTATGAATATACAAAGAGAAACAAAGCGTAAGAGAGATGACAAAGTTTCAGCTCCCTTATGGCACGCTAGATTAGGATACATTTCCAAGAACAGAATTAGCAAGATAAACACTTTAGGATCATTCTCTGAAAATGATCTCAAAGAGTTAACTTCTTGCGAATCCTGTCTCAAAGGAAAAATGTCCAAAGTTCCTTTTAAAGGAACTGTGGAACGTGCCACTAAGGTTTTGGATTTGATCCATACTGATGTTTGTGGACCGCTTAGTGTAAGCACTAGAAACAATCATCAGTATTTCATAACATTTACCGATGACTTTAGTCGATATGGTTATGTATACTTAATGAAGTATAAATCTGAAGCTTTTGAGAAATTCTTAGAATTTCAAAAGGAGGTTGAGAACCAAACTGGTCACAAGATCAAAGCACTTCGATCTGATCGAGGAGGCGAGTATCTTAGTGAAGAATTCCTTAACCATCTCAAAGATAATGGGATTATCTCTCAGTGGACTCCTCCGGGAACTCCTCAGCTTAATGGAGTTTCTAAGAGAAGGAATCGAACCTTACTTGATATGGTTCGCTCCATGATGAGTTTCACTAACTTACCACCTTCTTTCTGGGGTTATGCCCTAGAAAGTGCAGCAAAGATTTTGAATCTAGTTCCCTCTAAGTCAGTCCCTAAAACGCCCCATGAAATGTGGCATGGTAAAATCCCTAGCTATTCTTACTTAAGAATTTGGGGTTGTCCTGCTTACGTGAAGAGGACAGTGGGAGATAAGTTAGAATCTCGTTCTAACTTATGCTACTTTGTAGGTTATCCTAAGGAATCCATAGGATACTACTTCTATGATCAATCTGAGCAAAAGGTGTTTGTTTCCAGAAATGCCACTTTTCTTGAGGAACCGTTCCTTAAAGAAAAGAAAGGCAAAATCATAGAATTAGAAGAAGTACAAAGTAACCCCACGCCACCCACTGAAGAAACGTCCCCTACTGATCAACCACAACCAATCACAAATTTTGATACACACGAAAATCCTCCTCTAAGGCGTTCTGAACGCACTCCTAGACAGTCGGAGAGATGGTATGGATTCTTGCATGAAATCTCTCAAAGGGATAATGATCCTTTAACGTATGAGGAGGCACTTTCAGATTCTGACTCTGAACAGTGGATAGAAGCCATGAAATCCGAAATGGATTCCATGAACTCCAACCAAGTTTGGACCTTGGTAGATTTGTCTGATGGGGTCAAACCAATAGGTTGCAAATGGATCTTTAAGAGAAAGCTTGGAGTTGATGGAAGCATTGCAGCCTATAAAGCAAGACTGGTTGCAAAAGGATTCACTCAAAGACCAGGTGTGGACTTTGATGAAACCTTTTCACCAGTTGCAATGCAAAAGTCCATTCTAATCATGCTTGTCATTGTTGCATATTATGACTATGAGATATAGCAAATGGATGTGAAAACTGCCTTTCTCAATGGTGACATTGACAAAGACATTTATATGGAGCAACCCATAGGTTTCACATTCAGTGGGAATGAGCAAAAGGTTTGCAAACTCCAAAGATCAATCTATGGATTGAAACAGGCTTCTAGGAATTGGAACATTCGATTTGATGAATCAGTCAAAGCGTTTGGCTTCATTCAAATTTCGAATGAATCCTGTGTGTATAGAAAGGAATTGGAGACCTCAGTGCAATTCTTAGTACTTTATGTTGATGACATCCTTCTTATTGGGAATTCGAAGGATGACATGAAAGTGACTAAGTTATGGTTATCGAACCAATTCGAGATGAAAGATCTTGGTGATGCGTCCTATATCCTTGGAATTAAAATCTATAGAGATAGATCTAGAAGGTTAATAGAACTATCACAGTCGATGTACATTGACAAAGTATTGAAGAGATTCAATATGGAGTCAGCAAAGGTTAAGAGCCTTCCTATGAGTGTAGGAACATGTCTTTCAAAGAAGATGTGTCCTAAGACTAACCTTGAGAATGAGAGAATGACTCATACACCTTATGCGTCAGCAATAGGTAGCATAATGTATGCAATGTTATGTACTCGACCGGATGTGGCTTATGCACTTAGTGTGACAAGTCGTTTCCAATCTGACCCTGGAGATGGTCACTGGGCTACCGTGAAGAATATTCTTAAGTACTTGAAAAGTACTAAAGATTTATTCTTAGTTTACGGAGGTCAGAAAGATCTTACTGTCGAAGGATACTGCGATGCAAGCTTTGCATCTGACTTAGATGATTTTAAGTCAATGTCAGGATACATTTTCTGCCTGAACGGCGGAGCAGTGAGTTGGAAGAGTTCCAAGCAAACAACCACTGCAGATTCGACCACTGAGGCCGAATACTTAGCTGCAAATGATGCAGCTAAGGAAGGTGTTTGGATTAGAAACTTCATTCAAGAGTTGAATGTTGTTCCTAGCATGAAAGACCCCATTAATGTGTTTTGTGATAACACTGGGGCGGTTGCTCAAGCAAGAGAACCAAGGTCTCACCAACGGACCAAGCACATTATGAGAAAGTATCACCTAATCCGTGATATTATCAAAAGAGGAGATGTGCAAATCGAGAGGGTCACATCAGCAGAGAACGTGGCAGATCCACTTACTAAACCACTTAGTCGAGAAGCTTTCCAAGGTCATCTTCAGAAGATGGGACTTAGAGTAGCTTTAGAATGGCTTTGACGGGCAAGTGGGAGATTGTTAGGAATAGTGCCCTAGAAAGCCGATTATATATCCGCTTTGTACTTTTCCTTATTGTAATCACAGACATTCTTTGAATGAAATAACGAATTGAGGCAACACTTCTTTATATGCTCTTGTTTGGTATGCGTTTACTTTAGCTGTGCATGTATGAGAACTCCCCTAATCCTGATGACTTTAGGACTCTACCATTTAGGTGAAATGGTTCATGAAACGAGCCCTATATCACATAAGTCATGATTAGTAAAATACTCCAAGCCGATTAGTCCTACAGACAGTGGGAGTGTCAACTTGACTCCTCTAAGGCTTGCTTGTGGGATCACGCCCTTAAGAAGGACCACCTTGTTTCATGGAGGTGCAAAGTGTATAGTTGATACGTGCGTGATACATGAGGGTGCTTACTTTAATAAGTAAGTTCACTGAGGTGCCCCGTGTGAGAACATTCCTAAATGGGAAAGGAAGTTTCTATTTCAGGAAATGGAAACTTCCAGATTAGGAAATATCTCACGAGTCATTGATGTGATTAATTGATCCTTAGACTTGAGGTTCCTTGTCTCTTTATGAGTTAACTCTGTAGTCTTAGGTATAAGCTTTAAAGGGTGTCGCCTTAGACAACTGATTCAAGGCTTATGCTGGGGCTGCACAAGTGATTCATGAAAGTGAATGAGAATCAAGATAGGACCTACACTTGCATTTGCAAGGTGATCTCTTATTGTGTAAGTCATTCATATGCCATATGGAGTCCTTGGCCAAGGCAGTAGATCAAGACATCAAGAAAAGGGTTTCTTGGATTGAGATCAAATGGATATGAAATGCACTTAGCTTTAAGACCGAATTATTAGGGTTCTGATTATTCCCTTACCCTAGATCTTGGTTGAGAGATAGTAAGTAGGAGGATTGTATCTCACATGAATCAATGACTTAAAGGTTCTATCGAATCCGAACATTCCAATTCAGCTAGGGGTTAAACACCTGTTGCTAGACTATGGTCGTTTAATCTGTGGACTGATTAATTAATTAGTGAATTAATTAATTAGGGTCACTGCTAATTGAATTGAGAACCTAGAGGGTCACACACAACAACTTGGTTACATGAGTTGAGGCTTTAAAATGATTAAACGAGTTAATCGGGCCAAGAGGGTTCCACACGTGTGAAATCATACTTGTGGCTCACGTGAGTGACACGTGTCACACACGTGTGAATATATATATATTATATATATATATGTATTAAATAATTAAATGTGTTAATTATTTAATAGACTTTGGTTTAATTTTTGAATTAAAAAGAAAGTATTATTTTGGAGAAACTAATCTAGTTAATTAATTACGAATTAATTAATTAGATAAAATAAGTTATTTATTTTAAATAAATAAAGTATAAAATTATCCAAAAATAGTTTGGATATTTTTAGCTCTCTTAAAAGTTGACTTGAATTAGAATTCAAAGTCAAAGTTGGAAAATACTTGATGATCAAGTAATAGGAGAGAGAGGAACCAAATCCTTGCCCAACAAGGATTAGGATCGGCGCCCCTCTCCCTTTTCCTATATATAGGGGAGCTCATGCTTCCCTTTAGAGCTAATTGGCAATTCTTTTGGTTCATGTGTTGAACACCTTCCTTTCTCCAAGATTAAATAAAACCCTAGGTTAAGCCTAAACACTACCTAGAGAACTAGCATCCTTACTAGTTAGATTGTGATCAAGTTGGTGGACTTTCTCTAGAGACTTCAAGTTAGAAGTTTGAAGATTCGAGCTTTACCAAGGAGAGGGGATCAAGCCGCGAGAAGAGCGTTCTTGGGTGGCTTGAAACGCTTCAAGAAAGAACAAAAGAAAAGTAAGTTTCTTAATTCCTTCGAATTTGGTTACACGATTGCGAGTCCAAGATCCTTTTGTTGGAAAAAAATTTTAAATTCCGCTGCTTTCTGATTCGTGTTTTCCAACAATGAGGACTGAGATGGATGCTTTGATAAAAAAATGGGACTTGGGAAAAATGCCAACTACCCAAAGGAAGAAATCGGTCAGGTGCAGATGGGTATTCACTGTGAAACATAAAGCTGATAGCTCAGTCAAGAGATATAATGCCCGGTTAGTAGCAAAGGGGTACACTCAAACTTTCGGAATTGATTACTCAGTGGCGAAGTTAGATACTGTAGCACCCGGAACGCCGAGATGCCACACCCCCGCACCAAAAGTCTAGCTCACACATGAAATGGGTAGTCCATGTATGAACCGGACTCATGGCGAACGGGTGACAACAAAAACTCAAAAGCTAGGCGGGTACCCTCAAATACTACCAATAAACAATTCAGAGCAATAAAAGCGGAAACAATAGCAATCAATACTTATAGGTACCAACATTCATATATCAATACAATACCATCTCCAAGTATAAATCCAAGACATGCTACAAAATAACTAGTATCAATACAAGAACAAAGTATGAAGGTGAAGTGCTAGACCCGAATGAAAGACAAGCTAGACTCTACTTCCCGCTTAGCACGAACCTGCAAAAGCTGAAAAGTTGAGGTGTCAGTCCAACACGGACTGAGCGAGGGGTTTATAAATAAATATTAGCGCAATTACCATGCAAGCCATAATCTCGGGTAAGGGTTTATAAAATAGAAACAATATAAGTTTAATAGTAAAAGATAACTCGCTCGAGATTACAACTCATCAATTTAACAATACAATCAATTTAATTCAATTCAATCAGTGGCCCGGCGAGTGAGGGCAAATCTCCAACCTTTCTCCAACAGTGTACAATAATTCAGTTGTAATTAATTAAGTGATTAAGCAATATAAATTAGTGCACAATTAGCAATTCAATAGCTCCTTCACGCCACCCAATCAATCTGGATTGCAAGGCCCCCGTCGATATTGTCCGCTTTGGGTGGGAACCAAACCCCGAAGGAAACCACCCTCACGGTTTTGTTTCTCGCTGGTGGGAACCAGACCCCGAAGGGAACCACCAGGAGAAGGCCTCACTACCCAGTCTCATTGAGCATAGGATTCATGAGTCCCTATGCCCGGAACTCCTTCCTTCCCTAATCTCCTAGGGAATTCAGGGCATTCCAATTTGGTGAGGATAGCTCAAGAGTTGCCCGTCAGCCCTTGCTTTCCCGGTTGGCTCAATACACTACCCTCGCGCCCAAGTGAACATGTTTTACTCGCCAAAACAATCAATCAATCTATCAATCAATCGGTACAATTCGGTAAATCATTTGAAAACAATAAGGTTTTGGCAAAATATAGATATATAGATATATTTTGGCCGAAAGATCACATAGGGTTGTAAAGGTTCTATATATCTAGAAATTAAACCTCACCTGACGAGCGACGGAACAAGACAAAGATACAAAAAAGTGCCCAACGATCACTGATCTCCGCCCTAGAGAAAAACTGGACAAGAAAGGAAATAACGTGAACTCGTGGGACAAGACTCAATATGAAACCAAGTATGACGCACGGCAATGCTCATGTAAATAAGTAGAGCTAGCAATCAAGTGACACTTAGCATGTAAGAGAACCAATCAATATCTAAGAGATGAAATAAATCTCAAGGAGTCACATATTCATATCATTCAATCATTTCAAGTTCAATTCATATAGTGCATGGAATTACACAATAAAGTTTGAGCAATTATGTACCAAGAAGTGTCAAGTAAGAGCATGCTTATCAATTAATCCAGTATATACAACATATAATTCACATATGGGAGCCAAGAGAGTGAAAGGAAAGCAATAAGAAAGGTTTTGGTGAAGTTTGGCCAAAACCGACAATTTTGGGAAAATGCACATGTTGTGGGAAAACTGTAATATCTTAAATTCTAGAAGTGGGAATTGAGTTTTGCTTGTTGGGAATGAAAGTAGACACATAGACCTTTCCAACGCTATATGGCACGTTTTCTAATTCAAACCGAGGTGAAAATGACGTTGGTTCGAAGTTGGACAAAATGCAGGAAAAGGTGACATGCCCGTGTCACCAAAATACACTAAGCCGTGACACCCCTGTGTCACGGTACAGAAACTCAACCCAACGAACACCCCCGTGTCACGCTGAAGAGGGGAAAAGCGACACCCCCGTGTCACTGTACGCAGCAGAAGAAACAGGGCCAAAAACAGGGGATTGCACGGGAAAAGCTCCAAAATCAATCCCACTCTCAAACAAATGTAAGGAATCAACTTAAAACTAACACATAACATACATATAACTCATATTCTTCATTTAAGCCACATTAAAACCAAGAAATATGCTTTGATCATAGAAATTCATCAAAAGCAAACCCATATAATATCATGTCATCAACTTCTCATTTCCTTAAGAATTCATGCAAGCTTCAAGTATTAAGGTCCTAAACATGCTTCTAATCATTTACACACAAGAAATCATACCAAGATCATCAAACCCTACTCAATCAATACTTCAAGAATTCATACAAATCTCAATTCTACCTTGAATGAAAGAAGAGATGGAAGAGATGATGGTATGATGATGTTGATGCTCCAACTTATGCAACTTTCCTTCTTGAAATCAAGCTTGAAATGATGAAATCTCCTTCTTCTCTTCTATGGTGTTCCAAACGAGATTTAGTGTGTGTATGTGTGAAGTTTCTTGTATTAAATGAGGAATGAAATGCAAGAGATACATTGTATAAGATATATTATGTATGTAATGCAATGTATAGATATATATCCTATATGTATAAAGTAAAGTGGGTATTATGTATATAATATATATATAAATGTATATGTGTATATAATGGGAGTGTAAAAGTCTTGCATAAATGTTATTATTGCAACTAGCCCCTTATTAATTATTTAATTCCATGTTAGAAATGAGTGGAGTAAGGGTGTAAATGCAATTATATTATATAATGATCAAGTGGGTGCACTTACATATATAAGTTGTAGAAATATATAGTCAAGTATAACATATCTATCTATATAAACATAATGCATATAATGTTATGAAAATTATACAGTAACATATAATATCACATAATGATTGAATGGAAAAACCGGGGCGTTACAATTCTTCCCCCCTTAAAAGGACCTGGTCCCCAGGTCCACTGCCGAGTTTAAAAAATGATGCTCAAGCCAAAAGAGAACCCCGTCTCCTAAACACGAAATGAAAGAACCCCGTGTTTCGACAAGAAATGAGAGAACCCCGTCTCTCAACAAGAAATGAGAGAACCCCGTCTCTCAAACACACACGAAAACAAATCAAGGGAGCAAATTGTAAAAACATTCATATAAGTGTCACATAGGCAAGTAGAATCTTATTAATCACATAAGTACCACTCATAGACAACCAATTTGCAACTAACAAGAAATTAAACACACAATCAATAAGATCCGTGATGCATGTGATATGCATGATTAGGTGTACCGTTCACTTCTGATTGTGTCATGCGTGTAATGGATACCTTCTGCTATCACGTTTAGATCCGCGTTTACATCCTGCACCTCTCTCTCTAGCATACAAGAACGGACTTGAACAAGTGGCCTTGGTCTCCCGGAGGATAATCCCTTTCGCTTCGAGCACGTGTCAACTCGGTATTCATTACTTCCACATCGCAAGCATAAGCCCAAACGCCATCTACAATTCTCATAAGTGTGGTTATCGCCTCGACAATAAGCACAAAGAAGCTTTCCCGAAGATGTTGTTGAAGCCGGGGTACGTGAAGTTCCTAAACCTGACTCAAATGACCGATTCTTTTTCTTTCGAGACCTCCCTTGAGGTGTTGGGATAGGGTGAGAGATAGGCCGCTTCCCTTTGTTGGAAGTCTGTCCTAATTTTGAACCTGAAGCCTGCCCGGGTTGAGGATTAGATCTTCTTGCCTCCAAAGAGGTGGTGTCTCGGATCTTCTCTTGGGAGTCACCTGGGACTAATGCCCCCACCCTTTTAATTTTCTTAAGTGGTGACTTAGCTTGATTATCACTTCTTTCAAAGAACTTTGAGGTTTGTTGGTTCTGATACTCCTTAAAGGCTATCGAAATCTGGCCCGGCTGTTGTGATGAAGCTAGTGGCACTGAGGAAACATATTCTCTTATCTTCTGATCAACCAAACAAACTAAAGACTCGAAAAACTCCTGAGGTTGAACCGGAGGGGGTAAATGCGGGGAAACTCTAAACACTCGTGCACGATGAGGGTGACCTTGAAACATCCTGTAATCAAGACAGTAGATATGCATGTTGGATTAATATGCCGATGCAAGTAACGCACTTGAAAATAATAGAATTGACATATTGAAACAAATAAGTTCAATCGGAAAAACACATATGAGTAAAGAAATTTTTTTTTTTTTTTAAATTAACGTAGCGTATGATGCACGTGCCTGTGGATGCATTGAACCTGTCACCGTAGTTACATTTCATGTTTGCTGGGTTATAAATTTGTCTTGCGTCTGTTAATCATTTCTTGTTACCCACGGTCTTCTAATTCTTCAGAATTTGCTAGCATCAACTTGAACATTCCCATGGCTTGAGATTACAATTGCTTGAATCCAAAGTCCTCTACGCTCATGAAATTAGCATCTTGCCCTGTCTTTAATAATCGCTCTCCAATTATTGCCCGAGTCTTCTTCATAGTTGTCAGTTTACTCAAAACTTCCTTGGTTTCCTCTTTAGGAGTTCGAATAATTAATGAACTCTCTTTCCAATTGTTTTTACTTGGTCACCCGAAATCCACCCAGAATTCTTTACCTTTCATTATTGTTCCTATTTGTTGCTTCATGTCTGTTAACATGACCTCACCACACGACAATTCAGCTTGGATCTAGAAAATATCCAACCCGATAAAACCTTTAGCCTAATTGTCTTTCCAACTTTATCTCTGCTGTAATGCTGAACTTCCTTTATTCCTTCCTTGGTCGAAATCCTAAACCATACCATTTCCCATATCTTCCTTGCTTCATTTCCATGGAAGTTAAGCTTTGTTGCTTATTACCATAATTACCTCCTTGATCAAGATTTCCTTGCATTAGCTTGAATAATGGTATGGTCCCTAATTCGGAACTCTTGAACTCAAATTCTTCTCTACTTATGGAGTTAATTTCCCAACTTCCCTCGAAGAACCAATCTCCAAGTATTGTCCCGGTTCTTCTAAGTACCACCTTGATTGAAATTTCTTAAATCTATTCCTTAGTAATTGAATCAATTATGTGGTTTGTCTTCTTACTTGCCTACGCCTTGAGCATATAATTTCCACCCAAAAGTTCTCTATCTTCTTTTACCATTCTCATTTGTTGCAATAACTCCTTATTCCCTACTTCTCGCTCTCAACACGACCATTCAACTTGATTCTGGAAAATGAACTCAATCCATCCGATTATAGAACTCTAGCATTCTAACTTCCCATAACAGATTACTTGATTCCTTTAGCTCAACCATAATTACCGGAGTTGTTTTCTTCTCTTGTTTAGATTTCGCTCCCCGCCAACCAAGTTTCTTAAGTTGGCCACACTTCCAAGTCTTAAATAATTAGTTTTTCTAGATTCTTCCTTCACCTTATCCTTGAATAAAATAGACTTCCTCGCCCGGTTGATGCACTCTTTGTGGTAATATGAATTCCTATAGTTTGTTCTTTCGTTCCGGATCTTATCCTTGAAATCATAACCCGATGGAAGAGGTTAATTCCCCTCAGCTCCGCTTATGAAGTCCCTGGCCCATTATCTAACCCTTCCAAGCTCGAGAAATAGCACTTGTAATATACTGAGGTTGTCGTAAAGGTTGGTCGTGGTTGGATATCATTTCTACAACCTCTATTCACAACTTCCTTTGAAAATAAATGCATGTGGGTAAGACATGGTCATGTCACAAAATTGTCACATAATTAATGTCAAGAATTTAATATAAAATGCAACAGGAAATTCATCAATGTTTAAAATAAAACATGTTGAGCAAATAATTTCAATAATTCAAAATCAATTAATTGGCAATTAACAACATAATTCAACACAATGCTCAAATTATTCAATAACTCAAAATTTTCAAAAGATCCAAGTAGTCAAATAATTTCAAACAAGATGCAAAACCCTCAAATTAGCAATTAATTTCTATGCCGTTCGACCTAGACTCGACACGACACGACGCTAGAACCGCGGTTTTGCAACCGGGCTCTGATACCACCTAAGATGTAGCACCCGGAACGCCGAGATGCCACATCCCCGCACCAAAAGTCTAGCTCACACATGAAATGGGTAGTCCATGTATGAACCGGACTCATGGCGAACGGGTGACAACAAAAACTCAAAAGCTAGGCGGGTACCCTCAAATACTACCAATAAACAATTCAGAGCAATAAAAGCGGAAACAATAGCAATCAATACTTATAGGTACCAACATTCATATATCAATACAATACCATCTCCAAGTATAAATCCAAGACATGCTACAAAATAACTAGTATCAATACAAGAACAAAGTATAAAGGTGAAGTGCTAGATCCGAATGAAAGACAAGCTAGACTCTACTTCCCGCCTAGCACGAACCTGCAAAAGCTGAAAAGTTGAGGTGTCAGTCCAACACGGACTGAGCGAGGGGTTTATAAATAAATATTAGCGCAATTACCATGCAAGCCATAATCTCGGGTAAGGGTTTATAAAATAGAAACAATATAAGTTTAATAGTAAAAGATAACTCGCTCGAGATTACAACTCATCAATTTAACAATACAATCAATTTAATTCAATTCAATCAGTGGCCCGGCGAGTGAGGGCAAATCTCCAACCTTTCTCCAACAGTGTACAATAATTCAGTTGTAATTAATTAAGTGATTAAGCAATAGAAATTAGTGCACAATTAGCAATTCAATAGCTCCTTCACGCCACCCAATCAATCTGGATTGCAAGGCCCCCGTCGATATTGTCCGCTTTGGGTGGGAACCAGACCCGAAGGGAACCACCCTCACGGTTTTGTTTCTCGCTGGTGGGAACCAGACCCCGAAGGGAACCACCAGGAGAAGGCCTCACTACCTAGTCTCATTGAGCATAGGATTCATGAGTCCCTATGCCCGGAACTCCTTCCTTCCCTAATCTCCTCGGGAATTCAGGGCATTCCAATTTGGTGAGGATAGCTCAAGAGTTGCCCGTCAGCCCTTGCTTTCCCGGTTGGCTCAATACACTACCCTCGGGCCCAAGTGAACATGTTTTACTCGCCAAAACAATCAATCAATCTATCAATCAATCGGTACAATTCGGTAAATCATTTGAAAACAATAAGGTTTTGGCAAAATATAGATATATAGATATATTTTGGCCGAAAGATCACATAGGGTTGTAAAGGTTCTATATATCTAGAAATTAAACCTCACCTGACGAGCGACGGAACAAGACAAAGATACAAAAAAGTGCCCAACGATCACTGATCTCCGCACTAGAGAAAAACTGGACAAGAAAGGAAATAACGTGAACTCGTGGGACAAGACTCAATATGAAACCAAGTATGACGCACGGCAATGCTCATGTAAATAAGTAGAACTAGCAATCAAGTGACACTTAGCATGTAAGAGAACCAATCAATATCTACAAGATGAAATAAATCCCAAGGAGTCACATATTCATATCATTCAATCATTTCAAGTTCAATTCATATAGTGCATGGAATTACACAATAAAGTTTGAGCAATTATGTACCAAGAAGTGTCAAGTAAGAGCATGCTTATCAATTAATCCAGTATATACAACATATAATTCACATATGGGAGCCAAGAAAGTGAAAGGAAAGCAATAAGAAAGGTTTTGGTGAAGTTTGGCCAAAACCGACAATTTTGGGAAAATGCACATGTTGTGGGAAAACTGTAATTTCTTAAATTCTAGAAGTGGGAATTGAGTTTTGCTTGTTGGGAATGAAAGTAGACACATATACCTTTCCAACGTTATATGGCACGTTTTCTAATTCAAACCGAGGTGAAAATGGCGTTGGTTCGAAGTTGGACAAAATGCAGGAAAAGGTGACACGCCCGTGCCACCAAAATACACTAAGCCGTGACACCCCCCGTGTCACGGTACAGAAACTCAACCCAACGAACACCCCCGTGTCACGCTGAAGAGGGGAAAAGCGATACCCCCGTGTCACTGTACGCAGTAGAAGAAACAGGGCCAAAAACAGGGGATTGCACGGGAAAAGCTCCAAAATCAATCCCACTCTCAAACAAATGTAAGGAATCAACTTAAAACTAATACATAACATACATATAACTCATATTCTTCATTTAAGCCACATTAAAACCAAGAAATATGCTTTGATCATAGAAATTCATCAAAAGCAAACCCATATAATATCATGTCATCAACTTCTCATTTCCTTAAGAATTCATGCAAGCTTCAAGTATTAAGGTCCTAAACATGCTTCTAATCATTTACACACAAGAAATCATACCAAGATCATCAAACCCTACTCAATCAATACTTCAAGAATTCATACAAATCTCAATTCTACCTTGAATGAAAGAAGAGATGGAAGAGATGATGGTATGATGATGTTGATGCTCCAACTTATGCAACTTTCCTTCTTGAAATCAAGCTTGAAATGATGAAATCTCCTTCTTCTCTTCTATGGTGTTCCAAACGAGATTTAGTGTGTGTATGTGTGAAGTTTCTTGTATTAAATGAGGAATGAAATGCAAGAGATACATTGTATAAGATATATTATGTATGTAATGCAATGTATAGATATATATCCTATATGTATAAAGTAAAGTGGGTATTATGTATATAATATATATATAAATGTATATGTGTATATAATGGGAGTGTAAAAGTCTTGCATAAATGTTATTATTGCAACTAGCCCCTTATTAATTATTTAATTCCATGTTAGAAATGAGTGGAGTAAGGGTGTAAATGCAATTATATTATATAATGATCAAGTGGGTGCACTTACATATATAAGTTGTAGAAATATATAGTCAAGTATAACATATCTATCTATATAAACATAATGCATATAATGTTATGAAAATTATACAGTAACATATAATATCACATAATGATTGAATGGAAAAACCGGGGCGTTACAGATACAGTTCAAATGTTACTTTCAGTAGCTGCTAATAAGGATTGACCCCTTTATCAGTTCGATGTGAAGAACGTCTTCCTACATGGTAACATGTCACATGAAGTGTATATGGAACCCCCTCTGGGGTTTACAAGGGACTTTCGAAAAGATGAAGTATGCAAACTCCGCAAGGCTTTGTATAGATTAAAACAGTCACTGCGGGCATGGTTCGGCAAGTTTACACTGGCAATGCAACGCCATGGATATGTTCAGCGTAACTTAGACCACAACTTGTTTCTGAAAAAATGGAAAGAATTAATCACATGTCTAATTATCTACGTGGACAACATGATCATAACAGGAAGTGATACTGAAGAGATAAATCAACTCAGGGAGAATCTCTTCAAAGAATTCGAGATGAAAGACCTTGGGGGTTTGAAGTATTTTCTGGGGATCGAAGTTCTGTAGTTGAAGAGAGGGATTTTCATTTCACAGAGGAAGTATATCCTCGATCTGTTAGCTGAAACTAGTATGCTTGACTGCAAACCAGTCAAGACTCCGATACAGGTGAATCACAAACTGAAGATAGAAGAGAGTGGAGAACCAGCTGAAAAGGAACGATACCAACGCTTGGTTGGTAAGTTGATCTATTTGTCTCATACGAGATCGGGTATTGCTTATGCTTGTGGGGATTGTCAGCCAGTTCATGCACCAACCACAAAGGGAACAGGAATCATGTTTGGCAGACATGGTCATTTAGACATAGAAGCCTACACTGATGCAGATTAGGCAGGGAACCCAAATGACAAAAGATCCACCTCCGGGTTCTTTACACTAGTCGAAGGAAATATGGTGACATGGCGAAGTAAAAAACAGAAGGTCGTGGCTTTGTCTAGCGCAGAAGCAGAATTCAGAAGCATAGCGAAAGGTGTAACTCAGATATTTTGGCTGAGGAAACTAATAACAGAAATTGGCATGACTCCTTCAGGCCCGAGTCTTCTAAAGTGCTATAACCGGGCCGCTATCAGCATCTCGGAGAACCCTGTCCAGCATGATAGGACGAAGCATGTGGAAGCGGATCGACACTTCATTAAGGAAAAGCTGGAGAGTGGTATCATCACGATTCCGTTTGTCAGGTCAGAGGATCAGTTACCAGATATACTGACCAAAGCAGTCACGGTTCAGATATTTCAGTCAACACTAAGCAAGTTAAGGATTGATTACTCCATTACTTAACTTGAGGGGGAGTGTTAGATATGAAAGGTTTGACTTCTCGTATGTAATCCCTAATTGATAGTGATAGAACCCGATTTGTAGGGATTAGATTTACAGAGTTTACTATAAATTTAGATCTCATGTACGGTGTATGATACAAACAATTTTTACACAATGAATACAATCAAATTCTTCCCCAAATACCATGTTCTAACACTAACCTTTATTTCAAATTGTGGTGCTGAAATTGTAAAAATATAATCAAATCACTAAATATTAAGTTAAAATATAATATTAAATTAACTAACTATATATTAAGTCAAAATATACGATAATATTAATATAATCAAATATCACAGTCATATTGTTTAAACATCAAATATGATAATTTATAAAAATAAAACCTCGTACCTTAAGAAATTAAGTTAAAAATCTCGAAAAATTTTCAAATTTCATTAGTCTCATTAAGGTTTCAAACTCTGTTAGCCTCGTCAAGGAATTGAATTGCAACTTGATATTCTAAAAATAATTAATTCAAAATATAAGATTAAATTAATATAATTAATTTTTGAATTAATTCATTTGTCGCTTGCTCAAATATGAAAATTGTTAAAAATAGAAATTAAGTCAATAAGTTCAAGAATTTTTCAAACTTTATTAGCTTCGTCGAAAATTACAAATTTCAACTGTTTCGTCAAGAAATCGGATTACAATTTGATATTTTAAAAACTTTATTTTAGTTTTTCTTTTTATCGTCTCAAGGTATAAACCCTAATTAATCATGATATTGAGCATCTCATTGCTTGTGAGTAAGGGTTGGCAATGGGGCGGGTCCAATGGGTCTGAGACCCAGACCCGCCCCGCGAGACCCGTTAAGGACCCGCTCCAATGGGTCCTGGAGCGGGTCTGGGGCCAAAAAAATGGACCCGTTAATACCGGGTCCTTAATGGGTCCTTAATTCCGGGTCCTTAATCTATTTCAGTGAAAATGTCTTGCCAAGAAGTGAAGATTTTGATGTACTTAGTTGGTGGAAGACAAATGGGATTAAGTATCCTACTTTGCAAAAGATGGCGAAAGACATTTTAGCGATCCCTGTTTCACTAGTGCATCCGAATCCGCTTTTAGCACTAGTGGAAGATTGATTTGTCCTCATTGTAACAGGCTCAACCCAACTACTTTGGAGGCATTGATGTGTGCTCGACGTTGGTTATGGACTTCCGCTGGGATGAAGGGTAAGTAAAATTTATTTATTATTATATTAATATAATTTTGTACAAGTTGTTAATAATTCTTTGATTAATTCTTGTAGGTAATTCTCCACCACTATTTGATGATGAAGAAGAAGAAGATGTAGAAGAAAGTATTAGCGAATGTGAGACTGGTGTTGTAGGTGATTCTTTATGATTGAAGAGGTGGGAAAAATTTGTACTTGAATCTCAAGACGGTTCATTATAAATTGTAATTTGATGAGATTTCACTATGTAACTGGTGTGGTGGTACTTTTTTTATAAATGGTGTAAAGGTACGTAGTGCTTTTAAAAAAGATTATGATTAAGTGAATAAAATATTTATTTATAGAAGAAGAGTAATTTCGGATATATTTCAGTCATGAGGCAAAAGACATTTTCTTGAAGTCACATGAGAAGTTATATCATATATATATATACCATTGCAACTTAACTGACCCCTTAAGTCTATCTCTTTTGCATTGAAGACATATATAGTTGAGCCTTTCATCTTTATACAAAGACTGAATTACTACATATTAACTTTTTTAAGTCTCACATAATATGTTAATAAATATTAGAGCAAAATGCATTTTTGGTCCCATACTAATGGGCCATTATCACTTTTGGTCCCATTCTTTTCAAAAATGGTTTTTTTGGTCCCATAGTAATTTTTTTTGTCAATTTGAGGACTTCCATCAAATAATTGACGGAAGTCACTGTTCATCGATTGACGGAAGTCACTGTTCATCCGTTTGACAGAAATCACTGTTCATCCAAAAAATAAAAACACTGTTCATCCGTTAAATTTTTATTTTTTTGGATGAACAGTGATTTTTGTCAAACGGATGAACAGTGACTTCCGTCAATCGATGAACAGTGACTTCCGTCAATTATTTGACGGAAGTCCTCAAATTGATAAAAAAAAATTACTACGGGACCAAAAAAACCACTTTTGAAAAATATGGGACCAAAAGTGATAATGGTCCATTAGTATGAGACCAAAAATGCATTTTGCTCTAAATATTAATATTACAAGTATACTCCCTGGATCCGGTTCTTTTCACTCGTCGGTATACTTCGTTAAATTATATTTATCAAAATGAATTTAAATATGTTAAACGGATCTAAAATAGGTTGAACATATAAAAAACGAGTCGAACGGAATAAAATACGACAAATGAGACAAAAATGAATAAACGGGTCCAAAACAAGCCTAGACTGATACAGGATCCAACGGGTCTAAAAATGGACCCAACAGATCCAATGGGTTTGGATCGGGTCTGGATCCGTTTACGCCTTAACGGGTTTGGATCGGGTCCAGACCCGCCCCATTGCCAACCCTACTTGTGAGCGTGAGAAAGATCCGATTTGGATGCGGGATTGATACTAGAGAAAATTCCCTTTCATAAATACTCATTAATTATTTCCATATGCATAACTACCATGCCGAAAGTTCCCTTTGATGATTAGATAGTTCTACCTATATCAATTCTTGTCATACATTAGTCAATGTGATAATATTTATGAATAGGTGATTTTGGCCCACTCAGCAGACGGGCTAATCAACATATCACCAGGCTCAACAGGTTCACCTATGAGATGGAATGTAACCCTAACTCTCCCTAATTCGAAACAGATTGTTTCACTAGTAGAAACATGGGAAGCTTTTGGATAGGCGTTAGAATTCAAATAATTGAACCCATGAGGTGGAATGTAACCTTAACAACTCCCCCTCGTCTGTGACTTCCTGCTCCCCTCTGCTATAAAAGGGTTCCCAGTAACTCCATTCTCCCA
The DNA here is from genome assembly GCA_037501455.1 of Lantana camara. Lineage (NCBI taxonomy): Eukaryota > Viridiplantae > Streptophyta > Magnoliopsida > Lamiales > Verbenaceae > Lantana > Lantana camara. The sequence continues at coordinate 21,435,816 of CM074855.1, read as the reverse complement.
CTTTTAATATACCAAAAGTTCATATATACTCGCAACATTCGAAAATACTATCTGCTCAATCTCTTAGCATCTGGAAAACTCTTTAGTCAGTATTCATCATTCCTTTACTTTCATTATAGCTCTTTTTATTGTTTTTACAGTTTTTTCTATTAGTCTTGTGTATTGATCACCTATCCAAGAGTTAGTGATGCTAAAAACGACAAACATCATTAATATTAAAAATTTCAGAAAAATCACAAAATTCTATTGAATCAAAATTGCACAATTAAAATCAAAACCTCGTTATCAAGTATATAAAGTATAGATATAGATTACTGTATAATAATAATAATAATAATAATAATAATACCCTACCTAAAATCACACACAACGATATAATCATCACAAATTTAACATTCTAATCTACATTTCACTTAGTCGTAGGTCAACTAATTAAATAATATTTGCATTGTACTTGTTATTTAATTGATTCTCTCTTTAAAACTTGTATCAATTTATAAAATATTCACTTTCTTATTAAAGCAGTTGAGGCTGAATTAGGTTGAAACTAAAATTATAGATTATTTTTTCTCCTACTTCTTGACTACTTACCTTAGTTAGCGTACAACCTAGGCCGTGCGACTTAAATGAGCTCACATTGCAAATATAATTAATCAAGAACCGTCAAGAAATGAATGAGATAAAGATAAATACACATAAAACAAGTCACATCCCACAAAGCGATTGAAGAGAATAAGATACTCTTCCTACTAGGGCGAATTAATTCACGTCTACTTCGGAGCGTAGAAGACGGATTACAATATATAGGTAGATAATAAACTCTTGTAAGAGTCCGGCACAATACTTCGAAGTTATGGAATCACTTTATCATAGTTCGATTTTACTCCTGAACTTTTAACTTTTCTCACATTGTATCCTTTAGGTTTTAAAAAATCTCAATTTCAATCCTTTAGTCAATGGACGTTAAAAAATTGATAGAAAAAGGCGCGTATCACTCACGCGCCACTCACATTTTTTTTCTGTTAAAAAATTAACATTCGTTAGCTAAAGGACTAAAATTGAGATTTTTTGAAACATAAAGGATGCAATATCAGAAAAGTGAAAAGTTTGAGACCAAAATCGAAAAAGGGCATCTGTAGAGGACGAAAAATGATATTTTCCCTGTTAAAATAAAAGAATATATAATTTCTTTATACATGGTTTCGGACTTTCTTCATTGTTGATATCGAAATTAGTAGCATATTTTGTATTTTCGCATTGTGCATATATAATATACGGTTTATTTTAATTTATTGGGCTAATTCTAGTCACCCAATGTAGCACCCTCAATGACAGGCACCACATCCCCCGCACTATAAGACTAATCCACATATGAAATAGGCAGTCCATATATGAATCGGACTCACAGTGAACGGGTGACAAACAAAATGACAGTCCTGACTAGGCGGAAGCTAACCCTGGAGCAAACAACAATAACCAAAATGCGGAAGCAAGGAAATCATTCATGTAATATCAAAGAAATAAATGAAATCCAACGAGAATTTAAATACGGGTTCTGCTAATCGATACACCTGTCCTAACCTGTCCCGAATCAATACAAGACAACAACATAACAACGGGTTCAACTAGCTCTAGAACCTGTCCCGAAATAATATCAATTCAATAAGTGGCACACCGGCCAACAATAATAAGTCAATACAATACTTAGAAATAATATAATATGCAATGAGTGTAAGTGGTTGAGACTTGGACAATGACTCGACAATTCTAACTCCACCTAGTAACCAACACCTGCAAAAGGAACTGGAAGGAAAGGAAAGGAGGCGTCAGTCTACCACAGACTGAGTGAGGGGTTTATATAACTATTGGCGCAGATAACAGGCAAGTCGTAACCTCGGGTAAGGTTTTATTACAGAAAACAATATAAGTTCAAGAATACTTAGAACTCGCCCGAGATTACAACTATCAGATTAGACACTTTAATCAATTTTAATCAATCAATCAGTGGCCCGGCGAGTGAGGGCAATTCTCCAACCTTACTCCGACAGTGTACAATCATTCAGTTATTAAGTGATTAGGTGATCAAGCAATCAATTTACAGTGCACAAGTAGCAGTTTCAGTAACTCCTTCTCCCTCCGGTGATGGTGGGATTGCAAGGCCCCACCACCCAATCAGTTTGAGCATTAGGAACATAACTCCTATGCCCGGAACTCCTTCCTCCCCTAATCTCCTAGGGGGTTCAGGGGTCATCCCAATTTGGTGAGGATAGCGCTCGAGTTACCCGTCTGCCCATGCTTTCCTGGTTGGCTCAAGCCACTACCCTCGGGCCCACAGTGCAGTACAATATACTCGCCAAAACAGTCAATCAATACAGTACAATTCAGTAGATCAATGGAAAATCAATAGAGTTTAGAAAACTATAGATATATATAGATACTTTTTGGCTTAAACGTCACATAGGGTTGTAAAGGTTCTATATATCTAGAAATTAAACCTCACCTGGAATACCACGAGACAAGAACAAGAACAAGAACACTACGGTTGCCTATTCGATCCAGAAGTCTCCACCCTGGAAAAGAACTGTACAATAAAGGGAACAATATGTACCGGTGAGAGGAGACTCGATATGAACCAAATAGGACGCACGACAATGTTCACGAAATGATATCAGTAAGTTATGCAATGATTCAATATATAATAAATTATAAAAGTCATGAAATGTTCGGGTGTGCATTTAAGGTTCCAAATAACAATCAAATATACAATTAAAGCTACATGTATGATTCATGAACGTTAAGTTCGTATTTCAAATTAAATAAACATGTGGAATAATTATGCCAATTCATATATATTCAAACAATTCACAATTAAATCAATTAAGACAAGTAATCGATATGAAATAAGGCCCATAAAATCAATAAGTTAAGAATTCGAGTTTTCATATATCATACAATTCATAATCATCATTTAATTGAGCGTACAAGATCAAATTACAGTTTAAAGCAATTAACGTATAACATACAATAACTTCAGAAATTCATAAAAAATCAACCGGGTGTCCGATTGATGAACGGAAAGCGGTGATAGACTCACCACGACGAAAGCAACATGCTGTCCGGAAGGCGTCGGAATGTTGCCACCGTAGCTAGCCGAATGGCCACCGGCCACCACCGGAACACCGCCTCCGGTGGTCGGAAAAATCCCCGGAAGGACAGAAACGTGCGTCTCGACCTGCTTGACAAAAGCCCTCAAACAATTTCAGAAAATATCAAACACACCGGATTTCGTTGCGAAAAACCGAACTAAATCCCAACGACGAAAACTGAAATTAAACGCTAACCGCAAAACGAAAATGAAATCCGAGCATACTGTTGGAAAGCTTGTAACGAGCCCTTCAAAACCCCAGGTCAAATCATCGAAAAAATCATCGGAGAAAGGCCGCCGATTCACAGCCGGTTCGCCACCGGTTCACCACCGGTCCACCGCCAAAGGCCGATTCTCGAGTCGGGACCAACACTATCAGCTACGTCTCAACATTCCAAACAACTTTCGTGAAGGAGCAACCACCAAAAACCCACCAGAAAAGGATCAAATCCGCCGCCGAAGAGCCGCCACTGCACCTGTCTCCGGTTCAGCCACCTCCGGCCTTCGTTTGCTCAAACCGACACCGGAATCGAACTCAGGAGGCCAAAAGATGTCGGAAACCACCAAGGGCGGGCTGCAAATCTCGCCGGAAAGCGGCGGAGCTGCCACGCTACAGTAACGGCGCCGCCTGCCGTGACTTTCAGGCGGCGCGCGAGCCGCCGCCGCCGCTGGCCGGATGGTTGCGCCGGGACGTCTTCTAACAAATGGAGTGCCGCGTGTCGTCGGGAAAATGCCGGAACCCGCCGCGAAAGGCGGCTGAAACTTGCGCCACCACCGCCGCCGCCTGCAACTCGCCATAGCGCCGCCTCCACTGGTTTTCAGGCCATGATTTTGGTATCATCGTGACGGGCTCGTCGAGCTGATAAATTTCCACTACTCACACTTCAAATTCCGTCGAGAAACGAGCGAGAACGGGCTTGTGCGTGTAATTACACCTTGACTGCATGAATAGTGCCAGAGGAACGATTGAACGCTGGAGGAAGAAGCTGGATTGAAATGGCACGGATTACGAGGATTCGGGGTATATATCTCGGGTCCTCGTACGCAAAAACGGTCAGAAGAGCGGGCTAACGACGTCAGAATGGGGCAAACTTAGAGTCTACGGACTCGTCTCGATGTCCCGAACGCAAGGCAGGGGTCAAAAAGGTCAAACGCTCGACCGAACGAGAAATGACCGAAAAACCCTTGAAAGAGAAAATTATGAACAAGCCCCTAAACTCAAAAGGAGCTGCAAACCAGGCCACATAAATCACATAATTACATAATCAAACGCACAAGAAAGTCGACACGTGGCGTAATCCGTACACTGGAAGAGGGGGCATTACAACCTCTCCCCATTAAGAGGATCTACTGAGTGAAAACCTCGAGTTATAGTACTTCTATCCATCCCGGAGTCGTGTAGAGTCCTCATCGTGAAGTTTGCTCGCATTGTGTGTGTCTCGTTGTGGATGAGGTTCATCTGAACATTAGACAACTGTTTGCCTTAACTCTTTCGACCACCGTCGGGATACAATAGTTGTCATTGTTCCCAGAGCTCAATCACGTTGTATACTCGTCACTTGAAAGTCGTTGCCAGGTCCAGCGTGAAGCAACCGAGACAAACAAGAGAGAAACCCTATCTCTCAACACGCAAGCGAGAGAACCCCGTCCCTCGGCACACAAAAAGGAGAGAACCCCGTCTCTTGAGCACACAGAAAAGAGAGAACCTCGTCTCTCGAGCACATCATTGAGGGAACCCCGTCTCTCAACCTAAGTTTGACAGATCCCAAAATCTCCCAAACATTCTAGTTTGAGAAAATCCAGCATTTCCCAAACCCCTAAATTCGAGGGAATCCAGCATCTCTCGAATACCTAGGTACAAGAGAATCCAACATCTCTCGTGCACAAAAGTTGGAAAAAATCCAGCATCTTTCTATCACAGAATTAGAGAGAATTTAAATCTCCCTTCCACTTAAACAGAAGGAATGTAACATCCCTCTAGCACGTAAATACAATTACTAAAACATTCATACATATATATCAGAATAACCCAATTAAGAAATTACATCAATCATCACAGATTACAGTTTAGTAAGTATATCAAATAATAGCAAGAATTAATTAAATAAACAGTGCATGTATGCTTATGCCATGAATTATTAGTGTACCGTTCACCGTAGTAATAGAAATGATGTTGTGACTTAGTTCCATGGTTTGGATAGTCTGATCTCTAGCTGGCTTGATTTCCAACTTGTCTTTCATATCTTTAGTATATACTCGAATGAGAAAGTCAGACCCCTGGTTGACCCTATTCTCGATTCCATTCGGATCCTTACTCACCGTTATCTCCTTCAGTTAACCGAGTACTAGTTTATCCTACTTTTCTTAATAGTTGGGAAAATCCAATATCGACCCAATCTTCAATTCCTAATCCAACTCCATTCATTGACTTCAACTGGTTTTAATTCTTGTTGAGGACTTGATTAACTAGGAGTCATTGACACCGTCTTCAAGGAGGTTAGCTCGATTAAAATTCCTCTTACCAAAACTAACAAAGGCATCCATCAAAAGTTCCCTGATAATACCATCATTTTCGATGTCTGAATCACGTACTTATGAATTTCCAAACGAACCACTCTCGTTGATGCCTAATGGAAATCTTCAACCCGAGTGTAGTAGCTTGACATCCACTTTAAAGGTTTAACTGACAAAGCCGTCTCATTCTTTTCCTGTCACTATCTTTAAGTCTTTCATGTCCATCATGGCTTGTATTTCCATTGTTACCACGAGAAGTAACTTCCTCAACATTACGGTAAATTTAAGTGTATGAGTAGTCGCACTCTCCCCCTTAAGAATTTTCTATCTTAATTCCTTGAAATTATTACACTGCCTTGTGGATCGCAGATCCTAAATTTCATCATTTTTGCATCATTGGTTTAAATGATTCTAGTTGTTCCACGTGCCAGGTGATTTCACTCACAACTGCCTTAAAATGGTAGGTAGGAATAGCCACTTACTTCTCTCGTTCCATTCTTCCGCTCCACCTTCCAATTCTCGGTATTTCTTTTTCCTTTTTGATTCACAATTTACAACTCAAAATTTCTTATCTTCTTGATTCAAATGAGACTCGGTCAGAGTAATGCTTGAGGGGGAAGTAAAGAAGATTCCTATCAAATAAACACTAAATAATGCATGCCAGTTAAGAATGCCAATGCACGTAGTATGTTTTCAAATAATTAATAATGCAGCACATTTGAGCAAGTATGTCAATTGAAGAAGCGTATATAAATAGAAAATTTTAAATAAGATAAAGCGGTGAATGATGCACGTGCTTATGGATGCATTGAACCTGTCACCGTAGTAATGGAAGCTTTATCTCAGCACCTCATTAATTGTTTGTTGAATTATAAGCTTGTCTCGAACTGTTGATCATTTCTTGTTTTTCCTACGGTCTTCTAATCTTCAGAATCATCTAGCATCAACTTGGACATTTCCACGGCTTGGAATTATGATCTCTTGAACCTAAAGTCTTCTACGCTCATGGAATTAGCATCTTGCCTTATCTTTAATAATCACTCTCCAATTGTTGTCCGAGTCTTCTTCATGGTTTTCACTTTGATCAAAACTTCCATGGTTTACGCTTCAGGAGTTCAAATAATTAAATGAACTCCCCTTCCAATTGTTTATACTTGATCGCCCAAAAATCCACCCAGAAATTCTTTGTCTTTCTTTATCGTTTCCATTTATTGCTTCATGTCTTTTAACGTGACCCCACAACACAACAATTCAGCTTGGATCTGAAAAATACCCAACTCATCGGAGATAAAACCTTTAGCGTGATTGTCTTCCAATTTTTTTTTTTCCCACCGGATTGCTTGACTTCCTTTATTCCTTCCGCGATTGAAATCCCGAGCCATACCATCTTCCATATTTTCTTCGCTTCTTTCTTAATTGAATGCTCTTATGGAATCCAGTTGAGGAATCTTCGTAGTGTAGACCTACGATTTCAACTCGTGAGTCCAAACCATCATCACACGCCGCAAATCCCATCTCATCAAGGGTTCTTATCATCCGAACCAAAGCCCAGGAAAAGATCCCAACTTTTTAAAAATTTTATATAAAATCCTTGATGCATTCTTTACAACTCCCAAGTTAAAGGAAAGAGCTTGTGATAGATTGTGGTTGTCGCAGAAATTGGCCGTGGTTTGATATTATCTTCATAACCTATAAATCAGAACTCATTTCAAAATAGATGCATGCGATTACTACATGCTCATGAAATATATTTAGCACCAAAAACATGGATTCGATGCAAAATGCAACATATAAATCTCCAAAGTTTTGAAATAATCACATTTCAAGGTTAAAAACGATGCAATGCACACGTTGACAAGTAGTTCCTAAGCCGTACGACCTAGACTTTACACGACACGACACTAGAACTCCAGTTTTGCAACCTGGAGCTCTGATACCACTTAAAGATGTAGCACCCTCAACGATAGGCACCACATCCCCGGCACTATAAGTCTAATCCACATATGAAATAGGCAGTCCATATATGAATCGGACTCATAGCGAACGGGTGACAAACAAAATGACAGTCCTGACTAGGCGGAAGCTAACCCTGGAGCAAACAACAATAACTAAAATACGGAAGCAAGGAAATCATTCATGTAATATCAAAGAAATAAATGAAATCCAACGAGAATTTAAATACGGGTTCTGTTAATCGATACACCTGTCCTAACCTGTCCCGAATCAATACAAGACAACAACATAACAACGGGTTCAACTAGCTCTAGTACCTGTCCTAACCTGTCCCGAAATAATATCAATTCAATAAGTGGCACACCGGCCAACAATAATAAGTCAATACAATACTTAGAAATAATATAATATGCAATGAGTGTAAGTGGTTGAGACTTGGACAATGACTCGACAATTCTAACTCCGCCTAGTAACCAACACCTGCAAAAGGAACTGGAAGGAAAGTAAAGGAGGCGTCAGTCTACCACAGACTGAGTGAGGGGTTTATATAACTATTGGCACAGATAACATGCAAGTCGTAACCTCGGGTAAGGTTTTATTACAGAAAACAATATAAGTTCAAGAATACTTAGAACTCGCCCGAGATTACAACTATCAGATTAGACACTTTAATCAATTTTAATCAATCAATCAGTGGCCCGGCGAGTGAGGACAATTCTCCAACCTTACTCCGACAGTGTACAATCATTCAGTTATTAAGTGATTAGGTGATCAAGTAATCAATTTACAGTGCACAAGTAGCAGTTTCAGTAACTCCTTCTCCCTCCGGTGATGGTGGGATTGCAAGGCCCCACCACCCAATCAGTTTGAGCATGAGGAACATGACTCCTATGCCCGAAATTCCTTCCTCCCCTAATCTCCTAGGGGGTTCAGGGGTCATCCCAATTTGGTGAGGATAGCGCTCGAGTTACCCGTCAGCCCATGCTTTCCTGGTTGGCTCAAGCCACTACCCTCGGGCCCACAGTGCAGTACAATATACTCGCCAAAACAGTCAATCAATACAGTACAATTCAGTAGATCAATGAAAAATCAATAGAGTTTAGAAAACTATAGATATATATAGATACTTTTTGGCTTAAACGTCACATAGGGTTGTAAAGGTTCTATATATCTAGAAATTAAACCTCACCTGGAATACCATGAGACAAGAACAAGAACAAGAACAAGAACACTACGGTTGCCTATTCGATCCAGAAGTCTCCACCCTGGAAAAGAACTGTACAATAAAGGGAACAATATGTACCGGTGAGAGGAGACTCGATATGAACCAAATAGGACGCACGACAATGTTCACGAAATGATATCAGTAAGTTATGCAATGATTCAATATATAATAAATTATAAAAGTCATGAAATGTTCGGGTGCGCATTTAAGGTTCCAAATAACAATCAAATATACAATTAAAGCTACATGTATGATTCATGAACGTTAAGTTCGTATTTCAAATTAAATAAGCATGTGGAATAATTATGCCAATTCATATATATTCAAACAATTCACAATTAAATCAATTAAGACAAGTAATCGATATGAAATAAGGCCCATAAAATCAATAAGTTAAGAATTCGAGTTTTCATATATCATACAATTCATAATCATCATTTAATTGAGCGTACACGATCAAATTACAGTTTAAAGCAATTAACGTGTAACATACAATAACTTCATAAATTCATAAAAAATCAACCGGGTGTCCGATTAATGAACGGAAAGCGGTGATAGAATCACCACGACGAAAGGAACATGCTGTCCGGAAGGCGTCGGAATGCTGCCATCGTTGCTGGCCGAATGGCCACCGGCCACCACCGGAACACCGCCTCCGGTGGTCGGAAAAATCCCCGGAAGGACAGAAACGTGCGCCTCGACCTGCTTGACCAAAGCCCTCAAACAATTTCAGAAAATATCAAACACACCGGATTTCGTTGACGAAAAACCGAACAAAATCCCAACGACGAAAACTGAAATTAAACGCTAACCGTAAAACGAAAATGAAATCCGAGCATACTGTTGGAAAACTTGTAACGAGCCCTTCAAAAGCCCCTAGTCAAATCATCGGAAAAATCGTCGGAGAAAGGCCGTCGATTCACAGCCGGTTCTCCACCGGTTCACCACCGGTCCGCCGCCAAAGGCCGATTCTCGAGTCGGGGCCAACACTATCAGCTACGTCTCAACATTCCAAACAACTTTCGTGAAGGAGCAACCACCAAAAACCCACCGAAAAAGAATCAAATCCGCCGCCAAAGAGCCGCCACTGCACCTGTCTCCGGTTCAGCCACCTCCGGCCTTCGTTTGCTCAAACCGACACCGAAATCGAACTCAGGAGGCCATAAGATGTCGAAAACCACCAAGGGCGGGCCGCAAATCTCGCCGGAACGCGGCGGAGCTGCCACGTTGCAATAACGCCGCCGCCCGCCGTGACTTTCAGGCGGCGCGTGAGCCACCGCCGCCGCTGGCCGGATGGTTGCGCCGGGACGTCTTCTAACAAATGGGGTGGCGCATGTCGTCGGGAAATTGCCGGAACCCGCCGCGAAAGGCGGCTGAAACTTGCGCCACCACCGCCCCCGCCTGCAACTCGCCATAGCGCCGCCTCCACTGGTTTTCAGGCCATGATTTTGGTATCATCGTGACGGGCTCGTCGAGTTGATAAATTTCCACTACTCACACTTCAAATTCCGTCGAGAAACGAGCGAGAACGGGCTTGTGCGTGTAATTACACCTTGACATGTGAATAGTGCCAGAGGAACGATTGAACGCTGGAGGAAGAAGCTGGATTGAAATAGCACGGATTACGGGGATTCGGGGTATATATCTCGGGTCCTCGTAAGCAAAAACGGTCAGAAGAGCGGGCTAACGAAGTCAGAATGGGGCAAACTTAGAGTCTACGGACTCGTCTCGATGCCCCGAACGCAAGGCAGGGGTCAAAAAGGTCGAACGCTCGACCGAACGAGAAATGACCAAAAAACCCTTGAAAGAGAAAATTACGGACAAACCCCTAAACTCAAAAGGAGCTGCAAAGCAGGCCACATAAATCACATAATTACATAATCAAACGCACAAGAAAGTCGACACGTGGCGTAATCCGTACACTGGAAGAGGGGGGCGTTACAACCTCTCCCCCTTAAGAGGATCTACTGAGTGAAAACCTCGAGTTATAGTACTTCTATCCATCCCGGAGTCGTGTAGAGTCCTCATCGTGAAGTTTGCTCGCATTGTGTGCATTAGTTTTCTTCGTGGTGTCTCGTTGTGGCTGAGGTTCATCTGAACATTAGACAACTGTTTGCCTTAACTCTTTCGACCACCGTCGGGATACAATAGTTGTCACTGTTCCCAGAGCTCAATCACATTGTATACTCATCACTAGAAAGTCGTTGCCAAGTCCAGCGTGAAGCAACCGAGACAAACAAGAGAGAAACCCTATCTCTCAACACGCAAGCGAGAGAACCCCGTCCCTCGGCACATAAAAAGGAGAGAACCCCGTCTCTCGAGCACACAGAAAAGAGAGAACCCCGTCTCTCGAGCACATCATTGAGGGAACCCCGTCTCTCAACCTAAGTCTGACAGATCCCAAAATCTCCCAAACATTCTAGTTTGAGAAAATTCAGCATTTCCCAAACCCCTAAATCCGAGGGAATCCAGCATCTCTCGAATACCTAGGTACAAGAGAATCCAACATCTCTCGTGCACAAAAGTTAGAAAGAATCCAGCATTTTTCTATCACAGAATTAGAGAGAATTTAAATCTCCCTTCCACTTAAACAGAAGGAATGTAACATCCCTCTAGCACGTAAATACAATTACTAAAACATTCATACATATATATCAGAATAACCCAATTAAGAAATTACATCAATCATCACAGATTACAGTTTAGTAAGTAAATCAAATAACATCAAGAATTAATTAAATAAACAGTGCATGTATGCTTATGCCATGAATGACTTGTGTACCGTTCACCGTAGTAATAGAAATGATGTTGTGACTTAGTTCCATGGTTTGGATAGTCTGATCTCTAGTTGGCTAGATTTCCAACTTGTCTTTCGTATCTTTAGTATATACTCGAATGAGAAAGTCAGACCCCTGGTTGACCCTATTCTCGATTCCATTCGGATCCTTACTCATCGTTATCTCCTTCAGTTAACCGAGTACTAGTTTATCCTACTTTTCTTAATAGTTGGGAAAATCCAATATCGACCCAATCTTCAATTCCTAATCCAACTCCATTCATTGACTTCAACTGGTTTTAATTCTTGTTGAGGACTTGATTAACTAGGAGTCATTGACACCGTCTTCAAGGAGGTTAGCTCGATTAAAATTCCTCTTACCAAAACTAACAAAGGCATCCATCAAAAGTTCCCTGATAATACCATCATTTTCGATGTCTGAATCACGTACTTATGAATTTCCAAACGAACCACTCTCGTTGATGCCTAATGGAAATCTTCAACCCGAGTGTAGTAGCTTGACATCCACTTTAAAGGTTTAACTGACAAAGCCGTCTCATTCTTTTCCTGTCACTATCTTTAAGTCTTTCATGTCCATCATAGCTTGTATTTCCATTGTTACCACGAGAAGTAACTTCCTCAACATTACAGTAAATTTAAGTGTATGAATAGTCGCACTCTCCCCCTTAAGAATTTTCTATCTTAATTCCTTGAAATTATTACACCGCCTTGTGGATCGCAGATCCTAAATTTCATCATTTTTGCATCATTGGTTTAAATGATTCTAGTTGTTTCACGTGCCAGGTGATTTCACTCACAACTGCCTTAAAATGGTAGGTAGGAATAGCCACTTACTTCTCTCGTTCCATTCTCCGGCTCCACCTTCCAATTCTCGGTATTTCTTTTTCCTTTTTGATTCACAATTTACAACTCAAAATTTCTTCTCTTCTTGATTCAAATGAGACTCGGTCAGAGTAATGCTTGAGGGGGAAGTAAAGAAGATTCCTATCAAATAAACACTAAATAATGCATGCCAGTTAAGAATGCCAATGCACGTAGTATGTTTTCAAATAATTAATAATGCAGCATGTTTGAGCAAGTATGTCAATTGAAGAAGCGTATATAAATAGAAAATTTTAAATAAGATAAAGGGGTGAATGATGCACGTGCTTATGGATGCATTGAACCTGTCACCGTAGTAATGGAAGCTTTATCTCAGCACCTCATTCATTGTTTGTTGAATTATAAGCTTGTCTCGAACTGTTGATCATTTCTTGTTTGTCCTACTGTCTTCTAATCTTCAGAATCATCTAGCATCAACTTGGACATTTCCACGGCTAGGAATTATGATCTCTTGAACCTAAAGTCTTCTTCGCTCATGGAATTAGCATCTTGCCATATCTTTAATAATCACTCTCCAATTGTTGTCCGAGTCTTCTTCATGGTTTTAACTTTGATCAAAACTTCCATGGTTTACGCTTCAGGAGTTCGAATAATTAAATGAACTCCCCTTCCAATTGTTTATACTTGATCGCCCAAAAATCCACCCAGAAATTCTTTGTCTTTCTTTATCGTTTCCATTTATTGCTTCATGTCTTTTAACGTGACCCCACAACATAACAATTCAGCTTGGATCTGAAAAATACCCAACTCATCGGAGATAAAACCTTTAGCGTGATTGTCTTCCAATTTTTTTTTTCTCACCGGATTGCTTGACTTCCTTTATTCCTTCCGCGATTGAAATCCCGAGCCATACCATCTTCCATATTTTCTTCGCTTCTTTCTTAATTGAATGCTCTTATGGAATCCAGTTGAGGAATCTTCTTAGTGTAGACCTACGGTTTGAACTTGTGAGTCCAAACCATCATCACACGCCCCAAATCCCAACTCATCAAGGGTTCTTATCATCCGAACCAAAGCCCAGGAAAAGATCCCAACTTTTTAAAAATTTTATATAAAATCCCTGATGCATTCTTTACAACTCCCAAGTTAAAGGAAAGAGCTTGTGATAGATTGTGGTTGTCGCAGAAATTGGCCGTGGTTTGATATTATCTTCGTAACCTATAAATCAGAATTCATTTCAAAATAGATGCATGCGATTACTACATGCTCATGAAACATATTTAGCACCAAAAACATGGATTCGATGCAAAATGCAACATATAAATCACCAAAGTTTTGAAATAATCACATTTCAAGGTTAAAAACGATGCAATGCACACGTTGACAAGTAGTTCCTAAGCCGTACGACCTAGACTTGACACGACACGACACTAGAACTCCAGTTTTGCAACCTGGAGCTCTGATACCACTTAAAGATGTAGCACCCTCAACCATAGGCACCACATCCCCGGCACTATAAGTCTAATCCACATATGAAATAGGCAGTCCATATATGAATCGGACTCACAGCGAACGGGTGACAAACAAAATGACAGTCCTGACTAGGCGGAAGCTAACCCTGGAGCAAACAACAATAACCAAAATGCGGAAGCAAGGAAATCATTCATGTAATATCAAAGAAATAAATGAAATCCAACGAGAATTTAAATACGGGTTCTGCTAATCGATACACCTGTCCTAACCTGTCCCGAATCAATACAAGACAACAACATAACAACGGGTTCAACTAGCTCTAGAACCTGTCCCGAAATAATATCAATTCAATAAGTGGCACACCGGCCAACAATAATAAGTCAATACAATACTTAGAAATAATATAATATGCAATGAGTGTAAGTGGTTGAGACTTGGACAATGACTCGACAATTCTAACTCCGCCTAGTAACCAACACCTGCAAAAGGAACTGGAAGGATAGTAAAGGAGGCGTCAGTCTACCACAGACTGAGTGAGGATTTTATATAACTATTGGCGCAGATAACATGCAAGTCGTAACCTCGGGTAAGGTTTTATTACAGAAAACAATATAAGTTCAAGAATACTTAGAACTCGCCCGAGATTACAACTATCAGATTAGACACTTTAATCAATTTTAATCAATCAATCAGTGGCCCGACGAGTGAGGGTAATTCTCCAACCTTACTCCGACAGTATACAATCATTCAGTTATTAAGTGATTAGGTGATCAAGCAATCAATTTACAGTGCACAAGTAGCAGTTTCATTAACTCCTTCTCCCTCCGGTGATGGTGGGATTGCAAGGCCCCACCACCCAATCAGTTTGAGCATGAGGAACATGACTCCTATGCTCGGAACTCCTTCCTCCCCTAATCTCCTAGGGGGTTCAGGGGTCATCCCAATTTGGTGAGGATAGCGCTCGAGTTACCCGTCAGCCCATGCTTTCCTGGTTGGCTCAAGCCACTACCCTCGGGCCCACAGTGCAGTACAATATACTAGCCAAAACAGTCAATCAATACAGTACAATTCAGTAGATTAATGAAAAATCAAT
Organism: Lantana camara; assembly: GCA_037501455.1. Lineage (NCBI taxonomy): Eukaryota > Viridiplantae > Streptophyta > Magnoliopsida > Lamiales > Verbenaceae > Lantana > Lantana camara. The sequence goes on along the minus strand of CM074855.1, from coordinate 21,420,794 downwards.
AGAGTTTAGAAAACTATAGATATATATAGATACTTTTTGGCTTAAACGTCACATAGGGTTGTAAAGGTTCTATATATCTAGAAATTAAACCTCACCTGGAATACCACGAGACAAGAACAAGAACAAGAACACTACGGTTGCCTATTCGATCCAGAAGTCTCCACCCTGGAAAAGAACTGTACAATAAAGGGAACAATATGTACCGGTGAGAGGAGACTCGATATGAACCAAATAGGACGCACGACAATGTTCACGAAATGATATCAGTAAGTTATGCAATGATTCAATATATAATAAATTATAAAAGTCATGAAATGTTCGGGTGTGCATTTAAGGTTCCAAATAACAATCAAATATACAATTAAAGCTACATGTATGATTCATGAACGTTAAGTTCGTATTTCAAATTAAATAAACATGTGGAATAATTATGCCAATTCATATATATTCAAACAATTCACAATTAAATCAATTAAGACAAGTAATCGATATGAAATAAGGCCCATAAAATCAATAAGTTAAGAATTCGAGTTTTCATATATCATACAATTCATAATCATCATTTAATTGAGCGTACAAGATCAAATTACAGTTTAAAGCAATTAACGTATAACATACAATAACTTCAGAAATTCATAAAAAATCAACCGGGTGTCCGATTGATGAACGGAAAGCGGTGATAGAATCACCACGACGAAAGGAACATGCTGTCCGGAAGGCGTCGGAATGCTGCCACCGTAGCTGGCCGAATGGCCACCAGCCACCACCGGAACACCGCCTCCGGTGGTCGGAAAAATCCCCGGAAGGACAGAAACGTGCGCCTCGACCTGCTTGACAAAAGCCCTCAAACAATTTCAGAAAATATCAAACACACCGGATTTCGTTGACGAAAAACCGAACTCAATCCCAACGACGAAAACTGAAATTAAACGCTAACCGTAAAACGAAAATGAAATCCGAGCATACTGTTGGAAAGCTTGTAACTTCAAAAGCCCCTAGTCGAATCATCGGAAAAATCATCGGAGAAAGGCCGCCGATTCGCAGCCGGTTCGCCACCGGTCGGCCGCCAAAGGCCGATTCTCGAGTCGGGGCCAACACTATCAGCTACGTCTCAACATTCCAAACAACTTTCGTGAAGGAGCAACCACCAGAAACCCACCGGAAAAGGATCAAATCCGCCGCCGAAGAGCCGCCGCTGCACCTATTTCCGGTTCAACTACCTCCGGCCTTCGTTTGCTCAAATCGACACCGGAATCGAACTCAGGAGGCCAAAAGATGTCGGAAATCACCAAGGGCCGGCCGCAAATCTCGCCGGAACGCGGCGGAGCTGCCACACTACAGTAACGCCGCCGCCGTGACTTTCAGGCGGCGCGTGAGCCGCCGCCGCTAGCCGGATGGTTGCGTCGGGACGTCTTCTAACAAATAGGGTGGCGCGTGTCGTCGGGAAAATGCCGGAACCCGCCGCGAAAGGCGGCTGAAACTTGCACCACCACCGCCGCCGCCTGCAACTCGCCATAGCGCCGCCTCCGCTAGTTTTCAGGCCATGATTTTGGTATCATCGTGACGGGCTCGTCGAGCTGATAAATTTCCACTACTCACACTTTGAATTCCGTCGAGAAACGAGCGAGAACGAGCTTGTGCGTGTAATTACACCTTGACTACGTGAATAGTGCCAGAGGAACGATAGAACGCTGGAGGAAGAAGCTGGATTGAAATGGCACGGATTACGAGGATTCAGGGTATATATCTCGGGTCCTCGTACGCAAAAACGGTCAGAAGAGCGGGCTAACGAAGTCAGAATGGGGCAAACTTAGAGTCTACGGACTCGTCTCAATGCCCCGAACGCAAGGCAGGGGTCAAAAAGGTCAAACGCTCGACCGAACGAGAAATGACCGAAAAACCCTTGAAAGAGAAAATTATGAACAAGCCCCTAAACTCAAAAGGAGCTGCAAACCAAGCCACATAACTCACATAATTACATAATCAAACGCACAAGAAAGTCGACACGTGGCGTAATCTGTACACTGGAAGAGGGGGGCGTTACACCCAATCCTTTGGGGGTTATGCGCTTTGTCCCCTTTCCTTCAAATCGGTACATTTACCCCCACCTTTGCAAAATGTTAACTTAACCCCTTTCCGGCGGAATATTCCTCTAATATTTCGTCGGACATTATGAATAAAACTTTGACGTGATTTCTAATGGCAAATCCATACACATTAGATGTCAAATGTGTTGATATTATACATCAATTCCAAGCTCTTGACGCAAGGAATACAATGACTGTTTAAAAATCAAAATCCGACAACCAACAAAGGAGGAATCACCGGCAAAAATGGTGCATGACCGACGAAGCTTTATAGGTGAATTCCGACGCTTCCGACGGCCAATAGAGTCAAATGGGGTACGAATTTTGTTCGTCATGTAGAGAAGAACACGATGGTAGTGGTCTTGACTCTTGGGTCGCCGTGAAGGAAGAGAAAGCGACAGTCAAAGTTAATTTTGAACGCATTATTCACAGAATATTTCGTCGGAATAGTGTCAGAGGAGCAAAGTGTTAAATTTTGCAAAGTTGAGGGGGGTAAATGTGCCGATTTGAAAGAAAGGTGGCAAAGCGCACCACTCCCAAAAGAGGATAGTGACTGGAATTTGCCCTAATTTATTTAATAAATATTTTAATTAAATTTGTAAATTTTTATCATGATTTTTCGGTTTTTGGAAAGGATATACTATTTTTTGTTATTATTTTGTAATGTTTAAAGTCAAGATCAGAGAATTTTTACAAAGAAGACAAATAATATTAATAGTTCAACATCTGATATATATATAAATAAATATTATTTAATAATTTTTTAATAAATTCTCTATTTTTCATAAAACTTCATTATCAATTTTATAGAAATACAAATACATTTTAAAGAAAATTCTAACTTTAAATAATAGTTCTTAAAATTGTTAGTTGTTTTCAACCTATAGGCTATAATGCATGTGTATAAGAAAAGCATGCCCGCAAGGCGTAACTTAGTTGGTTCCGGAGGGACAGATTTGCGACAAGGTGCAAGGTTCGATTCCCACAGGCTGCAGTGTGGAAGCTTTATTCTTGAGTCCAATTTGGGCTTTGAGGGTGGGCTCCTTGTAGACCTAGTGAGGAGCACACCTCTCCCTTAACGGGTCGCTAAGTACCTGATTTACTTCCTCCCACTTATTTCGTCGGGTCGGGGTGTGGGGCCCCTTAGGGTTGGAGATTCAACCTTTTGCGACAAGAAAAACATGGATAGTCAACTAACGAAACTAGGATTCGGGGATCATAAATTATTGATTACCAAAAAATTGGGACTAAATTGAAATCCTTATAAACGAAAGATCCAAATTAAGAAGAAAATATGAGACTAAAAATGCAATTTGGTGTAAATAAGCTTATGACTTTTATTTTTATCTTTCTAGCTATAGTTAATTTTTATAAATTGAGTCTGATTGAATTATTTAATTGTAAAAATCTTTTTATTAATAGTACTTGTGTTTTTGAATTGGATATTTTTAATTAAGCTAGTATAGAAGTGTTCCAAAAGTTCAAATTCGAGAATTCTGTTTAAACTAGCCTAACGATATTTTCATAAATTAAAATTCGAGATTTCTAGTAAATTATCGTAGCATCCCACTATTAAATTATACCAAAAATAATACGGGGAATTCCCGAAAACTCCCCAAATGATAAGCCCAATTCCTTTTAGCTCCCCATTTTCAAAAATGATGTATTAAAACTCAAGAATCGCGTATCTAAAACCTCAAATGATGTATTTGAAATACAAGGAAAAAATCATGTATCTAAATCCCAGAATCATGTATCCAAATCCCAGAATTGCGTATCTAAATCCTAGAATCGCGTATCTAAAACCCCAAATGATGTATTTGAAAATGGGGAGCTAAAAGGAAGTTTTCAAACCCATGGGGAGTTTTAAGGAATTGCCCCAAAATAATAGTACGTAGCTATTTTTTTTTTTTTATTTGCTGTATTAATGCATACTGACAATTGACAAGACTAGTGTGAGGGCTGCTCGTTTCAAAAAAAAAAAAAAAAAAAATCTCTAAGGAAAGGAAGACATTTTACATAAACGGAATTACGGAAGAAGGCACAAGCAATCTCAACTGACGGAAGGGAATGGCGGTCACTATAATCGCCGGAGATGACATACGGGAGGCGGAAGCTTCATTTCTGGGCGACGGCGCCACCGTGCGGGGTTTCGTCGACTTCAAAGGCCGCCCGGCCAGCCGGTCAAAGTCCGGTTGCTGGAAATCGGCGTCTTTCATCATTGGTATTCTTCATAATTCCCCATACAAGGATGAAATCACGGTAATGAGGTTCATTTTCGTTTAATGTTTCGGTTAATTCTTCGCTGATATTTGTTAGGAGTCGAGGTGGCAGAGAGGTTTGCTTACTTTGGAATAAGTTCGAATTTGATCAGTTATCTGACTGGGCCACTGGGGCGATCCACGGCGGCGGCGGCGGAGAACGTCAACGCCTGGAATGGGGTGGCGATGCTTTTGCCGCTACTTGGGGCGTTCATCGCTGATTCTTTTTTGGGACGGTATCGTACGATTACTATTGCCTCTCTGCTCTACATCTTGGTTAGTACGAAATAATCTCTTTAATTCTGCACCAGTTTTTACTGATTTATAGTCCTTGCATTAATTTGAAATTGATTATTGAAATATTGATGGGGTCCTGGATTTCAATGAATGGATAATGTTGTTGTTCACTTTGGGAATGTATCGAGTACAGGGACTTGGATTCTTGTCTCTATCAGCTGCTCTTCATTCGTTCAACTCTTCAAAATGCAAAAACGACGCGGATATCTCAGCTGGTGCTCCTCCGCTCGTTGAAGCTGGTGTTTTTTTCTTCTCTATATATTTAGTTGCATTTGCACAAGGAGGGCATAAGCCCTGCGTCCAAGCTTTTGGGGCCGACCAGTTTGACGAAGAAGACGTGAAGGAGAGTGAAGCGAAGAGCTCATTCTTCAATTGGTGGTTTTTCTCGATGAGTGGTGGAATTTTAGTAGCCATCTCGGTTTTGAGCTATGTTCAAGAAAATATTAGTTGGGAACTTGGCTTTGGAATCCCGTGTATTGTGATGTGTGCTGCGCTAGTTTTTTTCTTGCTCGGGTCGATGACCTATCGATTCCGCATAAACAGTGATGAAAGGAATCCGTTTGTGAGAATTGGTCGGGTTTTTGTGAACGCAGCAAAAAACTGGGGTGGGGATTCTGTTGGAATATCAGTTGAAGAGGAAGCTCAGGCAATTCTGCCTCGTGAAGTTTCCAAGTTTAACTAAGGTTTTACCTGTAATATTTATATCTTTCTTGTTGCTAATTAGTTTTTTTATTTCTTTTTGGCGGTGAGATTATCTTACAAGATACTTCAAAATGTTTGGTATATTTTTGGAATAATTACGCTGACTTACCTTGATGATTTGGCCTAATTACACATACTTCCCCGGACAAAAACTTCTTAACGTACCTTGAAGTTTGTCCTAACACATGAACTTAAAGTTAAATATTGACTACTAAGGGATAATGGAAAATAAGGTATATATTAAAAACTAGTAATGATCTTGTTAAAATTCATTGACATATTTGACAGGGAAATTTTTTTTTGTAATTTTTAAAACCTCAGGGGAAGTTTGTGTAATTGGGCTTAACTTCAGGTTTGTTCTACAATTATCCCAATAATTTAACAAAAAAAAAAAAAAGAAATGCTTATTATAAGTTTTAAACTAAGATGTTATGATTTTATAAGCTATTTGGGTATCTTGCCATGGTCCTTTTGATTTGGCAAAGCAATTTTAGCACCCCTTAGCTTGTTCATTGTCTTTTAACACATTTTAGCCTGTCTCGAACAGGTTCCTTGACAAAGCAATTCTAGCACCCCTTAGCTCAAAGGAAAATGGGAGTGGATGTAGCATCGGTGATGTCGAGGATGCAAAGGCAATTCTGCGACTAGTTCCCATATGGTCCTCGTGTTTGGGATACGCCGTTGCATTCTCACAAGTTTCGACTCTATTCACCAAACAAGGAGCCACAATGGACCGTTACATTATTTCCAGTTTCCAAATACCAGCCGCTTCTCTACAATCCCTCGTTTTTGTCTCCATTGTCCTCTTTATTCCCATCTACGACTGTATTCTGGTCCCAATTGCACGAGCCATAACCAAGAAACCTTCGGGCATCACAATGCTCCAACGGATTGGAATAGGGGTGTTTTTGTCTTTTCTGTCCATGGTTATTGCTGCTTTTGTTGAGAGGAAGCGTCTAGATACAGCTGTTGAGTTCGGGTTGGTGGACATGCCTAAGGCAACATTACCGGTGAGTATATGGTGGCTGGCACCTCAGTATCTGCTGGTCGGTGTTGCTGATGTTTTCACTATGGTAGGTCTTCAAGAGTTCTTCTATGATCAGGTTCCTAGCGAATTGAAAAGTATCGGCCTCGCGCTGTACCTTAGGTGTAACTGAAATCCTATGGTTGAGAAAACTTCTTGGGGAAGTTGGGTTTCCTGCTAAAGAAGCCTGCAAATTAAGGTGTGATAATCGAGCAGCAATCAGCATTTCAGAAAATCCGGTGCAACATGACAGAACTAAGCATGTAGAGGTTGACCGGCACTTCATCAAGGAAAAACTGGAAGATCGAGTTGTTGATATCCCGTTTGTGCGGTCTGAGGATCAGTTAGCCGATATTCTAACGAAAGCAGTAAATGGGAGGATTTTCAGCGAAGTATTGAGCAAGTTGAGTATCGAAGACCCGACACTCGACTTGAGGGGGAGTGTTAGGAAAGCTGTAAATTAGGGATCTTTGTATATTTGGTATAGTTGACCTTCCTTATTAGCATAGCCCTGTTAATATTTATCCTTCAATAATGTAACACGTTTGTACTGCATTCTAAGGTGAATAACAAGAATTCTCCCAACCAAGCTATGTTTCTTCTAAAGTCTAACAAAACAACAACAGGGGGAGTATGAGCCACTAGGTTGGGTACCATCTTGGCCAGACACAGTCTCAACAGAGCAAGTAGGCGAAACCACCGAGCCTGCCTCTCCTACAGTACAACTCTCCACATCTGATCCAGCACCAATCACCTCGACTGATATCCTTGAGGTATGTAACAGTAATTCAGATTCAGATAGTTCATATCCTGTAATTCAGCATGAATCTAACAGTGCAGGAAGTGAAGAGGAACAGGGGGAGTATGGGACACAGAATCAAGTTTTCTCAACCATAGGATTTCAGTTACACCCCGTGCAATTCCTCGAAACTCTGCCTCGGCACTGGATAAAGCCACCACTTTCTGCTTTTTGCTTCTCCAAGTTACTAAGTTTCCTCCTACCAGAGTGAAATATCCGGATGTCGACCTCCTGTCAACAGGATTCCCGGCCCAGTCAGCATCAGTATATGCTTCAATGTCTAGGTGTCCGTGTTTCTGATATAAGACACCTCTTCCCGGATGTCCCTTGAGGTACCGACAGACCCTCAGTGCTGCTTCCATATGCTCTCTTTGGGGTCGATGCATAAATTGGCTGAGTACCCCAACTGCGTATGCTACATCAGGCCGTGTATGTGAGAGATAGATCAACTTCCCAACTAACCGTTGATACTGGCCCTTATCCGCATCTTCTCCTCCATCCACTATCTGTAGTCCATGGTTCACCACCATTGGAGTATCCGCTGGTTTGCATTCGAGGAGTCCAATTTCAGCGAGCAAGTCAAGCACAAACTTCCGTTGAGATATAAAGATGCCTCGTCTCGACCTGAGCACCTCTATTCCAAGAAAGTACTTTAGTTCCCCTAAATCTTTCATTTCAAACTCCCGAAACAAATTATGTCTTAGCTGAGCTATCTCTTCTGAATCATCCCCTGTAATAATCATATCATCTATGTAGATGATCAGACAAGTGACTTTCTCTCCTCTTCGTTTAAGGAACAGAGTATGGTCTGAGTTACTCTGGTGGAACCCATATCTCCTCATGGCCACTGTGAATCTCCCAAACCACGCACGTGGTGACTGCTTCAGGCCGTACAGGGCCTTCTTCAACCTGCATACCTCGCCTCTATCATATCCACCCAAGAAACCAGGTGGGGGGTTCCATGTATACTTCTTCTAGTAGATCGCCGTGCAAGAAGGCATTCTTCACGTCAAACTGATGTAGTGGCCAATCCTCATTCGCTGCTATTGAAAATAGAACCCTGATAGTGTCTATTTTCGCCACTGGGGAGAAGGTCTCTGAGTAGTCCACGCCATAGGTCTGTGTGTACCCCTTGGCTACTAATCGAGCCTTATATCGTTCTATACTTCCGTCTGCTCTATGTTTGACCGTAAACACCCATCGGCATCCAACTGCACGTTTTCCACTTGGCAACCTGCACTTATCCCATGTACCATTCTTTTCAAGTGCATCCATCTCAGTTTTCATAGCCTGAATCCACCTGTCATCTGTAAGAGCTTCCTCTACTGTATTTGGAATCACAGTAGAATATACGGAAGTAGCATAAGCTCGGGCCTGATGTGACAGATTTCTTTGAGCAAAGTCGGCTACTGGGTACTTTGATGTTTTCTTCCCAAGTTCCGGCTCATATCTCTTGGGAGGAACCCCCCGGTTAGCTCTAGGTGGTAAAACATATCTGTTTTCATCCTGTGGCAACTCAACTTGATTCTGTGTCCCATACTCCCCCTGTTCCTCTTCACTTCCTGCACTGTTAGATTCATGCTGAATTACAGGATATGAACTATCTGAATCTGAATTACTGTTACATACCTCAAGGATATCAGTCGAGGTGATTGGTGTTGGATCAGATGTGGAGAGTTGTACTGTAGGAGAGGCAGGCTCGGTGGTTTCGCCTACTTGCTCTGTTGAGACTGTGTCTGGCCAAGATGGTACCCAACCTAGTGGCTCGTACTCCCCCTGTTGTTGTTTCTCCCCCTGAGGACTAGGTTGGTGGAAAAAATACTCGGTCTCAAGGAAATTACAATCCATGGTGGTATAAAGACGTCGAGTAGAGGGATGGTAGCACCTATACCCCTTCTGATTTACCCCATACCCCACGAAGACACACTTGAGGGAGCAAGGATCCAATTTGGTACGTTCAGACTTATGGATATGCACAAAGACCGAGCACCCAAACACCCGCGGAGGGAGAGCCAATGAGGATGGTATACTGACTTGACTACTGAGAAATTGAAGTGGTGTTTTGAGGCCAAGAGGTTTAGTGGGAAGGCGATTGACAAGGTACACGGCAGTGGCAATGGCTTCTGGCCAAAGATATTTGGGACACTGGGATTCTAGCATGAGTGCTCTGCATATTTCAAGTAGTTGTCGGTTCTTACGTTCGGCTACCCCATTCTGTTGAGGAGTGTGGGGACACGAGGTTTGATGAATAAGACCATTATCTTGAAAGAATCTTTTTAGGGTTGAGTTGACAAATTCCCCCCCATTATCAGAACGAAGAACACGAATTTGGGCCTTATACTGGGTTCGTACCATGGTAAAAAACTCAACAAATTTTAAGGCAACTGCAGACTTATTTTTCAGAAAAAACACCCACAGCATGCGAGAGCAATCATCCACAAAGGTAACAAAATACTTAAAACCATGATCACCAACATTCGGGGCAGGCCCCCACACATCTGAATGAACTAAAGAAAACACTTCCTTCACTCTAGAGTTTGAAGGAGAAAAATGCTGTCTATGACTTTTCGAAAGTAAACACGTCTCACAAGAAATTTGACTATTCTGAGGAAAAATACTAGGAAATAAACTCTGAAGATACCCTAATGAGGGATGACCTAACCGGTGATGCCACAACCATTGTTGGCGGTTCATTGTCCCGTGAGCAAGCGCTGTAATCCCTTGGTGAGCCACCTCATCTACGTAGTACAACCCATCCTGCTCAGTACCACGCCCAATCACTCTCCCCGACTGAATATCCTGCAATAAACAAAAAGTGGGGTATATCAGGGCCATGCAGTTTAATTTCTTTGTGATATGACTAATGGACAGTAAGTTGCAAGAGAGACTCGGCACATGTAAACAATTTCTCAAATTAATTGTGGGGGATAATGAAATGTTCCCCGTGCCATGGACGGGTGATGATCCACCATTAGCACTCTGAATTGAATATTTGTGTGCCACTGTATAATCCCTCAAATCTCCCTTATCATACGTCATCGTGTCTGATGCTCCACAATCAAACAACCATCGGGCTTCTTTACCCACTGTACCATTCCCTTGGAATCGAGTCTGTGAGGTACAAGCTACTGTTCTCTTATTTTTTTCAGCAGAGTCACATGATGGCAGATTATTCAAGACATTAGGTATATTAGTGAAGGGATAATCTAAGTTGCAAGAATTATTGCTGTACATATAATGAGAATTGGGACAAGTATATGATTAAGGGCAAGACGGTAATTCTACCCGCCTTAACCCTTTACCTAGCAAAGCTTTCCCCTTCTTCTCATTTCCATCAGCCGCCTCCTCCTCCTGCTTGCCATCCTCGCCGTCTTCTTGCACGGCTGCGGCCTGATTCACCGCCCCAATTCTCCTCTCGCCGGCGTAGCCCGGCGATGTTCTGTCTCTTCGTCGGCTACGCCAGCCCTCCGGCCAGCCTATGAGCTCATAGCAGCCCTCTTTCCGGTGCCCGTTTCGCCCGCACTGTTCGCAAGTAATGGGGCTCCGGTCGCCGCCGTTTCGGTTGTTGGTGACGGGCCCCCTCGTGCCTGATTCAACGTTTCTCTGTGTCGGTGTGGATCTGAATCTGGGGTTTTCCCTCGAGAGGGATGATGTTTCTTTGGATCTGAATTTCTGGGTAGAGAATCCGGCACCCACGCCGGAGTTGGTAGCCTGTCCCGTCGCCGCCAATGATGTATTCCGACCACCAGCCATGATCTCTCTTCTTGCTGATTCGTGTCGGATCGTTGCGTAGGCCTTCTCCACCGTAGGCAGTGGATGTTCCTTCAACAAATCCCGCCTTTCGGTGTCGTACCGGTCATCAACGCCGGCAAGAAACTGAAAAAGTCTGGCTTCGGATCTGAGGCGATTAAAGATGGCAATATCCCCTTCACACGCCATCGGATTGGGCTGTCGTATGTCAATTTCCCTCCAAATCCGCTGTAAGTTGCTGTAGAACAGTTCGATTGTGTCCGTCCCCTGCTTCATGGTGTTTACCCGGACACTCAGATCGAAAATCTGGAATCCGTCGCCTGCAGACCCATATGTTGCGGTCAATCCTTCCCAGAGTGCCCTTGCCGATGGATATTCGGCATAATTAGGGACGAGTTCAGGGTCCATATTGTCAAGAATCCATGAACAGACTATCAGATCAGTTTGTTCCCATCTGGAATAATTCGGATGGCCTATCGTCGGAGGTGCTGGTTCCCCGGTGATGTGGCTGAGTTTCCCTCTGCCTCCAATGGCTAATTTCATCAATCGAGACCATAACGAGAAATTAAACTGATTTAATTTGGTGCTTACACTGACTGTTTGTGGAATTTGGTACTGACTGTTGTCTGTTTGTGGCTGTAGGTTTTGGAATTTGCTTTCGATAATGCTGGCTATTTGCGTGGCTAAGGAATCAACGGGCTGCTGTGATTCCTTATCGAAACTGGATTGGCTACTGAATTCGGCCATGGCCGTGAGAGGTAATCGGTATGTGATGAGCAAGGGTCGGATCCGTTTAATGGATCGTCGCCCGCTCTGATACCATGTTAGACTTTAGAAGAAACATAGCTTGGTTGGGAGAATTCTTGTTATTCACCTTAGAATGCAGTACAAACGTGTTACATTATTGAAGGATAAATATTAACAGGGCTATGCTAATAAGGAAGGTCAACTATACCAAATATACAAAGATCCCTAATTTACAGCTTTCCTAACACCTTAGTATCTTTGGCACCGGGAACTTGTTGAGTAGTTTCTTGATATCTGTCATTGAGAAGGCGACAAGTAGAGACGGCCGCGGTGAAAGTTGGTTTTCGAACAACTTGAATCGAGCACATCTCGATTACTTCTATTGGCTGCTGGCAGGGCTCATTGCTGTTTCTATGGCGTTCTACGTTTACTCTGCTAAGTCCTACGCTTATAATACAAAGAGATAATAATATCTAATTTGGATTATAGTATGGTTTTAGGGATTTGCTTTTAGTTTTTGCATTGTGTGTCTAGGAAGGATGACTTTACGGTATGTCGAATGTATGTAAAAATGAAAAAAAAAAATTATATCAATTATGCACAAAATCCTATATATATATATATATATATATATATATATATATATATATATATATATATATATATACATAATTGTGAGCAAAATGCTGTGAATAAATTAGACTCGAAAGTATGGTAAAAAAGAGAAAAAAAAAAAAATTGGACTCGAAAGTATTCTTATGTTAATGCTAATTGCTATGTATGTATACAGATTAACAAGTTCGCTTGAGGCAAGAGTGATGGTTGGGTAATTTTAGTCCCGAATTTGACTCGACCAAATCGTTGTAACGAGATGATAAATGTTTTATACCTATTGTGTGATTAATGGAAAATTTAAAAAGAGTGATAAATCAAATAACAAATTACACTTTTCATTATAATCAGTTAAGTTTGATGGAACTTAAATCCCCGCTCTTCCAATAGTAATACTAAGTCTTTAAAATTAATATAACATGCCGGTTTACTCATGGATTTTCACGATCGTTTCTCAAAAGGCAACGCTACAATGTTAAGATTTGTCCAGCCTAAAACAAACTTGTCTATTTCTATTTTTAACCAAATGTCATGGTTGACGTCATCTGAAGTAGTTTTAAATTCTAATCAATTTTCCTTCGATTATTTAAGTGCTTACTATTCGGCAAGAAAATGAATATATGCCCTAGTTGGAAAAAGGAACTCTTGAACAATAGAATACAGTGATTGGGCTAAAACACGCTCGACCCTCGTCTTGACACGTGGCATCATCAGCATGCAACACGTGGAAGTCAAGGCCCCACATAGGTCACCCTCGGTACGAGCCTCGCCCTCGTTCCCAAGGATGTTCCAATCCTTCAAAGGAGTTAATTCCCGAGCGCGAGGTACTGCGACCCTCAGAGCCCTCATACACTCACCCTCGGAGGAACCTTCCCACGTGAATGAACAAAGGAATAGACTCTCCTCTTGGGTTCCATGGCGTTGGCCCAGGTGCCCCTCGGACCTACGAGCCTCCATGCCCTTATTAAACCCGAGCGTGAGTCTAGCCCTCGGTAACAACCTCAAAACGGCTCTCTGACACAAGGTACATATCCGCGCACCTGTCACTGTTGCCCGCCACCAACTTTTCAATCGCTTTTGCAGGAGATTCCTCCTAGGTTTCTCCTCATCACGCCACGTGTTAGGGCAACATTCGGCCAGGACCAGAAGGTGTCAATTACCAAAGGGTCCCTGACCCTTACCTATATATATGCAAGTTCATCTCCTACACTGTAAGCAAGTTTCCATATTTTTGAGCTCTGTAAATTACTTCATTTTCTTCATATCATCATCTGACTTGAGCGTCGGAGAGCCAATCTGGGCATCACCCCCAGTTCCCCCAACTTGGCCTTCTGACCGTTTGCTTTTCTTGATGTTTGTCCTAGTAGTTTGAACCCCTCTCTCTTTTCCGGCAGACACTGTTTAGCTTCATCCCTTGTTTCCCCACTATAAACAAATCTTAAAGTGATCAGATTCTGGACACCTTAGATTCAGACCCATCATTTTTTGCCCCATCTGTGGGAAACCACCTTTTTCTTTTCTTCTTTGCTAGTTGAGAAACAAACCCCATTTTCACCATAGTCACCACCAGATCTGGAGCGGTGGGAGGCGGCGATGACCTTCCACGCGGTGGCAGCAACAACGCCCCACTCCCAGCCACTACTGGAGGCGCGCCGCCAGCTGGCGAGACTCCCCTCATAACGGAACAAGTTTTGCCTACGACTGAGATCAAAACGGAACAACCCGCCGCCGCGGTGGTGGGGGGATCTGGGCCTCATATTTTCCAGAACCAACTTCACGCCGCCCAAGTCCACCCAGGGGGTTATTCCGTGATGATACCAACGCACGGATATACGTTTGCGCCACCCGCCACACTGCCTGTCATCCAACCTTATCATGCGAGACAAATGCAACTGCCTATTGTTGTCTCCAAAGAGATTGAAGGGGTGGAATTACCCCATTTAACGCCCAGGCAATTACAGGCTTTGTATACCCAGTGCGAGATTCAGGCGGCTCATAATGCCTGGAAAAATTTCACTTCCACATATTTCCCTTCGAGGCAAGCAGCTCAGATCGCCCCTCTAATGGGAGGGTGGCAGGTCCATCCGCTCATGGCGGCCCAAGCTGTCTTGCAAGCCAGACCACCACCTCCACCCGCCAACGAAAAGAAAGTTCCCTCGAGGGAGGGGCGGGAACGCCCACAGGCTGATAAGGGAAAAGAGCCTGTGGAAAGAATTGATGTCGATGTCGAGGCTCACTCACAAGCCTCGAAGCGAGGAAGTAAAGCAGGAGGAGAAGATCCCAACTTACTCGTGGTTGTGCAAGATCAGCTGCAGGGGTTGCAAGATATGGTTGGACAGCTCTCTCGAGCGCGGTCTCAAGCTCCCCAAGTTGGGGACGAGAGAGCCATGGCTAGAGACGCTCGTCGCCATGTCCGATGATATCAAGCTCCTCGACACCAGGAGGAGCAGGAAGAAAACTACGAGAAATATGACCATGAGGGTAGATACCTCCATCCCCTGGCGAGGGGCTCTCCCCTCATTGAAGAAGTCTTGATGGCTCAGGCTAGAATGGGCAAAGTACCAACCTCCATCAATCGCTATGATGGAACCACCGACCCTGCAGAACATTTAGACCATTTTCTGCATTTGATGCACCTTTATGAGCACTCCAACCACTATTGGGCCAACGTTTTCGTCACTTCCCTCGTGGGAATGGCCCAAGAATGGTACAAGTGATTGCCGCCACACTCGATAAGGTCATACGAGGATCTTACCAACACCTTCCTGAATCATTTCAACTCCTTGAAGGCTCCCATCACCGCGCCAACTGCCCTCTACAACTTAGTCCAAGGCGAACAAGAATCCCTGCGATCTTTCTTTGCTCGCTTCAACAAGGAGGTACTCCTAGTGGAAAAGCCCTCAATGAACTTTCTAATCCATGTACTCTTCAAAACTGTCAACCACAAACAGTATGTGAGAAAGAAGTTTGTGGATGCCATTGTGGAGAAGAGGCCAGTATCCCTCATGGCCATGAGGGAAATTGTCGAGCCATACTTTGCGCTTGAGGATATGTATGGGTCCAATGCCCCCAGACAGCCCAGCCACCAGAAAAATGAGCGCGGGAGAAATGAGTCCCACAAGGAGCGACGCAAGTCATCCCCTCCACCTCGCAGATTAGAGCGCATTCCCCTCAACAGGCCCATTTCCGAGGTTTACTCCCTCTCGGATAAGAAGCTCTTCAAGATTAGAAATTAAGAGAGACGGAGTCTCAAAAGCGCTCGGGAAAATATTGTGCATTCCACAAGCAAAAGGGGCATGACACCGATGAATGCAGCCAGCTGGAAAATGAGATTCAAAGGCTCATTGCGGGGGGGCCACTTGAAGGAATTTGTGAAGGTGTTGGAGCGCTACGACGAACGTTGCAACGAGAGGACTCGGGAAAGGAGAATGAGTTCGTCACGCTCAAGGAGCCTACGAGGGCGGGGTCCGAAAAACAGCTCGCGAGGCAAGCAAAAGGTGTCCGAGCAGGAAAATGCCCCATTTGCGGTCATCCACATGATCGCTAGAGGTTCCTCGGGAGGGGATTCCAACGCCTCCCGCCACCGCTATGTACAGAGCTACGACCAACGTCCCCAGCGCCTAAACAAGTTTACGCCATCAAGGAAACGAGCGCCAACCACCCCAAAGGGAATGAAGTGATAGGGTTCAGTGATAGGGATTTAGAGCATAATGTAACACCCTGCGGGGCTAGTGAAACCTCTGACTGCCCCATGGTGTTTAGCCTAGATGTCCACAATCACGTTGTAAAGAGGGTTTTGGTTGATAGTGGAAGCTCCGTTAATGTTCTCCCTTACACCACTTTCCAGAAAATGAACATCACCAACACTCTCCTCGAGCCCCTCAAAATAGCCCTAATTGGCTTTAGGGGCTCCGAGGTTGTCCCTCGTGGACAGATCAGCTTAGCCACCTCTTTTGGTCGCACCCCACAGTGAAGGACGCTCATGGTTACCTATCCGGTGGTAGAAATCGAGATCCCTTATAACATCATTATTGGGCGTCCCGCCCTCGTTGACTTCAAAGCGACCATTTTCACCTACCACCAGAAGATCAAATTCCCTACTCTCGAGGGTGCTGGCGAGATTTTGTACAATGTCAAAGAGGCGTGGGAATGCTACATGTTGTCCCTCAAAAAGCCCAAGGCCGAAAAGACATTCCAAATTGGGTCCACCAAGAAGGCGGTAGATTTTCCTTACCTGGATGAGGACGGTCCCTTGCTGAAAAGAGCCAGGCTGAACAGAAAGAAAAACAAAAAGAAAGACTCCAAGACTGGATGCAATATCGAGGGTGACCCACCGAGAGCAGTTGGGGAATCTTCCTCAGATGAAGAGGAAAACAAGGGTAAAAAGGAAGATGCAGACAATTAATTAACGAGAAAGAAAAGAGCGCTCGATGTCCCTCATCCAGAAATACGGATTGAGCCCACGGAGAAATTTTTGACCATTGAGCTAGAGCCTGACAATAAGGAGAAACCACCCAAATTGGCTCCAGCCCTCGGGACCCTCACAGATCGTGATGATCTATTTTCTGAGGGAGAACCTTGATGTCTTTGCTTGGAAAGCGTCAGACCTCACTGGAATTGACCCCAGTGTTATAGTCTACAGGCTCAACGTGGACCCCGCTTTCAAACCAATCAAACAAAAGAAGAGAGATGTCCATGGATTTCGAAAGAGGGTTATTGAGGAGGAAGTGAACAAACTCCTCGAGGCCCAATATATTAAGCCCATATTGTACCCAGAATGGCGTTGCAACGTTGTCCTAGTACCCAAGAGTGCCAACAAATGGAGGATGTGCAATGATTTTTCGGATCTCAACAAGGCTTGCCCCAAGGATCCATATCCCCTGCCTCGGATTGACCAACTAGCAGATTCCACGACTGGCTGCGAGCTCATGAGCATGATGGACGCATTTCAAGGGTACTACCAAATATTCATGGCCCCCGAGGATCGGCCCAAAACCTCTTTCGTGGTACATATGGGGTTCTATTGCTTCCTGGTCATGCCCTTTGGGCTCAAGAATGCAGGTGCTACGTACCAGCGCCTCATTAATAGGATGTTTGAAAAGGAAATTGGAGGGTCGATGGAGGTCTATGTAGATGACATAATAGTTAAGAGCGAGCGCCAGTCTTCTCATATGGAAGACTTGATGTGCAAGTTTGACATATTGCGCCAGTACGGCATGAAATTGAACCCCTTTAAATGAACGTTTGGGGTACGAGGGGAAAAATTCTTAGGCTATATTGTTAGCCAGCGTGGAATTGAAGCTAACCCAGAGAAGATCAAGGCCATCTTGGATATTCCGTCCCCTCGTAACGTCAGGGAAGTGCAAGTGTTAGTGGGGAAAATCATCTATTTGAATAGGTTCATTTCCCGCTCTGCCAATAGGAATCTACCATTCTTCAAAATTTTGCGCAACACTCGAAATTTTGCTTGGACTGAAGAATGCGAAAAAGCGCTACTGGACATGAAGGCTTACCTCTCGTGCTCCCCACTCCTGACGAAGCCGATTGAAGGTGAAAACTTATTTGTGTATCTCTCAGTTTCAGCGGTGGCCACGAGCGTGGTTCTAGTGGCCGTACGTGAGTGCAAGCATTTACCTGTCAACTATTTGAGTAAGACGTTGTAGGGCGCTGAGAAGTACCTGAAAATTGAAAAGTTTGCTTTTGCCCTCATTAATGCGTCACGAAGGCTGAGGCCATACTTTCAGGCACAATCAATCACTGTCCTCATAGATCAACTACTACGGTAGGTGTTATTCAAGACAGACGTCTTTGGAAGGCTAATAAAGTGGGCTATTGAACTGAGCTAGTTTGACATCAGTTTCGAGCCAAGAACCGCCTTACAGTCACAAGTGGTTGCAGATCTATTGGTTGAGCGCTTCGGATTGGTATTCGTCATTCCAAAAAACGAAGGTCTGTGGGTTCTGCACACGGATGGTTCCTCGACCTCTCAAGGGGGAGGAGCAGGGGTAACCCTCAGAGACCCCAATGGAATCAAGATAGATTTTGCAATCAGATTGGATTTTCAAGTAATCAACAACGAAGCGGAGTACAAGGCTCTCATTCAGGGGCTGAAAATTATTTTGCAAAATGGAACTTCCAGGATCACGACTTATGTGGATTCGTAATTAATTGCAAGTTAGATTGAAGGTACTTATGAGGCTCGAGAAACCTCCATGGTGCAGTACTTAGGAAAGGCGAAAGAAATAATTGGTAAGTTCAAGGAATTTCATTTACTTCAAGTCCCGCGAGCGGAGAATGAGCGCGCTGATACTCTTTCCAAATTTGCTTCCGCTATCGAGGGGTCACGTGAGCATTCTATTACCTTTCTGAGAACGGAGGAGCCCCTGATAAAGGAAAAAGTCCCTGCCCGAGCCTTAGCCATGATTGACCCTGGTGAACCATGCTGGCTTGATGACATCATCTGATTTCTTAAGGATGGAGTTTGTCCCACTGATACGGTGGAAGCTAAGAAGATAAGAAATAAGGCCCCTCGTTTTTCATTGGATCATGAAGGAAGGCTCTTCAAGAGATCTTATCAAGGCCCCCAGATGAGATGTTTAAGGCCCTCGCAAGCCAAGGTGACCCTCGAGCATGTCCATGGAGGGAGTTGTGGAAATCACTATGGGAGGTGTGTTCTTGCCAAAAAGATATTAAGGAGTGGTTTCTATTGGCCCACGGTCCTCCAAGACGCCCTTGCGTTTTTCAAGAAATGTCCCAAGTGTTAGTTTCACTCTAACATCCAGCAATTGCCAGCGGCTCAGATGATCCCTATAGACGTCTCGTGGCCTTTTGATCAATGGGGCATTGCATTGTGGGGCCGTTGCCAATGGAGGTTGGATAGAAAAAGTTTGTCATCATGGTGGTGGATTACTTCACAAAGTGGGCTAAGGCCGAGGCCGAGGCCGTGGCCAAAATCATGTTCCGGGTAGTGAGGGACTTCATCTAAAAGAACAACATTTGCAGATATGGTATCCCGAGGGTACTAATTTCGGACAATGGTTCCCAATTCATTGCGGTAGATACCCGAGAATGGTGTTTGGAATTAGGCATTGAACAACGCTTTAATTCCGTGGGGCATCCCTAGGCGAACGGTCAAGCTGAAGTGACCAACAGGACCATCTTGCAACATTTGAAAACCATGCTTGAAAGTAAGAAAAGTGAATGGGCTGAGGAGTTACAGGGAGCTCTGTAGGCTTACCGTACAACTCCCCGAGTGGCTACTGGGGAAACCCCCTACTCCCTCATTTATGGTTCAGAGGCTATGATACCCGTAGAGATCATACATGAATCCACACTAGTGGCATATTTCGAGCCTGAAACCAACAGGGAGAACAGGGCTTTTGAGCTGGATCTTTTGGAGGAGAAAAGAAACAACGCTTGGGCACGTATTCACAAATACAAAGCATCTGTGGCTTGACTGTACAACAAGCGAGGCAAAGAAAGGACATTCCAGATGGGAGACTTAGTCTTAAAGAAAGTGGAGGTGTCGAAACATGTTGGAAAATTGGATCCAAATTGGGAAAATCATTCAAAATCATCCAAGTCAGAGCAAATGACACTTACACACTCGAGACGCTTCAAGGCGAGCGTCGATCTCTCTCATCCCTAGAATGCAGGTATCCTTCGACGGTTCTATGTTTAAATCTTCTTGAAATATTTTTGTAAAACCACATTTTTGGGCTTGATGTATTTCTTATTTACAAGCGCAAAGTAATGGAATGATTTTCTTCAAAATAGAGGGCTTTCTTGTATTCTTGTATATGACGAGGAATTCCCCCTTGGAACCCTAGGTAGTAGCCACACAGGCCCAAGGTGTGCGAATCCCCCTTTACCAAGGGTGAAGTTATGCTTATCAAGCACTAAACTCCGCACCAAGGTTTGCCCTCGTCGGAGAGCTTGCTAACGCTAAAAACTTATCCCAACTCTAAAGGCAAAACCAACCGGATCTCACTTCTGGTTCGCGCTCGAGGCCGCAAAAGAGGTAGTTAGATCTCACATCTAGCTCGCGCTCGGAATAAGTCCAACACTTAGCAGAATTTCTTGAAAATTATTACATGGGAATTTCTCCAAGCAACCAGGGTGCCCTCGGAGGAGGCCCCTCGTGTTCAAAGTTAATGGGAGGAGATCCCGCATGCAAATTTTAACCAGGGAACCCATGGAGAAGGGAATCTCGCGTTCTTTTAAACCCTGCATAGAATTTTTTAAGTAACCAGGGTGCCCTCGAAAGTGGCCCCCTCGTGTGCTTTACAATCTTTTAAAATTTCATAAATAGCCAGGAAACCCTTGGAATAAGGTCCCTCGTGCGCATTACAATTTTATATAATTGTTTATAAGTGACCAGGGGCCCTCATAGGCAGATCCCTCGCCTCTAACGTTCACAAAAAACTCTTAGACAAGTTTTCATAAGTCTTAACCAGGGTACCTCAAAGTAGGACCCTCGTGCTTGTCAGAGACTTAGTGTAATTGTACAAGTTTTTATGCCACACTTACTTAGCTTCCCACTTAGTTTTTATGTTAGAATTTAAGGGAACAAGTGTAAAGTAAAGTGCATAAAAGACAAACACTGCAGAAAAGAAACATTCATTCATTAATGGTGGGAAAGGGAGCTGAGCTCAGAATAAAAAATTTCATAAAGCATATCAAAAGTATGCAGACATCAAAGGAAAAGGTTACAAAGTTTTCAAGGGAATCACATCATGGCTGGGCATTTTGCACTTAGCCATCTTCTAAGTCCACCACTTCAGTTGGCGCTTGGGCATTGAGAGCATTTTGGACTTGAACGTTGACAGCTGGGGCACTTTAGGGCTCAGTGGCCTCAACCGCTGGAGTGGGAGTAGTCTCACTAGCCTAGGCTAGAGCAGTGTTGTCAGCTTGACCCTCGGGGATTGGTGCAACCTCAATGACCCCCTCGTTATTTCCTCCATTGACAGGCTCCGCGTCATCCTCATGGGCCCTCATGAACTCATCCTGCAGGAGAGCGGCTAAGTCGTTGTACTCGGGCTTGGTCAAGTTAGCCTCAGGGTCCCCACCGTCCTTTTCAGGAATCTGACAACGTTTATCGAATCTAAGCCCCGTACTGGTGTGCCCTCGGGAAAAGGTTTCTTCCAAACCCAATTGAATGAGTTGTTCGACCGCCAAATTGAATGCCTTTCGGGCCCCGTCAAAGCAGTGTAGGTTGGCGGCGAAGCCGAACGCCTTGGAATGGCAGAATTTGAGCAGAGCCTCCTTGTTAGCCTCAGCAATGCGCTCAGGATGCAACTTGTTGAACTCTTCCTCGCAGGCCCTCTTGGCGGCCTCGGTGAATTTCTTTTCAGCAGCACTAAGATGCATGCTCCGCTCGTTCACCTCTTGCATCAGCTTCTCGTTGGACTCTTTGGCATTTGTCAGGTCCATGCGGTACTTTTTCCGAGACGCCTCTAACTTCTCCAGCTCTTTTTTCACCTTGGCATGCTCGGCCTCGAGGGATTCAAGTTGGGCTTTCACCAGATCTAGTTCCTCCTAGAGCTGAGCAGGGTCAGCCGAGCGGGCCATTTTCTTATACTTAGCCTTACACTTGGAGTAAACGGTCGTACGCTATTGAAGATTTTTCACCCTCGGGAGCACTTGCTACATTTAAAAAAAAAAAAAAAAACTCTCCAACACTTATAATTTTTCAGAGAAACAAGGAAAACACTTGAAAAGAATAAGAAGTTGGAGACTTACAGAAATGAGCGCATGGGCGAGATCTTCAGCCACCCGATCAGTGCTTTGGGAGTATAGCCGCTTATGCTCACCTGTGAATCGGACCCTTTGGTAAAGCCCGTAGGTAATGTTCCGGGCTTGAGCATGATTGCTCAACATAATGGTGCCCTCGCTAGGGTTACGCTGGAACGCCTTGTCGTCGGTGCGCTCGAAGTTCCACAGTTGTTTTTCCTCAGAGGAAGAAGTCTCCCCGTCCCTGCGGTCGCCCTTGACCACCTGTTTGCCTTTGCCAATTATAGGGATGGCATCAGGCATTCTCTTTCTTTTTGTTGAGAGCGGGACCTGGCCCTCTTGAGGCTCCCTTATCACAATATTTGAGTGTTGCCTCTGTTGGTTGTTTGGAGGGGTTGGTGTGCCCCTCTGGCTCGAAGAGTCCCCTTGTCTGGGGACAATATGTGTTTTCAGGGTGGCTACGCGACCGTCCCATCGCCCTCGGCCAGACGTGCTTGAGCTGGCACCTTGATGGCCTCCACGGCCTTCTCCTCGGCCTGCCCCTCGACCTTGGATTTGCCCTTGTTGATTTTGAGGTCGTTGCTACTGTTGATTTCGAGCGCCTAACAAGTTAGCCACGTTCCTCATCCCGCCTCTCCCTGCCATCAGTATTTGAACACCTGAAACAAAAGGTGCACGAGGGTCAACTCTTCCTCGGGAAAGCATATAAAACACAAGTATGAAAGTTAGTGATCCTATCTAAAGTTAGCTTCCTAAAGGATCTAACCGTCTCTCTCCAAATTTCGAGCGGGCGGGTTAGTGATCATTTCAGGGTTAATCATAAGCCCGCAAAGGAACATGACTTTCTCATCATCCATCAGTTCCTTGGCCTTAATAAGCCACCAAGCGCTCCTCAAAGCGAGGGCCAATTCTTGAACCTAAGACAGGGGAAATGAAGGACCTAAGCGGGATCTTACGAGGGGTCCCTCCCCGTGCCTAACCCATTCTCGGGGAACCCCAAAATCTTCACCTTCAGGGGCCCTCACGAAGAAAATTTTCTCTTTCCAGTCAGTTCCATAAGACGTTGAGGGCAAGTCTATCAATCTCAAATTGGACTTGGCTTGGATATAGTAAAAGCCCGCCGTTGGGGATGAGCGGGGTGAGCGAACCACTTGAAAGAGACTATTGAAATTGTGAATTGATGGCTCGTTCCCTGTGCATTTCATCAGGACTACGAAGGCATTGATAAGGGCTATGCCGTTGGGGACGATCTGAGAAGGCTTCAGATTCAAGAGATTGAGGATGCTTTCCACGGGGACTGAAACGGGGAATCTCAACCCCCCTGCCTCAACCGCGTCCTTATAAACCGCCATTTCTCTAGGAAGGGGGTTATTAGCCCTCTGGTGCGCTGTCGGAATCCTATAGGTAAATCGCTCATCCCAATACCTTGGAGCCCTCATTATCACCAAATCCCCCAGAGTTATGGTACTGGGGGTTTCGCCGGGTATCTTTTCAGTGGCTTGCATACCCGAACCTTCACCCTCGTTGGATTTCCTTGTCTTCTTCCTACGCTTAGCGGGGGGATCTTCTGAGGGTCCAGCCTCTATGTCTTCTTGAATGGGACCCGGGACGGCCACTGTTATAGTATGATGATGGGGGTGGGTGGCACTCTCCGTCAATGGCAATGTAACCCTTTGTCCTTAGCCTCCATCACCAGTTCCATCTCCTTAAAGATGTTGTCAACACCGCCTGGATTTCTCTCACCCATAGCAGACATGGCGGTGTCCAAATCCTCATCCCTGGCATCTCTGAACATCTCCTCCACCGTTTGATGGTGAGGAGTATGGTTGTGAGAAGAAGAGCTTGAGCTGGCCATTTCATCAATTTCCCTCATAGTTTCCTCTATGATTCTATTGGACATGGTGGTTTAAAGGCAGTAGGACAAGCAAAAATGGGGAAATGGGAGGAAGGAGACCTAATAATCTAAGGTTAGCAAATAAAAAACTTAAGAAGAAGCAAGAAATTACCTAAAGTTCGGAAAAACCTGGAGGTGGCTTGGAACTCTCCGAAGAATGCTTCGAAGGTTTTTAGAAAAAAGTGTCAAGTGCTCTGGAGTTGATTGCGTAAAGAAGAAAAGAGAATGAATCTCACCCCTATTTATAAGGGAGGGAGTTGGTGGGATTTACGCAAATTATTTCAAATGATGCAATCATTCCCGCTTTGGTAACTACCCACTTTTGGGAACCCTCACACACGTCCCGAGATTCACTCGCTGTTTCCTGAAAAAACGCACCCACTCGCCATGCAGTATTTAATGTCTGACGTTTCGAGCGGTCAATGTGAAAGTTCATCATTAATGGCTTGTTCAGAAGAAATTTTCTAAGCACGCTACCTCTTTAAATGAGCGTCACCCTCGGAAGTTTGAAATCAGGAATTCTACAGCCCTCATTACTGAAGGCCGTAGAATTGGGGGGCAAAATAATGGGACCAAAACACGCTCGACCCTCATCTTGACACGTGGCGTCATCAGCATGCAACAAGTGGAAACCAGGGCCCCACATAGGCCACCCTTGGAACGAGTCTCGCCCTCGTTCCCAAGGATGTTCCAATCCTTCAAAGGAGTTAATAGCGAACGAGAGACAAACAAAAACATACCCCTAGGCTAGGCGGTCTAGACCCTAATACAAAGTGCGCAAAATAAAATAAAATCAAAGGGCAGAAGCCACAGGATCAACAAACACAATCGTACAAAATATCATCTAGAAACAGGTGTCGGGTTCAACTAGCATAGATACCTAATCCCGTAAGTCAAATATAAAACATAAATACACAACAGGTTCATACTATCCCTAGAAGCCTATCCCGAATCATATTAAGTCAATAAGATACATCAAATACATAACCATAAGCTTATACATATTCAGAATTTCAAAGCGTAAGGATAAAGATGCAGAATGCAAAAGACTCGAACAACTCAACCCAAAAGACCCAAAAGAAGACAGCCACCTAGCTCGAACCGAACCCTGCACCTGTAACTAAAGGAGGAAAATGAGAGGGGTCAGTCTACAACTCGACTGAGTGAGGGGGTTGAACACTCACACACGATACATAATATAGATCATAGCACGTATCAATCAAAAGATTATGAGCCGGGAATAGGGTTTTGAACACCAAAAATTATTTTCAAAACAAACGTATACATTTCATGTCGAATCATAGCATAACTTAACTTAAAAGTCCTATCCCGCTTCATAATCAACAAAACGTACCAAAAAGCTCGGCGAGTACGAGCAGAAATCCCATCCTGGGCTCATCAACATAACATATCAAAACATAAATCATAACATATCAAACCAACCTTCTTCAGGTGATGGAAGGGTTACGCGACCCTAGTCATCCATTACATTATGTATGGGACGTGAGTTTCATGACGCTCACACCCGAGGATTCTATCCCCCACCAACCTCCTAGTGGGTTTCGGGTTGATCCTATCCAACAGAAGAATGTGCACAGGGGTCATAACCGGTGACCCGATGGCCGTCCTGGGTCTCCCTTAATCACATCTCTGGGGTCCAATCATAACATACCAGAACATATCAAATCATAACTCGCTCATAACATAACATATCAAACTTACATACCTTATCAGACATACCTTACCTCTCAACTTAGCATATGCTATAAACGTACCTCTCCGTGTCATCCTAATCCTTAGTTAGCTTGAAAGTACACGGTTTGGAGCATAGCTTCATTGCTAAACGTTTTCAAGCTTACGTATGCTCGTACATATAATTCAAAACATTTAATCGTATGACAAAGTCATAAACATATCATATATACACATATCTATTATATAAATATAATAGTATAATCGCATGCGGGCTTGAAAACGAACATATAGGGTCGTAGGTCGCATTAACTATAACAAATCTAAAACCTCACCTTGACGAACAACCCGAACGAACAGCCCAAAGCACCCCATGAGCAGCTCCCTTCGAACAATCTAAACACAAGAAACAAGGCTAAGACTCCATATGAACCATAAAACGCTCGACAAATGCATATGGATGCAAATGACGCATTTCATATAATTTTACCCTTAGACATATCGAAGCAAATATCGAAATATCACACAAATAATTCAAGAAGCAAACTCATAACACGCCAAATAAATTCATAACATATTAAACAAGCTCATATCATATCATACAATAGCATACCATAAGCATTCATAGGGTTAAAGTTCATATATGCAAGATTGAATTATATAAAAACTAATTCAAATAATTAAATATATATAATATATATTACATACAAATGAGAAACAATGAAATATATGCATGTGAATTAATTGTTGGAAAACAGGAATCAGAAAGCAGCGGAAATTTTAAAAAAATTTCCAACAAAAGGATCTTGGACTCGCAATCGTGTATCCAAATTCGTAGAGATTAGAAACTTACTCTTCTATAATCTTTCTTGAAGCGTTTCAAGCCACCCAAGAACGTTCTTCTCGCGGCTTGATCCCCTCTCCTTGGTAAAGCTCGAATCTTCAAAAATCTTCTAACTTGAAGCTCTCTAGAGATAGTCCACCAACTTGACTACAATCTAACTAGTAAGGATGCTAGTTCTCTAGTTAGTGTTCAGGCTTAACCTAGGGTTTAATTTATCTTGGAGAAAGGATGGTGTTCAACACATAAACCAAAAGAAATCAATCACCCTCTAAGGGGAGCATGAGCTCCCCTATATATAGGAAAGGGAGTGGCCGAAAATCCCTAGTCCTTATGGGCTAAGGATTTTGGTCCCTCTCTCCTATTACTTGATCATCAAGTAATTTTGACTTTGACTTTGACTTTGAATTCTAATTCAAATCAACTTTTAAGAGAGCTAAAATATCCAAACCCTTTTGGATATTATTATACTTTATTTATTAATAAATAAATAACTTATTTATCTAATTAATTAATTCGTAATTAATTAAATAGATTATTTTTCTCCAAAATAAGACTTTCCTTTTAATTCAAAATTAAATCAAAGTCTATTAAATAATTAATCACATTAATTATTTAGCACATATATATATATATATACACGAGTGAGACATGTGTCCACACGTGTCACTCACGTGACCCACACGTGTGGTTTCACATGTGTGGAACCCTCTTGGCTCGATTAACTCGTTTAATCATTTTAAAGCCTTAACTTATGTAACCAAGTTGTTGTGTGTGACCCTCTAGGTTCTCAATTCAATTAGCAATGACCCTAATTAATTAATTAATTCACTAATTAATTAATCAGTCCACAGATTAAACGACCATAGTCTAGCAACAGGTGCTTAACCCCTTGCTGAATTGGAATGTTCGGATTCGACAAAACCTTTAAGTCATTGATTCATGTGAGATACAATCCTCCTACTTACTACCTCTCAACCAAGATCTAGGGTAAGGGAAAAATCAGAACCCTAGTAATCCTGTCTTAAAGCAAAGTGTATTTCATATCCATTTGATCTCAATCCAAGAAACCCTTTTCTTGATGTCTTGATCTACTATCTTGGCCAAGGCCTCCATATGGCATATGAATGACTTGCACAATAAGAGATCACCTTGGAAATGCAAGTGTAGGTCCTTTCTTGATTCTCATTCACTTTCATGAATCACTTGTGCAGCCCCAACATAAGCCTTGAATCAGTTGTCTAAGGCGACACCCTTTAAAGCTTATACCTAGGACTACAGAGTTAACTCATAAAGTGACATGGAACCTCAAGTCTAAGGATTAATTAATCACATCAATGACTTGTGAGATATTTCCTAATCTGGAAGTTTCCATTTCCTGAAATAGAAACTTCCTTTCCCATTTAGGAATCTTCTCACACGGGGCACCTCAGTGAACTTACTTATTGAAGTAAGCACCCTCATGTATCACGCACGTATCAACTATACACTTTGCACCTCCATGAAACAAGGTGGTCCTTCTTAAGGGCGTGATCCCACAAGCAAGCCTTAGAGGAGTCAGGTTGACACTCCCACTGTCGGTAGGACTCATCGGCTTGGAGTCTTTTACTAATCATGACTTATGTGATATAGGGCTCGTTTCATGAACCATTTCACCTAAATGGTAGAGTTCTAAAGTCATCAGGATTAGGGGAGTTCTCATACATGCACAGATAAAGTAAACGCATACCAAACAAGAGCATATAAAGAAGTATTGCCTCAATTCGTTATTTCATTCAAAGATTGTCTGTGATTACAATAAGGAAAAGCACAAAGCGGATATACAATCGGCTTTCTAGGGCACTATTCCTAACATTAATAACGTAGCACAAAATTTGCATGAAATGAAGTCCCTTAACAATCATTAATTACATATCATGTACTATACTACATATTCATACACTATATATGTATTACATAGCTGCACATTACATTTAACCATTTACATGCATGCACTATATATATATATTACACATTCACACACATATTATATATATATATATATATATATATATATTTTACGTACATGCATATATATACATACTCAAGCATTTACGTAACACACACAAGCACAACAAAATTAAACCATGCAATCACAAAACTCAAATACACGCAGGTCCCTGCCTAGGGAAAGAAACACAAGCAAAAGTGCCCGGCCGGGTAAGTGAGAGGCAGAAGCTACTGCCTAAAGGTGTCCCCGCCCGGGGACACAACCAAAGCAAATCTCCCTGCCTGGGGAGATCACAACAACAGCGACAAACAGCAGTAGCTGCAGCTTTGTTTTCTTCCTTCTTCACGCAACAACAGCAGAGCAACAAAAATAGCAACAAAAACAGCAAGAAAAGAAGGCAAAACTGACAGCAACTCACGCAACAAGAGCAACAATAACAAGGTTCCAATCATTCTTCAAATTCTCATATTTTCAGTCCCGTTTCCAAGCTCCAAACAAGGTGAAAATTCACGTACTTACAATCCATGAAAATAAGAGAAAGATTTCAGTTATTGGTGCTTAGGGAAACAAGATCATGCATTAAAATCCACAAAGACTGAAGCTAACTCATGAATTCAAAATTTGGAGCTAAACCTAACTATTCAAGTTCTTCACCAAAGCATACTCAAATCTCCATGGAAATCAGCAAATAAACAATTAAAAGAAAGAGGAGAAGATGGCGATTAAAACCATGAACTTACCTTTCGAATTTGAGGCGAAATGATGGAGTATTGATCTTGGAAAGGCAAAGTGTGCTGTGTAGATTCCTTTTTGCCCTTTCTCTCTTGGTTCAGCTGTTTCCTTGTCTCTCTCTAGGTCTGAGTTCGAAGTGAGGGGTGAAGGGATGGTTACAGGGTTTAACTAGGATTAATTTGGCTCAAGAATCAAGTGATTTGGTTAAGAAATGAATTAGTTATGGCCAAAATACTCCAAGGTGGTGAATCTGCTCGTGCAACTCGGTTCGGGCAAAATACGGGAGACCAAAGGGCTTAGAAAAATACAAGGTTAGATTCCTTAGCTCCATATCTTTGTTGCGAGTCCAGCGCCATTGCCGAAATTTGAATCCAACTTCCCAATCTCAAGTTACGGCCTTCGGAACACAAGGTGCGCTAAAACTCTGTTAGGCCCTCGAGTCCCCAAAACAAATAAATGGTCAACGACCACAACAAACGAGTTCTAAAACATAAAACGTACATCTAAACAAGTTCATAAGTCATATAGGTCATGCATAGCAAGTTGCTACAAAAATTAGAAACAAGTACGGGGTCAAACGAGTTAAAACGGGGTCAAACCGGGGCTAAACGTTCAAAATTCAAATAATATACTTAACAAATAATTCATATAAATCAAATATAGCATATAAACATTATAATAAATACATAAATGCATAAATAAATAATTTAAAAGCACACTTAGCTCACTCGTAAAGACATACCTGGTCATCCGAAAAGTCGGGGTGTCACATCGGAGGAACCTTCCCACGTGAACGAACAAAGGAATAGACTCTCCTCTTGGGTTCCATGGCGTTGGCCCAGGTGACCCTCGGACCTACGAGCCTCCATGGCCCGTATTAAACCCGAGCATGCGTCTAGCCCTCGAAAACAACCCAAAACGGCTCTCTGACACAAGGTGCATACCCGCGCACCTGCCACTATTACCCGCCACCAACTTTCCAATCGCTTTTGCAGAAGATTCCCCCTAGGTTTCTCCTCATCACGCCACGTGTTAGGGCAACATTCGGCCAGGACCACAAGGTGTCAATTACCAAAGGATCCCTGACGCTCACCTATATATACGCAAGTTCATCTCCTATACTGTAAGCAAGTTTCCATATTTTTGAGCTCTGCAAATTACTTCCTTTTCTTCAGATCATCATCTGACTTGAGCGTCGGAGAGCCAATCTGGGCATCACCCCCAGTTCCCCCAACTTGGCCTTCTGACCGTTTGCTTTTCTTGATGTTTGTCCTAGCAGGTTGACCCCTCCCCCCCCCCCCCCCCCCCTCCTTTTTCCGGTGGACACTATTTAGCTTCATCCCTTGTTTCCCCACATTAAACAAATCTTAAAGTGATCGGATTCTGGACACCTCAAATTCAGACCTATCATATAGATAAGAAAGAAATAATTTTGAATTAATACAAGTTTCACTTTTCGATAATTAGAAGGTTACGCAATAGTCAAATATCTCAATATTTATAATTAATGATATATAGAAAAATAATTCTAAAATTGTAAAGGTCTTCAACATTTTTCAATTTATACATGGCCTTGTAGCCGTATGTGTGAATAAATTTTAGTCATATTTTAGTATTCTAGGTTTATACATAATTATATCTTTTGTTTTAATTTATTTAATAAACATTTTAATTAAGTGCTGAAGTTTGTAACATGATATTATTTTTGGTGTTTAGAAAAGGCATACTATCTTTGCTATTATTTTTGTAATGTTTAAAGTCAAGTTAGTAGATTTAAAAAAAAAAACAAAAAGACAAATAATTTTCGTATTAACTAACATGCGCTTGACCTAACTAACCTAAAAGATTAGTTGTTGAAATGAAAATTTTTTAAATGCTAGTAATGCTCGCATATTCGTTGCGTGTACAAATAAACAAATCTTATTATTTAAATATATTAAAATTAATTTTTATATTAAAATATATTTAATAATTATTTTTAATATAATTATTAAATTATGGTATATAAATAACTAATATAAAAAATAATACACCAAAGTAACACTAAATTTAAAAAAAGATAAAAATTACATAAAAAAAAAAGAAAAAGAATCAAAGTGAAGTGATAAAAAAAATTTTTAAAATTATTGTTGAAGAAATAAAAAAAAAAAAAAAAAAAAGACACCAATACAAAAACGGTTTTTATGTCTTTTGTGCTATATATAATAATATAAATATTAGATAGCATATAATTTAGTAATAATATTAATTCTGTATTAAACATATTATTTATTACCATTTTATTATAATATAGCATTATCTTATTTCGTATTGTCTTTTACATATCATAGATTTAATAATTTCAATAATAATAAATAGAGCAAAATACATTTTTGGTCCCATATTAATGGGTTATCATCACTTTTGGTCCCATGTTTTTCAAAAGTGGTTTTTTTGGTCCCGTAGTAATTTACTTTTTGTCAATTTGAGGACTTCCGTCAAAGTCACTGTTCATTCGTTAAATTTTTTTGGATGAACAGTGACTTTTGTCAAATGGATGAACAGTGATTTCCGCCAACGGATGAACAGTTTATTTGACGGAAGTCCTCAAATTGACCAAAAAAAATTACTAATGGGTCAAAAAAACCACTTTTGAAAAACATGGGACCAAAAGTAATAATAGTCCATTAGTATATGACCAAAAATGCATTTTGCTCTAATAAATATATTAAATTATGCAGTCGATTTAAATACCATACACGCATATGTTACTTGATCAAGTAAATAAAAAATAGAGAGAAAGTCAGGATCTAGATTGAAATATGCGCTCAAATTACATTTTTAGTCCGCCGAGATAGATTCTTTTTCAATTTGCTCTCATTGTTTATGTAAAATTTCAATCTAGTCCCATTTTCTTTTGGAAATCAAGCAAATATTTTCCCTTAACCCCAGTTTTGTTAGTTGACTAACGGAAAAAGACCGGTCATATAATTTTCCTATAAATGAACTAAGTTATATAATATATTTTTTTCATATTTATTATGACTTTCCTTTCTTTTTTTTTTTTTTTTTCTCCATAAAACTTCATATCAATACTGATCGTGCCTAAATCTCTGCTTGATGACTGATCGAGAGATCCGACGCGGTCACTCTATTTGTTGATGGGGGAAACGGCCGCCTGACTGCTCGAATTCTGTAAAGGTCGACAAACGTGAGCTCCGAGGCCAACTCGGGGAAGATGGGTGTGAGACCCGGGTTGGCACTCCGACGCTCAAGTCAGGATCGGTGAAGACGATCGAAGAGATTGAGTGGTCAAAAGTGTTAGGTGGAAAAATTTACCGTGCAATAAATGAGGAGGGGGTATTTATATAGGGAGGACAGAGAAGTTACCGCATCGACGTGGCGGCGTGGGGAGCTGACAGGTGCCCCATTAAGGCCTTGCATTAAATGCTCGGTCGGCCACTACGCTAGTGGAATGATGCGCTGGTCAGTCGGAGATGGCGGGTCGATCTCGACATATGCGATTAGTCAGAGCATTTGGGTCGATACTCTTGTGAGGTAATTCTCGCGGGGTAAATGGGCCTCTGAGTAGGATGGTCGAAAGGTGATCTCCGAGCGAGATTTGACACCCGATCATCCACGTGGGGCAAGGTGATTGGCTTAGATCGACAGCGGGTACGTGCCACGTCATAAGCCCCCCGAAACGTCATCTGCTAGGGCTGACGTGGCAGAGGCGTTTCAAATCCCAAGGGTGGGACCCGCGGTAATCATTACGCCGTTTCACCTTCTCGATTCCCGCCCATTTTTATCCTTATAAATAGTTCCCTCTGTAAATTCATTTGTTACTTTTGCGACAGAGAATTGAAGAGAGTTTCGAGCCATTTTCGATCGATAAAGAGTCCTTTGCGTGTTGAATTTCGGGGTCGTTTGCTTTATAAGAGGACCGCTCGGATCTTCAGAAAACAAAAGGTAATCTTTCCGATCTGTTGTTCGATTTTCTTTCTCTGTGCTTTTTATTTTTCTTTTCGCCTGCCTCGAGGGAGAGGTGTACCACTTCCCTCTTCGAAGGCTTCCTCTCCCTCGATTTGTTTGTATCCGAGCTACACCATGAAAATGAGTTTTTTGTCCTGTAGGATGTCAACAAATCGAGTGGAGACTGGCCCCGGAGTGGAGGAAGTGGCGACCGCGAGTGATAGGTCGAGTTCGGACACATCAGGGTCGAGTTCGACGTCGGATTCCGGTGAGACCATGGAGACGAGGTCGACGAATCCTCAGGGGAGGGATGAGTTCGTCGAGGTCGTAGAGGTTTCAGAGCCTTTGTCCGAGGATGAGACAACAGTGGTGTCAGTACCTCGAGAGTCTGGAGAGGAGACGTCGACTTCAGGTCGACTAGAGGAGGAGGAAGAGGAGGAGATGGAGAACTTAGAGCCAGAGGGTTGGTTACAAAACGACCCTCGAGCCATTACCTGTTCGATATCCGAGGACAAACTTGGAGAGGTTCAGAAATGGTTGTTTGGGGGGGCTCCGGAGTATGGGGGTTATCGAGTGATTAGGCCCCAATCAGGAGATCGCATGACCGACCCACCGCCCAACTGTATCGCAGTCAACTATTTGGCGGTCAAAAATGGGTTTAGGGTGCCCATTCCCGAGGAGATGGTCGGCTTCTTTAATACCCTTAGGATTAGTCCGTTGCAGTTGATGCCCAACTCTTACGCCATGGTAAATGGATTGAGGGCTTTGTTAAGATGCTTGGGGATGAAGGTCAACATCTATTGCATTTCCGAGATCTTCCAAGCCGGCTTGACGACCGAGACCTCGAAATCTGGCCCGGGGTATATCCAGCTGCAGTCGAAGAGTAATTATCGGATCGTTAGGTCGCCCACTTCGTCGAACGGCAAGGGATGGAAGCAGAGATTTGTTTTCATCGAGAGTGAAAAGGGGTGGCCCGGCCTGAAATATCCTGGATGGAGCTGGGTTGCTCGATCGGACCTTCCGAGGGGGCATCCGGGTTGGCCCAACACTTTGATGGCGGCCTTGAGGAAGATGGGAAGTGTGGAGTCGGAGGACATGGTGGCTCCACAGTCACTAATCGAGCTGGGGCTCGCGCCAGGAGTTAGAAAACATTTCGACCCTGGTATTCCGAACGAATCCCTCGAGACATTTCGACCATTTATTTGTTGTTGTTTTTCCCTTTGTTTGTTTTGTTGTTGTTTTTTTTTTTTTTTGTAATCAAGTGTCTTTTTTGTGCAGAGCAATACATTATGTCGGCTGCGTTGAACGCCAGAAGAAAGGAGATGGCCGAGCTAAAGAAGGCGGCCGAGAAGAAGAAGATGCCCCCTCCTTCCCAAGCCGAGACGTCTGCATCGACCGATGCGACGGTCGAGGCTCTTCCGGACGTTCTTGCGTTGAGGACCAAGGACGCTCCCGAGAAGAGAGGTCGGGGCTCTTCCACCGACAAGGACAATGGAGCCCCCCAATCAAAAAAGCAAAAAACAAAGGGCCAGGCAAAGTCTGGGGCCGGGGCCGATAAAAACACGGGTCGAGAGAAGAGCCCCTTGCTCCCCATGCCACCGGCGCTTGGGCCGATCGTAGAGGTCCAGGTAGGGGCCTATTCGACCCCTCCGAACCAAGGTCGAGGGGCAATAGTGCCTCGAAACGTGGCCAGCATCCTGGCGGGGGTGAGAAGGCCTGGCCCGGGACCCTCGAGCGCGGTTCAGTGGAAGTCGAGCGAAGAAGAGAAGAAGCTATTCTTCGACTATCCAATCCTCGAGGAACCCCATTTCCCATGCGGCCTGGCAAGCGTCAACGAAAGAGGCGAGCCCAGACGGGTCGGGACAGCCCCCAAAGACTACCAGGCGCTCGGAGCCCTATACAGCTCGATCTAGACAACGGTCGATCACAAGGAGAGGATGGCGCTCTCTGACGACGAGATCGAGGCGTCTTGGGTCCAGAAGTACTTTGCGGTAAGCGCCGGTAGAAATTATAACTGTAGAAATTATTTCATGTGTATGGTCGGAGTTTTTAATGGTCGATGATGTCTTGCAGATGGGCCAGGACTTCTTTCAAGTGGCTCGAAGAGGGTGGGTCCATCGGCAGTTGAGGGCGAAGGCCGAGCGACAGGTGGAGATGATGAGGGTCGAGCTGGAGGAGAAGGATAAGAAGCTGGCCGAAGCCACCAAGGACAAGGAGAAACTCGACCATGAGCTCTTGGATGCCATAACGAATCTCTCGGAGGTCGAGAAAAGGCTGAAGGTGGCTGAGGATCGGGTGGCTAGGTCGATCCAGGAAGAGGCTGAAGCGCGAAACTGCGGCTTGATCGAGGGAGAGAGGAAGGGCGCCAAGCTAGCCCTGGAGCGATGCAAGAGGGGTCTGGCTGAATCCGTGAACGACCTCGAGCGTCGAGGCGTTTACAGATTTATGAAGTCCAAGGCCTACGAGAAGGCCGTATCGATCGCGAGCTTCAAAGATGTCGAGGAAGGCTT
Source organism: Lantana camara (assembly GCA_037501455.1). Taxonomy (NCBI): domain Eukaryota; kingdom Viridiplantae; phylum Streptophyta; class Magnoliopsida; order Lamiales; family Verbenaceae; genus Lantana; species Lantana camara. The sequence continues at coordinate 21,385,173 of CM074855.1, read as the reverse complement.
CAACTTGTGCTTGGCTCAAGTGCAGGCGGCTAAGTACCTTCCGCTCGATTATGATCAAGAGAAGGTCGGCCTATACCAAGATGACCCTCGTCCAGTTGATCCGGTCACCCGACCCCCTACCCCCGAGCCAGACTGGGACACCGATGAATTTGGCTTTGCTGTGAAGTTGGCTCGGTCCAGAGCGGCGGGGGAACCGGACAACATAGCCACGGAAGAGCTCGACCTTGATGCTTCCTTCGACCCCAAGGATATGTGCCCGGAGTACTTTGGGGAAGGCGCCATTGTTCCCATCGAGGAAGGGACCGGACCATGAGCGGTCGAGGATTGAGTCGGAGAGAATGGACTAGCCCTATCTTCGTACTCGGAGGACTGGTGAAGGGGAACCCAATTTTCGAAGTTCCGACACATATCCGAGCGTTTGTTGCTCCCGTTTGTAAAATCCAAATTTCTAAGGTCATGATCGAAGAGTTGTGATCGATGTAAACTTCCTTGTTTTAAATATATTATGCAAGTTCTCTTCTTTCTTGTTTTATGTGTTCTTTCGGGCTTTTTGGCGTTTACCTTTTTTATGTTAATCGAAGATAATAATCGAGAAGATGTCAAGGCAAGTCGCTTTTAATCTTTCGAAGTATACTAGAAATTAATACGGGCATCGTATAATTACAAGTATGTGATCGAATAACATGGTTGCTAAAAGGCAAGAGAACGTTTTATCGATTAATTGACCAGGGATTTACATGTGGTGTTTAATCGACCGAAAGAAACTACAACGATTAATCACAAGTAATATTTCTTCAAGTTGTGAGCATTCCACGATCGAGGAAGCGGTAGTCCATCGAGGTCCTCGAGATGATACGCCCGATTTTTACCTATTTCGATGACACGGTAGGGTCCTTCCCAATTAGCATCGAGCTTTCCTACGTGTTTGGTAACCTCGACCCTTTTGAGGACCAAATCCCCGACTTGAAAGTGGAGAGGCCTCAGGTTTTTATTGTAAGCCCGAGCAGTCGTGGCTCGATACTGCTGCATCTTCATGTTTCCTTTTCCTCGAGTTTCATCTACGGTGTCAAGATCGAAAGCCCTTAGTTCATTATTCTGATCATGCTGGAAGTGAGCCACTCGGGGAGACTGATGTATGACCTCAGCCGGAATCATGGCCTCCGAGCCATATACCATGGCGAAAGGGGTTTGTCCTGTGGGGACTCGAGGGATGGTTCGATACGCCCAAAGGACGCCTTCAAGCTCATCGACCCAATGGCTCTTCTTCGCTTCGAGTCGCGTGCACAGATTCTGTATGATGGTCCGATTGGTAACCTCGACCTGACCGTTGGCTTGGGGATGCCCGACCGAGGTGAATCTTTGATCGATCTTAAAGTCGGAGCAATAGGCTCTAAATCTTGAACTCCGGAACTGTGGTCCGTTATCGCATACTATGATTCGAGGTACTCCAAATCTAGTGATGATGTGCTTCCAGAGGAAGTCCTGTAAGGAGTAGAAAGTAATCTTTGCTACTGCCAACGCCTCGACCCATTTAGAAAAGTAATCGATCGCCACAATGATGAACTGCCTTTGTCGGGTTGCTATCGGAAAGGGTCCAATTATGTCGATTCCCCATTGCTCAAAGGGCCAGCATGACTCGATCGGAATCATGTGTGCGGGGTGCTGATGGGTCAAATTGGCATGCCTCTGGCAACGATCGCATTTCCTCACAAATTCGAGTGCATCCTTGCGTAGGTTAGGCCAGAAGAATCCAGATCGAGATACCTTTAGGGCTAGAGATCGCCCCCCAGTATGATTTCCACAGGATCCCTCATGGATTTCGGCTAGAACTTCTCGACCCTGTGATGGTCGAAGACACCGTTTAGTTGGACCGCTGAATGAGCGCTTGTACAGACGACCCTCCTGGTCCAGCGTATAGCTCAGCGCGCGTTGCTTGAGTCTCCTTGCTTCGGTCGCATCCTCGGGTAGGGTGCCATCTTGAAGATACAAGACTATGTTATCGAGCCAACACGGCTCAGTTGCATCGATAGAGTTGATTTCGGATGGAATGTGATCTATCGACCGAGTTGATGAGGTCATGAAGGTGATGGTCCGATCTTGGGTGCCGAGCGAACCACTGGCAAATCTAGAAAGGGCGTCGGCTCGACTGTTTTCCTCTCGAGGGATTTGGGAGATTTCGAACTCATCAAATTCAGTGATTGCCCTTCTGGCTAAGGCGAGATATTTGATCATAGACTCCTCTCGAGCCTCGTATTCGCCCTTGACTTGGCTAGCAACCAATTGGGAATCGGTTAAAGCTCGAAGTTTTTTTATGTTCTGCATCTTTGCAATTTTCAGACCCGCTAAAAGAGCTTCGTACTCAGCCTCATTATTTGTTGCAGGATACTCGAGGGCGATGGCGTATTCAACCTGTTGGCCGTTTGTACCAATAATGGATATCCCGGCACCCCCCCCAGAAGAGGTTGAGGAGCCGTCGACCGAAAGGGTCCAAACGGTTGGGTCACCCTTTACTGTGGAGTGCGGGCCTTTCTCAACCAAGAAATCGGCTAAGATCTGAGCCTGGTATGCCACCCGGGGTCGATATGTAACGTCGAATTGTCCGAGCTCGATTGTCCACTTTGTGAGTCGACCTGACACTTCTGGTTTGTCCATAACGGTCCTTAATGGCTGATCGGTGAGGACTACGATTGGATGTGCCTGGAAGTACGGTCGGAGTTTACGGGAAGCGTGAACTACTGCAAGAGCAAACTTTTCGATCTCGAGGTATCGTACCTCTGGTCCGTGGAGAACCTTACTGACGTAATACACGGGGAGATGCTTGCGATCTCGAATGGTGACAAGGACCGAGCTGATGGTTTCGTTTGATACCGCTAGATACAGATATAAGGTCTCCCCGTCGATGGGCTTCGCAAGCAGAAGGGGGGAGGTAAGGTACTTTTTTAGGTCTTCAAGAGCTTGGTTGCACTCTGGAGTCCATTCGAAATTCTTGATGTCGCGCAAGATTTTGAAGAAGGGCAAGTTCTTTTCCGACGATCGGGCTATGAAGCGGTTAAGGGATATGATCCGACCCACCAGTCTCTGTACGTCGCGGATCGAGTTGGGGACTGGCAAAAATTGGATGGCTTTTATCTTTGCGGGGTTGGCCTCGATCCCTCTCTGGCTGACCATGTATCCGAGGAACTTACCACCGTCGACCCCAAAAGTGCATTTGGCGGGGTTAAGTTTTAGGTTGTACTTTCGAAGGAGGTTGAAAGCTCTTTTCAAGTGGTCCAGGTGGTCGGCGGCTTTTTCACTCTTGACCAGCATATCATCGACGTATACTTCGATGGTATCCCCGATTTCAGACTCGAAAACTTTGTTCATCATTCTCTGGTACGTAGCACCCGCATTTTTGAGTCCGAACGGCATAACTTTGAAGCAGTAAATGCCATTGAATACTATGAAAGCGGTTTTGGGTTGATCCTCGAGGGCCATGAAGATTTGGTAGTATCCTTGAAAGGCGTCCATCATGCTCAATCGTTCGCATCCGGCCGTGGAATCGACCAGTTGGTCGATTCGAGGTAACGGATAGGGATCCATCGGGCACGCCTTGTTCAAGTCAGTGAAGTCATTACACATTCGCCATTTTCCTCCCGGTTTGGGTACGAGGACGACATTGCACAGCCATTCGACGTATTGGAACGGCAGGATGTACTGGGCGTCCAGGAGTTTGTTGACTTCTGCCTCGATGATGGCATTTCGGGAGTCGCTTTGTGAGCGTAGCTTTTGCTTGACTGGTTTGTAGGAGGGATCAACATTCAAATGGTGTTCGATCACTTTCCTGTCCACTCCCACTAGATCAGAAGCACTCCACGCGAAAACGTCAAGATTGTCACGCAGAAACTGGATGAGCATGCACTGTTCTTTTCCCTTTCGACCAGCGCCAATATGAGTGATTTTTTCTGTTTGCCCTGGGATTAGTTGAATTTCTTCGAGTTCTCCTGTGGGCTCGAGCTTTTTGTCTTCTTGCTTCTTTCTTTTTGCCGCATGGGAAGAACTCATCTTCCGTGAATTCTCAGGGTCGATGGCCCCCGGGTCCACGAACTCATCCTCGATGAAAGGATCGTCGATCAACAGAGGGACGTGCTTCTCCGAAGAAGGCTTGGGTTTGTCTAACGAGATAGAGTAGCAACTCCAGGCGGTCGGTATGTCACACCTCAATTCGCCGACTCCGGCTGGAGTAGGTAGCTTGACCATTTGATGATAGGTGGATATGGCCGCTCGGAAATCGATGAGTCCTGGTCGACCAAAGATAATATTATATGCAGAGGGCATTTCGACGACAAGATATTCGATCTCGCGAGTTGCCCGTCGGGGCAAAGTGCCCATGGATGTGATTAGCCGTACTCGACCTTTGGTGTATACTTCTGCACCTCCGAATCCTGTGAGAGGGGTTCGAATGGGATCTAGGAGCAATTTATCGTGTAAATTCATACGAACAAGAGTCGAATAAAGGATAATATTGCTCGAGCTTCCATTATCGATTAAAGTGCGAGATACAGCAAAGTTGGCGACGTCGAGCGTGACAACCATAGGACAACTAGGTGTTTCGCTCGAGCGTCCCGGTAGGTCTATTACATCATTCTCATTAAACACTATATCTTTGTTGATCCAGGCGTCCTCTGGCCGAATATTCATCACTTCTCGGGGACTACAGAACCCTTGCGTAGCGGCTCGCCGCGTCTTTTTCCGAGCGGACCTTGAATCTCCACCTGAAGGTCCTCCTGAAATCATGTCAATCCGACCGAGGCATGGCCGGTTGTGACGGTCCCTTTCTGTTGGTGGCTTAGCCTGCCGTTGTTTGGGAGGCGACCTATCGGGGTGATCTCGGTTTCGAGCATGGTCGTCCATTTTTTTCACGAACTCCTGGAGGAGGCCCCCTTTGATCAGTCGTTCGACCTCATCTCGCAAAGCATTACACTCAGAAGTGTTGTGGCCCTTCTGCTGGTGGAAATTACAAAATTTGCTGCTCTCTCGATTCTTGGGAGTGTCCCGCATCGGCTTAGGCTTCTTCAGCAGGGCAGGATCAATAACATTGTAGATTTCATCGAGCGGGCGCGTCAGCTGGGTGTAATGTTTTCGGGTGGTAGGCCCAGTCGGACCCTCCGGCTTAGGTCGGACATCCTGCTTAACTGGTCGATGGATATCTGCCTTTCGATTGGGTACCGGGCTCCTTTGAGAACTCTCCAATTCTTCGAGTTGCATCCAGTCGCAAGCAGCGGCTTGGATGTCCGCCAAATTCTTTGGTTTCTGTAGGAAGATGTACCGAGCAGCTTCGATGTTGACCAGGGCCTTGTGGACAATGGGTCTTAAAAGATCGATGCTCGGTTCTTCCGTTTTGACCACAGCTTGCGAGAAACGAGTGAAGAAATCTCGCAGCGATTCACCAGGAGCTTGCTTGACGGTGTACAAGTACGTCGGCGGAAGCTTGTCTCCCTTCATGGAAGAGAATTGAGCCTTGAATCGATCGACGAGTATCTTGTAGGAGGTTATCGATCGAGGGGGGAGCCTCGAAAACCATTCAAGAGCGGGGCCATCCAGAGTGGTAACAAAGATCTTAGCCCAGATATTAGGCGAGTGTCCAAACATGCTGAGCTGCATTTCGAGGCGCGACACATGCTTTTCCGGGTCAGTCGATCCGTTATATACGGGTAGTCCGGTGGGGATTTTCTCATCAGTAGTAGACTCAATGATCGAGTCACAAAATGGGGACTGAGCCTCTCTCTCACTGCGATACCTCCATGGGCGGACATGCCTTGGATCCGACGGTGTGCGTCGGGGTGATCTGGAACGTTCACGCCTGACGGAATGTGATCGGCGGGGCGATCGGCTAAAGGATCCCTGGCTTTCATTCCTCTGTCGGTTATCCAGTCGATCGGAGCGCGGAGGTATTTGGTTTCGAAGATCGTTTGAACTCACGATGCGGCCCCTGTTCGATCTTCTGATCTGATTAACCCGACCGTGCGGTCCGAGTCGGTTAAAGACGCCGTTCGATTCATGCGGGGGTGAGTTGCGTTGAGTGGGGCTTCGATCTCTCTGGGATCCAGACAATCTACGATCACCACGTCTCCCCCTAGGATGAGACAATCGAGTTTTTTACTGCGATTCATCCTCCTCCCGACGATTGCCGCCTCGATGTATTCTGGTGTCAGTTAGAGTTCTGGAGTCGACCTCCTCCTCGGGTCGAAATGATAACCTGTCCTGAACCGACTTGCGTATATTCCCTTGAGAGGGTAATGGTTGTTGTCGGGGAAGCTGAGGCTGTGCATTCTGCCCAATTCCAGCCCAATAGGTACCGGGCGGAGGGTACTGAACTGGTTGCAGGTATCCCGGATGACTTATCGGTGGCTGAAGGATTTCCATTGGTCGAGCCTCCGGGCACTCTGGCATACGAGGTTCTCTCCCCTCCGCAGCTGCGGCAACAGCCTCATCGCGACAAGCTTTCAAGTATTTTTCTATCTCGGGCGTCGAGTAGACTAGCTGTGTCGGAAGGGAGGGGGGAATAACGACTTGTAGGGGAACTTGAGGAATGACCTCCCGACCGTTTTCGTCAAATAGGCGGTTGCTTACAACGTTTCGAGTAGTCATGTTCGATGGCTTCCTGTTGCGCTTCCCACAGACGGCGCCAAATGATCGTGCCTAAATCTCTGCTTGATGACTGATCGAGAGATCCGACGCGGTCACTCTATTTGTTGATGGGGGAAACGGCCGTCTGACTGCTCGAATTCTGTAAAGGTCGACAAACGTGAGCTCCGAGGCCAACTCGGGGAAGATGGGTGTGAGACCCGGGTTGGCACTCCGACGCTCAAGTCAGGATCGGTGAAGACGATCGAAGAGATTGAGTGGTCAAAAGTGTTAGGTGGAAAAACTTACCGTGCAATAAATGAGGAGGGGGTATTTATATAGGGAGGACAGAGAAGTTACCGCATCGACGTGGCGGCGTGGGGAGCTGACAGGTGCCCCATTAAGGCCTTGCATTAAATGCTCGGTCGGCCACTACGCTAGTGGAATGATGCGCTGGTCAGTCGGAGATGGCGGGTCGATCTCGACATATGCGATTAGTCAGAGCATTTGGGTCGATACTCTTGTGAGGTAATTCTCGCGGGGTAAATGGGCCTCTGAGTAGGATGGTCGAAAGGTGATCTCCGAGCGAGATTTGACACCCGATCATCCACGTGGGGCAAGGTGATTGGCTTAGATCGACAGCGGGTACGTGCCACGTCAAATAATATAGAAATATAAATACACATTACAAAAAAATATTACCACCCGAACTTTGCTCTTTTTGACACTTTGTCATATTGACATTTTTTTTCAACACTTCATCATTACAACTTTAACTCCAATGATAATTTATCAAATCGACTCCTATATCGGTGGAATATTTTGCCGAAATTCGATCACGTGCCCCCTCGTGAGATTTATAAGGATATTTACGGTTTTTATTAGTTCTTTCTTAATATTTACCATCAGAACTTCGCATTTTTGATAATTTACTATCTCAATTAATTTTTTTTTACCGTTTACTACTACCTTCCATTCATACGATGCACATGAAATCTACAAAGATATTTGTTTATTTTACTAATTCTATTAAAAGAGAAAAAAAAAAAAAAAACATCTCCTTTTCATAATAATAAGGTAAGCTTTTAAGTCGTAGCTTGCTAACTTCGACCCTTATTTCTTCCAATTATGTCCAAAGCTAGTTTCGGAGGAGTATAAAGCAGTTAAATCTTCTCTCCGTCCCTTGTTCGTTCTTTTGAAAGCCGTCGCATTTCACCAACAACCGAACTAGATATGCTAGTCAATCCTTATTTTCATGTTCTGATCCTCTTTTTGGTTCATCCCACGATGCTAGGACGGGTTCCCATTCAGCTACGCAACAAGCAAGGAATTGAACTCAATGCACGCCTAACATGCTGATCAGCCTCTATCCGGCTGATCATTCCGCTAGCATCTCGCATTCACGACGCTGTTGGACTACCGCTCGGGGATGTAGTTGTAGATCTGTCAGCCATTTTGAGTGCTTCCGCCTTTTAGTTGTAACCCCCAGCCCAATGGAAAAGGGATGCTAGCAGGTTTTCTTTCTTATCCTTTCATTTTGATGAACCTAACCCTAGCGACACAATCAGCAAACGATTTTTCAAAATCAAAAATCAAAATTCCACTTTCGATTCTCTTCACTTTATTGAAGAATTGTTTGGAATCTTTTCTGAAAAATGATAACTTGAACAAAAAAAAAAATCCGAAAATGACAATTAATTTAACAATGGATAATCAACAAATTAAAATATTACATTAAAACCTTGAATTATATTTGCTATAGAATAATCTATAATCTATAATCTATAATCTATCTATAACTATATAAAAGTGTGGATAGTGGATTCTTCCCATTGTGAATTGACCGAACTACCCTTATAAAATTTAATTTAACTATTAAATTATAAATTACAATATAGGTTGGGCAACCCTTAATAATTTCATTTAAAATTTATATGGCAACTATTCCCATTCCCTACACTTAGTTTATGATGCTAATAATTGTATTTGGGGATTAATTAACCCGTCCTATCCTATTAAATTTTAAATCATTACACTATATGCCCTTTCAAAATTTATAATTTAACTATTAAATTATAAATTATAATATTTATTGGCATTTTTCAACTATTCCCATTCTCTAAATCTCTTCCTATTCTCTTTTAATATACACTTAATGTCGTGTTGTTTCATTTCCTATATTCAATGTTGCCTCTAATGTAAATTAAGTTCATAGGCTATTAACAACATTTCAATTCAGATTACTCCTAATACTAATACTCCTAATCTTTTGTATTCAATCACTATTCAAGACCTTTTCTATTCCCACGAGAGTTTAGCCTTTTTTTTTTGTTTTCGAAATGTGACATATTGTAGTCTCATGTTTTGATGATGCATTACATGCTTCTCTTGTCTTAGTCCACTGATTGGTGCATAATAATCTGCAGTTGGATTACTCGAGGTAAACCAACATTCTTGTACGGATAATGGAAATTTGCTGTGAAGCAGACAAGGTTTGTGGATCAAAATTAACAGGATTGAGATGCAGGAGAAATTTTGGATCGGTTCTAGAAGTCATCACACTCGTTGACAGCGTGACCAAATTGTCAGCCCGTTGTGAAATGTGTGCCAGACGTGCATTGTTCACATTGAGGAAAACAGAGGAGATGGAGACAGAGGTCATTCCACGATAGTTTATTTTGACAACCCGATCTTGCTGCGTACAACCTCTTGCCAGTTTTGCTCCATAGTGAGGAGTTCATCTTCCATTGCCTTCTTCCATTCTGGAAATCGTACGGCTTGATGATAAAAAGTAGGTTCATATGTTTCAGCGATATTCCCAATGAAATTCTTGTAAGTTTTGCATAAAGCATCGTAAGAGAGATTATCTGACAAAGGATTATCTGATACTCTCACGGATTATCAGTCAGCTCCTTTCGTATGTCCGCATAAAACAACCAATTTTCAAGTATTTAAACTTGGTTTCAATACGAAGGTATGGGTTGAAGTGAAGTGTTTGGATGGTTCGTCAATGTTTTTGGGAGGGAATCAATCGCTCATGGTCAAGAATCAGGGATTGGAAAAGAATTGTATTTAATTTACAGATAATTATTTGGACAGAATGGATGAAGATCACTCATATTGTGGACATGATACGGGAATATTCAAGATACAGTAGTATTTTCCCTATTCTTGGGTGGCAAGATCAGAGAATTGACCCGGCCCCATTTAGGATCACTGCTCCATGTGACTGTTATTTTTAAATTTAGATAGAAAGAGAGAGGATTAATACTTTCTATTATTCTAAGTTGATACTGTTTTGTGCTTTTCTTCTTCTTATTTTTCCTCTTCCTATCCTAATTGTTTAGGGTATTCTGCTATAGTTGCTTTGTGCAGAATTTTATTTGATGCCCAAAAATGTATTAGATGATTTCTGTATTTAATTTGATAATTGTGTTAATCATTTGTGTTGTATCCTCCCCCATTCAATCCCTAATAGCAACTCTATTATAAATTCAAACCGAAGTTAACCTAACTATATACAGACTATTTCATTTAATGTAGTCTTTTTATCATGCCAAAGTACAATGGTTAGGATTAATTTTAGTTTTATTATGGGGTTTTAGGAATAAAATGGGAGGTTTAGCTCGTAAATTAAGGTGTTGACCATCCGTTAATTTTATAACGAACTACGTATAAATTTGATATTTGATATTATCATCAAAGAAGCTATGTAAATTTTGTTAAAGTTATATTTAGTACAAAATTATTTGAGTTTGAAATTAATTGTTTCTTTAAATTTTTTCAATTGTCAGGTGGTTCGACTCTCCAAAATATACTAGCTGTGACAAGATCCAGGTTACGTATAATATTTCGGCAACTTCACTTGCCCGGAGCCTTCTCTTCTTCACTTCACTAATTATGCCTGCTACTCTCCTACATTAGTTCAAAATTAAGGTACATGTTCTTTTCTTTCTTTTATAAATGTCACAAGCTTGGTTTCGCTATTATTTAGATTTTTCTCCTTTTTAATTTTCGAACTCTGTTTGCCTTATAAATTGAATCGAAATCTTTAATTGATTAGGCCGAATTACTGCATCCAAATATCATTATTTCATTGATCTATTTTCATGCGATTTAAGAATAAAATCAACTATAAAGCCGAATTGTTTCTCCCTATTTTTATTTAATCACAAGGCGTTAAATAAATTTGCACGATTACGATTTATTGTTTCATTAATGATGATTGAGGTATAGAACCCAATAGGTATTAGCGCAATAGTTAATATGATATACCATAAAACCTCGAATAAGATTAGCTTTTGTTGTGTTCGGTTTCAAACTCCATTTAGATTTGAGTGCAAATAGTTAGTGAAAATTGTTGACGTAAAGCCACGATGGAGTAGCTATGGTGGTGTGGCAGTGTTGCAATGTTAAGTTAATTGTGCATATGTATCAGTTTGCGGTTAATTCCTATGTTGGTATTTATAAATTCCAAAAAGCCCGTATGGGTTCATAGTTCACACAAGATTCCGTAAATGGGGTAGGTTCCTTTGCTCTTAAATTTTAACAAATCACGTATAATACACTTATTTATATGATTAATTGAGTTCGATCACACGTGGTTTGTACAAGAGAAAGGGAAGAATAGCTTCTCATCATATTGCAGCAAGTAGACATATTACTTCGGAGCGTCTGACCCCCACAATATCTATACTAAGGATTGCGTATGAAAATTATTAAAACCATATTCTTTAGTAGTATCACGATTGTCTTTTTTATATCTTTTACTGTTTCTGGAACTGTATAGTATTATAATATGATTTAACAACTGCCCTATTGAATTTTCCGTAGACGTAGCGTATTTTGCTCCCTTAACACCTAAAGACAAAGACCACAAAATATGAAAATTAATACAATTTGAAAGTTATAGTATATGATAAGAGGGATAAGATTTAAATGATGTTGATATTGAATTAAAGTATACTTTAACACTACGAAAAATATAAATAATTAATGGCCACCGGATCTCTTTTCATTAATTTCTTCCAACCTAAACTGTTGAAACAATTACATAACATTTAAATTGTTATCTAGCATACTGAACTGTGGTAAACAAGTACAAATATTCCAGTAATATAAAGAATAAATACACTTTAGATTCCTGAACATGCACACTATAATGAGTTTATGCATTTCTTTTCTTACATCGTAAGATCCAATTCAAAGAGGCTGTTGTTCTACATTACGTATATTCGAAATTTTCGGACCTCAAGTCGAGAGAGAAAATAAGAAGAGATTGTGAATTTACATAATTGTCCATTGAAACTTAAATAAATTTGAATTGTTTAGTCACTAAAGATAATTCAAAATTACTAAATTTTCCAATTTTTAACGCGAAGTTTTAAAACCCCATTAATTTGGGGCTATATATAGTTTTAATCACTATATTGTTTTACTTATACTTGAGGTTAATAATATTTTTCTTTTGCCTATTTAGATATGTTTTTAGATTAGTTGAAGCCAGATTTTAGGGATTGTATTAAAAAGGCAAAGACACCATGCCTAGAAAAGCCTCTTTATCTACGAAAAGGTAAGATTTTGAGGTTCAAGTTATTATTTTTTAAAATTTAATATTCGTTTTGTAATACAGAGATATTTTCATTTATATAATCTGATTTTTACAGAAATATTTTGTCAAAGTATGGACTCAATCTCAAATACGAGCGAAAATGAAAATTCTCATCAAGGTAAAATATCTTCAAAGAATTTTGAAGTAATACACTTTATTCCATTGTAATTTATTTTTTCTATTTTTATTTTGAAGTTGAATCCAAGAAGAAAAGACTGAAGAAGATTTCCAGGGACCCTTGGTTGTTAAAAGCTTTACTATGTACCCAAGAATTTGAAGGTGATTTTGTTGGATAAAAATCATTGAATTATTTAATACAAGTTTTATTGTCCATAGATGTAATCTTCTATTGGTGATTTTGTTTATAGGTAACCTTGTATATGATCCTATAAGCTCTGAGTTGTATGAGCTTCCACCCATGCTTTCTTGCCAACATTGTTTTGCTCAAAAGTTCCAAAATGAACTTCCAATGTAACGCCCCGTTTTCAATTTACCCGTTTTCAATTTATGCATTATGTGATAATTTATCTACATTTCATAATATTATATGTATTATATTCTCATGCATTTATATGAATTAATTGATAATGTGACTAATTGTTCATATATGACCTTATTTGATCACTTCCTGAAATTGGTGGACTTAATTGCATAAATTCTGTGGACTTAATTAATTATATGCTATGGAATGAAACTTGATTGCATGCACTCAAATATTCCAAGGGCTTAAATGCAAATTATGGTGACTCATGCACATTAGTGGAAGACTTTGATAAATATCTTATATCATATTCATCTCTTACATTACATTTCATTTATCCATTTTCATCCAACAATCACACACACTCACACACACAAAATCACGTTTCCAACACCAAGAGAAAGAGGAAGGATTTCATCATTTTTCAAGCTAGATTCAAGGGGAAAAATTCATACTTTGAAGCATCACAAGTACCATCACTTCATCTCTTCCATTCTTTCTTTCATTCAAGGTATATGTGAGTTATATGATGGATCTCTTGAGTTCATAGGGAAGTAGGGTTTGATGATGTGGATGTCATTTCTTGCTTATAAATGATTAGGAGCATGTTTAGGGTCATTATACTTGAAGAATTGCATGAATCCTTGAGTTACATGGAAGTTGGATACATGGAAATATATGGGTTTTGAGTGGTGAATTCTTGATGATTGATGTATGTTTTATGGTTTATATCATGCCTAATTGATATTATTGAGTTATATACATGTTATATGTTTGTTTTTGAGCATTTTGGTTGAGTTTGCTTTGGGTTTTCATCCCTTTTCTTCCTCCCCCGAAGCTTCCCCTATTTTGGGTCTTTTTCCACCTCTGGAACAGTACCCGGCCGGGTAGTTTTCCCCCGAAAAGCTTCTGGATAGCCTACCCGGTCGGGGAACTTTTCCCTTGACTTTTACCCGGCCGGGTACTCCCTCATCCGAACTCCAAATGACCTGATTTTTGATTAGTTGGAAAGCTCTTGAAGTCTAGAACAACCTCCAATTAGAATCATCTCAATATCTTTTCCCATTTGTGAGTTATGATCAATTCTTTTTGGTGTCGCTGCTTTACCGACAAACTGCATTCACCCAACTTCAACCGTTCGCCATTTTCTCCTCGCTTTGAGTTAGAAAACGAGCCATATATCATTTTAAAGGTATACTTGTCTAGTTTCATTCTCAATAAACAAAACCCAAATCCAATTTCTATAACTTGAGTTATTTCCATTTTTCCCCAGTATGGTCATTTTCGGAAATTACCGTTTTTTGTCAAACTTCACCAAAACCAAAGCAAGTATAGCCAAAGACTGTAAACAATTATGATAATAAGGAAACAAGAGAAAAACAACAAAAACAGAAAAAAGTTCGATTTACTAAATTAGAATAACAAACAAAAATATTAATAGTCGGATTTCCCCTCACATTTAAAAATAACATCGTCGCATGGAGCAGTAATCCAAAATGGTGGGGGATCAATTCTCTGATCTTCAGACTCAAGAATACGCCGAATACTACTGTTTTCCATCTTGAATATTCCCATATCATGTCCACCATATAAGTAATCTTCATCCATTCTGTCCAAATAATTATCTGTAAAGTAAATACAATTATTTTCCAATTCTGGATGCTTGACCATCAGTGATTGATTGCCTCCCAAAAACATTGAGCAACCATCCAAGCATTTAACTTCAACCCATTCCTTCAAATCGAAATCAGGTTTAAAGACGTGAAAATTGACTGTTTTATACGGACATACAAGAGGAGCTGACGCATAATCCGTGAGAGTATCACTTTCATACACCACCTCTCCATCGTACCTCACAAATTCTCCAATATATCTCACGCCAACAAAGAGTTGTCCCATGTACAAAACCAAGTACCAAAGTGAGCCGTAAAGATCGGTCGGATATATTTGATTGCACTGTGCCAATTTAAGTGGACAAAAATCTTGTATAATTATCTTCTTCGTTGGAACAATCTCTGTAAAGTCCCATGACTCAACTACAGGGCCGGGACCGAGAGCATAAACCATGTTCGTTTGATCGCAACAAACAACATCATAACAACTATCCCCTACAAAATCAAGAGGACTCCACTTATTATCCCCATGCCTGCAAAAGGCCAACTTCGTTTGGAAAAGAACACTGTACATTGCCAAAACGACATAACTCATGCGATCATAACACGGATTGCCACCAAGAACAATTTTATCAATTTTGGAGAAGTATGTACCCGATAGCGATCCTAAATCTTTCGGTGGAAGATGACGGGCGTACTGCAGAAGGGTCAATTTTATAGGCAGACAGACGGCCGAATTTGAAAATGGATTAAACAGATAAGGGTCGGAGTACTCGTCCAAGAAACCTTCCTTATTGCATTCCTTTCACTCTCTTGGCTGCCATATGTGAATTATATGATATATATACTTGATTAACTGATACGTATGCTCCTACTTGACACTTCTTGGTACTTAATTGCTCAAACGTTATTGGTTGACTTCATGCCTTATATGAATTGAACTTGAAATAATTGAATGATATGAATACATGATTTCTTGTTATTAATTTCACCTCTTAGGTGTTATTTGGTGTTTATAAATGCTTCGTGTTAATTGATTGCTTGGTTTTATTTAAATTACATGAACATTGCCGTGCGTCATACTTGGTCCCATATTGAGTCATGTCTCACGAGTTCCTACTATTCCCTTTCTTGTCCAGTTTTTCTCCAGGGCGGAGATCATGGATCGTGTGGGCATTGTCTTGTAGCCTTATCTTGTCACGTCGCTCGTCAGGTGAGGTTTAAATTCTAGCTAGTTAGAACCCTTACAACCCTACGTGTGCTTTCGGCCAAAAGTATACGTATATTTATAGTTTTCAAATCCTATTGATTTACAACGGATTTCATGAATTGAACGGATTGATTGATTGATTGATTGAATGTTTTGGCGAGTAACTATTGTTCACGTTGGGCCCCGAGGGTAGTGTATTGAGCCAACCGGGGAAGCAAAGACTGACGGGTAACTCTTGCACTACCCTCACCATTGTGGGATCACCTCTGAATCCACCAGGAGGTTTGGTGGAGGAAGAAATCCCGTGCGTGGGAGTCATGTTCCCGACGTACACCATGATTGGATGGTTAGGTCTTGCAAGCCCGCCATCACCCGGAGGAAGAAGGATGTATTGATTGAATTTGCTAATTGTGCACGGAATTGTTTATGTGATCACCTAACTCACTAATGAATTGATTGATTGTACACTTTTGGTGAAAGGTTGGCGATTTGCCCTCACTCGCCGGGCCACGTATTGAAGTGATCGTGATTGAATTATTAAATTGATTAGTTGTAATCTCGGGCGAGTCCTACTTTTCTATTGAACTTATATTGCCTTCTTTTATAAAATCTTACCCGAGATTATAGCTTGCATGGTAATTGCGCATATATTTATTTATACCCCTCGCTCAGTCCGTGTTGGACTGACCCCTCAACTTTTTAGTTTTGCAGGATCGAGCTAGGCGGGAATTAGAGTCTAGCTTATCTTTTATTCGGGTCTAGCACTTCACCTCATATTTTGGTTCATGTATTGATACTTCTTATATTTTGTATTATGCCTTATTCATATTGGAGGTGATATTGTATTGTATGAAATGTTGGTATCTATTAATAAATACGTAAATATGGTACCTATAAGTATTGAATGTTATTGCTTCCGCTTTTACTGATACAATTGTTTAGTGGTATTAATTGAGGGTACCCACCTATCTTTTGAGTTTTTATTGTCTCCCGTTCGCTATAGTTTTGGTTCATGTATGAATTGCCGTTTCATATGTGGATTGAGGCTATAGTGCGGGGGATGTGGCGCCTAGCGTTCCGGGTGCTACATCCAACGTTTTGTTGTGATAATAGGAAGATCAAACTTGCAAGCACTATTATTCCACCGGATCTTATTGAGTTATTCAAGAGTCCATCAATTGAAGCCATACACTTTCGAAAAAATGTCCGAGTTTACAATAGTCTCTTCTCATTTACTTCTTTTGGAGCGAAGATTGATAAGGACCTTGCATCTTCTTCTCAAGGAATTTACACATTCAAAGCATTGGGGCAAGTTTATCACAATCTTCCAGGATTAATTCCAAATGAAGATCGCCCATCTTACTTTCAGTTATACTTTTGGGATGTTATTAATGAATTGCGGAATAGGATGACAATATTGGATAATGCAGATATTAATGAAGATACAATGAAGAAATTGATGAAAATAATTGAAGAAAAACCATATGCTATGTTATTACGAAGAATTCAGGATTTATCTTCAATTGATGAAGTGACGTTGCACATAAGCAAAAATGTTGGATTAGATCAACGCCGTTATAATTCCCCATCTGCCGACGAAGTTGCTGCCATATGGGTAGAAGGAAATAATCCCAATATACCCTATGAAAGAGATATTGTTATTCATTCGAGAAATGGGCAACACCATAGAATAAAGCATTACTTTGGTTGCTATGATCCATTACAATATCCTCTTCTTTTTCCGAAAGGTGAAAATGGTTGGCACCAAAACATCCCAAAGTGTAGTGGTCGCGAAAATGCTGGTGCATTCCAGTGCAATACTTCAACAAATTTCTCTTCAATTAATAACGTTATCAATCAGGAGCAACAAGGTATTTTAAAAAAAAAATTTATTATATTGTACTAGATATGTTACCTAAACTCTTTGTTACTTCAATAGAAAATTAATTATTTTCTTCTTAAATTTTCTACTATTACTCTTGTTGATGATGTGAAAATTTCTGTATTCCGTGAATAACACAACTTGCAGGATAAACAATCAAGTTATACATAACAAATCAGAGAGTGACTTTTCAAAAGATATTGATTATTCATTTGATATAAGCTCTACTTAATTTTTTCGACAAATAATGAGCTAAGTTTCCATTTGTAGGAATCCATGAATGTTTGGCTTGCATGTGCAGATAAATTAGTTTAATACATTCTCTACAATTTGGAAGCATGTGAATTTCTTTAAACATTACGCAACTAATGGAGCTAAGCAGCAATGTATTCTTAAATTTTTTAAATTATATTGTACTGGATATGTTAACTAAACTTTATATTTCTTCAATAGAAAATTAATTATTTTCTCCTTAAATCGTTTACTATTATAGGTGTTAACAGAGAAAACAACAGAATGGTGTCTTGTCGTGAATATTATTGCTACAAGTTACAAATTAGAGATCTACCTATGCTCTTATTGGCAGGAAGGCTACTTCAACAATATGTGGTGGACATGTATATCAAGCTTGAAACCACGAGATTAGACTACTATAGGCGAAATCAG
Source organism: Lantana camara (assembly GCA_037501455.1). Lineage (NCBI taxonomy): Eukaryota > Viridiplantae > Streptophyta > Magnoliopsida > Lamiales > Verbenaceae > Lantana > Lantana camara. Next base: position 21,367,107 of record CM074855.1, on the reverse strand, counting down.
GCAAAGATGAGATCAGAATTTTACCAAGGTATAGTGGATAGTGTCATCAATGGAGAAAGTAGGGGTAGTCAAGTTAGACAAAGAATTGTTCTTCCTGCATCTTTTATTGGAGGACCAAGAGATATGCGACGTAGGTACCTTGATGTTATGGCTTTGGTTAGAAAATTTGGGAAACCCGATCTTTTTATTACAATGACCTGTAATCCAGATTGGAAAGAAATAAAACAAAACCTAAAAAGTGGTCAACAAGCTCAAGATCGACCAGATTTAACTTCTAGAGTATTTCGGGCCAAATTACTTGATCTGAAAGATCAAATAGTGAAGAAAGAAATATTTGGAAAAGTGGCGGCATATGAATTTGTCATTGAATTTCAAAAGAGAGGTTTGCCGCATGTTCACATGCTGATAATATTAAAGTCTGAGTACAAGATCAACACTCCAGACCAATTTGACTATTACCTTTCGGCCGAGTTACCTGATAAAGATAAGCATCCCCGACTATATGATTTAGTGGTGAAACATATGATGCATGGTCCATGTGGAAACTTAAATAAGAATAATTCTTGTATGGTTGATGGTCATTGCAAAAGCCACTATCCTCGTCCATTTTGCATAAAAACGGTTCAAGGAAAGGATGGATATCCAATATACTGTAGGAAAATGGATGGTCGAGTTGTTGATGTGCGTCATGCAAAGCTTAACAATCAATGGGTTATCCCGTACAATCCTTACCTTTTATTAAGGTATGATTGTCATGTTAATGTTGAAGTATGCTCTGGATTAACTGGTGAAGTATTTGTATAAGTATATATACAAGGGACATGACAAAGTGATGGTCTACATAGCCCCGGATGGAGAAGAGATGGTTATAGATGAAATTCGTCAATTTCAAGATGCAAGATGGGTATCAGCACAAGAAGCAATGTGGCGAATCTTTGAGTTTGATTTGAATGAAATATCCCCAGCAGTAATAAATTTGTCACTTCATTTGCCAAACAAACAAAGTATCACATTTTGGAAGAATCAAAATTTAGAGAATGTTTTACAATGGGATCATGCTTCCAAGACAATGTTGTTATTGAGCCAATCCAAGTGAAGGAGAAAGATATTATTTGAGGTTATTATTAAACCATGTCCGTGGACCAACTTTTGATTATTTGCTAACTGTTGATGGGAAACTGTGCAAAACTTTCAAAGAAGCTGCGCAAAAGAGAGGTTTACTAGAATCAGATCAATCTATTATAGAGTGCTTAAATGAAGCCGTTAGTTTCCAGATGCCCCATGCTTTACGAAGACTCTTTGCAACTATTTTGGTATATTGTGAACCTACGGATGTTAGAAAATTATGGATTACTTATGTAGAAGCAATGTCTGAAGATTTTCATAGGAAAAGGAGCATTTCTGTTGAAGCACAATCATCCAAAACATTAGAAAGCATTAATTTCATTTTGGAAAGCATGGGCAAAAGTATTGAGAATTATGATCTTCCTCAGATTTTGGTTGATACCCAATTAACCAGTGATCAATTACCGCGAGAAATCATAGATGAAATGACTATTGAGATTGCAGAAAATGATTATTCATCTCAATTCAACCTGAATGCCGCCCAACAAAAAGCTTTCTCAGAAATAATGGATTGTCTGGATTCAAGAAAAGGTGGAGTTTTTTTTTGTTGATGGACCTAGAGGAACAGGTAAAACTTATTTGTACCGAGCTTTGCTTGCTAATGTGAGATCCAAGAAAATGATAGCTCTTGCCACAGCCACATCTGGAGTAGCAGCATCAATATTACCAGGGGGACGCACTGCCCATTCACGGTTTAAAATACCAATTGAACTGCATGAAAAAAGTTTGTGCTCAATATCAAAGCAAAGTGGCCTAGCGGAGTTATGTCGTCGTTCAAGTTTAATCATATGGGATGAGGCGCCGATGGCTAAACGTTTAGCAATTGAGGCTGTTAACAGAAGCTTACAAGACATTACGGATATTAACGAGCCATTTGGTGGAAAAGTAGTAGTTTTTGGAGGAGATTTCATGCAAGTACTAGGGCTATAAATGGATATCCGAAAATCCGATATTCGTTCGCATCCGAATTCGTTTAAAGAGGATATTATCCGTATCCGTTCAAAGAGGATATTATCCGTATCCGATTATAGACATCCGAATTATAAACGGATAAGGATATGATAATGACACATCCGATCCGTTTATACATCCATTAGATATATCTGTTATCCGTAATCCGTATCCGATAACATATATATCTATATATTTTTTATACCTTGATGAAACATATATTAATTTACACATTATATAATTATTTGAGAATTATAAAAAAAAAATAACAGTAAACGTATATCATATTATTTGTAATAATAAACTCCATTAATTATTGTAAACATATATTATAAATTATATATTATACTTATGAGTTAATGTGTATAGATTTAATAGATTTATAGTTAGTTATATTAATATTTAATTGTGTTATATTAGTTATATTAATATATGTAAAAACAGATAAACTGATTCGAATTCGGATATCGGATAACTCACTAATCGGATATCCTCACGGATACGGATAATCCGATATTCGGATAATATCCGTCGTATTCGGATACGGATAGCATTTTCATTATCCGTCGGATAATGGATACGAATTCGGATAACGGATATGCTAAACGGATTCGGATTCGGATACTGCACATCCGCTCCGTTTATTATCCGTTTACACCCCTATCAAGTACTACCGGTTGTCCCTAAAGCTACGATTCAAGAAACTATAGATGCAAGTTTAGTACGATCATTTTTGTACAAACAAATGAGACATTTGACTTTGCAAGAAAACATGAGGGCAAGATCAGATCCTTCCTTTGGTGAATTTTTACTTCGAGTTGGAAATGGAATTGAACCAACAGACGACGAGGGTAATATTCACATTCCACAAGATATGGTCATCAAGTATTTGGAAGATGATGAAGAAGCATCTGAACAAAGGCTTATTGATACCATTTTCCCAAACCTAGAGCAAAATGTTCATTCATCTTCATACATGACTAATCGTGCAATACTTGCTTCTAAGAACGAGTACGTTGACAAGTTGAATGAAAAAATAATTCACTTATTTCCTGGAGAACCTAGAACCTTTGCAAGCTTTGATGAAGCCATTGATGATAGTCAAAGTTATTATCAACCAGAATTCTTGAACTCATTGACACCAAATGGAATGCCACCACATAGACTGGTTCTCAAAAGATACTGTCCTATCATATTACTAAGGAACTTAGATCCATCAGATGGATTGTGTAATGGCACTAGAATGGTTTGTAGAGGATTTGATGCTAATGTAATTCATGCAGAAATCACATTTGGCCATCATGCAGGAAAACAAGTGCTCATTCCAAGAATACCATTGTCTCCTCCAGAAAATGAAGGATACCCATTTCAATTCAGAAGAAAACAATTCCCAATCCGTCTTTGTTTTGCCATGACGATCAATAAAGCCCAGGGACAAATAATTCCATTTGTTGGTGTGTACTTGCCACAACCAGTGTTCTCACACAGACAACTTTACGTTGCACTATCTAGAGGAACCTCAATGGACAACACTAAGGTTCTGATTAAGCCAAGCCTAATTGGTGATATTGGAAGGACGAGGACCAAAAATGTGGTCTACCGAGAAGTGCTTAGTAGAGGTACCACAACTTTATTCATTTAATTTTAATTAATGGTTGTGGGACCAAAGGTATTTAATATTTACTTCTTCATTTGAATGGGACCCAATATCACTAATTTACATATACAACTTACGAATGTAACTCAATATAGTTGAAAACACTTTCAGGAGCAAATGCCAGTAGTTGTACGAGGCCACCAATCACGATTTCTTCCAGGAATATAGGTAAGAAATCAATAATTATTTGGGTTATTAGATAATACATTTCATTCCATTTGGACATATTTATTTTAAAATATCGTGACTTTTTAAGTTGGATAACAAAACAGGTGAACAAGAAGGTGGCACTTGAACAAAAACAAACGCAGAGAATTGGAAGTAGCCCACAATTTGTACCAAGTGATGACCAAATAACAATTAAAATTGTTTAGTGAATTCAATTTGGGAACTTGTACTGGATATGTCATACGTTTTTATTTTATTCTCAATTTCAGATTAACAACAATTATCTTTTCTATTCTTTATATCTTTTCTTTTAAATTTGTTCTCTGTTAAATTTCTATAAATTTATAAATAAAGGTGCATAAAGAATAATTTTATATTTAATTAATTAAAAATAGTCTTATACAAAATTATATTAAAATTTTTATATTAATATAATACTTAAATTATATTATAATATCTATAAATCTTTGAAAGTTTTTTAGGTTAAATTATTAGTAATTAAAAGTGATTATCTTACTGATCATTTTTTTTCAAAAACTATATTCAATTAAATATATAGTCGGTATATTTAGAATAGTTATGTTTACCTCGCTTTGAATGTATAATATAAGTCCTATTATGGGTCGTAGGAGGACACCTCACAAATTATTAAATAAATCATCTCATACATTTTTCAACCTCAAATTGAATAAAAATTGTCACAAAGCAAGTATAGCCAAAGACTGTAAACAATTATGATAATAAGGAAACAAGAGAAAAACAACAAAAACAGAAAAAAGTTCGATTTACTAAATTAGAATAACAAACAAAAATATTAATAGTCGGATTTCCCCTCACATTTAAAAATAACATCGTCGCATGGAGCAGTAATCCAAAATGGTGGGGGATCAATTCTCTGATCTTCAGACTCAAGAATACGCCGAATACTACTGTTTTCCATCTTGAATATTCCCATATCATGTCCACCATATAAGTAATCTTCATCCATTCTGTCCAAATAATTATCTGTAAAGTAAATACAATTATTTTCCAATTCTGGATGCTTGACCATCAGTGATTGATTGCCTCCCAAAAACATTGAGCAACCATCCAAACATTTAACTTCAACCCATTCCTTCAAATCGAAATCAGGTTTAAAGACGTGAAAATTGACTGTTTTATACGGACATACAAGAGGAGCTGACGCATAATCCGTGAGAGTATCACTTTCATACACCACCTCTCCATCGTACCTCACAAATTCTCCAATATATCTCACGCCAACAAAGAGTTGTCCCATGTACAAAACCAAGTACCAAAGTGAGCCGTAAAGATCGGTCGGATATATTTGATTGCACTGTGCCAATTTATGTGGACAAAAATCTTGTATAATTATCTTCTTCGTTGGAACAATCTCTGTAAAGTCCCATGACTCAACTACAGGGCCGGGACCGAGAGCATAAACCATGTTCGTTTGATCGCAACAAACAACATCATAACAACTATCCCCTACAAAATTAAGAGGACTCCACTTATTATTCCCATGCCTACAAAAGGCCAACTTCGTTTGGAAAAGAACACTGTACATTGCCAAAACGACATAACTCATGCAATCATAACACGGATTGCCACCAAGAACAATTTTATCAACTTTGGAGAAGTATGTACCCGACAGCGAACCTAAATCTTTCGGTGGAAGATGACGGGCGTACTGCGGAAGGGTCAATTTTATAGGCAGACAGACGGCCGAATTTGAAAATGGATTAAACAGATAAGGGTCGGAGTACTCGTCCAAGAAACCTAACCACCCATTTGAAGAGCCAACACACTGATGATTTTTCAGACGATTTTTAAGGTATTCGATGTGGTAAGTTTTCTTATGGACAAAGTTGAAAAGGCATAGATTATTTACTTCAGTATTTTCGGCATCAACAGGAAGAACAAGTAATGGATAAGTCATTATCCTCAGGATCTACAAACTTTTCCTTGAATAATAATACTTACATGTAAGGGACGAAGTGAACTCTACCCAATTCAGAGTCATAACTTGTACAGAAAACAATCATAAATTGGGAGTTAAGCCACGACCTTTAGGGAAATGTGAAAAATGGGTAGTTCAGATCACGCCTTGATTGTCGTTAGAGGGATTAATTTAGTTCAGATTTCATATTTACTTTAAGTTAACAAATATAGTTTTGTGATTTAAAAAGGATTTTTCTTACAATATTAGCTTGAAAGTTTGCTTTGGTTTGATTTAATTAAATATTAAAGTATATATGTAAATATTATATAATTGAATGAATCTTTTTGTATATAAATCTACATGGTTATCAAAAACAGTATATTAGTACATATATAAGATTTTTTAGCCAGTTTTTTTTTGGGGGGGTAGAACATATATAAAATTATTTGGTCGGTTATAAGATATTTATTTAAATAGAAGAAGCAAATGTCCATTCCTATTCAGCTTATCACTCAAAATAAATACAAACCGACCCTTAAACATTCCTTGAGGTAATCCTAATCAATGATAATAATGAACCATTAGAATGGCACCATAATGATATAAAGAAAATCATCATATTTCCATACAAAATTAGTGTTTAATATCCGATAATGATGATTCTATTTTCCACAAGCAGTTATGTAAAATGAAACAATAACTTTAAAACAAAAAAGACCTTAAACATTCCTTGGTGTAATCCTAATCAATGATAATAATCATCCATTAGAATGACACCGTTACGATTAAAAAAAACTCATCATATTACCAATACAACATTAGTATTTACTATCCCATAATGATGATTCTATTTTGCACAAGCAGGTATATATAATGAGACAATAACATTACCAACTCCTTGGTGAAGCCGGACTCAAATATTATACACAAAAAAGAAAACCAAAAATTGCAATCATGGAAAAAAATCATACTTCAGTAATAGTCCCACTCAATTCATTGAAACCAAAACAAGCAAGGTCGAAAATTAAGGTCATGGTGATTCGACAAGGGAATAGCAAGGCGGCAAACCAAGATTCAAAGGTCATAAGAAAGCTCATACTTATGGATAATCAGGTAAGTAAACGATGACACATTTACTTGTGCTTAAGTTAAGGAGATATACTTGATGAATAATGTTCCGAGTAACAAAAAAAAGTGAATTTAAGAATAATTCTGCATGTTTCAAAGTTCAATTATTATGCGAGGTTTCTACTTTATATTGTTTGTATGTCACTTTTTCATAAAATGGGAACTCCTACGGTGTGTACGTTAAATATACAACCAAATTTATTTTGATAAATATTTTATTTTGATAAATGTACATTAATGTTATCAATGGGATCTGTTTAGCAAGAACTAATTGTTTTAAAAAAAAAAAGAAGAGGAAATTAATTATTGACTTGTTCATATTTTACATTTGTAGGGCACAAGGATACATGGCATTATATTCAAGGATATGGAGAAACGCTACGAAGATTGTTTGATGTTCAATAAAAACATACATAATAGAGAATCCAACAGTGAAGGAAATAAATCAAAATTACATCAACGTCAATCCGCAAATTGAATTGGTTATACAGGTAGCAACAATTGTCCACGAGGCCGACGAAACGCTTGTACACAAACAAATAGCTTCCAAATATACAGAATTCGATGAAATCAAGACAAGTACTGATGAAAATCAATTGATAGGTAAAAAAAAAAAAATTATCTTTACGATCTAAGAAATTACAAGTTTGGGTTTAGTATTATCGAATAAATATCTAATACGGAAAAATGGCAGATCTAATTGGATTCGTGAAAAAAGTGAAACAACCATTTCAATTTTGGAGAAGCAACAAAAGCACAGGCTACGGAAGAGAAGTGATAATGATGAACAACAAGTAAGAAAATAATAAATTTTTTATAACTTATGATACAATTATTATTGATTCAAATTTAATATTTTGGTGAAGGTTAGAAATGATCACGATTAATTTTTGGGATGACCTAGCAATTACAGAGGGTGGATGGTTGCAAAAAATGAAAAATAAGAGAACAATTGTGGAAATTTCAGGTTTGAAAAATCACACATACCAAGGTATGACACGAAACAACAAACATAAACAAAGGAGAGATATAACAAATCGATTTTGAAAAGAAGATGCAACAGGTACTAAAAAAATATATTTTTTAAAAGGTGAGTTACAATTAAAAGCAACATCTACAACGGCGATACTTATGGATCCAACTTGTGACCAAGCAGAGATACTCAATACATGGTGAGTAGGACTTTTATTATTACTAGTCAAATCAACGTGCGTTGCACGTTTATCATTTAATTTATTTAAATAAATTTAGTTATTGTATTTATTGAACAAATTAAGATATTCAAAATATCTAGTTTGATTAAATAAATATAATAATATTTTTAATGAACCATTTAATTTTGAATAGTAACATATACAAAAATATTTATATGAGATGTCTCTTTCAAATCATGTACAATAAGTATATAGAAATTCAAAGTAGAGAAACATGTAAATAAATAAATAATAAAAATATTTGAAACTATATTATTACATAAAACAAAATATTTAAAGTGTATAATATTAATTTGTCCAAATAGTTCTAACTTTTAAGTATAAGTAATAGTTTATAACTTTCAAATATATTCAATAAATAAAAAAACATATATAAAAGAATATAGACAAAAATTTAATAGATCATATAAAATGCCATATTAACTATATGTATTTTATTCCTTATATTGTTTATTTTTTTTAATATAATTTTTAATTTATTTTTAGTTTTTTTATGAAGTTTTGCAAAATCTTTTTATCGTCATTCAAAATCTAAAAGTTATATTCACTTTCAAAATTATAATTTTTGCACCTATTTTTTTTTCCATATTTCCGACCTCGATTCCATCATTTAAAATGGGAGCATTGTTTCTTTCTTTCTATTTTATTTCATAATCTTGAGATATTGTAACTTTTGATATTTATCATCAATTTTATTATAATTACCTTGCACTAAATATTCATATCTCAAAACTGTGGGTTTGACATATTATCATTTTCAATATTATCCACTTTCTCAAATCTCCATCTTCTTCTCCATAATTGTAATTTGATTTAATGAGTATTTCTATTTTGATTTTTGTTGACATCTTGGATTATACTTTTTTAATTACATTGCACCTACCTCATGCAATTTTCAATTGATAACTTTTACTATTCGATTGCAGTGACAAAACAAAACTCTGTGGATACTTGTAAATTAAGTTCCCTATAATATTTTGAGCTATATTCTCCTTAATCAATTAAAAGTGTTAGTAATTTAATTATATAAAATATTAATAGAGCTTTTAATAATTTATTTATTTATAAAGTATTAAAGAAATAATATTTTATGAAAATTAATTTAACTCTCGGTTGAGCAAGTTATGTACTCCTCAAATAATATGATGTATAATATTTAGTTTCATTTTGTACCTATTATTAATTCAAAAATATACTTATTGATGGTTCGATATTTTTATATTACTTTGTATAGATTTTATATTTTCATCATTGCACTTTCAACAGGAAACACCCTTTTCAAATGTTTATATTGATATATTGCATTTTTTACACGTTTAGTACCATAAGAAGGATTTGTTTCAATCCTCTCTTAAAACAATAATATATATATATATATATATATATATATATATATATATATATATATATATATGTATGTATATATGTATGTATATGATTTTGTTTAAATAATATTAGTTATATTTTGTTTACTATACAATATATATAAGTATAATCATCTTGGTGATCATTTTGAGCAATACGTTACACAACGTAATGGACCGAATCTCTTTTGTTTTTCTGGAGAATTAACTTTCGAAATCAGACAAAAAAACGTTTGATAAGCCTTCTTGGGAATTGATTCTCTCTCCATACAATCATTGATAAATTTCACTACGTCTCCTACTATATCCTAATAGGTTTGAAAAAAAATAGGCTTGGAAACCATCTGCTTCTAGTGCTTTGTACGGGTGCATGCTCTTCACTACCCTCAAGATTTCCTCATTACAGGTCGTTCTTTCCAAGTTATTTTTTCACTGTCACCTTAGTGTTCATTGGTGCAAGCTAATAGCTAGAGTCATCACCTCTTCGATAACATCTCCACTGAATAGTACTTAGTACTCTCAAGTGTGTTGCTTTAGTTGATCATTATTTGTTACCCATTCGTCACCTATTATGTGAGCATTTATCTAGTTCATCTTTCTTCTCGTTATGGATGAGGGATCAAAGGAACGTTTACGTTTATCCCTGAATTGGAGCCAATTAATTCTTTACTCTTAAAACTAAATAATTTCTTCTTGTTGCAATAGTTTGTTATATTCTGTCATCACTTCTTTTTTCAAATCTTTTTAATATTTATCCTGCTTGTCTCATATATAATGCTCTAGAAATTTTTTCTAAATTTTTTTGGTTGCCTTTTTCGCTTTTCGAGCACATTAAAGATTGTTCAATGACCATTATTCTAGAGCAATGATCCCAAGTCAAAATATTTTTCAAATTTTGATTCGGCCAATAAGTCATGTAGTACTGTTTTTGATGATATTGATCTAAATTGGTAATTGCTAGATCAATCTCATTCAAATTAAATTCAAATGTTCTCCATATTTTTTCTTGAGCTAAAACCCAATCTAGCATTTTCAAATTGTTTAATCAAATCTTCGGAATTTTGTTTACCACTCTATGCGATATTTATTCTCACTTTGTCATATCCTTTGTAAATATATTTGTAAAGATATTTCACAGTTGTCACTCTAAGAAAAATCTCGATGTTAATTGAGAAATATAACTTAATAATGGATATGGGTTATAAGGTACTACATATTGGTTATAAAGTTGTGTATTGTGAACTTGGACAATCACTCTGATTCTTCTCCTTCCACAGACCAGATATACATCTTTACTTTGTATTGTGTTTTCGTAATATGAACATGAGTAATGATATTTATATTCTCCACCCATCATATAAAAATTATTTAAGTTCTTTTATCCACATGATTCATGCGCCATGTGTTCCATAACTAACTCATAAAGTTTGGGATTCTTTCCTTAGTCAAAAAATTCAACACAGATAAATTGATCAAGTAGATCGTGTATTGTAATTTTATATTTTGACTCCAAAATTATCAAAATATGAGCATGCGTCAACCATTTCTTTTGAAACTCGATTGCATGAATATGTGCAACCACCTTTCTAGAAATCTCCTTTTTGAATAATTGATATTTTAAATGCTGCAACTTTTCCCAAAAAACTCGTGATGTCTTTTAAATTATGAACAATAAATGATACGATTAACAACTGATCACTAAGTAAAACATAACAAAATTAATAAATACTTGCATTCCTTTTCATGTGAAAGAACTTCATTTGCAGATGAAAATTTGATAATCGAGTGACATCATTATTAAATCAAATAAAAAATATTATTTGGATTGTTCATTAATTTAGGTATGCGTTTGTATATACATTAAAATCAAGTAATTCTTTCTTTTAACTAATTATTCTTTATCTCTTTTTTATTCTCTCTTCATTTGATCTTGGATTCTATTTTTTATTTATATTTTTCTAATGAACATTATTTAAGATTTATATTATTTTTTATTATTTATTTTATGTATGTAGTAGAAATAATTAAAAAGTGAATATTTATATAAAAAACTCAAGGAATATTTAATTGAACATTATAAAAATAATTTATAAAATTATATTATATCTTATTTTTACGTATATATATATTGAGTCTCCTTAAAATTCTTAATTTAAAGTAACTCTGGTTTGACGACCTGCAATTCTAAATTATGATATATTAAGTCGTAAGAAATCAAAAATGCTATTTGTACTTTTTAATATATATAGATTATGTTAATCATCCTATCTAAATAATATTTACGCATTTAATTTATATTTGATTATATAAACTAAAGGAAGATTATATGATTAATTAAATTTAGATAATTATAATTATATTAGTATTAGTTAATTAAAAATTATTACATTAACATTCATTAATTTATTAAAAAATATTTTTTGTATATCATTCAATTATATTATTTTATTAATTAGATAAGTTTATACAATTATAGTATGATTATAATTTAACAAAGTTTATGAACTTAGGTAATTAGAATTATGGACTTAAATAATTAGAATTACATTAGAATTGATTTATTGAAAATTGTCTTATGTAACTCATTCAATTTAAATTATATTTTATTTTACATAATTACCAAAATTTATTGAAATTATAAAGTGAATCAATTTGTTGGTTTTCAATTTGTTAGATATATCTTATTATAACATTTTAAATTATAGGCCTTAAAATTAAAAAATGGACAACTTTTATTATAAAATTTGAATATAATTAATTAATGTATTAATATTAAAGCAATCCTTGTTGAACTATGTTTCTTTTTTTGGTAAGTTGAAGAAGTTTTAATTATACCAAGAGTCCTATTATAAATTAATAAGTACTTTTTAGATATTGGTAAATTTATAATTTATAATATGTATTTACATAATTATCCTTAACTAATAATTATTCATATAATTATTATGAGGTTATTTTAGGCGATCTATGTTTTGTAAGAAACTTTCGTGCTTTTATAAGATATATAGATAAGGATTTAAAAAAAAAAGTGGCACAAAACCATAATAATTTGATAGTTATGAAATTAAAAAAAAAATGGATTTAAATAATTTTTTACTTGATGAGCAGGTTGGAATCATCGACAGGAACAAATTTGGAGGAATTGTGGATGGCCAAAAAAATAAAAGGGACCAAGGAAACTACCATCACAGAAGCGATGCATCATCGTGAAAAGTTACAAGAGGTAATCTAGACAAATATAACAAGCATTATAATTATATGTACTTTTTAATATTAAAAACAAATATTTGGGGGGCAACAGAATTATAATATGATTTGAAGGATGAACTCAGGCACATTAAACTTTTATTTGGATCAACAATTCAACAAACCGTAATATTTTTAAACTTTTACATAATAAATAACAAACATAAATATTAACTATTATTATAATAGACTGACCAACAAAAAATTAAACAAATATAATATAATAAAGGTGAAGAAGGGCGAGCAGTGTTCATTGAAAAACCACGGATTTCTGCTCAAGTGTTAGGAATTTTTGTAGTTTATGCATTGCCAGTTCCGAACCATATAAGCTGAGTATTGTACCATTACAATTGTTCATAAATATCAGTAATTAAGATATAAGAGTAGTGGTATTTACACCATAGTGAATATTTAAATATAATTAAATTTTGCGCATTTATATTATTGTAACTACAAGAAATGTATAATGTCTTCCCTTTATCAATGTATACACATTTGTTGTTTATTTACATATGTAACGCCCGGTTTTTCCATTCATGTGTTATGTGTTATTATATTAATCTTCCTAATATTATATGCAACATATGTTCATGCAATTTTATGGAATTATTGTTAATGTGAGATTTATATGAATTAATTGATAATGTGACTAATTGTTCATATATGACCTTATTTTATTTGATCACTTCTTGAAAATTGGTGGACTTAATTGCATAAATTCTTTGGACTTAATTAATTATATGCTATGGAATGAAACTTGATTGCATGCACTCAAATATTCCAAGGACTAATATGCAAAATTGGTTGAGTCATCATATTTGGTGGAAGACTTTTGTAAATATCTCATTCATCTCTTCCATACCATTCCATTTTCATTTCTCATTTCATACAAGAGTTTTACACACACACACACCAAAAACCGATCAAAACACCAAGGAAGGAGGAAGAGGGATTTCATCATTTTCCAAGCTAGAATTCAAGGAGGAATTGCATGAGTTTGAGGCATCATCATCATCTTCATAGTTCCTTTCATCTTTCCATTCATTCTTTCAAGATCATGTTCCCGGTGACGAGGAGCACGCTCCTTAGGGTGTTTCCTTGCTTGTTTTGGTTGGTAAAGTAAAGGTGAGGTTTAATTTCTAGTTATATAGAACCCGTACAACCCCTTATGTGATGTTTTCGGCCAAAATGTATATATATATCTAGAGTTTTCCAAATCTAAACGATTGCAAGCAAGTCACACTTATGCAAAGCAATGCATGTAGTGTGATTAGCACCATGATCATGCAAAGCAATGCATGTATCGTGATTAGATCTTGACCTTATTGATTTTCAACGGATTTCATGAAATTTATTGATTGAACTAAACGGATTGATTAATTATTTTGTGTAACGCCCCAATTTCCGGAAGTTCAGGTAAGCACTCCACGAGCGGGTCTTCGGGAGTTGGGAGGTTAAATTACTTGTTTGTTCATTTAATTACAAGTATCATCATATTACTTGCCATATGTTCCCATACATTTATATGAATTATATGAAATAAGTGAAATAAGTGCCATATTGGTATTATATGATCCTTAATTGTTCCCTTATGTGAAATTGTGTAATGAGTGTATATCATGACTTGAAGTTAATTGCATCAATAGTTAGAGATTTTACTTATGTGCATCAATTTATATAAATGAGGGACTTTTATGCAAATAGGGAGGAATCACATATTTCCACACATGACTTTAGGATATATCATGAATTGTGTCTCATTTCTTCCATTATGTCCCATATGATTCAAGAGAAAAACTCACACACACATACACCTAGTGAAAACCGACATTTACACCTTGAGAAGAGGAAGAAGACATCAACCTTAATTCAAGCTAGAATTGAAGGAAGTGTGAAGTAGGAGCATCATCAACAATATATCATCATCTCATCACCATTTCTTTTGATTCAAGGTAGAAATTAGAAATTTCTTGAAATTCTTGAATATGTGATCAAGTATGAGTTTAGGGATTTGTTGTTGAATTCTTGCATGATTGAAGTTGAGAGCATGATCTTGATCTTAAGGAGTAAGGATTGCATGAAAATCTTGAAATTATTGAAGGTTGGAAGCATGTGTATAATATGGGGTTTTCATGAGAAATTCTTGATGTTGGGATGTTTATCTCTTGGTTGAATTGATGAATATTGGAAGTATGATGCATATATGAGGTGTTTCAACATTTGTTATGGTTGGAGTTTGATGATATTTTGTTTTGGGGTTGGTTTTGCATGAAAACCCCTGTTTCTCCCCTGTTTTTTCTGTTACGCACAGCTGACACGGGGGTGTCAACTTTGCTTTGTGCTGGCGACACGGGGGTGTAGGTTGGTTTGATTTTCTGTACCGTGACACGGGGGTGTCACGGTTTGCCTTGTATTGACGACACGGGCGTGTCACTTTCCTGCATTTTGCCCAACTTCGGACGAACGCCATTCTCACCTCGGTTTGAATTAGAAAGCGTGCCATATAGCGTTGGAAAGGTCTATGTGTCTACTTTCATTCCCACCAAGCAAAACTCAATTCCTGATTCTAGAATTTAAGATATTCCAGTTTTCCCACAACATGTATATTTCCCAAAATTGTCAAGTTTTCCTAAACTTCACCAAGACCTTTCATATTGCATTCTTTTCATTGTTTTGGCTTCCATATATGACTTATATGAACTATATGCTCAATTTATTGATAAGTATGCTCCTATTTGACACTCATTGATTATAAATTCATGATTGAGGTTACATATCATTGCCGTTCGTCATAATTGCCGAGTCGAGTCTTATGTCACACTTGTCCCTGTTGCACAGATCTCGGTCCCGGAGACGAGGAGCACGCTCCATAGGGTGTTTCTTTGTTCCTTTTGGTTGGTTAAGGTGAGGTTTAAATTCTAAATATATAGAGCCTTTACAACCCTTATGTGATTTTCGGCCAAAACATATCTATATATATCTATAGTTTTCTAACCTTATGATCTTCAAATGATTTCACGAAAATGGATTGATGGATTGATTGATTAACGAATTGATTGTTTTGGCGAGTAACTATTGTTCACGTTGGGCCCGAGGGTAGTGTATTGAGCCAACCGGGAAAGCAAGGGCTGACGGGTAACTCTTGCACTATCCTCGCCATTGTGGGATCACCTCTGAATCCACCAGGAGGTTTGGTGGAGGAAGAAATCCCGTGCGTGGGAGTCATGTTCCCGACGTACACCATGATTGGATGGCTGGGTCTTGCAAGCCCGCCATCACCCGGAGGAAGAAGGATTTATTGATTGAAATTGCTAATTGTGCACGGAATTGTTGTGTGATCACCTAATCCACTAATAAATTGAAGTATTATACACAGTCGGTGAAAGGTTGGAGATTTGCCCTCACTCGCCGGGCCACAAATTGATTGTATTGAATTGATTGAATTGATAAAATGGATTAGTTGTAACCTCGGGCGATATTATCTCTTCTTTTCTAAATCGTGTTGTTATTTTCCAAAATCATTACCCGAGATTATAACTTGTATGTATGTGCGCGAATATTTATTTATACCCCCTCGCTCAGTCCATGTTGGACTGACACCTCAACTTTTCAGCTTTTGCAGGTTCGTGCTAGGCGGGAATTAGAGTCTAGCCTGTCTTTTATTCGAGTCTACCACTTCACCTTCATATTGTAGCTCATGTATTGACATTTCTTATATTTTGTATTATGCTTTACCTAATATTGGAGGTGATATTGTATTGTATGAAATGTTGGTATCTATTAATAAATACGTAAATATGGTACCTATAAGTATTGAATGTTATTTCTTCCGATTTTATTGATACAATTGTTTAGTGGTATTAATTGAGGGTACCCGCCTAGCTCTTGAGTTTTATTGTCTCCCGTTCGCTATAGTTTTGGTTCATGTATGAATTGCCGTTTCATATGTGGAGTGAGGCTATAGTGCGGGGGATGTGGCGCCTAGCGTTCCGGGTGCTACATCCTAAGGTGGTATCAGAGCCCGGTTGCAAAACCGAGGTTCTAGTGTCGTGTCATGTGAGTCTAAGTCGTACGGCATAGGATTACTTGATTACTTGAGAGTCTTGCATCGTATTTGAAACTATTTGGCCTTATTTGAATTATGTGACTTACGTGTTCTATGGACATTAATTACATTTATTCATACTTGTTAATCGACCATGCATGTACAGTGTTGGAATTTCAGGATGCCTCGTGGAAGGCCTCGCAGAGAGCATTCTCCCGGTCATGGGCATCATCGTCGTGATTGAACTCCACCTCCACCCCCTCAAGCGCAACCTCAAGATTTCTTAAACTCTATGGTACAGCTTATTGATCAAAGACTAAGAGATTATGTGCCTCCTGCACCACCAGCTCCTCCACCAGCGCCACCGGCCCCAATTTCAGCTATTTTGAGGGAATTTCAAAATCAACATCCACCCAGATTCTTTAAAGGGAGCGATATGATAGCTGAACAGTGGCTCAAAGAAATTGAGCGAATTTGGGAGCTTATCCCTTGCGAGACTCGAGAGAAGGCTAGGTGTACCCTTACTTTGATCCAAGGAGAAGCTTATTCTTGGTGGGAAAGCACCAAGATTGTTCTAGATGCCGCTGAAGAAGAAGTTACATGGGAGGTTTTCATAAGGGAATTCAAGAACAAGTTCATTCCTCCCTCCTCTCGCACTAGAAGGCTTAGGGAATTCACGGAGCTCAAGCAAGAGAATAGATCGGTTGCCGAATATATAGCCGAGTTCGAGAGATTGTCTAAATATGCACCCAATATCGGCGGTGATGATTTCCATAAGGCTATGCAATTCGTGCAAGGTTTAAGGCCAGACATCCAAGCCGCAATAGAAGCTGTTAATACTAGCACTTGGAAGAAAGCTACTCAAAAGGCCTTAAAAGTGGAAGATTCGGTAAATGCTCGGAGATCTACTTATAGATCGAGTCAGGGTTCCGGCTCGGGATCGAGGTTGAATTATAACCCCGGGAAGAGGCCAATCACTTATGATGTTTCCCCACCGCAGTCTAAGGGCCCGATGAAGAAATTCAAGCCTCAAGTGCCACAAGTGCCGGGTCAGAAAGCTCCCCGGGTTATTCCTGCCGCACCACCATCTACCGGGAAACCAGGATGTTCCTATTGTGGGTGGCCTAACCATACCTATGAGAATTGCCGGCGTCGCCTGAATCTTTGTTTGATTTGTGGGAAGGCCGATCATAAAGTGGATACATGTCCAGATAAACGGGATCCACCGCCTGGGGGTCAGAGGCCACTTATCCGAGCCCGTGCTTATGCCTTGGAGGGAGAGGAAGCGGATACAGATGTGGACCCCGCTGCCATTGTTGAAGGTACCATTTGCATTCATGGCACGAACATACATACTTTGTTTGATCTGGGGGCTACCCACTCTTTCATTTCTTGTGATATTTCTATGAAATTGCCTCTATGTGTTACTCTTTCCTCTACTTATTATGTTGTGAGTACTCCTTTTGGTGGTAGTGCAAAAACTAACCGGGTTTTTAGAGAGGTGCCGGTGAGTATTGAGGGTCGGGACTTTTCCACGGATTTCATTGAATTATCTATGTCTCGATATGGATCTATCTTGGGTATGGATTGGCTTTACAAGCACTGTGCTACTGTCGATTGTCGGGCTAAGAGAGTCCAGTTGGGTTCAGAGATTGTAACGGGTCGAAGTTCTAAAACCGTGCCTTTATTATCCTTCTCGGAAGCTCGAAAATTGGTTTGTGAAGGGGCTATGGGATTCATAGCTTACATTCTTAATCAACCCAAGGATCAGATGAAGTTAGAAGAAACGGAGGTTGTTAAAGGGTTTCCCGAAGTGTTTCCGGAAAATTTAAATTCTTTACCACCGGAAAGGGAGATAGAGTTTGTGATTGATTTGTATCCAAATGCCGAGCCGTATTCTAAAACTCCATATCGGATGGCTCCGGCGGAGTTGAAGGAGTTAAAGGTGCAACTTGAGGGTCTTTTGAAAGTCGGGTATATTAGGCCAAGTTCATCGCCGTGGGGTGCTCCAGTTTTATTTGTAAAGAAGAAAGATGGTACGTTGAGGATGTGTATTGATTATCGGGAATTGAATCGGATGACAATTAAGAATAAATATCCTCTTCCACATATCGAGGAGTTATTTGATATACTCCAAGGATCAAAAGTGTATTCGAAGCTTGATTTAAGACAAGGGTATTATCAACTACGGATCCGAGCTGAGGATATTCCAAAGACAGGCTTCAATACGAGATATGGGCATTATGAATTCGTGGTTATGCCTTTTGGTTTGACGAATGCTCCCGCCGCTTTCATGGATATGATGCATAGAATTTTTCGGCCATTTCTTGACAAGTTTGTTGTGATCTTTATTGATGATATTTTGGTTTTCTCCAAGTCGGTTGAGGAACATGCAAGGCATCTTGAGCTTGTGTTGAGAACTTTAAAGGAACACCAATTATTTGCCAAGTTTAGCAAGTGTGAGTTTTGGATCGATCGGGTATCGTTCTTGGGGCATATAATTTCGGGAAACGGGTTGGAAGTTGATCCTTCCAAGATTGAGGCGGTAATGAAGTGGGAGAGACCGAGGAATGCCTCGGAGATTAAAAGTTTTTTGGGGTTAGCAGGATACTATAGGAGGTTCGTGCAAGATTTCTCTAAGATTGCCGCTTCTTTGACTCGGTTAACAAAGAAAGATGTTAAGTACGATTGGGATGACGAGTGTGAGAAAAGTTTTAATGAATTGAAGAAAAGATTGGTTTCAGCCCCGGTTCTAACTCTTCCGGATGGTTTAGAAGGATATGCAGTCTACACTGATGCCTCTAGAGAAGGTTTAGGATGTGTTTTGACTCAAAATGGTAAAGTTATTGCTTATGCTTCCCGGAAGTTGAAGGATTATGAGAAGAATTATCCAACGCATGATCTTGAACTCGCAGCGGTGATATTCGCACTTGGGAAATGGAGACATTATTTGTATGGAGTTACCTTTGAGATTTTCACGGATCATAGGAGTCTCCAATATTTATTTACTCAGAAAGATCTTAATTTGAGGCAACGGAGATGGATGGAACGACTAGGGGATTATGATTGTGTGATCAAGTATCACCCCGGGAAAGCTAATGTCGTAGCCGATGCATTAAGCCGAAAAGTTGGTGCTTCTAATCTGGAGTTGGAAGGAAGTAGTACGATCGAGCCTATTATGATGAAAGCCCGAGTATTCAATATCACTATTCAACCGGAATTGAAATCTAGATTGTTTGAGGCTCAAGGTAAAGATCCGGAAGTTCAAAAGTTAGTTGCTAAAGCAAGAGAGGACCCGGAAAGTCCATTTGGGTTTGATGAAGCTGGTTTTCTTCGCTTCAAGAACCGAGTAGTGGTACCCGAGGAATTGAAAAGGGTATTGTTGGAGGAAGCTCATAAATCGGCCTATTCGGTACATCCAGGAGGAAACAAAATGTATAGAGACTTAAAACAATTTTATTGGTGGCGTGGATTAAAGAAGGATGTAGCCGAGTTCGTGAAATGTTGTTTGACATGTCAACAAGTTAAAGCTGAACATCAAAAGCCCGGAGGTCTTTTACAGCCGTTGCCTATCCCCGAGTGGAAGTGGGAACAGGTGACAATGGATTTTATAACCGGGTTACCAAAGGTGAAAGGAGGGTATGACGGTATTTGGGTGATTGTGGACCGATTGACTAAGTCTGCTCATTTCTTACCGGTCCGTATGTCCTTCAAGATTAAGAAATTAGCCGAGATTTATAATAGAGAGATTGTTCGCCTTCATGGAATTCCGGTGAGCATTGTTTCGGATAGAGATCCCCGCTTTACTTCTAAGTTGTGGCGAGAATTGCAAGATATATTGGGAACAAAACTTCAGTTTAGCACGGCTTTTCATCCCCAAACCGATGGTCAATCCGAGAGGGTGATAAGATATTTAGAAGATTTGCTCCGGTCGTGTGCTTTGGATTTTTCAAATTCATGGTGTGACCAACTCCCCTTGATTGAATTTGCTTATAACAATAGCTATCAATCCTCTATCGGCATGGCTCCGTATGAATTACTTTATGGACGAAAATGTCAGTCCCCGTTATATTTTGATCTAGAGGAATGGAAGTGGACAAAACAAGAGAGAGTAAAGAAGGAAGGAAAATTGGAGAAACCTTCTAAAGCCGTGGAAGCTATGATTGAAAAGGTTCAGTTAATACAACAACGGATGAAAGCTGCACAAGATAGACAGAAAAGCTACGCCGATATCCGTAGAAGGGATCTTAAGTTTGAAGTTGGAGATCGGGTTTTCTTGAAAGTATCTCCAAGAAAGGGGTTTTCTCGTATTGGAAAGGGAGGAAAGCTTAACCCTCGCTATTTGGGTCCATTCGAGATTCTTGAGAGAATTGGGGAAGTGGCTTACAGATTGGACCTACCCCCTAATATTACCGGGATTCACAATGTTTTTCACGTATCTCAGCTCAGGAAGTATTATCCGGATGAAACAGAAATTCTCCCCGTTGAAGAAGTTGAGTTAGAACCAAATCTCTCTTTTGTTCAACAGCCGGTTAAGGTGTTGGATAGAAAGTATCAAGAATTAAGAAATCGACGGATTCCTATGGTCAAGGTGTTATGGAGAAGTGATAAATCCGAAGAGATGACTTGGGAACCGGAAGAAAAGATGAAAAGGTTCCACCCCGAGTTGTTCAACTCCGATCAATGAATCTGGGGACCAGATTCTTCTAAGGGGGGGAGAGTTGTAACGCCCCAATTTCCGGAAGTTCAGGTAAGCACTCCACGAGCGGGTCTTCGGGAGTTGGGAGGTTAAATTACTTGTTTGTTCATTTAATTACAAGTATCATCATATTACTTGCTATATGTTCCCATACATTTATATGAATTATATGAAATAAGTGAAATAAGTGCCATATTGGTATTATATGATCCTTAATTGTTCCCTTATGTGAAATTGTGTAATGAGTGTATATCATGACTTGAAGTTAATTGCATCAATAGTTAGAGATTTTACTTATGTGCATCAATTTATATAAATGAGGGACTTTTATGCAAATAGGGAGGAATCACATATTTCCACACATGACTTTAGGATATATCATGAATTGTGTCTCATTTCTTCCATTATGTCCCATATGATTCAAGAGAAAAACTCACACACACATACACCTAGTGAAAACCGACATTTACACCTTGAGAAGAGGAAGAAGACATCAACCTTAATTCAAGCTAGAATTGAAGGAAGTGTGAAGTAGGAGCATCATCAACAATATATCATCATCTCATCACCATTTCTTTTGATTCAAGGTAGAAATTAGAAATTTCTTGAAATTCTTGAATATGTGATCAAGTATGAGTTTAGGGATTTGTTGTTGAATTCTTGCATGATTGAAGTTGAGAGCATGATCTTGATCTTAAGGAGTAAGGATTGCATGAAAATCTTGAAATTATTGAAGGTTGGAAGCATGTGTATAATATGGGGTTTTCATGAGAAATTCTTGATGTTGGGATGTTTATCTCTTGGTTGAATTGATGAATATTGGAAGTATGATGCATATATGAGGTGTTTCAACATTTGTTATGGTTGGAGTTTGATGATATTTTGTTTTGGGGTTGGTTTTGCATGAAAACCCCTGTTTCTCCCCTGTTTTTTCTGTTACGCACAGCTGACACGGGGGTGTCAACTTTGCTTTGTGCTGGCGACACGGGGGTGCAGGTTGGTTTGATTTTCTGTACCGTGACACGGGGGTGTCACGGTTTGCCTTGTATTGACGACACGGGCGTGTCACTTTCCTGCATTTTGCCCAACTTCGGACGAACGCCATTCTCACCTCGGTTTGAATTAGAAAGCGTTCCATATAGCGTTGGAAAGGTCTATGTGTCTACTTTCATTCCCAACAAGCAAAAATCAATTCCCGATCCTAGAATTTAAGATATTCCAGTTTTCCCACAACATGTATATTTCCCAAAATTGTCAAGTTTTCCTAAACTTCACCAAGACCTTTCATATTGCATTCTTTTCATTGTTTTGGCTTCCATATATGACTTATATGAACTATATGCTCACTTTATTGATAAGTATGCTCCTATTTGACACTCATTGATTATAAATTCATGATTGAGGTTACATATCATTGCCGTTCGTCATAATTGCCGAGTCGAGTCTTATGTCACACTTGTCCCTGTTGCACAGATCTCGGTCCCGGAGACGAGGAGCACGCTCCATAGGGTGTTTCTTTGTTCCTTTTGGTTGGTTAAGGTGAGGTTTAAATTCTAAATATATAGAGCCTTTACAACCCTTATGTGATTTTCGTCCAAAACATATCTATATATATCTATAGTTTTCTAACCTTATGATCTTCAAATGATTTCACGAAAATGGATTGATGGATTGATTGATTAACGAATTGATTGTTTTGGCGAGTAACTATTGTTCACGTTGGGCCCGAGGGTAGTGTATTGAGCCAACCGGGAAAGCAAGGGCTGACGGGTAACTCTTGCACTATCCTCACCATTGTGGGATCACCTCTGAATCCACCAGGAGGTTTGGTGGAGGAAGAAATCCCGTGCGTGGGAGTCATGTTCCCGACGTACACCATGATTGGATGGCTGGGTCTTGCAAGCCCGCCATCACCCGGAGGAAGAAGGATTTATTGATTGAAATTGCTAATTGTGCACGGAATTGTTGTGTGATCACCTAATCCACTAATAAATTGAAGTATTATACACAGTCGGTGAAAGGTTGGAGATTTGCCCTCACTCGCCGGGCCACAAATTGATTGTATTGAATTGATTGAATTGATAAAATGGATTAGTTGTAACCTCGGGCGATATTATCTCTTCTTTTCTAAATCGTGTTGTTATTTTCCAAAATCATTACCCGAGATTATAACTTGTATGTATGTGCGTGAATATTTATTTATACCCCCTCGCTCAGTCCATGTTGGACTGACACCTCAACTTTTCAGCTTTTGCAGGTTCGTGCTAGGCGGGAATTAGAGTCTAGCCTGTCTTTTATTCGAGTCTAGCACTTCACCTTCATATTGTAGCTCATGTATTGACATTTCTTATATTTTGTATTATGCTTTACCTAATATTGGAGGTGATATTGTATTGTATGAAATGTTGGTATCTATTAATAAATACGTAAATATGGTACCTATAAGTATTGAATGTTATTGCTTCCGATTTTATTGATACAATTGTTTAGTGGTATTAATTGAGGGTACCCGCCTAGCTCTTGAGTTTTATTGTCTCCCGTTCGCTATAGTTTTGGTTCATGTATGAATTGCCGTTTCATATGTGGAGTGAGGCTATAGTGCGGGGGATGTGGCGCCTAGCGTTCCGGGTGCTACATTTTGGGCGAGTAAGCATGTTCACATTTGGGCCCGAGGGTAGTGTATTGAGCCAACCGAGGAAGCAAGGGCTGACGGGTAACTCTTGCACTATCCTCACTACTTTGGGATAACCCCTGAATCCACCAGGAGGTTTGGTGGAGGAAGGAATCCCGTACGTGGGAGTCATGTTCCCAAAGTACGTAGCATGGATGGTTAGGGCCTTGCAAACCCACCATCACCCGGAGTAAAGGAGTTCATGAAATTGATACGTGTGCACTTTAATTAAATTGCATGATCACATGATAATTACACAAGCATGTAATGTTCACTATTGGTGTAAGGTTGGAGAATTGCCCTCACTCGCCCGGGCCACGGATTGAATTGATAAATGATTGAATTGTTAAATTGAATAGTTGTAATCTCGGGCGAAGATTATTCCTTATTCAACCTATATTGTTTCATTGTAAAAGCTTTACCCGGGATTATAACTTGCATGTTAATTGCGTTAATATTTATTCATAAACCCCTCACTCAGTCGTTGGTAGACTGACACCTCAATATTTTCAGGTACTCACGGTCGTGTGCTAGGCGGGAGTTTGAGTTGTGTCTTTTATTCAGTTGGGTCTAGCACCGTCACATGTACCTTATTGATGCATATATAGATTGTTATGGTTTTTGGTACTTACATATGTTACGTTAGGTTTTGGATATTTAAAGTGTATTTGTAAGTGATGAAGTTTAATTTGAAGAATGGTAATGAAATGCATGTATATCCTATTCTCATGTCATTATTTATGCATGGTTGTGTCTAATTGAGGGTCAGTCCCACCTAGCTAGTGGATCCTTTTCTCTTGTCACCCGTTCGCTATAGTCTTAGTTCATGTACGGATTACTCATTTCGTATGTGGGCTGAGCTATAGTGCGGGGGTGTGGCATCTCGGCGTTCCGGGTGCTACATCTTAGGTGGTATCAGAGCCCGGTTGCAAAACCGCGGTTCTAGCATCGTGTCGTGTCAAGTCTAAGTCGTGCGGCATAGGATTATTTGCTAATTTGAGAGTCTTGCATCTTAAGAACTTACTTGCACTTATTTGACCTTACTTGAATTCTTTAGATTATGTGTTTTATTTGCATCTTATGATCTTAATTGTAATCATTTGCATCCACTAATCCAACACGCATATCTA
Source organism: Lantana camara (assembly GCA_037501455.1). Classification (NCBI taxonomy): domain Eukaryota; kingdom Viridiplantae; phylum Streptophyta; class Magnoliopsida; order Lamiales; family Verbenaceae; genus Lantana; species Lantana camara. The sequence goes on along the minus strand of CM074855.1, from coordinate 21,341,767 downwards.
GTGTTGAATTTTAGGATGCCTCGTGGAAGGCCTCGCAGAGAGCATTCTCCCGGTCATCGGCATCATCGTCGTGATGGAACTCCACCTTCACCCCCTCAAGCTCAACCTCAAGACTTCTTAAACTCTATGGTTCAACTTATTGATCAAAGATTAAGAGATTATGTGCCTCCTACACCACCAGCTCCTCCACCAGCACCACCGGCCCCAATTTCAGCTATTTTGAGAGAATTCCAGAACCAACATCCACCTAGATTCTTCAAGGGAAATGACATGCAAGCCGAGCAGTGGCTTAAAGAGGTGGAACGAATTTGGGAACTTATTCCTTGTGAGACTCGGGAAAAGGCTAGGTGTACCCTCACTCTAGTCCAAGGAGAAGCTTATTCTTGGTGGGAGAGTACCAAAATTGTCCTTGATGCCACCGAGGAGCAGGTTACATGGGAGGTTTTTGAGAGAGAGTTCAAGAACAAGTTTATCCCTCCATCTTCTCGGACTCGGAGGTTGAAGGAATTTACTAAGCTAAAGCAAGGAGAAATGTCCGTTTCTGAGTACATAACCGAGTATGAAAGGTTGTCTCGCTATGCACCCAATATAGTGAGTGATGATTTTCACAAAGCTATGCAATTCGTACAAGGACTTCGACCGGACATACAGAGAGCCTTGGAAGCGGTTAACACGAGTACTTGGATTAAGGCTACTACAAAAGCTTTGAAAGTTGAAGGCTCGGTGAATGCGAGAAGGCCTGTACCTCACTCCGGACAAAATTCTAATAATGGAAAGAGGCCTATTTCTTATCAATCCTCGCCACCTCAGGAAGGATCTCAGAAAAAGGCTCAATCAATAGGATCGGCCTCGAAAGCTCCAAGTGTACCAACTTCAACATCATATTCGGGAAAACCTCTTTGCGCCTATTGTGGACATGATAACCATACTTTTGAGGCTTGTAGGAAACGTTTGAACTTATGTATGCGATGTGGAAGCAATGAACATCAAGCAGACAAGTGCCCAAGGCGAAGAGAAAGGTCGGCTGGGGGTGAGAGGCCGCTAGTTCAGGCTCGCGCATACAATTTGGCAGGCGAGGTGCAAGGTGGACGAAGAAATCCGAATGCGGCAACCAGAGGTATCAATTACCTTCATAGCAAAATCAACGGTGAACGGTACACCTAACCATGCATATCACGTGCATCATGGATTTTATTGTTGTTATACTTACTTTCTTGTTAGCGGTAACTTGGTTATATATGAGTGAGGAGTATGTGATTAACGTGATGCTACTTGCCTTATGTGACATATACATGAATGTTACTACAATTTTCTTTCTTGAATCGTTGTTTTGGCGTGTGTGTGAGAGACGGGGTTCTCTCATTTCTTGTTTGAGAGACGGGGTTCTCTCATTGCGTGTGTGAGAGACGGGGTTCTCTCATTTCTTGTTGGAGAGACGGGGTGCTCTCATTTCGTGTTAGGGAGACGGGGCTCTCCCATTACTTGTCTAAGAGACGGGGCTCTCTTATTGCTTGTGCATCATTTTTAAACCAGGCAATGGACCTGGGGACCAGGTCCTTTTAAGGGGGGGAGAATTGTAACGCCCGGTTTTTCCATTCATGTGTTATGTATTATTATATTAATCTTCCTAATATTATATGCAACATATGTTCATGCAATTTTATGGAATTATTGTTAATGTGAGATTTATATGAATTAATTGATAATGTGACTAATTGTTCATATATGACCTTATTTTATTTGATCACTTCTTGAAAATTGGTGGACTTAATTGCATAAATTCTTTGGACTTAATTAATTATATGCTATGGAATGAAACTTGATTGCATGCACTCAAATATTCCAAGGACTAATATGCAAAATTGGTTGAGTCATCATATTTGGTGGAAGACTTTTGTAAATATCTCATTCATCTCTTCCATACCATTCCATTTTCATTTCTCATTTCATACAAGAGTTTCACACACACACACCAAAAACCGATCAAAACACCAAGGAAGGAGGAAGAGGGATTTCATCATTTTCCAAGCTAGAATTCAAGGAGGAATTGCATGAGTTTGAGGCATCATCATCATCTTCATAGTTCCTTTCATCTTTCCATTCATTCTTTCAAGATCATGTTCCCGGTGACGAGGAGCACGCTCCTTAGGGTGTTTCCTTGCTTGTTTTGGTTGGTAAAGTAAAGGTGAGGTTTAATTTCTAGTTATATAGAACCCGTACAACCCTTATGTGATGTTTTCGGCCAAAATGTATATATATATCTAGAGTTTTCTAAATCTAAACGATTGCAAGCAAGTCGCACTTATGCAAAGTAATGCATGTAGCGTGATTAGCACCATGATCATGCAAAGCAATGCATGTATCGTGATTAGATCGTGACCTTATTGATTTTCAACGGATTTCATGAAATTTATTGATTGAACTAAACGGATTGATTAATTATTTTGGGCGAGTAAGCATGTTCACATTTGGGCCCGAGGGTAGTGTATTGAGCCAACCGAGGAAGCAAGGGCTGACGGGTAACTCTTGCACTATCCTCACTACTTTGGGATAACCCCTGAATCCACCAGGAGGTTTGGTGGAGGAAGGAATCCCGTACGTGGGAGTCATGTTCCCAACGTACGTAGCATGGATGGTTAGGGCCTTGCAAACCCACCATCACCCGGAGTAAAGGAGTTCATGAAATTGATACGTGTGCACTTTAATTAAATTGCATGATCACATGATAATTACACAAGCATGTAATGTTCACTATTGGTGTAAGGTTGGAGAATTGCCCTCACTCGCCCGGGCCACGGATTGAATTGATAAATGATTGAATTGTTAAATTGAATAGTTGTAATCTCGGGCGAAGATTATTCCTTATTCAACCTATATTGTTTCATTTGTAAAAGCTTTACCCGGGATTATAACTTGCATGTTAATTGCGTTAATATTTATTCATAAACCCCTCACTCAGTCGTTGGTAGACTGACACCTCAACATTTTCAGGTACTCACGGTCGTGTGCTAGGCGGGAGTTTGAGTTGTGTCTTTTATTCAGTTGGGTCTAGCACCGTCACATGTACCTTATTGATGCATATATAGATTGTTATGGTTTTTGGTACTTACATATGTTACGTTAGGTTTTGGATATTTAAAGTGTATTTGTAAGTGATGAAGTTTAATTTGAAGAATGGTAATGAAATGCATGTATATCCTATTCTCATGTTATTGTTTATGCATGGTTGTGTCTAATTGAGGGTTAGTCCCGCCTAGCTGGTGGATCCTTTTCTCTTGTCACCCGTTCGCTATAGTCTTAGTTCATGTACGGATTACTCATTTCGTATGTGGGCTGAGCTATAGTGCGGGGGTGTGGCATCTCGGCGTTCCGGGTGCTACAACATAAATTGGGTATAATTGTCAAAATGAAATACAAACTCAACTAATATTCACAGAACCAACACTATTACTTCAAAGCAAAGGTGGATTCGGTGGAAAACATCTTCATGCCATGGTATGACGCTTGCAACAAGTGCACAAGATCAGTATCAAAAACAAGGGAAGGAGTACAATGCAGAATTTGCAAAGATGATGGAGAGGGAGCCTCACCGAGGTACGAAATCTGAAAAAAAAAATACAATTTGATACTTTGATGTGCAATAATAATTAGAACACATTGGTCAAAAAATACAGATATAGGGTTACCTTAAACGTGGGAGATGAAAGTGACAAAGTTAGAATCACACTATTTGATGAAGTTGCGGAGGCGTACATTGGATATCCGGTAAATAAATACATTGAGGCAATTAACGAGGTAAGAGAAAGTTAGAAAGAAAACATGGTAAAAAGTAAAAAAAGAAAGAATTAACCATGGGTACACACTTGCAGGAAGAAGAAAGATCCCCTCACTACAACGCTTTAGCGGCAACAATAACGAAACACTATAAATTTGTTTTAAAACTCGGCAAAAATGTGGAAATACGAAACGGAAATTTGTTCGTTGTGGGAGAAGCTTTTGAGGATACAACAAAAAAATCAGGCAAGGGAGCATGGACGGATAAGAAATTGCAAGAAGAAAGAAGGGGAAAGAAACCAAATCAGAAAAACAAACCAAAATATTTAGAAATTGGGAAACAAGAGGAGAGCAAGACAAGAAAGATAGACAGAACAAAAGCAAAGGCAGCGAGGGGAAATGGAACAAAGGAAACGAAGAAGAAAAGAACTATCGAGAAAGAAGAAAAATGCTCAAATAATGAGGAGATAGAAATTGTCAACATCGATGGGAATAATACGGATAACGATGAGGAAAGTCTGGCTTCATTTTACAAAAGAAAGTGCCCCAACAAAAAAGAAGAGAAGGCTGGAAAACAGAAGATGTTGAAGATAATAAAAACAGAAAAAGAATAGAAGAGCATCCGAGGATAACATAAGGGAAGATTAAGGAGCGCAATTATTAATTTTACATAATAAAAATAAGGTATGGAATAACTGTGGTAGAAATTAAAAAGAGGGTGGTTCAAAGGATCAAAAAGAATTATTGGTTTTATATCATAGGTTCTTGAGAGATTTGATTACAAGTGGTTTTCCAGTAAGGTGGTGTTAACTTTTTTGAGCAAAATAGGCCGATTGGTTATTATGTACCCCAAAGCAAATCAACAATCAAAAAATAAAGATTATTTAATCAACAATAATAAAAACAATAAAGTTGAGGAATGTGATGAAAACTTGCGATTGGGGGGAAAAAAAGGGAGAATAGTCTCAGTAATTCTAAACAAACGCAATAACATGAAAACGAAAAACAAAGCTCTGAAGAATCAAAGGAGATGAAAAGAAAACATAATTATATTAAAAAAAAAGGATATCATAGAGAATATGAAAAAGAAAATACTACGTGAAAATTCAATACAAACCGACGTACACGTGCAACGCACGTGCACCCTACTAGTTACATTAAATGTGCAAACTAACTTGGACATAAATCCACAATCACAATTGCACTACATAGTGATATTAATTTACGGAAAGATACATTGCAAGCCTAAAAAAATATATAAGTTCTAACCGATAAAAATACCTAGGGTAATTTGGTTCTAACATAGTTCATACAACAATAGTAATTTTCAGCTTGTCCTGCAGGCTGCATGTGTACAAGAAATACATGGTCACTGCCTTTCCCCGTTAGTCAACTTATCGCAATTCCTTGATTTTGAATAATTGGTACTAAATTGATAGAGAAAGTATATCTAAAAAATACAATTTGGTCAAAATATGCTTATAATGTTTTACATAATGACAACTGACAAGACAGTTGAAAAGGCTTACTTCCCAGAACAGAAAGGAAGAAATTTTATATAAAAGGAGAGGCCATTGGAGGTGGAGGGTGGGGGGGGGGGGGGGGTTAATTAAATGATCCCCACAAGTTTTTTTTTTCGTTATGTAACCCATAGTTTCTAAAGAATTAGGTATATGACCCTCCGCTTCATTAAGGTGTAATTAGGCCTTAGTTAATTACTCAGCCTAATCAAATCATTGCCACATCATTTTTTTGGAGCTTCTTTTTTACCCCAGTATTTACATAAAATTAGAATCTGACCCAAAAGCACATTCAATTCAACCTAATTCCTCTCTTCTCCTCTCTCCTGGCTCTGCGACGAAAAACCCAAACCCCAATTTTTATGTAATTTCTTCTCCGATCTGTGTTGTTCGTTTGATTATTCGAAGAACCCTAAAGTATCAACACCTCTATCTGATTACACGGACAATGGAAAACGACGACAATCAAAGGTAAGATAGATTTCGGTTTGTACGAAGTGTTTTCGGAACCCTATTCTGCGTTTTCACTCTCTACCCACCTGGGTTTAGCTTTGTTATCTTCGTGGGTTTAATACAGAACAGCTTCTAACCTGTTTTGGACGCCAATACAACATGTCCATATGGTATTTCAACTCATCCTTGTTTGATTCGACGTTAAAAAATGATCGTGGGCTTTCTTCATTCTCTTAACAGTGGTCGATTACTAGATTAAAAGTATCTATTGATAGATCATATATCTACTGATAGATCATACCAATGTCGAGTGATAAATCCTTTTTTCCTTTTTCTTTTTTTACTGCATGCATGGTTTATTTTTTCCATGCAACGTGTTTATAGGGTTTTCTTAATTCAATAGCCCATGATTTATTTGATCGCTTGCTGGATTGATATATATCTAGTGGTCGACCATGATATTCTAGTGCTAGATCATGTATTGCGCACTGGAATACATATATCTAGCATTCGATCCTTTTTTTCTCCTTTTTTTTTTCACTGCATGCATGGTTTATTTTTTCCATGCAACATGTTTCTATAGGGTTTTCTTAATTCAATAGCCCATGATTCATTTGATCGCGTGCTTGATTGATATATATTCTAGTGCTAGATCATGTATCGCGCACTGGAATACATATATCTAGCATTCGATCCCTTTTTTTTCTTTTTTTTTTTACTGCATGCATGGTTTATTTTTTCCATGTAATGTGTTTCTATAGAGCTTTCTTTATTCAATAGCCCATGATTCATTTGATCGCGTGCTGGATGATTCTTATGCATGTATGGATAATTAAATATTCTTTCCTACTGTGTAAAGGACGTTTGTTGTTGGAGTTGAACTTGGAGCGTGGCAAGAAGAATCCACTCGTTGGAATTGGGTTGCGGACAAAAAGCAAACAACTGCTCTTGTTGTCACCAATCAGACTACACTTCGAATGTTGATAAGTGATGTTCTTGAACAATCAGGACTTGCTTGCTCCCATGATGACGTACATGTGAAATATTTTCTTTCAAGTGCACCTCCAACTAGTCATCCAACTGAAATAAAGTCTGATCGTGACCTTCAAGTTTACTTCGCAGATATCCATCCTCAGGGCTGGAGGCCGATCTTGAATGTTTCTTTTGATAGGAGGGAGAGTCAAACAGAATCCGTACGGGTTGGGACAACAGTGTTCACTACATCTAAGGATGATAATGATCAATACGAACATAATTATGAGGATTTCACCCTTCTTGATAACAACGATGACGACTGGACTCTTCGTGATAACAACGATGAAGACTGTACCCCAGCTCTTCGTGATAACAATGATGAAAACTGGATCCCAGCTCTTCCTGATAACAACGACGAAGACGTCTCTCAGCCTGATGGTGTAAACGAAGAAATTATAAAGTGTGGGACCGAAGCAGATATTCAACATCCCTCTAAGGAAGAAGTGCCCAATGAATATATTAATGAGGAAGAAGCCATCGTCTGTTATTATAATCCAGAGCTCGGGATTGAAAGACATACCTGGGATGATGGTTCAGGTTTTAAGGATGACGAAGAGTTTAAAAACAAACAAGAAGCCGTTCTGAAATTCAACATAGTTGCATGTAAGGGAAGCTTCCAATTCAGAACACTAAAATCATCAAAGTCCCGTCTGGTTCTGCGATGCTGTTGCAATGATTGCAAATGGTTGGTTCGGTGTGTTAAATCTCACAATCTGACAGATTTTACCTCCGAAAGTATATTCGGACTCATAATTGTGGGTTGGAGGAGATAACGAATCATCATCATCAGGCAACAGCCCAAATGATAGGGGAGTTAGTGCAGCATATGTTTCTTGACGGGAAAGACCCCACACCAGGCGATATTAAAAAGCACATCGAACTTCAATTGGGCGTGAAGGTTAGCTACTGGAAGTGTTGGATGGGCAGAAATCATGCTAAGAATATTGTCAGAGGCTCACCGGAGCATAGATATGAAATAATAGATGTATATCGGTATATGCTAACAAGAACGAATGAAGGAAGCATCACTGATTTGGTTCTTGACACCGAAGGCAGGTTTCTGCATTTTTTTGTTGCATTTGGCCCTTGCATACGGGGTTTTAAATACATGCGCAAGGTGTTAGCCGTTGACGGTTGCTTCTTGAAGGGTAAATATGACGGTACATTGCTTGTGGCTACTGCACAAGATAGTGAGAACCATGCGTTTCCTCTTGCATGGGCAGTGGTCGATTCAGAGAATAATGCATCGTGGGAATGCTTTTTTAACAATCTAAAAAGCATTGTACCTGATAGTGCCGATCTCTGTATAATATCCGATAGACACGTTTCCATAAAAAATGCGATTGCTAAGGTTTATCCTACTGCGCACCATGGATTTTGTGCAAAGCACTTGTCGGAGAACTTGAAACAACGGTTTAAAAAGAGTGCGATCCTTGATCCATTTTTCAGGGTAGTGAAAGCATACACTGTCGGAGATTTCATGGAGCACTACAAAGAGATAGAACGTCTTCACGAACGTGCTGCGGAATACTTGAGAGATTAGGTTGGTTTTGAGTTATGGAGCCGGGTACATTCTAAATCAAACAGGTTTGATGTCCTAACCAGCAACATCGCCGAGTCTATTAATTCTAGGCTACGTGCTGAAAGAGGGTATCCATCCATTCTTTGATTGAGTCTATCATACGAATTTTGGGAAAATGGTTCCACGATCGACGAACTGATATGTTGAAGTGCAGTACAATCCCGGTGCCTTCAAAAGAGAAAGTTCTGTGGATTAATTTGGACAAATCTAAAGGTTGTGTTGCACAACAGTTCAACGCTCATGTATTTTCTGTCCGCGGTCTTGGAGATCCGGTTATGGTTGACTTGAACAATATGGAATGCACATGTGGTGTCTTCCAGGCGGAGAAGATCCCCTGTCCCCATGCATTGTCGGCGTTAAAGAAGTGCAACGAAGAACATTTTGGACAAAGAATATATGACGTATGCTCCAAATTTTACACAATTGATTATTACATACTTGCATATTCTGAGACAATATTCCCAACACCTCCAGAGTTCGAGTGGGATTTGCCTGAAGACACAGGGATAAAACAAGTAAAACCACCAACACTAAACTCTCACGTCGGAAGAAAAAGGATTACGCATTTCCTGGCTCCTTATGTGGAAAGGAAAAGATACAATACTTGTTCAAAGTGTGGAGGAAAGGGACATAAAAGAATTACCTGCGACCAGGGTGTCGAGGAAATGAATAATTAATCACAAGTAAAAGGGTGTCGGATATATTTTTTGTGTTTTCTTCTAATTAAAGAAAGTTGATTATGTAATATAGTGATAGATCATTTAAATCAAGTACACGAACTTATTGATCTAGCACTAGATTCAACGGATCTACCACTAGATTCAAAGGATCTATCAGTAGATCAAGCAGTTGTTCTATCACTCGATGTATGTGATCTAGTACTAGAAACCCGACTGCAAAGAAACCCGGCTTTTTTCCCTTGTGATATGTTGATCTCCAAGAGCTACATAAGATGTTACTAAATTGCGCTTTGGATTTTTTCCAATTAATTTTTTTACGTCGTGATTTTTTTCCCTGTATTATGTAGATCCCAAAGATATTTAAAGGATCCAACACTAGATTCAACGGATCTATCACTGGGATTCAAAGGATCTATCAGTAGATCAAGTAGTGCGTCTCAGGATCTATCACTTGATTTATTTGATCTAGTACTAGAAACCCGGCTGCAAAAAAAGAGTATAAGGATCTAGCACTAGATTTAAAGGATCTAGCACTAGGATTTAATAACATATAACTTCTAATAAAATAAAATATTAACAGAAGAAAATATTAACATGTAAAATATTAAGTTGATCTGGTCTTGTTCCTTAATCACAAAATCTGCCGTATTTGATTGAAATGTTCATGAAAATCGTCATTTCCGTAGGACTTGTTGCCAAACAGTAACAATCAATAGATTTCTTTGTTTGGCCTTGCAATAGATCGTTAGACATTGTAGAAGAACTATGCAATGTGCAATACAGGAGATAGCTTTGAGATGCTTCGTGCAACCTTTGCATAACAATGGAAAGAAACCCTTGAAAATGCAATTGAAGATTTATTATACATGTATAATAAATCTACTAATAGATCCTTAATAAATCTATAATAAAGCTTCAATTGCATTTTCAAGGGTTTCTTTCCATTGTTATGCAAAGGTTGCACGAAGCATCTCAAAACTATCTCCTGTATTGCCCATCGTATAGTTCATCTACAACGAGTAAACACTACATGGACCAAATAAAGAAACACCTATTGATTCCTACTGTATGGCGGAAATCATACAGCAAACATGATAATTTTCAAGAGCAATTCAAACTAATAGGCAAGACTCTCAAAGATTTGCGCAGGATTTTTGGCCTTAAGCGGGGGAGGAAGAGAGAGAGGATGAGGAGTAGAGGAAGAGGAAGAGGAGGGGGGAGCGGAAGCAAGGAATGCCGGCGGCTACGGAAGAGAAAAAAAAGATGGAATTGAAAGGAATTTAGGGCTTAGTGGGGTTTAAATACTTAACTTTTTGGGTGTTTACAAAAGCGCCCCTGAAAGTTCTTAATATTACAAAATATTTATAACAGTTAATATAGTAGCCGTTATTATAGCCGTTGGTGGGTTCCTTGGATTTATATTTATATAGGTCATTTGATTATCATTTAACGAATTTAAAGATCATGGCAAGTTCAGCTAGCTCTACTTATACCCAGAAAAAAACACTGAGATATAGAAAGGAGAAGTGCAGGGAATGGGATCAGTGGACTACAATAAAGGTGGTAGAGAGAGATAATTTGAATCGGGGAAGACTATTTTATTGGTGCAATCAGCATGGCTTTTCTCATTGGTGTAACCCCGTGGTCGAAGATCAGTACCCATATAATGACGAAGGAGGTGACGTTTCGAGCCGGAGGACACCAGTCGTTACAACTGGAGGAGAACAGAATATGGTGTACAAGTTGGTAGTAGGCCAGATGCTTCTTTTAACAGTAATTCTGGTTATTTGGATTGTAAAACTCATAATGTAACTGGTGTTGTATTGTGTAATAAAATCAAATGTAGCACTCGATCTCTGGTATCTATCACTAGATCCTCCAACAGAATGGCCGCTTTTAATTTTTTTTATATTTTTCCAAGCTTCCACACCCCAACCATAGGCTTTTCCACATACACTGCATGTTGATCTTGATAAATTTGGATTTTTCTGGTGCAACATTGGGGTGTAACCCTAAAACCCAAGCCATTATCAAAGACTTGTTCCTTGAGAGTTGGGAGGAACCCCACGCTTGGGTTCGCCAGGATTGCACACAACCGCCCAAACGTGATGGAACAGGCTCCCCAAGGGTGTAGGGCAAGATAAGGGACGCTGATCTTCATTTTGGGCCAAAGCGAGGGGCATATCTATCGAGCGACCTATGGTATCTATCACTAGATCCTCCATCAGAATGACCGCTTTTAATTTTTTTTATATTTTTTCAAGCTTCCACACCCCAACCGTAGGCTTTTCCACACACACAACCGCCCAAACATGATGGAACAGACTCCCCAAAATTGAGTCTTATTTCGGTTCTCTTTTCAAGTTTGTAGACTGCCCAGTTGAGGATATTGATGCTGTGCTAGGGGCTTTGTCAAACCGAGTTGATGATGACATGAGGCGGCTCCTGCTTCATCCGCTCTCGTCTACAGAGGTAATTGTCGCTCTTAAATACATGTACCCTCTCAAATCCCCTGGGTCAGACGGCTTTCCCCCATATTTTTTTTCTGAAGTATTGGTCCATTGTGGGTTTAGATATTGTTAGTTGCGTGTGTGACTTTCTTAATAGTGGGAATTTTGAGAATCGCATGAATTACACTCATATTGTTCTTATTCTTAAATGTAAAGATCCCAAGCTCATCTGTAGCGCCCGACCGAGAGAAGCCACATCTCCCGCACCGAAACCCGACCCATATATGAAATGGAAAGTCCATACACGTGCCAAGTCACAATGAACAGGGACTCACTCACTCGCTATGCTAGGCGGGAGCTAGAACCTCGAAACCAATTAAACAATTCAATAGGATAAATGCACAGGCGGAAGTAAAACATATACTCAATTATAATATAAGCAAAGAGTGATGGATTCAACTAGCCTAGATACCTAGTCCCTAAATTTCAAACATAAATCATAAATCACAAATCACAGGTTCAATCTATCCCTAGAAGCCTGTCCCGAATCATTATAATATAATCATAACAATTCATACATTCTTCTTATAACTTATTCAAATTACAATATGCGTGTGAAATAACTCCGACTTAACCACAGGACTCGACAGACTCAAAATCCCGCCTAGCACCCCAAAACCCGTAAAAGAACTGAAAACAAAGGCGGGTTCAGTCTATAAGAGACCGGTGGGTATAAAACAGGGGCTTAATACATAAATAGTACGAAATTAAACATCCTCACATGTAATTTATAATCCCGTACAAGGTTTTGAAATATTTCCCATGTGGGTAAAAACAAAGGAGAACAATGCTCGGGATTACAACCATTAAGCTCTTTCATTCAGTACAATCATGCGGTCAATACGTGAGCCCTGGCGGGTGGGAGAATATCTCCAACCTACTCCTAGTGTGTGTATATCATTTCAATCTTTACATTAGCGAACATACACATTCATACATAATCATTCATAATCATATCACTTACACCTTTTTCCTCTGGGTGGTGGACGGGCTTGCAAGACCCGGCCACCGATCCATACATAGCCCAATGGGGGTGCATGAATCCCCCAAAGGCACTCAGCTCTCATTCCTCGCTAATCTCCTAGCGAGGGCAGGTATCACCGTAAATGTGGTGGGACTAGTACAAGGGATCACCGTCGGCCCTTGTCTCCCCGGATAGCCACTTACACTAAGTCCCTGGGCCTGTGTGTTCATAATCATGTCCACGCTAAAAAAACAAGGTAGAGACACATAAAAGAAGAGCTTTACATTGGAAATCATTTACTCTTAAAAGACTCGATATATACTTATAATACTTTGACTCAAAACTTTCACATTGGATATATATCGGGTCAGTTCATATCTAATAGAAGAGAAACTCACCTGTTACACTTTACCGAACAATACCAAAAGAAAGAAAGACTTGAAGATAGCCTATGAACCCGGCACGTCTCCGTCCTGGAGAAAACTGTTCAAAAGACAATGCGGTACTTACGTGAGACTCAAGACTCCAAATGAACCATATATGACGCATGACAAATGTTCATGGAGTGGTGTAACATGTCATGGCATGATTCAATATGTAATAAATCATAAATATTTCATGAAATGGTGTGATCGTGTTCATATGCTCAAATACTCAATCGAATCCAATTTATATATAAAGTACGAGCAATAATGATGAGCTATGAGAGTGTTCATGTTCATTAACTCCATATCTTTCATGAACTATAACAATTGGAGCCATAATCTTCATATAGTATTCATAGCACATATTTAAACATGTTTACAATGCATATAATAGCATATGTTAGGAATTCCTAAAGTTAAAGTTCATATAAGGGGCAACGAATACAAAGGAAGCAAAACAAGGTAACATATAAAAGCATATGAGTTCATAATTCAAAACGAGCATTCCAATTAGGCTCTAAATTTAAAATATACAACCTAGCACATACTATAACATGTTGACTAAGCATATGAATCAATTAGAGGTGAAATAAATTCATTAAACACATAGGGAGTGCATGGGTTTCAAGAAGAGTCACATTGTAGCATTTAAACATTTATGCATATATGTCACGTTTGTCCAACACAAGTCAAGCCATATCGTTCATAATCACATCATAACATATCATAAATACAAGTTGAAGCAAAATAAACCAATCAAAACACATACGGAAGTCAAGGGGGTGAAAGGAAAGCAAGAAGATGGATTTTGGCGAAAGTTGACAGTTTTTGGAAATGCGCATGCTGTAGAAAAGTCGGAATATCTCGAGTTCTAGAAGTTGGAATTGGATTTTTTTTGTTGGATATGAAACTAGACAAGTAGACCTTTAAAATGGTATGTGGCTCGAATCGGGTTCAAAGCGAGGTGAAAATGGCGTAGGCCTGAATTTGGATGAATGCAGATTCCCGGTGAAGTGGCGACACCAAATTAAAATGGTTATAACTCACAAACGAGAAATGATATTGAGGTGATTCAAATTGGAGAATACTCTAGACTCAATTTGGTTTCTACAGTTCGAATTTTAGGTCAATCGGAGCTCATTTGAATGGTTAACGGAGAATGATATCGGGACGGAAAAGAATAAAAGGACAAAATGGTAGGCCAGTCAAAAAAGGGGTAGTAACGGGGGTTAACACTTCAAAGGCAAAAATTGGTAACGGGGGTTAACGAAGGCAGGCGATATAAGGGACAAGGTAACGGGGGTTAACAATTTTAAGCACAAAAGGGGTAACGGGGGTTACTCCCCCCCGAATTGCAACTCCAAGTTCCGCCTTCAATGGCGGAACACACACTCAAACACACACTTACACACCACAAAACAATTCCAAATCACCCAAAATTCATACCACAAGTCACGTACGACACGTAGATCATATATTCGCAAGTTAGAGCTTGTAAAACGAGCTCGAACATATCAAATCCCGACCCCCTATACTATTCATCATCTTCCCCACAAAGGCAATTAGGCAAGGATTCAAGTCACAAGATATACGTAGAATTAAAGCACGTAACGAGAGGAATACAAATCTTACCTTAGGTCGTTGATCGGACGGTTGGATCTCGAAAACCCGAGCTCAAGGGTTCATGGCCAAAAGGGGGATGAATTTCTCCTTCTCTTCCTCTTCTTCCTTGCTTGTACGTGGAATGAGGGAGGAGGGAAAAAGGGTTGGCCCCTTTTTGGGCTGAAGCGGGTTGGTTTATACGGGTAGGGTCGAATGGTATCCGGTCCATTCGGATCGGATTTTAAAACGGTAGGGCGATTAAACAGCTTTAAGAATTAAAGGATTAATTCATTGAATCCGAATCATCGAAACGAACTCAACGATAAGGTTGGAATTCGAATCCGAATTCCCGAGCTCAAGGTAGCGACAAACGGCCCAAAACATCCTAATTATAATTAGGTCCTTAACGAACAAATATTAGACAATTGAGTCCAAGAACAATTGAATAAATTCTAAGGCACACGTAATTAAAATAAACTTCATGTTGACACGTAGGCATGCGACGTCACATAAATCACGAAATTACTGAATTAAACTCTCACGTGACCTCGTACCTGGCTTGCCGGAAAACTGGGGTGTTACATCATCACTCAGTTTAGACCTATTAGTTTATGCAATGTGGTCTATAAAATTGCCTCTAAAACCTTTGCTAATCGGCTTAAACCCCATCTTGATAAACTCATCTCCCCTACTCAATCGGCTTTTGTCTCCAACAGGCTTATTAGTGATAATGTCCTAGTGGCTTTTGAGCTTAACCACTTTCTTAAGCGTAAGAATGCAGGAAATGAAGGCTTTTTCAATCTGAAACTCGACATGAGTAAAGCTTATGACCTTGTTCAATCTGAAACCCGACATGAGTAAGGCTTAAGGTTCTTCGGATATTCCTTCTTTCGCGTCTAGTTTTGTTGAGTTTGATCTAGTTTAGTTTGGCCGTGTTGGCTGGTCGTCAAAAAAATAAAGCTAAGCATTATGTTCGATTCTAAATTTAGAAAATTTTAAATTACACTCTCATCGTGGAAAAGACCCCCACAAAAGTTTCGCCATTGTAATTGAGACATCTCTCAAGTTGCAAGCATACTTGAAATTTGCAGCAAATTTCGAGACTGGTCCGATCAATATCCATTTCCAATTTTGTGGCATATTTTGTGTTTTGGCTTTATACATAACTAGTTACAAACCCGTGCCTCAATTTTTAATAAAAATATAATCAAAAAAATCAATTAAAACATATTGTTAAGATTACAGTTATTAAATCAAAATTTTTATTTAAAATATTTAAATAGCATGTACAAATATTAATTTATAAAAAAATGCTACTAAAATTTTGAAAGACTTTTACAAATAAATTTTTATATTAAAAGAAATATAAATATATCATGTCAAATCAAAATATATCATATTATTATTTGATAATTTCCAAAATTTAATATATTTTATTAAAATATAATTAAAAAATTTATGTAATGTATTACCATCAAACAATAAAAGAGAAAAAAAAAACAAAATTAATTAATTAATATAAAAAAGAAATTTAATGAGCAAAATAATGAATAAAAGTATATTATAAAAATATATTTTTTAAAACATAAAAATATCAACTATTAAAAACTAAATTAATAATTATGACATAATTACAATTTACATGGATATGAGAAGAGATATGCCACTTGTAACACCCCAATTTTCGGTTATTCAGGTACGCACGACACGTGTGAGTTTTCCGAGAGTTAGGGTTTTTTCTAATTCTTTCGTTTATTAAATTCCTACGTATCATGAAAATTATATGAATTATATTTTAACCTGTTTACGTTAAAATATGTGAAAGTGTTGTTAATTAGTGAATTATTGTATGATCATAATTTCTTGATACATGAATTAATTTCCGAACATGTCTTATTTGATTAATTGTTTTTAATTGATCATTTTCCATAACTTGAGAATTATTATATGATTTATTTCTCATTGAGACTTGAAATAATTGTCGAACGTGACTTAATTGCCTATGTGTCCTTAATTGATTATTCATTCAAATTAGAGGACTTCATTGCATGAACCATTCTTGGCCTTAATTGATTGGTTTCCATAATTTAAGGACTTAATTGCATTAATGTGAATTGGATTTAATTGATCATATTCCATGAGATAGAACCCAAGTGCATTGCTTTAATTACTTGAGGAACAAGTGGCAAATTCTCTTTCTTTTCCCCATCTTTTGACCGATATATCTTATACATACACATATACATACATTTTATTCTTCCTTCCTCATTCAAGAAACAAGAGAATCATCTCTTTCTCCCTTTCTCCATATCGGTTGATTCAAGGAAGCTAGGAGCCAAGATTTTCACCCAATTTCTTCAAGGAATCAAGATCCATATCTTCATCTCTTCTTTCCCCTTCATTTCTTCTTTCATCCAAGGTAAGATCAAGCATGTATCTTTGATGATTCATGGAGTTTGATTAGGGTTTGTAACTCTTTTAGATTCCATGTTTAAATATGAAGCTTATATGATGATTTGAGATGATTTCCCACAATTATAACTTGAATTCATGAAGTTTGGAGCATGATTGATCATTTGATTTTATATCGGTTTCATGAGTGATTCTAATGATATAAGCATGCTTCCTTGACTTTAATTGATGCCTAAATTGATATATATGAGTTATGGTATAGTTTTGAGTTGAATTCTTGCATTGGTTTGGTGTGGGAGAGGCTTGGGAGCCAATTCCCATGATTATGCCCTGTTTTTCCCTGTTTTTTTTTTTTTTTTTTGCCCAGATTGCTCAACACGGCCGTGTCCAACCTAGTTCATTTTCAACACGGCCGTGTTAGAAGTTCGAGTTGGAAATATTTCTGCACAACACGGCCGAGTCAGCTTTCAGGCCAATCTTGACTCGGCCGTGCCGACTTCGTTTGAACTCCAATTGACCTGATTTTTTAACCCACGGAAATATCTTGAAGTCTAGAATATTCTCCAATTGGAATCATCTCAATATATTTTCTAGTTTGTGAGATATGATCAATTATTTTTGGTGTCGCCATTTTACCGGAAAACTGCTTTCATCCAACTTCGGGCCTACGCCATTTTCACCTCTCTTTGAACCAGAAAACGAGCCATATAGAATCGGAAAGGTCTTTGTGTCTAGTTTCGTACCCAATAAGAAACACTCAATTCCAACTTCTATAACTCAAGATATTCCAGTTTTCCTACAGCGTGTACGTTTCTGAATATTGTCGGGTTTTGCCTAACTTCATCAAAACCTCTCTTCTTGCTTTTCTTTCACCCTCTTGGCTCCCATATGTGAATTATATGATAATTATGCTTGGCTAACTGATAATTATGGCCTATGTGACGCTTCTTGGTACTTAATTGCTCAAACATGATTGTGTGACTCCATGCCCTATATGAATTGAACTTGAAGTAATTGAATGATATGAATACATGATTCCTTGATATGAATTTCACCTCTTAGGGGTTAATTGGTTTTCATACATGCTAAGTGTCACTTGATTGCTAGTTCATTTATTTACATGAGCATGGTCGTGCGTCATACTTGGTCTCATATTGAGTCTCGTCTCACGAGTTCCCGTTATTTCCTTTCTTGTCCAGTTTTTCTCCAGGGCGGAGATCATTGATCGTTTGGTCACTTTCTTGTATCCTTGTCTTGTTCCGTCGCTCATCAGGTGAGGTTTAATTTCTAGATATATAGAACCATACAACCCTATATGATGTTTTCGGCCAAAATATATATTTATATCTATAGTTTTTCAAATCTAAAACGATTGCAAGCAAGCCATGTTATTGTATTGAATCAAGCAAACCATGTTATTGTATTGAATCAACCATGATTGGGCGAGTATATTGTTCACTGTGGGCCCGAGGGTAGTGTATTGAGCCAACCGGGAAAGCAAGGGCTGACGGGTAACTCTTGCACTATCCTCACCATGTTGGGATCACCTCTGAATCCACCAGGAGGTTTGGTGGGGGAAGAAATCCCATGCGTGGGAGTCATGTTCCCGACGTACACCATGATTGGATGGTTGGGCCCAACCATGCAAGCCACCATCACCCGGAGGAAAAAGGGGTTCATGAAACTGCTACTTGTGCACTGTAATGAATTGCATGATCACCTTTAAATGTAAACTAAAGCATGTATTGTTCACTATTGGGAGAAAGGTTGGAGCCTGCCCTCACTCGCCGGGCCACGGATTGAATAGAATTGCTAATGACTATATTGTTAAATTGGATTAGTTGTAATCTCGGGCGAGAAAGTATTCTATTCTTAAACTTATATCGTTTATTTCATAAAATCTTACCCGAGAATATGGCTTGCATGGTAATTGCGCTAATATTTATTTATAAACCCCTCACTCAGTCTTTCATAGACTGACACCTCACATTTTCAGGTTGCAGGTTGCGTGCTAGGCGGGATTGAGTCGGTCTTTATTTTCGGGTCTAGCATCATTTCATGTACATTAGTGAGGCATATACGGTTTTGTATCTTGGTATTTATGTATATTATAACTTGTTCTTGGAAGTGCTTGTATATATTGAAATGTTGGTCTCAGAGATGTTATTGATAAAATGCAGGTATCTTATGCTTCCGTTTTAATGTTATGCATGTTGGTATTTACTTGAGGGTTAGTCCCGCCTAGCTAGTTAGATTGTTTTTTTTATTGTCTCTCGTTCGCTATAAACTTGATTCATGTATGGGTGCTCGTTCCATATGTGGATTGAACTATAGTGCGGGGGATGTGGCTACCTGGCGTTCCGGGTGCTACACCACTAATAAGAAAATATAATACTGATGATATGTACTCTAAATACCTATAAATAATTGATTATTAAACTAACAAAATATTTTGAATCGAATAAAAAAACTTACCTTGAGAAAGAATGATCTTGCATTAAAAAAGAAATTTCATATGATTTAAAAAAAAAAACTTATCTTGAATAAGAATGATTCTGCATGAAAAAAAATATATATGTGTATGGATATCAAAGAGAATTGGACAAAAAATACTTGATTAGAATAAGATTTATTTTCACGAAGAATGATTTGCGTGAAAAAAAAATCATATATGATTAAAATAAAATTTATCTTGATGAAGAATAATCGTGAGGGGGAAAAAAACTTTAAATACTAATTAGAGGGGGAAAATAGTTGAGAATTGAGTGTGACAATAAAACTTTAAATACAAATTGTTTAGGTGTGTGATGTATCCAAAATTTTAATTTTGAATATCTTTCGTAACAAACTTATCTATAAGCATAGAGACATATTCGGATAAATGAAGTGATTTGAATTTGAATTGATAACTACAATATCTATACAACTATACAAAATCCTTTGGATAAAGGTGATTTGTTAGAGAAAACAAAATTTTATATTGATACGCGTGTTTTGAATTTAAATCTTTAGTAATAGAATTTGAGAAATATTTAATTTAAAATCGTATTTAAAATTTTTTTAGACTATCCACATGTATACTTACCTGATAGCCTCAAGGATTCTGAATTAAGACATAACTTGAAAAAAAATAATCCTGCAAAAATCATATATGATTAGAATAAGACTTAAAAATAATCCTGCAAAAATCATATATGATTAGAATAAGACTTATCTTGATAAAAAATGATCGTGAGAAAAAATCATATATAGAGACATTAAAACATTAAATACTATTTTTTTAATGGTGTGTGATGTATCCAAAATTTCAAATTTAAATATTTTTCATAACAAACATATTTAAAAGCATAGAGATATATTTGGACGTGATTTGAATTTGAATTCATTACTAAACAAAATATTTAATTGTTTTGGATATAGTTGATTTGTTAGAGAAAACATAATTTTATATTGATATGCATATTTTGAAACATTTAGTTATAGGATTTGAGAAATATTTCAAAACGTTTAGCAACAGAAATTGAGAAATATTAATTTAAAATCTATCGAGGCATTTAAAATTTTTAGAGACTATCCACGTGTATACTTTTGTAGATAGCCTCAAGGGTTCTAAATTATATATATATATATATATATAGATTATAACATTTATTTCAATTAATTTAATAAACATTTAATTAAATGCCTAGACTTGTATCATGACTCATGAGATTTGGGTGTTTAGAAAGATACACTATTTTGTTAATATTTTGAAGTGTTTAAAGTCAAGATCAGATCATTTCTTACGGTAAAGACAAATAATAATTGTAATTTAACATCTATCCATCTGTCCATATATATATATAGCAACCAACAAATCTATATATATATATATATATATATATATATATATATATATATATATATACACTAGCGTATCCCCGTGCTATGCACGGGATTTATATAAAAATTATAGTATATGATTTCTGTTATTATTTATTACTAAATAATATTTGTTTACTTAAAAATGGCATTAAAGATCGTCACATGAATTTTTTTTATTTTTTTTTTAAATGATGTGAATTACAAATAATTATAAATCTTGATAAACATTGGAATTATTCTGAAAATTTTAATGAAAAAAAAAATAGATTCGTCTGGATTACAATTTAGATTAAATTTTTTTTTTTAAGAAGTTTAAAAAGTTACAAAATAAATAATAAGTAACATTCAGAAAATAAAAACAAAAAATAAATGTGATTGAAAAGTGATATCTTCTCAATTTGAGAAAATCAAATTAGTTAATAATAATAACAGGAATAAAAAGGAAAAATGAAAAGGAAAAAGAAATTGCGCTAAAATATTTTTGGATTAGACTAAATTACATCATTAAAACTATAAAAAAGTAATTTTATATCATTCAATATGATAAAAGGAATGTAAATAAAATTTGAAATGGAAAACAAAATATAAATAATGCAACAAATCTCACAAGTCAACATAAAAATTTAAAATATAGTATGATAGCCTAATATAAATAATGTTAGCTTGTTTTACTCTTATGAAAAATATAATCTTTTTTAAAAAATAATTAAAAACATTTAAAAATAAAAAGTAAAAATAATCTTTATGAAGAAAACTGTAACTAAAGTAAAGATAACATAAAGAAATGTTAAAAGAAGAATCATCAAAACTAATATCGTAAAATTCGATTATGCGAAATGAGAAAAGTTCGTTAAATAATCAAATGAAAGATTTTATATAAAAAATATGACATAAGTAAGTTTTTTTAATAAACTTTCAAAATAAAAAAAAAAATAGACAATTAAAATAGAAAAGAAAAGGACAAATATTAGGATTTTAAGAATCCAAAAAACCTGGTACATTCATATAGCAAAAAATAGAATAAAAGAAAAAAATCAAACTCTTGAGAAATAAATAATGAAATAAAAAAAGAAAATATCTAAAAAGTAAAAATAATTTTAGGTATGCGGAAATGGAAATAATAATAATAATAATATAAAAGGAAATAAGTTAGAAAAATATAGGTAAACAAATTTAAATATAAGTTTTTAAATCAATAAAAATAATCCATTATATAATATTATAAAGTAAAAATATAAAAGAAGATAAAAAACAATGAAAGTAAATATGAAATTTATAAAAAATATATATATAACAAAATTTAATTAACAAAAAGATAAATATCATCAGTAAAAAGCTAAAACAAAATAAAATATAATAATCAAATAAAAAATCTCAAAACAAACTCGAAATGAAAATTAATTGAAGAAACAAAATGATAAAATCATAAAAAAAACCTTCATGCTTGGCAGATGCCTTTGCTTGAAAAATAGTAAAAATAAATATGATAATTTATATAAAAACAAAAACCATGAAAGAATAAAAAATAATAATAGATTTTAAATAACAAAAATTAAATATCATAAATAAAAAACTAAAACAAAATAAAATTTAATAATCAAATAACAAATCTCAAAACAAATACGATATGAAAATTAATCGAACAAACAAAATGAAAAATCATAAAAAAAACCTTCATGCTTGGTGGATAATTGGATATATTAGATTGAAGATTTGTTGGTCATAGAAATGAGTACAAAAAATGAGAAATGAAACGAATAATTTGTATTAATAAGTTTTTAAAAACAAATAAGGGAACTAAATTTATGACATAATAATATGATTATAGGTAATTTGGAAATGATTTGAGTAATTAAAGATATTTCCTGAAATTATGGTATTATTCAATTAATTGAAAAAAATTAAGTAATTGGTTTTTTTTTTAAAAAAAAAAAAGGCTTTTTATAGGTAATTTGGAAATGATTTGAATAATTAAAGATATTTTCTGAAATTATGGTATTATTCAATTAATTGAGAAAATTTAGGTAATTAGTTTTTTAAAAAAAGTTTTAAACTTATTAATAAATGATCAACCAATAAAATAATTTCTAAGAAATAAAAAATTTCAAAAAAAAGATATAAAAGTATAAAATTGACTCAATTTTGGTCAACTACACTCTTTCTATATATTATAGTATAGATAGACTCTTTCTATATATTATAGTATAGATAGATAGATAGATACTATGTTTTGAAACCCGGACCGGACCGGCCGCTTGTCCGGTCCGGTTATACCCCCAAAAACTAGTTCCCGGTTGGCCCAATCTGAACCGGTGTAAACCAATTCAAAACCGGTCAAAAACTGATCGGACCGGTTGGCCCGGTTTTTCCACTAGAAGATTGTAAAAATCAATCAAAATTTGTGAGATGCAGGGTTCGAACCTGCATTGCCTGGGAAGAATTTAGGTGCGCCAACCAATAGTGCCACATGAATTGTTGATAGTTATACTCGAAATTAAATATTAGAGGTAATGTAAGAGTTCTTATTGGTTATTCAAAAGAAAAATCTCGTAAATAAATAAATTCATTAAATCTATAAATTATATTTAAAAATTAAGTTTTAAAAAAATATTAATTATAGTTATTTATATAAATAAAAGTATGACACTTGTTAAATCAATTTTTTATTTATATTGTTAATTTTCTATTTAGTTATATAGTTTATCTATATGTTTTTAGATTTAAAATTTAAAATTTTGTTATTATATATGTTATTTAAGAATTAATAAATAATTGGAAATAATTTAAAATTATATTTTTAATATAACCTTACTTATTTTCAATATAATCTAAGTCATTTAGTTATTTTTAATTAATATTTTTAATATTATATATAATATAATTATTACGTAATTATTACGTCATACCGGTTCGACCGGTGGTCCGATCGATCGAACCAGTAAAACCAGTAACCAGTAAGGGGTCCCAGTTCGACGTCCGGTCCGGGTTTCAAAACATAGGATAGATATAGTCAAGATCAGATCATTTCTTACGATAAAGACAAATAATTTTTGTAATTTAACATCTATCCATCTATCCCATATATATATTTTTTGATGATTCTCGATTTCATCTGTTTTCATTAAATTCAATACCATTTATATTTTCTTACTTTTATATCATTTTATATTACATTATTGTACTTTATTAATTAATAGCTTTATGCTTTGTGCTGATGATGGAAATGGTCTTCAGTCGTCACCATCACACTTAACGTGCTAAGCAGAACCAAAAAAAAAATTTAACTAATTAATAACCAAAAAAAAAATTAACTAATTAATTAATTACCATAATTATATTTTCTTAATTATCATTTTATATGACATTCGAGAAGTATATTATTATTATTATTATTATTAGCTTTGTGCTGATCATTGAAATGGTCTTCAGTCGTCAACATCATATATATATATATTTTTTAAATACACATTCCATGTGGTCATAGGGTTTAAACTCAGGTTATTATTTTGGAGAAAAAACTCTTAAATCACTTGACCAACTTCTATTAGCGTCAACACCATAATTAACGTGCTAAGCAGAGTAAATAAATATTAAATACCATAAATTGTTGAATCACGTCTTCTATTGTGGACATTTACATACATGTCACAAAATTTTCTTATTATTTTGTTGTTCTATTTTCTCCTCGTATTTTGCTTCACTTCAACAATTATATCTCTCCTCTCAAATCAATTTTAAAGGTCGATTTTCTAATTTTTGTTTATTTTCATTTTATTAACATATAGGATTAATTATATCTAATTCCAAATCAGATAAATTGGTACTCTATATTTAAGTATAATTACACTTACACACAATTATACCTTAATTTCAGAATTTTAATAAAGTTAACTATAAAATATTCACAATTTTCACGTAATCTATCTATACTATAATATATAGAAAGAGTTAGGACCAAAAAAAAAAATAATATATAGAAAGAATGTAGTTGACCAAAATTGAGTCAATTTTGACTCAATCCTTTTTCTCCTTTTTTTGAAATTTTTTATTTCTTAGAAATTATTCTATTGGTTGATCATTTATTAATAAGTTTAAATTTTTTTTAAAAAAATCAATTACCTAAATTTTCTCAATTAATTCAATAATACCATAATTTCAGAAAATATCTTTAATTACTCAAATCATTTCCGAATTACCTATAATTTAAAAAAAAAAAAACAATTACCTAAATTTTTTTCAATTAATTGAATAATACCATAATTTCAGGAAATATCTTTAATTACTCAAATCATTTCCAAATTACCTATAATCATATTATCATGTCATAAATTTAGTTCCCTTATTTATTATTTAAAAACTTATTAATACAAATTATTCGTTTCATTTCTCATTTTCTGTACTCATTTCTATGTCCAACAAATCTTCAATCGAATAAATCTGCCAAGCATGAAGGTTTTTTTTTTTTTAATCTTCACATGAATTTTTTTTTTAAATGATGAGAATTAGAAATAATTATAAATCTTGATAAACATTGGAATTATCCTAAAAAAATTAATGGAAAAAAAATTAGATTCGACCGGATTACAATTTAGATTAAAAAAATTTTAAGAAGTTTAAAAAGTTACAAAATAAATAATAAGTAACATTCCAAAAATAAAGACAAAAAATAAATGTGATTGGAAAGTGATATCTTCTCAATTTGAGAAAATCAAATTAGTTAATAATAATAATAGGAATAAAAAGGAAAAAGAAATTGCACTAAAATATTTTTGGATCAGACTAAAATATATAATTAAAACTATAAAAAAGTAATTTTATATCATTCAATATGATAAAAGGAATGATAAATAAAATTTGAAATAGAAAACAAAATATAAATAATGCAACAGATCTCACAAGTCAACAAAAAAATTTAAAATATAGTATGATAGCCTAATAAATTAGTATAGATATAGATTATTTGATACCATCTAAGATGTTGAACCCATAAGTTAGCTTGTTTTACTCTTATGAAAAATATAATCTTTTTAAAAAAAATAAATTAAAAACATTTAAAAATAAAAAGTAGAAAGAATCTTTATGAAGAAAACTGTAACTAAAGTAAAGATAACATAAAGAAATGTAAAAGAACCATCAAAACTAATATCGTAATATTCGAATTTGCGAAATGAGAAAAGTTTGTTAAATAATCAAATGAAAGATTTTATATAAAAAATATTACATAAGTAAATTTTTTTAATACACTTCCAAAATAAAAAAGAAAATAGACAGTTAAATCAGAAAAGAAAAAGACAAATATTAGGATTTTAAGAATCCAAAATACCTGCTACATTCATATAGCAAAAAATAGAATAAAGAAAAAAGTCAAACTCTTGAGAAATAAATAATGAAATAAAAAAAGAAAATATCTAAAAAGTAAAAAGAATTTTAGGTATGCGGAAATGGAAATAATAATAATAATAATAATAATAATAATAATAATAATAATAATAACAATAATAATAATAATAATAATAATAATAATAATATAAAAAGAAATAATTTAGAAAAATATAGGTAAGCAAATTTAAATATAAGTTTTTAAATCAATAAAAATAATCCATTATATAATATTATAAAGTAAAAATATAAAAGAATATAAAAAACAATGAAAGTAAATGTGAAATTTAAAAAAAAAAAAAGATAACAAAATTTAATTAATTAACAAAAAGATAAATATCATCAATAAAAAGTTAAAACAAAATAAAATATAATAATAAAATAAAAAATCTCAAAACAAACTCGAAATGAAAATTAATTGAAGAAACAAAATGACAAAATCATAAAAAGACCTTCATGATGGGCAGATGCCTTTGTGCCATTGTTGAGTAAACAAATATTTTTTCTTATATTAAATTTTTATCCAAAATATAGATTATCTTAGTTTATAATATTTAGTAATACATAATAACATAATTCATATACTATAATTTTTATATAAATACCATGCATAGCACGGGGGATATGCTAGTTAATATATTATATGGATGCTATATGTAGTTAATATATTATTAATGAAAATTAGATGAAATAATTTTTTTATACGATTAAATGTAATTATATTTAAATATGAAGTATTATTCGTAATTATCTGGTCCAATTTGGGGGCAAGATATAATTAACCCTAATATATATTATTAGTCCATAGCTGATAACTCGTTAATTCACTATCTTTATGATGGAATTATGCCCCGAATTGTGTTTGAATTGATATTATCTTGAAAGAAATTGATGCTTTGTTATTTTTATTGTAGATTCGGGCTTGTAGGCGAAATTGGAGTAAACTTGATCGTTTTAATTAGGGTTGTAAATGGATATCCGAAAATCCGATATCCGTCCGCATTCGAATTCGTTTACAGAGGATATTATCCGAATCCGTCTCAAAAGGATATTATCCGTATCCGATTATAGACATCCGAATTATAAACGGATAAGGATATGGTAATAAGACATCCGATCCGTTTAACATCCGATCCGTTTCATTATCCGTTAGATTTTTCGTTATCCGATTTATTCGTAATCCGTATCCGATAAATAATATATTATATTAAAATGTATACACACAACTGTGTATGTATGATAAATTATTAGTATTAAGAAAAAAATTTAGCGCATTCATTAAAGAAAAATCTTAGGTTTTAATAGTAACCATATGTTTACTTCAACATTTATATTGAGATAATATAAGTAACATATATTATGTTATTAATAAAAGTATTATTGTTCACAACAAATTTTTTTTATTTGTCTGCAAAATAAATTACAAGACAAACTATATGAACAAGATATATAATAATTTGAAGAACTTGACGAATTTAAAGGAATAAATCCTATGAAGTCTATTCCTCTGATTCTTCTCTTCAATTTTGCATTCGAGGGCGTGAAGCTTATTCTCGAACACGTAGGCGCGATTTTTTACCGATTTTGACGGAGAAAACCACGTGATTTACCTGCAGCTTTGATGAAACCGTAGAACCTTCAAAGGTTGTAGTTCCTCGTAGCAGCGGGACTTGAACTTTAAGAACTTAATGACGACGGGAAGAAGACTTAGAAGATTCAACGAAGACTTGATGACGTGAAGAAGACTCGCACACGTATGTAGGCTTGACGGCGTGAAGACTCCTTTGATGTCCGTGTCGAAGTCGAAGTCAAAGTCTTGAAGTCCGTTGATCGAAGTCAATGTGTGTTTGAAAAGTTACCCATGACCCCTATTTATAGGTGTAGGGTTGAATATTTTGATAATTATCTTTTCATTTATTTATTAAAGGATAATATCAAATGTATTTATTTATTTATCCCTTTAATATGAATTTATATTAAAGAAAATAAATAAATAACATGAGCTTTGACTTGATTGGTCCACGTGTCGTCATTTAATTGGTCATAACCAACGGAGCTGCAAGGCTTGATTTGATTCGCCGGAACACTACAATTTTGACACGTGTCGATACTTGATTTGAAGATAAAATAAATATTAAAATTATCAATTAAATCAACTATTTAAACATTTTATGGATTTTAATTTGATATTTATCCAAAAAATATAAAAATAGAATGAATTAAATTTGACAATTAATATTTAATTTTACACGTGTCACATTTTAATTAGACAAAAATTAATTCATCTACAAATGCCCCCACTTCAAAGCTCGGCGAAAGACGTGCCAAGTGTTGTGTCGGCGAAATTTGAAGTACTTGATTTTAAAATCCCATCCTAAAATGCAACTTTTTTTTTTTCCTTTTTTTTTTTTTTTTTAATTCGGTAATAAAAGGAAAATTACACTTCATCCTCTGGTTCCAGGACTTGAAAGTTGAAACTGTTCCCTTAGTCTATTTGAAGCAACACATGGCTGTGACAGAGCACTCCCACTTTTATTCTTCTTGGATTTTAAATAATCATGTTTGTTTCCAATGGATCATGCCTCGGCCCATTACGATTAAATGGACCAAACTTAACTCCCTTCTTTTTTCTTTAGAGCAAATTAAATTGAGGCCCATGCATACTAATTCAAGGGCAGAAACATCGTCGTCCAATTCTTCCTTCAATAGACTGAACTTATCGAAAGCAGTGGGCCCAAATTTGATGGACCATTCCTTCTTTGATAGACCATGACTTGTTGTAAAAAATTGGCCCAAATTTTATGAAAGAAATCAAATTTCATTCCGAGGCAAAATCTCCTTCCACAGGAGGAATACATCTGCAACCTGGATTTCGGACGAGCCACTACTTCTTTCATCTCCCATCTCTTTATTATTATTATTTTTTTTTAACAACAATTTAATAGAATCCAAGTTGGACTTTAATTCTAAAGCAAACCGGACTCCTGATTGCAGAATTCTAATGGCACAGGGACTTGCTCCTATAAATAATCAGTTTACTTCGATCATGGGCAAACAGAGTTCAGCAGTTGATTTTGGTGAACTACATCTTCAACGACGCGCGTCCTTTTCTTGCTTCTTCCCTCCCATCTCTTCCAGGCTCGATCTCCATACGAAATATGTAACATCTCTTCTGCTCAAATTCATGCTCACAAACTGTTTGATGAACTTCCTCTGAGAAACTGCCTTGAAGAAGAGCTCCCGTTTTGACAACGGCATCCGTCGAGACCGAGTTCAACACAGGTTCTTTCCTCTACACTCATAGCTTCATCCGTTTCAGTCTCGTTTTATGGCTGTCCAAATTCATGTACTGGAAACATACCAAGTCCATAATTTCAAGAGATACGATTCGCTCTTCTGCCTTCGCGTCGTCGTCAATTATAAGGACTGTCAATCGATTTTCTTTAGCCGCATTCGTTCTTCAGCTCTTCTCGTCACGCCTGATTCTTCTGCGTCTACTGCCTGCTTCTTCTGCGACGACTGCTTCTTCGGCATAATTCGTCAGCTTCTTCTGCGTTCTGCTTCTTCCGCAATTCGCCTACTTCTTCTGCAATTCGTATCGTCGTCAATTACATCAGCACTTCACGTCGCACGTCGTCTTTAAAGGCTGTCAAATCCTCTTGGGTCGCATTCGACTCGCTCTTCCGCCTTCGAGTCGTCGCATCGTCACTCGTAAAGGCTGTCAGATTTTCGTTACTCGCATTCGGCTAGTATTTCTGCCTACTTCTGCCTTCTCGTCGCTGCATCGTCAATCATAAAGGCTTCTCTGATGGATTTCCGTTCTTCCATCTTCAGCCCTTCGCGTTGCACATCGTCAATCGCAAGGCTGTTCAATCAATTTTCATGAAAAGTGGCTGTTGCATGGCACTTCATGACTAGAGTTCTGCCGTTCTTTAATATTTGCCTCTATATTGATCACATGATAGGGACCACGTGATTTGAATAACACCCGACTAATTATAGTCTGCTCTTTTGAGGACATAATTTTTTTTTTTTTATCATACATTGAATATTGCATTTTATTCCATTTCATTGTTTTTTTGCATGGTACCAAAATTGCTTCCAACTTAAAAAAGCAACTTTAATTGAACTGCTGCTGCGTGCATTTATTCCTTTGAAGGGAAAGACATTTTATTATGCAATATTCACGTGGCTATAATTTGGACATCAGAATACTTGTTCAATTTTTGCAGCACCATTTTTTTTTTGAGTTCCTTAGAGTTAAATTTTGCAAATTCCTCGACCATTTAAGATGAATTGACTATCTTCTCTCTTTTTCTTTCAGATAGGCGCATCACCAGCTCGAGATTTCAACTTCAGCAGGCTTCAGCACTTTGTTTTTTTTTTGTGAAAACTCAGTTGAAGTTTCGGGATTTCCTCTATCAAACTGCAGTGAAGTATTCTTATTTATTATTATTTTTTTTTTTTTTGTAGAGATGATTTATTGATCCTGATTCTTTTGTTTGGTCTTTATTCTTTGTAGATAATTCAAACCTCCCAAGATGTTCATCGAGGATCACGCCGAACCATCTCCATGTATCGTCATCGGCCACGACAATGACAGCTTCAAAGTCAAACCTACTTCTTTGCCCGTCCACAAGTCTGCTATTGATCTTCTCTCTTCTGAGCCTATTGATTCTACACTGCATATCGCCTACTGGTCAGAAGAGATCACTACAGAACTATATGATGATTACATCGACGAATTCTTTCGTTCGCCGGCCCTCTTATTGAAATCCCCTCTACATGATGTCGACAACTCGATAATGGGCTTCTCACTTCCGAATCGGCATCTCGTCACCAAAGGAACTTCTTGGAAGATTCCTTCTTCAAAGTTTGGTGAAGTATCCTTCCATGCCGGCTACTGGGAATGGACAGAACACATCTTGGCCTTCTTCGAACATCGTCTCGTTCAAGCAAACATCTATGCGGCCATTCATGCTTCACTCTTCACGTATGTCGTCGACAAGAACGTCCTTCAGGCATTCTTCGAGTTATGGCATCCTTCGACGAATACTCTGCATACGGCTGTTGGGGAATTGTCAATCTCCCTATGGGATCTTCGTGGAATTTCCGGCTTGCCCATACTTGGAGATTTCTACGACGAGGTAATCCCTTCAGCTTATGAACTTCTTGGCGATCAGGCCCGTAGCTCCAACTCTTCGCGAAACGACTTTGCTCTTCCACGTTGTTGCAAGTACTTGTTCTTGGCTTATCACATGTTGCCTAAGACTTCTGAAGGCGTACTGATTTCAGATTGGATAAACTTCTGGTTCAAGGAAACGGCTAGATATGCCCCTCCTCCATCGCGGTCTACAAAAAAGAGGACCAGCAAGCCACGGTTTTCTCGAAATCCTTGCGGAAGTATCGACGCGTCTCTTTTACCTCGTGCCAATTACCACGCTGATCCATTCACGATCTTGGGAATCGAAGAGAATGTAAAAGAGGACACTTATCTTGCTGCTTTCCTCGCATGCTGGCTTTGCAGCTTTGTTCTTCCTCATGGACAAGTCAACCGAGTTCGTGCTACTGTCTTCAAAGTTGCTAGTCAGATGGCTCGTGGACGTCTTTTTTCCCTCGCCATACCTGTGTTAACAAGCATTTATCGCGGTCTAAGGGATATATCTACTTCGCCGAATTTGACCGAGTCTACAGTTGTCTTCCCTATTCATTATCTTTATAGTTGGATAGCACGATACTTCGACACTCACTTTACTTCCAACATTGAACAACAAAGCGGGGACAAGGTAAAATGTGCTTCGATGGTAAGACATTCAGGAGAACAGATGGCTAAGTCTTTTGAAATTCAGCCGGCACGTGATTTATTCCATAGCATCAGCTCGTCAGACCTTCGAAACTTACATCCCAAACATCAAGATAAGGAAGTGCTGATGGATCGTACTTGTTTCTCTCTCACCCTCAAGGGTATTTTCATATCTCTACGATCTAGCTACTTGACTTTTCGGTGTGGGAATGAACATCTCGTTGAAGCATACAGTCCTCATCGATTCAGCCGTCAACACGGCCTTTGTCAACACATTCCGGGTCGCTTGAAGACAGAAATCTTAACCTGCGAATTATCTGCACTTGTTCGACTTTGGCGCTCATGCACTTTTCTGAACTCGTCATCCACAGTAGTTCTGCCGGGAAAACATGATGTTTCGTCGTTGGCCACGAAAGAGTACACAATTTGGTGGAGAGCAACTTGGGACGCTACTCATAGAAACAACACCAAGATTGTCTTAAAGCTTCCTCAGAATAACACGAAGCCAAACTCTACAATGCCGAGACAACATAAAGGCAATTATTCTAAGGCTGCGCAACCAAACGATGATCATGAACCTGTTGCAAAGAAGCTAACTTCCCATTCGAAGGTTTCTCATGACTCTATTCTCCCAACAGAGAAAGAAGATAGTTCGACTGGGGATGCTTATCAAGTAGTTGAGAGGCCCAAGAAACGAATGACTTTACTCTGCGCATCTTCCTCGAAACACGAGATAGCCAAGGAAGGCAACGAAGTCATCTCTGCCCTTTCTTGTTCAGCTGAAGATTCCGACAGCCAACGCCAACTTAAGAAGAAGCAGAAGGTGTTCAATTTAGACAACATTACTGTTGATTCTAACTTTTTTGCAGATTGCCCAAGTTCTAATCTACCGTTGGCTGAATTAACACTCTATGTATATATCGGCTGAAAATACTTTTTTTTTTTTTTTAAATTGTTAATATTTTCTTTGATCCTTTACTCACATCAATTATAACATTTTTCTTGCAGCTTTCACAACTTGAGGACGGGGTTCGAGCAACTTCTGAGCAGAGTGGTGATTCCGTAAATGAGCTCACCCCTTTCGACTTGTCAAAGGTGGATTCTTCTCATCCTCCGAACGGTGAAGCTAAAGCAGTCAGAGGAGATAGTGAACAGCCAAGAATCACTCTACCCAAATTGATGCCTAAAGCGCGCCCGACAGAAGTACTTGAAACATCTAGAAAGGCATCTAAGGTTCCACATCGCCCTTCTATGGCTCCCGAACCATCTCTGTTTTGCCCCCAAGCTCTTTATGGTGAAGCCGAGAAAATGTTGGTCAACTTCCTTTGGAAGAGTATTCGGGACAAGATTGAAAGAACTCCCTTTGAGACGCTCTCGAAGATAGAATCCGATATACGAGCTGTTTTTGGCAAGATGAAGGATTACATGAGAGATCCATCACCTTTGGAGAATCGCCTGAAGGAATTTCTTGAGAATGCTTCAAACTTCGTAAGTGTTAAGCAGAACTCCATCCACAGGCTAACACAAGAGGCTCATGAACAATCTCTCTCTCTTGCTTTACAAGCTGAGGCACAGAAACATAAGTCTGCTGGAGTAGTGGAAAATTTGAGGGCGGAACTTCGTCAAGCAGAAGAGAACTTAGCCAAAATGCAAGCTGACGTGGATGCTCGTCGAGAGGCTCTTTTGAAACTTCAAGATGCCCCTTATATGACCGAAAAGGAAAATGAAGCCCTTAAGAAGATGGAGGAGCTACTTGAAGAAACTCGTCAGAATTTGATAGACTTTGATGTTTTCTCATAGATAGCTTAGAGTAGTTGATTGTTCTCCTTCGGTTACTTATCTTTAGGACTTTTCTTCTTTGTTCTTTTTTCCTTCTTGATGATGTTATGAACTTTACTACTTTAGAGATTGCTTAATAAAAGTTAACTTTTTTTTTTTCATCTCGCAACTCTTCGAGTAGTTCCTTTTTTTTTAATGCCATTATAACGAATTATATATTTGCATGTATATATAATTCATTATCACATGAAAGCATCAAAATCAAATAAGCTAACTTTGTGTTCAATATATTAACTTTATATGACCTTTTTTTTTGTTTATACTTAGTTTTCATGAAGAATTGTCGATTCAACATAAAACCAACATAAAGTCATGATAAAGTTGTGACTGAACTTAGAAAAATCTAAGCTGCCTACGTACCCTAATGAAAGGGATCAAGTCATAACGTAGTTCAAAGAAAACTTCTTTGGAGAAGATTTAGGAGGGCCGTTCACAGTTTATACTCATGCGGGCCAGGAGTATTCAAAGTTTAACCACCCTGAACAAGAGTGGGGAATTTCTATTTTAGCCACACGAAATACCATCAGTGGAGTAAGTTAGCAGTTTATCCACATACATTACAATTGGTGGTTACCGTACATAGTTTATACTCATATGGGTCAGGAGTTGACATGCAGTTTAGGCTCGTGCGTCGAGGAGCAATCATGCTTCATTATGCATAGTATTTCTTCAAAAATTTGCCATTTATCGGTCCGATGCGCAAGCCATCTTTGTCGACCAACTTGTAGGCGCCATTTGTGTATACTTCTTTCACCACATGTGGACCATCCCATTTTGACATGAACTTACTTCTCATACGCTGAGTGATGGTGATAGGTCTTCTCACCGCTAAGACTAAGTCTCCAACTTGAAATGACCGTGGACGCACTTTTCTGTTGAACGCCGTCGTCATTCGAGCTTGATAACATTCAAGCTGTTGTTGCGCTGCGAGTCTTTTCTCATCTAATGCTTCTAACTCTTCAAGCCTCAGACGAGCGTTTTCTTCAGGAGTTAGTCCTTCTTGAATTGCGATACGAAGCGATGGAATTTGGCTTTCTAAGGGGAGCACGGCTTCAACTCCATAAACTAGTGAATACGGAGTAGCTTGAGTTGCAGTACGATGCGTCGTTCGATACGCCCATAATGCTTCCCCTACTCTTTCATGCCAGTCCTTTTTTGACTTAGACACCACTTTCTTTAGAAGATTACACAATGTTTTGTTAAACGCCTCCGCCAAACCATTTGCAGCCGCGTTGTACATCGATGAATTATGTTGTCTGAAGCCGAATTGCACGCAGAGCTTATCCATCAGCTTGTTGTAGAAAGGTTTCCCATTATCAGTGATGATGTATCGAGGCACCCCGTACCTGAAGATTAAATTACTTCTTATGAATTCGACCACCGTTTCCTTCTTTACTTCTCTAAGGGGTACCGCTTCCGTCCATTTCGAGAAGTAATCAGTGGCTGCCAATATGTAAGAATGACCACCCGACGACTTAGGAGTGATTGGCCCTACCACGTCAAGTCCCCAAGCATCGAACGGCCAAGAAGCCACAGTCGGATGTAGAGGTTCGGGCGGTTGGTGTATCAGATTAGCATGTATTTGGCAAGCTTCGCATTTTCTCGCATAGTCCAAACAATCCTTGATCATAGTTGGCCAGTAATATCCCATCCTCTTTATTCTGAAATGCAATTTCGGGCCCGATTGATGAGCCCCACATACTCCCGAGTGTGTCTCCGTCAAAGTTTCGATTATTTCATCACCGTTCAAGCAACGTTGGTAAGTCCCTTCATATGATCGTCGATACAAAGTATCCTTATATAGCAGAAAACGAGAAGATCTCCTACGTACTTCTGTTTTATGTCGAGGATCAGACGGTAGCTTTCCATGTCTCAGATAGTCGACTATCGGAGTTCTCCAATCATTCTCATCATTTACCGCGATCGAAATAACGCTTACGTCCTCAGTGTTGAACTTTTCCAGTGAGGGCACAACCCATCGGCTACACACGGGTACGCTTGTCGTTTCACCTTTCGATAGGGCCATGGCGGTGGCCAAGTTAGCCAAAGCATCCGCCAACTTGTTTTCCTCCCTTGGAATGTGACTTAGGACAATATTTTCAAACTTTGTCATCAAATCAGAAGCTTGTTGATAGTATGGAACCAAGTCTTCCTTCCTGACTTCATACTCGTTTCGAAGTTGGTTGACTATCAATTTGGAGTCACCGTACACTTCTATATTTAAAATCCCGATTTCTAATGCCATTTGGAGACCGATGATCAGAGCTTGGTATTCGGCCACATTGTTTGAGCATAATTCTCCTAATACGAAAGAGTATGTTAGCACCAATCTTTCAGGTGAAACGAACACCACTCCTGCACCTGTTCCATCGAATCGGGCCGATCCATCAAAGAACATCATCCACGCTGGTGATGGTTCAACGAAGAAGACTTCTTCATCCGGGAGGTCATCTGACAGTTCCCAATCAGCTGGAACCGGGTGATCTGCTAAGAAATTAGCAAGCGCTTGACCTTTCACTGCTTTCTGCGATACATAAACTATCTCGTATTGGTTAAATATGATGGACCACTTAGCCAATCTTCCGGATAACACGGGCTTAGACATCACATATTTAACTGGGTCGGCTCGAGATATGAGTCTTATGGAGTAAGCCTCGAAGTAGTGTTTCAACTTCTTAATCGCATAAAACAACGCCAAACAGATCTTCTCAACAGGCGAGTACTTCAACTCATTTTCTGTCAAAGCTCTACTAAGATAATATAGTGCCCTTTCCTTTCCTTCATCATTCTCTTGTGCCATTAGAGCACCAATTGACCTCTCTTGGGCGGCGATATACAAGATAAGCGGTTTTCCAGGTGTCGGAGCTCCTAAAACAGGCGGATTTGACAGATGTTTCTTGATACTCTCGAATGCATTTTGACACCCTCGGTCCCATTCAAAAGTAGAGCCTTTCTTCATGAGATGACTAAAAGGTTGACATCTTCCAGCCAAATTTGATATGAACCTTCTAATGAACGCCAAGTTGCC
Source organism: Lantana camara (assembly GCA_037501455.1). Taxonomy (NCBI): domain Eukaryota; kingdom Viridiplantae; phylum Streptophyta; class Magnoliopsida; order Lamiales; family Verbenaceae; genus Lantana; species Lantana camara. The sequence continues at coordinate 21,304,897 of CM074855.1, read as the reverse complement.
TTGTAGACTTCGCAGTTGTTTGAGATTTCTGGGCGGGGGCATTTTCTGAATAGCGTTAATTTTTGCAGGGTCGACCTCGATTCCACGATGGCGAACTATGAAACCGAGAAATTTTCCGGAAGTGACTCCAAAAGCGCATTTCAAAGGATTCATCTTCAAATTGTATTTTCGCAGTCGATCAAACACAACTTGTAGATCCGCTATATGATTTTTCTTTTCCTTAGTTTTAACTACAAGGTCATCAACATAGCATTCCACGTTTTTATGTAACATGTCATCGAAGATATTCTGCATAGCTCGTTGATAAGTAGCACCTGCATTCTTTAATCCAAACGGCATAACTTTATAGCAGTATATGCCTTTAGGAGTGCGAAACGCTGTACATTCCTCATCTTGTGGGGACATTCTGATTTGGTTGTACCCCGATGACCCATCCATGAAAGACAAAGCTTCGTGGCCTGTAGTGGCATCAACCATAAGTTCTATGATTGGCAGCGGGAAGTCGTCCTTTGGGCAAGCTTTGTTCAAATCTCGAAAATCTACGCATACGCGAATCTGGCCATTCTTCTTCTTGACCGGGACAATGCTGGAGATCCAAGTGGGGTATTTCACTTCTCTAATGAACCCAGCATCGATAAGCTTGTTGACTTCGGCTTCAATTAGAGGGACTAACTCTGGGCGACATACACGTTGTGATTGCTTCACTGGCCGAGCTCCGTGCTTTATGCCAAGGCGATGAGTCGCGATTTTCGGGTCTAACCCGGGCATTTCTTTGTATGTCCAAGCGAAGACGTCTTTGTAGTCCTTTAACAAACTTATTTACCGAGTTATTTCTTCAGGGTCAAGAAGTGCACTCACAAACGTTGGCCGAGGCTCGTCTATAGTACCGAGGTTGACTTCTCGTAACTCGTCTACGGTCGCTTGCACTCCATCTTCAAGTTGTGGAGGCGCATCTTGGACTTCATCATCCGTGATTTCAGAGTCACAATCTTCATGAATCGTGACATGATTACATGTTCTTATGGTGACAGGCCCTTCCATTGTGATAAGCAAAGTAGAAGATGTGCCCCCAATCGAGAAATGGAGAGTTTGATTTTCTCCAGTCGTACTTGGCGATTTTGTGGACTCTTCACGGGCTATGTTTCCATCAGCACATGCGCTTTCACCGAGACGATCGAACACCGAGCGACGTCTTGATGCATACTTGTTCTCTGAAGCTTCGTGATACTTAGGCCCGAGTCTCTTGAACACGGAAGGACGTTTCATGGGAGTACCAAGCCTATCAAACACCGATACGCGTTTATTCTTTTGATCGCTTTCGTTTTTCGTGGCGGAGATGTGTTGCACATTCACACGTTTGTCTTTTCGAGAGACACGTATTCTTACCGGTTCTGTATGAACATATCCCACGCCTGTCTTAGGCTGATTAACACGAAGTCCCTTTTCTTTCAGCTTGAGTTGTGCTTCCGTGAGGCCGTGAATCTTTTCACCAGTTAATTCTGGTCTTAGGCTGCCTAAGGCCGACGGGGTAGAAAAGTCATATCCTGATCTCTCTAAAAGTGTGTAAGCTTTCGGATCGAATACTCCTTCTAGCTTTTCAGGCCGCACCTCCGAAGATGGTGAATTTGCAGACTTCAAGTTGATGATGGGCATTATCAAGTCTGATTTCAAAGTTTCGAGACCGTTAAGGAATTTTACTTTTTGTCGTTCATCACGAGTTTCGCATGTGAGTTTGTTTTCCTCATTGCAGACTTTGTGCTTTTCACTTGAAGATTCTATAGGAACTTCAATGGGTATATCCTCTTTCACGAATTTGGGAGCCAGGTAGAGCTTAGCATCAGCAAAGTGAGATTCAGCCTCGGTAAAGGGCTTCACATCCGCGTCTACTTTCACGACCTCCCTGTTCTTTAAATATTTGAAGCATTGGTGGAGGGTAGAGGGAACGACGCCGTTTTCGTGGAGCCACGGCCTTCCTAACAGTAGATTGTAGGAGGTTCTAGCATCGATTACGTGAAGCAAGGTGCTAGCCTTTAGTTCCCCGATATGAAGTTCTGTCCGGAGCATCCCCATTGCACGTTGCCCCCCTTGGTTGAATCCTTGGATGGTTAGGCGACTTTGAGATAACTCATCAATGGAGATTCCTAGCTTCTTCATGGTAAACTTTGGCATGATGTTAACAGCCGAACCTCCATCGATCAATATGCGGTTTACCTTTTGTTCATGCATGAACCCTGAGACGAATAGTGGTCGATTGTGTGGTTTTGGTCCTAACAACAAGTCTTCGTCCGTGAAGTTGATTGCAGCGCTGGTAACATGACAAGCAACATTATGGAGAGTTTCTTCTTCACTGGAGGCTGGATTCATATTTTCCACTTTTGATCCAAAGTACTTCTTTGGAAAAAAGTCACCTAAAGTCACTGGCTTCCAGTAGTAATTGTTTGAAGCCCCTTTCTGGTCAGGTGCCCTCGACCTCTTCTTTGACTTGTCTTGTCTATGCCTGAGCGGCATGGATTTTCTTGACCAAGTAGGATGAAGCTTCTCAATACGTCGTTTTTGCCTTCGGCGGCGTGTCACTACGGTCCATTCGCCTTCATCCTCATCCTCATTCGTTACATATGTCTCACACTTAGCATTTTCAGTAGTTAATAAACTTGAAAGTAACCCCGGTTCAAAGCTCCCAAACTGGATTGTTATGGATGCCCCCGATGATACTAGCGGCGTTGTTTCATTTTTTTGGGTTTCAAGCGGATTAACATATGTCGAAGTTGCAACACTAGTGGTGTTCGTATCAGCTACATCCTCACAGTCGAGAATAATTTTTCCTTCTTTAGCCAAAGCCATGATTTTGTCTTTCAAAACAAAACACTTTTCCAATGGGTGGCTAATAACTCGGTGATACTTGCAGTACTTCGGGTCATTCACTTTTCCACTTTCTTCGGGGCGTTTTGGCTCTGGCAGTTCTATCATCTTCCTTGCGAGCAATTCGTCGAAGATGTGTGCAACATCTGAGTCCGGGAATGGATATTCTTTTTCTTGCATCTCTTTCAGAGTGAGACGACGCCTCTCATTTTGCATGGGTTGACTTCTTGGCTTTTCTACACCTTTTTTGTCCTTGGGCAAGATTTTGACGGGAATTGCCTTAACGGTCATAGACTCCTTTGTAGGAGGTTTAACGAATCTTTCGTTTTTTCTTATATCTCTTCTATCCCTCTTTTGATCATCTGTGGGATAGTCGGTGCCATGATTCGCGATGCTTAGTTCCATGTCGTGGGCGCGGGTAGCTAACTCTTCGAAAGTGCGAGGTTTGATGCCCTGGAGAATGTAGAGGAGCCCCCAATGCATTCCTTGAGTGCACATTTCCACTGCGGATATTTCGGAGAGTCTATCTTTGCAGTTCAAACTCAGTGATCGCCAACGGTTGATGTAGTCCACGACCGGTTCATTTTTCCATTGTTTCGTGTTGGTCAACTCGATCATGCTCACTGTACGGCGAGTACTGTAGAACCGGTTGAGAAACTCTCTCTCCATCTGATCCCAACTGTCGATTGATTCGGGCTCTAAGTCGACGTACCAATCAAATGCGTTCCCCTTAAGCGATCGTACGAACTGCTTGACCAGATGATCTCCAAATGTCCCCGCATTGTTGCAAGTTTCTACGAAGTGGGCGACATGTTGCTTCGGGTTGCCTTTGCCCTCGAACTGCTGAAAATTTGGTGGCTGATAACCCATTGGCATTTTCAGGGAGTTGATGCGCTTAGTGTATGGTTTTGCATATGATGGAGAATTCTGATATGAAGCGCCATACTGAGCTCGTATTGTGTTGGTTATCATATCCTGCAGTTCTTGAACAGATAGGGCAGCAATAGATTCAGTAGAGTGATTTGTTCTTATCGCGGAGTCTTGTTTCTGGGGCAGAAAATTCACTTGTTTCCCATCGGTGGTTTGAGTGATTTGAACTGAAGGAGTCCGAGGATTGCGGCTAGACTGACCAGGATCATTGCTTTCTAGTTTGCTCATGAGTTGGGCGATCTGGAAGTCTTTGTCTTCCAAAGTTTTCTGTAGATGAGCTATTGCCTGAGCCATTTGAGCAATTTGCTCTCCATCAGTCATCTCTCCACTTCCCCTATTCTTTTCTTCAAAGGGAGTTTCCTTCAAGTTAGTTTCCTTAGGAGTCGAAGGAGTCGAGCCATCAGATGATTTTGAATCGCTAAGATGACCATGTGTAGAAGATTTCGAATTTTGGTTAACCTCCTTATTTTTCAGTGCGAGCTGATCCTTCTTAGGAGCCATGAAGAACTCGTGGAAGTAGGAATTCAATACGGAAGAGAAGAGATGAGAGGTAGGATCTGTCCCACTGGGCGTGCCAAAATTTGTTCACAACAAATTTTTTTTATTTGTCTGCAAAATAAATTACAAGACAAACTATATGAACAAGATATATAATAATTTGAAGAACTTGACGAATTTAAAGGAATAAATCCTATGAAGTCTATTCCTCTGATTCTTCTCTTCAATTTTGCATTCGAGGGCGTGAAGCTTATTCTCGAACACGTAGGCGCGATTTTTTACCGATTTTGACGGAGAAAACCACGTGATTTACCTGCAGCTTTGATGAAACCGTAGAACCTTCAAAGGTTGTAGTTCCTCGTAGCAGCGGGACTTGAACTTTAAGAACTTAATGACGACGGGAAGAAGACTTAGAAGATTCAACGAAGACTTGATGACGTGAAGAAGACTCGCACACGTATGTAGGCTTGACGGCGTGAAGACTCCTTTGATGTCCGTGTCGAAGTCGAAGTCAAAGTCTTGAAGTCCGTTGATCGAAGTCAATGTGTGTTTGAAAAGTTACCCATGACCCCTATTTATAGGTGTAGGGTTGAATATTTTGATAATTATCTTTTCATTTATTTATTAAAGGATAATATCAAATGTATTTATTTATTTATCCCTTTAATATGAATTTATATTAAAGAAAATAAATAAATAACATGAGCTTTGACTTGATTGGTCCACGTGTCGTCATTTAATTGGTCATAACCAACGGAGCTGCAAGGCTTGATTTGATTCGCCGGAACACTACAATTTTGACACGTGTCGATACTTGATTTGAAGATAAAATAAATATTAAAATTATCAATTAAATCAACTATTTAAACATTTTATGGATTTTAATTTGATATTTATCCAAAAAATATAAAAATAGAATGAATTAAATTTGACAATTAATATTTAATTTTACACGTGCCACATTTTAATTAGACGAAAATTAATTCATCTACAATTATATTTCAAATTAATTATATGATGAAATTTATAATTTCCAACATATTTATACATTCATTAAAAAATAAAATTAATATATATAGATATAGTTATTATTTCTCTCTTTGTCTAATATATCTATATATATATATATATATATATATATTCAAAGTCATATAATTATTAAATAATTTATTTATAAATGAGTAGTTGATAATTTGATTAAAAAATCGAAGTTATATAGTTAAATAATTTATGTCAAAATGAATAGTTGAAAATCCGATTAAAATCCGAATCCGTCCGAATCCGCCTTGTATCCGTATAAAAAGGATATTATCCGAATTCGATTTAAAAGAATATTATCCGTATCTGTCCGAATCATAAAAGGATAAGGATATGGTAATCATACATCCGATCCGTTTAATATCCGTTTACACCCCTAGTTTTAATGAAGAAATTGAAATTCATGGGAAGGACGAACTCTCATTGCTTTGCCACGGCTGGACAGATTGTTGGAAATGTTTGGGAAGTGAATAACTTTATCAAAGTAATGCATCATGCATGCAATTGGTTTGGACGTGTGGGATTGATTTTATTTTGTGGAGGCTGGAAATTTGGTCCTGCATTGAAAATTTCTAGTGGGCTACGTGGAGGTGGGAATGGAATTAAAGGAGAAGTTGGCTGCGTGTGTGGCTTAAATTAATTGAGCCCAATTTGCTTTGTTGGGCCATGGACTTTATTAATTGGAGAGGCTAATGATGCTTTGTGGTGGGCTGCACATCTTGGAATTAATAGTGGGCTGGCTGAATATGGAGAACTAATTTGAGCAGGCCCAGGTTTATGTTGAAGACTTGGAGTGCAAGAGTTTATTCCTATATTTGATTAGGACTTGTACGTGGGGTTAGGGACTTGGAAGACATATATATATTTGGGACAGCAGTTTGAAGAAATCATCACGTAACACTTTGGCACGTAACACGGGAGCAGCGGTTCGAGGTTCCGGAGGCACTTTGAGGAGCAGTTCTTCGTACTTAGTTTACTTCTTTTGCTTTTTAGTTGATTTATGTTAAAGAATTCCTCTATTGTTTTGATGGATTTTTGTAACATTAGTAGCTAAACTTTTAATTATCTAGGTAGAGATTATAGATTTGATTTGGATATTATGAGACCTAAACATTTTTATTAATTCATGTTTATTCATGCATTTATCTTATCTCCGTATTTCATGTTTATTGTGATTAGGCAATTTCGGGATAGTGCACGATCTCTAAGTTGTTTCAATTGCATATTATCATTCATGATGCTTGAAGCACTAACAAAAAAAACAGAACAAATCGGTCACTAATCTTGTAAAAATCGGTCACTATTCAGTGACCGATTTTTATCGGTCACTAATATAAAAAAGACGGTCACTAACCAAATTTTTTTTGTTTTGCTAAATCGGTCAAAAAGCAGTCACTATCAGTGACTGCATACACTCGGTCACAAAAATTTTAAATGATTTCAATAAACATTATTTTATTTTGTGACCGATTCAGGTCACTAATTGCATCAAATATGCTTTTGATTAGAACGGTCACTAATTTAACTTATTTTTATTTTTATTTTTATAAAAATTATATTTGTTATTTTTAATTCCTATATTATTTTCATTGCATCAATTAAAAATGTAATCCAAATGACAATAGTAACAACATCAAATTAACTACATAACATCCCAACATAATTAAATAATCATATTACAAATCATCCAATTAAAAGTAAAAGGTTTCACAAACCATTAATAATCAGTCAAATAAGTTTTTCACCAAGTTTTGAATCACCTAATAATTTCGGCTTCCTCCCTAATTTGACTTAAGAGAGGACGCATACAATTTTCTCTTCAGTGTTCCTTTTAGCTTCCTCCATGATTTTCGCTTCCCCAATTGTAATGCTCTCTCTTTCCTTTACCAACTTTTCTTCAATAATCTTCATTTGTTCTTTTGTTCTTCCGGAGTAGGATTGCTATCATCTTGACTACTTATATCATATTTTTCCTAAAAAATATCAATAACACAATAAGTTTTTAGTAAACATAATTAGACAAATATACCAACAATAGCAAACAATGTCTAATATCACTAAATTCACCAACAATACCAATGTTGACAATCCTAAGCAAATATACCAACAATATTCTCACCCGAACTTTCTTAGACTTTTGATCACAATATTCTCCTTCTCTGGTTCGCGCATGAATATCAACGGATGTAATTATTTTATTTGGGTTATCTTTTGCCTACAATAGAATAGTTAAATTAATTAAGAAAACATAATAACATAAATAGAAACAAAATATATAACATTAAAAATAGATAAATAAAACAAACGGTTCTACGTTCATGCTCCGCAAATGAAATTGAACCTCTTATGTGCCGAGTAATTTATCCAAAATTTTCGGTCATTCGATTTTTTTGGCTTTAGCACACTTGATCTCTTTGGAGTTCGGGACATATGTCCATCCACAATTGCGTTCCAGTTTTCTTCAGACATATTGTCAAATTCTAGTCTAGAAAATCTCCCTCGAACAAAGTTGCAGCTGAGGTGGGCCTTCAAAACAATATAAGACAAAGTTGGAACAATTAAACAGATATTAAGAAGACAAGAGATCTATTTGAAACAAGATTCACATTATCTCATCAACAAAAAATAGCTTCTGATATATAACATTGTTTTCACTCCCAGTCTCCCACTGCCATTGTTTTCTTCTGAATTATCAAATTCAAAAGTCTTCTCCAGATTATTTACCAACTCTTTTCTCTCATTCTCACTAGCATGATAGTTGTTATTACCAACTCCAAAGCTACCAAAAATATCATCATCATTATTAATATACCCAGAATTTACCTCGAATTCTTCGGAATCAGACTCCCATTCCTCAGCCCGATCCAATTTGAGCTCCCAAATTAGATCTTCCTCATTTTTTATGAAAAATCCAATTTACTGTTAAATTTAGAGTTTGAACACAAGAACCTGAATAATGTATGCAGAAACATGTAGAATTGTAGATACACCTAACATATGCATATCATGAGAAACAGAGCCCTCTCTCTCTCTTTCTTATTGTACAAAAAAGATAGAAATTCAAATTCAATTATTTGAAACTGTTCTGCTCTAATAAGATTATTAACACAAGTTAAGGGACTGTGGGACCACACACATTCAAAGTGATGGTGAATGTAAAATTGAGGAAAATCTGATCACCTTTTCATACTGCAAAAATCTTTTAAAATAGTTCTCCCTTTTCAACTTAAACAGATATGCAAACATATGTGCTACTAGAAATTTGATTATTTTTCTTTCTACAATAACTCCCACTGGGAAGAAATAGAGATTTTAAGAAAGAGAGGAGTGTAGATCTAAATTCATATGAGGAATTCACACGGCTCATTCTAATCAAACCAAAATTTCCTGATTCTCCCACCATAACTGACCCATACCCATACACAGCCACTCCTTCCAACTCTATTCAATTCTATCAATTTACACTAATTACAGCTTCATACATGTAGGAAATGGTAATCCCAAAAAAGAGTTTCAAATTTCAATCAACAAGAACTCCTACAAATGGCTAAAAGAGCCAAACAACAAGAGAAGTCCGAGAAAAACTCTCTTCTCAAAATTCTCTTACTCTCTTTCTTCATTTGTGCAGAACACCATTCTCTTTTACCCAAAATTGCTCTTTTATACTATGTTGGGTTTGCATTCCCCTGATCAAACCATTTGTCTCCCCATTAAAATCAATTATATCCAAAATCCACACATTTCAGAATATAACACCACAATTCATCAAAAGCTCTGAAACTAAAGAAACCACAAAATCCCATTTAAATTTCTCACGCCCAAGACCAGCCACTCACGTAGAGTAATTTTAAATTGAATCGAAAAGCAGGCTAGTTGGACACGGCCATTCACGAACTATCACAAACTTCTTTTTTCAGCTTTCTAAAACGGCAATTATATCTTAACATCTCAAGACAAATTCTTAGTACCTCTATTGTATTATTCCAACTTCCGGCGGCGGCTTGCGGTAGAGATAACGAGAGGGGAAGGGCAGCTATGCCGGCGGTGGCTTGCAGCGAGAACGAGAGAAGGCAGCGGGAGCGCTTAAGGCGTAGGGCGGCTATGTTGGCGGTGGCTTGTAGCGGCGGACGAAGGCTTAAGGCAACGGGAGCGGCGACAAGAGCTGCGAGTTGGGTGAGAGATACATGGCGGAGGGAGGGAGTTTGGGGGAGAGAGAAATTTTGCCCCAAGTATTTGGGGTGAGAGAATGAAAGCGCACAAAGAATTTGGGTTGAGAGAGTAAAAAGGGAATAAAGTGGGACAATTTTAGGTTGGAATAATGAAAGCGGGACTAGGGATGGCAATAAGTCGAGTTGATTCGCGAGCCAACTTGTGTAAGGTTCGTGAGGGACGTGTCAAACCGAGTTGGGTTCGGCTCACAATACCTACGAGCCAAGCCCGAGCCATGAATGTTTTGTTCGTTGGCTCGTAAGCCAGTAAAATTACTTTAAAAATATATATATATATATATAACTCACAGAGTTTCAAACCCTAAAATTCTCACTTTCTCTCCCTCACAAATTACGACTGCGCAGTGAAGCATTCCCCCCCAACCCACCTTTCACCATCACCGCAAGCCACCGCCGGCCCGGCACGACCACGCCGCCGATCGGGCCACTCCCCAGTCCTCACCCCTTTCTCTCTCCACAGGAGTTCGTGCCACCATCTCTCTCATTCACGTCACAGTAGGCCACCGCCTAACATCATACGCCGCCGACGCCACCGTCGACGTCGTACACCGCCAGCAAGCCACTAGTGTCCATAGTCACCGATTTCAGAGCAAATCTGGGTTCAATTTTTAGAGATGTTATTTTACTGATTTGAAGGCAACCTAGTTTTTGGTTGTGTCAATTTGGTTGAATTTGAGAGCAAATATCAGAGATTGGCTTACAAAAGGTGTGAAATTGAGAAGAAATTAATGTTTATATGTTTTTAAATTTTGAATATTATGGTACGATTTTGAATGAACGATTCCAGTTAAAGTTTGTATTTGAAATGGAATTGTGAAATGCTAATTTTTGTATGCTTTGGGTTCTTGTTCTTTTCTTCTGGAATGGGACTTCTTTTCTTTTTGGTTCTGGAATGGCTATTTTGGAATAATTGATGCGTAGGAACCCTGGTTCGTGAGCCGAGCTCGAGTTATCCCGAGCCAAGTCCGAACCAGAAAACAAAGATTCGCTGGCTCGTGAACCAAGTTCGAAACCCTAATATTTAGGGCGGGAGCGAGCCCGAGCCCGAACCCGAACCCTAACCTTAAAAAGGCTCGGCTCGGCTCGTTGCCATCCCTAGGCGGGACAAATTTAGGCTGAGAAAATGAAACCGGGATACTTTGTGTATTTGAACTCTTTGTATATAAATACTTTTTTATGTTTCATACTTCACAAGCAATTTCGTTTTCTTTTATTTCTTTTATTTTCAATTAATTTTAAAATAATAAAGTACTAAAATTAAAATATAATTGTTATTAAAATATTAAAGTAATAAATAGTATTTAACAGACATGCATATATATATTAGGAAAATCGCATTAATAGATAAAAATATTAAATTTTATAAAATTTAATTTCATAAAAATTTAGTTAATAAGTTGTTGTTTAACTGTTATTAGATTTTCTTATTAAGTTTCTAATGTTTAATTAAGTTTGGAACTCAATAGAGTTTTCATTCAACCGATCAAATGATATGAATTTAAATAGTTTATTATTAATTCATCCAATAAGTTTTAATCGAGTTTTAAATTTAATTTAATAAAGTTGAAATTTGATTTGATTCATGATCACTTTGATTCGATGAATACTTCGAAACATATTTTTCAAATTAGCGTAACAAAGTTAAGTCGAGTATCAAATTAAATTTAATAAGATTTTGAAACTTGATCTGATTCACGAATTAATTCTAACGTTCTTACAAAGTATGAATTTTGGATTAATTTGCAAGTGGATCATTTTGATTCAATAAATAATACGAAGCATATTATTTTAATCAATTATCCAACAAAATTAAGTCGAGTTTTAAATTTAATGTAATAAAGTTGAAACTTGATCTGATTCGGGAATCAATTCTGACATTCTTCCACAGTATGAATTTTGGATTAATTTGCAAGTGGATCATTTTGATTCGATGAATAATACGAAGCATATTATTTTAATTAATTATCCAACAAAATTAAGTCGAGTTTTAAATTTAATTTAATAAAGTTGAAACTTGATCTGATTCGCGAATCAATTCTGACATTCTTCCAAAGTATGAATTTTGGATTAATTTGCAAGTGGATCATTTTGATTCGATGAATACTACGAAGCATATTATTTTAATTAATTATCGAAGAAAATTAAGTCGAGTTTTAAATTTAATTTAATAAAGTTGAAACATGATCTGATTCGCGAATCAATTCTAACATTCTTCCAAAGTATGAATTTCAAATCAATTGCCAAGTAGATCATTTTGATTCAATGAATATTTCGAAACATATTTAAATAGTTAATGATCAAATTTGACTTTGTTCAAAGAACGAAAACTGTCATCAATGTTTGGTATAGATTGATTAAATAGTTAACAATCAAATTTATACTTCGTTCAAACAACGAAAATAATTTCATTAAATAGTTTGATGTATACATTATTTGTATTTTAGGCATTTTCAATATTTTTCTCGAATATTAATAAATAAAAGCAATAGCAAATTCAAAGTTGATTTATTTATATTTCTCTATACTTTTTTTTGAAAATAATTAAAATATCCTAAAAATGTGATTAATGAGCGATTAGTGATCGTTGTATATCAAAATTAAACAATCTGTGACCGATAATAATCGGTCAATGTATTAGTGACCGATGACAGTTTGGGTCACAAAATTAGTAACCGATTAGGGTCTCGGTCACAAAATCAATGACTGATTAGTGACCAATGATATATCAGTCACAAAATCAGTGACAACAAAATACCCCCCTCAAAGAATTTGTGACCGATCTGTGACTGATAAAAATCGGTCACAGAATTAGTGACCGATCAGTGACCAATTAAGTTTTGGATCACAACATCAGTGATCGATTAGTGACTGATAAAGTTTGGGTCACAAAATCAATGATCGATTAGTGACTGATTTGTGATTGGCTTTTATACGGTCATTGATTATTATATTTATGTAATATCAGTCATTGATCGGTCACTAATCGGTCATTGATCAGTAACCGATAAACACAGTCATTGAAAATTGGTCACTAATCCTATGTTTTTTTGGTAATGAAGTGTATGTAAAGTTGATTGATAAATTATGGTAAATTAGTGACAGGGTTTTAGCGATAGAATTCCTCGTTCACAAAGGGATTTGATAATCTAATTTAAATCTTGCGTGTGTCCGACTTGGTTGATTAAGGTTGGTGTTTTTACGATTCTTAATACTGCGAATTCATTAAATCTTGTCGAGTGTCTCTAAGTTATCCGATAAATTAAGTAAAAACGAGATTGAGTCGAGTGTCTCTATCAACTATAGTCAATCTGTCTAACTTGAATTTATCTTTGAGTCAATGATCAATATAACAATTCGAATCGAATATCCCTGGCTAGATAGTTTTCTCTCTGATTGATTTAATCCTACGTGATCCTACTTGATAATTTTAACTAGTTTTTAATTCTTGTTATTTTATTTTAATTGCATACTTAGTTAGAATAATTCAAGCCCCCCTAATTGTTACTTTTAGTGAACAACTTGGAATCGATAGAAATAAGTTAACCAGTCTCTGAAGATCGACCCTATTTGCACTATATTGTTTAGTTATTGAATAAGAATTTTATTTATTTTTTACGGATTCGACACCTGTCAATATTTTTTTATACTTATCATAAATTTAATAAACACAATAAGTACGTTAGATTATGAAGCTAATTGAAATAATATATTGTACTTTGAATTTGTCCACGCACATGTTACTTGTCAAGTAAAAAATTATTTATAAAATAGAGAGAAAGTCGAGATCAAGGCAAACTGCTTGCGTAGTGCTTTCCAGCTATTTTAATAGAAATATGCGGTCAAATTGCATTTTAAGTCCATCAGATGGATTCTTTTCCAATTTGACCCCATATCTTACCAAAAAGATTCAATTTAGTCCCACTATTTCCAGAATCAGGCAAATGTTATCCCTAAATCCTAATTTTCATTTTTTTTTTTTTGTTGGAACCTAATTTTGTTGACTAATACAAAAGACATCGGTTGTTCATATTTTCCAAAAAACATGCAGTTTAGACCAAGAAAATTATATAAATGAACTATGTTGTTTAATATATATTTATGATTTTATAATTATTTTCCTATTTTCGTAAAATTGGTTATCAACATTATAAAAATATAAACGCATTTTAAATAAAATTCTAACTCTAAATAATAATTTTAAATTTTTATATTTATTTTGATATTGTGAATACGGTGAGGATTTTAATCATAATTGAGTTCACTTACACAATACTATATATTTTCAAACTATAATTCATGTGTGACGTGTATAAGAAAAAAATGGGTTTTCAAAATCTTTTCCCATTAGTCAATTAAAGACGTGTTTGAAAATGTATTAATGTAGATTAGGCCTAATTAGAGCGTTTATGATGTGACTTAATATAACATTTGATATTTGAGATTAGCAAGTCAGACCAACCCAAGTTAATCTATAATTCGATTGAAATTTCTACTAATCACATATTAAGTCACAACATGAAATTTAGGGGTGGAAGTGTGATTAACTTGAATTAAAATTAAAGTCGTCCTTTTCAAATATCTTTTTCAATATTACTCCTAAAATTATCTTTCTCCACGCAACTTTGTCCTAATTTCTTCAATTGGAAACAAAACCATCAGCCTCACCCTCTCTCTCAAAATCACATCACCAAGCAAAATGCTATTGAATCATACTAATCACGGTAAGTAAAGACTGGTCATCGATGAGAAATTTTTTGAAAACACACTTTTGAAAAAAAAAAAAAAAATAGGACTAAAAGTGAAATTCTTATAAAAGATTGAGCCAAATAAAGAAAAATGTAAAACTAATGGAACTAAAAATGCAATGGGGTTTTTTTTTTTTGAATTGTATCAATGAGTTGAAAAACTGTTTGTTTACTCCCAAAAAAAATTTCGTTTACTCCCCAGATGTATATACATCATATTGTAAAAATATACAATATTTGGGGATTTAATTATGTGATCCTTAAATTTTTATACCACATTTACAAAAAATAGAGAATAAACAAATATTTTGCGTCTCATTTGGGGAGCAAACAATTTTTTTTTTTAAAAATGGGAAGCAAACAAACATTTGAATCCCCATTTGAAGATTTTTCGGGAATTACCGAAAATGCAATTTGGCCAAAATAAGCTTATGACTTTTATTTATTTATTTCTTATTTGCCAAATTAATACATAATGACAATTGACAAGACTACCTTTCCACAAGATGATGTTTTCATCTCCAAGGAAAGGACAGTATTTGATATAAACCGAAGAAGGCCTTGCACGGTGCCAACCACCACTGACGGAGGGGAATGGCGGTCACTATACTCGCCGGAGATGACATACCGGAGGCGGAAGCTCCGCTTCTTGACGGCGCCGCCGCCGTGCGGGGCTCCGTGGACTTCAAAGGCCGCCCGGCCAACCGGTCGAAGTCCGGTTGCTGGAAATCAGCTTCTTTCATCATTGGTATTCTTCATCATTCCCAGTCCAAGGATGAAATCACAGTACTGGTGTTCATTTTCGTTTACTGATTCTGCTAATTCTTTGGTGATATTTGTTAGGAGTCGAGGTGGCGGAGAGGTTCGCTTACTATGGAATAAGTTCGAATTTGATCAGCTATCTGACTGGGCCGCTGGGGCAATCCACGGCGGCGGCGGCGGAGAACGTCAACGCCTGGAATGGGGTGGCGATGCTTTTGCCGCTTCTGGGTGCTTTCATCGCCGATTCTTTTTTGGGACGGTATCGTACGATTTCCATTGCCTCTCTGCTCTACATCATGGTTAGTACCAAACAATCTCATTAATTCTGCACCAGTTTTTGCTGATTTATAGTCCTTGCATTAATTTGAAATTAATTATTGAAATATTGAGAGAATGTATAATGTTATTGTTCACTTTGGGGATGTAATGGAGTACAGGGACTTGGATTATTGTCTCTATCAGCTGCTCTTCATTCGTTCAGCTCTTCAAAGTGCGAAAGCATTGCGAATGCCACGGCTTGTTCTCCGCCGCTCTTTGAAGTTGGTGCCTTCTTCTTCTCTTTATATTTGGTTGCATTTGCACAAGGGGGACATAAGCCCTGCGTACAAGCTTTTGGAGCCGACCAGTTTGATGAAGAAGACGAGAAGGAGAGTAAAGCGAAGAGCTCGTTCTTCAATTGGTGGTATTTTTCGATGAATGGTGGAATTTTGGTAGCCTTCTCGGTTTTGAGCTATGTTCAAGAAAATATAAGTTGGGAACTTGGCTTTGGAATCCCGTGTATAGTAATGTGTGTTGCGCTAGTTGTTTTCTTGCTCGGGTCTATGACCTATCGATTCCGCATAAACAGTGATGAAAGGAATCCGTTTGTGAGAATTGGTTCGGTTTTTGTGAAAGCAGCAAAAAACTGGCGGGCAGATACTGTAGGAATGTCCGTAGAAGAGGAAGCTCAGACTGTGCCTCTTGAAGTTTCCAAATTCAAGTAAGGATTTTACCTGTATTGTTTATATCTTTCTTAGTCACTAATTAGATTGTTTCTTGTTTGGGGAGATGAGCTTATCTTACAAGATACTTAAAAGGTCTGGTATATTTTAGGGATTATTACAGAGACATACCTTGAGGATTTGGCCTAATTACACATACTTCCCCAGAGGTTGAGAAATTACAAAAACTTTTTAGCATGCCTTGAAGTTTAGCCTACCACATAACTTAAAGTTAAATATTGATCGGTATGGGATAATGGTTATATAAGGTATTCATTAAAACCTATAAATGATTTTGTCAAAATTAATGGACGAATAATGTAAATTGTTTGGCAGGGGAAGTTTTTTGAAATTTCGCAAAATCTCAGGGGAAGTTTGTGTAATGAGGCCAAACTTTAGTCCTTTCCTGTAATTATCGCAATAATTTAACTGAAAAAAAAGAAAGGCTTATTGTATGTTTTAAAAGAAGATGTTAGGATTTCATAAGCTGTCAAGGTGGTCCTTTAGATTGGACAATGCAATTGTTATCCAAATCCTGTAAATGTTCGTCTTTCACGCATTTTAGCCTGTAACAGGTTTCTTGACAAAGCAATTCTTGCACCCCTTAGCTCAAAGGAAGACGGGAATGTCTGTAGCATAGGTGACGTTGAGGATGCAAAGGCAATTCTGCGACTAGTTCCCATATGGTCCTCGTGTTTGGGATACGCCATTGTATTTGCACAAGTTTCAACTCTATTCACCAAACAAGGAGCCACAATGGACCGTCACATTACTTCCAGTTTCCAAATACCAGCTGCTTCACTACAGTCACTCGTTAGTGTATCCATTGTCCTCTTTATTCCCATCTACGACCGTATTCTGGTCCCACGTGCACGAGCCATAACCAAGAAACCTTCAGGCATCACAATGCTCCAACGAATTGGAATAGGGGTGCTTTTGTCTTTTCTCTCCATGGTTATTGCTGCTTTTGTTGAGAGGAAGCGTCTAGATACAGCTGTCAAGTTCGGATTGGTGGACATGCCTAAGGCAACATTACCGATGAGTATTTGGTGGTTGGCACCTCAGTATCTGCTGGTCGGTGTTGCTGATGTTTTCACTATGGTAGGTCTTCAAGAGTTCTTCTATGATCAGGTTCCTCGCGAATTGAAAAGTATCGGCCTCGCGCTGTACCTAAGTATCTTTGGCATAGGGAGCTTCTTGAGTAGTTTCCTGATATCTGTCATTGAGAAGGCGACAAGTGGAGAAGACCACAGTGATAGTTGGTTTTCGAACAACTTGAATCGAGCACATCTCGACTACTTCTATTGGCTGCTGGTGGGGCTTAGTGCAGTTTCTATGGCGTCCTACGTTTACTATGCGAAGTCCTACGTTTATAATACAAGAGGTAATATCTAAAGTCGATTGTAGTTTGCTTTTAGGGATTTGCATTTGGTTATGCATTGTGTATCTAAAAGGATGCCTTTACGGTAAATCGAATGTATGTAATCATGGAAAATTTATGAAATCAATTATGTAAAATTATATATATTTATATACATCTTATATATGAGCAAAAATGCTGCGAATAGAGGTGTGCTCCAAGCCGAGCTAGCTTGCGAGCTGCACAAGCCAAGCTTAAGCTCGATCGAATCGAACTCGCACGATGTCAAGCTCAAGCCGAGCTTAATCGAGCTCGAGTTGTGTGTCAAGCCAAGCTCAAGCCTATTTCTTTGAGGCTCGAGGCTTGCAAGCCGGCTCGCAAGCTAATATATATATATATATATACAGTAAATTAATAAACATTTATATGATTTAGTCATAGTAATATATGATATATCATAAATTTTTATCTACTTATTTTGATAATAATATGATTTAATAATATTACAATTCAATAATTATAACAACATATATATATCATTATATACAATACTACTAACATGTTACTATGATAATATATAATATTTATTCAAACAAATGATTTAATAAAAAATAGACTCAATCTACTATAATAAAATATTAATTAATAATTTATCTGGTATAATTACAAGATATATAACATAATTTATACCATATTATATATTATCTATAACACATTTATAATTCGTATTAAATTCTGTATCATAATATGTCTTACAATGACACATTAGACAATATAATATTACTAATACAAAAATATATTTATTCAAATATTTAATATAATAAAATAATAAATATCATATACTATACTAACTAATTAACAACATAAGTATATATCTTAATAAAATATTAATTAATTATTTGTATTGTGTAATTACATGATTTATAGTTTGTTATAATATAATCAATAATATTCATACATAATCTAAAATATCAAGTATATATTTATTAATGGTTATAATTCATTAATAATGATATAAAACTTAAAAATATTACTATACTATATATATTATATATCTTAATATCTTTGTTAATGTTTAATATTATTTTTGAATGAGAACAAAAAAATATCCATAAAAAATATGCTAGCTCGTCGAGTCGAATCGAGCTCGGCTCGATATTTGGCCAAGCCAAGCTCAAGCCCCTAAAAAATAAGCTTGACAAGCTCAAGCTCAATCTCAAGCCATACATATAATTTTCAAGCTCAAGCTCAAGCTGAATTTTTTTGGCCAAACTCGACTCGACTCGACTCGAAACGCAACCCTAGCTGCGAAGAAATTGTACGTTAAGTATTCTTGTGTTTATGCTTATCTTTTCTCTGAAATCTTTGAGTTCAATATATATATAAAATATGGCAAGAGTGATATATACTATGTCTTTGAAATGAATATATCATGTTTGTTTACTCATGGTCAATGGTGCATGGATATGAATATAGAGATATGGATATGACATGATACGGATATAGCGATACATCATCGTATGGATACAACGATACTGTTAAGTATCCCACATTGAATAATCAAAGATGTTGAGCTCAATATATAATGACTTGGCAACCCTCCCCTCAACAGCTAGCTTTTGGGGGTGAGTATAAGGCCAAACACGTTATTCATCATGGTATCAGAGCAGGTCCGATTTCCTGCAATGTTCACGCTCCAGCTTATCCCGCGTTCCGCGGCCCTGGGCGTGACAGGGGTGTGTTAAGTATTCCACATTGAATAATCAAATATGTGGAGCTCAATATATAATAACTTGGCAACCCTCCCCTCAACATCTAGCTTTTGGGGGGTGAGTAAGGCCAAACACGTTATTCATCTGATACAAACACATCATGATATGTATTTTTCTTAAATTTTCTACATTAGAAATGTCAGAGACAGTATTTGATACGACTATCTAACACAACAGGATACAACAAAATAATATTTTTTAACGAATACATCCATCGTTAACTGATCATGGTTTTCAAAAATCTTCTCATAGGTAACAACCAAGCTTTCTTCATTACTGAATACAATCTCAAGAATTGTCGAATTTAATTAATTTATATTTATATAATATAGATATTATATTATATTATTATTTATACTATATTATTAAGCGTCAGGGGCAAATGTGGTGTCTTGGATTCTTTCCTTTTCTGTCCCTGATTTTTTTATTTTTTCTTTTCCTTTTATTTATTAACGTATTATCCCTGAATTCATAGACTCTTTTTTTTCTTTATTTTTCATACATAAATTCTACCCATGTATTTCAACAGTTTTTTTGCTTAATCTCTTCCCCAATATTCATTGGACTCTTAAATTATTTTCTTATTTATTTATTTACGGTTCCAACATCATCTTCCTTATTTCACTTTTCTCTCACTCTACTTCAATTCTTTTTTTAATTTAATGTATAATTTTTATCCTTTTCTCCTTATATTTTATATTTATCATAATTTAATAATTATATTAAAATTGATTATAGAATATATATCAATATAAAAATTAATTTTAATATATTTAATAATATTATTATTTTTATTTGCATACGCAACGAGTGTGGGACATTTACTAGTATTATATTATTATATTTATATACTACAAAATTACAAATTGAGTTTTTAATTTCTTGAAATATTGTAATCCTCCGAAATACCCTCAATAATATATAATTAAGGGTAATTTTGTAAATTCTAAATTTAATATATAAATATTCTTTCAAGATATTCCATTCTAATCAAATTCTCTATCTAATTCTAATAAAAAATTCTCTATCTAATTCTAATCAAAATATAATTGTATATATAATTCTGTAAGTTTTTGAATAAAGTCCTAATATTATTCTAACTATTTCGACTAAACTAAAATCAAGTCTCGTATGTTTAGGAGAAGGAAAACTGTGCACAACTCATTCAAAAGCACTGTCGTATTATCAATTCCCACAAATACAATAAATACACATGCATATATATTTTCTCGTGATAATACTTTTAACAACATTAAACTTGAGGATAATTTGGTAAATTTATATTAAATATTATTATTAGTATTATACTTAAAGTTTTTAAAAATACGTATTTGAATAAAAATAGAAAACCTTAAATCTCCTTTAATTTAAAGAAAACATATAAAATATTATAATAAAGATTCTTTCTAAAATTAATATATTAATTATAGGTTATATTATAAGATACTTATATATCTAAAATTAATAATATTAGGATAAATATTTACCATGTTGTATATAAATGTATGTTTTTATTATTAAAATATATTATTATTTATTGATAGATGAAAATGATATCACTTAATTGTACAACTAAAGATAAAGAGAGAATATATGAAAATATACATCAAAGAGTATAAAAAAGAAAAAAATAATTTAATAGATAGAGGTGAGTATAAAAATAAAATATAAAAAGACAAATGAAATGTTGGAACGCCTTTATACAAAATGAACACACGACATATGACTTACACTCAAATATGAACTAAAAAGGCGCACGACGATACTTATAAATACCTTGAATGCATGTATGCGTATAATGGTCGTAATTTACGATATTATGACGCATGATTATGACATATAAGAATATTCGAGCACCATTTATATGCAATTGAAATCACACGGTAGCATACAAGATCATTCACATACATACAAATATAATATGACACATTAGGAACATACAATAAGAAAGTACAAAAACGAGGTTAAAGTTAAAACGAGGCATGAAGGAAAGCAGGGCCACGACCTGAGACCAAAAATAAAGGCGACGTCCAATGGCTGGGACGATGATAGAAAATATCCCCGCAAAGTCCCAAGGTATGAGAACAAATTAGTTCAAAAGTTTCCTGGAGGCTAGAATAGAATGTTTGCCCCATATGTCCCACAACCATAGGACAAAATATTTCAAAAGTTTTTCGGGCCATGGGGACGTTCTAGAAGAGCAAGAGAATAGGGGATTCAAAGAAGATGACCATGGAGTGGCTATGCCACCCCTCCAAAGGCAACAATATATCCAAAAGCTTGCGCATGATCATATAACACTCACATGTCATGTTAGGGCCAGTAAAACAAAACAAAACATGCTAAACACCCCAAAACCACCAAAGATTTAACCTCCATTAATGAAGGTCTTAAAAACTCCAACCACCTAACTCCTCAAACCTAAAATTCATGTAATAAGCTTTATATTGAATACATAAGAGACATCTAATATCATTTATTCTAACCTAAATACCATTTTTCAAGAACCTCAGACATGACAACTCATATACACACAAATCATATACACACATTTAAACCCTAAGAAAAGAACCTTAAAATAAGAAGGAGATGAAGAACATATTTCATATCTTGAAGGATTAAAGGATGTAGGAAGATAAATGCTTGAACTTGAACTAAGGAAATCTTGAATTTTGCCTTTGCTGTTGAGAGAGAGGGAGAGAGAGAGAGAGAGAGAGAGAAGAAACCGGTTGAAGTGGATGAAGAAAAAAGTGAGGATAGGTATCGGAGGCATGATGATCGGTCAAGAACTAGGAGAAAAAAGAAGACATTTGCTTATCTACTTTGTATAGTAACCCATCCATACTGATTGGTTTTAAAGTAGGAATAAAACGAATTGGCTCATAAACATACAGGGTTATAGTCATTGAATTTGGTTTGAGGTCCCAAGTTCAAAGGCGGAGTTGGAATCGAAAAATCTATCTCAGTAGGTGGCAAAAGATGACCTTATTACCTTTAGAACCCTTAACTTTTTAAAAATGTCAAATTAATCCAAAGTTCATTTTCAATTTAACAGTAACACTTAAACACGTAAAACATGTCATTTCAAATTGGTCATGTAACTATCATATAATTCATTGAAAATGATGAATATTCATATAATTCAAGAATTAGTCACACAATAATTAAAGTAATTAAATCAAATAAAGATACAATTAAATTACATAATTGAGTCAATCGTGACATCATACATGTACGGTCGATCGGATGAGCGGAGCATTACAATTCAAATGAAAAAATTATACGTACGAAGAGCATGAAAGATGCATTCCTGGGAAAAATAAATTTTAAGTCTGCGAGTTAAGAGGTAGAACTACACAAGAAAAATGAGCACCGAGATTGCTTCATTTTTAGTGCCAATGATACAGATCAACTACAGATAACCGTAGAAAGTTAGAAGTTATTTATGTGGGAAATATTCGACAAAGGGAACAAATTAAACAAATATGTTTAATTACAGGTTTGCTTGTATTTATGACGTACATGAAACATATTATATGATTATTTGTTATCTTGTATCTATCCTATTATATTAAGCGTTAGGGGTAGATAGAAACCGTTTTGGTATCTTCGACTCTTTTCTTTTCTGCTCCTGACCTTTTAATTGTAACGCCCCACTTCTCCGGATTAGGACAAGACATCGTTATATGTGAGTTGTGGAGTTACACGTTTATTTACCAATTTATAATCTCGTATTTTATCGGCCTTAATTTTTTTCTCATGATAATATGCGCTTATATCTCTAAGCTGATTTAATTTTCAAATTACTTGAATTAATTAAATTATGTGCTAAATGTTAATTTAGGGGATCTAATTACCTTTATTTAGAATTATAGGGAACTTTATATAATAAGTCTTTTAGAGGAACTTAATTGCAATTAAGAACATCTTGATCAGATTTTTGCTGATTTCCTTTAGCAAGCTTCCACATTTCATTTCTTTCTTTTAAGGGATAAAAATTCTTTGCCACCCGAAATATCCCGTTTTTTAGACTTTACCACCTAAACTTTTTTTTGTCGCCGATCACCACCTCAACTTTTAATATTTTATACGTTCCCACCTGAATTAGATTTTTCGCCTAAAATACTCCGGCGAAGATAACACGTGCACCACACATGAGTTTAGTAAGGGTATAATTGTCTTTTAATTATTAATTATTTACAGCCCAATACTTGTCCATCTCTTTCAATGTTATGCACTAATTTCTCTTCCTTGGCAAGAACAAAGACACCCACGCAGCATGTGGAGGCAAACGGCTGAGGTGAGGATGGATGATTTCTGTTGAACAGAGACACCCACGCAGCATGTAGAGGCAAACGGCTAAAATCCAGTGTGGAGGTTTTCTGCGTGTGAAAATTTTCGAGTAAGAATCTCCCCCTTTTGAAACCCTAATTGAACATTCTTCCCCAACTTTTCTCATTTTCTCCAACAATTGCAGCTCATGGGTGGTTGTAACTATTTCGTGTGGATTGACCCACCTATTTGCGATAGAGCCCATCAAATTATATCAGGCCCTCCTAATCGATTGAAGTACGACCTCAAGCAAAAATCATCAAAGGAGATTAGAGACTAGTTTCTTCATGACTTTTTTTTTTTTTTTAATTTGTTGAGAAACTAATTGTTTAGGAGCTTAGTTGATGTTGTAGTGGCATTATGCAAATTCCAAATTTTCAATGTGTATGAGAACTTACAATGTATTCACATCTTTTGATGCTAATGAAATGTTTGTTTCCATTCAATATTATCCTGTCAAATTTTTTTTTTTTAGAAGAATTATCCTGTCAATTCAGTGAGGCAAAACATAACAATTATCAATTAAAATTGGTGCAATTATCATTCACCAAAATAACCTGCTTAATTAAAATTGTCAATTACAACCAAAATAAGCTACTTATCATTGTCAGTTACAACCAAAATAACCTACTTAACATTGCCAATCTATTTAACACAGTCAATTACAACCAAAACATCATACTTAACAACTTCTCACTCTATATTCCTTCCATAAGACTTGGTGCTAAATCTCACACCTTCAGTGAGTGTTTTTCCAGGAGGAACCCAAGGTCTGTTAACTGTGGTAGACTTTTGTGAACTTGTCACTGTCATGTCTTTCCTCTGCATTGGTTTTCTTATTGGAAGCTTCTTTCCTAAGACCAAGCTCTTCTTTGATATTGAGGTAAATGACTCATTTGGTGCTTGTGTTTGGCTCCTAGTGTTTCTTGCAGGTGAATCTTGTGACATAACACTATTCCTAGTACTTTTTGTTGGTGTTGTATTTTGATCGGTGGTGGTATTGATAGCCCGTGATTTTGACTTAGACTTGGCATTTGTTTTACTCTTTTTGGCCTGCACAGTTTATGTCAGTCAATATAACAGTGTATATTATGTACTTAATAAGATGAAACATGTAATAAACAGATTTCATACCTGTTGCTCATGTGGAGCATGATCTGTAACTGGTGGTGGTATAGGTGCTCTATCCTTTTGTTGCTGCTTGTCTTTTCTTGTTGGACAAGTTCTAGCATTGTGATTGGGTTGGTTACACAATGAGCATGTCATCACCACCCTTTTTTTACTTAATCTCACTGAAGTACTACTTTCAGTTTCAGTAGCATCCTTTTTTCTCTTGTATTTCTTTGGCCTTACCGGCAATTTTGTCATTTTAGGTGGTATATAGGTAAGTCAGTAGACTTAGGCCACATGTCCCTTCCATCAATTGTGGACATAAAAAATGATTAGGCCTTCATAAATGTATCTCGTTTAGAGCAATCATCAATATAATCCTCTGGCTTGTGTCCTAGGTAATCCATACCACTAATTGCATGAGCACATGGAATGCCAGATATCTCCCATCTTCTACAACTACAACTTTTATTACCCAAATGTAACTTAAATCTCTGTCCATTGCTACCTTCTATCTCAAATTGATCCATTCCATTCCAATGTGCAGCAAAACTCATACTCTTCTTTTTGAACATCTCAAGTATCTTATCAATTTTTGGACAGATGTCTCCTCCTGTGTATTTTGTCATTTGATCTCTTCTAACATGAATTCTTTTCATCAACAACAACCTTATTGTCTCTAGCATACTTACAATTGGCTTGTTTCTGGCTTTGAGTATCAAGGAGTTGAAACTTTCAGCTATATTGTTTAACTGAATGTCACATTTGGAATGAGGACTGTAATGTGACTTGGACCATTGTGATGGAGGCCTCTGTGTAAGCCAATCATGAGCACATGGATCTCTATCCTTAATCTCAGCCATAGCTTTCTCAAAATCAACAACCCTTGTTGCTCTGGCAGCCTTCCACATCAACAATTTCAAAGCTAAACCCTTGTATTTCAGATTGAAGTTCTTATATAAATGCATTACACAAAAACGGTGCTCAGTCCCTGGTAATAACTCCTGAACTGCTTCAACTAATCCCTTTTGCTTGTCTGACATTATGGTCCAACTATAGGTGTTTCTTATTTGCAGATCATCTATGAACAGTGCAATAAACCACAACCAAGTTTTTCTCTTCTCCTTTTCAACAACAGCATAAGCAAATGGAAACATACAATTATTTGAATCTACACCAACAGCACACAACAAAATTCCACCACATGAGCTTTTCAAATGACAACCATCCATGCAAATAAATTTCCTACAACCTTGTAACATACCTTTTTTCAAAGCCCCCCAACACATGTAAAACATCTTGAATCTCGGAGATCCATTATCCAGCTTGCATTTAATCTTGACAGTATTCTCAGGATCTGACCTCTTCAACTTTTCAGCATATGACCACAAAAGGGCATACTCTTCAGCATCATTACCACTTCCTTTAGAAAAAAACTATCTTTTTTGTCTTGTACATTTGATGTTTGTTAAAAGTCAACTTCACATCATCTTGCATAACTGCCATCATGGATTCAACTGGCCACTTTGGATCACTCCATATTTTGGTCTTGTACTTCTCGGCTAACCATCTAGCATTAGCATGCTTCACAGCCTGTTGTCTTGGACATTGATGTTTAAATTTCAGTGTCCTAACCACCACAGTGTCATTAGCTTTACTACTGGATCCATAAATTATCCAGGGACATGTTTTATGAGAACATCTAGCTTGAACTTTGTAGGAGTCATTTATAGTGAAGTCTACATCTCTGGCAGAAATGATGGAGTGCTGCCTTATTGCTTTTCTGAGAAGTTCAACATTGGCAAATTCTTGGCCCAAGTAAAACCTAGGATTATCCATGTCCAACCTCTCATTAAACCCCATCTGTCCTATCTTGATTGGGCTCTCTATTTCTTTGCCTTTGGATTGCAATTTCTTGGCCATGGATCTTGTTTGAGTTTGAGTTGGTTCAAGTTCAACTGCAGATTTCTTAGCACCCCACTCCACTTTAGCATCTATGTTCGCCTCGAACAAGACATCATCATCAGATACTTCACATTCGCTATCAAAGAACACATCCCTATAATCTGAATCTGAACCATAAAACTGCTCACTGTCACTGTCAGAGTTCCCCATCACTTCTGCAAACTCAGCTGGTGGAACAGGGGGTTCAACATGTACATGTGATTCTCCTTCAGTCTCCAAGCTTTGTATATCTTCATTTGACACAAATACCATTCCAGCATTAACACTGGGCAATGTGATATGTGCAGAATCATCATCAGATATAGTTTCATCAACAAAAAATATTCCAACCATCCTGGATTCATCCACATAGTTCACTAAACTTAGTGCATCAATGTCCGATTGCATTAGCCTAACCCCAAATGCACAATTTATTCCAGTTGTGGAATAAAAAGAAAAATCACCCACCAATTCTAATTTCTTTGACATATTCTGCATCTCAACCATTGATAACTCATCTTCATGACAAAAATCAAAATAAGCAATCTCACCTCCAAAATAAACTGTGCTACCCAAGTTTCGAAGAAATTTTCCAGAATAGTGCATTACAATAGTAAAATATCCAGAATCAGGGCCTACAAAAAAAAAATAGAAATAAAAAATCAATAATAAATTAAAAGGAGGCATCTTTTTCGATGTACAATGCAAAAAGCTCCAATCTTGAAGCGATCAAAGCACCATAAATTTAAAAAAGAACCCAAAAATCAGATCTCATTTCTATTCTGCAAGTAATGACACAGATTGATAAGCATATATCGCAAAACAATAACATTAAACTAAAATATACCCACGAACTCAATATAATTAAAGAAGACGTTTGAAACTTGAGCAAAATACAAGAATCTTGAAGCTCCACTTGAACACCCAGGAAAGAGCTACAAACCCCCCATTCGCAAGAAATGGACTATGATGTTACATCGAGCACAACATAGAAGAAAGCTTACCGTAGTAAGGCACGTTTCTTCCATAGGGGATATTGGAATTGTCGTTTCTAAGTTTCCACGCCATTCTCGAAGGATTAGAGGAAGAACAAAAGAAAATTGGCAAAGATTTAAGAACCCTAGATTAAGAATAGATTTTGAGCGGACATCTCTAGAATTGGGGCTCCGCATTAGTCATTAGTATATTTAAGAGAAACATTTTTGTTGGAGTCGTGTTTTAGATTTTATGTGCTGATTAAATTTAGTATTGGGCTGTAAATAATATTAATTAAAAGACAATTATACCCTTACTAAACTCATGTGTGGTGCACGTGTTATCTTTGCCGGAGTATTTTAGGCGAAAAATCCAATTCAGGTGGGAACGTATAAAATATTAAAAGTTGAGGTGGTGATCGACGACAAAAAAAAGTTTAGGTGATAAAGTTTAAAAAATGGGATAGTTCGGGTGGCAAAGAATTTTTATCCCTTCTTTTAAGTCTCATTTATCCACAATTGCATTTCTTAAACTTTTGAAAGGAAAGAAATCAGAAGGAATCCTAACACTCATACGCAGCACACACACGTTACGCACACCACACCCATTGACCGACTTTGATTTTGTGCAAAAGGAAGAAGACAACCCTAAACCCTTCATCCACTACTCTCGGTTTTGACTCCCATACACCAACCAAGTTGTTTTCTTTCAATTTTGAGGTAAGAATCGGATTTGTGGCATCTTAAGCTTCAATCGTCATGGAAGAAATATGTGATTCGATATATGTATGAAAACCTTTATGATCATGAATTTTGAATGAAATAGTTGAACTCTTTAGATTAGTTCTTGAATTCTTGCTGGAAATTTGAGGAGATAATATGTATGATTATTCATGGAAATTTATGCTAGAAGGTTGGATTATTTTGATGAATTTAATGGCTACCTCTCTTATGAATCACGTACAACACCTCAACCTTTCCCAGCCTTGAAACAAACTAGGGAATTAATAAGTCTCTTCATCCCTCTCTTATTTTTCACACACAAATCACATCACCATTTTTCTCCAGCACTTTTTCTCCAATTGAGGTGAATTCTTGCTTGAGGTGATAATTTAATTGAGTTTCCATGAATCAAATGTTTCTAAACATGATTTAAAGTATGCTAGCAATACCAATTGCATTGAATTCATAGGTTTTGATTATGCAGAACAAGGCATAGAGAAATATGATCAACCTTGATGATTTTGTTCGTTTAATGCTTGAAATATTGCATTTTTATGTGTCTCACATGTTTTGGAATAATGTAAACATTGCTTACTTATGGATTTAGATGTTTTGAATGAGTTTTAACATGTTTAAGAGCGCGAATTGGAAAATTGAAATTTTGACAGCTTATATGCAGAGAATTCGGATGTAAATTCCGAACTCATACGACCTCGGTTTTCAAAAATGTTTTAACTGGATATTCCTAGTATATTAAGGTTTATATCTGCCAAATTTGGTATTCATCCGAGCCTATTTGATACCTCGAAAAAATCCCGAAAGATACTGCTGTCCCCTATTTCACCCTGTTTTCTAATCTGAAAGTGAAGACTGAGCAGAGAGACTAAACCTTCGGATTTTGCAAAACTGTTTTACAGAGATGTACCTATATGTGTTGGGAGTATACCAGTAAAAATTCAGAATTTTCCGACTTCGTTTGATTTGGTAAACCGACCCGTTTTTGAAAGGTGTCATTGCAGTAGAGTTGTTGTATTGTGGTGACTTTGATAAAAAATCTGTAATTTTACAGAAACATCCAAGGATTGAGACCTATACCATTTGAAAGATATACATGTCTAGTTTACTAGAAATTTTACGGTTTGTTAATATAATTCCCGAGCAATAAGTTATGTCGAATTTTCTATAATGTGTGCATGTGCAGAGTTTCTGCATAAATGTTTTCGTGTGAATATTGCATGAACTTTATTGCTGTGTTTTCCTTAGCCGTTTCCATACTTTTTGCACACTCTCTTCGGATTTGCAAGCCACATACGTGTTATTTACTTATAATATGACATTATTACATGTTTAATTGTATTATTTGACGTTAATTGTACACATAAACTTGCTCACGCCCTTTCATGACTCTTAATACATCTCATACTATTTCATATCATTGATATACATTGCCGAGCGTCTATACTAGGTTTTATTGAGTATAATTGTATTGGTAATCATGTCACTTGTCTAGGTGATCCTCCTAAGGACCTGCTGGTCTAGGTTGATTGTCCTGTTTCTTCCTTTTTGTCAAGGTTTTTCAGGTGAGGTTTATCCTTTTTCTGTAGCCAATAACCTACACCGTATGACCTGCACGTTTTGTTAATGTCTTCTCCGCATGCGATCTATTATATCTATACGTACACCTATCTAGTAAATACGTGATTGTTTACCATTTTATTGACTACTTGAGATGGATTTCCAAGTACAAAAGGGGTTATATGTATATGTTTTCTCGCGTGCGTTCATGCTTTTGAAAAATGGAATGAAAATGGCTTCCACGCATTGCATGATCCGAGCTTTTGTTATTGATTAATTGAATCGCTAATAGCATGGTTCTATTGGGAAGGGATTCGAGGCAACGTGTATGAGGAAATCTGGGAAGGCATCGGGCCGACGGTGAACCTTAATCGTGACCTCTACGGGGGCAGTTGTTATCATCGGAGGTTGGTGATATTGCGTGTCTACTGTGCCGGTACACTGAAGGAGCATATTACTCAAATGGACTGTGACTCGTCGGGACTATTGGACGGTTGGGGCTGATCAACCCTTTCCGTTACCGGGTGTGGTGGATGGTTTCTTGTTCTTGTTATTGATTGATTGTGAAGTAAAGTTTGGAGAACGGTATTGCTCGGTACCGATTGATTGATTGAAATCCTTAATCTGATATACGCCATGGTTTTTGAAAGGAAATGATTGTCTTGTTCTTGAAATTGAGACTATATCGGATCGAGGGATTGTGTTTATCTTGCATTACATATCTCTCTCTTGCATTGTAATTGTTACCGCCTCACCAGTGACTCGACTGACCCTCTCATTCTCTCTTTCTTGTTACCCTATTGGTTGCAGGTCGGAGTCAGCTAAGCGGCGTTCGAGTCATGTCTTTTGTTACGTGGAGTCCGTCTAGGATTACCTTTTTGTTGCTTGTATTTTATCTATTGACATGTATATGTGTATTGTTACCTCTCATTCCAACTTTTGATACTTGTGACTAGTGTGCTTAGTGTAGTACCTTACTTTGGTCGTGAGCCTTATTTTCGTATTTTGCGATCGAATTGAAAATTGTATGTCTTAAATAATGTTGGCTCGTGGCCATTATGTGTTGAATGATTTAATTCGCTTCTGCTATTGCATGCTCCTCTGACGACTGTCCGTCTAGTGCCACCTAGCTAAGTGTGAGTCTTGCGTGTCTCCCGTTCGCTATAGCCTAACGTGCATACGGATTTGTCTGTTTCGTATACGGGTCGGGTTTTGGTGCGGGGGATGTGATAGCTCCACGCTCGGGGCGTCACATTAATTATTTTCTTTTGTTTTTTTTATTACTGACATATTATCTCTTAAACTCTTTTTTTTTTTTTTTTTCTCTCTCATATCATGATAACCTTTTTCATATTCTTTTATTTTTAACAAATATATATACCACTTTCACACGTGTTGTTTTTTATTTATCTCTTCAGTTTTTTTCTCATCTCACTTTAATTTTTTCTATTATGTTCTCTTATTCTTTCCTCATATTTTTTTAATTCCTATTTTATATATTTTTTATTAACCTAATATTATCATATTTTATTCATTCATTTATTTATAATTATATTAAAGATAATTAAGAGTAAATATTAACTTGAAAATTTTAATTAAATATGTATTCACATAATAATATTGTTTTATTTGCACACACGTAGAGTGTGCGCGATAAGTAGTTTTATATTAAGTTACATACATCACTACATTTTAAAAATGCATTAATTAACATGACTTGTCAAGAAGTTTTAACAACAGATATTATAGTATATTACTAACTAAAAGAGAGTTGAACTTACTTATCAATGGTTGAGATATACTATCATTATGAGTCGATCTAATTGGGAGA
Source organism: Lantana camara (assembly GCA_037501455.1). Classification (NCBI taxonomy): domain Eukaryota; kingdom Viridiplantae; phylum Streptophyta; class Magnoliopsida; order Lamiales; family Verbenaceae; genus Lantana; species Lantana camara. Next base: position 21,273,235 of record CM074855.1, on the reverse strand, counting down.
TAGTAGATAGAGTACCTTAAAATTAGAGACAGTATTGTTAGAACCAAAATATTGAATTTATTATTAAAATTCAGGAAAATTATTAAGAAAAAAAAATAGAAGGAACTAGAATCTACTTGTCTATCTATTATGATTAACTATTTAAGAGAAAGAGTTGGAAACAAGATTTGTTTTCCAAATAATAAAAGTTAAAAACAAGTGACAAGTATCAAATATATTTTCATAGCATAAGTAAGAACTACATTGGACTTCTATTAATTGAAATAATTTAACCAGATTTGGAAACATAAAGTCGCGATACTTAAATGCTAACTTGCATGTGCAGGAAAAGGAATTAATACTTTGTGCAAATATTGATCAAAGATGGACTGCGATAAATGGGGGTAGGAAAAACGTCAATGGTGATGAGTAAGGAAGGACGATGAATTCGAAAGAAATAAAATGCAAAAATTAGGAAATGATAGCCCTTAGCAGTAGATCATACTGTTAATAAGTTATTCCAAGATTACAAGAAGAAAATCAAGTCCCTTGGGCATCATGCAATAGACTTTTAAAGTCCAAAGTTCCTAAAGCTACTTGTTTCTATCGATAATCAAATAAGGTGACATGAGTTAACCACTCAAATTTGAAAATATAGAAGAACAGTCAACTCGAGCAGTGATTAATAGATCACATGAAACATTAGAAGAGATAACAATAACCATAAAGTTCACAGTAAGCACCAAGTGATGGGGATGATATGTGTGGGAAGAAGATTTAAGAAACTGATAAGTCATACAATTGGAGGAGTAATTTATTGGGGGGGAAGATCAAATGAAAGTATTAATATCAACGATACACCGAAAATTAAAAATGATATTATCGAACTGAAATAAGAAAAAATTCAATAAAGTAAAGGTATAAGACATCACAACCATGCATCGATTGAATTTCAAAAAATAATAGTACAAAAAGTCAACCAAATGAACCCTTAAATAAAAGTGGTTTAAGACAATCAATATCATTGGAGCAAATTAGATTTATGGATCAGATCCTCTTAGGGAGGGGGAAGGGGGATTGTGACGCCCCAAAAATTTCTAATGCCGTGTACTTGACTATTAGTGGATGGAGCAAGAAAAATCAAAAGGAATAAGTTAAGAGGAAAAAACATTCCATATTACATCTACATGCATGATAACTATGTATTTTATTTTAATTAATTTAATTTGAATTATAACTTGAAGTATTTAAATTAATTTCTTAGGTTAGGTTAATGAGACTTGTGTTGCTTGTATAACTGTGTTGTATCTACATGCATTATAACTATATGTTTCACTTTAATTAATTTAATTTGGATGATAACTTCAAGTATTCGTAATATGTGTTGCTTATGTAGTTTGCAGTTTATTAGATGTTGTTATTGTTCATAATTTGAAATAGATATTTTATCCAAATAGTTTTATATTGTAATTTTTTAAAATCAAAGTGATTCATTAAAAATTTTATTATGTTTATTTAATAAGACACTATTAGTATTTAAATTTATTGAAGAAACATAATAATAAAATTTATTTGCAATTAAATGATAAACGTGCAACACACGTTGATTTCGCTAGTTATTTTAAGTGGTTGGCCTAATTAATTAAGATATGTTTGAGAAGAAGAAACTTAACTATTCTTAATCAAATATTGGGGTTTGATGAACTTAACCTTAATTTGTGTAAGGAATAGTTTTTATCTTTTAGATTCACATGGTAATTTACTCGGAAAAAGTTTTGTCTACACTTAGGAGTAGTTTACTTTAGTGTATATTAATTCATATTTAGAATAAAATTCTTCATGTAACTCCTTGTTATTAAATAACACAATATTTCCTTAAAATTTAAATATAATTCCATAAATGTACAAGAGAATACTTCTTTTTTTTTTTTTTGCCTAGCAGCTAGAAACTAAGAGGCATCAGCAAAAATGAGGTTCGAAACACAAGTCGGGACATCCGACGAACCTACGCAGGCCGAAGCCGCATTACGAGCAAGCTTGTGGGCAACTAGGTTTGTACCACGTCTAGTGAAGGAGAAACGAATATCAGAGAAACAAGAGCAGAGATTCTTCACGTCTGAGATGATATTGCCAATGTCGGACAGATCTTCCCCAATATCCAGAATGCTGTTAATCACGTTAAGGCAGTCGCCTTCAATAATCAATTTATCCCATCCGAAGTCACGGGCGAGGTGCATGGCAGAGAGGGCAGCTAAAGCTTCAGCCACCAACGGATCTGTGGAGTGAAGTTTACGGACTACGGTTGGTCTCCCATCCTACACAGTTACCCTTATCATCGCGAGCTACAACTCCATTACCGAGTGCGTTATCCTTCATAAAGACCGCCCCATTGAAGTTGAGTTTGATCCAGCCCCTACCTGGTTTAACCCACTGCGTGTCAGCTGGAATTTGCCGCTGATTAGGGAGCTCTTCGTCCATAGCCACGGTACTTAGCAGATTAGCCAAAGCTTGTTCCAAAAGCTGCGCGGGCTGAGATATAGTACCTTCTTCTCTAAATTTGTTCTTGTTATTCCAAATAGCCCAGAGTACTGCCACCATTTTGTCACCTTCCACAACACTTAAGGAACCCAGCGCCTGCGAAAGCCCTTCGCGGAAGTTAGTCTACATAGGAGAGATGCAGTCCCAGGAGAGGTTAGAGGCAATCCAGACCTGATGGGCTGCAGGACAACTGATCAAAGTATGTCCCATGTCTTCGACTTCTGACTAGCAGTGCACACAACTAAAGTTACCGCTACAATGGCAGCGGCTGAGGTTAAAACTGGTCGGCAAGATGTCATAGCAACACCGCCATATGAAGTTCTTAATCTTAGGTTGGGCTTTGATTTTCCAAATTAAACCCCACAGCTTATCAACACCAAGGGAAGACGATGAGGACTGATCCCTTCTCTCAAGGTCCCAAGCAAGGTGATAACCGCTCTTAACCGAGTAAGCATCATTTTTATTAAAATGCCAAGCAATGGAATCCCACCTAGGTATCGACCCCAAAGGGATGCTTAATATGGTACGCGCATCATGTTCATTAAATACAACCTCAATCAACTCTTCATTCCAACTCATAAGACCAAGTCTCAAGAGCTCAGAAACAAACTCCGGGCAGATGCTAGCACCCACTTGAAACTTTGGTTTAAAGTCAAAACTCCTCGGCAACCACCTATCTCTCCAAACATGGATCAACCCCATCTCCAACTCTCCACCTAGTACCCGCGACTAGTAGATAGCGGGCTTCATGAAGGCTCCGCCATGTATAAGAAGGGGAACGGCCCAGCGGGGCTTGTCAAATATCCTACAGAGGAAAGTATTTGGCTTTCAGAAGCCAGCTGAACAAGCTATCTGGGTCCCGAACAATTCTCCTGAGCTGTTTTGCTAGCATGGACAAATTGAATAGGTGAAACTGACGAAAACCTAGGCCTCCACGATCCTTAATAGAGCACACCTTCTCCCAAGCCAGCCAATGCATCTTCCCGATTATTCCACCAAAACTAACTAATAATAGAGTCAATGTCCCAAATCAAGTTGTCCGGCAGGAGGAAGCAGTTCATAGCATACGTAGGGACCGCTTGGAGGACTGCTTTAATGAGGACCTCTTTTCTTACTTTGGAGAGGAACTTCTCCGAGAAGCTTTGTATCCTTCTTTTTATCTTATCAAGAATACCAGAAAAAATTGCCTTACACGACTGACCCACCACCGAGGGAAGGCCCAAATAGAGATCCAATTTATCGACCCTCTGCACCCCCAATAAGTCCGCCAGCCCCTCTTGACAGTCGAGGCTCAAATTCCTACTGAACATCATTGACGACTTCTGGCAATTGATACGTTGACCCCAGATGCGTTCATAACGTTCAAGAACATCCTTGATACAGAACATAGCATCCATATCAGCCTTCCCGCAAATCATCGTATTGTCAGCAAAAGCAAGTGGGAAACAGTGGGGGCACTCCGACAAAGAGTGATCCCACTGAGATGGCCACTTTGCTCCTCAACCTATAAGCGCGAAGAAAAAACCTCTGCGCAGAAAAGCAACAGATAAAGGGAGAGAGGGTCCCCTTGATGGATAACTCTCTCCGGGACCAGGGAGCCAAACTCATTACCATCTAACAAGAAAGAACAGAAAACAGTGCTAATGTAAGTCATAATGCGGGAAACGAACAAATCAGGGAAACCTAACCTGACCAGGAGCCTTTCGAGGAACCGCCATTCGACGTGGTAGCAAGCTTTGCTCATATCGAGCTTTAGGTTGAAAAAACCTTCTTTTTTGTATTCTTACTCTTAAGAAAATGGTTAATCTTGAAGGCAACAAGCACATTATCACTAATGAGTCGGCCAGACATAAAAGCAAATTGTTTAGGGGTGATAATAGAATTAAGCAAGGGTTTGATACGGTTCGTGAGGACTTATCGGTCTAAATTGGGTGATAACATCAGGGACAATATACGTGGAATTAAGTTTCTTATCAAAATGCCCACAATTCAAGAAATCAAGCACACAAGCAATGACACCCCGGCCCATAATATCCCAATAGTGCTGAAAGAAATAGGGAGGGAGACCATCAGGCCCCGTGGATTTAAGGGGATACATACTCTTAAGAGCGCAGGTTACCTCGACAGTCGTAAAGTGGGAAAGGAGGCGGCATCTCATGTCTCCACTAACCCTCCTGGAGATAGAGTGTAGCCCCTTATCCAACTCTAAATCCGAGCAACCATTAGAGGAAAATAAGTTGCCAAAATATTTTTCAATGAGTCCCTGAATACCATCAGCACTCAAACAACTAATACCATTCTCATCCTGGAGAGATTCTATGTGGTTGTTCTGTTCATATTGTTTAGCCTTCGAATGAAAGAACTTGGTATTACGATCTCCTTCCTGAAGCCACTGCACTTTCGCCCGTTACTTCTAAGCGATTTCCTCCTCTAATAAGATGGTTTCAATTTTCTTACAGATATCCAGAATTTCCTCACTAGCTTGTTAAGTAATAGTATTCTCATGCAGCTCCTGTAATCTTTTCTCAAGCTGCTCGATATTCAACTTATCAACCCTCCTGATAGATTTCTGCCAATTAAGCAATCCTACCTTGCACCTCTCAGAACTTTCCAAAACTGTATCCACTTTCGTCGGCGCGAGAGACCCCTCCCACGAATTAGCAATAATTCTCCGGCAATCATCAGCTTTGACCCAACAGGCTTCAAACTGGAAGGGTCCATTTTTCCTTTCACATTTCCTATTCGTCCCCTTAAGGACGGTCAGAATGGGCTTGTGATCGGAGCATGTGGCATTCAGGTGGCGAAGTCTTATTCAAGATTTCGTTGAAATCTCCACTAACTAACCAAGGAAGAGACTGCTGTCGGTGAAGATTCCATAATAAGCCCCAAGAAAGTCTCATGTTTTGCCATTCTGGGTGACCATAAAAGCCCATAAATCTCCAAGGGGATGAACTACCGACATCATTAACCGTCACATCAATATGATGATGAGAGTAACTAAGAAGAGAAATCCCAGAATCCTTACGCCAGAGCACCGCAAGGCTACCGCTTCTACCAACCGAATCACACCAATACCATTCATATCCAATAATGACTTCCAGCAATCAATCCTCCGCTGATTACATCTAGTCTCACAGAGGAAGATAATCGAGGGGTTATGATCTCGAATGAGAGATCGGAGGTTATGAACTCGCCAAGGACCCCTCGAGCCCTGACAGTTCCAGCTAAGGCAACTCATTGGGATCGACGGGGTCGCTGCGCGACATTCACCATTGAATTATTGATGTCCGAGAACGGGAAAATTTGGGACGAGAGCTGATCCGGGGTATTCTTGAGGAAAGAAGAGGGCTCGTTTTCTTTGTTGACAGTGTGGGTGGGTTTGAGGGATGGGACTTTACTTAGGAATTTACGGGTTTTCTTGGCTTTAGACAGCTGCGGGTCAGGTAGACCAAGTGTAAGGAGGATGTTGATAAGTTGTTCGTCCAGGATAGGAGTAGGTAGCATAATGATTTGGTTATGAAGGGAGCTCGCTGTAGGCCGTATGGGGTCAGACGTCTTGGGGTACTGCCTTTTCGGGCTAGGGGAATCTGGTTAGGGTCGAGGGTGAGAGGATTTAAGGATAATAGGAGCGGAAGTGTTTGGAAGTGCGTCTGAGGAGGGAACTATGGTAGCAGGATTAGTGAAGCACGAGAGTGACTTTAGTGCTGTGACCAGCTGTTGGTTATCAATTATGATAACGGGCTGTTGTAAGTGGGAAGTAGAAGTATGAGGGCTTGAGTTATTTGTGAATTGTAAAGGAGGTGTGGTGGAGCCAGTGTGGGTAGTATGGAGGGGTGACGGAGTGATAGTCAGGCTATGAGAGAGAGAGAGTGACGCAGCGAGGCATTCTGAGTAGTATAGTTATTATGGGTGGGCTTGTTGGGAGCAGAACCAGGTATATGGGAGTAAGTAGGTAGCATAAATTATCTCTCTTGCTGGAGGGAATCAAGCGACTTCGATCTTAACCAGGGACCATAAGGGAAATTAGGGGACCGATCCACAAAGTTATCTTCATACCATAAGGGGCAGAACCTGTCAACATGGTCGCATAACCCGTGCAGAGATAGCATAAATTCAGTAGTCTATTATAAGAGAATGACACAGTAACGTTCTTCCCCAACGGAAGACGGAGACTGAGACATCTGATCAGAGGTTCCGATATGCTAATAGCCACTCGGACTTTGACAGAATCCCCAGAAGTCCGCGGTGGAGAAACTGGAAGAAACCCTCGGAACTGACCAATTCTCCTAGCAACTAGTTCTGCAATCTCATTATTCTGATAACAAGCTGGTAGGCCAAGAATATTAATATAAAACTCACACAGATCCAAATTTACCGACTTGGGGTTCTCGTAATCGGCCAAAGCACGGAGAATCACCGAATACTTATCAAAGGTCCAGGGTAAAGTTTCCAAAGCCCGTTGTAGATCAAGTGTATGGTTAAACGAGAACAAGAATCTATCATTAGCTAGTTTGGTGATCTCCAGACCCTTCACCGGGTTCATGGCCCGTATCATAGTCATCCTGAATGTTTCGAACCGAATAGCACGACGAGTGCAAACCCTACCCACCGAAGTGAGAGAGTAATCCTTTGGTGGGCTGCCTATGAGAGATGTCGGAAGGTCTAAACTTGCAGATTCTTTGGCCGTGAGGGAGAGGGATTGAGAAAACTGGGAAAGTTCCTTATCTAACAGCGAATCAGTCTGGCGTCTGGAAGAACTTGAAGAACTCATGGTTAGTGAAGAGGACGCCTCCTTCCCATAGGAGGCAGGGGCTGTCGAAGAACCTGCAAACAACACCAAGACACTAGCAAACTCAGAAGAGAAACGGGGAAACCAAACAAGAAAAAGCACAACTAAGAGTAAGAATAAGGAATAGAGGAAAGCCCCGGCTAATGATAGCACGACGAATAGTAGCGATCTGGTGGCTCTGGTCGAATCTAAACTTGGGTGTTTTAGGGTTACGGTGAGGGCGGCTCCCATAGAGAGTACAAAATTTCTCTAGAGAGAAAAAATAGAATACTTCAAATTAATATAAAAGTTCTTCACCCAACTACAAGTGTTGTGTAACGTAATAGTTCTTCAAAATTTAGATATAATTCTGTAAATTCAAATTTAAGTGCATCATATTAAGATAATTAAGGGTAAAATAGATAATTTATGTTAGTAGGTAGTTTATAAAAAATGAAATCTCAATATCGGAAGTAAACTAAAAATTTATTTGAAGTGAGAAGTAAACTAAAATTTTTTGGTCAAAAAGGGAGATTTTTAAAACAATCCCTTATTCTAATGGCAGAAAAGAAAAAAGTCCAAGAATGAAATGATAGAAAAGAAAAGAGTCAAAGATACCAAATGGTTTTTATCTATACTGAACGATTAATATATAGTATAGATGAAGATAAATATAATCATGTTAAGTGAATTAAGATGGAAGATAGAAATCTATTCATCTATATCTATAACTGTCCATACTATTATATATTTAATAACGATATTTGACTTTAATTGTTCAATTTTAACTAAATAGAATTTTCTCCTTTTTTGAAAATTTTAATTTAAAGAAAATCTCCTATTGCTTCATACAGTCTACAATTAATATTAAGGGTTAGTTACACTTTGTCCCCGTCGTTTGGGCTGTAGGGCACTTTGCTCCCATCCATTAATTTTGGGCGATTAACCCCCTAACCTTTATAAATTGTAGCATTTAACCCCTTTCCGATGGAATTTTAGGGAATATTCTGTTCATTTTTGTTTGGACGTGATTTATAAGGTTAAATTGTACAAATTAAATTTCAAACGCGTTAATAGTATGCATCAAATCGAAGGTCTCGACGCAAAGAACAGAACGATGGTCTCAAATTCAAAATCCGATAACTAACGAAGGAGGAATCCTCGGTCAAAGATGATGCATGGTCGACGAAGCTTTGCAGGCAAATTCTGACATTTCCGACAGCTAATAGAGTCGAATGAGATATGAATTTTGTTCTTCTTGGAGAGAGGAACACAATGGTAGTGGTCTTGAATCTTGGGTCGGCGTGACGAAGGAGAAATTGACTGTCAAAATTCAACTTGAACGGAATATTCCCGAAATATTTCGTCGAAATTGTCTAAAAGGTGTTAAGTGTTATGTTTTTTAAAGGTCAGGGGTTAATCGCCTAAAATGAAAGGATGAGGGGCAAAATGGCCTATGCCCAAAGGACGGGGAGTAAGTGTAATTAACCCCTATTATTAATAAAGACTATTTCATTTAATTGTATACTAGTAATTGTGACACACTTGTTGCGTGTAAATTAAAAAAAATTATAATTTTGATGAGGCTAGAATACGCTCTAGACACGTATACGACACATGGACTAGCCAAAACGCGACACTGTGGCACTTTAAGGTCCACGGTCTCAAGCACTCCCTCGAGATCAACTGCTCCCCTCGAGTAAACATCCATTCCCTCTTCAAAGAGAATCCTAGCCTCCCCCCGAGCGGGCGAGCAAGGCTAGTGATATAAGGGCAACGCGACCCTCGAGGCCACCCCTGGACTTGCCCTCGAGGTCATTCTTCCATGTCTATAAAGGCGAAATTATTCCCTCCATACCAACCCTTGTGGCCCAGGTGCCCCCTCGGACCTGCGAGCCTCCAAATCCCATATCAAAGTCGAGCGTGTCTGGCCCTCGGTAACAACCCCATAACGCTCTCTGAAAAATAGTACCCTAATGCGCACCTGCCATTATTGCCCTCCACCAACCTTTTTGCCGGCTTTTGCAGGAAGTCCTTTTCAAAGGCTCCTCATTACGCCGTCTCTAGGGCGACACCAATGCAAGACCACTTGGAGGTAATTACCCAAAGGGCCTTGACCCTCAACTATAAATAATCAGGATCACTCACACTCTGTAAGCAAGCTTCCATACTTGAGCTCTATTTTACCTTCATCTTCTCCATCACCTAAGACTGACTTGAGCGTCGGAGAGCCAAATTGGGTCTTACCCCCCATTCCCCCAGCTTGGTCTTCTAACGTTCTTTGCTGTGTTTGTTCCTAGTAGGTTAGACCCACTCACTCCGACAGCCTTAACCTGAGTATTCGATCCTTGTCTCCCCACCTAAACAAATTGTAAAGTGTTGGAGTTTGCCATATCGGATCAGACACCATCAAATTCAAATATATTAAAAATAATTTTTATATTAATATATATATTTTTTATAATTATTTTTAATATAGTTATTAAATTATAATAATAAATAGCATAAAAGAATAATATACCAAAAAATACTATCTTCGGAAAAAGAGAAGAACCATATATAAAAGAAAAAAATTGAAGTGAGATGAGAGAAAAGATAAGTTAGAAAAATATTGTTGAATTGATAAAACAAACAAATAAAGAAAAGAATGCAAGAGAAGAAAACGGACGGTTACTACTTGGGTCTCTCGCTTAATATAATAAATAGTAATTACGCACACTCGATGTGTGTGCCAAAAAACAAAATATCATTATTAAAATATATTAAAATTAAAAGTTTTATATTAATAAAAATTAAATAATTATTAAATTAAGATAAATAAGTTTGATAACATCATATTAGTAAAAGGAAGAAGATAATAAGAATATATAAAAGTTATTAAAAGAAAAAATTATGGAGATGTGAGAGAAAAGAAAATTAAGGGATAATATAGTAAGATAAATAAATAAATAAAGAGTTTCAAAAATAAAATAGCGGCAGAAAATAAAAAAAATCTAAGAGGGGAGGGACAGAAAAGAGAAGAGTCCAAGACACCAAGACAGTTTTTACTTGTCTCACTCATTTAATATAATAGTATAGTATAGATATAGATAGTATAAATAATTCCTTAAATGATAGGAAGTGCTACAATAAGGAAAGAGTTATAAATATTCCTTAAATAATGTTTGGAAGTGCTACAAATAAGGAAATAGTTGTAACTATTTTAAAATATTATTAGCTAAAAATTATATATTTGATGGTCTAATTGCTTAAATAATCTATGAAAGAGTTACAAATAAGGGAATGATTATAATTATTTTAAAATATGATTAGCCAAAAATTATGTATTTAATTGTCTAATTTCTTAAATAATACTTGAAAGAGTTATGAATAAAGAAATAATTATTATTATTTTAAAATACTATTAACAAAAAATTCTATATTTAATTTTCTAATTTCTATATTTATCTGAACATAAATATTTTTTTTTTTGAATTATTTACAAAATTTTGAACTTTTTAAAATTAATTCTCAAGAGCATGAATTCTGATAAATTATGACTAAAATCTTAAAAGTAAGATTTTCATATTTTTCTTTCAATAAGTTTGTCAACATCAGAACTTCAAGAAATTGTATGTAGTGTGGAGATGGGAACAATACTTTTGATTCTAACAATTGAAAAGAAATAAGAGAAAAAAGTTGATTATTTTAAAAGTGTTTAAAATTTATTAAATTTCTTAATTAATTTTCTTCTGTAGTTGTTAATGGTATTTTAAATATTTGATGTAACAAATGAGTTATCACTATCAATAAAATAAATAGAGTCATCCGAGAATATAAAATATAAAATTACTTCATTCAAACATGCATTGTGTGGTAATAAATAATAAAATCAAAATAAATTACAAACTTTACAAATATGATAAAACCTATGATGCACGGATACGGACACGACACGGACATGGTGACACGAATTTTTAAAAAAATTTAGGACACGACACGGCTCCGACACGACTATATTATATATAAATAAATAAATTATATATATATATATATATATATATATATATTAATTTATATAAAATAAAATATTATAAAATTATTTAATATTACAAACTTAAATAACATACATTATTTTCCAATTCAACATTAAAATCATTACAAATAAAATTAATATATTTTTTATATAATAATATTATGGAAAAAATGAATTTAAATTAAAATTAAACATCTTTTAGCAAATTTATATAACTATTTTTTTTCTTAAAAAAATTATACCCTCAAATATTCCGGAAATATAAACTAAAATTTAATTTTTTTTTAATTTTTCGTGTCAGAGTGTCGGAAAGTTCTTAAGCCGTGTCCGAGCCATGTCCCCAGAGTGTCGGAATTTTTTTTCAATTTTTGGACACATTTTGCCGTGTCGGAGTCAGAGCCGTGTCCGTGTCTGACACTGCATGGGGTAAATTTTCGAAGTGTCCGTGCATTATTGGATAAAACTTAATGAATGACTCAAGAGATATCAAATATAAAAAAAAAATTGAGGTAAAACTAAGATGCTATAGAAAAAAAAAACTAAATTTTGATAAGTAAAATATACTATACGTAAGAAATGAAATACAATAAATATTTATCTTCTTATAATATAAAACCCACAGTTGATTTAATAGGCACACAAAAACTTAAAAGAGCAATACAAATTGCTACACTAAAAATGATAAATAATCGACAAAAAGTATAAAAATATATAAAGTTTTGAAGAGAAGTAGAAACCAATAACAGATTTCATATACTTCAAATTGAAAAGTTATTAGTTTAACTTTTAAATCTCTCTATAAATAAAATTATATATACAATAATGCAATTCAGAATTGAATAAAATTCAAAATATTCAAAATAAAATTGAAATAAATGCAAATAATTTAATATTGAAGAATTTTGATACTTTTAATTTAACTAGAACATAAATTTTAGGAAAAATAATTATTTATAAATTAAAAAACTTCAAATAAATTATTAAAACTCAAACTCAATAATATCATTTAAGCAGAAGTATGTATTGAATATAAATGTATTTTTTCTTACTACCACATGGATAGAATTTAAGTAAAAATGTGTATAAAATAACTAAAAATATCAATAGTAAATTGAAATTACAAAAATAAAAGTAATAACTCAAAAATGAATCAAATAATATATTTTAATAAATAATACTAACTAATAAACAATTACTAACTCAAAATAAATCCCTTAAAATAATTAAAAGTAAATAATAAATTCTTAAAATGAAACTAATAAAAATAATGATAATTAACGAAAATAATAATAAAATACTAAGACAAGGGTTGATTCAAATGGTTAATGAGTTCATTTTTCAGGGCAATGCCCCGATTTCGCATATCGCTTGGGTATGCGTATGTTAAAAAAAAAAACCTAAATAATAAAGAATTACGATAAACTTGACCAAGCAAATATATATCACAATAAATAAAAATAATAATAAAATTTAATCAAAACAATAACCAAAAATATTAATAGAAAAATAATAAAATGGAACGAAACAGTAAAAACAAAAGTTAAAACCATAACACTAAATTATCAACAAAAATAAGAAATAAATACAAAATTTAAGAAACACAATAAACACAAAATAAAATAGAAAAAAAGGGCTAAGCCCGGTCACTCCCCTGTCCTTTGTGGGGTTTTTACACTTTCCCCTATATGCTTTGATTTTTAGCATTTATGTTCCTAATTTTTGAAAAATATCACACTTATCCCCTTGTAACAAACTTTAACAAAGCAAATCTGTACAAAGATGATTTCAAATGTATTGATATTATATATCAAATTGAAGCTCTCAACGCAAGGAACACAACAATGGTCTCGAAATCAAAATTCGACAACCGACGAAGCATAAATTATTGGTTAAAGACGATGTACGACGAGCGAAGCTTTTGACGGCTAATAGAGTCGGCTGGGGTATCGGCTTTGTTCTCCTTGGAGAGACGAACACGATGGTGGTGGTCTTTAAGCTTGGTTCGCCGCGACGGAGGAAAAATCGACGGTCAAAGCATTTTAAAGGGGTAAAGTGTAATATTTTTCAAAGGTTAGAGGGTAAATACGAAAAATCAAAGTATAGGAGGGAAAGTGCAAAACCCCCCAAAGGATAGGGGGCCGACCGTAATTAACCCTAAAAAAAATATTAGTATATACACATATAAATTAAATTAAATTTAAATTGAAAAAGTTAGGACAAAAATCTATACTATATAATATTTTAAATTTAAATTGAAATATATTTTCCTAAATTTATGCGTTCAAAATAAATTTTACTATAAATTGATATTTTAATGAGGACAACTCCCAAAAATCAAGGAATTTATAAAATTGCTAAATAAGAAAATTAATTTAATAATCATCCACTAATCACAATTTTTAGTTTTAATTAAAAATCTTAAAAAAATAAAAGATTTCATTCAGTCAAAATTGATTCAACGGGTAAGACATACCTTTTCTATATATTATAGTAGCAGTGTATGCCCCGTGCAATGAACTGTATTGATGTACAATATAACTTATGATATTATGTATGAGTTTTGTAAACTAAAATAATTTTAAAATAAATAACTAAATCATATAGAATGAAAAATAATCTATACGATACATATTTTTTATAAATAATAAATAAATTACTGCTAAAGTAGTTCTTGATTATAGCTTTATTTATTTATTTATTAAGTAGAGATGTTTAAATGGAAAATAATTAATACTTATGTAAATATCATATTTTAATTAAAGGGACAATTTTTTATAAGAGCCAACTATCTCTAATATTTTTCCTAAAGCCCCTAATTTAAATTTTATACATTTAAGATTTCCAATACACAACACATTTTTCTTAAACCCCCTAATATCCTAAAAAATTTATTTTGTCCTCATTTTTTCACTTTTTTCACACCCTTTTTGCTTTCTCCACATCCCTTCTTCCTCATCATCTTCTTCCTCCTTCAAGCTTGTCGGACCTCCGCCGGTGGTGGTCCAAAATTTCCCGAAAAATTCACCCCGGACGTACTCCTCGTCTTCATTCCATATTTTCGATTAGTTTCTCAAAATTCAAAGCCATTTGTCTCCAATTTCAGATCTAAGATTTTAGATATAAAAATTCCCGAAAAAAAAAAAAAAGTCTATAACTCCCAAACCGCTTGACGAAAATCGATTCCGTACTTTGCAATAGATTACCCGTGTCGAGATCTTCAAGATCCATACAAAACCAGTCGAAAAATGTCATCGGAACGCCGACGATGGAAAACCCATTTTCTATTGAAACTGTGCACGTTTCCGACGACCTCCCCGGTGCCTTCTCCGGCCATTTTCATGAGACGGGGTTGCCACCAGTGAAGTCACATCGTCGAAATGAGTCAAGGCATGAAGTTCCCTTATCCGGAAAGTGGCCGGAGACGGCACCGGGGAGGTCGTCGGAAACCTGCATTTTTTCAATAGAAAAATGGGGAAGAAGAACAAAGGGGTATGGGTGTAATTTTTCATATTTTATCAAGGGCATTTTGGTATTTTTGCGTGAATTGGGGGTTTTAGAAAATGTTTGATAGATAATTGATACATAAAACATGTAAAAATCCAATTGGGGGTTTAAGAAAACTTTCATGGTATATTAGGGATGTTTTATTAATTTTCCGTTAATTAAATAGGTTAAAAACAAGTGAAAAATAAAAAAATAAATGAGTTGTGGAAGATTGCCGGCCGTAAAAGTGGTCGTTCGATTGCAAATTCCATGTGAAGGGTACGTAGGTAATTAAGTATCAAAATAAAAGGTCTACAGGTATAAACTTTAGTTTCTATTTTTCTCCCTTTTTCTTTTTTCCGGTGAGGCAACATATACATATATTAGAATCATTTTAGCTTATTTAATATTTAATCAATTAGATAAATTTGTTTTAATTGGTACTCAACAAGGATTGGTGGCGCAATGCTAGGGCATCTGACTGTTTTAGGGTCAGTTCGGGCGAACTTAATAATGAAATATTTAAGTTAACATGAAACTTGCTTATATAAAATTTGTATCTTTGTGATAAATGGCTTTTGGAGATGATCACAAAATTACGGCTAACAAGAAAGAATAGCAAAAAAATGCTCAAAATTACATTGGAAGTCCAATAAGAAAAAGAGGTATAAATGGTTCTTGGAGATGATCACAAAACTATGGCTAACAAGAAGAACAGAATTTACCTTAAAAATATTTGCAAACAACAAATTAGATGCACCAAAAGCAGAACGAAGCACAAACCATTTCACGTTCCAAATTTCTAGAGAAGACTAATGACATGATTTCATTTTTTTCTGGTTCTAATGACATGATTTCAGGCTTCAGCATATCAGATACATGTTAGGAAAGCTGGAAATTAGGGATTTCGTTGTATATGGTATAGTTGACTTCCCTTAATTAGAGTGTGTCTTGTACATTATTTATAATGTAAACCTTTGTACAATGTATGACAGAACAATCAATACAAGAATAATTTCCTCCCAAATTATGCTTTCCCTTAAGTTTAACATGGTATCAGAGCGGGCGACGATCCATTAATGGATCCAACCCTTGCTCATCACGTACCGGTACCTTTCCTAGCCATGGACAGTAGCAGCAGTACACCCAATTCCGACATGGAATCGCAGCAGCCCGTCGATTCCTTGGCCACCCAGCTAGCCAGCATCATCGAAACCAAATTCCAAACCCTACAACCCCAAACAGATACCAATCAGTTTCAAGTACCACAAGCAGTAAACATAAACACCAAGTTGAGTCAATTCAATTTTTCCCTATGGTCCCGATTAATGAGATTGGCAATTGGGGGACGGGGGAAATTGAGTCTCATCATCGGTATACCTGTACCTCCGGCGATCAATCACCCAACTTACCACAGGTGGGAACAAACCGATTTAATCGATTGTTCATGGATTCTCGAAAACATGGAATCAGACCTCATTCCCAACTTCGCCGAATACCCATTGGCGAAAGCATTATGGGACGGTCTGATTGTAACATACGGTTCCAATGGGGATGGATTTTAGATTTTCGACTTGACAACCCGGGCGAATAGTCTGAAACAGGGAACCGTTACAATAGAACAATACCACAACAACCTACAGAGAATCTGGAGAGAAGTAGAGATCAGGCTACCAAACCCTATGTCTTGCGAGGGTGATATTGCGGTGTTCAACCGCCTCAGGTCCGAAACTCGCCTGTTCCAGTTCCTCGCAGGGGTAGATGATCGCTACGACACCGAATGGCTAGATCTCTTGAAAGAAAGCCCATTACCGTCAGTTGAGAAAGCGTACGCCGCCATCCACAAAGAGTCATCACGGCGAGAGATTATGGATCGGACAACATCATCGGCGGGAAACGGAAACCATAGGGTCAGAACTGGTCTCATCGCAAAAAATCAGTCATCAAGAGGGTCCGCTACAGCCTCACCGGCAGACGCCTCTTGGTCTTGGTCAAAACCACCACCGCCACTGCGAGACTCTCCTGTTGTTCCCCAAACCAGCGGCGGATCTGACCGCGGGAGGCTTCAGTGTGGGAAGTGCGACCGTATTGGGCACAAGAAGGAGGATTGCTATGATATAATTGGCTTTCCCGAAGGATGGCGTAGCTGACGACGTGATGGTGTCGCGCCAGATTACGGCGGAGCTAGGGTGATGGCTGCCGTCGATGGTGGTGAGGAGGTACAGAACGGAGTGGCAGTGGGGACGACGGTGCAGAACGGAGGAGCAACCGTGGGGATGGCGGCTAAGGCGGTGGCTCAGCCGCCGAGAAGGAGAGAGATTGGAGCAGGAGAAATCGCTACTAAGAATGGAAATGAGAGGCAGACAGCGGGCCTTCTAGGTCATGAGGAGGAGGTTTGGTTAAATCCCTTAAATGCCCTTCAGATTTTGGTTTTCCTTTTATTTCCAATATTTCCCATCTCGTGTCTAAAAATGAGGTGATAAATAATGTAAATAAATCAGAATATTTCCCTTTAAGTGATAATACAGGGATGGCTCTTCACGCCAGGCAGGAAAACAAGGAGTCTCGGAGGGTCTTTGATTGTGGGGCCACCGACACTATGGCATACGACCCTACCGACTTCACTAGCAGCACTCCGTCCAATAGACCACCAATTCAAAATGCTATTGGCGGACTTTCCTCAGTTCAAGGATCGGGAACATTAGCTATTTCCCCCACTTTAAAATTAAATAATTGCCCCCTCGTACCTGATTTATCCTGCAAGTTGTTATCTATTAGCCATATAATGAAAGAATTGAATTGTATAGTCTTGATGTACCCTACTTTTTGCTTATTGCAGGATATTCAGTCGGGGAAAGTGATTGGGCGTGGTACTGAGCACAACGAGCTCTACTACGTGGATGAGGTAGCTCAACACGGGACTGCAGCGCTTGCTCATGGGACAGTGGACCGCCAACAGTGGTTGTGGCATCGTCGTTTAGGTCACCCATCATTAGGGTATCTTCAGTTTTTATTTCCTAAAGTTTTTCCACAGAATAGTCAGCTATCTTGTGAGACCTGTTTACTTTCGAAAAGCCATAGACAACATTTTTCGCTTTCGAACTCTAGAGCTAAGGATGTTTTTTCTTTGATTCATTCAGACGTATGGGGACCTGCCCCAAATATTGGTGATCATGGCTTTAAGTATTTTATTTTATTTGTGGATGATAACATCCCCAGTAGCAAACTCATACCCACATGGAATCTAAAGAAATGGGCCTTTTTTTTTTTCTCCGCCACTCCAAACAAACCAACAAAGCATAGAATGATAAACCATGTCGGTATTCTCGAGAGGGGCATTAGGAAATGGTAATTGTAGAATTCAAAAGCCTCCAAAAAAGGATGTATACGCTGAAAAGACAGTAAATATGGAATGCAGGCCAAAATTCTCCACCAAAATTTCGGCTTTCCAGTCAGGCCTTGAGGTTCATTTGTGGATGCTCTTGGAGGTGATGGTAGGAGACGACGGTTGGGTAGTATGGGAATTGCATGAAACGAGCTATTTTGTTCGCCATGTAGGAAGGGTTTATTTTGTTCGCCAGGTAGGAAGGGTTTTGATGCATGCCCTGCCATGATAACTTAAAAATCAAAATCATGAAAATAAGAGACATAACCCAAAATATTTGAATACTTGATTAAATATTCAGAACAAGCAATCAATAAAGACTTACCTAAAGGTGAAGATAATTCAATATTTGGAAGAGGTTTCCATGAACTTTTACCGCAGAAAGTTGCAATTCTCCTCTGCGAATGGGAATGAGAAATCCCTGAAGATGTCCTTAGCAAAAGAGAAACCCCAAAACTCAAAGCACACACAGTAGTCAGTAGGAAGCAGCAAAGGAGAAACCCCAGATGATATCTGTAAAGCACACACGGTAGGAATCAGCAAAGTATGCACACAGTAGGACTCATACTCTATCGGCAGCGAAGGAAAAACCACAGTAGAAAAGACGTGAGTCGGTCCCTGTTTTTCACAAATCCACTCGAAGCCAAACTTGATTCGTAGGTGTGGAGAAAATAGAGGGCTGAATCATTATTTTATAGGGTTAGATAAGAAAAACTTACCAATAAAAGAAATTCTTGGTTGCTTGGGGAGTGGGGACCAAGAAATTAAAAATAAATTATATTATTATACGCATTATATATATAATATATATCATACATGTACATGTATATATTATATATATATATATATATATATATATATAATAAATATACAGATAATTCCTCAAAAATCCCTAAGTGTAAACTGAATTTCCTTTTCACTCTTCAATTTTGAAAAAGTTCCTGTTCACTCCCCAATTGAAAAACAAAATTCCATTTCACTCCCCAAGGTTGTATAATAATTCAGGAATTGCGTACATTTTTTAGGGAATTGCGTATAAAAATCCCGGAATCTCGTATATACGACATTTTGAGATTTTTATACGCAATTCCCTAAAAAATGTACGCAATTCCTAAAGACAATGTACAAACATGTACTGTTTGTGGGGACCTAAAAGGAATTTTATTTTTCAATTGGGGATTGAATGGGAACTTTTTCAAAACTGGGGACCTAAAAGGAATTTTTTCAACTTTTTGGTACTATTCAAAGATTTTCCCATAAATATATGTTAATTAAATATGGAATTTAAAATAACTTGAGGTTGTTTTGGAAATATAAATATATGCTAATTCATTTAATTTTTATTTAATACAATAGTCCTTGTAACGCCCCGTTTTCCCGACCAGGCCGGTACGACGTCACGTGAGGGTTTAATTATGTAATTATGTGATTTATATGACGTCGCATGTTAAGCGTGTCAACGTGTAATTTATTTAATTATGTGCGCTTTAGAATTTTATTTATTTGTTCTTGGACTCAATTGTCCAATAATTGCAAGTTAGGAACCTAATTTTAATTAGGGTGTTTTGAGGCCTTTGCGGCTACTTTGACCCCTGGAATTCGGATTCGAATTCCAACCTTACTATTGATTTCGTTTCGGTAATTCGAATTCAATTACTTAACCTTTTATTTTTCTAAAGCTATTTGATTGCCCAATCGTTCTAAATTCGATTCAGTTAGACCGGTTACCGCTTGACCCTACCCGTTTCTACCGACCCGATTGACTGGCCCTAAAAGGGCCAGCCTTATTCTTTTTCCCCATTTTTTTTGATCGTTCAACATCAGCACCCAAGGAAGGAGGGAGAAATTCCCCATTTTTGCTCCAAGACCTCAAGATTTGGGTTTTCATGATCCAACTGTCCGATCAACGACTTAAGGTATGATTCGTGCTCTATTCGTTACGTGCTTTAATTTGTTATAGCTTTCGTGCCCCGGATTTATGCCTATGTGATGATTTGGGAAGATGATGAATAGTAACCGGGTATGAGTTCTAGGTGATCAATGCCGTTTTACGAGTTCTAATGTGTATTTATGTGACCTATGTGTTTTACTTGGTCCGTGGTATGAATTTCGTGTGTTTTGGAGTGGTGTGGAGGGGTGTTGGTGTTTGGTTGGTGCTCCAGGCGCCATTGTTGCTGTTTCTGCTTCTTCTTGAACGAACCAGGTGAGAACGGCCATTCCCATGTTGTACTGGAAATGGGAACGACCTTTCCCAGGAGCCCTTTTTGCCAAGTCTTTACAGAGCCGCGGGGAGGAGTTCGGGGAGCTGGGAACGGCCGTTCCCAGCTTAAGCGTGGAACCGGAACGGCCGTTCCCATGGGCGGGACTGCTGAGCATGGCCGTTCCCAGAGCTAGCGAGGCCGTTCCCGGCACTGTTTCAGTGTATTTGTGTGCTTTATTTGTGTATTGTTATTTCGTGATTTCCTTTGCATGTCTAAGTATTATTTCATCGTTTTACTTGCATAATTTCATGTAATTGAATTCTTTTATTGAATATAAGTGCTAATTGATTTAATTGCCTTAATTGCATATAAGAGCATGATCATGACTTAGCTTATTATCTTATGTATCGTTCCATGACTTTCATGCTATTCCATATCAATGCCGTGCGTCGTAATTGGTATCATTATTGAGTCTTCTCTCACGAGTACTCATTGTTTCCTTTCTTGCCCAGTTCTTCTCCAGGGCGGAGATCTTCGATCGAGTGAACACTTTCTTGCACGTTGTCTTGTTTTGACTCTGGTCAGGTGAGGTTTAATTTCTAGATACATAGAACCATTACAACCCTTACGTGAACTTTCAGCCGAAAGGTATCTATATATCTATAGTTTTCTAAACTCTATTGATTTTCCACGGATCTATTGAAATTGTACTGTATTGATTGATTGATTGACTGTTTTGGCGAGTATATTGTACAACACTGTTGGCCCGAGGGTAGTAACTTGAGCCAACCGAGGAAGCATGGGCTGACGGGTAACTCTGGTGCTATCCTCACTAAACTGGGATGACCCCTCAATCCACTAGGAGATTAGTGGAGGAAGGAGTTTCGGGCTTAGGGATTCATGTACCCTCTGCCCAGACTGATTGGATGGCGGGGCCTTGCAATCCCCCATCACCCGGAGGAAGAAGGATGGACGAAAACTGTTAATTGTGCACTGTAAATAGATTGCTTTATCACCTAATCACTTAATAACTGAATGATTGTACACTGTCGGAGTAAGGTTGGAGATTGCCCTCACTCGCCGGGCCACTGATTGATTGATTGAAATTGATGGAAGTGTCTAATTTGATAGTTGTAATCTCGGGCGAGTTCTAAGTTTTCTTGAACCTATTTTGTTTCTATTATAAAACCTTACCCGAGGTTACGACTTGCATGTTATCTGCGCTTATATATTATTATGCCCTTCGCTCAGTCTTGTGGAGACTGACACCTCACTTTTCAGTTTTGCAGGTAGTGTGCTAGGCGGGAGTCAGAGTTGTGTCTTGTCTTTCCTTTCGAGTCGTGTTCCAGTCTCTCCACTTACACTCACTGCATATTGTACTTTAATTACTGTATTGAATTTGCTATTAGATTAGTATGCTACTTACTGAATTAAATTGAACTCGGGACAGGTTTCTAGGGCTTTAGTTGAACCCGTTTTATGTTATTGTATTGAATTGATTCGGGACAGGTTAGGACAGGTTCATTGGATTAGTAGAACCCGTATTTACTTTCCTTGAACTTGCATTCATTCTATTGATATTGGATAGATAATTGCCTTACTTCCGCACATTTGTCATTGTTGATTGTTTCAGGGTTAGATTCCGCCTAGCTAGGGCTGTCTTTTTATTGTCTTCCGTTCGCTATGAGTTTAGTTCACGTATGGATTAGCCATTTCATATGTGGGCCGAACTCATAGTGCGGGGGATGTGGTGCTCACGTCACGGGGTGCTACATCTTTAGGTGGTATCAGAGTTCTAGGTTGCAAAACCGGAGTTCTAGTGTCGCGTCGTGTCAAGTATAGGTCGAACGGCTTAGGAACTATTTGTCAACGTGTGCACCGCATTGAACATGAGCATTGTTATTGCTACTTGACATGGAAAATATTGTTAAATATGCTTCTTTCAAAATTTTGTTGATTTGCAGGTTGTTTGTTGCGTCAATCCATGCTTTTGGTGTTAATTATGTGCATGAGCATACACTAATCTCATGCATTTATTTTGAAATGAGTTGTGATTTCTAGGTGACAAAGATGATATCAAACCACGGCCAATTTCTGTGACACCATCACTCTACCACAACCTTCTTTATTTAGCCTAAAAGTTGGGAGGAATGGATCAAGGTTCTACAAAATTCGAGTTAGGATCTCTTCCTAAATAAGTTATGGTTGGATTATAAGGTCCGAAATAGAAGAATCAATTGTAGGGGCTTACTTTACGAAGAGGTTGATTAACCGGGTTTAGGAGATCTATTCAAGCCAAGGAAGAAGTGAAGGAAGCTTTGAAGGTATTAATGATTCAAGGCTTGGAATTGTAGATCAACATGTCTGTCTGCACTATAAACATTTCTCAACCGGATTCTATAGGATCGTTCACTTAAGAGAAAAGCAAAGGAAGTCTTGAAGATGTTTTAATTTTGGGGTTCCTACCAGTAGGGACGCGATGATCTTCAAGGGAATTCAAGGTAAAGTAGGTTCGTGGTTGCTAAGTAACAAATCACCTAGCTTGAGTTAGAAGCAAAGGAAATATGGAATCAGCTAATTCGAGGTGATTGAAGCTAATTTTGGGTAAGAGACAAAAGAAGAGAAGAATAGAAACATCTCGGAATTCGGGTAGAGTGAGTCTATTCTCCAGATCCAAGCTGAATTATCGTGTTGTGGGATTAAATTGGAAGATGGGGAGTAACAAATGGAACTGGTAAAGAAAGGCCAAGTGTGAGCAGTTGGAGGGTGAGTTCATTTGACTATTGGAACTCATAACAAATAAACCGAGGAAGCTTTGATCAAAGTAACAACTTTGGTAAGGACTAAGACAAGGATTTGAGCTTAATTCTCCGAGATAAGTTAAGGTTTCAATTTCATGGGTGTAGAAGCATCTGAGTTCAAGAAGCATAATTTTGGTTTATAAAGTTGTGCGAGTGATACAAGGAAACTTTGAGCAAGGAAATATTTATGGTAAAGGTTCGGGTAACGCTTGGAGGTCGGTACTTGGAAAGGAATTGGGTTCAAGAAATTTCAATCTCGGGTGATGGAGGTGTGTAAGTTGATGATAAAGAAATTTAAAGAAAGGGAAGACCGTGGGTAGCAAGAGATAGTCAATAAATGCAAGACAAGTTTATACTCCAGCAACTAAGGAACAAGTCCCAAACAAAAGGGTGCAACTACGGTGACAGGTTCAATGCATTCATGGCACATGCAGCATACGTTATTTTAAATTATTTAACTTATTTTATTTATGTGTGTATCTTTAATTGATATAATTACGCCAACATGTTGCATCTTTAAAATTATTTACAAGGGTGATATGTGCATCGGCATTTTACCCAACATGCATCTTAAGTGTTTTCTTGATAGGAATTCTCTCCGCTTTATCCGGCAAGCATTACTTCAACCTAGACAAAACTGAATCATGATAGTGAAATTTGTTGGGTTGGAAGGAAAGAAGTGGATTATTATTTCTAACCGTCGTTTCAAAAAGTAGTGTGAGGAAATTTCTGGACAAGTGGCGTGATTGGAATCAATTATATTAAGGAAGCTAATTGGAAGGAATTGAGAATTTTCAAATTTATGAATTGATACTACGAGCACAACGGATAAGAATGGAAATTCTTAAGGGGGAGAGCCGACCGGGGGATGATTAGAAAGTTGGAATTGTATCTAAGTGGGTTATATTAATGGGAGCAACAAAAATGCAAGGGTCGTAAACAACAGAATTTCTTGAAATGGTTAAAGAGGGAGAGAATTAGAAGACTTGGACACTTAAGGATCTCCAAGGTCGGGACAAGAAAAATGTGAAAATAATTTCAGAAAAAGGTAAAGTGCTTCAAGAGTCGGAATTGAGTATTCAAGAGTTGATGTGAGAGTTAGTACTCGGTTCCATTTCAAACCAGGAAGGATAAAGCTTCGGAAATGATATTGAAAGAAGTATGCACTTCAAGATATAAAATTATGGACACAAGGGAAGCGTGGTAATTGACTCTACAAGACGAGGTTGCAAGAATATTGTAGTACCACGTGTTTCGTGTCTTGAAGGAATTTTAAGAATTGGAGAGAAGAATATTAGGTAAGGAAACTTGATCGGATCCTCATAATTGGGATGAAACGAGAGACCGTTTCTTTGAGCGTTGGAAGTGAAGTATTAAAAAAAAAAAAAAAAAAACTACATGAATAAGATGGATTACCGGCTCGTTGGATTTTCAATGATGAACCGAACATGCTATAAAGATTAGAGACTAGACTTTGAGCTATTAAAGGAACACCCCGAGCATCCGAGAAGGTTGATTATAATTAGCGAGGAAGGTTGAATATGTTTTGACAAGAGGAACGAGTTAGTTATGGTTCAAACAAAGCACATATTCAAGAATTAAATTTCCGGACCGTGGTGTTAGAAATGATAAAGAACTTGATTGCGGGTTGAAGACCAAGTAATCACGAAAATAATTATATCTACATTGGATTTTCTAAGGTACGGTAATTGGATGAGAAGGTAGATAGTGGAGGAAAAACCGGGTGATCACCAAAGTATTGGAAATAATGGGTAACTCGAGACAAGGCACCATGATTAAAGGAATCTTCAATAACGAGTCAAGTACCAAATCGGATCAAACTAATGGAAGATTTCCAACCAACGGTGAATGGTACATTTCAACATGCATATCACGGGCATCACGCATATCTTTAATTATTGTTGTATGTAATTTATTGCTATTTGTTATTGCTTTGGAGAGAGCGAGTGCCTTAGTCACATGGTGAGACGAGGGCCGTGCTTTGCAAAGGGTCTTTGGAGACTATGTTTTAAGGCTAGTGGCCGTTCAAGAAACCAACTTCAAATCATGAAGTTGATGTGATGATGGAGAATCTGCTTGGGTTGGAGAACGAGTGGTGGAAGTTCGTTAACTACTCCACTTGTGATACCGAGTATGGGATGGTCAGGATAGATCAAACGGTGGGAGCTGAATCTCGTGTAGACCCTCCTATCGTGCGAGATGGCCGGACTACTTATAGTTGGGTCAAGTTCGTGAGCGGTGAAAGACTTCCCTTGTGCTTGAAGACCTTTCAGAACTAATCTCTATCGGGATGTCATGAACCCCGCGTGGGATGAACACAGAGAGTTTTGCTTAGAGTCCAGAACTCGAGGCAGTGGACCTGAGGACAGGTCCTTCTTAAGGGGGAGAGGTTGTAACGTCCCGTTTTCCCGACCAGGCAGTTACGACGTCACGTGAGGGTTTAATTCTGTAATTATGTGATTTATATGACGTCGCATGTTAAGCGTGTCAACGTGTAATTTATTTAATTATGTGCGCTTTAGAAATTTATTTATTTATTCTTGGACTCAATTGCCCAATAATTGCAAGTTAGGAACCTAATTTTAATTAGGGTGTTTTGAGGCCTTTGCGGCTACTTTGAGCCCTGGAATTCGGATTCGAATTCTAACCTTACTATTGATTTCGTTTCGGTAATTCGAATTCAATTACTTAACCTTTTATTTTTCTAAAGCTATTTGATTGCCTAACCGTTCTAAATTCGATTCAGTTAGACCGGTTACCACTTGACCCTACCCGTTTCTACCGACCCGATTGACCAACCCTAAAAGGGCCAGCCTTATTCTTTTTCCCCATTTTTTTTCGATCGTTCAACAGCAGCACCCAAGGAATGAGGGAGAAATTCCCCATTTTTGCTCAAAGACCTCAAGATTTGGGTTTTCATGATCCAACCGTCCGATCAACGACTTAAGGTATGATTCGTGCTCTATTCGTTACGTGCTTTAATTTGTTATAGCTTTCGTGCCCCGGATTTATGCCTATGTGATGATTTGGGAAGATGATGAATAGTAACCGGGGTATGAGTTCTAGGTGATCAATGCCGTTTTACGAGTTCTAATGTGTATTTATGTGACCTACGTGTTTTACTTGGTCCGTGGTATGAATTTCGGGTGTTTTGGAGTGGTGTGGAGGGGTGTTGGTGTTTGGTTGGTGCTCCAGGCGCCATTGTTGCTGTTTCTGCTTCTTCTTGGACGAACCAGGTGAGAACGGCCATTCCCATGTTGTACTGGAAATGGGAACGGCCCTTCCCAGGAGCCCTTTTTGCCAAGTCTTTACAGAGCCGCGCGGAGGAGTTCGGGGAGCTGGGAACAGCCGTTCCCAGCTCAAGCGTGGAACCGGAACGGCCGTTCCCATGGGCGGGACTGCTGAGCATGGCCGTTCCCAGAGCTAGCGAGGCCGTTCCCGGCACTGTTTCAGTGTATTTGTGTGCTTTATTCGTGTATTGTTATTTCGTGATTTCCTTTGCATGTCTAAGTATTATTTCATCGTTTTACTTGCATAATTTCATGTAATTGAATTCTTTTATTGAATATAAGTGCTAATTGATTTAATTGCCTTAATTGCATATAAGAGCATGATCATGACTTAGCTTATTATCTTATGTATCGTTCCATGACTTTCATGCCATTTCATATCAATGCCGTGCGTCGTAATTGGTATCATTATTGAGTCTTCTCTCACGAGTACACATTGTTTCCTTTCTTGCCCAGTTCTTCTCCAGGGCGGAGATCTTCGATCGAGTGAACACTTTCTTGCACGTTGTCTTGTTCTGACTCTGGTCAGGTGAGGTTTAATTTCTAGATACATAGAACCATTACAACCCTTACGTGAACTTTCAGCCAAAAGGTGTCTATATATCTATAGTTTTCTAAACTCTATTGATTTTCCACGGATCTATTGAAATTGTACTGTATTGATTGATTGATTGACTGTTTTGGCGAGTATATTGTACAGCACTGTGGGCTCGAGGGTAGTAACTTGAGCCAACCGAGGAAGCATGGGCTGACGGGTAACTCTGTTGCTATCCTCACTAAACTGGGATGACCCCTGAATCCACTAGGAGATTAGTGGAGGAAGGAGTTCCGGACTTAGGGATTCATGTACCCTCTGCCCAGACTGATTGGATGGCGGGGCCTTGCAATCCCCCATCACCCGGAGGAAGAAGGATGGACTGAAACTGTTAATTGTGCACTGTAAATAGATTGCTTGATCACCTAATCACTTAATAACTGAATGATTGTACACTGTCGGAGTAAGGTTGGAGATTGCCCTCACTCGCCGGGCCACTGATTGATTGATTGAAATTGATGGAAGTGTCTAATTTGATAGTTGTAATCTCGGGCGAGTTCTAAGTATTCTTGAACCTATTTTGTTTCTATTATAAAACCTTACCCGAGGTTACGACTTGCATGTTATCTGCGCTTATATATTATTATGCCCCTCGCTCAGTCTTGTGGAGACTGACACCTCACTTTTCAGTTTTGCAGGTAGTGTGCTAGGCGGGAGTCAGAGTTGTGTCTTGTCTTTTCTTTCGAGTCGTGTTCCAGTCTCTCCACTTACACTCACTGCATATTGTACTTTAATTACTGTATTGAATTTGCTATTGGATTAGTATGCTACTTACTGAATTAAATTGAACTCGGGACAGGTTTCTAGGGCTTTAGTTGAACCCGTTTTATGTTATTGTATTGAATTGATTCGGGACAGGTTAGGACAGGTTCATTGCATTAGTAGAACCCGTATTTACTTTCCTTGAACTTGCATTCATTCTATTGATATTGGATAGATAATTGCCTTACTTCCGCACATTTGTCATTGTTGATTGTTTCAGGGTTAGATTCCGCCTAGCTAGGACTGTCTTTTTATTGTCTTCCGTTCACTATGAGTTTAGTTCACGTATGGATTAGCCATTTCATATGTGGGCCGAACTCGTAGTGCGGGGGATGTGGTGCTCACATCACGGGGTGCTACAGTCCTTATTATTTTATTTGCTTTAAATTATAAGTATGGCTTCCTCAATTATTGCCTTAATAAAAAACAATAATTACTATATATGATTATCTAGGAAATCTTTTCATTTTATATTACATTGAAATACCCATAAATTAATTGATCTGAGTTATAAAAATTTATAAATTTATTAAATAGTTCAATATCCAATTTTGTACATAATGTATTTAAAATTTTCTAATTACCACAACCAAGTAACTAATTTACTTCAATAATTTGGTTGGAACCCTTTTTATTTAAAAAAGTTGTTAATACTTTTGGATTTCTTTGATCAATGATCTATTGTATCAAAAGCAACGATGTAAATTATTAACTAGTAATAAATAGGTTGACTAATAATTTTAAAATTATTTAGCAAAGAAATCCCGTCTAATTTTATTTTACCCTTTCTCTTACAAAAAACCCTATGAGCCCCGTTTTCGATTTTCTTGGATTTGTGGAGAAATTTCTAAAATTTCTCCAGAATAATACTCTCACAAGTGTGTTACCGTCCAAAAACTTGAAGATGCCTTCAATGTGGGAGCGTCAGGACTTCCTATCTCATTGCCCAAACCCCTTATATGGTAAGTTAATTTTTTTTATTGTTTTTTACTTTTTTTTTTTTTGAAGCTTGAGAAAAATAACTTAATGTTTGCTTATTTAGTGAATTTTTTGCTAATATGTTGAAACCCCACACCCTCTACTTCGATTATGCCAAAATATATTATTTTTTGGTGGTCCTTGTGTTGAAACCCCACACCCCCTGCTTCGATTATGCCAAAAATGTATTCTTTTTTGTGGTCCCTGTGTATTATCAACGATGTGTTGTAGTAATAGTACAATAAAAGTTATTTTTTTATGTAGCCCTTTTGCATGATATGGTTTTTACCTAAAGTTGGTCCAATTTGCATTTATTAATTAATTTTTGGGAAAATTTCATTTTTAGTCCTCTAAAGATAGCCTTGTTCGTTTTTTGTCCCGAACTTTTCACTTGTCTCACATTACATCCTTTATGTTTCAAAAAATCTCAATTTCAGTCCTTTTACTAACGGAAGTTAAAAAATTGACGAAAAAAGGCGCGTGTC
This sequence comes from Lantana camara, assembly GCA_037501455.1. Lineage (NCBI taxonomy): Eukaryota > Viridiplantae > Streptophyta > Magnoliopsida > Lamiales > Verbenaceae > Lantana > Lantana camara. The sequence goes on along the minus strand of CM074855.1, from coordinate 21,243,934 downwards.
AGTCACGCGCCACTCACATTAAAGGGAAAATATCATTTTTGGTCCTCTAAAGATGCTTTTGTTCGATTTTGATCCTGATCTTTTTTGAACTAGTCGTGCAGCCAGCTCCGATAACGGAATTCGGTGAATGTGGCATGAAAATTCATCTACTCGACGAGAGCTACAACCTGGGAGTGGTTTCATGGCTTGAAACAGCCATACGATGGAGATGTTGGTTGGTAAAGTTGCGGCCGACGACACGCGCAACAGACGCGGGTTTCAAACTTCGTTTCTGATAATTTCAGCGGTTAATCGGAGCACCCACGGCACGAGCATTGTAGTATGCTTCAGGATGAATCTATTGGGATTGGTCTCGAGGATTGACGTGCTGTTTTGGCGGAGATATCGTCGATTCAAGACGACAGGGTGGAGTGACTTTTAGGACCTCGAACGAGCGTTTCCGACGATGGAATGGGGTCAATAGGTACACGTTTTGAATGTCACAATGAGACGTCTTGAACAGTGGGCGTCATATCGTCTAATTCATCCGGACAACGAAACAACAACTGTAAAATAGAAAAGTTAAAAGATCAGGACCAAAATCAAACAAAAGCATCTTTAGAGTACCAAAAATGATATTTTCCCTTTTAATGTGAGTGGCGCGTGACTGACACGCGCCTTTTTCTGTCAATTTTTTAACGTCCGTTAGTAAAAGGACTGAAATTGAGATTTTTTGAAACATAAAAGATGCAATGTGAAAAAAGTAAAAAGTTCGGGACCAAAAGCGAACAACACTATCTTTACAGGACTAAAAATGATATTTTCCCTTAATTTTTTATTTTTTTGTGCATGTGGATGTTGGTGATCGTATGATAACTGTAAAAATGTACCATGGAGGGGAATTTGTGCACTATCCGGAGGCCAAGTATGTGGGTGGGGAGCTTAAACGTTTCGATTATTTTTCAATTGCTGATTTGTACCTAGGAGAGTTAGATGAGCTAGCTGGAATTTTAGGATACAAGGGCAAAAAAATGTTACATAGATTGGATAATAAGAAATGGAGGGAGATTTTGTTCGCTTCGGACATGCTCAAAATTACTGAAAATGGAATCAAGGCCAGTGAATTAATCTTGTATTTGGATACACATATGAACTTGGATGAATAAAATGAAGAAACCGTGCAGCCTCATGCAACCAAAGACAAAGGGGTTAAGTATGCACAAATGAACAAGATGACATGGTTGAAGAAGAGGACAAATGTGGAAGAATTAGATGTATTCTATGAGAGTGACCAGAATGTGGAGAAAGAAGATATGGTTGATGGTGATGTAGAGGATATGGTGATTGAAGAGTCTCAACTACAAGATAATGTAGTTGCAAGTGATCAATATACATCATCCGAAAGTGAAGAAGTGTTGGTTATGGATAGTGAAGCAGAGTTTGATAGTGCAAATTCTTCAAATGAAGAGCCTACAAGAAAGGTGAAAATGTTCAGAAGATCACAACTATTTGATCAAAATTTTGAGCTAGAGCTAGTATTTGATTGTAAGAGAGACTTTATAGATGCAGTCAATTCATTTGCAATGAAAACAAAAAGAAATTTAAAGGTCACAAAGAATGATGGAAGAAGAGTGTATGCTAAGTGTTTAGCACTTGGATGTGATTGGAGAATTCATGCTCTAAAGAGGGCAGATGGAACTGGCTTTGAAGTTAGGGAATACCAACCAAAGCATAAATGTGGCAAAGCATTAGAAGTTAAAAATTATACTTCTTCATGCCTTGCAAAAAAAATTTGAGCACAAGTTTAGGACAAATCCTAAGAGAAAAGTCACAGTTTTCAAGAATGAAGTATTACATGAGACAAGTTTGGACATTTCTAAAAATGTAGCCTACAAAGAAAAAGTCAAAGCATTGCAAAAGATTGAAGGTGAAGTTGTGGATCAATATGCATTGTTGTGGGATTATGCCAATGAATTAAGGAGATCTTATCCTGGTTCCACTGTTATTATGACAACAACAAATGGTTGTGATGGAGATGAAGGCAGAAATTTTGAAAAGATGTATATTTGCTTCAATGCATTGAAGCAAGGAGTTAAACTTTGGAGGCCTATAATTGGGGTTGACGGTTATCATTTAAAGGGCCCTAGCAAGGGAGTGTTACTTATAGCTGTTGGAGTCGATCCAAATAATGACTTGTATCCTATTGCTTATGCAATTGGCAAAGTGAGACCAGATTAGCATGGGAATGGTTTCTTAATTTACTGAAGGAGAATTTTGAAATAGTTAGAGAGGATGCTTACACCTTCATAAGTGACAAGCACAAAGGCTTAATCCCTACGTTTCAAACTGTTTTTCCTGATGCAATTAACAGATTTTGTGTGAGACATTTGCATGACAACTTCAAACATGCAGGTTTCAAGAGTTTAGCTTTTAAGAATATTTTGTGGAATGCAGCTAGAGCTACAACTATACCAGAATGGGAAGCTAGAATGGAAGAAATGACTTCTTTGGAAATTGATGTATATGCTTAGTTCAATGATAAACCGGCAGCCAGTGGAGCAAAAGCCATTTTGAGACTTTGTCTAAATGTGACATTCTACTTAACAATATTTGTGACACATTCAACTCTATCATATTGAAAGCTAGAGAGAAACCAGTTCTTACAATGCTAGAATTGATCAGGCAATATTTGATGAAAATGCTATAAGAATCAAGAGATTCTCCTAGAAGAAAATGGAAGCACAGACTGTGTCAAAAAATTAGAAAAATTCTGGAAATCACATCAGAGAATACTTCAACTTGCAGCCCCATAAAGTCTGATAATATGCACTATGAAGTCCAGGTGATTAAGGGACCTAGATACACAGTGAATTTGGAAAAACACACATGCTCTTGTAGGAGATGGGATATCTCAGGAATCCCTTGTAATCATGCCATAAGTGCCATAGCAAAAACAAAAATGGAAGACTAAAAACTATGTTCATCATTGTTATACAGTAGACAAATTTTTATAGGTCTATAAATATGTAATTGCACCTGTTAATGGTCCGTTGTTATGGACCAAAATAGGTTATATTCCACCTTGTTCTAATTTTGGAAGATCTGTTGGTAGACCAGCAAGAGCAAGAAGACTTGAGCTAGATGAAGCTCCTAACAAAAGAAAGAGAGGAACCAGGACTTAGATAAGGGTACTAAGACAATCTTACATGGTCAAGTGTAACTTCTGTGGTGACAAAGGACATAACTTCAGAGGTTGTAAGGAGAGAAAGGTAGCTGATGCAATAAAGGTAAATTTTATGACTTTTATTATAGCTTCTTCATAATCTATCCACTTATTATTTTGTTCATTTTCAGGCAAGAGGATTCATACCACCAAGAAAAACTGCTCCTGAGGAAACCATCGTTATGATCCTTACTCCAGGATATCAACCACCTCCAGAGCTTATAATGTCTCAATCCACGAGTTGTGTAAGTACTCAAGCTAGTGGAAGTGGTGTGCCATTGCTTGACAAGGGTAGGAGAAAGTATGCCACAAGAAGAAACTTGAATGCAGCTGTGCAAAGTCTATCTGTGAAGAAAAAATCATTAAAGAGGACTAAGAAACAATCTTCTTAAAATGATGTATGTGGTATGGTCTTATGTTGTCTTTTTTGGCCTATAAATCTCTCTCTTTTTGGATTATATAGCATATTGATAGTTTATGCTCAAACTGTTCTTAAACTATGCAGCATATGGGTTTTTGTATGTTGAAACTGGACTTGAATTTTGTGATGTTACTGCTGAAAATGTTGTAATTATGTATGGTGAAACTGGACTTGGATTATGCTGCAAAATTGTTTGTTATTGTTTTGTTTTGATGGGTGGTGCTTGTGTTGTTGTTTGTGTGTTGCTTGGTTAGTATAGTTTTTGTATGCTGAAACTGGACTTGAATTTTGTGTTGTTGCTAAAACTTTTGTAATTGTGTACGGTGAAATTGGACTTGGATTATGCAGCAAACTGGTTGTTATTGTTGTGTTTTGATGGGTGGTGCTTCTGTTGTTGTTGTTTTTATGTTGCTTGGTTAGTATTTGGAGGAAAATTTGAGTTTCTGTTTGGAATGGAGTATTAGCACGTGTAAAGTTGTTAATATGTTAGTTTGATTGCCAAATGGTCAATCCCATTAGTTTTCTAACGCTCGTTAGCATTTGGGACCACATTGGTTGAGAATTTTAGGATTTGAGACTAAATTGAATTATTCTAAAAGTACGGGACTAAATTGACAAGGCGCCAATCATGTGGGACTAAATTGACAATTTGGCCGAATTTGGCTTATATTTTGTGGATGAAATTTATTCTTCGAGAGATACTAAATTTCTTGGTACAAATTCATAAAAACAATATAAAGTTTATAAAATAATACTAAATAAATTGAAAACAATATAAACTGAAATTTAGTTTGTAATATATCAAGTTATATACTAACGATTACGTATAGGTAAGTATAAAGATGAGATTTATTGCTACATATTTATTTTAAAGTTGAAATATGACTGATACCAAATAGTTAAAAATAGTGATTGTGTGATATTAACTCAATGAATCTGGACCGATATCAGGTAAAAAACGTACGAGTCATTTTGTGAATTTATTTTTGCATTATAACTATCTTAATTGTGATGATATGGTTAGTCATAAATAAGATAATTAATACTGTGACTCCCTTCATATAAATCTATTGGTCCAGAGCTCAGAATATGAGGAAATAGAGAGACAATTATGTCACATATGTTGAATTAGAAAGAGTGAGAAATATAGATAGATTTCTGGTTTGATATTAAAAAATACCCTTTGGTATGATACAAACACGCATGGGTACTTGTGAGTTCAATTAGAAAACATACTTCTACACACATAACACACGTTTTTTAAAGTATCAACAAGACACCACACTCTATTACAAGAGTCCTAGTTTAGCAATTGAAGTGAGATTCTAGTAAGAAAACATACTTCTACACACATAGTACGTTTTCTAAAGTATTAACCAGACACCACATTCTATCATAAGCGTCGTACGTTAGCAATTGATTTGAGATTCTCCTGAAATCGTGGGTATTTGTAATTCGAAAATCTGTGAATTAATATATTAGATTTGTTCTGTATTCACTCTGATTTAGATTTGTTAGATTCTAGTATTCATCTTTGTATGAATCTATGTAACGATGATATTGATATCCAGATGAATATGTTGGATGTATTAACTAAAGGAACTCATGTTATAATAGATATGTTGAATCCACATGTTACTGATATTTATATCTCAATTAATATGTTTCAACATATATGTTCCAATACTTACATTCTTTTACGCTTATCTAAGTTATATATATACCATATGTGTATTATAAAATTGAATTATCTATTCTGTTCAATAACATGGTACTATTACAGAATTAATTTCCAACAATAATAAAACACAAATCATTACGGCCGGGCAATTATATGCCCAACTTTCGTATTGTCACAGACGTGGGTAGTTTACTTAGAAAATTTTCCCCTGTGATAATTAATCGGTCGTATATTCTTTAAAGTGGCTATAATTCATTGAGATCCTTACGTGGTAATACACAAAAGGTAACAACACTCTTAGACATAATAATAAAATATAGCCATATAGGTATAAAGAAAACTTAGAAATGATTTTTGGTGCATTCATTATGAGGTGATAATCAACCTAAACAACCCTTTCACTAAATTATCGCATCTATTCACTCCATTGATTTAATTTTGTATAAATTTTCAATCGCTACATAAAGCTTAGTTGTTTTTTTTTTTTTTAAATATACACGCACACTCAAGTGAAATGTAATAAATGCTAGCTATAGAAAGCCTAGTTAAGTGAATCAAAGTCGGCAACAATCTCTACATAATAATAAGAAGAAGAAGTTAAAACTTAAAAAGATAATATAATTTATCCTTGCTTAGCTTGCACACAGAAAAATTGTTTGAATTGAAAATGTCAAGGCCGTGTCTGGATCGAGGACCATGTGAATTAGCTGATTTTCTGACTAAATATATGAACACCAAGAGATATGGATCATTGTCAAACCACATGTATCATCATCCACTCACATCTGAGAAATCATGATTAAAAAAAAAAAAAAACCCACGTTCATTCAGGCAAGAGAATAACATTAGTTTATAATATTATCACTGCAAGATTTAATATCATTTATAGTTGATTATTAATGCGAATGTGAAGTGGAGTTCATTCAGGTAGCCAAACACATATTGTAATATTATATATCTTATCATACAATTTATTACATTCTTTAAAGAATTTGATATTTTAATTAGAAAAATTACATTTGACTACCTTAGATTTAGGCCTAATTACAACGAAATCCATTATTATCGAAAAATCACATTTTAGTCCCTATAAATCTTATTTGGTCTGAGGTCCCTTAACGAAATTTGTAAAAGTACACTTATGTCCCTGACGGTTTTATGAGTATTACAATGAATATATGACCAAAATCATAAAATCATCCCTAAAGTTTACAAAAATAACAAAACGATGACTTTAACAACAAATTAGGGGTATTTTTGGAATTACATAACGGAACCCTAGGCATCATAAACGGTTCTCAAAGTTAGGGACTAAAATGTAATTTCTCGATAATGATGGACTATGTTGTAATTAGGCCTAAATGCAGGGTAGCCAGATGTAATTCTCCATTTTAATTAAGTTCATACTCCCATCGTGTTTTAGAAAATACGAATAATTACAAATTCCTCGGTAATTTATTTTTCTTAGTTTTATAGTCAATTTTTATGGGTCGAGCATGTTCGAACCATTAGGTATAAAGTTCTCTCTACTAATGATAGTTGCATTTTAGGGATTCGAATTCAAGACCTCTTAGTAAATTAGCATAATGATGAACCGTTAAGTTACACCATTTAATGATTCCTCGATAATTTAATACAATTACGACAAAACCATCATATTTCACAAATTACAAGAAACACCCTGAATAGGATGTTATTTATAAAATCTTAAGAGTGTTGCCCATAACTTTTATTCGGAGTTTATTGCCCCCAAAACCCTGTGATGTGGCGAATTAGCACCTAAAACCCTGTGTTTCAACAATTAGCACCCAAAACCCTGTGAAATTTGAAATTTGCTCACCGCCCCCTTTTACCCTCAGGCGGTAATTAGGGGATGGAAATGTCAGTTATGCCCTTATCTCACTTTACCCCCCGGTAAACCCCATTCACTCTTCAGTTTCCCCAATTTCAAAAAATATCTCCTGCAATTCCGAGAAACCCTAGGTACGAACATTGCTGAAGCTCCTTCTTTCTGAGATTGGGAGTTTAATTTTTGAAAGATTGTGTTGGTACAAGACTTTTTGGAAGCTTTTTGGCGGATTGTGCTGGTTTCGAAAGCACTAGGTACGAACATTGCTCAAGCTCCTTCATCTCTATGGAATTTTTCATCTTTCTTTGGATTCTTGCTGGGTTGTGCGAATTTTTTTATCTTTCTTTGGATTTTCGCCGGTTTTGTAAAGTATTTTTGGTTTTTTAATTTCGAATATACAGCCTGGCGATTTTAATCTTTTATTCTGAAATTTTCCGAATGATTCTTAAGAAACCAAACATGGTTTGGCTCTGATTTTCAATGGTGTGAAGTGGGTCGATTCTCAATCTTGTGGCATTGTTATTTTAAATCGTGTTATGAGCATCATTCTTTTTAACCAGAAAACCCTATGTTGTTGTCGGTTTTTTGAAAATTTCCTTGATAATTTACTGTAGGATGGCTAGCAACAAGATGCATAAGATGTACATGAACCTGGATGGAGTATTCGCTAGGATAAAGAGGAGGAACAAGAAGTGGATGTATGTGAATGGAAGGAGGGAGTTTGCTGGAGAATACAATCTGGATTATTTGAATATGTTTGGGATGTGTGATATGTATAAAAATCTGGGAGGCACAGGGTTTAAGGTTGCTTTCTTTTACAAACTTCCAAACCTGAAGGTTGAGGATGATGGTGCTATTAGAGAGATAACATGTGAGTGGAGTATTGTGGAGATGAATGACCTTCATGGTCACACTGATGTTGTGGAGTTGTACGCGGTGAAGTGTGCTGGACCTTTATGTGCATTAGATGAAGATGGAAACGAAATCCAACTTCCTCCAGACCCTGAAGTTATTGCCCCTGTAAGATTTATCACATTACCAGGATTTCCTGCTGAGGAAGATGAAGAACCTGTAATCACATAGGAACATGGAGGTGCTGGTCAAGAAACAGTGGAGTCTTCAACACCACTTGGCACCGAAGATCCAGTTATTACGCAAGAACATTCAGCTTTTCCAGGGCATGCATCAAATGAAGATGAAGACCAATATAATTTCCTAAATCAACAGTTTGAACTCCATCTTGATGAAGACCAGACTTTCATGAAGAAGCTGCTGAAGATGGCCCAACAAAAGAGCACCAAGCTCCTGCGAGGAAATCAAATCAAAGCAGAAAGAGAAAAGAGCAGATAGTCAATGATCCTGATCCAGAAGAAAGCCCAGGGACTGATGATGACTACGAAGAGTCAGATATTGAAGACACTGAGTCCAGTGATGATGATATTGAAGGTGATTTTCCTGATGAGGCATTAGATGATATTGAGGCTAGTTCTGAAGATGATATTTTTGAGGAAAGAGACAAAAGCTCTGCAGCAATGAAAGCAAAGCTCAAAAGCATGAGACAAGGGAACAAAAAGAGGAAACAAAGGCATAAAAGAAACACTGTTGTTGATGATGATGAAGGGTGGTACTATTAGGAATAGTGCCATAGAAAGCCGATTGTATATCCGCTTTGTGCTTTTCCTTATTGTAATCACAGACAATCTTTGAATGAAATAATGAATTGAGGCAACACTTCTTTATATGCTCTTGTTTGGTATGCGTTTACTTTAGCTGTGCATGTATGAGAACTCCCCTAATCCTGATGACTTTAGGACTCTACCAATTAGGTGAAATGGTTAATGAAACGAGCCCTATATCACATAAGTCATGATTAGTAAAATACTCCAAGCCGATGAGTCCTACAGACAGTGGGAGTGTCAACCTGACTCCTCTAAGGCTTGCTTGTGTGATCACGCCCTTAAGAAGGACCACCTTGTTTCATGGAGGTGCAAAGTGTATAGTTGATACGTGCGTGATACATGAGGGTGCTTACTTTAATAAGTTCACTGAGGTACCCCGTGTGAGAAGATTCCTAAATGGGAAAGGAAGTTTCTATTTCAGGAAATGGAAACTTCCAGATTAGGAAATATCTCACGAGTCATTGATGTGATTAATTGATCCTTAGACTTGAGGTTCCTTGTCACTTTATGAGTTAACTCTGTAGTCTTAGGTATAAGCTTTAAAGGGTGTCGCCTTAGACAACTGATTAAAGGCTTATGCTGGGGCTGCACAAGTGATTCATGAAAGTGAATGAGAATCAAGAAAGGACCTACACTTGCATTTGCAAGGTGATCTCTTATTGTGTAAGTCATTCATATGCCATATGGAGTCCTTGGCCAAGGCAGTAGATCAAGACATCAAGAAAATGGTTTCTTGGATTGAGATCAAATGGATATGAAATGCACTTAGCTTTAAGACCGGATTATTAGGGTTCTGATTATTCCCTTGCCCTAGATCTTGGTTGAGAGATAGTAAGTAGGAGGATTGTATCTCACATGAATCAATGACTTAAAGGTTCTGTCGAATCCGAACATTCCAATTCAGTTAGGGGTTAAACACCTGTTGTTAGACTATGGTCGTTTAATCTGTAGACTGATTAATTAATTAGTGAATTAATTAATTAGGGTCACTGCTAATTGAATTGAGAACCTAGAGGGTCACACACAACTTGGTTACATGAGTTGAGGCTTGAAAATGATTAAACGAGTTAATCGGGCCTAGAGGGTTCCACACGTGTGAAACCACACGTGTGGGTCACGTGACTGGACACGTGTCATTGTGACACGTGTGCCACACGTGATTGTTTAATAAAATATTAAATAATTAATTAGTTAATTATTTAATAGACTGTGGTTTGATTTTGAATTAAAAAAAAAGTCTAATTTTGGAGAAAAATAATCTAGTTAATTAATTATGAATTAATTAATTAGATAAAATAAGTTATTTATTTTAAATAAATAAAGTATAAAATTATCCAAAAATAGTTTGGATATTTTTAGCTCTCTTGAAAGTTGATTTGAATTAGAATTCAAAGTCAAAGTTGGAAAATACTTGATGATCAAGTAATAGGAGAGAGAGGGACCAAATCCTTGCCCAACAAGGATTGGGTTCGGCCGTCCCTCCCCTTACCTATATATAGGGGAGCTCATGCTCCCCTTTAGAGCTAATTGACAATTCTTTTGGTTCATGTGTTGAACACCTTCCTTTCTCCAAGATTAAATAAAACCCTAGGTTAAGCCTAAACACTAACTAGAGAACTAGCATCCTTACTAGTTAGATTGTGATCAAGTTGGTGGACTATCTCTAGAGACTTCAAGTTAGAAGTTTGAAGATTCGAGCTTTACCAAGGAGAGGGGATCAAGCCGCGAGAAGAGCGTTCTTGGGTGGCTTGAAACACTTCAAGAAAGAATAAAAGAAAAGTAATTTTTCTATCTCTACGAATTTGGTTACACGATTGCGAGTCCAAGGTCCTTTTGTTGGGAAATTTTTAAATTCCGCTGCTTTCTGATTCGTGTTTTCCAACAAGTGGTATCAGAGCTACCTCGTAAATCGTGTTTCTGATTCGTCTCAATTATACAAAATTTGGTAGAAATTCTTAGGCTTGATGCGATTTAGTATTTGTAATTGTTTTAGAAAGCCTGAATTACGAAACTGTGTTTTTTCCTGAAGGTTTCTGAAAATTGGTTTTTGCAAAATTTAATTTTTGAAAACTATTTTAGATTTGAAATTGTATAAACTGTTTTTGGATTTCTTGGATTGGTTTTGCTTTTGAACGAAAACACGAAACGAAAAATACGGATTACGACGAACACGCGAAACCCCGCGCGCGAAGGAGTCGCGCGCGCGGGCTTCTCGCGCACCATCCTCCTGGCCTAGGCGCGCGCAGTGCAGCCGCCCAGCACCCTCCCTCAACCGCGCGGGAGGCCCTTCCGGGCACGCCGGCCGAGACTAGCTACCCAACCCCGCCCGTCGTCGCCCGCACATGGCCGGGAAGGGCCGCGCGCAGCAGCGCGCAGCGTGCGCACTCGAGCGACCTTGGCCGGGCGCTGTGCGCGCCTGCATCGGGCGCTGCCCTCTTCACGAACGGGCCCCGTTTTTCCTTCATAATCCGTTTTCATATTTCGTGCAATCCAGTCCCAATTTTTATTTTAATTTTAAAATTTTATTTTTGAATATTTATTTTAATTTTTTAATAAAACTTAAAATTGGGATTTTTGAGAAATAGAAACGGTTTATATTTTGGGAAAATACAATCTTTGATAAAATTATTAATTTTCAGAAATTAATTGGAATTTTATTTGTTTTGGTAATTTGGGATTTATTGAAAACTTTTATAAATAAGACTCGCATCAAGTCGTGTTTTAAGTCATTAGGACTTGAAACGAGAATTTTAATTTATTGGCTAAATTTAAATTCTCGCAAAAGCATGTTAGGTGATCATGGGTTTAGACTTATGTATGGTTTTAATTTATGCACATGGATGGTTTAAATTGGGGTTGGAGCCCTATAGTTGCGTTTTTCAATTGAGGTTGGAGCCTCACTTATGTGCGTACTGTTATGTGATTTATTATGTGGCTTTCCATATTACTGTTTTTGAGGCCGGGGTATGCCCCGTGTAATTGTCTAAGGCCAATATGAAGATTGAGCCTTATTACTTTATGTCTTTTTCTTTTTATTGTAATTTGAGAGTAGAGATAGGTGGTGAGGTTTTATTTTCATTTTGGAGACAATGCACCCATGGAGTAAGATGGACCACATTCAAGTAACAAGGAGGCCATAAGTGAAGACCCTCAACATGTTAGGGAGGGGAATCTCAATTGTTAAATGTAATAGAGATAGGGCTCGTATTTTGTTACCGCTTTCCCTTATGTGATTTAAACTGTTTATGTGGCATGTATGTTAGAACTTGTGATTGTGGAGTGGCTCCCACATATCACGTATAAGATAGGTAGAACCCATGATCATTACATGTTAGTATCATGCTAGGACATGTTATCTGTTTATGTGCTTGTTTGAAATGCATTTAAGTGTACTTGCATTAATCAAGACTAATAAAATTGGATAACATATATGTTGGTGAGGTCGAACCGGACAACTCTCCGGTTGATTCGAAAATTCCCATTAAATATTAAGCTAATTTCGAACAAATAGGTGTTTAATTCAAGATGCAAATTTTGAATTAAATTCCTAGCATTCCATCAATAGGTTTTAAGTTTAGTAAGTGAAGCTAGTTATTGTCCACGAGTCGTGGGATAACTAGTGCAGCTTATTAGTTCTTAGTTACCTAATTGATCATTTTAAATGGTCAATATTTCGTGATCAATTTTGGCAAGGCGATGTCCGCGAGTCGTGGGTCGTTCGAACTAAGTTTTGGTCATGATCTTATGATTGATGGGTCAAGCTTAACGCCTAAGTAAATATGGATGTCGCACGAGTCGTGGGTCCATATTGAAAGATAGGTGATGCAAAAACAATTACTAAGAGTTCTAAAGGTGTTAGAATTGGTAAGTTGTACCTACCTAGGATTCTTACTTAGAATGTCCGCGAGTCGTGGGTTCGAGGTAAAATGCCTAGGATCTTAGTACCCATTGGGAAACGTGTTCCTCTTAGATCTTTGGGAATTATAGATCTTTGAAAAACAGTGGGAGCTACATTAGATTAAAGACCTTATCTTTTGTATATAGTTATAATTCAGCATGCTCACTAGTTCTCTGTTTTACCATTTAGGTCGTAGATTCTGTGATTCTCTACGTGTTTTGAAATGGCAACCAAAAACCCTCTTGTATCGATACTCGAGTCAAACAAGTTGACTGGTCCCAACTATTCTGATTGGCTGAGGAATCTAAAAATCATTTTAGATTCTAAGAAGAGAACTTATGTTCTCTTCGAAGGGGAGCCTAGTCCCGAAGGAGAGGCTCCCACTCGGGCCGAGCGGGATGCGATTCAGAAGTGGAAGGATGATAATCTCCAAGCTCGTTGCCTTATGTTGGCTAACATGTCTTCGGACTTGCAAAGACAACATGAGGCCATGGAATTTGCTTGGGAGATTTACGACCACTTAGAGCAACTTTACCGCCCTCATGAACGTGTTACAAGGTATAACACTTCAAAGGAATTGTTCCACTTGAGAATGAGGGAAGGTTCAACTGTCCATGAATATAGACTCAAGTTTCTTGCCCTTACTGAGAAACTTGCTTCCATGGACATGCCACTGAAAGATGAGCTTTCGGTGGATTTGTTGCTGGCTTCGCTCCTACCATCATTCAACCCATTTGTCCTTAACTTCAACATGAATCATGCTGGTGCTACTGTAGCTGAGCTGATTAGTCAGCTTGTGACTGCTGAAAGCACGATCAAGAAGGACAATAAGGTTTTGATGGTGAATGCTCCATCTTCCTATTCCGGGCCTTCTAAAGGTAAGGGCAAGAAAGCCCAAAAGAAGAAGAAGAAACCCCTTAGGCCCACTGGCGGCATTTCGAAGGGGAAGGCCCAGAAGAAGAAGCGTGATCAGAAAGAGGATGTTTGCTTCCATTGTGGCAAAGCGGGACATTGGAGGAGAAACTGCCCAGAGTACAAGGCTACTCTAAAGAAAGGTATCTTTCTCGTTGAAGTAAATCTTTCTATTAATTCTAGTTCTTGGGTACTTGATACCGGTTGTGGAACTCATATCTGTAATGATGTACAGATGCTAAGTGAAGCCCAACAACTCAAAGAAGGAGAATGTGTCTTGAAGATCGGCGATGGCTCAAACGTTGAAGCTCGAGCTTTAGGCACAATTAGATTAGATTTAGGTAGTTTTGAGTTAGTCTTGAATAAAGTCCTTTATGTACCGAGCATTATTCGTAATATAATTTCAGTTCCAATATTAGATTGTGAAGGTTATGAAACTTATATTAAGAATGGTAAATATTTTATCAAACGGAACAACTCTTCCGTTCACATCGGTACTCTAAGTAATGGACTTTACCTAACTCAAAATATCAATATCATGAATATACAACGAGAAACGAAGCGTAAGAGAGATGACAAAGTTTCAGCTCCCTTATGGCACGCTAGATTAGGACACATTTCCAAGAACATAATTAGCAAGATAAACACTTTAGGATCATTCTCTGAAAATGATCTTAAGGAGTGAACTTCTTGCGAATCCTGTCTCAAAGGAAAAATGTCCAAAGTTCCTTTTAAAGGAACTGTGGAACGTGCCACTAAGGTTTTGGATTTGATCCATACTGATGTTTGTGGACCGCTTAGTGTAAGCACTAGAAACAATCATCAGTATTTCATAACCTTTACTGATGACTTCAGTCGATATGGTTATGTATACTTGATAAAGTATAAATCTGAAGCTTTTGAGAAATTCTTAGAATTTCAAAAGGAGGTTGAGAACCAAACTGGTCATAAGATCAAAGCACTTCGATCTGATCGAGGAGGCGAGTATCTTAGTGAAGAATTCCTTAATCATCTCAAAGATAATGGGATTATCTCTCAGTGGACTCCTCCGGGAACTCCTCAGCTTAATGGAGTTTTTGAGAGAAGGAATCGAACCCTACTTGATATGGTTCGTTCCATGATGAGTTTCACTGACTTACCACCTTCTTTCTGGGGTTATGCCCTAGAAAGTGCAGCAAAGATTTTGAATCTAGTTCCCTCTAAGTCAGTCCCTAAAACGCCCTATGAAATGTGGCATGGTAAAATCCCTAGCTATTCTTACTTAAGAATTTGGGGTTGTCCTGCTTACGTGAAGAGGACAGTGGGAGATAAGTTAGAATCTCGTTCTAACTTATGTTACTTTGTAGGTTATCCTAAGGAATCCATAGGATACTACTTCTATGATCAATCTGAGCAAAAGGTGTTTGTTTCCAGAAATGCCACTTTTCTTGAGGAACCGTTCCTTAAAGAAAAGAAAGGCAAGATCATAGAATTAGAAGAAGTACAAAGTGACCCCACGCCACCCACTGAAGAAACGTCCCCTACTGATCAACCACAACCAATCACGAATTTCGATACACACGAAAATCCTCCTCTAAGGCGTTCTGAACGCACTCCTAGATAGCCGGAGAGATGGTATGAATTCTTCCATGAAATCTCTCAAAAGGATAATGATCCTTTAACATATGAGGAGGCACTTTCAGATTCTGACTCTGAACAGTGGATAGAAGCCATGAAATCCGAAATGGACTCCATAAACTCCAACCAAGTTTGGACCTTGGTAGATTTTCCTGATGGGGTCAAACCCATAGGTTGCAAATGGATCTTTAAGAGAAAGCTTGGAGTTGATGGAAGCATTGCAGCCTACAAAGCAAGACTGGTTGCAAAAGGATTCACTCAAAGACCCAGCGCGGACTTTGATGAAACTTTTTCGCCAGTTGCAATGCAAAAGTCTATTCGGATCATGCTTGCCATTGCTGCGTATTATGACTACGAGATATGGTAAATGGATGTGAAAACTGCCTTTCTCAATGGTGACATTGATAAAGACATTTATATGGAGCAACCCATAGGTTTCACATTTAGTGGGAGTGAGCAAAAGGTTTGCAAACTCCAAAGATCAATCTATGGATTGAAACAAGCTTCTAGGAATTGGAACATTTGATTTGATGAATCAGTCAAAGCATTTGGCTTCATTCAAATTTCGAATGAGTCCTGTGTGTATAGAAAGGAATTGGAGACCTCAGTGCAATTCTTAGTACTTTATGTTGATGACATCCTTCTTATTGGGAATTCGAAAGATGACATGAAAGTAACTAAGTTATGGTTATCGAACCAATTCGAGATGAAAGATCTTGGTGATGTGTCCTATATCCTTGGAATTAAAATCTATAGAGATAGATCTAGAAGGTTAATAGGACTATCACAGTCGATGTACATTGACAAAGTATTGAAGAGATTCAATATGGAGTCAGCAAAGGTTAAGAACCTTCCTATGAGTGTAGGAACATGTCTTTCAAAGAAGATGTGTCCTAAGACCAACCTTGAGAAGGAAAGAATGACTCATACACCTTATGCATCAGCAATAGGTAGCATAATGTATGCAATGTTATGTACTCGACCGGCTACCGTGAAGAATATTCTTAAGTACTTAAAAAGTACTAAAGATTTATTCTTAGTTTACGGAGGTCAGAAAGATCTTACTGTCGAAGGATACTGCGATGCAAGCTTTGCATCTGACTTAGATGATTTTAAGTCAATGTCAGGATACATTTTCTGCCTAAACGGCTGAGCAGTGAGTTGGAAGAGTTCCAAGCAAACTACCACTGCAGATTCGACCACTGAGGCCGAATACTTAGCTGCAAATGATGCAGCTAAGGAAGGTGTTTGGATTAGAAAATTCATTCAAGAGTTGAATGTTGTTCCTAGCATGAAAGACCCCATTACTGTGTTTTATGACAACACTGGGGCGGTTGCTCAAGCAAGAGAACCAAGATCTCACCAACGGACCAAGCACATTATGAGGAAGTATCACCTAATCCGTGATATTATCAAAAGAGGAGATGTGCAAATTGAGAGGGTCACATCAGCAGAGAACGTGGCAGATCCACTTACTAAACCCCTTAGTCGAGAAGCTTTCCAAGGTCATCTTCAGAAGATGGGACTTAGAGTAGCTTTAGAATGGCTTTGACGGGCAAGTGGGAGATTGTTAGGAATAGTGCCCTAGAAAGCCGATTGTATATCCGCTTTGTGCTTTTCCTTATTGTAATCACAGACAATCTTTGAATGAAATAACGAATTGAGGCAACACTTCTTTATATGCTCTTGTTTGGTATGCGTTTACTTTAGCTGTGCATGTATGAGAACTCCCCTAATCCTGATGACTTTAGGACTCTACCAATTAGGTGAAATGGTTAATGAAACGAGCCCTATATCACATAAGTCATGATTAGTAAAATACTCCAAGCCGATGAGTCCTACAGACAGTGGGAGTGTCAACCTGACTCCTCTAAGGCTTGCTTGTGTGATCACGCCCTTAAGAAGGACCACCTTGTTTCATGGAGGTGCAAAGTGTATAGTTGATACGTGCGTGATACATGAGGGTGCTTACTTTAATAAGTTCACTGAGGTACCCCGTGTGAGAAGATTCCTAAATGGGAAAGGAAGTTTCTATTTCAGGAAATGGAAACTTCCAGATTAGGAAATATCGCACGAGTCATTGATGTGATTAATTGATCCTTAGACTTGAGGTTCCTTGTCACTTTATGAGTTAACTCTATAGTCTTAGGTATAAGCTTTAAAGGGTGTCGCCTTAGACAACTGATTAAAGGCTTATGCTGGGGCTGCACAAGTGATTCATGAAAGTGAATGAGAATCAAGAAAGGACCTACACTTGCATTTGCAAGGTGATCTCTTATTGTGTAAGTCATTCATATGCCATATGGAGTCCTTGGCCAAGGCAGTAGATCAAGACATCAAGAAAATGGTTTCTTGGATTGAGATCAAATGGATATGAAATGCACTTAGCTTTAAGACCGGATTATTAGGGTTCTGATTATTCCCTTGCCCTAGATCTTGGTTGAGAGATAGTAAGTAGGAGGATTGTATCTCACATGAATCAATGACTTAAAGGTTCTGTCGAATCCGAACATTCCAATTCAGTTAGGGGTTAAACACCTGTTGCTAGACTATAGTCGTTTAATCTGTGGACTGATTAATTAATTAGTGAATTAATTAATTAGGGTCACTGCTAATTGAATTGAGAACCTAGAGGGTCACACACAACAACTTGGTTACATGAGTTGAGGCTTGAAAATGATTAAACGAGTTAATCGGGCCTAGAGGGTTCCACACGTGTGAAACCACACGTGTGGGTCACGTGACTGGACACGTGTCATTGTGACACGTGTGCCACACGTGATTGTTTAATAAAATATTAAATAATTAATTAGTTAATTATTTAATAGACTTTGGTTTGATTTTGAATTAAAAAAAAAGTCTAATTTTGGAGAAAAATAATCTAGTTAATTAATTATGAATTAATTAATTAGATAAAATAAGTTATTTATTTTAAATAAATAAAGTATAAAATTATCCAAAAATAGTTTGGATATTTTTAGCTCTCTTGAAAGTTGATTTGAATTAGAATTCAAAGTCAAAGTTGGAAAATACTTGATGATCAAGTAATAGGAGAGAGAGGGACCAAATCCTTGCCCAACAAGGATTGGGTTCGGCCGTCCCTCCCCTTACCTATATATAGGGGAGCTCATGCTCCCCTTTAGAGCTAATTGACAATTCTTTTGGTTCATGTGTTGAACACCTTCCTTTCTCCAAGATTAAATAAAGCCCTAGGTTAAGCCTAAACACTAACTAGAGAACTAGCATCCTTACTAGTTGGATTGTGATCAAGTTGGTGGACTATCTCTAGAGACTTCAAGTTAGAAGTTTGAAGATTCGAGCTTTACCAAGGAGAGGGGATCAAGCCGCGAGAAGAGCGTTCTTGGGTGTCTTGAAACGCTTCAAGAAAGAATAAAAGAAAAGTAAGTTTTCTATCTCTACGAATTTGGTTACACGATTGCGAGTCCAAGGTCCTTTTGTTGGGAAATTTTTAAATTCCGCTGCTTTCTGATTCGTGTTTTCCAACAGGTACAGTGACCCTGAGCAGGATGAGAGATTTGACCAGCCATCACTTTCTGATGATGAGGCACCAAGAAGAAATCCTCATTGGAAAGAAGGTGACAGTGTTAACAATTTGAAATGGTGTGTGGGGTATGAGTTTGACAGTGTGCAGGTAATTTCTTAGGTTTCCTTACTCTATTTATTGTGAACTTGCATTGAGAAAATCTGTTTATTTGTATTCATCAATCTCTGTATGTGCTTATGTGCAGGTGTATAAGAAAGTGTTGATTGATTGGAGTATTGTGAATGGATACATTTTGGACTTCATCAAGTCTGAAAGGAAGAGAGTTACTGCAGGTTGTATGGATAACCATTGCAATTGGAGGATGCATGCCTCATGTATGCAAAACAGCACAAGATTTTAAGTGAAGACTTTAAAAGGAAGGCACACATGTGCAAGGAAGGGAGAAAATTTCAGAGGCAGGGCTGCCTATATTGGTGAGAAGATGGAGGATACAATTAGGGACACTCCAGATGTGACCATTGCACAGTTTGAGAGGATCATACAAAGAGTTCTTGGGGTGCAAGTCACATACTGGATAGCTCTAAGGGCAAAGAAGGTGGCAATGGATAGGATCAGGGGCGATTATGACCAAGAGTTTCATCAGTTATGGAATTATGGTGCAACAGTTTTGGCAAGAAATCCAGGAAGCAAGATCATTATCAAGAAGAAGCTTGATTCTGAACCTCCTATCTTTGAAAGGATGTACTACAGTTTGAACGCAATGACTATAGGCTTTGTTGCTGGGTGCAGACCAATCATTGGTCTTGATGGATGTTTCATCAAAAACATCTATGGTGGACAGCTTTTAAGTGCAGTGGGAAAGGATGAGAATGACAATTTGTTCCCTATTCCATTGGCATATGTTAGAACAGAAAATTATGATAATTGGATATGGTTTCTGGAAGAGTTGTTGATGGACATAGGTGGTTTGTATGAAGACAGGTGGACTTTCATATCTTATAGACAGAAAGGATTGGTTGATGCAGTGTCCAGAGTTTGCCCTGGGAGTGAGCACCGGTTCTGCTTGAGGCACATGTATCAAAACTTCTACAAAATCTGGAAGAGTGCTGACTTGAAGACTCTTTTCTGGAAAGCTGCCTCAGCAGGAACAAAAGAGGAATGGGCTTCTATTATGAAAGAAATTGAAGTGCTTGATCCTAAGGTAGATGACAGGGTACCAACTGCTTTTGAATGGCTGTCCAAAATTCCAGCAGAGCATTGGTCCAGGGCACACTTCAAAACAAACTGTAAGTCAGACGTTTTGGTGAACAACATATGTGAATCTTTTAATAATATGATCCTACCGTGTAGGGATTTACCTGTGATTAAGATGTTTGAGTAGATAAGGAAAAGATTGATAACTAGGTTTCAAATTAAGAAGGAGGGTATGGGTAAGTTTCAGGGAAAAATATGCCCAAATGTAATGAAAAAAGTGAACATACAATCTGATATAGCTAGGGACTGTTATCCTACTTGGTGTGGAAGAATGGAATTTCAGGTTGAAGAGAAGCAAGACCAATTTGTGGTGAATTTGGATACAAGAACATGCACATGTGGCATGTTTCAACTAAATGGCTATCTTTGCAAGCATGCATGCACATCAATCACCAATCGAAGGATGAACTTGGAGGATTTCGTGGACGAGTGTTACACTAAGGATAGATATATGAGAGTTTATGAAGAAATGATTCATGGGGTTCCTGGTAAAAAACACTATATCCAGGTCGATGTGGAACCTCTTAGACCTCCACACTTCACCAAGAAACGGGGCAGACCAAAAAAATGTAGGAGAAAGGGTGCAGATGAGCTCAGATCTAGTGGACCACGGAAAGGGCTTACACACACATGTCAAAACTGTCTAATCATAGGTCATAACAAAAGATCTTGCAAAAATCAAACTCATCCGAACTCAAAGTACTTCAAGGTATACCACAACCATATTATTTATTCATATGCAGTGAGATTAATAATTAATGTGTTATAATATTCTTACCTACGGTTGACCTAATTTTTGCAGGGGCAAGGTGGAGAAGGATCACATACTGCTTCAAGTGCTCCATCTTCTGCTTCCACCCCAACTGCTGCACCAACAACAAGGGCACCAACTGTTGCATCAGCAGATAGAACACCAAGGCCCAGATCTGTTTCCAGACCTCCACCTTTCAGTGCTCCCAGTCCCAGGTCAACCACTGGAGCTTCAGCTTCAGCTTCAGCAACTGCCTCTGCTTCAGCTTCAACAACTGCATCTGTTTCAGCTTCAGCAGCCGCGTGTGCTTCATCTTCAGCCTCAGTCTCAGCCTCAGCCTCAGCCTCAGCCTCTGCCACTGCTTCAACTCCAGCTATTCACCATACCACAAGGAAAGAAAGGGTTAGAAGACCCACAGAGAGTCAGGTTTTCCAGAGGACAAAGGAAAGATCAAAGGAGAAGAGGAATCCAAACCTTTAAAGTTCTGTGTTTGTGGATCTGAATTTTCTTCTTTATGCTACTGTTGGTGTTTGAAAACAATATTGTCACTTTTGATTTGGCCCACAATGTGTTTTTTTGATAAAACATTGATGGTTGTGCATGTAAGATTCCCTTGTCTGCCATTTGTGTCATGTTGTGGGGACCATGGTGGTTGACATTTGTTAATGTCTTAGCAGACTATTGTATGACTTTCTTTTGCTATTTGGAATGAATGACCAAGGTTACCTTCTATTATAGTTGTTGGCATTTTGTAATATGAAATTGCATGTGATATTACTGGATATTAATATGGTCATCATTTATTGCGTTGTACTGTATATTGAGATTGCAAAATATACTACGGTCATATTGCATCTTTATGATTTTACAGGGTTTTTTGGGCAAATATTTCAATCTTTCAGGGTTTTCTGGGCAACTTTCAGAACTTACAGGGTTTTCTGGGCAATAATTTTAATAACATAAATCTGAACATTCATATTCAAAACAACAATTGCATATCACAAAATCTACAACACTTTCATTTCTTCAACACAACAATGCACAGGACAACAAGCAAACACACACACACACATAACACAGAACATTAGATTGACATTGACATTGTTTGTGTTTTCAGCCCTCGTAGATCTCCATTGCAGGTTTGTAGCTCTTGATGCCACTTCACTGTCATTTTCCTCTTCAAGGTCTTCATATGCTTCCAATCGCGGCTGAATAGGGTTAAACCAACAAAAATATTTACACATACGATTTGGGCAGCAACAATACAACATTCCTTTGGATGGCTTGTTGTATGACTCCACAACTCTAATAGTTGCCTTCAATCCGCAACGACATTGCGGCGGAGGTGGGTACCTAACAGCGCATTCTTGATTCCTTCGTCTCAAATGAGGGCTCTCGGATGTGGTCGACATTTTCCTTCTTTTTCTGCAGACAACGAAGCAAAAGAGGAGATGAATAGTGAGTTTAATTTTGGCCTAGGGTTTCATTCACAAAATGGGGAGGAAGATGGTGACTCATGCTTTTATTATGTTTACAGAGGGCATAAATGTCTTTCCACATCCAATAAGTACAGAAATTCGCAATACCAATTGCATTTACTGGCGTGTGGCACAACGCACTGACGCGGGGTTGTCAGCGATAATTAAATCCAATCACAGGGTTCTCCATGCTAATTGTTGAAACACGGGGTTCTGAGTGCTAATTCGCCAAATCACAGGGGGTACCATGGCAAAAAACCCCTTTTATTCGTACCTCATTCACGATTGCTCAACTACTAAGCTTTTTCTTTTTCTTTTCTTTTTCTTTTTATAAATTGGATTAAACTTCGGAAAGTTATTCATAATTAATTCCATATAGGTCATTGTTTTTTCTAATGATGAAACTAAAGAGTGAAGATCAAAGGAGGCTGGTTGAGTCGTGCTAACTTTCCAATTAGTTTAATGTACACGAGTAAATCGGTGTAAGATTTGTTCACTACAATCACAACTGGGGAAGAAGATATTATATGCGTTAAAGAGGATTGTCGTTGTTTCTCCAGCTTTATCATAAGTTCGAACGCGTGATTGGTCTGGTCTGTTAGAATTTTATATAAGACGGGGAATGCCAATTACTAGTACTCACAAACGAAAGAGATCTAGTGACAAAGAGAGAGAGAGATGGCTGTCACTACAGTCACCGGAGATGGCGTCCCGCCACCAGAGCTTGAAGCTCCGCTGCTGGACGACGACGCCATGCACGGAACCGTTGACTTCAAAGGCCGCACGGCCAGCCGATCAAAGACCGGTTGCTTGAAATCTGCTTCTTTCATTATAGGTAATCCTAATAAGCGAATAAGGCATAATATCACCTTTGTTACTACATTGGTCATGAAATTTTGTTTGGATTATATTTTTAATTATTTATTTTGTAAGATAATATTATAATTTTATAATTTCATCTCCTTGGACCTATAATGCTATTTTTCTCATTTAAATCTGCCAATATTTTGTCTAAATGCCCTGCGAATCATCAAATATATCAATGTTACTGTCATCACGTCGAACCCTTCAATTTTCCAAAATTTTAAGGACTTATAAGTCATAGCCCCGTCGTTTACCTTTTAAAGTTTATCCCATTGCCATAAATTCTGATTCCGTTTCTTACTACAATCGAAAACTTGTGGTAACAAATTCAAGAAAGCAAATCAAATGATGCTAAAATTAAACAAAGATTTAGCTATAAAGGTTTAAAAGTTGAATCATTGAATTATATTCAGTTCGCATTACTTCAACTTTTGTGGTGTTTTTTGGCAGGAGCCGGTGTGGCGGAGAGATTTGCCTATTACGGAATACGTGCGAATCTGATAAGCTATTTGACGGGGCCGTTGGGTCAGTCCACGGCGGCGGCGGCGGCGAACGCCAATGCCTGGTCGGGGGGGACGATGCTTTTGCCACTTTTGGGAGCTTTCGTTGCTGATTCTTTTCTGGGAAAATATAGGACAATTGTCATCTCCTCAGTGCTCTACGTCCTGGTTAGTAGTTCTAACCAAAATTAATTTCGAATCTTAATCTACATAGGATTAAATAGATGGATTTTTTTTTTTTAAATTAATAAATAGATGGATGTTAATATGGTAATTGACTAATTGTAGCCCAAACCTGGTTCAATTAAATTGTGTGTAACGAGGGACGAGTGTCGTGTGATCGGTAGAAAATTGTAGGAGAGTGACAAATTAAATGACAAGTATAATACAGTTGCCATTATAATTGGTTGGATTCGGCAGAATCGGTTTTCGATTAGAATTTTCCTGTTAATTTCCATAAATCAAATTTAATTTTTTATCTCCACTCCTTTTAGTAGATTGCATGATCACAACTCATACATATTTAGACGAAACTATTTTAAATTATATGCCCATGATTTATGAAAATATTGCTATATCGAGACAGGGAATTGGATTCTTGTCCGCATCCGCTGCACTTCGTGCATTCAACTCCTCCAACTGCAAAACTGATGCAACCATGGCTTGTTCTCCTTCTCTGCATGAAGTTGTGGCATTCTTCTTCTCTTTATACTTAGTATCATTTGCTCAAGGAGGTTACAGGCCTTGTATACAAGCTTTTGGGGCCGATCAGTTTGATGAAGAGGATAAAACGGAGCGTCGAGCAAAAAGCGCATTCTTCAATTGGTGGTATTTCGCCATGAATGGAGGCATTTTAGTAGCATTCTTGGTTTTGAGCTACATCCAAGAAAATCTGAGTTGGGCTCTTGGCTTTGGGATACCCGGCATTCTCACGTTCTTTGCACTAATCCTTTTCTTGCTTGGGTCCACAGCCTATCGATTTCGTGTAAACAATGATGAAAGGAATCCGTTTGGGAGGATCGGTCAGGCTTTTGTGAAAGCTGCAAGAAATTGGCAGGTTGCCTCTGCATGTGTATCTATTCAAGTGGAAGCTCAGAAAGTTCTGCCTCATGGTGGTTCCAAACTCAAGTAAGTTGTTAACTCTTTATAGGACGGTCATGGGCCGACTTCACCCTCGGTTTCTCAAACTCGATATAATGACCTTTAGATTGTACGGTTTTCCCCGAGCCTTTGAATTTGTGTGATTCCTTTCATCATTTCAATTTGTGCGACTGCACCTCCTGAAAGTATTTTCCGATAGAGACAAAGAACTATACCGGCCAAGTAGTTCTTACGTCGAGATATTTCTTTGATTCTCAAGCATTATTTCCTCTGTTCCCTAAGCTCTGAAGTCATAGATAGCTACCTGATATTCTACAAGATGATCCCTAACTTAAAGAAATATATCATGATTTGAAAATTTTGTAAAAAGATCTCTCATATCTTTTACTCTTGATTATGTACCTTCATCGTGATCAAAATTCAAAACTAGCACGAAATTACAAGAAATGCACCAGGTTGCCAAACACCCTTCTTATTTGTTGTCGTTGTACCTCTTGATTTTCCACTGAATTAGCCATTCAATGACAGTTTTGCAAATTTACATGCTAGGCTCTTAAAATTTTACGTATTTTCTTACGCGAGAAGCATTTACAATTGTTACTAACAGGTTTCCTGACAAAACAATTCTCCCCACCGATGGCGAAAAAGAAGGGGAGAATGTATGTATGATATTGGAGGTTGAAGATGCCATGAGAATTCTCAAACTAGTCCCTATTTGGTGCTCATGTTTGGGATACGCCGTTGTGTCTTCACAAACTTCGACGCTGTTCATCAAACAAGGCGCCACGATGGACCGTTACATCACAAACGGCTTTCAAATACCAGCTGCTTCGCTTCAGTCTGTCATGAGCTTATCCGTCATCTTATGCATTCCTCTCTACGACCGTGTTTTGGTTCCTATCTTCCGTGCTATAACCAAGAAACCTTCAGGGATATCAATGCTTCAACGGATCGGAATAGGGGTATTTTTGTCTCTGTTGGCTACGATGATCGCAGCCCTGGTTGAGAGGAAGCGCCTTGATATGGCTGTCGAGTTTGGATTGGTGGATGACCCCGAGGCGATCTTACCAATGAGTGTGTGGTGGCTGGCACCTCAGTATTTGCTAATTGGAATTGCTGAGGTGTTTTCTGTAGTTGGTCTTCAAGAATTTTTCTATGATCAGATTCCGAGTGAATTGAAAAGTATTGGTGTTGCTCTATACCTTAGTATCTTCGGGATAGGGAATTTCTTGAGTAGTTTCTTGATCTCTGTCATTGAGAAGGTAACTGTTGGACACAGACATGGCGATAGCTGGTTTTCCAACAACTTGAATCAAGCACATCTCGACTATTTCTATTGGTTGTTGGCAGGGATAACTGCAGTTTCGATGGCTGTCTATGTTTACTTTGCAAAATCCTATATTTATAATAGGAGAGCCAATATCTTGTACTGATGAGACCTGACTTTAGTATAGAGTAACTTTAAATTTTGTTGCCGATTATCCCAGTATAAGCAACTATAATTTAGTAAGAGAACTATTCACTACGGGCAACGAGAACTTCCCCTTCATGTTTGGCGAAAATATAGATTTCCCCTTGAGATTTGAGAAATTACGAACATCCCCCTAAAGTTTACATTTTCTCTTACAAATTACTTCAACTGTTAATAACGGTGCTAATTTTTTGCTGACGTCAGTAATATTATTTTTAAAAATTCCAATTATACCCTTGGGGGGTATATTGTAATAATATTGAAAGTGCAATGATATATTTGTAATGTTAGTTAATTAAATTGGTATTTTTCAATTTTTCAATTTGTAATTTGATTAATATTTATACTTTATCTATAAGTATAGATTGGAATAAATATTTCATGCATGTTTATTCCAATAAAATATGATAAAAAAATTACATATTCCACTTTATGTTTATGTCTTAGTTTTATGCATATTTTGTATAAGTTTATTTAAACTTTGTTCGTTTAGAATAATAAATTTTTTTAATCAAAAAGAAACTCATAACAAACACGTTAAATTCACATAAATATACATCAGAACTATTTAAACAAATATTTCGAAGGTTTGTGATTTCTAATGCATGTACTTTAAATATGAATAACATTCCAATATAAACATGCATGCCCAATTTTTTTTATTTCAAGAAAATATTTGGTATCCGTAAACTTTAGGAATGGAATTAGTTTATTATTAAAACGTCAAAATATCATTAAGTAGCATTTTTTGTTAAACTAAAAAAAAAAATCTAGGTAAATACAAAATTCAAGTATTTACATAAAATCCCCAAAGAATTTCAATACTTACATTAACCTCCTTGTTTTTGGACTTTTATTACATATAACCCCTTGAGTTTTAGGACCTAAGGGCAAATTAGTAAAATCACAAATTCTGTTAAATTTAACGGAAGAGATAACGAGTCAGGGGGAATCCGTAATTTCTCAAATTATTTATAGTTGAGGGTCAAGGGCCTTTTGGTAATTGCAAATGTTGCCCTAGACACGTGGCGTAATGAGGAGTCTCTGGAGAGGATCTCCTACAAAAGCCTGCGAAAAGGTTGGTGGCGGTAACAGTGGCAGGTGCGTGGGCATGTACGGAGTGTCAGAGAGCTTTTTGGGGTTATTACCGAGGGTCAAGCACGCTCGGGTTTAGATAGGGACTTTGTGGGCTCGCTTGGTCCGAGGGGACCCTCGGGCTCAATGCAAGGCTGTGGGGGAGCATAGCTTTGCTCCTAGGATGACAGGGAACCTCTTTTGGGGGCCAGTTTGGAGTGCTTCCCCGAGGGTGGAGCAATGTCTGAATCCAAAATCTCGCTCCTACGCTCGGGAAGATCAAGGAGCTCGAGGAGTCCAGAGCGGTCGTTTCATCGAGGGGAATACCCAATAGCAAGGGAAGGCATGAAGTGCCCGTGACGTGACAGATGGCAAGGCGGGAATTGGACCACGTGTCACTTACGTGTCACAAGCGTAATTTGGCCTCATCATTTTGCCCCCTAATTCTGTAGTCCACAGTAATGTGGGCTATAGAATTCCCGCTTTCAAATCTCGAGGGTCCATTCTTGGCGAGGAAGCTATGCGCACGGGAGATTCGTTCTGAAAACTCATTTAATGCGATCTTTTCACCTTGACCGCTCGAAACATCATGCATTTAATGTTGATGGGGCGTGTGGGTGCGCCTTTTCAGGAAACGGCGTGTGGTTCTCGGGGCGTGTGTGACGGTTCTCAAAAGTGGGCAGTTACCTAGGCGGGAATAATTGCAACTTTTGAATTGATTACTCAAATCCCACCAACTCTTTCTCCTATAAATAGGGAGATGTATATCCCTTTCTTCCTTTACGCAATCCCTTCTTCATTGCACCCAAGCATTTACAGAGACATCCCGCATTCTTCCAGGCTTCCTCAAGCAAGTTCAGGCTCCTCAAGAACTTTTTAGGTAATTCCTTTAGATCATTTTAATTTTCTCATTCGCTAACCTTAGATCAGTAGGCAACCTCTCCTCCTTCATCCTCCCCCCCTATTCCTTCAACATCTTCTTTAATCCCTAATGTCTAAGAGAATTATAGAAGAAACTGTGAGGGAAATCGATGAGATGGCCAGTTCTAACTCTTCTTCCCATAATCCCACCCCCCACCATCAAACGGTAGAGGAAATGTTTGGAGATGTGAGAGACGAAGATTTAGATGCCGCAATGCAGGCCATGGGGGAAAGAAACCCTGGTGGGGTTGACCATATCTTTGAGGAAATGGAACTAGTTATGGAAGCAGAGCGACAGGGGGTAACTTTGCCTCTGACGGAGAGTGCCATGCATCCCCAACGCCGGACAGTAACAGTGGCTATCCCGGCCCTGGTTCAAGGAGATACACGAGCTGGACCCTCAGAAGAGCCCCCCGCCAAGCGCAGAAAGAAGGCACAGAAATCCAAGAAGTCTGCCGAGGGTGAGAGTTTTGGCATGCAAGCCACTAACAGGACCCCAGGAGAGATTTCGAGCACCATATCCATGGGGGATTTAGTTACAATGAGGCCCCCCAGATATTGGGATGAACGGTTCACTTATAGAATACCAGCTGCGCATGAGAGAGCTAATAACCCCCTTTCTGGGGAAATGGCGGTCTACAAAGACGCGGTTGAGGCAGGGGGGTTGAGATTTCAAATTTCCGTTCCCGTGGCAAGCATCCTCAATCTTTTGAATCTGAGACTTTCCCAAATTGTCCCCAACAACATAGCCCTCATCAATGCCTTTGTAGTTCTGATGAAATGTACTGGAAATGAGCCCTCAATCCACAACTTTAACAGCCTATTCCAGGTGGTTCGTTCACCACGCTCGTCGCCGACGACAGGCTTTTACTATATTCAAGCCAAGTCTAATTTGAGATTGATAGACTCGCCCTCGACGTCTTATGGAGCTGAGTGGAAGGAGAAATTCTTTTACGTGAGGCCCCCCCGAGGGTGAAGACTTTGGCATCCCACGAGGGTTACCCATGGGGAGGGGGCCCTTGTAAGATCCCGTCTCTATTCCCTTTATCATGGGCTCAGGAACTGGCCCTTGCCATGAGGAACGCACGCTAGCATATCAAAGCCAAATAATTGATGGATGATGAAGAGATCTTATTGTTGGAAAACACGAATCAGAAAGCAGCGGAATTTAAAATTTTTTCCAACAAAAGGATCTTGAACTCGCAATCGTGTATCCAAATTCGTAAAGATAGACAACTTACTTTTCTTTTATTCTTTCTTGAAGCGTTTCAAGCCACCCAAGAACGCTCTTCTCGCGGCTTGACAACCCGTCCCTCGAAAGTCTCTTTCTACTTCAGAATCCATTGTCGGGATAGCAATCCACACCAACCTAGATTCAATTCATGTTAGAGATGTTCTTAACAATATAACATAAAGAAAGAAACATGAAACGAGAAAAGCAGGATTCAAACTCCCTTCGAAAACCAGTTTTGCGAAAGTAGAAAACTGCCAGTCACAAAACCCTCGTGAAAAAATTCATCCTTCAGGATATGGACGAACGGTTTTCGCCATCTTCTTTGGTTCGATTTTTTCATTCGCTTCACGTCGGGTTCAGAATCGTTACATCATCCCTTCTGATCGTTTTGCTTGATCCCCACTTTTTGGTAAAGCTCGAATCTTCAAAACTTCTAACTTGAAGCTCTCTAGAGATAGTCCACCAACTTGGCTACAATCTAACTAGTAAGGATGCTAGTTCTCTAGTTAGTGTTTAGGCTTAACCTAGGGTTTTGTTTATCTTGGAGAAATGATGGTGTTCAACACATGAACCAAAAGAATTGTCTATTAGCTCCATAAGGAGCTCGAGCTCCCCTATTTATAGGGAGAGGGTGCCGATCCAAATCCTTGTTGGGAAAGGATTTGGTTCCTCTCTCTCCTATTACTTGATCATCAAGTATTTTTCAACTTTGACTTTGAATTCTAATTCTAGTCAACTTTGAAGAGAGCTAAAAATATCCAAACTATTTTTGGATAATTTTATACTTTATTTATTATAAAAATAAATAACTTTTTTTTTCTAATTAATTAATTCATAATTAATTAACTAGATTATTTTTCTCCAAAATAAGACTTTCCTTTTAATTCAAAATTAAACCAAAGTCTATTAAATAATTAACACATTTAATTATTTAATATATATCATATATATACATATACACGTGTGAGGCACGTGTCCCAAGGACACGTGCTCCTCACGTGACCCACACGTGTGATTTCACACGTGTGGAACCCTCTAGGCCCGATTAACTCGTTTAATCATTTTCAAGCCTCAACTCATGTAACCAAGTTGTTGTGTGTGACCCTCTAGGTTCTCAATTCAATTAGCAGTGACCCTAATTAATTAATTCACTAATTAATTAATCAGTCCACAGATTAAACGACCATAGTCTAGCAACAGGTGTTTAACCCCTAGCTGAATTGGAATGTTCGGATTCGACAGAACCTTTAAGTCATTGATTCATGTGAGATACAATCCTCCTACTTACTATCTCTCAACCAAGATCTAGGGCAAGGGAATAATCAGAACCCTAATAATCCGGTCTTAAAGCTAAGTGCATTTCATATCCATTTGATCTCAATCCAAGAAACCCTTTTCTTGATGTCTTGATCTACTGCCATGGCCAAGGACTCCATATGGCATATGAATGACTTACACAATAAGAGATCACCTTGCAAATGCAAGTGTAGGTCCTATCTTGATTCTCATTCACTTTCATGAGTCACTTGTGCAGCCCCAGCATAAGCCTTGAATCAGTTGTCTAAGGCGACACCCTTTAAAGCTTATACCTAAGACTACAGAGTTAACTCATAAAGTGACAAGGAACCTCAAGTCTAAGGATCAATTAATCACATCAATGACTCGTGAGATATTTCCTAATCTGGAAGTTTCCATTTCCTGAAATAGAAACTTCCTTTCCTATTTAGGAATGTTCTCACACGGGGCACCTCAGTGAACTTACTTATTAAAGTAAGCACCCTCATGTATCACGCACGTATCAACTATACACTTTGCACCTCCATGAAACAAGGTGGTCCTTCTTAAGGGCGTGATCCCACAAGCAAGCCTTAGAGGAGTCAGGTTGACACTCCCACTGTCTGTAGGACTCATCGGCTTGGAGTATTTTACTAATCATGACTTATGTGATATAGGGCTCGTTTCATGAACCATTTCACCTAAATGGTAGAGTCCTAAAGTCATCAGGATTAGGGGAGTTCTCATACATGCACACATAATGGAAACACTCAAAACACGTATTGGCATATAAAGAAGTGTTTGCCTATGATTAATCGTATATTATTCAAAGATTGTCTGTGATACAAGAAAAGTCCCAAAGCAGATTACGTCGAATCGGCTTTCTAGGGCACTATTCCTAACAATCTCCCACTTGCTCGTAAAATCCATTTAGGTACTCTAAGTCCCATCTTCTCAAGATGCACTTTGAGAGCCTATTGACTTTGGGCGTTTCCAAAGTGGATCTGCTATATTCTCTGCTGATGTGACCCTCTTGTTTACACATCTCTTAGGAAACACCTTTTCCTTATAAAGTGATTCGTAATCACGTGTTCAGTCTCTTGGTGAGGTCTTGGTTCTCTTACTTGAGCAACCATCCTTTTTATCATACAATATGATCAAGGAGTTGTTTTCATGCTAGCAACTTCATCTAACAAGTTAGATGGAGTTTCTTACCCAAACACTTAACTTAGTATTATATAATACGACCAAGTTCTCAACTACGATAGTTGAGTTTTGCAATGTCCGTCCTTGGAACCCTTTCCAACACATTGCATTACCATTCTGGTAGAAGTTGTATCCTTGCAATGATTTCATAATCATCCATGTTTGATGAATGGTTACATCAAATATCCTTCTAACAACAAGATCTTTTGGGCTCTGTAAACTAATACATATCCTCATTTCTTCTCAAGTACTCTGAGGACATCCTTTACAGAGATTTAATGACCTTCTCTGAGGTCATATTAGATTCGGCCTACTACGCTTAGTGTTGTGCCATATCTAATTTAGTACATAACTTTTCATACATTATGCACCCTTTCACTTAAAGGGATTTTGGACATTCTAACTTTCTCAAAGTTTATCTTAGGACACATACTCTTCAAAAGACACGTTCCATTGTCCATACTAAACTCCTTTTAGTACCGTGGTTATGTACTCATTTTGTGATAATCCTTTTATTCTCTTAGATCTATCTTCTATAGATCTGAATGTCGAGAATATAGGATAATCACCAAGATCTTTCATGTCAAATTGTTTCTTAAACAAGAATTGGTAACTTTCACGTCATCCTTGACATTCCTAATGAGAAGGACATCGTCTTCTAAAGAACCAAAATTGACTCTTACATCACTAACTTTCATATGTACACTCTGAGACTTATTCGACTTCTATCTGTGTCAAACGATTTGACTGTGGAATCGAATTGTCTAACTCCTAGAAGCCTTTATCAATCCACAGATTGACTTTAGGGATTTGCATACCTTATGCATACTCCCACTGAATATGAGATTTATAGAAATACCTTATTTCAGTCTCTTTCAATCTCATATTGAACAAGATAGTTCTCATATTCATTTATCATATCTCATAGTCAGAATATGAGGATGTGGTAAACATAATCCAAATGGACTTTTGCATTTCAATCGTCAAGAAGGTTGTAATGCTTTCCATTTACTCGAAGCTCCACGAGCTTGATCCTATCAGGTGGATCAACCAAGGTCAAAACTTGGTTTGAGTATATGGAATCCATATTGGATTTCAAGGCTTGCTTACACTACTCAGATTCCAAATCTGACAGTGTCTCCTCTTCAAGTAATTCCTTGGCTATCTAGGAACGCGTTCTAAACACGTCTTAAGAGAAGGGTTTCACACGTGTACATACTCTAAAATTTGGCTAAATTTTATCAGATGGGCTCGTTTCTTCTATATGTGGCGTGGATATTTATCCTTAAATTTCTTTGAGGTCTGCTTGCATTCCTTGAGAAAGATACATTCCTTGAGACAAACAACCTTTGTCTAAGGGAATTGCAGAAACAATATTCAATATCATTGTATAAACTTGAACTCATTTCAAACTTATCTCCCACTATCCTTTTCACTTAAGAGGATTCTACTAAATTCTTGGATAAGAATAATTAGGGAATTTAATATGCCACATTGCATAGTGCAACTAAAGGACTGATTTTGGAAGGTACTAAATTCAAAATCTCTAACTGCATATTCTGGGAGTTTATTCCTAGAATGATTATAAGTCAGTAAAGCTTGCTATGGAATGGACCATGTTGCATTAGATTTCATTCCCTCATTCGGAAACACTAAGGTGTTCTCGAATTAGTTTACTGAGAGATAATCCTATTATCTCTAAGATGAGTAAGGAATTAGTTGCTAAGATATTGGCTATCTCGATCATATCGATTTACCTATAACTTATGACTACTTCGGTTCCTAACCTCCTTTCGAAATTCTAAGAATTTCATATAAGTTTCGAATTTGTACTTTAACAAGTACATTCATTCATAATGATTAAACTGACGATTGTATCTAGTGCTTACATTAAGCATCTTACACTCATCAGTACGGATCGAAATCCACTATAATTTTGGAACGTTCCACGTTTCTTATAAACGGGATTCAAGAACGCTTCCCTCATGACAGGATTCACAGGAAGTCAACACTATAGGTTCATTTTCATAGAATGATCCTAAGGTGTCTGACTTGCTAATCCTTTTATATCTCAACGTTCCAAAGTAATTCGAAGCTTTGTCATCTCACTTACTTTTGTTATCTCGTTGTATGTTCAGAACATTAGTGCCTTGAGTCTTTGCACAACGGCTTATGCAGAATTGACTTAAGACTAGTAAATTCTATTCCTAGTAGAATTACTAAACGAGGTAACATTTCAAAGTACTCATACTCTTTGCAGTTCCCTTTCAAAGTCCTTATTTGCTACCATAGAAGCAAACGTCCTATTTGATCTCTAGTGTCTTTTGGGCGTACCCCTTACATGCCCCTCCATTGGGCTCTTAAGGGTTTCTTCTTCTTTAGGCCTTCAAGCCTTTAACTTAGGGAGTTTTAGAAGAAGAATTAACCATCTCAACCTTTTATTCCTTCTTAAGGATGCTCTCAACCATTATCAACTTAAATGATTAACTATGCTACATTAGCATCATTCTAGTTGAGCATAAAGGGTTTGAATGATAGTCGAAGCAATGTAAGCAATCAGTGCATTGAGAACTCTTTTCTCAGTTGATGATAGAGACCATAAGATCTTCAAATAAGATCTTTAGACCTTGTTCGTGTGCACTTGTTTCCTTATTTGGAATATTGAATAATTCCATAATGTTATACCTTGTAACATTTTTATGAGGTGGTTCAATTGATTTTAAGTGGTTTGGGAAAATCCATTCACCTCAAATTGCTTCTCTTTTGGCCCGGGTCGACTTTTCACAATTGAAAACTTCGCCCTTTAGAGAACGCCTTTCTCTAGTCGGATTCTAAAATGAATTTTAGGATCCGAAGCCATTTAGAGTTAGTCAGGACTTAGTCAACTTATTTGACTTAAGGATGGATACGAATGGGTTTGCATTTCATATTGTAGAGAATCACAGAACTACAACCTAAATGCTAAGCAGAGAAAATGTGGGCTTGCTGAATTATAACGATATACAAAAGATAAGGTCTTTAATCTAATGTAGCTCCCACTGTTTTTCAAAGATCTATAATTCCCAAAGATCTAAGAGGAACACGTTTCCCAATGGGTACTAAGATCCTAGGCATTTTACCTCGAACCCACGACTCGCGGACATTCTAAGTAAGAACCCTAGGTAGGTACAACTTACCAATTCTAACACCTTTAGAATTCTTAGTAATTGTTTTTGCATCACCTATCTTTCAATATGGACCCACGACTCGTGCGACATCCATATTTACTTAGGCGTTAAGCTAGACCCATCAATCATAAGATCATGACCAAAACTTAGTTCGAACGACCCACGACTCGCGGACATCGCTCTTGCTAAAATTGACCACGAAATATTGACCATTTAAAATGATTAATTAGGTAACTAAGAACTAATAAGCTCCACTAGCTATCCCACGACTCGCGGACAATAACTAGCTTTACTTACTAAACTTAAAACCTATTGATGGAATGCTAGGAATTTAATTCAAAATTTGCATCTCGAATTAAACACCTATTTGTTCGAAATTAGCTTAATATTTAATGGGAATTTTCGAATCAACCGGAGAGTTGTCCGGTTCGACCTCACCAACATATATGTTATCCAATTTTATTAGTCTTGATTAATGCAAGTACACTTAAATGCATATCAAACAAGCACATAAACAGATAACATGTCCTAGCATGATACTAACATGTAATGATCATGGGTTCTACCTATCTTATGCGTGATATGTGGGAGCCACTCCACAATCACAAGTTCTAACATACATGCCACATAAACAGTTTAAATCACATAAGGGAAAGCGGTAACAAAATACGAGCCCTATCTCTATTACATTTAACAATTGAGATTCCCCTCCCTAACATTTTGAGGGGTCTTCACTTATGGCCTCCTTGTTACTTGAATGTGGTCCATCTTACTCCATGGGTGCATTGTCTCCAAAATGAAAATAAAACCTCACCACCTATCTCTACTCTCAAATTACAATAAAAAGAAAAAGACATAAAGTAATAAGGCTCAATCTTCATATTGGCCTTAGACAAATACACGGGGCATACCCCGGCCTCAAAAACAGTAATATGGAAAGCCACATAATAAATCACATAACAGTACGCACATAAGTGAGGCTCCAACCTCAATTGAAAAACGCAACTATAGGGCTCCAACCCCAATTTAAACCATCCATGTGCATAAATTAAAACCATACATAGATCTAAACCCATGATCACCTAACATGCTTTTGCAAGAATTTAAATTTAGCCAATAAATTAAAATTCTCGTTTCAAGTCCTAATGACTTAAAACACGACTTAGATGCAATTCTTGTTCAAGAGCCTTTTCAATAAAACCCGAAAAACAACAAACCAATAAAATTCCAATTAATTTCCAAAATTAATAATTTTATTCTTTCATTATTTTCAGAAAATAAAGATTGTAATTTTTCCAAAATTTAAATCGCTTAATTTCTCAAAAATCCCAATTTAATCAAAATTTTAAAATAATTTTATTTTAGCAAAACTGATTTTAAAAGATAAAATTAAAATAAAATTTAAATCAGGATTTTACGGACCGAAAACACAAAAACACGAAACACGAAAACGGGCCCGAAAAGGGGCCTAGCCGCGCGAGGCACTTTCGCGCAGCAGCGCCCGCCGCGACTAGGCGGGCTGGGCAGGCGTCCCGCGCGGTTGCGGGACGGGCGCGCCCGGGACGGCTCCCGCGCGGTTGCGGGAGGAGCTGGGCGGCAACGACGGGCCTGGGCGTACGACGTGCTAGCACGCCTAGGCTCGTCCTTTTCGTGTTCCGTTTCGTGTCCAGGTTTCTCAAAACCAATTCAATCCAAAATTAAAAAAAATTCGATTTAAACATATTTCAATCAAAACGGTTTTCAAAAACACAATTTAAGAAAACAGTTTCAGAAATTCAGGAAAAATTACAGTTTCGTATTTCAGGCTTTCTAAAAGAACTCATGAATACCTAATTCGCATCTAAGCCTAAGAATTTCTACCAAATTCAGAATAATTGAGACGAATCAGAAACACGATTAACGAGGTGGCTCTGATACCACTTGTTGGAAAACACGAATCAGAAAGCAGCGGAATTTAAAATTTTTTCCAACAAAAGGATCTTGAACTCGCAATCGTGTATCCAAATTCGTAAAGATAGAAAACTTACTTTTCTTTTATTCTTTCTTGAAGCGTTTCAAGCCACCCAAGAACGCTCTTCTCGCGGCTTGACAACCCGTCCCTCGAAAGTCTCTTTCTACTTCAGAATCCATTGTCGGGATAGCAATCCACACCAACCTTGATTCAATTCATGTTAGAGATGTTCTTAACAATATAACATAAAGAAAGAAACATGAAACGAGAAAAGCAGGATTGAAACTCCCTTCGAAAACCAGTTTTGCGAAAGTAGAAAACTGCCAGTCACAAAACCCTCGTGAAAAAATTCATCTTTCAGGATATGGACGAACGGTTTTCGCCATCTTCTTTGGTTCGATTTTTTCATTCGCTTCACGTCGGGTTCAGAATCGTTACATCATCCCTTCTGATCGTTTTGCTTGATCCCCACTTTTTGGTAAAGCTCGAATCTTCAAAACTTCTAACTTGAAGCTCTCTAGAGATAGTCCACCAACTTGGCTACAATCTAACTAGTAAGGATGTTAGTTCTCTAGTTAGTGTTTAGGCTTAACCTAGGGTTTTGTTTATCTTGGAGAAAGGATGGTGTTCAACACATGAACCAAAAGAATTGTCTATTAGCTCCATAAGGAGCTCGAGCTCCCCTATTTATAGGGAGAGGGTGCCGATCCAAATCCTTGTTGGGAAAGGATTTGGTTCCTCTCTCTCCTATTACTTGATCATCAAGTATTTTCCAACTTTGACTTTGAATTCTAATTCTAGTCAACTTTGAAGAGAGCTAAAAATATCCAAACTATTTTTGGATAATTTTATACTTTATTTATTATAAAAATAAATAACTTATTTTATCTAATTAATTAATTCATAATTAATTAACTAGATTATTTTTCTCCAAAATAAGACTTTCCTTTTAATTCAAAATTAAACCAAAGTCTATTAAATAATTAACACATTTAATTATTTAATATATATCATATATATACATATACACGTGTGAGGCACGTGTCCCAAGGACACGTGCTTCTCACGTGACCCACACGTGTGATTTCACACATGTGGAACCCTCTAGGCCCGATTAACTCGTTTAATCATTTTCAAGCCTCAACTCATGTAACCAAGTTGTTGTGTGTGACCCTCTAGGTTCTCAATTCAATTAGCAGTGACCCTAATTAATTAATTCACTAATTAATTAATCAGTCCACAGATTAAACGACCATAGTCTAGCAACAGGTGTTTAACCCCTAGCTGAATTGGAATGTTCGGATTCGACAGAACCTTTAAGTCATTGATTCATGTGAGATACAATCCTCCTACTTACTATCTCTCAACCAAGATCTAGGGCAAGGGAATAATCAGAACCCTAATAATCCGGTCTTAAAGCTAAGTGCATTTCATATCCATTTGATCTCAATCCAAGAAACCCTTTTCTTGATGTCTTGATCTACTGCCTTGGCCAAGGACTCCATATGGCATATGAATGACTTACACAATAAGAGATCAC
This sequence comes from Lantana camara, assembly GCA_037501455.1. Classification (NCBI taxonomy): domain Eukaryota; kingdom Viridiplantae; phylum Streptophyta; class Magnoliopsida; order Lamiales; family Verbenaceae; genus Lantana; species Lantana camara. The sequence continues at coordinate 21,205,383 of CM074855.1, read as the reverse complement.
CTTGCAAATGCAAGTGTAGGTCCTATCTTGATTCTCATTCACTTTCATGAGTCACTTGTGCAGCCCCAGCATAAGCCTTGAATCAGTTGTCTAAGGCGACACCCTTTAAAGCTTATACCTAAGACTACAGAGTTAACTCATAAAGTGACAAGGAACCTCAAGTCTAAGGATCAATTAATCACATCAATGACTCGTGAGATATTTCCTAATCTGGAAGTTTCCATTTCCTGAAATAGAAACTTCCTTTCCTATTTAGGAATGTTCTCACACGGGGCACCTCAGTGAACTTACTTATTAAAGTAAGCACCCTCATGTATCACGCACGTATCAACTATACACTTTGCACCTCCATGAAACAAGGTGGTCCTTCTTAAGGGCGTGATCCCACAAGCAAGCCTTAGAGGAGTCAGGTTGACACTCCCACTGTCTGTAGGACTCATCGGCTTGGAGTATTTTACTAATCATGACTTATGTGATATAGGGCTCGTTTCATGAACCATTTCACCTAAATGGTAGAGTCCTAAAGTCATCAGGATTAGGGGAGTTCTCATACATGCACACATAATGGAAACACTCAAAACACGTATTGGCATATAAAGAAGTGTTTGCCTATGATTAATCGTATATTATTCAAAGATTGTCTGTGATACAAGAAAAGTCCCAAAGCAGATTACGTCGAATCGGCTTTCTAGGGCACTATTCCTAACACTTATATATTCCTCTGCGGGCTTATGAATGACCCTGATATGATCGCTAACCCTCCCGCTCGATACTTGGAAAGAGACGGTTAGATACTAGGAAACTAACTCTAGATAGGACCACTAACTTTGTCCCTTGTAAATTCTGAATCGAGAGAGTCTGACCCTCATTTTTCTCCTATTTTCCTTTTTTTTTTTTGTGGCAGGTACCAACATACTCATGGCGGGAAGAGGCGATATGCATAATGTGGCAGCTCTCCTGGCTGCTCGCAGGCCAACACAAAATCAATAGCAACAACAACAACAGCAGCAGAACCAACCAAGGCCAGGCCACACGGGCAGTGGCCGAGAAGACGGTTGAGGGGGAGAGAGATCGAGCGCCCCTACAAGGGGGCGAGGGGAAGTCCGAGGGGCCACCCCAGACACAAGAATTGTCCCTCGGTGAGGGGATAATGTTACTCTAAGGAGTGGAGACCGACCCCTCCAACTTGGTCCAAATGAAGCTCAAGGGCAGCGTTCGGGCGTTATTATCAAAGATCTACAAGAAGACCAAACCCCTCCATCGAGAAAGAGGAAAAGATTCCCAGATTCCGTCCCCGTGACCGAAAAAGGGAAAGAGGTAGCAGTCGGCGTACCCGGGGAAGACGAGACCTGTTGAAGCTGGGTCTTTTTTTGAAGAAAGAAAAAGTCAACAAAGGCTACCAATGTTGCACGTCCCACATCGAATATTTTTGTTTGGAGAGGAGGTTGAGAGTTGTATATAAACTCAAACCCCTTCAATGTTTTATTTGCAACACAAAGGAAAAAAATATTTATTTCCTTGTTTACTATAAAGAGGTTTAGAGATAATTCTCTTGGAGATCTCTTTGAGTATAGTATTTTAGGAAGTGAGGGTGTGTGAGAAAATATTGTGCATTGTATGGTGTAATAATTTCCATATAATGAATATTTTTGGTGGGGCCGTGGTTTTTCTCCAATTGGGGAGTTTTCCACGTTAAATCTTTTTGTTGTCATTCTCTTTAATTTCTCTGTTAATTTTTGCTTGAAAGCACTCCAAGAGGGAAAGGAAAAAATAGTCGATTTGTTTTATTTTTTCCTAACAAGTGGTATCAGAGCCAGGTTGTTTCGTCCTGGCGGAGTAGCAAGTGGAGTCCGATTCCGATGGAGTTTGCTAAACTTCTTGGCGGAGTAGCAAGTGGGGTCCGATTCCTGTGGAGTTTGCTATTCTGGTGGAGTTGCTTTGGGTACTTGTATATCTGGAAATAGTGGGAATAAGTACAATCTAAAAAGGTTCTGGCTAGGAAAGACTTGGTACTTAAGTGTATCCCTTGTGATCCACCTCTCTTTCCTGGGAACTAATTTAGTGGGTACTTTGCATTACTATTGTTCATTTATTAGTACTGATAAGCAAGATGGGGACAAAATTTGAGATTGAGAAATTTGATGGGAGAATTAATTTTGGCTTGTGGCAAGTGAAAGTCAAGGATGTGTTAATCCAATCTGGATTGCACAAGGCATTGAAAGGGAGATCAACCAGCGGAAAAGATGACAAGGATTCAGAAAATTTGAAGGCAGTAAAGACTCAGAAAAATCCAAAATTACTGATGAAGAATGGGAAGAGCTAGACATGAAAGCTGCAAGTCAAATTCGCTTGTGTTTAGCTAAGAATGTTCTTGCTAATGTGATTGGATTGTCTACATCAAAGGAGTTGTGGGAGAAACTTGAAGAGTTGTACCAAACCAAAAGTATTTCAAATAGGTTATATTTGAAGGAGCAATTTCATAAATTACAAATGGATGAAGGTACAATTATTTCTGATCATCTGAGTGTCTTAAATGGGATTGTTTCTGAATTGGAATCTATTGGAGTGAAAATTGATGAGGAAGACAAGGCACTTCGACTCATCTGGTCTCTTTCATCTTCCTACAAGCATATGCAACCAATTTTAATGTATGGGAAGGAAACTGTGATTTTCTCAGAAGTGACAAGCAAATTGATTTATGAGGAAAAAAGACTGAAGAATGGAGATGAAAAATCTCGGGAAGATTCAGCTCTTGTTGTTGAAGGAAAATGGAAGCAAAATAAAAGCTCCAAGAAGAAGGTCGTTTGCTGGAATTGTAATCAACCGGGACATGTTAAGAATAAATGTCCAAATAATGGGGCTAGTTCGGCTGGAAGCTCCAAAGGAAATGCTGCCAATGTTGTCTTCCTAAAAAAGGGGGATGATATTTCTTTGTAAGCAAGATGAAAATCCTCATGGCATGAATGCTACCTTTAGAATTGCCATGGAAGAGGATGTTTAATTGGTAGCTGGTCCACAAGTTTGCACATGGGCATTGGTTGATAGGTGATGCAAGGTGTGTGGTGGAAAGGATGTCGATGGCTAATGAACTCTCAAGAAATCAACAAGAGGGTTGCACCATAAGTTATTAGCAAGTTTTTTCGACATGTGCCGAATATGAAATTCTTTAAATTGGGAAGTAATTTCAAGTGAAAATTCTTAGATTGGTTTTTCAATCTGAGTGGATGTACTCTTTATGGTGGGGGTATGGTAATTCTTGAATTTAGAATTATGATTGTCAGTAGCAGACAATGTGAAAGTTGCAGTTACACATGGTTGGCCGAGTTTAAAGTCAGGTGGAGAACTGATATTGTTATGCGTTGCTAGACAACTATAAAGGGCTAACGGATTGCTTTTTTCTTCTCTTCAAAAGGTGGAGATTTGTTAAAGCTGGGTCTTTTTTTGAAGAAAGAAAAAGTCAACAAAGGCTACCAATGTTGCACGTCCCACATCGAATATTTTTGTTTGGAGAGGAGGTTGAGAGTTGTATATAAACTCCAACCCCTTCAATGTTTTATTTGCAACACAAAGGAAAAAAATATTTATTTCCTTGTTTACTATTAAAGAGGTTTAGAGATAATTCTCTTGGAGATCTCTTTGAGTATAGTATTTTAGGAAGTGAGGGTGTGTGAGAAAATATTGTGCATTGTATGGTGTAATAATTTCCATATAGTGAATATTTTTGGTGGGCCCGTGGTTTTTCTCCAATTGGGGAGTTTTCCACGTTAAATCTTTGTGTTGTCATTCTCTTTAATTTCTCTGTTAATTTTTGCTTGAAAGCGCTCCAAGAGGGAAAGGAAAAAATAGTCGATTTGTTTTATTTTTTCCTAACAAGACCTCCTCTTCCGAGGGGGACCATGTCTGGGATTTCGAGCACAATGGGGACACATCCTATCAACGGTCTCCTTCCGCAGGCCCTACTCTCTTGCTGGACTGCCCCTTGATGCGGAATTTAGTCCAAGGAATCTACCACAAACTGCAATTCACCGGCGACCACAGAAAACTTTTTGGTCAGAGCACAAACCAGGTCGTTGAGGACCTTTGTCACGAACTCGTAGCTGTAAGTGTTTTATTATTCCTTAAAGTGTTCAGAGACTTCTAGTTATATGTTTTCTTCTGAAAATTTGCTTAAGTGTTGTTGGATTATCTTGCAGGAAGTCCTCCCGAGGGTCAAGAACCTTAAACAGCGCTAGAGCAAAGCCAAATACAAGAAAATGGTGTTCACTGCCAACCCTGCCCAACTCCAAGAGAAGAATGACGTGCTGAGGGCCAAGCTTGAGTCCCTCGAAATTGAGCATCAGAAACTCAAGAAAGAGTTGGAGAAAAGGGAGGAGTCTCGTAAAAAGGCTCGCGCTGACGTGACCCGATACAAAGACATCAATGCATGCCTAGCCAAGGACCTAGATGAGCGGATCCTCCAGCTTAATGCCACCAAGAAGTAATATACCGAGCCCACCAAGAAGGTCTGCGAAGAAGAATTCCAAAGGCTGCTTCCCGAGCACATATCTGAGGCCAACCGCGAAGCTCTTCCCAAGTTCTGCCATTCTAAGCCTTCAACTTCGCTGCCAATCTACATTGTTACGATAACGCTCAAAAGGCCTTCAACCTGGTGGTTGCTCAGCTGATCATGCTCGGTTTGGCGAAACCCGAGGCTCGGGGACATTGGTACCTGAGACTGCAGTATGATGAGGACTTGAATCCCCCCGCGGCGGATGAGGGCAATCCTGAAGACAATTTTTCGGAGCCAGAATATAACGATCTGGTGGCTTTGGTGCAGGAGGAATTTGTGAAGTCACACGAGTCTACCGAGGCGCCCATGATAGAAGAAAATATCGAGGGGGTCAATGATGCTGTAACTACCCTCGAGGGCCTAACTGCTGCCGTTGTTCAAACTCAGGCTAACGAGGACACTCCCGCTCCAGAGGTCGAGACCGTTACGCCTCAGGGTGACTCAACGCCCAACGCTCAAATGCCAAATGCCCAAGCGCCCAATCCAATAGCTGAGGTGGTGGATCTCGAAGGCGGCCAGGCTCAGGATGCCCAACTGTAATCTGCTTCTCTTGTGTGAAAAACTTGTCATCTTTTGTTGCGACTTTATGCTTTTCTTTACTTTTCATGCTTCCTAGGGGCTAGAATGCCCCTCAATTTGTACTTGGAGCGTGGGCTGCCTCGTTTTTCTGTCTAATGAAATGGTCGTTGGTTCTGCAATAAATGTTTTTATCTTTTGCCTTCATATTTACTTTTGCATGTTTGTCTTCTTTTTTTTTTTTTTTTTAAATTCTGACATTAGAGATTTGAGAAATTTGGCCACTTAATAAATTCTTTGTGTGGAAATTTCCTTAAGAAATTTGTTTAATAAAGAATGCGAGGGACCCATTTTGAGGGTGCCCTGGTTACTTAGTAAATTTCTTGTGTGGAAATTTCCTTAAGAAATTTATTTAATAAAGAAATGCCAGGGACCCATTTCCGAGGGTGCCCTAGTTACTTGGTAAATGTCTTGTGTCGAAATTTCCTAAGAAATTTGTTAATAAAGAAACGCGAGGGACCCATTTCCGAGGGTGCCCTGGTTACTTGGTAAATTTCTTGTGTAAAAATTTCCTAAGAAATTTGTTAATAAAAGACGCGAGGGACCCATTTCGAGGGTTCCTTGGTTACTTGGTAAATTTCTTGTGTGGAAATTTCCTAAGAAATTTGTTAATAAAGGACGCGAGGGACCTATTTCGAGGGTGCCCTGGTTACTTGGTAAATTTCTTATGTGGAAAATCTTCCCAAGAAATTTGTTAAGTGTTCCACCGCTCCGAGCACCAGTCGCCTAAGACCTGTGGGGCAAGCGGCCTAGGTACCCAAGGGGGGATTGAATAGCATGTTGTACAGTGAGCTCTATACAAAAATTTCTTGTCTAAAAGAAATAGATTCCCTTAATTTCCTTCATTAATAGAAAATTACATTGAGCCCAGATATGGGGTCTTACAAAAATAAGTGCAAGAAATTTACACATAGAACTGTTGAAGATTGCATGTGTTCCATGGTCGAGGGAGGCGCTCGCCTTGAAGCTTTTCAAGTAAGTAAGTGTTATTGGTCCTTACTTGGATGACTCTGAATGGTCCTTCCCAGTTTAGGTCTAACTTACCCACGTGCTTTGATACTTTAACTTTCTTCAGAACCAAGTCCCCTAGTTGGAAGGTTCTCTTCTTGACACGCTTGTGGTACTGCTGAGCCATTGAAGCCTTGTACCTATGGATACTCGTCCAAGCGCTAACCCTCATTTCCTCTAACAGGTCCAGTTTTAAACGTCCTATTCTCCTCATTAGAGCTATGCTCGAAATATGCAGCGCGAGCGGACTCCTGAGAAATTTCCGCGGGTATCATAGCCTCTGATCCATATACGAGGGAATAGGGAGTTTCCCCTATGGCCACTTGAGGAGTTGTACGGTAAGCCCATAGTGCTCCTTGCAGCTTTTCAACCCTTTTACCTTTCTTTCTTTCAAGCATTGTTTTCAAATGTTGTAAGATGATTCTATTAGTAACCTCAGCTTGACCGTTGGCTTGAGGGTGCCCCACGGAAGTGAATCGTTGTTCAATACCCAATTTCGAGCACCACTCTCGGGTATCTGCCGCGATTAATTGGGATCCATTGTCATAAATCAGCACCCTCGGAATACCATATCTGTAAATGACGTTTTTCCATATGAAGTCCCTAACGACACGGAAAGTGATTTTGGCAACTGCTTCTGCATCTGCCCATTTCGTGAAGTAGTCCACAGCTAAGATGACAAATTTCTTTTGTCCCACAGTGATTGGAAAGGGCCCCACTATGTCAATTCCCCATTGATCAAAGGTCCAGGCTACATCTATGGGGATCATTTGAGACGCAGGCAGTTGTGGAACGTTGGCATGGAACTGGCATTTTGGGCATTTCTTGGAGAATGTGATTGCATCTTGTTGGACCCTGGGCCAATAGAAGCCACTCGTTAACACTTTCTTAGCGAGTATACGCCCCCCAGAGTGATTTCCACAACTTCCACTCTGAATATGTTCCAAAACTTCTTTGGCTTGTGAGGGCCTTAAACATTTCAGCGGAGGACCCTGATATGACCGCTTGAAAAGCCTTCCCTCCTGATCAAGGGAAAACCGAGGGGCCTTGTTCCTGATCTTCCTTGCTTCCACCTTGTCCGTAGGGTAAACACAGTCCATAATGAACCTGATGATATCATCGAGCCAATTGGGCTTGGATGGGTCGATTATGGTTACTTTATGAGCGCGGGCCTTTTTCTTTATCAGAGGTTCTTCTGTTCTTAGAAAAGTAATGGTGTGATCACACGATCCTCCGAGGGCGAGGCGAATTTCGAGAGGGCATCCGCACGCTCATTTTCCATCCTCGGAACCTGCAACAAATTAAACTCTTTAAACTTGCCTATGACTTCACTAGCCTTTTCCAAGTACTGCACCATGGTGGCTTCTTGAGCCTCATATGTTTCTTCAATCTGGCTCGTGATCAGTTTTGAGTCAATGTAGGTAGTGATTTAGGAAGCTCCATTTTGGAGAGCAATTTCCAGCCCTTGGATGAGAGCTTCATACTCTGCCTCATTGTTGGTAACTTGAAAATCCAATCTGATAGGGAAATCTATCTCAACTCCATGGGGAGTCTCTAAGGGTCACCCCTGCTCCTCCCCCCGAGAGGTCAAGGAGCCATCAGTGTGTAGGAGCCAAAGACCATTATCCCTTCACCGATACGAGATCTAGGCCAAAGCGTTCAACCAGCAAATCGGCAACCACCTGTGCTTGCATGGCTGCCCTCGGTTCTTAGCTAATGTCAAACAAGCTCAATTCAATTTCCCACTTGATTAACCTTCTAGAAACATCGGGTTTTGATAAGACCTGCCTCAGTGGTTGGCCCGTAAGCACCGTAATGGAATAAGCCTAAAAGTACGACCTTAGCCTTCGCGACGTATTTATAAGGGCAAAAGCAAATTTCTCAATCTCTAAGTACTTCCTTTCCGCGCCCTGTAGGGTTTTACTCCAATAATTTACTGGTAGGTCCTTAGCTCACGCAGAGCCACGAGGACCGCGGTCGTCGCTTCTTGGGAAACCGAGAAGTAAAGGAAGAGATTTTCATTCTCGGTCGGTTTCGTTAGCAATGGTGCGCATGAGAGGTAGGCCTTCATATCTTGTAATGCTTTCTCACATTCCTCAGTCCAGGTAAAGTTCCTGGCACCACGCAGAATTTTAAAGAACGGTAAATTCCGATCTGCTGAGCGCGATATGAACCGGTTCAAGGAGATTATCTTTACTACCAAGACCTGTACTTCCCTGACATTCCGAGGGGAAGGGATTTCCATGATGGCTTTGATTTTTTCAGGATTGGCTTCAATTCCGCGCTGACTAACCACATACCCCAGAAATTTACCCCCGCGGACCCCCGAATGTGCACTTCGAAGGGTTCAATTTCATGTCATAGTTACGTAGTATATCAAAGGTTCGTTTTAGGTCCTCCAGGTGAGAACGTTCACGCTCGCTCTTGATAATCATATCGTCCACGTAGAGCTCCATGGAACCGGCTATTTCACACTCGAACATTTTATTGACGAGGCGTTGATACGTTGCCCCTGCATTCTTTAACCCAAACGACATGACCAAGAAGCAATACACTCCTATGTGCCCCACAAAGGAAGTTTTTGGGCGATCCTCAGGAGCTACAAAGATCTGATAATATCCCTGGAACGCATCCATCATGCTCATCAATTCTCACCCGGCAGTCGAATCTACTAGCTGGTCAATCCGGGGCAAAGGGTACGGATCTTTGGGGAAGGCTTTGTTGAGGTCCGTAAAATCATTGTACATTTGCCATTTGTTGGAACTTTTTGGCACGAGAACAACATTACAAAACCATTCTGGATACAAGATGGGCTCGATGTACTGAGCCTCAAGGAGCTTGTTCACTTCCTCCTCAATAATCTTTCGCCGAAAGCCATTGGTATCCCTCTTTTTTTGTTTGATAGATTTGAAAGCGGGGTCCACGTTGAGCCTGTGGACAATAATGTTGGGGTCAATTCCAGTATGATCCAACGATTTCCACGTAAAGACGTTACTATTGTCCCTAAGAAATTCAATCATCATGATCTACGAAGGCCCTGAGAGGTTGGAGCCGATTTATGTAGTTTTATCCTTGTTGCCCAGCTCCAGTTCAGTTGCCATGAAATTTTCTGTGGGCTCGATTCGCACCTCGGGGCGGGGGATTTCTAGCGCTCGTTTCTTTCCTGTGAGGAGGATGCCTCCAATGCCCCGAGTGGACCAGCTTCGGAGTTGTCTTTCCCACTCACTGATTTCTTTTTGTTTTTCTTCATGTAGAGTTTCACTCGTTTTCTTGTGGGGCCATCTTCGTCGAGATTGGGAAAATCCACCGATTTCTTAGTGGACCCAATCTGAAAAGTCTTTTTGGCTTTCGGCTTCTTGAGGGACTATATATAACACTCCCATGCCTCCTTGACATTGCACAGGATTTCGCCCATCCCCTCAGCAGTGTTGAATTTGATCTTCTGGTGGTAGGTGGAAATGATCTCCTTGAAATCAACAAGGGCCAAGCGCCCGATGATGATGTTGTAAGGGATCTCAATCTCCACCACCGCATAGGTGACCATCAGAGTCTTCCGCTATGGAGCATGAACAAAAGATGTGGTCAAGCGAATTTGTTCGCGAGGGACAACCTCCGAGCCTCCAAAGCCAATGAGGGTTGTTCTGATAGGTTCGAGGGGAATGTTGGTGATATTCATTTTTTGGAAGGTTGAGTAGGGAGAACATTCACAGAGCTTCCACTGTCGACAAGGACCCTCTTTACAATGTGATTATGCACGTCTAGGCTAACCACCATAGGACAGTCAGAGGATTCACTGATCTCATGGGGCGTTACAATATGTTCCAGGTCCCTATCACTGAATCCCATCACCTTATTCCCCTTGGAGTTGGGAGCACCTGAGTCTTGGATAGCATAAACATGTTTGGGCACCGAGGGCCATTAATCGTAACTGTGGACGTAACGGCGGTGGGAGGCGTTGGAATCTCCCCCCGATGGCCCCCAACAATCATGTGGATAACCGTAATGGGGCATTTTTTTGCTCAGACATTTTTTGTTTGCCTCTGTTACTGCTCTCCGTTTAGCGCCCTCGGGGAATCCGCGAGCGTGAGGGACCCATCCTCCGAGTCTTACTACGCTCGTTACAATGTTCATCGTATCGCTCCAGAACTTTAACAAACCTTTTTAGATGACAGCTAGCAATTAGGCTCTGTATCTCATTCTCCAGTTGGCGACATTCATTTGTGTCGTGCCCCTTTTACTTGTGGAAGGCACAGTATTTACCCGAGCGCCTTTGAGATTCTGTTTCTTTCATTTTCTGGGGCCTCCGGAAGAGTTACTTGTCGGAGAGAGAGTAAACCTCGGAGATAGGCCGGTTAAGGGGGATGCGCTCGAGTCTACGAGGGGGAGGCGATGACTTGCGACATTCCCTATGAGTGTCCTCTTGCCCCCGGTCCCCATTGTGCTGGTTTGATGGTCTTGGTGCATTGGACTTGTACATGTCCTCAAGCGCGAAAAGCGGTTCAGCGATCTCCCTCATGGCCATGAGGGACTATGGCCTCTTCTTGATAATGGTCTCAGAGAACTCACTGCTCACATAGTGTTTGTGGTTGATAGCTTTGAAGAGTACATGCACTAAGAAATCCATTGAGGGTCGCTCGACCAAGAGCACCTCCTTGTTGAATCGAGCGAAGAATGACCGGAGGGACTCATTTTTGCCTTGGACCAAGTTATACAGGGCCATGGGCGCAGTGATCGAGGCTTTGAGCGAGTTGAAGTGATTCAGAAAAGCATTGGTAAGGTCTTCATACCCCCTAATCGAGCGGGGTGACAGTCGCTTGTACCATTCCCAGGCCATCTCCACGAGTGAGGTAACAAACACCTTGGCCTAATAATGGTTAGAATGTTCATAGAGATGCATCAAATGCAGAAAATGATCTAAATTTCTGCTGGGTCGGTAGTTCCATCGTAGTGATTGATGGAAGTGGGGACTTTTCCCATGCCCGCTTGGGCCATCAAAACTTCTTCAACGAGGGGGGAGCCCCTCACTAAGGGGTGGTAGTATTCTCCCTCATTGTCGTAATTTTCGTAATTCTCCTCCTGCTCCTGGTGACATGGAGCGTAATTCCTGTTGGCTGGGCGGCGCTCTCTCACCCCCGGCGCGGGGGGCTTGAGACCACGCTCGAGAGAGTTGCTCCACCATGTCCTGTAGACCCTGCAGCTAGTCTTGCACAGCCGCAAGTGGGTCTGGGTTTTCCTCATCTGCTTTGTTGCCTCCTTTAGAGGCTCTCGAACGGACTTCCTCATCCACATTGATTCTGTCCACAGGCCCCTTTCCCTTGTCGGCTTGTGTTGGCCCTGTGCTCTCCTAAGGAGGGCTTCTTTGGTGAGGACAACTGGTGGTGGTGGTGGCCGAGCCTGGAGGACGGCTTGGGTGGCTGCCAAAGGATGAACCTGCCACCTCCCCATGAGAGTTGCAATCTGAAAAGCCTGCCCCACGGGGAAGTATGTAGCGGTGAAGTTCCTCCAAGCATTCTAGGCTGCTTGAACCTCGTACTACGTGTAGATGGCCTGCAGCTGCCTAGGCATCATTGGGGGGTATCTCCACCCCCTCAATCTCCTTGGCCACTACAACGGGAAGTTGTATTTGCCCTGCGTGATAAGGCTGGATGAAGGGCACCATGTTGGGTGGCGCACGTATGTAGCCTGGCGGCGGCATCGTCATAGGGTAACCGCCTGGAGGAGCGGCAGTGGCGGGTAGCTGGCTCAGGGAAAGGTTGGAGTCGGATCCTCCTTTTCCACCCGCGGGGGGGGGGGGGGGGGGACAGCTCTTGGTTCTCCTGTTGAGACCTAATGGGTCCTCTCAACGGGGGTACTACCCCGGCTTGGGACGGAGAGCCTGTAACTTCAGCGGAGGGCACACCGCCATCATCGCCATGGAGAGGGTTGCCTCCGCCTCCCATGACTCCAGATCTTGTAGTTACAATAATGAAATGAGTGCTTGTTTCTCAACTAGCAAGGAAAGAAAGAAGAAGACCGGTTTCCCACAGACGGTGCCAAAAATGATGGGGTTTAATCCAATGTGTCAAACTCCAGCACTTTATGATTTGTAATGAGGGGAAACAAAGATCAAGATTCAGGCAAAGGTAGCCACAGATGATAGGGTTCTACTTGCTAGGAACAAACACAGAAAAGTCAGAAGGCCAAGTTGGGGGAACTAGGGGTGATTCCCAGTTTAGCTCTCCGACGCTCAAGTTAGACGTTGAAGAAGACGAAATATCAAAATAGAGTTCAAGTGATGGAAGCTTGCTTACAGAGCATGTGTGAGAGTTGGCTATTTATAGTTGAGGGTCAAGGCCCTTTTGGTAATTGCAACCGTGTGGTCCTGCATTAATGTTGCCCTAGACATGTGGCGTAATGAGGAGTCTTTGGAGAGGATCTCCTGCAAAAGTCTGCGAAAAGGTTGGTGGCAGCAATAGTGGCAGGTGCGCGGGCATGTACGGAGTGTCAGAGAGCTTTTTGGGGTTATTACCGAGGGTCAAGCATGCTCGGGTTTAGATAGGGGCTTTGTGGGCTCGTTTGGTCCGAGGGGACGCTCGGGCTCAAAGCAAGGCTGTGGGGGAGCATAGCTTTGCTCCTAGGATGACAGGGAACGTGTTTTGAGGGCCAGTTTAGAGCTCGAGGAGTCCGGATCGATCGTTTCCTCGAGGGGAATACCCAATAACAAGGGAAGGCATGAAGTGCCCGTGACGTGACAGATGGCGAGGCGGGAATTGGACCACGTGTCGCTTAAGTGTCACAAGCATAATTTGTCCTCATCAAATTGTATCTATATATATAATACCAGACAACTACCAAACTCGTTTTGAGTGGAAATCTTTTTAATTTATTTCAATATTTCACTATAAATTATGCAGATATATTTGCTGAAAGTAAATCTAACAAAAAATTAATCTCGTTAATTAATCTGATAAATTTAGGTAATGTCCAACTAAATACACATTCTTGTTAGAACTTTAATTATTTAATAAATCATATTAATTAATTTATTACTCTAATAAATTTTGGCAACAACCAAATAATAATATATTATTTTTGCCAAATGATTAAATGATTTCCACGGATGTCAAATATAAAATCTCTTAATCAATTGGAAATAAACTTTTGGCATCATTAGGGGACTAAGTGTTTAATTTACTTTAATTATGTATTCTATATTTTTATTTATTACCTTACACGTGTTTAAATTTACGGGGAATTCACGAAAAATCCCCATATGAAAACTCAAATTCCTCTTTTTTCCCCATTTTCAAAAAAGTTCCTCTGAACTCCCCAGATGAAAATCAAACTTCCTCTTTACTCCCCATTTTTTTGAAATGTTGTATAAAAATTCAAGAATCACGTAACTAAATCACCAGATCAGGTATATTTTCCTCATATCTGTGTATATCACCAGATCTGGGGAGTTCAGAGGAACTTTTTTGAAAATGGGGAGGAAAGAGGAATTTTTTGAACTCATGGGGAGTTTTCAAAGAAGACCCCTTAAATTTAAGGGTTTTACACGTATTGTCATTTATAAGTTCAAAAAAAAAGGGAAAATTTCAAAATTGGAACAATAACTGACCTCTACTAGCAATTTCAGGACAGTAATTTCTCCGGCGACAAAAGTGTCCATTAACTCTCAAAACGTGTCAATTTCAGGACAATGCTCGCTGGAGATCGATGACATGGCATCGGAGTGCTGATATGGAGATCTACGTGTCCACGTGGCTGATGACTCATACTCCAGCTAATGAACCTTTTTTGCTCCCTTGGATCGAGTGACAACTCTTTCCTTTTCTTGAAGAACGTTTTCAAAGGGAGGGATCCCTCCAAAAAAATTTATGGTCCAAGCACTATTATGGTCAACCATTCTTACCTTATTTCTTTAAAACCCCATCTCCACCATTGTTGCTCCTCATTCTTCTTTACGTAGCAGAACTGTAGGGACCTGCAAGACCCAAAAAAATGTCGCATGCAATATCTTCAAATGTTGCCTTCCGTTTTCCGCCTCCAGACCACACTCACTGTTTTTGTGGTAAGATTTCCGTTGTACGCACCACGTGGAAGGCTAGTAATCCCGATCGACGATTTTATTGCTGCCCCGATACGGCATGTCGCTTCTTCCGTTGACTTGATCCAGAGATGTGCGAGCGAAGTAAGGTCATAATTCCCAGGCTCCTAAACAAAATTAACAAGCTTGAGGCTGAGCTCGAGGAGGTGCACGAAAAATACCGGAAAACCGCAATCCGAGTTGGTAGCTATTTCATATGCTTGTTTACTGTTGTTGTAGCTGTTCTTGTTGCCAAGTTCGTAGTGTAGTTTACTTTGTTCCTTTTTAGCAATAGTTGATGTGCTTCCTGTTTTCATGTTTCAAGGTTACTAATGCAAGGGTCCATTTTCATTTTCAATAAAGTCATGCTTCTGTGAAAGTTTTGAATGAGTACACATTATGGTGAAGATGAATGAGTACAAAGATATGTGAATAATCACACTGCTTAAGAATTTGTTTAAGTAGATTATCCAAACATCATGGCCACTGATCCATCTTTGAAGACAAAATGGAATTGTTTTCAAGGGACTTCCTTGTACACAGGTTACTGCTTCATGCAAAAGATAAAACCTAAAAGTAATGAGCACGATTAGATACAAAAGGAACTTAAGCATTGCTCATTGTATCAAAGTCAATAAAAAAAAACAACTACACTATGGGGCTGGCGACTCTGAAGGACTTGATAAAGACATAAATTTTTTCCCTCTATCAATAATGATGTTCTTGTCATACATGGGTCCACAAATGCTGGATTGAGACATGTTGAAGTCAGATGCATTCATGTTTGGGGGGACTCTCAGATTGACTCCTGTTTCCTTCTTGCCCTTTGATTTCTTCTTACTGAGCTCATTCACCAGTGTCTCCCTCAACTCAGTCACAATTGTCAGGGTTCTCTTCATTGATTTATCTTGCCTCCTGTTTTCCACTTGAATGTTTCCCATTTGAAGTTGTTCAAACATGGTTGGTCCTACTGCAGAAGGCTCATCATTGTAGTTAAATGTAGGACCTTCCAAGTTCTGAGATTGATCTATGTCAATTGATTCTTGTTATGTTTGTGGGTTTGGTGGCAAGATATGAATTGCTTCCTGTGATAGAGGGAAAATGTAATTAGTTATTGTGTAATCTAAATTTGTAATGGTCTTTGATTTAGTTCAGTTTACCTCCAGCACTTCTTCAGAATTTGCAGTAGCCTCTTCCTCGCTGACACCTTGAACTGTCGATGGACCAGCTCCATCCTAATGAACAAATAAGTATTCTGCTATGTTTACCATAAATGTAGCAAAGTAGAATGTTACCTGTCTTTCTTTCTCGAACAAGTTGTCTCTGATCCTTTGTGCACTTTCAGGCAGTTGTGGACAATATAGTGCATTGTGCCCTTCACCACTACAGTGTCCACAATGTATCTTGGTTTGGAACCTTCTCAATTTTTTGGTTGAAGAAGCCTTTTTCTTTTTCTTTGAGTTACCTTCCATCTCATCTATACCTCTCCTCCTCAGCTTCTTGGGCCTGCCTGGGTCCCAAAGTTTGGAGGCAAGGGTCGAATAAACATTGCCTTGCCCCAAACATCATGGCCACTGATGGGGAATATGACTCCTTGATAAGCTTCCCTAAATGTGTCAACTCTGTAGTACTTATCAACCAACTCAAGTGCATCTTGCTTTTCATTGTATATGGCAGATAAAGCATGGGTACAAGGGATGCCCGTTAGTTGCCATTCCCTACATGAACAAGTTTTTTCATCCAAGTTTACTGCATATTGACAGCCATCCATGGTCTGAATTTGGTAATGACATCTGGAAGCCTTAATTGGTCTACAGCCACCAACCCTTTTCCCATTCTGCACAATAATGTCAGCAATTCGTGGACATAGTAGGCCTATAATTAAAACATTGTTAGCAAAATAGTGTAACATGGCTCAATAACAGAAATTCAGTACATTGTTAACATGTAATCACTGACCTTCCCATTTCTCATACTCCTCTCTGCATTTTTGGAGCAATTTCATTAAGTACTCCCTAATCCATTCTCACATGGTGAGGATGGGTTTCTCCCTAGCTGGTAGTGTTGAGCTGTTGAAGGATTCACAAGAATTGTTTAGAATCATATCACACTTACAGATCTCCAAGAAGTGGCTCTTAGACCACTGTGATGGATGTTTGTCTTGGAACCACTCAAATGCTCCAGGATGCTTCTCCCTCATCTTGCTCATTGCAGTTCTGAATTCACCAACAGTGGTTGCATTGGCTACCTTGTACACAGCATTCTTCAAATCAATACCCTTATGGCCAGCAGTATGCAAGTTCAGGATCAGGTGCCTTACACAAAACCTCACCTCTGCTGTAGGAAATACCTCAGGTAAAGCATGTATTAACCCTTTCTGTTTGTCACTTATGAATGTAAATCCAGAACCATTGCCAATTTCAAGATCATTCTTAATCAGATGGAAGAACCATATCCAATTATCCTTGTTCTCAGCAGATACAACTCCATATGCTAAAGGGAAAATACTGTTGTTTGGATCAACACCCACAGCAGTCAGCAACACCCCACCATTAGGTCCCTTCAGGAAACAACCATCTACACCTACTATAGGCCTACAACTTTTAAACCCAGATTTCATAGCTTGGAAACATGCATAGAAGTTAGAAAATCTAGGTTCACCACCACTGTCATCAGTGCCAAGGATAATGGTTAACCCAGGATTTGTCTTCCTCAGTTCACTTACATAGTCCCAAAGCTTGGTGTATTGGAAATCAGGATCACCCTCTAGAGTCTCAATAGCCTTTCTCTGTGCCCTATAGGCTTGTGATACAGAAATATCCACAGAAAGTTCTTTCTGTGTATCTATCCTCCATCCTAGCACATTTCTTTTGGGATCACTCTTGAACTTTGCAATATATTTTTCAGCAAGCCATTGGGTTTTCACGTTCTTCACAGTATAAGAATCATCACACACATGATCCAAATTCATCTCGCTTAAAACAAATAACTTCTCCTCACCTGGGTATCTCATTGCATTCAATTTGAAAGAACATGCCTTGTTCCTACATCTTGCATAGACTCTTTCAGCACAACTTTTAATACAATGCAGTGATCTTCTTATTTTAATAGCATATGACTGCACAGATTTCTTGAAGGTGTCTTTGTCCTCAAAAGTTTGGCCAATGTAAAAAGTAGGGTCATAAATGTTAGCCATGTTAAAGGGGGGAAACATATCTGACTGAGCCTCACCATCAGATACCCTACGCATATCAAGATCATCTTTATCATTTCCAACTACATCCTCCATGAAAAAACTCTCTTCTTCTGATTCATTATCATTTTCATTCAAATTAACTCCTATCTCAGCAATAGAACTAACATTGTCATCAAAGTCAGAATTATCCACTGAACTATCATGCTCATCATTAGGAACAAAGTCAGAGTTAGTTCCAGATTCATAGCCCACATCAAAATTCATAAAAACTACATCATCCACTGAAAGATCTTTCTCCACAACAAAAGCAGGTTCAACATCATCTAAAACATTACTATCAAACAGTATATCATCATCAGAAGGACTTACCTCATGACCCTCAGAGAAATCTGTATCAGAATCATCAGATCATTCAACCTCAAAATCAGGAAAATCATCTATGACATCTGCACATTCAGGATTGTTCACAAATGACTGACCATTTATTCCAAGGTATCTTCTAGCATACTCATCTAACCACTCTTTAGTTGGTTCTACCCTAGTAAGGAATTCCACACTTGACTCTCTTATCCCTCTTTCCACTAACTTCTCACCCCCGCTACATCAGTGGCTTCATGTCCAATCTCATTATCCTCATCCAAGTGATCTTCAACTGCATTACGAACCTCTTTCTCTGCTGGTTCCTTGACTCCTTCCCCACCCACATCCTCTGAAGCTTCGGGTACAATAGTGTCCAGTAGAATTGGATACTCTCTGCCTTTTTTGATATATTGTTTCCCATATTTCTGCAACTCATCAGTTGACAATAATAACTCAAAACCCCCACGCACGGCAGTGTAAAACCTACTCACAGAGTCACAAGGAACCAAGTCTTGAACATACTCTCCAATCTGATCAAAGTTCAGTTCATCCAGGTCCACATAATCTAACTTCCTAACTTTCCCATCCTCGTATGTGTCTAACACAGCCTTTCCCCCATAATAAATGTAGCACCCGGGACAATAGGCACCACATCCCCCGCACTATGAGTCTAATTCACATATGAAATAGGCAGTCCATACATGAATCGGATTCACAGCGAACGGGTGACAAACAAAACAACACTCCTGACTAGGCGGAAGCTAACCCTGGAACAATCAACAATAACCAAAATGCGGAAGCCAAGAAATCATTCATGTAATACCAAAGAAATAAATGAAATCCAACAAGAATATAAATACGGGTTCCACTAATCAATACACCTGTCCTAACCTGTCCCGAAATAATATCAGTTCAATAAGGGCACAACGGCCAACAATAAAAGGTCAATACAATACTTAGAAACCATATAGCATGCAGTGAGTGTAAATGAGTGAGACTAGAACAATGACTCGACACTCTAACTCTGCCTAGTAACCAACACCTGCAAAAGAAACTGGAAAAGTGGGAAAGAGGGGTCAGTCTCTAGAAGACTGAGTGAGCAGGAGCGATACATATATATAGAAACATGCGCATGCAAGTCATAAATCCCGAGCAAGGTTTTATTTAAAATTAATTCCCAAGAGGGCAAGAGAATAACTAAGTAATGCTCGGACTTTACGACTAATCATATTAAATTTATTAAGTTCATAAATCATACATAAACATTAAGGCTCGACGAGTGAGCGTGTATTATCTCCAACCAAACTCCGACCGTGTACGACAAATATCATTAATATATTGAATATGTGATCATGCAGTATATTATAATACACACAAATCATATAACACAGTCGTTAGGGCGATCCGTGTCCCGGCCTTCCCGCACGGTGCATAACAATCATAATACAATCATATTCATAAAACAAGTTCCAACCTTCTTCCTCCGGGTGGTGGACGGGTTAGCACGACCCGACCACCTCATACATAATGGCTAGAGGGGTTCATGAGTCCCCAAAAGCCCGACTAGCGTTTCCTCGCCAAAACTCCTAACGAGGTCCGTTCCGTCGTAAAACATAGTGGAACTAGCACATGGGATCACCGTCGGCCCATGCCTCCCCGGATAGCCACATGTACTAAGTCCCTGGGCCCGTGAACATATCATACATGCATAATCTCGCCAAAACATACCAATTCATAAGAAACATAACATATTCATAATTCATTAGAAAAGGGTTACTCGATCAAAGTTTACTCGATAACTCTATTTTAAAAGCAACATATATATATATTTAAGGTTTTGGCCAAAGCTTGTCACATAAGGTTGTAGGGTTTAATATGTAACTAGAACGAAAACACCCTCACCTGGAATACCACGAGACATAAAGCATGAGCAATACGGGTGCCTATTCAATTCGGAAGTCTCCGCCCTGGAAACGAACTGTACAAGAGAATGAACAATGTGTACCAGTGAGAGGAGACTCAATATGAACCAAATAGGACGCACGGCACGAAATGAGATGACATGAATTAGAATGACATATTATGGCATGCATATGAAATTAATAATAATTATGATGTGCCGTGAATGTGCTCATATGCTCAATTAATGTCTCACGTTGCAATTAGTCACATAATACATTCAAATAATTTATATAAACAGGTAAACCAATTAAATGAATTCAATTTATTTTAAATCATGAAGCCCACCAATTTATTATCATTTAGAAAATCAAACAATAAGGTTTAAACAATATCAATTATCAAATCATATATCAATTTACAGGATTCAATTAACAATTAAACATACAATTAAAGCTACATGTATGATTCATGAACGTTAAGTTCGTATTTTACATTAAATAAGTATGTGGGATGATTATGTCAACTCATATATATTCAAACAATTCACCATTAAATCAATTAAGGCAAGCAATCGACATGAAAAGAGGCCCATAAAATCAATGAGTTAAGAATTCGAGTTTCCATATATCATATCATATTATCATACATTATACAATTGATAATCGTCGATTAATTAAGCGTACAAAATCAAATTACAATTTAAAGTAATTAACATATAATATACATTAACTTCAGAAATTCATATAAAATCAACCAAGTGTCCGATTGACGAACGGAAAGCAGTGATAGACTCACCACGACGAAAGGAACACACTGTCCGGAAGGTATCAGAATGCCGCCACCGGAGCCTGCCGGACCGCTACTGACAGCCACCAAGCCACCACCTCCGGTGGTCGGAAAAATCCCCGGAAGGACAGGAACATGCGCCTCGGCCTGCTAGTCAAAAGCCCTCAAACAATTTCAGAAATTACCAAACACACCGGATTCCGTCGACGAAAAACCGAACTTACTCCCTAGAACGGAAATTGCAATTAAACTCAAACCGTAAAACGAAAACGAAATCCGGACAGACAGTCGAAAAGCCCGTAACGACGCCTTCGAAACCCATATCTCAATTGCTGGAAAAAGTCACCGGAACAGTGACCGGTTTGGACCCGCCGGTTCACCACCACCGGTCGGTTTTCGCACCGGCACCAACACGGAGAGCTTGTCCACGTTGAGACGAGAAACTTTCGTGAAGGACTCGTCAACAAAATCCCGCCGGAAAAGGCCGAATCGCCACCTAAAAGCTCCGCCACTGCGCCTCGCCGAAAAACCCTATCTCTGCCGCGATTTGCTCCGATTTGAGGCTGGAAATGGATTTAGGACGTTGAAAAACATAGGGAACCGCCAAAGATCCTCCGGAAAAGTCGGCGGAAAGCGGCGAACGCCGCTGCTACAGTGCACCACCGCCGCTGCGTGACTTTCAGGCGGCACGTGAGCCGCCGTCGCCAGTCGGTTGACCGCGCCGTTGCTCCAGAAATGGTGGTCGGAACGTCGCGTTACAAGCCCGTCCAAGAATCGAGCAATTCCGATGCCGGAAGCCGCCGTAATCCGCCGGCGAAGTGGCGGAGGTAATTTCCGCCGCCGGCCACTCGCCATAGCGCCGCCACCATCCAATTTCATGCCATGATTTTGGTATCATCCTGTCGGGCTCGTCGAGCTGGTCAATATCCATTATTCAAACGTCGAATTCCGTCGAGAAACGAGCAAGAACAAGCTAGTACGTGTTATCACACCTTGGGTGTGTGTTTTACGCCTGGAGAACGAGAGAGAACGATGAAGCTGGAATCTGCTGCTTTGGCACGAATAACAAGGATTCGGGTGTTATATCCCGGGTCCTCAACTCACGGATCGAGCGTAAGAAGGGTTAACAACGTCAGAATTGGGCAAACTCAGAGTCTACGAACTCGTCTCGACGCCCCGAAAGCATTGAAGGGATCAAAGAGGTCAAAATCTCGATCGGGTGAGAAATGACCGAAAAACCCTTGAAAGAGAAAATTACAAACAAGCCCCTAAACTCGGAAGGAGCTGCTAATAAGGCCACATAAATCACATAATTACATAATCAAGCACACAAGAAAGTCGACACGTGGCAAAATCCGAACACTGGAAAAGCGGGGCGTTACAACCTCTCCCCCTTAAGAGGATCTGGTCCCCAGATCCAAACACTGAGTGGAAACCTCGAGTTATAGTACTTATATCCATCCCGGAGTCGTGTAAAGTCCTCATCGTAAAATTTGCCCGCATTGTGTGCATCAGTTATCTTCGTGGTGTCTCGTTGTGGCTGAGGTTCATCTGAACACTTGACCGTTGATTGCCTTAACTCTTTCGACCACTGCCAGGATACCATAGCTGTCGTTGTTCCCAAAGCTCGATCACGTTACATGCTCGTCACTTGAAAGTCGTTGCCAGGTCCAGCGTGGAGCAACCGAGGCAAACAAGAGAGAATCCCATCTCTCAACACGTAAGCGAGAGAACCCCGTCCCTCGACACACAGAAAGAAGAGAACCCCGTCTCTCGAGCACATAATTGAGGGAACCCCGTCTCTCTACCTAAGTCTGACAGATCCCAAAATCTCCCAAACATCTAGTTCGAGAAAATCCAGCATTTCCCAAACCCCTAAATCCGAGGGAATCCAGCATCTCTCGAATACCTAAGTACAAGAGAATCCAACATCTCTCGTGCACAAAAGTTAGAAGGAATCCAGTATCTTTCTATCACAGAATTAGAGAGAATTTAAATCTCCCTTCCACTTAAACAGAAGGAATGTAACATCCCTCTAGCACGTAAATACAATTACTAAAACATTCATACAAATATATCAGAATAACCCAATTAAGAAATTACATCAATCATCACAGATTACAGTTTAGCAAGTATATCAAATAATAGCAAGAATTAATTAAATAAACAATGCATGTATGCTTATGCCATGAATGATTAGTGTACCGTTCACCGTAGTAATGGAAATGATGTTGTGACTTAGTTCCATGGTTTGGATAGTCTGATCTCTAGCTGGCTTGATTTCCAACTTGTCTTTCATATCTTTAGTATATACTCGAATGAGAAAGTCAGACCCCTGGTTGACCCTATTCTCGATTCCATTCGGATCCTTACTCACCGTTATCTTCTTCAGTTAACCGAGTACTAGTTTATCCTTCTTTTCTTAATAGTTGGGAAAATCCAATATTGACCCAATCTTCAGTTCCTAATCCAACTCCCTTCATTGACTTCAACTGGTTTTAATTCTTATTGAGGACTTGATTAACTAGGTGTCGTCGACACCGTCTTCAAGGAGGTTAGCTTGATTAAAATTCCTCTTACCATAGCTAACAAAGGCATCCATCACAAGTTCCCTGATAATATCATTATCTTCGATGTCAGAATTACGTACTTATGAATTTCCAAACGAACCACTCTCTTCGATGCGTGATGGAGATCTTCAACCCAAGTATAGTAGCTTGACTTCCACTTTAAAGGTTTAAGCTGACAAAGCCGTCTCATTCTTTTCCTGTCACTATCTTTAGGTCTTTCACGTCCGTCATGGCTTGTATTTCCATTGTTACCACGGAAAGTAATTCTCTCGTTCCATTCTCCGGTTCCACCTTTCAATTCTCGGTATTTCTTTCCCCTTTCGATTCACAATTTGCAACCCAAATATTTCTTCTCTTCATGACTCAAATGAAACTCGGTCAGAGTAATGCTTGATGGGGAAGCAAAGAAGATTCCTATCAAATAAACACTAAATAATGCATGCCAGTTAAGAATGCCAATGCACATAGTATGTTTTCAAATAATTAATAATGCAGCACAATTGAGCAAGTATGTCAATTGAAGAAGCTTATATAAATAGAATTTTTTTTTTTAAATGTAAAACGGTGAATGATGCACGTGCTTATGGATGCATTGAACCTGTCACCGTAGCAATGAGAAGCTTTATCTCGGCACTTCATTCCTCGTTTATTGAATTATAAGCTTGTCTCGAACTGTTGATCATTTCTTGTTTTTCCCACGGTCTTCTAATCTTCAGAATTGTCTAATATCCACTTGAACATTTCCACAGCTTGGAAGTACGATTTCTTGAACCTGAAGCCTTCTACGCTCATGGAATTAGCATCTTGCCCTTTTCTTTTCTTTTCTTTTTTTTTTTTATTAATCACCCTCTAATTGTTGTCCGAGTCTTCTTCATGATTGTCATTTTAATCAAAACTTCCTTGGTTTACTCTTTAGGAGTTCGAATAATTAAATGAACCCCCTTTCCAATTGTTTATACTTGATCGCCTGAAATCCACCCAGCAATTCTTTGCCTCTCTTTATCATCCCCATTTGTTGCTTCATATCCTTTAACGTGATCCCACAACACGACAATTCAGCTGGGATCTGAAAGATACCCCAACTCATCGGAGATAAAACCTTTAGTATGATTGTCTTCCAAAATTTATATCCACCGGATTGATTGACTTCCTTTATTCCTTTCGCGATCGAAATCCCAAGGCATACCATTTTCCATATTTTCCTTTGCTTCTTTTCCACGTAAGTTAAGCTTTGTTGTTGATTACCACGAACCTCCTTTACTTTAATTCTCTTGAAAGTTCTCACCTTTGTGTTAATATAATATCGAATCCAAAACATCCTCGACCTTTTCTTCACTCTTCCTCTTAATTGAGACATTCAATGGAATCCAGTTGAAAGAAATTTGTAATGTAGATGGGTGAATGTTTATCTTGCAAGTTGAAGACGTCATACCCTACTACTCTTCTTTATCAAGCATCCACCAACTTCACTCACACCAACAAGTTGCTCTCATAATTGTTCTTTCTATTGGGGATCTCATCACCCGATTCATCACCCAATTGAAGGAGATCGTAGCTCTTGAATTCTAGTCTGAGATTTCCGATGCATTCCTTACAACTTCCAACCGAAAGAAAAACGGGTGCTAGACGAGGTTTATAGTAGAGATTGGCTGTGGTTTGATATTATCTTTGTAACCTATAATTCACAACTCATTTTGAAATATATACTTGTGATTAGTACATGCTCATGCCACGCAATTAGCACCAAAAGCATGGAATCGATGCAAAATGCAAAATATAAATCAACAAAGTTTTGAAATAATCACATTTCAAGGTTAAAAGCGATGCCATGCACACGTTGACAAGTAGTTCCTAAGTCGTGCGACCTAGACTTGACACGACACGACACTAGAACTCCGGTTTTGCAACCTGGAGCTCTGATACCACTTATAGATGTAGCACCCGGGACGATAGGCACCACATCCCCCGCACTATGAGTCTAATTCACATATGAAATAGGCAGTCCATACATGAATCGGACTCACAGCGAACGGGTGACAAACAAAACAACAGTCCTGACTCGGCGGAAGCTAACCCTGGAACAATCAACAATAACCAAAATGCGGAAGCCAGAAAATCATTCATGTAATACCAAATAAATAAAAGAAATCCAACATGAATATAAATACGGGTTCCACTAATCAATACACCTGTCCTAACCTGTCCCGAAATAATATCAGTTCAATAAGGGCACAACGGCCAACAATAAAAGGTCAACACAATACTTAGAAACCATATAGCATGCAGTGAGTGTAAATGAGTGAGACTAGAACAATGACTCGACACTCTAACTCCGCCTAGTAACCAACACCTACAAAAGAAACTGGAAAAGTGGGAAAGAGGGGTTAGTCTCTAGAAGACTGAGTGAGCAGGAGCGATACATATATATAGAAACATGCGCATGCAAGTTATAAATCCCGAGCAAGGTTTTATTTAAAATTAATTCCCAAGAGGGCAAGAGAATAACTAAGCAATGCTCGGACTTTACGACTAATCATATTAAATTTATTAAGTTCATAAATCATACATAAACATTAAGGCTCGACGAGTGAGCGTGCATTATCTCCAACCAAACTCCGACCGTGTACGACAAATATCATTAATATATTGAATATGTGATCATGCAGTATATTATAATACACACAAATCATATAACATAGTCGTTTGGGCGATCCGTGTCCCGGTCTTCCAGCACGGTGCATAACAATCATAATACAATCATATTCATAAAACAAGTTCCAACCTTCTTCCTCCGGGTGGTGGACGGGTTAGCAAGACCCGACCACCTCATACATAATGGCGAGAGGGGTTCATGAGTCCCCAAAAGCCCGACTAGCGTTTCCTCGCCAAAACTCCTAACGAGGTCCGTTCCGTCATAAAACATAGTGGAACTAGCACATGGGATCACTGTCGGCCCATGCCTCCCCGGATAGCCACATGTACTAAGTCCCTGGGCCCGTGAACATATCATACATGCACAATCTCGCCAAAACATACCAATTCATAAAAAACATAACATATTCATAATTCATTAGAAAAGGGTTACTCGATCAAAGTTTACTCGATGACTCTATTTTAAAAGCAACATATATATATATATATATATATATATATATATATATATATATTTAAGGTTTTGGCCAAAGCTTGTCACATAAGGTTGTAGTGTTTAATATGTAACTAGAACGAAAACACCCTCACCTGGAATACCACGAGACATAAAGCATGAGCAATACGGGTGCCTATTCAATTCGGAAGTCTCCGCCCTGGAAACGAACTGTACAAGAGAATGAACAATGTGTACCAGTGAGAGGAGACTCAATATGAACCAAATAGGATGCACGGCACGAAATGAGATGACATGAATTAGAATGACATATTATGGCATGCATATGAAATTAATAATAATTATGATGTGCCGTGAATGTGCTCATATGCTCAATTAATGTCTCACGTTGCAATTAGTCACATAATACACTCAAATAATTTATATAAACAAGTAAACCAATTAAATGAATTCAATTTATTTTAAATCATGAAGCCCACCAATTTATTATCATTTAGAAAATCAAACAATAAGGTTTAAACAATATCAATTATCAAATCATATATCAATTTACAGGATTCAATTAACAATTAAACATACAATTAAAGCTACATGTATGATTCATGAACGTTAAGTTCGTATTTTAAATTAAATAAGTATGTGGGATGATTATGTCAACTCATATATATTCAAACAATTCATGTAGCACCCCGCACGTGAGGCACCACATCCCCCGCACTATGGCTCAACACGAGTAACGAAATGGAAAGTCCGTACCCGTATCCAACCATAGCGAACGGGAGACAAACAAAAATACCTTCCTAAGCTAGGCGGAACTTAGACCCTGCACAGCAACCAATTAACAAAATATAATGCCTCGGAAAACTAAAACTTAAACATACAAACCATAAGCAGACTTGGGCTCTTCAGGCCTCTTTTAAACTCATAATCAAGCCCAACAAAAGCAATTCAACAGCAATTATGCCAGAATCAATTCCATGATCTTACAAGGTTGAATCATACCCAAATTAAATACATAAGATGAATGCAGAGACACTTCTAACTTAACTTGACTGACTCCAACTCAACATAACTCCGCCTAGCTCAAAACTCCAAAGCCAAACCTGCACACTAAAGTGTTGGGGAGGGAGAGGGTCAGTCTCTAGAAGACTGAGTGAGCAGGAGGGATATAGATATATACATAAAACATGCACATGCAAATCATGAATCCCGAGCAAGGTTTTATTTATAATTAGTTCCCAAAAAGGGCAAGAGAAAGATTAATCAATGCTCGGATTTTATGACTAATCATATTAATTCATTACTTTCATAAATCATACATAAACATAAGGCTCCGCGAGTGAGCGTGCACAATCTCCAACCAAACTCCGACCGTGTACGACAAATATCATTAATATGTTGATTAGGCGATCATGCAATATATCATAATACACGCATATCATAAATCATATCATAAAACATATTCGTTTGGGCAATCCGTGTCCCGACCTTCCCACACGGTGCATAACAATCATAACATAACATAATCATAATCATAAATCATAAATCAGTTTCAACCTTCTTCCTCCGGGTGGTGGACGGGTTTGCAAGGCCCGACCACCCAATCATATCAATGCGGCTATGAGGTTCATGAGGCCTCAAATCCCGGTTAGCGTTTCCCCGTCAAAAACTCCTTGACGAAGTCCGTTTCGCCGTAATTGGTTGGAACTAGTATATGGGATCCCCGTCAGCCCTTGCCTCCTCGGTTAGCCACATATACTAAGTCCCGGGGCCCGTACAATCATCATAAATGTGTCTCGCCAAACATATCAATTCATAAGAATATAACATATTTCATAAGTCATTTGAAAAGGGTTTACTCGATCAATATTTACTCGATGACTTTACTTAAAAAGTACATATATATAATCATAAGGTTTTGGCCAAAGCTTTTCACATAAGGGTTGTAGGGTTTGTTACATAGCTAGAACAAAAACACCCTCACCTGAACCGTGAAGATACAAGGAACAAGTACCAAGTGCCTGAACGATCAAGATCTCTCCACCCTGGAGATAAACTGTACAAAAGACAACATGACGTGTTCGTGAGACTCGAGACTCCAATGAACCATATGAGACGCACGGCAATGAAGTGAATATGACATGAAAGCATAAATGATCATGTTATATCATAAAAATGTTCATGTGCACTATTAAGGAATTTAAAACATATAATCAAATCATTCGTTCATATATTTCATTCAATTTCATAAATTCATAACATTCATAATGCATATCAATCAATTTAAAATTTTCATTTAATAACCATAACACATAATATTCATATTCACAATTAGGAATAAAAGAAATAAAACGTTCAATCAATAGTCGGTAAATTAAATACGCGAAATAGAAATCAATTAATTTCAAGAATTGAATTAAATTAAATAATATTTAAAATATATAATAAATATATATAATATATAGCCAAATAACATTTAAATATAATATATATATATATATATATATATATATATATATATATATATATACGTACTCATACATGCATGCATAAATTACACTTAATATATTCTACATATATATAGATATAACCCATGCATGCACGCACACACCCAAACCATGCATATATATATATAATGTAAATATACATGCATGCAATTAATATAACACCATGCATACACACACACAAATAACACAGTCATGCATGCACACGCACACACAGCACAAATATATATTTATACAGTAGCATATATACATGCAGGCACAGAAGTAAAACGCAGGCACAGAGTTCAGAAAAAACGGGGTGACACCCCCGTGTCACCTCCCAAGCCCAGACCGAGACACCCCCGTGTCTCGGTACAGCAATCTCAGGCCCAGTTCGTACCCCCGTTCCTCGCTGGAATGAGCAAAATGACACCCCCGTGTCTCGCCTGCGACAGTCTCTGTTTTTGACATAAAAACGCAGCAGCAGCTACAGCCATGTACAAGCAAGGAAGGCAACAAAACCATGCATGAAATGCTGCAGAAACTCAGCTAAAACACACACCAAGAAGCCATGAAAGCTGACAACAAAAGAAGAAGAAATTACAGCAGTTTGACAGCAACAAATCCAAGCCAAAACAGAGCAAAAATCTCGAGGAAAAACAGAGCAAGAAGGATTCACTTCATCTCCAGCTATTCATATCAGTTTAGGCCAACAAATACTCATCTAAGCAACACCAATTCAACAAGTAATTCAGTTCCAAAACAAGCTCAACCAGGAGAAGCTGTCATACGTGACATTCATGAAAGTTTTCTCAAAGTGTCATAAATGATAACTCATTAATACTTCAACCACCAAGAAATCAATGATCATAAATGATATAAGGATGTCAAAATAATCATTCTCAAGCTTGGAATCAATCAAAACCATTTAAAATCGAATGAGATCAACTATTTGCCCAAAACTCCCCATTTTCGGAAACAGCCCAGTAATCCACGAATCTATGCTCAAATTTGGAAATAAAAGGATGGAAATGAACAGAAATGAACATATATTACAACCCTAAGCTTACCTTGTTGATTGGATGAAGTTTGGATGAGATTTGAGCTCCAAAATCTCTAAGGAATGTAGGGTTACGGGACTGGACTGAAAGGCAGTAACTTTGGCTGAGTTTTGGGGATTGTGTGAGGATTGGTTTGGTTAGGGCATGATATGTTAGGATAGGTGGTTGAGTTAGGGATCAATAGAATCAAACCATGGTTAATTTAGTTAAAGTTTGGATGAGATATGACTATTTTTGAACAGCAAGTTCAGTTTAATCTCCGTTTCGTTTTTCGGTTGAATTTCGGAGGTTCATATGACTTTGGAAAAATATAAGGCTAAGTTTACTAAACTCAAATTTTCGTTACGAGTTCAGCGGAGTTGACGGAACTCGAATCCGAGTTCCCGAGCTCAAGATATTAAATTCGGAACCAAGGGTACGCTAAGTGCTCGTTAGCCCCCGATTTGGTTCCTCTAATCAAATTAAATTCGTTGACATATCAAATAAATTCGAAAACATAAACCGAGCATATAAGCATGTTCATAACACATATATTTACGACATACTAAAAATTCGTGGTATTTCGATATCATTTCATATAAGAACGAAGCACAAAATAAACAACCAAGCTCATTCATGCAATTCATGCACATAATATAAATTCCATGCAAAAATTTAAATCAAAGTTCATGCAATTCATGCACAAATATTTTAATTAAATAAATCAAATTAATTTATAAACATAAATTAAAGTCACGTAATTAATTAATTAAAGCATGATTAATTAACATAACACTTAATTAGCATAATCATTAAATTATTAATATGGTTAAGCATGATTAATTAACATAATACATAATTAGCAACATAATTAAAATTAATCATTAAATTAACAATAATTAAAGAAATATATATACTTAATATACGAAATATTTAAATAATATTGAATTAAAATAAAATATAATAAAATAAAATTATAACGATTTATAATAAAATTAAATATGAACACGTAAAAACAATTAATCACATAATTAAATAATTAAATTGCGCAATTTAGAAACAAATATGACATATTAATAAAATTGAAAAACCGGGGCGTTACAATTCACAATTAAATCAATTAAGGCAAGCAATCGACATGAAAAGAGGCTCATAAAATCAATGAGTTAAGAATTCGAGTTTCCATATATCATATCATATTATCATACATTATACAATTCATAATCATCGATTAATTAAGCGTACAAAATCAAATTACAATTTAAAGTAATTAACATATAATATACATTAACTTCAGAAATTCATATAAAATCAACCAAGTGTCCGATTGACGAACGGAAAGCGGTGATAGACTCACCACGACGAAAGGAACACACTGTCCGGAAGGTATCAGAATGCCGCCACCGGAGCCTGCCGGACCGCCACTGACAGCCGCCAAGCCACCACCTCCGGTGGCCGGAAAAATCCCCGGAAGGACAAGAACATGCGCCTCGGCCTGCTAGTCAAAAGCCCTCAAACAATTTCAGAAATTACCAAACACACCGGATTCCGTTGACGAAAAACCGAACTTACTCCCTAGAACGGAAATTGCAATTAAACTCAAACCGTAAAACGAAAACGAAATCCGGACATACCGTCGAAAAGCCCGTAACGAGGCCTTCGAAACCCATATCTCAATTGTCGGAAAAAGTCGCCAGAACAGTGACCGGTTTGGACCCGCCGGTTCACCACCACCGGCCGGTTTTCGCACCGGCACCAACACGGAGAGCTTGTCCATGTTGAGACGAGTAACTTTCGTGAAGGACTCGTCACCAAAATCCCGCCGGAAAAGACCGAACCGCCGCCTCAAAGCTTCGCCACTGCGCCTCGCCGGAAAACCCTATCTCTGCCGTGATTTGCTCCGATTTGAGGCTGGAAATGGATTTAGGACGTCGAAAAACGTAGGGAACGGCCAAAGATCCTCCGGAAAAGTCGCCGGAAAGCAGCGAACGCCGCTGCTACAGTGCACCGCCGTCGCTGCGTGACTTTCAGGCGGCGCGTGAGCCGCCGTCGCCAGTCGGTTGACCACGCCGTTGCTCCAGAAATGGTGGTCGGAACGTCGCGTTACAAGCCCGTCCAAGAATCGGGCAATTCCGATGCCGGAAGCCGCCGCAATCCGCCGGCGAAGTGGCGGAGGTAATTTCCACAGCCGGCCACTCGCCGTAGCGCCGCCACCATCCAGTTTCAGGCCATGATTTTGGTATCATCGTGTCGGGCTTGTCGAGCTGGTCAATATCCATTATTCAAACGTCGAATTCCGTCGAGAAACGAGCAAGAACGAGCTAGTGCGTGTTATCACACCTTGGGTGTGTGTTTTACGCCTGGAGAACGAGAGAGAACGATGAAGCTGGAGTCTGCTGCTTTGGCACGAATAACGAGGATTCGGGTGTTATATCCCGGGGTCCTCAACTCACGGATCGAGCGAAAGAAGGGTTAACAACGTCAGAATTGGGCAAACTCAGAGTCTGCGGACTCGTTTCAATGCCCCGAACGCGTTGAAGGGATCAAAGAGGTCAAAATCTCGATCGGGTGATAAATGACCGAAAAACCCTTGAAAGAGAAAATTACAAACAAGCCCCTAAACTCGGAAGGAGCTGCAAATAAGGCCACATAAATCACATAATTACATAATCAAACACACAAGAAAGTCGACACGTGGCGAAATCCGAACACTGGAAAAGCGGGGCGTTACAACAAATAGCAACAACCAAAGTACCACTGTTAAAAAAAGGAGACAACCATGACAAGCATGGGACCATCGGCTTATAAAATAAAAGCAACATCAATAGAATACACCAACTCAACGGACATAAACAGACAAAAGGAATCCACTTTCCGTCAACCCTCCCACACGTATTATTCAAACCCCAAAAATTCTCAGAGAAAGCATGAGACTTACGGTACATGGGAGGAGGTATGCCCTCAAGCCCTTTCTTGCGCACCCTCACCATTGCAGGTCGCGACGTCCTTCTTCAAGCAACAACTCACGTATTTGTCTTCAAACCCTCTCCTACTAACCCAAACTTCCAATATCAAGGTAAAATCGATGCAAAAACGAGATTTCGAAGAGGAATTTTTTGAAGATGAATTTTTTTTGGAGAAGTACAATACAACGCGATGTTCAATGCTGGTATTAGGAAATGGAACGGTGGAAGCTTCTCTTGTACACTTCTTTTCAAAATTGAGTTATTGTACAAGACAAGTGGGGCCCGATCCACGTCCTGTCCAACGTGCCCTGCACATTTTAAATAACTTATGATGTGGAGTATGAGTCATCAGCCACGTGGACACGTAGATCTCCATATCAGCATTCCGGTGCCATGTCATCGATCTCCGGCGAGCATTGTCCTGAAATTGACACATTTTGAGAGTTAATGGACACTTTTGTCGCCAGACAAATTACTGTCCTGAAATTGCTAGTAGGGGTCAGTTATTGTCCCAATTTTGAATTTTTCCCAAAAAAATATATATTTTCACTTAATATATATAGATTTTATATATGTAACTCGCTTTTACAAAACTGAAAATAAATCACCAACAATATCTCAAAGTTAAAATTCAAAATTCAATCTTCTTAATTAGTTAATTAATACCAAAATTAACTCCTTAAAATTACTTGACATAAATAAAATGGTATTAATTGAATTTTTCTAAATTTATGAGATCAATGTATTAATTAGTATGATTTGACAAATAATTAAAATATCAAATATTTTGAAAAGTCAAATATACGTATAGAATTACTTGACATAAATAAAATGATATTAGTTGAGTTTTTCTAAATTTATGAGATTAGTGTATTAATTAGTGTGATTTAGTAAATAATTAAAATATTAAATTGTTTGAAAAGTTAACTGACCAATAAAATAATTTTTAAAGAATAAAAAATTTTAAAAAAATTACATATATATATATATATATATGTATATATATAGAATATTACCATTAAATCATTAAATATTAAAAGAATCACATCTGTTTTTTGTAATTTTGTTATGGATAAAATCTAAAGTAACCAAGTGTAAAATTGGAGTATTGTTCATAAAACTTAAGTACCTACGTTTTAAATTATGCCATTATTTATAAAAGTTAAAGAACATAGGTTTAAAATTGGAATATTATTCAGAAACCATAAAATTTCCAAATTTAAAATTAGCGTATTATTTGTAAAAGTTAAAGTACTTACGTTTTAAATTAGGGTATTATTTATAAAAGTTAAAGTACCTAGGTTTAAAATTGGAGTATTGTTTACAAACGCTAAAGTATCCAAATTTAAAATTAGAGTATGTTCGTAAAAGTTAAAGTACTCAGGTTTAAAATTGTCAACAGGGGTTGGTCAAGTGGTTTGAGAGTTCTTTCTAGAAGGCAATGACCCGAGTTCGAATCCCTCTGGCCACTTGGGGTGTGTGTGTCTAAAATAATAATAATAATAATAATAATAAAAGGTTTAAAATTGAAGTACAAGAAGAAACAAGAAATAATTAAGGGTGTTGCAGTCAACTTAAATATTTGGAGAGTGAATAAAAATTAAAATTTGAAAATAAAAAATTATTACTAAAATTAATTATTTTAGGAAGTAAATTAAAATTTCTTCCACTAATAATTACTTAAAATTAATTGTCCCTTTATTATATAGTACGTTTATTCAGTAATTATAATTCAATTCTCTTCTTAC
This sequence comes from Lantana camara, assembly GCA_037501455.1. NCBI lineage: Eukaryota > Viridiplantae > Streptophyta > Magnoliopsida > Lamiales > Verbenaceae > Lantana > Lantana camara. The sequence continues at coordinate 21,171,025 of CM074855.1, read as the reverse complement.
TCCAACATTCTGAAATTTTCCTCACGCCTTTTTAATGTTTAATAATTTCTTAAACGTTTATTCATAAACCAACTAGCGACCTAACACGCACGTATAGTTTCCGTCAAAACATGAATTTGTTAACCAGAGAACGATGCTCTCAAGTCTGAACGCAAAAATAAATTTTTATATAAAATAAAATAAAACTATATTTTACGATCCTTGCCTTGCTTGCACATCCAAAAAGGTCCAAACTCCCAGTTGGACAAACACATGTATCATGTATGCAATAAAATAAATTTGTCAAACATGATTTATTTAATTGTTCAAACTTCAAAGTACTACTGGATTAGATCACATGGAGACTGCCCGAGTCGTGCTAATCATCTAACTAATTTAATCGACACGAGTAGAGCTACAAAGACTTATGGCATCAAGTTGATAATGTCAACTAGCAAATAGATTAGTTGGTATGACAGAGATTATAGCCTATGCTATCTTCGTGTTTTAAGAAATAATCTTTTAATTGAGATTTTCCTAAAATGAAAACTTAAAGATCAGAAACTGCTCGGCTCGTTCTAGTTTTCCTAGTAATTAAATTGGCACGAGAAAAGCTGCAGGAATATTGATGCAGCCAACTCAGGTTGATAATCTATTTAAGCATGCAGCACTGTGAAAGTTTAATCACAATTCATTACGAAAGAGAGAGAAAGAGAAAGAAATGGAAGCACCGCTACTGAACGACGGCATTGTGGGCGGCGTGGTCGATTTCAAAGGCCGGCCAGCCCATCGAACCAAGTCCGGTTGCTGGAAATCTGCTGCTTTCATCTTAGGTAATAACTAATGTCAACTATAGAAGAATTAAATATTGAATTTTATTACCAATCATGGTTGATCCAAGTGATTAAGGATTATTTTTTTAGGACAAGGATTAGGGTTTGAATCTCTCTAATGTGTATTTGTTTTTTTAAAAAGGTTAAAACAAAAATAAAAAAAGATAATGAACTTTATTGGGGGATTTACACCTGCGATCCTAGAGATGAAATGGATTTAGAAAAAGTTCATTGAATATTGAGAATTACAATACAGTACCTCCTGATGTTTCATTTTTGTTTTAAGATATTTTGAACGGCTATTGTAAATATAAATATCCGTATCAAGGGATATTTTAAATATTTTTAGACAAAAATTCAAAATTTCAAGGATTGTATCACTAATTTTTAGTGTGAAAAATTTTAAATTTTGAAGATTGAATCGTACTTCTAATTACAGTATATTTTAGGCATGGTGAATTTACAAATAAGGGAGAATTACATTTGACTACCCTGCATTTAAGCCTAATTACAACGCAGTCCATCATTATCGAAAAATTACATTTTAATCCCTAACTTTGAGAACCATTTGTGGTCCCTAGCGTTCCATTATGTCATTCCAAAAATACCCCTAATTTGTTATTAAATTCATAATTTGTAGGGATCGTTTTGTTTATATTTATAAACTTTAGGGATGATTTTGTAATTTTGATCATATATTCAATTTAATTCATAAAACCGTCAGAGGCATAGGTGTACTTTTACAAATTCCGTTAAGGGACCTCAGACCAAACAAGATTTATAGAGACTAAAATGTAATTTCTCAATAATGATAAATGCAGGGTAGTCAGATGTAAGTCTCCCTACAAATAATCCATTTGGTTTGATAGATTAAGGTAGAGTCCCACTTTTGCAATAAAGATGTAAAATTTACAAAACAACTCAACTTAATATTTAGTCGGGGTACATTTAAAGAGTATTTTGAAAGTTCTATACATTTATTACAGGTTATACCATAATTTTATAGATTAGATATATTAATTTATAAAATCACATAAACTCATAGAAGGTAAATATTTGATATGGTATATGTACGTTTCCCTATTTATTATCTGTCATTTGATATAATATGGATGCCTTTCGTCACAGTCGTTGAAATGGCGGAAAGATTTGCCTATTTTGGAATCCGCTCGAATCTGATGAGCTACTTGACAGGCCCAATGGGGCAATCTACAGCAGCTGCAGCAGCGACTGTGAATGCATGGATTGGTGCGACGATGCTTCTGCCGCTTCTGGGTGCTTTTATTGCTGATTCTTTTCTGGGATTGTATCGCACCATCACCATTGCTTCTGTGCTCTATGTCTTGGTTAGTACAAGATGATCTTTTTATTTGCTTAGTGTTTTCTAATTAAGTCGTTGATTTTTATTTTTTTTTACATTAATTTGATGAGAATGAGTTTTTACAAGTTGATCAGTTCGTTAGAACTTTGAACTTCCCCATTAAGTTAGCTGAGCTTCTGGCTGCTGCAAAGTGCAAACTGCTTTTGCATCGATGTGAAGCTAGAAAATAGAGTGAAAGTAGGTGAAATTGATAAACTTTGTGATCCGGAGAGGGTTGTGAGGATCCGTGCTATGCCCATGTTCCGCATCCACAGAATATAGAAAATAAAGTCTTTATATAACTCGAAGAGCATAACCGTAACAAACGAATATCCCTATTGGGTAGTAATTTAAGCTCAATCTTAAGTTATACTGCTTTGGTTTGGGAGACTGTATTCCCTTGCAACGAATATCCCCACATTGGAAAAGAGTCTGCAGGCTCAGGGTGTGACAACTGACAACCCATCCCACGTGGAAAACTTGGTGAGTTGGTGGGTCTGAAGACTGCACTTCCGTCCAATGGGCCCGGTGTGTGACAAGTGACAACCCATCCCACGTCGATTGGAGACTGTACTCTGTCAAAGGCCTTGCAGGTTGTGACAACTGTTCCACATCGAAAATTTCTTGAGTTAGTATATTGGAAAACCGCTCACTGCTCTCGCTAGACCTGTGATATGAGCAAAAGATTTTAACTCGAATCCTCATAAATATCTTACCTTTTGCATGTTATTGAATGACCACATCTTCAATGAGCTCACGTCCGAAAACGAAAAAGTGCAAGTAAACTTAAAACATGTAAGTGTAGTAATGAAAGTACTATATATATTTAATTAAGTTTCCCTTTTGTATTGTACAGGGATACGGATTCTTGTCTGTATCAGCCGGACTTCATTCATCCAAGTGCGGGAGTGATGCAGATAACTTCGCTTGTTCTCCTCCTCTATCTGAATTTATCGCCTTCTTCATCTCTTTATATTTAGTATGATTCGCAATAGGAGGGCATAGGCCTTGCCTACAAGCTTTTGGAGCAGACCAATTTGACGAAGAAGACGAAAAAGAGTGTAAAGCCAAAAGCTCATTCTTCAATTGGTGGCATTTCTCCATGCATGGAGGAGTTTTAATAGCTATCTTGGTATTGAGCTACATTCAAGATAATCTGAGTTGGGCGCTCGGCTTTGGAATCCCAGGCATTGTCATGTGTTTTGCGCTAATTCTTTTCTTGCTTGGGTCTAGGACTTATCGTTTTCGCATAAGCATTGGTGAAAGGAATCCGTTTGTGAGGATTGGTTTGGTTTTTGTGAAAGCGATAACAAGTTGGCTTGCTAATCCTACTACAGCTGTATGTATCGAAGAGGAAGCTGAAAGAAATTTGCCTCGTCGACATGATGAATTTACGTAAGTTTGTTAATTGTTTATTTCGAGGTTGGAGCAACATTCCGGTGTTCAATGATTATAGTTTTAAGAATGCGCAATCTGATGATAGAATCTTATAAAAGCTCGTTTAAAGGGGAAAAAAATTTAGTGAAGTTAACTTAGGTTCTTATACGGTTAATATGATTTTTCCTACCGTATCTTGAGCTGACTTCTATTTCATACAGACGTTTCACTAGTCTCAAATTTTGATTAGTCACTTTTAATGGTTTTTAACAGGTTTCTCGACAAAGCAATTCATGCACCCAATGATTCAAAACAAGACAACTATGTTTGCAGCAAAAGTGATGTTCAAGATGCCAAGGCCATTCTCAGACTTTTCCCGATATGGTCCGCGTGTCTGATATTCACCCTGGTATACTCACAAGCTTCAACACTATTCATCAAACAAGGAGCCATGATGGACCGTTACGTAACTCATGGCTTCCAAATCTCAGCTGCTTGGCTTCAGTCTATCATGAGCTTATCCATCATCTTCTGTATGCCTATTTACGACCGTATTTTGGTTCCTGTCACCCGTGCTCTGACCAAGAAGCCCTCAGGTATAAGTATGCCCCAACGAATCGGTACAGGGTTATTTTTCTCTTTACTAGCTATTGTGACTGCGGCGTTTGTTGAGAGAAAGCGTCTCAGTATAGCTGTCAAATCTGGATTGGTGGACAACCCCGAGGTGACTGTTCCGATGAGTGTATGGTGGTTGGCACCTCAGTATTTGCTAATCGGAATCGGTGAGATATTTACTCTAGTCGGCCTTCAGGAGTTTTTCTATGATCAGGTTCCGAGTGAATTGAAAAGTATTGGCCTTGCTTTGTACCTTAGTGTGCATGGGATCGGGAGCTTCTTGAGTAGCTTTGTTATATTTGTGGTTGAAAAAGTGACTAATGGAGATGGGCATGGTGGTAGTTGGTTCTCAAATAACTTGAATCAAGCCCATCTTGATTATTTCTATTGGCTATTGGCTGGACTGAATGCGGTTTCTATGGTGGCCTATGTTTACCTTGCCAAGGCCTACGTTTATAAAAGAAAAGGCAATGTCTTATATTGATTCATTAGGGGCGGATTTTGGTTTTGTTTGTTTTGTTGCACCATATATATTTGTAATGTAATTCATACAGTTTTGGCAAAAATGCAAATTTCGTCATGTAAGTTTGTAATTTTGGTAATTTAATCCTGTTCGTTTCAAAATTTGTAATTAAATCCAATAAGTTTGTAATTTTGACAATTTTGGTCTTCAATTAAGTACTGTAAGTTCTAAAATTTTGCAATTTATATCCGATTTTCACAAGAAAATTTATTAGTTGCTGGAGTTGGCCACGTGGCACATTTCTTTGCTGATTTGGTAGAATGACATGATATATCTGACTTGTGTAAAAAAATTATTATTATTATATATGTGACGTATTTAATAAAAGAAAATTTAAATAAAAAACATAATTATATCTGAACGAAAATGTCTAGTCGTCCATCAAAGCCTATAAGAAGGTGACTCGCTTAGATAGCTAACTCCGCTTCAATAAAAAAGAATAGTCAAACCAACCCAGCTTGTTGGTCAATCTGAGAGATCTTATCAGCCGGCAAACCGAGGATGGACGCTATGGTCTCACGAAAATCTCAATGTACTTGTTCGAGTCCAGGAAAAGTGAGATCTTCCGGTTTGCGTGTGTGGGAGCAACTCAAACAAAAAAAAGTCTGGCTCGATCTGAATTCAGGTACGGCCCGCGCCGTCAGAATTCAAACATAAATTGCAAAATTTTAGAAATTATAAGATTTAATTGCAAATGTCGAAATAAATAGAACCGAAATCGTCAAAATTACAAACTTATAAGATTTAATTACAAATTTTAAAACGGACATGACTAATGCCAAAATTGCAAACTTACAGGACCAAATTTACATTTTTGTCATACAGTTTTATTCGTTGACTGAACTATATATAAGTTTTGGGTATTAGCGACCACCCTAACTTGAGAATTTTCTCTATGTATGTTATATATGCTGGCGGAAATTAGGGATGGTCGACTAATTGAGACCCTCCGTGTAACGCCCCATCTTTTTCGAAGCAAGGTACGTTGGTAACGTATGTGTTCCGCCGAGAGTTATGTATTTAATTTCTAGTTATTTAATTGCTTGTTGGGTCCTTACTTGTCAATTTCCTGAAACTTTGTGCACTTAATTGAAAATTTTCTTTGGTGGGTTCAATTGTTATGAATTTAAATCCTTGCGGACCTAATTGCACGGACTTGATGTGTGATTTTTGGCTCCTTTTCTTCTCTTTTTGCTGCATATACACGATTCACACACACTCAACATACACACACTTTGATTTCTTCCGGAAAAAGAGAGAAGCTCAAAAACCTTTGCTTCATCACCTTGCTCTTCCATCATCAACCGCTTTTGACTTTGTTTTATTTGATTTCGAGGTAAGATTTAGGTTGAAAAAGTCATGAGCATCATCTTTCATGGTTTAAACTATGTGTATATGTATTTAAACTATGGGATTTTGATTCTATAATTGTTTGTTTGAATTTAAGCATGAAGTTGTTAATTAAAGTTGTTAGTTAGGTTGAGTATTTAAACTTTTGTGAATCAAGAATGCATAGATTAAGCTTTGAAAATCTTAAAGTATTTTAATGGAAATTTTGATGAAATGAGTTTGATAATCTTGTGGGATTAAACATGCTTTGTTGTGTTATAATGCTTGGCGAATGTTGGAAACATGTTTATATAAGTTTTGGGGTGGATTCAATGTATTTTTTGGGAAGAAAACCGACTTAGGGATGGCTTAGGGATGGCTTGGAAGAAAACATGCTTCCATCTGACTTCCCTTATGCAAAAGGCTGTAATAATTGATTGCTAGCAGTAAACATACAGTTAGCTTCTTTCCCAAACCTGGGGCGATAGAAAGCCAAGAAACTCAATTTCTTTCAGAGACCAAACCGATTAGCACAAGGAAGATATTCCCATGTTTTCTTGTCACGATGCTCAATGCAGCATTCCTGCAGGTTATTCAAAAAAAAAAACCTTTTTGAATTGAGCCAACTTGCATGAGAAGGTTGATGTCCTACATGGAGTGGTTAGAGTCTAATTCTCTTAAAATTTAGGGAAAACTGCAAATTTGGGACAATAATACACCCCTTTTTGTATTTTTGAACTTTAATTTAATATTTCCGATTTTAGGAACACTTACTTCCAAAATTTTGCAATTTTGACCAAATTCAGTCGGATCCCTAATTTTGGGGGACATTCCGGGCGGCCATGTAGGCACAAAGGCGATATTCCGGGCAACCACATAGGCACAAATGCGCTATTTTGGGAAGAAATTAGGGATTCGAATTTGGCCAAAATTACAAAATTATAGGAGTAAATATCCCTAAAATCAGAAATGTCAAATTAAAGTCCAAAAAATACAAAATGAGGTATATTATTGTCCCAAATTTACAGTTTTCCCTAAATTTTAATACCCTGCATGAAATGGTTAGTGAAGTAAAGAGAGCTTGCATGCGTCAATCTCAAAATCATTTGTAATAGGATTCAAGGAGCTAACACTTTTCAAATTTTAGACTTCGTTTTTTAAAATTTTCTTTCATGATGTGATATATATGCATATTAGGGGTATAAACGGATAATAAACGGATCGGATGTATGATTACCATATCCTTATCCGTTTATGATTCGGACGGATACGGATAATATCCTTTTAAATCGAATTCGGATAATATCCTTTTTATACGGATACAAGACGGATTCGGATTTTAATCGGATTTTCAACTATTCAAAATTTGACATAAATTATTTATTTATATAACTTCGAACTTTTAATCAGATTATCAACTATTCATTTATAGATAAATTATTTAACTTTGAATATATATATTTTAGACGAATAGAGAAATAATAAGTATATCTATATAGATCATTTTTATGTTTTAGCGAATGTATAAATGTGGTGAAATTATAAATTTTATCATATAATTAATTTGAAATATAATACATTTATTAATAACATAATATATGTTAATTATATTATCTCTATATGAATATTGACGTGAACATATAGTTACTAATAAAACCTAAGGTTTTTCTTTAATAAATGCGCTAAAAAAATTACTTAATACTAATAATCTATCATACATACACAGTTTTGTGTATATATTTTAATATAATACATTATTTATCGGATACGGATTACGGATAAATCGGATAACGGATATATCTAACGGATAATGAAACGGATCGGATGTTAAACGGATCGGATGCCTTATTACCATATCCTTATCCGTTTATAATTCGGATGTCTATAATCGAATACGGATAATATCCTCTTGAGACGGATTCGGATAATATCCTCTGTAAACAGCCCTAATGCATATGTTGAAGATTAAATCGCTACTAGCCCCCTATCGATTTTAATGTTGATAAACATTGAGTGATTATTAATGTTGTGCTCTAGTGTTCTGCATTCATAGTTAATTTCGTCCGCACGTGTGTTACTTAGATCCATTTTCTTAGCGCCCTTGATATAGAAAAGAAGAAAATTCCTATATCCCAAAAAAAATTACCTAAAACCCCTCCTACCGTGAATCAATAAGGTTTCGTTTTATGTTTACATTTTGCATTTGATCTCCTACTTCACTCACGCACATACGTCAAACATATCTATAAGGGGCCGCCTACAATACACTTATTACTTATATGTATACGTTAGTAAAACTGGTAATGAAATACAAAATTAAAATAAAAAATCTACTTTGTTAAATGTCCCACATCGAATAATTAATGATGTGGTGTTCAATATATAACGGTTTGACAACCCTCCCCTCAACAGCTAGTTTTTGTGGATGACTAAGACCAAAACCCATTATTCAATATGGTATCAAATGTGACGGGGGTGTGTTAATGGCTTGATAACCCTCCCCTCAACAGCTAGATGTTCCGATATGTGACGGGGGTGTGTTAATGGTTTGACAACTCTTCCCTCAACAACTAGCTTTTGGGGGGTGAGTAAGGGCAAAACTCATTATTCAATATAGTTTATTTTATCATATTATCATATAATTGTCATTATGTTCTCATTTTATAATTGAATTTATGTTCAGGCTTTGTGCTTTTGTAGGAAACTAATCTTCCCAATATAGTTTTCTAATGTCTGCGCCCAAGATCAGATGGAGGCTGCTTCAGTCGTGCTAATTTTCCAATTAATTTAATTGACACGAGGAAAGCCAGAAGGATCTGTCACCGACGGAATGATATTGTCAACTCAGAAAGATCTTACATGTAAGAACTAAGCAGAGTGATAGTCAATCTAGAGAGAGGGATGGCTATCAGAACACTCGCCGGAAATGACATACCGGTGGCTAAAGTTCCACTTCTCCACGGTTGTGTCGACTTCAAAGGCCAGCCTGCGAGCAGATCGATTACCGGTGGTCGGAAATCAGCTTATTTCATCATAGGTAGAGTAGTAGACCTGAAAATTTAAGTTATAAGCCCAACAGAATAAGAGTTTATTTTATTTAATGATTCTGGTTTTGTTATGAATTATGATACTGTTAGGAATTGGGGTTGCGGAGAGAGTTGCTTACTATGGAATACGTTCGAATCTGATAAGCTACTTGACGGGGCCGTTGGGCCAACCGGTGGCTACGGCGGCCGCAAACATCAATACCTGGACTGGCGTCACAATGCTTTTGCCGCTTGTTGGCGCTTTCGTTGCGGATTCGTATTTGGGGAAGTATAAGACCATTACCATCGCCTCTCTGCTCTACACTTTGGTTAGTATATATAATATATATACTTGCAGAAAAATTTTCTTCTAATAATTATAGTTCTTTATATCTTTCCCTCCCAAAATTTTTTAATTTATTTCGTCTCCTCAAACAAACTGCTGAATCGGGTTGGATTGCAGGCAATTGGGTTGTTATCTATGTCAGCTGCACTGCAGTCATTCAACTCCAACTACAAAAACAATGAGAACTATGGCTGTTCTACTCCTCTTCTCGAAATCATGGTTTTCTTCTCTTTATATCTAATATCATTTGCACAAGCCGGGCACAGGCCCTGCATACAAGCTTTCAAAGCCGATCAATTCGATGAAGAAGACGAAATGGAGCGTAAAGCGAAAAGCTCCTTCTTCAATTGGTGGTATTTTTCCATGAATGGAGGCCTTTTAGTGGCATTCTTGTTTTTAAACTACATTGAGGAAAATCTGAGTTGGGCACTTGGCTTTGGAATCCCCTGCGTTCTCATGTGCTCCACCCTGATCCTTTTCGTGCTCGGGGCGACAACCTATCGCTTTCGCGTACAGAGTGATCAGAGGAACCCCTTTGTCAGTGTTAGATATCCCGGTATGGTATAGTTGACTTACCGGATTTACTGCTCTTCTATTGTATTTTTCCTGATTTGTAGGGATTTGAGTTTAGCCCTATTTAGTCCTGTTCATAGTGTAGATGTTGTAACACAGAAAAATACGATGAATACAATACAAAACTTTTTCCCCAATACCATGTTCTAACATGGTATCAGAGCGGTGTTAGAACCTGGGGACTCAGTTTAATCATCATCGTCCGAATACCAATCTCAAACCCAAATCAGCCGAGATCCGGCAACAACCTGCAAGCCAAGAAACATGTCAAATCCAACAGACAATACCCCAAGCACCCCAAACAACCCAGAATTCTCACTACAGTTAGCAAATTTGCTGCGCAACAACAACAACCAACTGATAGTGCCAAATTCCGATAGTCTGTTCATTGGGATAAAATTAAACGGTGACAACTATCCAGTATGGGCACGATTGATGAAGATGGCGATTGGAGGTCGTGGTGGCCAATCGCACATAACCGGAATTCCTCCGGCCCCTAAAGAAACCGAATCTACGTTTGATCAATGGGAGCAAATTGATCAAAGTATTTTTACCTGGATAATTCAGAATATTGAATCCAATCTCCTCAACAATGTTCTTCAATACCCAACGGCGAAGACACTGTGGGACGGCCTTGCCACCACGTACGGAAGTGGCGGCGATCCCCTTCAACTTTTCGATTTGCATCGAAGAGCCAATACTCAGCGACAGGGACAAGATAGCTTGGAAGATTTTTGGGGAAATCTTCAAGCCATTTGGATGGCTATTGACCAGAAACAGCCGAATCCGATGCGGTGCCCCGATGACATTACAACCTTCAACAAAATTACTCAAGAACAGTGCCTGTATCAGTTCCTTACAGGAATAGATGAGAAGTATGAAGTGATAAGAAGGGACATACTCAAACAAGAGCCAAAACCCACGGTGGAGGCGGCATATTCCACGGTCAGGAGAGAAGCCGCACGCCTCCAGATCCTCAAGGCGGTGACCGACAGCGAGGGATCCTCTTCCCATGACACCACCGATGCTGCTCTTGTAGCAAAGAGATGGAAGAATTTCAAAGGGTCCGGGTGCTCAGACGGCGCCGGCCGGCCAGAGGGTGGCGGTCGCCGCTCATCACAGCGCGAGGATAAGTCCGGACAGATGTGTGACCACTGCGGCAAGCCTAGGCACACCGCCGCCTCCTGCTTTGAACTGATTGGGTACCCCGAATGGTGGGAGGGGACCCAAAAGACTAGCGGTGGACAGACGGCGAGAATGGGGAACAAACAGGCGCACCTTGCCATCGGAGAATGAGCCACCGCTGGCGTCGTCGGCGGAGACGCCACAGTGGCGGCAGGAGTTGGTCAGGCGAATTTCGCCGGAGTGGGGAGGATTCATGGAAAATCTGCCAGAAATGGAGATGGAGAGGAGCTTGGCGGTGGGGTATCACGAGGTATAGGGTTTGGGGGTAATAACCCAAACCCTCTCTTTTCTTCCTTTATTAGCAGCCCCCAAGTTTCTTCTAATTTGCAAAGTAACCCTCATACTCCTTATAACTTTGGTTTTCACACTAAAATTCAACAAGGCTCACAATGGATCTTTGATTGTGGAGCAACAGACTCAATGACTTTTGACCCACGAGATATTATTGATCCCGTGAATCCTAAGCACTCTTATATTGTAACTGCAAGTGGGGATAGGATTTCTGTTGAAAAAAGGGTCCCGTGTCCATCTCTACAAACTTAAAATTGAGAAATTGCTTCTATGTCCCATCTCTATCTTGCAAATTAGTATCTGTGAGCCAATTGAGGAAGGAATTGAATTGTGTGGTTCTCATATATCCTCATTTTTGCATATTGCAGGACATTCATACAAAGGAGATCATTGGGCGTGGTACTGAGCGTGGTGGATTATACTACGTTGATGAAGTGGAAAATCAGTCTAAGGCTCTTCTTTCGCAAGGAACGAGACACATTCAACTTTGGTTATGGCACCGTTGGACATCCCTCACTTGGGTATTTGAAGACTCTTTTTCAGAATTGTCAGTTGTTGGATTTATCCTGTCAAACATGTCTTGCTTCTAAAAGTCATAGAACTTCTTTCAAGTTGAACAATACTCGAGTTGAGTCTATTTTTTCTCTTGTTCATTCGGATGTTTGGGGGCCAGCCCCTTTGACTACTCAGAATCAATTTCGGTATTTTGTTTTGTTTATTGATGATTACTCTCGCATGACATGGGTGTACTTTCTGCGACATAAATCTGATGTGATGAGCACGTTTGTCTCTTTCTGTAATATGGTGCAAACACAGTTTGAGAAAAAAATTCGTGTACTACGTTCGGACAATGGAAGAGAGTATGTTAATCAGGATATGCATAACTTCTGTCAGAAAAACGGTATTATCCACCAAACTTCCTGTCCCAATACCCCTCAACAAAATGGAGTTGCAGAATGAAAAAATCGGACTATACTTGAGATAACCCGTGCTTTGCTTACTGAAGCCCATGTTCCCAAACATTTCTGGCCTGAAGCTGTGAGTACCGCTGTCTACTTAACCAACAGATTGCCAACCAAAATCCTAGCCCATATGACACCTCTATCAACTCTCAAAACCCAAGCCGAAGTTCCATCCCATCTCACTCTTTCGCCTCGGATATTTGGGTGTACAGTCTTTGTCCATGTACCCAAGTCTGATCGTACTAAGCTGGACGCTTGTGCTGAGAAATGTGTGTTCATGGGATATGCTCCTAGTCAGAAAGGGTATCGGTGTTATAATTCCCGAACCAAACGGTTCCTTGTCACTATGGATTGTACCTTCGTTGAAACAGAATACTTCTATGCATCCCAGCACAGTGATCAGGGGGAGAATCATAGTGATAGATCTCTGAGCTGGTTAAGCTATACTGATCTGGCTGATACTCTGCCACAACCTTCTGAAGAACTCAGTACCACACCCACGCCCAGTGATCTTCCTTCGGATGATGTCCAAAATGAGGTAACTGAACATCCTTCTCCTCCTATTGTCATTCCTGATAATATTGATATTACTGCAAATGCTCCTGATATTGTAACTGAGGATACAGCAGGCCACAGGTACACTCTGCCATTAAGGAGTACGCGTGGTGTTCCACCGCAGAGGTACTCACCTGATATCATATCTCGGACTTCTAAATATCCTGTGGGAAATATGGTCAGGGGGAGCCTGTCTGATAATGCGAAGGCTTTCTTAAGTAGCCTATACAAGGAAGAGGTTCCGAGGTCTGTACAAGAAGCAGAGGCAAGCCAGGAATGGCGAGAGGCCATAAGAGTCGAAATGGAGGCCTTAGCAAAGAATGAGACATGGGAGAAATGCGTGTCACCCGAGGGAAAGAGGCCAGTGGGGTGCAGATGGGTCTTTACAGTTAAACACAAGGCAGATGGATCTGTAGAGAGATATAAGGCCCGACTGGTGGCGAAAGGGTACACTCAGACATACTCTGAGACATTCTCACCCGTGGCAAAGTTGGATACGGTCCGGGTACTGTTATCAGTGACAGCCAATAAAGACTGGCCACTCTGTCAGTTCGATGCGAAAAATGCTTTTCTGCATGGGGAATTGAATGAGGAAGTCTATATGGAACCCCCACCGGGATTCATAGGAGATTTTGGAACAAATGAGGTGTGCAGGCTCCGGAAGGCTTTGTATGGGCTCAAACAATCACCTCGGGCATGGTTTGGTAGATTCACTGTGGCTATGAAACGCCATGGATATGTGCAAAGCAATTCAGATCACACCCTGTTCCTGAAGAAACGAGGAGACTTGATTACGTGCCTGATCATCTATGTAGATGATATGATCATAACAGGGAGTGACAAAGACGAGATTGAGAGCCTTAAAGGAAATCTATTCAGAGAATTTGAGATGAAGGACCTAGGGGGGTTGAAATATTTCCTTGGTATTGAAGTTCTCCGATCAAAGAAAGGCATATTCATCTCCCAGAAGAAATACATTCTAGACTTGTTAGCTGAAACAGGACTAATGGATTGCAAGCCTGTGGAAACCCCCATACAAGTTAACCACCGGCTCCGGATAGAAGAAAGTGGGGAACTGACAGATAAAGAGCGATATCAGCGATTGGTAGGGAAGCTGATTTATCTGTCACACACACGACCAGATATTGCCTACTCAGTAGGAATTGTGAGTCAATTCATGCATCAGCCACAAAAAGAGCACATGGAAGCAGTTATACACATTATTCGGTATCTTAAAGGTACTGTTGGGACAGGGATTATGTTTGGGAAGCATGACCATCTTAATATTGAGGCATACACTGATGCAGATTGGGGAGGAAACCCGAATGATCGCAGGTCTACATCTGGTCTTGTTACCCTAGCTGGGGGAAACGTAGTAACTTGGAGGAGTAAGAAGCAAAAGGTTGTGGCACTCTCTAGTGCCGAAACTGAATTTCAGGGAATAGCAAAAGGGGTCACTGAACTTATTTGGCTCAGGAAACTAATGGATGAGATGGGGATGAAACCAAGAGAACCAAGTCCTCTGAAATGTGACAACAAAGCTGCCATCAGCATTTCAGAGAATCCGGTACAACATGACAGAACGAAGCACGTAGAAGTTGACCGTCATTTCATTAAGGAGAAGTTGGAAGATGGAACTATTTCTATTCCATTTGTTAAGTCCGAGGATCAACTGGCTGACATACTAACGAAGGCGGTCACGAGTCAAATATTTCAAACCGTGCTATGCAAGCTAAGGATTGGGGACTCCATCACTTAGCTTGAGGGGGAGTGTTAGATATCCCGTTATGGTATAGTTGATTTACCGGATTTACTGCTCTTCTATTGTATTTTTCCTGATTTGTAGGGATTTGAGTTTAGCCCTATTTAGTCCTGTTCATAGTGTAGATGTTGTAACACAGAAAAATACGATGAATACAATACAAAACTTTTTCCCCAATACCATGTTCTAACAGTCAGAATTGGCCGGGTTTTCGTGAAGGCGGCAAGAAATTGGCAAGTTTCTGCTACAGTTAAATGTACTTAAGAGGAAGCTCAGAAACTTCTGCCTCATGAAGGTGCTAAAATCAAGTAAGTTGTAACTGTTTGTATTTTGAGTTTTCTGCTGGAGGATCCCCATGATAATTATTCAAGTTCCGCGATAATTACCACGTTAGCTAGTTTTAGGGTGAGTAATGAGTTAAGCCAAACATATACTACTTCACAACAGGGGTCATTTTGTAAAGATTAAGCATTTTCAATTGTTTCAAACAGGTTTCTTGACAGAGCAACTCTGGCGCCAGATGGCTTACGAGACAACGAGAATGTTTGCAGCATAAGTGACGTTGAAGATGCCAGGGCGATTCTTAGACTAGCTCCAATCTGGTCCTCGTGTTTGGTATACGCCATTATATATGCTCAAGCTGCAACCCTATTCACCAAACAAGGAGCTACAATGGACCGTACCATCATTCAGGCCTTTCAAATACCATCTGCTTCCCTCCAGTCTCTCATGAGCTTATCCATCATCTTCTGCATTCCTATCTACGACCTTCTTCTGGTCCCTATGGCCCGAGCTATAACCAAGAAACCTTTGGGCATATCGACCCTCCAACGAATTGGTACAGGCGTGTTCTTATCTTTTCTTTCTATTATGGTGGCAGCTCTTGTTGAGAGGAGGCGTCTTGATACAGCTGTTGAATTTGGATTGGTGGATGTGCCGAATGCAATGGTACCAATGAGTGTATGGTGGCTTGCACCTCAGTATTTGCTAGTCGGGATTGCCGAGGTATTCGCTAGAGTTGGTCTTCAAGAGTTTTTCTACGATCAGGTTCCAGGTGAAATGAAGAGCATTGGTGTTTCTCTGTACCTCAGTATTTTTGGTATAGGGAATTTCTTGAGTAGTTTCTTGATATCTGTCATTGAGAAGGTGAGTGGTGGAGACGGCCACCGTGATGGTTGGTTTTCGAACAACTTGAATCGAGCGCATCTCGACTATTTCTATTGGTTGTTGGCGGGGCTCAGCGCTGTTTGTATGATTGTCTATGTTTACTCTGCGAAGTCTTACAGTTATAGCAGAGATAGCAAGGTGTAATATTTCCATTGAATTGAAGAGTTTGGTTATACGCCATATAGCTAGGGGTTTGGATCTCACATTTTACTTTTGAATTAAATTAGAGACTATTATTTTATATATTTGAAAGGAATTAAGAGATCTTTATTTTTGAATCTCAAGTAAACCGATCTATTCATATTTCAAGACTTTGTTATCTTATCTATGTATATTTGATAAACTTAGGTATAATTGAAAGAAATCATTTTCATTTTCAACGGAATCACAGTAATATTTTGTCCAAGTCCGGGTTGGTTTTCAGAAAGGCGCCAACTTAGCGGTGGTGGTGTGAGTTTAGGGGTGTTTAGTGTTATTTGTAAACCTTGTGTCTTAGTTGTTAAAACGTTTCTCTTTTTTTTTTTTTTTTTTTTTTTTTTTTTTTTTTTTTGAAGCATAAAACGTTTCTCTTTTAGTCGATAGAAAAGTTGGTGTCGGTTTAAAGGTGCACGTTTTTCATTATTTGTCGGTACTATATCGAAATCAAAATGAGTTAACAAACTAAAAAATCTTAAACACCCTGTGATCTAAAAACTAGCATTGAAAACTCTATGTTTTTTTTAAATTAATTCACTCCTTACGATATTGAACGAGATGGGATAGCCCCAAGAAAGGAAGAAAATCAGAGAACCAGCTCTGATAGACGCCATGTTCTTTTCAGATATGTCTGTTACTGTTAAGGAGGCCGGCTTCAGGCCAATCATGGTAAAAGGAGAACTAGCAGACAACGCAAAAGAAAAAAGCAAAGAAATCAGCCACCGAAAAGGTTTTTTTATTTCAAAGGGCAAAAAGGATCAAAGGGCTTCGTTTCAAGACTATGCTATGGGAAGATTCTTCCTAAAAGAAAGGACTAGCCCGGACCTCGTCTATCAACGAAAAAAAGTGTAATCTCATTATACCATTACAAATTATAGTAATTATATTTTATATATATATATATATATATATATATATATGAGTATTTTTACATCTACACCAAGATTGAATAATTACAATTGGTATCCCATTATATATATAATAAATTTATAAATCTTATTTAATATATACATAATACATATTAATAAATTAACAAATTTATAAAAATAATATTTTATACGTATATTATGCATATTAATAATTATATATATATATATATATATATACATATATATACAGATATGTATATATAAATATGAATGATATAATATAAGGCCCCTTTCTGCAAATTTCTTCAATTTCCCCAACGAAGAGCCCATCATCCCCTTTTTGCATATCATCTTCTCTAACGAAAACGTGGTCTTCTTCGATGGAGACAAAGATGTATCGCCATAGCTTGCGGCGGCGGGAGTTCAAGCAACGCTGTGAATTAATCGTTGTCCATTTTCTCTGCGCCGGAGATTAAGTTGTGAATTTCGTCAAATCCGAATCCCATTTCTCCGAGTTTGTTCCCGGATATTCCGGCGGCGAAGACGACTCCGACGGTAACCACCCAAACAAATCCATCAAAACCATCGGTTCCATCGTCGCCCCCTCCACAAATCTGCTCCCGCCCTCCATTGTGCCGCCACATCCTCCACACCAACCCAGATCTGGCTCTCCGACGAGCAGATCCGCCACCCTTCATCTCGACGAGCCCCACCACCGCACCTAAACGTCTCCTCATCTTCCCTCCTCAGGTTCGCCGTCGGTAGATTTGAGTTTTTGTGTGTGTATAGATCGAACTTGATTTTGTGTTGTTGCTCATGGCCATTGTTGTGATGGTGGTGTGTGACTGATGGAGAAGGAAAAGAGGGGGAGGGCTGGTGGTGGAAAGGCAGTTGCAAGGTGGTGGCGGTAGTGGATTAGCGGAGGCAAAAATGGTGGCCATGGGCGATGGCTCCGGCGGAGGCTGGGAGTGTATATTACGGGAGAATTTGCAAACTCTTAAGTGATTACGTGATAAACAATTATTTAAGTGGTTTTGAGTGGTTGGAAAATTAATTTTTAATTATTTTAAGCAGAATACTTATAGATTATGTGTTTATGTATATTTTTTTTATACAATAATATCTTTATTAAAATATTAATAATACATAATTAATTTTTTAAATACAAATAAAAGTTTAGGATTTATACGATCATCGTATCTTTTCTTTATTATTTTTATTAGAATTTAAAAATCTCAAAAACATCCATTAAAATCTAAAGAGAAAATCTTATATGGATTAATTCTCAATTTTAAAAATATCAATTAAATAATAAAAAATCTAACCTTAATTGAATTCTTAAGTTTAGAAATCTCCATTAAAATCTCATGATTAAAAAATATGTAATTACTAGGTAAATATTTCTCTTTTATCATTTTTTAGTTTACTATAATTTTTTTTATTATTTATTTTTATGAAGATTTGAACTTTTTATTATAATTTAAGACCAATATATATAGATAATAACCGAAACGATTAGAAAATATCAGGGTTAATTTAGTATTTTCATAAAAATTAAAAGTGATTATTAACTTTTCTCTGTAAATACTCAACTGATTATTTTACTGCTTTTTCACTTTTTTTCCTAAACACTCATTGCTTTTATTACTGTAAATTTTTACAACTTCCTCTTCTTCTCTAACTTCTGATTATGCAATAGAGTTTGCAAATACCCCCTATAAAATAGGGGTAATATAGTTTTTTTTTTTTTTTTGAAAAAAATGAAGAAAAATTCAATTTTAGTTTCTGTCAACACGCGTGAAACACGCAGGCTCCTTTTAGGGTTTTATGTGCATATTTTAAAAAACAGATTTTTTTAAGTTTTTTTTTTTTGACCGAATTTTTTTTGTGATACATTTGTATAACGCAACCTCGCTGAAATTATCCCAAATCGAAATTATTTTACGAAAATCAAGGAACAAATTAAATAAAATGGGAGGTCTTTGAACTTTTTATTAAACTAATATATTATCTAAATACTAACAAACTACGGAGATCCACAACTAATTTTAATTACTTTTCTTATCCAAAATTTTTAAAACTAACTATACGTTTAAAAAATTAAATTTTTATTCAAAACTCTATTTTAAGTAAAATTATTTTATTATCTTTAAGAGAGAATTATAAAGATCCATGTCACCTCTAAAACAAAGAAAGAGATTGTTCTACGACCAAAAAAAGAAAAAAGAAAAAGACTTTCACCAATAGGAATTTTCCGAAAGAGAGACGACGGCGACAAAGAAAGAAAGAGACAAAACAGAGAATCATTAGTGAAGAGACGAATAAGATTTAATGGAGAGATGGAGAAGATTTAATGGAGAGACGGAGAAGATAAAGGAAAGCAACAACCTTAGAGACAGAGAAGAGAGAGATTAACAAGAGCGAAGTATGATTTAGAGAAATCAATGTATTAAAATGTACAAAACAAAACCATGTATGATTTTCGCATGGGTATAATATATGAATATTAGGCTAAATTGTCAATTTAGTCCCACAGAATTGACTCGTTGTCTAGTCCCATGTTTTTGTCAAAATTCAATTTAGCCCCAAAATTTTAAATTCTCAATAAATGTAGTCCCAAACGCTAACGGACGTTACCATTGTTGGGAATAGTGCCCTGAAAATTCAATTTGATTGAATTAATTAAACTGAATTTACAGCGAGTTGTGAGTATTTCACATATTAATAATTAATGACGTGTGGTGGTATTCTTATATGAAATGTGTTTCATAGGAAAAGACTTTGAATACCGAAATCCCGTGTCATTAAAGTTCTAGTCGGTAAGATAAGAATATGTTCTTATCAAGACTATAACGTGGTTATATAAGATGATTAGTCTTTCGTCATAGGGAATGGTGATTCCAATTATAACACGTTGATGATTTTCAATAGGATTGGAAACATCGAACTGGACCACTGAGATTATTCATTTTATACTGCTATCTAAAATGAATAAAATCTCAGGAAGCATTGTACTCTTAATCCTGATAATATTTCGACTTTAGGCATGTAGTGTTAGTCACTGTAACATACTTGAAGTGAGGTCTCGGTAACGGGTGGCCAAAATACTTTGTATGTTCGGTGATTACATGAAATGGGCTAAAGAGTCATATTGATCAAGGAATCTGTGGCCTTGCTGGAAGGTAAAAGATATCCCTGAAATAGATTTGCAAAAGTTCGAATTAAGACTTTGGCCAAAGCACTTCGCGTGATGCGTCACCGAAGTTGTATGATGAATGTGTTTCACATACAGGGAATTTGAACTTAAGGCGAATCAATAAATTTCACATTGGAGATGAAAAATAAATGATAGTAGTTGTAATTTATTTTTCATGGATATCAACACGGAGGAGTAAAATGTAAAATTATTCTAGATCGAGAAATTCGTGAATAATTTAATTAATTTTAGAGTGCAATAATATTTATTTAGTGGAATTAAATATTGTTAAACGGTAATTAATTATTATCATGGGATGATAATACATTAACCCGTTTGGAGCTAAAATTAATTAGTCCTGCAGGTCCCCCTGCAAGCCCCAATTGAAAATACGAAGAGAAAATATTAAAAGGAGAAAGAGAAATGAATTTTCAAAGTGTTTGAAAATAGCCAAGGGATTTATTTTAAGAAAATAAATCAAGTTCCAAAGAGTCGAAAATACCCGTAATTTTATTTTGGAGAAAATAAAATTTTAAATAAAATTTGGCTGACGTGGCAGCCCACGTGGCATGCCACGTCAGCAGAAGGGTCCCAGGTGGTGCTGATTAGGCGCCGTGTGGACGGCTAGGATCGCACCACGTCAGCGCCCGTGTACGGCCCAGATGAGATCGGGGCGGGTCAACGGGTCAAGACAAAGGGTCGGGTCGGGTAGGCCGGCCACGTGGCAGACTCACGATCCGCCACGTGTCGAACCGGACCGGTTCAGACCCCTCAAACCCTAGCCGCGTGTGTAACACACGCGCCACCTTCAGGTGGCGCGTGACGGCGCGTGCGGGCTCCGATCGGCGCGTGTCCGGTGGCTATGGATTCGTGGCGATGAGACCTTTAACGTGGTGGTCTCATATTCCGTCAATTTTGCAAGTTGAACAAGTGGGAGTGCAAAATGACTAAATTGCCCTTGTATTTATGCCCGAAATGACCCTTTTGCCTATAAATAGGCTGATCCTTGGCATAATTATCATTCAGTTTTGGGAGAGGTTTTGGCTAGTCCTTAGCTTTGAAACCATATCCCTTTTCTCCTAGTTAATTTCGATTTATTTTGGAATTAATTTTAATTAGGTGTTTATATATAAAACGCCTAATTTCGGGAGATTAAACCCTGAAAAGGGTTTCCTAGTTTAAAGTTTTATTTTCTCTAAGTATTTAGAGAAATACTTTCGGAGCCCACACTCCGAGGGTGTCCCTGGGGTTATTGCAGGGAAGCTCTGTCGGTTTCACGAGGAGATCGGGTATCGGGTTCACGGGAGTTGAATTCGGGAGCTGGAAAAATGTCGTTAGATAGCCATGTTTGCAGTACGGTAATATTTTACAGTTATTTTATTTTAAGCATGATAAATTATGTGCTCTTAAGTGTTAATTGCATGTTAGATATTTATCTGCTTAAGTGATTTAAAATTTATTATCAATTGCATGTATATACTTGAGTAGATTCGGCTAAGTCTTCCGCTTTGTATTAAAATGTTTTAGAAATATTTTAATACTTGTATTATAATAAAAAATTTAAAATGTGGTCCCAGACCACTACTGTTCTGGGCCCGCCTCCCAACAACCAAATCAATGGAATTGACCACATGTGTTGTCACGTGGTTCGCTGAATCTGACTTGAGAGGGAACGTGAGGACCACAAAAAAATCGACAAAAGAATACATTTTTAGCAAAATCAAAACATGGGTGTGGGGTTTCAATGTAATCCCAAAAAATTCTCTAAATAAACAAACATTTAAGTCATTTCTTCTCAAACTTTAAAAAAAATATAGTATAAACGACAAAAATCTAGAGAGGTAGTCCGAACGCACCCACATTGCCGAAATCTTCAATCCCTAGCCAGTTACACTCTTGTGAGAAATTTCTCCACAAATCCAACTAAATCAATGGAAGAAATTTAGGGTTTTTTGGAAGTAGGGTAAAAGTTTTGGGGATAGTGTGAATGAGTGAATTAGCTTTACCCCTTTTACCATCTCACGTGTCACGATGTATTTTTTTCCCCTCCAAAGTCAGATTCAACGCACCACGTTACAAACACGTGGTCAATTTTGTTAGTTTGGTAACGTTCGTTAGTGTTTGGGACTACATTTATTGAGAATTTAGAAATTTGGGACTAAATTGAAATTTGACAAAAGCATGAGACTAAATTGGCCATTGGTCAATCCTGTGGGACTTGATTGATAATTTTGCCTGAATATTAAGGTACTCAAGTTTTCAAACTAAGATACTGAATTGAGAACACAAGGTACTATGATGACAGTATAAGGTACTAGTATGACCCGTCATCAGTTTTGTACCTAGATAAAAAAAAAAAAGTTTATAATAACATAAGATACTCAATTTTCAAAATAGGTATTGAATTGAGAATATAAGGTCCTAGTATAACAAATCATAAATAAGGTACCCAAATTTCAAAATAAACTACTATAAAAGAAAAATAAAGTACAATGACAAAAGGAATGTAAATCACCTATTGTTTATTGAGTCACATAGTGAAAAATTATAAAAACTCTTTGTTGTTGTTGTATAATGACGCATTAATTCACGTGAATGATAGAAAAGAGAGAAATAGTGGATGTCCTCCGACTTCTATGAAAAAGAAAAACAAATGACAAAGATAAATAAATAAATAAATAAGGAAGAGTGATGGGTCTGAAAATAGGGTACATAGTCCAATCACTTTAGAATTTGTTTAAATGAGGAAACCAGTTGATATTCGCCGGAAAAGATAAGGGTTCAACCTGCTAGGACAAACACAAAGACAAAGTCAGAAGGCCAAGCTGGGGGAACTGGGGGTGATTCCCAGTTTGGCTCTCCGACGCTCAAGTCAAATGAAGATCTGAAAGAGAGAATATGCTAAGTATGGAGTTATCGTAATGGAGGTTGCTTACAGTGAAGGAGATGAACTCGCGTATTTATAGTTGAGGGTCAGGGACCCTTTGGTCATTTGCACCGTGTGGTCCTGGCCGAATGGTGCCCTAACACGTGGCGCTGCGAGAGAGAAACCTAAGAGGAATCTTCTGCAAAAGCTGGTGGAAGTTAGTGTTGGCAACAGTGGCAGGTGCGCGGGCATGTACGGGGTGTCAGAGAGCCATTTTAGGGGGTTGGTAACGAGGGCTAAGAGCACGCTCGTGTCAACCAAGAGCCTTGGAGACCAAGGAATCCACTAGGGGATGAAGGCCAAGGCTCATATGAAGAGGAGCGGAAGCTTCCCTAAGGGAGAGTGGCGCTCGAAGAGAGCTTCCTTGGCTGATTGGAGCTTTAGCCATGTAGTATGAATCGCGCTCGTTGGAGAGCGGCAATGCTAATTATGTGTTCACGTAGCTGAGATGCCACGTGTCCTTGAGGAAGGCTAACACTTTAGAGGTATGAACGCTCGTGTATAATTACCTTAATCACAAGAGGACAGGTGTTGTTATCTTGAGTCTCCACGTGTCCAAAAGCGGGACAAGCGTATTTTGGTCCCATCATTTTGCCCCCCAATTCTGTAGTCCTTATTGATAAGGGCAGAAGAATTCTACCATTGTAAGTCACCGAGCGTTGGGCTCGCATGAGGAATGGCGTGTTGGACAATCACCCTTCTGTTTGCGCTATAAATGCAGTCTCTTCATCTGATTGCTTGTAACGTCCATGCATTAAATGCAGTCCTTTCTTCTGACCGCTTGGAGCGTATAAGCATTAAATGCTGATGCGCGTGGGGCGCGTGAAGTACGCGACGGTTCAATAAAGGGAACGGTTTCTAGGCGGGAAATGATTGTAACTTTGAATTTTTTTTCCAGAAACGTACCAACTTCATCCCTATAAATAAGGGATTCTGTATCCATTCCACCTTTTACGCAAACATATCTTCAGAGCACATATTTGCGAAAAACTCTTTGCAAACAAGTTTCAGAGCATTCATAACTTTTCTTCAAGCTTTTCTAGAAAACTCAAGGTAATCTCCGGTGAAATCTTCTAACTTTGCTAACCTCAGAATCGGATTTAGGATTTAGTAATTCCTCAAGCTTTATCTTCCCAGAAATCCCAAATTTCTTCGAAAATCCCTCGCTTTCAAAATCCTCATATCCCTTCCAAATTCCATCACAACCATGGCCAGAGATCATGTAGAAGAATTCGCCCGTGAAGTTGAAGACATGGCTACCTAGAGTTCATCTCCTCACGGTTCCCCTAGGGACGAGGAGTTGGACGCGGCCGTTATGGCCATAGATGAAAGGAACCCAGATGGGGTTGAGCATCTCTTTGAAGAGATGCATCTGGTGATGGAAGCGGAGAGACAGGGGGTGACTCTCCCGATAACAGAGAGCGCAACTTACCCTCATCGCCACACCGTGACCGTGGCCATCACAGCTCCGGCCCCGGAATCCGAGGGAGGAGCGGAGCCCTCAGAAAGATCCCATGACAAGGGTAAAGGCAAGAAAACCCAGAGGCCCAAGAAAGCCAAGAAAACCAAAGGGCCAAACGAGGGTGAAGGCTCGGGCATGCAGGCGACCGATCGTACCCCGGACGAGACTCCCAGCACCATCACTCTGGGGGAGATAAAGTTTGTTATGGCCCCCATCTACTGGGATGAGCGTTACACATGGAGAATCCCTGCCAAGCACGAGCGCGCCAACCATCCTCCTGCTGGCGAAATGGCGGTTTACAAGGACGCGATCAGTTCCTGGGGTCTAAGATTTCCAATTCCAGTCCCAATGGCTTCCATTCTGAATGATTTGAACCTCTGCCCTTCGTAAATCGTACCCAACGGCTACGCTTTGATAACCAGTTTCATGATCCTCATGAAGTGCGCTGGATACGAGCCCTTCATGTGAAATTTCAACGCCCTTTTCCAAGTAGTCAGCTCACCACGCTCGTCACCTGAGGCGGGTTATTACCACTACGTTCAAGCGAAGGCCCACTTGAAATTGATCAACTCTCCTTCCTCCGCTTATGGCCCAGATTGGAAGGAGAAGTTTATTTTTGTCAAGGCCCCAGCGGATGATGATTTCAGGGTGGCCCGAGAATGGATATCTCATGGGAAGGGATCCCTTGTAAAGAGCCGCTTAGAACCTGCCTTCCCAAAGGACTGGGCCAAGAGCTTGGCTGGGGCGTTAAGGGACGAGGGCCAACTAATTCGAGCCAAGGACTGGATAGACGATGCGGAACTCATGTTCCTTTGCGGGCTCACTAACGACCCTCATTATCTCAGCAACCCTCCCGCTCGAGATTTGGAGAGAGATGGTTAGACTTTAGGGCACTAACTGTACCTTTGCATTTGTAACTTGTATTTTACAAAATTTGCTTAAGGGTTTCTGACCCTCGTTTTCGCCTTCTTTGTAGGAGCGGAAATTTTAAGGATGGCTGAAGGCATCAGGAGTGCTGCTAGGTTCGCCAACGCTAACAGGCGTCAAGCCCAACAGGGCGATCAACAGAATCCCCGAGGCCGTGGGACAGGCCGGGGTGACGGTCGTGGCGGCCACCAAGGCGCCAGCTCAAGCGCCGCACCTGGCGCTCAAATGCCGCAGGGACGAGGGGAGATCCGAGCGGCAAGTACTGAAAACCAAATAGTGGTACGGCCACCAACCGCAGCAGATGCGAGGGTGGTTAACCCCAACACCATCAACCAAACGAGGCCCCCTGCGAGCGTGGTGATAAGCGAGGCTCGAGGGAACGCTAGCCAATCTTCCCGCAAGAGGAAGAGAATGCCAGATGCCTTCGGTTGGAAAATACGAATCAGAAAGCAGAGGAATTTAAAATTTTTTTCCAACAAAAGGACCTTGGACTCGCAATCGTGTATCCAAATTCGTAGAGTTAAGAAACTTACTTTTCTTTTATTCTTTCTTGAAGCGTTTCAAGCCACCCAAGAACGCTCTTCTCGCGGCTTGATCCCCTCTCCTTGGTAAAGCTCGAATCTTCAAACTTCTAACTTGAAGCTCTCTAGAGATAGTCCACCAACTTGATCACAATCTAACCAGTAAGGATGCTAGTTCTCTAGTTAGTGTTTAGGCTTAACCTAGGGTTTCGTTTATCTTGGAGAAAGGATGGTGTTCAACACATGAACCAAAAGAATTGCCAATTAGCTCTAAGGGGAGCTCGAGCTCCCCTATTTATATTAAAGGGAGGACCGAAAATCCTAGTCCTTATAGGCTAGGGTTTTGGTCTCTCTTTCTCTTATTACTTGATCATCAAGTAATTTTGACTTTGACTTTGAATTCAAATTCAAATCAACTTTCAAGAGAGCTAAAAATATCCAAACTATTTTTGGATAATTTTATACTTTATTTATTTAAAATAAATAACTTATTTTATCTAATTAATTAATTCATAATTAATTAACTAGATTATTTTTCTCCAAAATAAGACTTTCTTTTTAATTCAAAATTAAACCAAAGTCTATTAAATAATGAACACATTTAATTATTTAATATATATATATACAATATATATATATTTACACGTGTTACAAGGACACGTGTCACTCACGTGACCCACACGTGTGGTTTCACACGTGTGGAACCCTCTTGGCCCGATTAACTCGTTTAATCATTTTAAAGCCTCAACTCATGTAACCAAGTTGTTGTGAGTGACCCTCTAGGTTCTCAATTCAATTAGCAGTGACCCTAATTAATTAATTCACTAATTAATTAATCAGTCCACAGATTAAACGACCATAGTCTAGCAACAGGTGTTTAACCCCTAGCTGAATTGGAATATTCGGATTCGACAGAACCTTTAAGTCATTGATTCATGTGAGATACAATCCTCCTACTTACTATCTCTCAACCAAGATCTAGGGTAAGGGAATAATCAGAACCCCAATAATCCGGTCTTAAAGCTAAGTGCATTTCATATCCATTTGATCTCAATCCAAGAAACCCTTTTCTTGATTTCTTGATCTACTGCCTTGGCCAAGGACTCCATATGGTATATGAATGACTTACACAATAAGAGATCACCTTGCATATGCAAGTGTAGGTCCTTTCTTGATTCTCATTCACTTTCATGAATCACTTGTGCAGCCCCAGCATAAGCCTTGAATCAGTTGTCTAAGGCGACACCCTTTAAAGCTTATACCTAAGACTACAGAGTTAACTCATAAAGTGACAAGGAACCTCAAGTCTTAAGGATCAACTAATCGCATCAATGACTCGTGAGATATTTCCTAATCTGGAAGTTTCTATTTCCTAAAATAGAAACTTCCTTTCCCATTTAGGAATGTTCTCAAACGGGGCACCTCAGTGAACTTACTTATTAAAGTAAGCACCCTCATGTATCACGCACGTATCGACTATACACTTTGCACCTCCATGAAATAAGGTGGTCCTTCTTAAGGGCGTGATCCCACAAGCAAGCCTTAGAGGATTCAGGTTGACACTCCCACTGTCTGTAGGACTCATCGGCTTGGAGTATTTTACTAATCATGACTTATGTGATATAGGGCTCGTTTCATGAACCATTTCACCTAAATGGTAGAGTCCTAAAGTCATCAGGATTAGGGGAGTTCTCATACATGCACAGATAAAGTAAACGCATACCAAACAAGAGCATATAAAGAAGTGTTGCCTCAATTCATTATTTCATTCAAAGATTGTCTGTGATTAAAATAAGGAAAAAACACAAAGCGGATATACATTCGGCTTTCTAGGGCACTATTTCTAACACCTTCGCCATAACCGGCAAGGGCAAACAAGTCGTGGAAGGCCCCAAGGGCGGCGACAGAGACACTTCCTCTTCAGAGGAAGAACATTTGTGGGACTTCGACCGCCGGGGGACAGGAGCTACAAGGGCTCCGCAGATGGGGGTGCCGTATTACTGAGGCACGGGATAATGGCCCAAGCTATCAGCCAAAATATGTATGAAAGGGCCCAATTCTCAGCGGATCATAAGCATTTGTACTCCGAGCCGGTTGAAAAGGTGACCGTCGATATGGTGCACGCCATAATTTTCGTAAGTCTCCTTTCCTCTTGTAGTTTCCTTACCTTTTAAAGGTGTTGTTCTTCAATATTTTTGTTAACACTTTTGCCCTTTCGAGGCCGTACAGCAAGTGCTCCCGAGGGCGAGAAATATCCAGATGCGCGCCACGGTTTACGCTGACCGAAAGGCAAAGTACAAGAAGATGGCGCGCTCGAACGATCCTGCCCAGCTTCAGGAGGAATTGGACACAGAGACGGCCAAGTACCTTTCCCTTAAGGATGAGTACAAAAAGATGGAGGACGAAATGAAGAAGTTGCAAGATGACTTCACGAACGCTGAGAACGCTCGAAGGAGTTGGCGCAACCAATTTAACCAGCTTGAGGAGAATCATAAGAAGCTCACTGCCGACCGTGACACATGGAAGACGGGGGCCATGGAGGCAAAAAAGAAATACACTGAGGCCATGAACCAACTCCCTCATCGCTTTGAACAATCAAACAAGGAAGCGCTCATCAAGTTCTGCCACTCCAAGGCGTTCAATTTTGCAGCTTCCCTTCATTGCCTCGATGAAGCCCAGAAAGCATTCAATTTGGCGATTGATCAAGGCATTCATAAGGGCTTAACAGATCCGTCCATCCGTGGGGCGCAGGGCATGGGGCTCATGTTCAACGAGCGTTGTGTGGAGGATGACGACGACCGTGATGATCCTGAGGCCAGCATCTCCGAGCCGGAATACAATTTTCTGGTTACGCTCATCCAAGATGAGTATATGGCGGCTCATCCTCCGAAAGAGACCTCTCAAGCAGAACAGACTGAGATAAATGATGATGCTAGTGCCGCTTCCGAAAACCCTCCGTCAAACGAGCCTCCAGCACCTGTTGCAGAGAATGCCCCCATTCCTGCTGTCGAGGCCAATGAGCCCAATGCTCCGCAAGCGCCAGGAAACAACGAGCCTGCGCCTCCAGATGCCCAGAACCAAGATGAAAATGCCCCCCCCCAGCACAAGAGCCGGAGGGCCCAATTTATGGTTCCGTGGTCCCGTGGCTCAAAATATCCTGGTGGTTCTGGATGAAGATGTTGCTCCGGCCGCTTGATGCTCTTCCTCATCTGCTTATGTTGAACTCCCTTTTGTAAGAATGTTAGGGCCCATGAGTCCTTATCTTGTGACTTTGGCGAAAGCCTCAAATTAATGAAATCCTTCTTTTCCATAGTAATGTCTATTTTTACTTCTTTGATTGTGAAATTTTACCTTGCGCTTGTTGTAACAAAATCTTGTGATACTAAGATTGTGTGTAACATGCTTAGTAAAAATCGTATTGTTTAGCTAAGTCTTAAAACTTGAAAAATTTTACTAAGTCTTGAGTAATCATGGGGGTCTTACTGTGAGGCTGCCCTCATTCAAGACTTGTGTAAATTTTGTTTCTAAAATTTAGAGAATTTTATTAAGTCTTGAGTGACTACGAGGGTCTTGATGAGAGACTGCCCTCATTCAAGAC
Organism: Lantana camara; assembly: GCA_037501455.1. Lineage (NCBI taxonomy): Eukaryota > Viridiplantae > Streptophyta > Magnoliopsida > Lamiales > Verbenaceae > Lantana > Lantana camara. Next base: position 21,141,448 of record CM074855.1, on the reverse strand, counting down.
TTGTGAAAATTCTTCTTAACTTGGGAAAATTTTACTAAGTCTCGGGTAAGTACGAGGGTCTTAATGAGAGACTGCCCTCGTTTAAGACTTGTGAAAATTCTTCTTAACTTGGGAAAATTTTACTAAGTCTTGAGTAAGTACGAGGGTCTTAATGAGAGACTGCCCTCGTTCAAGACTTGTGAAAATTCTTCTTAACTCGGGAAAATTTTACTAAGTCTTGAGTAATTACGAGGGTCTTACTGAGAGGCTTCCCTCGTTCAAGACTTGTGAAAATTCCTTCCGAATGACGTTACCGCTGGACGAGCGCATTGGTACCTGTTAAATTTTGGGACTTGCAAGCGATCCCGTTTTCGAGCGCAAGGCGTTGTGATAAACGACCAAGGCCTACTAGGATTTTCCTTGCATTTTTCTCCGATTCGTCAGGTTGGTTGTGAGCATTACCAGACTATCCTTATGAGGGCGTTCCCCCCCCCCCCCCCCCCCCCCCCGCGCGTGGAGTAGAGCGCTGGCAAGCGTAACCCATTTGCAATAACATCGTGCGTATTGGAATGGATTGCCAACCACGCTCATGGAAACGAGGGACGTGGGTCTCATCCATTTGTGTAATTTAAAAGCAGTCATATAGAAATATTCAAGAGAATGTATTGTAACTTACTTGAGATTTGAAGTAGTACATATAACCTATTAGTGGGATTGTTACATCATCATTTCTAGAGAGCTTTTAAACATAAAACCGCCGGAGGTTACATGCGTTCCAAGGGCGAGGCAAGCGCTCGCCTTGAAGTGTCTCCAGGGTGTAAGTGTTGTTAGCTCTGATTTGTATGACTTTGAACGACCCTTCCCAGTTGGGGTCCAATTTTCCCACATGCTTGGATACTTCTACTTTCTTCAAGACCAAGTCTCCCAATTGGAAAGTTCTTCCTTTTACACGCTTGTTATATTGTTGTGCTATAGCTTCCTTGTATCTGTGCATTTTTTCCCACGCATTGTCTCTTTTTTCCTCCAGTAAGTCCAACTCTAAGCCTCTGTTAACTTCGTTAGTTTGAGGCTCGAAGTAAGCTACACGAGCGGATTCATGTATAATTTCTGCTGGTATCATTGCTTCTGACCTATACACGAGCACGAAAGGTGTCTCGCCGGTGGCCGCTCGTCGAGTAGTGCGATAAGCCCAGAGTGCCCCTTGCAATTCTTCTGCCCATTCACTCTTTTTGCTCTCCAGCATTGTTTTCAGATGTTGCAGAATGACCTTGTTGGTGACGTCCGCCTGTCCATTGGCTTGGGGATGGCCCACGGATGTAAAGCGTTGTTCAATCCCTAACTCTGAACACCATTCTCGTGTGTCAGCTGCTATGAACTGGGATCCATTATCTGAAATGAGCACCCTTGGTATACCATACCTGCAGATAATGTTTTTCCAAATGAAGTTCCTCACGAACCTGAAGGTAATTTTTGCTACGGCTTCAGCCTCGACCCATTTGGTAAAGTAATCGACAGCTAAAATGACAAACTTCTTCTGTCCGACCGCGATGGGCAAAGGGCCTACGATGTCGATTCCCCACTGGTCAAAGGGCCATGAGACATCTATAGGGATCATTTGAGCGGCTGGCAGTTGTGGGAGGTTAGAATGGAATTGACACTTAGGGCATTTTCTGGAAAACTCAAGGGCGTCTTGGAGAACTGTGGGCCAATAAAACCCACTCCTCAGGACCTTCTTAGTTAGGATACGTCCTCCTGAATGGTTCCCACAGCTTCCTTTGTGAATAAGCTCGAGCGTTTCTTTTGCTTGCGAGGGCCTTAGACACCTCATCGGAGGTCCTTGAAATGACTTATGGAACAATCTTCCTTTAGAGTCTATAGAAAACTGAGGGGCCATGTTTCTAATTTTCCGAGCCTCCACTTTGTCAGTGGGACAAATGCCATCTCTAAGAAATTGTATAATATCATCAAGCCAGCATGGCTCGTGCGGATCAATCATGGCCACCACTTTCTTGGTGCCTTGCTCTCTTATCAAGGGCTCTTCAGTTCTAAGGAACGTGACTGAGCGCTCACTAGTACCTTCTAAGGCTGAGGAAAATTTTGATAGAGCGTCGGCCCGCTCGTTTTCTGCTCGTGGAACCTGGAGTAGATGGAACTCTTTGAACTTCCCAAAGACTTCCTTGGCTTTGCGCAAGTACTGCACCATGGTGGTTTCTCGAGCCTCATAAGTTCCTTCAATCTGGCTCGTAATTAATTCTGAATCAACATAAGCCGTGATTCTGGAGGCTCCGTTCTGAAAGGCAAATTTCAATCGTTACACAAGGGCTTCATATTCTGCCTCGTTATTGGTGACTTGAAAATCCAACCTGATTGCAAAGTCTAACTCAATCCCATTGGGGTTTATAAGGGTTACCCCTGCTCCTCCCCCTTGAGAGGTTGAGGAACCATCCGTGTGCAGGACCCATAGCCCCTCGTTCTCTGGAGCAGTAGGTTCTAAGCCGAAGCGTTCAACCAGCAAATCCGCTACAACCTGCGCTTGTATAACGGTTCTAGGGCTCGAAACTTAAGTCAAACCGACTCAACTCAATGACCCATTTCATCAATCTTCCAGACACGTCTGGTTTGGATAACACTTGCTTCAAAGGTTGATCAGTGAGGACCGTTATTGAGTGCGCTTGAAAGTAAGGCCTCAATCGTCTTGATGCGTTGATGTGGGCAAACGCAAATTTCTCGATTTCCAAGTACTTTTTCTCGGCCCCTTGTAATTTTTTGCTCAAATAATAAACATGCAAGTGCTTACGTTCTCGTACAACTATCAATACCGCGCTCGTTGCCTCGGTTGAAATGGAGAGGTACATAAATAGTCTTTCGCCTTCAACGGGTTTGGTCTGAAGCGGAGCGCTCGAAAGGTAAGCCTTCATGTCTTGCAATGCTTTCTCACACTCCTCAGTCCAAGCAAAATTCCGAGAGTTGCATAGAATTTTGAAGAAATGGAGGTTTCTGTCCGCCGAGCGCGAGATAAACCTGTTTAAGAAATGATTTTTCCTACCAGTACTTGCACCTCCCGAAGATTACGAGGGGATGGGATATCCAAAATAGCCTTGATTTTCTCAGGGTTGGCTTCAATCCCCCTCTGACTGACCATATAGCCTAAGAACTTTCCCCCTCGTACTCCAAAAGTACATTTCGATGGATTCAATTTCATCCCATACTGGCGTAAAATGGCAAAAGTGCGTTTGAGATCTTCCAAATGTGAGCCCTGACGCTCGCTCTTGACAATCATATCATCGACATAAACCTCCATAGATCCTCCAATTTCCTTTTCAAACATCTTGTTGACAAGACGCTGATAAGTGGCTCCAGCATTCTTGAGTCCAAAAGGCATGACTAAGAAGCAATATATCCCCAAGTGAACAACAAATGAAGTTTTGGGACGGTCCTCTGGGGCCATAAAGATTTGATAGTATCCCTGAAAGGCGTCCATCATGCTCATGAGTTCACATCCGGCGGTTGAATCCACCAATTGATCAATCCGGGGCAATGGGTATGGATCCTTAGGGCAAGCCTTGTTAAGATCAGTAAAGTCATTGTACATGCGCCATTTATTTGCGCTCTTGGGCACCAATACCACATTACACAACCATTCTGGGTACAAAATGGGCTCAATGTATTGGGCCTCTAGAAGCTTGTCAACTTCTTCCTCAATAACTTTCTTCCGAAAACCGTGCACATCTCTCTTCTTCTGTTTAATTGGCTTGAAGGCTGGGTCCACATTGAGCCTGTGGACTATGACGCTCGGGTCAATCCCGGTAAGATCCGAGGTTTTCCATGCAAAGACATCAATGTTTTCTCTGAGGAAGTCTATCATCATGATCTGCGAGGGTCCAGAGAGGTTGGACCCAATCTGAGTAGTTTTGTCTTTGTTCCCTGGTTCTAGCTCAATGGTAAGGAATTTTTCTGAGGGCTCAATCCTCATTTCTGGACGGGGAAGCTCAAGCGCCCTTTTCTTTCCTATCAAACGTCCATCATTAAGGGGCTCGTCACCCTCACGCTCATCCCCCTCAGAGGAGGATTCTTCTACTGTCCCTGGCGGAGCATTTTTTAGGGAGCCCTTGGCGCTGGGATCTTTCTTCTTGTTCTTTTTCTTGTTCAACTTGGCCCTCTTGCACACGGGACCATCCTCGTCCAAATTGGGGAAATCAACAGATTTCTTGGTGGACCCAATTTGGTACGCTTTTTCTATTTTAGGTTTTCTGAGGGAGAGCATGTAGCATTCCCAGGCTTCTCGCACGTTGCACAAAACTTCTCCGACACCCTCGGGGGTGGGGAATTTGATTTTCTGGTGGTAAGTGGAGATAATTGCTTTGAAATCCACGAGGTTTGGTCGCCCAATTATAATGTTATAGGGAATATCAATCTCCACCACTGCGTATGTGACCATGAGCGTTTTGCGCTGTGGGGCTCGGCCAAATGAAGTGGCCAAGCGAATTTGCCCTCGTGGGATGACCTCAGAACCTCCAAAGCCAATGAGGGCTGTTTTGAGGGGTTCGAGAGGGATGTTGGTAACATTAATCTTTTGGAACGTGGTGTAGGGCAAAACGTTAACAGAGCTTCCACTACCCACTGACAGCCTCTTCACAATGTGATTGTGAACATCCAAGGTAACTACCATGGGGCAGTCAGAGGTTTCACTGACCCCATGGGGAGTTACAATATGTTCCAAATCACTGTCATCAAATCCTATTACATCATTCTGTTTTGAGCGCTGATCTTTTGCCTCTTGGATGGCATAAACTGATTTGGGAGCCGAGGGGCACTGATCGTAGCTCTGGATATATCGGCGTCGGGAAGCATTGGAATCCCCTCCTGATGAACCTCCTGCTATCATGTTGATGACCGCAAAAGGGGTATTCTCTTGTTCTGGGGCCCTTCCTTTGCCCCGATGGCTGCTCTCGGTAGGACCTCTCCCTCGCGGGCTCCTTGTGCGCGACGGGCTCCTCCTCCTCTCCCTTGAACGATCATGACAACGCTCGTCGTAGCGCTCTAATATTTTCACAAATTCTTTCAGGTGGCCCCCAGCGATGAGCCTTTGAATTTCAACTTTCAGTTGGCGGCATTCGTCTGTATCATACCCCTTTTGCTTGTGGAAAACACAGTACTTATTTGAGTGTCTCAAAGCCTCAGTTTCCCTCATCTTCGTGGGCCTTTTGAAGAGCTTTTTGTTAAAGAGGTTATAAACTTCTGAATTTGGCCTTGTAAGAGGGACGCGCTCGAAACGACGAGGGGCGGGAGGAGATTTCTTGCGTTCTTTCCTACTAACGTCTTCTCGTCCCCGTTCTTGGTGACGCTCGTGTCTCACGAGGCTATGATGTCGGGGCCCATTTATCCCATACATATCTTTGAACGCGAAGAATGGCTCGGTAACTTCTCTTAAAGCCATGAGGGTTCCTGGCCTTCTCTCCACGGTGGCATCGGTAAATTTTTTGCTCACGTATTGCTTGTGATCCACAGCCTTATAAAGCACTGGGATCAAGAAATCCATGGAAGGCCTCTCCACCTGCAATATCTCCTTGTTAAAGCGGGCAAAGAATGAGCGAAGGGATTCATTCTTGCCTTGTACTATATTGTAGAGGGCAGTGGGCGCGGTGACGGGGGCCTTCAAAGAGTTGAAGTGGTTTAAGAAAGCGTTGGCCAACTCTGCATATGAATGTATCGAGCGTGGTGGCAGCCGCTTATACCATTCCTGAGCCATTCCCACTAGAGAAGTGACAAAGACTTTGGCCCAGTAGTGGCTCGAATGCTCGTATAAGTGCATCAAATGTAAGAAATGATCCAGGTGTTCTACGAGATCTGTTGTTCCATCATAATGGTTGACGAAAGTGGGGATTTTGGCCATTCCTGCTTGGGCCAACAAAACTTCTTCCACGATGGGGGAGCCTCTCGCCAGGGGATGATATTCGTAAGTGCAAAAGTTTTCTTCCTGCTCCTTACGGTGGGGGACCCGTGGCTGGCGGTCTTTGTGACGAGCGTCTCTGGCATCGGCTCGTTCATCCCTGCTGTGGGAGATCTGAGACCGTGCTCGAGAGAGCTGTCCAACCATATCCTTTATCCCCTGCAGCTGGTCTTGCACAGCCACGAGGAGGTTAGGATTCCCATCTCCTTCTTTGTCCCCTTTCTTTGTGGCCCGGGAGGCTCTTTTGGAGGCATGAGAGTCTCCCTCATCTTCCATATTGATTCTCTCGGTGGGCTCTCTGCCCTTGTCCGCATGGGGACGCTCGTTTTCGCCCCAGTTGGGCGTCTCTTTGGAAGGCGGGAGTGGTAGTTGAGCCCTCAGGGCGGCCCGAGCCTCCCTGAGCGGATATGTCTGCAATCCACCCAAGGGAGGAGCAGCTTGAGTGGCCTGCCAGAGGGAAAATACTTGGAATGAAATTTCTCCCATGCACCCTGGGCCGCTTGAACCTCACACTGGGCGTAAAGAGCCCGCAACTGTTGAGGGGTTAGAGGGGGTAACTCCACCTCTTCAATCTCCTTGGGGATCACCACCGGGAGCTGGATCTGGCCGGCATGGTAGGGCTGAATCTGCGGCATCACGACGGTGGGGCTAAGGGTGTATCCTGGCGGCGGCATCATGTAGTGTTGCCCTCCCGGATTCGCATGAGTATGAATCCACTGATTTTGGGGAGGCTGTGGAAGAGTGGGGAGGGAGGCACCTCCAACGGTGCTAGAAACGGGTGGTGCTAGTGGCGGAACCATTGATTCTGTAAGCGGAGGTACACCCCTGGCGGGCGGTGCTCCACCAGTGACCGTCGATGGAACGGTGGCGGTGTTGGCATCACGGGAAAGATCCTCTCCTCCTCCCACAGCTCCTGACCTTGTAGTTACCATGGTTGAGAAGGTATTAAGTGTTTGTTTTTCAACTAGCAGAAAGAGATAAATGAGTTGAGAGCTGGTTTCCCACAGACGGCGCCAAAAATGATGGGTCTGAAAGTAGGGTACAGAGTCCAATCACTTTAGAATTTGTTTAAGTGAGGAAACCAGTTGATGTTCGCCGAGAAAGATAAGGGTTCTACCTGCTAGGACAAACACAAAGACAAAGTCAGAAGGCCAAGCTGGGGGAACTGGGGGTGATTCCCAGTTTGGCTCTCCGACGCTCAAGTCAGATGAAGATCTGAAAGAGAGAATATGCTAAGTATGGAGTTGCCGTAATGGAGGTTGCTTACAGTGAAGGAGATGAACTCCCGTATTTATAGTTGAGGGTCAGGGACCCTTTGGTCATTTGTACCGTGTGGTCCTGGCCGAATGTTGCCCTAACACGTGGCGCTACGAGAGAGAAACCTAAGAGGAATCTTCTGCAAAAGCTGGTGGAAGTTAGTGTTGGCAACAGTGGCAGGTGCGCGAGCATGTACGGGGTGTCAGAGAGCCGTTTTAGGGGGTTGGTAACGCTAAGAGCACCCTCGTGTCAACCAAGAGCCTTGGAGACCAAGGAATCCACTAGGGGATGAAGGCCAAGGCTCATACGAAGAGGAGCGGAAGCTTCCCTGAGGGAGAGTGGCGCTCAAAGAGAGCTTCCTTGGCTGATTGGACCTTTAGCCATGTAGTATGAATCGCGCTCGTTGGAGAGCGGCTATGTTAATTATGTGTTCACGTAGCTGAGATGCCACGTGTCCTTGAGGAAGGCTGACGCTTGAGAGGTTTAAACGCTCGTGTATAATTACCTTAATCACAAGAGGACAGGTATTGTTATCTTGAGTCGCCACGTGTCCAAACGCGGGACGAGCGTATTTTGGTCCCATCAAAGAGCATTACCGTGAATTTAGTATTTGAGAAGTTAGTACTAAAATTAATTATTTTGGAAAGCAAACTAAAATTTCCTACATTAATGGCTATTTAAAACTAATTGACCCTAGAAATAATGACTATGAATCTAAATTAACAAAGAACTCAAATAACTACCAATTTTAGTTAGGTAATTGCTTTTAATTATCTATACTATTACAATAAATTGAGAGACACTTAGAATTAATCGCTTTTTTCGGTTGAACTCTAAAATTATTTATTTTAATTTTTTTTTATCTCTCAACTTATTATCTTGCATTTATCTCTTAACTTCCTTTTTTTTCTCTCACCTTACTCCTATCTTTTATTATATATTTTGATTCTTTCTCCATATTTTCTAATTTCTAATTTGTATTATTTTGTAAAATTTTAATTATATTAAAAATAATTATAAAATAAATATTAACATAAATATCTTAATTCTAATATATATTTAAATAATAATAGTTTTATAATTTTCACACTCATGAAGTGTGTAGGGATTACTAATTTTTTTTAAGGGAGAATTACGGATAAATGCTCACTCTCTATATCAAATTTTAGTTACCTCCCTTATTCAAATTATGTCAGTGCTAACTTCCCGTTTGGGAAACTTAATTTTTGTTCAAACCCTATTTTGTGCAAAATTATTATATTATCCTTCAAAGAGAAAGTAATACCCAAATATCCTTTATTAATCGTTGTATCATGTTCCAAAGCCAAGAAAGAGAAAAACAACTTTCAATAGAGAAACTTACTGATAAAGAGAGAGACGACGATGAGAACAACAAAGGGGAGATAGAGATAGACAGAGATAAAAGAGAGAGTCATCAGTGAGGAGACGGAGAAGAAATAAAGGAGCAACGGACAGGGAGAAAGAGAGGTCAACGACAGAAGAGACAGAGAAGAGAGAAAGCTCGGTCAGAGAAGGAAGAGAGCGACCAGCGACGGAGAAGGCGAAGAATGACGACAACGACGATCGAAGGGGTGTCGCTTTAATAGAAAGAAAAAACTGATAACAACGTGGAGAAAGATTTCGGGGTGTTTCTGACATAGAAAAGAAAAAATGATAAAATTGAAATCTTTTGTAGCATGCAAAAGAAAACAAGATCAATTGAAATCTTCTCTAGCATGAGGATGAGAACAAAAAAAAGTAGATAAGAAGAAAGAGAGAAAAAAGGGGGAAAAAAAACTAATTAAGGGTATTACAGTCAAATTAGGTATTTGGGGAGTGAACAAAAATTAAAACGTAAGATTAGAGAGTTAATACTATGCCTAATTATTTTGAGGAGTAAACTAAAAGTCTTTACACTAGTGGTTATTTAAAACTAATCGTCCCTTTTTTAAATCAAATATTAACCTCTTTCCAGATTTAATTAAATAACAATATTGGACACCAAATTAAAAAGGGATAATTATTGATAAATACCAGTCATCCAAAATTTTAGTTACCTCCTCTATTTAAATCTTTTAGTACTAGCTACATGTTTAAAAAATTAAATTTTTATTCAAACCATATTTTAAGTAAAATTACTCTATTTTCCCTAAGAAAAAATTATAAAAACCCACGTCACCCCTCTATTGGGGGTTTCACTCTCAACATAAAGAAAGAGACGTTCTGCACCTAAAAAAGGAAACAGTTGTTCACCAACACAAAATTTTCAACGACAAAGAGAGAAAAAAGATAAAAGACTTTCCGACGACAAAGAGAGAAAAAAAGAAACGAGAGAATCATTAGAGGGGAGACGGAGAAGATAAAAAGAAGCAATGGCCTTAGATACGGAGAAGAGAGAGGTTAACGAGAGTGAAATATAATTTAGAGAAATTAAGGTATCAAATTATACAAAATGAAGTATGATTTTCTCATATAGCTGAGATATTGTGCATAACATATGAATATTAAGGTACTCGTATGAATAATAAGATATTCCATTTTAAAATAAGATACTGAATTAAGAGCATAAGGTACTAGTGTAACCTGTCATCAGTTCCGTACCTAGATAAATTTAAAAAAAAGAAAAAAAAGAGTATAACATATGAATAATTAATTTTGTACCTAGATAAATAAAAAAGGTGTAACATATAATTTTTTTTTTTTTTAAGGTACTCAGCTTCAAAATAAAAAATAAAAAAAAGAGAGTATAACATATGAATAATTAGTTATGTACCTAGATAAATAAAAAAAGTGTAACATATAAATATATATATATATATATATATATTTTTTTTTTTAAGGTACTCAGCTTCAAAATAAGGTACTGAACTGAGAACATAAGGTACTAGTATAACAAATCAGAAATAAGGTATTATGAAAGAAAAATAAGGAAAAATACAAAATAAGGATACCAACTATACTCCATTTGTAATTTTGGAACAAAATATTTTTCGATGAAAATTTTGGCACTATATCTAAAAAATGATTGCAATTTCAAAATTTTGTTTACCCTACTCGTCGAAAAACTACGTATGCATGTCAGTCCAACAATTTTAATGACCCGATTCAATATTCTCCTTTTAACTCGGTATTTCAGATCCATAAAATTATATTATCCATATTTTTCCATCACTTTTTCACTAAAACTATAGTTTCATCAAGAAGTTCCAAGATTCCAACTTCAAAAGAGATGGAACGATCTTCTTCATCCTCGAGCACAACATTTTCCAAGCTCCAGATTCAGATCTTCGCTATTGTGGCGTGAATAGTGTCCTCCGCACTTCGTGTAGCGATGACAACTCGTACAAAATCACCTGCCCCGTTGGGTATGGATAACATTTTTCCTTAACACAAAACAAGTAATTAACAAATAGATATAGCAAAAGGAAGCGGAAGTGTGGGTCTGATTATATTTTTTGTTGCGAAGATGTCAGTTCTTTAGGTGGTATGATGACTGCATTTATGAGAGGGCAAGGTTATAATTCCGGTTGCTGAAGATCAACAGGTCGGAGATGGAGATATAGGATGTGGAAGTGAATGTGAAGAAGATTTGGTTTCGTCTATTATGTTCACTTTTTATTGTAACATTGTTCTGATTTACCAGATTATGATTTAGAAACATGATTAACGTTATAATGATATTGTTATTGAAGTTTATAGGGGTTGTCATTGGGATTGTTTATGGGTTTTCTATGGTGAGGGAAGTTAATGTAAATTTGCTTAAGTAATGAGTCGAAGAGGTGTATGTAATATAAGCAATTTTTTCCGGCGGCTAAAACGGGTTCCGGTAAGAAAAATCATGAAATGCAACATTTTTCTAAATATAGTGCCACAATATTCGTTGGAAATTTTTTTGTCCCAAATTTGGAAATGGGGTATAATTGGTATCCCGATTTAGTTTTTTTTTCTAGAAAAATAAGTTATTGTCAAAGAAGGTGAATCACCTATTATTTGTTGAGTCAAATGGTGAAAAATTATAAAAACTCTTTGTTTTTGTTGTATAATTGGGCATTAATTCAAAAACTCTTTATTGTATAATTAGGCATTAATTCACTTAAATAACAGAAGTGGAGGTTGTTCGATTTTTACGAAAAAGAAGAGAGAAACATAAAAGAGATTTTTTTTTTCGGTGTTGGCTGCGTTTCACTTTTCAAAATTTTAAGTTGGATTAATCTTTGTTTGCACCCCAAATTTTGGGAAATTTTGTACTTTGTTACCTAACCTTAGAATTTTTATAGTTTCGTACCCAACCTTTGAATTTCGTTACATTTAAATTCCCCCGAGTCCCATACCAACAAGAAAATGACACCCAACTGACCAATAAGAAAATGACACGCACGTCTGATATTGAGCACTTAAGTGCAACAAAATTCGAAGATTGGGTATTAAAGTGTAAAATTTCAAATGTTGGGTACTAAAGTACAAAACACCCCAAACGTTGGGAGTGCAAACAAAGATTAACCCAAATTTTAAATAATTTGTATTCTCTTCTCTGAAACAATAAAAACTAACGGCATGATTGGTATGCATGACTGGAATGAGGCAGGAAAAGAATGAATTTTAGAATCGAATGACATGACTTTATTATTAAATGTATTAAATGTAATTTATTAAATTTTCAATCAGAATAAATATTCGTAATAATAAAAAATAATGATATGATATACATTTAATAAATATGTGGCTGTTATATAAAAAAGTAAATAAAATTTGAAGATTGGGAATGACTAATACCATGGGGTATCTAAGGAAAGGATAAACTTATGTTTGTAGGAATGGACAGTACCTCAGTAATGAGCATTCCAAATCACATTTTGTACCAATCAGGGGTTAAAGAATGGACGTGGGAATCCTCATTCCATTCCCATCCCATTCCATTATACCAATCATGCTGTAAGGGTCTTCCAAACCTAATCATTCACCTCATGCGCCGCATGTCTTGACCGTCAACTCATGTGCCCAGCCGTTCCTCCGTCTTCGCCATCTTCAACAACCTTATCTTCTCAACTGGTGCGGCTTCTTTCATATTTGATGATGGAGAAATAGTAAGAGAAAAACATTGAAACATGAGACTTGAGGCAAGTGGAAATTAATGGAGATCAATCGATCATGGAGTAGTAGTCGCCCCGTAAATTGGGCACCGGATCTTCTACTCCATTTTGGTGCTTCATCTCATACTCCACCGACTAGATACGTGAGACGTGTAAGATTTTACCAGATTTTCTAACACAGATAATTATGGTATTATCAATAAAAGGAAAAAACATATATTTATATATCTAATATTAAAAAAAAAAGCAAAATTTATATATCCAGTAAATTAAAAAACAAGTCCTACTTTTAATTGGGATTATTTTATAATATTCAAAATAAAAATAATAAATTATATAGTGTCTTTTTTTTTAAATTTTTATTTTTAAGTTACAAATTTTTTTTAAGAGCAAAATATTAATATTAAATATATTTTATAATATTCAAACAGAAAAATATTTTATAATATTCAAAATAAAAATATTAAATTGATATTCAAAGTTGTCATATTTAATATTAAATATATTTTATAATTCAAACGTTGATAATATACTTTAAAGTGGGACTTGTTTTTCAATATTAAGAAAAGTAGGAATTGTTTTTCAATTTAATGGATATATAGATTTTGCTTTTTTTTTTAAATATTAGATATATAAATATTTTCTTTTCCTTTTATTGATAATACTGATGATGCAGGAAATTGGTTTGCCTAAGATTGAACGTGATCGGCTCCAAATCGCCAACAAATCAGCCAAGAGATAGGTTCTTTGACCTGCTAAGATCAACAAAACGTAAGAATACTAGGCGAGAGTTGTTTACCGCGTAGGCACTCCGACGCTCAAGCCAGTCAGATTGTCCCGGATGGAAGAAAGCGATGAATCGGAATTTTGATAGAGTTTGGGTATGTAATTGTGCATACCTGATTCTGATGAGAAAAAAACTATTTATACCATCCGAATTAGGTTAAGGCGTGAGTATCGCGGGATCGTGCGTCGAGAGGTTGAGAGATGTGCGAACGTGGGTAACCGCTGTGCACCAAATGCCAGACGCGTTCCAACTCGACCTTGTATAATGCAAGCCTCGTGTAATGTGGACCTCGCAAGATACGAATCTCGTGAGGTGCGGACCTCACATAATGCAGACCTCGTGTAATGTGGACCTCGCAAGATACGAATCTCTCGAGGTACGGACCTCGCATAATGCAGACCTCGTGTAATATGGACCTCGTGAGAAGCGGACCTCGCATAATGCAGACCTCGCGAGGTGCGGACCTCGTGAGATGGGGATCTCGCATAATGTAGACTTCGCAAGGTGCGGACCTCGCGAGATGAGGACCTCGTACAATGCAGACCTCGTGAGGCACGGACCTCGCGATATGCGGACCTCTCAAGGTGCGGACCTCGCGAGATGGGGATCTCGCATAATGTAGACCTCGCAAGGTGCGGACCTTGTGAGATGGGGATCTCGTATAATGCGGACCTAATGCAGACCTCGCAAGATGGGGATTTCGCATAATGCAGACCTCGCATAACGCGGATCTCGTATAATGGGATCCCGTAATGAGGGGACATGCTTCAGAAATGAGCGGGCAGTGCTTGAACGCAAAAAGGGGAATTCGAGGCTTGGGCTCCAAATGAGAATACTATGCTTGAGCGCTAGAGGGGAGCGCATGAAAGGGGAACATGATAGGAAAACGTAATGTTTGTGTGCCCAAGAGGGAATGGGTCCCTTAGCTTATTTTTTGGCACTATCATTTGCCCCCTCTCTCTCCCCCCTCCCCCCACGCGAGTATTGAGCGATCTAGATGCTCGTGGAGTAATAGCGTGCTCTTGAGTTGGGATAGGCATTCGTTCGACATAATATGTATGTTCCCTTTATCCATTTTATAAGATGCTTTGATATTGATCTATATGCTTGTATTCCTTCGTAGGATCCTGCTGTAAGGATCAACAACACCACACGTCGAGCTATTATTTGTAAAGAGAAGAAAGATAGGTACAAACGACTGTATAAGGGAGCTATCGCCAATGACGATCTTGAAAAGAAAGTTCTAGATCTTGGAAGGGAGCTCGAGAAGGCCAATATAGAGGTTAATAGGAAAGAGAACGAGGTTCGCATCCAGGCACACGTTACTTCTTGTCATAATGAGCACATCAAACGCCTGCAAGCCAAGAAGAAAGTCCTTCAAGGTGAGATTGACAAGGTTACTGAGAAGGTGACAGACGTTAATCGTGAGTTGATTAGGAGCAAGCAGAGACCTGAGGAGAAGGGAAAGATGCTTGAAGAGAGCGAGCAGGCTCATGCTGAGTTGAGCACGAAGTTCGAGTAGTCCGAACGTGGCGCAGCGGCCAGGACTCGTACTAAAGTGATCGAAGGGATTAAGCGCTTTATGAGCAGCCCAGTGTTCGAGGTCGTAAGCGCCCTTAGTAGTTATACTCAGATTCAGGAGGCATTTGAACGCGCTTATCACCAACTTGATCACATAGGGGCTATTCATGATGATGCGAATGAGGATGATATTAGCCTTAATAAGGATAGTGAGATGAGGCCCATGCTTGGACATGAGAGCATGTCAGAATCCGACCGTGATGATTTTGGGTAACCATGAGTTTGAGTTCACCATTGATGAGCTCTATGCCATAGTTGCCGATAAGCGGAGTGTTGGGGCTGAGGGTGATAGCGTACCGATCGCTGATGAGGCTCGAGGCGAGCGCAATAGGAGTGTTCCCAAGGGATGGGATAGAGCCGTGGAGATAACTTCTGCGCTCAACGTTCCAGTATCAAACGGTGATGCGGCTCGAGAATGGGGTGGATGAACACTCCAGTGTCGAATGGTCACTGCAACAAAAATCACTTTATATGACACATATATTGTGACACTTAAAAGTGTCTGAATAACCCAATAATTGTGACACAACATAATTAGTGTCACGATAAAAAGAAAATATTTAATATTTTTATCTAATAATATGCCAACTGAAAATTTTGGCTCCTAATTCTAGCGCTAAAATAAAACCCTTCCTTTCTCTTGAAAACCGAAATCTATTTTGGAAGGAAAAAAAAAAAAAAAACTCCCTGTGTTCCCCCCAAAAATTCCATCATGGGAGGCGAAAATGTCTTGTAGATGAAAGGGCGGCGGCCGGCAGGGCTTTGGGAAAAAGGCGAAGTAAATCGGCACAGGAATGTTCAGCACGACAACATCAAGGAGCAGAGTCATGGACACTCTGAAAGGGCAGACTCACACTTTTCGGTATTGATGAAGATTAAAATGATTTTTAGGGCTAGAGATTTGTATAGATTGGTTCATTCTCTGATGTTTAAGTGTTGTTTTTTAGGTCATACAAAAGAAAAAAATCCACACGCATGCCCTTTTATTTTCCGCCAAATCCCCCAAACATATTTTAGATCTTAATGCACCGATTGCTCTCTGCAAGAAATAAGAAGCCGACGAAGGTACGTATTATCTGATTTTGGTTTTGTGGATCATCCTTTTTATGTTTGTATTTTGAGTTTTAAGGAAGAAATACGAAGCCAATGAAGTATAAACAGTTTTAGGTTTTCATTTTTAAAAAATTTTGAACTCATACTGATTAAGAGTTTTTAAAGAGAATTAATCAAGATTTAAGGGGTTTCATATTTATTTTAAGTTCCATATTTGATTCATAATGATTAAGAGTTTTAATGAGTTTCGATTTAGAAAGATCTTGATTAAGAGCTTTTTAAGACGATGAGTTTCATATTTTGATGCTAAGAGTTGCTAAGAGTTCATATACATATGTCATATATCAATCTATAGTCAGGACTCTTAAAATTTGAAGATCAATTCAAATAAAAATATGGAGGCAGGTTCTTCATAATTGGATAAGGTAAATGGGCTTTTTTATTTTACCTCGTTGTTCATTTTATTCGACTTTTGTAGGTAGCTTGATTACTTGAGTTGGTCTTTTGTTTGTAAATTTTGTACTTCAAGGTGTGGGGGAAAAATAAATCAAAGATTTATGGTCCTGATGCTGGAACAGATTACCAAGACAACCAACTGAGATTCAGCTTATTGTGTCTGGTCAGCTTTCACTTTAAATTTAACTGCTCTGCACATTTTTGAATCATGTCATTCTTGTAAGAAACGAAGTGTTAGGGGTATGTTTCTTATTGTACAAAATCAATTTTGCTAGTGCTTATTTAGTGCTAATGCTTGGCTGAATTGAAACCATGTTGCCTTCTGCATCCACAACGCTGTATACCAGGGAAGATTTGCCTTCTCTGACTTTGCCCTGCTCAATCTGCCTTATCAATTCAAAAGTTCATTTATCGATGGGTATGATTCGTATGAACAATAATATGTATGCATATAGATATATATGGTTCGAGTACTGAAGTATCTACCCTTTAACCGTGCAGGTATGAGACACCTGTGAAGGGAAGGAAAATTAACTGGATGAAGGCTGGAGTTATAGAATCAGATAGAGTACTAACCGTGAGTACACATTATTCTCAAGAACTCATTTCTTCTATTGAGAAAGGAGTTGAATTGGATAACATCATCCGTAAGTGTTCCATCCGTTATTGTTAATGGCATGGATACTCAAGAGTGGAATCCTGCTACAGGTTACAGATGCTAGGCTTTTGTCGAAAGAAGCTCTTCAAGTAGAAGTTGGGTTACCTGTGGACAGGAGCATTCCGATTATTGGATTTATTGGAAGACTTGAAGAGCAGAAAGGCTCAAATATACTTATAGCTGCCATTTCTAAGTTTATTGATCTGGATGTGCAGATAATAATCCTTGTAAGTAGTAAATGAAAATCTCTATTGATCAGCTTTGTATAAGATGCTTTAATATATTGCGATAACCTTTTCTATTCATTATTATCAGGGAACTGGGAAGAAGAAGTTTGAGAAACAAATTGAACAGCTTGAGGAGTTGTACCCTAACAAAGCAAGACGAGTAGCCAAATTCAACGTCCCATTGGCACACATGATAACTGTTGGTGCTGATTTTATGTTGATTCCAAGTAGATTCGAACCATGTGGACTTATCCAATTACATGTAATGCGATATGGAACAGTAAGATCATTACAACATATTACATTTTCTGCTCCTCTGGTTTGAGAAATCACAGTATAGCCTCTAACATTACAATAGACTTCAAGAGGGATCTTCGTGGCTTTTCATCTACTTTGGAGACCCATTGGTAAGTGTTATAAACCTCAATTTACAACTGGTAGATTTGTTAGCTAGCATATTGGTTCGGTTTACATGCACTGACTACAACTTGCAATTTACATGCTATTATAATGTAAAGCAATAAGCAAGTAGTAATTATTTCATATGAAAGTGTTGTTAAAAAGTAAATCCACTTCATATCATTATTATTATAACAAATGGATGGTAATGGTGAATGGTGATATCAGTAGTTGTAAGTCAACCTAATTAGGAGAGATACAGAGTTGGGTAATATTGCACGATGGTTCGATTAGCATTTATGTTTTCCCTTTTGAAGAACCACTTTTCTTATTTTATATGTGTTGAGACTAATCAATCATTCCTTTATGATTTATCAGATATCTTCATAGATGTAATTTACATTGTTCTCACAAGCTATTGGTTTATTGGACTTTCGATCTATATTTTTTTTTATTATGCAGGCATATTTTGTCTGCTTGGATTGCTAGAAGTTTAAGGTATGTTATTTAATTATTTTTCTTTTAATTTTTGCATCTCTTGAATTGTGTTGAGCAATTTGAAAGGTTTGTGTTTGATTTGTTAAAGATATTTATTTGACTGTTTTTCTTTCAACTTTTTGCATCTCTTGAGTCGTCAGCAATTTGAAAAATGTGCTTGGTTTGTAACATGTTGTTCTCAACTGACTAGTGGAAATTTATGATGGTACTTACATGAAAATTTATTCTTAAGAAGTTTTATTTGGTATTTGGGATAGTACTTGTAGCTGGAGCAAACAAGTGGTGTTGGCTGAAGAGTAGTGGATCTCTTTCACAAAAATGGATTACCAGTTTGGCATTTAGTAAAACTTGCTCTCCTTTTGAATTCTTAATGTTCTCTTTAATATATAAGAACATTGACAATGATAGTATATCCTATTGGTTGATGAAAGTAGATTAGAGGTGATTCCCCAGAAACCGAATGGTACTAATTATAAAGATGGGATTTATTTGTTTATGGTATGACCAAATGCAACTGTCTAGGGTGTCGGGTTCGGTTTTGAATAATCATTGAAATTGAATGGATCATGGACTACAAGTTTATCCACAATGGTTAATTATTATTTTTATTATTCTTAAATGATATGAAAACCTAGCTAGTTTGTTTGGTTTATTATAGGTGGTCACTGGCAAATTATCGGTGACAATGATACAACAATTTGAAGGTACTACATTAGTCGGTGATCAAGAAGAATTTCCTAATTTCTTAGACTTCTATATTTTGATGCCTAGACATTGTTTTGACATAATTAGTTTTTGGATTTTAGTCTCATTGTGTAAATCGTATGTTATTACGAATCCAGTGATAGGAAAGATGTTAGTTATTCATATTTTGATGTTGTGGCGCATAATTAATGCATATTATATAAGTTGTAATTAGTTGTGGTACATTAGTATTCAATATAAAAGTAATAAATTCAATATTATGATTCTAGCATTTTATATTATGGGACATACAGAACTGTCATAATATTTGAATTATTGAAACACTATAATGTGATATTAAAAGTCAGTTATTTTGCCATTAGAAAATATCTAATTATTCAATCGATAAGACACCTAAATATGTCCATAATCAGGTTATGGTGACACTTTTTAGTGTTATATATTGTGATAGTTTTTATAGTTGAAATTTATTATGTGACACTTAAAAGTGCCACAGTATGAACATTATCGTAACATTATAAAGTGCCCTATATTTATATTTATCGAGATATTGTAAAGTGTCACAATATCCTATTGAGGCACCTTCCTACGTGACACTATTTGCTAGTGTCACAATAACAGAAGTGTCACGATATCTATTTATTATGTCACTTTATGGTGTCACAATATGTGGTTTTTCTAGTAGTGGGTGATGAGGCTCGAGGCGAGCGTGAATGGAGATAGAGCCGTGGTCGAGGCTACCGAGAGACTGAGTGGTGATCCCGAGTGTGCTGAGGGGAACAATGGCGATGTTGAGCATGTTGATGACGATGTGACGATCTATATATTGATATAGATGCTTAGTTTAACATGTTTTGCTTTCCGACTGGAAAAGGGGAACGCTTGAGTTCACTGTGTAGAAAGGCCCCTTGAACCTTGTAAAGCCAGAAATGGAGAAGCATGCATTGGCCAAGCTTATTTGAATGCATGTATGCTTTCGTTTAATTAGTGATGTATGAGAATGTATGCAAGTTATGTGCAAACTTCTAAGTGTTGCGTTCGAACTTTGCCATATAACTCATACTTGGGCATGTAAGATTTTCTAAGCATCACGTTCGAACTTCAAACCATAGCACTGTTGAGTTTGTATGTAAACGAAATGTTTTTAAAATTTTCGAAGTATGGAGCTTGAGCTTGAGTTTTAAAATTGAGAAAAAAAATTTTACCATCCGGACTTTGCGTATTTTTGCAATTTACCATCTCGGGCAACTTTCATTGCAAACCGCTATCAGAACTTTGCATTTATAACAAACTGCCATCTAAACTTTTTTTTTGGTGGTTTGGTAAAAATACAACTAACGTGGCGCATTTCTAGACATGCCACGTGTTAAGTTTTTTGGCCAAAACCACCAAAAAAAAAATTTAGATGGCGGTTTGTTACAAATGCAAAGTTCAGATGACGGTTTGCAATGAAAGTTGCCCGAGATGGTCAACTGCAAAAATGGCCAAAGTACGGATGACAAAAAAAAATTTTGTCTTTAAAATTTTATGTTATAAAGCATGTTTGATCCGATCGCCGGGGGGGGGGGGGGGTTCAAGCTGAAGGTAACACGAAAAGACTTACGGGATGCACGCATTTCATTAATAGAACTGAACGAAACACTTGTGTAATACAAATGTTTTTTGTTTCCTAACACAAACTGAATAGTAAGAGCTGAAATGCTAACGTGAACTGAAAGTTAACATGAACTAAATGCTAAAGAAAGCGAATGTCATACTTAGATAAAATATGATAAACTTTACACGTAAAAATTTTTCAAGATGTTCGCGTTCCATGGCCTAGAGAGTAGCTTATCGTTAGCGTCCGCCAAGCGATTAGCATGACTTGTTACTTCCCTTTGAGTTGAGCGCCAACCTTAGTTGTTTTCGAGCTATCACTAGGGATGAGCTCAATCTCTATAAAGTCTCCAGTTGGCTTCAACCTTGTTTATTTAGGCTTATTTTGTCTGGATTTTAACTTGTGTTTTTGGGGATGAGGGATCCCTTCCATGTTGGCCATCTCGTCATCTTCCTTGTGAGCAGCTTTCAATGGTTTTGGAGTTTCGCAAATAGGTTTAAGCTTCGCGGTTCAGAGCATGTAGCACTCCCAAGTCTCTTTCAGCTGACAATTTACTTTTCCTATTCTGTTAGGAGTTGGGAACTTTATATTGCGGTGGAATACCAAATGAATGGCTTTGAACTTTGTAAGAGCGGGTTTCCCAAGAATCACGTTGTATGGAAGGTTGACCTCGACCACCGTGTACATCAATGGGACCGTGGCTCTTTTCGGGGAGTAACCTAGGGAGCTCGCTAATTGCACTTGGCCAATCAAGTACAATTCCGATCCACCGAACCCGAGGAGAGAGGTCTCGATGGCCTCGAGCTCGACATCCTTGCCACATAACTTCTTGAAGGTGAAGAGTGGCTAAACATTTACTGAACTACCGCTATCTACCAACGCCCTTTTGACCTTGGTGCTGTAGATGTTGATATCGATTACCATCGGGCAATCCAGACTCTCTCCATCCTCATCAATTATAACATTATCAAAATCATGATTGATGAAACCTAAGACCTCGCCTTTCTCTATGTGAAAAATATGTTGAGCAGGAGTGTTGGGCTTCTGGCTAAATCGGCGTCCTGCTTTCTTTCGCGAGGTCTTACTATCACCGTTCGTCGCTCCTCCCGCGATCATGTTCACCACTACTCGAGTGGGCATATTGTCATCAGGTGTTTGCTTAGCGCCTTTACCAGCTCGTCGATCGTAATATGGGCTACGCGAGCGAGGTCGGCGAGGGCTACGCGAGCGTGAGTAGGCCCTGTTCCCTCGCCTCTTGTGATTTCGATTCATAGAATTAACAAATTCTGAGAGTTTAACCCCTGCTACCAAGTGTTGGATCTCCTTCTCTAAACTAATGCACTCGTCCGTATCATGCCCGTCCTGTTGATGAAACGCGCAGTACTTATCAGAATGAGAGTTTTCCTCACTCTGAGCCATCGGACGTGGCTTTCTGAATATCTTGGAACCGACTATGTTTAGGATCTCGGAGTTACTTTTGGTGAGCTCAACTCGTGGTCCCTCAGGGAAGGGTCCCGCTCGTCTTTCTCTACGCTCTTTCCGATTTGAGTTCCTTTGTGGTATGTACTAGTTACGCGCTCGTTTCATACGGGTCATGTCCTCCTACTCCATGTACTCACTTGCTATCCTCTGGAGTTGAACCATATCCTTAGGTTTTTGACGGGTAATAGCATCTTCACACTCTGTACTGATCTTGGAGTCATTCAGCCCTTGGTAAACCACTTGCCTCAGGAAAGCATAGGATGGAATTTCAACCTTGGTTAGTTCAGCACCAAAACGAGCGAAGAATCCCATAAAGTTTCATTGGGATCCTGCTCGCACTACAAAAAAATTCATTTATCGTGAGGAAATTATTTGTTGGGAAAAATAAAAAATTCATCACAAATAAATTTTATGACGAAATTTTTTTGTCACAGATTCCTCACAATATCTCCCTCGCATTAGGTTATTGTGACAAATTTTCTATTTCGTCACAAATGTTAATGTGACAAATAAATTTCCTCACAATATTGAGTTATTTGTGACAATTTTATCCTCACATAATCTTAAAATTTTGTCACATAAAATTGATTTCCTCACAAAAAGTAGTTGAATAGTTTAAAAATTGGTGTTTTTATTACAAATAATTTCCTCACAATTAATAAAATTTTCCCACGATAGCTTGTTGACAATTATGACAAAACATTTGTCATATATTCAATTTAGATACAATTCTTATTCAAATCTTATTGTGAGGAATTATTTCCTCACAAATAAGATATAATTAGAACAATAATATATTAATTTAGCATTTCTATAAATAATGTATTTATATTTGCACCATTATGATAAAAAAAATTCAATCACATCTAAAATTTAACACTTTTAGAACTAATACTCCATATTAGTCAACCAAATCTATATACCCATATCATCAAAAATAAATAATTTACATATAGTTAATGTGTTGTCATGAGCAATAAATAGCTAACTCATATGTACTAAACAAAAGACTAACTTCATCCCAAAAATAGACTAAGGCAAAATTGTGTACTATCATGAGCAATATAGCTAATGCATTTGTAGTTAACAAAAGACTAGTTGCATCCCAAAATAGACTAAGACAAAATAAGTTCTATGTACTTGCATACCCTACCAAAAGGCCAGCAAATAGAAGGTAGCACCTAAAGAAACTTTAACTCCCTGCTCCTTGAGTAATACTCCAAATCCTGATATGATGCTCTTGTACTTTAGAGGATCAATCTGTTCAAGTAGAAATAGAAAAATATTAGTTCATAATTGATTAGATATACAACCAAACTAGAAGATAATATGGATGATTTTTATTTATACTCAATCCAACCTCCTCCACGCTCCTCCTACATCTTTTTCAAAATTGATTTCACTTCATGACTTAAAAGAATTTCATTTAATTAATCTCAGAAACTACAATCAATCAGAGCACCAACTAACAAGAAAATGAGAGATTCGCCATATTGAAATGTATCTCCTTTATGAAATGTACCGAGTATGGTAGAAGCTGAAGGTCATTCACTTAATCATGTAATTTTGTAAGATTAGACCATTTTCATTAAAGTTAAGCAAATTGGACAGTAATAGAATATTAGAATTTCTTATTAACTATTTCATAGAATTGTCAGATTTCATAAATTCATTTCATCAGTAGCTATAGTGGGTTTTAGTCAGCTTGTACCACAATCACAGCAGGCATTAATTATGAAAGGCAGTAAAATATAACTCATACAACTGCAACTACAACTTTCCCTCACTAGTATCATTTCAACTTTCAAGTGATAAATCATGTTGACTGAAAACCAATCAATTCCTTCAATTACATATCTAGTCTCCTTTGCATCCTAATGTATCATAGAGATATATAAATTGCCCAATCAGAAAATCCTAATATCAAAACCCCCTTTCCTATGTCTATATTTATTTTACTTGCTTGAGAGATAAAGCTACATTAAATGCTGGTAACCGTACCATTATCAAATTCAAAACACATATCGATTGCAGGAGTAATTCCAAGTCGTTGAACACCACTAACAAAAATTTAGCAGGGGTGTGAAAAATTAATCAATAAATTCAAACTTGAGACAAAAGCAGGCGTGTGAGCATACCAACAATACCAATTTTCCCATTATCAGGTTTAAAAAAGTGAGCAGTTAAAGTTCCAAACTACAGGCTTAAGATTCATGTTGTACCAATTTAACATCATATTAATATGTATATCAATAAATTATCTAGCAAAATATAAAATAACCAATAATCATATCCCTTGCATTATCTAACTCCACTAATTTAGCTTTTAAATCAGTACAGACAGCCGTTTTAGAAGAGCTACCACCACGAGTAACTTGTAAACCATGTCCCATTCCCTTTACACATCTAGACTTGTGACCTAATCTAATTTCACTATTTCAGCCTCATAAAAATTTTATCTATTTGGAAGCTTTAGAGATTAATAGGTGAACAAAGCTTCATCTTCTAATGTCAAGAAAATCTGCAAGATGTGTTTCACTAGAAAAGGTGTTCATCACTTTCTAATTTAAGCAATTAATTCTCAAATCTCAGTTTAACTATATAACCTCATGGATAGCTACATAAAGTAATCCTGTGTTGTATTACAGTGTATTTAGTCACTCAACTTAATGCTAAAAATTTCAAATATAAACTACAGATCCAATTCCTAAATAAGTAATAACTTCTGGTTATTCATTGAGCCCAATAACCTATTCTAATTGTTTTCGCTGCCAATACGGGATTAATACAAATGAAATACCTTGATAACATTTCAATACAGTTGTATGATCTGATTAAACATAGGCCACAACCACCCCTGGTACTTTACCTGTGTTTTTGCACTGGTCCAAGAATCACCCCATATGTAAACTCCATGATTTCGAACAAGCACAACAGTGGTTTTGGGGTATGCTTTAATCTGCAAAATAAGGATAAGAGTGAAAAACCAGTTGCAAATCCCTGTTACTTCTCGAGAAACGAATCACTGGCTTGTATATTTTATAATTCATACATAATAACTCTTTCAACAAACAAGAAGCCTACTCAGCACTTTAAACTAATGTTTTTTTAGGATATCTTAAACATTATAAAAAGTAAATACTGGAACATTTGCTGCAAAAGAAAAGGAAAAAACCATACCGCTTCAGCAAGTGAATTGGTAGCTTTGTTCACCTATTAATTTTCACTATTTCACCCTAAAACATGTAAAAAACAAAGAAAGAAGACAACAACATGGTTGGATCAATTGCATGTCTGTATGTAAACCAAAAAAATAATTGCATGTCTGTATAAATATTATATGTATAATTGAAACCACCATATAATATATACTTGGAAGTGTGATCGTATTCAGAGTAAGAACTTGCCAAATGTTGTTGTCGGATGTACGAGTAACAATCTGTTACATGAAAAAGAAAATAACGGAAATCATTCAGTCGAAATATAGAATTAGTTCATAATGATCAAGGACAAAAAGTTATAGAAGAACAATCATATCCTTAAAATTATTGTTAGGAACACATCATATCTTTAAAAATTATTGCTGATCCAAATTCCCAAATCACTTCTGTAAACTCAAGAAAAAGACGAATAGAAAAGCACTCCAGAAAATTTCTTTTTTGTAACTAATACATATCAGATACTCCAAAACTACTAAAGAAACTTGAAGCTACCTTAACACCATGTTTGCTACAAGGAATTTGGCCACGAGAATATAATAAAATGCATCAAAAAGTACTATGTTTGTTTGATTATCAAGGAAAAGCAAATGGTAAGGCTGATACGAAATCAACAATCAAGTCTTCCAAATAATCAACCCTAAAATCAGCTGAGGAAGCAGGTTCAAGCGTTTGACCGCAGCATACATGCTTCGGTAAAGGCATTCCCAGCAACTCAGCTTGAAGTTTTCGTTTCTTTTTCAAGTAAGCGATGCTGAAATTAAAAGCACAACTAAAATCCATAAATTCGCTCAATGAAAGTCATATCCGCTACATATTAGTCCTAATTTGCCCAAGCAGATAACAAGATCAACTCTTATGGAAGCATATAATCATTTCAAGCAAAAAGGCCCAGGAAGGAATTGATCTCCTTTCACTTCCCCAGAAATCTCTGTTATAATTTTTCAACAGACGATAAAAATCAAATCTTTCACACTGACACATCACAACATACACCAAACAAACATCACAATAAAACTAAATCATTCTCGACCTGAGAAGAACCCAAACTCGACACAATAAAATCGTAGTATAACTCCTCACACAACATCTAAATTTCACAAAAGAAGCGAAGTGGTAAGTAAAACTCAAAATCAAGAAACACGAAATATTTGGAAGAACCCTGAAAATTAACTTGTTCATTTCAGCAGGGCCGATCATATTTTCGTCCATCTATGAGCTATGGTTCTATCTTAGCTTCCAGGAGAGTGAGCTTCAAAGTTCCAAGACTTGAGCCGGTAAATTAACCCTAAAATCAACAATCAAACAAAGCCCGGTAAATTATCCTATCAACCCAATTTCAATCATCTCAAATCACCAACAAAAATCGCTACACCACAAAACCACAATCTTCCCCCAAAATGGTCCATTGCGAAATGAAAACTGACAAAAATAGAAACAATTTCAACACACCACCACCATTATACAAATGCAAAAATCAAATCGCAGACGCACACACCCTTACGCCCAGGTTTACATCATCTCCTCCACCTTACAAAGGTTATACTACTTTCGCATATACTCACACTTACGTTATGTTTGAATGTCATCAATCAAACCCAAATCAACCATTCTAGAAAGAAATTAAAATCAGAAACATAAAACACAACAAATAAATCGGTAGAAACACTTTTTGCCCAAAACAATAAAATTGAAGAAGAAGAAGAACCTAGCTAAGAGCGAGTGGTCTCTGTGCCGCCTTTCATCATCCCTGCAAAATCAATACTGCGTAAGTGAACACCTGAGAAAAAGTTCATGAGGAAAGACAACGTTGGATTTCACCTGAGTTGTACTAGATTTCCCGTCGAATTTTACGGATTAAAATCATAAATTGGGGCTGGATGTTAGAGAGAGAAATTGAGACGCGTAAGTGAAGAGTGAGAAATCAGAATTGGAGCTATATTCTAGGATATTCTATAATACTATGTCGTTTTGATATTTAAAAAAAAATTAAATTCCTTTTGTGATAATTAATAACATGAAAATTGGAGGGAATTTTGGGATGGAAATTGAGGTTACCCGGGAAAATAATTTTACATTTAGTGAGAATTTATTTTTCTCACATTAAGTTGTTAATTTCTCACATTAAGTTAAGTTAAGTTATTGTGAGGAAAAAACAATTCTTTTTTTGAGAAAAATCACATTTTCTCACAATAGCTTATTCCTATTATGAAAAAACTAGAGTTTGTTATAAAAAACACAACTTAATATGACAAATACATAATTACTCACAATATAATGTTGATATGTGACAAAATTAAATTTTCTCATAAATATTTTGTCATAATAAATGAATTTTTTTGTAGTGTCGACATTCCAGAGGTATGTAGTGGGCAACTTGGTCTCCTTCAAAGGGCTGAGATGGCTATCGAATTGTTCAAACAAGTTATCGAAGCTTCAAATCGAACCTGGGGGAAGTAACTTAAACCAATCATAGGCAATTCCTGAGAGCGAAGTGATAAAAATTTTACACCGGAAGTCCAACGAGTGCTCATACAAGTGCATGATGTGTTCAAATGCTGTCAGATGCTCTTCGGGATCACCCTTACCGTCATAGCGAGGCATATTAGTGGGAACCTTAGAGTGTCCCGCTTGGGCCATCAGATTTTCCTAGCAAAGTGGCGAAGCTCGCTCTGCCCTCGATCTTCGAGGCCATCTATTCCTCTGACGAGGGGAGAGTTCGATGGGTCTCGGGCTGGATGACGTGAGGGCTTGTTGACCACCTCCTCGCATCGATACCGTGCGGGTCGATGATGAGCTTCTTCCTGATCGCCAACCTGAGACCCTTCCATGATCTTGCTTAGGGCAGAGCGCAAGTTCTGGTCCTCAACTTCAAACTGAGTGAGGCGGTTATTCTATTTCTCCCCAGCTTAGGGTTTCGACATGTTGAGCGGGATTGAGAGGATCTGGTTCCTCCTCGTCTTCCATCATGGTCTGTTTCCCATCGCATCGCATGAACAGGACTTGGTCATCTTCATCCAAAGGATGGATAGGATCTCGTACTCGGCTCGGTCCCGCTACCGTTGGGTGTGCCTCGCTACAAAGTGGTGGGGGATTCGTTAGAACATGCAGTTCCTCTTGTAGCAGCCGGTTACCCATGCGTTCCGCTCCTCTCGTCAAAATGATAGTGCGAGGTGGAGCGATGGTGGTTTGCGTTCCTCCTTGAAGTCCCCATAATAGGTTAAACAATAATGGGTTCAGCAACATCGGGTTTAAACCTACCAGTAGATGGCGCAACACGTCGACATTCGCTAGACTTACTCGGGTTTGGGATAGTCGCGGCGGCAAACTAAAGCTTCGCTCACCGTGGTTGTGGTTCTTAAATCCAATCATTCTTCCAAACAGAAAAAAAATAACTTGAAGGAAGTTGGGAAAAATGGTGGTTTTCCTACAGACGACACCAAACTGATGATGCCGAAAATTGGTTTGCCTAAGATTGAACGGGATCGGCTCCAAATCTCCAACAAATCAGCCAAGAGATGGGTTCTTCAACCTATTAAGATCAATAAAACGTAAGAATACCAGGCCTGCGTTTTTTCCCACGTAGGCACTCTGACGCTCAAGCCAGTCAGATTGTCCCGGATGGAAGAAAGTAATGAATCGGAATTTTGACAGAGTTTGGGTATGTAATTGTACGTACCTGATTCTGATGAGAAAAAGACTATATATTCCATCCGAATTAGGTTAAGGCGCGAGTATCGCGGGATCATGCGTCGAGCGGTTGAGAGACGTGCGAACGTAGGTAACCGATGTGCACCAAATGGCAGACGAACTCCAACTCAACCTTGTATAATGCAGACCTCATGTAATGCGGACCTCACGAGAAGGAGATCTCGTATAATGCAAACCTCACAAGGTGTGGACCTCACGAGATGGGGACCTCGCATAATGTAGACCTCGTGAGGCGCTGACCTCGCGAGATAGGGATCTCGCATAATGCAGACTTCGCAAGGTGCGGACCTTCGAGATAGGGATGTCGCATAAGTCGTTTTGATATACGATTTTATCTTATTTTAATTTTATTTATTATTCCTGATCCGGAAGTAACCTTTTCCTTTCCTTGGGCCGGACCTAATGCAGACCTCGCAAGATGAGGATCTCGCATAATGCAGACCTCGCATAACATGGATCTCGCATAATGGGATCCCGCAATAAGGGAACATGCATTAGAAATGAGCGGGGAATGCTTGAGCGCAAAAAGGGGAAGGCGAGGCTTGAGCTCCAAATGGGAATACTATGCTTGAGCGCTAGAGGGGAGCGCATGGAAGGGGAACGTAATGTTTGTGTGCCAAAGAGGGAACGGGTCCCTTAGCTTATTTTTTGGCACTATCAAATACCATAATTATCTGTGTTAGAAAATATGGCAAAATCTTACACGTATCACGCATCTAGTCGGTGGAGTATGAGATGAAGCATCAAAATGGATTAGAAGATCCGGTGCCCATAAATTGAGATCTAGTCAATTAATTAGAGTTAAATTAGGAAAAGCACATGTAATATTATCGGAGTGCGATGCAAGAATGTTTTCAAGATGTTTCAATAAATTTTGTAAGAGTTATGTATAGCAAGTAACGGAGAAAAAAGAAGAAAAAATGTTTATATAAACAATTATCTTAAAAAATATAAATATAATTATTTTAAAATTTATTGGTATATAGATATATTTAATTAAATAAAAAAAACAAAACATAAAATGAAAGAATTAAATAAAAAAAAATTACAAAATAAAATTTTATTGATTTTAATTAAGTTGAATTATAGAGATAACAACCTAAATAATAAGATTTTATAGAACATGCAATATGTTGTGTTTGTAACACAAACTGGACCGGTTGGTTGGACCAGTTGAACCGTAGCTGATAGCATGTTCGGTCCGAGTGACCCCTTAAAACCAATCACCATAAAAACCAGTTTGGTCTGTTAAGAATCAGTTCAAAATCAATTAAAAAATTAGCCCGGACCACTTAGCGAATCGTTTGACTCGATTTTATTTATTTATTTTGTGTGTTTTGAAACTCGAATTACCTCCGTCTTATTTTGTGTTTAGCAGCTAGTCTTGATTTAGAAGTTGAACAGATGGATGTGAAGACTGTTTTCCTCTATGGTGATTTGGAGGTGGAGATTTATATGGAGCAACCTTAGTGTTTCTGAATAAAGGAACAAAACCTTATAGGATATGGTTCGTTCCATAACAAGCTTTACTGACTTATATTCATTCTAGGAATAACCTCTAGAATATGCAGTTAGAGATTTTGAATCTAGTACCTTCCAAAATCAGTTCCTTAATTGCACTATGAAATGTGGCATTCAATAGTTCCCTAATTATTCTTTTCAAAGAATTTATGGTAATCCTCTTAAGTGAAGAGGATAGTGGGAGATAAGCTTGAAACGAGTTCAAGTTTACTCAACAATATAGAATATTATTTATGCAATTCTTTTGAACAAATGCTGTTTGTTTCAAGAAATGTACCTTTCATAAGGAATCGTTCCTGTAAGAGAAGAAAGGCAAGCAAGCAGACCTCAAAGAAATTTGAGGATAAATACCCCACACCACATGTAGAAGGAACGAGCCCTTCTGATAAAACTTAGCCAAATTTTAGAGTAAGTACACGTGTGATGGCCTCCTCTTAAGATGCATTTAGAATGCATTCCTAGATAGCCTAGGAATTACTTACGAGGAGGTACTATTGGATTTGGAATCTGAATAGTGTAAACAAGCCTTGAAATTCGAGATGGATTCCATATACTCAAACCAAGTTTTGACCTTGGTTGATCCACCTGATAGGATCAAGCTCGTAGAGCTTCGAGTGAATGAAAGCATTACAACCTTCTTGCCGGTTGAAATCCAGAAGTCCATTCGGATTGAGTTTAGTATATCTGCATATTTTGACTATCAGATATGATAAATGAATATGAGAACTGTCTTACTCAATAGGAGATTAAAAGAGTCTAAAATATGGTATTTCTATGAATCTCATATTCAGTGGGAGTATACATAAAGTATGCAAACCCCTAAGTCAATCTAAAGATTGATGAAGGCTTCTAGGAGTTAGAGAATTAATTTCATGAAGTGGTCAAATCGTTTGACCCATATGAATCTCGAATAACTCTTAAGTGTTCGCACGAAAGTTAGTGACATTAGCTTCAACCTTTGGTACTTTAGATATGACATCATTCTCACCAGGAATGCGAATGATAACATGAAAGTCATCAAAATATTGTTTAAGAAACAATTTGACATGAAAGATCTTAGTGATTATCCTTAATTCTCGAGATTGAGATCTATAGAGTAGATCTAAGAGAATAAGTGGATTATCACAAAACGAGTGCATAACCACGGTACTAAAATTAGTTTAGTTTGAATAATGGAACATCTCTTTTGAAGAGAATGTGTCCTAAAATAACTCTAAGAAAGTTAGTATGTCCAAAACCCCTTTAAATGAAAGGGTGCATGATGTATGTAATGTTATGTGCTAGACTTGATATGGCGCAACACTAAGCATAGTGGGCCGAATCTTATGTGGCCTTAGAGAAGGTCACTGCACTACTATAAAATATACCCTCAGAGTACTTTAGAAGAAATGAGGATATCCTTATAGAGCCCCGAAAGACAATGGTGCAAGAAGTTTGAGTCAATTATGCTTCTACAGGGTTATACGATAATTACTTTTGACTATTGTTTATTTGTCCAAAAATTCTTTGTTGTTGATTTTGTCATTTTATTACTTTATGTTGATAATATGCTCATTGTTGGTCATAGTGCTTTCAGAATTGATAGATCAAAGAATAAGTTGAGCAAGTCTTTTGCCATGAAAGATTTAGAACCAGCAAAACACATTCTTGGCATGAGAATTTCTCATGATAAAAATGCCAAGAAATTATGGTTGTCTCAAGAGAAGTATATTGAGAAAGTGATTCAGAGTTTTCACATGGATAAAGCCAAAGTAGTAAGTACTCCTCTTGATGGATATTTTCAGTTGCGTAGTGCATAGTTTTGTTCCAATGATGAAGATAAGAAGGACGTGTAAGGTGTTCTCTATTCATCCGCAGTTGGAAGTTTGATGCATGCCATGGTTTTTACGAGATTAGATTTGGCGCATGCAATTGGCAAAATTAGTAGGTTTCTCTCAAATTCGAGTAGAGAGTATTGGAATGCTGTTAAATGGATTATGATATATCTCCGCGAAACTACAGATTTGAAGCTATGTTTTGGGTATGAGAAACCGATGTTGGTTGACTATATAAATTCAGATTTGGCAGGAGATTTGGATTCGAGAAAATTCACTTCTGGTTATTTGATTACTTTTGCAGAGGAGTTGTGGCATGCCGATGTAGATGGAAAAAATGTATTTCTTTGTCTACTACAAAACCTGAGTGTATTGCAACAAGTGAAACTTGAGAGAATTACTTTAGATGAGGAAGTTTGTTCAAGAACTTGGATTTTATAGTCTAAGTATGTTTTGTTTTGTAATAACTAGAGTGCAATCCATCTCAGTAAGAATTCGAGTTTTCATGGTAAGTCGAAGCATATTGATGTGAGGTATCATTGGATTCGAGATATTTTGAATTATAAGTTGATTGAACATAAAAAGATTCACATTGACGACAATGGTGCTGATATGTTGACAAAAGTAATAACTAATAAGTCGTGAGAAGCTTGAAGTTTATGCCAAAATAACCGATCTCAAATTTGAGTTATTACATAATGGTATGTTGGGAATAGTGCCCTAGAAAGCCGATTCTGTAGTCTGCTTTGGGACTTTTCGAATATCACAGACAATCTTTAATAATACACGATTGATTATTATCATAGGCAAACACTTCTTTATGTGCAATACATGCTTTGTGTGTTTCCATTATGTGCGCATGTATTAGAACTCCCCTAATCCATAAGGCTGTTAGGGACTTTGTCATTAGGTGAATGGCACATGAAACAGCCCTAACTCAAGGCCGGATTAGAAACCACTCCAAGTCGATGAGTCCAACAAACAGTGGGAGTGTTGATTAGGCTCGACTGAGACTTGCTCGTGGGATTGCGTCCTTAAGAAGGATCATCCTGTTTCGTTGGGTGTAAAGTGTATAAGTTGATGCGTACGCAATACATGAGGGTGCTCGTTATTAGAACAGGTACACTGAGGTGTCCCGCGTGAGAAGATTCCTAAATGGGAAAGGAAGTTTCCACTTCAGGAAGAGGAAACTTCCAGATTAGGAAATATCTCACAGGCCAATGGCGTGAGAAAAGTAATCCTTTGACTTGAGATTCCATTGATGCTTTGTGGGCTAACTCTGTAGTCTTTGGTATAAGCTTTAAAGGATGTCTCCCGAGACAACTGATTCAAGGCTTATGCTGGGGTTGCACAAGTGGCACATGGAAGCATATGAGAATCAACAAAGGACCTGCACTTGCTTTAATGCAAGAAGATCTCTTATTGCATAAGTCGTTCATATGCCATCCTAAACCCTAGACCGAGGTAGTGAAGCAAGACACCAAGAAAACGGTTTCTTGGATTGAGATCAAATGGATATGAAAATGAACTTAGCTTTATGATTGAGATTAGTGGGGCCCTCTGTTGGAAAACACGAATCAGAAAGCAGCGGAATTTAAAATTTTTTCCAACAAAAGGATCTTGAACTCGCAATCGTGTATCCAAATTCGTAAAGATAGAAAACTTACTTTTCTTTTATTCTTTCTTGAAGCGTTTCAAGCCACCCTAGAACGCTCTTCTCGCGGCTTGACAACCCGTCCCTCGAAAGTCTCTTTCTACTTCAGAATCCATTGTCGGGATAGCAATCCACACCAACCTAGATTCAATTCATGTTAGAGATGTTCTTAACAATATAACATAAAGAAAGAAACATGAAACGAGAAAAGCAGGATTGAAACTCCCTTCGAAAACCAGTTTTGCAAAAGTAGAAAACTGCCAGTCACAAAACCCTCGTGAAAAAATTCATCCTTCAGGATATGGACGAACGGTTTTCGCCATCTTCTTTGGTTCGATTTTTTCATTCGCTTCACGTCGGGTTCAGAATCGTTTCATCATCCCTTCTGATCGTTTTGCTTAATCCCCACTTTTGGTAAAGCTCGAATCTTCAAACTTCTAACTTGAAGTCTCTAGAGAAAGTCCACCAACTTGATCACGATCTAACTAGTAAGGATGCTAGTTCTCTAGTTAGTGTTTAGGCTTAACCTAGGGTTTAATTTAATCTTGGAGAAAGGAAGGTGTTCAACACATGAACCAAGAATTGTCAATTCGCTCTAAAGGGGAGCATGAGCTCCCCTATATATAGGAAAGGGGAGGGGCGGCCGAACCTAGTCCTAATGGACAAAGGATTTGGTCCCTCTCTCTCCTATTACTTGATCATCAAGTATTTTCCAACTTTGACTTTGAATTCTAATTCAAGTCAACTTTTAAGAGAGCTAAAAATATCCAAACTATTTTTGGATAATTTTATACTTTATTTATTATAAAATAAATAACTTATCTTTATCTAATTAATTAATTCGTAATTAATTAACTAGATTATTTTCTCCAAAATTAGACTTTCTTTTTAATTCAAAATTAAACCAAAGTCTATTAAATAATTAACACATTTAATTATTTAATATATATCATATATATACATATACACGTGTGAGGCACGTGTCCCAAGGACACGTGCTCCTCTCGTGACCCACACGTGTGATTTCACACGTGTGGAACCCTCTAGGCCCGATTAACTCGTTTAATCATTTTCAAGCCTCAACTCATGTAACCAAGTTGTTGTGTGTGACCCTCTAGGTTCTCAATTCAATTAGCAGTGACCCTAATTAATTAATCAGTCCACAGATTAAACGACCATAGTCTAGCAACAGGTGTTTAACCCCTAGCTGAATTGGAATGTTCGGATTCGACAGAACCTTTAAGTCATTGATTCATGTGAGATACAATCCTCCTACTTACTATCTCTCAACCAAGATCTAGGGCAAGGGAATAATCAGAACCCTAATAATTCGGTCTTAAAGCTAAGTGCATTTCATATCCATTTGATCTCAATCCAAGAAACCCTTTTCTTGATGTCTTGATCTACTGCCTTGGCCAAGGACTCCATATGGCATATGAATGACTTACACAATAAGAGATCACCTTGCAAATGCAAGTGTAGGTCCTTTCTTGATTCTCATTCACTTTCATGAATCACTTGTGCAGCCCCAGCATAAGCCTTGAATCAGTTGTCTAAGGCGACACCCTTTAAAGCTTATACCAAAGACTACAAAGTTAATTCATAAAGTGACAAGGAACCTCAAGTCTAAGGATCAATTAATCACATCAATGACTCGTGAGATATTTCCTAATCTGGAAGTTTCCATTTCCTGAAATAGAAACTTCCTTTCCCATTTAGGAATGTTCTCACACGGGGCACCTCAGTGAACTTACTTATTAAAGTAAGCACCCTCATGTATCACGCACGTATCAGCTATACACTTTGCACCTCCATGAAACAAGGTGGTCCTTCTTAAGGGCGTGATCCCACAAGCAAGCCTTAGAGGAGTCAGGTTGACACTCCCACTGTCTGTAGGACTCATCGGCTTGGAGTATTTTACTAATCATGACTTATGTGATATAGGGCTCGTTTCATGAACCATTTCACCTAAATGGTAGAGTCCTAAAGTCATCAGGATTAGGGGAGTTCTCATACATGCACACATAATGGAAACACTCAAAACACGTATTGGCATATAAAGAAGTGTTTGCCTATGATCAATCGTATATTATTCAAAGATTGTCTGTGATACAAGAAAAGTCCCAAAGCAGATTACGTCGAATCGGCTTTCTAGGGCACTATTCCTAACAATCTCCCACTTGCCCGTAAAAGCCATTTAGGTACTCTAAGTCCCATCTTCTCAAGATGCACTTAGAGACCTTATTGACTTTGGGCGTTTCCAAAGTGGATCTGCTATATTCTCTGCTGATGTGACCCTCTTGTTTACACATCTCTTAGGAAACACCTTTTCCTTATAAAGTGATTCGTAATCACGTGTTCAGTCTCTTGGTGAGGTCTTGGTTCTCTTACTTGAGCAACCATCCTTTTTATCATACAATATGATCAAGGAGTTGTTTTCATGCTAGGAACTTCATCTAACAAGTTAGATGGAGTTTCTTACCCAAACACTTAACTTAGTGTTATATAATACGACTAAGTTCTCAACTACGATAGTTGAGTTTTGCAATGTCCGTCCTTGGAACCCCTTTCCAACACATTGCATTACCATTCTGGTAGAAGTTGTATCCTTTCAATGATTTCATAATCATCTATGTTTGATGAACGGTTACATCAAATATCCTTCTAACAATAAGATCTTTTGGGCTCTGTAAACTAATACATATCCTCATTTCTTCTCAA
The DNA here is from genome assembly GCA_037501455.1 of Lantana camara. Taxonomy (NCBI): domain Eukaryota; kingdom Viridiplantae; phylum Streptophyta; class Magnoliopsida; order Lamiales; family Verbenaceae; genus Lantana; species Lantana camara. The sequence goes on along the minus strand of CM074855.1, from coordinate 21,105,090 downwards.
GTACTCTGAGGACATCCTTTACAGAGATCTAATGACCTTCTCTGAGGTCATATTAGATTCGGCCTACTACGCTTAGTGTTGCGCCATATCTAATTTAGTACATAACTTTTCATACATTATGCACCCTTTCACTTAAAGGGATTTTGGACATTCTAACTTTCTCAAAGTTATCTTAGGACACATACTCTTCAAAAGAGATGTTCCATTGTCCATACTAAACTCCTTTTAGTACCGTGGTTATGTACTCATTTTGTGATAATCCTTTTATTCTCTTAGATCTATCTTCTATAGATCTGAATGTCGAGAATATAGGATAATCACTAAGATCTTTCATGTCAAATTGTTTCTTAAACAAGAATTGGTAACTTTCACGTCGTCCTTGACATTCCTAATGAGAAGGATGTCGTTTTCTAAAGAACCAAAAATTGACTCTTACATCACTAACTTTCCTATGTACACTTTGAGACTTATTCGACTTCCATCTGTGTCAAACGATTTGACTATCCTATGGAATCGAATTGTCTAATCCTAGAAGCCTTTATCAATCCACAGATTGACTTTAGGGATTTGCATACCTTATGCATACTCCCGCTGAATATGAGATTTATAGAAATACCTTATTTCAGTCTCTTTCAATCTCATATTGAACAAGATAGTTCTCATATTCATTTATCATATCTCATAGTCAGAATATGAGGATATGGTAAACACAACCCAAATGGACTTTTGCATTTCAACCGTCAAGAAGGTTGTAATGCTTTCCATTTACTCGAAGCTCTAGGAGCTTGATCCTATCAGGTGGATCAACCAAGGTCAAAACTCGGTTTAAGTATATGGAATCCATATTGGATTTCAAGGCTTGCTTACACTACTCAGATTCCAAATCTGACAGTGTCTCCTCTTCAAGTAATTCCTTGGCTATCTAGGAACGCGTTCTAAACGCATCTTAAGATAAGGGTTTCACACGTGTACATACTCTAAAATTTGGCTAAGTTTTATCAGATGGGCTCGTTTCTTCTATATGTGGCATGAATATTTTTTCTCAAATTTCTTTGAGGTCTGCTTGCTTGTCTTTCTTCTTTTATAGGAACGATTCCTTAAGAAAGATACATTCCTTGAGACAAACAACCTTTGTCTAAGGGAATCGCAGAAATGATATCCAATATTGTTTGTATAAACTTGAACTCATTTCAAGCCTATCTCCCACTATCCTCTTCAAGTAAGAGGATTCCATTGAATTCTTGGATAAGAATAATTAGGGAATTTAGTATGCCACTTTGCATAGTGCAACTGAAGGACTGATTTTGGAAGGTACTAAATTCAAAATCTCTAACTGCATATTCTAGGAGTTTATTCCTAGAATGATTATAAGTCAGTAAAGCTTGCTATGGAATGGACCATATCCTATAAGGTTTCATTCCCTCATTCAGAAACACTAAGGTGTTCTCGAATTAGTTTACTGAGAGATAATCCTATTATCTCTAAGATGAGTAAGGAATTAGTTGCTAAGATATTGGCTATCTTGATCATATCGATTTACCCATAACTTATGACTACTTCGATTCCTAACCTCCTTTCGAAATTCTAAGAATTTCATATAAGTTTCGAATTTGTACTTTAACAAGTACATTCATTCATAATGATTAAACTGACGATTGTATCTAGTGCTTACATTAAGCATCTTACACTCATCAGCATGGATCGAAATCCACTATAATTTTGGAACGTTCCATGTTTCTTATAAACGGGATTCAGGAATGCTTCCCTCATGACAGGATTCACAGGAAGTCAACACTATAGGTTCATTTTCATAGAATGATCCTAAGGTGTCTGACTTGCTAATCCTTTTATATCTCAACGTTCCAAAGTAATTCGAAACTTTGTCATCTCACTTACTTTTGTTATCTCGTTGTATGTTCAGAACATTAGTGCCTTGAGTCTTTGCACAACGGCTTATGCAGAATTGACTTAAGACTAGTGAATTCTATTCCTAGTAGAACTACTAAACGAGGTAACATTTCAAAGTACTCATACTCTTTGCAGTTCCCTTTCAAAGTCCTTATTTGCTACCATAGAAGCAAACGTCCTATTTGATCTCTAGTGTCTTTTGGGCGTACCCCTTACATGCCCCTCCATTGGGCTCTTAAGGGTTTCTTCTTCTTTAGGCCTTCAAGCCTTTAACTTAGGGAGTTTTAGAAGAAGAATTAACCATCTCAACCTTTTATTCCTTCTTAAGGATGCTCTCAACCATTATCAACTTAAATGATTAACTATGCTACATTAGCATCATTCTAGTTGAGCATAAAGGGTTTGAATGATAGTCGAAGCAATGTAAGCAATCAGTGCATTGAGAACTCTTTTCTCAGTTGATGATCGAGACCATAAGATCTTCAATTAAGATCTTTAGACCTTGTTCGTGTGCACTTGTTTCCTCATTTGGAATATTGAATAATTCCATAATGTTATACCTTGTAACATTTTTATGAGGTGGTTCAATTGCTTTTAAGTGGTTTGGAAAAATCCATTCACCTCAGATTGCTTCTCTTTTGGCCCGGGTCGACTTTTCACAATTGAAAACTTCGCCCTTTAGAGAACGCCTTTCTCTAGTCGGGTTCTAAAATGGATTTTAGGATCCGAAGCCATCTAGAGTTAGTCAGGACTTAGTCAACTTATTTGACTTAAGGATGGATACGAATGGGTTTGCATTTCATATTGTAGAGAATCACAGAACTACAACCTAAATGCTAAGCAGAGAAAATGCGGGCATGCTGAATTATAACGATATACAAAAGATAAGGTCTTTAATCTAATGTAGCTCCCACTGTTTTTCAAAGATCTATAATTCCCAAAGATCTAAGAGGAACACGTTTCCCAATGGGTACTAAGATCCTAAGCATTTTACCTCGAACCCACGACTCGCGGACATTCTAAGCAAAACCCTAGGTAGGTACAACTTACCAATTCTAACACCTTTAGAACTCTTAGTAATTGTTTTTGCATCACCTATCTTTCAATATGGACCCACGACTCGTGCGACATCCACATTTACTTAGGCGTTTAAGCTAGACCCATCAATCATAAGATCATGATCAAAACTTAGTTCGAACGACCCACGACTCGCGGACATCGCCCTTGCCAAAATTAACCACGAAATATTGATCATTTAAAATGATCAATTAGGTAAATAAGAACTAATAAGCTCCACTAGCTATCCCACGACTCGCGGACAATAACTAGCTTTACTTACTAAACTTAAAACCTATTGATGGAATGCTAGGAATTTAATTCAAAATTTGCATCTCGAATTAAATACCTATTATTCGAAATGAGCTTAATATTTAATGGGAATTTTCGAATCAACCGAAGAGTTGTTCGGTTCGACCTCACCAACATATATGTTATCCAATTTTATTAGTCTTGATTAATGCAAGTACACTTAAATGCATTTCAAACAAGCACATAAACAGATAACATGTCCTAGCATGATACTAACATGTAATGATCATGGGTTCTACCTATCTTATGCGTGATATGTGGGAGCCACTCCACAATCACAAGTTCTAACATACATGCCACATAAACAGTTTAAATCACATAAGGGAAAGCGGTAACAAAATACGAGCCCTATCTCTATTACATTTAACAATTGAGATTCCCCTCCCTAACATTTTGAGGGGTCTTCACTTATGGCCTCCTTGTTACTTGAATGTGGTCTATCTTACTCCATGGGTGCATTGTCTCCAAAATGAAAATAAAACCTCACCACCTATCTCTACTCTCAAATTACAATAAAAAGAAAAAGACATAAAGTAAGAAGGCTCAATCTTCATATTGGCCTTAGACAATTACACGGGGCATACCCCGGCCTCAAAAACAGTAATATGGAAAGCCACATAATAAATCACATAACAGTACGCACATAAGTGAGGCTCCAACCTCAATTGAAAAACGCAACTATAGGGCTCCAACCCCAATTTAAACCATCCATGTGCAAAAATTAAAACCATACATAGATCTAAACCCATGATCACCTAACATGCTTTTGCGAGAATTTAAATTTAACCAATAAATTAAAATTCCCATTTCAAGTCCTAATGACTCAAAACACGACTTGATGCGAGTCTTATTTATAAAAGTTTTCAATAAATCCCAAATTACCAAAACAAATAAAATTCCAATTAATTTCTGAAAATTAATAATTTTATCAAAGATTGTATTTTCCCAAAATATAAACCGTTTCAATTTCTCAAAAATCCCAAATTTAAGTTTTATTCAAAAATTAAAATAAATATTCAAAAAATAAAATTTTAAAATTAAAATAAAAATTGGGACTGGATTGCACGAAACACGAAAACGGATTACGAAAACAACGGGGCCCGTACGCGAAAGGGACCGCACGCACAGCGGTGCGCGAGAGTGCGCGCGATGCCGTGCGCAGTCCTATCGCCCAGCTTGCGGGCGGCTGGCCGGTCTGTCCCGGCCAGGTTTGGGCGGTGACGGGCGGGCGCGCCTAGGCGCCCCCGGGAGGCTCCCGCACAGGCGTGCGGGAGGTGCTGGGCGGTTGCCCGCGCGCGCGACTCCTTCGCGCACGGGGTTTCGCGTGTTCGTCGTAATCCGGTTTTAGTTTCGTGTTTTCGTTCAAAAGCAAAACCATTCCAAGAAATCCAAAAACAGTTTATACAGTTTCAAATCTAAAATAGTTTTCAAAAATTAGAAATTAAATTTTGCAAAAACCAATTTTCAGAAACTTTCAGGAAAAAATACAGTTTCGTAATTCAGGCTTTCTAAAACAATTACAAATACTCAATCGCATCAAGCCTAAGAATTTCTACCAAATTCAGTATAATTGAGACGAATCAGAAACACGAATAACGAGGTGGCTCTGATACCACTTGTTGGAAAACACGAATCAGAAAGCAGCGGAATTTAAAATTTTTTCCAACAAAAGGATCTTGAACTCGCAATCGTGTATCCAAATTCGTAAAGATAGAAAACTTACTTTTCTTTTATTCTTTCTTGAAGCGTTTCAAGCCACCCAAGAACGCTCTTCTCGCGGCTTGACAACCCGTCCCTCGAAAGTCTCTTTCTACTTCAGAATCCATTGTCGGGATAGCAATCCACACCAACCTAGATTCAATTCATGTTAGAGATGTTCTTAACAATATAACATAAAGAAAGAAACATGAAACGAGAAAAGCAGGATTGAAACTCCCTTCGAAAACCAGTTTTGCAAAAGTAGAAAACTGCCAGTCACAAAACCCTCGTGAAAAAATTCATCCTTCAGGATATGGACGAACGGTTTTCGCCATCTTCTTTGGTTCGATTTTTTCATTCGCTTCACGTCGGGTTCAGAATCGTTTCATCATCCCTTCTGATCGTTTTGCTTAATCCCCACTTTTGGTAAAGCTCGAATCTTCAAACTTCTAACTTGAAGTCTCTAGAGAAAGTCCACCAACTTGATCACAATCTAACTAGTAAGGATGCTAGTTCTCTAGTTAGTGTTTAGGCTTAACCTAGGGTTTAATTTAATCTTGGAGAAAGGAAGGTGTTCAACACATGAACCAAGAATTGTCAATTCGCTCTAAAGGGGAGCATGAGCTCTCCTATATATAGGAAAGGGGAGGGGCGGCCGAACCTAGTCCTAATGGACAAAGGATTTGGTCCCTCTCTCTCCTATTACTTGATCATCAAGTATTTTCCAACTTTGACTTTGAATTCTAATTCAAGTCAACTTTTAAGAGAGCTAAAAATATCCAAACTATTTTTGGATAATTTTATACTTTATTTATTATAAAATAAATAACTTATCTTTATCTAATTAATTAATTCGTAATTAATTAACTAGATTATTTTCTCCAAAATTAGACTTTCTTTTTAATTCAAAATTAAACCAAAGTCTATTAAATAATTAACACATTTAATTATTTAATATATATCATATATATACATATACACGTGTGAGGCACGTGTCCCAAGGACACGTGCTCCTCACGTGACCCACACGTGTGATTTCACACGTGTGGAACCCTCTAGGCCCGATTAACTCGTTTAATCATTTTCAAGCCTCAACTCATGTAACCAAGTTGTTGTGTGTGACCCTCTAGGTTCTCAATTCAATTAGCAGTGACCCTAATTAATTAATTCACTAATTAATTAATCAGTCCACAGATTAAACGACCATAGTCTAGCAACAGGTGTTTAACCCCTAGCTGAATTGGAATGTTCGGATTCGACAGAACCTTTAAGTCATTGATTCATGTGAGATACAATCCTCCTACTTACTATCTCTCAACCAAGATCTAGGGCAAGGGAATAATCAGAACCCTAATAATCCGGTCTTAAAGCTAAGTGCATTTCATATCCATTTGATCTCAATCCAAGAAACCCTTTTCTTGATGTCTTGATCTACTGCCTTGGCCAAGGACTCCATATGGCATATGAATGACTTACACAATAAGAGATCACCTTGCAAATGCAAGTGTAGGTCCTTTCTTGATTCTCATTCACTTTCATGAATCACTTGTGCAGCCCCAGCATAAGCCTTGAATCAGTTGTCTAAGGCGACACCCTTTAAAGCTTATACCAAAGACTACAAAGTTAATTCATAAAGTGACAAGGAACCTCAAGTCTAAGGATCAATTAATCACATCAATGACTCGTGAGATATTTCCTAATCTGGAAGTTTCCATTTCCTGAAATAGAAACTTCCTTTCCCATTTAGGAATGTTCTCACACGGGGCACCTCAGTGAACTTACTTATTAAAGTAAGCACCCTCATGTATCACGCACGTATCAGCTATACACTTTGCACCTCCATGAAACAAGGTGGTCCTTCTTAAGGGCGTGATCCCACAAGCAAGCCTTAGAGGAGTCAGGTTGACACTCCCACTGTCTGTAGGACTCATCGGCTTGGAGTATTTTACTAATCATGACTTATGTGATATAGGGCTCGTTTCATGAACCATTTCACCTAAATGGTAGAGTCCTAAAGTCATCAGGATTAGGGGAGTTCTCATACATGCACACATAATGGAAACACTCAAAACACGTATTGGCATATAAAGAAGTGTTTGCCTATGATCAATCATATATTATTCAAAGATTGTCTGTGATACAAGAAAAGTCCCAAAGCAGATTACGTCGAATCGGCTTTCTAGGGCACTATTCCTAACACCCTCGTTATTCTCATACCCTAGATCTTAATCGAGAGATGAGATGGTAGGAGGATCATACCTCACAAGTTGTCATTGACTGAAAGGTTCTTTCGAATATATATTCATTATTCGGGTAGGGGTCACACATCTGTTGCTAGACTATGGTCGTGTGATCTGTGAACTAAGAAAGCATATTAGTCTCACTGCTAACTGAAAATGAACCTAGGGGGTCACACACAAATGCCAGATTCAAAGGGTATTGAAAGAAAGATCAAATGGTTGATCGAAATAAGACCACACGTGTAAAGTACACGTGTTGCCGTGAGAGAGGTTTTGGGTGTGTGGTCCGATTGTGAAAATGGACTATGTGTTAATTAATTGGAGAATTAATTAAAAGCCCAAATATAATTAATTATATAAATCTCTAATATAATTAATTAAGAGAATTAATTATATAGCCCAAAGAAATTAATTAGAGAATTAATTTTAGCCCATTAGAATTAATTAGGAGAATTAATTCTAAAGCCCTTCATGGAATTAATTAGAGAATTAATTCTAAGTATTTAATATTTGATTATTTAGTTGTTCTAACTTGATTAGAATAAATAGATAAATAAATATTAAATATCTTCTATTTATTATTCTAGTGAATATTAATTCTAATATGATTAGAATAGATATTATTTGAATAAGGTATTTAATTATTATTAGAATAATTAAATATTTCTAATTTGATTAGGAGCACTTTTTGTAGAAGAATAATATCTTAGTTACAAAAGAGGTTATTACTTGGAGTAAAAGAAATAATAGAAGAAAAGTCAAAATGGGAATCGTGTTCCTATACAGACTTAATATTTAAGAAATCCCATAAATAATACAAGGGCTGGTGGAACGATTCTGAACCCAACAGAATACGACTGAAAAAATCGAACCAAAGAAGATGGTGAAAACCGTTCCTCCAGATCTTGAAGGATCAATTTTTTCAAGAGGGTTTTATGGCGTGCAGATTTCTGTTTTCGCAAAACTGAGTTTTGAAGGGAGATTTAATTATGCTCTTTCACTTCTCGTTTCTTGTTTCTTTCTTTACACATGTTATAGTACTAGCATGTTCACTCACATGATTTGAATCTAGAACTGGTGTGGATTATTACTCTAGAGGAGACCTATAGTAGAATCTAGTAGAAAGAATTATTCGAGGGATTGGGTTGCCATTACAGCATGAAGCGCGTTTGAGGGCGGCTCAAAACGTGTCAAGAAAGCGTCGATTCTTGTAAGTTCTTGAATCCCTAAGATTTAGAAATAGAAATTGCAAGTCCAATTTTACTTTTGGAAAAAAAAAATTTTAATTCCGCTGCCTTCCTTTTCGTGTTTTTCCCAACAAGGTATGTCTCCTTCCTCACATGGACTTGGGCCCAACCCAAATATTTTTTTGTTAGCCCAAAATAAAGCCCATGAGAACCTTTTTTAATTGAATAGGTTACATTTTTCCTTTAGAATTTTTCTAAAAAAGCTGCAGTCGTTTTAATGCTTGAGAGAGGAAAATTTTCTACACTTTTCAGTAGTTTTTTGAAACCGTAACAACTTTATCAAGTGAACGATCGACAAATTATTTGTGGTTCGATTGAGTTAAAATTTGGACAACATATTCCTAAGACTACAAACTTGAATCTGGACGGTAGAGATCGGGTTTTGAGAACTGTAAACTGGGATTTTTGGCATGTGAACACTCGAGTTTTGACTTATTTTTGTGCTTTTCTCCTTTTGTGGTTCTAGTTCGTTTTTTGGCGAATTGATTTGGTTCGAGTTTAGAGTTGGTTTTTTTTTTTTTTTTTTTGAGGGATGTTTAGAGTTTTTATTGGTATTAAATTGCTATAATTTTGTCTCGTATTATAGTGGATTTATTTTTAGGTTTCGTAGGCCTCGTAGTTTTTGCTATTCAATTTGATGGAATTTACCATATTAAAAATCGTGTGTTTCTATTATCTAATTTAATTTGATTATTTTATATTCATGGATATACTTGGTTAATTATTTATTGAGTTATTTCCGTTACGAAAGAAAAAGAAAATCAAAAATTAAAAATACCAAATAATTTCTACTCCTAATAATATAGATAATAAATTAATAAATTACATTACTTGATAGTATAAAACCATAACAAATGACTATAGAATAACGAGAGATTTTCAAAAATAATATTATTTTTATTCCGAGTTAATAAAGTAGTACCGCTTTACGGGGATTTAAGATTTTAATATAAGTCGCGGGTGAGATCCGCGACTCCTATTATTATAATATTATATATATCGGAGTCGCGGGTAGCATCCGCGACTCCAATTTTTTGTATTATTTTAATTGGAGTCGTGGATCTCTCCCACGACTTCATAATTTTTTTGATTATTTTATTAGGAGTCGCGCCTGCCATCAGCGACTCCAATAAAATAATATTTTTTTTTAATTAAGTGGTCCAGATCTAGATCTGGACCATTTCCATTTCCGTCTTCAACCTCGCTGCGTGAAGAGAGGCACGCCTGGCCTACCACCAGCCCGCCTGGAGAGCGTCTGCAGCTTGAGGAGACGCCGCCGCCGCCTCCACTGCTGCCACTGGAACAGCCTCCGCTGCTGCCTGGAAGAGCCGCCGGCACTGCCGCCACTTCCGCTGCTGCACGAAGGCCGTCGGCGCCGCCGCCCACGCCCATTTCACCGGTGAAGGTAAGGTGCAAATTTATGTAAAATTTATTTATATATTATTGTTATTTATTTAATTATTTTAATTCATTATTAAATTATGTAAAAATTGTGGTTAATAATTTATGTGATAGTTAGTTTGTCAGTTAATTTTTTTAGCTAATTAATGGTATTATTCATGTTATTTTATAGTTAGTTAGTTAGTTCTTGTCGGTTTTGTTAACTACGTAGATTATAATAATCAATGTCAATAATTAATAATAGGTAGTTATGCATGGTAGTTAGTTTGATATAATTGGAGATTTTTTTCAAAATATTTAATTTTTTTTTTATCCCGACAAGCGGGAATCGTGGAGAACACTTGCGACTACTTATGTTAATTATTTATGATATAATTAAATAATGTGTTAATTGTCGTTTTTAGTTAGTTATGTTTGTTGATAAGTTGGTTATTTGTATTAAATATGATTCTAAATTGGCTATACATGTAAAAGTGTTAATTGACGTTTTTATTCTATATTGTACCTAGTTAATTAGGTAATTGAAATATTAATAATTAAGAACATGTTTGGGAGCCTTATATAATTATGTGTAGTATAGGTAAATAACGCTGTAACAAATAAAAATACCTAACTAACCACATTTTTTATATAAATAATTAGAAAGAAAGAAATAAATTGTGTGTTTAAGTACTTTATCAAATATATTTAATTTAGTGGGTTAATTTTATGAAAGTTGTTGTTAATTATATTGTGTGTTGGTAAATAACACTGTAATTAATTATATTTTTAGTTATCTATAGTATGTTTGATATTTTTGTTAATTGCAGTGTTAGATATTAAATGAGTTTAGTTAGTTGTTTTTGTAGATGTCGAGATATATTTACGGTCCAGAAGAAGGCGATTTACTTTATTTACACGATTGGCATCGTTCGGAATATGTTCTTAATGGTCATCTTGATCGGATTGTAACCCCAAGACATAATAACACAACTGGATTTAGTCACGATCCGGAAGACCCTGGATATGTACACCTAAATGATGACATCATTGCCACCCTGTATGACATGGGGTTTTATGGAGTTTTTTGTTGTGGATACATACAGAGCGATGCACACTTAATTACTGCATTATTGGAAAGATGGCGTATGGAGACGCATACATTCCACCTTCCTATTGGGGAGACGACCATTACATTTGGAGGATGTGGCTGTGCTGTGGGGGCTTCCAATTCGTGGTGATCCAATAAATGGGATAGATGCACCTCCACCACCATATCAGTCTTGGAGGGATTGTTATGGTGATATGTTAGGATTTTTGCCATACGGTGATGAGCTGACAGGATCACGCATTAAAATGATAGCCCTAAGAAGACACATAGTGGAGGATCCGTTCGATGAAGATAGCCTTGCGGAGGAGACTCTAATGCACGGACACTCCGTAAAATTTGGTCGTGCAGTGTCGGACACGTGTCGGACACGGACACGCCTCCGACACGTGTCCGACACGCTTAACACGTGTCCTGAATTAAAAAAAAAAATTACGGACACCGTGTCGGACACTCCGACGGGGAGTGTCCGACACGCCTTGGACACGGATCGATAAGAATTCAGATTTTTGGAGGGAGGAAGTTCCATCACGCCATCTCTCATCAACTCAGTTGGTAAAGGATCGACCCTTGCGGTGGTAAGAGTGGTGGATTTGGTGGTGGTGAGGGTTTTGGGAGACGACATCGTCATCTTGGCATTTTCTATCGAATCTGATGTTGGAGATTATCCTCCGCGGCGGTGACGGCAGCCGTGATTGTGGAGATTATGGGAGGAGGAGGACCCAGCTTCATACCCCGCTGCGGTTAATATTTTCTGATGTATGTGAATTGTGAACAGACGGTGTATGTGGACAGGCCAAGAGAGTGTAGAATGAATTGCAGATGAATGCGGCGCAGTAGAATTTAGGTTAAGCCAAAAATAATTTTCCAACTCTTCAAACCTTATAAATAAATCTTTTGGGCCTTTGGCCATTAAACTTCAAAACATAATTTACTTTATTCAGCTTTAATATAACATTAAATAAATAGTAATTGATACAAATGAGTATATATACTAACTTTGTATAGGTCCGAAACTATTTTATGTTTATAAAATAAAGAATATTTGGTTTAGTGTGACAGAAATTAATGTTTTTCATATATATATATATATATAATAGCCGTGCCGGAGCCTAAATTTTTTGAAAAATCCATGTCGTCGTGTCCGTGTCGTGTCGTGTCCGTGTCGCCGTGTCCGTATCCGTGCATCATAGGGAGGAGATAATGCAACATGCTAGATGTGCAGCGTTACTGCTTATGGGTCCGTACATGTTCCCGGACACTAGTGGAAATAAGGTCTCTCTGATATATCTAAGACATATGCGTACAGTTGAGCAATGTCGAAGTTGTAGTTGGGGGAGTGCTGTATTGGCGTTTTTGTATCGTGAATTATGTGGAGCAAGTAACAGCTGCAACCATAATCAGAATATCAGTGGAGCTTTGCAACTCTTATAGGTAATTTGTGTTTTTAAAATTTTTCTTTGGTTAATATGTTGGACTTATTTTTATTTTTAATTTTTTTTGGCAATTATGTTGGGTCTATTAATTATTTGAAATAATCTTACAGATGTGGGCATGGATACGGATCTCTTCCATCAGGCCTAGCCGAGGAGAGCAGCGAATGCCTGTTAGTGTAAGGGAACTTTCAAATGGTCGAGTACTCCCATTCCCGCCGCATGGTGCCAGGTTATATTATATCACCTATTTTGTCAATCTTCTATTTAATTTTAATTTACTGGGATAAATATTTACGTAAGATTTTTTTTTAAATTATTACTAGATGGACAACATATTTTTCGTGGACGCATACAACGAGGAACAGTGTAAGGGTATTCAGGTCTATACTTGATAACTTAACCCCGTATGAGGTAATTCAATTGTGTACTTTTGTACTTCAGTTTAAATATATTATATGTTGGAAATTATGTTTGACATTATCTTCATCGTTCTACAGTTTGGATGGAGGTCGTATGATATGACGTGGCCAGAAATATAAAATTTACAGGAGGAATGCGCTCCGGAGTTATGGCGCTGCCCGTGTCCACTAATTCACTATAGCATTATAGAGGAGTTGCATCTTGAGCGAGTTACACGGCAGTTCGGCATCGTTCAGGTTATTCCGCCCTATCCTCAGCCTCCACGCAAACGAAGACAGTTGTTACACGGATTGACTCGCAAAGGATACATCAATAAAGATTGGGTGCATGAACATGCTGTTTACATGGAAAGATGGTTTACGATGCATGAACATCAAATTGAAGGAGAGCCAGTGAGCTCGAGAGCTGATGTTGCTGAAGGATACCATGAGTGGTATAAAAAGAAAACGCGCAAATAGATGATGATGTGCCAAATGTCAATGCCAACGATACCGAAGAGGTTGCCGCTACTGAGGATGTGTTGGCGCAGGACCACACCGAAGTCATGAATGCACACCTCCACGAAGCTTATCCTTTCTACTCCGCCACAGGATCTGAAATGTACGCCGACTTGATGGACTTGCCATTGTGTAAATGGAGTCAGTTTTACAATCCTAATGTTGGTAGATTGGCTATTGGGATGACATTTCAAAGCAAACAACATGCTCAAGCCTTCGTCCAACACTACTCGATTCGCTGGGCGAAGCGAGAGTTTTTCGTAAAAAATAGTGATCCAAAATTCTGGAAGGTTTTATGCTTGCACCGTGAGGCAACAGGCTACCCATGGGCGGTGCACGTCCAATTTAAAAAGATATATCAAACTTGGGCGATCAGCGTATACAACGGGGATCATACCTGCAGTGACGACTACATCCGTAATGATCATGAGAATTTGAAGACTAATTACTCGTACTCCGTAGCCGACGTCCAGCAGACCGTGAAGGACTTCTGTGGATACGAAATTGGGTGTTCAAAGGCATACCATAGTCTTAGACGTGCAAAGGAGCACTTGTACGGTACTTGGGAAAGCTCGATTTGCAGCCTTCCAAATTTCATGTCCGCACTTCAAAAATGGAACCCCGGTAAACCCTAAATTCCCTGTCCTATTTGTTTACGATTTACTCTCTCACCTGTACTAAACTATAATCTATGTTACTATGCTGATTGATATGCAGGGACCATAGTGGACTGGCAGCACCACCCGCGTGGAGGAGGTAGGCCAGGAGTAGAGATGATACATTTATTTTTTTGGGCTTTCAAACCTTGCATCGAAGGGTTCAAACATTGTCGGCCGGTCATCTGCGTTGATGCCACCCACTTGTACACCAAGTACAAACATAAGCTCATGATTGCAGTTTGTGTCGATGGGAACCAAACCATTCTTCCACTTGCATTTGCTTTGGTAGATGAGGAGTCTACTAGTTCGTAGGGATGGTTTCTGAACTTATTGCGCATGCATATCATAGGAGACTCCCACGGGTTTGTCACCATAATTTCAGATCGCAATAAAGGCATAATTAGGGCTGTCACTGAAGGGTACGGGTCATTTAACGGTGACCGAGGATGCCACCGTTACTGCTTGAGGCACCTGTGTTCCAATATCAATTCCAGATTTCAAAATCCACAACTAAAAAATCTTTGCTGGGTTGCCGGTGCGGCAGCAGATGAAGTTTTATTCCAGCAGGCTTTCAATCGAATTCAGTCCATAAGTGCCGAAGCAGCTGATTATCTTACGAGTATAGACCTGGAGAAATGGACTTTGGCGCATGATGGAGGCCATCGATTTGGAACGACCACCACAAATCATGTGGAGGTACATAATGGTGTGCTAAAAGGAGCCAGACGTCTGCCAATTTGTGGAATTGTTGAGATGACGTACGTTAAGCTTACTACTTATTTCAACGATAAGTTACAATTAGCGAGACAAATAACATCACACGGACGTGCCTTCACACCATACGCGGATAGTATCTACCGAGAAAATGCTATGCATGGCGCCTCAAATATTGTGCACATGGTCAACCGTGATGATTTATCGGTCAATGTCATGACCGTAGGCGAACTAGGTCGTGTGTCTCGATTTTCTATCACGTTGAGCACGAGGGAATGCAGTTGTGGATCTTGGAAAAAATCAGGAATTCCCTGCGCGCATGCTATCCAAGTCTGCAGACATGTCAACGAACCTGCTTCCCACTACATGCCATGGTATTATGAGATTGATCACTTCATGGAGACACATAGCGGTAAATTTTATCCTATATGATCAAAAGAATATTGGCCGTCTGCTGGTTTTGAGCTTGTTCCCGACCTAACAATGAAAGAGAGAAGGAGACGAGGTAGAGATAGAACAGCACGACTACTTAATTAAATGGACCAGCCGGGTCCATCTCGACGCAGATAAACGATAATTGTTTGGTGTATGTGATGCTTTAAACAAATGTTATGTTGTCACTTTATATTCAAGAAGACTTTGTGTAATAGCCACCTATGTTATTAGATCATATCAATAAATAAAATAGCTTGTATTATTTTTTATTTTCCAATACGTAAATTAATCGATACTAGTTAAAATATAAATAAAAACCAAAAATTAAATTATAATTACTTAAAGACAATTAAAAACAAATAATACAACCAAAAAAAAAAAAAGTTAAAAATACATAACATAATTTACATATTAAATATAACAAGAAATGAAAAAAAAATAAAAATAACCCAATTAACTCCTCACGCAGGGATAAACCACTTAATTAAAAAAAAATATTATTTTATTGGAGTCGCTGATGGCAGGCGCGACTCCTAATAAAATAATCAAAAAATTATGGAGTCGTGGGAGAGATCCACGACTCCAATTAAAATAATACAAAAAATTGGAGTCGCGGATGCTACCCACGACTCCGTTATAAATAATATTAAAATAATAGGAGTCGCGGATCTCACCCGCGGCTTATATTAAAATCTTAAATCCCCATAAAACGGTACTACTTTATTAAATCCGAATAAAAATAATATTATTTTTAAAAATCTCTCTAGAATAACTAAACAACAAAAATTAGAAAGGGTACTTAACAAAATAATTAATGAAGTGGCAAATTAACAAATGATTGCCACTTACTGCCAAGTGGAATTATTAAATAATAAATTCAATAAAATAAATAGTAAACTGACCCAATCATGTTCTCACCTAGAAATTTTTAGTGGATCTGAAAAGCAACATGCCTTCGTCCTTCTCATATGTGATGTGACATGTGAAATGTACTATGTTCTATCCGGGAATACGGCGGGCCCGCCGCGTCGGCCATGTGAAAAGGTCACGATACTTTTACACACACATAATTCATGGATGTACGGAGTGATTGTATATTTGTATTTTATCCGTTAGATGTTATATTAGGTTAATTAAAAATCTTTGAGTTCTTAGAAATGTAATTATTATTAGTAAAAAGAGTTTTATACTCTAAGTGATTCATTTAAATTTGACCCATGAAATAATTTATTGACAATAATAATAATACATGGATCTTGTTCTAATGATAATTTGTTAAATTACAAAAATAAATTTTACCTAATTTTTTAAAAGATAAAAAGCTCGAAACTTATTTGTTAAAAAGAATTTTTGGGAAGAAATTTACTTATTATTCGATTCGAATTCACTTAAAGAGATATGGAAAATATATATATATAGATCTCGCCAAACACATTTACCATCTTCATATAAACTAAAAATGAAAACATAATAGAAGAAATATATGGTACGACTCAACAAAATAATTATAATTATAGAAATATTATATTTATTATTTAATTTGTTATTTTTCACTTAAAGAGATATGAAAAATATATATATATAGATCTCGCCAAACACATTTACCATCTTCATATAAACTAAAAATGAAAACATAATAGAAGAAATATATGGTACGACTCAACAAAATAATTATAATTATAGAAATATTATATTTATTATTTAATTTGTTATTTTTTTAAAAATTTTCATTAATCACATAATAAGTATAAAATATTGGGTTAATTACATATAGACCCCATGAGAGTATTAAAAACTACAACTTGTAATTCTCTTAGCCAAACAATTATACATACACCCATTGAGAAATTTAAAAATTACACATAATATCCAAGAGATTCTCTTAAATTTTTGATGACATCATCAAATTTTTAACTTGATTTTCCTACTTTGCTCCTTCATTTAGTATAACAATTTTTATTTCAAGAATTACCCCTAATTATATTTGAATTGGTATTCGAAATTAGAATTTAATAAATCAAATCATTAATTAATAATATAAAATGGTGTGATTTTGTCATTTCAAATATTAAATTATATATAATAAATTTATATTTAATGTAGTAAATATAATATTTAGAAAACATAATATATATATAGAGAGAGAGTTATAATATATAACTTATATATATTAGTTATATATTATAACTCTATATATATATTTAAGTTTTTTAAATATTATATTCGAAACATTAAATTAAGATTTATTATATATAATTTAATATTTGAAATGACAAAATCATATCATTTTATATTAGCTAATAATTTGATTTATTAAACTTAAATTTCCAATACCAATTCAAATATAATTAGGGGTAATTCTTGAAATAAAAATTATTATACTAAATGAAGCGGCAAAGCGGAAAAATCAAGTAAAATTTTTGATGATATCATCAAAAATTTAAAAGAATCCTGATTCTTGGTGTTATGTTTAATTTTTAAACTACTCAATGATATATGTGTAATTGTTTAACTAAGAGGACATAAGTTATAATTTAAAAATAATAATAATAATTTTTAATACTACTATAGAGTCTATATATAATTAATCCTAAAATATTTATTCTTTTAGTTTAATCCAACTAGACTAAAATTAAAATTACCCATCCGTACATATAAGGATCATTATTACTCTCGCAGCGTGTCTCGAAATTAATTTTATGTTGAAATTCAAGGTCAAAAAGAGACAGCTTGACTGCTTGAGGCGTGCTAATTTTAAAATTGAGTTGGTCGACCACCAACTTAAAGATCAAAAGGATACAGCTGGAACTTAACGAACTGGCCATCACTAACTTCGGAAGGTACCTCGTACTTTATTTTATCATATAATTACACTTGCATAATAATTTAACAGGCAAATTAAAATTAATTTCGGTGAATTTAGGTTTACAAATTAGTTCTCCTGCTATAATTAATTACACTGAAACCCTTGACATCCATTGAGTATTATATATATATATTTTTTTCTAAATTAAGGTTTAATTACAAATTATTCCTTTTGTACAATTGATTAAATTAAAATCCATCGAGCGGCTACGTAATCGTAGAATTATAATTTTTCACTTGAAGGAATGATTTTGTACCAATAGAGAGATCAAGGGCTTCGATGAATTAATAGTATTGGTAGGACTAATTTGTGAAAATCTCTAAACTCATGGATATCATTTGTAATTTGTTCTAATTTATTTATAATTTAAGGATAATTACGAACAAATGTTCCCTGACTTATAGGGAAAGTACCGATTTTTCCCCTAAGTTTTGAGAAATTAAATTTTGACCCCTTATTTCCTCTGTTAAATTTAACAGAATGTACGATTTTACTATTTTACTCATAATATACCGAAATTCAAGGGGTATATATAATAAAGAACCCAAAAGCAAGGAATTAATTCAAGTACTGAAAATGAATTTGATGTAAATGGATCAGTTTTGTGCCTACCTAATATTTTTTGCAAAGAATGCTACTTAATAATTTTTTTGTTTTTTTTGTAATGAACTAATTTCTTGCCTAAAGTTTATGGATGCCTAATATTTTTTTTAAAAATTGGACATGCATGTTTATATTGAAATGCTATTCATTATAGTTATGGTATATACAATATTGAGGATCACCAACATTTGAAATATTTGTTTAAATAACTCTAAAGGATATTTAAACTCACAAAGTTTAAATAAATTAAACTTATACGAAATATATATAAAACTAAAACATAAAAATAAGGAGGAATTTGTAATTATTTATCATACTTTATAAAAATAAATATTCATGAAATATCTATATCAATTTATATTTATACATAAATTATAAAATTTTAAATTAAAAAATAAAAATTTAACTAACATTACAAATATATCATTATATTTCAAATATTATTACAATATACTCTCAACTGTAAAATTGAAACTTTTAAAAAAAATATTATCAACATCATCAAAATTTAACATAATAATTAACATTGAGGACATTTAGAAGAAAGAATGTAAATTTAAAGGGGTGTTTATAATTTTTTAAAACTTAAGGGAAAATTCGTATATTCATCGTATTTTACTGAGAGTCTTGTAATTATCCCCATAATTTAATAATAGTTGGTACTATTTTCACGTGGCTCAAAACAAACGCCAGCGGCCAACCTCAAAATCCAAAGGAAAGTGCTTCGGTCGTGCTAATTTCTCAACGCGGGAGGAGGTTCTATATAAGCAGAGAAGAAGTGTCAATCGCCTTTCACCAAAAAGAGAGAGAAATATAATGGCTATGACTACAGTTACCGGAAGTGACAGAGCGGAGGCGGAGGTGGAAGCTCCGCTGCTGGACGACGGCGTCGTGCGCGGTTCAGTTGACTTCAAAGGGCGTCCTGCCGCCAGATCCAAGACCGGTTGCTGGAAATCTGCTTGGTTCATCATAGGTATCATCATCATCATCATAATCTAATACATGAATTGATTTATCGGCCGAGTTTCATTAACCACCACTCGTTTAGGTGAAAAAAAAAAAAAAACAAAACAAAACAAAAATCAAATGATTTTATAATTACATAAACCCCCCGCTTAAAGTTTCGTTATTCGACTACATTTGTAAAAATTTATCACAAAAAAATGGATTAGCTTTCAAACAACATTGACTCTTACGCCAATTCACCGCAGCAGATGAAACGATTTTAATAATGTGTTATCCACCTCACCTCAAGTTAATTATCCATTTTTTGGCGTGAGTTAAAACATATAAGATTTTAATAATGTGAGTGATTTTTAATACGGTAATAAGCATAGGTTGCCTGTATTTAAATTTTATGCTCTAGACCGATATCCGATTGGCTGCAGAAGACGAACCTGTAAAATTATTTAGACGTCTGATTTAACGAATTCTATATTTTGATGATATTGTTAGGAGTTGGAATGGCGGACAGATTTGCTTTCTTTGGAGTACGTTCGGACCTGATAAACTATTTGACAGGCCCGATGGGGCAATCGACGGCGACGGCGGCGTCGAATGTCAATGCCTGGTCTGGGGTGGCGATGCTGTTGCCGCTTCTCGGTGCTGTCGTTGCGGATTCTGGTTTGGGAAAGTATAGGACCATTACAATGGCTTCTGCGCTGTACGTCATGGTTAGAACAATAAGTTGATTTGATTTTATTTTATTTTTTAAAGTGTTTGAGAATCATTTTTATACTTTTATTATACTTGATAAGGGTGGAAATTCCATTTCAAGAACTTATTGTAGAAATTAGCGATTAGAAGGGTTTTTTCCCCCTCATTTTTTCTGGTATGCGCCATTAAATTAAATAAAATAAATATGATGTTAAATAATTGTTGTGATAAGGAATCTTAGGAAAAAATATGATTACTCATTCTTCATTTTTATGTGTAGTGATAATAATTAAATAAATTGTTTACTTGTTACAGTGATCGACTGGACAATTTTTACGTTTAGCTAGTTTTTCGGGTTAAATTAAAGCTTAATTTACTTTTTAACAAAGTCCATGGTTTGCCTTGGAGTTGGTAGCTAGGTATGTTTAACTTTAGTATCTTTATTCTTGTTTGTTGATTGTTTTTGGTTTAATTATGTGGCATAGTTCAATACGGCGTATCATACAAGTTCGTCGAAGTTCTTCAATATGATAGGAAAATATTCATGGTTCTTCATGATGGATTACAGGGAATGGGATTCTTGTCTGTCTCAGCTGCATTTCGTTCATTTTACTCTGCCAATTGCGGAAAAGACACAAGCTCGGTTTGTTCTCCTTCTCTGCTTGAAGACATGGCCTTCTTCTTCGCTATATACTTGGTAGCATTTGGGCAAGGAGGTTTCAGGCCTTGTGTACAAGCTTTTGGAGCCGAACAATTCGATGAGAACGACAATGGAGAGTGTAAAGCTAAAAGCTCCTACTTCAATTGGTGGTCCTTTGCGATAAATGGGGGCAATCTAGTAGCATTCATCGTGTTGAGCTACATTCAAGAAAACCTGAGTTGGGCAGTTGGCTTTGGAATCCCATGCATTTTCATGTGCTTAACGCTAGTCCTTTTCTGGCTCAGGTCCCCTACTTACCGGTTTCACATAATCAACAGTGACGACGGGAATCCATTTGCCAGGATTGGGCGGGCTTTCGTGAAAGCAGCAAGAAATCGACCGGCTGGCCCGGTAGAAGAGGAAGTTGGGGGAATTCTCGCAACCAATTGCTCCAAAGAAGAGAGAGACATGGAAGATGCCAAGACAATTCTCAGACTAGTCCCCATCTGGTTATTGAGTTTGGGATATGCCATGGTATATGCACAAGCTGGTACACTATTCATCAAACAAGGATCCACAATGGACCGTACCATCATCCGTGGCTTTCAAATACCATCTGCTTCGCTCCAGTCCCTGATAAGCGTATCCGTCATTTTGTGCATTCCTATCTACGACCGTCTTCTTGTTCCTGTGATGCGAGCTATGACGAAGAAACCCACAGGCATAACAATGCTCCAACGGATAGGTACGGGGATGTTTTTATCCCTAATTACCATGGTAGTTGCAGCGCTCATTGACAGGCGGCGCCTTGCTGTTGCTGCTGAGTACGGTCTGGTGGACAAGCCGAATTCGGTGATACCAATGAGTTTGTGGTGGCTTGCACCGCAATATTTGCTTTTTGGAATAAGCGAGGTGTTTGCCATAGTTGGTCTGCAGGAGTTTTTCTATGATCAGGTTCCAAGTGAATTGAAAAGCATTGGTGTTGCTCTATACCTTAGCATATTTGGACTGGGGAATATCTTGAGTAGTTTCTTGATACCTTTTATTGAGAAGGTGACTGGTGGAGACGGCCACGGCGACGGTTGGTTTTCGAACAACTTGAATCGAGCACATATCGACTATTTCTATTGGTTGCTGGCGGGGGTCAATGCTGTTTGTTTGATTGGCTATGTTTACTTTGCAAAGTGTTACGTTTATAGAAGCAGAAGATATACCTGATATGCTACTTAGGTAACCTCCTTAGATATCTAAGCGTGGTGTTCTCATAATTTTTGATTATATTTTGTAATTCTTTTTCAAACTTTATAATATTTTTTTTAACATTTTATTTATGAGGATCTTTTTTTTTTAATAATTAGATTAAACTTTAGATTATTTTTAAGTTTATAAGCTCTTTTCCCCAACAAAAGAAATTATCGAACACTTACACAAAAGTTTATGTGTTCCGATTCAACCAAATTATAAGTTGTTTCTTAAAAGCCTAGCAAATTCATACCAAACACTATACTACATCATTACATTGAATATCACAAACGACTTTTCATGCCCATTTCAACACAAGATTTAGGTAGATTACATTCAAACTCCTGTAGCAAGGTTTGTTTACACAAAAGTTTATGTATTCGAATTCAACCAAATTATAAGTTGTTTCTTAAAAGCCTAGCAAATTCATACCAAACACTATAATACATCATTACATTGAATATTACAAACGACTTTTCATGCCCATTTCAACACAAGATTTAGGTAGATTACATTCAAACTCTTGTGCAAGGTTTGTTTACACAAAAGTTTATTTATTCGAATTCAACCAAATTATAAGTTGTTTCTTAAAAGCCTAGCAAATTCATACCAAACACTATAATACATCATTACATTGAATATTACAAACGACTTTTCATGCCCATTTCAACACAAGATTTACGTAGATTACATTCAAACTCTTGTGCAAGGTTTGTTTACACTTGGAGCCCTTTTGGTTCCAGAAATTATATTTTTACCTATTAAGATTTACTAATAAATAACTGGGATGATACATTACGAACTCTCCCCAAGTTATGGCAAAAATACGAACTATTTCCTGAGATTTGAGAAATTACGAATACCCCATTGAAATTTTCATTCTCTCTCACTTGAAACATTAAGAACATATTTGTAATGTTGGTTAAATTTATATTTTTTAATTTGAAAGTTGGTAATTTAATATAATATTTATATTTCGCCTATAAGTAAAAATTGAAGAGGCCAAACAGCCAACAACAACACTAAGCCTTCAAGAACTCCTCTGGAGTTGAGTGCCAGACCATGCACTCCGATTGGAGTGTCCGCGTTGTCGTTCCTTTCTCTAAACTTATGCTTTATTCTGGCATCCCACGGCATCCGGAGAAACCTCCAACAATCCCCAATCACATTTTTCAATCTCGTGGTCCTTGACATCATCTTTCGTTACCCAATGGAGAACAATCTTAGAATCAACTTCCATCTCAATCTTCGCGAAACAGTGTTCCCAAGCGAGCATAACTGCATAAGCCCCCGCGAAGTCCCAACAACTCAGCAATGTTGATCGACACACTGCCCAATTTCGTTGCATAACCGATCAGCCGTTCGTCATTGGAATCACGGATTAATCCCTTGACCGCGGCGCTATTCCTGTCTTTAAAGTAGCTACATTTGAGTTTAATTTGGCTCAACCATCTTCGGGTTTCTGCCCCGCCAGGCTCCAAATTCTCTCTAATAGCCCTTCTCTTACCACCTTTAAACTCAATACACTGAGTCATATCCGCAGCAAGATTACAAATGTTCCTCAGGGTCACGTCGCGCGTTTCATGCACCCGTTGATACTCAGTTTTATTTCGAGCCCTCCAGAGACTCCAGAAGGTTGCCAAACACACTATCCACCATGGCCAAGTATCATCAAGTTTGTGTTTGAGCCTTGAGGTTGGGCGAAAGGACTCTCTCCAGCCAGTCAGCACCATTCATGTCACTGGTGAGTGGTTTCCCTCCAAACCTCACGATTCACAATCATATCCCAGACCCTTCCTGCAAAAGGCCAAATCTTAAGCACATGCTCAAATTCATGGTTCTCCGTCGCGGTCGTGGGGAACGGAACTGAGGCCACCATTCCAGTTCCGTTGCAATGACGACGAATGGTCGCGACAAAAACGCGGACAAAGGTTAAAATATAATTTATTAATCTAATTCTGAATTAAAGAAATACAAAGATATTAAAAATATCATTCTACACCATAATAATTGATAAAATAAATTAATCATTGATAAACATATCCTGATTTGGTTTAAAGAAACTTAAATAAAAATTTGAAATTTAAAATGTAAAATACTAACTCATAATTATGATATTCATGTACTCATTTAACTTTATTTTATTTTATATTATTATATAAAAATGATGGACTTATTTGTTAGCCCAAAATGTTTGAATCTATTTAAAAATTACTGAATTACTAATTAAAAAGGAGCTAACAACCTCCAGAACCCTGTATTTTTCGAAATGATCATAAAAAACGCTGACAAAAAAAAAAAAAAAAACTGATTTAAAAAACCCTGTGTTTTTTAAAATAAACTCACCGACCCCTCATCCCAAATGGTCAACGAAAAAAAGTAAAATTCCTATTATACCCTTATACACTGTTTCAAACATATAATATTATTAAAAATTATTTTTTAATTCAGGATAAATATTATATTAATAAATAAAATAAAATTTAAATTATATTATTATATCCATTAAAAAGTATTATAAATATATAATATATAATATATATTAATAAATTAATAAATTTATAGAAATAATATTTCATATGTATATTATGTATATTACTAATTATATATATATATATATATATATATATGTAATTAATATAAATAATTATATTTATTATCATATTTACTAAAAATATTAATAAATTAATAAATGTATATATAATTATCATGAAAATTATATATATGTATATATTATACACTATTATAATAATTAATATATATATATTAATAAATTAATATATATATTAATAAATTAATAAATGTATATACATATATATATATATATATACATATATATATTTTATATGTATATACAGTAGCTGAGCAGCGACGCACCCACACCACCGCATCCCTTCGCCGGTGCAATCACGACTAGCCGCCGCTCCTCGCCGGCGACCACCACCGCCCCAGATTACCGCCGGCTGCCTTTTTCTCCGATAACCCCTGTCGTCACTGGAAGTGCCGCTGCTTCTCTTTCTTCCTCTTCTACTCCCTTCCCCGTTCTTTTTCCCTTTTTGCTATCTTTCTCTCTCGAGACAACAACCACCCGACACCCCTTCACGCCAGCAGCTTCTTTGCCACCGTCGGTGCACCACCGCGAGCCAACCACCGGACCTCCATTTCCAATCACCATGATCTCCCTGTGTTTTTCGAAATGATCAAAAAAAACCCTGACAAAAAAAAACTGATTTAAAAAACCCTGTGTTTTTTAAAATAAACTCACCGCCCCCTCATCCCACTACAAGAAAAACTGCTTTTTACTACGGACAAATGATCGTAGTAAAAGGCCCAAATTCGTAGTAAAAACCCTTTTGCTACGCATTTACTACGAATTTGTGATCGTAGTTGATGTGATCGTAACAAATATTATACTACGATCAAATGATCGTAGCAAAAACTTTTTACTACGAAAATATTAGCTTTTACTACGGACAATATTTCCTAGCAAATATGAGCCAAATACATCTAGTTTTTACTACGAATATGCTTGTCATAGTAAAAAGTTTATATTAGCTACGATTAAAACTTTGTAGCGAAAACATTTCAAGTTTAAAAGATAGTATTCACTACGATCTATATTTCGTAGTTAAAAAAAGAATTAATTATGATAATTTTTATATAATTTTTATTAAATTATATTTTTTTTATATTTTCCTGAAATGTATTAAGAAATATCATCCAAACCAAAATATAATCCAATAAGACATCAAATTTATATAATCGAAGCAATAGTTTTAACTAACATCACTTACATAACAATGTACTACCAAAAAGACAAATACTTACAAGTTAATAAGAATTCAAAAGACGTTCTATTCTTTCCCATAATATACAAGATGATAAACAAAATGAAACTATTGTTTATCGACCAAAATGTACTATATTGATCTTATATAGAAATCCACCAAAAGATAGCTTGATCTATGCATCCAAAACCTGTAATAAGAAATAGAAAACTACCTTTCACATGAGAATTCGATTAAAGAATTATGTTGCATTAAAAAAAGGGAAAAACAGTGGTTCCAAACAACATGGAAGACCCAATTCATGTCTTGACCATTGCCTAAGAGATGGTAACATATGGAAAGGGTGCATACATGCCCTTTATCCCCTATGCAAAAAGCTCGAAACATATAAATGTATATATAGAGAATCAACATGAAATACTTATCCTATTCATCATTGTCATGTATATTCAATCTCAGAAAGTCATTGCTTTGATTATATTCACACAAAGCCAAATAGGTAAGCTGTCAACATTTTAAGTTAGAGGTTGCTTTCAAAATTATATGCAACAAAACAACATGACTGAAACAAAAATATATCTTTGGGAAATTTACCTGGAAAACGTTGTTGTAGATAATGCAGCTGTGACTTCACCTTTTAGAAAGCAAAAACGCAGATTTAAAAGAAAAAAGATATATATAAGCAAGACAGATCACCCTTTTCAACAAAAATGAATCTTTTTTCAATAAAAACCACATACAAACTACAAAGCATTCATTTATACTTAGAAATCTGCCAATTAAAATATACAATGAAACAGAAACTACAAAGCATTCATTAATACTTACTTAGAAATCTGCCAAAAGATAACTTGTTTTATGCCTCCGAAAGCTGCAATAAGAAATAAAGTACTAACTTTGTAAATGAGGATTTTAAGAAATATTTTATTTTAAATTTTAGAAATTCAACATTGGATCAATTACGTACATTAACCAACTCCCATGCAATACACTTATTAACAGCTTGTCCAATAGTTTGAACATCTTGACAAGGTTTTACTAACTTCTCATCTTTATCAAGTGCCTTCGTAACACAAACTCGACAAAATAGAGACATGCCTCCTTCATTAGCATTATAACCAATAAAAGTACCTTCTGCCACAACCTTCTTGGGTATCCCATGACAATGTAAATATACTTTTCGCCCGACCTATGAAAATAAACATAAATAAAAGGAAAAGAAATAGCAACCAACCATTATTCATTAGTTTTATAAGTATCAGAAGTTTAAAATCTATTAGTTGTACCATGATTTGGCGAGAACTATTTGCAACTACTTGCTTCTCAAGCTTGTCTCCAACAATCTAAACGAAAAGATCAAATATCCATCATAATTTTATCATTATTCTCATGCATATAACTATTTTCCCTAATAATATTAGTACCTGTTTACTTTTAATAGCGATGGTATCTTCTAAATCAGAATGTTGTAATCCACAAGTGGGAGCATCTCTTGATACATTAGAATTTGACATATGGGAACTTGGTGCATCTCTTATTACGTTCAAATGATCGTAGTTAAAAATTTTGTAGTAACAAGTCATTTTTCTTGTGGGATCCCAAATGGTCAACGAAAAAAAGTAAAATTCCTATTATACCCTTATACACTGTTTCAGACATATAATATTATTAAAAATTATTTTTTAATTCAGGATAAATATTATATTAATAAATAAAATAAAATTTAAATTATATTATTATATCCATTAAAAAGTATTATAAATATATAATATATAATATATATTAATAAATTAATAAATTTATAGAAATAATATTTCATATGTATATTATGTATATTACTAATTATATATATATATATATATATATATGTAATGCATTTATAAAAAATATTATATATATATATATATGTAATTAATATAAATAATTATATATATTATCATATTTACTAAAAATATTAATAAATTAATAAATGTATATATAATTATCATGAAAATTATATATATGTATATATTATACACTATTATAATAATTAATATATCTATTAATAAATTAGTAAATGCATATACATATATATATAAATACACTAATATATACATATATATATTTTATATGTATATACAGTAGCTGAGCAGCGGCGCACCCAAACCACCGCATCCCTTTGCCGGTGCAATCGCGACCAGCCGCCGCTCCTCGCCGGCGACCACCACCGCCCCAGATTACCGCCGGCTGCCTTCTTCTCCGATAACCCCCTGTCGTCACTGGAAGTGCCGTCGCTTCTCTTTCTTCCTCTTCTACTCCCTTCCCCGTTCTTTTTCCCTTTTTGCTATCTTTCTCTCTCGGGACAACAACCACCCGACACCCCTTCACGCCAGCAGCTTCTTTGCCACCGTCGGTGCACCATCGCGAGCCAACCACCGGACCTCCATTTCCAACCACCATGATCTCAGCTACCATCTCCCTCTCCTTTATTCTTTTTCTCTCTCGTCTCTCACCCTTCCCGATTCTCCCAGCGTTACAAGCCAGTCGCCGCGCCGCCTCTTTTCTGGCCAAGACGCCGACCCCACCATCATCCTTCTCTCTTCTCTCTCTCTCTCTCTATATTTGTATTTATTTATTTATATATATATATAATTAATTTTATTTATTTATTTATTTATTCATTTATATACATATATATATAATTAATTTAATTAATTAATTAATTTGTTTATTTATATACATAAATATAATACGAGGGTAAAATGGTCTTTTTGTACAGAAAAGTGAAGAAAATTTCAATTTCACTTGCGGTCAACGCGGGTGAGGTGCACGAGGGTTTTCTGTACATATTTTGAAAAACATAGTGTTTTTTGAAGTACTTTTTTTTTTGTGAGGGTTTTTCTTGCTACTTTCGTATTACACGGGGTAGCTGAGTGAAAATTTCCCAATTAAAAAGAATCAACCCACAAAAGAGAAATGTAGCCCATAGGTTAATTTTAGCCCATTAGTTCTATTAGATTTTTATATTTTAGCCCATTAATTCTATTAGTTCAATGAAAAACCTAGTTGTATCCTTTGCCTTCATGCATCGATTCTGCAAATTGAAACGTGAAAGCAACTGTTCCACCGCATGAAATCCCCGTTCCACCGAAATAAAGGCGAGGAATGCCGTTGCAAGGCATGAAAGCGCCATTCTAGGTCAGTTTTTGTTCCACCACGGAACAGTGGAACGACAACCTCTGTTTCCGTTCTGGTCGTTATGATGCCGTTCCGGCGGACCACGTGCTCAATATCTTCTTTTCTCTGTCCTGGCACCGATTACCTATTAAAGCTTCTGAAATGGCGGTCGAATTTCAACGCATTAATGAGAAAACTTTTTTTTTTTTTTTTTTGTTAAAGGTTAATGAGAAGACTATAATTAGGGGTGTCAATTCGGGTGGGTTCGGGTGGGGTTGAGGTAGGGGTATTACATGAAAATTCCCACCCGACCCGAATTTGAGCCCAAAAATCCCAACCCGAACACCCGGCCAACCCGAACTACCCGACCCCGACCCGACCCGAAACGATTTTCTTTTTCCTTTTTTTTTTTGATTTTTTTTTAAATTCTAATTTATGTTTAAAGTATTTTAAAACTTGATAACAATATATAAAAATATATAGTTTGTAAGGTTTAACATAATTGCAATTAATATAAGATAAAAAAAAATTAATACATAAATATTATTAAGTTCTAATTCTAAGTGTAATTATAACTAAGTTCTATATCAACTCTATTTAAATTTGTATTTATATAAATTCAATCAATAAGGTAATTATGTAAAATAAAAATTAGATACATAAACATTATTTAGATCGAATAATATATTTTCTACTAAACTAATCATAATGCAATTCAAAATTTTTAAGTCCAAATAAATACATCTCTTTTTGTCCATAAACTCCGTTTAATTCTAATCATATTACAGTCATATATGTCTTTCTAATGAACAAAACTATACAATTTAGACAAATTATATAATATTGACATTATAAATCACATTTTTCTCAGATAATAATCACATGTCTATAGAAAAAAATATTTTACTAGCCCTTTTTTTAATAGTCTATTATATTATATTATAAAAATTCGAGTTGATTTTTGGATTTTTTTTGAAATTTATTGGCCGCCAAAATATCCTTACAATAATGATTTCACTAATGTTTAATTAGGTTAATTATGTAAACCAATATGTATTATAAATTATTATTGAAATTTTATAAGTACTTAATTATGGATAGAAATTTGGTTACAAGTCTAATCTTAATCGAATTCTAAATCTAACTCTAATAAACTGTACCCACATTAAAAACTTGTTTATAATCTAATTAAGATCTAATTATAAGTGTAATTATAATAAAGCTTTATATCAACTCTATTTAAATTCTTATTTATATGAATTTAATAAACTTCAATCAGTAGGACAATCATGTAAAATGTAAATTAGATACATAAAAATTATTTCGATCGAATAATATATTTTCTACTAAACTAATCATAATGCAATTCTAATTGTTTAACTTTAAATAAACACATCTATTTTTGTCTGTAAACTTTTGTTTAATTCTAATTATATTACAATCATGTATGTCTTTCTAATTAACAAAATTGTATAATTTAGACAAATTATATAATATTAACATTATAAATCACGTTATTCTCAAATAATAATCACATATTTACAGAAAAAATTATTTTACTAACCATTTTCTTAATAGTCTATTATATTATATTATAAAAATACGAGTTAATTTTTGAATTTTTTTGAAATTTATTGGTCGCCAAAATATCCTTACTGACGGGTTCAGAAATGTGAGGGTCCGAATCCGATCACTTTATGATTTGTAATTGTGGAGGAAACCGCCGGAGATTCGCCGGAGATGAGAAAGGGGGTTCTACCTGTTGGGACAAGCACAATAAAAGTCAGAAGGCCAAGCTGGGGGAACTGGGGGTGATACCCAGTTTGGCTCTCCGACGCTCAAGTCAGTTCAAGGTCTGAAGAAATGTAAGTTCAGTCACAGTTTTAGTGATGAAGAATGCTTACCAGTGTAGAAGATGACTTTAGCTATTTATAGTTGAGGGTCAAGGGCCCTTTGGTCATTTGCCTCAAGTGGTCCTGGCCGAATGTTGCCCTAACACGTGGCGCCATGAGAGAGAAACCTAGGAGGAATCTTCTGCAAAAGCGGCCAAAAGTTGGTGCTGGCAACAGTGGCAGGTGCGCGGGCATGTACGTTGTGTCAGAGAGCCATTTGGGTGGTTGGTAACGAGGGCTTGAGAGCGCGCTCGTGACAACCTAGAGTATTGGAAGCCAGGATATCCGCTGAGGGGAATGAAGGCTTTAGTTCAAGTGACGAGCCAAAGGGGAGGCCACCCTGAGGGAGTGTGACGCTCGAAGAGGGCTCCCTTGGCACGTGGGCGTGCCAATCATACAGTATGAAGGACGCTCGTGAGAGCGACAGCGCTCGTTGGGCTTAACTCCTGAAGAAGGATGGCGCTTGTTGGGCTTAGCGCTCGTGAACTGATGGGTGCAACCTTGGGGAGACAGATGTCATCATCTCGGTGATGCCACGTGTCCTAACTTGGGACGATCGTATTTTGACCCCATCATTTTGCCCCCCAATTCTGTAGTCCTTAGTGATAAGGACTGTAGAATTTTGACACGTTCTAACTTTCGCATGTGACGCTCGTATAGGACTTGGCGTGCTGAGCAATTTTTCCTCTGATTGTGCCATTAATGCGATCTTTTCAACTGACCGCTCGTAAGGCTTCTGCACTGAGCGTTGTACTATTCTTGAGTATCCGAAACGTCAGAGCATTAAATGCGGGCGCGCGTGGGGCGCGTGAGCATTGGGAAGCATGTGACGGTTCCATAAAGTGGGCGGTTTCCCAGGCGGGAAATGATTACCATTTTGAATTCATTGCCGAAAAAGGTACCAACTCCCATCCCTATAAATGTGGGATTCTGAAATCTTGCTACTCTTTATGCATTCTAAACTTCCAAGCATCCTTTGCAAAAAGAATTCTCTCGCACACCAGTTCTTAGAGCATCTTCAACCTTTCTCCCAGATTTTCCTAGAAACCTTCAAGGTAAACTTCCAGCGTAATTTTCTAACTCTGCTAACTTTAGATTCAGACTTTAGGATTTCATAACCCCTTAGATTTTTCTCCTTGAGGAAACCCTAATCTCTTTCCAGGAAAACCCCATTGTCTAACCGAGACTGAATTTCTCCCAAATCTCAGCTTCTGCCATGGCTGACCAACATGTTGAGGAATTCGCCCGTGAAATCAATGAAATGGCCACTGAGAGTTCCTCTTCCCCCGATTCCCCTAGAGATGAGGAGTTGGGGGCGGCAGTGATGGCCATGGAGGATAGGAATCCTGGCGGAGTGGATCCTCTCTTTGAGGAGATGAATCTGGTAATGGAGGCAGAGAGACAAGGGGTTGTTCTCCCCATAACTCAGAGTGCCACCCATCCCCACCGCCATACCGTGACTGTGGCCATCGCGAACCCCCTTCCAGTGGCTGAAGCCATAACCGGGCCTTCAGAAAGAGCCCGTGATAAAGGAAAAAGCAAGAAATCCCAGAAATCCAGAGGGCCTAATGAGGGTGAAGGATCAGGTTACCAGGCTACCGAGCGCACGCCCGATGAGACTCCCAGCACAGTTACCGTGGGAGACGTGAAAACGATGATGGCGCCCATTTACTGGGACGAGCGGTATACGTGGAGAATCCCAGAAAACCACGAGCGTGCTAATAATCCACCTCCTGGGGAAATGGCTGTATACGTGGACACAGTGAGTTCAGGAGGCTTGAGGTTCCCTATCTCGATCTCGATGGCTCACTTGTTGAATGATCTGGGCCTCTGTCCATCACAAATCGTGCCCAACGGCTTGGCTCTATTAACCTGCTTTGTGATTCTGATGAGGAGCATGGGTTACGAGCCCTTCTTGCGGAACTTCAACGCCCTCTTTCAAGTAGTTAGCTCCTCTCGTTCATCTCCCGAGGCCGGTTTTTACTAGGTTCAGGCGAAGGCACATATGAAACTGATCAACTCGCCCTCGAGCACTTATGGCCCCGATTGGAAGGAGAAGTTTATCTTCGTCAAGGCTCCAACAGAGGAGGGCTTTGGGGTGCCCACGCAATGGGGCTCGTTTGCAAAGAGCCGCTTGCCGCCCGCACTCCCCAAAGATTGGGCCAAGAGCCTGGCAGCAACCCTTAGGGACGAGGGCCACCTCATTCAAGCGAAAGATTGGATAGACGATGCGGAACTCATGTTCCTGTGTTGTCTTTCCGACGACCCTTATTACCTTGACAACCCTCCGGCTCGTGATATAGAGAGAGACGGGTAGATTCTTAGGGCACTAACTTTAGATAGGAATGAATACTAACTGCTTTTCTGTACTTGTAATTTGCACGCTTAACAATTCTTTTTAAGGATTTATAACCCTTGTACCTTCCACTTTTGCAGGAGTTGCTATAATAGAAATGGCAGGAGGAATCAGACAAGCCGCACGCTTCGCTCATGCCAACAGGAACCAAGCCCAACAAGGGGACCAACAGCTCGAGCAACAGCGCCCTCGCAATCGTAGCAATCGCGGGGACGCTCGTAGCGGTAGCCAGGGCGCTAGTTCGAGCGCTATTCCAGAGGTCCAACCCCCTCGTGGGCGAGGGGAGAGTAGACTGGCCGACAGAGAGACCAGGAGGCGGCTGACTACAGAACGAGCGGGAGGCGTTCAACCCCCTCTGGCCACAGAACAAACGAGGCCAATAACCACCTTAGCAATAACCGAGGCCCCACAGAGCGCCAGTAGGCCTTCCCGCAAGAGGAAGAGGATGCCCGATTCAGTGGCAATAAGAGGTAAGGGCAAGCAGGTGGCAGAGGAGGAACACTTATGGGAGTTCTCCCGACGAGGGGACAGAGACTTCACAGGTGCTCCCGACGGTGGGCCAGTTCTGCTGAGGCCTGGCACGCTCGCTCAAGCTGTCACCGAGAATCTTTACAGCAAGGCCCAGTTCTCGGCGGACCACCAGCATCTCTTCAGCGAGCCTGTGGAGAAGGTGACCTATGATGCGGCCCACGCCTTAATCTCCGTAAGTCTTAACTCCTTGCTTTCTTTGCTAATTTCTGTAAGTTAGCATTTTTTTTTTTTGGCTAACACTTCCCTTTCCTCCAACTTATGCAGCAAGTTCTTCCCCGGCTCCGAAATGTGCAAATGCGAGCCTCCATCTATGCTGACCGCAAAGCCAAGTATAAGAAGATGGCTCGTTCCAACGATCCGGCTCAGATTCAAGCGGAGCTGGACGCTGAGATTGCAAAGTATGAATCCCTCAAGGATTTGTACAACAAAACGGAGGAAGAGCTGGGAAAACTGAGGGAGGATTTCCAGGCGGTAGAGAGCGCTCGAAGCGGCTTGAGCGTCCAGTTGGCCCAGGCTAACGAGCGCTTCAAGAAGGCAGAGACAGAGCGGGAAAGCTGGAAGACGAGGGCTCTGGAGGCCGAGAGGAAATTCAACGACGCCGTGAGCGAGTGGCCTCGGAGTCTGGAGCGTGCGAACAAGAGGCTCTCATCAAGTTCTGCCACTCCAAAGCCTTTAACTTCGCAGCCTCGTTGCACTGCTTGGATGAGGCCCAGAATGCCTTCAACTTAGCCGTTGAGCAGGGCATCCACAAGGGGCTGACTGACCCGGCCATGAAGGGAGCAGAGGGCACGGGGCTCATGTTCAACGAGCGTTGTGAGGAAGTGGATGAGGACCCCAACGACCCCGCGGACGCCATTGCTGAGATGGAGTACGAATTCTTGGTTAAGCTGATCCAAGATGAGTACACAGACGCTCATAGGGAAGGGGATGCTGCTCAATCCGCTCAGGATAATGACCTTGAAGATGAGCCCCAAGCGCCTATCATGGAGGATGCCCCTGTCCCAGCTGCCGAGGGTGCGAACGTCCCCGTTCCTGGTGCAAATGAGCCCAACGATCCCCAAGCCCAACCGCAAGAGCCTGAGGGCCCAGTTCATGGCCCCGTGGCCCAGAATGTACTGGTGATCGTTGATGAAGACATTGCCCCAGCCGCCTGAAGCTTTTCTCTGTATTTTCCTGTTTTAATGCCTTTTTTTCCCTTCTTTTGAAACGATGTTTAGTGGCCTTTGAGCCCTTATCTTGTAATGTTTCTTGCAGTGAATATACATCCCATTTTTCATGACTTTGTTCTTTTGTTCATTTATGAATCAGAACTCATACTTAAAGCTTGCTGGAACAAATCTTGTAATAATAAGACTGTGTGTAGCATACTCTGTGGATGTTTTATTTCTCTGATAAGCCTTTAGAACTTTGAGAAATTTTGTTAACTTCTGTAAATCTTTGAAAATTTGTCTAAGTCTTGAGCGATCGTGAGGGTCTTATTGTGAGATTGGCCCCCCTACTCAAGACTTGTATAAATTTTTGCCTTCTGTAAATCTTTGAAAATTTGTCTAAGTCTTGAGCGATCGTGAGGGTCTTATTGTGAGATTGGCCCCCCTACTCAAGACTTGTATAAATTTTTGCCTTCTGTAAATCTTTGAAAATTTGTCTAAGTCTTGAGCGATCGTGAGGGTCTTACTGTGAGATTGCCCCCCCACTCAAGACTTGTTTTTGCTCTTAAAAATTTGGCTGAGTCTTGAGTATATACGAGGGTCTTATGGAGAGGCTGCCCTCGTTCAAGGCTCGTGCGATTTCTTCTTAACTTTGGGGGAATTTTGCTAAGTCTTGAGTGTGTGCGAGGGTCTTACTGAGTGGTTGCCCTCGTTCATGACTTGTGACATTCCTTCTGTCCTTGGGGGATTTTGCTAAGTCTTGAGTGTGTGTGAGGGTCTTACTGAGTGGTTGCCCTCGTTCATGACTTGTGACATTCCTTCCGTCCTTGGGGGATTTTGCTAAGTCTTGAGTGAGGGTCTTACTGAGTGGTTGCCCTCGTTCAAGACTTGTGCAATACCTTCTTGATTCTGAGGCCATCGTTCGAGCGCGCTGGCTCTTGTCGTATTTCTGGCTCTGCAGGAAATCCCATTTTCGAGTGCAAGGCGTTATAAGAAACGGCCAAGGCTTACTAGGATTTGCTCTTGTAGGAGATCCCGTTTTCGAGCGCAAGGCGTTTTAAGAAACGGCCAAGGCCTACTAGGACTTTCTCTGTAGGAGATCCCGTTTTCGAGCGCAAGGCGTTTTAAGAAACAGCCAAGGCCTACTAGGATTTTCTTCATAATCGTCTTCCAATTCGCCTAATTGGTTGTGAGCGTAACCAGTCTATCCTTATGAGGGCGTCCCCCCATGTGGAGTAGAGTGCTGGCAAGCGTAACCCATACGAGATAACAGCATACGTATTGGAATGGGTTGCCAACCACGCTCGCAAAGACGAGGGACGTGGGACTTATCCATTCAAGCAACCAAAGAAACAGGAGTATTAGAGAAATTAAAAAGATTATGTTACCGTTTACTCGTGATTGGAAGTACATAGAACCCGTCAAAGAGGGTTGTTACATCAGGGTTTGCAAAGAGCTTTTAAACATAAAACCGCCGGAGGTTACATGCGTTCCAAGGGCGAGGCAAGCGCTCACCTTGAAGTGTCTCCAGGGTGTAAGTGTTGTTAGCTCTGAGTTGTACGACCTTGAATGGGCCTTCCCAATTGGGGTCTAATTTCCCCACGTGCCTAGACACTTCCACTTTCTTCAAAACCAAGTCTCCCAGCTGGAAAGTTCTTTCCCTTACACGCTTGTTGTACTGTTGGGCCACAGAGGCTTTATAATGGTGGATCTTAGCCCAGGGTTTACCTCTCTTTTCATCCAGCAAGTCCAACTCCAAGCTCCTGTTGCCATCGTTGAGCTGAGGCTCGAAATAGCCGATGCGAGCGGATTCGTTTACTATCTCCGCCGGTATCATTGCTTCTGATCCATAAACGAGCGCGTAAGGTGTTTCCCCCGTGGCCGCTCGTGGGGTAGTGCGATAAGCCCAAAGCGCTCCTTGCAGCTCTTCAGCCCATTCACTTTTCTTGCTCTCAAGCATGGTTTTCAGATGTTGCAAGATAATCCTGTTGGTAACTTCTGCTTGCCCATTGGCTTGAGGGTGTCCTACAGAGGTAAATCGCTGCTCGATCCCCAACTCAGAACACCATTCTCGTGTGTCAGCTGCTATGAATTGGGATCCGTTGTCAGAAATGAGCACCCTCGGTATGCCGTACCTGCAAATGATATTTTTCCAAATGAAGTCCCTCACAACCCTGAAAGTGATTTTTGCAACGGCTTCGGCCTCGACCCACTTGGTGAAGTAGTCGACGGCTAAAATGACAAACTTCTTTTGTCCCACAGCCATGGGCAAGGGGCCCACGATGTCTATTCCCCACTGGTCAAAAGGCCAAGAGACGTCTATTGGGATCATCTGTGCGGCCGGCAATTGAGGGAGATTTGAATGAAATTGGCACTTAGGGCACTTCCTCGAAAATTCAATGGCATCTTGGAGTACTGTAGGCCAATAAAACCCACTTCTCAGAACCTTTTTTGCCAAGGTACGCCCTTCGGAATGATTCCCACAGCTTCCATTGTGGATGAGTTCAAGCGTCTCCTTCGCCTGCGAGGGCCTCAGGCATCTCATTGGGGGTCCTTGGAATGATTTCTTGAATAACCTCCCCTCGGGATCCAAAGCGAAACGAGGGGCCTTACCTCGGACTTTCCTAGCTTCCACCTTGTCAGTGGGGGGAATTCCATCCCTAAGGAAAACGACGATGTCGTCCAGCCAACAGGGCTCGTTTGGATCGATCATGGCGATTATCTTGGTGGCGACCCTTTCCTTGATCAAAGGTTCCTCAGTTCTAAGGAACGTAACAGAACGCTCGGAAGTGCCCTCCAAAGCTGATGCAAACTTTGACAGAGCGTCCGCACGCTCGTTTTCTCCTCGCGGCACTTGAAGTAGATGAAATTCCTTGAACTTCCCAATGATTTCTCTGGCTTTACTTAAGTACTGTACCATGGTGGTTTCTCGAGCTTCATAAGTTCCTTCAATCTGACTCGCAATCAGCTGTGAATCCACATAAGCGGTAATTCTGGAGGCTCCATTCTGAAAAGCAATATTCAATCCTTGCACAAGGGCTTCATATTCTGCTTCGTTATTAGTGACTTGGAAATCCAGCTTGATTGCAAAGTCCAGCTCAATCCCATCGGGGTTTCTGAGGGCCACTCCTACTCCTCCCCCTTGAGAGGTTGAGGAACCATCCGTGTGCAGTACCCATAACCCCTTATTCTCCCCAACGGTGGGCTCTAAACCAAAGCGTTCGACCAATAAATCAGCTACAACCTGAGCCTGTACGGCGGTCCTGGGCTCGAAACATAAGTCGAACTGGCTCAATTCGATGGCCCATTTGATTAACCTCCCAGACACGTCTGGCTTAGACAGCACTTGCTTCAAGGGTTGGTCGGTGAGAACCGTTATGGAGTGCGCTTGAAAGTAAGGTCTCAGCCTCCTTGAGGCGTTAATAAGAGCAAGCGCGAATTTCTCAATCTCCAAATACTTCTTCTCGGCTCCTTGTAATGTTTTGCTCAGATAATAGACAGGTAAGTGTTTCCGCTCCCGTACAGCGATCAGAACCGCGCTCGTGGCCTCGGAAGAAACGGAAAGATATATAAATAATCTCTCACCTTCGACGGGCTTAGTCAGCAGTGGTGCGCTTGATAAGTACGCCTTCATATCTTGCAGCGCCCTTTCGCATTCTTCTGTCCAAGCAAAGTTACGTGCGTTCCTCAAAATTTTGAAGAAGGGAAGGTTCCTGTCCGCCGAGCGCGAAATAAACCTGTTCAACGAGATGATTTTTCCTACTAGGACTTGCACTTCCCGCAAATTTCGAGGGGAGGGGATTTCCAAAATGGCCTTGATCTTCTCCGGATTGGCCTCAATTCCCCTCTGACTGACCATGTACCCTAAGAACTTTCCCCCTTGTACTCCAAAGGTGCACTTCGAAGGGTTCAACTTCATCCCATACTGACGCAAGATTGAAAAAGTGCGCTTGAGATCTTCCAAGTGGGAGTCCTGGCTCTCGCTCTTGACAATCATATCATCCACGTAAACCTCCATGGACCTTCCAATTTCTTTTTCAAACATCTTGTTGATGAGCCGTTGATACGTAGCTCCGGCGTTCTTGAGTCCGAAAGGCATGACTAAGAAGCAATATACCCCCAGATGGACAACAAACGAGGTTTTGGGGCGGTCTTCTGGGGCCATAAAGATCTGATAGTATCCCTGGAAAGCGTCCATCATGCTCATGAGCTCGCAGCCAGCGGTCGAATCCACCAATTGGTCAATCCGGGGCAGCGGGTAAGGATCTTTAGGGCAGGCCTTGTTGAGATCAGTGAAATCGTTGCACATGCGCCATTTATTCGCGCTCTTGGGTACCAAAATGACATTACACAACCATTCCGGGTACAAGATGGGCTCGATATATTGAGCCTCCAGGAGTTTATTAACTTCCTCTTCAATGACTTTCTTTCGAAAGCCATGTACATCCCGCTTTTTCTGCTTGATGGGTTTGAAAGAGGGATCCACATTAAGCCTATGGACAATGACGCTCGGGTCGATCCCTGTGAGGTCGGAGGCTCTCCACGCAAATACGTCACTGTTTTCCCTGAGAAAATCAATCATCATAATCTGAGAAGGCCCTGAGAGGTTAGATCCTATCTGAGTAGTCTTATCCTTGTTTCCGGGTTCCAGCTCAATGGTAAGGAACTTCTCCGAGGGTTCGATCCTTATCTCAGGGCGAGGAAGTTCGAGCGCCCTCTTCTTTCCTGTCAAACGGTCACCGAGTGCTGGGTCACCCTCTCCTGGCTCGTCTCCTTCTGAGGACGATCCACCAACTGTCCCTGGTGGTGCACTTTCGAGGGGATTCTCCCCGTTGTCTCCCCTCTTCTTTTTGTTCTTCTTCTTGTTCAATTTCGCCCTTTTTCGTGCTGGGCTGTCCTCATTTAGATTGGGGAAATCCACTGACTTCTTGGTGGAACCAATTTGAAAGGTTTTCTCCGCTTTAGGCTTTCTAAGGGACAACATGTAACATTCCCAAGCCTCTCGCACATTGCACAGTATTTCTCCCACGCCCTCGGAGGTAGGGAATTTAATCTTCTGGTGGTAGGTGGAGATGATGGCTTTGAAATCCACGAGGGCAGGGCGCCCCATTATTATGTTATAAGGGATGTCGATCTCCACCACTGCGTAAGTTATCAACAGTGTTTTGCGCTGAGGGGCTCGGCCGAACGAAGTAGCTAGGCGAATTTGCCCTCGTGGGACAACTTCAGAGCCTCCAAAGCCAATGAGGGCTGTTTTGAGAGGCTCGAGCGGAAGGTCAGCCTTCATCTTTAAAAACGTAGAATAAGGCAAAACATTAACGGAGCTTCCACTATCCACCAACACCCTTTTTACAACATGATTATGAACATCTACACTAACCACCATGGGGCAATCGGAGGTTATACCCTCCCCATGGGGTGTTACAATGTGCTCTAAATCCCTATCATCGAAGCCTATTACATCATTCTCTCTTGACCGTTGAGCGCTGGAACTCTGGATGGCATAGATGGGTTTAGGCATTGCTGGGCGTTGATTGTAGCTCCGGACATACCTCCGTCGGGAGGCGTTGGAATCCCCTCCTGACGAGCCTCCAGCGATCATATTTATGACTGCGAAAGGTTCGTTTTCTTGCTCAGGGGCTTTTCCTTTATTGCCCCGACGGCTGCTGCTTTCAGGGGGTCCCCTACCCCTTGGGCTCTTCGATCGGGATGGACTCCTCCTTCTTCCTCCAGCGCGCTCGTTACAGCGTTCATCGTAACGCTCGAGCACCCGGACGAATTCCTTCAAGTGGCCCCCTGCGACGAGCCTCTCAATCTCAGCTTCCAACTGTCGGCACTCATCCGTGTCGTGCCCTCTCTGCTTGTGGAATGCGCAGTATTTGCTCGAGCGCCTGAGCAAGTCCGTTTCCCTCATCTTGATGGGTCTCTTAAAGAGCTTTTTATCGGAGAGGTTGTAGACTTCTGAATTAGGTCTGGTGAGCGGGATTCGCTCGAATCGACGAGGGGGTGGTGACGACCTTCTGCGCTCTTGAGGGCGCTCCTTCTTGAGGGCCACGTCCCGTCCCCGCTCGTGATGGGGTCGCTCGTTCCTGGCCGGACTGTGATGCCGGGGACCATTCGTCCCATACATGTCTTCGAGCGCAAAGAACGGCTCGGCTACTTCTCTTAAGGCCATGAGGGTCCCAGGCCTCCTTTCCACAATAGCGTCGGCAAATTTCTTGCTCACATACTGCTTGTGATCCATAGCCTGAAAGAGCACTGGGATCAAGAAATCCATTGAAGGCCTCTCCACCTGTAGGATCTCCTTGTTGAAGCGGGCGAAGAACGAGCGCAGAGATTCGCTCTTGCCTTGTACCACGTTGTACAGGGCAGTAGGTGCGGTGACTGGCGCTTTCAAAGAATTGAAGTGGTTGAGGAAAGCATGAGCCAGCTCTTCATATGAGTGAATCGAGC
This sequence comes from Lantana camara, assembly GCA_037501455.1. Lineage (NCBI taxonomy): Eukaryota > Viridiplantae > Streptophyta > Magnoliopsida > Lamiales > Verbenaceae > Lantana > Lantana camara. The sequence continues at coordinate 21,063,649 of CM074855.1, read as the reverse complement.
GCGGCGGCAGCCGTTTGTACCACTCCTGAGCCATTCCTACCAAGGAAGTGACGAAGACTTTCGCCCAATAGTTGCTGGAATGCTCGTAAAGGTGCATAAGATGCAAAAAATGATCCAAGTGTTCAGCTGGATCAGTTGTCCCGTCGTAACGGTTGATGGAAGTGGGGATTTTGGCCATGCCTGCTTGGGCCATCAAAACTTCCTCCACGAGGGGCGAGCCCCTCGCCAATGGATGGTACTCATACGTGCCGAAGTTTTCCTCCGGCTCCTTGCGGCGGGGGACCTTTGGTGGGGGGTTCTTGGTACGGGTGCTTCTGGCGTCAACCCGTTCATCCCGACTAGGGGAGATCTGAGTTGATCGCCCTCGTGAGAGCTGTCCCACAATATCCTTTAAACCCTGCAGCTGGTCTTGCACAGCCGCGAGGATGTCAGGATTCACGTCTCCTTGTTTGTCCCCTTGTCTGGGGGCTCGTGACCCTCTTCTGGAGACATGAGAGTCCCCTTCATTCTCGTTCACTCGTTCTGTGGGCTCTTTATTCCTGCCCATGGAGGGACGCTCGTTGCCCTCCTGCTGGGGCACTTCTCTGGCTGGTGGTGGTGGCGGTTGTGCCCTCAGGACAGCCTGGGCTTCTCTGAGGGGGAAATTTTGTTGTCCGCCCAAAGGGGCAGCAACTTGAGTGGCCTGCCCAGAGGGAAAGTACATGGAGTGGAACCTCTCCCATGCTCCCTGGGCCGCCTGAACCTCACACTGGGCATAGAGAGCCCTCAACTGCTGGGTGGTTAGTGGAGGTAACTCCACTCCTTCAATCTCCCTGGGGACCACCACCGGGAGCTGGATCTGGCCAGCATGATACGGCTGGACCGGCGGCATCATAACGGCCGGAGTGAGGGTATATCCGGGTGGGGGCATCATGTAACCCTGCACTCCGAGGTTCATCTGGGGATGGACCCATGGGTTCTGAGCAGGCTGTGGAGGAGCAGAGAGAGAGACTCCTCCAGCGGTGGCGGGAATCGGCAGTGTCGGCGGTGTAGGTGGAGGTATTGAAGACTCTGCTTGTGGAGTCACTCCTGCGGCGGGAGGTGCTCCACCAACGGTGACGGAAGGAGGTGGGGCTCCACCAGTAGTGGTGGAGGGAATAATGATATTGGCATCCTGGGAGGCGTTATCTCCTCCTCCCACGGCTCCAGACCTTGTAGCGACCATGGCTGGAAAAGGTAAGAGTGTGCTTGCTCTTCTACCAACAAAAAGAAAGAAAGGGGTAGAGAAACGGTTTCCCACAGACGGCGCCAAAAATGACGGGTTCAGAAATGTGAGGGTCCGAATCCGATCACTTTATGATTTGTAATTGTGGAGAAAACCGCCGGAGATTCGCCGGAGATGAGAAAGGGGGTTCTACCTGTTGGGACAAACACAATAAAAGTCAGAAGGCCAAGCTGGGGGAACTGGGGGTGATACCCAGTTTGGCTCTCCGACGCTCAAGTCAGTTCAAGGTCTGAAGAAATGTAAGTTCAGTCACAGTTTTAGTGATGAAGAATGCTTACCAGTGTAGAAGATGACTTTAGCTATTTATAGTTGAGGGTCAAGGGCCCTTTGGTCATTTGCCTCAAGTGGTCCTGGCCGAATGTTGCCCTAACACGTGGCGCCGTGAGAGAGAAACCTAGGAGGAATCTTCTGCAAAAGCGGCCAAAAGTTGGTGCTGGCAACAGTGGCAGGTGCGCGGGCATGTACGTTGTGTCAGAGAGCCATTTGGGTGGTTGGTAACGAGGGCTTGAGAGCGCGCTCGTGACAACCTAGAGTATTGGAAGCCAGGACATCCGCTGAGGGGAATGAAGGCTTTAGTTCAAGTGGCGAGCCAAAGAGGAGGCCACCCTGAGGGAGTGTGACGCTCGAAGAGGGCTCCCTTGGCACGTAGGCGTGCCAATCATACAGTATGAAGGACGCTCGTGAGAGCGACAGCGCTCGTTGGGCTTAACTCCTGAAGAAGGATGGCGCTTGTTGGGCTTAGCGCTCGTGAACTGATGGGTGCAACCTTGGGGAGACAGATGTCATCATCTCGGTGATGCCACGTGTCCTAACTTGGGACGATCGTATTTTGACCCCATCACTTACAATAATGATTGCCCACAAATTTGTTAGAATTGCAGTCTCGAGTCTGCGTTACTTTGATTGTCCCTTTGTGGGTAAATTGGATCCAAATGTGTAAAATGGATCCAAAATAGGTAAAATATGGATAAAATTGATTAAAATGGATCCAAAATGGATAAAATGGATTCAAATTGGGTAAAATGGATCCAAATGGGTAAAATGAATCCAAATGGGTAAAATGAGTCCAAGAAGGTAAAATGGGCAAATTGGATCCAAATGGGTAAAATATGGATAAAATTGATTAAAATGGGTAAAATGGATCCAACTTGGTTAAATGGATCCGAGTAGGTAAAATGGATCCAAAATGGATAAAATGTGGGTAAAATGGATCCAAGTGGGTAAAATGAACCTAAATGGACAAAATAGATCCAAAATGGAAAAAATGGATCCAAATGGATAAAATGAATCCAAAATTGGTAAAACAGATCCAAATTGGTAAAATGGATCCAAATGGGTAAATGGATCCAGATTGGGTAAATTGAATCCAAATGGGTAAAATAGATTCAAAATGGGTAAATATGGGTAAAATGGATCTAAATGGATAAAATGAGTTCAAGTGGGTAAAATGGATCCAAAATGGGTAAAATGGATCCAAGTGGGTTAAATAGATCCAAAATGGGTAAAATATGGGTAAAATGGATCCAAGTGGGTAAAATGAACCTAAATGCACAAAATAGATCCAAAATGGGTAAAATGGATCCAAAATGGGTAAAACAGATCCAAATTGATAAAATGGATCCAAATCGGTAAATTGGATCCAAATGGGTAAAATAGATTCAAAATGGGTAAATGTGGGTAAAATGGATCCAAGTGGGTAAAATGAATCCAAAATGGGTAAAATAAGTCCAAGTGGGTAAAATGGATCCAAAATGGATAAATTGGATCCAAATGGGTAAAATGGATTCAAGTGAGTTAAATAGATCTAAGTGGGTAAAATAGATCCAAATATGTAAAATGGATTCAAAATGAGTAAAATGGATCCAAAATGTGTAAAATATGGATAAAATTGATTAAAATGGTTAAAATGATTCTAACTGGGTAAAATGGATCCAAGTAGGTAAAATGGATCCAAAATGGGTAAATGTGGGTAAAATAGATACAAGTGGGTAAAATGGATCTAAATGGATAAAATGGATCCAAAATGGGTAAAATAGTTCCAAATGGGTAAGATGGATCCGAATGGGTAAAATAGTTCAAAATGGGTAAATTGGATCCAAATGGGTAAAATGGATTCAAAATGGATAAAATATGGGTAAAATGGATCTAAGTGGGTAAAGAGGTAAAAAACGAGCCTAAAACAAGTAGAACGAGTCCAAAATAGGTTGAACAGGTTGAAAAACGGATGAGATGGGGTGAGATGGATAGGAATTTGGTTACAAGTCTAATCTTAATCAAATTCTAAATCTAACTCGAATAAATTGTATCCACATTAAAACTTGTTTATAATCTTAATTAAGATCTAATTCTAAGTGTAATTATAATTAAGTTTTATATCAACTCTATTTAAATTCTTATTTATATAAATTTAATAAAATTCAATCAATATGACAATTATGTAAAATGTAAATTAGATACATAAAATTATTTCGATCGAATAATATATTTTCTATTAAACTAATCATAATGAAATTCTAATTGTTTAACTTTAAACAAACGCATCTCTTTTTGTCCGTAAACTTTTGGTTAATTCTAATCATATTACAATCATGTATGTCTTTCTAATTAACAAAATTGTATAATTTAGACAAATTTATATAATATTAACATTATAAATCACGTTATTCTCAAATAATAATCACATGTTTATAGAAAAAAATTATTTTACTAACCATTTTTTTAATATTCTATTATATTATATTATAAAAATACGACTTAATTTTTGAATTTTTTTTGAAATTTATTGGTCGCCAAAATATCCTTACAATAATGATTTCACTAATGTCTAATTAAGTTAATTATGTAAACCAATATGTATTATAAATTATTATTGAAATTTTATAATGATGGGTCTGAATATGGGGTACAGAGTCCAATCACTTTAGAATTTGTTTAGGTGAGGAAACCACTGGAAGATCGCCGGAAAAGATGGGGGTTCTACCTGCTAGGACAAACACATAGACAAAAGTCAGAAGGCCAAGCTGGGGGAACTGGGGGTGATTCCCAGTTTGGCTCTCTGACGCTCAAGTCAGATGGAGATTTGAAAGAGATAAAATGCTGAGTATGGAGTTGCAATAATGGAAGTTGCTTACAATGAAAGAGATGACTCTGTTTATTTATAGTTGAGGGTCAGGGGCTCTTTGGTCATTCGCCTCATGTGGTCCTAGCCAAATGTTGCCCTAACACGTGGCGCTGCGAGAGAGAAACCTAGGAGGAATCTTCTGCAAAAGCTGCTGAGAGTTAGTGTTGGTAACAGTGGCAGGTGCGCGGGCATGTACGATACGTCAGAGAGCAGTTTGGGAGGTTGGTGACGAGGGCTTAAGAGCGCGCTCGTGACAACCATAAGCCTTGGAGGCCAAGACATCCGCTAGGGGATGAGGGCTGGGGCTTGTTATAATAAGAAGAAACGGAAGCCTCTACGAGGAAATATCGCGCTCGAAGAAGGCTCGCTTAGATTGATTGAGGTACTAGTCATGCAGTACTAACGACGCTTGTGGAAGAGCGGTAAGAGCAATATTGTTGACGTACGCGTATCCATAACAGAGCTGATGCGTGTCCTTGCGGAATGCGAGCGCTCGGAGGTTTGAGCGCTCGCATATGTCTGATGCAATCTTGGAGAGGCAAGTGTCATCATCCTAAGGCGCCACGTGCCGATAAAGGGGATGAGCGTGTTTTGACCCCATCATTTTACCCCCCAATTCTGTAGTCCTTTGTAATAAGGGCTGTAGAATTCATCATATCCGATTCTCCGAGCGTGATGCTCGGGAGGGTCTTTGGTGTGTTGAGCAATTTTCTTTCTGACAGCGCCATCAAGGTGGTCCTTTCATCTGATCGCTTGATATACCCAAGCATTAAATGATGTCCTCTCTTCTGACCCTTTGGAACGTATAAGCATTAAATGCTGATGCGCGTGGGGCGCGTGCGACCTGGGGAAATACGCGACGTTTCCATAAAGTGAACGGTTTCCTAGGCGGGAAATGATTACTTATTTTGAATTTCTTGTCATAAACGTACCAACTCCCATCCCTATAAATAAGGGATTCTGAAACCACTCCATCTTTTACGCGAACTTATCTTATGAGCATTCCTTTGCAGAGAAGCTCTTTGCATACCAGTTCCAGAGCATTCCTCATTTCCTTCAAGTTTTTCCCAGAAATCTCAAGGTAACATTCAGTGAAACTTTCTAACTTCATTAATTTTAGGATCATAATTAGGATTGAGTAATTTCCCAAGCTTGATTTCCCCGAGAATCCTTGTTCTTTTTAGAAAAACCCCATCTTCCCGATTCTCTATAACTTCCCCCAATTTCTCCATTACCATGGCCGATCAACATGTTGAAGAATTTTCCCGTGAAGTCGAGGAGATGGCTACCCGAAATTCATCTCCTTCGGATTCTTCCAGGGATGAAGGGTTGGAGGGGGACCGTGACAGTCATAGATGTAAGGGACCCAGAAGGAGTTGAGCCTCTTTTCGAAGAGATGAACTTGGTAATGGAGGCAAAGAGACAGGGGGGGACTCTTCCTATAACTGCGAGTGCTACCCACCCTCATCGCCATACCGTGACAGTGGCAAGGGCGGCGCCGGTGCCGGATGCCGAGGAAATAGCGGGATCTTCTGGAAGAGCCCGTGATAAAGGAAAGGGCAAGAAACCCCAAAAGCCTAGAAAAACCAAAAAGTCCAAAGGATCCAAGGAGGGTGGAGACTCAGGCTACCAAGCTACCGAGCGCACCCCAGATGAAACTCCTAGCAAGGTCACTCTTGGTGAGGTGAAAACAATGCTGGCACCCATCTTCTGGGACGAACGCTTCACTTGGAGAATCCCCACTGAGCATGAGCGTGCCAATCATCCGCCCCCTGGGGAGATGGCGGTTTATGTGGATGCTGTCAGCTCTGGGGGCTTGAGGTTCCCCTTTTCGACCCCAATGGCCCGTTTACTGAATGACCTGCACCTCTGTCCTTCCCAAATCGTGCCCAACGGCCTGGCCTTATTAACAAGCTTCGTGATTTTGATGAGAAGCGTTGGTTACGAGCCCTTCGTGCGGAACTTTAATGCACTCTTCCAAGTAGTTTCTTCATCACGCTCATCTCCTGAGGCGGGCTTCTATTACATTCAAGCGAAGGCTCACACGAAGCTAATCAATTCTTCTTCCAGCGCTTACGGTCCCAACTGGAAGAAAAAATTCATCTTTGTCAAGGCTCCGGCGGAAGAAGGCTTTGGGGTGCCTTCAAGTTGGGGCTCGGTCTCAAAGAGTCGCCTGGAATCTGCCCTTCCCAAGGATTGGGCCAAGAGCTTGGCTGAGGCTCTAAGGGACGAGGGTCACCTTATCGACGCAAAAGATTGGATAGATAACGCAGAGCTTATGTTCTTGCATGGTCTTTCTTTCGACCCTTACTATGTTGACAATCCCCCGGCTCGTGACATGGAGAGAGATGGTTAGATTCTTAGGGCACTAACTTTTTAGATAGGGATACTAACTGTACTCTTCTCTTTACAAGCTTGCATGAAGAATAATTTGTGTATGGATTTTTAACTCTGATACTTGTCTTTCTTGTAGGAGCAAATATCTTAGAGATGGCAGGAGGAATTAGGCACGCCGCTCGTTTCGCTCATGCCACCAGGAACCAAGCCCAACAGGGGGAGCAACAACGCCCCCGGAGCCGGGGTAGCAAGGGGGACGTTCGTGGCGTGGGCTCTTCTTCGAACGTGCAACCCCCTCGTGGCCGGGAGGAAAACCGTGCGGCCAACCCTGACAACAGAATAATGGTGCGACCATCTCCTCCTCCGGCGGACTCAAGGGTGCCCGAACTTCCCAATGTTAACCAAGCAAGGCCCCCTTTGGCCATAAGCGAGACTCTGCCAAGCGCCAGTAGACCTTCCCGTAAGAGGAAGAGGATGCCCGACACTGTAGCAATCAAGGGCAAAGGGAAACAAGTGGTTGAAGGCCCCAAGGGTAATGGGGAAACTTCCTCTTCAGAAGAGGAACACTTATGGGCGTTCTCCCGACGAGGGGACAGGAACTTCTCAGGTACCTCCGACGGTGGGCCAGTTCTATTACGGCCCGGTACGCTCGCATAAACCGTCAGCGAGGACCTCTATGGCAGGGCCCAATTCTCGGCGGATCACAGGCATCTGTTCAATGAGCCTGTGGAGATGGTAGCCTACGACGCAGCCCACGCCCTGATCTCCGTAAGTCTTTATACTTTGTAATATTGCCACCCCTGATAAGTATCTCTCCAACACTTTCCTGCTAAAACTCTCTTCCTTTTGAACCCGCGCAACAAGTACTCCCCCGGCTCAAGAACATTCAAAAGCGGGCCTCCGTTTATGCCGATCGTAAAGCCAAGTACAAGAAGATGGCACGTGCTAACGATCCGGCTCAAATTCAAGATGAGCTGGACGCTGAAAAAGCTAAGTATGAGTCCCTCAAGGACTTGTACAAAAAGACGGAGGAGGAGCTGAAGAAGTTGAAGGAGGATTTTGTGACAGTGGAGAGCGTTCGAAGTAGTTTGAGCAGCCAGTTGGCCCACATGGGTGAGGATTTCAAGAAGTCAGAGGCCGAGCATGAGAACTGGAAAACGAGGGCTCTAGAAGCTGAGAGGAAGTTCAATGAGACAATGCATGAATGGCCTCAAAGTCTTGAACGAGCGAACAAGGAGGCCCTCATCAAGTTCTGTCATTCAAAGGCCTTCAACTTTGCGGCTTCCTTGCACTGTTTGGACGAGGCGCAAAAGTCCTTCAACCTGGACGTCGAGCAGGGTATCCACAAGGGGCTAACCAACCCGGCGATGAGGGAGGCTGAGGGCATAGGGCTCATGTTCAATGAGCGCTGCGAGGGGGATGACGAGGACCAGGATGACCCCGCAGATATCATTGCTGAAATGGAGTATGACTTTTTGGTTAAGCTTCTCCAAGACGAGTATGCGGAAGCCCACCCGGTAAGTAATGCTCCGCAGGCCGCACAGAATGATCTTCTTGAAGAGGAGCCTCAAGCGCCTGTCGAGGAGAACGCTCCTGTTCCAGCTGGCGAAAGCGTCCCTGCTCTTGCCAATGGACCCAACGCTAACGAGCCCGGCGGTCAACAAGCGCCTGGGGACAACAATCCTGAGCCTCCCGCAGGCCCCCACCAAGGGCCGGCAGGACCTGTGTTGGTGGTTCTGGATGAGGACATTGCTCCCGCCGCCTGAAGTCTTTCCTTGTTTTAGCGCTTTCAACTTTTGTCATGAAACTTATAGGTCTTTGAGCCTTCATTTTGTAACTTTAGGCGAATTGCCTTAATGAATAGAATTTCTCCTTTCCATGATACTGTCTTTACCTTTTTCTTGATTGCGAATTTTTACTCTGCACTTGTTGTGAACAAAACCTTGTAGTTGTAAGATTGTGTGTAACATGCTTAGTAAAAATTGCATTTTTCAGATAGGCTTTCGATATTTAGAAGATTTTGTTAAATCTTGCAAAGCTTGACAAATTTCACTAATTCTTGAAGAAATACGAGGGTCTTACTGTGAGGTTGCCCCCCCTTAAGACTTGTGTAAATTTTTTGCATTTATACTTAGGAAAATTTCACTAAGTCTTGAGGAAATGCGAGGGTCTTACTAGGAGATTACCCTCATTCCAGGCTTGTGTAAAATTTTTTACATTTATACTTAGGAAAATTTCACTAAGTCTTGAGAAAATGCGAGGGTCTTACTAGGAGATTGCCCTCATTCCAGACTTGTGCAAATTTTTTCTTTTTTAACGACGTTGCTGTTGGGCGAGCCTGATAGTACTGGCCTCGTTCTTTGATTCGCAAATGATCCCGCTTTCGAGCGCAAGGCGTTATGACAAACAACCAAGGCCTACTGGGATTTTCGTTGTGTTTTTCTTCCATTTTATTAAGTTGGTTGTGAGCGTTACCAGTCTACCCTTATGAGGGCGTCCCCCCACGTGGAGTAGAGAGCTGGCAAGCGTAACCCATGTTCGATGCAAATGACATATTACGCTCGTGAAGACGAGGGATGTGGGATTTATACGATTATGCAAAATAAAGAAGCGTAAAATCCAAGGGTACTGAGTGGGTCGTATCATATCTTACTTGTGATTTGGAGTACATAGAGCTCATTAACGAGGGGGTTATATCATCACCTTAAAAAGTTCCTACACATAAAACCGCCGGAGATTACATGCGTTCCAAGGGCGAGGCAAGCGCTCACCTTGAAGCGTTTCTAGAGCGTAGGTGTTGTTAGCTCTGATTTGTATCACCTTGAACGGACCTTCCCAGTTGGGGTCCATCTTTCCCACGTGTTTGGATACTTCGACTTTCTTTAGGACCAAATCTCCCAATTGGAAGGTTCTTTCCCTCACACGCTTGTTGTACTGTTGAGCCACAGTTGCCTTTTATTTGTGTATCTTGGCCCAAGCTTGGTTTCTTTTTTCATCCAATAAGTCCAATTCCAGGCTTCTGTTACTCTCGTTAAGTTGAGGCTCGAAATAAGCTACACGAGCGGATTCATTTGCAATCTCAGCTGGTATCATTGCTTCTGACCCATACACGAGCGCGAAAGGTGACTCGCCAGTGGCCGCTCGTGGAGTAGTGCGATAAGCCCAAAGTGCCCCTTGCAACTCTTCTGCCCACTCACTCTTCTTACTCTCCAGCATCGTCTTCAAGTGCTGTAAAATGACTCTGTTGGTAACCTCTGCTTGTCCATTGGCTTGGGGATGGCCTACGGAGGTAAAGCGTTGTTCGATCCCTAATTCCGAACACCACTCTCGTGTGTCGGCGGCTATGAACTGGGATCCATTATAAAAAATAAGCACCCTTGGAATGTCGTACCTACATATGATGTTCTTCCAAATGAAGTCCCTCACAACCCGGAAGGTGATCCTCGCCACAGCCTCGGCCTCGGCCCACTTGGTGAAATAATCGACAGCCAAAATGACAAACTTCTTCTGTCCAACAGCGATGGGCAAGGGGCCCACAATGTCTATTCCCCACTGGTCAAAGGGCCAGGAGACATCTATCGGGACCATCTGAGCGGCTGGCAGTTGGGGGAGATTGGAATGGAATTGACACTTTGGACACCTTCTGGAAAATTCGAGGGCGTCATGCAGAACCGTGGGCCAATAAAACCCACTCCTTAGGATCTTCTTAGCCAGGATACGCCCTTCTGAGTGATTTCCGCAGCTCCCACTGTGAATGAACTCAAGCGTTTCTTTCGCCTGTGAGGGCCTTAAACACCTCAACGGAGGTCCTTGAAATGATTTCTTGAACAGTCTTTCCTCAGAGTCCAAAGAGAATCGAGGGGCATTGCTTCTTATTTTCCGAGCCTCTACCTTATCAGTGGGACAAATACCATCTCTAAGGAACCTGATGATGTCATCCATCCAACATGGTTCAAGCGGGTCGATCGTAATGACCGCCTCTTTGGCAATTTTCTCCTTGATCAGAGGCTCTTCCGTTCTAAGGAATGTTACCGAGCACCCGGAAGTGCCTTCCAACGCTGAAGCGAATTTTGAAAGAGCGTCGGCACGCTCGTTTTCGGCTCGCGGGACTTGGAGTAAATGAAATTCTTTGAATTTTCCAATGATCTCCCTGGCTATACTTAAGTACTGCATCATGGTGGTTTCTCGAGCCTCATAGGTTCCTTCAATTTGGCTTGCAATTAACTGCGAATCCACATACGCAGTAATTCTGGAAGCCCCATTCTGAGAAGCAATTCTCAATCCCTGTACTAGGGCTTCATACTCTGCCTCATTATTTGTGACCTGAAAATCCAACCTGATCGCAAAATCTAGCTCAATCCCATTGGGGTCTCTGAGGGCTACCCCCGCTCCTCCCCCTTGAGAGGTTGAGGAACCATCCGTGTGCAGGACCCATAATCCTTCGTTCTCAGGAACAACGGGCTCTAAACCAAAGCGCTCAACCAACAAGTCAGCTACAACCTGAGCTTGTATGGCAGTTCTGGGCTCAAAGCATAAATCAAATTGGCTCAATTCAATGGCCCATTTTATCAGTCTCCCTGACACGTCCGGCTTCGACAAAACATGCTTCAAGGGTTGATCAGTGAGTACCGTTATTGAGTGTGCTTGAAAGTAAGGCCTCAAACGTCTTGATGCGTTAATGAGGGTGAATGCAATTTCTCGATTTCCAAATATTTCTTCTCAGCTCCCTGTAGCGTCTTGCTTAAGTAATAAACGGGCAAGTGTTTCGGCTCTCGCCTTTCGCCTTCGATGGGTTTAGTCAGTAGTGGAGCGCTCGTTAGATAAACCTTCATATCCTGTAGAGCCCTTTCACATTCCTCCGTCCAAGCGAAGTTCTGGGAATTCCTTAAAATCTTGAAGAAAGGAAGATTCCTGTCCGCCGAGCACGAGATGAATCTGTTCAAGGAGATGACCTTTCCTACCAACACTTGCACTTCTCGGAGATTTCGAGGGGAGGGGATTTCCAAGATAGCCTTGATCTTCTCCGGATTGGCTTCAATTCCTCTTTGACTGACCATGTATCCCAAGAACTTTCCCCCTTGTACTCCAAAGGTGCATTTTGAAGGGTTCAATTTCATCCCATACTGACGTAGGATTGAAAAAGTACGCTTGAGATCTTCCAGATGTGAGTCCTGACGCTCGCTTTTAACAATCATATTGTCTACATAAACTTCCATGGACCCTCCAAGTTCACTTTCAAACAACTTGTTGACGAGCCGCTGATATGTGGCTCCGGCGTTCTTCAGCCCAAAAGGCATGACCAGGAAGCAATACACCCCCATATGAACAACAAATGAAGTTTTGGGGCGGTCTTCCGGAGCCATAAAGATCTGATAGTATCCTTGAAAGGCGTCCATCATGCTCATTAGTTCGCATCCAGCGGTCGAATCCACCAATTGGTCTATCCGGGGCAGTGGGTAAGGATCCTTAGGGAAAGCCTTGTTAAGATCAGTGAAATCATTGCACATTCGCCACTTGTTCGCACTCTTAGGCACCAAAACCACATTGCACAACCATTCTGGGTATAAGATGGGCTCGATATATTGAGCCTCCAAGAGTTTATTAACCTCTTCTTCGATGACCTTCTTTCGAAAGCCGTGTACGTCTCGTTTCCTCTGTTTGATGGGCTTGAATGAAGGTTCCACGTTAAGCCTGTGGACAATGACGCTTGGGCCAATCCCTGTGAGGTCAGAGGCTTTCCACGCAAATACATGAATGTTCTCTCTGAGGAAGTTAATCATCATAATCTGAGAAGGCCCCCAGAGGTTGGACCCTATTTGAGTAGTTTTATCCTTGTTTCCGGGTTCCAACTCAATAGAAAGGAACTTTTCCGAGGGTTCAATCCTTATTTCAGGGCGGGGAAGTTCGAGCGCCCTCTTTTTTCCGATCAAGCTCTCACTAGGAGCGGGCTCATCCTTCTCCCGCTCGTCTCCCTCTGAGGATGATTCTTCGACTATCCCTGGCGGGGTACTCTCGAGGGGATTCTTGGTGCTAGCATCCTTCCTCTTTTTGTTCTTCTTCTTGTATAACTTGGCCCTCTTGCATATTGGGCCATCCTCGTCTAGGTTGGGAAAGTCAACAAAATTTTTGGTGGATCCGATCTGGAAGGTTTTCTCCGCCCTAGGCTTTCTGAGGGACAACATGTAACATTCCCAAGCCTCTCGCACATTGCACAGTACTTCTCCAATGCCCTCGGTAGTGGGGAACTTGATCTTCTGGTGATAGGTGGAGATGATGGCTTTGAAATCAACGAGGGCTGGGCGCCCAATTATGATGTTATAGGGAATATCAATCTCTACCACGGCATATGTGACTGTGAGCGTCCTACGCTGGGGGGCTCGGCCAAATGAGGTGGCCAGGCGTATTTGCCCTCGTGGGACAACTTCTGATCCCCCAAAGCCAACGAGAGCCATTTTGAGAGGCTCGAGTGGGAGGTCAGCATTCATCTTCAGAAATGTGGAGTAAGGCAAAACATTAATAGAGCTTCCACTATCCACCAATACCCTTTTTACAACGTGATTGTGGACATCAACACTAACCACCATGGGGCAGTCAGAAGTTTCACCTTCCCCATAGGGTGTTACAATGTGTTCTAAATCCCTATCATCAAAGCCTATTACATCATTTTCTCGGGAGTGCTGATCCTTGGCCTTCTGTATAGCATAAACGGACTTGGGCACGGATGAGCGTTGGTCGTAACTCCGGACATATCTCCGCCGAGCGGTATTGGAATCTCCCCCTGAGGAGCCTCCCGCTATCATGTTGATGACCGCAAAAGGCGTATTCTCCTGGTCAGGGGCCTTTCCCTTGTTACCCCGATGGCTGCTGGTCTCAGGGGGGCCTCTTCCTCGTGGACTTCTTGACCGGGACGGGCTCCTTCTTTTTTCCCTGGAACGATCCCGACAGTGCTCATCAAAGCGCTCCAGAATTTTCACAAATTCCTTCAAATGTCCCCCCGTAACGAGCCTTTGAATCTCAGCTTCCAGCTGGCGACATTCATCCGTGTCGTGCCCCTTCTGCTTGTGGAAGGCACAGTACTTGTTCGAATGCTTTAGCGCCTCCGTCTCTCTCATCTTGATGGGTCTTTTAAAGAGTTTCTTGTCAGAGAGGTTATAAACCTCTGAGTTCGACCGGGTGAGTGGAATACGCTCGAAACGTCGAGGGGGCAGTGGCGACCTTTTGTGTTCCTGATGACGCTCCTTCTTAACAGTAATCTCACGTCCTCGTTCCGGGAGGCGCTTGTTTCTTGCTGGGCTGTGATGTCTGGGTCCGTTCGTCCCATACATGTCTTCGAGCGCGAAAAACGGCTCGGCTACCTCTCTTAAGGCCATGAGTGTCCCTGGTCTTCTCTCCATGATGGCATCAGCAAATTTCTTACTCACATACTGCTTGTGATCCACAGCCTGAAAGAGTACCGGGATCAAAAAATCCATGGACGGCCTTTCTACTTGCAGGATCTCCTTGTTGAAGCGGGCAAAGAACGAGCGAAGAGGCTCATTCTTGCCTTGCACCACGTTATAGAGGGCAGTGGGTGCAGTGACTGGAGATTTCAGGGAATTGAAGTGGTTGAGGAAAGCGTCGGCTAACTCTTTGTAGGAGTGTATCGATCGTGGGGGCAGTCTCTTGTACCACTCCTGTGCCATTCCTACTAAGGAAGTGACAAAAACCTTGGCCCAATAGTTGCTGGAATGCTCGTAGAGGTGCATCAGATGTAAACAATGATCCAAATGTTCTGCCGGATCGGTTGTACCGTCGTAACGGTTGATGGAAGTGGGGATTTTGGCCATTCCTTCTTGGGCCATCAAAACTTCTTCCACGAGGGGGGAGCCCCTCGCTAACGGATGGTAGTCGTAAGTGCAGAAGTTCTCCTCCTGTTCCTTTCGGCGAGGGTTCGGTGGTTGTCGGTCCTTGTGACGAGCGTCTCTGTCATCGGCTCGTTCATCCCTACTGTGGGAGATCTGAGACCGTGCTCGAGAGAGCTGTCCGACCATGTCCTTCAAACCCTGCAGCTGGTCTTGCACAGCCGCGAGGAGGTTAGGATTCGCATCCCCTTCCCTGTCTCCTTGCCTGGCGGCATGGGAAACCCTCCTGGAAACGTGGGAGTCCCCTTCATTCTCGTTGACCCTCTCAGCGGGCTCCCGGTTTCTCTCTACAGGGGGACGCTCGTTCTCGCCCTGGCGGGGCACCTCGATCTGGTGGTGGTGGTGGCGGCACCCTCAAGACGGCCTGAGTTTCCCTAATAGGGAAAGTTTGCAATCCGCCCATAGGGGCGGCGGTTTGAGTGGCCTGCCCAGAGGGAAAGTACATGGAATGGAATCTTTCCCACGCCCCCTGGGCCGTCTGAACCTCACACTGGGCATAAAGAGCACTTAATTGCTGGGTAGTTAATGGAGGTAACTCTACTCCTTCAACCTCCCTGGGGATCACCACTGAGAGCTGGATTTGGCCGGCAAAGTATGGTTGGACCGGCGGCACCATAACAGTGGGAGTAAGCGTGTACCCCGGCGGGGGCATCATGTGACTCTGACCCCCTGGGTTTGCATGGGCATGTACCCATTGGGTTTGGGGAAGCTGTGGAAGAGTAGAGGGAGGAATTCCTCCGGTGGCGCCGGAAGCTGGTGGTGCCGGCGGCGCTGGTGGGGGAACCGAAGATCCTGCCTGCGTCGTCGCTTCTGTGGGGGGTACCCCACCCTCAGCGACGATAGGAGGTGGGCCTCCGCCCACAGAGACGGAGGGAATAAGGGTATTGACGTCATGGGGGGTGTTATCTCCTCCTCCCACGGCGCCGAATCTCGTAGCGACCATAGTTGTAAAGATTTTAGGTGTTTGCTTTTCAACTAGCAGAAGAGAAGAAAGAGGCTGAGAGCTGGGTTCCCACAGACGGCGCCAAAAATGATGGGTCTGAATATGGGGTACAGAGCCCAATCACTTTAAAATTTGTTTAGGTGAGGAAACTACTGGAAGATCGCCGGAAAAGATGGGGGTTCTACCTTCTAGGACAAACACATAGACAAAAGTCAGAAGGCCAAGCTGGGGGAACTGGTGGTGATTCCTAGTTTGGCTCTCCGGCGCTCAAGTCAGATGAAGATCTGAAAGAGATAAAATGCTGAGTATGGAGTTGCAATAATGGAAGTTGCTTACAATGAAAGAGATGACTCTGTTTATTTATAGTTGAGGGTCAGGGGCCCTTTGGTCATTCGCCTCATGTGATCCTAGCCAAATGTTTCCCTAACACGTGGCGCTGCGAGAGAGAAACCTAGGAGGAATCTTATGCAAAAGCTGCTGAGCGTTAGTGTTGGTAACAGTGGCAGGTGCGCGGGCATGTACGATATGTCAGAGAGCCGTTTGGGAGGTTGGTGACGAGGGCTTAAGAGCGCGCTCGTGACAACCATAAGCCTTGGAGGCCAAGATATCCGCTAGGGGATGAGGGCTGGGGCTTGTTATAATAAGCTGAAACGGAAGCCTCTACGAGGAAATGTCGCGCTCGAAGAAGGATCGCTTAGATTGATTGAGGTACTAGTCATGCAGTACTAACGACGCTTGTGGAAGAGCGGTAAGAGCAATATTGTTGACGTACGCGTATCCATAACAGTGCTGACGCGTGTCCTTGCGGAATGCGAGCGCTCGGAGGTTTGAGCGCTCGCATATGTCTGATGCAATCTTGGAGAGGCAAGTGTCATCATCCTAAGGCGCCACGTGCCGTTAAAGGGGATGAGCGTGTTTTGACCCCATCATATAAGTACTTAATTATGGATAGAAATTTAGTTACAAGTCTAATCTTAATCAAATTCTAAATCTAACTCTAATAAATTGTAACCACATTAAAAACTTGTTTATAATCTTAATTAAGATCTAATTCTAAGTGTAATTATAATTAATTGTTATATTAACTCTATTTAAATTCTTATTTATATAAATTTAATAAAATTCAATCAATAGGGCAATTATGTAAAATATAAATTAGATACATAATAATTATTTAGATCGAATAATATATTTTTTACTAAATTAATCATAATGCAATTCTAATTGTTTAAGTTTAAATAAATACATCTCTTTTTTTCCGTGAACTCCGTTTAATTCTAATCATATTACAATCATGTATGTCTTTTTAATTAACAAAATTATATAATTTAGACAAATTATATAATATTAACATTATAAATCACGTTATTCTCAAATAATAAATTAATTATTATTTTTTAAGTATATCTAATCCTAAACCAATTATCATTTCATAAATTTTTATTTAATTATAATACACCATATAATTTATATATATTAAATATTTTTTTTTAAAAAAATTTCGGGTCGGGTCGGGTGGGTTCGGGTTGTTGGGTCACCCGTATAATTTTTCGGGTTGGATCGGCACCCGAACCCGGCCTCTCTCATTCGGGTCCATTTCGGGTCCGACCCGATTCCAACCCGACCCGAAAACCCCCAACCCGAACCTAATATTTTTCGGGTTGGGTCGCAATTTGACACCCCTAGACTATTATGCTTACATAACCAAAGGAACAGCTTAATTTTTTGCCGACATTGAAGCTGCTACAGTTTTTTCCAGCTCCTGTCTCTACCAGACTCCGATGGCAACAGTGCCTCATACGCACTTCTGCAGGAGAAACGACCATTAGAGCTGCCCATCCAAACAAGTCTGTCCTCCACCGTCCCAACCGAAAGAGGCAGAGCTTGAATATCAGCAAGAAAATCATCTAGAAGTCTAGTTTTCAATCCAGCAAAGTTCCATTTCCTTTCTCCATCAATCACGCCTCCCACAACTTTGTCAACATCCTTTGGCTGAATTTGTTCCGATAACCACCCCTGAAGTTTTTCCGAAGACAGCCAACGATCATCCCAATGCCAAACATAATCTCCTTTCCCAATGCGCCATCGACAAAGATGCTCTACCTGCTAATGCTAGTGCATATATCCTTCTAGGTTCTCAACGCATTCGACTTCGGCTGGTGGTCCAGGATGTTCTCCCTCTTTAAATACTTGTCCCGAAAAATCCGGCACCACATACTATGATCTTCTTTAACCATACGCCAACCTGACTTCTCTAGCAAAGCAATGTCCATCTTGCGCGAGTCTTTGATACCCAACCCTCCGTGCTCCTTACGCTTAATCACTTTCTCCCAATTAAAAGGATGAGTATGCTTCATAGTAATATCAGTTGACCAAAGAAAAGTTCGTTTGAGACGACCGTGCTTCTCACACACATAATTTAGCATCCAATTAGTGTGCATAATACTGCATATGATAAACTGGGATCAGAGTTCATGACTGATTGAATAACCGTAGTGTGCATATGATAAACTGGGATCAGACTTTGTGACTGATTGAATAACCGTGCCGGCTAAGTTCAAATTTTTGGCTTTCCATTCCGTTAACTGGTTTTCAACCTTCTCGATCGCCGTCTCATATACTTGCCTTCGCTACGTCCAACTGCCATCTTCACACCCAAATACTTCCCCAGATTGCCCGTACTAGGGATGCCAAGAATGTTGCAATTTAGGGGTGTACATAAACCCGTACAACCCGCCAAATCCGCCCGAACCGCATCAAACCGCCCGTTGAAATATTTAAAAGAATGACAACGGTTAGAAAATATTACAACCAACTATATTTGGGTCGGGTGGTAGGCCTAATAATTCAAATCCGCCTAACCGCAACCCGACCGCTATATATATATATATATATATTATTTGTAATTGTAGTTACATAAATACATGATACACAATATAATTTTTATGTATATTATACAAATTATACATTTATATAATATATATTTTTGTGTTGAATTAATATTAAACAAGTTTTTTTGATAAACTATAAATTTACACTATATGATTTATATTTATATGATTATACTATTTATTTAATAATGTTTATACATATACTTTTTATTTACTTTGAAATTACTTTATTAGTGTTGCAATATGTTATTAAACTAGGATAAATTCTCATATTATTTATATTTTTTTTGGTAATTTAGTTAAAATTATGAATGTAAAAGATTTTTATAAAAATATATGTATAAAATCTTTCAAACCGCCAATCTCCCCCTTATATAACCGCACCCGCCCAACCCGAATCATTCGTTTTGAAAAAATAATTATGCATTTACGGTTTATATTTTTACAAACCCGCACATTCTGGGTCGGATGACATTTTACTTACAAAACCGCCCATACCGGACCGCGTACGCCCCTATGTTGCATATGTTATGTTGCTTATAAATAGGTAAAAAGGACCCAACACTACAAGAAAACAAGCGAATTTTGAGGGAAATTTCCAAGGGATTCCCTTGAAAATGTTATTTTTTGAGGGAATTCCAAAGGAAACCATTCCCTCGGAAAAAGCCTTCTTAAAATTGGTCCCGATGGAAAATTTTCAAGGGAATTCCCTCAGAAATACTTTTCCGAGGAAAAATCTCAATATTTTTGTCCCTTGAAATTTGCTTGGCAACGTCATTCCCTCGGAATTTTTTTCGAGGGCATATCCGAGGGAATTCCCTCGGAATTTTTATTCAGATTTATCCCTCATAAAATAGTCACGAGGAAATTGCAAGAGATTATTCCTCAGAATGATTTTTAAGATTTTATTTTTTTTTCATTTTTCTGTGAGGGATTATTCCCTCGGGATATTTTTTTTATTTTATATTTTCCTACGGATCGAATTCCCTCGAAATATCTTAATTTTTCGATATATATATTCCAAGGGAATCTCCTCGGAATCCCCTTGGAATGGTTAAAATATAATTTATTTTATTTTTTATTTTTATTAATTATTATACCTGTATAAAATATGCATTTATTATACAAAATATATCTACATATCACTTCGTAAATTTTAAATCTGAACATCCAATTACATATATACAATATATATATATATATATATATATATATATATATATATATATATATTCAAGTCATACTACATCCAAGTCATACTACTTGTCTTCAAACATTATTACTCACAGAGAATCCAAATCAGATTACATCCAAGTCATACTAAGTGTCTTCAAACATTACTCACACTAAATCCAAGTCATACTAGACAAATGATGTTGAAAACACAAATATATTAATTTTACAAATTCATAATTCAACACACTTATACAAAACCATACAGTTTCATCTTGTTCACCACTCCACCAACTCTCTTTTATCCAACACCCAATATGTCATAAACTTCCCTCTTGAAATACGATAAACTCAATTTAACTGCATAATCTGAAAAAGGTATGTAGTAAAATTTAATTACATACAACCACAACAATTGTAATACAAACAAAATGAGCTAACCACCCCAAAAACCCTGTGTTATTCGAAACCATCATAAAAAACCCTATGAAAAAAATAATGATACAAAAAACCCTTAGTTTTTTAAAATAAACTCACCACCCCCTCATCCCAATTGGTCAACAAAAAAAGGTAAAATCCCTCTTATACCCTCACCTACTATTTCTAACATATTCAATACATTTTAATTATAATAACATTAAAATACCCTTACTTTACCTATTAAAGTAATATTATATATATATATATATATATGATAAGTTTTAAATACATATTAATAATTAAAAAATATATATACATACTATACATAAATATATATATATATATATGTATTTGACAAGTTTTAAATACATATTAATAATTTAAAAAAATATATACACTATACATACATATATATATATATATATATATATATATTATACACTTAAAAAAAAAAAAAAAAAAGAAGATGAAAGGGAGAAGACGTATACATATATGTATAAACTTAAAAATTCAAAAAAAAAAAAAGAAGATGAAGGGGAGAAGACTTCGTCTTCTTCCCCATATACACAGAAGACGAGTCTTCTCCCCATAAGCCGCTGGAAATCGCATCCGCCACCGCGATCGCATCCGCCGCTACCTTCTCGGCAAACACCATAGCCACCTCTCCAACGCCATGGCAACCAATACCACCGCCGACCGCCTCTCCACCGCCGTCCATCTTCTCGACAAACACCATAGCCACCTCTCCACCGCCGTCCAACTTCTTTCCCCCAGCCCTTTCCGCAGATCTGCCGCCCCCTCCCCCTCTGACCGCCGACGACCTTCTTCCCCCACCCCCTTCCTACCGATCGAACCATATCTGCAACCAGGAGAATGGAGGTGGTGGTTCGCAGTGGCGGTGGACCTGAGATAGCGGCGGTGGTTGATTGAGGAAGCGATGGCGGCGGTGGTCGATTGGGGAGACGGTGATGGAGGGCGCTGCTGGTGGCAACTTCTCATCGGAGAAGATGGCCCTCCATACAGGGGGAAGAAGACGCAGTCTTCCCCCTTTTTTCGTTTTCTTTCTTTTTTTTTTGTTTTTTTTTAAAAATTAATACCCGGGCAAAATAGTCATTTTATGTGAAAAAGTGATAAAAAACTCAATCATACTTGCAGTCAATGTGCGTGTAGCGCATGTTCTGGTCGCAGGGTTTTTTGTATATATTTTTAAAAACATAGGGTTTTTTATGGTTTTTTTTTTTTTTTTTGACAGGGTTTTTGATGATAATTTCGTATAACACAGGGTACATGGATACAAATTACCCCAAACAAAATAGATACTTTGGATCCTAATAAGTATGAAGAATAATAACTCAGAGATGGGTTTTTGCTCGAACAAAACCAAACCACAAAAAAGAAACACACAAAATTGTAGAAAACCCCAAATTGACTGCAATTAATGCTGCAGAATACTCAACCAAACCTCCATTAACACCTCCCGACAAGACAACTGTACCAAAGACTAAAAAACTACAGTAAACCCAAGTTGTTACTGGCACAAACCACTACTTCTTTAACCACCAGAAGATTCCAAAACTCAAACCTTTGTGGCACATTAGATAGGTCAAAACCTCAATCCCTAAAAGAAAAAAAATCTTTGAGTGCAGAAATGTTTAAAGATAAAAATAAAAACTTTGTTATAATACTATTTTAATGGATGAAAGAGGTTGGAGAAACTTAATATGAGGGTCATTAATGGAAGCTCTGAAACACAAAAAGCTCTCTATTACTTAGTACATATACTATAACATAAGAACTCACACAAATCTCTCAAAAATACATATATTACTTTTCAGCATAACTAATCACATAATACCCTCAATTAATCTTCTCAATTTCTTACCACATCGAGCCTTTTAACTGTAAATTTTCAACTTAGAAATCATTAGTGTCATGTATGGTGTCTTTGTAATGTACTGCATTTTCAAAATAACTAAATAAATTTTATTACATTTTTGTCTAACAACAAATATGACCACAATTAGTTGTCTCCTTCATCTCCATTAATGATCGTTCTATCATCTGTAGGTTGAGTTGTATCAAGATGTGAAGGTTGGGAGGGAGGTTGATTAGTCAAATATGGAGTCCTTCCTAGCAACCTCATGAAGCCACACCACATTTGCTCTGAGAAGATTCCTAAATGGGAAATGAAGTTTCTATTTCTGGAAATAGAAACTTCCATATTAAGAAATATCTCGTGAGTCATTGATGTGATTAAGTAGTCCTTAGACTTGAGATTCCATCGATGCTTTGTGGGCTAACTCTAGGGGTGTTCACGGTTCGGTTTTTTGGCCGAACCGAAGTTTCGGTTCAGTTAACCGAACATTCGGTTTTCGAAAAATCTAAACCGAAACCGAACCTAAACGTGTTCGGTTCGGTTCGGTTTTAACCGAACAGTTTCGGTTTTCAGCCAAAAAACCGAACTCAAAAATTATTTAAAAAAAACAAATGAAAATAAAGGCCAAAGGGCTAAGTGCCTAAGCAGCAACACTGGAAGTCTGGAACAGAGTCATCTCCAACATTATAGAACCGAAGTCAGGAAAATTGAAAACATTGCAGAACCATTAAGTCATGAAAATTGAAAACATTACAAAATAACATATTGTCTATTTGTCTGAACTCTGAAGAACAAAGCTACCAAATTAGATAACAATTATAGAACGTCTTCAAATTCTCTTCAACCTTCAAATCTTCGAGACTTGAGACTTCAACATCTTGGCTGGAATAAAACTCATAAACTCAATCCCCTCAAGATTTAAAAGCTGGAAATCGAAGATCAAGAATTAAAAAGAAAAAAAACTAGAAAAAATCTCACCTTGGCTCGTCCTCGTTGAGTCGTTGTCGCCTAGTCAGTGCGTCGGAGAAGAAGGTCTTCCTCGTTGTCGCCTCGTCGCCGGAGCAGCAGCTGCGATTTGGGAAAGGAAAACTAGGGTTGAGGCTTGGCAAATTTGGGGATCTGGAAGACGAGTTGAGAGACAAGAGTTTTTGATTTGTGAATTGTGATATTAATTCCTAGAAAACGTACGTTACCCAACACGTTTTTTAAATTTTCATAACAATTTACAAATAAAATTATTAAAAAAAAAAAAATTGGTACGGTTTTCGGTTCGGTCCGATTTAACCGTAAAACCGAACCGAAAAAACCGAAAAACCGAAAAGCTAAACGGGGCAAACCGAAAACCGAACCGAACACCCCTCGATCGGTTAGGTTTTCGGCCGGTTCGGTTCGGTTTTTCGGTTTTCGGTTTTCATGAACACCCCTAGCTAACTCTGCAATCTTATGTATGAGCTTTAAAGGGTGTCGCCTTAGACAACTGATTCAAAGCTTATGCTGGGATTGCACAAGTGGCACATGGAAGCATATAAGAATCGATAAAGGACCTACACTTGCATTAGCAAGTTGATCTCTTATTGTGTAAGTCATTCATATGCCATCAAGGAGTCCTTGGCCAAGGCAGTGGATCAAGATATCAAGAAATGGGTTTCTTGGATTGAAATCAAATGGATATGAAATGCACTTAACTTTAGGATAGAGATTATTAGGGTTCTGATTATTCCTTTGCCGTAGATCTCGATTGAGAGATGGGATGTAGGAGGATTTTATCTCACATATGTCAATGACTTAAAGGTTCTTTCGAATTGAGATATTCTTATTTAGCTAGGGGTCACACGCCTGTTGCTAGATTATGGTAGTGTGATCTGTGGACTGATTAATTAATTAGGATCACTGCTAATTGAATTAAGAACCTAGAGGGTCACACACAACAACCCGGTCACGTGGGTTAAGGCTTGAATCGATTAAACGAGTTGATCGAACCAATAAGTGATTGCTTGGGGCCACACGTGTGGCACATGTAACACCCCGCACTTTCGGAGCAAGGTACGATGTCGTTTTCGTGCGATTAGGTTGTTATTTATTTAACTCTGCTTGTGTTTGAATTACCTTATTAATGTTTTAATAGTTTAATTGACTCGATTGCAACCTTATGAAAATATGTGTACTTAATTGAAATGTGTGTTTAATACCTATTTGTTCCTTAATTTGAATTATGTGGGCTAAATTGTAATTAGTGAACTTTGGGGGTCAATTTCTAATTATGAGAAACTCAATTGGATTTAATTGGACACCACTTTAAACATTTGGGGTACTTTTATAATTTCTAAATCTCTAATTGGATCTATTTGAAACCTAATTGGAATTTGAGGACTCAATTGCATCACCTAATTTCTTGAGGGACTTGTTCGCAATTTATGGGAGTTGGGGCTGATATAGCTTGTAAACCCTAGCTGCTCTCATTCATTCCCCTTCTTCCTCCCTTCGTCTTCAATAGCAGCAGCTTCAGCGGCGCTGGCATCTCCAACCACCAGCGAACTGTCGCCACCACCTTCTCCGACAACCATCACCATCCTCCCGCCACACCATCTTCGGAAGCTCCGCCCTCCTTCCCGCCATCTCCGCCGCCCCAGCGAGCTCTTCTGCCGCCGCACACCACTCCGTTAGCCGCCTGATCTCCATCTTCTCCGGGGACACGCAGCAACCAAGCACAACCATTCATCTTCTCTCCCTCATTCAGATCTGCAGAGGGAAGACACCCTGTGGCCGTCGCCATCTCATCGGCAAGGCGACCTCCATCCTCCGGCACACGACCATCGCCACCATCATAGCTCAGATCCGGCCTTACCTCACGACAGCCAACTTCTCTTTCTTCTCCCCTTCCGTCGCGCTCTCTCTCTGTGTTCAGAATCGGCCACTGACCAACTTCTCCGCTAGCAACGCCGGTTCGCCGCCTCACCACCGCCACCCAACATCGCTGCTTACTTTACCAGCCAAGGTCTGCTGTAGATTTAGCCGCCGATTCCAGCAACACCGCATCAGCTCCGGTAACCACCCTATGTCTTCTTCCCCTTTGTTAGCCAGATCTGATCAAAGCCGAAATTCCCCTCTTTGTCGCCACCAGCTCCGAGCGCCATAGATTCTGGCGACTAGACCCGCCACCGACTGCCAGAGCTCCGCCTTCTGCTCGAAGAGAGGAACCCAACAGCAACTATCATCAGCTTGTCCTTCTCTTTCCAGCTGTGTCACCACGTCGGACCACTGTCGGAGCTCCAGCCACCAGTCGCCGTATTTGGTTATCACCATCGCCAACCACACCCCATCCGTTTCCCTCAAACGTAAACCCCCCTTCTTCTACATAGATTAACTGTTTGTACATTTACAATTAGTGTGGTAAAACAATTTAATTAATTCAATTGATTGTTATAAGTTAGTTCAACTATAGAATGTTTTGTAAAGCTTATATGTATTGGAATGGGACTTTAAATATGTTATTCGTTGATTTGGGGGTGTTGTATTCTTTATACCTGTTATTTGTTGATTATTGATGAAATTAGTTCTCCATTTTATGCCACTGTAATTAGTTGTTGATTGTGATTTATGGATGAGTTGGGTTTTGAATTAAGGATGACAGTATAAGTTTTGCATATTAAGTGTCTAATTGGTTTCTTCGACTTCGAATAGTGATCCAATAACAATTTGAACTAAGGTAGCTAATTGAATTTCTGACTTGTGTCTGAAAATGGAATTCCAAGTACACATTGAATCTACTTAGTATAGTGTAAGTGTTATTTCATAGATGTTTAATTTAACTGGGTATTGGGGAATTAAATGTTATACAACAAATGTTTTATATGTATGCATGTATACATTTTCTCTAAATACATGTTCAATTGTTTGATAATTATGAATTGATGTTCAGAATTCAAGCTTAGATTTTAACCTGAAATTTATTGCTTGAGTTGTTACATGGTTGACTTGAAAACTGATTAGGCTTGGTAATTGGTAAATTGTGGGATCAACATGTTTATGTATATAATTTGGGATTTGAGTGTCGCGTATGAACTGTGTACTTGATGATTCTCAAAAGTAAGGCAGGCTTTTATCACTTGAATTTAGTTGAGCCAATTACGATTTAATGGGCTCGGTTCGTATTGTTTCCTTGATTCTTAAACTGAAACAAACTCTGACCAATAAAAGGGAACTTTATAAATTGTTAAATGAATTAATGTTTATAACATGACCAATTCTTGAATTGTGCAAATAATTGTAATTAATTAAATGCGGTGATTGAGCATGAACTTACTTGATATAATATAATTCTTATTCAATCCTCTAACTCAACCGAACATTCTTCTTCGTCTTCGATCATGCATTTATGCCTTGTATATGAACTCGATGTCTGTATATTTACTCTATGGAACATTAATTGTGCACATGAACATATTCACGACATATAATGCTGTTTCATGATCTCATATGCATGTCGTAACAATTCAGATCACCTCATGTCACTTCATGATATCACCGTGCGTCTATGTGGTTCATGTCTGAGTCTTGTCTCATGAGTACACTGTATTCCCTTTTCTGTACAGTGATCTCCAGGGTGGAGACAACCTGATCGAGTATGCATTCTTCTTGTCAGTTCTGGTATCTCGTCGCTTCTCAGGTGAGGTTTAGGATTTTGTATAGTTATGTGACCTATGGCCTTTATATGTTGATTTCTACCCTTGCATGCGAGTATACCTTACTATAGATATGTATGTGTTGGATATGATATGTTTATGACCTTATGTGTGCGTCCTGCGTGGGCGGGTGCCTTCGGGCTATATCCCTGCAGCGGGGGAATGTACGTGTGTGTGTCCTGCGTGGGCGGGTGCCTTCGGGCTATATCCCTGCCGCGTGGGAATATTTATAAAAACCAGTTTTTGAGGCATATGTAAGCTATTTTGGAAAAACAGTTGTGTTGTAATTCTGTAGCGAGATTTCCATGAAAGATTGGCGTATGTTATGTTATGTTCTGTTCTGTTCTGGGGCCCAGGAGCTAAGGTGTAACGCCCCAATTTTCTGCTTTCCAGGTACGCGAATTAATTGCCGAATGTGTCTTAATTTCTTAATTGTCCTTAAATGTGCATCCACTTTAATTCAAGGACTAAATTGCATAAATATATTCTTGGACTAAATTGATCTTTTTCCAACCTTATATCCTTAATTGCATAACTTATATAACTTGAGGGACTTAATTGCAAATTATGCCATTTCATCAATTTCAAGAGATGAATCACGTTAAATGCTTCTCCATGCTTCCATTTCATTTCATCTTTCATGATACACAAGAAATATACACCATATTTGCTCCCATTTTCACGATGAAACATCAAAAAGAGGGGAAAGGAGAATTCATCCATTCCAAGCTAATATTTTGGAGGAATTGAGAGTCTTGGGTCTCCATCATCATCATGTCAACCTCATCTTCATCTTCTAAGTTCTTCAAGGAAAGACAGGGAAGCATACATGTTTTCTTGAAATTTATATATGAAGCTAGGGTTAGGATTTGTATGAAATAGCTTGTGTTTTACTCGTTAGAAGCATGATTATAAGCTTTAGACTTGAATTCATGCACAAATCTTGAGAATTATGGAGTTTGATGATATATATGTTCATGAGGTCTAACCTTGAATTCTTGATGATCAAGCATGATTTGTGTATTGGGTTTTAGCATACTATAAGCATGTATACATATTCCCCTTCATGAACTCTAAGGTGTGGGATTGAATCATGATGGTTTTAGGGAGATTGGTTTGGGTTCGTGTATCCCCTGCTTCTTCCCCTGTTTTTGCATCTTCTGCATAACGGGAACGGCCCTTCCCGTTCCCTTTGTATTTGGGGAACGGCCGTTCCCTTAGTTTGATTCATATGCATGGCGGCGAGGACGGGAACGACCCTTCCCGTTTTGGCTCTTAAGTCGGAACGGCCGTTCCCATCCTCGGGGCACATTATCGGGAGGCTGGGAACGGCCCTTCCCATTTTGCGCTAAAACCCGGAACGGCCGTTCCTAGGGCTCTGGAGGTGCAGAAAGTTTCTACATGAAACATGAGTTTCCAATTCCTTTCTTTTACCTTTAAATGATCCCAACATGATATTATATGATCAATACCATGCAATAATATGACTATATCATGCTACATTGTCCTTTGCACGATTTCTCATCATATGAAGTTTAGACCAGATAGGTATAGGAATACCTGTTTATCACTAATCGTTTTCAAGCTTTTAACTGTGTAGCAAGCAGGTCTTGATCGTACAAAGCAATGCGCGTACAAGATCGAATCATTCAATGGATAACAAGCAAATCAGGCTCATGCAAAGCAATGCATGTAGTTTGATTGGTATCATGTTCATGCAAAGCAATGCGTGCAATGTGATTAATGCCATGACCGGGATGACCCCTGAATCCATCAGGAAACTGGTGGAGGAAGGAATCCCGCACATGGGATTCATAAATCCTAACGTGCGTAGCATGTATGAACGGGATGACCCCTGAATCCAACAGAAAACTGGTGGAGGAAGGAATCCCGCACGTGGGATTCATAAATCCTAAAGTGCGTAGCATGAATATGTATCGTGATTACCGTGACTGGAGTGTTGGGGGTTTTGGAGGGTTGTAGGCATGGGAGTGTTGGAGGTATTGGAGTGATGGAGTTATTGGAGTGGAGGAGTATAGAAGTTTAGTAAATTGAATTCATGTAACTAATACGACCTTGCAGGTACATATTAAGCGGGAATCAAGCCAAACCCAGTTTGCGTATTCAAGGCAAGCACGGTGTATTTATTTAGCGTTTTACAGGAACTATTGTTCATCATTTGTCATGTATTCGAAGATGATTATATAGTAATATGTGAACTAATATACGAGTTATCTGTTAAAAGATAAATGTTATCGCATGCTTTCATTGATGTGTTTAATAGTAAATAGATTATGCTTCCGCTCCATTCTATTGCTTGTACGAGAGTAATTCCACCTAGCTAGTTGATTTATTTGCGTTGTCACCCGTTCGCTGCAGATTGGTTCATGTACGGATTAACCGTTTCGTACGTGGATCGGCCTGTAGTGCGGGGGTGTGGCATCCTTACATGTCGGGGTGCTACATAAGGGTAATGGGTCCCCCGGGACAGTATCGGGCCGTCGGGCTATTTATCCATTGCGTAGTCTCCATCTGTATGAAGAGGATGTACCGGGACCCACCAGGAGATTTGGTTGGGAAACGGAGTCCTGAGGGTTGGAGTAGCATTAGCACTCCCCTCGCCTGTCTTGATGGTTAGGGTCGCGCAAACCTACCATCACCCGGAGTTGAGGTTGGTATGTTATTTCTATTTTATGAGGAGTTGAGGTTGGAAACTCGTACTCGCCGAGCAGCTGATCATGTTATGTTATGGAATTATGAATCGGGATAGAGTCTTTCTGAAAAACGGTTTCTAAACTTATATCTATATCTATTTGGGTTATTTCGAACTGTCTTGGTATGTAACACCTATCCCCGGTTCATGAGTGCATCCTTTTATTCTGTGCTGTGCTCTTTATATATATATTGTGGGTGTGCGTTAACCCCCTCACTCAGTCAGTTGACCGACACCTCATTTTATCTTTTAGTTTGCAGGATTCCTTTTGGCTTGAGCTAGGCGGAAGTGAGTCTTCGGAGTCACACTTGTCAGTCTAGTTTGTGTTAGGATGCATTTGTCGCATACTTTACTTATGTTATGTATTTATGTTTCACACTTGAAGGTTATGTTTATGTTCTACTTAGACTTAAACCCGTGTGGGGATTAGTAGGCTAGTAATTGGATGTTATTAGATATTATGATGATACTTATGCTGTTTATTATGTTGGATTATGAATTGATTCGGGATTAGGTACCTATGCTAGTTGAACCCGTCACCTGCTTTGCATGTTATGTTTTAAATGCTTCTGCTATCTATTGTTGTTGGTTTTAATTACTTCCGCACTCTGAGTTTGTCAAATTAGATCCGCCTAGCCTAGTGTGTGAGTTGGTCTCCCGTTCGCTATGATTCGGATTCGGGCATGGACCTTTCTTTTTCGTAACCGAGTCTGGATCTTAGTGCGGGGGATGTGGCATCCTCCGTTTGGGGTGTTACAGCACACGTGGCTCGTGTGACATGTGTCACTTTGTGGTGATTGATTAAATAATTAATATTGATTAATTATTTAATGGACTTTAATTTAATTATGAATTAATATTAAAGTTCTAATTTGGAGATATTAAGTCTAATAAATAAATAATTGTGAATTAATTAATTATTAGCTTCAAGTTATTTATTATAAATAAATAAAGTTAATTAAAATATATAAGAGAGTTAGATATTATATTCTTGCTTGACAAGTTGGTCAAAAGGAGACTTTTGGTCAAAGTAAAAGTTTTTCTCTCCAAGCAAGAAATCCCTTACCAAAAGGGTTTAGGAAACCTTGTCCAACAAGACAAAGGGGTTCGAACCCCTTATGTTATAAATAAGTGGGGTTCGAACCCCATGAGGGATTGATAGACAATCTCCTTCTCCATATTATATCACACAAACCCTAGAGCCTAAACACCAAATATAGAACTAGCATCCTCCCTGTTTGGATCTTGATCGAGGTTGGTGGACTAATTCTCTAAAGGGCTGCTTTCGTGGAGTCTTGAAAGATTCGAAGGAGCTTGGGGACTTGCCGCTTGAAGAGCATTCTTGGGCTGCTAGAACGTGTCAAGAAAGTGACGATCTAAGTGAGTTTCTTAGAACCCTACGAATTTGGGAATAAGAATTGAAAGTTTCGATCTTCTTTTGGGAAAAAATTTTAAATTTCGTTGCGCCTTTCTTCTTTGTTTTCCCAATAGTGGTTGTATGGCCCGAAGCAGTTGCTACATCGGTTTACCTTACTAACAAACTTTCCACTAAAGCCCTAAACCTTGACACCCTTCTCAAGTGCTTTAGCTCCGATGTCAGTATTCCATCCACATTAACCCTTTCTTCTTGAATCGTTGGGAGTTCTTTCTTTGTCCATATCTCTAAGGCTGACTGAACTAAACTTGATCCCTGTTCTGTTAAGTGTGTCTTTATGGGGTATAGAGTACATCAGAAGGATTACAGGTGCTATCATCCGTCCACCCGATGTATGTATACAACTATGGATTGTTGTTTTCTTGAGAAAGAATATTTTTTTCCCAATCCAATTCCCCAGGGAAGAGTCAGTAGCAGGAGCCACTGGGTTGGATATCACCTGTTAGGAATAGTGCCCTGAAAGCCGATGTAATAGTCTGCTTTAGTACTTTCCTTATGTAAATCACATATAATCTTTGAATAATACGAATTAAGGCAACACTTCTTTATATGCTCTTGTTTGATTGTGTTTTTACTTTTGACTGTGCATGTATAAGAACTCCCCTAATCAATATGACTTATAGGACTCAACCATTTAGGCGAAGTGGTTCATGAGACGAGCCCTATATCACATAAGTCATGATTAGAAATCACTCCAAGTCGGTGAGTCCTACAGACAGTGGGAGTGTCAACCTGACTCGTTTGAGGCTTGCTCTTGTGATCACGCCCTTAAGAAGGACCACCTTGTTTCATGGGGTGCAAAGTGTATAGTTGGTACGTGCGTGATACATAGGGGTGTTTGCTTATTCTAAGCAGGTACACGGAGGTGTCCCGTGTGAGAAGATTCCTAAATGGGAAAGGGAGTTTCTATATCTGGAAATAGAAACTTCCAGATTAGGAAATATCTCACGAGTCATTGATGTGATTAAGTGATCCTTAGACTTGAGGTTCCATTGATACTTTATGAGCTAACTCTGTAGTCTTAGGTGTAAGCTTTAAAGGGTGTCGCCTTAGACAACTGATTTAAGGCTTATGCTGGGGCTGCACAAGTGGCACAGGAAAGTATATGAGAATCGATAAAGGACCTACACTTGTATGAGCAAGTTGATCTCTTATTGTGTAAGTCGTTCATATGCCATCTAGGAGTCCTTGGCCAAAGCAATAGATCAAGACATCAAGAAAAGAGTTTCTTGGATTGAGATCAAATGGATATGAAATGCACTTAACATTAAGATCAAGATTATTAGGGTTCTAATTATTCCCTTGCCCTAGGTCTTGATTGAGATATGGGACGTAGGAGGATTGCATCTCACATATGTCAATGACTTAAAGGTTCTGTCGAATCGAGACATTCTTATTCAGCTAAGGGTCAAACACCTATTGCTAGACTATGGTCGTTTGATCTGTGGACTGATTAATTAATTAGGGTCACTGTTAATTGAATTAAGAACCTAGAGGGTCACACACAACAACCCGGTCACGTGGGTTAAGGCTTGAATCGATTAAACGAGTTGATCGAACCATTAAGTGAATGGTGGGGCCCACACGTGTGAGTCACACGTGTGGAACACGTGTATGACACGTGTCCATAGAAGGGTAGGAGAATTGTATCTCATAGATGTCATTGACTGAAATGTTCTTTCGGTTTAATTCGTTGTTTGGGTAGGGATCACACACCTGTTGCCAGACTACAGTTGTATAATTTGTGAGCTAATTAATTAATGAGTGAGTGTATTAATTAATTAGGCTCACTGCTAACTGAATGATGAACCTAGAGGGTCACACACAAATACTAGGTTCAAAAGGGTATGGTTGGAAAGATCAAATAATTGATCGAAACGAGACCACACGTGTAAAGTACACGTGTGACATGTGAGCATTGATTTGGGTGCGTATTCCAATTGAGAAATGAGACCATGTGTTAATTAATTGGAGAATTAATTATAAAATCCAAATATAATTAAATGGAGAATTAATTGTAAAGCCCGAATATATTAATTGGAGAAATAATTATAAAACTCAAGTACAATTAATTGGAGAATTCATTGAAAAACCCAAATATAATTAATTGGAGAATTAATTACAAAGAGCCATTAAAATTAATTAGAGAATTAATTCTAAAGCCCTATCCAGAAAAAGAAGTCCAATAAATAATTAATTATTAATTGGGAATTGGCATAATTTATTTATGAAATAAATATGACATTATCTAACTTTATTTATTTAAGAAATAAATAAAGGATATTATCATTTTTATTTGAGAAATAAAGGAGATGATATTATCTTACTTTATTTGAGAAATAAGTGACAAGATAATATCAAGACTTATTTATTTATGAAATAAATAAATGAAGATAATATCAAGTTGTTATTATTATTAGTATTTATTTATGAAATAAATACAAAGATAATATCAAGTTGTTATTATCATAAATATTTATTTATGAAATAAATATAAAGATAATATCATGTGGTTATTATCCTTGTCATTTATTTATGAAATAAATAAAAGGATAATATCATAAAATATTTATTTATGAAATAATTACTAGATAAAGTCATAAGTTATTTATTTATGAAATAAATAAACAAGAGATAATATCCTAAAGTAGTTAGGATAAAGATATTGATTAATAATTGAATTATTAATTAGTTATCTAGATTATCTCATTACGTAATTGACGAAGAAATAAAAGAGAAGAGTCTTCTCTCATTCTCTTAAACTGGCATTCGTGAAGCTTATTCTTTATTTTAGAGAAAAAAAAGAAAAACTCTTCAACTCTAACCCGTATAATAGATGAAGCTTTTTGTTGGGAATTCAAGCGTGAATTATTTCACACATCAATTGGGTTTTACGGGAGAAATTTCTTTCTCTCTTTATCTCCTTTAGTGTTTCTTTCAATACATAGATTATAGTACTAGCATACTCACTAATTTGATTTGAATCTAGGAACTGGTGTGGATACGTTCTATAGGGCTTCTACTATAGAGTTTCGAAGAAATGAACTGATAGGGATGGAAAATTCATTACCGTGTGAAGAACATTTGAGGGCGGCTCAAAATGTTTCAAGAAAAATTCTAGTAAAGTAAGTTACGGAGAAACTTTCTCTTGAGTTTTAAATAAAAATTGCAAGCCCACGATTCGTTTTAGGAAATTTTTTTAAATTTTCGCTGCATTTCGAACCCGTTTTTCCAAAAATTTACATGGAGCCTCCACCGGGTTTCTCGGAAGGATATGGTAGAGGGGAGGTGTGTAGGTTGAGGAAGACACTATATGGCTTGAAACAGTCACCTTGAGCCTAGTTTGGAAGGTTCACTATCGCCATGAGAAGGTATGGATTTAATCAGAGCAACTCAAATCATACTCTGTTCTTGAAAAGGAGAGATGGGAGAGTAACTTGCCTCATAATATATGAGGATGGCATAACCATTACGGGAGGTGACTCAGAGGAGATATTCTAGCTTCGAAAAAATTTATTTCGGGAGTTCGAAATGAAGGACCTAGGGGAGCTGAAGTATTTTCTAGGGATAGAGGTGCTAAGATCTAGACGATGCATCTTCATATCCCAACGAAAGTTTGTCCTTGATCTTCTTGTTGAGATTGGACATCTTGAGTGTAAGCCAACTGACACTCCGATAGAAGTTAATCATGGATTACTTACAGGTGTCGGATCCTTCAAAAATAAACAAAATTTCCTATCCACTACTAAACACGGAGTATTGTGCAAATAGGGTCGAACCACAGAGATTGACTGAATTAATTCTAATAAATCACAGGAAAGTTCATGAAACAACTAAGTAAAAATGGGGGGTTTTGTGTTTTAACTAAACTATAAAATAAAACTAACAATGCAATTAACAGAAATTAAAAACTAAGTACTCAAATTTAACACACGATTCTTAAGAGAGATTAATCAATGGGGGAAACAACACCTAGCTAGAGATTATGATTCAATTGTCACATCAATCAGGGACGTAAAGATAATTCCAATTCATTCAAATACATTAGTTATATATAGTTGATAGAGACACTCGACTCAACCTAGTTTTCACTTTGGCGAATAACCTGGAGACACTCGACGGTTATTTTCTCTAATCAATTCACAACGCTAAGAGACACTCGAAAGAATTTAATGAACCAACAACTTTAAGTGTAATGTCCCACATCGGAAGTGAGGGGAACGAAGTCTCCCCTTATAAGGGGAGATGGATACCTCACCCTGTGGATGCGTTCTACGCTACGGCTGGGTTCTCCAGTGGGCGCAGGAACAAAGCCGTGAGGGTGGTCTAATCCGGTTCCCACCCAAAGCGGACAATATTCACAGGAAGATGGTTCTGGGCTGTTACATATGGTATCAAAGCCGGGGCCCGTCGGTGTGCCAGTGAGGACGTTGGGCCCTTATGGGGGGTTGGATGTAATGTCCCACATCGGAAGTGAGGGGAACGAAGTCTCCCCTTATAAGGGGAGATGGATACCTCACCCTGTGGATGCGTTCTGCGCTACGGCTAGGTTCTCCAGTGGGCGCAGGAACAAAGCCGTGAGGGTGGTCTAATCCGGTTCCCACCCAAAGCGGACAATATTCACAAGAAGGTGGTTCTGGGCTGTTACATTAAGAACCATGAAAACCCTAACTCGAATTAATCAAGTCATGACACATGCAAGATCTAAACCTGATTATCAATTCCCTTAACGAACTCGGAATTCAATCGCTAAAACCTTATTGTTAACATGTCACAATTATCAATCAAGTTTTACATACACTTCAAGCATCATGAATGGCAATATGCAATTAAACCTACCTAGATGGTCGGGCTGAAGAAACCGAAGTATGCTGAAGAATGAAGAACGACGTACAAGAGAATTTAGGGTTTCAATATTGAATCAATTAATCAGAATGAAAAATCAGGGTACAAAGTAAGAGAAGAAGCCTATAAATAACACGTGTCCAACGGCTAGTTGAGGAGCTTGTCAAAAACGTTATATACACAAAGCAAGAGTAACACGACTCTAAATAAAAAAGGAAAGGAAGAAAAAATAAAAAATTCCAACAGCCCCCCTCAAGTTGGAGCTTCGTTGAATAAGAAGCCTAACTTGGACAGAATCTTGCGAAAAGAAGGCCCTCCCAGTGATTTAGTAAACAGATCGGCCATTTTTTGGGAAGCAGAAATGTGTTGAAGTGAAATAAATCCTTTCCTAAATTGATTGCGTACAATGTGATAGTCAATCTCGAGATGCTTGGAACGTTCGTGAAATACGGGGTTCTCAGTAATATGTACAGCAGCCTGATTGTCATACCAAAGACTGATAGGCAATGAAACAGGTATCCGGAGATCTCCAAGAATATAGCTCAGCCACTGCAATTCAGCCACGGTTGCTCCCAAACTCCGATATTCAGCTTCACACGAAGACTTGCTCACGGTAGGCTGTTTCTTGGTTTTCCACGAAATCAACGAACCACTTAACAAAATACAAAACCCAGTCAGCGAACGTCTTGTTAAAGTACAAGTCGCCCAGTCTGCATCACTAAATGCAGTGAGCTTAAGGGAACTGTCTACTGGGAAGAAAAGTCTAGCAGTTTTTGTTCCAGCCAAATACCGCAACACATGTACAGCAGAATCCCAATGTACCTGCATGGGGTTAGAAACAAACTGACTCAACTGTTGTACAGAAAAACTTAAATCAGGCCTTGTTAGATTTAGATACAACAACCGTCCAACCAAACGCCTGTACTGTGCAGGATCCGAATAGGGAACCTCAATGATAGAAGCAAATTTATGACCACTTGGCAAAGGAGTAGATGCAGGCTTAGCTTGTAGAAGCCCGGTATCACTAAGTAAATTTGTTATATACTTCTTTTGGGTCAAACCCATCCCATTGGAACATCGAAAATTTCAAGCCCAAGAAAATACTTAGCACTTCCCATGTCTTTGATAGTAAATTCACCATGCAAATACCTTTTGACATCAAGAATTACTGCATCATCTGTCCCTGAGATCAGGACATCATCAACATAGACAATTAGCATAATAAAACAGGAACCCTTGGAAAAGGTAAATAAACAATGATCATGAGATGATTGTATAAACCTATAGGCAAGCAACTTATTGGTAAACTCAAGGTTCCATTGTCTGGAAGCCTGTTTAAGCCCATACAGAGACTTGTTTAATTTGCAAACTTGGTCAGGTCCTGCTTTAGTGTACCCTTCAGGAGGTATCAAATAAACATCCTCATCAAGAAACCCATGCAAGAAAGCATTATTAATATCCAATTGATACAAACCCCAACATTTACTTGTAGCAATGGCTAAGAAAAGCCTAACTGTGACCAGTTTAGCTACTGGAGAAAAGCAATCAAAATAATCAATCCCAAAAGTTTGGTTAAAGCCTTTAGCCACAAGTCTAGCCTTATACTTATCCAGAGAACCATCAGAATTAAACTTAGTCTTATAAACCCATTTAGTTCCAATGACCCTTTTTTCGGGAGGCAAAACAGTAATCTGCCAAGTATTATTATTTTCAAGAGCATCTAGCTCGTTATCCATAGCCTCTACCCACTTAGGAGACTTAGCTGCCTGCTTGTAGGTAATACGTTCTGGAACAGAAGCTATTTTAGCCATAAAAGCCATATATGCAGAAGCATAAGGATAATCATTTACAAAAACACAGCTGGTTTTGGTTAGTATTATCATGAGCAATAGTAAAACTAGCATTGCAAACATAATCTTTCATCCACACAGGGACAGTTCTCATTCTCTGACTTTCCCTAAGTTGTGGAGCATAAAAAACATCAGCATTAATCACAGGCTCATTAGAAGGCAAATTCTCTACTGGATCAGTATGTATTTCATGCATTTCTTGACCCTCATCAACATTAGAAGAACTGACAGAAGGATTCGCATCATCAATGTAAATCTGGGGTGCAGTGGCGATAGAATCATGCAAATTTTTGTAAGGGAAAACATTCTTAAAAAACTTAACATCTCTAGAAACCAGGACAGTTTTAGAATCCAAATCATACAATTTATATCCCTTTTTTCCACCAACATACCCCAACATAACACATTTTAAAGCTCTAGAAGAAAACTTATTCTTAGTTGGGCCATTATCTACAACATAGCAAAGATACCCAAAGGTTTTAATACAATCATAAGAAGGTTCAACCTGCAACAGCCTGTGATATGGGGTATCCCAGTCAATAACTCTACTAGGCAGCCTATTCAAAATATAAGTAGCATTTAGCACAGCATCTCCCCAAAATTTAATGGGCATATTTGATTGAAACATTAAAGCCCTAGAAATTTGCAGCAAATGTTTTTGTTTAATCTCCACAACCCCATTCTGTTGTGGAGTATAAACACAAGTGGTTTGATGTGTGATACCCTTATCTTGGAAGAGAGTTTTGCAATTGGAATTTACAAACTCACTTCCATTATCACTTCTGACAGCTTTGATAACTTTACCATATTGTGTTTGCACATAAGCCAAAAACGTTTTGATAGTAGAAAAGGTATGATCTTTATAAGGCATCAAAAAGGTCCAAACACACCTGGTAAAGTCATCAACAATGGTAAGAAAATAATGGCAAGCAGAATGGGTTTTGATCTTATAAGGACCCCAAAGATCTAAATGGATGAGATCAAAGGGCTCCTTAGTAGATATAACACTTACAGGGAAGGGCAGCCTATGCTGCTTGGACCTTTGACAAACATCACAAAAAAGATTGTTAGAATCAACAGTTATAGGAATCTGCAAATGTTTCAAAGTTTCAGCAGATGCATGCCCTAATCTAGTATGCCAGACATGATAATGTTCAGTTTTCACAGTAAAACAGCTATTGTCTCTACTTCCTATCACAGCAGACTTATTAGTACTTTCCTCAAGGAAATTACAATTATAAAAAACCATGCCCTCAGAAACAACAGTGGCATGATGAACATCAATGTCTGTAGTATAAAAAACGTAAAGGTAGTTATAGATCTGTCCAGAAGCAAGAGTCTCCTTAGTTTTCTGGACCTGCAAAGTCCAATGAGTTTTAGAAAATACAAACTCATTGTCAGTAGCATTAGTAACCTTGCTGGCAAAAATCAAGTTAAATTTGAATGAAGGTATGTAGAGAACATTTTCTAAAGTAAAATTATGGGATAATTTGACTGTTCCAATGGATTTAACAAGATGAAAAGTTCCATCAGGAAAATAGATAGGTATAACACTCTCAGGTGCATGATAGCTAGTGAACAACTCAATTTTGGAATAGATATGACTAGTGGCACCTGAGTCAATAATCCAATGATAGGGAGTAAGTTTATTAGAGCAGACCAGAACATTATTGTAGGAAGTACCTGAAAACTCAGAAGTAAAGTGCAACTGTTCTGAGCCAGCCTTGCTGTCCTTGAAAAACTTCATCAATTCCTGTCTAATGAGATCAGACAAGTTGGCACCAGAAACATGAGGACCATCATTGGTAGAACCATGGTGCAGGTCCAGTGGAGTCTCTGCTAGAACATTGGCAACAGTTTTGAAAGACTTTTTAGAAGGACCAGCTCCACTGGACCTACTTTCTTTGTAGGCCTTATATCAATCTGGTTCTCCAGTGAGTTTAAAACAGGTGTCAGTGTTGTGAGTATTGCTATTGGAAATGTCACAGTGCCTCTCAGGCTGGTCTTTCCTCTTATTCAGCCCCCTTCCCAAACCATTCCCTCTATTGTTATTGACATTCTTAGTGAACATAACAGAATTGTTGGTTACATCATTAAAAGCAACGTGAGCATCCCTCTGAGACTCAACCCTAGATATGATAGAATAGGCTTTATTCACAGTAGGTAGAGGATCCATAACCAATATCTGATTCCTAATAGCATTATAGGAATCGTTTAACCCCATAAGAAACTGGATCAACATGTCAGAGGACTGAGATTCACTAACAACACAGGTATTGCCAGACGCACAAATAGACGGATCATTCAGATTCGCAAGCTCATCCCAGAGTATTTTGAGGCGGTTAAAGTAGGAAGCCAGAGAAAGGTTACCTTGCACAATGGAACTCAGATCTCTTTTCAATTGATACAACAACGGTCCGTTACACTGACCATACCTCTGTTCTAGATCCTCCCAGAGCTCTCTAGCAGTAGTGGCATAAAGGAAGCTTTAATGAATGTCTGGCGCTAAAGAGTTGAGAATCCATGCTTTGACCGTGCTGTCCACTCTTTTCCAGGACTTGTACGTAGGATCGTCAGCGGGTGGCAGATCTATGGTTCCATCGACGAATCCAAGTTTCATCTTGGATTCCAAGGCAATCTTCATCGTTCGCGGCCAAGTGAGGTAATTCTTATCATCCATACTGACGGTAACAACAGAGAGCAGCGAGGAATCGTTGTTAGACATACTGAGGGACTCATCTTGGGAAGATGAAGCAGTAACAGCAGCAGATTTGTTCTTATCGTCATTCGCCATAATAGAATCACAGAAGACGGAAGCGATATGCGCACAAAACGATAGAACAATCGGTAAACAAGAGTAAATCTGAGAAAACGATTCTCAGATAGCAAATCCAAGGCCGAAAACCTCAGATCTGAAGGAAAAACATGCGGATCTCAAACAAAAAAGGACCGGATCGAGAAGTAACATATCTGAGACGAGAGGTCTCAAATCTGAAGATTTAACCGTAGAAACTCAGATCTGAGATGGATCGAA
Source organism: Lantana camara (assembly GCA_037501455.1). NCBI lineage: Eukaryota > Viridiplantae > Streptophyta > Magnoliopsida > Lamiales > Verbenaceae > Lantana > Lantana camara. Next base: position 21,023,164 of record CM074855.1, on the reverse strand, counting down.
CGTGAATAACAGAGAACGCAAGCAAGAAATCAGGATCTACAGGAGAGCCTGCTCTTGATACCATGAAGAAACCAAAGTATGTGGAAGAATGAAGAACGACGCACAAGAGAATTTAGGGTTTCAATATTGAATCAATTAATCAGAATGAAAAATCAGGGTACAAAGTAAGAGAAGAAGCCTATAAATAACACGTGTGCAACGGCTAGTTGAGGAGCGTGTAAAAAACGCTATATACACAAAGCAAGAGTAACACGACTCTAAAAACAAAGGAAAGGAAGAAAAAATAAAAATTCCAACACAGGCCCTACCATTAAGTAAATCAATCACGATAAACACGACGAACGGAGAATTGATAAATATTTGAATTAAATTGAAATAGAAAAACAATTAGGTTCCACGATATTCAATTGAATTTAAAAATCCCCAGCTAAATATTAACTAATTAGCTACACATAAAATAAAAATCCATCAAAATACAAGTAGATTGCCGAAGCTCCGAGAACTCCTCGAGTTGCTGCATGTGTAGTCCCCCAAAAAGCTGTTGTCCAAGAAGTATATAAATATAGGACAAAGTCAACCCCTACTTCAATCGGACTCCCGATCCTCATGCAAATTGGAATCTACTTCTTGTCCTGAAGTATTCAATTGCTGGACCTTTTTCCAATTAATTCCAAATATGTAGCCAGCCCATCACAAACTACATTGGTCTTCTCCAATTAAATCTATGCGAGCAGCCCATAAATTCAAGGCCCCATCATCCAATTAATTCACTTCTTCAAAAGATCCACATGCATGCACGTGCCCTAAATCCCCATGCATCACAAATCAAGTCCAATTCTCATCAAGTTATGCCGCGCATCCAGACTCCAACGTGGAAGGTCTCGAGCATCAACGCCGGTCGCCTCGTTGCGTTGATTTTCTTTTCCAAACGATCGAGTTTATTCTAATTTCGCCTTCAAGGCCCGACTCTACATTAAAGACAACAAAGCATCAATTCCTTTCAAACTAATATCAATTAAAACATAATTCGGGACAAAATTCAATCATAAAGATGGTGAAATAACGTGTTATCAATTACAAATAGTAGATGGGAAAGAGAAAGCTGATAAGGGTCAGGAACCTGCAAGTCGAGTTGTGATAACCTGACCGCTATCAGCATGTCAGAAAACTCGATGCAGCATGACCGTACGAAACACGTGGAAGTGGATAGATACTTCATTAAAGAAAAGATGGAGGAACGAGTTATTGATATCCCATTTGTATGATCTGAGAACCAGTTGGCAGATATCTTAACGAAGGCAGTGAATGAGAGGATTTTCAGTGAAGTTCTAAGCAAGTTGGGTATTGAAGACTAGACACTCGACTTGAGGGGGAGTGTAGGGAAAGCTGTTGTAGTTTAGGGATTGTGAATATCTTATAGTTGACCTTCCTTTTGTATATTCTGTGTAATATATAGGCTAGTCTCCTTTACGATGTAATTAACACACAATACAAGCAATATACAGAAAATCCCCGCAAATCATGTTGTCTCCAAACTCTAACACTTAGTTCACTAATGATATTTATAATTGTCATGAATTGTAACTAAGTTCAATAAATTATTATATAATTTATAATGGGAAAATTATAAAAATGGTATACCAATTCTACCAATTAAGCATTTTCGGTACTCTTAATTTTCCAATGACCACAAGAACCCATTCCAGTGGGTTTGACGGGTTCCAGGCAAAATTGGGTTTAATTTGCATTTTTTGGCGAGTTATGGGTTTTTCCGGTCATTTGAAAAGTAAGAGTGCCAAAAATGCTTATTCGTATACCATTTTGGTATTTTTCCCATTTATAATTTAAAAAATAACTACTAAAAATTTCGAGGGAATTCCGAGAAAATTCACAAAATTAATATCCGAGGGAATATTCCCACGGAAATCCTTCGGAATTTATCATAAAAATAAAAAATTTTAAAAATTACATGATTTAAATATATGTTAAAATTTTTGAAGGAATATTTTCCTCAGAAATCCCTCGAAAAATAATTTTAATTTAAAAATTAATTAAATTTTAATTTTTCAAAGAAAACTTTCCTCGAAAATCACTCGAAACATTCAAGATTTAAATATGTGAACATTTTCGAGGGATTATTTCCCTTGAAAAATAATTTTAATTTAAAAATTAATTAAGTTTTAATTTTTCAAGGGAATTTTCTCTCAGAAAATAATTTTAGTTTTAAAATTAAATAAATTATTTTTTTTCGAGGGAGTTTTCCCTCGAAAATCCTTCGGGAAACTTGGAGGCTAACCTTGGAACTAATATTTTCGAGGGAATGTTCCCTCGGAAATAAATTTGGTGAATTCCCTCGAAAATTTTTGAGGGAAATATTCCCTTGGAAATCCCTCGATTTCCCTCGGAACTTCTGAGGGAATTCCGAGGGAATATTTCCCTCGGAAATTTCTCTCAAAATTCACCAGTTTTCTTGTAGTGCAAATAAAATTTGAGACTTTTCATAGTTAAGTTTTAACCTGGACGCTGACAAAAAGCCTCAACAACGCTCTTGATGCACATAGCGCCGCGCTCTGTTGCTCGGCTCCGTTAAATGATATCACCCACAAACAGTATATGGGAGACAAGGGGGCCCCTCGTACAAGCCCGACTCATCTTCCACTCACTTCCTAAATTAAGTAAGTTAGGCATTCCATGCGAAGTACGAACAGATAAGGGGATAGCGCGTCCCCTTGGCGAATACCACAAGTCGGGATAATTTTATTAGTCGGTTGTCCGTTCCATAGAATCTCTAGTCAGATACATTCTACTCCACTCATGATAAGATTCTGTTGGAAATCAACTTTGCGGTAGTACCAAATTATCAAACATAGTAGATAATTGGGTTTTCTAATATACATTTGATGCACAACATAGATAAGTGATTCAAAACATAAGTACCAGAATCATGCCAAAACATACCAATTAAAATGTAGACAGATTTGCATACAAGTTATATTATAAGTTCCAGTAGAGTGCAGAACCATATGCTAGTAATGTACCAGAACATATTCACATGACGACGAAGATCAGAACAATACTGTAAGAGGTAAACCGAGAGACTTATCATTTGAAATGACTGAATCAACGGTAAAAGCCAGCTTGCCTTAAAGAAGTATTCGCCCCACTACCGGTGCTTTGGGTTGTCGCGAAGCTCCTTCCAAGATAAGACAGTCCAGAGATTTTCGAATCATAGATACACATGATCTCAGGAGAATCTCACTTTGACTACTAATCAGGGTTCTTATGAGAGAGTGTAGTGTCCGGTTGGTACTTTAGAAAACACGTTACGTTTGTGAAAGTATGTTTTCTTGACTGAACTCACAAGTACCAATGCGTGTGTGTTCCCTACTAGAGTGTATTTTTAGAACCAAACCAGAAATCTGTCTAAACTTCTAACTCTTCCTAATTTACCACATTGTACATACTTGTCTCTTTATTTCTCTCTTATATTCTGCAGTTTAGAACTTCAGATTTATAGGAGACAAATCATGATATACATGACTATTAATTATCTTGTTTATGACAAACCATAGCCCCCATAATTAATACAGCCATAATGTAGAAATAAGGTCACAAAACATCTGGTACGTTTTAGACCAGATACCAGTCCAGGTTCATTGTATTCATGTCACACAATTACTATTTGTAATTGCCTGGTATCATTCTTATTTTCAAATCAAAATAAATGTTCAGTAATAAATCTCATATTTATACTTACCAATATGCAACACTTAGTGTATAACCTATTATATAACCCCTAATTGCATTTCAAGTACAAATATCATGATATATCATGTGGAATATGACATACCATAATGTTCCGATCTTTATTGCTTCCAATTTATTTAACCTTAATTTTATGGACTTTATTTTATGGATTCCTATCAAGGAATATGGTATCCCTCCAAGAATAAATTCATTCACAAAATATAATGTCAAATTCCGACAATCCCCCACAAATCCATAGTATAAAGGCCATCAGAATTACAACAACATGCTTTCATTAGAATGGTACCTTCCGGTTTGAACCGCTACCTTAGTTATCCTACTTTACTGTCACGGGGACAAATGGAATATTTCACCTTGAATTTGGCACCTTGGGTATGACAGAGCCATCGGTAACAACATATTACAAAGAGATTTAGTAATCTTTAGGGTTGACACGTTACAGCTATATGTCATGTCATGTTCATGAATATTTTCAAGGAATAACCTGTTTTCTCTTATCGTGGCCTCACGATAATATTCAATTAGTAGGGATCTTTAAAGATGCACTACTAACATCTCATCATAGAACAGATCTCGACCCCATTCAGAGTATAACTCTTACTTTTACTTACAGCTTCTGCACCTACCAGGTAAGTACCATAAGATAGACATAGGTACTAAGTACCAGTTTTAAATTAGGTGCAACTGATACATCCAACAGCTTGTTTATACCACATTGAACCTCCGCATGGGATCTCCACTTGGTAGGTTGGGTTCCTACTGAAGATGTATCACGATATGGGTTTCAGTCTCATCCTCAACCTGGGTTTTTGAACCAAAGCTACCACAAGTCCTTTATTAAAGGAACACTGGTATTTTTCTTCTGGTTCCAGCCAAATTGATGACTAATTATCCTTCCAACGTGTGTTCCTTTGTCTTTTTTATTTTACTGTACATGTACTTTTAATCTTTGTAATTGTGGATTTAGCTATCACAAGACACAACAATGGCTGGTACTGGCTTGGCAATCATGGATAATCCAACCATTCACCCATATTTCCATTCAGCCTCAGTTCCATTCAATTTCATTGTACGTAACTCTATCTTTTAACAGTATCAAGAGCTATAACAGTCTATTTATAAGACTTTCAGGAGATAATGCCGCCTTTCAGGGTAAACACAAATCCTGTACATCCATTAGTATCATAGTATTTGGTAACCTAGCTTGCATCACAATAATAGAATAGCACTTGCCCATAATGTTTCATAACATGAAATCATAACTTCACTCAGTTTAAAAGAAAAACTCACAACCATCTTTAATCACCATTGAACCAACAATGATATTTCTCCAAATCGTGATGCACTCGTACCAATGATAGTATGCGAATCGAAGGAAGTTTTAGGTCCACGGGTCCTATCCATGAACTTGTGCAACACTAGAGTATCCCATGCTTATAGATTTTCCATCAATTGGTTGATAGAACATATACAAATATTTGTCAGCATATATGTGCATATTTGCTCCAATGTCCATAAGCCACTAGAATGATTCATATATAGTTAAAATTTCAGGTTTCCAGAAATGCAAACCAGTCATTGGTATCATGAGTTACCACTTCCACATGTTCATTCAAAACCGTATTCACAACAGTGGAAGTTTCAGTGGATTCACATCTGGTATTTGCTTTCCAGGAGTGAAATTTCATAGCCTAAAATCGATCAAACCACACATCCGACATAGTTTGTTTCCTTTATTTCTTTTAAACTTTGGCCTTGCCATCATTCATAAGTTTAGAGTTTGAGTCAAAAAAATTCAACTCCTGGTATTTCTATTCAACAGTCAAAACAAATCTTATTTGACTTGTACCAGTTTGGGACCACATGAATTTTACTGATTTGTGGACCAGATTCAATTGCTATAGATTTATCCCTTTGGATTAACGATAAGAACCATTTTACGGTCATCTGCATTTTCATTTGTTGTTGCCAACATTTGAAAAACTTGACCCATGAACTTTTCAGGCAAATTAGCCAAAGTCTGCTTTGGATCTTATTGTTGTACCAAAGAGAGAATCATAAACTCAAGTTGACATGATATGTATAAACCAAGCAAAAGATAAGAATAGTTCTTTAAGATTGTTGGAAATCAGCTTTTCGGCAGTACCAAATTATCAAACATAGTAGATAATTGGGTTTTGCAGTATACATTTGATGCACAACATAGATAAGTGATTCAAAACATAAGTACCAGAATCATGCTGAAACATACCAATTAAAATGTAGATACCAACAACTTACATGTCCAATATACCAGTAGAAAAACCAGAATACAGATCTACATACTAGTTATAATATAAGTTCCATTAGAGTGCAGAACCATAAGAAGATAAATAGTAGTAATGTACAAGAACATATTCACATGATGACGAAGATCAGAACAATACTATAAGATGTAAACCGAGATACTTATCATTTGATATGACTGAATCAATGGTAAAAGTCGGCTTGCCTTAAAGAAGTATTCGCCCCCAGAGATTCTCGAATCACAGATATGTACGATCTCAGGAGAATCTCACTTCGACTACTAACCAGGGCTCTTATGAGAGAGTGTAGTGTCTGGTTGGTACTTCAGAAAACGTGTTACGTGTGTCAAAGTATGTTTTCTTAACTGAACTCACAAGTACGAGTGTGTGTGTGTTCCGTACTAGAGAGTATTTTTAGTACCAAACCAGAAATCTAGCTAGACTTCTAACTCTTCTTAATTCACCACATTTTACATACTTGTCTCTCTATTTCTCTCTCATATTATGTGGTCTAGAACTTCAGATTTATAGGAGACAAACCATGACATACATGACTATTAATTATCTTGTTTATGGCAAACCATAACCCCCACAATTAATACAACCATAATGCAGAAATAAGGTCACAAAACGTCTGGTACGTTTTAGACCAGATACCAGTCCAAGTTCATTGTATTAATGTCTCATAATTACTATTTGTAGCTACCTGGTATCATCCTTATTTCAAAATTAAAATAAATGTCCAGCAATAAATCTCATATTTATACTTACCAATATGCAACACTTAGTGTATAACCTAGTATACAGCCCCTAATTGCATATAAAGTGCAAATTGTTAGAAAAAACAGAGTTTGCGCAGAGGAATTTTAAATTTTTTTCCAAAAGCGAATCGTAAATCTTGCAATGTTCATTTCGAAAGTAAGAAGGGTTTCAAGAAACTTACAAAGATTGAAGCTTTCTTGTGATGTTGATAACGCCTATCAAACACCCTTCATGTAGATTGTCCCTCGAACGGTCTTCGAAAAGATCTTAAAGTAGGTAATCCTCCGAAGCTATCCACACCAGTCCTAAATCACGATCAAGCTATTGAGAATGCTAGTTCTGTGGCTTGTGTTTTGGCTACGAAATAACTTTGAAAACTTTTCTTTTAATTTTCTCAAAATCAATTAACGCTTCAAGAACGTTGGTCTAAAGTGTAAGAGAAGCCCCACTCTTATATTTATACTAAGGGGTTCGAAAACCTTAGGAGAATTCCTAAGTCTTGTGGGCTTTGATTTCTTGTGCACTAATTCAGTAATTAATTATTATCTTTTAATTGAAAATAAGATCATATCTTGCTCTCCAAGATAATCCAAGAAATCTTTCTCTCTCCTACAATAGGAATTTTGGCTATTCAACCTTATCTAGTATTAAGTCAACTATCAAGATTCAATAAATAACTTAATTCATAATTAATTATTTATTGGGTTAATTATTTTGAGATTGGACTTAACAATTAATTCATAATTAATTAAAAGACCAAAATTAATTAATTAATCTAGAAAAGATTTCACATGTGGAATAAACCACACATGAGCAGCCACGTGTGCGTGGCACGTGGCATTCATGTATGGCTGCGTGACACGTGGCAGGGGTCCACGTGTTCGTGACCCCATTTTGATCAATATTTTGATCCTTCGTTAATCCAATTAACTTCCTACCAAAACCCTCATGACCTGGCATTTGTGTGTGACCCTTAAGGTTCATTATTTGATTAGCAGTGACACTAATTAATTAATTCACATAATTAATTAATCAGTTCACAGATCACACTACTGTAATCTAGCAATGGTGACCCCTAGCCGAATAACGAAATGAATCAAAGAACCTTTCAGTTAATGACAATCAGTGAAATACGATCCTCCTACAACTCCAACTCTCAATTAAGAAATTAAGGCATGGGAATAAACTTAGAGCCTTGTTGTTCTTGATCTTTAAAGTCAAGTTCGTTTCATATCCATTTAGATCTCAATCCAAGAAAACCTCATTCTCTTGATGTCTTGATCTTTTATCCACCTTGGCCAAGGATTTAATATTTAATGAATTACGAACAACTTAATCAGTAAGAGATCATTCTTGTTCTTAACAACAGTAGGTCCTTTATCGATTCTACTAATTCTACATATGCCACTTGTGCAATCCCAACATAGGTCGTGGTTCAGGTATCTATATGGCGATACACTTTTGAGCCTATATCAAAGGTTACAAAGTTAGCTCATATGAGATATTACAGAATCTCAAGTTAAAGGATTATTAATCACGTCATCGCCCTGTGAGATATTTCCTAATCTGGAAGTTTCTGGAAACTTCTTTTCCCATTTAGGAATGTTCTCACGCGGGACATCTCAATGATGAAGTTCTTGTAACAATCATCCTTTTGTACTATGAACGCATCAACATATGCACTTATCACTCCATGAAACTGAGTGAGCCTTCTCAAGGACATAATCACATAAGAAAGTCTCAACAGAGTCAAGGTCGACACTTCCACTATCTGTCGGACTCATCGACTTGGAGAAGTCTCTAATCCTCGCCTATGGAGTTATGAACCTGTTTCATGTGTCGTTCCCGTAAGGACAAAATTCTTAACGGCCTCATCAGATTAGGGGAGTTCAAAACATGCAAAACACAGTCAAACCTAAACAGACATAAAAAAGCACATAAAGGAGTGATTGCCTATGAACAAAATCATTTCCTTTATTATTCAGAGACTGTTTGTGATTTTACAAGGAAATAGTAAAGCGATAATACTGTTTTAAGGGCTCTATTCCTAACACAAATATCATAATATATCATGTTGAATATAACATACCATAGTTCCAATCTCTATTGCTTCCAATTTATTTAACCTTAATTTTATGGACTTTATTCTATGGATTCCTATCAAGGAATTTGGTATCCCTCCAAGAATAAATTCATTCACAAAATATAATGTCAAATTCCAATAGATTCACAATTCTATGCGGAAACGCAAAGAATTCGAGAGTTTCACGTAGGAAATCCCACCGAATTTTATCATAGGCCTTCTCCAAGTCTAATTTCAAAATCATACCTCCCTTCTTATTTTTCGAACGCTGCAATGTGTGCAAGGTTTCTTGAAGAACAAGGATGTTATCATGTGTGCTCCTCCCTAAAATAAAACTATTCTGAGAAAAATGCACGAAACTACTTTGTGTTAGGCGAAAAGAGTTGAAAAAACCCCGACATATGGAATATCATCCAAAAAACCCCGTGTTTTCTAAAATTTTGCAAAAACCCTGAGCGCGTTGTTTGTCCTGCAAGCGTGTTGACTGTATGTAGAAATGTGTTTTTTTTGGACAAAATGTCTATAATACCCTTAATGATATATATATATATGTCTGTGTGTGTGTTTTTTAGGGCGTGGGGGGTGCCTCCGGCGGCTGTTGGTCTGGAAAGGAGAAGAGTGAGGGCTGCCGCCGCCGGTGAATCGGGGAAGGAGAAGAGTGGGGCAGCGGCGACGACGATGAATCGGGGAAGGAGAAGGGGGTCGACGACGGTGGATGGGGGAAGGAGAAGGGCGGAGGAAGGAAGAGAGGGGTGGGGTGGGGCGGGGCTGAGGCCGGCGGCATCTGTTTCAGCCTGTGCTTGGGGAAGGAGCTGCAGGTTCTGTCGTGGCATTGGGGAAGAAGATAGGTTTGGTGTGGGGCAGGGGGAGGGTGGAGGGGAATGTTTTTATATTTATATAATATAGTATAAATAATAATAGAAATACATTATACATATATAATATAATATATAAACATAAAATATTGTATAATGTATATATTTATTTAATATATATATATATGTATAAGTAATTGTATTTACATATATAAATAACGGGAAATTCCCGAAAAATCCCCACATGAGAACTCAAATTTGCTTTAACTCCCCATTTTTTAAAAAGTTCCTCTTTGCTCCCTAGATGACAGGCCAAATTTGCTTTAACTCCCCATGGTTGTATAAAAACTCAAGAATCTCGTACCCGAACCCCGAAATCACGTACTTAAATGCCCAAATGATGTATTTGCCACCAAATACATCATTTGGGCATTTAAGTACGTGATTTCGGGGTTCGGGTACGAGATTCTTGAGTTTTTATACAACCTTCCAAAAAAATGGAGTTTTAAAGCAAATTTGGCCTGTCATCTAGGGAGCAAAGAGGAACTTTTTTAGAAATGGGGAGTTAAAGCAAATTTTTTCAACTTTTAGGTACTTTTTAAAAAAGACCACTAAAAATAATATATTTTTTAATGAAACTATATAAATAATATTTATGTATATTTTTATTTATTAATAATATTTTTAAATAATAGAAATACATTATACACATATAATATAATATATAAATATAAAATATTGTATATTGCACTATGTATATTTTTATTTAGTATATATATGTATAATTAATTGTATATATATAAATAATATATTTTTTAATGAAAATACATAAATAATATCTATGTATATTTTTATTTATTAATAATATTTTTAAAAATAATTATTCATCTACATCTATATTTTAATATAATTTTTAATATTATATATATATATTTTTTAATATAATATGCATATATTAAATATGTATATTTTAAAAATAATATAATTATAATATTTTTATTCTTAATACATTAAATATTTATAATTTTAATATTATTTTAATATATAAGGTAAGGGTATTTTAGGGTTAAAAGATTTAATAGTTGACCGATTGGAATAAGGGAACGGTGTGCAAAAAATAAAATAACATAAGATTTTTTGAATTAATTTTTATAACAGAGGGTTTTTTTTTTGCAAATTGGAACAAACACAGGGGGTTTGGTGCAGTTAACTCAAACTATTCTGGGTTGGACTAATAACATCTTTCACGAAAGGTTTAATGGGTATCATAAGAAGCTTAGTGATAAATTTCATCAGAACATTGCCAAGTGCGATGGGACGAAACTGACTCATAAGCTCTGCGGGATCTTCGGAATCAAGCATATGAATGTTCATCGAAAACATAACTCTCCACACCTCCTCTTTAGAGGCTAGCTGATCAAGCCGAGTCATCCACACCGTAGTAAGAGTACGTTGTAAAGAGCTCCAACTAATCTCCATTCCAACCCCGCCACTTAAATCACTGAACACATTGGAATAGAAGTCCCAAAGCATGTTTCCGCAACTGCTCGTCATCCGTACTCCATGATTCGTTCACTTTTAAGTGCATTAATGTGGTTTTGTCTCGTCCGTGTGATTGTCGAGAGATGGAATAAACGAGTGTTCTTGTCTCCAAACTGAAGCCAATTCAACCAAGACTTTTGAAACCACAAGATTTCCTTGTGTTCTAGGTTGCTGCTATACTCGCTTACAAGCTCTATCACAAGGGCAATCAAATGAGGATGCAGACTATTTCGAGCCAAACATTAAATGCCATTGATTCTACATTATGTCTATGAAATATGATAAAAAATTATAAATTTTACATTATGTCTATGAATTAGTTTGAAGTATATTTTGCATAAATTCATTAGAGTTAACAAATTTTTGCTCTGAAATAGAAAATGCTAAGAAACATATTAAAATTAATCAATGCATAATAAATTCACTTAAATATCTGTCACGGTTATTTAAAAAAATATTCCAAACAATTGTGATCTCTAATAGTTATTTAAATAAATATTGCAAACGTTTGTGATCTTTAATCCATTTACCTTAATTGTAATGAATAGTATTTCAAATATAAACATGTATGCCAATACAAAAAAAAAAAAAAAAAAGAAAATTAGGCATTCATAAACTCTAAATATGAAATTAATTCAACATAAAGATATCAAAATATTCATTAAGTAGCATTCTTTGGGAGAGGGGAGAGGGGGGTACGTGGGGAACTAGGTAGACACAAAACTCAAATACTTATATTAATCCCCTAAAAATATCAATACTTTCATTAACTCTCTTACATTTAGGCTCTTTATGACATATACCCTCTGAATTTCAATATATAAGGGGTAAATTAGTAAAATCACAAATTTGGTTAATTTAATGGAGGAGATAACGAATTATGGAGAATGTGTAATACCTCAAGGGAAAATTCGTATTTTGTCCATACCTTAGTGGGTTGTTCCTAATTATTCCTAAATTATAAAATTATTTTCATTAATATTTTGATGTGTAGTAGTAAAGGAATTTCACTTTTATCACCATAATTTTACACATTTGAATAGTTGGAGAAGTCTAATATTAATTTTAATAAGATTGAGCATTCTCGATTGTTTAACATGAGTTATTTTGAGAAGTCTCAATGATGCCGGTGATTCTAGAATTATCAATTGAGGCTCTAATTGTGTCGATAACTCAATATGATAAATTTATCAGTATTACATGTAATATCTTTCAGAGTTAAGTATTTTTTGGACCTCCATCTTCACGGTGCATTATACTCTGGTATCCGAACTCTGAGAGAGAGTTTAATTTAGGAAAAATATCATTTTTATCCTCTAAACCTATGATGCACGGACACGGACACGGCGACACGGACACGACACGACACGGATACGGTGACACGGATTTTTTCTTGAATTTTCCACATAAGGAGTGTCGGACACGGTGTCCGACACGAGTGTCCGACACGACACGGCATGACACGACACAGCAAAATAATATTTTTAGAAGTGTTCGTGCATCATAGCTCTAAACATGTCATTTTTTAATTTTGCCCCTAATCTTTTAACTTTTCTTACATTGCAGCAATTTTTATTTAACATTTCTCAATTTTAATCCTCTCTCGCTTACATGACACAAACATAACGCACATACACACACAATATACTCAAAATTCTAGATCTTCAAATTGTGTGTCTGCTGAGAGTGGCCTGGAGGCTTGGGTTAGTGGTGGCCTACGATTTTGGAGGAATGCAGTGGTGGGAGATGGTCAAGACATAATAAAATATCAATTTTGCCGTTTATATCATGTGCGTGCCACCTATGCAATGTTGATCTAAATATTTCATTGAAAATTAAGTTTAAATGGGTAATAAAGTGTAGGGGAAAATGTTCGATTCATTTGGTTGATTAGTCCAACTTGAAATCTCTGGATACCATTTTGGGAATTTGCAAATGCGATCCTATAATTTTGGAGATCATGAAATTAAAGGACACTCATCCATCGGAAATCCTTGCAGTCCGATTGAGTTTTTCATGTGGCAACTGGTTATACATGTTGGCGGACACATAGGATTACATGTAAGAAATTTTGGACACATAGTATTTTCCATTTTTTTTTTTAGTTTTTTAATTTTCAATTTTCGAATATTTTTTGGTTTTTAATAGGAAAAATTATATCTAATTATCCTACATTTATGCCTAATTACAACACAATCCATCATTATCGAAAAATTACAATATAGCTGCTAACTTTCATGTTTTGTTTGAAGTCCCTTAAGAAAATTTATTAATTATGTATAATCATATTTCCTCAAAATATTTAAAATATATATCATACAAAACACTTGTATATTCTCAATCAATTATTAAATACAAATATTTTATTTAAACCTAAAAAAATTAAATACAAATGATTTCATCTAAAATAAAAATTCAATTTTTCTGCACTAAAGCCACCACCATCCGCATGTCTTCAACGCCCAGACCACCACCAGCCGCCGCCGCCAATATGCCATCGTTGTCTATTCTTTGCCGCCGCCACCAATTCCACTCACCTTCACCCACAACCACCACTTTCGGCCAGCCACTACCACGACCAGATCCACCAAATCGGATCACCATTCACCACCCTTCCCTAAGTATACAACGACATCTTCCTCCCCGCTGCCGCCATCGATCGGCCACCCTGCCTCTTTCCCCAGGTCCATCACCTCCCTTTCCCCTGTGTCTCCATCACCGTCAACAACCACAACCAACACAACACCAATTCTTCTTCTCCACAAACACATTCACACAATAACACACACGCACGCCTGCTTTCACTCACAAACACTTAGCTCCAGATCCGGATTTAGATCTGGCGAACAAATCCGACGAAGAGAGAAAATCGTGACTTAAATGAGGAGGAATAGGGCGGAGGTGGACTTGAGAGGCGGCGATTTGGGATGGGCGTGGGCGGCGTCGGCTGCAAATTTGGATTTTGGGTGGACAACGATGGTGGCTAATTTGGCGAGGGAGGCAGTGGCTTGGTCGGGTGGGGGCAGAACGACGATGGATGTATCGTGCGATGGTGGTAGATTTGGCCGCCGACGAGCCCCGCAGATTTGGTCGCCGTCGGTTCCCAAAGTTGGTTTAGGGATGGTGGTAGGAAAAGGTATATATATATATATATATATATATATAAAGTGAAATTAAATCTAAGTGGAAATAATTTTTCCTTTTTAATATGCCACGTGGCAAAATTAAATCTAAGTGGCCGTCAGCATGTCGTTCCGGCTGCCACGTGTAAGTTTCGACATCCAACAAAGAATTTCGGTGGTGAAAAGTCCTATAATTTCATCAAATCCAAAATTGAAGGATCAAATTCGCCAAATCCCAAAACTATGTCCAGAGATTTTAAATCGGAATAATCGACCGGATAAATTGAACATTTTTCCAGCAAAAAATAAGGTTAAACCCCTATTTGTCTTAAAAAAAAACACCCTGTTTATCCGACTTTTAGAAATTAGATACTAGAGTTTAATGCACCTAAAAATTGAATTGGTAAAAAATATCTAACCCAAATTTTCAATGAAAATATTTAAATCTCCGTCAAAACCTAACAGATAAGAGAATTTGTAATCCGTTAACAAATTATAAAAAAAAAAAGTATAATTTCTAAAAGTGAGATCCAAATAATTTTTTTTGGTCACAAGATCCAAATATAAATATACCAACTAAAAGGTATTTTAAATATAAGGGCAAAATTTTGTTTTGCCGCCCAATTATTTCATTTTTAAATTTTATCACCTAAATTTTTTTGTTGTTTTCGATTACCACCCCAATTCTTAAAATTTTATACTTTTTCATCTAAGTTATATTTTCCAGCTAAAATGATTTGGCAAAGTCATCATGTGCGCAGCACCAGGAGGTTGTAAAAGTCAATATATTCAGTAGTTTGGATGGTAATGTTTAAAAAAAATATAATTTTTGTGGAATTTTTTCTTTAAATATTTTACAAACTTAAAACTTTAAGAAATTAATTGCACCAAAACAATTGTAGAAAAAAAATAAATTAAAAGAATGAACATTACCAGGTTTTTTCACGAACTATCAACTGGTAGGTATATCTAATTAAAATGATGACTAAATCAATTAATAATATATATATGTATATATTTTTTAATGATTTAATACACAATATTATGAGAGAAAAATTCCATAAAACATGATTTCGAATATCACACCTTATTCCTCAATGCAAATGATTATTTGTCATTTAAAAATTAAACTATTAGTTTAATCTCATTCTCAATCATAATAATTTTTTCTTAAACCACTTTTAAGAGTATATATATATATACAATGTAAATTTCGATTTTATCCAATATTCGAACAAGAAAAATTATTGCAATTGAAAATTTTATTATGAACTAATTTTTATTGATATTTTTTAAATACAAAATAATATTCTTCTTAATTTTATTATTTACATGATTTCACGAAATTAAAAAAAATAATCTTTTATATATGATGAGGCCTAAAATCATTCTCGAATCAGAGCCGTCCACGTGTCAGCCCACCGCTGACTAAAGCCCAGACGCTCGCCTTGAAGGGCTCGTGGGCCTTCCCAGCCCACTCATCTGCAAGCTAAAATAGACCGTCAAGCCTCGGACGACTATTTAGGTAAAAGGCCAGAGCCGACGAGTTTGACGCTCGCATCTCGGCCCTCAGGGTTACCCTTCTCAGGGAAGCACCTACATGGGGGTCCCATGTTGACGCTCGGGATCTTGTCGCTCAAGGGTCATCTATCGTGGGGAGCCCATCCGTGGATTTTTCGAGCGTCATCAACGCTCGGGAATGACCCTACGTCTCATATGATGGATCCTAACCTTCACAAGAAGACATTAGTCCCTCATCCCACTCGACCCTCGTCAACAACCTCTGACACAAAGGTACTGTGCACCGTGCACCTGACACGCCGTCTCCTTTTCTGGAATATTATTCTCACCCCACCAAAGGCTGCCGCGTGTTAGGGCAACACAGGTTTGGGACCACATGGTCAATTTACCCATTTACCCCCATCCCTAACATATAAATAGGGGAGAACCCATACATTCTCCCCCAAGTCATCTTCTTCACAAAATACCACGTAACTGAACTGGGCATCATTTTTCCTCTGCATCTTCTCCAAAGCTTCCTGTATCTCACCCTTTTCTGCACTTTCGCTGCACGATTTCTTGGTGTTATCCTAGCTGGAAGAATCCACGCTCATTGGAAACCCAGTTCCTGAGGCTCTTGCGCCTGTGATGGTCTTCCATCCTACATACAAATTCTAAAGTGTTTGGTGTTTAAATCCTCCACAAGTTTCTGCACCATCATTTTTGGCGCCGTCTGTGGGAAACCATCGCCGCTTTCTTCTTCCCATAAAGTTAGTTGAGATATAACACCTTTAAATCCTGAAAATGGTAACTGCGACGAGATCTGGAGCAGTCGGAGAGAAAGGCGCTCTTCCCCCCGTCAACGAGGAGAACGCGGAAGGCAACATCCCCGCCGGAGAAGCAAACCCCCCAGCTGCCGGAAACGGGGGCGAGAACACAGAGCCGGTGGGGGCAACTCTCCCACTAGGTGGGAACGTTGCGGGAGGGCCCAGTGCCGTTGCTCCACCTGCAGCTCACACCGCCCACGCTTCCTACCCTTACTCAGGGGGTGTATCCCATGGCCATGCCCCCTCCGGGATACCCATTTGTGCAGCCTGGAATGATGCCCGGGATGATGCCGGTGATCCAACCTTATCAGGTGGGGACCCTGAATCTCCCCACGTCGTTACCAAGAGAAATACAAGGGGTGGAGATGCCCCAAGTTACAACTCAGCAACTTCAGGCGCTGTATGCGCAGTGCGAGAGCCAGGCCGTCCAGAACGCCTGGGAGCATTTCATGGCAGCGTATTTCCCCTCGCAGGCTAGCGCTCGTCTGGCCCCGCCTATTGGCGGGCTCCCGGCGCATCCCTTGACGATGACCCAAAATACGCTAAGGGCACAACAACCTCCCCCACCACCGAATCAAGAAAATGAAGCCCCACCGAGGGTCCAGCAAGAACGACCAGCTGTAGGAGAAGAAAGGGCCCCTCGAAATGAGGCGGCCGGAGATAATGAAGAGGTCCAATCGAGGGCCACAGGGAGGGCAAACCGCAGAAATATTGGTGACCCTCAACTAGCCGCAGTACAAGACCAAATCAGAGGGCTCCAGAATGTGGTAGAGCTGCTCTCTCGAGCAAGGTCTCAAGTCCCCCGTGATGGGGACGAGAGGTCCAAGGCCAGAGACGCTCGCCGACCACGCAGCCCAATTTCCCGCCGAAGGAGAGAAGCCAGCTACGAAGATCCCGACGAGCGAGACTACAGGATCATGGCGGGCGATTCCCCCCTCGTCGAGGAGGTTCTAATGACTCGCGCAGGGAAGGGTAAAATTCCCTCGTCCGTCAACAGATATGACGGAACCACGGATCCAGCCGAGCATCTGGACCATTTTGTGCACCTAATGCACCTGTATGACCATCCGAACAACTACTGGGCCAAGGTGTTTGTCACTTCCCTCACCGGAATGGCCCAAGAATGGTACAAAAAGCTCCCCCCGCGCTCAATCCGAGGGTACTATGACCTGACGGATGCTTTTGTCAGCCACTTCAACTCGCTGAAGGCACCAGCTCCGGCTGCGACCGCTCTTTATAGCCTAGTCCAAGGGCCGAACGAGACTCTCAGATCCTTCATGGGGAGGTTCAATAAAGAGATTTTGTTGGTAGAAAAGCCCTCGATGGACTTTTTGAGGCACGTTCTATTTGGGGCCATCAACATGAAGCATTACGTCAGCAAGGAGTTTGTGGAGGAAGTGGCCAAGAAGAAGCCGCGCTCGTTGATGGAAATTAGGGAGATTGCCGATTCTTTCTTTACCCTCGAGGATATGTACATAGCGAGGGATCAGAAGATGGCAAATGCCCCTCGCCCCAACAGAACCCACGAGGACAAAGTGGAGCCCAACCGGAGTCACCGCCGCAGCCCAATACCCGCTCGCCGTCATTCCTCTCCTCCGCGGAGGCTCGAGCGTGTCCCCCTCAACCGCCCAATTGCCGAAGTTTATTCCCTGGCGGACCAGAAGCTGTTTAAGAGACCGCCCAAGCTGAGAGAAACCGAGGCTCAGAAGCGCTCGGGGAAGTACTGCGCTTTCCATAAGCAGAAGGGGCATGACACTAATGAATGCCGCCACCTGGAGAAGGAAATTCAGCGGCTGATTGCTGGGGGGCACCTCAAAGAGTTTGTGAAAGTACTAGAAGGGTACGATGAACATTGCGCGGAACGAGCGCTCGGGAGGAGAAGAAGCCGCTCACGCTCCCGAAGTCCTCGTCGCCAGCGCCCTGAGACAAGCGAACGCGGCAAAGGGAAAGGGGCGGATATGGAAAATCAGCCCTTTGCGGTCATTCACATGATCGCTGGAGGGCCCTCAGGAGGCGATTCCAATGCTTCTCGCCGTCGCCATGTCCGGAGCTATAACCAAAGAACGTCATTCCCTCGCCCAGTGCTCTCCGTGGACAGCTCGTCGCGCTCGAAGGAGGATGATGTCATAGGGTTTACTGAGAAAGATCTTGAACATGTTGTAACGCCCCATGGGATAGGAAAAACCTCTGACTGTCCCATGGTGGTTAGTTTAGACGTTCATAACCACACTGTAAAGAGGGTTTTATTTGATAGTGGAAGCTCTGTGAACGTTCTCCCGTACTCAACGTTTCAACAAATGAACATAACAAACATCCCCCTCGAACCTCTCAGAACTGCCCTCGTAGGGTTTGGAGGTTCCGAGATTGTCCCTCGCGGACAGATTCGCTTGGCCACCTCTTTTGGTCGCGCCCCACAGAGAAAAAATTTGAGCGTCCTCTACACCATCGTTGAGGTGAATCTTCCTTACAATATCATCATTGGGCGCCCAGCCCTCGTGGATTTCAAGGCCGTAATTTCCACCTATCACCAGAAGGTCAAGTTCCCTACCCCCGAGGGTACCGGAGAAATTCTGTGTAACGTCAAAGAAGCTTGGGAATGTTACATACTTTCGCTTTGAAGCCACAAGCCCAAGCAGTCCATTCAACCTGGGTCTACTAAAAAGTCCGTTGACTTCCCCGAATTAGACGAAGGTGGCCCCGAGCGCAAAAGAGCCAAGCTGTACCGGAAGAAGAATAAGAAAAGGACCCCTGGAGATGCTCAGCGTTCAGAGAATAGGCCACCGGGGGCCGTCGAGGGTTCTTCTTCAGAAAACGAGGGTGATGAGCCCAAGAGTATGCTCACGGGGAAGAAACGAGCGCTAGAGGCGCCGAGGCCGGAGGTCCGGATTGAGCCCACCGAGGAGTTTTTGACCGTTGAATTGGAGCCTGGGAATCCGGATAGAACCACCCAGATTGGCTCGGGCCTGGATGGGCCCTCGCAAGTTTTAATGATCGACTTCCTACGGGAGAACCTAGACGTTTTTACGTGGAAAGCTTCTGATCTCACCGGGATAGATCCGAGCGTCATTGTCCACAGACTGAACGTGGATCCAACCTTCAAGCCCATAAAACAGAAGAAGAGGGACGTTCATGGCTTTAGGAAACGGGTTATCGAAGAAGAGGTTAATAAATTGCTTGATCCTCAGTACATCGAGGAAATTTTGTACCCAGAATGGCTTTGCAATGTGGTGCTCGTCCCAAAGAGCGCCAATAAGTGGCGTATGTGCAACGACTTCACAGATCTCAACAAAGCGTGCCCCAAAGACCATTACCCACTACCGAGGATCGATCAGTTGGTAGATTCTACAGCCGGGTGTGAACTCATGAGTATGATGGACGCCTTTCAGGGATATTATCAAATCTTTATGGTGCCCGAAGATCGCCCCAAAACTTCGTTCATTGTGCATTTGGGTGTTTACTGTTTCAAAGTCATGCCATTTGGGCTCAAAAACGCGGGAGCAACCTATCAACGCCTTGTCAATAGAATGTTCGAGCGCGAAATTGGAAAATCTATGGAGGTATATGTAGACGACATGATAGTCAAGAGTGAGCGCCAACGCTCCCATCTGGAAGATCTCAAGCGGACTTTCGATATCCTTCGTCGCTACGGAATGAAGTTGAACCCATCAAAATGCACCTTTGGCGTTCGAGGCGGTAAATTTCTGGGATACATGGTCAGTCAACGTGGCATAGAGGCAAACCCCGAGAAGATTAAAGCAATCCTAGACATACCCTCCCCTCGCAATCTGAGAGAGGTCCAGGTGCTTGTGGGTAAGATCATTTCATTAAATAGGTTCATCTCTCGCTCAGCTGATAGGAACCTACCCTTCTTTAAAATTCTGCGCAACGCTCGCAACTTTACCTGGAGCAAGGAATGCGAAAAGGCCCTTCAGGATATGAAGCAGTACCTTTCGAGCGCGCCCTTGTTGACCAAACCTAACCCGGGGGAGAACTTGTTTATCTATTTATCAGTTTCCTTGGAAGCCACGAGCGCTGTCCTCGTGGCAATCCGCGAGCGTATGCATAGGCCTGTGTATTACCTAAGCAAAACCTTGCAGGGGGCTGAGAAGAGGTACATGGAAATTGAGAAATTTGCCTTTGCGCTCGTTAACGCATCCCGAAGGCTGAGGCCATATTTTCAGGCTCACTCCATCACAGTGCTTACCGATCAACCACTCAAACAAGTGCTATCTAAGCCGGATGTTTCGGGAAGGTTAATTAAATGGGCGATTGAACTCAGTCAGTTTGATATCTCCTTCGAGCCTCGTACAACCATACAGGCTCAGGCAGTGGCCGATTTGTTGGTAGAACGTTTCAATTTGGAGACTGTGCCATCGGCGGATGAGGGTTTATGGCTTTTGCACACGGATGGCTCCTCGACCTCACAGGGGGGAGGAGCCGGGGTGACCCTCAGGGATCCCCTCGGGGCAGAAGTTGACTACGCAATCAAGCTGGCGTTTCAAGTCAGCAACAACGAAGCTGAGTATGAGGCCCTCATCCAAGGGCTCAGGTTGCGCTCCAAAATGGGGCCACTCGTGTCACAGCATACGTTGATTCGCAGTTGATCGCGAGTCAAATTGATGGTAGTTATGAGGCTCGAGAAGCCACCACGGCACAGTACCTATCGAGCGCCAAGGAGGAGATAGCCAAGTTCAAGGAATTCCATCTTTTGCAAGTTCCGAGGGCAGAAAACGAACATGCTGACGCTCTTTCGAAATTTGCGTCCGCCCTGGACGGCCACAGCGAACGCGCTGTTACATTTCTGAGAACGGAGGAACCACTGATAAGTAAAGGCGAACCTTCGAAAGAAGTGCACATGATTGACCCCTCCGAGCCTTGTTGGCTTGACGAAATTGTCAGATTCCTCCGGGATGGAAGCAGCCCGAGCGACAAAGTTGAGGCTCGGAAGATCAAAAGCAAGGCCCCTCGCTTCTCATTGGATGCCGAGGGTCGATTATTCAAGCGATCCTTCCTGGGCCCACCGCTGAGATGTTTGAGACCCTCGCAGGCTAAAGAAGTTTTAGAGCACGTGCACGGTGGAAGTTGTGGGAACCACTCAGGCGGACGAATCTTGGCAAAGAAAATCTTAAGGAGTGGGTTCTATTGGCCCTCGGTATTGCAAGATGCCATTAGGTATTCCAAGAAATGCCCCAAGTGCCAGTTCCATTCCAACACTCCTCAGTTGCCGGCAGCTCAAATGATTCCTATTGATGTTTCATGGCCTTTTGATCAATGGGGCATTGATATCGTGGGACCTCTCCCAATGGCGGTCGGGCAAAAGAAGTTCGTAATACTTGCTGTGGATTATTTCACTAAGTGGGCTGAGGCAGAAGCGGTCGCTAAGATAACGTTCAAGGTTGTGAGGGATTTCATTTGGAAAAATATCATCTGCAGATACGGCATCCCGAGGGTGCTCATCTCGGATAACGGTTCCCAGTTTATCGCTGCTGACACACGGGATTGGTGCTATGAACTAGGGATCGAACAACGATTCACTTCCGTGGGTCACCCTCAAGCTAATGGTCAAGCTGAAGTGACCAACCGAACCATACTCCAACATCTGAAAACGATGCTCGAGAGTAAGAAGAGAGAATGGGCTGAAGAACTTCAGGGAGCTCTGTGGGCGTACCGTACTACTCCGCGAGCGGCAACAGGGGAAACCCCTTATTCCCTCGTGTACGGCTCCGAGGCCATGATACCTGCGGAAATTGCTCAAGAATCCGCACGCGTTGCCTATTTCGAGCCTGCCGCCAACGAGGCCAATCGGGCGCTCGAGTTAGATTTGCTGGATGAGAAGAGGAATGCTGCTTGGGCACGTATCCACAAATACAAAGCAACCGTTGCTCGCCAGTACAATAAACGTGTTAAGGAAAGGACTTTCCAGCTAGGGGACTTGGTCCTCAAAAAAGTTGAAGTCTCCAAACACGTAGGTAAGTTGGACCCCAATTGGGAAGGCCCCTTCAAAGTCATTCAAGTACGAGCAAATAATACCTACTTGTTAGAGACTTTGCAAGGCGAGCGTCTCCTTAGGCCATGGAATGCATGTAACCTTAGAAGGTTCTACGTGTAAACTTCAACTTCTTTGTAATGGCCCCTCTGCGGCATGAAGTGCTTTCCTTTGACAGAAAGCGTGTTGTAATCATTTCCAAAAAATGCATCTATATAACAGTAAGTATTTAATTCTTTGTTTTCGTTATCTGCTTGCTTTCTTATTTGATCTAAGGATTCGAGCGAGAAAAGGCCTACTCCGTGTCGAGCATCCTCCACGTCGAAAAGCCTACGCGATACTTCAATCGTTCCAAAGCTACACTGTCCAGGTGTTGATAACCATCCACCTAGAACAGTTTGAGCGATTTGTAAGAATAAATCCTAAAAATGAGCGTGTCGAACAACTGGGAGCACAATGCTCAACTTACGCCAGCTGAGTGCTCGCCACTCCAGCTCGTGCTCGTAAGAACCCCAATGACCCTCAACTTATTGAGTAAAAGTACATTCATAGAATATTGGATCCTGGGCCAACTCTTTCATTGGTCCCTCGTATCGACGCTAACCCTATGGTTAAGCTCTATCCTCTCCCACACTTAGCAAATCCTATGGCTGATTTCTAAGGTGCGTATAACTTATCGGTGCGTCCGAAACGAGGGTGCACGGTCGCTGGGCCAATACTTAGACGAATCCCCAGAGGTTTCCTAAGTTCAAATTCGAGCCTCATCACGGATACGGCCAGGGAACCCCCGGGGGAAACACCCTCGCGTTCGTATCTATGCCCCTCAAATCTTCAGACCTTGCCAAATTTTAAACTGATGGTGCGAATACCGGGGCCCTCTTAAACAAAACGCCCACGCACATAAACGCGCTCATCGCAAACGTTCA
This sequence comes from Lantana camara, assembly GCA_037501455.1. Lineage (NCBI taxonomy): Eukaryota > Viridiplantae > Streptophyta > Magnoliopsida > Lamiales > Verbenaceae > Lantana > Lantana camara. Next base: position 20,999,548 of record CM074855.1, on the reverse strand, counting down.
TACAAGAAAGACCAGTTCATACAAGAGAGAACGACGAGCACAATGAAATAACATCATTCGTCATTTAAGAGGAAAAGAGAAAACATCCATACATTCAAGCATTAAAAAAAATAAAAATGGGAAAACAACATAGACGATCCAAAGTATTCAGGAAAATGAGGGAGGATTAAGTACAGATATAAAATTGTTCGTGAATGGAGAGAAGAATTTAAACTGATAAGGACAAGAGGTTGATAGCTGAAGGAGCTTCACTGGGCTGGGGCGTCGGGCTCAGGAGGAGCAGTCGCGAGGGGAACCGGGGCCAACACATTGGCGTCAGAAGTTTGGGCCTCGCCAGGTTCCTCAACATCGACGGTGTCCATGACGGTGCCCTCATCTTCTATCAGGAGGGGCTCGGGATCTACCCTGTTGGCGGCAATAAACTCCTGCTGGAGCGTTTGCACCAGCTCCTCGTATTCTGGCTCCGCTAGGCTCTCGGTGGGATCCCCATCTTGGACCATGGGCTCGCAGTTTTCGTCCAGATCCATGCGTAAGCGAGCGTCAGTCCGAGCGCTTTCGGGCGCCAAGCCCAGCTTCACCATTTGCCCTATGGCCTTGTGGAAGAAACGCCTTGCATTGTCAAAGCAATGGATGTTGGCCGCGAACACGAAAGCTTTTGAGCGCAAGAACTTCTTCACTGCCTCCCAGGATATCCTCGCCTCCATGCCCTGAACTTTGCCCTGCAAGTCAGCAAGGGCCTTGTTAGCGTCCTCATTTCGGCGAGTGCTTTCCGCCAACTGCTCACCCAGCTCCCGGTTCTGTTACCTCAGCTGGTCAGGCTCCAACTTCAACTCCTTGTGACGCTCGTCAAGAGTAAGATAGGCTTCGTCCGTCTTCCGAAGGTTCTCCCTCAGCTGATCCATATCACGGTTGGCAGTGGACAGTTGAGCGTGAAGGTTGTTGTAATCCTCTTGCAGTTGAACAGGGTCTGAAATGCGCAGCAACTTCTTATACTTGGCTTTATGCTCAGAATAGGCTTGCGCTCGCCCTTGCAAATTTTTGAGCCTCGGGATTACCTCCTGGGAAGCCGTAGACGAGGGTCACAATCAGAACATGGAAGGAAGAAGAGGAGAATTTTGTAAAAGGAAGTATAGACTTACCGTCAGAAGGGCATGGCAGGCATCGTCAGCAACGCGAGCGGCGTCATGCTCGTTCAGCTTGTCATGATCGCCGGAAAATTGGAGTTTCCCAACGATGTCAGAGACAATGTTGACGGAGTAGGCGCTCTTTTTTAGGAGCACCGGGCCTTCAGTCCGCTGGCGCTTATAGCGGGAGTCGCCCTTGCAGCCTATCTTCCAAAAATCTTCATCCTCTGATGAAGAAGTATCGCTGCCTTCGCCCCTGTGCCCTATGACCACTTCTTTCCCCTTGCCAGAAATGGGGATAGCGTCCGGCATCCTCTTCCTTTTCCCCTAACGGTCGGCCCGGAGAGTTTCGTGGATGCGGATATGCTCCCCCGAGCGGTTCCACGACCCGCTCGAACTCAGTGAAATGGGACCCTCGGGGGCCGCCGGCGGAGGGGTGGCCCCACGGGCTCCGTCAACCGTCAAATCTTCAATAGGGCCCCTTCGGGCCTCGTTCGCGACACCACCGCGGGCGCCATTGTGTCCCCGACCGGCCGCTCGCCTGACCCCTCTCCCCGTCGGAGCGTTGGGCGGACGGTTTTGTTGTTGTTGTGAGGGCTGAGGGTCAGCGGCGGGTCCCTGAACGCCCAACATACGGGAAAGAGCTTCAGCATTCATTCCTCGAGATAGTATTTGAACACCTGCAAACAAGAAGAAACGAGCATCAGAAATTGGTTGACTGAATCGAAAAAAAAAAAAAAAAAAACAAAACAAAACACAGCAATCACACCAAGTTAGAAGGTTATTCTAGGAGTCAGAGCAGTTAGTTCCTAGGATCTAACCATCGAGGGCCATGATGTCGGCTGGAGGGTTGAGAATCATATCTGGGGGGCAAGACAGGCCATAACGAAACAGTATTCCCTCGTTCTTCACCAGATTTTCAGCCTTATTCCATTTTTTCTCACTCCTCATCACGAAGGCTAATCCCTGTGCCCAATCCTCAAAAGCCTTATTCCTTGTTCTCTCCCTAATCAGAGGACGCTCGTCGTGAATCATCCACTGACGGTGAACCCCAAAGATCCCCCCAGGTGCCCCCACGAAGAAATACTTCTCCTTCCAATGTTCGCCATAGGAAGAGGAGGGAGAGTCTATCATTTTAAAGCCTGATTTGGCCTGGGCGTAATAAAACCCATCCGTAGGCGACGAGCGTGGCGAGCGGGCAACTTGTATCAAACTGTCAAAGTTGACAATCGAGGGAGCATGGCCTAGCGCTCTCATCGCTATTATGAAGGTGTTGATTAGAGCTATGCCGTTGGGCAGAATTTGTGAAGGGCAAAGCGCTAGATGGTGGTAAATGGTAGCGGCGGAGTGAGCGATAGGGAACCTTAAGCCCCCAGCCAAGACTGCATCCCAATAGACCGTCATCATTCCCAGTGGTGGTTGATTTGCCCTCTCCCCCTCCTCAGGGAGTCGCATGGGAAATACCGCTTCATCCCAGTAAGCTTTTGCCTTCAACTCCTCCAGATCATCGATTGTCAAAATACTCTCAATCTCATCCGGAGATCTATCAGTTTGATGGCGGTTATCCTGCCTCACTCGAGTGGCAGGCTCCCTTCCTCTCCTCTGGCGCCTTCTGGAAGGTTCAGCCTCAAATGGGCGCCCGGATGGCCCTGCTTTACCCTCGGGAGCCATCACGGCCACCGTGATCCTGTGATCCTGGGGTCGCACGGCACTATTCAGTACTGGGAATACCCTCTCGCCCTGTCTTTGCATCTCCATCACATTGTGCATCTCTTCGAAGAGGTCATTCAACCTTCCAGGGGCACGCTCGTTCATCCCTTGAACGGCGGCTTCCACCTCTTCTTCCCCAGCATTTGCCGGAGCCCGCGCCACCGGAATAGCCACGGGAACCCCCTCACCTGGTGATGCCCTAGCCAGGGGAACCGCCGTAGGGACATTATCGTGAGGGGAAGAGCTCCCCACGGACATCTCCTCAATCTCCCTTACGTAATCGTCAGCAGGGTGTCCGGCCATGGTAGCTTTACGATTTTCGAAGATGGGGTTTTTCTCAGAAAATTCAATTGAGAAGGGGAAGAACTTCTGGAGCAAATTCAGTAGCGGAAAGTGGCTCTTCACTCAAGGATTTCACTCACTCAACCTAAATCTAAGAGTTAGTATCAGAATATCAAAATTTGTGGAGCTTTACCTAGAGTTCGAAGAACAGAAGCTCGCCGGAGTCTGTAAAGGTTGCAGAAAATTCTTTGCTGCTTAAAGGCTGGAAGAAATCAGAGTGCGTGAAAGAGAGTCCAAAGCTCTATCGGACTCTATTTAAAGGGGATAATTTACATGATTTAAGGCTGGAAATTCAAAAACGCAATCATTTCCCGCCTAGGAAACCCCCCACTTTTGGTAACCGCCTCACGTCTCCCGGAGTGCACGCGCCCACGTACCCACTCAGCATTAAATGCGGACTTGACAGCATTTAATGCGGTGTCAGTTTGTGTCCGTTACAGAAGGCCAGCAGTCTCCTCGCTGGTAATGGCCTGGCCATCGGATATTCGAAATTCAGGGTTCCTTCTTTATAAATTCTACAGTACGCTCGAAGCGATACTACAGAATTTGGGGGGCAAAATGATGAGGCCTAAAATCATTCTCGAATCAGAGCCGTCCACGTGTCAGCCCACCGCTGACTAAAGCCCAAACGCTCGCCTTGAAGGGCTCGTGGGCCTTCCCAGCCCACTCATCTGCAAGCTAAAATAGACCGTCAAGCCTCGGACGACTATTTAGGTAAAAGGCCAGAGCCGACGAGTTTGATGCTCGCATCTCGGCCCTCAGGGTTACCCTTCTCAGGGAAGCACCTACATGGGGGTCCCATGTTGACGCTCGGGATCTTGTCGCTCAAGGGTCATCTATCGTGGGGAGCCCATCCGTGGATTTTTCGAGCGTCATCAACGCTCGGGAATGACCCTACGTCTCATATGATGGATCCTAACCTTCACAAGAAGACATTAGTCCCTCATCCCACTCGACCCTCGTCAACAACCTCTGACACAAAGGTACTGTGCACCGTGCACCTGACACGCCGTCTCCTTTTCTAGAATATTATTCTCACCCCACCAAAGGCTGCCGCGTGTTAGGGCAACACAGGTTTGGGACCACATGGTCAATTTACCCATTTACCCCCATCCCTAACATATAAATAGGGGAGAACCCAAACATTCTCCCCCAAGTCATCTTCTTCACAGAATACCACGTAACTGAACTGGGCATCATTTTTCCTCTGCATCTTCTCCAAAGCTTCCTGTATCTCACCCTTTTCTGCACTTTCGCTGCACGATTTCTTGGTGTTATCCTAGCTGGAAGAATCCACGCTCATTGGAAACCCAGTTCCTGAGGCTCTTGCTATTGGAAAACACGAATCAGAAAGCAGCGGAATTTAAAAATTTTTCCCAACAAAAGGATCTAGGACTCGTAATCGTGTAACCAAATTCGTAAAGATAGAAAACTTACTTTTCTTTTGTTCTTTCTTGAAGCGTTTCAAGCCACCTAAGAACGCTCTTCTCGCGGCTTGATCCCCTCTCCTTGGTAAAGCTCGAATCTTCAAACTTCTAACTTGAAGTCTCTAGAGAAAGTCCACCAACTTGATCACAATCTAACTAGTAAGGATGCTAGTTCTCTGGTTAGTGTTTAGGCTTAACCTAGGGTTTAATTTAATCTTGGAGAAAGGAAGGTGTTCAACACATGAACCAAGAATTGTCTATTAGCTCTAAAGGGGAGCTCGAGCTCCCCTATATATAGGAGGGAGTGCCGATCCAAATCCTTATTGGACAAGGATTTGGTTCCTCTCTCTCCTATTACTTGATCACCAAGTATTTTCCAACTTTGACTTTGAATTCTAATTCTAGTCAACTTTTAAGAGAGCTAAAAATATCCAAACTATTTTTGGATAATTTTACACTTTATTTATTATAAAATAAATAACTTATTTTTATCTAATTAATTAATTCATAATTAATTAACTAGATTATTTTCTCCAAAATTAGACTTTCTTTTTAATTCAAAATTAAACCAAAGTCTATTAAATAATTAACTAATTAATTATGTAATATATATATATATAATATATATATATACACGTGTGTGACACGTGTCACAGTGACACGTGTCACTCACGTGAGCCACACGTGTGATTTCACACGTGTGGAACCCTCTTGGCCCGATTAACTCGTTTAATCATTTTCAAGCCTCAACTCATGTAACCAAGTTGTTGTGTGTGACCCTCTAGGTTCTCAATTCAATTAGCAGTGACCCTAATTAATTAATTCACTAATTAATTAATCAGTCCACAGATTAAACGACCATAGTCTAGCAACAGGTGTTTAACCCCTAGCTGAATTGGAATGTTCGGATTCGACAGAACCTTTAAGTCATTGATTCATGTGAGATACAATCCTCCTACTTACTATCTCTCAACCAAGATCTAGGGCAAGGGAATAATCAGAACCCTAATAATCCGGTCTTAAAGCTAAGTGCATTTCATATCCATTTGATCTCAATCCAAGAAACCCTTTTCTTGATGTCTTGATCTACTGCCTTGGCCAAGGACTCCATATGGCATATGAATGACTTACACAATAAGAGATCACCTTGCAAATGCAAGTGTAGGTCCTTTCTTGATTCTCATTCACTTTCACGAGTCACTTGTGCAGCCCCAGCATAAGCCTTGAATCAGTTGTCTAAGGCGACACCCTTTAAAGCTTATACCTAAGACTACAGAGTTAACTCATAAAGTGACAAGGAACCTCAAGTCTAAGGATCAATTAATCACATCAATGACTCGTGAGATATTTCCTAATCTGGAAGTTTCCATTTCCTGAAATAGAAACTTCCTTTCCCATTTAGGAATGTTCTCACACGGGGCGCCTCAGTGAACTCACTTATTAAAGTAAGCACCCTCATGTATCACGCACGTATCAACTATACACTTTCCACCTCCATGAAACAAGGTGGTCCTTCTTAAGGGCGTGATCCCACAAGCAAGCCTTAGAGGAGTCAGGTTGACACTCCCACTGTCTGTAGGACTCATCGGCTTGGAGTATTTTACTAATCATGACTTATGTGATATAGGGCTCGTTTCATGAACCATTTCACCTAAATGGCAGAGTCCTAAAGTCATCAGGATTAGGGGAGTTCTCATACATGCACAGATAAAGTAAACGTATACCAAACAAGAGCATATAAAGAAGTGTTGCCTCAATTCGTTATTTCATTCAAAGATTGTCTGTGATTACAATAAGGAAAAACACAAAGCGGATATACGATCGGCTTTCTAGGGCACTATTCCTAACAATCTCCCACTTGCCCGTCAAAGCCATTCTAAAGCTACTCTAAGTCCCATCTTCTGAAGATGACCTTGGAAAGCTTCTCGACTAAGGGGTTTAGTAAGTGGATCTGCCACGTTCTCTGCTGATGTGACCCTCTCAATTAGCACATCTCCTCTTTTGATAATATCACGGATTAGGTGATACTTCCTCATAATGTGCTTGGTCCGTTGGTGAGATCTTGGTTCTCTTGCTTGAGCAACCGCCCCAGTGTTGTCACAAAACACAGTAATGGGGTCTTTCATGCTAGGAACAACATTCAACTCTTGAATGAAGTTTCTAATCCAAACACCTTCCTTAGCTGCATCATTTGCAGCTAAGTATTCGGCCTCAGTGGTCGAATCTGCAGTGGTTGTTTGCTTGGAACTCTTCCAACTCACTGCTCCTCCGTTTAGGCAGAAAATGTATCCTGACATTGACTTAAAATCATCTAAGTCAGACGCAAAGCTTGCATCGCAGTATCCTTCGACAGTAAGATCTTTCTGACCTCCGTAAACTAAGAATAAATCTTTAGTACTTTTCAAGTACTTAAGAATATTCTTCACGGCAGCCCAGTGACCATCTCCAGGGTCAGATTGGAAACGACTTGTTACACTAAGTGCATAAGCCACATCCGGTCGAGTACATAACATTGCATACATTATGCTACCTATTGCTGATGCATAAGGTGTATGAGTCATTCTCTCCTTCTCAAGGTTAGTCTTAGGACACATCTTCTTTGAAAGACACGTTCCTACACTCATAGGAAGGTTCTTAACCTTTGCTGACTCTATATTGAATCTCTTCAATACTTTGTCAATGTACATCGACTGTGATAGTCCTATTAACCTTTTGGATCTATCTCTATAGATTTTAATTCCAAGGATATAGGACGCATCACCAAGATCTTTCATCTCGAATTGGTTCGATAACCATAACTTAGTCACTTTCATGTCATCCTTCGAATTCCCAATAAGAAGGATGTCATCAACATAAAGTACTAAGAATTGTACTGAGGTCTCCAATTCCTTTCTATACACACATGATTCATTCGAAATTTGAATGAAGCCAAACGCTTTGACCGATTCATCAAATCGAATGTTCCAATTCCTAGAAGCCTGTTTCAATCCATAGATTGATCTTTGGAGTTTGCAAACCTTTTGCTCACTCCCACTGAATGTGAAACCTATGGGTTGTTCCATATAAATGTCTTTGTCAATGTCACCATTGAGAAAGGCAGTTTTCACATCCATTTGCCATATCTCATAGTCATAATATGCAGCAATGGCAAGCATGATCCGAATAGACTTTTACATTGCAACTGGTGAAAAGGTTTCGTCAAAGTCCACGCCGGGTCTCTGAGTGAATCCTTTTGCAACCAGTCTTGCTTTGTAGGCTGCAATGCTTCCATCAACTCCAAGCTTTCTCTTAAAGATCCATTTGCAACCTATGGGTTTGACCCCATCAGGCAAATCTACCAAGGTCCAAACTTGGTTGGAGTTCATGGAATCCATTTCGGATTTCATGGCTTCTATCCACTGTTCAGACTCAGAATCTGAAAGTGCCTCCTCATATGTTGAAGGATCATTATCCTTTTGAGAGATTTCATGGAAGAATTCATACCATCTCTCCGGCTGTCTAGGATTGCATTCAGAACGCCTTAGAGGAGGATTTTCATGTGTATCGAAATTCGTGATTGGTTGTGGTTGATCAGAGTGGGACGTTTCTTTAGTGGGTGGTGTGGGGTCACTTTGTACTTCTTCTAATTCTATGATCTTGCCTTTCTTTTCTTTAAGGAACGGTTCCTCAAGAAAAGTGGCATTTCTGGAAACAAACACCTTTTGCTCAGATTGATCATAGAAATAGTATCCTATGGATTCCTTAGGATAACCTACAAAGTAGCATAAGTTAGAACGAGATTCTAACTTATCTTCCACTGTCCTCTTCACGTAAGCAGGACAACCCCAAATTCTTAAATAAGAATAACTAGGGATTTTACCATGCCACATTTCATAGGGCGTTTTAGGGACTGAATTAGAGGGAACTAGATTCAAAATCTTTGCTGCACTTTCTAGGGCATAACCCTAGAAAGAAGGTGGTAAGTCAGTGAAACTCATCATGGAACGAACCATATCAAGTAGGGTTCGATTCCTTCTCTCAGAAACTCCATTAAGCTGAGGAGTTCCCGGAGGAGTCCACTGAGAGATAATCCCATTATCTTTGAGATGATTAAGGAATTCTTCACTAAGATATTCGCCTCCTTGATCAGATCGAAGTGCTTTGATCTTGTGACCAGTTTGGTTCTCAACCTCCTTTTGAAATTCTAAGAATTTCTCAAAAGCTTCAGATTTATACTTCATTAAGTATACATAACCATACCGACTAAAGTCATCAGTAAAGGTTATGAAATACTGATGATTGTTTCTAGTGCTTACACTAAGCGGTCCACAAACATCAGTATGGATCAAATCCAAAACCTTAGTGGCACGTTCCACAGTTCCTTTAAAAGGAACTTTGGACATCTTTCCTTTGAGACAGGATTCGCAGGAAGTCAACTCTTTGAGATCATTTTCAGAGAATGATCCTAAAGTGTTTATCTTGCTAATTCTGTTCTTGGAAATGTGTCCTAATTGTAACGCCCCGATTTCATAAACGATTTCTTATGTTTACTATAAGTTTATAAATTTCATTTTATCAAACTTTCATAAAATTTCATGACTTTATATTAAGGTTAGAATTTATTTCGTAATTTGAAAATATTTATTTCGTGAAATAATTACTAAGAGTAGTTCGAATTTCCAAATGGTCCTAGATATTCATTTCTAAAACTTTGGGGACTTAATTGCATGATTCTTCAAGGATATGATTGATCACTTTCAAAACCTACCTACACCTTATTGCATAACTTAAACAATTGAAGGAGTAATTGGCAAATTGGGCAATTTCACACATTTCCATGGGATGAATCACATTATACCATTTCCATGAGCTTCCATGAACCCATTTTTCATCCAAAATTCCCCAAACACATTTGCTCTCACTCTCGGTTCCTCCAAGGAAAGAAAATGAAGAAGTTTTCTCAATCAATCATCAAGATTTCAAGAAATTAGCCAAGCTTTTGAGAGTTGATCATCATCTTCATCCATCTTCTTCATTTCTTTCACTTTAAGGTTGGTTTTGCATGAAGCCATGATTCTTGATCATATTTGAGTTGGTTAGGGTTTGGAATTCATATGCTAGATAGATTGATTGGACATGGAAGCATGAATATGTGATCATATCATGAATCATGGCATGATTTATTCATGAATTCTTGAATATTTGAGCTTGTATGATCAATAGGATCATGAACATGAAACCTTGAATTCTTGATCATAATTCATGTTTTGGGTGTTTATGTGTTATATATATTTAGTCTTTGAACATATATGTATTATGTCTTCATGAATTAATAGCTTTGTTGATCAAAAATGGAATTTTGGTGGCTTTGTTGTTCATACCCGAGAGCCTCCCCTGTTTTGCTCTGTTTCTGTAAATTGCAGAAACTGGGAACGACCGTTCCCAGCCTTAAGGCTTTGTGGGAATGGGCGTTCCCACCTTTTCAAATAAATGGGTGGCCGAGACTGGGAACGGCCGTTCCCATTTTGGCCTGCGTGCCGGAAGGGCCGTTCCCATCTTCAGCGGGTTTTAAGGGGAAAAACGTTGGTGCGCTTTTGGGGCGGAACGGGAACGACCGTTCCCATTTACAAAGGGAACCCGGAACGGCCGTTCCCACCTGACATGCAGAACAAAATATTCTGCATAAAATTACAATTTTAGCCCCTCGATCCGACGACTTCTTTGACCCCGAATTGCTTTAATATGTGCTAATATGTAGTGAAACAACATGTTATCATGCCACATTGTAATTTCGTGGTCGTCTCGATACATTTTGGCCGTTCGTCATATGTGGTCCATTTTAGAGTCATATCTCACATGTCTAAGTTCATTTACACAGATCGGTTTCCCCGTAGCAAGGAGCAGGGCCATAGGCAGTGACCCACTTGCATTGTATCAGTAAAGGTGAGGTTTAATTGTTAATTGCAGGAAACTCGTACCATCTCGCATGAAACTCAGGTCAAGTGGTATATCGTGTTGCAAATCATGATCATGTACCGTGTTATCGTGAATGGTGAAGGCTCGCAACCTTCCCGTTATTGGAGTGATGTAGTTCATGGAGTGATGTAGTTCATGGAGTGATGTAGCTCTTGAGGTGACGGAGTTTGTGGAGTGACGGGGGTTCGTGATATTGACACGGGTGCCGTGTATTTGAATGGCCCGCTTGCATATTTGTTTATAAACTATTGATATTGATAGTTATAACTTGCAGGTTATTGTTCTAATGTAATTAAGCTTCACTCAGTCTTCCCCGGACTGACACCCCACCTTTCAGGTACTTGAGAGCGGTCGTGGGCTAGGCGGGAGTCGAGTCAGGTCGCACATTCCACAGAGTCTAGCATTCATTATATGTACAGAACTTTTGGTACTATGTTATGACCGTTACTATCACATGTTGGAGATTCTGGAATGAACAATATGCAAGAGATGATAATGTACTGATAGATATATATATTATGTACTGATGAATTATTCGGTGCTTCTGCTTCCTTTTATTGCATGTATAGTTTAGTTTCCGCCTAGCTTGTGGGTATTGCATTGTCACCCGTTCGCTATAGTTTTGATTTATGTATGGACTTTCCATTTCATACGTGGATCGAGGCTATAGTGCGGGGGTGTGGCACCTCCACGTGTAAGGGGTGCTACACTAATCTAGCGTGCCATAAGGGAGCTGAAACTTTGTCATCTCTCTTACTCTTTGTTTCTCGTTGTATATTCATAATATTGATATTTTGAGTTAGGTAAAGTCCATTACTTAGAGTACCGATATGAACGGAAGAGTTGTTCCGTTTGATAAAATATTTACCATTCTTAATATAAGTTTCATAACCTTCACAATCTAATATTGGAACTGAAATTATATTACGAATAATGCTCGGTACATAAAGGACTTTATTTAATACTAACTCAAAACTACCTAAATCTAATCTAATTGTGCCTAAAGCTCGAGCTTCAACGTTTGAGCCATCGCCGATCTTCAAGACACATTCTCCTTCTTTTAGTTGTTGAACATTACTTAGCATCTGTACATCATTACAGATATGAGTTCCACAACCGGTATCAAGTACCCAAGAACTAGAATTAATAGACAGATTTACTTCAACTAGAAAGATACCTTTCTTTAGAGTAGCCTTGTACTCTCGGCAGTTTCTCCTCCAATGTCCCGCTTTGCCACAATGGAAGCAAACATCCTCTTTCTGATCACGCTTCTTCTTTTGGGCCTTCCCCTTCGATATGCCACCAGTGGGCCTAAGGGGTTTCTTCTTCTTCTTTTGGGCTTTCTTGCCCTTACCTTTAGAAGGCCCGGAAGAGGAAGATGGAGCATTCACCATCAAAACCTTATTGTCCTTCTTGATCGTGCTTTCAGCAGTCACAAGCTGACTAATCAGCTCAGCTACAGTAGCACCAGCATGATTCATGTTGAAGTTAAGGACAAATGGGTTGAATGATGGTGGGAGCGAAGCTAGCAACAAATCCACTGAAAGCTCATCTTTCAGCGGCATGTCCATGGAAGCAAGTTTCTCAGTAAGGGCAAGAAACTTGAGTCCATATTCATGGACACTTGAACCTTCCCTCATTCTCAAGTGGAACAATTCCTTTGAAGTGTTATACCTTGTAACACGTTCATGAGGGCGGTAAAGTTGCTCTAAGTGGTCGTAAATCTCCCAAGCAAATTCCATGGCCTCATGTTGTCTTTGCAAGTCCGGAGACATGTTAGCCAACATAAGGCAACGGGCTTGGAGATTATCATCCTTCCACTTCTGAATCGCGTCCCGCTCGGCCCGAGTGGGAGCCTCCCCTTCGGGACTAGGCTCCCCTTCGAAGAGAACATAAGTTCTCTTCTCAGAATCTAAAATGATTTTTAGATTCCTCAGCCAATCAGAATAGTTGGGACCAGTCAACTTGTTTGACTCGAGGATCGATACAAGAGGGTTTTTGGTTGCCATTTCAAAACACGTATAGAATCACAGAATCTACGACCTAAATGGTAAAACAGAGAACTAGTGAGCATGTTGAATTATAACGATATACAAAAGATAAGGTCTTTAATCTATTGTAGCTCCCACTGTTTTTCAAAGATCTATAATTCCCAAAGATCTAAGAGGAACACGTTTCTCAATGGGTACTAAGATCCTAGGCATTTTACCTCGAACCCACGACTCGCGGACATTCTAAGTAAGAACCCTAGGTAGGTACAACTTACCAATTCTAACACTTTTAGAATTCTTAGTAGTTGTTTTTGCATCACCTATCTTTCAATATGGACCCACGACTCGTGCGACATCCATATTTACTTAGGCGTTAAGCTAGACCCATCAATCATAAGATCATGACCAAAACTTAGTTCGAACGACCCACGACTCGCGGACATCGCCCTTGCTAAAATTGACCACGAAATATTGATCATTTAAAATGATCAATTAGGTAACAAAGAACTAATAAGCTCTACTAGCTATCCCACGACTCGCGGACAATAACTAGCTTTACTTACTAAACTTAAAACCTATTGATGGAATGCTAGGAATTTAATTCAAAATTTGCATCTCGAATTAAACACCTATTTGTTCGAAATTAGCTTAATATTTAATGGGAATTTTCGAATCAACCGGAGAGTTGTCCGGTTCGACCTCACCAACATATATGTTATCCAATTTTATTAGTCTTGATTAATGCAAGTACACTTAAATGCATTTCAAACAAGCACATAAACAGATAACATGTCCTAGCATGATACTAACATGTAATGATCATGGGTTCTACCTATCTTATGCGTGATATGTGGGAGCCACTCCACAATCACAAGTTCTAACATACATGCCACATAAACAGTTCAAATCACATAAGGGAAAGCGGTAACAAAATACGAGCCCTATCTCTATTACATTTAACAATTGAGATTCCCCTCCCTAACATTTTGAGGGGTCTTCACTTATGGCCTCCTTGTTACTTGAATGTGGTCCATCTTACTCCATGGGTGCATTGTCTCCAAAATGAAAATAAAACCTCACCACCTATCTCTACTCTCAAATTACAATAAAAAGAAAAAGACATAAAGTAATAAGGCTCAATCTTCATATTGGCCTTAGACAATTACACGGGGCATACCCCGGCCTCAAAAACAGTAATATGGAAAGCCACATAATGAATCACATAACAGTACGCACATAAGTGAGGCTCCAACCTCAATTGAAAAAACGCAACTATAGGGCTCCAACCCCAATTTAAACCATCCATGTGCATAAATTAAAACCATACATAGATCTAAACCCATGATCACCTAACATGCTTTTGCGAGAATTTAAATTTAGCCAATAAATTAAAATTCTCGTTTCAAGTCCTAATGACTTAAAACACGACTTAGATGCAATTCTTGTTCAAGAGCCTTTTCAATAAAACCCGAAAAACAACAAACCAATAAAATTCCAATTAATTTCCAAAATTAATAATTTTATTCTTTCATTATTTTCAGAAAATAAAGTTCATAATTTTCCCAAAATCCAAATCGCTTCAATTTCTCAAAAATCCCAATTTAATCAAAAATTTTAAAATAATTTTATTTTAACAAAACTGATTTTAAAAGATAAAATTAAAATAAAATTAAATCGGGATTTTACGGACTGAAAACACGAAAAACTCGAAACACGAAAACGGGCCCGAAAAGGGGCCTAGCCGCGCGAGGCACAGACGCGCAGCAGCGCGCGCTGCCGCTCGCGTGCGCGCGCCGGCCGCGCATCATGCGCCCGCCGCGACTAGGCGGACTGGGCAGGCGTCCCGCGCGGTTGCGGGACGGGCTGGGCGGGCGCGCCTGGAACGGCTCCCGCGCTGTTGCGGGAGGAACTGGGCGGCGGCGACGGGCCTGGGCGTGCGACGTGCTAGCACGCCTAGGCTCGTTGCTTTTCGTGTTCGTTTCGTATTTCTGGGTTTCTCGAAAACCCGGTTCAATCCAAAATTAAAAAATTCGATTTAAACATATTTTAATCAAAACAATTTTCAAAAACACAATTTGAGAAAACAGTTTTAGAAATTCAGGAAAAATTACAGTTTCGTAATTCAGGCTTTCTAAAAGAACTCATGAATACCTAATTCGCATCTAAGCCTAAGAATTTCTACCAAATTCAAAATAATTGAGACGAATCAGAAACACGATTAACGACCTGGCTCTGATACCACTTGTTGGAAAACACGAATCAGAAAGCAGCGGAATTTAAAAATTTTTCCCAACAAAAGGATCTAGGACTCGTAATCGTGTAACCAAATTCGTAAAGATAGAAAACTTACTTTTCTTTTGTTCTTTCTTGAAGCGTTTCAAGCCACCTAAGAACGCTCTTCTCGCGGCTTGATCCCCTCTCCTTGGTAAAGCTCGAATCTTCAAACTTCTAACTTGAAGTCTCTAGAGAAAGTCCACCAACTTGATCACAATCTAACTAGTAAGGATGCTAGTTCTCTGGTTAGTGTTTAGGCTTAACCTAGGGTTTAATTTAATCTTGGAGAAAGGAAGGTGTTCAACACATGAACCAAGAATTGTCTATTAGCTCTAAAGGGGAGCTCGAGCTCCCCTATATATAGGAGGGAGTGCCGATCCAAATCCTTATTGGACAAGGATTTGGTTCCTCTCTCTCCTATTACTTGATCACCAAGTATTTTCCAACTTTGACTTTGAATTCTAATTCTAGTCAACTTTTAAGAGAGCTAAAAATATCCAAACTATTTTTGGATAATTTTATACTTTATTTATTATAAAATAAATAACTTATTTTTATCTAATTAATTAATTCATAATTAATTAACTAGATTATTTTCTCCAAAATTAGACTTTCTTTTTAATTCAAAATTAAACCAAAGTCTATTAAATAATTAACTAATTAATTATTTAATATATATATATATAATATATATATATACACGTGTGTGACACGTGTCACAGTGACACGTGTCACTCACGTGAGCCACACGTGTGATTTCACACGTGTGGAACCCTCTTGGCCCGATTAACTCGTTTAATCATTTTCAAGCCTCAACTCATGTAACCAAGTTGTTGTGTGTGACCCTCTAGGTTCTCAATTCAATTAGCAGTGACCCTAATTAATTAATTCACTAATTAATTAATCAGTCCACAGATTAAACGACCATAGTCTAGCAACAGGTGTTTAACCCCTAGCTGAATTGGAATGTTCGGATTCGACAGAACCTTTAAGTCATTGATTCATGTGAGATACAATCCTCCTACTTACTATCTCTCAACCAAGATCTAGGGCAAGGGAATAATCAGAACCCTAATAATCCGGTCTTAAAGCTAAGTGCATTTCATATCCATTTGATCTCAATCCAAGAAACCCTTTTCTTGATGTCTTGATCTACTGCCTTGGCCAAGGACTCCATATGGCATATGAATGACTTACACAATAAGAGATCACCTTGCAAATGCAAGTGTAGGTCCTTTCTTGATTCTCATTCACTTTCACGAGTCACTTGTGCAGCCCCAGCATAAGCCTTGAATCAGTTGTCTAAGGCGACACCCTTTAAAGCTTATACCTAAGACTACAGAGTTAACTCATAAAGTGACAAGGAACCTCAAGTCTAAGGATCAATTAATCACATCAATGACTCGTGAGATATTTCCTAATCTGGAAGTTTCCATTTCCTGAAATAGAAACTTCCTTTCCCATTTAGGAATGTTCTCACACGGGGCGCCTCAGTGAACTCACTTATTAAAGTAAGCACCCTCATGTATCACGCACGTATCAACTATACACTTTCCACCTCCATGAAACAAGGTGGTCCTTCTTAAGGGTGTGATCCCACAAGCAAGCCTTAAAGGAGTCAGGTTGACACTCCCACTGTCTGTAGGACTCATCGGCTTGGAGTATTTTACTAATCATGACTTATGTGATATAGGGCTCGTTTCATGAACCATTTCACCTAAATGGCAGAGTCCTAAAGTCATCAGGATTAGGGGAGTTCTCATACATGCACAGATAAAGTAAACGCATACCAAACAAGAGCATATAAAGAAGTGTTGCCTCAATTCGTTATTTCATTCAAAGATTGTCTGTGATTACAATAAGGAAAAGCACAAAGCGGATATACAATCGGCTTTCTAGGGCACTATTCCTAACACTTGCGCCTGTGATGGTCTTCCATCCTACATACAAATTCTAAAGTGTTTGGTGTTTAAATCCTCCACAAGTTTCTGCACCATCAATATATTTTGTGCATTTTCGTCCAGTAATTACTACAAGTTAATACAATTATTTTTTATATATTTTTAAACTAATCTTAGGAATGATAGTTTTCTAACAAAATCAAAAGGAGACAGTTTTATATATCAGTGTTTACCTCATTATTGCCAAAGCCCAAGATTAAAGGGAAGGCCTTAGATAATCCCATAAAATATCATGTTATATACCAACTCTTTGGGGGAGTTGCTATATAACCCACATTGTGGGTAAGCTGTGAAATGATTTTTTTGTCCCCATTGTCCTTTCAAATTAACAAAAATTGGGTCATGATGGCATTTTTGGAATTTGACAATTAAAAAGATAGAGTTATAAATAAGCAAGTAAACAACATTCAAAAATAGGTTATTTAACAAGTATGCAAACTAGTGAGGTAAACACTAGTGTTTTGGTTAAATAACAAAAAAAAATATTATTCATTTTCTAGTGTCATTGGATATCCACATGTCCAAGTAAACACTCTCTTATTTAATTGACCGCTAGCTAGGAAAGCTGGATGTTAAAGATATGTCCCCGTAACTACTTTCTTTTATTAAATACTAGTAATTTCGTACACTCGTTACGTGTGCAGATAAAAGCAAAATATTATTTAAATATATTAAAATTAGTTTTTATATTCATATTGTTAGGGTCATACCTACCTAGCCCAAGGTTCAGCCCAACATGAAGATAATTCTAAAGGCCCAAGCCACCAAATTGACAATCTCAGGCGAACAGATAAGTTCGGCGAACAAGCGAACAGATGAATTCATTAGGAGAACAGGCGAACAGACGAGTTCGATGGGAGCACGAGCGAGCAGAACAAATCAGCTTGCAAGTGTAGCGAGCTGTGCCTAGATCGTGGAGAAGAAGGAGATCTGGAGAACTGTTGTGCAAGAAATAATAACTGAGGAACATATCAGATAATCGGGTAAGATCGTAACAAATCTGATAGAAGATTTCAGATTATAACAAGAAAAGGTAACATGCATAACTACAACCCTAAGTCCCGAGATTCTATAAATACAACCCTTGAGATATGACGAACCAGAGAAGAGAAGCTTTTGGTCTGATCTCTTGATTAGTCTCTCTGAAACCCTAGCTTACTTTGATAAGATCCTTGAGGAAAGAGGGATTAATCTTAAAGGGTTTGGGCTAGAACGCATCACTGGTGCCATCGGTGGGAAACGAATAATGTTTCCCATGTAACACTTTACCAGTGAGCAAGAAGAGCATACCGGCACATGAGTTCGTCGACTTTTAATTCGAAAAGAGCACGAAGAGTGTTCTGACACACGAGCCAAACAACAACAATTCTGAAACCCAACGCGAGGAGAGTCACAAAATTTGAAGTCCACGATGAAAACTAAGAGACAAGTTCCATTAATGTTGTTCGGTAAGACTATGGACACAATCGCCTCCGAACAGAAAATCTCTGATGAAGGAACAAAGACTACCTCGTTCAGAAACAATAGTACATTGCTCCTAGCGAACAGGACTACCGACCGAGTTGTGTTCGGAGTAGTCGGAATCGAGCAGAATTTTGTGATTTGCAGAACGTAGCTCCAGTTTGATGGTGTAATTATATGGCTCATGCATTTATCTTTATTTTGTTTTGCTTGTGGCAGATTTTCACAATCCTTGATTGGTTGAGGAGTGAATTATGATCGATGGTTCGGAGATGATGTGAAACTTGGGCGAGCACTGCGATTTCTGGACAAGCTGACAACCGAGGAATATTCCTCGGAGATGGTCGAACTACAAAAAGATAAGTTATTTATCTCACAAATTGATATCATATCATACATGATTTATGTGCTCGGATCCTTGAAATAAAAATAAGTTGTGCTCGATCGGTTTTATGGCATTATGTTTAATAGCAGACGATATTGGTGTATGATGAGATATTTTCTGCTCGAATATATTACGAGATAAATGTGTGTAAATAAATTTGTGATAAGACTTGTTTTGCTTCGGATCCCGATCGGCAAGGGTGAACACTTACTTCGGATCCCAATTGGCTAGGTCAAGTACTTACTTCGGATCCCGAATAGTTAGGGCAAGTAA
This sequence comes from Lantana camara, assembly GCA_037501455.1. Classification (NCBI taxonomy): domain Eukaryota; kingdom Viridiplantae; phylum Streptophyta; class Magnoliopsida; order Lamiales; family Verbenaceae; genus Lantana; species Lantana camara. The sequence goes on along the minus strand of CM074855.1, from coordinate 20,980,645 downwards.
TGCTTCGGATCCCAATCGGTAGGGAAAGTAATACTACGGATCCCAACACTTTAGGGAAAGTATGTTTGGATGCCGACCCATAGGGCAAGTATTTGTCCTGGATTCCAACCCCTTAGGGCAAGCATCAGAGATCGTGATTTGATATGTGTCGAACAAGAAAATTGAAAACTTTGATTGACAAGAAATCTAAAAAATTCGAGCAGAAATATGATATCTCAAGTTATTTTACTTGAAAAAGTTGTAATATTGTTGATCGATTTTGAGCTTATGGTACATAATTTTAAACGAGGCAAACAGATAAACAGGAGGGGAACGTTGGTCGGAGCATGAAGAAGGAAACATGAAGGATTATTTGGGCTTGTTGAATATATTGTATTTTCGGGAAGTTTGACTGTGTTCCCATAATTATAGTAATAGGCAGATTTGTAGTGATCTCTCTTCCTTGTTCTCTCCCATATATACTCTGTATACTGTTGTAATTGGATATACTGAAAATACGATGAATACAATCAAAGAATTTCCCCAATACCATGTTTCAACATGGTATCAGAGTGGTGTTGAGATCCTTAGGACTCAGCATTAAACATCGTCGTCCATACCCTTCCCAAACCTAAATCAGCCAAAATCAGAAAACAACAGAGGCATCAGAACTTCAGGATGTCGACCAACACCAACAATAGCCAAGAATTGGCCCTACAAGTTACCCAACAACAAACCGTGTTCAAATCGGATAACTTGTCAATTGGAATCAAATTGAAAAATGATAATTATCCGGTTTGGGCCCGGCTAATGAGAATGGCAATCGGAGGAAAAGGATGTCGTTCACACATAACCGGCACCCCGTCGGCCCCAGACGAATCTGACCCAAAGTACGACAAATGGGAACAGATCGATCAACAGGTATTTACCTGGATTATTCAGAATTTGGAGACGAGCCTAATCAACAACGTTCTCCAGTATCCGACCGCCAAGGCGTTGTGGGATGGACTCACCACCACCTACGGCAACGGCGGAGACCCGTTGCAGCTCTTCGATCTTCACCGAAGGGCAAATACTCAGAAACAGGGAAGAGATAGTCTCGAAGAGTTCTGGAACAAACTCCAGGCCATCTGGATGGCTATAGATCGGAAACAGCCTAACCCAATGAAGTGTACGGAGGACATTAAAGCCTTCAACCAGATTACCCAAGAGCAACGCCTCTATCAATTTCTCATCGGAATTGATGAAAAATATGATTCTATCAGGATGGACATTTTGAAACAGGAACCCAAACCCACCGTTGAGGCGGCTTACGCCACCGTTCGCCGGGAAGCTGCGCGCCTCCAGATTCTGAAAACGGCGATTGGGGATGAAGATGAAACCGGATCCCATGGCATCGGATCTGGACTAATCGCCCGACGAGAGAGGGACGGACGGAGTGGGTCACGCTCAGGTGGCGCCGGCCGTGGAGATAACACCGGACGCCAGTCATCCTTGCGTGAAGATAAGGGGACGCAGGTATGTGAAGTCTGTGGAAAACCTCAACATACCAAAGAACATTGTTTCGAAGTAATAGACTACCCGGACTGGTGGGAGGGACACCGGAAGACCGCCACCACCGGAGAGGGAATGAAAGGAGGCAACCGACGGGTCAACCTTGCCGTTAACGACGGGAAAGGAGACGAAGGGGGGTCCAGAGGTGATGCCGCTACAGGTGTCGCCCGTGGGAACACCGGTATAGCGGCTGTGGTTATCGGCCGCCCTAGCGCCGCCTCCATCTCCGGTGACAACGGCGAGCTCAGTAGCGGATCAAAAGGGGAGACGACAGATTGGGGCGCAACAGGTATTGGGTTTGGGAGTTATTCCCCAAACCCTAAATTCTCCCTTTATACTATGTCAAAAATTACGAAATGGTCCCCTAATTCTGAACCTCTGCAGAAAGTCCCCCCAACCTTCTAAGAAATGTGGTTTTCTCACCCAGTCTACCTCTAATAAAATTTCTAAGTGGATTCTTGATGGTGGAGCTACCGATTCTATGACATTTGATTTATCCGATTTAATTGATCCGGTGAAACCAATGACATCTTCTATTGAAACTGCAAATGGGAATATGGCTATTGTGGAAAAAGAGGGTTCAATGTTTCTGACACCAAGATTGAAACTAAGAAATTGCCTATATGTGCCGTCTTTGTCTTATAAATTGTTGTCACTGAGTCATATTACAAAGGAATTGAACTGCGTGGTCCTAATTTATCCTCATTTTTGTCTGATACAGGACATTCATACGAAGGAGATCATTGGCCGTGGTACTGAGCAGTGAGGTTTATACTATGTTGATGAAGTGCAGAGTCCGTCGAAAGCTCTTTTATCAGTGGGAAAAGCAACAACTCAACTCTGGTTAGGCACAGACGTCTTGGTCATCCCTTTGTTGGGTATTTGAGAATGTTGTTCCCTTCTTTATTTCAGAATAATCAAGACTTGATTTTTTCTTGTGAAAGTTGTTTTACATCAAAAAGCCATAGAACTTCCTTTAAACCGACTAATACACGAGTTGAGACTGTGTTTTCTTTGATTCATTCGGATGTTTGGGGACCAGTCCCGGTTACAAATCGTAATCAGTTTCGCTATTTTGTGTTGTTTGTTGATGATTGCTCACGCATGACCTGGGTTTATTTTTTGCGACATAAATCGGAAGTCTTTGGTGTCTTTGTGGCTTTCTTTAAAATGATTCAAACTCAATTCAACAAGAAAATTCAAGTGCTCCGATCAGACAATGGTAGGGAATTTGTTAACCAAGAAAAGCACACTTTTTTCCAAGAACAGGGCCTTATCCACCAAACCAGCTGTCCCAACACTCCCCAACAAAATGGTGTCTCAGAAAGAAAAAACTGCACCATCCTCGAGAATAACTAGGGCTCTTTTAACCGAGTCACACGTCCCTAGTCATTTTTTACCAGAAGCTGTTGCCACTGCCACCTACCTAACAAACAGGTTACCCACGAAGATCCTCAATCACAGAACCCCACTCTCTGTCCTCGAAAGCCAAACTACCATACCATCATACCTCACCCTACCACCCCGGATTTTTGGATGTTCTGTGTTTGTTTATGTCCCCAAGACAGATAGGGGTAAATTGGATCCGTGTGCAGTGAAGTGTGTGTTTGTGGGGTATGCTCCTCATCAAAAGGGGTACCGTTGTTATAACCCAATAACTAAGAGAGTTCATGTCACTGTGGATTGTGACTTCGTGGAGACTGAATATTTCTTCCCTACCCAGTCACGGGTTCAGGGGGAGACTCAGAGTGAACCCTTATCCTGGTTACACTACTCTGAGTTGGACTCCAACGATACTTCTGAAGCAAGCACAGAAGACCTCAGTACCACCACTATCTTCACGCCCAATGATCCTCCTCCGAATGATGTCCAAACCGAGGTAATAGAACTCTCTAACTCCTCTCTCCCTGATGTTCATAATATTGATATCCCAAATGCCGTTGATACTGTTTCTGAGGATGTGACAGATAGTCCCAAGTATCACCTGCCTCAGCGGAGTAACAGGGGAGTACCGCCACACAACGTGCCTCGGTCTACCAAGTACCCTGTCGGTAACCTAGTCAGGGGGAGTATGTCCGCAGTAGCTAAAGCATTCATTGGGAAGCTTTGCAGAGATGTTATCCCAAAAACTGTACAAGAAGCTAAGCTCAATAAGAAATGGGAGAAGGCTATGGAAGCAGAAATGAATGCACTGGTGAAAAGTGGAACTTGGGAAAAGTGCCAAATACCCAAGGGGAAGAAGCCAGTCGGCTGCAGATGGGTATTCACTATAAAGCATAAGGCAGATGGATCTGTTGAGAGATACAAACCCCGGTTAGTAGCAAAGGGGTACACTCAAACCTATGAGATCTACTACTCTGAGACCTTCTCTCCAGTGGCGAAGCTAGATACTATTCGAGTACTCCTCTCAGTTGCAGCCAATAAAGAATGGCCCCTTCATCAGTTTGATGTAAAGAATGCATTCCTACATGGTGACCTATCGGAAGAAGTCTATATAGAACCTCCTCCAGGGTTTGCAAAGGAATTCGAGGAAGGAGAAGTCTGCAAACTCAGAAAGGCTCTATACGGGTTGAAACAGTCGCCTCGGGCGTGGTTTGGGAGGTTCACACTGGCAATGCAACGATACGGGTATGCTCAAAGCAATTCCGACCATACCTTATTCTTGAAGCAACGGGGGGATCTGATCACATGCTTGATTATATATGTAGATGACATGATCATAATAGAAAGTGATGTGGAAGAAATAAACCAACTCAGAAGGAATCTCTTCAGGGAATTTGAGATGAAGAACTTGGGGGGATTGAAGTACTTCCTAGGAATTGAAGTTCTACGGTCAAAGACAGGTATATTCATCTCTCAAAGGAAGTATGTGTTGGATTTGCTTGCTGAAACTGGGATGCTTGACTGTAAGCCAATTGAGACTCCAATACAGGTGAACCACAAGTTGAAAATAGAAGAAAGTGGGGAACCAACTGATAAAGAACGGTACCAACGGCTTGTTGGTAAACTTATCTACCTATCTCATATGAGACCGGATATTGCTTATGTTGTGGGAGTTGTGAGCCAGTTTATGCACCAACCCCAGGAGAACACATGGAAGCAGTAGTGCGTATACTCCGATATCCAAAAGGAACCAGTGGGCTGGGAATTATGTTTGGCAGACACGGTCATCTCGACATCGAAGCTTACACCGATGCTGATTGGGCAGGGAACCCAAATGACAGAAGGTCCACTTCCGGGTACCTGACTCTTGTTGGGGGGAATGTGGTAACCTGGCGGAGCAAGAAACAGAAGGTTGTGGCCTTGTCGCGCGCTGAAGCTAAATTCAGAGGCATAGTGAAAGGGGTTGCGAGGTAATTTGGCTAAGGAAACTAATGGCAGAAATTGGCCTGTCCCCCTCAGGACCAAGTCCCTTGAGGTGTGACAACAGAGCCGTGATTAGTATCTCCGAAAATCCCGTTCAGCATGATAGAACGAGGCATGTGGAGGTGGATCGACACTTTATCAAGGAAAAGCTGGAGAATGGGACTATCACAATTCCGTTTGTGAGATCAGAAGATCAGCTTGCAGATATACTGACGAAAGCTGTCACAGGTCAAATATTCGGAACGGTTCTGAGCAAGTTAAGGATCGGCGACTCCATCACTTAACTTGAGAGGGAGTGTTGAATATATTGTATTTTCGGGAAGTTTGACTGTGTTCCCGTAATTATAGTAATAGGCAGATTTGTAGTGATCTCTCTTCCTTGTTCTCTCCCATATATACTCTGTATACTGTTGTAATTGGATATACTGAAAATACGATGAATACAATCAAAGAATTTCCCCAATACCATGTTTCAACAGGGCTGCACCTTCTGTCAATCCCTTTTGTTCTATGAACATAGCGAACTGGGGGGGGAGTAGTGTTGGGGCTATATATTAATAACTTGTAATTAAACAGGGTGAAGAATTGAAAACGATGATCGGGGCAGTGGCTTATATTGAGTGCAATGCCAAAACACAAAAGTTAAATTTATTGATCTTGTCTGTTTCTCATATTTCAGGCCTAATTATATTTACCACTCTTGAGATTAGGTAAAATTACAAATTAGTCTCTTTTATTTTAAAATTAGTTTTTATATTTGTTATAAATGTTTAAAACTTCCAACAACACCCTTGCTTAACATGTGTATCTCTGAAAGCTTTACATATTTACCCCCACTTTTATTTTAAAATTATTTCCCGATATTTGTTATGCAGGTTGCTATGGATGAGAAGTAAGAATGGAATAAGAGTTTGAAGAGAGTTGTTTTTAAGTTGGTAATTTTGTTGGAAACTTGAGGAATTGGAAGTACTATTGTTATTTTATTTTTGTCTCTTATCGGAGAACATGATATAGTTATGTTTCTTACAATTTATAATGAATTCATGTTCGGACCTTTTTTTATTTTAGTTTGTGGTTTGGAACAATTGATCAAAGTGCACTTTTTTAGATTTATGAAATCATAAGTAGGATGTTCACTATTTTAATTTTTAATATACAATGCAGAAGAAAAAAATTATGGGCAAAAAGTGAAATGAAATTCTATAGAATTACTGAAATAATATATGATCTATTGTGCCAGTACAAGCGTCACAATAGTACTATTTGTGACGCTTACAACTGTCTTGTAAATCATTCGGGACTGTATGGATAACCAAATATGTGACATTATAAAGCGTCACAACATCATACATGTTGTGATGATTTAGAGAGTCATAATAATTACTATGTTGTTACGCTATGAAGCGTCTCAATAGGATATTGCCACGACCACCTAAATGACGCTTTTAGTTGGCGTCACAATAGAGAAAACGTCACAAAATTTTCTTTTTATGACGAAATTTGGCGTCACAAAAAAAGATTTTTCTAGTAGCTACCTAGCCCAAGGTTCAGCCCAACATGAAGATAATGCTAAAGGCCCAAGCCACCAAATTGACAATATCAGACGACATAGGAGGACTCACGGGAATAGTTCTGGCAAATTCTAGGCTAGACATTGCTCTACATGATACTTATTATGTGGTTACACATTTCCATTGTGTACTTTCTATGGGAGCCGTTTTTGCTTTATTTGCAGGATTTCAATATTGGGTAGGAAAAATCTTTGGTCGGACATACCCTGAAACCAAGCGAACAGATGAGTTTGTTAGGAGAATAGGCAAACAGATGAGTTCGATGGGAGCACGAGCGAGCAGAACGAATCAACTCGCAAGTATAGCGAGTTGTGCGGAGATCATGGAGAAGAAGGAGATCTGGATAAGTGTTAATGCAAGAAACAATAACTGAGGAAGATATCAGATAATCGGGTAAGATCGTAACAAATCTGATAGAAGATCTCAGATTATAACAAGAAAAGGTAACGTGCATAACTAAAACCCTAAGTCCCGAGATTCTATAAATACAACCCTTGAGATATGACGAACCAGAGAAGAGAAGCTTTTGGTTTGATCTCTTGATTAGTATCTCTGAAACCCTGGCTTACTTCGGTAAGATCCTTGAGGAAAGAGGAATTAATCTTAAAGGATTTGAGCTAGAACGCTTCAGATATATATTCTATAATTATTTTTTATTTAATTAGTAAATAGGTTAAATAAATAACATAAAATATGAGGGAAAAAACTATATAAAAAAGAATAGAAAAAGACTCCAAGCAGATGAGAGAAGAAAAGTTAAGAAAATATTGTTGGGATGATAAAATAACTAAATAAATAAAAAGAAAAGAAAAGAATGCAAAAGAAGAAAACGGAGATAAAAAATAAATAAATAAAAAGAAAAAAAAGAGATCAAAAGGTTATTATCTACCTCTCTCACTTAATATAATAGTATATATATAGATAAATTAAAAAAATAAATATTTTAAAATCAAGGAAAGAAAAAAGAAAAGAGTTCAAGAGAGAAAATATTTTAAAAGTCAGGGACAGAAAAAAAAAAAAAAAAAAAGAGTCGAAGAGTCAAGATACCAAAAACGATTTCTATCTCCCTCACACACTTAATATAAACTAGTGAAGTTAACGTGCGTTGCGCGTTCAACATGTAGTTTATTTAAATAAATTTTATTATTATATTTTTTAACAAAAAAATTATTTGCATAAAATTTTTATTTCTAATTATAAACCATAAGTAAGGCCATTAAGATTGGAAAGACGACCAAATAAAGAAATAATTTAAATTTGAGAACCATCCAAATAAAGAAACCAAATATTTTAAACTATGTCACTATATAAAAATAAAATGTTCAACATGAATAATAATTTGTCTAAATAATTCTAACTTTTAAACATACATAATAGTCTAAAATTTTTTAGTATACTTATAATAGTTAAGAAACTATGTAATCACCTAGGACTAAATTTTCAATCTCGCGAAGTTGCGGCATATCATTATTTTCTATATTATCCTCTTATTCCAAATCTCCATATTCTTCTTCATAATTGTATTTTGTTTATATATATAGACAATTTCTTTTTTGTTGAGTTTCTTAATTCTTTTTTGAAGTCCTCCGACATTAGTGTTAAATAAGTGTCCCAAAAAAGTTACACATTTGTTGGTTCACAATAGAGTAATATGATTGCAAATATTCTTCGAAGTTCATTTAACTTTTAAAAAAAGTGTTAGCAAATTAAAATAAATTAAAAAATTAGAAATATCTAATTTAATTAAATAAATATAATAAATTTTTTAACAAACCACATTAATTTTGAAAAGTAATACATACAAAAATATAAAAAATACATTTTTACGTGATACTTTATCGATGCCGGTGGCGTTGATAATCTATTCACTGAAAGCAGATCGAGCCTTCCTTTTTCTTTTGTTACATCAAACAGGTTGATTCACTTGAGTTCGTTGTTGTTGGACTAGTGGAAATGCTTAATACTCAGGTTCTTGTTCGGGGGGGCCTACTGCAAGGGATGTTGGGGTGGCAGTTAGTTTCTCAAATCTTGAGGCCCCACAACATGTCTCCGGTTGGCGTGTCGGTAGACTTCAGGTCGAACACTAGCTCTCAAGCGGTTGAACATGAGGGATGACCACAAGTATCGATGCCACTAAGAAGATCTTTCCTCTTCATTTTGACCAGTGATTGCTAGCCTCTTTCCTGAGTTGCGAGTGGGATGGCCTGACTCCCTCCACATGCTCACCGCAGTGAGCCTCGTCCTTCTGTTGTTGTTTCCTCCTAACACCCACTGGTATACACGGTGGTAGAGAAGAAAACAAATACTGAGCCTGATGATAGGTTGGTGGTGCATACCCCCAAACCCTTATCAAGGGTAGGCGTGTTGGATGGGTCGCGTGTATGGTGGTGGGTAAGCCACCGTTTGAGGCGTCACCTCAACGGGGCTCGCTCGGGGTCTCTCAGGCATGTTAGCCTCCCTATTCTCCCTTATGGAAATCCTGCTTCCTTTCTGCACTGCTCAATGTAGTAAGTCAACTCCAGCTTTGGAAGAACCACGCATGGTGGCATTTTGGCCTGCGAACTTTCTGCGTGGGGTGGGATGTGGTTGTTGCCTGCATCCTCTCTCCCTTGAGTGATTTTATCACTATTTTCGACATAGATCTAGCGGTTAAATAAGAACCATCTATCTTTAGAGATTTTCCACAAACGACACCAAAATGATGGTGCCCGAATTTGGTGCACTGAGCTGGAGGCTGACTTAGTCACCAACACTCAAGAATTTGTAAGGGTGGGAGCGTCTCGATTTTAAAAATGACTGAAAAAAGAGTAGCAAACATGAAATCAAAAGGTATATAACATTTTAGTATATACGATTGGAGGTGGTACCCTGATATTCGAAACAATCAGGTTGCCCAAGAGAGAGTAAAGGAACAGTGAGGTAGAGCTCGAAGGATGGCAAATAAATGACTTACTTAATGCTATAAATGCTGGGGGTATTTATAGTGTGGGCCTCTGTGCGTTCAGATACACACAGTCAAGGTGCATTAAATGCACTAATGTGGTAGGTGAACATGCAGCATGACACATCGTACCTACTCTATCAAACAATTTGTAGGAGGATCTCAAACATATAATACTGAGTTAGAATAGATCTCAAGCACTTTCCCTGGTCAAGCTTGACCATTGGCTCGGGGAGGTCCGGTAATTGATAGAGCTCTTATTCAGGAGAGGTTTGGCTACTCATGAGGTTGCGGGAGTTTGTGGTCACATGGAAGATCTTGTGTAGCTCTAGAATGGTGTCACGTGGTGCCAGCTATCACATCGAGATACGACCTTCTCAAATTTGATGGCAAATATTGTCCACGTCCTAAAGTCCACTAACAATAGATGAAACTTCAAAAACTAAAGCACCACATGAAATAAAAATTAAATGAATTCCTTAAATCAATCTTAATATTGAAATAGCTAACAATGGTCAGCCTAAGTTAAATAGTCTTTCTCCAGGGGAATGACCCTTGATTCGAGTCCCTTTGACCACTTTGGGGAGTGTACGTGTGTTAAAAAAATCCTAATATCCAAATAATTAAATTGAAAGTTAATCCTAATGTTTAAAATAAAATTACATAATCGATTGAAATTATTTATGTTACAATTAAATCAAAATCATAACTATACCACGTAATTTCTTTTCACATATATTGATTTGCAATTAACACATAATTACCTCATTTAATATTTGTTATAAATTAGGTAACACATTAGTTTAAAGGGCTAATTCCAGACACCCCCTCATCCTGTAGCCCTTAATGCGCTTTGCCCCCTAATCTTTGAATTAATGATTGCCCCCAACCTTTAAAAAACATCACACTTAACCCCTTTTAATAAACTTTGACTGTCGATTTCTCCTCCGTTACGGCGACCCAAGTTTCAAAACGACCGCCATCGCGTTCGTCTCTCCAAATCGAACGAAGCCCATACCCTTGCCGATCATATTAGCGGCCGAAAGCCACTTCAAAGCTTTGTCCATCATGTGTCATCTTTGACCGGTGATTTTTGTTTCGTCTCGGTTGTCGGATTATAGTTTCGAGACCATTGTTGTGTTCCTTGCGTCGAGAGGTTCAATTTGATATATAATAACAACACATTTGAAATCTTCTTTGTACAGATCTGCTTTGCTAAAGGGGTTAAGTGTAACATTTTTCAAAAGGATATGGGGATAATCGCACTGATTCAAAGGTTATGGGGCAAAACACACTAAGCCCCAAAGGATAGGGGGATGTCTGGGATTAGCCCTAGTTTAAATATAATACATGATTTAATTAATGCAAGCTCATGATTTAACTAATGCACACAAATTTCGCTCTATTTTTCCATAGTTGAACACATCTATATTTCATTTGTGCGATTGAATATGAAATTGTATTGTGTGTTATAGTTTGAGAATAAAATTCAAGAAACACTACAAGAAAACAGCCGAAATCCGAGGGAAATTTCCGAGGGAAATATTCCCTCGGAATTCCCTCGGAAATTCTGAGGGAATTCCGAGGGAATATTTCCCTCGGAAATTTCCGAGGGACTTCCGAAGGAATTCCGAGGGAATTCGCCAAATTAATTTCCGAGGGAAAATTCTCTCGGAAATCCCTCGGAAATGTTAGCGCGAACGTTAGCCGCAAAGTTTTTCGAGGGATTTCCGAGGGAAAATTCCCTCGGAAAATTAAAATTTAATTAATTTTTAAATTAGAACTAGTTTCCGAGGGAATTTCCGAGGGAATTTTCCCTCGGAAAATAAAAAAATATTAATTTTTAAACTAAAATTAGTTTCCGAGGGAATTTCCGAGGGAAAATTCCCTCGGAAAATAAAAAATTATTAATTTTTAAAGTAAAATTAATTTCCGAGGGAATTTCCGAGGGAAAATTCCCTCGGAAAATTAAAATTTAATTAATTTTTAAATTATAACTAGTTTCCGAGGGAATTTCCGAGGGAAATTTCCCTCGGAAAATAAAAAATTATTAATTTTTAAATTAAAATTATTTTCCGAGGGAATTTCCGAGGGAAAATTCCCTCGGAAAATTAAAATTTAATTAATTTTTAAATTAGAACTAGTTTCCGAGGGAATTCCGAGGGAAAATTCCCTCGGAAAATTGAAAGTAATTTTTTCTCTTTTTTTAAAATTTTGAATTTTCGGAATTCCGAGGGAAAATGTTTTTCCCTCGGAATTTCGAGAATATATATTTTTTAAAATTAAGCACTACATAATAATTTGTTGAGTTTAAATACAGTCCATGACAATTATATGTATAATTAGTGAATAATGTAAGATAATTTTAGTTATTAAATGATTGAATTGATGGTTATACATATGCAATCGAATATTCGGTAAGTATATCGAACGAAATCATAACGTTAAGGACATTCGTTTTATTTTAAATTGAAATCGAATTTCGTTTTCACATATTTTTTGAAGAGAATTTTTTCTTATTCAATTAACTAACAAAAAAAAACATCATGTTATTACGTTTAATATTTGAAAACAATTTTTTCTCTTTTTTTAAAATTTTGAACTTTCGAAATTCCGAGGGAATTCCGAGGGATTTCCGAGGGAAAATGTTTTTCCCTCGGAAATCCCTCGGAATTCCCTCGGAATTTCGAAAATATATATTTTTTAAAATTAAGCACTACATAATAATTTGTTGAGTTTAAATACAGTCCATGACAATTATATGTATAATTAGTGAATAATGTAAGATAATTTTAGTTATTAAATGATTGAATTGATGGTTATACATATGCAATCGAATATTCGGTAAGTATATCGAACGAAATCATAACGTTAAGGACATTCGTTTTATTTTAAATTGAAATCGAATTTCGTTTTCACATATTTTTTGAAGAGAATTTTTTCTTATTTAATTAACTAACAAAGAAAACATCATGTTATTACATTTAATATTTGAAAACAATTTTTTCTCTTTTTTTAAAATTTTGAATTTTCGAAATTCCGAGGGAATTCCGAGGGATTTCCGAGGGAAAATGTTTTTCCCTCGGAAATCCCTCGGAATTCCCTCGGAATTTGCAATATATATTTTTTAAAATTAAGCACTATATAATAATTTGTTGAGTTTAAATAAAATCCATGACAATTATATGTAAAATTAGTGAATAAAGTAAGATAATTTTAGTTATTAAATGATTGAATTGATGGTTATACATATGCAATCGAATATTCGGTAAGTATTTCGAACGAAATCATAACGTTAAGGACATTCGTTTTATTTTAAATTGAAATCGAATTTCGTTTTCACATATTTTTTGAAGAGAATTTTTTCTTATTTAATTAACTAACAAAGAAAACATCATGTTATTACATTTAATATTTGAAAACAATTTTTTCTCTTTTTTTAAAATTTTGAATTTTCGAAATTCCGAGGGAATTCCGAGGGATTTCCGAGGGAAAATGTTTTTCCCTCGGAAATCCCTCGGAATTCCCTCGGAATTTGCAATATATATTTTTTAAAATTAAGCACTATATAATAATTTGTTGAGTTTAAATAAAATCCATGACAATTATATGTAAAATTAGTGAATAAAGTAAGATAATTTAAGTTATTAAATGATTGAATTGGTGGTTATACATATGCAATCGAATATTCGGTAAGTATTTCGAACGAAATCATAACGTTAAGGACATTCGTTTTTTTTTAAATTGAAATCGAATTTCGTTTTCACATATTTTTTGAAGAGAATTTTTTCTTATTTAATTAACTAACAAAGAAAACATCATGTTATTACATTTAATATTTGAAAACAATTTTTTCTCTTTTTTTAATATTTCGAACATTTTCCCTCGGAAATCCCTTGGAATTCCCTCGGAATTTGCAATATATATTTTTTAAAATTAAGCACTATATTGATGGTTCGACATATATAATCAAACATTGGATAAGTTATTAATTGTGTCTTAATATCCTATGAATATTGAGTTGTGACATAATTATATTAGTGTTATTATAAATTAAAATTATTTAATATTTTTATTCCATAACAATAACTTTTGGGGTTAAAATATTGGCTCCTAAATCTACCGCTAAAACCAAACCCTCCCAAATTTCAAATCTATTATAGAAAATAAACCCTCCCTTTCTTCTAGGCAACCTTCTCTTTCCCGTAAACCCCTCAAAAGCTTGACCCTCTGATCCCTTGATTCCTCAATTATATTTAAGATTTTTGGTGCACCCATACCTCACTGGAAGAAATTTGATGCTTGTGATGGTAAGTATTTTCAGATTTTGTTGCACCCATTTCATTTCTATTTTGGTTTTGTGTTTCTTGAGTAAACCCACGAATCCTGCGCCGGAATCTTCCAAGAATGCTGTGGGTGATGGTGATGAGATGGCGAATAAACGGCCCAGATTGAGCGGTGGTGAGGCTGACGGCGGCGGTGGGAGGAAGGAAGCGGCGGAGGAGATGGGTGGTTTGTCCGATGATCAAATTGACGGTGCAGGTGAAAGGAAGGAGGTGGTGGAGAAGCTGGATGATTTTGTGAAGCTTTTGGATGGGGAAATCAGGAAATTCAATATGTTCTTCATGGACAAAGAGGAAGATTACGTTATTAGGTTAAAGGTGTGGTTTTTATTCCCAATTTCGTAGTTTTGTTCGTTTTGGAATTATCTGCATTGATTTTCTTGGCTCGTCATATTTGGGTGTTGTACTGCTGTAGTGCTGTTAGCTTTATGTTACCTTACATTACCTTAAATTTGGTTGTTCTTGATGGTGTTTGAAAATTTGTAGTAGCTAATCCGTTTCCAGTGCCGAAACTGCAAATGGATTCACTATCATGATAAGCTGAAATCGATGCTTTTCTGGGTCAGACAAGAAGTTGGACTGTCAATCCCAAAGTATTGTGCATATTACAGATTACCATGTTTAGCCTTTGCAGAGTTGCAACTTGAAAAGATAAAAGAATGTCCCAAAATTTGATCTTTTTTTGATTCAAACAAGATTAATCCTCTTTTCTTTCTCCGTTAAGTTTCCAAGCTTCATTGTAACGCGGGCTTTTGGTATTAGTTGAATATCCAGGTTGCCCTGTTCAGAAGTTTTTCTGCCGATGCAGGTTAGTTTAGTATTAGAATGCTCTCTATGAACTATTTAAGATTGAAGCTTCATACTCTTGAGTGATGCTTTAAGTCCTTGGCTGTTGGAATGTTAGAAGTGGGTTGGATGGACCGCTTGGTTCACCACGTTTATAATTTGCACTTTCATAGTTTACCACTTAGCTACACTTGGTTTTTAAAGATACTAGTTGAACTAACTGAAATCCTTAAACTCACATTGATAATATATTTTTAGGATTTCTTCGTTTTTATTCAAGTCCTACCGCCTTGCGTAGCTTATGCTTGGGGAATATGTATCTTCCGCAGGTCTTCCACCCCATCAAGAGATTGGTATGCCTTCTCAGTCACCTACAATGACTGAGGTATAAGTCTTTCTATGGATTTATGAACTTCCTTATTTTTCTTCTACTTCATACTTCAAATTTTTTGGTGATGTAGGGAAATATTGGAAAGTGGTTGAAGAAAGAGGGCGAAAAAGTTTCTACTGGTGAAGTACTTTGTGAAGTGGAAACCGTGGGTCCTTTTCATTATCTCTATAGTTATCTGTTAATAGGATGTATCTCCATGTTCCAACGTATCTAACACTCTAATTGCACACCCACTCAAAAATTTAAGGATAAAGCGACAGTTGAAATGGAATGCATGGAGGAAGGATATCTAGCCAAAATTTTGCGCGGGGATGGATCAAGTGGAATTAAAGTTGGTGAGGTATTTATCTCAAAGTGCACTGGATATCTTGTTTACAATATTTCATACTTGTTTCATATTTCTTTGTCTAATAATCTCACAACATATCTCAAAATAAACACAGGGGAACTAGTATCATATTGTACACTTTATTGCTTTGCTTATCTTCCTAGACAGCTAGACCTATTCTTTTCCTGATCTAGTCAGGCCCATAAGTCCACTTGATAATTTTGGTGTCTGGTAAGTTTGCCCTGTTCTTTACCAACTAATGATCATGTTCTTTTTTTTTTTGGGTCACTGATCATGTTCAAGCATATACGTTTAATACTTGCTTTCTCCATATCTGCAGTCTGATTGTGTACCGACTTAGTAAATATTCGTGTTTCCTTCTTGCAGCTTTGCTAATCATTTGTGTCACAAGAGTTGCAAAATCTACTTTAGACAAAGCAATAGCTGAAAACGAGGACATAGGTGACGATACCATGTCTCTATCATTGCCCATTTCCGGCGATTCTGCAGTAGTCTCCACAATCCGCTTATAATCAAGATCGACAACCTTCAAGACAATCATGAAAAGTAGTATACCTTACATTCTTGTTTTGTAAATTCTCTCTAATTCTGTTGCCGCTGCTGCTCATCACACTTCGGCTTATATTTTGAAGTGATATTCATATGTACAGCTCGAATATACTACCAAGAAAGTAGAGTCTTGATAGACATTCAATAAACACACAAATTTTACTTCTTTATAATTTGAGTGGTTGATGCAAGTGCTATTGTACGGTTTCTGTTATATATATTGTATATTTATTATATTTATATTTTCAGATTTTAGCTTTGATGTGTAGCTTTATTTCTCATTATAAATATGTATTTCACAGTAGTTACAATAATAATCTAAAAAAAAAATAAAATATATATATATTTATTTATAATAAATTTTATTTATAAAATTTCAATTGGAAAATAAAATTCCACAAAATAAATGACAAGAATTCCGAGGGAAAATTCCCTCGGAATTCCCTCGAAAAATAAAATCCCACAAAATGGAAGACAAGATTCCGAGGGAAAATTCCCTCGGAATTCCCTCGGTAATAAAATTTTACAAAATTAGAAGGCAAGATTCCGAGGGAAAAATCCCTCGGAATTCCCTCGGAAAATAGAATACATTCCGAGGGAATTGCATTGGCGAATGAATTCCGAGGGAATTCCGAGGGAATTCCCTCGGAAAATAAATATTGAGATTTTCCCTCGGGATTCCCTCGGAATTCCCTCGGAAATATATTTCCGAGGGAATTCCCTCGGAAAAATTTCCCTCGGAACCAATTCCGAGGAGGCTTTTTCCGAGGGAATGATTTCCCTCGGAATTCCCTCGGAATTCCCTCGGAAAATGAGATTTTCCGAGGGAATCCCTCGGAATTCCCTCGGAAATTTCCCTCGGAATTCGCCTGTTTTCTTGTAGTGAAATTACCTGAAAAAGTACGATGATAGATGGAATGCCTAGAGTATTAGGGGGGATAGGAGTATTTATAATATAAATCTTTAGTATTAGGTTAGTATTAATAAATATTAAAAGAAAATTATTAAAATTTGATTAGAATTTAATTATAATTAGAATTTGATTATAATCCTAGGGAGTTAAAAACGTTTGATTATAATTTAAAAAACCGTTGAATAGAATTAAATATGCTCAAAATTTTATAATTTGTTTATGTATTTAATTAATATCTTATTATATAACTTGTCTAACTTATGTAATTATATTATTTTGTTTATTTAATATTTTTATAATTCAGGAAACAACACATAGTATATAGCGTTTAATAATTAATTACGTGGTCATTGTGCTTCTGCTTGAGATTTTCGGCTTCAAATTGTGGGTGACTTATTTCTTTCAATGCTTGGGGTTCTTCCTGATATCATATTTATTCTAGGTAATTTTTTTTTTAATATGTTGTTTCATCTGAAAATGTAATTTATCATGTTCGTGGTTGGTGGTTCTAAAATATGCTTTTAAAAATAAGAGTAGTTTCTATACATAAACAAACGAAAGATTAGATTTTTATTTGTATCTGCAATAGGCAATACTGTCATCCTCATGCTCTCCATCTATAGTACTGTGTGGTTCAACAACATTAAACTTTTTTGATAATTTATATTGAGCTATCATATGATTAACTAAGAAGAATCGAAACCGAATATGCTAAATTGATTCGGATTCAAATACTACACATCCACTTTGTTTGTTATCCATTATCCGACGGATAATAAGAAATACTAACTGTATCCGAATACGATAGATATTATTCAAATATCGAATTATCCATAACCGCGAGTAATCCGATTAATGAAGTATCCGATATTCAAATTCGCATCTGAATTCGAAAATGAATTTGTTTACATGTTCTGCGTATATGTTTTAACTAAAAATAATAGATCAAAATTTCATAACACAATCAAATGTTAAATACATACAAATATTAATTTCACAAATTATAAATCTTTTAAATCCATAAAAACATTACCCCATAATTATAATATATGTTCATTATTATTAATGAAGTTTATTATTATCAATATTATGATATATGTTTATTGTTATTATTTTTCTTTATAATTTCAAATATATATATATATATATATATATATATATATATATATATATATATATATTACTGGATATGGATTATTGATAAATCTGATAATAGATATATCTAACGGAAGTATAAACGGATCGAACATGTGATTACCATATCATCATTTATTTGTTTATAATTCGAACATTTATAATCGAATACAAATAATATCATCTTTAAACAAATTGAATGCAGATGGATATCGGATTTTCTGATATCCATTTATAGCCTTACGAATTACAGTACTTATGTTCCTGTGAAAGATTTGGTCATCTAACTTTATTTGTAGTGATAGCAGGTCACTCAAAGAATCGTTTTGTCTTTGACATATAGAACATGTTGTTGTCATTTTGCAGCAATTTAAGTGACTAATACAATTAATAACTCTTGTTTTTCTTTTTTTTTTTTTTTTTTAAAGATGACAATATCATGTAATAAATTCATTAAATATAAAAATGTGTGTGTATGCAGACATTTAGTTTGGTTGCTTTTAAAACCCATAAATTTATGGTTTTTGTCGAGTAAAGTCGAGGCAAATAAAGATAAAGAAAATTTTACTGTCGTTAATTTTATTCATAAAACATTATGACCTTGAGATGTACCAAATCAATATATCCAAGCCCTACAATTGTTCATGGTGGTATTGTTTTGGGTTAGAGTGCGGGAGTTTGATTAGAATATTTTAAAATATTATGGGAATCATCTTATTTAAATAATATTTATGTATTTAATTTATATTTTAGTATGTAGACCAAAGAAAAATGCTGCACGAGTATGGACACGACTACACGGGCACGATATGATGTGGATACAGTTATACGAATTTTTTCTTGAATTTCTCGCGTGAAGAGTGTCGGACACGACACGACACGAAACGACAAAATAATAATTTTAGAAGTGTCCGTGTATTATAGCTAAAGAAAAATTATATGATTAGTTAGATTTAGATATTATAATTATATTAGTATTAGTCTATTAAAAAATATTGACGTAAAACATTTAATTATAGTATTTTGTTAATTAGATAGGTCTATAAAATTATGATATGATTATAATTTAAGAGAGTTTATGGATTTAAAAAATTAGAATTATGGACTTAGATAATTTGAGTTACATTATGATTGATTTATTGGAAAGTTATTTTATATAACTCATTCAATTTAAATAATAATTTATTTTACATAATTACCGAATTTTATTAAAATTTATAAAGTGAATCAAAATATTGTTTTTTAATTAGTTAGAGATCTCTTATTATAACATTTCAAATTAGTTTTAAAATTTAATTATGCTCAACTTATATTATAAAATTCAAATATAATTAATTAATATATTAATATTATAATAATTCTTTGTTGAACTATATATCTTTTTTTATTGAAGAAGTTATATCCTACCAAGAGTTCTATTTTAAGTCAATATGTACTTTTAAAATATATTTAAATTAATAATTTATAATATATATTTATATAATTATCCTTAACTAATAATTATTAATATAATTATTATAAAATTATTTTGGACGATCCATATTTTATAAGAAATCAAATACTCAAGTCATGCTTTTATAATATATATATAAAATTAGTGATGACAATTGACCAGACTTGTACTTCCCAAAAGATGATCTTTTAGTAGCCTTCTAGGTTTTGAGCTATGTTCAAGAAAATATAAGTTGGGAATTTGGCTTTGGAATCCCGTGTATAGTAATGTGTGTTGCGCTAGTTGTTTTCTTGCTCGGGTCTATGACCTATCGATTCCGCATAAACAGTGATGAAAGGAATCCGTTTGTGAGAATTGGTTCGGTTTTTGTGGAAGCAGCAAAAAACTGGCGGGCGGATACTGTAGGAATGTCCGTTGAAGAGGAAGCTCAGACTGTGCCTCTTGAAGCTTCCAAATTCAAGTAAGGTTTCTACTTGTATTGTTTATATCTTTCTTAGTCACTAATTAAATTTTTTCTTGTTTGGGGGATGAGCTTATCTTACAACGTAGTTTTAAAGGTTTGGTATATTTTAGGGATTATTACAGCAGACATACCTTGAGGATTTGGCCTAATTACACATACTTCCCTAGAGGTTGAGAAATTACAAAAACTTCTTAGCATTCCTTGAAGTTTAGCCTGACACATAACTTAAAGTTAAATATTGATCAGTATGGGATAATGGTAATATAAGGTATTCATTAGAACCTAGAAATGATTTTGTCAAAATTCATCGACAAGTTGTAAATTATTTGGCAGGGGAAGTTTTTGAAATTTCGCAAAACCTCAGGGAAGTTTGTGTAATTAGGCTAAACTTCAGGCCTTTCCTGTAATTATCCCAATAATTTAACTGAAAAAAGAAGGACTTATTGTAAGTTTTAAAAGAAGATGTTAGGATTTCATAAGCTGTCAAGGTGGTCCTTTAGATTGGACAATGCAATTGTTATCCAAATCCTGTAAATGTTCGTCTTTCACGCATTTTAGCCTGTAACAGGTTTCTTGACAAAGCAATTCTAGCACCCCTTAGCTCAAAGGATGACGGGAATGTTTGTAGCATTGGTGACGTTGAGGATGCAAAGGCAATTCTGCTACTAGTTCCCATATGGTCCTTGTGTTTGGGATACGCCATTGTATTTGCACAAGTTTCAACTCTATTCACCAAACAAGGAGCCACAATGGACCGTCACATTATTTCCAGTTTCCAAATGCCAGCTGCTTCCACTACAGTCACTCGTTAGTGTATCCATTGTCCTCTTTATTCCCATGTACGACCGTATTCTGGTCCCAAGTGCACGAGCCATAACCAAGAAACCTTCAGGCATCACAATGCTCCAACGAATTGGAATAGGGGTGCTTTTGTCTTTTCTCTCCATGGTTATTGCTGCTTTTGTTGAGAGGAAGCGTCTAGATACAGCTGTCAAGTTCGGATTGGTGGACATGCCTAAGGCAACATTACCGATGAGCATTTGGTGGTTGGCTGGCACCTCAGTATCTGCTGGTCGGTGTTGCTGATGTTTTCACTATGGTAGGTCTTCAAGAGTTCTTCTATGATCAGGTTCCTCGCGAATTGAAAAGTATCGGCCTCGCGCTGTACCTAAGTATCTTTGACATAGGGAGCTTCTTGAGTAGTTTCCTGATATCTGTCATTGAGAAGGCGACAAGTGGAGAAGGTCACGGTGATAGTTGGTTTTTGAACAACTTGAATCGAGCGCATCTCGACTACTTCTATTGGCTGCTGGTGGGGCTTAGTGCAGTTTCTATGGCGTCCTACGTTTACTATGCGAAGTCCTACGCTTATAATACAAGAGGTAATATCTAACGTCGATTGTAGTATGTTTTTAGGGATTTGCTTTTGGTTATGCATTCTGTATCTAAAATTTATGAAATCAACATCTTATATATGAGCAAAAATGCTGCGAAGAAATTGTACATTAAGTATTCTTGTGTTTATGCTCATCTTTTCTCTGAAATCTTTGATTTCAATATATACATACTAGCGGAAACCCGTGCTATGCGAGAAAATAAAATTTGTTATTAAAAAAATAATTTGAATTTGCATGTAATATTCTAATGAATAAAAATTACAATTTTAACTTATAAAATTTGCTAATTTTAGTTAAAATGAATTTATAAAATTGTAAGTATGTAGCTAAGAATCATGTGTACCAATTAACTTATCTTTAATCTTAAAAAAAAATAAAATTAACTTATCTGATTATATTATTTTTAAAATTAAATAAAATAAAGGTGACATGTACTATATAAATACAATTAAAAACACACACACACATAACTAAGAATCATGTGTACCAATTAACTTATCTTTAATCTTAAAAAAAAAAAATTAACTTATCTGATTATATTATTTTTAAAATAAAATAAAATAAAATTTAATCTTATGGGACCAAAAATGTAATTTTCTTACACACATATATATATTAAAGGAATTAGGGTTTAGGGTTCATTAGGTTGTTTTTCGTATGAATTTGCTTATTAATACCTCATTTCAGCACTACATTACCTTAATGATAGTGATTCAGATTAATGCTTCGAAGTTGATTCATGAAATTAAAATGGAGTATTAACAAGTAAATTCTCGCAAAAAATAACCTAATGGACAACAATTTTTTCCCCGAAATTGCACTTAATGGAAAAAATGCATTATCTGTCCATTATTTGACGACGGGACCAAAATTGTAACTTTTTGAAAATAATGGGACTTAATGTTTCTAATTTCAAAAACATGAGACTAAAATTGCAAAAGGCCTAATCATATGGGATCAAAAATGTAATTTCTTCTCTCTCTATATAAAATTTTAAAATATATATATCAATAATAAAATAATTATATGTGATTGTGAGCATTTTAAATAAACATATAAAATAAAAAAATTAACAAATAATACTAAAACAACTAAAAACCCATTACGAAAAAAATAAGAAAATAAGAAGAAAGAAACCAAATAAAATAATAGGTGGAATGTAAAATTTATACATATAATTTAAAAAAAGAAAAAATATAAAAAAATTAAACTCATCTGAAAATATAAACTGAAATAAATTATAAGAAATCAAAAAATTATAAGAAATCAAAGACATTAAATATTTTTCATCCTCGATTATAAAACCAAAAACATTAGTAAAGAGAACTTAAACAATACTAAATGTTCTAAGGGGGAATGTGGGATAAATCCCCAATGCGGTATCATATTTTGACATAGTTCCCCCATTCTAAATTTATCCATACTAACTCCCCAGTTGAGTTTATAAATTTGACTTTACTACCTATTCTGTGCGATTTTACCAAGTTGCCCCTGAAGGCTATCACTTTCCGATATTAAATGTATGTTGTATGAAATTCACATAATGTAGTATAAAAACTCAAGAATGCAGTACTTATATTCTATTATGTAGTATAAATTCATGGATTTGCGGTTTTGGGACAAATCAGCACATGTATGAGTTTAGATGTATGTTGTATGAAATTCACATAATGTAGTATGAAAATCAATAATGCAATACTTATATCTTATTATGTAGTATAAATTCATGGATTTGCGATTTTGAGACAAATCAGCACATGTATGAGTTTAAATGTATGTTGTATGAAATTCATATAATGCCGTATAAAAATTTAAGAATGCAGTACTTATATCTAATTACGTAGTATAAATTCATGGATTTGCGGGTTTGAGACAAATCAGGGGTAAAGTAGTTATCTTAGGTCAATGGAGAGCTGACTAAAATTATGAATCTCATGTGGGGAGTTAGTATGGACAATTTTCATATAGGGGAGCTAACTAAAATTATTTCAACCCAGGGGTAGTTTAAAACTATTGCCCCTTCTGGGTAATGTGGGATAAATCCCTAATTGGGCATCATATTTTTACTTAACTCCCCATTTGGGCAAAATATCGTATGATTTTCACATAATGTAGTACTTATAAAATACCTCTCAAAATATGTTGTATAATTTTCACAAAAATGTAGTACTAAAACGTTCTAATGCCGTTGATGCATCCCATTTCCAACATCCCTTGGGCCTCAACCCGTTGAAAGTTTCGAGGAAAATAAGGTTTTATGAAGTCCCAAACCCTGGGATTGCGGCCAAAGCAGTTCAACACGTTGGAGAAAGATTCCCCACATTTCTAATTTAAATTTAAAGTTTTATCCGATGTAACAAAGTGGGGAGAGGAAAAATCTCCCACCCCACTTTCTCTCAACTACCCACAATCCCTAGAATTAGGGAAAAGTCCCACTAATAGATAACCCTAGAGATATTCTTAAAAGGGGAGATATAGCTGGTATCAGGGAGATTCATTCACATTACGAATATACAGAAGAAAAACCTCTCTTCTCTCTCTCTCTCTATTCTCTATCTCTCTCCAAATTCTCTCAGATTTCTGCATATTCTACAGGAATTTATCTTGAGAACGATAATTCTCCTTTTAGAGTTAGTTTGCAAATAATTTCATCATTACAACTCAAATTCCCTTATAAATAGGATGACGTGATTTTTTGAACGCATCATCTGGCGTCGTCTGTGGGAACTGATTAAATCGAGCTAAGCCGTGAGAATGCAATGGATGATATTTTCTCAAGATTACAAGTCTCACGTTTGAAAGATAAGTTCTCCTGATTCTTATTCTTATTCGTTTTGACAATTGTTATATGTGGAGCATTTTTTGACATTACTGTCTAAGAATTCTGGAGTCACGAGGCTGTGAATTCTTTCCATATTATTCAACTCTAAAAAAAAAAAAGAAAAAAAAAACAAAAGAAATAATAATAAAAACTAGCATGTTGCACGTGACTTCAATATCTATAGTTTGCAAATTGTATGTTATCTCGTTTGAACAACCTATAAATTGCATGTTATCTCGTTTGAATAACCTAATTATATTTCATTAAGGCTTGACTAAATACCGATTGCCTAAGTGTAATGGATTACCATGCATTATAATCTTAAATTAAATTTAAAATTCAAAAAGCTCATGAATTAACAGCTAACCTTACTGGAGCCAGATCTATTGGGATTCCTGCTCCAGGAGCAACTGAATCGAGTAGCCCAACCAACCACAAGGGAGACCTACAGCCAGCCCGAGTCCAGAAGCGCTTATAACTGGTCATCCAGACATTTCAGCGCCCAGCAAAACAAATGTGGTTAGTTCTCTGCCTTAGGATGGCTTCCAGCCTTGCTTTGCGAGGAGCATCCTGACTTGGAGGAGGATAGCGACTATCATGGGACGACCCCAAATCGCGAAAAGTAATCCACAGTAAAAAGAAACCTAGCCTTGCACCCAGGAGAAAGCTTAGTGCCGAGGTATCCCGCGTATCCCCTACACAAGAAGCACATCTAGCAAATAATTCAGGAGGCATTCGGGCAACCCAGGGAGAGGAAGGACGACAAGACATCCTGGATAACAGCTAAAAGACCCAGGATGGCGAAGTATCAGGAAGCCTTCACTCTGTTACGGTGCATGAGATCCTGACACTTGGAGGCAGAAACGACGCCGAGGCTTCAACTAGCTCTATGTCCGGTGATAACACCAGGATAGAATCTGCAAGGATTCCCACCCAGGGAACTACCAAACCTGTTTTAACGTCCCTCCTGGCTGGAAGCAGGCCAGCAAGCATTCCTATACCAGGAGCTACCTAACCAACCCGGACAGCCAACCACGCTGGAGTCAGACCCGCTAGGATACCCAATCCGGGAGTAACCAAACCAGCCAGAACCATGCCATCTAATATCTTCATGTAGGTGGAGAGAACCAAACTTCTGATCCAACCTGAGAAGACGCCAAGGCATTAAGCAATAACAATTATAAGGAAGCCTTGCTAACAACTACAATTCCGTAAAAGAGCCCAAAAGGGAACTTAACCAACTGAAGTGTTTCTCAAAGAGAAAGAAACCCAACATACAAGCGGATAGTCTAGATGATATCAGGAGGCCCTGCTGATGGGAATTCACAAAGATTGAGAAGGCTCACTCTTAGGATTCCTACCCGCTATCCAGTATTGACCGATTAGTGGATTCCACTTCATGGTGTGAGTTGCTCAGCCTGGCCTACACGACCTAGGGATACTACCAAATCCAATTGGATCTTGAGAACCAAAAGGAGTTAGACGCATCACCTCAACAAATAAGGGATTCAACAATCAAATTGCGAGCAACACGAAGATATACGTGGATGCCATACGGATGAAAAGCAAATGGATGGAACACCCCATACCAAAGCTCATGGGAGCATTCCAGGATACATTGTGACTGAAAAAAGAAAAAATCAAGGGTAATCTAATGAAGATCCAATCTATTCTAAACATGGGGACACCCTCCACCACTGATGACTTTCAAAGACTAACAGAAAGAATCGCACTTCAGGACGCTTCATATCCCGCCTTGCACACAGAAGCCTCCTGTTCTTCAAAGTACGAATGCAACCAAAAATTTCAGGACGCCTCCGAGGAACCCAGGAAATACTTAGCAGGTATATCACTTCTAATGAAACCGTTTCCAGAGGAACCGATGCGCGTCAATCTACCCGCGACACAGTAGGCTGTTAGTGCAGTCCTCCTAAGGGAGAAAGGAAGCAATCAGAAGCCTAAGCCTTAGCAGATTTTATCTCCGAGATGGCCATGACCCCAGCGGAGGAAGCACACCCCTGGCTCCTACATGTAGATTTGTTTTCCTCTCAGGCAGGAAGCAGAACAGGAGCAGTGCTGACCCTCCCAAAAGGCGACGAATTCGAGTTTGCAATCCGATTCGAATTCAAAGCCTCAAACAATGAATCCGAATACGAAGCATTGATTGTTGGAATGAAATTATCACTGGAGGCTGAAGCTAGGAGCCTAGTCGTATACTCCAACTCCCAAATGGTGGCATCCCAAGTAGGAGGCCAACACGAAGCCAAAGATGAGAGGATGGTCAAATACTTGAAGAAAATAAAAAGAATGGAGAAGGAACCATCAAGCTTCCAAATAAATCAAATCCCAATAGAGGAGAATCGAAAAGTGGACTATCTCGCCAAGCTGCAAGTTTCCTTGAAGCCGGGAGGATTACCATCCTAACATCTCCAAAAGCATGCCCTGAGGAGGAGGAAATACTCGCTTTAGACCAACCAACTGGCTGGAGGAAGGAAATCATTGACTTTCTATTAAGGCAAGTGCTGCCTCATGATCACACGAAGGCCGCATCTGCAACAAGTCATCCAAGTACCTACTAGAGCAAGGAAGTCTATACAAAAAGTCCTTCACGCTCCCTTTGCTATGGTGTTTAGCACAGGAGGCAGGACGCAAAACACAACTAGAAATATAGGCAGGTATCCACAGAGGCCACTCAGGATGGATGATGCTAGCTCGGAAAACCCTGAGAGCTTGCCACTTCAGGCCCATTTTAAAAGCAGAAGCTAAGAATTTCATGTGATGGCATGGACAAGGTCAGAGGCATGCACCCTTAATTCACGAGCATGTTGAGCCATTGAACACCAAGCAAACGGGTAGGAGGAAACCATAAATAAGGACATCAAAATCAAAATGGAGCAAGCTCAAGAACTATGGGCAGGATAACTCCCTTTTGACCTATGGGCACAAAGAATTTCTCTAAGTGGCACAATAGGAAAAACGCCATTCAAATTGGTACACAAAGTGGCGATCGTGTTGCCCGTGGAGGCAGGAGCCAAATTGCACCAAGCATAGACATACGATTCTGACAGGAAGGAAGGCTTGATAATGGAAAACCTCGATATGGTCGAATAAACCTAAGACAACGCACACCTAAGGATGACCCGATGTAAAAACAGAATGGCGAGTTCATACAACCGATGAGTAAAGATACGCAACCTCTGAGGTGGAGACCTAGCATCTTGGAGGAAACATACCTTGAAATCTGTCCAAAAACTAGAACCAAAGGAGGAAGCCCCTATAAAGCGACCAGGATACTTAGAAACGGTGCTTATAACATGGCAGGCATGAAAGACGAAGAATTACGATGTTCCTTGGAATACACCAAGCTCGAAGAAGTTCTTCACCTAGGAGGCTTCACTATGTCTTATCAAGTAAAACTGACAAAGAATCCTCATCTCATTATTTTATTTGACTACTTTACTCGTTGTCATTCCTTTATTACGTATTTACTCCATCATACATTTATTACACGCTTGGATATCTTTGTCATACAAATTAAGTCAAGTAGTATGCCAACCCCTATGTGGCATGCCTTTTTTCTTTGTGACTATTCGCGCAGGTATACAAATCGTGTCTCCTCAAGCTTTAAGGAGAATAGTATAATCGTTCAAAGATGATATACAACACTTATCTCCTCTTATAAAGCTCATAGGACGAATATCCTCTTAACTCGTAGGACGAACGTCCTCTTACAAAACCATTTTCAAGACGAACGTCCCTTGATAAAATGATTTCGAGGCGAACGTCCCTCAAAATAAGGTTCAGGACAAATGTCCCTTGATATAAAATGATTTCAGGGCGAACGTTTCTCAAAATGAAGATCCAGGACGAACGCCCCTCAAAATAAGGTTCAGGACAAATGTCCCTTGATATAAAATGATTTCAGGGCGAATGTCCCTCAAAATGAAGATTCAGGACGAACGTTCCTCAATATAAAATTTCAGGACGAACGTCCCTTCATCTCTTGGACGAACGTCCCTTCATCTCTTACGAAGCAAATGTCTTTTTATGAAGCAAGAGCACTAGGTTTAAATATAAAATTCATTCTTAGGGCCATCCCCCCTAAGAAAAATTGTGGGATCCCAATGCATGAAATACTTCTAGCAAGGAGACCATTGTTCTCTCCCTCCACTGCTCTCAAAAGGCGAATCTAATAAAGCTAAATGTGTTCAGGCAATGATAGGCAACCGCATAGCAAGCAAGAAGGCATCCCATAACAAGGAAATCACCAAAAATATGTCCGGAATACCAATAACCAAAAGGTACGATGTTTTGATACTAAACTGTCATATTGTCTTTAAAATACTAGAAACAAAAGGCATGAGCAAAAAGGAAATATAGTCTAGCAAATCACAAAGTCTTCAAAGGAAACAACATAAAACAACAGATGATAAAGGAAGTAGGCTAGGAGGCAGGAGCGCCAGGAAGGTCTGCTGGAGGAGATCCACCCTCCTTGGCCGAGGGAGCGTATCCATCCTCCTTGGTAGCATCGCCCTCAGAAGCAATCTAAGAGGCAAGCATGGGTTCCTGAGCCACTGAAGCAGGAGGCGTCATTTCAGATTCTCCATCAAGGCTCGAAGGATCCGAGACCGTTGCTGGAGGAGAAAGAAGGCTGGCCTTCTCCGGAAGACTGCTCGCCTGACCTCCTGGATTCTTACCTGAAAGAGGCAAACAACGATGCGGAACAAAGCCTGTTACAAGGATGCGTGGCTGCGTTCAAGAAAACCGAGGAGTCAGGAAGCCCAGGCAAGCCCACTAACCCAAGCACGGAATCCAGGGCAGCTTCCTAATTCAAGAAGTCTCCCAAGAAACCCTTAGCAGCAAACTGAGAAGCACACGCCTGAAATCCATGATGTAACAAGCAAGCCAATCTTTGAAGTAGCAAGTCCTTAAACTCGTAAGAAGCTATAAGCTCCTCCTTCGCCCGCTGGATGCGCTCTTCCAGGAGACGTTTACCCTTATCGCTCTCAGGAAAATCGTGAATTGCTTGTTTACAAGACTTCTTCACTGCAATATCTTTCTCCTTGATGAGCGGTTGCACTTCCAACTCCAATTTTTTTTGTTGGGCTACAACATCATCTCGTTGCAAGCAAAGGCGAGGAGCATCTTTACCAAGGGTCTCCACTTGTTTCTCCAAAACTAAGATCCGCACTGTCGAAGGCTCTCAATGGAGAGGAGTCTAAGAAGCTCCAGTAGGTGGCTAGTTAGAAGGACCACCTGAAGAAAGATAGAAACAGGGATTAAAACAAAAACGTTAGCATTACGATAATCGATAAGACAGAGATAACGTTACCTCTGTCAGGGATGAAGACAGGGATTTGAACCCGAGATCCCATCAAGTCAGGGAGGAAGACAAACGATCCTGGGTATCCCGTCATGTCAAGGTACCCATGTAAGTATTGTCAGCAGGTGGCATCAAACCCTGGAGGAAGGAACGACTCAAGTCAGCATCTCTCTCCCGCAACAGTGAGAAAGAGTCCTGCACCTCCCGAAAGTGCTGCTTCCTGAAGCCATCGCTTACCTTTACAACGTTTGAAAGAGGGAGGAATGCTGATGGTAGGGGACACCTGGTCATGCTCCAAAGGACGGTTGCTCTTGTCAGTATCCTTGATGCACAAGGAGGAGCGTTTAGAGGAAGACCCGGGAGGAGGCATCACCACGGCATTCCACGCTGCAGGAAACTCACCTGTTGCATCATCCTTGCGAAGATTGTTGAGATGTTGTTTGAGTTGGGAGAGTACCATGGCGTCTTCTGCAAAATGTAAAAATGGAGGCATCAATGCACAAAGCAAGACATGTCAAAAATATAATCACAACGAGAACGTAAAAGCTCATGAAATCCTCCCTGGAAGGGAATGCCAAGAGACGTGACCTGAGAAGAACTCTCTTCTCAAAAGGGATTTCTTTTCCCAAGTTACAATTATCTTCATAAATTTTGATTAAGAGACGTGATATCCTCTTGCTTTTTAAAAGTTATCATACTTTTGGGAATCTCTTTAGATAAGTTCTGACCCTGAAAATCTCTCAAGATGTAATTATTTTTTCCTCTGTCAGTGCTACTTATTTAACATCCCAGGAAATCCTCCAAGAGTGTTTTGCCGAGAAAGCTGATGAAGATAATGAAGTCGTACTCTAAACAAGTATGGTAAGATGAAGGAAGCCACTGAAGACCATTCTCTCTACTCTCTTAGCCCAACTTTCATTTTGAACTAAGAGAGTGGGGGGGAATTATGATGCATCCCATTTCCGACATCCCTTGGGCCTCAACCCGTTGAAAGTTTCGAGGAAAATAAGGTTTTATGAAGTCCCAAACCCTGGGATTGCGGCCAAAGCAGTTCAACACGTTGGAGAAAGATTCCCCACATTTCTAATTTAAATTTAAAGTTTTATCCGATGTAACAAAGTGGGGGGAGGAAAAATCTCCCACCCCACTTTCTCTCAACTACCCACAATCCCTAGAATTAGGGAAAAGTCCCACTAATAGATAACCCTAGAGATATTCTTAAAAGGGGAGATATAGCTGGTATCAGGGAGATTCATTCACATTACGAATATACAGAAGAAAAACCTCTCTTCTCTCTCTCTCTCTCTATTCTCTATCTCTCTCCAAATTCTCTCAGATTTCTGCATATTCTACAGGAATTTATCTTGAGAACGATAATTCTCCTTTTAGAGTTAGTTTGCAAATAATTTCATCATTACAACTCAAATTCCCTTATAAATAGGATGACGCGATTTTTGGAACGCATCAGCCGTATTTATATCCTATTATGTAGTATAATTTTACGGGGAATTAAGTAAAAATATTCTAAATTGATGGGAAGTTATTTCAAACTGCCCTTCTCATGTTCTAACAGGAAATGACATAAATAATCAATAAAAAAGTACATATAACAATATAAATTCTAAAGAGAAACAAAGAAAAAATAATAGTTTTCATAAATATTCAAAGGAAAGAAATTATAATACTTCACATTTAATCAGCATAAAAAGAAGTTTAAATGTGAATATATAAAAATATTTGACATAGCACATAAATGCTAAAATTCCAAAAAATTTCTATTTTGATTAAACATGAATATAGATCTAAAGAAATAAAAAAAATTAATAATCTATGAATAAAAAAAAAATTTGTTCCAAAAAAATAAATAAAAGGATTTTCAAATATTATTGAAATGTAGTTTCTATTTATTTGTTCAAAATGAAAAATACAAGTATTTCATTTTGAAAATATATAAATTGATAGATTGAAAATGCAAAAAAGAAAAGAAAAAAAATTCAAAAAATGAGTAAATATAGGAATTATAAATATTAATTGACATGTAATTTTAGGTTTTCATAAATTCTATTAGAAGAATAGCACAATAAAATATAAATAAAATATCAAATCAAAATAATAATAATGAAATACTAAGAAAAATAATAAATCAGTAAATACATCAAAACAAATGTAAACCACAATAAACTAATCAAATCCAAATAAACAAACAACATTAAAATATAACCAAACTGATAAACAAAGATGATTTTTGTAGAGAGTATGAACTAATACAATCATCAACAAATATTACATAGAATAATAAAATCGAAAAATTCAAAAACGAAATAGAAGAATAGAATGAAATGTGTAGAGAAGAAGGACGACGGACATAGGAGGAGGAAAAGAAGTTAGGATAAGAAGTGGTTTTATACATGCATCCAATTTATTTGGTAGACAATACTTTATCATTATGTAAAAGATATCACTATATATAATTGTTAAATTAATTTGATAGAGTAATTTAAGCAACCTATTTAATCCACCTTATATTTTTAAAATGTTTGACTTTAAATTTAAAATTGCAATAGCTTTTTATGAAAATTGTATCCATGATTAAATGATTAGCTATTAAAATGCAATTTTATGGAATTTGTATTATATTTATAAAATTAAAAAATTTGTACTATTAACCTCAATTAAAACTATTATTCAATTAAAAAAATTTAAAATTTTAAAAACTTAAAATTTGATCAAAATTAACAAATTTTGGTTAAAATACAGCGTTTTTATATATTGCAGTATAGTATATACTATAGAAATATAGATATAGATATAAATATATGAACCTTTTACTAGAATTAAAATATTTTTAAAAAAAGGAGCAATAAAAATTGAATCTCATGAGTTTTATTTGAATTTTAGGTGTTGCAATTAATTGTATGAGTTGAATTTGAATTTAAATTAATTAATAGATATTTTCCTAAATTTATCTATTCAAATAAATTGTACCATAAATTGATACTTTAACTGAGGACAACTCTCAAAAATCAATGGATATTAAAATTGTTAAATAAATAAATTAGTTTAATATCCATCAACCAATCACAATTTTTAATTTTAATTAAAATTTTTTAAAAAATAAACTCTCGTTATGATAATTTATAATTTGAGGAAGCTCATACTCTCTCGCCATGTTTCAAAGAATAATAAACTCGACATAAGTCTCTAATGTTCAAATTGAATAATTGATGATCAAAAGGGAACTGGTTCAGTCGTGCTAATTTTCCAACTAATTTAATCGACACGAGGAAATCTGGAACTATCTCTTCCCAGGAAAATGTTATTCTCAACTTGGTTGTTGTAGATTTTATATAAGGAGGGAAAATGACCATTCAGGAATTAAGAGAGAGAGAGAGAGAGAAATGGCTATGACTATAGTGACCGGAAATGACATCCCGGATGTGGAAGCTCCGCTGCTCGACGACGGAGCAGTGCTAGGTTCTGTCGACTTCAAAGGCCGTCCAGCCAACCGATCAAAGACAGGCTAGCTGCTGGAAATCTGCTTCGTTCATCATAGGTATCGTCGTTATAACCTCGATTCAAGAATTAAATTATTCGACAAATTACATTTACATGTGCTAAAGCAGTTGGTGAATTTAAAGAAGAGTTTGTCGAGTTTTATTTTTCAGGAAAATTTCCTTGAGGTTTCATTCCTA
Organism: Lantana camara; assembly: GCA_037501455.1. Taxonomy (NCBI): domain Eukaryota; kingdom Viridiplantae; phylum Streptophyta; class Magnoliopsida; order Lamiales; family Verbenaceae; genus Lantana; species Lantana camara. Next base: position 20,947,620 of record CM074855.1, on the reverse strand, counting down.
AATTAGAATTCATAATACAGTTTTAAGTTCTTTTTTTTTGTTTTTTTTTCAAAATCATTCTTTAATGAATGTTGTGGTATTGTAATTTCTATTTAGGCTTTCTTTTAGCTCTAAAAATGAATCGTTAGCTAGGAACTTAAGTACTTCTACTATCCGATCGATTATTTTGGTATTTACCACAAACCTAAAAAATAATTAATATCATTGACCCTGGTAAAAGAAAATGTGGCCAAAAACTGTATAAACTTTTATACCGAATGATGACACTATAAAACGAGACGCTTCTTTTTTTTTTTTTTTTTTGGGTACAAAAAACGAGACGCTTCTGATAGTTCGAACATGCATATAAAGAAAAATAATGAAGATTTCATATGAATAATAAAATCTTGGGTCTCATGGAGTAAAAGAAATTAAAAACGATAGTTTTATTTGTAAACAATTATGTCAAACCTTCAGTAATAAATAAACAATGATTTTAGTAAGATTTTATGACGTGCCACTCATGTGGCCTGAATAAATGTGAGTGGGCGTGAGTGATACGCGTCTTTTTCGGTCAATTTTTTAACGCCCGTTACCTAAAGGACTGAAATTGATAAATGTGGAATAAAAAAGGATGCAATGTGATAAATATTAAAAGATCAGGACCAAAATCGAATAAGGACATCTTTAGATGATGAAAAATGATATTTTCCCTTTAAAGTATTAACATACAAAATAAAAGTGTAAAATCGTGTATATGAGGTATTATGTTAATAAAATGGTCAGTGTTGGGAGGGAAGAGTGATGTGTTATGTCATTTCATATTTCTTCAAGTCTATTTTGGTAATTTCATCAAAAATGGATAGTGAAATCATATTATATATAAATTTGAAGTGGGGAGTTATTATTGATATTTTCTTCATGGAGGAGTGATGTCAAATTTATCTTGTACCTTAGGGAGTTTTGCCACATTCCCGCAATTTTAAATATATTAATTTTTATAATCTTAACCCTTATTATTAAATGTTAACCTTTCAAAATATGGGGAAGACTAGATGACTTATTATGATCTCATGTTTCAGGTTAGTGTACGTGTTTTGTTTTCGTTTCATTCACATACATGTACAACGTGTATAAATAGACAATTCAGATTAGGAGAGAGATTTTTTAAATTTTTTTCATATCATAATTATTTTTCTCTCTTAATTTGGGTCGTCTATTTATACACAAAATCTGTGTATATGTGAATGAAATAAGAAAGGAAAGATCAACCTGAAAGGCTGAAACAGCAAATCCTAAGTCAGACTAAATGGCCAGTCCAAGTAGTGACTTTAAATCATATTTGCTTTATATGTGTAAAAATCCATAATAGACTGTGAGACCATTAACCTAACGTAATTGTTTCACATGTATTCGAATTTTTTGAGTAGGCACCACTATGCACTTATATGGATAGGAAGACTATAGGTCCTAGTCATCCGACTAAATTCAAACCTTAATAAAAGCATTTAGAAACAGAAAATATTAGAGGGTGAGATTTGTGATAGGAGAATATTGATGGTTCTTCATCATGGTTCACAGGGGATCGGATTGTTATCTGTATCAACTGCATTTCGTTCATTTAACTCTTCCAATTGCAAAAACGACGCAAGCTTGGCTTGTTCTCCTTTTCTGCTTGAAGTCATTGCCTTCTTCTTCGCAATATACTTGGTAATTAGTATCATTTGGACAAGGAGGTTGCAGGCCTTGTGTACAAGCTCTTGGAGCCGATCAATTCGACGAGGACCACAAACAAGAGCGTAAAGCTAAAAGCTCCTTCTTCGATTGGTGGTACTTCTCTACGACTGGAGGCAATCGAGTAGCATTCATGGTTTTGAGCTACATTCAAGAAAATCTGAGTTGGGCACTTGGCTTTGGAATTCCATGCATTCTCATGTGCTTCATGCTAATCCTTTTCTTGCTCGGGTCTGCAACATATAGGGGTGCAAACAATCGCGAGTTTCGCGAGTCGATCTCAAGCTGGCTCGGCTTGAGATTGAAACGGGACGATCTCGATCCGAGCTCCAACGAGCCCGAGTCATGCATCGAGTCAATCTCGAGCCCCATGTGTCTAGGCTCGTGGCTCGCGAGCCGGCTTGCGAGCCTGTGCATATATTTATTTTTCAAAAATTATATATATGTATATTATGTTTTCTATTATATATATATATATATAATATTATATTATATTATAGCATATATACATTATATATTTAATTTATAATATATATATTAAAAATTATATACAATCATATATTTTATTATATTTATATATATTTAGTTTATAATATATGTATTAAAAAATTTATACAATCATATATTTTATTATATTTATATGACTTCAATTTTAAACAATATACTAAATACATATCATATATATATGTAATTTCATAATTTATATATGGTCCAATATTATATTATGTAAATATACATTTATATATCACATGTTATATTATATATATCTTAAAATATTAAGAATTTAAGGGTCGAACTCGATCTCGATCTCAAGTCCGATCTCGAGTTGGATTTGGCGAGCTAAATCAAGCCGAGTCGAGCCGATCTCGAGTTTGCCATGAGCCGAGTTCAAGTCGAAGAAATTCCGGCTTGACGATCTCGATCCCGATCCTGCATATCAATTTTCGAGCTCGATCTCGAGCCTGGTTTTTTAGCCAAAACTCGGCTCGGCTCGGCTCGGCTCGGCTCGACTCGTTTGCACCCCTAGCAACATATCGGTTTCGCATAAACTGTGACCCAAGGAATCCATTTTCCAAAATTGGGCGGGCTTTTGTGAAAGCAGCAAGAAATCGGCTGGCTGGCCCAATAGAAGAGGGAGCTCAGGGGATTCTTGGAACCGATTGCTCGAAAGAAGAGGGGAATGTTTGTAGCGTATAGCCGTGGGAGCATGGTTCGCCGTCGCGGTTACAGGGAACGGAACAGAGGCCCCCGGTCCAATTCTGTTGCAATGTCGCGGAACGATCGCGGCAAAAACGTATTTAATCTAGTAAGTTATCCCGCAATGTTTATGCTAGATAATATTGCATATATATTTATGTTTTATGCCAATACAATTGAGTTCTAATATTTTTATAATGAGCAACACATAGATAGTAAATATAATTTATGAATCTAATTCTGAATTACATAAATACAACAATATTAAAATATCATTCTAAAAATAAATTACTCATTGATAAAAAAATATCCTGATTTAGTTTAAAGAAACTTAAATAAAAAAATAAAAATTTGAAATATAAAATACAAATTCATAATTATAATATTTATGTGCTCCTATAATTTAATTGAAATTTATTATTATATAAAAGTGATGGGCTCATTTGTTACCCCAAAACCTTTGAATCTGTTTAAGAATTACTAAAAAAAAAAGCCCATTAAAGAGAAATGTAGCCCATAGGTTAGTTTCATATTTTAGTCGATTAGTTCTATTAATTTAATGAAAAACCTAGTTGTATCCTTCGTCTTCCTCGGTTCTACATATTGCAATGTTAGAAAGCGGCCGTTCCACCGCATGAAATCTCTGTTCCACTGATATAACGTCGAGGACCGCCGTTAAACGGCATGAAAGCGCCGTTAGTCAGACCCCCCCCGTTCCACTCCGGAATAGCGGAACGACAACCTCCTTTCCGCTTCCGTTACGACCGTTATTGTAGCACTCGGGACGAGGGCGCCATATCCCCCGCACTGTGAGTTCGGTCCACATATGAAATGGAATAATCCATACATAAACTAAACTCACAGCGAATGGAAGACAATGAAAAAGACTGTCCTAGCTAGGCGGATTCTAACCCTGGAACAGTTCAACCATAACAAAGGTGCGGAAGCAAAGCAATTATGTACCCAATATCAAGGCAATAAATGTAACTTCAATAGAAAAGTAAATACGGGTTCCACTAATCAAAGCATCTGTCCTAACCTGTCCCGAATCAATACAAGGCAATAGTATAAAACGGGTTCAGCTAAAGCTCTAGAAACCTGTTCCGAGTTTAATTCAATTCGATAAATAGCACACTAGCCCAATAAACAATTCAATACAATAACTAAATACAATATGCAATGAGTGTACAAGGTGCAAGACTCGATCAACGATTCTATGACACGACTCCCGCCTAGAAATCAGTGTCTACATACCCGGATTTTACAACTGTCAATTTATACAAGTTGTTGCAATTTAGGCTATTAGTGGCTCGACGAGTGAGCATGCATAATCTCCAACCAAACTCCGACCGTGTATAACGATTAAGTTCCAATTTAGAGGCGATCATGCAATCATTAGGTTTCAATCGTTACAATATAATCAATTCAATACAGTGCTTAATCAGTTCCATCCTTCTTCCTCCGAGACAAGGTTCGGGTAGCTAGCCCTTACCAACCATACATGGTGAGCATTAGGAACATGACTCATTTGCCTGGGATTCCTTCCTCCACCAATCCTCCTAGTGGATTCAAGGGTGATCCCAATAATGTGGAACTGTGCAAGAGTTTACAGTCGGCCCGATACCTCCCCGGCTCGCTCAATACACAAGTCCCAGGGCCCACAATCAATGTGCAGTACAATATCTCGCCAAAACAGGAAGGGTCAGTAAATAATAATAACAATAGGTTCAGTTCAATGAAAGTTTACTCGATTCATTCTTGAAAACAATATAAGTATAGCTATGGTTTTAGTCCAAAATCCATTCATGCAGGTTTTAGGGTTATATACATAACTAGAACGAAAACACCCTCACCTGACAATCGACGAAACAAGACAAGCGTGCAAGGTAGTCTTTACTCGATCAATAATCTCCACCCTGGAGAAGAACTGGACAAGAAAGGAAATAATGTGTACTCGTGAGAGGAGACTCAATAATGATACCAATTATGACGCACGACTTTGATGTGAAATGGCATGAAATAAATGGAACGATATACAAGATGATGAGCTAAGTCATGATCATGTTCTTGTATGCAATTAAGGGCAATTAAGTCAATTAGCACTTGCATTCAATAAACGAATTAAATTAAATTAAATTATATGAGTAAAACAATGTAATAACACTTAGACATGCAAAGGAAGTCACAAAATAACAATATACGAACAAAACACATAAGTGCACTAAGGCAGGGGCGGGAACGACCTCGCCCACTCCTGGAACGGCCATGCCCAGCAACTCCGCCCACGGGAACGGCCGTTTCGGTCCTACGCTTGAGCTGGGAATGACCGAACTCTCCCCACGGCTCTATAAGAAAATAGCCAAAATGGCCCCTGGGAAGGGCCGTTCCCAACTCCAGCTCACCACGGGAACGACCGTTCCCACCTGGTTCACCTGGTACGAAGCAGAAACAGCAACAATGGCGGGAAAGGCACACTTCACATACAAACACAGCCCCATAACGCTCCAAAATACACGAAATTCATACCACAGATCAATTAAAACACGTAGATCACATATTTGTACATTAGATACCGTAAAACAAGCTCGATCATATAGAACTCCCGACCCAGTTACTATTCACTATCTTCCCCAATCATCACATAGGCACAAATCCGAGGCACGAAAGATATTTTAAATCGAAGCATGTATCGAATAGAGCACAATTCTTACCTCAGGTTGTTGATTGGAAGGGTTGGATCTCAAAAACCCAAGCTTGAGAGCTTTGGTGCCAATTTGGGAATTTTCCTTCTCTTTTCTTCATGGAGCTATTGCTGATCGATCCATAAGTGGGGAGAAAAGATAAGGCTTGGCCCTTTTTAAGGGCCGGGCAAACGGGTCGGTTGAAACGGACAGTGTCAACGGTATCTGATCCAACCGTATCGGTTTTGAAAATGGTTAGGCAATAAAAAGGTTTTATAAAGTTAAAAGGTTATGTCATTGGATTTGAATCATCGAAATGAACTCAATAATAAGGTTGGAATTCGAATCCGAATTCTCGTGCTCAAGGTAGCTACGAAGGTCCGAAAACACCCTAATTAAAATTAGGCCCCTAACTTGCAATTATTGAACAATTGAGTCCAAGTACGATTTAAATAAATTCTAAAACGCATGTAATTAATAAAATTACACGTTGACACTTATAAAATACAATGTCACATCACATAATTATTGAATTAAACTCTCTCATGACGCCGTACCTGGCTTACCGGAAAACGGGGCGTTACAGTTATAAAGCCGTTCCGGCGAACCATGCGTGGGAGACATGGAAGATGCCAAGGCAGTACTTAGACTAGTCTCCATCTGGTCCTTGTGTTAGGGATACGCACTGTATCTGCACAAGCATCAATGCTATTCCCCAAACAAGGATTCACATTTGACCGTTACATCATCTGTGGCTTTCAAATACCATCTTCTTTGCTCTAGTCCCTCACAACCTTATCCATCATCTTCTGCATTCCTATTTACGACTGTCTTCTGGTCCCTATGATGCTAGCTATGATAAAGAAACCCACAGGCATAACAATGCTCCAACGAATAGGTACGGGGTTGTTTTTATCCCTTTTTTCCATGGTAGTTGTAGCACTTGTTGAGGGGCGGCACCTTGCTGATGCTGCTGCTGAATACGGGCTAGTGGATGAGCCGGAGTCGATGATACCAATGAGTGTGTGGTGGCTTGCACCTCAACATTTGTTAGTCGGAATTGCTGACGTATTCACTAGAATTGGTCTTTATGAGTTTTTCTATGAACAGGTTCAAGGTGAAATGAAGAGCATTGGTGTCGCTCTATACCTTAGCATATTTGGAATGGGGAATTTCTCGAGTAGTTTCCTGATATCTGTCATTGAGAAGGTGAGTGGCGGAGATGGCCACGGTGATAGTTGGTTTTCGAACAACTTGAACCGAGCACGTGTCGACTATTTCTATTGGTTGCTGGCAGGGCTTAGTGTTGTTTGCATGGTTGTCTATGTTTACTTTGTGTTGGTGAAAATACAAGTTTACAGTTGAAAATGACGCGGATATCTCGCTCTCTTTAAGGAGATTCAAGCCTTTAGTGATTCCTCTTCCCTTATTTATAGATATCAGACTCCTCTTAGTCACAATTACTCTTTCTTTTCTTAACCTAGATTTGTTCTTATCTTCAAGCTTAGTTATGAGATATTTCATAGAATCTCATATGTGCTAACGTCTCTTGGTTTTACTTTCACCGGTTCGCCTCACGCCACTTCCTCAGTTTGCCACCTGATAGAGAACTGACCAGTCTACTCCTCAAGCGAGTTGATCTTAGGTTTGATTCCATTATAGGCCTAATAAGTATGTCCCCAACAATCACTAATTTTAGTATAATTACCTTAACAAAATATCCATCTCTCAAAACTGTGGGTTTGGCATATCATCATTTTCAATATTACCTCCTTTCCTAAAAATCTCCATCTTCTTCCCATCTTCTTTCTATTTTTCTATTTGATTTCACAATCGAAAAATGCTCATTGTAGTTTTAGCTAAAGTTCTAGCATCTGCACCCCCAATTAGTTCCTTAAGTTGTTTATACTTTCCATGCCCAAAATTCTACTAACCTACTGCTTTAATTCATTTGACACATAAGGTACGAACAAGACATGTAATCTGCTGAAATTTAATTTGAGACCCAACTCCTCGCAAAACACCTCAACCACTCTTTGAATGCACTTCACTCCATCCACGGTTGCTTTGGCTCCCAATATTAAGTTGCCCATAAAAAGCAACTTTGAGATGTGAGGCCTTTTCTGACATACCGTAATTGGCTTCCAGGTCTGGCTGAAATGGTCTCCTCAATTATATACGTAAGTTGTTCCATGTAGAGTATAAGTAAATAAGGTGAGAGTGATTGCCTTATCTAATGCCACACATCCGTATAGCCTCCGTCGGTTCACCATTCTATAGAATTTTTGATTGTATCCTCTACATTCTGCTCATAATGATATTGATGATTTTCTTCGAGAATTTGAGGAAAGTTAAAGTTTTTCTCAAAAAATTCTACCGAATTTTGTCGTACTCCTTTTCAAGATTCAATTTCAGCACCATGCTCTTTTTTATTGTTGGAGTGATGTAGCATTCATAACACTTCTTTAGGCATCAAGATATTGTAATGGGTGTCTCGGCCGGAAATGAAGCTTTTTTGGTTCGTTCCCATAATTTCTTTGATATATGGCTTAAACGGAGTATAATCATCTTGGTAATCATTTTTTAGCAATACATTAACATAATGGCCCGAAATTAGCTTATTTTTCTAGAGCATTAATTGTTTAAATTAGACAAATAAACAATTGATAATCCTTCTTTGGAATTGATTCTCTCTCCATGCAATCATTGATGAAGTTCACTATTGAGTCTCCAACTATATCTTAATAGGTTTTAAAAAAGTAAGTTTGGAAATCATCTAGTCCCAGCTCTTTGTAAAGGTGCATGCTCTTTACTATCCTCAAGATTTTCTCATTTGAGGTCATTCTTACCAAGTTATTTTTCCGCTAACACCTTAGGGTCGTTGGCACAAGCTAATACCAAGACTCATCACCTCTTTAATGGTATCTCCACTGAATAGTTTGGTGTAGTACTCCCAAGTATGTGGCTTCAGTTGATCATTATTGGTTGCCCATTCATTGCTTATTTTGATAGCATTCATCTGGTTTATCATTCTTCTCGTTTATGGTTGAGAGATGAAAGAAACGTGCACGTTTATCACTTGGATTGGAGCCAATTAATTCTTAACTCTTAAAACCAAATAATCTCTTCTTGTTGTAATAGTTTGTTAGATCCTGCTATAATTTGTTTCTCCAAATATTTTGAATATTTACCTTGCTTGGCTCATGCATAATGCTCTGAAAATTCTTTGTATTCCTTTTTTTTTTCATTTTTTCGCTTTTCGAGCACATTGAAAATTATTCAAGGATCATTATTTTGAAGTAATGATCCCAAGTCAAAATGTCCTTCAAGTTTTGATTCGGCCAATAAGTCATGTATTGTTACTTTGGAAAATGTAGATCTAAATTGATAATTGTTGTACCAACCTCATTCAAATCAAATTCGAAAATTCTCCATATCGTTTCTTAAGCTGACACTCTGATAAGGCCAAAATACACTCTAGCCACGTATGCGACACGTGGCCCAATCAGAGCATGACACCTCGGCATCTCAAAGACTGTATCTCAGTCTCCCCCTTGAAGGCCAGTCGTTACCCTCGAGGGACTATCCGCTTCATCTTGAAAGAAAGTCCCGACCTCTTCCTCAAGCGGAAGTACAGGGCTGGCGATACAACTACAAGGTGGACCACGAGGGTGCCTCTGGGTTCCCCCTCGAGGTTTAGCCCATGACTGAAAAGGCGAAGCCACTCGCCTCACCTCTTTGGGCCCAGATGTCCCCTCGGACCTGCGAGCCTCCAAAGCCTATATCAAACCCGAGCATGCCTGGCCCTCAGTAACAACCTAATAACGCTCATTGACAAACAGTACATCAACGTGCCCCGCCACTGTTGCCCGTCACCAACCTTTTTGCAGGCTTTTCCAGGAAGTTCTTTTCAAATGCTCCTTATTACGCCACGTGTCTAAGGCAACACCAATGCAGGACCACTTGGTGACAATTACCAAAAGGGCCCTGAACTTCAACTATAAATACTCAAGATCACTCATACTCTGTAAGCAAGCTTCATACATTCAAGCTTTGTTTTACTTCCATCTTCTTCTTCATCACCTGTAAACTGACTTGAGTGTCGGAGAGCCAAACTGGGTCTCACCCCCCATTTCCCCAGCTTGGCCTTCTGACTGTTTGCGTGTTTGTTCCTAGCAGGTAGAACCCACTTCATTCCGGTGACCCTCGCCTGAGCTTTTGATCTATGTTTCCCCATATTACAAATTCTAAAGTGTTGGAGTTTGCCATATCGGATCAGATCCCTTCATTTTTGGCGCCGTTTGTGGGAAACCGATCTTCTTCTCTTTCTTTCCTTTCTTTGCTAGTTGAAAAACAAACACCCAATTTACCACGGTTGTGACTACGAGATCTGGTGTTGTTGGGGATGGAGGTGATCCCTCCCCCAAGGTGACGATGACAACGTGCTTGTCTCTGGTGTCGCCGGAGTTGTACCCGTTGCCGGAGGGGTCCCCCTCACTGCGGGACCCGACGGGCAGAAAAAGGAAACCAACCTAGAGCAACCCGCTACTGGAGTTGCAGGGGGATCTGGCTCCAATGTCCCCCTGAGCTAGCCTTCTGCCGCAACAGGTGCGACTATTCCATAATGGTGCCACCGCTTAGGTACATGCTCGCGCCGCCCAACATGATGCCCGCCATTCTACCATATCACACCGGGATGATGCAACTCCCAGTTATCATCCCCAAGGAAATCGAGGGGGTGGAGATGCTCCCCATGACGCAGAGACAGCTACAAGCTGTCTATGCCCAGTGCGAAGTCCAGGCGGCTCAGAATGCCTGGAAAAATTTCATGGCCACCTACTTCCCCTCAGGTCAAGCTGCATAAATCGCCCCTTCCATAGGGGGATGGCAGATTCAACCATGATGGCAGATTCACCCACTCATGGTTGCTCAAGCCGTGTTATAGGCTCGGCCGCCACCAGCGCCGCTTGTCAACACAAAGGAGGCCCTCCCCCTCCCCCGAGAGGAGTAGAAGAACGATCACAGGCTGACAAGGGAAAAGAGCCTGTGGATCGGATTGACGTTGATGTTGAGGCTCATTCACAGGCCTCAAAGAGGGGTATCAAGAAAGATGGAGAAGACCCCAACCTATTCGCAGCTATGCAAGACCAGCTCTAAGGTTTGCAGAATATGGTGGAACAGCTCTCTCGAGTGCGGTTTCAAACCCCCCAAGCTGGGGGCGAGAAAGCCAAGGCCAGAGACGCACGCCGCCATATAGATAGGAATCACACTCCTCAACACAGGGAAGAGGAGGAGAACTACGAGAATTATGACAACGAGGAGGGATGTTATCATCCCCTTGCGAGGGGCTCTCCCCTCGTGGAGGAAGTTTTGATGGCCCAAGCAAGAATGGGCAAAGTCCCCACCTCCATCAATCGTTATGACGAAACTACTGATCCGACCGAGCATCTGGATCATTTTGTACATTTGATGCACCTTTACGAGCACTCTAGTCACTACTAGGCCAAGGTGTTCGTCACTTCCCTCGTGGGCATGGCGTAGGATTGGTACAAGCGATTGCCACCCCGCTCGATTAGGGGGTACAAGGAGCTCACTAGTGCTTTTCTAAATCATTTTAATTATTTGAAGGCTCCAGTGACTGCACCCACGGCGCTATATAATCTGGCTCAGGGTGAAAATGAGTCTCTCTGGTCTTTCTTCGGATGGTTTAATAAGGAGCTGCTGGTAGAAAGGCCTTCGATGGACTTTCTCTGTAACGCCCCAATTTCCGGAAGTTCAGGTAAGCACGCCACGAGTGGGTCTTTGGGAGTTGGGAGATTTAAATTTAACTATTTCATTTATTTATTTATAACTTTCATCATATTATATGCATCACATCTCTTTACATTTATATAAATTGTTATTCATGAGAATTATATGAACTAGTTGACATATATGATTTAATTGTATTAAATGTCCTTATTTGCTCTTTTGTGTGAATTCTTGTACTTAATTGTATTTCATGAATTGGAGTTAAGTGATCTTTTGCGTAGAGATAGAACTTACTTGCATTAATTCAAATAAATGGAGGACTTATGTGCAAATAGGGATGAAGCTCACACTTTCATGCATGACTTTGTGGCATATCTTATATCATCTTATTTCTTCCACCTTATTCCATCATATTTCATTCATTCAAAGAAGAGAAATCACACACACTTACACCTATTAAATACCGACATTTACACCAAGAAGAGGAAGGAAAGATTTCATCAAATTCAATCTAGATATTGAGGAATTGTGAAGTTGGGAGAATCAACATCATCATATCTTCATCTCATCATCTGATTCTTGGATTCAAGGTAAAGCATGGAAATTTGGAAATTCTTGAATTATATGATTGAGTAGGGTTATGAATTAATTGATGAATTCTTGCATGTTGGGAGCTAGATTCATGCTTAGGAGTGAAAAGGAATTGAAGTTGGCATTAAAATATTAAGTTTCATGGAAGTTGGAAGCATGAGTTATATATGGGGTTTCATGATTGAATTTAAGTGCTTTGATGCATATTTCATGATTTGTTTGGTGTATGCTTGAAGTATAATGTGTATTGGATGTGTTGAATTAATTATTATGGATTGACTTGGCTTTAGATGATGTTTTGTGGTGTTTTGGCATGAAATCCCCTGTTTTTCCCCAGTTTTGCTGCTGCTGCGTACTTGGTCACGCCCGCGACCTGATTTATGTGTAAAATTGGTCGCACCCGTGACCCCATTTTGGCCAACTTTCGACTTTTGGAAAATTGCATGAAAAATTCGGAAAAATATTAGGTCGCGCCCGCGACCATTTTGTGAAGGGTTTTGGTCGCGCCCGCGACCCCACCAGAATCTGCATTTTGTCCAACTTCAGACTTACGCCATTTTCACCTCGCTTTGAATTAGAAAACGTGCCATATACCGTTGGAAAGGCCTTTGTGTCTAGTTTCATACCCAATAAACAAAACTCAATTCTAACTTCTAGAACTCAAGTTATTTTGGGGTTTTCTACAGTGTGTGCATTTTTATAAATTGTCGATTTTTGCCAAACTTCACCAAAACCTTTTATATTGCATTCTTTTCATTTCCTCGGCCCCGTATGTGACTTACATGACTTTTATGCTTACTTAAGTGATAATTATGCTCCTATTTGACACTTCTTGATACTTTATTTGGGAATTTGGGCACATTCATAATATTTATTGATTGTAAACACATGATTGACACCGTATGACATTGCCGTTCATCTTAAATGGTTCATACGAGTCGAGTCTCACCTACACTTGTCCTTGTTACACAGATCACAATCCCAGAGTCGAGGAGCCCGCTCTTTAGAGTTTCTTTCCACTTTTGTTGGTTGGTGAAGGTGAGGTTTTAATTTCTAGTTATAGAACCCTTATAACCCTATGTGAATTTTCGGCCAAAAGTATTTCTATATCTATGGATTTCAAACTTATGATTTTCAAATGATTTCATAAAACGGATTGAACAAGATTGATTGATTGTCTTTGGCGAGTAACTATTGTTCATGTTGGGCCCCGAGGGTAGTGCATGGAACCAACCGGGAAAGCATGGGCTGAAAGGTAACTCCTGCACTATCCTCACCATTTTGGGATCACCTCGGAATCCACCAGGAGGTTTGGTGGAGGAAGAAATCCCGTGCGTGGGAGTCATGTTCCCGACGTACACCATGATTGGATGGTTGGGTCTTGCAAAGCCACCATCACCCGGAGGAAGAAGGGATCCTGAAATTGCTACGTGATTGCACATGAATAACTTGTATGATCACCTAATAAATTGAAATGTTCATGATTGTACACTTTTGGAGTAAGGTTGGAGAATGCCCTCACTCGTCGGGCTACGTATTGAATTGATAATTAAATGAATTGTGAAATTGATTCAGTTGTAATCTCGGGCGAGAATTCCTTCTATTCTTAAACTTATATTGTGTTTCCTATAAAATCTTACCCGAGGTTATAGCTTGCGTGATATGTGTGCTTATATTTATTTAAACCCCTCACTCAGTCTGTGGTAGATTGACACCTCATATTTTCAGGTTTGCAGATCGAGTGCTAGGCGGGGTTTGGGTCAAGTTTTACTTCTTTCGGGTCTAGCATTGTCTACCTCATGCTTTGTGTACATTATGGTTAATTACAACTCTTGGGACATGTATTGGTACCTATGTTTATATTTTGGCTCATACTAGAAAGTTGAACTTATAGTTACGTAAATATTGTTTTGAAATGTGGAATTAGATCATGAAATGAACGTATAATGTTATGCTTCCGCTTTTGGTTATACATTGTCGTATTAATTGAGGGTTAGCCCGCCTAGCTAGTGTTGTGTGTTTTTTTATTGTCTCCCGTTCGCTATAGGCTTGATTCATGTATGGGTGCTTGTTCCATATGTGGATTGAACTATAGTGCGGGGGATGTGGTGCCCTTGCGTTAAGGGTGCTACATTCTCATCCATGTGTTATTCAAGGCCATCAACCACAAACATTATCTGAGCAATGCATTTGCCGAAGCCATTGTCAAAGGAAGGCCCACGTCCCTCATGGCAATGAGGGAGATCGTAGAGCCATTTTTTGCGCTCGAGGACACGTACAAGTCCAACACTCTACGACCGTCGGGCCACCATAAGAGCGACGGAGGGCGAGATGATCATAAAGAACGCCGCAAGTCATCCCCACCGCCTCGCAGGCACGAGCGCATTCCCCTTAATCGGTCCATTTCTGAGATCTATTCCCTCTCAGATAAAAAATTCTTCAAGAGGCCCCAGAAACTGAGGGAAACTGAGGCTCAAAGGTGCTCGGGAAAGTATTACGCCTTCCAGAAGCAAAAAGGGCATGACACGGATGAAAGTCGGCAGTTGAAGAATGAGATACAAAGGCTCATCGCTGGGGGCCACCTGAAAGAGTTTGTCAAGGTTTTGGAACAATAAGACGAGCATTGTAATAAGCGAGCCAAGAACAAAAGGAGAAGTCCCTCGCGCTCGAAAAGCCCCCGAGGGCGCCGCCCAGAAAGCAGAAACACTGGCAAGCAGAAAGTGCCCGAGGTGGAGAATGCACCCTTCGCAGTAATCTATATGATTGTTGGGGGCTCCTTGGGAGGGGATTCCAATACCTCTCGCCGCCGCTATGTTCGAAGCTACGACCAATGACCCTCGATGCTGAAACAAGTTTATACCATCAAGGAAGCGAGCGCCCCCAGGGAGAATAAGGTAATAGGATTAACAGAGAAGGACCTAGAACACATTGTAACACCCCATGGGGTCAGTGAAACCTCTGACTGCCCTGTGGTGGTTAGCTTAGACATTCATAATCATGTTGTAAAGAGGGTTCTGGTTGATAGTGGAAGCTCTGTGAATGTTCTCCCTTACTCTACTTTTCAAAAGATGGATGTCACAAACATCCCCCTCGAATCCCTCAAAACAGCCCTTATTGGCTTTGGAGGTTCCGAGGTTGTCCCTCGCGGACAAATTCGCTTGGCCATCTCTTTTGCTCGCGCCCCATAGCGAAAGACCTTGATTGTCACTTATGCAGTAGTGGAGATAGAGATCCCTTACAACATCATAATCGGCCGCCCCGCCCTCGTTGATTTCAAGCTGGTCATCTCCACCTACCATCAGAAAATCAAATTCCACTCTCCCGAGGGGACGGGAGAGATTCTCTATAATGTCAAGGAAGCGTGGGAATGTTACATGTTGTCCCTCAGAAAACCAAAAGCCGAGAAGACCTTCCAGATTGGATCCACCAAAAAGTTTGTGGATTTCCCCAATTTAGATGAGGATGGTCCGACACGAAAGAGAGTGAGACTCAATAAGAAGAAGAATAAAAAGAAAGGCGCCCAAGAAGAAGAAAAGCCTGAGGGTGGCCCCCCAGGAGCAGTGAGAGCATCGTCCTCGGAAGAGGACCAAGATGACGACAAGCCCGAGGGCGGGAACGAGTGCCTCACGGGCAAGAAAAGGGCCCTCGAGTCCCCTCGCCCTGAAGTAAGCATAGAACCCACAGAGAAGTTCCTGACCATTGAACTGGAGCCTGGTAACAAGGAGAAGACCACGCAAATAGGCTCAAGCCTCTCAGGACCCTCACAGATCATGATGATAGATTTCTTGAGGGAGAATATACACGTTTTTGCATGGAAAGCGTCAGATCTCATAGTGATTGATCCTAGTGTCATAGTTCACAGGCTCAATGTGGATCCTACCGTCAAGCCCATCAAACAGAAAAAGAGAGAGACTAATGGATTTAGAAGGAAAATTATCGAGGAAAAAATCAACAAGCTTCTCGAAGCTCAATACATTGAAGAGATCTTATACCCAGAATGGTTGTGCAATGTCGTTCTCGTGCCAAAAAGTGCAAATAAGTAGCAAATGTGCAATGATTTCATAGATTTCAATAAACCCTGTCCCAAAGATCTATACCCCTTGCCTCGAATTGGCCAACTGGTGGATTCAACAGCTGGTTGCGAATTAATGAGCATGATGGATGCTTTCCCAGGGTATTACCAGATTCTTATAGCTCTTGAGGATAGCCCGAAAATGTTATTTGTGGTTCATATGGGGGTCTACTGTTTCTTGGTTATGCCCTTTGGATTAAAAAACGTAGGAGCTAGTTATCACCGCCTCGTGAATAAAATATTCGAGAAGAAAATAAGGGGATCAATGGAGGTCTACGTAGATGACATAATTGTCAAAAGAAAGTGGCAGCACTCTCATCTGGAAGACTTGAGGTGAACTTTTGACATATGACGCCGGTATGGCATGAAACTGAACCCCTCCAAATACACGTTTGGAGTTCGAGGGGTCAAGTTTTTGGGATATGTGGTCAGCCAACGCGGAATTTAGGCTAATCCTGAGAAGATCAAAGCCATCATGGAAATCCCCTCCCCTCAAAATATCAGGGAAGTACAGGTCTTAGTGGGAAAGATAATCTCTCTGAACAGATTCATATCTCGCTCGGCGGATCGGAATTTGCCATTCTTCAAAATTCTACGTAATGCAAGGAACTTTGCCTGGGCAGAGGAATGTGAGAAAGCACTACAAGATAAGAAAGCCTATCTCTCATGTGCACCTTTGTTAACCAAACCGATCGAGGGTGAAAACCTCTTCATCTACCTCTCGGTTTCCAAGGAGGCAACGAGTGCGAACCTCGTGGCAGTGCGCGAACGCAAACACTTGCCTGTCTATTATTTGGGCAAAAGTTGTTAGTGTGTAATTTGTGCTACAATTGCTTTGATTTTCCCCCTTGTGATTAACTGAATATGTGCTTAATTAAGCTTAATTGTGGCTTTATAGGTTTACTGGAGCTAAAATGGAGAATTAATGCAAATCTAGACTAAAAGAATTGCCAAGTGCAGAAAATGAACTGAGCCATGACCTTAAGCCATGATCATCCTTTAAGCTAAGGGCGACGTAGCAGACACCCAAGTCAACAGTGGCGGCTAACTCTCCTTTTTGACGAATTGAGCCACTTGCATCAGCTTTATACAGTTTTGTGCGTCTCAAGGCATGCAATTATAATACTTAGACTTTCTAATGGAATCTTGGCCTTAAAGTGTGTGCCCAACTTGCAAAACTGGAGGATATAAGCAAGATTAGGAAGTAAAGCAACACAATTGAACTTCGGGGAGCTGAAGGAGGAAGCACACAGCAGCTGCTGCTGCTGGAGCAGAGCAAAAACAGGGGCTGAATCCCCTGTTTCGATTAAGAGCAAGATTTCCTCTTCCTTTCTTCTTTTTAGTTGAATTTCATGGCTAGATTTTGAAGTACTTTAATATATCTTTTGTAGCTTGATTTAGTTGATTTACTTTCAGTTCCATATCAGTTTGTTAGCTATATATATTGTAGCACCCCGTGACGCGAGCACCACATCCCCCGCACTATGAGTTCGGTCCACATATGAAATGGCTAATCCATACATGAACTAAACTCACAGCGAACGGAAGACAATAAAAAAAACAGTCCTAGCTAGGCGGAATCTAACCCTGAAACAATCAACAATGACAATTGTGCGGAAGTAAGGCAATTATCTATTAAATATCCATGGAATGAATGCAAGTTCAAGGAAAGTAAATACGGGTTCTACTAATGCAATGAACCTGTCCTAACCTGTCCCGATTCAATTCAATACAATAACATAAAACGGGTTCAACTAAAGCCCTAGAAACCTGTCCCGATTTCAATTTAATTCAGTAAGTAGCATACTAATCCAATAGCACATTCAATACAGTAATTAAAATACAATATGCAGTGAGTGTAAGTGGAGAGACTGGAACAGGACTCGAAAGGAAAGACAAGACACAACTCTGACTCCCGCCTAGCACACCACCTGCAAAACTGAAAAGTGAGGTGTCAGTCTCCACAAGACTGAGCGAGGGGCAATATATATATAAGCGCAAATAACATGCAAGTTGTAACCTCGGGTAAGGTTTTATAACAGAAACAAAATAGGTTCAATAATACTTTGAACTCGCCCGAGATTACAACTATCAGATTAGACACTTCAATCAATTTCAATCAATCAATCAGTGGCCCGGCGAGTGAGGGCAATTCTCCAACCTTACTCCGACAGTGTACAATAGTTTAATTATTCAATAATTAGGTGATCAAGCAATCAATTACAGTGCACAATTAGCAGTTTCAATAGCTCCTTCACGCCACCCAATCAATCTGGATTGCAAGGTCCCCGTCGGTATTGTCCGCTTTGGGTGGGAACCAGACCCCGAAGGGAACCACCCTCACGGTTTTGTTTCTCGTTGGTGGGAACCAGACCCCGAAGGGAACCACTAGGAGAAGGCCTCACTACCCAGTCTCATTGAGCATAGGATTCATGAGTCCCTATGCCCGGAGCTCCTTCCTTCCCTAATCTCCTAGGGAATTCAGGGGCATCCCAATATGGTGAGAATAGCGCTCGAGTTACCCGTCAGCCCTTGCTTTCCCGGTTGGCTCAAGCCACTACCCTCGGGCCCACAGTGCACGGTACAATACTCGCCAACACAATCAATACAGTACAATTCAATAGATCAGTGGAAAATCAATAGAGTTGAGAAACTATAGATATATAGATACCTTTTAGCTAAAAGTTCATGTAAGGGTTGTAATGGTTCTATGTATCTAGAAATTAAACCTCACCTGACCAGAGACAGAACAAGACAACATGCAAGAAGGTGTTCACTCGATCGAAGATATCCGCCCTGGAGAAGAGCTGGACAAGAAAGGAAACAATGTGTACTCGTGAGAGGAGACTCAATAATGATACCAATTACGACGCACGGGATTGATATGAAATGGCACAAAAGTCATGGGGCGATACATAAGATAATAAGCTAAGTCATGATCATGCTCTTATATGCAATTAAGGGCAATTAAATCAATTAGCACTTACATTCAATAAACGAATTCAATTGCATGAAATTATGCAAGTAAAACGATGTAATAATACTTAAACATGCAAAGGAAATCATGAAATAACAATACAAGAACAAAACACATAAAAGCACTGGAACAGTGCCGGGAACGGCCCCGCTAGCTCTGGGAACGGCCATGCTAAGCAGTCCCGCCCATGGGAACTGTCGTTCCGGTTCCACGCTTGAGCTGGGAACGGCCGTTCCCAGCTCCCCGAACTCCTCCCCGTGGTTCTGTAAAGAAAAGGCTGGTAAGACTCCTGGGAATGGCCGTTCCCAACTCCAGCACAACACAGGAACGGCCATTCCCAACTGGTTCGTCCAAGAAGAAGCAGAAACAGCAACAATGGCGCCTGGAGCACCATTCATACACCAACACCTCTCCAAACCACTCCAAAACACACGAAAATAATACTACGGACCAAGTAAGACACGTAAATCACATATATACACATTAGAACTCGGAAAACGGCCTTGAACACAAAGAACTCATACCTCGGTTACTATTCATCATCTTCCCAAATCATCACATAGGTATAAATCCGGGGCACGAAAGCTACAACAAATTAAAGCACGTAACGAATAGAGCACAAATCATACCTTAAGTCGTTGATCGGACGGTTGGATCATGAAAACCCAAACTTGAGGTCCTGGAGCTAAAAATGGGAATTTCTCCTTCTCTCTCCATGGCTGATGATTGATCGAACAAAATGGGGAAAAAGAATAAGGCTGGCCCTTTTAGGGCTGGTCAATCGGGTCGGTAAAAACGGGTAGGGTCAAGCGGTAACCGGTCTAACTGGATCGGATTTAGAACGGTTGGGCAATCAAATAGCTTTAGAAAAAATAAAAGGTTAAGTATTTGAATCCGAATCACCGAAACGAACTCAATAATAAGGTTAGAATTCGAATCCGAATTCCAGGGCTCAAAGTAGCCATGAAGGCCTCAAAACACCCTAAATAAAATTAGGTTCCTAACTTGCAATTTATTGGACAATTGAGTCCAAGAACAATTTAAATAAAATTCTAGAGCACCCATAATTAATTAAATTACACGTTGACACGTTTAACATGCGACGTCACATAAATCACATAATTACTAAATTAAACTCTCTCGTGACGTCGTACCTGACTTGTCGGGAAAACGGGGCGTTACATATATTCTGTAATATGAACAACAGCTGAACCTCTATTTCTAGTTAAGTTATTTCTAAGATTCATGCTATGATTTGTGAGATCTAATTGTTTTCCATGCTTTCGATCCTTGGTATGTTGTATGCATCTGATTTTATTGATATAGGTATATTGATAGATGATTAATTTGGCCAATTTATTGTCTTGAAACTTACCTTGCAAACCGCATAAACTGAATTGATCCGTAATTGTCAATTTAAGAATGCTAAGGGTTAACTATCGTCGGGGCTTACCTCCATGTTTGCTTACGTATGATAGCGTGCATGCACAATACTTTAAACATTCCAAGCTTCTTGAGTTTATTGGCTAGGGTCGGTGCCCTTTTCGTGCTTTAAGGCTGCCATTAAATTAAATCTTGAGATCGTATCTACGGGATTGTTTATTGGTTAGGGAGTTGGTTAACGATCGTATCTTAATCACCAAATAAGTTAGAAAGGACGAGGTTGTCAGAGCTTGTTGACGCTATAACCGGCCTATCAATGGATTTTAAGCTTATTTATGCATCAATGATCAGATTATAAACATGAATCTAGAGAATAACTTTACTAGAATTCCATTTTCACTTATCCTTTTAAGTTTATGTTCTTTAGTTAGTTTATTTAATTTCAGTTTGTTCTTTATTTCCTGCACTTAGTTAGTTTCGTTAACCTCCCCCCTTTAGTTTTTGTTGTTTGTTTGCTTGGCTATCAGAGAATTATAGAACCATCCACTATACACAATTTATTGAGTTTGGTAGTTTAGGAATATTATTTGGTGGATTCGGCACCCATCAAATTTCTGGCGCCGTTGCCGGGGATTGGTTCTAATTGGTTTTGTTTTTCCTTTGATAGCTTAGTGTTTCTTTTTGTGCAGAGAAGTCAGTTTAGGGAATCAACAAGTTGCTGTCATTGATGGCTGCATACACTCAAAAAGATGTTTGTGAAATTTGCACGAGTGACCATCCAACAAACGAATGTCCTTTGTTCCTTGATGATCGTTTTTCTCATTTTTGGACCATAACCGAGCAATGTGGAGTTTGCACAGGCCCTTACCACACTGATAGATGTCCCTTGCTTGATGAGGAACTTCTTCCAAAACCAACAAAGCAAGATTGTGATTTAGGCACAATGTTTCGACCCCACAACAACATCCGTCATCTTCCAATTCAGGTATGTCTCTTGAGGATATGTTTAAAGATTTTATGACTAATGCACAACAATTTCAACAGGAAACTCAGACAAGCATGGAACAAAAGTGGCAATTCCAACAAGAGACCCGTAATAACATGCAACAGTTTCAAAAGAAGTTGGAAAATCAAATTGGAGAATTAACTTCCTCGGCGAGAAGATTAGAAGATAAAGAATCAAAACTTGAGCTACTTGCAGAAAAATGGACGAGTTATGATGACCAATCAAGAAATGAAATGGTAGTCCAGAAAGCAGAGGCTGAAACATAACGTACCATAGCAGTCCAGAAAGTTGATGAAGAAGCAGAGCAGGACTGTACAACAGATATGAACATACCTGACTCAAAGTCAGTGGAAGGGTAAGGGCTTTCGCAGTCTTCAAGATGAGACCGGACAGGCGCATTTCGCATCTCCTAGAAGCGGAAATGACTCCTCCATTTTGAAAAAACAAAAATTCAAGCCGGGGACAGCTAGAGCTGTTCCAACTAATCCATACTTTTCCTTTCCTCTCCTTTCAGTCGAGCCCTTTTTAGGCCCTCTCCTCAGAGAGTCGAGCTACTTCGTTACCCTGATGCTGCCCAGAAGTCTGATTGTGACCATGGCTTAAGGTCAGACGAGGAATCCAGACCTTCTATACAATCTCAACCTTTGATCAGCCCAAAACCAACTGTACAGAGGTATGTTAAGTTTCAAAAATATGAATAAGAGTTCCAAAATGATGAATCAAAGTTCCTAAAGGCACTTTACAATGTTGAGTTAAATGTTCCATTACTTGATGTAATTAAATCTATGCCTCAACAAATGAATTCTCTTGAAGAATTATGTGCAACTAAAGAAAGCATGCCTTGTTATGGGAAGGTAAGTATTGGAAAGCATTTCTCTGATATCCTTCAAGAAAAGATACCTCAAGTGAGTAATGTTAAAGGTTTATTTGCTCTTCCATGTAAGATAGGAACTATTGGGATTGATAGAGCTTTATGTGATGGTAGTTCCTCTATTAATTTGATGCCTTTGTCTATTTGCTCACACTTGCATCTTAATTCCATGAGAAAAACAGGTCTGATAATTAAACTTGATGATGGAACAATAGTTTATCCTAAGGGCATATTGGAAAATGTTTTAACTCAAGTTGATGGCATGATCTTTCCCATGGACTTTTTGGTAGTTGATAACTCATTTGATGTTTTGTTAGGAAAGCCCTTTCTTGATATATCTAAAACAAAAATCAATGAGTTTGATTACACACTCACAATGGAATTTAATGGAAATGTTGTTAAATTCACTATGTTTGATTCCATAAAGTCTCCTAGTGAGTTGTTTTATTTAGATGATATGGATTTTGTTACTCCCCTTCCATGTGGTGCATATTTTGAGCTAAGATATGATGATAAAAATGTTTTTAGCGCTCACTCTCAATTGTTTTTTATGAAATCTTGCTTTGATGGAGCTAAGTGGTTGTTTTATCAATCCTTATTTAGTCTATTTCCTAATAAACTGAGTTCTAAATGGAAGAAAGCTTTTGTATGCACTCACATGCTATTTTACAATGTAGGGGATTTCAACCATTCTGATGAGGAAGACCTGTTAATATTGAACATACATTATTTGAAAGGATTTTATGCAGGTTTTCCAATGAAAGATGTGAAGGATTTCAATTGAAGACATGTTATGTAACACATTGTCTAGCCTAGGACGTTAAACAAGGGCGCTTTTTGGGAGGCAACCCAATTCTTTTTGATTTACTGTTATTTAGTTCGTGTTTCTCTGTGTTTCTTGATTAAGGACCGCTTTTTGTGTAATTTTCAGATTATGGCAGAAACAGGGCTCCAAGACCCAGACCGCAAAGGATGATCATCCCTTAAGCCTCATGAATCCCTCACAGTTTCAGTAAATGAATTCAGGGGAGTCCTCATGCTCTTACCTTTTCTTTTATTATATATTAAGGACAATGTGGAATAAGTGTGGGGGGAGTTTATGAATATTTTGGCTGGATTAGTAAGGGATGAAAAAGCATGTAAGAATGACTATTTTACATGTTTGTTTGATTGGTCTTATTTTATTTCTGCCTAATTTGATAGCCTAGTTGTTGGTCTTTTTAGCTCTTTTTGCTCAGGTCCTTAGTTCCTTTTGGTGTGTTTTTGTGCCGCTGTGTTAGTTTGAACCTGACCATTTGCAACATGTTTAGATTTGAGAGTTTTTGAACATGAAAAATAGTTGAAATAACATGAATTTCCATGTCTAATTCTTGGAATTAATCAAATTTATAAGTTCTTTGGCTCTGATAGAGAATGTTCTTGAATTTGGACTAATGGATGATAACTTAAAAATTGCATGCAATAAATTGGACCTTCATGTGTGAAAAAGTGTGTAATTTTTGGACTGTCTAAAGCTGGAAGCTTTATGATGCTGAATGATTAATGTTGTTGGATGTTGATCGAGGGTTATGAATAAGGCTGTAATGCCATTAGCTTCTGAATAAGGCTGTCATAGCCATTTGCTTGATGCAATCTGTTCGTTTCACTCCGCTGGTCACCCAAAGGCTGAATACAAATCATAAATTGAAAAATAGGTGGCTATGAGTGATGCATTTTTATGCAGTCTAGGGATAGTCATATATTACCAAAGCGGTATTATGACACCCGAAATAGACAACGTTTTGAATTTTGGTATAAGTGTAATTACGGAACCCTCACTTAATCTTTTGTTTTGTTGGAATTTAGACAGTCCAAAACAAACACCCTTTGATCACATGACTTAATTGCTATTTGGTAAAATGTGCATGCTTAAATGAATTCAAAAATTTCTTAACATTCTCTAGCAAGTTAAACACTTAAGATTTGTTTTTTTCCATCTTGATGGCTGTGGAGACTTGTTATCAAACTAATTTTAGTGTTCAGACTTTCTCATTAATGAACTGTGGGGCTGTAGTGGTTAGGGGATAACCTTGCTTGAAGTCTAGTTTCAATTTGCTTGAGGGCAAGCAAAGTCTAAGTGTGGGGGGATTTGTTAGTGTGTAATTTGTGCTACAATTGCTTTGATTTTCCCCCTTGTGATTAACTGAAAATGTGCTTAATTAAGCTTAATTATGGCTTTATAGGTTTACTGGGGCTAAAATGGAGAATTAATGCAAATCTGGACTAAAAGAATTGCAAAGTGCAGAAAATGACCTGAGCCATGACCTTAAGCCATGATCATCCTTTAAGCTAAGGCCGACCCAGCAGACACCCAAGTCAACAGTGGCGGGTAACTCTCCTTTTTGACGAATTGAGCCACTTGCATCAGCTTTATACAGTTTTGCTCAAGGCATGCAATTACAATACTTAGACTTTCTAAATGAATCTTGGCCTTAAAGTGTATGCCCAACTTGCAAAACTTGAGGATATAAGCTAGATTAGGAAGCAAAGCAACACAATTGAACTTCGGGGAGCTGAAGGAGGAAGCACACAACAGCTGTTGCTGTTGGAGCAGAGCAAAAACAGGGGCTGAATCCCCTGTTTCGACCAAGAGCAAGATTTTCTCTTCCTTTCTTCTTTTTAGTTGAATTTCATGGCTAGATTTTGAAGTACTTTAATATATCTTTTGTAGCTTGATTTAGTTGATTTACTTTCAGTTCCATATCAGTTTGTTAGCCATATATATTCTGTAATATGAACAGCAGCTGAACCTCTATTTCTAGTTAAGTTATTTCTAAGATTCATGCTATGATTTGTGAGATCTAATTGTTTTCCATGCTTTCGATCCTTGGTATGTTGTATGCATCTGATTTTATTGATATAGGTATATTGATAGATGATTAATTTGGCCAATTTATTGTCTTGAAACTTACTTTGCAAACCGCATAAACTGAATTGATCCGTAATTGTCAATTTAAGAATGCTAAGGGTTAACTATCGTCGGGGCTTACCTCCATGTTTGCTTGCGTATGATAGCGTGCATGCACAATACTTTAAACATTCCAAGCTTCTTGAGTTTGTTGGCTAGGGTCGGTGCCCTTTTCGTGCTTTAAGGCTGCCATTAAATTAAATCTTGAGATCGTATCTACGGGATTGTTTATTGGTTAGGGAGTTGGTTAACGATCGTATCTTAATCACCAAATAAGTTAGAAAGGACGAGGTTGTCAGAGCTTGTTGACGCTATAACCGGCCTATCAATGGATTTTAAGCTTATTTATGCATCAATGATCAGATTATAAACATGAATCTAGAGAATAACTTTACTAGAGTTCCATTTTCACTTATCCTTTTAAGTTTATGTTCTTTAGTTAGTTTATTTAATTTCAGTTTGTTCTTTATTTCCTGCACTTAGTTAGTTTCGTTAACCTCCCCCCTTTAGTTTTTGTTGTTTGTTTGCTTGGCTATTAGAGAATTATAGAACCATCCAATCTCTGTGGGATCGACCCTTTACCGCTATACACAATTTATTGTGTTTGGTAGTTTAGGAATATTATTTTGTGGATTCAGCACCCATCAAAAGCCTATAGGGCATTGAAAAGAAATACTTGGAGATAGAAAAATTCTCTTTCGCCCTCGTAAATGCCTCGCGTAGGTTGAGGCCATATTTTTAGGTACACTCCATCACAGTGCTTACGGACCAACCACTGAAGCAAGTCTTCGCAAAGCCTGATGTTTCAGGAAGACTGATTAAATGGGCAATTGAGCTTAACCAATTCGACATCTGCTTCGAGCGCAAGACGGCCATCGAAGCTCAGGTGTTGGCGGATCTACTAGTGGAACGCTTTGGTCTAGAGCCTATTCCTTCAAAAAATGATGGTTTGTGGCTCCTGCACTGTAACGCCCCAAATTCCGGAAGTTCAGGTAAGCACGCCACGTGCGGGTCTTTGGGAGTTGGGGGTTTAATTTTATACATTTACTTGTTTATTATAATTTCATTACATTACTATGTGCATTATACATTCCTATGTATGTATATGAATTAGTTTTAATGTGAAATTCATGAATTAAGGGATAGTGTGCTTAATAGTATTATGTGACTTTAATTGATCATTTCATTAAATTTATGGACTAACTTGCATAACTTGGTTTGGAGCTAATTGATCTTTTGGGTAGGGATAATACTTGATTGCATTCATTTAAATAACCTAGGGACTTGTTTGCAAAATTGGGTGCATTTGTTATGATAGTGGATGATATAATATATCTAGTATATGTATCTCTTCCATCATTTGCTCATACATACATTTTTCATACAAGAACCTCACATATACACACACTAAGGATCGGTTTTTACACCTCAAGAGAAGGAGAAGAATTCATCTCATAATCCAAGCTATTTTGAGGAACTTTGAAGCTAGAAGCATCAACATCTTCATCTCTTCATCCTCATCTCATTCTTCTTTCATTTCAAGGTATAACATGAGAATGGATTGAATCTCTTGATTGACTATATGAGTAGGGTTTGATGTTAGCTTGATGCTTTCATGTGTATTCATGATTGGAAGCATGTTTAGCTCATATTTCCTTCATTTCTTGCATGAAACATGAGGATATGTAAAAGTTGGTGTATATGAATAATTATGGGGTTTTGGGGCTTAATTCTTGGTGATTTGATGCATATTTATTGGTTTGATTGTTGTATAGTTGAAGTATATTATGTACATGTTGTGTTTGAGCATTTTTATTGGATTGAATTTGGTGATTGGGTTGGTTTTGCATGGAAACCCCTGTTTTCTCCCCTGTTTTTCTGTCACGCACAGATGACACGGGCGTGTCATCTTTGCTTTGTGTTGGGTGACACGGGGGTGCTTGTTGGTTGGTTTGGGTTTTCTGTACCGTGACACGGGGGTGTCACGGTTTGCCTTGTCTTGGTGACACGGGCGTGTCGCCTTCCTTTTCACGCATTTGGTCCGCTGTACCGTGACACGGGGGTGTCACGGCTTAGTGTATTTTGGTGGCACGGGCGTGTCACCCTCTATTTTCATGCATATTGTTTTGCGTGCATGGATGTACGTGTATGTGTTATATACTTGGTTATTGACAATCATGCTCGTATTTGACATTCATTAAATCGTTATCGCATAACATATTGGTGCATGACTTTGCCATTCGTCATAATTGGTTCATTCGAGTCGAGTCTTATTTCACACTTGTCCTTGTTGCACAGATCACGGTCCCGGTTTCGTGGAGCCCACTCGGTAGGGTGCTCTCTTGCTTCTTTTTGGTTGGCTTGTCAAGGTGAGGTTTAAATTCTAGATAAATAGAACCCTTACAACCCCTATGTGACTATTTCGGCCAAAATGTATATATATATATCTATAGTTTGCGAACTTTATGATTTTCAAATGATTTAGCAAAACCGATTGATTGATTGATTGATTGACGGATTGATTGTTTTGGCGAGTCATTGAATTGCAATGTGGGCCCGAGGATAGTGGCTCGAGCCAACCGGGAAAGCATGGGCTGACGGGTAACTCGAGTGCTATCCTCACCAAATGGGATGACCCCTGAACCCATAGGAGATTAGGGGAGGAAGGAGTTCCGGGCTTAGGGATTCATGTACCCTCTGCCCAGACTGATTGGATGGTGGGGCCTTGCAATCCCACCATCACCCGGAGGAAGAAGGAGTCACTGAAACTGCTAATTGTGCATAGTAAATAATTGCTTGATCACCTAACCACCTAATAACTGATTGATTGTACACGGTCGGAGTAAGGTTGGAGAATCGCCCTCACTCGCCGGGCCACCTATTGATTGTACTGAACTGAGTTAATTGACAAATTGAATTAGTTGTAACCTCGGGCGATAGTACCTTCTACTCTAATGCTTGTGTTTGATTTCCTAAAATTATTACCCGAGATTATAACTTGCATGTACGTGCGCATATAATTATTTATACCCCTCGCTCAGTCCGTTTGGACTGACACCTCAACTTTTCAGTTTTGCAGGTTCGTGCTAGGCGGGAATTAGAGTCTCGTGTCTTTTATTCGGGTCTAGCACTGCACCTTCATACATTGTACTTGTATTGATACTAGTTATTTTGTAGTATATCTTGAATTATGCTTGGGATTGATATTGTAATGATATGAATTGTCGGTACCTATAAGTAAATATGTAAATATGGTACCTATATGTATTGAATGCTTTTGCTTCCACTATTTTATTGCTCTGAGTTGTTTTGGTTTTATTGAGGGTACCCGCCTAGCCTTGTGTTTTTTTTATTGTCTCCCGTTCGCCATAGCTTCAGTTTATGTATGGATTGACCGTTTCATACGTGGATTGGAGCTATGGTGCGGGGGATGTGGCGCCTGGCGTTCCGGGTGTTACATGCACACAGATGGTTCCTCGACCTCTCAAAGGGGAGGAGCAGGGGTGACCCTTAGAGACCCCGATGCAGTTGAAATAGACTTCGTAATCAGGCTAGACTTTCAAGTTACCAACAATGAGGCAGAATATGAGGCCCTCATCCAAGGGCTAAAAATCGCCCTTCAAAATGGAGCATCTCAAATCACTGTCTAAATCGACTCACAGCTGATTGCGAGCTAGATTGAATGAACATTTGAGGCTCGAGAAACCACCATGGTGCAGTATTTGGAAAAGGCGAAAGAAGTAATTTGCAAGCTTAAAGAATTTCACCTGCTACAGGTCCCACGAGTGGAGAACGAGCGCGCCGATACCCTCTCCAAGTTTGCTTCCGTCCTCGAGGGATCATGTAATCGCTCTATTACTTTTTTTAAGAACGGAAGAGCCTTTGATAAAGGAAAAAGTGTGCCCTCAGGAGGTAATCATGATTGATCCATCCAAGCCTTGCTGGCTTGATGATATAATAAGGTTCCTTAGAGATGGCGTTTGTCCTACTGACAAAGTAGAAGCAAGAAAGATTAGGAGCAAGGTCCCTTGATTTTCCCTTGACCACGAGGGGAGACTCTTCAAGAGATCCTACCAGGGCCCCCCTTTAAGAAGTTTAAGGCCCTCACAGGCTAAGGAGGTTCTCGAGCATATCCACGGTGGAAGCTGTGGAAATCACTCAGGAGGGTGTATCCTCTCAAAGCAAGTGTTAAGGAGTGGCTTCTATTGGCCCACGGTTCTGCAAGATGCAATTACTTTCTTTATAAAGTGTCCCAAATGTCAGTTCCATTCCAACATCCCACAGCTGCCTGCAGCCCAGATGACACCTATAGCTATAGCATGGCCTTTTGATCAATGGGCTATTGATATCGTGGGGCCATTGCCAATTGTAGTAGGACAAAAAAAATTTGTCATCCTGGTGGTGGATTACTTCATAAAGTGGGCTGAGGCAGAGGCAGTTGCTAAGATCACTTTCCACGTGGTCAGGGACTTCATTTGGAAAAACATCATCTGCATATATGGTATTCTGAGGGTATTGATTTCAGATAACGGATCCCAATTGATTGTTACGGACACTCGAGAGTGGTGCTCGAAATTGGGAATTGAACAACGCTTCACTTCCATGGGGCACCCCCAAGCCAACGGTCAAGCTGAAGTCACCAATAGAACCATTTTGCAGCATTTGAAAACAATGCTCGAAAGCAAGAAAGGTGAATGGGCTGAAGAGCTGCAAGGAGCCTTATGGGCTTATCGCACAACCCCTCGAGCCACCACAGGAGAAACCCCCTACTCCCTTATGTATGGCTCAGAAGCTATGATACCTACGAAAATTGCACAAGGATCCACACGCGTTGCTTACTTCGAGCCTGAAGCCAATAAGGGGAACAGGGCGCTCGAGTTAGAAGAAAAGAGGTATAATGCTTGGACGCGTATACACAAATATAAGGCCTCAGAGGCTTGACAGTATAACAAGCATGTCAAGGAGAGAACATTCCAACTGGGAGACTTGGTTCTAAAGAAAGTTAAGGTATCAAGGCATGTGGGCAAGTTGGACCCAAACTGGGAAGGACCACTCAAGGTCATCCAAGTAAGGGCCAACAACACCTACATACTTGAAACACTTCAAGGCGAGCGTCTCTCTCGACCATGAAATGCATGCAACCTTCGACGGTTTTATGTTTAAGTTTCTTGAGAACACACTTTGTAAAATCCCAACTCTGGGCTCATTGTAATCCCTTTTAAAAAGAAAAGTAAAGGAACTTACTTCTTCTAAACAAAAGGTTCTGTGCAAAGCGTACTTATAACACCACCTTCAAATCCCCCCTTGTCTCCCTAGGCAAAAGCTACTCGGGTCCAAGGCGAGCAGATCCCTTTTACAAGGGTCACATTATACTTATCAAACGCCATATCCACGTCGAGGGTCCTCCGCGTCGAAAGGCTTGGTATTGCATAAGTACATATCCCCAACTGCTAAGTTAAAGTCAGTTCTGGGATAATAAAATAAAGATGGACCAACTAGATCTCACTTCTAGTTCGCGCTCGTAACCTTGACTATGCAGCTAGACCCCGCTTCTAGCTCGCGCTCAAAATTTTGGAACACTTAGTAAAATTTCTTATGGAAAACTCCTTAGAAGAAATCTCCTAAGTAAACAGGGAGCCCTCGAAAACGGGCCCCTCACGTGCTTTACTAGTGAAATTTCTTATGGAAGACTCCTTAAAGAAATCTTCTAAGTAACTCCATAACTTAATCAGGGCACCCTAGAAAGTAGGTCCCTCGCGTTTCCATACTTAGCCTAAAATAATGCTAACCTTTATGTCAAATTTTACTCGGTTTCATCCCAGAATCTCTTACATTAGAGTCAAGTTGGGAAAAATAAACAATAGTAAAATATAAAGGTAAAGAACAGACAAGCATTCATTTCAAAGGCAATATTCATTCATTCAAAAGGAGCATACGCTCAAGTACAAAAGTGGCCCGACCAGCCTAAAAACAACAGAAGATTACAAGACTTTCTCAAAAGAAACAGACAAAGATTCAAAAGACCCTCGGGGATAGCTATCTAATTCCTATTTACGAGATTGAACCACTTGAAAAGATCACAGAAAACCTATTTAAACTAGTACCCATGTTGTCAGGGTGTAAACAACTTACAGAGCATATGGGATACTAGCGAGGGGTAATGTGTTGTGATGCTTCAAATTAAGCATCTTGGCCTTGGCAGCCTTCCAGGTCCACCACTTCAGAATTGGTAGTTGTTACGGGCGCTTGGGGAGCTTGAGGCTTGATGGTCTCGACCGTGGGGACGGGAGTCTCCTCGGTTACTGGCGCTCGAGTTACAGCATTGGATGGGCCCCCGGGGATAGGTTCAGAATCATTAGCCCCCTCATTTACTCCCTCGTTAATGGACTCCTTGTCAACCTCGTGAGCCTTCATGAACTCCCCTTGGAGGAGGGTAACAGATCAGCATACTCCGGCTCAGTTAAATTATCTTCAGGGTCCTCCTTGGATGCCACCTGCAAGTTCAGGTCCTTGTCATACTGAAGACCCAGTGCGCTCGTGCCCTCGAGAAGAAGTGTCCACCAGGCCTAATGTTATCAACTACTCCACGACTAAGTTAAAGGCCTTCTGGGCCTTGTCGAAACAATGCAGGGTGGCCGCAAACCCAAAAGCCTTGGAATGGCAAAACTTGAGTAAGGCCTCGCGGTTCGCTTTAGAAATGCGCTCGGGTAGTATCCTGTTGAAGTCCTCCTCGCATGCCTTCTTGGTGCCTTCCGTGGCCTCCTTCTTGGCATTGCACAACTGTTGGTTCCTAACCTCCAACTCTTGAGGCAAATTTGCACTACCCTCCTTAGCTTGAGTCAACTGGGTGGGAAGCTTCTTTCGAGCCTCCTCATTCTTGTCCAGATCCTTGTTGGCCTTGTCAAATTCCATCTGGAGGGACTCAAGTTGAGCCCTTAGAACGTCATTCTCCTCTTGGAGCTGAGCAGGGTGGCCCGATCGAGCCATCTTTTTGTGCTTGGCCTTGCGATCGGCAAAGGTCATCGAGAGCCACTGCAGTTTCATTACCATCGGGAGAATAGCCTGAAATGAACCGGCATAATATTGAGACAATTTTCAGAGAAGGATATACAATGTAATAAATGGGGAAATTTACAAAGCAGTGTAATACTTACCCCAATGAGGGCGTATCAGAGATCACCTACCACTTGGTTTGTGCTCTGGGCAAACAGCTCCCTATGATCGCCAGTGAACTGCACCCTATGGAAAAGGCCATACACCAAATTTCTCGTAGAAGGGCAATCCCTCAAGAGGGTGGGACCTGAGGTGGAGGCACGCTGGTATGTCCGATCCCTCGTGCGCTCGAAGGCCCAAATTCTTTCCCCCTCGGAAGAGGAGTCTCTCCGTCTCCTGGCTCGCCCACCACGATGGCCTTTCCTTTCCCTGTTACCGAAACAGAGTCCGACAGTCTCTTTCTCTTCTTGGAAGGAGGGGTTTGACCCTCTGAAATCTCCCTAATTACAACACCAGTGCGTTGTCCCTAGTGTTCATTGGGAGCGATTTGAAGAGGCCGCTCCACTCCTCGTTGGTTGGAACTGTCCCCTTGGCGAGGAACAATCCTGTTGTCGGTGGTGGCCCTTCGACCCTCCCTAGCCCCCTTCCAGGGGTGCTCGAACTTTCGCCACGGCTGCCTCCGCGACCGCCTCCTCGACCTTCGCCCGAGCAACCTGGCCGTTGTTACTTATTCTGCTGTTACTGTTGTTAGTGCTGCTACTGTTGCTGAGGGCGCCCTTGGTTTCTCCGAGGGCCCAAAAGTGCGGCTACATTAGCCATGCCTCTTCCCTCCATCATAATATTCACACCTGCCAAAGAAAAAAAACAAGGGTCAGCTTTCTTATCTAGAATCCAAGGGGCAAAGGTAGTAATCCTATCTAAAGTTAGTCTTCTAGAATCTAACCGTCTCTCTCCAAATCTTGCTCGGGAGGGTTACCAATCATATCGGGTGGGCTCACAAGCCCACAGGGGAATAACAATTCTTTATCATCCATCAAATCTTTGGCAGGGATGAGCCAACCCTCGTTCTTCATCGCAAAGGCCAAATCTTGAGCTCATTTTATGGGAAATGTAGGCTCCAAACGGGATTTTACAAGGCGCTCTTCTCCATGAATGACCCACGCTCGAGGGACTCCAAAATCCTCACCCTCAGGAGCCTCATGAAGAAAAACTTCTTCTTTCATTCAGTACCGTATGAAGTCGAGGGGGAATCAATCAACCTGAGATTTGATTTTGCTTGAATATAATAAAACCCTACCCTCGGAGACAAGCGGGGTGAATGGGCTACTTGGAACAAACTGTTAAAATTGTGGATTGAAGGCTCGTGCCCAGTACATTTCGTCAAAATGATTAAGGCGTTGATGAGGGCTATCCCATTGGGGAGAATTTGTGAGGGGCTCAGGTTCAGATAGTTGAGGATGCTTGCCATAGGAACGGGAATGGGAAATCTCAATCCTCCAGCGGTAATGGTATCCTTATACACTGTCATCTCTCTGGGAGGCGGACTATTAGCCCTCTCATGCCCTTCCGAAAGCCTGAATGTAAATCTCTCATCCAAGTGTCTCGGGGCCCTCAATGTAACCAAATCCCCTACGGACATTGTGCTCTGAATCTCGTCGGGGGTTCTATCAGTGGCTTGCATGCTAGAGCTCTCCCCATCCGCTGGCTTTTTGCCTTCTTACTCCTTTTTCGACATTTACTACTGGTTCCTCTGAAGGCCCCGCAACCATTTCTACTGGAGTGGAACCATGGATCGTGACATTTACCGTACGACGGTGAGGATTAGTGGAACCCTCCACCAAGGGAAGAGCCACCCCTTGATGCTCCACCTCCAAGACCACGTCCATCTGTACAAAGAGATGATCCACTCCACTAGGATTTCGTTCTCCCATGGTCGACACAGTGGCATGAAGCTCCTCATCTGTGGCCTCGCCAAAGATTTCCTCCACCGTTTGATGATGGGGAGTTGGGTTATGAGGCGAAGAAATGGAACTCGCCGTATCATCTATCTCCCTCACAACTTCATCAATGAACTCATTGGACATGATGGATGATGGGTAATAGATACGGCTGAAGGGGTGAAGAAGAAAGAAATACCTACTGTTATAAGGTTAGCAAATAGGAAAGTTAGCGAAAGAAAATGA
Organism: Lantana camara; assembly: GCA_037501455.1. NCBI lineage: Eukaryota > Viridiplantae > Streptophyta > Magnoliopsida > Lamiales > Verbenaceae > Lantana > Lantana camara. The sequence continues at coordinate 20,913,255 of CM074855.1, read as the reverse complement.
TTCAAGGGAATACCTAAGATTTCGGAGTCTTGCAGTTGCTTGAATTCTCTGAAGAATGCAAAGAAAGCTCTGAGGATTTTTGGTTGCTTTGAAGAAAGTCTCTGCGTGAAGGAAAACTTGTGAATGGATGCGAATCTCCTTATTTATAGGAGAGAGAGTTGGTGGGATTTGGGTAATAAATTCAAAAGGTGTAATCATTCCTGCCTAGGTAAACTGCCCACTTTTGTGAACCGTCACACATGTCCCTATGGTCACGTGCCGTTTCCTGAAAAGGCGTACCCACTCGCTTAAATGGCATTTAGTGTCTGACAGTCCAAGCGGTCAAGATGAAAGGATGACAATAAATGCTTCCTCAGAACAAGGATTATGAGGGCACAACCTCCCCGTCAAAGATGACCATCGGAAATTTGAAAGTATGAATTCTACAGTCTACATTACTGTGAACTACAAAATCGGGGGGCAAAAAGATGAGGCCAAAATACACTCTAGCCATGTATTCAACATGTAGCCCAATCAGAGCATGACACCGCGGCATCTCAGAGACTATATCTCAGTCTCCCTCTTGAAGGCCAACCGTTACCCTCAAGGGACCATCCGCTTCATATTGAAAGAAAGTCCCAGCCTCTTTCTCGAGCGGAAGTACAGGGCTGGCGATACAACTACAAGGTGAACCATAAGGGTGCCTCAAGGTTCCCCCTCGAGGTTTAGCCCATGACTGAAAAGGTGAAGCCACTCGCCTCACCTCTTTGGGCCGAAATGACCCCTCGGACCTGCGAGCCTCCAAAGCCCATATCAAACCCGAGAGTTACTGGCCCTCGGTAACTACCCAGTAACGCTCACTGATAAACAGTACATCAACGTGCACCTGCCACTATTATCCGTCACCAACCTTTTTGCAGGCTTTTGCAGGAAGTCCTTTTCAAAGGCTTCTCATTATGCCACGTGTCTAGGGCAACATCACCAATGCAGGACCACTTGGTGACAATTACCAAAAGATCCCATCCTCAACTATAAATACTCAAGATCACTCATACTCTGTAAGCAAGCTTCATACATTCAAGCTCTGTTTTACTTTCATCTTCTTCTTCATCACCTGTAAACTGACTTGAGCGTTGGAGAGCCAAACTGGGTCTCACCCCCGATTTTCCCAGCTTGGCCTTCTAACTGTTTGCGTGTTTGTTCCTAGCATGTAGAACCCACTCCATTCCAGCGACCCTCGCCTGAGCTTTTGATCTATGTTTCCCCACATTGCAAATTCTAAAATATTGGAGTTTACCATATCGGATTAGACCCCTTCACACTCAAACTAACATCTTGAAATTTTTTATATAATCTTCGAATTTTTGTTTACCATTGTACGCAATTTTAATTCTCACTTTGTCATGTCCTATATAAATACATTTGTAAAGATATTTTAAGGTTGTCCTTAATTTTGGTATGTATGGGTATATAAATAACTATTCTTTATCTCTTTTTTATATTATCTTTGCCATTTGATCTTGCATTCCATTTTCTTATTTGTATTTCTCTAATGAGTATTACTTCAAATTTATATTAATTTTTTTATAATTAATTTTATGTATGTAGTAGAAATAATTAAAAGAGTATATTTATATAAAAATTTAAGGAATGTTTAATTGAATAATACAAAAATTATTTATAAAATTAGATATTAATTTAAAGTAACTTTGGTCTAACAACGTGACATTCTAAATTGTGGTATATTAAGTCGTAAGAAACCAAAAATATTATTTGTACTTTTACGTATTTAATTTATATTTTATTATATAAACTAAAGGAAGATTATATGGTTAGTTAGATTTAGATAATTAAAATTATATTACTATATTAGTATTAGTTAATTAAAAATATTATATTAGAATTAATTAATTTATTGAAAAATATTTTATGTAAATTATTCAATTATATTATTTTGTTAATTAGATAAGTTTATAAAATTATAATATGATAATTGATGGGTCTGAATATGGGGTACAGAGTCCAATCACTTTAGAATTTGTTTAGGTGAGGAAACCGCTGGAAGATCGCCGGAAAAGATGGGGGTTCTACCTGCTAGAACAAACACACAAACAAAAGTTAGAAGGCCAAGCTGGGGGGAACTGGGGGTGATTCCCAGTTTGGCTCTCCGACGCTCAAGTCAGATGAAGATCTGAAAGAGATAAAATGCAGAGTATGAAGTTGCAGTAATGAAAGTTGCTTACAGTGAATGAGATGAACTCGCCTATTTATAGTTGAGGGTCGGGGACCCTTTGGTCATTTACACCGCGTGGTCCTGACCGAATGTTGCCCTAACACGTGGCATTGCGAGAGAAACCTAGGAGGAATCTTCTATGCAAAAGCTGGTGAAAGTTGGTGTGGGCAACAGTGGTAGGTGCGCGGGCATGTACGAGGTGTCAGAGAGCCGTTTGGGGGGTTGGTAATGAGGGCCTGAGAGCACGCTCGCATCAACCAAAGCCTTGGAGGCCAAGGAATCCGCTAGGGGGTGAAGGCCAAGGCTTGTGTAACGAGTTGGAGTGGGAGCCTCTCTGAGGGAGTGTAGCGCTCGAAGAGGGCTCCCTTGATTGATTGGAACGTTAGCCATGTAGTGTAAATGGCGCTGGTGAGAGAGCGGTAACATTGATCACATGTAAATGTAACAGAGACGGCACGTGTTCTTGGAGGATACTGGCGCTGGAGGGGTTTCAGCGCTTGTGTATGACTGCCGTAATCACAGGAGGACAGATGTCGTCGTCTTTGAGGTGCCACGTTTCCAAACGTGGGACGAGCGTATTTTGACCCCATCCTTTTGCCCCCCAATTTTGTAGTCCTTAGTGATAAGGACTATAGAATTCTAGTCAATACAATTCGTTGAGCGTGGCGCTCGAATGAGGCCTGGCGTGTTGAGCAATCATCCTTCTGATTGCGCCATAAATGCGGTCTATTCATCTGACCGCTTGTAACGTCCTTGCAATAAATGCAGTCCTTTCTTCTGACCATTTGGAGCGTCTAAGCATTAAATGCTGATGCGCGTGGAGCGCGTGAGTCTTGGGAAGTACGTGACGGTTCAATAAAGCAAACGGTTTCCTAGGTGGGAAATGATTACGATTTCGAATTTTTGCCAGAAACGTACCAACTTCCATCCTTATAAATAAGGGATCCGACACCCATTCCATCTTTTACGCGAACAAATCTTCAGAGCATCCTTTTGCAGAAAAACTCTTTGCATACCAGTTTCCGGCATTCACAACCTTCTTCTCAGTTTTTCCAGAACACCCAAGGTAATTCTCGGTGAAATCTTCTAACTTTGCTAACCTTAGAAACAAATTAGGATTTATTTCCTCAATCTTTACTCCTTCAAGAAATCCCCAAATCTTTCCGGAAATCCTCCGCTTTCGAAATCTTCATATTTTCCCAAAAGCCACCATAGTCATGGCCAGTGATCATGTAGAGGAATTCACCCGGGAAGTGGAGGACATGGCTACTCAAAGTTCGTCTCCGCCGAGCTCTCTTGGGGACGAAGAGTTGGACGCGGCCGTGATGGCCATAGATGAAAGGGACCCAGATGGGGTTGAGCCTCTCTTTGAAGAGATGAACCTGGTAATGGAGGCGGAGAGGCAGGGAGTGACTCTCCCGATAACCGAGAGCGCAACTCACCCCCATCGCCATACAGTGACGGTGGCCATCGCCGCTCCGGCTCCGAAAACCGAGGAAGTAGCGGGGCCCTCTGAAAGATCTCGTGACAAGGGCAAGGGCAAGAAAACCAAGAAAGCCAAAGGGCCGAACGAGGGTGAAGGCTCGGGCATGCAAGCGACCGACCGCACCCCGGACGAGCCCCCTAGCACCATCACTTTTGGGGAGATAAAGTCCGTCATGGCCCCTATCCACTAGGATGAGCGTTTCAAATGGAGAATTCCTGCTAAACACGAGCATGCCAATCATCCCCCACCTGGCGAGATGGCGGTATACATGGATGCAATTGGCTCGGGAGGCCTACGGTTTCCAATTCCAGTCCTGGTGGCCTCTATTCTGAATGATTTAAATCTTTGCCCTTCACAAATTGTGCCCAATGGCCGCGCCCTGATATCCAGTTTTGTGATCCTCATGGAATGCGCTGGATTCGAGCCCTTTATGGGGAATTTCAACGCTCTTTTCCAGGTAGTGAGCTCACCACGCTCGTCACCGGAGGCGGGTTATTTCTACTACATCCAAGCGAAGGCCCACTTGAAGCTGATTAATTCTCCCTCAACCACCTATGGCCCTGATTGGAAGGAGAAATACATCTTCGTCAAAGCCCCAGAAGATGATGATATCGGGGTGGCCCGAGAGTGGATAACTCATGGGAAGGGATCCCTCGTAAAGAATCGCTTAGAATCTGCCTTCCCAAAGGATTGGGCCAAGAACTTGGCTAAGGCGTTGAGGGACGAGGGCCGCCTAATTCGCGCCAAAGACTGGATAGATGATGTGGAGCTTATGTTTCTCTGCGGACTTACTAACGATCCTCACTATCTCAGCAACCCTCCCGCTCGAGACGTGGAGAGAGATGGTTAGATTTTAGGGCGCTAATTTTTAGATAGGGATGCTAACCATGTTTTGTTTTTTTAACTTGTATTCTGTAAGATATATTTAAGGGCTTCTGACCCTCGTTTTTGCCCTCTCTGCAGGAGTAGCAATTTTAAGCATGGCCGGAGGAATCAGACACGCCGCTCGTTTTGCCAACGCTAACAGGCGTCAAAACCAGCAAGGAGATCAACAAAATCAACCACCCCGAGGGGCAGGGCGTGGCAATGAGCATGGAGGTAGACAATCGGCGAGTTTGAGCGCCGGCCAAGGTCGGGGTAATAGCCAAGCGCCCAATCCTGACACGAGGGTGCTTACGAGGGCCCCGAACGCCTCCTCAGTGAGCGGGGCCATTATTCCTGCTCCGATCCCACCACCTAGGCCTTCGCCAAATGTCACTATCCGGGAGCGAGAGACGAGCGCCTCAGCCTCCAGGAAGAGGAAGAGGATGCCAGATTCCTTCACCATATCTGGCAAAGGGAGGCAAGTGGTTGAGGGTCCCAAGGGCGGCGACGGCGAAACTTCCTCCTCGGAAGAGGAGCATTTATGGGACTTCGACCGCAAGGGAGACAGGAGCTACACAGGCTCCACTGATGGGGGTGCCGTATTGCTGAGCCACGGGACAGTGGCCCAAACCATCAGTCAAAGTATATATGAAAGGGCCCAACTCTCTGCGGACCATAATCACTTGTATTCTGAGTCTGTGGAGAAGGTGGCGAGCGACATGGTCCAAGCCCTCATCTCCGTAAGTTTCTTTTCCTTTGTAATTTCACTATCTCTGGAAGGTATTATTTTTCCATATTCTTGCTAACACTTTCATTCTTTCGAGCCCGTCCAACAAGTACTCCCGAGGGCGAAGAACATCCAGATGCGTGCCACGGTTTACGCTGACCGGAAGGCGAAATATAAGAAGATGGCGCGCTCAAACGATCCTGCCCAGCTTCAGGAGGAACTGGACACGGAAAAGGCCAAGTATATTTCCCTCAAGGAGGAGTACAACAAAATGGAGGCCGAGATGAAAAGTTTGCGAGATGACTTCAAGAATGCAGAAACCGCTCGAAGGAGTTGGCGCGACCAGTTCAAACAGCTGGATAAGAATCACAACAAGCTTAAGGCCGAGCGTGATGGTTGGAAGACGAGGGCTCTGGATGCAGAAAGGAAATTTACTGATACCATGAACCAATGGCCTCAAAGTCTCGAGCGATCAAACAAGGAGGCGCTCATCAAATTCTGTCACTCTAAAGAGTTCAATTTTGCAGCCTCTCTCCACTGTTTAGATGAGGCTCAAGAGGCCTTCAACTTGGCCATTGAGCAAGGCATCCACAAGGGCTTTACGGATCCGGCCATCCGTGGGGCAGAAGGCACGGGGCTCATGTTCAACGAGCGATGCGAGGAGGATGACAACGACCGTGATGACCCTGAAGCCAACATATCTGAACCGGAATACGGCTTCTTGGTCACTCTTATCCAAGATGAGTACATGACGGCCCATCCTCTAGAAGAAGCCTCTCAAGCAGCACAAAATGAGGGGAATAGCAACGCGGAGAACCCTCCAGTAAACGAGCCCTAGACGCCCATTGCCAATGCTCCCGTTCCTGCTGTTGAAGATGTCCTCATCCCTGCCAATAACGCCAATGAGCCTAACGCTCCCCAAGCACCGAGAAACAACGAGCCTGCGCCTCCGGTCGCCCAGAACTAAGATGATCATGCCCCCCAAGCGCAAGAGCCTGAGGGCCCAGTCCATGGTCCAGTGGCTCAAAATATCTTGGTGGTTTTGGATGAAGATGTCGCTCCTGCTGCCTAAATTTCTTCTTCATCTGCATAAGTTGTAACTCCTCTTTTCCTAACTTAGCGCCCTTCCTTTTGTAAGAATGTCATGGGCCTTTGAGCCTTAGTTTTGTAATGTAACACCCGAAGTGCAAAGGTGCCACATCCCTCGCACTATAGCTCAGTCCACATATGAAACGGACAATCCATACATGAACTAAGCCATAGCGAACGGGTGACAAGAAACAAAGACTAACTAGCTAGGCGGGACTAACCCCAAACCAATTACCACAATGCAAAAAGGAATAAACATAAGCATGTCATTCACTAGCATTTATCAAGTAAACCAAAACCTAACATTACATATCAATACATTATCACCTTCCAAAATCTATATCATTTTATAAAACCGTAGATAACAATACATATGCAACAAAGTAGAATGGACACGTGCTAGACCCGAAAAGAAAGACTTGACTCGACACCAATCCCGCCTAGCACACGACCTGTAAAACTGAAAGGTGAGGTGTCAGTCTACCACAGACTGAGCGAGGGGCATAATAGATATAAGCGCAGATAACATGCAAATCCTAATCTCGGGAAAGGTTTTATAACCGAAAAAAATCTAAGTTCGACAACAACATAGAGCTTTCCCAAGATTACAACTATCAGATTTAACAATTAATCATTTTCAATCAATCAATCAGTGGCCCGTCGAGTGAGGTCAATTCTCCAACCTTACTCCAACAGTGTACAATCACGATACTTTTAATTAATTAAGTGATCATGCAATCAGTTACAGTGCACAGGTAGCAGTTTCAATGACTTCTTCTTCCTCCAATGATGGTGGGTTTGCAAGGCCCGAACCATCCACGGTAAACACGGTGTACGTCGGGAACATGACTCCCACGCACGGGACTCCTTCCTCCACCAAACCTCCTGGTGGATTTAGGGTTCATCCCCACGGTTGAGAGGAGTGTAAGAGTTACCCGTCAGCCCATGCTTTCCCGATTGGCTCAAACACTAACTCTCGGGCCCACAGTGCACGGTACAATATACTCGCCCAAAACACGATCAATCAATACAGTACACTTCAGTGAATCAGTTGAAAATCAATAGAGTTTGGAAAACTATAGATATATATACCTTTTGGCTTAAAACGTCACATAGGGTTGTAATGGTTCTAGATATCTATCAATTAAACCTCACCTGTACCGACAAAATAAAGAGAAAGACACGGCCTAAGAAGCCCACTCCACGTCACTGGTGTGCTGGTCTGTGCAACAAAGACAAGTGTACATAAGACACGACTCAAATGAACCAATTAGGACGACCGGCGTAACATGACATGCAATAACGAGAATGGACAATTATCAAATGTCATGATCGTATTTAAGCATAAAAAAGCATATAATAACACGTATCAATCATTTATGGCCTTAGAAACCGATTTGGAAAGTCACATTTTATTCAGAAAATACATAAACCCCACTGGAGAATGGGAACGGTCGTTCCGGTTTTGAACTAGAGCTGGGAAGGGCCGTTCCCCGCTCCCCAAACCAAATCCCACGCGTCTGTAATTTTTGGGAAGTTTTGGGGTTGGGAACGGCCGTTCTGGCCATAGGCCAAACTGGGAAGGGCCGTTCCCAAGGAGCAGAAGCAGCAGAAACAGAGCAGTTATGCAGGGGAAGCATGAAATAACACCAAAATCATTCAAACACCCATAATACAACTCCCAAATGATGTAAATCAAGTAATATACATGCTAGCATACTTATAGTTCAATAATAACTCCAATAAACACTTAAATTCATGCTTAATCATCAAGAATCACTCATATCAAACCCATAAATGAACTCATGCTCCAAGCTTATAAACTTCATAGTATGTACATCAAACCCAAGCTATAATCATATAATCATGCTTTCATCAATTAAAACACATTTAGGCAAGCTCAAACCATAACCCTAGTTCTCACATATATACATGAATTTCCCCAACTAAGCTCATACCTTGAATGAATGAGAAGAAGAAAAAGAGATGACGTGGTGATGATGATTATGCTTCAAAATATGTAATTTCCTCTCAAATCCAAGCTTGAAATGATGAACTCCTCTTCTTCTTCTTGGTAGGGTTTGGATCGGGATAAGGGGGAGAGAGGAGTGATCAAGTGTGCAAATGTTTGTATGCAATAAAAGGGATATAAGCTAGATATTATAAGTCTAAGCACAATTTGCAATTTAATCCCCCCAAAACATAAGTCATGCAATTAAGTTCAATCTCATGGAAAATGATCAATTAAGTCCAAGACTATTTCATACAATTAAGTCCCTAAGCTTATGAAGTGATCAATTAAGGACAATTAAGTAATTAAACAATTAAGTCATGATTGGCAATTATTTCACATTAAATCACATATTGTATAATTGAAAGATTGGGGCGTTACATGTAATATTTGGCGAAGTGCCCTCCATTATTGAAATCATTCCTTCTCATAATACTGTCTCTTTTCTGCATGGTGAGGTTTTACTTGGCGCTTGTTGTAAACAAATCTTGTAATAATAAAACTTGTGTGTAACTTGCTTAGTAAAAGTTGCATTACTCAGTTAAGTCTTTAAAACTTTGACAAATTTTACTAAGTCTTGAGTAATTATGGGGGCCTTACTGTGAGGCTGCCCTCATTCAAGACTTGTGCGCATTTTCGCTTATTCGCTTAGAAAATTTTGCTAAGTCATGAGTAGTTACGAGGGTCTTACTGAGAGACTGCCCTCATTCAAGACTTGTGAAATTCCTTCTTAATCTTGGAAATTTTGCTAAGTCTTGAGCAAATACGAGGGTCTTACTGAGAGAGTGCCCTCGTTCAAGACTTGTGAAATTTCTTCTTAATCTTGGAAATTTTGTTAAGTCTTGAGTAAATACAGGGGTCTTACCGAGAGAGTGCCCTTGTTCAAGACTTGTGAAATTTCTTCGTAATCTTGGAAATTTTGCTAAGTCTTGAGTAAATACGGGGGTCTTACCGAGAGAGTGCCCTCGTTCAAGACTTGTGAAATTTCTTCTTAATCTTGGAAATTTTGCTAAGTCTTGAGTAAATACGGGGGTCTTACCGAGAGAGTGCCCTCGTTCAAGACTTGTGAAATTTCTTCTTAATCTTGGAAATTTTGCTAAGTCTTGAGTAAATACGAGGGTCTTACCAAGAGGGTGCCCTCGTTCAAGACTTGTGAAATTTCTTCTTAATCTTGGAAATTTTGCTAAGTCTTGAGTAAATACGAGGGTCTTACTGGGAGACTGCCCTCGTTCAAGACTTGTGAAATTTCTTCTTAATCTTGGAAATTTTGCTAAGTCTTGAGTAAATACGAGGGTCTTACTGAGAGACTGCCCTCGTTCAAGACTTGTGAAATTTCTTCTGAATGACGCTACCGTTGGACGAATGCGCTTGTGTTTGTTAATTTTTTAGGATTTGCAGATGATCCCGTTTTCGTGCGCAAGGCGTTGTGACAAACGACCAAGGCCAACTAGGATTTGCCTCGCGTTCTTTCTCCGATTCGTATGTTTGATTGTGAGCGTTACCAGGCTATCCTTATGAGGGCGTCCCCCCATGTGGAATAGAGCGCAGGCAAGCGTAACCCAAATGCGATAATATCGTGGGTATTTGAACGGATTGCCAACCACGCTCGTGAAAACGAGGGACGTGGGTCATATCCATTTGCGCAATTTATGTACAGTAGTAAAGGAATATTCAAGAAAATGCATTATAACTTACTTGAGATTTGAAGTAGTACATAGAACCCATCAGGGGGACTGTTACACCATCGTTTCTAGAGAGCTTTTAAACATAAAACCACCGGAGATTGCACGCGTTTCAAGGGCGAGGCAAGCGCTCACCTTGAAGTGTCTCTAGGGTGTATGTGTTGTTAGCTCTGATTTGTATGACTTTGAACGAACCCTCCCAGTTGGGGTCCAACTTCCCCACGTGTTTGGATACTTCCACTTTCTTCAAAACCAGGTCTCCTAGCTGGAAAGTTCTTTCTCGCACACGCTTGTTGAATTGTTGTGCCACGGTTGCTTTATATCTGTGTATTTTGGCCCAGGCCTTGTCTCTTCTTTCCTCCAATAGGTCCAACTCCAGGCTCCGGTTATCTTCATTAAACTGAGGCTCGAAATAAGCTACACGAGCGGATTCATTTACAATTTCTGCTGGTATCATTGCTTCTGACCCATATACGAGCGCGAAAGGTGTCTCGCCAGTGGCCGCTCGTGGAGTAGTGCGATAAGCCCAGAGTGCCCCTTGCAATTCTTCCGCCCACTCACTCTTTTTGCTCTCTAGCATTGTTTTCAAATGCTGCAGGATGACCCTGTTGGTGACTTCCGCTTGTCCATTGGCTTGGGGATGGCCCACGGAGGTAAAGCGCTGTTCAATCCCTAACTCTGAACACCATTCTCGCGTGTCAGCTGCTATGAACTGGGACCCATTATTTGAAATGAGCACCCTCGGTATACCATACCTGCAAATGATATTTCTCCAAATAAAATCCACTACTAGAAAAACGCCCGATTGCAATGAAAATTATTCGTTGCTATTTAGCAACGGATATAGCAACGGAAAAAAAATTCGTGGCAAAATGCTTTAGCAACTGAATTTTCGTTGCTAAATCCGTTGCTATATATGAAAAAAAAATAGCAACGGATTGTTCGTTGCTAAAATTAAATAATACAAAAAATAAATAAATTGGTATATATAGCGACGAAAATTCCGTTGCTATTAAAATAAAAACCTAATAAAAAATAATATAATATTTATAAATATTTGCAACGAAAAATCCGTTGCTAAATAGCAACGGAATTAGCAATGGATTTTTCGTTGCTATATGAAAGAAAAAAAAAAGAAATAAAAATAAATAAATATAAAAAATATTAGCAACGAAAAATTCGTTGCTAATTTAGAAACGGATTTTTCGTTGCTATATGGAACGAAAAAAAGAAATAAAAATAAACAAATATTTAAAATATTAGCAACGAAAAATCCGTTGCTATTTAGCAACAGATTTTTCGTTGCTATAAGGAAGAAAAATAAATAAATATAAAAAAAATTAGCAACGGAAAATCCGTTGCTATAAACATATGATTAAAAAACTTAATAAAATATTTATAATTGAGTGACGGATTTTTCGTTGCTATATGGAATAAAAATAAATGAATAATAAAAAATAGAGCAAATTACATTTTTGGTCCCATAGGATTGTGTCATTTTCAATTTTGGTCCCATTCTTTTAAAATTAGACAAAAATAGTCCCGTTGGTTTCATTTTGTTACATTTTTTGTCCCAACCGTTAAATTTTGGACGGAACCGTTAAGTGCATTTAAAAGTCAAATAAAATTTCGTTGAAACAAAACACTAACGGATTGTATCCAAGTTGGTTGGATGCTCATTTTCTTTTCATTAGGTCTTGGGTTCAATCCTAGGCTCTCTCTTTTTTATATATGTATATTATATATAAATATATAATATTAATAATATATATAACATTATATACAAACGTATATTATGTATAATTAAATATAAAATATTTATAATATATATACGTTTATATATATATATATATATATACACATCTACATATACACTCACACACAATGTTATTTATATATATGTATATATATTATATAATATTGTAATAACATATATATATATATATGTTATTACAATATTATATACATATATATCTTATATCTTAATACATATATATCTTATATCTTAAATATTAAATAATAATTAATATTATATGTTTATATTGTAATAACATATATATATATATATGTTATTACAATATTATATACATATATATCTTATATCTTAAATATTAAATAATAATTAATATTATATGTTTATATATAATATATGTACATATATATAATATGTGTGTATAATATACATTATCAATCATTAATATTAAGAGAAAATTTTTTCATTTAACATGTAACGGTTGCATAACACAATAATTTCTTAATATTTAGATTTAATTCTACGAATTTTAATATAAATTCATTATATTAAAAGAAAACTTCTTAATTTAACATCTAAAGTACGGTTGCGAAACACAATAATTCCTCAGTGTATAGATATAATTCTATAAATTCAAATATAAATGTTTCATATTAAGAAAATAATTCTTTATATTAAGTTATTCAAATACGATTGCTAAATAATACAATAGTTCCTCAAAATGCAGATATTGTTCTACAGATGTATAAGTGAATACTTCATATTGACATAAAATTAGTCCTTTATTCAACTACCAACTAAATCTAATGATTTAATTATGCAAACTTTCATCTTTTTTTTATATGTCATAAAAACTTATACTTAAGTTGATATATATATATATATATATATATATATATATATATATATACATGCTTGGGGTTTATATAGAAATTAACACAATAATTCTTCAATATTTAGATATAATTCTTCAAATTCAAATATAAATGTTTCATATGAATAAAATAATTATTCATCAAGTTATTCAACTACGATTGCTAAATAATACAAATGTATAAGTGAATACTTCATATAACATAAAAGTTCTTTATTCAACAACCAACTAAATCTAATTATTTAGTTATGTAAAACTTTTGTATGTCATAAAAAGTTATATTTAAGTTGATATACATTATATTTTTATCTCATAACTAAAACTTGAGATATGCAGTTAATTAATACATATTTAAATTTTTAACGGAATATGTATTATAATATAAATAATTATATATTTAAAAATATTTTTATTAAACTATATGATAACAAGTATTTAATTATTTAAATTAGTATATGAATATTTGATAGTGGTTAAATATAAAAAATGACATAACAATAACAACAATGGATTTAGTCCAACTGGTTTGGGGTTCAACCTTCTTCACATGAGGTCCAGGGTTCGATTCCTACTCAACGCGAATATGTGGAATTATTATGTTGGCTCGCCGGGGCTTGGTGGGGTGATCCGAGCCCCACAAATGAATTTTTAATTTATTAATTTGAATTATTAGTTTTTGCGACGAATTTTGCAACGGAATTTTCGTTGCAAGAAGACACAAAATTAATTAATTGTTGGTTGGTTTGCAACGGAAAATCCGTTGCTAAAAAAACCGTTGCTAATTTCCGTAGGTAGTATTTCGTTGCTAAATCCGTTGCTAGAAGTTCGTTGCTAATTCTGTTGCTAATATCCGTTGCTAATAATTCGTTGCTAAATCCGTTGCTACAAATTAGCCACGAAGGTTATAGCAACGGAAAATTTTCGTTGCTAAATCCGTTGCTAATAGGGCCAAAATCCGTTGCTAAATCCGTTGCTATAGGACGTTTTTCTGGTAGTGATCCCTCACGACCCTGAAGGTGATTTTTGCTACGGCCTCAGCCTCGGCCCATTTGGTAAAATAATCGACAGCTAAAATGATAAACTTCTTCTGTCCGACCGTGATGGGCAAGGGGCCTACGATGTCAATTCCCCATTGGTCAAAGGGCCATGAGACATCTATAGGGACCATTTGGAGCGGCTGGCAATTGAGGGAGGTTAGAATGGAATTGGCACTTAGGGCATCTTTTGGAAAACTCAATGGCATCTTAGAGAACTGTGGGCCAGTAAAACCCACTCCTTAGAATTTTCTTAGTCAGGACACGCCCTCCTGAATGATTACCACAACTCCCATTATGAATAAGTTCGAGCGTTTCTTTTGCCTGCGAGGGCCTTAGACATCTCATCGAAGGTCCCTGAAAGGACTTCTTGAATAGTCTTCCTTCAGAATCTATAGAAAACCGAGGGGCCTTGTTTCGGATTTTTCGAGCCTCCACCTTGTCAGTGGGACAAGTGCTTTAAGAAATCTGACAATATCGTCAAGCCAACAAGGCTCGTACGGATCAATCATAGTGACCAGCTCCTTGGCAATTCTCTCTTTGATCAATGGCTCTTCCGTTCTAAGGAACGTGACCGAACGCTCAGAAGTGCTTTCCAATGCTGAAGCGAATTTGGATAGAGCGTCAGCGCGCTCGTTTTCTGCTCGTGGAACTTGGAGTAGATGGAATTCTTTGAACTTCCTAATGATCTCCCTGGCTTTGCTCAAGTACTGCACCATGGTGGTTTCTCGAGCCTCATAAGTTCCTTCAATCTGGCACGCTTGATTCTGGAGGCTCCGTTCTGAGAAGCAATTTTCAATCCCTGCACAAGGGCTTCATATTCCGCTTCGTTATTGGTGACTTGAAAATCCAACCTGATTGCAAAGTCTAACTCAATCCCACTGGGGTCTCTAAGGATTACCCCTGCTCCTCCCCCTTGAGAGGTTGAGGAACCATCCGTGTGCAGGACCCATAATCCCTCATTCTCCAGAGCAGCAGGTTCTAAACCGAAGCGTTCCACCAGCAAATCCGCTACTACCTGCGCTTGTATAGCGGTTCTGGGCTCGAAACTTAAGTCAAACTGACTCAACTCAATTGCCCATTTTATCAATCTTCCCGACACGTCCGGTTTGGACAAAACTTGCTTCAAAGGCTGATCTGTAAGGACCGTCACCGAATGCGCTTGAAAGTAAGGCCTCAATCGCCTTGAAGCATTGATGAGGGCAAACGCAAATTTTTCGATTTCCAAATACTTCTTCTCTGCCCCTTGTAATGTTTTGCTCAAATAGTAGACCGGCAGGTGCTTGCGCTCCCTTACAGCTACGAGGACTGCGCTCGTCGCCTCGGATGAAACGGAGAGGTACATAAATAGCCTTTCGCCTTCAACGGGTTTGGTCAGGTGTGGAGCGCTCGAAAGGTAAGCCTTCATGTCCTGTAACGCCTTCTCACACTCATCTGTCCAAGCAAAATTTCGTGCATTCCGCAAAATCTTGAAGAAAGGGAGGTTCCTGTCTGCCGAGCGTGAAATGAACCTATTCAGGGAAATGACTTTTCCCACTAGCATTTACACTTCTCAAAGGTTTCAAGCGGAGGGGATCTCCAAGACAGCCTTGATTTTCTCAGGGTTGGCTTCAATTCCCCTCTGACTGACCATGTAGCCCAAGAACTTTCCCCCTCGTACTCCAAAAGTACACTTAGAAGGATTCAATTTCATCCCATACTGGCGCAAGATTGAAAAAGTGCGCTTGAGATCCTCCAAATGTGAGCCCTGACGCTCGCTCTTTACAATCATATCATCCACATAAACCTCCATGGATCCCCCAATTTCTCTTTCGAACATCTTGTTGACGAGACGCTGATAGGTGGCTCCAGCGTTCTTGAGTCCAAAAGGCATGACTAAGAAGCAATAAACCCCTAAGTGAACAACAAATGAAGTTTTGGGGCAATCTTCTGGGGCTATAAAGATTTGATAGTACCCCTGGAAGGCGTCCATCATGCTCATGAGTTCACAACCAGCAGTCGAATCCACCAATTGATCTATCCGGGACAATGGGTATGGATCCTTGGGGCAAGCCATGTTAAGATCAGTAAAGTCATTGCACATGCACCATTTATTTGCGCTCTTGGGCACCAATACCACGTTGCACAACCAATCTGGGTACAAGATGGGCTCGATGTACTGAGCCTCCAGAAGCTTGTTAAGTTCTTCCTCAATGACTCTCTTCCGAAAGCCGTGTACATCCCGTTTCTTCTGCGTAACGGGTTTAAACGAGGGATCCACATTGAGCCTGTGGACTATAACGCTTGGGTCAATCCCTGTAAGGTCAGACACTTTCCACGCAAACACGTCAATGTTCTCTTTGAGGAAGTCAATCATCATAATCTGCGAGGGTCCAGAGAGGTTGGACCCAATCTGAGTAATTTTATCCTTGTTCCCTGGTTCTAGCTCAACAGTAAGGAATTTTTCTGAGGGCTCGATTCTCACTTCTGGACGAGGAAGCTCGAGCGCCCTCTTCTTCCCTGTCAGACGCTCATCAACAAGGGGCTCGTTGCCGTCACGCTCATCCCCCTCGGAGGAGGATTCTTCAACCGTCCCTGGCGGAGCGCTTTCGAGGGAGTCTTTGGCGCTGGGATCTTTCTTCTTGTTCTTTTTCTTATTCAACTTGGCCCTCTTGCGCATGGGACCATCCTCGTCTAGATTGGGGAAGTCAACGGATTTCTTGGTGGACCCGATTTGGAAGATTTTCTCTGTTTTAGGCTTTCTGAGGGATAGCATGTAGCATTCCCAGGCCTCTCGCACATTGCACAACACTTCTCCAACGCCCTCGGGGGTGGAGAATTTGATTTTCTGGTGGTAGGTGGAGATAATAGCTTTGAACTCAACGAGGGCTGGCCGTCCAATTATGAGGTTGTAGGGAATATCAATTTCTACCACTGCATAAGTGACCATGAACGTTTTGCGCTGTGGGGCTCGGCCGAATGAAGTGGCCAAACGAATTTGCCCCCGTGGGACGACCTCAGAACCTCCAAAGCCAATGAGGGTTGTTTTGAGAGGTTCGAGCGGGATGTTGGCATTCATCTTTTGGAACGTAGTGTAGGGCAAAACATTAACAGAGCTCCCACTATCCACTAACACCCTCTTTACAACGTGATTGTAGACATCTACACTAACCACCATGGGGCAGTCAGAGGTTTCACTGTCCCCATGGGGCGTTACAATATGCTCTAAATCCCTATCGTCAAATCCTATTACATCATTCTCTCTTGAGCATTGATCACTTGCCTTCTGAATGGCGTAGACGGATTTGGGCATTGATGGGCGCTGGTCATCACTCCGAACGTACCGTCATCGGGCAGCGTTAGAATCTCCACCTGAGGAACCCCCTGCTATCATGTTGATGACCGCAAAAGGGGTATTTTCTTGCTCAGGAGCCTTTCCTTTGCCCTGATGGCTACTCTCCATGGGGCCCCGTCTCCGTGGGCTTCTAGAACGTGACGTACTCCTCCTTCTCTCCCCGGGGCGATCGTTACAGTGTTCATCATAATGCTCCAATATCCTGATAAATTCTTTCAAGTGGCCCCCATCAATGAGCCTTTGAATTTCCGCCTCCAGCTTGCGGCACTCATCCGTGTCGTGCCCCTTCTGCTTGTGGAAAGCACAGTATTTGTTCGAGCGCCTCAGTGCCTCTGTCTCCCTCATTTTGACAGGTCTCTTGAAGAGTTTCTTGTCAGAGAGGTTATAAACCTTTGAGTTTGGCCTGGTAAGGGGGATGCGCTTGAAACGTCAAGGGGGCGAGGGCGATTTCTTGCGTTTCTTTTTTATAACAACTTCCCGGACCCGCTCCTGGTGACGCTCGTGTCTCACTGGGCTCTGCTGTCGGGGCCCATTCGTCCCATACATATCTTCGAACGCAAAGAACGGCTCGGCAACTTCCCTTAAGGCCATGAGGGTTCCTGGCCTTCTCTCCACAATGGCATCGGCAAACTTTTTGCTCACATACTGCTTGTGATCCACAACCTGAAAGAGCACCGGGATCAAGAAATCTATGGAAGGCCTTTCCACTTGCAAGATCTCCTTGTTGAAGCGGGCGAAGAATGAGCGAAGAGACTCATTCCTGCCTTGCACTATGTTGTAAAGGGCAGTGGGCGCAGTGACTGGAGCCTTCAAAGAATGGAAGCGGTTGAGGAAAGCGTCGGCCAACTCTTGATATGAATGTATCGAGCGTGGCGGCAGTCGCTTGTACCATTCCTGAGCCATTCCTACTAGGGAAGTGACAAAAACTTTGGCCCAATAGTGGCTCGAATGCTCATATAAGTGCATCAAGTGTAAGAAATGATCCGGGTGTTCCGCTGGATCAGTAGTTCCGTCGTAGCGATTGACGGAGGTGGGGATTTTGGTCATTCCTGCTTGGGCCATTAAAACTTCTTCCACGAGGGGGGAGCCCT
This sequence comes from Lantana camara, assembly GCA_037501455.1. NCBI lineage: Eukaryota > Viridiplantae > Streptophyta > Magnoliopsida > Lamiales > Verbenaceae > Lantana > Lantana camara. The sequence continues at coordinate 20,895,098 of CM074855.1, read as the reverse complement.
TGCCAGCGGATAATACTCATAAGTACAGAAGTTCTCCTCTTGCTCCTTGCAGTGGGGGACCCGTGGCTGGCGGTCTTTGTGACGAGCGTCTCTGGCGTCGGCTCGTTCATCCCTATTATGGGAGATCTGAGACCGTGCACGAGAGAGCTGTCCCACCATATCCTTTATCCCCTGCAGCTGGTCTTGCACAGCCGCGAGGAGATTAGGATTTACCTCTCCTTCTTTATCCCCTTGCTTTGTGGCTCGGGAAGCCCTTTTGGAGGCATGAGAGTCCCCTTCATTCTCATTGACCCTCTACGTGGGCTCTCTGCTCCTGCCCATAGGGGGACGCTCGTTCTCGCCCTGGTTGGGCGTTTCTTTGGCAGGCAGTTGTGGCGGTTGTGCCCTTAGGACGGCCTGGGCCTCCCTAAGCGGATATGTCTGTAATCCGCCCAAAGGAGGGGCAACTTGAGTGGCCTGCCAGAGGGGAAATACATGGAGTGAAACTTCTCCCATGCCCCCTGGGCCGCCTGAACCTCACATTGGGCATAAAGAGCCCTCAACTGCTGAGGAGTTAGAGGGGGTAACTCCACCTCTTCAATCTCCCTGGGGATCACCACCGGGAGCTGGATCTGCCCGGCGTGATATGGCTGAACCGGCGGCATCATGACAGTGGGAGTAAGTGTATACCCCGGCGGTGGCATCATGTATTTCTGTCCTCCTGGATTCGCATGGGCATGAATCCACTGACTCTGGGGAAGCTGAGGAAGGGTGGAGAGAGAAACACCTCCTACGGTGCTGGAAATTGGCGGTGCTGGCGGCGCGGGTAGGGGAATTGTAGATTCTGCCAAGGGAGTTACATCCCCGACAAGTGGTGCTCCTCCAGCGGCGGCGGAAGGAGGTGGTGCTCCGCCAGCCGCGGCGGAGGAAACAACAACATTGGCATCGTGAGAACCTCCTCCCACAGCTCCTGACCTTGTAGCAACCATGGCTGAGAAGATTCCGGGTGTTTGCTTTTCAACTAGCAGAAAAGAAGAAACGGGCTGGGTGCTGGTTTCCCACAGACGGCGCCAAAAATGATAGGTCTGAATATGGGGTACAGAGTCCAATCACTTTAGAATTTGTTTAGGTGAGGAAACAGTTGGAAGATCGCCGGAAAAGATGGGGGTTCTACCTGCTAGGACAAACACACAGACAAAATTCAGAAGGCCAAGCTGGGGGGAACTGGGGGTGATTCCCAGTTTGGCTCTCCGACGCTCAAGTCAGATGAAAATCTGAAAGAGATAAAATGCAGAGTATGAAGTTGCAGTAATGAAAGTTGCTTACAGTGAAGGAGATGAACTCGCCTATTTATAGTTGAGGGTCGGGGACCCTTTGGTCATTTACACCGCGTGGTCCTGACCGAATGTTGCCCTAACACGTGGCATTGCGAGAGAAACCTAGGAGGAATCTTCTATGCAAAAGCTGGTGAAAGTTAGTGTGGGCAACAGTGGTAGGTGCGCGGGCATGTCGAGGTGTCAGAGAGTCGTTTGGGGGGTTGGTAATGAGGGCCTGAGAGCACGCTCGCGTCAACCAAAGCCTTGGAGGCCAAGGAATCCGCTAGGGGATGAAGGTCAAGGCTTGTGTAACGAGTTGGAGTGGGAGCCTCTCTGAGGGAGTGTAGCGCTCGAAGAGGGCTCCCTTGATTAATTGGAACGTTAGCCATGTAGTGTGAATGGCGCTGGTGAGAGAGCGGTAACATTGATCACGTGCAAATGTAACAGAGACGGCACGTGTTCTTGGAGGATACTGGCGCTTGAGGGGTTTCAGCGCTCATGTATGACTGTCGTAATCACAGGAGGACAGGTGTCGTCCTCTTTAAGGTGCCACGTGTCCAAACGTGGGACGAGCGTATTTTGACCCCATCAATAATAATTTAAGAAAGTTTATAAATTTAAATAATTAAAACTATACTTATATAATTAGACGTACATTAGAATTGATTTATTGAAAGTTATCTTATGTAACTTGTTCAATTTAAATAATATTTTATTTTACATACATATAAAAATTTATTAAAATATATAAAGTGAATCAATTTGTTGTTTTTTGATTCGTTTTTAGATATATCTTATTATAACATTTTAAATTATAGACCTTAAAATTAAAAAATAGACAACTTATATCATAAAATTTGAATACAATTAATTGATATATTATTATTAAAACAATCCTTGTTGAACTATATATCTTTTTTTTTTTAGTAAGTTGGAGAAATTTTAATTCTACCAAGAGTCCTATTTTAAGTTGATAATTACTTTTTAAATATAGTTAAAATTAATAATTTATAACATGTATTTTGTAACGCCTCGATTTCCAGACGTTCAGGTACGCACGTCACACGTGTGATTTTCAAGAGTTAGGATTTTAATTTATTATTTTCGTTTATTCAACTTATATATGTTATAGTAATTTTATAAATTGTACTCCAACATGATTACGTGAAATTACATGAAATTGTACCAATTTGAGAATTATTGCACAAATTGGATTTAATTGGTACGTGAATTAATTGTCGAACATGTCTTAATTGCTTAATTGTCCTTAATTGATCATTATTTTAAATGTGAAGACCAAAGTGCACAATCATTCCTAGGACTTAAATGATTATTCTTTCAAAACTTACACTCAATTGCATAACTTACATCTTTCAAGGGATTTAATTTCAAATACACACATTTCATCAAAATCAAGGAGATGAATCACGTAATATATTTCTTCTCCTTTCTTCCATCTTCATTTTCATGCCAAAATATCAAACTTTGCTTCCTCTCTCCACCGAACCAAAACCATCAAGAAGGAAGGAGGAATTTCTTCATCTTCAAGCTATTTTCCGGAAAATATATGACTTTGAAGCTCAAGCATCTCATTTCATCTCTTCCTCTTCTCTTTTCTTCCAAAGGTATATATGTGTGGAAGATTTATATGAATTTTGAATTAGAGTTTGAAGCTAGGGTTATGGTTCTTTTTCATTCCATGAGATTATATGATATATATACGATGAGGTTGACTTGATTTTATGCATTTACCACTTGAAATCATGAAGATTAGAGCTTGATTGATCATGGTATGCTTATGGGTTTGATTGATGAATTTGGCATGATCAAGCATGAATTAAGTGTTTATATTAGATTTTATTGTACCTTAAGCATGTATGTATGGTTATTTCATAAAATTATGCATTTAGAGATTGAATTATGATGATTATGGTGAATTTTGATTGTGTTTCGAAGCTCCCCTGTTCTGCTGCTCTGTTCTGTATCTTCTGTGTAACGGGAACGACCCTTCCCGTTCCCTTTGTATTTGGGAAAGGTCGTTCCCATGCTTGAATTACATGCATGGCAGCGAGGACGGGAACGACCGTTCCCACTTTGGCTCATAGTCGGGAATGACCCTTCCCATCTTCAGGGCACAGTGTCGGGAGGCTGGGAACGGCCCTTCCCATTTTGTACTGAAACCCGGAACGGTCGTTCCCAGGTCTCTGGAGGGATAGAAAATTCTGCATAAATATGAGAATTCCAAATCGTTTTCTTTACCCTTAATTGACCCCAACATGTTATTATATGATCAATTACATGTCATAACATGATATTTATATGCTACGTTGTTCATTGCACGTTATCTCGTTACATGATTATGTCGTGCGTCATATTTGGTACCATTATTGAGTCATGTCTCACGAGTGCACACATATTTCCGTTTCTTGTCCAGTTCTTCTCCATGGCGGAGATTATTGATCGTGAGCACGTTCATGCATCCATGAGTCGTCGTGTCGCCTATCAGGTGAGGTTTAATTGCTAGTTATATAGAACCTGTATAACCCTTTATGTGGAATTTCAAGCCAAAAGGTATATATATTTATCCATAATCGTTTCTAAACTCTCAAGTGAATTGCCAGCAAGTCATGTTCATGCAAAGCAATGCGTGTATCATGATTGAATCGTGAATTGCAAGCAAGTCGTGCTCATGCAAAGCAATGCATGTATCGTGACCGTGTTTTGGCGAGTAACATGATAGCACTATGGGCCCGAGGGTTAGTGTATGAGCCAACCGGGAAAGCATAGGGCTGACGGGTAACTCTGCACTCCCCTCATTAGTTGGGATGACCCCTGAATCCACCAAGAGGTTTGGTGGAGGAAGGAATCCCGTACGTGGGAGTCATGAACCTGACGTACGTAGCATGGATGGTTAGGGCCTTGCAAACCCACCATCACCCGGAGTGAAAGGAGTTCATGAATTTGCTACTCGTGCACTATAATAAACTGCATGATCACATGATAATTAAACAAAGCATATACAGTTCACTATTGGTGTAAGGATAGAGAATTGCCCTCACTCGCCAGGGCCACTGATTGAAAGCATGAAAGTGATTAAAGTGTTTAATATTGATAGTTGTATTCTCGGGCAAAGTGTATTGTATTTTGAACTTATATTGCTTTCAGTTATAAAACTTCACCCGAGGATATAACTTGCATGCTATCTGCGCTAATATATATTTATGCCCCTCACTCAGTCTTCCATAGACTGACGCCTCCACCTTTCAGGTTCTTGCAGGTGCGTGCTAGGCGGGAATCGAGTCGAGTCTAGTCTTTGCATTCGAGTCAAGCACGGTGCATTTTATTTATTGTTGCATAGGAACTATTGTTAATGTTAATTATTATGTATTTTAGGAGATGATAATGTATTGATATGTGAGATGGGAATATGATTTACTTGACAAATGATCGACAATATAGCCTGTTTCTGCTTTATTTCTTATGTATAATGGTAATTGACTTGAGGGTTAGTCCCGCCTAGCTAGCTTATTTCTTTTATTTGTCACCCGTTCGTTATAGGTTGGTTCATGTACGGATTATCCATTTCATATGTGGATCGACCTATAGTGCGGGGGTGTGACACCTCTACCAAAAGGGGTGCTACATATTTGCATTATTATCCTTGACTAATAGTTATTGCCGTAATTATTGTGAGAATATTTTAGGCGATCCGTATTTTGTAAGAAACCAAAAACCCAACTCGTGTTTTTATAATATATAGAGAAAAATAATTAAATCCTAGTCAGGGAATCTGTCATCCATTAACAAATCACTAGGAGTGAAAAGATACAATTTCTAAAATCAAATGAGATCCACATATAAATATACCTAACTTCATAGAGTTTCAGATATAATTTACCCAGTAATTTAAGTTAAGGTCATTACTCCTTCCTCGTGTCTAAACTAATCTTAGGAATGATAGTTTTCTAACAAGATCAAAAGGAGACAGCTTGAGTCGTGCTAAATTTCACACTTAATTTAATTGACCACGAGCTAGGAAAGCTGGATGTTAAAGATCTGTCCCAATAAATACTTTATTTTATCATATAATTATACTTTTTTTTGCAGATAAAAAAATAAAGTATAATTATACTCTCAATTATGATAATTTATAATTTGAGGAAGCTCATACTCTCTCGCCATGTTTCAAAGAATAATAAAACATAATTCTCAAATGTTCAAATTGATGATCAAAAGGAGACAGGTTCAGTCGTGCTAATTTTCCGACTAATTTAATCGACACGAGGAAATCTGGAACGATATCTTCCACGGAAAAAGTTATTTTCAAATTGGTTGTAGATTTTATATAAGCAGGGAAAATGTGCAATCACGAATTAAACAAGAGAGAGAGAGAAATGGCTACAATGACTATAGTCACCGGAAATGACATCCCGGAGGTGGAAGCTCCGCTGCTCGAAGACGGAGCAGTGCTAGGTTCTGTCGACTTCAAAGGCCGTCCCGCCAGCCGATCAAAAACAGGTTGCTGGAAATCTGCTTCGTTTATCATAGGTATCGACACTTCAACCTTGATTCAAGAATTAAATTATTCGACAAATTACATGGTCCCTTAGTTTTAGTGAATTTAAAAAAGAATCACACAATTTTTAGTTTTTACAAATTTCCTTAAGGTTTCATAATTTGTTTTCTCCGAAGTTTGCATATTAAACAAAATGTCATCCGAATATTAGAATTTATAAAACAATTCTAATATTTTCATTTTGTGCAAAAATATTTCTAGATGAATGTTGTGGTATTGCAATTTCGATTTTTTTTTTCTCTGAAAATGAATTGTTAGCTTATCCAGTAGTATGAACATAACCAAAAATTTTATGAAGGTTTCATATGAATAACAAAATCTTGGGGTTAATGGAGAGACAAGCAAATAAATTAGTGGTAATGAGCAGATCCATCAGGTGTTCGAGTCTTATTGAAAATAATTGAGGTTCATGAACTAAAAGAATACAATGATTTTATTTGTATATGATTATGTCAAACCTCATGCTAACAAATGAAAAATATCCAAATGAAATTATTTAGTATGTTTGATTTATTGATTTAATGTTCTCTTTTCGTGGTGAATTTGTTAGGAGTTGGAGTGGCGGACAGATTTGCTTATTATGGAGTACGTTCGAACCTGATAAGCTATTTGACAGGCCCGATGGGGCAATCTACGGCGGTTGCGGCAGCGAACGTCAATGCCTGGACTGGCGTAACGCTGCTTTTGCCGCTTCTCGGTGCTTTCGTTGCGGATTCTTGTCTGGGAAAGTATAGGACCCTTACAATCGCTTCTCTGCTCTACGTCTTGGTTAGTGCACAAGTTTTCAAAGTTTTTGGATAATAATAAGATCATGGGTTTACAAGATGTTAATAATAGCAATTGCTTAAGTAAAATGATTGAGAAAAGGAGAGTGCATTGAAATGTTAAAGTAAGTTGGTATTGCCGACTTTTTGAAAAAAAAAAAAAATAATAATTGGTATTGCCGACTTATTTGAAAAGAACTTGTAAAAAAAACCGCGAATAGGAGTTGGTGCAAGTGGTTAAAGGGTTCATTTTCAAAGGCAAGGTCCCGGATTCTAACCCCACTTGGGCTTGCGTATGTTAAACCAAAAAAAAAAAAAAGAAAAAAAAAAATTGTAAAAAAAGCCCTACTTATAAGCTCAAACACCTTTTATAAGATTTATAAGCTGCTTCAAGAAAAACTTGTCCAGAAAAAACTTTGTCAAATACCTTTTATAAGATTTGATAAGTTTATAAATTTCATAGAAGTTTACTTCATATTTGCCTGATTTTTAAATACCCGTCCTCGAGGGTAACTTCTTCATGTGTTCATGATGTTTGACAAGTTTATAAATTTCATAGAAGTTTACATCATATTTGCCTGATTTTTAAATACCCGTCCTCGAGGGTAACTTCCTCATGTGTTTATGATGGATCACAGGGAATCGGATTCTTGTCTGTATCAGCTACATTTCGTTCATTCAACTCTGCCAACTGCAAAAACGATCCAAACTTAGTTTGCTCTCCGCCTCCGCTCGACGTCATGGCCTTCTTCTTTGCTGTATACTTGGTATCATTCGGGCAAGGAGGTTATAGGCCTTGTGTGCAAGCCTTCGGAGCAGATCAATTCGACGAAGACGACAAAGTGGAGTGTAAAGCCAAAAGCTCGTTCTTCAATTGGTGGTATTTTGCCATGAATGGAGGTATTTTAGTTGCATATATGGTTCTGAGCTACATTCAAGAAAACTTGAGCTGGGCTCTTGGCTTTGGGATCCCCTGCATCCTCATGTGCTTCGCGCTGATCCTTTTCTTGCTTGGTTCGAAGACGTATCGGGTTTCGTATGAACAATATTGATAAAAGAAATCCGTTTTCGAGAATTGGGAGGGTGTTTGTGGGAGCAGCAAGAAATTGGCAGGTTGTCCCGATAGGTATGTCTATTGAAGAGGATGCTCGGGGAGTTCTACCTCATGAAGGTACCAAATTCGAGTAAGTCGTTAACTACCACCCAAAACCGAAAAGCCAAAGTTTTTATGAACATCCTCTTCCTTGATATCCCACTGAATTCACATTTTCTCTTACCAGGTTTCTCGACAGAGCAATTCTTACAACCGATGGCTCGAAACAAGAGGGTAATGTTTGCAGCATAACAGTAGGGGACATCGAAGATGCCAAGGCAATTCTAAGGCTAGTCCCCATCTGGTCCTCGTGTTTGGGATACGCCATTGTATCCGCACAAGCTGCGACGCTATTCACCAAACAAGGATCCACAATGGACCGTTACATTATCCATGGCTTTCAAATACCATCTGCCTCGCTCCAGTCCCTCATTAGCTTATCCGTCATCTTGTGCATTCCTATCTACGACCGTCTTCTGGTTCCTATGATGCGAGCTATGACCAAGAAACCGTCAGGCATAACAATGTTTCAACGCGTTGGTACAGGGTTATTTTTGTCTTTATTGGCTATGGCGACTGCAGCCCTTGTTGAGAGGAGACGTCTTGATACAGCTCTCAAGTTTGGGTTGACGGATGACTCTGAGGTGACCGTGCCGATGAGTGTGTGGTGGCTTGCTCCTCAGTATTTGCTATATGGAATTAGCGAGGTGTTTACTATAGTTGGTCTCCAGGAGTTTTTCTATAATCAGATTCCATGTGAATTGAAAAGCCTTGGTGTCGCTCTATACCTTAGCATATTTGGCGTGGGGAACTTTTTGAGTAGTGTCTTGATATCTGTCATCGAGAAGGTGAGTGGAGGAGATGGCCATGGAGATAGTTGGTTCTCAAACAACTTGAATCGAGCACATCTCGATAATTTCTATTGGTTGCTAACGGGGCTCAGCGCTGTTTGTATGGTTGTCTATGTTTACACTGCCAAGTCCTACGGTTATAGGGCGTAATATCCATTGAATTGAAAAGTTTAGTTATATTTTTTTTTTTTGTTGGAAAAAATTAAAGTTTAGTTATATGTTGCCATAGCGAGGGATTTCGGTCTCTTATTCTGTTTTGGGTTTTATTTTTTGTTTCACTTACATCCATACGTCACTTTGTATCTAGAGGCCGATGTTATTTTATATATTTGAACGAAATACACAAGGTTAATTTAGATTATGCCAGGAAAGGCTAGCGAAAGAATACACAAGGTTAATTTAGAGGCCGATGTTATTTTATATATTTGAACGGACTTGAGTAGCTTTTGAATTTTGGAATCTCAAGTAAGTAGATATATAATATTTATATTTTTCGAAATTTTATTATTTATATATGTGTCATAAACTTAGGTACAGTATAACCTCGATAAATTAATAACCTCGCTAAAATAATAATTTTCTTCGGTCCCGAGTCGGGATCAACGTGGTAAATTAATAATTCGCTAAATTTATAAGATAATACAAAAAAAAAAAAATTCATATAGGTCTCATTTGATATATAAATTAATAATTCATCTGTATCAAAATATTTCATACATAATACATAAGTAAACTAAACAGGTTTCTGAAAATATGAATCTAATGTTGTTTGTTTCTTCTTGAAATCAATATCACCTTGAATCTCATCTATAACCCTTCTTATTGCATTAAGAATATCAGGTGATTTATACTCACACAGTTCTCTACGCATAGTCGCATACCATCAGTCATGGTTGATTTTTTAACACCTTTGAGATGAGAAGTCATTTTTTTTGTTTTTTGATTTGAAGACTTGCATAATACATCTATTTATATAGTAACTTAGTTAATGTATGTACGTGTAACTACATTAATAATTGAGTGGATTTATACATTTTAATGAATGCAGGTACATGTAACTACATTAATAACTAAGTAGATTTATATATTTTATTAAGATATACATAGAATATTGAAAATGTATCAGTAAAAATACATGAATTTGGTTAAGTATGCATAATTAATAGTCAATGTACAAATTAGTTTTCACGTACACCTAGGTACATTCATAATATGGACCCAAAAAGTATATAATTTATAAATTAATAATTATTAATTTATACGATTAATTAATACCTCGCTAAATTAATAAAATTTGACGGTCCCAACAGTATTAATTTATCGAGGTTATACTGTATAATTGAAAGAAATCACTTTGAACGGAACAAAGTACAAACATTGAGGTATGCTAGATAAAATTCTCCATATATCTACTTGCATAATCTATATATCTATGTCTATCTATATATATCTATATTATATATTATAAAAGCACGAGTTGTGTTTTTGGTTTTTAATAAAATACGGATCGCCTAAGATATCCTCATAAAAATTACCTCAATAACTATTAGTTAAGGATAATGATGTAAATACATGTTATAAATTATTAATTTAACTATATTTAAAAAGCACTTATTAACTTAAAATAAGACTCTTGCTAGAACTAAAATTTCTTCAACTTACCAAAAAAAGATATATAGTTCAATAAGGATTGTTTTAAAAGCACTTATTAACTTAAAATAAAACTCTAGCTAGAACTAAAATTTCTTCAACTTACCCAAAAAAGATATATAGTTCAACAAGGATTGTTTTAATATTAATATATTAATTAATTAAAATCAAATTTTATAATATAAGTAGTCTATTTTTTTAATTTTAAGGCCCATAATTTAAAATGTTATAATAAAATATATCAAACGAATTGAAAAACAACAAATATATTCACTTTATAAATTTTAATAAAATTTTGTAATTATGTAAGATAAAAATTATTTAAATTGAATGAGTTACATAAGATAACTTTCAATAAATCAATCCTAATGTAAATCTAATTACCTAAGTTCATAGTTTTAATTATCTAAGTTCATAAAATATTTTAAATTATAATCATATTATAATTCTATAAACTTATCTAATTAACAAAATAATATAATTGAATGATTTACATAAAATATTTTTCAATAAATTAATAAATCCTAATGCAATATTTTTTAATTAATTAATACTAATATAATTATAATTATTTATATCTAACTAACCATATAATCTTCTTTTAGTTTATACGATAGAATATAAATTAAACATGTAAAAGTACAAATAACATTTTTGGTTTTTTATGATTTAATATACCACAATTTAGAATTACATGCCATCATATCAAAGTCACTTTAAATTAAGAATCCTAAGGAGACTCAATGTGTGTGCATATAAAAATAAGATATAATATAATTTTTTAAATGATTATTATAGTATTCGATTAAAAATTTCTTAATTTTTTTATATAAATATACTCTTTTAATTATTTTTACTATTTACATAAAATCAATTATAAAAAAAATAACATAAACCTGAAATAATACTCATTAGAGAAATACAAATAAGAAAATGGAAAGCAAGATCAAATGGCAAAGAGAATATAAAAAAGAGATAAAGAATAGTTAGTTAAAAGAAAAAATACTTGATTTTAATGTATATACACACAGCATACCAAAATTAAGGACAACTAGGAAATATCTTTACAAATATATTTATAAAGGACATGACAAAGTGAGAATTAACATTACGTACAATAGTAAAAAAAAATTTGAAGATTAGATTAAAAATTTCAATATGCTAGATGGAGTCTCAGCACTAGAAACAATATGGAGAATTTTTTTAATTTAATTTGAATAAGATTGATCCAATAGTTATCAATTTAGCTCTACATTTTCCAAAGTAGCAATACACAATTTATTGGTCGAATTAAAACTTGAAGGACATTTTGACTTGGGATCATTGCTCCAAAACAATGGTTCTTGAATAGTTTTCAATGTGCTAGGAAAGAAAAAAAAAATTCCAGAGCATTATGCATGTGGCAAGCAAGGTAAATATCCAAAAGATTTGGAGAAAATTGATGGCAGAGTACAAGAAACTATTATAACAAGAAGAGATTATTTGGTTTTAAGAGTCGAGAATATTTGACTTCAATTCAGGGATAATCATACACGTTTCTTTTATCTCTCAACCATAATGAGAAGAATGAGGAACCAGATGAATTCTCTCAAAATAGGTAATGAATGGGCAACCTGTAATAATCAACTGCGGCCACACGCACTTAGGAGTACTACACCAAACTATTCAGTGGAGATACCATTGAAGAGGTGATGAGTCTTGGTATTAGCTTGCACCGAAGCTACCGTGGATGGAGCAAAGTGCATTCAAAGTGTGGTTGAGGCGTTTCGCAAGGCGTTGGACCTCAAATTAAACTTCAGCAAATCACATGTGTTATTTGCACCTTATGTATCAAATGATTTAAAATAGTAGGTTAGTACAATTCTGGGCATGGAAAGTACAGACAACTTAAAAAACTATTTGGGGGTGTAGATGAATTTTAGCTGAAATTATAATGAGCATTTCTCGATTCTAATTAACAGAGTTGAAAAACACATCTTGAGACAGAAGCCAAAATGATAAACCTTTTTGGACGAATGACACATGTTCAGTCAATCACGATATTGATCTCCATCTACCACATGCACAAAAATTGGCTCCTCAATCATGTATCGATAAACCTTGTCAACTCAAGCACAACTTTCTTTAAGTGACTGATATAACAAAGAAACAGACCCATTTTGTAGGGTGGAAGAAGGTGACAAGAAAGAAGCTAGAAAGTGGATTAGGTCTTAAAGAAGTTCAAAAAGAAATAGAGTGATACTCGTTAAAATGGAATAGAGAATGCTCAACAAGGAGGCGACGGTTGAAACTAGATATATAAGAAAAAATATTTAACAGGGAAGGACATTCTTGATCGAATATAAGTCTCAACTTATGGTTTCCCAAGCATGGAATGGGATAGTTAGAAACACTTGAATGGTGGAGCCATTTTCCAATTGGAGGACTGAGAACGGTGAAGGGACGATAGATGGTTATCACAAGGCAAACTGTAGCACCCGAAAGGCAAAGATGCCACATCCCCGCACTATAGTTCAATCCACATATGAGATGAGCGGCCCATACATGAACTAAACTATAGCGAACGGGAGACAATAAAAATAAATGACTACTAGCTAGGCGGGACTAACCCCAAACCACATAATCAATTCATAATGCGTCAAAAATCAAAGCGGAAGCATAATAGGTTCAATATCAATTACTAACAGCGAGAGCATGCTATTTCCACTATCAATACATTATCATCTCCAAAATATATAATAAATAACAATAATAATAAATCATATGCAACAATAAATTAAAAAACTGAACCATGCATGACTCGACTACAATGACTGGACTCGACTCAATTCCCGCCTAGCATGCACCTGCACGAACCTGAAAGGTGGAGGCATCAGTCTATGAAGACTGAGTGAGGGGTATAAATAAATATTAGCTCACATAACATGCAAGTTATATTCTCGGGTAAAGTTTTAGAAAAGTAAATAATACATAATCAATAATAAAGTAAACATCGCCCGAGAATACAACTATCAGGTTTAACATTTCATTGAATTCAGTTCATGCAATACGTGGCCCAACGAGCGAGGGAAAATCTCCAACCTTACACCAATAGTGAACATTACATGCTTGCTTTATTAATTCACAGGTGATCATGCAATTCAATTACAGTGTAGTAGTGCGATAGTGTTCAGTCAATACAATCAAAGAATGAAATCCATGCGGTAACCCCAGGACAGCCCGTGGTGCCGGACCCGACCCCAGTCTCCTTCTCCCTCCAATGATGGGAAGGTAGCTAGCCTTCACCATCCACGACATGGTGCACGTTAGGAACATAACTCCCACGCACGGAACTCCCTCCTCCACCAAACCTCCTAGTGGATTCAGGGGTGATCCCACATGATGAGGGGAGTGCAGAGTTACCCGTCACCCCTATGCTTTCACAGTTGGCTCATACACTATCCCTCGGGCCCAAAGTGAACATGATTACTCGCCAAACATACTTGATTCATGACAATAACATGGCTTGCTTGCAATGAACATGACTTTCTTTCAATAACTTGGCTTGCTTGAAATCATGATTAATTTCATGGAAAATTATAGGTTCTATATAACTAGAAATTAAACCTCACCTGACAGGCGACACGACGACTCAGGGATGCATGAACGTGCTCATTGATCAATAATCTTCGCCCTGGAGAAGACTGGACAAGAAACGAAAATATTTGTGCACTCGTGAGACATGACTCAATAATGGTACCAAATATGACGCACGGCATAATCACATACGAGAAAATGTGCAATGAACTATGTAGCATATAAATATCATGTTATGACATGTAATTGATCATATAATAGCATATTGGGATCAAATGAAGGTAAAGGAATGGAATTGGAAATCTCATATTTATGCAGAATGTTTATGCCTCTCCAGCGACCTGGGAACGCCCGTTCCGGCCTTAGTTCAAAATGGGAAGGGCCGTTCCCAGCTCCCCAAAGCGGCTCCCCGAAAATGGTAACCTTCATTCCCGGCTATAAGCCAAACTGGGAACGATCGTTCCCGTTCTCGCCGGCATTCACATATTTCAAAACATAGGAACGGTCATTCCCCAAATACAACGGGAACGGGAAGGGCCATTCCCGTTACGCAGAAGATGCAGAAGCAGGGGACAAAACAGGGTAGCTCACGAACCACATTCACAACTCACCAAAACACTTATAACTCAATACCAAATACTAAAATTCAGGTAAGGAAACATGTATGTATGCTTGAGGTACAATAAGTTCCAATATAACATTTAATTCATGCTTGATCATCTCAAATCATCAACTTCAAGCTCATATATCAACTCATCATAAAAGCCCACAATTTCCAAGAATTCATGCACCAATTCATGTTGAAAGCTTAGAATCATGCTTCTATCATCAAATAAACAAGTTGGCAAGCTTAAATCCTAGAAATATTATCAAGAAATCACATATATAACCATATATACCTTGAAATGAAAATAGATGGAAGGAGAAGATGAAGATGGATGATTGAGCTCCAAAATATGCAATTTCCTTGGAAAACTTGGATGAAATCAATGAAATCTCTCCTTCCCTTCTTCATGTTTGGACCGAGAGCACCAAGGAGAAATATGTTGGATGATTATGATGAAATGAAAGAATGGAAGAATGAAGAAGAATATAACGTGATATATCTGTTGATAAAACGTGGTATTTGCAATTAAATCCTCCAAAGATATAAGTTCATGCAATTAATGATGCAAGGATTAAAGAATGATCAATTTGGCCCAAGAAGTCTTCATGCAATTTGGTCCTCACAATTTCAAGGATAGTCATTTAAGGACAATTAACAAATAACTCATGTTCGGTAATTATTTCACGTAACAATTAAACCCAGCTTATAAAATGATTCCCAAGTTAACACGTATTTCACATATTTTCACGTAACACATTGAAACATAATTCATATAATTTTCATGAAAGGTAAGAAATTAATAAAAGAAAGAATTAAAATAAATCCTAACTCTCGAAATCCCACGCGTGTCGTGCGTACCTGAGTGACCGAAAATTGTTCCAAGCAAATTCTTTATTCGGAAAATAGAAAGAACAGGTTTTACCATATCATCTGCGAGAGTAATTCAACTAGCACACTCGTATGGAACCAAAAGACTCAGGTCCTAATGGAATGTCTTCCTTTTGATCCTTGAAATTTGATGATATATCCGATAACTCTGTTAAATATCTCGAAAGAAAGGATCAATCTTCGATCTATAATTCTCAGGTTTCAATCTTCTCAGATGTGTTGACATGGAAGGAGGTATCAATTTCACAGTAAGGGGCGACGGAGACAACACACATGGAGGGGTGGTTCGCATGTACAAGCATCTCTAGGGTATAAGTAACAACTTCGTAAGAAAACTCTTGTCGGGGTTGACGCAAATATTAACCAAGTTGAATTCTTTTCTATTTACTGAGTCAACTGATATCCCGAGACTACACAAGGGTCATAAAACAGAAGAACCCGCATTCTGAGAACGGTAATAAAGCAAAGCTACTGTCGATAATGGGACTTTTCTTCGGGTAAGAGGGGGAAAAGGTTTAAATTGTCGAAAACTTCTTTCACATGGTTCTGATAGAGGAATCCAGGAAGAATCGGTTTTCTTAAGGTTCCAACTCTCCCGAGTGAGGTCTAACTTCTGGCTTTAATTTGTTTCCCGGCCAGCTCTCCCCCTTAAGAAAATAAAAGTAAATGAATAGAATTATTTCCTGAGTACTTAAACTTGTTCTGTTCTTTCCCAATTACAAGGTTCTCTGCTTGTTCAGATTCCGTAACATTATTCGCGTCATACTTGTTGTTTTGATCAAGATTTTGATTAATAGGGGTCTTTTTATTGTCCTTTCTGTTAAAGACATACTCAACTTGAAGCTTACCGACTATATCACCAATCTAATCTGATATCTGTAGTTTTTCCGACATTAAAAATCCGCTAATAGACATCATCAGCCATCATAAGTTCCTTAGGTGTAGGTTGTAGATTTCTGCTATCCGTAGTAGTGCAACAACACTGCACTTGCCATCTATTGCTTCCAGAGAGTTGATATTTGGCAAGACCGACACCATGACCTGAAGCAAGAAAAAGTTCATTCTCCTGCACCACTGCATCTCGAAGATTCTGACTAATTTCTGAAGGCCAGAGAAACCACTGAACATTTATCTGCTTGAACTTATCAGCATTTTCCCGGATCCCAATAATCTTTCCAATATAGGGATGGGGTTTACCCTTCTCCATCAGGTATACACAATCCTATAATGAGTAATCCAGCCCATCAAGTGTAAATGATTCGTAGGTTAGACATTTTTTTTTCCCCACTTGAACTCGAGTTCCTTACTATTTCCCACTCTGAGTGAAGGAAACATGACAATGCACTGATGATGAGTTCCTCAAATGCCTGCGCAACTTTAGGAAAAACCAAAATCATGGATAACAGCTAATCGCGGATTCTCAGAATATCTTTGGACTTCGAGGAGAATCGAATGACCCAATTACAAACATGATACCCGATGACTTAGAGATATTCTTCTTTAAACTCAAGTTGATACGAATGGATTGAGGCGATGGTTGGAGCAAAGAGTAGGGAACCTATTAACAATAAATACTAAAGAATGCATGCCGGTTAAAATGTCAATGCACATATCACACGTATAAATGATTTTAAAACCAACACATTGGAGTAACTATATTACTCAAAGATGTGCATAAAATAAAGAAACTTGAATAATTTAAACAAGGTGCTTAACAAGTCACTCATGTAACCTCGGACAACAATTATGGTAACATACATAAATAAGAAACAAGTTAAATTAATGCAACATATAATGCACGTGTTTATGGATGCATTGAACCTGTCACCGTAGTAATGTCAGCCTTTAATTCGGCACCTAGTCCTTGGTGATGGTATTACAAGCTTGTCGCGAACAGTTGATCATTCTCTAGTTTTCCCCCGGTCTCTCAACTCCTCATGATTCTCCGGCTTCTCGTAACTGGTTGCTTAATTCTTCTACTCCGGATTGTTTCCTTCCTAAGCTGAAGAAAGAACTTGTAGTATGCCTAGGCATTGTAGAGATTAGCCGTGGTTTGATATCCTTTCCATAAACTGTAACTCACAACTTCCTTTGAAAATAAATGCATGTGGGTAAGGCATGCTCATGTCACATAATTGTCACATAATTGATGTTAACGACAAGAATTTGAGACAAAGAGCAACAAGTAGTTCATCAATATTTAAGGTAAACACGTTGATCGTATAAAATTCAAGCATATTAAAGTCAATTAATCGACAACTAGTAGCATAAATCAATGAAATGCAAAAGTTATCAAGTAATTCAATTAATTCAAGGATTCAAGTAGATCAAGAAGTTCAAATAATAAGCAAGACTCTCAATTAACAGTTAATTCCTATGTTGTACGACCTAGACTTGACACGACATGACACTAGAACCTCGATTTTACAACCGGGCTCTGATACTACCTAAGATGTAGCACCCGAAACGCAAAGATGCCACATCTCCGCACTATAGTTCAATCCACATATGAGATGAGCGGCCCATACATGAACTAAACAATGGCGAACGGGAGACAATAAAAATAAATGACTACTAGCTAGGCGGGACTAACCCCAAACCACATAATCAATTCATAATGCTTCAAAATTGAAAGCGGAAGCATAATAAGTTCAATATCAATTAATAACAGCGAGAGTATGCTATTTCCACTATCAATACATTATCATCTCCAAAATATATAATAAATAACAATAACAATAAATCATATGCAACAATAAATAAATAAACTGAACCGTGCATGAGTCGAATACAATGACTGGACTCGACTCAATTCCCGCCTAGCATGCACCTGCACGAACCTGAAAGGTGGAGGCGTCAGTCTATGAAAACTGAGTGAGGGGTATAAATAAATATTAACGCACATAACATGCAAGTTATATTCCCGGGTAAAGTTTTAGAAAAGTAAATAATACATGATCAATAATAAACTAAACATCGCCCGAGAATACAACTATCAGGTTTGACATTTCATTCAAATCAATTCATACAATACGTGGCCCGGCGAGTGAGGGCAAATCTCCAACCTTACGCCAATAGTAAACATTACATGCTTGCTTTATTAATTTGCAGGTGATCATGCAATTCAATTACAGTGTAGTAGTGCGATAGTGTTCAGTCAATAAAATCAAAGAATGAAATCCATGCAGTAACCCGAGGACAGCCCGTGGTGCTGGACCCGACCCCAGTCTCCTTCTCCCTCCAATGATGGGAAGGTAGCTAGCCTTCACCATCCACGACATTGTGTACGTCAGGAACATGACTCCCACGCACGGAACTCCTTCATCCACCAAACCTCCTTGTGGGTTCAGGGGTGATCCCACATGATGAGGGAAGTGCAGAGTTACCCGTCAGCCCTATGCTTTCCCGGTTGGCTCATACACTATCCCTCGGGCCCAAAGTGAACATGATTACTCGCCAAACATGCTTGATTCATGACAATAACATGGCCTGCTTGCAATGAACATGACTTGCTTTCAATAACTTGGCTTGCTTGAAATCATAATTAATTTCATGGAAAATTATAGGTTCTATATAACTAGAAATTGAACCTCACCTGACAGGCGACACGACGACACAGGGATGCATGAACGTGCTCATTGATCAATAATCGCTGCCCTGGAAAACACTGAACAAGAAACGGAAACATTTGTACACTCGTGAGACATAACTCAATAATGCTACCAAATATGACGCACGGCATAATCACATACGAGATAATGTGCAACGAACTATGTAGCATATAAATATCATGTTATGACATGTAATTGATCATATAATAGCATATTGGGATCAAATGAAGGTAAAGGAATGGAATTGGAAATCTCATAGTTATGCAGAATGTTTCTGCCTCTCCAGCGACCTGGGAACGGCCGTTCCGGCCCTTAGTTCAAAATGGGAAAGGCCGTTCCCAGCTCCCCGAAGCGGCTCCCCGAAAATGGGAACCGCCGTTCCCGGCTATAAGCCAAAGTGGGAACGGTCGTTCCCGTTCTCGTCGGCATTCACATATTTAAAAACATAGGAACGGCTGTTCCCCAAATACAAAGGGAACGGGAAGGGCCGTTACCGTTACGCAGAAGATGCAGAAGCAGGGGACGAAACAGGGGAGCTCACGAACCACATTCACAACTCACCAAAACACTTATAACTCAATACCAAATACTAAAATTCAGGTAAGGAAACATGTATGTATGCTTGAGGTATAATAAGTTCCAATATAACATTTAATTCATGCTTGATCACCTCAAATCATCAACTTCAAGCTCATATATCAACTCATAATAAAACCACGTAATTTCCAAGAATTCATGCACCAATTCATGTTGAAAGCTTAGAATCATGCTTGTATCATCAAATAAACAAGTTGGCAAGCTTAAATCCTAGAAATATTATCAAGAAATCACATATATAACCATATATACCTTGAAATGAAAATAGATGGAAGGAGAAGATGAAGATGGATGATTAAGCTCCAAAATATGCAATTTCCTTGGAAAACTTGGATGAAATCAATGAAATCTCTCTTTCCCTTCTTCATGTTTGGACCGAGAGCACCAAGGAGAAATATGTTGGATGATTATGATGAAATGAAAGAATGGAAGAATGAAGAAGCATATAACATGATATTTCTCTTGATAAAACGTGGTATTTGCAATTAAATCCTCCAAAAATATAAGTTCATGCAATTAAGGATGCAAGGATTAAAGAATGATCAATTTGGCCCAAGAAGTTTTCATGCAATTTGGTCCTCCCAATTTCAAGGATAGTCATTTAAGGACAATTAGTAAATAACTCATGTTCGGTAATTATTTCACGTAACAATTATGTAGCACCCCGCACGTGAGGCACCACATCCCCCGCACTATGGCCCAACACGAGTAACGAAACAGTAAATCCGCACCCGTATCAAACCATAGCGAACGGGAGACAAACATAAAAACCTTCCTAAGCCAGGCGGAGCTAGACCCTGCAGTGATAACCAAACAACAAAATATAATGCATAGTAAAACCAAAGTTCAATCATACAAACCATAAGTAGAATTTGGGCTCTTCAGGCCTCTTTTTAAAACATAGCAAATCCCAATAAAATCAATTCAATAATAATTTCATAAATATTCAAGTTCGGGATACTAAGGAATCGAATCATACATAAATTTAATACGTGAATGAGTGCAGAGACTCTTCTAACTAACTCGAGCACATAAAGACTCCAAACACCTCCGCCTAGCTCGAATCTCCAAAGCCAAACCTGCACACTTAAGTGTTGGGGAGGGAGAGGGTCAGTCTCTAGAAGACTGAGTGAGCCGGAGCGATACATATATATATAAAACA
Source organism: Lantana camara (assembly GCA_037501455.1). NCBI lineage: Eukaryota > Viridiplantae > Streptophyta > Magnoliopsida > Lamiales > Verbenaceae > Lantana > Lantana camara. The sequence goes on along the minus strand of CM074855.1, from coordinate 20,874,428 downwards.
TACACATGCAAGTCATAAATCCCGAGCAAGGTTTTATTTGAATTTAGTTCCCAAAAAGGGCAAGAAAATAGATAAACAATGCTCGACTTTTACGACTAATTCATATTAAATTCATTACATTCATAAGTCATACATAAATATAAGGCTCGGCGAGTGAGCGTGCACAATCTCCAACCAAACTCCGACCGTGTACGACAAATATCAGTAATAAGTTGATTAGGTGTTCATGCGATATATCATAATACACACAATTCATATATCAAATCCTAAATCATATTCGTTTGGGCAATCCGTGTCCCGGCCTTCCCGCACGGTGCCTATCAATCATAACATATTCATAATCATAAGTATAAATCATATCATAACCAACCTTCTTCCTCCGGGTGGTGGACGGGCTTGCAAGACCCGGCCACCGGTTCATACATAGGCCAATGGGGGTACATGAATCCCCCAAAGGCACTCAGCTCCCATTCCCCGCTAAACCTCCTAGCGAGGGCCGGTATCACCGTATATAAGGTGGGACTAGTATATGGGATCCCCGTCAGCCCTTGCTTCCTCGGTTAGCCACATATACTAAGTCCCGGGGCCCGTGAACATATCATATTTGCATACTCTCGCCAAAACATATCAATACATACATAGGATACATACGATAAGAAATCATACCTTACCGTGCAACTCGGCATATGCTATATACGTACCTCTCCGTGTCATCCAAATCCGTAGCTAGCATAAAGACACACGGTTTGGAGCATAGCCTCGTTACAAAACCATTTTTAAGTTATACGCTCATACGCATAATTCAGAAGGATTTACTCGATAACTTCATTTGAAAACCATATATATATAATCATAAGGTTTTGGCCAAAGCTTTTCACATAAGGGTTGTAGGGTTTATTACGTAGCTAAAACGAAAACACCCTCACCTTAACCGTGAAGAAACAAGGATCGAGCACCAAGTGCCTGAACGATCAAAAGCTCTCCACCCTGGAGATAAACTGTACAAAAGACCACAAGACGTGTTCGTGAGACTCAAGACTCTAAATGAACCATATATGACGCACGGCAATGCACAAGCGTGATATGAAGGCATAAAGATCATATTAAGTCATGAAAATGTTCATGTGAATTATTAAGGTATTTAACTCATATATCCAAGTCATTCATTATCATTCAATTCATATTCCCAACCAATTTATTTCAAGAACTCAAATAGGAGCATATAACATGTTCAAGCTCTTCCATAATGCTACCACATACTTCATATTACATAACATAGCATATATCCAAGGTTTGACAACAAGAAGAAGTCTTATTCTATAGAAAATAAGTGATGCTATTCATAAGCGACATATAAACACACATAAACGGCATTAAGTAAAAGCATGCCTATAGCACATCCAAATGCCATGAAATTAAACCATAATGCTCCCAACATATAGCAAAACAAGTTCATAGTTCAACACAAAAGGAGATAAAGTCATTCAAGAGGTGAAACAAATCAAAAACCGAAAAGGAAGCAACAAAGACTGCACATGGGAAGTGACACGGGGGTGTCACCAACCCTAGCCCAACTGAGCCACGGGCGTGGCTCAGTACAGAGCTGCCCAGAAGGTGTGACACGCCCGTGTCTCCCTCTTATGAGTAAATGAGACACGGGGGTGTCACGGTACAGAACTTGAGGCGCATGCAAGACCTAACCGGCAAAACTGAACTCAAACAAACTCAATCCAAAGGCATACCAAATGAACTCCAAATGCTCTGAAACTTAATATGAAACATATTTGGCATGTTATGAACATTTTTTATTTGGAGTGAAAAAGCTAAATCACACGTTAAGATCATTGAAACCGTGAAACAAAACTGGGTCGCTACAATCGGACATATGAGCCCTAATGATTCTATCATGCCTTGATCAAGTACTTAGGGCTTGAATTTGGATCTGAAACTTTGGGGAATGCATGCTAACATACCAAACAACTAATATACATCATATATATGCAAAATGGTACAATTTAAAGCACATTAGAAGGACCAACAAGTTACCAAACTCAACAGCCACAATTCTGTCAAAGATCATGCATAAGAACAGGCCATGTCTTGCGGTTTTGAAGCTTCAAATGGAACCAAATACTTAAAGCATGAATGCTAACATATAGAACAATGAGTTTACATCAACTCCATGCATTTTCACACGAAATGGAGGCCATATGATCATGCAACAACGCCAAATCTCACACAGCAGTTCGAAAACAGGGGAAACAGTTTGAACATCAAGTTTGGAGCTCCATATCTCATAATTTCATAAAAGGGTCAAGAGATGAAATCCTCCTAACATCATATACTATCAGTTAGGAAAGAAATAAGCCAAGAAACAAGTTCATATGATCACATATAAGCAAGAAATTCAGCCACACAAACATATAGGTCACAAGAGCAAAAATCCCTAAAAGTTCATACCAATCTCATAATTCAAACCCTAATCAAATCTGATCCAAATCATGTTTTAAATAGATGAAATCAAGCATAATTGAGTAGAGAAGACATAAATATTCATACCTTGAAGTTTTGGTGAAGGAAGGTGGTGATTTGAGCTCAAAATCACAAAGATGGCCTAGGGTTTTCTTTCTTCTCCTCTTCCTCTCTCTCTCGTTTCAGTTGCAGCTGGAAATGGAGGTATGTGGTTCGTTTTTCAGAGCTAAATAGGAGAGAAAGGGCTTAACTCAAGGTAGGTAAGTCATGGTTAAGGTATGGTTGGGTTAAGAGGTGTTATGGGGTCCCACCATGAAGACTAGTCAACCAAAAGGAGTTCTTCTTGCACGAGTTGCTCGTTACGGTTGGATTTCGGAGGTCTTAATGATCTCAAAAAGGTATGAGGCTTGTTCCATTGTCTCCGGATCGTCGATACGAAGGCAACGGAGGTGTCGGAATTCGAATCCGAATTCCCGAGATCAAGATATCACGCACGGAACCAAGGGTGCGCTAATTGCTCGTTAGCCCCCGACTTGGTTCCAAAAATCAAAATAAATTCGTAAACACGTCAAATGAATCCGAAAACATAAACCGAGCATATAGGCATGTTCATAACACACATATTTACGACATATTAATTTTCCATACCAATCCGATATCATTACATATATGAACGAAGCGCAAATAGAGCACTCATGCGCATGAACGAATTTATATTGTTATAAATGAATTACTAAAACTTAATTTCCATATTAATTAAATTAAAACCAACTAATAACATATTGAAATTAAATTAATGAAATTACCGAAATAGTTAAGGTAACACGAAACATAAATTAAGAAGTTAAACACTGAATATCAAGTTGAAATAAAATGAACTAGATTAAAATAACAATAGTTTATAGTTCGAATCAAATATAAAAATTTATAAACAATTAATCATATAATTAAATAATTAAATTGCGCAATTTATAAACAAATACGTCACATTATTAAAACTGAAAAACTGGGGCGTTACAATATCTCCCCCTTAAAAAGAATCCGTCCTCGGATTCACACACGCCTGAAAGCAAACAATGAGAGATTCCCCGTCTCTCATAAGCAACAAGGAGAGAGCCCCGTCTCTCGAGCAACAATGAGAGAACCCCGTCTCTCGCAAGTAAAGAGAGTACCCCGTCTCTCAAACAAAAATAAGAGAATCCCCGTCTCTTATAAACAAGAGAGCACCCCGTCTCTCAACCGAAAATAAACAAGGGAGTCTCCAATACTCCCAAGCAACTCACACAAAACCAAATTTAAAATCACATAAGGCACCCAAAGCAAGCAATAAACGTCGCCCACACTGATATTCAATTACTCCAAGTAATTTAACACATTACAGATCAAAGCACCTAACATAAAAATTATAAAAGTTAAATTTGCATGGATGCATGTATCATGAATGCTATAAGTACCGTTCACCGTAGTTGCAAAAATTCAGATTTGTGAGGTGTCGTTGTCCAAGGTATGATCTGTCCTGAATGTCACTCGGTGCCCAACTTGTCTTGAACCTCTTCAGGGTTCCCCGGTGAAAAGATTGATGAATTCCTTAAGGATTATATCCTTAGATCCTTTCTAACTTGTACTGCTACCCAAATTCTTCAATCCTTATCCAAATCGGTGCTCAACATATCCCCGAGGATAACCACTCTGAGCAACTTGATAATTCGATCCCATCCTTGCGACGTTTATTCTTATAGTCTCTCTCAACACAAGTCCTTTCCCACCTTCCGTTCCAATTGTCTGTTCATTCCCTTTGACCCCCTCAACGTTATATTTGATAACTGGTCCCATATTTCCTTAATCAGAGACAGAAGATTCTTGATGATTCTTGAAATTTGATGTAATCTTCCAATTATCATCCTTTTCTATTTGGTCCCTTCTTAAATTTCCTTCTGGATTATCGTTGATATACTAATAACTCGATAATATTATCTTGGGCCCCTTCATACTTCATTGACTAAGTCTTAATCGACACCATCCCCTTATATGATAGCTTGATTCGGTTTTCCCCCTTGTTAATTCTAACTTAGAAGTTCATAGAACTCTCTTATGATTCCACCACCTCCAGATCAGAATTCCATACGTAGCTTTCTCTCTTAACAGCTTAACCTTAACCGCCGTCTTATTCATTCCTAACCACCACTCCCATCCTCCGATTCACCTCTCGGTCGCGCTCTCCCCCTTAAAAATTTTTGCTCTTACATATCAACCTCCATGAATCCTTCTTTCATTGAAATGTTTGACGAGCCAACTTCTGTTTCTTTAATTCACTCCTAAGGTTCAATTCAAACCGTTCAATAATTACTTCCTTTCAATCACCAACTCTTCTCTTTCTTTCTCTTCTTGAAATCTAGACCAATTTAATCCCCTCTTGTATTTCCATTCTTCAACTAAAGGTAATCCTTTCAAGGATTAAAAAGGACTTACATTATTTCCTACTCAACGCTCCCTTATTTGAAAATTTCAGTTGAATTTGTTACTTCGCCTCTGAGATTAAGGTTTCTCCAAAACTCTTCAACTTAGTTTCTTCGGTGTAGATTGTGCTAGCTAAGCTATATGCCCGGAACTCCAAAATATAACCCAACTATTCTTCTCATCTTGATTCGAGTAAGCCTTGATTAATGAATAGCTTGATGAACAAGGTGGAGTCATTCTCTATCAATTAAACACTAATCCATGCATGTTGGATTAACATGCCAATGCACTTAATAAACAGTCAAAGATGCAACAATGCAACACGTTGGAGAAATTATATTAATTAAACATAAACGTACATATAGATACAGAAAGCAATTAGTTTAAATCGATGCATGATGCTTATGCCATGAGTATGCAGAACCTGTCACCGAGGTGGTAAACTTTTAGCTTGATGACGTGTTCCTCATTCCCATGATTGTAACTTTCTTTGGAGACATCAATAATTCCTTAGCTTTCCATGGTCTTCGAATCTCCCTAATCTTCTTCGTCCATTTGTATATCCCATGGCCCCGAACGAGCTATTCTTGAACCCAAGGTCTTCTTTGTCAATGGAGTTTACATCTCAACGTACTTCCAAGCATCAACCTCCAAAGGTCATCCGAATCTTCATCTTGATGTGCTCCCCGGTTGAAGTTCCTTTAGCTTATCCTTTGTTTCCGATCTGCGCGCATAATTCACCCATGATACGCTTTCCATTCTTGCTTGCTTCTTGATGTCTCCATGTTCCAAGGTTCCAAGAAGACGACGTGATTGTATTCCTCGATGCTCATAAGTCTCTTTGCCTTGCGTCCATTTGTTGTCCCATGCTTATATTCACATCAAGCGAGCTTCCATATTTGACCTCATCGTGAGCTTTGTGATTAACGGCTCCCAATCCTTGCATCTGAGTTGAGTCGAATCCCTTTTTAACACATCATGTATCCGACTCCTTGAAGCTTCCCAATTTGGCCTTCCAATCACTCAACCATTCCAAACTCGGAGCTTCAACGATGAACCTTGGGGCATTTACTCTTGTATTAGATGTCTCCAAAATCGGGGTGGTGAAGAGTTCCACACCCCTCTTGTTGTCTCACGCATCCCTTAAGTCGGAACTTGAGTCTTTGCAATTCTTGTATGTTGAGAACCTTCAAGGTTTGTAGGTAGGGTAAGATTGATGAACCTTCCCGTGATCCAAGCTTCCTCCCATGATACGAGCCATGATAGGTGGTTTCATCGTGCACGCCACGGCATTTGAACACTCGGCATTCAAGTTACCTTGTTAATTGTAGTTGGTGTGAATGGTAGCTTTGTTTGCATGATAGTAACCTATATAAGAAAGATCAACTCAAATATGGATGCATGAAGATTAGCGTATGCTTATGACACGTAGTTAAATGAATCAAGGCGCATAGAATGCAAATTGCAACACTTAAAGCATCTAAATGAAAGCGTAGATTGTATACATGTATTAAGCAATTTCCAACAATTGGTGTCAAATATACAGGCCAAAACGGTGCAATGCACATATTAACACGTTGTTCCTATGCCGTGCGACCTAACTGACTCAAACACGACTCAAGAACACCGGTTTTGCAACCGGGCTCTGATACCACTTAAGGATGTAGCACCCCGCACGTGAGGCACCACATCCCCCGCACTATGGCCCAACACGAGTAACGAAACAGTAAATCCGCACCCGTATCAAACCATAGCGAACGGGAGACAAACATAAAAACCTTCCTAAGCCAGGCGGAGCTAGACCCTGCAGTGATAACCAAACAACAAAATATAATGCATAGTAAAACCAAAGTTCAATCATACAAACCATAAGTAGAATTTGGGCTCTTCAGGCCTCTTTTTAAAACATAGCAAATCCCAATAAAATCAATTCAATAATAATTTCATAAATATTCAAGTTCGGGATACTAAGGAATCGAATCATACATAAATTTAATACGTGAATGAGTGCAGAGACTCTTCTAACTAACTCGAGCACATAAAGACTCCAAACACCTCCGCCTAACTCGAATCTCCAAAGCCAAACCTGCACACTTAAGTGTTGGGGAGGGAGAGGGTCAGTCTCTAGAAGACTGAGTGAGCCGGAGCGATACATATATATATAAAACATACACATGCAAGTCATAAATCCCGAGCAAGGTTTTATTTGAATTTAGTTCCCAAAAAGGGCAAGAAAATAGATAAACAATGCTCGACTTTTACGACTAATTCATATTAAATTCATTACATTCATAAGTCATACATAAATATAAGGCTCGGCGAGTGAGCGTGCACAATCTCCAACCAAACTCCGACCGTGTACGACAAATATCAGTAATAAGTTGATTAGGTGTTCATGCGATATATCATAATACACACAATTCATATATCAAATCCTAAATCATATTCGTTTGGGCAATCCGTGTCCCGGCCTTCCCCACGGTGCCTATCAATCATAACATATTCATAATCATAAGTATAAATCATATCATAACCAACCTTCTTCCTCCGGGTGGTGGACGGGCTTGCAAGACCCGGCCACCGGTTCATACATAGGCCAATGGGGGTACATGAATCCCCCAAAGGCACTCAGCTCCCATTCCCCGCTAAACCTCCTAGCGAGGGCCGGTATCACCGTATATAAGGTGGGACTAGTATATGGGATCCCCGTCAGCCCTTGCTTCCTCGGTTAGCCACATATACTAAGTCCCGGGGCCCGTGAACATATCATATTTGCATACTCTCGCCAAAACATATCAATACATACATAGGATACATACGATAAGAAATCATACCTTACCGTGCAACTCGGCATATGCTATATACGTACCTCTCCGTGTCATCCAAATCCGTAGCTAGCATAAAGACACACGGTTTGGAGCATAGCCTCGTTACAAAACCATTTTTAAGTTATACGCTCATACGCATAATTCAGAAGGATTTACTCGATAACTTCATTTGAAAACCATATATATATAATCATAAGGTTTTGGCCAAAGCTTTTCACATAAGGGTTGTAGGGTTTATTACGTAGCTAAAACGAAAACACCCTCACCTTAACCGTGAAGAAACAAGGATCGAGCACCAAGTGCCTGAACGATCAAAAGCTCTCCACCCTGGAGATAAACTGTACAAAAGACCACAAGATGTGTTCGTGAGACTCAAGACTCTAAATGAACCATATATGACGCACGGCAATGCACAAGCATGATATGAAGGCATAAAGATCATATTAAGTCATGAAAATGTTCATGTGAATTATTAAGGTATTTAACTCATATATCCAAGTCATTCATTATCATTCAATTCATATTCCCAACCAATTTATTTCAAGAACTCAAATAGGAGCATATAACATGTTCAAGCTCTTCCATAATGCTACCACATACTTCATATTACATAACATAGCATATATCCAAGGTTTGACAACAAGAAGAAGTCTTATTCTATAGAAAATAAGTGATGCTATTCATAAGCGACATATAAACACACATAAACGGCATTAAGTAAAAGCATGCCTATAGCACATCCAAATGCCATGAAATTAAACCATAATGCTCCCAACATATAGCAAAACAAGTTCATAGTTCAACACAAAAGGAGATAAAGTCATTCAAGAGGTGAAACAAATCAAAAACCGAAAAGGAAGCAACAAAGACTGCACATGGGAAGTGACACGGGGGTGTCACCAACCCTAGCCCAACTGAGCCACGGGCGTGGCTCAGTACAGAGCTTCCCAGAAGTTGTGACACGCCCGTGTCTCCCTCTTATGAGTAAATGAGACACGGGGGTGTCACGGTACAGAACTTGAGGCGCATGCAAGACCTAACCGGAAAAACTGAACTCAAACAAACTCAATCCAAAGGCATACCAAATGAACTCCAAATGCTCTGAAACTTAATATTCAACATATTTGGCATGTTATGAACATTTTTCATTTGGAGTGAAAAAGCTAAATCACACGTTAAGATCATCGAAACCGTGAAACAAAACTGGGTCGCTACAATCGGACATATGAGCCCTAATGATTCTATCATTCCTTGATCAAGTACTTAGGGCTTGAATTTGGATCTGAAACTTTGGGGAATGCATGCTAACATACCAAACAACTAATATACATCATATATATGCAAAATGGTACAATTTAAAGCACATTAGAAGGACCAACAATTTACCAAACTCAACAGCCACAATTCTGTCAAAGATCATGCATAAGAACAGGCCATGTCTTGCGGTTTTGAAGCTTCAAATGGAACCAAATACTTAAAGCATGAATGCTAACATATAGAACAATGAGTGTACATCAACTCCATGCATTTTCACACGAAATGGAGGCCATATGATCATGCAACAACGCCAAATCTCACACAGCAGTTCGAAAACAGGGGAAACAGTTTGAACATCAAGTTTGGAGCTCCATATCTCATAATTTCATAAAAGGGTCAAGAGATGAAATCCTCCTAACATCATATACTATCAGTTAGGAAAGAAATAAGCCAAGAAACAAGTTCATATGATCACATATAAGCAAGAAATTCAGCCACACAAACATATAGGTCACAAGAGCAAAAATCCCTAAAAGTTCATACCAATCTCATAATTCAAACCCTAATCAAATCTGATCCAAATCATGTTTTAAATAGATGAAATCAAGCATAATTGAGTAGAGAAGACATAAATATTCATACCTTGAAGTTTTGGTGAAGGAAGGTGGTGATTTGAGCTCAAAATCACAAAGATGGCCTAGGGTTTTCTTTCTTCTCCTCTTCCTCTCTCTCTCGTTTCAGTTGCAGCTGGAAATGGAGGTATGTGGTTCGTTTTTCAGAGCTAAATAGGAGAGAAAGGGCTTAACTCAAGGTAGGTAAGTCATGGTTAAGGTATGGTTGGGTTAAGAGGTGTTATGGGGTCCCACCATGAAGACTAGTCAACCAAAAGGAGTTCTTCTTGCACGAGTTGCTCGTTACGGTTGGATTTCGGAGGTCTTAATGATCTCAAAAAGGTATGAGGCTTGTTCCATTGTCTCCGGATCGTCGATACGAAGGCAACGGAGGTGTCGGAATTCGAATCCGAATTCCCGAGATCAAGATATCACGCACGGAACCAAGGGTGCGCTAATTGCTCGTTAGCCCCCGACTTGGTTCCAAAAATCAAAATAAATTCGTAAACACGTCAAATGAATCCGAAAACATAAACCGAGCATATAGGCATGTTCATAACACACATATTTACGACATATTAATTTTCCATACCAATCCGATATCATTACATATATGAACGAAGCGCAAATAGAGCACTCATGCGCATGAACGAATTTATATTGTTATAAATGAATTACTAAAACTTAATTTCCATATTAATTAAATTAAAACCAACTAATAACATATTGAAATTAAATTAATGAAATTACCGAAATAGTTAAGGTAACACGAAACATAAATTAAGAAGTTAAACACTGAATATCAAGTTGAAATAAAATGAACTAGATTAAAATAACAATAGTTTATAGTTCGAATCAAATATAAACATTTATAAACAATTAATCATATAATTAAATAATTAAATTGCGCAATTTATAAACAAATACGTCACATTATTAAAACTGAAAAACTGGGGCGTTACAAATTAAACCCAACTTATAAAATGATTCCCAAGTTGACACGTATTTCACATATTTTCACGTAACACATTGAAACATAATTCATATAATTTTCATGACAGGTAAGAAATTAATAAAAGAAAGAATTAAAATAAATTCTAACTCTCGAAATCCCACGCGTGTCGTGCGTACCTGAGTGACCGGAAATTAGGGCGTTACAATTCTCTCCCCCTTAAGAGAATCCGTCCTCGGATTCACCCTTCCGTGTTCATCCCACGCGGGTTGGCCATTCCCCGTCAGGGATTAGTTCGAAAGAGGTGTTCAATCCACAAGGTTTCTTTTATGCCATCAAATCACGACCCTCAACTTTCCGGATCCTAAACACTCCAAAAAAAAAATCTAATCCTTCCACTATAACAGGTTTAAACAAGTAACAAGTGGTAATGAGAGTGCCCCGTCTCTCAAGCAACAACAAGAGCACCCCGTCTCTTGACAAGCAACGAGAGAACCCCGTCCCTCTAACAATATTGAGAGAATCCTTGTCTCTCACGCAACAATAAAATAAAATTCAAGCGAACAATTAAATAAATGTTTCACAATTATCACGTAAATAGCAGGTAAAAGGTATCAATTACGTTAAATTGTTGTTCACATAAAAACAAATTAACAATTAAACACGGAATCATATATGGCAATAATAAAATAAATGATGCACATGATATGCATGATTAAATGTACCGTTCACCGTAGATGGAAGTTTTCATTTTGAGGTAGTTTGGTTGAATGCTTGATCTTTTATTTAAGATCGCTTCCCTCTTGTACCACCACGGTTCGATATTTCCATTCTTGATAGCCACCTCAGCCCTAGTGCTATTTTCTAACATACTCCGTAAATCATCATTGATCACCACATTCTTATACCCGTTTCAACCTTAGATTTTCCGGTTGAACCATTCTTAAGCTGATTCCCATATTCACTTTCTGGTTGTGAAATTGAAAGTAACTGATGCTTCTTGTTAGGAAGTGGTTGTGTTTCCAAACTTAAAAGACTGGCTTGTCCTGAGCAAATTCTTTATTCGGAAAATAGAAAGAACAAGTTTTACCATATCATCTGCGAGAGTAATTCAACCGGCACACTCGTATGGAACCAAAAGACTCAGGTCCTAATGGAATGTCTTCCTTTTGATCCCTGAAATTTGATAATATATCCGATAACTCTGTTAAATATCTCGAAAGAAAGGATCAATCTTCGATCTATAATTCTCAGGTTTCAATCTTCTCAGATGTGTTGACATGGAAGGAGGTATCACTTTCACAGCAAGAGGCGACGGAGACAGCACGCATGGAGGGGTGGTTCGCATGTACAAGCATCTCTAGGGTATAAGTAACAACTTCGTAAGAAAACTCTTGTCGGGGTTGACGCAAATATTAACCAAGTTGAATTTTTTTCTATTTACGGAGCCAACTGATATCCCGAGACTACACAAGGGTCATAAAACAGAAGAACCTGCATTCTGAGAATGGTAATAAAGCAAAGGTACTGTCGATGATGGTACTTTTCTTCGGGTAAGAGGGGGAAAGGTTTAAATTTTCGAAAACTTCTTTCACATGGTTCTGATAGAGGACTCTAGAAAGAATCGGTTTTCTTAAGGTTCCAACTCTCCCAAGTGAGGTCTAACTTCTGGCTTTAATTTGTTTCCCGGCCGGCTCTCCCCCTTAAGAAAATAAAAGTAAATGAATAGAATTATTTCCTGAGTACTTAAACTTGTTCTGTTCTTTCCCACTTGCAAGCTTCTCTGCTTATTCAGATTCCGTAACATTTTTCTCGCCATACTTGTTGTTTTGATCAAGATTTTGATTAATAGGGGTCTTTTTATTGTCCTTTCTGTTAAAGACATACTCAACTTGAAGCTCACCGACTATATCACCAATCTAATCTGATATCTATAATTTTTCCGACATTAAAAGTCCGCTAATAGACATCAACAGCCATCATAAGTTCCTTAGGTGAAGGTTGTAGATTTCTGCTATTCGTAGGAGTGCAACAACACTGCACTTGCCATCTATTGCTTCCAGAGAGTTGATATTTGGCAAGACCGACACCATGACCTGAAGCAAGAAAAAGTTCATTCTCCTGCACCACTGCATCTCGAAGATGCTGACTAATTACTGAAGGCCAGAGAAACCACTGAACATTTATCTGCTTGAACTTATCAGCATTTTCCCGGATCCCAATAATCTTCCCAATATAGGGATGGGGTTTACCCTTCTCCATCAGGTATACACAATCCTATAATGAGTAATCCAGCCTATCAAGTGTAAATGATTCGTAGGTTAGACATTTTTTTTCCCCCACTTGAACTCGAGTTCCTCACTATTTCCCACTCTGAGTGAAGGAAAAATGACAATGCACTGATGAAGAGTTCCTCAAATGCCTACGCAACTCTAGAAAAGACCAAAATCATGGATAACAGCTAATCGCGGATTCTCAGAATATCTTTGGACTTCGAGGAGAATCGAATGACCCAATTACAAACATGATACCCGATGACTTAGAGATATTCTTCTTTAAACTCAAGTTGATACAAATGGATTGAGGCGATGGTTGGAGCAAAGAGTAGGGAACCTATTAACAATAAATACTAAAGAATGCATGCCGGTTAAAATGCCAATGCACGCATCACACGTATAAATGATTTTAAAAGCAACACATTGGTGTAACTATATTACTCAAAGATGTGCATAAAATAAAGAAACTTGAATAATTTAAACAAGGTGCTTAACAAGTCACTCATGTAACCTCGGACAACAATTATGGTAACATAAATAAATAAGAAACAAGTTAAATTAATGCAACATATAATGCACGTGTTTATGGATGCATTGAACCTGTCACCGTAGTAATGCCAACCTTTAATTCGGCACCCAGTCCTTGGTGATGGTATTACAAGCTTGTCTCGAACGGTTGATCATTCTCTAATTTTCCCTCGGTCTCTCAACTCTTCAAGATTCTCCGGCTTCTCGTAACTGGTTGCTTAATTCTTCTACTCCGGATTGTTTCCTTCCTAAGATGAAGAAAGAACTTGTAGTATGCCGAGGCATTGTAGAGATTAGCCGTGGTTTGATATCCTTTCCATAACCTGTAACTCACAACTTCCTTTGAAAATAAATGCATGTGGGTAAGGCATTCTCATGTCACACAATTGTCACATAATTGATGCTAACGACAAGAATTTGATACAAAGTGCAACAAGTAGTTCATCAATATTTAAAGTAAACACATTGATCGTATAAAATTCAAGCATATTAAAATCAATTAATCGACAACTAGTAGCATAAATCAATGAAATGCAAAAGTTATCAAGTAATTCAATTAATTCAAGGATTCAAGTAGATCAAGAAGTTCAAATAATAAGCAAGACTCTCGATTAACAGTTAATTCCTATGTCGTACGACCTAGACTTGACACGACATGACACTAGAACCTCGGTTTTGCAACCGGGCTCAGATACCACCTAAGATGTAGCACCCGAAACGCAAAGATGTCACATCCTCGCACTATAGTTCAATCCACATATGAGATGAGCGGCCCATACATGAACTAAACTATAGCGAACGGGAGACAATAAAAATAAATGACTACTAGCTAGGCGGGACTAACCCCAAACCACATAATCAATTCATAATGCGTCAAAAATCAAAGCGGAAGTATAATAGGTTCAATATCAATTACTAACACCGAGAGTATGCTATTTCCACTATCAATACATTATCATCTCCAAAATATATAATAAATAACAATAACAATAAATCATATGCAATAATAAATAAATAAATAAATAAACTGAACCATGCATGACTCGACTACAATGACTGGAGTCGATTTAATTCCCGCCTAGCATGCACCTGCACGAACCTGAAAGGTGGACGCGTCAGTCTATGAAGACTGAGTGAGGGGTATAAATAAATATTAGCGCACATAACATGCAAGTTATATTCTCGGGTAAAGTTTTAGAAAAGTAAATAATACATGATCAATAATAAAGTAAACATCGCCCGAGAATACAACTATCAGGCTTAACATTTCATTGAATTCAGTTCATGTAATACGTGGCCCGGCGAGTGAGGGAAAATCTCCAACCTTACACCAATAGTGAACATTACATGCTTGCTTTATTAATTCGCAAGTGATCATGCAATTCAATTACAGTGTAGTAGTGTGATAGTGTTCAGTCAATACAATCAAAGAATGAAATCCACGCAGTAACCCGAGGACAGCCCGTGGTGCCGAACCCGACCCCAGTCTCCTTCTCCCTCCAACGATGGGAAGGTAGCTAGCCTTCACCATCCATGAAAGTGTACGTTAGGAACATGACTCCCACGCACGGAACTCCTTCCTCCACCAAACCTCCTGGTGGATTCAGGGGTGATCCCACATGATGAGGGGAGTACAGAGTTACCCGTCAGCCCTATGCTTTCCCGGTTGGCTCATACACTATCCCTCGGGCCCAGAGTGAACATGATTACTCGCCAAACATGCTTGATTCATAACAATAACATGACTTACTTGCAATGAACATGACTTGCTTTCAATAACTTGGCTTGCTTGAAATCATGATTAATTTCATGGAAAATTATAGGTTCTATATAACTAGAAATTAAACCTCACCTGACAGGCGACACGACGACACAGGGATGCATGAACGTGCTCATTGATCAATAATCTCCGCCCTGGAGAAGACTAGACAAGAAACGGAAACCTTTGTGCACTCATGAGACATGACTCAATAATGGTACCAAATATGACGCACGGCATAATCACATACGAGATAATGTGCAATGAACTAAGTAGCATATAAATATCATGTTATGACATGTAATTGATCATATAATAGCATATTGGGATCAAATGAAGGTAAAGGAATGGAATTGGAAATCTCATAGTTATGCAGAATGTTTCTGCCTCTCCAGCGACCTGGGAACGGCCGTTCCGGCCCTTAGTTCAAAATGGGAAGGGCCGTTCCCAGCTCCCCGAAGCGGCTCCCCAAAAATGGGAACCGCCATTCCCGGCTATAAGCCAAAGTGGGAACGGTCGTTCCCGTTCTCGCCAGTATTCACATATTTCAAAACATAGGAACGGTCGTTCCCCAAATACAAAGGGAACGGGAAGGGTCGTTCCCGTTAAGCAGAAGATGCAGAAGCAGGGGACGAAACAGGGGAACTCACGAACCACATTCACAACTCACCAAAACACTTATAACTCAATACCAAATACTAAAATTCAGGTAAGGAAACATGTATGTATGCTTGAGGTACAATAAGTTCCAATTTAACATTTAATTCATGCTTGATCATCTCAAATCATCAACTTCAAGCTCATATATCAACTCATCATAAAACCCCATAATTTCCAATAATTCATGCACCAATTCATGTTGAAAGCTTAGAATCATGCTTCTATCATCAAATAAACAAGTTGGCAAGCTTAAATCCTAGAAATATTATCAAGAAATCACATATATAACCATATATACCTTGAAATGAAAATAGATGGAAGGAGAAGATGAAGATGGATGATTGAGCTCCAAAATATGCAATTTTCTTGGAAAACTTGGATGAAATCAATGAAATCTCTCCTTCCCTTCTTCATGTTTGGACCGAGCGCACCAAGGAGAATTATGTTGGATGATTATGATGAAATGAAAGAATGGAAGAATGAAGAAGCATATAACGTGATATATCTCTTGATAAAATGTGGTATTTGCAATTAAATCCTCCAAAGATATAAGTTCATGCAATTAAGGATGCAAGGATTAAAGAATTATCAATTTGGCCCAAGAAGTCTTCATGCAATTTGGTCCTCACAATTTCAAGGATAGTTATTTAAGGACAATTAACTAATAACTCATGTTCGTTAATTATTTCACGTAACAATTAAACCCAACTTATAAAATGATTCCCAAGTTGGCATGTATTTCACATATTTTCACGTTACACATTGAAACATAATTCATATAATTTTCATTAAAGGTAAGAAATTAATAAAAGAAAGAATTAAAATAAATCCTAACTCTCGAAATCCCACGCGTGTCTTGCGTACCTAAGGGACCGGAAATTGGGGCGTTACACAAACTAGCGGACAACTTTGGAGATAAGATTCAGAAGGAGGAGAAAGATCTTATGGTATGTAATCTCATTGGCACAGATAAAAAATTGAAACCTGAATTAGCTGAAAACATTACTGTCCAAGGAGGTGGTGAATGAGATACTTAGTGTCCTAATTGCGCTTCATGATAATGGAGGTAAGAGAATTGGGACTGGGTCAACTAACGACAAATTCTCCTATAAAACGACATATAGTTTGATTATGATGTCGGATGAGACATGCGAGAAAAATTGAAAATGAATTTGGAAATTACCTCACCCCCAAAAATTCAAGATTTTCCTATGACTGCCAACATGATAGCTTGCTCACGAATTTACTGAAGTATGATAGAAAATTTGGGAAAAGTAATGTATGTACAAGTTGTTGTACAGGACATGAATATGTGAATCACGTACTGAGAAGTTGTCTATATTTTTTTATATATGTCTTTTTATTTATTAAATATATTTGAAAGTTATAAACTATTATTTATGCTTAAAAGTTAGAATTATTTGGGCAAATTATAATACACATTAAACCTTTTTTTTATATAATAATATAATTTCTAATATTTTTATTGTTTAATTATTTGAATGTTTCTTTATTTTGAATTTCTACTTATTGTACACGATTTGAAAGAGAGATTTCATATAAATATTTTTGTATGTGTAACTTTTTAAGATCAAAATAGTTTATTAAAAATATTATTATACTTATTTAATCAAATTAGATATTTTTAATATCCTAATTTATTCAATAAACATAATAATTAAACTTATTTAAATACAATTAAATAATAAACGTGCAACGACGCACGTTTCATTTCATTAGTTATATTTAAATATGAGATATTACTTTAAATAATAATGCTATAATATAAAATTAAGAAGTCATCGATTGAATTTAAATGGAGAAAATTGTAGCCTAGCTGAACAATCAATAATATGAGGAATTATATTATACATATTATTTGATCAGATATTTAATGAATATTTATGTCAATCTCATCGAAAATATAAAATACTCTTTTCTTTTTACACTAATCTGACAGGAGTAGACTTGGATTTAAAATTAGCCAGAAACAAGAATCCATAAAAAATGCAGACAGAAGAATTGGAAGAAAAGGACCCATAATTAAGTAACTACAGCTAAGTAGAAGTGTAGAACTAATGAATAATAAATGGAATAAAATAAGAAGTGTTGTAAAATTGAATAATAAATAAATGAAACAAGGAAAAGTAATTGAGAGATTATTATATTACGTATAATTAAAAAGTATTTCGGACTATTTGCAATGTGTGTTATAAATGTTTGATTGAATTCGGTGTACACCAAATGAATTGAAATAAGGAATTATTTATGGACGAAAATTTATATATTGTACCGTAAAATTTATTGTGCATTTATGCATTATAATTTTTTTTTTTGGGGAGTTATTTAAAAGGACCAAATATCCTCAAAAGTTATCTTAAACCCCCTAGTTTGGAAAATGTATGTTTTAGGTTACCAATACATAAGTTATTTTTTCTAAAACCCCCCTGACCCTGAAAAGTCTGTTTTGCCCCCAATTTTTCTTGTTTTTTTTTCCCCTTTTTTCCCCTCGCCGAAAAAATGGATTCCCATTTTAGGAAAGATTCATCTCATAATCTGCAACCACATTTCCACTTCGTCGGCAATGAGATCTAACTGCGACGACAGCAGGATAAAGGTAGGCGGCGGCAACGGCAACGAAGATAGCAGGATCTTGATAAGCGGCGGCAACGGGAGTCGATTTAGTTATCGTGCCCTATTTCCTGTACTGCTATAAGGTATCTCAGCGTGTGAATGTTAATTGAATGTATTCCTGGCGTTAATTGAATGTTAATTATGTGAAATAGACAGTATAATTCACTGATGATTTGTATCGGATTGAATTGAATTGCTGATACTTTGTATCTACTCGAATTGTTGATCATCTGCAAACTGATACTTCAAATTGGTATTCTGAAGATGGCGTTGGCCGGTGACGAAGCTCAAGACAAGCAAATCCTAGGAAGTTGTTGGTTTAATGGCGAAATTACGGTATTTCCAATTCCGCAGAGTGCGTCTGTGGAAGAGATTCACGCGCAAATTGGTGAAGAGTGGTCAGACTTCAACTCTGATGCTTACGTAGTACAATACCTCGCACCCCATAAAAAAGGTTTGTGGGTTAGTTTGCGACGCGATGGGCAGATTCCGACTATGATCCAACTGCATCAACTTGCCAAACTCAACATTGTTGAGCTGAGGGCGATTCGGCCTCCTGCCTATTTAGGTGGGAAGCAAGCATCGAAGAGAAGGTATGAGATATCTAATTTTTCCGTTTCTGTATTAACACTATATTTATTAATTTCTGGTCAGTAATCTCATTCTGTGTCAGGAAGAGAAGATATAACCCCTACGCTGATGGTTCATGCTTGGCCACTGTTCGTTCTGAGGTTGAGGATTGATCAGATCCACGGCGTGTTCTGGAGTTGAGGATTGATTTTAATCACTCTTTTTTAAGGAACTTTATTTGTTGTTGTAATCGTTTATACCCTCTTATGATTGTTTCTATTTGTTTGAAAGTACGTCGATAAATTGCTTGATGTTGTTTTCTCAATTTGATCTAATGGAAACGTTAAGAATGGGTGATAATGGCAGATTTTGTCATTAGAAATGCGTGATTAAAAGAATACTTTGTCCAGTGAATCGTTAGAAATGCTTAATTAAAAGAAGACTTTGTCCAGTGAAACATTAGAAATGCGTAATTAAAAGAATGCTTTGTCCAGTGAAACGTTAGAAATGCGTGATTAAAAGAAGACTTTGTCCAGTGAAAGTTAGAAATGCATAATTGAAGGTTGGGTTTGTCCAGTGAAAGTTTAAGAATGCTTATTTAAAGGAAGATTTTGTCCAGTGAAACGTTAAGAATGCGTGATTCAAAGAAGACTTTGTCCAGTGAAACGTTAAGAATGCGTGATTCAAAGAAGACTTTGTCTAGTGAAACATTAGAAATGCGTAATTAAAAGAAGACTTTGTCCAGTGAAACGCTAAGAATGCATGATTCAAAGAATACTTTGTCCAGTGAAACGTTAAAAATGCGTGATTCAAAGAAGACTTTGTCCAGTGAAACCTTAGAAATGCGTGATTAAAAGAATGCTTTGTCCAGTGAAACGCTAAGCTAAGAATGCGTGATTCAAAGAAGACATTGTCCAGTGAAACGTTAAGACTTTGTCCAGTGAAACGTTAAGAATGCGTGATTCAAAGAAGACATTGTCCAGTGAAACGTTAAGAATGCGTGATTAAAAGAAGACTTTGTCCAGTGAAGTGTTCATGATTCAATAAATCTTGATTCTCTCTATTGTAAAGTTGTGGTCATGATTCAATAAATCTTGATTCTATCTATTGTAATGTTGTGTTCATGATTCAATAAATCTTGATTCACTCATTCACTCTATTGTAATGTCGTGTTCATGATTCAATAAATCTTGATTCACTCTATTGTAATGTTGTGTTCATGATTCAATAAATCTTGATTCACTCTATTGTAAAGTTGTGGTCATGATTCAATAAATCTTGATTCACTCTATTGTAATATTGTGGTCATGATTCAAGAAGACTTTGATTCACTCTATTGTAAAGTCTTATTTGAATCACGCATTCTTAACGTTTCAATGGACAAAGTATTCTTTTAATTACGCATTTCTAAAGTTTCACTGGACAAAGTCTTCTTTGAATCACGCATTCTTAACGTTTCACTGGACAAAGCATTATTTTAATTACGCATTTCTAATGTTTCATTGGACAAAGTCTTCTTTGAATCACGCATTCTTAGCATTTCACTGGACAAATCGTTCTTTTAATTACGCATTTCTAATGTTTCACTGGACAAAGTCTTCTTTGAATCACGTATTCTTAACGTTTCACTGGACAAAGCGTTCTTTTAATTGCGCATTTCTAATGTTTCACTGGACAAAGTCTTCTTTGAATCACGCATTCTTAACGTTTCACTGGACAAGGAGTTCTTTTAATTACGCATTTCTAATGTTTCACTGGACAAAGTCTTCTTTGAATCACGCATTCTTAGCGTTTCACTGGACAAAGCATTCTTTTAATCACGCATTTCTAATGTTTCACTGGACAAAGTCTTCTTTGAATCATGCATTCTTAACGTTTCACTGGATAATATCTTCTTTGAATCACGCATTCTGAACGTTTCACTGGACAAAGCATTCTTTTAATTACGCATTTCTAATGTTTCACTGGACAAAGTCTTCTTTGAATCACGCATTCTTAACGTTTCACTGGACAATGTCTTCTTTGAATCACGCATTCTTAACGTTTCACTGGACAAAGCATTCTTTGAATCACGCATTTCTAATGTTTTACTGGACAAAGTCTTCTTTGAATCACGCATTCTTAACGTTTCACTGGACAAAGTCTTCTTTGAATCACGCATTCTTAGCGTTTCACTGGACAAAGCATTCTTTTGATCACGCATTTCTAATGTTTCACTGGACAAAGTCTTCTTTGAATCACGCATTCTTAACGTTTCACTGGACAATGTTTTCTTTGAATCACGCATTCTTAACGTTTCACTGGACAAAGCATTCTTTTAATTACGCATATCTAATGTTTCACTATGATCATATGGTTCATCAGTTTCTCTGTTTTCATATATAACTGTCATATAGTTCATCAGTTTATCAAACTAACTCTTATTCTTCCAACTAAAACAAACTTCCTTGCAGGATATATACTAGAATCAAACAACAATAAACAACCAAAACTAAACATTTCATTACAGAAGCAAAAATATACACTACAATCAACTAACAATAACATTTAAACTACTATAAACAGTCCACAAACAACAAATTTTGGAGAAGCGCTGTCTATATCATGGGGGAGGAAACTGATTAACCTCATCCGGATCTTCCTGAGGGATGTTAGAATTAACACTCTCCTCGGAGTGTTCATCGCCTGGGTAATCCGCGCTCTCAAAGGACTCGGGGTCCGAGTCCCTATCGTCAATGTAGTATGCGTGGAGGTGCTCCTCTTCGCCCTCCAAAAGGTGTGTCCGCCGCACTTTGAAGATATACCTAAGGTCGTCGTAATAACGGCATCCAAATGCCCTGGCGTTGGAATCCCGACGAATAACCTATGTAAAATTAAACATTGAATAATGAAAATTTCCAAAAAAAAAAAGGGGACACGGATGAATTCGACTTACCTCAATGGTATTCGCTTCAAAATATACTAGGGTCTCAATTTCGGCGTGAATACGATTAGCACCCATTTTAACTCCAGGACACGCTAATAATCTACGGAATTCGTAAAATTTTATCCGCAGTTCTTTCACCGCTGCTACAACATCTCGGGCCCAGAATCTTGTTTTGAATCGCCTAGTCAAATCCCGCGACACCATAAACAGCACTGTGTCGAAGACTTCTAGCCGATCGATTTCGTTCTCTCCGGCATATATCCGAAGACGTTCAACCATGTACTCTTGCACCCATGCCAGAATAGGTCTTGGAGGGGGATTCATGACTTTGTTTGTCAAGGATTGAAATCTGGGAGAGAAAGAGAAGCAGGGCTTCTTGCAGGTGAATGTTTGGGGATGAAAATTTTGCAGATGTCTGCGTACAGGCCAAGATTGATGATACTAATAAAGGTGATTGGACCGTAAACCAACCGTCTCACCCCTTCATCGCATTGTAAAGTTGATTGGCCAGTCCAAATTCCGGGAAAACGTGCAGGCAGCTTTTCATTTAATTCAAGCGTCTCAGGGAATGCATAATAATCTATTAAGTTTGTAGTGTAAATATTCGTTTTATTAGTTATTGAAAGGTCTGTTTGTCAAGTTAAAGAAAAATAATTTTAGAAATTATAAAATAGCGTTTCGAAACAGAGTTGTCGGAAACCCGTTTCGAAAAAGAGTCGCCGGAAAGGCCATTCGGAAAGACTCGCCGGAAATTGGTTGCCGGAATAGAGTAGCCGGAAAGATCAGATGCGGGAAGAAGAAGCAAAGATCAGACGCGGGAAGAAGACAATGGACATCTATGTTCTTCTTCAATTTATTAAGGGTATTATTGTACTTTTACAAGATTTGGGGGGTTTACAAAAAATGGAAAGGATAATAGGGATGGAATATATCTATTTATTGAATTGAGGGGTTTACCAAAAGTCTTCAACCATACTAGGGGGGTTCATTAATTTGCCGTTTTTTTAATTGGTGTACTATTAAAACCATCCAGTAAAAACAGTGTTGTGTCTTGATGTATTTGGCTTTTCATATCATATCAACATTTGCAGCTGAAACCGCAATATTTGATTTCTTAACACTCCCCCTTGGAAAGTCAATATATAGATATCTCTTTGTATACATGTCCTTAGCAAGGTACATAAGAGCCTCAATTACACTGAGAACGGGGCGGGTAATGCCTGGAAGAGAGAGCTCCACAATATGTCGGATGCGGGTTGTGAGTGGAAGTTCATATTCTTGGCCGGAATGTGGGAGATATGGAAAGCTAGGAACCGGCGGTGCTATGAACAGAAAAAGCAGCCACTCAACTTCATACTCCACAAAATCAAAGAACTTGCTCTTGATATCAAAGGTTAGTAGAGTGATCGGAAAGGGAAGCGCACTACCATCGAAACTGTTAGATGGAAGAAGCCTAATCCGGGATGGCACAAATTCAATACGGATGGCAAAGTTCACAAACACAGCGGTTGTGCTTCGGTAGGCGGGGTGATTCGCGACGACCAAGGAACTTGGCAACTCGGCTTTGCTATGAAATTTGGAATTATGGATATTGTGACAGCAGAATTGACGGGTTTACGCAAACGTATCGAACTAGCTTGGGAGTGCAGGTATCCTCGCATCGAGGTAGAGTGCGATTCGGCAACGGTAATAAATCATCCCCTGGGAGCTCTCATCGCGGACTGCCGGTCTCTTATAAGAAAATCTTGGATATGCACTATTCATCATATCAGACGTACGGGTAACAACCTTGCTGATTCTTTAGCTAAAGTTGGCCAGAGCATGCTGGAAAATTTGAAAGTTCGGGAAGAACCACCGCCTGACCTCATAATGGGGGAGGAAGAAGTCTAGTTGTTCTTCAGGCTTGATCGTTTTGTCACCAAAAAAAAAAAGGAAATTACACTGAGGTATGGTGCAATTAGCAAGATATATAAGAGGCCCAATTGTATTGAAGTATGATATTTCAAATCCAAGAACTTTCTCATTTTTTTCGCGAGAGCAAAAAGGATCTATTTCTACATTTAGCGATCTCCCAATCATTAAACTGCTCAAAGGGTTTTACTCTATCCATGTTAAAGTGTCTCAATACTCTTTCAGCATAAGCTGATTGATATACAAAAATCTCATTTTGTTTATGCTCAATCTGCAAACCAAGACAATATTTGGTTTCCCCAAAAAATTTCACTCCAAATTCATTTTTCAAATATATCGCTGTTTCACGAATTTTTTTGGCAATTCTGACCAGTTGAAGTATATCAATTGGAACATTTTGCAATGAAGAAACCAGTGTTAAACAAAGTACCAAAAATCTGAGAAGTGAAACAATTGTTGAATAGAGTGCTCACACGATTTACACAGGTTTGATAAGTCTACTCCTATCCCCAAATTGTTAACTTGGGAGTTTTTAAAGAGATTCCATTAGTTGGAATCATAAATAAAACTTTGTAACCCTTACAACGTAAGGTGGATAAGCCACGCAACCAATTCCTCTTACAAACTCACACAAAGGAATTTGGAGGAAATTGCAATTTTGGTATACCAACTCACCCTAAATCGCAATTTTGGTACAAAAAATTTTCGGTGCAAAACTAGCTCATAACTCTAAAAGTTTGCAATTTCATGCACTATTTGATCCGAATAGATAAGACCTGCTGGTAAACCTACCCGAAACTTGCAAAACACGCTTCATAACAAATTTCCCAACGGACACATGGAGATCCGGGTGGGTTTTCGGCTGGTCATATCTATTCGGATCAAATAATGCATGAAATTGTGAACTTTTAGAGTTATGGACTAGTTTTTTCACAGCAAATTTTTTTATACCAAAATTACGAATTAAGATGAGTTGGTATACAAAAATTGCAATTTTCTCGAAACTACTTGACCAACCAACGGTTGTAGCTTTCGAGTTTTGCAGTGTATCGCTGTACAAAACTACACGAGACACACCTCGTCTCACAAATCACTCACAAGCTACTACAAGACACTTTAAAGAATTTCTCATACTGAGAATAATTAAACTCAAAAGACTTGATTCTTCGATTGATGTCTTCTCTTCTTTTATAGCTGACTGAGTGGAATGTGTCCGTTGGGTCATAATGAGATCCCTTCAATTAAGCCTTGATCGCCAGATCTTCTTTCTTTGAATTGATTTCCTTGATTGGCAGATGTTCCTTGAATTGATTCGGTCAATCCTTTCCTTAAGCGGTACCTGCATGTAAGGAAATAGCCAACAAGTTTCAATGATGTTCAAATCATCCACATAGACAACAATAAATCACATTTCTGGATGTTGTTTTCTTAATGTATATGCATGGATAAAATGGGTTATTCACATATCCTTTTTTAATAAAAATTGGTGTATGCCCCGTGCGATGCATGGTATTAATATACAATATAACTTATAAATACTAAGTATGAATTTTGTAAACTAAAATAGTTTTAAAATAAATAATTAAATCATATAGAATGGAAAATAATTTATGCAATACATATTTTTTATAAATAATAAATGAATTATTGCTAAAGTCAAATTTATTACTTTAATATCTTTAATTCTAAATTGTATATTAGGTTAAGTGTTTTCTTATTATAAATAGTAAATAAATAAAACCCATGTAAATATCATATTTTAATTAAATAGGTTAAAGTATGTGAAAAAGAAAAACAATAAATAATTTATATATTAAAACAGTATTTATGTAAAAATTCTAGCATTTCATCCCGTGCACTATGTACATATTTGTTAAAAATATTGTTATCTTTTCTAATATATAAATAATGACTTTGTCTTAATGTTTTTTACAAAATAATAAATATTAAATTGGCGACCAACTATACTAAAACTTTAATTTAGCTAGCATTAACCAATAAATGAATATTTTCTTCTTCTTTTTTTTTTTTTTTTTTGAAAGTCAAGCCCTCAAAGGGGAATATTATTGTAGATCAACAAGAACAACAAGAAAAATACAAGGAGAAATAATTGAAAATTTAACGCAGGCCGAAGCCGCAATTCCAACAAATTTGTGAGTTATTATATTAGCATCACGTCTAGTAAAAGAAAAACGAACCCTAATAATAGGATTCAACTCCTTGAAGTTGAAGATTGTTCCTTCCAAGTTGATTTTAATCCGATCCAGATTAAGTTTCGCAGCCGCCTTTTCTCCAGATTGAGAAGAACAGTTACCTTGGCTTACAGCAGATAACTCGGCCAAAAATTTTCTTGGAGAATGACAAAAAAAAATAAAACTGAACCTAAAGAAACTAACTAATCTTCCATACGGAAGAGACAAAACTTCCATGCGGAAGACTCGAAAAAAAACATAATTTAAAAGAAAAAAGCAGAAAAAAGTATGCGGCGGAGCAGATCCCGCTAGATCTGGGAGGATGACAATAGACCTGGATAAGTGGCAACGAATCTAAGAAGATGGTGATAGATCCGAGAGAGTGTCTGGATGGATTTCAACGAAACAAATTTAAAAAACTGTTGACGGTATAGATTTGAGGCAACCCTGTGGTGGAGCAATAATAGTATTCTCCACCGCCGAATCAAACCTTCAATATTTTCTTGTCAAAACATCCCAATACTTGTGAATTTGAATAATGGTAGATATATCTTATAGCTATTACATAATAAAAAAGGACAGGTAGGTTTGAAGTAAAAAGATAAAAAGATTTTGAAAGAAAATCACACACAACTTGTTGAAACTCTAACAAATTCTTTAAATATAATAAAAATATATAAATAAATTATTAAAAAATAAAAACTCTAGTAAATAAATGAACTTTGAACAGTAAAATAATGGTAAAAATAAATCATGGCAAAAATTATCAAGTATTTCACAAAATATCAATTATGAAATCCTAATAAATTATTTAAATCTAATAGAAAAATACACAGTAAAATTCTTTAAAAATCAAATTTTAAATAAATAAAAGGAGATTTGACTAATAAAAATAGAAAAACCAAAGTTATATTACTAATACATTTGGTTGGCTAAGAAATATTAAAATTGATTTTCGAACCAAAAGTTTAAATTTATTTGAAAATAAAATATAAATAATTAACTTAATGATTTGTAGAGATAACAAAAAATATAATTATTGGAATCAAGCAAATTCAAATCATCTCGATATATATATATATATATAAAATCATAGACTACTGTGAAAAATCAACAACAAAAATAATTGGAATGAAAATGAAAGAACATATGAATTAAAATACTATTGATGATAAAAAAAATTAAAAAAAAACCCTCAAAATGAAAAGATAAATAGAGAATAAATTTAATAAGGGTGCTAAACTATCATCATTTAAATTAATTTATAAATGTAAAAATTCAAAAATCTCGAAAATTAAAATTTGATGAAAATAAAATAATTGTGGTAAAGAAACGGCTCAATTACATAAATAAAAAACAGTTATGAAAATTTTGTTAATTTAAAAAATAAAAAAAAATACATATCTACGTACTAAAAGTCTAAATCTTAAATATAAAAGTAATAAGTAAATAATATTTTGAAAACAAAGTAAAATCAATGAAAAACCACAAAAATATAAAATTTGCTAAAAAGTTAAATTATATTATCATAAGATAAAAAAAAATCATAAGAACAATTAAATATGAATTCCATTCAAAAGAGATTAGAGAAAAACACTCAACAATGGATTTATGAGTGAAAAATGAAAAGATTTAACATACTTCATCAATTTAATTTGTAAATTTGACGGGAGTGTCTGAATCTTTACTTGATTTTGGCCAATCTCCCATATTGATGGACAAATCAATGGAGTATTTTATACAAAAAAAAATGAATCTGAACACAAAAATTAGAAGAAAGAAACAAAAATTGAACATTTTATGTACGAAAGTAGTACCACAATTTATGTTTTAAAAATCTCTTGTAGAAAAAATGATTTAATTTAAGAGAAGAAAACATATTAGAAAAGATTAGACTTACATAACAGTTTGAATTAATTTATTAATTTAGGAAATCAAGGAGCCAGTTAATTGAGTTATATAACAATTTAGGGATTATAAATTAGTATATTTAGAATTATAAAAAAAAAATGCATTTAATATTAACTTTAATTAATATTATTTAGTAACTAAAAAAATTAAAATTCCAAAAAATTAGAATTTAGTCAAAATTGTATTGATTTGGGTCAAATACACCCTTTTTATAAATAAGATCTAGCAATAACCTCATGCTTTGCATGAATTTTAAAAAATAAATAATATACTTTGATATTTAATGATATAAATTGAACAAATAGAAAATAAGGAATTATTTTATCAGTATTGAAATATACATTCAATATATATATTCCTAAAAGCTCAATTTGATAATAAAATTATTAAATAAAATAAGAAAAAAAATTAATATACAAAAGGAAAGCACGAAAGTATAAATGATAAGTAGAATTTAAGAAAACATATATTGCAAAACAGTTTTAAGAAATACACTTTATTAAGATTCCGTGTAATCATAAGCAAAGTAGAAATATTAATAATAACAAACAAAAAAAAATCATAGTTAGACAGAAAAAAGGTTAATTGAAAATGTAAAAAATTTCTATCTTCGTATGTGAACTTGAAAGACATCTTATCTGAGTAGTTCATAAAATAAAAAAACACAAAGTAAATCAATTATAATAACAATTTTACCAAAAAAATATATTATGCACAGTTACCACGAAAACTAATAAGAATAACGTAAATTATAATGAAATAAAAAGCAAAAGGTAGCTTTTATTTTATTTCCAAACATTTAAAAGATGTAAAATTTATAAAAATGAAATATTATTGTACAATATGAATTCAAAATAGTAAATTTAAAATAGAAGAGACTAGATGAGATGAATAGGTAACAATTTTAACCATTGTTTTTAATGGATTTGACTTTGGAATATTGTAATTAAATATTATACAAAATAATTTAGTAATTTGTTTATTTATAAACAAAATCAAAAAGTATATATATTGCTCCATTGAATATTTACGAAAAAAGTATAGGAATAATTTTTTGGTTTCCACCTAAAATTATACCATAAATTAATAAGTGATGATATGAACTATACAATGGAGAAATAATACAATAAGACTTTGAGATAACAAATATTATTTCTACTTTTTCATAAGTTGTTTTAAGATAAAAAATAATAGCAATATAGTTTACATGGATGACACGGGTGATATATTAATACAAAAAGATTTATAAACAATACAAAATTATCTTTGAACAAAGATATACATAATTACCTTCTCATGGATCCATATTTGAATAAAAACATCAAAAGGTACTTCCCTATTAAAAAAAAGAGGAAAAAAATATAAAATTGTATAGAAATAAATACCAGGAAAAATTAAAATATAGGAATATTATTTTTAAACAAAGATATATATAATTACCTTATCATGGATCGGTATTTGAACAATGATTTCAAAAGATATTTCTCTATCAAAAAAATGAGAAAAGAAACCATAATTTAGTATACAAACAACAACTACGAAAAATTAAAATATATGTATTGTGAAGGTGGAAGAAAAAAACTTACCTCTTAGTTTCTATATTGTATAGGATGAAATAACATCCCATCAACCATTTTTTTATCTCTAAAAAATTTGCAATGAGAAGAAAGTAAGAACTAAAAAATAATATACAAACATATATTAAAGAAATAGTTTGCAACATGTAAATCGTGATTGATGATTCACAATGTAAAATCTGCTCCATTAATCACGAAAGAGGCTACTGCATCGTCTCTTGAAGAATTAATTAGAAAAATGTAGACTTGAGGTATATTCAATATTTGTGCAATATTTTGAGCTATATTTAATACGTTAATCCATTTAATTAAGTCTAAAATTTATAAATAATGAATTAATGGTTGATAATAGAAAGAAATCTCTTTAGTTAATGTTAGGATTTCATCATATATTATGCAAATTATTATTTATGGTAAAAAAGTGTTAAAAAAAGGATAATTATCTTAATTTATGCCAAATATGTTAAGTTTATTCCAATTAATAAAACCAATCATTTAATTAAGATATTTATATATGTACTTTTTTTTTTAATTATGTGAAATCAATTAATCACGTAACATAAATATAATATTATTAATTAAAAGTCTTAAAAATATTAAAAATTGTGTGCTTAATTATTAATGGGATATTTACTAAATTTCTAAGATCAATAAGTTAATTAATGTGATTTGGATAAATAATTAAAATTTTCAATATACCAAATATATTGGAAAATCAAGTGAAATCAAATAATTTTTAAAAAATAAAAAAAGGAGAAAAAAGTATTCAGTCAAAATTAACATGATTGAGTC
The DNA here is from genome assembly GCA_037501455.1 of Lantana camara. NCBI lineage: Eukaryota > Viridiplantae > Streptophyta > Magnoliopsida > Lamiales > Verbenaceae > Lantana > Lantana camara. The sequence goes on along the minus strand of CM074855.1, from coordinate 20,844,115 downwards.
AAGAGACACCCTTCCTATATATTATAGACTTATAGTATAAATACGCTCAAGCGATTATACCACATGCGTCCAAACCTCTTTAACCCATAAAGTGATTTTTGTAATTTGATCGAACATTTGTTTTTTGGGTTTCGATTACAATGCTACATGCATATTAAATCCTTCAGGAACTTTCATATAAATATCACTATCAAGTGATCCATATAAATAGGTTGTAACAACATCCATGAGACGCATTTCCAATATTTGAGAAACTGTAAGGTTGATTAAATTTCTAAAAATAATTGCATCCATAACAGGAGAATACATTTCCTTAAAATCAAAGGTCATCAAATTCATCATCCTTGAAAGCCATATTTGCTTCAATCTCATTATTTGGAGGGAAAATATCATTTTTTGTCCTCTAAATATGTCATTTTTCGATGTTAGTCCTAAACTTTTACCTTTTCTCACATTGCATCCTTTTTTATTCGATTTTTCTCAATTTTAGTCCTCCACATCCTACGTGGTAGAAATTTGGGGATTTTTTCTAATTTTCCCTCCAAAATCTGAATTGGCATATGACGTGGATTATTAATGTTTAAGGAAAAATAATAAAAAAATGTCACATAATTACATAAACTGTTCTTATTTAATAAAATACGCTTCTATTATAAATTTTTTCTAATCTTACCCGGTAGCACCCGCGACGAGAGCACCACATCCACCGCACTGTGAGCTCGATCCACATATGAAATGGCTAGTCCATACATGGACCAAATTCACAGCGAACGGAAGACAATGAAAAGAATTGTCCTAGCTAGGCAGAATCTAACCCTGGAACAATTCAGCAATATCAAGATGCGGAATCAAGACAATTATTTGTTCAATGTCAAGTCAATAAATGTAACTTCAACGGGAAAGTAAATACGGGGTTCCACTAAGCAAAGCACCTGTACTAACCTGTCACAAATTCAATGCAGTTCAACAACTAGGTCAATACAATAAATAAATACAATATGTGGTGAGTGTACACGTGTCAGACTCGAATAAAGACCGACAACTCAATTCCGCCTAGCAACCACCTGCAAGGGACCTGAAAGAAAAGGGGAAAGAGGGATCAGTCTCTAGAAGACTGAGTGAGCAGGAGGTATGTATATATATAGAAACATGCACATGCAAGTTGTAAATCCCGAGCAATGTTTTGGTTAGGGTAGTTCCCCTGAAGGGCGAGCAAGTAATTGGTCAATGCTCGAGCTTTACAACTATCAATTTACAATTAATTACAATTACAGGCTATCAATGCTCGGTGAGTGAGTGTGCACAATCTCCAAACAAACTCCGACAGTGTACAATGATTAGGTTTCAGTTTTAAAGGCGATCATGCAATTCAATCGATACAATACAGTGCAATCAGTGCGATAGTGTAATCAATCAGTGCAATCAGTCAATGCAATCAGGATACTAATTCGTGGGGCAATCCGTGGTGCCGGCCTTCCCGCACGATCTCCTTTTTCCTCCGGTGATGGGAAGGTTAGCTAGCCTTCAACCATCCAGTCATGGTGAGCATCAGGAACATGACTCCTATGCCTGGGATTCCTTCCTCCACCAATCCTCTTAGTGGATTCAGGGGTGATCCCAACAATGTGGAAGTGTGCAAGAGTTTACCGTCGGCCCGATACCTCCCCGGCTTGCTCAATACACAAATTTCAGGGCCCACAATCAATATGCAGTATAGTATCTCGCCAAAACAGGAAGGATCAGTAAATAACAATAATAGTAGGTTTAATTTTAATAAAGGTTTAGTCGATATCATTCTGGGAAACAATATAGATATAAGTAGGGTTTGTAACGCCTCGTGTTTTCAAGACTAACCAACTTTACTTTTATTCCTCGTAAATTCTCGAATCCGTTGCGTATCTTTTTATTTAATTCGGGAACCTAATTCTACCTCAACCGTATTTTAATTCGAGCCCAAATCACACGAATATCACCCCACCAAAATATCTAACAACGGGCCCCACGGCTTTGACCAACACACACACTCTCTCTCTCTCGTTCGTATACCCCCCTTGACCGAATTTCCCCATCTTCTCTCTTTTTCTTTTTTTTACTTTCCTTCTCTCTTCTCCTTCACTTTTCTTTTCCCGCTTTCGTTGCTCAGCTGAGAAATAGGGGCAAAAGCCCTCTTTCCTCCGCTTTCCTCCCTTCATAACAGCAGCGCCGCCGGCCATCACCATCGCACCACCACAGACCCCATTCTCTGTCTCTTCCAGATCTGTCCCCAGCCCAAGCCTCCCACTGTCAACTTCTCTTGCCTCCCATTTCAGCAGCGTGAATAGGGCAAAGCAGCTCCAAACGCTCCATCACCCTCTCAGGCCGCCGCCAGAAGTTCAACCGCCATCCTTCATCTTTGGGCTTCACCATTGCCGACAACCCCTGATGCTTCCCTTAATTAATTGTAAACCCCCCTTCTCTACATAATTAATTTCAGAATTTTGTTCAATTAGTCTGTTAGTGTAATTTAGTTTAATCATATTTCGTATTGTAAAGTTGTATTTAGAAGTGAAATTTGTATTTTGCTGTATGAACTTATATCTAAGAAATTGAATAAATATATGTTTGTTTAATTATGGGTTATTAGAATGTTAAATGTGAGTTTAAGTGACTGTACGTGCTGCCTAATTGTAAATTTAGTATCTTGGTTGTTTAAATCCTATAATTTACTATGAGCTTTCAATTAGTTTAGTTGTGTATTAATTAGTCGACTTGATATTTGTGAACCGAAGTTGTAACGGTGAGTGTGAGTGCGTGTAAATTGGTAGTGATGATTGTATTAATTTAACTGTTATATGTATATATGTGTATATATAAACTTGCTGCTACTCTTTGTTTATACATATTAGGAATAAATGTGTATATATATATATATATATTTATGCTGCAACTTGTATGAGCCTTCTGGCATCCTAAATTTCAATTTGGCCAAGTGTTCTAGTGAACTGTGAAGTTATCTCTTTTGGGGATTTTATTATTTGCCCGTCACTTGTTATTTTCTATAATGCTAATTGGTAATCAATCTTGTTTGTGGCTGTGCGTGTGTGTTGTTATATCTATATATATATATATATATACATGAGTAGGCCTGTAAATGGGCAGGCCCAGGCCCAAATCCCATGCTTGCCCATTATTTAATATTAGGTCCAGACCCTGCCCACACCCATTATAGATCCAGTGGGCCTGAGCAAATGGGCAAAATTATACCCATTTATTTTGGGCTTGGGTCTGGGTCCGGCCCAGAGCCCCAACCCTCTTTTTTTTTTTTTATATATATTATTATTATTATTATTATTATTATTATTATTATTATTATTTTACACCACATTAACTGTAGCAAAATGTCTAGCAGTTAAAACTGAATTGCCAATTTTGAATTGGGGTGTGCATTCGGTATATATCGAACCGAAATTTCGGTAAATCGAAATTTCATTATATAACCGAATTACCGAAATTTAAAAAAACAAAAAATAAAAAAATCATTATAAAACTGTTTGCTAATTTTGTAATGAAAAATAAATAAATAAAATTCTTTACACAAAGAATTCGTTACACAAAAAGCACTATTATGTAAAAAAAAAACATAAAACATAAGTTTGACTATGTCGTACATATTGTTGACACCGAAAATTTGGAAATAAATTATTAATTGATAGCCCAAATAAATTGGTTATTGATTATTAATTTTTATTCTAAGCCCACGATAAATTTGGGCTTAAATATTTAATTGGGGATAAGAATTATTGACTTTTATTCTTATTCTTTAATTAATTAAATGGATTGAAAATGATCCATTACAAAAATAAACAAAGCCCACTTCTTTATTGTGAAGACTTTAAATTCAGGCCCAAGCCCATGAAGCTCAAAGGAAGAACCGAATGCCTATAAATAAAGGCTCCAAGGCTACAAGTTCATAGAACCACAAGTCACAAATCACAACACACAAAAAATCATCAAGTTCTCAAGAGCAAAAGACACTCTAGCTCTCAAGTCTTCGAGCTATTGTCACTTGCTACCTCGAAGTGCTGTCCGTGTAATGAGCCAACACTTTCAAGCAAATTCAACCAAGTTCTTCATTTGATTCGAGAATAAGCATCAAGCCCTCGAATCCACTATTCGAGAAGAATCAGAGGAATTACAGAGTTGTAACACTTTATTTAAATTAAATCATTAAATTCTTTGTTTTCCCTATTTTCGTATTTCTTGTAATACTTTATTGCAGATTCCAACGAAAATTTGTGTAAACAAATTTTGGCACGCCCAGTGGGACCTTCTCTGTCTCTCATCTCTTCATTCGGTGGAAAATCTCAAAATCACCATCTCAAGCAATTCCATGGCACCAAAAAGAGAACTCTTCAACAAGAAGGACTTTGCCAACTTCATTGCTGATATTGCTCAATCTCCCACCGGGAGCAAGCACAACGGTTCAGCCTCATCTGAATCTGACAATTCCAACTCTGCTACTCCAAAAAGGGTCAATTCCACTCCTTTCGCCGATTTGCCTGCTATGACCACCGGGGCAACGAACGTGGACGATCAACTTGCTCAGATGGCTCAAGCCATAGCTGATTTGCAGAAAATGGTAGAGGACAAAGATCTTCAGATTGCGCAGCTGATGAACAAAGTAGAGCAGCAAAACGCCGAGGGGTCTAGTCACAACCGTCCTTCTCCTCCAAAACACATTCCAAATGAGAAGCTGGTTGATCAGACGCTTCACGAGCCAGATTTTGCACAAAAGACCACGCGTTCAACGAGTTCCGTAGCAGCCTTGTCCGTGGAAGAGTTGCAGGCGATGATAGCTAACACCATCAAGGCGCAGTATGATGGGTCTTCCCAAAACCGAGTGGCACACTCTAAACCATACTCTAGGAGAATTGATGCCATGAAGATGCCGAACGGATACCAGCCACCCAAGCTTCAGCAGTTTGATGGAAAAGGCAACCCAAAACAGCATATCGCCCATTTCATTGAAACATGGCCAACGAGAAGCTGTTGCTAGAGAAGGCAGCGTCATGGTCTGCACCACGGTCGAAGAAGTTGTTGCCGGAAACTGCAGGATGAGGCAGCGAGATAATTAGGTGGCGCCTTTCTTCCTCTTCAATCACCTCCGTCTCTCCAAGAATTGCATGCAGAAATATAAGGGTCGAAGTGCTCTTTATATAAGCATGAATTCATGACCAATATGGCAAATTCCAATCAGCAAATTACTGAACATGGAAAATAAAATCAATTGATAGTCCTCTTACCGAGATTAGCGCACCAAATTTTCAAAAAGGGAATCATTGTCTGAAACTCTGTGAGGCTTACAAGGAAGGTGGAGATGATTAATGGGCATGGCCACGTGTTGATAAAAATGAAGGATAGAGAAAAGCTTGATTGCGTTTTGATTGCTGTGCTGCACAAATTGCTTTTTTCCTAAACCAAATCAAGAGCTTTCAACTTGGGCTTAAATTAAGGCTCACTAATCATTGCTTGTGATGGAGTAAGTGGCAATGTTGCATCACCAAACCAAATCGTGAGGCCCACTCCTATTGCTCCAAATGAACAATGTGGTGGATTGGAAACGAATGTTTGTGTAGCACCCCAAGCGGTGGGGCACCACACCCCCGCACTATGACCCGACACGTGGTACGAAATGGAACGTCCGCACACGCACCAAGTCACAGCGAACGGGTGACAAACGAAAATCCAACCTAAGCTAGGCGGTTCCTAAACCCTGTACAAGACAAATATGCAAAAACCTGTACGCGGAAGCGAATCAAAATATGAACTACCAAAAACTTTAATCAACAAAATACCGAAACGGGTTCAACTAATCCCACGAACCTGTCCTAACCTGTCCCGAAAATTCATGTAATCCAAGCATAAGTATCATCTTGTACAGAACATACTATATACATAATTTTCATAAATAAATCAGAACAAAAAACTTAGCAAAATCAAACGGACCGACACAGACTCGACAGACCAGACTCAAAGCCGCCTAGCTCGAACTCCAAGAACCTGAACCTGCAGACTGGAAACAAAGGTGGGGCGAGGGTCAGTCCACTGACTGAGCGAGGGGGCTGAACACACACCAACACATATATACGTATAGAGCAAAGCACGTATCAAAAGAAAGATTATGAACCGGGAATAGGGTTTTGCATACCAAAACCATTTTCAAATCAAACTTACACAATTTTCAAACCAAACCTATACATATCTTATCTTATTCATAACTTAACAAACTGAGCACACTCATACCAAATTTTATCCTTAACCAAATCACATCAGACTGAACAACCTCGTAACATATCAAAAGCGAAAGCTCCTATCCCGTTTCATAATCAACATATCATATCATAATCATATACCCGGCGAGTACGGGTCTCCCACCTAACTCCTCAATTCTTAACATAAATCCAAATGGAAAGCATAAGTCAAAAACAATCCTTCCCCATCAGCGAAGTAGCTCGGGAATCAAACCCTTACTACACATTACCATTACCAAAAACACACGGGGTAGCTAATCCACGTTGTGCCTTCCCCGGTTATCCACCGAGGGCTCAAGATACCACGCCTCCCCAACCTCCATAGGTCGCACGTGAATATCTCAAATGAGAACGTGCACGGGGTCAATAACCGGCGACCCCATGGTCGTCCCGGGTCCCCCTTACCCACGTCTCGGGGCCCAACACAACAGAACAGAGCATATCAGAACAGATCATATCATAACTCGCCACATATCAAACTTATCATATCGTATCAAAATCATACTTACGTACCTTATCGGAGCATACCATACCTTGCAACTTAGCATATGCTATAAACGTACCTCTCCGTGTCATCCTAATCCGCAGCTGGTATGAAGACACACGGTTTGGAGCATAGCCTCGTTGCAAAACATTTTAAGCTTATATACGCCCATACGTATAATTTCAGAAGAATTCATATCAAATCGAATTAACAAAATTCATAACATAACGTAAGACACATATTTAATATACATATAGTATATATTCGCATGCGAGCTTGAAAACGAGCATATAGGGTTGTAGGTCGCTTTAACTAAAACAAAAATCCTAAAACCTCACCTTACACCAAACAGAGCCAAATACAAAGCAGAAGGTCCACCCCGGAACCTGCACGACCTCAAGTCACCACCCCGGGTGTACCTGTACCAACTGAACACACAACACAGCACGGAACTCAGACTCAAGCAGACAACCACATAGGGACGCACGGCATATGCTCAAACACTTAATAAATGCAATCACATCAGCAAAGTTCAAATTCATATAACTTATATGCAACACAAAATATTAAGGCACGTCCATGTGCATAATTAATGCAATTAACAAAATTAAAGGCAAAGCACTTCATATCATTTCATATCAATTCATTTAATACCTAACAAATTCAATTAACAAAGTTCAGACAATTCAGATCGCCTTTCATACCTCACACAAACAATTCATTACTAAGGTCTATTAATTCAAATTAAACAAATTCCTACTTTACTCAAAATTACACAAACACCCCCTCTAGACTAACCAAGTAGCAAAATCAACAAGTCGGGGGTTCAATTTACAAATTACAAAGTCCATACTTATCACATTTCATATCATACATGATTTCATACACAATGGAATTCATTTCGATCAACAATTCAAACATATAGCAATTAATTCACATTTAAACAATTAATTCAAATATGTCCCAAATACCCAAATAAATTCATAGAAAATAAACCGAGTGTCCGATTGACGAACGGAAAGTGGTGATGGACTCACCACAACGAGGCGAACGAGCTGTCCGAAGCCCGCCGGAACGCCGCTGCCGGAGCCGCCGGAATAGTGACCGGCCGCCGTTCGGCCGCCGCCAAACGGCAAAATCTGGAGCCGAGCAAATGGGGTTCATTAGTTCTCGTCGTTCCGAACAACTTTTGTGAAGGGCCCGAGGCCAAAAGATGGCCGGAAAAGGCCCCCGTCGAGCTCCGAAGTTTCTGCCGCCGCGTCATCGCCGGAACCACCACCTACGGTCACCGGTTGCTTGATTTGAGGTCGGAAATGGACTCAGGAGGTCGAAAGAGGTAGGATAGGGTCAAGCTCCGCCCGCGAAACTCGTCGGAACACCGCGGAGCCGCCGTGCTACAGTGCCGGGCGGCGCGTGCGGCCCAACCACGGCCCGGATGGCCGCGCCGTTTGAACTGAAGTTGCGGCGGGAGGTCCTCTAACCCATGGGGTGGCGCGTGTCGTCGGGGTGTCGCCGGAAGCCGCCGCGAATGGGCGGCGAAGTGGCGGGGTTCCGCCTAGCCGCCGCTGTGTCTGAAATTGGCCGATTCCGTCGCCGTCGGTCGTCGGTTGGCCGAGATTCTTGTACCATCGTGACGGGCTCGTCGAGCTGATAAATTTCCACTAATGGTTCGTCGAATTCCGTCGAGAAACGAGGGAGAACGAGCATGTGTGTGTAAACACACCTCGAGTGCATGTGAACAGTGCCATTCGCTGGAGAAGACGACGCTGGGCTGAGGTCTGATCTTTTGGCACGCAAAACGAGGATCCGGGGTATATATCTCGGGTCCTCGTACGCAAAAACGATCAAACGAACGAGCTAACGACATCCGAATTGGGCAAACTTAGAGTCTACGGACTCGTTTCGCCGCCCCGGACGCGTTGAAGGGGTCAAAGAGGTCAAAATCTCAACCGAACGAGAAGTGACCGGAAAACCCCTAAAAGAGAAAATTGCAAACAAGCCCCCTAAACTCCAAAAGAGTTCATAATAGGGCCATGCAAAATATAAAATCACACAATTAAACACATTAAAAGGTTGAAACGTGGCGTACCTTACACGTCGGACGAGCGGGGTGTCACAGTTTGGGCCAACAATTCAAATGAATATGTGTGGGCCGCCATTTTCAGAATTAAAAAAAAAATAAATAAATGTAAAAGATGGTTGTGGGCTAATTTTTTGTCTCGGACCAACAGTGGCCATAGATTCCCCAATTTGATGTGCTTTGGGCCAAATCATTGTGTCTACGTTGTGGCTGATATATTAAACGAGAAAACAAGGAATTGTTTGGCCCCAAATCATCAAATAAGTCCACGAAAGGCAAATTGGAAGTTTGGTCCAACAAATTAATTGGGCTGCTTTGTTTGGGACAATAACAATATGCCAACAAGCCAACAAAATAAGAAGAAAGCTGGGCACTTCTCACGGGTTGCTATGCTAAGAAATTGTCATGCAGACATGCACTCTCAAATCAAACGGGCCCAACACCAAAAAAAAAAAAAAAAAAAAAAAGCAAAGAAATGGTGGAGTACTTCAAGCCCGGCCTCGCGAAAGTTCGACGCTCATTCCGAACCTTGAAGTGGGGGCATCTGTTGACACCGAAAATTTAGAAATAAATTATTAATTGATAGCCCAAATAAATTGGTTATTGATTATTAATTTTTATTCTAAGCCCACGATAAATTTGGGCTTAAATATTTAATTGGGGATAAGAATTATTGACTTTTATTCTTATTCTTTAATTAATTAAATGGATTGAAAATGATCCATTACAAAAATAAACAAAGCCCACTTCTTTATTGTGAAGACTTTAAATTCAGGCCCAAGCCCATGAAGCTCAAAGGAAGAACCGAATGCCTATAAATAAAGGCTCCAAGGCTACAAGTTCATAGAACCACAAGTCACAAATCACAACACACAAAAAATCATCAAGTTCTCAAGAGCAAAAGACACTCTAGCTTTCAAGTCTTCGAGCTATTGTCACTTGCTACCTCGAAGTGCTGTCCGTGTAATGAGCCAACACTTTCAAGCAAATTCAACCAAGTTCTTCATTTGATTCGAGAATAAGCATCAAGCCCTCGAATCCACTATTCGAGAAGAATCAGAGGAATTACAGAGTTGTAACACTTTATTTAAATTAAATCATTAAATTCTTTGTTTTCCCTATTTTCGTATTTCTTGTAATACTTTATTGCAGATTCCAACGAAAATTTGTGTAAACACATATACATAATTATGATTTTTGTTCTAAAATTTGTAAGTGATGAAAAATACAACTTATTGAGACGCTTTATAATATTAGGGATTAGGATAAATCCAGGAATATGGGTAGGGTTTATAATATGACATTGTATCCCTTTTGAAATATTAGGTAAGGAAACCACTTGTTCTTAGTTAAATGTAAGATTGAAATTTTTGGCATTTAACACAAGCACTGCATTATCACTTTATGTGCACCGTACTGATCGGCCCCAAAACGTAAGAAATTATATAATGTACATATATTCATAATTAGAAGCATTTATTAGTAAAACAATGGTAAAAAATTATGCGTGTACAAAAGTATGATTTGTTTTTCTATGTTTTTAATATTTGTAATATCTTTTATATCATATGAAAATGACGTTTTATATTAATATACTTTTATAAATCTCGAATAAAAATGTAACATATGAGTGATTGAGTTTATAACTGAGTTAAGTTTAATTCAAAATTTTTAATTTAAAAAAATTTCAAATCACTAACCAGTATAATAAATACTTTCTCTTTTTCATTGGTTTTGTGCAACTAAGCTCATTAGCAAATATTGTTCATATATGATATATAAAATTAAATGAAAATTTCTAACGCAAACTCAAGTTAACCAAACCTAATTAATTAAAACCAATTATAATGACACCTATATATGTGTGTGTAAAACAAGTAGAAGTGCATCACATAATGAGTGCAAAATAAATACTCATCCGAGAAACCCTTTATAATATGACATTGTGCAATTTTCAAATATGGGTAGGGTTTGGATATGGGCAATCGGGTCTTATTTGGATCTATGCCCATATCCAAGCCCATCAAAAAATTAAACTGGGCCTAGTTCTGGGCCTGGGTCCGGGTCTAAAGCTTGGGCATGGACCTGATTATTTTTAGAAATTATTGGGCCTGGGGCTGGGCAATGCCTACCCATTTACAGGCGTATACATGAGTTTGAGTGTGTGCGTGAGGTTTTGTGTGTGTATATATATATATATATATATATATATATATATATTATTTTTTTTTGTTTGAATTGGGTTGTTAAGTGGAATTAATTAATTAAACTTTGGTTTTGCTCTTTAGTTTATTAAATTATGATATTAACTATTCAGCAGGCTATTTATGAGTTGTTTGTATACCCTTCTATGTGCTTACTATATATATATATATATATATTGTTGTAAATAAGTTTCAGCTTATACGTTATGTTTGACTTTTTAATTGGGACTTTGATAATGTGAATTTTGAATTGTGGTTAGGCTTTGTTGTTGAATCTTAAATATTTAATTATGACTAAATTAAATGTCAAATTGTTTTACACGATATCTCATATCGTGAAAAAAAAAAAAAAAAAAAAAAATTAATAATATATCTCATATCATTGCCGTGCGTCCTAATTGGTTCCGTATTGAGTCGTTTCTCACGAGCACACATTGTTCCCTTTCATGTATAGTTCTTCTCCAGGGTGGAGATATTCTGGTCCAATAGCACCTGTATTGCTTGTACCTCTTGCTTCGTTGCCTGGAGGGTGTTTTCGTTCTAGTTACGTATTAAACCCTAAAACCTCCATGAATGGAATTCGGCCTAAAACCATAATTATACTTATATTGTTTCAAAATGGTTATCGAGCAAACATTTACTGAAATTGAACCGATTGTTATTGTTACTTATTGACCGTTCCTGTTTTGGCGAGATACTGTACTGCACATTGACTGTGGGCCCTGGAACTTGTGTATTGAGCGAGCTGGGGAGGTGTCGGGCCGACGATAAGCACTTGCACAGTTCCACACTGTTGGAATAACCCTTGAATCCACTAGGAGATTGGTGGAGGAAGGAATTCTGGGCCTAGGGAGCCATGCACCCTTTGCTCATCATGACTGGATGGTTGAAGGCTAGCTAACCTTCCCATCATGGAGGAAAAAAGAGATCTTGGGGGAATCCGACACCACGGGTTACCCAGGGATTATTGTCTTGACTGATTGCACTGATTGATCACACTATTGCACTGATTGCACTGTACGGTATTGATTGAATTGCATGATCACCCTTAAACTGAAACCTAATCATTGTACACTGTCGGCGTTTGGTTGGAGATTGTGCACGCTCACTCGCCGAGCCACTGATAGCCTAATATTGTAACTAATTGTTTAAATTGATAGTTGTAAAGTCCGAGCATAGATCAACTGATTTCTTGCCTTCACGGGAACTAATTTACCTTTGCTCGGGATTTACAGCTTGCATGTGCATGTTTCTATATATATGTATACCTCCTGCTCACTCAGTCTTCTAGAGACTGATCCTCCTTTTCCTTTTCTTCAAGGTCTCTTACAGGTGGTAGCTAAGCGGAGTTAGATTGTCGTGTCTTTGTCCGATTTCTGCACTTGTACACTCAAGACATCTTATATTGATTATTGTATTGTATTGATTCTTTTATTGGGCCGGTGTGCCATTTATTGAATTGATATGACTCGAGACAGGTTAGGACAGGTTCTATTGACTTAGTTGAACCCGTTTTTATGTCATTGGATTGTATGATATTCGGGACAGGTTAGGACAGGTTTCTGAAATTTTGTGGACGTATTTACTTTCTGTTCGAGTTACTTTTAATTGTCTGGACATTGAATGATTGACTGTAACACCCCAGTTTTTCGGCAAGCCAGGTACGAGGTAACGTGAGAGTTTAATTCAGTATTTACGTGATTTAAGTGAATCGCATGCCTACGTGTCAACGTGTAACTCTATTTAATTTCGTGCGCCCACTTGCCGGGCTCACGTTATGACCGATTGAATGTTTGAATTAAATTGATTGTTGTAATCCCGAGTGTTGTTTTATTTTGTTTTCACCCACTTGGGAAATATTTTAAAAACCTCGCACGGGATTATGACTTGCATGTGAGGGTGTTTAATTCTGTACTATTTATTATATTAAACCCTGTTTTATACCCACCAGTCTCCTATAGACTGAACCCGGTTTTGTTTTCAGGTTCTTGCAGGTTTTGGAGTGCTGGGCGGGAGTTTGAGTCTGTCGAGTCTTGTGGTCTAGTCCGAGTCACACCATCGCATATTGTAATTGATTAAGTCATGATGTATGTATGAATTGTATAAATTTTATGTTATTGATTCGGGACTAGATATCTATGTTAGTTGAACCCGTTATTCTGCTTATATTGGTAAATGATTACATGCTTTGCTTCCGCGCTTGTTATTTTTCTATTTAAACATTTTGTATGGTTGTAAAGGTTTAGTTCCCGCCCAGCATAGTGCTTGAGTGAGTCCCCGTTCGCTCTGATCTGGCACGTGTATGGATTTTCCATTTCATATGCGGGGGGTCTGAGTGCGGGGGATGTGGCGCCTTCCGTTTGGGGTGTTACATTGACTGCTTCACTTTCGCATTTTAGCTACTGTTGATTGTCCCAGGGTTAGATTCCGCCTAGCTAGGACAGTCTTTTTCATTGTCTTCCGTTTGCTGTGAGTTTGGTTCATGTATGGACTAGCCATTTCATATATGGATCGAGCTCATAGTGCGGGGGATGTGGTGCTCTCGTCGCGGGTGCTACAGGGTTTTTAGGCCAAAACTTGTTCATGCAGGCTTTAGGGTTTATATACTTAACTAGAACGAAAACACTCTCACCTGACAAGCGACAAGACAAATACAAGGATGTAAGATAGTGCCTAATCGGTTGAAGATCTTCGCCCTGGAGAAGAACTGGACAAGAAAGGAAACATTGTGTACTAGTGAGATAAGACTCAATAATGATACCAAATATGACGCACGGCGTATTCATGGGCATATTCATGTATAAAATGAACAGATAATAGCATGTATTGATCAATTAAAAGCTTAGGAATGGAATTGAATCACATAAGGTTGAGCAGGAAAATCACAGCAGTCTCTGGACTCTGGGAACGGCCGTTCCGGTTAAAGAGTAAAATGGGAATGGCCGTTCCCAGCTGCCCGAAATGATCCTGCGCGTCTGTAAAGAAATCCCATTTTTCAGGCATGGGAACTGCCGTTCCGGCCGTAGGCCAAAACTGGGAATGACCGTTCCCAGCCTCGCGCCAGAACCATTAGAGCTATGGGAATGGCCGTTTCGAAAAATAACTGGGGATGGGAATGGCTGTTCCTGCTGTGCAGGAAGCTCAAAACAGAGCAGAAAACAGGGGAAGCTAAGGACCAACTCCAAAACCATTAAAACATCCACAAATTCACTCCCAAATGCATTAAATCATGAAAGAAACATACTTATATACTTAAAAGTACAATAGAAACCAATATTAACACTCATATCATGCTAAGATCATCAAGAATTCCATCATAAACCTAAATATGTTTATAACACCCAAACCTCCATCAACCACAAATTCATTCATGGAATTTAAGTCTAAAGCACATAATCATGTTTCCTTCAACTAATACACAAGTTAGTCAATTCAAATATACAAACCCTAGCTCAAATTATCAATTCAAGAATTTAATCATCCACTCATATATACCTTAGAATAAAAAAGGAAGAAAGAAATGAAGGTGGAAAGGATAATTGAAGCTTCAGTGCTCGTTAGTAGCCGGAATTAGAGATAAGAATTGAAGAATCCCATTTCCTCTTGTTCTTGAGCTTAATCGAGATGGAGAGAGCAAGGAAGCCTAGTGTATGTGTTGTGTGTATGTATGTTACGTGATTCCTCAAGATATAAGGTAAGGTATACCACAAATTGCAATTAAGTTCCTCAAGTTAGTAAGTTTATGCAATTAAGGCTTAAGCTTATGAAAAAGGATAAATTAAGGACAACAAACCAAATAAAACATGTTCGACAAACATTTCACGTGTCAATTAAATTACGAATCATACAATAGTTCGCAAATTGATAAAATTTCATATAGACACTTAATAAAATAATTCACAAATTATCATGGAAGGCATGGATTAATAAATAAAAGAATTAAAATAAATCCTATCTCTCGAAAATTCACACGTGTGGCGCGCGTACCTGAACGACTGGAAAACTGGGGCTTTACATATCCCAACTTCATCTCCTTCCTCAATTAATATAAAAAAAACCCAACTTTTCTAATTTTACCGCCGCTATCACCTTTGCGCTGCAGCTGTTTCGTTGTCCAGATGAATTGGACAATGAGACCACCACAGTTCAACTCGTCTCGTTGAGATGTTCAAACCACCTACAAATTTGACCCTATTCCATTGTTGGAAACGCCTGTTCGAGGGCCTAAAAGTCGCCCCACCATGCGCCCATCGACGCCGTCTTCAAATGGCGATATCTCCACCAAAATAGCTGGTCAATCCTCGAGACCACCCCCAATAGATTCCTCCTGAAGTGTACTACAACGCCCGTGACATGCTTTTCACATGTAAAACCCTTTTTTTCCATCAAATTCTCTCGTTGAAAAAATCGTCCCATAAGCCCTTGATATATATATATATATATATATATATATATATATATATATATATATGGGATTTATTAAATTCCAAGTTAGTATAGGAACAGGATTCCTACTTTGACTTTTCTTCTATTTTTCTCTCTCTCCAAGTAATAACATCTTATCTAAATAAGATATTTTCCTTTAGAAAAAGAACTTCCTAATCAAATTAGGAATATTTAATTATTTCAATATTAATTAAATATCTTATCATCATAATATCTTATTCTAATCAAATTAGAATAATATTAAATAGAAGATATTTTATATTTAACTTATTTATTTATTCAAATCAAATTAGAATAATTTAAAAATTAAATATCTTGAATTAATTCTCCAATTAATTCCATAATGGGCTTTTGAATTAATTCACTAAACTTCTAACGGGGTTAAAATTAATTCCTAATTAGTTTCCTTTTGGGCTATATAATTAATTCTCTAATTAATTATATTGTGGCTTTATAATTAATTATATTTGGGCTAAATAATTAATTCTCCAATTAATTAACACATGGTCCAATTTCTCAATTGGACCCATGCGTCCCAAATGATGCTCTCGATCCTACACGTGTACTTTACACGTGTGGTCTCGTTTCGATCAATTATTTGATCTTTCCAATAATACCTTTGAACCTGACATTTGTGTGTGACCCTCTAGGTTCATTATTCAGTTAGCAGTGACCCTAATTAATTTATACTCTTTATTAATTAATCAGTACACAGATCACACTACCGTAAGTCTAGCAACAGGTGTATGACCCATACCCGAATAACGAATTATATTTGAAAGAACCTTTCAGTCAATGACATCATGTGAGATACGATCCTCTTACCATCCTATCTCTCGAATAAGATCTAGGGCATGGGAATATATAGAGCCCTACTAATCTTAATCTTAAAACAAAGTGCACTTCATATTCCATTTGATTTCAATCCAAGAAAGGTCCATTTTCTTGATGTCTTGATCTAACTACCTTGTGCAAGGATTTTGGGATGGAACGTGAATGACTTGTGTAATAAGATATCATCTTTATTACAGGAAGTGTAGGTCCTTTATTGATTCTAGCAATTCTCATATGCCACTTGTGTAACCCCAACATAGGCTGGAATTCAGGTTCTATATGGCGAACCCTTTTGAGCCTATATCAAAGATTACAGAGTTAGCTCATATGAGACAATGTGGAATCTCAAGTCTAAGGATTCCTCATGTCATTGACATGTGAGATATTTACTAATCTGGAAGTTCTTGTAACATCCTTTCCCATTTAGGAAATTTCTCACGCGGGACACCTCAGTGATACAGTTCTTATAACAATCACCCTTATGTCTTACACACGCATCATCTTATACACTTTACACCACATGAAATCGGGTGATCCTTTTTAAGGGCGTAATCACATAAACAAGTTTCAACGGAGTCATAGTCGACACTCCCACTGTCTGTAGAACTCATCGACTTGGAGAAGTTTCTAATCCTCGCCTATGGAGTTAAGAACTTGTTTCATATGTCGTTCTCATAAGGAAAAAGTTCTTAACGGCCTCATCGGATTAGGGGAGTTCTAATACATGCGGACGTAATGGAAATAAACAAAAGAATATAATGGCAAATAAAAAGTGTTCACCTGTGATTATAATCATTCATATATTATTCAAAGATTGTCTGTGATATATGGAAAGTCCCAAAGCATACAAGCTTTCTAAGGCATTATTCTGAATAGTTTCAGGCCATGAAACTACTCCCAAGTTGTAGCTCTCGTCGAGTAGACGAATTTCCATACCCCCATTCACCGAATTCCGTCACAGGAGCTGGCCGCACAACTCGTTCAAAGTTTCAACTGATTTGAGTAGGGATTAGCCATGTTTAACCAGCCATATCTCTTAAACCATCGTTCGGATTACGATTCCATCTATATAATCGTGTTCGCATCGCGGTGTTCGATTTACACTACTTATTCGCAAGATTCGATCGAGAAATGAGCGATTTCCGGAAGTGTGTGTGATCAGTGCATGTGTGTTCGGAAAGAAGATTTTGACATGAAGTTTGGGTAAAATTAAAAAAAAAACTATAATAGATGGGTATTTTATTAAATAAGAATAGTTAATGTAATTACGTGGCATTTTTTATTTTTTTCCTTAAACATTAATAATCCACGTCATATGCCATCTCAAATTTTGGAGAGAAAATCAGGAAAAATCCTCAAATTTCTGCCACGTAGGATGCGAAGGACTAATATTGAGAAAAATCGAATAAAAAAGGATGCAATGTGAAAAAAGGTAAAAGTTCAGGACCAAAATCGAAAAATGGCATTTTCAGAGGACGAAAAATGATATTTTCCCTTATTTGGATTACTAAAGTCAGGGATATCATCATTATATGCAAAATTTGTTTCAACAGTCTTTCTCTTTGCTTTGATTGAATCCTGGTAAAGCTTAACAAAATGGTCAAGTATACGACATGTACATGGCCAATGCCCTTTCAAACCACATGGAAAGCATGGGTTTTCTAAGCCCTTCTGATGATAATTTTGGATAAATTTTCTATTTTTCTATTTGCTTTCATGATTATTCTCTTTTGTCCTCCGAAAGGACCACCAGAATGATTATAACAGTGGTATCCATGATCTCTTCCGGGATAGTTGTGTATTGCTGCATTTGCATTTGGTAATGGAGCAGATCTAGTGGGGAGACATTCATGATTTTTCAATAATAGCTTGTTGTTCATTTCTGCTACTAAGAGACATGAGATTAACTAAGAATATTTCACAAAACCCTTCTCACGATATTGTTCTTACATGAGCAAATTTGAGGTGTGAGAAATAGAATAAGTTTTCAAATAAGTCCTCACTAATGAGCTTCTTGCTGTTAGGAATGGTGCCCTAAAAGCCGATGTAATAGTCCGCTTAGTACTTTCCTTTTGTAAATCACATACAATCTTTGAATAATAAACGAACTTAGGCAACACTTCTTTATATGCTCTTGTTTGATTGCATGTTTACTTTACCTGTGTATGTATAAGAACTCCCCTAATCAATATGACTTATAGGACTCAACCATTTAGGTGAAATGGTTCATGAGACGAGCCCTAAATCACTTAAGTCATGATTAGAAATCACTCCAAGTCCATGAGTCCAAAAGACAGTGGGAGTGTCGCTTTGACTTGTTTAAGGCTTGCTCATGTGATCACGCCCTTAAGAAGGACCATCTTGTTTCATGGGGTGCAAAGTGTATTGATTGATACGTGCGTGATACATGGGGGTGCTTACTTATTCTAAGTAGGTACACTGATGTGTCCAGTGTGAGAAGATTCCTAAATGGGAAAGGAAGTTTCTATTTCTGGAAATAGAAACTTCCAGATTAGGAAATATCTCACGAGCTATTGATGTGATTAAGTAGTCCTTAGACTTGAGATTCCATCGATTCTTTGTGGGCTAACTCTATAATCTTAGGTATGAGCTTTAAAGGGTGTCGCGTTAGACAACTGATTCAAAGCTTAAGTTAGGATTGCACAAGTGGCACATGGAAGCATACGAGAATCGATAAAGGACCTACACTTGCATTAGCAAGTTGATCTCTTATTGTGTAAGTCATTCATATGCCATCAAGGAGTACTTGGCCAAGATAGTGGATCAAGACATCAAGAAATGAGTTTCTTGGATTGAGATCAAATGGACATGAAATGCCCTTAACTTTAGGATCGAGATTATTAGGGTTCTGATTATTCCCTTACCCTAGATCTCGATTGAGAGATAAAACGTAGGAGGATTTTATCTCACATATTTCAATGACTTAAAGGTTCTTTCGAATTGAGATATTCTTATTCAGCTAGGGGTCACACACCTGTTGCTAGACTATGGTAGTGTGATCTGTGGACTAATTAATTAATTAGGGTCACTGCTAATTGAATTAAGAACCTAGAGGGTCACACACAACAACCCAGTCACGTGGGTTAAGGCTTGAATCGATTAAATGAGTTGATCGGACCAATGAGAGATTGGTGGGGACCACACGTGTGGGACACGTGTCCTAGGTGTGACACGTGTCACGTGAATGTGAGGATTAAATAATTAATATTGATTAATTATTTAATGGACTATAATTTAATTATGAATTAATATTGAAGTTCTAATTTGGAGATTTTAAGTCAAGTAAATAATTAATTATTAGCTTCAAGTTATTTATTATAAATAAATAAAGTTAATTAAAATATTTAATAGAGTTAGATATTATATTCTTGCTTGACAAGTTGGTCAAAAGGAGACTTTTGGTCAAAGTAAGAGTCTTTCTCTCCAAGCAAGAAATCCTTTAGCCAAAAGGTTTAGGAAACTTTGTCTAACAAGCATAAGGGGTTCGAACCCTTTAGCCTATATATACATGGGGTTCAAACCCCATAAGGGATTATAGACATTCTCCTTCTCCAAATTACTACACATTCAACCCTAGAGCCTAAACACCAAATATAGAACTAGCTGTTAGGAATAGTGCCTTTAAAGCAGATGTTTGCTTTACTATTTCCTTGTAAAATCAGAAATAGTCTTTGAATAATAAACGAGATGATTTTGTTCATAGGCAATCACTTCTTTATGTGCTTATTTATGTCTGTTTGGGTTGACTGTGTTTTGGATGTATTGAACTCCCCTAATCCGATGAGGCCGTTAAGAACTTTGTCGTTATGGGAACGACACATGAACCAAGTTCTTAACTCCATAGGCGAGGCTTAGAAACTTCTCCAAGTCAATGAGTCCGAGAGACAGTGGGAGTGTCGACCTTGACTCTGCCGAGACTTGCTTATGTGATTATGTCCTTTTGAAGGATCACTCAGTTTCATGGAGAGATAAGTGCATACGTTGATGCGTTCATAATACATAAGGGTGATTGTTACAAGAACTTCATCACTGAGATCTCCCGCGTGAGAACATTCCTAAATGGGAAAGGAGGTTTCCTAAAACTTCCAGATTAGGAAATATCTCACAGGTCAATGACGTGATTCATTAATCCTTAGACTTGAGATTCTGTAATGTCTCATGTAAGCTAACTCTATAATCTTTGATATAGGCTCAAAAAGGCGTCGCCATATAGACACCTGAACCACGACCTATGTTGGGATTACACAAGTGACATATGTAGAATTAGTAGAATCGATAAAGGACCTATACTTGTTGAGAACAAGAATGATCTCTTACTGATTGAGTTGTTCGTAGTCCTTAAACCCTTGGCCAAGGTGGATAAAAGATCAAGACATCTAGAAAATGGGGTTTTCTAGGATTGAGATAGAAATGGATATGAAACGAACTTAACTTTAAAGATCAAGAATATTTAGGCTCTGAGAATATTCCCATGCCTTAGTTCTTGATTGAGAGATGGAGTTGTAGGAGGATCGTATTTCACTGATTGTCATTGACCGAAAGGTTCTTCGATTCATTTCGTTATCCGGCTAGGGGTCACACACCCATTGCTAGATTACGGTAGTGTGATCTGTGAAGGGATTAATTAATTAGGGAATTAATTAATTGTTGTCACTGCTAATCGAATAATGAACCTAAAGGGTCATACGCAAATGCCATGATTAATGAAGGATCAAAATAGTTGGTCGAAATGGGCATGAAACGAGGCAGATGCCACGTATCACGTACACCTGGCTTCACGCGTGTCCCATTTCGTGTAATTTATTTCACACGTGAATTCTTTTCTAGAATTAATTAATTAAATTGTAATTAATTAATTTGGTCTTTTAATTAATTATTGAATTAATTGTTAAGACCATTCTCAAATAACTTAACCCAATAAATAATTAATTGGGAATTAATTGATTTATTGAATATTGACTTTTAACTTTAGGAAAGTTGAAAAGTCTAACTTCCTATTGTACGAGAGGGAAGTCCTCTCTTGCTAGACTTGGAGAATAAGTTAAGACCTTATTATTCCAATTAAATTAAATAATTAAATGAGTTAATTAGTGAGCAAGAAAAGAAGCCCACTAGGGTTAGGAGAACCCTAGTAGGTTTGAACCCCCTTGTATAAATATAAGGGTGGGTGCTTCTCTTATTCTTTAGACCAACACTCACGAAGTGTTAAGTTTTTGAGAAAAAACAAAAGAAAAGTTTTCAAAGCATAATTATCCTAGCCTTAACACAAGCCATAGAACTAGCATTCTCACTCGCTTGATCGTGTTCTAGGTCTGGTGTGGATACGCTTTGGAGGGCTTCTACTTTGGAGTCTAATTTCGAAGGTCGTTCAAGGGATTCCGTTTGAAGGGTGTTCGTTAGGCGGTAACGACATCACTAGAAAGCTTCTAACTTAGTAAGTTTCTAAACACCCAACGTTACAGTACGAAAATTGCAAGAAAATGATTAAACTTTTGAAAAAATTTTAAATTTCCGCTGCTCAACTCTTTCGTGTCTTCCAACACTAGCATCCTCCCTATTTGGATCGTGATCGAGGTTGGTGGACTAATTCTCTAGAGGGTTGCTTTCGTGGCGTCTTGAAAGATCCAAAGGAGCTTGGGGACTTACCGCTTGAAAAGCGTACTTGGGCGGCTAGAACGTGTCAAGAAAGCGACGATCTAAGTGAGTTTCTTAGAACCCTACGAATTTGGGAATAAGAATTTCAAGATTCGATCTTCTTTTGGAAAAAAATTTTAAATTCCGCTACGCCTTTCTTTCACGTTTTCCCAATAAGTGGTATCAGAGCCACCTTGCAAGACTTATTTCTGATTCGTCTCTTTTATTCTGAATTTGGTAGAAATTCTTAGATTTAGATGCGATTGAGTATTCATGGGTCTTTTAGAAATCTAAGAAAAAAAATTGAATCTTTGCTTTTCCTAAAGTTTCTGAAAAATGTTTTCGAAGATTTTGATTAGAACTTTTTTGAATCAAATTTGAATTAAATCGTGCTTTAATTTTATGGATTGTTTTGGTTTTTGAACTGAAAATACGAAACACGAAATCGCGTTACGAAAACACGAGCCTAGGCGTGCTAGGGTATAGCACGCCGAGGTCCGCGCCACCGCTGCACAGCAGTCTCGCAACCTCACGGGACTATCCACACAAGCTGCCCTGCAGCCGCGCGGGGCCTCTGCCCATCACTCCCGTAACCGCACGGGAGTCCGCCCGATAGTGCCTAGGCGTGTCCGCCAGCACCTCTCGCACCTGCGCGGGAGCCTTCCAGCCCGTTTCCTCCCATCCCGCCTAGCATCCGGGCGTGACGCGCGTAGGCAGCTCACGCTGCCAGCTGTGCACAGCGCTGACGCGCGTGTCCATGCACGCGATGCTACGCGGTTGCCTGGCTTAGTACGGGGTAGGCATGTGGTTTTCGTGTTTAGTCATATCCGAACCCGATTTAATTTTTCTTTTAAAATCTGTTTTATTAAAATTATTATTTTTGAAATAATTTCAAAATTGGGATTTTTGTAAAATTAAACGGATTTGATTTTTGGGAAAAATTGCACTTATTAATTTTGAAATAATGGACATATAAAATTATTAATTTTTAGAAATTAATTGGAATTTTATTGGTTTAATAATTCTTGGATTATTGGAAATGACTCATGAACAAGAATTGAATCTAAGTCGTGTTTTAAGCTATTAGAGCTTAAAGCAAGAATTTTAATTTATGGGTAAATTTAAATTCTTTCTTTTTATACATGTTAGGTGATCATGGGTTTTAGTCTTGTAATGTTTTAATTTATGCACATGGATGGTTTAAATTGGGGTTGGAGCCCCATAGTTGGGTTTTTCAATTGGGGTCGGTGCCCCACTTATGTGCGTATTGTTATGTGTTTATTATGTGGCTTTCCATATTACTGTTTTTGAGGCTGGGGTATGCCCCTTGTATTTATAGAAAAGTGAGGTTTTCTATTTTACTTTGAAGATTTGCACCCATTGAGTAAGATGGATCCACACAACAAGTAACATGGAGGCCATAAAGTGAAGACCCCTCAAATTGTTATGGAGGGTTTCTATTATTGTAAAAGATAGGGCATCGTATTATTTCCAATTCCCTTATGTTATTTAAACTGTTTTATGTGGCATGTATGTTAGGAATAGTGCCCTTAAAGCAGCTTTTGGCTTTACTATTTCCTTGTAAAATCACAAATAGTCTTTGAATAATAAACGAGATGATTTTGTTCATAGGCTATCACTTCTTTATGTGCTTAGTATGTCTGTTTGGGTTTGACTGTGTTTTGCATGTACTGAACTCCCCTAATCCGATGAGGCCGTTAAGAACTTTGTCGTTATGGGAACGATACATGAAACAAGTTCTTAACTCCATAGGCGAGGATTAGAAACTTCTCCAAGTCGAGAGTCCGGCAGACAGTGGGAGTGTCGACCTTGACTCTGCTGAGACTTGCTTATGTGATTATGTCATTTTGATGGATCACTCAGTTTCATGGAGTGATAAGTGCATATGATGATGTGTTCATAATACATAAGGGTGATTGTTACTAGAACTTCATCACTGAGATGTCCCGCGTGAGAACATTCCTAAATAGGAAAGGAAGTCTCCTAGAAACTTCCAGATTATGAAATATCTCACAGGTCAATAACGTGATTCATTAATCCTTAGACTTGAGATTCTGTAATGTCTCATATGAGCTAACTCTGTAATCTTTGATATAGGCTCAAAAGGGGGGATCGACATACTGACACCTGAACCACAGCCTATGTTGGGATTACACAAGTGGCATATGGAGAATTAGTAGAATCGATAAAGGACCTACACTTGTTGCAAGAACAAGAATGATCTCTTACCGATTAAGTTGTTCGTAGTCCATTAAACTTAAACCCTTGGCCAAGGTGGATAAAAGATCAAGACATCAAGAAAATGGGGTTTTCTTGGATTGAGGTCTAAATGAATATGAAACGAACTTAACTTTAAAGATCAAGAATATTTGGGCTCTGAGATTATTCTCATGCCATAGTTCTTGGTTGAGAGATGAAGTTGTAGGAGGATCGTATTTCACTATATGTTATTGACTGAAAGGTTCTTCGATCCATTTCGTTATTCGGCTAGGGGTCACACACCCATTGCTAGATTACGGTAGTGTGATCTGTGAAGTGATTAATTACTGTCACTGCTAATCGAGTAATGAATCTAAAAGGTCACACACAAATGCCAGAACACGATGGTTATGGTTAGATGTTAATATGATTAACGAAGGATCAAATTGTTGATCAAAATGGAGAGAGTAACACGTGGGCATTGCCACGTGTCAATGACACGTGACTGCCACGTGTCACGCGAAGTCTGCGTGGCTGCCACGTGTCACGTACACGTGGCACGTACGTGTCTTCAAACGTGTAATTATATTACAGGTGAATTCTTTTCTAGAATTAATTAATTAAATTGTAATTAATTAATTTTGGTCTTTTAATTAATCGTTGAATTAATTGTTAAGACTATTCTCAAATAAACTGAACCCAATAAATAATTAATTGGGAATTAATTGATTTATTGAATATTGACTTTTAACTTTAGGAAAGTTGAAAAGTCCAACTTCCTATTGTAGGAGAGAAAAGTCTTCTCTTGCTAGACTTGGAGAATAAATTAAGACCTTATTATTCCAATTAAATTAAATAATTAAATGAGTTAATTAGTAAGTAAGAAAACAACTCTCATAGGTTTGGGATACCCTAGGAGTTCGAACCACTCTTGTATAAATACAAGACGTGGGGCTTCTCTCATTCTTTAGACCAACACTCACGAAGTGTTAAGTTTTTTAGAAAAATAAAAGAAAAGTTTTCAAAGCAAAATCCTAGCCTTAACACAAGCCATAGAACTAGCATTCTCACTAGCTTGATCGTGTTCTAGGACTGGTGTGGATACTCTTTGGAGGATCGCTGCTTTGGGATCTATCGAAGGCCGTTCGAGGGACTTTCTGCTTGAAGGGTGTTCAGTAGGCGGTACTGACATCACTAGAAAGCTTCAACCTACGTAAGTTTCTAAACACCCTAAGATACGATACGAGAATTGCAAGCCAATGATCGATCTTTTGGAAAAAACTTCAAATTTCCGCTGCGTTTTTTAACTCGTTTTCCAACAATATATGTTAGAACTTGTGATTGTTGAGTGGCTCCCACATATCACGCATAAGATAGATAGAACCCATGATCATCTCACGTTAGTATCATGCTAGGACATGTTATCTGCTATGTGCTTGTGTGAAATGCATTTAAGTTGTACTTGCATTAATTAAGTCTAATTAAAATTGGATAACATATATGTTGGTGAGGTCGAACTGGATAACTCTCCGGTTATTCCCTTAAAATATTAGGCTAATTTCGAAAATAGGTATTTGATTCTGTTGGGAATAGTGCCCTAAAAATTCAATTTGTTGAATTAATTAAACTGAATTTACAGCGAGTTGTGAGTATTTCACATATTGATAATTAATGGCGTGTGGTGGTATTCTTATATGAAATGTGTTTCATAGGAAAAGACTTTGAATACCGAAATCACTTGTCATTAAAGTTCTAGTCGGTAAGATAAGAATATGTTCTTATCAAGACTATAACGTGGTTATATAAGATGATTAGTCTTTCGTCATAGGGAATAGTGATTCCGATTATAGCACGTTGATGATTTTCAATAGGATTGGAAACATCGAACTGGACCACTGAGATTATTCATTTTATACTGCTATCTAAAATAAATAAAATCTCAAGAAGCATTGTACTCTTAATCCTGACAATATTTCAGTTTTAGGCATGTAGTGTTAGTCACTGTAATATACTCGAAGTAAGGTCTCGGCAACGGTGGCCAAAATACTTTGTATGTTCGGTGACAACAAGAAATGAGCTAAAGAGTCATATTGATCGAGGAATCTGTGACTTTGCTGGAAGGTAAAAGATATCCTTGAAATAGATTTGTAAAAGTTAGAATTAAGACTTTGGACAAAGCAATTCGCGTGATACGTCACTGAAGTTGTATGATGAATGTGTTTCACACACAGAGAATTTGAACTTAAGGAAAATCAATAAATTTCAGATTAGAGATGAAAAATAAATGATAGTAGTTGCAATTTATTTTTCATGGATATCTACATGAAGGAGTAAACTGCGAAATTATTCTAGATCGAGAAATTCGTGAATAATTTAATTAATTTTAGAGTGCAACAATATTTATTTAGTGGAATTAAATATTGTTAAACGGTAATTAATTACTATCATGAGATGATAATATATTAATCCGTTTGGAGCTAAAATTAATTAATCCTGCAGGTCCCCCTGCAAGTCCCAATTGAAAACCTGAAGAGAAAATATTAAAAGGAGAAAGAGAAATGATTTTTCAAACTGTTTGAAAATAAGCCAAGGGATTTATTTTAAGAAAATAAATCAAAGTTCCAAAGAGTTGGAAATGCCAGGAATTTTATTTTGGAGAAAATAAAATTTAAAATTTTTTTTATAAAAAAAATAAATAAAATGACGTGGCAGTTGACGTGGCATGCCACGTCAGCGGACAGACGCAAGGTGGCACTGACTGGGCACTAGGTGGCGCGACACGTGGACGGCGGAGATTGCGCCACGTCATCGCCGTGGACGACCCAAATTAGATCTGGACTGGGCCAGTCAACGGGTTGGGACGGGTCAACGGGTCGGGTAAAAAATGGGTAGGGTCGGTTCAAACCGTGTCCGGTTGGACCGACCCGTACACGTGGCCGAATCAGAATCGGCCACGTCAGCCAGAACCCTAGCCTTGTGTATAACACACGCGCCACCTGAAGGTGGCGCGTGAGGGTGCGTGCGGGGTTATTCCGGCGCGTTCTCGGCGGCGTTGGACTCGTGGTGCTGAGATCTATGACGTGGTCACCTCGGTTTTTGTGTCCAAGTTGCACACGCAAGTGGGGTGTAAAATTACTATTTTACCCTCGGTTTTTCCCCTATAAATAGGGGCCTTGGGTCCTCATTTTTTTTCATACAAGTTTGGGAGAGGTTTTGGCTGAACTTCCGGCTTTGAAACCATATCCCTTTTCTCCTAGTTAATTCCGATTTATTTTTGAATTAATTTTAATTAGGTGTTTATATATAAAATGCCTAATTTTGGGATATTAAACCCTGAAAAGGGTTTTCTAGTTTAAAGTTTTATTTTCTCTAAGTATTTGGAGAAATACTTTCGGAGCCCACACTCCGAGGGTTTCTCTGGGGTTATTGTAGGGAAGCTCTGCCAGTTTCACGAGGAGATCGGGTTCTCAGGAGGTGAATTTGGGAGCTGGAAAAATGCCGTTAGATAGCCATATTTGGAGTACGGTAATATTTTACAGTTGTATTAGTTTAAGCATGATAAATTATATGCTCTTAAGTGTTAATTGCATGTTAGATATTTATCTGCTTAAGTGATTTAAAATTTATTATCAATTGCATGTATAAACTTGAGTAGATCCGGCTAGTCTTCCGCTATTGTATTCAAATGTTTTAGAAATATTTTAATACTTGTATTATAATAAAAATTTTAAAATGTGGTCCCGGACCACTACTGTTCTGGGCCCGCCTCCCAGCAAATTCGAGGTGCAAACTTTGAATTAAATTCCTAGCATTCCATCAATAGGATTTAAGTTTAATAGGGGAAGCTAGTTGTCGTCCATGAGTCGTGGGGTGGCTATGTGAAACCTATTAGTTCTTAGTTTCCTAATTGATCATTTTAAATGATCAGTATTTCATGATTAATTTTGGGGAGGGCGATGTCCACGAGTCATGGGTCGTTCGAACTAAGTTTTGATCATGATCTTATGATTGATGGGCCTAGCTTTACGCCTAAGTAAATATGGATGTCGCACGAGTCGTGGGTCCATATTGAAAGATAGGTGATGCAAAAACATTACTAAGAATTCCACTGAGTTGGAATTGGTAAGTTGTACCTACCTTAGGCTTTATTAAGAATTTCCACGAGGCGTGGGTTCGAGATAAAGTGTTTGGGATCTTAGTACCCATTGGGATAATACGTATCCTCTAAGATCTTTGGGAATTATAGATCTTTTAAAAACAGTGGGAGTAACATAGATTAAAGACCTAATCTCATGTATATTGTTATTATTCAGCATGCTCACTTAGTTCTCTGTTTTTCCATTTAGGTCGTAGATTCTGTGATTCTCTACGTGTTCTGAAATGGCAACCAAAAACCCTCTAGTATTGATCCTCGAGTCAAACAAGTTGGCTGGTCCCAACTATTCTGATTGGCTTAGGGATCTAAAAATCGTTCTAGATCCCGAGAAGAGAACTTATGTTCTATACGAGGCGGAGCCCATTCCCGAAGGGGAAGCTCCAACCCGGGCTGAGCGGGACGCGATCCAAAAGTGGAAGGATGATAATCTCCAAGCCCGATGTCTCATGCTTGCTAACATGTCTCCGGACATGCAAAGACAACATGAGACCATGGAATTCGCTTGGGAGATTTACAAGGTATAACAGCTCAAAAGAATTGTTCCATTTGAGAATGAGGGAAGGTACGAGTGTCCATGAATATGGACTCAAGTTTCTAGCTCTTACTGAGAAACTTGCTTCCATGGATATGCCACTGAGAGATGAGCTTTTGGTGGATTTGTTGCTAGCCTCGCTCCCACCATCATTCAACCTTTTTATCCTTAACTTCAACATAGCTGAGCTGATTAGTCAGCTTGTGACTGCTGAAAGTACGATCAAGAAGGACAACAAGGTTATGATGGTCACTGTTCTATCTTCTTCTAAGCCTTCTAAAGGCAAGGGCAAGAAAGCCCAAAAGAAGAATAAGTCCCTTAGGCCCAACGGAGGCATCACAAAGGGAAAAGCCCAAAAGAAGAAACGTGATTAGAAAGAGGACGTTTGCTTCCATTGTGGTAAACCGGGGCATTGAAGGAGAAACTGCCAAGAGTACAAGGCTACTCTAAAGAAAGGTATGTTTCTCGTTGAAGTAAATCTTTCTATTAATTCTAACTCTTGGGTACTTGATACCGGTTGTGGATCTCATATCTGTAATGATTTACAGATGCTAAGTGAGGTTCGGCAGCTAAAAGGAGGAGAATGTGTCTTGAAGATTGGAGATGGCTCAACCATTGAGGCTCAAGTTTTAGGCACAATTAGATTAGATTTAGGTCGTTTTGAATTAGTTTTAAATAAAGTTCTTTTTGTACCAGACATTATTCGTAATATAATTTCAGTTTCAATACTTGATTGTGAAGGTTATGAAATTAATATTAAGAATGGTAACTTTTTCCTTAAAAAGAATAATTTTTCAATACATCTTGGTACATTAAACAATGGACTTTACCTAACTCAAAACACCAATATTTTGAATATACAACGAGAAACAAAACGTAAGAGAGATAACAAAGTCTCAGCATCTTTATGGCACGCTAGATTAGAACATATTTCCAAGAACAGAATTAGCAAGTTAACTACCTTGGGGACAGTCTCTGAAAATGACCTTAAACAGTTAACTTCTTGTGAATCCTGTCTCAAAGGAAAGATGTCCAAAACTCCTTTCAAAGGGAGTGTAGATCGAGCCATTAAGACCTTGGATTTGATCCATTCTGATGTTTGTGGACTGCTTAGAGTAAGCACTCAAAATAATCATCAGTACTTCATAACCTTTACTGACGACTTTAGTCATTATGGTTATGTGTACTTAATGAAGTACAAATCTGAGGCTTTTGAAAAATTCTTAGAATTTCAAAAGGAGGTTGAGAACCAAATTGGTCACAAGATCAAGACACTTCGATCTGATCGAGGTGGCGAGTATCTTAGTGAAGAATTCCTTAGTCATCTCAGAGATAATGGAATTATCTCTCAGTGGACTCCTCCGGGAACTCCACAGCTTAATGGAGTTTCTGAGAGAAGAAATCGAACCCCACTAGATATGGTTCGTTCCATGATGAGTTTCACTGACTTACCACCTTCTTTCTGGGGTTATGCTCTAGAAAGTGCAGCCAAGATTTTGAATCTTGTTTCTTCTAAGTCAGTCCCTAAAACGCCCTATGAGATGTGGCATGGTAAAATCCCTAGTTATTCTTATTTAAGAATTTGGGGTTATCCTGCTTATGTGAAGAGGGCAGTGGGAGATAAGTTAGAAGCTCATTCTAACTTATACTACTTTGTCAACTATCCTAAGGAATCC
This sequence comes from Lantana camara, assembly GCA_037501455.1. Taxonomy (NCBI): domain Eukaryota; kingdom Viridiplantae; phylum Streptophyta; class Magnoliopsida; order Lamiales; family Verbenaceae; genus Lantana; species Lantana camara. The sequence goes on along the minus strand of CM074855.1, from coordinate 20,813,538 downwards.
ATAGGATACTACTTCTATGATCAAACTGAACAAAAGATGTTTATTTTAAGAAGTACAACTTTTCTTGAGGAACAGTTCCTATAAGAAAAGAAAGGCAACATCACAGAACTCGAAGAAATTCGAGATAATCACATGCCACACGTGCAAGAGACATCTTAATCTGATACCCCACAACCAATCACAAATTTCGATACACGTGAAAATCCTCCTCCAAGTTGTTCTGAACGCGTTCCTAGACAGCCGGAGAGATGGTATGGTTTTCTCCATGAAATCTCTCAAGAGGATAATGATCCTTTAACTTATGAGGAGGCACTGTCAGACTCAGATTCTGAACAGTGGAAACAAGCCATGAAATCCGAGATGGACTGTATGTACTCCAACCAACTTTGGACCTTGGTTGATTTGCCTGATGGGGTAAAACCCATAGGATGCAAATGGATCTTTAAGAGAAAGCTCGGAGTAGATGGAAATGTTGCAGCCTACAAGGAAAGACTTGTTACCAAAGGATTCACTCAAAGGCTCGGCGTGGACTTTGATGAAACCTTCTCATCAGTTGCAATGCAAAAGTCTATTCGAATCATAGTTTCCATAGCTGCGTATTATGACTAGGAGATATAGCAAATGGATGTGAAAACTACCTTTCTCAATGGAGACATTGATAAAGACATTTATATAGATCAACCCATAGGTTTCACATTCAGTGGGAGTGAGCAAAAGGTTTGCAAACTGCAAAGATCAATCTATGGATTGAAACAAGCTTCTAGGAATTGGAACATTCGTTTTGATGAAGCAGTCAAAGCGTTTGGCTTTGTACAAAATTCAAATGTGTCCTGCGTGTATAGAAATGAATTGGAGACTTCAGTGCAAGTCGATGACATTCTTCTAATTGGGAATTCGAAGGATGACATGAAAGTTACCAAGTCTTGGTTATCAAACTAATTCGAGATGAAAGATCTTGGTGATGCGTCCTACATTCTCGGAATAAAGATCTATAGAAATAGATCTAAGAGATTGATAGGACTATCACAATCGATGTATATAGACAAAGTGCTAAAACGATTCAGCATGGAGGATGAAAAGAATAAGATTCTTCCCATGAGTGTCGGAACATGTCTTTCTAAGAAGATGTGTCCTAAGACAAACCTTGAGAAGGAAAGAATGACTCATGTGCCTTATGCCTCAGCAATAGGTAGCATAATGTATGCAATGCTATGTACTCGACCGGATGTGGCTTATGCATTTAGTCTTACAAGCCTTTTCCAATCTGACCCTGAAAAGTATCAAGGATTTATTCTTAGTATACGGAGGACAGAAAGATCTAATCGTCGAAGGATACTGCAATGCAAGCTTTGCATCTGACTTAGATGATTTTAAGTCAATGTCAGAATACATTTTCTGCCTTAATGGTGGAGCAATGAGTTGGAAAAGTTCCAAGCAAACAACCACAGTAGATTCGACCACTGAGGCCGAATACTTAGCTGCAAATGATGCAGCTAAGGAAGGTGTTTGGATTAGAAACTTCATTCAAGATTTGAATGTCGTTCCTAGCATGAAAGACCACATTACTATGTTTTGTGACAACACTGGGGCGGTTGCTCAAGCAAGAGAACCAAGATCTCACCAACGGACCAAACACATTATGAGAAAGTATCACCTAATCCGTGATATCATCAAACGAGGTGATGTGCAAATAGAGAGGGTCACATCAGCAGAGAACGTGGTAGACCCATTTACAAAACCCCTTAGTCGAGAAGCTTTTGAAGGTCATCTTTGCGAAGATGGGACTTAGATTAGCTCAAGAATGAATTTGACGGGCAAGTGGGAGATTGTTCGGAATAGTGCCCTAAAAACCGATGTAATAGTCCGCTTAGTACTTTCCTTTTGTAAATCACAGAAAATCTTTGAATAATAAACGAACTTAGGCAACACTTCATTATATGCTCTTATTTGATTGTATGTTTACTTTAGTTGTGCATATATAAGAACTCCTCTAATCAATATGACTTATAGGACTCAACCATTTAGGTAAAATGGTTCATGAGACGAGCCCTAAATCACTTAAGTCACGATTAGAAATCATTCCAAGTCGATGAGTCCAAAAGACAGTGGGAGTGTCGCTTTGACTCGTTTGAGGCTTGCTCGTGTGATCACGCCCTTAAGAAGGACCATATTGTTTCATGGGGTACAAAGTGTATTGATTGATACGTGCGTGATACATGGGGGTGCTTACTTATTCTAAGTAGGTATACTGAGGTGTCCCATTTGAGAAGATCCCTAAATGGGAAAGGAAGTTTCTATTTCTGGAAATAGAAACTTCCAGATTAGGAAATATCTCACGAGTCATTGATGTGATTAAGTAGTCCTTAGACTTGAGATTCCATCGATGCTTTGTGGGCTAACTCTGTAATCTTAGGTATGAGCTTTAAAGGGGGTCGCCTTAGACAACTGATTCAAAGCTTATGCTAGGATTGCACAAGTGGCACATGGAAGCATATGAGAATCGATAAAGGAGCTATAGTTGCATTAGCAAATTGATCTCTTATTGTGTAAGTCATTCATATGCCATCGAGGAGTCCTTGGCCAAGGTACTGGATCAAGACAGTAGATCAAGACATCAAGAAATGGGTTTCTTGGATTGAGATCAAATGGATATGAAATGCACTTAACTTTAGGATAGAGATTATTAGGGTTTTGATTATTCCCTTGCCCTAGATCTTGATTGAGAGATGGGATGTAGGAGGATTTTATCTTACATATGTCAATGACTTAAAGGTTCTTTCGAATTGAGATATTCTTGTTCAGCTAGGGGTCACACACCTGTTGCTAGACTATGGTAGTGTGATCTGTGGACTGATTAATTAATTAGGAATTAATTAATTAGGGTCACTGCTAATTGAATTAAGAACCTAGAGGGTCACACACAACAACCGGTCACTTGGGTTAAGGCTTGAATCGATTAAATGAGTTGATCGGACCAATGAGAGATTGGTGGGGACCACATGTGTCCTAGGCGTGACACGCATCACATGAATGTGAGGATTAAATAACTAATATTGATTAATTATTTAATGGACTTTAATTTAATTATGAATTAATATTGAATTTCTAATTTTGAGATTTTAAGTCTAGTAAATAATTAATTATTAATTAATTAATTATTAGCTTCAAGTTATTTATTATAAATAAATAAAGTTAATTAAAATATCTAATAGAGTTAGATATTATATTCTTGCTTGACAAGTTGGTCAAAAGGAGACTTTTGATCAAAGTAAGAGTCTTTCTCTCCAAGCAAGAAATCCCTTAGCTAAAAGGTTTAGGAAACCTTGTCTAACAAGGCTAAGGGGTTCGAACCCCTTAGCCTTTATATACATGGGGCTCGAACCCCCTAAGGGATGATAAACAATCTCCTTCTCCAAATTACTACACATTAAACCCTAGAGCCTAAACACCAAATATAGAACTAGCATCCACCATGTTTGGATCGTGATCGAGGTTGGTGGACTAATTCTCTAAAGGGTTGCTTTCGTGGAGTCTTGAAAGATTCGAAGGAGCTTGGGGACTTGCTGCTTGAAGAGAGTTATTGGGCGGCTAGAACGTGTCAAGAAAGCGACGATCAAAGTGGGTTTCTTAGAACCCTACGAATTTGGGAATAGAAATTGGAAGATTCGATCTTCTATTGGGAAAAAAATTTAAATTCCGCTGCGCCTTTCTTTCGTGTTTTCCCAACACTTGCCACACATCTTCAATTTAGAACTTATTTTAAAAACCGTTGAGTTGTACTCAGTCACACTTTTAAAATCTTATAGCCTCAAATGAATCAATTCATAACGAGTCTTAGGGAGAATGACAGTTTTCTTATGTTTATATCGTTCCCTTAAGTTGTCCCACAGTTCAAGTGGACTCTCTACAATTAAATATTATGTTTTTAATCTTTCATCAAAGTGATGACGGATAAAAATCATAGTAAATATCTTATCTTGGCTGGATGCATTATTTTTTTTAGTAATTGTTTTTCCGAAACCTTTTGTATTTAAAAGTATTTTTGCATCAAGCACGCATGACAAATAATTATTTTCAGATATACCGAGAGCCGTGAACTCAAGTTTTATGAGGTTTAACATGCTTGTAACTAACATAAGACAAGGAAAAATCAGTAATACATTTATATAACTAAATAGCACATACAATAATTTAAATTCTAAGCTCAAATCCTATGGTCATGAGCAATATGGATATCTACACTAAGGAAAAGTAAAATAAGAGCTATCACTATAACTGTTAAGAAAATTAATGAGGCTGACAACATTTTGATGTGTGAAATTTATAGAATTTTGGAAGTAAGAAATGAAAAGTAGAAGTGAATGAACTCTATTTACCCAAAATCATCAATTTATAAAACAAAAAATTACTAACCGTTATATATATATATATATAATTATTATTATTATTATTTTATAAAATAATCATTGGAAAAGGTGTATATATATACATATATATTTTATTTAGAGCATAAATGTAGAAATTAGTGATAATAATTTATGCATATTTAGTGTTGATAAAAATATATGCAAAGTAATAAACATATAAGCATAAACATTAACAGTTTGGGAAAATTCAAATCCATGTAATGCAAATACGAACAAACATAAATAGGAGGTACGACTTCTCGTTGCCGGTAAATAAATATAATAAGGAGGTTCAACCTTCTATTATATATAAGTACATATTATTAGGAATTTAGTCTTCTGATGGATATAAATACGTAATATTAGGAGGTTTTAACCTTTTATTTTATAGAAATGGGAATCAAGAGGAGGCATAGTCATCCGTAATAATACTCACTACAAAAAACATGCCAAAAATCGACAGAAAAAACCGATAAAATTTTCAGAAATTTCGTTAGTTTTCCGTTAGAAAAACATATTTCCGACGAAAAACCGACAGAATGGCGTCCGTTGGAAAAACCTTCGTTGGAATTGGGTACCGACGCGGCTGTTCCGTCAGTTTTCCGTTGGAAATATATTTCCAAAGAAATTCCCACAGAATAATTATTTTTCCAACAAAATATTTTTCCAACGGAAAACCCACGGAGAAATTCCATTGGTTTTCCGTTGGGAATTATTTCCAACGGAACCAAATAGTTTAATTTTAAGCTGGCCAATGAAATTCTAACGGAATTTTCCATCGGAAAAAAGAACTAAAAAAAATTAAATTAAAAAAATAAGAATTTTATTTGTGAGACTTGAACCACCCCCGACACGAGTCTCACCCAACCCTCGGATTATTTTCAATCTAAAACCAACGGAACAAAAATAATTTACTTTTTAAGCTGACCAACAAAATTCCAATGGGATTTTATGTCGGTATTCCATAACAAAAAAGAATAAAAATGATTAAATTAAAAAAATGTCATTTGTGAGACCTAAACTATTCCCGGCATGAGCCGCACGAGAATAAAAATAATTAAATTAAAAAAATTGAAAATTTCATTTGTGAGACCCAATCCATTCCCGACACAAGCCGCCGCACGAGCAAACGCAAGGAATCGAACTCAAGTCTCCAAAGAAGAATAATGACTCTCAAACCAATTAGACAACTTGTTTGTTATTAATATTATGTTTTTTAGTATATTTAATAACAATGGAATATATCCATACACTAATTTTAATTAAGTATTTAAATACTTTTATGTTAGGGATAATTATTGGGAATAGTGCCCTGAAAACTCAATTTGTTGAATTAATTAAACTGAATTTACAGCGTGTTGTGAGTATTTCACATATTGATAATTAATGGCGTGTGATGGTATTCTTATATGAAATGTGTTTCATAGGAAAAGACTTTGAATGCCGAAATCACGTGTCATTAAAGTTCTAGTCGGTAAGATAAGAATATGTTCTTATCAAGACTATAAAGTGGTTATATAAGATGATTAGTCTTTCGTCATAGGGAATGGTGATTCCAATTATAACACGTTGATGATTTTCAATAGGATTGGAAACATCGAACTGGACCACTGAGAATATTCATTTTATACTGCTATCTAAAATGAATAAAATCTCAGGAAGCATTGTACTCTTAATCCTGATAATATTTCGGCTTTAGGCATGTAGTGTTAGTCACTGTAATATACTCGAAGTGAGGTCTCGGTAACGGGTGGCCAAAATACTTTGTATAATTCGGTGACAACATGAAATGTGCTAAAGAGTTAAAATGATCAAGGAATCTGTGGCCTTGCTATAAGGTAAAAGATATCCCTGAAATAGATTTGCAAAAGTTCGAATTAAGACTTTGGCCAAAGCACTTCGTGTGATACGTCACCGAAGTTGTATGATGAATGTGTTTCACATACAGAGAATTTGAACTTAAGGCAAATCAATAAATTCCAAAGTAGAGATGAAAAATAAATGATAGTAGTGGCAATTTATTTTTCATGGATATTTACACGGAGGAGTGAAATGCGAAATTATTCTAGATCGAGAAATTCGTGAATAATTTAATTAATTTTAGAGTGCAACAATATTTATTTAGTGGAATTAAATATTGTTAAACGGTAATTAATTACTATCATGAGATGATAATATATTAACCCGTTTGGAGCTAAAATTAATTAGTCCTGCAGGTCCCCCTGCAAGCCCCAAATTGAAAACCTGAAGAGAAAATATTAAAGGGAGAAAGAGAAATGAATTTTCAAAGTGTTTGAAAATAGCCAAGGAATTTATTTTAAGAAAATAAATTGAAGTTCCAAAGAGTTGAAAATGCCCGAAATTTTATTTTGGAGAAAATAAAATTTTTATCGAAAAAAAAAAAAAAATCGATGATGACGTGGCAGCTGACGTGGCATGCCACGTTAGCAGTCAGCTGCCAAGTGGCGCTGATTGGGCGCCACCTGTGCGACACGTGGACGGTTCAGATTGTGCCACGTCAGCGCAAACGGACGACCCAGATTTGATTTGGGCCGGGCCGATCAACGGGTAGGATAACCCGGTCAAACGGGTCAGAGAACCGAGTTAATGGGTCGGTTCTCGGGCAGGGTCCGGTTCCGGGTCGGACCGGACCCAGACACGTGGCCGAGTCAGAAGCGGCCACGTGAGCCTAGAACCCTAGGCCGCGTGTGAAACACTCGCGCCGCCTTGTGGCGGCACGTGCTCGGCGGTGCTGGATTCGTGGCGACGAGACCTTGAACGTGGTCATCTCGATTTTCGTGTCCAAGTTGGCTACGCAAGTGGGATGTGAAATGACCATTTTGCCCTTGCTTTTGTGTCCAAAATGACCAAAACGCCATCCGTTTTATGCCTATAAATAGGCTGATCCCCTTGCCATTTTTCTCATTTAATTTTGGGAGAGGTTTTGGCTAGTTCTTAGCTTTGAAACAGTATCCCTTTTCTCCTAGTTAATTCCGATTTATTTTGGAATTAATTTTAATTAGGTGTTTATATAAAACGCCTAATTTCGGGAGATTAAACCCTGAAAAGGGTTTTCTAGTTTAAAGTTTTTTTTCTCTAAGTATTTAGAGAAATACTTTCGGAGCCCACACTCCGAGGGTTTCTCTGGGGTTATTGCAGGGAAGCTCTGCCAGTTTACGAGGAGATCGGGTATCGAGTTCATGGGAGGTGAATTCGGGAGGTGAATTCGGTAATATTTTACAGTTATTTTATTTTAAGCATGATAAATTATGTGCTCTTAAGTGTTAATTGCATGTTAGATATTTATCTGCTTAAGTGATTTAAAATTTATTATCAATTGCATGTATATACTTGAGTACATCCGGCTAGTCTTCCGCTATTGTATTAAAATGTTTTAGAAATATTTTAATAATTGTATTATAATAAAAATTTTAAAATGTGGTCCCGGACCGCTACTGTTTTGGCCCACCTCCCAGCAACTGGTATCAGAGTCATGCTCTAGATATATACATGCATTGATATGATGCATGCGATGCATAATTTTAAATCTGATACTGTGCACGTATATTCTGTCAAAGGAGGCTGGTTTTTAAGTGGGACCGTTTGTGACCCCTCCAGTGTTTCCTGGGAATTTGCGTGGAATGATAATTTTCTGGGAATCGATTTCAGTAATCTTCCTGGTTAATTACCGAATCAGTAAACATGATTTAAATTATGAGATAATTTGTTTATAACATGTTTACTTTATGCCATTTATTTTAAGCATAATAATTATATGATAATTATTTGAAAGCATGTTTAATTGTTTTAATTTATGGCATGATCATGATAATATGAGATATTATGTCACTTACAATTATGCATATTTTATTTAATGTGATTAAATGATATTGTTTAATAGAGATTAGACGCGATGCATAATTGAACTAATATTTTTCGGCCTAGTTAATAAATAGTTATTAAATTGCCTTAAAATATTATTGGGATTTTAAATATGATTTAGTAATCCTAGTGGGAGCGTATTAATTAGATTAATCACTTCCGACAATAAGACGCCAAATGTGATTATAAGATAATCAAAAGATAATCCACACCTTTTAAAAATTGAAGTGGGAGTGAGATGAAAAGAGTTGGATTCTCACGGCCTCCATTACCCGTCTATAGTATAGTGGATGGATACTACTCCCTTCGGCGGGTATATATTCGCGGTATACAAGATTAGGCTTCTACGGATATAATGAAATACGGGAAAGTCAGCTCGACCACGCCTCCGTGGAGTGTCTTGACCTACTGGTACGGACTTCTAGGTAATGGTGCACACTTGACTAAGTAATGTATTAACCTCCCTTCGGAGCTCTGTTACATTTACTTAGAGGCCAAGGGTTGACGTGGTGGATTGACATTTTTTGGTAAGAGTTACCTAGATGACATGTTAATTAGGAATAGTTCTTGCTTTTCTAAGCGGTTTTCGACCTCGCCTCCGGGGAGTTAACTGCAATTAGTTAAGTCACCATTGCGTAAATCAAAATGCTTACGTGGATTTCATTTATTGGTTGGACGCAGAAGAAATCGAAATATATAATCATAACTTGCATTTATTTATTTCAGTTTTATAATTACGATCTCTTTTAGTCCACTCCAAACTATTTGTCTATAAGGAAATAGGCTAGTAAGGGTTCAACTACGCTGACTAGGAAATGAATCATGACATCGTGTTGAGACACGAAAGTTTACGTACTCACTGAACCTTATCCAAAATTCTGGAAACTACAACCAATCAGGATTAGAAAGTCGTTTATTCCAAACAGATGAAGTGTAATGATCTGGCTAATCTTATGTCTTGACATCTGTCTTAAAAGTTCTTGAGCATCAGACTCATGAGATGTCCACTGATAAGAACATGTTTTGAAGACAGAATCGTACGAAGGTACGAGCCAATAAGAGGGTTGTTAGTTAAAGATGTTTGAAGGATCACTGTTTCAGAATCATATTATGAATATGATAGCTAATCTGAACAAGATTGAAAGCCTCTGTACTTAAAGAAACAATCTTAGCAAGACAGAATACGATCATATACTCTCTACCTAAGTCGTTTGAACGTTCAGGATTTATTTTAAATAATTTTTTTAACCTAACCTGAACCAATGAACGACCTCAATATGGCAGAAAGGGTAATATGAACTAAGGGAAAAGTTCTCTTAAATCAGACATCGATATCCACGGCCTAAAAAGCCAGTAAGTGGAAGAAAGAAAAGGAAAAAATTCCAAATCTAAGGTTCAGAAATAGAAAGTCAAATCCGACAATGGAAAAGTGTTTCTATTTCGGTGGTAACGGGTATTGGAAAGGAAGTTGTCCGAAATACTTAGCTTATCCATTTGCTATGTCGTTTAGATAAGATATGAAGATATCTTATTCGTTGAAAGTATGTTTAGTTGAAAATTCACCAGAATCCTGGTGTGTGGTTTCGAGCTCAACTAATCATATTTGCAATTCGTTGCGAAGATTCAAACTAACCAGGAAGTTTGAAAAACGGCTAACACACAACTACTGCTCGGGGATAATACAAGTGTAGTTGTATTAGCAGTAAGGACTATAAAGTTGTATTTTGGCAATAGGGTTTTTATATTATACGTGCCATATATACAGAAATTTGATTTTTGTAAGTTATTTGATGACTAATGGTTTAACTATTTTGTTTTAAACAAAAGATTACCATTAAACAAAATAAAAAGGTTTATTTGCTCTGGCAAAATAAAAGATGGTCTTTTATACCTCAATGAAAACCCTAATTTAAGTTTAACATTAAGAAGCTTGACTTACCATCTAAGAGGAAAAACTTCTATGTGACATCAACGTCTTGGTCACTTTTATCCGAATAAGATCCAAAGACTGATTGTCGAGTCCTTTCGACTTGACATTTGTCAGTCTGCAAATCCTGTTTAGAAAAGTAAAATGACCAAGAAAGTTCATTTTTGAGACAAAAGGTATTTATGCCATGAACTTGCTTGAATTAGTTCATACGGACGTATGATATTATAAGTGTTCAAGCAAGAGAAAGTTGTGGGTACTTCATCATTCATTTGAATGATTACTTTAGATATAGATATATTTATTTGATGAGACTTAAGTCTGTAATTTTGAAGATTTCAAAGAATATAAGACTGAAGTCAAAGAATCAAATTAGAAAACATATCAAGGCACTTCGATTAGATCGAAGTCGTGATAAGTATCTATACTCAGAGTTAAACAGTATTTCTCTATGCAAATGAGATTAGTTCTCAACTATCTGTATGAGATACGTCTTAACAAAGATGTATTGCAGAAAGGAGAAATAAAACTCTGATAATGATGGTAAGATTCATGAAGAGTCATGCTACCCTACGAAGTTCGTTTTGGGGTCTTGCGCTCAAAACAACAAATACACTAAACCTAGTTCTATCTAAGTCAGTTCCTAAAACAATGATGGATCTGTAGCTGGGGTGAAAACCCTGTATCTCTTATCTTCGGATTTGAGGTAGCCTGGTCCACGAGTTAAGGATGGATCCTGACAAGTTAGAATAAAGAACAAAGGTTTACTTGTTCTAAGGTTATCCTAGAAGAACGAGAGGTGGTATATTTTGTAATTTGAGAAATCACAAAAGATGTTTGTGAATATTTCAAAGATAATTACATAGATAACCACAAAGGGTGGAAGCAAAGTAGTGTTAAAAGAAATAACAGTATTAGATACTGATTTCCTTAAACCCGTGATAACTGAAAATGTATTAGATACATGTGATGTACCAAATACAACATGTGATGTAAGAGACGTGTACACAAGAGCATCATTGTAGTGGGAGGATTGTCAGGATACCTGACAAGATACCTAAGATTAACCCAAGTGGTTGAATCTAACGTATCTGATCCTGTCACGTGTAATGAAGCTGTGGAAGAAATAGACGCTGACCATTTGGCCAAAAGCCATGGAATCTAAGTTAGAATCTCTGTATTCTAACAAAGTCTTGAGCTTGTAGAGGCGCCTGAAGGCATTAAACCCATTAAATGCAATTGGGTTCTACAAGAAATAAAAGGAAAGAATGAACGAAAAAGTAGAGACTTTAGAGCAAACTTATGGCAAGGGATTTTAGCCAGAAAGAAGAAATCATTTATGAGGTCTTCTCGCCTATAGCAATGCTTAAGTCCATTATCCTCTCAATTTTATCTCATTTAATTATGAGATTTGACAAATGGATATAAAGACTATGTTCTTGAACGGGCACCTTCAAGAAGAGGAGCGACATGGCATAACCTGAAGGCTTCACAGCCAGAAATCAGGTGCATTTAATGCAAGCTTGATAGATCGATTTATGATCTTAAGCAAGCGTCTAGATTATGGAGCATCAGAATTATAAGGCAATTTAAATTCTTTGGATTTGTATATTTGCCTGATGAACCATGAAGTGTACAAAATGACATCATGATAGCGTTGTAACATTTTCACTTTGTACGTAGTTAATATTCTGCTCATTGGGAATGATGCAAGAATTTTGTGAGTGGTCAAGATTCGGACGTCAAATCTTTTTGACAAGAAAAGACCTATGTGAGACCAATGCTATTTCAAGGATCAAACTTTTGTCATGATCATAGGAATAAAGAGATTGGTTTATCACAAGAAGCATATATGGATAAGATGCTGGTAAGGTATAATATGAAAAATTCCAAGAAAGGTTCATTACCTTTTAGATATGGAATTTATCTATCTCGCGATCAGTGTCCTGAGACAACTGAAGAGATAGAAGACATGATTAGAGTTCCGCAGCGGAAGCTTTATGTATGCCATATTATGTATAGGGCCAGATGTCTATTATGAATTAGGTCTAAGTCAGCAGATATTAGTCAAACCCTAGAATCTGATACTGGGTAGTAATGAAAGCATATATTGGAGTACTTGAGAAGGACTTGAGATTCTATGCGTGTCTACCACAGTGGTGAGCTCATTTCAATAGAGTGCACAGATTCGGATTTACTATCTGATTTGTATTCTAGATGTTTGACATCATAATAAGTGTTTACTCTAGAAAGAGCAACCGTTAATTTGGGAATGTTAAGCAGACTTGTATTGCTTACACCACCATGTAAGTCAAATACATGGTAGCTTGAGAAGAAGCCAATTAGATGTACTGGATTCATGATTTCCTAGTTGTTGGCTCAGAGAAACATCTAATAGATTCCTTCACTAAGGTATTGGCGCAAAATAGTGCAAAACGAGTTTTGACACTCGTGTGAAAGGAATAAGACTTAGATGTGTAGCCAAATTGAATTTAGGGCAAGTGGGAGATTGTTGGGAATAGTGCCCTGAAAATTCAATTTGTTGAATTAATTAAACTGAATTTATAGCGAGTTGTGAGTATTTCACATATTGATAATTAATGGCGTGTGATGGTATTCTTATATGAAATGTGTTTCATAGGAAAAGACTTTGAATGCCGAAATCACGTGTCATTAAAGTTCTAGTCGGTAAGATAAGAATATGTTCTTATCAAGACTATAACGTGGTTATATAAGATGATTAGTCTTTCGTCATAGGGAATGGTGATTCCAATTATAACACGTTGATGATTTTCAATAGGATTGGAAACATCGAACTGGACTAGTGAGATTATTCATTTTATACTGCTATCTAAAATGAGTAAATGTACTCTTAATCCTGATAATATTTCGGCTTTAGGCATGTAGTGTTAGTCACTGTAATATACTCGAAGTGAGGTCTCGGTAACGGGTGGCCAAAATACTTTGTATAATTTGGTGACAACATGAAATGTGCTAAAGAGTTATATTGATCAAGGAATCTGTGGCCTTGCTGGAAGGTAAAAGATATCCCTGAAATAGATTTGCAAAAGTTCGAATTAAGACTTTGGCCAAAGCACTTCGTGTGATACGTCACCGAAGTTGTATGATGAATGTGTTTCACATACAGAGAATTTGAACTTAAGGCAAATCAATAAATTCCAAAGTAGAGATGAAAAATAAATGATAGTAGTGGCAATTTATTTTTCATGGATATTTACACGGAGGAGTGAAATGCGAAATTATTCTAGATCAAGAAGTTCGTGAATAATTTAATTAATTTTAGAGTGCAACAATATTTATTTAGTGGAATTAAATATTGTTAAACGGTAATTAATTACTATCATGAGATGATAATATATTAACCCGTTTCGAGCTAAAATTAATTAGTCCTGTAGGTCCCCCTGCAAGCCCCAAATTGAAAACCCGAAGAGAAAATATTAAAGGGAGAAAGAGAAATGAATTTTCAAAGTGTTTGAAAATAGCCAAGAAATTTATTTTAAGAAAATAAATTGAAGTTCCAAAGAGTTGGAAATGCCCGAAATTTTATTTTGGAGAAAATAAAATTTTTATCAAAAAAATAAAAATAAAAATAAAAATTCGATGATGACGTGGCAGCTGACGTGGCATGCCACGTTAGCAGTCAGCTGCCAAGTGGCACTGACTGGGCGCCACGTGTGCGACACGTGGACGGCTCAGATTGAGCCACGTCAGCGCAAACGGATGGCCCAGATTTATTTGGGCTGAGCCGGTCAAACGGGTCAGAGAACCGGGTTAACGGGTTGGTTCTCGGGTAGGGTCGGGCAGGGTGCGGTTCCGGGTCGGACCGGACCCGGACACGTGGCCGAGTCAGAAGCGGCCACGTGAGCCTGGAACCCTAGGCCGCGTGCGAAACACATGCGCCGCATTGTGGCGGTGCGTGAGGGCGCATCCGGTGGCCTACCGGCGCTGGATTCGTGGCTACGAGACCTTGAAAATGGTCACTTCGGTTTTTGTGTCCAAGTTGGCTATGCAAGTGGGATGTGAAATGACCATTTTGCCCTTGCTTTTGTGTCCAAAATGACCAAAACGCCCTCCGTTTTATGCCTATAAATAGGCTGATCCCCTTGCCATTTTTCTTATTCAATTTTGGGAGATGTTTTGGCTAGTTCTTAGCTTTGAAACCATATCCCTTTTCTCCTTGTTAATTCCGATTTATTTTGGAATTAATTTTAATTAGGTGTTTATATAAAACGCCTAATTTCGGGAGATTAAACCCTGAAAAGGGTTTTCTAGTTTAAAGTTTTTTTTCTCTAAGTATTTAGAGAAATACTTTCGGAGCCCACACTCTGAGGGTTTCTCTGGGGTTATTACAGGGAAGCTCTGCCGGTTTCACGAGGAGATCGGGTATCGAGTTCACGGGAGGTGAATTCGGGAGCTGAAAAAATATCGTTAGATAGCCATGTTTGCAGTACGGTAATATTTGACAGTTGTTTTATTTTAAGCATGAAAAATTATGTGCTCTTGAGTGTTAATTGCATGTTAGATATTTATCTGCTTAAGTGATTTAAAATTTATTATCAATTGCATGTATATACTTAAGTAGATTCGGCTAGTCTTCCGCTATTGTATTAAAATGTTTTAGAAATATTTTAATACTTGTATTATAATAAAAATTTTAAAATGTGGTCCCGGACCGCTACTGTTCTGGGCCCACCTCCCAGCAATAATTACATACAGGTCCCTGAGATTAGGCCTAATTACAAGCCGATCCCTATTCTTTTAAATATTACATTGTATTCACTAAGTCTTGTTAATTTGTTAATTTTTGTTACCTTTAGGGACGATTTTGCATTTTTTGTCATACATTTTATGTAACACTCACAAACCTTCAGGGACATAAGTGTACTTTTACAAAATTCGTTAATGGACCTCACACAAAACAAGAAATATAAGGACTACAGTGTAATATTTAAAAGAATAGTGACCGGCTTGTAATTAGGCCTAACCTCAGAGACCTGTATGTAATTATCCCTTTATGTTATTAGTTTGAAATATAAAATTTTAAATATATGATTATTTGAATTATACAAATATAATCATATTTATGAAGATATTGTACGTATTAAAATTATTTGCTTATATAATTTTGTGTTTTAATTAATAATGTATTGATGTATCGGGTTTTTGCATGGATTTGTAGGGCAATTTGAGTTAAATTCAAGTAGTTTTAAGAACTTATAATGCGATTTATGCTCCCTTTTAGGTACCTTTCACCTTCGAGTTGAAAAGACGAAGTATAAGCAAAACCATGCAATAAAGGGCGAAAAACGAGAAATTCTAGGGGACACGCCCGTGTCCCCTTGGAAGAGTAAACTGAGACACCCTCGTGTCTCAGTACAGAAGTGACCCTCGGATTCCAGATGGTGACACGCCCGTGTCACCAACATAGAGCAATCTTCGACACGCCCGTGTCTCGGTAGAGAGAGGCCTGACAGCTTCTGCACCCCCGTGTCATCTTCAAGAACAACTCTTGACACCCCCGTGTCAAGAAGAAAAGCGCGAGTACGTTTTTTATATGTGACACGGGCGTGTCACATTTTTGTGCATGGGCGCTGCACGCCCGTGTCACGATGCGGAGCTGGGTTAAGGACTTCTATTTAAGCACGGTTTTGAGGCGGAATTTGGGAGCTTTTGGACGGATAGTTTCCCAGAAGTTCAAGAATAATCAGAGAAGGAAGAAACACGAAGACAGAGAGTTGAAGATTCAATCCAATCCCAAGATTTTATCAATTTGGTTTTATTTACTGCTTTCCGATCAAACTAATTCCTCAAGTTTTGGTTTTAAATTCTAGTATAGTTAGTTTTATTATTTGAGATTCGTTTTGATAATTAGGTTAGAATTCCAGAAGTATTAATTCCGGTTTTGATGGTTATGTTAGACATGAATGGTTTGAATGCAATTCCTTTGATTTTAATCGAATTTGAGTCTATCATGAGGAACTAATCTCCTAGGGTTAGGGGGTAAGGATTATGCATCTAAGGTGTTTGAGTTAATGCTTGAGTTAATTTGTGTGATTCTTTGTTAGGAAAACGAAATTGAGTAAATTGGGAGTGGATTGGCCATCCATGAACATAGTGTAAATTATCCGATAATCGAGAGATTGAGGATAATTGAGATTGTTTTCCAAAACTTAGAGTTTTTGGGCTTAAAGAAATTTAACCCTAATTTCTACAACTCGTATTTAGAATTCCATGCCAAGCCGCTAGGTTTTAAATACACTAATCTCGCTTTATTCGATTAATTTGGTTACTAAGTGATTGTGAGAACAACACTTGGCTTGATTAATTAGACATCTAGCCTTTGAGAGAAGCTAGGTATAAAATTGTGATTAGGTTGAAGAATCATACATCCGTACTTGAGTATTGATTTGATCACTGAAGGGCATATGATTTACTCCCCGACCTGCTTTAGTTAAGTGGTTTAATCTTGATCTTTATTTGTTAGCTCGTGTGTTTGATTACTTATTGCTTAGTTTAATTTCGTCATAGTAGTATAGTACATCACTGTCAATCTTGTTCGGTCTCTAGATTAGAAATAGTCATAGAAGTGGTTGTTGAGTTCCCTTCCCTGTGGATACGATACCTTAAGTGTTGCAATCAAATTTAGAACTTACACTTGGGTTCAAGATTTGTCTATCATGTATATACTTAAAGTTATATAAATATCGTATTGATAATTTATAATTTATATATTATATAATTTTTAAATATATAATTATTTCTATTAACTATAATCGTATTTTTCTAATTAAATTTCATTAGAAATTCCAACGAAAAACGAATGCAAATTTTTTGTTTTTTTTAATGAAAAAAAAAAAAAACGACGAAATTTTCCATGGGTTTTCCGTTGAAATTTTTATTTCATTGAAAATTGCAAAGAAAAAAATTCCGTTGGTTTTTTTTATGAACAAAATAAAGAAACCGATAGAATTTTTTGTGGGTTTCCCGTTGGAATTTTTAGTTCATTGAAAATTCCAGAAAAATTTTCGTTGGTTTTTTGGCGTAATTTTTTTTAGACTTGCACCAAAATTTCCGACCGGATTCCGTTGGAATTTTTAGCACAATTTTTTTTTAAATTCTGTCAAATTTTCTAACGAAATTCGGACGACTTTTTTCGTTGAATGCAGTTTTTTTTTTCCATGTGAGTATTCCGTTGGAATTCCGTCGGAAATTCCAACGAAAAACCAATGAAATTTTCCGTCAATTTTTTTCAGTCAATTTTCGTTTGTTTTCTTGTAGTGACTATATATGATAATGTAAATAAATAGGTAGTATAGAAATATAAATAAATAGGTAGGAAATATTACTCTTGTCATTGGCCCGAGAAACTAGAGCATTCATACTAATAACTTGTTGTAAAACTAAATAAAAAATAAGTGAAACAAAAAAGTAATTGAGGGACTCTCAATACTCTGTATGAAAAGTATTCAGAACTACGGTTCTTATGATCTCATATTTTCTTACAGACAATTAATTATCTTCTGTTTTTCTTACAGATAATTAATTATCTTCTTTAATAAAGAGTGATTTATATAAAGTAGAACTTCAATTATTAATATTATTATAAAAATCCCAATAATTTTAGAACCTTAAAAATATAAGATAATGACTAATTTATATGATTAGGATTTGGTAAAACTTATCAAACTTGTTGAGAAAATCGTAAAAAAAAATATAATTACTAAATATATCACATTATTAAGTTATTTTGTTATGTAGAAACACAAGTTTTGAGTGCGAAAAATTGTTAGCCAGCCATGATGAGGAAGAGTCTCAATAGTATAGAAAATAATCAAAATTTTCATAACATATCAGAGTATAATATTTAAATATGATATTTTCTTTTAATTTTTTTCGTTATTAAACTTAATATCTTATTTCTCTGATTCATAAATATTCTTTTTTCTTTGTATATTGTATATAGGTGTCGCATTATATTATATCTAGTTAGTCTTGCATTTTATTACATTTAGTTAATAATTGTTAAAGTTATTTATCTAATTAGAAATGGGCGACAAAAATAATTTTAAAAGATTAAGTGACAAAAATATAATTTTTGAGTACGTGAGGATCTATTATAAATAAATTAAGTAAAAAAGAAATTTTTAAACAAAATATGTAATTAAATATTTCAGCTAACCTAGTTATTAATACTGACGTGGCATGTACCCGCTGTCGAGTTGGACCAATCACCTCACTCCACCTGTACGATCGAAGATCGTATCTCGATCACCTGGTCGGACATCCAGTTACCATACATAAATTACCGCTTTAGCCGTCGACCCTTGGTCAGGCTTTCAGACCGGTTCTTGCGACCCAATCCCCTCGACCGGCCAGTACATTAGTCCACTAGTAGAGTGGCCGACCACGAATTTAATGCACGGTCTTAGTGGGACACCTGTCAGCTCCCCGTGCCGACACGTCGAGGCGGTAACTTCTCTCTCTTCACCATATATATAGTTCCCCCTCATTTATTACACGATAAGTTTTCTCACCTAACTTCTTTTACCGCTCAATCACTTCGACCATCCTCTTCGAACCTGACTTGAGCGTCGGAGTGCCAACCCGGGCCTCACACCCACCTTCCCCGAGTTGGCCTCGGAGCTTATGTTTGCCTCGACCTGTGCAGCTTTCGAGTAGTCGGACGGAAGTTTCCCCTCAACAAATAGAGTGACCGTGTCGGATCTCTCGATCGGACCTCAAGCAGGGATTTGGCTTGATCATTTGGCGCCGTCTGTGGGAAACGCAACGATAAGCCATCGAACATGACTACTCGCAATATCACTAGTAATCGTCTATTCGATGAGAATGGTCGGGAAGTCCTCCCTCAGATTCCTCTGCAAATCGCTACACCAACCATCATTCCACTCCAGTTGGTCTACTCGACGCCCGAGTTAGATAAATATTTAAAAGCTTGTCGAGATGAAGCTATAGCTGCAGCTGCGGAAGGAAGAGAGCCGCGGATGCCAGAGTGCCCCCAAACTCGACCGGTGGAGATCATTCAACCTTTGATGAATCATCCTGGGTATGTACAACCGGTTCAATATCAACCACCTGTCGGATACTGGGCTGGGACGGGACAAAATATACACCCTCAACCTCAACATCAACAGCCACTACCTGCGCAGGGAAGTGCCAGAAGGCCAGTTCAAGATCGCTTGTCATTCCGACCGAACGATGAAGTCGATTCTAGGACCCCCACTGACACCAGGATATGTCGAAATGACGACCATCGAAGACAAAGTATATCCCGACAAAGATCTCGACCCTCTCATTCTCGAGGAAAAAATAACAACCGTGGGCGGTCCGAGCCTCGAAGGGAACAAGGCTCCTTCCAGCGCGATGTATCCCCTCACAGTTCGAGTGGAATCTTTAGCCGACTCGGGCCCCATGGTCGAGTTAACTAGATCAGGAGATCAAATAGGGGACATATTGTGAAGTTGAATGACCTTCGGAATCAAATACCCCCACATCCCAGTCGACATGATAGTCAATATCGGAGTGAGAGCCAGGGGTCGTATAGCCACTCTCCCAGCCGATCCCGCTCCACCCGGCGTGAACGATCTAGATCACCCCGACACACACCGCTAAACCCGCGACCAGCCCGACAGTGGAGATATCGCAGCAAAAGAAAAGCTCAGTCTCCGTTTTGTGACGCAATCATTGAATCCACCACCGATGAAAAGATCCCCACTGGGCTACCCACGTATAACGGGTCGACTGATCCTGAAAAACATGTGTCGCGCCTCGAGATGCAACTCAGCATGTTCGGTCATTCGCCTGACATTTGGGCTAAGATCTTTGTCACAACCCTCGATGGACCAGCGCTGGAATGGTTCTCGAGACTTCCGCCTCGATCCATACCTACGTACAAGGTTTTGGTTGATCGATTCAAGGCTCAGTTCTCTGCCATGAAGGGAGATAAGCTACCTCCGACCTACTTGTACACCATCAAACAAGGTCCTAACGAATCTCTCCCGGACTTCTTCACTCGCTTTTCGCAAGCAGTGGTCAAAATAGAAGAACCGAGCATTGACCTCTTGAGACCCATTGTTCACAAGGCTTTGGTCAGCATTGAGGCCGCTCGATACATCTTCTTGCAGAAACCCAAGAATTTAGCAGATATCCAGGCAGCCGCCTGCGACTGGATGCAACTTGAGGAATTGGAAAATTCTCAAAGAAGCCCGACTCATGGTCGAAAAACAGAGGCTAGCCGTCCCATTAGGCAAGATATCCGTCCCAAGAACGAAGCACCGACCAGATCCGCCCCTCGGAAGCACTTCACTCAGTTGACGTGACCGATCGAGGAAATTTACAACGTCATCGATCCCGCTCTTCTCAAAAAACCGAGACCATCACAGATAAGCGAGAACTCTAGCAACATTATTCGCATGAACTTACATGATAATAAGAGTAGAGTCGACTGTGAGGAAAATGGACGACAATGCCCGGAACCGAGACCATCACGACAGGTCGCGACCCAGGCAACGACAAGCCAAGCCACCGACAGAACGCGACCCGCATAACCGACCGTGCCTAGGCCGGATTGACATGATTTTCGGAGGGCCATCCGGAGGAGATTCGAAGTCTGCTCGGAAAAAGACGCGACGAACAGCAGCTCAAAGCTTCTATGGCCCTCGAGAAGTCATGTACGTTCGACCTGAAGACGCTTGGATTAATGAAGAAGTAGCATTTAACGAAAATGATATAATCGATGTACCGGCACAGTCGAGCGAGACACCTAGCTGTCCTATGGTCGTCACGCTCGACGTCGCCAACTTTGCTGTATCTCGCACTTTGATAGATAATGGAAGTTCTAGCAACATTATCCTTTACTCGACTCTTATTCGCATGAACTTACATGATAAATTACTTCTAGATTCTGTTCGGACCCCTCTTACAGGATTCGGGGGAGCAGAGGTCTACACCAAAGGACGGGTACGCTTGATTACATCCATGGGTACTCTTCCTAGACGGGCCACACGCGAGATCGAGTATCTTGTCGTCGAAATGCCCTCCGAATACAACATCATTGTCGGTCGATCGGGTCTCATCGATTTCCGAGCGGTCATATCCACTTACCACCAAATGGTAAAATTACCCACCCCCTCTGGGGTCGGGGAATTTAGGTGCGATATACCGACCGCTTGGAGTTGTTATTCCATCTCATTGGAAAAGCCCAAACCATCCACAGGGAAGCATGTGCCCCTGATTATTGACGACCCCATCATCGAAGATGAGTTCGTAAACCCAGAAGCAATCGATCCAGAAAATTCTAAGAAAATGAGTTTCTCTCATGCTGCAAAAAGAAAGAAACAAGAGGATAAAAAGCTCAAGCCCATAGAAGAGCTTGAAGAAATTCAATTAATCCCGGGGCAAGCCGAGAAAATTACACGTATAGGGATCGGTCGAAAGGGCAAAGAACAATGCATGCTCGTACAGTTCCTCCGAGATAACCTTGACGTGTTCGCTTGGAGCGCTTCCGACCTTGTGGGAGTTGACAGGAAGGTGATCGAACATCACCTGAACGTTGACCCATCCTACAAGCCGATCAAGCAAAAATTGCGCCCTCAGAGCGACTCTCGAAACGCCATCATTGAGTCCGAAGTTAACAAACTCCTCGATGCGAGATACATCATGCCGATCCAATATGTCAAGTGGCTTTGCAATGTTGTCCTTGTGCCCAAGCCGGGAGGAAAGTGGCGAATGTGCAACGATTTCACCGATCTGAATAAAGCCTGTCCGATGGATCCTTATCCATTTCCACGAATCGACCAGCTTGTCGATTCCACGGCCGGATGCGAGCGATTGAGCATGATGGACGCTTTCCAGGGCTACTACCAAATTTTCATGGCCATCGAAGATCAACCCAAGACAGCCTTCATCGTTTTCAATGGCATTTACTGCTTCAAGGTTATGCCATTCGGGCTCAAGAATGCAGGAGCAACGTAACAGCGAATGATGAACAAGGTCTTCGAGCCAGAAATCGGGAACACCGTCGAGGTATATATCGATGACATGCTCGTGAAAAGTGAAAAGGCCGTCGACCATCTCGACCACCTAAATAGAGCCTTCCACCTTCTCCGAAAATACAATCTGAAACTCAACCCAGCTAAGTGTACTTTCGGGGTCGACGGTGGGAAGTGTCTTGGGTACATGGTCAGCCAGAGGGGGATCGAGGCCAACCCTGCCAAGATAAAAGCCATACAGCTGCTTCCGACTCCCAATTCGATCCGCGACGTACAGAGGCTAGTCGGTCGCATCATCTCACTGAATCGGGTCATAGCCCGATCTTCAGAAAAGAACTTACCATTCTTCAAAATCTTGCTAAACATCAAAGATTTTGAATGGACTCCGGAATGCGACCAAGCCCTTGAAGATCTGAAGAAGTATCTTTCCTCGCCACCTCTACTTGCCAAACCGGTCGATGGGGAAACATTGTATCTGTATCTGGCTGTATCCACAGAAACAATCTGCTCAATACTTGTCACCGTTCGAGATTGAAAACATCTCCCTGTGTACTACGTGAGTAAAATTCTCCACGGCCCTGAAATACGTTACCTCGAGATCGAAAAATTTGCTCTTGGAGTGGTCCACATTTCCCGCAAGCTTCGACCATACTTCCAAGCACATCCCATCGTAGTCCTCACCGACCAACCACTGAAGACCGTCATGGACAAGCCAGAAGTTTCTGGTCGACTCACGAAATGGGCGATCGAACTCGGACAGTTCGAAGTGACATATCGACCCCGGATAGCGTATCAGGCATAGATCTTAGCCGATTTCTTAGTCGAAAAAGATCCTCACTCGACACCCAGAAGCGATCAAACCGTTTGGACTTTATCGATCGACGGTTCTTCGACCGCCTCGGAGGGAGGAGCCGGTATATCCCTCTCTAACACGAAAGGTCAACAGATCAAATACGTCGTCGCCCTTGAGTATCCTGTAACTAACAACGAGGCAGAATACGAAGCTCTTTTAGCAGGATTGAGAATCGCAAAAATGCAAAACATCAAAAAACTCAGAGTCTTAACCGACTCACAACTGGTCGCCGGTCAAGTCACTGACGAGTACGAAGCTCGAGAGGAGTCCATGATCAAGTATCTCGCCTTAGTTAAGAAGGCTATATCAGAGTTCGAAGAATTCAAGATCTCCCAGGTTCCTCGAGAAGAGAACCTTCAAGCAGACGCTCTCTCTAAGTTTGCGAGTGGATCGATTGGCACATAAGATCGAACCATAACCTTCATGACATCCTCCGCCCGATCCATCGATCCAATAACTCCAGAGGTCAACCCCATCGACGCAGCCGAACCCTGTTGGCTCGATGATATAGTCTCGTATCTACAGGATGGTACTTTACCCGGGGATTAGAATCGAGGCGAAAAGACTCAAACAACGTGCGCTAAGTTACGCGCTAGACCAGGAGGGTCGTCTGTACAAGCGTTCATCCATCGGTCCGACAAAGCGATGTCTCCGACCGTCACAAGGTCGAGAAGTCTTAGCCGAAATCCATGAAGGATCATGCGGAAACCATGCCGGGGGGCGATCCCTAGCCCAGAAAATATCTCGATCTGGACTCTTTTGGCCTACACTATGCAAGGATGCGCTCGAATTCGTGAAAAAATGCGATCGCTGTCAGAGACATGCCAATTTGACTCATCAGCACCCCGCAGATATGATCCCAATCGAATCCTGCTGGCCTTTTGAGCAATGGGGAATCGACATCATCGGCCCTTTTCCCGATAGCGAGTCGACAAAGGCAATTAATTATCGTTGCGATCGATTATTTCTCTAAATGGGTCGAGGCATTGGCAGTTGCAAAGATTACTTTCCATGCCCTGCAAGACTTCCTTTGGAAACACATCATCACGCGATTTGGTGTGCCTCGAGTCATAGTATGCGATAACGGACCCCAGTTTCGAAGTTCAAGATTCAAAACCTACTGTTCGGACTTCAAAATTAGCCAAAGGTTCACTTCAGTCGGACACCCTCAGGCCAACGGGCAGGTCGAGGTCACAAATCGAACCATCATACAGAACTTGTGTACCCGACTCGAGGCCAAGAAGGATCACTAGGTAGATGAACTCGAAGGTGTCTTATGGGCATATCGAACAACTCTTCGAATCCCAACCGGTCAAACACCTTGCGCCATGGTGTATGGCTCGGAAGCAATGATATCGGCCAAAATTATACACCAATCCCCTCGAGTGGCTCACTTCCAGCGCGAGCGAAACAATGAGCTAAGGGCTTTCGACCTTGACACAATAGACGAAACCAGGGAGAAGGGGAACATGAAGATGCATCAATATCGAGCCACAACCGCTCGAGCATACAACAAAAACTTACGACCCCTTCATTTTCAAGTCGGAGATCTAGTCCTTAAAAAGGTTGAAATCACTAAGCACTTGGGCAAGCTAGATGCTAATTGGGAAGGACCATACCGTGTGGTCGAGATAGGCAAAAATCGAGCGTATCATCTTCGAAGATCTCGATGGACAACCCCTGCCTCGATCATGGAACGCCCACAACTTGAAGAAGTACTATTTGTAAACAAATTATGTAAACTTTTGGTCGATGAATTAATGAAGTTTTCCCTTGTCTTTCGATATGCATGTTATTCGATCTTATACTTGTATTTTACGACGCCCGTACTAAAGTATTATTCGTTCGAAAGATTAGAGCAACTTGCCTCAACATCTTCTAGATCAAAGATATCGATAACGTTCAAAGATTTATCAAAGAATTCGAGAGAACACTTAAATTCATTAAACTCCAGAAAAGAAATTACATAATAAATCTAAAATAAGTGCGTCGATAACAACTTTTCGATCGCACTCTTCTTCTCCGCCGCCTTCTTCAGTTCGGCCATCTCCTTCCTCCTCGCGTTCAAAGCCGCCGACATAATGTATTGCTCTACACGAAGGAAAAATATTCGATCAGAAACTTGGACAAAAAAAAAAAAGAAGAGACAACAGAAACATGTAAATGCGCTGCTTCGAGGGATGTGTTCGAGGTACCGGGGTCGAAATGTTTTCTAACTCCAGGTGCGAGTCCCAGCTCGATTAATGACTGTGGAGCGATCATGTCTTCCGACTCCACACTTCCCATAATCCTCAAGGCTGCCATCAACGTGTTCGGCCAGCCCGGTTGTCCCCTCGGAAGATTCGCTCGAGGGACCTAACTCCACTCCGGATATTTTAGACCGGGCCAACCCTTCTCGCATTCGATGAAAACAAACCTTTGTTTCCATCCCACTCCATTCGATGAGGTGGGCGACCTAACGACCCGATAGTTGCTTTTCGACTGAAGTTGAATGTACCCCGGGCCCGACTTCGAGGTCTCGGTCGTTAGTCCAGTCTGGAAGATCTCGGAAAGACAGTAAATGTTGGTCTCCATCCCCAAGCACCTCAATAAAGCCCTCAACCCATTCACCATCGCGTAAGAGTTGGGCATCAACTGCAAAGGGCTAATTCTAAGGGTATTGAAGAATTCGACCAGCTCCTTGGAAATGGGCACCCTGAACCCGTTCTTGACCGCCAGATAGTTGATCGCGATGCAGTTCTCTGGCGGATTAGTCATTCTCTCTTCGACCTTGGGCCGTATCACCCGATAACCCCCAAATTCCGGTGCACCCCCGAACAGCCAGTGTTGGATTTCTCCAAATTTTTCATCCGTTATAGCGGGGGTTATTGCTCGAGGATCCTTCACTAGGCGACCCTCTGGTTCGAGGTTCTCGACCTCCTCCTCATCTTCCTCCTCCTCTCCAATCGACCGAGGTACGACAACCTCTTCTACTTCCGCCTCAGGCAATGGGTCAGATACCCCCACCACATCGACATCCTCATCCCTTCCTTGCGGGTTAGTCGACCTCGTTTCTACGGTGGCTCCGAGTCCGTCGAAGCTGAGCTCGATTCTGATGAACCCGAGCTCGACCCCACACTTGTGGTCACCACATCCATCCCCTTTGGGATCGTCTCCGCTCGATTTGTTGACATCCTACAACGATAGAATCATGTTTTACTATTGGATCGGATACGAACAAATCGAGAGAGAGGAAGCCTTCGAAGAGGGATGTGGTAGACCTCTCCCTCGAAGCGATCGAGAAGAAAAGAAAAATAAATAACACAGAGAAAGAAGATAGAGATAGAGATCGGGAATATTACCTTTTTTGGAGTTTGGAAAAGATCTGGAGATTGCCTTCTTCTAAGAACAAGCGACCCACAAATTCGACGCACAAAAATGCTTGATCGATCGAAAACGGCTCGGAGCTCTCTTCAGTTCTCTCTCGCAAAAGTAACAAATGAAACTACAGAGGGAACTATTTATAGGAGTGAAATTGGGCGGGAATCGAGAAGGTGAAACGGCGCAATGATTACTGCGGGTCCCACACCTGGGAATTGAAACGTCACTGCCACGTCAGCCCTAGCAGATGACGTTTCGGGGGGCTTATGACGTGGCATGTGCCCGTTGTCGAGTTGGACCAATCACCTCACTCCACCTGTACGATCGAAGATCGTATCTCGATCACCTGGTCGGACATCCAGTTACCGCACATAAATTACCGCTTTAGCCGTCGACCCTTGGTCAGGCTTTTAGACCGATTCTTGCAACCCAATCCCCTCGACCGGCCAGCACATTAGTCCACTAGTAGAGTGGCCGACCACGCATTTAATGCACGGTCTTAGTGGGGCACCTGTCAGCTCCCCGTGCCGACACGTCGAGGCGATAACTTCTCTCTCTTCACCATATATATAGTTCCCCCTCATTTATTGCACGGTAAGTTTTCTCACCTAACTTCTTTCACCGCTCAATCACTTCGACCATCCTCTTCGAACTTGACTTGAGCGTCGGAGTGCCAACCCGGGTCTCACACCCACCTTCCCCGAGTTGGCCTCAGAGCTTATGTTTGCCTCGACCTGTGCAGCTTTTGAGTAGTCGGATGGAAGTTTCCCCTCAACAAATAGAGTGACCGTGTCGGATCTCTCGATCGAACCTCAAGCAGGGATTTGGCTCGATCAAATACAATAATTGTGATTTATTTATATAAAAATTTATTTCCGACTAACCCTCTAAAAAGAATTTTCCTTCGGACTATTTACAATATGTATTATAAATATTTGATCGAGTGTAGTGTACACCAAATGAACTGAAACAAACAATTATCGACAAAAATTTACATTTTGTGGAGTAGAATATACTATTCTTTTACGCGTTATAATTTTCTTAATAGGTGCACTGTTAAAATCATTAAAAAAGCGGTGTCGTGCCTTAAAGTATTTGGCTTTCCAATTTCCATATATATGTCATATCAACATTTGCGGCTGAAGACGCAATATTTGACTTCTTAACAAAAGGGTCATTGTAAGTTCTAAGTTGTAACTAAGTAATTTTGTGTCGGTCTCTACATTAGTCCTATTTTGCCGAATAATAAAATATCTGAAATCAAGGCTCATTATTTGTCTGAAACTCATGTCATGTTCCACTCAGGTGCACATGGACGTACGAGAAATACTAATCATTCATAACAAGCTAATATTCAAACTCTATCTAAAAACGAGTGGTTCAGTCGTGTCCACCAGGAAATTGATGTTTTCATTTTTCAACTCCCAAGTCAAACAAAGAGTTTATATAATTATGAGCACAGGAATGACAAAACAAGAGCGCGAAGTACAATGGCTATGACTACAGTAACCGGAAATGACATAGCGGAGGCGGAGGTGGAAGCTCCGCTGCTGGACGACGGCGTTGTGCGCGGTTCAGTTGACTTCAAAGGCCGCCCCGCCAGCAGATCAAAGACCGGTTGCTGGAGATCTGCTCCTTTCATCATAGGTAACATCATCATATGATTCTGTTTATTACATACACGATACACCCCCTTCAAAGTTTCGTTATTCGCGTAAAATTATGGAAATTACGACAAAGATGATCCGTGGCATCGATTAGGTTTTGAACCGCATTGACTCTTAAACCAATTTCACGCATTTCTGGTTTTTTGGTGAATTTGTTAATTAGGAGTTGGAGTGGCAGACAGGTTCGCTTACCATGGAATACGTTCGAACCTTATAAGCTATTTGACAGGCCCGATGGGGCAATCCACGGCGGCTGCGGCAGAGAACGTCAATGCCTGGACTGGGGTGGCGATGCTGTTGCCGCTTCTCGGTGCTTTCGTTGCAGATTCTTGTCTGGGAAAGTATAGGACTATTACAATGGCTTCTCTGCTCTACATCTTGGTTAGAACAATAAGTTAATATTTTTATTTTTTTTTACATATTTTATCCAATGTTTGGTAAAATGAGGAAAAAAAGAGAAAAAACTCTATGTTATAAAAATTAACATAAAAAACTTTGTATTTTCAAAATATTTATATAGGGAATCTGAAAATTTTTGATGTTACGTGCTAAAAAGTACGACTAAAACACTAATTTTATCTATTTATTGAATACAAAATGATTAATTTATCCTTTTATATTTTGACATACATCATCTAAATATTGTTTAATACTTTTTTATATGTACTAAAACTCTGTATAAAGTAAAAAATTATATGAAGAATTCTATAAATAAGTATATGTTCAATACTTTTTTATATGCACGGAGAACCTGTACAAAATAAAAATTACATGAAAAATCCTATAAACAAGTATAAAAAAGGATATATAGAGAGAGATAAGATGATGTATATCAAAATATAAGAGGTAAATTACTTATTTCACTTTCAATAAATAGAGAAAATTAGTATTCTAGTCCCGCTTTTAAAACGTGTCCAACATCAGAAATTTGTAAGGTTCGCAAATATTTTGAAAATATAGAGTTTTTGTGTTAATATTTATAACACATAAATTTTTTGTCCATTTCACCTACCATAAGGGGTATGGTGTAAATAACTCTTTTGTGTGTGTGTGTTTGTGTGTTGGTGGGGCGGGGCATAATTCAATATGGGGTACCATACAAGTCACTTCTCACGATACCAAGATATAAAATATTAGATAGGGAATTTTGTGAAAGGAAAATATTCATGATTCTTCATGATGGATCACAGGGACTGGGATTCTTGTCTGCGTCCGCTGCATTTCGTTCATTTTACTCTGCAAAATGCAAAAACGACCTAAGCCTGGATTGTTCTCCTTCTTTGCTTGAAGCCATGGCCTTCTTCTTCGCTTTATACTTGGCATCATTTGGGCAAGGAGGTTGCAGGCCTTGTGCGCAAGCTTTTGGAGCCGATCAATTCGACGGAGATGACAAACTAGAGCATAAAGCTCAAAGCTCCTTCTTTAATTGGTGGTACTTTGCGACTAATGGGGGCAATCTAGCAGCATTCATGGTTTTAAGCTACATTCAAGAAAACTTGAGTTGGACACTTGGGTTTGGAATCCCATGCATTGTCATGTGCTTCGCACTAATCCTTTTCTTGCTCAAGTCTGCAACTTATCGGTTTCGCATAAACAGTGACCAAAGTAATCCATTTGCCAGAATTGGGGGGGCTTTTGTGAAAGCAGCAAGAAATCGGCTGGCTGCCCCGTTAGAGGACGAAGCTCAGGGAATTCTTGCAACCGATTGCTCAAAAGAAGAGGGAGACATGGAAGATGCCAAGACAATTCTCAGACTAATCCCCATCTGGTCCTTGTGTTTGGGATACGCCATTGTAGCTGCACAAGCTGGTACACTAGTCACCAAACAAGGATCCACAATGGACCGTTACATTATCCATGGCTTTCAAATTCCATCTGCCTCGCTCCAGACCCTCATTAGCTTATCCGTCATGTTGTGCATTCCTATCTACGATTGTCTTCTGGTTCCTATGATGCGAGCTATGACAAAGAAACCCACAGGCATAACAATGCTCCAACGAATAGGTACAGGATTGTTTTTATCCCTTCTTTCCATGGTAGTTGCAGCACTTGTTGAAGGGCGGCGCCTTGCTGCTGCTGCTGAATACGGCCTCGTGGATAAGCCAACATCGATTATACCAATGAGTTTGTGGTGGCTTGCACCTCAGTATTTGCTATATGGAATTAGTGAGGTGTTTACTATAGTTGGTCTACAAGAGTTTTTCTATGATCAGGTTCCAAGCGAATTGAAAAGCATTGGTGTTGCTCTATTCCTTAGCATATTTGGGGTGGGGAATATCCTGAGTAGTTTCTTGATATCTGTCATCGAGAAGGTGAGTGGTGGGGACGGCCACGACGATAGTTGGTTTTCAAACAACTTGAATCGAGCACATCTCGACTATTTCTATTGGTTGCTGGCGGGGCTTAGCTCTGTTTGTATGATTGTCTATGTTTATGCTGCCAAGTCCTACAGTTACAACAGAGGGGGCAAGGTGTAATATCCATTGAATTTAAGAGTTTGGTTATACGTTGTTATAGTTAGGTGTTTGGATGTTCCGTTTTATTCGTAGGTATCATCTCTAATTTCATTCACAAACACACTTCACGTCATCACGTGTATTGGTTGACACTTGAGATTATAGTAAAGAAAACTAGCGAAAGAATACACAATGTTAATTTAGAGGCAGTGTTATTTTATAAGGAAGTCTCCAATTGAATTGAAAATTAAGGAATATAAAATTTAATAACAATAATATAATATAAAATTAAGAAAGTCATCAATTGAATTTAACAAGGAGAATTTTAACATGGTCCCTAAATATATCATTTGATTGATCATTTTTTTAGTATTTATATCAATCACATAATAAATATAAAATATAATCTTCATTTTATATTGATTTGGTAAAAGATAGATTTGAATTTAGATTTACTGAAAACAAATGGAGGGCCTTACCAAAAAAAAAATAGAAACGCCTTAACAAACTAATGGAGGGCCAAATTAACGAATGACTGGCCAACTACAGCAAAATAGAACTATTAAATAATAAATGGAATAAATTTAAAGGGACGTTGTAACTAAATAATTTAGGTTCTCTCTTCTAAATCTAATTATATTATAAAAGTACGTTATTTTGTTTCTTACAAAAGCTTGATGGTCTACAATATTCTTATAAAAATTATGTTAATATTTTTCAATTATAAATAATTATTTAAATACATATTATAAATTATTAATTTACATACGTTAAAAGAGTATTTATTCAATTAAAATAGAACTCTTCATTGAGTAAAATTATTTTAATATTAATTAGCCTAATTGATAAAATAATATAATTAAAAAAAATTATTTACATAACATTTTAAAATATTCTAAATGTAATTTTGAAATTTTTTATATAACTAGTTATAATGAAAAATAACTACAACTTGAAACGTCACCAAATGATAGGTGTAATATAATTTTTGTGAATAATTAAATAATTAAACACGGAAAATAATCACAAATAGATTTTATCACTTCGATGAAAATGTGGGTACAATCTCTATTTTGTTCCTCTGATTCTTCCTACAAAATCTTTTGAAATGTTTAAAACGCTTTTATTAACTTTGAAGTTTCGATCTTCCTTAATTTCGATTTGCTTTTTAAAAATATTAACTCGCGGATCTTTCGATTTGATTGCGAATTAAATGCCTTGATTTTGGTGAACGCCAAAAAACGTCTGCTGAATGCCACCTATAAACACCTTTAAAGTTGACTTAAGGTTTAGGGCTAATTTTGGATACCCCCTTATCCTTAGCCCTAAGTGCGTTTTGCCCCCTAATCATTGAATTAGTGCGATTGTCCCTCTAACCTTTAAAAACTATCACATTTAACCCTCTTTTAACAAACTATGACCGTTGATTTCTCCTCCATCATGGCGACCCAAGTTTCAAGACCACCGCCACCTAGGGGGTGCAAACCAGCCAAGCCAGCTTGCGAGCTCTACGAGCCGAGCTCAAGCTGGCTCGACTTGAGATCGTAGTTGGACGAGCTCGATCTCGCCGTCGAGTCGATCTCGATCCTGATGTGTCTAGGCTCGCGGCTTGCGAGCCAGCTCGCAAGCCTGGCATATATATGTTTTTTTTTTAATTTATATATATATATAACATTATATATTTTATGTTATATATATATATATATTTAATTTTTAATATATATAGATATAAATAATCTTTTTATTAATCATATATGGTCCAAACTCCAATATTGTATTATGTAAATGTACATTTATATATCATATAGTATATATTATATATATCTTAAAATCTTAAAAATATATGATTTACCAATGTATATAGTTTAACAAGTTAATATCAATCATGTATTATATGTGTCCCTTAATAATATATGAGCTAATAATGTATTTGATTTAATAATTAAACTAATATTTATTTATATCTTATACATCTTAATAGGTTAAATCAATATTATATATGTATACATGTGTTTTTGATATTTCATGTATTTTATTTGTATAACTTTGTGTGTCAAATGCTTAATTACATATATAATTTACTAACATGTATGGTACTAACTATTATGGTTTAATGAGATAGTATGTAATTATATATCATATATTATAATAAAATATGTATGTGTATTAATAATATATCTTATTTAGTAACATAATATATATGATAAATATACATTATACCTTAAATCTTAATAATATTTAGTTTACTAATGTATATGATGATATTATCTAATAAGATAATGTATAAAATATGTTATATATTATAATAGATTCATATTATATTATATCATATTTGGGTTTAATAATTGACCAAACAATCATTTATATTCTTATATATTATATATTTTTGTGTGATAAAATTTGAATAAATGTTATTTAATAATATAATATTAATATATATGATTAATTAATTTAATTTAATTAATACAATTATAATATATATATTACTAATTTTATTAAAAATAAAAGGAAAGAAAAAAATTTCAAGCCTTACCGAGCCGATCCCGAGCTAGGGGCGAGCCGAGTTCAAGCCCTAAAATGCCAGGCTTGACAAGCTCGATCCCGAGCAAAAAATATCAAGCTCAAGCTCAAGCCTGTTATTTCATGCCAAACTCGACTCGGCTCGGCTCGTTTGCAGCCCTACCGCTACCGTATTCATCTCTCCAAGGCGAACAAAGCCCATACCCCAGCCGATCCTATTAACCACCAAAAGCCGCTACAATGCTTCATCGGCCGTACATTGTCTTTGACCGGTGATTTCTATTTCATCGGTTGTTGGAATTTGGTTTCGAGACCATTATTTGTGTTCCTTGCATCGAGAGTTTCAATTTGATATATAATATTAACAGATTTGAAATCTACTTTGTACATATTTATTTTATTAAAGGGTTTAAATGTCATATTTTTTCAAAGGTTAGGGGGGGGCAGTCACACTGATTCAAAGGTTAGGGGACAAAGCGCACTAAGGCCCAAAGAATAGGGGAGTGCCTGAGATTAGCAATAAGTACTTGATCATCGTCTCTTCCCGTGCCTCATAGGAGCCTTCGACCTGGCTCACCACAAGCTACGAATCCGTGGCTACTGAAATCCTTTCGATTCCGTGCTCTTTGGTGATCTTGAGGCCCGTGATGATCGCCTCATACTCCGCTTCATTATTGGTAGCTGGAAAATCCAGAGAGATGGCGAAATCAAGCTCTTGACCTTCTGTGCTTATCAGGGATATTCCCACCCCCCATGAGAGGTTGAAGAGCTATCGACCGACATGGTCCATAGCACAGCGTGGGATTTGCTTGTTTGGGTCATCTTTCTCAATGAGGAAGTCTGCAAGGATTTGGGCTTGGTACGTAGCTCTAAGCTGGTAGCTGATATCGAATTGGCTTAGCTCAATAGCCCATTTTACTTTCCTTCCTACAACATCTGGTTTCTCCAAGACTTGGCTCAGGCCCTGGTCAGTGAGGACCACAATCGAATGAGACTGGAAGTACGGCCGCAATTTCCTGGAAGTGTGTACTAGAGCTAGAGCGAACTTCTCTATCTCCAAGTATCGCGTCTCTACGCCGTGTAATATCCTGCTCACGTAGTACACCGGCATGTGCTTTCTTTCGCGCAGGGCAACCAGCACAAAGCTAACCGCTTTTTCTATAATAGCCAGGTACCAGTACATGGTTTCCCCTGCAATTGGTTTAGCTAACAAAGGAGGGGATGCGAGATATTCTTTAAGCCTTTCAAAGGCCAAGTCATATTCTTCAGTCCATTCGAATTTCTTAATATTGCGAAGAATTTTAAAGAATGGAAGATTTTTCTCAGAAGAGCGAGAAATGAACCTGTTCAAGGAGATTATTTAACCCACCAGACGTTGGATGTCTCTAATAGTGTGAGGCCTATTGATGCTCTTAACCGCTAGGATCTTGTCTGGATTTGCTTCAATTCCTATTTGGCTAACAATATAGCACAGGAACTTTCCTCCTACGCCGAATGAGCACTTATTCGGATTCAGCTTCATTCTGTATTTGCGTAGCAAGTCGAAAGTTCGACCCAGATCCTCTAGGTGCATCTCTGCTTTCTTACTCTTGACGATCATATCGTCGACATACACTTCCATTGTTTTCCCGATCTCATCTTCAAAGACTTTATTCACCAGCCTTTGGTAGGTGGCCCCGACATTTTTCAATCCGAATGGCATAATCTCAAAACAGTATATGCCCTTGACCACGATGAAAGCAGTTTTCTTCTTGTCCTCATGTGCCATGAATATCTGGTAGTAGCCCTGGAACGCATCCATCATACTCAAGAGCTCGCAACCGGTGGTGGAATATACCAACTGGACAATCCGCGACAGAGGGTAAAGGTCCTTGGGGTAGGCTTTGTTTAAATCCGTGAAGTCATCGCACATTCGCCACTTTTCACCCGTCTTTGCCACCAGAACAACGTTCCAAAGCCAATCAACGTATTTGGCTGGCGTGATGTATCCGGCATCAAGGAGCTTGTTGACCTCTTGCTCAATTATCTCATTACGCTCGTCGCTCTGCGTCCTCAGTCGTTGTTTGATGGGTCGAAAACTTGGGTCGACATTCAAATGGTGTTCAATGACCTTTGGGTCGATGCCGACCAAGTCTGAGGATTTCCAGGCGAATACATCTGCGTTTTCTCGCAAGAACTGAATGAGCATACATTGTTGCTTACCTTTTAAATTAGCTCCGATGTTGGTGGTCTTTTCTTAATTATCGGGCACCAGTTGTATTGGGACAATGGCTCCGGCAACCGTGATTTTCCCGTCGTCTTGCTTCCTCTTTTTACGGGCAATGGTGGAAGTCATCTATTTGGAGCACATCTTCGTTGTGGGGTCATCTGGGTCGGCCGACTCTGTGTCTAGGAAATCATCCACGTTCAGCAAAGGGACTATAGCTTTGTTAGGGAGCTTTACCTTTTCCATGGAGATGGAGTAGCATTCCCAAGACTTCAGAATGTTGCAACGGACCTCTCCGATCTCGTGCGGAATTGGCAGCTTTATAGTTTGGTGATACGTGGAAATTACCGCACAGAAACTTATCATAGTGGGGCGCCCAACAATAATGCTGTAAGCAGAGGGGCTTCGACCACTAGATATTCAATCGTTTGCGTGGCCTTTTTTGGCAATTTCCCCATGAAGGTGACGAGTTTAACCCGCCCCTTGGAGTAGACCTCCGACCCGTCAAAACCTGTCAATGGTGTCTTAATTGGCTCATAGTCAAGCTTATCATTAATATTTATTTTGCGTAAAGTTGAGCAAAAGATAATGTTGGCTGATGTGACCACCAGCGGACAACTCGGCTTTCCTCCGTCCCACGGCATCACTGGTACAAAATTCCTATCACTAAAGGAAACCTCTTGCTCCATCCACTCCTTGCCCGGCTCGATATGAAACACATCCCTTAGGCCATAGAGCTCTCGACCCACCTCTCGCCGTGACCGCGTGCGAGCGGTTTTTGAATCTCCTCCTGCAGGACCTCCTGCAATCATGAATATTTAATTGGTAGGCTGGTTATGGGGGTTCCCTTCCTCAGGCTTCTCGAGGGGCGAATTGCGCCCCCTCCTGGGAGGTGGAGAGTCTCTCGGTTCGAACACTTGGAGGGCTCGTTCGTCCAATTTCTTGACGAATTCCATCAGATGGCCCCTTTGGATCAACCGCTCAACTTCTTCGCGAAAGGCTATGCAGTCAGAAGTCCAGTGCCCAAACTGCATGTGGTTGGCACAAGGCTTGCCCGATTCTTTGGCCTTCTTGGTTTTCTTTAGCTGCTTTGGCTTCTTGAGTAGCCCCCGATCCATGACCTCCTAGATCTCCTCTATGGGGCAGACTAAAGGGGTATAAGCTTTCTTGACTCCGCTGCCCGAGGGCATCTCCCTTTTGAGCCTTTGTTCCGTACGGCTGAAAAGCTTGGAAAGCTCCAACCTAAGTGGGTCAGACCGAGGATGTCGATCGACAGCTTACTTATAAGTTCGCCTCTCGCTCCGGCGCGCTTGCGCTTGCGCTTGCGTGGTTGATCTGACTTCTTCCAACTGCATGAAACGACTGGCGATGGCGATGACCTCTTCCATGTTCTGCGGAGACTGGAGGATGAGCTCGTCAGCGCAATCCCGGTGTCGGATGGCCTTGTGGAGTGAGGTCAGCACGTCAATCCCAGGGTGTTCCACTTTGACAAATGCCTCGTTGAAACGGGCAAAGAAACTTCTCATGGTCTCTCCTGTTGGAAAACACGAATCAGAAAGCAGCGGAAATTTAAAAAATTTCCAACAAAAGGATCTTAGGCTCGCAATCGTGTATCCAAATTCGTAGGGATTAGAAACTTACTTTCTTAATTATCTTTCTTGTCGCGTTTCAAGCCACCCAAGAACGCTCTTCTCGCGGCTTGATCCTCTCTCCTTGGTAAAGCTCGAATCTTCAAACTTCTAACTTGAAGATCTGTAGAGATAGTCCACCAACTTGATCACAATCTAACTAGTAAGGATGCTAGTTCTCTAGTTAGTGTTTAGGCTTAACCTAGGGCTTCGTTTACCTTGGAGAAAGGATGGTGTTCAACACATGAACCAAAAGAATTCTCGATTAGCTCTAAGGGGAGCTCGAGCTCCCCTATTTATAAGAAGGGGAGGACCGAAAATCCTAGTCCTTATGGGCTAGGGTTTTGGTCTCTCTCCTATTACTCGATCATCAAGTATTTTCCAACTTTGACTTTGAATTCTAATTCAAATCAACTTTTAAGAGAGCTAAAATATCCAAACTAATTTTGGATAATTTTATACTTTATTTATTTAAAATAAATAACTTATTTGATCTAATTAATTAATTCGTAATTAATTAACTAGATTATTTTTCTCCAAAATAAGACTTTCTTTTTAATTCAAAATTAAACCAAAGTCTATTAAATAATTAACACATTAATTATTTAATCACCAAATAAATATACACATATATTTACACATGTGTGAGACACGTGTCACAAGGACACGTGTCACTCACGTGAGCCACACGTGTGGTTCACACGTGTGGAACCCTCTTGGCCCGATTAACTCGTTTAATCTTTTTAAATCCTCAACTCATGTAACCAAGTTGTTGTGTGTGACCCTCTAGGTTCTCAATTCAATTAGCAGTGACCCTAATTAATTAATTCACTAATTAATTAATCAATCCACAGATTAAACGACCATAGTCTAGCAACAGGTGTTTAACCCCTAGCTGAATTGGAATGTTCAGATTCGACAGAACCTTTAAGTCATTGATTCATGTGAGATACAATCCTCCTACTCACTATCTCTCAACCAAGATCTAGGGTAAGAGAATAATCAGAACCCTAATAATCTGGTCTTAAAGCTAAGTGCATTTCATATCCATTTGATCTCAATCCAAGAAACCCTTTTCTTGATGTCTTGATCTACTGCCTTGGCCAAGGACTCCATATGGCATATGAATGACTTACACAATAAGAGATCACCTTGCAAATGCAAGTGTAGGTCCTTTCTTGATTCTCATTCACTTTCATGAATCACTTGTGCAGCCCCAGCATAAGCCTTGAATCAGTTGTCTAAGGCGACACCCTTAAAGCTTATACCTAAGACTACAGAGTTAACTCATAAAGTGACAAGGAACCTTAAGTCTAAGGATTAAATAATCACATCAATGACTCGTGAGATATTTCCTAATCTAGAAGTTTCTATTTCCTGAAATAGAAACTTCCTTTCCCATTTAGGAATGTTCTCACACGGGGCACCTCAGTGAACTTACTTATTGAAGTAAGCACCCTCATGTATCACGCACGTATCAACTATACACTTTGCACCTCTATGAAACAAGGTGGTCCTTCTTAAGGGTGTGATCCCACAAGCAAGCCTTAGAGGAGTCAGGTTGACACTCCCACTGTCTGTAGGACTCATCGGCTTGGAGTATTTTACTAATCATGACTTATGTGATATAGGGCTCGTTTCATGAACCATTTCACCTAAATGGTAGAGTCCTAAAGTCATCAGGATTAGGGGAGTTCTCATACATGCACAGATAAAGTAAACGCATACCAAACAAGAGCATATAAAGAAGTGTTGCCTCAATTCGTTATTTCATTCAAAGATTATCTGTGATTACAATAAGGAAAAGCACAAAGCGGATATACAATCGGCTTTCTTGGGCACTATTCCTAACAATCTCCCACTTGCCCGTCAAAGCCATTCAAAAGCTATTCTAAGTCCCATCTTCTGAAGATGACCTTGGAAAGCTTCTCGACTAAGGGGTTTAGTAAGTGGATCTGCCACGTTCTCTGTTGATGTGACCCCTCTCAATTTGCACATCTCCTCTTTTGATAATATCACGGATTAGGTGATACTTCCTCATAATGTGCTTGGTCCGTTGGTGAGATCTTGGTTCTCTTGCTTGAGCAACCGCCCCAGTGTTGTCACAAAACACAGTAATGGGGTCTTTGATGCTAGGAACAACATTCAACTCTTGAATGAAGTTTCTAATCCAAACACATTCCTTAGCTGCATCATTTGCAGCCAAGTATTCGGCCTCAGTGGTCGAATC
Organism: Lantana camara; assembly: GCA_037501455.1. NCBI lineage: Eukaryota > Viridiplantae > Streptophyta > Magnoliopsida > Lamiales > Verbenaceae > Lantana > Lantana camara. The sequence continues at coordinate 20,774,374 of CM074855.1, read as the reverse complement.
TGCAGTGGTCGTTTGCTTGGAACTCTTCCAACTCACTGCTCCGCCGTTTAGGCAGAAAATGTATCCTGACATTGACTTAAAATCATCTAAGTCAGATGCAAAGCTTGCGTCGTAGTATCCTTCGACAGTAAGATCTTTCTGACCTCCGTAAACTAAGAATAAGTCTTTAGTACTTTTCAAGTACTTAAGAATATTCTTCACGGCAGCCCAGTGACCATCTCCTGGGTCAGATTGGAAACGACTTGTTACACTAAGTGCATAAGCCACATCCGGTCGAGTACATAACATTACATACATTATGCTACCTATTGCTGATGCATAAGGTGTATGAGTCATTCTTTCCTTCTCAAGGTTAGTCTTAGGACACATCTTCTTAGAAAGACATGTGCCTACACTCATAGGAAGGTTCTTAACCTTTGCTGACTCCATATTGAATCTCTTCAATACTTTGTCAATGTACATCGACTGTGATAGTCCTATTAACCTTCTAGATCTATCTCGATAGATTTTAATTCCAAGGATATAGGACGCATCACCAAGATCTTTCATCTCGAATTGGTTCGATAACCATAACTTAGTCACTTTCATGTCATCCTTTGAATTCCCAATAAGAAGGATGTCATTAACATAAAGTACTAAGAATTGCACTGAGGTCTCTAATTCCTTTCTATACACACATGATTCATTCAAAATTTGAATGAAGCCAAATGCTTTGACTGATTCATCAAATCGAATGTTCCAATTCCTAGAAGCCTGTTTCAATCCATAGATTGATATTTGGAGTTTGCAAACCTTTTGCTCACTCCCACTGAATGTGAAACCTATGGGTTGCTCCATATAGATGTCTTTATCAATGTCACCATTGAGAAAGGCAGTTTTCACATCCATTTGCCATATCTCGTAGTCATAATACGCAGCAATGACAAGCATGATCCAAATAGACTTTTGCATTGCAACTGGCGAAAAGGTTTCATCAAAGTCCACGCCGGGTCTTTGAGTGAATCCTTTTGCAACCAGTCTTGCTTTGTAGGCTACAATGCTTCCATCAACTCCAAGCTTTCTCTTAAAGATCCATTTGCAACCTATGGGTTTGACACCATCAGGCAAATCTACCAAGGTCCAAACTTGGTTGGAGTTTATGGAGTCCATTTCGGATTTCATGGCTTCTATCCACTGTTCAGAGTTAGAATCTGAAAGTGCCTCCTCATATGTTAAAGGATCATTATCCTTTTGAGAGATTTCACAGAAGAATCCATACCATCTCTCCGGCTATCTAGGAGTGCGTTCAGAACGCCTTAGAGAAGGATTTACATGTGTATCAAAATTCGTGATTGGTTGTTGTTGATCAGAAGGGGACGTTTCTTCAGTGGGTGGTGTGGGATCACTTTGTACTTCTTCTAATTCTACGATCTTGCCTTTCTTTTCTTTAAGGAGCGGTTCCTCCAGAAAAGTGGCATTTCTGGAAACAAACACCTTTTGCTCAGATTGATCATAGAAGTAGTATCCTATGGATTCCTTAGGATAACCTACAAAGTAGCATAAGTTAGAACGAGATTCTAACTTGTCTCCCACTGTCCTCTTCACGTAAGCAGGACAACCCCAAATTCTTAAGTAAGAATAACTAGGGATTTTACCATGCCACATTTCAAAGGGCGTTTTAGGGACTGACTTAGAGGGAACTAGATTCAAAATCTTTGCTGCACTTTCTTGGGCATAACCCCAGAAAGAAGGTGGTATGTCAGTGAAACTCATCATGGAACGAACCATATCAAGTAGAGTTCGATTCATTCTCTCAGAAACTCCATTAAGTTGAGGAGTTCCCGAAGTAGTCCACTGAGAGATAATCCCATTATCTTTGAGATGATTAAGGAATTCTTCACTAAGATACTCGCCTCCTCGATCAGATTGAAGTGCTTTGATCTTGTGACCAGTTTGGTTCTCAACCTCCTTTTGAAATTCTAAGAATTTCTCAAAAGCTTCAGATTTATACTTCATTAAGTATACATAACCATACCGGCTAAAGTCATCAGTAAAGGTTATGAAATACTGATGATTGTTTCTAGTGCTTACACTAAGCGGTCCACAAACATCAGAATGGATCAAATCCAAAACCTTAGTGGCACGTTCTACAGTTCCTTTAAAAGGGACTTTGGACATTTTTCCTTTAAGACAGGATTCGCAAGAAGTCAACTCTTTGAGATCATTTTCAGAGAATGATCCTAAAGTGTTTATCTTGCTAATTTTGTTCTTGGAAATGTGTCCTAATCTAGTGTGCCATAAGGGAGCTGAAACTTTGTCATCTCTCTTACGTTTAGTTTCTCGTTGTATATTCATAATATTGATATTCTGAGTTAGATAAAGTCCATTACTTAGAGTACCGATGTGAACGGAAGAGTTGTTCCGTTTGATAAAGTATTTACCATTCTTAATATAAGTTTCATAACCTTCACAATCTAAAATTGAAACTGAAATTATATTACGAATAATGCTCGGTACATAAAGGACTTTATTTAAGACTAACTCAAAACTACCTAAATCTAATCTAATTGTGCCTAAAGCTCGAGCCTCAACGTTTGAGCCATCGCCGATATTCAAGACACATTCTCCTTCTCTGAGTTGTCGAACCTCATTTAGCATCTGTACATCATTACAGATATGAGCTCCACAACCGGTATCAAGTACACAAGAACTAGAATTAATAGAAAGATTTACTTCAACGAGAAACATACCTTTCTTTAGGGTAGCCTTGTACTCTGGTAGTTTCTCCTCCAATGTCCCGCTTTGCCACAATGGAAGCAAACATCCTCTTTCTGATCACGCTTCTTCTTTTGGGCCTTCCCCTTCGAAACGCCACCAGTGGGCCTAAGGGGTTTCTTCATCTTCTTTTGGGCTTTCTTGCCTTTACCTTTAGAAGGCCCAAAAGAGGAAGACGGAGCTTTCACCATCAAAACCTTATTGTTGATAACGTGCTTAATTTCCTATTTTTCGTATTTTTGGGGCTGCATTTTTGAGCTTAAATTGTATATATATTGGTGCTTTTAATGGATTTTCATGTTTTAGTGGGACAGGGTCTTGGAAGTAATATTTGGATTAATTGTTGCTAAATACGGCGAGAATTCAATTTTGGGAAATCTGGTGCCAATTTGATGACGTGCGTGCATGAGGAAAGGAAGAAGTGCGGATCTAAAGTCAAATCATAGAGGCCGAATTGTTTTTGAGATGGGCCTGCTTGTTGGAGAATTATGTTGGCTTTAAGGATTAACTTGTGGAAGGGCCTTATTGCTGATGTTGGCCCAACGCTTGGAATTAATTACCTGGGCCCAGGAGTGTGGGTTGCTTAGGAAATCAGATTGGAGAATGAGTCTTGGACGCCAAGTTTAACGTGAAGGAATATAATCCTTTTTAGAGAAGGATTTGGAGAAATATTCAACTGGATGGCCAAGTCTTGTGATGGCTATATAATTCCGTCTTTGGGAGCAGATTAGATATACAAACTTTGATACACCTTTCTTCACACGCAGCAACTTGAAGACGTCCGACATCCGAGAGCATCGAGATCAATTCTTTTTCTTTTGTTAATTAGTTTATGCTTTTATTTATTTTTATGTTTTGGACATCATGATTATGAGTAGCTAATTCGTTTAATACTTAGCTAGGATATTATAGTTTAGTTTTTGACACCATGAGACCTAAGTGTTTTTCATAATTCAATTTAAATTCAAGTATTTATTAATCCTCCGCGTGCAGTGTTGATCGTGATTTATTTACTTAGTTAATTAGGGCCCGATTTTCTAAGTAAGTTTGTTGCGTATTGCCAATCTTGATTGCATGAAGTTTTATGTAATGCTTGATAGATAATTAGTGGTGCATTAATAAGAAGGATTGGTTGCAGTTCTCAACTTATTTAGGGGATTAATAATCTAATTTAAATTTAGCACGTGTCGTGACTAGGTTGATTAGGGTTAGTGTTTTCTTAAATCTTAATGCTGTTGATTCATTAAATCCCGTCGAGGGTCTCTAGGGGTTGTGAATTGATTAGGGAATAACTGTCGAGTGTCTCTAGGTTGTTCTAATATTTAAGAGAAAACGAGTCGGAGTCGAGTGTCTCTATCTGCTATAGCTAACCTATTTGGAAGAATTGAATTTATTATTGAGTCCGTGATTGATGTCTGAACTGAATTATAATTCCTAGCTAGGTATTGCTTTCCACCTGATTGTTTAAACCCTATTTCCAACGTGTCAGTTATTTATTTTAATCTAGTTTTATTTAATTGTTTTCTTAGTAGTTAGTAGAAGTTAAATCTAAAACCCCCCTCCTAATTTAGTCGGTTAGTTTATCACACGTTTTCCCTGCGAGTAATTAGAATTATTTCCAACCAGTCTCTGTGGATTCGACCCATTTGCACTAAACTCTGTTTAGCTGTGAACCGGATATTTATTTATTTTGGCAAATTCGACACTTGTCAAATTTTGGCACCGTTGCTGGGGACTGGTGCTAATCGAATTTAATTCTTTTTATGAACAGGAGCATTCGTGGAGTTGACGAGCCTATTTTCGATCCGGAGATCGAAAAAACCGCAAAATCGTTAAGGAAACAGACCAAAACATGTAAGAAGCTCACGGGAAAATCCAGTTTGAACCAATCTGAAGAGTCCAGCACTGATTCGGAACATCTAGAAAACGAACAGAAGGGTTTGACCGTAGAGTTTGACCGTACCTTAACGATGGCAGTACAAGAACGTCGTACCATGGAGGATCTGGTACGCCCTGACAACGCCCAACAGCCCCTCTGTATCACTTTTCCAGAGGTGGGTGCTGGCTTCGAGCTAAAGACAGGAACAATTCACCTACTCCCCATCTTTCGCGGTCTAGAAAACGAAAACCCACACCAACATCTGAGCAAGTTTCACACGGTCTGCTGCTCAACAAAGCGTCACGGTTCGCTTTAGTGAATATGTTTGATGGGAGTGATGTTTCAATTGATTTTTATTTCCCTCGAGGACAAGTGAATGGACAAGTGTGGGGGAATTTGATAACGTGCTTAATTTCCTATTTTTCGTATTTTTAGGGCTGCACTTTTGAGCTTAAATTGTATATATATTGGTGCTTTTAATGGATTTTCATGTTTTAGTGGGACAGGGACTTGGAAGTAATATTTGGACTAATTATTGCTAAATACCGCGAGAATTCAATTTTGGGAAATCTGGAGCCAATTTGATGACGTGCGTGCGTGAGGAAAGGAAGAAGTGCGGATCTAAAGTCAAATCATAGAGGCCGAATTGTTCTTGAGATGGGCCTGCTTGTTGGAGAATTATGTTGGCTTTAGGGAGTAACTTGTGGAAGGGCCTTGTTGCTGATGTTGGCCCAGCGCTTGGAATTAATTACCTGGGCCCAGGAGTGTGGGTTGCTTAGGAAATCAGATTGGAGAATGAGTCTTGGACGCCAAGTTTAACGTGAAGGAATATAATCCTTTTTAGAGAAGGATTTGGAGAAATATTCAACTGGATGGCCAAGTCTTGTGATGGCTATATAATTCCGTCTTTGGGAGCAGATTAGATATACAAACTTTGATACACCTTTCTTCACACGCAGCAACTTGAAGACGTCCGACATCCGAGAGCATCGAGATCAATTCTTTTTCTTTTGTTAATTAGTTTATGCTTTTATTTATTTTTATGTTTTGGACATCATGATTATGAGTAGCTAATTCGTTTAATACTTAGCTAGGATATTATAGTTTAGTTTTTGACATCATGAGACCTAAGTGTTTTTCATAATTCAATTTAAATTCAAGTATTTATTAATCCTCCGCGTGCAGTGTTGATCGTGATTTATTTACTTAGTTAATTAGGGCCCGATTTTCTAAGTAAGTTTGTTGCGTATTGCCAATCTTGATTGCATGAAGTTTTATGTAATGCTTGATAGATAATTAGTGGTGCATTAATAAGAAGGATTGGTTGCAGTTCTCAACTTATTTAGGGGATTAATAATCTAATTTAAATTTAGCACGTGTCGTGACTAGGTTGATTAGGGTTAGTGTTTTCTTAAATCTTAATGCTGTTGATTCATTAAATCCCGTCGAGGGTCTCTAGGGGTTGTGAATTGATTAGGGAATAACTGTCGAGTGTCTCTAGGTTGTTCTAATATTTAAGAGAAAACGAGTCGGAGTCGAGTGTCTCTATCTGCTATAGCTAACCTATTTGGAAGAATTGAATTTATTATTGAGTCCGTGATTGATGTCTGAACTGAATTATAATTCCTAGCTAGGTATTGTTTTCCACCTGATTGTTTAAACCCTATTTCCAATGTGTCAGTTATTTATTTTAATCTAGTTTTATTTAATTGTTTTCTTAGTAGTTAGTAGAAGTTAAATCTAAAACCCCCCTCCTAATTTAGTCGGTTAGTTTATCACACGTTTTCCCTGCGAGTAATTAGAATTATTTCCAACCAGTCTCTGTGGATTCGACCCATTTGCACTATACTCTGTTTAGCTGTGAACCGGATATTTATTTATTTTGGCAAATTCGACACTTGTCAAATTTTGGCACCGTTGCTGGGGACTGGTGCTAATCGAATTTAATTCTTTTTATGAACAGGAGCATTCGTGGAGTTGACGAGCCTATTTTCGATCCGGAGATCGAAAAAACCGCAAAATCGTTAAGGAAACAGACCAAAACACGTAAGAAGCTCACGGGAAAATCCAGTTTGAACCAATCTGAAGAGTCCAGCACTGATTCGGAACATCTAGAAAACGAACAGAAGGGTTTGACCGTAGAGTTTGACCGTACCTTAACGATGGCAGTACAAGAACGTCGTACCATGGAGGATCTGGTACGCCCTGACAACGCCCAACAGCCCCTCTGTATCACTTTTCCAGAGGTGGGTGCTGGCTTCGAGCTAAAGACAGGAACAATTCACCTACTCCCCATCTTTCGCGGTCTAGAAAACGAAAACCCACACCAACATCTGAGCAAGTTTCACACGGTCTGCTGCTCAACAAAGCCTCACGGTTCGCTTTAGTGAATGTGTTTGATGGGAGTGATGTTTCAATTGATTTTTATTTCCCTCGAGGACAAGTGAATGGACAAGTGTGGGGGAATTTGATAACGTGCTTAATTTCCTATTTTTCGTATTTTTAGGGCTGCACTTTTGAGCTTAAATTGTATATATATTGGTGCTTTTAATGGATTTTCATGTTTTAGTGGGACAGGGACTTGGAAGTAATATTTGGACTAATTATTGCTAAATACCGCGAGAATTCAATTTTGGGAAATCTGGAGCCAATTTGATGACGTGCGTGCGTGAGGAAAGGAAGAAGTGCGGATCTAAAGTCAAATCATAGAGGCCGAATTGTTCTTGAGATGGGCCTGCTTGTTGGAGAATTATGTTGGCTTTAGGGATTAACTTGTGGAAGGGCCTTGTTGCTGATGTTGGCCCAGCGCTTGGAATTAATTACCTGGGCCCAGGAGTGTGGGTTGCTTAGGAAATCAGATTGGAGAATGAGTCTTGGACGCCAAGTTTAACGTGAAGGAATATAATCCTTTTTAGAGAAGGATTTGGAGAAATATTCAACTGGATGGCCAAGTCTTGTGATGGCTATATAATTCCGTCTTTGGGAGCAGATTAGATATACAAACTTTGATACACCTTTCTTCACACGCAGCAACTTGAAGACGTCCGACATCCGAGAGCATCGAGATCAATTCTTTTTCTTTTGTTAATTAGTTTATGCTTTTATTTATTTTTATGTTTTGGACATCATGATTATGAGTAGCTAATTCGTTTAATACTTAGCTAGGATATTATAGTTTAGTTTTTGACATCATGAGACCTAAGTGTTTTTCATAATTCAATTTAAATTCAAGTATTTATTAATCCTCCGCGTGCAGTGTTGATCGTGATTTATTTACTTAGTTAATTAGGGCCCGATTTTCTAAGTAAGTTTGTTGCGTATTGCCAATCTTGATTGCATGAAGTTTTATGTAATGCTTGATAGATAATTAGTGGTGCATTAATAAGAAGGATTGGTTGCAGTTCTCAACTTATTAAGGGGATTAATAATCTAATTTAAATTTAGCACGTGTCGTGACTAGGTTGATTAGGGTTAGTGTTTTCTTAAATCTTAATGCTGTTGATTCATTAAATCCCGTCGAGGGTCTCTAGGGGTTGTGAATTGATTAGGGAATAACTGTCGAGTGTCTCTAGGTTGTTCTAATATTTAAGAGAAAACGAGTCGGAGTCGAGTGTCTCTATCTGCTATAGCTAACCTATTTGGAAGAATTGAATTTATTATTGAGTCCGTGATTGATGTCTGAACTGAATTATAATTCCTAGCTAGGTATTGTTTTCCACCTGATTGTTTAAACCCTATTTCCAACGTGTCAGTTATTTATTTTAATCTAGTTTTATTTAATTGTTTTCTTAGTAGTTAGTAGAAGTTAAATCTAAAACCCCCCTCCTAATTTAGTCGGTTAGTTTATCACACGTTTTCCCTGCGAGTAATTAGAATTATTTCCAACCAGTCTCTGTGGATTCGACCCATTTGCACTATACTCTGTTTAACTGTGAACCGGATATTTATTTATTTTGGCAAATTCGACACTTGTCAATTGTCCTTCTTGATCGTGCTTTCAGCATTCACAATGTAACGCCCTAGCTTTCGGTAATTCAGGTATGATCGACACGTGTTCGTTTGACAGTTAGATTTTAATTTTTATTTCATCATTTCTTTAATTTTCCATTTCATGAGACATAATTTTATAAAATTATATTCTTGGCATTTTATTGAAAATTCATATCATATCATATTTATCGCATATATTGAACGTGATTACAATGTGAATTATTTTTCCCGAATGTGATTTAATTCTTTTATGGTCTTAATTGCTCACTTTCATGAATTTGGGATTAAATTGCATTGGACCTAATTGCATAACTTACTAAGTGAAAGGATTTAATTGCAAATTTGGCCATTTCTTCCCCTTCATTAGCAGCATTTCACGTACCATTACATTTCCATTCATACAAACATTTCATCTTTGTTCTTGCTTTCTTTGTTCAACCAAGACAAACCCTTCTTGGAAGAGAGGGAGATTTCATCTTGCAAGCATCATAATTGTGGGATTTGTGATTTTTAAGGCATCATCAACATCATTTCTTCTTCTCATCTCTCATTTCTTTCATTTGAGGTAATTATGGAGAATGGATGAATTCTTTGAATATGTGGTATAGTCAGGGCTTTGTTATGTGTTGGATAAATTGTGTATTGGTTGTTGGAAATATGTTTGTGAACTTTGAGCTCAAGATTGATGCATATAACTTGTGATTTAGGGACTTGGAGCATGAGTGTTGATATGGGTTTGGATTGATGGATTATTGGTGATCTAACATGGAAATGAGTGTTTAAATGAATTGTTATTGATCTCTAAGTTTGCTAGTATATGTGTTGCATCAAATTTATGCATTACATCTTGGTTTGAAGCCATTTTTGTTGTTGTTGTTGTTGTTGTTGCTTCGTTGCTGCTCTGCTTCTGTTCTGCATTTTCTGCTGCTCTCGTATTTTGGGAACGGCCCTTCCCAGCCCCAGTTTAAAACTGGAACGGCCGTTCCCATGATTCTGAGTCAGCTAGGCCAGCGAGACTAGGAACGGTCGTTCCCATTTTGGCCTTTAAGCCGGAAGGGCCGTTCCCAGCTAAAACGTTTTCTTTTTTTAAAAAACGCTGGCGCGTTTCTGAGGGGCCATGGGAACGGCCCTTCCTATTTTCAAAGGGAGGCCGGAACGGCCGTTCCCATAGCGTCTGCCGAGCAAAAAGCTACTGCATAAAAATTGATTTTCACCACCATCATCGAATCACTTCTTTGACCCCTAATTGCTATTATATGATTGCATACATGTCGAAACGCGATATTTTCATGGTACATTGCATTTTTCCCGCCATCTCGTTGCATTTCCGCCATTCGTCATATTTGGTACATTTTGAGTCGTGTTTCACGGACATTTGTCTTTCTTGCACAGACCAGCTTCCTGGTGATGAGGAGCAGGCCCCGTGAGCTGTTTCCTTGGTTGTTTTTGGGTCGTTCAGGTGAGGTTTAATTTTTGATACATAGGACCTGGATAACCCTATGTGGAATTTTAAGCCAAAACCTATCTATATATTTATAGTTTTCAAACGAGATTGGTTTTCAAAAGATTTAGTGAACTATTGATTGATTGATTTGGCGAGTATTGTATTGCACTGTGGGCCCGAGGGTAGTGGCTCGAGCCAACCGGGAAAGCATGGCTGACGGGTAACTCGAGAGCTATCCTCACCAAACTGGGATGACCCCTGAACCCCCTAGGAGATTAGGGGAGGAAGGAATTCCGGGCTTAGGGATTCATGTACCCTCTGCCCAGATTGATTGGATGGTGGGGCCTTGCAATCCCACCATCACCCGGAGGAAGAAGGTGTTATTGAGACTGCTAATTGTGCACAGTAATAAATTGCTTGATCACTTAATCACCTAAGAATTAATTGATTGATTGATTGTACACAGTCGGTGTAAGGTTGGAGAATTGCCCCACTCGCCGGGCCACAAATTGATTGTATTGAATTGGTTAAATTGAAATTGAATTAGTTGTAACCTCGGGCGATAGTATCCCTTTTATTATATTAAATTGTATTGTTTTCCAAAAATTATTACCCGAGAGTATGACTTTCATGTTTGTGCGCTTATATTTATTTATACCCCTCGCTCAGTCTGTGTTGGACTGACACCTCAACTTTTCAGTTGTTTTGCAGGGCGTGCTAGGCGGGAATTTAGAGTCTAGTTGTCTTTAAATTTGGGTCTAGCACACTTCATTCCCACATTTTGTTCATGTATAGCTACTTGGGATATTTTGTATCATGTCTTGTTACCTATTTTGTTTGGAGATGATATTGTATTGATAGTGTAATTGTTGGTACCTATTAGTAAATTAATAAATATGGTACCTATAAGTATTTAATGAATGTTATTGCTTCCGCTTTCATAACTCTGAATTGTTCTACTGATTGTTGGGTTGGTTTTAATTGAGGGTACCCGCCTAGCCTTGTGTCATTTTATTGTCTCCCGTTCGCTATAGCTTTGATTCATGTATGGATTGTCCATTTCATATGTGAATTGGGGCTATAGTGCGGGGGATGTGGTGCCTAGCGTTCTGGGTGCTACATCCTACGGTGGTATCAGAGCCCGGTTGCAAAACCGGGTCTCTAGTGTCGTGTCTTGTGAGTCTAGGTCGCACGGCATAGGAACTAATTGTCAATTTGAGAGTCTTGCATTGTTATTTGATATACTTGAACCTACTTGACTTCTTTGAATTTACTTGAATATGGGGTGAATTGTTGAATTTTGAATTTATGTGCAATTTGTGAATTATTTGCACACATTGGCACCTACTAATCGAACATGCATAATAGTGACTTGATTTCAGGATGGCTCGCGATAGACATCACCGTGATCGTTCTCCTAGACGACGACATCATCGCCGGGAGAGATCACGACCTCCCCCTCCACCTCCTCAGGCTCAGCCACAGGATTTTATGAACGCCGTGGTGGGTCTTATTGATCAGAGAGTCCGGGATTATGTTCCTCCACCACCACCAGTTCCACCACCACAGCCGGGAGGCCAGATTTCATTAGCTTTCAGGGAGTTCCAGAACCAACATCCTCCCAAGTTTTATAAAGGGAATGATATTCAGGCTGAGCAGTGGCTGAAAGAAATTGAGAGGATATGGGAGCTTATCCCGTGTGAGTCCCGGGAGAAGGCCCGATGTACTATTTCTTTGATTCAGGGCGAGGCATATTCATGGTGGGAGAGTGTTCGGATTATGTTAGATGCTGCAGGCGAGGAAGTGAATTGGGCGGTTTTCGTCAGGGAGTTCAAGAACAAGTTCATTCCTCCATCTTCTCGCACTAGAAGATTGAAGGAATTTACAGAACTTAAGCAATGAAGCAGGTCGGTCTCAGAGTATATCGCCGAGTTTGAGAGATTGTCCCGCTATGCTCCTAATATAACGAGTGATGATTTCCATAAGGCGATGCAGTTTGTTCAGGGCCTTAGACCGGATATTCAGGCAGCGATTGAGGCGGTCAACACGAGCACGTGGGTGAAGGCTACCAAGAAGGCATTATTGGTTGAGGATTCAGTGAATGCGAGGCGGTCTACTTACCGTTCAGGTTCAGGTTCGGGCTCAGGGTCTGGATCGGGTTTCAGAGGTGCCGGATCAGGGTATAAGGGTTCAGGTTTGGGTTTTTCTTCAGGCAAGAGGCCGATGGTTTATTCTTCTCCACCACCAGCTCCACAGGGCCCAGGGAAGAAGCCCCGACCAGCAGAACCAGTGATTCGAGCTCCAGTTGCTCCAGCTTTGCCACCACCACCCGAGAGGCCTGCTTGTACCTTCTGTGGACAGAGGACACACATTTATGAGAACTGCAGGAGGCGTCTGGGTTTATGTTTGCTTTGTGGGAGCGACGAGCATATGGCAGACGGATGTCCAGATCGCAGGATGCCACCACCGGGAGCACCGAGACCACTGATCAAGGCTCGTGCTTATGCTTTGGAGGGTGAGCAGCAGGATGCTGATATTGATCCAGCCGCGGTAGTTGAAGGTACCATTTGTATACATGGCACGAACATTCATACGTTGTTTGATCCGGGAGCTACTCACTCCTTTCTTTCGAGTGCTATATCTGTTTCTTTGCCTTTGCCTGTTACTCGCTCTTCTGCATGTTATGTGGTTAGTACTCCGTTTGGTGGTAGTTTAGAATCTGATCGGGTGTTCAGAGAGGTTCCGGTGAGCATCGAGGGTCGAGTTTTCTTGTCAGACTTCATTGAGCTACCGATGACTTGCTATGGATCCATTTTGGGCATGGATTGGTTGTACAGACATTCTGCCACAGTTGATTGTAGAGCGAAGAAAGTTCAGTTAGGATCAGATTTGGTAGTGGGTTGGAGTTCCAAGACTGTGCCTCTACTTTCTTTCTCTGAAGCTCATAAGTTGGTTCGAGAGGGAGCCACGGGTTTCATTGCTTATATTCTCAACAAACCCAAGGATCAAAGTAAGCTGGAAGAACGGAAGTAGTGAAGGAGTTTCCCGAGGTCTTTCCTGAGAAATTGGATTCTTTACCTCCAGAACGGGAAATTGAGTTTGTGATTGATTTGTACCCTAATGCAGAGCCGTACTCCAAGACTCCGTATCGTATGGCTCTGGCCGAGTTGAAAGAATTGAAGACTCAACTTGATGCGTTGTTGGAGATTGGGTGCATTAGACCGAGTTCTTCTCCCTGGGGTGCACCGGTTTTGTTTGTAAAGAAGAAGGACGGAACCTTGAGAATGTGTATAGACTATAGGGAGTTGAACCGGATGACGATCAAGAACAAGTATCCTCTTCCACATATCGAGGAGTTGTTTGACATACTTCAGGGATCGAAAGTCTATTCGAAATTGGATTTGAGACAAGGATACTACCAGCTGCGAATCCGAGCAGGGGATATTTCTAAGACAGGATTTAACACTCTGTACGGGCATTATGAGTTTGTTGTGATGCCGTTTGGTTTGACCAATGCCCTAGCAGCTTTTATGGATATGATGCACAGGATTTTCAGGCCTTTTCTGGATAAGTTTGTGGTCATTTTTATTGATGACATCCTGGTTTTCTCGAAGTCTGCCGAGAAGCATGCAAGACACCTTCAGTTGGTATTGAGGACTTTGAAGGAGCATCAGTTGTTTACCAAATTCAGCAAGTGTGAGTTTTGGATTGACAGGGTGTCCTTCTTGGGTCACGTGATTTCAGGTAATGGTTTGGAAGTTGATCCTTCTAAGATTGAGTCGGTTTTGAAGTGGGAGAAACCTAGGAATGCCTCTGAGATTAGGAGTTTCTTGGGATTGGCAGGTTATTTCCGGAGGTTTGTTAAGGATTTCTCCAAGTTAGCAGCTCCTTTAACCCGGTTGACGAAGAAGAATGTGAAATTTGATTGGAATGAAGATTGTGAGAAGAGTTTCACTTTCTTGAAAGAAAAGTTGGTGTCGCTCCAGTGTTAGCCCTTCCGGAAGGTTCTGAAGGATATGCTGTTTATACGGATGCTTCTAAGGAAGGCTTGGGATATGTGTTGACTCAGAAGGGTAAAGTAATTGCTTATGCATCCCGAAAGTTGAAAGAGCATGAGAAGAATTATCCGACAAATGATCTTGAACTCGCCGCCGTAGTCTTTGCACTTGGAAAGTGGAGACATTATTTGTATAGGGTGTCTTTCGAGATTTTCACCGACCACAAAAGCCTCCAGTATTTATTCACTCAGAAGGATTTGAATATGAGGCAGCGACGTTGGATGGAAAGGGTGGAAGATTATGATTGCACAATTAAGTACCATCCCGGCAAAGCCAACGTGGTCGCCGATGCACTTAGTAGGAAGGTTAGTGTGTCGAGCTTGGAAGTAGGTGAAAGTAGTGGAATCGAGCCAATTGTTTTAAAGGCTCGAGTTTCTAATATTTCGGTCCAGCCAGATTTGAAGCACAGGTTGTTTGAGGCTCAGAGTACGGATATGGAAGTTCAGAGATTGGTAGCTAAGGTAAGAGCTGATCTGGAGTGTCCATTCGGGTTCGATGAAATCGGTCTTCTTCGTTTCAAGAACCGAGTGGTGGTACCCGAAGAGTTGAAACGGGTATTGCTCGAGGAAGCTCACAGATCGGCTTATTCTAACCACCCCGGAGGAAACAAAATGTATAAGGACTTAAGGCAATATTATTGGTGGCGTGGATTGAAGAGGGATGTGGCCGAGTATGTGAAGCATTGTCTCACTTGTCAGAAAGTGAAAGCCGAGCATCAGAAATCGGGAGGTCTTCTTCAGCCGTTACCTATTCCTGAGTGGAAGTGGGAACAGGTGACGATGGATTTCGTGTCCGGATTACCTAAGGTGAAAGGTGGATTTGATGGGATTTGGGTGATTGTAGACCGTTTGACGAAGTCTGCACATTTTCTGCCGGTTCGGATGCCGTATAAGATTCGCAAGCTAGCCGAGCTTTATAATCGGGAGATTGATAGGCTTCACGGGATTCCGATTAGTATAGTTTCTGACAGAGATCCACGGTTCACTTCGAAGTTGTGGCGTGAATTGCAAGAGGTTTTGGGTACGAAGCTCCAGTTTAGTACAACTTTTCATCCTCAGACGGATGGTCAGTCCGAGAGATTAATAAGATATCTCGAGGATTTGCTTAGAGCTTGTTCTTTGGATTTTCAGTCTTCTTGGCATGATCAGCTACCTTTGATTGAATTTACGTACAACAACAGTTTTCAAGCTTCGATTGGAATGGCACCGTATGAGCTACTTTATGGGCGGAAGTGTCGTTCTCCGTTGTTCTTTGACTTGGAAGAGTGGAAATGGACTAAGCAGGAAGGTGTTAAGAAAGGTGAGAAATTGGAAAAACCTTCCAAGGCCGTTGAAGCTATGATTGAGAAAGTCCAATTAATAAAACAACGGATGAAATCAGCTCAGGACAGACAGAAGAGCTACGCCGATCGTCGCAGAAGGGATCTCGAGTTTGAGGTTGGAGACCAGGTATTCTTGAAGGCGTCTCCACGTAAAGGATTTGCTCGGATTGGGAAAGGAGGTAAACTTAAACCTCGTTATTTAGGTCCTTATGAGATTTTGGAAAGAGTTGGAGAAGTTGCTTACAGATTGGACCTACCACCGAGCCTCACGGGGATTCATAATGTATTTCACGTGTCTCAGTTGAGGAAATACTACCCCGATGAAACCGAGATCATTCCTGTTGAAGAAGTGGAATTGGAACCGAGTCTTACCTTTGTTCAGAAACCGGTTAAGATATTGGATAAGAAGTTTCAGGAATTAAGAAACCGGAAGATTCCCATGGTTAAGGTTCTTTGGAGAAGTGACAAGACCGAAGAAGTTACGTGGGAGACCGAAGACAAAATGAGACGGTTCCATCCAGAGTTGTTCCCTTCCGATCAGTGAATCTGGGGGCCAGATTCTTTTAAGGAGGGAGGCTTGTAACGCCCCAGCTTTCGGTAATTCAGGTATGATCGACACGTGTGCGTTTGAGAGTTAGATTTTAATTTTTATTTGATCATTTCTTTAATTTTCCATTTCATGAGACATAATTTTATAAAATTATATTCTTGGCATTTTATTGAAAATTCATATCATATCATATTTATCGCATATATTGAACGTGATTACAATGTGAATTATTTTTCCCGAATGTGATTTAATTCTTTTATGGTCTTAATTGCTCACTTTCATGAATTTGGGATTAAATTGCATTGGACCTAATTGATTAATTGTTATGGAAATGGACCTAATTGCATAACTTACTAAGTGAAAGGGTTTAATTGCAAATTTGGCCATTTCTTCCACTTCATTAGCAGCATTTCATGTACCATTACATTTCCATTCATACAAACATTTCATCTTTGTTCTTGCTTTCTTTGTTCAACCGAGACAAACCCTTCTTGGAAGAGAGGGAGATTTCATCTTGCAAGCATCATAATTGTGGGATTTGTGATATTTGAGGCATCATCAACATCATTTCTCCTTCTCATCTCTCATTTCTTTCATTTGAGGTAATTATGGAGAATGGATGAATTCTTTGAATATGTGGTATAGTTAGGGCTTTGTTATGTGTTGGATAAATTGTGTATTGGTTGTTGGAAATATGTTTGTGAACTTTGAGCTCAAGATTGATGCATATAACTTGTGATTTAGGGACTTGGAGCATGAGTGTTGATATGGGTTTGGATTGATGGATTATTGATGATCTAACATGGAAATGAGTGTTTAAATGAATTGTTATTGATCTCTAAGTTTGCTAGTATATGTGTTGCATCAAATTTATGCATTACATCTTGGTTTGAAGCCATTTTTGTTGTTGTTGTTGTTGCTTCATTGCTGCTCTGCTTCTGTTCTGCATTTTCTGCTGCTCTCGTATTTTGGGAACGGCCCTTCCCAGCCCCAGTTTAAAACTGGAACGGCCCTTCCCATGATTCTGAGTCAGCTAGGCCAACGAGACTAGGAACGGCCGTTCCCATTTTGGCCTTTAAGCCGGAAGGGTCGTTCCCAACTAAAACGTTTTCCCTTTTTAAAAAACGCTGGTGCATTTCTGAGGGGCCATGGGAACGGCCCTTCTCATTTTCAAAGGGAGGCCAGAACGGCCGTTCCCATAGCGTCTGGAGAGCAAAAAGCTACTGCATAAAAATTGATTTTCACCACCATCATCCAATCACTTCTTTGACCCCTAATTGCTATTATATGATTGCATACATGTCGAAACGCGATATTTTCATGGTACATTACATTTTTCCCGCCATCTCGTTGCATTTTCGCCGTTCGTCATATTTGGTACATTTTGAGTCGTGTTTCACGGACATTTGTCTTTCTTGCACAGACCAGCTTCCTGGTGACGAGGAGCAGGCCCCGTGAGCTATTTCCTTGGTTGTTTTTGGGTCGTTCAGGTGAGGTTTAATTTTAGATACATAGGACCCGTATAACCCTATGTGAAATTTTAAGCCAAAACTTATCTATATATTTATAGTTTTCAAACGAGATTGGTTTTCAAAAGATTTAGTGAACTATTGATTGATTGATTTGGCGAGTATTGTATTGCACTGTGGGCCCGAGGGTAGTGGCTCGAGCCAACCGGGAAAACATGGGCTGACGGGTAACTCGAGAGCTATCCTCACCAAACTGGGATGACCCCTGAACCCCCTAGGAGATTAGGGGAGGAAGGAATTCCGGGCTTAGGGATTCATGTAACCTCTGCCCAGATTGATTGGATGGTGGGGCCTTGCAATCCCACCATCACCCGGAGGAAGAAGGTGTTATTGAAACTGCTAATTGTACACAGTAATAAATTGCTTGATCACTTAATCACCTAAGAATTAATTGATTGATTGATTGTACACAGTCGGTGTAAGGTTGGAGAATTGCCCCACTCGCCGGGCCACAAATTGATTGTATTGAATTGGTTAAATTGAAATTGAATTAGTTGTAACCTCGGGCGATAGTATCCCTTTTATTATATTAAATTGTATTGTTTTCCAAAAATTATTACCCGAGAGTATGACTTTCATGTTTGTACGCTTATATTTATTTATACCCCTCGCTCAGTCTGTGTTGGACTGACACCTCAACTTTTCAGTTGTTTTGCAGGGCGTGCTAGGCGGGAATTTAGAGTCTAGTTGTCTTTAAATTTGGGTCTAGCACACTTCATTCCCACATTTTGTTCATGTATAGCTACTTGGGATATTTTGTATCATGTCTTGTTACCTATTTTGTTTGGAGATGATATTGTATTGATAGTGTAATTGTTGGTACCTATTAGTAAATAAATAAATATGGTACCTATAAGTATTTAATGAATGTTATTGCTTCCGCTTTCATAACTCTGAATTGTTCTACTGATTGTTGGGTTGGTTTTAATTGAGGGTACCCGCCTAGCCTTGTGTCATTTTATTGTCTCCCGTTCGCTATAGCTTTGATTCATGTATGGATTGTCCATTTCATATGTGGATTGGGGCTATAGTGCGGGGGATGTGGTGCCTAGTGTTCCGGGTGCTACACCCAAGCTGACTAATCAGCTCAGCTACATTAGCACCAGCATGATTCATGTTGAAGTTAAGGACAAATGGGTTGAATGATGGTGGGAGCGAAGCTAGCAACAAGTCCACTGAAAGCTCATCTTTCAGTGGCATGTCCATGGAAGCAAGTTTCTCAGTAAGGGCGAGAAACTTGAGTCCATACTCATGGACACTGGAACCTTCCCTCATTCTTAAGTGGAACAATTCCTTTGAAGTGTTATACCTTGTAACACGTTCATGAGAGCGGTAAAGTTGCTCTAAGTGGTCGTAAATCTCCCAAGCAAATTCCATGGCCTCATGTTGCCTTTGCAAGTCCGGAGACATGTTAGCCAACATAAGGCAACGGGCTTGGAGATTATCATCCTTCCACTTCTGGATCGCGTCCCGCTCGGCCCGAGTGGGAGCCTCCCCTTCGGGACTAGGCTCCCCTTCGAAGAGAACATAAGTTCTCTTCTCAGAATCTAAAATGATTTTTAGATTCCTCAGCCAATCAGAATAGTTGGGACCAGTCAACTTGTTTGACTCGAGGATCGATACAAGAGGGTTTTTGGTTGCCATTTCAAAACACGTAGAGAATCACAGAATCTACGACCTAAATGGTAAAACAGAGAACTAGTGAGCATGCTGAATTATAACGATATACAAAAGATAAGGTCTTTAATCTAATTTAGCTCCCACTGTTTTTCAAAGATCTATAATTCCCAAAGATCTAAGAGGAACACGTTTCCCAATGGGTACTAAGATCCTAGGCATTTTACCTCGAACCCACGACTCGCGGACATTCTAAGTAAGAACCCTAGGTAGGTACAACTTACCAATTCTAACACCTTTAGAACTCTTAGTAATTGTTTTTTTGCATCACCTATCTTTCAATATGGACCCACGACTCGTGCGACATCCATATTTACTTAGGCGTTAAGCTAGACCCATCAATCATAAGATCATGATCAAAACTTAGTTCGAACGACCCACGACTCGCGGACATCGCCCTTGCCAAAATTGATCACGAAATATTGATCATTTAAAATGATCAATTAGGTAACTAAGAACTAATAAGCTCCACTAGCTATCCCACGACTCGTGGACAATAACTAGCTTCACTTACTAAACTTAAAACCTATTGATGGAATGCTAGGAATTTAATTCAAAATTTGCATCTCGAATTAAACACCTATTTGTTCGAAATTAGCTTAATATTTAATGGGAATTTTCAAATCAACCGGAGCGTTGTCCGGTTCGACCTCACCAACATATATGTTATCCAATTTTATTAGTCTTGATTAATGCAAGTACAACTTAAATGTATTTCAAACAAGCACATAAACAGATAACATGTCCTAGCATGATACTAACATGTAATGATCATGGGTTCTACCTATCTTATGCGTGATGTGTGAGAGCCACTCCACAATCACAAGTTCTAACATACATGCCACATAAACAGTTTAAATCACATAAGGGAAAACGGTAACAAAATACGAGCCCTATCTCTATTACATTTTCACAATTGAGATTCCCCTCCCTAACATTTTGAGGGGTCTTCACTTATGGCCTCCTTGTTACTTGAATGTGGTCCATCTTACTCCATGGGTGCATTGCCTCCAAAATGAAAATAAAACCTCACCACCTATCTCTACTCTCAAATTAAAAGAAAAGGACATAAAGTAATAAGGCTCAATCTTCATATTGGCCTTAGAAAATTACACGAGGCATACCCCGGCCTCAAAACAGTAATATGGAAAGCCACATAATAAATCACATAACAGTACGCAAATAAGTGAGGCTCCAACCTCAATTGAAAAACGCAACTATAGGGCTCCAACCCCAATTTAAACCATCCATGTGCATAAATTAAAACCATACATAAGTCTAAACCCATGATCACCTAACATGCTTTTGCGAGAATTTAAATTTAGCCAATAAATTAAAATTCCCGTTTCAAGTCTTAATGACTTAAAACACGACTTGATGCGAGTCTTATTTATAACAGTTTTCAATAAATCCAAAATTAACAAAAACAAATAAAATACCAATTAATTTCTGAAAATTAATAATTTTATCAAAGATGTATTTTCCCAAAATATAAACCGTTTCTATTTCTCAAAAATCCCAATTTTAAGTTTTATTCAAAAATTAAAATAAATATTCAAAAATAAAATTTTAAAATAAAAATAAAAATTGGGACTGGATTGCACGAAATACGAAAACGGATCACGAGAAAAACGGGGGTCGTATGCGAAGAAGACCGCACCCATGCGGTGCGCGCGACAGCCGCACGAGTGAGCGCGCACGTTGCGCGCTGCTGCGTGTGGTCCTCCCGCATGCTTGCAGGAGGGCGGCGGCGGGCGGCCTTTCTCGGCCAGCCCTGGGCGGGCGCGCCTAGGCGCACTCGGAACGCCTCCCGCGCGGTTGCGGGAGGGAGTAGGCGCACGGCCTGCGCGCGCCTAGGACAGACAGGAGGCGGCGTGGGGTTTCTCGTGTTCGTCTTAATCCGGGTTTCCGTTTTGTGTTTTCGTTCAAAAGCAAAACCAATCCAAGAAATCCAAAAACAGTTTATGTAGTTTCAAATCTGAAACAGTTTTCAAAACGAATTTTACAAAACAATTTTCAGAAACTTTCAGGAAAAATACAGTTTCGTAATTCAGGCTTTCTAAAACAATTACAAATACTCAATCGCATCAAGCCTAAGAATTTCTACCAAATTCAGAATAATTGAGACGAATCAGAAACACGATTAACGAGGTGGCTTTGATACCACTTGTTCGAAAACACGAATCAGAAAGCAGCGGAAATTTAAAAAATTTCCAACAAAAGGATCTAAGGCTCGCAATCGTGTATCCAAATTCATAGGGATTAGAAACTTACTTTCTTAATTATCTTTCTTGAAGCGTTTCAAGCCACCCAAGAACGCTCTTCTCGTGGCTTGATCCCATCTCCTTGGTAAAGCTCGAATCTTCAAACTTCTAACTTAAAGCTCTCTAGAGATAGTCTACCAACTTGATCACAATCTAACTAGCAAGGATGCTAGTTCTCTAGTTAGTGTTTAGGCTTAACCTAGGGTTTCGTTTATCTTGGAGAAAGGATAGTGTTCAACACATGAACCAAAAGAATTCTCGATTAGCTCTAAGGGGAGCTCGAGCTCCCCTATTTATAAGAAGGGGAGGACCGAAAATCCTAGTCCTTATGGGCTAGGGTTTTGGTCTCTCTCTCCTATTACTTGATCATCAAGTATTTTCCAACTTTGACTTTGAATTCTAATTCAAATCAACTTTTAAGAGAGCTAAAATATCCAAACTAATTTTGGATAATTTTATACTTTATTTATTTAAAATAAATAACTTATTTTATCTAATTAATTAATTCGTAATTAATTAACTAGATTATTTTTCTCCAAAATAAGACTTTCTTTTTAATTCAAAATTAAACCAAAGTTTATTAAATAATTAACACATTAATTATTTAAACACCAAATAAATATACACATATATTTACACACGTGTGAGACACGTGTCACTCACGTGAGCCACACGTATGGTTCACACGTGTGGAACCCTCTTGGCCCGATTAACTCGTTTAATCTTTTTAAAGCCTCAACTCATGTAACCAAGTTGTTGTGTGTGACCCTCTAGGTTCTCAATTCAATTAGCAGTGACCCTAATTAATTAATTCACTAATTAATTAATCAGTCCACAGATTAAACGACCATAGTCTAGCAACAGGTGTTTAACCCCTAGCTGAATTGGAATGTACAGATTCGACAGAACCTTTAAGTCATTGATTCATGTGAGATACAATCCTCCTACTCACTATCTCTCAACCAAGATCTAGGGTAAGGGAATAATCAGAACCCTAATAATCTGGTCTTAAAGCTAAGTGCATTTCATATCCATTTGATCTCAATCCAAGAAACCCTTTTCTTGATGTCTTGATCTACTGCCTTGGCCAAGGACTCCATATGGCATATGAATGACTTACACAATAAGAGATCACCTTGCAAATGCAAGTGTAGGTCATTTCTTGATTCTCATTCACTTTCATGAATCACTTGTGCAGCCCCAGCATAAGCCTCATCAGTTGTCTAAGGCGACACCCTTTAAAGCTTATACCTAAAGACTACAGAGTTAACTCATAAAGTGACAAGGAACCTCAAGTCTAAGGATTAATTAATCACATCAATAACTCTTGAGATATTTCCTAATCTGGAAGTTTCTATTTCCTGAAATAGAAACTTCCTTTCCCATTTAGGAATGTTCTCACACGGGGCACCTCAGTGAACTTACTTATTGAAGTAAGCACCCTCATGTATCACGCACGTATCAACTATACACTTTGCACCTCCATGAAACAAGGTGGTCCTTCTTAAGGGCGTGATCCCACAAGCAAGCCTTAGAGGAGTCAGGTTGACACTCCCACTGTCTGTAGGACTCATCGGCTTGGAGTATTTTACTAATCATGACTTATGTGATATAGGGCTCGTTTCATGAACCATTTCACCTAAATGGTAGAGTCCTAAAGTCATCAGGATTAAGGGAGTTCTCATACATGCACAGATAAAGTAAACGCATACCAAACGAGAGCATATAAAGAAGTGTTGCCTCAATTCGTTATTTCATTCAAAGATTGTCTGTGATTACAATAAGAAAAAGCACAAAGCGGATATACAATCGGCTTTCTGGGGCACTATTCCTAACATCTCCCTCCTCCTGGAGGATATTGTAGAGGTAAGTTGACGGGAGCTTGTCTCCCATCATGGAGGAGAAATGGGCCTTAAACTTCTCGGTCAGGTGAGCATAATTCCTGATGCTGTGTGGGGGCAATCTTTCGAACCAGTCTTGGGCCGGACGCTCGAGCGTAGTTTCGAATATTTTGGCCCAAATGAGGTTGTTGTGGTCGTAGAGGCTGACTTGAGCCTCAAACTTTGAACAATGCTTCACGGGGTCGGTGTTCCCATGATAAATAGGCAGATTGGTGGGGACTTTATCCAACACCTTCGCGTCAACAATGGTGTCACAAAAGAGGGATTTTGCCTCCCTTTCGCTGCGATACACTCTTCCCTGACGCTGAGGACGGTGACCGTCTTGGTGAGCGGGCACTGGTGCTTCAGGGGCTTGCCCGCGGGGAACATGGGAGGACACTTCCTCATGTGGGTCAAAGTATTCCGACCCATGACCTGGGTCGGGAAGGAATTGTTATTGTTGTTGTTGTTGTTGCTGTTGTTGTTGTTGGCCTCTCTTGGGTAGCTGATTTCGGAGGTCATCGATGCCGACCCTGTGCCCGCGGTTGGCCCGCAAGTAGGCGTCGGGATGGACCTTAGCCCCAAGCGATCGAATACTGGTACATTCCTTGGAACGGATGCGTCCCTGTTCATCTCATTTGTTGTTCCCACGATATGGTGGGTCCCCCTATCCTTCTCCCTCATGTTTCTACAGATTTGCGAGGGACGTTCTTTATCTAGGACCTGTCTTCTTCTCGCGGGCTCCCGTTGGAGGGGAGGGTTGTCATTATCATCAAAACCCTCCTCAGCATGAGCACCAGGATGGACCTGGCGCTGGACCCCAGGAGCTGGAGCGATGTAAATGGTCTGAGGCTGAACGTAGGAGTTTTGTGCATACGGAAGAGGCGGGTATCCCCAAAAACTAGGCTGGTTGGTGGGCTATTGGACAGAGTATGGCATCTGGACGGAGGGTCCCTGAACTGTAGGATACACAACATTCTGCGGAGTAAGTGCGAGCGGACTCCCCCGCGGGTGCGCTGGCATGTTTGGCTCTCTATTTTCCCTAGCCGCTGCTAGGGCTTCCGCCCTGCATTGCTCCATGTAGGCGGCTAGGTCTGCCTCAGTGAGCACCACCCTGCTGGGTGCGCTTGGTCCAGCATCCACCGCTGCTATCCCTACCACAAGGGGATGGAAGTTTCCCCCTAGGGTGTTGAGATCAGGGAATATCTTCTCGCCGTTTTCGCCGTAGACTCAGCGCCCATGACGGGTTTGCACCATGATATGTGTCGTGCAAAGGCTTTCACAAGCTGAAAGAAAATGCTTTTTGTGCAGAGTTTCCCACAGACGGCGCCAAGATGATGGTGTCTAAATCCGGCTATGTACGGAACTACAGACTTGGACTCCCAATCACCCTAGATATTTGTTTGCGTGAGGCAACTCTAATGCTTTCCTGGACTAAGATAGAAGAACAAATGTGAACTCAAAGGCCAAAACAGGGGAACGTGAGGGTTAGACCCATTTTGGCACTCCGACGCTCAAGTCAACTCAAGCTCTAGGTCGATATTGCGAAGGGAATATATGGACTTTGAGTGTAAAGGAAAGCTTACCATCGTGAGTGCTAGAGTGGGGTTTATATAGGGAGGAGATGGTCTCCGTAGGTGTAAGTACACCTCTAAGAAGGTGTGGATCTGGTTTGGTTGGAGAGCGACGGCTGGTGGCTGGAACAGTGCTTTTACAACTAAATTATCTACTCCTGCCAGAACGCCTGACACCGTACTTGGTGCGGCTGCAATGCAATGAGTGGTATTCGCATTAAATGCGGTTGTACTGTAGTGTGTGGGTCGATCTGACGCCTGGGTCGACCGTCCCTCGGTCGGAGGATCCCTGGGTCGAGTTTCTCTCTTTGCAGAGCATGTAACTGCCTTCTCTAGTGGAAAAAGTGTTGGCTCGAAGGAATGACACCTGGGTCGGATTTAGAGGGCTGACCTGGCCTAGTTTTCCCACGTGGCAAGGACACGTGGAGCTTAGTCATAGCTCCCGATTTTCCCCTTATTATCTTATATATTAAAATATTAATTAATTAATTAATATTTTTAAAATTAAAATAAAAATATTTATTCTAATATTTAATATATATTTTATCGTACACGTGTTGGCGTGTAGATTTTGTGTTTCTGCAAATGCCCGTCATGACTTTTTCAGTTTTTCGCAAAGAACATCTTCGAGTGTGTCTTATATGAATAAGTCGCGAAATTAGCCTTCAATTGGTTTAAAATTGATTTGGGCTTTATTTTCTCCCTTTTATTTGAAATGGGGAATTATGGGTTAAATTCAAATAAACTTTGCTTAACCCATTCATCTTCAATTTACCTCTGACCAAGCTGAGCCCACTAGATAAACTTAAGAGGGCCATTTTTCCTTAACCTTCCCATCTATATTATAATTAATTTTTCAAATAATTTATTTTGGTAAGATAATATAGAATATAATGTACATTATATATATTATATTAACGATGTATATTATAATACGTCTATTTAGAAAATAATATAACACAAAACTAAATAATAAATTGTTATATTTCTTTTTTATTTAGATTATTTACAACTACACGAACACAAATAATGATCAATTAAAGCAATACTTGTTAGAGTACTATATCAAACTATTTAGTGGAGATACTATCGAAGAGGTGGTGCGTCTTGGTATTAGCCTGCACCAACGAATCCTAAGACGAAAGTTGAAAGATAGCTTGGCAAGAACGACCACAAATAAGAAAATCTTGAGAATAGTAAAGAACATTAACCCTTACAAAATATCGGGAGTTGTTGGTTTCAAGCTTACTTTTCCCAAACCTATTGGGATATAGTAGGAAACTCAGTGGTATTGATCAATGATTGCATGGAAAAAGAATCAATTCTCAAAGAGGCTTGTCGGGGGATTTATTTTCCTAATTCCAAAAGTTAATGTTTCAAAAAAAAAAAAGTGAGTATGGGGCTATGGGCTCATTACATTATGCAACGTATTGCTCAAAATGATTAGCAAAATGATTGTATTCTGATATATTAGGGAGGCCTTCACATCCCATACTTACTTTTGTGGACGACGTAATAATGGGGGCCAAAATTATCATGGATGGGGCGGTGTGTATTCGAAGTGTGGTTGAGATATTTTACAAGGCGTCAGGCCTCAAATCAAAGTTCAGCAAATCACATGTTTATTTGCATTTTACGTGTCTAATGATTTGAAGTAACAGGTCACTAGACTTCTGAGCATAGAAAGTACAGACAGCTTAGAGAACTTTTTGGAGGTGCAGATAAACTTTGACTAAGACTATAATGACTTAAACTATTAAAATTACTATGAATAAAATTTTAATCTTTTAAACGAGTATCTAGTACTAAAAGATTTTGGATAGTAGAGTCAACTAAAATTGATTGTACATAAGTAGTATTTGTCAATAATTATCTCTTTAATTTAATTTTAATTTATTCAATAAATATAATAGTTAAACTTATTATTTTATTTTTTATAATAACCCACACACCCTCAAGTGGTTAGAGGGATTCGAACCCGGGACATTACCTTCGAGAAAGAACCCTCGAACCACTTGGACCAACCCCCGTTGACTAATAGTTAAACTTATTTAAATAAACTAAATGATAAACATGTATCGCATGTTAATTTCACTAATCTTATATTAAATATCGAAAATATCAAATAATAGAGGCGGACTCCGAAATTGTCCATGGGATTAAGAACGTTTGACTCCTTTAAAAAAATATATATTATTGGAAAAAATAAAAGAACTTATTTTAATATTTTTTTATAATTGTCATTTTTGATTTTTTATATTTTAGAATTATACTATAATTTTGTCATTACTAATTGATCTAAATACATCTTTCTTGATACCTATAATTAAACAATTATTCATATCTTGATCACCGATACAATTTCATAATCAATCTTTACCGTTTGTTGAAAATGTTTTTTCAACCGTTATAATAAAAGTAAGATTTTAATAAATAAATAAACTAGATGATAAATATTTTAAAATCGATCAATTTGGGATTGCTCTTCAAATAATTTTAAGTACTTTTTTCAACTAATAATCTTCTAGTTGTCATATTCATAGAGTCCGGGAATAATTTTAGTATTACAATTCCTATAAGGAAGTTTTTACACTAAAAACGAACGTTAGAGTGGTGACATATATAATTAACTTCACGAGAATGACTAATCTATACTATTATATATTTGATAATCATGTTTGATTTTTCAATGTGTATTTTTGATGGTGTGGAATTTTGTGGTTTTTTAAAAAAAAATTATCTTGATAGAAAAAACATGATTGATTAAACTTATTTTGTCTATTATTTAATTATAAAAATAAATAGTAATTAACGAGAGTAATTATTTTAGTAAGATTCATGGTATATTTTCAATTTCTTCATGTGATTTAATTTTTTTTATATATAGTAAATTATAGAATTTGAACTAAATGCTATTCTATTATTTATTTGAAAATTTATGCTATGTAATTTAAAAATTTTAAGCTTAATTAAGAAAATTATCATTAATTAATTTATTTAAAATGCATTATCTATGCTATTATATATTTCACGAAGATATTTGACTGCAATTGTATTGTTTTGACACAATACTATTTTATATTTTTTTAACATTTTATTGAAAAAATGATTTTTTATTGGGTGTTAGAATTTTATTTTTTTTCTATTTAGATTAATATATTTCAATTATTATTAAACTCAACCCTATATTATATGTAATCCATTAACTATTCCATTAATAAAAAATATATATGTTATCTATACAATAATATATAGGAAGGGTGTCTTTTGACTCAACGGAATTTTGTGCTTTTTTTTAGATTTTTAATTAAAACTAAAAATTGTGATTGGTTGATTGTTACTAAATTAATTAATTAATTAATCTAGCAATGTTATATATCCCTTGATTTTTGAAAATATCAATTTATGGTAAAATTTATTTTGATTGCATAAATTTAGAAAAATATATTTTAATTAAAATTCAAATACACCTCAATTCAATATTTTTTTTCTTTTTTTTAAAAATTTAACCTTAATAAAAAAAATTATTTATTGATATTATTTATAAATTTATTATTAAAAAAACTACATCAATATAATATATTTTGATATTGATAAGGTGGAATTAACTTCTTTTTAAGAGTTAATTTTAGCAAATATATATATGCATAATATATAATGCAACTATCGTATACCCCGTGCGTTGTACGGTATTACGTTATTAAGTATGAATTTTGTAAACTAAGATAATTTTAAAATAAATAATTAAAACACATAAAATGAAAAATAATTTATGCAATACATTTTTTTTTATAAATAATAAATAAATTACTGCTAAAATCAAATTCTATTACTTTAATATACTTATTTCTAAATTGTATATTAAGTTAAGTGTTTATAATAGTAAATAATTAACACTCATGTAAATATCATATTTTAATTAAAATTCTAGCATTTCATCTCGTATTATGCACATATTTATTAAAAATATTATTATATTTTCTAATATATAAATAATGACTTTTGTATTAATACTTTTTAGAAAATAATAACTATTAAATTGGAGAAAAACTATACTAAAATTTTAATTTAGCTAGTATTAACCGTTAAATATGGTCAAAATCGAGTAAATAAATAAAGCTTGAATAATAAAATATGGTAAAAATAAATGATGACAAAAATGATCAAGTATTTAACAAAATAATATCTAATAGAAAAATATAAAGTAAAATTCTTTAAACTTCTCAGTGTAGCTTTGTTTTCGTCTTAATAAATGAGATGGGGTCCTCGCTAAAACCTCCACGGGTCTCCTGACCCCGTTTTTTTTTTTAAATAAAAAATAAATAAAATTCTTTAAAAATAAAAATTTAAATAAATAAATGAAGATTTGAATAATAAAAAACAGAAAAACAAAGTTATATTATTAATACATTTGGTTGGCTAAGTAATATTAAAATTGAGCTTCGAACCAAAAGTAAAATTTATGTGAAAATAAAATATAAATAATCAACTTAATAATTTGCAGAATACCAAAAGAAATATAATTATTAGAATCAAACATATATAAATCATCTCAATTCAACATAAAAATATGAAAAAATAATAAAGAATTTTAAAAATAAAATAAAAATATAAAAGAATGTTAGTAAAATAATATGGGTAAAGACAAAAGACCACACCAACAATAATAATAAATCAAAATATATTTTTAAAAAATATCAATGTATGTATATATATAATCATAGACTATTGGAGAAAATCAACAACAAAAATAATTTGAATAGAAATGAATGAAGATATGTGATCGTGTCGATTTCCGGGCTGATTAGGTGGCTCGAAAGAGTTGACTTGATCACTTAGAATTTCTTTGGTGGAGAACCTCGAGTTTGTGTTGACCTGTGAGTTGGAGGAGCAAACGTGAGCTCAGACCGACGAGGGACTGGAGGGGGTTTTTCCCTTATCGGTACTCCGACGCCCAAGTTAGATTCGAGTGGTTTGAGAGCCTTTCGAGTAGTCTTGGGCGTAATAAATGTGCTTGTGTGATGGCATTAATGAGGGAGTATTTATACCTGTGGGGTAATGATGGCTTCCTGTACTTGTTGCAGGAGCATTAAATGCGCGCCAGGAGTCGTACGGATATCACTTCAGCATTTAATGCTGGAGGCGGCCACGGGGACCCACTGGCGTGGTGCGACTCGACACCGACCTATGAATCGCGAGTCGACTGGAGGCCGACCAAGGTTTGTTGGGTCGGCTGAAAACCGATTATGGGTCAAGTGGGTCGACCCGGGGATTTCGTACTGGACAACGTGGCAACTTTGACTATTCCACTTTGGTGAGGAAGACATCTGGCGTGTTGGCAGGGGTCCGCATGGTGCCCACGTGGTAACACGGTATTGGCCCACGTCATGAGCCCCCTGAAAGGCTGACGTCATGATGACGTGGAGGCGGCCTTTCAAATCCCGAGAAGTGGGCCCCTGGCGCAATGATGGCGACGGTTCGTATTTGATTTTCCAGCCCAATGGATCCTTATAAATAGCCCCATGGGGTGTTTCATTCTTTTACTTTACGAACCCCAGAGCTTTTCGAGAACATCAGAGCCATTCGAGCTACGCAGGCGGCGATTTCGGTTCGACTTCCAGGAAGCAATAGACCTTTTGGTAAGTGATCTTGGCCCGAAACCTTTTCCCTTTCCGTATTTAAATTTCACATTTTTCCTATTCCTTTGTGAGTGTGCGTAATCGAGAGAGAAGAAACCCCATCTCGAATCGCATTCGACTCGTTCCCTAAAAACTCTTTATCCTTATTTCGAGGAGAAGGCTGAATCGGAGGGAATAAGTCGAAGTTTGTAGAGTTTGAGTAGTGGGATGTCGCCTTCGACCTCAACCAATTCGACTTCAGAGGGTAGGATTTCGGATCCCGAGATAGATATGAATTCGGGCTCCTCAAGCGAAAGTGAGGAGGAATCAGTGCAGTCCAAGGCACCTTCCAACCAGGAGGCGGAAGTGGTAGTCGTGTGGGAGGACTCACGAGACAGGCATTCGACCTCTCTTGTAGGGCCTGTACTCTTCGTCGAGCCGATTACGATAGTAGCCCCTGTGGGGATGAGGATGGACCCGGAGCCTTCGATCAGGGGGAACCATGCGGGCCCTTCGACCTCAGGTCGCCAGGGCTTAATTGATGAGGAGGAGGACATACCGGAGAGGGCCCGGTCTCCTACTGTTTTTATGGATAAGGATCCCCGGTTAGTGCCATGTAAAATCTCCCCAAAAATATTCGAGGAGTTGAGGGAGCACTTGTTCGGTGGAGCCCCCGAATTCGACGGGTATAGTATTATTCTACCTGGCCTTGGAGACTCGATGACCAACCCCCCGACGAACTGCATTACCGTGACTTTTAAGATGGTGAAGGCGGGTTTCAGGGTTCCCATCGAGGACGATATTGCCGATCTGCTTAATTACCTCAACATCAGTCCGGTCCAATTGATGCCCAACGCCTACGCCATGATCAATGGGGTCCGGATATTAATGAGATATCTTGGCATTCCTATGTGGGGGGTCTGCCAGGAACTGTTCAAAGTGTCTGTGTCGACCGACAAGTCGAAATCGGGCCCTGGTTTCTTGCAGTTGGCCTTCAAGCAGAACCACAAACTCCTCACTTCTCCGACCACATCCAACGGGAAAGGATGGAAAGAGCAATATGTGTTCGTCAAAAGTCCAAGTGGCTGGCCAAATCTTTTTAATCGGCTTTGGAATTGGAGGCCCGTAGGAAAACTTCCGATTGGTGAGCCTAGATGGTCGAGTACATTCTTCCGGGATATGCAAATCATAGGGATGCTCGACTGCAAGAAATTGATCCATGAGAAGAATCTGATAAACTTCGGGCTAGCCCCGGGAACCCCTAGTCGAACATTCGACCCTGGTATAGAGAATAAGACGGGTCGATGTCGAATGGCATTGCCATGTTTCATTTCATTTCATCATCATATTTATTTTTATTTTTATTTTTTTTACGTTAGGTTGACTCTGAACTTAGTTTCTTTTGTGCAAATAAAGCAGTCATGAGTTCCAGGCTAGCGATGATGAGGGCCGACATGGAGGAAGAGGAGTAGGCTCAGGCGATCGCTCAAGCAGTTGAAGTGGTGGCCCCTCACAAGACAATGGACGCCATCCTGCCTTGGGGCGGAGACCAACCCACCGCAGAGAAAACCCGCTCCACCGACCCACGATCCTCGGGACAGAAGAGGAAAGAGAAAGAGGGTCAGACAGAAGAGTCTGACCGGTGGAAGAAAGTCAGGAAGGACAAGGATTCTAGGCCGGAGTTGCCGAGGCCGGCTAAAGCGGGGAAAGCGCCCGATGCGACCGGGGGGGCCAACTTGTCACACGGAACATCTTCTGGATCGCTCCCGTCGACCCCCTTCCAGGCCCCTAAAGCCCTGGCTCCTTTTTCAACGGAGGCCCTGAGGTCAACCGAGGACGTCTTTAAAGCCCCCGAAGAAGACATCTCGGCCTTCTTCAAAATACTGAAGATCTCCAACCCCCACTTCCCCGCTGGGATAAATCTAAACGACTCCGAGGGTCAGCCCAGCCGAGTGGGTTCCAACCCCGTGACAATTGGGTGGTGGAGGCCC
Source organism: Lantana camara (assembly GCA_037501455.1). Lineage (NCBI taxonomy): Eukaryota > Viridiplantae > Streptophyta > Magnoliopsida > Lamiales > Verbenaceae > Lantana > Lantana camara. The sequence continues at coordinate 20,741,845 of CM074855.1, read as the reverse complement.
TGTACAACAGCTGCCAAACTCTGATCGACCATCAATCCCGGTGGAATTTGAGTAACATCGAGCTGGAGATATCGGCGGCCATTAAGGCAATCGGGGTAAGCAACTTTGCTTAATTTGTCTGTGATATTATCTTCTTGATCGAAAATTCTAACTCTACTTTCCGCTCGACAGCTTACCCAAGACCTCTTCCACATTAGTCGGAGAACCCAGATTTACAAGGAAGGCCGGGCCCGACTCGCAGCCAAGGTGGGGGTGCAATCTGAAGTCGAGGAGATGAAGAGGAGGCTAGTTGAAGCGGAGATTAAGGTGAAAGACCTGAATGCTCAATTGAAGACGGTGTAATTGGCCCAATCTAAAACACTGCAAACGACTATAGACACCCAACGTCGGTTCGATGATACGAACAAGAGGTTGGTCGAGGCCCAGGACAAGATCGACCAGCAGGCTGGCAAAATGGTCGACTTGCACCGCAATGGGGAGAAAGTTGGGGAAAAGAGAGGCGCCCGGATGGCGATCGACCGGTGACAAAAGGTCCTCGACCAGGTGGTGGCCGAGTCAAAAAGGTACGGGGCGTACCGTTTCATGAAGTCTCCAGCCTACAAGAGATCGACTGCTACCTTCGGGATTGACGACATGAAAGAGGGCTTCATTTGTGCTTCGAACAGTGCAGATCCGAGGGCCTTATTCCGGTCGATTACAACACCCAAAAGATCGAAATTAGTTGCCCCGACCCCAGGCCTCCCCCCGCAGAAGTTCAGGCCTTCGAGCCCGAACTCAACTGGGCGACTCATGAGTTTGGCTTCGCCGTGGATTTGGCCAAACGTATGTACAGGAACCGGGTGGAGGACCCGAGTAAGATGCCCCAGGGGATCGACCCAGAAGTGCTGGCCCCTGCCCGAATCTTCCCAGAGTTGTTTGGGGACAAGCCGTCTGAGGAGCCCTTGATAGACCCCCATGTTGCCGCCGATGCCGCTCATCCCAAGACTGCTTGAATCTTCTTCTGTATTGCCTTGTAATGCAATTTCCGTTTTCTATATTTTTATTTTCAAGTCCCAAACCGACCCGGGGTGCCCAGTGAGTGTTCCCACTCGAAAATCCAAATGTAATTAGTTGAAATTCGACTTGTTTCCAGCTATCAATGAATTTCAACTTTTAAGCCTAGTCTGAATTAGCATTTTTCGTTATCCATGTTCAATTTCACCTGTAAAATTGGTTTAAATTTGGAAGTCGAATTACTTAATCTTGGTCGGAGAAAGAATGTACGCAAATTGAACTATTTAACCCATCATAATGAGAGTATGATAGTCAAAAAGAACACTTGACTTTATTGATATCGACAAGCGATTACACTTTACAGCCTTTTCAAACATAAAACTTTCTAAGGTTATGGGCGTTCCAGGATCGAGGCACTGGTCGGCTATGCATTTCTTCGAGGTGATAGGCTTGATTCTTCTCTATTTTGGAGATCTAAAACGGACCGTCCCAGTTGGCATCGAGTTTTTCGATATGCTTCGTGACGTCCACTCGTTTCAGGACAAGATCGCCTACTCGGAACTGTTGAGGGAAGACCTTTTTGTTGTAACTCTTGGTCATGGATGCTCGATACTGTTGCATTCGACGGAAGTCTTGCTCCATTTTCTCTTCAATCGTGTCCAACTCGAACAAACGGTTACCCTGATTTTTATCGAGTTGATAATGCGATACTCGACAGGTTTGGTGCATCAATTCAGCTGGTATCATAGCCTCGGAGCCATAGGCCATCGAGAAAGGAGTCTCTCCGGTGGCGGTTCGAGGGGTAGTCCGGTAAGCCCACAACACTCCGTCGAGCTCTTCGACCCAGGTTCCCTTTCTTTCATCGAGGCGCATCTTCAGATTCTGGACGATAGTTCAATTGGTGGCTTTGGTCTGGCCATTAGCCTGCGGATGTGTTAGGAATATTGTCCCAGAAAGCCGATTGTATATCCGCTTTGTGCTTTTCCTTATTGTAATCACAGACAATCTTTGAATGAAATAACGAATTGAGGCAACACTTCTTTATATGCTCTTGTTTGGTATGCGTTTACTTTATCTGTGCATGTATGAGAACTCCCGTAATCCTGATGACTTTAGGACTCTACCATTTAGGTGAAATGGTTCATGAAATGAGCCCTATATCACATAAGTCATGTTTAGTAAAATACTCCAAGCCGATGAGTCCTACCGATAGTGGGAGTGTCAACCTGACTCCTCTAAGGCTTGCTTGTGGGATCACGCCCTTAAGAAGGACCACCTTGTTTCATGGAGGTGCAAAGTGTATAGTTGATACGTGCGTGATACATGAGGGTGCTTACTTCAATAAGTAAGTTCACTGAGGTGCCCCGTGTGAGAACATTCCTAAATGGGAAAGGAAGTTTCTATTTCAGGAAATGGAAACTTCCAGATTAGGAAATATCTCACGAGTCATTGATGTGATTAATTGATCCTTAGACTTGAGGTTTCATGTCACTTTATGAGTTAACTCTGTAGTCTTAGGTATAAGCTTTAAAGGGTGTCGCCTTAGACAACTGATTCAAGGCTTATGCTGGGGCTGCACAAGTGATTCATGAAAGTGAATGAGAATCAAGAAAGGACCTACACTTGCATTTACAAGGTGATCTCTTATTGTGTAAGTCATTCATATGCCATATGGAGTCCTTGGCCAAGGCAGTAGATCAAGACATCAAGAAAAGGGTTTCTTGGATTGAGATCAAATGGATATGAAATGCACTTAGCTTTAAGACCGGATTATTAGGGTTCTGATTATTCCGTTACCCTAGACCTTGGTTGAGAGATAGTAAGTAGGAGGATTGTATCTCACATGAATCAATGACTTAAAGGTTCTGTCGAATCCGAACATTCCAATTCAGCTAGGGGTTAAACACCTGTTGCTAGACTATGGTCGTTTAATCTGTGAATTGATTAATTAATTAGTGAATTAATTAATTAGGGTCACTGCTAATTGAATTGAGAACCTAGAGGGTCACACACAACAACTTGGTTACATGAGTTGAGGCTTGAAAATGATTAAACGAGTTAATCGGGCCAAAAAGGGTTCCACACGTGTGAAACCACACGTGTGGGTCACGTGAGTGACACGTGTCATTGTGACATGTGTCTCACACGTGAATATATATATATTAAATAATTAATTTATTAATTATTTAATAAACTTTGGTTTAATTTTGAATTAAAAAGAAAGTCTTATTTTGGAGAAAAATAATCTAGTTAATTAATTACGAATTAATTAATTAGATAAATAAGTTATTTATTTATTAATAAATAAAGTATAATAATATCCAAAAGGGTTTGGATATTTTAGCTCTCTTGAAAGTTGATTTGAATTAGAATTCAAAGTCAAAGTCAAAATTACTTGATGATCAAGTAATAGGAGAGAGAGACCAAAACCCTAGCCCATAAGGACTAGGATTTTCGGCCAACCCTCGCAATTATATATAGGGGAGCTCGAGCTCCCCTTGGAGCTAATTGATGATCTTCTTTTGGTTCATGTGTTGAACACCATCCTTTCTCCAAGATAAAATAAATCCTAGGTTAAGCCTAAACACTAACTAGAGAACTAGCATCCTTACTAGTTAGATTGTAGTCAAGTTGGTGGACTATCTCTAGAGAGCTTCAAGTTAGAAGTTTCGAAGATTCGAGCTTTACCAAGGAGATGGGATCAAGCCACGAGAAGAGCGTTCTTGGGTGGCTTGAAACGCTTCAAGAAAGATAATTAAGAAAGTAAGTTTCTAATCTCAACGAATTTGGATACACGATTGCGAGTCCAAGATCCTTTTGTTGGAAAATTTTTAAAATTTCAGCTGCTATTCTGATTCCGTTTCCAACAGGATGGCCTACAGAGGTGAAATGCAAGCGTATGCCCCGGTCTGAGCAAAATTTTTTGAACAGTTTACTTCGAAACTGGGGCCCGTTGTCGCAAATCAGGGACCTAGGCACCCCAAATCGGCATATAATGTTCTTCCAAAGAAAACGGGTCATCACGGTGTGGGTGATCTTAGGGACCGAAGCGGCTTTGACCCACTTTGAAAAATATTCGACAGAAACGATAACGAACTGGTGTTGTCTCGGGGCGATTGGGAAGGGCCCCACAATATCGACCCCCCCACTGATCGAAGGGCCAGGCTATGTTGACGGGGATCATCTCTCTCGGGTGCTGGTGGGTTAGAGCCACTCCACGCCAAACTTCAGAGTCAGAAAGAACAGAAACAGGGGACGAAGCAGGGGAGCTTCGAACCACAACCAAAGATCACCATAATCATCATAATTCAATCTCTAAATGCATAATTCCGTTAAATAGACATATATTCATGTTTGAAGTATAATAAAATCCAATATAAACATTTAGCTCAAGCTTAACCATTCCAAAATCATCAATCACACTTATAAAGATACCATGATCAATTAAGCTCTAATCTTCAAGATTTCAAGCTATATACGCATAAACTCAATCTAAAATCATCATATATATGTCATATAGTCTCATGGTATGCAAAATACCATAACCCTAGCTTCACTTGAATTCAAGAATCACATACTCATGTCTACCTTGAAAGAAAAAGATGAGAGATGATGATGATGATGAAGCTTCAAACTTTAAAGTAATTAATTGGATGGAAGATAGCTTGATGATGATGATGAACTCCCACTCCTCTTCTCCTTTGATGGATAGACCGAGAGAGGGAGTGTAACGCCCGGGCGTGAGACGTCACATCCCCCGCACCATGACCCGACCCGTATATGAAATGGATTTCCATACACGTGCCAAATCATAGCGAACGGAGACATACACACTCGCTAAGCCAGGCGGGACTAGCCTATAACTTAAACCCCAATAACAACAACAAAGTAACAGAACAGCGGAAGCAATAATTTATATTCCATATATTGAGCTATATGCTCTAGGTACCAACAGTTATGTTCAAGTAAGATCAATACAAATACCAAAACATGTACGCCCGAAATTCATATACAATATCCAAAAAGATCATAAGGTATAAACATAACATATGCTTGTAAAGAAAGAAAGGCGAGACACCATGCAAGACTCTCCCAGACTTGTATCCCGCCTAGCATCCCTTCCTGCAAAAAGAACTGAAACAACTCCGGGTTCAGTCTTAGACAGACTGGTGGGTATAAAACAGGCTTAATATCATAATATAGCGGAATTTAAACACATACATGCAAGCTATAATCCTTATTCGAGGTTTTAGAAGCAGTTTTCCCAAGTGGGAAATAAAATACAACGAATAGGATTATAACAATTCATTTCATTCATTAGGTCCTTTGTGGCCCAACGAGGGGGCGTGCATTATCTCCAACCAACACCTCGTGTAATTCATTAATCATTCATTCATTCCTTCGTTCATGCATTTCATTCTTTAATGCTCATTCATTAGATCATTCATTCGATCATTCATATACTCCTTCTTCCTCCGGTTAGGGACGGGTTTACAAGGCCCGAACCGTCATTCATTGGTGCTAAAGGGGTACATGAATCCCCAAAAGCGTGGTTCCCCTTCTTTCACTAATCTCCTAGTGAAGTCTAGGTTACCGTAATTGATGGAACTAGTATATAAGGATTCCCGTCAGCCCAAGCTTCCCCGGTTCACCAAATACACTAAGTCCCGGGCCCCCATTCATTGTGAAAATTCATTTCTCGCCAAAACTTTTGGTAGGATTTATAAAATAAAGGCTTAACGTTGAAAACATTGATTCGTTGAAAACTCGGTACATATATTTATAGAGTTTTGGCCAAAATCTGGCAAATTAGGTGTTTTGGGTCATATCTTTAACTAATAGAAGAAAACCCACCTGGTAGACAAAAGAACCCGACAAAGACCTCACTGCTCAACCTCATCTCCCACTGGATCAATATCTATGTGACAACAATAGTGTGAGACTCAAATATGACCACATTTGACGCTCGGCTATGCAATGACATGGTATGGAATGCTTGAAACATAAGAGCATGTCCAATTATGATCATGAAGGCCATCGAATTCAATTAAACACATAATTCACCAAGTTTCGTTCAATATACGATAAAATCGTATTCATTCCTGTTCATGACTTTCGTAACTTTCATTCTTGCATTCATATAACTTTCAAGGTATGATTCAATCATAAAACATAACTTTAATATATTCACGTTGCGTATAATTCATGGGTACGAACCAAAAATGCAATACAAGCAATAAAAGAGTTCCCCCAAAGCTGCCAATTCAAATGACACGGTCGTGTTACATTTTCAAAAGGTTTGGACACGGCCGTGTCCGAGGTTAAAAAAAATAAAATTCCCAAGTCGAGGGCCTGACACGGCCGTGTTGAGTTTTGAAAGCATTTGGACACGGCCGTGTCCGATTTTCTAAAAATATTTTTCCCAAGTCAAGAGCCCAACACGGCCGTGTCCATTTTCAGTTCAAAGCTGACACGGCCGTGTTAGCTCGTCGTCAAGAAAGAAATAGCAGAGCAAAAGGTCTGTTTCGCGAGGGAAAAGCTTTGAGGAGCAGGGCAACAACAAGGAAGCTCTTATGTACCACTTAGACATGAATTCAATCCCTATAATTCATATATAACATGCAACCCAAACTAAAACACAAGAATTCATGCTTAAAGTTGGCAAAATCATCATCAATCCTCATGATCTTCAAGCATGGAGCTTCAAGCTCCTTCAATGGCATATCATACAATAATCAACCAACATCAAATCCAAGCATATAGAAATAGTAAGGAAGCTTCAAGCAACAATTTCCATGCCTCAAATCTCACTTTAAACCATTAAAATTCATAGAACCAAGAATTCATAATATTTTGTTCATATTCAAGCTTTTCTCCATACACATGATTCTCCAACCCAAATTAAGATATAATCGGAAGAAAATAGAGAGAAGGATGAGGGGAAAAACAATACATATCTTACCTTAGAGAAAGATTGGATGAAAGTTGATCTTGAGCTCAAATTGTTGGATGATCAAAATGAGGGTTTTCTTGAAGTGTTTCCTTGTCTCTTGAGATGGATGATGATCGATGAAAATGGATACACAAGGAAGCAATTGCTGATATTTAGTGGTATTAGGGTAGGATACGGGACGGTTCAAGTCCGGTTCGTTTAAGAAAATGGTTCAACAAGTTATAAATATCGAAACTAAGGAAAGGTTCGTCACCAAAGGCTCAAATGATATCGAAAAGGTATAAGGTCAAGTTTAAAGGATAGGTAACGTCGAAACAAGTTCAACGCCAAAAACGGATCTCGATTTCGAGGTCCGGAACTCAAGATATCGCGAAAATCGTTCAGGGTTGCCTATTATACAAATAGGTCCCTAAACTTCCAAAAAGTGGCAATTAAGCCCAAACTCAATTTCCAATTGAGTCCAAAACATTCAAATAAGTTACAATTAAACCCTCGGATCACACGAAACACGTAATTTCATTCAATTACCACCAAATTCACGAAATTCACATTCTCACAATTTCGTTCATATATTCATATCTCACATTGGAATTCATATAAAATTTAAACAAATAATTCAAATTATAAACGAATTAAACCGATTAACCAAAATATAAAGTCGTATAATTAAATGTAAATGCGCACGTAACACTTACTTGCACGTGTGAAAACACGGGGCGTTACAACCTCTCCCCCTTAAAGAGAATCCGTCCTCGGATTCATTGCTCGCTCGGAAACAATTCGGGATAGAACTTCTTCATCTTCTCTTCCATTTCCCACGTGGCTTCTTCCGTCTTATCACTTCGTCACAACACTTTCACCAAGGGAAACCGTCTGTTTTGAAGTTCTTGAAATTTTCGATCCAGAATCTTAACTGGTTTCTGAACAAAAGTAAGATTCGATTCAAGCTCAACTTCTTCAACCGGTATTACCACCGAATCATTGGGATAGTACTTCCGAAGTTGTGATACATGGAAAACATTATGAATACCCGTTAAACTTGGAGGTAAATCCAATCTGTAGGCTGTATCTCCGATTCTCTCCAGAATCTCATAAGGTCCCAAATATCGTGGATTCAGTTTTCCTCCCTTTCCAATTCGGGTGTATCCTTTTCGAGGTGAGGTTTTCAAGAACACTCTATCCCCAACTTCGAACTTAAGATCTTTCCTTCGCTTATCTGCATAGCTCTTCTGTCGATCTTGAGCTGCTTTCATCCGTTGTCGGATAATTTGAACCTTTTCGATAGCATCTTGAATAGCTTTGGAAGGTTTTTCTTTCTTTTCACCTCTTTTCACACCTTCATGTTTGCTCCACTTCCATTCTTCCAAATCGAAAAACAACGGGGATCGGCACTTTATTCCATAAAGAAATTCATACGGTGCCATTTCTATAGAAGCTTGATAAGTGTTATTGTAGGTGAATTCAATCAAGGGAAATTGCTCATTCCACGAACTTGAGAAATCCAACGCACACGCCCTTAACATATCCTTAAGATATCTGATTAACCTTTCAGATTGCCCATCAGTCTGTGGATGAAAAGTTGTACTGAACTGAAGCTTAGTTCCTAGACATTTCTGTAATTCTTGCCAAAATTTGGAAGTGAATCTCAGATCCCGGTCTGAGACAATACTAACTGGCACTCCATGTAAACGAACAATCTCATCAAAATACTTCTTGGCCAAATTACCTATCTTATCCGACATCCGAATTGCCAGAAAATGCGCTGACTTGGTCAATCTGTCCACAACTACCCAAATTCCATCGAATCCACCCTTCACTCTCGGTAAACCCGATACAAAATCCATGGCTATTTGTTCCCATTTCCATTCTGGAATAGGTAGCGGTTGTAACAACCCTGACGGCTTCTGATGCTCAGCTTTCACTAACTGACAGGTCAGACACTGCTTCACATAATTCACCACATCTCTCTTCAGCCCGTTCCACCAATAATACTGTTTCAAGTCCCGATACATCTTGTTTCCACCAGGATACACTGAATAAACAGTTTTGTGAGCTTCATCCAAAATAACTCTTCTCAATTCTGTTGGAACTACCACTCTATTCTTGAACCGGAAGATTCCCGTGTCATCGAATCCAAATGGACACTCAGAATCTGATCGAGCCTTATCTATCAATTTCTGAATCTCAATATCGGTTCTTTGTGTCTCAAATATCTGTTGCCTTAACCCTGGCCGTACTGAGATGTTACCAATACGAGCCTTTAAGTTAGATACACTAGCCTTCCTGCTCAATGCATTCGCGACCACGTTAGCCTTACCAGGGTGATACTTAATTACACAATCATAATCCTCGAGAGTTTCCATCCATCGACACTGCCTTCTATTCAAATCTTTCTGAGAAAACAAGTACTGAAGGCTCTTATGATCGGTGAAAATCTCAAAAGAAGTCTCATACAGGTAGTGTCTCCACTTCCCTAAGGCAAAAATCACCGCTGCAAGTTCAAGGTCGTGAGTGGGATAATTTTTCTCATGCTCTTTCAATTTCCTAGAGGCATAAGCAATTACTCTCCCATTCTGCATCAAAACACAACCTAAGCCTTCATGGGAAGCATCGGTATACACCATAAACACTTCAATACCATTCGGAAGGCCTAATATCGGTGCAGAAGTTAACTTATCTTTCAAGAGCTGAAAACTAGCTTCACACTTCTCATCCCATTTAAACTGAACCTCTTTCTTGGTTAATCGAGTCAATGGAGCCGCAATCTTGGAGAAATCCTTAACAAATCTTCGTTAATAACCGGCTAAACCCAAGAAACTTCGAATCTCGGAGACATTCTTAGGACTCTGCCACTGAGAAACTGCCTCTACTTTCGAAGGATCTACTTCTAATCCTTTGCTCGAAATAATGTGACCCAAGAAACTTACTCGGTCAATCCAAAACTCACATTTACTGAACTTTGCATAAAACTGATTATCCCTTAAAGTCTCCAATACCAATCTCAGATGTCGAGCATGATCCTCTTCCGACCTTGAATATACCAAAATATCATCAATGAAGATCACAACAAACTTATCGAGATAGGGTCGGAAAATCCGATGCATCATGTCCATAAAAGCTGTCGGCGCATTAGTTAATCCAAATGGCATCACCACGAATTCATAATGTCCATACCGGGTATTAAATCCTATCTTAGGAATATCTTCCTCCTTAATCTTTAACTGATAATATCCTTGCCTTAAATCGAGCTTGGAATACGCCCTTGACCCTTGTAACATGTCAAACAAATCTTCTATATGAGGTAAAGGATATTTATTCTTTACAGTCATCCGATTCAACTCCCGGTAATCAATACACATCCTCAAAGTTCCATCTTTCTTCTTAACAAATAGGACTGGCGTGCCCCACGGTGATAAACTCGGTCGAATATAACCATTCTTAAGGAGATTTTCCAACTGAACTTTTAACTCTTGTAACTCTGCCGGTGCCATCCGGTAAGGAGTCTTAGAATATGGTTCAGATCCCGGATATAAATCTATTACAAATTCAATCTCTCTATCCGGAGGTAAAGAACCCAAAACTTCTGGAAATACCTCAAGATATTCCTTCACCACTTCTGTCTCTTCCAATTTCGCCTGATCTTTCGGCTTATTCAAGACATAGGCGATATATCCCATAGCTCCATTCCTTATCAACTTATGGGCTTCAGTGAATGACAAAAGAGAAGAAGTCTTCGATTCTTTCCCCATTGGCACTTCTTCTCCCAACTTAACCTTCTTGGTAAAATAATCAACCGTGGCGTGATACCAAAATAACCAGTCCATTCCCAGAATAACCCCGTATCTGTTCATCGGCATTACCACCAAATCTGCCTGATATTCTCTGCCTTAAAATCAATCACACAATCTCTGACCACCTGATCCGTCTCAAGACTTCCACCCAACGGCGAACTCACCACATAACAAGCATTTAAACACATAACAGGCAAACACAAAGTATCAACTAATTTGCAAGATATAAAAGAATGAGTAGCTCCAGGGTCAAATAATGCATGTATGTTCGTGTTATGGATGCATATCGTACCTTCCACCATAGCATTGGGATTAGCTTCCACATCTTGCTCTTCACCCGCAAGGGCATAAGCACGAGCCGGTATCATGGGCCTCTGAACTCCCGATTGATAGCCTGGAGTCTTATCTGGACAAGTATTAGCCATATGTGTCACCTTCCCACATATCAAACACTGACCCAACCTTCTCCTGCAATTGTTGTATGAATGAGTAGGACCTCCGCAGTACAAGCAAGGCGGCTTATCCTTTCGTGGATCAGAAGGAGCTGAAGGTGCTTATGGTTTTGGCGGTGCAGTTCCCGCAGCTCTAAACTTCTTATTATGTCCTTGAAATGGCTGAGAGGGAGATACCATAGGTCTTTTCCCCTTTCCAAACCCAGATCCTTGCCCCATTTGCATCCGAGGAATGATATCCTTTTTCTTGTATTCCTCTTCCAGTGTTAATGCCCTTTGCACAGTATCAGCAAAAGACTCGAAGTTGTGACCTGCATGCCCATGCCTGAGATCCTGTCTCAATCCAGAAATAAACCTCTTCGCCTTTCTCTTTTCATCCCTTATGATATAAGGTGCATATTTACCAAGCCTATTGAAAAGAGAAAGATATTGAGCCACTGTTCGAGTTCCTTGCTTTAGATCCATGAATTCTTGTTCCTTTCTTTCTCGAACAACCTCGGGCACAAAAGCCTCTCTGAATTCCTTTACAAAGACTTCCCAATTAACTTTTTCTCCTTCCACCTCGAGCTTCTCTCTAGTACGTTCCCACCAATCATATGCTTCTCCGTCCAATTGAAAAATAGCGAATTGAGATTTCTCTTGAGAGGTAAATTGTCTAACACTGAAAATCCTCTCAATTCTAGTCAACCATCCCTCCGGTATTGCATCATCTACCGAACCTGAAAACCTTGGAGGGTTATAGCTCAAAAACAACCCATGATGATCTCTCGGGTTATTTGGAGGAGGCGCTTGTTGCTCAGCTGGTGGTTGTATAGGAGGATCTTGAGCTCTTCTGTGTTCAACATAATTATACGCCGCTTCCATAAAATGCTTCATATTCATAGGCGGTTGTGGTGGAGTAGGGGAACGATCTCTATAATGATGACGTCCCGGAGACCTCTCCCGGTGTCTTCTGGGAGGCATCCTGTCCAATCAAACACTAACGTGCATGCCAAATTTAATTCTTGCGTGACAATGCAATAAATTCAATCAATCATTCAAATCAAGAATCAAGGCACATTATCATATAAAATGCAAATGCTCCATATTAACAAGTAATTCCTACAGCCGAACGACCTACTGACTCAACACGACACTAGAGCCCTGGTTTTGCAACCCTGGGCTCTGATACCACTCAAGGATGTAACGCCCGGGCGTGAGACGTCACATCCCCCGCACCATGACCCGACCCGTATATGAAATGGATTTCCATACACGTGCCAAATCATAGCGAACGGAGACATACACACTCGCTAAGCCAGGCGGGACTAGCCTATAACTTAAACCCCAACAACAACAACAAAGTAACAGAACAGCGGAAGCAATAATTCATATTCCATATATTGAGCTATATGCTCTAGGTACCAACAGTTATGTTCAAGTAAGATCAATACAAATACCAAAACATGTACGCCCGAAATTCATATACAATATCCAAAAAGATCATAAGGTATAAACATAACATATGCGTGTAAAGAAAGAAAAGGCTAGACACTATGCAAGACTCTCCCAGACTTGTATCCCGCCTAGCATCCCTTCCTGCAAAAAGAACTGAAACAACTCCGGGTTCAGTCTTAGACAGACTGGTGGGTATAAAACAGGCTTAATATCATAATATAGCGGAATTTAAACACATATATGCAAGCTATAATCCTTATTCGAGGTTTTAGAAGCAGTTTTCCCAAGTGGGAAATAAAATACAACGAATAGGATTATAACAATTCATTTCATTCATTAGGTCCTTTGTGGCCCGACAAGGGGGCGTGCATTATCTCCAACCAACACCTCGTGTAATTCATTAATCATTCATTCATTCCTTCATTCATGTATTTCATTCTTTCGTGCACATTCATTCGATCATTCATATACTCCTTCTTCCTCCGGTTAGGGACGAGTTTGCAAAGCCCGAACCCTCATTCATTGGTGCTAGAGGGGTACATGAATCCCCAAAAACGCGGTTCCCTTTCTTTCACTAATCTCCTAGTGAAGTCTAGGTTACCGTAATTGATGGAACTAGTATATAAGGATTCCCGTCAGCCCAAGCTTCCCCGGTTCACCAAATACACTAAGTCCCGGGCCCCCATTCATTGTGAAAATTCATTTCTCGCCAAAACTTTTGGTAGGATTTATAAAATAAAGGCTTAACGTTGAAAACATTGATTCGTTGAAAACTCGGTACATATATTTATAGAGTTTTGGCCAAAATCTGGCAAATTAGGTGTTTTGGGTCATATCTTTAACTAATAGAAGAAAACCCACCTGGTAGATAAAAGAACCTGACAAAGACCTCACTGCTCAACCTCATCTCCTACTGGATCAATATCTATGTGACAACAATAGTGTGAGACTCAAATATGACCACATTTGACGCTCGGCTATGCAATGACAGGGTATGGAATGCTTGAAATATAAGAGCATGTCCAATTATGATCATGAAGGCCATAGAATTCAATTAAACACATAATTCACCAAGTTTCGTTCAATATATGATAAAATCGTATTCATTCCCGTTCATGACTTTCGTAACTTTCATTCTTGCATTCATATAACTTTCAAGGTCATAATTCAATCATAAAACATAACTTTAATATATTCACGTTGCGTATAATTCACGGGTACGAACCAAAAATGCAATACAAGCAATAAAAGAGTTCCCCCAAAGCTGCCAATTCAAATGACACGGCCGTGTTACATTTTCAAAAGGTTTGGACACGGCCATGTCCGATTTTCTGAAAATATTTTTCCCAAGTCGAGAGCCCAACACGGCCGTGCCCATTTTCAGTTCAAAGCTGACACGGCCGTGTCAGTTCATCGTCAAGAAAGAAATAACAGAGCAAAAGCTCTGTTTCGCGAGGGAAAAGCTTTGAGGAGCAGGGAAGCAACAAGAAAGCTCTTATGTACCACTTAGACTTGAATTCAATCCCTATAATTCATATATAACATGCAACCCAAACTAAAACACAAGAATTCATGCTTAAAGTTGGAAAAATCATCATCAATCCTCATGATCTTCAAGCATGGAGCTTCAAGCTCCTTCAATGGCATATCATACAATAATCAACCAACATCAAATCCAAGCATATAGAAATAGTAAGGAAGCTTCAAGCAACAATTTCCATGCCTCAAATCTCACTTTAAACCATTAAAATTCATAGAACCAAGAATTCATAATATTTTGTTCATATTCAAGCTTTTCTCCATACACATGATTCTCCAACCCAAATTAAGATATAATCGGAAGAAAATAGAGAGGAGGATGAGGGGAAAACAATACATATCTTACCTTAGAGAAAGATTGGATGAAAGTTGATCTTGAGCTCAAATTGTTGGATGATCAAAAGGAGGGTTTTCTTGAAGTTTTTCCTTATCTCTTGAGATGGATGATGATTGATGAAAATGGATACACAAGGAAGCAATTGCTGATATTTAGTGGTATTATTGTAGGATACGGGTCGGTCCAAGTCCGGTTCGTTTAAGAAAATGGTTCAACAAGTTATAAATATCGAAACTATGGAAAGGTTCGTCACCAAAGGCTCAAATGATATCGAAAAGGTATAAGGTCAAGTTTAAAGGATAGGTAACGTCGAAACAAGTTCAACGCCAAAAACGGATCTCGATTTCGAGGTCCGGAACTCAAGATATCGCGAAAACCGTTCAGGGTTGCCTATTATACAAATAGGTCCCTAAACTTCCAAAAAATGGCAATTAAGCCCAAACTCAATTTCCAATTGAGTCCGAAACATTCAAATAAGTTACAATTAAACCCTCGGATCATACGAAACACCTAATTTCATTCAATTACCACCAAATTCACGAAATTCACATTCTCACAATTCCGTTCATATATTCATATCTCACATTGGAATTCATATAAAATTTAAACAAATAATTCAAATTATAAACGAATTAAACCAATTAACCAAAATATAAATTCGTATAATTAAATGTAAATGCGTACGTAACACTTACTTGCACGTGTGAAAACACGGGGCGTTACAACCTCTCCCCCTTAAAGAGAATCCGTCCTCGGATTCATTGCTCGCTCGGAAACAATTCGGGATAGAACTTCTTCATCTTCTCTTCCGTTTCCCACGTGGCTTCTTCCGTCTTATCACTTCGTCACAACACTTTCACCAAGGGAAACCGTCTATTTCGAAGTTCTTGAAATTTTCGATCCAGAATCTTAACTGGTTTCTGAACAAAAGTAAGATTCGGTTCAAGCTCAACTTCTTCAACCCGTATTACCACCGAATCATCGGGATAGTACTTCCGAAGTTGTGATACATGGAAACCATTATGAATACCCGTTAAACTTGGAGGTAAATCCAATCGGTAGGTTGTATCTCTGATTCTCTCCAGAATCTCATAAGGTCCCAAATATCGTGGATTCAGTTTTCCTCCCTTTCCAATTCGGGTGAATCCTTTTCGAGGTGAGGCTTTCAAGAACACTCTATCCCCAACTTCGAACTTAAGATCTTTCCTTCGCTTATCTGCATAGCTCTTCTGTCGATCTTGAGCTGCTTTCATCCGTTGTCGGATAATTTGAACCTTTTCGATAGCATCTTGAATAGCTTTGGAAGGTTTTTCTTTCTTTTCACCTCTTTTCACACCTTCCTGTTTGCTCCACTTTCATTCTTCCAAATCGAAAAACAATGGGGATCGGCACTTTCTTCCATAAAGAAATTCATACGGTGCCATTTCTATAGAAGCTTGATAACTGTTATTGTAGGTGAATTCAATCAAGGGCAATTGCTCATTCCACGAACTTGAGAAATCCAACGCACACGCCCTTAACATATCCTCAAGATATCTGATTAACCTTTCAGATTGCCCATCAGTCTGTGCATGAAAAGCTGTACTGAACTGAAGCTTAGTTCCTAGACATTTCTGTAATTCTTCCTCGACCGCCCACTTGGTCAACCTGCCGGAGGAGTCGGGCTTCTCGAGAACTTACCTCAGAGGCTGATCGGTCAGCACCGCTATCACGTGAACCTGGGTGTAATGCTCTTCAATCGACCGGTTGAGCAGGGTGTAATGCTTCTTCGAGTTGTTTCCTTTGCCCTGGTCGTTTTGACCCTTCAGATCTCATCTCGACTCGCTCCTCGATAGGCGGGAGGAGTCAATCTTCTTTGACGGGCCACCCCTTTGAGCCATTTCCACTTCCTCCACCCTCATCCATTTACCGGCGATATCCAACAGTTTGGAGATCGAGGTGGGATTCTTCTTGATAATATGTCGGGCACACTCCTTGTCGCGCAAGGCCGAGTGGAGGGTAGGTATGAGCATGTCCATGCTTGGCCCTTGGACCTGGACCGCAGCTCAGGAGAATCGGGTAAAGAAATCACGGAGTGTTTCGTCCTCCCTCTGCACAATGTTGTAGAGGTAAGTGGCAAGCAACTTGTCACCCTTCACCGAAGAGAAGTGAGCAATGAAACGCTCGATCAGGGCATCATACGTCCTAATGCACCTCGGGGGCAGCCTTGAGAACCAGTCCTGGGCTGCCTCAACCAGAGTGGTGGCAAAAATCTTGGCTCGTACGTCGGGAGAATGGCCGAACATGCTTATCTCAATTTCAAACCGATCCACGTGCCTCTCTGGATCGGTTATGCCATTATTGGTTGGAAGGTTAGCTGGCATTTTATCCATAGCCATAGCCTCAAGTATCTCCTCGCAGAAAGGGGATCGGGCCTCGCGTATGCTCCTATACTGTATAGCTGGTTGTCGGTGAGGAGGCGGCGGATCAACTAGGTTTCCCTTATAGCCTCGTCGACCCTGTCATGGAGGTGGCGGATAGGAGTAAGATCCTTCTTCTTCGTCGACACGTGGAGATCGAGGTTGTGGGGATCAACGCGGCGATTTGTCTCAGCGGGGCAAGCGGTTGCGGAGGTCATTTCGTCCAACGGCAAAGCCTCGATTGGACAGCCGGGGGGCTTCAGGACTGACCCTAGCCCCCAAGCGGTCGAACACTCCCGGATTCCTGGGCCACTGCTCTCTTTCTTCGTTCCGGGACGAGCTCCCCGACCCACTACCAGCCCTCGAAGCGCGAACAATTCCTTGATTTTCCTTCCTTCTTTTCGATGCGGGAGGGTCGGCTTCGACGTTGACTTGATCTATGGGGCATTTATCGCGACGCCGCCCTGACTCGACCACTTGCTCAGTAGGTACCGCCTCTGGACGTTGCTGACCTCGACCCACCCCTTGCCCCTGGACTGGGCCAGGGGGTGGAGGCGGCCCATATGGGTCCGGATGATAGTAAACCGGGTGCGGGTGATAACCCCATGGAGGTGAGGGATATCCGTAATGTGCAGGCGGCCCGTAGTAGTGGGGGTACTGTCCGGGAGAGGGCGTGGCGAGGCTAGTTCTCGGTTTTTCGGGGAAAATGGGGGCCCGACCCTCTGCTGCCGCAGCGACGGCTTCCGTTTGGCACCTTTCGGAGTAGGCGTCCAAGTCGGGGGTCGCGTACACCATTGGTACTGGGATGTTCCGCGCATCGGCTCCGGGCGGAACTGGCAGATGGCTCGGCCCACCTCCCTTATTGGGGACGACCACTTCTTACTCATCTGCCCCAAGTGTTCGGTGACTACGTAGCTCCATTCTTGATAGGCTTCTGTTCGAGAGTTTCCCACAGACGGCGCCAAAATGATCGTGTCGATTTCCGGGCTGATGAGGTGGCTCAAAAGAGTTGACTTGATCACTTAGAATTTCTTTGGTGGAGAACCTCGAGTTTGTGTTGACCTGTGAGTAGGAGGAGCAAACGTGAGCTCAGGCCGACAAGGAACCGGAGGGGGTTTTTCCCTTATCGGTACTCCGACGCCCAAGTTAGATTCGAGTGGTTTGAGAGCCTTTCGAGTAGTCTTGGGCGTCATAAATGTGCTTGTGTGATGGCATTAATGAGTGAGCATTTATACCTGTGGGGTAATGATGGCTTCCTGTACTTGTTGCATGAGCATTAAATGCGCGCCAGGAGCCGTACGGATATCACTTCAGCATTTAATGCTGGAGGTGGCCACGGGGACCCACTGGCATGGTACGACTCGACACCGACCTATGAATCGCGAGTCGACTGGGGGCCGACCAAGGTTTGTTAGGTCGGCTGAAAACCGACTATGGGTCAAGTGGGTCGACCCGGGGATTTCGTACTGGATAATGTGGCAGCTTTGACTATTCCGCTTTGCTGAGGAAGACATCTGGCGTGTTGGCAGGGGTCCGCATGGTGCCCACGTGGTAACACGGTATTGGCCACGTCAATATGTATTATATAAAATACTATTGATTATGAAAAAAAAAAAAAAAACTCAAAAGGTAAAGATAAATAGAGAATAATTTTATGAAGGAGCAAAGAACTATAATAATACATCTGGATATAAAGAATCACCAAAGTAATACAAAAATTATGCTAAACTATCATTCAAATTATTTTATAAATTTAAAAATTAAAAAAATTTCAAAAATTAAAATTTGATGAAAATAAAAATAATTATAATAAAAGAACGGCTCAATTGCATAAATAAAAAATAGTTATAAAAATTTTGTAAATTTAAAAATATAAAAAGTGATTCTTATATATGTACTAAAAAATTAAAAATTAAAATCTTAAATAAAAAAGCAATAAGCAAATAATATTTTAAAAACAAAATAAAATCAATGAAAAACCACAAAAATATAAAATGTACTAAATATTTAAATTATATTGTCAAACATGAATGAGGAAGTTATACAATATTAAATAAATAAGAGAAAAAAAGAATAAAAAATCATAAAAACAGTTAGAATATGGATTCCGCGTAGGAGAGATCAGAAAAAAAAAAAAAAAAAAAAAAAAAAAAAAAAAAAAAAAAAAAACTCAACAATAGATTTATGAGTGAAAAGCGAAAGAGATTTAACATACTTCGTCAATCTAATTCGCAGAATCGATGGGAGTGTCTGATTCTTTGCTTGATTTTGATCACATACAAATCAATGAAACACTTTACATGAAAAAAATGAATTTGAACACAAAAATTAGAAGAAGGATTGAACATTTTATATACGAAAATAGAACCATAATTTAGGTTTTAAAAGTTTTATTGTAGGAAAGACGATTTGAGAGAAGAAAGTAATACATATTAGGAAAAATTGACTTACATAAAAATTTGAATCAATATATTAATTGAGAAAATCAAGGAATCAGTTAATGGAGTTACATAAATAATTTAGGAAAAATAATTTTCATTTGATTTATTAAATACAAAATAAAACACAAAAATTAGAAGAAGGATTGAACATTTTATATACGAAAATAGAACCATAATTTAGGTTTCAAAAGTTTTATTTTAGGAAAGACGATTTGAGAGAAGAAAGTAATACATATTAGGAAAAATTGACTTACATAAAAATTTGAATCAATATATTAATTGAGAAAATCAAGGAATCAGTTAATGGAGTTACATAAATAATTTAGGAAAAATAATTTTCATTTAATTTATTAAATACAAAATAAAACAATTAAAGGAAAATTATACAGCCGCAATTGGAGGCTAACCTCCCTTTCTTCTTGAGTTGGAATCCCCTTGATTTGTGGAGAGATTTCATTATATATTATACATATATATATTTTCTAAAATTAACTCTTAAAAAAAAGCTAATTGCCCCTTATCAATATCAAAATATATTATATTGATGTAGTTTTTTTAATAATAAATTTATAAATAATATCAATCAATGATTTTTTTTTATTAAGGTGAAATATTTCAAAAAAAATATATATATATTGAATTAAGGTGTATTTGAATTTTAATTAAAATATATTTTTTTAAATTTATGCATTCAAAATAAATTTTACCATAAATTGATATTTCCAAAAATCAAGGGATATATAACATTGCTAGATTAATTAATTAATTAATTTAGGAACAATCAACCAATCACAATTTTTAGTTTCGAATCCCTTCGGCCAATTGGAATGTGTGTGTTAAAAAAAAAATCACAATTTTTAGTTTTAACTAAAAATCTAAAAAAAAATCACAGAATTCTGTTGAGTCAAAAGACACCCTTCCTATATATTATAATATAGATAACATATATAATTTTTATTAATGGAATAGTTAATGGATTACATATAATACGGGGTTGAGTTTAATAATAATTGAAATATATTAATCTAAATAGAAAAAAAAATGAAAAAAAATATTATTCTAACACCCAATAAAAAAATCATTTTTTCAATAAAATTTTAAAAAAATATAAAATAATATTATGTCAAAACAATACAATTACAGTCAAATACCTTCGTGAAATATATAATAGCGTAGATAATGCATTTTAAATAAATTAAGTAATGATAATTTTCTTAATTAAGTATAAAAATTTTAAATTACATAACATAAATTTTCAAATAAACAATAGAATAGTATTTAGTTCAAATTCTATAATTTACTATATATAAAAAAAATTAAATCACATGAAGAAATTGAAAATATACCATGAATACCAAAGATAATTACTCTCCTTAATTACTATTTATTTTTATAATTAAATAATAGAAAAAGTAAGTTTAGCCAAGGGGCAATTTTCAAAAACTCCCCATGAGTTGAAAATTTTTTAGTTTACTCCCCAGTTCAAAAAATATTTTAATTCACTCCCCAGATAAGATGCATATTTTGAGTTTACTCCCCATTTTTTGGGTCATATATCACATATGGCGATTTAGATACAACTATGGCGAAATAAATACCACATATGGCGATTTAGTTAAACTCGAGAATCGTGTACCTAAATCGTCATATGGTGTATATTTTTCGCCATATGTGATATCTGCCCCATAAAATGGGGAGCAAACTCAAATTATGCATCTCATCTGGGTAGTGAACTAAAAAATTTTTGAACTTGGGGAGCAAACTAAAAATTAACTCCACAATTGGGAATTTTTTCATTATTCCCCGTTTAGCGAATCATGTTTTTTCTATCAAGATAAATTTTTTCAAAAGAATCACAAAATTCCACATCATCAAAAATGCACATTGAAAAGTCAAACATAATTATCAAATATATAATAGTATAGATATAGATCTCTCCACAAATCAAGGAGATTCCAACTCAAGAAGAAAGGGAGGTTAGCCTCCTATTGCCGCTGTATAATTTTCCTTTAATTGTTTTGTTTTGTATTTAATAAATTAAATATAAATTATTTTTTCTAAATTATTTATGTAACTTCATTAACCGATTCCTTGATTTTCTCAATTAATAAATTTATTCAAATTTTTATGTAAGTCAATCTTTCCTAATATGTATTACTTTCTTCTCTCAAATCGTCTTTCCTGCAATAAAATTTTTAAAACCTAAATTATGGTTCTATTTTCGTATATAAAATGTGCAATCCTTCTTCTAATTTTTGTTTTCAAATTCATTTTTTTCATGCAAAGTGTTTCATTGATTTGTATGTGATCAAAATCAAGCAAAGAATCAGACACTCCCATCTAGATTGACGAAGTATGTTAAATCTCTTTTGCTTTTCACTCATAAATCTATTGTAGAGTTTTTTTTTTTTTTTCTATCTCTCCTGCGCGGAATCCATATTTTAACTATTCTTATGATTTTTATTTTTTTTTTGTCTTATTTATTTAACATTGTATAACTTCTTCAATCATGTTTGACAATATAATTTAACTATTTAGTATATTTTATATTTTTGTGGTTTTTCATCGATTTTATTTTGTTTTTAAAATATTACTTGCGTATTGCTTGTTTTAATCTTTAATTTTTTAGTACATATACAAGAACTTTATATATTTTTAAATTTACAAAACTTTTATAACTATTTTTTATTTATGCAATTGAGCCATTCTTTTATTATAATTGTTTTTATTTTCATCAAATTTTAATTTTTGAGATTTTTTTAATTTTTAAATTTATAAAATAATTTGAATGATAGTTTAGCACAATTTTTGTATTACTTTGGTGATTCTTTATATCAAGATGTATTATTATAGTTCATTGTTCCTTCATAAAATTATTCTCTATTTATCTTTACATTTTGAGTTTTTTTTTTTTTTTCATAATCAATAGTATTTTATATAATACATATCTTCATTCATTTCTATTCAAATTATTTTTGTTGTTGATTTTCTCCAATAGTCTATGATTATATATATACATACATCGATATTTTTTAATAATATATTTTGATTTATTATTATTATTGGTGTGGTCTTTTGTCTTTACCCATATGTTTTTACTAATTTTCATTTAATTTTTAAAATTATTTATTATTTTTTCATATTTTTATGTTGAATTGGGATGATTTATATATGCTTGATTCTAATAATTATATTTCTTTTGGTATTCTGCAAATTATTAAGTTGATTATTTATATTTTATTTTCACATAAATTTTACTTTTGGTTCGAAGATCAATTTTAATATTACTTAGCCAACCAAATGTATTACTAATATAACTTTGTTTTTCTGTTTTTTATTATTCAAATCTTCATTTATTTATTTAAATTTTGATTTTTAAAGAAATTTTTTATATTTTTTTTTAAAACAGGTCAAGAGACCCGTGGAGGTTTTAGCGAGGACCCCACCTCATTTATTAAGACGAAAACAAAGCTACACTGGGAAGTTTAAAGAATTTTACTTTATATTTTTCTATTAGATATTATTTTGTTAAATACTTGATCATTTTTGTCATCATTTATTTTTACCATATTTTATTATTCAAGGTTTATTTATTTACTTAAGTTTTGACCATATTTAACGGCTAATACTAGCTAAATTAAAATTTTTGTATAGTTTTTCGCCAATTTAATATTTATTATTTTGTAAAAAGTATTAATACAAAAGTCATTATTTATATATTAGAAAAGATAATAATATTTTTAATAAATATGTGCATAATACGAGATGAAATGCTAGAATTTTAATTAAAATATGATATTTACATGAGTGTTAATTATTTACTATTTGATGGTGCAAAAACTTGGAAGGGATTTAGACACCAATCACTTTAAAATTTGTTTGTGGAAGGGAAGACCATCACAGGCGTTTGAGCCTCAGGAACTAGGTTTCCTTTGAAGCGTGGGTTCTTCCAACTAGGATAACACCAAGAGTGACAAATGCAGTATGGATGCAACGATGGTGTGTGGAATGCGGAGCTTGGGAAGAGGAAAAAATAGGGGAGAAGATGCCTAGTTCAGTGTGTAAGAGTTGTGAAGAAGATGACTCAGATTGCTTAGGGAATGTGAGTAAAATTCTCTTATTTATATGTTAGGGGCAGGGGTGATTTGGTAAAAGTGACCGTGTGGTCCCAAACCCGTGTGGCCCTAGACACGTGGCAGCGTGTGATGGTATGAGAGTGACATCCCTGGAATATGCCCATGTACAAGTGGTAGTGGATGTCTGGGGTTGGTGTGCGCACTACCTGTGTGTGTCAGAGGCAGTTGTGCAACAACCGTATGAGCGTTAGGTTACCCGGAGAGGGTCAAATGGGCGTAGGGACGCTTGAGGGTGCATCCCAGAGGTGATCTGACCCGAGCTTCGGGACGCTCGAGGGAGAGGGTTCCCAAGATTAGCTTATCCGAGCGTGGGGACGCTCGGGTGAAGCTCCAGTCGTGAGGTCGCTCATACCCTCGAAAGGGCTCTGAGGCCTGCTGGGGGGGAACCTGGCGGATGAGTTATGCTTTGAGAATCACGTGAGCGCTGCGAGGGTGCGAGCGTCAGGATGGTCTCGAGCGTGGAACAAGCAAGGGAGTGTCCCGTGCCTGCGACGCGAGTCTTGGGTTGTGATTGTCCCTGTGAGGCGATATTGCAAGCGTCAAGCGAGACTGGGAGAGGGATTCCTACGCTCAAAGGATGCACTCCAGCAGGTGGGCCTTAGGCAGTAAGGCTGCAGACAGATGGGCTGGATCCGTTATCGTGAGCCTATCTTCTCGAACGTCTAAGCCCAAGTGTTCCAGATTGATCTGGCTGAGACGTCCAGATCTCGACATGTGTACAGTGATGATCCGAGCGTGATTTGGGCCCATCATTTTTCCCCCCCAAATTCTGTAGTTACACGAGTGTACTGTAGAATTTTGAAATCCAAGCGCTAACTTTGAATATGCGAGGGTCAACCTCTTGGAGAGAAGTAAGACGGATCGTATTCCACAGGGGACAAATGCGAGGGTCAACCTCTTAGAGAGAAGTAAGACGAATCGTATTCCACAGGGGACAACTTCTAATAGTTCATTAAATGCCATCTTGTCGTTCTGGCGCTCGAGTGAATCCGCAATAAATACTGAGTGGAGACGTACTTGTGCGTTTCCATGAAACGGCGCGTGTATATCGGGAAACGTGTGACGGTTACCAAAAGTGAGGAGTTTTCTATGCGGGAATGATTGCATTTTGAATTAATTATCCCAATCATGCCTGTTAACTCCCACCTATAAATAGGAATTTGTAAACCCTTTTCAATCTTTCACTCTTTCAGCATTCTTAAAAGCAAAAACAGCAGCACACTCCTTTGTAATTCCTCGCAATTTCCGGTGAATTTTCCGGCAAACTTTTTCACCAGACTTAGGTAAATCACTGTGATTTTTGAGTTTTCTTTGTGCTAACCCTAGATTTAGGTTGTGCCAATCGTCACTCTTACGTGAGGGATCCTTCTAGTAGTCATTTCTTTACAAAAACTTTCCTTTTCTGTCAAATACTTCTGCAAAACCTTCATCTTCAATAGCAAGAATAGCAATGGCGGATGAGATTATAAACCAAACAGCGAGGGAGATAGAGGAGATGTCCCCTACAGGTTCTCCTCTCCAAAGCAATATACCATACGCCATTCCAATCGAGGGGGTGCCGGAGGAGGCAAGAGACGAAGATCTTGATGCCGCCATCCATGGGATGCAGGAGAGGAACCCTGAGGGGGTTGAGCAGCTTTTTGAAGAAATGGATATGTCTATAAGGATGTAACAGCAAGGTTAAAGGGTTTTTCTAGTGTTGAATAGTGTCGTTAAGCCTCAAGACCACCAAGTTACGGTGGTTATTGCTGCCCCCCAAGAGGATGTGGGAGCCTCTGAGCGTCAAGCAGGGGGAAAGCCTCCCCGAAAACGTCGTCGACGGGGTAAGGAACCTATGACTCAAGTGAGGAAGTCCAACCCCCATCAGACAGATAAAAATTCTGATGAAATTGAGAGCACCATGATGCTCGCAGAACTGGCATTCTTGAAGACTCAAGTATATTAGGATAATGTCTATACCACCCGCCTCCCCACTGAGCGTGAATGAGCCAATCATCCACCTCCGGGAATGATGACCGTCTACAGAGACGCCGTATTGGCAGGGGGTTTGAGGTTTCTGATTTCGGCCCCGATCGTCAACCTGCTGAACTCTTTGAATTTATGCCCTTCCCAGATTTTGCCTAACGGAATAGCCTTGTTAAATGCTTTTGTAATATTGATGAGGGCTATTAGTTACGAGCCCTTGTTTAACAATTTCAATAGCTTGATCGAGATAGCCCGCTCTCCCGCTCGTCTCCGAGGGATGGATTTTACTACGCCCAGGCCAAGTCCGGTTTAAAGATGATCGATTCACACTCAACTTCTTATGGAGAGAACTGGAAGGAGAAGTTCTTCTTCGCGGGGGCGCCTGGCGGAGTGTTTAGGGTTCCCCGAGAGTGGGTGATACACGGAGAAGGACCCATTATGAAGCACAGATATGGGGATAAACTTTTTGAGCAATGGGCAAAGGGGCTAGCCCTCGTGATGAAGAATGAGAAATGGTTGATTAAAGCCAAGGACCTGATGCGCAATGAGAAAGTGTTATTTCGCTATGGTCTTGTGAACCCCCCATAAATGATAGCTAACCCTCCCGCTCGAACCATGAACTGAGACGGTTAGATTCTAGGAACTAACTCTGCTAACATTTAGAGTAGGAACGCTAACTTTTCAAATTTTGTTGCATTGCGTAAGTGTACTATACATAGTCATCTGACACTCGTTTATTTTTTGCATGTAGATGTAGACATCCTAATGGCAGGAGCAAGCACTGAGAGCATCTCGGCCCTGATGCGCGCTCGCAGGGCGGGCAACAATCAGCCTCAGCAACAACAGTAACATCAGCAGCCCCAGACTACTCCACGAGGGGGGGCGGTACCAGGCAAGGGTCTGGAAGAAGAGACGGCGGCCGAGGGAAAGGCCGCGAAGATGGAAGGGGTGGCCGTGGAGCAGGCCCGGTTGAGGATTTGACAATCGGGAATGCTCATGATATCACTCCCCTGTGTGTCCACGAGGGACGAGTACATTTGGGCCCTGATGCTCCCTGAAGCAACCGCTCGGGCGTTATTATAAGGGGCCTGGATGAGGCGAGGGCTCAAGCCTCGAGAAAGAGGAAACGGATGGCAGGCTTTATCCCCATTTCTGGTAAGGGGAAAGATGTAGTAGTGGGCGAGCATGGGGAAGATGCCGACACTTCATCCTCGGAGGATGAAAGTTTCTAGAAATTTGAGCACGACGGAGACGTACATTACAAGGGCTCAGTGGAGGATGGTCCTGTGCTTTTGAGAAGAAGCTCTTCCTCCTGCAATTTGGTTACGGGGCTCGTTCATAAACTCCAATTCTCAACGGATCATCAGAAATTGAACAAGCAGGACGCCGCTCAAATGTGAATGGTTGAGTAACCGAATGGCATTCATCACAAATGTTTGCGTTCGCGTCAAAAGGCCAATGACAATTCAAGCAATCCTAGCTAAGTTCCTTATATAATTTTAATTGCGAATATCCCGAATTCCCCACAACTACTGTTTCCATTTGAAACTTCCCTGTGCATACCCTTCATCTAATAAGTTGAATATGACTTCTAGGATTAAATGGTTTAAATTCAACTTTGGCAAATCATGCATGTGCTTAAGATGGTGACCGGGTTTTGTGTTTTCTTATGTGAGACTCTCATTGCATTTGGTTCAATGTTTGGTAGTGTAGGGCAAAAATTTTGCTGTCATTCCTAGTTTACATTGCCCATTTCGTGTTTTGATAGACAAATCTTGAACCCAAGTGTAAGTTCTAAATCCGATTGCAACACTTAAGGTATCGTATCCACAGGGAAGGGAACTCAATAACCACTTCTATGACTATTTCTAATCTAGAGACCGAATAAGATTGACAATGTTGTACTATACTATTATGACAAAATTAAACTTAACCAATAAATAATCAATCACACGAGCTAACAAATAAAAACAAGATTAAACCACTTAATTAAAACAGGTCGGGGAGTAAATCATATGCCCTTTTGTGATCAAATCAATACTCAAGTATGGACGTATGATTCTTCAACCTACTCACAATTTTATACCTAGCTTCTCTCGAAGGCTAGATGTCTAATTAATTAAGCCAAGTGTTGTTCTCACAATCACTTAGTAACCAAATTAATCGAATAAAGCAAGATTAGTGTATTTAAAATCTAGCGGCTTGGCATGGAATTCTAAATACGGGTTGTAGAAATTAGGGTTAAATTTCTTTAAGCCCAAAAGTCTAAGTTTTGGAAAACAATCTCAATTATCCTAAATCTCTCGATTATCGGATAATTCTCCTTATGTTCATGGATGGCCAATCCATTCCCAATCTTCTCAATACCGTTTCCCTAACAAAGAATCACACAATTTGACTCGAGCATTAATTCAAACACCTTAGATGTATAATCCTTACCCCCTAACCCTAGGAGATTAGTTCCTCATAACTGGATCAAAACTCATTAAGATCAAAAGAATTGCATTCAAAATATTCATGTCTAGCATAAACATAAAAAAAGGAATTACTAATTCTGAAATTCTAACCTAATTTTCCAGAAACGGATCTAAAGCAAGAACTAACTATACTAGAATTGAAAAACCAAAACTTGAGGAATTAGTTTGATCGGAAAGCAGTAAATAAAACCAAATTGATAAAGTCTTGTGATTGGAATGAATCTTCAACTCTATGTCTTCGTATTCCTTCCTTCTCCGGGTGTTCTTGAACTTCTGGGAAGCTATCCGTCCAAAAAAAAACCCTTATTCCGCCTCAAACCATGTTTAAATAGAAGTCCAAAATCCAAAACCGCCCCGTGACACGGGCGTGCAGAGTTCGTGCCTAAATATGTGACACGCCCGTGTCACATATTAAAGACGTATTCGCGCTTTTCTTCTTGACACGGGGGTGTCAAGAATTGTTCTTCATGGTGACACGGGCGTGCAAAAGCTCCCGGGCCTCTCTGTACCAAGTCACGGGCGTGCAAAAAATTGCTCTACATAGGTGACACGGGCGTGCAACCTTCTGGAATCCGACGGCCACTTCTGTACTGAGACACGGGCCTGTCTCAGTTTACTCTTCCACGGGGACACGGGCGTGTCCCCTAGAATTTCTCGTTTTTCGCCCTTTACTGCATGATTTTGCTTCTACTACGTCTCTTCAACTCCACGGCGAAAGGTACCTAATAGGGAGCATAAATCACGTTATAAGTTCTTAAAACTGCTTGAATTTAACTAAAATTGCCCTACAAATCCATGCAATAAACCGATACATCATGTTTTCATTAAATAGAGTCAAATTTCTCTATTATCTTTGATCTTAGTTTATGCTTGAGGGCAAGCATTGCCTAAGTGTGGGGGGATTTGATAAGTCATTTCTTTACCAATTACTGAGCCTACAATTATGATATTTTATTCCATGATTTGGTTTAATAGTGGTCTATTAATTGGTTTAATGTTTCTTTGTAGGAAATTGCGACTTGCATGAAATTAGAGGTCATCCACCTTCTTTTGGGATTAATTGGAGAACAAATGCAATTGAAGGCCATAAATTTGGAATTCAAAAGCTCAAACAAAGAGTTACGTACGTTAAAGGAGGGGGATGCACGTTCTTGGAGTAATGACGGTGCTTGATGAAGAGTTAGTGGGCGTTTAATGTGGAGAGACAGTGAAGAAGCTTACCTGAGGTCACGGTCAGGATTCCTGACCCTTTTTTCGTGCAGAAACTTGGGCACACTCATTGAGAACGTGTGGATAACATGGCTTTTATGATGGCAGATCGTGGAGGAAGAGTGGGGGAAGAATTCAAGTCTTAGCACTACATAAAAGGAGAAGAACCGAGATTGGAGAGAGCATCACACTAGTTTATTCTTCTTTCCTTTGTTTTGTTGAAACTATATTACTATTTTATTTTCATGCTTTGAATTTTGTTATGAATTTCTAGTTCGTTTATAGTTGGGATTTTCCAAGCATGCTTTAGATGTCGTGAGACAATTTCTTTGGGTTGATTAATCAAAGTTATCCGTTTTATTTCCGATTTCATGTCATTGAGTGTTGGTTTATTCTTTGGTTAGTGCACGAATCCTTGAATTATCAATACACGTACAGCTAGTTAATTCGTTTGGTGGAGTCTAGCCGGGCAATTAACGAAGTGGCAATCAACACTAGGTTGTTAAGTTCGGCTGATTTTGTGTTGTGGAATATTACGGTCTAATTAGGCGAAGTAGGAGTTTCTACTAAGTCGGTTAGGGTTAGTGTTTCTTTAGCTCGTAAAGCAATTAGCTAATTGAATCCTTGAAGGAGTTTCTAATAAGGGTTATTAGTTAGTTAGGGAATAGTCTTTAGGAGTTTCTTCAGATTATTCCAAAAAGTAAGAAGAAACGAGGGAGCCTAAGGTAACTGGTAACTATAGCTAGCCTAACGAGGAATTAATCACCCTGTCCGTGATCATAGTCTGATGCATGCGTAGGAAAATCCCAGCTATCTGTCATCTATTGAATTTGTCCAGGTTTAATCTAATTTTACTTCTCGTTCTTGCCAGTTTAATCGTTTATTTTAAGTTAAATTTTTATTAGTTTAATCTAAAACTTGACAAATCCCCCTATTTTAATTGTTCGTTTTACTTCCTTGGCATATTAAAAGAGTACAAACTCGTCCAATCCCCGTGGATCGATACCCGTTGCCACTATTTTACAATTTAATCGTGTGCAATATTTGGGATTTATTATTGGTGGTCTCGACACCCATCAATTTTAATATCCTACCGATTGTTTTGGCGAGTATTGATTGATTGCACTGATTGGGGCCCGGGGTTCTTGGTGTGAGTGGCTATCCGAGGAAGCATGGGCTGACGGTGATCCCTCACACTAGTTCCCACCAAACTACAGCGGTACCGGACCTCGTCAGGAGATTGGCGGGGAAAGGGAGCTGAGTGCCATCTGGGGAGTCATGTAACCCCTTTTGGCCAATGATTGGGTGGCCGGGTCTTGCAAACCCGTCCACCAACCCGGAGGAAGAAGGTGTATATGACCGATTGAATAGAATCGATTGATTGTGCACAAAAGAATGATATGCGTGAAAGACTTAATGAATGAATGATTATTGAATTACACATGGTGTTGGTTGGAGTTGATGCACGCCTACTCGCCGGGCCACTAATGACCTATTGTAAAATTGATAATTATAATCCTTTCCGATGATTTCTCTATTTTACCCATTT
This sequence comes from Lantana camara, assembly GCA_037501455.1. NCBI lineage: Eukaryota > Viridiplantae > Streptophyta > Magnoliopsida > Lamiales > Verbenaceae > Lantana > Lantana camara. The sequence continues at coordinate 20,711,167 of CM074855.1, read as the reverse complement.
GGGAAACACTTCTAAAACCTCGCTTGGGATTATAATTTGCATGTGATTGTTTAAATTTCGTTATATATTATATTTATGCCAATATTTTATACCCACCAGTCCCTTTTGGACTGAACCCGTTTGGTTTTCAGCTGTGTTGTGCAGGTGTCGAGGGAGCTATGCGGGAATACGAGTCCTAGGTCTTGCATTTGTCTCTAGCTCTGTATTTTGGTCTTACACTTGCATCTCACACTTTTGATTAGTGTATATGGATATGATATTGGAGCGTACATGTTTTGGGCCGCGATGGCGTGTGATGATGTATATGAATTATTTTTGGAGCTTGGATGCTCATGGTGTATACATGATATGCTTTGTTCACTTATTGCTTCCGCTTTAATGATTTACTCTGATTCGTATGGTTTAAGGGTTAGCCCGCCTAGCATAGCGTGTGTGTTTGTCCCCGTTCGCCATGACTTAGCTCGGATATGGATTATCCATTTCATATTCGGGTCGGGTCTCGGTGCGGGGGATGTGACACCTTACACTCGGGTGTTACATCCTTAAGTGGTATCAGAGCATCGGGTTGCAAAACCCGGGCTCTAGCGTCGTGTGAGTCAGTTTAGGCCGTTCGGCTTTAGGGACTACTTGACAATGTTATTGTATATGCATTCTTTAAGTGCTTATGTACTCTAATTGTTGAAGTTTGATTGAATTAATTGCATTTTCATGCATGGACTAAGAGAAGCATGCATTTCAGTGTTTCTTGATCAGGATGCCTCCACGTAGACATCGTGAGAGATCACCGGGACGACAAGGACATCGTGATCGTTCTCCTATACCACCAGAACAACAACCACAGCCGCCGCCGATGGACATGGGAAACTTTATGGAAGTCGTTTTCAATTATGTTGAGCATAGGAGAGCTCAAGCTCCACCACCACAACCCGTTGAGCAACCGGCTCCACCAAACAACAATCATAGGGATCCTCATGAGGTGTTTTTGAGTTACAATCCCCCTAGGTTTTCTGGTTCTATTGATGATGCGGTTTCAGAGGGGTGGTTAGCTCGATTGGAAAGGATTTATGGGGTTCGGCAGTTCACTACCCAAGAACGGGCTCAGTTTGCTATATTCCAATTGGACGGAGAGGCGTATGAGTGGTGGGAGAGAACAAGAGAAAAGTTGGAGGTTGATGAAGAGGAGGTTACATGGGAAGTTTTTAAACGGGAATTTCGTGAGTGCTTTGTACCCGAGGTTGTCCGGGAGAGAAAAGAGCAAGAATTTATGGATCTGAAGCAAGGAAATCGTTCTGTGGCTCAGTACATTGCAGTTTTTAACCGACTTGGGAAGTATGCTCCACATATTACCCGAGATGAGAAGAGGAAGGCGAAGAAGTTTATTGCCGGGTTGAGACAGGATTTGAGACACGGTCAGGTAGGCCATAATTTTATATCTTTCTCAGATACGGTGCAAAGGGCCTTAGGGCAAGAAGAGGAGTATAAAAAGAAGGATCCAATCTTCAAAGCACCAATGGGACAAGGTAGAGGCTCAGCATCGGGATCGAGTATGAGATTCAATCCGGGAAAAAGGCCTATGACTTCGGCAGCTCCTCCTCAGAAAGAATATTTCAAGAAGCCACGAACTGGAGGACAGCATGCTCCTCAGGCTACTCGAGCACCTCAGGCTTTACCAGCTCCTACGAGAGATCGACGAGATGTGCCTCCGTGTACTCATTGTGGAGGACCGACCCACTCTTATACCAATTGCAGAATAAGATTGAAGTTGTGCTTGATTTGTGGGAAGGGAGATCATATGGCTTTCACATGTCCTGATAAGAAACCGGGGTTTCAAGCTGGGGTACAAAGACCAATGATCCAGGCTCGTGCTTATGCCCTTGAAGGCGAGGAACAAAATGTGGAAGCTGATCCAAATGCCGTGGTGGAAGGTACCGTTTGCATTCATAACACGAGCATTCATGCATTATTTGATCCGGGTGCCACGCATACTTTCATATCTTCTGATCTATGTGCCTCTCTGTGCCTACCTGTTATTTGCTCAAATTCTTGTTATTATGTGAGTTCGCCTCTTAGAGGTAGTTTGCAGACAGACCGGGTTGTTAGAGGTTGTTCAGTTTTGATAGAGGGGAAAGATTATCCGGCAGATTTCATTGTTATGCCTATGAAGAAGTATGGGGTAATCTTCGGGATGGATTGGTTATACCGGCACCGGGCAGAAGTGGATTGTTTTAAGAAAAAGATAAAATTGGGAGAAGAGTTGATTGGAGTAGTTGGGTTGAAGAATGTACCTCTTTTGTCGTTTATGGAAGCTCGCAAGTTAGTGAAAGATGGAGCCACGGGATTTATTGCCTATCTCCTTAACAAACCAAAGGATCAATCAAGTTTTGAGGAGACAGACGTGGTAAAGGAATATCCCGACGTATTTCCAGAAAATTTAGGCTCTTTACCACCGGATCGGGAGATTGAATTTGTTATTGATTTATATCCGGGATCAGAACCTTATTCTAAGACGCCTTATAGAATGGCTCCGGCAGAGTTGAAGGAGTTGAAGATTCAACTCGAAGAATTACTCAAGATTGGATATATTCGACCGAGTTCATCTCCGTGAGGTGCTCCGGTTCTCTTTGTCAAAAAGAAAGATGGATCGTTGAGAATGTGTATAGATTACCGGGAGCTTAATCGGATGACTATCAAGAATAAGTACCCGTTACCCCACATTGAGGATTTATTCGATATGCCGCAAGGTTCAGGAGTTTATTCGAAATTGGATTTAAGACAAGGCTACTACCAATTGAAAATCCGGGAAGAGGATATACCAAAAACAGGATTTAATACCCGGTATGGGCATTATGAGTTCGTAGTGATGCCTTTTGGTTTAACAAATTCCCCTGCAGCATTCATGGATATGATGCATCGGATTTTTCGGCCGTATTTGGATAAATTCGTAGTAATCTTCATTGATGACATTCTCGTGTATTCAAAGACTCCGGAAGATCATGCTAGGCATCTCAAATTGGTATTGGAGACATTGAGAGAGCACCGGTTATATGCGAAGTTTAGTAAGTGTGAGTTTTGGATCGAACGGGTTGCTTTTCTAGGCCATATCATTTCGAGTGAGGGTTTGGAAGTTGACCCTTCAAAGATCGAGACAATTATTCAATGGCAGAGTCCGAAAAATGCTTCCGAGATTAGAAGTTTCTTGGGATTGGCAGGTTATTACCGAAGGTTTGTGAAGGACTTTTCAAAGATAGCCGGTCCTTTAACTCGGTTAACTAAGAAGAAAGCTAAATTTGAGTGGGACGAGGCATGTGAAGCGAGTTTTCAACTCTTGAAGGAAAAATTAACCACTGCACCGGTATTAGCACTTCCCGAAGGCACTGAAGGATATGTATATACAGACGCCTCGAAAGAAGGATTGGGATGTGTTTTGATGCAAAATGGTAAAGTGATAGCCTACGCCTCGAGAAAATTGAAAGAACATGAACAGAATTATCCCACTCACGATCTCGAGCTTGCAGCAGTAATCTTCGCTTTGGGAAAGTGGAGACATTACTTATATGGAATTCCTTTCGAGATCTTTTACGACCACAAGAGTCTCCAGTATTTGTTTTCTCAGAAGGAATTAAATAAGAGACAGAGACGTTGGATGGAGATGTTGGCGGATTATGAATGTACGATTCGATACCATCCCGGAAAGGCCAACGTGGTCGCGGATGCACTTAGTAGGAAAGCGAGCGTGTCAAGTGTTAAAGTGGAAGTTGAGGATGAATCTTAATCTTTTAAGCTGAAAGCTAGTATTCGGAATATTACCGTTCAACCGGATCTTCAGCAGAGATTGTTTGAAGCTCAGAAAGTGGATTCCGAGGTTCAGAGGTTGGTACAGAAAGCTAGAAATGATTCAGAGAGTCCGTTCGGATTTGATGACACCGGGAATTTAAGGTTTAAGAACAGAGTGGTGGTTCAGGAAGAGTTGAAACGGTTGATATTAGAAGAAGCCCATCGGTCAGGGTATTCGATACATCCCGGGGGAAATAAGATGTATAAGAATTTAAAGAAATTTTATTGGTGGAATGGACTTAAGCGGGATGTAATCGACTTCGTGAGACATTGTTTGACTTGCCAATTGGTGAAGGCAGAGCATCAGAAGCCATCGGGGCTACTTCAACCGTTACCTATCCCAGAATGGAAATGGCAGCAAGTGGCGATGGATTTCGTAACGGGTCTTCCTAAAGTAAAAGGTGGGTTAGACGGAATTTGGGTGATTGTGGATCGATTGACGAAATCGGCACATTTTCTTGCTATTCGGATGTCGGATAAGGTGAACAAGCTAGCTAAGAGGTATGTTGATGAAATTGTTCGACTTCATGGTGTGCCGGTTAGCATTGTATCAGATCGGGATCCGAGATTTACTTCTAGATTGTGGCAAGAATTGCAAAGGAATCTGGGCACAAGGCTTCAATTCAGCACAGCTTTCCATCCTCAGACGGACGGGCAATCGGAGAGATTAATTAAATATTTGGAGGATATGTTGAGAGCATGTGCATTGGATTTTTCGAGTTCGTGGAACGAGCAATTACCTTTGATTGAATTTGCCTATAATAACAGCTTTCAAGCGTCGATAGAAATGGCTCCTTATGAGGCTCTCTACGGACGGAAATGCAGGTCACCGTTGTTCTTTGATTTGGAAGAATGGAATTGGACGAAGCAAGAGGGTGTGAAACGAGGAGAGAATAAGGAAAAACCCTCTAAAGCCGTACAAGAGGCAATTGATAAGGTTCAAATAATCAGACAACGGATGAAAGCAGCCCAAGACCGACAGAAAAGCTATGCCGATCACCGAAGGAAAGATCTTCAGTTTGAGGTTGGTGATAGGGTATTCTTGAAAGCCTCACCTCGTAAGGGATTATTGAGGATTGGAAGAGGAGGGAAATTGAATCCTCGGTATTTAGGACCGTATGAGATTTTGGAGAAAATTGGAGATACGGCCTACCGTTTGGATCTACCCCCGAGTTTGACCGGAATTCATAATGTATTTCATGTGTCTCAGCTTCGGAAATATTATCCGGATGAATCCGAAGTCATACCGGTCGAGGAAGTGGAGTTAGAACCGAATCTCACCTTCGTTCAGAAGCCGATTAAGATATTGGATCGTAAATTTCAGGAGCTTCGAAATCGGCGTATCCCACTAGTTAAAGTCTTATGGAGAAGTGATAAAACGGACGAGGGTACGTGGGAGACGGAGGATAAGATGAAAAGATTTCATCCCGAGTTGTTTCCGGGCGATTAATGAATCCGAGGACGGATTCTTTTAAGGGGGAGAGGTTGTGACGCCCCGATAATTCGGCCGTACAGGTACGACGTAATTGTTTACCAAATTGCGCGAGTTAATTATTTATAAGTATTTCTATATTTATTTTATTTAATTATATTAAATGTTAATTAGTTATTTCTTTTAATAATATTGAAATAATATAATTATGTATATAAATATGTATATATATATATTAAAGGTGCACGTGTGCATGAAATTGTATTGCATGCATTTTACAATTTCAAATTTATTATGCATGCATGTAGTATAATATATATATATATATATATATATATACGTATGCATGTATTATAACCATAATATATATATTATATTTGAATTTAAATTGCATACATTGTAAATAGTATGAATTCTTTTGCTACATTGCGTATGAGTGCTTCGTTTCTATGTAAATTGATACCGGAATTTCGTGTAAATTTGGTATGTTGAACTTATACGTGTCTTGTATATGGATATTTGTTCGTTTCGCATTTTCGGATTTATTTTCATATGTTTCGAATTTAATTTGAATTTTGGAATCCAAGTCGGGGGCTAATGAGCAATTAGCGCACCCTTGGTTCCGTATTTAATATCTTGAGCTCGGGAACTCGGATTCGAGTTCCGTCAACTTCGCTGAACTCGCAATGAAAATTCGAGTTTAGTAAACTTAGTCTTATAATTTTCCAAAGTCATTTGAACCACCGAACTTCAACCGAAAAACGAAACGGCGACGAAACTGACCCTTTGTTACTAAATTGGCCATATCTTATCCAATCTTTAACCAAATTAACCATGGTTGGAGGATATGAAACCCTAACTCAGCCACCTAACCTGATATACTATGCCCTAACCGAACTAACCCTCACACAAACCACAAATCTCAGCTAAAGTCACTGCCTTCCAGTTTCTTCCCGCAACCCTTGAGCACCTTGGAGATTCAAAGCTCAAATCTCATCCAACCTTCATCCAATCAACAAGGTAAGCTTAGGGTTGTACTATATGTTCATTCCTGATCATTTTCATCTATTCATCCCTAAATTTGATCATGGTTTCATGCATTTTTGGCTGATTTTGCAATATAGTTGATTTTGAGCATTTATGTTGATCTTCCTCGATTCTTAATGGATTTGAATGATTCCAAGCCTGAAAATGATTGTTTTGATGTCTTCTTCTCATTTATGATCATTGATTATATGGTAGTTGGAGTATTTATGAGATATCACTTATGGCTTTTTGAGAAATTTTCATGAAATGGCCACGTATGCTTTCCTTTCTCGTATGAACTCTTTTGGGACTGAATTATATGTTGGATTAGGGTTGTTTTGCTGCATATTGGATGGTCTATTTATCTGAATTTGATGGGATTAAAGAAGGATCAAAGGTTGCCCTATTTTTCGTAAATTTTGGCATGAATCTGGACTGATTTTAGCTGCTGAAAACTGCTGTATCTTCTTGTTGTTGCTGTCAGTCTTTGTGAGGGTTGTTAGAGCTGATTTGCTGCTGAATTCCATGCCTTTTTGTTGATGCATCAGTTGCCTTTAGTTGCTGTAGCTTTTGCTCTGTTTTGAGCAAGAAAACAGGGGAGCTTTCTGCTGCTGCGTGCGTTTCTGTTGTCTCTCCCCAGCCGGGGAGATTTTGTACATAAAAGTACCCGGCCGGGGAGCCTTCTTACAGAAACCTACTGCATGTCGTCCCCGGCCGGGTAAAGTTTGGCCTGAAAATCTCCCCGGGCGGGGAGTTTGCGTCTGGATTGTTGTTTTGCTGTGTTGAACTGCTGCTTTTGCTGTTATGTATGGCTGTTGCTGCTTTAGTTTTTCCCCTTTTTCCTTCATGCATATTGAGTAGTTGAATGTTGCAGATATATATATATGTTCCTGCATGAAAATTGTGATGTTTAATGTAATGAATTTCATGCATGCATTAGTTAGGTATAAATTGCATGAACTTTAGGGTTAAATGCATGCATGGAAATTGCATGAATTTTAGGATTTTGCATGCATTGGGTGGTACGTGCATGGCATGCATATATATATATATATATAATATAATATAATATAGTATATGTATGTATATTTAATTATATATTTATATATGTTTATTAAATTTTAAATAATATTTGATTTAATTGTTACCTATTTCATGTTTTATTTAATTTCCTAAATGTGATTGAATGTATTTAATTGTCGAATTCCTAATTTTATATGTGATTTACTTTGTGCTAAGATTTAATTGAAATTCTTGAATTAAGTTGATTGAAAATGTGAAATTATGACTTGAACAAACGTGAATGAATGATGGAATGACTTGACTATATGAATAAAATTTCTTAATCGTGCACATGAACATTTCATGACATAATTTTATCTTTTATACGTTCATGTCATAATCATTATATTGTCGAGCGTCTTATATGGTCATATTGAGTCTCACTTCACGTTTATTGCACAGATTTTGATCCTGTTGGAGGCGAGGCCGGTCCTTGAGGCTTTCGTGTCTTCTTTTGTCAGTACAAGGTGGGTTTTTCTACTATTTAGATAAAAAGACCCAATATATCCTTATGTGCAAAGTTTTATCCAAAGTTAGAGTTATCTATTTATATAACGAGTCACTTTCGGGTAAATGATTTCGAACGTATAATCCCTTTTTCTTTTAATATCCTACCGATTGTTTTGGCGAGTATTGATTGATTGCACTGATTGGGGCCCGGGGTTCTTGGTGTGAGTGGCTATCCGAGGAAGCATGGGCTGACGGTGATCCCTCACACTAGTTCCCACCAAACTACAGCGGTACCGGACCTCGTCAGGAGATTGGCGGGGAAAGGGAGCTGAGTGCCATCTGGGGAGTCATGTAACCCCTTTTGGCCAATGATTGGGTGGTCGGGTCTTGCAAACCCGTCCACCAACCCAGAGGAAGACGGTGTATATGACCGATTGAATAGAATCGATTGATTGTGCACAAAAGAATGATATGTGTGAAAGACTTAATGAATGAATGATTATTGAATTACACATGGTGTTGGCTGGAGTTGATGAACGCCCACTCGTCGGGCCACTAATGACCTATTGTAAAATTGATAATTATAATCCTTTCCGATGATTTCTCTATTTTACCCATTTGGGAAACACTTCTAAAACCTCGCTTGGGATTATAATTTGCATGTGATTGTTTAAATTCCGTTATATATTATATTTATACCAATGTTTTATAGCCACCAGTCCCTTTTGGACTGAACCCGTTTGGTTTTCAGCTGTGTTGTGCAGGTGTCGAGGGAGCTAGCCGGGAATACGAGTCCTAGGTCTTGCATTTGTCTCTAGCTCTGTATTTTGGTCTTACACTTGCATCTCACACTTTTGATTATTGTATATGGATATGATATTGGAGCGTACATGTTTTGGGTCGTGATGGCGTGTGATGATGTATATGAATTATTTTTGGAGCTTGGATGCTCATGGTGTATACATGATATGCTTTGTTCACTTATTGCTTCCGCTTTAATGATTTACTCTGATTCGTATGGTTTAAGGGTTAGCCCGCCTAGCATAGCGTGTGTGTTTGTCCCCGTTCGCCATGACTTAGCTCGGATATGGATTATCCATTTCATATTCGGGTCGGGTCTCGGTGCGGGGGATGTGACACCTTGCGCTCGGGTGTTACACAACGCGTGCTGACTCTTGAGCGATTTTCGTAGGTATCATAGCTTCGGAGCCGTAAACGAGGGAGTAAGGGGTCTCACCGGTTGCCGCTCACGGGGTAGTGCGATATGCCCACAGGGCACCTTGGAGCTCTTCAGCCCATTCACCCTTTTTACTCTCGAGCATCGTTTTTAGATACTGGAGTATGGTCCTATTTGTGACTTCAGCATGACCATTGGCCTGAGGATAGCCCACGGAAGTGAAGCGTTGCTCAATGCCGAGCTCTGAGCACCACTCTCGAGTGTCAGTGGCGATGAATTGTGAACCATTGTCTGAGATTAGCACCCTCGGGATGCCATACCAGCAGATGATGTTCTTCCAAATGAAGTTTCTTACGACCTTGAACGTTATTTTGGTGACTGCCTCGGCCTCTGCCCACTTAGTGAAGTAATCCACAGCGAGGATCACAAATTTCTTTTGCCCGACCGCCATAGGTAGGGGTCCCACTATATCAATACCCCACTGGTCAAAGGGCCAGGAAACTTCGATGGGAATCATTTGGGCTGCTGGCAGTTGAGGGATGTTGGAGTGGAATTGACACTTAGAGCATTTTTTGGAGTAATTGATGGCGTCCTGCAACACCGAGGGCCAATAGAATCAGCTCCTCAATACTTTTTTGGCCAGAATACGACCGCCAGAATGATTCCCACAACTCTCGTTGTGCACGTGTTCCAGTACTTCCTTGGCTTGCGAGGGTCTCAGGCACCTTAATGGTGGACCTTGAAATGACCGCTTGAAGAGCCTACCCTCATTATCAAGTGAAAAACGAGGGGCTTTATTCCTAACTCTCCGTGCTTCCACTTTGTCACTCGGGTAAATCCCATCTCTTAGGAATCTGACGATGTCATCAAGCCAACAAGGCTCGGAAGGATCAATCATACTTACCTCACCTGAGGGTTTCCCCTTGGATATCAATGGTTCCTCCGTCCTAAGGAACGTGACTGAGCGCTCGCAGGAGCCCTCCAGAGCAGATACAAATTTGGAGAGGGCATCAGCACGCTCGTTCTCCGCTCGTGGAACCTGCAGTAAAGAGGGTTCATAATCATGTTGTAAAGAGGGTTCTGGTTGATAGTGGAAGCTCTGTGAATGTTCTCCCTTACTCTACTTTTCAAAAGATGAATATTATAAACATCCCCCTCAAGCCCCTCAAAACAGCCCTCGTTGGCTCTGGGGGTTCAGAGGTGGTCCCTCGTGGACAGATTCGATTGATCACCTCTTTTGGTCGCACTCCACAGCGAAAGACCCTGATGGTCACTTATACAGTAGTGGAAATTGAGATCCCTTACAACATCATAATTGGGCAACCCGCCGTTGTTGATTTCAAGGCGATCATCTCCACCTACCACCAGAAGATCAAGTTCCCTACCCCCGAGGGGACAGGTGAAATGCTCTGCAATGTTAAGAAAGCTTAGGAATGTTATATTTTGTCCCTTAGAAAACCTAAACCAGATAAAGTCTTCCAATTGGGATTTCACCTAGAAGACTGTGGATTTTTCCAACCTTGACGAGGATAAGTTGTCACGAAAAATGGCGAGGCTCAAAAAAAAGAAGAACAAAAAGAAGGGCCCACACGGGAAGTGTAATATCGAGAGCGGTCCCCTAGGTAGCGTCGGAGAGTCTTCTTCGGAAGAAGATATGAATGAGGGCGACCCCAAGGGTAGAGACCAACACCTCACGGGAAAGAAAAGGGCACTTGAGTCCCCTCGCCCTGAAGTAAGGATAGAGCCTACAGAAAAGTTCTTGACCATTGAGCTAGAGCCTGGTAACAAAGAAAGGACCACGCAAATTAGCTCGAGCCTTTCTGGAGCCTCGCAAATCATGATTATCGATTTCTTGTGAGAGAACATAGATGTCTTTGCTTGGAAAGCCTCATATCTTACTGGGATCGACCCCAGTGTCATAGTTCATAGGCTCAACGTAGACCCAGCATTTAAGCCCATTAAGCAAAAAAGAGAGATGCCAATGGATTCAGAAGGAAGATTATCGAGGAGGAAGTGAACAAGCTCCTCGAGGCCCAGTATACTGAGGAGATCTTATATTCAGAATGGTTGTGCAATTTCGTTCTCATTCCCAAGAGTACAAACAAGTGGCGAATGTGCAATGATTTCATAGATCTCAACAAGGCTTGTCCCAAAGACCCATATCCCTTGCCTCGGATTGATCAGCTGGTAGATTCTACAACTGGTTACAAGTTAATAAGCATGATGGACACATTCCAAGGATATTACCAGATCTTCATGGCTCCTGAGGATCGCCCAAAAATATCATTTGTAGTGCATACGGGGGTCTACTGTTTCTTGGTTATGCCATTCGGATTAAAGAACGCAGGTGCTACATATCAACGCCTTGTAAACAACATGTTTGAAAAGGAAATAGGGGGTTCAATGGAAGTCTATGTGAGCGACATGATCATCAAAAGTGAGCGGCAACACTCTTATCTGGAAGACCTAAAGCGTACTTTTGACATATTACGACAATACGGCATGAAACTAAAACCTTTCAAGTGCACATTTAGAGTTCGTGGAGGTAAATTCTTGGGATATGTGGTAAGTCAGCTAGGAATTGAAGCCAACCCCGAAAAAATCAAAGCCATAATGAAGATTCCCTCCTCTCGAAAAATCCGTGAAGTCCAGGTTTTAGTGGAAAAGATAATCTCCTTGAATAGGTTCATATCCCGCTCAGTGGGCCGGAACTTGTCGTTGTTCAAAATTTTGCGTAATGCCAGGAATTTTAGTTGGACTGAGGATTGCGAAACGGCCTTGCAAGATATGAAGGCCTATCTCTCGTGTGCACCATTGCTAACAAAACCGATCGAGGGTGAAAACCTCTTCATCTACCTCTCAATTTTGAAAGAGGCAACGAGCGCAGTCCTAATGGCAGTACGAGACCACAAACACCTACCTGTCTATTACTTGAGCAAGGCCCTGCAAGGTGCAGAAAAGAAGTACTTGGAGATAGAGAAATTTGCTTTCGCCCTCATAAACGCATCACGGAGACTGAGGCCATATTTCTAGGTGCATTCTATCATCGTGCTCACAGACCAACCACTGAGGCAAGTCTTGGCAAAACCTAATGTCTCAGGCAGATTGATAAAATGGGCAATTGAGCTTAGCCAATTTGATATCAACTTCGAGCCGAGAACGGCCATCCAAGCACAGGTGATAGCATATCTGCTGGTTGAGCGCTTTGACATGGAGCCCATCCCGCCAGTGAAAGTCTCAAGGGGAAGGAGTTGGGGTAACCCTTAGTGACACCGATGGGATTGAAATAGATTTCGCGATCAGGCTAGATTTTCAAGTTACCAACAACGAGGTGGAGTATGAGGCCCCAATCCAAGGGCTAAGCATGGCCCTTCAAAGAGGAGCCTCTTAAATCACTGCTTACGTTGATTCACAACTGATCGCGAGCCAGATTGAAGGAATCTATGAGGCTCGAGAAACCACCATGGTGCAGTGTCTGGAAAAAGCGAAAGAGATCATTTGAGAGTTTAAAGAATTTCACCTGCTGTAGGTCCCACGGGCGGAGAACGAGCATGCCGATGCCCTCTCCAAATTTACGTCTGCCCTCGAAGGATCATGCAACCACTCCATTACTTTTCTTAGGACAAAGAAGCCTTTGATAAAGGAAGGAAAACGCTCACAGGAAGTAACCATGGTTGATCCCTCCGAGCCATGCTGGCTCGATGATATAATAAGATTCCTCAAAGAAGGCACCTGCCCCACTGACAAAGTGGAGGCCAGAAAAATCAGGTGCAAATCCCCTCGATTTTAACTTGATCACGAGGGGAGACTCTTCAAGCGTGATAGGAATAGTGCCCTAGAAAGCCGATTCGACGAAATATGCTTTGGGACTTTCCTTGTATCACAGATAATCTTTGAATAATATACGATTGACTAGTATCATAGGCAAACACTTCTTTCTATGCCAATACGTGTTTTTATGTGTTTCCATTACGTGCGCATGTATTAGAACTCCCCTAATCCATAAGGCTATTAGGGACTTCGTCATTAGGTGAATAACACATGAAACAAGTCCTAACTCAAGGCCGGATTAGAAACTACTTCAAGTCGATGAGCCCAACAAACAGTGGGAGTGTTAATATGGCTCGATTGAGACTTGCTCGTGGGATTGCGTCCTTAAGAAGGATCATCCTGTTTCATGGGGTATAAAGTGCATAGTTGATGCGTACGCAATACATGAGGGTGCTCGTTATTAAAACGGGTACACTGAGGTATCCCGCATGAGAAGATTCCTAAATGGGAAAGGAAGTTTCTATACCTAGAAATAGAAACTTCCAGATTAGGAAATATCTCGCAGGTCAATGGCGTGAGTAAATTAATCCTTTGACTTGAGATTACATTGATGCTTTGTGGGCTAACTCTGTAGTCTTAGGTATAAGCTTTAAAGGGTGTCGCCTTAGACAACTGATTCAAGGCTTATGTTGGGGCTACACAAGTGGCACATGGAAGCATGTGAGAATCAACAAAGGACCTACACTTGCTGTAATGCAAGAAGATCTCTTATTACATAAGTCATTCATATGACATCCTAAACCCTCGGTCGAGGTAGTGGATCAAGACATCAAGAAAAGGGTTTCTTGGATTGAGATCAAATGGATATGAAAATGAACTTAGCTTTAAGATTGAGATTAGTAGGGCTCTCATTATTCCCATGCCCTAGATCTTAATCGAGAGATGGGATGGTAGGAGGATCTTACCTCACGAGCTGTCATTGACTGAAAGGTTCTTTCGAATATATATTCATTGTTCGGGTAGGGGTCATACACCTGTTGCTAGATTATGGTCGTATGATCTGTGAACTGATAAAGCGTATTAGTCTCACTGCTAACTGAAAATGAACCTAGAGGGTCACACACAAATGTCGGATTTAAAGGGTATTGAAGGAAAGATCAAATAGTTGATCCAAACGAGACCACACATGTAAAGTACACATGTGGCACGTGAGCATGGTTTTGGGTGTGTGGTCCGATTGAATAATTGGACCATATGTTAATTAATTGGAGAATTAATTATAAAACCCAAATATAATTAATTAGGAGAATTAATTATAAATCCCTAATATAATTAATTAGGAGAATTAATTATGAAGCCAAATAAAATTAATTAGAGAATTAATTTTAGCCCGTTAGAATTAATTCTAAAGCCCTTCATGGAATTAATTGAGAGAATTAATTCTAAGTATTTAAGTATTTAATTATTTAGTTGTTCTAATTTGATTAGAATAAATAAATAAATAAATACTAAATATCTTCTATTTATTATTCTAGTAAATATTAATTCTAATATGATTAGAATAAATGTTATTAAAATAAGATATTTAATTATTGTTAGAATAATTAAATATTTCTAATTTGATTAGGAGCTCTTTTCTAGAATGAATAGATATCTTATTTTGAACAAGACTTCTATTACTTGGAGGGAAAGAAAATAGAAAAAAAGTCAAAGTTGGAATCCACTTCCAATTAGACTAAGGGGTTCGAAACCCTAGCCCTATTTATAGGCTAAGGGGTTCGAATTTTTCTCTTCACGCGTGAACAAAGGGATCACGCCCATCTACGATGGCTTCAAGAATTTGGGAGAATTCTCTTGCTCTCTTTCTTCTCGTTTTATGTTTCTTTCTTTACACATGTTATATCGCTAGCACTTTCCCTAACATGATTTGAATCTAGGTTGGTGTGGATTATCACTCTAGAGGAGACCTACTTTGGAATCTAGTAGAAAGAATCATTCGAGGGACGGGGTTGCCATTACCGCATGAAGCGCGTTTGAGGGCGACTCGTGTCAAGAAAGCGACGATTCTTGTAAGTTCTTGAATCTCTAAGATTAGAAATAGAAATTGCAAGTCCGATCTTACTTTTTGGGAAAAATTTTAAATTCCGCTGCGCTTCCTGATCGTGTTTTTTCCAACAAAGCGGTCATTTCAAGGCCCTCCACTGAAATGTCTGGGGCCCTCGCAAGCCAAAGAGATTCTCAAGCATGTCCAGAGTGAGAGTTGTGGAAACCAATCAGGAGGGTGTATTCTTGCCAAAAAAGTGTTAAGGAGTGGCTTCTAATGGCCCACAGTCCTGCAAGATTCAATTGTTTTCTCCAAGAAATGTCCCAAGTGCCAGCTTCATTCCAACATTCTTCAACTGCCTGCGGCTCAGATGACTCCTATAGATGTTGCATGGCCTTTCGATCAATGGGGTATTGATATCATGGGGCCATTGCCAATTGCAATAGGATAGAAGAAATTTGTCATTTTGGCAGTGGATTACTTCACAAAGTGGGCTGAGGCGGAAGCGGTTGCCAAGATCACCTTTCACGTGGTCAGGGACTTCATTTGGAAAAACATCATCTACAAATATGGCATCCCAAGGGTATTGATTTCAGATAATGGATCCCAATTTATTGCTGCACACACCCGAGAGTGGTGCTCGGAACTGGGAATTGAGCAACACTTCACTTCCGTGGGATATCCCCAAGCCAACGGTCAAGCTGAAGTCACCAACAGAATCATCCTGTAGCATTTGAAAACAATGCTCGAAAGCAAGAAAGGAGAATAGGCTGAAGAACTACAGGGAACCTTGTGGCCTATCGCACAACCCCTTGAGCCGCCACAGGAGAAACCCCATATTCCCTTATGTACGGTTCAGAAGCTATGGCACCTGTGGAGATTGTACAAGAGTCCGCACGCATTGCCTACTTCGAGCCTGAAACAAAGGAGGGAAACCGGGCACTCGAGTTGGATTTGTTAGACGAAAAGAGGGATAACGCTTGGACGCGTATCCATAGATATAAAGCCTCAGTAGCTCGCCAGTACAACAAGCGTGTTAAGGAAAGAACCTTCCAGTTAGGGGACTTAGTTCTAAAGAAAGTTGAAGTATCAAAGCATGTAAGCAAACTGGACCCAAATTGGGAAGGGCCATTCAAGGTTATCCAGGTGAGGGCCAACAACACTTACACACTTGAAATGCTTCAAGGCGAGCGTCTCACTCGACCATGGAATGCATGCAATCTCCAAAGATTTTATGTTTAAGTTTCTTGAAGGCAAATTTTGTAAAACCCCAGCTTGGGGCTCAATGTAATCCCTTTTAAAAGAAAAGTAGAGTAAATGAACTTACTTCTTCTAGACAAAAGATTATGTGCAAAAGCGTATTTAGAACACGCTATTAAGTCCCCTTGGCGGATCTCCCCACATGAGGGTCATATCATACCTATCAAAGCCAACTCCGCATCGAGCGTACTCCGCATCGAACGGCTTGATAGTGCATATACACATATCCCTAACTGCTAACTAAAAAGTTAGTTATGGGATTACAGAATGGAAATAGAGCCACTAAACCTTGCTTTTAACTTGTGCTCGAAATAGGGATAAGAGCAGCTAGACTTCGCTTCTAGTTCACGCTCGTGGTGTTGGAACACTTAGAAAATTTTCTTATAGGAAATTCCTTAAAAAAATTTCTAAGTACACTATAACCTAACCAGAGTGCCCTTTGAAACGGGCCCCTCGTGTTTCATTATAAAGTATAAAAACCACATTTATGGTTCACGCTCATAATTCCAGTAAGTAACTAGACCTTACTTCTAGTTCGCGCTTGTGATTTTCCAACACTTACCGAAATTCCTTATGGAAAACTCCTTAAGGAAATTTTCTAAGTAACCATGTAACCTAACTAGGGTTCCATCTGAAACAGGCCCCTCGCGTTTCTCTATAAAGTGACTAGATCTCATTTCTAGTTCACGCTCGTGGTTTGGCAACACTTATCAAGATTTCCTACGGAAAACTCCTTCGAGAAATCTTCTAAGTAACTCTATAACTTAACCAGGGTGCCCTTGAAACAGGCCCCTAGTGTTTCCCAACTTAGCCTAAATAATGCCAACTCTTATGCCAATTTTACTTGATTTCATCCCAGAACCTCTTCCGTTAGAATCAAAATTGGGAAAAGCAAACAAAAGTAAAATACAAAGGTAAAGAAAAAAAGGCATCCATTCAAGGCAATATTCATTCATTCAAAAAGAACAGATGTTCAAGTAGAAAAAGGTGGGCTATTAAGCCTATGATAAGCAAAAAGATTACAAGCCAATTGTCAAAAGAAATAGACAAAGATTCAGAAGATCCTCAGGGATAGCTATCAAATTCCTGTTTATGAGATTGAACCCTTTGACAAGATCACAGGACGATAGCTAGACTAGTACCCATGGTGTCGGAGCATAAACAACTTACAAAGCATATGGGATACTAGTGAGGGGCAATGTGTTGTGATGCTTCAGACTAAGCATCTTAGCCTTGGCTACCTTCCAAATCCACCACCTCAGAGATGGAAGCATTGGTGGGCGTTTGTGGAACTGAGTGCTCGAGGGTTTCGACCGCGGGAGTGGGAGTCACTTCAATCGCGGGCGCTTGAGTGGTAGCATTAGACGGGCCCTCGGGGATAGGTTCAGCATCATTAGTACCCTCATTAATTTCCTCATTAACAGGCTCCTCGTCAACCTCGTGCGCTGTTATGAACTCCCCCTGAAGGAGTGCAACCAGATCAGCATACTCTGGCTTAGTTAGGTTATCCTCAGGGTTCCCTTCGGCCGCCACTTGGAGGTTCAGGCTCTCGTCATACTAGATGCCCATAGACTCGAGATCCGAAGAAGAGGCATCCACTAGGCCCATATGGATTAGTTGGCCCACAACCAAGTTAAAGGCTTCTTGAGCCTCATCAAAGCAGTGTAGGATGGCCGCAAAACCAAATGCCTTAGAGTGGCAGAACTTCAGTAAGGCCTCGTGATTCGCCTGAGATATGTACTTGGGGAGCATCTTGTTGAACTCCTCCTCGCAGGCCTTTTTGGTCGCTTCAGTGGCCTCTTTCTTAGCGTTGCACAGCCGCATATTCCTGTCCTCCAACTCCTTGGCCAACTTTGCACTGCCCTCCTTAGCTTGAGTCAACTGAGTGCGAAGCTTCTTGCGGGACTCCTCCTTTTGCTCCAACTCCTCTTGGTTTTGTCAAACTCGGTTTGGAGGGACTCGAGTTGGGCCCTCGGAAGGTCATTCTCTTCCTGGAGCTGAGCAGGATGGCCACCCCGAGCCATCTTCTTGTACTTGGCCTTGTGCTCGACGAAGGTCATCGAGCGCCTACCCAGGTTCTTCACCCTCGGTAACACCGCCTGAAAGAGGTTAATACCAACACTTAGAAAAAAAATCTCAAGAAAGAGAGTGGATAGAAAATGTATATAAACAGGACCTGGTGCTTAGCCCTGTTGGAAAACAGCAGAGTTAAAGCAGCAGAAGTTTAAAAAAAATTCCAAAAGGGATCGTGATCTTGCAATGTTCATTTCAAAACTTATGGGATTACAAGAAACTTACAACAATTGAAGCTTTCTTGAAACGTTTTGAGCCGCCCTCAAACGTTCTTCATGCGGCATGAATCCCCGTTTCTTCATCAATTCTTTCTTCGAGATTCCAAAGTAGAAATCCTCTAGAGTATTAATCCACTCCAACCTAGATTCAAATCATGTTAGTGAGTATGCTAGTACTATAGCATGCGTATTAAAGAAACAGAAACGAGAAAAAGAGAGCAAGAAAATTATCCCCAAAATTCCTTGAAGGTTGGACGTGATCTCCAAATCACGTGTAAGCCCTAAAATCTCGAACCCCCTTTTCTTGTAGGAAAAGGTCTCTAACTTTGACTTTTTTTCTATTCTTTCTTTCTCTCCAAGTAAATAATGTCTTATTTAAAATAAGATATTTATTTTCTAGAGAAAGAGCTCCTAACTAATTTAGGAATATTTAATTATTCTAGTAATAATTAAATATCTTATCCTAATAATATTTATTCTAATCATATTAGAATTAATACTTTATTAGAATCATAAAATAGAGATATTATTTATTTCTTTATTCTAATCAAATTAGAACAAGCAAATAATTAAATACTTAGAATTAATTCTCCAATTAATCCTTTCAAGGGCTTTAGAATTAATTCACTAATTAATTCTAACGGGCTAAAATTAATTCTCCAATTAATTATATTTAGGGATTTATAATTAATTCTCCAATTAATTATATTTGGACGTAATAATTAATTCTACAATTAATTAACACATGATCCAATTCTGTAATTGGAGTCACATGTCCAAACACGCTCTTGGCTCCCACACGTGTACTTTACACTGTGGTCTCGTTTCGATCAATTATTTGATCTTTCTAACAATACCCTTTGAACCCGATATTTGTGTGTGACCCTCTAGGTTCAATTTCAGTTAGCAGTGAGCCTAATTAATTAATACACTTTATTACTTAATTACCTCACAGATCACACGACCATAGTCTAGCAACAGGTGTGTGACCCCTACCCGAAATGTGAATGTATATTTGAAAGAACCTTTCAGTCAATGACATCATGTGTGATACGATCCTCCTATCATCTTATCTCTCGATTAAGATCTAGGGCATGGGAATATAGAGAGCCCTACTAACCTTAATCTTAAAACAAAGTTCCCTTCATATTCCATTTGATCTCAATCCAAGAAAACCCCATTTTCTTGATGTCTTGATCTAACCACCTTGCGCAAGGATTTTAGGATGGAATCATGAATGACATGTGTAATAACAGATCATCTTGCCTACAGCAAGTGTAGGTCCTTTATTGATTCCAACAATTCTTATATGCCACTTGTGTAATCCCAACATAGGTCGTGGTTCAGGTGTCTATATGGCGACACCCTTTTGAGCCTATATCAAAGATTACAGAGTTAGCTCATATGAGACAATGTGGAATCTCAAGTCTAAGGATTAATTCCTCACGTCATTGACATGTGAGATATTTCCTAATCTGGAAATTCTAGTAACGTCCTTTCCCATTTAGGAATCTTCTCACGCGGGGCATTCTCAGTGAACTTGTTCTTACAACAAGCACCCTTGTGTATTGTGTACGCATCAACTTAAGCACTTTACACCCCATGAAACAGGATGATCCTTCTTAAGGACACAACTACACAAGCAAGTCTCAACAGAGGCAAAGTCGACACTCCCACTATCTGTCAGCCTCATTGACTTGGAGAAGTTTCTAATCCTCGCCTATGGAGTTAAGAACTTGTTTCATGTGTTATTCCTATAATGACAAAGTTCTTAACGGCCTCATCAGATTAGGGGAGTTCTAGACATGCATACGTAATGGAAACACACAAAACACGTATTGGCATATAAGAAGTGTTCGCCTGTGATTACAATCATTCGTATATTATTCAAAGACTGTCTGTGATATAGGGAAAGTCCCAAAGCATAACAGCTTTCTAGGGCACTATTCCCAACAACCCCAACAATGGAAAAGCAGATATTGTCTATCAATTGGTTGGTGCTTTGGGCAAACAGCTCCCTGTGGTCCCCTGAGAATTGAACTCGTTGGAATATGCAACGGGTCAATATCCGAGCGGCCTGGGTATCCCTCAGGAGAGTGGGACCCGAGGTAGAAGGGCACGTGTACACCTGATCGCCCTGGCACTGGAAAGCCCAGATCCGTTTCCCCTCGGAGGAGGAAGTCTCCCCGTCACCGGGCTCACCCACCACAATGGCCTTTCCCTTTCCTGTCACCGGATTCCGTCCGGCAATCTCTTTCTCTTCTTGGTGGGAGGGGTTTGACCCTCCGGAATCTCTTGAATGACAACACTTGTGTGTCACCCTTGACGCTCGTTGGGAGCAATTTGAAGAGGTTGCTCCCTGCCTCGTTGATTGGAGTTATCCCCCTGGCGAGGACTATCCTATTGTCAGGGGTGGCCCCTCAGCCTTCCCCTCGACCCCTGCTAGGGGTGCTCGAGCTTTCACCACGGCCGCTCCCGCGACCATCTCCTCTGGCACCGCTCGAGCGACCTGGCAGTTGTTGTTGTTGTTGTTGTTGTTGTTGCTGCTGTTGCTGAGGGCGCCCTTGATTTCTTCGAGCACCCAAAAGTGCGGCCACATTAGCCATGCCTCTTCCTGCCATCAGAATATTCACACCTACCAAAGAAAGAAAACTTGGGTCAGTTTTCCTTTCAAGATTTCAAGGGGTAAAGTTAGTATTCCTATCTAAAGTTAGCATCCTAACCATCTCGCTCCAAACTTCGCCCGGGAGGGTTAGCAATCACCTCAGGAGGGCTCACAAGCCCACAAAGGAATAACAGCTCTTCATCATCAATCAAATCCTTGGCTGATATAAGTCACCCCTCATTCCTCATCGTGAGGGCTAGGTCATGGGCCTATCTTATGGGAAAGGCAGGCTCTATGCGGGATTTCATAAGAGGCCTCTCGCCATGAATAACCCATGCTCGAGGGACTCCAAAATCCTCACCCTCGGGAGCCCTCACGAAGAAAAACTTCTCCTTCCACTCAGTACCATATGAACTCAAAGGGGAGTCTATCAGTCTAAGATTTGATTTCGCCTGAACATAATAGAACCCCGTCCTCGGGGACGAGCGGGGTGAGCGGGCCACTTGGAACAGGCTTGTGAAATTGTGAATTAAAGGCACATGCCCTGTACACTTCATCAGGATAATGAAAACATTGATGAGAGCTATTCCATTGGGAAGGATTTGTGAGGGGCTCAAATTCAGATAGTTAAGGATGCTCGCCATGGGAACGGGAATGGGAAATCTCAATCCTCCAGCGGCTATGGTATCCTTATACACTGTCATCTCTTCGGGAGATGGACTGTTGACCCTCTCATGCTTCTCCGGCAGCCGAAACGTAAACCTCTCATCCAAGTGCCTGGGGGCCCTCAATGTAACCAAGTCCCCCACGGACATTGTGCTTTGAATCTCATCAGGGGTTCTATCAGTGGCTTGTATGCCAGAACTCTCCCCCTCCGCCGGTGTTTTGGATTTCTTACTCCTCTTTCGGCATTTGGCACGGGGTTCCTCTGAAGGTCCGACGGCCCCCTCCTCGTGAGCGGGGCCCTGAATTGCGACAGTTATAGTATAACGGTGTGGCCTAATAGAACTCTCCACCAAGGGCAAAGCAACACCCTAGCATTCCGCCTCCATGACCAAATCCATCTCCTCAAAGAGATAGTCTACTCCCCCCGGATTACGTTCTCCCATGGCCAACACAGCGGCATCAAGTTCTTCATCCCTGGCCTCCCGAAAAATTTCTTCCACTGTTTGATGATGGGGAGTGGGATTATGAGGCGAAGAACTAGAACTTGCCATGTCTTCAATTTCCCTGACTACTTCTTCAATGTACTCACTGGACATGGTGGATGATGGGTGACAGATGTCGGAAAACATGAAAGAGTTGAGCAGCGGAAGTTTAAAATTTTTCCACAAGTTTAATTGTTGTCTTGCAATTTTCGTACTGTAACGTTGGGAATAACAAGAAACTCACTTTAATTGAAGCTTTCTTGTGATGTTGTTACCGCCTAACAAACACCCTTCAAGTGGAAAGTCCCTCGAACAGTCCTTCGAATTAGACTCCAAAGTAGAAGGCCTCCAAAGCGTATCCACACGAGTCCTAGAACACGATCAAGCAAGTGAGAATGTTAGTTCTATAGCTTGTGTTAATGGCTAGGGTTTTGCTTTGAAAACTTTTCTTTTATTTTTCTCAAAAACTTAACACTTCGTGAGTGTTGGTCTAAAGAATAAGAGAAGTACCACCCCTAGTATAAATACTAGGATGGTTCGAAAATCCCTAGGGTTCCCAAACCTAGTGGACTTTGTTTTCTTGCTCACTAATTAACTAATTAATTATTTAATTTAATTAGAGAAAAGAATTCGCGTGTGAAATAAATCACACGAAATGGGACACGCATGAAGCCATGTGTACTTGACACGTGGCATCAGCCTTGTGTTATGCCCATTTCGATCAACTATTTTGATCCTTCGTTAATCAAATTAACTTCCTACCATAACCCTCGTGTCCTGGCATTTGTGTGTGACCCTTTAGGTTCATTATTCGATTAGCAGTGATAGCAATTAATCAATTCCCTAATTAATTAATCACTTCACAGATCACACTACCGTAATCTACCAATGGGTGTGTGACCCCTAGCCGAATAACGAAATGAATCGAAGAACCTTTCAGTCAATGACAATCAGTGAAATACGATCCTCCTACAACTTCATCTCTCAATCAAGAACTAAGGCATGGGAATATTCTCAGAGCCCAAACATTCTTGATCTTTAAAGTTAAGTTCGTTTCATATCCATTTCGATCTCAATCCTAGAAAACCCCATTTTCTAGATGTCTTGATCTTTTACCCACCTTGTCCAAGGGTTTAATGTTTAATGGACTACGAACAACTCAATCAGTAAGCGATCATTCTTGTTCTTAACAAGTGTAGGTCCTTTATCGATTCTACTAATTCTACATATGTCACTTGTGTAATCCCAACATAGGCCGTGGTTCAGGTGTCTATATGGCGACACCCTTTTGAGCCTATATCAAAGATTACAGAGTTAGCTCATATGAGACATCACAGAATCTCAAGTCTAAGGATTAATGAATCACGTCATTGACCTATGAGATATTTCCTAATCTAGAAGTTTCAGGAAACTTCCTTTCCCATTTAGGAATGTTCTCACGCGGGATATCTTAGTGATGAAGTTCTTGTAACAATCACCCTTATGTATTATGAACACATCAACGTATGCACTTATCACTCCATGAAACTGAGTGATCCTTCAAAAGGACATAATCACACAAGCAAGTCTCAGCAGAGTCAAGGTCGACACTCCCACTGTCTGTCGGACTCATCGACTTGGAGAAGTTTCTAATTCTCGCCTATGGAGTTAAGAACTTGTTTCATGTGCCGTTCCCATAACGACAAAGTTCTTAACGGCCTCATCGGATTAGGGGAGTTCAATACATGCAAAACACAGTCAACCCAAACAGACATAAATAAGCACATTAAGAAGTGATTGCCTATGAACAAAATCATCTCGTTTATTATTCAAAGACTGTCTGTGATTTTACAAGGAAATAGTAAAGCAAACATCTGTTTTAAGGGAACTATTCCTAATAATCTCCCACTTGCCCGTCAAAGACACTCAGGTGCTAATCTAAGACCCATCTTCTGAAGATGTCCTTCGAATGCCTGTTGACTAAGGGCTTTAGTAAGTGGATCTGCCATGTTCTCTGTCGATGTGACCCTTTTAATTTGCACATCTCCTCTCTTGATGATATCATGGATTAAGTGATACTTCCTCAAAATGTGCTTGGTCCTTTGGTGAGATCTTGGTTCTCTTGATTGAGCAACCACCCCGGTGTTGTCACAAAACACTGTAACGGGGTCTTTAATGCTAGGAACTACACCCAGCTCGTGGATGAAGTTTCTTACCCAAACACCTTCCTTAGCAGCACTGTTTACAGCTAAGTATTCGGCCTCAGTAGTCGAATCTGTAGTGGTCGCTTGCTTAGAACTTTTCCAACTCACTGCTCTGCCATTCAGGCAGAATATGTATCCTGGCATAGATTTAAAGTCATCCATGTCTGATGCAAAGCTTGCATCACAGTATCCTCTAATGACAAGATCTTGCTGGCCTCCGTAAACCAAGAACAAATCCTTAGTTCTTCGCAAGTACTTAAGGATGTTATTTACAGCAGTCCAGTGACCTTCACCAGGGTCAGATTGGAATCGGCTAGTCACGTTAAGTTCATAAGCCACATCCGGTTGAGTACATAACATCGCATACATTATGCTTCCTATAGATGATGCATAAGGAATTTTGGACATCCTGGACTTTTCAAGTTCAGTCTTGGGACACAGCTTATTCGAAAGAACTGTTTCCTGGCCCATTGGAAGTTTCCCATGTTTGGAATCTTCCATACTAAATCTCTTTAGTATTTTATCTATGTAAACCGACTATGATAATCCTAACAGTCTCCTAGATCTATCCCGATAGATCTTTATCCCGAGAATGTAGGATGCAACACCAAGATCCTTCATCTCAAATTGGTTTGATAACCAAGACTTTGTTACTTTCATGTCATCCTTCTCATTCCCAATGAGGACGATGTCATCTATATAAAGTATCAGAAATTGAACCGAGGTTTCCAATTCTTTTTTGTACACGCAGGACTCATTCGGATTTTGAATAAAGCCAAACGATTTGACTGCTTCATCAAATCGAATGTTCCAATTCCTAGAAGCTTATTTCAATCCGTAGATTGATCTTTAGAGCTTACAAACCTTTTGTTCGCTCCCACTGAATGTGAAACCCATGGGTTGCTCCATGTAAATGTCTTTGTCAATGTCTTCATTGAGAAAGACAATTTTCACATTCATTTGTCATATCTCATAGTCATAATATGTAGCTATGGCAAGCAAGATCCGAATGGACATTTACATTGCAACCGGGGAGAAGGTTTCATCAAAGTCTACACCTGGTCTTTGAGTGAAACCCTTAGCAACTAATCTTGCTTTAAAGGCTACCACGCTTCCATCTACTCCAAGCTTGCGCTTATATATCCATTTGCACCCTATGGGCCTGATCCCATCGGTGGATCAACCAAGGTCCAAACTTGGTTAGAGTACATGGAATCCATTTCGGATTTCATTGCTTCTTTCCACTGTTCAGAGTCTGAATCTAACAGTGTCTCCTCATAAGTTAATGGATCATTATCCAATTGAGATGTTTGGTCGAGAAAACCATACCATCTCTCTTGTTGTCTAGGAATGCGTTCAGAACGTCTTACTAGAGGAGGATTTTCGCGTGTATCACTCTCTGCGATTGGCTGAGAGACGTTATTCTCCGAACTTAGCGTGGGACCTTGGTCTCTAACCTCTTCGAGTTCTGCGATCTTGCCTTTCTTTTCTTCAAGGAACGAGTCCTCAAGAAAAGTAGCATTTCTTGACACAAAGACCTTTTGTTCATGAGGATCGTAGAAATAATATCCTATTGACTCTTTAGGATATCCTACGAAGTTGCATAAGCTTGATCTAGCTTCAAGCTTATCTCCCACTGTCCTCTTCACGTAAGCAGGACAACCCCAAATTCTTAAGTAAGAATAATTAGGGATTTTGCCAAACCACATCTCAAATGGGGTTTTGGGTACAGATTTGGAGGGAACAAGATTCAGAATCTTAACTCCTGATTCTAAGGCATAACCCCAGAATTAAGGTGGCAATTCAGTGAAGCTCATCATGGAACGAACCATATCAAGTAAGGCTCTGTTCCTTCTCTCCGAAACTCCATTTAATTGAGGAGTTCCCGGAGGAGTCCACTGAGAGATAATTCCATTATCTCTGAGATGACTAAGGAATTTGTCACTTAGATACTCGCCACCTCGATCAGATCGAAGTGTCTTAATCTTGTGACAAGGTTGGTTCTCAACCTCCTTCTGAAATTCCAAGAATTTCTCAAAGACTTCGGATTTATACTTCATTAAGTACACATAACCAAAACGACTAAAGTCGTCTATGAAGGTTGTGAAATACTAATGATTGTTTCTCATGCTTACACTAAGTGGTCCACAAACATCAGTATGGATTAAATCCAATACTTTAGTGGCACGTTCCACTTTACCATTAAAGGGAGTTTTGGCCATCTTTCCTTTAAGACATGATTCACAATGAGTTAACTCTTTAAGTTCATTATCATAGAATGATCCTAAATTAGTTAACTTAGCAATCCTGTCCTTGGAAACGTGGCCTAAATCTGCGTGCCATAAAGAAGCCGAGATCTTGTCATCTCTTTTGTGTTTGTTTAATTGTTGTATATTCAGAATATTGGTGCCTTTAGTTGTATAAAGTCCATTAGATAATGTACTAAGCAAAACGGAAGTTTTATTCTTCTTAAGATAAAAGTTTCCATTTCTAGAGAAAGTCTCATATCCTTCAAAATCTAATATTGGAATGGAAATAATATTACGAATAATAGAAGGCACATAAAGGACTTTGTTCAAAACTAAAGTAAAGATACCTAAATCTAATCTACACGTCCCGATGGCTTGAGCTTGAATGCTTGATCCATTCCCAACCTTCAAGACGCATTCTCCTTCTTCAAGCTGTCGGACCTCATTTAGCATTTGTACATCATTACAGATATGAGCTCCACAGCCGGTATCAAGTACCCAAGAATTAGAATCAATAGATAGATTTACTTCAACAATAAACGCACCTTTCTTTAGAGTATCCTTGTACTCTTGGCAGTTCCTCTTCCAATGCCCTTTCTTGCCACAATGGTGGCAAACGTCCTCCGTCTGATCCTTTCTCTTCCTGACCTTTCTCTTTTTAACCCCTCCATCGGGTTTAAGAGATCCCTTCTTCTTGGGTACTTTCTTCCCTTTGCCTTTAGAAGGCCTAAAAGAGGAAGTCACCATCATTACTTTGTGATCCTTCTTGATCGTGTCTTCAGCAGTCACAAGTTGACTAATCATCTCAGCGACAGTAGCATGAGCATGATTCATGTTGAAGTTTAACACGAAAGGATTGAATGATGGTGGAAGCGATGCGAGCAACAAATCCACATCGAGTTCTTCACTCAGTGGCATTTCCATGGAGGTCAGTTTCTCGTTCAAAGCAAGAAACTTGAGACCGTGCTCATGGACACTTGTACCTTCTTTCATTCTGAGATGAAAGAGCTCCTTAGAGGTGTTGTACCTTAGAACACGCTCTTTGGGGCGGTACAATTGCTCGAGATGGTCATAAATCTCCCAAGCGTTTTCCATTGACTCGTGTTGCCTCTGTATGTCCGGGGACATGGTGGCCAACATGAGGCAACGGGCTTGAAGATTATCTTCAGACCATTTCGCAATCGCATCCCTTTCAGCCCGAATCGGAGCCTCGCCAGCAGCGACAGGCTCTCCCTCGAAGAGAACATATCTTCTCTTTTCAGAATGTAAAACTATCTTTAGATTCCGAAGCTAATCAGAGTAATTGGGCCCTGTCAACTTGTTTAATTCGAGGATGGATACCAAAGGGTTTTTGGTTGCCATTTCAATTGTAGAGAATCACAGAACTACAACCTAAATGGAAAAACAAAGAAATCATGAGCATGTTGAATAATAACGATTACATATCATCAAGGTCTTTAGAAATATGTTCTCCCACTGTTTTTAGAAAGTCTAGAAATCCCAACGACTTTAGAAGAAACTTATTTTCTCAATGGGTACTAGGATCCCAAGCATTCTTAGTTTTGGACCCACGACTCGTGAGACATCCAAAGGTCTAAGAATCTTTAGGTAGGTACGAATTGCCAATTCCATCCCCATGGAATTCCTAGTAATATTTTTGCATCACTAATCTTTCAATCATGGACCCACGACTCGTGAGACATCCATATCTACTTTAGTGTTGAGCAGGACCCATCAATCATAAGATCTCAACCAAACTTAGTCCAGAACGACCCACGACTCGTGAGACATCGCCCATTCTAAAATGTTCAAGAAATATTAATTATTAAAAAATTAATCAGGAAACTAAGAATTAATAAGCTACACTAATTACCCCACGACTCGTGAGACAGCAATTAGTTTCACTTATTAAGTCCTAAATCCTATTGATGGAATGCTAGGAATTTTATTACCGTGATAAAATACCTATTTATTCGAATTTTACTCAATAATTAAATGGGATTTTCGAATGACCTCACCAACATATAATGTTATCCAAATTATAATTGTCTAGTTAATGCAGTTTCACATAAAGTGCATCACAGAAGCAATTAGCAGATAACATGTCCTAGCATGATACTAATTATGTGATGATCATGAGTATCCTATCTTATATGTGAATTTGGGAGCCACTCCAAAATTACTAGTTCTAACATTCATGCCACATAAGACAATTCATATCACATAGGGGTACAGAATTTAATGGATAAAACGCCATATCTATTACATTAATAGAAACCCTCCTAAATATTTTGAGGGATCTTCTTATGGCCACCGTTCTTCAAGTGCTCCTTGTGGATCCATCTTATTCCATGCGTGCTTGTCTCCAAAATGAAAATAAAAACCTCACTTCCTAAGTTCTACTCTCTTTGCATAAAGTAATATGGCTCAATTTTCATATTGACCATAGACAAGTACACGGGACATACCCCGGCCCAAAAACAATAATAAGGAAAGCCACATAATAAACACATAACAGTGTGCACATAAGTAGGGCTCCAACCCCAATTGAAAACGCGTAACTATGGGGCTCCGACCCCAATTGAAATCATCCATGTGCAGAATTTAAAACCATACATAAGACTAACCCATGAGATCACCTAAACTAGCATGCTTCTGCTTGAATTTAAATTTACCAATTAAATTTAAAATTCCCTTGACTTCAAGTTACAACTAACTTAAGTAATTTGAATACAATTCATTATTCAAGAATTTATTCAAAATCGAATCACCGAACCTAGACAAAACAACAATAAATTCAAAATTAAATTTTTGTCTAAAATATCATTCAAAGTGATATTTATTATTTTCTCGAAAAATAGAACTTGACTTTAATTCATAAAATCCCAAATTTTATAATTATTTCAAATAAATAATTTTATAAAATTAAAATCAAAATTTTAAAATAAAATCAGATGTTACAAAACGGGATTTTAACGAAACCGAAAACGCGATACGAAAAAGGCATCCCGGGATAGCCCACGCAAGGTGCGCGGGACAGCCTATAAGCACGCGCACAAGGCGCGCGTGAGCAAGCCGTCCCGCGCACACAGCCCGCGCGAGACGCCTAGGCAGGCCGGCAGCAGTGCAACGCAGCTGCGCGTGCACTCGCGCGCTGCCCAGGCGGGAGTAGACAAGGCGAAGCCGCCCCATGCGCGAAAACGCACAAGGCACTCCAGTTTCGGATTCATTTCGTAATTTTCAAAATTCCAATTTTCGTTTCGAATTAAAACAGTTCTAAATAATCTGAATTTAAACAGCTTAAAACCAGATTAATCAGGAAACAATTTTCGCAAAATTTTCAAGAAACAGTTTTGATCCGGCAACTTCGTATTTCAAACAAAAACTATGAATACACAACATATACTCAAATTCAAGAATTTTCATCAAAATTCATAAAGCAGTAAAGAGACAATACGAACGTTGCAAGGTGGCTCTGATATCACTTGTTGGAAAACACGAAAGAGTTGAGCATCGGAAGTTTAAAATTTTTCCACAAGTTTAATCGTTGTCTTGCAATTTTCGTACTGTAACATTGGGAATAACAAGAAACTCACTTTAATGGAAGCTTTCTTGTGATGTTGTTACCGCCTAACAAACACCCTTCAAGCGGAAAGTCCCTCGAATGGTCCTTCGAATTAGACTCCAAAGTAGAGGCCTCCAAAGCGTATCCACACCAGTCCTAGAACACGATCAAGCAAGTGAGAATGCTAGTTCTATAGCTTGTGTTAATGGCTAGGGTTTTGCTTTGAAAACTTTTCTTTTATTTTTCTCAAAAACTTATCACTTCGTGAGTGTTGGTCTAAAGAATAAGAGAAGTACCACCCTTAGTATAAATACTAGGATGATTCAAAAATCCCTAGGGTTCCCAAACCTAGTGGACTTTGTTTTCTTGCTCACTAATTAACTAATTAATTATTTAATTTAATTAGAGAAAATAAGTTCCCAACATGTTCTCCAAGTTTTGCAAGAATAACCTTCTCTCTCCTACAATAGGAAGTTGGACTTTTCAACTTTCCTAAAGTTAAAAGTCAGTATTCAATAAATCAATTAATTATTTATTGGGTTAAGTTTATTTGAGAATAGTCTTAACAATTAATTCATAATTAATTAAAAGACTAAAATTAATTAATTACAATTTAATTAATTAATTCTAGAAAAGAATTCGCGTGTGAAATAAATCACACAAAATGGGACACGCGTGAAGCCACGTGTACATGACACGTGGCAGCCACGTTGGCCGCGTGACACATGGTAGCCTCGTGTACTTGACACGTGGCATCAGCCTCGTGTTATGCCCATTTCGATCAACTATTTTGATCCTTCGTTAATCATATTAACATCCTACCATAACCCTCATGTCCTGGCATTTGTGTGTGACCCTTTAGGTTCATTATTCGATTAACAGTGACAGCAATTAATTAATTTCCTAATTAATTAATCACTTCACAGATCACACTACTGTAATCTAGCAATGGGTGTGTGACCCCTAGCCGAATAACGAAATGAATCGAAGAACCTTTCAGTCAATGACAATCAGTGAAATACGATCCTCCTACAACGTCATGCCTCAATCAAGAACTAAGGCATTCTCAGAGCCCAAATATTCTTGATCTTGAAAGTTAAGTTCATTTCATATCCATTTCGATCTCAATCCTAGAAAACCCCATTTTCTAGATGTCTTGATCTTTTACCCACCTTGGCCAAGGGTTTAATGTTTAATGGACTACGAACAACTCAATCAGTAAGAGATCATTCTTGTTCTTAACAAGTGTAGGTCCTTTATCGATTCTACTAATTCTACATATGCCACTTGTGTAATCCCAACATAGGTCGTGGTTCAGGTGTCTATATGGCGACACCCTTTTGAGCCTATATCAAAAATTAAAGAGTTAGCTCATATGAGACATCACAGAATCTCAAGTCTAAGGATTAATGAATCACGTCATTGACCTGTGAGATATTTCCTAATCTGGAAGTTTCAGGAAACTTCCTTTCCCATTTAGGAATGTTCTCACGCGGGACATATCAGTGATGAAGTTCTTGTAACAATCACCCTTATGTATTATGAACGCATCAACGTATTCACTTATCACTCCATGAAACTGAGTGATCCTTCAAAAGGACATAATCACACAAGCAAGTCTCAGCAGAGTCAAGGTCGACACTCCCACTGTCTGTCGGACTCATCGACTTAGAGAAGTTTCTAATCCTCGCCTATGGAGTTAAGAACCTGTTTCATGTGCCGTTCCCATAGCGACAAAGTTCTTAACGGCCTCATCGGATTAGGGGAGTTCAATACATGCAAAACTCAGTCAACCCAAACAGACATAAATAAGCACATAAAGAAGTGATTGCCTATTAACAAAATCATCTCGTTTATTATTCAAAGATTGTCTGTGATTTTACAAGGAAATAGTAAAGCAAACATCTGCTTTAAGGGCACTATTCCTAACAACAGATACATCGAAAAACGCGAAGAGGGGAAGAATACCTATTGATCTAGGGTTAACAAGTGAGAAAGTTAGAAAAGGAACACAAAATATTACCTAAAGTTTCTAAGCTTTTGGAATCTTTGAGATCTGCCTAGGAATGCAAGGAATCTCTGAAAATTCTAAGTATTCTGGAAAAAGTGTTGCGTAAAAAATGAGTTTGTGAATGGATGTCTCCCTTTTTATAGGAGAGAGTTGATGGGATCTGGGCAATTAATTCAAAAGATGTAATCATTCCCGCCTAGGTAACCACCCACTTTTGTGAAACGTCGCACACATCCCCAAGGTTCACACGTTATTTCCTAAAAAGGCGCACCCACTCTCTTAAGCGGCATTTAATGCCTGACATCCCGAGCGGTCAAGATGAAAGAACCGCATTCAATACGTTCTCAGAACAAGTCTCTCGAGGGCATGACTTACCCGCCGAAGGTTACCCTCGGAAGTTTGAAAGTATGAATTCTATAGTCCACATTACTGTGACTACAGAATTGGGGGGCAAAATGATGAGGCTAAAATACGGTCCCGCCACGAATGCAACATGTGGCCCAATCAAAGCGTGACACTGTGGCATCTCATGGTCCTTATATCAAACGCTTCCCCTCGAAGATTGACTCGCCCCTCGAGGGAAGATCCCTTCCCTCTCCAAAGGGAATCATGGCCTCCTCCCGAGCGGACGCACACGGCTAGCTATCACAACGTAACCCTCGAGGTCATCTCAGAATTCGCCCTCGATATCACCCCATGGCTATAAAGGCGAAGTCCTTCCTTTCACTCCATCCCTTTGCGGCTTAGGTATCCCCTCGGACCTACGAGCCTCCAAAGTCCATAACAAACCCGAGCGTGCATGGCCCTCGGTAACGATCCAGTAACACTCTCTGACTAATAGTACATCAACGCGCACCTGCCATTGTTGCCCTCCACCAATCTTTTTGCAGGCTTTTATAGGAGATCCCTTTCAAAGGCTCCTCATCACGCCACGTGTCTAGGGTCACATCAATGCAGGACCACTTGATGAGAAATTACCAAAGGGCCCTGACCCTCAAACTATAAATACTGAGAATTCTTCATACTCTGTAAGCAAGCTTCATACATTTGAGCTCTGTTTTATCTTCTTCTTCATTCATCACCTGAAACTGACTTGAGTGTCGGAGAGCCAAACTGGGTCTGACCCCCCATTTCCCCAGCTTGACCTTCTAACGTTCTTTGCCGTGTTTGTTCCTAGTAGGTTGAACCCACACACTCCAGCGACCATCGCCCGAGCTTTTGATCCTTGTTTTCCCACCTAAACAAATTCTAAAGTGTTGGAGTTTGCCATATCGGATGAGACCCCATCATGTATCTCATAATCTATTACTAAGCATACTTTTGACCTGGCTTAACATATACGACTTTTCATCTCTTAGTCACATCTGGTATATTTGACATTAAATGTCTTCTGACAGTCTGACATATGAACTTAGAAGTTGACACATTTTCATGCTCAGGTTGGCAGGTCTTTGGTAGTATTTTGGCTCGTAATATCTTATCGACCTCTCGACCTAGGGTTTGGTCGATGGGGCTTCATTCGGTCTTTAAACTTTATCCATTTTGCCTGCTTAGTTACCGGATCGACCTCATGACTTTTCGTATGTTGGTCGATCTAGAGGTTGTCTAGGCTGACTTTAACTGTTTGACCTATTTGCTTCAACTCGTCGACTCAACGACCTCATGTTTGTCGCTTCTTGACCAGTATGACTTTGCCATGTAATTTGACCACAAAAGTTGAAGTCCACGTGGCCCTTAATGGTTCGCCATGATGGACTTAGGGTCCACGTGGTTTCCATTAGGACGCGCTACATGGTCCAATTGAATTATGTCATGTTACCAAATATTTATTTTTAATATATATTAAAATAATAAATATATATAGAGAAAATAAAATGTGAGAGTTTACTTTAACATACGCGTCAACCTTAAAAGGAGTACATTCAAAATATAGTATTTAAGTTTAATATAATAACATTTAACAGTTTATACACTTACAAAATATTTAAAACAACTAACTTTAGATCAATATAATATCCTTTCAAAAAAAAAAAAGATCAATATAATATGAATTATAAAAGTAATTTAATTACATTAATGTATTAACATTTTTGCAATTATCTTCTATCTCACTTCACTCTCTTACAAATATACAGATTTTCTAGCATCTCTATTCCTCTCTACTCTATACCCTTACTCCTTTTTTAGTAAATTCATTTTCTATATTTCCTATTTTTATTTAATATAATTTAATTTATGAGTTTTTTTGTATCAAATGTATAATATTATATTAAAGTAGCACAAATACATTTTCACATAAAATAAAATATTGTTCCTTATATTATCTTATACATTAATTTTAGTAAATAAATACAGTAAACGATATGAATATAAGTTCAATAAGTATTTATATTATTAGTAAATTAATAAACTTAGGGTAAATTGCGACAACCCCATATCCTTTGGCATGTTTAGCACTTTCCCCCTTAACCTTTAAATTTGTGTGATTTCTCTCCTTACCTTTGTAAAACGTATCACTTTCTCCCTTTGGGACATTTCTGGTGGAATATCCTTGGAATGTTCCTTTCGGACCAAAATGTGATCAACTTTAACCAACAATTTCTCCTTTGTCATGATAACCCAAGAGTTAAGACTACACCATTGTGTTAGTCTCTCCAAGACGAACAAAACTCATACCTCATTCGATCCTATTGATCGCTGGAAGCCGCCGGAATTCTCCTGCAAAGCTCTGTCTTCCATGCGCTATCTTTGACTGATAATTCCTCTTTCGCCGGTTGTTGGATTTTGGTTTCAAGGCTACAATTGTGTTCCTTGCATCGATAGCTCCTATTTGATGGATAATATTAACAGATTTGACATCTAATTCGAATAGATTTTCCAAATTTTTGTTAAAAATTTTGAACAAAATATTCCCCAAGATTCCATCCAAAAAGGGGAAAAGTGATACGTTTTACAAAAGTTAGGGGGGAAATCGCTAAACTTAAAGGTTAAGGAGGAAAGTACGAAATGTGCCATAGGGTAGGAGGTTGACATAAACTTAATAGGAATTAATATCGGTCTAAATTATAAATTTGCACCAAAAATTTTTGCAGAGTCTTTTTTTTTAGTTTTTTTTATCTCTCAGAGTTTTCCCTCACTCTTTTTTTTTCTTTTTTTTTTAATCTCTCAGAGTTTTCCCCCACCCAATTGAGTGAGAGGCTAATCTCGCGAAGACTGAAGTGGATGAGAGGCTAATCTCCCGAAGTACCGAAAGCGCTTTTGACGGGAACCTCTCCCAACATAATTTTTTTAATCTATAAGGTTCGAACCTGAGACCTTGCTTAAGTGAACTCAAGCCCTTATCCACTTGAAGCAACTACCCGTTGGTGCAGAGTCTTTAGTTTAACCTAATTTTATTTTTTTAATTTTTCTTTTCTTTCACCCATTTTACTTTCTCATGCTTCTATGGTATCCGTTTTTTTGTTTTTTTTTCCTCTGTGTGTGTTTATTTATTTTCAACTGTACAATTTAATTTTTCATTTTATTACCTATCACAAGTTGAAAGTTTAGCAAAACCCAATTGAGTGAGAGGCTAATATCGCGAAGACTGAAGTGGATGAGAGGCTAATCTCCCGAAGTACCGAAAGCGCTTTTGACGGGAACCTCTCCCAACATAGTTTTTTAAATCTATAAGGTTCGAACCTGAGACCTTGCTTAAGTGAACTCAAGCCCTTATCCACTTGAAGCAACTACCTGTTGGTGCAAAGTCTTTAGTTTAACCTAATTTTATTTTTTAAATTTTTCTTTTCTTTCACCCATTTTACTTTCTCATGCTTCTATGGTATCCGGTTTTTTGTTTTTTTTTCCTCTGTGTGTGTTTATTTATTTTCAACTGTACAATTTAATTTTTCATTTTATTACCTATCACAAGTTGAAAGTTTAGCAAAAATTATATAAGAAATATTTGTCCATATTATTTTTAATAATTCTTTGACTTTTAAAATATTATTTGAATTGACTTCTAATTTTATATTTCTTTTAAATAATGATCTCTTATATTTTTTTATTTCACCCTTTTATTTTTATTTTGCATTTTTTTCTTATTTATATTTTCTAATGAGTAATATTTAAGATTAATTTTAGTTTTTTTTTTTCATTTATGTATGTAGTATAAATGGCTTAAAGAGTATATTTATATAAAAAAAATTAAAGGAATGTTTAACTGAATAATATAAAAAATAATTATAAAATTAAAATATATCTTGTTTTTATGTGGAGACACGTTGAATCTTTTGAGATTCCTTAATTTTAAGTAACTTTGGTCAGACCTGTAGTTTTGGTATGTGGAATATTCTTTTGAATTAGTAACAAATTTTTAAAATTTATTAAAATTTTATCTATTATAATATATCTAATCTCTTATTTAACTACTTAAGTATATGTTTTCTTTTTTCCATTTCAAAATTTTATCTACTTTTTTATTTTTTCATTTTTGTACTTGTCTCTATCTTTTTTTTGGTACTTGTCTCTATCTAATAGTTTCATATATTTTCTCTTTATTTTTAGTTGTAAAATTAAATGATATCTTTTTTATTCATAATAAGTCATAATAAATTTTAATAGTAAAAGTATACATTATGCTATGTTTTAAAACCCGGACCGGACGTCGAACCGGAAGCCTTACTGGTTACTGGTTTTACTGGTTTGATCGGTTCGACCAGTGGTCGAACCGATGTGACATCATAATTACGTAATAATTATATTTAATTATATTTATATAATATTATAAATATTAATAAAAATAATAAAATAAGTTAAATAATATAAAAATAGATATAATTTTAAATCACTTACAACTACTCATTAATATTCAAATAGCATTCTCCAATAACGATTCATTAACAAATATTATATTATTTATTATGAAAAAAATAAAAAAAATTCACATATATATTTATATTTTTATAGATATATATTTATAAGAAATAAAATATTACACATTATTTTATTCATATTTAAATTTAGTTCATCCGACGTATATAATACTTGTAGGTGTAATTAGTATTTTCTTAAAACTTATTTATTAAATTTAATTTATTGATTAGTGAGTTTGATTATTTCATAAAGTTATTCGAAATTTATTAAATAAATAAATTGTCAAAGAATGTTCAAGTATGTGAATAGATCAACTTTTTTTTTTTTGGTGCAATGTGACTAGATCAACTGGTTTGAGCATTTGACAGCACCGTTAAATTTTTTGAGGAAAAAAAAAAAAAGGAAATACTGTCCAAGAGGCCTGCGAAGTGGTCTGGTCCGGTTATTTAATCGGTTTTCGATCGGTTTGTAGCGGGCCAGACTGGTTTGTGGGAGGGCCTAGGTTTTAGGGGTCACCCGGACCGGGCAGGCTGCCGATCACCGATCGAACCGGTCCGACCAGCCGGTCCGATCCGGGTTTTAAAACATAGCATTTATGTGAAATGCCGTAAATATTTATTTTTATATTATTAATTTTATTTTTAAATGTACAAATATCTTATAATGTAATTTATAATTAATATGTTTTAGAAAGAGTTCTTATTATGATGCTCTATATATTTTCTATAAATTGGTTGACCTCAATCCTAATGAGTTCTATTTTCACTCAAATAAGTATTTTTAAAAATTTTAAATATAATAGCATCTTATAATATAACTTATATTAATTAATTTTTAAAAAGTTCGTATTACTGTATATGTTATCTATAGATTGAAAGAGTCTTGATTCTAATTTATTAAAGAGACTTATTTTCACTTAAATAAGTATATAAGTAATTTTAAATTTTTTAAATACCATAAGATATAGTATGATTTACTAAATTTCCCTCTAGATTTATATTGTTAAAAGTATTATAGTGAGGATATTTTGGTCGATAATAAAATTTCAACAAACCAAAAACCCAACTCGTGATTTTATAATATATATAGATAATACTTAATTCCTTTTAGATAATTTCAATGGAATATTTTAGGAATATTCCATTCGAACCAATACAAGATGAAATTTGCCCCTCGGTTTCTTTTCCGTCACGACGACCCAAGAGGCAAGGCCACCACCATTTTGTATTTCTCTCCAAGATGACCAAAGTTCATACCTCATTTGACCCTATTGACAGCTAGAATTTGTCTGCAAAACTACGGCCGCCGTGTGCCCTCTTTGACCGATAATTCCTCCTCCGTCAATTGTCGGATTTTGGTTTTGAGACGATCATTGCGTCCTTGCATCGATAACTTCAATTTGATGTATAATATTAACACATTTGACATTTGATCAGTACAGATATACCCTTAGAAATCACTCCAAAATTTTGTTAAAAAAGTTAAATGAAATATTTTCCAAGATTTTCCCTAAAATGAGGAGTTAAGTGTTATATTTTACGAAATGGGGGGAAGTCAAATAAATTTAAAAGTTTGAAGGAAAGTACACTAATTCGCAAAAGAGGGGGTTTGTGCAATGTATCATATAATTTAATCAAGTTGATACTCTTTTGGCGTGCTATAACAAGAAATGAGCTCACTTATATAATTGTCTAATATTCAAACTCAATATCGAAAGGCGAGTGGTTCAGTCCACGAGGAATTTTACATTCTCAAGTCGAACGGAGATTTTGTATTCTTATACAGGAGAGAAAATGTCGATGGCAATTCACAAACGAGACTGAGAAATACAATGGCTATGACTACAGTCACCGGAAATGACATAGTGGAGGCGGAGGTGGAAGCTCCGCTGCTAGACGACGTCGTGCGAGGTTCAGTTGACTTCAAAGGCCGCCCTGCCACCAGATCAAAGACCGGTGGTTGGAAATCTGCTTCTTTCATCATAGGTATCATCATTATATGATTCTGTTTATTACATAAATCTCCCTTGTAAAGTTTAGTTATTCAGGTAATAAATCTATGGAAATTACGACAAAGAAGATCGGTGGCATCGATCAGGTTTTGAATCGCATTGACTCTTACACCAATTTAAAGCATTTCTGGTTTTCTGATGATATTTGTTAGGAGTTGGAGTGGCAGACAGGTTTGCTTACTATGGAATACGTTCGAACCTGATAAGCTATTTGACAGGCCCGATGGGGCAATCCACGGCGGCTGCGGCAGCCAACGTCAATACCTGGACCGGGGTGGCGATGCTGTTGCCGCTTCTGGGCGCTGTCGTTGCGGATTCTTATC
This sequence comes from Lantana camara, assembly GCA_037501455.1. Classification (NCBI taxonomy): domain Eukaryota; kingdom Viridiplantae; phylum Streptophyta; class Magnoliopsida; order Lamiales; family Verbenaceae; genus Lantana; species Lantana camara. Next base: position 20,671,871 of record CM074855.1, on the reverse strand, counting down.
TGGGAAAGTATAGAACCATTACAATTGCTTCTATGCTCTACATCTTGGTTAGAATCATAAACTTTATAAAAATATCTATTTTTATAGTTTGAATGTTTAACTGTACATGTCTTGACCAAAAAATAAAAATCTGATGGACATATTCAAAATTCAAATGAGTATTAAATGGGCAAGGTCCTAACTTAAAATCATTTTTGCTTGATGCGTAAATAATGCATATTACAAAGTATGATCCCCATTCATGTGTAACTAAATTGTTGGACACTATACTTTTTTAGTGGTAGTTGAGTATTCGAGTTTTCTAGGACACAACTACTATTGAATAGAGACTGTATATTTTAGTTGTACAGTCCGATTTCTTCCCTTAATAAATGGGGTATAAAAATATAAAGTATTAGATAGTGAGTTTTGTGAAAGGAAAACGTTCATGATTCTTCATGATGGATCACAGGGAATGGGATTGGTGTCTGTGTCAGCTGCATTTCGTTCATTCAACTCTGCCAACTGCAAAAACGACGCAAACTTGGTTTGCTCTCCTTCTCCCCTTGAAGTCGTGGCCTTCTTCTTTGCTATATACTTGGTATCGTTCGGGTTAGGAGGTTACAGGCCTTGCATACAAGCCTTCGGAGCCGATCAATTTGACGAAGATGACAAATTGGAGTGTAAAGACAAAAGCTCCTTTTTCAATTGGTGGTATTTTGCCATGAATGGAGGCATTTTAGGAGCATACATAGTTTTGAGCTACATTCAAGAAAACTTGAGCTGGGCAGTTGGCTTTGGAATCCCCTGCATTGTCATGTGCTTCGCGCTAATTCTTTTCTTGCTTGGCTCGACGAAGTATCGATTTCGTATGAACAATGACAAAAGGAATCAATTTTCGAGAATTGGGAGGGTGTTTGTGATGGCAGCAAGGAATTGGCAGGCTGTTCCAATAGGTAAGTCTGTTGAAGAGGAAGCTCAGGGAATTCTGCATCCTGAAGGTGCCAAATTCCAGTTAAGTGTGTGTTAACTACCGGCCAAAATCGAAAAGCAGAAGTTTGTATAAACATCATTCCCTTGATATCCCACTGAATTCACATTTTTCCTTCCCAGGTTTCTCGACAGAGCGATTCTTGCAACGGATGGCTCGAAACAGGAGGGAGGTGTTTGCAGTATATCCGTAGGGGACATCAAGGATGCCAAGGCAATTTTAAGACTAATCCCCATTTGGTCCTCGTGTTTGGGATACGCCATTGTATCCGCACAAGCTGCGACGGTATTCACCAAACAAGGATCCACAATGGACCGTTACATCACTCATGGCTTTCAAATACCGGCTGCTTCGCTCCAGTCTGTTATGAGCTTATCCGTGATCTTATGCATTACTCTCTATGACTGCGTTTTTGTCCCTATGCTACGAGCTATGACCAAAAAACCCTCAGGCATAACAATGCTCCAACGCGTTGGTATAGGGTTGTTTTTGGCTTTATTGGCTATGGCAACCGCGGCCGTTGTTGAGAGGAAGCGTCTTGATACAGCAGTCGAGTTTGGGTTGGCAGATGACCCGGAGGCGACCGTGCCGATGAGTGTGTGGTGGCTTGCACCTCAATATTTGCTAGTTGGAATTGGAGAGGTGTTTGCCATAGTTGGACTTCAGGAGTTTTTCTATGATCAGATTCCGAGTGAATTGAAAAGCATTGGTGTTGCTCTATACCTCAGCATATTTGGCGCGGGGAACTTCTTGAGTAGTTTCTTGATATCTGTCATTGAGAAGGTGACTGGCGGAGACGGCCACGGCGATAGTTGGTTTTCAAACAACTTAAATCGAGCACATCTCGATTATTTCTACTGGTTATTGGTGGGGCTCAGCGCTTTTTGTATCGTTGTCTATGTTTACGTTGCCAAGTCCTATAGTTATAGCAGACGAGGCAAGGTGTAATATCCGTTGAATTAAAGAGTTGGTCATACGTTGTATCGCTAAGGGTTTGCAACTCTTTTTCTTTTTTTTTTTTTCTTTTTTTTTCCCATTTATTTATACATGTCACTTGTATTGGGTGACGGTTAAGATTATGAGAGAAAAACATTCAATGTGGAACAAGGGTTTTCCTCTCTCGTATGAGAGCCGCTATCAAGCCCTAATCTTATAAACACGAGAGGACATTATGCCTAGTTGAGTGTCGTCATTCATCTCGTCGTCATCGTCGGGACCTTCCTTCGTTCCTTGCTACGCTGACTAAGCAGTTGTGGTGTATTATTCGTTCCTCGGATAACCTTCTCAATCAAATACATAAGGCAAGATACTTTCCTAACCCTGACTTATGGAACGCACCATTGAGAAGATCTCCCTCTTTCATCTGGCAGAGTTGGGCGGAGGTGCAGTATATCTTGGCAACTGGGATCCGTTGGCGAGTAACGATGGAAGAGAATACCCACGTTTGGCAGAGATGTTCGTTAGACTGGAGACTGATGAAGTTCGATTGGTGGTTGTTATCTTATGGGTACTTTAGGGTGGGAGGAGTAAAAAGAGTGTCGAAAGGTCTAGTTCGTTCACCTCAAAGATTGTTGCTTCTGCGAAGGGCTTTTTAGCTCATATATCGTCTGTTGTTGGCCATGACAGCCTTCTTAATTTGGCAGAGAAGCTGCTAAATGGGTGAAACCACGTCGGGTTGGATCAAAATCAATTTAAATGGAACAGTCTTCAAGGAGTTGAATTATATTTGAATCGGAGTTGTGACGAGATATTCGAAGGGACGGTGCATTGGTTGGGATACTATTGGCGGCCCTCTCAACTGCCCGTTTGGCCAGAGATTTCAGGTGGTGCAAGATTATCCTTGATGATGATTGCATCGATGTCATTAGTCAGCTTGCACGCGAGGATAATTTCTTGGTGTAGGGAATTGTGCTTAAAAATTTAACTAATTTCTTGGTTTAGGGAATTGTGCTTATTTTTAACTAATAAATTAATAATAACCCTTCTTTGTCTTAATTAATTGTTTTACTTAAAACTTAAGAATATAATATGAGAAGCATACCTGTTTACTAATAGGAATTGTGCTTTAGTTAAAAATTAATTTATTATTATTATAAATTATTATTATTGTAAATATAATAAATTATAGGTTAATTACACAAACCTCGTTCTTTGAGCCTTAAAGCGGGTTGCCACTCATCCTTTCATTATGGACAATTTGACTCTAACCTTTCAAAATTGTTGCACTTAACCCTTTCCGGTGGAATCTTAGAAAATATTCCGTTCATTTTTTTATTTTTTTTTTTTGCGTGATATATAAGGCTAAATTTGTACAAATTAGATTTCAAACGTGTTGATATTATACATCAAATCGAAGCTCTCGACACAAATAACGAAACGGTGGTCTCAAAATCAAAATTCGACAATCAACGAATAAGGAATCATCGGTCAAAGTTCAACTTGATTGGAATATTCCTAGAATATTCCACCGGAAAGGTTGAAAAGGGTTAAGTGCAACAATTTCGAGGTTAGGGGACAAATCGCCCAAAATGAAAGGATGAGGAGCAATCTGCCCTAAGGACCAAAGGAGTGGGTTGTGTAATTAACCCTAAATTATAATTTAATGAAGTTGATACTCTCTAGGCGGGCTATAACAAGAAATGCGCTGACTTACTTATATAATTCACTAACATTCAAACTCAATTTAATCCATGAGGAAATTGATGTTCTAACTCTCAAGTCAAACGGAGATTCTATATAGGCAGACAAAATCGATCCCAATTCACAAACAAAACTGAGAAACACAATGGCCATGACTACAGTCACCGGAAATGTCATAGACGAGGTGGAGGTGGAGGTGGAGGTGGAAGCTCCACTGCTCGACGGCGGCATCGTGCGCGGCTCAGTTGACTTCAAAGGCCGCCCCGCCACCCGATCAAAGACCGGTTGCTGGAAATCTGCTTTGTTCATCATAGGTATTATCATATGATTCTGTATATTACATAAACCCTATGTTATTCGAGTAAATCTATGGAAATTGAGACAAAGGATGCCGGTGGCATCGATTAGGTTTTTATTAACGTATTGCACGTTGGAAAAAATATTTCAAACCATATACTAGTTAATAAATATTTATCGGTACTCATCTCATTTGAAGTAAGTTAGACCGAGCACGTACTTTCAATCTTTCATACAACTTGACTCTTACACCAGTATAACGCATCGGTGATGTTATTAGGAGTTGGAGTGGCGGACAGATTCGCTTACCATGGAATACGTTCTAACCTTATAAGCTATTTGACGGCCCGATGGGGCAATCTATGGCGGCGGCGGCGGCAAACGTCAATGCCTGGTCTGGAGCATCGTTGCTTTTGCCGCTTCTCGGCGCCATCGTTGCGGATTCTTGTTTGGGAAAGTATAGGACCATTACAATCGCTTCTCTTCTCTACATCTTGGTTAGAACGATAAGTTGATCTGTTTACCTTTTCTTTATTGGGTTTGACTTTAGAACACTTCCTCTTTTTTAGAATTTAGTTGACGTGAGAGAGATTAAAATACCCCACAGGCCACATCAACCTAGAGGATATGGGGGTTCGAATAATCCGGGTCAATTTGGAGAGTAAAATAATGTAAAATATTTGTCTAATTCATGTTAATAGTATTTTCTTTTACTTAACTAACCTAAAAAATTTATTTAACGAGGTGATAGTTGTCCAAATATTATTAGATAGTATATTAACAGAGCATATGAGCCGTTTTTCTTACATAATATACCCAGAGACAGAGACAGAATTGTAAATAAAGAGAGTCAAAAATTAAAATATGAAAATAGATAAAGTAAAATCTTAAATTAGGGGAACAAAAATATAAATATTTTAAAATATATATATATATAAATAAAAAAAACAAAATTTGAGCAGCGCGCCACCACATACCCCTTGGATCAGCCCCTCAATATACCATAAATTTTTTTCAAATATATTAATTTGTATGATTTTAGCCCTTAGAGTCTAAGCATTTAACAAATCAAAGCAAGGGAGACTAACCTCAATGTTAAATATACATGTCCCGGAGTCATGTAACTTAATTGTCGGACACTATACTATTTAATCGGTGTTTATATTCGAGTTTTTGAACATACAATTATCATTAGTATAGGGACTATATACTTCAATTAGTTGTTCGATCCGATTCAAAACCTTGGTAAATGGGTCATTAAAATATAAAACATTAGATAGTGAGTTTTGTGAAAGGAATATGTTCATGATTCTTCATGAGGGATCACAGGGAATGGGATTGTTGTCTGTATCCATGGCATTTCGTTCATTTTACTCTGCAAACTACAAAAACGACCCAAGCTTGGTTTGTTCTCCTTCCCTGCTTGAAGTCATAGTCTTCTTCTTCGTTTTATACTTGGCATCGTTTGGGCAAGGAGCTTACAGGCCTTGTGTACAAGCTTTTGGAGCCGATCAATTCGACGAAGACGACAACCTAGAGGGTAAAGCTAAAAGCTCCTTCTTCACTTGGTGGTTCTTTGCAATGAATGGGGGCAATCTAGCAGCATACTTGGTTTTAAGCTACGTTCAAGAAACTTGAGTTGGGCACTTGGCTTCGGAATCCCGTGCATTCTCATGTGCTTCACGCTAATCCTTTTCTTGCTCGTGTCTGTAACTTATCGGTTTCGCATAAACAGTGACCAAAGTAATCCATTTGCCAGAATTGGGCGGGCTTTCGTGAAAGCAGCAAGAAAATGGCTGGCTGCCCCAGTAGAGGAGGAAGCTCGGGGAATTCTTGCAACCGATGGCTCAAAGGAAGAGGCAGACATGGAAGATGCCAAGGCAATTCTCAGACTAGTCCCCATCTGGTCCTTGTGTTTGGGATACGGCATTGTATCTGCACAAGCTGGTACACTAGTCACCAAACGAGGATCCACAATGGACAGTTACATCATCTGCGGTTTTCAAATACCATCTGCCTCACTCCAATTCTTCATTAGCTTATCCGTCATGTTGTGCATTCCTATCTACGACCGTCTTCTGGTTCCTATGATGCGAGCTGTGACAAAGAAACCCACGGGCATAACAAGGCTCCAACGAATAGGTACGGGGTTGTTTTTATCCCTCCTTTCCATGGTAGTTGCAGCACTTGTTGAGGGGCAGCGCCTTGCTGCTGCTGCTGAATATGGGCTCGTGGATAAGCCAGAGTCGGTGATACCAATGAGTGTGTGGTGGCTTGCACCTCAGTATTTGCTATATGGAATTAGCGAGGTGTTTACTATAGTTGGTCTTCAGGAGTTTTTTTATGACCAGATTCCAGGTGAATTGAAAAGCATTGGTGTCGCTCTATACCTTAGCATATTAGGCGTGGGGAACTTCTTGAGTAGTGTCTTGATATCTGTCATCGAGAAGGTGAGTGGTGGAGACGGCCACGGTGATAGTTGGTTCTCGAACAACTTGAATTGAGCTCATCTCGACTATTTCCATTGGTTGCTGGCGGGGCTCAGTGCTGTTTGTTTGGCTCTCTATCTTTACTCTGCAAACTGTTACGTCCACAGAAGCAGAAGCAATATCTGATATACTACTCAGATCACCTCCTTTTCAATGGTTCCAGTGTCTTTGATTCGCCATATGATTGTGTATTTCTTGTTAAATTACTTACGAACCATTTTCAAGAGTATTTCTGACTACCAAATGCTTTAGATTTCAAGTGTATGAGCTTTTTTCCAACCTAAAAATATCAAAACACTTTCAAAAGAACGTATAAATACATCATTACATTCAATATCGATTAACTACAGAGTTATAGTCAATAATGCTACAACAATCAACTATCAACAAAAAGCTACTACAGAAGTTGACAAAAATACCGGCACTAATAACAGAAAAGAAAAACTTACTTGACCTCGCATGGCCATTTCGACACAAGTACAGTATAACATCATCAGGCAATGTCTTTCCTATTATAAATATAAGACCTTGCGAAGTAGATGTAGCTGATGAATGCAGCCGCGCTAAGCCCTGCCAGTAGCCAATAAAAGTAATCGAGATGTGCCCTGTTCAAATTGTTTGAGAACCAGCTCTCGTGACCCGGCCCGCTCGTGGCTTTCTCAATGATAGATATGAGAAAACTGCTTATGAAACTCCCAATACCAAATATACTAAGGTATAGAGCAAGACCGATGCTTTTCAATTCACTAGGAACCTGATCATAGAAGAACTCTTGAAGACCTACCATGGTGAACACATCAGAAATTCCAAAAAGCAAGTATTGAGGCGTCAGCCACCACACGCTCATAGGTACCGTGGCCTTTGGCTCGTCCACAAGCCCATATTCTAAAGCTGTTAAGAGGCGCTTCCTTTCAACAAGAGCAGCAATTATCATGGAAAGCAAAGATAAGAATATACCGGTACCGATACGCTGAAGCATTGATATCCCAGATGGTTTTCTGGATATGGCTCTGGCTATTGGAACTAATATACGGTCATAGATAGGGATAAAAATGACAATTGATAAGCTGATAAGAGATTGAAGCGAAGCAGCCGGTACTTGGAAGCTTGGGGTTATGTAACGGTCCATCGTAATTCCCTGCTTGGTGAACAAAGTGGAAGACTGAGAAAATACTACCGCATAGATCAAACATGTGGCCCATATCGGAACAAGCCTAAGAATCGCCTTTGCCTCTTCAATGTCACTCATGGTACAAACTTTTTCTTCCTGTTTCGAACCACTAGGAGTAAGTAATGCTTTATTGAGAAACCTATAATCAACACAGAAAACTTGAGTTCAATCCCCAAATTACAATAAACAAGACGTGAAGTTAAAAAATTGAGGTATCAACACTGATTTTTTAGGACTAATTCGTCGTAGTTTACTTACTTATATTGTTGAAAACCTTCATAAGGCAAAACTCCCTGAGCTTCAGCTTCCACAGATATAGCTGAAGGAGACGTCTGCCAGTTTCTTGCTGCCATGACAAATACTTGACCAATTCTAAGAAACGGATTTCTCTCATCACTATGCACGCGGAATCGATAAGTAAAAGATCCGAGCAAAAAGACGATGAGGGCAAAGCACATGGCAATGCAAGGGATACCAAAGCCAAGGCCCCAACTCAAGTTGTCCTGGATGTAGTTCAGAACAAACAGAGATACCAAAACACCAGCACAAAAGGAAAAGTACCACCAATTAAAGAATGAGCTCTTAGCTTGACACTCTTTTGGATCTTGCTCATCAAATTGGTCGGCCCCAAAAGCTTGAACACAAGGTTTATGCCCTCCTTGTGCTAATGCCACTGTATACAAGGAGAAGAAGAAGAGAATGATCTGAAGCGTAGATGGAGAACAAGAAGTGCTATTAATCGAATTTTGACAGTCCGAAGAATAAATCACAGCTGACAGAGACAATAATCCAAGTCCCTACAATCAGTTACAATGTGGAACAAAGTACAAGTTAGAATTTTATCATATACACAACATTCGCAATCGAAATAGAAGTTAAAACGAATCGCTTATGGAAATCAAGAATTCCCAAATTGAGTTCGTTTCTTTGGTGTGTATTGTGTAAAACTTACTACCACACATAGTTGTTCTTCCTCAAACTCAATCAGTTTACCTAAACCTGGAAATTTCCCTAAAAATATCCAATTTCAGCCAAAAAGCAGCAAAAGAGAACTTCAGAACCTACACCAAAATATGTACTTCCCAATCCAGTTACATTCAAACACTTAAGTACCGCAAGTAAACACCCGAAATTCAAGAAATATTAGTGCTTTTATATAGAGTAACTTCAAATTTTCGATCTGCCACTAACCAAAATGTACAGTGCAGAAGCCACAATAATCATCCGGTATCGACCCAAAAACGAGTCCGCCAGAAATCCACCCAACAGAGGCAAAAGTGACGCCGTTCCAGACCAGGCATTCACATTCTCCGCCGCCGTCGCCGTGGACTGCCCCAAAGGCCCCGTCAAATAGCTAATCAAATTCGAACTTATCCCGTAATAAGCAAACCTCTCCGCTATCTCAACACCTAATCAAGCACAAAAAAACACATCAACAAACCCCAAAATCAAAACAAAAAAAAAAAAAAAGGAAAGAAAGCCAAGAATTCAGCACAAAAATTACCTATGATGAAGGAAGCGGATCTCCAGCCACCAGATGTGGATCGGGAAACGAAGCGGCCTTTGTAGTCAATGGCCCCCTCGACGGTGTCGTTTAGCAGAGGAGCTTCTGCATCTGAAATGGCGGATGTGGATGCCGCCATAGCTGGTCTCTCTACGCCACAAGAATCGGAAGTGGGAACCAAACACTTTGATTGGGATTCCTTATTTGTCTGATGTTTACAGATGTTTTTTTGGCGGCTAATGATCATTTAACTACTGCTGCAAAGAGTATTGCTGCAGTTGTTCATACTTCACACCGCCCACGTGTTTTTGCTGGTTCGTAATTTCGCCCCACAAAAACTTTCTATTTCAAATTTTACCCCCTTAAATTCCTGTCGGTCGTTTTGTACTTTTGTTCTTAAAATCATTTTATTCCCAAATTATTTTTTTTTAATATTAGTGCTGGTTTCTTCAAATATTTTTAATAGAAAGACGAGCAGAGATTTAAATGGTAAATATTTGCACCTGTGAATTGATAGATTACAAGTTTGAGTTTTATAAGAGGTAGTTGAGAAATTAGCATTGGTCTTCTTTTAAATATGATAGGGGTAAATCAGATAAAACTGATTAGACCACCATATATGATTACTATATTCTTATCCGTTTAACAGCCTTAGTCATCATGTAGAGGCCCAGGAAGGAGCTTAGACAACTGCCTATACCCACGTCATCGTCTCGACCCAACTTGCCTTTCTATCGAGCCAGTATTTGTGCCAATAAACTGGGACACTTTGTCTCCATGTCCTACTCTGATCCACATATCTCGACCTATGAAGGCCCTCAACCTAGAGGCCTCCTCGAGCCAAATATGTCATCGATTCAAGTTCCGCAAGTACAATGCATTAAAATGCGGATATCCCTCCCTGTAGGTGCATTTAATGTATCCCATACCTTGTACGTAACCTGCAGCAACTCTGATAAAGCAGGTACGGGAGGCTTTATCGGAGAGTACTATGGTCAGGCCACACCATACTTTTTCATGATAATTTCGACCCAATTTGTCTGACTTGAGCGTCGAAGTATCAAAACGGGTACAACCCCCATATTTCCCCGTTTTAGTCTTCGAGTTCACGTTTGTTACCTTCTACAGCCTAGGAAGGTCCAGAACTTTCTTCCACATCAACAAATCTCTTGGATGATTGAGAGTTCACATTTATAGTTCTGTACAAAGTTGAATTTGGTTACCATCAATATATATATATATATTCAATAGAAAATTACCTCCAATAAAATTTAGAATCGTGATTGATCTATCCACAATTACAATTACATATATTTACCACTAAATTATTTGATTGTCTATTTTACTCTTATCCTTAAGATACTGAAAACATCAATAGATTAATAAATAAATTTTTTAAAATAAATTAACAAAATAAAATATTTAAAATCTTATAAAGCAAAACTTCACTTTTTTTAAAACTTAAATAGTATGTACATAATGGGAGTTTGGAAAGTTGAGGAAGGTAGCTGCCCCAAATACTTTCTATCTTCTTTTTATGTGTTATAATCTAAAAATATTTTTATAAATAATGATAACATTGTTAATAATGATATTATGAAAGCATTATTAATTGTTTAGCATCCTGATTTAATTTTAGTCATTAGATACACGAAAATACCCAAGATATCAAGGGGATAATTTTTTATTTTGTATTTAAAAAAAAAAAAAAAGATCAATACTGAATCCCCAATAAAACTCGAACCCACAATTTATCAATTCATAGGTACAAATACTTATCATTTAGGTCATCTACTCATCTTATATTAAGGGGGTAAAAACCTCATAGCCTCCCTGTGAAAAATACAATTATCAATTTACCTCATCGTGAAATATTAAATAGCAAAAAGCCCCCTGAGGATTTTAAAAAAGAAGCATATTGACCCCTCATACAGGTGTGTGTAACTCACTCGCGTTGACTGCAATGTTTATTCCGTTTTTTCTTACTTTTTTCGAGTTAAAAGTCTATTTTACCCTTTTTTTTATATTTATAAGAATGTTAGACATATGAAGAATATCACAAATCTAATTCAAATTATTACAAATAGCAACCAAAAAATATCTAACATACGAAGAAACAACAACATTAAACATCATGAAATGACATGTTTGCCATACAACCGAAGAACACTACATAAAATAAATTGTTTGCTCGAGTCTTACATAAACCTAAAAGAAACATAATAAATGTCATCATTGTTAGACAAGCAACAAAATTAACAAAATTATCTTTGTTTTCAAAAGAGACATATGCATAGCTAGATTATTTTTTTCCCCAACAATTCTGCTTCAACTCTATCTTTTGCTCTTTGTTCCTTCCTTTCTTTCATTTTTTGCAGAATTTGTGCTACAGAAATTGCTCTTTTCCTCTTTAGAATAGGCTTAGTAGTTCTCTGATTATCTTCCTTTGGCATTTTCTGGAAAAAAAAAAAAAAAGAAGAAACAACAACAATTATAAAATAAATGAAGGTCTTTTCTGAACCAATGAAATAAAATAAGCAAATTTCATACTCTTACATTCACAGAACTTGGTGCATCATTTGAGGAACTTGGTGCAACATTTGCAACATTAACGGAAGGTGTTTGCCTAGGAGCATTAATTTCAACATCTTGAACTCCAATGCTAGTGCCCTGTAACAAAAGCAACCATATAAAATAATTATGACCATATAAAAGCCAAATTTAACATCAAAAATAACATTTCAACAAGAAAAATAATTACCTTATAGTGCTTCGATTTGGGGTGAGGTGGATTTGTGCATGTTCCAATGTTATGACCAATAGCAAAACATCCCTGGCAAGTGTGTGAAAGTCCCTTTCTGGTTGATGGTCTATTTTCATCGGCTCCTTTTCTTCTTACTTTAGTTGGTCTTCCCCTTTTAATCTTGATGTTTGGAGCTCGAAGAGGCTCATAAGGAGTTCTAATATAGTCTCTTTGACCAGGCACACCATGTATCATGTGGGCATAGACTCTCAAATAAGCTTCTTTTTTGTAACAATCGTCCACGTAGTCTTCAATTTTACCCCTTTTCACAGTGATAGCAGCATATGCATGAGCACAAGGATAACCACACAACTCGAACATGCCACAGGTACATGTTTTCTTTCCCAAATCAACAATATAGGTTTGCAAAAAATGATTGATCTCATATTCTTCTCTACCACAAAAAATTGCAAAACAGTTTCTAGTCCATTTCAGCTGAGCATTAATCTTCTTTACAATATGAGGACAAATTATACCTGTGTATTTTTCCATATTCAACTTTTTTGTCTGAATTCTATTCATCATTTTTGTCCTAACCCATTCAAACATTGAAATAATAGGTAAACTCCTAGCTTCAAGTAACCAAGCATTAAATGACTCGCTCAAATTATTAACCAGAACGTCACACTTACAGTCAGTTAGACAGTGAGAATGGGCCCAATGTTGTGCTGGAATTTCCCTTAGCCACTCACCCGCAGTTGGAATTTTTGAATCAATCTTAGGGTCTTCTTTGTCAATTTTCTTCATGTATTCCTCAAATTCTCTCTTCACCTTCATTTATTATAATAGGAGCCACAGTGTATGCATTCCTTTCAAAGTTGCCTGATTCATATTCCTCTTGAGTGAAAGAGGTTCCAGCAAGACCACATTCAATCTCACCAAATCCATGTTGCACATCTCCAATAACTTTTCTCATCTATTTCAAACGACGAAATATATAAGAATTTAAAGAAAAAATTTCAGAACAAAAAGGTTTACTAAAAAACAACATTAGAGTGCCATATTAAACAATTTATTCAAAATAACTACATGGTTAGGGATCACCAGCAACAATAGAGTATTATTTTCAAAAAGGAGATAAATATTTGTAGGGACAAAGATTCTTAAGTTCTGAAAAAACAAACCTTACATTCTGAAACAAAGATTCAAAAAACAACCACGAAATACCAAAATACACTCACAATGTCGAATTCCCTTCATGAATATAATATCTACACAACCCATTTCGAAAAGAAAAAAGAAAAAAGAAAACGATTTAGGTTCAAATCTGTAACAGAGGAACAAGATTAACCTTACCTTTCGCAAAATCCAAACTTCCGACGTTTCGATAATCTATATTTTTGTACTTCTGCGAAGAATCTCCTTCAATTTCTTACTTCTTCCGACAGATTTCGTCCCGTGCCAACTTTCTTTCAAATGTTTTCAGTAGGGTTTTGGTGAGATGGAAAAGTGAAGAGGCGTACTAGAGAAGAAGGCAAAATGAAGTGAATGACGTTCAAAATATGTTGGGGGTATTTTAGTAAAACTATTATTAGGCAACACAAAAAAATTGAAAGGAGGCAGTGAGGTGATTAAAAAATAAAACAAGGGGGTTCCTTGCTATTTATCTTTTCTCATGGAGGTGGATTGAGAATTACGATTTACACAGGGGGGTAAATTGCTTTTATCTCTATATTGAGGGGATAAGTTGAATTGGAGCAAGTAGCCCATCTTGAGATTTAAATATATAAAGAATCAATATAAAACGAGGTAGCATCGGCTTGTCTACTGACAAACCCAAAAGCAAAATGAGTTGAAAAGAACTAGACATGGTCGAAATATCAGAACTCCTATGATAGCTAGGAAAGGTAAAAGCTTATGATACCTAACTATATAAAAAAATAGTAAGTTGAATTCACATATTGCTACTAATTACTATTAACCTAAACTCTTATTCTATAAAAAGGACTTGAGAGACTAAAATAGAAATTCATTCATGCGTGACAGACATTAATAAATAATTAAATCTATAATCATATTTCAACACGAAATTTTAATTAGTTTGTAAATAGATTATGAATTATTGTTAAACCAAATTTGTTAAGGATTTGAACTCTTCCCTCTCCAAGGAGTGTAAATTCCTTGTAACTCGAATTCCTTTCTCCAATAAGACTCAAAAATTGAATCAGAAAAAAATTGTAAATACTCACACATATATCATCTCTCTCACCCAGCACAAAAGTGTAAAGTAAAGAATCCGTCTAAGTCACTCTCGCTCCGATCCAGCCCTTTTTCAGCCCTAAAATACAAAAGAGTGAAGTAAAAAAATACCCGATGTGGGACAGGCATTGGTGGTGCTGTTTCGTCCCCAAAAAGCTTCAGATACAGCCCCACCACCACAATCAAACCTTGCTCCCCCTAACACGGCCCCCAGACGACGACGCCGTATGTTCCAGCTGCCTCTCTTTCTCCGTCTCCGCCGCCGCCGGGATGCTCACATCTTGGCTCAACCGCCGCCGGAGGAGGTACTTGTTCCTGATCCTTTGCAGCCCTTTTCTTCTCCCTCTGTTGTTCGCCACTTTCCCGATCATCTGCGCTTTGGAAGCATGGTACTTCCTCTGCCGGAAGCGGCGGGAGGAGGAGGAGGAGGAAGGCGGCGGAGATAAGCGGCGGCGAGAAGAGGATGGCGGCGGCGATGTCGATGTGGGTTTGTTGCAGAGGTACCTGGAAGATCAGCTTTCCCTGGTGGTTGAACTTGAATCGGTGTACGGGTGCGAGGTCGATGATGAGAAGGTCGGGGAAGAAGATGGAGTCGATGTGGAATGTTTTGATAGTGCGAGGCCTCTTCTGCAATAGAGCGAAAATATCGCAATTTTTTTCTTTTTTTCTTTTTTTTTTTTTTTTGTTTTTTGATTGGTTTGTACATGGGAAAGTCAACCCAACAACAGTGAAGAAGTTTGAAGTAAATACTGAAAAAATAACTGTATTTATGTTTTCTTGACTATTTATTTTGGTTGGTTTACGCAATTTATATTTATTTATTTATTGGGGTCCTCAAAGTTTAATGAAATTAAAAATGTTGACAAAAGGATAATTTTTTGTTAAAATTAAAGACTCATTAGCATTTATGAATGTTGTTACAAAATTTCCGTTTTCTCCCCGGGGAATTGTCAAGATAATCAAGATGAAGAAAGAGGAGTTTGAGATTGTAAGTTTGGGTGAGAGAATCAAAGTACACATACTTTGCTTAAAAGGCCTTCAATATCTGAAAAAGGGGCTTATTTTAGTTTACGTCCAAGTTGGTTCATACAGAGTAAATGTCCCATAAACATTGTAACTCAATCGGGTATAGTTATCGATAGATAAATTTTAGGTTATATGTAGCACCCGGAATGCCAAGCACCACATCCCCCGCCCTATAGCCCCAATCCACATATGAAATGGGCAATCCATACATGAATCAAAGCTATAGCGAACGGGAGACAATAAAATGACTAAGGCTAGGCGGGTACCCTCAATTTAAAACCAACCAACAATCAAGTCAGAGTATTAAAAAGCGGAAACAATAACATTCATTCGATACGTATAGGTACCATATTTATTTATTTACTTATAGATACCAACAATTACACTATCAATACAATATCATCTACACAACAAAATAGATAACAATGCATGATACAAAATATCCCAAGCTATACATGAACAAAATGTGGGAATGAAGTGTGCTAGACCCAAATTTAAAGACCACTAGACTCTAAATTCCCGCCTAGCACGCCCTGCAAAACACTGAAAAGTTGAGGTGTCAGTCCAAAACAGACTGAGCGAGGGGTATAAATAAATATAAGCGCACATACATGCAAGTCATAATCTCGGGTAATAATTTTTGGGAAACAATACAATTTAGTAGAATAAAAGATTCTATCGCCCGAGGTTACAACTAATTCAATTTCAATTAATCAATTCAATACAATCAATTGTGGCCCGGCGAGTGGGGCAATTCTCCGACCTTACACCGACTGTGTACAATCAATCAATCAATCAATTATTAGGTGATTAGGTGATCAAGCAATTCATTACTGTGCACAATTAGCAGTTTCAATAACGCCTTCTTCCTCCGGGTGATGGTGGGATTGCAAGGCCCCACCATCCAATCAATCTGGGCAGAGGGTACATGAATCCCTAAGCCCGGAACTCCTTCCTCCCCTAATCTCCTAGAGGGTTCAGGGTTCATCCCAGTTTGGTGAGGATAGCTCTCGAGTTACCCGTCAGCCCATGCTTTCCCGGTTGGCTCGAGTCACTACCCTCGGGCCCACAGTGCAATACAATACTCGTCAAATCAATCAATTCCTTCAAAAGTTCAGTAAAACATTTGAAAACCAATCTCATTTGAAAACTATAAGTATATAGATAGGTTTTGGCTTAAAACTTCACATAGGGTTGTACGGGTCCTATGTATCTAAAATTAAACCTCACCTGAACGACCCAAAAATATCCAAGGAAACAGCTCACGGGGCCTGCTCCTCGTCACCAGGAAGCTGGTCTGTGCAAGAAAGACAATTGTCCGTGAAACACGACTCAAAATGTACCAAATATGACGAACGGCGGAAATGCAACGAAACGACGGGAAAAATACAATGTACCATGAAATTATTGCGTTTCAACATGTAATCAGTCATAAAATAGCAATTAAGGGTCAAAGAAGTCGTCGGATCGAGGTGCTAAAAATGCAATTTTATGCAGTGAATTTTGGGCACTTTCTGGACTACGGGAACGGCCGTTCCGGCTTCCCTTTGAAAATGGGAAGGGCCGTTCCCATGGCCTACAGAAAACGCGCCAGCGTTTTCTTAAAAAGGGAAAGCGTTTTAGCTGGGAACGGCCGTTCCCAGTCTCGCTGGCCTACTGTCTCAGCATCATGGGAACGACCGTTCCAGTTTTAAACTGGGGTTGGGAAGGGTCGTTCCCAAAATACGAGAGCTGCTGTAAGAATGAAGACAGAACAGAGCAGCAACAAAACACAACAACAATCAACAAGAATGGCTTCAAGCCAAGATTAAATGCATAAATTTGATACAATAAATATGCTAGCATACAAATAGATCAATAACAACTCATAAAAACACATAATTCCATGTTAGATCATCAATAAACCATCATTTGAAACCCACACACTCCATCATGCTCCAAGTTCATAAAACTCAAGATATATGCATCAAACTCAAGCTTAATGATCACAAACATATTTCCAACAATAAATACACCATTTATTCTAGCCAATACAAAGCCCTATATCTCACATATTTTCAATAAAATCATTCAATCTCCATAATTACCTCAAATGAAAGAGATGGAAGCTAAGATGAAGAAGTGATGATGATGATGCTTCTATGATCCCAAAACCCACAATTATGATGCTTGGATGAAGAAATCTCCCTCTTATTTGCTAGGGTTGCTCTCGTTTGAAGAGGGAGAGAAATGGAGCAAAGATGAAATGTTTTGTATGAATGAGAAGCCAAAGGTACGTGAATGCTGCTATGAAAGAGGGGAGAGATGGCCAATTTGCAATTAAATCCTTCCATTTAGTAAGTTATGCAATCAAGTCCATTTCCAAAATTAAATGATCAATGTGGTCCAATGCAATTAGATCCCATATTCATGAAAATGAGCAATTAAGGCCATAAAAGAAATAAATCACATTCGGGAAAATAATTCACATTGCATTCACGTTCAAGATATCCGAAAATTATAATATGATGTGAATTTTCAATAAAATGTTAAGAATATAATTTTATAAAATTATGTCATGCTATGGAAAATTAAAGAAATGAACAATTAATAATTAAAATCTAACTCTCGAACGCACACGTGTCGATCATACCTGAATTGCCGAAAGCTGGGGCGTTACATTATATAAATAGTCTAAAGTTTATTTTGACTTGTAATAATTGTGTCAAATTTATTCAAAATTTTGGAACGTTTACTTAGACATTGATAACTCATTTTTTAAGAGCAAAGTGTTCCTTCTTTACTCTCTCATTCTATTATTTTTTGGAGCAATATTGTAGCTTTTTTAAGCAATATTGTAAGTTTGTCAATTAACCTAATACAATAAAATTGGGTTATTTTGTAACTCAATTTTGAAGTTGCAAGATAATCTATCTATGTTTATCCCATGTAGCACCCGAAGCGCAAAGATGTCACATCCCCGCACTATAGCTCAATTCACATATGAGATGGACGACCCATACATGAACTAAACTATAGCGAACGGGAGATAATAAAATAAATCACTCTAGCTAGGCGGGACTAACCCCAAACCACATAATCAATTCATAATAATTTAAGCGAAAGCATAAGCAATACTAATGAACATACGACATGCATCACAATGTACACAATATTCTTTACATGCGCTTCGAAACAATATCATGAAAACCACACTAGTCTAAGTACTTCCTCAGTTCCCGACACATACTAACTGATTGTACCGAAAAATGACTAAGTAACCTCCTCGTATTTTAGACTATCTATGTCCTCGTATTCCTAAAATTGACTAAGGCAAGGGCTCGTCATACCAAGTGCTCACCTCGTAAGTGCTTAGTATACTCCTTAAAATTGGCTAAGGCAAGCCCTCGTTCTATCGAGGGCCCAGCTCGTAAGTGCTTGACATAACTCCTAAAATTGGCTAAGGGAAGTCCTCGTCCTATCAAGTGCCCAGCTCGTAAGTGCTAAGTATAACCCCTTAAAATTGACTAAGGGAAGATCTCGTCCTATAGAGTGCCCAGCTCGTAAATACTAGCATAACCTCTCAAAATTGGCCAAGGGAAGAGCTCGACTTGTAAGTGCCCGGCATGTAAGTGCTCGCTCCTTGAGCGCTTAGCACGAGCCCAACGTCGACGGTTGCCCCCACTCGCCAACCACCCCACGACCTAAGTACGTGGTCCGCAATTCTCGCGCCCACTAAGTCAGATCAAGCTCGCGCCAGCTCCGACCAGGGGTATAAATATCATTTCTTTCACCAAAAAAAGGACACACAAAATTACATACCGAAACTCTGCCGAAATTTCAGCTCAACTCCCTTCAATCCAAACAATCGGATTTGGTAAAAGAACCCACATTTAATTGATTCGTCGGAGATTCGAAGCCGACTACACACTTTCAAAGGCGACCAATTTCCGGCGTTATCAGTTTGGCGCCGTCTGTGGGAAACCACCGGATTTCCCAATCTTTTTCAAAGTTATTCTCTTTGTTTTCGTTTAGAAGATGACAGGATCTGAAACTAGAAGTCGTGACGAGCGCAACTCTAGTTTGCCGCCGCGACTATCCCCAACCCGAGTAACTCAGGCGAACATTGTGAGTCAGGCGAACATTGACGTGTTGCGCCGCTTGCCGCCTGCGTTCCCACATAAGAAAAATCGAACTGGAGCCACCGTAGACTTCAGTCTGCCCGTCCACTCCTTGCAAGCCCTCGGCACCGGAATGAATCAAAACTTAAACATTCCGGCAGGCATAAACCCGCTGCTGCTGAACCCATTGTTGTTTAACCCGGTATGGGGGCTTCAGGATGGAACGCAAGCCCAGATCGGAGGAGTCCAGGCCACCATTGCTCCACCTCGCACTACCGTCATGACGAGCGGAGCAGAGCGCACGGCCAACCGGCCGCTACAAGAGGAACTGCCCGTTCGAACGGATCCCCCACCCGTTCGTACCGGGGCAAATCCAACGGTAGCGGGACCGAGCCGAGTGAGAGACCCTATCCCACCTCCGGACGGTGATGATCAAGTCCCGTTTGTGCGGCGCAATGGGAAACAGACTATGGTGGAAGACGAGGAGGAACCGGATTCTCTCAATCCCGCTCAACATTCAAAAACTCGAGTAGAGGAGAAAGAGAATGACCGCCTCACTCAGTTAGAAGAGGAGAACCAGAACTTACGTGCTGCCCTGAGTAAGGTCGTGGAAGGGTCTCACGTT
Source organism: Lantana camara (assembly GCA_037501455.1). NCBI lineage: Eukaryota > Viridiplantae > Streptophyta > Magnoliopsida > Lamiales > Verbenaceae > Lantana > Lantana camara. The sequence continues at coordinate 20,652,047 of CM074855.1, read as the reverse complement.
GGTGACCAAGAAGAGGTCCATCATCGACATGCGCGACGTCGAGACGAGGAAGTTCATCATCGGCGTCGGGATGAGGAAGTGGTCGATAAGCCCCGACGTCATCCAGTACAAGGCGATCGGGAGAGACCTATCGAACTCTCCCCTCGTCGGAGGAATAGACGACCTCGAAGATCGAGGGCTGAGCGAGCCTCACCACTTTGCGAGGAGATATTGATGGCGCGAACAGGAAATTCTAAGGTTCCCACCAACGTTCCTCGCTATGATGGTACGAGTGATCCCGAGGAGCATTTAACAGCCTTCGATCACCTCATGCATTTGTATGAACATTCATTGGACTTCTGGTGCAAAATCTTCGTTACTTCGCTCTCAGGAACTGCCTATGATTGGTTCAAGCGACTTCCCCCGGGCTCGATTCGGAGCATCGACGACTTGTACGAACAATTCGATAGCCATTTTAGCCCTCTGAAGGAGACCAAGTTGCCTACCACATACCTTTGGAATGTGGAGCAAGGTCCCAATGAAACTCTAAGGGAATTCTTTGCTCGTTTTGGTGCTGAACTAACCAAGGTTGAAAGTCCGTCTGGCGACTTCTTGAGGCAAGCGGTTTACCAAGGGCTGAATAACTCCAAGATCAGTACAGAATGTGGAGATGCTATTGCTCGTCAAAGACCTAAGGACATGATACATCTCCGGAGGATAGCAAGCGAGTACATGGAGCAGGAAGACATGGCTCGCATGAAACGAGCGCGTGTCCAGGATAGACTATCAAGAAGCTCAAATATCCAGGATAGACTGTCGAGAAGCTCAAATATCCAGGATAGACTATCAAGAAGCTCAAATAGGGAGGAACGCAGAGAACGGCGAGCAGGACCCCTCCCCGGGGGACCACGAGTTGAACTTACCAAATGCAACTCCGAGATCTTGAACATTGCCGGCTTAAAGATCTTCAGAAAGCCTCGTCCGATGCCTCAAAGCGAGAAAAACTCCCGTTCCAACAAGTATTGTGTGTTCCACCAACAGAATGGACACGATACAGATGAGTGCATCAGCTTGGAGAAGGAGATCCAACGTTTGGTAGCTGGAGGCAAACTATCAGAATTTGTTAAGTCCATGGATCGACATCATAAAGGGCGAGGAGGCAGAGCACGCTCTCGTTCGCGCAGTCCTCGCAGGTCTCGTTCGCGCTCGCGCAGCCCTCAGCGCGGGCGACGAGCAAGTAAAGGCACTAAGCAAGCACTTGATGATAACATGCCCATTCGTGGAGTGGTTAATATGATTTCCGGAGGGGCAACAAATGGTGATACCAAGACCTCGCGAAAGAAAGCAGGACGCCGATTTAGCCAAGAGCCTAACACTCCTGCTCAACACAGCTTCCATATTGACAAAGGCGAGGTCCTGGGTTTTACAGATCGAGATTTTGATAATGTCGTAGTCGACGAGGATGGTGAGTGCCCGGATTGTCCAATGGTAATCAATGTCGACATCTACAACACCCAAGTCAAAAGGGTATTGGTAGATAGTGGCAGCTCGGTGAACGTCTTACCACTCTCCACCTTCAAAAAGTTATGTGGAAATGATGTCACTCTGGATGCCGTAGAGACCCCTCTCCTCGGCTTTGGTGGATCAGAGCTATACCCGCTCGGCCAAGTAAGATTGGCGAGCTCCTTAGGTTGCGCCCTAAGAAGGGCCACGGTCCCATTGATCTATACGGTGGTCGAGGTTAACCTCCCATATAACGTGATCCTTGGGAGACCCGCTCTTGCGAAGTTTAAAGCCATTCATTCAACGTTCCACCGCAAGATGAAGTTTCCAACTCCCAACGGAATCGGAGAAGTAAATTGTCAATTAAAAGAGGCTTGGGAGTGCTACATGCTCTCAACTGTGAAGCCTAAGCCGATTCATGAAACTTCGAAACCGTTGGAAGCGGCTCATGGAGAGGAAGACGAAATGCCCGATATGGAGGGGATTCCTCATCCGAAAAAACGCAAGTTAGAGGCTCGACAAATTGAGCCCAAGGAAACGAGGCTGAAGCCCACCGGAGATTTCAAAGAGATCGAGCTCATCCCGGGTGATAGTTCGAAAACAACTAAGGTTGGGGCTCAACTCAAAGGAAAAGAACAAGTCATGTTGATTGATTTCCTACGCGAAAATACAGACATATTCGCCTGGAAGCCCTCGGACTTCAAAGGGATCGATCCAAACGTGATTGTGCATCGACTCAACGTCGATCCCTCTGTGAAGCCCGTCAGACAAAAAGCAAGGAAGTTAGGGAATGAACGGAACGCGATTATCGACGAGGAGGTGAATAGACTGCTTGACGCGGATTACATTGAGCCTATCCAATTTCCAGAATGGTTGTGTAATGTTGTCCTCGTTCCTAAGGCAAATGGCAAATGGCGTATGTGCAATGATTTTACGGATCTGAACAAGGCATGCCCTAAGGATCCCTATCCACTTCCTCGGATAGACCAGCTCGTTGACTCCACAGCTGGGTGCGAACTCATGAGTATGATGGACGCGTTCCAGGGTTATTATCAGATTTTCATGGCTCCCGAGGATCGAGCGAAAACAGCCTTTGTAGTTGTAAACGGAATATATTGCTTCAAAGTTATGCCGTTCGGCCTCAAGAATGCGGGCGCGACTTATCAAAGGCTGGTAAACCGGATGTTTGCCTCCGAGATCGGTGACACTATGGAGGTGTACGTCGATGACATGATCACTAAAAGTGTTAAGGCATCCGACCACTTGGAACATCTTAAAGGAACCTTCTCGATTCTGAGAAAATACGGAATGAAGCTCAACGCGAGCAAGTGCACATTTGGCGTTGAAGGAGGAAAGTTCTTGGGCTATGTAGTTAGCCAGCGTGGAATTGAGGCAAATCCGGATAAGATCGAAGCCATTCAAGCGATCCAACCTCCAGATTCGATCAAAAAAGTTCAAGTGCTCCTCGGGCGGATCATTTCGCTCAACAGGTTTATATCACGCTCGGCTGATCGGAGCCTTCCATTCTTCAAAATTCTAAGGAACATGAAACAGTTCAAATGGACGAAGGAGTGCGATGAGGTCCTCGCTAGTCTTAAGGCGTACCTCGCATCAGCTCCTCTTCTGGCAAAACCTAACAAAGGAGAAACATTGTGTGTGTATCTCGCGGTCTCGTCAGAAGCAATCAGTTCGGTAGTGGTGGTCGTGCGCGAGCGGAAACATTTGCCGGTATATTACTTGAGTAAAGTGCTCCACGGACCAGAGTTAAACTATTTGGAGATTGAGAAGTTCGCGCTTGCCCTTGTGCATACATCGAGGAAGTTAAAGCCCTACTTCCAATCCCACTCCATAGTTGTTTTAACGGATCAACCATTGAGGCAAGTGTTGAGCAAGCCAGATGTTTCGGGGAGACTTGTAAAGTGGGCGATCGAACTTGGGCAGTTCGAGGTCGCCTATCAACCAAGAGTTGCTCAACAAGCACAAGTGTTAGCGGATTTCTTGTTGGAGCGAAGTGATCTTCCCAACGAGATCGTCCCAGCAGAGGTTGCACTCCCATGGACCCTCCATGTTGATGGCTCCTCGACAAACGGAGGAGGGGGAGCAGGGATCTCACTAAGGAGTTCGGACGGTCAAGAGCTCGACTTTGCCATAAGACTTGAATGGCGAGCTACGAACAACGAGGCAGAATATGAGGCCCTCTTGGCCGGACTCAACTTGGCGATACGAAGAGGAATACAACATTTGGCGGTATTTACTGATTCCCAACTTGTGGCAAGCCAAGTGGAAGGCTCGTATGAAGCGAAGGAAGAAACCATGATCCAGTATTTGCAGAAGGTTAACGAACTCCGTGCTCGGTTCAAAGCCTTCAGCCTTTCACAAATACCGAGGGAAGAAAATCAAAGGGCGGACGCCTTGTCCAAATTCGCAAATAGTATGCAAGGCACCTCGGATCATGCAATCACTTTCCTAACCGCGAAGGATCCCGCGATCGCCTTGGAAGGTCGCAAAGAAGTGTTCTCCCTCGATCCAGCCGAGCCATGTTGGCTCGACCCTTTGGTGATCTTTCTCAGGGACGGAACACTCCCCTCGGATCGAACTCAGGCTCGACAGATAAGGTACCGCTCCACCCGGTACACTTTGGATGAAGATGGAAGATTATTTCGCAAGTCATTCTTTGGGCCTGACCAGAGATGCCTTCGTCCATCACAAACCGAGGAAGTGCTCAAACATATTCATTCTGGCCAAGAAGAAAGTACTTGTGGGAATCATGCTGGGGGACGAGCACTCGCAAAAAAGATAGCCCGGGCAGGTTTCTTTTGGCCAACCCTGCTCGCTGACGCTATCGCCTACGCTCGCAAATGCCCTCAATGTCAGAAGTTCGGGAATGTTCTCCACCAACCCGCTGCGGAAATGGTAAGTCACGAGATCTCATGGCCCTTCGACCAATGGGGAATCGATATCATTGGGCCATTCCCTTTAGCAAAGGCTCAAAAGCTGTATGCGATTGTAGCAGTAGAATACTTCACGAAGTGGGCAGAGGCTGAACCCGTTGCAAAGATCACTGACTCTATTGTTCAGGATTTCATATGGAAAAACATCGTTTGTCGCTTTGGAGTACCCAGAGTCCTCGTCTCGGACAACGGGCTCCAGTTCATCAGCAAGCGAACAGTAGATTGGTGTTACGGGCTTGGAATCGAACAACGGTTCTCCTCGGTCGGCAATCCACAATCAAATGGGCAAGCCGAAGTGACTAATCGAATCCTCTTGAAGAATCTGAAGACCGTCCTCGACGGGAAGAGGACCAAATGGGCCGAGGAGCTTCCTCGTGTTCTTTGGGCATACCGAACATCCCCTCGAACCGCCACGAATGAGAGCCCCTTCTCGCTTGTTTACGGAGTTGAGGCGGTTCTACCAGTTGAGATTCTCCACGAGACAGCTCGGGTGGCATACTTCGCGCCCCTCACCAACGAGGATAATAGAGCGCTCGAACTCGACTGTCTCGAAGAAAAGCGGATTAGAGCTTGGCAAAACATGAAGCGTTATCAGGCAGCAATGGCCAAGCACTATAACAAAGGCGTCAATCCGCGAAACTTCCAACTTGGAGACTTGGTGCTTAGAAAAGTTGAAGTTTCCCAACACGTCGGCAAGCTCCAGCCGAACTGGGAAGGTCCGTACAAGGTAATCGAAGCGCTCGCCAACAATGCTTATCGCTTGGCGGACGCGGAGAATAAGCCCCTGCCTAGGCCATGGAACGCGATCAACTTGAAAAAGTTCTACGCGTAAGATCTGTCGCATTTTATTCTAAGTATGATGCTCTTTTTCTTTGACGTTCAGTTTAGTTTGCATTCGGCTTATGTTAGGAAAGAAAGACATTTGTATTTGCACAAGTGTTCAGTTCAGTTTGATTCAATGAAAAGCGAAGACCTCGCAACTTTGCTCGTTTTATCTCGTATTTGAACGCCCGACAAATTTTTCTTATAGTATGACCTCGGCTCAAGAAGCCTACTCGAGGGGGAAGCCAAGCCCCTTCGATACAAAATTCTCAAAAATTTGGTAACAAGGTTCAAATATACAACGTTGAAGCACAACACTTAGCCAAATTTCCGTTACCCAATACAAATAATATGAGTTACATGACAAAGTTTGATCACAATACTTAGATATTTTTCATACAAATTGCATACATCGTCAAATACATGCATAAAAAGCTAAGTACAAACATACATGCATTCAAATTAGTTTGTCGCGCACATATCTTGCATTTCATTCCAATGGCTTTACAAAGTTCAAGGGTCCCTCAACATAGCAAATTCGAGGGGCTCCCTTCCAAAACAAAAGCAAAACAGAATACGCTACGAATGTCCCCAACTACATCAAATGCAAAAGAAGTAAACAAAGCATCCTAAGGAGCATCTACGTCAATGTGATCCATAACGTCGCCAGTGATCTGCTCGGCACCTCTGATGTCATCCTCGGTACATTGATAGTTGCCGTCCGCCCATTCGGTCGTCTCGACCATGACACTCTCGTCTTCGCGCTCGCTTCGAGCCTCGACTTCCCCGCGCTCGCCTCGAGCCTCGGCCAACTCGCGCTCGCCTCGAGCCTCGGCCAACTCACGCTCGTCTTGAGCCCCTCTTTCAATTTGAACATAGTCGCCCCCAGGCTGAGCAGCGTTCTTCTCAGCATCTATGACATGTATCTCAGCAATGGCGAACCCAAACTCATCGTCATTAGCACCCCCAGAGGTCGAATCCTGTCCGCCCACGCGGCCAAGTATTAGCCTCATTTCGTCGTCCCTATGAAGACCGATCTCACCAATCTCGGCATCTTCATAAATGGCTCCCAAGTGGTTAAGCTGGTTATATGCACGATCAAAAGCAGCCTGGAATCCATCAGCATTGTTGAGAGCACAAACAACATCGAATGCGGGACTCCTCATGAAGCACTTCACCCCCGCGACTACATCCGAACGAGTTCGAGCAGAGGAGGCAAGCTCGCACTCCTCAAGCTTCGGGCTCAACTCCATACGCTCTCTCTCGCTTTCCTCGAGCTTCACGCTTAGTTCCAAGCGCGCCCTCTCACTCCCATCAAGTCTTTCCTTGGATAAAACCAATAGGCGATCGTCGCTCGTCGACTTTTCTTTCATCTCCTCAATCACCTTCTTAAGCTCCAACACCTGGTCTTGAAGCGCTTGGGTCCTCGCACACTGACTCTTTTGTGTCTGGATAGTTTCTCTCGCCTTCTCGAACCTGCCTCGAAGGCTCTCAGAAGCCTTAGTTTGGGCATCGAGATCGGTCTTGGCTCGCTTATATAGCTGCTTATACATGACTTTCCTGCTATTATACCAAGAAACTAAGCGAGAGGAGTGCTCGATCCTCAACATAAGATCCTGAAAATACACCAAGTATAAGGGCTCAGCGTGCTACTCCATATCGACATAAGTATAAAAACGAAGTAACAAAAAGACTAAGTATGAAACTACCGTGACACCCTCTCTCATAGCTAGATGGTTGGTTTGAAAATCGACTTGCCCCAAGCGCCGGAGATCGTGCTCTAGCTGCTCCGAGTTAAATATCACATCAGAAAGCCCTTGCACCTCGCGGGGCTGGTCATGAACAGGCAGCTGATTCTCGTTGTCCGAGTCGGAAGCTTCCACCAAATCTTGATTGTTAGGTGCCTCTCCTCTACTAGCTCCACCCCTCAAAAGTGTAGAGGTGCCCGATGCTGTCGGTATGCTCGTAGAAGGCAGAAAATTATCCAAAGCGACAATCACTTCGACGTCCCTAGCATGATGGTTCAAGCACCTCTCTTCCACAATATTATTCACTCTAGGGTGCGTGGTGTGGGACCCCTCGACAACAAGATCAGCTGGAGAAGGCACAGGAGGATCAGATTGTCCGTCGTTATCACCGACAAGGGGGGCCAGTTCTATAGGTTCTTCTTAGATCGGCTCCAATGCGCGTTCAGAGTTGGGATGTTGTTGATCCGAAGAGGCCCGCTTTCTTTTCCCGGGCTTGCGCCGAACGACCTTGTTCCCTCGAACCGCCTGGGCAAGCGCAAGTTCCACCTGAGCATTCATCAAGTCGTCGATGCCTGGAAAGCGCAAAACAAACACATTAGCACGAACAGGATACTTAGAATTTTCGAACTCAAAAGCTGGAGTATAACAACAGAAAAGAGATAAGAGTCGAAGCTGTAAGATAATAAAGCTACCTAACGGCTCAGAGCCAATCGAAACGGGAGATATACCGGCCCAAGAAAGATTTCGCTCAGCCAACAGTTTAACGACAGATAAACACCCCAATTCTTTCCACGTCTTTATCGAGTCACTTGAGATCGTACTCGAATCATCTTCGACAAATCCCGCTCGAGCTTTCTTAGCCCGTTTTCCAGGAATAACCCACTTCTCGGGCACACCCCACGAATCGCCCCTCGTATTTCTAATGAATACAAACCGACTCTTCCAAGTCCTGTCATACAGAGTGTCAGCATCTAAACGAGGAGCATCACTCTGAGGCGTGATACAAAGGTATCCAGCATCTGCCCCACCGGCAGCCGAACGACTAGACCGTTGAGTCCTATAAAGTTTTGCAAAATTCGCAGCCGAAGGTACCTCTCCCAAACACACCATGATCACGAGGAAACAATGGATTATCACATACAGCTTGGGGGCCAATTGGCTTAGACTAACCCCCGTCGCCTTATATAACTCAAGCACGTCGGGCCCAATCGGGAGTCGAAAACCACAAGTAAATGCATCGGTATATACCGCTATAGTGCCCTCAGGTGGTGAAGTAATCCTCTCGTGAGGCAATGGTCGTATAATCTCAAAGAAATCTGGAATATGAAACAAACTCCTTAGTTCGTCAAACTCCGAATCACTTATGTTTGACGACATTTCGGATGGGTTGAAGCAAACCCCTTTCCTCTTAGACACGGTACAATCAGCCCCGATGGCCTCATTCGCCTCCTCTATGGCGTTATTCACCTCGGCCTCGACGGCCTCGACACCAACAATTGAGCTCTCAACTGCTCCTTCAATTCGAGCACCCCGCTCGTCACTCATATCAACTTCACTATTCCAACTCGGCGAATAACAAGGGCGGTATAGAAAACATCTCGATATATAAAATCCAACTCAAACAATTCGAGGAAATAAATTAAGGAGCTTGGGAAATACCTCAACGTGATATGGAAAATCCAAGCAGCTCCCCCTTCTCTCAAGCAAATCCGAGCAACCTCTCTCCCTAAAACCCGAAGACCAACAACTCTGAAAATTGAGAATCTTTTCAAAATATTATCTAGTCCAAGCAATTCACGCAGCAAGTTGGTACTCCAAATCCTTAAATATTGTGATGGTACTCTCCAGAATTAATCAAGATGAATATGCCATATTCAAATTGGAGTGGGGACCACCACTAATACTTTGTGCTCAAGAATCTGCACAAAACCAAAGAAATTTTTACCCAGCAATTATGTATTTAGTTATACAAATGGCAATCATTACAACAAGCCAAAGAATTAAAGCACTATCACATATGGAAAATGTTCGAAGATCATGGAGACAAGCAATCATTAGCGAAGTCAACCAAAGGGCTCAAGGAGTTTTAAGTTCGACAAATCACCCACTGCTGTAATCATTATAACAAACAACGAAGGAAGCAGGCATTATTCAACTGAGATTACAGCAAATAAGTGGAGGAATTTGAACACTTATCACAACCACAACAGTCATTCAAAGATCAAGAAAATTGCAAATCTCAGAAAAATTCAAGCGGTTAAAGTTTCGATCCAAGCAGAAAGCCCAAGAAATCTCACCATTCCTCGCATAGAGTCTAACAGCTTCTCTATTCCTTTTCATCGACAAAGCCAAGCAAAATTGGAGAGGCTTCTGGACTAAGTACCCAATTAATTCAGTAAATTTGAGAAGGGCTCCGCTTTCGGCCAAGCGAGTGCATCTAAAGTGCTGGAACGCTTTAAATCGCCGAAAAATCGAACCCACCAGAAACCCCGAAGCCGCCGAAATCTGGGGAGGAAACTGAACGTCAAAATAAACAAACAAAAAAAAAAGAGAGAGAAGGGGAAGCGAAGAAGTAGGCTCAGCAGCGCCGGTTTTTCATCTGAAATTCAGATGAACGACAGACCCAACCGTCGTATTAGGCGCAGCTATCATCATCGCCATGGCCCAGAAAATGCAAGGAGCAGACCTTACAGAATAAAACTCACCGGATCTGAACAAATTTCGCCGAAAACCACGCCTTAGGACAAAGCTTACCGGCGGCTGCAAGCTAGTAACCGCACGGTCGAGTACTTAGTTTCTCAAGACCCGGCTCAGATCTGGTTCTTAAGAACACGCCAGCTCTTTCCCAGGTCTAGAAATCCCGAACCCGCGCCTCACCTTGGAACCTACTCTTCGCCATGCCGCCACCAGGAGCGGAGCACCACAACTGTCGGAAGAGAAGCGCCGCCGCCACTTCGGGAGAAGCCTGGCCAGATTCTTCTCAACGAACAGCAAAGTCCACACAGCTCCTGGGCAAAAGAAGATGAACAGTACCTGTGGTAAATTGAAATTAAAATCACTATGGTAATATTTTGTTTGAAGAGCTAAAACCCTAGCTGAAAATCTTTGAAAAGTCAAAACCCTAAAATACGGAATAATACGGTAACAAACGACGTGAAAAACGCTCGAAAATTTCAAATTTTAGAACTTGACACTCTCGCTCCACGAGCACCTCGCACGCGTCGTACTCGAGGAGCGGGGGGGCAAATGATTGTACCGAAAAATGACTAAGTAACCTCCTCGTATTTTAGACTATCTATGTCCTCGTATTCCTAAAATTGACTAAGGCAAGGGCTCGTCATACCAAGTGCTCACCTCGTAAGTGCTTAGTATACTCCTTAAAATTGGCTAAGGCAAGCCCTCGTTCTATCGAGGGCCCAGCTCGTAAGTGCTTGACATAACTCCTAAAATTGGCTAAGGGAAGTCCTCGTCCTATCAAGTGCCCAGCTCGTAAGTGCTAAGTATAACCCCTTAAAATTGACTAAGGGAAGATCTCGTCCTATAGAGTGCCCAGCTCGTAAATACTAGCATAACCTCTCAAAATTGGCCAAGGGAAGAGCTCGACTTGTAAGTGCCCGGCATGTAAGTGCTCGCTCCTTGAGCGCTTAGCACGAGCCCAACGTCGACGGTTGCCCCCACTCGCCAACCACCCCACGACCTAAGTACGTGGTCCGCAATTCTCGCGCCCACTAAGTCAGATCAAGCTCGCGCCAGCTCCGACCAGGGGTATAAATATCATTTCTTTCACCAAAAAAAGGACACACAAAATTACATACCGAAACTCTGCCGAAATTTCAGCTCAACTCCCTTCAATCCAAACAATCGGATTTGGTAAAAGAACCCACATTTAATTGATTCGTCGGAGATTCGAAGCCGACTACACACTTTCAAAGGCGACCAATTTCCGGCGTTATCAGTTTGGCGCCGTCTGTGGGAAACCACCGGATTTCCCAATCTTTTTCAAAGTTATTCTCTTTGTTTTCGTTTAGAAGATGACAGGATCTGAAACTAGAAGTCGTGACGAGCGCAACTCTAGTTTGCCGCCGCAACTATCCCCAACCCAAGTAACTCAGGCGAACATTGTGAGTCAGGCGAACATTGACGTGTTGCGCTGCTTGCCGCCTGCGTTCCCACATAAGAAAAATCGAACTGGAGCCACCGTAGACTTCAGTCTGCCCGTCCACTCCTTGCAAGCCCTCGGCACCGGAATGAATCAAAACTTAAACATTCCGGCAGGCATAAACCCGCTGCTGCTGAACCCATTGTTGTTTAATCGAACTTTTTCGGTTCGGTTTCGGTTTCGGTTTTCGGCCGAAAAACCAAAACTCAAATAATATAAAAAAAAATAAAGAAAAACATGAAGAGATTTCCAATGGAATTAAAATCAAACATTCTGCAAACATCCATGAACCAGGACAACCATGTCTAATTGTCTATTACAATCATCAATCATTCACCATGAAAACTGACAAATCCACAAATTAAAACCATGAAAAAACCAAACTAAAAAATAAAACCACCATTACAGATTTACAGTTTTGACAACCATTACAATTTACAACCAGTGGTGGAGCCAGAGATTTTATTCAGGAGGGTCGACCAAAGCATAATATCACAGAAAAAATAACAAGTGAAATTCAACTTTTTATTTAAAGCACTTACAAATTTGGGCCATTAGTCTATTGATTATATATTTTTCTTTGGGCCATTAGTCGTTGGGCTTATACATATATATATATACATAATATATATATACTTAGCTCCTTGTGTGTGTGTGTGTGTTTTTTTTTTTTTTTTTTTTGCCCATTAATCTATTGATTGTGTATTTTTTTTTGGCCATTAGTCATTGGGCTTATATATATATATATATATTTTATTTTTTTTTTCTTTGGCCATTATATATATATATATATATATATATATATATATATAATATTTTATTTTTTTTATCCCAATTATTATTAATTTATTATATTGACTCTCACTAGTATTAATTTTAATTTTTATGAGGGGGTCAATAATGAAAAACTCAAAAAAATTACACACATTAACACAAATATATATATATATATATATATACACACAAAATAATAAATAAATTTTTTTTTTTAGCGGGATCAAATGTACCCCCTTCATTAGACTGTGCCTCCGCCATTGTTTACAACCAAACTAATATCATCCATGTCCTTAACCAAATAATTACAGTCTTCAATCCATCAAACTTAAAATTAGAATCAAACTTAAAATTAGAAACACCCCTCTTCAAGTTTCTAGTCTTCGAAGGAAGCTATTTTTACCTTATTATTGCGACTTGCGAGCCTGTGTTGCTGCTAATTGGAGAAGAGAGAGAGGGTTGAGGATCGGTGGGCACCGGCATCATCGGTGGTCGTCGTCAGTGGCGGAGGAGTGGTGATTTGGCGAATATCGGAATAGGTGGAAAAGAAATGGGAGGCTGCTACTAGGGTTTCGGTTCACATTTGGGAATTGGGGGGTGAATAATGAATTCTCAAAAGTCAAAACTTATAAAGTGAGACTGAAATCTGGATGTCTAAGTCTGAATGTGAAAGACGTTAATCACTTTATTTGATATAGAATCATAAACACGATTATAAATTTATAATTAAAAAAAAAAAATCAAACGGTTTTCGGTTCGGTTTAACCAGTTGACCGAACCGAAAAACCCGAAAAACCGAAATCTCTAAATGGACAAACCGAAAACCGAACCGAACAAGGTTCGGTCGGTTAGGTTCGGTTCGGTTCGGTTTTCGATCGGTTCGGTTCGGTTTTCGGTTATGTTGAACACCCCTACAAAGGATTAAAGAATAATCATTTAAGTCCTAAGGATGATTGTGCAATTTGGGCCTCACATTTAAAATAATGATCAATTAAGGACATATAAGCAATTAAGGCACGTTCGGGAATTAATTCACGTAACAACTAAATCCAATTTGTGCAATATTTCCCAAATTGTCACGAATTTCATATATTTTCACGTAAACATGTTGAAATATAATTCATATAATTTTCATGAAATGCAGGAATTTAATAAGCAAAAGAATTAAAATAAATCCTAACTCTCGGGAAAACTCATACGTGGCGCGAGTACCTGAATGTCCGTAAATCGGGGCGTTACATCCCATCTCTTGGCCAGAGGCCAAGGCCTGTATAAGCCCTCAAGCCGTCGTATTGAAATAAACACTAGAAATTAATTAATTATTTAACTAACTTATTATAATATTTCTAAATACACTATTTGTCGGAGTTCGCGACTAGTCAATCTCAATCCCAAATTTAATATATTGTATTTGTACATGGATTCATATCGGTCATCTTATATCATATTCAATTATGAATATATGTGGTTGAACATGGAATAGATCAGATATGGAATTACTTCATGGAATCAATAGAATATAGAGATGTGAGTTTGTCTTGCGGGGAATTCTCGAAAACTCCCCAAATGATAAGTCCAATTCCTTTTAGCTCTCCATTTTAAAAAATGATGTATTAAAACTCAAAAATCGCGTATCTAAAACCCCAAATGATGTATTTGAAATACAAGGAAAAAATCACGTATCTAAATCCCAGAATAGCGTATCTAAATACCAGAATCGCGTATCTAAAACCTCAAATGATGTATTTGAAAATAGGGAGCTAAAAGGAAGTTTTCAAATCCATGGGGAGTTTTCAAACATTCCCCCGTTGTCTTGTTTGTTTTTCACCAAAAAAAAAATAAAAAATATTGAGTGGTATTCTTTATGGAATTTTACTAAATTAATTATTTTAAATATAAAAAACATTAACAAAAATGATTAAGATTTCAATATATGTGTCATAATTATTTTTTAAAAATTATTATGTTTAATAGTAGTTTTAAATTAAGATATTTCGAATAAATATAAGGAAAAATATTATAAATATATGCTTACTTTTATATTTGTTTAATGTTAAAAGAATAACATCTTACTGTTAGTTCGGACGGGTATTTTATCATATTCATGAATTATATTTAATAAATAATAAAAAAAGTAGATCAAATTTGATTTTTTTTAGGTAAAAAAACATAGATTTATTTAAGGGGCAGTTATTTAAAAGGACCAAATATCCTCAAAAGTTATCCTAAACCCCCTAATTTGAAAAAAGTAAGTTTTAGATCATCAATACACATCTTATTTTTTGTAAACCCTTTAAAGTCCTAAAAAGTCTGTTTTGCTTTTATTTTTTTACTACAACCACACCATTTTTACTTCTTCCAATCCAATATCCCTTTAATCATCTCTCTTCTTATTTTTCTTTTTTGTTTTTTTGTTTTTTTGTCAAGTAAGACTAAAGAAACTGAGTTCTTAATCTCCTCAGACGAAATCGAAATCCGACCAACGACGAAGGAGATATGGTCGATCAAAGTTTCGAAATAGTGACTAAAAATTGACAGTAACTTTGACAGCCTCGTTCGCCCTCATCCGACAACGGAATCTAGCGAAATTGGTATGCAAATCGAACTCCTCGACGAGATCTACAACTTGGAGGTGGTCTTATGGCCTGAAATGGCCTGGTGATGGAGATATCGGTCGACGAAGCTAGCAGCGGCGCGCACGACAGTGGCAGTGCACGTTCCAGCCCTTTTTCCAGCGATTTCGGTGGCTAATCGAGACAAACAAGGCATGGGCATTGTAGTACTCTTCAAGAGAAAGATTTCAGCTATGGTAGCAGGTGCTAAGACGGAGTATTAGCGGAGGAATCGCCGTTTGAAGGCAGCTGTGGCGAAAAATTTATAATATATTATTTTCTTTCTTGAGCTATTTTTCACGTTTCATCCATGAAAATTATTTTTCTACATTAAAGGAGATAACTGAAAAAATTTCTCAAATTGCATATTCTAATATTCCATATTATGTTCTTCAAGCTCCATATTAAAGAATGAACAAGAAAATTTGAGAGAAAAAAGAGATGAAAAAAGATCATAGTAATGAAGTGCTTGTTCAGATCATATCAGTTTGTTTGTAGAATAATTGGTTAAATATTCGTAATTAAAAGCAGATTTAATGCGTAATGGGATGGAGGTTTTGTCCAGTTAAACAGGTTTAATGCGTAATGGGATGGGAACTTTGTCCAATTAAATAGGTTTAATGCATAATGGGATGGGGACTTTGTTCAGTTAAACATGTTTAATGCGTAATGGGATAAGGACTTTGTCCAGTTAAACAGGTTTAATGTGTATTGGGATGGGGACTTTGTCCAGTTAAACAGTTTTAATATGTAATGGGATGGGGACTTTGTCCATTTAAATAGGTTTAATTCGTAATGGGATGGGGACTTTGTCCAGTTAAACAGATTTAATGCGTAATGGGATGAGGACTTTGTCCAGTTAAATAGGTTTAATGCGTAATGGGATGGGGGCAAGAATATTATAATAATGATACTCAAGATTGATTGATTATCATAAATTTAATTGGATGGGGCCAAGAATATTACATTAATGATACTCATAATTGATTGATTATCATAAGTGTAATGTTGTGGACAACAATATTACAATAGTGATACTCGAGATTGATTGATTATCATAAGTGTAATTGGATGGGGGCAAGAATATCACATTAATGATACTCATAATTGATTGATTATCATAAGTGCAATGTTATGGACAACAATATTGCAATAATGATACTCGAGATTCATTGATTATCATAAGTGTAATGTTGTGGACAATAATATTACAACAATGATACTCGAGATTGATTGATTATCAAAAGTGTAATGTTGTGGACAACAATATTATAATAACTATACTCGAGATTGAATGATCACACTTATGATAATCAAATTACACTTATAATAATCAATCAATCTTAACTGGACAAAGTCCCCATCCCATTACGCATTAAACCTATTTAACTGGACAAAGTTCCCATCTCATTACGCATTAAACCTGTTTAACTCGACAAAGTCCCAATTCTATTACACATTAAACTTATTTAACTGGACAAAATTCCTATCCCATTACGCATTAAACCTGTTTAACTAAACAAAGTCCCCATCCCATTATGCATTAAACCTGTTTAAATGGACAAAGTCCCCATTCCATTACGCATTAAACCTATTTAACTGGACAAAGTTACCATCTCATTACACATTAAAACTGTTTAACTGGACAAAGTCCCTATCCCATTACGCATTAAACCTGTTTAACTGGACAAAGTTCCCATCCCATTACGCATTAAACCTGTTTAACTGGACAAAATCCCCATCCCATTACGCATTAAATCTGCTTTTAATTACGAATATTTAACCAATTATTCTACAAACAAACTGATATGATATGAACAAGCACTTCATTACTAGGATCTTTTTTCATCTCTTTTTTCTCTCAAATTTTCTTGTTCATTCTTTAATATGGAGCTTGAAGAACATAATACGGAATATTAGAATCTGCAATTTGAGAAATTTTTTCAGTTATCTCCTTTAATGTAGAAAAATAATTTTCATGGATGAAACGTGAAAAATAGCTCAAGAAAGAAGATAATATATTGTAAATTTTCCGCCACGGCTGCCTTCAAACGGCGATTCCTCAGCCAATACTCCGTCTTATCACCTGCTACCATAGCCGAAATCTTTCTCTTGAAGAGTACTACAATGCCCATGCCTTGTTTGTCTCGATTAGCCACCGAAATCGCTGGACAAAGGGCTGGAACGTGCACTGCCACTGTCGCGCGCGCCACTGCTATCTTTGTCGGCCGATATCTCCATCACCAGGCCGTTTCAGGCCATGAGACCATCTCTAAGTTGTAGATCTAGTCGTGAAGTTCGATTTGCATACCAATTTCGCTGGATTCCGTTGTTGGATGAGGCCGAACGAGGCTGTCAAAGTTGCTGTTAATTTTTAGTCGCGATTTCGAAACTTTGATTGACCATATCTCCTTCGTCGTTGGTTGGATTTCGATTTTGTCTTAGCCATTGTGATCGTTGTCTCGAGGTCTTCGATTTTGACTATTCGTTTGCGTAAATCAGTTGCCGGACGAAAAAATTGTAGTTCTTGGGTGAAGGAATGCCGACAGAGAGAGTGAGAGAAGAGAGAGAGAGCTTCTGCTTCTTCAATGCAACAAGGGCATTATTGCCTTTTCACATATTTTAGGGGGTTTAAAAAAAATACGTTGAGTATTGGGGATCTAAAACAGTGGTATTTTAACTTAGGGGTTTTGAAAAAATCTTTAGCCTTACTAGCACCATTCATTAATTTGCCGTTTATTTAATAGTTAAATTTAAGAAAAAAATCCAAAAATTACAACAATAGTAAAATTTAGAATATTCAAAACAGTCGCACTTGTGTGAGCCAATAAACCCACATGTGCGCTTTTCCCTTTCAGAAGTCGTCCTTAGATCGAAATTTCTCTGGAGGAAAAGAGAGAAAACATTTGTACGTAGATTGGATCGAAATTCGAGTGAATTCATGAAAACCTGACGCGAAATCGGAGCGTCGGAGAATCGATTTCTGTTGGATCTGAATTGCAGTGGGAATAATCGAGGGAGATAAGGAAGATTTCCCCCTTTTTGTTGCAATTTTGGTTTTGTGAGCTTTTTGTTATTTAGATCCGAAGGGCATTTATTCATCCAGAGGAGATGCGCTCCACCGTCGGATTTTCCCCCGCTTTCGTTTTGTTCTCGTTGTTCTTTGTCTCGTCTGCTCTCGGCAAGGTGATAGAATGACTGATTTAATCTAGTTAGCGTTGATAGTTGCCTGTTCATTTGCTGGGTGTTCGTAGATCTTGATTGAAAAATGTGTATTTCTGTTGTAACTCGTGCAGCATTTGATTTGGCGCCGTTTAATGCTCATTTAATGTTCTGTTGTTATTATCATTGTTTTGATTAATTCGTTGCAAATGGGTGATGTGCCTAGCAGGACAGGATGATTTGATTTCTGATAGTTGGAAGGTATTGATTAGTAGAAGAGAACGTGCTGTAAATTGGAATTTTAATGTCGAGTAGATGGCAGAAGGTTGCATGAAAAATGTCAAAATGCATCAAGGAAATTTGAAGTAATGCTGATGTGACGCTTCATTTTTTGTTGTATAGTTTTTCGTTTCATCTCCAGAATGATATAAATTACTTGATCTTGAATTGTGGTGCGTATTTTCATCTACAGGTATTGTTTTAACTTTGTGCATGATTAGTGTTATCACTCTCTAGTTGAAGAAAACAATAATTTAATGAAGATAGAATTCTACATTCACATATTTATCAAGATTATGCTTTCAATCTTTACCACCATTCAGGAAATTCGGATTTCTTGTACAAAGTAGCTGTTGCAATTGTTTTTCTGCTGATAAGACCTTTTAATCTGCAGTATCAACCTGGTGAAAACGTGACATTATGGGTAAACAAGGTTGGCCCATACAACAACCCCCAAGAAACCTACAACTATTACACCCTCCCATTTTGCCATGCACCCAGTAATCCAGCTCACAAGTGGGGTGGGCTTGGAGAAGTTCTTGGAGGGAATGAGCTAATTGATAGCCAAATCGAGATAAAATTTAAGCGTAATGTCCTGCTTCTGCATTTTCGGTTGGTCATACATTTGTCAGTACACTTTGCCCATACATCTGGTTAAATGTGTTTGCAGGAGATGTGGAGCGTACTACCATATGTGAAATTGAACTGGAGGCAGCGAAGGTTAAGCAGTTTAAGGATGCAATTGACAATTCATACTGGTTTGAATTTTTTATGGGTATGTATCGTTTTGATTATTGCCCTTGAATTATTGAGTAATAACTTTCTTACTCCTTGTCTAATATATACTTGTTCCTCTCTAACTTTTGCGTTTGTTTGTTTGCTCACATGTGATCAGATGATTTGCCGTTATGGGGTATGTTACGTGCTACATTTCTGAATAAGTTTATACCCTGTTGGGCCATGATCTAGAGTTATTGAATAACGAATTCTTTTGTGAAGGTTTTGTTGGTGAGGTACTTCCTGATAGAACCCATGATACTAAGCACGTACTATGGACACACAAGAATCTTGTCATCAAATACAATGGGAACCAGGTGGGCTTCAAGTCTTAATCTGTTATTGAAACCAGAGGTAATAGACTATTCATTTTGAATTTAAAATTTTATCATGCAGATTATTCATGTGAATCTTACTCAAGAAAACCCCAAGTCACTCGAAGAGGGGCGAGTTTTGGATATGACTTACTCTGTCAAATGGGTTCCAACTAACATTACTTTTGCACGCCGTTTCGATGTTTATCTGGATTATCCCTTTTTTGAGCACCAGGTATGTTTAGTTAATTTCCTCAGAATATGTACTCTTAAACCTATTCAATGACCATACTGGGAGGTTGTGGCACATATCTCATTCCTTGGAATTTGAACATTTTTCTCCTAAGATGCTGGTAATGAGGGGGCTGTTATTCAAGATATTAGGTCAAATAGTAATGGCAGAATATTATATTTTATTGTGCTACTATTTCTTCAGCTGCTACTTCATATAAGGTTTGTCTTTTTGCAGATTCATTGGTTCTCTGTCTTTAATTCGTTCATGATGGTAATTTTCCTCACGGGTTTGGTGTCTATGATATTAATGCGCACCCTCCGCAACGACTATGCTAAATATGCTCGTGAAGATGACGATTTGGAGAGCCTGGTAATATTTTCATAATGTTAACTTGTCCTACAGAAACAATGTTGTATTAACGTTTATTTTTTGCAACAGTTGATGGCTTGATGCTTCAGTTGATGCAACACTTGCATTTGCACTAAAGTTTTTTTAGTTGACTGTCGCTTAACCGGTTTCCCTAATTGAAAGAAGCTTATCTTGAGCTTTTCATGTTTAGGAACGAGATGTGAGTGAAGAATCTGGCTGGAAACTTGTCCATGGTGATATCTTTCGGCCTGCTCGGAATCTAGCTCTTCTTTCAGCTGTTGTTGGCACTGGCGCGCAGCTAGCAACACTTGTTCTGCTGGTCATCATTTTAGCAATTATTGGAATGCTGTACATAGGGTATGCCGGAACCACCCCGACTGATGTTACACTGAAAGGAGTAACCTGATAGGCATAGCTCCCTAAGTTTTAATTATGCTCACTGGGAAATTCTTTTGCTTAAATCTGATTGATGTCTAAAAGTCTTCCAATGAGAATCTGATTCTGGTTTGCAATAGCTCTCATGATGTCAAACTACAGTCTTAATACCTCAGCTTGTCTTTGTATCTCTCATGATAAGCCCCCCACTATTTTCACTAGAACTTCCCCATGACTCGCAAGTGCTCAATGAGATGATGTAATTAATTAATAATGGGCAAGATAAAGAATGAGGTCAATATGTATCTATGGGAGGCTAGCCTCTTGGTTTCAGTGGGTCTTTGTTCATGGAGCGATTTACCTTCTATTTGATTGTAGAAAGGCAGGTGTTCAACAAAAATTTGTTTGATCGATTTATTAAGATACCCATCCTTCCTGCAATCAATTTCTTCCTAGATTTTTATGGTTCGATCTTGTCTCTGTGAATTGGTCCATATGTAGCTCCTTAATGCTCTTGTAACCCCTATACTTTTGGTGTTACAGTTTTTTTGATAAACTTATATTTTCTTGTTTATATTTCGGTCATAAACCTCATCCACTTTAGTAGCATCATGTTTCTATTTCTAACGCTACTAATGGGTACACTAACTCTTTATAGTACTCTTTCCTCTCAATTGCCTTAACGGCTTGCTGCAATGTAATGTTTCAGGAGAGGAGCTATTGTCACAACCTTTATTGTATGTTATGCTTTTACATCCTTTATTGCTGGTTATGTGAGCGGTGGAATGTACTCACGCAATGGGGGTACATTCTCAAATTTCCCCTACCAATAATTACCATTTGTTCTCTTTTTCTATTGCTTCTTATTCCATAAATTCTGGATGACTGATAGACTATAATGTTCTGTTATCTCCTTTAGGTAAAACATGGATTAAGTCAATGATCCTCACAGCATCACTTTTCCCTTTCATGTGCTTTGGTATTGGCTTTATCTTGAACACAATTGCCATATTTTATGGCTCTCTAGCTGCCATCCCCTTTGGTACAATGGTGGTTGTTTTTGTTATATGGGCATTTATTTCTTTCCCCCTGGCACTTCTTGGCACTGTTGTTGGAAGAAACTGGAGTGGTGCCCCTAACAATCCTTGCCGAGTGAAAACCATTCCTCGTCCAATCCCCGAGAAGAAATGGTATCTCACGCCTTCTATTATCTCTCTTATGGGAGGTCTGCTTCCTTTTGGAAGCATTTTCATCGAGATGTATTTTGTCTTCACTTCCTTCTGGAATTACAAGGTAAGTTTTATGTTTGTTGTATCTCTTTTCCTGGATAATTTCTTAATATTATCGCTGCCAAATTTATTCTGGATATTTCATCTGCTCTGCTTTCTCTATGCCATGTTAGCCACTTAGCCTGTTAAATAGATTTTGGGATGTTTGTCCACATCAATATATCAATTGTGTCATGTTAACTGCTGAATTTAATTTAAAAGCTTGATTTGGTGCTGTGGGAATTGCTAGAAACAGATCACTGAAAATAGCTTTGCCTATAGAAATTTGCAATATTTACTAGAAAATGTCATCTTTTTACTCCTTTTTTCTTTTGATTTAAGTAAAGTGTAAAATTTTCATTCTGGTCATAATTATCTTTTTGTTTATTCCTATTAATCTAGTACCTCTTGTCTATTGGTATTTGTATTAGGTCTGAATTAATTTGTCAGCATACTGCATACTTATTGTTTTTGCCGGAAGGCTAAGCTTATATTATGTTCTTCTAAGAAAAGAACTACTCTTTTTTCATGAAGGATCAGTTAACTCTTTCTTTTTTGTTGTTGTTGTTGAATCCTTTTTAACTTTTATTTGTTCTTTTGTTTTTGAAGGTTTACTATGTGTACGGCTTCATGCTACTTGTGTTTGTGATTCTGATCATTGTCACCGTCTGCGTGACGATTGTTGGGACATATTTCTTGCTGAATGCTGAGAACTATCACTGGCAATGGACTTCATTCTTCTCTGCAGCTTCCACTGCTCTTTACGTATACCTCTATTCCATATATTATTACTATGTCAAGACCAAGATGTCTGGCTTTTTCCAGACCAGCTTTTATTTTGGTTACACTTTGATGTTCTGTCTTGGTTTGGGAATACTTTGTGGTAAGTCCATTTTTCCTTTCCCCCCTACACTCCTGAAAATATGAAACATATATATTCTTCATTATGAACATTTCTTCAACCAGAATATTGTTGTGCTAATCTTTCATAAATTTCAGGTGCTGTTGGATATCTGGGCTCCAACTTGTTCGTCAGGAGAATTTACCGAAACATTAAATGTGACTAAGTTCTTGAAATACAGGACGCTTTGATTTGATTTTTCCAGGATCAGTGTATGCCAATATGGAGATAAGGAAAGACCAGCTCCAAAGCCTCCTTAAAAGCTCTATCTTTTTGCAACAGTTAAATGATGATGGGTTTTTTAAAGCTTTGGCTAGAGTCTTGGATGTTACCAGAAAACACCTCCTTGTTGTCTACCCTGATATTTATATGCACTAGAACAACCTTGTGAAATCTTTTGTAGCTTGTAAATTTTGCTGCATAGGCATTTATATTACTTCATGTAGACCGCGATAATAGCTTCTTTTCATTCTGATTTTGTGAGCTTGTCTGGCTATGTCAAAAATTATTATTTGAACTGCGTCTTAACAAATGTTAAAGGGTCTCGCAAATTGACCCTTATAGGTAATTTGTCAATAATGCGTTATTTGTTTCTCCATAGATATCTGTTGCAAATTTGAGATGTAAATTTGCAGTAGCTTATTAGTTGAGTGCACCATTTTCCCGAACTCTGAATTGCTTGAGCTCAAAATCGCAAATTCTATCGAATAAAAATGCATTCTTGAACCAGCCGGACTCATCTTTGCATTTGAAGTCTCCTTGAGTAGAACTGCTCGAAGTCGGTTTGGTAACACTGGTTTCACTTGTGTTCTGCTAAATAAACACGCATAATTACCAGTCAAAATTGACACTGATTGCGCTTGTCTGGTTCAACATGAATAGCACAACATTATGCCTTAGTTTATATGCTAGGTTGTGACTTGTCTCTGCACTAAACCACCTTGGTTACTGCAAAGTGCAAAGGTTCTGTTTTTACTCGGGTACTAAGTTCCATAGAGAAGATGTATAAGACTGTTACAAGAGTGAACATCCTATTAGCATCATATCCTACATATTCTCTCCATTGCGAAATAAGCTGCATTAACTCTCTCCATTGCGAAATAAGCTACATTATCACCTCTTGCTAGGTAACGTTAACGTCTCTTGTTGGGTCACATTAAGAAGACGTTGGGTCACATTAAGAAAATTCTAACATAGAACCGGCTCGTCCAAACTCCAACCAGTAATGCACTTTGTTATTTAATCGGTCACTCTACCTAAATTTTTTACCAACCACACCAAAAGTGTAAAATACTCACCTCTAGTTACACCAATTTGACTGAGTCAGGCTCAGACTAGAGTTACTCGTAACACTATGCCTCCACAACCATTAGACCAGTTAACTTTGATGGTTGCTAGGTAACGCTAAGCCAATTATAGAAGTGAGCACCCGAACTAGTCTCTCCATAGCAATTAAGCTGCTTGTTTAACCAATCTAGTCCATAGCAATTAAGCTACTTGTTTAACCAATCTAACTCCTAACAGAGTAAACCTTTTAAGATACCTACAATTCAATAAAGACAATGAGCTGGGGAACTTCTTGTTTTACTCTTAAGATACCTACAATTCAATAAAAACAATGAGCTAGGGAACTTCTTGTAAGATACCTATCTACGATTCAATGAACACAGCGAGGGTAGTGGAACTAATCACAACAGTAGGTTGATGTTCAGCTCTAAACAAGAAGATAGTAATCATAATAAATTTTTAGTTTTTCCAATGTTTAGCCATTGTAGACTATATGTAATTCGCGTATGATGACACAACCAGTACGAGTTTTTGGCTAATAGACTGCATGTGGAGACAAAGCCTTCGATTAACATCACATGCTTTACAAAATCGGTATTCATCCATTCACGTTTACCATCTACAAACAGGACGCCTTCACTCTACAACAAAGCGCACACACGCACACAAAATAAGTGTCCTTACACGACGACACCACGATCAACAAACTGTGTGGAGACGCTGGCTCAGACAAACGAGGTGCCAAGTCAAGGACACAAGCGTCATTACATTGAGCAAGGACGAATAAGAATTCAACCTTTGAAGGTTTCCACCCAAACGAACTAGCTCAGCCTTTGCTGCTACTTCTTCTGGCCGTTCTTGTGTAGCTCCATGCGCCTTACTCGTTGGCTGTTCTTGTGTAGCTCCATGAGTCTTACTCGTCCCACCCTTCGATGCTCTGCCCGCAGTCTCGGCAGCTGAATCCACCACTTTGTTACTCCCCTCCATCACCTCGCCTTCTTTTCCCCTCCCCTCTTCCTTCTCCTTCTTCATTCTTTCAATCATAACCTACAAGAGAATACAATGATATTGAAACTCAGAACTAATACGAGCATTTATATGTATGTAAATTTCCCTTAAAGAGAAGGGCCACTACAATATACAGTTTTACAGCTCAAGACCCTCCCTTTGTCGAGTTAATATATTTAGCATTTAACAATTACTACCATAACTCAACCTTATTCCAAATTTTTTAGTACCATACTTTTCACTTGCATTTAAACTTAATAGTATCATAGCTGAGACAAGTACAAACTGCTTGAGCTTTTGGACATACACGAGATAAAATCATTTGCCATTATTTTTTTACTCTAATAGTCCATTTATATGGGTCGAAATAGATCGGACCACCGCTAAAGCGTAAAGCTCCCTACCAATAGTACCTGCGTACCCACAGACTCATACACCATACCTCTGGTTAAGCTAGGAAGCTACACTACTAAGCGCTTCATTTGCCCATTATGTCTAAATATCAACCACTAACTTCACAAATATATTCAAATTGATAAATACTAGAACTCATAGCTATAGTACCATGATATGTCCAACTTGAGCCAAGACAACTTAAAAAGATTTCAAAATCTCAAACTGCAAGCTTTCATCAACAACAATAAGAGAAAACACATTAAACAACGAGCAAACCTTTGATGCCCGAGGCTCCAGATACATCAAGTTGACCAAGATCATCACAAGAGATGCCATGAGCTCAAATCCTCTAAACAGCCCCACACTCAATGGCCAAACCCATTTCCCATTGTTCATCAAGTACCCCAACAATGCCATCCCCACACAATGAGCCATAGCCTTGAAGTACACAGGATAAATCTTGCTCTGCACCATGGCAAACTGATGCCTAGGCAGTGAACCAGCCAATACATAACTCGAAGCAAAAGTCACCCACACACACATCCCATACGCCGCCGCGAACCCCATCAGATGCAAAACACTGGCGAGCGGCGCCACCCTCTCCGGCGAGAAAACATAGTTGAACACCTCAACCGCCACCTCACGAGCGTGCCGGACAATTTCACTCAGCTCCTTTTGCCCTTCTTTTTTCACTCTATCTGAAGTGCTTTCCACCCATTGCTCTGGCCTTTTTGCCTTGGCTGACAATTTTTCCTTGGTTAATTCCTCTGCCTTTTGGGCTTTTCCGGCAAGTTTATCCTTGGCTTTCCTCGAAGCCTCGTTAGCAGAGTCTTTTACACTTTCTTTGGTTTCTTGGACTTTATCGAACACCTTGTGGGCTTTATCAGTAGCCATGTCTTTAGCCTTGCCAACGGCGTCACCCACGGCGGAAGCCGCCTCTTTCTCCACATCTGCCGTCTCCGCGACTGCCTCTTTAGTCTTTCCCACAGCACTAGCAACTATCCGCTTACACTTTCCATACGCATCGCACACAAGCTCTCCAGGGCTATATTTGTGACGGATTTCTTCTTCTTGATTCTTCACTTTACCACCCAAATCACCAATCTTTTCAGACATTTTGTCAGTCAATTTATCGACAACCCCCTTCTCATGGGCCGGTTGCGAATCCTGCGGCGCGATCGAAACCTTGGTGTTCCCATCATCCTTCTCGTACTCAACCACGACCACCCTGTGCCCTTCTTTCACTATGACATTATCATCTCTCGCCCTCTGCTTTTCTGGGCTGGGATTGAAAAACCCCGCGGTTACAAGCGACGTCAAGACAAGACCTAAGGCTAACAAATTCATCATCTTTGTTGTTTTCTTGTAAGTAATTTTTTCATGCAAGTGGTGATCAATTTGGTGGGATCTGTTGGATTGAATCTTTGAACTGGTTATTCGGACAGTTCTTGCATGCAATATTGCCAAAATCTGGGGAGTTGAGAGACGGGCACGTGGTATGACGGGTATGGACATGCAATACGTGGCTTAACGCATGCTGTTGCAGAATCCTACGCGGCAGTTGTTGGTTTAAGATGATGCCCACACCTTGGACTTCGGAGTGTGTTGGAAGAAATGATCCGCTCGAGTTTAGAGATAAAAGTTAGTTTGAATCTATGTTTTAAAACCCGGATCGGACGTCGAACCGGAAGCCCTATTGGTTACTGGTTTTACTGGTTCGACCGATCGAACCGGTATGACGTAATAATTATACAATAATTATATTTAATTATATATTTATAAATATAATATTATTAATATTAATAAGACATATAAAAACATCTAATTGATATATAAGAATATAAATATATATTTATAATCTTAAACACATTTCAATTACTCATTATTTTTCAATTAACAAGTAAAATAATGATAATAATAGCTATGTTAATAAAATATCTAAGTAATGAAAATTTGATTAATAGCTATTTGGGACTTAATTAACTAAACCATAATAACCCAACACCAAGGCCCAAGCCCACGGCCCACCATCCTAAAACCTAATGTATAAAAAAAAAAATTCCATTCAATTACTAGGGTTTTCTTTAACTTGACTACTGCTTATCGTCTCTTTCACAGCTCATTTTCTCAACTGCTGCGTTTTGTCTCTCTCCTATCGTCTTGTTCTCCAGTTTCTTGTTCAATTTATTTTAGCAAATTGGCTCACATTTTTCTTGAATTACCCAGAACCAAAAATAAATGAAAACAAATTGAGAACAATTATTGAGCGGTTTGTTTCATGGTTACAATTTTCAGATTTTCTGGCAATGGCGGATGGCTCAAGCTCTTCTCAAATGGCTGAATTTTCATTTTTTTTTCCCTTTTCTAAAATACCGGTCCAAACGGTTCGCAAACCGGTCCGGTCCGCTTTTTTGACCGGTTTTTAACTGGTCTCCGCCGGTTCCCGTTGGTCCGACCAGTCGCCGGTTTTAGAGGGGAGTTCGGACCGGACTGGCTGCCGATCACCGGTTGAACCGGTCCGACCGGCCGGTCCGGTCCGGGTTTTAAAACATAGGTTTGAATACATACTTTAACGTCATATTAAAATAGAGATCGTATACTTTCAAAAAAATAGAGATCGTATCTTGTATATTGAAATGAAATAAAAATATAAAATGTGATCGATCTAAAATCCGGCTGACGGGTCAAACTGAATATGCGATCGATCACTTAAATTTGTTGCTCGGAGATCGCCTCACTGTTGCTCGAAATCTACGAGGATCGAAGGAAACGTGAGCTCGAGGCCTACTCGGGGAATGTGGGGTGATACCTGGGTTGACACTTCGACGCTCAAGTCAGGATCGAGTGATAGTGATCAAATGATTGGGCAGTAAAAGTGATAGGTGAAAAGATTTACTATTGCAATAAATGTGGAGGCTTTATATAGGGTGAAGAGAGAGAAATGATCCCCTCGATGTGCCACTGTAGAAAGCTGACAGGTGCCCCATTATCACCTATCATTAAATGTGTGGTCGGCCACTCAACCTGGTGAGTAGTGGGGGGTCGACTTGAATAATGGTCGAAAGACAAGAGTCGACAGACTTGAGTCGGAGCAGTGGTCTGGGGGTCGAGATAAGGGGCGGTAAAATTGGAGCGGTAACTGGGAGGCCGACCTGATGATCGAGGTGGATTATTCGACCGGACAGGTGGCGTGTGATGATTAGTTCGAAGGCATGACGGGTCTGAGCCACGTCATAAGCCCCCCGAAACGTCATCTGCTAGGGCTGACGTGGCAGTGGCGTTTCAGATCCCAAGGGTGGGACCCGCCGTAATCATGGCGACCTTTCACCTTCTCGATTCCCGCAAAATTCACCCCTATAAATAGTTCTCTCTGTAAATTCATTTTACCATTTTGCGAAAGAATTTGAGGAGAGATCCGAGCTGCTCCGAGCCAAGCTAGTGTCCTTTTGCGTCGATTTTCGATCGTTTCGTTCCAGAGGAAGCAAACTTCAACTTTTCTTCACACAAAAAGGTACTATTTCGACTCTTATCTCGGCTCAATTTCATTTTCTTCTTTTTGTTTTTTTCGACTGCTTCGAGGGAGAGGTTCGCCACTTCCTTCTTCGAATGCTCCCTCTCTCTCGATTTGCTCGAATCCATTTCAACAAAGCATAAGTCTTAGCCATTTTTCTGCTAACTGTAGGATGTCGACAAATCGAAAGGAGGCCGAGCCCGTAGGGATGGAAGTGGGTACCATTAGTGTGGGATCAAGTTCTAGCTCGGACTCGTCCAATTCGGGGGTCTCTATAGAGACTAGATCGACAAATCCCCAAGGAAAGGATGAGGATGTCGATGTTGAGGGGAATTCCGACCCAGTTCCCGAGGCAGAGAGGGAAGAGGTGGTAATGCCTCGAGCGAGGGGTGAGGAGGCCTTGACCTTAGGTCGGGAAGTGGAAGGAGACAGTGAAGAGGAGGAAGATGAGGGAAATGTTGAACCGGAGGGTTGGTTGGTGAAGGACCCTCGAGCCATTACTCCCGAGATCTCCTGGGATAAGGTTAGGGAGATTCAAGATTGGTTATTTGGTGGGGTGCCGGAGTTTGAGGGTTATCGAGTCATAAAGCCCAAGCCGGGAGATAGAATGACAAATCCGCCCAAAAACTGCATCGCGATCAATTATAAGGCGGTCGAGAATGGGTTTAGGGTTCCTATCCCTGAGGAGATGCTCGAGTTCCTTAATACCCTCAGAATCAGCCCGCTTCAATTGATGCACAACTCTTATGCAATGGTGAATGGGCTGAGAGCTTTGCTGAAGTGCCTGGGGATGAAGACTAATATTTTTTGCTTGTCGGAGGTCTTCCAAGCTTCAGTAACGACCGAGACCTCGGCGCTAGGGCCGGGGTACGTTCAACTTCCGTCGAAGAATAATTTTCGACTAGTGAGGTCTCCAACCACCTCGAACGGTGTGGGTTGGAAGCAAAGATTTGTATATATCGAATGTGAAAAGGGATGGCCTGGTTTGAAGCATCCGGGTTGGAGTTGGGTCCCTCGAGCTAATCTTCTGAGGGGGAGTCCAGGTTGGTCGAATACGTTGATGACCGCACTGAGAGACATGGGGAGTGTCGAGTCAAAGGACATGATCGACCCCCAAATGCTGGTCGAGCTGGGAATGGCCCTAGGGGTCCGTAAATATTTCGACCCCGGTATATCGAGTGACTCCTTTCGAAGCAGTCTTCAATTTTGATTTCTTGTTTTTTGTACAAGTGTCTGATCGACTTTCCTTTCTTTTCTGTAGAGAAATACATCATGTCTGCCGCACTATCTGCTCGGAGAAAGGAGATGGCCGAGTTGAAGAAGGCTACTGAGAAGAAACATTTGCCTCCTCTGATCGAGGTGAAAATCACTGCAGCAACCAACACCACTGTCGAGGCGTTGCCAAAGGTCCTCGAGAAGAGGACAACTGATGCCCCAGAAAAACGAGGGGTGGCTCCGAGCGGGGATGACGACCTGGAAGCCCCCTATCCTAAAAAGCAGAAGACTCAATCGAGCCGCCTTTTTCTCATTCCTCCAAGTCCAAGGTCGATACGGACAAGCCCAGGGGGAAAGGTCGAGAGAAAAATCCCATGCTTCCAATGTCGCCTTCGATGGGACCCATAGTCGAGGTACAGGTTGGCGAGTTTTTCAAGCCCCCAAAATCAAGGTCGGGGGACGATTGTCCCCAGGAACGTCGCAAGTGTATTGGCTGGGGTTCGAAAGCCCCCACATGGTACTCGACCTGCCACAGCCGTCCCCTGAAAACCCAATGAAGAGGACATGAGGATCTTCTTCGATTATTCGACCGTCCCCGAGCCTCATTTTTCGAGCGGTATCTCAAGCTTGAACGACCAAGGTGAGCTTCGACGGATAGGTACGGCCTTTAGAGACTACCTGGCGATCGGAGCGTTGTATAGCTCGATCCAAACGGTGGTCGATCATAAAGAGCGGTGGGCCCTGTCGGACGATGAGATCGAGGCCTCATGGGTCCAAAAATACATGGCGGTAAGCGCTTTCGACTCAAAATCATTTTTAACTCATTCTTGCATCCATCCAAGTTGTAACTCGAATTTGATTATCGATCTATTCCTTTTAGGTGGGCTAGGACTTCTTCCATATCTCTCGACGGGGATGGGTTCATAGCCAGCAAAGGTTGCGGGCCGAACAGGCGGTCGAACGGTTGAGGGCAGAGCTCGCTGAAAAGGATAAAAAGTTGGTGGCGGCCAACAAGGACAAGGAGGAGCTCGACCAGAATCTTCTCGAAGCTTAAGAGTGTCGAGGATCGGATCGCCAGAGCAAACGAGGAGGAGCTCGAGGCAAAAAGGCGGGGGCAGGTCGAGGGAGAGAGGAAAGGGGCGGCCCTAGCAATCACGAGACACAAGCGTGGCCTCTAGGAGCCAGTTTTCGTCCTGGAGAGAAAGGGCGTATACCGCTTTATGAACTCGAAGGCCTACGCTAAGGCCTGGTCGATCACCAGCTTTAAAGATCTCGAATAGGGCTTCAATTTGTGTTTGGCCTAAGTACAGGCGGCTAACTATCTTCCAATGAACTATGACCAAGAAAAGGCCTGCCTGTACCAGGACGATCCTCGCCCTGCCGACCCTGTTACCCGACCTCCTTCCCCAGAGCTAAACTGGTTTAAGGATGAATTCGGGTTCGCTGTGAACCTGACTCGATCCAAATATGCAGGGGAGCTGGAAGATGTAACAATGTCCGAGCTCGATCTGGATGCCTCCTTCGACCCGAAAGACATCTGCCCGGAATATTTTGGCGAGGCGACGCTAGTACCCATCGAGGAAGGAACCGGCTCAGGTCCCAACCAGAATTGAGCCAGAGAGAATGTGTCAGCCCTATCTCTGTGCTTGGGAATTTAGCTAAATGTTAATCTCCTTTCTTTGGGCTCGACTGTTGGGGTCAAGTCTATGTCATGTTTTAGAAACT
This sequence comes from Lantana camara, assembly GCA_037501455.1. Taxonomy (NCBI): domain Eukaryota; kingdom Viridiplantae; phylum Streptophyta; class Magnoliopsida; order Lamiales; family Verbenaceae; genus Lantana; species Lantana camara. The sequence goes on along the minus strand of CM074855.1, from coordinate 20,620,677 downwards.
TGACTGTTAGGGTGAGTTTCCTTAGTTGTTAGCTCAGAATCCGTTGTAAATAGGTAGGGATTCAAGTGTTGGCTGCTCCCATTATGAAAATCCAAATTTGTTTCAAGTGTACGATCGAATGTAGTTCAGTTCGAGAAGTATGCACAATTTCTTTATGTAATCTTTTAAGTTCGAGTCAATGAAAGTGTTTCCTTTTAATGTTCCAGATATATGTTCCCTTGTTGTTAGATGCATGTTGATTATTGAGAAGATGTCGAGATAAAGTCCCCTTATCTTTCGAGTTTATAACGTTTATTGAATACGAGCGACGTAATATGAAAACGTGTTAAAGTATATGATCGAATAAAACATCAAAAAAAAGAAACAACTTTATTTCATTGGTCAAAAGATGTATATTTACAAAATTTACAAGTAGTATTTCTTCAGGTTATGTGCATTCCAGGATCGAGGTAGAGGCTTTCGATCAAGGTCTTCGAGATGATAAGACCCTTTCTTGCCTATTTTGGATATCCGATAAGGTCCTTCCCAGTTTGCATCGAGTTTGCCAATATGTTTAGTGACTTCAGCCTTCTTGAGCACTAAATCTCCGACCTGGAAGTGGAGTGGTCGGATGTTCTTGTTGTACGCTCGAGCTGTCGTAGCTCGATATTGCTGCATTCTCTGGTTTCCTTTATGGTGTCGAGGTCGAAAGCTCTTTGCTCATTGTTCCTTTCGAGTTGAAATTGGGCAACTCGAGGAGATTGATGAAGAATTTCAGTTGGTATCATGGCTTCCGAGCCATATACCATGGCGAATGGCGTTAGACCCGTTGGAACTCTTGGGGTAGTTCGATAGGCCCAAAGGACTCCTTCCAGTTCATCGACCCAGAGTTCTTTCCTCGCTTCAAGTCCGGTGCTAAGGTTCTGAATGATGGTTCAATTTGTAACCTCGACCTGTCCGTTTGCTTGAGGATGCCCGACTGATGTAAATCTCTGACTGATCTTGAAGTCTGAGCAATAGGCTTGTAGTTTTGAGCTTCAAAACTGGGGACCATTATCACACACAAGAATTCAAGGAATTCCAAATCGAGTAATGATGTGCTTCCAAACGAAATCCTGAATGATGTGGAACGTGATCTTTGGGACTGCAAGGGCTTCGACCCATGTGGAAAAATAATCGATCGCGACAATAACGAATTACCTTTGTCGAGTAGTAATCGGAAAGGGCCCAATGATATCGATTCCCCACTGCTCGAATGGCCAAGTAGGCTCGATCGGAATCATCTCGACAGGGTATTGATGTGTTAAGTTGGCGTGCTTCTGTCATCGATCGCATTTCTTTACAAATTCGAACGCGTCCTTGCGTAAGGTGGGCCAAAAGAAACCAACTCGAGATGTTTTTTGAGCTAAGGATTGGCCACCAGCATGATTGCCACATGTTCCTTTGTGGATCTCAGCTAGCACTTCTTGGCCCTGCGAAGGTCGAAGACATCACTTTGTGGGGCCGAGGAAGGAACATTTGTATAATCGGTCTTCTTGATCGAGGGAATAGCTCAGAGCACGATGTTTGATCTTTCTTGCCTCGACAGGATCTTCAGGTAGGGTACCATCTCGAAGATAGAGGAATAACCCCGTCGAGCCAACAGGATTCTGTGACATCGATAGAATTGACTTCTGGGTCGGGCGTGTCAATCGATCTCCTGGGGGATGTCATGAAGGTGATGAATCGATCCTTTGTTCCAAGTGATCCACTGGCGTATTTTGAGAGGGCGTCTGCTCGAAGGTATTCCTCCCGAGGCACTTGACAGAGCTTGAATTCTTCGAACTCCGTAGCGGCTTTCTTTACAAGGGCGAGATACTTGATCATCGATTCTTCTCGAGCTTCATAGTCTCCGCCGACATGTCCTGCGACCAACTGCTAGTCGGTTATAACAGTGAGTTTCTTGATGTTTTGTATTTTTGCAATTTTCAATCCTGCCAAGAGGGCTTCATATTCCGCTTCATTATTTGTTGCTGGATATTCGAGCGCGATGGCGTATTCGATCTCTTGTCCGTTGGTGCTCGAGAGGGATACGCCGGCTCCCCCCTCCCAGAAGAGGCCGAAGAGCCATCGACTGCTAAGGTCCATACTATGTCATCATGTTTTGGTGCAAGATGGAGGTTTTTCTCGACCAAGATCTAAGCTTGATATGATATCCGAGGACAGTAAGAGACTTCGAATTGCCCGAGTTCGATCGCCCACTTGGTGAGTCATCCTGATACTTCTGGTTTTTCCATAACCGTTGTGAGTGGCTGATCGGTTAGGACTATAATGGGGTGAGCCTGGAAGTACGGTCGAAGCTTCAGGGAAGTGTGAACCACTTCGAGGGCGAACTTCTCGATCTTGAGGTATCGGACTTCCGGTCCATGGAGAATCTTGTTGACATAGTATATGGGAAGATGTTTTCGATCCCTTACTGTGACAAGCACCGAGCTGATCGTTTCGGGTGAGACAGCCAAGTACAGGTATAGAGTTTCTCCATCGACCGGTTTTGCTAGCAAAGGCGGAGAAGTTAGGTACTTCTTGAGATCTTCAAGGGCTAGATCACATTCGAGAGTCCACTCGAAATCTTTGATGTTGCGGAGGATCTTAAAGAAGGGTAAGTTCTTCTCAGACAGCCGTTGTACATTACGGATCGAGTTGGGTTTCAGGGAAGATGATCCGACCAACCAAGCGTTGTACATTACGGATCTGAACAACCAAGCGTTGTACATTACGGATCGAGTTGGGTTTCGGGAAGGACGAACTGATAGATCGATACGGTCCGCAGTTACTGCCTAGCCGACCGGGGATTCTCAAACCTCCATCCTCCCCCTCCAAGCCAGGAGCTGCCAAATCGGGGGCACTTAAGTCAGCCGCCGGCGGCCCGATAGCATAAACTGGAGACGGACGACCACGGTCCCGACCTGGCTTCGATTCCTCTCTACCATGTAACCAAGAAATTTTCCTCCATCGACCCCGAAAGTGCATTTTACAAGATTAAGCTTAAGGTTGTACTTCCTGAGAAGGTTGAAAGTCCGCTTCAGGTGATCGAGATGGTCGACAACTTTCTCACTCTTGACGAGCATGTCATCGACATATACTTCGACAGTGTCGCCGATCTCGGACTCGAAAACCTTGTTCATCATCCTTTGGTATGTTGCTCCTGCATTTTTGAGTCCGAATGGCATAACCTTAAAGTAGTATATTCTATTGAAGACTACAAACGCTGTTTTTGGCTGATCTTCGAGGGCCATGAAAATTTGGTAGTAACCTTGAAAGGAGTCCATCATGCTTAGTCGTTCGCATCCTGTTGTGGAGTCGACTAGTTGATCGATCCTGGGTAGCGGATATGGATCCATTGGGCATGCTTTGTTTAAGTCGGTGAAATCGTTGCACATACGCCATTTTTCACCTGGTTTTGGTATGAGCACCACATTACATAACCATTCAACGTACTGAATCGGCATAATGTATCGAGCGTCGAGCAGCTTGCTCACCTCCTGTTTGATGATGGCGTTTCGGGATTCACTCGGTAGCGTCGAGTCGAAAGAGATAATCGATCCCCAAATGTTGATCGAGCTGGGGCCCCTAGGGTGTGAAAGTGTTTCGACCTCGGTATCTCAAACATAATCTCTCGAAGCAATTATTTTCATTTCTAATTTCATATTTCTTTAAGTGTTTTAGGGGTGTACATTCGGTCAAAAACCGAACTTTTGGTTTTTTGGTTCGGTTAACCGAAAGTTCAATTTTTTATTTTTGATAACCGTTTGCCGAACTGATTATGATTGGCTTCGGTTCGGTTTTTACCGAACTTTTTAGGTTCAGTTTCGGTTAATAATCGAAAAAACCGAACTGACACAAAAGCTTTAAAAATAATAATAAAAGCACCAGGAAATGTAAAACCTCAAATTGAATTCCAAATCCTAAACAGTTTATTTGACAATTCATTCAATTAGATGTCTCCTACTCTCCCCACTCATCGTTTCATCCATATCACAAAAATTGAATTAAAAAAAGACAAGAATCTAAGTACCACAAATATCATATAATTAATGAAAAATGAGGATCTCGTCTTCTCGGAGCCGTGGTGGTGGGCTGGTGGCATCGTCGTCTTTGTCTTCGTGGTTGCCGCCTGGGTCCAGCGGCTGCGGATGGTGAGGATTGACTATTGAGGCGCCGCATGAAAGAAAAAGAAAACCCAGGGTTTGTCTGAGACATGGAGTTGTAAAATGGGAAATGGATTGGGAAATGGGAAATGGGCCTACCTTAAACATTAAACTAAAAGCGTGAAATTGACATATAACTAATAAACGTATTAAAAAAGGATCTTGGTTCGGTTTTCGGTAAAAATAAAAAATCGTTCGATTTTTACCAAAACCGAAAGTCCAAAAAATCAATAACCGAAACCAAAACATAACCTCTTCGGTTTGGTTCGGTTCGGTTCTGTTCGGATTTTTTGTTCACCCCTAAAGTGTTTGATCGATTTTTTTTTTCTTTTACAGAATCATATATTATGTCGGTGGCCTTGGCAGCTCGGAGGAAGAAGATGGAAGATCTTAAGAAGGCTGCTGAAAAGAAGCACCTGCCACCATCAACCGAGGCTGAGATCAACACCTCGACCAAGGCCACGGTCGAGGCTGCACCTAAAGTCCTCGAGAAGAGAGCATCTGAGGCCCCGGGCAAACGGGGAGCAGCTCCGAATGGGGGTGACGAGGCGGAAGCCCCCCAGCACAAAAAACAGAAGAAAGACTCTCCCAGCCGCTATCATTCCAAGTCCCGGGTCGAGGGGGATAAATCGAAGAGCAAGAGCAAGGAGAAAGCTTCGGCCACACCACTCCCTCAGCCGATGAGGCCTATTGTTGAAGTGTAGGTCGGAGAACACTCTGAGCTCCCAGTTCCTCCTCGAGGTGCGATCGTCCCCAAAAATGTGGCCAACTTACTGGGAGGGGTCTGGATGCCTCCATAGGCCAGTCGGCCAGCCAAAGCGATCCTTTGGAAGGCAAATGAGGCCGAAATGAAAGCCTTCTTTGACTACCCTACGATCAAGGAGTCCCACTTCCCTTGTAGGATGAAGAGCCATAATGAACAAGGGGAGCCTCGAAGAATTAGCATAGCCCCCCGGGATTATCCCACGATCGAAGCTTTGTACAGCTCGATTCAAGCTGAAGTCGATCATCGGGAGCACTGGGTATTCTCCGATGATGAAATCGAGGCTCAAGGGGCTCAAAAATATATGTCGATAAGTGGAAACAACAATGTAGAAAAAACAAACAATATAAACATCGATGCCTTCAGCATCACTCCTAGAAGTCAAGCCTTGTAACCTGGCCAATATGTTAGAACGTGTCACCCTACCGTTTTTGTTGTCAAAATACAGTTATCGGATTACTGATTTCACTCTAACATAAGGATCAACGGGGTGACCCTCACATTGTAGCCCCAACACAATTGACAGCTCTGTGTCAGTAAAAGGTACACTGACTTACCCAAAGTTGAATGTCCGTAGGTCCGTGTCAAAACGTTCCAGCAGCACCCCAACACGTTTATTTGTACCTTGAACTCTATGCATGTGAAGGAATGCGCCCAATGGAGTCGCCAGTATCCTTTGCCTTTGGGCATCAGTTAGCACACCAATTCCGGCCATTTTTTCTGTGAAATATGTGGGCGAACAACGACAGAGTATTTTGTCGTGTCCCGGAGATTTATCGCGCTGGCGGCTTTTCCCGGAGCTAGACCTGCTTGAGATTTGCTTCAATCTAGCCATCGGAACTAATTGACAACGAAAACTGGAAAATCTGCAAATGGACACAAAATTTATATAATTGCAAGCCCTAACTGCCGAATTAAGACCCTCTAATCTGGAATTAAAAACTTCAATTGTCGAATCAGAATGGTTGCAATTACCAGAAGTGGAGACTTCTTCTTCCTCAACAAACGATCGGCGGAAGTATGGAGGCCGGAGTGCTCGTCGGCGGTGGTACGTATCGACAAGTCCACGGTGAAGATTCTCACAGATGATTCAAATGAAAGGAACCCTGATCTCTCTTGAGTTCAACAAGGGCAATACGGTCTTTTTACACGTTTTGGGGGGATTTACAAAAAATATATTATGTATTGAGGACTTAAAACATGCAAATTTCAAAATGGGGTATTTAGGATAATTTATGTCCCTTACCAGGGGATGAAACATTAATTGTCGGTAAATTTATTTAGGATAATGGGCCGAAACTCAAAGCCCAAAAAAAATAAATTGAAAATTCCATTTTTTATTGGGGCAAAAATTCAGTTAATCAATTCTCTTCGTTTTCTCACCCGCTTCACGTTTGTTGCACAGCACCTATTCTTTGAACACCTTCGAGATTCGCCGGAAAAAAGATCAGGGTTTCTCTCAAGATCAATTTTTCAAACGTGGGTTCCCTCCAGAATCATTTCTTTCGAGCTTAGTCTGAAATATTTTGATTAATTTTTTAACACAACTTAATCTGTCTTTCTGCGGTGCATATTCTGATGCTGTTGTTTGAAATTTCAATCCGTTCACAGTTGAGAATCGCTTGGGCAACATTGAATTGGAATTAACTATGCTTCAATTCAGATTAATTTGTTGAACTCTGATTCCTGTAGTAATTTCGCGTAGATTGGAATTAAATTGCTTTAATTAAAAGATTTGATGTATGAATGTTTGCTTTACCACCGATTTTAGATTATCTTGCTTTGGCTATGATAATGGCGTATTCTGTAGTTTTGAACTAACTAGAGTTAAAATGGATCAGATGGGGTCTGTCGATGCAGAAATGGACGAACTGTTTCAGGAGAAAAAGCGTGTTAGGAACCCTCTTGTGCCTATTGGTAAGCTTCTACAAATTTCAGTTGTATTATGCTTAGCAACATGCTTATTTGGTGCCATTTTATTTGGTTTTTAGGCTTTGAGTTTTTGGTGCTGAGTTTTGAGAAGTTTGGTTGTGTAATGTGTCCTTCTCCTACAACAAGTTGAATCGAGTTGTTTCGGGTAGTACATTCATGACTTAGTCTTAGAATTATGGTAGATAACTAATAATGAAGTATAGCTGTATAGGAAATGGTGGATCATGGGCTTTTGTTGCAAATTTGCAAATTGCAATGATGAAGAGAGATGGTAAATATTGACTATGCAAGATGGAAATATGAAAAAAAATCTGAAATCAACCGTATATCTGTTCTTCCAAAATTCCTAAATGTACATATGACTACACTACTGTATGTCGTATGCAGTTGGATCAATCTTCAGCATGAGTGTTTATTCCCCAGCATTCCAATCTTGGCCAGCATTCCAATCTTTGCCAAGATTGGATATAACTTTCTGAGAGTTTCATTGGAAGACCTTTAACTATTAGATCCTTAATCTTACACGTTTTAAACTATATACCAAATAAAGCTGTCCATTATGTTTCCTGGTAATTATTTCATCTTTTGCTTCACTTTTAGTGCACTGATGGACTATCCTATATCAGGTGCTTTCATGACAGCAGGAGTTCTGACGGCTGGTCTAATTAGTTTCAGACAGGGAAATTCTCGTTTGGGGCAGAAACTAATGAGAGCTCGTGTGGTCGTACAAGGTGCCACCGTTGCACTAATGGTTGGCACAGCTTACTACTATGGTGAAACATTTTGAGGATTCAATGGTATGAACACACACACACACACACACTCTTGCAGAGACACACAAGCCAATCCTTCTCTTGATGAATAATACTCTTCTTGGCCTTTTCTTTTCCCCCAAAATTCAATCTTTTAGCGCCATCGGTCTCGACACGTTGATCGTGCTTTGAGATGAGATTTTATCTATTTGAAACTGAACATTCCTTGATACTTCTATGTCATTCTGATAATATTTAGGATTTATACTTCAAATGAGATTCTTTGTTCTTGTAGCTGTATTTTGCCCACATAATCTTTGTATAATGACTTGTTTGTTTGTAATGAGTCAGTGAGGAATCCGATTTGGGAGAATTTTCATATATTATTGGCACCGAAGTTGATGTCTTGATGGTGTTTCTTGATTTGATCCCCTCTAGCCGCAAGTTAAGAACTATGCTTTCTTGTACTTCAATTTGACAGGTATGAATATTAGAAACTAAACTTATATATATATATATTTAAGAGGTGGAAGTACGGCCCTTATAAATATGTTTCTTGGAACCTTCATACAATGTGTTATTTATGATGGAACCATAATTGCATCCATTTATTACTTCCCACCAATGTTTTAAAAACCGGACCGTTAAGCGAATCGGAAAATCAACTGGGTCAAGGGTCACTGGTTCAACCGTTGGATCAACCGTGGTCGAACCGGTGACGTCATAATTATGTCATAAATAATATTAAATATTAAATATTTATAAATAATAAATAATAAAACATATTTTAAAATTTACTTTTATATTTTCTCAATTTATGTACAAATATAATATGAAACAATGAATTAAAAACCAATGATTATGAACTAAAATAAAACATAAATTCATAATTCATGATTCGTGACATGAACATTTAAAGTTCAAAAGTCCGAGACAAGAAAATAATCATCCCAAATTAAATAAAAATACATAATACATTAGTTTTGAAGAAGTGGTTGCATAAAACATATAGAAATAGGAGAAAAATATAGAAAATTAGAGAAATTGGGGTTTAATTTTATCAATTTATTGTTTTTTAAAAAATCGAGCGGTTCACTTGACCCGGGAACGGTTTTACGGTCCGAACGGTCCAACCGCGGTTCGAAACGGTTTTCACAAAATAGAGCGGTTTTTGAGTGCAAACGGTTTTGGGGTGATGATCGGTTCGTCTTTCCGGCCGGTCGACGGTCCGGGCGGTCCGACCGTCCGATCCGGTCCGATTTTTAAAACATTGCTTCCCACATGATGAGGGGACTATTAATAAGTTATTTACATCACTATTGAATAAATCTTACTTAAAATGGACCCACATGTTACAAATAGGATTCTAAAAAATTTGTGATTTATAGACATTTTTAAATATATCATTTTATCGTATTATGTTTGGTTCGATACAAGTGTCTGATGTCGGAATCCGATATCGTGTTCGACATTTTTCATGTGAAAAATTTAAGAAAAAATTTATATTATCATATTCGTGTTGTGTCCGTATCGTTGTATCTGTATCCGTGCATACTAGAAAACCTTCCTTTAATTACCAATTAAGTATTTTATATACCATTATGTCAAAGGAAAGACACAAAAACAAAAACACAAGCTTTGAAGCCAAATCTTCTTGTGAGAATCTTAGGATTGGGAACATTGATCATTATCTTCAATCTTGGGAGTATCTTCCCTCCCAACTGTGAATCCTTGGAATTACATAGCAGAATTGTTTAATACTGAAACTTAGGATTAATTTAATACAAGAATACAATAGTTTATTGGGAATTGAATCTTTGTTGTTCATGTTGATGATGATGAGATCGCATTTTGGGCGTTGAATAAAGCGGGTTTATGTGGCTGAGGTCAACCTCTAATTTATATATAAAACGACACTAATCAATTTGATGCTCCCACAGTCACGATCACTGTCAAAGTCCACAAAAAAGATGGTACGTATGTGTTGTCTTTAGGGTCTGTTTGGTTGGACACTAACATTTACTTTCGGTGCAATCAATTTTTTGTCCTTTTTTTACTTTTTATTTTTGTTTCAGTAGCAATTATTTTGTGTAAATTTTGATTTCTAAATGTTTTGTTAAGGTAGATGATGAGGACAACTAAGTGTCGTGAATTCATTTCAATTAATTATATAGTGTAAAGAAAAGGGACATGTGTATTCGATATATTTATATATTGAAGAAAGATATAGTTTTCTTCCGTAATTAGATATATTTTAAATTTTAGAAAACATATCAAATACAAGCTTGTATGGTCTTGTGGTTATCTTGTACTTACCTTTGTTTTATTAAATTTAATTGATTGATGACATTTTCTCAAATTTAAAGTAGAAAATACAAAGATGAAAAATTCGCGTGACACGGTATTAACCTGACACATAACCTTATGTGACACGATTTTGGGCTTGACATGTCAGGTTATGTCTCTCGAGCACTCGACTTCCTCCCCCTTCCAAAATTGTATGGTGACTTAAGTGTGAACAAATATGGTTCAAGTCGAATTCCACTCAACTGTTTGGTTGATCCTTAGTTCTAAATATCATGCGATCTATATTAAATGTCAAGGATTTTTTACAAATCCGTGCTATGCACCTCCATGCTTTCTGTCACCAACTTTGCAAGCGTACCGCAAGTGTGTCTATTGAATCACGCACAAAAAATCCATACTATAAACACTCTTAGTATTTTTGATAATTGGTAAGAACATTTATTTACACTCTCAAGCTCTTTCTTACTTTTTTTTTTCCTTTCTCGAGTGATTTGCTGATTTAGGTATCAGATAGTTTACATCCGATCTAAATTATCATTTGCTTCTTGTGTCCAAGTTCCAGATCGAAAGCTTTCCTCATAAATATAAAATTTTTGAATGGTTGGAACAATCGAATTCAAACCATCCTAGTAAACCAAATTCCTGACACAATCAAAAATAATATTCCGATTTTTTAAATATTATATGATAAAAGTAACAAAACACAAGGACACTGACTGCCAACCGTTGTAGTATCAGAGGCAAGGTTTGACAAGATTTTAAGTTATAACTAACATTTAATAGATAATGAAATTGAATTGATTGCATCTTAAGATAATTAATTTTGTATTCAATATTCCTATCCTCGTGTAGTTATCTCAAACTTTGCAACCCTAAGTTGTAATTAATCTTAATTCAACTCATTTATCAATTGTCATTTTCAGTTTCTTTATTATAGAAATATATTCGAGCTAATATAGTCCTAAATTTTAAATAATTGTGGGTTTGACAAATAAATCACCTTTTTCCTTTTTCAGATTACGTAAAGTTATATATTTGCAATAATAATGGATTTGTCATTTCAAAAGAAAAAAAAAAGAATAATGATTATGTCATTTCTTAAAAAAAAAAGAAAAAAGAAAAGAATAATGGATATGTGGGATCACAAATTATTTGAGATTAATTGTTGTCTTGTACTCTGGTAGATAGCAAACTCAATATACACAGTGCATGTTTTATTCAAAATATTAAATACATTAAATATATTTGATGGGGTCCAGATCCGATTGGTCCACGTTTTGACATGTGGCGCCGTCAGCAACTGACACATGGCCTTATGATCCCCGAAACAAGTTTCCTACGAGCGTCCTCTCCCTCCGAGTACTGAGACCATGAGTAACATGTGTTATCGTTTCCACGAGACACGTGGTTGTCATAAGCCGCTCTCCAACGAGCGCTCCTAAGCGAGACCCAAGTTCACCAGGGGATTCACCCACGAGCTCTCACTCCCCTCGTATATGCTTCTGCATGTGAGCGAACCAAGAGACCCAACTCCCCCTTATCTCATCGCCTTGGCCCGGATCAACCCTTGGTCCGCTGGTCTATCAGATACATGGTTAACACGAGTGCGCTAATGGCCCTCGTTACCAGCCCAAAACGGCTCTCTGACACCCCGTACGCGTCCGCGCACCTACCACTGTTGCCCGCACCACCTTTTACACCAACTTTTGCAGAAGATTCCTCCTAGGTTTTTCCTCATTGCGCCACGTGTGAAGGCGATATTAGGGCAGGACCACAAGGGGACAAATTACCAAAGGGTCCCTGACCCTCAACTATAAATACTGGACTTCATCTCCTTCTCTGTAAGCAATCACTCATCACTGAAGTTCTTACATTCTTCATTTTTCATTTCTTTTAGATCATCATCTGACTTGAGCGTCGGAGAGCCAAACTGGGAATCACCCCCAGTTCCCCCAGCTTGGCCGTCTGACCTCTGTTTCTTTGGTGTTTGTCCTAGCAGGTTGAACCCTCCATCTTTTCCGGTGATCATCATTGAGTTTCTCTACCTTAAATAAATTCTAAAGTGATTGGACTCTGTACCTTATATTGAGACCCATCATTTTTGGTGCCGTCTGTGGGAAACCTTTCTTCCAACTTTTTCTTATCTTTGCTAGTTGAAGAACAAACACCGCCTGCATTATGGTTGCTACTAGATCCGGTGCAGTGGGGGGGAGAAGATGACCTCCCCCGCGAGGTCAACGTCAACACTTTTCAGCAGGCCGCAACAGGCGGAGCGCCGCCTATTGGGGGAATACCACCCCCCACAGAGCCGGTGGTGCCCTCGACGGAGCTCACGCCTGAGCAGCCCTCCACTGCTGCAGTTGGAGGTTCTGGACTTCCCACTCTCCCTAATCTTCCCCAAAATCAGTGGGTTAACGCCCAAGCCAACCCAGGAGGGCACTCCTACATGATGCCACCCCCTGGGTACGTGTTAACTCCCGCCCCCATGATGCCTGCAATACCGCCATACCATGCTGGACATCTCCAGTTGCCGGTAGTGGTACCTAAAGAGATTGATGGAGTAGAGCTACCTCCCATGACGCATCAACAGCTACATGCCATCTACACTCAGTGTGAGGTCCAGGCGGCCCAGAGTGCATGGAAAAATTTTACTTCCATGTATTTTCCCTCTGGGCAGGCCGCTCAAATCGCCCCTCCTTTGGGAGGATTGCAGGCGCACCCGCTCATGGTGGCACAGGTTGTTTTGAGAGCCCAACCACCACCTCCGCCTGCGAAAGAGAAGGAAGTCCCCGCCGGAGGGGGGGGGGGGGGGGAAGAACAGCCCCAAGCGAACAAGGGCAAAACACCTGTGGAGAGGATCAATATTGATGAGGATGCCCACTCTCAAGCATCGAAACGAGGGCCACAAGCCTCCCAGCGAGGGAGCCAAGTAAGAAAGGAAGGTCCCAACCTCCTCGCGGCTGTGCAAGACCAGCTGCAGGAAATGGTGGGACAGCTCTCTCGAGCGCGGTCTCAAGTCCCCCATGTTGGGGATGAACGAGTCAATGCCAGGGACGCTCGTCGCCCCGCTCACCAGTAGCATGTTCCACGTCATTTGGAATAGAAGGAAAACTATGGGTGCTATGATCATCATCCGCTTGCGAGGGGTTCTCCCCTCGTAGAAGAAGTTTTAATAGCCCAAGCCGGCATGGGCAAAGTTCCTACCTCCATCAACCGCTACGATGGACCCACGGACCCAGCAGAGCATCTAGACCATTTTCTGCATCTAATGCACTTGTACAAGCATTCTAGTCATTATTGGGCTAAGGTTTTTGTTACTTCCTTTGTGGGAATGGCCCAAGAGTGGTACAAGCGTCTGCCGCCCGGGTCGATCCACTCATATAGCGAACTCACCGATGCATTCCTCAACCACTTCAACTCATTGAATGCGCCCGCCACCGCCCCTACTGCTCTGTACAACTTGATCCAAGGCGAACATGAATCCCTTCGATCCTTTTTCGCTCGTTTCAACAAGGAGGTGCTCTTGGTGGAGAGGTCCTCAATGGATTTTCTGATACATGTACTTTTCAAAGCTTGCAATCACAAATAGCATGTGAGCAAGAAGTTTGCTGATTCAATTGTGAAAAAGTGCCCCTCATCACTCATGGCGATGAGAGAGATTACCGAGCCCTACTTTGCGCTTGAGGACATGTACGGGTTTAATGCTCCCAGACATTCTGGACCCCTTAAGAGCGAACAAGGGCGTGAAGAGCCTCACAAAGAATGCCCCAAACCACTGCCTCTCCCTCGGAGGTTTGTGCGCATTCCTCTTAACAGGCCCAATTCAGAGGTCTACGCTTTGTCAGATAAAAAGCTCTTCAAAGGGCCAACGAAGATGAAGGATACAGAGGCGTTAAGGCGCTCGAACAAATATTGCACCTTCTACAAGCAAAAGGGGCATGACACGGATGAGTGCCGACTTGAAAGAGTTTGTGAAGATGTTAGAGCGTTAAGATGAGCGCTGTAACGAGCATTCAAGAGAGAGGAGGAGGAACCCGTCGCGCTCAAGGAGTCCACGAAGGCGGGGGCCCCCAGAGAGCAGCCACCGCGGCAAGCAAAAGGCCACGGAACAAGAGAATGCCCCATTTGTGGTCATCCAATGCTTCCCGCCGTCGGTATGCTAGGAGCTACGATCGACGCCCCTCGACACCCAAACAAGTCTATGCTATCAAGGAAACAAGCGAATACCACTCCAAGGAGAATGAAATTGTTGGGTTTAGTGATAGGGAGCTAGCGCACATTGTAACATCCCATGGGGTCGGTGAAACCTCTGACTGCCCCATGGTGGTTAGTTTAGATGTCCATAACCACATATTAAAGAGGGTTTTGGTTGATAGTGGAAGCTCTGTTAATGTTTTGCCTTATACCACGTTCCAAAAGATGAATATTACCAACATCCCGCTCGAGCCCCTTAAAACAACCCTCATTGGCTTTGGAGGCTCTAAGGTTGTCCCTCGAGGACAGATTCGCTTGGCCACCTCATTTGGTCGCGCCCCGCAGCGAAAAACGCTCATGGTCACCTACGCGGTGGTGGAAATTGAAATCCCATACAACATCATCATTGGGCGTCCAGCCCTTGTAGACTTCAAAGCAATCATCTCCACTTACCATCAGAAAATCAAATTCCCCACCCCCCGGCGGGGTGGGGAAAGCTCTGTGCAACGTCCGGGAGGCTTGGGAGTGTTATAGGTTGTCCCTCAAGAACCCCAAAACAGAGAAGATGTTCCAAATTGGGTCCACCAAAAAGTCAGTGGATTTCCCCAACTTGGACGAGGATGGTCCCGTGCGCAAAAGGGCCAAATTGATGAAAAAGAAAAACAAGAAGAAGGGCACAAGCGTTGGAAGCAACCCCGAGGGCGTCCCACTTGAGGCGGTTGTGGAGTCTTCCTCTGGTGAAGAGATGGACGAGCGGGGAGGAGAAAAGACCGGAGATTGCTTGACAGGGAAGAAAAAGGCATTCGAACTTCCTCACTCTGAAGTCCGAATTGAGCCCACTGAGAAATTCCTTACCATTGAGTTGGAACCAGGGAACAAGGACAAAACCACTCAAATTGGGTCCAATCTCTCAGGACCCTCGCAAATCATGATGATAGACTTCCTTAGAGAGAACATTGACGTTTTTATATGGAAATCATCTGATCTTACCGGAATTGATCCGACCGTCATAATCCACCGGCTCAATGTGGACCCCAGCTTCAAACCAATCAAACAGAAGAAGCGAGATGTGCACGATTTTCGAAAGAAGGTTATTGAAGAGGAGGTTAACAAGCTCCTCGAGGCCCAGTACATCGAGCCCATATTGTATCCAAATTGGCTGTGTATGTTGGAAAACAGGAATCAGAAAGCAACGAAAATTTAAAAATTTTTCCAACAAAAGGATCTTGGACTCGCAATCGTGTATCCAA
Organism: Lantana camara; assembly: GCA_037501455.1. NCBI lineage: Eukaryota > Viridiplantae > Streptophyta > Magnoliopsida > Lamiales > Verbenaceae > Lantana > Lantana camara. The sequence goes on along the minus strand of CM074855.1, from coordinate 20,605,313 downwards.
ATTCGTAGAGATCAAGAAACTCACTTGGGTAGTAGCTTTCTTGACACGTTTTGAGCCGCCCTCAAACGCGCTTCATGCGGTAATGGCAACCCGTTCCTCGAAAGTCTCTTTCTACTTCAGAATCCATTGTAGGGATAACAATCCACGCCAACCTAGATTCAAATCATGGTATGGAAGTTCTTAACAATATAACATAAAGAAAGAAACATGAAACGAGAAAAGCATGATTGAAACTCCCTTCGAAAACCAGTTTTGCGAAAGTAGAAAACTGCCAGTCACAAAACCCTCGTGAAAAAATTCATCCTTCAGGATATGGACGAACGGTTTTCGCCATCTTCTTTGGTTCGATTTTTTCACCCGTTTCATGTTGGGTTCAGAATCGTTTCATCATCCCTTCTGATCGTTTTGCTTGATCCCCACTTTTTGGTAAAGCTCGAATCTTCAAAACTTCTAACTTGAAGCTCTCTAGAGATAGTCCACCAACTTGGCTACAATCTAACTAGTAAGGATGCTAGTTCTCTAGTTAGTGTTTAGGCTTAACCTAGGGTTTCGTTTATCTTGGAGAAAGGATGATGTTCAACACATGAACTAAAAGAATTGCCAATTAGCTCTAAAGGGAGCTCGAGCTCTCCTATTTATAAGAAGGGGAAGACCGAAAATCCTAGTCCTTATGGACTAAGGATTTGGTCCCTCTCTCCTATTACTTGATCATCAAGTATTTTCCAACTTTGACTTTGAATTCTAATTCAAGTCAACTTTTAAGAGAGCTAAAAATATCCAAACTATTTTTGGATAATTTTATACTTTATTTATTTAAAATAAATAACTTATTTTATCTAATTAATTAATTCACAATTAATTAACTAGATTATTTTTCTCTAAAATAAGACTTTCTTTTTAATTCAAAATTAAACCAAAGTCTATTAAATAATTAATCACATTAATTATTTAACGCATACATAAATAAATATAAATTATATTTACACACATGTGAGACACGTGTCACAAGGACACGTGTCACTCACGTGAGCCACACGTATGGACCCCTCTTGGCCCGATTAACTCGTTTAATCATTTTAAAGCCTCAACTCATGTAACCAAGTTATTGTGTGTGACCCTCTAGGTTCTCAATTCAATTAGTAGTGACCCTAATTAATTAATTCACTAATTAATTAATCAGTCCACAGATTAAACGACCATAGTCTAGCAACAGGTGTTTAACCCCTAGCTGAATTGGAATGTTCGGATTCGACAGAACCTTTAAGTCATCGATTCATGTGAGATACAATCCTCCTACTTACTATCTCTCAACCAAGATCTAGGGAAAGGGAATAATTAGAACCCTAATAAGCTGGTCTTAAAGCTAAGTGCGTTTCATATCCATTTGATCTCAATCCAAGAAACCCTTTTCTTGATGTCTTGATCTACTACCTTGGCCAAGGACTCCATATGGCAAATGAATGACTTACACAATAAGAGATCACCTTGCAAACGCAAGTGTAGGTCCTTTCTTGATTCTCATTCACTTTCATGAGTCACTTGTGCAGCCCCAACATAAGCCTTGAATCAGTTGTCTAAGGCCACACCCTTTAAAGCTTATACCAAAGACTACAGAGTTAACTCATAAAGTGACATGGAACCTCAAGTCTAAGGATCAATTAATCACATCAATGACTCGTGAGATATTTCCTAATCTGGAAGTTTCCATTTCCTGAAATAGAAACTTCCTTTCCCATTTAGGAATCTTCTCACACGGGGCACCTCAGTGAACTTACTTATTGTAGTAAGCACCCTCATGTATCACGCACATATCAACTATACACTTTGCACCTCCATGAAATAAGGTGGTCCTTCTTAAGGGCGTGATCCCACAAGCAAGCCTTAGAGGAGTCAGGTTGACACTCCCACTGTCTGTAGGCCTCATCGGCTTGGAGTATTTTACTAATCATGACTTACGTGAAATAGGGCTCATTTCATGAATCATTTCACCTAAATGGTAGAGTCCTAAAGTCATCAGTATTAGGGGAGTTCTCATACATGCACAGCTAAAGTAAACGCATACCAAACAAGAGCATATAAAGAAGTGTTTGCCTATGATATTAATCAATCGTATATTATTAAAAGATTGTCTGTGATACTAGGAAAGTCCCAAAACGGATTACGTCGAGTCGGCTTTCTAGGGCACTATTCCTAACAATCTCCCACTTGCCCGTAAAAGCCATTTAGGTACTCTAAGTCCCATCTTCTCAAGATGCACTTTGAGAGCCTATTGACTTTGGGCGTTTCCAAAGTGGATCTGCTATATTCTCTGCTGATGTGACCCTCTTGTTTACACATCTCTTACGAAACACCTTTTCCTTATAAAGTGATTCGTAATCACGTGTTCAGTCTCTTGGTGAGGTCTTGGTTCTCTTACTTGAGCAACCATCCATTTTATCATACAATATGATAAAGGAGTTGTTTCATGCTAGGAACTTCATCTAACCAGTTAGATGGAGTTTCTTACCCAAACACTTAACTTAGCGTTATATAATACGACTAAGTTCTCAGCTACGATAGTCGAGTTTTGCAATGTCCGTCCTTGGAACCCTTTTCCAACACATTGCATTACCATTCTGGTAGAAGTCGTATCCTTTCAATGATTTCATAATCATCTATGTTTGATGAACGGTTACATCAAATATCCTTCTAACAACAAGATCTTTTGGGCGCTGTAAACTAATACATATCCTCATTTCTTCTCAAGTACTCTGAGGACATTCTTTACAGAAATCTAATGACCTTCTCTGAGGTCATATTAGATTCAACCCACTACGCTTAATGTTGCGCCATATCAAGTCTAGTACATAACATTTCACACATTATGCACCCTTTCACTTAAAGGGATTTTGGACATTCTAACCTTTTAAAGTTATCTTAGGACACATACTCTTCAAAAGAGATGTTCCATTGTCCATACTAAACTCCTTTTAGTATTATGGTTATGTACTCGTTTTGTGATAATCCATTTATGCTCTTAGATCTATCTTCTATAGATCTCAATGTCGAGAATTTAGGATAATCACTAAGATCTTTCATGCCAAAGTGTTTCTTAAACAAGAATTGGTAACTTTCACATTATCCTTGACATTCCTATTGAGAAGGACATCGTCTTCTAAAGAACCAAAATTGACTCTTACATCACTAACTATCATATGTACACTTTTGAGACTTATTCGACTTCCATCTGTGTCAAACGATTTGACTATCCTATGGAATCGAATTGTCTAACTCCTAGAAGCCTTTATCAATCCACAGATTGACTTTAGGGATTTACATACCTTATACATACTCCCACTGAATATGAGATTTATAGAAATACCTTATTTCAGTCTCTTTCAATCTCATATTGAACAAGACAGTTCTCATATTCATTTATCATATCTCATAGTCAGAATATGAGGATATGGTAAACATAATCCAAATGGACTTTTGCATTTCAACCGTCAAGAAGGTTGTAATGCTTTCATTCACTCAAAGCTCCACGAGCTTGATCCTATTAGGTGGATCAACCAAGGTCAAAACTTGGTTTGAGTATATGGAATCCATATTGGATTTCAAGGCTTGCTTACACTACTCAGATTCCAAATCTGACAGTGTCTCCTCTTCAAGTAATTCCTTGGCTATCTAGGAACACATTTTAAACGCGTCTTAAGAGAAGGGTTTCACACGTGTACATACTCTAAAATTTGGCTAAGTTTTATCAGATGGGCTCATTTCTTCTATATGTGGCGTGGATATTTATCCTCAAATTTCTTTGAGGTCTGCTTGCTTGTCTTTCTTCTTTTATAGGAACGATTCCTTAAGAAAGATACATTCCTTGAGACAAACAACCTTTGTCTAAGGGAATCGCAGAAATGATATCCAATATTGTTTGTATAAACTTGAACTCATTTCAAGCCTATCTCCCACTATCCTCTTCACTTAAGAGGATTCCACTAAATTCTTGGACAAGAATAATTAGGGAATTTAGTATGCCACATTGCATAGTGCATCTAAAGGACTGATTTTGGAAGGTGCAAAATTCAAAATCTCTAACTGCATATTCTGGGAGTTTATTCCTAGAATGATTATAAGTCAGTAAAACTTGCTATGGAATAGACCATATCCTATAAGGTTTCATTCCCTCATTCGGAAACACTAAGGTGTTCTCGAATTAGTTTACTGAGAGATAATCCTATTATCTCTAAGATGACTAAGGATTTAGTGGCTAAGATATTGACTATTTCGATCATATCGATTTACCTATAACTTATGACTACTTCGGTTCCTAACCTCCTTTTTGAAATTCCAAGAATTTCATATAAGTTTCGAATTTGTACTTCAACAAGTACATTCATTCATAATGATTAGACTGACGATTGTATCTAGTGCTTACATTAAGCATCTTACACTCATCAGCATGGATCGAAATCCACTAGAATTTTGGCACGTTCCACGTTTCACCTAAACCATGTTTCGGGAACGTTTCCCTTTAAGATAGGATTCATAGGAAGTTAACTCTCTAGGTTCATTTTCATAAAATGATCCTAAGATGTCTAACTTGCTAATCCTTTTATATCTGAACGTTCCAAAGTAATTCGAAGCTTTATCATCTCACTTACTTTTGTTATCTCGTTGTATGTTCAGAACATTAGTGCTTTAAGTCTTTGCACAACAGATTATGCAGAATCAACTCAAGACTTGTGAATTCTATTCCTAGTAGAATTACTAAACGAGGTAACATTTCAAAGTACTCATACTCTTGCAGTTCCCTTTCAAAGTCCTTATTTGCTACCATAGAAGTAAACGTCCAATTTGATCTCTAGTGTCTTTTGGGCGTACCCCTTACATGCCCCTCCATTGGGCTCTTAAGGGTTTCTTCTTCTTTAGGCCTTCAAGCCTTTAACTTAGTGAGTCTAGAAGAAGAATTAACCATCACAACCTTTTGTTCCTTCTTAAGGATGCTCTCAACCATTATCAACTAAATGATTAACTATGCTACATTAGCATCATTCTAGTTGAGCATAAAGGGTTTGAATGATGGTGGAAGCAATGTAAGCAATCAGTGCATTGAGAACTCTTTTCTCAGTTAATGATTGAGACCACAAGATCTTCAAATAAGATCTCTAGACCTTGTTCATGTGCACTTGTTTCCTCATTTGGAATATTGAATAATTCCACAATGTTATACCTTGTAACATTTTTATGAGGTGGTTCAATTGCTCTTAAGTGGTTTGGAGAAATCCATTCACCTCAGATTGCTTCTCTTTTGGCCCGGGTCGAATTTTCATAATTGAAAACTTCGCCCTTTAGAGAACACCTTTCTCTATTCGGAATCTAAAATGAATTTTAGGATCCGAAGCCAATTTAGAGTTAGTTAGGACTTAGTCAACTCTTTTGACTTAAGGATGGATACGAATGGGTTTGCATTTCATATTGTAGAGAATCACAGAACTACAACCTAAATGCTAAGCAGAGAATTAGGTGAGCATGCTGAATAATAACGATATACATAAGATAAGGTCTTTAATCTAATGTAGCTCCCACTGTTTTTCAAAGATCTATAATTCCCAAAGATCTAAGAGGAACACGTTTCCCAACGGGTACTAAGATCCTAAGCATTTTACCTCGAACCCACGACTCGCGGACATTCTAAGTAAAATCCTAGGTAGGTACAACTTACCAGTTCTAACACCTTTAGAACTCTTAGTAATTGTTTTTGCATCACCTATCTTTCAATATGGACCCACGACTCGTGCGACATCCATATTTACTTAGGCGTTAAGCTAGACCCATCAATCATAAGATCATGATCAAAACTTAGTTCGAACGACCCACGACTCGCGGACATCGCCCTTGCCAAAATTAACCACGAAATATTGATCATTTAAAATGATCAATTAGGTAACTAGGAACTAATAAGCTCCACTAGCTATCCCACGACTCGCGGACAATAACTAGCTTTACTTACTAAACTTAAAACCTATTGATGGAATGCTAGGAATTTAATTCAAAATTTGCATCTCGAATTAAATACCTATTATTCGAAATGAGCTTAATATTTAATGGGAATTTTCGAATCAACCGAAGAGTTGTTCGGTTCGACCTCACCAACATATATGTTATCCAATTTTATTAGTCTTGATTAATGCAAGTACAACTTAAATGCATTTCAAACAAGCACATAAACAGATAACATATCCTAGCATGATACTAACATGTAATGATCATGGGTTGTACCTACCTTATGCGTGATATGTGGGAGCCACTCCACAATCACAAGTTCTAACATACATGCCACATAAACAGTTTAAATCACATAAGGGAAAGCGGTAACAAAATACGAGCCCTATCTCTATTACATGTTTTACAATTGAGATTCCCCTCCCTAACATTTTGAGGGGTCTTCACTTATGGCCTCCTTGTTACTTGAATGTGATCCATCTTACTCCATGGGTGCATTGTCTCCAAAATGAAAATAAAACCTCACCACCTATTCTACTCTCAAATTACAATAAAAAGAAAAAGACATCAAGTAATAAGGCTCAATCTTCATATTGGCCTTAGACAAATACACGGGGCATACCCCGGCCTAAAAAACAGTAATATGGAAAGCCACATAATAAATCACATAACAGTACGCACATAAGTGAGGCTCCGACCTCAATTGAAAAACGCAACTATAGGGCTCCAACCCCAATTTAAACCATCCATGTGCATAAATTAAAGTCATACATAAGTCTAAACCCATGATCACCTAACATGCATAAATTGCAAGAATTTAAATTTAACTAATAAATTAAAATTCTCGCTTTAAGTTCTAATAGCTTAAAACACGACTTAGATGCAATTCTTGTTCAAGAGCCTTTTCAATAAAACCCGAATAACTATAAACCAATAAAATTCCAATTAATTTCTGAAAATTAATAATTTTATTCTTTCAATATTTTCATAAAATAAAGTTTGTAATTTTTCCAAAATTTAAATCGCTTAAATTTTCAAAATCCCAATTTAAATAATTATTTCAAAAATAATTCAAATTTAATAAAATAAAATTTTACAGAAAAATTAAATCGGGATTTCAAGGACCGAAAACATGAAAAAGCGAAAACCGGGCCCGGAACCGCCCGGAACGAGCACTTGCTCGCCGCGCAGCGTCGCGCGCCAGCCTCGCACGGTGCCGGCAGCTCGCGCTGCTAGCCCGCGTGCGCAGCTTGCTGCTGCTCGCGTGCGGGAGATTCCGGGCGGGTGCTCCCGCGAGGTTGAGGGAGCGTGCGGGCGGCTATCCCGCGCGGTTGCGGGACAGGCGAGCGGGCGCGCCTAGGTGGGCCTAGGCGCGGGCGGGAGGGCTGGGCGGCGGTGACGGGTCTGGGCATGCGACATGCTAGCACGCCTAGGCTCGTCCTTTTCGTGTTCCGTTCGTATTTTGGGTTTCTCCAAAACCCAGTTCAATCCAAAATAAGAAAAATACGATTTAAATATATTTCAATCAAAACGGTTTTCAAAAACGCAATTTAAGAAAACAGTTTCAGAAATTCAAGAAAAATTACAATTTCGTAATTCAGGCTTTCTAAAAGAACTCATGAATACCTAATTCGCATCTAAGCCTAAGAATTTATACCAAATTCAGAATAATTGAGACGAATCAGAAACACGATTAACGAGGTGGCTCTGATACCACTTGTTGGAAAACAGGAATCAGAAAGCAGCGGAAATTTAAAAATTTTTCCAGCAAAAGGATCTTGGACTCGCAATCATGTATCCAAAATCGTAGAGATCAAGAAACTCACTTGGGTAGTAGCTTTCTTGACACGTTTTGAGCCGCCCTCAAACGCGCTTCATGCGGTAATGGCAACCCGTTCCTCGAAAGTCTCTTTCTACTTCAGAATCCATTGTAGGGATAACAATCCACACCAACCTAGATTCAAATCATGTTAGGGAAGTTCTTAACAATATAACATAAAGAAAGAAACATGAAACGAGAAAAACATGATTGAAACTCACTTCGAAAACCAATTTTGCGAAAGTAGAAAACTGCCAGTCACAAAACCCTCGTGAAAAAATTCATCCTTCAGGATATGGACGAACGGTTTTCGCCATCTTCTTTGGTTCGATTTTTTCACTCGTTTCATACTGGGTTCAGAATCGTTTCATCATCCCTTCTGATCGTTTTGCTTGATCCCCACTTTTTGGTAAAACTCGAATCTTCAAAACTTCTAACTTGAAGCTCTCTAGAGATAGTCCACCAACTTGGCTACAATCTAACTAGTAAGGATGCTAGTTCTCTAGTTAGTGTTTAGGCTTAACCTAGGGTTTCGTTTATCTTGGAGAAAGGATGGTGTTCAACACATGAACCAAAAGAATTGCCAATTAGCTCTAAGGGGAGCTCGAGCTCTCCTATTTATAAGAAGGGGAGGACCGAAAATCCTAGTCCTTATGGACTAAGGATTTGGTCCCTCTCTCCTATTACTTGATCATCAAGTATTTTCCAACTTTGACTTTGAATTCTAATTCAAGTCAACTTTTAAGAGAGCTAAAAATATCCAAACTATTTTTGGATAATTTTATACTTTATTTATTTAAAATAAATAACTTATTTTATCTAATTAATTAATTCACAATTAATTAACTAGATTATTTTTCTCCAAAATAAGACTTTCTTTTTAATTCAAAATTAAACCAAAGTCTATTAAATAATTAATCACATTAATTATTTAACACATACATAAATAAATATAAATTATATTTACACACATGTGAGACACGTGTCACAAGGACACGTGTCACTCACGTGAGCCACACGATGGACCCCTCTTGGCCCGATTAACTCGTTTAATCATTTTAAAGCCTCAACTCATGTAACCAAGTTATTGTGTGTGACCCTCTAGGTTCTCAATTCAATTAGTAGTGACCCTAATTAATTAATTCACTAATTAATTAATCAGTCCACATATTAAACGACCATAGTCTAGCAACAGGTGTTTAACCCCTAGCTGAATTGGAATGTTCGGATTCGACAGAACCTTTAAGTCATCGATTCATGTGAGATACAATCCTCCTACTTACTATCTCTCAACCAAGATCTAGGGCAAGGGAATAATTAGAACCCTAATAAGCTGGTCTTAAAGCTAAGTGCATTTTATATCCATTTGATCTCAATCCAAGAAACCCTTTTCTTGATGTCTTGATCTACTGCCTTGGCCAAGGACTCCATATGGCATATGAATGACTTACACAATAAGAGATCACCTTGCAAACGCAAGTGTAGGTCCTTTCTTGATTCTCATTCACTTTCATGAGTCACTTGTGCAGCCCCAACATAAGCCTTGAATCAGTTGTCTAAGGCCACACCCTTTAAAGCTTATACCAAAGACTACAGAGTTAACTCATAAAGTGACATGGAACCTCAAGTCTAAGGATCAATTAATCACATCAATGACTCGTGAGATATTTACTAATCTGGAAGTTTCCATTTCCTGAAATAGAAACTTCCTTTCCCATTTAGGAATCTTCTCACACGGGGCACCTCAGTGAACTTACTTATTGAAGTAAGCACCCTCATGTATCACGCACGTATCAACTATACACTTTGCACCTCCATGAAATAAGGTGGTCCTTCTTAAGGGCGTGATCCCACAAGCAAGCCTTAGAGGAGTCAGGTTGACACTCCCACTGTCTGTAGGACTCATCGTCTTGGAGTATTTTACTAATCATGACTTATGTGAAATAGGGCTCGTTTCATGAACCATTTCACCTAAATGGTAGAGTCCTAAAGTCATCAGGATTAGGGGAGTTCCCATACATGCACAGCTAAAGTAAACGCATACCAAACAAGAGCATATAAAGAAGTGTTTGCCTATGATATTAATCAATCGTATATTATTCAAAGATTGTCTGTGATACTAGGAAAGTCCCAAAACGGATTACGTCGAATCGGCTTTCTAGGGTACTATTCCTAACAGTGTAACGTGGTGTTGGTACCCAAGAGCACTAACAAGTGGCGCATGTGCAATGATTTTACTGATCTCAACAAAACCTGCCCTAAGGATCCATACCCTCTACCCCGGATTGATCAACTGGTAGATTCGACCGTAGGGTGTGAGTTAATGAGCATGATGGACGCTTTTCAAGGGTATTACCAAATTTTCATGGCCCTTGAGGACCATCCCAAAACCTCGTTTGTTGTCCACATGGATGTATACTGCTTTTTGGTCATGCCTTTTGGGCTCAAGAACGCGGGGGCCACGTATCAATGACTCGTCAACCGGATGTTTGAGAAGGAAATAGGAGGATCCATGGAAGTGTACGTGGACGACATGATTGTCAAAAGCGAGTTTCAGGGCTCACATCTAGAGGATCTTAAGCGCACATTTACCATTCTGCGTCAGTACAGCATGAAGTTGAATCCCTCTAAATGTACTTTCGAAGTTAGAGAGGGAAAGTTCTTGGGTTACATGGTTAGTCAACGTGGGATTGAAGCTAATCCAGAAAAGATAAAGGCCATCTTGGATATTCCATCCCCTCGCAACCTCAGGGAAGTGCAAGTGTTAGTAGGGAAGATAATCTCTCTAAACCGATTCATCTCCCGCTCGGCAGACAGAAATCTCCCCTTCTTCAAAATCTTACGCAACGCTCGGAATTTCTCTTGGACTGAGGAATATGAGAAAGCCTTGCAAGATATGAAAGCTTACCTTACAAGCGCTCCCCTCCTGACAAAGCCCGTGGCGGGTGAAAACTTGTTTATATACCTTTCTGTCTCCGCTGAGGCCACGAGCGCAGTTTTGGTAGCCGTCCACGAGCGCAAGCACCTACCTATCTATTACTTGAGTAAGGCATTGCAAGACGCCGAAAAAAAGTATTTGGAAATCGAAAAGTTCGCTTTTTCCCTCATTAATGCATCAAGGAGACTGAGGTCTTACTTTCAAGCGCACTCATGTTGGAAAACGGAATCAGAAAAGCAGCGAAAATTTAAAATTTTTCCAACAAAAGGATCTTGGACTCGCAATTGTGCATCCAAATTCGTAGGGATTAGAAACTTACTTTCTTAATTAACTTTCTTGAAGCGTTTCAAGCCACCCAAGAACGCTCTTCTCGCGGCTTGATCCCCACTCCTTGGTAAAGCTCGAATCTTCAAACTTCTAACTTGAAGCTCTCTAGAGATAGTCCACCAACTTGATCACAATCTAACTAGTAAGGATGCTAGTTCTCTAGTTAGTGTTTAGGCTTAACCTAGGGTTTTGTTTATCTCGGAGAAAGGATGGTGTTCAACACATGAACCAAAAGAATTGTCGATTAGCTCTAAGGGGAGCTCGAGCTCCCCTATATATAGGATGGGAGTGGCCGAAAATCCTAGTCCTTATGGACTAAGGATTTGGTCCCTCTCTCCTATTACTTGATCATCAAGTAATTTTGACTTTGACTTTGAATTCAAATTCAAATCAACTTTCAAGAGAGCTAAAATATCCAAACTATTTTTGGATAATTTTATACTTTATTTATTTAAAATAAATAACTTATTTTATCTAATTAATTAATTCGTAATTAATTAACTAGATTATTTTTCTCCAAAATAAGACTTTCTTTTTAATTCAAAATTAAACCAAAGTCTATTAAATAATTATTCACATTAATTATTTAACACATAAATAAATATACACATATATTTACACACGTGTGAGACACGTGTCACTCACGTGAGCCACACATGTGGTTTACTCGTGTGGAACCCTCTTGGCCCGATTAACTCGTTTAATCATTTTAAAGCCTTAACTCATGTAACCAAGTTGTTGTGTGTGACCCTCTAGGTTCTAAATTCAATTAGCAGTGACCCCAATTAATTAATTCACTAATTAATTAATCAGTCCAAAAATTAAACGACCATAGTCTAGCAACAGGTGTTTAACCCCTAACTGAATTGGAATGTTCAGATTCGACAGAACCTTTAAGTCATTGATTCATGTGAGATACAATCCTCCTACTTACTATCTCTCAACCAAGATCTAGGGCAAGGGAATAATCAGAACCCTAATAATCTGGTCTTAAAGCTAAGTGCATTTCATATCCATTTGATCTCAATCCAAGAAACCCTTTTCTTGATGTCTTGATCTACTGCCTTGGCCAAGGACTCCATATGTCATATGAATGACTTACACAATAAGAGATCACCTTGCAAATGCAAGTGTAGGTCGTTTCTTGATTCTCATTCACTTTCATGAATCACTTGTGAAGCCCCAGCATAAGCCTTGAATCAGTTGTCTAAGGCGACACCCTTTAAAGCTTATACCTAAGACTACAGAGTTAACTCATAAAGTGACATGAAACCTCAAGTCTAAGGATCAATTAATCACATCAATGACTCGTGAGATATTTCCTAATCTGGAAGTTTCCATTTCCTGAAATAGAAACTTCATTTCCCATTTAGGAATCTTCTTACACGGGGTACCTCAGTGAACTTACTTATTGAAGTAAGCACCCTCATGTATCACGCATGTATCAACTATACACTTTGCACCTCCATGAAATAAGGTGGTCCTTCTTAAGGGCGTGATCCCATAAGCAAGCCTTAGAGGAGTCAGGTTGACACTCCCACTGTCTGTAGGACTCATCGGCTTGGAGTATTTTACTAATCATGACTTATGTGATATAGGGCTCGTTTCATGAACCATTTCACCTAAATGGTAGAGTCCTAAAGTCATCAGGATTAGGGGAGCTCTCATACTTGCACAGATAAAGTAAACGCATACCAAACAAGAGCATATAAAGAAGTGTTGCCTCAATTCGTTATTTCATTCAAAGATTGTCTGTGATTACAATAAGGAAAAGCACAAAACGGATATACAATCGGCTTTCTAGGGCACTATTCCTAACAATCTCCCACTTGCCCGTCAAAGCCATTCTAAAGCTATTGTAAGTCCCATCTTCTGAAGATGACCTTGGAAAGCTTCTCGACTAAGGGGTTTAGTAAGTGGATCTGCCATGTTCTCTGCTGATGTGACCCTCTCAATTTGCACATCTCCTCTTTTGATAATATCACGGATTAGGTGATACTTCCTCATGATGTGCTTGGTCCGTTGGTGAGATCTTGGTTCTCTTGCTTGAGCAACCGCCCCAGTGTTGTCACAAAACACAGTAATGGGGTCTTTCATGCTAGGAACAACATTCAACTCTTGAATGAAGTTTCTAATCCAAACACCTTCCTTAGCTGCATCATTTGCAGCCAAGTTTTCGGCCTCAGTGGTCGAATCTGCAGTGGTCGTTTGCTTGGAACTCTTCCAACTCACTGCTCCGCCGTTTAGGCAGAAAATGTATCCTGACATTGACTTAAAATCATCTAAGTCAGATGCAAAGCTTGCATCGCAGTATCCTTCCACAGTAAGATCTTTCTGACCTCCGTAAACTGAGAATAAGTCTTTAGTACTTTTCAAGTACTTAAGAATATTCTTCACGGCAGCCCAGTGACCATCTCCAGGGTCAGATTGGAAACGACTTGTTACACTAAGTGCATAAGCCACATCCGGTCGAGTACATAACATTGCATACATTATGCTACCCATTGCTGATGCATAAGGTGTATGAGTCATTCTTTCCTTCTCAAGGTTAGTCTTAGGACACATCTTCTTAGAAAGACATGTTCCTACACTCATAGGAAGGTTCTTAACCTTTGCTGACTCCATATTGAATCTCTTCAATACTTTGTCAATGTACATCGACTGTGATAATCCTATTAACCTTCTAGATCTATCTCGATAGATTTTAATTCCAAGGATATAGGACGTATCACCAAGATCTTTCATCTCGAATTGGTTCGATAACCATAACTTAGTCACTTTCATGTCATCCTTCGAATTCCCAATAAGAAGGATGTCATCAACATAAAGTACTAAGAATTGCACTGAGGTCTCCAATTCCTTTCTATACACACATGGTTCATTCGAAATTTGAATGAAGCCAAACGCTTTGACCGATTCATCAAATCGAATGTTCCAATTCCTAGAAGCCTGTTTCAATCCATAGATTGATCTTTGGAGTTAGCAAACCTTTTGCTCACTCCCACTGAATGTGAAACCTATGGGTTGCTCCATATAAATGTCTTTGTCAATGTCACCATTGAGAAAGGCAGTTTTCACATCCATTTGCCATATCTCATAGTCATAATATGCAGTAATGGCAAGCATGATTAGAATGGACTTTTGCATTGCAACTGGTGAAAAGGTTTCATCAAAGTCCACGCCGGGTCTTTGAGTGAATCCTTTTGCAACCAGTCTTGCTTTGTAGGCTGCAATGCTTCCATCAACTCCAAGCTTTCTCTTAAAGATCCATTTGCAACCTATGGGTTTGACCCCATCAGGCAAATCTACCAAGGTCCAAACTTGGTTGGAGTTTATGGAATCTATTTCGGATTTCATGGCTTCTATCCACTGTTCAGAGTCAGAATCTGAAAGTGCCTCCTCATATGTTGAAGGATCATTATCCTTTTGAGAGATTTCATGGAAGAATCCATACCATCTCTCCGACTGTCTAGGAGTGCGTTCAGAACGCCTTAGAGGAGGATTTACATGTGTATCGAAATTCGTGATTGGTTGTGGTTGATCAGTAGGGGACGTTTCTTCAGTGGGTGGTTTGGGGTTACTTTGTACTTCTTCCAATTCTATGATCTTGCCTTTCTTTTCTTTAAGGAACGATTCCTCAAGAAAAATGGCATTTATGGAAATAAACACCTTTTGCTCAGATTGATCATAGAAGTAGTATCCTATGGATTCCTTAGGATAACCTACAAAGTAGCATAAGTTAGAACGAGATTCTAACTTATCTCCCACTGTCCTCTTCACGTAAGCAGGACAACCCCAAATTCTTAAGTAAGAATAACTAGGGATTTTACCATGCCACATTTCATAGGGCGTTTTGGGGACTGACTTAGAGGGAACTAGATTCAGAATCTTTGCTGCACTTTCTAGGGCATAACCCCATAAAGAAGGTGGTAAGTCAGTGAAACTCATCATGGAACGAACCATATCAAGTAGGGTTCGATTCCTTCTCTCAGAAACTCCATTAAGCTGAGGAGTTCCCAGAGGAGTCCACTGAGAGATAATCTCATTATCTTTGAGATGATTAAGGAATTCTTCACTAAGATACTCGCCTCCTCGATCAGATCGAAGTGCTTTGATCTTGTGACCAGTTTGGTTCTCAACCTCCTTTTGAAATTCTAAGAATTTCTCAAAAGCTTCAGATTTATACTTCATTAAGTATACATAACCATACCGACTAAAGTCATCAGTAAAGGTTATGAAATACTGATGATTGTTTCTAGTGCTTACACTAAGCGGTCCACAAACATCAGTATGGATCAAATCCAAAACCTTAGTGGCACGTTCCACAGTTCCTTTAAAAGGGACTTTGGACATTTTTCCTTTGAGACAGGATTCGCAAGAAGTTAACTCCTTAAGATCATTTTCAGAGAATGATCCTAAAGTGTTTATCTTGCTAATTCTGTTCTTGGAAATGTGTCCTAATCTAGCGTGCCATAAGGGAGCTGAAACTTTGTCATCTCTCTTACGCTTTGTTTCTCGTTGTATATTCATAATATTGATATTTTGAGTTAGGTAAAGTCCATTACTTAGACTACCGATGTGAACGGAAGAGTTGTTCCGTTTGATAAAATATTTACCATTCTTAATATAAGTTTCATAACCTTCACAATCCAATATTGGAACTGAAATTATATTACGAATAATGCTCGATACATAAAGGACTTTATTTAATACTAACTCAAAACTACCTAAATCTAATCTAATTGTGCCTAAAGCTCTAGCTTCAACGTTTGAGCCATCACCGATCTTCAAGACACATTCTCCTTCTTTGAGTTGTTGGACTTCACTTAGCATCTGTACATCATTACAGATATGAGTTCCACAACCGGTATCAAGTACCCAAGAACTAGAATTAATAGAAAGATTTACTTCAACGAGAAAGATACCTTTCTTTAGAGTAGCCTTGTACTCTGGGCAGTTTCTCCTCCAATGTCCCGCTTTGCCACAATGGAAGCAAACATCCTCTTTCTGATCACGCTTCTTCTTTTGGGCCTTCCCCTTCGAAATGCCACTAGTGGGCCTAAGGGGTTTCTTCTTCTTCTTTTGGGCTTTCTTGCCCTTACCTTTAGAAGGCCCAGAAGAGGAAGATGGAGCATTCACCATCAAAACCTTATTGTCCTTCTTGATCGTGCTTTCAGCAGTCACAAGCTGACTAATCAGCTCAGCTACAGTAGCACCAGCATGATTCATGTTGAAGTTAAGGACAAATGGGTTGAATGATGGTGGGAGCGAAGCTAGCAACAAATCCACTGAAAGCTCATCTTTCAGTGGCATGTCCATGGAAGCAAGTTTCTCAGTAAGGGCAAGAAACTTGAGTCCATATTCATGGACACTTGAACCTTCCCTCATTCTCAATTGGAACAATTCCTTTGAAGTGTTATACCTTGTAACACGTTCATGAGGGCGGTAAAGTTGCTCTAAGTGGTCGTAAATCTCCCAAGCAAATTCCATGGCCTCATGTGGTCTTTGCAAGTCCGGAGACATGTTAGCCAACATAAGACAACGGGCTTGGAGATTATCATCCTTCCACTTCTGAATCGCATCCCGCTCGGCCCGAGTGGGAGCCTCCCCTTCGGGACTGGGCTCCCCTTCGAAGAGAACATAAGTTCTCTTCTCAGAATCTAAAATGATTTTCAGATTCCTCAGCCAATCAGAATAGTTGGGACCAGTCAACTTGTTTGACTTGAGGATCGATACAAGAGGGTTTTTGGTTGCCATTTCAAAACAGGTAGAGAATCACAGAATCTACGACCTAAATGGTAAAACAGAGAACTAGTGAGCATGCTGAATTATAACGATATACAAAAGATAAGGTCTTTAATCTAATGCAGCTCCCACTGTTTTTCAAAGATCTATAATTCCCAAAGATCTAAGAGGAACACGTTTCCCAATGGGTACTAAGATCCTAGGCATTTTACCTCGAACCCACGACTCGTGGACATTCTAAGTAAGAACCCTAGGAAGGTACAACTTACCAATTCTAACACCTTTAGAATTCTTAGTAATTATTTTTGCATCACCTATCTTTCAATATGGACCCACGACTCGTGCGACATCCATATTTACTTAGGCGTTAAGCTAGACCCATCAATCATAAGATCATGACAAAAACTTAGTTCGAACGACCCACGACTCGCGGACATCGCCCTTGCTAAAATTGATCACGAAATATTTACCATTTAAAATGATCAATTAGGTAACTAAGAACTAATAAGCTCCACTAGCTATCCCACGACTCGCGGACAATAACTAGCTTCACTTACTAAACTTAAAACCTGTTGATGGAATGCTAGGAATTTTAATTCAAAATTTGCATCTCGAATTAAATACCTATTTGTTCGAAATTAGCTTAATATTTAATGGGAATTTTCGAAATAACCGGAGAGTTGTCCGGTTCGACCTCACCAACTTATATGTTATCCAATTTTATTAGTCTTGATTAATGCAAGTACACTTAAATGCATTTCAAACGAGCACATAAACAGATAACATGTCCTAGCATGATACTAACATGTAATGATCATGGGTTCTACCTATCTTATGCGTGATATGTGGGAGCCACTCCACAATCACAAGTTCTAACATACATGCCACATAAACAGTTCAAATCACCTAAGGGAAAGCGGTAACAAAATACGAGCCCTATCTCTATTACATTTAACAATTGAGATTCCCCTCCCTAACATTTTGAGGGGTCTTCACTTATGACCTCCTTGTTACTTGAATGTGGTCCATCTTACTCCATGGGTGCATTGTCTCCAAAATGAAAATAAAACCTCACCACCTATCTCTACTCTCAAATTACAATAAAAAGAAAAAGACATAAAGTAATAAGGCTCAATCTTCATATTGGCCTTAGACAATTACACGGGGCATACCCCGGCCTCAAAAACAGTAATATGGAAAGCCACATAATAAATCACATAACAGTACGCACATAAGTGAGGCTCCAACCTCAATTGAAAAACACAACTATAGGGCTCCAACCCCAATTTAAACCATCCATGTGCATAAATTAAAACCATACATAGATCTAAACCCATGATCACCTAACATGCTTTTGTAAGAATTTAAATTTAACCAATAAATTAAAATTCTCGCTTTAAGCTCTAATAGCTTAAAACACGACTTAGATGCAATTCTTGTTCAAGAGCCTTTTCTATAAAACCCGAAAAACAATGAACTAATAAAATTCCAATTAATTTCTGAAAATTAATAATTTTATTCTTTCAATATTTTCAGAAAATAAAGATTGTAATTTTTTCAAAGTTTAAATCGCTTAAATTTCTAAAATCCCAATTTAAACAATTATTTCAAAAATAATTCAAATTTAATAAATAAAATTTTTCAGAAAAATTAAATCGGGATTGGATTGGACTAAACACGAAAATCAAGATCTCGAAACGAAGGGCCCAGAACGGACTGCACGCCCGCCCGAGACCAAGCCCGGTAGACGCGCAGCATCGCGCGCCCCAGCGCTGCGCGCAGCCGGCAGCGTGAGCTGCCAGCCCGCGCACGCATGG
This sequence comes from Lantana camara, assembly GCA_037501455.1. Lineage (NCBI taxonomy): Eukaryota > Viridiplantae > Streptophyta > Magnoliopsida > Lamiales > Verbenaceae > Lantana > Lantana camara. The sequence goes on along the minus strand of CM074855.1, from coordinate 20,586,682 downwards.
CGCGCATCCTCGCGCGCGTCGCGGGCATCAACTGGGCGGGGACGGGCAGTCGTGACCGGCAGGCTCCAGCGCGGTTGCGGGAGGGATGTGCGGGCACGCCTAGGCGCTGGCGGTTGCGGGACCGCTGGGCGGCGGGCGCGCGAGCCTGGCGTGCTACGCCTTAGCACGTCCAGGCTCGCGTTTTCGTAACGCGATTTCGTGTTTCGTACTTTTAGTTCAAAAACCAAAACAATGCAAAATTCAAAAACACGAATTAAATTAATTTCTATCAAAACGGTTTTCCAAAACACAATTTAAGAAAACAGTTTCAGAAATTCAAGAAAAATTACAGTTTCGTATTTCAGGCTTTCTAAAAGAACTCATGAATACCTAATTTGCATCTAAGCCTAAGAAATTCTACCAAATTCAGAATAATTGAGACGAATCAGAAACACGATTAACGAGGTGGCTCTGATACCACTTGTTGGAAAACACGAATCAGAAAGCAGCGGAATTTAAAAATTTTTTCCAACAAAAGGATCTTGGACTCGCAATCGTGTAACCAAATTCGAAGGAATTAAGAAACTTACTTTTCTTTTGTTCTTTCTTGAAGCGTTTCAAGCCACACAAGAACGCTCTTCTCGCGGCTTGATCCCCTCTCCTTGGTAAAGCTCGAATCTTCAAACTTCTAACTTGAAGTCTCTAGAGAAAGTCCACCAACTTGATCACAATCTAACTAGTAAGGATGCTAGTTCTCTAGTTAGTGTTTAGGCTTAACCTAGGGTTTTATTTAATCTTGGAGAAAGGAAGGTGTTCAACACATGAACCAAAAGAATTGCCAATTAGCTCTAAAGGGGAGCATGAGCTCCCCTATATATAGGAAAAGGGAGAGGGGCGCCGATCCTAATCCTTGTTGGGCAAGGATTTAGTTCCTCTCTCTCCTATTACTTGATCATCAAGTATTTTCCAACTTTGACTTTGAATTCTAATTCAAGTCAACTTTTAAGAGAGCTAAAAATATCCAAACTATTTTTGGATAATTTTATACTTTATTTATTTAAAATAAATAACTTATTTTATCTAATTAATTAATTCGTAATTAATTAACTAGATTATTTTCGCCAAAATAAGACTTTCTTTTTTATTCAAAAATTAAACCAAAGTCTATTAAATAATTAACACATTTAATTATTTAATACATATATATATAATATATATATATTCACACGTGTCATAGTGACACGTGTCACTCACGCACCACACGTGTGATTTCACACGTGTGGAACCCTCTTGGCCCGATTAACTCGTTTAATCATTTTAAAGCCTCAACTCATGTAACCAAGTTGTTGTGTGTGACCCTCTAGGTTCTCAATTCAATTAGCAGTGACCCTAATTAATTAATTCACTAATTAATTAATCAGTCCACAGATTAAACGACCATAATCTAGCAACAGGTGTTTAACCCCTAGCTGAATTGGAATGTTCGGATTCGACAGAACCTTTAAGTCATTGATTCATGTGAGATACAATCCTCCTACTTACTATCTCTCAACCAAGATCTAGGGTAAGGGAATAATCAGAACCCTAATAATCCGGTCTTAAAGCTAAGTGCATTTCATATCCATTTGATCTCAATCCAAGAAACCCTTTTCTTGATGTCTTGATCTACTGCCTTGGCCAAGGACTCCATATGGCATATGAATGACTTACACAATAAGAGATCACCTTGCAAATGCAAGTGTAGGTCCTATCTTGATTCTCATTCACTTTCATGAATCACTTGTGCAGCCCCAGCATAAGCCTTGAATCAGTTGTCTAAGGCGACACCCTTTAAAGCTTATACCTAAGACTACAGAGTTAACTCATAAAGTGACAAGGAACCTCAAGTCTAAGGATCAATTAATCACATCAATGACTCGTGAGATATTTCCTAATCTGGAAGTTTCAATTTCCTGAAATAGAAACTTCCTTTCCCATTTAGGAATGTTCTCACACGGGGCACCTCAGTGAACTTACTTATTAAAGTAAGCACCCTCATGTATCACGCACGTATCAACTATACACTTTGCACCTCCATGAAACAAGGTGGTCCTTCTTAAGGGCGTGATCCCACAAGCAAGCCTTAGAGGAGTCAAGTTGACACTCCCACTGTCTGTAGGACTCATTGGCTTGGAGTATTTTACTAATAATGACTTATGTGATATAGGGCTCGTTTCATGAACCATTTCACCTAAATGGTAGAGTCCTAAAGTCATCAGGATTAGGGGAGTTCTCATACATGCACAGCTATAGTAAACGCATATCAAACAAGAGCATATAAAGAAGTGTTGCCTCAATTCGTTATTTCATTCAAAGATTGTCTGTGATTACAATAAGAAAAAGTACAAAGCGGATATACAATCGGCTTTCTAGGGCACTATTCCTAACAGGTCCCCCACCACGGATTGTCCTCGGGTTATTGCATGGTTTCCATTTCTTGATTGTATTGCCTGAATACACTATCGCACTAATGCACTGTAATTGAATTGTCTGATCACTTGTTAATTAATCACGCAAGCATGTCTTGTTCACTTTTGGTGTAAGGTTGGAGACTTGCCCTCACTCGTCGGGCCACGTATTGAATGCATGAAAATGATCACAGTATTTAATATTGATAGTTATAATCTCGGGCCAAGTGTATTGTATCATGTTTTGAAATTATATTACTTTAAGTTATAAAACCTTACCCGAGGTTATAACTTGCATGTTATCTGCGGTAATATTTATTTACGTCCCTCATTCGGTCTTCACAGACTGACGTCTCCACCTTTTAGGTTCTTGCAGGTGCACACTAGACGGGAGGTGAGTCGAGTCCAGTTTGCTTGACTTGACTACAATAGGTTCTTGTAGTCAAGTTAAGCACGGTGCATTTTATTTGATTGTTTACGGTTGCACATGGAAACTATTGTTAATGTTATTTGATACATATACTTTATGAAGATGATAATGTATTGATATATGAGACGTAGTTGGGAATAGCATGTTTTTTTTAATAGTTGGTATTTGATATTGGATATGTTATGCTTCCGCTTTATTTCTGTTGCATGTTTGAGTTAGTCCCGCCTAGCTTGTCGTTTATTTGTATGGTCACCCGTTCGCTATAAGTTGGTTCATCTACGGATTACCCGTTTCGTATGTGGATTGACCTATAGTGCGGGGGTGTGGCATCCCCACGTGTAGGGGTGCTACAGTCCAGGGTTACGGCTTATGATGACTCGCAATTAATTTCAAGTCAAATCGAAGGAACATATGAGGCTCGAGAAGCCACCATGGTGCAATACTTGGGAAAAGCATAGGAGATAATCGGAAAGTTCAAGGAATTTCATTTGCTGTAAGTCCCCCGAGCGGAGAACGAGCGTGCAGATATCTTATCCAAATTCACTTCTGCCCTCGAAGGATCCTGTGAACGTTCTATCACTTTTCTCAGAACGGAGGGACCGCTAATTCAGAGGAAAGAGCCCGACCGAGCCATAGCTATGATTGATCCTGTCGAACCCTACTGGCTCGATGGCATTATCAGATTCCTTAAAGATGGTACTTTCCCTACCGACAAAGTGGAAAAACGGAAAATTCGGAACAAGGCCCCTCGTTTCTCTCTGGACAACGAGGGTAGACTCTTCAAGAAATCCTTCCAAGGCCCATCAATGAGATGTTTGAGTCCTTCACAAGCCAAAGAGATCCTCGAACACGTCCATGGAGGGAGTTGTGGGAACCATTCTGGGGGGCGCATACTTGCCAAAAAGATACTGAGAAGTGGGTTCTATTGGCCCACAGTCCTCCAGGATTCCATAACATTCTCTAAGAAATGCCCTAAGTGCCAATTTCACTCTAGTCTTCCCAAGTTGTCAGTGGCTCAAATGATCCCCATTGACGTTTCGTGGCCCTTTGATCAGTGGGGCATTGATATTGTTGGCCCCTTCCCTATGGCGGTCGGACAGAAAAAGTTTGTCATCTTAGCCGTCGATTACTTTACGAAATGGGCTGAGGCTGAGGCTGTTGCCAAGATCACCTTCAGAGTGGTAAGGTACTTTATTTGGAAGAATATTATTTGCAGATACGGCATACGGCATTCCGAGGGTGCTTATCTCTGACAATGGATCCCAATTCATAGTTGCTGATACCCGGGAATGGTGCTTGGAGTTGGGCATTGAGCAACGATTCACCTCCGTGGGTCACCCTCAACATCTGAAAACCATGCTTGAGAGTAAAAAGAGCGAGTAGGCTGAGGAGTTACAAGGGACTCTATGGGCTTATCGTACCACCCCACGAGCGGCTACTGGTGAAACTCCTTACTCACTTGTCTGTGGCTCAGAGGCAATGATACCAGCAGAAGTTGCCCATGAATCCGCCAGTGTGGCATATTTCGAGCCCGGAGTAAACGAGGGTAACAGAGTTTTGGAATTGGATCTTTTGGAAGAAAAGAGAGACAAGGCATGGGCACGCATTCATGAGTACAAAGCATCCGTCGTTCGACAATATAACAAGCGGGTTAGAGAAAGAACTTTCCAGTTAGAAGACTTGGTTCTGAAGAAAGTTGAAGTTTCAAAGCATGTAGGCAAGCTGGATCCCAACTGGGAAGGCCCATACAAAATTATCCAAGTCAGAGCAAACAACACTTACACGCTTGAGACGCTCCAGGGCGAGTGCCTTCCGCGTCCATGGAATGCATGCAACCTACGAAGGTTTTATGTTTAATTATTTATAATTTTGTGAATGACCCAATTCTGGGATCTTTGTATTTCCTGTTTACAAGTGTTATCTATTAAGGAGATTTTTTTATGTATGAATTATCTTTAGAGGATGGTAAGTGATTTCCCCTCGGAAACCTAGGCAATCGCCACGCAGGTCCAAGGTGCGTGAATCCCCCTTTCGAGGGTAAAATACACTTATCAAAAGTGGCAAGATCCCATCTAGAGGTCCATCCTCGAGCACTGGGGAGGAAACTTTTAGACAAGTTTCCACAGAGCCCTGGTCAGGGCTCCCTCGGAAATGGGATTCTCGTTACAGAAATCCCTTGCATTCAAGCACTAGGATGGAAAACTTTTAGACAAGTTTTCACAAGTCTAGACCCTTGAGTCTGTAATGACTTGTTAAAATTCCTAAGTAACCAACAATCCTATGGAGCACAGCCCGTGCGCCTCACGCTCACGAAAGGTGAAGGTCAAACCTATTCGAACAAGCCTTCGCAACCAACTCACGAGCGTACATGTACAACACTTGGTGAAAATGGTAAAAAACTTAGTGTGCCTACACGAATATCTTAGTAGGCCCGGGTTGGTTGGCAAACAAGCACCCAGCGCTCGAAATTGGAACACGTTGCATACCATTGGTCAAGCTACACCCTACAAAGGGGAATCTTTCCGACAAAGTTTCTACAAGCCCCTAACCAGGGTACCCTAAAAGTAGGCCCCTCGTGTTAGTCAAGGGCACACCACAAACCCTTTTTACTATACTTTGCAAAATTTTCACAAGTCTGGAATCAGGGCAACCTCAAAGTAAGACCCTCGTGATTATTCTAAGACTTAACAAATTTTCCAAGCTTTACATCTTCTACTTAGCTTATTACTCAGAATCTTAAACATTACAAGATTTTGATAAAACAAGCGCAAGGTAAAAATCATCACAACGCGACAGAAAATAAAAAGACATTCTTAGAAAAAGGAAGATCTTCATTGATTTTGGGAAAAAGCATACCAAATTACAAAATAGGGGCACCACGGCCCAAGGAATTCTTCAAGAAATTAGAGATTAAAAAACAAGAACTTTTTGGAAGAAGGCAGAAAGGAACTTCAAGCGGCAGGAGCGACATCCTCTTCCAGATTTACAATCACATTCTGAGCAAGGGCAACAGGGCCTTGTGCTTGTTGAGGAGGAACGATGGGACCCTGAGCCTCAGGAATTGGAGCATCTAGAAGCGCGGGAGCATTAGCTGGTGGAGCAGGAGCATTCTCAGTGATTGGAGCAGGGACGTTTTCCTGAAGGCCTTCAAGGGAAAATACAACATCATTAGCCCCCACGTTTTGTTCTGCTTGAGGTACTTCTTCCACAGGATGAGCCTCCATGCATTCATCTTGAAGGAGCTCAACAATAAAGTTGTACTCCGGCTCAGCTAGGTTACCCTCTGGATCCTCATTTCTATCCTCTTCTTCCTCGCAGCGCTCATTGAGTCTCAGCCCCATATCTGTTCGCCCACGAGCGGAAGCTTCAGCCAGGCCCTTGTGGATCAATTGCTCAATAGCCAAGTTAAAGGCGTTTTGAGCCTCGTCGAAACAGTGGAGTGAGGCCGCAAAGCTAAAAGGTTTGGAATGACAGAACTTAATGATTGCCTCCTTGGTGGCCTTCTCAATGCGCTCGGGGAGCTACGTCATTGTGTCCGCATATTTCTTCTCAGCAGCATTGAACTTGGTAACCCACCCATTCCGGTCATCCATCAGCTTCTTATGGTTCTCCTGGGGGGGTATTGTGATCCGAGCACCATTTCCTACGAGCAGCCTCCGATTTCTTGAAACCCTCCTGGAGTTTCTTCATCTCCTCCTCCAGCTTTTTATGCTCAGTCTCGAGGGAGAGGAACTTTGCCTTCTCCACTTCCAATTCCTCCTGAATCTGAGCCGGGTCATTTGAGCGCGCCATCTTCTTATACTTTGCTTTGCGCTCGGAGTAAACAGTGGCGCGCATCTGGTGATTCTTAGCCCTCGGGAGTACTTGCTGTATTTTTCAAAGAAAGAAAGTGTTTCATACTTAGTATATTTTCAAGAACATAGAGGAATGTTTGAAATAAAGGATAATGAGGAGGCTTACGGAAATGAGAGCATGGATTATGTCCGCCGCCACCTTCTCTGTATTCTCGAAGAATAGTGCTTGGTGGTCCCCCGTGAACTGGACCCTGTTGTAGAGCCCATCGGTGATGGACCTCGAGGGTGTACGACCGCTGAGGAGAATGGGGCCCTCGTTGGGCAGGCGCTCAAAGAATGTATCCCCCGCGTGCTCGAAGCCCCACAAATGATCCTCCTCTGAAGAAGAGGTGTCACCATCGCCCCGGATGCCGACATTCTTTTCGGTGTCACCATCGCCCCTTACCCCGTTATAGGGATAGCATCCGACATTCTTTTCCTTTTTCTGGAGGCTCGGACATCTCCCTCCTGAGCCTCCCTGATGACCACATTCGACTGAACCCTCGTCAAATCCGAGACGGGGAGAGTGGCACCTCTCACCTTGGAGGCATCGGTTGGATGAGAGATTACCCTCGTTTCGGTGTTGGGCGCATGGTTGTTTCCGCGGCCTTGGGGCGGCTGGGCAGTACTCGAACTTGCTCCCTAGTGACCCCCACGACCGTCACCGCGACCAGCCCCTCGGCCACGAGGATTCTGTGGGTTCTGTTGGTTACCCCGCGGTTGTTGTGGTTGGCGACGAGCGTTAACAAAATTGGCGATATTGCGCATGTTTCCTCCAGCCATTATGATGTTTGCTCCTGAACAAGAAGAAAAAAAATGACAAGGGTTACAACTTTTGGGTAAAACTCACAAGATACAAGTACAATGATGTAGTTAGTAACCCTATCTAAAGTCAGTGCCCTAAAATCTAACCATCTCTCTCCAAGTTTCGAGTGGGAGGATTGTTGAGGAAATGAGGGTTGTTTGTGAGCCCACCCAGGAACATAACTTCCTCATCATCTATAAGGTCTTTTGTCTGTATCAGCCAGCCCTCGTCCCTTAGGGCACCCGCCAAATCTTGGGCCCAGTTCTCAGGAAAGGTAGGGTCCAAATGATGCCTCACAAGGGGACCCTCCGCATGCGAGACCCACTCTCGTGGTACCCCAAAATCATCGTCCTATGGAGCCCTCACGAAGAAAATTTTCTCTTTCCATTCTACTCCATAGGTGGACGAGGGGGAATTGATCAGTTTCAAGCTGGCTTTAGCTTGGATGTAAAAGAAACCGGCCCTTGGAGACGAATGAGGCGACCTGGTAACTTGGAACAGAGCGTTAAAATTTCGCATGGAGGGTTGGTTTACGGTGCACCTCATAAGGACGATGAAAGTGGTCATGAGCGTCAGGCCATTGGGGATGATCTGCGAGGGACTGAGATTGAGGTCATTGAGTATGCTGGCCATGGGGATAGGGATGGGGAATCTTAAACCCCCAAATGCCACAGAATCCATAAAAACAACCATCTCTCCGGGTGGGGGGTTGTTAGCCCACTCGTGAGGAGCTGGGATCCTCCAGCTGAAGCACTCATCCCAGAATATTGGGGCCATCATAGAGGTTATCTCTCCTAAGGTTATAGTGCTTGGAGTCTCCTCGGGGGGCCTCTCAGTGGCCTGCATACTAGAGCCCTTGCCCTCGGTCGATCCTTCGGTTTTCTTAGCTCTTTTGGACCTCTTCTTGCGCTCGATTGGTAGTTGCTTTGATGGGCCCACAGCCTCCTCCTCGAGGGCCGGCGGCGGAAGAGCTACGGTTCCTGTATAACGATGAGGGTGAGTTGCGCTCTCTGTTATCGGGAAAATTTCCCCTTGTCTCTCCGCCTCCAACACCATGTTCATCTCTTCAAAAATATGCTCAACACCCCCAGGATTTCTCTCTTCCATGGCGGAAACCGCCGCATTCAATTCTTCATCCCCGGAAGAGCCAGGATGTGATGAGCTCTGGGTAGCCATCTCATCAACCTCACGAGTGAACTCTTCAACATGATCCCTCGCCATGATTCATTGAAGATTGAAGGAAATATGGGGATTTTAAGGTTTTCAGTGGTAAATGAAATTCTGGGAAGATTGATCCTACAATTCTAAGGTTAGTAGGAAGAAGTTAGAAGATAAGGAGAATTACTTACAGATAGAAAGTTCTTGGGAAGTCTGGTTGTTAGGGTTTCTCTGCAAGTTACTTGGAAAGTTCAGAAGTTTGCTCTGAGAATTCTGAATGCGCAAAAGATGAAACTGATTTGGGATCCCCTATTTATAGGAGAAGAGGTTGGTACGATTTTGATGTTTGATTTCAAAATTGCAATCATTTCCCGCCTTGGAAACCGCCCACTTTGGTGAAACGTCGCCCACTCCCCGAGATTCACGCACCGTTTCCTTGAGAATCGCCCCCACACGCGCATCAGCATTAAATGCTGGACCCCACTAGCTGTCATTCGAAGTGACTTCCATTTAATTCCTTGTCAGAAGAGGATTTCACAACACGCGAAGTCCTCAAAAGGAGCGTCCCCCTCGAAGCGTTGAGAAGACTAAAATTCTGCAGCCCTTGTTACTAAGGACTACAGAATTGGGGGGCCAAATGATGGGGTCAAGATCCGCTTGGTCCACGTTTTGACATATGGCGCCGTCAGCAACTGACACATGGCCTCATGATCCCCGAAACAAGTTTCCTATGACCGTCCTCTCCCTCGGAGTACTGAGACCATGAGTGACATGAGTCATCGTTTCCACGAGACACGTGATTGTCATAAGCTGCTCTCCAACGAGCGTTCCTAAGCGAGACCCAAGTTCACCAGGGGAGTCACCCACGAGCGCTCACTCCCCTCGTATATGCTTCTGCATGCGAGCGAACCAAGAGACCCAGCTCCCCCTTATCTCATCGCCTTGGCCCGGATCAACCCTTAGTCCTCTAGTCTATCAGATACATGGTTAACACGAGCGCGCTAATGGCCCTCGTTACCAACCTAAAATGGCTCTCTGACACCCCTTACGCGTCCGCGCACCTACCACTGTTGCCCGCACCACCTTTTACACCAGCTTTTACAGGAGATTCCTCCAAGGTTTTTCCTCATTGCGTCACGTGTGAAGGCGACATTAGGGCAGGACCACAAGGGGACAAATTACCAAAGGGTCCCTGACCCTCAACTATAAATACTGGACTTCATCTCCGTCTCTGTAAGCAATCACTCATCACTGAAGTTCTTACATTCTTCATTTTTCACCTCTTTCAGATCATTCTCTGACTTGAGCGTCGGAGAGCCAAACTGGGAATCACCCCCAGTTCCCCCAGTTGGGTCGTCTGACCTCTGTTTCTTTGGTGTTTGTCTTAGCAGGTTGAACCCTCCATCTTTTCCGGTGATCATCATTGAGTTTCCCTACCTTAAACAAATTCTAAAGTGATTGGACTCTGTACCCTATATTGAGACCCATCAATATTAAAATAATTTGTATTATTTCGAAAAATATATGGATTTTTCTTCAAATCAATATATAATAACCTAGAGTTTTAATTCTGTAAATTAATAGAATAATTTGGACTAAATTTATCATAAGAAATTAAAAATGCACATTTATATCAATTTTATTCAAAGTCGTTAATTCTAGTCTGGATCTTGTTCAGCCATATTAGTACAATGAGTAAGTGAATTTTTTACAATTGTCATGTGATTTATAAAAAAGTTAAGAAGAATGATCAATTAATAATAAAATAAATAGAGTAGGAAATTTTCCCTATCACCCAAACTACTTAATTTTCTTCGATACTTTATTTCTATTTAAGAAAAAAAATTAAATTTTGTCACAAATATATCTGATCTCGAACTACGTTGTTGATCTACTTTTATTTACTTTCTCAATTTTTGATTTTTCTCTCAAGTCTCATCTCCCTCGTCACTCAAAATTTTATGTATTTATTTTTAATTTATATAGTTTAACTCTTGACAATTTCCATACTAAACATTAACTTCAAATATAACTTCAATAAATATTTAAAATTTCATACTATATTTAATGTAATTAAAAAAATATTTAATTACATTACTTGAAAAGGTCACAACTCACAAGTAAGTGACTTCATTAATGGGTACATTTCCTAAAGTTTTTTTTAACTTTAAACAACCCAAACTTTATACAATTCCTTTTCAGTATCGTAAAATAAGAAGATTACAAATACGCCCTTCCCTTCCCTCGCATGACGCAACTACAGTAACTCCCAAAAAGATTCGACTTTTATGCACAGCCATTCCCAAGAAGACAGCCAAACACATCCCTAATGTTGCTAGACAGTGGAAAAAGGTCAGTCACCTACAATTGCACTAACAAATAGATTGGTCTCGATGATAGATAATTCTAGTTCAAATCTAATTCCACCAAATTGATATAATAAAAGAATTGTTGATGATGATATTCGATCGAATCGAATGTAAATTAGAAATTTTCGGTTCTTGTCAAAGCAGAAAGAGCAAAAATCACATCAAAGTTTCATAGTTGATGATGATGATGATGATGGGGATTACAAAGTCAGGACGAAGACCTCGTTTGTGTGGGCTCCATCTGTCATTGTGACATATACATATGTGTGTGTTCATGGTGAGTCTTCTGAGTCTGCCTCGGTGAATGCAGGAAACCCTTTTGTGGGGTCCGAGATTTCTGTCAAGGAAAACGACAAAGGGGGGCCGTAGTTTTGGTGGGGGGCCCACATCCCATCCTTTGATTCTGACGCACACACAGTACACACACTGGCTGTCGACGGCTGGCTGTCCTTTTCCATGATCCATACCCAACCAAACACACTCGGGCATCTGCGAAAGAATGCTTTTCTGTGAAGTAAAGATTTGGTTTTTGGGAATGGGTTTCTGCTATTGTGGGTATATGGGTGTGTGCGTGTTCGTGTTGGCTGTGTTATCTGCGTAGTTTTATTGATCCATTTCTCTGTCTCTTTCTTTCTTGGGGTAGTGGTGACGAAAAGGTGGGATTTTTATAGGCTTGTTGGTTGGGCTTTTCGTAGTGGGGAGAGAGAGATTGTGAGAAAGGGAAAGCAAAAGGGGTGGTGATTTCATTTTCTGAGACAATAATAGTGGAAGGACTCTGTTTTCCCCTCTGACTTTCATCTGGGGTTTTCTTTTTGTTTTTCTGACTGAGAAAAGCTGAGACCTATCAAGATTTGCACTATCTGAGGTTTATCTTCTTTCGCAGGTATGTTTGCGACCTTAAAATTTGTTCATCTTATCAGTTTGTGTTTTCTTTTTCGTGAAAATGGGTTCAAAGTTCTTACTTTGCTTCCTTCTGCTAAAGTGCTGCTGCTTGGTTAGAGGTTTTGCCTAATGGGGTTTTGGAACTTTCAACTTCATAACTTTCTTTTAGCCCAGTTTGCTGAATTCTAAAAACTAGTCAGATATGTGGAAAACAGCTGCCTTTTTGCATCATCGATTTGTTACATTTCTGGGATTTTAAGGTTTTGGGTGTCAAATTTCAAGCTACTTTGTTTGAAGCCTTTTCTTGTTTATGCTGGTTAAGGTCTTCGGACTTCAGCTATTGTTTTTTTCTTAGATCTATGGAGTTTACCACCATATTTTCACCTTTCGAATTCTTTCTCAAGATATTCCCTAAACTCATGAACTTGAATCATAGTCATTTCCATGATTTTCTATGAGCTCACCTCTTTCTTCTTCAGATTACTTGTTTCTTGTTTTGTATTTTCACTTTTTCACTTCTGTAACTTGTTCTTCATTTGGTGATGCAATTCTTGAGCTATTAAGTAATAATATGACAAATTGAACGGTGGCCGATGAATTGTATAAAGAACTATAATCTCTGGCAATATGTGGGACTTTGTTAGCCAAAAAATGTGGGTGATTCCTGAGTAAATTTCTCGTTGAAGTTGGAGTTTTCTCATTTCTGTTTCTGAATCTTAGTTTTTACTTTTGCGATTCAGCTTAAATGCTCCGTTTCTGTTCTTTTCCGCGACTGCAACTAGACCAATTTCATTGCTTTTAGTTGCATAATTGGTTGTCCAAGCAGATTCAAGAAGTATAATATATGTCCCTTAGGGATATATATAGTGTATGTATATCTCAGGCCTCCAGTTAATGAGAATTCGCAAAGCCTGAAGAAAATTGAATAGCTTACAAACTTAAAAGAATCTTTTGCATTAATATGCATTAAACCGAGTATGGCATTTGAAATGTTAGGTGTTCAAACATCATCGTCACTCTTTAGCGGAACAATCTTAATTGTGCAGGTAAGGATCCCAGCCTCTGACTATAAGATTCTAGTGGGGGAAAAGGAAAAAACAGGGGGAAAAAAGGGTGGGATTGTTCAAAATCCCATGAGAAGACAGATTTCAACATTGAGCATGGATCGAATTGGTTTCTTTAAGGATAATTCAAAATCCCATGATGCTGACATGCAATCATCGGATGGAGCAGTGAAGAGCGATATCAGCGTAGAGATCATCAGTGGATGTCTTGGAAGTTCCAAGAGAGCGCACCCTGGTATGAATGTTGCAGAAGATGGCTTAAATACAGCAATGCTCGACACTCAACAGAGGACTGAATCTTCTTGTTCAAGCTCTTTGCCGGTCACTTTCTCAAATCACAGTTTTCAGACAAACTCTGTGGGCCCCACAGACAGCTCCAACTCTAAGACGGCAAGTTCTGAGTCGGGTGTTTCTGCTCAAATAGCTCGCAAGGCTGTAATAAATGCAAGAGCCAAGAACTGCATGAAGATTTCTTTAGTAAATGATGAGATTTCTCAAGGAGATGGAGAAGTTGTGGCTGGATTTGATCTCAATGAAGACATTAGTGCAAATGAAATGGATGATTATATTCAGCCTGTTAGTGAAACTAATGAAACTTCTTCTCGTGTAATACACGTGTTGGCAAAAACCGGGATTCCTGAAGGCCAACCAAAGATTCCCTTGAAATTTGAAGGAAGCCTTGGGTGGAGAGGCTCTTCTGGAACTAGTGCTTTTCGTCCCGCAAATACCAAAACATGTATGAGTAACGAAAGGGGAAAAGAGCCAACTGGTTTCACTGGGATTGACCTCAATATTGCTGCTGTGGAAGATAATGCTGATCCGCAGGATTCCTGTTTTGAAGTTCCTTCATCGAAACGAGCCAAGAATCCCTCGTTTGATCTCAATTGCCTCTACAACGGCGATGATGAGTTTAGTCAGCAGCCCGAATCAAGAAATCCCAGTTCAGCAGACTTCAACAAGAAGATTCCGGATTCTGCAAAACCCAGAAAACCGGATTTTGAATTTACAAGGCAGGACTATTTGGCTCATTTGAGCATGCAAAATACTGGCAACACGAACATTCTCCAACCCGCTGAAGTAATGCAGAGAGTAGTTACATTGCAGCCAAACTTTCCATTCATGCCGTCTCACAATTACCCTTCTACAGGCCAGTTTCATTTGCCATACAGTAGATATTCTCAAGAATATAACACGGTTAACGCCATGTTTGGTGCTCCGTATCTCGTGCAGAAACACAACGGTCCTAAAACGGAGGATCAAGAAGCTTGGCATGCTGCTTCTGTGAAGAGGAAGGAACCAGAGGGAGGATTGGAGTTTTACCAGCTTGGATACAAACAGATGACTTGAAGACAGTGATGAATCTAAGAGAGAGATTACTAATCTAATTTTGGAGTTGATTTTGGGATTCTAGGCTTGTTCAAACTTGTGAGGCTTTGATTAAGGGCTCAAATATCTTCAACTGTTTCTGTTCTTCCTCATTGGCTAAGTTGAAAGAGATTGCTGAGAATTTGTATATGATACATTTTGTTTCAGATAATACACATATAGAACACATCCATAGTTTCATGTTCTTATACATAGATAATAGATCATAGATATCGAGTAATCGGAGATAAAAAAGGAGACCCGAAGTTTTGTGAACAATGCGGAGTGGAGTTCGTTGATTCTTGGATGCGAAGATATCAAATGGACTATATTAAACTCGCATGCCCGGTGTCCCACCTATGGCATTTAAAACATTTGTACGAATCTTTTAGATAAACCTCTTAAAGATTTAAAACATTTATTTCGTGAATCTTTTAGATAAACCTCTTAAAGAATTAATATTATACTGCATGATTTGATCAAAATTTGATTATTTTTTTTTTGTAATTTTGTGGAAATTTATTTTCTTTTTATTACGGCAAGATCCATGAATTTAGATGATGTCATCTCTAACTATTTATGAATACTTTATTTCGCGCTCGACACTTGTTAATATTTGATTCTAATACATAACTACAAAATGCGTTAGGAGGGAGATTTTTGTACATTTTCAAACCTTAGGAAAGTTTATATATTTACTATAAATCTCGAGGTATGCTAGATTAATCATCATGGATACTTTTATCGGAATCTAATTCAGTTAAACTAGCATGAGATGGTGACAGTGTTTTATATTTATAGTCTAAAGATAAATTTTAAGGGTCGATTAAGTTCGGCCAAATGAGATCTCTACTCTTGTCCCTTCGGGACATCCGATAAAATTGGAACAATATAGAGATATCTACTCTTAGACTAGTACTACCCCAATATATTATGAGCCTGTATGTAAGGCACTTAGAAGCTCAGGCCCTATTAATGATATAGAAAGACAATTGATGGGCTAGTCACAATGGATGCCTTTCGATCAACCCATCATATCGGGCCAAAGAGTTCAATATAAAAGACTTCACAATTCTCGAGTTGAAAAATCAAGAGCAAGTTTCCTTCGAAGCTTAAAACTTTCGATATTTATCAACGTACACTTCGAAATCAAGAAAATATGTAAATGCCATTGGACCTCAAGAAAAGTGTAGCATTTATCCATTGAAGAATCTCCTCTTCTCAACAGATAAATTCAAGTGAAAAAAAGTTGAATATCCAAACAAAATCTGAAAGGCAATTGGTATATTCTTAGGCCAGCTTTTTATCACAATGGTGGTTGATCCAAGACCATGAATCCTTCCTTTAGTGCCATAATGGAAAAAGGAATAGAAATGCAAAAGGTAAGGCACTATTCTTTGTAATTTTCAACTTTGTTCTAGATTCCAAACACAAAGTAAAGATTCCTCAAATGTGGCACAAGTAAGTTTTCTTTGGTACAAGTATTTGATTATTTGTGTGACTATAATTAACTTATTAGTTCACTTGTCAAGTTTTAATTTCAATTACATTCAACAACTATGTAATAGAATAATCGATTTTCTTTAATTAGGGTTAGAATGTTGGATCACGGCCATTTAAATTGTAGTAGTTGTAATTCATATATCCAACTTCCCCATTTGAGGTGACTAAAATTCAAACACTGAATCAGTTAGTACACATGATGGGCGGAAATATTTGTAGTGCAGACCTAATCTAATTGAACCAACATGGTAAGGGATGAGAGTTTTTCATTTGTTGTACAAATTATACTAACTTTAGATAGAATGATGATTAAATAGCGAGTGTAATATATTTGATAATACGATCAATGGAGTTGGATCAACCAATGCATTAAAGCTACTATAACTCCACACGTTTTTCTTGACATAATTATTTAGTGTTTGCACGATGAAAACATTGACTAAGGACCAACCATATTTGGTCTTTAGTTTTTGTGGGTGGTTGCATTATTACTTATTAGGCCTCCATTTTAATGTTCCTTACAATTTTGTATTCGACATAATAAAGATCTCTGCCGGCCTTTCAATGCATGAGAAATAACTTAATTAATGTTTTGTCCCATTATTTTAAAGAAGTTTTATGTTATCAAAACTCTCGTAACTGTACTTCTAGGAAAAGGTACGATACCTTTATACGATACCATTTAATGAATTAAAGTCGCCTATGTTTGGAAATAGTGTGCAAAATGTCTTCCTTTTTGTTTCTGCAGCTTTCTTCTTCTCCTCCTCCCCCTTCATAGATCATAATATAGATCATCGAATGCAATAATTAATCTTCTTAAATTAAATTATATTCACCTAAAAAATTGAGATTGTGATGATTGATTATGATGTATGGATACAAATATGGCGACACGAACATGATACGATACGGCGGACACGTATTTTTTCTTAAATTTTCCATGTGAGGAGTGTCGGACGCGATATCTAATACAAGTATCCGACATAACAAGAAAGAAAAAAATAATATTTTTAAAAGTGTCTGTACATTAGAGATGATTGAGTATGTAAGGCCTTATTCCACATCGAGAAATTAAAAAATATAGAAAATAAGTTTTGTATATAAATCAAAGAACCCAAATGAATATCAACCGATCGTACAATACCAACTAAGTGGACAGTAATTTAGATTCAATTTTAGACTATACTCGATGAGTTTATAAATCGTACTCACATCCAACGAGCTCACATGGTCGGGGCGTGATACCTTATATTTGAAGTTGTCCATTGATTTTCTCTTCTCTTTTAAGATAATTCTAACTCAAATCTAATTCGGATAAATTAGTATAATGAGAGAGACGAGTGTTTATTATGAGTTCGAACAAATCGAATTTGAATTAAAATTTTCCCTTACCAGAACACATATCTACTTATTCAATTAGTCCCATGCATGTAGTTATGTTATGCAATATTTATTTTCTAAATTATGTTTACTTGGCAAATGCCACATACTCATAGTTGGATCTACTTCTCCCACCCTCCCAATCATTTACACAAAAAAGTACAATACAACTAATATGAAGAAAAATGATTTTAAAAAAATTGTATTCTTGACAAATAATTTGAATAATTCCATTAAAGCTTGGTCGAATAGCGTACATGATATGGTCACCAATCTTTTGAGACCATAATACGCATTATGTATTTCAATAAAGTTTTATCTATACTATATATTAAACTAGATATCCAAATAATAATCATTTTGGTCTTTTGATATCTTCTTTTTCTTTTTCTTTTTATTTATTTCTTTTTTATCCATTTTCTTCTTTTGTGTTCTTCTCTCTCTTTTCTTTTTATTTATTCATCTAACTTATTTTTCTCTCACCTCACCTCACTTCAATTCTTTTTCTTTTTCTTTTTATATAATTTATTCTTTTATATAATTTATTTATTATAATTTAATAATTATATTAAAAATAATTATAAAATATATATTTATATAAAAATTAATTTTAATATATTTAAATAATAGAATTTTTTAATCTGCACACTGATGAGGCATAAAAACACGCTCGTATCAGAGCCGTCCACGTGTCACCATCAGTTGACTTGAAGACTATACGCTCGCATTGATGGGCTCGCGGGCCAACCCAGCCCACTCACTTGCCAACTAGTATAGGCCCTTGAGTCTCGGCCAACTATTCAGATAAAGGGCCCGAACCGACAGGCTCGGCGCTCCCATCTTGGCCTTCAGGGTTACCCTTCTCAGGGAATCACCCGCACGAGGGCCGCCTTCTTGGCTCTCGGCATTTCGGCGCTCAAAGGCCATATGTCGTGGGGAACCAATCCGAGCACTTTTCGAACGTCGCCAGTGCTCATGTGTGATCCCCCCACTGTCGTGGTGGATCCGAACCCTAGTAAAACGGATCTTAGGCCTTCCTCTCTAGCGACCCTCGTCAACAACCTCTGACACAAAGGTGGTGCGCACCTTACGTCTGACACGCCGCCCCCTTTTTCAGAAATGTCATTCTCATACCCTCACGGGCCGACACGTGTTAGGGAAACACAGGTTTGGGACCACAAGGTCAAGTTACCCAATTGCCCTCACCCCTAACATATAAATAAGGGAGAGCACATGCTTTCTCCCCCAAGTCATCTTCTTCACAAAAACTCCGCACTACAGTACTGGGCATTTTTTCCTCTGCATCTTCATCTTCTCCAAAGCTTCTTATATTTCACCAATTCCTGCACCCTTGCGGCACGATTTTCCTGGTGTTATCCTAGCTGGAAGAACCCACGCTCATTGGAAACCCAGTTCTTGAGGCCTAACGACTGTGATGGTCTTCCCCTCAACAAACAAATTCTAAAGTGATTGGTGTTTAAATCCTTTACAAGTTTCTGCACTATCATTTTTGGCGCCGTCTGTGGGAAATCCATCACCACCGTCTTCATCATCATTAGTTTCTTCCCTAAAAGCTAGTTGAAAAGTGACACCAGCGACTCTCAACATGGTGACTGCGACAAGGTCAGGAGCGGTAGGAAGTAAGGGTGCTCATCCCCCTGTCAAAAAAGAGAATATAGGGAACGACGCCGCCGCTGGCGGTACGTCCCCTCCACTCACCGGAAATGCTGAGGTCGCCGCTGCAACTCTTGCCCCCGGAGGAAACGAGGTAGGAGGATCCGGCTCCAACCCTCCTCCCCCAACCCTCACACAAAACGTACCAGCCTCCCATCCCGGCATGTACTCCATGGCCATGCCCCGGCCGGGATACGCCTATATGCAGTCGGGAATGATGCCCGGAATGGTACCCGTGTTCCAGCCGTATCAAGTGGGGACCCTAAACCTCCCCACATCGCTGCCAAGGGAAATACAAGGGGTGGAAATGCCACAAATCACCCCTCAGCAACTGCAGGCGCTCTACGCTCAGTGCGAGGAGCAAGCTGTTCAAAATGCCTGGGAACACTTCACTTCCGCGTATTTTCCTTCCATGGCAGGCGGTCGTGTGGCTCCGCCCCTTGGAGGACTCCCAGCCCATCCCCTAACAAGGGTACAGCCTACGTTGAGGGCCCAACAACCTCCCCCACCGCCGATTCAGGAAAATGAGGCCCAGCCGAGGGTCCAGCAAGGGCAACAACCAGCAGGAGATGAGAGGGCCCCTCAACTAGAGAGGGCTGGAAACAACGAAGAGGTCCAATCGAGGGCCACGGAAAGGAAAAACCGCAGAGACGTCGGTGACCCTCAGCTTGCAGCAATGCAGGACCAGCTCAAGGGGCTCCAGGATGTGGTAGCGCAGCTCTCTCGAGCATGAACTCAAGCCCCCCATGGCGGGGGCGAGAGATCCAGAGCCAGAGACGCTCGCCGTCCACGCAGCCCGGTTTCCCACCACCGGAGAGAGGCCGATCATGAGGAGTACGATCCCGAAGAGAGGGATTATAGGATCTTGACGGGCGATTCCCCCCTCATCGAAGAGGTACTGATGACCCATGCGGGAAAAGGCAAAATCCACACATCCGTCAACAGGTATGATGGGACCACTGATCCAGCTGAGCATCTGGATCAGTTTGTACACCTGATGCATTTGTACAATCACCCGAACAATTATTGGGCCAAGGTGTTTGTCACTTCCCTCACCGGAATGGCTCAAGACTGGTACAAAAAACTTTCCCCGCGCTCAATCCGAGGATACTATGATCTGAGGGACGCCTTCATAAGACATTTCAACTCCCTGAAGGCACCAGCGCCGGCCGCGACAGCTCTCTACAGCTTGGTCCAGGGCCCGAATGAGACGCTCCGATCCTTCATGGGAAGGTTTAACAAGGAAATCTTGTTGGTGGAGAAGCCCTCGATGGATTTCTTGAGGCACGTTCTTTTTGGAGCCATCAATATGAAGCACTACGTCAGCAAAGAGTTCGTGGAGGAGGTGGCCAAGAAAAAACCACGCTCGTTGATGGAGATCAGGGACATAGCTGATTCGTTCTTTACCCTCGAGGATATGTACATCGCGAGGGATCAGAAGATGGCGAACGCCCCTCGCCCCAACAAAGCCCCCGAGGACAGAGGAGATTCTAACAGGGGTCGCCACCGCAGCCCTATTCCCGCTCGTCGTAATTCTACGCCCTCGCGTAAGTACGAGCGGATCCCCCTCAACCGCCCAATCGCCGAAGTATATTCCATGGCGGACAAGAAACTATTCAAAAGACCACCCAAGCTGAGGGAGACCAAGGCTTAGAAGTGCTCAGGAAAGTACTGTGCTTTCCATAAGCAGAAAGGGCATGATACCAACGAGTGCCGCCAACTTGAGAGCGAGATTCAAAGGCTTATCGCTAGGGGGCACCTCAAGGAGTTTGTAAGGGTGCTGGAAAGATATGATGAACACTGCGCTGAGTGAGCGCGTGGTAGAGGAAGGAGCCGTTCACGCTCGCGTAGTCCTCGCCACCACCACACCGAATCAAGCGACCGCGGTAAGGGAAAAGTAGCGGAGGTGGAGAATCAACCTTTTGCAGTCATTCATATGATCGCTGGTGGACCCTCGGGGGGCGATTCTAATGCTTTCCGTCGCCGCCACATTCGGAGTTATGACCAACGTTCATCCCTGCCCAAGCCCGTACTCTCTGTCGACAGCTCTCCACGCTCGAAAGAAGATGAGGTTGTAGGGTTTATGGAGAAAGATCTGGAACACATTGTAACACCCCATGGGATCGGTGAAACCTCTGACTGTCCCATGGTGGTTAGTTTAGACGTTCATAACCATGTTGTAAAGAGGGTTTTGATTGATAGTGGAAGCTCTGTGAACGTTCTCCCGTACTCAACATTTCAAAAAATGAACATAACAAATATTCCTCTCGAACCCCTCAGAACAGCCCTCGTTGGCTTTGGGGGTTCGGAGATTGTCCCTCGCGGACAGATTCTCTTGGCCACCTCTTTCGGTCGCGCCCCACAGCGAAAAACTTTGAGCGTACTTTACACCGTCGTTGAGGTGGACCTCCCCTACAACATCATCATTGGGCGCCCAGCCCTCGTGGATTTCAAAGCTATAATCTCCACTTATCATCAGAAAGTCAAGTTCCCCACCCCCGAAGGCACGGGCGAGATCCTATGCAATGTTAAGGAAGCTTGGGAATGTTACGTCCTTTCCCTTCGAAGCCATAGGCCCAAACAAGCCATTCAGACAGGATCCACCAAAAAGTCGGTTGACTTCCCCAAATTGGACGAGGATGGTCCAGAGCGCAAAAGGACCAAGTTTTACAAAAAGAAGAATAAAAAGAAGACCCTCAGTGGGCCCCAACGCCCGGAAGACGGGCCGCTTGGGGCCGTCGAAGGATCTTCCACCAAGAACGAGGGTGCCGGGCCCTCGGGTGAGGAAGGAAGCAGGCTTACTGGAAAAAAGCGAGCACTCGAGGTTCCGAGGCCTGAGGTTCGTATCGAGCCCATCGAAAAGTTTTTTACCATCGAATTGGAGCCGGGGAATTCAGATAAGACCACCCAAATTGGCTCTAATCTCGACGGTCCCTCCCAGGTTATGATGATTGATTTTCTCCGGGAGAACCTCGATGTATTTTCTTGGAAAGCTTCTGATCTCACTGGGATAGATCCGAGTGTCATAGTCCACAGGCTCAACGTAGACCCGGCCTTCAAGCCAGTTAAACAGAAGAAAAGGGGCGTCCACGGTTTCAGAAGGCGAGTCATTGAAGAAGAAGTAGGTAAACTTCTTGACGCCCAGTACATTGAGGAAATTTTATATCCAGAATGGCTCTGCAACGTGGTGCTCGTCCCCAAAAGCGCCAACAAATGGCGAATGTGCAATGACTTTACGGACCTCAATAAGGCATGCCCCAAAGACCCTTATCCCCTACCGAGGATCGACCAATTGGTAGATTCGACCACGGGATGCGAGCTCATCAGCATGATGGATGCTTTCCAGGGATACTATCAGATCTTCATGGCGCCCGAGGACCGCCCTAAAACCTCGTTCGTGGTGCACATAGGAGTTTATTGTTTCAAAGTTATGCCCTTCGGACTCAAAAATGCGGGAGCAACTTATCAGCGCCTCGTAAACAGAATGTTCGAGCACGAGATAGGAAAGTCTATGGAGGTGTATGTGGACGATATGATAGTCAAGAGCGAGTACCGACATTCCCATCTGGAGGATCTCAGACGAACTTTCAACATCCTGCACCATTATGGAATGAAATTGAACCCCTCCAAATGCACATTTGGGGTTCGGGGCGTTAAATTTTTGGGGTACATGGTCAGTCAGCGTGGTATAGAGGCGAATCCAGAAAAGATTAAGTCAATCCTTGATATCCCCTCCCCTCGAAATGTGAGGGAAGTTCAAGTGTTGGTGGGAAAGATTATTTCATTGAACAGATTCATCTCCCGGTCGGGGGACAGGAACCTACCATTCTTCAGGATTTTGCGCAACGCTCGCAACTTCGCCTGGAGTAAGGAATGTGAAAAGGCTTTGCAGGATATGAAGCAATACCTCGCGAGCGCACCACTGTTGACCAAGCCTAGCCCTGGAGAAAATTTGATTATCTACCTTTCAGTCTCCGCAGAGGCTACGAGCGCTGTCTTGGTGGCTGTCTGTAAGCGTAAACACATGTCGGTCTACTATTTGAGCAAAACTTTGCAAGGGGCAGAGAAAAGATACATGGAAATAGAGAAATTCGCTTTTGTGCTCGTCAATGCTTCTCGAAGGTTAAGGTCGTATTTTCAGGCTCATTCCATCACAGTGCTCACAGACCAACCCCTCAAGCAGGTTTTAGCAAAGCCAGACGTATCAGGAAGGTTAATCAAATGGTCCATTGAACTAAGCCAATTCGACATCTCCTTCGAGCCTTGCACGGCGATACAGGCCCAGGCAGTAGCGGACTTGCTAGTGGAGCGATTCAATCTGGATACCGAGCCCCCAGCGGAGGAAGGGTTGTGGCTCCTGCACACAGACGGCTCCTCGACCTCACAAAAGGGGGGAGCCGGGGTGACCCTCAGAGACCCTCACGGTACGGAAGCGGATTATGCTATTAAGTTGGCGTTCCAGGTCACCAACAACGAGGCTGAGTACGAGGCTCTAATCCAAGGGCTCTGGATAACCTTCTAGAATGGTGTCGTTCGGGTAACTGCTTATGTTGACTCCCAGCTGATCGCAAGTCAGATCAATGGCACTTATGAAGCTCGAGAAGCCACTATGATGCAGTATTTAACAAAGGCTAAGGAAGTGATCGCCAAGTTCAGAGAGTTCCATTTGTTGCAGATCCCCCGAACAGAAAACGAACGTGCCGACGCTCTTTCCAAATTCGCTTCAGCCCTCGATGACTCATGCGAGAGCTCAGTCACGTTCATCAGAACAGAGAGACCACTGATTAGGGAGGCAGAACCCTCGAGC
Organism: Lantana camara; assembly: GCA_037501455.1. NCBI lineage: Eukaryota > Viridiplantae > Streptophyta > Magnoliopsida > Lamiales > Verbenaceae > Lantana > Lantana camara. The sequence continues at coordinate 20,562,986 of CM074855.1, read as the reverse complement.
GAGGTAAGCATGATAGACCCCGCTGAACCTTGTTGGTTGGATGACATCGTTAAGTTTATCAGGGAGGGGACTTATCCGAGCGATAAGGTGGAAGCTCGGAAGATTAAGAGTAAAGCCCCTGGCTTTTCTCTTGATAGCGACGGTCGGCTATTCAAACGATCTTTTCAAGGTCCACCTCTAAGGAAGTGTTGGAACATGTGCACAGCGGAAGTTGTGGGAATCATTCGGGCGGTCGAATATTGGCCAAGAAAGTCTTGAGGAGTGGGTTTTACTGGCCCTCGTTATTACAGGATGCCATCAGTTACTCGAAAAGGTGTCCTAAGTGCCAATTTCACTCTAACACTCCCCAGTTGTCGGCGGCTCAGATGATCCCTATCGATGTTTCTTGGCCCTTCGATCAGTGGGGCATGGACATTGTTGGACCCCTTCCAATAGCGGTAGGACAAAAGAAATTTGTGATCCTCGCTGTGGATTATTTCACTAAGTGGGCTGAAGCAGAAGCGGTCGCCAAGATAACGTTCAAAGTTGTGAGAGATTTCATTTGGAAAAATATCATCTGCAGATATGGCATCCCGAGGGTACTTATATCAGACAACGGCTCCCAGTTTATCGCTGCTGACACACGGGAGTGGTGCTATGAACTGGGAATTGAGCAACGATTCACTTTCGTGGGCCACCCTCAAGCCAACGGTCAAGCTGAAGTGACAAACCGAACCATACTCCAGCACTTGAGGACGTTGCTCGAGAGTAAGAAAGGGGAATGGGCTGAAGAGCTTCAAGGTGTCCTATGGGCATATCGCACCACCCCCCGAGTGGCGACTAGGGAAACTCCTTACTCTCTGGTGTACGGCTCCGAGGCTATGATACCTGCGAAGATCGCTCAAGAATCCGCACGCGTTGCCTATTTCGAGCCTGCCATCAACGAAGTCAACCGAACCTTCGAATTGAACTTATTAGACGAGAGGAGGAACTTAGCCTGGGCTCGGATCCACAAATACAAGGCGACCGTAGCCCACCAGTATAACAAGCGTGTCAAAGAAAGGACTTTCCAGCTAGGGGACTTGGTCCTCAAAAAAGTTGAAGTTTCTAAACACGTGGGTAAGTTGGATCCCAATTGGGAAGGCCCCTTCAAAGTCATCCAAGTACGAGCAAACAACACCTACTTGCTAGAGACTTTGCAAGGCGAGCGTCTCCCGAGACCATGGAACACGTGCAACCTCAGAAGGTTTTACGCGTAAATGTTAGTCTTTGTAATTGCCCATTCGCGGCATGGTGTACTTTCTTTTGACATAAAGCATATTGTAATCATTTCAAAAGTTGCAAGTATAACAGTAAGTATTTGATCCATTGTTATGTCATTTACTTGCTTTCCTTTTGATTAACGATTCGGGCAACAGAAAGCCTACTCCGTGTCGAGCCTCCTCCACGTCGAACGGCTTAAGTAATACCCCAATCATTTCAAAGCAACGCTATCTGTGTGTTGAGAACCCTCCACACTAAATAGTTTGGAAATTCATAAGTGTATAAGTCCTAAGAACGAGCGTGTCAAAAAGTGGGGTGCTAGACGCTTAATCTATGACAACTGGGTACTCACTATGGCAGTTCGCGCTCGTAAACCCCCAATGACCCTCGCCTTCTTAATTAAGAATACACTCGTGAATAGCAGACGTTGGGCTAGCCCTCCCATGGACACTTGATTGCGAAGTTAACATTATAACAACGCTCGTTTTTATTCTCATACTTAGCAAATCCTGCAGTTGATTTCTAAGTTCATTAGAATTATTGAAACGCTCTAGATGAAGGTGCACGTCATAGGTTTAAGGCCAATACTTAGCTAAATCCTTAGGGGTTTTCTAAGTTCAAATTCGAGCCTCATTGTGAAAATGGCCAGGGAACCCTCTTAAGGAACACCCTCGCGCCCATACTTGCATCTCCCAAATTGCAAGACGTTTCCAAATTGTAAACTTACGACGTATGGAGATGAGCACCAAGGGACCTTCAAAGGAATCACCCTCGTGCGCAGACGTTCCCCTCGTAGACATTCAGATAACAAGAAGGATAAACATGCGAACATCAAACACAAAGCGGCAACAACGCCCAACGTCCAAATAGGAAAAGGAATCGAACTTCATTAACGAAGGCATTCAGACAGAAAGATAAAATAACAAAGTTCAGAAGTACAAATATCTAATACGGAGATTAAGATTGTTCATAAGTTACAATGGAAATTGAGCAAGAGAAATGTGGGGGTGGTAATTGGAAAAGCATCACTGGGCTTGATTCCCAGGCTCTGGGGGAGCAGTAGAAATAGGGATGACGGCTAGCACTTGGGCATCGAAAGCCTGAGCCTCTCCCGGCTCCTCTTCGACAGGCTCTTCCACAACGGTGCCCTCGTCGTCTATCTGGATGGGCTCGGGGTCTATAGGATTGGCCGCCATGAACTCCTGCTGGAGCATCGACACGAGTCCTTGATACTCCGGCTCCGCCAGACTGTCTGAGGGATCTTCATCCTGCACCATAGGCTCGCAGTTATCATCTAGATCCATGCGTAGGTGGTCATCGGTTAAAGCGCTCTCCGGGGCCAAGCCCACCTTCACCATCTGCCCAATCGCCTTGTAAAAGAAACGGCGAGCATTGTCAAAACAGTGCATATTGGCAGCGAAGGCGAAGGCCTTGGAGCGCACAAACTTCAGCACTGCATCCCATGCCACCTTCTCTTCAAGGCTTGCTACCTTCACTTGCAGTTCAGCGAGGGTCTTCTTGGCCTCTTCACCTTGGCGTGTGCTCTCGGCCAGCTGGTGTCCCAACTCCCCATTTTGATCCCTCAATTGATCGCGCTCTTGCTTTAGCTTCTTGTGGCGATCGTCGAGGACCAAATACGCGTCGTCAGACCGCTTCAAATCCTCCTTCAGCCTATCCTTCTCAAGGTTGGCGTCAGTCAGTTGAGCACTGACATGGTTATAATCCTCCTGCAACTAATCGGGGTCCGAGATGCGCAGCAACCTCTTATATTTGGCCTTATGTTCAGAATAGGCCTGCGCCCGACCCTGCAAGTTCTTGAGCCTAGGGATTATCTCCTGAAAAGCCAGACTCGAGGGTCAGTATCAAAGTTAGAGAAGAGAGAGTTGAAATCTCACAAAAGGCACTAAAGACTAACCGTCAGGAGGACGTGGCAAGCATCATCGACGACTCGAGTGGCATCATGCTCGTTTAGCTTGTCATGATCGCCAGAAAACTGAAGCTTTCCGACGATGTCTGAAACGAGGTTTACGGAATACACGCTCTTCCCCTGTAGTACTGGACCTTCGGTCCGTTGACGTTTATATCGAGCGTCGCCCCTGCAGCCTATTTTCCAGAAGTCCTCGTCTTCTGAGGAGGAGGTATCGCCACCCTCGCCACGGTGGCCCACAACCACCTCCTTGCCTTTGCCAGAAATGGGGACGGAGTCCGGCAATCTTTTCCTCTTTCCCTGGCGGTCGGCCCGGGCTGCATCGTGGAAGCGGACCGCATCTCCCGAGCGGTTGCGGGAGCCACTAGAGCTTAATGCGATGGGACCTTCGGGGGCAGCCGGCGGAGGAGTAGCCTCACGATTGCGGTCAACTGTCAGATCCTCGATGGGCCCCGTGGGCTGAGCCACGTTCCCGGCGCCGCCTCGAGCGCCATCATTGCCCCGGCGGGCCCCTCGCCGGATTCCTCTCCCCCTTGGGGCCTGGGGAGGGTGTGCATGTTGCTATTGTTGTTGCTGGGGGTTGCCGCCAGCCCTTTGAGCGTTCATCATGCAAGCAAGAGCCTCGGTGTTCATCCCTAATGATAATATCTGGACGCTTGCAAATGAGAAAACACGAGCGTCAGCAGGTGAATATATGGGTAACAAGAACAGAAGTATAACAATCAAGCCAAGTCAGAAACTATTCTAAGAGTTAGAGCAGTTAGTTCCTAGATTCTAACCATCGAGGGCCATGATATCAGCCGGTGGATTGGTTATCAAATTCGGGGGGCAAGATAGGCCATAACGGAATAGCACTCCCTCGTTCTTCATCAAGACCTCGGCCTTGATCCACTTTTTCTCACTCCTCATCTCGAGGGCTAACCCTTTGGCCCAGTCCTCAAAAACCTTATTCCTTATCCTTTCCCTAACCAGTGGCCCCTCGCCATGTATCAACCACTCTCGGTGAACCCTAAAAATTCCCCCGGGAGCCCCCACGAAAAAGTACTTCTCTTTCCAATGCTCGCCATAGGAGGTGGATGGAGAATCTATCATCTTAAAGCCCGATTTGGCCTGGGCGTAATAGAACCCATCTGTAGGAGACGAGCGTGTTGAGCGGGCCACTTGTATTAAACTGTCAAAATTGGCGATCGAGGGTTCGTGGCCTAGGCCTCTCATCATAATTACAAAAGTGTTGATTAAGGCTATGTCGTTCGGCAGAATTTGTGAAGGGCAAAGCACAAGGTGATGACAAATGGTGGCGACGGCGGACGGGATGGGAAACCTCAGGCCCCCGGCCAAGACGGCGTCCCAGTAGACTGTCAACATCCCAGGCGGCGGTCGGTTGGCCCTCTCTCCCTCCTCGAGAAGTCTCATAGGGAATACTGCTTCATCCCAATACACTTTTGCCCTCAACTCTTCCAAGTCATCGAGCGTCAGAATGCTCTCAATCTCATTCGGAGATCTGTCGGTTTGGTGGGGGTTATTTTGCCTCACTCGAGTGGCAGGCTCTTTCCCCCTTCTTTGACGCTTTCTGGGAGGTTCAGCCTCAACATGACGCCCGAACGGCCCTGCACCACCCTCAAGGGCCTCTACTGCCACTGTGACCCTGTGATCCTGAGGCCGCACAGCACTATTAAGCACAGGGAACACCCTCTCTCCCTGTCTCTGCATCTCCATGACGTTACCTATTTCTTCAAATAAATCATCCATCCCTACAGGAGCCCGCTCGTTCATCCCATGAACAGCGGCATCCACTTCTTCATCCCTAGCCTCAACTAAAGCCCTTGCAACAGGAATGGCGACTGGAATCCCATCGTCAGGAGAGGCTCCGGCTCTGGGGATTGCCATGGGCACATCACCGTGTGGGGAAGAATTCCCCACTGATATCTCCTCTATTTCCCTCACATAAGCATCTGCGTTACCGTCTGCCATACCTGGGTTTTGGCTATTGGAGATAAAGCTTTTCGCGAGAGATTCAGGGGAGAAGAAAATTTCTGGAATAAATTCAACGGCAGAAAGGGTTCTTAATTTAGAAGGATCACTCACGCGCAACCTAAATCTAAAGTTAGTGAAGAAATTAAAGATTTATGGGGTTTTACCTAAAAAATGGAAGGAGAAAGTTGTTGGAATCCGCAGAGAGTTGCAGAGAATTCTTGCTGCTTGATTTGCTTGAAAAGAGTTGAGTGCGTGAAAAGAGTAAAAGAGCCTTCTGGAACCCTATTTATAGGGGAGTAGTTTACATTAATTAGGGTTGGAGATTTGAAAACGCAATCATTTCCCGCCTTGGGAGACTCCCGCTTTTGGTAACCGTCTCACGCCTCCCGGGGTACACGCACCCACGTCCCCACTCAGCATTAAATGCGGACATGACACCATTTAATGCAGTGTCAGACTGTGCCCGTTACAGAAGTCAAGCGGTCACCTCCCTTGCGGAGCCTTGACCCTCGGATATTCAAAATTCAAGGCTCCCTTCCTTTAAATTCTACAGTACGCTCGAGCGATACTACAGAATTTGGGGGGCAAAATGATGAGGCATAAAAACATGCTCGTATCAGAGCCGTCCACGTGTCACCATCAGTCGACTTGAAGACTATACTCTCGCATTGATGGGCTCGCGGGCCAACCCAGCCCACTCACTTGCCAACTAGTATAGGCCCTTGAGCCTCGGCCAACTATTCAGATAAAGGGCCCGAACCGACAGGCTCGGCGCTCCCATCTTGGCCTTCAGGGTTACCCTTCTCAGGGAATCACCCGCACGAGGGCCGCCTTCTTGGCGCTCGGCATTTCGGCGCTCAAAGGCCATATGTCGTGGGGAACCAATCCGAGCACTTTTCGAGCGTCGCCAGCGCTCATGTGTGATCCCCCCACTGCCGTGGTGGATCCGAACCCTAGTAAAACGGATCTTGGGCCTTCCTCTCAAGCGACCCTCGTCAACAACCTCTGACACAAAGGTGGTGCGCACCTTGCGTCTGACACGCCGCCCCCTTTTTCAGAAATGTCATTCTCATACCCTCACGGGCCGACACGTGTTAGGGCAACACAGGTTTGGGACCACACGGTCAAGTTACCCAATTGCCCTCACCCCTAACATATAAATAAGGGAGAGCACATGCTTTCTCCCCCAAGTCATCTTCTTCACAAAAAATCCGCACTACCGTACTGGGCATTTTTTCCTCTGCATCTTCATCTTCTCCAAAGCTTCTTATATTTCACCAATTCCTGCACCCTTGCGGCACGATTTTCCTGGTGTTATCCTAGCTGGAAGAACCCACGCTCATTGGAAACCCAGTTCCTGAGGCCCAACGCCTGTGATGGTCTTCCCCTCAACAAACAAATTCTAAAGTGATTGGTATTTAAATCCTTTACAAGTTTCTGCACTATCACACACACAATAAGTATGCTGTAATTACTAGTATATAATTAATACAAAAGGCACATCTTGGCCAATCTTCATGAAGGAGAATCCACTAAAATTTACGTACGGATTGATGGGTATCTATCGTATATGGATACAAATACAGTAACAAGAATTTTTTCCTAAATTTTCTAAATAAGGAGTGTCAAATATGGTATTCACTATAAGTGTTCGAAATAACACAATACAAAAAATTATTTTTAGAAGTATTCGTACATTGAGATCGAGTGTTGTTACTTTTTGATATATATAACAATGTGAAATTTAGTTAATATAATTATAAAGTGATAAGATCGAGAATCATTACTTTTTGATATATATAACTATGTAATGAGACGCTAAATTTTGTTTCTACAATATTATAGCCAAAGAATAAAATATTTTGTTATTTATGATTAATTTACTTACCATAACAAATATAATTATACATCCGACTAGGACCAATACCAAATTAAACGGATATAAATTAGTGGTTCAGGTGCTATATTGACTCAACCGGAAATTTTGTATTCTAATTTATTGATAGGGGTGTACATAAACCCGCTTAGCCCGCCTAATACGCAGCTACAAATGGTAAAAAAAAAAAATTATATCAACTCATAATAAATATGATTCTTTTGAGGCATTTCCTACGCCCTTTTTTTTTAATATTTGAAATTCCGTACTCTTTCCTCCCGTCTCCTCTTCCATTTTCTCTTCAAAATCCTGATTCCGTTCCTACATCTAAAAAATGGCTGGTGTTCCTGCACTATGCTCTTGATCAGTAGCTTACAAGTTGAATAATATCGTAAAAGCCCTTGGAAGAATTTGGGAAAAGATAAGGGATCTCCTTTAATCGTCATCTTTTCTAGAGGCTTCATGCAATGAGACATACACAGTGGGAAGAATTTTTATTTTATCAACCAAAAAGTGACGCATCTTGAATGTTTTCATGATCGGATTGTTAAAAGTGAATTGGAAAATCAACTGGTTCAAGGGTTAATGGTTCAACTATGGAGTCAATCACGGTTGAACCGGAAACATCATAATTATATCATAATATTATTAATTATAAAATAATAAATAATAAGAATAGTTTTAAAAGATATTTAGTTTTTTAAATTTACAAGACTCTTCAAACCCAATGGTTTATGTGATTCAAACACGGTTGGACTGGTTCACCGGTTCAACCACGATTTTTACCTGTTTTCGCAAAATATCATGATTTTCAAAAATGACTGGTTTTGGGAGCTGACTGAACCTCTCAATTGGACCGTCCAGTTCGGTCCGTACACAAAACAATGCCATGAGGCATGAAGTATACTTGTATCCAAAATAATTCACACAAATTTAATATCGAATATTTATTTGACAAATTGAATAGTAACACCAAGTGACCTCGCAATATAAATTTCAAACTTTTCCGACAGCTAGCAGTCCTCCCTATATTTTTAAATGCTTTAAAATAGAATAAATGTAGTTTCCAATATATATAATGCATATCTATCTTATGCTTTGATCATGGTACTTACTTAACTACCTTAACATGCATACTTGAAAAGGAAACTATTGATATCAACATTCATCCATTTTTTCACAAGAAAGAAGTAATTGCGCGGAGGACGGATAATTTTATCCCCGAATTTTATTCAACCAGACCAGTGTAACGAGAAAAAGAGTATTTTACATCCTTCCGTGTAATTGGTGTAACCTGTAAAGTTAAACGAAGTGATCAATCAAATAACAAATGTAATACACTTATCCATATAATTTGTTCGGTTTGGCTGTGAATTTTCCATGGAGAATTAGCAGCTTCCTATGAATATACACACATATACGTACACGCTCAACAATAACAGCAGAGCTATAGAAGCTCGAAGTCCAGCATCCCAACCTCCGCTACTGGTACTAGAAGTATAAGGGGTGTTTAGTACTCGGAGGATTATCAAAACACCTCTGGACTCTAAGTTGTTCCACCACTGCTTAACAAGATTCATCCATCTAATCCAAATGTAAATCTCACACACACACCTGCTTTACTTGGTCCATATACACATGCGAATAGAGTCACAAACAAATTAAAACAAGAATCAAAATCCAGAAAGATAAACGGAAAATTCTAACCCAAACCTGGCTCGGTCAGTCCTCAACTGATCAAATAGTAAGTGTATTACATTTGCTATTTAATAGGTCACTCACCCTAATTAAATTTTCCACAAACCACATGAGAAGTATGAAACACTCGCCCCTTCGTTACACCAATTTTGCCGAACCAGGATCGAGTAGGAAAGCGTAGGGGCCACCTTATTCCACCACAACAGTCATCTCTTTCCTTTGCAACAAAGTACAAATGTATTCCCCCCCCCCCCCCCCCCCCCCCCCCCCCCCCCTCCCTCTCGCTCTCTTTCTCTCTTCTTACTCCAAATATACCTAATCACAAATACTGCCACCTTCCACCATTTTCCTCCCATCTCTCTGGTTTCTCTCCATATTATTTCCATCTTCTCTTCTTAACTATATCTTCTCCATCTCTCTAAACTCCCATCACAATCGCCATACATTAATGGCTAGCCTTGTAGTTGAAGTTCTTGATGCCAATGATCTCATGCCTAAAGACGGCCACGGCAGCGCAAGCCCGTTTGTCGAAGTCGAATTCGAAGGGCAGCGTCAGAGAACTTCAACTAAACCAAAAAATCTCAACCCTTCTTGGAACGAGAAGCTAATTTTCAACATCAAGAGCCCCATATTCCTATCTAGTCAAACTGTTGAAGTTTTTGTTTACAATGATAACAAACATGGCTTACACAAGAATTTCCTCGGCAAAGTTCGAATATCCGGGATATCCATCAATCTTCGTGAAGAAGAAGCTGCAGTTCAGAGATACCCTCTTGATAAAAGAGGGATCTTTTCAAACGTAAAGGGCGATATCGCCTTGAAAGTATACGCCGTGCATGGAGATGGAGATGGAAATGGTGCAGCTCCAATGAAGGAGAACATTGATTCTAATAGTAAGTTCAATGATGAGTCCTACAACAAGGAAAATCATGACAAAACGAAGAAGAAGAAGAAGGAACGGGATTTAAGGACGTTTTACTCCGTGGGGGCTGCGCCTCCCGAAAGGCTTGATATTTTCGGCCTTGGTGGTGGTGGTGGTGGAGGTGGCGGTGCTCCTCCTTCGGCGGCTGCCAAATCAGGGCAGAAGCCCGAGTATGCAGTGGTGGAGACGAAACCGCCAGTGGCTGCAAGAATGGGGTATTGGGGGCGGGACAAGACCGAAAGCACTTATGATTTGGTGGAGCAGATGAACTTCCTCTACGTGAGGGTTGTGAAGGCGGCGGACCTTCCATTTAAGGACGTCTCCGGGAGCCTTGACCCGTACGTGGAGGTTAAAGTCGGAAACTACAAAGGTATAACCAAACATTTCGAGAAGAACCAACACCCCGTCTGGAACAGAGTCTTTGCCTTCTCAAAGGAGAGGATACAGAGCAGCCTAGTCGAAGTCACAGTAAAAGATAAAGATATTTCCAAAGATGACTTCGTGGGGAAAGTCACCTTCGACATCCCTGAAGTGCCGACACGTGTCCCACCCGACAGCCCCCTTGCCGCTCAATGGTACCATCTCTTGGACAAAAATGGAGGTTTGCTCAAAAGGGGTGACATAATGCTTGCTGTTTGGATGGGAACACAAGCCGATGAAGCTTTTCCGGACGCGTGGCATTCCGATGCTCATAGTGTGAATCAGGACAGCATGAACAACACGAGATCAAAAGTTTACTTCACACCAAGATTGTATTACCTCCGAGTCCATGTGATAGCGGCGCAAGACCTCCAACCGGCGGATACCTCCCGTCAGCTGGATGCAATCGTCAGGGTGGAGATCGGGGGTCAGGGGAGGACAACTAGACCCCCTTCTGTGAAGGGCAATAATCCAGAGTGGAACGATGAGCTCATGTACGTTGCATGGGAGCCGCTCGATGAGAACATCGTCGTGAGTGTTGAGGACAAAGATGTCGTGATTGGTCGGGTACTCATTCCGGCGCGAAGCGTACCGAAGAGAGCTGAAACCACTAAACAGGTGGACGCGATTTGGTACGCTCTTCAGAAGCTTTCGATCGTGGAGGATGTTGGAGGGGAGAAGAAGGATAAATTCGCAAGCAGGATTCTTCTGAGGATCAGCATCGACGCTGGCTATCATGTTCTTGACGAGCCGCTGCATTTCAGCAGCGATCTTCAATCCTCAGCCGGGCAGTTACGAAAGAGCCCTGTCGGGATTCTTGAAGTCGGGATCTTGTGTGCCAAGAATCTCCAGCCGATGAAGGGCAAGGAGGGGAAACTAACAGATGCATACTGTGTGGCGAAATACGGGAACAAATGGTGCAGGACGAGGACGCTGCTGAACAACCTGCATCCTCGTTGGAACGAACAATACACGTGGGATGTGTTCGATCCTTACACGGTGTTAACTGTCGGGGTCTTCGACAACTGCCACATTGGTGGCGGCGACAAGAAGGATCAGAGGATCGGGAGGGTGAGGATCAGGCTGTCGACCCTCGAAACAGAGAGGGTCTACACGCATTCGTATCCAATGCTCGTCCTAACTCCCTCCGGGCTGAAGAGGAACGGGGAGCTGCATTTGGCGATACGCTTCACGTGCACGGCGTGGGCGGCGATGATGGTGCAGTACGGGAAGCCATTGCTTCCCAAAATGAACTATGTCCTGCCAATATCGATCAAGCACACGGATCTTATGCGGCATTGGGCAACGAGCACGGTGGCAGGGAAACTCGCGAGGGCGGAGCCGCCCCTGAGATCAGAAGTTGTTGAGTACATCAACGACGTGGATTATCATCTGTTTAGCCTCAGGCGGAGTAAAGCCGTCTTCCACCGGGTGATGCTGCTGGTTAATGCGATCCAATACATCAGCAACTGGTTTTATGGTATCTGTATGTGGAAGAACCCCATCACCACGATCCTCGTTCACATCCTGTTCCTGATCCTCGTCTCCTACCCCGAGCTGATTCTGCCCACGTTTTTCCTCTACCTCTTCGTGATCGGGCTGTGGAACTACCGCCTCAGGCCAAGAACGCCGCCGCATGTGGATGTTCCTCTCTCCGAGGCGGAGGATGCTAAGCCGGATGAATTGGCAGAGGAGTTCGATACGTACCCGACCTCGAAGTCGCTGCATTCCGACATTGTGAGGATGAGGTATGATCGGCTGAGGACTGTGGCGGGAAGAGTTCAGGGCGTGACGACGGATATGGCAATGCAGGGGGAGAGAGTGCTGTCGTTGTTGAGCTGGAGGGACCCGAGAGCAACGACCATATTCATGGCGTTTTCGTTGATTTGGGCTGTTTTCCTTTACATTACTCCTTTCCAGATTGTTGCTTTGGTGATCGGGCTTTTCGTTCTGCGCCACCCGAGGCTCCGGTACAAGACTCCGCCGATACCGGTGAATTTCTTCAAGAGATTGCCGTCGAGATCAGACTCGCTTCTCTGAGATTCAAGAAACTCTCCTGGGAAATAAGTTGAACAAGTGATCTGCATGAGAAGAAAGAGTAAAGTTTCCAGCAGTTTTTCATGTATTCAGCACATTCTTTTTTTCTTTTCTTTTTCTGCTCTCTACTTTCTTGTGTGTTTCTCTGATTTTGATAAATAGCATTCCATATTTTATTGAATAAGATGGACAAATAAAGTGCAAATATTACAAATCGATCTGGAGAATTCAGGCAAAGAAAGCAATAATTGTTCCGTTTTGTACCGTGTTCAGTCAAAGAAAGCAATACATGTTCCGTTTTGTACAGTGTCCCATGTCTCCGTACTCATGTTAAATTCCTAAATTCCCAGTTGTTGAACGCATGATCACTACAAAATTGCGTATATAACATATCCCATCTGAACGTAGCAAGAATTCCAGATTCTAAAACTCAGGCAAAGTAAAAAATAAAATTACAGCACAATATCTTGAATTCAAAATTTTAACAGTCGTGCAGAAACTATTTATCCGGAAAATAGAATAAAATACATCGTCAACGAGCATATAGCTACTCCGAGAAGTAGTATTCGATGCAGACCAAACTCACGCACTTCACGAGAGATATCTTGCTTCTCATTCAATTCTTGCATCGTTTCGTTCTCCATCTTTCCACGTGAGTTACTCTTCCGCTTTCTGAGTAACCATCCGACCAGCTTTTGGCTTCTGTTGTCGACTGAGACAGATTTTCCTTCAGTTTCGGTGCATCCACTTGTCAGTCCACAGGCGCACGTTTCTGTCTCTTTTGAGCAGCAGTTTTCTGAATCATTCGAACACGCGTATTTTTCGATAGAGGTAGGACTTTTACGGACATTGGAACTTTTAGTAAGAATCTCTACCACCTCTCCAAAAACCGACCATCTCCCAACAGATGTTATTTTCACCATTGCTGAAGTTCCCAACATGCTTTCAGGGCCAACGACTAGCACCTGAATATATCCCTTTGTGTGACCGACCTACAGAAACAAACATATTACATTATAGTCGGTGAAGTGGGTGGTAATGGAAATGCCTTCATACATTGTGGCTGAAATTTCAGCTTAGAGGGAGTTTCTCAAATCTCAAGTTTATTTTAGGGGAGATTATACTAACATACTAGAGGTCTAATTACACAAACTTGCCCTGAGGTTTGAGAAATTACAAAAAACCCTATGCCGTAAATGAGGTTTGGCCAATGCATGCTATTACCAACATAAATTTAAATTAAAATATTGATTAGTAAGTGTCCAGCAAAAAATAGGGTATCCATAAAAATTAGCTTATATAAAGAGCTTCTGTAAGCTAAGATGATCTTACCAAGTGGCTTCCATCTGCGGCTACATCAGTAATCCATATCCTCTCTAGTTTGCCTTCCATTCCAATGTATGGTGTAAACGACTCAAATACAGTGGTCAACTCCCGACTCCGTTTCTTCACTATATTACTAGGAACCTTTTTCATTCTAGCAGCAGGTGTTCCTGTTTGAGACACAAAATCAGAAACCGGACACAGTACTCCAAGGTGATCGAATTATTCCAAGGAATTAGCACAGTTTGAGCCCGATCAAGTACCATAAAAGATAATATGCATAAATATTTTTGATTGGATTAATACAACAAAACTAACCAGGGCGAGGATAGAATTGCGAAATGTGCACTTGAGGAAACTTGTACGCCTTGATAAGGTCAACCGTCTCTTCAAAATCTTCATCCGTTTCCCCTGAGAAGTTGAAAGATACACAATGACCACACAGAAATATGACCAACAATAAGCACGGAAGTTAACAACAAATACAAGAAAAATCAATCGAATATAAGAAACTCATTGAAAAATTACCAGGAAATCCGCATATAATATCAGTTGCTATTTGCATTCCAGGAACCAGTTCCATCAATGTATCAACCACTTTCTTGAACTCACCAACAGTATATTCCCGGTTCATTGCCTGAATACCAATATTATCGATAAGTTAAAAGGCATCATAAGATTATGAATTGTATATGATAGACAAGCTCATCTCATATGAAAGGGCAGGTTAGTAATTACAGTCAAGACAGCATCACTTCCTGACTGAACAGGTACATGAAGAAAAGTATACACACAAGGGTGGCGCAAAACATCAGCTATCTCTTTCAAATGCTCAAGAATATAAGGAGGGTTAGTCATTCCAATTCGCAGCATTGTGCTTCCATCTGATGGAAGCTCTGCTACTAAAGAATTCAATAAAATTGGAAGATTCACTCCAATGTCACGACCTGACAATAAACAAGTCAACATCTTAAGCTTTTACATATAGCATTTTTCGATAATTGTATTGGAAGTAATTACAATTGCACAATTCATCTTCTTTTACAAATTGTTTCAATTGTCAATTCAGCAATATTACCATATGCACCAGTGTCTTCACTACTTAACCAGATCTCCTTGACCCCATCGGCTATAACATTTTTCACACGACCAACCTATGATGTAAGTTTTCATAAGAGTAAAATTACTTCATAAAGTACGTGACAATTCAAGTTATTCCACATGATTATCCATGAATTTACTTACAAGGCTATCGACAGTGTAGCTTCCCAGATGACCACGAGCATGTTTTGTCTTGCAATAAGTGCAAGCACCTAAACAACCAACATTAATTGGAAGAATCTCAACGAACTTATTTTTCCTAACCTGGTTAAAGGGGGAAAAGAATACAGAAATGAACTTACAAACTCAATTAACAAATGATGGTTGATTAAAACTGGTAAACAAACACCCAAAAGTTTGTGATATACTGAATTTGAAAAGAAGAGAGAGAAAGAGAGAGAGAGAGAGAGAAAATCACCTTGGGGAGGTCAAGGGTTGGCAATTTCCTCCGAGTCAGTAGGCGGACCTCATGACCTTTGAGGGTCTCCTCAACAACTTCTACAACTCGATCAATTTGTTGAACTCCAACAATACTTACTCCTTCAAGCTCCTTCATATTACGGCTTCCTTGAGGAACACATCCAGCAACTACTAGAGGCTTTTTTGCACTTTTACATTTAGTTATAAGTGTTTCCATAGCGGACTGACTGGGGGACTTAACTGTACATCTGCAAAACACAAGTCATGAATAAACTGGGAAGCAACTCAAAACCGAAGGTTTGACACATGAAATTTCTCAAACATGTAACTAGTTAGTAGAACTTGAAATGACTATTGATGCCATTAAAACACAGTAAATACTTCATGTGAAGCCTTAATCCTAATAGATATCATGGGAAAGTTAGTTAAAAGAGCAAATGTCATAAGCCATGAACATGGAGAAGCAAGAGCACCTATTAACTGTGCAAGCAAAAGACAACTGAGAACATCATGAGTAGTTATTTCACTAACACATAATTATGAGCCACAGATGACGAACTCGGTGAAAAGTAACAGTTAATTATTAACTTATTGAAAAAGCACCCGCAAATAAGAAATAATTGGGAACAAATAAAATTGTCTTCTTGGTCTTCTTGCAGAACAATCACAAACAAAAAAGAGGAATACATCATTTACAATTATATCCACTTTGCAGGCATGAAGAGAAGAACCTAAAACATAGTTTTATTTGATAGAAACAAAAATTGAAAATAAACTTCTCATTTAGAGTAACAAAGAAGAATCAAATTTGTTCATGTACACAAACCAGTCATATTTAGATAAATTTCTCACTGTGTAAGACAAACAAAAGTAAGACTGAGAATGGGGCTCACGTGTTTATAAGCCAAAGGTCTGCTTCATCTTGATTTTCACTCAAATTGTATCCAAATGCTGAAAGCTGTCCCGCCATATACTCACTATCACTCTGAAAATTCGAGCGTGAAAATTGTGTCAAGTTAGAAACAAACAAACCTGACTACATTTTGTTAAAGCAACTACCCCTAGAAGACAAAGTAAAGTAATCGGGATCAAGAATTACTCGTTATATCATTTAGATTGTGATGTTAAATAACTCAAGCAGCAACAGTACAAGCTTCCCATCTTTCATCCACATTAGCCTTTTACAGTAAAATCTTGTGTTTAACTAGTAGGAGGTGGCTCAATCAAACATCACTTATGGAACATTCAGAGAAAATGTTGGTCTCCCTTCAACATTTGTATTTATATATATTGAAACTTCAAATCATGATGCTTCTAAGCTACATG
Organism: Lantana camara; assembly: GCA_037501455.1. Classification (NCBI taxonomy): domain Eukaryota; kingdom Viridiplantae; phylum Streptophyta; class Magnoliopsida; order Lamiales; family Verbenaceae; genus Lantana; species Lantana camara. The sequence continues at coordinate 20,546,720 of CM074855.1, read as the reverse complement.
AGCTTTTCTACTCTACAATTTGGAAAGTCTACTCTCCTGTCATCCTCCTAGCAGATACGTCATGGTTACCACATAATATTGCAAAGCTTGCATTTCATCGACTCCCAGATTACTGGAGCACAACTCGAGAAAACTTTTCTCAAGGACAACCAACTCATTTTCCTTATCAATTAACTCGACCCAGGTTACATTTTCTCTTTGAAGTCGTGTGTTTCTGAATCAAAAGGTTAAAATGTGCATGTGATTGATGGTTTTAGTTTTACATGGGCTATGCAATCTAAGAAGAAGCTATAATTATGTTTCTTCTAATTACATTGGAAAATCTAGTTAAGAATGTTATCAAATACACTAATATCTGATAATTTTCAATTCATCTGGAAGCCTAACTAAACTAAGAATTAAATCACTCTATTAAAACACAAACCAGAGCACAAAAATGGGGGGAAATTGGAATGGATTAAAAGTTTACCTGATTATGTGAGCACCCAAACGTCTTAATGTAGATTGTCTGCATATGATACAATTCAATTAAACATACAAAACCAAAACCCGCTCAAATCAAGTTAACAGAGACAGGGTAATTTAAACAGAATCTAACAGAGCAAGCTTAAGAATAACTAGGTAGGAAGAAAGACGCACCTGAGTGCCAGGGATTTTGGCAGTGTTATAGCTCTTGAGAGAATCTTGAAGAGCATTGTTCTTCTTTTTCTGCCTTGGTTTGACACCGACTGAAGCTGCCACCGGCAGCCGGAACCCAGGCGGCGCTCCGTCGCCTCCGCCGACCAACAAATCCTCTATGTCTTCCATTTTGGTATTCGTCCGGGAAGAAGCAGAGAATAAGTGCGTAGATTTTACTTCCAAGTTTTGGTGGGGGGGTTTGCTAATTGGGCCGAATTGGGCTGAATTTAAATGGGTCAATAAGTATGGGTCCGCTGGAGCGAAAATTATATTATTGGGCCTCGGCCTAATTAATTGGAGAGTTAATTCGGGACGCTCCAATCTTGATTCGATTCCTTTGGCTCTTACTCTAGGTGCGTTTTGTCACATACCCTTTGAATTAAAGTGATTGTCCCTTAACATTTTTAAAATAAATATCACACTTAACCTTCTTTTACCTGTACAAATCTTATCATGACAGATTTCAAGTGTAACGTCCCGTGTTTTCGTACCAGGTACGCTCGCCACACGTGTGCGTTTAAGTGTTAGAGTTGTTGGCATGCTTTAGGATTTTGTGTCTAATTGATTTATATGATTAATTTCCTAATTGTCTATGATGGGGCCCTACCCACCTAGGACACGTGGTCAGCCCTAGAGGAGTTAGAATGATATACAACTAACTTATGACGAGCTGTGTGAGGAGCTCGCTGTCTGAGCTCGCTCTGTCAAGGTCGTATAAGTTGCAAGCACTGTTCTCTGGGCAAGCTCGGGTACGACGAGTTGTATACGGAGCTCGCTCGATACGTTCGCTCCTCGGACTCTATTTACGGAAGGACACTTAGGTAGTTACAAACTTCACATTATGACTTGATGGAGAAGGGAAAGAGTCCTGAGGATAGACACGAAAGAAGACGAAGTGATAAGATAGAATCCAATACGGAATCGGAGACGTAGTAAACCCTAATAGGACTCCGGGTCTATATAAGGGGAGTTTAGTCACTATGAAGACACACCACAAAATACGAGAGAAAAGAAGAGAGAGGTAGATAGATTCGGCGAGTACTCATCAGTCTATGTGATTATTTTAATTGTAATTTCATTTTAATTCTATTTCATTTCATTTCATTTTTCATTATTCTAACATATGCATATTTCATACATTCATATTATAACATATTATATATATATATATATATATATATATATATATATATATATATATATATATATATTTATATATCTATCTTTACACTTATACTAAATTTCATAAGATTAACATTTCAATTATTTCATGCATTTTATATCTATCTTTACACTTATACTAAATTTCATAAGATTAACATTTCAATTATTTCATGCATTTTCATGAAACATGTGCATGAAATAATTGAAATGTTAATCTTATGAAATTTAGTATAAGTGTAAAGATAGATATATATATATATATATATATGTATAACTTGCCCTACACTAATACACTTGATCCGCCCTGGAAATGGTTTAGCTGAGTTGGGGGTCTAAATGGCAATCTCGGGTCGATCAGTCAAGAATTTGTAGAGTGGGCTCTTTAATCGATCTGAAAACACTCAAAACAAACGTGAGCTCAAAGGCCAAATTGGGGACTTGGGGTGGGACCCAAGTTTGGCACTCCGACGCTCAAGTCAGTGGGGGATTCTTAGAGAGAGAAATAAATGCTGTAGGAGCGAAATAAATGTTGTAGGAGCGAAATAAATGCTCTTAAATCGCTTACCAAACACTGTTCAAGACTTGGGTATTTATAGTCAGGAGCAATTAACACAGTAGTGTGTGTACCGCGACTATGCATTAAATGCTCTGCAGTCGATCGGGTCGTTTGTCGGACGCCTGAGCGGGTGCCTTGGGGTCGAGTGTACTTTGTTTCCCTTTTGGGCGTAGACATGTACCGGAAGCATTAAATGCACTGTAGCGCGTCTAGCCGTGGTGAATCGGGGAGTTACACGTGTCCCGACAAGGATGCTTTATGGCATCTTGTCGCCAGGTGACGTAGGATCTCGATCCGATAGATCGAGGTCAAGCGGGTCGTGATGAAGCATGTCCGTAATGGGGGACCCGTTAGTGGGATCGAGTTCGACCCCAACCCTTGTGTGGGACAAGGACGGTGCATACGTTGCTCCCATGCGGGAATAAGGATGGACCGTCCGTTGCGGATTATGGGATCGGATCGATCACTTGAGGTGTACGGGACCGGATCGACCCGCTTTTGGGAGAGGGATCGGATCGATCCCTTGAGGCTCATGGGATCGGATCGATCCGCTTTTGGCAGAGGGATCGGATCAATCCATTGAGGCTCATGGGATTGGATCGATCCTTGAGGTGTACGGGATCGGATCGATCCCTTGAGGTTCATGGGATCGGATCGATCCTTGAAGCCTAGGGATCGGATCGGATCGGATCTCGCCTTGAGGGATCGATCCCATTTGGGGGTAGGGATCGAACTTGATCCGTTAAAGCTTAGCGGATCGGGTTCGATCCGTTGATCCGTTGGCGAGGGGACGTTGGTCCGCTTGAGGTGGCGTGATGTCCAAGTGCCTTCCTCTAAGGCGTGCCACGTGGCTCGGCCATTTTATGCCATATCAGAGGCCCCCCAAATTACCGGCGTGAATTTTCGCGTGGGTAATTTTCATCGCTTCGGTGATAGCCTTCACGCCCCGATACGTCAAGTTCGGTCTTTTAGGTAATAATGACAGCATCGTTTCGCGCTTCGAGGAAAAGCAACACGGTCCTCTAGGCATAAAAAGCTGCTTCGTTTCGCGCTTCGAGGGGAGTGGGTGGCTCGGCCTTCTAGGCGCAATAATGGCCAAGGCACGCGGATCGAGGGGTCACTTTTTTCCTTCCTATAAATATGAGGGCACCCAATTTCTCATTCCACACCTTTCCCTTCCAAAGAATCGATCCCTCCCCCTGTCCATTCCGTTCGGGTCAACCATCAAGGGATCATCCTTAGGGCGGAAGTAGAAAGGTAATTTTGTCGATTCTTCCGCCCCCCTTTTTCTTAGTGTGAGCTATGTCGAGGGCTCCGTACATGTGTGTTGTTTCTGACGACGAGGGCGAAGTGGACGAACCGTTTACTCCGTCCGCGGATTGGTCGGGCTCGTCGAGCGGAGCTCCACCGCTGTCGAGTATGGACTTCGGGTCTTTTTTTTATTTTTCCACGGAGCCCGGGGCTTGTCCACCCTTGGCGAGTAGAGAGGCGCAGGTCTCGTCTTCAAGGCGTCCGCGTCAAATCGCCGTCGAGGAGCCGGAGATGGAGGAGGAGGATGAAGATGAGGGTGAGGATGAGGATGAGGATGAGGAGCCACAGGAGCCCCTCGTTTCGAACCCACGACCAGGTCGGTCGGGTCATGTTTACCGGACACTGATCGACGTCGCCCAGAGGGCGTCGACGATGTCTGCTCGCGACTTCCGCGAAATATGCAATTGGTGTGGCGGGATGCCGGCAGGCATGATGCCTCGGTTGCCCTTCGAGGGAGAGACAGTGGGAGCCCCGTCAACTAAACATTCGTTCGGACTCTATTACGCGACAATGAGGCATGGGTTTCGGTTTCCGACTCACCCACTCGTTTCGACATTCTTCAACCGGGTCAACTTGTGTCCGGCCCAACTTGTTCCGAATTCGATCGCCTTGATGTACAGCGCGGTTGTCATATTGAGATGCTTGGGGTTCGAGCCGTGTTTTGAGGCTCTTGGGGAATTTTTCATCCTTGTCAACTCCTCTAAGTCTGGGGAGGGTTATTACTACCTCCAAGCCCGGCCGAACCGAAAGCTCGTTAACATCCCGATCACATCAAACGGGAGTAGATGGAAAGAGAAATTCTTCTTCATCGACTGTCCGATGTCTCTTCCTTTTCGCACGTCGTGGACCACCAAAGAACCTAAAAAACTACCGACGAAGAGGGCCGACTGGTTACATAGTGATTCCAATTTCGAGCTTTTGACCGACCTGGGCTCTCTCGACCCCACGTACCTGACAAGGACGTCCCACTTAATCGAGACGGGTCTGATTCCGGGGTCGAGGTTGCGCAATTTCCATTTTGGTGAGCCTCCGCCTCCGGGCTGACCCGCTCGATCGGGTCTTGTCACTTGCGTGCGTGTGTGGTGTTCTCCTTTGGGTTTTTTTTTTTTCCGCCTCGGATCGACTGTCGTGAGACGCGTCGGATCGAATAAATATGCGAGAAGCGTCGGATCGAAGCCATACGCGGGACGCGTCGGGTCGATCTCGACGCATTGTTCGCATCCTCTCCTCCTATTCGAATATATTTTATTTATTATTTATTTGTTGGATACTGACCAACCCTGATCCGCTCTTGTAGGTTTGAACATTCTCGCCATAAGTCGATTGGAGCGGCTAAGGAAAAACTTGAAGTTGGATAAGAACGACCCCATTCCCCAGGCCGAGCGGGAGGCGGTCGAACGATCGATATCCGCGATAAATGACTATCTGCCCGAGCCCCAGGACTTGGCCCCGCGGTCTCATCGGCAGGCTCTCTCGATCCCTAGATCTCAAGATCAGGCCCCTGAAGAAGTATACGGGGCGGGGCAAGCATCGGACGCGTTCGAACCCGACCTCGTGGACCCCGAACAAGTAATTGATTTGGATCACTTAGATCTCTATTTCGATCCCGACACCAATCTTCATGATCTGACTCTTCTTCAGGAGGCACAACTAGGAGCAGGTAGGCGCCTGCGCAAACGGAAGAAGAAGGGGCTGGCGGAGGAGGTCGATCCCGAGATCGACCCCGAAAGCGGGTCGGACGTGGAAGCGAAGGTGCTTGATTTTCAACAAACTGCTCCTCCGAGGTGGCCAGGCGGGCTCGAACGGAGGAAGGAAGACGGATCGCTATGGAACCTTGGGGTCGGCCAACCCGATGTCACTCTGCTGGCCTCACTATTCAACACAAATTGTGTGATCGAGGAGCAGAAGGCGCTTTTCAAGGAGCCTCGCGATCATCAAAGATATCGCGTCTGCAAAGTCGTTTACAGCGTATGTACCCCTTCGTACATTTCCCTCTGTCGATCCATTGTCTTGTTGATCTAATTATCATTTCTCATCAACAGGAGCTGATGTCGTGCGTCTATAACGCTTTTCAGAGGGCGGACGTTTTTGAGTCCGAAATGATCAAGTACAAGGAGAAATATAAAGCCGCTAAAGTTGTGCTGAGGTCGACCAACGCGGAGAGGTTAGCTGAGCTCCAAAGTCGGCTCGACGAGGTGTTGTCGATGCAGAGCCTTCGCGAGGAGGAGGCACGGGTGCGCGCGGTAGAGTTGCAGAGCGCTTTGGAGCAGATCCAGACCGTGGAATCGAACCATGCGGCCAAACTAAGGGCAATCCAGGCTGAAACCAAGGAGAAAGTCCAGCAGGCGAAGGCCGAGGGTTGGGACGCGGGTCGAGCGGCCGCCTTGGCAGAAGGACAAGCAAAGATCGATACTATGATTGAGTCTTTCCATAATGCCAAGACCGGGATCGAGCGGTACGCCGTCCGGGAGTTCGTTGAGGGGCCCGCTTTTGACGAGGCGAACTCGGTCATGGGCGGGGTTGATCTGGAGGCCGGCTTTAGGCTCGCTTGTAATCAGTTCAGGAAGCGAGGTATCATCCCAGAAGGCTTCAGCGATCCAGAGATTGGCCTACAGCACCCCGACCCCTATCCGGAGTCGGAAGAGGAGGAACCCGAAGCTCCCGTCGATATCGATTGGCCTAACCATAAGTACGGGTTTGCGGTCGACATGTCATTCGCAAGAAGGGATAAGAGAGCCCCTGAGTACGAGCTCCCTCCTCCGATCGACATCGAGAGCTTCCTACCACCGACCCGACGGGGTCGTAATAAGTCTGGTGCCTCGGGCTCTTCACCGCACTCGCAAAATTAATCTGTTGTTGTTCTCCTTTTTCTTAAATAATTTTGAGACAATTTTATTCAACCCAACAGCTGGGGATGTCGCCGTATTATTATCGCGTTGTCTTATTCTTACGCTTTATTTCCATTACGATATTCTTCGGGTTGCATGTATGGTGCGGTGGGTCGGGTCCGATCCCCTGGTGCATTGGGATGGACTTTGATCCCGAATCTCGCGAGTGATCGAATCGATCCCATTTGTCGTTAGGGATCGAGTTCGATCCCGTTTGGTAGTAGGGATCGAGTTCGATCCTATTTGGGGTTAGGGATCGAATACAATCCCCAATTGTGCGGGGCTTGTATTCGCTCCCAATTCACCCTGGGATCGATTTCTATCCCGTTGGGGTCGGGCGAGATCCGAATACGGATCGCGTTTGATCCAATGGGGCTAAGCGGGTCAAGTCCGATCCCTACTCGTAGGGGATTCGAGTTTGGACTCCCCCGCCCAAAGGGGTTTATTCGATGTTAATCCCGCTCCCGTCGGGTCGTTGAACGACCTCGTTGGATTTAGGGATTTGTTAGTACGAGAAGATAACTAAGAAATTAACAGCAAATGTCGTCACCTCCCCCGAGATAGCATGATCGTGGATCGAATGCATGATAGATACACAGGGTGTTAACATTATCAAATTTGATAGAACGGATCGAACTCGATCCAAAGATGGGATCGGAACCGGGCTTTGAATGCGCTCCGGTTCGATCAACTATACAAGATAGGAAATTTTAAACGTAAAACTTTTTCAGATTGTGTGCGTTCCATGGTCTTGGTAGGGGCACCCCGGCCATGTCTTCAAGCTTGTACGCCATATTTTTGCTTACTTTGGTAACCCGGTACGGACCTTCCCAATTGGGCTCGAGCTTTCCCACATGCTGGAGGACCTCTACCTTTTTTAACACTAGATCCCCGATCTGGAATGCGCGGGACCTGACGCGTTTGTTGTATGATCGGGTTGCGGCTGCCTTGTATTGCTTAATCTTTTGGTACGCTCGTTCCCGCTTTTCCTCAATCAGGTCCAAGTCATCGGATCGATTTTCGTTATTTCTATCGAGCTGGTACTGACTGACGCGGGCCGTTTCGTGTAATAACTCCGATGGGATCACAGCCTCTGACCCGTATATCAGGGAATAGGGGGTTTGCCCCGTTGGCGTTCTGGGGGTCGTTCTATAAGCCCAAAGGACCCCGTCGAGTTCGTCCGCCCACGCTCCCAGCTTGGCATCGAGACGGGTCTTCAAATTTTGAATGATGATCCGGTTGGTGACTTCGGCTTGGCCATTCGTTTGAGGGTGGCCGACGGTGGTGAACCTGAGGTCGATTCCGATATCCCAACAGTAGCTTTTGGTGTTCTCGCTTCGGAACTGGGGCCCATTGTCACAGATGAGAACCCTCGGGACCCCGAAGCGGCAGATTATACTCTTCCAGAGGAAATTTCTTATCACCGCATCAGTTATCTTTGGGACTGCTTCGGCTTCGACCCATTTTGAGAAGTACTCGACGGCTACTATGGCGAAGCGTTTTTGCCGAGGGGCCAAGGGGAAAGGCCCAATAATATCGATCCCCCATTGATCGAAGGGCCATGAGACATCGATCGCGATCATGGTTGCGGGATGTGCGTGTATGAGGTTGCCGTGTTTTTGGCACTTGGGGCATCTCATTGAGTGCAGCTTCGCGTCTTGGACTAGGGTCGGCCAGAAATACCCGCTTCTTAAGATTTTGCGAGCTAGGGCTCGACCCCCTAAGTGGTTCCCGCAGTTCCCTTCGTGGATTTCTTCTAACACATCTTTGGCCTGACTCGGGCGGAGACACCTTGGCGGTGGACCTGTGAATGATTTCTTGAACAATCTCCCTTCGTGGTCCAGTAGGTATAGCAGCGAGCGATATTTCATCCGTCTGGCCTCTAAGCGGTTTTGGGGTAGTGTCCCGTCCTTTAGGTAGGAAACTAAACTGTCCATCCAACACGGCTCCTCCGGGTCGATCGTCGTGACATCGATCCGATCCGCGTCGATGACCCGACCGGGTGAAACGTGAAACAAAATGGTCCCGTCTCGGGTGCCTTGCAGGCCATTCGCAAGTTTGGATAGTGCGTCCGCTCGCGCGTTTTCTTCGCGAGGGACTTGCTCGATCCGAAATTCTTTGAATTTTGATGCCAAATCTTTAACCATCTTGAGATAATTCGCCATTGATTCTTCTCTTGCTTCATATGTGCCATTGACCTGTCCCGCGACAAGCTGGGAGTCGGTCACAACTGCCAATCTGTTGACCCGATGCTCTGATGCGAATTTCAATCCCACGACAAGTGCCTCGTATTCCGCTTCGTTATTGGTGGCCTTGAAGTCGAGGCGGACGGAAAAATCGAACTGTGTACCGTCCGAACTGACTAATGATATCCCTACCCCTCCCCCCTTGGAGGTCGACGAGCCGTCAACGTACATTGTCCAACTCAAGGGATCGGGGGTGTCCTTTGTGGGCATTGTGTTCTTTTCGACTAAGAAGTCAGCCAGAACTTGAGCTTGTTGGGCGATGCGGGGTTGGAAAGTGATGTCGTGTTCACTCAACTCCACTGCCCATTTCATCATTCGACCCGAGACGTCGGGTTTGGACAAGACCTGCCTGAGGGGTTGATCGGTTAGTACCACGATCGGGTGCGCCTGGAAATAGGGGCGTAACTTTCGAGCCGCATGTATCAGTGCGAAGACGAACTTTTCGATCTCAAGGTAGTTCCGCTCTGCCCCATGCAAGATTTTGCTCAGATAATAGATGGGCATGTGCTTTCGATCCCTAATGGCGACGAGGACCGAACTAAAAGTTTCGTCGGAAAGGGAGAGATAGAGGTACAAGGTCTCCCCTTCGTTGGGCTTGGCCAACAACGGTGGAGATGCCAGGTACTCTTTAAGTTGTTCAAAGGCTCTATCACACTCCTCATTCCATTCGAACTTTTTTAAGTTCCGTAGTATCTTGAAGAAGGGGAGGTTCCGTTCGGATGATCTGGATATGAACCGATTTAGGGAAATGATCCGACCTACTAAAGACTGGACTTGTCTTATACAATCGGGTCGAGGTATGACCCGGATAGCCTCGATCTTTGCTGGGTTCGCCTCTATCCCACGCTGGCTAACCATATACCCATGGAATTTCCCTCCTTCGACCCCAAAGGTGCACTTGTCCGGGTTGAGCTTCATATCATATCTCCTGAGGATTTCAAACGCACGACCCAAATGGATGAAGTGATCACAAGCCCGCTTGCTTTTCACGATCATGTCGTCTACATAGACTTCCATTGTTTTACCGATCTCCTCTTTAAACATTTTGTTCACCAATCTCTGGTAGGTCGCCCCCGCATTCTTGAGACCAAATGGCATTACTTTAAAGCAATAGATGCCCTTGACTGTTATAAACGCGGTGTGGGGTCGATCCTCGGGTGCCATGGAGATCTGGTAATATCCCTGGAAGGCGTCCATCATGCTCAGCATCTCACAACCAGCTGTCGAGTCGACGAGCTGATCGATCCGAGGGAGCGGGTATGGGTCTTTTGGACATGCCTTGTTTAGATCCGTAAAATCGTTACACATCCCCCACTTGCCACCCGTCTTTTGTACCAGGACTACATTACACAACCAATCGACGTATTGGGCTGGGGTCACGTAACCCGCATCGAGCAATTTATTCACTTCGGCCTCGATGATCTCGTTCCGCTCTTTGCTTTGAGTTCTCAGCTTCTGTTTGATGGGTCTGTGAGTGGGATCGAGACCGAGGCGATGGCAGATCACCTTCGGGTCGATCCCCACAATATCCTTCGCAGTCCATGCAAACACGTCTGTATTTTCTTGGAGGAACTCAATCATCATCATCTCGTGCTGGGGGTTCATGTTGGCCCCGATCTTCGTTGATTTGTTGCTGTCGTTCGGGTCGAGGGGTATGTGTTTCAAAGAATCAGAAGGCTCGATCCGACCCACTGCTTTCCTCTTTTGAGCTACGCGGGATCCTTCGGCGCCTACCGTGGGCGCAGCGAGATCGAGATCTGAGCTCGTGTAAGTCTGGAGATCCAGGCATTCGCCCGCATCTTTCTCCTTATCTTTCGGCTCCTTAAGGGTGATCGCATAACATGCCCAGCTGTCCGGGACGTCACACTCCACTTCACCGACTCCGTTAGGGGTTGGCATTTTCAACTTCTGGTGGTAGGTGGAGATTATGGCTCTGAATTGGATGAGGCCGGGTCGACCAAAAATCATGTTGTAAGCAAGGGGCATGTTTACCACAACGTACTCGACCTCTTGGGTAACTCGCTGAGGTGATGTTCCCATCGAAGTGAGCAGTTTGATGCGCCCAAGCGGGATAACCTGGGATCCTCCGAAGCCGGACAGGGGCGTTCGGATCGGGTCCAATTTCAAGTTATGCAGTTTCATTTTTACAAGCGTAGAGTAAAGGATAATGTTCGTGCTACTTCCATTGTCAACAAGGCATTTGGTTACATTGTAATTAGCCACTCCCAAGGTCACCACCATCGGACAACTAGGCGTTTCGCCCTCCCGATGTGGGCCCGAGCGGCTATCATTCTCGCTAAAGCTAACCTCCTGCCTCTCCCACTCTTTGTTTTGTTCGATCTGGAGGACCTCCTCGCGGGGTCCGTTGTATTCTTGAGCCGCCCTCCGGATATTTTTCTTCCTCGCAGCATTGGAGTCTCCACCCTCATGTCCCCCGGCAATCATGTAGATAGTGCCGTTGGTTTGGGGGTTGTCCTCAGTCCTCTCGAGGGCTGCTTCCCGGATCTTCTGGAAGGGGATCGAGATCGATCCCGGGGGGGTTCCTGGCTTCGACCGGCTTTCTCAGAGTAGTGGTCTATCTTGCGAACGAAATCCTTTAGATGCCCTCCTTGGATGAGTCTCTCGATCTCGTCACGAAGGGCGTTACATTCCTCAGTGGTGTGACCCCACTGCTGGTGGTACCCGCAAAACTTGCCTGACTTCTGGGCTTTGGGGCCTTCTCGGATCGTTTTGGGCTTATTCAGGAGTTTCTTGTCCATGACCGTGAAGATCTGTTGGACAGTTGCATTGAGGGGAATATAGTTCCTCCGATCGATTTGGGCCGGCGGATCGATTTTGCCCTTCGATTTTTTGAGCTCGAACCCCTTCCGGGTCGGGGTCGAGTTCGATCCGTAGTGATGACTTTCGGGAGCGGGCAAAGGAGCGGGCCCATGAGCTAACGCCATTTCCTCGACCCGCATGAACCCATGGGCGAGGTCCTGGATTTCGGTCAGGTTCTTGGGGCCGGCCCTGACTATCTCATCCGCCCACAGGCGGTTGCGCAGCGCTCGATGGACGACCGGAAGCAGGGTGTCCATCGTCGGGTCCTCGACCCGAACCACCTCCCTCGAGAATCGGGTGAAGAAGTCTCGAAGGGATTCCCCATTTTCTTGTCGGAGGTTGTTGAGGTAAGAAGGAGGCAGTTTTTCCCCCGCCATGGAGGAGAAGTGAGCGAGGAACCGATCAGTGAAATGGTTGTAGGTTCGGATACACCTTGGCGGCAGGCGGATGAACCAGTCCTGCGCCGGGCCTATTAGAGTGGTAACAAATATCTTGGCCCAAATCTGTTGTGGGTGAGAGTGCAGCAACATTCGGTTCTCGAATGAAGTGACATGTTTTTCGGGATCGGTCGTCCCGTTGTATAGAGGCAACCCAGAGGGGATGCGATCCCCGTCGCAGGTTGTGCGGAGAATATCCTCAGAAAATGGGGAGGCTTCCTCCCGATCGGATCGGTAGCGCAGTGGTCGGCGGTTCAACCCGGTGCGTAGATCGACCTGCCTCTGGGAGATTATGGAACCACGATCCCCCAGGCGGTCCTGCACCCGTCTTCTTGGCGGATCGATAAATCGATCCGGGCTGTTGTCTTGGCGGGCTGCGGCGATCCGGGCCGATCGTGTGGGTATCTGGTTCCGCAGGTCATCGTACTCTTCGTGGTCGTCATCGACCGCTCGTTTGCCGCGATTCGCGCGGCTAGGATGTTCCGAGTCCCCATGGCCCTCCACCGGGACCTGCTTGCTTCCTCCCGCAGGCGGCGGGGGAGGTGCATATCCTTGGACCGGTATCAGGCCTGCGCCCGTCTGGGGAGGAAGGCCCCAGATGACCTGCGCGGGTCCGCCATTGAGCGGCTGGAGGTAATAGGGGACAGCAGACCCGTAAGTCTGTGCCGTGGGTCCCAGACCGCTGGTTATCACTGGGCTGGGGATAGCAACTGGGCTCGCCCTCGGCAGCTCAGGGCGTTTTGGTTCCCGGCCCTCTACTTGGGCCTGTTCGATCTCGACCCGCCACTGGTCGAGGAAAGTGTCAAGGTCTGCCTGTGTAATGGCGACCCTCGGCGCAGCCTCTGTTGAAGGTACGATCGCACTGGCACTGGGGCCAGCAATCCCGACGACGGGGGGTACAGTGGGGAGATGACCAAGCAGCGCGTTGGTGTCGTGCCTGCCTTTGGTGACCTCCTCCAAGTCCTCCTCCTGTCGGGTCTTCCTTGTGTTCACCATGATTGCAAGAAGAAAGAAAGTGTTTCACTCAAGATCGAGGTAGAGAGAAGTGTAGATTTCCCACAGACGGTGCCAAACTGATCCGGCCTGGAAATGGTTTAGCTGAGCTGGGGGTCTAAATGGCAATCTCGGGTCGATCAGTCAAGAATTTGTAGAGTGGGCTCTTTAATCGATCTGAAAACACTCAAAACAAACGTGAGCTCAAAGGCCAAATTGGGGACTTAGGGTGGGACCCAAGTTTGGCACTCCGACACTCAAGTCAGTGGGGGATTCTTAGAGAGCGAAATAAATGCTGTAGGAGCAAAATAAATGCTCTTAAATCGCTTACCAAACACTGTTCAAGACTTGGGTATTTATAGTCAGGAGCAATTAACACAGTAGTGCGTGTACCGTGACTATGCATTAAATGCTCTGCAGTCGATCGGGTCGTTTGTCGGACGCCTGAGCGGGTGCCTTGGGGTCGAGTGTACTTTGTTTCCCTTTTGGGGGTAGACATGTACCGGAAGCATTAAATGCACTGTAGCGCGTCTAGCCATGGTGAATCGGGGAGTTACACGTGTCCCGACAAGGATGCTTTATGGCATCTTGTCACCAGGTGACGTAGGATCTCGATCCGATAGATCGAGGTCAAGCGGATCGTGATGAAGCATGTCCGTAATGGGGGACCCATTAGTGGGATCGAGTTCGACCCCAACCCTTGTGCGGGATAAGGACGGTGCATACGTTGCTCCCATGCGGGAATAAGGATGGACCGTCCGTTGCGGATTATGGGATCGGATCGATCACTTGAGGTGTACGGGACCGGATCAACCCGCTTTTGGGAGAGGGATCAGATCGATCCCTTGAGGCTCATGGGATCGGATCGATCCGCTTTTGGCAGAGGGATCGGATCGATCCATTGAGGCTCATGGGATCGGATCGATCCTTGAAGCCTAGGGATCGGATCGGATCGGATCTCGCCTTGAGGGATCGATCCCATTTGGGGGTAGGGATCGAACTTGATCCGTTAAGGCTTAGCGGATCGGGTTCGATCCGTTGGCGAGGGGACGTTGGTCCGCTTGAGGTGGCGTGATGTCCAAGTGGCTTCCTCTAAGGCGTGCCACGTGGCTCGGCCATTTTATGCCATATCAACACTCACATGCAATATATAGGTATATATTAATGAGCACTAAGTTGATTATATACATATAATATATATAATATCTACTTTATAACTTTATACATATATATTATATATCTATACATATATTACTCATATACATTCTATCATATTTGCAAGATATACACATTTACACCTAGCAAATCTCTAACACACACACACTACACTCTCATCTCCATCACTCACTAACATCGATTTAAAGTAAGAAGGGAGGAAATATTCATAGCCCAAGCATCATCATCAAGATCATCTTCATCATCTCACCATCTCCTTTCTTTCACTCTAAGGTTGGTTGAATTTCTTGGTTGAATAGTTAGGGTTTATGATTTGAATGTGTTTGCTTGTTTCCTAGCATGAATATATGAGCAGATATGTGTATATCTTTGAAGTTGAGGCTTGAATATCTTGAACTATTGGCTTGTTGGATGATATGGTTTATATGAGCTTTGTTTGATGGATCTAAGTGCCTAAATGATGGATATATGTGTTGTAATTGAAGTATGAGATGTATATTGGTGTTATATGCATGATATTTGATTGTTTTGGGGTGTTTTAGTTGAGTTATGTTGTGGTTTTTGCTCCCTCCCTTTTCCTCCTCGAGCTACCCCTGTTTCTGCCCTTTTTCCAGCTCTGGAAGGCTACCCGGGCGGGTACTCATGTCCAGAAAGCTTCTGGATAGTTTTTACCCGGCCGGGTACCCCCTCAAACGAACTCGGATTGACCTGATTTTTTAACCCACGGAAACCTTTTGAAGTCTAGAACAACCTCAAATTGGAATCATCTCAATATCTTTTGTCATTTGTGAGATATAATCATTTTAATTTGGTGTCGCCACTTTACCAGAAATCTGCTTTCCTCCAAATTTAGACCTACGCCATTTTCTCCTCGTTTTGAACCACGATTCGAGCCACATATCATTTTAAAGTTATATTTGTCTACTTTCATATCCAATGAACAAAAATCCATTTCAACTTCTAGAACTCAAGATATTTCCAATTTTCCACAACCTGCGCGTTTCCAAAAATTGTCAACTTTTGCCAAACTTCGCCAAAACCCATCTTCTTGCAGTTCTTTCACTCCCTTGGCTCCCGTATGTGATTTATATGAAGTATATGCTTGATTAACCATTACGTGAAGCATTAATCATGCATGAACATTGTCATGAATTATAATTATCATCTTTCCATATCATAAGCATGTCGTTCGTCGATTACTTGGTTCATTTGTCTAGAGTCTTATGTACACTCGTGTTTCTTGCACAGAGCTCAATCCGGTCGAGGAGCAGGGTCCATAGGCTTCTCGTATCCTTTCTCTTTTGGTCAAGGTGAGGTTTTGTTTTAGTTATTTTAGAACCTTAATACCTTGTGTGATCTTTTAAGCCAAAATGTATTAATAGATGTATACTTTGGAAAATGGTTTATGTATGAAAGGTTTTCAAACGTTTTATGAAAATGTTTTGGCGAGAATCACGCATTAGGCCCCGGGGAAATGTGTGAATGGAGACCGGTACGACATCGGGTCGTCGGATAAGCCATTGCATATAGTACCCTTTGAGAGTATCTTACGCGACCGTGTAGTGTGGGAGGTGGGATACTCTTGAGCCGGTGGTTAACCCATCGAAGGAGCGGGAAGGAGTCATGATCCCCCTTCTCGATATTGTTTCATGAGGTGGCTAGGGCCTTGCAAACCCTTCCACCGCCCCGGAGGAAGAAGGATGGAAAATTATGTTTTCTCATGATATGGTTATGAATATGATTATGATTATGATATGGTTATGTGTGCATGAACGCCTAAGTTATGTTTTAAATCACACACTATGGGAGTAAGGTTGGAGAATTGCCCACTCGCCGGACCACGTTAAATTATGTTTCTTCAAGTAAAAATATGACATCCGTAATTCCGAGCAATGCCTATTTTACACTACCCACTTTGGATTTTCTAACACTTTACTCGGGATTATGGATTGCATGCGCATGTGATATATGTATTAAGCCCCTCACTCAATCTTAGGACTGACACCCCACGTTGTTTTTAGACTTTTGCAGGTCGAGCTAGGCAGGGAGTTAAGGTCGTCTTGGAGTCTTTACTTTCGAGTTCTAGCTTGTCTTTCTTTTGGCATATCATACTTCTACTTTCATTATGTATTATTCTATTTTGGGAGAATTATTGTATATATGTGGTGGCCGGGATGGCCTTTGATTGTATAATTTAATCAGGTGCTAATTTTGTATATATGCTTCCGCTTAATGTTATTGCATCGTTAGTTGAATTTGGTTTAAGGGTTAGCCCCGCTTAGCTAGGTTGTTTATTTTCTTTGTCACCCGTTCGCTATGTGTTTGATTTGTGTATGGAAATTCATTTTGTGCATGGATTGGACGCGTGGTACGGGGGATGTGATGCCTTCCGATACGGGTGTTACATCAAGTGTGTTGATATTATATACCAAATGGAAGCTCTCGACGAAAGAAACACAACGATAGTCTCAAAATCAAAATCCGACAATCGACGAATGAGAAATCACCTGTCAAAATTAAACAAGAAAAAGGAGGAATGGTTTTTGTAGAAGAGGCTTTTAATCCTTTATTATTGCATCTAAAATACATTAATTTGGTAAAATCGTCCCTATAATAAAATTCAAAGTTAAGAAACGATAAGTTTTTTGATCTTACATCTATTTGTTGAGTTGTATATAGGGTTTCTCTCTTATATATCTCCTCATAAATATTGGTCAATAATTTTTGTCGTGTGACAAGTATTAAATCATATTTGCATGATATCCTAAGGTGCATTAATTAAATATCTTCAAACAAAATTGCTTGTATCTCTAAAGTGTAATGATGAGATCTTTATCCGACTCATTAATAATATTGATGTTGTCTCACACTTTTTTGAGTTCATTGTTGACCATTGTCGCACGCTTCAACGTGGTCTCCAACACAACCGTGGAGATGACAGCTCTTATACTGATGTCTTAATTAAAATTGATGATTGAGTCTCTTAATCATATTGAGTGGCTGAACCTCCACAAGTTATGATCGATCTTCTTCAAGCTGACTTGTAACATGCTTATTTTTTCCTTCTTGAACCCCAAAACCAGAACATTCAAACCGAAAACATCTTCAATTGTTCTTGACAACAAAGGATCAAGAAAGATCACATTTATAATGATATAAAACACAAATGATCATACTTACAAGACATTGTTACTTGTGAGTCTTAAGATCTTTTTGGTGATGAATAACTCTTTACATGATCAATTTATATGAAAAGCGTTCCAAAAAACACACACAGACATACATTTAGAGCTTGTATAGGCGATCTTCACCAAGAATCCATCTTGTTAGCTGGCTGGGATCCACGACTGCAGCCCCACAAGACTTTGGGAAAATCCCGAGATCGGCGCCGGCTCGTTCATACTCGTTCAAAGCGGATTCCATCTCTGTTTCGGTAGCAGAATCATCCAAGCACTCGAGCATATTCAACCGAAGAAGATCACCATAATGTTTTTCCTTATCAGCATCATTTTCAAACGGTTCCATTGCAGGGCCCTGCAATTTTTACCACAAACTAAGTGAGAACCTAAATTTGACGGTGAATTGTACAAAATGATGTCATATGCTTCAGAAGGATCAGTAAAAAATGATTGTTTCACATGAATTTTAGATTTTTGTTCATCAAAGAAATCTTCTTTCACTAAAATAATGAGCCATATATATATTAGATGTTGCAGCTTGAGGATATAATATTTTGTACCTGAATAAGTTCAGCATAATGCCGATAAATCTCACTGTTTTCGTCTTGATCACCCAGCAACGTGCTTCCATACCAACCATTGGCCTCATCCACTGTCGTCATTGCCAGGTATCTACAAGAAAATAAAAAGAAGTAAGAAAAAATGGCATTATGCGTGCTGGAGTATCAAAGAAATATATCATAGAACAAAATATTAGTATTGAAGGGAGAGAAAGGGACATTGGAAAATTGAAATTATCAAAGGAGCAGGAAATTATTACTGTTGGAAAACTTCTTCTTCATTGCTCTCAATAACTGGAGAAAACAATGTAAGGCCACATAATCCATCAATAGTCTTCTGATCATGATCTCTTGCATCTGCAACTTCATCAGAAGACAGCTTCGGGGAAGAGCTGCTATCCTCGTATTTCCTCTGCCCAAAAAGCCAATTAGGGCTCTTCAGCTGTATTTCACTGCAACACATAAATTTTTGAATGTAAGTCATTTATACTACATCCATACATAAAGTTTGTATGTAATTCCCAATACTGATAAACTCCACGGTAAATTAAAAATGCAAAATTTAATTAAATAGTCACTAACGCAGCATCAGGAGCCACTCCAAAGTTCCCTGATCTTTGATCCAGCTCGCTGCAGAGGCGTACATTCTTGATGGAACTGCATGTTCTTTCTATCAATTTATCAAACGATGTCAACTTCATGCGCAAGAAATCCTCTCGAATGGCAGGAACTGGGGCCAATGGGATTCCAGTTACTGAAGGTTTCGGATCATAATCCAAAGGACTGTTATTCAACATTAACAGAATAAATATCATCACAGGGATCAATCATCGACAAACATTAATTTACTGAAAATAGTAACAAATCCATAATTCAATATATGGGAAGATATGAGCATTACAAGTACAATAATTGCATGCAACCCTAAAAGGAGGGTGTTAAGAGTCGATTAAAAAGATAAATCTTATATTCAATTTTTTGCAAATTAACATGTAAGAATCACTGGCAACTTTGATTAGCCCATCCCCCGCTCTTTACTTGTACATATTACATAGTAGCAAAGACAGGAGCAACAAAATCCAGAAAACACCCCCATATTCACCCGAGATGCTCTTTACAAACATTTTTAAAGATCTATATGAGTATAGTTGTATCCAGATCCAGTAGTTAGCGTATGGAATGGGGCAATGAAGCTTTCTTCAAATCTTAGAATTACCTTTCAGGCATAAGATCGTCTCCAATCCCAGATACATGAAGATAATAATCAGAATCCAACTCCCACAGTGCAGGTTTTCCCTCTTTGGGTTGGAAGTAACCCAAAAATCTGTACAGACCATCAATTTAGAAGAACAAAAACAAATGAGACCAAAATTTCACGAAAGAACCATTGGAAAATGCCCGAAATCTATAATTGATTCTGCATCACCAAATAAGATAAGTTTTTAAAGGCAACTCACAAATTTATAGCATCCTGCTTTTCACCATCTGTGTAAGCATTGCTGTAATATCGCTTAATAGACTTCAGAAATTCCCTAGACTGGGTCGTAGCTTTCCATTTTCCCTGCCTCTCTGGGAAGACCTACATTTTGAGATAAAAGAACCTCTTGGTCAAAATTTCCTCCATCACAAAAAACGAACATATTGCTAGGGACAGAACCACATCCAGGAAATGGTTGGAGGTCCAACCCCATCCTCAAAACTGTTAAACAGACAAAATTGCATATAAACTTATCCAAATGATGCATTTGACCCCCTAAACAAATTTGTCTTTAATATATTAAAATTCCTTGCCCCACCCCCACCCTTCGAAAAAATGGAGAAACTAAAATTCCAGGAAAAAGGTATACAGTATTGTGAGCTGCTGAGCCACCATATTGATGTGCCAAAGCATCACCCATACTCTGGTACATATCCATGAGAGCAGCAGCAATGCTACTATCAGCATCCAGTTTTGTACTGTCCGAAAAACCCAATGCATGAAGTTGGCGACCAAGAGCTGCTAAGCCATAAGCATATTGGGCAACATTAGTTCGGTCCAAGCAATCGATGCAGTTTGTACGAAGAACTCCACTTTGAAATTGTGGTTCTGAATTAGGACTAAAGTCTTTCCCACTCTGTTGATTAGATTCAGAGTCTTTATCTTGCTTAGTCCTGGTGTCATTGCCACTGGTAACCCTTGTAAGGTCCACAGAATTAGCTCTTAAATCTCTGAGATTAGACTCCCTGTAGAAATCAGGCTGCCGTTATTTATCAAAAAGAAACGGAACTTAAGAAACAATGACGAAATCCTCGCAGAGATAAAATCACAAGTGCTTGCAATGAAAATTTTGTAAATAGAATGAAATAATACCTCCCGGTGCTAGTTCGGGAAAGTGGGATAGCTCTTCTTTTCACAACCAACGGTTTTCCACTGTAATAAAACCCAGTTAAATCAAGTGCCTGACTTGCAACTCGACCCAAAACTGCCAAAACATTGGCAGATTTGCTGGAAAAATGTAAAAAAACAGTTAGTGCCAAGACAAGATAGAACAACAATAAGATAGAATAGCTACATACCTCTTTGCAAACTTGTGAAAGTCCCAGTGGATAAATTTGAGGTGATTTTCTTCTGGAAGAATCTGGTTTAAATAACCAACCGCATTAGCAAATTCACGCCTTAGCATCATTTCTCGCGGTCTTTTCTCAACAGTCTGGAATTAAAATAACCAAAACATTGACTGAGAAAACTTGATTGCAGCAGTAAAGTAGTTAAAACAAATGATAAAACTTGATAGTCATGAGATACTTGAGCCAAGCCAGTAAAAATTGGTAGGAACCTTAATCAGATTAAGAACAATTATTGGGTTTCCATATCTTCTTGCCAGGTCTTCAAAATGCAGTCTGGTTGCCTCATATGTAGGATCATATCTTTGCACTTCAAGTTAAAAACCAAAGATTGTTCAGAAGTCAAATAATGAATCAAAACAGAGAAATTCATACTTCTAACATACGAAGTATTAGTTTTGTGGGAGCATGAAGATTCATTTTCCTCACATATAATATCAGGTTTAGGACTGAATCTTGAAGCTTCTTGTGACCAGAAAAGGGGAATAGATCCCCTCATTTGTACAACTGAACTCATTTTTCCTTTGCATGACCCAGCTTCTTCATCAAGAACAATTTGCTCTGTCTCAACATCATTGGCTACCCGTCCATGATCATTAACCCCTCGTTTCAGATAACTGCACAAAAAGCCAAACAAGACTTAAAATTAAGACTCCTATAGACGTGTATTGTGAGAATTACTTAGATAGTTAATATCTAGTTTCTTTGGTGCATGATATCTAGTAGTATTAGGAAGTTGATATTAGATAGATTTGATCTATACTTATGTGATATGGATTTAGATTCTTAGTCTAATAGGTCTCTCTATGCTCTATATAGCTCTCTATGTAATACATACTAAGTGACAACGTTAATAACAATATTCAGCTTTTACTCCTTCCAACATATATAAAACAAACAAAATAAATATTATATATATTAGCTCTTAATGAGGACACTAACTTAAACTTTTACTAGGTGTGGGGTATAGATGCATAATTGTAAACAAAGTTCTCTATGACACATAGATACCAGAAAATTCGAGATGGAGGAAAAAAAAAAAAAATCCATAATTTATTGGCGTGTCTGCCACTTTTTGCATGTGTAGATTAAAGTAAACAGAAATAGACCATATTTGTTTTACTAAAGAAAATGCCATGCAACAAAAATTAAAAGTAATTCTCCTCGTTTATCAATTTGAATGATCATCAAAGTTTACGAAATGAATGATAATTTAGGAGCTTGAAATAAGCTTTACCGTGTCCCAGCAAAATGGCGAGAGCGTCTGGAAACCAGAGAGACACTAAAATCTCTTCCAAAAATTGATAATCTGACCTAAACTCAATTGGATAAACAAAAACCCATCAATGAAGATTCGTATTTTGAGCAAGAATGATGAGATAAGCAAGGAAATTCTAATAATTAAGAACTTAAGGAATGAGATAAGCAAGGAAGTTCTATGTAAGAAATTAAATGGACAAGGATTAAATGTTAGAACTTAAATTAAACCTAGCAACCTGCTTAAAATGCCCATGAACCAGAGCTATTGTCCAAATGGTGTTCTTGCATCTTGATCTAATTGCTTGTGTGAGAAAAGCATTCCAAACGAACATGTTATCATATGGCATCCCCTCTTCACCCATCGACAACACATTTTTCTGTAAGCTTTGCATTATAGGATATGTATAACTATAGAAAAAATCTTTGGTCAAATCAACACTGGACAAAAGCTTCTTGTACCTGCAAATGAAGAGAAATTCATAACCAAGGAACGTGTTAAAATTATCATTTTATAAGGCATACACACTAATTTTCATGAAGTAAATGGTAGGTTTAAATCCATTAGTAACCAACCATGGGCCTTTTTTAGCTTGACAGAGCAGAGGACGATCGAAAAACGACGAAAGCAAACAACTTCTTCATACCATTAAACAAAAGATCTATATCTCAAAAGGTAAATAAAGAGAGAACAAAAGCAACTAAAAAGAAACCGGTGGCAATCACCTACTCTAGACCAGAAAAAACATCTCACATCTTTCCATCAAGCAAATATATAACCAAATTATAGAAAGATCCATCTATGCTGCCCCTTCAGAAGTTCAAATCAAGATGAATTACTCTCCAAATCAAAGTTACCACAATCCATTTCAGTTCACAATAAGAAGCACAAATAAGATGCTGCACCTTTGAGCTGCAGCCTAACCTAGTCCACATTAGATTCAATCTTAAATGTAATCACAGTTCGACTAACCTCGAGAACCCTTGCACAACATAAACCAAAGTAAGAGCCTGAGCCACATAGCTTAAATCAATGTCCAACTCTGGAGATAGTACAAAAGCACTTTGAAAAAAGAACTCAGGCTAAGGCATCAGCCATTTAGCTTAAATCTGTGCGCAAGTAGGAAAATGGATACTTTGCTTGATAAGTACTTACAAGGCAATACATGATACTAAAAAGGCTGCTCTAACCTAAAACAAAAGTAGACAGCATTAGTGTAGTACCATACATGGACACTCCAAACCAATGAAGAGACACTTAATTTTATGCTTGATTAGCACAAGACGAATACAAGTTTCACAAAAACACCCTCCTCAGAGTCATAGAATATAAAATTGTGTAATGAACATTTTGACTTCTACGCAAGACAGATTTAACGCTAGAAGTAATCAAGAGGCATCAGAGCCTCAAAAATATTTAGAATTACATCACATTACATGAGAAAAATAAGTAAATGAAGTTACCGTAGTTCAGTTTTAGAATGAGCAACATCAGTTTGAACTGAAACGTGCGGGATAGTAATTATTTGGCTTTCATCTATACTATAGATGGCATGACCACATACGCATCCAATTTGCCGCCGCTTTGTGACCAGTATCAGATAGTATGACTCCAAGAATTTAATGCAACCTATGAAGCAACAAAGAACAAAAAAGAAATATAAGCATACTCGTAGGCTCCAAATATTGATTTTTAACTACAAATGCAAGTTCTAATAATTTTAACTCATGTTAGTGCTTTGTTTTCTAGACTTACCAACAATGCCATATACCTTGGCAACAAAATTTAACCCTCCCGTGGCACGATTGCCCTCAGCAATCCGCTGGAGCAAGCTCTTGACTTCTTGTGGGGGATAAACCACAGGATCTTCACTGATATTCAAATCAGATGGCTCCATTCGATCAATTTTTAACACCCTAAAGAACTTTTTGTTCCTATCACTTCCAATCAAATAAAACCTCTGAAAAGAGAAGAGAAAAGAAAACCAAGAGTGAGTATCAACTGAAAAGGGCTGCCTTTAGCTCTGAAAACATCTAACTTCATTCAATGTGTACTGATCACTTTCAGCCAGGAAAAAGAATCTCAACGAAGCAATCACAAAAAAGAAACAATTTACCAAGTCAAGCAAAGCCTTTCCATTACATAATCCACAGAAGAGCAAAGCTACCGGCTTTCTAATTGATCAAAATAAAAATTTGTAGCCTGATTGCAAAAATACTTTGATGAGCTAATGCTAACTTCATAATCAAACAGAACCCTTTAATCAGCATATGCTTCAAAAAAAATATACATAAAATTGAAAGTATGTTAACTTCCACAGGAATTAAATTTCACTCACCGCACGAGTCTCATAGAGTCGAAATTTCTCCAAGGAGTACGAATTGGGGTCCGGGCTCTCCGGGTCGTTTGCAGGGTGAATTTTGGAAGAATTCGACCCAAATGATGGCGGGAGATTCACTGAATTCGATTTCGGGTTTTCCGTTTTCGCCATCATCAAATGGGGAGCTTGAACTGAACGACAATTGGATTGAATTTGTTCGGATCACAACATTTCTTCCACGGTGACGAATCTTTTTGCTTTTACTGTTCCCTTCCCTTTTGGTTCCGCCATTTTTTCCCCTTTTCGTTGCACCTCCCAGAACTGGAGAGAATTAGGCCCCAAGGGACGCCCAAGTCTTTTTTTAGGGATATAACCCTCGATTTCTTTTCCCTTTTTCTTTCCCCAATATTTTCTGACATGGCATCTTCATCTACTAATCAAGCAGCAATTAACTCGTTTTGTAAAAGGAAGAAATTTTAGGGGCCCTTTTGTAAATAAAATAAATTTATAAGTTATAAACAAGGAACAAAGCAAAAAAAAAACCAACATAAATCTCCATTTTTCCTCTGCCGCTCTTTTCCCGTTCTTCTCCTTCTTCGGCTAGATCCCTCAGATCTGTCCATTTGTTCGCATATCATATCAGCATCACCGGTTTTAGGGCTTGAAGTCGAGCATCTAAGGACTGGGCTTCATGAGCAATGAACAATTATTAAGAACATGAACCCCAATCCTTAGAAGCTGACTCCAAGCTCCAAAACGGTGATTTGTTTTCGCGTTCGTCTGCCTCTATTGAAGAAGAAGAAGAAGAAAGAAGGGGAGAGAGAAAGCGGCTAGGGTTTTGCTTGAAGTAAGGTGTGAGGATGACAAGTGATAATTGGAATATTTATAGAAGAATTAGGTGTACATGCATTCAATTAAATTACCATGCATTCAATACTATGACGGTTGGTTGTTGAGGAATAAATAAAAAAAGAATGGGATTTAATAAATAAATCGCACAAGCGATTTAATGAATCGCGCAATCTATTCTTCATGTAGAGCTAGTTTTTTATTTGTTTTAAATATTTATTTGATTTATTTTTTACCCTAAACCCTAAAAATTTGGTATAGTTGAATGCATCTGCAAACTACGAACCGAATAATATTGAATGCATGTACGCCTAATAAATCGCTCAAGCGATTTAATTAATCGCTCACGCGATTCTAGTCCTTTATTTTATTTAAATATTATTTATTTATTTTCTTTATTTAATCAATCGCCTGAGCGATTAAATATTAAAAATAAATATTTCTATTTATCTGATTAAATTCTAGTTAGCTGATGAATCTAGTGCGCGATTCATCAAATCGCGTGAGCGATTCTGGTTAATAGCTAACGCGATTCAATGTATTGCTCACGCGATTTTATAAATCGCTCACGCGATTTTATATTAAAAATAAATATTTCTATTTATCTGATTAAATTCTAGGTAGCTGATGAATCTAGTGCGCGATTCATCAAATCGCGTGAGCGATTCTGGTTAATCGCTAACGCGATTCAATGTATCGCTCACGCGATTTTATAAATCGCTCAAGCGATTAAATATTAAAAATAAATATTTCTATTTATCTGATTAAATTCTAGGTAGCTGATGAATCTAGTGCGCGATTCATCAAATCGCGGGAGCGATTCTGGTTAATCGCTCACGCGATTCAATGTATCGCTCATGCGATTCAATGAAGAATAGTAAAACCATTAAAACTGTAAAATACAGCATACTAGATATATTAAAATAGAACAACAACATTCAGTCTGCTTTCATTACAAAACCAGTAAAATACATTACAATGAAACTAAATATTTTATGGGGGAGGAGGAAACTGATTAACCTCCTCCGGATCATATTGAGGGATAATGGAATTAACACTCCCCTCAGAGGACTCAAGGTAAACAACGTCGTAAAAGGACTCGGGGTCTGAGTCCCTATCACTTATGTGGAAAGCATGGAGGTGCTCCTCTTCGCCCTCCAAAAGGTGTGCCTGCCGCACTTTGAAGATATACCTTAGGTCGTCGTAATAACGGCATCCAAATACTCTGGCGTCGAAATCCCGCTGAATAACCTATGCAATATTAAACATTGAAAAATGAACAAACAAAGATTTAAAAAAAAAAAAAAAAAAAAAGTGCCACGGATGAATTCGACTTACCTCAATGGTATTCGCACCATAATATTCTAGGGGATCAATTTCGGCACTAATACGATTAGCAGCCAATTTAACTCCAGGACACGCCAATAATCTACGGAAAGCGTAAAAATTTATCCGCAGTCCTTTCACTGCTGCTACAACATCTCGTGCCCAGAATCTGGTTTTGAATCGCTTAGTCAATTCACTAGACACAATAGATAGCACCGTGTCTAAGACTTCTAGCCGATCGATTTCGTTGTCTCCGGCATATATACGAAGACGTTCAACCATGTACTCTTCCACTCCTGCCAGAATAGGTCTTGGTGGGTTATTCATGACTTTATTTGTCAAGGATTGAGATATAGGACAGAGAAAGAGAAGCAAGGCTTCTTGCAGGTGATGAAAATTTTGCAGAAATCTCAGAACAGAGCAGAATTGAGGATACTAATAAAGGTGATTGGGCCTTAAACCAACCAACAGTCGCACCCCTTCCTTCCTTCCTTGGTCGCATTGTAAAGGTGACGGTCAAAATTCCGGGATGAGTGCAGGCAGCTTTTCATTAAATTCAAGCATCTCATCGAGAACATCTGTCAGACGCGGGAAGAAGACAATGGACATCTATGTCCTTTCTTCAAATAAAATAAAGGAGTAGACGTTGATGAAGAATCGCGTGAGCGATTAACCGAATCGAGTCCGCGATCCAATGAAAATACAACAAATTATTTATAGTATCTAATATTTAGAACAAGAATGAATCGCGGGGGAGATTAATTAATGAATCGCAAGTGCGATTCATTAAATCGCTTGCGCGATTAAATAAAGAAAATAAATAATTCTATTTAGCTGAAGAATCCTGTACGCGATTCATCAAATCAAGTGCGCGATTCAATTAAAACATAAATAATTTGATATGGCTGAAGAATCTAGTGCGCGATTCATCAAATCAGTGAGCGATTAATTTAGGAAAAATTAATATTTTAATTTTTTTACAGAATCGCGTGAGCGATTAAATAATAAAAATAAATATTTCTATTTATCTTATTAAATTCTAGTTAGTTGATGAATCTAGTGCGCGATTCATCAAATCAAGTGAACGATTAAATTAAAAAAATTAATATTTCGAAACACATAAACACAAATTTCAATATTTCAATAATTCTAGTTAGCATTCAATATTATTCGGTTCAACATGCATTCAATTGATGTTGATTAAGAAAATAAATAAATAATATTTAAATAAAATAAATAAATAGATGTTGATGAAGAATCGCGTGAGCGATTAATGAAATCGCTTGCGCGATTTATTAGGGTACATTTTCCTGAGATTAATTAAATCGCTTGCGCGATTTATTAAAGAATTGGACATAAATAATATTAAAGAATTGGACATGAATACATACTGTGTAACTTAAATATTGTATTTATCAACTCCAAAAAATATTTCGGATGCTAAACGTAACCTTAAAAAAGAGGTATTATCGTCATCCAGAATTTCCAGTGGTTCCCCACGCATGAGAAGCTCAATGTAATATAAGGAATAGAGTCCACAATCGCCACTGAAAAAAAAAAAAAATAGAAATTAAATAAAAATATAATAAAAAATTTTAGATTAAGTAAACTTTAAATGTACCTTCGTTTATTTTTTGGACACGGAGCAAGTTGCAGCTTCCACATGCGCTTGAGGCTGTCACCTAATTGCCTGAACTTTCCTGTGTGGGCCAACAATTTGGGAAAGAAAACACACAGATGGTTCAAAGCAATTTGGTAATTCCTGTGGTCAAGGGAACCACCACCACTGTCGTAAACTTTGATGACTCCCTCTTGGGGCAAAATCTCGACGGCCACCCAATGGGAATTTCCTGAGTTGACAATGCCATAAAATTTTGTAGCTCCTTCCCATGCACGGCCATGCAAAAAGGGTAGATAACCTGTTGTATACGGCAGAACAGTGTCCTCCTTCCATTTGATGGGATCATTCCAGATCCTTCGCATCACATCAAATGAATGCGAGGCAGTCCTGATGTCTTCTTTGTGTTCATTCACAGGCCTCACACCCTTGGCACCCTTGGCACTCTTGGCACCAACCTTCGGAGCTTTGGCACCCCTCGGAGCATTGGCAGCATTATCTGGCCTATTTGTAATAATGAGATTGCCATCATCACCAACACAAACCGAATCTTCCTCTGTAATGAGACCCCTTGATAGATAATAATTTGTTTTAAGATGTTGGAAGAAAGCCTCATCGAGGACCAAACAATCCTGAGCATATTGATCTGGGAGCCTTTTTTGTTTAAGCCTTATATTGGCCAAACACTCTTCCAAATGCTGCAACGAGTGAACCAAAAAAAAAAAACAATAAAGATCAAGTATGCATCATACAGGTATTGACTAACATAAACTATATAGGGAGTTT
Source organism: Lantana camara (assembly GCA_037501455.1). Classification (NCBI taxonomy): domain Eukaryota; kingdom Viridiplantae; phylum Streptophyta; class Magnoliopsida; order Lamiales; family Verbenaceae; genus Lantana; species Lantana camara. Next base: position 20,517,951 of record CM074855.1, on the reverse strand, counting down.
ACCTCGGATACCAACCATTTCCCATTTCTGAGGATGGTTAGGAAGAATTCCGCGTCGAAATCCGCAGTTTGTCCATTAATTCGGTCTTTCGGCCCTGCACTAAGAACCCAGCTGTACAAGTAGCTAGAACCAGATTTGTCCGTATTTTTGGATAACCATCTGTTGTGAGATTGAGAGATGGTTTCTGCGTTTTGCGGACAAGGCAGTTGGGGCTGAGCCGTTAAGGCAGGTGTTGCTTCTTTAGCCTTGACTCTAGCTCTGGCTGTAGCTGTGCAAAGCCTCTTAAGTTGCAGCGTATAAGGTGACAGGAGGTAGGCGGGCCTTCTTTTATTTCTCTTTGGTCTTTGACGTTTAGACCCTTCAACATCCTGCACCATTACACTACGGACTGCTTGGTGTTCTTTTTCCTTCTCCAAATGCTGCCATATCTTCTCAACAGTTGCCTTCACATATTCAGAATGAGCTTCAGCTTGGTCTTCTTTCTCCTTCTCCAAATGCAGCCATATTTTCTCAACAGTTGCATTCAAAGATTCAGAATTAGCTTCCGCTTTCTGGATAAACTGTTGAATTTCAAAAGGGATTTGCACTGCAGCAGCTGGTGCAGGTGATGGTGATGTGTCAGGTGCTGTGGAAGTTGGGGGTGCGGTGCCCCAATCAATTCCTGCGGTTGGTGGTGCTGTGGAAGTTGGGGGTGCGGTGCCCCAATCAATTCCTGCGGTAGGTGGTGCTGTAGTTGGATGTGATGGTGAGGGGAACCAATCCATGTTAGAATTCATGAGATTATCATCTTCTCGGACTGGATGGGGCAATTCATCCCCAATGATCAAAAGGGTGCACCCTTTCAAACACTGATGTAGATAATCAATGGGTGCGTCCTCTTCTTCTGAACTTGTTTGTTCATGAAGGTCCCTGATGTAACTCATATTCTTTTCAATGCTGGAGGGCAACAAAAATGGACGTACCTGATCCTGTTACATCAAAAAATAATAGATGTTAAAGGTATTCGGTGATCCATGGCAAAGAAAATAATATAAATTTTGTTCTAACCTCAGGTCCATGGTTATTTAACTTTTGCCGCAATTCTTCAATATCGATTGGGTTCCCTTTACTGTGCATCCATCTGAACATCCTGGGGAGTGGTAGTTTGGACATGTGGGAATCATCATGTTCTAGGCCGCCTCCATAAGAACTTGCTATAGTTGGGCACATTTCGTAAGCCCACGCCTATAAGGAACAAACAGGAAAAAAGATGTATTATAGATTTTGATTCAATTAAATCGAGTGAGCGATTCAACAAGTCGCGTGAGCGATTCATTAAATCGCTTGAGCGATTCAACAAGTCGGGTGAGCGATTCATTAAATCTCTTGAGCGTTTGAACAAGTCGCCCACGCGATTCATTTAATCGCTTGAGCGATTGAACAAGTCGCGTGAGCGATTCATAAATTCGCGTAAGCTATTAATCTGAATAAGATAAATATGATGATCATAATCACCTGCAACGCCCATGGAAAACCTGAAACATGATAGGTCTTCGGTTTAGAGTCAGATTCTGTAGGGGGCAGCCATTTAGCAATATCCTTTTCCCTTTTTTTTATTGAATCCATTGTCGCCTTGAATGACACTAGTCCCCAAGGATATGAATAAAAAATATCCAAGTCACTTGCAAAACAAAGATGATCCCTATTTACAACTCTCCCCTTTTCAATACCCAGCAACATGTTTTGTACAAAAAGCACATGTGCTATCTTCAAACGGTCTTCCACCGCAATCTTTTTATTGAATAATAAAATTTCCAAATCAGTGTCCTTCACTTTTGATTTCCATTTATTTCGGAGGATCCTCTTAAGAAAATCCTCGGCATTATTTATAACACTCAACTCATCAGCTCTATCGGGCATCTTACCTCCTCCACAATAAAGCCCAGTGACAAGAGCAAACTCCCTTAAGCCAAACCTAACTGGCTTTTGGCCTATCAAGACCCACAGCTCATTCTCTTTCTTGGTGGGTAGGGAGTACATCATAAGATAATGAAGGAGGCTGCCTGAAAACCGCTTCCAACCAGAAGGCAGCTCTTCGGTATATTTTCTAAATACTCCTTCGAAATTCATTTCGTTCTCCTGAAGGAATTCTTTTACTGGGGAAAGACGCTCCCATGATGACCGGACTGTGATCCTCACAGTTGAAGAGAAGAAGTACCTTTCCCAGAAAGGGCGCATGTTGAATTTTGAAAAATCAATGCTCCGGGTGACCTCTTCTTCGTACTCTTCCTGTAACTCATTGTCATCATCCTCCGCCTCATCAAATAACCCAATCATACCCATATTGGTCGAATGTCTTCGCTTACTCCTATTTTCCCTTATGTAAAAGTCCCCTTGCGCTTCATCTCCGGTGTGTTCATCATCTCTGAACTCCTGAGATGTATATGATCAAAAATACCATTTGTCAATATAAACGATTTGAAATACACAAAAGGCGCCATTTTGATCGCGTACGCGACTCAATCAATCGATTAAGCGAGTACTAGATACTTCCGGCATAAACAACCCAAAAAACACAGTATATAAACAAGAGAATATAGTATCAACTCCAGAACGAAAGTTGAAAACAAAAAACAAAGAACCATTACGTTGTAATCGGCCGCTTGGGATATCTGCATGGGATCAATAGTGCCTTCTCCTTCCCTTACTGGGCTTTGGTTTGCTCCCGCTGATGACATCTTGTTTGGTTGATCGTAAAAATGTGATAATAATCTGAATATAGGAGATTGAAAATGGATGAAAACCCTAGTTTTTTTGTTGCTTGTGAGGAAGATGAAGAAGAAGAAGAAGAAGAACAGTCCTTTTACTTTACTTTCCTTTCTCGCTAAAAGTTGCTTATAACTGGAGAGAATTAATTAATGATGTGATTGGTTTGACTCTTGCGGTGATATATATATTAAATATAAATAACTGTCAGACAAAAAATGAAATGTTTTAATATAATGTACATAATTGTTGCCGCCTTACCGGACATGTATATTACAAGAGGTTTAATTTTAGAGAAATTAAGTGCGAACTACCGTAAGAATCGCGTGGGCGATTCACGAAGTCGAGTACGCGATTTAATACTTTTTGTGGCCAAAATCAAGATCACCTTATGAGAATCGAGCCAAATTTGTAATGGGGTCATTTTATTGTTGGTTATAGCGAAGCTTGATTTGAATGTACCAATCACAATCCCTTCTACATGGTATCAAAGATGATGTTAGGATTTGTTTGGGATTATGACTAAGGTTTGCAATACATCGTACTACACAGATAAGAGTCGCTATGGGGCTCATGTCAAACGCGAAAGAAACATGCTGGGGGACTAGCAAAGTATTATAAACCCATATTAAGTGCGAACTACCGTAAGAATCGCGTGGGCGATTCACGAAGTCGAGTACGCGATTTAATACTTTTTGTGGCCAAAATCAAGATCACCTTATGAGAATCGAGCCAAATTTGTAATGGGGTCATTTTATTGTTGGTTATAGCGAAGCTTGATTTGAATGTACCAATCACAATCCCTTCTACATGGTATCAAAGATGATGTTAGGATTTGTTTGGGATTATGACTAAGGTTTGCAATACATCGTACTACACAGATAAGAGTCGCTATGGGGCTCATGTCAAACGCGAAAGAAACATGCTGGGGGACTAGCAAAGTATTATAAACCCATATTAAGTGCGAACTACCGTAAGAATCGCGTGGGCGATTCACGAAGTCGAGTACGCGATTTAATACTTTTTGTGGCCAAAATCAAGATCACCTTATGAGAATCGAGCCAAATTTGTAATGGGGTCATTTTATTGTTGGTTATAGCGAAGCTTGATTTGAATGTACCAATCACAATCCCTTCTACATGGTATCAAAGATGATGTTAGGATTTGTTTGGGATTATGACTAAGGTTTGCAATACATCGTACTACACAGATAAGAGTCGCTATGGGGCTCATGTCAAACGCGAAAGAAACATGCTGGGGGACTAGCAAAGTATTATAAACCCATATTAAGTGCGAACTACCGTAAGAATCGCGTGGGCGATTCACGAAGTCGAGTACGCGATTTAATACTTTTTGTGGCCAAAATCAAGATCACCTTATGAGAATCGAGCCAAATTTGTAATGGGGTCATTTTATTGTTGGTTATAGCGAAGCTTGATTTGAATGTACCAATCACAATCCCTTCTACATGGTATCAAAGATGATGTTAGGATTTGTTTGGGATTATGACTAAGGTTTGCAATACATCGTACTACACAGATAAGAGTCGCTATGGGGCTCATGTCAAACGCGAAAGAAACATGCTGGGGGACTAGCAAAGTATTATAAACCCATATTAAGTGCGAACTACCGTAAGAATCGCGTGGGCGATTCACGAAGTCGAGTACGCGATTTAATACTTTTTGTGGCCAAAATCAAGATCACCTTATGAGAATCGAGCCAAATTTGTAATGGGGTCATTTTATTGTTGGTTATAGCGAAGCTTGATTTGAATGTACCAATCACAATCCCTTCTACATGGTATCAAAGATGATGTTAGGATTTGTTTGGGATTATGACTAAGGTTTGCAATACATCGTACTACACAGATAAGAGTCGCTATGGGGCTCATGTCAAACGCGAAAGAAACATGCTGGGGGACTAGCAAAGTATTATAAACCCATATTAAGTGCGAACTACCGTAAGAATCGCGTGGGCGATTCACGAAGTCGAGTACGCGATTTAATACTTTTTGTGGCCAAAATCAAGATCACCTTATGAGAATCGAGCCAAATTTGTAATGGGGTCATTTTATTGTTGGTTATAGCGAAGCTTGATTTGAATGTACCAATCACAATCCCTTCTACATGGTATCAAAGATGATGTTAGGATTTGTTTGGGATTATGACTAAGGTTTGCAATACATCGTACTACACAGATAAGAGTCGCTATGGGGCTCATGTCAAACGCGAAAGAAACATGCTGGGGGACTAGCAAAGTATTATAAACCCATATTAAGTGCGAACTACCGTAAGAATCGCGTGGGCGATTCACGAAGTCGAGTACGCGATTTAATACTTTTTGTGGCCAAAATCAAGATCACCTTATGAGAATCGAGCCAAATTTGTAATGGGGTCATTTTATTGTTGGTTATAGCGAAGCTTGATTTGAATGTACCAATCACAATCCCTTCTACATGGTATCAAAGATGATGTTAGGATTTGTTTGGGATTATGACTAAGGTTTGCAATACATCGTACTACACAGATAAGAGTCGCTATGGGGCTCATGTCAAACGCGAAAGAAACATGCTGGGGGACTAGCAAAGTATTATAAACCCATATTAAGTGCGAACTACCGTAAGAATCGCGTGGGCGATTCACGAAGTCGAGTACGCGATTTAATACTTTTTGTGGCCAAAATCAAGATCACCTTATGAGAATCGAGCCAAATTTGTAATGGGGTCATTTTATTGTTGGTTATAGCGAAGCTTGATTTGAATGTACCAATCACAATCCCTTCTACATGGTATCAAAGATGATGTTGAGCGATTTAGTAACTTAAATGATTACAATCTAAATTTCTAAATACAAATCATTAAGACAAGTTACGTTATGGATTTCAAGATACAAATCAATAAAAATACTGCTAAAAACAACAAATTGACTATTATCAACTTGTTCACAATATTTTGTTCTCTTCCTTCTGGAATGAGTGGTGTCCTCCTGCTTGAGACTTCACCTTCATCGTTCTGTGGCTCTTCTATTGGATTACACCATTGAGAAAAGCCATGCAAATTGCAACAATAAAATAATCTTCCCCTGTTGGAATTATCTGCTCTATCTACCACCTTGATTGTAGCCCACTGATCGCAATCCCTGCATTTCTCCTTTCTATATCTAAGAGAACTTTTGCGTGTAAAAGCTGAGCTATTTGAGCTTGCCATGATCTTTAAATTCCTAAATGATAATCAGGAGAATTATATAGTGATCCCCACCAACGGCTATAATTAGGATATAAATAAATAGTGTATAACTGCCATATTATAACGGCTATAATATTTTGTAATATTATCATCATCCAGGGGCTCTTTTGCAAACTCACAAATTTACGCGCTGCCCCTCCTACTCAAATATAAAATAAATTTGTTCTGTTCCTTTGGCCAAACCCTAATTCACTTTTTTATCTTCCATCCTCTCCTCTCCTCTCCTCTCCTCTTCTCCTTATGTTGAATATTTCCGCCGCCGCCCTCTCCAATCCAAAGGAAAAATCCTTCGCAGATCTGAAGAGTCTGCCTTATTAGTTTGAATTGCTCTTGAAAATTATCATGTTTGCTGTATGATTTCCGCCATACAGTAGCAATCAATAGATGTTTCTTTGTTTGGTCGATGTAGTGTTTACTCGTTGTAGATGAACTATACGATGGGCAGTACAGGAGAGAGTTTTGAGAGTTTTATGCATCCTGTGCATAACAATTGGAAAGAAACCCTGGAAAATGCAAATGAAGAATTATTATAGATTTTTAAATCTATAATAAATCTTCATTTGCATTATCGAGGGTTTCCTTCCATTGTTATGAACGGTCTGCATAAAGCTCTCAAAGCTCTCTCCTGTATTGCACGTTTTATAGTTCTTCTACAATGTCTAATGATCTATTGCAAGGCCAAACAAAGAAATCTATTGATTGTTACTGTTTGGCAACAAGTCCTACGGAAATGACGATTTTCATGAACATTTCAATCAAATACGGCAGATTTTGTGATTAAGGAGGAAGACGGATAGATCTGTTAATATCCATAATGTTAATAAACCCCCTTGGCTGAAGAATCGCATGCGCGATTCATCAAATCTTGTGAGCGATTCACTAAATCTTGAGCCCTATTATTTAAAAAATAAAGTAATGGATCAAGCTGAGTGTTTTTTAAACTGTCATATATCGAATTAAACTCCAAATTTTATTATATTATAATATATTAATTGAATCTTGGGCGCGATTAATTAAGAAGAGTTAGCGATTCAGTAAATCTTGGGCGCGATTAATTTAAAAAAGAGATATGCCCATTTGGCTGAAGAATCGCTTGCGCGATTGATTAAGTCGAGTACGCGATCCATAAAATCGCGTAAGAGATTCATTAAATAGTCTGCGCGATTAATTAAAAATCAAAGATGTATTATACAATTTATTGATCTAAATGACATTCTGTTATTTATCTAAATGACTTTCTGATCATATGTAGACTTTTTGTGTCTTTTTATTGTGCGCGATTAACTAAAAAGAGAAAGATGACACTTGGCTGAAGAATCGCTTGCGCGATTGATTAAGTCGAGTACGCGATCCATAAAATCGCGTAAGAGATTCATTAAATAGTCTGCGCGATTAATTAAAAATCAAAGATGTATTATACAATTTATTGATCTAAATGACATTCTGTTATTTATCTAAATGACTTTCTGATCACATGTAGACTTTTTGTGTCTTTTTATTGTGCGCGATTAACTAAAAAGAGAAAGATGACACTTGGCTGAAGAATCGCTTGCGCGATTGATTAAGTCGAGTACGCGATCCATAAAATCGCGTAAGAGATTCATTAAATAGTCTGCGCGATTAATTAAAAATCAAAGATGTATTATACAATTTATTGATCTAAATGACATTCTGTTATTTATCTAAATGACTTTCTGATCATATGTAGACTTTTTGTGTCTTTTTATTGTGCGCGATTAACTAAAAAGAGAAAGATGACACTTGGCTGAAGAATCGCTTGCGCGATTGATTAAGTCGAGTACGCGATCCATAAAATCGCGTAAGAGATTCATTAAATAGTCTGCGCGATTAATTAAAAATCAAAGATGTATTATACAATTTATTACACAATTATTTATCTAAATGACATTCTGATCACAAGTAGTCTTTTTGTGGCATTTTCCTCCACACTTTGAACAGGTATTGTACCTTTTTCTTCCCTCAAAAGGTGCCCGGAATCTAGTCATCCTTTTTCTTCCAACACGCACCTTCAGTGGAGGTGGCAGTACTTGTTTTATACCTATATCTTCAGGCAATTCCCACTGTAACTCTGGAGGTGTAGGAAAAATTGTCTCAGAATATGCAAGTATGTAGTACTCAACAGTGTAAAATTTGGAGCATAGGGAATATATTCTTTGTCCAAACCCATTTGGGTTTTGCTCCCTTAACGCCGATAATGCATGGGGGCAGGGGATCTTATCCATCTGGAAGACACCACAGGTGCACGTCATATTGTTCAAGTCAACCATAACCTCTGCTCCAATTCCACGAACAGAAAATTCATGAGCATTGAACTGTTGTGCAATGCATCCTTTGGATTTCTCCAGATTACTCCGGAGAAGTTTCTCTTTGGATGGCACCAGGACTGTACTGCAGTTGATCATGTCCGTTCTCCGGGTGTGGAACCAATCAGCCAATATTCTTATGATAGACTCAAACAGAGCAGGGATAGGATACTCCCTTTCAAATCGAATCCTAGAATTAATAGACTCGGCGATGTTGCTAGTCAGAACATCATACCTGTTTGTTTTAGAATGCACCCTGCTCCATAACTCAAAACCAACTTCATCCTTCAAGTACTCTGCAGCACGTTTGTGAATACGTTCGATCTCTTTGTAGTGCTCCATGAAATCTTCGACGGTATATGCTTTAACTGCCCTAAAAAATGGCTCAAGGATTGCACTTTTTTTAAACCGTTGTCTCAAGTTCTCCGATAAGTGCTTCGAACAAAATCCATGATGAGCCTTAGGATAAATCTTAGCAACCGCATTTTTTATGGAGACATGTCTATCCGATATTATACAGAGATCATCACTATCCGGTGCTATCCTTTTTAAATTTATAAAAAACCACTCCCATGATGCATTATTTTCGGAATCAACCACTGCCCATGCAATCGGATAGGTATGGTTCTCACTATCTTGTGCAGTAGCCAAAAGGAGAGTACCATCGTATTTACCGGTTAAGAAACAACCATCAACGGCTAACACCTTGCGCATGTACGTAAAACCCCGTATGCATGGTCCGAATGCAACAAAAAAATGAAGAAACCTGTTCTCGTTGGCAAGAACCAATTCAGTGACGCTTCCTTGATTCTTAAGAGTTACCATATAACGATATGCATCTATAATTGCATATCCATGCTCAGGTGATCCCCTGACAATATTTTTGGCATGTATTCTGCCCATCCAACATTTCCAGTAACTAACCTTGGCCCCCAATTCAGCTTCGACGTACTTTTTAATTTCCCCTGGTGTGGGACCTTTCTTGTCAAAAAACAAATGCTTCACTAAGTCCCCAATCAATTTTGCGGTAGCCTGTTGATGAGTGGTACTTGCTTCTTCCAACCCACAAGTGTGCATCCGGTTATACTTTCTGAGGATAAATCTTTCAGAATTAACATATTTAACACACCGAAACCACCACTTGCAATCCTGCGAATAACATCCCAGAACAAGAAGGGACTTTGTAGATTTTATCGTTCTTAATTGGAAGCTTCCCTTACATGCAACAAGGTTGATCTTCATGATGGCATCTTCTTTGTTAATAAACTCTTCATCCTCATTAAAACCTGAGCCATCATCCCATGTATGACTTTCAATCCTGGCCTCTGGATTATCATAACATATAATGGCTTCCTCCTGATTAATACATTCATCGGGCACTTCTTCCTCGACCACATTTTCAGAAGGATTACAACGATCTACCATTTCTTCGTTTATAGCAAGGGTGTTATCGGGAAGATTGAATTCTTGATCGTTGATATCAGGGAGACTGAAGTCTTCATACTGATGCTGGTATTGATCTTCACCCTGAGAAGTAAACCCGCTTGTACCAACATGTTCGGATTCTGTTCCACTCTCCTTCCTATCCAAGGAAACCTTCAAAACGGGCCTCCAACCTTGAGGAGAGATATCGGCAAAATAAACTTGTAGGTCGTGATCAGTCTTTATTTCAGTTGGATAACAGGTTGGAGGTGCACTTGTAAGAAAATATTTCACGTGCACATCATCATGGGAGCAAGTAAGTCCTGCTTGTTCTATAATATCACTTATCAACATTTGGAATGTAGTCTGATTGCTCACAAGAATAGCAGAAGTTTGCTTGCTCTCCGCAACCCAATTCAAACACGTGGTTTCTTCTTCCCACACTCCAAGTGCAAATCCAATAACAAATTTTGACATAACCCAGTCGCCGTTCCTTTAAAACAATTAAAAAAAAAAAAAAAAAAATTAACCATGCATGCAGTACAAAACTGAGAAACAAAAAATTTGATCGCGTGGTCGATTGATAAAGTCGCGTGGGCGATTCCTCAAATTCGCGTGCGCGATTAAAGAATCGCGTGAGCGATTATGAGAAATCGGGGAAGTGATTAATAAAATCGAGTGCGCGATCACGTTGTATTGTCCTTATATTTGCGTCCAATTTAGGCTACGGAATGTACTGTATTAAACCCAGATAGATGGGGTTCGGAAAAAATTCAGTTAAATCATTCAGTAAATAGGTTTGAGAAAAAATTCAAAAGAATCGCGTGAGCGATTCCATAATCGCGTGAGCGATTTATAGAAATCGCGTGAGCGATTAATAAAATCGAGTGCGCGATCACTATGTATTGGCGTTATATTGGCGTCCATAACAGGTTAGGGAATGTAATGCATTAAACCCATAATAGATGGGGTTCAGAAAAAACTCAGTTCACTCATTCAGTGAAAACGCAGTTCAAAAAATAGGGTTCAGAAAAAATTCAAACAAACCTAAACCTTTCAATACCTTTGATTGTCGTCGTTGTTGTTTGCCATTGTACATGTAATCAGAGAGAGGTCGGTGATACTTAGGGTTTTTGAAGAATCAAACGAACACTGGACAGCACTTCGATCGGAGAAGAAATATCAGAAAAATAGGGTTTTCGTCGCACATACAGGAAGGAGAGAGAAATTGAGAGAATTGGATGATTGTGATTTGGGGCCAGATTCTAATTTTGTATAAATTTTGGGGCCAAAAAGAGTCTGCAAAATCCTGACGTGGCAACTATTTAATTAAGCTGAGTAATTAATTAAGAGCTAATCAAGCAAAGGGTTATATAACCAATTCTTTTGAAACTAGGGGTTACATAACTAAAAAAAGACTTGGGCGTCCCTTTTAACCGAAAGTCCCCCCAGAACTGTCAACTAAATCGTGCTGCTACAGGCAGTTGTGAATGTGTAAGTCGCGTTTGTGGCAAATAACGTTATTTCCAGGTGCAATGAAGTTCGATTTGCTCATTGTTTGTAAAATTCATGAGAAAAATATTATTCTCAACATACAAAGGATAATTTAACCTTAATTAATATGTCCAAAGACAAACCTGACCGTACAATTTATTCCCAAAATTCCGGGAGGCAAAAGTGGTTGCGGGTGAACTTTGTCCCAAAATTGACACATTTAAAAAGTTAATGGAATGATTTCTCGCCGGAGGAAAAAGTGTCCTAAAATTACTAATTGGGATAAGCTGGTCTACCATTTTGCAATTTCCCTAATAATTAATTAAGAAAAATATATAAAAATAGGATGAAAGAAAGATAAAAATTATATAAATAACAAAAGAAAAAAATTGAAGTGAAATGAAAAGAATGCGCTTGCTAGAGTAATGAAAATAAATAAATAAATTAAATAAAAGAATGTAAAATAAATAAATAAAAAGAGTCAAAAAATCAAATGGATCATTCGCTTAATATAATAGTATAAATATGGATAACTCCGCACAAATGTATGGACATGATAAAAACATAGTGTATAATTAATTCATCTGATTAAACTTCTACAAAATTGAATTAATTTATTAATATACTTACTAAATTTGTGATAATTGAAAATTAAATTTAATAACTAAAACATGAATTATAAGAAAATAATAGAAAAAAAAATCAATATAGATAACAGATAATAGATAAAGAAAGAGAGAGAAAGAGAGAGAGAGAGAGAGAGATTTCCTCATATATAATATGAATGCCACAATCTCATTATCCATTCAAAGCCTCAACTTTTTCATATAAAAGCAAACTTCCACGAGCTCAAACGAAGCAAGAAAAAGAATGCAGATTCTGCAATACATATCCAGCAGCAACAGCTTGAGCTTGCCAGCAACATCACTACAACCTCAACAAATCATCAGCACTGTATCAGAACAACCTGGGAAGCAACAAAAACGAAAGGACTTTGCACTACATGCGGCCAAATCAGGCGGATTCTCACTGAAATCTGTATGTAATTTTTAATCTTGTTCTTTTTTAATTTGCTTCATCTGGGCTGTTTCTCAATGAGATAAGTTCTTTCGATTTTCGATATTCTTATTCGTGTTAGATTTGTCGATAGACGGACCCTATTCATCACTTGAATATGTTTGATAAATTTGATAAGTGGATGTAGATATCTTTATATATTTACATGCACTACTTGATGGTTTGAACTAATCACACAATCTCTCCAGAGTTTGAGAAATTACAAAAATTTCCCTTAGGATATTGTGAGGCCTGTCTTGTTCATGCTATTATAGTCATAAATCTGGATTCGCATATTGACTAGTAAGTGTCAACGGCAAACTAGATATTTACTTAAAAATAATTGAGATTCATCAAAGTTTATCGATACAAGTGCAATGTAAATTCTTTGATAGAGGAAACTTTTGTAATTTGTCAATCCCAGGGGAAGTTTGTGCAATTATGCAAAACCTCAGGATATGTCCATGTAATTACATATCCCTGTTAATTAATTGCTAGTTAAATGGATTTTTATGTAAAAGGGTCCTCTTTATTTTTATTTTCAGGGTCAAATGAAATGGCTAGCCTAGCAAAGATTCCTGCTAATTCTTCTAGTGCTTAAAATCACTCTTACAACAATTAGACAAACATAGTTCAGTTAATATACATTTCATTTGACTTGATTCTTGATTGAATGCATGCTTAAAATCTTGTGCAAAATCTGATGCAGATAACAAATAGTTGCAAAACATGCAAAGGCCAAGGCGCAGTAGAATGTCCTGGCTGCAAGGTAAAATTGCTAAGCAACACAACCTTACAGTATTTCCATTCCGATCTCAACTCCCACCTTGTCATTATTGTCTGCAACGTTTGATGTTATCGGACGAAAGGGAATTGAAACGGTGTGTTTGTGCTTGTTTTCGACTTTTTCGTGCAGGGAACGGGTAAGAACAAGAAGAATGGGAACATTTTCGAGCGATGGAAGTACGTAACTATATATATATACCCAAAAAATAATCAATGTCGTATTCTTGAAATTTCAGATATTTTTTTCATGTGATTATAATTATTGTGAATTCTGTGAAGGTGCTTCGATTGCCAAGGTTTCGGGCTCAAGAGCTGTCCTGCTTGTGGCAAAGGAGGACTAACACCAGAACAACGTGGAGAAAGATAACTGCAATTTGGATGAAAATGTAATTTGTGAAACTAGGTCTTTTGATCTTGTACATGTTTGATGAATGAATAGAGAGGTGTTATGTTTATGGCAATGCTGATAAATACTGCAGATACATACTTGCTATCATGACCAAATAAACAGTTGGAATTCATAAAATTGAGAAGAGTACATTTGACTAATATGATAGTACAATAGAAGTTATGGTTCCTAAGGAGAATTACAGAACTATCAAAAGCACTAGAGTTAGAGTGTGAGAAATGTTCTTACATTAAAGACAAACCCTAAGAGAGGTTATATCATAATTTCGTATGCATGGCATTGTTGTAAATACACCAAACATCATTTGTAAGCATGAATTACGTAAATCTTGATATAATTCTAGATATGGCTCAAGACTTCACTTATAAATCATAACTTCCTATATAAACCATTTTTGTAAATGAGCTTTTTCTTTTCCAAACCTCCAATGTCAGTGAAAATGAGTAAAAAAAAACCTTACGTTATAAATAATTATTTAAAAGATACTGTGTTATCAATTTTTTTTATCATAAAACCTTGGCATCGCTAGGTGCATTTTACGTGCCAAATTTACAAATTTAAGACAATTTTTCAGTGTGAAATAAATTGTACAATTTCTTTGTTTAATAAACTAAAATTTCACATTGTCAAATCTCAATCCCACATAAAACTTAAGTATTTCTATGTTATAACCTTGTTTGAAATTGGCAAATGGAGACCCTTCATGATTAGAGTCTAATTAACAATTCACAATGAAAGAATTAAGGTATAATTGGCATTACACATTGAAAATCTATATCTATACCTATATAAAAGTCTGAATCTTGATGGAGCTATTGTGAAATGACGTAATTGACCATCATTCAATTTAATATTTTATTTGATTTTATTGAATTAATTTATCTTTATTTAAGTGACAACTTTTACAATTCTCATCCCCATTTATATTCTCATTTAATGTAGAATAAACTTTAATTTGAATTGAATATTTAATACGTGTTAATACCAACTTAATTATGATATTTATATAGCAAAAAAATTAATAATTCAATTAAATATTTTATCTTTAATTTAAATTAAGTATATAATATGTATTAATATGCCACTAGATTAATTTGATGTAACTAAATTTGATTTACTTGACACAAATTGAAAAGGTTTGAAATGAAACTATTTAAACTAATTTGATATATATTAAATTGAGTTTATTTTATTAAGTATCAACTTTCGAACTATTCCATTTTTCTTTGCTCTTCTTTTTCTTCTTTCAATGTCCAATAGTATCAATTCATTTATTGGTTAAAATGATCAGCGTTAATTAGTATTCGTACTTTATTTGGGTTAATTATTGATTTTTAGTAATTAATAATTCATTATAGAATGACTCCTAACATATCCTCCCAAACTTATGCCATGTGATTAAATATACTTCTTAGAAATGGTTGATCATGTAGTCATAATTCTAATTTCAAAATTATAATTGTTTGTTCTTCTTTGCTTTTTTTGGATTTTGAATTTTTAAATTTTTTCTTGATTGTTGTTTCGATTCTCATGTGGTTAATGTATTAGAAAAGAGTACACAAAACATCTTGGAGTGACAATGTTAAGGTTTTGTATAATTTTTCGTCCACTTTTTTCTTTTATAGATTAATCCAGATATTTATATTTATTATATATGAATGTTTGTTTACTTTTTATGGATTGATACAAAACTATTCTTTTTATAATATGAGATGACACTTTCATCAACTTTGAAAATACGATCTTAGAAAGGTCTTATAAATAACTTTTAGTGATAAGATATATATTTAGTTGTTACGCTTTACTTACCGATTTCAAAATCTTAAACCCTTGTATGCAATTATTTTTAGGTGTCGTGATTCTTCTATTGAGTTTTGGTGTTTTGCGGAAATATATCACTTGTATCCATACTAGGCTAATTATTTAAAACACCGAAAATTTCTGTATTTAGAAACTTTCTATCCTAAAATTCAAATTAAAGAGAAGTTACAATAAAATTTAATCTAAATTTAAACTTTGTATTAATTTTAATTTTTTTTATCTAAATTGAATGCTAAATAAATTGAGAATATAATATATTATTAATTTATTTTATGTTTTATAAAGATATATAGAATTCAATTTTTAATAGAAGGTTTCCTCATATTTGTGTTTAATAATATTTATCTTTTAATTTAATTAAGTATGTAATATGTTTTAATTTTTTTTTATTATTTATTGATCTAAATTGAATTTTTAGCAAGTTTTGAATATTTGTTCATTTATTTTATGTTTTATATATATATATATATATATATATATATATATATATCAAATTCAATTTTTAATAAAAAAATTCACTAATATTTGGTTATAATAATTTTTATTTACGGTCTTTTTTGAGAAAAAAAAAAAGTTATTCCTTGAGGAATATTAAATTTAAATAAATTTATACTTGAACCTCACACTATTATGAAGGCCACCTTAAAATTAAAATTAAGAGAAGGTACAATAAACTTTTATGTATTATAATATTTTTTACTCATTTTTTCTTTATTATTAGAAAGTTATAATTAAGAACCTGTTTTTGTTGTTTGATCTTTTCAAATTCGATTATCTGTAGTGTAGGCAAGACCAATTACTTTAAAGAGAAGTCGATGAACTTTCGGTAAAAATTATGTTCTAGAATTGTGTTAAATATAACATGGATGTTTGTCTAAATGATAAAATTTGTATTTTATTTTGGTCAATTGTGCTAATTTCTATCAAATTGTTGTTGAAAGTGGTTTTCAAAACGAGCTTGATGGATGGATTTTGTGTTTGTGTGTGGGGTTGGATGGAGATGTGGGCATACTCATTATTAGGACTCATGTTAATTTGACGGAACCTTTTTTTTGGCTAGTAACTGTTGTTGATAAAGTTGCACCTAATAATTTATTAGATAATTATTTTTTACTTAGCTTGAGGTCGGAAGAATCAATAAAAAAAGAATTTTGGTGATTTAGTATTTATTTATTCACCTTTAAAATTAAATTAGTTTTCAAATTTTGTTGCTGCACAAGCTCTTTTATTGCTAGGAAAAACAGGCATTAGTTGCAAATTACCTATGCCTGACTTCTTATTACATCATTAATAAGCAAACAAATAGGATAAAAGAAAGTATAATAGCATCATATTATATTGGTCAAAACCCCAAAGGTATTGAATAGGGAGGTATAAATTATTGTTTTTTAAGGTGTTAGAGAGCTTGAATTTTCAAGATATAAATCTACTTTGTCTTTTCTTTTCACATTTTGCACATTTAGGATTGACATATTAAATACTATACTATAATTTATTATTTTTCCATAACATCCATTGTTTATATTTTCACGTTCTATATCAACAAAAGTGAAGGATCTCGACGCACTTTCTTCAATACTTTCAACATTACATTGACAAAAAGGTTTGTTTTTTGAGATTTGTAGCAGAATATTGTCAAGATATCATTAATACAGATGACATTTTTCTTTATTTAATTCCACTCTTCTTTATGCACATTTATTTAAAAGATTGTCAAGTGAATTGATAAATATTTTTTATGGTTGATTGATGTTATTTATAGTAATTTTTTATTTTCTAAATTATTTCATAAATTCACATTAATTATCATTTAATATTCTTAATTTAATAAATCATTTAATTATTTGAAAGAATTATATAAATAAATTAATTTTCATATTGAGAACTAATTATAAAATGTTTTAGAACCCTTTAAAATAATACAAAAATTACTCAAAATCTAGAATAATCATTTTTTGTCAAATATATGAGAGAATTTTAAATTATATAATGTATTTCACAATATCTTTATAAATTATTTTTCACCGTGGGATAATTTCAATATCCAATATGAATTTATAGAGATGAAATGTATAAATAATTAATTTATTGTATTCAACTTTGTAAGTTATCTTAAAAATAGTCTTACCCGTGCAACGCACGTGCATTTTTTCTAGTTGGTGTTAAATTTACAAATTTAGTGCGTGAGACACCCAACAATGTCAATTATACACAAGGTTTTTTCGGCGCATTTGATTAAAATTGGGGGTTCGGGACAAAAAACTATTTTTGTAAATACACGAAACATTAGCATAGGGGTAGCTTATGTAAATTTTGTTATAATTTCGACGAGTAAGCATTCTTGGTATAATATAACGTTGGATTCGATCCAATTCGATTTGTTAATCACCATAAGTGAATAGGAATAAAGCAAAAAAAATAATAATAATAAGTGAATAGGCAATAATAGTGGCATTCCTTCGTGGGCCTAAGATCTGCACTTGACTTTGTAAGAGCAATACTAACAGAAACTCCTACATGAAGGGACATAACAATTAGACACATTTGTCTTCTCCATCATTTCTCCAAAGAAACACAACAACAACAACATTTCCATCTGAGAAAATCCTCAGAAAACAGGTAATTCTTAAAATCTGTCCTCATTCATCCTCGTATTACATGTTTGAATTTCTGCAATGTTTCTCGCATTAAAAATTAATGAAGTTTCTTGCATTATCCTTCGATGATATGTTGTATATATCTGATATCTTTTAACACATCAACATAGGTTTACGGGCTTTTTTTGTTCGTTTAGTTTAGAGCATCAGAACTTTCACCGACGATTATAGTGCCTAGATTAAATCAGGGCGTCGTATAGAATTTTTTGATTTTTTTTCCTCATCGTGGCTTCTATTGGCAAATCGCAGATTGTTTCGAGGGACCCCTTTTTTCCCCTTTGATATTTTGAATATTTGTGATGGATCCGATGAGAGGACAAGGAGGCATCCAGATGCTGCTGACTGCTGAGCATGAGGCTCAGCAGATTGTGTCAGCTGCAAGAAACTGTGAGTATCTTCTTGATTTCTCATACATTTAACTCGATCATGCATTTCTCATCGTTCTCTTAAATTCATTGTTTTTCTTTTTCTGTTTATGCAGTGAAAATGACGAGGTTGAAGCAGGCGAAGGAAGAGGCAGAGGGGGAAGTGGCAAAGTACAAGTCCCAATTGGAATCTGATTACCAGAAGAGCATTTCTGAGGTTTGTGTTTGTGCTTCCTTAGCCAATTAGCCAGTCTCTTTATGTACTCATTTTGACAGCATTCTTCATGTATGATCAGCATTGTGTTGTTCTGAAGTATGTCACTTTTGGTTAAGAGTATTCATGTTCACAGGAGTCAGAGTTCTTGGTAATGGAAAGAGTGATGTTGAAAACTGAAAGGGAAAAGATCATTTTATCATTGGGATAATTACTTCAACGAATCTGAAGTTTGATATAATTACAAAAACTTCGCCCAAGGTTTTCAAAATTACAAAGACTTCCCCTACGAAAGAAACTGATTCTTCCATTTTGACAATTTTATCTCTCATTTTTCATGATTACCAAATTTTCCTCTTTATATTGACTAATCAATATTTAAGTTTTTCAACTTCGTGATTACATGGGCATGTGTTAGTCAAGTCATAAAGTATGCTAAGGGAAGTTTTTGTAATTTCTAAATCTTTAGTAGAAGTTCTTATAATTGAGTCAAACCTTAGGATATATGTCATGAGAATTATTTCTCGATCATTTGATGGGGTTGGTGGGGCATCCACCCCTCTCAACTCCGTCCATGAATGTTCAATTAATCTAAGAATTTATTTTTGCTAAAGGGTGCGATGATGATGCTTCGGTTTTTCAACCTCTTTTACTATTTTATTGTTATTTTGAACATGTAGTCTTCCGGGAGCTCCGACTCAACAGTGAAAAGACTTGACGTAGAAACTGAACAAAAGATCCAAACCCTAAAGGCAACTGCCTCAAAAACAACCCCCGAGGTTATGAAGATGCTAATCAAACACATTACAACCGTCAAATTCTGATCTATCAAAGGCTGTCTAATCAAGGTATCGACAATCGTCATACAGATATTTATCATTAGTTCTTTTTATTAATGTTTAATTAACAAATGAGGTGATATTGAGACACAAATTCTTGCTCCTCCATGGCAGATCAAAGCAATAAAAGGACAGGCGATATGAAGAACTTCTTGTAATTTGAAGAAATCGTGTTGTTATCAAATATTTAATTATTTAAACTATGGTCTTATATTAGAATGTTTTGCGGTTTTTTCTTGTTTTAATTTGTATTCATGGCTATATAAGATGTACCGACTTGGATATAATAATTATGCGAAACGAATATAGGATTGAAATTATATTGTTTTATTAATTTATAAGTGCATTATTCTTAATATTTTTGTGCAAATAATATCATTCACGGAATTAAAAGTAATTAATAAACTATTTTTTTATGAGTAAATTGTGTGATTATTGAGAAAGAGTGATGTTTGTGGGTTGATTTGGATGTATGTTTGTACTTTATAAAAGGAAATAATTACATTTAACTACCCTGCATTTAGGTCTAATTACAATGTAATCCATCATTTTCAAGAAATTATATTTTAGTCCCTAACTTTGAGAACCGTTTGTGTTCCCTAGGATTCCGTTATGTCATTCCAAAAATAACTCTGATTTGTTGTTAAATTCATGACGGACAAAACCCATACCCCATTTGACTCTATTGGCCGGCGAAAGCGTCGGAATTCACCTGCGAAACTTAGCCGGTCATGTACCATCTTTGACCGGTGATTCCTCATTTGTTAGTTGTCGGATTTTGATTTTGAAACAATCATTGTGTTCTTTGCGTCAAGAGCTTCGATTTGATATATAATATCAGCAGATTTGATATCTGATTTGCATAAATTTGCCATTAGAAATCACGTAAAATTTTATTCATAAAGTCCGACGGAATATTTCTGGAATATTCCGTCGGAAAGGGTTAAGTGAACAATTTTCAAAGGTGAGGGGGGTTAAGTACACCGATTGAAAGTATAGGGGGCAAAGCGCACACCCCCCAAAGGTTGGGAGGTGACTGAAATTTGCCCTTCATATTTTGTAGGGATCGTTTTGTTAATATTTGTAAATTTTAGGGACGATTTTATAATTTTGGTCATATATTAAATGTAACACTCATAAAATCGTCAGGGGCATAAGTGTACTTTTACAAATTCCGTTAAGGGACCTCAAACCAAATAAGATTTATAGGGACTAAAATATAATTTTTCGATAATAATGGACTACGTTATAATTAGGCTTAAATACAGGGTAATTAGATGTAAATCACCCTAAAACATGTATTACTAAAGTATGGGTACTTTGGTCATATTAAAAGTATATAGTATTTATTTAATATTGTGTCATGAATTTAATTCAAAACATATATATATATATGTTGGTTCTTAATTTAACCTAAAATAATGTCATAATTCAATAATATGTAAATGCAGTGTGACCAAAAAATAATAATCAAAATGTTAGTTTCAATAATAATGAAGAGGAACAACAGTTACTCAAATGAAAAAGGAATAGAATTCACTTAAATAAGATATCGAGTTCACTTAAATAAATTAAATATGTATTCCTAAAGTATGGATACTTTGCTCATATTAAAAGTATAGAATATTTATTTAATATTCTATTATGAATTTAATCTAAAACAATTTCATCATTCGATAATGTATATCAGTATATGTGTGACCAAATAATTTAACTAAACGTAAATGATAGTTTAAAGAATAATGAAGACAAGTTTTTTTAATATGGCATATCCAAGGGAAATAAACATAATTCACCAACAAGTAAATTAATATAAGTGATTTTGCGCATTTGCTGTGACGCCCCGTCTCTTCGGCATTCTAGGTACGGCATCACGAGAGAGTTTAATTCAGTATTTTTGTGAATTATGTGACTCGTATGTTTACGTGTCAAAGTGAATTTAATTTATTACGTGTGCTTTAGAATTTAATTAAATGTTTTGGACTCAATTGTCCAATATCTGCAATTTAGGGACCTAATTGAAATTATGACGTTTGAGCCTTCATGGCTAGCTGAGCTTGGGAATTTGAATTAGAATTCCGACCCTATCATTGAGTTCGTTTCGATGATTCGGATTCAATGAATTAACCATTTAATTTCTAAAGCTATTTGATTGCCTTACCGTTTTAAATCTGATCCGAATGGACCGGATACCGTTTGACCCTACCTGTTTTAACCGACCCGTTTGACCAGCCCTAAAAAGGGCCAACCTTTCCTTCTCTCTCCACTCCCACGATCAGCAAGCAAAGAAGAGGAGAAAAAGAGATATTTTTCCCCTTTGGCCATCAAGCCTTAAGTTTGGGTTTGTGAGATCCAACCGTCCGATCAACGACCCAACGTAAGATTTGTGACCCTCTCGCTACGTACTTTAATTTAATGTCTCTTTCGTGCCTCGGATACGTGTTATGTGGCTAATTGGGGGTGATGATAAATAGTGACGGGTGGGGGAGTTTGATGTGTTCGAGCTGTTTCAGGGGCTCTTATGTGCAAATATGTGAGATACGTGTCGAGCATGCTTTATTGTGTTATTTTCGTGTAGTTTAGTGCTGCTTGTTGTTGTTGTTTGCTTCTTCGTCGCCATTTTTGGAGCTTCTGCTTTTTTTCAGTTGATCCAGGCCGGAACGGCCGTTCCCATTTTTGCCTTGTGGTGGGAACGACCCTTCCCAGGGTTGGCTGAGTCAGTTCCGAGACTGGGAACGGCCCTTCCCAGGTTGTGCTTGGGACCGGAACAACCGTTCCCGGGTGTGTTTTGGGCGTTTCTTTACAGACGCTCGGGGAGAGTTCGGGTAGTTGGGAACGGCCGTTCGCACTCTGTGCTGGATCTCAGAACGGTCGTTCCCGTCCTCCAAAACTTGGGTGCGTTGGTGGGAACGGTCGTTCCCTCCTTGGGCGACGCCGTTCCTAGCTTCTGTTGTGTGTTTTGTTTGTTTTGTGTTTTATATGTTATGTTATGACTTTATTTTGCATCCTAAGCTTTATTACTTCGTTTTATTTGCATGTTTTAATGTGAAATTTACATTATATGCTTTAGTATGTGCATGTAACGTGAGTTGTTGTTAGTGCATGATTGTTTTATGCTTGCATACGTCATCCATGATTTCATGCCAATCATAAGCATACGTCGTGCGTCTATGTGATTCATTCTTGGGTCTAAGTCCTGTTTTTGTATTCAGTTTGTTCAGGTGCACCCGGGGTGGTGTTTTGTTGGCCGTTTTGGTTCCGGGGTGGATCAAACGTTGTGTCTTTGGCCTCTTCGGTGTAAGGTGAGGTTAGGATATAGTTAACCTTAATGCAATGTGCTCAGTTTTAATTGCATGTCATTTAATAAGCCCTATATATATATATAAATAAGTGTGAAATATGTATTTGTTGGATATGTCAAAGGTTTGCAAGTATGTTAAGCAATGTACAAGCCTATGTATGCTTGTTTTGGAACGATTTGTTATGTCTTGCCACGTGAAGCTATGCTTCTAACCGTGTGTTTCTCATGAGCCAAGTTTGGCAAGGACCGAATATGAATGAAACGGAAAGTGGTATGTATATGTATATATGTATAAGTTGTCCGTCTGTCTGTCAATGTTGTAGCGGGCTATGTGAATGATCTGTTATGTATATGTTGGGCCCCGAAGACTGTGGGTTAGGAATCCCGGGACGGCATTGGGCCGTCGGGCTCGGCCTGGGCCTAGTCTCCATCTGTCAGAAGAGGATTAACCCTGAACTCACCAGGAGGTTTGGTGGGGAAAGGAATCCTGAGGGTTGAGTGCTTGCGCTCCTCTCGTTTGAATGGATGGTTAGGGCGTATACACCCTTCCATCACCCGGAGTTGAGGATGGTCTGTTATGATATGATATGTCTGTAAATTTTCTGTTCTGTTTCTGTTATGTTATGTTTTGAGGAGATTGGAGGAGTTTGAGCTCGTACCCGCCGAGTTCTATATGATACGTCTGTTCTGATAAGGTTCGTGAAACAGGGATAGATTCGAAATTAAGTTAAAAGTGGAGTGTTTTAATAAGTTAAGCTAAAATATGGATTATGTTATGGTTTGTTAATTGCTCGGTTATCTTAGTTGGTTGTTTGCTTTGGTAAATGAGTCCTATATGTATATGTCACGGGAGAATGATTTAACGTGCAAAAACTATCCCTGAGTTCATGAACATTATGATTTTGATACGTGTCTTGCTCTTATATATATAGTGTGCATGTGTTAACCCCTCACTCAGTCGAGTTAAGACTGACCCCTCCCCTCTTTTGTTTAGTTTGCAGGTTTTGCTTGGAGTTCGTGCTAGGCGGAGTGTGTCTGTCCTTTGGAGTCTGTTTCTCGAGTCTGTTGTTAGTTAAGGTTGTCTTGCATTTGCATTTCGATATTTATGACTTTTGTATGAAATATATAAATGTTAAATTTAGAATTATGTTACGTATTGCTATGGAGTTTTCGGGACAGGCTTCTAGGGATAGTTGAACCGTTGGATTTATGATTATTGTTTGATATTCGGGATTAGGTATTTATGCTAGTTGAACCCGTCAACTGCTTATGAATGTTTGAATTTTGCATGGCTTACTTTCTGCTTCCGCATTCTTGTAACTTGGATTTGTTTGTTCAGGATCTACGTTCCGCCTAGCTTAGGTGTGTGTCTGTCGGTCTCTCGTTCGCCACTATTCGGTTTATGTATGGATTCTCCATTTCGTATATGGATCGAACCTTGGTGCGGGGGATGTGGTGACCCACCATGGGGGTGCTACATCCTTAAGTGGTATCAGAGCCCCAGGTTGAAAAACTGGGGTTCAGTGTCAGGTTGTGTCTGTCTAAGTCGTACGGTCTAGGACAATTTGATTATGTGTGCATTTGCATCACGATTTGATAAGCTCTGCATTGAAATTTTAATCACTTTGTTGATTTACATTGTGTAATGCGTTGTATTTATTTGCTGCTCTTACTTGATTTATTTCGTGACATGAGCACTTACTAATCGGCATGCATATATCTCCATTGAAGTTGTTGAGATTTTCAGGGTACCACCGAGTCAACAACCCTACGGTCAATCTTCTCAATTAACTCCGTGATCTCAAGGACAATATTCTACCGAAGTACTAGCGATGAATTCAATAACGAAGATGTACCGAGAATTCCTAGCATTTAATCCGTCCCAATTTCGAGAAGGAGATGATATAAGAGCTGAAGAGTGGCTTACAGAGATAGAAGGCCTCTCCGAGATATAGCCTGCAACTCTCGAGACATGGCTCGCCTTACTAAATTTCTCCCACAAGGACAACCAAGGCAATGGTGGAAAAGAGTTGCCCCGCAATTAGAGGTAACTAATGAAGAGTTGACTTGGGAAGTGTTTGTCCGAGAATTTCGAAGAAGGTTCGCCCCGGCCATTTTACAAGAGCGAAGATTTGGAGAATTCCTCACTTTGAAATAAGGAGATAGGACGGTTGTGGAATATATAGAAGAATTCGAGAGGTTGGGCATGTATGTACCCCACATTAAGGGTAACGATCAAATGAATGGCTAAATATTTTGTGGAAGGCCTTCAGGATGAATTCAAGGAAGCTTTAATTGCAAAAGATACGAGCACGTGGGATAAGGTCACGAAGATAGCTTTAAGAGTCGAAACTCGGATCACGACAAGGGGCAAGGAAGAAGAGGTATCGGGGTCTAATGTTGAGTCGGGTTTATACTCAAACCTGCAAGTGGAAGGAGAACCTTATCAACATGGAACTCGGGCCAAGAGAATTCGAGGAAAGAAAAACAAGACCGGGAATACTTCAAGGTTGGGGAAAAGGCCCCAATTATGTGCTTATTGTGGAGGAATCACTCATACCTACGAAGCGTGTTGGGACAGGTTGAAGAGGTGCTATGTTTGCGGGTCAACAGAACACAAGATTTCAGATTGTGATCGGCTAAGAGCTAACAAGCAACTAGTTCGGGATCGCCGGCTTCGAATTAGAGACCAACATCAACCCGAGCTTTCAGGTGATTGCATTCATGGCACGTCCATCCATTCCATATTTAAAATTTTGCAATTATGTATCCTTCGTGCGATAATTGTTACTTGATGCTAATTGAGGATTGTTGTTAATTGTCATTAATTGTTACTATGTGCTCAAGAGATGATTAAGTGATGCATCTCATTCGTACTTTGACTCGACATGCATATTTAGTGTTTTATTTTAGGATATTTCTTCATTCAAGTTACCAAGTTGTGTTCAATGGAAATTGGAAAAGGTGGTTTGTGTAGGGGACAAAATTAAGGATTTCTTTTGGAGATCAGGTTGAGTTTATGAGGACATGGAGAATGTGACGAAGAAGAATGGTTTGAGAGGTACAAGGTTGAAGAATTTAGGAATTTGGGGTATACTTTGAAGAGAAGTTAAAAGATTCGAGGGAGTTTATTTCACCGATCACCAACCATAATTTATTTTAGAATTCAGACTCAAAGAGACAATGGGAGTGCCGAGATTGATTAGTAGAAATAGTTAAGAAAAGACATCAAGGAGTCTTTCTACCTGCGAAATTTAAACAAAAATAACAAGGGTTAGAACAAGAATTGATTCGGGAGTTGGGAACAAATTTAATCAACTACAATTTCGGGAAGAGAGGCCATACCCCTAGCGATGGAGGTTTCCGACCCGAGGTACTTCTTTCGACCTAGAGACATCTAACCTAGGAATCTCTTTTGATCAAGGAGCGTCCAACCCAAAGATCAGGCCAACCCATCCGCTATTGGATAATCGCATTCAATGAGCGTACCAACCATAGCAGGCCGCATTAATTGCGGCCGCACCAAGTACTGTATCAAGCATCTGGCAGGAACAAGAGAACAGTGCTTTAGCCAGAAAAGCACTGTTCCGGCCGCTGGCCGTCCTTTTCCCTCCAGACCAGATCCACACTTACTGGATGGTGTACTTGCACGCACGGAGTCCACCTCCAAGCTATAAAAGCCCACCTCCACCCTCAGTAATGGTAAGCTTTCCTACACACTCTAAGTCCAGTGCTTTCAGTATACTTTCGACCCAGAGCCTTAGCTGACTTGAGCGTCGAAGGGCCAAAACGGGTCTAACCCCCACCTGCCCCTGTTTTGGCCTTTGAGTTCACGTTTGTTTCATCCTTCGCAGCTTAGGAAAGCATCAGAGTAACCTCACATTTACAAATATCTTGGGTGAATGGGAGTCCTAATCTGCAGTCCAGCGCACAGCCAGATTTTGACACCATCATCTTGGCGCCGTCTGTGGGAAACTCTGAATAAAAAAGCCTAACTTCTTTCACGGCAAGCATCTCATACAACAGTCATCATGGTTCAAACTCGCCATGGCCGACAAGTCTACGGTGAAAACGGGGAGGAGATCTTCCCAAACCTCAATACCTCCAGTGGTAACTTCTAGGTCCCCGCGGCGGGAATAGCTACCATGGAGGCTGGCCCAAGTACACAGGGGCAGTTGATCTTGGCGGAGGCGGACTTGACCGTCTATGTTGAAGAGTGCAGGGCGGAGGCCCTGGCAGCGGCCAGAGAAAATAGAGAGCCCAACATGCCGACCCCACCACGAGGGAGTCCTCTTGCGCTAACTCCTCAAAACGTTGCCTACCCTACAGTCCAAGGTCCTTCTGCACCCTTGACATATGTTGTCCAACAGCTCACCATCCAACCTAGCTGTTGGGGATACCCGCCTCTTCCTTACGTCCAAAATCCTTATGTCCAGCCACAGGCCATCTACTTGGCCCCAGCCCCAGGGATTTAGCCCCAAGTCCATCTTAGGGCCCATGTAGAGGAAGGCGTGGATGACAACGACAATCCCCTATTCCGCCGTGAGCCTAAGAGGAGGAGGCGAGAAATAGAAGAGGAGCGCCCCTCACAGGCCCTCAGAAACGTCAGAGATAATGATAGGGGTGCCCGCCATGTTGCAGGAACAGCAAGTGAAATGAACAGGGTCGCGCCTGTTCCCAGAAACATTCCTGTGTTCGACCGCTTGGGGGCTAGGGTCCATCCCGACGCCCACTTGCGTGCCAATCATGGCCATTGGGTGGGTCCGGGAGACCTCCAAAATCAGCTCCCCAGGAGACAGCAACAACAACAGCAACAACAACAGCATCAACAACAACATTATCTCCCCGACCCAGCTCATGGGTCGGAATATTTCGACCCCCAAGAGGAAGTGTCATCACACGTTCCTCGCGGGCAAGCCCAGGAGGTTAGGACGCCCGCTTACCATGACGATCATCCTTCCCCGCGTCAGGGAAGGGTGTATCGCAGCGAAATAGAGGTGAGGTCCCCTTTCTGCGACGCAATCATAGACGCGAAGGTGGTGGACAAGGTTCCCACCAACCTGCCAACTTATCACGGGAATACCGATCCCGTGAAACACTACTCAAAGTTTGAGGCTCAGGTCAGCCTTTATGGCCACTCCAAACTCATCTGGGCCAAGATCTTCGAAACCACGCTCGAGGGTCCAGCCCAAGACTGGTTCGAACGATTGACCCCTCACAGCATACGAGATTATGAGTATCTGGCCCAGAAATTCAAAGCTCACTTCTCCTCCATGGCGGGAGTCAAGCTTCCGTCCACCTATCTGTACAACATCATTCAAAGGGAGGGGGAGACTTTGAGAAGTTTCTTTGCCCACTTCAACGAAACGTTTATCAAGGTGGAGCATCCAGGAATCGATGTCTTGACCCAGACCCTGCACAAGGCCATCCGTCATGAAGAGTGCGCAGATGAAATCATCCTCCAATCACCGCAAAATATGGAGGAAGTCATGGCCATAGCCCGTCGATTTATGTGCCTGGAGGAGGTCAAGTCCACCACTCGTGCGCAAGGATGCAGGAACGACAGGCTCGCGAACGAGCCAGCCCTTGATCGGAACCTCCCAGGCTCTCAAATAGGATGGAGCAGAGGCTCAAGCGTGAGATGCCCTCAGGCAGGGGGCTAAAAAGGCTTATACCCCGTTGGTCTACTCCATTGAGGAGATCTATGAGGTCATGGACAGGGGATTGCTCAAAAAGCCGAAGCAGCTGAAGGAAACCAAAAAGGCCATAGAGTCGGGCAAACGGTGCACCTACCACATGCAATCTGGGCATTGGACCTCTGAGTGCATTAATCTGAGAGAAGAAGTGGAAAGGTTGATCCAGGGTGGCCATCTGATGGAGTTTGTTAGGAAGCTGGACGCGCGAGCCCGCCAGGCCTTCGACCCAAGGGATTCCCCACCAACAAAGAGGGGAAGTAAGCTGCCGCTCGAGAAACCCGAAGAAGGAAACCCCCATAATCTGCTCACCAATGAGATATTCATGATTGTAGGAGGTCCGACAGGGGGAGATTCCAAAACTGCCCGTAAGCGGTCGCAGCGACAGGTGGGTCGAGAGCTCTACGGGCCCAGAGAAGTGATGCAGGTGGAAGTGGGGTAAGAGTGGCGCGAGCAAGAGATTTCATTTAGTGATGGGGACTTTGTACCAGTGATGCCACGGGACGGCGGAATGCCGAGTTGTCCGATAGTCACGCTTGATGTTGCAAACTACGCTGTACATAAGACCCTTGTTGATAGTGGAAGCTCAGCCAACATTATCTTTTACTCCACTTTGCAAAAAATGAATATTCATAACTCGCATGAATATGAGCCCATTAAGACGCCTTTGACAGATTTTGGTGGATCGGAGGTTTATTCCAAAGGGCGAGTCAAGCTCGTTACTTCTATGGGAAAGTTGCCCAAGAGAGCCACGCAGCTGCTGGAATACCTGGTAGTGAAAGGTTCCTCCGCTTACAACATCATCATAGGGCGTCTTGCCCTCATAAGCTTTAGAGTAGTAATCTCCACCTACCACCAAATGATCAAACTGCCAACTCTGCACGGGATTGGGGAGCTCCGATGCAACATACCAGAGTCTTGGGAGTGCTACTCCATTTCTATGGAGAAGGTAAAGCTTCCTAACAAGACTATTGTGCCTTTGATAAATGTCGATGACTTTTTGGATACGGAACTCGCCGAGCCAGATGACCCGACTGCGGAAATGTGCTCCAAGCAGATGACCTCCACCATAGCCAGGAAAAAGAGGAAGCTAGACGATGGGAAGATAGAAGCTGCGGGCGCCATCGTTCATGTCCAGTTAGTGCCCGACGATGAGGAGAAGACCACATAGGCGCTAACCTCAAGGGAAATCAGCAGTGTATGCTCATTCAATTCCTGCAAGACAACGCGGACGTGTTCGCTTGGAAGTCCTCAGACTTGGTCGGCGTCGACCCAAAAGTTATGGAGCATCACTTGAACGTCGATCCCAGCTTCCGACCCATCAAGCAAAGGCTAAGAGCACAGAGCGACAAGCGCAATAAAATAATTAAACAGGAAGTCAACAAGCTCTTGGGTACCGGGTACATCACGTCGGCGAAGTACGTGGATTGGCTTTGCAATGTGGTCCTGGTCGCCAAAACCGGAGGAAAGTGGCGAATGTTCAACGACTTCACGGACCTAAATAAAGAATACCCCAAGGACCCTTATCCTCTCCCGCGGATCGACCAGTTGGTTGATTCCACTGTTGGGTGCGAGCTTCTGAGTATGATGGACGCTTTTCAAGGTTATTACAGGATTTTCATGGCTCAGGAGGATAAAAAGAAGACTGTTTTCATTGTGGTCAAGGGTATTTATTACTTCGAGGTCATGCCTTTCGATTTGAAGAATGCGGGAGCTACGTACCAGAGGTTGGTTAACAAAGTTTTCGAAGACAAAATCGGGAAAACAATGGAAGTGTACGTTGATGACATGATTGTCAAAAGCGAGAAGGCTGAGATGCACCTGATGGATCTGGGTCGGACTTTCGACCTGCTACGTAAATACAGAATGAAGCTGAATCCTAACAAATGCTCATTTGGTGTGGAAGGGGGAAAGTTTCTTGGATACATAATCAGCCAGCGGGGGGATTGAAGCCAACCCAGAGAAGATCCTGGCGCTGAAAAACATCAACAGGCCCCATACCATTAGGGACGTCCAACGTCTCGTCGGTCGGATTATTTCCCTAAACAGGTTTATCTCTCGCTCTTCTGAGAAAAATCTTCCATTCTTTAAAATTCTGCGCAATATTAAGAAATTCGAGTGGACTGATGAGTGTGATGAAGCCTTTGAAAGGCTCAAAGAATATCTTGCCTCCCCTCCTTTGTTGGCTAAACCAATTGCAGGGGAAACCATGTATCTTTACCTGGCGGTCACGGAGGAGGCGGTCAGTTCTGTATTAGTTGCGCTTCGTGAAAGGAAACATATGCCAGTATACTACGTGAGCAAGATATTGCACGGCGTATAGGCTCACTACCTGGAAATTAAAAAGTTCACTCTGGCACTCGTGCACACCTCCAGGAAGTTGAGGCCCTACTTCCAGTCCCACTCCATTGTGGTCCTCACAGACCAAGGCTTACACCAAGTGTTGGAGAAGCCAGAAGCATCCGGGAGGATAGTGAAATGGGCAATTGAGTTGAGCCAGTTAGATATCAGCTACCAGCCCAGGGCTGCGTACCAGGTCCAAATCCTCTCAGACTTCCTCATCGAGAGAGACGATCCAAGCAAGCAGACCCCGCGCTCAGTGCTATGGACCATGTCGGTCGATGGCTCCTCAACCTCTCAGGGAGAGGGTGTGGGGATATCTCTGATAAGCATGGAGGGACAGGAGCTTGATTTCGCCATCTCCCTAGACTTCCCCGCCACCAACAATGATGCAGAATATGAGGCGCTCGTCGCGGGCCTCAAAATCGCCAAAGAACACGGGATTGAAAAAATATCAGTAACCACGGATTCTCAACTGGTGGTGAGCTAATTTTAGGGCTCCTACGAGGTACGAGAGGAGACAATGATTAAGTATCTGGCTAAGGTCAAATCCTTAGCATCCAGTTTCAAAGAGTTCACACTGCAACATGTAACATCCCGCTCGTCCGTCTGTGCAGGTACGCGGTTTGAGAGTGCTATGTGCGTATTTAAATTATTTTAATTATGCAAACATGTGTTATTTTAATTATTATGTGATTATTTGAAATTAATTGTAATTATTTGTTTAACCTTTAATTTGTTTTTAAACGTTTTTGTCAACGTGCCTCGGATTTTGCCTTCTATGTGTCCGAATTTAATTCTGATTTTTGTGAATTCTTGGTATACGTGAAATATGTGAGTTATGAAAGTGTTTACATGCTCGTTACGTGTTTTAGAGTTAGTTTTATTTGGTTCTTGGCTCGTTTTGTAAAGACGGGATTTATGAGGGACTCGAGGGCCTAACTAGCTTTAGCACACCTTGGGTTCCGGACGCTATAACTTGAGTTCGGGAATTCGGATTCGAATTCCGGAAGAAGCTTCGGACTTGTAATGAAGAAAGGAAACTTTTAAACCTAATTTGGTATTTTTCTAAGACCATTTGGACCCCCGTTTTTCACCCGGAATGAGCAGCTTGCACCAAAGTGACCCCTTTTGACTAGTCTTGCACTTGTGGGCCCCATTTAACCCCAAATTAAACCCAACCCTTTACTTATATTAACCAAGGTAAGCCCTCACTCTCTCGCTCAGCCCTTATTTCGAACCAAACCCTCCTCAAAAGAAGAAAAGAGCAGCCAAGTTCAGCTCCAATGAAGAAGAGAGAAGAAAGAAGGGCAACTATTCACATCTTCGAGAATTTGGGCCCAATATTCATCAAATCTCTTCCAAATTGAAAGGTAAGTTAATATTTGTGATCTATTTGCCTTTGTGATCATTTTACCTTCCACTTTGCAAGCTTTCATCTATGTTTGATCATCCTTTGGCTTAGAGCATGAATAGTGAGGGTTTAATGCATTTTCTTGATTCTTACATGATCCTTTGTGGATTCTTTTGATTTAAAGCATGATTTATGATCCTATGACATCCTATGTGACTTATATGAACTTGGTTTGAGATTTGTTTTAGGATTCTTGAGTGTGCTATTGTTGGTTTTGCATAAACTTGAAGAACTTGAACTTGTTTGAGCATCTCTTTCTTCCTCATCATTTAGCTTCGATTTTGGCATGTTTTAGGGCATGAAACTTTGCATTTTTGCTGCATATATCTTGTATTATGTGTTAGCTTGGTGTTTGTGTGGTTTGTTTGGAGTTTTTAGGGAGTTTTCAAGCTTTTCTCTCGAAAATTTGGCCCCTGACTCAAATCCACGGGGGTGGATTTTCTCTTTGAAAAAAAATCCGCCGAGGTGGATTTGAGGCAGGCCCTCTTTGGAAAATTTTCTGAATTGAATCCGCCGGGGTGGATTTTCCCTTTGAAAAAAAATCCACCGGGGTTGATTTAGGTCAGTGGCTTCCTTAGCTCCGAACTTTGTTTTCTTATTTCTTTTTGCTTGTTTCCTTATTCTTCCACGCTTAATTTGATCCCCATGCTTTACTAACATGTTATATTATATGTTATGTGGATATTTGTGAATTAATTACGTGAATTCGATACTCATAAGTGATATATATGGCCTAATATGTGTTATATGTTCTTCAACGTGCATGCATGAATCAATGTGATGTTTGATTGCCTCTTGTGATATTTTCTTGTCTCGTTTGTGATATTCATGCAATATTAATGTGATGAACTATGTGCTATATGTTGTATTATGAATTTATTATGTGGATTGGTGCTCTTACGTGCAATACGTGACCTTCTATGTGCATGCATGCATGAACATGACATTTTCCTTATCTTGCATGATTTTTCCTTGTTTCGTTAAGAGTGTGCATGCATGTCTAACATGTTACGTGATGTGCTTGTTATGTAATTTCTATGAA
Organism: Lantana camara; assembly: GCA_037501455.1. NCBI lineage: Eukaryota > Viridiplantae > Streptophyta > Magnoliopsida > Lamiales > Verbenaceae > Lantana > Lantana camara. The sequence continues at coordinate 20,484,785 of CM074855.1, read as the reverse complement.
TTCGTTTAATGTGAAATATACGAGTTATGAATTAATATGATTCTTTATGGCTTCAAATGATCTAATTGACATCTTATTGCATTCCTTATGCATCTTTAGCATCCATATGCATTTGCCGAGTGTCTAATTAGTACATTTCGAGTCTAAGGTTGTCTTTTGTTCTTTACTTTGTCTTTAGGTTCGTTTCGTGGGTGTCGAGGAGATCTCTTAGAGGTACTCTGGTCCGTTTCGTTCGGTTTGGGCGACGAGGTGAGGTTTCTTTCTTTTAGTTAAAACGACCTACAACCCTACCTGTATTTTGAGCCCGCATGTGAATTACGTATATATATATATATATATACTTAGATATATGTATGATACGTACTTTGTGGGATTTCGCCCATTTGCTATGAAATCATTGAAAACACTTTTATATATATGTAACCTATTTTATGTTTGTTTGATTTGAAAAGGGTTGGTGTGTGTGAATGATTTTGAAAATAGTGAGACTACGACTTTGAGTTTGAAGTCGAAAAATTCTGAAATTTCGAAATTAATAAGACTATGACTTTTGATATTTAAAATGGGCCCGGGGAAGTGATATGTGATTCTCGGGTCGACCACAGGGTCGCCGAGCTCTCTCATCAACACAACCCCATTTCGGATGACTTGGCCTAACCTCGGGAGGTCGAGGGGATGGCGGGTCTCCTTTTGGCTGACGGTATCCCCGTCGGTGGAGTGGGTAGGATTCCCCGTATCCGAACTTTTAACGAGAGTACGGGGTTGAGGGAGCGCTTCTTCATCCCCAACCAGAGAAGGAGAATTGATTATGAATTTGGTATGTTTTCTGTTCGAATTCTGTTATGAAAGGAGTTAGGTGGGTTTGGAACTCATTCTCGCCGAGTTATTTTGATTTCGATTGTGAATATGGTTCGTGAAACGGGAGTGGACTTATAATTTCTAAAATTGGTTGATTTTGGCTTTCGGCCTTAAACCTTTTTATTTATATGTATTACCACGGGTTAAAATGTTTTAGATTGCAAAAACCACGCCCCGGTTCATGAACTTTCTAGCTTTGAATTTGCTTTGCTCTTACTTGTATGTACGTGTGCGTGGGTTAGCCCCCTCACCAGTCTTTAGGACTGACCCCTCCTCGTTGTCTTCTTTTTCCCCTTTTGTTTCCTTTGAGTTACAGGTTCCAGTTTGAGAAGTTTGTGCTAGGCGGCGGTCTTCTTTCGAGTTTTGGGTAGTATAGCGAGTCTCATGCATTTCGTGTTTGAGTTTATTCAGTACTTTGAGCTGATGAAGGCATGTATATGATTATGGATTTAAATTGGAAATGTTTGACTCGTTCAGTTTCGTATATTTGGTTCTTCTTCTGAGCATGTTTGTAATTATGTTTGAATCCTAGGCTTCAGTATGCAATGTTTGTTTATCTTGCGCACTCTGATTTAGGGTCTAGACCGCCTAGCCTAGGTGAGATTTTGTTTTTCTCCCGTTCACCATAGTTTAGCACGTGTGCGGAGTTCCTATTTCGTTACACGTGTTGAGCTATGGTGCGGGGGATGTAGTGCTCTGCGCCCCGGGGTGCGAGCTGGCGTCCTATCTAAATTCGCGCACGGGATAAGAGGTTCTAAAGATCAAAACATCACCTACCTCTCAAGCAAAGGAAGAGTGATTGATGGAGAGATGGAAATGATATGCTCCATCGACCCAGCGAAGCCGTGCTGGCTCGATGAATTCATACTATACCTTCGCAATGGGGTACTGCCGGCGGATAGAAATGTAGCAAGGCGCCTAAAATACAAAGCAGCGGGTTATTCACTTGACTTTGAAGGAAGGTTGTACAAAAGATCATACATGGGTCCAACGAAAAGGTGTCTCCGTCCCTCCCAAGCCTAAGAAGTGCTTTAAGAAATTCATAGCGGGCAGTGTGAAAATCACGCGGGTGGTCGATCCCTAGCAAAGAAGGTCACTAGGAATGGGTTTTACCCTCAATGAGGATGCTAAGGAATACGCCCGCAGCTGTGTTAATTGCCAGAAGCACGCCGACATCCCGCACCAGCACCAAACGGAGATGGTCCCTGTTGACATATGCTGGCCTTTTGACCAATGGGGCATCGGCATTGTGGGACCACTCCTGCTCGCAAATGGTCAGAGACAATACCTGTTGGTCGCGGTAAACTATTTTTCCAAATGGGTCGAAGCCCAGCCAGCTGCAAAGATCACTGATAAGGTCATTCAAAACTTCTTGTGGTGCAACATTATTTGCAGATTTAGGGTCCCCAGGGTCTTAATTTGCAACAACGGAACTTAGTTCCAGAGCGCCAGTACCAGATCTTACTGCTCAGATATGGGAATTAGTCAGCGTTTCGCATCAGTTGGCTACCCTCAAGCGAACGACCAGGTCGAAGATAGCAATCGCATCATTATCCAGAATCTCCAAACCCGTTTAGAAGCTAAGAAAGGAGCTTGGGTCGACGAACTTGACGGAGTCCTTTGGGCCTACGGCACGACTCCCAGAACCGCGACGGGGTTAACACCTTTCTCGATGGTTTATGGGTCGGAGGCCATGATCCCAGCAGAATTACTCCATCAAACAGCAAGAGTGTCCAACTATCAGCTCGCCCGAAATGCAGAAGACCAAGCCCATGAGCTCGACACCATTGAGGAAATCCGGCAGAAAGGCTTCCAACGCATGCAACAATACCGAGCCAAGGTGGCCCGGAGCTACAACAAGGGCGTTAAACCCCGTGCCTTATAAGTCGGTGACTTAGTCCTCAAAAAGGTCGAAGTAACCAGGCATGTAGGCAAGTTACAACCCAACTGGGAGGGCCCCTATCGTATTGCCGAAGTGGGTCGCAACAAAGCGTATCACCTAGAAGACATGGAGGGAAACACCATTCCCTGGTCATGGAATGCCCACAACCTTAAGAAGTTTTACGTTTAAAATTATTCCCGATTGTAAGTGCTATTTTGTACTTATCTTGACTTGTTCGCAATAATAAAACTATTCTCAGTCAAACTGAATGCTTCTTTATTTTCAGTCAATCTGAATATTCGCCTATTTCAGTCAATCTGAATGTTTTGTTGTACCAATTAATCTGAGTATTTTCTTAAAATGTATTAAGTTTCTCCCACGACAACGCATTCGATATTCTATCAATGCCTTGGGGGAGGGGGGGTGCCAAGCCCCCAATGAGCAAAAGGATCATGTCTCTTTTTCAACCCAAAACTCGTAGTTAGTTCTGAGTTTGGACTTGGGACAAGGGTTACAACTTATTTCGACCCAGAACCATTACCCATTTACTTTTGCTTGGATCCCACCATCCTTCGACCCGCTACTTGAGGGTGTGTAGGCCACCAGCAAGGTCTCCTTAGCTTTTTCCAAATCCATGGCTTCGGCAGCTCCATCTCCGACTCCGAGCACTTGTCAACTTTGGCATCGGCCCACTCCACCACCCAACCGTATGACACTTTGCTCCAGTCGGGCTCCTCATCATTGCCTTCGCCTTCACCTTTGCCTTCCACCGTCACTTGAGCTTCTTCCTCCTCATATGCCACGCGAGCTAGGAAGTACTCTGGAAGAGTTTTAGGGATATAGCCGTTTGCGGCATTCAATTTCTGGGGGTCGTTGAGCAGCTCATATGGAATGGGGTGGTGGAGATGGATATGTGAGAGACATCTCATGAAGCCTGTCTCAATGTCAGAGACACCCAAGGTATCAGAGACGTTGTCGAACACCTCTGACCGCAGGAACTCCAACACGGCATTGTCCTTAATTTGGGGCATCAGTTTGTCCAACGTCCAGAAGGTGGTCGTCATCCCATCTCTTTGACCCTCCATGAAGTCGTCTTTCCACCCATCCTGCTTCCCTTTGGCTTACACGGCTTCCTCCATCTTTTCAGCGACATCGAGCAAGCTCCTGGCCTGAGCGAACCCGGTTTGAAGTTTCTCATTTTCATCCTTAAGACAGGCTACCTCTGACTCTAGGGAAGACTTCTCCTTGGTCGAGTCCTTAAGCACTTTGTCCATCTTTTGCAACTTGCCCATGTATAGCGTCTTTGTGTCCGCCAGCTCCTTGGTCAGTTTCGCAGTCTCATCTTTCTAGCTCTTGCCTTCCAAAACCTCGGCCCTTTCCGACAGCAGCTTGTGACGGGCCTCATCGGCTAGATCCAAGCACATGGCTGAATGATACTCCCTCACTATCAGCTATGGGAGGGAAAAACAAAAATATTAGGAAGATACAGTAGGAGGAGCAAGTGAGAAGTTTCAAGGCAAGAGCCCTTACCGCATTTAACAAGGCAATCTTGTTATAAGACAGAGTGGCGTTGCTCTCCTTAGCCAGCTCTTGGTGGTCCGCACTCGTTTGCAGTGAGTAGTAAGTGGCCCCCACCACATCTTGGTCAATCTCCCTGGTCGCGACTCACCGCTCGGACCCATCTGCAGTGAACTCCGGGAGGCTGAATGGGTACTTAGGGCCCTCAAAATTGGGGATGTTAACTATCTTTTCGTAGTCCCCCCGTAACATGGAGAACCCCGGGGAAGTACCGGATTTGAAGACAGGAGGGGCCCACCCACCGGTAGGTTGGAATAGAGTTTGGCTCTTCCTGGGCATCTTGGAAGGGACCGGCCCTCAACGCCATCCTTGTCTTTCCTCTTCTATGTCCGCCTCCCTTTGGGTACCCCAGTCGGAAACGACCCAGAGGCGGTTTCTGAGTCAGATTCGGGCCGCCCCGCTGAGGGAACTGATACCTCTTTGTGCTTCGGGGGACGGGCAACCCTCTCGTTCGCAGCTTGGGCCGGGGCAGCATTCTCAGGGGGAATTCAAGCGGCCCTTTGCGCTTCTGCTTCTCCCCTTACTGTCGGAACATGGGCGTCAGCCCATCTCTGCCCCGCCGCTCTCTCCACTGCGGCGATTTTAGCGAGAGAGTCCTCCTCAGTCAGGCCCTCAGCTTGGGCAATCTCTTGGATAGTGGGGATGGGGCCATCAACTTTTCCCTCCTGAATTTTCTTGGCTCCTCGGCCTGTTTCTTCCTCAATTTCCGATCGAGGGCTTTGGCTCGTGCTACAACCATTATTGATCCTGCACAAAGAACAAACAAAGTCAGCAATATGCTGCTAATGATAGGCTAGTCCCGTCAAGCGGGAGCGAAATAAAATACTTGGTTAAAACACGAAATCAGAGAAGAGGAAGAGGGACGTGGTTGGCCTAAGGGAATTGACGACGTAGTTACCCATTCTGAATTCGATATGCCTCGCCGTACCCGGAGCCAACCCCCAGGCTTATTAGCAAATGGGTGCTTGTGAAAATCTCCGTATCCAAAGGGTGCACCTCTCTCAGAGCCGCCAGTAAGGTGTTCGGCCAGCGCACTGGCCCTCTTTCCAGTCGGACCTGGGTAACATCATTCCACGAAGTGTGTTGCAGACCATTCCATCCGTCCTCATATCGCACAAACACATACTTCTTCTTCTAGTCTATCCCATGAGAGGTCTTCTCCGTGTCAAAGATTTTATTGTCGGACCGAGACTAAAGTTTCACAAACCCTCTCCTGTTGGGGGAAGCCCCCGCGTCGACCGAGGCGACGAATAGTTCTGCGAAGTGCTCCACGCACTCCACTTGACCCAGGATTTTCATTAGCATCCTGAACGTCGTTATCATGGCGTGGCCATTGGGCAGTGCGATCTGGAATGGAGATAAGGGAAGCCGGAACCCATACTCAATCACCTGTAGGGAAATCGCAATGCACCCCTCCGGGCCCCCCCCCCCCCCCCATATGCTCTTGAATGCTGGGAATGATGACCTCACATTCCATATCAAGATCCCTCCACCTGGTTAACCTCTTCTCGGCCGTGTTGCTCTCCGACCCCCCAAACCTCGGCCCTAAACTTATGATAATACTTTGTGCACTTCTGCTGTCCCTTTCTTTTTTGCCCCTTCTGAGGCATGGGCTCAACTTCGGAGGTGGAGACATCCTTTCCTTGGTTGCGGGACTCCTTCTCTAGAGGCATCTCCTCTATCTCTGCAGCCATATCTTCCACCGGCTCAGTATTGATCTCCCCCCCCTCTTCCCTCGCTCAGGGATAGCGAGTCAGCCTCTATAGGGTGGTCCCTCTCAACCGTATCCCCCCAGATGGGGCCTGTAACCTCTTCCTCCACGTTGGGGATGTACATCTCAGCATCAGGATCCTCCCATCTGTTATTCTCAGGGCGTTTTATCCCAATGCATTCGAAGGACACTTCAGGGTCAGACGGGATGTCTCTTGGCCTATAAGTTCTCTGTTGCCTCTCTTTGGGTTGGCTGCCAGCGGGTACGACGGTAGATCTCTTGGGAACCATTCGGGATTCAGAGAAGAAAGAAAGAAAGGAGATTGCAAGGAATGAAAGGCGTACCTTGAGGGTTTTCTTGTGGTATGCACTGGGAGTTATGGTCTTGCGGAAGAAGGTGAATGCTTCAAACTCTTCAGTTTAGGTTTTCGTTTGCAAGTGTCCAGAAAAGGGGAAAAAACCGCCTTAGTTACCCCTTTTAAAGCTGCGGATTAAATCAAACCGCAATTTAATTCTCGCCACATGTTGGGAGATTAACTGGCACAGGGATGGACGTAGCCCGTTACCCCATTACGGCCGCAGTTAACCCATTCTCAGGATTCGTGCCAAGCCCTCAAAATTTCAAAAAGCGTAATCATTGCGCTGACAGGGGGAAAACCTAGCGTTTCCCGCCTATAGGTTTCCAGGTGCACGCGCGCGTGAGGCCACCACCCTTACACCGACTTCATTGGGTCGATGGATCCCTAGGTCGGCAGAGGCCTGGCTCGGTGGAACCCGGATCGATAGTAGCAGGCGCGACCCAGACCTACCATGGGTCACTTCACGGCGACGTCCCCTTTTTCCCCCAGCGGTCAAGACGCATTTCTCAAGGTCTGCTGCCGCCACAAAAGCGCCACCCAACCTGGGAAGGGGGGGAGATGATAGGGGGAAAACCGGGGCCCATGACTAGACTCCATGTGTCATGCCACGCAAGAAGCTAAGCCACGTCAATCTCTCATATCCGACCCAGGACGATGCTCTCTCTGAGCCAACACTTGGCTTCCAAAAGAGAGGCCATACCCCTAGCGATGGAGGTTTCTGACTCGAGGTACTTCTTTCGACCTAGAGACATCCGACCCAGGAATCTTTTTCGATCAAGGAGCGTCCGACCCAGAGATCAAGCTGACCCATCCGCTATCGAAAAATCGCATTCAATGCGCGTACCACCTATAGCAGGCCGCATTAATTGCGGCCGCGCCAAGTACTGTGTCAGGCATCTGGTAGGAACAAGAGAACAGTGCTTTAGCCAGAAAAGCACTGTTCCGACCGCTGGCCGTCCCTGTCCCTCCAGACCAGATCCACACTTACTGGATGGTGTACTTGCACGCACGGAGTCCACCTCCAAGCTATAAAAGCCCACCTCCACCCTCAGTAATAGTAAGCTTTCCTACACACTCTAAGTTCAGTGCTTTCAGTATACTTTCGACCCAGAGCCTTAGCTGACTTGAGCGTCAGAGGGCCAAAACGGGTCTAACCCCCACCTTCCCCCGTTTTGGCCTTTGAGTTCACGTTTGTTTCATCCTTCGCAGCTTAGGAAAGCATCAGAGTAACCTTACATTTACAAATATCTTGGGTGAATGGGAGTCCTAATCTGCAGTCCAACGCATAGCCAGATTTTGACACCATCATCTTGGCGCCGTCTGTGTAAATCTCTGAACAAAAAAGCCTAACTTCTTTCACGACAAGCATCTCATACAACAGCCATCATGGTTCAAACTCACCATGGCCGACGAGTCTACGGTGAAAACGGGGAGGAGATCTTCCCAAACCTCAATACCTCCAGGCCCCCGCGGCGGGAATAGCTACCATGGAGGTTAGCCCAAGTACGCAGGGGCGGTTGATCTTGGCGGAGGCCGACTTGACCGCCTATGTTGAACAGTGCAAGGCGGAGGCCCTGGCAGCGGCCAGAGAAAATAGAGAGCCTAACATGCCGGTCCCTCCATGAGGGAGTCCTCTGGCGCTAACTCCTCAAAACGCTGCCTACCCCACAATCCAAGGTCCTTCTGCACCCTTGACATATGCTGTCCAACAGCCCACCAACCATTTTAGTCCCTAAAGTTTCAAGTTATATCATTTTCGTCATCGATGTTTAAAAGTGATATTTATGTCCCTAAAATTTAATAGTTCATCTCATTTAAATCCTTTGAACCAAAATCGATATTGATGTGACACGATATTAAGATGACACCTGACATCATGTTGTACAAACAACATGCGCCACGTGGTTGACTTTGAGAGGCAAAACTCTAAATCTTCCAGAACGAAGTAGTGAGGTCGAATTTGCCCAACGATTTAGGTCAGGATGTAAGTTGGATACTCACATTAAATGCAGAAAATATCCTAATATATACACTCAACTCTCAAGTGCATCATGCCTATAACTGATAACTCTACAGGTTTATTTAATGCGTCTCCAATGTGTATCATTTGAGTGCACACAAAGGCGCACCATTATAAATATCCTTTGTGTTTTATTTCACTTGAAAAATACATCAAATTATCTCGAACTCCTTCACTTACTTTCTATCGAGTTTCAAGTGCAGCTTGCAATCTTAGGAATCAGAAGATATATGTCGGGGCCACCCAACTTAATTTATCGTTTCACCTCTTTGTCCGCTTCACAATCTTAATTACTTAAAATATTATTTGTTTCCTTTTCACGTGAAATAAATAAATTAATTAAAAATATTGATTTTGTTTTAAAACACTTAAATGAGATGAATTATTAATTTTAGAAAGTTACGAGTTTCTTTTAAAATATTAACCACTTGAAACTTTATGGATTGAAATTCACTAAAATATAATTATAAAGAATTACTAACTTTATGAACTCAAATATCACTTTTAAAATATTAAAAACAAAAGCCATATAAAATTGAAATTGAGGGACGACATTAAGAAAATACTTACAGCAGCAGATGGGCCGGAATTGGTGAATTGATAATCTGTGGAGCACGTTTTTGGTGGGCTTGAGTTTGATGGTCCAAAATTCTCTCTTTCTACTAAAGTCGTCTATGCGATTTATTGCTTTCAATTATTTGTTCATTTTATGGTTTTTTGGTACTGAATTCAGAGCGGAGAAGAGAAGAAGAGGAGTTCGCAAGTAATCGGAGGTTCTATATTTCGGAAATTACAGTACAAGCCCATCAAAATTCTCGATTTGCTCAGGAATTCTTGATTCTTGGACTTGTTAAATGCAATCTTGATTCCTCGATTCTGCCTAAAGAATGTCGGAAGCGACGTCGCAGAGCCAACCGCCGGCGAAGGAATTAATCGGCTCTTACTTCCTCGATCTCTGGTGCCACACTTCAAAAACCCTAGCCCTAAAACCGGAAGCGGAAGCTGTGTCGGGAATCGAAGAGGAGGAGGAGGAAGAGGAGGCTCCGATGGCGTTGGACACGGTGAATAGCTCCGGCGGGTTCTCGGTGGTGGGGCCCGACAAGCTTTCCCTTTTGTATCCGAGCGTGAACTTGCATGGGCACGACGTGGGAGTGGTGCAAGCGAATCGCCCTGCACCGCTGAGGCGGCTGCTTTATTATTTTGAGATTTATGTGAAGAATGCTGGGGCAAAGGGACAGATTGCGATTGGATTTACTACTTCTGCTTTCAAACTCCGCCGCCAACCCGGGTAAGGTTCATGTGGTTCTGTTGCTCTTGTGAATTTTACTTTTTGGGGTTTTTTCTGCCATGGGGTTTATTGTTGGGTAGTTTATTTTGCCCGCAGTTTACTCTGTTCGATATACTGTTACAGTGGTTTCTCAGTTGGGAGCTGTGGCTAATTGTTATTGTTTCTTGTTTATTTTCAAAATTGAGTGTTCTCGGGATAGAATAAATCTTTGTGAATATGGGAAACCTGGGATATCTTGTTTAATTTCATTGACTTTTTCTGGAGTTGGGGATGTTTGTGTACTTTAGTGGTTGTTTTAATGTTCGTTTAGAATCTTGAGCACCAAGGGTAATGCTTAAATGTTTTCCGTTTCAAGATTAAGAAGGAAAAATATAGTAAATATGTCATCACACGAGAAATGAGCTCTATCCAATGGTAAATTACCAAATTGAATGTGGAAGGAAGGAATGATTTTTTAAGCTTAATCATTTTGATCTTTGCAAATTTAAGGTCAACTTTGTGTCTTGTTTCTGTTACACAAATTTTCTTGGACACCTTTGATTGAGATGCCTACTGTTGTCATGTTATTCTGTTAATGTAATTGGATACAAAGAGGATATTGATGGTTCTCTATCTGACAGATGGGAAGCCAACAGCTATGGGTATCATGGTGATGACGGGCTGTTATATCGTGGGCATGGAAAGGGAGATCCATTTGGCCCAACCTTCACAACTGGTGATACAGTCGGTGGTGGTATCAACTATGCAACACAAGAATTCTTTTTCACGTAAGAGCCATGCCCTCATCTAGATTTGTTTTTCTACTGTGCATTTTTTCAATCTTATCTTGTTTACTTGTGCACCTCTTATGATTTTATCTCTTATTACCAGGAAAAATGGGGTTGTAGTAGGCTCTGTGTATAAGGATGTCAAGGGTGCAGTTATTCCTACAGTTGCTGTCCACAGCCAAAATGAGGAGTATGTCTATACTTGCTATTACCGTTATATTCTGGCAATATGTGGTCCTACGGGGTGAACTTTACCTATTATTTATTAATAGTGAAATTTTATTTTTTCACTTATGGTTGAATGTTGTATCTCACTGTAACAGGGTGACCGTGAACTTTGGAAAAGATCCATTTGTTTTTGATCTTAAAGTAAGTTTTACTTTCTTTTCTTTGTCACCTCTTTTCTCAATTAGCAATATGGGTTGCTCCCAACCTGTTGTATCGGTCATTCTCTGGTACCTCATTTCAAGACTTATTCATCATTTATATTACATCTACTTAGAAAAATATATCAAGATAGTTGTTATCTGGCCACATAACAAATAAAACCAAAGAAAGATCTGCAAACTTCATTTGCATTTTGCCAACTTATTTTCAGTTAAAATATCAGAATGCATCTCAATTAGGATATGGATCTTCTTGTATGTACCAATTCTCTTGAGACTGAGGCAATAGAGTAGTTCATAACCTCTTAATTTCTTCCACTTAAACATCTAAACTATGGCCATGTTTTCTTTGATTGTTTGTACCGTGAATTTTTTATCTCATCGTTATTTGTCGATCCAAAAGGAGCAATGTCGGATATTATTTTGGTATTTAATCCGCTGAATATATGATGTCTATTGTATCCATTGATCAGGCATATGAGGCGGAACAGAGAGCTAAACAACAGACAAAAATTGACAATATCTCAATACCTCAGGAAGCCAGTTATGGGTAAGTTGGTAAAGAAAAGTTATCTGCTAGTAGTATGGTGGAGCTTAATCAATCAGTCAAGCAAAAAGTAAACTGACTTCATTTTCGAATGAGCTTGATTTTATATGCCCACACCAAAGAGATTACATATTTGAATTTTTTTCTTTATAAGCATGATTCGGATTATTCTACTGAAAGATTTTTTAAATCGTTGCTCAAACCTATTGATGCCACTTTAAGAGCTGAACTTCCCATCTTCAATTCTGAAACAAAGAGAACATGACATAAATATCTGAATTTTACTTTGATGTTCTTATTGGTCACTTTATATCTGAGTTTTGCTACTGATATTTTCTTTTATAATAACATTGATTTTTGTTTCCCAGAATAGTGCGATCCTATTTACAACATTATGGGTATGAGGAAACTCTCAAATTATTTGAAATTGCTGGTAAAAGTACTGTGCCACCAATTTCTTTAGTTCCAGAAAATGGTGTTAATGAGGACAGCATGTATGCTCTAAATCAAAGGAAGACACTTCGTCAGGTATGGCCCGAAGTATATATTCTGGGTTATATACAAAAGATTAATTATTTTCTGGATTTTGCTCTCACTTCCTTTTCTTATTTGAAAATCTTATCCATGAAATCAATCTCTATTATTGGTTTTCACTACTATATATGCCTTGAGAAATCAATTCTCTTCCATAAACATTGATTGATTATTTTCTCTTTTATGATCATGCAGCTAATAAAGTCTGGTAAGATCGATGAGACATTTTCAACACTAAAGAGTTGGTATCCTCAGATTGTTCAGGTAGGTTATCTTAAGCTCTTTTCTCTATTTGTGACTTCGGCAGTTGACCCTTTTTTACTTACTTTAGCTTCTTAAGTGCTCTTAACTAAATTTGTTTTCTCTTCTAGCATGCTCGAATAACTTTCTTCGTTTTCCATAGAATAGTTGTTGTCATTATATAAATTCTATTAGCATGCTATGTTTGTTTGTCTGAGTCTACATGTATGAAGGAAAAGATATTGCCTCCATTTGAGGCATTGCTTTACTGATATCTTGCTGAACATAAACCATATTGAACAATATTCTTGTAGCCACCAGTTCCTTCACATTTTTATGGCTCATAATTAGCTATCATGAAAATTCACTTCCCCGTACAAGTCCCCAAATAAGTGTTCTCCGTTTGGCTGAAGCACTGTCCGAGAACCACAGCGAACTATCTCTTTCATGGATAACTTTTATCTATCACATATTCACATCTCTTAATATTTAATCTCTATTCCGTGCAGGATGATGCATCAACAATTTGCTTTCTGCTACATTGTCAAAAATTTATCGAGCTTGTCCGGGTAATTATCTATTTACTTGTCTGATACTAGAATAATGGAAAAAATTGTTTGAACTCCACATTTCGTTGCTTATCCCATGCATGTGCTTCTCCTGTTCTGTTTCTCAGTATTTGTTTTCTGTTTTGTGTGTGTGTGTGTGTTGTTTTCAACTCTGTAACACTGAAAGAGTGACCAAGCAGTGCTGGGTCCTACAAGTTATATCCATTGAAAATGTAAACTTGTTTATAGTACTACTTGCACCAAAAAAATAAGGATGCCCATTGATAAAGTAGCTCAGTTACTTTTGAATGTTTAACAGATATCCTCATGAAGGGTAAACGTGTTAGTACTACTTGCACCAAAAAAATAAGGATGCCCCTTGATAAAGTAGCTCAGTTACTTGAGATGGTCTTAGTGACATTAAATGTTATGTTATGTGTACTCCTTTGATGAATGATCCCGCGTTTATTTGAAAAGTAACATCGGAAATGTCAAATGAATGTAGCGTAATGATATAAAAACAGTCACATTAAAGTGTTGTGGAAAAGTTCTACTTAAATTGCAATGCCTAATTTTTCTTCAAATACATACTCTAACAATGCTTATATCATTATTGTGTGAACTCAAATATATTTCAAAGCTTTTCAATCAGCTTATGTGCATTTTAAACAAAGTAATGGGAAATATAGGGTACTGTGTCACCCCTTTCATCGAGTCACTTACCTCTTCAATGAAAGCTTGCGTCTCCTATATAAAGTCTTGACATTTTACTGCAGGATGGAAAGCTAGAGGAAGCTATATTGTACGGCAGAAGCGAATTTGACAAGTTCAAGAATATATCAGGATTCGACGATCTAGTCAAGGTAGACTCCACAAGACTTATATGTCACCTTTCATCATCTGCCTCTACCACAGTACTTTAGATTATTTTAGTAATGCTTATGTGAACACCACCGCCGGGTTGAAAGCAGAATACTAAAAAGCCCTTAATATGAAAGGGATAATTGCTGACATACCCTGAGGTATGGCTCAACCACGCAAAGTATGGATACCCTATTTTGCCCTTGACACTTACTGAATACTTCATATATCAAAAATAGTCAATCACTCAGTCCATGTACTTACGATCTGCCAGGGGAGTTTATAGTTTAAAGCATATCTATGTCCCGTACATGCTCCTTGTGATGCATCCGATTGCAAAACATTGTGAAAGAAGAATAACTGTACAGATGCCAGTCATCTTTAGTGATCAATCTAATTTAAATTTATGACATTAGCATGCATTAAGCCAAACCCCAGGGTATGCCAGGGTATGTTTTTGAAATTTCTCTGACAAGTTTATGAGTTTTCTGAAACCTCGGGGAAAGTTTGTGTAATTAGGCCAAACCTTGTTGCCGGTCTAATTATCCCTAAAATAAAAATTTTAAATTCATGAAATTACTTTTCAATCCTAAAAATATTATTTTTATTTCTACTTTTCCTGCTAGGATTGTGCCGCTTTGCTGGCATATGAGCAACCGGCCAAGTCATCTGTTGGATATCTTCTTAATGAATCACAACGGGAGCTAGTGGCTGATGCAGTGAATGCCGCAATTCTATCCACGAACCCCAATGTTAAAGATGGTAACCTCTGCATGCACTCGTGTCTCGAGAGACTAATAAGACAGGTTACTGCTTGCTTTTTGGAGAAAAGATCCTTAAATGGCGATCAAGGTGAAGCTTTCCAATTAGCCAGAATTCTTAAGAGCGGTAAGAAAGCATAAGCCTCTGTGAGACCCTTTTGTGCATATGTTTGGTTTATACTTTTTGCTCTACGTACGCACCTGGTTACAATGATTGATGTCGATAAATGCCAGTGGAAGGCTATGCAGATTCTCCCTCAGGCCTACGTTTACAATTGCAGGATAGAAGTAATTGTTAGTTGGATGAATATAATACTGCACTTGTAGGGACTTTGTTGTTGTTGAGCTGAAACTACTGAGGTTGTGATTGTACAGGTTGATTGATTTATTTTCTTGTTTATGCTTTTACTCCCTGTATATCAGGATTATATTGTGAAACTATGCTCTTCTATTGCCATTCGAACGTGACAACCCCCTGCCCCGGGCTGTTTCGTTAGCCATAGTCATTTGAATGCGACGAGCAATCTTTAGCATTGCAATTATTGGCATCTTTGGGGTCGCCATTCATTTATTCATTCGAGCAAACTTTATTTTGTTTGAGTGCAAGAATCGAAACAAGATATTGCAAACCTGTAATGACAACTCTAAAGTATGCATTGTATTATGATCCAATTTGATGATGCTGGAAATTGGTGCATTGATCCATGGAGTTGAGATTGAGGGATTCTTCGGTTGTTGGTTGAGGTAGGGTTCTACATTAAGAGGTTGGATAACTATGATGCACGGATATGAATTTTTTTTTAAATTTTCCATGTGAGTGTCCGACATGGTGTTCAACACGACACGACTCGATAAAATGATATTTTTAGAAGTGTTCGTACATCATAGTTGGATAGGGGTTTGTCTCAATGACGACACTTTTGAGTTTTGATGCCCAAATCGTATAAATTGAGAGGTGGGAGGGTTCAAGATTATTAAGCCCTCTACCAATTTGGTAGGGGTCGACACTTTGATGCTCAAATTCGTAAAAATTAGGAGTGGGTTTAAGATTATCAAGCCCTTGATGTTCAAATTTGTATAAATTGAGAGGTGGGTGAGTTGAAGAATATCGAACCCTCTACTAATTAGGTAGAGGATCAACTCTTTGATGTTCAAATAAGTATAAATCGAGAGGTGGGTGGGTGTAAGAAACATCGAGCCCGATGCAATTTCCTCTACCAAATTGGTAGAGGGTCGGGTCTTTGATATTCAAATTCGTATAAATCGAGAGGTGGGTGGGTGCAATAAACATCGAGTTCGATGCAATTTCCTCTACCAATTTGGTAGAAGAGGGTCGACTCTTTGATGCTCAAATTCGTATAAATCGAGAAGCGGGTGGATGCAAGAAATGTCGACGCAATTTCATGAATGTTTCGGTATCATTTATAATTTGATTATGGGGTTAAAATTTGGAATCAATTACTAAATTTTAATTAGCATAGTATGTGTACTTTAACTATGATCAACAATCTAACATTTGGTATTATTTTTAATATAGAGAAAATTGATTATGTTTGTATAAGTTTAGATATTACATAAAAAAAATATGATTTTTTAATATTTAAAAAATATCCTATTTTAATATATTTTAATAATAATTGTAGTCCCTCCGGCGTAAACTGGATGCATGCAAAGTTGGTGGACAGAAAAGAAGAATGAATGTGGATCGAGTACGTGAGAATTCCTCTCCTTCTCTCACTCTCATCTTTCTCTTTCTTGATTGTTCTTCCTCAGATCCAAATTCATATTTATAACATACCAGATTGCAAAGATTTGATCTTGCTTTTCTCCCCTTTCTTCCTCCTCTCCTCGGAATCCAGAGCTTCGTTTTTGGAGTTGTGGGCTCTGAGGAATTTTTCGCCACCGCCGTCCATGTCAGAGAATTAGTACTCCTCTCCTCATCCTCCCTGCCAGTTAGCGCTCTCTCTCTCTCTCTCTCTGTGTCTCTGTGGGTGGAGCGCCGTTGAGTTTGCTTCAGGTTCCTTGAATATATGCGCATGAAATGTTTGATAATTGATCTGAATGAATATCCTGCACTACTTTGTCATCAGGGTTTTTTGCAGTTTTTTAAAACATGGATAGCATCGAGCTTTTCCATATTTAATGAATAAAGCTGTATACTTTTCGGGTTTTTCGGGGCATTTTGGCTTTCTTGATAATCTTTCCTCGTCAATACAAACTTGCATCCGAAGTTCTTGTCGAATATGAAATAAGATCTGATCTAGATATAGATTACAATGATGAATGACCGCACTATGTTTTTTTAAGTATAATCTTTGAATTACTGCTCTAGTGAATGATAAACTTTTTTTAGAGTTGATTTAACAAGCAAATATAACTCTCTAATATCTTTCAACAGGCGGGCTTGTTCAGAGGATGGAAAATGTAAATGGACTATCTGACCACAATTCGTTCGGTTGTACTGGCAGATGTGCACCACTTTCCCCTTATCCCTTCCCCGGGGCTTCCGCCCCCTACTCTGATCCGGCTAATTCAGCCGTTGAATCAAAAGGGAATAAGTTTAAAATCTCGGAAAGTGTAAATGGTACATACCATCAACGTGGTTCTTCTGAGATCTTTCTTCCGGAGGAGGAGCAACCACCTTGGCTTGATGATCTTTTAGATGACTCGGAACCTTTTACTTATAGAGGCCATAGGCGCTCTGCAAGTGACTCGTATGCGTACTTCGGAGGAGGAGAAGCAGCAAATACATTGACATCCAAATTTGTCAATTTAATTGTTGACGATTCCTCCACAAGATCATCACAGACCAAGCCCATCCCATTAGCAGAAAAGAATAATCAGGTCTTGTTCCAACTAAATGAGCATTGAATTTAACTCCTTATAAATAAGGAAAATTACATTTACTACCCCTGAGATTAGGTGAATTTATAAGTTCATTTCTCTGGTTTTTGAAGTACTTGACATTGCAATATAACATGTAAAAACTTCAAAATAATACCCCTTTCGAAACCGTAAGTGGAGGTGCCCCTGGAGATACGCCTACATGTTTATAGCAAATGTCAGGGACTATACCGTATTTTCTCAAACCAGAGTGATTAATGTAATTTGTGATTTTCTTAGCCTCAGGAGTCAGGAGTAGTAAATGTAATCTTTCCCTCTATAAATGTGTAGTTACGCAAACTCCCATGTTCTCACCTTTTTGATGAGAGATCGAAAAAAAGAAGATTGGTAAGGAATTTGGTTAACATCGATAAAATTGAAAATTTTACTAAAATTCAAACTATAGCACATCATTTTTGAGGGGGTAACTGGAAGGTGCAGAGATGCAACAAGGGAGGTGTGTGTAATATTTTAACCAAGATAGGATTTTTGTGTAACTGCATACCATCCTTTTCTTGTTTTCAACCTTGAGAAACATGTCATTTGTAAAAGAGATGGAATTTTGAACTAAATCCCGGAAATTGTCTGCTACCTTTTCCTCTCCTCAGGAGTTGGATGAATCTAGTTCACAAAGCACTGAGGGATCTGGTGATAGAGCTAGTGGGGCTCAAGCTAAACCTTCTGGACCCAAACCCGAGCCAAAGCGTGCTAAGCAGTAATATCCTTGCTCATAATACTCCATCCCTCGAGTAAAATATTCTGAATTTTGAATGCTTCATCTTAATGGATGGATCATAACTAAGTTACAGGGTGATATTGGTCTGATATTCTTTAGAGATATTAGCATATTTGTTGTCTTTCTTCAATAGCTTAAGCTTGAGAAACTTAACGTGCAGGCACAATGCTCAACGGTCAAGGGTAAGGAAACTTCAATACATAACTCATCTTGAAAGGACTGTTCAAGTTTTGAAGGTAAATTTCAGTCATTAAAAAGACAAGGATTAAATATCATATGCTGATGCAGCTTCCCCTTTCTTGTTTCCCCCTTTTTTTTTTCTTCTCTATTAAATAAAACAGGCAGAAGGAAGTGAAGTTTCCGCGGAGCTTGAATTTATGGAACAGCAGAATACTATCTTGATGATGGAAAACAGAGCTCTGAGGCAACGCATGGAGAGTATCTCACAGGAGCAAATGATCAAGAATTGTAATATTTCTCGATCTTGCTACTACTTATGTCATGTTTCTTGGCTAACGGCTGCAAACTAAATCCCCCTTTTCTTTTTCTCTGGTTTTTTACACTTTTCGTGTTCATAGTTTCATTTCTATGGCTTAAATATTCCAATATTGCTTAAGATATTTGTTTGAAAAAAACCATGGAGAAAAGATATTTACCGTGAAAAGAGAACATAAACTTCTGGTTTCTAGTGTTGTGAGAGGTGAAAAATCAAAATTTTAAGTAGAACTAAGCTAGAAGTTGGAAGCACTCCAGAACCAACTTTTGGTTTTGATTAATAGCTTTTAGTTATTTTCATAAATGCATGGAAGTTTATTTAAAGTGCTTCTCAACTTTTTCACTCACTCTATTACCTTTACCTTTTCATGTCCTCGCTTTCACTACTTTAGAGCTCTAGCAAACACTCACTTTGCATCTCCCAAATGCCATTGCAGGGGAGCAAGGAATGTTAGAGAGAGAGATCTCAAGGCTGCAAGGTCTGTTTCATCTGCAGCAGCAGCAGCAACTGCAGATGCACCATCATCAACAGCAGCCGCCAAACAAAGGGCTTCCAAAGCATCGTCGTAACAGAAGCAAAGATCTTGATCATCAAATCCACAAGAACAAGGATATCTGTTCCAACAGAGATTCAGTTAGTGGACCTATTCGGGCCTAAAACTATTCCCACTAGTCGAACAAAATATTATATTTCAGTCCCACCAGCTTTTGTTTATTATGTATACCCCCCTTCCTCACCCTATCTCATTGTTTTCTTGCTCCTTGTTACTTTTTCCATTGCCGCCACTAGTTCATCACTTCTATCTATAATGAGCTAGATTCTTTTGCAGGGCCCGACCTGTATGCCTGTACAGTCGAGTATTAGCACAGTAGGCAGTTGTGTGAAATAGAAGTGACATACTGAATATATGAAGTGGTTAATTGTATTATAATAGCAGGTTTAGAGCTTATATTAAAGGATACTTTTCTGGTTTTGATGTTCTTATGCATGCATTTCAGTGAGTTTGTACGTTTTCTTGCTTTCAGTTTTTTGTTTATTTTCAACTGAATGTGTGATTGCTATTGCCGTTTATTCCGTTTTCTTGGTGGAATTCATAGTAAATTAAACAACGATGGTAATTTCTTGTGTTGCTAGACTGGTTTTACTTGAGAAAATTAATAAAGCCCCGCCTTGTGGACATAGCCATAACCCAACAAAAGTTTTACATGAACAACAGTCATTGGAACCTCAGGTTTTGTTTAGTTAAAAGTGAAGAGCACAAAAGTGATTCGTAATTTCACCAAACCTCAAGGATAGTGTAATTTGCAAAATAGAAATGAGAATGAATAATGACCAAGCCGATCTGCCTCACACAACTAGCAAAAAAAGTCGAGGTCAGCTCGAATGTAGACTTACATATAGCACAATTTACATGATTCATTGCTTCACTTGTTTTCTATTCATTGATATCAAAACAGACACCATATAGCCTAACTAACTATACATAGCGATGTCCTAAAAACGACAGCCCGATTAGTTTTTCTTCCCTTTGATGGTTTTCCAAGTCTTTTTCTTTTTCTTCCACTTTAAAACAGCCATTCGGTCAAACTTCCACTTGCGATATTTTTGGCGATTCTTTAACCAAGATGAGTAATCTTTACCTTGTTTGCATTCAACAAAACCGGCTAAGTCATCAAAATCAGAGATCTCTTTTCCTGTCTTCAACATGCACTTCAAGAAGATCTCCCCATTGGTCGTCTCCTCTGTTTCTTGTTCCAAGCCCGCAACAGCCTTCATGCCCGAAGTGCTCACTAAAGCTTGTGAACTTAAAGTCCCCATTTGGTTATGTTCATTTTCCGTCACACTGGGAAAGTGTTGATAACCAATGAGCAAGGAAGTGTAAACAAAGCAATTGCATGATAAAAAGGCTGAACCAGATTCATGAAAGCAAGGTAAATAGAAATGGTTGTTAAATGGATTAGGAGGCTCGATTTAACCAAAAACAGCTCAAGTTGGCAACGTTTAGCTGTTTGAGGACATATATTGGATGGATAAGTTAAGTAAACAAATGACACTAGGTTATGGCATGCATAGTAGGTGTTTGCAAAATCTTGTTGAGGTAGAAGCAGAAGCTGTGAGTTGTAAAATTGAGTATGTGAGCATCGCATGCATTGTAGGTGTTGACAAAAAGTAAAGAATACAACAAATGGTAGTTTTTGAGTTTTTTTTTTTTTTTTTTTTTAAGAAAAACAGAGTGTTGGAGAAAAACAACAAAAAGTAGTTGAATATTTGGAGCAAACTTTTTTTATGAAAATATCAGCTGAAACTTCGGGTGCTTTCAGCTTCCATATTTGCTTAAATATAAGCGAAAGTTATTTCTTTTAACACTCTCAAAGTGCTGGAAAATAGAAAAATAAACAAAAATTATTTTCTTTAGTTTGCAAATACTGCCACAGCATCATTAGTTACCTCGGATATAGTTGCCGCATTTTCTGAAACTTTGATGCAACCACAAGGCTGGAGTTTCGGTTTACCACTGACTGCAGGAAGATGTTAGACCACTTATAAAGCAAATCCACAAAAAAAGAGAAGATAATAATGAAAACTAAATAAAGGAAGGAAAAAGGAAATTGCTTACCTCCTGAAATCTGACAATTGGTACTTCAGATGAAAAAGACTCTTTGTTGGAATCAAACACTGATTGCAGATCATGTAAATCACCCTCCCCAAATACGAATAAATTCAGTAACGAAAGAATTGAGAGCAAACAGGCTTTCACTAAACAATCGAGCCCACTAACAAAGCATAGTGACATCAAGCCCAAGAGATGCAAGAACATCATTTTGGAGTTGATATGCCTGTTAGAGTGGGTTGACATCACACCGGATATTTCCTTCTGCAAAGGTAAAGTGATGTCTGGATCTCTGAAACAGTTGATTATGCGCAAAATGATGTCATATTCCTTGCACAATGAGAAATCTTTCAAGTTTTTCGGGCAAGAAAGATCATCACTGTATCTAAGGCACCTTAGAGTTTGTATCAGAGTGATGCTCATTAATTTCAGTAAAGAAGCAAGAAGATACATGTGCTGCATGTTGGCACCCTCATTAGATCGTATTGCTTTATCATCATAGCTTCTGGAAGCTTTTAGAATCAAGCAACTTAAGATTGCTAAAATCTCATCTTGGCATGATATGGTATAAACATTTTGGCATTCCTTCACGAATCTCATAGCGGAACTGACTAGATCAGATTTCATTCTAAAGCAACTATTTTTCAAGTTCAGATTTGCAGAATTTTCTAGCTTGGAGATCAGATTTTCCACCTTAGTTAACGTCTCCGGTGACATATAAGATTCAAACAGGGGGCTGTGAGCAGTATCATGCAATAAATTGAATTTAAAGCCATCTGTTTGCAAACAAGACATGTGGTCCGTGTAAAAAACAACCGACTTTTCAAAAGCAGACAGGAATAAGCTGGTGAGTTTACGGCCTGGTTTCAGAATCTTGATATCAAGAGTTTCACAAACTAATGAAATCCAATGGGCTTGCAGATATTTTGGTGCAGAAGCCATTATAGGACTGAGAAGTAATGATACAGCTGAAGTAATACCTAAAGCTGGAGCTCGAAATGGGTAGTCAAGTTCTTTGGGATGAGGACAAAATAGTCGACTGAGAAAATCTTGAGAAGATTCCTTATCTGAAAATGATATGATAAAATGATTACAGATTGCTTCGACCACAATTCCAGTGTCACATGCAGAGCGAGGAATGAAAAGCTTGTCATTCACAGAAGCTACATTGTTAATCTTTCTAAGGTATCCTCTTAAATGTACATTTGCCATCAGCTCATCTACCAGTACCTGCCAATGAAATTTGATTGTTGATGAAAAAATAAGGATAACAGGGAAATCTCATCAATGTCAAGTCAGAGAAAGAGGTAATATCATTAAAATACACATTAAACTAAACCAAGAAGTAAGTTCCGTAGTAACCCATTAGCAGTATTTATGAAAGGGACTTGGCAATACTTACACATAAAGAAAAACACTATTAACTCCTCAAGCAACGAATAAATAAAATCTAGGAAATGACAGAGACCCAAAAATGAGGCATAAAAACATAAAAAAGAAATACAAATCAGCATACGGGAAGAATATGACTATGTTTTCCAATTTCCCAATAACTTTGAAGCACATTGTACCTCCTATCAGGTATTAGAAGTTTCATCGAAAAAATGAAAGCCCTCGACATACATACTCTTTCATCACTGCACTTCTACAGGTAAACTAACAACACCTAAAATAAGTTCCACATAATTGTTAACCAGGGAGTTAACAAGGTGAAATCTTTTGCTTTAATATTTTTTTCAAACAGAACAAGATTGCATTTCATACCTCAAGTATTGTAGACATCAAAAAAAGGAGAGGATTGTACGGCTCCAGAAATTGTAATGAAGCGGTGAAGTCCTCAAAGGAGGATGTAGCACAACCGTTATCATCAGAAGTGCATTTGTGAAAAACCGACTTCTCAAAGACAAATCCACGTTTACCTCCATACTCAACTATATTTGTCATGTTCAACTTTCCTAGTATCCTTACAAGGATCAACCCTTTTTCCAAGAAAAGATTTCCTTCAAGAAAACATAACAGCAACATGCAGCATCGGAACAGCAAAGTTATTATTTCCACCTCATCATATAAGCCTAAACTGGAGCAACTCTCTCCAAGATCCTCGTTGGCGGAAATCCCACATAAATATGAATATAACCGTTCAAACTGTTCCTCCAGTTTTTCGAAGAGTACATTAGAGAGTTCGCAAATGTCTCTGAAAGTCGCTTTGACCCCATCATGACAAATTTCACCATCAAAGTTATTTGAACCAACTGTATGTTTGCGAATCCACTGTGCATTCAGAGACAAATGAGCAAGAAGTCGATATAAACTCTTCAATACCAATGGTTTCATTCCCTGAATATTAAATCATGCGTCAATGTAAAGAAAAATGGATGGCAAATTGCTGGCCTAATTAGCCCCAACCCAGTACAAAAGAGGGATTTTTAGTTTTCTTCTGTTTTCCACTCGAAACCACAAATTCAACAAGGAAAAAAAAAAAAGAAAGAAAAGAAAAAGAACTTCCCCACTAAAACATATCCCTTTTATGGATGAAATCGATTGTAAATCTTCCCTCACCAAGTTCCCACTTTTTGAACCATTTCAATTTCTTCATAAATGCTCAACTTTAGCAACTAAAAAGTAAAAAATCGACAGTTCATTTGCATATACTAGTGCTTAATTAACAAGAAACTATGAATAATCAAAAACTAGGGACAAAAAAGGAGGGTTGAGAAAACTAAAACCTCATCGGAAAGGATTACGGGAAAAAGGTCCTTGAACTTGCAGAAATCATCGGGAATATCTCCATTAGAGCTTTGAGCTTGAGCCTCTCTCCTTTTGCGACTATTCTTCCGTGCACCCATTACTGTAAATCAAGCCAGCAAGAGAAGCTTACACGGGAAAGAGGTAGGAGGAGCTCTAGGTTTTGGCGCGCATGCTAGATTTGCTTTGATTAATATTACCTCGAATTTTCTGGCATATATAAAATGTCCTTAAAAATATCTACATATAATTTTCTATGTTTTCCATACATGATTTGGCTCGGACCCGCCTTTCATCGCTGACCAATCACCGTAAGTCATCTATCGGCTCGATTAAGCATTATCTCGACCATTAGGTCGGTACGCACCTACCGTCCTCAATTTTTACCGCCCAACCCTCGACTCTACACATCACCCTTCAACTCGACGCGATAACCCTCGACCCACCGCTCGGCCGACCACGCATTTAATGCTCAAGGGATAATGGAGCACCTGTCAGCTTGTGGCATTGGTACATCAAGGCGGTAAAACCTCTCTCCTATCCCTTATATTTATTGAAACGGTAAGTTTTTCAACCACCGCATTTACTGGACTAAGTCTCGACATTCTCACTCGATCCTGATTTGAGCGTTGGAATGTCAATCCAGGTATCACCCCCACCTTTCCCGAGTTGACCTCGAGCTCATGTTTCCTTCCATCCCTTAACAGATTTCGAGTAGACAGTGAAGGTTTCCCTCTCTATAAATTCAAGTGCTCGACCGAATATCCAAATCGACCCGTTGACAAAAATTCAACTCGATCAATACAAATATAATTTGAGGTAATATGCTTTTTAATAAAATTCAAGATTTTATTATATAAGACTCGATTCGCTGGATTCGAATTCACCAAGTTAACTAAGCCCTAGAGCCCTCGGGTCGGATTTTAATATGAATCCAATCTGTATTTGATTTGAAATTTAGTATATTTGATTAATAAAAATTTTTGATAGTTCATATTTGATTAGAAATATTGGTTGCTCGAAATAAATGGATGAAGTAAGAAATAACTTAATCCAATCCATTAAAGGTTCGAGTTCAAAATTTTTATTATATTAATTAAATTAATTATTATATAAATAAACATCCTACATATATATCTTGATATTTATTAAGACATTTTTCACTGTTTTCTAAACAAAATATGATGATGTTTTGTTAATAAATTTTAAATTAACATTTTTATATAAGTAAAAATAATAATAATTCTTTAAATAATATTTTTAAATAAAGATTATGTATTTATATTTTTTTTCATATTTATCATTTTAAAATAATAATAAAAATTAAGTCTAAACGGATCGGATCAGATCCCACCCGTTATTGTCTGAATTCAGAATTGATGAGTCTGAATCATATAGGACTCAGATCCGATTATCGGATTTATTTATTGTAGATCAAGATTGGCCCAGTTATGATCAGATCAGTAGCTCAAGCTTTGAGCAAAGCAGGAAAGCACGGACACGCCTAAAAATGTGTCCGTGCAGTGTCGGATACGGACACGCCTCGGACACGGCTGAAGGAGTGTCCAAAAAAAAAAATAAAATAAAATAAAATTGGGACACGGTGTCGGACACGGCGAGATGGAGTGTCCGACACGGCTCGACAAATTTGATCATTTTTTTATGTTTTTTTAATATTTTTTGAATTTTTTGGAGAGAAAATTGAAATAACAAAACTTATTTTAGTTTTTAATATTATATATTTTTATAAATATTTTATGTTACATAGATTATACTTATAAAATATTTTTATTTCTATATAAAATATATTTATTTATATAAAATATAGCCGTGTCGTGTCCTAAAATTTTGAAAAAATCTGTGTCGCCGTGTCCGTGTCCATGTCCGTGCAACATAGGAGCAAAGTAAGTCTCAAACCAGATAAAGAAAGGTAGGAATCGAGACAAGATATTTATAGAGGTTTGACCCCTAAGGTTGTGAAAGCACGAACCAAAGAGATTAATCCTCTACCTAAGGTTGTTAAGCTTAGGATTTTCAACGGACCACTTTGATATATGAAGGATTACAAAATACAACACAAAACAGAGTCTGCTGGAAACAACGTCACCACCACCGGTTCAAAACAGACCAGACTCTCGGATTCCCAAGCTTCACGCATACACTACCCACCAGAGCAAACACAATTCTCTATAGGTGTACGCACAAAAGTAGCTACTAACAAAGACTTGAAAGAAATCAGTTTCTTGTGTTGAAGATGATCCTCTTTTATAGCTTGAGCAATATGACCGTTGAACCCACTTTGTAATTTCAAACTGGGCACATCTTTCAAGATGTTTTGTACCAGTTCAGTCTTTCAATTAGATGCAAGTGGGAGAGAGAGTGATGTTCCACTAAGTATCCGTTAGAGACACCTGCGTCCGGAAATATTCAAATCAATTTTAAGTTCAAGAATAATAATATTCAATCCCTTGAAACCTGTGCAACATATTTCAGCTGATTTATTGTTTGGTGATCTGCTGGAATGATTCGTTCCAGTGAATGCTTCCATGCAACACTTTTTGTTGATTAAATCAAAACATTGGATGTTCAACATTTATCGAATTCGGATCCAAAGTTTCCTAATCCGCTTCGAATCTGTTCTGGCGACAACCCTACTTAACCCTAAGCATGAACATAGTAAACACTCCATTTCAAAAAATTTCTTTTATATATATATATATTTTTTAAAATTAAAATTTTTATGGTAATCTTAATATATATTAAAAAATTGAGAAAATTTCTTTTTTTTTTTTTTGATCTCTCAGAGTTTCCCCCCACCCAATTGAGTGAAGGACTAATCTCCCGAGGTAGCTGAAGGCGCTTATTGCGGGGACCTCTCCCAACGTAGTTTTTTACATCCAAAATGTTCGAACCCGAGACCTTGATTAAGTGAACTCAAGCCCCTATCCCCAAGTACTGCCGGGAGGGTGTGATAAAGAAGGTTCTTGGAGATAGTAAACCTTTCACCGAGGCAGAAGCCCACTTTGCCGATGCAAAGTACTACCGTGAGGAAGTGAAAGAAAACAAAGGAAAAGAAGTTTCTGGTGAAAACCAAGTCAGAGCCTCAACTTTGATCGGCTGCCAAGAGAAGGGCGGAACATCACTTACAAAGTCCGAGGCACTAGAAGGGCTGACATTGCCCCTCACCAAACTAGATGTTGTGAATCCTTCTTCTCCACCACTCAATGGATTCGTTCGTCCGACTCAAGGAAATAAAATAGAGCACGGGGAAGCATTCATTTTTGGTACCATAGGAAATAGGTCAAATTTTTTTATTTTTATTTTTTTTTTGAAAGAAAAGACGGATGAAGATTACAAAGCACTAATGTCATCCGTAACATAATTAACTATGACATCAGGGAGCTAAATGTCCCCATAACTAGAATTTAGAGCAAGACGCGCCAAGGAATGTGCCGCCTTATTACCATCTCTTCGAACAAAGGAGTAATTTACCACCGGAATGGCTGAGGTGATGTCTCTAATATCTTCAATAATTACTCCAGAATCAGACCAATCCACTTCATCATCTTGGAGTTTCCTAACCAAATTGAGGTTGTCACTCTCCAAAATCACATTTTGATAGCCTTGCTGTTTGGCCAAACTTGCTGCTTCTTTAATGGCTAAGGCCTCAACCGCCTCTATCCCCAAACAACCTCACTTTCTAATACTCTTCCAGAACATACACAGGCCGGCCTCATTTCTGGCAATAACACCTAAACCAAACTCCTGTGTCTCAGCAAAGAGAGCCCCATCGCTATTGATTTTGATCGTCCCATTATCTGGTTTTGCCCACATGGAAGGTAAACAGGTAGATTCATCTGTAGGCTCCACTTTGGTACCAATTCTGAAAGATGACAGCATATTGTTGGCAAATAATATCAGTTGCTGAGTGTTCATGCCTTTCTTCTCAGCGCACTCCAGATTTCTATTTAGCCAAAGTGCCCAGGTAAAAACCACAAACCTATCTCCTTCTTCTGATGAAAGTTCGCCTAGCACCATCCGTATCCAATCTTCTGCATTCCCACGCCAATCCGACACAACATGCCAAGGAAAATGAGAAAGTGCCCAGAATTGACGAGCCACACAGCAACTAACGAAGACGTGTTCAAGAGTCTCCGGCGAACACTTACACCAAGGGCACGTGACCGCCTCACTGCAATGTCGATTGGCCAGAGCTTCACCCGTGGGTAGCGCTTCCCGACACAGCCGCCACATGAAAACTTTTATTTTTGGTGCAATGCACCTCTTCCAAATAAAATTCCACTCCCTACAGATGGATGGTTGTCCCCCCTGCATCTCACCATATATGTCTGATAAAGCCACATTATATGCACTCTTTACCGAAAACCGACCATTCCTATTGTAATGCCAAATTCTCCTATCCAACCTGCGAGCTTCGCCCAACGGAATAGATTAAATGACCTCCGCATCCACCTCGACGAAGCAGCTTCGCACTAAAGCCTCATCCCATCCCCCTCCACTAAACACCAGTTGTTTCACGTAAACAAGGCTGTCAGTGCCCTCCGGTCTAAACAAAGGCTTGAAACTTTTGGGCCGGGGAATCCACTTATCTTCCCAAATTCGAATGCAAGAGCCATTCCTAACTTTCCATCTCACTCCCTGCTCAAGAAGTGATCTCGCTGCAATAATGCTCCTCCAGGTTAGGGACGAATTCGATCCTAGAGAGGCTTCGAAAAAATCACCACCCGCAAAATACCTAGCACGAAGAAGCCTGGATAATAAGCTATGGGGCTCGATGACTATTCTCCACCCCTGTTTCGCTAGAAGGGCTAAATTGAATACCCTCAAGTTTCGGAACCCCATACCTCCCTCACCTTCGGTCTATAAAGCTTCTCCCAACTCAACCAATGAACCTTATTACCATTATTACCGTTCCACCAAAACGAAGCCATCATTGAAGATATCTTTCTTAGCAACGTCTCCGGTAGCTTAAAACAACTCATCGCATAGGTCGGAATAGCCTGGAGGATGGCTTTGATGAGTATTTCTCGCCCCGCTTGAGACAGGGTCTTATCTCTGTTAGGAATAGTGCCCTAGAAAGCCGATTGTGTATCCGCTTTGTGCTTTTCCTTATTGTAATCACAGACAATCTTTGAATGAAATAACGAATTGAGGCAACACTTCTTTATATGCTCTTGTTTGGAATGCGTTTACTTTAGCTGTGCATGTATGAGAACTCCCCTAATCCTGATGA
Source organism: Lantana camara (assembly GCA_037501455.1). NCBI lineage: Eukaryota > Viridiplantae > Streptophyta > Magnoliopsida > Lamiales > Verbenaceae > Lantana > Lantana camara. Next base: position 20,455,721 of record CM074855.1, on the reverse strand, counting down.
CTTTAGGACTCTACCATTTAGGTGAAATGGTTCATGAAACGAGCCCTATATCACATAAGTCATGATTAGTAAATACTCCCAGCCGATGAGTCCTACAGACAGTGGGAGTGTCAACCTGACTCCTATAAGGCTTGTTTGTGTGATCACGCCCTTAAGAAGGACCACCTTGTTTCATGGAGGTGCAAAGTGTATAGTTGATACGTGCGTGATACATGAGGGTGCTTACTTTAATAAGTAAGTTCACTGAGGTGCCCCGTGTGAGAAGATTCCTAAATGGGAAAGGAAGTTTCTATTTCAGGAAATAGAAACTTCCAGATTAGGAAATATCTCACGAGTCATTGATGTGATTAATTGATCCTTAGACTTGAGGTTCCTTGTCACTTTATGAGTTAACTCTGTAGTCTTAGGTATAAGCTTTAAAGGGTGTCGCCTTAGACAACTGATTCAAGGCTTATGCTGGGGCTGCACAAGTGATTCATGAAAGTGAATGAGAATCAAGAAAGGACCTACACTTGCATTTGCAAGGTGATCTCTTATTGTGTAAGTCATTCATATGCCATATGGAGTAATTGGCCAAGGCAGTAGATCAAGACATCAAGAAAAGGGTTTCTTGGATTGAGATCAAATGGATATGAAATGCACTTAGCTTTAAGACCGGATTATTAGGGTTCTGATTATTCCCTTACCTTAGATCTTGGTTGAGAGATAGTAAGTAGGAGGATTGTATCTCATATGAATCAATGACTTAAAGGTTCTGTCGAATCCGAACATGCCAATTCAGCTAGGGGTTAAACACCTGTTGCTAGACTATGGTCGTTTAATCTGTGGACTGATTAATTAATTAGGGTCACTGCTAATTGAATTGAGAACTTAGAGGGTCACACACAACAACTTGGTTACATGAGTTGAGGCTTAAAAATGATTAAACGAGTTAATCGGGCCTAGAGGGTTCCACACGTGTGAATATATATATTGTATATATATATTAAATAATTAAATATGTTAATTATTTAATAGACTTTGGTTTAATTTTGAATTAAAAGAGAAAGTCTTATTTTGGAGAAAATAATCTAGTTAATTAATTATGAATTAATTAATTAGATAAAAATAAGTTATTTATTTTAAATAAATAAAGTATAAAATTATCCAAAAATAGTTTGGATATTTTTAGCTCTTTTGAAAGTTGATTTGAATTATAATTCAAAGTCAAAGTCAAAATTACTTGATGATCAAGTAATAGGAGAGAGAGGGACCAAAATCCTAGCCCATTAAGGACTAGGAATTTCGGCACTCCCCCTCTTATAAATAGGGGAGCTCGAGCTCCTCTAGGAGCTAATGGGCAATTCTTTTTGGTTCATGTGTTGAACACCTTCCTTTCTCCAAGATCAAATAAACCCTAGGTTAAGCCTAAACACTAACTAGAGAACTAGCATCCTTACTAGTTAGATTGTGATCAAGTTGGTGGACTATCTCTAGAGAGATTCAAGTTAGAAGTTTGAAGATTCGAGCTTTACCAAGGAGAGGGGATCAAGCCGCGAGAAGAGCGTTCTTGGGTGGCTTGAAACGCTTCAAGAAAGAATAAAAGAAAAGTAGGTTTTCTATCTCTACGAATTTGGTTACATGATTGCGAGTCCAAGATCCTTTTGTTGGGAAAATTTTTAAATTCCGCTGCTTTCTGACTCGTGTTTTCCAACAATCTCTTCACCCTTGGACCCTATTCCACACTCTGTCGCGAATGCTAGCAAAAACTTCCTTATTAAAGGCCCCTACCATTGCCGGGAGTCCCAAATACTTATCATGCTTGTCTACCACCTTAACGCCTAGCTTCGATGCTCGAATGGAAGCCAGCTCCGCAGACGTATTTGGACTGAAAATCACTATGGACTTATCATAGTTAATCAACTGGCCAGAAATGATTCCGTATTTCCTGAGTACCTCCAGAATACCATCCACTCCCCTCACGGAAGCCGGGCTAAAAATCATTGTATCATCTGCAAAAAGTAAGTGAGATATCATCGGAGCCTCCCGACAAATCCGAATACCTTCTACTCGATTCTCCTGCTCAAGAAGAAAACTAAACACCTCTGTACAAAACAAGAATAAGTATGGGGAGAGTGGATCTCCTTGCCGGAGACCACGACCCGGAGAGCATTTGCCAAAAGTAACACCGTTAAGGACAAAGGAATAATCGACTGAAGAAATGCAACAGAGAATTAAATTCACAAATTTGATATGAAAACCTAACCTCAACATAGAACGCTCCAAGAAGTGCCACTCCACCCTGTCATAAGCCTTACTTAAATCCAATTTGAGTGCCAACAAGCCCTCATAACCTTGCTTTTTATGCTTTATGAAATGATTAATTTCAAAAGCACATAAAACATTATCAGTAATCAACCTCCCCGGAACGAAGGCACTTTGGGCCGGGGAGATGATATTTTTCAAAATAGGTTTGAGACGGTTTGAAATGGCCTTCGAAGCAATTTTATACATAACGTTGCATAAGCTTATCGGTCTAAGCTGAGACATGCTAGTTGGATTTTCACATTTAGGGATTAAAACGATATTAGTAGCATGCATACTTTTCTCAACACGACCAAAGTTCAAGAAGTCAATAGTGCAGTCGATAATGTCCTTGCGGATAAAATGCCAGAATTTTTGAAAAAATAGGGGAGGCATACCATCAGGTCCGGGAGCTTTTAAAGGGAACATGGATTTCAGCGCCTTATCGATTTCCAGAGGGGTATACGGCTCAAGTAGATGATCGTTCATACCTTGTGTCACTTTTCTAGGCAGACAGTTGATCACACTATCAATCTCAGTAGCAGAAGTCTGATTAGATTTGAAAATCTCATCAAAATAACCTTGTACCACAGCATGTAATTCTTCTGGCTTAGTACGTTCGACTCCATCTCCATCAACAAGTTTAGAAATCTGGTTCTTTTTCTCCCTATTTTTAGCTTTAGAGAAGAAATAGGTTGTATTCTTATCTCCATCCCGCATCCAATGAGCCTTCGCCCTCTGGCGCCACCAAGTTTCTTCTCTAGCGTACCACTCTGAAATATCCGTTCTGAGTTTTTGTTCGAGAATTTTGCTTTCCACTGTAATATCGCCCTTTCTAATTTCACGTAACTTCTCCTCTAATTTCCTTATGCGTTTCCTGGGAATATCAAACTTATCTGCACTCCAGGCTGCCAACTCTATCTGGCACGATTCTATTTTCCTCCAAGCCAAGGACTCCCTGCTAACACCAGCGTGTGAGGACCAACACTTTTTTACAACATCTTCACACTCCTCTTCTCTAAGCCAACTAGCTTCAAACTTAAAGAACCCCATCCGTGCATGTATTGTTTAGGAGTTTCTAATTGCACAAGGCTAAGAAGAACCAAGGAATGGTCAGATGCGTTTGAGGGGACATGCTTCACAGAATAGTTAGGGAACATCTCCTTCCAACCACAGTTGCCAACTGCCCTATCTAACCTTTCTCTGATAGTAAACGGAATCGGGCTGTTATTAGTCCAAGTAAACTTGTCTCCTTTAAAGCCGAGATCCATTAAATTACAATCATCCAAACAGGTCCTGAAAGTTTTAATCTGATAAAGAGGTCTGCTCCTTCCGCCACTCTTCTCATCAGCTCGAAGGATTTCGTTAAAATAGGTCAAATTTTTTTTGGTCTCATAGTTTTTAAATCGTCCCGCACTTTTAGTTTTTTGACAAATATAGTCCCAAAGTAAAAAAAATTCAATATTAGTCCCAAAAAATTTAAAAATATATATTTATAATATTTTTCCTTAATTAAAAAATACATATCAAAATTAGGAATAATTTAAAATAATACCAACCACATGATATGCATTTTATTTTCATAATAAATAATAAATTATTACGTTTTAAAGTATAAGTATTACTTTAAAATTATAAAATAAAAAAAATAAAAACATTATACATAATAACATAATTAATAAAATAATCTTCAATATTTTATTTAGTTAAAAATATGTAAAATAAAAAATTGAAAATTAATTAATATTTATAATATTTAAATATTTCTTATACATATAACATTGCATTTATTTAAAATAATTAACGTTGTGTTTAGTTAAAATTGAAAATAAGTGAAAATTTATATATATATATTCTATTCAATAACATAATATTAATTAAAAAATTAACAAATTATTATAATTGTACGTTATATTATTATAGTGTTTTAGTTTTTAAAATTTTCATATTATTTTTTAATTCTCATTAAATATGTATGGCTAATTGTACATTACATTATTATAGTGTTTTAAAATTTTCATGTTATTTTTTAATTTTCATTAAATATATATGGCTACTAATTACTTTTTAATTTTTTAATTAATATTATGTTATTGAATAAAATATATATAAATTTTTACTTATTTTCAATTTTAACTAAACCGAATGTTAATTATTTTAAATAAATGCAATGTTATATATATAAGAAATATTTAAATATTATAAATATTAATTAGTTTTTATTTTTTTATTTTACATATTTTTAACTGAATACAATATCGAAGATTATTTTATTAATTATGTTATAATGTATAATGTTTTTATTTTTTTCATTTTATAATTTTCCAGTAATACTTATACTTTAAAATGTAATAATTTATTATTTATTATAAAAATAAAATGTATATCATGTGGTTGGTATTCTTTTAAATTATTCCTAATATTTGATATGTATTTTTTAATTAAGGAAAAATATTATAAATATATATTTCTAAATTTCTTGGGACTAATATTGAAAATTTTTCACTTTGGGACTATATTTGTCGAAAAACTAAAAATGCGGGACGATTTAAAAACTACGGGACCAAAAAAAAATTAACCTATTTCCTATGGGACCAAAAATGCAATTTTCTCTAAAAAAATTACAATAGGAAATAAGAACATGTAATTCGCAGGTCATACTATATCTCTTCAACTCACCTCGTACGGATTATCACTAATTTAGAATTTATTAGATTCTCTTTCTCTTCCTACACAGCTAACACTTCTCTTCTTGCTTTGCTTGTGCTAACTTTTCTTTTCTTGCTCCATTTTTTCTTTCTTTTCCTGCTTTGTTTATGGCTTAGAGAATTTATTAGATTCTCCTTCTCTTCTCTTCTTGCATTGTTTTCTCTTTCGGTTTTTTCCTAGCTATGTTTACCGCTAAGAGAATTTATTGAATTATTTCTTTCTCTTCTTGTTTTTGATAAGAGAATTCAAGATTAAAAGAACTCTCTTCTTTCTTCTCAGTATGAATTCTAGCTATAAATTTTTAAAATTTAAAATATCTATGCATATAAGAAAAGAAATCCTAAAAAAAATGAGAAGAATAGGAAGGAAATTGTAGGGTAGAAGAAAGAGAATTTTGAGAAGAGATAACTGAAAAATTCAAACGACAAAATATACGAAAAGAAAAAGGACCTAATATATTTTGGAAGGTGATAATGTCAATGTGATCGATGGCCTGTCCCGTAGCACCATGATGGTAGTCTCTATTTCATGGGCAATATTTTGGTGAAGATTAAACAAGTGTGTTCTCATTTTGAGTATGTTCATTTTGTTTTTTTATTAGACATAAGTGGTGCAAATGTAATTTTTCATAATTTAGTTAGAAAGACAGTTTCGATGTACTTTACATCTTCGAATATTTCTTTCTTTATTTTGAATCTTGTTGATTTAAAGATACAATAAATTTCCACCCTTTTAAGGGATTTGCCCCTAAAAAAAAAAAAAATATATATATATATATATAATTTTATTCTTCCAAAAATAAGAATATATCTAGTAAAGTCTCCACACATTCCCTGATTTTGGGAATAAGTTAAGGTGCGATTTGCTGTTCAAAATTTCAAAATTTTAGCAATAATTTCAACTTAGCTTTTGAAAAAGATTGTGCCCCTGCCCTACATCACTTTCCATATTTTAAAGACAAGCATTTTTGTTGACATTTTGGTGTAAGTTACTAATTCAGCCCTTTTTTCTTTTTATTTTATATGATTTTAAATTTTTTTAAGGACTAATTTCGAACATCCCTCATTCTTTGGTTCTTAGCGCGCTTTGCCCCTAACCTTTAAATTAGTGTGATTTCTCTCTTAATCTTTCAAAAATTTCACACTTAACCCCTTTTTAATAAACTTTGATAGTTGATTTATCCTCCGTCACGACGACCCAAGCTTGAAAACGACAGCGGCAAAGTTCCGCCCGTCGTGTGTCGTCTTTGACCGGTGTTTTCTTCTTTGTTGGTTGTCGGATTTTTGTTTTGAGACCATCATTGTATTCTTTGTGTCGAAAGCTTCGATTTGGCATATGATATCAACACATTTAAAATCAGTTCTATACAAATCTGCTCTGCTAAAAAGGTTTAAGTGTGATATTTTTCAAAAAGTTAAGAGGACAACCACACTATAGGGGGCAAAGTGCATTGAAAATGGAAGAATAAGGAGGTGTCTAGAATTAATATTTTTATAATGCTTGCTTTAATTACTTAAGTTCTAGTGTGTTTTATGAGATAGCATGATGCACCTTATACTATTTACATAGTATCTAGTATTTGCGAGCTCTAAAGTTAACGTAGAAATTAAAGTTATTAAAATTTGTAATATAATGAATGTTTGGAAGAAAAAATGAAAAACCAAACATTAATCAGTTAAAGTATCTGTAAAAAAAAATAATTAAGAATTACTTTTAATTTTTATTTAGTTACTAAATTATCTATAAAAATTTGTAACTAATTTTGAATAATATAATATAATTTAAACAATATATTAATATAAAAATAGTTTAAAATTATTATATTTTTATGTAATATTATTTATAATTAGTTATATATATTAAAATTATACTATTATGTATATACTCTAAGTTATATTATTTATATTTTATTTGTACGTAACAAAAATTTGGTATCTGATGGGACCAAAATACGCTCGTCCCGCGTTTGGACACGTGGCGACTCGAGATGACAACACATGTCCTCTTGTGATTAAGGTAAACATACACGAGCGTTCAAACCTCTTAAGCGTCAGTCTTCCTCAAAGACACGTGGCATCTCTGCTACGTGTACACGTGATCAACATTGCCGCTCTCCAACGAGCGCGATTCATACTACATGGCTAAAGTTCCAATCAGCCAAGGAAGCTCTCTTCGAGTGCCACTCTCCCTCAGGGACGCTTCCACTCCTCTTCGTATGAGCCTTGGCCTTCATCCCCTAATGGATTCCTTGGTCTCTAAGGCTCTTGGTTGACGCGAGCGTGCTCTTAAGCCCTCGTTACCAACCCCCTAAAACGGCTCTCTGACACCCCGTACATGCCCGCGCACCTACCACTGTTGCCAACACTAACTTTTACCAGCTTTTGCAGAAGATTCCTCCTAGGTTTCTCTCATACCGCCACATGTTAGAGCAGCACATGGTCAGGACCACATGGTGCAAATGACCAAAGGGTCCCTAACCCTCAACTATAAATACGCGAGTTCATCTCCTTCACTGTAAGCAATCTCCATTACTGCAACTTCATACTTAGCATATTTTCTCTTTCAGATCTTCATCTGACTTGAGCGTCGGAGAACCAAACTGGGAATCACCCCCAGTTCCCCCAACTTGGCCTTCTGACTTTGTCTGTGTGTTTGTCCTAGCAGGTAGAACCCCCATCTTCCCGGGTGAACATCAACTAGTTTCCTCACTTAATCAAATTCTAAAGTGATTGGACTCTGTACCCCATATTCAGACCCATCATTTTTTGCGCCGTCTGTGGGAAACCAGCTCTCAGCTCATTTCTCTCTTTGTGCTAGTTGAAAAGCAAACACCCAGTATCTTCTCAACCATGGTAACTACAAGGTCAGGAGCTGCGGGAGAAGGAGAGGATCTTCCCCATGAAGCCAATATCGTCATTCCCTCCGCCGCCGCTGGTGGAGCACCACCTACCGGAGATGTGACTCCACTTGCAGAATCTACGGTCCCCCCACCAGCACCACCAGCACCACCCATTTCTGGCACCGTTGGAGGTGCCTCCCTCCCCACTCTTCCACAGCTTCCCCAGAATCAGTGGATTCATCCTCATGTGAATCCGGGAGGGCAACACTACATGATGCCACAGCCAGGATACACGCTTACCCCCACCGTCATGATGCCGCAAGTCCAGCCCTACCATGCCGGCCAGATCCAGCTTCCGGTGGTGATCCTCAGGGAGATTAAAGGGGTGGAGTTGCCCCCTTTGACTCCTCAGCAGCTGAGGGCTCTTTATGCCCAATGTGAGGTTCAGGCGGCCTAGGGTGCATGGGAGAATTTTCACTCCATGTATTTTCCCTCTGGGCAGGCCACTCAAGCTGCCCCTCCTTTGGGAGGATTGCAGACATATCCACTTAGGGAGGCTCAACCGCCGCCCCCGCCTGCCAAAGAAACGCCCAACCAAGGCGAAAACGAGCGTCCCCATGCGAACAGGGGCAGAGAGCCCATCGAAAGAGTCAACGAAGATGAGGGAGACTCTCATGCCTCTAAAAGAGCCTCCCTGTAGCGCCCCGATTTTCACTCATGTGTTATGCTTCATTATATTAATAGTTCATAACGTTATATGTAATATATTCTCATGCATTTATAGGAATTAATTGATAATGTGACTAATTGTTCATATATGACCTTATTTGATCACTTCTTGAAATTGGTGGACTTAATTGCATAAATTCTTTGGACTTAATTAATTATAGGGAAACAGATTTTTTGTCATCTGAACTATGCCCGTTGTTGCAATTTACCATCCAAATAATTTTTCATTTCCCACTGACAATGTAACGCCCCGGTTTTTCATTTATATTAATGTGTCATATTTGTTTCTAAATTGCGCAATTAAATTATTTAATCATGGGTTTAATTGTTTTTACGTTTTTCATATTTAATTTTATTATAAATTGTTATTATTTTATTTTATTATATTTTATTTCAAATTAATATTATTTATACATATTACGTTATTTTAAGTAATTATCTTAAATTATTACTAATTTAATTATTAATGTTAATTAAGTGGGTTATGCTAATTATTCATGTTTAACCATATTAATTAATTTATTCAAATATAATCGTTGACCTTAATTTATGTTTGAATTTAATCTAATTTATTTGGTTTAATTTTATTTATGCATGGAATTTCTTGAAATGTGCATGGTTGTGTATTTTGTGCATCGTTCTTATAACAAATGATATCGAAATGCCGTGAAATTGTAGTATGTCGTAAATATATGTGTTATGAACATGCCTATATGTTCGGTTTATGTTTTCGAATTCATTTGATATGTTAACGAATTTAATTCGAATCGTGGAACCAAATCGGGGGCTAACGAGCACTTAGCGTACCCTTGGTTCCGAATTTAATATCTTGAGCTCGGGAACTCGGATTCAAGTTCCGTCAACTCCGATGAACTTGTAACGAATATTCGAGTTTAGTAAATTTAGCCTTATATTTTTCTAATGTCATTTGAACCTCCGAAATTCAACCGAAAAACGAAACGGCGACCAAACTGACCTTGCTGTACAAAAATAGCCATATCTCATCCAAACTTTAACAAAATTAACCATAGTTTGATTCTATTGAACCCTAACTCAACTACCTAACCTGATATATCATGCCCTAACCAAACCAATCCTCACACAATCCCCAAATATCAGCCAAAGTTACTGCTTTTCAGATCAGTCCCGTAACCCTACATCCCTTAGAGATTTTGGAGCTCAAATCTCATCCAATATTCATCCAATCAACAAGGTAAGCTTAGGGTTGTAATATATGTTCATTTCTGATCATTTTCATCCTTTTATTCCCAAATTTGAGCATGGTTTCATGAGGTTTGGACTGCATTCGAAAATAAGACGTTTTGAGTAAATTTGTTGATCTTATTCAATTCTTAATGGTTTTGATTGATTCCAAGCTTGAGAATGATTATTTTGACATCCTCATATCATTTATGATCATTGATTTCATGGTGGTTGAAGTATTAATGAGATATCATTTATGGTACTTTGAGAGAACTTTCTTGTAATGTCACGTATACTTCCTTACCTTGGTTGAGCCCTTTTGGAACTGAATTATATGCTGAATTTGGGTTGTTTTGCTGCACATTTGATAGCCTTAATGACCTGAAGTGATTAGGATTAATTGAGAGCAGTCATACTCTGTTTTTTCTCGAGAATTTGCCCTGTTTTTAAACTGAATTGTTGCTGTAAAAAACTGCCGTGAATCCTCTTTGCTTTTGCTGTTAATTTCATGGCTTTGTGGGATGTGGTTTAGATGAGTTCTTGCAGCTTTTCATGCCTGGTTTTGCTGCCTTTCTTGCTTGTACATAGCCGTAGCTGCTGCCGCATTTTTCTGTCAAAAACAGGGACTGATGCTTGCACGAGACACGGGTGTGTTAGTTTTCTTTCTTTCCAGCGGGAACGGGGGTGCATTTTTGGCCTGAAATTTCTGTACCGAGATACGGGGGTGTCTCGATTTTTGCTTGGGTGGTGACACGGGGGTGTCACCTTGTTTTTCTCCAACTTTTGCCTGCGTTTCTTTTCCTTGGTTGCATGCATGTGTTGCGGTATATATATATATATATATATATATATATATATATATATATATATATTGTGTGTGTAAGTTGCATGCATGGAGATTTATTAAACCTAAAACTCACATGCATGGTTTTGTTATATTGTTTGCATGCATGTACTATATATATCTATGTAATTATACATGTGTACGTGTGAATATATATATATATATATTATATTTTAAATATTATTTAATTTAATTCAATTTTGAATCTAATTGATTTCTATTTCACGTATTTAATTTACCGATTATTGTTTGAATGTTTCATTTATCCTATTCTAATTGTCAACATGAATATTACTTGCTATGATTATTAAATGAAATTTTAGATTAATTGATATGCATTATGAATTTATGAAATTATGAATTTGATTGAAATGAATGAACGAATGGTTTGATTATGTGCTTTAAATTCCTTAATAGTGCACATGAACATTTTTATGATATAATATGATCATTTATGCATTCATCTCATATTCACTTCATTGCCGAGCGTCATATGTGGTCGTTGAGTCTCATACCTTTCTTTTGTACAGATTCGGGTTTGGTCGAAGACGAGGGCGAGCATTGAGACGCTTGTGTCTTTCTTTTGCTTTGAAAAGGTGGGTTTTTCTTCTAATAGCTAAAATGACCCGATATATCCCTTATGCGCAAGGATTTAAGCCAAATTAGTATATTATATAATCGAGTCGTTTCGTGTAAATGATTTCAAACGTATGACCCCTTTTATTATGAAACCCTACCTTATGTTTTGGCGAGACATGATTATGATTGCACGGGCCCCGGGACTTAGTACATGTGGCTAACCGAAGAAGCAAGGGCTGACGGGGATTCCATGTACTAGTTCCAACCAATTACGGCGAAACGGACCTCGTCAAGGAGTTTTTGACGAGGAAACGCTAACCGGGCTTTGAGGACTCATGAACCTCATAGCCGCATTGATATGATTAGGTGGTCGGGCCTTGCAAACCCGTCCACCACCCGGAGGAAGAAGGTGTATATGAATGATTATGATCATGATATGTATGAGCACAAAAGATATGTATGATAATGAATGAATAATTGATTATGATTACATGAGGAGTAGGTTAGAGATTGTGCACGCCCACTCACCGGGCCATAAACCCTTATGAACAATTATGAATGAATATGAACGTCGTAATCCCGTTGATGTTTTCTTTTGTTTTAACCACTTGGGAAATTCTTATCAAACTTCACACGGGATTAGGGCTTGCATGTATGTGCTTAATTTCTGCAATATTATATCTTATGCCCCGTTTTATACCCACCAGTCTCGTATAGACTGAACCCGGTTTGTTTTCAGTTATTTTGTGCAGGTATAGGAGTGCTAGGCGGGAATACGAGTCGTCTAGGTCTTGCATTTAAGTTTAGCACTTCTTTTCAGCATCTCGTAACCTTATTGTTCTTTTGTACATGATCATTGTATGGAGTGTTATGATTTTTGTAGGCCGGGTGGCCATTGAATACCTGAATAATTTTGTATATCTATTTTGGAGCTTGGTGGCTCACATTATATATTATATGTTGTTCTTGCTTCCGCGTTTCATTATAACTCTGATTTTATATTGTCTTGAGTTGAATGGTTTAAGGGTTAGTCCCGCCTAGCATAGCGTGTGTGTTGTGTCCCCGTTCGCCGTGGATTTGGCACGTGTATGGACTTCTATTTCATATACGGGTCGGGTCTCGGTGCGGGGGATGTGGTACCTTGCGCTCGGGTGCTACAAACAAGGTGGAGGCTCGGAAAATCCTAAATAAGGCCCCTCGGTTTTCTATAGACTCTGAATGAAGATTATTCAAGAAGTCATTTCAAGGACCTCCGATGAGGTGTCTAAGGCCCTCGCAAGCAAAAGAAGCGCTCGAACTTATTCACAATGGAAGTTGTGGGAATCATTCAGGAGGGCGTATCCTTGCGAAGAAGGTCCTGAGGAGTGGGTTTTATTGGCCTACAGTTCTCCAAGACGCCATTGAGTTTTCCAGAAAATGCCCTAAGTGTCAATTCCATTCTAACCTCCCTCAACTGCCAGCTGCTCAAATGATCCCTATAGATGTCTCATGGCCCTTCGACCAGTGGGGAATCGACATCATAGGCCCCTTGCCCATCGCGATCGGACAGAAGAAGTTTGTCATTTTAGCTGTCGATTATTTTACCAAATGGGCCGAGGCTGAAGCCGTGGCGAAAATTACCTTCAGGGTCGTGAGGGACTTCATTTGGAAAAACATTATCTGCAGGTATGGTATACCAAGGGTGCTCATTTCAGACAATGGATCCCAGTTCATAGCAGCTGACACACGAGAATGGTGTTCAGAATTAGGAATTGAACAGCGCTTTACCTCCGTGGGCCATCCCCAAGCCAATGGACAGGCGGAGGTCACCAACAGTGTCATTCTTCAGCATCTGAAAACAATGCTAGAGAGCAAAAAGAGTGAATGGGCAGAAGAACTGCAAGGGGCACTCTGGGCTTACCGCACTACTCCACGAGCGGCCACTGGCGAGATACCTTTCGCGCTCGTATATGGGTTAGAAGCCATGATACCCACGGAAATAGTAAACGAATCAGCTCGTGTAGCCTATTTCGAGCCTCAGCTTAACGAAGATAATAGGGGCCTGGAGTTGGACCTACTGGAGGAAAAAAGAGACAATGCGTGGGCAAAAACACACAGATACAAGGCTGTAGCACAACAATATAACAAGCGTGTAAAGGAAAGAACTTTCCAACTGGGAGACTTGGTCTTGAAGAAAGTAGAAGTATCCAAGCATGTAGGAAAATTGGACCCCAACTGGGAAGGGCTGTTCAAAATCATACAAATTAGAGCTAACAACACTTACACCCTGGAGACACTTCAAGGCGAGCGATTGCCTCGCCCTTGGAACGCATGTAACCTCCAGCGGTTTTATGTTTAAAAGCTCTTTAGAAATGATGATGTAACAATCCCACTAATGGGTTCTATGTACTACTTCAAATCTCAAGTAAGTTACAATACATTCTCTTGAATATTTCTATACTACTGCTCTTAAATTACGCAAATGGATAAGACCCACGTCCCTCGTTTCCACGAACGTGGTTGGCAATCCACTCCAATACGCACGATGTTATTGCACATGGGTTACGCTTGCCAGCGCTCTATTCCACGTGGGGGGACGCCCTCATTAGGATAGTCTGGTAACGCTCATAACCAACCTGATGAATCGGAGAAAAAGTGCAAGGAAAATCCTAGTAGGCCTTGGTCGTTTGTCACAACGCCTTGCGCTCGAAAACGGGATCGCTTGCGAGTCCTAAAAATTAACGGGTACAAGTGCGCTCGTTCAACGGAAACGCCATTCGGAATGGATTTTCACAAGTCTTGAACGAGGGCAGTCTCTCAGTAAGACCCTCGTACTTACTCAAGACTTAGTAAAATTTTCCAAGTTAAGAAGAATTTTCACAAGTCCTGAACGAGGGCAGTCTCTCAGTAAGACCCTCATACTCACTTAAGACTAAATGAAATTCTTTAAATTTTAGAAATAAAATTTACACAAGTCTTGAATGAGGGCAGTCTCTCAGTAAGACCCTCGTAGTCACTCAAGACTTAGCAAAATTTATCAAGTTTTAAAGACTTAACTAAGTAATACAATTTTTACTAAGCATGTTACACACAATCTTAGTATTACAAGATTTTGTTACAACAAACGCAGAGTAAAAATTGCACAATCAAGGAAATAAAAGGAGAACATTATGAGGAAAATGAAGAACTTCATTAATCAAGGCTCTTCGCCGAAAATCACAAAACAAAGGCACAAGGGCCCATAACATTCTTACAAAAAGGCACTAAGTCAGAAGAAGAAGAATTACAACATAAGCAGATGAGGAAGAACTTCAGGCGGCGGGAGCGACGTCTTCATCCAGAACCACCAAGATATTTTGGGCCACGGGACCGTATATCGGACCCGCCGGCTCTTGCGCTGGGGAGGCATTTTCATCTTGGTGCTGGGCAGCTGGAGGTGCAGGCTCGTTGTTCCCTGGCGTTGGCAGAACATTGGGTTCATTGGCACCGTTGGCAGGAATGGGGGCATTTTCGGCATCAGAAGCGGGAGCGTTAACAATAGGCAGAAATAGCGCTGGCATTGTTATTCCCCTCAATCTGTTTTGCTTGAGAGGCCTCTTCCGGAGGATGAGCCGCCATGTATTCATCCTGGATGAGCGTGACCAGGAAATTATACTCCGGCTCAAAGATGTTTGACTCAGGATCCTCACGGTCGTCGTCATCCTCCACACAGCGCTCGTTGAACATGAGCCACATGCCTTGTGCACCACGGATGGATGGATCTGTTAGGCCCTTGTGGATGCCTTGCTCAATTGCCAAGTTGAACGCTTTCTGGGCTTCATCGAGGCAATGAAGGGAAGCCGCAAAATTGAACGCCTTGGAGTGGCAGAATTTGATGAGCGCCTCCTTATTTGATTGCTCAAAACGATGAGGGAGTTGGTTCATGGCATCAGCATAGTTCTTTTTCGCCTCCATGGCCCTCGTCTTCCAATCATTGCGCTCGGCGGTAAGCTTCTTATGGTTCTCCTCAAGCTGGTTATGTTGGTTGCGCCAACTCCTCCGAGCGTTCTCAGTGTTCGTGAAGTCATCTTGCAACCTTTTCATCTCGGCCTCTATCTTGTTGTACTCTTCCTTAAGGGAAAGGTACTTGGCCGTCTCTGTGTCCAACTCCTCCTGAAGCTGGGCCGGATCGTTCGAGCGCTCCATCTTCTTGTACTTTCCCTTCCGATCGGCGTAAACCGTGGCACGCATCTGGATATTTCTTGCTGCACGGGCTCGAAAAGGCAAAAGTGTTAACAAATATATTGAAGAACAACACCTTCAAGAGATAATGAAACTACAAGAAGTAGGAAAACTTACGGAGATTAGGGCATGAACCATGTCACTAGTCACCTTCTCCACAGACTCTGAATACAAATGCTTATGATCCGCAGAGAATTGGGCCCTTTCATACAGATTTTGGCTAATACCTTGGGCCAATGTCCCGTGCCTTAGTAATACGGCACCCCCATCTGCAGAGCCCTTGTAGCTCCTGTCCCCCCGGTGGTCAAAATCCCACAAATATTCCTCTTCCGAGGAGGAAGTGTCTCCATCGCCGCCTTTGGGGCCTTCAACAACTTGTTTGCCTTTGCCGGTTATGGCGAAGGCATCAGGCATTCTCTTCCTCTTGCGGGAAGTTTGGCTAGCACTCCCTTGAGCCTCGCTTATCACCACGCTCACAGGGGGCCTCGTTTGATTGATGGTATTAGGGTTGACCACCCTCGTATTTGCTGCGGTTGGTGGCCGTACCACTATACGGTTTTCAGTATTCGCTGCTCGGTTCTCCCCTCGTCCATGCAGCCCTTGAGCTGGCGCCTTGGTGGCCGCCACGACCGTTACCCCGGCCCGCTCCTCGGCCTCGGGGATTTTGTTGATCTCCTTGCTGGGCTTGACGCCTGTTAGCATTGGCGAACCTAGCAGCGCTTCTTATACCTCTAGCCATTTTTAAAATTTCCGCTCCTGCAAAGAAGGCGAAAACGAGGGTCAGAAACCCTTAAACAAATTTCACAAAATACTAGTTACAAATGCAAGGTACAGTTAGTATCCCTATCTAAAAGTTAGTGCCCTAAAGTCTAACCATCTCTCTCCAAATCTCGAGCGGGAGGGTTGCTGAGATAATGTGGGTCGTTAATGAGCCCGCAAAGGAACATGAGTTCTGCATCATCTATCCAGTCCTTGGCTCGAATTAGTTGGCCCTCGTCCCTTAACGCCCCAGCCAAGTTCTTGGCCCAGTCCCTTAGGAAGGTAGGTTCTAAGCGGCTCTTTACAAGGGATCCCTTCCCATGAGATATCCATTCTCGGGCCACTCCGAAATCATCATCTTCTGGGGCTTTGACGAAAATATACTTCTCCTTCCAATCTGGGCCATAAGTGGTTGAGGGGGAATTAATCAATTTCAAGTGGGCCTTCGCTTGAACGTAGTAGAAGTAACCCGCCTCAGGTGACGAGCGCGGTGAGCTAACTACTTGGAAAAGGGCATTGAAATTCCGCGTGAAGGGCTCGTATCCAGCGCACTTCATGAGGATCACAAAGCTGGTTATCAAAGCGAGGCCATTGGGCACGATTTGCGAAGGGCAGAGATTCAAATCATTCAGAATGGAAGCCACGGGGACTGGAATTGGAAATCTTAGACCCCCAGAACCGATCGCGTCCTTGTAAACCGCCATTTCACCAGCAGGAGGATGGTTAGCGCGCTCGTGCTTGGTAGGGATTCTCCATATGTAACGCTCGTCCCAGTAGATTGGGGCCATAACAGACTTTATCTCCCCCAGAGTGATGGTGCTGGGAGTCTCGTCTGGGGTACGATCGGTCGCCTGCATGCCCGAGCCTTCGCCCTCGTTTGGCCCTTTGGTTTTCTTGGTTTTCTTGGGCCTCTGGGTTTTCTTGCCTTTGCCCTTGTCATGGGATCTTTCTGAGGGCCCTGCTCCTCCCTCGGATTCTAGAGCCGGGGCTGCGACGGCCACGGTCACGGTGTGGCGATGAGGGTGAGTTATACTCTCTGTTATCGGAAGAGTGACCCCCTGTCTCTCCGCTTCCATCACCAGATTCATCTCTTCAAAGAGATGCTCAACCCCATCTGGGTTCCTTTCATCTATGCCCATTACGGCCGCATCCAACTCCTCGTCCCTAGGAGAACCCGGCGGAGATGAACTCTGGGTAGCTATGTCTTCCACTTCCCGGGCGAATCCTTCTACATGATCTCTGGCCATGACTATGGTGGAATTTAGGAAAGATATGAGGATTTTGGAAGCAAGGAGAGTTCGGAGAGATTTGAGGATTTCTGGAGAAAGTAAAGCTTGTGGATTTACTAAATCCTAATCTGACTCTAAGGTTAGCAAAGTTAGAAGATTTCACCGGAGTTTACCTTGGGTTTTCTGGAAAAGCTTGAAGAAAAGTTATGAATGCTCTAAAACTGGTTTGCAAAGAGCTTTTTCGCGAATATGTGCTCTGAAGATATGTTTGTGTAAAAGATGGAATGGATACAGAATCCTTTATTTATAGGGATGGAAGTTGGTACGTTTCTGGCAAAAAATTCAAAATTACAATCATTTCCCACCTAGGAAACCGTTCCCTTTATTGAACCCTCACGTACTTCCCAAGTCTCACGCGCCCCACGCGCATCAGCATTTAATGCTTAGACGCTCCAAGTGGTCAGAAGAAGGGACTGCATTTAATGCATGGACGTTACAAGCAGTCAGATGAAGAGACCGCATTTATGGCGCAATCAGAAGGGTGCTTGCCCAACACGCCATGCCTCATACGTGCGCCATTCTCGATGGAGTACATTGGAAGAATTCTACAGCCCTTATCACTAAGGACTACAGAATTGGGGGGCAAAATGATGGGGCCAAAATACGCTCGTCCCGCGTTTGGACACGTGGCGACTCGAGATGACAACAC
The DNA here is from genome assembly GCA_037501455.1 of Lantana camara. Taxonomy (NCBI): domain Eukaryota; kingdom Viridiplantae; phylum Streptophyta; class Magnoliopsida; order Lamiales; family Verbenaceae; genus Lantana; species Lantana camara. Next base: position 20,437,638 of record CM074855.1, on the reverse strand, counting down.
CTGTCCTCTTGTGATTAAGGTAAACATACACGAGCGTTCAAACCTCTCAAGCGTCAGCCTTCCTCAAAGACACGTGGCATCTCTGCTACGTGTACACGTGATCAACATTGTCTCTCTCCAACGAGCGCAATTCATACTACATGGCTAAAGTTCCAATTAGCCAAGGAAGTTCTCTTCGAGCGCCACTCTCCCTCAGGAAAGCTTCCACTCCTCTTCGTATGAGCCTTGGCCTTCATCCCCTAATGGATTCCTTGGTCTCTAAGGCTCTTGGTTGACACGAGCATGCTCTTAAGCCCTCGTTACCAACCCCCTAAAACGGCTCTTTGACACTCCGTACATGCCCGCGCACCTACCACTGTTGCCAACACTAACTTTCACCAGCTTTTGCAGAAGATTCCTCCTAGGTTTCTCTCATAGCGCCACGTGTTAGGGCAACACATGGTCAGGACCACACGGTGCAAATGACCAAAGGGTCCCTGTTTCTCAACTATAAATACGCGAGTTCATCTCCTTCACTGTACGCAATCTCCATTACTGCAACTTCATACTTAGCATATTTTCTCTTTCAGATCTTCATCTGACTTGAGCATCGGAGAGCCAAACTGGGAATCACCCCCAGTTCCCCCAGCTTGGCCTTCTGACTTTGTCTGTGTGTTTGTCCTAGCAGGTAGAACCCCCATCTTCCCCGGCGAACATCAACTGGTTTCCTCACTTAAACAAATTTTAAAGTGATTGGACTCTGTACCCCATATTCAGACCCATTAATATCTTCACCTAATTTATTTTTTTTTTAAATGAGAAAAAGATTGCACACAAAAACAGATAATGAAAAAAGAAAATGTCAAAATGAATTTCAAAATAAACAAATCTATATAAATTAAGAAAGAGAAAATTTTACTTGGTAATTATAGAATTTTAAGAGAGGAGATTCTTTATCTAAATTTTTGAGTTTATGAAATTCTAAAAACAGAAAAAGTATAATTATAATATAAATTCTAGAATTCTATTTGTCAGTAAAAGCCTAAAAGTTAATTAAAAAATATTAATATTTTAATATTATTATTATTATTATTATCATCATCAAAATACAATTTTAATTAGTTACAGAAAATCGTACACTAGACGTTTATTTAAAAGTTGATATTGATGTTTACATAGATTTTATTATCTGCAAAATTAAATTATAAATAGAAGAATATAATATGAACAATATATATAAATTAAAAAAAAAAAAAACAAATTTGATAGAGAAAAAATATCCTATCAAAACCTATTCATTTGATTCTCTTCTTCGATATTTTTTATTGTCGGATAATACGTCTGTTTTTTTCCGAATTTGATAGATAAAAATTATGTGATTTACTTTGAAGTCTAGATTACTTCATAGTTTTACCTTCTAGAGTTGGCGCACTTTGTCGTAATCAGATTTGAAGGTTGTAACACGTACATATGTATGACGTTAACAATTGCATTCTTTGTCACGGATTTTAATGTGTTGAATAAACCATTAATAACAGTTGCCCTAAGAAGTCAAAAAACATCCTATCAAAAGCTATTCATTTGATTCTCTTCTTCAATATTTTTTATTGTCGGATAAATATGTCTGTTTTTTTTTTCAAATTTGATGGATAAAAATTATGTAATTTACTTTGAAGTCTAGATTACTTCGTAGTTTTACCTTCTAGGGTTGGCACACTTTGTCGTAATCAGATTTGAAGATTGTAACACGTACATATATATGACGTTAACAATTGCATTATTTGTCCAGGATTTTAATACGTTGAATGAACTATTAATAACAGTTCCCATAAGAAGTCAAAGTCAAATAAAACTAAATTTGATCGGTCGATATGATGTAACATACCATACATGCCCAAATTTGATTGATCATAATATTATTGATAATGAATAATAATTATATTTAGACTCAATCTTATGTTTGTTTTATAAAATTATATAATTTTTTATTTTTTTTTACATTTTTAAATGCCATCACGAAACATGTATTAATATTCCAGCCGCTAACCTATGTGAGTCTCCCATTCTCCAAATCTTGCCCATGTAAATTTGTACTAGAAAATGAACTTGTTGATTCACTAATTAGGCTGATTCACACCTATTACTAAACAAACAACAACCATGTATGTCACCTACTTTGGATGGTCTCTCTCTCCCTTTAGTAGTGTGTCCTTTAGGCCCCGTGAGTTGAAATTTAAGTGTACTTTAGCCATTCTTTTTTGTGAATTGTCGTAATGAAAGCAATGTTTTCAAAAGCGGGCCGGACCGGCCGGTTCGACCGGTGACCGGTGGCTGGTCCGGTCCGAACTACCCCCCTAAACCAGTGTTGACCGGACCGGCACAGGACCGGAAAAACCGGCCGGTTAACCGGCGGTTTTGGTCCTGTGAACCGGACCGGACCGCCGGTTCACTCAATTTTCAGTTTTTTTTTTTTTTTTTTTTTTGTAAATTTAAAATTCCCACATCCTTTAACATTTTTTGAGTCTTAGAAAACGTTTTTTGCACACTTACAATTCCCAAATCGCAAATTTAAAATCATATGCCTCAAATTAGACGTTAAACACTTGAATATGACGCTTTTATTCTAATATTGAACTATATTATATATTATATTTTTAATTTTAGCATATTAATAATATATATATATATTATTAAAAATAATATTTTTATTTATGACGTCATACCGGTTCGATCGGTGGTTGAACCGGTCGAACCGGTCCGACCGGTGACCAGTAAGGCTACCGCTTTGACCTCCGGTCCGCTTTTCAAAACATTGAATGAAAGAGAAATGATGTTCTATTGTTAAACATTGTATACTTTGATGTATACTATAATGTCTCTAAAATCTAACTATTATATAATTCTAAGATAAATATATGGGCTAATTCTAGATATCTCATATCTTTCGAGATTTAGTGCATTTTACCCCTTAATCTTTAAATCGATGTGATTGTCTCTCTAACCATTCTAAAATGTAACACTTCGTCCCCTTTTAGACAATTCCGACGGAATATTCCATTCAAGTTGAAATTTGACCATCGATTTCTCCTCCGTCACGGCGACCCAAGAGTCAAGACCACTACCATCGTATTCCTCTCTCCAAGAAGAACAAAACACATATCCTATTCGATTCTATTGGTCGTCGAAAGTATTGAAATTCGCTTTGCAAAGCTTCACCGGCCTTATGTCATATTTGACCGACGATTTCTCCTTCGTTGATTGTCGGATTTTGATTTTGAAACCATCATTTTATTCTTTGCGTCAAGACCTTTAATTTGACGTATAATATCAACACGTTTGAAATCTGATTTGTATAAATTTAACCTTATAAATCACGCTTAAAAAAATTGAACGGAATATTTCCTAAAATTCCACCGGAAAGGAGTTATGTGTTACATTTTACAAAGGTTAGGGGGACACTCGCATTGATTCAAAGGTTAGGGGACAAAACACACCAAAAGAACAGAGAATTGGCTCCCAAACTGGTTAGAGCAATTTGAACTTTGCCCGAAAAAGAGAAGCCTTAACCCTTAAATGCATCATGTGAAATACTACATAAATTATTTAATGTAAGATACATTATCCTTGAAAATAAAAGATTAAATCATATTTTTTCGAGAACTATTCTAACTCGACATTTAATAAATGATGGATCCTTCTGGCCACGTTAGAGTGTGTGTTAGAAAAAATAAATTATTGTATTATTATTCCTATCATGAATTTGTTTATATATAAATAAAAACATCCAATTCTTCATAATTCATTCAACATGTCTATCACATAAATATTATGATACTAGTAATCCACGCACACGCACACATGTATAAATAATAAAATTATTATCATTTAAATATGTATAAATAAAAAAATTTATGTTAATATTTATTTTATAATTATTTTTGATATAATTAAAATTTTAAAAGATAATATAAAATGAAAATTAAAAAAATATGGAAAAGAATAAAAATATATAATAAAATAATGAAATAAGGTGAGAGAAAAAAGAAGAAGTTAAGAGACAAATACACAATAATACGTTGAGCGAGTAATTGAAAAAATAGAAAAAGAAAATAAATTTTAGAGTCCAAGAGACAAAAACGGTTATTCTAAGGGTCTATCACTTAATATAATAGTATAGATATATGAATTGAAAAAAGGGGCAATTAGTTTTAAGTAACCAGTAGTGTAAAAAATTCTAGTTTGCACCATAAAATAATAAGAATTCTAGTTTGCACCATAAAATAATTTGTCTTAGTACTAACTCCTCAAATACTAAATTCACTGTAATGCCCTTCATTATTTATTTCTCCGTAATTTCTATTTTTTCTTATTTAACTTCTCTGTCATTCAAGTAAATTAATACGTCATTATACAACGACAAAAAAAACTTTTTATAATTTTTCACTACATGACTCAACAAACAATAGGTGATTCATCTTCTTTTATAATACCTTATTTGAAAACTTATTTCAAAATACTGATTGTTATACTAGTACTTCTCAATTCAATACCTTATTTAGAACCATTCAATACTTATATTAAGGTACTGAGTACCTTAATTTTCATATATCATACCAAATACCTTATGTTCTTAATTCAATACATTATTTTGAAAACCAAGGACCTTAATATTCATATGTTATACTCAATAACTTATGTTTTCAATTCAATACCTTATTTTTAACCATACAATACCTTTCAATTTCAATTGAATACCTTATTTTGAACCATTCAATATTTTATTTTAAAAATTGAGTACCTTAATATTTATATGTTGAGGTCGTTGCTTATCTTTATCTTTTTTGTCTCTCTACTAAATCTTCTCCATCTTCTTCTTCTTTTATCGTTTCCATCTTTTCGTTCTCCACTAAATCTTCATCTTCTTAGTTTTTATTCTCTTTCTCTCTTTGTTGTTGCGTCTCTCTTTTTCAGAAAGTTTTTTGTTGCAGAAATTCTCTTTCTTTGTGTTGGAATTAAACCATAATAGTGGGTGATGTGGTCTTTATAATTCTCTCTTAGGTAGAGTAATTTCATTTAAAATAGGGTTTGAATAAAAATTTAGTTTTACAAACGTGTAATTAGTACTAAAAGATTTTTAATAGGAAAATTAATTAAAATTGGACATGGATAAATGTTAGTTATCAATAATTATCCCTTGAAAAACAGTGTTATGATATATATATATATACCATTTTTGAATATATTTGTTTCCTAAGTTAAACCATTCACACATAAAAATATAAAATCATAAAATTATATTCTTTCTATTCTGACAAAATAATAAAATTATATTCTTATTATAAGCATTTAATACAACTAGTCAAATCAACGTGCGTTGCACGTTTATCATTTAATTTATTTAAATAAATTTAGTTATTATATTTATTGAACAAATTAAGATATTAAAAATATCTAGTTTGATTAAATAAATATAATAATATTTTTAATGAACCATTTAATTTTGAATAGTAACATATACAAAAATATTTATATGAGATCTCTCTTTCAAATCATGTACAATAAGTATATAGAAATTCGAAGTAGAGAAACATGTAAATAAATAAATAATAAAAATATTTGAAACTATATTATTACATAAAACAAAATATTTAAAGTGTATAATATTAATTTGTCCAAATAGTTCTAACTTTTAAGTATAAGTAATAGTTTATAACTTTCAAATATATTCAATAAATAAAAAAACATATATAAAAGAATATAGACAAAAATTTAAGAGATCATATAAAATGCCATATTAACTATATGTATTTTATTCCTTATATTGTTTATTTTTTTAATATAATTTTTAATTTATTTTTAGTTTTTTTATGAAGTTTTGCAAAATCTCTTTATCGTCATTCAAAATCTAAAAGTTATATTCACTTTCAAAATTATAATTTTTGCACCTATTTTTTTTCCCCCATATTTCCGGCCTCGATTCCATCATTTAAAATGGGAGCATTGTTTTTTTCTTTCTATTTTATTTCATAATCTTGAGATATTGTAACTTTTGATATTTATCATCAATTTTAGTATAATTACCTTGCACTAAATATTCATATCTCAAAACCATGGGTTTGACATATTATTATTTTCAATATTATCCACTTTCTCAAATCTCCATCTTCTTCTCCATAATTATAATTTGATTTAATGAGTATTTCTATTTTGATTTTTGTTGACATCTTGGATTATACTTTTTTAATTACATTGCACCTACCTCATGCAATTTTCAATTGATAACTTTTACTATTCGATTGCAGTGACAAAACAAAACTGTGTGGATACTTGTAAATTAAGTTCCCTATAATATTTTGTGCTATATTCTCCTTAAACAATTAAAAGTGTTAGTAATTTAATTATATAAAATATTAATAGCGCTTTTAATAATTTATTTATTTATAAAGTATTAAAGAAATAATATTTTATGAAAATTAATTTAACTCTCGGTTGAGCAATTTATGTAATCCTCAAATAATATGATGTATAATATTTAATTTCATTTTGTACCTATTATTAATTCAAAAATATACTTATTGATGGTTCGATATTTTTATATTACTTTGTATAGATTTTATATTTTCATCATTGCACTTTCAATAGGAAACACACTTTTCAAATGTTTATATTGATATATTGCATTTTTTACAGGTTTCGTACCATAAGAAGGATTTGTTACAATATATATATTTATTTATTTATTTGTATATTTGTTCCTAAATGAAGCAACCCAACACAAGAAAAGCAGTCTCAAGTTAAAACTCATCTAGTTTTGTCGGCAGAGCATTCTAGACGCAGTAACCATCTTAAACCTTGTGACCTGTCCTCGCTAATTTATCTGTCATTATGTTTCATTATCTCGAGATTTATTTGATCCAAGTTTCCCAAGACTTTTGGAGTAAATTTCGCCAATCAAATATTACATTTCTCATTAGCTTCTTTTCAATATCCTTCGTTGTTATCCATTTCACGATCGTCTTCGAATCAATCTCCACATTAATCTTCAAAAAGCGCCTCTCCCAAGCTAGTGTTAATCCTTTAAGTAAGCCTAATAACTATGCTACATTATTGAAACTATACCAAGATCTAGAGCATATCCTAGAACTCATCTTTAGTTGTTATCTCGAATGATGCCCCTGGCCAAGCATTGTTGGTGTGGTTATAAAAGCTTCCAACCGAGTTTAGTTTTACCCATCACTTCTCGGGTTTATCCCAAGACAACTAAGTGTAGATTTTCTTTTGCCTACACTTTTGTCCTCACTGATTAGTACTAAGATCTTAGATAATTCTTTTATGTGGCGAATAGTGACTCTTCTAAGATTCATAAAATTTTGATAGCTCCATCAGTTCCATACTTCAAAGATTCAAAAGTATTAAGATCAAGACAAACCACCCAAGATATTCTAGGAATATATTGCTTAGAATTTGGCTATTAAAGCTCTCTTTGAGCATGTTTGACACCCGCAAGCCACGAAGATTTCTTCAAGTTTGTGTATCAACAATCTAGTCCCATACCCAAAGTGCGAATGGAAAACTTCTCAGCAAGTGGTCCACATATTCATATCCTGTACAACAGTGCATACATACATCATTTTCCACAAATTTTCGATCATACTTCAATACATTCGTGAGAAAGCTATCATATTAGCAAAGCTATAGAAAAATCATGAACTTTTAGGGCCAAGGTAATTTCCAAGTTCATTTTCAATTTTTCTCGCATGTCTCATCTGACACCATAAGCAGAGTATAGTCATTATATAGGAGAATTTATCTTTAGTTAACCCAATCTAGACTCTCTTATCTCCGTTATCATGTAGCGCGATTAGGACACTAAGTATCTCATCCACCACCTCCTTGAGCAGTATTGTTTTCACCTTATCCAGGTTTCAGTTTTTATCTATGTCAATGAGATTACATACAATAAGATCTTTATCCTCCCCATGAATGTTATCTCTAAAGATGTCCGCTAGTTTTCCTTATGATAACCATCTATCATTCCATAAAGATGTCCATTCACCGTTCCCGATCTTCCATTTATAAAATGGTTCCACCATCCAAGTGCTTCTAACTATCCCCTTTCATGCTCAGGAAGTCATAAGTTGGGGCTTATGTTCAAGAATGCCATCCCCTTTTAAATATTTTTTCTTATGTATCTTGTTTCACGCCATCATCTCCTTATTGAGCATTCTCGATCCCATTTAGCGAGCATCGCTATATATTTTTTTTGGGCATCTCTAAGACCCAATTTACCTTCTCGCTTCTTTCTAACCACCTTCTTCCACCCTATAAGATGTGTCCATTTCCTTGTTATATGAGTCGACTAAAAAAAGTTGTATTTAAGTCGATTAAGTTTTTTTACGTGTGATTGGAGAACCAATTTGTGTGCATGTAGTAGATGGGGATTGAGCTCGTGATGCATAGAATAAGTGTTATTCATCCGGTAAGGTTTGTCGTTTTGGCTTTCTATCCCAGAGGCATTTTTCGACTCTCTTAATCACAATCGAGAAATATTCATTATAGTTTCAGCCAAAGTTCTTCCGCACCCCCAAATAATTCATTAAGTTGTCTGTACTTTACATGCCCAAAATTCTAGTAACCTGTTGCTTTAAATCATTTGACATATAAGGTGTAAACAACACATGTGATTTGCTGAAGTTTAGTTTGAGGTCCAACTCCTTGTGAAATGCCTCAACCACACTGTAAATGCACTTCGCCCCATCCACGGTATCTTTAGGTCCCAACATTATGTTGTTCGTAGAAAGCAAGTGTGAGATGTGAGGACCTCTCTGACATATTGTAATTAGCTTCCAGTGTCCGACTAAAATGACCTGCTCAGTCATATACGTAAGTTATTCCATACAGAGTACAAACAAATAAGGCGAGAATGATTGCCTTATCTAATGCCAATATAGCCTCTATCGGTTCACCATTCCATAAAACCTCTAGTTGTGTCCCCTTCATTCTGCTCATACTGATATTGATGATTTTCATCGGGAATTTGAAGAAAGCTTTAGAAAACTCCACCGAACTTTGCCGAATGCCTTTTCAAGATTCAATTTAAGCACCATACCCCTTTTTTTGTCATTGGAGTGATGTAGCGTTCGTAACACTTCTTGAAGCAGTAAGATATTGTAATGGGTATCTCGACTTGGAATGAAGCTATTCTGGTTTGGGCTCACAATTTATTTGATATACGACTTAAACAAAGTATAATCATCTTGGTGATCATTTTGAGCAATACGTTAGCTATTCTGGTTTGGGGTCATAATTTATTTTATATACGGTTTAAACAAAGTATAATCATCTTGGTGATCATTTTGAGCAATACGTTACACAACGTAATGCACCGAATCTCTTTTGTTTTTCTGGAGAATTAACTTTCGAAATCAGATAAACAAACGTTTGATAAGCCTTCTTGGGAATTGATTCTCTCTCCATACAATCATTGATAAATTTCACCACGTCTCCTACTATATCCTAATAGGTTTGAAAAAAAAAAGGCTTGGAAACCATCTGCTTCCAGTGCTTTGTACGGGTGCATGCTCTTCACTACCCTCAAGATTTCCTCATTACAGGTCGTTCTTTCCAAGTTATTTTTTCACTACCACCTTAGTGTTCATTGGTGCAAGCTAATACCTAGACTCATCACCTCTTCGATAATATCTCCACTGAATAGTACTTAGTACTCTCAAGTGTGTTGCTTTAGTTGATCATTATTTGTTACCCATTCGTCACCTATTATGTGAGCATTTATCTAGTTCCTCTTTCTTCTCGTTATGGTTGAGGGATCAAAGGAACGTTTATGTTTATCCCTGAATTGGAGCCAATTAATTCTTTATTCTTAAAACTAAATAATCTCTTCTTATTGCAATAGTTTGTTATATTCTGTCATCACTTCTTTTTTTAAATCTTTCGAATATTTATCTTGCTTGTCTCATATATAATGCTCTAGAAATTTTTTCTAAATTTTTTTGGTTGCCTTTTTTGCTTTTCGAGCACATTAAAGATTGTTCAATAACCATTATTCTAGAGCAATGATCCCAAGTCAAAATATTTTTCAAATTTTGATTCGGCCAATAAGTCATGTAGTGCTGCTTTTGATGATATTGATCTAAATTGGTAATTACTAGATCAATCTCATTCAAATTAAATTCAAAAGTTCTCCATATTTTTTCTTGAGCTAAAACCCAATCTAGCATTTTCAAATTATTTAATCAAATCTTCGGAATTTTGTTTACCATTCTATGCAATATTTATTCTCACTTTGTCATATCCTTTGTAAATATATTTGTAAAGATATTTCATAGTTGTCACTCTAAGAAAAATCTCGATGTTAATTGAGAAATATAACTTAATAATAGATATGGGTTATAAGGTACTATATATTGGTTATAAAGTTGTGTATTGTGAACTTGGACCATCACTCTGATTCTTCTCCTTCCACAGACCAGATATCCATCTTTACTTTGTATTGTGTTTTCGTAATATGAACATGAGTAATGATATTTATATTCTCCATCCATCATATAAAAATTATTTAAGTTCTTTTATCTACATGATTCATGCGCCATGTGTTCCATAACTAACTCATAAAGTTTGAGATTCTTTCCTTAGTCAAAAAATTCAACACAGATAAATTGATCAAGTTGATCGTGTATCGTAATTTTATATTTTGACTCCAAAATTATCAAAATATGAGCATGTGTCAACCATTTCTTTTGAAACTCGATTGCATGAATATGTGCAACCACCTTTCTAGAAATCTCCTTTTTGAATAATTGATATTTTAAATCCTGCAACTTTTCCCGAAAAACTCGTGATGTCTTTTAAATTATGAACAATAAATGATACGATTAACAACTGATCACTAAGTAAAACATAACAAAATTAATAAATACTTGCATTCCTTTTCATGTGAAAGAACTTCATTTGCAGATGAAAATTTGATAACCGAGTGACATCATTATTAAAGCAAATAAAAAATATTATTTGGATTGTTCATTAATTTAGGTATGCGTTTGTATATACATTAAAATCAAGTAATTCTTTCTTTTAACTAATTATTCTTTATCTCTTTTTTATTCTCTCTTCATTTGATCTTGGATTCTATTTTTTATTTATATTTTTCTAATGAACATTATTTAAGATTTATATTATTTTTTATTATTTATTTTATGTATGTAGTAGAAATAATTAAAAAGTGTATATTTATATAAAAAACTCAAGGAATGTTTAATTGAACATTATAAAAATAATTTATAAAATTATATTATATCTTATTTTTACATACATATATATTGAGTCTCCTTAAAATTCTTAATTTAAAGTAACTCTGGTTTGACTACCTGCAATTCTAAATTATGGTATATTAAGTCGTAAGAAATCAAAAATGCTATTTGTACTTTTTAATATATATAGATTATGTTAATCATCCTATCTAAATAATATTTACGCATTTAATTTATATTTGATTGTATAAACTAAAGGAAGATTAAATGATTAATTAAATTTAGATAATTATAATTATATTAGTATTAGTTAATTGAAAATTATTACATTAACATTCATTAATTTATTAAAAAATATTTTATGTATATCATTCAATTATATTATTTTATTAATTAGATAAGTTTATACAATTATAATATGATTATAATTTAACAAAGTTTATGAACTTAGGTAATTAGAATTATGGACTTAAATAATTAGAATTACATTAGGATTGATTTATTGAAAATTGTTTTATGTAACTCATTCAATTTAAATTATATTTTATTTTACGTAATTACCAAAATTTATTGAAATTATAAAGTGAATCAATTTGTTGGTTTTCAATTTGTTAGATATATCTTATTATAACATTTTAAATTATAGGCCTTAAAATTAAAAAATAGACAACTTATATTATAAAATTTGAATATAATTAATTAATGTATTAATATTAAAGAAATCCTTGTTGAACTATGTTTCTTTTTTTGGTAAGTTGAGGAAGTTTTAATTATACCAAGAGTCCTATTATAAATTAATAAGTATTTTTTAGATATTGGTAAATTAATAATTTATAATATGTATTTACATAATTATCCTTAAATAATAATTATTCATATAATTATTATGAGGTTATTTTAGGCGATCTATATTTTGTAAGAAACTTTCGTGCTTTTATAAGATAATATAATATAATAATAATAATAATAATATATAGATATAGATAAATGCCTTTCTTTAATTACAAAATTTACTTTTTCACACATACGGTTTAACTTCCCCCCACTAAGCCCACCTCCATTAATGCCACTTCATATGTCCCGTGTTTCTCGCCACCACACGCTTCCAAGAGAAACTTTTACACACACAACACGCACTGCCACACCACTGTCCTAGCACAGTAGCTGTAACTCTTCTGAATTTTCGTCTCCCCGTTCTGTTCTGTACAGTCGAAGGAAAAATAAACAAATCCCATAAAAAAAAATTACCTTTTTTATGCTGCATTGATGCCAAAGATCTGAGCTTTAACTCGATGTCTCAGCACCGACACTAGGATCAAGAAAAGCCCCTTTCTGATTTCCTTTGGTGGGTTGGTTCGGAAATTCAAGAATTATGCATGGGCTTAGCCGCCTGAGCAACGGTGTGAGTTCTTTGTCTCCGCCGTCGTCTCCCCGCCACCGTGGCAGCCGCGGCAAGAGTTCTAGCCCCGTCGCCGGCGGTGGAGGGGGCGGGGGCGGCGGAGGGAGTTTCAGAGGCGGTGGTGGTGGTGGTGCTGGGAGGTCGGAGCTGAAGAATGTGTTGGAGAGGTTTGGGTATTTCTTGATTTCAGCAATGTATAGGAGAAGAGGAGTGCTTTTGTTTGCTCCCTTGTTGTATATCTCTGGGATGCTTATGTATATGGGTACAATGGGATTTGATTCTGTGAATAATATTAGTGGTAGAATTGGTGATGCTGTCGGCCCCGGCACGGTGTACCGGAGCCCTGAGGTTTTTGAGAAGCTCTGGCCTTTTATGGAGTCTGAAAGCAATAGAAGCTCTAATATGGTGATTTCCTTTGTCTTTTGTTGTTTTGAATTTGAGTTTATGGTCTTGCTTGATAGTAGTTAAAAGCAATTTTGTGAAGATTTTGAGAGTTTGTGGTGGACAATATGTAGTTTGGTAGGAGTATTTTAGCACAAGTTTAGTCAATTTGAAATGCTTGGAGAACTTCTCATATAGGTGAATTGTCGTTTTTGGGAGATGAGAATTTGGTATATAGGTAGAATTGCTTTTTTGTTAGTGCATTTGCATCCAAAATGCAAACTTTGGGTGATTGGTTGAAATGAGACACACGTTAGGATTAGTGTACTAGAGGATCGCATTCATAAAACTAGTAACTTGATGTCTTAACACCCCCGATGATTTTTTCGGACTAATTTGTAGTTTCTTGACCATTATCCAGTGAATCATAGTGTTTTCTGGAGATGATATACTATTTTACCACTTCATTACATGAACTTAAGGTTGCAAAATATGGATTTCGTAAATAATCATTTTTGAGTATTACGTATGGATACTTTGCTTGTATGCATCCACCATCCCTGAAATTCCATGACGTGGGCAAGTTATGGTTTCTGACTCTTGTATATGAATTATATGCAGTTAATGACTGTTTGGAATCCAAAGTATCGTCAAGGTTGGAAGCCTTGTATCAAACAGACTGTTTCCCAATCAGGTCTGTAACAACTATAAATTGACCATTTACTCTTATCAAAAGTTCAACTATAAAAAGCTTCTTTCTTTCTTGATAACTTTCGTTCACTGGTTGTGTCAATAACATATGCTGTGGTATTGTTGTTGTCGTGAGGTGTTTTTAGAGATTCTTTTCTGTAAGTCTAATATATCTTCACCATAAAATGTAGCGGAATCAAATATCCATTAAACACATTATCCAGCATTATTTGAAATTCTTTGAGGCAACTTATGTCATTTATTTGTCTGTATCTGGTTAATGACTGATATTATTATTTTAACTATTCTGCTAATGTGGTTTCTTTATCTTTCTCTTCTGGATGAAGGTTCATCAGAATTTCCAAAGTCGAATGGTTTCCTAATAATTGAAGCTAATGGTGGTTTGAACCAGCAGCGATTATCGGTAAGTGCTTTTTCTCTTGCATTTTTGTTACGTCCGGATCCGAGTAATATATCCAATGCTCGTCATTGTAAATAATTCTTCTGTAAATAGACTTTCAGGCACACGTTTTGAGCTTTTATGTTGCTGATATTTTTTTCCGTTTCTTTACAGATATGTGATGCAGTGGCAGTGGCAGGTTTGCTGAATGCTACACTTGTGATTCCCATATTCCATTTAAATAGCGTTTGGAGGGATTCCAGGTGAGAACGATAATCATAGCATGTATTAGGTGATTTCATATCTTATTGCAATAATTTTCTTTTTGCACGTCATGTAATGTTATATGTTCGTTTAAACAGTATGTCCTGTTCATATGAATGCTTTACTTCCACAAACCCTGCTCTGTCATTATTTGGATAATCCCCAAATTTCCTTTTTGTCCCTTACCCTGTTTTGCAGCAAGTTTGGAGATATTTTTGATGAAGATTTCTTCATATATGCTCTCAGAAATCATGTCAATGTGATTAGAGAACTTCCGGAAGATATTCTACAACAATTTGACCATAATATAAGCACCATTGTGAATTTGAGAGTAAAAGCGTGGTCGAGTCCGACCTATTATCTCCAAAAGGTTCTACCAAAACTGCTGGAACTGAAGTATTCATCTATTACCTTTGCTCTTACTATGCGTGATTTTCTGTTGAAAAAGTTTTATAAATGTCTACAACTCATGTGAAATGGTCTTTTTAATGCTTTGATGTTTAGGGCTGTACGGATTGCGCCTTTCTCTAACAGATTGGCTCATCAAGTTCCTCCATATATCCAAGGGCTCAGATGCCTCTGCAATTTTGAAGCACTTAGATTCTCGGAACCTATACGGATGTTAGCTGCTAATATGGTGGATCGGATGGCTAAAAATACATCTAAAAGTGGGGGCAAATACGTATCTGTACATCTCAGATTTGAAGAGGTACTGCAATTTTCTTTTTTGCTTTTTTGATAGTTCTTTGTCTGTGTTTTTAAGAAATTATTGTCAATTATCATGAACATTATGTATACTATCTACACTATTATATAAAGCACTAGATCATTATAGTAACTGATTTTGGTAATTTGAACTAGATCGGCGAAATTGACCCTCTAGTTAGCTTTTATACTTACAAATTTCTCTTCCCTCCCTCTTATTTTACAAGATTCTTTTTCATTTTAGGCTCTCTCTCTCTCATACTGCCTCTCTCTTCTCTCTCGTCTCCACAAGTCAAGAAGATTCTTTTTCATTTTATCTTTTTCTTAGCACAAGTCAACAATATGTAGCTCTTTATTTCTCTCTCGTCTACTTTACTTTTTTGGTTATTTTTCCTCGATCTGTTTTATAACTTGGATCTCCCAATGAAGGATATGGTTGCATTTTCATGCTGCATATATGATGGTGGTGAAGAAGAAAAACATGAGATGGATATTGTTCGGGAAAGAAGCTGGCGAGGAAAATTTCGGAGGAGAGGTAGAATAATAAGACCTGGTGCAAATCGTCTTGATGGAAAGTGCCCTTTAACTCCTCTTGAGGTAGATGGTCACAAATTAATAGATCTTTTTTATGTTACACTTTAATTTCCCATTTCATATATTTATTCAAGAAAATATATTATAGTTTGAATCATACGAGAGGAAAGACTATTTATCTTATGTTCCGTCTAGATGGAGCTGTGTCATACTTGCATAATTGAGTTTTGTCATCTTTCATAAACATTTTTGTTTTTGATTTCTTTGAGAAGTGGCTATCACAAAGATAGAGAGGTTTAGAGATTTCTTCATTGCTGAGATGTAGGATCATGTGGAATAGAGCTCACTTATTTACAAAGTATTACTTATTCATATAAATTTGACATACAAATTTAGAATCATTGGAGTTGAACAGCTTTTGAAAAAATCTATTCTATTTTTGTTTTATTCGTATTCGCTGCAGGTAGGAATGATGCTTAGGGGCATGGGATTTGACAACACAACCTCTCTTTTCGTTGCTGCTGGTAAAATTTACAAAGTGGAGAAATATATGGCTCCGCTGAAACAGATGTTTCCCCGTCTAGAAACGAAGGAAACACTTCTCTCCCAAGAAGAACTCACGCCGTTTATGGTATTAGTTATACACTTGTAGAAAGTTACATTTCTTGCCTTTTTCTGGATTTTGAAGTGAACATAATTTTTCAAATTAGGGTCATTCATCAAGATTGGCAGCTCTAGACTACACGGTGTGCCTCCATAGTGAAGTTTTTGTTACTACTCAAGGTGGTAATTTTCCCCATTTCTTGGTGGGCCATAGGCGGTATGTCTACGGAGGACATGCCAAAACAATAAAACCCGATAAGAGGAAGTTAGCCAAATTGTTTGATAGACCAAGTATCAGGTAATTTGGATACCCATTTTTACAACTTCTAGGGAGCGTTTGCTAATTCTAAAAGCAGTGTTTTTTCTTCTTTTTGCTTTGATGTAGTGTTTTGTTTTGTTATGTTTTGAAGAAACTAAAGTAGATGTTAAAATTGTAAGAAGTTAGAACGTGTGAGAAGTGTTCGGACTTCGGAGAGAAAAGTACTCTGAGCAAACATCCACTTATTTACAAAATAACCCAAAAGCTAGAAGTTGATCCTTGGATGCTTTGTTTTAGTTAATTAATGCTTATTTATGTTAGAAGTTGATTTTCCAAATCCTTCTGACGTGCTGAAAAGAAGCAAAAAACACAAAAATAAGTTAGAAGCTAAAAGCACCTTTTGGCGTACTTTTTCGACTCTTTAACATTCGCTTTTCTATTATTTCAAAGTGGTTTGTACTTTCTTCTGCAAACATTCGTAACTCATCTGCTACTATTTGTTTTAGCTTCTGCGTTAATTTCTTCAAAGATGAATGTTCTGTGAAAACCCCATTAGGTTGTTTTACTTCTTACTATGCTTTTCTATCATCTTCGTCAATCAACAACAATAAACTCATACTTCTTTTACTCAAATCTTTGCAGATGGCAAGACTTGAAACGCCAGTTGCAGGATATGCTTCGTCATAACGATCTGAAGGGGTGCGAGCTGAGGAAGCCGAGCAGCTCCCTCTACATGTACCCCATGCCCGATTGCATGTGTCGAAAATCAGATGCTCGGCTTGAACATAGTAACACAACCAAAATTACGTAGTATCTTTCTTTATTTTAACTTTTTGAAGTACACAAATAGGTTCGTAAATCATAGGTGTTCCACATATTGTAACATTTATATATACATCATTCAATTGTGTAGTATATTAGTGAAATCAATTCTTTTCCACTTTCGAGATTTTTGTTGTTCCAAACCATATGTAAGATTAATAGCTCTGTAATAGATACAGTTTTGTATGGTAATGGAAAATGATCATTCTTTGTGCAAGATTTCATGATCCATGCTGGGAATTCTCTTATGTATGATCTTTGAAGTTCCATCTTTTTTTGTGCAAATTACATTTATCACCCCTGTGGTTAGCTGAAATTACAAACTAATTTTTTAGTTTCATAATGGGATAGTTCCTTAGGATTGCAATAAATGTGTAAAGCCTTTAAAATTAACCTCTACAAATCCTGTAGTTGAAGGAAAATTTTAGTTGAGACCGATGAGTTATAATTTTTAAGTGTATTTGATTAGTTATTCTTTATAAATTTTCCATCTGTTGTAAACATGGTATAATATTCGGTTTCTCATTATACTGGTTTGCCGAACTCAATTCCTCGTTATACTAGTTTGTCGAAACAGATCCAGGACTCAATTCCTCGTTATAGTAGTTCATCAAATTAGATTCAGATTAGAATTATTTGTTGTTGAAACCGTAAACAGGGATATTTTTGGAAGTTTGATACATTTATTGCCAATGCAACTTTATAGTTTACAAATTACTATGATGTAGGAAAGGAGAAATTTTGCAGCCCTTTTGAGTTATGGAAGGGACAAAGAAGCAATTATTTGAAAGTGTATGCCCATGTTACATCAACACTTCAATAATTCATTCAACCTACAGGCACCACCACATTGTCTTCAATAAAAATATTGGAAAATGACAACGGCGCCGGATGACAGCAAAGACTTGTGATCTGAGGAAAAACTTGTCATCTATTGAAGCAAGCTATAAATTTTTTAAAAAGTTGACAAAATGATGTGAATCTACACCATCTTTTAACTTATGATGCACAAATATGAACACGGATACATAAATACGATGATATTAGTTATTTTTCCTAAAATCAATGCACAAGCCGACCTACAAGATGAGTGGTAATTTTAGCCCGAGCCTCGCTTAGCCAAACCAGTGTAACGAGGGGAGGAGTGTTTTACACTTACCATGTGGTTGATTAAAAATTTAGGGAGAATACAAGTCAAATAGCCATTATAAATGGTTGGGTTCGACCGAACCAGGTTTGAGTTAGAATTTTTCCAAGTGGAGAGTTTTTGAAGTGTTTGTGCATCGAAGTCTTTAAGATAGGGTTATAATTTTTACTTCTTTCGTCTTGACCGTCTATTGATACACTCATAGAGTGGTATATCGAAATCCCGAAAAAACTAAAATCGGATTCAATCTTTCATTTCAAATTTCTTATCATGTCTCTCACACCAGTAATTACAGCATAAATCCAACAAAAAGATGAAAACATGAATGGAAAGAAAGAAGCAGCTGTTTGCCCAAAATAGTTCCCACCCATTTATTCAGGCAGATGAACAAACAGGCCCATGTGAGCAACATCCATCTCCACTCCTAATCTGCCTTAATTATCAATTAAAGATGCAAACAAGTGTCTTACCACATGTATGTATGTATGTAAACTAATCTGTATCTATGCATGTATGTACATGTGAAGTTGAAAATGAGAGAGAGAGAGGGGCCAAAGTGATGTGTTAAAGTGTACCTACCTACCAAATCCAACCCCATCCATTAACTCACCAACTTGGTCAAATACCTCTTCCCTCTTCTTTTCTGTTTGTTACAGAAACACCCAATCCCCCCACCCCATGTTAAAGTTATATACTTATATATCATATCTTCCATTATTTCCCTCAATATATTTAACAGCTCTTTCCCCTTCATTTCTTTCTCAATCATCCATCAACAAGGAAAAACTGAAAAGAGGAAGGTTTGAGTTTTAAAGTTTTGAATTTGAATTTGAATTTTCAAGATTGGATTTTTAAGCCATGGGGCGGTCCCCTTGCTGTGAAAAAGCTCACACAAACAAAGGTGCTTGGACTAAAGAAGAAGATCAGAGACTCATAAACTATATCAGGGCTCATGGGGAAGGATGCTGGCGTTCTCTGCCTAAAGCTGCAGGTACAACTGCTTTATGCCTCTCTCTCTCTCTCCAGAGAAAGGTTTTCATGGGATTTGGACTAAAAGTTGCTTCTTTTTGTTTGTTTTTGTAATAGGGTTGCTTAGGTGTGGAAAGAGCTGCAGATTGAGGTGGATAAATTATTTGAGGCCTGACCTCAAAAGAGGCAATTTCACTGAAGAAGAAGATGAGATCATTATCAAACTTCATAGTTTGCTTGGAAATAAGTATGACCCTTGTTCTATTTTTTCTTTTCCTAGTTGATTTTTATCAAGAAATTAACTAGAATTCTGTGTATTGCTTTCTTTCCCCTGAAAAAGAAAAGAAAAAACAGAGGAAATTCGAGAATTTAAATTTTAAACACATTTTTAGCAGTAAAAATTGGACAAATTTTGAAATTTTTTTTTGTGAAAATAAACGAATTTTCTAATATATTTCCACATTTCGAATTTTTATTACAGATGGTCTTTGATAGCGGGAAGATTGCCAGGAAGAACAGACAATGAGATCAAGAATTACTGGAACACACACATTAAACGCAAGCTTATTAGCCGGGGCATAGACCCTCAAACCCACCGCCCTTTCAACTCCGGCGGCGGAGCCACCACACCCGCCGCCAAGAACTGCCTAGACTTCAGAAATTCAAGCCCGCCACTTTCAAATGAGAACACCCCACCAATGAAAATCGAGCCCAGATGCACTCCCACGACAGAGAACTCATCATCAATTGATAATACCAAATGCAACAGCAGCACGACGGAGGAATCTCAAACGCCGCCTCCGGCGCCGCCGCGTGCGGCGGAGGCAGAAGAAAACGCAGCCGATACTCTTGATTTAGAGCTGTCTATTGGGCTGCCTTCTCACTCCAAGTACACAAAGAGTGGTTCTTTCAACTCGTCGTCTTCCGTCGAGTATAAGTCGTTTTATGATTTCTTGCGGCCGGTGGCTGTGGAGGCGGAGAAACCACCGCTCGCGGCGGCGGCGGTGGTGGTGAAAGCCGTGTGCATGTGTTGGCAGTTGGGTCTTCAAAAGGGTCAGCTGTGTAGCAATTGCCAGTCTTATAACGGCTTATACAGAACAGATATTGCTAGGCTTTGTTAATTAGTTTGTAGATTTTTTAGGTTTAGATATTAATTAATGTAATGCCTCTTTTATTGTAATCACTAATTACTCAAGTATTATGATTATGATCGTGAAACAAGATGATTAGTGATCACTAATCATGTAATTAAGAATATTGATCCTCCATTGCTTCCTTTTTCACCTTCCCTCCAAATCTTTAAATGGAGTTTATGAAATATAATCAATTTTATAAGATTGTGTCCTTTGAACCACTTACTATCGATAGGTGATGACCTGATCTGGTCGAATCCATGTAATAAGAAAGCGGTTGATGACCTGATTCGGTCGAATCGATGTAATAAGAAAGTGGTTGTTTTATATTTATCGTGTAATTGGTGAAAAATTTTAAAAGATTGACAAATCAAATGACAAATGTATTATATTTGCCATTATAATTGATCGAGTTCAATCGAATCAAATCTGAACTAAAATTTTCCCTTATCGATATAGTCTGATAGTATAAGGTGTTCTAAAACTGTTTAGCGGCGAAAGGTTTAAATTCTATTCTAAATTTCTGAGTATAAAAATATTACATTCAAATTCTGGAAATGTAATTTTGCCTTCATTTTATTATGAAATTTTACTATGGATTTTTTAAAATAGATCTTTTTATAAAAATAAAAATACAAATGATCATGTATTTGTTATAATCTCAATTAAAATTAAATGATTGAATTGTTAGAAAAAATAAAATGGATGCCTCTTTACATTCCTTATATATGATTATAAAGATATAATTAATTACTATTTTCTAAATATCTTATTTAATTTACATTTGGCTAAGGAAAAAAAATATGTTTTGAACCTACAAAAAAGAAATAGAGAGAAAGAAATGTTCGTACTTTATAAATAAAAATTAGGTTTAGACCCCAAATGAGTTTTTAAATAACAAAAGACCCCCATATTTAGATTAAATAACAAGGGACACCCAAATGAATTTTAAAATTACAAATGACCCCTTCTCCGTTAGAATTTTTTATAATTTCATCCAAAATTTTAATTTAAATAAGTTTTTAAAACACATAACATCCCCAAAAATGAGATTTTAAATCTAAATATCAAATTAATACAATAGTTTTTAAATAAATTTTTTCATGGATAGGGGGTTGTTCGTAATTTTAAAATTCATTTGGGTATCCAATGTTAATATATCTAAACATGGGGGGTGTTCTGTTATTTAAGAACTCATCTGGGGGCTAGATGTAATTAAGTCTAAAAAGTAGACATTTACATCTTAATGGAGCACTCTCCACTTGAGCTGTGGGGCCCACTAAATACTAATGAAATTTGTTTTTGTTTTTTTAACTATAATTAGGTTTTAGCCTTTTAGGTATTAACTAATTCCAAATAGACATCTCGATCGTCTCAATTTGCTAAATCGAGCTAACTTTGCAATTAGAGTCCAAAATAAATTCCTAAATTAGAAGTTAATCATGTGGATTTGAGCCATACACTTAACCAATCTTTTTCTTGGCTCTAATCATGTTTATTACATTACATTAATTAATTTTCTAATTAGTTGTTCCACTGTATATAAATTGTCTTGCCGTTTAATATGTCTACAGTTCAATAAGGAGTTTAAACAATGTAATTGTCGGTGAAACAATAGGCTAAAAAGAAAAATTAATTTATTATAATGAAAACACTGATGAATGGGAATTTTTATTTATTTTTTTGTATAAAAGAAAGAAAAAGTTGACAACCTTCACAATTATCTTAATTAAAGAAAAACGAAATGCGAACATTCTTACTGCAATTTTTGAATAGTTCACTTCAAATTAACTTTCTATGAAAAAAATTCAAACTTCAAACGGCAATCGATGAGTTTACGGTAATTTTCTATTAAAAATTACGAAAAAAACATATAGGATTTATTTCGACATAAATCATGCGATATTCTAAAAAGACACCATATTATGTTTAGGAGCATGTTAATTTGGATATTTTGCATATTACAATATAAAAATTAGTTCAAATTAAACTATATACCCCCCCCCCCCCCCCCCTTTGAATTGCATGAGTTGAGTACAAAATATATATAGTTTGCTCAAAATAGACCAGATAAAACTTTATTAGGTTAATTGCTACAACCTGACCTTATTATAGTTTTAATGAAATGTGTCTTTTTCTAATATTGGAAATGGAATATATTGACTTGGTACCAAATCTATTCTAAATCATGAAAATCATATATTTGCGACAGCTTTTTGAACCTCCAAATCTCATCCATTGAAATTTGTTAACCATTGGAATTGAAAAATATTCTAGTTTAGACTTTCAAATTTTAGGTTTTTTGGTTATTGCAAGAATTTGACTTGATTTGCAACAAATATCCAATAGTGCTTATCTATCTTGGACATAAAAGTGCCACTTTCAAAAGAATTAAAATATATTATGTCCAAATTCTAATACAAAAATATCTAATCGTTTGAAACAAATGATATGCAATTATTTTGAATAAAAAGAGTAATGTAATTATATCAAACATGCAACTTTAATTTACATTATCATACTATAAATTTAAAATTATCAAATCAAACATATAAGAACCCAAAATGAAATAACCTAACTTTTACCAAGTTGTGCATCAAGAGCGCACTTTTTTACACACCAGGACGCTCAGAAGATGATCCCTTTAATATTAAGATGTATAAAAATAATCTTGAAATCAAGAGTTACGAATTGTCGGATATATCTTGACCTCCATCTTCTGTTATTATATATATACAAACAACTTTAAAATTAGGGAGTCCGTAACATTTTAGACCGTAACGTGGCTCAACTAATACATGTAATCGTTCTTAAAGAAAGATTAAAATCCCTCCATGATTGATTGCAATAAACATGTCTAACAAAGCACATGATCATGTTAGTTGAAATTAGGAATAAAAATGGTGTTTTTGGAATCTAGTTCTTGTTCTTGCGCCTCTATATGTTCCACAAAAGAGGGCGCATATTCCTCCATCTAAAAACACCTACTCACTTAACATATACACTAATTAATCAATAATTATATATTTGTAACATGTAATTTATTTTTATTTTAAGTGTGTGTGTAATCACGGCCCTTTTTATTATTAAAGAAAGTAAGTCAATAATTGTTGCTCTAAATATATATATATATATAAAAAAAAGAGAAATAAATAAGGTCATGAAGGGCATGTGACCTGTGTGGATGGTTGGTAAACGAATCTTTATAAAAAGGAAAAAAGAAGAGGAGAAGAAAACAGTTTGGTTAGTTAAAGGTAGGTGGATGATTGGGGAGTCATGTGCACCCACAACTTAAACAATTATATGGAATCGTACAAAGAATTTTAGGCCAGCCAAACATTGCCTCTTTTCAAAGCATAATCCAACTACACATTATCTTTCACATAAATTCTTCTTTTTCTTTTTCTTTTTTTTTTTTCTCTTAACTTTTGTGCTCATTTTCTAGTGGACACAGTTATTTACCTGGATAAATTTACAAGCCTTCATAAAGAGAGGAAATTAGATACAGTTGCGTGTATATATATGCAGAGACGGAGGCAAGGGGGGGGGGAACGAGAGGCCAGGGGAGATTAGGGGTGGATCCGACCCTCCTAAAATTTTAAGATTTTTTATTATTATATATAAATTTTAAAAAGTTCATGTGTTTGTTCCCTTGTTTCGAGATTTTGCCTTCCACTTTAAATAAAATTACAGCCTCACTAGGCTTGTATTATTTATATTTTAATTTTCGTGACTCCTTGTTTTAAATCGTGATTCTGTTTATTTATATAAGGGACGAATCAAGATTTTAGTGGGAGAACATGAGACTATTCTCTACCAATAATAGTTGTGTTCCCTACCGGGATTTGAATTCAAAATCTCTAATTAAGTTGGTATAGAGTTGAACTGTTAAACTATATCACTTGTTGATCTAACCATGTACTAACTATTGCATAGTATGTATAAAATATAATTGCGTGTTGTGCTATATATAGGCGAAAGTTTAGAGTAAGACTTTAATAAGTTAATTGTTTAATATATATAGTATAGTCTATAGCTCATAAATATAAAGAATTAAAATATCTTCACATGCTCTCACCAAACCAATCTGCTTTGCGGCGTTATTAAGCTCCCAACCATGTGCTAATTATTGCCCTTCACCCACTATTTTCTATTTCTTTTTAATTATTATTATGGTTTTAGTCAGAAATTCCTGCTTTTTTTTATTTTATTTTTTATGATATTTTGAATTTCGAGATGTTTAATTAACTAAACTCCAAAATCACTATAGAATGGTAAATGGGTTTTTTTTTTTTTTATAATTTTATCCTGTTAATTTACTTACTTTTTAATTATCTTTTCCTAACCCTTTCCTCATCAAATTTTTTTTTTCATATAATTTAATTTTGGATTAATTACATTTAGACCCCATGAGAATATATAAAACTACAACTTGATACCTCTTAGTCAAAAAATTACACTTACACCCCCTCACGAATTTAATAAGTACATATAATACCCAATATTATAAGAATCGATTAAAAATCTAATAGAATAATCTTTAAAATTGTAAAAGTCCCATTATATCCCAGCTAAAACTGAACTAATTTTAATTATATAAAAAATTTATTTGTAAATGATTAAAATATCTCTTATTTTGACTCACTTTACATCGTGTAAAAAGAATTTCATTTTTCTCTTTCAACACTCCCTCCCGCCTTCATCAGAACACCATGAGACCTTTTGTGTTCCCACCTAAGTAACCAACTAAAAATCTCTAAAATTGATTTTGTGGAAGCTTAATCCACCGTATGGAGGTTGGTGGTAACGAGAGAAGCTTTTTACAATATTAACGGGATTTTTACAATTTTAAGGAATATTCTGTTAGATTTTTAACAGATTCTCATAATATTGGGTTTTATATGTAATTATTAAATTTGTGAAAGGGTATAAGTGTAATTTTTTGACTAAGAGATACCAAATTTTAGTTTTATATACTCCCATGGGGTCTAAATGTAATTAACCCTTTAATTTTAATATCGGGTTAACTTATTTATATATTATTTTATGATTTTTTCATGTTTAACATCTCAATTTTGATGTTTTTTTTTTCCCATATTCAAATTCTTTGTCATTGTTTCTTTCATTTTACTAAAATTAAGGATACAGTACTATTAATAATTTACTGAGCATATTTTAATTCTTCTAACACATATGATAGGGTCAAAACACGTTCGTCTCACGTTTGGACACGTGGCAACTCAAGATAGTAACACATGTTCTCTTGTGATTAAGGCAGTCATACACGAGCGCCCAAACCCCCCGAGCGCCAAAGTCCCACAGGGACATGTATCATCTCTGTTGCGCACATGCGCGATCAACGTTGCCGCTCTCTAACGAGCGCGCTCCGCCATACCAGGCTAAGCTTTCATCTATCAAGGAAGCTCTCTTCGAGCGCTATTCCCCCTCAGGGAAGCTTCTGCTTCCCCCTCAAGACACAAACCTTAGCCTTCATCCCCCTAGCGGACTCACTGGCCTTCAAGGCTCACGGTTGACACGAGCGTGTTCCTAGCCCTCGTTATCAACCTCCCAAACGGCTCTCTGACACCCCGTACATGCCCGCGCACCTGCCACTGTTGCCAGCACTAACTTTCACCAACTTTTGCAGAAGATTCCTCCTAGGTTTCTCTCATAACGCCACGTGTTAGGGCAACACTTGGCCAGGACCACACGATGCAAATGACCAAGGGTCCCTGACCCTCAACTATAAATAGACAAGTTTGTCTTCTTCACTGTAAGCAAGCTCCATTACTGTAACTTGATACTTTACATATTCTCTCTTTCAGATCATCATCTGACTTGAGCGTCGGAGAGCCAAACTGAGAATCACCCCCAGTTTCCCCAGCTTGGCCGTCTGACCTCTGTTTCTTTGGTGTTTGTCCTAGCAGGTTGAACCTACCAACTTTTCCGGCGATCACCATCGGTTTCCCCCACCTTTAAATAAATTCTAAAGTGATTGGATTCTATACCCCATATTCAGATCCATCAACATATATTTACATACTATCTTGTATTTTTATCTTTTAGTAATCAACATAAAAATTCATTAACTATTAAGACATGCAAATAAATAATGTGTTTTATATATATATATATACACGTATGCCACGGACTTACACATTTGATTCGATATCGTTTATACTTATCCTCTCTAAATTTTATTCTCTATTTTTTGACGTGTGATAACTTAAGAGAGAGAGATGTGAAGATTCATCATAAATGATGCAAACACTCTCTCCCCCGGATTAATATGAACTACTTATATACTCTTTTGCTAAGGAGATAAAAGTAATTTATCTCTCGTAAAATAAATAATTCTTATATTATTTTTTTATGTAAAATTAAATAGTATTTAATTTAATTATAATATTTTTTAAATATCATATTGTCTCTTTTCTATTTTTTCTGCTTTAATTGACATTATATATATATATATATATATATATATATATATATAATGTATTTTTAATTTTTTTATGTTTTATTTTTCTCTTTTGCTGAAAGTTAAAAAGAAATCTGCTTGAGGAAAGCATCGAAAATATAAAGGATGGGTAAAATAGACTTTAGGGCTAATCCCCGTAGCCCATGTCCTTTGGAGGGGTTTTGTACTTTTTCACTTATTCTTTGAATTTTCCTCTTAACCTTTGAAAAATATCACACTTAACCCCTTTTAACAAACTTTGACCGTCGATTTCTCCTCCGTAACGGCGACCCAAACTTCAATTTATATATCAAATTGAAGCTCTCAACACAAGAAACACAATAATGGTCTCAAAATCAAAATCCGACAACCGACGAAGTAGAAATTATCGGTCAAAGGCGATGCACGATGAACGAAGTTTTATAGCGGCTAATAGAGTACACTGAGATGTGGGCTTTGTTCTTCTTGGAGAGACGAACACGATGGCGGTGGTCTTGAAACTTGGGTCGCCGTGATGGATGAGAAATCGATAGTCAAAGTTTGTTAAAAGGGGGTTAAGTTTGATATTTTTCAAAGATTGGGGGGAAACTGCAAAAATTCAAAGAATAAGGGAGAAAGTGCAAGCTCATCCATTTAAACATGAGAAGAAGTAAAATAGACTTTAAACTCATAAAAAAGTAAGAAGTGAAATAAATGACACAACAAGGCGAC
Organism: Lantana camara; assembly: GCA_037501455.1. Lineage (NCBI taxonomy): Eukaryota > Viridiplantae > Streptophyta > Magnoliopsida > Lamiales > Verbenaceae > Lantana > Lantana camara. The sequence continues at coordinate 20,409,915 of CM074855.1, read as the reverse complement.
CACCACTGTGCGAGAGATAGACATTTTGAAAAAAAAAAAAAAAAATTGAGTGGACTTTATGTTATTTAATTTTTCAGGTGAAAATTATTTGATAATTATTATTTTTTTTACCCGAAAATCCTGAGGTTTTTTCCCAGCCCTTTGCTAAGTGCAAATTTCAAAAGTTTTAGTAATTATCTCGTAAATATCAAATTATTGTGAAAAACATTACACCTTAATAGTTTAATCGATGGGATTTCAACTCATAATTTTATTTGTTTCAAATTCATCATTGGCCTTTTGTTTGAAGTAGTTGCATGACTTAGATGGTATTTTTTTTAAAATTCCCTTATAAATCGAGTTGGATTATATTAAACCACTAAAATCAAAACTCGATATTAATGGTAGTTATTTGATAATTATTTGGTGTAAAACTTCGAGGGTGTCTGATTGAATTTATTATTCAAATAATCTATATAAATCGTCACATATTATATATGTCGGATGTTAGTTCAAACTTCAAAGGTGTGTATATCATATAATAATAATATAGAACAGTAATTTGATATATTTTGATCATGACTGCATCAGGTTACCGGAAGCATGGCACCAATTGATGTTACCATATACCTTAATTAATTAATATACATTAATTAATATGTCCTTTTCAGTTAAAACGAAAAAGGAAAAAAATAAAATAAAAAAAAGGAAAGGAAGAAAGAACAACCTGACAAGACTTGTCAAACCCAATCTAACCGATAAAAATCTAACCAATAAAATGCTCCTTATCAAATTATATTCGACTCGGTGGAGAAAGTAGGAATTTACAGGTAAATAACAACCATATATATATGATATGTTTTATGCGGAGAAAATTTTAAATTTAGTATACCAGTTCGATTAGTTGAGTTTTTTCAATATATTTTATTTTTTGGCTACCGTATTCTTAAAATCAATTAATTTAATGCACAATTTTTATTTGAAATCAATTTTGTCTATTAAAATTTATACGTGATGAATTAGGAGTTTGCTAAGTGTAAAATAGGGTCAGATTTCTGACAGACAAACCGAGTTTTCAGTCAAAAAATACATTAAATCGTATGATTTGTAAGATATGATCTAATTTTGTCATCGAAAAATGAAATGTACAAAAAATACTGAATTTGTCGAATTCATATACTAAATTTGCCATTTATTCATTTTATACATATTTATGAATGGATATATAAAGAGAGAGAGAGGCCATAACTATAGACTTTCCGCCTAATTATTGAGAAACTGTGCCCACTATGAACAATCTGAAAATTAGGCATAAAAGATAAACACAAGATCACAAATTTAAGGGCTCATTACAAAACCATTTTCAAACTTTGTTTCCTACCTAACTCCAATTAATTAACTTTAGTGATCTTATGATGACATGGATTGAATCTTATCTATTTAAAGAATCTCTTTATCTATTAATTACTGTTGAACGAATCATGATTAAAAATTAATTTTAATTTTTTAATCATTTATCATACTTTTTGTGATATTTACAATTTAAAGAAGAGATTAATTATTATAATCGACAAGTAGCATATTCAACACGATCTAAACTACAAAAAAAATTAAAATAACATTTCACTATTTAAAATATGAGGTGACTTATAAAATATAAATTTACTTCATGAATAAATTCCTTCTTGAGGGATCATAATTAGACGAATAAAAAGATGAGTAACAAAGAGAAAGAGGGCAAGGAAGGGTGGCGGTGGTGGGTGGCGGTTGGTGGCGGTGGTGACGACTGAGGATAGATACAGCAACCAACATTACTTCTTCATCTCTCTCTCTCTCATCTATCTTTTTTGTGAGGACTGAGGTAGACGTATATTGCATAACATTTTATCCTTATCATGAATATTTTTGTGCTTTTTTTTGAATTTCCGTTTGAGAATTGGGACAAGAAATATAGGATTGATGATTGAAATTGGAACCTACTACTTTATGACTGTATGCATACATGAACTTGTAAGTTGTGACAGACATTTCATTAATTTTTAGTTTCAGAATTAGATCATAATTTAAGAATTAAGTTGAATAATTCGCATCCAATGATACCAAAAACACCATGAAAAATCAAGGAGAGTTGTTTCCTTAATTAGATTAAACCTCGACTTGTCGTATGATTATTGTAATTTTAAAAATAGTGGTCAATCGAACAAATTAGTCGTAAATGTAATATACTTAGAAAGTGTTTCAAATAAGAAGTCAATTTTGTAAGCTTAACCTGAAATGTTGATTAAATGAAGTTAAGTATCGTTAATTAAATTGTACATCACTTCTGATATAAATTATACCTTATTCAACTTGGTGAGATTTAGTAGCATCCCTAGAGAGACGATTAAAAATAGGTCATCGTTGGCCAGAAAATTAAATACTAAATCTCAATAGATTTGATCTTGCGTATCAAACATAATAGATGACATTAAAACTCGTCAAATCAAACTTAATTAGACATATCAAATACTTTAGATTCAACCCGATCACTCTGAATCAAAATTTTCATCAAAATACACTTATTATGATAGTTAACTAAACTTTAATCGAATCGAGTTTGAACCGCTACTTCCATACTAACAATAATCGATTATAATTAAGATATTTATACGTGTACAAACCTACACACCCCTAAAAGAAGTATATATTAATATAAGATAACAGAGTGATCCGAATGGTATGTAATGATTGTGATCTGGTTGGAGATAAAAATAGAAGTGGATGTGGATATTTGTTCTAGAAGGTCATGTAAGAACCCACGTTACTCGTACCTAAATATTTGGCAGTGTTTGGCTCCTCAAATCATGGCAATACCAAACCCTACTGCATGCATCGTCTCTCACTTTCGGGCACTTCTTTGGATCTCTAATATTGAGACTTAAATAGGGTTTTATTTTCATATTCGAATCATCTCGAATTATAAAAATTTTAAAATTTTCATGGTTTAACCGTTTGAAAGATTCAGAACACAATCAATTAAATTAACATAACGTGGAATGAGAAAAATGTCAACTGATGCAATCAATTTTTTTTAATATATGGTTGATTTCTGAATTACTCTTCCTTAAAACTTAAATTTGTGATATATTTTTGTTTAAATATAGAAATGATTATGACAAGACTAACTGTTGATAGCTTTTCATAAGACTACCTGAATTCAAGAAAATAAAGGTTATAAGACCTTCATTGTTGTCAATACTATGCTCTTCGTTGCCTTGAAATGTAGGAAAATTCGAACTAGCAAAAGTGCCTGTATGCTTGAATTAGGATACGAGGGATGTCCGATAAAATATTGTACAAAATTACTTTTTAAAAATATCAATGTAAAATAACGATATACGCAATAATTGTACAACTGGAAAATAATTGCAAAATAACACATTATATTAGTTTTTTTTTTCTAACACATTATATTAGTTTGAGTGAAAGCTCGAGTTCAAGTCTATTAAAATGCGATTGTTTTTTTTTTTTTTTGTCTTTTTTTTTTTTATTTTTATAATGAGGATCAATTCTGGTTTCACAACTACCCCTAATAAAACTCGAGCCCATGACCTACCAATTCACAGGTGCAGTTAGTTAATACACTAAATAAACTATCTATTTATTAAAATAAATAAGGGAAAAAGAAGAGAAATAATAGTTAACTATACTAAATTTGTCATCGTTGGTTCAAATGATTAAGGGTTTTTTTCTCCAAAATAATGAATTTGAGTTCAAATTCCCCTTATCGCGTATATTAAAAGAAGAAAAAGAAAGAAACTTTCAAAAAAAAGAATTAACTATACTAAATTTTAACTATTCAAAATCCAGAGAAGAATTAGGCCACCAGGGAGTGTCGAAAGGCCCATTAAACTTTGAGCCCAGAAGAATGGCAGTAAAAGTTGTGTAGTATGGCAAAAGGCCCAATTAGCATGGCTGGGCAATGTCTAGTGATTACCGTCAACGGGTTGGATTCAGACTGACTCTGATAATTTCAAATTTGATAATACGACCCGATCATCGGATTCGAATCCTATAGTGTTCGAATATATCAATACTAAATTCAGATATCATATTCGATAGAAGATTCGACTCAAATACAAAAGAAATACTTTTTTCAAAAATTAAGTAAAATAAAAATTGAAAAACAAAATGTAATATTGACCAAACACTTGCTACTTGATAAATTATGTATTATAGTTTTCGTATTTATTTGAAATATATAAATTTAAAATTCAAAAAATGAATATTATAACAAAGACAATTTTTTAAGAAAATAATGTATGATATACTATCAAATACAATGATACACAAATTCAGGTTTTAGTTTTAATTAATTACTTTTATTTGTGTCTTTTATATACAATAATTATTTTAATGAATATCAAAAAAATGTTCAATTCAGATTTTTAACAAACGGATTGTAAATATTTATAATCGAATATAATTTATCAAATATTTTTTATTGATCGGATATGCTAGAAATCAAATTGGATTTGAGTTAAAATCCGATCCATGACTATTGCGGATTATGAAATCCTATAGATCAAGTAAATGTTGTTATTTTTAGGCCCAATATTAAATGTTATTTTTCGAACAAATCTAAAAAATAAAAACAATTAATACCAAAAGGAAAAAAGAAAAATCAAGAATTCAAGATATTGAAATAATCAATCAATCAATGATGAATTATTAATAAAAAACAGATAAACTTTATAGTTTTCCCTTTCAATCAAGTTGATGTTTTGAGTGAGGACAAATTGTGTTTAGGATAAGGAGACATGTAGGGCAATCTTAATCTTTGAAATTAGGTGTCACCTTAAAGGTGGAATGATATTTACAAAATCCACGTGAAAATAATTATACGACCAATGAATTAATCAATCATTTCATTTGTTTCCTTGCACAATAAAAATATTTTTGTACATTGTTCTTAATTCCAATTAAAATAACATGATATTTATAAAAGAATTGACAAGGAACTAACCCTATAGTTTTAGCAGATAAATTTTGTAACTAACCCTATAGTTTAGCGGATGAAAAATGTCTTATTCATGACTAAGTATGTTTTCCTTTATATTAGGGTTTGATTCGAACTTTTTAGAGTTCATGTAGCTATTGATCTCCAATTTGAGGGCGATGATCACAACGTAGTTGTTTGATTCACAGTTAGTAATCACATGGCGAACCTTAATAAAGGAACTTTAGTATTGATGACTGAGTATGACTTACCGACAATATTTCTAGATAAACAACATATCAAAATTTAGATTATGACAGTTTCTATTACCAACCCTTTAAATATTTATCAAAAAATTTCACTGAAAAATAAATAAATTCCACAAAATATATAGTTTTCTGGTAAGTGATCAAGAAAATTGATGACATATTATATTCCTTTTGCTAAACTATAACAAGAACCTTATTACAAAATACAAACTAATAATAAGCGATATGACATGTAGAGGCGAGTGACAACCGATTCTATTATTGAAAAAGTGTTTTTCTGAATCAAAGTATATATGGGAATAATTTTCTTGAGATGGAGGTAGTAGAATACAATAATTATATTAATTCATCAAATTTTAATAAGTAGGAACTGTTAACCTCTTTAATATTTAAATGGTAAGTTTTGATGCTTCCTAGATATTTGATATGTTTGTACATCTTTCCACATCTATACTATTATATATTTGAAAACCACATTTGACTATTTGACTTTTTGTGCATTTTGATGATGTGGAATTTTGTGGTTTTTTTGAGATTTTTAATTAAATAAAAATATATGATTGGTTGATTTTTATTTTATATGAAAGTAAGTAATAACTAAGGAAAATAATTATATTTGACAAGTTTGACTGAATGATATTTTGTGTTTTAGATTTTCAATAAATAGAAAAAATATAATTGGTTTATTTTTATTTTGTATACTATTTTATCATGAAAATAAATAGTAATTAAGAAAAATAATTATCTTTGACAAAATTCATAATGTACTTTTTTATATGTACTTTTTTTTTTATAATGTGTAATTCTTAGAATTATTTTTAATATTTAAAAAGATTATTATTGGTAGTTCCAAAATAAATCTTTTCTTATTTGATATAAATTCATTATTAATTATTTTATGAGATATAAATTGATTTTTATTTATCCTAATCATCAATTATAAAATAAATTCAAGAGTTTTAATTGAGTGTCAATATAATTAATCTCTTAAAAGCGAATTAATTATAGTTACTTAAATTACTCCATCCAATTAATTAATTTTTTCAAAATTAAAATTAATACTTAATAAATTTATACCTATATCTAAATCTAAATCTATAGCTATCTATATCTATATCTATATATTATAATATATAGGAAGAGTGTATTTGACCCTAATTGAATTAATTTTGACTAAATGAAATTTTTGGTTTTTTTTGACATTTTTAATTAAACTTAAAAATTATGATTGGTTAATGGTTATTAAATTAATTTATTTATTTAGAAATTTTATAAATTCCTTAATTTTTGGAAATTATTCTTAATTAGTGTATCAATTTATGTTAAATTTATTTTGAATGCATAAATCTAGGAAAATATATTTTAATTTCAATTCAAATACAACTCATAAAATTAATTTCAAAACCCAAAATTCAAATACAACTCATAAAATTTAAGATTTTTCTTTTAAAAATACAACTAATTCATTGATTGATATTATTTCGCTTTTAAATATTTATAGGTGGACATAATTGAACTTAATTAGGATAAAATATTTTCAGTTTTCCTTACTTATGAAATTAACCAAAATTATATAAAGATATTAATACTTAACTCTACCATTATTCATGACAAATTTTTTCTCATTCATATACAATTAGATTTGTATATATGAAGAACTCACAACCCATTGACCACAAAAATTAGTTGGCTATTTCTCAGGATCTCTCTCTAACGAGGAAGAATGGATATTGATTATTCATGAAAGTGTAGATTCTGTTAATCAATCAATCTGGTATAGAGATCACTTCAATTCATATACAATTTGATTTGATTTATTTGAGATCATTTCTTCCTATTGAAATATACCTTTGCTCTTGCTTATATTTCTTATTTCAACTTTTGATCAACTTAAGGGCTTTATTTCAATGGCATATAATGTCCAGAACTTTAGATTAAACCCTCGATTCTATATGTTATCGTACATAAATTTTCCAATAATGTTAAAGATAATTTAAAATAGCATTCCTCAAATTCACATTAATACTCTTCATTTTTTCATTTAATTTATGTATCCCCAATGAAAATTTTCTATTAAAGTGGTAGATATATCTCCTCACGATCACAGGAAAATAACCTATGGAATTAAGCTTGGTGCAATCAAGATAAGTAGATTAATTGAACAACAAATATTATTATTTTGTAAGGTTTATTACCAGTTTCTCATTGACGCTGATTAATTATAGGTTTGGAGTATTTGCACCATGGTTGTCATACACCAATGATCCATTGGGATATCAATCTGCCAACATTTTGCTAATCGATGATCTTGAAGCATAAATACTATGGTTGCTAATATTATTTGGTGGGGTATTTGCATCATCTTTTTTTTTTTTTTTTTTTTGGGTTAGCATTATTATTTGCATCGATCATGGTTGCACCATAGTTTGAAAATAATTTGAATATTTATGTTAGAGATTTTATACTTTTTTTTTTTTTTTTTACTAAAAAAATTCACCATTTTCTTCTCATATATCTTATTAATTTAAAAGTTTGAACAATATTCATATCCCAACAATTTGTTTCTACTTATTAATTTACAGATTTTTTTAACTTTCAAGATACAATGACATCAGTAATGGTAAGAATCCAATTATATTCACACATAGAATGTTTGTTCTCTGATTGTATAATTATTTAGTATTTTTTTAATGTGTGATAATAATAGGCGATTTTTCATTAATTATAATTTCTCTAATCTTTATATAAAATATTTTACATTTTTTTCATTAATAGTCTCTAGGTTCTTCTTCTTATTTTTTAGTTTATAATTTGTATCGATGCTCTTATATCAATATTATCGATGCTCAAGCACCTAAAGTCAGAAGGTAATTTCATAAATAAAATATGTATATCATAATTTTTTTCTTCATCTTCTGATAAATAAATACTTTCTTTTGAACTTTTGTTCAAGAACCAATTGTAAGAAGGTCTTTTATGAACCAAAAGGTAAGATCTTTTCCTTCCATATTCACGATGTATTTTTATTTCAATTTATGGTATTTATTTGTATACTAAATTTTAATTTTTTTTCCTCTGTTTTGAAGTTTTGTTCAAGTTCCAGCAATGAGAAGGTAATTTTATACATATCTTAGATTAATGATAATTTATATATATATCTTTTTAGTATTATAGTTTTTTTTTCATTTTTTGATAGAGAAATACCTTATTGGATCTTATGCTCACGCACCTAACGTCAAAAGGTAATTTTATACATATTTTCGTTGAATGATAAAATATGTATTATTTATATATATTTTTTAAACTATATTTTTTTTCTCTATATCTTTAATAGGGAAATATTTTCTTTTGAAATTTTGTTCAAGTCCCGATTGAGAAAAGGTAATTTTATACATTGATTTGATCAATGATAATTATGTATTTGTATCTATGTATTTATTGTTATTAGCATATTATGTGATCTTTATTTTTTGTCTCAAAATATTTATTATCATATTCGGTATTTATAATTTCATTATATGTGTATTTCAATTGTTTCATCGATTAATTTATGGCTTACTAAGGATTTTATTATATTTACTGTTTCTTCAATCTAAATAATTTACGTGAACATTAACTACATTATGTTTGTGTTAGTCATTTTTGTGTTATTTTGTATGTTTGATTTATATGTGTAATAATTAATCGACTAGAATTATATATTTTTTATCTTTGTTATTAAATTTCGCGTAGTGAACTAATACATTTATATATTCATAGCTAATATTATAAATTAGATACTATATATTATTACCGTGCATAGCACGGGACATACGCTAGTATTATTGTATTACATGTTTAAATCCAGCATGAAAAGATTATTTGAATTGTATAAAATCTTCCTAATTATATTGATCTCAATCCACGATTTTATGAATCCTTTAATTGATTTTTCCCATACATATATTTGTCACATGCCTAGAATCTTTATTGGTATGAAAAGTGTTAACCTGTTACTTTAGCATTCGTTTGGAACTTTGCTGAAAATCTTTCCTTTTGTACCAAAATCAATCTTAAACGGCTCATTCCTTATTTTACACATTATAGTCGTTGTGTTACTTGTATTTAAGAGAGGAATCTCGTGAGAAATCAAAAGGAAGAAAAAGAGTGCTAAACCAACATAGTGAAAACGAGAATATTGAGCTTTATATATGGTTTGGTGTTTTCTTCTAATTCTTATTTGCTTGTTTGTTATCTCGAGGGATTTTGGAGGTGAAGAGATCAAACTTAAGCTCAAGAATCACTTGGAGCAAGTTGAGTTGTGCAGGGTTGTTGGGTCGTGGAAGTAGTCGGTTGATAGCTAGTTCCAGCTAGGTGTGAGTGACGTTAAGCGTACTACACTGAGGTTGTGGAAGCTGAGTGGTCGCGATACTACTGCTAGAATGAGTCACACTGCCAAGATTGGTGATTGATTATATTATATCTTCTCTCAAAGGGAGTTTTTCTAACTCTCTAGTTCTTAATGTTTTGCTCCTGGAACTTTATTATACTTATATTGATATATTTAAGTGAAACAGGTTTTAAATCCTAAGTGAAAACTTGGGGACAGAATGTAGGTATTCGGATTGAACCTGGATAAATTACCGTATCATTTACTTGTTTTGCACATTTTCATTATTGCACTGTCTGGTACGTTGCCATTTTGTACCAGTAATCATTTCAAGCAAAATCCACACTTAACTCTAATAAATGATTTTCTTAAAACCTTAATATATTTCCGCTGGGTTTCATAAAATTTTATAAAATCTTGAAAAAGGTTTTAAGTTCTAATTCAACCCACTCTTTGGGCAAACTCACATTCATTAGGAACGATATTGAAAAACAATTCAAACGGGACTTTGTGATGCCCCCATAAAACGGTGAGAGAAGTCCTAATTTAGTATTTTATTAAAGAAAAACAAAATCCACTTAGCATCCTATATTGCTGATATCTTCTTTCATGTTCAAAATGTTTTTAAATATAGTGAAGCTGGTGTTAATTTCTGCATGATACTAGATTTTTAATTGATGATGTTTAAACGAGTATCTTGGACGTGATGCTAGATTTATCATATATATATATATATATATGATGTGTTTCAGCATGTTGATGCTAGATTTATCAGATATCTTGTAATTCTATCATATATTTTGTGATTTTGCGTGATGATGTTAGATCTATTAGTTGTCTTGACAGCCAGATTGGTAGGGAGTGTCACGCTTCGAGCTTTTCAGTTTGTTCGATGCGAGTACAAATTTTTATATCTAGTGAATATATCTTAAAAAATTAGGTTTAGATCACTGTTCCAAAATAGTATCTATTGATTATATTTGAACTCGTCAAGTTATCTATACATTTTCTTTTCTATATTTTGTCAGGAATATTACACGGGAAGCTTATACTTCAATGATCTAATGCGAATTCAACCATACCAAACAAGATATGAAGAAAACAAACCAATGTTTTAAATGTAGCTAGAAAGAGGAAAAAGATTCCACTATATAACCTATAACAATGACTCGTGGTTGCCATGATATGCATAGACATTATGTAGTTGGACACCAAATTTGATGTGAAAAGAGATGTCATAATCTTTTCCTTGTGCAAAAACGCTTTAGTTCATTTCAATATTGAGGGATAGACACAATAGCAATTAATTGATTAATGCAGTTATAGTCCCATAGGCTCTGGAGATTTCTCTTGTGTGCAATCTTTTGGTGTACCACTAAACCTTGCGTATCATTTCCACCACTCGCACTCGGTATACGAAGAACTAAATGAATGATATGCATTTAAGAGAAAATCGTAGATCGAGTATACAAATTCGATCAATTTAGTATTTTTTATATATTTTATTTTTTTGTAATAAAATAAAATTATATCTTAAAAATTATGTAATTTAATGTATTTTTTGACCAGAACTCGATTTTATCCACCGGAAACCCGACCTGATTTTATAAGTGGCGACCTCCTAGTTCGTCATATATAAATTCCGACGGACAAAATCAGTTTCCGATAAAAAATGTACATGAAATTACTTGATTTTGAAGATACGATCCTATTTTATCACTGAAAAATGAAATATACCAAAAATATTAAATTGGTCAAGTTAGTATACCAAATTTATAATTTTCTCATGCATTTAATAAAGATGTAATAATCTCGTTCAATTTATTTTGAACTTATAATTTTGAAATTACCCAAAAAAAAAATTGTTTTCAGCGAAATTTACTTTCAATTCCTTTTGTTTACAATATTACAAACCCCTAAGGAAGTTTCATTATAAAAAAAAAATATTCGATCTGCAAATGCCATTTGATATTTGTATTTGTAATATACTATCATTTAAACTCATTTTTTTAGTAGTTTTAGTTAGAAAAAAACATGTGGCATAGTACACACACATGTCTAGTTTTTTTTAGCCAAAACTACAAAAATAACAAGTTTAAATAGTAGTATATCACAAATATAAATATTATATGACAATTTGTAAATCGAAATAGTCTGTCCTGCAAATTGCAAAACCACTATAATTCGGATGTTAAAAAATATTTACCTCAAATCAAAATCCGACAAAAAGTTCCACATGAATTTGACGAGGTTACTTCTATACTTTTCCAAAGAAAAACTAGCTATAGTTATACAAAAACTCTAAAAATTAAGGAGTGAATTATGACGTGGCATGGACCCGTCTTCCTACGTGGACTTTTCACATAGCGACATCTGTCCTCTCGACAAGGTCTCGACCGTGGTAGTCGATACCCAATGAACCTTCCCTAGTTTTTACCGCTCCGTACCTCGATCGTTGGTCGTACTATACCATTGACTCATCGTTCTCGATCCATGGCTCTCGACCCTTATCGAGCACACAACGAACTAGCCCACTACCCCCTTTCCTAGCTAAGTGGCCGGCCACGCATTTCATGCTTAGGGATAGTGGGGTATCTGTCAGCTTGGGGGAGTGGCATGTCGACGCAGTAATTTCTCTCTCCTTACCCTATATAAAGGCTCTCATTTATTACACCGGTAAGTCTTTTACCTACCGCATTTACTGCACCTCTCACTCGATACACTCAACTCGACCCTGACTTGAGCGTCGGAGTGCCAACCCGGATATCACCCCCACCTTCCCCGAGTTGACCTCGAGCTCACGTTTCTTTTCATCCTTCTCAGATTCCGAGCGAAGAACGACGACTTCCCCTTCAACATATTTAAGTGTTCGACCCGATATCCAGATCGATCCGTTATCGAAAATTTGGCTCGATCATTTTGGCGCCGTCTGTGGAAAACTCGCAACGAAAATTCATCAATCATGACAGCTCGCAATCTGACCAGTACTCGTATTTTCGATGAAAATGGTCGAGAAATATTCCCTCAAATTCCTGCGTGTGTACCTCCTCCTACAGTTGCTGTACCTCAACTTGTATACTCGACGCCCGAGTTAGACAAGTATCTGAAAGCTTGTAGAGACGAGGCAATAGCGGCTGCCGCACAGGGGAAGAACCTCGGATGCCCGAGTGCACACAAACTCGACCCATCGAGATAATCCAACCTGTGGCGAACTACCTGGGTTACGTTTAACAGGTGCCCTACCACCATCCCGTTGGATATTGGGCCGGGGTCGAACACCCTTCATATCACCCCTCCCAATATCAACCACCTCCGTCTGCTCAAGAGAATGTACAACGACCTGTACGAGAATGACTCTCTATTCGAGCTGAAGATGAAGCTGATTCTCGAGCACCCACAAACACCAACATACGCCAAGCTGGTGGTCCTGAGGATCGAGAAGACTCTCAACAAAGAAGTCCACACACTAATTCTCAGAGGAGGAATAACAGTCCCCGACGGTCTGAAACAAAGGGGGAACACGAAAGCCACCGCAGTGATATCTTGCGGTGCGGATCGAGCGGAGTCTTCAATCGTTTAGGGGCCGTCCTAACCAAATTAGAAGGTCTAATCAGGGGCATATTGTTAGATCCGACGATCTCAGGAATCAAATCCCTCCCCGAGATCCAAGGCAAAACTCCACGGCGTTATGAAGAGGGTCAGGGCTCCTACAGTCGCTCTCGCAGTCGATCCCGCTCTCCTCAACATACTCAGTCAGTATAGCGCCATGACCAACCCTGGAGGTACCGCAGCGACAGAGAAGCCCAGTCTCCCTTCTGTGATGAAATCATCGAGACAACTACCGAAGAGAAAATCCCTACAGAATTACCGACATATAACGGATCAACTAATCCCAAGAAGCATGTGTCTAGGCTTGAAATGCAGCTCAGCATGTTTGGACACTCCCCCAACATCTGGGCTAAGATTTTCGTTACCACTCTCAACGGGCCTGCTCAGGACTGGTTTTCGAGGTTACCTCCTCGATCCATACTTTCCTATAAGGCTTTGGTCGAACGCTTTGTTGCACACTTTTCTTTGATGAAAGGGGATAAACTCCCCTCGACCTATCTCTACACCATCAAACAAGGACCTAACGAATCACTCCGAGATTTCTTCACTAAGTTTTCTCAGGCCGTGATCAAAACCGACGAGCCAAGCATCGATCTCTTAGTGCCCATTATCCATCAGGCATTGATCAGTAATGACTTCGCTCGATACATATTCCTGCAGAAACCTAAAAACTTGGCTGACATACAACTGGATGCAACTCGAGGCATTGGAGAACTCCCGAGTTAGTCCCATCCTGGGCAAGAGGAACGAACCCAGTCAATTCAATAAACCAGATTCCCGTCCCAAGGTCGATACACCACCTGGACCGACTCCAAGAAAACACTACACACAGCTAACACAACCGATCGACGAGATCTACAACGTCATCAATCCAAAGCTCCTTAAGAAACCCAAGCCGATGAGGGAAACGCCCAAGACTCGAGAGAGCAACAAATTCTGCAACTTCCATCAACAGAAAGGACACAACACCTCTGAATGCAACGCCTTGCGCGAAGAGGTCGAACGACTCATTAAGGGGCGACATATGCTCGAATTCTTCAAGAAGATCGATGAAAGCGCTCGAAACAGGGACAACAATGACATATCACCACCAAGGCAGCGACAAGCTAAGCCTCCAACCGAGTGCGATCTGCATAATTGACCATGCCTTGGTCGCATCGATATGATTGCAGGGGGACCCTCGGGTGGCGACTCGGAGACTGCACGGAAGAAGATGCGAAGGGAAGCATCACGAAGTTTCTTCGGCCCTAGAGAAGTGATGCATGCCCGACCCACAAAGTCTTGGCCTGAAGAAGAAGTTGTATTTAGTGAAAACGGTGTAATCGATGTATCTCAACACTCGAGGGAAACACCTAGCTGTCCTATAGTCGTTACGCTCGATGTCGCTAACTTTGCTGTATCTCGAACTTTGGTCGATAATAGAAGCTCTAGCAATATTATCGTTTACTCGACTCTTATGCGAATGAATTTACATGATAAATTATTGCTTGATCCTATTCGAACCTTTCTTACAGGTTTTGGTGGAGCTGAAGTTTACGCGTAGGGTCGTATTCGACTTATGACCTCGATGGGTACACTCCCTTGACGCGCCACGCGCGAAATCGAGTACCTTGTGGTCAATATGCCTTCCGCTTACAACATCATTTTTGATCGGCCGGGATTGATCGAGTTTCGAGCTATCATCTCTACATACCACCAAATGGTGAAACTATCCACCCCAGCAGGGATCGGAGAGTTGTGAAGCGATATCCCAACATCCTGGGCTTGCTACTCCATCTCGATGGAAAAGGTTAAATAACCTACCGGAAAACAAGTTCCCCTACTCATCGCCAATCCCATGATCGAAGACGAACTCGAGGACCCTGATGCAGTCGATCCAGAAAACTCCAAAAAGATGTGCACGTTGCACGCCGCCAAAAGAAAAAGCAGGAAGACAAGAAACTCGAATCTACTGAAGAGCTCAAAGAAATTTAACTCATACCTAGACAAACCGAAAAGATCACCCGCATTGGAGCTGGTCGAAAAGGCAAAGAACAATGCTTGCTAATCCAGTTTCTCCGAGATAACATCGATGTTTTTGCTTAGAGCGCTGCTGATGTAACGCCCCGATTTTCAGACAGTCAGGTACGCTCGACACGTGTGGGTTTCGAGCGTTAGGATTTTATTTTATTATTTTCGCTTAGTTAATTTAAATGTGTTACATTAATTTTTATAAATTGCGTGCAACATGAATATGTGGAAATATATGAAATATGTGGCAACTTGAGAATCATTGTATCATTGGAATTTAATTATTACATGAACTAATTGTTCAATTTGATTTAATTGCTAAATTGACCTTAAATGTTCATTTCTTTCAATTGAGGGGCCTAATCGCATGAAAACCTTTTGGACTTAATTGATCACTTTCCAAACCTTTTATACTTAATTGCATGACTTATAAAACTAGAGGATTGAATCACAATTATTACATATTTCCCCAATCATACCGATATATGCATCTCTCCCTTGTTCCTTATTTCATTTCATCAAGAATCATCTTCCATTCTTCTCTCTTCCTTACCGAACCAAAACCTCCATGAAGGGAGAAGAGATGTCATCAATTCATCAAGTTTTTCCAAGGGAATTCCATGCTTAGGAGCTCAATCATCTAGCTTCATCACCTTCCTCTTTTTATTTCTCATTCAAGGTATATATGATCATCCATATGATTTCTTGATAATTATGCATGAAGCTAGGGTTAGTGTTTAAGCTTGCCAACTTGATTACTTGATGCTAGACATATGATTTCATGCTTTTAGCTTGAATTTAGGATTGAATTCTTGAAGGACATAAGATTATATGATGAAATTATATATATACTCAAGTTGGTGATTATGATGATTAAATCATGGATTGTGTGTTTATATTGGGTATTATTGCACTATATGCATCTATACATGTCTCCCTTCATGAATTATAACATATGGGATTGAAATATGTGAATTTGAGGGGATTTGGGAGCTTGGCCGTAGCTCCCCTGTTCTTCTCCCCTGTTTCTGCATCTTCTGTAAGACGGGAACGGCCCTTCCCGTTCCCTTTGTAAACAAGGAACGGCCGTTCCCATAATTTGAATAGTGCAGGGCGGCGAGGACGGGAACGACCGTTCCCATTTTGGCTTGCAAGCCGGAACGGCCGTTCCCAGCTTCGGGAGCAGTTTCGGGAGTGGGGAAACGGCCCTTCCCATTTTGTATGAAAACCTGGAACGGCCGTTCCCATACCCCTGGAAGTGCAGAAACATTCTGCACAAAATTACAATTTTGGCTCCTCGTTCCAATGGCCTATTTGATCCCGAATTGCTATTATATGATTGATTATATGTCGAAACAACATGTTTTCATGCTACATTGTGTATTGCTCGATGTCTCGTGTATGATTATGCCGTGCGTCATTTTAGGGTATAACATGATTGAATTGTGGTCTCATGCACGCACATTGTCTCGTTTCATGTCCAGTGATTCTCCAGGGCGGAGATTGTCGAGCATGAGCACGTTCACGCGTTCACGAGTCGTGTGTCGCCTGTCAGGTGAGGTTTAATTTCTAGTTACATAGAACCCGTATATCCTTTATGTGATATTTCGGCCAAAAGGTATTTATATTTATAATTTCCATAAACTATGGACCACGATTGATAGCTACATTGTATCAAGTCATGTTTCAAGCAAGCAAGCCATGATTGTCCATGTTCATGATTTCAAGTATGTTTAGGCGAGTAGCATGATCGTTCGTGATGGGCCCGAGGGTAGTGACTAGAGCCAACCGGGAAAGCAAGGGCTGACGGGTAACTCTGGCGCTATCCTCACCACATTTGGGGTCACCCCTGAATCCACTAGGAGATTAGTGGAGGAAGGAGCTCCGGGCTTAGGGATTCATGTACCCTCTGCTCACCATGTCGTGGATGGTGAAGGCTAGCTACCTTCCCATCATTGGAGGGAGAAGGAGACTGGGGACGAGTCCGGCACCACGGATGCGCCTCGGGTTATTTCATGATTGTTACTCCATGAACGTGTTACCTGATTACACTATTGCACGATAGCACAATAATTGATTGCATGATCACCTATTGATTAATAAACAAGCAAGCATGTTCATGTTCATTTGGAGAAAGGTTGGAGACGCCCTCACTCGCCGGGGCCATGTATTGATTGATTGCATGATAATGAACAAGTAATTAATATGGACCGTTGTATTCTCGGGCGAAGCTATGTTATTATTGAACTCCTATATTTATCTTTTATAAACCTTTACCCGAGAATATAACTTGCATGTTATCTGTGCTAATATGTATGTAAACCCCTCACTCGGTCTTCACAGACTGACGCCTCCACCTTTCAGGTATTGCAGGTGCACGCTAGGCGGGAGTGAGTCGAGTCGGGTCCAGTTCATATAGTCGTGTCATCCGTGGTTCGTGCATTTAAATATTTTGTTGTTGTTAGTTGAAGATGATAAGGTATGGATATGTAATTTTTGAATATGTTTATTGGAAAATGGAAATGATTGGTAATAATAGTTTATGCTTCCGCTTTGTCTTATTGCATGTTTTAGTTATCCCGCCTAGCTTGTCAAGTATTGCATTGTCACCCGTTCGCTATAGGTTGGTTCATGTACGGATTGACCATTTCGTATGTGAATTAATCTATAGTGCGGGGGTGTGGCACCTCCACGTGTACCGGGGTGCTACATCTGAGGTGGTATCAGAGCCCGGTTGCAAAACCGAGGTTCTAGTGTCGTGTCGTGTCAAGTTTAGGTCGTACGGCGTAGGAATTACGTGGTAATCTGAGAGTCCTGCATAGTATTTGAAATTTCTTGGCTACTTGGACTCCTTGAATTACCTGAAATACCTGATAACTTGTACTTTATATTAATTCATGCTATTAATTACCATTGAGTGATCTTGAATTGTTTGGAATTGATGTGACCAACGTGTTTATTTTAAATATTTTGGAACACTTGTTTCCATTTATATTAAATTCTTGTTATCGGTATCCATTATTGGCTCGACGTGTTATATTTCAAGCATTGGTAGATTAATTGTTGCATTATATATTAAATTCTTGTTGGTATTAATTATGTGACAATTACGTGATATGAACACGCTTCACCCACATGCATTTGTTTGCAAAGCAAGTTGTGAGTGACAGGTTTCGAGAAATACATAAATTAAGGCCGGAGGATTTGAAGACTTAAGAGACCAATCCACCGCTTGGATCAAGTTGCAATTTGGGCGAGCTAGGAAGGGATACCGGAACTGAGCCCAACCTTTCTACGGTGTCAGGTTCTTTAATGCATTCATAAGCACGTGCATCGTAATTGTTAATTAAATTATTTCTCACTTATAAATATTGTTCCAATTATATTTGGAATTTCCTACTTGATGTCTTGAATACATGATTGAATTATTTACTTTCTTTATATTCCTTATTCATATGTATATACTTTCAAGTGATGTAATTGCATTAACATGTTGCATTTTAAATTAGTGGCAATATGTGCAGTAACACTTTAATTATCATGCATTATTTAGTGTTTATTGTCAATAGGCTTTTCGGATGTTCTGCATAATCGTTGCTCCTATTTCTACCATTTGAATTTTAAGGAAGGGATCTCGAATTAGAGGGCGCCATGGTGGTAACCGGGTAAATTGATTTGGATTGAGAAGTTTAGAAAATCTTGGGGCTGTGAGAAGAATATTTCTTCGTCATCAGTCATCACCTTTTGCAATTAACTTATCCGATTCTACTCCAAGTCCAAAGATATTCCGAGAATCCGGTTGATCCATGATCGTGGACTATTCTGGAGTTTGCGCAGGCATTTGAGGAACTCGTCATCCTTGTATTGTCATGTTTCCTTCACTCAGAGCGGGAAATAGTGAGGTACTCGAGTTCAAGTGGGTTAAGAAAAAGGATGTCCAACTTTACGAATCATTTACATTTGATGGGCTGGATTACTCTTTATATGATTGTGTATACCTGATGGAGAAGGGTAAACCCCATCCCTATATTGGGAAGATTATTGGGATCTGGGAAAATGATGATAAGTTCAAGCAGATAAATGTTCAGTGGGCCTTTTAACCTTCAGAAACTAATTAGCATTTCGGAATTTCAGCAAGGATAGGAGAATGAACTTCTCTACTTTGGGTTTTGGTGTTAACCTTACAAGTATCAAGTCTCTGGAGGCATTAGGTGAATGTAGGATGTTGAAGAATTTTAAACATCAAATCAAAGTGGCGATAGTCCGGGAGCTTCAAGTTGGGTGAGTATGTGGATCACAGAAAGAATTAGAAAGAAATCATCGATCAACATTTTGAGTAACAACCAGTAGGACGAGGAAAAGGTTACGGGAATTGAATTAGCAGAGAAGCTTGCAAGTGGGAAAGAACAGAAGGAACCAAAGGATAAGAAAATTTCCATTTTCTTAAGGGGGAGAGCCGGTCTGGGAATGGATTAAATCGGAAGCTGGACAACATTCAGGAGAGTAGGGAATCCTCTATCAGAACCATGTGAAAGAAGTTTTCAATAAGTTAAGCTCTCCTCCCTCTTACACAAAGAAAAGTCTCATCATCGACAGTACCTTGGTACTATTACCATCTTCAGGAAAGGGGTACACTGTCTGCAATCCTCCGACAAACTCAGGATAGCATTTGACTCAGTAAATGGAAAAAGGGATCCGATCCGGCTAAATTTGGATAGTAAATCTTGAATCTTGATCCCTCGTGCTATCCAGAGTGTTTATCATAAGTGGAATGGAAGAAAGTGGGAAGTAGAGGGCAAATGGATAACCAAGTTAATCCGACAAGAGTTGTCTTACGAAGTTATTACTTATACCCTAGAGATGTCTGGGATGGTACACGGTACTCTCATTCGTGCTGTTGTAGTCGCCTTCATAAATATATCAGTCTACTATAAACGCTTCAGAAAGACGGAGGACTGGGTGATCCTCTCTTTCAAGACATTTCGTGGAATTGTTGGGTAGGTTATCAAATTTCAGGGATCAAATGGAAGACGTGTTACTAGGACTTGATTTCTTCGGTATCTATACAAGTGTGCTTGCTGAATTACTCTCACGGGACGACGACCTTGATTCCTTTATTGCAAATGTCCGCCGTATTGTTAACTAAGGGAGTAAGAGCTCAACTTTCAGATTGCAACCAAGGAGTCAGGAATGCTGCTTCGGAAAAAGGTTTACTTTAAGTACTGAGATTGGAGAAATGGTAACACCTGTTTCGCTGCTCGTTGGACAAGAGCTTGCTTGGAACACAAAGTCAGTCTTTTAAGTTGGAACGGGCAATTACACTCTAACCAGAATATCAGGGTGTTCCCAATTCTGGAATTGGAAAGTAAATGTGAAAATCAGTGCAAGAATGGTTCAACCGGCAAATCTGTAATTCAGACGGGTCTGAAGGTGTGGTGATTAATGATGATTTACGGATTATGTTAGAACATAAGCGCAAGGGCAGAGATGATTATCAGAACTGGGAATATCAAACCGTAACGGTATCCCGCGGGGGGGGGAAAATCTCAACTAAAGGAATCAAGTTTTCAACCGAATTAACTCCGTTCCGGAACGTCAATCTTCGGTGAACGGTACACCTAATCATGCATACCACGTGCATTATTCCTTTCTCATTATCATTATTTTGTTAATTCTATATATGGCTCCTTGTTGTTATTAATTATTTATTATTAATTCGTTAGTCTTGTATATGATTCCTTGTTTATTAATAATTGTTACGTGAACAATTACTTGCGTAAATAATAATTTTATCTGATCCTTGTGTATTAACTGTAAGTAGGTACCTAAGTGCTCGCTTGAATTTTATTTCGTGTGCGTGAGAGACGGGGATTCTCTCAAGGTTGTCAAGAGACGGGGTTCTCTTGTTACTTGTTCGAGAGACGGGGCTCTTTCGTTAATTGTTTGAGAGACGGGGCACTCTCAGTATTTCCAACTACTTGTCAACTTGTTTTAGTGGACAGGTTAGATTTTCTTTCGAGTGATTAGAATCCGGGAAGTTGAGGGTCGTGACCTCAATCATTGGAAGACTTTGTGGAATGAAGATCTCTTTCAAACTAATCCCTGACGGGGAGTAGCTAATCCGCGTGGGATGAACATGTAAGAGCCAATTAAAATTTCAGGAATTCAGGACATGGAATCCGAGGACGGATTCTCTTAAGGGGGAGAGAGTTGTAACGCCCCGATTTTCAGACAGTCAGGTACGCTCGACACGTGTGGGTTTCGAGCGTTAGGATTTTATTTTATTATTTTCGCTTAGTTAATTTAAATGTGTTACATTAATTTTTATAAATTGCGTGCAACATGAATATGTGGAAATATATGAAATATGTGGCAACTTGAGAATCATTGTATCATTGGAATTTAATTATTACATGAACTAATTGTTCAATTTGATTTAATTGCTAAATTGACCTTAAATGTTCATTTCTTTCAATTGAGGGGCCTAATCGCATGAAAACCTTTTGGACTTAATTGATCACTTTCCAAACCTTTTATACTTAATTGCATGACTTATAAAACTAGAGGATTGAATCACAATTATTACATATTTCCCCAATCATACCGATATATGCATCTCTCCCTTGTTCCTTATTTCATTTCATCAAGAATCATCTTCCATTCTTCTCTCTTCCTTACCGAACCAAAACCTCCATGAAGGGAGAAGAGATGTCATCAATTCATCAAGTTTTTCCAAGGGAATTCCATGCTTAGGAGCTCAATCATCTAGCTTCATCACCTTCCTCTTTTTATTTCTCATTCAAGGTATATATGATCATCCATATGATTTCTTGATAATTATGCATGAAGCTAGGGTTAGTGTTTAAGCTTGCCAACTTGATTACTTGATGCTAGACATATGATTTCATGCTTTTAGCTTGAATTTAGGATTGAATTCTTGAAGGACATAAGATTATATGATGAAATTATATATATACTCAAGTTGGTGATTATGATGATTAAATCATGGATTGTGTGTTTATATTGGGTATTATTGCACTATATGCATCTATACATGTCTCCCTTCATGAATTATAACATATGGGATTGAAATATGTGAATTTGAGGGGATTTGGGAGCTTGGCCGTAGCTCCCCTGTTCTTCTCCCCTGTTTCTGCATCTTCTGTAAGACGGGAACGGCCCTTCCCGTTCCCTTTGTAAACAAGGAACGGCCGTTCCCATAATTTGAATAGTGCAGGGCGGCGAGGACGGGAACGACCGTTCCCATTTTGGCTTGCAAGCCGGAACGGCCGTTCCCAGCTTCGGGAGCAGTTTCGGGAGTGGGGAAACGGCCCTTCCCATTTTGTATGAAAACCTGGAACGGCCGTTCCCATACCCCTGGAAGTGCAGAAACATTCTGCACAAAATTACAATTTTGGCTCCTCGTTCCAATGGCCTATTTGATCCCGAATTGCTATTATATGATTGATTATATGTCGAAACAACATGTTTTCATGCTACATTGTGTATTGCTCGATGTCTCGTGTATGATTATGCCGTGCGTCATTTTAGGGTATAACATGATTGAATTGTGGTCTCATGCACGCACATTGTCTCGTTTCATGTCCAGTGATTCTCCAGGGCGGAGATTGTCGAGCATGAGCACGTTCACGCGTTCACGAGTCGTGTGTCGCCTGTCAGGTGAGGTTTAATTTCTAGTTACATAGAACCCGTATATCCTTTATGTGATATTTCGGCCAAAAGGTATTTATATTTATAATTTCCATAAACTATGGACCACGATTGATAGCTACATTGTATCAAGTCATGTTTCAAGCAAGCAAGCCATGATTGTCCATGTTCATGATTTCAAGTATGTTTAGGCGAGTAGCATGATCGTTCGTGATGGGCCCGAGGGTAGTGACTAGAGCCAACCGGGAAAGCAAGGGCTGACGGGTAACTCTGGCGCTATCCTCACCACATTTGGGGTCACCCCTGAATCCACTAGGAGATTAGTGGAGGAAGGAGCTCCGGGCTTAGGGATTCATGTACCCTCTGCTCACCATGTCGTGGATGGTGAAGGCTAGCTACCTTCCCATCATTGGAGGGAGAAGGAGACTGGGGACGAGTCCGGCACCACGGATGCGCCTCGGGTTATTTCATGATTGTTACTCCATGAACGTGTTACCTGATTACACTATTGCACGATAGCACAATAATTGATTGCATGATCACCTATTGATTAATAAACAAGCAAGCATGTTCATGTTCATTTGGAGAAAGGTTGGAGACGCCCTCACTCGCCGGGGCCATGTATTGATTGATTGCATGATAATGAACAAGTAATTAATATGGACCGTTGTATTCTCGGGCGAAGCTATGTTATTATTGAACTCCTATATTTATCTTTTATAAACCTTTACCCGAGAATATAACTTGCATGTTATCTGTGCTAATATGTATGTAAACCCCTCACTCGGTCTTCACAGACTGACGCCTCCACCTTTCAGGTATTGCAGGTGCACGCTAGGCGGGAGTGAGTCGAGTCGGGTCCAGTTCATATAGTCGTGTCATCCGTGGTTCGTGCATTTAAATATTTTGTTGTTGTTAGTTGAAGATGATAAGGTATGGATATGTAATTTTTGAATATGTTTATTGGAAAATGGAAATGATTGGTAATAATAGTTTATGCTTCCGCTTTGTCTTATTGCATGTTTTAGTTATCCCGCCTAGCTTGTCAAGTATTGCATTGTCACCCGTTCGCTATAGGTTGGTTCATGTACGGATTGACCATTTCGTATGTGAATTAATCTATAGTGCGGGGGTGTGGCACCTCCACGTGTACCGGGGTGCTACAGCTGAACTCGTGGGAGTCGACAGGAAGGTGATCGAGCATTAACTAAACGTCGATCCATCCTACAAACCGTCAAGCAGAAACTCCATCCCCAAAGTGATTCTCGGAACGCAATAATCGAGCAAGAAGTAAACAAACTCCTCGATGCCAGATACATTATGCCCATCCAGTATGTCGAATGGCTCTACAACGTTGTACTTGTCCCAAAGGCAGGAGGGAAGTGGCGAATTTGCAATAATTTCACCGATTTGAACAAGACATGCTTAATGGATCCATACCCGCTGCCCAGGATCGACCAGTTGGTCGACTCCACAGCCGAGTGCGAACGGTTGAGCATGATGGATGCCTTTCAAGGGTACTATCAAATTTTCATGGCTCTCGAAGATCAGTCGAAGATAACCTTTGTGGTCTTCAACGGTATCTACTACTTTAAAGTTATGCCGTTCGGACTCAAAAATACGGGAGTAACATACCAAAGAATGGTGAACAAAGTTTTCGAATCAGAAATCGGAGACACGGTCGAAGTATATGTTGATGGCATGCTCGTCAAGAGTGAGAAAACAACCGACCATCTCGATCATTTGAAGAGGGCATTCAACCTCCTCAAAAAGTATAACCTTAAACTTAATCCTGCCAAGTGTACGTTCGGAGTCGATGGGGGAAAGTTTCTCGGATACATGGTCAGTCAACGAGGGATCGAAGCTAACCCCGCAAAGATACAAGCCATTCAACTCTTCTCAAAGCCCAACTCGATCCGTGATGTACAACGTTTGGTTGGTAGAATCACCTCACTCAATTGATTCATTTCTCGATCTTCCGAGAAAAACCTGTCATTCTTCAAAATCCTCCGCAACATCAAAGCTTTCGAGTGGACGCCTGAATGCGATCAAGCCCTTGAAGATATCAAAACGTACCTAACTTCCCCACCTTTACTTGCGAAGCCATTCGATCGTGAACCCCTATACCTGTACCTAGCAGTTTCGCCCGAGACAATTAGCTCGGTGCTTGTCATGATCCGAGATTGAAAGCACCTCTCTGTCTACTCGTCAGTAAGATTCTCCATGGTCCCGAGGTTCGATACCTCGAAATCGAAAAATTTGCCCTTGCTGTGGTCTACGCCTCTCGAAAACTGTGACCGTACTTCCAGGCTCACCCAATAATCATCCTGATGGACCAACCACTCAAAACAGTTATGGAAAAACCTGAAGTATCAGGGAGACTCACCAAATGGGCCATCGTGCTTGGACAATTCAAAATTTTCTACTGCCCTCGAGTATCTTACTAAGCTCAGATCCTAGCATATTTTCTTCTTGAGAAATACACTCCCACTGACCTCGAACACGACGATTCTGTCTGGACTCTTGCCATCGATGGCTCTTCGACCTCTGCGGGGGGAGGGGGGAGCCGGCATATCCCTCTCCAACACCAAAGGACAAGAGATCGAATACGCCATCGCACTCGAGTTCCCAGCGACAAACAATGAAGCAGAGTATGAAGCTCTTTTGGCCGAGTTGAGGATATCGAAAATGCAGAATATCAAGAAGCTCACAGCCATTACCGACTCGCAGTTGATCGCAGGTTAAATTAATGGAGATTATGAAGCTCGAGAAGAATCGATGATAAAATATCTTACTCTAGCAAAAAAGGCAATATCAGAATTCGAAGAGTTTGAGCTCTATCAGGTACCTCGAGAGGAAAACATTCCAGCAGACGCCCTATCGAAATTTGCCAGTGGATCACAAGGGACAACCAATCAATCCATAACTTTTATGACATCCTCCAAACGGTCGATTGACGCATCTGCACCAGAGATCAACTCGATAGATGCTGCTGAGCCTTGTTGGCTCAATAACCTGGTGCTCTATCTTCGAGATGACACTCTGTCGAAGGACCCAGCGGAAGCAAGAAAGATCAAATACCACGCCTTAGACTACTTCTTCGACCAAGAGGATCGATTGTACAAACGATCCTTCATCGGCCCCACTAAGCGATGCCTCCGACCATCCCAAGGTCAGGAAATATTAGCTGAAATTCATGAAAGAACGTGTGGAAACCATTCAGGTGGTCGATCTCTAGCACAAAAGGCAACTCGAGCTGGCTTCTTTTGGCCCACCCTACGCAAGGACGCGTTTGAATTTGTGAAGAAATGTGACCGGTGCTAGAAACACGCCAACCTGTCCCATCAACATCCTGCTGAAATTGTTAGGAATAGTGCCCTAGAAAGCCGATTGTATATCCGCTTTGTGCTTTTCCTTATTGTAATCACAGACAATCTTTGAATGAAATAACGAATTGAGGCAACACTTCTTTATATGCTCTTGTTTGGTATGCGTTTACTTTATCTGTGCATGTATGAGAACTCCCCTAATCCTGATGACTTTAGGACTCTGCCATTTAGGTGAAATGGTTCATGAAACGAGCCCTATATCACATAAGTCATGATTAGTAAAATACTCCAAGCCGATGAGTCCTACAGACAGTGGGAGTGTCAACCTGACTCCTCTAAGGCTTGCTTGTGGGATCACGCCCTTAAGAAGGACCACCTTGTTTCATGGAGGTAGAAAGTGTATAGTTGATACGTGCGTGATACATAAGGGTGCTTACTTTAATAAGTGAGTTCACTGAGGCGCCCCGTGTGAGAACATTCCTAAATGGGAAAGGAAGTTTCTATTTCAGGAAATGGAAACTTCCAGATTAGGAAATATCTCACGAGTCATTGATGTGATTAATTGATCCTTAGACTTGAGGTTCCTTGTCACTTTATGAGTTAACTCTGTAGTCTTAGGTATAAGCTTTAAAGGGTGTCGCCTTAGACAATTGATTCAAGGCTTATGCTGGGGCTGCACAAGTGACTCATGAAAGTGAATGAGAATCAAGATAGGACCTACACTTGCATTTGCAAGGTGATCTCTTATTGTGTAAGTCATTCATATGCCATATGGAGTCCTTGGCCAAGGCAGTAGATCAAGACATCAAGAAAAGGGTTTCTTGGATTGAGATCAAATGGATATGAAATGCACTTAGCTTTAAGACCGGATTATTAGGGTTCTGATTATTCCCTTGCCCTAGATCTTGGTTGAGAGATAGTAAGTAGGAGGATTGTATCTCACATGAATCAATGACTTAAAGGTTCTGTCGAATCCGAACATTCCAATTCAGCTAGGGGTTAAACACCTATTGCTAGACTATGGTCGTTTAATCTGTGGACTGATTAATTAATTAGTAAATTAATTAATTAGGGTCACTGCTAATTGAATTGAGAACCTAGAGGGTCACACACAACAACTTGGTTACATGAGTTGAGGCTTGAAAATGATTAAACAAGTTAATCGGGCCAAGAGGGTTCCACACGTGTGAAATCACACGTGTGGCTCACGTGAGTGACACGTGTCACTGTGACACGTGTCACACACGTGTGTATATATATATTATATATATTAAATAATTAATTAGTTAATTATTTAATAGACTTTGGTTTAATTTTGAATTAAAAGGAAAGTCTAATTTTGGAGAAAATAATCTGGTTAATTAATTATGAATTAATTAATTAGATAAAAATAAGTTATTTATTTTATAATAAATAAAGTATAAAATTATCCAAAAATAGTTTGGATATTTTTAGCTCTCTTAAAAGTTGACTAGAATTAGAATTCAAAGTCAAAGTTGGAAAATACTTGATGATCAAGTAATAGGAGAGAGAGGAACCAAATCCTTGTCCAATAAGGATTTGGATCGGCACTCCCTCCTATATATAGGGGAGCTCGAGCTCCCCTTTAGAGCTAATAGACAATTCTTGGTTCATGTGTTGAACACCTTCCTTTCTCCAAGATTAAATTAAACCCTAGGTTAAGCCTAAACACTAACTAGAGAACTAGCATCCTTACTAGTTAGATTGTGATCAAGTTGGTGGACTTTCTCTAGAGACTTCAAGTTAGAAGTTTGAAGATTCGAGCTTTACCAAGGAGAGGGGATCAAGCCGCGAGAAGAGCGTTCTTGGGTGGCTTGAAACGCTTCAAGAAAGAATAAAAGAAAAGTAAGTTTTCTATCTTTACGAATTTGGTAACACGATTGCGAGTTCAAGGTCCTTTTGTTGGGAAAATTTTTTAAATTCCGCTGCTTTCTGATTCGTGTTTTCCAACAAGTGGTATCAGAGCCACCTCGTTAATCGTGTTTCTGATTCGTCTCAATTATACTGAATTTGGTAGAAATTCTTAGGCTTGATGCGATTGAGTATTTGTAATTGTTTTAGAAAGCCTGAATTACGAAACTGTATTTTTTCTTGAAAGTTTATGAAAATTGGTTTTTACAAAATTTAATTTTTGAAAACTGTTTTAGATTTGAAACTGTATAAACTGTTTTTGGATTTCTTGGATTGGTTTTGCTTTTGAACGAAAACACGAAACGAAAACCCGGATCGCGACGAACACGCGAAACCCCGCGCGCGAAGGCGTCGCGCGCGCGGGCTTCGCGCGCACCGCCCGCCTGTGCTAGGCGTGCGCAAGGGCAACCGCCCAGGCCTGGCCGGGACAGACCGGCCAGCCGCCCAGCTCCTCCCGCACGCCTGTGCGGGAGCCTTCCGGGCGCGCCCCAGGGCGGCCGAGACTGGCCGCCCACCCCGCCCGCATGCTTGCGGGAAAGCCGCGCGCAGCAGCGCGCGCACTCGCGCGGCCTTGGCCGGGCGCTGCGCGCGCCGCGTGCGTGCGGTCTTCTCCGCGTACGGGTCCCGTTTTCGCGATCCGGCCTTTTCGTATTTCGTGCAATCCAGTCCCAATTTTATTTTTAATTTTAAAATTTTGTTTTTGAATATTTATTTTAATTTTGAATAAAACTTAAAATTGGGATTTTTTGAGAAATTGAAACGGTTTATATTTTTGGGAAAAATACATCTTGATAAAATTATTAATTTTCAGAAATTAATTGGAATTTTATTTGTTTTGGTAATTTGGGATTTATTGAAAACTTTTATAAATAAGACTCGCATCAAGTCGTGTTTTAAGCTATTAGAGCTTAAAGCGAGAATTTTAATTTATTGGTTAAATTTAAATTCTTGCAAAAGCATGTTAGGTGATCATGGGTTTAGAGCTATGTATGGTTTTAATTTATGCACATGGATGGTTTAAATTGGGGTTGGAGCCCTATAGTTGCGTTTTTCAATTGAGGTTGGAGCCTCACTTATGTGCATACTGTTATGTGATTTATTATGTGGCTTTCCATATTACTGTTTTTGAGGCCGGGGTATGCCCCGTGTAATTGTCTAAGGCCAATATGAAGATTGAGCCTTATTATTTTATGTCTTTTTCTTTTTATTGTAATTTGAGAGTAGAGATAGGTGGTGAGGTTTTATTTTCATTTTGGAGACAATGCACCCATGGAGTAAGATGGACCACATTCAAGTAACAAGGAGGCCATAAGTGAAGACCCCTCAAAATGTTAGGGAGGGGAATCTCAATTGTTAAATGTAATAGAGATAGGGCTCGTTTTTGTTACCGCTTTCCCTTATGTGATTTGAACTGTTTATGTGGCATGTATGTTAGAACTTGTGATTGTGGAGTGGCTCCCACATATCACGCATAAGATAGGTAGAACCCATGATCATTACATGTTAGTATCATGCTAGGACATGTTATCTGTTTATGTGCTTGTTTGAAATGCATTTAAGTGTACTTGCATTAATCAAGACTAATAAAATTGGATAACATATATGTTGGTGAGGTCGAACCGGACAACTCT
The DNA here is from genome assembly GCA_037501455.1 of Lantana camara. Taxonomy (NCBI): domain Eukaryota; kingdom Viridiplantae; phylum Streptophyta; class Magnoliopsida; order Lamiales; family Verbenaceae; genus Lantana; species Lantana camara. The sequence continues at coordinate 20,380,138 of CM074855.1, read as the reverse complement.
CCGGTTGATTCGAAAATTCCCATTAAATATTAAGCTAATTTCGAACAAATAGGTGTTTAATTCGAGATGCAAATTTTGAATTAAATTCCTAGCATTCCATCAATAGGTTTTAAGTTTAGTAAGTAAAGCTAGTTATTGTCCGCGAGTCGTGGGATAGCTAGTGGAGCTTATTAGTTCTTAGTTACCTAATTAATCATTTCAAATGATCAATATTTCGTGGTCAATTTTAGCAAGGGCGATGTCCGCGAGTCGTGGGTCGTTCGAACTAAGTTTTGGTCATGATCTTATGATTGATGGGTCTAGCTTAACGCCTAAGTAAATATGGATGTCGCACGAGTCGTGGGTCCATATTGAAAGATAGGTGATGCAAAAACAATTACTAAGAGTTCTAAAGGTGTTAGAATTGGTAAGTTGTACCTACCTAGGGTTCTTACTTAGAATGTCCGCGAGTCGTGGGTTCGAGGTAAAATGCCTAGGATCTTAGTACCCATTGGGAAACGTGTTCCTCTTAGATCTTTGGGAATTCTAGATCTTTGAAAAACAGTGGGAGCTACAATAGATTAAAGACCTTATCTTTTGTATATCGTTATAATTCAGCATGCTCACTAGTTCTCTGTTTTACCATTTAGGTCGTAGATTCTGTGATTCTCTACGTGTTTTGAAATGGCAACCAAAAACCCTCTTGTATCGACCCTCGAGTCAAACAAGTTGACTGGTCCCAACTATTCTGATTGGCTGAGGAATCTAAAAATCATTTTAGATTCTGAGAAGAGAACTTATGTTCTCTTCGAAGGGGAGCCTAGTCCCGAAGGGGAGGCTCCCACTCGGGCCGAGCGGGATGCGATTCAGAAGTGGAAGGATGATAATCTCCAAGCCCGTTGCCTTATGTTGGCTAACATGTCTCCGGACTTGCAAAGGCAACATGAGGCCATGGAATTTGCTTGGGAGATTTACGACCACTTAGAGCAGCTTTACCGCCCTCATGAACGTGTTACAAGGTATAACACTTCAAAGGAATTATTCCACTTGAGAATGAGGGAAGGTTCGAGTGTCCATGAATATGGACTCAAGTTTCTTGCCCTTACTGAGAAACTTGCTTCCATGGACATGCCACTGAAAGATGAGCTTTCAGTGGATTTGTTGCTAGCTTCGCTCCCACCATCATTCAACCCATTTGTCCTTAACTTCAACATGAATCATGCTGGTGCTACTGTAGCTGAGCTGATTAGTCAGCTTGTGACTGCTGAAAGCACGATCAAGAAGGACAATAAGGTTTTGATGGTGAATGCTCCATCTTCCTCTTCTGGGCCTTCTAAAGGTAAGGGCAAGAAAGCCCAAAAGAAGAAGAAGAAACCCCTTAGGCCCACTGGTGGCATTTCGAAGGGGAAGGCCCAAAAGAAGAAGCGTGATCAGAAAGAGGATGTTTGCTTCCATTGTGGCAAAGCGGGACATTGGAGGAGAAACTGCCGAGAGTACAAGGCTACTCTAAAGAAAGGTATCTTTCTCGTTGAAGTAAATCTTTCTATTAATTCTAGTTCTTGGGTACTTGATACCGGTTGTGGAACTCATATCTGTAATGATGTACAGATGCTAAGTGATGTTCAACAACTAAAAGAAGGAGAATGTGTCTTGAAGATCGGCGATGGCTCAAACGTTGAAGCTCGAGCTTTAGGCACAATTAGATTAGATTTAGGTAGTTTTGAGTTAGTATTAAATAAAGTCCTTTATGTACCGAGCATTATTTGTAATATAATTTCAGTTCCAATATTAGATTGTGAAGGTTATGAAACTTATATTAAGAATGGTAAATATTTTATCAAACGGAACAACTCTTCCATTCATATCGGTACTCTAAGTAATGGACTTTACCTAACTCAAAATATCAATATTATGAATATACAACGAGAAACAAAGCGTAAGAGAGATGACAAAGTTTCAGCTCCCTTATGGCACGTTAGATTAGGACACATCTCCAAGAACAGAATTAGCAAGATAAACACTTTAGGATCATTCTCTGAAAATGATCTTAAAGAGTTAACTTCTTGCGAATCCTGTCTCAAAGGAAAAATGTCCAAAGTCCCTTTTAAGGGAACTGTGGAACGTGCCACTAAGGTTTTGGATTTGATCCATACTGATGTTTGTGGACCGCTTAGTGTAAGCACTAGAAACAATCATCAGTACTTCATAACCTTTACTGATGACTTTAGTCGGTATGGTTATGTATACTTAATGAAGTATAAATCTTAAGCTTTGAAGAAATTCTTAGAATTTCAAAAGGAGGTTGAGAACCAAACTGGTCACAAGATAAAAGCACTTCGATCTGATCGAGGAGGCGAATATCTTAGTGAAGAATTCCTTAATCATTTCAAAGATAATGGGATTATCTCTCAGTGGACTCCTCCGGGAACTCCTCAGCTTAATGGAGTTTCTGAGAGAAGGAATCGAACCCTACTTGATATGGTTCGTTCCATGATGAGTTTCACTGACTTACCACCTTCTTTCTGGGGTTATGCCCTAGAAAGTGCAGCAAAGATTTTGAATCTCGTTCCCTCTAAGTCAGTCCCTAAAACGCCCTATGAAATGTGGCATGGTAAAATCCATAGTTATTCTTACTTAAGAATTTGGGGTTGTCCTACTTACGTGAAGAGGACAGTGGGAGATAAGTTAGAATATCGTTCTAACTTATGCTACTTTGTAGGTTATCCTAAGGAATCCATAGGATACTACTTCTATGATCAATCTGAGCAAAAGGTGTTTGTTTCCAGAAATGCCACTTTTCTTGAGGAACCGTTCCTTAAAGAAAAGAAAGGAAAGATCATAGAATTAGAAGAAGTACAAAGTAACCCCACGCCACCCACTAAAGAGACGTCCCCTACTGATCAACTACAACCAATCACGAATTTCGATACACATGAAAACCCTCCTCTAAGGCGTTCTGAACGTACTCCTAGACAGCCAGAGAGATGGTATGGATTCTTCCATGAAATCTCTCAAAAGGATAATGATCCTTCAACATATGAGGAGGCACTTTCAGATTCTGACTCTGAACAGTGGATAGAAGCCATGAAATCCGAAATGGATTCCATGAACTCCAACCAAGTTTGGACCTTGGTAGATTTGCCTGATGGGGTCAAACCCATAGGTTGCAAATGGATCTTTAAGAGAAAGCTTGGAGTTGATGGAAGCATTGCAGCCTACAAAGCAAGACTGGTTGCAAAAGGATTCACTCAAAGACCCGGCGTGGACTTTGACCAAACCTTTTCGCCAGTTGTAATGCAAAAATCCATTCGAATCATGCTTGCCATTGCTGCATATTATGACTATGAGATATGGCAAATGGATGTGAAAACTGCCTTTCTCAATGGTGACATTGACAAAGACATTTAGATGGAGCAACCCATAGGTTTCACATTCAGTGGGAGTGAGCAAAAGGTTTGCAAACTCCAAAGATCAATCTATGGATTGAAACAGGCTTCTAGGAATTGGAACATTCGATTTGATGAATCAGTCAAAGCGTTTGGCTTCATCCAAATTTCGAATGAATCATGTGTGTATAGAAAGGAATTGGAGACCTCAGTGCAATTCTTAGTACTTTATGTTGATGACATCCTTCTTATTGGGAATTCGAAGGATGACATGAAAGTGACTAAGTTATGGTTATCGAACCAATTCGAGATGAAAGATCTTGGTGATGCGTCCTATATCCTTGGAATTAAAATCTATAGAGATAGATCTAGAAGGTTAATAGGACTATCACAGTCGATGTACATTGACAAAGTATTGAAGAGATTCAATATGGAGTCAGCAAAGGTTAAGAACCTTCCTATGAGTGTAGGAACGTGTCTTTCAAAGAAGATGTGTCCTAAGACTAACCTTGAGAAGGAGAGAATGACTCATACACCTTATGCATCAGCAATAGGTAGCATAATGTATGCAATGTTATGTACTCGACCGGATGTGGCTTATGCACTTAGTGTAACAAGTCGTTTCCAATCTGACCCTGGAGATGGTCACTGGGCTGCCGTGAAGAATATTCTTAAGTACTTGAAAAGTACTAAAGATTTATTCTTGGTTTACGGAGGTCAGAAAGATCTTAATATCGAAGGATACTGCGATGCAAGCTTTGCATCTGACTTAGATGATTTTAAGTCAATGTCAGGATACATTTTCTGCCTAAACGGCGGAGCAGTGAGTTGGAAGAGTTCCAAGCAGACTACCATTGCAGATTCGACCACTGAGGCCGAATACTTAGCTGCAAATGATGCAGCTAAGGAAGGTGTTTGGATTAGAAACTTCATTCAAGAATTGAATGTTGTTCCTAGCATGAAAGACCCCATTACTGTGTTTTGTGACAACACTGGGCCGGTTGCTCAAGCAAGAGAACCAAGATCTCACCAACGGACCAAGCACATTATGAGGAAGTATCACCTAATCCGTGATATTATCAAAAGAGGAGATGTGCGAATTGAGAGGGTCACATCAGCAGAGAACGTGGAAGATCCACTTACTAAACCCCTTAGTCGAGAAGCTTTCCAAGGTCATCTTCAGAAGATGGGACTTAGAGTAGCTTTAGAATGGCTTTGACGGGCAAGTGGGAGATTGTTAGGAATAGTGCCCTAGAAAGCCGATTGTATATCCGCTTTGTGCTTTTCCTTATTGTAATCACAGACAATCTTTGAATGAAATAACGAATTGAGGCAACACTTCTTTATATGCTCTTGTTTGGTATGCGTTTACTTTATCTGTGCATGTATGAGAACTCCCCTAATCCTGATGACTTTAGGACTCTGCCATTTAGGTGAAATGGTTCATGAAACGAGCCCTATATCACATAAGTCATGATTAGTAAAATACTCCAAGCCGATGAGTCCTACAGACAGTGGGAGTGTCAACCTGACTCCTCTAAGGCTTGCTTGTGGGATCACGCCCTTAAGAAGGACCACCTTGTTTCATGGAGGTGGAAAGTGTATAGTTGATACGTGCGTGATACATAAGGGTGCTTACTTTAATAAGTGAGTTCACTGAGGCGCCCCCTGTGAGAACATTCCTAAATGGGAAAGGAAGTTTCTATTTCAGGAAATGGAAACTTCCAGATTAGGAAATATCTCACGAGTCATTGATGTGATTAATTGATCCTTAGACTTGAGGTTCCTTGTCACTTTATGAGTTAACTCTGTAGTCTTAGGTATAAGCTTTAAAGGGTGTCGCCTTAGACAACTGATTCAAGGCTTATGCTGGGGCTGCACAAGTGACTCATGAAAGTGAATGAGAATCAAGATAGGACCTACACTTGCATTTGCAAGGTGATCTCTTATTGTGTAAGTCATTCATATGCCATATGGAGTCCTTGGCCAAGGCAGTAGATCAAGACATCAAGAAAAGGGTTTCTTGGATTGAGATCAAATGGATATGAAATGCACTTAGCTTTAAGACCGGATTATTAGGGTTCTGATTATTCCCTTGCCCTAGATCTTGGTTGAGAGATAGTAAGTAGGAGGATTGTATCTCACATGAATCAATGACTTAAAGGTTCTGTCGAATCCGAACATTCCAATTCAGCTAGGGGTTAAACACCTGTTGCTAGACTATGGTCGTTTAATCTGTGGACTGATTAATTAATTAGTGAATTAATTAATTAGGGTCACTGCTAATTGAATTGAGAACCTAGAGGGCCACACACAACAACTTGGTTACATGAGTTGAGGCTTGAAAATGATTAAACGAGTTAATCGGGCCAAGAGGGTTCCACACGTGTGAAATCACACGTGTGGCTCACGTGAGTGACACGTGTCACTGTGACACGTGTCACACACGTGTGTATATATATATTATATATATTAAATAATTAATTAGTTAATTATTTAATAGACTTTGGTTTAATTTTGAATTAAAAGGAAAGTCTAATTTTGGAGAAAATAATCTGGTTAATTAATTATGAATTAATTAATTAGATAAAAATAAGTTATTTATTTTATAATAAATAAAGTATAAAATTATCCAAAAATAGTTTGGATATTTTTAGCTCTCTTAAAAGTTGACTAGAATTAGAATTCAAAGTCAAAGTTGGAAAATACTTGATGATCAAGTAATAGGAGAGAGAGGAACCAAATCCTTGTCCAATAAGGATTTGGATCGGCACTCCCTCCTATATATAGGGGAGCTCGAGCTCCCCTTTAGAGCTAATAGACAATTCTTGGTTCATGTGTTGAACACCTTCCTTTCTCCAAGATCAAATTAAACCCTAGGTTAAGCCTAAATACTAACTAGAGAACTAGCATCCTTACTAGTTAGATTGTGATCAAGTTGGTGGACTTTCTCTAGAGACTTCAAGTTAGAAGTTTGAAGATTCGAGCTTTACCAAGGAGAGGGGATCAAACCGCGAGAAGAGCGTTCTTGGGTGGCTTGAAACGCTTCAAGAAAGAATAAAAGAAAAGTAAGTTTTCTATCTTTACGAATTTGGTTACACGATTGCGAGTTCAAGGTCCTTTTGTTGGGAAAATTTTTTAAATTCCGCTGCTTTCTGATTCGTGTTTTCCAACAGAAATAATTCCAATCGAATCAATGTGGCCCTTCTAACAATGGGGTATCGACATCATCAGACCATTTTCGATCGCCACTCGACAAATACAATTCATTATTGTTGTCATCGACTATTTCTCTAAATGGGTCGAGGCACTGGCGGTTCCGAAAATCACCTTTCATGTCATTCAAGACTTCCTATGGAAACACATCATCACACGATTCGGGATTCCTTGAGTCCCTGTATGCGATAATGGTCCCCAATTTCGAAGCTCACAACTATAGGCTTATTGCTCAGACTTCAGGATCAGTCAGAGATTCACGTCGGTCGGACATCCGCAAGCCAATAGACAAGTCGAAGTTACAAATCGAACCATCATTCAGAACCTTTGAAGCCAAGAAGGAACTCTGGGTCGATGAGCTGGAAGGAGTCCTCTGGGCCTATCGAACCACACCAAGGGTTCCGATGGGTCTAACCCCTTTTGCTATGGTATATGGCTCGGAAGCCATGATTCCGGTGGAGATTCTTCACCAATCACCGCAAGTTGCCCATTTCCAACTCGAAAGAAACAATGAGCAAAGGGCATTCGACCTCGATACCATAGAAGAAACCAGGGAGAAGGGACATCAAAGAATGCAATAGTATCGAGTTGTAACAGCTCGGGCCTATAACAAGGACATCCGACCTCTCTACTTCCAGATCAGAGATATGGTACTAAAAAAAGTTGAAGTCACAACGCATGTAGGTAAGCTTGATGAAAACTGGGAAGGACCATATCGAGTCTTCAAGATAGGCAAGAATCGATCGTAGCACCTCGAAGACCTTGATGGAAAACCATTACCTCGATCTTCAAATGGACATAATTTAAAGAAATATTACATGTAGAACTCTCGAGTGTACATCTTTTGATCAATGAAATAACAAGTTGCTCTTCTTTCGATACAAATGTTTTATTCGATCCTATACTTTGGTGTTTTATATTACGTCGCTCGTATCTAGCAAACATCATAAAACTCGAAGGATAATTGTCCAATATCTCGACATCTCCTCGAAAATCAATTGGCATCGATTAAAAACAAACGTTTTATCTAACACATCGAAAGGACATGAAAGTAACAATTCATTGATTAGGAACTTTGAAAATTACAAGAGCAAAAATTGAACAAATGTCTTGAGCAAGCTATTTTCGATCGCACACTGGGTTAAAATTTGGATTTTCCACACACGAGCAAATCATACTCGAGTCCTTACCTATTTACAATGGATCTAGAGCTAAATAGACTAAGAGAAGTTCACCCTAACAGTCGAACTTCTAAAGCAATACAAAGACTCGACCCCAACAGTTGAGCCTTTAAAAGGTGGGTTCACAATCAGCTGAATTAAAAGCACAGAGATAGGGCTGGCACATTTTTTCTGGCTTATTTCTCAGTCGGACCGGAAGCAGTTCCTTCCTTGATAGGCACAATGGCCGAGTCACCAAAGCACTTGGGGCAGATTTTCGTGCGGTCGAATGATGCATCCAAGTCGAAATCCGGTCGCATCCTCTCGGTCTCCTCCGGGACCCCTGCATATGTAGTTCGAGCCAGGTATACAGCAAACCCGAACTCATCCTTCGTCCAATTTGGCTCCGGGGATGGGGGTCGAGTAACGGGGTCAACCGGGCGAGGGTCGTCCTGAAAGATACCGACCTTCTCCTTGTCATAATCCAGGGGCAAGTATCCGGCAGCTTGCACTTGAGTAGGGATGCAAACGAGCCGAGCCGGCTCGTAAGCCTGATGAGCAAGCTCGAGCCAAGCCCGAATCCAAGCTCTTTTGTGTGTGGCTCGTGGCTTGCGAGCCAATATATTTAATTAAAAAAATAATATTTTAATTTATATATATATAATATTATAAATATATATATTATTTTTTTATAAAATTAATAAAAAAATAATATATTTATTATAAATATGTATATATATTTAAATAATATATATTATTATATATAAAAATATATTAAATTATTAAAAAAAACTATTTTTAAATTAAAAATAATATCCCCCCTCGAGCCTCGAGCCGAGCCGAGCCAGACTCAAGCCTTGGTCGAGCCGAGCTCGAGCCATGAAAAAAGGCCAAGGCTCGGCTCGGCTCGGCTCGGCTCGGCTCGTTTGCATCCCTACACTTGAGCAAGCCATAAGTTGAAGCCTTCCTCGACATCCTTGAAGCTCGCAATCGAGCAAGCTTTCTAGAAAGCCTTCGATTTCATGAATCGATAGGCACCCCTCCTCTCCAACGCAGGTGCAGCTTGCTCGAGGCCTTTCTTGCACCTCTGGATAACCAAATCAGCCCCTTTCCTCTCACCCTCGATCTGCCCTCGACGCTTAGCCTCGAGTTCTTCCTCGTGCAACTTGGCGACCCGGGCCTCAGCAACCTTCAAATCCTTTTCTGCCTTGGACAACTTCCTCCAGAAGGTTTTGATCGAGGTTGGTCATTCTCTTTTCGGCCTCAGCCAACTTCTTGTCTTTCTCGGACAACTTCGCCCTCAACCTCTCGACTGTCTTCTCCACCCGCATCCTTATCTGGCGGTGCACCCAACCCCGACAGGCAATGTGGAAGAAATCTTGGCTCAGCTGCAAGGATAAATTCGAATGTTAAATCTTAAGTATACCCAACATGAAGATGAGTGAATTAAACGAAAAAGTTCATTGCTCGAATGTACTTACCGCCATGAACTCCTAAACCCCAACAACTTCGATCTCATCGTCGGAAAACACCCAGTGCTCCCTGTGGTCGACCTCTATTTGGATCGAGCTATACAAAGCCCCGATCGTCGGATAGTCCCGGGGGCTGTGCCAATTCTTCGAGGCTCCCCTTGGTCATTTACGCTTAGCATCCCGCTCGGGAATGAGGTTCCTCGATCATGGGGTAATCGAAGAAAGCCTTCACATCCGCCTCGTTTGGCTTTCAGGGGGGTCGCGTGCGCTGGTTGAGCACCTTTTAGGGGCATCCGAACCCCCGCCAGAATGCTAGCTACATTCCTCAGAATTATCGCCCCTCGGCCTGGGGTCGGAGGTTCCGAGTGCTCTCCGACCTGCACTTCTACTACTGGCCTCATCGATGGGGGATACGGTGTAACCGGGGTCTTCTCTCAACCTTTGCTTTTCGATTTGTCCCCCTCGACCCGGGACTTGGACTGATGGCAGCTGGGCTAGATCTTCTGCTTCTTGGTCTGGGGGGCTTCCGGCTCGTTGCCCCCTCGCGGAGCTACTCCACACTTACCCTGGGCTTCTGGTGCCATCTTCTCGAGGACTTTGGGTAATGTCTCGATCTTGGCATTCGTTGCAGCATTAATCTCAGCCTCGGTCGGAGGCGGTAAGTGTTTCTTCTCAACAACTTTCTTGAGATCCTCCATCTCCTTCCTCCGAGCTGCTAAGGTCGTTGACATGATGTACGACTTTGCAGTAAAGAGGAGAAATTCGATCAAACACTTGAAAGAAATATGTGATATAAGATGTGGCGCCCCGAGCGGTGAGCCACCACATCCCCCGCACCTAGCCCCGAACCCACATATGAAATGGAAATCCATACATGAGTCCAAGACTAAGCGAACGGGAACCTACACACACTCGCTAAGCCAGGAGGAGCTAGGACAGGACCAGAGCTCGCAGAATGAAAAGAAGACGGAAGCGTATAACAAAATTCAGGAAGATAAAACCACAAAAACGGGTTCAACTATCCCTAGAAGCCTGTCCCGAATATCTAAATCAAGAATTCATACATTCATAGAAATTTTGTTAACATTTGTAACTCAATACATAATTTATTAACAAATGCATAACATATACATGCTTCAATTATCAAAATCGTATCATATACAAAATGTGACCGAATGCAAATGTAAATGCAACTTGAGTAGGGGACTAGAACTCGACCGACTCACGACTCCGCCTAGCACGAACCAAAGCCCTTAAACTGATAAGTTGAAGGGAGAGGGTCAGTCATAACTCGACTGAGTGAGGGGGCTAACGCACACCCACACACTAAATAACTATAAAGCAGAGCACATATCAAGCAAGAGATTATGAACCGGGAAAGGGTTTTTCACACCAAATCATTTCTGAAAACAAACTTATACATAATCCATACTCAAAATAAAACATACTAGAGTTTAAGGAAGCTCCTATCCCGTTTCATGATCGGTGAATCAAACCAAAGCTCGGCGAGTACGAGCACCTAGTCCCATCCTGGGCTCCTCTGACTAATCACACAAGCAGATACAAATAAACGAATGACATACTTACAAATTAGCCTCCTTCTCCGTTGATGGAAGGGTTGCGCGACCCTAACCATCCATTACAGTCGAGGGGAGTGCAAGCTACTCCAACCCTCAGGATCTCCATCACTCACCAAACCTCCTGGTGAGATCAGGGGTAATCCAATCAGAGTGGAGAATACGCCCAGGCTTAACCCGACGGCCCCCTGCCGTACCGAACGTCCTGGCTCGTAGGCTCTGGGGCCCAACATTACCAATACGAATCAATACATTACAACTTAGCTCATTAACGTACTTAACTCACTACAAAACTTAAAATATAACTTACGTACCTTATCGGAGAATACCTTACCTTGCAACTTAGCATATGCTATAGACATACCTCTCAGTGTCATCCTAATCCATAGCTAGCATGAAGACACACGGTTTGGAGCATAGCCTCGTTGCAAAACATTTTAAGCTTATATACGCTCATACTTATATTTAAAAATGTTAATCATAAGATAAGATCATAAACGTATCATAAGGCATGTATCTAGTATGTAGATATATATTATATTCGCATGCGGGTGAGAAATCATCACATTTAGGACATAGGTCGCTTATCTAAAAGAAAAGGCCCTAAACCTCACCTTAAAGCAAAAGAAGATACCGGCGCTAAAACGAACAACCAACCACCTAAACCTCGGGCTTGTGAATGTCCGGAAGAGGCTCTGAGACAAAAGAAGACAATCCCTGAGACTTAGACTCAAATATGAACCAATTAGACGCCCAACAATGTGTATGAATGCAATGGATGCAAATGAGATGCACACACGTACCATTTAGTTCATATGAATCATAATTCGGAAAATTCATATAAGAACATATCATATTATGCATCCAAATCAGTTCATAATTCATATTAATTCATTCATACTCATATCATATCATAAAGCATCAATTAGCACGTAAAAAATAAGTGCAGAACAAGGAAATATCATAAAAACGGAAGGAAAAACAAGCAAAGCAAGCAAGGGCCTGCACTCCATCTCCCCTCCCGGGGAGATTTTGTTCATAAAAGTCCCCTGCCGGGGACTTTCATGAAAAAAACATTCTGCATAGAAGTACCCGGCCGGGTACTTTCCCGTTGAAAATCTCCCCGCCCGGAGACAAGTTCAGTCGCGGAAGAGATGCATTCCAACCCTGTTCAGACCTGAAAATAAACCCAAACAAATACCAATCCATAGAGACATGATAAGGCATGAAATTAGGCATCAAAACAGCTCATATACTCCAACAAGAAAGGCCAAAACCGAATAGCAGCTGAGGGAAAGAAGAATAGAACCAAATTCAATCATATACTCATCAAAAGTTCAGAACATAAGGGTAAACTCCATCATACCTCAACCACCTTCAAAGTTAGCTTGCAATAAATGAAGCATAAGTGAGCAAGATTATGGCACCAATTCAAAAAGAAACACCAAGAAAATCATAGAATTCAAATTAGGGCATAATTCCCCACTATTCAAGTCTTGGAGCAAAACTCAATCAAACATGGATCAAAATCTGAATTTGATGGATGAAAATGATCACATAAGCATGTAGATATCAAATATGTACTTACCTCTTGAAGATGATGGAGAAAAATGAAGATTGGAGCTCAAAATCCCTCTTGGGTGAATAGTGGCGAGATTGTTCTTGTTTCTCCAAAGTTTGCAGCTATTCTTTCCTTTTTCCCTTAATGAACCGAGATTGAGGAAGCAAGGGTTGATAGAGTATTGGGTTAGTGGATGGTGGGACCAAGTCTCATGTGAAAAGGTTGAAAATTGAAGGACTTATGTGCAAATCAGTGAAAGGTGGTCAAATTGGCGCGAGCTAGTTTTACGGGCAAACTTTGGAGTATCAAACGGGTTTAGAAAAATACAAGGCTAGGTTCCTTCGTTTGGTATCTTTGTTAAAAGTCCGGCGCCACTTTTGGAATTCAAATCCGAATTCCCGAGCTCAAGATATGCCGTCCGGAATCCAAGGCGCGCTAAAACTCGTTACGCCCTCAAATCCCAAAAATAAAGAAATGGTCTCCGACCAAATCAAACGAGTATATACAAATAAATAAACACATAAACGAGTTCATAAGTCATATAATTCAAGTATATCACATATTCATGAAGTTCGAGAATTAAAATCGAGTAGTGGAAATTAAATACGGGAGTCATAGCATAAAACTCAAACAATTAAGGCATATAAATCACTTAAACAATTAAATCAACGTATATATTAAATCAAACTAGAAATTAAAACATCGAAAACCCTCTCGTGAAGTCATACCTGGTTTGCCGATGAAGCGGGGTGTCACAAAAAAAAAAAAAAAAAAAACAAACAACAACAAAAACAAGAATTACTTAGAAGGACTCCAGTCGAGATACCAGGGTCGAAGTATTTCTGCACAACTGGAGCCATCAAAGTATTAGGCCAATCGGATGCCCCCTCGGAAGGTTAGCTCGAGGGACCCAACTCCACCCAGGATATTTCAATCCGGGCCATCCCTTCTCACAACGGATATACACAAATCTTTCTTTCCAACCCTTGCCGTTTGAGGTGGTCGGGGACCTCACGAGTCGAAAGTTATTCTTCGACTGAAGTTGCACATATCCCGGTCCAGGCGTCGAGGTCTCGATTGTCAGGGAAGCCTGAAATACTTCTGACAAGCAGAAAATGTTTATATTCATCCCAAGGCATCTCAACAAGGCTCTCAACCCATTCACCATAGCATAGGAATTGGGCATCAGTTGGAGCGGACTAATACTCAAAACATTGAAGAACTCGAGCAGCTCCTTGGGAATGGGTACCCGAAACCCATTCTCAACCGCCTTGTAGTTGATCGCAATGCAGTTCTCAGGCGGATTTGTCATTCTATCTCCTGTCTCGGGCTTTATGATTCGATAGCCCCCAAATTCCGGTGCCCCTCCAAACAACAAGTACTGGATCTCGCTCACCTTATCCCAAGAAATGTTAGGAGTGATGGCTTGAGGATTCTTCACCAATCGACCCTCAGGCTCGATGTTTTCCTCTTCCTCCTCCCGACCAGATGTCGATACCTCCTTACCTTCTGCCCGGGGCGCGACAACCTCTTCCAATTATGCCTCGGGGTCGAGATCAGATATCCCCACTACATCAACATCTTCGTCGACCTCCATAGGATTCATCGACCTCGTCCCCATGGACACCCCAGAATCGGATGAGTCCGAGCTCGAATCGGAACTGGAGCTCGACCCCACAGTTATGGTTCCCACTTCCATCCCTATGGGCTTATTCTCTCCTCGATTTGTCGATATCCTACAGTTATAAAAATAACTCTAAAAACATGTGTTTGTCGGAAAGGATTCGAACAGATCGAGAGAGAGAGAGCCCTCGAAGAAAGAAGCAGTGAACCTCTCCCTCGAAGCAATCGAAAATGGAAGAAAAAATTAAGCCAAAACAAGATGGAGTCAAGATAGTACCTTTGTGTCTAAAAAGAACGGTCGAAAGCCTCTCCCCTTGGAACGAACGGACGAAATCGACACACAAAGACGCTAGAATTGCTCGGAGCTTCTCTTCAAATTCTTTTGGAAATGGTAAAATGAATTTACAGAGAGACACTATTTATAGAAGTGAAATTGGCGGGAATCGAGAAGATGAAACGTCGCCATGATTACAGCGGGTCCCACCTCGGGAGATGAAACGTTGCCTCCACGTCAGCCCTAGCAGATGACGTTTTGGGGGGACTTATGACGTGGCATGGACCCGTCTTCCCACGTGGTCTTTTCACATCGAGACATCTGTCCTCTCGACAAGGTCGACACTCTCGACCGTTGTAGTCGACACCCAATTAACCTTCCCCAATTTTTGCCGCTCCGTGCCTCGATCGTTGGTCGTACTATACCATTGACTCATCGTTCTCGATCCGTGGCTCTCGACCCTTATCGAGCACACAACGAACCAGCCCACTACCCGCTTTCCTAGCTAAGTGGCCGACCACACATTTAATGCTTAGGGATAGTGGGGCACCTGTCAGCTTGGGGGAGTGGCACGTCGACGCGGTAATTTCTCTCTCCTTACCCTATATAAAGGCTCTCATTTCTTACACCGGTAAGTCTTTTACCTACCGCATTTACTGAACCTCTCACTCGATACACTCAACTCGACCCTGACTTGAGCGTCGGAGTGCCAACCCGGGTATCACGCCCACCTTTCCCGAGTTGGCCTCGAGCTCACGTTTCTTTTCATCCTTCTCAGATTCTAGCGAAGAACGGTGACTTCCCCTTCAACAAATTTAAGTGTTCGACCCGATATCCGGATCGATCCGTCATCGGAAATTTGGCTCGATCAAATTATATATATAAACCTTGATTTTTTCTTTTAAGTGTTGTGTTGATAAGAATATACTCAACATAAGTTGCTTCTCTGATTAAAAGACATAGTATTTGGGTGTTACGCCATGCCATATTGTGGTTTATCTTTAACTAATAGTGCACATAAAAAAAATAAGAAAAAGGCAAAGAAAGGCACTCATTGATACTCTCCAGTTAGCAACTTTTTCCATGTCGACACATATGCAATAAAATTTGTTTATATGTAAAAAGCAATGATGCTCAAGTTTGATTATCTTTCAAATTGTAAACCCAATTCAACCACACAATCACCAAGAAATGAAAGGTTACTTTTTACTCGATTTGAAAAAGTTAGAAAACTTTCGAATCCTAAGTTTGTGAATACAACAATTGGATGGAAGAGCCATTCTTATATTGAATCTCTACATTAACCAAATTTAAAAAAATAGAATGGAAAACCAAAACAAAAACTTTCATATGATTTAAACGTATTGATGGGAAGAGTCGTTCTTATATTAGATCTTTACATTATCAGAACTTTTAAAAAAGATGGAAAAACAAAACAAAAATTTTCATATAATTTAGACGTATTAACTTTTAAATGGTATTATTTTTATGTGCTTTCAAGAAATTTGAACCACTTACTGAATTTTTAAGTAGCTTTATGTGCTTAACATAAGAATATAGTTCTTAACTATGTTATTTTTTGGCTGTAAAACTTGTATAAATTAATTTTAATTTAAAAAAAAAAAATTGAATTTTAGTATATCCGACTGAAATTGAAATCGGTGGTCCCTAGCTAGCAATTATAAACATAATCTTATTATAACATAACTTCAAGAATGATATGCAATTTTCAAATTAAGAATTCAATTTTCTAAAACCGAACTATTTTGTTAGCGAAATATAAGGGTTTTTTCTTCCTACTATAATAACAATTCATCAGGTCTCTAATATTATAGTAATCAACCGTAAAATCAGAAATTTCATAAGAAAAATTTCTGACACATAATTTACTTTTAAAAAAATGTATTTTTCACATACATACATACAGAACATTTATTTTCAGCTAATTTACATTATTATTTGTTATTATTCATCAAATTACATTGCTATTTCTATAAATACATCCCACATTCCTAACTATCCAGCAGATCTCTAGCAGCACCACAACTTCTCTGCCCATCCTGATGGACTCAAATGCTTCATTCCCAGAATTTTCCTTCCTCAAACTGTCCACCAATCTAATACCAGATAAATTCATTTGGCAAAGAGAAGAAAACCATTTAGCAAGCCAAGAATTGTATCAAGAACTCAATGAACCTATAGTTGATCTCAAGGGTTTCGTTGATGGCAGCGACAATTCGAGTCAACGGATAGTTGAGCTCGTCAGATCGGCTTGTTTGAGCCATGGTTTATTCCAAGTGATCAATCATGGTGTTGATCTAAAGCTCATAAATTGTGTGCATGATCACGTAAAACATTTCTTTAATCTTCCCATTGATGAGAAAATGAGGGTTCAAAGGATGCCAGGAAGCTTCTGTGGCTATTCACTTGCCCATGCAGATCGTTTTTCCTTGAATTTACCATGGAAAGAAACGATTTCGTGTTTTTTTGATGAAAATGGGCCTGATGCGGAGGCGGGTGACTTTTTCAAATCAGCTTTCGGAGAATCCTTTGAGCAGACAGGGTAAGGACTGTAGATAATCAGTTTATATTTGATTTCAGGAGTACTTTTTTCCTTTTCTATATCACATCGTGCCCTCAAGCCAAATCTAATTACTAAAGTGTAAAACGCTCTCTATGGAAAGTAACTGCATATTCACAAAGCTGAATACACGAGACATTAGAACAAACTAGTAGAATATCAAACCGTTAACCTCTATACTTTTTGGCAGTAGAATTAATGCATAAGAATTTATAATCGGTTTGAATGTGTGGTAAATATTTAGGAGCATCTAGTAATTGGCTATATCAAGTCAAAAATCCAGAAATAAAATGTAAGAAATTGTCCAAACTCATTCGTTAGACATCTTATAAACTATCAAATTCTAAATAATAATAGAACCGAACTTTCACCAGCTATTCTTGATAATACAATTACACCCTTATAGGAATCTATTTAGATGATCACTTCTTACAATGAAAAAAGGCTAAATATAATTACTCTTACAAGTTCTTTAAACTGATTTTACATTATAAACTATTAAATTATAAGTTATCGTACGTACTAGGTGCTGCATAGAATAATGATTCAATCATACTCTTCTGTAGATGCAACTTTCAAAAGTATTGTGAGGCAATGAAAAAGTTGTCTCTTACAATAATGGAAATCTTGGGGATGACTTTGGGTGTGGATCCATCATATTTCAAAGAGTTTTTCAAAGATGGTAGTTCCATTTTGAGATGCAACTTGTACCCTCCATGCCAAGAACCAAGACTTGTCCTTGGCACTGGTCCTCATTGTGATCCAACGGCTCTGACAATCCTTCACCAAGATCAAGTTGGAGGTCTTCAGGTTTTTTCGGACAACGAATGGAAGTCGGTCCGGCCGAGACATGATGCATTGGTGATCAGTCTTGGTGACACATTTGCTGTAAGTTGTTTTACAAGAGCCCAAAATATTAATTATCTTGTCAACATAATTGATTAAATTCATACGAATCAGAATCAAAATTGTTATACAATGAAACCGAGTCAGCTAGCATTCCAAAATACAACAACAAGAAGGCATCCAATGAACAATTATCATGATCTAGTAAAAAATATTGAGAAAATTGCACTTTTAGTCCCATAGGATATAAGTTGATTTTTTTTTTTTGTCTCGCAGTTTTTAAATAGTCCTACTCGTTTGTATTTTTAACACTTTTGGTCCCAAAAGCTAAAATTTTCACTATTAGTCCCAAAATCTATTAAGTTTTCATTAGATGTTACACATAAATTATCCTTTTCTTTTTTTTTCAATAAACATATAAAGATTATTATAGTATAATATGAATATAACAATATGTTATATAATTATAATTTGTTTAATTTTGATTTTTTAACTCTAATAAAAACATATATGGTTAAAATCGCCTTTAATTCTAATTAAATATTATATTGATAGATAAAATAAACAAAAAGACTATTATACATCATTTTTAAAAAATATATAAAAAATAAAAAATTAAGATATTTTTCAAAATCAATTTTTAATTCTAATTAATTATTATAATAAATAAAAAAATAATTATATGTTATATTATTTAATTTGTTTTAATTTTATTTTTTTCAAATTATAATTAAATAAAAAATGATTAAAATCACATATTAATTCTAATTAAATATTTTATTGATACATAAAAATTATACAAATTCTAAATATTACACATCATGTTAAAACATAAATAAAAAATAAAAATCACTTTTTAATTCTAATTAAATATTATATTAATAAATAAATAAATGTATAATAATTTTTTCTCTCTTTTTGGGACTAATAGTGAAAATTTTGGCTTTTGGGACCAAAAGTGTTAAAAATAAAAACGTGTAGGACTATTTAAAAACTATGGGATAGTTAAAAAATCCACTTATATCCTATGGGATCAAAAATGCAATTTTCTCAAAAATATTTAATACCTTTTTGAATAAAATAAGTCCCTATAAGCTTGTAATAAGTTACCCTGGTTATTTATTTTTGGTTCTACATCCCATTATGACTTGGGATGGAAAATTAGGGTGTGAACTTTTTCTGCCGATGGTAGCTGAGTACCCAAAGACTTGAATAAGAACACGAAATCTCTGGTTAATCTAGTATAACACCAAAACGTTAATTGCTGTTAAGTTACCCCAGTTATTGATACTTATCAATACTTCTTCTTTTCTTGTATGGATATGATGAAGGCTTTATCAAATGGAGTATACAGGAGCTGCCCACATAGGGCATTGGTGAACAAGTCCATGGAGAGGATGTCATTGGTGTATTTCTTCTGCCCGAGAGAAGACAAAGTGATTTCACCTCCACAAGATCTGGTCAGCTTGGAGAGGCCAAGAGAGTACCCGGATTTCACATGGTCAGATTTGCTACAATTCACACAGAAACATTACAGGGTTGATGTTGCTACACTCCAAAATTTCATTACATGGCTTACCTCCCACCAAACCACCTACGCTACCTACAAAGCCTCAGAGCTCTAGCTAGGATATATGATATTTCTTGTGTTTTTCTCTTCCTGCAATTATTTTCTTATCTAATTGGTTGGCTTATTTTATTTATATTCTCAGTTGGAATCACTGTTTAGTATTTATATTTGTATTGTTTGCGGATAATTGATTGGATTGCATAATGAATAAAGGACTTACGAAGTGCAGGAAGTAGATAGACTCTGTGAATTAAAGTTCGTTTGTGCTAGGGCTAATCAAGTTTTGTGCATGTTAATGGGTTCATTCTTTAGGGTAATACTCGAATTCGAATCTCACTTGGATGTGATTAAAAATTAGAGTAAAATGTATTTTTAGTCCCATACTAATGGACCATTATCACTTTTGCTCTCATGGTTTTCAAAATTGGTTATTTTAGTCCTGTAGTAATTGTTTTTTGTCACTTTGAGACTTCACGGTTCATCCGTTAATTTTTTTTTATTTTTTATTTTTTTTGTCCATATCCGTTAATTTCATATATTATATATTTATTATATATAATATATGTATTATATTTTATATAATATGTAATACATGTATATATTATATATATTAATTTATAATATGCATTTTGTTATATGTATTAATTTATAATATGCATTTTGTTATATGTATTTTAATATATATGCGTATTATATAGTATATATATACACGTACATATATTATTGTAATACATATATTATATATAATATAAAATACACGTATATATATATAATGCATATATACCTGTTTATATTATAAAATATAGTATACGTGTATATAAAATATATACATAGTTACATGTATTTTAATATATACGCATATTATAAGTAATATATTATACACATGTATTAACAATATATATTGTTACATATTATATAGTATATATAATATACATGTATAATATACGTGTATATATTATATATACACACGTACATATATTATTGTAAAACATATATTATATATAATATAAAATACACGTATATATAATATATATATATAATACATATATACGTGTTTATATTATAAAATACAATATACATGTATAATATACGTGTATATATAATATATACATAGTTAAATGTATTTTAATATATACGCATATTATAAGTTATATATTATACACATGTATTAACAATATATATTGTTACATATTATATATTATATTATATATATACACGTATACTATATTTTATAATATAAACACGTATATATGCATTATATATAATATATGTATTACAATAATATATGTATAATATATTTTATAATACACACACATATATATATATATATATATATATATAATATATATGTAAATACATATATTATATATGTATTACACATATTTTATTATATATAATATATATTATATATTATATATAATATATAACAAAATGCAAATTCTAAATTAAAAAATATATATATAATATATAGGTGTATTACATATTATATAAAATATATATATATATATATATATATATATATATATATATATATATATATATATAATATATGAAATTAATGGATATTGATGAGGCATTAAAACACGCTCGTATCAGAACCGTCCACGTGTCGTAATCAGATTGAATTGAAGACTGTACGCTCGCATTGATGGGCTCGCGGGCCAACCCAGCCCACTCACTTGCCAACTAATACAGGCCCTTGAGCCTCGGCCAACTTTTCAGGTAAAGGACCCGAGCCGACAGGCTTGACGCTCACATCACGACCCTCAGGGTTACCCTTCTCAAGAGGGCACCCACGCGAGGGCACGATACCGATGCTCGTGGTTTGGACGCTCAACGGTCATCAGCCGCGGTGTCAAGGGTCGCCCGCGCTCTAGGGCCCCTTGACCCGCGACTCAACGTGGCCGCCAGGCCACCCCGCAACCAAAACCGCATCAACGACAAGACAAGCTGCTATCGAGTCTTAGGTGCTAGGGTCTTTGTACATGTAAATAGTTAGTTAGTCGGTAGTGGGCAAGTTGCTGCCCTTTTGTCCCGCTTTTCGCGCGGTGTAACCCCCTATAATAGTACGTGAGGTCACAACAGAAATATTTTTTTTAAGTACTTTAGGGGAGAGCAGGTATTCGAAGCATAGTTAAGCAGCGTTCTATTGTAATCTCGGGCAATCTCCCTGGTCCTTTGTGGACGCCCGCACAAGTGTACTATATTCTTGGTGAATATAATGAAAGTTAATTTCCCTTCAATGTTGCTGTCCCTCTAAAGCGTTCCACTGGGGTGGGCGTGAGTGCGACGTACAGCGTACGTACATAGTTGGTTTAGGCGTACGTAGCGAGCAAGAAGCCGCTACTAGCCACACGGTGCACAGTTCCTAGCAACCTACTTGGTGCCCCGTGAGAGGTGGTATCAGAGCCTCGGCTCTTGATCCACAGGACCGAGGTAAGAATATGGCAGAAGAATCAGGGGCCGCGGAGCCCGTAAAGAAAAGCACTAAAGTACGATTGGATGACGTGGAAGAAGAAAATGGAAGGCTCTCATATGTTGTTGCGAGCCTAGAGATAGGTTGAAACGTTGGAAGAGGAGGTCGTGGACCTCCAAGCTCAGCTTGGCGAGAGCAGGGCTGCCTGCCAAGCTTTTGCGGAAATAATCAGAACGAGCGACCTCGAGGGAGTGAGGCGCGATATGGAAGAGATGAGAATACAAATTGGAATACTCCAGAGAGCTGTGGGGAACGGCGGGACCGTGAACCACGATCCAGTTGCGAGGTTTCGGATTCCTGAACCGAAAGCCTACGAAGGGGCAAGAGATGCGAAGGAAGTTGAGAACTTCATCTTTGATATGGAGCAGTATTTCCTCGCTGCGCACATAAACGACGAGGCAAGGAAAGTGATGACGACCACAATGTACTTGGCTGGGGATGCTAAATTGTGGTGGAGAAGGAAGCATGCTGAAATCCAAGCGGGGTGGTGCGTTTGGACACGTGAACGATCTCCGGGAAGCAATCAGACAACAATTCTTCCCTGAGAATGTTGAATACATTACTCGCAAGGTATTGCGTGAACTCAAGCAAACGGGTTCTATAAGAGACTATGTGAAGGCTTTCTCAACTCATATGTTGAGCATCACCGATATGTCAGAAAAGGATAAGCTCTTCACGTTTATGGAAGGCTTGAAACCATATGTGAGGAGCGAACTCCAGCGTCAGAGAGTGACGGACCTTAATGCCGCGATGGGAGCGGCCGAGAGACTGATGGATTTCAACCCAGAACCTCGGCGGGTGCCGCCAACAACAAGCTCGGCACCAATGAGAGGAGTCGGAGGAGGGCCGAGACCCTTCCGAAGTGGTCCGTATAACAGTGGGGGAGAGAGACCGTCCCCAAGCACCGCAAGCTCTCATGCAAGTTTTAATAGGAACAAACCTACAGAGAGCAGGCCGTTCACAATCCCACAACGGAGATGCTTCCTTTGTGGCGATGCGGCACACTACATGCAAAACTGCCCCCAAAATAAACAACTGGTGAACACATTGGCGAGCTTGTCAAAGCTTGCCGAGAAAGTAGCAGAACAGGCAGGAGATGGGCCACAGGTTGTGGCCGATAATGGAGGTGAGGCGTATGATGTTGAGGTGGAAGAGAATCTGGGGGCTATTTCCCACCGATGTAACCCCCTGATTCATCAAGTTGCGGCACAACAAAGAGTGTCGACGAGCACGGTAAAGCATGCGCCGGCTCTATTGGGAAACAAAACTGGGGAAAAGGGTAAGCCCACGAAGAAGAAGGGGCTCATGTTCGTTGACATGAAGGTCAATGGGAAGTCCATAAGGGCGATGATCGACACTGGTGCTACGCACAACTACTTGGCAAGCACCGAGGTGGAGAGATTAGGATTAGTACTGGAAAAGGGAGTTGGTGGGGTGAAAGCAATCAACTCGGCCGCACAGCCAGTTGCGGGTATAGCTAGGTCGGTACCTATCAAGGTTGGACAATTTGAGGGAAGAACCAACCTCTCAGTGGTGATGATGGATGATTTCAAGCTTATTCTCGGGCTTGAATTTTTACGGGATACAGGTACGGCGGTTATGCCTCACGTAGACTCCTTGATGATGATGGGGTCTAAACCTTGCTTAATCCCAGTACTATCGGAGAAAACAGCGGAGAAGGGTATCTCCGCCATGCAATTCCAAAAGGGGTACAAGAGAAATGAGCCCTCATTTCTGTGCGCTCTGAAATTCGAAGAGATGGAAGAAACGTCAGGGCCGATCCCTGGTTTGATCAAGGGAATTCTAAGTGAATTCGAGGATGTCATGCCGGACGAACTGCCTAGGAAGTTACCGCCCAGAAGAGCGGTAGATCATGAGATTGAACTAGTGCCTGGCACGAAGCCCCCTACTAGGGCCCCATACCGTATGACACAACCTGAGCTTGAAGAGCTCAGAAAACAGCTGAAGGAGATGTTAGAATGTGGGATCATCAAGCCCGCTAAGTCGCCTTATGGAGCTCCAGTATTGTTCCAAAAGAAATCTGATGGATCACTGCGGATGTGTTGCGACTATCGGGCCTTAAATAAAATCACGGTGAAGAATTCGTACCCCATTCCTCTGGTGGCGGATTGCTTCGACCGTTTAAGTCGGGCACAATACTTTTCTAAGATCGACCTGCGATCGGGGTATTAGCAAGTCAGAATCAAGGAGGGGGATGATCAGAAAACGACAGTGGTCACGAGATATGGGGCATATGACTTCCTAGTCATGCCATTCGGCCTGACGAATGCCCCGGCGACGTTCTGTACTCTGATGAACCAAGTGCTACACGGGTTTCTGGATGAGTTCGTGGTAGTTTACTTGGATGACATTGTGGTGTATAGCGAGACTTTAGCAGAGCATGCAGAGCATCTGCGGAAGGTCCTGACAAGGCTTCGTGAGCACGAACTCTATGCTAAGCCATCAAAGTGCTCGTTTGCTCAAGAGAGGATAAATTTCTTGGGTCACATTGTGGAAAGAAGGAAGATCAGAATGGATCCGAAGAAGATAATGACCATCAAGGACTGGCAACCCCCAAAGGATGTGCATGGTGTAAGGTCGTTCCTTGGATTGGCGAATTACTATAGGAGATTTGTGAAGGGGTACTCTGAGATAGCCCGCCCCCTCACTGACTTGACGAAGAAGACGGAGACCTGGAATTGGTCCCCACAGTGCCAGGAGGCATTCGAGGATCTAAAGAGGGCTATGGTGTCGGAACCGGTGTTGGCGCTCCCCGATCTATCGAAACCCTTTGAGGTGGAGACGGATGCGTCAGACTTTGCTTTGGGAGGGGTGTTGATTCAAGACAAGCACCCGGTGGCGTTCGAGAGCAGGAAGTTAAAGGATGTGGAGAGGCGCTACTCAGCGCACGAGAAGGAGTTGTTGGCCGTGGTCTATTGCCTGAGGACATGGCGTCATTACCTCCTGGGATCTCCTTTTGTGGTAAGGACGGATAACACTGCAGTAAGCCATTTCATGTCGCAGTCAAAGCTTACTAGCAAGCAGGCACGTTGGCAAGAGTTGCTGTTAGAATTCAATTTCATGATCGAGTATCGTGCTGGGTCCAACAATCATGTGGCTGATGCCCTAAGTCGGAGGGCGGATTTAGCAAAACTGGGGTCGGTAGCTGCCCTTACCTCAAGTAAAGTTGCTACCTCAGTATTGGACCAGATACGAGACATGTTGCCGAACGATGATGCTGCGCAGTCTCTGATGAAATTGGTCGAGCAGGGTAAGACTCGACAATTTTGGGTGGAAGACGGTTTATTGAGGACAAAAGGGAATCGTATCTACATTCCTAAGGGCGGAAAATTAAGGAAATCCCTTATCGGGGAATGTCATGATACCTTGTGGGCCGGTCATCCAGGAGTGGAACACACATGGGCCTTATTGAATAGGGCTTACTACTGGCCGCAGATGCGGGATGATGTCGAAACGTATGTCCGCACTTGCCTAGTGTGTCAACAAGACAAGGCGGACCACCAAAAGAAGGCAGGATTACTGGAACCATTGCCGGTGCCCACAAGACCGTGGGAAAGCGTATCCATGGATTACATATCTGGTTTGCCTAAAGTGGGGGACTTGGGCAACATAATTGTCGTGGTGGATCGCTTCTCGAAGTACGCTACCTTCATCGCAGCTCCCAAACATGTTACGGCAGAAGGGACAGCTCATCTCTTCTTCAAGCATATTGTTAAATACTGGGGACTGCCGAAAGATATTGTCAATGATCGGGACTCTCGGTTTACTGGCGCGTTTTGGACCGAACTTTTCAAAATCTTCGGGTCCAAGCTGAATATGAGCTCGAGCAATCACCTACAATCCGATGGCCAAACTGAGCGGTTTAATTCTATGTTGGAGGAGTATCTTCGGCACTTTGTTCGGGGTACTCAAAAGGATTGGGTGAAGCTCCTGGATGTTGCTCAGTTGTGCTTCAACGCTCAGAAAAGCTCTTCCACAAATAAGAGTGCTTTTGAGATTGTTACCGGGCAACAACCGCTATTCCCGCACACCGTTGACTCCCCACAAGGTGGAAAATCTCCTCTCGCACGGAGTTTCTCTCAGGAATGGAAACAGAATGTGGAAATTACTCGAAGTTACCTGGAGAAAGCTCAAAAGCGGATGGAAAAATATGCAGATCTGAACCGGCGCTTCTTGGAATTTGAAGCGAGAGATAAAGTCATGGTTAAGGTCCCTGATCCTAGGCACTCTAAATCATCGAGGGGGAGGGATCCTCGCTTGATGCAAAAATACATCGGACCTATTACTGTGATCAAACGTATTGGGAAGGTGGCCTATAAACTGGAGCTACCCCCTTGGTGGAAAATGCACAATGTTCTACATGTAAGTCAGCTCAAACCTTATTCTGCAGATATGGACGACGAATCCCGGAACCTGCCGAGCCGTCCCCAACTGGAGCTGAAGAAGACAGAGAAGCGTGCCGCAGAAGCTATCATTGACTACTGGGTTGGACGCACAGCGAACAAGACGTATGACGAGTACCTGGTGAAGTGGATAGGATGCAGCGAAGAAGAGAACACTTGGGATCGGGTGACGAACCTGAAGGCGTTTAAACAGATGATCGAAGATTACCATGCCTCAATGACGCCGAGGACGTCGCCATCTCAGGTGGGGGAGAATGTCAAGGGTCACCCGCGCTCTAGGGCCCCTTGACCCGCGACTCAATGTGGCCGCCAGGCTACCCCACAACCAAGACCGCATCAACGACAAGACAAGCTGCTATCGAGTCTTAGGTGCTAGGGTCTTTGTACATGTAAATAGTTAGTTAGTCGGTAGTGGGCAAGTTGCTGCCCTTTTGTCCCGCTTTTCACGCGGTGTAACCCCCTATAATAGTACGTGAGGTCACAACAGAAATATTTTTTTTAAGTACTTTAGGGGAGAGCAGGTATTCGAAGCATAGTTAAGCAGCGTTCTATTGTAATCTCGGGCAATCTCCCTGGTCCTTTGTGGACGGCCGCACAAGTGTACTATATTCTTGGTGAATATAATGAAAGTTAATTTCCATTCAATGTTGCTGTCCCTCTAAAGCGTTCCACTGGGGTGGGCGTGAGTGCGACGTACAACGTACGTACATAGTTGGTTTAGGCGTACGTAGCGAGCAAGAAGCCGCTACTAGCCACACGGTGCACAGTTCCTAGCAACCTACTTGGTGCCCCGTGAGACGCGGGGAACCCATCCGTGCGCCCTTCGAGCGCCACCAGCGCTCGAGTGTGATCCTTCCCCACCGTGGTGGATTCGAACCCTAGCGGAGCGGATCTTGGGCCTTCCTCTCATGTGGCCCTCGCCAACAACCTCTGACACCATGGCAGTGGGCACCTCGTACTTGGGACACCGCCCACTTTTCAGAGCTATCACTCTCATGCCATCACAGACCGCCACGTGTTAGGGCAACACAGGTTTGGGACCACACGGTCAAATTACCCAATCTGCCCTCACCCCTAACATATAAATAGGAGAGAACACCTGCACTCTCTCCCAAGAAATCCTCTGCATACATACTGCATACATTATTCTGGGCATTTTTCCTCATCTTCTCAAGCTTCATATTACTCTCACCACAGTAGCATCACCTTTACATCTTGCACTCTTGGTGTTATCCTAGCTGGAAGAACCCACGCTCAAAAGGAAACCCAGATCCTGAGGCTCTCACGCCTGTGATGGTCTTTCCCTTTCCATATAAATATTAAAGTGTTGTTGCATTTTGGGAAGTCCGATTTCCTGCACCATCATTTTTGGCGCCGTCTGTGGGAAATCCATCACCACCGTCTTCAACATCATCAGTTTCTTCCCTTAAAAGGTAGTAGAGAAACAACACCTTGGGTTTTAAACATGGTGACGACAACAAGGTCAGGAGCAGTAGGAGGTAAGGGTGCTCCTCCCCCTGTCAACGAGGAGAATGCAGGGAACGACTCCACCGCTGGCGGTATGCCCCCTCCACTCACCGGAAATACTGAGGTCGCTGCTGCAACTCTCCCCCCGGAGGAAATGGGGCAGGAGGGTCTGGCTCCAATCCTCCTCCCCCAACCTTCACCCTAAACGTGCCAGCCTCCTATCCCGGCGTGTACTCCTTGGCCATGCCCCCGTCGGGATATGCCTATATGCAACCGGGAATGATGCCCGTGGTCCAGCCGTATCAAGTGGGGACCCTAAACCTCCCCACGTCGCTTCCGAGGGAAATACAAGGGGTGGAAATGCCACAAATCTCCCCTCAACAGCTGCAGGCGCTCTACGCGTAGTGCGAGGAGCAAGCCATTCAAAATGCCTGGGAACATTTCACCTCTGTGTATTTTCCCTCCATGGCAGGCGGTCGTGTGGCTCCGCCCCTTGGAGGACTCCCAGCTCATCCCCTAACAAGGATGCAGCCTACGTTGAGGGCCCAGCAACCCCTCCCCCCCACCCACCATCGATTCAAGAAGATGAGGCCCAGCCGAGGGTCCAGCAAGGGCAGCAACCAGCGGGAAATGAGAGGGTCGGAAACAACGAGGAGGTCCAATTAAGGGCCACAGAAAGGGCAAACCGCAGAGATGTCGGTGACCCTCAGCTTGCCGCGGTACAAGATCAGCTTAAGGGGCTCCAGAATGTGGTGGAGCAGCTCTCTCGAGCAAGGTCTCAAGTCCCCCGTGATGGAGGCGAGAGGTCCAGGGCTAGAGACGCTCGCCGACCACGTAGCCCAATTTCTCTCCGTCGAAGGGAAGACAGCTATGAGGATCCCGAGGACAGGGACTATAGGATTGTGACGGGCGATTCCCCCCTCATTGAGGAGGTTTTGATGACCTGTGCGGGGAAGGGCAAAATCCCCACGTCCGTCAGCAGATATGATGGGACCACTGATCCAGCCGAGCATCTGGATCACTTTGTGCATCTGATGCATTTGTATGACCACCCGAGCAATTATTGGGCCAAGGTGTTTGTCACTTCCCTCACTGGAATGGCTCAAGACTGGTACAAAAAACTTCTCCCGCGCTCCATTCGAGGGTACTATGACCTGACAGACGCCTTCATAAGCCACTTCAACTCTTTGAAGGCACCAGCCCCAGCCGCGACGGCTCTCTACAGCTTGGTCCAGGGGCCGAACGAGACGCTCCGGTCCTTTATGGGAAGGTTCAACAAAAAAATCTTACTGGTGGAGAAGCCCTCGAAGGATTTCTTAAGGCACGTTCTTTTTGGAGCCATCAACATGAAGCACTATGTTAGTAAAGAGTTTGTGGAGGAGGTGGCCAAGAAAAAGCCACGTTCATTGATGGAGATTAGGGATATAGCAGACTCTTTCTTCACCCTCGAGGATATATACATCGCGAGGGATCAGAAAATGGCGAACGCCCCTCGCCCCAGCAAAGCCCCCGAGGACAGAGGAGATTCTAACAGGGGTCGCCGTCGCAGCCCTATTCCCATTCGTCGTAATTCTTCACCTCCGCGTAAATTCGAGCGGATTCCCCTCAACCGCCTCATCGCTGAAGTATATTCCATGGCGGACAAAAAACTGTTCAAGCGACCGCCCAAGCTGAGGGAGTCTGAGGCTCAGAAGCGCTCAGGAAAGTACTGCGCTTTTCATAAGCAGAAGGGGCATGATACCAACGAGTGCCGCCAGCTTGAGAGCGATATTCAGAGGCTTATCGCTGGGGGGCACCTCAAGGAGTTTGTAAGGGTGCTGGAAAGATACGATGAACACTACGCTGAGCGAGCGCGAGGTAGAGGAAGGAGCCGTTCGCGCTCGCGCAGCCCTCGCCACCACCACACCGAATCAAGCGACCGCGGTAAGGGGAAAGCAGCGGATGTTGAGAATCAACCTTTTGCAGTCATTCATATGATCGCCGGCGGACCCTCAGGGGGCGATTCTAATGCTTCCCGACGCCGCCACATTCGGAGTTATGACCAACGTTCATCCCTGCCCAAGCCCGTACTCTCTGTCGACAGCTCTCCACGCTCGAAAGAGGATGACGTTGTAGGGTTTACGGAGAAAGATTTGGAACACATTGTAACACCCCATGGGATCGGTGAAACCTCTGACTGTCCCATGGTGGTTAGTTTAGACGTTCATAACCATGTTGTAAAGAGGGTTTTGATTGATACTGGAAGCTCTGTGAACGTTCTCCCGTACTCAACGTTTCAAAAAATGAACATAACGAACATTCCTCTCGAATCCCTCAGAACAACCCTCGTTGGCTTTGGGGGTTCGGAGATTGTCCCTCGCGGACAGATTCGCTTAGCCACCTCTTTTGGTCGTGCCCCGTAGTGAAAAACTTTGAGCGTACTTTACACCGTCGTTGAGGTGGACCTCCCCTACAACATCATCATTGGGCGCCCAGCCCTCGTGGATTTCAAAGCAATAATCTCCACTTATCATCAGAAAGTCAAGTTCCCCACTCCCGAGGGCACAAGTGAGATTCTATGCAATGTCAAGGAGGCTTGGGAATGTTACGTCCTTTCCCTTCGAAGCCATAGGCCCAAACAAGCCATCCAGGCAGAATCCACCAAAAAGTCAGTTTACTTCCCCAAATTGGACGAGGATGGTCCAGAACGCAAAAGGGCCAAGTTGTACAAAAAGAAGAATAAAAAGAAGACCCCCAGTGGAGCCCAGCGCCCGGAAGACGAGCCGCTTGGGGCCGTCGAAGGATCTTCCTCCGAGAACGAGGGTGACGGACCCTCGGGTGAGGAAGGGGGCAGGCTTATTGGGAAAAAACGAGCGCTCGAGACTCCAAGGCCTGAGATTCGTATCGAGCCCACCGAAAAGTTTTTGACCATCGAGTTGGAGCCGGTGAATCCAGATAAGACCACCCAGATTGGCTCTAACCTCGACGCTCCCTTCAAGGTTATGATGATTGATTTTCTCCGGGAGAACCTTGATGTATTTGCTTGGAAAGCTTCTGATCTCACTGGGATAGATCCGAGTGTCATAGTCCACAGGCTTAACGTGGACCCGGCCTTCAAGCCAGTCAAACAAAAAAAAAGGGACGTCCACGATTTCAGAAGACGAGTCATTGAAGAGGAAGTGGGTAAGCTCCTTGATGCCCAGTACATTGAGGAAATTTTATATCCAGAATGGCTCTGCAACGTGGTGCTCGTCCCCAAAAGCGCCAACAAATGGCGAATGTGCAATGACTTTACGGACCTCAATAAGGCGTGCCCCAAAGACCCTTATCCCTTACCTAGGATCGACCAATTGGTAGATTCGACAGCGGGGTGCGAGCTCATGAGCATGATGGATGCTTTCCAGGGATACTACCAAATCTTCATGGCGCCCGAGGACCGTCCCAAAACCTCGTTCGTGGTGCACATAGGAGTTTACTGTTTCAAAGTCATGCCATTCGGACTAAAAAATGCGGGAGCAACTTATCAGCGCCTCGTTAACAGAATGTTCGAGCGCGAGATAGGAAAATCTATGGAAGTATATGTGGACGATATGATAGTCAAGAGCGAGCGCCGACATTCCCATCTAGAGGATCTCAGACGAACTTTCAACGTTCTACGCCATTATGGAATGAAATTGAACCCCTCCAAATGTACATTTGGCGTTCGGGGTGGTAAATTTTTGGGGTACATGGTCAGTCAGCGTGGTATAGAGGCGAATCCAGAAAAGATTAAGGCAATCCTTGATATCCCCTCCCCTCGAAATGTGAGGGAAGTTCAAGTGTTGATAGGAAAGATTATTTCATTGAACAGGTTCATCTCCCGCTGGGCGGACAGGAACCTTCCATTCTTCAGGATTTTGCGCAACGCTCGCAACTTCGCCTGGAGTGAGGAATGTGAAAAGGCTTTGCAGGATATGAAGCAATACCTCGCGAGCGCACCACTGTTGACCAAGCCTAGCCCTGGAGAAAACTTGATTATTACCTTTCAGTCTCCGCAGAGGCTACGAGCACTGTCTTGGTGGCTGTCCGTGAGCGTAAACACATGCCGGTCTACTATTTGAGCAAAACTTTGCAAGGGGCAGAGAAAAGATACATGGAAATAGAGAAATTCGCTTTTGCGCTCGTCAATGCTTCTCGAAGGCTAAGGCCTTATTTTCAGGCTCATTCTATCACAGTGCTCACAGACCAACCCCTCAAGCAGGTTTTAGCAAAGCCAAACGTATCAGGAAGGTTAATCAAATGGTCCATTGAACTAAGCCAATTCGACATCTCCTTCGAGCCTCGTACGGCGATACAGGCCCAGGCAGTAGCGGACTTGTTAGTGGAGCGATTCAATTTGGATACCGAGCCCCCAGTGGAGGAAGGGTTGTGGCTCCTGCACACAGACGGCTCCTCGACCTCACAGGGGGAGGGGGGAAGCCGGGGTGACCCTCAGAGACCCTCACGGTACAGAAGCGGATTACGCTATTAAGTTGGCGTTCCAGGTCACCAACAACGAGGCTGAGTACGAGGCCCTAATCCAAGGGCTCTGGATAGCCTTCCAGAATGGTGCCATTCGGGTAACTGCTTATGTTGACTCCCAGCTGATCGCAAGTCAGATCGATGGCACTTATGAAGCTCGAGAAGCCACCATGGTGCAGTATTTAGCGAGGGCTAAGAATGTGATCGCCAAGTTCGAAGAGTTTCATTTGTTGCAGGTCCCCCGAGCAGAAAACGAACGTGCTGACGCTCTTTCCAAGTTTGCTTCAGCCCTTGATGACTCATGCGAGCGCACAGTCACGTTCCTCAGGACAGAGAAACCGCTGATTAGTGAGGTAGAACCCTCGAGCGGGGTGAACATGATTGACTCCGCTGAGCCTTGTTGGTTTGATGACATCGTTAAGTTTATCTGGGATGGGACTTGCCCGAGCGATAAGGTAGAGGCTCGGAAAGTTAGGGGTAAGGCCCCTCGCTTTTCTCTCGATAGCGACGGTCGGCTGTTCAAACGGTCTTTCCAAGGCCCACCGCTGAGATGCCTACGACCCTCGCAAGCCAAGGAAGTGTTGGAACATGTGCACAGCGGAAGCTGTGGGAATCATTCGGGCGGTCGAATATTGGCCAAAAAAGTTTTGAGAAGCGGATTCTACTGGCCTTCGTTATTGCAAGATGCCATCAGTTACTCCAAGAAGTGTCCTAAGTGCCAGTTTCATTCTAACACCCCCCAACTGCCGGCCGCTCAAATGATCCCTATTGATGCCTCTTGGCCCTTCGACCAGTGGGGCATTGACATTGTGGGACCCCTTCCAATAGCGGTCGGGCAAAAGAAGTTTGTAATACTCGCCGTGGATTATTTCACTAAATGGGCTGAGGCCGAAGCAGTCGCCAAAATAACGTTCAAAGTTGTGAGGGATTTCATCTGGAGGAATATCATCTGCAGGTATGGCATCCCGAGGGTACTCATCTCGGACAACGGTTCCCAATTCATTACGGCTGACACACGGGACTGGTGTTATGAGCTGGGGATTGAGCAACGTTTTACTTCCGTGGGCCATCCTCAAGCCAACGACCAAGCTGAAGTGACCAACCGAACCATACTCCAGCATTTGTAAACGATGCTCGAAAGTAAGAAAGGGGAATGGGCAGAAGAGCTTCAAGGCGCCCTTTGGGCGTACCGTACCACCCCGCAAGCGGCAACGGGGGAAACCCCTTACTCCCTCGTATATGGCTCTGAGGCTATGATACCTGCGGAGATCGCTCAAGAATCCACTCGCGTTGCCTATTTCGAGCCTGCAATCAACGAAGCCAACCGAATATTCGAATTGGATTTATTAGATGAGAGGAGGAACATAGCTTGGGCTCGCATCCACAAGTACAAGGCGACCGTAGCCCACCAATATAACAAGCGTGTCAGGGAGAGAACCTTCCAGTTAGGAGACTTGGTTCTCAAAAAGGTGGAAGTCTCCAAACATGTGGGTAAATTGGATCCCAACTGGGAAGGCCCCTTCAAAGTCATTCAAGTACGAGCGAACAACACCTACTTACTAGAGACTTTGCAAGGCGAGCGTCTCCCTAGACCGTGGAATGCGTGCAATCTTAGGCGATTCTACGTGTAAGTGTCAACCTTTGTTATCGCCCGCTCGGGGCACTTTGTACCCTCTTTTGACAGAAAGCATGATGTAATCACCTTTAAATTGTAAGTATAACAGTAAGTATTTGATCCATTATTATGTCATTTATTTGCTTTCCTTTTGATTAATGATCCGGGTAACGGAAAGCTTACTCCGTGTCGAGCATCTTCCACGTCGAACGGCTTAATTAATATCCATTAACTCCAAGTTAACATTGATGATCATAAGTGGATAAGCCATAAGAACGAGCGTGTCAAAAACGGGGACGCTAAACGCTTAATTTACGCCAACTGGGCATTCACCACTCCAGTTCGTGCTCGTAAACCCCCAGTGACCCTCACTTTCTTGGGCAGAAGTACGCTCGCAAGAGGCAAATTCTAGGCAAGGCCTTTCCCGAATACCCGAGGATGAGGCCAACGTTGCATTCCATACTTGACAAATTCTACAGTTGATCTCTAAGTCCACTTAAGTCGATGAAACGCTCGAAATAAAAGTATGCATCGCATATCTAAGGCCAATACTTAGTTAAATCCTTAGGGAGTTCCTAAGTTCAAATTCGAGCCCCGTTATGACTATGGACAGGGTACCCTCGTAAGGAACACCCTCGCGCCCACACATTCATCCGTCTCTCAAATGGTCAGGTGTTACCAAATCCTAAACTTAAAGCGCATGTTGATAAATGCTAGGGTACCCTAAAGAGAAACACCCTCGTGCACATACATTCCCATTGCGAATAATCAAATACCTAAGAAAACATGCATACAATCATCAAACGTAAAGAGGTAAACATGCCCGGCGTACAAAACTGAAGGGAATCAAACTTTAGTAAAAAGGGGCATCCCAAAGAGGGATAAGAAACAAGCTTAAATCCATTGCCAGAAATGCAGAATTTAGGTACAAAAAATTAAAGTATTCGCAAACAGGGATGGAAATTTAAACTAGCCGAACAGTGAAATGGCAGTTGGAGAAGCATCACTGGGCTTGATTCCCAGGCTCTGGGGGAGCAGTAGAAATCGGAAAGACGGCTAACGCGTGGGCATCGGAAGCCTGAGCCTCTCCAGGCTCCTCATCGACAGGTTCCTCCACAATGGTGCCCTCGTCGTCTATCTGAATGGGCTCGGGGTCTATAGGATTGGCCGCTATAAACTCCTGTTGGAGCATCGACACGAGTCCTTGATACTCCGGCTCCGCCAGACTGTCTGAGGGATCTTCGTCCTGAACCATGGGCTCGCAGTTGTTGTCCAGATCCATGCGCAGGCAGTCATCAATTCGAGCGCTCTCCGGGGCCAACCCCAGCTTCACCATCTGCCCAATCGCCTTATAAAAGAAACGGCGAGCGTTGTCAAAACAGTGCATATTGGCAGCGAAGGCGAAGGCCTTGGAGTGAACAAACTTCAGCACTGCATCCCATGCCACCTTCTCTTCAAGGCTTGCTACCTTCACTTGCAGTTCAGCGAGGGTCTTCTTGGCCTCTTCACCTTGGCGTGTGCTCTCGGCCAGCTGGCGTCCCAACTCCCCATTTTGATCCCTCAACTGATCACGCTCTTGCTTTAGCTTCTTGTGACGATCGTCGAGGACCAAATACGCGTCGTCAGACCGCTTCAGATCCTCCCTCAGCCTATCCTTCTCAAGGTTGGCGTCGGTCAGTTGAGCGCTGACATGGTTGTAATCCTCTTGCAACTGACCGGGGTCAGAGATGCGCAGCAACTTCTTATATTTGGCCTTATGTTTAGAATAGGCCTGCGCATGACCCTGCAGGTTCTTGAGCCTAGGGATTACTTCCTGGGGAAGCCAGACTCGAGGTTCAGTATCTAAGTTAAAGTAGAAAAGTTGGAATCCCATAAAGAACACTAAAGACTAACCGTCAGGAGGGCGTGGCAAGCATTGTCGGTGACTCGAGCGGCATCATGCTCGTTCAACTTGTCATGATTGCCAGAAAACTGAAGCTTTCCGACGATGTCTGAAACGAGGTTTAGGGAGTAAGCGCTCTTCTTCAGCAGTACTGGACCTTCGGTCCGTTGATGTTTATAACGAGCGTCACCCTTGTAGCCTATTTTCCAGAAGTCCTCATCCTCCGATGAGGAAGTATCGCCGCCCTCGCCACGGTGGCCCACGACCACCTCCTTGCCTTTGCCAGAAATGGGGATGGAGTTCGGCAATCTTTTCCTTTTCCCCTGGCGGTCGGCCCGGGCTGCATCGTGGAAACGGACCGCATCCCCCGAGCGGTTGCGGGAGCCGCTGGAGCTTAATGCAATGGGACCTTCGAGGGCAGCCGGCGGAGGAGTAGCCCCTCGAGTGCGGTCAACTGTCAAATCCTCAATGGGGCCCGCGGGATGAGCCTCGTTCCCTGAGCCGCCTCGAGCGCCATCATTGCCACGCCGGGCCCCTCGTCGGATTCCTCTCCCCCTTGGGGCGTGGGGAGGATGTGTCTGTTGCTGTTGTTGTTGCTGGGGGTTGCCTCCAGCCCTTTGAGCGTTCATCATGCGAGCCAGAGCCTCGGCGTTCATCCCTGATGTTTGTATCTGAATATCTGCAAACGGGAAAATTCGAGCGTCAGAAATTGGTTGTTTGGATAACAACTACAAATGCATAACAAATCAAATGAAGTCAGCAATGCTATCCCAAGAGTTAGAGCAGTTAGTTCCTAGAATCTAACCATCAAGGGCCATGATATCTGCTGGAGGATTCGTTATCATGCTCGGAGGGCAGGATAGGCCATAACGGAATAATACTCCCTCATTTTTCATCAAAACCTCAGCCTTGATCCATTTCTTCTCATTTTTCATTGCGAGGGCCAATCCCTTTGCCCAATCCTCGAAAGCTTTGTTCTTTGTCCTTTCCTTAACTAGTGGCCCTTCACCGTGTACCAACCACCCTCGGTGAACCCTGAAAATCCCCCCAGGAGCCCCAACGAAGAAATATTTCTCTTTCCAGTGCTCGCTGTATGAAGTAGAGGGAGAGTCAGTCATTTTGAAGCCGGATTTGGCTTAGGCGTAGTAAAACCCATATGTGGGGGACGAACTTGTTGAGCGGGCCACTTGGATCAAACTATCAAAATTATCAAGGGAGGGTTCGTAGCCTAAGGCCCTCATCAGTATTACGAAGGTGTTTATTAGGGAAATGCCGTTTGGAAGGATTTGGGAAGGGCACAGCCTAAGATGATGGCAAATGTTACAAACGGTGGATGGGATTGGAAACCTCAGACCCCCGGCCAAGACCGCGTCCCAATAAACGGTCATCATCCCTGACGGCGGTAAATTTGCTCTCTCACCCTCCTCGGGAAGGCGCATGGGAAATACCGCTTCATCCCAGTATGCTTTGGCCCTCAACTCCCTCAAATCCTCGAGCGTCAAGATGCTCTCAATCTCATCCGGAGATCTATCGGTTTGGTGAGGGTTATTTTGCCTCACTCGCGTTGCAGGCTCTTTTCCCCTTCTTTGGCGCTTTCTGGGAGGTTCAGTCTCAGCGTGACGCTCGGAAGGGCCTGCACCGCCCTCAGGAGCCGCGACTGCCACCGTGATCCTATGATCTTGGGGTCTTACGACACTATTCAACACAGGGAACACTCTCTCTCCCTGCCTCTTCATTTCCATTACGTTGTGCATCTCTTCAAAAAGGTTGTTCACCCCTCCAGGAGCACGCTCGTTCATTCCTTGAACGGCGGCGTCGACCTCTTCATCCCTGGCTTCAACCGGAGCCCGGGCCACTGGAATAGCAGTAGGAATCCCCTCGCCTGAGGAAGCCCTGGCCATCGGAACTGCTGTAGGCACATTACCACGAGGGGAAGAGCTCCCTACCGACATCTCATCTATTTCCCTCACATGAGCATCTGCGTTATCGTCTGCCATATCTGGGTTTTGGCTATTGGAGATGAAGCTTTTCGCAAGAGATTCAGGGGAGAAGAAAATTTATGGAATAAGTTCAACGGCAGAAAGGATTCTTCGCTTAGAAGGATCACTCACGCACAACCTAAATCTAAAGTTAATAAAGAAATTAAAGGTTTATGGAGTTTTACCTAAGGGTTGAAGGAAAGATTCGTCGGAATCTGTAGAAATTGCAGAATGTTCTCGCTGTTTGTATGCTTGAAGAAGACTGATTGCGTGAAAGAGATCCAGAGGCCTTGCAAATCCCTATTTATAGGGGAGGACTTGTATTGGTTAGGGTTTTAAATTTCAAATGGTAATCATTTCCCGCCTGGGGAAACACACCACTTTTGGTAACCGCCTCACGCCTCCCGGAGTACAAGCGCCCACGTTCCCACTCAACATTTAATGCGGACATGACTTCATTTAATGCATTGTCAGAGCGTGTCCGTTACGGAAGCCAAATGGTCACTTCTCGTGCAGAAGTTTGACCCTCGAATATCCAAGGAAGTTATGGCTCGTCCCTCTTAAATTCTACAGTACGCTCGAGCGATACTACAGGATTTGGGGGGCAAAATGATGAGGCATTAAAACACGCTCGTATCAGAACCGTCCACGTGTCGCCATCAGATTGAATTGAAGACTGTACGCTCGCATTGATGGGCTCGCGGGCCAACCCAGCCCACTCACTTGCCAACTAATACAGGTCCTTGAGACTCGGCCAACTTTTCAGGTAAAGGACCCGAGCTGACATGCTTGACGCTCACATCACGGCCCTCAGGGTTACCCTTCTCAAGAGGGCACCTACGCGAGGG
The DNA here is from genome assembly GCA_037501455.1 of Lantana camara. NCBI lineage: Eukaryota > Viridiplantae > Streptophyta > Magnoliopsida > Lamiales > Verbenaceae > Lantana > Lantana camara. The sequence goes on along the minus strand of CM074855.1, from coordinate 20,341,723 downwards.
CACGATACCGATGCTCGTGGTTTGGACACTCAAGGGTCATCAGCCGCGGGGAACCCATCCGTGCGCCGTTCGAGCGCCACCAGCGCTCGAGTGTGATCCTTCCCCACCGTGGTGGATTCGAACCCTAGCGGAGCGGATCTTGGGCCTTCCTCTCATGCGGCCCTCGCCAACAACCTCTGACACCATGGCAGTGGGCACCTCGTACTTGGCACGCCGCCCACTTTTCAGAGCTATCACTCTCATGCCATCACAGACCGCCACGTGTTAGGGCAACACAGGTTTGGGACCACACGGTCAAATTACCCAATCTGCCCTCACCCCTAACATATAAATAGGAGAGAACACCTGCACTCTCTCCCAAGAAATCCTCTGCATACATACTGCATACATTGTTCTGGGCATTTTTCCCCATCTTCTCAAGCTTCATATTACTCTCACCACAGTAGCATCACCTTTACATCTTGCACTCTTGGTGTTATCCTAGCTGGAAGAACCCACGCTCAAAAGGAAACCCAGATCCTGAGGTTCTCATGCTTGTGATGGTCTTTCCCTTTCCATATAAATATTAAAGTGTTGTTGCAATTTGGGAAGTCCGATTTCCTGCACCATCAGATATGGACAAAAAAATAAATAAATAAATAATGGATGAACAGTGAAGTCCTCAAATTGACAAAAAAAATTACTACGGGACTAAAAAAAATTTCTACGGGACTAAAAAAAACGATCACCGAGTTATTGATGATTAGCTAGTTACCGACAGTATTGCTGTCACTAAAAATCAATTAGAAAATGTTTGTTATCTTGATGTGCATGAATTGGTCACAACCTTTATTATAACTGTTAAGCATATTATTGCCCCATTAAGTTCCTTAATAGAGCTAAATAACTACTTATTGATCCACTAAAACACCAGAAGGTTTATGTGGATCGGTAAAACATCCACTAGTAAACGTTTGCTTTTTTGAAATAGTACAAGTCTTAGGAAAGCCATACACAAATACTCGAGTGATATATACATTTAGGAGCCGATCCTAGTTGATCTTACCAAATCCCGACTCAATCAGGTTCATTGATATATGTACAGATTTAGTCGAACCAAGTTTGAGTTAGGATTATTCTTGTTATAGAGTAGAATTTTAGTTTGTATTAGCTAGTACTCAAGATAAGTAACTTGTTTATAAGTGAAAGAGCGATTTTTGTTTAGCGGTAAATGAACGTTAGACGTTATGTATGGGATATCTCCTTTAAAAAGAGCAAATAATATATATATATATATATATTTTTTTTTTTTTGGTTTTTTTTTTTTTTGATGCGTTCTAGCCCAAACCTTTAAAGATTAATCCCTTTTTCCTCAAGGATTTTAACGAAGTAAGTTAGGGTTTCAGAGAGATTAATCAAGATATTAGATCAAAAAGCTCTAATTCATCATATCTTAAGGGTTTTATTTATAGAATCTCAGGACTTAAGGTTTTAATTATACACGTTACCTTTCCTTATTATAATCTGAGATCATCTATCAGATTTGTTACGATCTTACCAGAGTATCTGATATCTTCCTCAGTTATTGTTTCTTGCACTGCACTTCTCCAGATCTCATTCTTCTCCAAGATCTCCGCATAGCTCGCTATATTTGCGAGTTGATTCGTTATGCTTGCTCGTGCTCCCATCGAACTCATCTGTTTGCTTGCTTTCCTAACAAACCCATCTGTTACAATTTCCCATTACAAAACGGCTACAATTTGAAATGTTTAGGTTAATTGCAAATACCCTTTATCCTTGGGTGATTAGTGCATTTTGTTTTCTAATTTTTGAATTAGTGGTTTATCCCACTAATATTTGAAAAATATCAAACTTTAACCCCCTTAATTAAAGTAGATCTATACATAGCCGATTTCAAATATGTCGATATTGTTAGGAATAGTGCCCTTAAAGCATCATTTATGCTTTACTATTTCCTTGTAAAATCACAAACAGTCTTTGAATAATAAACGAGATGATTTTGTTCATAGGTAATCACTTCTTTTTGTGCTTATTTATGTCTGTTTGGGTTTGACTGTGTTTTGCATGTTTTGAACTCCCCTAATCCGATGAGGCCTTTAAGAACTTTGCCCTTATGGGAACGACACATGAAACAAGTTCTTAACTCCATAGGTGAGGATTAGAAACTTCTCCAAGTCGATGAGTCCGACAGACAGTGGGAGTGTCGACCTTAACTCCGTTGAGACTTGCTTATGTGATTATGTCGTTTTGAAGGATCATTCAGTTTCATGGAATGATACGTGCAATCGATGATGCGTTCATAATACATAAGGGTGATTGTTACAAGAACTTCATCACTGAGATGTCCCATGTGAGAACATTCCTAAATGGGAAATGAAGTCTCCTAGAAACTTCTAGATTAGGAAATATCTCACAGGTCAATGACATGATTAATAATCCTTTGACTTGAGATTCGGTAATGTCTCATATGAGCTAACTCTGTAATCTTTGATATAGGCTCAAAAGGGTGTCGCCATATAGACACCTGAACCATGGCCTATGTTGGGATTACACAAGTGTCACATGTAGAATTAGTAGAATCGATAAAGGACCTACACTTGTTAAGAACAAGAATGATCTCTTACTGATTAAGTTGTTCGTAGTCTATTAAAGATTAAACCCTTGGCCAAGGTGGATAAAAGATCAATACATTAAGAAAATGGGATTTTCTTGGATTGAGATCTAAATAGATATGAAACGAACTTAACTTTAAAGATCAAGAATCATAAGGCTCTGAAGCTTATTCCCATGCCTTAGTTCTTGATTGAGAGATGGAGTTGTAGGAGGATCGTATTTCACTGATTGTCATTGACTGAAAGGTTCTTCGATTCATTTCGTTATTCGGCTAGAGGTCACACACCCATTGTTAGATTACGGTAGTGTGATATGTGAAGTGATTATGTAATTATGGGAATTAATTAATTATTGTCACTGGTAATCGAATAATAAACCTAAAGGGTCACACACAAATGCCAGAATACGAGGGTTATGGTAGGATGTTAATATGATTAACGAAGGATCAAAATGTTGATCGAAAGACCCACGTTGACGTGGACCCACCACGTGTCACGTACTGTACGTGACTGCCACGTGTCATGCACACGTGGCCCCACGTATCATGCACATGTGGCCGACACATGTCATGCACGTGTGTCGGTGACGTGGCCTTGAACGTACGATTTATTTCGTACGTGAATTCTTTTCTAGAACTAATTAATTAAATTGCAATTAATTAATTTTGGTCTTTTAATTAATTATGAATTAATTGTTAAGACTATTCTCAAATTACTTAACCTAATAAATAATTAATTAGAAATTAAATTATTTATTGAATATTGACTTTTGACTTTAGGAAGGTTGAAAATTTTAACTTCCTATTGTAGGAGAGAGAAAGTGTATCTTGCTAGACTCTTGGAATAAGTTAAGAACTTATTATTCCAATTAAATTAATAATTAAATGAGTTAATTAGTGAGCAAGAAAACAAATCCCATTGGTTCTTGGAAACCCTAGGGGTTCGAACCACCTTGTATAAATACAAGGGGTGGTGCTTCTCTTATTTTTTAGACCAACGTTAATGAAGCTTTAAGTTTTTTAGAAAAATAAAAGAAAAGTTTTCAAATTAAAATATCCTAGCCAAACACAAGCCATAGAACTAGCATTCTCACTCGCTTGATCATGTTCTAGGACTGGTGTGAATACGCTTTGGAGTATTGACTACTTTGGGATCTAATCGAAGGACGTTCGAGGGACATTTCGCTTGAAGGGTGTTTGACAGGCGGTGTCAACATCACAAGAAAGCTTCAATCAACGTGAGTTTCTTGGAACACCCTTTGATACGATACAAACATTGCAAGTCTTTTAGATCTACTTTTGGTAAAAAAAATTAAACTTCCGTTGCGCATACCCTACTGTTTTCCAACAAATATCACATACCAAATCAAAACTCTCGATGCTAAAAATACAATGGTGGTCTCGAAACTAAAATCCGACAACTGACGAATGGGAAATTACCGGTCAAAAACGACGCACAAGAAGCGGAGCTTTGCAGCGACTTCTGACATTCAATAAGGTTGATTAGGTATGAGCTTTAATTTGTTCACCTGGAAGACACGAACACAATGACGGTAGTCTTGAAACTTGAGTCATCGTGATGGAGGAAAAATCGACGACCAATATTTGTTAAATGAGGTTAAGTGTGACAATTTTTAAAAGTTTGGGAGACAAATACACTAATTTAAAGATTATGGGGCAAAATACACTAATGGCCAAAGATTGAAGGAATATCCCATATTTCCCCAAATATTTATTATAATAAGATATGTCCAACAATTTGGAAGACAACAAATTAATTAGTTCACATTATTGATTTTGATAATGACCAATGAGATGTTTTCTTTTTTGTTTTGCTTAGGTAATGAGATGTTTTCAATTACATATTATTAAAGTCTGAATCTCCTATTTTTATATAAATATCTTATAGAGTAGTTGTATAATAACATGTTTTATGATTAAAGAATACATATAACAGTGTAAAGTAGAAAAAACTATTGTAATTTTAGTTTGGAGGGGTAAAAGTAGCATTGTGTGCATTATTATTTTTATTTAATTAATATCTTTTAGTCTCAAACTTTTAAAAATGTTACGATTTAAATTTCACAATTAAATATTGGTACCAAAAGAACATGAGCGTCTCATGTAGCACCCGGATCGCTAGGTAGCCACATCCCCCGCACTATAGCTCAGTCCACATACAAAATGGATAATTCGTACATGAACCAAGACTATAGCGAACGGGAGACAATAAAAAAATGACACACTAGCTAGACGGGACTAACCCTCAGTTGAATACAAACATGCATAATATACATTCATGTTCTTAACATCCTTCAAGGCCATTCCCATCAACTACATATATACAATATCAATTCTCCAAAGACAATTCATAATATACCTAGATACCATAACAATTCATAAGTAATAGATATGCATCAATAAATACATGAAAGTGAGAAGGACAAGTGCTAGACCCAAAGTAAAAGACCGACTCAATCCCGCCTAGCACGCACCCTGCAAACCTGAAAATGTGAGGTTTCAGTCTATGAAATGTTGGAAAACACGAATCAGAAAGCAGCGAAATTTAAAAAATTTTCCCAACAAAAGGACCTTGAACTCGCAATCGTGTAACCAAATTCGTAAAGATAGAAAACTTACTTTTCTTTTATTCTTTCTTGAAGCGTTTCAAGCCACCCAAGAACGCTCTTCTCGCGGCTTGATCCCCTCTCCTTGGTAAAGCTCAAATCTTCAAACTTCTAACTTGAAGTCTCTAGAGAAAGTCCACCAACTTGATCACAATCTAACTAGTAAGGATGCTAGTTCTCTAGTTAGTGTTTAGGCTTAACCTAGGGTTTAATTTAATCTTGGAGAAAGAAAGGTGTTCAACACATGAACCAAGAATTGTCAATTAGCTCTAAAGGGGAGCATGAGCTCCCCTATATATAGGAAAGGGGAGGGGCGGCCGAACCTAGTCCTAATGGACAAAGGATTTGGTCCCTCTCTCTCTCCTATTACTTGATCATCAAGTATTTTCCAACTTTGACTTTGAATTCTATTTCAAGTCAACTTTTAAGAGAGCTAAAAATATCCAAACTATTTTTGGATAATTTTATACTTTATTTATTATAAAATAAATAACTTATTTTATCTAATTAATTAATTCATAATTAATTAACTAGATTATTTTCTCCAAAATTAGACTTTCCTTTTAATTCAAAATTAAACCAAAGTCTATTAAATAATTAACTAATTAATTATTTAATATATATATATAAATTCACGTGTGTGACACGTGTCACAAGGACACGTGTCACTCACGTGACCCACACGTGTGGCTTCACACGTGTGGAACCCTCTAGGCTCGATTAACTCGTTTAATCATTTTCAAGCCTCAACTCATGTAACCAAGTTGTTGTGTGTGACCCTCTAGGTTCTCAATTCAATTAGCAGTGACCCTAATTAATTAATTCACTAATTAATTAATCAGTCCACAGATTAAACGACCATAGTCTAGCAACAGGTGTTTAACCCCTAGCTGAATTGGAATGTTCAGATTCGACAGAACCTTTAAGTCATTGATTCATGTGAGATACAATCCTCCTACTTACAATCTCTCAACCAAGATCTAGGGCAAGGGAATAATCAGAACCCTAATAATCCGGTCTTAAAGCTAAGTGCATTTCATATCCATTTGATCCCAATCCAAGAAACCCTTTTCTTGATGTCTTGATCTACTGCCTTAGCCAAGGACTTCATATGACATATGAATGACTTACACAATAAGAGATCACCTTGCAAATGCAAGTGTAGGTCCTTTCTTGATTCTCATTCACTTTCATGAATCACTTGTGCAGCCTCAGCATAAGCCTTGAATCAATTGTCTAAGGCGACACCCTTTAAAGCTTATACCTAAGACTACAGAGTTAACTCATAAAGTGAGAAGGAACCTCAAGTCTAAGGATCAATTAATCACATCAATGACTCGTGAGATATTTCCTAATCTGGAAGTTTCCATTTCCTGAAATAGAAACTTCCTTTCCCATTTAGGAATGTTCTCACACGGGGCACCTCAGTGAACTTACTTATTAAAGTAAGCACCCTCATGTATCACGCACGTATCAACTATACACTTTGCACCTCCATGAAACAAGGTGGTCCTTCTTAAGGGCGTGATCCCACAAGCAAGCCTTAGAGGAGTCAGGTTGACACTCCCACTGTCTGTAGGACTCATCGGCTTGGAGTATTTTACTAATCATGACTTATGTGATATAGGGCTCGTTTCATGAACCATTTCACCTAAATGGTAGAGTCCTAAGGTCATCAGGATTAGGGGAGTTCTCATACATGCACAGCTAAAGTAAACGCATACCAAACAAGAGCATATAAAGAAGTGTTGCCTCAATTCGTTATTTTATTCAAAGATTGTCTGTGATTACAATAAGGAAAAGCACAAAGCGGATATACAATCGGCGTTCTAGGGCACTATTCCTAACAATCTCCCACTTGCCCGTCAAAGCCATTCTAAAGCTACTCTAAGTCCAATCTTCTGAAGATGACCTTGGAAAGCTTCTCGACTAAGGGGTTTAGTAAGTGGATCTGCCACGTTCTCTGCTGATGTGACCCTCTCAATTTGCACATCTCCTCTTTTGATAATATCACGGATTAGGTGATACTTCCTCATAATGTGCTTGGTCCGTTGGTGAGATCTTGGTTCTCTTGCTTGAGCAACCGCCCCAGTGTTGTCACAAAACACAGCAATGGGGTCTTTCATGCTAGGAACAACATTCAACTCTTGAATGAAGTTTCTAATCCAAACACCTTCCTTAGCTGCATCATTTGCAGCTAAGTATTCGGCCTCAGTGGTCGAATCTGCAGTGGTAGTCTGCTTGGAACTCTTCCAACTCACTGCCCCGCCGTTTAGGCAGAAAATGTATCCTGACATTGACTTAAAATCATCTAAGTCAGATGCAAAGCTTGCATCGCAGTATCCTTCGACAGTAAGATCTTTCTGACCTCCGTAAACTAAGAATAAATCTTTAGTACTCTTCAAGTACTTAAGAATATTCTTCACGGCAGCCCAGTGGCCATCTCCAGGGTCAGATTGGAAACGACTTGTCACACTAAGTGCATAAGACACATCCGGTCGAGTACATAACATTGCATACATTATGCTACCTATTGCTGATGCATAAGGTGTATGAGTCATTCTCTCATTCTCAAGGTTAGTCTTAGGACACATCTTCTTTGAAAGACATGTTCCTACACTCATAGGAAGGTTCTTAACCTTTGCTGACTCCATATTGAATCTCTTCAATACTTTGTCAATGTACCTCGACTGTGATAGTCCTATTAACCTTCTAGATCTATCTCTATAGATTTTGATTCCAAGGATATAGGACGCATCACCAAGATCTTTCATCTCGAATTGGTTCGATAACCATAACTTAGTCACTTTCATGTCATCCTTCGAATTCCCAATAAGAAGGATGTCATCAACATAAAGTACTAAGAATTGCACTGAGGTCTCCAATTCCTTTCTATACACACATGATTCATTCGAAATTTGGATGAAGCCAAACGCTTTGACTGATTCATCAAATCGAATGTTCCAATTCCTAGAAGCCTGTTTCAATCCATAGATTGATCTTTGGAGTTTGCAAACCTTTTGCTCACTCCCACTGAATGTGAAACCTATGGGTTGCTCCATATAAATGTCTTTGTCAATGTTACAATTGAGAAAGGCAGTTTTCACATCCATTTGCCATATCTCATAGTCATAATATGCAGCAATGGCAAACATGATCCGAATAGACTTTTGCATTGCAACTGGTGAAAAGGTTTCGTCAAAGTCCACGCCGGGTCTCTGAGTGAATCCTTTTGCAACCAGTCTTACTTTGTAGGCTGCAATGCTTCCATCAACTCCAAGCTTTCTCTTAAAGATCCATTTGCAACCTATGGGTTTGACCCCATCAGGCAAATCTACCAAGGTCCAAACTTGGTTGGAGTTCATGGAATCCATTTCGGATTTCATGGCTTCTATCCACTGTTCAGACTCAGAATCTGAAAGTGCCTCCTCATATGTTGAAGGATCATTATCCTTTTGAGAGATTTCATGGAAGAATCCATACCATCTCTCCGGCTGTCTAGGATTGCGTTCAGAACGCCTTAGAGGAGGATTTTCATGTGTATCGAAATTCGTGATTGGTTGTGGTTGATCAGAGTGGGACGTTTCTTCAGTGGGTGGTATGGGGTCACTTTGTACTTCTTCTAATTCTATGATCTTGCCTTGCTTTTCTTTAAGGAACGGTTCCTCCAGAAAAGTAGCATTTCTGGAAACAAACACCTTTTGCTCAGATTGATCATAGAAGTAGTATCCTATGATTTCCTTAGGATAACCTACAAAGTAGCATAAGTTAGAACGAGATTCTAACTTATCTCCCACTGTCCTCTTCACGTAAGCAGGACAACCCCAAATTCTTAAGTAAGAATAACTAGGGATTTTACCATGCCACATTTCATAGGGCGTTTTAGGGACTGACTTAGAGGGAACTAGATTCAAAATCTTTGCTGCACTTTCTAGGGCATAACCCCAAAAAGAAGGTGGTAAGTCAGTGAAACTCATCATGGAACGAACCATATCAAGTAGGGTTCGATTCCTTCTCTCAGAAACTCCATTAAGCTGAGGAGTTCCCGGAGGAGTCCACTGAGAGATAATTCCATTATCCTTGAGATGATTAAGGAATTCTTCACTAAGATATTCGCCTCCTCGATCAGATCGAAGTGCTTTGATCTTGTGACCAGTTTGGTTCTCAACCTCCTTTTGAAATTCTAAGAATTTCTCAAAAGCTTCAGATTTATAATTCATTAAGTATACATAACCATACCGACTAAAATCATCAGTGAAGGTTATGAAGTACTGATGATTGTTTCTAGTGCTTACACTAAGCGGTCCACAAACATCAGTATGGATCAAATCCAAAACCTCAGTGGCACGTTCCACAATTCCCTTAAAAGGGACTTTGGACATTTTTCCTTTGAGACAGGATTCGCAAGAAGTTAACTCTTTAAGATCATTTTCAGAGAATGATCCTAAAGTGTTTATCTTGCTAATTCTGTTCTTGGAAATGTGTCCTAATCTAGCGTGCCATAAGGGAGCTGAAACTTTGTCATCTCTCTTACGCTTCGTTTCTCGTTGTATATTCATAATATTGATATTTTTAATTAGGTAAAGTCCATTACTTAGAGTACCGATGTGAACGGAAGAGTTGTTCCGTTTGATAAAATATTTACCATTCTTAATATAAGTTTCATAACCTTCACAATCTAATATTGGAACTGAAATTATATTACGAATAATGCTCGGTACATAAAGGACTTTATTTAATACTAACTCAAAACTACCTAAATCTAATCTAATTGTGCCTAAAGCTCGAGCTTCAACGTTTGAGCCATCGCCGATCTTCAAGACACATTCTCCTTCTTTTAGTTGTTGAACATCACTTAGCATATGTACATCATTACAGATATGAGTTCCACAACCGGTATCAAGTACCCAAGAACTAGAATTAATAGAAAGATTTACTTCAACGAGAAAGATACCTTTCTTTAGAGTAGCCTTGTACTCTGGGTAGTTTCTCCTCCAATGTCCCGCTTTGCCACAATGGAAGCAAACATCCTTTTTCTGATCACACTTCTTCTTTTGGGCCTTCCCCTTCGAAATGCCACCAGTGGGCCTAAGGGGTTTCTTCTTCTTCTTTTGGGCTTTCTTGCCCTTACCTTTAGAAGGCCCAGAAGAGGAAGATGGAGCATTCACCATCAAAACCTTATTGTCCTTCTTGATCGTGCTTTCAGCAGTCACAAGCTGACTAATCAGCTCAGCTACGGTAGCACCAGCATGATTCATGTTGAAGTTAAGGACAAATGGGTTGAATGATGGTGGGAGCGAAGCTAGCAACAAATCCACTGAAAGCTCATCTTTCAGTGGCATGTCCATGGAAGCAAGTTTCTCAGTAAGGGCAAGAAACTTGAGTCCATATTCATGGACACTTGAACCTTCTCTCATTCTCAAGTGGAACAATTCCTTTGAAGTGTTATACCTTGTAACACGTTCATGAGGGCGGTAAAGTTGCTCTAAGTGGTCGTAAATCTCCCAAGCAAATTCCATGGCCTCATGTTGCCTTTGCAAGTCCGGAGACATGTTAGCCAACATAAGGCAACGGGCTTGGAGATTATCATCCTTCCACTTCTGAATCGCATCCCGCTCGGCCCGAGTGGGAGCCTCCCCTTCGGGACTAGGCTCCCCTTCGAAGAGAACATAAGTTCTCTTCTCAGAATCTAAAATGATTTTTAGATTCCTCAGCCAATCAGAATAGTTGGGACCAGTCAACTTGTTTGACTCGAGGATCGATACAAGAGGGTTTTTGGTTGCCATTTCAAAACACGTAGAGAATCACAGAATCTACGACTTAAATGGTAAAACAGAGAACTAGTGAGCATGCTGAATTATAACGATATACAAAAGATAAGGTCTTTAATCTAATGTAGCTCCCACTGTTTTTCAAAGATCTAGAATTCCCAAAGATCTAAGAGGAACACGTTTCCCAATGGGTACTAAGATCCTAGGCATTTTACCTCGAACCCACGACTCGCGGACATTCTAAGTAAGAACCCTAGGTAGGTATAACTTACCAATTCTAACACCTTTAGAACTCTTAGTAATTGTTTTTGCATCACCTATCTTTCAATATGGACCCACGACTCGTGCGACATCCATATTTACTTAGGCGTTAAGCTAGACCCATCAATCATAAGATCATGACCAAAACTTAGTTCGAACGACCCACGACTCGCGGACATCGCCCTTGCTAAAATTGACCACGAAATATTGACCATTTAAAATGATTAATTAGGTAACTAAGAACTAATAAGCTCCACTAGCTATCCCACGACTCGCGGACAATAACTAGCTTTACTTACTAAACTTAAAACCTATTGATGGAATGCTAGGAATTCAATTCAAAATTTGCATCTCGAATTAAACACCTATTTGTTCGAAATTAGCTTAATATTTAATGGGAATTTTCGAATCAACCGGAGAGTTGTCCGGTTCGACCTCACCAACATATATGTTATCCAATTTTATTAGTCTTGATTAATGCAAGTACACTTAAATGCATTTCAAACAAGCACATAAACAGATAACATGTCCTAGCATGATACTAACATGTAATGATCATGGGTTCTACCTATCTTATGCGTGATATGTGGGAGCCACTCCACAATCACAAGTTCTAACATACATGCCACATAAACAGTTTAAATCACATAAGGGAAAGCGGTAACAAAATACGAGCCCTATCTCTATTACATTTAACAATTGAGATTCCCCTCCCTAACATTTTGAGGGGTCTTCACTTATGGCCTCCTTGTTACTTGAATGTGGTCCATCTTACTCCATGGGTGCATTGTCTCCAAAATGAAAATAAAACCTCACCACCTATCTCTACTCTCAAATTACAATAAAAAGAAAAAGACATAAAGTAATAAGGCTCAATCTTCATATTGGCCTTAGACAATTACACGGGGCATACCCCGGCCTCAAAAACAGTAATATGGAAAGCCACATAATAAATCACATAACAGTACGCACATAAGTGAGGCTCCAACCTCAATTGAAAAACGCAACTATAGGGCTTCAACCCCAATTTAAACCATCCATGTGCATAAATTAAAACCATACATAGATCTAAACCCATGATCACCTAACATGCTTTTGCAAGAATTTAAATTTAACCAATAAATTAAAATTCTCGCTTTAAGCTCTAATAGCTTAAAACACGACTTGATGCGAGTCTTATTTATAAAAGTTTTCAATAAATCCCAAATTACCAAAACAAATAAAATTCCAATTAATTTCTGAAAATTAATAATTTTATCAAGATGTATTTTCCCAAAATATAAACCGTTTCAATTTCTCAAAAAAATCCCAATTTTAAGTTTTATTCAAAAAAAAAAATTAAAATAAATATTCAAAAATAAAATTTTAAAATTAAAATAAAAAATTGGGACTGGATTGCACGAAACACGAAAAGGCCGGATCACGAAAACGGGGTTGCCCGTCCCAAGTGCGGCGTGTGTGCACAGCATGCGAGCACAGCGCGCGGCCAAGGCCGCGCGAGTGCGCGCTGGAGCGCGCAGCTCCTGCCGGGCATTGGGCGGCCAGTCTCGGCCGCCCTGGGCGGGCGCGCCTAGGCGCGCCCGGAAGGCTCCCGCACAGGTGTGCGGGAGGTGCTGGGCGACTGGCCGGTCTGTCCCGGCCAGGCCTGGGCGGCGACGGGCGGACGGCGTGCGGGAGACTGGCCGGTCTGTTCCGGCCAGCCCTGGGCAACGATGGGCGGGCACGCCTAGGCGCGCCCGGGAGGGTGGCGCGCGAAGCCCGCGCGCGCGACTCCTTCGCGCGCGGGGTTTCGCGTGTTCATCGCGATCCGGGCTTTCGTTTCGTGTTTTCGTTCAAAAGCAAAACCAATCCAAGAAATCCAAAAACAGTTTATACAGTTTCAAATCTAAAATTGTTTTTCAAAATTAAATTTTATAAAAACCAATTTTCAGAAACTTTCAGGAAAAAATACAGTTTCGTAATTCAGGCTTTCTAAAACAATTACAAATACTCAATCGCATCAAGCCTAAGAATTTCTACCAAATTCAGTATAATTGAGACGAATCAGAAACACGATTAACGAGGTGGCTCTGATACCACTTGTTGGAAAACACGAATCAGAAAGCAGCGGAATTTAAAAAATTTTCCCAACAAAAGGACCTTGAACTCGCAATCGTGTAACCAAATTCGTAAAGATAGAAAACTTACTTTTCTTTTATTCTTTCTTGAAGCGTTTCAAGCCACCCAAGAACGCTCTTCTCGCGGCTTGATCCCCTCTCCTTGGTAAAGCTCGAATCTTCAAACTTCTAACTTGAAGTCTCTAGAGAAAGTCCACCAACTTGATCACAATCTAACTAGTAAGGATGCTAGTTCTCTAGTTAGTGTTTAGGCTTAACCTAGGGTTTAATTTAATCTTGGAGAAAGAAAGGTGTTCAACACATGAACCAAGAATTGTCAATTAGCTCTAAAGGGGAGCTCATATATAGGAAAGGGGAGGGGCGGCCGAACCTAGTCCTAATGGACAAAGGATTTGGTCCCTCTCTCTCTCCTATTACTTGATCATCAAGTATTTTCCAACTTTGACTTTGAATTCTATTTCAAGTCAACTTTTAAGAGAGCTAAAAATATCCAAACTATTTTTGGATAATTTTATACTTTATTTATTATAAAATAAATAACTTATTTTATCTAATTAATTAATTCATAATTAATTAACTAGATTATTTTCTCCAAAATTAGACTTTCCTTTTAATTCAAAATTAAACCAAAGTCTATTAAATAATTAACTAATTAATTATTTAATATATATATATAAATTCACGTGTGTGACAAGTGTCACAAGGACACGTGTCACTCACGTAACCCACACGTGTGGCTTCACACGTGTGGAACCCTCTAGGCTCGATTAACTCGTTTAATCATTTTCAAGCCTCAACTCATGTAACCAAGTTGTTGTGTGTGACCCTCTAGGTTCTCAATTCAATTAGCAGTGACCCTAATTAATTAATTCACTAATTAATTAATCAGTCCACAGATTAAACGACCATAGTCTAGCAACAGGTGTTTAACCCCTAGCTGAATTGGAATGTTCAGATTCGACAGAACCTTTAAGTCATTGATTCATGTGAGATACAATCCTCCTACTTACTATCTCTCAACCAAGATCTAGGGCAAGGGAATAATCAGAACCCTAATAATCCGGTCTTAAAGCTAAGTGCATTTCATATCCATTTGATCCCAATCCAAGAAACCCTTTTCTTGATGTCTTGATCTACTGCCTTGGCCAAGGACTTCATATGGCATATGAATGACTTACACAATAAGAGATCACCTTGCAAATGCAAGTGTAGGTCCTTTCTTGATTCTCATTCACTTTCATGAATCACTTGTGCAGCCCCAGCATAAGCCTTGAATCAGTTGTCTAAGGCGACACCCTTTAAAGCTTATACCTAAGACTACAGAGTTAACTCATAAAGTGAGAAGGAACCTCAAGTCTAAGGATCAATTAATCACATCAATGACTCGTGAGATATTTCCTAATCTGGAAGTTTCCATTTCCTGAAATAGAAACTTCATTTCCCATTTAGGAATGTTCTCACACGGGGCACCTCAGTGAACTTACTTATTAAAGTAAGCACCCTCATGTATCACGCACGTATCAACTATACACTTTGCACCTCCATGAAACAAGGTGGTCCTTCTTAAGGGCGTGATCCCACAAGCAAGCCTTAGAGGAGTCAGGTTGACACTCCCACTGTCTGTAGGACTCATCGGCTTGGAGTATTTTACTAATCATGACTTATGTGATATAGGGCTCGTTTCATGAACCATTTCACCTAAATGGTAGAGTCCTAAGGTCATCAGGATTAGGGGAGTTCTCATACATGCACAGCTAAAGTAAACGCATACCAAACAAGAGCATATAAAGAAGTGTTGCCTCAATTCATTATTTTATTCAAAGATTGTCTGTGATTACAATAAGGAAAAGCACAAAGCGGATATACAATCGGCTTTCTAGGACACTATTCCTAACATGAAAGACTGAGTGAGGGGTTTAAATAAATATAAGCGCAATTACCATGCAAGCTATAATCTCGGGTAAGGTTTTTTAAAAGAAGGCAATATAAGTTCAATAGTAAAGTAGAACTCGCCCGAGATTACAACTAATCAATTAATGATTCAATCAATCAGTGGCCCGGTGAGTGAGGGCAATTCTCCGACTTTACTCCGATAGTGAACATTGCCAATATTTAGATTATCCATGGTTAAGTGAGCATGCGAGTTATTACAGTGCACAATTAGCAATTTCAATCCCTTTTTCCTCCGGTGATGGTGGGATTGCAAGGGCCCACCACCCAATCAATCTGGGCATAGGGTTCATGAGTCCCTATGTCCGGAACTCCTTCATCCACTAATCTCCTAGTGAATTCAGGGGTCATCCCAATTTGGTGAGGATAGCTCAAGAGTTACCAGTCGGCCCTTGGTTTCCCGGTTGGCTCCATACACTACCCTCGGGCCCACAGTGAACATGCTTACTCGCCCAATCAATCAATCAATCCGTTCCATAAAATCAGTTGAAAATCATTAAGGTTTGGAAAACTATAGATATATAGATACATTTTGGCCGAAAACACCACATAAGGTTGTAGGGGTTCTATATATCTAGAATTAACCCTCACCTGAGGAGCGATGGAACAAGACAAGGATACAAGAAAGTGTCCAAACGATCAATGATCTCCGCCCTGGAGAAAAACTGGACAAGAAAGGAAATAATGGAAACTCGTGAGACGAGACTCAATATGAGACCAAGTATGACGCACGACCATGGTCATGTAATTAAATAAACTAGCAATCAAATGACATTTAGCATGTATTCAAACCAATTAACACCTAAGAGGTGAAATTAATATCAAGGAATCATGTATTCATATCATTCAATTATTTCAAATTCAATTCATATAAGGCATGGAGTCACACAATCACGCTTGAGAAACTAAGTACCAAGAAGTGTCAAATAGGAGCATGATTAGCAATAAACCAAGTTTATAACTCATATAAGTCACATACGGGAGCTAAGGGAGTGAAAGGAATGCAATAAGAGAGGTTTTGGCAAAGTTGTGCAAAAGTTGACAATTTTTGAAAATGCGCATGCTGTAGGAAAACTGGAATATCTTGAGTTTTAGAAGTAGGAATTGATTTTTGTTTGTTGGAAATAAAACTAGACACATAGGGCTTGCCAAGGATATATGGCTCGTTTTCTAGTTCAAAGCGAGGAGAAAATGGCGTAAACTTGAAGTTGAATGATTGCAGTATGTCGGTAAAGTAGCGACACCAAAAAGAATTGATAATATCTCACAAATGGGAAAATATAATGAGGTGATTCCAATTGGAGGTTGTTCTAGACTTCAAGTATTTCCGTGGGTTAAAAAATCAGGTCAATCGGAGTTCTTTTGGGTGATTAACGGAACAAAACAATCTCAGGTTGAAAACAGGGGAAGATCCACGGCCGTGGATTTCTCCATGTGCAAAACTCCATGCCCGTGGATTCTCTTACCGAAAATCCCAAGTTTCTGGACGAAAATCCACGGCCGTGGGTCAAAATCCACGCCCGTAGATCACTCTCCAGCAGCATAACGAAGGGAAAACAGGGCAAGGCTTAAGATTTGGCTCCCAAATCAATGCAACACCAAACCAATGTAATTAAATCATTCCAAACCAACATATATCATGCATATAACTCATATATATCAATTAGACACCATATAATCCATAGAAACATGTATAGATCATCAAGAAATTAACATTCAAACCCATATAATTTCTTGACTTCCAACCTTCACTTTTATGCAAGAATTCATGCAACCTTTTAAGTATAATTATCCTAGGCATGCTCCTAAGCACTTAAAACTAAGGAATCATATCATAATCAACAAACCCTACTTCATATAAATTCAAGAGATTCATATAATTACTCCATCTATACCTTAAAGTGAAAGAAAGAAAGGATGAGATGATGGTGTTGATGAGGCCTGAAAATCATTCCCGAATCAGAGCCGTCCACGTGGCAGCACACCGCTGACTAATACCCTTGACGCTCGCCTTGGTGGGCTCAGGGGCCTTCACGCCGCTCAATTGCCAGCTAATGTCATCCACCAACCAATGGGTTTGACGCTCGGACAACGGCCCTCAAGGTTATCCTTCACAGGGAAGCACCCACATAGGGGCCCCATTAATACGCTCGGGATCCCGACGCTCAAAGGGTCATATATCGCGAGGAGGCCATCCATGCATTCTTCGAGCGTCACCAGCGTTCGTGCATGTCCATGCCCCGTTTCGCTGGATCCGAACCTCGGACGAGAGAATCTTAGGTCCATCCCCGCGTGACCCTCGCCAACAACCTCTGACACAGAAGTACTGTGCACCACGCGCCTGACACGCCGTCAACCTTTTCAGGGATGTCATTCTCAGTCCCCAAAACTCTGACGCGTGTTAGGGCAACACAGGTTTGGGACCACATGGTCAATTTTACCCATCTACCCCCATCCCTAACATATAAATAGGAGAGAAGCCATGCATTCTCCCCCAAGTAATCTTCTGCACAAAAACCATACACACTGTTCTGGGCATTTCTCGGCTGGCCTTCTCAAGCTTTTTATTTCGCCGCCGTAACATTACCATTGTAGCTTGCGCACTTGGTGTTATCCTAGCTGGAAGAACCCACGCTCAAAAGGAAACCCAGATCCTGAGGCTCTCACGCCTGTGATGGTCTTTCCCTTTTTAAACAAATTCTAAAGTGTTGTTGCATTAGGAAACTCAGATTCCTGCACCATCATTTTTGGCGCCGTCTGTGGGAAATCCATCGCCACCATCTTTGGTTTTGCCATTCTTCTTCCTCTGAAAGCTAGTTGAAAAGTAACACCCAAACCTTGAATCATGGTAACTGCGACAAGATCAGGAGCATTGAGAGAGAGAGGGTCTCTTCCCCCCGTCAACGAGGAGAACCCGGAAGGCAACGTCCCCGCCGGGGAAGTAAACCCCCCAGCTGCAGGAAACGGGGGCGAGAACACAGAACCCACGGGGGCAAATCTCCCGTTAGGAGGAAATGTCGGGGGAGGACCTAGCACCGTTGCTCCTCCAGCAGCTCCCACCGCCCATGCTTCCTATCCGTACACCGGGATGTATCCCATGGCCATGCCACCTCCGGGATACTCGTTCATGCAGCCAGGGCTGATGCCCGGGGTGTTACCGGCAATCCAGCCTTACCAGGTGGGGACTCTGAATCTCCCCACATCGTTACCAAGGGAGATACAAGGGGTGGAGATGCCCCAAGTTACAGCCCAACAACTCCAGGCGCTGTATGCGCAGTGCGAGAGCCAGGCCGTTCAGAATGCCTGGGAGCATTTCACGGCCGCATACTTCCCATCTCAGGCCGGCGCTCGTCTGGCCCCACCACTTGGCGGGCTCCCCGCACATCCTCTGACAATGGCCCAGAACGCGTTAAGGGCACAGCAACCTCCCCAACCACCGAATCCGGAGAATGAAGCCCCACCGAGGGTCCAACCAGAACAACCTGTAGGAGGAGATGTCAGGGCCCCTCGAAATGAGGTGGCCGAAAATGATGAAGAGGTCCAGTCAAGGGCTACAAGGAGGGCAAACCGCAGAAATGCCGCTGACCCTCAGCTAGCGGCTGTACAAGACCAGATACGAGGGCTCCAAAACGTGGTAGAGCAGCTCTCTCGAGCGCGGTCTCACGCTTCCCGCGATGGGGGCGAGAGGTCCAAGGCCAGAGACGCTCGGCGACCACGTAGCCCCGTCTCCCACCGAAGAAGAGAGGCCAGCTATGAAGACCCCGACGAGCGAGATTATCGGATCATGGCGGGCGATTCCCCTCTCATCGAGGAAGTCTTGATGACCCGCGCAGGGAAGGGTAAAATTCCCTCATCAGTCAATAGATACGATGGAACTACGGATCCATCCGAGCACCTGGACCATTTCGTGCACCTGATGCACCTTTATGACCATCCAGACAACTACTGGGCCAAGGTGTTTGTCACCTCCCTCACAGGAATGGCCCAAGAATGGTACAAAAAGCTCCCCCCGCGCTTAATCAGAGGATATTATGACCTGACGGACGCCTTTGTCAGCCACTTCAACTCGCTAAAAGCGCCTGCCCCGGCCGCGACCGCTCTTTATAGCCTGGTCCAAGGGCCGAACGAGACCCTCAGATCCTTCATGGGGAGGTTCAATAAAGAGATCTTGCTGGTTGAAAAGCCCTCGATGGACTTTTTGAGGCACGTTCTGTTCGGGGCCATCAACATGAAGCATTACGTCAGCAAGGAATTTGTGGAAGAA
This sequence comes from Lantana camara, assembly GCA_037501455.1. Lineage (NCBI taxonomy): Eukaryota > Viridiplantae > Streptophyta > Magnoliopsida > Lamiales > Verbenaceae > Lantana > Lantana camara. The sequence continues at coordinate 20,322,122 of CM074855.1, read as the reverse complement.
GTGGCCAAGAAGAAACCACGCTCGCTGATGGAAATTAGGGAGATTGCCGACTCCTTCTTTACCCTCGAGGATATGTACATAGCGAGGGATCAGAAGATGGCCAACGCCCCTCGAGCCAACAGAGCCCACGAGGACAAAGTGGAACCCCACCGGAGTCATCGCCGCAGCCCAATACCCGCTCGCCGTCATTCCTCTCCTCCGCGGAGGCTCGAGCGTGTCCCCCTCAACCGCCCAATTGCAGAAGTTTATTCCCTGGCGGACCAGAAGTTGTTCAAAAGGCCGCCCAAGCTAAGAGAGACCGAGGCTCAAAGGCGCTCGGGGAAGTATTGTGCTTTCCATAAGCAGAAAGGACATGACACTAACGAATGCCGTCAGCTGGAGAAGGAGATTCAGCGGCTGATTGCTGGGGGGCACCTCAAGGAGTTTGTAAAAGCACTGGAAGGGTATGACGAACATTGCGCAGGACGGGCACTCGAAAGAAGAAGAAGCCGCTCACGTTCCCGGAGTCCTCGTCGCCAACGCCCTGAAACCAGCGAGCGTAACAAAGGGAAAGGGGTAGATATGGAAAATCAACCCTTTGCAGTCATTCACATGATTGCGGGAGGCCCCTCGGGGGGCGACTCCAATGCTTCCCGCCGCCGCCACGTACGGAGTTATAATCAAAGGCCGGCGCTCCCTCGCTCAGTGCTCTCCGTGGACAGCTCACCGCGCTCAAAAGAGGATGATGTTATAGGGTTTACAGAGAAAGATCTTGAACACATTGTAACACCCCATGGGATAGGAAAAACCTCTGACTGTCCCATGGTGGTTAGTTTAGACGTTCATAACCACACTGTAAAGAGGGTTTTATTTGATAGTGGAAGCTCTGTGAACGTTCTCCCTTACTCCACGTTTCAACAAATGAATATAACAAACATCCCCCTCGAACCTCTCAGAACTGCCCTCGTAGGGTTTGGAGGCTCCGAGATCGTCCCTCGGGGACAAATTCGCTTGGCCACCTCTTTTGGTCGCGCCCCACAGCGAAAAACTCTGAGCGTCCTCTACACCGTCGTCGAGGTGGATCTTCCTTACAACATCATCATTGGGCGCCCAGCCCTCGTGGATTTCAAGGCTGTAATTTCCACCTATCATCAGAAGGTCAAGTTCCCAACCCCCGAGGGTACCGGAGAAATTTTGTGCAACGTCAAAGAAGCTTGGGAATGCTACATACTTTCGCTTCGGAGCCACAAGCCCAAACAATCCATTCAACCTGGGTCTACTAAGAAATCCGTTGATTTCCCAGAGTTAAATGAAGATGGCCCTGAGCGCAAAAGAGCCAAGCTGAACCGAAAGAAGAATAAAAAGAGGACAGCTGGAGACGTTCAGTGCTCGGAGAATGGGCCACCGGGGGCCGTCGACGGCTCTTCCTCCGAAAACGAGGGTGATGAGCCCAAGAATACTCTCACTGGAAAGAAACGAGCGTTAGAAGCACCAAGGCCGGAGGTTCGGATTGAACCCACTGAGGAGTTTTTAACCGTCGAATTGGAGCCTGGAAATCCGGATAAAACAACCCAGATTGGCTCGAGCCTGGATGGGCCCTCGCAAGTTTTGATGATCGATTTCCTAAGGGAGAATCTTGACGTTTTCGCGTGGAAAGCTTCTGACCTCACCGGAATAGATCCGAGCGTCATTGTCCACAGGTTGAACGTGGATCCAAGCTTCAAGCCCATCAAACAGAAGAAGAGGGACGTTCATGGATTCAGGAAACGGGTCATCGAAGAAGAAGTTAATAAATTGCTTGACGCTCAGTATATTGAGGAGATCTTATATCCGGAATGGCTCTGCAATGTGGTGCTCGTTCCAAAGAGCGCCAATAAATGGCGCATGTGCAACGACTTCACAGATCTTAACAAAGCGTGCCCAAAAGATCATTACCCACTACCGAGGATCGATCAGTTAGTAGATTCTACAGCCGGATGTGAACTCATGAGTATGATGGACGCCTTTCAAGGATATTATCAAATCTTTATGGCGCCCGAGGATCGCCCCAAGACTGCGTTTATTGTGCATTTAGGTGTTTACTGTTTCAAGGTCATGCCCTTCGGGCTCAAAAATGCGGGAGCGACTTATCAACGCCTTGTCAATAGGATGTTCGAGCGCGAGATTGGAAAGTCTATGGAGGTATATGTGGATGATATGATAGTCAAGAGTGAGCGCCAACACTCCCATCTGGAAGATCTCAAGCAGACTTTCGACATCCTTCGGCGTTACGGAATGAAGTTGAATCCCTCGAAATGCACCTTTGGCGTTCGAGGAGGTAAGTTCCTGGGGTACATGGTTAGTCAACGTGGCATAGAGGCAAACCCCGAGAAGATTAGAGCCATCCTGGACATACCCTCCCCTCGTAATCTGAGAGAGGTCCAGGTGCTCGTGGGAAAGATCATTTCACTAAATAGGTTCATCTCCCGCTCAGCGGACCGGAACTTGCCCTTCTTTAAAGTTTTGCGCAACGCTCGAAACTTTTCCTGGAACGAGGAGTGCGAAAAGGCCTTACAGAGCATGAAACAGTACTTGACGAGCGCGCCTCTGCTGACCAAACCGGTCCCGGGGGAAATCCTGTTTATCTATCTATCAGTTTCTTTAGAAGCCACGAGCGCTGTCCTCGTAGCCATCCGCGAGCGTAAGCATATGCCGGTGTATTACCTGAGCAAGACTTTACAGGGGGCCGAGAAAAGATACATGGAAATTGAGAAATTTGCCTTTGCGCTCGTTAACGCATCCCGAAGGTTGAGGCCATATTTTCAAGCTCACTCCATCACAGTGCTTACAGATCAACCACTCAAGCAAGTGTTATCCAAACCGGATGTTTCGGGAAGGTTAATTAAGTGGGCAATTGAACTCAGTCAGTTTGATATCTCCTTCGAGCCTCGTACAGCCATCCAGGCTCAGGCCGTGGCCGATCTATTGGTAGAACGTTTCAATTTGGAGAGTGGGCCACCGGCGGACGAAGGTTTATGGCTTTTGCACACAGATGGCTCCTCGACCTCACAAGGGGGCGGTGCTGGGGTGACCCTCAGGGATCCCCTAGGAGCAGAAGTTGACTACGCAATCAAACTGGCATTTCAAGTCACCAACAATGAAGCTGAATATGAGGCCCTCATCCAAGGGCTCAGGATTGCGCTCCAAAATGGGGCCGCTCGTGTCACAGCATATGTTGATTCGCAGTTGATCGCGAGTCAAATTGATGGTAGTTATGAGGCTCGAGAAGCCACCATGGCACGGTACCTATCGAGCGCCAAGGAGGAGATAGCGAAGTTCAAGGAATTCCATCTTTTGCAAATTCCGAGGGCGGAAAACGAACACGCTGACGCTCTTTCGAAGTTTGCGTCCGCCCTAGATGGCCATGATGAGCGCGCTGTTACATTTTTGAGAACGGAGGAGCCGCTGATAAGTAAAGGGGAACCTCCAAAAGAGGTGCACATGATTGACCCCTCCGAGCCTTGCTGGCTTGACGAAATTGTCAGATTCCTACGGGATGGAACATGCCCGAGCGACAAAGTCGAAGCTCGGAAGATCAAAAGCAAGGCCCCTCGTTTCTCGTTGGATACTGAGGGTAGATTGTTCAAGCGATCCTTCCAGGGCCCGCCGTTGAAATGTCTGAGACCCTCGCAAGCTAAAGAAGTTTTAGAGCATGTACACGGTGGAAGTTGTGGAAACCACTCAGGCGGACGAATCTTGGCGAAGAAAATCTTAAGAAGTGGATTTTATTGGCCCTCGCTATTGCAGGATGCCATTGAATATTCCAAGAAGTGTCCCAAGTGCCAGTTCCATTCCAACACTCCTCAGCTGCCGGCAGCTCAAATGATTCCTATCGATGTTTCGTGGCCCTTTGATCAATGGGGCATTGATATCGTGGGACCTCTCCCAATGGCGGTAGGGCAAAAGAAGTTCGTAATACTTGCTGTGGATTATTTCACCAAATGGGCTGAGGCAGAAGCGGTCGCTAAGATAACGTTCAAAGTTGTAAGGGATTTCATTTGGAAGAATATCATCTGCAGATACGGCATCCCGAGGGTGCTCATTTCAGATAACGGTTCCCAGTTTATCGCTGCAGACACGCGGGATTGGTGCTATGAATTAGGGATCGAGCAACGATTCACTTCCGTGGGTCACCCTCAAGCTAATGGTCAGGCTGAAGTGACCAACCGAACCATACTCCAGCATTTGAAAACAATGCTCGAGAGTAAGAAAGGAGAATGGGCTGAAGAGCTTCAGGGAGCTATATGGGCTTACCGTACTACACCACGAGCGGCAACGGGGGAAACCCCTTATTCCCTCGTGTACGGATCCGAGGCCATGATACCTGCGGAGATTGCACAAGAATCCGCACGCGTAGCCTATTTCGAGCCTACGGTCAACAACGCCAATAGAGCGCTCGAGTTGGATTTGCTGGATGAAAGAAGGAATTCTGCGTGGGCACGCATTCACAAATACAAAGCAACCGTCGCCCGCCAGTACAATAAACGTGTTAAAGAAAGGACTTTCCAGCTAGGGGACTTGGTCCTCAAAAAAGTCGAAGTCTCAAAACACGTAGGTAAGTTGGACCCTAATTGGGAAGGCCCCTTCAAAATCATTCAAGTGCGTGCGAATAACACCTACTTACTAGAAACTTTGCAAGGCGAGCGTCTTCCTAGGCCATGGAATGCATGTAACCTTAGAAGGTTCTACGTGTAAACTTCAACCTCTTTGTAATAGCCCGTCCGCGGCAGGAAATGTTTTTTGAAAAGCGCGTTGTAATAATTCCCAAGAATGCATTTATATAACAGTAAGTATTTAATTCTTTGTTTTTGTTATCTATTTGTTCTCTTATTTGATCAAGTGATTCGAGCGTCAAAAGGCCTACTCCGTGTTGAGCATCCTCCACGTCGAACGGTCTACGCAATACATCAATTATTTCAAAACTACGCTGTCCAAGGTGTTGATGTTCATCCACCTATAACAATTTGAGCGATTTGTAAGAACAAATCCTAAAAAATGAGCGCGTCGGACATCGGGGAGTGCAACGCTCAACTTACGCCAGCTGAGCGCTCATCGCTCCAGTTTGTGCCCGTAAGAACCCCCTCTGACCCTCATCCAATTGGGTAAGAGCACGCTCGTAAATAGTGAATGCCACTAACACTACAGCTACGCTCGTTTTAACCCTTACTGAGCCTACCCTACGGGCCAAATGTCTACGGCCGACACTCAACTGAATCTTTAGGAATTTCCTAAATTAAAATTCAAGCCTCAAGAAGAATACAACCAGGGAATATTCGTAAGGAATCCCCCTCGCGCCTGCATTTCCTCAAAGGTTTTCTAAGTCCAAATACACAGTTCATTTCCACTATGGCCAGGGAACCCTCCTAAGGGTCACCCTCGCGCCCATACTTACAATAAGCCAACCGCCCGTTGTCGCGAGCATCTAAACTTAATATGCATGGTGATGAGTGTCAGAGGACCGTTGTAAAAGACGCCCTGGCCCACTTACACACTTAACTCAAACGCTCGAACAAGCAGATATCAATATGAAAGTGGTGTGCACAATGGAATAGTGTCATTCATCATTCGAAAGCAAATAAGACAACATCCAGACATCCAGATATTCAGATATTTAAAAACGAAAGAAGTCCGAGGATAAAATTGTTCATAAGGGAAGAGTTAAATACAAGATTAAAATTGTTCATAGAGGAAGATTTGAATACAAGGTTAAGTTGTTCATAAAGGGGAAGAGGCATTCGAGCGAACAAGAGCAAGAGGATGGCAGTCTTGGAAGCTTCACTGGGCCGGAGCGTCAGGCTCAGGGGGGGCGGTCGAAAGGGGAACTGGAGCTAGTACGTTAGCATCAGAAGTATGGTCCTCGCCTGGTTCATCCGCCTCCGCTACGTCCATAAGAGTGCCCTCATCTTCAATCAAGAAAGGCTCAGGATCCCTCCGGTTTGCGGCAATAAACTCCCTCTGGAGCGTTTCCACCAACTCCTGATACTCGGGCTCCGCCAGGCTTTCCGAGGGGTCCTCCTCCTGAACCATGGGCTCACCATTCTCGTCGAGATCCATGCGGAGGCGAGCGTCGGATCGAGCGCTTTCTGGGGCCAGTCCAAACTTCACCATCTGCCCAATCGCTTTATGGAAGAAGCGACGAGCGTTGTCAAAACACTGGATATTGGCCGCGAACACAAATGCCTTGGAGCGCACGAATTTCTTCACAGCTTCCCAAGATACCTTCGCCTCCAAGCCCTGTATTTTGCCCTGCAAATCAGCGAAGGCCTTGTTGGCTGCCTCGTTTTGGCGGGTGCTTTCCGCTAGCTGCTCCCCCAGTTCCACATTTTGAGCCCTCAGCTGGTCTCGCTCCTCCTTCATTTTCTTGTGACGCTCGTCGAGGGTAAGGTAGGCCTCGTCCGTCTTTCGAAGGTTCTCCCTCGCTTGGTCCAAATCACGTTGGGTTGAGGTCAGTTGAGCGTGGAGGTTGTCGTAATCCTCTTGCAATTGGACCGGGTCAGAGACGCGCAGCAATTTCTTGTACTTGGCTTTATGATCAGAGTATGCTTGCGCTCGCCCTTGCAAGTTTTTCAGCCTCGGGATTACCTCCTGGAAGCAATAAACGAGGGTCATAACCCGTATATGGAAGGAAGAAAAGAAGATTTGATATAGAGGAATGAAGAATTACCGTCAAAAGGACGTGGCATGCGTCATCCGCAACGCGAGCGGCATCATAATTGTTCAGCTTGTCATGATCGCCGGAAAATTGTAGTTTTCCAACGATGTCAGAGACAAGGTTGACAGAATAAGCGCTCTTCTTTAGGAGTACGGGGCCCTCGGTCCGTTGCCGCTTATAGCGAGAGTCACCCTTGCAGCCTATCTTCCAAAATACTTCATCCTCAGAAGATGAAGTGTCGCTGCCCTCGCCGCGGTGGCCCACGACCACCTCTTTACCCTTGCCTGAAATGGGGAGAGAGTCTGGCATCCTCTTTCTCTTCCCCTGACGGTCGGCACGGAGGATCTCGTGGATACGGACAGGCTCACCCGAGCGGTTCCGTGACCCGCTGGAACTGAGGGAAATTGGGCCCACGGGGGCAGCCGGCGGAGGAGTGGCCTCGCGAGGACCCTCCAGCGTTAAGTCCTCGATTGGGCCCCTCGGAGGAACCTCATCTTCTGCACCCCCATGAGCGTGGCCTCGCCCGCGACCGGCCGCTCGGCGGTTTACCCTCGCCCTCGGGGGGCGGTTCTGCTGCTGTTGCGGCTGTTGGGGGTCAACTGCGGGTCCTTGGGCGCCCAACATCCGTGAAAGGGCCTCAGCATTCATCCCTCGTGAGAGTATCTGGATACCTGTAAATGAAGGGGAACGAGCGTCAGAAGAAAGGATGTTTGAACCGTATGAACAAGGAAACATGGATAATTGCTGGTCAGAGAACTATTCTAAAGGTTAGAGATGTTAGTTCCTAGAATCTAACCGTCGAGGGCCATGATATCAGTAGGCGGGTGGAGTATCATTTCAGGAGGGCAGGATAATCCGTATCGGAACAACACCCCTTCATTCTTCACTAAGGACTCCGCCTCAATCCACTTCTTTTCGGCCCTCATCTCGAGCGCCAACCCCATCGCCCACTCCTCAAAATCCTTGTTCCTCATCCTCTCTCTAATCAGTGGACCCTCGCCATGAATCAGCCATTGTCGGTGAACTCCAAAAATTCCCCCGGGAGCCCCCACGAAAAAATATTTTTCCTTCCAGTGCTCGCCATATGAAGAAGATGGAGAATTTATCATCTTAAAGCCTGATTTGGCCTGAGCGTAGTAAAATCCATCTGTGGGCGACGAGCGTGGTGAGCGGGCCGCTTGGATCAAGCTGTCAAAATTGATGATCGAGGGTGCTTTGCCCAAGGCCTTCATCGTTATTATAAACGTGTTGATTAGGGCTATGCCGTTGGGAAGAATTTGTGAAGGGCAAAGCCCTAAGTGTTGGTAAATGTTGGCGGCTTCGCGAGCGATGGGAAACCTCAGACCCCCAGCAAGAACGGCATCCCAGTATACAGTCAACATCCCGGGCGGTGGTAGATTGGCTCTTTCTCCCTCCTCCGGGAGCCTCATGGGAAACACGGCTTCATCCCAATATGCCTTCGCCCTCAACTCATCCAAGTCACCGAGGGTCAGAATACTCTCAATTTCATCCGGAGACCTGTCAGTCTGATGGCGGTTGTCTTGCCTTACTCGAGTGACAGGCTCCTTACCTCTCCTGTGACGCCTCCTGGAAGGTTCAGCCTCGAATGGACGCCCGGATGGTCCCGCTTCACCCTCGGGAGCCGCCATCGCTACTGTGATCCTGTGATCTTGAGGTCTCACAGCACTGTTCAAAACAGGGAGGGCTCTTTCCCCTTGTCTCATCATCTCCATCACATTTTCCATCTCCTCAAAAACATCTTCCTGCTCACCGAGAACACGCTCGTCCATCCCTTGAACAACAGCGTTCACCTCTTCCCCCCCGGCATCAACTGGAGCCTGGGCCACTGACATAGCCATGGGAATACCTCCAACTGGGTGCGCCCTAGTTAGGGGAACGGCCACGGGAACATCACCATGAGGAGAAGAGCTCCCCACAGACATCTCCTCAATCTCCCGCACATAATCATCGGCTTGATTTCCGGCCATGGTCAATTTTCAATTTTTCGGAAATGGGGCTTCTCACAGAAAGATTAAGGGAAGATAAACTTTCGGAAGCAAATTCAACGGTGGATAGTGGTTTCTCCTTCAAAGGTTTGTCTCACACAACCTAAAGCTAATGTTAGTACGGGAAAAGTAAGAAGAAGAATCAGGAATTCTTTACCTAAGATGAGGAGAAGAAGAAGTTCGCCGGAGCAAAGGGCTCTTGCTATGGATTTGCTTGAAGGAAGTTTGAATGCGTGAAAAAGAGTCCAAGGCCCTGCAAACCCTTATTTATAGGGGAGATGGAACAAGGATTAGGTTTTAAAATTCAAAAAGGCAATCATTTCCCGCCTGGGAAACCCCCCACTTTTGGTAACCGCCTCACGTCTCCCGGAGTCCACGCGCCCACGTCTCCACTCAGCATTAAATGCGGATTTGACAGCATTTAATGCGATGTCAGTTGTGTCCGTTACAGAAGGCCAGCAGTCTCCTCGAGGGCAATGCCTCGACCCTCGGATATTTGAAATTCAGGATTCATTCTTTATAAATTCTACAGTACGCTCGATGCGATACTACAGAATTTGGGGGGCAAAATGATGAGGCCTGAAAATCATTCCCGAATCAGAGCCGTCCACGTGGCAGCACACCGCTGACTAATACCCTTGACGCTCGCCTTGGTGGGCTCAGGGGCCTTCACGCCGCTCAATTTCCAGCTAATGTCATCCACCAACCAATGGGTTTGACGCTCGGACAACGGCCCTCAAGGTTATCCTTCACAGGGAAGCACCCACATAGGGGCCCCATTAATACGCTCGGGATCCCGACGCTCAAAGGGTCATATATCGCGAGGAGGCCATCCATGCATTCTTCGAGCGTCACCAGCGTTCGTGCATGTCCATGCCCCGTTTCGCTGGATCCGAACCTCGGACGAGAGAATCTTAGGTCCATCCCCGCGTGACCCTCGCCAACAACCTCTGACACAGAAGTACTGTGCACCACGCGCCTGACACGCCGTCAACCTTTTCAGGGATGTCATTCTCAGTCCCCAAAACTCTGACGCGTGTTAGGGCAACACAGGTTTGGGACCACATGGTCAATTTTACCCATCTACCCCCATCCCTAACATATAAATAGGAGAGAAGCCATGCATTCTCCCCCAAGTAATCTTCTGCACAAAAACCATACACACTGTTCTGGGCATTTCTCGGCTGGCCTTCTCAAGCTTTTTATTTCGCCGCCGTAACATTACCATTGTAGCTTGCGCACTTGGTGTTATCCTAGCTGGAAGAACCCACGCTCAAAAGGAAACCCAGATCCTGAGGCTCTCACGCCTGTGATGGTCTTTCCCTTTTTAAACAAATTCTAAAGTGTTGTTGCATTAGGAAACTCAGATTCCTGCACCATCAGGTGTGATGATGATGATGCCTCAAAGCATGCAATTCCTCCAAAACTCTAGCTTGAAATGATGAAATCCCAATTCTTCTCTTCTTGGTGTTTAAATCGTGATATAGTGTGTGTGAGTGTGTGAACTCTTGGATGAATGTAAAGAATGAAATGTGTGAGAGAGAGATGGATGAGATATTTACAAAAGTCTTCCAAGAATTAAAATGACAAGGCACAATTTGCACTTAAGTCCTTAAGCTATTTAGATTCATGCAAACAAGTTTCATTCCATGGAAAATGATCATATAACTCCGATTCATATTATGCAATTAAGTCCACATATTTAAGAGATGATCAAGTAAAGTCACATAATAGCAATTAAACACGTTAACAATTAATTCACGTAAATTTCACGTTAATGATAACTCATATAAATGCATGAAGATATGTTGCATATAATGTTATGAAATTTATATAATACCACATAATGTATAAATTGAAAAACCGGGCGTTACAATTCTCTCCCCCTTAAGAGGACCTGGTCCCCAGGTCCACTGTCGAGTTTTAAAATTATGCACAAGCAACAAGAGAGCCCCGTCTCTTAGACAAGTAATGAGAGAGCCCCGCCTCCTTAACACGAAATGAGAGCACCCCGTCTCTCCACAAGGAATGAGAGAACCCCGTCTCTCAAACAAGAAATGAGAGAACCTCAACTCTTAAACAAGAAATGAGAGAACCCCATCTCTCACACACACATAAAACAACGATTCAAGAGAACAAATTGTAAAACATTCACATAAATGTCACATTGAGCAAGTAGAATCACGTTAATCACATAACTAACACTTCTATACCACCAAATTGCAATCAACAAGAATCAAATACAACAACAATAAAATTCATGATGCATGTGATATGCATGACTAAGTGTACCGTTCACCATTATTCGAGAATCTTCCATGGTAGTGATCCGTTTCAACACTCGATTTGATGTTGGAGATTCCTCCACCCAAAGCATCGAACATTGAAATCCTCGAAATTCAATACTTAAATGGCAATTTAATCTTGCTTCCGTGATCAATTCTCTTATCCTAATTGGTACCACGGTCCAAAATCCCAATCTTGGGTGCACACTTGATATGAAAGAAGACAAGCTGCCCTCGACCTACCTCTATAACCTAGTCCAGAGGGAGGACGAGACTCTAAGAGATTTTTCACCCATTTCTCTCGAGTGGCGGAGCAGGTCGAGACTCCGCGCATGGACATGTTAACCACCGTCCTTCATTCTGCAATCAGGAATATGAATTGTGCAAACCAAATCTTAGTCACAAAACCGCAATCGATCGCCAAGATTTTGGAGATTGCAGGAGACTAGATGAGTCTAGAAGAGGTTAAACAGATCCAACGCTGTGAGTAGAGGAAGAAGGGGGAATCTCATCGACCCCCTAAGTCGGAGTTCTCTCACAACCCATAACGCAGGGTCGAACAAGGATCAGAGAGTGGGTTCAAGAAACGTTATACTCCCGTGAATAGATCTATCGACGTCTTGAGTAAGAGATTGTTCAAAAAACCAAAGCCCATCAAGGAAACCCCAAAAACTCGAGACTCGGGAAAGTATTGTAGCTTCCATCGACAAACAGGGCATAACACTTCAGAACGCTTTGCCCTAAAGGATGAGATCGAGCGACTAATCAAAGGAGGACATTTTTAAGATTTTGTCAAGAAGATGGACGACTTGGCCCTCCAAGAGGAGGAGCAGATCGAAAACAGTCCCCCAAGCCAGAGAAATGCTAAGCAGCCAATCGAGCGCAACATGCACAACTTGCCATGCCACGGCCGAATCGACATGATCGTGGGAGGTCCCACAGGGGGCGAATCTAAAACCGCTCGGATACGCACTCAGAGAGAGCCCCAAAGGAGCTACAATGGGCCTAGCGAAGTGATGATGGTCGAGCCTCAAGAGTCCTGGGTCAAAGAAGAGATCACGTTTAGCGATATGGACCTAGTCAATGAACCCCATCGGGAGGGTGAAACTCCCAGCTGTCTGATGGTGGTCACTTTAGATGTCGCTAATTTTGCTGTATCCAAAACTTGTTGTCGCTAATTTTACTGTATCCAAAACTTTAATTGATAATGGAAGCTCTACAAACATTATCTTTTACTCGACTCTTGAAAAAATGAAACTACATAAACGTATTCAATTTAAAACTATCAGAACTCGGTTGTACCCAAAGGTCGAATTCGGTTGATCACCTCCATGGGAACTCTCCCTAAAAGGGAGACGCTAGAAATTGAGTACCTCGTGGTTGATTAACCCTCGACATTCAACATCATCTTCGGGTGGCCGAGGTTGATTGACTTTAGAGCCATTATTTCAACCTACCACCAGCTTATCAAACTGCCAACCCCGAAAGGAATAGGGGAATTGAGGTGCGACTTCCCAACGGTTTGGGCATGCTACTCATTCTCTATGGAAAAAGTGAAATTGCTAAACAAGCAAGTGCTACCTGTGGTTTTCTTACCAAATCTCGATGACGAGGATGTGGTAGACCGAGACTTTTTCAACCCTGAGAGATCGCATAAAATGACCTCAGATTTGGCTGCCAAGAGAAGAAAACTGCTCGATGGGAAACAAACGAGACTCAGCAAATTGTGTTAGTTCTGGGTCAGCCCCGAGAAAACCACCAATGTAGGAGTGTCCCGAAAGGGCAAGGAGGTCGAACACTGTATGTTGATTCAGTTTTTGCAAGAGAATGTGGACTTATTCATATGGAGTGCCTCGGATTTGGAAAGGGTCGACCCCAGCGTAATCATGCACCATCTGAATGTCGACACCACCTTCAAGCCCATCAAACAAAAACTCGAAAACCAGAGCGTGGTACGAAATAAGATCATCGAGAAAGAGGTCAACAAGCTGCAAGATGCAAGCTATATCACGCTGAAAAAGTATGTGGATTGGATCTGCAATGTCGTTCTAGTGGCAAAGTCGAGAGGTAAATGGAGAATGTGTAACGAGTTCATCAACCTCAATCGAGCCTGTCCCAAAGACCCATATCCCCTACCATGAATTGAACAGCTAGTTGAATCGATCGAGGGATGCTAGCTGGTGAGCATGATGGATGCTTTCTAGGGCTACTATCAAATCTTCATGGCGTCCATAAGAAGAAAACAACTTTCATAGTCGTGAAAGGGATCTACTGCTTCAAAGTGATACCTTTTGAACTTAAAAATACTGGGAATGTATCAACGACTGGTAAATCGAGTCTTTGAGCAAGAGATTGAAAAAACCATGGAAGTCTATGTGGACGATATGATCATCCAGAGTAGAAAGTCTTGCGACCACCAGAAAGACCTGCGTCGGGCCTTCGATCTGCTAAGAAAGTATAAGCTCAAGCTCAACCCCAATAAATGCACCTTTAGAGTAGAGGGGAAAAATTTCTAGGCTAGATAGTAAGTTGAAGTGGCCAACCCGAAGAAAATCAAAGCAATGCAATTCTTGTATAGGCCGCAAACAGTTCGAGAGGTACAATGTCTTGTAGGACGAATAATCTCCCTGAATCGATTCATCTTGAGGTCGATGGAGAGGAACCTCCCATTTTTCAAAATTCTGAGGAACGTCAAGAATGTCGAGTGGACGAGGATGCGATCGAGCCTTCGAAGAACTTAAGCAATACCTCGAGTCACCTGCTTTGTTGGCCAAGCCCGAGCTCGGAGAAAGATTGTTCATATATCTAGCCAGTTCAGAGGAAGCGATAAGTTCAGTTTTGGTTGCGGTCCGGAAAAAGAAGCACATGCCAGTCTACTATGTCAGTAAGATCCTGCATGGAGCGGAAACGCGGTATGTGGAGATTGAAAAGTTCATCCTTGCCCTGGTACACTCAACTCGGAAGTTGAAGCCATATTTCTAGGCGTATTCCATCACAGTCTTAACCGACCATCCGCTAAGGCAAATCCTCAAAAAGCCTGACACATCTAGTTAACTGATAAAATGGGGGGTCGAGCTCGGTCAATATGACCTGACTTACCAGCCAAGGATGGCCTATCAAGCCCAGGTTTTGGTGGATTTCCTGATCGAGAAAGGTGGATCCGAACCACTAAAAGACATGAGTATATGGACACTCTCAGTCGACGGCTATTCGACATCATCGGGGGAAGGGGTAGGAGTATCCCGCAGGAACCCTGATGGAGATGAACTCGATTTTGCCATCTGCCTTGAGTTTCTCGCAACAAACAATGAGGTCGAGTATAAGGCACTCATTGTTAGAACGAGAATCGCAAGGAACAAGGGGTCAAAAGGCTCGTCGCCCTCGCTGATTCACAGCTTGTTGCCAGCTAAGTTGGAGGAACTTACGAAGTAAGAGAAAAGTCGATAGTCAAGTACTTAGCCAAGGTGAAGCCACTGGCGGAGGAATTCAAGCAATTTAGCCTTGAGCAAATGCCTCGAGAGGAGAACGAGATAGTAGATGCCCTGTCTAATATGGCAAATAGAATGAGAAGAATAAGAGATAGAGCCATAACCTTCATGTCTTCAGTAGCTTGGGCGATTGATGGCACGGCCGAAAGAGTCAGGACGATCGGCCCATCCGAGCCATGCTGGTTGGATGACCTCTGCTTTTCCTCAGAGATAGGTGGCTCCCTGATAATCGAGCGGAGAAGAGAAGGCTGATGGCCTGAGCTGCCAGTTATGTCCTTGACCCAGACGGTAAGCTGTTCAAAAGGTCCTTCACTGGCCTAGCCAAGAGATGCCTTCGACCATCCCAAGCGAAGGACGTACTGGAAGTGGTTAATGAAGGATCTTATAGTAGTCACTGGGGCAGAAAATCCTTGGCAAAGAAAATTGGTTGATGTGGATACAACTGGCCGACCATGGTCAGGGACTCAATCAATTTTGTGAAAAAAATATCCAAACTGTCAAAGGCACGTGAACATCAGGCACCAACACCCAGCTGAAATAATCCCCATCTATCTCGCCTGGCCTTTCGATCAATGGGGAATCGACATAGTCAGGCCTTTTCCTTTGGCCCCATACAATGTCAATTTGTGATCGTGTACGTTGAATATTTCTCCAAATAGGTTGAAGCCGCGGCAGTACCGAAGATCACATCCAGGGTCATCATCAGTTTCCTATGTAAGAACATCATTTGCCGCTTTGGAGTCCCAAAGGTCTTGATTTGCGATAATTGACCATAATTCAGGAGTGAGCAGTTTCGATCTTACTGCTTGGATATGGGGATCAACCAAAGATTTACCTCGATCGGCCACCCTCAAGCCAATGGATAGACTAAAGTCACTAATTGGATCATAGTACAGAATCTGAAGACAAGGCTCGAAGCAAAAAAGGGGTCCTGGGCTGACGAATAGATGGGGTACTTTGGGCATATCGAACAACTCAGCGAACAGCAACGGGGCGAAACTCCCTTTTTAATGGTATATGGGTCGGAGGCAGTAATCCCAGCCAAACTCTTGTATCAGGTTGTTCGAGTGTCACACTACCAACTCGATCGAAATATGGAAAATTGAGCTTTTGAGTTGGACACCATTGAGGAAAAAAGAGAGCAAGGATATCGACACATGCAACAATATCCAGCATCGCAAGGAGCTATAACAAGAAAGTGCTACCAAGAAACTTCAAAGTAGGGGACTTAGTCCTAAAAAAGGTCGATGTTACTCGACACGTGGGAAAACTCGACCCAAACTGGGAAGGCCCTTTCCGAATTGCAAAATTGGCAAGAATAAGTCCTATCATCTGGAAGATATGCAAGGAAACCCTATTCCTCGATCGTGGAACGCACATAACTTGAGAAGATTTTATGTATAAGCAAACATTGTACTTTTATCTTTCGATCAAGAATCTATAAAGAGGCAAGCCTTTATTCTAATTATATCCTTCGTATTTTAAGTTTGTTATTCCTTTATTTACTCAAACATGCATCCTGAAAAGATGTTAATTCGTGTCTAGTAGTTCGTCTTTATTCGATTACACACTTATTTCGAATATACGTTATGAGGAAACGTTAATTCAAATAAGCTAAGGCACATAAATAGGTAAAGTAGTAAAGACAACTTGAATTAAATAAGTACTTGCATTAATATAAAGAGCGATTACAAAAGATCGAACTCAAAGCTCTTTTGGATTTTCCAACATAGAAGCGTTTATCGGCCACCCCGGGTTAATTTAGATGTTACAAATTTGGATTTTGCTATATAGGAGCATTCGCCGGCTACCCTGGGTCCACAATGGTACATTTTGGATGTTGATTGTTGGGAGTTGATGGGGCCAAAATATGCTTAGCCCACGTTTTGACACGTGGCACCACCAATGTCTGACGCGTGGCCTCTCAACCCCCAAGCAAGCTTCCTCCTAGCGCCTCCTCCCTGGCTACCCAAGTGACACGTGTCGCCGTCAACGCGAGACACATTGCCCTCGTAGCCGCTCACCAACGAGCGTCCTCCCGGCTTCCAAGGATGTCACAATCCCCAAAACGGATTGATCCTCGAGCACTCACTCCCCTCAGATGAGCTTTCGCGTGCAAGCCAAGCTCCACCTCATCTTACAGCCTTGGCTCGGATCCCCACTTGGATCTGCAAACCCCATCAGGCTCATGGTTGACACGAGCGCCCCTCCGGCCCTCATTACCAACCCCAAAACGGCTCTCTGACACCCCGTATGCGCCCGCGCACCTGCCATTGCTATCCGCACCACCTTTTGCAGGAGATTCCTCCTAGGTTTCTCCTCATTACGCCATGTGTTAGGGCGACATTAGGGCAGGACCACAAGGGGCAAATTACCAAAGGGTCCCTGACCCTCAACTATAAATAGGAGTCTTCATCTCCATCACTGTAAGCAATCTTCACCTACTTAAACTCTGCAATTACCTTGCTAGCTCTTTCAGATCTTCATATGACTTGAGCATCAGAGAGCCAAAATGGGAATCATCCCCAATTCCCCCAGCTTGGCCTTCTGATTTTTCTATCTGTGGTGTTTGTCCTGGCAGGTTGAGTCCCCAACTTTCCCGGTGAAGCTCCCTCTGTTTCCCCACATCAAATAAATCTTAAAGTGATCGGATCGTGATCTTCTCATATCTAGACCCATCATTTTTGGCGCCGTCTGTGGGAAACCTCTTTCAATCCTTTCTTCTTCTTTGCTAGTTGAGAAACAAACACCATCCTCATCATGGTCACTACCAGGTCCGGTGCAGCACGAGGTGGCGATGACCTCCCTCACGGCGGGGGCAATGATGTCCCTCCTCCTCCCGCTACTGGCAGTGGGCAACCAGTCGGAAGCGCCCCTCCTCCATTAGTTCCGGTGGCCCTTCTCGCTGGGCTCACTCCCGAACAGCTCTCCACCACTGTGGCCGAAGGATCTGGGCCTCCCGTCCTCCAAAGTCATTTACACGCTGCTCCAGTTAACCCAGGGGGATATCCCTACATGATGTCTCTCCCTGGTTACACGTTGGCTCCCACCACCTTGCAGCCCACCGTCCAACCCTATCATGCAGGGCAAATACAGTTGCCTGTGGTGGTTCCCAAAGAGATTGAAGGGGTGGAATTACCCCCCATGACTCCCCAACAACTCCAGGCTATCTGCACTCAGTCTGAGGTCTAGGCGGCCCAGAATGTATGGAAAAACTTCACTTCCATGTATTTCCCCTCTGGGCAGGTTGCTCAAATTGCCCTTCCCGTGCGGGGATTGCAGGCCCACCCGCTCACGACGGCGCAGGCCGTCCTGCGAGCCCAACCACCACCTCCGCCTTTGAGAGAGAAAGAAATCCCCGCTAGAGGGGAGGGGGGGGGGAAAGAACGCCCACCGACTGACAAGGGTAAAGAGCCTGTGGAAAGGATCAACATCAACAATGAAGCCCACTCTCAAGCTTCAAAACCTGGGCCACAAGCCTCCAGGCGGAGGAGCAGAGCAAGAGGTGAAGAACCTAACCTCCTCGCGGCTATGCAAGACCAGGTGCAAGGGTTGCAGGAGATGGTGGGACAGCTCTCTCGAGCGCGGTCTCAAGTCCCCCATGTCGGGGACGAACAAGCCAACTCCAGAGACGCTCATGGCCACGTCCACCAGCCGCAAGTTCCTCGTTACCAGGAACAGGATGAAAACTACGAGAGGTGCGATTACCATCCGCTCGCGAGGGGCTCCCCCCTCGTGGAATAAGTTTTAATGGCCCAAGCCCGAATGGGCAAGGTCCCTACTTCCATCAACCGCTACGATGGAACCACTGATCCACCGGAACACTTGTATCATTTCCTGCATTTGATGAATTTATATGAGCATTCCATCCATTATTGGGCTAAGGTCTTTGTTACGTCCCTCGTAGGAATGGCCCAAGAGTGGTACAAGCGATTGCCACCACGCTCGATTCACTCGTACGCTGAACTCACCAATGCATTCCTTAATCACTTCAACTCCTTGAAGGCGCCTGTCACCGCTCTCACCGCTTTATACAACCTGATCCAAGGCGAGCATGAGTCTCTTCGATCCTTTTTCGCTCGCTTCAACAAAGAGGTGCTCTTGGTGGAAAGACCCTCAATGGACTTCTTGATCCACGTGCTCTTCAAGGCTTGCAATCACAAACAGTATGTGAGTAAGAAGTTCGCGGATTCCATTGTGAAGAAGCGACCCGTGTCCCTTATGGCAATGAGGGAGATCGTCGAGCCGTATTTCGCGCTCGAGGACATGTGCGGGTCCAATGCTCCCAGGCATTCTGGCCCTCATAAAAGCGAGTGGGGACAAGAGGAACCCCACAAGGAACATCGTAAATCGGCCCCTCCCCCCCTCCCCGGTAGATTAGAGCGTATCCCCCTCACCAGGCCCAACTCGGAAGTCTATGCTTTTTCGGATAAGAAACTCTTCAAGAGGCCACAGAAAATGAAGGAAACTGAGGCTCTGAGGCACTCAAACAAATACTGCGCATTTCACAAGCAAAAGGGGCATGACACATATGAATGTCGCCAACTGGAGAGCGAAATTCAGAGGCTCATCATTGGGGGACATCTGAAAGAATTCGTGCGAGCTTTGGAGCGCTATGACGAGCACTGTAATGAGAGATTACGGGAAAGAAGAAGGAGCCTATTGCGCTCGAGGAGTCCACGAGGTCGAGCCCCTCTAGAGAGCAGCCACCGCGGCAAGCAAAAAGTGACGGAATAGGAAAATGCCCCCTTCACGGTCATCAACATGATCACTAGAGAGTCATCAGGGGGAGATTCTAATGCCTCCCACCACAGATATGTTAGGAGCTACGATCAGCGCCCCTCGGCGCCCAAACAAGTTTATGCCATCAGGGAGACGAGCACCGGCAACTCCAGGGGAAAGATGTAATAGGTTTCTCTAATAAGGACTTAGAACACATTGTAACACCCCATGAGGTTGGTGAAACATCTGACTGCCCCATGGTGGTCAGTTTGGATGTGCATAATCATGTTGTAAAGAGGGTATTGGTTGATAGTGGAAGTTCTGTTAATGTTTTACCGTATTCAACGTTCCAGAAAAAGAATATCACCAACACTCCCCTAGAGCCCCTCAAAACAGCCCTCATTGGCTTTGGAGGCTCCGAGGTTATCCCGTGTGGAAAAATTCGCTTGGCCACCTTCTTCGGTCGCGCCTTATAGTGGAAGACGTTCGTGGTTACCTATGCGGTAGTCGAATTTGAGATCCCTTATAACATCATAATTGGGCGTCCGGCCCTCGTGGACTTCAAGGCAATCATCTCGACCTACCATCAGAAGATCAAATTCCCTACCCCAAAGGGAGTTGGCGAAGTCTTTTGCAATGTTCGAGAGGCTTGGGAATGCTACATGTTATCCCTCAAAAAGTCCAAGGTGGAGAAGACATTCCAGATGGGATCCACCAAAAAGTCAGTGGACTTCCCCAATTTGGATGAGGACTGCCCCATGCGGAAGAGGGCCAAACTGAACAAAAAGAAAAACAGAAAGAAGGATCCTGGCGCTGGAAACAACCCCGAGGGCACCCCGCCCAGAGCAGCCTGGGAATCCTCCTTTGAGGAAGATATAAACGAGGGCGAGCAAGAAGCTACCGGTGACCATCTGACAGGGAAGAAAAGGGCACTCGAACTCCCTCGCCCAGAAGCACGAATCGAGCCTATGGAGAAATTTCTAACAATTGAACTGGAACCTGGCAATAAGGGTAAAACCACCCAAATAGGCTCTAATCTCTCTGGACCCTCACAAATCATGATGATCGACTTTTTGAGGGAGAATATTGATGTTTTCACCTGGAAAGCCTCCGATCTCACTGGGATTGATCCGAGCGTCATAGTTCACAAACTCAACGTGGACCCTGCTTTCAAGCCTATCAAGCAAAAGAAAAGATATGTGCACGGATTCCGAAAGAAGGTTATAGAGGAGGAAGTGAACAAACTCCTCGAAGCCCAATATATCGAGCCCATATTGTACCCAGAATGGCTTTGCAACGTCGTCCTTGTACCCAAGAGCGCTAACAAATGGCGTATGTGTAATGACTTCACGAATCTCAACAAAGCATGCCCCAAGGATCCTTACCCTCTGTCCCGGATTGATCAGCTGGTAGATTCGACCGCGGGTTGTGAGTTAATGAGTATGATGGATGCCTTTAGGATATTATCAAATCTTTATGGCCCCTGAGGACATCCCCAAAACCTCGTTCGTTGTGCACATGGGAGTATACAGCTTCTTAGTCATGCCTTTCGGGCTAAAAAACGCAGGTGCCACGTACCAGCGCCTTGTTAACAGGATGTTTGAAAAAGAAATTGGAGGGTCCATGGAGGTATACGTGGACAATATGATTGTCAAGAGTGAACGACAGTCCTCTCACTTGGAAGATCTCAAGCGCACGTTTGGTATATTGCGCCAATATGGCATGAAACTGAACCCCTCAAAGTGTACATTTGGGGTGCGGGGAGGAAAGTTTTTGGGCTACATGGTGAGCCAACGTGGGATTGAGGCTAATCCAGAAAAGATCAAGGCCATCTTGGATATTCCTTCCCCTTGCAACCTCAGGGAAGTGCAAGTGTTAGTAGGGAAGATAATCTCCTTGAATAGGTTCATCTCCTGCTCGGCAGACAGAAATCTCCCTTTCTTCAAAATCTTACGCAACGCTCGAAATTTCTCTTGGATCGAGGAATGTGAGAAAGCGCTACAAGACATGAAAGCCTACCTCTCGAGCGCCCCTCTCCTAACAAAGCCAATGGTGGGTGAAAACTTGTTCGTATATCTCTCTGTTTCCGCTGAGGCCACGAGCGCGGTTTTGGTGGCTGTTCGCGAGCGCAAACAATTGTCGGTTTATTACTTGAGTAAGACATTATAGGGCGCTGAAAACAAATATCTGGAAATCGAAAAGTTTGCATTTGCCCTCATCAATGCATCACGAAGGCTGAGACCCTATTTTCAAGCACATTCTATCACGGTCCTTACGGATCAGCCCTTAAGATAAGTTTTGTCCAAGCCTGACGTCTCTGGAAGATTGATCAAATGGGCTATTGACCTGAGCCAGTTCGACATAAGTTTCGAGCCCAAGACAGCTATACAAGCGTAGGCAGTCGCGGACTTATTGGTTGAGCATTTCGGTTTGGCACCGGCTGTGCCAGAAGATAACGGTTTGTGGGTCCTGCACACCGATGGTTCCTCGACCACTCAAGGGGGAGGAGCAGGGGTAACCCTTAGAGACCCCAATGGAATTGAGATAGACTTTGCAATCAGACTGGACTTCCAAGTCACAAACAATGAGGCAGAGTATGAAGCTCTTATTCAAGGGTTGAAAATTGCTTCTCAGAATGGAGCATTCAGGGTCACAGTCTATGTTGATTCACAACTGATTGCAAGTCAGATTAAAGGAGTTTATGAGGCTCAAGAAACCACCATGGTGAGGTACTTGGAGAAAGCCAAGGAAGTCATCAGAAATTTCAAAGAGTTTCATCTCCTACAGGTCCCATGAGCAGAAAACGAGCGAGTCGACGCACTCTCCAAATTTGCTTCCGCCCTCGAAGGGTCTTGTGAACGTTCCATTATGTTCCTAAGAACGGAAGAACCTTTGATAAAAGAGAAAGCTCCCATCCGAGCGGTGGCTATGATCAATCCCAATGAGCCATGTTGGCTCGATGACATCATTAGATTCCTTAGAGATGGTACTTGCCCCACCGACAAAGTGGAGCCACTGAAAATCAAGAACAAGGCCCCTCATTTCTCTCTAGACAAGGGTGGGGGGGGGACTCTTCAAGAAGTCCTTCCAGGGCCGGCCGATGAAGTGCTTGAGGCCCTCGCAAGCCAAGGAGACCCTCGATCACGTTCACGGAGGGAGTTGTGGGAGCCACTCTGGGGGGCGCATTCTTGCCAAAAAGATATTGATGAGCGGATTTTATTGGCCCACAGTCCTTCAAGATGCCATTGCGTTCTCCAAGAAGTGTCCCAAGTGCCAATTTCACTCCAATGTTCCTCAATTACCAGCTGCTCAGATGATACCCATAGATGTCTCATGGCCCTTTGACCAATGGGGCATTGACATTATGGGCCCATTACCTATGGCGGTAGGGTAAAAGAAATTCGTAATATTGGTCGTCGATTACTTCACTAAATGGGCCGAGGTGGAGGCAGTAGCAAAAATCACCTTCAGGGTGGTAAGAGACTTCATATGGAAAAATATTATCTATAGATACGGCATTCCGAGAGTGCTCATTTCAGACAATGGCTCCCAGTTCATAGAGGCGGATACCCGGGAATGGTGCTCAGAGTTACGTATTGAGCAACGCTTCACTTCCGTGGGCCACCCTCAGGCCAATGGTCAAGCTGAAGTTACGAACAGGACCATTCTTCAACACTTAAAGACTATGCTAGAGAGCAAAAAGAGCAAATGGGCTGAGGAGTTACAAGGGGCCTTATGGGCATACCGTACCACCCCTCGAGCGGCTACCGGTGAAACCCCTTATTCACTTATCTATGGCTCAGAAGCGATGATACCTGCGAAAATTGCACAAGAATCCGCACTTGTGGCCTATTTCGAGCCTGGAGTCAATGAGAGTAACAGAAGTCTTGAGCTGGATCTGCTAGAAGAGAGAAGAGACAACGCATGGGCAAGGATGCACAAATACAAAGCATCCGTGGCGCAAAAGTACAACAAGCGCGTCAAAGAAAGGACATTCCAGATGGGGGACTTAGTCTTGAAAAAATAGAAGTATCCAAACATGTAGGCAAGTTGGACCCAAACTGGGTAGGACCCTTTAAAATTGTACAAGTCAGAGCAAACAATACCTACACCCTCGAGACACTCCAGGGCGAGCGACTCCCGCATCAATGGAATGCATGCAATCTTCGAAGGTTTTATGTTTAAATCTTGAAAACTTTGTAAAAACCCACTTCTGGGCTATATGTACTCTTCATTTACAAGCACTATTTACTGGAATGATTTCACTTTATTCCAAAGAAAAGTTTCTTATAATTCTTGATTATAGCCAAGGATTCTCCCTTGAGACCCTAGGCGGAAGCCACACAGGCCCAAGGCGCATGAATCTCACTTGGCCAAGGGTCAAATGTTACGCTTAACTAGCTCTTTACTCTGCATGATGGTTCACCCTCGTTGGAAAGCCTGATAACGCTCACGACCAACCCAAGAATAAAAAGTAGCGCTAATCGGATCACCTCCGGATCACGCTCGGCTCCACGACATAGCCAGCTGAAATCTCGCTCTCAGCTCACGCTCGTATTTCTACAGCACTTGGAAAAATTCTCAAAGGCAAAACGCACCCACAAGAATTTCCCAGTAGGCTAGGGTAGCTTTGCAGACAAGCACCTAGCGCTTGAAAAAGGGATTCCTAGAATATCTTGGGCAAACACCAAAAAGCGACCAGGGCACCCTCGGATGAGGCCCTTCGTGTCCTAAATCACACGTAAAGAAGATCAATTGCGTCCCATAATTACGAGAAACTTTTAGACAAGTTTCCAAGGGACCAGCTAACGGGCACCCTCGATGCGCGACCCCACATCCGTAACACCGCAAGGGAACCCCTAGGCAAGTGCTTATAAAGACTAGACAAAGGAACCCTTAGGACGAGATCCTCGCATCTACAAGGGCACCTGTCTAGCATATGACCAAGAAGCTTTTTGACAAGTTTCTACTAGTCTTGACCAGGGGACCCTCGAAGTGGGACCCTCGCGATCGTTAAAGACTTAACATAAAATCATTACACTACCTAGACAAACCTTTACAAGTCTTAAACCAGGGCAATCTCAGAATGAGACCCTCGTGTTTATTCAAAGACTTAGCAAAATTTTACAAGTTTTGGTGAATGATTTACTTAGCTTATTATTCAGACCTTATCATCATAAAGTTCTAATGAAGCAAGCACAAAGTGAAGTTCACAACAAATAATTAAAGGGAAAAACATTCATTCATCCATTCATTGGGAGGAGCGCAACGCTCGTTGATTACAAAACACTGGGGCGCTCTGGCCCTTGACAATTCCTTCAAAACAGAAGGAAAATTACAAGTATGGGAAAAGGGAACATTCATACAGGGGGAATCATCTCAAGCGTCTTGAGCAGTGTCGTCTTCCAAGTCCACCACTTTATTTTGCACTTGGGGGACGGTGACTTGGGCTGGTTGACTCTGAGCATCGGAAATAGTGGCACTTGGCGGCTCAGTGGTCTCGATCGTTGGAGCAGGAAGTATCGCACTAACCGGGGCTGGAGCAGGAACGATCTCAGCACTGGGCGCTTGGGGCTCAATCACCGTAGGGCCCTCGAGGGCAGGTGCAGACTCGTTAGCTCCCTCATTGTCCTGCTCTGTGCGAGGCACCCCTTCTGCTTGGCGAGCGGCCATAAACTCATCCTGGAGGAGTTCCACCAAGTAATTGTACTCCGGCTCGCTTATGTTGGCCTCAGGATTCGCTCCGTCCTCCACTGGAATTTGGCAGCGCTAGCCCCATATCCGCCCGCCCTCGCGAAGAAGCTTCCGCCAAGCCCAAGCTGATCATCTGCTCAATGGCCAAGTTAAAGGCGTTTTGAGCCTCATCATAGCAGTGGAGTGATGCAGCAAACCCAAAGCCCTTGAAAGGGCAGAATTTGATAATCGCCTCCTTATTTGCCTTCTCAATACGCTCGGGGAGCGACCGCTGGAGCTCTTCTTCATAGGCACTACGAGTGGCATCCGTGTACTTTTGCTTAGCTTCATTGAACTTGCGGATCCACTCGTTTGTCTCTGATATCAGCTTCTTGTGGGCCTAAAAAATAGTGGCGTAATCCGAGCGATACTTCTTCCGGGAGGCTTCTGATTTTTTCAACTCATCTTGCACTCTCTTCAGTTCCTCCTGCGCCTTGGCGTGCTCGGTCTGGAGAGACAAGAATTTACCCCTCTCCACATCCAACTCCTCTTGGATTTGAGCGGGGTCGTTCGAGCGTACCATCTTCTTGTATTTCGCCTTGCGATCGGAGTACACAGTGGCATGCCTCTGGAGGTTTTTGGCCCTCGATAACACTTGCTGCATTTTCATAAGGAAGAATGAAATTCCTGTACTTAGCATTTTGTAGAGGAAAACGTATGGAGAAAGTTAGAGGGATGAAGGATCTTACGGGGATGATGACATGGATAACTCCGCCACTTTCTCGGCGCTCTGGGAAAATAGCGCTCTGTGATCCCCCGAGAATTGGACCCTCTCGAAAAGCCCATAAGTGATAGTCCGAGCAGGGGCACGATCACTCAATAAGGTAGGGCTACCCTCGGGAGCGCGATTGAAATGCCTGTCTCCAACGCGCTCAAAAGTTTCACAATTCGTCCTCTTCAGACGAGGAAGTGTCTCCATCACCCCGGTCGCCCTCGACCACTTTGCCCTTGCCCTTACCCAAGATTGGGATGGAATCGGGCATTATTTTCCTCTTCCTCGAGCCTTGAACTCAGCCCTCTTGGGGCTCACTTATCACTACGCTCGAACGTGGCCTCTATTGATTCTCGCTGATATTAACAGGCCTCTGATCGGACCCGCCTGCCAGCCTCGTAATGATGCGAGTCTCTGGAGTGGGCGCTCGGTTCTCCCCTCGACCATGCCCGGCCGTACTTGCCCCTCGACCCTGTGGATTTTGGGGTTGTTGTGGTTGTTTTTATATATGTTTGCAGTCATTGTTGCTGTTGGTTACGAGCATTGATAAGGTTCGTAATATTCCTCATGTTTCCCCTTCTCGCCATCAGAATACTTGTACCTGAAATCAGAAGAACGAGGGTCAATTTCTCCTATGTAAAAAAAAAAAAAAAGAAAAAAAAAAGGCAAAGTACAGGAATCAGTTAGTAGTTCTATCTAAAGTTAGTCCCTAGGATCTAACCGTCTCTATCCAGATTTCGTGCGGGTGGATTTCTGACCATGTCGGGGTCATTCATGAGCCCACAAAGGTACAGGACTTCCTCGTCGTCAATTAACTCCTTGGCCTTGATAAGCCATTTAGCCTCCCTCAGGGCATTGGCCAGGTTCTGAGCCCAGGATACGGGAAATGAGGGATCTAAGTGTGATTTAACCGGAGGCCTATCTCTATGATCTACCCATTCCCCGAGGGACACCGAAATCCTCATTATCAGGGGCCCTCACGAAAAAGTATTTCTCCTTCCAATTGGTCCCGTACGACGTCGAGGGTGCATCTATTAACCTCAAATTTGACTTGGCTTGAACATAATAGAAGCCAGCCTGGGGGTACGAGCGTGGCGAACGAACCACCTGGAAGAGACTATTAAAATTGTGAATGGAAGGTTCATTCCCGGTGCACTTCATCAAGATTACAAAGGAGGTGATTAGGGTGATGCCATTGGGGACTATATGGGATGGGCTCAGGTTCAAGAGGTTTAATATGCTCGCAACGGGGACAGAAATGGGGAACCTTGGGCCCCCAAATGTCATAGCGTCTATGTAAACCGCCATTTGCCCATGTGGGGGACGGTTAGCTCTCTCGTGCGGCTCGGGGATTCTGTACGTGAAGCGTTCGTCCCAGTAGCGAGGGGCCCTCATGGAAACCAAATCTCCCAGGGTTATGGTGCTGGGGGTCTCGTCAGGTGTCCTCTCAGTTGCCTGCATTCCCGAGCCCTCACCCTCGGTAGATTTCTTATTTTTCTTGCTCCTTTTTCTGCGCTTAACTGGAGGTTCCTCTGAGGGCCCAGCTTCTTCCTCTCCTTCTGGGATGGGAGCAAACATTGCCACAGTCACCGTATGGCGGTGGGGGTGTGTGGCACTCTCCGTCAGCGGCAATGTCACCCCTTTCCTCTCCGCTTCCATCACCAAATCCATCTCCTCGAAGAGGTGTTCAACACCCCCAGGGTCTCTCTCCCCCATTGCAGACACCGCTGCATCCACATCTTCATCCTTTGATTCCCCAGAATTTGCCGCCATCGTTTCACGGTGTGGGGTATGATCATGGAGAGAGGAGTGTTGGCTTGCGTTTTCCTCCAACTCACAGACAAGTTCCTCAACGTGTTGGTCAGACATGGTTCTTTGAAGGTGTGGAGGTTTTTTGGAATATAGAAATGGTGGGGGCAAATGGAGTTTTGGGAGGATTGATCCTAACAATACTAGGGTTAGCAAGTCAGAAAGTCAGAAGGGGCAGGAGATTACCTAGAGTTCTTGAAAAACTTGAAAAAGGATTGGAATTCTTAGAAAGCTGCTTGAGGAGGTATCTTTTGCAAAAGGCTGCTATGGAGTTCTATTCGCCTAAAGGATGAAAGAGATATGAAATCCCCAATTTATAGGGGAGAAGTTGGTACGGTTTTGGGCGTTGAATTCAAAATGAAATCATTTCCCGCCTTGGAAACCGCCTACTTTTGTGAAACGTCGCCCACATCCCAAGAATCACGCGCCGTTTCCTGAAAAGTCGCACCCACTCGCCTATCAGCATTTAATACGGGACTCTTCAAGCGGTCAAATTGAAACGACTTCATTTAATTCCTTGTCAGAAGAAGATTTCGCAACACGCAAAGCTCTTCTCACGAGCGTCACCCTCGATATTAGAAGAAATTTGAATTACACAGTCCTTATACTAAGGACTACAGAAATTTTTTTTTGGGGGGGGGAAGGGGGAACCGTCGGGCCAAAATACGCTTAGCCCACGTTTTGACACGTGGCGCCACCAATGTCTGACGTGTGGCCTCTCAACCCCCAAGCAAGCATCCAACGAGCGCCTCCTCCCTGGCTACCCAAGTGACACGTGTCGCCATCAACGCGAGACACGTTACCCTCGTAGCCGCTCACCAACGAGCGTCCTCCCGGCTTCCAAGCATGTCACAATCCCCAAAACGGATTGATCCTCGAGCGCTCACTCCCCTCGGATGAGCTTCCGCGTGCAAGTGAACCGAGGAGCCAAGCTCCACCTCATCTTACAGCCTTGTCTCGGATCTCCACTCGGATCTGCAAACCCCATCAGGCTCATGGTTGACACGAGTGTGCCTCCGGCCCTCGTTACCAACCCCAAAACGGCTCTTTGACACCCCGTACGCGCCCGTGCACCTGTCATTGCTGCCTACACCACCTTTTCACCAGCTTTTGCAGGAGATTCCTCCTACGTTTCTCCTCATTACGCCACGTGTTAGGGCGACATTAGGGCAGGACCACAAGGGGCAAATTACCAAAGGGTCCCTGACCCTCAATTATAAATAGGAGTCTTCATCTCCATCATTGTAAGCAATCTTCACCTACTAAAACTCTGCAATTACCTTGCTATCTCTTTCAGATCATCATCTGACTTGAGCGTCGGAGAGCCAAACTGGGAATCACCCTCAGTTCCCCTAGCTTGGCCTTCTAACTTTTCTTTCTTTGGTGTTTGTCCTGGCAGGTTGAGCCCCCAACTTACCCGGCGAAGCTCCCTCTGTTTCCCCACATCAAATAAATCTTAAAGTGATCGGATCCTGATCTTCCCATATCTAGAATCATCAGGAGCATCACATCGACCTAGACAAACGTCGATCACAGCTATCTAAACTACTTAAACTAAACAGAATTACAAAAACATCAAAAAGGGAAGTTCACGAAGGGCTTTAAAAGCAGGCTCAGCAGTCGGACTCAAGAGGTTGGCTTGGAGAGGCACTGGGGGACAAGTCGACTGGGAACCTTAAATCATTCTTTAATAATATTACCCGCTTCTCGATTATGGCCTTCAGGTTAACTGCGTCTGGCATGCCGTCTGGAACCCTCTCCCTCGATAGCTGGGCCCTAACTTGATCTAGGACAAATGAGAAGTCCATTTCTTTCCAATTGGGCTCTCCCTCCCTGGGTGTTTTTGATCAATCTTATTCGGATCGGGGATCTGGGCAGTCGGTCCCAATCTTCTTGTTGTCATAGCTGGTTGGAATATACCCGGCCTCCCTTGCCTGAGCCAAGCACAACTCAAAATAATCCTCGAAGTCAAGTGTCCCTTTGATCATGGTCCTGCGAGTGAACAACAGGTTATCGACTAACCGAAACACAACATAACTTTCGATGTTAGGAAACGAAGAGTCATAGGCTTGCATCGCTGTTCTGACTCTAATCTTATGGCCTTCATCAACCCTGTTCATGAACCTACGCTCGAATGACCGCTTCTGTTGTGATTGAATCAGCTCGTGCTCCTCCGCCAGCTGCTTGATCTTAATCTCTTGGGCAGAGCTCTCTTCGATCACCTTCATCAGGTTGGCATTAGTTTCTTTAAGTGCCTTGTCTTTCTCGCCCAGTTGTCTCCTCAAATCCTCTGAGACCTGTTTTTAATTTTTGAGTTATGTCTTCACCTCTGAATTGGCCTGACGGATCTCCCGGTGCTCGGCATTCTCTTTTTCGAGCGCTGCACGAGTGCTCTGGCTAACCTCCAGCGCCTCGAGTTGTGGAAAGCTCGAACAGTAGCCTGGAATGCAGTTAAAATGTAAGTAAAAAGATGGTAGAAAAAGGCATTTTTGCTTGAAAGGGTCGATCAGGTACTTACAAAGAGAAGCTCGTGGGCAAGATTATTTTCACTTGCCTGATCGTCGTCCTCCTATAGCAATTTGTGGTCAGCTTCAGTTTGCATAATGTAATAGAGGTGGCAGACGAAGGACAAGTCGTAGTGATCGCTTACTATCGCCCTCTTAGCCCCATCTGGTCGAAGCATGGGGAGTCCCGCGGGGTACCAGGTCTCATTGAGTTTTACATAATCGAAGAACCTCTTGTAATCATCAAGCCGAGGTTTCCATGGATCGGGGTTCTCGACTCCTTTATTCTTGCTTTGGGTGATGTGGGTGCGCGGGAGCCAGAGGGTTCGGAGTGGGATCAAGAGGTAGGGGGCCCATCGAAGACTGAGCATACTTCTGTTTTTCCTTGTTGGCGGAAAAACCCTGTTGGAAAACAGCAAAGTTAAAGCAGCGGAAGTTTAAAATTTTTTCCAAAAGGGATCGTGATCTTGCAATGTTCGTTTCAAAACAAAGTGGGATATCAAGAAACTTACAACAATTGAAGCTTTCTTGAAACGTTTTGAGCCGCCCTCAAACGTTCTTCATGCGGCATGAATCCCCGTTTCTTGAATGATTCTTTCTTCGAGATTCCAAAGTAGAAATCCTCTAGAGTATTAATCCACACCAACCTAGATTCAGATCATGTTAGTGAGTATGCTACTACTATAATATGTGTATTAAAGAAACTAGAAACGAAAAAAGAGGGCAAGAGAATTATCCCCAAAATTCCATGAAGTTTGGACGAGATCTCCACATCACATGTAAGCCTTAATTTTCGAATCCTATGCCCCTTTTATGGGGTTTGGTTCGAACCCCTTAGGTCTTGTAGGAGATGGTCTCCTACTTTGACTTGTCTTCTATTATTTCTTTCTCTCCAAGTAAAATAATATCTTCTCTAAAATAAGATATTTATTTTATAGAAAAAGAGTTCCTA
Source organism: Lantana camara (assembly GCA_037501455.1). Classification (NCBI taxonomy): domain Eukaryota; kingdom Viridiplantae; phylum Streptophyta; class Magnoliopsida; order Lamiales; family Verbenaceae; genus Lantana; species Lantana camara. Next base: position 20,291,241 of record CM074855.1, on the reverse strand, counting down.
ACTAATTTAGAAATATTTAACTATTCCAGTAATAATTAAATATCTTATCCTAGTAATATTTATTCTAATCATATTAGAATTAATACTTTATTAGAACAATAAAATAGAAGATATTTATTTATTTCTTTATTCTAATCAATTTAGAACAAACAAATAATTAAATACTTAGAATTAATTCTCCAATTAATTCTTTCAAGGGATTTAGAATTAATTCACCAATTAATTCTAACGGACTAAAATTAATTCTCCAATTGATTTTATTTGGCTATATAATTAATTCTCCAATTAATTATATTTAGGGATTTATAATTAATTCTCCAATTAGTTATATATCGACTTTATAATTAATTCTCCAATTAATTATATTTGGACCTAATAATTAATTCTACAATTAATTAACACATGATCCAATTCTGTAATTGGAGTCACGCATCCAAACGCGCTCTTGACTCCCACACGTGTACCATACACTTGTGGTCTAGTTTCGATCAATTACTTGATCTTTCTAACAATACTCATTGAACCTGGTATTTGTGTGTGACCCTCTAGGTTCAATTTCAGTTAGCAGTGAGCCTAATTAATTAATACACTTTATTAATTAATTATCTCACAGATCACACGACCATAGTCTAGCAACAGATGTGTGACCCCTACCCGAAATGTGAATGTATATTCGAAAGAACCTTTTAGTTAATGACATCATGTGAGATACGATCCTCCTACCATCCTATCTCTCGATTAAGATTTAGGGCATGAGAATATCGAGAGCCCTACTAATCTTAATCTCAAAAAAAAGTTCCCTTCATTTTCCATTTGATCTCAATCCAAGAAAACCCCATTTTCTTGATGTCTTGATCTAATCACCTTGCGCAAGGATTTTAGGATAGAACATGAATGACTTAGGTAATAAGAGATCATCTTGCCTACAGCAAGTGTAGGTCCTTTATTGATTCCAACAATTCTTATATGCCACTTGTGTAATTCCAACATAGGCCGTGGTTCAGGTGTCTATATGGCGACACCCTTTAGAGCCTATATCAAAGATTACAGAGTTAGCTCATATGAGACAATGTGGAATCTTAAGTCTAAGGATTAATTCCTCACGTCATTGACATGTGAGATATTTCCTAATCTGGAAGTTCTAGTAACATCCTTTCCCATTTAGGAATCTTCTCACGCGGGGCACTCTTAGTGAACTTGTTCTTACAACAAGCACCCTTGTGTATTCTGTACGTATCAATTTATGCACTTTACACCCCATGAAACAGGATGATCCTTCTTAAGGACACAACTACGCAAGCAAGTCTCAACAGAGCCAAAGTCGACACTCCCATTATCTATCGGCTTTATTGACTTGGAGAAGTTTCTAATCCTCGCCTATGGAGTTAAGAACTTGTTTCATGTGTCATTCCCATAATGACAAAGTTCTTAACGGCCTCATCGGATTAGGGGAGTTCTAGACATGCACACGTAATGGAAACATACAAAACCCGTATTAGCACATAAGAAGTGTTCGCCTGTGATTACAATAATTCGTATATTATTCAAAGATTGTCTGTGATATAGGGAAAGTTCCAAAGCATATAAGCTTTCTAGGGCACTATTCCCAACAAACCCGACTCAGAGTTCTTTGGTTTTTTAGAAGAAGAGCCCCCACTCTCTTTCGATCACCTCTTTTCGTGATGCTCGGTAAGGCCTTACTGGTCAGCGGAGGGGGGATTCGCATCTAGGGTGTCTTCAGTAGCAACCCGGACGGCGATTTCGACCGCATCCTCAGCGGTCTTTTCGAACTCCTATATCTCCTCAGAAGTAGGCAGAGGTTGGTTTTTCTTCTTTCGAAAGGCCCTGAGTTGTTTGATCTCATTGGCCAGGAAGTCCTTTCGAGCCGATGTCAGGATGGTAGCTGTAAATGAAGAAAAGAACGCTCATTGACTATTTGACCAAAATGAAGGGCAATCAAAAGCGAAAAACTAATAGAAGGAATTGAGGGACATGCTTGGCCGATCGAAATTTAGGATGGTATTACTTGTACCAAGGGAGAAGTGTCGGTATCTAAGTGTGTCGGGCCCCATTCGAGCCTCAATAATAAGCTGGGGTTGTGTCAAGTATCGAGCGTAAAATAGCCCCACATCTTGTAATTTCTGAAGGAGAGTTGGGGCCAGGCCGATCTCCCTCGTGGCATCTTGGCTTTCTCGATATCGTGCCATGAGGTGTGTTTTAAGCCCGGCCATCCGACCAAGGACTTGATGTAAACAAAATTATGCTTCCAACCGAGCCCATGGGAAGTTATCGGGGCTCTAACGATGACATGTTTGATCGGGCTGAAGTTATACAAATCCCCCGCTGTCGGGGACAGACACTGAAGTGGTCGAAGATAGGAATATTTCGCCAAAATACACTAAGCTGGCCGGGAGTTTTAGGTAATACATCAGCAGTTGATATGCGTTCACCAGGCAGTACGCGGTCGGCATATGTTGGATAGGAGCGATGTCGAAGGTGTTTAAGAGATTGATAAGATCGGGGTTGAGAGTCACCCGCATCCCATACATTATTGCACAAGTTGTGACTGCAATACAGCCCTCTAAGGGATTCCCCATGCACTGGTGAAGCTCGGGCTTGATCACTTCGTATCCCTCGGTCTTCCAGTCTCCCACCGATCGACTATAAACCATCAGGACCCTTTGCAGCTCCTCAATTTTCTCATTTGAGACTGTACTCAAGTCTTCGAGTGGTGCAAAACAGTAACTTGGGCACCCTATTGTTTCTACCCGCTCTTTTTCTTGCTTGGCCTAGAGGTCAAAGGCTCCGCTTTGGACGTGTGATCGAATCTATCTTCTTGGGGGGGCTTGATAAGATCTACCTTCTTGGGGGGCGAATCGATCAGCGTCAGATCCCTTGACCGCCTCTCTTTCGACCTCAGAAGCCGCCTCCTCTTCTTCCTCCTCCTCACGGCCGTGAACACAACATTCCTCATCTGCTTCATCGCCGCCAGAGTCGATCTTGTCAATGTCGGAATTTTGAGATTCGTCACTCGAAGACTCCCAGGACGATATGGAGATCGGGGTTATCCCTGACATACTGACTGGGGCAGACACTTTTTCAGGCTCATCAAGCTCATCGACCAAGCCCCTTGCGTAGTATTTGGGGATGTGTTTGCGGGCCGGGATGAGAATTTGCTTTTGAGAGGCCATGTGTTTTGGGAATTCGGGCAAAGAAAAGAAGTAAAATACCGGAAAGTAAAAGTTCTCGGTCGAAAAAGAGTACCTTGAGTATGATGTAAAGGACTCCTAGAATCGACCCTCAGAAGCCTGATTGCACGCACACACAATGCCTTTTTTGCTCTGAAGATCGAAAATCCTACGGATGCAGAGAGAAAAATGAAAGGGACAGCCACCTCTATTTATAAGGGGTGGCTCAGAAGTCGAAAGGTCGCAATGATTACACCTACGACAGCCCGCCCAACACAATCATTACGTCTTTTCTGCCTGGCCAAATTCAAATTTAAAAACTCCCGCCAAAGCTTGAAGGGCAACGTGGCGGTTGGCGTGTGTACGGACGCGCCATTCCCAGCCGAAGGTTGACAGCCACGTCACACGCACCAGCCAACCTGGGGGGCTAATGATCGGGCACTAACCGTTAAGCCACGTGGACCCAACCAAGCTCAAGTGGTGAATGTACGGACCTAGCCACGTGGTGGATGACGTGGCCCCGCTGACATGTCACCCCACCCGCGGGTCGAGGCCTTTGACCACAAGAGTTAAGCCCATTCATCTGTCACTCGACCACACCCGCTCGAGAGATGTCGGTCGAGTGCGGCCTCTAAGCTCCACTCAAACACAAGGTAAATCGACCGGTCAGGTATGATGGTCGGTTTGCACATCGACCTGGGGCAAGATTCGACCTAATGATCCCGTACGGCCTCCTGGGTCGATCCTGGGTCAAGTACAACTAAACTAGGGAGACAAAGTCTGACACCGTGGTACTTTGACGTACCTCTTGTCCCCTAACAACCTAGTTTTGCATTTAATGCACCACTAGTGTGTGGGTGCGTGTCACGCACATTTCCTTGGCCTATAAATATCTACAGCATTTATGGCACTAGGTAAGCTATTTTCACTGTTCATTCGACTGTCATTACTTTCTCACTTTATAAAAGGGACAAGTACCTGACTTGACCGTCGGAGTGTCAAAACTGGGCAACACCCCAAGTCTAGGGGTGCATTTCGAGCCGAGTCGAGTCGAGTTTGACAAAAAAAAGCCCAGCTTGAGCTTGAGCTTGAAAATTATTTGCATGGCTTGAGATTGAGCTTGAGCTTGTCAAGCTTATTTTTTGAGGGCTTGAGCTTGGCTTGCCCAAAAATCGAGCAGAGCTCGATTCCACTCAACGAGACAATAGATTTTTGTTGGATATTTTTTAAACTCTCATTCAATAATAATATTAAACAATAACAAAAATATTAAGATATATAATATATATAGTATATTAATTTTTAAGTTTTATATCATTATTAATAAATTATAATCATTGATACATACTTGATATTTTAGGTTATATATGAGTGTTATTAATTATATTACAATAAATTATAAATTATGTAATTACACAATAAAAATTATTAATTAATATTTTATTAAAACATATGTTATTAATTAGTTATTATGGTATATGTTAGTAGTATTGTATAGAATGATATGTTGCTGTAATTATTAAATTGTGATATTATTAAATCATATTTATTGTCAAAATAAGTAGATAAAAATATATAATATATCATATATTTAGTATTACTAGATCATATAAATGTAGATTAATTTACTGCATATTCATATATATAAATTATTAAACATTATAATATATATATATATATATATATATATATATATATATATATATAAAATATAATATGCATATCAATATATGTATATAATATAAATATATATATATACTAGTTTGCGAGCCGGTTTGCAAGCCTCGAACCTTAAATAAATAGGCTTGAGCTTGGTTTGATACACAAGCCGATCTCGATTAAGCTTTGCTTGAGCTTGACATCGTTCGAGCCAGCTTGAACTCGGCTTGTACGGCTCACAAGCCAGCTTGGCTCAGAGCACACCCTTACCCAAGTCCCCCCAGTTTGGCCTCGAGCTCATGTTTGTTCGACCTAGACAGGTATCGTTCGATCCCCCACACTAAACAAATTCAAGTGACCGAGTAGTCGAAGTCGAGCCCAATCAGCATAACCAATTTCAACCTCGATTAGTTACGATATAAAGTAAAAAATAATTAATAATATTAAAAATTAATTAAAAAATAGGATTAATCCGTGGAGAGTTTATTATTAATTTTTTAATTACTTAATGAAAATTACTAATTCAAAGTTACAAAATAAATTATTTTTTATATAAATATAAATTAGTTATTAATAATTATTAAATAACAATTAATCATAAACTTAACTATAAACCTCAAATTTTAGTATATCAAATCAAATAAAAAAATCTGAAATTATAATTTATTTTTTTATATTAATTTTACAACTTAATATTTTTTTAGTATATGAGTGAGTGTGTATAATGTAATGGATACAAATATGATGTTACACAAATTAACTTTTAAATTTAATACATGAAAAGTATCCTACATAGAATCTAATACGATATAATATGATAAAATAGTACTTTTAAAAGTGTTCATGTATCACATGTGATAGTTGATTTCAAACTATAATTTTGTTTTTATATGTCAGAGGGTAGATTAAAGAATAAGTTTCAATGATGCACATGCTATATTTACAATTTAGAAAATTGAAATTTTAGATAATTTAATTTTATAAATCCAATAAATAAAGATATTTTAAAAAGTCAAATATTTTATATATATATATTATTTTTTGAAACGCAAACCCCATGGGGGAAATTTACTAAATCAACCGGAATTAAAACTTACAAAGGAACAATTAAAAAAGTAAAGCAGGCTCAAGGCCGCAATTTTAACAAATTTGTGGGCAATCATACTTGCTCCACGTCTAATAGAATAGAAACTATCATTCTCAAATTAGACCTGATACTAATAAAGACTGAGAATATAACTAACAAAGAAGACCACCACCAGATTTTTAGCGCTTGCAGATCCAGTCATATAGATCAACTCGTGATCAGGCGTGTCTTCATTTGATTTGATCTTGAAGTAAAAGCAGTCATCCATAAGTGACAAAAGAGGACCACCCTGTAATAAAAAAGAAGAAGAAAGTAAAAACAGCTCTCATTCGAGAGAATAACAACTCTCATACGGGAGAAAAAACTACTCTCATACGAGAAGGACAACTTAAAAAAAGAGAAATAAACGAAAAAACATAGATTCAGAGATTCAGATCCCAAAAGAGATCTGAATCTCAAAAGAGATCTGAATCTCGTTGGAATTCAAAACAAAATTCTAGATTTGAATGATATTTGGGAAGAAAAACCGATTCATAGAGAGAAAGGAGAAAAAGAGAGAAAACCTAGAAGAGTCAAAAAATGGGTAAAAGTCAGATAATCTTAAAGAAATGAAGTGTCAAATATTTTATATAGATCGCACATTATTTTGCTAGCTCAAATAAAAATTCGAAGTATATATAGAAAGAAAAATGCAATCTTAAAATTTTAGTATGAATGTTTTGCATCATTTAATTTCTACAAGTAATAGTCATCCTTTCAAATCAGTAAAGATAGCAATCAAACTATATAATCACGAATCCCTAAAGCCAATCAAATTGTCACACACAATATTGACAAGATTTTATGAAAAGGCAAATAATCATTATTTTGTCCTCGATTAGATTGGCCAACAATATAATCATGTACTAATAGAAGAGTAACCACTCCTTTTTTTTCTTTTTTTCTGGGGAGAAAAGCGACTAATTATTATTTTGTCCAAGCAAATATAATTATGCATAGGTTATCAGTGTGCTGGATTCAGATTAAATTGGAAAATTTGGGATCCGACCATGAGAAGGAGATTCGATAATCTAATAGAGATTGAATTACCAATACCTAATCAAATGAAATCGAATTAATTAATTCTGACAAAAGATCTGATTCAATTAAAAATAAAATATAAACTTTAAAAATAAATATACATGTATAATATTTACCTAATCTGTTTAACTACTTATATTCATTTAAAATATATTAATTTAAAATTATAAATAAAAATATTATTGAAAATAATGTGGGATATATCTACCCGTCAGACATAACAAAATTAAATAAGATTCCTTCCCTTACCGGATAATTGAGAAATCAGTAACAATTTGGTTTTAATTGAAGAAAAAAATAAAAAAAAAACATTTTAAACATTGAAAAGGTAGGTCTAGCTAGTGATTTGTTTGATACAATGATAGCGAGATTGAATTAGGCGTGGAAAATCCAAAATAATATTGCTATGAGAAAAATGCAAATATTCATGGGGTCAGATGGTCTGTCATAAAATCCAAATATGAATATTTGAAGGACGCCTTTGTATCAATGCACAGGACAAATAACATGGGAGTAAAGGAAAGTATCCAGGACAAGAAAACCTCATTACTTGAATTGTGAGACATGACAAATGTGTACGGATTGATCGCAATTCAGCTGTTTGTGGAAAGGTGACGAGTAAAAGTTAAAAGAAGCCTTAGTATTAAAAGTATATGAAAAGGTGATTTGATTAACCCAAAAATAAGAAAAGGTGATTTGAAATTTATGAATCACGAATAAAGATATATTGCACTCAATAGGTAGTATCTTTCATTACATGGGTTTTATCCTGATTCGACAGGATTAATATGAGGGTGTAAATCACGGAAAGTTTCAATTTATTCTTTAGAAAAACGGTCTCATACCTGATGCATACAAGAAGCCATCATATTAAATAAAACACTCACACTATTGTTGTCAGGGCTTGAACCTGAGATCATGCATTTAATTAGCTTCCTGAAAATCAGGTGAAATCCATGAATATGGAAATTAGTCGGATTCAGTCAATTAGTCGACCCTGAATAAGATTTGTCCGTTTGTATATTGATGGATGGAGTTAATTGCCGATATGCTCTCATTATTCACTTATTTTTATGCTGGTCCTATAATAATTAGTTGTTGCAATTTACATCTGATAAATGATTATCATTTGAAATAATTTAGTTTCTTTTCCCATGTAAATAAAATTTATACTAACTCCCTAATTCAAATTTATAATTTGATTTCACTCCCCACTTACATAAATCGATTGCAATACCCTTACTTATTTCTTTTTCCTTTTCATACTACAATTTTAAAGATGAATACTTTCACTTTTATGAATAATTTTCTATTTTTAAATTTGAATACTTTAATTACAAATTTAGGTACTTTAACTTTATGAATAATTATACTCTAATTTAAAACGTTAGTACTTTAATTTTTATGAAAAATACTATTTTTTCTTTTCTTTTTCTTTATTTTTCCTTTTCGTACTTCAATTTTAAACCAGAGTACTTTAACTTTTACAAATAATACTTTACTTTTAAATCTGAATACTCTGTTTTACAATTTGGATACTCTGTTTTATAATTCAAAAAATATATAATACTTTATTTTATAATTTGGATATTCTGTTTTATAATTTGAATACTTTATAGTTTCTAATTAATACTTCAAAATATAAATCAGCAATTAATTTTTACTCCACCATCCACCTACACAAAATATATATATATATATATTAATTTTTTCATATGAAGTATGAAAATTATATTTTAAAGTATTAACATACAAAATAAAAGTATAAAATCATTATATGAGGTATTATGTTAACAAAATGGTTTGTGGGGAGGGGAGAGTGACGTGTTATGTCATTTCATCTTTCTGAAAGGCTATTTTGGTAATTTCGTAAAAAATGGGGAATGAAATCAAATTACGAATTTGAATTGGGGGGAGTTAATATTGATAATATTGTCTACGATGTCAAATTTATCTAGTGCCTTGGGAGTTTTGCCACATTCTCCCTTAAAAAATGCCGTGAAATTGCAATATATATATATATATATATATAAATTGCAAATACTGATTATAGTATGAATAATTTTTTCTTAAAACAAGGTGGAACTATAGGACAAAAATGCAATGAACGCAGGTGGATTCAATATATATATATATATTATTATACTTCATGTTACTTGCAGTAAGAAGAAGAAATGTGCATCACTTCAACGTATATCCGGTGCTTCTAAGTTGAAGGTTGAACTATTCAAATAATTTTATAGGTTATAGATAAGGATATTGATGCTGACCGATTTTATCACAATTAAGTCTTTAATGGACAATTTCGTTCTAAGATTTTAATTTCATCCCGTTCATTCGTAAAATCTAATGGATAGAGAGAAGAGATGAGACCTGTAAAATAGGAGATCATCCTTCACTAAATTAAAATTAGTAATCAATACAACGAGATTAATAAGGTAAAAATAATAAAAAGAGCAATGTTAAAGGTAAAAGAGTGTTGAGAGTAGAACAGATAGTATTACAGAGTATTGAGAATTGAGCAGTAAGTATTGCAAAATCATTGTAAATATTTGTAAGCTTATGGTATACAGAGAGTAGGAGAATGGAATTGCTAGGAACTCATTTATAGCGAAAGGGAGCAGGAAATGACGGATTAAGAGAGGTGGTAAATGGCTAGATGAGTAATTGAGAAGTATCAAGTGGGTGCCCTCTTGTGGGGTAGGTTGAACTATTTTAAATTCCAACGACTATCCGAAAACTTTCCCACGTTCCCCTTCATTGAAATAGAGGAGCTGTTAGGGTTACACCTAACCTGCTAGACTCAATCTGTTGGTCAGTATGACTGCTCGGTGGGCTGAATTCTACTGTGACCCAACCGCCACAATCCCCAAGTGCTTTCTAAATGGGTTGGACTATACATTATATCATTGGGTAATGTGTGTGTGAGAGAATTTATGGAACTAGTACATATGAAATCATAATGAAGCTGATACATTATAATTTAATTTAACCATCTAATTTCATTCTCTAGAATTAGCTATGCTTTACTTAATTAATGTAAATCATTTTTTTAATTTGAATAATCTAAGAATAAATAATACGAATTTCCTTTCGAAAATTTAAAAAATATAAAATTAAAAGACACGTACTTATATAGGGTGACAACCACCATAGTTATTTTATAGTCGACATCTAGTCGAAGCACACGACCTAAGAAAAAGTTCTTTAATTTTTTAAAGAAAAAGAGAAGAAAGAGAACAAAAAGGTTCGTTTTGACCAGATCAAAATGTTGGGGCCATGACAGTGTAATATTATATATATATATATATATATATTTATACATTGTTGGTAGCAAGGATGACAACAATATTATTCGAGAAATTGATCGAGATTTAATCCGGTGGCAATTAGATTTATTTATACATATATAATAACATAAATTCTCTTTAATTTTATAAATTGTATTTTCAATTTTGATTATATTAATAAATTACCAAGTATCTTATTTGCTAGGTTCCGTTAAGGATTTACAGATTATTATTATTTTTTAAAATTTTATGCGTAAGATATGAGTAGTTTATCAGTTTGACGACTTTCATTACTACTTGACAAGATATTAATGAATAAACATATAATTTCTAATGATCTATGTTTACACAAATTTTCGTTGATCTGCAATAAATGGTTACAAAACAAGAAAATTGAAAAAACAAAGATAATATTGATTTATTTAAAAAGTGTTCCAATATTTGTGTATCCTCTGATTCTTCGGAGCGAATTTATCTGAGGGTTTGGTGCTTGTTCCCGAATTGAGTACGATTTGGTTGAATCGAAGGTAGGATGACAAGGCTCGAACTTGAGAGCTTGAATGCTTGAATTCCTTCGATTCCTTAGTGCTTGATGACTTGAGAGTTTGTCCTTTGCTTTGTCCTTGATTTTATTTTTTCGAGCCCCGATTTGTGAGTCGGGTGCCTTATTTATAGGCGAATGTTGGGCTCACTTAACTTAATGGGCCTGAACTAGGACTTGGGCTTGAATTTGAGAGTCCGTTTAATTAATCCAAAATAATAACAAATTATATTCATTATTTTGAATTGAACTATAATAAAAGCCCAAATTTGATATGGACTTAAGATTGAAATTGATAACTAATAGTCATTTTATTTGGGCCATAACTAATTATTAATTGCCAATTTTTTGGTACCAACAGATACACTTTAAGGTTCGCGAAGATCATGCCGAGAATTTGCGAAAGCTGAGACTTGAAGTACTTGAATATATATATTTTTTTAATTCGGCCAAATGAATTTGAGTGACCAATAGCTTGTATAGCAATTTGTTTCCATTCAATATTGGATGAAACAGGACTCCAACACTCACTCAACCCCATTTTCTTTTTCCATTTCATACTTAGCAATAAATTGGGCCATAACTTAGGCCCACCGCCACTTCGAGCACCTCCAAATTTGATTGCCCAATTTGAACAATGTCAGAATGCTTGTTTCCCTTGGGCCATAAATGAGGCCCAGATTAGAAAAATCTTGATTTGTTTAGGGCAAAGCAAATATTGTAGCAGCAGCCGACGCAGTGTAGCAGCAACACTTTCATGTTCATGCTGTCCAATAAGGCAGCAAATCAAGTGCCACATTTCTCTCATAGTAATAGTAGTGATCGAAATAACCGCTGCAAATCATTCAATTTTGGCTCCATTCTGGCGAAGAAATATTCTCAATTGCTGCAACTATGGCAAGTAGAAATATCACGACTCTATATCAGAATTGCGTGAAATCTCAATGGCAATCACGAAAATCGCAGAATGCCTGTGCTTGGAGCTTGATTCTCGGCAAGTATGGATATTTTGCCTATAAATTTCACATCCAAGGCTGGTATAAGAGTGGCCGCGAACTCTTCACTTTTATCATTCTTGGGCGAACAGAGTTGGCCTTAACACTAGCTGGAAATTCCTCCGCCGCTGCCGCTGCCGCATCCCCGCCGTCGGAATCGTACCGGAAAAGGAATAATTTGCCGCTGCCGTCGTTGGAACCGTACTGGAAAAAGGAACAATTCGCCGCCGCTGCATCCCCGCCGTCGGAACCGTACCGGAAGAGGAATAATTTGCTTCTGCCGCCGTGGGAACCTTACTGGAAAAAGGAACAATTCGCCGCCGCTGCATCCCACTGTTGACATCGTGCAGGAGGAGCGATTTGCCGCGGATTCAGTTGGACACCACATTCCCATTTTTCTTGGCTTCCGGTGAGCAGAAATATATCTGTACTTCGGAGTTTTTTCAGAGGTTCTATTGAGTAACTTGTTTCTTCCACGCCACTTGAATTTTGAAGGACAAAGAGGATCAGATTTCTTGAAAAACCTTTGGGCAACAGCTTTCCCGGAAGTGGGGAACGGTCAGTCGCAGTTACTCAAACACCCGTCAGCGCTCCAATCGGGACGGAACACCATGATGGCCTCGTCGATGCTTCTCTGGAACCGGACCTCAATTTTTTTGGAATCAGATCTCATCGCTCAGGAAGGAAAATTTTTCGGAACTAGGCCTCGCCTTTCTGGAACAGGATTGAAGGAAGCTTTTCCGGAACAGACTTTTCTGGAAACCCCGTAATTTTAGGATAATATCTATTATAGTAGATATATACGTAGTATTATAATACCCATATTTTTTATTTAATTATCCATTTTTTTTATTATTTGAATATTTACTTATTTTATCTTTTTATGATAATAAATAGATACTAATAGATAAGACTAGTATTAACCGTAATTAGATTAATGGGGAAGTAGGATTCTTGTGAAAATTGACTTGTCGCATTCTATTAAGATGTGGATTGCTATCAAAATTCTGTTTTTATATTATTTTATCGGGAGAAAGGAGGGGGAGATGATATGGTTAATTATTAGAGTTCTGCTCACATATTATTCTATGGAGAGAGGGCCAAGGTCCCGGGTTCGAATCCCTTGGACCACTTGGGGTGTGTGTGTTAAAAAAAAAAAAAAAAAAAAAAAAAGAGAAGAAAGCGAGGTTCAATTTTTGTTCCAATCTATTATTAGCGTTATCGTTTATATATCCGTGTGTGTATATATATATATATATATATATATATATAAGTATTGACCTTGTAGAGGAAATTTGAAGGCATAAACAAATTGTTTCCTTAGATTTTACAAACCATCGTCACTACAAAGCAATTCAAGAAACAAGAAGTTAGTCTTTTATGCATGAGCCGTGTGCCTGAGTTTACTCACTAACTTCTAGAAATCAAGAAAAAAAAATGTATTTTTCCTTGTTGCTCAAAGCCATGCGTTCAAATTGTTGGGGTGCGCTAGTAATTATTATTTTTGGTTTGGTTATTAATGATGAGCTCTTTCCTTTAGTATGCGCATATGCATAAGTATATATATAGATACATATATTACATATGTGAAAGAGGAGTTTATAATTAGATTTGTATACTTAATGGTCCTTATAATAGTTTAATCTATATATATAATTCGTAGAGGCCATTATTATATTAATGATATCTACGGTTGGTTAGATTATTATCATGGTGTAAATTAAATAAGTTATATTATTACAGACTTATTATTTTGTGTCTAGGCCAAATTGATTGACCGAGATTAGAGCTTGACTTGCAAGATCGTAGGATATTTAGAAGCAACAAGTTAAAGTAAGTGGTTTCTTCCTTCTATGTTTTCCTAAATTTGTTTTATAAAAATTGTATGTCTTATTTTGAAAATGTAATTTTATTATATAAAACCAGGATTTGAGCATGGTATGTGTGACTGCGTTATGTGAACTAAATATGAAGTCATTTGTAAGCTCATGGTATGAATGTATGATTTATACAAAGTAGGTCTTATACTCTTAACTATTGGAAACCGAATTGGTAGGGGCTAGTTCCGAATTATTGTACTGACTCGGCCACGGGTGTTACAGTGGCATTAATTGTACTGACCCGGCCACGGGTGTTACAGTGGCATATTACTGACTCGGCCACGGGTGTTACGGTGGAATTATTGTTATGACCCGGCTACGGGAGTGACAGTAGCAATTTTGAACCCACCTAACGGGGTCGTAGTTAGGACTTGATCAAGTTAAGCCAATTTAAAACCCAAAGTTCACGAGCATAAACTTAAGTGTCTTTATATGTTCAGTTTATTGTTTCACGTGCTGAAATGTCTGAGAAGTTATTTGAAAAGTATGATATTTCTTGAATGTGCTTGTGCTGAAGTATATATATTGTAACGTGCTCAAATCCGATAGAGGGTCAGGAGACTGCTTACTGAGCAAGTGTCGCTCATACCACTCTAACAATTTTGCAGAGTATCACTTAGAAGACTTTGGAGGAGCAGTTTTGGGCTGGTGATAGTCACTCTTCAAGTAGAATAGGGATTTCAATTTATGTTCTTAGACCTTTTAGTAAATAGTTAGAATTATGTTATGTTGGACACATGATTTAAGAAGTGTAATAGTTAGGATTTCTTCGCTGCACTATTTTTATGTATTTTAGTTTGAATTAGTCGTTCTGTTTATTGAGGCTTATTGTCCTTGAGTTTTTCGGGCTTAAGGGCACTGCCGTGTTGCAACCCGGAAGACGGGGTGTGACAGTGTAACGCCCCGGTTTCCGGATGAACAGGTAAGCACGTCACGTGTGCGTTTTGAGCGTAGGTTTATTTCATTTCTTTAATTTATAATATATTCTTACGTGGCATTCATATTTTTATAAAATTCATGAAACATTATCCACATCAATTCTTTGAATTCATATCATTGAAAATATTTTTTTCATAGCACGAAAAATACTTATTGCATGAAATCGTTACCGAGAGTGATAAAACTACCAAATTGTCCCTAGTTGAGCAATTCTTGAAACTCTAGGGACTTAATTGCATAAATTTCAAGGGCTTGATTGTGCCTAATTCAAATGGTTGCCTACTTGATTGCATAAACTCATAAATTAAGGGATTAAATTGCAATTAACACATTTCACAAAAATCAAGGATGAGAAATTACGTATCATCTCTTCTTGCACATTCTTTGATCATTTCTATCCAAAATTTGCCAAAACATATTCATCTCTCTCTCGGTTCAAAGAAGAGAAAAGGGAAGAGTGGATTTTTCCATCAATCATCAAGATTTCAAGAAGTGTTCCAAGGAATTAGGAGATCATCATCATCATCATCCACTTTCTTCATTTCTTTCATTTTCAAGGTTGGTTTGCATGGAAATGATGATTTTGATCACATTTGAATAGGTTAGGGTTTGAGCTTGATGTGCTAGATGAATTAGGTGTTGTGCAAAGCGTGATTCAATAATCATATCATGAATTATTGCATGATTTCTAGCTTGAAATTCTTGGATATTTGGCAAAAATGATCAAGTTGGATCATGAGCATGGAGCATGAATATGTGATGATATTTCATGGTTTTAGGTGTCTAAGTGTTATATTATCATGTATTGAAGTTGTTTACATCATAATTCCAGAGATTATAGCATTTTGGGATCAAAAATGAAATTTTGTTGCTTTGTTGCTTCTTCCCCGAGAGCATGCTCTGTTTTTGCTCTGTTTTCCTTTTACAGAAACTGGGAACGACCGTTCCCAGCCTCAAGGCTTTGTGGGAACGGGCGTTCCCACCTTTTAAAAGGGGAAATAGGCGGCCGACCACGGGAACGGCCGTTCCCATTTTGGCCTTGGAGCCGGAAGGGCCGTTCCCGGCTAGGCGCGTTTTTAAAAAGGGAAAACGCGGGCACGTTTTGGGGAACTCTTGGGAACGACCGTTCCCATTTTACAAAGGGGAACGGAACGGCCGTTCCCACCTGTAATGCAGTGTAAAATTCACTGCATAAAATTACGTTTTTGACCCCTCGATCCAACGACTTCTTTGACCCCGAATTGCTATAATATGTGTTAATATGATGTGAAACGAAATGTTATCATACCACATTGCATTTTCATGGTCGTCTCGACATGTTTCCGCCATTCGTCATATTTTGGTCATTCTAGGTCATATCTCACGAATGTACATCGTATTTGCACAGGTCACGAGGGCGTGGACGGGGAGCAAGCTCCTTAGAACGCTTCTTTATTATATTTTGCAAGAAAAGGTGAGGTTTTGTTTTGGTAAAACGAACCCTATAACCCTTATGTGCGAGTTTCGGCCAAAACGTATTATACTTATAAATGATTTCAAAGTTATAAACATTTCCAAGCAAGAACGTATTGATTATCATGATTTCAAGCATGTTTGGCGAGTACATGATTGCACGTGGGCCCGAGGGTAATTCTTGAGCCAACCGGGTAAGCAAGGGCTGACGGGTAACTCCTGAATTATCCTCACATTGTTGGGATCACCCCCGAAGCCACTAGGAGATTAGTGGTGGAAGGAGTTCCGTGTCTAGAGGGTCATGTCCTCTACACACACCATGTCGTGGATAGTCGAGCCTTGCAAACTCGCTATCAACCGGAGGAAGAAGGAGACTGGGGATTAATCCGGCATGTCGGGTTATCCTCGGGTTATTGCATGATTTCAAGCATGAAACTGTCTAATTGAGCACTAATTAAATTGTATGATCACGTATTTATCAAGCAAGCAAACATGATCACGTATTGTTCACGATTGGGAGTTCGGTTGGAGATTGCCCTTGCTCGCGGGGGCCACATGTTCATGACAGTGACAAGCATGATTAAATAAACGTGTTAAAATGATTGGTTGTAATCTCGGGCCAAGACTAACTTCTTGAATTACATATCTATTTATTGTTTTCTAAAGTCTTTACCCGAGGCTACAACTTGCATGTGATGTGTGTTATATTTATTTATTACCCCTCACTCAGTCTTCGGTAGACTGATGCTTCACTTTTCAGGTACCTTTGAGCGTGGTCGTGCTAGGCGGGCGTTGTTCGAGTCTTTTGCATCTTCACGAGTCTAGCACTTTTCATGTATAGTACTTTGAGACATTTCATGTTATGATCGTTATTGTCACGTTTTGAATACTTAATGATGTATATTATTGAGATATGATATCGTAGTGATAGTTAATTGGTACCTATATGTATCTATGTAATAAATATGGTACCTATATATATACGAATGACTTTATTGCTTCCGCTTTTCTTTTCATGTTTGCTTTGATTATGTTGGGGAGAGTGTCCCGCCTAGCTCGTCATTTTTATTGTCACCCGTTCGCTGTGGTCTTGGTTTATGTATGAACTGTCCATTTCATACGTGGATCGAGGCTATAGTACGGGGGATGTGGCGCCTTGGGGGTTAGGGTGCTACATCTACAGGTGGTATCAGAGCCCGGTTGCAAAACCGAGGTTCTCGAGTCGTGTCCAGTCAGTCTAGGTCGCACGACATAGGATTATGTGGTATTCGGGAGTCTGCATTTGGTTGATTTACTGGATTTACTCATTTCTTCGCATTAATTGAGCTACTTGGTCTTCTTTGAACATGTGCTATTTGATAGTATGGAAATTATATGCACACATTTGCATTTATTGATCAAGCCATGCATGTTTAGTGATCTGATTTCAGGATGGAGCACGATAGACGTTCCAGTGACCGATCCTCGAGGCACAGGCATCATCACCGCCGACATCATCGCCGCGAGAGATCACCATCTCCTCCACCTGCCCAGGCACAGCCCCAGGACTTCATGAATGCAGTAGTGAGGCTAATTGATCAGAGGTTACAGGAACGGGTACCCCCACCACCACCACCAGCGCAGGTAGCACCTCCGGAGAACCCCATTTCTGCTATTTTGCGAGAGTTTCAGAATCAGCGTCCCCCAAAGTTTTATAAGGGAGACGATATACAGGTAGAGATGTGGTTAAAATAGATTGAAAGGATATGGCAGCTTATCCCTTGTGACAGTCAGGAGAAGGCCCGCTGTACACTCACTCTTATTCAGGGCGAGGCTTACTCCTGGTGGGAGAGCACTCAGATTGTTCTGGAGGCAGCCGGGACCGAGATTACTTGGGAGGTCTTCGTACGGGAGTTCAGAAACAAGTATATTCCTCCAGCTTCCCGTACCCGCAGGTTGAGGGAGTTTACAGAATTAAAGCAGGGAGGCAGGTCTGTGGGTCAGTATATCGCCGAGTTCGAGAGACTTTCTCGCTATGCACCTAACATAGCGAATGATGACTTTCATAAGGCGATGCAGTTCATTCAGGGGTTGAGACCAGACATTCAGGATGCATTGAAAGCGACTAATACCAGCACCTGGGCAAAAGCTACAGCAAAGGCCCTAAAGGTTGAAGATTCTGATAGTGCTAGGAGGGCTACTCAGCGAGCAGGACAGGCTTCAGGCTCGAGATCAGGCCAGGGTTCGAGCTCAGGAAAAAGGCCGATGATTTATTCCACACCTCCAGCTCAGAGGGAGACCGGGAAGAAACCTAAGTACACCGGGCCCTTTCCAAAGGGACCGAGAGCTCCAGCACCACCCCAGCCACTTCAGAGACCGGGATGTAGATGGTGTGGACAGCTTACGCACACCTATGACAACTGCAGACGCCGGTTGGGCCTATGTTTGATCTGTGGGAGTAACGAGCACCTGGTTGACGGTTGTCCGGATCGCCAGGATCCACCCCCTGCAGGACCGAGGCCACTGGTGAGAGCACGGGCTTATGCACTCGCTGGAGAGGAGCAGGAGGCTGATATTGACCCCGCTGCGGTAGTTGAAGGTATTATTTGCATTCATGGCACGAACATCCATACATTATTTGATCCGGGGGCTACACACTCCTTTCTTGCGCATTCTATTGCTATTACCTTGTCTTTGCCTGCTATGTGTACTTCTGTGCGCTATATAGTTAGTACTCCTTTCGGTAGTAGGCGAGAGACGGATCAGGTTTACAGGGATGTTCCAGTTGTGATTGAAGGCCGGGAGTTTCTGACAGATTTTATTGTTATGCCGATGGAGAGATACGGGGCTATTCTGGGGATGGATTGGCTTTATAGACATTGTGCTACTGTGGATTGTCGGGCTAAGAAGGTTCAGTTGGGTTCAGAGGTTGTTACGGGCTGTACTTCGAAGACCGTACCCCTACTTTCGTTTTCAGAGGCTCAGAGATTAGTCAGAGATGGGGCTACAGGGTTCATTGCTTACATTCTGAACAAGCCAAAAGATCAGGTGAAATTAGAGGACACAGAAGTGGTAAAGGAATTTCCCGAGGTATTCCCAGAGAAGTTGGATTCTTTGCCTCCCGAACGAGAGATTGAATTTGTGATCGATCTTTTTCCGAATGCTGAGCCGTATTCAAAAACTCCTTACCGGATGGCTCCAGCCGAATTAAAGGAACTAAAAGTTCAGCTTGAGGCTTTATTGGAAGTTGGGTACATTCGGCCAAGTTCTTCGCCGTGGGGAGCACCGGTGTTGTTTGTCAAGAAAAAGGACGGGACTTTAAGAATGTGCATCGATTACAGAGAGTTGAACAGGATGACTATCAAGAACAAGTATCCCCTCCCACATATCGAGGAGTTGTTCGATATACTCCAGGGTTCTAAGGTGTATTCGAAATTGGATTTAAGACAGGGATACTATCAGCTGCGAATCCGAGCCGAGGATATTCCAAAGACAGGATTCAATACTCGGTACGGGCATTATGAGTTCGTGGTTATGCCGTTTGGATTGACTAATGCCCCTGCAGCTTTTATGGATATGATGCACCGGATATTCAGGCCTTTCCTCGACAAGTTCGTGGTAATATTTATCGATGACATTCTGGTTTTCTCAAAATCAGCCGAGGAGCACGCAAGACATCTCAGGCTCGTTCTTCAGACTCTGAAAGAGCATCAG
Source organism: Lantana camara (assembly GCA_037501455.1). Lineage (NCBI taxonomy): Eukaryota > Viridiplantae > Streptophyta > Magnoliopsida > Lamiales > Verbenaceae > Lantana > Lantana camara. The sequence goes on along the minus strand of CM074855.1, from coordinate 20,271,437 downwards.
TTGTTTGCTAAGTTTAGCAAGTGTGAATTTTGGATCGATCGGGTTTCCTTCTTGGGACATGTGATTTCAGGAAAAGGGTTGGAAGTCGATTCCTCGAAAATCGAGGCCGTGCTTAAGTGGGAGAAACCAAAGAATGCCTCGGAAATTAGAAGCTTCTTGGGATTGGCCGGTTATTACAGAAGGTTTGTTCAGGATTTCTCCAAGATTGCGGCACCGTTAACCCGGTTGACTAAGAAGGATGTTAAGTTTGTCTGGGACGAGAAGTGTGATCAAAGCTTTAATTTTCTGAAAGAAAAGTTAGTCTCAGCTCCGGTGTTAGCACTTCCTGAGGGTTCAGAAGAGTATGCAGTGTATACAGATGCTTCTAAAGAAGGCTTGGGTTGTGTTTTGACTCAGAAAGGGAAAGTGATCGCTTATGCTTCCCGAAAGCTAAAGGAGTATGAAAGGAATTATCCAACACACGACCTAGAGCTTGCAGCCGTGATCTTTGCTCTTGGGAAATGGAGACATTATCTTTACGGGACTTCCTTTGAGATTTTTACCGACCACAAGAGCCTCCAGTATTTATTCACACAGAAGGATTTGAATATGAGGCAACGGCGTTGGATGGAAAAGTTGGAAGATTATGATTGTACAATTAAATACCATCCCGGGAAAGCCAATGTGGTCGCCGATGCACTTAGCAGGAAGGCGAGTGTATCGAGTCTGGAAATAAAGGAAAGTGAGGAAGTTGCCCCGATTGTGTTGAAGGCTCGGGTTTCTAATATCACAGTTCAGCCGGAATTAAAGTACCAGTTATTTGAGGCTCAGAATAGGGATCCGGAAGTACAGAAGCTTGCAGGTAAAGCTAAGGATGACCCGGAGAGTCCGTTTGGGTTTGATGAGACCGGGTTGTTCGATTTAAGAACAGAGTAGTAGTACCTGAAGAGTTGAGACGGGTCCTACTTGAAGAAGCTCACAAGTCAGCCTACTCGATCCACCCCGGAGGAAATAAGATGTACAAGGATTTGAAACAATATTATTGGTGGAACGGGTTGAAAAGAGACGTGGCAGAGTATGTGAAACATTGCCTGACTTGTCAGAAAGTGAAAGCTGAGCACCAAAAACCCGCAGGACTTCTACAACCGTTACCGATTCCCGAGTGGAAGTGGGAACAAGTAACGATGGACTTTGTTTCCGGATTACCGAAGGTTAAAGGCGGGTTTGATGGAATTTGGGTAATCGTGGATAGATTTACAAAGTCTGCTCACTTTCTACCGGTTCGGATGTCTTATAAGATCCCGAAGTTGGCTGAGATCTATAACAGAGAGATTATTCGACTTCATGGTATTCCGGTGAGCATAGTTTCTGACCGAGACCCGAGATTTACTTCTAAGTTGTGGCAGGAATTACAGGCCGTCTTGGGAACGAAACTTAAGTTCAGTACAGCATTCCACCCGCAAACAGACGGTCAGACTGAAAGATTAATCAGGTATTTGGAAGATCTTCTTCGGGCTTGCGCGATGGATTTTCAGAACTCGTGGGCGGAACAGCTTCCCTTGATCGAGTTTGCTTATAATAACAGCTTTCAGGCTTCGATCGGAATGGCTCCTTACGAGTTACTTTATGGAAGAAAGTGCCGATCTCCGTTGTTCTTCGACTTGGAAGAATGGAAATGGTCGAAATAGGAAGGGGTAAAGAGAGGTGAAAGATTCGAAAGGCCTTCTAAAGTCGTTCAAGCTATGATTGAAAAGGTTCAAATGATTCAACAACGGATGAGAGCCGCGCAAGATAGACAGAAGAGCTACGCCGATAAACGCCGAAGAGATCTGGAATTTGAAGTCGGTGACCGGGTATTCTTGAAGGTGTCACCAAGGAAAGGTTTCACCCGGATCGGGAAAGGAGGAAAACTTAATCCTCGCTACTTAGGTCCGTTTGAGATTCTTGAAAGAATAGGCGAGGTAGCCTATCGACTGGACCTACCACCGAGTCTTACGGGGATTCACAACGTGTTTCATGTTTCACAATTAAGGAAATATTACCCCGATGAGACTACGATTCTCCCCGTGGAAGAAGTTGAGCTGGAACCGAATTTGACGTTTGTTCAGAGGCCGGTTAAGATTATGGATCGGAAATTTCAGGAACTAAGAAACCGGAGGATTCCCATGGTTAAGGTGTTGTGGAGAAGCGATAAAACCGAGGAAGCCACTTGGGAAACAGAGGATAAAATGAAACGGTTCCACCCGGAGTTGTTCGAGCAAGACTAGAGAATCTGGGGACCAGATTCTTCTAAGGGGGGGAGAGTTGTAACGCCCCGGTTTCCGGATGAACAGGTAAGCACGTCACGTGTGCGTTTTGAGCGTAGGTTTATTTCATTTCTTTAATTTATAATATATTCTTACGTGGCATTCATATTTTTATAAAATTCATGAAACATTATCCACATCAATTCTTTGAATTCATATCATTGAAAATATTTTTTTCATAGCACGAAAAATACTTATTGCATGAAATCGTTACCGAGAGTGATAAAACTACCAAATTGTCCCTAGTTGAGCAATTCTTGAAACTCTAGGGACTTAATTGCATAAATTTCAAGGGCTTGATTGTGCCTAATTCAAATGGTTGCCTACTTGATTGCATAAACTCATAAATTAAGGGATTAAATTGCAATTAACACATTTCACAAAAATCAAGGATGAGAAATTACGTATCATCTCTTCTTGCACATTCTTTGATCATTTCTATCCAAAATTTGCCAAAACATATTCATCTCTCTCTCGGTTCAAAGAAGAGAAAAGGGAAGAGTGGATTTTTCCATCAATCATCAAGATTTCAAGAAGTGTTCCAAGGAATTAGGAGATCATCATCATCATCATCCACTTTCTTCATTTCTTTCATTTTCAAGGTTGGTTTGCATGGAAATGATGATTTTGATCACATTTGAATAGGTTAGGGTTTGAGCTTGATGTGCTAGATGAATTAGGTGTTGTGCAAAGCGTGATTCAATAATCATATCATGAATTATTGCATGATTTCTAGCTTGAAATTCTTGGATATTTGGCAAAAATGATCAAGTTGGATCATGAGCATGGAGCATGAATATGTGATGATATTTCATGGTTTTAGGTGTCTAAGTGTTATATTATCATGTATTGAAGTTGTTTACATCATAATTCCAGAGATTATAGCATTTTGGGATCAAAAATGAAATTTTGTTGCTTTGTTGCTTCTTCCCCGAGAGCATGCTCTGTTTTTGCTCTGTTTTCCTTTTACAGAAACTGGGAACGACCGTTCCCAGCCTCAAGGCTTTGTGGGAACGGGCGTTCCCACCTTTTAAAAGGGGAAATAGGCGGCCGACCACGGGAACGGCCGTTCCCATTTTGGCCTTGGAGCCGGAAGGGCCGTTCCCGGCTAGGCGCGTTTTTAAAAAGGGAAAACGCGGGCACGTTTTGGGGAACTCTTGGGAACGACCGTTCCCATTTTACAAAGGGGAACGGAACGGCCGTTCCCACCTGTAATGCAGTGTAAAATTCACTGCATAAAATTACGTTTTTGACCCCTCGATCCAACGACTTCTTTGACCCCGAATTGCTATAATATGTGTTAATATGATGTGAAACGAAATGTTATCATACCACATTGCATTTTCATGGTCGTCTCGACATGTTTCCGCCGTTCGTCATATTTTGGTCATTCTAGGTCATATCTCACGAATGTACATCGTATTTGCACAGGTCACGAGGGCGTGGACGGGGAGCAAGCTCCTTAGAACGCTTCTTTATTATATTTTGCAAGAAAAGGTGAGGTTTTGTTTTGGTAAAACGAACCCTATAACCCTTATGTGCGAGTTTCGGCCAAAACGTATTATACTTATAAATGATTTCAAAGTTATAAACATTTCCAAGCAAGAACGTATTGATTATCATGATTTCAAGCATGTTTGGCGAGTACATGATTGCACGTGGGCCCGAGGGTAATTCTTGAGCCAACCGGGAAAGCAAGGGCTGACGGGTAACTCCTGAATTATCCTCACATTGTTGGGATCACCCCCGAAGCCACTAGGAGATTAGTGGTGGAAGGAGTTCCGTGTCTAGAGGGTCATGTCCTCTACACACACCATGTCGTGGATAGTCGAGCCTTGCAAACTCGCTATCAACCGGAGGAAGAAGGAGACTGGGGATTAATCCGGCATGTCGGGTTATCCTCGGGTTATTGCATGATTTCAAGCATGAAACTGTCTAATTGAGCACTAATTAAATTGTATGATCACGTATTTATCAAGCAAGCAAGGATAATCACGTATTGTTCACGATTGGGAGTTCGGTTGGAGATTGCCCTTGCTCGCCGGGGCCACATGTTCATGACAGTGACAAGCATGATTAAATAAACGTGTTAAAATGATTGGTTGTAATCTCGGGCCAAGACTAACTTCTTGAATTACATATCTATTTATTGTTTTCTAAAGTCTTTACCCGAGGCTACAACTTGCATGTGATGTGTGTTATATTTATTTATTGCCCCTCACTCAGTCTTCGGTAGACTGATGCTTCACTTTTCAGGTACCTTTGAGCGTGGTCGTGCTAGGCGGGCGTTGTTCGAGTCTTTTGCATCTTCACGAGTCTAGCACTTTTCATGTATAGTACTTTGAGACATTTCATGTTATGATCGTTATTGTCACGTTTTGAATACTTAATGATGTATATTATTGAGATATGATATCGTAGTGATAGTTAATTGGTACCTATATGTATCTATGTAATAAATATGGTACCTATATATATACGAATGACTTTATTGCTTCCGCTTTTCTATTCATGTTTGCTTTGATTATGTTGGGGAGAGTGTCCCGCCTAGCTCGTCATTTTTATTGTCACCCGTTCGCTGTGGTCTTGGTTTATGTATGAACTGTCCATTTCATACGTGGATCGAGGCTATAGTGCGGGGGATGTGGCGCCTTGGGGGTTAGGGTGCTACAGACAGGGTCTCTCCATTTACATAGGAACATTCTCATCCATCATCAAGGCTGCTTCATGCTCTATCAACTCTTGGGCGAGAGGCTAGTGCAATGAATTGTCATCACAAACTTGGAATCTTGACATCTTCATTCATGAAAGAATTGAATCAGCACGATACAAAGGAAACTTTTCCGAAGCTTGGTATCTTCATTCATGAAGGAACCGAATGAGCGTATGTGCACGTGCTTGAAAAGATCCCGTTGGGATTGTTCATGAGAAGGAGAGATTTGCCCTCGTTGCCGAGATGCTTGATGGTTTTGCCAATTGAGGAAGAAAGCCTCCCCGCAACCATTGCTAATGTTGTTTGCTTTTTTGCTCTTATTTATTTATTTTTTTTTTAATTTTTTTTAAGGTTATCCAACACTAGACACATTAACTTAAGGAAACAAATATGGAATTTGATTTCTTTGGAATCAACAAATGGGATAAGTATTCCAAATCAAGCTGCAATCTTGATTCTTGGAGTTTTTTTTTTTTAATTTTTTTATTTGCAGGAGAGTTTTACGGGATGCTTCTATAGGCCATAACAATCATAGCATATGCTCATTGTCAACCAACGGTCACATTTAAAGAGCAAACAAATTCGTTGAAATTTCTTTCTCCACGTTCTCAGGAAATCTGAAGATTTTGAGGAAATTTGAAGATCCTTAGAAAATCTGAAGAAGCATAGCAATAAATTTTGTTCTATCATCACATTGACGGCGTTATGCTTCAATCATTACAGACACTTGGATCTGACTTTCGCCTCTACCAAAGCACCTCCTTACCTATTTAGGGAAGGTCATGAGCATCCACCATCCCAAAACCCGATTTTCCGGCAAGTCCAAGCATCTTTCAGAATAATCCATTGAGGCAACTATAAAAGTTACCAATCCGTATTCTGGAGGCACTTCTGACTCCTGAGTCCTTTCTATTGGGAACACTTTGATAAGAGACTTAAGTGCTGAAAGGCTGAGAGACTACATGAAGAATTTGTACAAAGTGTAGTAACTTTGTCATTTATTTTATTTTATTTTATTTTTGTATCCCTTCGAGTACTTTGATGTAAAAGAATACAATTTCGAGTAATAAGATTAATCTCTCATATCCCCATGCTTCTTTGTGTTTGTGCATTCGTTCGCCATTCTTTATTTTGATTCTGAATGACTTTAACGGATGCCCCCAGTGTTGGAATTTCACGAACTTGTTGAAACTCACGAACAATTTAGATTTGTTTGAAAACATGACTGAACTTGAAACTTTAGTATTCAAGTTGTCTACGTACTCCAAAAAAGAGGATCAAATCACCATGTAGTTCAAAGTTTTTTTTTTTTTTTTTTGTCACAGTTTATACTCAGGCAAACAAGGAGTAACATGCAGTTTAAGCTCGTGCGTTAAGGAGCAAATTCATTCATTTAAGATGATCTTTTTCAGAATTTGACTTTCGGATGTTGACACGTAACTTGGCCTTATCCATCAATTTGTTGTTGCTATTTGAGAACACAATGTCGGCCTCTCAAAGAAACGCAGGTGGAAAGAAATCTCCAAGAGTTGCATGATTTAACTTGAAGGTTCTTTCTGATTTCTCCGGACTTGATCGAGAATTCTTCGAACTTCTCGATGGATTTTATCTATGGATCTTGGTTTGCTTTGGCTTTTCCTTTGAAAATGATGGAAGAACTTGATCGACCCGTTGCTTTGGACTTTTCCGATGAGTCACCAGAATCCATCTATCGCCATCAGTAGTTTTGTTGGAAGGAGTTGCTTCTTGCTTGGTTCTTTTGTCAGCAAGTAAGGTCTTTACGAAATTTGGGTCTAGACTCCCAAATTGAAGAGCTATCGATGCCCCGAGAGTTCAGATGGAGAAAACATCACCTTCTTGCTCTTAGGATTGCACAAAATGTTCTTGGTTGAGATAAGGCTAGTATGATGCACCTCTGCAACATCTTTCTCTTCATCATCTCTATCATCATCACTAAGAATTATTCTTCCTTCATTGGCCAGCGACATTATTTTTTCCTTCACCACGAATTACTTTTCTATAGGATGACTGATAATCCGATGATATTTGTAGTAATTAGGGTGAGCCACCTTTCCACTTTCTTCAGGGTGCTTTGATTTTGGCAATTCGATCAACCTTCTTTTGACTAGTTCATCAAAAATGTATGGGACATTGGAGTCAGCGAAAGGGTATTCCTTTTGTTGTCTTTCTTTGAGTGTAGGCCAATGATTGTCGTTTGAGTTGTGTTGGTCTCCAAAATTTCTGTTCTTCTCAACATTTGGAGGCACTCTTATAGCAACTGAAATGGCCATGGACTCTTCAGTTGAGGCTTTGACAAATTTCTCATTCTTCCAACGATCTTCTCTTTCTCTTCCTTGCTCTCCTAATGGAAATGGAGATTTGTGATTTGCGATACTCAATTCCATATCGTGGGCACGAGTAGCAAGTTCCTTGAAAGTACGAGGTCTGATCCATTAGAGAATGTATTGAAGCCCCCCAATGCATTCCTTGTGTGCACATCTCTATCACTGACGTCTCCGATAATTTATCTTTGTAACTTAGGCTTATTGTTCGCCAACGGTTGATGTAGTCGACGACCGGCTCATCTTTCTGTTGTCTTGCATTTGTAAGCTCAATCATGCTTATGGTGCGGCGCGTGCTATAGAAGCTGTTCAGAAATTCACTCTCCATTTGATTCCAACTATCGATGGATTGTGGCACCAAATTGACGTACCAATCGAAGGTATTTCCTTAGAGTGATCTCACTAATTGTTTAACGAGAAGATCAACATAGGTCCCCGCGTTATTGCATGTTTCAATGAAATGTGCAACGTGCTGGTTTGGGTTGTCTTTTCCGTCGAACTGCTGGAAGCTAGGTGATTGGTATCCAAGTGGCATTTTCGATGAGTCGATCCGCTTAGTATACAAGAGTATGAATGTGAGTTTCGGACAGGTCCGCCAATTTGGGCTTTGATAGTGTTTGCAATCATATCCTGCAGTTGTTGAATGGATAGTGATGCGACAGAGGTCGCAGAAGGCATGAAATTTCTGACAAAGTTCTGTTTGTAGGGCACTCCATCACCTTGTGTTTTCTTGACAGCATGTTTTGGGGAAGAAGCGTGGTTATGTCCAGATTCTTCGAGATCGGGGTTGTAGCACCCTAACCCCCAGGGCACTACATCCCCCGCACTATAGCCTCGATCCACTTATGAAATGAAAAATCCATACATAAACCAAAACTATAGCGAACGGGTGATAATAAAAATGACGAGCTAGGCGGGACACTCCCCAACATAAATAAAGCAAAACATGAATTCAAAAGCGGAAGCAATAACTCAAATATACATATAGGTACCATATTTATCGAATAGATACGTATAGGTACCAACTTAACTATCAATACATTATCATCTCTTAATAATATACATATTCAGGTATCCAAAACATAATAACAACGACCATATCATGAAATGTCCAAAAGTGCTATACATGAAAGGTACCATACTAGACCCGTGAGAATGCAAAACTCGACCGGACACCCGCCTAGCACGACCAAGTGCTCAAGTACCTGAAAAGTGAAGTATCAGTCTACCGAAGACTGAGTGAGGGGCAATAATTATATATAACACACATCACATGCAAGTTGTAGCCTCGGGTGAAGACTTTGGAATCAATATAATTATATAGTTCAAGAAACTCGTTCTTTGCCCGAGATTACAACTAATCTAAATTAACAATTTAACTTGATCATTTCATGAACATGTGACCCCGGCGAGCAGGGGTGATTCTCCAACCTTTACACCAAACGTGACAATACGTGCTTGCTTTATCAATTCAATACATGATCATGCAATTCCATTTAGTGCTCACATAGACAGTTTCATGCTTGAAATCATGCAATAACCCGAGGATAACCCGACATGCCGGATTAATCCCCAGTCTCCTTCTTCCTCCGGGTGATTGTGAGTTTGCAAGGCTCAACTATCCACGACATGGTGTGTGTAGGGGACATGACCCCCTAGACACGGAACTCCTTCCACCACTAATCTCCTAGTGGCTTCGGGGGTGATCCCAACAATGTGAGGATAATTCAGGAGTTACCCGTCAGCCCTTGCTTTCCCGGTTGGCTCAAGAATTACCCTCGGGCCCACGTGCAATCATGTACTCGCCAAACTTGCTTGAAATCATGACAATCATGACTTGCTTGCTTGAAATGTTTATAACTTTGAAAACGTTTATAAATATAATACGTTTTGGCCGAAAAGGACACATAAAGGTTATAGGGTTCGTTTTACCGAAAACAAAACCTCACCTTTTCTTACAAAATACAACAAGGATATGCTCTACGGAGCCTGCTCCTCGTCCATAACCTCGTGATCTGTGCAAACACGACGTGTATACGTGAGACATGACCTAAAATGGACCAAATATGACGAACGGCGGAAATGTATCGAGATGACGAGGAAAATGCAATGTGGCATGATAACATGTTGTTTCGGTACATATTAGCACATATAATAGCAATTCGGGGTCAAAGAAGTCGTCGGATCGAGGGGCTATTTTCGTAATTTTATGCAGAGAATTTTGTTCTGCAAGTCAGGTGGGAATGGCCGTTCCGAACCCCTTTGAAAAATGGGAACGGTCGTTCCCGTAATCCCCAAAATCGCGCCAACGTTTTTAGTTTTAAAAATGCGCCTAGCTGGGAACGGCCCTTCCGGCACCAAGGCCAAAATGGGAACGGCCGTTCCCATGGTCGGCCGTTCCCATGGTCGGCCGCCTATTTTTAGTTTAAAAGAGGGGAACGCCCGTTCCCACAATGCCTTGAGGCTGGGAACGGTCGTTCCCTGTTTCTGCAACTTACAGAAACAGAGGAAAAACAGGGGATGGCTACGGGAATGGATGATCAAGCAACAAAGTTCCCAATTTTCATCACCAAAGTCATTATTTTCTGGAAACATGATGTATAAGTATGCAAAGCATGATAATAACACACTCAAACACACAAGACATGAGATATCATCAAGAAATCAAAGTTTCAAGCTTATGCTCACTTTGATCATTCAAGCTCAATTTCTCAACAAAATCATGCACAAATCATGCCATAATTCAAGATATAATCATCTAATCATGCCTCCAACTAGAATCAATCCATTTAACACAAAATCCTCAAACCCTAGCTTCTTCAAATATAATCAAGAACCATGAATTCATGCAACTCTCACCTTTGAAGTTCAAGAAATGAAGAAAATAAATGGAGATGATGCTCAAGCTTCAATTCTAGCAATATATCTTGAAGATTCTTGATGAAAAGATTGAAAACTCTCTTCCTTATTTTTCCTTGAAGAAACCGAGAGCAAGAAGGTGGAGATGTTGGGAGATTTTGGATGAAATGAGAGTATGGAAGCTTGGAGATGCATATCACGTAACAACCACTTTTTGGGATGAGTGAAATGTCCAATTTTGCCAATTAATCCTCCAAGGATTCAAGTTATGCAATTGAGTATATGGGGTTTTGTAACTTGATCAATAAGGTCCTTAAAGGATTGTGCAATTAAGTCCCTAGAATTTAAAGAAATATTCAACTAGGGACAATTTGGTAATTTGAAACACTCCCGATTATGGTTTCATGCAATAAATATTTTTCCATGTCACGAAATAATATTTTCAATGCTATGAATTCACATATTTCACAAAATAATGTTTCATGAATTTTTATAAAAATATGAGATGCCACGTAAGCATATACTAGGAAATTAAAGAATAAATAAATAAAACCTACGCTCAAAACGCACACGTGGCGTGCTTACCTGTTCCTCCGGAACCGGGGCGTTACAGGGGTGCTCATCCCTACTCATTAGTTGTGCAATTTGAAGATCTTTTTCTCCTATGAGTTTTTGTAGATCTGAAATCGCTTGAGCCATCTGAGTGAGTTGTTTGTCCACGTTCGTCTCGCCAGTATGCATCGCAGGCAAATTAGCAAAGGTGGTGGAATTGACTCTTTTTGGAGTGGAAGGATGGGAATTGTCCGATTCGGGTGGGGTTGAATCGTTGTGCTTGCCTCCGGTAGAGGATTGAGCAATGTTGGCAACGATGTCAGCCACATTCATCTTGCTCATTGCGAGTTGATCCTTTTTAGGTGCCATGGAAGTGTTTATGATGACGGATTGAGATTTTCCTCAGGATGAAGAGATGACAGGCAGAGAATGTCCCACTGGGTATGCCAAAATTTGTTTACACAATTTTTCTTTGATTTGCAATAAATGGTTACAAAACAAGAAAATTGGGAAAACAAAGATAATATTGATATATTTAGAAAATGTTCCGATCTCTGTGTATCCTCTGATTCGTCGGAGCGAATTTATCCGAGGGCTTGATGCTTGTTCCCGGATTGAGTATGGTTTGGTTGAATCGAAGGTAGGATGACAAGGCTCGAACTTGAGAGCTTGAATGCTTGAATTCCTTCGATTCCTTAGTGCTTAATGACTTGAGAGTTTGTCCTTTGCTTTGTCCTTGATTTTATTTTTTCGAACCCTGACTTGTGAGCCGGGTGCCTTATTTATAGGCGAATGTTCGGCTCACTTGACTCCAAATTAATAACAAATTATATTCATTATTTTGAATTGAATTATAATAAAAGCCCAAATTTGATATGGACTTATGATTGAAATTAATAACTAATAGCCATTTTATTTGAGCTATAATTAATTATTAATTGCCAATTTTTTGGTGCCAACAATCTAACCTAAGTGATTGTTTGTAATCCGTTTCCAAAGGGTGCAAACATAATTTTTAAACAAATAAAGATGCAAAATGCATATAATTATAGGAGGTATTAAATATCAAAGCATGAGCTTGTATTACAGCTAAAAATTTTATGATATTATTCGAAAGTCAATGATCCAAGAAAAGAAGAATTCTTGTACACCACCCTCAATAGACTATCAAAAAAAGAAATAGTCTCCCCAATTCTTTTCCTATTGACAAATTAGATGATAATACGTGATATGTCAATGTTGGAGAGCAAGAGTACTCCAAAGCAAGCATATTTTGCTTTTCTTTTCTTTTTTTTTTTTTCCCCTCCGACTTAGTTTACTTTTTTTTTTTTTTTAAATTTGACAAAAATTATTTTATCTTTTGTCAAATGATGGATATATTTGACCTAATTCAATACTGAAAAAGTAATTTGAGAGGGAAAGATTTTCAAAATAATATATAGAGAAAATTGTATTTTTAGTCCCATAGGAAATAGGTAATTTTTTTTTTTGTCTCGTAGTTTATAATTCGTCCTACACTTTTAATTTTTTGACAAATATAGTTCCAAAGTGCAAAAAATTCAATATTAGTCCCAACTCCGTTAACTTTTTCCTTAGTCGCCGTTAACGGTTTTAGATATTAAAACATTAATATAATAATTCTTTTTCTAATATTTAGAAATATATATTTATAATATTTTTTATTAAAAAATACATATCAAATATTAAGAAAAATTTAAAAGAATACCAACCATGATATGCATTTTATTTTTATGATAAATAATAAATTATTATATTTTAAAATATAAATATTACTTTAAATAAAATAAAAAAATTAAAAACATTATACATAATAACATAATTAATAAAATAATCTTCAATATTACATTTAGTTAAAAATATGTTATATAAAAAATTGAAATTAATTAATATTTATAATATTTCTTATATTTATAACATTGCATTTATTGAAAATAATTAATGTTGCATTTAATTAAAATTAGAAATAATTGAGAATTTATATATATTTTATTCAACAATATAATATTAATTAGAAAACTTATAAAATAATTAGTAACCATACATATTTAATGAGAACTAAAAAATAACATCAAAATTTTAAAACACTATAATAATATAACATACAATTATATATATACTATAATTATAATAGTTCATTAATATAATATTTAATTAGAATTAAAAGTAAGTTTTAACAATATCATATTTAATTAAAAATAAAAGTTAATATCATAATCGAATATCATTATAATAATATTTAATTATATTTATGTTATAATTATAATAATTTTAAAAATGTGTATTTAAAAAAAAATGAATTAAAAATGAATTAATAGAATTGGTGCCAAAAATAAATTTTGGCACTTTGGGACTATATTTGTCAAAAAATTAAAAGTATGGGACGATTTAAAAAGTACGGGAAAAAAAAAAAAATCAATCTAATTCGGACTAAAAATGCAATTTTCTCTATTATATATTAAACAATAATATATCTTTGGGTTTTGACGCTGGACATTTTCTCAAAGCTGCAAAATACAAACGAGACAACTCAAGCGTGGAGTTTTCGAGGAATAAACACCAATCGTGTTCAAATTGCAGCTTCCTTGTCCAGGTAACATATAAGTGAAATGTTATTAAGTGACTGGAGTTGGTTAATAGTCTATATTATAAACAAAGTATGAATTTAGATCCTCGGATATTCGCACAAATCTGTTATACTCAAAGATCATTGACCATTTAATAAAATTATTATAAGGATGATACCACATCATCATCAAGTTGACAGTTGTGAAACTTGGCTAAATCAAATATAAGAATATTACACAAAATTTATGTTTTCTTTTCCTCACAAGATCAATCCTCTGACTTCTGATCTTGTTTCTCTCATTCAACAACAAAAGGAAAAAAGAAAGTTTCATAATCATGGCACTTCAGAATATGTTGCTGCAAAACAGCCTGCAGTTCATATATCATGCAATACGATCTCTGCTGCTGATCACAACTATATTTGCAGCTCCAACATTTTCTCGAACTAATTTTCCCTTAGCAAAGTCGAACTGCATCGATCGTTGTGGCAACATAAGCATCCCATTTCCTTTTGGCACGACCCAAGATTGCTACCATCATGATAGTTTCTTTGTTACATGCAATGAAACAGCTTTCAATCCCCCGAAACTGTTCTATCGAAACAGCTCTATTGAAATTATAGATATATCCCTCCAAGGGCAGCTCAAGATCTTGCAGGTCATAGCACACGATTGTTACGCTCGTAATGGCAGCAAAACTTACAGTAATCATGTTCCCGCGATTCAGCTTCGCAAATACCTTACGGTTAACAATACAGCAAATAAATTTACTATTGTGGGATGTGATTCATATGGAAATATTGTACTGCATCGGCATAATCAGGAAGGAAACTACACGATTACATGTGCGACGATGTGTTACAGCAAAGATGATCTTGAGGAAGGAACCTGCTTGGGTTTAGGATGCTGCCAAGCCTCTATTTTCCAAGATATTTCAAGCGCGAATATTGAATTGATGAGTTTTACGAATTACAGCAATGTTTATGATTTCAACGATTGTGGCTATGCTTTTCTTGCTGAGGAAACTGCCTTCAGATTTTCTAAGGATAGCTTTGACACCTTGAAAAATGTCAAAAAGCTTCCTTTGGTGGTTGATTGGGCGATCGGAAATGTGAAATCGTGTGACGAGGCGAGGATGAACTCATCGGATTATGCTTGTAAGAGTCGGAATTCTGAGTGCTATAAGCCTAAGAATAATAGTGATGAGTATCGTTGTCGTTGCAGTGAAGGTTATCACGGAAATCCTTACCTGATTGACGGTTGTCAAGGTATGTGTACCTTTTAATTTTCAAGATTCTCTCCCTATAGAGTTTGTAGGTAACCGGCATGCCATCTATCCTAATTTCACAAACTTCTATTCATCATGATTGAGAAGTTACAAAAACTTCCCTAAGTTCAACCTGATTTCAGTCTAACGCGTGTTATTATGATCATAAATTGAAAATTATATATTTCCCAATAATTTACAAAGGAAAGAAAGGGTATTCATAAAGATATCTCATCCTAAGAATTCATCAATGAAAATTTTATATAAATTCTTTGACTGGGTAAAGTTTGTAATTTTTCGATACTCAGGGGAAATTTGTGTAATTAAGTCAAACCTCATGCTCAGGGTATGTTAGTGTAATTATCGCATAATTTATCAGTACGTAATATGTGGTATAATTGTCTTGCAGACATAGATGAATGCAAAATTCCAGGTTTCAACCAGTGCAGATATAAGTGTGTAAATACTGAAGGGGGTTTTGAATGTCATTGCCCAAAAGGGTCTCATGGTGATGGTAAAATAGGAGGAGAAGGTTGCATTGCAGAGCCCGGTCATGAATCAATCACATTAAAACTTGTAGCAGGTATGATTACAAGTGAATAACTCTTATCTGTCATGCTTTTTAAAAGAATTATTGTTTACGTTTCGTTTTGCGCAACGAGTAGGAGTTTCAGTTGGAGCCGTCTTCCTGCTACTGGTTGGATGCTTCCTGTTCTTGGAACACAAGAGAAGAAGGTCAAATAGGATGAAGCAAATGTTCTTTCTTCAAAATGGTGGTGCATTGTTACAAGAGAAACTCAACACAAGTGAGAGATCGCCGAATATGGTTAAAATTTTCAGCTCATCCGAGCTGCAAAAGGCAACAGATGGCTTCCACAACAGTATGATCATAGGCCAAGGAGGCTTCGGCACAGTATACAAAGGCATGTTACCAGAAGACAGAATTGTTGCCATCAAGAAATCCAAGAAAGTTGATCCTAACCAAATCGAGCAATTCATCAATGAGGTGATCGTTCTCTCCCAAATAAACCACAGAAATGTTGTTAGACTCCTCGGTTGTTGCTTAGAAACAGAGGTACCGCTACTCGTATATGAATTCATCAGCAATGGCACACTTGCATCCCACATACACAATCATGGAAAGGCACAACTTTTTACTTGGGAAATGCGTTTAAAGATAGCTGCAGAAACTGCTAGCGTGCTCACATACCTACACTCTGCTGCTTCAACTCCAATAATTCATAGAGATATAAAGTCGGCTAACATCCTTTTAGACCATACTTTTACAGCTAAAGTGTCAGATTTTGGAGCTTCAAAATTGGTTCCTTTGGACCACACACAACTGTCTACGATGGTGCAGGGTACGTTTGGTTACCTAGATCCTGAATACATGCAAACAAACCAGTTGACCGAGAAGAGTGATGTTTATAGCTTTGGTGTGGTACTGTTGGAGCTATTAACCGGTAGGCAGGCAATATGCTTTGATAAGCCGGAGGAAGAGAAGAATTTAGCTAATTTTTTCTTTTACATGCTAAAGCAAGAACGGTTATTACAGATTATGGATGATAATATTGTGCCTGAGATAAATCGGGATCAAATAATGGAAGTTGCTAGGCTTGCACAAGGTTGCTTGAATGTGAGAGGGGAAGATAGGCCTAGTATGAAACAAGTATCAATGGAACTAGAAGGGTTGAGATCACTTGGAGGTAAACACGCATGGGCTCAAAGTGAAGGCAATATAGAAGAGATGGAATTCTTGCTTGGCAACGGGTTAAGTGGCTTCGCAGACGGTGGTGGTAGAAGCGACGGATATGATAGCGTTCAGAGTAATATGTTATTGAGTGGAGGAAGGTGAATATAGAATTTTCATGTTCTTCTCTATGCAATGATCTCATTAAATTAGCATAACTACATTGGTGTACATTGAGGTTTGACATAATTAAACAAACTTTCTCTGACTTTTGAGAAATTACAAGAACTTCCCCTGTTCAAGCGTCTACTTTACCATTGGATTCATCCGTTTGAATGGTTTCATCTTTTAATAGTTTATGGAGTACAATATTCTGCTCTTCGCATTTACATAACAATATTTGATTTTAAATTCATAATTATAGTAACATGTATTGGCCGAAATCTTAGAGTATATATGTGAAGGAGAATTCTTTTAATTTATTAAACTTCAGGGGAAGTTTTGTGTAATCACGTCAAATTTTTAGGCAAGATAATTATCGTTATTCAATTACGTTTGAAAAATTGTTTAATTTTATTTTTAATTATTTATAACATGATATCCATTATAAGTTTATTAGATTTAATTAAATAATTAAATATTCTATAAATGTTTTATTTTTTTTTTAATATTTGGAACTGAATATCTATTGTATAGCCGTTGCAAAACTCTTATTATTTTTAAAAAGAATTTCAACCAAAAATTTGTTGCAAAACAGTTCTTTTTTTTTTTTTTTTTTGAGGGAAAGACCCCACCTAAGTGGGGTAATTAATTAGAATCAGCAACAATGAGTTCATGAACAAACAAAGGATAGTCCGAAGACCCAACGCAGGCCGAGGCCGCATTTCTAGCTAAGCAGTGGGCTACTACATTAGCACCACGACGAATGAGAGAAAGTTTACAACCCAACAAATTAGAGCAAATGAGTCTAGTATCCGCAATAAGGTTGCCCAACGCACAGAGGGACTCTTCACCACCTACAAGTTTTCCAATGCTGCTGGCACAGTCCCCTTCGATAATGACCCTGTTCCACCCGAAATCGCGAGCAAGGGGGGCAAAACAGTTCTTTTTGTTAGTTAATTATTTTACAATGGTATTCCGCATTTTTTTTAAGCAACACACTGAATTTTATTAATTTAGCAACTCAACTATTACAAAGGCTTTACTCATCAACTCAACTATTACAAATGCTAAAACAAGTTCAAGGATATCGAAATCCCATCTTGATAATGAGCAGATTTCTTAACTAATTTACAAATAAGTCTATTTGCCTAATCTTTTGACAAACTAAATAACACTAAGAATAAATGTATTTAACATTTGAAACAATGTGACTCACAACCATGGTTCGCAGTCGTGGTCGCGGGAAACGGAACGGGGGGTGCCGTTCCAGTTCCAGTGTCATGTCGCGGAACGGTCGCGGTACTTCGTGGAACGGAAGTCATTTTTACGATAAATATAATTGATTAATGTACCAATACAAATAAAAGTTCTTCTACTATCATATAACACCATAAATATTACAATAGATAAATAAAAATACATTATTTACTAATAATAAGTGGAATGACGAGGCCGAGGAAACACAGAATTGTCTGCATCTTGTGAGGAGTGTACGTGTATAACTGTACCACAAGCACAAAGAAGAGAGAGGCAATTCTTAGTTTCTACCACAAGAAGAGGCAAGGAATTGAGTAAATAATTGAGGGAATCTAAATTATTAAAATTCAGTCTCATTATTTACCTTTTGACTAACGAAAAAAAAAAAAAAAAAAAAAAAAGAAGAAACGGGAAAAAAACAAGCAACAAAATCTTCAGAAAATCAAAGACATCACCTGCCTTGTTTACAGCGTTCCAGTACCATTCCATACCGTGAAGATGGCGTTCCAGTCCGTTCCTTGCCGGCAAAACGGGGTGGAACGTCGTTCCGGCCGATTTATCGGTGTTCCACCCCTGATTTAATACATACCCGTTATATACCTGTCAAGGTGGAACGCCCATGGCCGTTCCGGCAGCGACAATGGCGTTCTGGCGAACCATGCTCACAACTGATATATAGATCTGAGAAGTCAGCTTATTGATAAGACAATAATCCCCTCGCAGTCACTTTCTTGAATTGTATGCTGCATTCTCGTCTCGTCATTAACTTAGTTGTTGTCAATGCTGTCACTAATTCTATCACCATTGCTCCTCCCCTGCCTTGTCGTCCGAATGACCACCATCCCACAAAATTTTTTTGTTCGTTTCAAACCCCCAGCAGATGTGTTTTCCACGCCCGGATTGAATCGCACATGATCCTATCTTTTTCACAATTTCCTGATAAATGTTAGAGATAATTGCAAACGCTCCCCTGAGGTTTGACGAAATTACAGATACCCCGACTCGTTATCTCTTTCGTTAAATTTAACGGAATTTGTGATTTTACTATTTTACCCCTCAGATCCCAAATCTCGGGGGGTACGTAATAAAAATCCAAAAGCAAGAATGCTAATATAAGTATTGAAATTCTTGGAGAGTTTGATGTAAGTATTTGAATTTTGGATTTACCTAACTTTTTTTCTTTTTTCTTTTTTTTTTTGACAAAGAATGTTACTTAATGATATTTTGACGTTTCAATAATAAACTAATTTCATTCCTAAATTTTATGGATACCAAATATTTTCTTAAAAATAAAAAATTGGGCATGAATGTTTATATTGGAATGTTATTCGTATTTAAAGTACATCCATTAAAAATCACCAACGTTCGAAATATTTGTTTAAATAATTTTGATGGATATTTGTGTGAATTTAACGCGTTTATTATGATTTTATATTTCAATTAAAATAATTATTATTCTAAACGAACAAAGTTTAAACAGTATTATGCAAAATATGCATAAAACTAAGGGGGGTGCTTGCAAACTCTAAAATTAAGTGATTATGAGATAAGTGATTATTTTCAGTCGTTTTAGAGTGTTTTGAAAACCAACTTCTGATTATTTTAAGCAGAAATAAGCTAAAATCCAGAAACATCCCAAGGCATGCTTCTGGATTCTGCTTATAGATTATACGGTTTTCTATATTCTGTTTAGACAATAATATCCTCATTAATTTATTAATATTACATAATTAACTTTTTAAATCATATATTTTCTCTTCATATTCCGATTAGAATTTAAAAATCTCAAGAATCTCCCTCTCATTAATTTATTAATATTATATAATTAACCTTTTAAATCATATAAATATAATAATTTATACTATATTTCATTCTATATAATAAATATACTTTATTTGTTTAGAATGATATTATGTATTATTTTATTATTTATAAACGTAAAATAATTAGTATAACCTAAGGTGTGTATATATATAAAATAGTATAGTATAATATATTTTATTAATTATAAATAATATTATACTAAACATAATTATTTTAAACTAATTTTTATATTAATATTTTATTTTAAATAATGTTATAATAACAAAAATGATTAGAAAGTTTCAGGGTTAAATCAGTAACTTGATAAAAGTTAAAAGTGATCCTCAACTTTTATCTGCAAACACTCAACTGATTATTTTTTTGCTTTTTACTTTTTTTTCCAAGCACTCGCTGCTTTTACTACTGCAAATTTATACAAATTTAACTTCTGCTTTAACTTCTGATTATCCAATAGAGTTTGCAAACACCCACTAAGAGTCTAAGACATAAACATAAAGTGGAATTTATAATTTGTTATCATACTTTATTGGAATAAATATACAAGAAATATTTATTCCGATTTATACTTATAAATAAAATATACATATTAATATAATTATAAATTTTCAAATTGAAAAATACAAATTTAACCTACATTACAAATATATCTTAACACTTTCAATATTATGACAATATACCCCTTAGGGGTATGATTGGAATTTTTAAAAATAATATTGCTAGCATCAGCAAAAGTTAACACCTTTATTAATAGTTGGAATAATTTGTGAGAGAGAGTGTAAACCTCAAGGGGGGTTCGTAATTTCTCAAACCTCTGGAGAGAATCTGTATTTTCGTCAAATCTCAGGGGTACGTTCGTAACATCCCTAAATATTATTATAACTCTGCACGAATTTCATTAGTTCAACCGGTTGCCTTCCCTCCTTATTAAAGATGTTTTTATTCCTATTCCACGAAAGAACCCATGCCCCTACTAGCTAGTAAGAAGTCTGTGTATGGAGAGTTTACCGACGAGCTTTAATCTTCGAAGAAGACGAAGCAACGGTGAGGTGGGCTGTCCTTGGTGCAATAATGAGAACGAGGATTCGAAGCACGCTTTTCTTCTCTGTCCGGTGGCGTGTCAGTTTTGGGTATTGACTAATCTTCCGTGGGCCATCATTTCAGATTGGGATGGCTCTAGTGAAGACTGGTGTCGTGGAGTGCTGCAAAAACTGAATATGGAGGAAGGAGCACGATTTGTGGAATATGCTTGGGCACTATGGCATCACCGGAACAAAAAATGGGCTGAGAAGGAACAAATTGTACCAATTAGAATTTGGGAAGTTGCAAGGTTGGTGTATGAGGCAGGAGCTACGAGGGAGAGAGCAGCAATTTCCCATGATAATAATATGTTTCCTAGGACTTGGATTGCTCCACCATTGGGTTTTATAAAGGTGAACTCAGATGGAGCAACCTTTGAAGAGGAAGATGGAGTGGGGCTAGGTGTTGTGGCATGGGATCATTTGGGGAATTGTGTTGCCTGGCGGAGTATCTATCGACATGGGTTGTTGGAACCGGAGGCAGTGGAGCCGATCGCATTGTTGGAAGCGGTTGACTTGGCAAAACAAAGAGGCTTTAGCAAAGTAATTTTTGAATGTGATTGTTTAAATTTGGTTCGCAAGGTTCAGTCACCGGGATCTGACTTATCATCTACGGGCACTTTGATTGATGATATCCACCGGAATGCCTCCCAACTCATGGAAAAGGAGTTTGCTTTTGTGCGACGCGAAGGGAATTATGTAGCACACAACTTAGCATGATTAGCGCTAGATGCGAGTGATGGGGACTTAGAGCTCCCTGATTGTGTTAGTTCTTGTTTATTAAACGATGTCGTTGATGTGTAATTTCCATCTTTGTTTTCAAAAAAAAAAAAAAAAAAAGAAGGTTTGAAAATTTTGAGTTTAGAAATATTGGGTACGTAATTTTTATATAATAATAATATATTTAATAAAATTAAATTATATGAGTAATGATTATGTGAATAACAAAATTATGAATTTTATGCTTTAACTTTTCAAAATATTCCTTGAAGAAAATATAAGATTAAATTGAATGAAATATTTTTATAAATAAATAATTTATTTTAATAATCATTATATTGTAGAATTATTTTTTATTGTTGTATTTTTTAACTCTATATTAAATGAATAAACTATATTTATTCTCAATATGGTTACTAAATTTATTTAGGGAAATTGACTCTTACATGATGTTAAGTAAGCAAAAGAACTTAAAAAATTGGTGCGTTCATAAAAAATAAATAATATATTTGTTATTATTTATTGTAATTTTTGTGTTGTATAATAGTGGATGAATTTCTATTTGTATTGGTATGTTAATCAATTATATTTATCGTAAAAATACCTTTCGTTCCACGAAATGCAGCGACAATTCCGCGACATGACACTGAAATTGGAACGGTAACCCCCGTTCTGTTCCCCGCGACCACGACTGCGAACCATACTTGATATACCTTTATTGACCAAATAACTCAAATCTAACTATCAGATATTCCCTCAAAGCCGTAGTTTATGACTCATTTCAAGTTGTACTACGTTGGTTTGATGGTTGCTCTAGCGTCCAACAGACTCCCCACCATAGGACTGACCGACCTATAGAGGGTCGTACATTAATAAGGTTTTACAAGTGTGCAACAAGTGATGGGAACAACTAAAAACACAAGTAAAACTCAAATGATTGTGTTTTGAATTAAGAAGTGATTGCCTCAAACTTATCAAAATAAGACTAATTATAACACAGGGAACTATGATGCATAAGATACAGACAAGGGCGGATCCAGGATTTGTCATAAGCGGGGGCTGAAAATTCTTAGGCCGCCTCAATATATTAAAAAAATAATAATAACCACTTGAAATTTATTAAACACATTAGAACTGATATATGATAACTGTTTTTGACGATTCGTGTTCACTTCAATTTGCTCCCACCATTTTTTCAAACTAAAGTTTTCGCGTATAGATATTAATATGGTTCCTTATTAAAGAAAAAACTAATATTTGTTTTAGGATTATAATATCCAATAAACTAATATTTATTTTGGGATTATAATATCTTCTATCGAGTGTAGTAATTAATCCTTTCGGTAAATGATAGGCAAGTTAAATTATAAACAGTTGAATAAGAAAAAACTATTAAGTCTTTTATATTCGAAATTAAAATTCGAATTCACAACATTTTATTAAAATAATTTGTATTGAAAATTAGATTTTTTTTTGTGATATTAATTTGACAGAGTTAGTTTTGATTAAAATTATCTACGTGATATATGATAGCTTTTATCTCTCAAATATTATATGATACGTTATCATATCTTTTATCTCTCTAATATTATATGATACATTCTGTGCAATAAGATACATTACACTAATTTTTCCTTGCATAAAAACACAATACTTTGGCGCATCATAACAAAAAATTCACACTTTTAATTATTTTCATATTCGAGAGAAACTTGAGTTATATCTAATATAATACATATAACATTTATTATATATAATAGCTAGTAAATTTTATGCTCTTAAAAAGTATTAATATATTTATTTTCAATAATATGTATTTATAGTTTAAAAAATTATTTTGAGGAAATTAATAAAGGGGGGGGGGGGGGGGGGGGGGGGGGGCGGAAGGGGGGGGCTTGAGTCCCCCTTGGCCTTAATTGGCTCCGCCCCTGGATGCAGACAAGTCAATATGGACACAACATAATAAAGATATGATACCTTTTTTTTTTTTTTTTCTTTTTTGATTTTCATGTGAGAAATATTTAACATGATTGTCCTATATAACACGGCACCTCAAAATGATATTTTTAAAAGTGTCCATCCACTAAAGACTGAGATAGAGAGCAATTTTTTTTCAAAAATCCTATTGCATTTAGAGCCGAAATTCATCATCTCCCTCCACTAATAGGTAACAAAACATGATTCCTGATGCTATCATATCCAACACTTGAGCTATTACCATAAGGAGTCGCAGAGCTATCACCGAGCAAGTACTCCATCTCTTCTGCGTTATTTTCACTTCGAGCCCATGTGCGCTTTCCTCCAGATCTAAGCCCTTCTAGTTCCATTGCTACTTCTTTCATACTAGGCCTGTCTTCCCCTTTCACATTTACGCACTCTCTTGCAAGCCTCGCAACTTCTGTTATCTGATCCCTATTTCTCTCAGGCGCGATATTTTTATCAAGAATTTGGAGTAACTTTTCATGCTTTAACATAGAAAGGAAAAAATTGGCTAAAACTTTCTCCTCCTCCGGCTTCCCAAAGCTCATCGCATTCCTACCGGTTATGAGCTCTAACAATACCACTCCAAAGCTGTAAACGTCACTTTTTTCAGTCAATTGGTTCGTTTGCAAATATTCAGGGTCTAAATATCCAAGCGTGCCTTGCACAACAGTGGATAACTGAGTGTGATCGAGAGGAACCAATTTTGATGCCCCGAAATCAGATACTTTAGCAGTAAAAGTATGGTCTAAAAGGACGTTAGCTGACTTTATATCTCTATGAATTATTGGAGTTGAAGCAGAAGAGTGTAGATATGCGAGCACGCCAGCAGTTTCTGCAGCTATTTTTAAACGCATTTCCCAATTGAAAAAACGGGCCTTTTCCTGAATGTGTATGTGTGATGTGAGTGTGCCGTTACTGATGAACTCGTACACGAGAAGGGGGACTTCTGTTTCTAAGCAACAACCGAGGAGTTTGACTACATTTCGATGGTTTATTTGGGAAAGAATAATCACCTCGTTGATGAAATGCTCGATTTGATTCGGATCAACTTTTCTGGATTTCTTGATGGCAACTATTCTGTGGTCTGATAATAGGCCTCTGTATACGGTGCCAAAGCCGCCTTGGCCTATGATCATATTGTTGTGGAAGTCATTTGTTGCCTTTTGCAGCTCAGATGAACTAAAGATTTGAGCCGTATCTGATGATCCATCTCTTCTGTTGAGTTTTTCTTGTAACAATATGCCACCATTTTGAAGGAACATCTTTTGCTTCTTTTTGTTCGAACTTCTTCTCTTGAGTTCCAAGTACAACAAGCATGAAGTCAGTAGCAGAGCAACTACCCCAAGAGAAACCCCTATTATATAGCAAGCAGTGGCGATTTTAGGATTGTTAATCAGTGGGGTCGAAAATTTTTAAGTTTTAGAGCATTAGGAAAATTCTATGACTGACTCGTCCTCTTGTTACATTAATTTAGCCGAATTAGGTTCGAGTTAGAATTACCCACAAAATGAACTGTTATAATTTTGTGTTTAAATTTATTTTATAAAATAAATTAAAAATAATTATAAAGTTACAATTATATATATGCAAAATAGAATATATGAATCAGTAAATAATTTCATTACAATATTAAAAAAATGTTAATTTGTGGATTAATTTATTTAACTTATATAAACAAAATTTATTTATTCATTTTGGAGGTCAATTAAAAGTTAATTTATTATAAATAGGCTCAAAACATTATAATTATATTATTATTACAATATTACAAATTAAATATTATAAATATATTAATTGAGGTGAAAATTTGAGTGGGGTCAAATGACCCCACTTGAGTGAATGTGGCGTCGCCCATGATAGCAAGAATGGTGCGAAACATAAAGTAACGTAATAAATCTAATTATATTCGGATTAAAAAAAGGGGCAAGCGGTTTGAATTTTTGGATATTTATTTATCACTATATGCGCCGCACATTGATTATGTAGTTTGGTTAAGTACTTTTAATTAGTAACTGAGACATTACTTTTTTTTTTTAAAGAGGATGGTCGTTGATTCCCTAACTATAACCAATGAGACTCGAACACTTTATAATAAAAACACTAACCTGCTACAAGTTTTAATGTAAATGATTCCCGACGAGGTCCTGCAGGTCCTTCAGGAATGCAACCTTCTCCTCCAACTTCTCCATCACCACGGTAGCCTTTCGGACAATGACACTCAAAACCCCCGAGAGTGTTCACACAGATATGCTCGCAACTGTTGAGGCCTGGAACTTGACATTCATCTATATCTGCAGCATATATATAGTTTCATGTGAATCATAAAAGTTGAACTGAAATCTTGAAAATTAAAAATGTGCATATATACCTTGACAACCATGATCTAGATAAGGGTTTCCCTGATAACCACCCTGGCAATGACATCGATACCCATAACCATTCACGGGCTCATAGCACACAGAATTTTGACTTCTACAAGCATAGGCCGAGTAGTTCATCTTTGCCTCTTCGCACGTCCCGTTTGTGATGGCCCAATCCACTACCATGGGAAGCTCGGTAACATTCTCCAAGCTATTAAAACTGTCTTGAGAGAAACTGAATGCAGATTCCTCCACAAGAAAAGCATACCCACAATTGTTGAAGTCCCAAACATTGCTATAATTTTTGTAACTCTGCAAGTCGATGTCCACTTGCCAAACATCTCCAGGAATTTGTGTCTGGCAGCAGCCTAAGCCCATGCAGGATCCTTTCACCTGTCGTGGACGTAACGGCATTAATAGCGTTTATGTAATATTGGAAATTTTACATCTACTCATTGGAAAATTCTATCAGACGCTCAGGGGTGACTCCTGGATGGAGTCAAAAACATTTAACTTTGACTTGGATGCATTCAAATGAGTTCGATATTGTAATTGATTTTATCTGAATGCTTGAGAAAGACACGCCGACATGGTGATTTTGTATCACTAAATCTTCACATATCTTCAAAGCTTTGTTATGTGCATTATTATGATCCGCTTAGTAGATTTTAAGTTTATTTTTTTGTTCCATGCTTTAAAGTTTAAATCCATGGATACTAAAAGAATTCTTCCTTTTTTTACCCAATTTCTCGTCAGAGAGGATAAAAAGATAAGCAATAGGAAAAATATCATTTTTCGACCTCTGAAAATGTCATTTTTTGATTTTGCTTCTGAACTTTGACTTTTTCTCATATTGCATCCTTTTTGATTTGATTTTTCTCAATTTTAATCCTCCACATCCAACGTAGTAAAAATTTGAAAATTTTTTCTTCAAAATTTCAGTTGACATATGACCTCAATTATTAATATTTAAGAAAAAAATAAAAAAATGCCACGCAATTAGAAAAAATTATTTAATAAAATACCCCTCCAATATAATTTTTTTTAAAAAATTTTATCCTAATTTCATTTTAAAACACACCTCTCTTCTTCTCTCCTCTCTCGTTATCTCTTTCTTCTTTACCAGCACACATACGCACTGATCACACACACTATCGGGAATCGCTCATTTCTAGATCGAATCTTGCGAATGAGTAGTGTAAATCGAACACCGTGACACAAGGAACACAATGAGACAGACGGAATCAAAATCTGACAGATGGTTTAATAGATATCGCCTGTTAAACATGGTTGATCGCGGCTCAAATTAGTTGAATCTTTGAACGAGTCGTGCTGCCAGCTCCATTGATAAAATTTGGTGAATGAGGTATGGAAATTCATCTACTCGATGAGAGCTACAACTTGGGAGTGGTTTTATGGCTTGAAAGCCGGACGATGGAGATTTTGGCTAGCAAAGTTGTAGCCGACAACATGCGCAACAGGTGAGACTTTCAGATTTCGTTTTCGGCGATTTCGGCAGCTAATCGGAGAACCCACAGAGTGGGAATTGTAGTACGTTTCAGAAGGAATCTATTGGGAGGTCTCGAGGATTGACATGCTGGCGGAGATATCGCCGTTTGAAGACGACGTCAGCGGGCGAGCGGTGGCCTGACTTTTAGGGTTCCGAACGAATGTTTTCAGCGATAGAATAAGGTCAAACTGGTAAGCGTTTCAAAAGTCTAGACCAGATGAGTTGAACCGAGGTGGTCCCATAGTCCAATTCATCCGGGCAACGAAACAGCGGCTGTACAAAGGAGGCAACGATGGTAAAATTATAAAAGTTGTTTTTTTTTTTTTAATTTTAATTGAGAAAGGAGATGAAGTTGGAGTAAATAGAAAAAACTAAATTAGAGGGGTATTTTATTAAATAAGAATCATTTATGTAATTACGTGATATTTTTTTATTTTTTTTCCTTGAACATTAATAATCCACGTCA
This sequence comes from Lantana camara, assembly GCA_037501455.1. Classification (NCBI taxonomy): domain Eukaryota; kingdom Viridiplantae; phylum Streptophyta; class Magnoliopsida; order Lamiales; family Verbenaceae; genus Lantana; species Lantana camara. The sequence goes on along the minus strand of CM074855.1, from coordinate 20,243,786 downwards.
TATATCAACTTAGATTTTGGAGGAAAAATTAGGAAAAATCCCCATATTTCTGCCTCATAGGATGTGGAGGACTAAAATTGAGAAAAATCGAATAAAAAAGGATGCAAGGTAAGAAAAGATAAAAATTTAGGATCAAAATTGAAAAATAACATTTTCAGAGGAAGAAAAATGGTGTTTTCCCTAAACAACATACATCATCTTTTTCAATATAATATTCCCACCACTTCCTTTTTTTTTTTTTTTTTTTTTTTTTTTTTAACACACCCGCAATTGGGATTCGAAATTAGATCATTGTTATTAAAAAAAAAAAAAACTACTACAACCAACCCCGATTGCAAGTTTAATTTCCAACAGTATGATATAGTCATAAATTAAGCTAAATTTTACCAAGTTTTCCTTTGCGCTACACACGGCCGTGCATCCAGTAGTGTAGCTCCGTTGAAGCTGCCTCCCAGTCCCGGAGACAAAACCATATGTGTCGCAGCCCACAATAGTGAACTTATTAGCAGTATTATTAACTGTAAACTGTGTGGCTAACCTTATCCGAGGATCAATATGGGAAGTTCGAGTGCCATTATGAGCATAACAATCATTTGCTATGTGCTGCAGCATTTTGAGCTGCCCATCAACAGAAATATTTGTGATTTCTGTTCCGGCTGAGCCATTTAGCCAGAACAGCTTGGGTGGGTTGAAACTTTGATTGCAAGTGACGAGGAAATTGGGGCTCTCGTAGCAATCTTCTGTGGTGCCAAAAGGAAATGGGATGCTTATGTTTCCACAACGATCAATGCAGTCGGGCTTTGCTATCTGGAAATCTTGAGATGTTGGTGCTGTTGTAGAGCAAATTAGAGTTGGTCTGGAGACAAACATAATGATGACCAGAATTGCTAGGTTTTTTAATGGGGTTTGCAGCACATAAAACCCCATGATCATAGTTCTTGCTGTAATTAAAGAAGAAGATTAGAGTAGAGATTCTTTTAAGCAAACAGATGTAGATTTAATAATGTTGGGGTTGTTAAGTTGAGCACTCAACTTGGTGGAAAAAATTGAACGGGTAAATTGCATTTTTGGGTCATTAAGTAACCGAGCTATTGACTATTGTAATTTTTATTGAAAAATTCTAACTCAAAGGGAATTAAAAATAACTATATATTATAAATATTCATTTTTTAAAATATAATTTAAACATAAAATGAGGTATCATCTCATAATAGTTCCTGAAATCTCTAAATGTTAAGAAAATGAGTCCTTATGATATGGATAAAGATGCAATATATCATGAGAGATATCAAGGTGGAGATGCAGAATATCAAGAGATATATCAAGAGACATTAGGGATTGGATATAATTCAATATTTAGTTTGGATAACATTGATATTATATTATTCAATATTTCGTAGTTTGGTAACTTTGTACTACGTTGATTTGAGAGTCCTAGGGTTTTTAGGATAGCTCTTTCTTTATATTGTTAGACTAGGTTTGTTTTACGTTCAAGTAATAATAATTTTAGAATTCCTAATCTATCTCTCAAACTCTCTTCTCCTCTAAACTTTCTCCAGCCGGTCGGTCTTTACCGGATTATCTTCCTCCCTCTCATCTACAATCTCTTCTCCTCTAAACTTTCTCCGGCCAGTCGGTTTTTACAGGATTATCCCTTTCTCTCATCCATTTTTCTTACGAGTCCGAAACTGCTCTAAAGTCTCTTGGGATACGAATACGTATCATTGGTGCTTTCATTGTTCTTGCAAGATGTCAGAGTTCGCCAGCATGACAAGTTTTAAGGAATTTCAACAAACGAGTGCAGCAAATTTTCAGGAATTCCAACATCAAAGAGAGACCGGTTTCAAGGAATTTCAACAATAGGTTCGACGGGTTGTTCCCGAGTTACACCTTGAGGACAAGGTGGTTTTTGATGGGCAAGGGAATGATATGGATGGAGATGCAGAATATCATGAGAGATATCAAGGTGGAGATGCAGAATATCAAGAGAGATTAGGGATTTGATAGAATTCAATATTTAGTTTGGATAGGACTGATATTATATTATTCAATATTTCGTAGTTTGGTAACTTTTTACTACGTTGATTTGTTTCCTTTGAGAGTCCTAGGGTTTTTAGGATAACTCTTCCTTTATATGGTTAGACTAGGTTTGTTTTACGTTCAAGCAATAATAATTTCAGAATTCCTAATCTATCTCTCAAACTCTCTTCTCCTCTAAACTTTCTCCGGTCGGCCGGTCTTTACCGGATTATCTTCTTCTCTCTCATCTACAATCTCTTCTCCTCTAAACTTTCTCCGGCCAGTCGGTTTTTACCGGATTATCCCTCTCTCTCATCCCTTTTTCTTATGAGCCCTACACTACTCTAAAATCTCTTGGGATACGAATACATATCACCTTAACTTGTGAGTTGTGACATATAACAAAAAAGTGTCTGGGGGTAGTTTAGTGAAGAAATATTAACATATTTCAAATTAGTGTTTTGGATAAATTATAAAAAATAAAATAAAATAATGGAATCCAAATAGATTAGAGCTACTAATGTAAATCAAATTTCAGAGGCTAGTAAAAACAAACTGGAGGTACCAACTTGTAATTAGCCAAGACTCAGGATAATGAGATGTAATTTGTCATAGTTTAAAAGGTAAGACCTACCAAATTTTTGGGACCTTAATTTCCAGTTCTGTGTTAGGTTTGGATCTCCGGTTTCATTTTTGTATTTAATTTCTTGTTTTACTTACATATATATGATATATGTCACGTGCATGCATTAATAGACGATTGAGATTAAAAAAGAGAAATAAAGGCGATATAAAAAAAAAAAAATCAAATGATTTTCCTTCTCAAGTCGTATTTAGATGATTAAAATATGAAATCAAACATATATATATAATTGGAACATGAAATCTAAGGCCTTCTTTGTTTGCTCCCATATGCTATCTCAATCAACTTGAACAAGTCAGTTTAATAGACGGCCGGTTGTTTAATTATCCCTTATCAAATATCCAATGCTCAACAACTACGTTAATTAACACAAGTGAAAATTACATCTCAGTTATCTTTTAAATATTTTTGTTTCTGTCTAATAAAAAGTCTTCTTTGTTAGCCAATAAGAAGAGATTATATATATATATAGCGTAAGACAAGGTTAGTTTTGGTTTATCTATTTATTAACTGACGACCTTACTATGTCAATCAGAGTTTGTAGTTTTTATATGCATGTTGTGGATGGGAAATATGTCTTCTGAAAATGAGTTTCAGACTTTCAGACAATAGAATGGTTGATTTCACAGCATACATGTTTAAAGTCGCAATATGATTTCTCCTATATATGAAAGAGCTCAACTAATCTAACTATTAGATATACTTATACGTTAACAACTTAAAAGTACAACTATTAGACTACATTTAAGGATTTAGGTAAACCTCCCCTGACGAGTTAAAAAATGGTGAAGGAGAACTTCCCCCGCTCTCTAGCGAGGAGTTCGATCAAATGAGGAGAAGCAGCAAAACGTTCAAGAGGAACTTCGATCAAACGACAGATTGGATGATGGTATTCAATTTGGAGGACGCAGGCGCGGACAACGCAGGAGGAGAGGCTCCAGTGGCAACGGTGGGTGGCTCATACAGAAGCTCTCTGTTGGGAAAGAAAACAACGGATAATCCCAAATTCAACGAGGGGAATCAGGAGGATCTGGAAAGGATTACCATTATAGAACCCTCCGAAGATTTCCCATATCCAAGGATTGTACTGGATGAAGACTACAAAGAAGAGATCCGTAGTCTATGTTGCACGGATATGGACACGGGGACACGGACACGACACGACACGACACGGATACAGCGACACGGATTTTTTTTGTGAATTTTCCATGTGAGAAGTGTCGGACACGGTGTCCGACACGAGTGTCTGACACGACACGTCACGACAAACTGATATTTTTAGAAGTGTCCATGCATTAGAGTCCGTAGTGAATGGCGGATGCCATAATCTTAAGGAATCTGGGGCGCAGCTTAAATGTCAACTTGTTAGCGGCTTTTCTGGACCGAATGTGGAAATTGAAGGCCAAATATGATCTGGTCGAACTTGGCCATGGTTGCTATGTTTTGAAAACAACGGATCATGAAAAAGCGACATCAATCTTGACGGAGGGACGATGGATCATCAATGGGCACTACCTTGTGGTCCGCAAATGGATTCCCAATTTCCAACCATCGAAGGACCGGAACACCTCTACCATTGCGTGGGTTAGGATCCCGGTACTGTCGTTAGAGCATTATAAGGAACCCATCCTACACCAACTTGCTAGTGCAATTGGGGGTTCCCATAAAAATCAATACTAACACGTACTACCGAATTAAAGGGAAATTTGCACGCATCTGCGTCCAACTCAATCTTGAGAAGCCCCTCCGGAGTGCAGTTGAAGTGGGAGACTGGCTACTTCAACTAATCTACGAGAACTTGCCGCCCATATGATTTACATGCGGTAAGGTTAGCCACCGATTGGAGGCGTGCCCATTGTTGTGTGTAGAAATTGCATGATTTTAAGCCTTAAATAGATGATATAACGGAGCCGTTTGATGCGTTTATGTGTTTATTTAACTCAGTTCAGGTGTCATTAGAGTCGGAGTTACGAAACGGCGAAGCAGAGCGATTTCACGTATTTTTGGGAGAAAAAGTGGTAACTCCCGTACCATTTAGCAGTACTAAAGGAGTAACTCCCGTTAATAGCCACAGGAGAATGGTTTTGGCGAGAACAGAGGGGTAACGCCCGTTACCCCTATGCAGAAGGAATTGGGTAACGCCCGTTACCAGTAAAAGAGTGAAGACGATTTCAGGCCATTAACGGGCGTTAAAGATGGCAAGGCAAAAATTGGTAACGCTAGTTACCTAGGGCGGCGATAACTCTCCTAGGGCTGCTATATATGTGCGTTTTTGGAGTCCTTGAGCGAAAGAGGGGAGAGAGAGGGGGACGCCAGAAAGAGTTAGACAGAGAAAAAGAGTTTCCCTTCCAAGTTAAGACCTAGGGTTTGGAAGAAGACTCAGAGGTTCAGAAGATTTTCAGAGAATTCGAGGAGCCGACAGGATTGAATTCCGAGAACAATCTTTGGTTTTATTGTTGCTTTAATTCCTAAACTAATTCCTTTGATTTTTAGTTTTATTTTTTATGCTAGTTTCGTTCTTGAGTTTTGCTGAATGTTTATGAGCTTAATTGTTAGACTTTGTTTAGATTTGTTGACCATGATTTATGTTAATGCAGTTTCCTTTAGTTTTATGATTTTTGCTTCAATTATGAGTAGCTAATTATCTAGGGCTAGGGGGAAGTGATAATGATTGCATGATGGATGTTTGATGAGATACTTGAGTGACTTGTGTTAATTTTTAGTTTGAAAACTGGTTTGAATTGACTTGCGATGGCCTGATCACCCGTAGCATGTGTCACAATTACCTATAAATCGAAAGAGTGATGGTAGGTTAGAGGGTTTTCAATACTTGTGAGTTGTAGGGTTCAAAGAGATTTGGTCCTAGCTTATACAACAGTAATCTTATTCCATGCCGAGCCGCTAGAATACTGAATTACACTAGTCTTGTTCCTATGGTTTAATTAACTATTGGTGATTGCGAGAGCAACATTGAACACTAATTAAGCACTTGGTTACACCTCGAGAGAGGGTAATTCAAATATAAGTGACTAGGTTGTAGAATTACACTTGTCAACCGGGTATCACATTGGCTCTTAATTGTATGATTCAAAGCTTTTTCCCCTACCTGTTTAGTTTACTGAAGTTAATTCGCATATTTAAGTTGTTAATTGCAATTTTAGTTCAGTTACTTGTCAATTTCCACATCAGTAGATTAATAGAAATAACATTGAATTCGTTAAGTCTTTAGATTAGAAAGAAATAGAGAGTAGTGATTGATTTCCCTTCCCTGCGGGTTCGATCCTATTGTGCTACGCGTATGTTAGTGTACACTTGCACGATTGGTTTTTAACTGTAGTAAAATCTGATACAGCAAGTTTTTGGCGCCGTTGCCGGGGAAGGCGTTTTAAGTCAATATTACTCAATTGTTTTGTTCTAGTGCTTTAGACTATTATTTTACTTTGTGTTTATTATCCTTGTTACTGTGGAGTTGGACTGAGGAATTCTTTTTCCTTGTGCAGGTTTACGGTGCATGTGAAGATTTCAAGATCCTGACTTATTTCCATACGATCCGAAAATTGAGAGAACACTGAGTGCTATTAGGAGAAGAAATAAGAAGGAGAAGAAACCAATTGCTTTACCGATGGCTGAAGCAGACCCACCACCACCACCGACTATAAGAGATTATAACGTACCGCAAGCTGGAGCAATTCAGACTGCAACTCGTCCACCGATTACAGCAAACAACTTTGAGATTAAACCAGCCATCATAAATTTGTTGCAAAATAATCCATTTTCAAGACTATCTTTGGAGGATCCAACTTCACATTTGGAGTATTTTTTGAAAGTTTGTGATACCTTCAAAATTCATAATGTCACTACTGATGCTATCCGAGTTAGGCTTTTTCCCTTTTCACTTAGGGATCGAGCTAAAGCAAGGCTGAGTACTGTCCCAAACGAATCTTTTCAGACTTGGGCAGCATTATCTCAAGCTTTTCTAGCAAAATTCTTTCCACTTAGCAAAACCACGAAGTACAGGAATGATATCCAAGGTTTCAGGCAATTGGATGGAGAATCTTTCTATGAAGCTTGGGAGAGATTTAAGGATTTGCAGAAGAAGTGCCCACATCACGGAATTCCCGGTTGGCTATTGATTCAAACTTTCTACAATGAGATGTCCCCTACCTTTAGAGGAGTGATGGATGCCGCAGCTGGCGGAGCATTCTTAGCCAAATCTGAAGCAGTTGCTACTGAGTTATTGGATAATATGTCGCAGAACGATGTTTTTTTGCATGAAAGGAGCTATTCGCAACCAGCGAAGGTGCGAACAGGGGTCATAGAGTTAGATGGCTTAACCGCCATCAATGTTAAATTTGAAGCGCTTAACAATAAATTGGATCAACTAACTGTCAATGCAGTTGGGATACAATCCCAACCAGTTCAGGTAACATGTGAAATCTGTAGTGGTCCACATGATTTTAATATGTGTCCTCATACCAATGCAGGAGAACAGGTACAAGTGCAGGTGAATTACGCAAATAACTTCAAACCAACAAATGATCCCTATTCAAACACCTACAATCTAGGATGGAAGAACCACCCTCATTTGTCGTGGTCTAATAATCAGAATGTTCAACAACCACCCCAACCTAGGCCACAGTTCCCACCTAGGCAGCAATTACAACAACGACCAAAACCCAATTTAATGTTGCACCACCTCAGCAGGGGCAGAAGCAGGGTTGGGAAGTTGCACTTGAGAAGTTCATAACCGTGTCTACAGGTCGACATCAGAAGTTGGAAGCCTAAGTAGATCAAGTGGTAAATCAGACCAAAACTTTGGAGATTCAGATTGGTCAGATTGTCCAATCTTCGAATCTGCGAGGCCCAGTTATGCTACCAAGCCAAACTGAAAACAATCCGAAGGAGCAATGCCAGGCCATAGTTGTAGGAGACAATAGAGATACAAAAGGACCGAACGAGTGTGCAAGTTCGGATGCTAAGGATGTTGTGCTTGAGAAAGGACTATTTGAGAAGGCTGAAGAGAAAATTATTTTGAAGAAGGAGAAATTGGAGGAAGAAGAGATGCAAGAAGTGATTCCAAGCAAGGAGAAGACCAAGAACTTCACTACTGTGCTACTTACTGAGGAATGCAGTGCTGTTATTCAGCACAAGCTTCCTCCAAAGCTTAAAGATCCAGGGAGTTTTTCAATACCCCTTAATATTGGTTCTTTGCAATTTCATAATGTTCTATGTGATTTAGGAGCTAGCATGAGTTTAATTCCATTATCTACTTGCAGGAAATTAGGAGTGAAAGAGCTCACGCCGACAAATATGACACTCCAATTGGCAGATAGATCGGTGAAATATCCGACAGGAATTTTGGAAGACATTTTGGTAAAAGTTGGAAAATTTCATATTCCCACTGATTTTGTAGTTTTTGATATTAAGAGTGATGAGAGGGTGCCATTGATACTTGGAAGACCGTTTCTGGCTACGGCCGGAGCAGATATTGATGTTCAGAATGGACGACTCACATTCAAAATAGGAGATGAAAGAATGGAGTTCAGGAACTTTGGTTCCAGGACACCATCCGCAAGTCCAGATAAGTGTTGCATGATTAAGGTTGTCAATAATACGCCCGAAGGAGAAACTCTGTATACGGAGCAAAGAGATGCAGTTGATTGGCAGAGAGGAACGAAGTTTCAGAGAGCGAGAATGAAGGATGCTTTGGATTTAGATACTTGGAGATCAAGCTCTGGGTTTGAGAGTAACAAGAACGAGGTCACTCCTTGTGACTCGTTGCTTGGGAATTACTAATCCCAGATTGGTTTATGCAGTTAAGCTAACGACTATAACTTAGAACTAACTTTTCCCTTTTCCTTTTCTCTTGTTTTGTTTTTGTTTCCATTGTTTTCATTCCTGTAGTCCTTGTTTTCTCGGAATAATTGAGCTGTCTCGCTCGTTGCAGGTAACTTGATGGTGTACTAGGTAGCCAAGTGCTAGATGGTGAGAGGGCCGTGATTTGAGCGTCATTGTCAATATTGAGGTCCATTTAATTTGTTAGTATGCTTGTGCATGGTTTATTGTATTGATTGAGGAGAATGAATCGTTGATATGGATTGTTCAAGGTAATTATGTGTTTATTTGAAAATGGTGCACAATGATTTGATTGAATATTATAAGTTAATTTCAGTTGATTGACGTGATTGAGCACCATTAGTTGTGTGTTTGTGTTTTACATAAGTTTTCGGTGGAGTCTTGAGTAACGAGCGTTACACCATTGTTATTGTTTTTTTGGTAACGCCCGTTAATGAGATCAGACGTACCAGTTACTAAATGTAACGGGCGTTACATCATTGCTTTTAATTTTTTTTATAATGCCCGTTAATGGATGCAGGAGTGTTGGCCGACAGGGGTAACGCCCGTTACCCCTTTGTCTTAGGAACACCGGTAACGCCCGTTACCGGTCCGACTGGCGGAAATTGGATTTTAGGACCACGTTTTTAGGGTTAATTTAAGTCTTGTCCTACCCAATTTCGGTTTTCTTTCCCCAAAACCTATAAATACACTTGCACCCACTTATCTTACCTTACTAGAGATTCAATTGTTCCCTTGGGTCAATCATCTTCAGCTAACAAGCAAGAAGTTTCCCCACCAAGTTACATTCTTTACTCTCTTGTGAATCAAAGTAAGTTACCATTCCTTTGTCTTAGAGTATTTCTTTTTTTTTTGAGCTAATTTTTCCAATCTAAGGGATGAGAATTAGGATTGAATTTCGTGTTAGAGATCACCATGAGATTAAATTGATGAATTTTGAGAGGTTAACTATGCTAGAACTAGGATTGATGCTTTAAATTGAAGTTAACTTGAATTGGGTTAAAATTTTGAAGAATCCTAAAGTTCTAGGTAGCCTTGTTTTTGAATTTCGGAGTTGAAGGTAGAGAATTATGAGCTTGAATTATAGTAATTAAGCTAGTGTGAATTTGAGATTGAATAGAGTGAATAACTTGAGTTAAGACTCACCCACTAGGCTTAAGCACACAAGGTGTTTTATGAATTGTCTATGTGACTCGTGATTGATTTCTTGGTACTTTGCTTTTCTATCATTGTTTGATTCAGGTACAATAGGTCACACTAAGCGCTCTAAAGTCAAGGAACCTTTCACTATGTTATCCGGATTAGACCACCAACCTTTTGGTTCGATGAACGTAACGGTTAATGTCTTTGGGAACCCTTTCCAAAGGAATCCAACAAGGAATATTGTGGGTACTAAATTCTTCGACCGGATGGATAGATTGGAGGTTTGGAATGAAGTGCGGAGGCTTTTCAATAACATAGGTTGGTTGCCTTTTCTTGAAAGGTGGGTTATGACTTATGGAGATATGACCGCTGCTTTCTTCCATACGATGAATTTTGATCCGGTAGACAACACTTTGACCTTCACTCTTGATGATATGGAGACTCAGACTTGGAGTGTGAGCAGAATTTGAGAGATTCTTCGGTTTTCAGCCAATGCCACCACTTCTTTACCCAGATGGAGCGAGAGGAGGTGTGGAGGTCCTTTCCCTTGAGGGAGGGTGTTCCTAGTTATTCCCCCCGGAGCACGCATGACAGCTATTTTGACTCATTGACATGGATTCTAGTCCATAGGATTTTGGCCCTGGGATTCTGTGCCAGATACGGGAGGGATAGCCATATATTAGAAACTCAGTTGGGCATCATGTATATGATGAAGGAAGGTATTAAGTTCGATGGTACGATCGAGTTCCTTTGGAAGCTGCAGGAAAGTGCGGGGAGTGTGACGGGCACGATTGCTCATGGAGACTTTGTGACGATGTTTGCTAGAGAGATGAACTGGACGCCGAGAGGGGCTTTGCCTATCTGTTTTGGACATACTGGTCTAGAGTACTTGGAGACCGTAGGCTTAGCTATACCTTGGAAGGGTGGAGAGCTGAACCATAGGGTTCTGCCATGGTAGCCTATCCGTAAGAGAGATCATTTCTGGCAGATGTACAGCTGGGGGATAGCCCGGTTCGATGAGCTTTCTGCGAGGCGCAGGGAGCTCTTGGCTCGGATTCCTGACCGGCCTGATGATGAGTTTGCGGTTCTTCGCAATGCCGCCCCTGTTCTTGCCAAGGCTAGTGACGACACTCCCGTGGCTTTGAGAGGCGTACACGCAGAGCTAGCAGGATTGAGGGCTGACTTAACCACCGTTGTTGCTAGAGTTGAAGATTTGGCACACTATGTGGATGAGCAATTCGACGCATGGGAGGCCAAGTTGGAGACCAAGTTTGACGGGTTCAGTGCTCGCTTGGATCAGTATTTTGGAGGACTCCCATCGCCCTGATTTTGTTATCTTGGATATTTTTCCCCAAGAGTTCTATACATTTGTTTCTTTTATGCTTTACTATGTTTGGATAGTTGTCTACACTTGACTTTTTGCAAGGTTCGGTTTTCTGACTTGGTTTATGCAATGGTGATTTATTTTCATGAATTTGTGACTATTATTATACTTGTTGGATGCATGTTGATTATCAATTGCCTGTGCACTTGATCCGTGTTTTTAGTTAGTTGTTCAGGTTCGGAAGCATAGCAAGCACGTTGCTGGTTCGTCAGTAATCGGGAAGTTTTCTAACCCTTTAATTCTTTCAATTGCATGAGGACATTGCAAAGTTTAAGTGTGGGGGAAGAATGTGCATTCTTGCTATGAGCTTTATTGAATATTTGCATGAGTAGATATAATTTCACTTGTAAATTGCTAAAATTCGAGTAATTTTGAAAATTTTTGGAAATTTTCCCTCATTTTGAACTTTTCTTTGAAGTTTGATCGTTGAGCTTTTGCTAGAATAAGTTAGGCTTTTTGAATTGAAGAAAGTTGCATGAGATTTGATGATTTAGTGTGTTAGTAAGCCCTTATAGTTTGAGCACTGTTCTACGAAATAATGTACTTAACTCAGAGAGATGAGTTGATGATTTCCGAATAAGTCTAAGAGTTGATTAGGATGCATTTTAGTCCTATCGAGGCGAAATTTTGAATTAATGAAAGACTAAGGAAGTGAAGTAGGCAGTCGTTGTCGGAGGATTTTTAGTTTTCCCGTTTCTCACTAAATAACGCAAACCTATTGACCCCGCTGAGCCTAATTGTTGTGCAAAGATTTTTGTAGCCACATTATAAGCCAAGGCACAACATAGAAATACCTACCTTGATAGTTTAGTTCGCCAAGGCTTGCTCATTTGATTCGGTATGACGAGTATCTGTTCTTAAACCCTTTTTATTTGTTCTTACGATTGATTGAGAATGAGGAGTTATTGAAAAGAAAAAAAAAAGAGTGAAAAGAAAAGATATGAAAAGAGAAAGAGCAAAGAAGAAAAACAAAATAAGATTGTGCAAAGGGTGAATTTGAATGTGTGGGATTCAATTGAAGACTGGGGCAAAATTCTTAGTGTTAATGGTGAATAGAGGTGTCCATGTTTTGATTAGAGTAAATGATGTAAGCTTGGTGAGTAGTCACTTGATCCAGATTTTCGTAACCTTACCCTAAGCCTACATTACAAGCCCGAAAGGCCTACTGATCCGATGTCTTGATTTAATTCCATTAGTGGAGATAGGTGCGAAGAGTGTATTCCGAAGTGGATGATTGGAGCTAGGAGGAAATTGTGAAGTTATCGTTCTAATTTTTGTACATTGTATCGTTGCCTCACACACTACACAAAGGGTTACTTTTCATACTAAAATTTGAGGATTTCCTATTTACGAGTATTTGATTTGATTGGCTAGACTTGTTTAGGCGATGGTTGATGTTTGCTTAGAGGAGAAGATTTGATGAGGATGTGTTTACTTAATTTTTGTATTACTCGGGGACGAGCAATGTTCAAGTGTGGGAGATTTTGTTGTGTGTAGAAATTGCATGATTTTAAGCGTTAAATAGATGATATTCTGGAGTCGTTTGATGCGTTTATGTGTTTATTTGACTCAGTTCAGGTGTCATTAGAGTTGGAGTTACGAAACAGCGAAGCAGAGCGATTTCACGCATTTTTGGGATAAAAAGTGGTAACTCCCGTTACCATTTAGCAGTACTAAAGGAGTAACTCCCGTTAATAGCCACAGGAGAACGGTTTTGGCGAGAACAGAGGGGTAACGCCCGTTACCCCTATGCAGAAGGAATTAGGTAACGACCGTTACCAGTAAAAGCGTTAAGGTGATTTCAGGCCATTAATGGGCCTTAACGATGGCAAGGCAAAACTTGGTAACGCCAGTTTCCTAGGGCGGCGAGAACTCTCCTAGAGCTGCTATAAATGTGCATTTTTGGAGTCCTTGAGCGAGAGAGGGGAGAGAGAGGGGGACGCCAGAAAGAGTTAGACAGAGAAAAAGAGTTTCCCTTCCAAGTTAAGACCTAGGGTTTGGAAGAAGACTCAGAGGTTCAGAAGATTTTCAAAGAATTCGAGGAGACGACAGGATTGAATTCCGAGAACAATCTTTGGTTTTATTATTGCTTTAATTCCTAAACTAATTCCTTTGATTTTTAATTTTAGTTTTTATGCTAGTTTCGTTCTTGTGTTTTGCTGAATGTTTATGAGCTTAATTGTTAGACTTTGTTTAGATTCGTTGACCATGATTTATGTTAATGCAGTTTTCTTTAGTTTTATGATTTTTGCTTCAATTATGAGTAGCTAATTATCTAAGGCTAGGGGGAAGTGATGATCATTGCATGATGGATGTTTGATGAGATACTTGAGTGACTTGTGTTAATTCTTAGTTTGAAAACTGGTTTGAATTGACTTGCGATGGCCTGATCACCCGTAGCATGTGTCACAATTACCTATAAATCGAAAGAGTGATGGTAGTTTAGAGGGTTTTCAATACTTGTGAGTTGTAGGGTTCAAAGAGATTTGGTCCTAGCTTATACAAAAGTAATATTATTCCATGCCGAGCCGCTAGAATACAGAATTACACTAGTCTTGTTCCTATGGTTTAATTAACTATTGGTGATTGCGAGAGCAACATTAAACACTAATTAAGCACTTGGTTACACCTCGAGAGAGGGTAATTCAAATATATGTGACCGGTTTGTAGAATTACATTTGTTAACCGGGTATCACATTGGCTCTTGATTGTATGATTCAAAGCTTTTTCCCCTGCCTGTTTAGTTTACTGAAGTTAATTCGCATATTTAAGTTGTTAATTGCAATTTTAGTTCAGTTACTTTTCAATTTCCACATCAGCAGATTAATAAAAATCACCGTGAATTCGTTAAGTCTTTAGATTAGAGAGAAATAGAGAGTAGTGATTGATTTCCCTTCCCTACGGGTTCGATTCTATTGTGCTACTCGTATGTTAGTGTACCCTTGCACGATTGGTTTTAAACTGTAGTAAAATCTGAAACAGCAAGTTTTTGGCGCCGTTGCCGGGGAAGGCATTTTAAGTCAATATTACTCAATTGTTTTGCTCTAGTGCTTTAGACTATTATTTTACTTTGTGTTTATTATCCTTGTTACTGTGGAATTGGACTGAGGAATTCTTTTTCCTTGTGCCGGTTTACAGTGCATGCGAAGATCTCAAGATCCTGACTTATTTCCATACGATTCGGAAATTGAGAGAACACTGAGTGCTATTAGAAGAAGAAATAAGAAGGAGAAGAAACCAATTGCTTTACCGATGGCTGAAGCAGACCCACCACCACCACCGGCTCTAAGAGATTATAACGTACCGCAAGCTGGAGCAATTCAGACTGCAACTCGTCCACCGATTACAGCAAACAACTTTGAGATTAAACCAGCTATCATAAATTTATTGTAGAATAATCCATTTTCAGGACTATCTTTGGAGGATCCAACTTCACATTTGGAGTATTTTTTGGAAGTTTGTGATACCTTCAAAATTCATAATGTCACTACTGATGCTATCCGAGTTAGGCTTTTTCCCTTTTTACTTAGGGATCGAGCTAAAGCATGGCTGAGTACTGTCCCAAACGAATCTTTTCAGACTTGGGCAGCATTATCTCAAGCTTTCCTAGCAAAATTCTTTCCACTTAGCAAAACCACGAAGTACAGGAATGATATCCAAGGTTTCAGGCAATTGGATGGAGAATCTTTCTATGAAGCTTGGGAGAGATTTAAGGATTTGCAGAAGAAGTGCCCACATCATGGAATTCCCAGTTGGCTACTGATTTAAACTTTCTACAATGGGATGTCCCCTACCTTTAGAGGAGCGATGGATGCCGCAGCTAGCGGAGCATTCTTAGACAAATCTGAAGCAGTTGCTACTGAGTTATTGGATAATATGTCGCAGAACGATGTTTTTGTGCATGAAAGGAGCCATTCGTAACCAGCGAAGTTGCGAACAGGGGTCATAGAGTTAGATGGCTTAACCGCCATCAATGCTAAATTTGAAGCGCTTAACAATAAATTGGATCAACTAACTGTCAATGCAGTTGGGATACAATCCCAACCAGTTCAGGTAACATGTGAAATCTGTAGTGGTCCACATGATTTTAATATGTGTCCTCATACCAATGCAGGAGAACAGGTACAAGGGCAGGTGAATTACGCAAATAACTTCAAACCAGCAAATGATCCCTACTCAAACACCTACAAACTAGGATGGAAGAACCACCCTCATTTGTCGTGGTCTAATAATCAGAATGTTCAACAACCACCCCAACCTAGGCCATAGTTCCCACCTAGGCAGCAATTTCAACCACGACCATAACCCAATTTAATGTTGCACCACCTCAGCAGGGGCAGAAGCAGGGTTGGAAAGTTGCACTTGAAAAGTTCATAACCGTGTCTACAGGTAAACATCAGAAGTTGGAAGCCCAAATAGATCAAGTGGTAAATCAGACCAAAACTTTGGAGATTCAGATTGGTCAGATTGCCCAATCTTTGAATCTGCGAGGCCCAGGAATGCTACCAAGCCAAACTGAAAACAATCCGAAGGAGCAATGCCAGGCCATAGTTGTAGGAGACAATAGAGATACAAAAGGACCGAACGAGTGTGCAAGTTCGGATGCTAAGGATGTTGTGCTTGAGAAAGGACTATTTGAGAAGGCTGAAGAGAAAATTACTTTGAAGAAGGAGAAATTGGAGGAAGAAGAGATGCAAGAAGTGATTCCAAGCAAGGAGAAGCCCGAGAACTTCACTACTGTGCTACTTACTGAGGAATGCAGTGCTGTTATTCAGCACAAGCTTCCTCCAAAGCTTAAAGATCCAGGGAGTTTTTCAATACCCCTTACTATTGGTTCTTTGCAATTTCATAATGTTCTATGTGATTTAGGAGCTAGCGTGAGTTTAATTCCATTATCTACTTGTAGGAAATTAGGAGTGAAAGAGCTCACGCCGACAAATATGACACTCCAATTAGCAGATAGATCAGTGAAATATCCGACAGGAATTTTGGAAGACATTTTGGTAAAAGTTGGAAAATTTCATATTCCCACTGATTTTGTAGTTCTTGATATTAAGAGTGATGAGAGGGTGCCATTGATACTTGGAAGACCTTTTCTGGCTACGGCCGGAGCAGATATTGATGTTCAGAATGGACGACTCACATTCAAAATAGGAGATGAAAGAATGGAGTTCAGGAACTTTGGTTCCAGGACACCATCCGCAAGTCCAGATAAGTGTTGCATGATTAAGGTTGTCAATAATACGCCCGAAGGAGAAACTTTGTATACGGAGCAAAGAGATGCAGTTGATTGGCAGAGAGGAACGAAGTTTCAGAGAGCGAGAATGAAGGATGCTTTGGATTTAGATACTTGGAGATCAAGCTCTGGGTTTGAGAGTAACAAGAACGAGGTCACTCCTTGTGACTCGTTGCTTGGGAATTACTGATCCCAGATTGGTTTATGCAGTCAAGCTAACGACTATAATTTAGAAATAACTTTTCCCTTTTTCTTTTCTCTTATTTTGTTTTTATTTCCATTGTTTTCGTTCATGTAGTCCTTGTTTTCTGTGAATAATTGAGCTGTCTCGCTCGTTGCAGGTAACTTGATGGTGTACTAGGTAGCCAAGTGCAAGATGGTGAGAGGGCCGTGATTTGAGCGTCATTGCCAATATTGAGGTCTATTTAATTTTTTAGTATGCTTGTGCATGGTTTAATTGTATTGATTGAGGAGAATAAATCGTTGATATGAATTGTTCAAGGTAATTATGTGTTTATTTGAAAATGGTGCACTGTGATTTGATTGAATATTATGAGTTAATTTCAGTTGATTGACGTGATTGAGCACCATTAGTTGTGTGCTTGTGTTTTACATAAGTTTTCGGCGGAGTCTTGAGTAACGGGCGTTACACCATTGTTATTATTTTTTTGGGTAACGCCCGTTAATGAGATCAGACGTACTAGTTACTAAATATAACGGGCGCTACATCATTGCTTTTAATTTTTTTTGTAACGCCCGTTAATGGATGAAGGCGTGTTGGCCGATAGGGGTAACGCCCGTTACCCCTTTGTCTTAGGAACACCGGTAACGCCCGTTACCGGTCCGACTGGCGGAAATTGGATTTTAAGACCAAGTTTTTTGGGTTAATTTAAGTCTTGTCCTACCCAATTTCGGTTTTCTTTCCCCCAAACCTGTAAATACGCTTGCACCCACTTATCTTACCTTACTAGAGATTCAATTGTTCCCTTGGGTCAATCATCTTCAACTAACAAGCAAGAAGCTTCCTCACCAAGTTACATTCTTTACTCTCTTGTGAATCAAAGTAAGTTACCACACCTTTGTCTTAGAGTATTTGTTTTTTTGTTTTTTTTTGAGCTAATTTTTCCAATCTAAGGGATGAGAATTAGGATTGAATTGCGTGTTAGAGATCACCATGAGATTAAATTGATGAATTTTGAGAGGTTAACTATGCTAGAATTAGGATTGATGCTTTAAATTGAAGTTAACTTGAATTGGGTTAAAATTTTGAAGAATCCTAAAGTTCTAGGTAGCCTTGTTTTTGAATTTCGGAGTTGAAGGTAGAGAATTATGAGCTTGAATTACAGTAATTAAGCTAGTGTGAATTTGAGATTGAATAGAGTGAATAAGTTGAGTTAAGACTCACCCACTAGGCTTAAGCACACAAGGTGTTTGATGAATTGTCTATGTGACTCGTGATTGATTTCTTGGTACTTTGCTTTTCAATCATTGTTTGATTCAGGTACAATGGGTCGCACTAAGCGCTCTAAAGTCCCGGAACCTTTCACTACGTCATCCGGATTAGACCACCAATCTTTTGGTTCGGCGAACGTAACGGTTAATGTCTTTGGGAACCCTTCCCAAAGGAATCCAACAAGGAATATTGTGGGTACTAAATTCTTCGACCGGATGGATAGATTGAAGGTTTGGAATAAAGTGCGGAGGCTTTTCAATAACATAAGTTGGTTGCCTTTTCTTGAAAGGAGGGATATGACTTATGGAGATATGACCGCTGCTTTCTTCCATACGATGAATTTTGATCTGGTAGACAACATTTTGAACATCACTCTTGATGACATGGAGACTCGGACTTGGAGTATGAGCAGAATTCGAGAGATTCTTCGGTTTCCAGCCAATGCCACCACTTCTTTACCCAGATGGAACGAGACTCAGCGAGAGGAGGTGTGGAGGTCCTTTCCCTTGAGGGAGGGTGTTCCTAGTTATTCCCCCCGGAGCACGCATGATAGCTATTTTGACTCATTGACATGGATACTAGTCCATAGGATTTTGGCCCTTGGATTCTGTGCCAGATACGGGAGAGATAGCCATATTACAGAAACTGAGTTGGGCATCATTTATATGATGAAGGAAGGTATTAAGTTCGATGGTACGATCAAGTTCCTTTGGAAGCTGCAGGAAAGTACGGGGAGTGTGTCGGGCACGATTGCTCATGGAGGCTTTGTGACGATGTTTGCTAGAGAGATGAACTGGACGCCGAGAGGGGCTTTGCCTATCAGTTTTGGACATACTGGTCCAGAGCACTTAGAGACCGTAGGCTTAGCTATACCTTGGAAGGGTGGAGAGCTGAAGCATAGGGTTCTGCCATGGTGGCCTATCCGTAAGAGAGATCATTTCTGGTAGATGTACAGCTGGGGGATAGCCCGGTTCGATGAGCTTTCTGCGAGGCAGAGGGAGCTCTTGGCTCGGATTCCTGACCGACCTGATAATGAGTTTGCGGTTCTTCGCAATGCCGCCCCTGTTATTGCCAAGGCTAGTGACGGCACTCCCGTGACTTTGAGAGGCGTACACGCAGAGCTAGCAGGATTGAGGGCTGACTTAACCACCGTTATTGCTAGAGTTAAAGATTTGGCATATTATGTAGATGAGCAATTCGACGCGTGGGAGGCCAAGTTGGAGACCAAGTTTGATGGATTCAGTGCTCACTTGGATCAGTATTTTGGAGGACCCCCATCGCCCTGATTTTGTTATCTTGGATATTTTTCCCTAAGAGTTCTAGACATTTGTTTCTTTTATGCTTTACTATGTTTGGATAGTTGTCTACACTTGACTTTTTGCAAGGTTCGGTTTTCTGACTTGGTTTATGCAATGGTGATTTATTTTCATGAATTTGTGACTATTATTATACTTGTTGGATGCATGTTGATTATCAATTGCCTGTGCACTTGATCCGTGTTTTTAGTTAGTTGTTCAGGTTCAGAAGCATAGCAAGCACGTTGCCGGTTCGTCAGTAATCGGGAAGTTTTCTAACCCTTTAGTTCTTTCAATTGCATGAGGACATTGCAAAGTTTAAGTGTGGGGGAAGAATATGAGCTTTATTGAATATTTGCATGAGTAGATATAATTTCACTTGTAAATTGCTAAAATTCGAGTAATTTTGAAAATTTTTGGAAATTTTCCCTCATTTTGAACTTTTTCTTTGAAGTTTGATCGTTGAGCTTTTGCTAGAATAAGTTAGGCTTTTTGAATTGAAGAAAGTTGCATGAGATTTGATGATTTAGTGTGTTAGTAAGCCCTTATAGTTTGAGCACTGTTATACGAAATAATGTACTTAACTCAGAGAGATGAGTTGATGATTTCCGAATAAGTCTAAGAGTTGATTAGGATGCATTTTAGTCCTATCGTGGCCAAATTTTGAATTAATGAAAGACTAAGGAAGTGAAGTAGGCAGTCGTTGTCGGAGGATTTTTAGTTTTCCCGTTTCTCACTAAATAAAGCAAACCTATTGACCCCGCTGAGCCTAATTGTTGTGCAAAGATTTTTGTAGCCACATTATAAGCCAAGGCACAACATAGAAATACCTACCTTGATAGTTTAGTTCGCCAAGGCTTGCTCATTTGATTCGGTATGACGAGTATCTATTCTTAAACCCTTTTTATTTGTTCTTACGATTGATTGAGAATGAGGAGTTATTGAAAAGAAAAAAAAAAAAGAGTGAAAAGAAAAGATATGAAAAGAGAAAGAGCAAAGAAGAAAAACGAAATAAGATTGTGCAAAGGGTGAATTTGAATATGTGGGATTCAATTGAAGACTGGGGCAAAATTCTTAGTGTTAATGGTGAATAGAAGTGTCCATGTTTTGATTAGAGTAAATGATGTAAGCTTGGTGAGTAGTCACTTGATCCAAATTTTCGTAACCTTACCCTAAGCCTACATTACAAGCCCGAAAGGCCTACTGATCCGAAGTCTTGATTTAATTCCATTAGTGGAGATAGGTGCGAAGAGTGTATTCCGAAGTGGATGATCGGAGCTTAGGAGGAAATTGTAAAGTTATCGTTCTAATTTTGGTACATTGTATCGTTGCCTCACACACTACACAAAGGGTTACTTTTCATACTAAATTTTGAGGATTTCCTATTTACGAGTATTTGATTTGATTGGCTAGACTTGTTTAGGCGAAGGTTGATGTTTGCTTAGAGGAGAAGTTAATTCGCATATTTAAGTTGTTAATTGCAATTTTAGTTCAGTTACTTGTCAATTTCCACATCAGTAGATTAATAGAAATAACCTTGAATTCGTTAAGTCTTTAGATTAGAGAGAAATAGAGAGTAGTGATTGATTTCCCTTCCCTGTGGGTTTGATTCTATTGTGCTACTCGTATGTTAGTGTACACTTGCACGATTGGTTTTTAACTGTAGTAAAATCTGATACAACAAGTTTTTTGTCCAAGAAGAACAACACAGATGCGACGAAGAAGCCAAGTCCGGAACAGTAAAAGCCTACTATGGACATTGCTAAACATCGGATAACCCAACATATGGTCCATAGAAGCTAGCCAAGTAGGTAAGAGGCAACAAGAATCGGCAGGTGGCGGCTGGTGGCGCATCAAAAAAGAACGGCAATACAAACCCTAACTTGATGGGGAACAAGTTTGAAAAATTTTCAAATCCTAAATTCAATGGGCAAAAGGATGAGAATACGGAATAGACAATAGAGATACCTATTGCACATGGTAAGTTCTATGTGGGGTCAACTCTAGATAAATCTTGGACGAAAAACAGAAAAGATAATCCAAGAAAATTTCGGACGCAGAATAAGAAAGAAAGAGGAAATCTAGCAAAATCATGCTCGCTAAATCAGCATGATACAGCTGAACACACACCGACTCGCACCTCCCTGTGTGATATTGTAAACCATAGCCAAAATCGTGGTGGAGAAATAAAGATTAACGAACCAAACAACACAGATGATACTACTGGAAAACAACCTATTGTTGCAGATGGAGAACGAACTGTTCGACGAATTGGAAATCACCAAAGAGCTTGTGATAGGGAGAAACTGCTAGATAGTGATGGATATGACCCTCCCTTTCGCGAGAATCGCAAGTATCACCCTTCTTTTTCACCAGTTAGAGATCACAACGGAACTGACTTCCATACCGAATGTTGGGACGGGTTAACATCGAACTTTCGGCTTCGGAGAATCGGCATCAATGTAGCTCAATGGTAGCAGCGATGTTGCAGTTAGAACAAGCGATGAACGGCTTCCCCATTATGAAGCATCTATCGATTCTCCAATGAAGGTTTTATGGTGAAATTGTAATGGTACTTGCAACGACGAATTTTGTCGACATTTACGTTAGTTAATACAGGAACATCATCCTGATATAGTTTACTTACTTGAGACCAGGGTTACCGATGGCCTTACTGAGGAACTCTCCACACAACTGAGGTTCACCAATGTTTGTCGGGCAACCACGAATGCAGAGAATAGGGGATCCGGCTACTTTGGAATAAGTACCACATTCATGTTCAAGTCCTTGATGTCTCAACACAAGCTATACATGAGCGTGTGGGACCTATAATAATGACTGGATATGCTTCGGCATATATGCTAGTCCTACGGTGGGAAGAAGAGCAGAACTTTGGAGTGATCTCAACATATTCAGTCAATCAGTGGATATATCATAGATGCCCATCGGGGATTTTAATGATATCAAATGCCCTAATGAGAAGAGTGGAGATAATCCAGCCAACTGGGGTAAGTGTGACAAGTTCAGAGAAGCATTTGAGAGCTGCAATCTCATCGATAGGGAGGCAAAAGGACCATTATTCCCCTGATTTGGAGTCACGAGCGGGGGGGACATTGTACATGAGCGACTTGACCGAGTATTCACCATGGGGAAGTGGTGCCAAAGATTCCCGGATAGCATCATCCGAGTGCTCCCACGAACACATTCTGGCCATAATCCTATCCTTACGGACACAGATGGATGTGTGCGTACTCTAGGGATAAAGGCATTCGGTTTGAGGCAGCATAGGACTCACATCCGGGTTGTCAAGAGGTCATTAAGACAATCTGGGACAAACAAAAGTCCCTTGATAGAGCCATGGAGAAGCTTCCCCGAGACCATGCGTCAATGGAACAGAGAGGTGTTCGAAAACATATTTCGTCGGAAGCGGATTCTCATGGCCAGAATCGGAGGTATACATAAAATTGCATATCCCCTTTTGCATGAAAATCTGAGGCAACTGGAAACTGACCTTATCAAAGAATTGAGCGAGGTGTTAAAACAAGAAGAAATGTTATGGTTTCAGAAATCGTGGATAAACTGGCTTGAGTATGGTGACCGAAACACCAAGTTCTTTCACATGTCAACCCTGACACGTAGACAAAAAAATAAAATCCAAACCCTATTTATTGACGGGAATTGGAGTTGCGATGCTGAAGTCTTGAAAGCACATGTGCATGGTTACTTTCAGGTTTTATTTGTAGGAGATAGAGAGCAGGTGCAGGAGAGTCTCGCACGCAGCTCGTTACAAAGAACAATACGGCCAGATGAGGTACACGACTCATCACACCGATATCAAATGAGGAGGTATGTAAAGTGGTGAACTCGATAAATGGATACAAAGCGCCCGTTCCGGACGGCTGCGAGGCCCTCTTCTACCAACGGTATTGGGAGACGGTGGGTGACTCAGTCTTTAATCACTTAACCAGGTGTTTCGAGTCCCGGAACGTCCAGCAAGAAATGGGTAACTCATACATCTGCTTAATTCCTAAAGTTCCAAACCCGAAGGATGCAAGCTAGTTTAGACCCATTGCTCTGTGTAATATCATTTTAAAGATACTTACTGAGCTGATCGTGGGGAGACTGAAGCCGCTTATTGCTAGGATTGTTGGACCGTATCAAAGCTCCTTCATCCCGGGTCAGAGTACACTTGATAACGTCTTAGCCAAAGAGATCATGCATTTGATGAAGCTCCCAAAAATCCGAAAAGGGGGAATGCTTCCCAAACTTGACTTAGAAAAAGCATACGACAAGGTAAAATGGAGTTTCCTGGAGGAGACCTTGGTTTTCTTTGGTTTTCCTAATAAGTTAGTAAATTTGATTATGAGCGTGGTAAGGAGTGTCCAGCCACAAATCTTGTGGAATGGCGATCCTACGGAGAAGATCATCCCTAATTGCGGACTCCGACAAGGAGACTCGCTCTCGCCATATCTTTTTGTCCATCGCACGAAGAGACTGGGATACATAAT
Organism: Lantana camara; assembly: GCA_037501455.1. NCBI lineage: Eukaryota > Viridiplantae > Streptophyta > Magnoliopsida > Lamiales > Verbenaceae > Lantana > Lantana camara. The sequence continues at coordinate 20,220,249 of CM074855.1, read as the reverse complement.
AGACGAGGTTGTTATATCGAAAAAGTGATAGACACCTTTGATATGCCGAGGTGGTCCAAGTATTTGTCATTTATTGTTAGTCGATGATATAATTTTGATAGCCAAGGCATCGAAGGAGAAGGCTCATCAAATCAAAGAGGTTATGAGCCATTTTTGTCAAGCTTCTGGCTTACTGATCAGCAATAGGAAATCCAAGGTTTGGTTCTCCCCTAACTCAGATGTCTTACAACGCCTCGAGATAACCTAGGAACTTGAGGTAGAAGAAACGGATGATGTGGGGAAATACTTGGGCGTGCAGTTAGGCAACAACGGGCAATCCAGTTTGCTCTTTAATAATGCAGAGGAGAGAATCCAGAACAAACTCACAGCGTTGAAAGCCAAGAATCTCAGTTTGGCGGGACATCTTACCCTCATACAATTGGTGACCTCGTCCATACCGGCATACCACATGCACTTGAAGTGGTTCCCAATGATTGTATGTGATAAGATTGATCAGATTAATTGCAATTTCCTATGGTCTTCGGACACTACCCAGTGGAAAACCTACTTGGTGGGATGGAATAAGGTCCTAAGGAAGAAAAGTGAGGGAGGTCTTGGCATTAAAGAAGCTCACAAATCCAATATAGCCATACTAGCTAAGTCGGGTTGGCGAGTGCTTAAAAACACGGACTCGGCTTGTGGAAAAATCTTTAAAGCCAAGTACTTGGGAAATGAGAACATTTTTTATCATAATCCCAAGACCACATCTTCACAGTGTTGGAAAGGAATTTAGAGAAGTTTGCATGAGGTTAGCGGCATGATCAAATGGAGGATTGACAATAGCAATGAGGTTCACTTGTGGGGTGATTTGTGGCTGGACCAGGGAAGGTTGCAAGATTTGATTCCCGGCCCAATCGTGATGGAACAAGAGAACCTGTTGGAGTGCGATGTTATAACAGCTGAGCAAAAATGGGACTTGAGTAGAATTTAAACTGTGATCCCACAAGAGGTTCAGGAATACATTCTGGGGATGCCCCGTCTCTTTGGCAACCAAGGTACGGTATCACGAGAGAGCTTAATTCCGTATTTTTGTGAATTATATGTTGTTGCATCTTATGTGTCAACGTGAAATTATTTTAAGCAACGTGCGCTTTAGAATTTAAGTAAAATATTTGGGCTCAAAAGTCCAATGTTTGAAAGATTAGAGACATAATTGCAAATTAGGGTTTTGGGACCGTTCTTCGGCTAATGTGAGCTCGGGGATTCGAATTTGAAGTCCAACTTCACCATTAGATTTGTTTCAACGATTTGGACCCAATGGAACAAGCCTCACCTTTCTTTGAAGCCGTTTGAACCCTCTACCGATTTATATTCTAACCGATTGAATCGAACCCATCTTGAACCGAACCAAACCGGTTTTCTATGCATGTGACTTATAAGCCCTATGTATAAGTAAATATGAGCGAGGTATGTATTTTGATGGTTTTGAAAGTATGAATGCTATGTATGAGCCTATGTATGCTTGCTTTTGGATTTGGTATATATGCATGGGATAAGTATCTATGTGTGCATGTATAGTACGTATGCATTTGGTAAGTACGTATATGTGTGTGTATGATACCTATACATGTGATACGCGCGATATGTCAAAGTATATACATTTGTAGCGGGTTTAGGATTTGATTATGACTTCAACTTGTACTTGACTTGATGGGGACAAACAAGGGGTCACCAGGCAAACCTCCTGTGTATAGTCACCACTTGATAACTTGACAAGGATATACCAGAACCCACTACGAGGTTCTGTTAGGGGATGGAGTCCTGAGGGTTGGAGAAGCGTTAAGCACTCTCTCCATCTGCTTGGATGGTTAGGGTCGCACAAACCTTTCATCACCCCGGAGAATAGGTTGGTACGTCTTGACTTGATTTGGCATGTCTATTTTGTTTATTTGTCTTGATAAGTTATGTCTTGGGGGTAAGGTTGGTTTGAACTTATACCCTCTGAGTTTTGTTAGTTTATCTTAAGTTCGTGAAACAGGGGTAGATTAATAAATTAAGATAAAATTTGGAATATTATTAACCTAATGAAATGTGCCTGAAATGTATACTAAATTTGACTTGTTATGAACGTACACTTTGATGAACGTAAGCTAAGCCTTATTTTGCTTTGTCTTGTCAAGTCACCCTATATATATTATCACGGGGACAAAATTTTGCAGTGCAAAAACTAATCCCGGATTCACGAACATCTACTTTTGAACCTGTTTTGCTCTATATATATGTATAGTGTGCGTGTGTTAACCCCTCACTTAGTCAGTGTGACTGACCCATCCCCTCTCCTTGTTTTTAGCTTTGCAGGTTTTGCTTTAGGTTCGAGCTAGGCGACGTGTGTTAGTCTTTGGAGTCCGTTTCGAGTCGTGTCTTTTATTTAAGTTGGGGTCCTTGCATTTGCATTTGTAAATTATATAATTTTGTTTGATTTGATCGTACGTTTGTATAAGTATGTGCTGCTAAATTTTATATTTTAATTCAGAACAACTTTCTAAGGATAGTATGAACTCATTGGAAATTATGATTTATGTTTCTAATTTGATTTTTGGGATTAGGTATCTATGCTAGTTGAACTCGTCAATTGCTTATGTTTGAATTTTGTATGATACATTTACGCTTTCACACTTGTATTTGTTGTTTGAACTAAGAAGTCAGGGTCTACATCCCGCCTAGCTTAGGTGTGAGTTTGTCTATCTCCCGTTCGCCTCTATTTGGTTCATGTACGGGCTCACTATCTCGTATGTGGATTAAGCTTAGGTGCGGGGGATGTGGTGACCCAACATGCGGGTTGCTAAATCCTGAAATGGTATCAGAGCGTGAGGTTGCAAAACCGGGGTTCAGAGTCATGTCGTGTTTGTCTAAGTCAAACAACATAGGACAATTCGATTGCGTGTGCATTTGTATCACCGTTTTTTAAATTATGCATTTGAAACTTTATCATTTTACTAGATTTATATTACGTGATGCATTGCATTTCTTGACTACTTTTGGTTGACTTATTATGTGATATATGCACTTACTAACGACATGCATATCTCTAAATTGTAGTTGTTGAGATTTTCTAGATGCTACTGTGTCGATAACACTACGGTCAACCTTCTCATCAATATCCGTACCTCCAAGGGCAATCTTCAAATGAAGCACCACATATGAATCCGTTGGTGATGATGTATCGGGAGTTTAGAACATTTAATTCTCCCTAATTTTGAGAAGGAGAAGATATAAGGGCTGAAGAGTGACTTACGAAAATAGAAAGCCTCTTTGAGATGTGGCCATGCAATTCTCAAGACATGACTCGTCTTACTACACAACTTCTACAAGGTCAAGCAAGACAATGGTGGAAAAGGAGTTGTCCAACAATTAAAGGCAAAAAACGAGGAGTTAACATGGGAAGTACTCGTCCTAGAATTTAGAAAGAGGTACACACCTGTCATTTTGCAAGAACGAAGACTTGACGAATTCTTCACATTAAAACAAGGAAGTAAAACGGTTTGGAATACATAGAAGACTTCGAAAGATTGGGTTTGTATATGCCTCATATCACGAGCAACGATGAAGTGAAGACTAGATATTTCATGGAAGGCCTTCGGGATGAATTCATGGAAACTCTAACTGCAGCACCAGGGATAAAGTCACAATGAGAGCTTTAAGAGTTGAAACATGGATTTTAGCTAGAGGCAAAGAAGAAGATGTATTGGGATCTAGATTTGAACCGGGTTTATGCTCAAATCTACAATTGGAAGGAAGATCCCATCAACACAGGAATCGAACCAAGAAGATTCGTGGGAAGAAGCATAAGACCAAAAACCCTTCAAAGACAAAGAAAGAAATTCAGCCGTGCACTTACTGTGGATGGACTAATCATGCCTATGACGTATGCCAGGATAGGTTGAAGAGGTGTTATGCCTGTTGATTAACGGAGCACAAGGTTTTCAATTGTGATCAATCGCGAGCTAACAAACAACGAATGTAGGATCAACGGCTTCAAATTGGAAACCCTAATGAACCCTAAAACTGAGGTAATTGCATTCATGGCACGTGCATCCATACCATATTTAAATCTTGCAATTATTTATTGTTGTGCCATAATTGCTAATTGCTATTTGTTAAAATTGTTGCTGATTGTTGATTGTTGCTAATTATTAATTAATTGCTACTACGTGGTTAAATGATGACTATGTGATGCATCTCTTCGACACCCTTAACCCGACATGCATATTTAGTGTTTAATTATAGGATGTTGTTTCACTCATATCGCCGAGTTTTATGTTCCATGAAGTTAGAAGAGATGGTTAAAGTAAGGGTCGTGTTAAGGACTTTCTTTGAGATTATGTGGCCATATATAAAGGGATATAAAGATATGGTAAAATTATCGGTTTGAGAAGTCTACATATGAGGTTGAAGAGCTTGGGCTTAGAGGTTGTTGATGAACTACCGAGTTCGTAAATTATATAAGAAGCCGCGCTAATAAATCAAGACCAAGAGGATACTTAAAAGAGAAATCTCATGCAAAGATGATTTGCTTCAGGTAGAATTCAATCATGAGATGAAGTCCAGGATGATATTGGAAGCATAAGGCAAATCGAGGATTTCAAGATTTGATATTGGGGAAAGAGACTCCAGCATTTATCAAGTCACCCTAAAGACAAGGTTCCAATGGTTCGGTGAACGGTACATTGAACATACATATCACGTGCACCAAGCATTCTTCAATTGTTGTTGTATGTGTTTGATGTTTGTTGCTAGTTGACTTTGGGTAACTTTGAGTGCACGATTGCTTTTTGTCATGTGGTAAGATGAGGGTTGAGATTACAATAAGATGAGGGTTGAGATTACAATGGATGCATGAGTCATTATTAGAGACCAACCATTGGAAGCTAGTAGTGGTTCCAATAACAACTTTGAACCGCATGCCGAAGTGATGATAAAAGGCTCATTTGTGTTGGAGAACGGGTGGTGAAAGTTCTTTAACGACTCCACTCATGTTTCCAAGTTGTGGGTGATTTTGGATGGATTCAAACGGTGGGAGTTAAATCACTCTGGACCCCCTCCTATCGTGCGAAAAAGTTCGACCTACTCTTAGTCGGGATCGAGTTCATGTGAAGCTTGAAGTGAGCAAGAGAAACCCCTTCGTGCTTGAAGACCTTTCTTAGGCTAACCCTATCGGGATGTCACAAACCCCCAAACTTGGGTGAATACAGAAGAGCTACTCGTAGTTCTAACTTGAGTGGTTGGACTTGGGAACAGGTCCCTTTTAAGGGGGGAGATTGTTACGTCCCGTTTCTTTGGTGACCCTGGTACAGCGTTGTGAGAGAGTTTAATTCCATATTTTTGTGAATTATATGCTATCACATGCCTTATGTGTCAACGTGAATTTATTTTAAGCGATGTGCGCTTTAGAATTTAATTAAAATATTTGGGCTCAAAAGTCCAATGTTTGAAAAATTAGGGACCTAATTGTAAATTAGGGTTTTTCGACCGTTCTTCAGCTAACTTGAGCTCGGGGATTCGAATTTAAATTTTGACTTGACCATTGGATTTGGTTCGACTATTTGGGTCCAATGGAACAAGCCTCACCTTTCTCTGAAGCCGTTTGAACTGTCTACCGATTTATATTCTAACCGATTGAACCGAACCCATCTTGAACCGAACTGAACCGGTTTCTTGGCCTTAAGAGGATTGAACCCTCCCTCTTTCTTTCATTTATTCATTTCGGTCTCAAGGGGGAAGAAGGTAGAAGATGGCCACTATTCACCCCAACCTTTGAGCTCAAGTTTCGACTCTGTCTCTCGCCCGATCAATGATCCAAGGTAAGCATTAAATTCCTCTCTTCGAGTGCGTCATTTCCCCCCGATTAAATCTCGTTTTTCTTGCTTGTTTTCATGCCTTTGATGAAGATGATGAATAGTACCATAATATGAAAATTTGCTTCCAATGTCTTCATATATGGATTAATTACTCTAAGTTTGAATTATGTTATTCGTATGATCTCTCTCGTCATTTATTCGTTGGATTGCAGCTTGAATTTCTTCCATGGCATCGTGTTTATTAGCTTGATTCTTGAGTTCTAAGTGTGTTTCAGTTGTTAAGTGAGTGATTATATGCATAAAAATGTGGAATTGAATGATTTTGTGGTTATGGTGTTGCCGGCATGAGCCCTTCCTCTTTCTTCTTCTTTTTTCACCATTGTTGATATTCGTTGGATCTTGAAAGCAGGGGAGAGACATGCTTGTGTCTTCCCCAAATCTTTTCTCGAGCCACGGCTATGTCTGGCCGTGGAAATTATTTTGTTAAGCGTCAGACTTGAGACACGGCCGTGTCTCAAGTTAGGCTTTGAGAGAGATACGAAGCTTAATCCCTGTACTGACACACTCCTGTATCTTAGTTTATTCTTGGAGGGAGACACACCCTTGTCTCCCCCTTTTTGTGAGTATATAGGTGTTGTTTCGTCCGATTTTGTTTTATATGCTCGTTTTATGCTTTTATTCCTCCCCGATCATGATCCTAACTTGATTTGTGACATAATATGAGTATGAATTCATGTATTAAGGTTTGTTTTGTATTTATACGTTATGGTTTCAAGTGTTTAAACGTGATCTGTGTTCACATATGGATAAGTGATACCGTAAGTGTTTCATTTACCTTTGTTGCATTAATTGTGCACATAAACTTCTTCTTAACGTGATATATGATATTAAATGAATATGTTAAGTTGTGGTATGACTTCTCTTGCATGAAATATACATGCACATGAGCTTTGTTTACGCGATTGCATCTCTTAAGTGCTTAAAAACATATGATGTGCATCTATGTGGTTCATCCTTGAGCCTAAGTCTTGCATTTTGTCTTCAGTTTGTTCAGGTGCACCCGAGGTGGTGTTTGTCAGCCAAGTTGATTTCGGGGTAGATCATTCGTCGTGTTTTGGCTTCGTCGGTGTAAGGTGAGGTTAGGATATAGTTATACCCTAATGCAATGTGCTCGTTTTCTATGCATGTGACTTATAAGCCCTATGTATAAGTAAATATGTGCGAGGTACGTATTTTGATGGTTTTGCTATACGTTTGAAAGTATAAACGCTATGTATGAGCTTATGTGTGCTTGCTTTTAGATTTGGTATGTATGCATGGGGTAAGTATGTATGTGTGCATGTATAGTACGTAGGTAAGTACATATATGTGTGTGTATAATACATATGCATGTGATACAGGCGATATGTCAAGGTATGCACGTTTGTAGCAGGTTTAGGATTTCATTATGACTTCAACTTGAACTCGACTTGTTGGGGCCCCGGAGACTGTGGGTAAAGAGCACCCGGGATGACCAAGGGGTCTCCGGGCAATCCTCCTGTGGTAGTCTCCACTTGATAACTTGATAAGGATGTACCAAAACCCACCAGGAGGTTTGGTTGGGGGATGAAGTCCTGAAGGTTGGAGAAGCATTGAGCACTCCCATCATGTAGCATCCCTATACGTAGAGATGCCACACCCCCGCACTATAGGTCGATCCTTATACGAAATGGGTAATTCGTACTTGAACTAACCTATAACGAACGGGTGACAAATGAAAGAAACAAGCTAGCTAGGCGGGACAAACCCTCAAATCAAATACCACAATGCATAAGAAATAAAGCGGAAGCATGCTATATTATCGATCATTTGTCAAGTAAACCATATTCTAATCTCACATATCAATACATTATCATCTCCCAAAATACATAACATGTGATATTAATGTCAAAATAACGACACATGAAAGTGTAGTGTGCTAGACTCGACTGGAAGACAAGACACGACTCTGACTCTCGCCTAGCACGCACCTGCAAAACACTGAAAGGTGGAGGCGTCAGTCTATGAATGACTGAGTGAGGGGCATAAATATATATAAGCACAAGTAACATGCAAGTTATAACCTCGGGTAAAACTTTTAAAATAAAAGTAATATAAGTTCAAGAATGAAATATTCATCGCCCCAGATTACAACTATCAAGTTTAATAAGTTCATTCAGTCAATTCCCTTCAATACGTGGCCCAGAGAGTGAGGGCAATTCTCCAACCTTACCCCAATAATGTGTTGGAAAACACGAATCAGAAAGCAGCGGAAATTTAAAATTTTTCCAACAAAAGGACCTTGAACTCGCAATCGTGTATCCAAATTCGAAGGAATAAGAAACTTACTTTCTTAATTGTCTTTCTTGAAGCGTTTCAAGCCACCCAAGAACGCTCTTCTTGCGGCTTGATCCCCTCTCCTTGGTAAAGCTTGAATCTTCAAACTTCTAACTTGAAGTCTCTAGAGATAGTCCACCAACTTGATCACAATCTAACTAGTAAGGATGCTAGTTCTCTAGTTAGTGTTTAGGCTTAACCTAGGGTTTATTTTATCTTCGAGAAAGGATAGTGTTCAACACATGAACCAAAAGAATTCTCAATTAGGCCTAAGGGGAGCTCGAGCTCCCCTATTTATTAGAAGCGGAGGACCGAAAATCCTAGTCCTTATGGGCTAGGGTTTTGGTCTCTCTCTTTCCTATTACTTGATCATCAAGTAACTTTGACTTTGACTTTGAATTCAAATCCAAATCAACTTTCAAGAGAGCTAAAATATCCAAAATATTTTTGGATAATTTTATACTTTATTTATTTAAAATAAATAACTTATTTTTATCTAATTAATTAATTCGTAATTAATTAACTAGATTATTTTTCTCCAAAATAAGACTTTCTTTTTAATTCAAAAATTAAACCAAAGTCTATTAAATAATTAACAAATTAATTATTTAATATTCAATTAAATAGTCACGTGTGGCACACGTGTCACAATGACACGTGTCCAGTCACGTGACCCACGCGTGTGGTTTCACACGTGTGGAACCCTCTAGGCCCGATTAACTCGTTTAATCATTTTTAAGCCTCAACTCATGTAACCAAGTTGTTGTGTGTGACCCTCTAGGTTCTCAATTCAATTAGCAGTGACCCTAATTAATTAATTCACTAATTAATTAATCAGTCCACAGATTAAACGACTATAGTCTAGCAACAGGTGTTTAAGCCCTAGCTGAATTGGAATGTTCGGATTCGACAGAACCTTTAAGTCATTAATTCATGTGAGATACAATCCTCCTACTTACTATCTCTCAACCAAGATCTAGGGTAAGGGAATAATCAGAACCCTAATAATCCGGTCTTAAAGCTAAGTGCATTTCATATCCATTTGATCTCAATCCAAGAAACCCTTTTCTTGATGTCTTGATCTACTGCCTTGGCCAAGGACTCCATATGGCATATGAATGACTTACACAATAAGAGATCACCTTGCAAATGCAAGTGTAGGTCCTTTCTTGATTCTCATTCACTTTCATGAATCACTTGTGCAGCCCCAACATAAGCCTTGAATCAGTTGTCTAAGGCGACACCCTTTAAAGCTTATACCTAAGACTACAGAGTTAACTCATAAAGTGACAAGGAACCTCAAGTCTTAAGGATCAATTAATCACATCAATGACTCGTGAGATATTTCTTAATCTGGAAGTTTCCATTTCCTAAAATAGAAACTTCCTTTCCCATTTAGGAATGTTCTCACACAGGGCACCTCAGTGAACTTACTTATTGAAGTAAGCACCCTCATGTATCACGCACGTATCAACTATACACTTTGCACCTCTATGAAACAAGGTGGTCCTTCTTAAGGGCGTGATCCCACAAGCAAGCCTTAGAGGAGTCAGGCTGACACTCCCACTGTTTGTAGGACTCATGGGCTTGGAGTATTTTACTAATCATGACTTATGTGATATAGGGCTCGTTTCATGAACCATTTCACCTAAATGGTAGAGTCCTAAAGTCATCAGGATTAGGGGAGTTCTCATACATGCACAACTAAAGTAAACGCATACCAAACAAGAGCATATAAAGAAGTGTTGCCTTGATTCGTTATTTCATTCAAAGATTGTATGTGATTATTATAAGGAAAATTACAAAGCGGATATACAATCGGCTTTCTAGGGCACTATTCCTAACAATCTCCCACTTGCCCGTCAAAGCCATTCTGAAGCTACTCTAAGTCCCATCTTCTGGAGATGACCTTGGAAAGCTTCTCGACTAAGGGGTTTAGTAAGTGGATCTGCCACGTTCTCTGCTGATGTGACCCTCTCAATTTGCACATCTCCTCTTTTGATAATATCACGGATTAGGTGATACTTCCTCATAATGTGCTTGGTCCGTTGGTGAGATCTTGGTTCTCTTGCGTGAGCAACCGCCCTAGTGTTGTCACAAAACACAGAAATGGGGTCTTTCATGCTAGGAACAACATTCAACTCTTGAATGAAGTTTCTAATCCAAACACCTTCCTTAGCTGCATCATTTGCAGCTAAGTATTCGGCCTCAGTGGTCGAATCTGCAGTGGTCGTTTCCTTGGAACTCTTCCAACTCACTGCTCCGCCGTTTAGGCAGAAAATGTATCCTGACATTCATCTAAGTCTGATGCAAAGCTTGCATCGCAGTATCCTTCGACAGTAAGATCTTTCAGACCTCCGTAAACTAAGAATAAATCTTTAGTACTCTTCAAGTACTTAAGAATATTCTTCACGGCAGCCCAGTGACCATCTCCAGGGTCAGACTGGAAACGACTTGTTACACTAAGTGCATAAGCCACATCCGGTCGAGTACATAACATTGCATACATTATGCTACCTATTGCTGATGCATAAGGTGTATGAGTCATTCTTTCCTTCTCAAGGTTAGTCTTAGGACACATCTTCTTAGAAAGACATGTTCCTACACTCATAGGAAAGTTCTTAACCTTTGCTGACTCCATATTGAATCTCTTCAATACTTTATCTATGTACATCGACTGTGATAGTCCTATTAACCTTCTAGATCTATCTCGATAGATTTTAATTCCAAGGATATAGGACGCATCACCAAGATCTTTCATCTCGAATTGGTTCGATAACCATAACTTAGTTACTTTCATGTCATCCTTCGAATTCCCAATAAGAAGGATGTCATCAACATAAAGTACTAAGAATTGCACTGAGGTCTCCAATTCCTTTCTATACACACAGGACTCATTCGAGATTTGAATGAACCCAAACGCTTTGACTGATTCATCAAATCGAATGTTCCAATTCCTAGAAGCCTGTTTCAATCCATAGATTGATCTTTGGAGTTTGCAAACCTTTTGCTCACTCCCACTGGATGTGAAACCTATGGGTTGCTCCATATAAATGTCTTTATCAATGTCACCATTGAGAAAAGTAGTTTTTACATCCATTTGCCATATCTCATAGTCATAATATACAGCAATGGCAAGCATGATCCGAATAGACTTTTGCATTGCAACTGGTGAAACGGTTTCATCAAAGTCCACACCGGGTCTTTGAGTGAATCCTTTTGCAACCAGTCTTGCTTTGTAGGCTGCAATGCTTCCATCAACTCCAAGCTTTCTCTTAAAAATCCATTTGCAACCTATGGGTTTGACCCCATCAGGCAAATCTACCAAGGTCCAAACTTGGTTGGAGTTCATGGAGTCCATTTCGGATTTCATGGCTTCTTTCCACTGTTCAGAGTCAGAATCTGAAAGTGCCTCCTCATATGTTAAAGGATCACTATCCTTTTGAGAGATTTCATGAAAGAATCCATACCATCTCTCCGGCTGTCTAGGAGTGCGTTCAGAACGCCTTAGAGGAGGATTTTCGTGTATATCAAAATTCGTGATTGGTCGTTCTTGATCAGAAGGGGACGTTTCTTCAGTGGGTGGCGTGGGGTCACTTTGTACTTCCTCTAATTCTATGATCTTTCCTTTCTTTTCTTTAAGGAACGGTTCCTCAAGAAACGTGGCATTTCTGGAAACAAACACCTTTTGCTCAGATTGATCATAGAAGTAGTATCCTATGGATTCCTTAGGATAACCTACCAAGTAGCAAAAGTTAGAACGAGATTCTAACTTATCTCCCACTGTCCTCTTCACGTAAGCAGGACAACCCCAAATTCTTAAGTAAGAATAACTAGGGATTTTACCATGCCACATTTCATAGGGCGTTTTAGGGACTGACTTAGAGGGAACTAGATTCAAAATCTTTGCTGCACTTTCTAGGGCATAACCCCAGAAAGAAGGTGGTAAGTCAGTGAAAATCATCATGGAACGAACCATATCAAGTAGAGTTCGATTCCTTCTCTCAGAAACTCCATTAAGCTGAGGAGTTCCCGGAGGAGTCCACTGAGAGATAATACCATTATCTTTGAGATGATTAAGGAATTTTTCACTAAGATATTCGCCTCCTCGATCAGATCGAAGTGCTTTGATCTTGTGACCAGTTTGGTTCTCAACCTCCTTTTGAAATTCTAAGAATTTTTCAAAAGCTTCAGATTTATACTTCATTAAGTATACATAACCATACCGACTATAGTCATCAGTAAAGGTTATGAAATACTGATGATTGTTTCTAGTGCTTATACTAAGCGGTCCACAAACATCAGTATGGATCAAATCCAATACCTTAGTGGCACGTTCCACAGTTCCTTTAAAAGGAACTTTGGACATTTTTCCTTTGAGACAGGATTCGCAAGAAGTTAACTCTTTGAGATCATTTTCAGATAATGATCCTAAAGTGTTTATCTTGCTAATTCTGTTCTTGGAAATGTGTCCTAATCTAGTGTGCCATAAGGGAGCTGAAACTTTGTCATCTCTCTTACGTTTTGTTTCTCGTTGTATATTCATAATATTGATATTCTGAGTTAGATAAAGTCCATTACTTTGAGTACCGTGTGAACGAAAGAGTTGTTCCGTTTGATAAAGTATTTACCATTCTTAATATAAGTTTCATAACCTTCACAATCTAAAATTGGAACTGAAATTATATTACGAATAATGCTCGGTACATAAAGGACTTTATTTAATACTAACTCAAAACCACCTAAATCTAATCTAATTGTGCCAAAAGCTCGAGCTTCAACGTTTGAGCCATCGCCGATCTTCAAGACACATTCTCCTTCTTTGAGTTATTGGACTTCACTTAGCATCTGTACATCATTACAGATATGAGTTCCACAACCGGTATCAAGTACCCAAGAACTAGAATTAATAGAAAGATTTACTTCAACGAGAAAGATACCTTTCTTTAGAGTAGCCTTGTACTCTATGCAGTTTCTCCTCCAATGTCCCGCTTTGCCACAATGGAAGCAAACATCCTCTTTCTGATCACGCTTCTTCTTTTGGGCCTTCCCCTTCGAAACGCCACCAGTGGGCCTAAGGGGTTTCTTCTTCTTCTTTTGGGCTTTCTTGCCTTACCTTTAGAAGGCCCAGAAGAGGAAGATGGAGCATTCACCATCAAAACCTTATTGTCCTTCTTGATCGTGCTCTCAGCAGTCACAAGCTGACTAATCAGCTCAGCTACAGTAGCACCAGCATGATTCATATTGAAGTTAAGGACAAATAGGTTGAATGATGGTGGGAGCGAAGCTAACAACAAATCCACTGAAAGCTCATCTTTCAGTGGCATGTCCATGGAGGCAAGTTTCTCAGTAAGGGCGAGAAACTTGAGTCCATATTCATGGACACTTGAACCTTCCCTCATTCTTAAGTGGAACAATTCCTTTGAAGTGTTATACCTTGTAACACGTTCATGAGGGCGGTAAAGTTGCTCTAAGTGGTCGTATATCTCCCAAGCGAATTCCATGGCCTCATGTTGCCTTTGCAAGTCCGGAGACATGTTAGCCAACATAAGGCAACGGGCTTGGAGATTATCATCCTTCCACTTCTGAATCGCGTCCCGCTCGGCCCGAGTGGGAGCCTCCCCTTCGGGACTAGGCTCCCCTTCGAAGAGAACATAAGTTCTCTTCTCAGAATCTAAAATGATTGTTAGATTCCTCAGCCAATCAGAATAGTTAGGACCAGTCAACTTGTTTGACTCGAGGATCGATACAAGAGGGTTTTTGGTTGCCATTTCAAAACACGTAGAGAATTACAGAATCTACGACCTAAATGGTAAAACAGAGAACTAGTGAGCATGCTGAATTATAACGATATACAAAAGATAAAGTCTTTAATCTAATGTAGCTCCCACTGGTTTTCAAAGATCTATAATTCCCAAAGATCTAAGAGGAACACGTTTCCCAATGGGTACTAAGATCCTAGGCATTTTACCTCGAACCCACGACTCGCGGACATTCTAAGTAAGAACCCTAGGTAGGGACAACTTACCAATTCTAACACCTTTAGAACTCTTAGTAATTGTTTTTGCATCACCTATCTTTCAATATGGACCCACGACTCGTGCGACATCCATATTTACTTAGGTGTTAAGCTAGACCCATCAATCATAAGATCATGACCAAAACTTAGTTCGAACGACCCACGACTCGGGGACATCGCCATGCCAAAATTGATCAGGAAATATTGATCATTTAAAATGATCAATTAGGTAACTAAGAACTAATAAGCTCCACTAGCTATCCCACGACTCGTGGACAATAACTAGCTTCACTTACTAAACTTAAAACCTATTGATGGAATGCTAGGAATTTAATTCAAAATTTGCACCTAAAATTAAACACCTATTTGTTCGAAATTAGCTTAATATTTAACGGGAATTTTCGAATCAACCGGAGAGTTGTCTGGTTCGACCTCACCAACATATATGTTATCCAATTTTATTAGTCTCGATTAATGCAAGTACACTTAAATGCATTTCAAACAAGCACATAAACAGATAACATGTCCTAGCATGATACTAACATGTAATGATCATGGGTTCTACCTATCTTATGCGTGATATGTGGGAGCCACTCCACAATCACAAGTTCTAACATACATGCCACATAAACAGTTTAAATCACATAGGGGAAAGCGGTAACAAAATACGAGCCCTATCTCTATTACATTTTTACAATTGAGATTCTCCTCCCTAACATTTTGAGGGGTCTTCACTTATGGCCTCCTTGTTACTTGAATGTGGTCCATCTTACTCCATGGGTGCATTGTCTCCAAAATGAAAATAAAACCTCACCACCTATCTCTACTCTCAAATTACAATAAAAAAAAAGACATAAAGTAATAAGGCTCAATCTTCATATTGGCCTTAGACAATTGCACGGGGCATACCCACACCTCAAAAACAGTAATATGGAAAGCCACATAATAAATCACATAACAGCACGCACATAAGTGAGGCTCCAACCTCAATTGAAAAACGCAACTATAGGGCTCCAACCCCAATTTAAACCATCCATGTGCATAAATTAAAACCATACATAAGTCTAAACCCATTATCACCTAATATGCTTTTGCGAGAATTTAAATTTACCCAATAAATTAAAATTCCCGTTTCAAGTCTTAATGACTTAAAACACGACTTCATGCGAGTCTTATTTATAACAGTTTTCAATAAATCCCAAATTAACAAAAACAAATAAAATTCCAATTAATTTATGAAAATTAATAATTTTATCAAAGATGTATTTTCCCAAAATATAAACCGTTTCAATTTCTCAAAAATCCCAATTAAGTTTTATTCAAAAATTAAAATAAATATTCAAAAATAAAATTTTAAAATTAAAATAAAAAATTGGGATTGGATTACACGAAATACGAAAACACGGATTACGAAAACAATGGGACCCGTAAGCAAAAGATCTGCGCGCCTTTGCGCACAGCATTTCGCGTGTTCGTAATCCAGGCTTTTCGTTTTGTGTTTTCGTTCAAAAGCAAAACCAATCCAAGAAATCCAAAAACAGTTTATACAGTTTCAAATCTAAAATAGTTTTCAAAAATTAAATTTTGCAAAAACCAATTTTTAGAAACTTTCAGGAAAAAATACAGTTTCGTAATTCAACCTTTCTAAAACAATTACAAATACTCAATCGCATCAAGCCTAAGAATTTCTACTAAATTCAGAATAATAGAGACGAATCAGAAACACGATTAACGAGGTAGCTCTGATACCACTTGTTGGAAAACACGAATCAGAAAGCAGCGGAAATTTAAAATTTTTCCAACAAAAGGACCTTGGACTCGCAATCGTGTATCCAAATTCGAAGGAATAAGAAACTTACTTTCTTAATTATCTTTCTTGAAGCGTTTCAAGCCACCCAAGAACGCTCTTCTCGCGGCTTGATCCCCTCTCCTTGGTAAAGCTCGAATCTTCAAACTTCTAACTTGAAGTCTCTAGAGATAGTCCACCAACTTGATCACAATCTAACTAGTAAGGATGTTAGTTCTCTAGTTAGTGTTTAGGCTTAACCTAGGGTTTATTTTATCTTGGAGAAAAGATGGTGTTCAACACATGAACCAAAAGAATTCTCAATTAGCCCTAAGGGGAGCTCGAGCTCCCCTATTTATTAGAAGGGGAGGACCGAAAATCCTAGTCCTTATGGGCTAGGGTTTTGGTCTCTCTCTTTCCTATTACTTGATCATCAAGTAACTTTGACTTTGACTTTGAATTCAAATCCAAATCAACTTTCAAGAGAGCTAAAATATCCAAACTATTTTTGGATAATTTTATACTTTATTTATTTAAAATAAATAACTTATTTTTATCTAATTAATTAATTCGTAATTAATTAACTAGATTATTTTTCTCCAAAATAAGACTTTCTTTTTAATTCAAAAATTAAACCAAAGTCTATTAAATAATTAAAACATTAATTATTTAATATTCAATTAAATAGACACGTGTCCAGTCACGTGACCCACGCGTGTGGTTTCACACGTGTGGAACCCTCTAGGCCCGATTAACTCGTTTAATCATTTTTAAGCCTCAACTCATGTAACCAAGTTGTTGTGTGTGACCCTCTAGGTTCTCAATTCAATTAGCAGTGACCCTAATTAATTAATTCACTAATTAATTAATCAGTCCACAGATTAAACGACCATAGTCTAGCAACAGGTGTTTAACCCCTAGCTGAATTGGAATGTTCGGATTCGACAGAACCTTTAAGTCATTGATTCATGTGAGATACAATCCACTACTTACTATCTCTCAACCAAGATCTAGGGTAAGGGAATAATCAGAACCCTAATAATCCGATCTTAAAGCTAAGTGCATTTCATATCCATTTGATCTCAATCCAAGAAACCCTTTTCTTGATGTCTTGATCTACTGCCTTGGCCAAGGACTCCATATGGCATATGAATGACTTACACAGTAAGAGATCACCTTGTAAATGCAAGTGTAGGTCCTTTCTTGATTCTCATTCACTTTCATGAATCATTTGTGCAGCCCCAGCATAAGCCTTGAATCAGTTGTCTAAGGCGACACCCTTTAAAGCTTATACCTAAGACTACAGAGTTAACTCATAAAGTGATAAGGAACCTCAAGTCTTAAGGATCAATTAATCACATCAATGACTCGTGAGGTATTTCCTAATCTGGAAGTTTCCATTTCCTGAAATAGAAACTTCCTTTCCCATTTAGGAATGTTCTCACACGGGGCACCTCAGTGAACTTACTTATTGAAGTAAGCACCCTCATGTATCACGCACGTATCAACTATACACTTTGCACCTCCATGAAATAAGGTGGTCCTTCTTAAGGGCGTGATCCCACAAGCAAGCCTTAGAGGAGTCAGGTTGACACTCCCACTGTCTGTAGGACTCATCGGCTTGGAGTATTTTACTAATCATGACGTATGTGATATAGGGCTCATTTCATGAACCACTTCACCTAAATGGTAGAGTCCTAAAGTCATCAGGATTAGGGGAGTTCTCATACATGCACAGCTAAAGTAAACGCATACCAAATAAGAGCATATAAAGAACTGTTGCCTTGATTCGTTATTTCATTCAAAGATTGTCTGTGATTATTATAAGGAAAAGTACAAAGCGGCTATACAATCGGCTTTCTAGGGCACTATTCCTAACATAATGAACATAACATGCTTGTTTAATTATCAAGTGATCATACAGTTTATTATAGTGCACAAGTAGCAATTTCATGAACTCCTTTCCCTCCAGGTGATGGTGGGTTTGCAAGTCCCTAACCATCCATGCTACGTACGTCAGGAACATAACTCCCACTTTCGGGATTTCTTCCTCCACCAAACCTCCTGGTGGATTCAGAGGTAATCCCAAATGATGAAGGGAGTGCAGAGTTACCCGTCAGCCCTATGCTTTCCCAGTTGGCTCATACACTAGCCCTCGGGCCCAAAGTGAATGATCATGCTTACTCGCCAATACACTATCACGATAACATGCTATAGGACTTGCTTGCAATTACTTGAGAGTTTAGAAATGATTGTAAATAAATATATATACCTTTTGGCTTGAAATTCCACATAAGGGGTATATGGTTCTATGTAACTAGTAATTAAACCTCACCTTTTACCGATAAAATACAAGTAAGACACGGCCTACGGAGCCTGGTCCTCATCATGGGGAAGCTGGTCTGTGCAAGAAAGACATGTGTAAGTGAGACTTGACTCCAAATGGACCAAATATGATGAACGGAGAAAATGCAACGAGATGATGAGCAAAACCCAATGTAGCATGAAAATATCTTGTTTTGACATGTAATCGATCATATAATCACAAATTGGGGTCAATAAAATCATTGGGTTAAAATGTGAATTTCATAATTTTTGGCAGAAACTTTTGTTCTGTCACAGCCCTGGGAACGGCCTTTCCGGATTTCAGTTCATTATGGGAAGGGCCGTTCCCATGGCCCTCCGAAAACGTCCCGGCGCTTTTAAATTGAAATGGTGACTTTACTGGGAACGGCCCTTCCGGCTCAAAGGCCAAAATGGGAACGTCTGTTCCCATGCGCGCCCCGGCTTTGGTTCAAAGGAGTGGGAACGATAGTTCCCAGAATGAACTGGGGACAGGAAGGGCCATTCCCGCTCCTCTGTAATTGCAGAAACATAGCAAAAGAGGGGAGAGCTTCGGGTCAAAATCAACAACAACAAAACTTCAAGTTTCAATCATATAATTGCAATATTTCTGGATATTAACATGTATACATGTTCAATATGTAATAAAGCTTCATATAAACACTTAATTCACACATAATCATCAAGAATCATCACTTCCAAACTCATGCATGAATTCATCATCTAAGCTCAAATCTTCCAAGAATTCATGCATCAATCTATGGAAAATTCATGTATTCATGTAGCAAACACCAAATAATCCATTTATTTCAGGAATTAACAAACCCTAGCTTCCATGAAAATCATCAAAGATCACATACTCATGCATACACCTACCTTGTATGAAAATAAATGGAGGAAGAAGATGATTGTGGTTCAAAGCTTGAATTTTCTTGGGAGTTATATACACCATACTCCCCTGTGTTAGGTGAAATGGGCACAAAAAACCCTGTGTTTTCAAAATATTTGCATGCCGAACCTTGAAAATTTTTGGTGTTGGTAAAACACTAATTTTCTCTATTCATTGGACGTAAAATGACTAATTTACCCTTTCATATTCTAATATATATCATCTCACATCTCTCTACATACCTTTTTTTATACTTGTTTATAGGTTTCTTTATGTAATTTTTATCTTTATACAGAGTTTTGGTCCATATAAAAAAAGGGTTTCGGTGCATATAAAAAAGTATTGAACAATATAGAGAGATTTGATATAATGTATATTAAAATATAAAAGGGTAAATTAGTTATTTCGGGTCCACTGAATAGACAAAATTAGTGTTCTACCAACACCAAAAATTTTTAGGGTTCGGCAGGCAAATATTTTGAAAACACAGGGTTTTCTGTGTTAATTTTTGTAACACAGGGTTTTTTGTGCCCATTTCACCTAACACAGGGGGTATGGTGTATATAACTCTTTTCTTGGAAAACTTGGTTGAATTCAACAAAATCTTTTCTCCTTGGATTGAAGGTTTGGTTCGTTGAGAGAAGAAGCAAATTGTGGGATGAGAGCTTTGTTGGAAATGAAATGGAAACATGAAGAAGCCATTTACGTGAATCACCAATCTTGATTTTGATGAAATAATCAAATTGTAATTTAGTCCCTCAAGTATATAAGTCATGCAATCAAGGATGAAGGTTTGGCAATTAATCCAATTAGGTCAAAAAAGTGTTTATGCAATCTAGTCCTTGAATTTTAAATAATGATCATGTAGGGACAATTTGACAATTAAATCACGTTTGGCAATTATTTCATGTAATAAACATTTTCAAGTCATGAAATAAATTCTCAATTTGACATGATTTCATATAATTTCATGCAAGTATGTTGAATTACAATCCCCCCCCCCCCCTTCTCCCCTTAAGAGGACCTGGTCCCCAGGTCCACTATCGAGTTTAAAATTTTAAAACAAGCGATGAGAGAGCCCCGTCTCTCAGACAAGCAATGAGAGAACCCCGTCTCTCAAGCAAGCAATGAGAGAACCCCGTCTCTCAACAGGTAACGAGAGAACCCCGTCTCTCACGTACACAAGATAACAATCCAGGAAAATAATTTTGGAAACATTTATCACATAAGGAGCAAGTATAGTCATGTCGATCACATTAATTTATCCTCCATAAAGAAACAAATTGTTACTAGCAAGAAATTATAAGCAATAATAAAATCCATGATGCTCGTGATATGCATGTTTAAGTGTACCGTTCACCGTTGCTTATGTCATGGATGTAATTGATACCTTTGGCTACCACATTCGGATTAGCATTGACATTTTGCATTTCTCTCGCTAGATTATACGCACGAGCCTAAACTAGTGGCCTCTCACCCCCGGCCGTCAATTCTCGTCGCTTCGATGTTTGCTTGGTGCTCATTGCTCCCGCATCGCATACATAAGTTCAAACGCTTCTGACAAGCCTCAAAAGTATAGTTATCACGTCCACAATAAGCACAAAGAGGCTTCCCTGACTGTGATGGAAATGCCGTGGTAGGAGTATCTTCCGATGTCGATCTAGCAATTTGGGACTTCTTCTTTTTAGGTCTCTCCTGAGATGGCAGGATCGAATCAGTAATAGACCTTTTTATTGCATTAGAACCTTGTCCTGATCCTGAAACTGGGGTCTCTTCGAAGCGAGGAATAATTCTTCTTGCATTCACTAAGTCTTCAACTTTCAAAGCTTTTGTAGTAACGTTAGCCCACGTACTTGTGTTAACCGCTTCCAAGGCGATCTGGATATCCAGTCGGAGTCCTTGTACAAATTGTATTGCCTTATGAAAATCATCACTCACTATATTGGGTGCATAGCGAGATAATCTTTCAAACTCTGCGATGTACTCAGCAACAGATCTCCCTCCTTGCTTCAGTTCAGTGAACTTCTTCAACCTACGGGTGCGAGAGGCTGGTGGAATGAATTTGTTCTTAAATTCTTTGACTAACACCTCCCAAGTAATAGCTTCCCCGGCGGCATCTAACACAATCTTAGTACTCTCCCACCAGGAATAAGCCTCGCCCTGGCTCAGAGTGATAGTGCAACGAGCTTTCTCCCGAGAATCACAAGGAATAAGCTCCCAGATTCTTTCCACTTCCTTTAGCCACATCTCTGCTTGGATATCGTTACCCTTATAGAACTTCGGAGGATACTGATTCTGAAACTCCCGAAGTATAGCAGAAATAGGTGCCTCTGGTGGTACTGGTGGCGCAGGTGGTGCTGGAGGCACATAATCCCTAAGTCTCTGATCAATCAAACCAACTACTGCATTCATGAAATCTTGTGGCTGAGCAGGAGGGGGTGGAGGTGGATGAGCATGAGGAGAATGATCATGGCGGTGTCTCCTGTGCTCGGGAGAGTGCTCACGATGAGGTCAGCCTCGAGGCATCCTGTAGATAAAACACTAGATATGCAAGTTGGATTAGGGGATGCTAATGAACATAATTAAGATCATAAGATGCAAGTAGAACACATAATTCACATAATTCTTCAAGTTCAAATAGTTTCAATTAGTTCCATATAAGATACAAGACTCTCAATTTATCAAATAATCATATGCCGTTCGACCTAGACTCACGAGACACGACACTAGAACCTCGGTTTTGCAATCGGGCTCTGATACCACTTAAGATGTAGTAGCATCCCTATACGTAGAGATGCCACACCCCCGCACTATAGGTTGATCCACATACAAAATGGGTAATTCGTACATGAACTAACCTATAATGAACGGGTGACAAATAAAAGAAACAAGCCAGCTAGGCGGGACTAACCCTCAAATCAAATACCACAATGTATAAGAAATAAAGCGGAAGCATGCTATATTATCGATCAGTTGTCAAGTAAACCATATTCTAATCTCACATATCAATACATTATCATCTCCCAAAATACATAACATGTGATATTAATGTCAAAATAACGATACATGAAAGTGTAGTGTGCTAGACTCGACTGGAAGACAAGACACGACTCTGACTCCCGCCTAGCATGCACCTGCAAAACACTGAAAGGTGGAGACTTCAGTCTATGAAAGACTGAGTGAGGGGCATAAATATATATAAGCACAAGTAACATGCAAGTTATAACCTCGGGTAAAGCTTTTAAAATAAAAGTAATATAAGTTCAAGAATGAAATATTCATCACCCGAGATTACAACTATCAAGTTTAATAAGTTCATTCAGTCAATTCCCTTCAATAGCTGGCCTAGCGAGTGAGGGCAATTCTCCAACCTTACCCCAATAGTGAACACTATATGCTTGTTTAATTATCATGTGATCATACAGTTTATTATAATGCACAAGTAGCAATTTCATGAACTCATTTCCCTCCAGGTGATGGTGGGTTTGCAAGTCCCTAACCATCCATGCTACGTACGTCAGGAACATGACTCCCACGTACTGGATTTCTTCCTCCACCAAACCTCCTGGTGGATTCAGAGGTAATTCCAAATGATGAGGGGAGTGCAGAGTTACCCGTCAGCCCTATGCTTTCCCCGGTTGGCTCATATACTAGCCCTCGGGCCCAAAGTGAATGATCATGCTTACTCGCCAATACACTATCACGATAACATGCTACAGGACTTGCTTGCGATTACTTGAGAGTTTAGAAATGATTGTAAATAAATATATATACCTTTTGGCTTGAAATTCCACATAAGGGTTATATGGTTCTATGTAACAAGCAATTAAACCTCACCTTTTACCGGCAAAATACAAGTAAGACACGGCCTACGGAGCCTGCTCCTCATCACGGGGAAGCTGGTCTGAGCAAGAAAGACATGTGTACGTGAGACTTGACTCTAAAGGGACCAAATATGACGAATGACGAAAATGCAACGAGCTGATGAGCGAAACCCAATGTAGCATGAAAATATCTTGTTTTGAAATGTAATTGATCATATAATCATAAATTGGGGTCAATAAAATCATTGGGTTAAAATGTGAATTTCATAATTTTTGGCAGAAACTTTTGTTCTGTCACAGACCTAGGAACAGCCGTTCCGGGTTTCAGTTCATTATGGGAAGGGCCGTTCCCATGGCCCTTCGAAAATAACCCTGTGCTTTTAAATTGAAATGACGACTTTGCTGGGAACGGCCCCTTCGGCTCAAAGGCCAAAATGGGAACGGCCATTCCCATGCGTGCGGCGGCTTTGGTTCAAAGGAGTGGGAACGACCGTTCCCAGAATGAACTGGGGATGAGAAGGGTCGTTCCTGCCCCTCTGTAATTACAGAAACATAGCAGAACAGGGAGAGCTTCGGGACAAAATCAACAACAACAAAACTTCAAGTTTCAATCATATAATTGCAAGAATTCTGGAGATTAACATGTATACATGTTCAATATGTAATAAAGCTTCATATAAACACTTAATTCACACATAATCATCAAGAATCATCACTTCCAAATTCATGCATGAATTCATCATCTAAGCTCAAATCTTCCAAGAATTCATGCATCAATCTATGGAAAATTCATGTATTCATGTTGCAAACAACAAATAATCCAGTTATTTCATGAATTCACAAACCCTAGCTTCCATGAAAATCATCAAAGATCAGATACTCATGCATACACCCACCTTGTATGAAAATAAATGGAGGAAGAAGATGATTGAGGTTCAAAGCTTGAATTTTCTTGGAAAACTTGGTTGAATTCAATAAAATCTTTTCTCCTTAGCTTGAAGGTTTGGTTCGGTGAGAGGAGAAGCAAATTGTGGGATGAGAGCTTTGTTGGAAATGAAATGGAAACATGAAGAAGCCATTTACGTGAATCACCAATCTTGATTTTGATGAAATAATCAAATTGCAATGTAGTCCCTCAGGTATATAAGTCATGCAATCAAGGATGAAGGTTTGGCAATTAATCCAATTAGGTCTAAAAAGTGTTTATGCAATCTAGTCCTTGAATTTTAAATAATGATCATGTAGGGACAATTTGACAATTAAATCACGTAATAAACATTTTCAAGTCATGAAATAAATTCTCAATTTGACATGATTTCATATAATTTAATGCAAGTATGTTGAATTATAATTTATAAAATCACAATGAAACATAAGAGATTAGTAAATGAAAACCGGGGCGTTACACATCATCTGCTTGGATGGTTAGGGTCGCGCAACCCTTCCATCACCCTGAGAAGAGGTTGGTATGTCTTGACTTGATTTGGTATGTCTGTTTTGTTTGTTTGTCTGTCTTGATAATTTATGCCTTGGGAGTAATGTTGGTTTGAACTAGTACCAGCCGAGTCTTGTTACGTGTGTCTTAAGTTCGTGAAACGAGGGTAGATTTATAAATTAAGATAAAATTTGAAATATTTTTAAACTAATAAAATGTGCTTTAAATTTATACTAAATTTGACTTGTTATGAACGTACAGTTTGATATATGTAATTTAAGCTTTGTTTTGCTTTGTCTTGTCAAGTCACCCTATATATATATATATATTATCACAGGCAAAAGTTTTGGAGTGCAAAAACTAATCCCGGATTCACGAACATCTACTTTTGAACGTGCTTTGCTCTGTATATATGTATAGTGTATGTGTGTTAACCCCTCACTCAGTCAGTGTGACTGACCCCTCCCCTATCCTTGTTTTTAGCTTTGCAGGTTTTGCTTTGGGTTCGAACTAGGCGGTGTGCGTCATTCTTTGGAATCCGTTTCGAATTGGGTTTTTTTGTTTAAGTTCGAGTCCTTGCATTTACATTTGTAAATTGTATAAGTTTGTTTGATTCAATCGCACGTTTGTACAAATATGTACTGCTAAATTTTATATTTTAATTTGGGATAGGTTTCTAGGGATAGTATGAACCCGTTTATAATTATGATTTATGTTTATAAATTGATTTTCGGGGATTAGGTATCTATGCTAGTTGAACCCATCACTTGCTTATGTTTAAATTTTGTATGATTTACGCTTCCGCACTTGTATTTGTTGTTTGAACTTAGAAGTCAGGGTCTACTTCTCACCTAGCTTAGGTGTGAGTTTGTCTATCACTCGTTCGCCTCTGCTTGGTTCATGTACAGGCTTGTTATCTCGTATGTGGATTGGGCTTAGGTGCGGGGGATGTGGTGACCCACCATGCGGGGTGCTACACAAGCTCTTGGACCTGCGATATTAGGATTTGGAAGGGTGCTTCAACAGGGAAATACAGCTGTAAATCAGCTTATGGCTTCCTGAGACCACATCATGGTAATACGGATGGCTCATGGAAGCTCATATGGAATAGTCTGATTCCAAGTAAGATCAAATGCCTACTTTGACAGATTAACCATGGCAGTTTAATGTGCAATGCTTTGCGCAAGGACCGGCACATGACGGAGACCGCCAGATGTGATAAGTGTGGCGCGGACCGAGAAGATGCACTCCACATCCGGAAGATGTGCCCCGCAACAAATTTAATCTGGAGACATGTGATTGAACCAAGAGATTGGGCCAAGTTCCAGGGTATACCGGAAATAGGGTGGATGGGAAATGTTTGGAAGGAGCAGCTCTGGAATGTCCTAGCACCGAACTGCGAGTGAAAGTACTTATTTCTAGTAGGGATTTAGGAAATCTGGAAGGCTAGAAATCGTTGGTGCTACGAACACAAAAGATTACCAGTGAACGTGGTCCTAAGCAAGGTAAAAGAGTTGGCGCTTGACATCAAAGAGCTTACTCTTAAACGCAAGACTTCAACGAGCAGGATCTTAGGCACTAGTAGGGAGAAACCACGGCCCGGTTGGTACAAATTAAACTATGATGGTAGTGTGTTCAAACAAAGCAAGTCAGCCGCCGCGGGAGGGGTGATCAACAATGATCAGTTTGGCTATTCGATAAGGCTGGGAAACATGGACATCATTACAACTGAACTTGTTGGCCTGTGAGAAGGGTTGCAAATGGCCTGGGAAAGACGGTATCACAAGCTTGAAGTTGAATGTAATTCTGAGATTGTTGTTAGGCTTGTTCAAGCAGCGGACATTGACGAACTCCCATTGGGAGAAGTGGTGAGAGATGTTCGAAATTTGCTGCACAAACTGTGGTTATGCAGTCTTCGCCATATTATTCGAGAAGGCAATGGGTATGTTGATGCTATGGCAAAGCTTGGGCAAGGATTGCTTATTGATAAGAAGGCGTGGGATCAACCGCCGAAAGGCCTCGCTGTCGAGTAGATCAGTCGCAGCAACTACTGTAGCTTGAGTCGGTTGTTACCCAAAAAAAAAAAAAATTTAAGGGTTTAGGCTCCATTAAGCGATAGCTTATGACTCATTTCAGGACACACTGTGGGTTCAAAGATTACTCTCGTGTCCAACAGACTCACGGACCGAGGACTGACGTGCAGAGGCTTGCACATCAATAAGGTTTTACAAATTAGTAGTAAGTGGTGGGAATAACTAATTAAGAACATGAACAGGTGAAACCCAAATGACAATGTTTTGAATTACTAAGTGATTGCATCAAAACTACCAAAATAAGACTAAGAGAAAATTATCATTTTATTGTCAAAAAAAAAAAAAAATATATATATATATATATATATATATATATATATATATATATATCATTTTCGTCCCATAATGTAACCTCTTTTTAATTTTGGTCCCAACAGTTGTCATGTTCTTAATTTGTGTCTCATAAAATCACTTTTTTCTTAAATTAGGTCCCATTAACCAATTTCCGCCCAAAGCAAACGATTGACCGTTAAAAAAAGTTATTTTTTACCCCATTTTTTTAAAAAAAAATTACTTTTGAAAATTAAAAAAATATTTTATATATATATATATTATAATATTATACATTATATTATAATATACATATTATATATATATGTATGCACGTATAATAACGATGCCCGGATGCCCGGATGACTGGGCGTCTCGTAGAGAGACCAACGGTGGATCCGAGAACCACGTTTAGTAGGAGGGGCCAGGACCATGACAAGAAGTAGAAGAATCATAGTGATTTGTTGTATTATAGCCGCTGCAATGCTAGATTAATCTCTTGTGCCCGTACCTTGTATGGTTTTATCTATCGGGGGCACCCGAGTCTCTTTAGTATTAATGATTAGTGGATCATGAACATTTGTATTTGCTTCGTGGTTTTCGTTGGTAATATATGAGGTGGGGGCCTCGTTAATCTCCCCACGGCTCACCGCCGGTTTCCCCAAAAAAATAATAATAATAATAAAAATGTATGCACGTATAATAATATGAGAGTCGCATTTGTCTGAAAAATAATAGGTATAGGTCGACACGACTGACAGATAATCCGACGTTAATAGCAGGTGTAACTCCACGATAAAACAGCTCTGTTTCCAAACAGATTTGTCTATCAGACTATCTTTATGTTAACAAGTCAAATAGCTCAAGTCTGTCTACCAAATATTCTTTTAAACAATAGTTTATGACTCATTTCGAGATGTAATATGAAGGCCCTACATTGATAAGGTTTTACAAATTAGCAGCAAGTGGAGGGAATAACTAAGAACACAAGTAAAAAGCCATATGATTATGTTTTCAATTACAAAGTGACAGTAAAAAAATTACCAAAATAAGACTATTTATAACATCAAGAATATTTTCATAAAAAAAAAAGAAGAAGAAATTCAAGCGCTTTCATTTCACTATTGCGGAAATGAGGTTGTGAGAATATTCGAAGGCATATACTAATTTTCAGAAGAGGTTTTAGTGCCGAAATTGATCATCTCCCTCCCCTAATAGGTAACAAAAGATGATCCCTGATGCTATCATATCCCACACTAGTGCTACTACTAGAGCCCTTTAACCCATCACCGACGCCAAGCAAGTACTCCATCTCTTCTACTTGGTCTTCACTTTGAGTGCATGCGTGCTTTCCTCCAAGTCTCAACCCTTCTAGTTCCATTGCTACTACTTTCATACTAGGCCTATCTTCCCCTTTCACATTTAAGCACCCTCTTGCAAGCCTCGCAACTTCTGTTATCTGATCCCTATTTCTCTCGGGCGTGACATTATCGTCAAGAATTTGGAATAAGCGTTCTTGCTTTAGCATAGAAAGGAAAAAGTTGGATAAGACTTTCTCCTCCTCCGGCTTCTCAAAGCTCATCGCCTTTCTACCCGTTAAGAGCTCTAACAATACCACCCCAAAGCTGTAAACATCACTTTTCTCGGTCAATTGGTTTGTTTGCAAATATTCGGGGTCTAAATATCCAAACGTTCCTTGGACGACAGTAGATAACTGAGTGTGATCGAGAGGAACTAATTTTGAAGCTCCGAAATCTGACACTTTGGCAGTGAAAGTATGGTCCAAAAGGATGTTATCCGACTTGACATCTCTATGAATAATTGGAGTTGAAGCAGCAGAGTGTAGATATGCGAGCACGCCAGCAGTTTCTGCAGCTATTTTTAAACGCATTTCCCAATTAAAGAAACGGGCCTTTTCCTGATTGTGTATGTGTGATGTGAGTGTGCCATTGCTGATGAACTCGTACACGAGAAGCGGGACTTCTGTTTCTAAGCAACAACCGAGGAGTCTGACTACATTTCGATGGTTTATTTGGGAAAGAACAATCACCTCGTTGATGAACTGCTCGATTTGATTTGGATCAACTTTTCTAGATTTCTTGATGGCGACTATTCTGTGGTCTGATAATAAACCTCTGTATACGGTGCCAAAGCCTCCTTGGCCTATGATCATATTGTTGTGGAAGTCATTTGTTGCCTTTTCCAGCTCAGATGAACTAAAGACTTGAGCCGCATCTGATGATCTATCTCTTCTGTTGAGTTTTTCTTGTAACAATATGCCACCATTTTGAAGAAAAAACTTTTGCTTCTTTTCGTTGGAACTTCTTCTCTTGAGTTCCAAGTACGAGAAGCATGCAGCCAGTAGCAGAGCAACGGCCCCAACAGAGACCCCTGTTATATTTCAAGAATTAAGCAAGAATAGTGCAAACCATAAACTCTAATGAAATAAATGTAAAATAGATTCAGTTTAAATCCCATATGTTGGGGGAAATTCTTGCATGCACCGGGTGTGGCCCCGGTGTATGCACCCTCCATTTTTTTATTCCAGGAAAAAAAAAAATTTCTTTTATTTAAATTTTTGGAATAAAAAATAGAGGGTGCTTGCACCGAGGATTACACCCGGTGCATGCAAGAATTTCCCATGTGTGGGAGACCCTAATTGAACTATTATTGACTTTTGGGACTTCTGTTTTGTATATCGAAATAATTATATTTGACTACCCTGCACTTAGGACTAATTATAATACAGTTCATCTAAATCTATATATTATATTTTAGTCCCTAACTTTCAAGAATCGTTTGTGGTCCCTGATATTCGTTAGGGTTCCGTTATATCATTCTAAAAATGTACCTAATTTTTTTAATTTGATTTGTGACTTCAGTAACTGTGGTTTTAAATTCATAATTTGTAAGGATCGTTTTGTTTATATTTGTACACTTTGGAATTTTGGTCATATATTCAATGTAATACTCATACAAACCATAAGGGGTATAAGTACACTTTGGAAATTCCGATAAGGAGACCTCAAACCAAATAAGACTTATAAGGAGCAAAATTTAATTTTTTCAATTTAAATGAATTACATTGTAATTAAATCTAAAGGTTGGATAGTTAAATGTAAATTACCTATTGTAATTTTATCGTGTTATTATACTTTTCAGGAAATTTTAGTGACAGACGTCTTACTCGTAAATGTAATCAGTAATGATAAAATTGGCATTGAGTTTTCTGTTTTAATTATGTGGTTCAAAACAGCTTGATAAAATTGAGCATGGAATTTACGAGGGCCGATGGCCTTAAGGATTATGGTAATGAGTTATTTGATGATTTTTAAATCCACAACTCAACACGGAAGAAATCATGCAATTTTTGCAACTTGCCGAAATTAAAGTTTAGAAAGTTAATATTAAATTGGATAGGCTCAAATATGCAATTTGTCCATTATATGCACCATTGTAGTAATAATATAATATTCTTGAATTTAGTATTTATTAGTACGAAAACACTATTTAATACAACTTAAAATACACTAACCTGCTACAAGTTTTAATGTCAATGGTTCACCACGATTGCAACCATGCCGACAACGGCACTCAAACCCCCCAAGAGTGTTCTCACATTTATCCTTGCAATTGTGGAGACCTGGAACTTGACATTCATCTATATCTGCATGCAGCACATATATAATTTCATGTGAATCATAATAGTTTGAACTGAAATCTGGAAAATAAAAACTGTGCATATATACCTTGACAACCATGATCTAGATAAGGGTTTCCCTGATAACCATCAGTGCAACGACATCGATACCCATAACCATTCACAGGCTCATAGCACTCTGAATTTAGACTCTTACAAGCATAAGCCGAGGAGTTCATCTTTGCATGTTCGCACGTCCCGTTTGCGATGGCCCAATCCACCACCATGGGAAGCTCGGTAACATTCTTGAAGCTATTAAAACTCTCTTCAGAGAAGTTGAACTCAGTTTCCTCCGCAAGAAAAGCATACCCACAATTGTTGAAGTCCCAAACATTGCTATAATTATCGAAACTCTGCAGGTCGATATCCACTTCCCAAACATCTCCAGGAATTTGTGTCTGGCAGCAGCCTAAGCCCATGCAGGATCCTTTCTCCTGTTGTGGAAGTGGAGTCATTTAACAATAGTATTGAAAAATTTAGGGAAAATATCATTTTTGGTCCCACAGATTAACCCTTTTTTACCTTTGGTCCCAATCATTACAAGATTCTCACTTTTGGTCCCAAACATTACAAAAAGTCTCAGCGTTAGTCCCCCGTTAACCCTTCCGTCCGTTGACTAACGGTTGACCGTAAACTCCGTCTAAAACACGTTATCTCAGCCTCAAAACACGAAATTTGGGGCAAAAAATCAGAACTTCTTAACCCTAATATCCCATTCTCTCCCAAATTCTCACATTGTTATATAAATAAAAAACAATTAGCAAAAACTTAGGGTCTTGATTACCAAATTTACTGAAGTAATCTCAGTACAAATTTTTTGATTTATAAAGAGAGAGTTTGTAATCTTTCCTGACTAGTGGCAACTTGTGGATCATGGGAGCTAGCTCCTGTTTCTCTGCTCCAGAATTTGTATCACAGATTATCTCTGATATAGTACTAGAAGTAGCAGAAGTTTCAGCAGCTGAATTAATTTGACCAAGTTCAGTTCTTCCTCTATTGTCTGTCACATGATCTTCAATCCCAACATGACTCTTTTCACTACTCTTTTCCTCCTAAACTTCAACTGTCTGGAGGTGTTGTGAGATTTTTGGTAATTCCAATGGAGCAATTGCTGTCTCTGGAGGGATCTTTACTATATCAGATCCAACTTCATCAATTGCAGCTGAATTTCCTGATGAAACAGCATCATCCACTGCCAAATTGAAAGGGGAATTCTTCCCTGTGGGTTCGAGATCTGCACTTCCTCCAACTACACAATTTTTATCAAAGTATTTACTGTCCTTGGTAAATATGGCTTTTGGGGCTCATCTTCTGAGGTACTCATATTTTCAATTTGGTTCATGTGCAAAGAACTTTCCTTATCTTGAAGCCCACTTCCAGATGAAGAACTCTCTTTGTCATTTTATCTTGAAGCCCACTTCCAGGCTTGAAATTGGTGGGAAGGCAAAAAACAATTTGAGAGAAGGGTTAACATCTTCACTTCTCTCTAACCTTCACTGCCGCCGATGAACAGTGTGAGAATTTGGGAGAGAATGGGATATTACGGTTAAGAAGTTCTAATTTTTGTCCCAAATTTCGTGTTTTGAGGCTGAGATAACGTGTTTTAGATGGAGTTTACGGTCAACCGTTAGTCAACGGACGGAAGGGTTAACGAGGGACTAACGCTGAGACTTTTTGTAATGTTTGGGACCAAAAGTGAGAATCTTCTAATGATTGAGACCAAAAGTAAAAAAGGGTTAATCTGTGGGACAAAAAATTATATTTTCCCAAAAATTTACATAAAATTCTAGCCCACATCCTAATTTTCTGATATTTGGTGAAATTATAAACTAATTTTTTTAAATTTTAAAAACCACAAAAAATTCCCTAAAGTTTCATTGTTAATTTAGGGAGAATTACATCTCACTAACCTACATTTAGGCCTAATTATAACGCAGTCCATGATAATCGGGAATATATATTTTAGTCTCTAACTTTGAGAACCGTTTGTGGTCCCTAGGGCACTGTTATGTCATTCCAAAAATACCCCTGATTTTTTGTTAAATTCATAATTTGTAGGGATCCTTTTGTTTATATCTTTAAACTTTAGGGATGATTTTGCAATTTTTGTCATATATTCAATGTAACACTCATAAAACCGTCAGGGCCATAAGTGTACTTTTACAAATTCCGTTAAGGAAAAACAAAATTTGTAGGGACTAAAATGTAATTTCCCGATAATGATGGACTGCGTTGTAATTAGACCTAAATGCAGGGTAGTCAGATGTAATTCTCCCATTAATTTAAGGGATAGTTATGAACAGCCCCTCAGGTATGACGAAAATACGGATTCCCTCATGAAATTTGAGAAATTACGAACACCCCCCCTGAAATTTACACTCCCTTTCACAAATTGCCCCAACCATTAATAACGGTGCTAAATTTTGATAATGTCAGTGAAATTATTTTTAAAAATTCCAATCTTACCTTTAAGGGGTAAACTGTAATAATACTGAGTTTTCTTCATTTTTTGCATATACGATTTTATTCACTACTAAGGGTGTTAATTTCTAACACGACCCGATAACCCGACACAACCCACCCATTAAAATATCAGGTTAGGGTTCAGCATTTTTTGGTTCGGGTCGAATCGGGTCCGCCCCGATAAGAACCCGAAGAAGAAAGAGAAAATCAAGTCGGGTTCGGGTTTGACCCAAGTTGACCCGTTAAAATATTTATAAAATTTAAAAAACCCTAATCTTTCATAAGTTACACGCCATTTCCTCCTTTCATATCCTGATCTCTTTGGCCAATTTCTTTGGTGGTGACGGTAAGGCATCGGTTGGGCTCCAAAGTTGCGATTTTGGTGCCAAATATTGAGGAGGTGAAGGGGTAGACGCCAGGAACTGAGAGCTCCTAAAGTAGAAGACGTTCCAGGAGGCGAGGGTGATGAGGCTCATCAGATGTGGTGGAAATGGTGAGGGGAGTGGTGGCACCGCTGTTCAGCAAACTCGGTGGCCGCGGAAAGTTAATTTGGAAGCTGAGGCTGGAGAGGTTGGTGGCGAAGAGAGGTGGGCGTATGTTTGATTTGGCGATGGCCCACCTGGAATGGGACAACGATGGATTGGCGCCGCCGTTCGGGACTGCGGTGGCGGCGGCGATAGAGATGAAGATGAAGAGTGAGATTGAATCACATAAAAATTGCCATGGAAAATTGGGAATTGTTTCGCATTCAAAGTGAGAAAATAGGGTTTTCTGCCTTTGTGTGAGTATGTTATTTATGGGCTTGGGCTAGGTTTCATCAGGTTGGGTTGGGTTTTTTCGGGTTGGGCCGGGTTATTAGCTGACACGAAAGCATATCAAGTCGACCCGAACCCAACTCGTACCCAATAATATCAGGTTAGGGTTGAACATGTCGGGTTGAATCTCAAGTAGGATCGAGTTCGGGTTGAAACTTTTAATGTTGTACTCGTATGTCAACCCGACCCGAACCCACCCGAATTGACACCTCTAGAATCACTACAATTGAGTTTTGATAGTGGGGAAAATGTAGTTTTAAGTTGTTATATTAAGCCTTTGTCTAAATTTTGTTTAATTTGGCCGAGTCGACAAGGTAAATAGACATTCAGGGCACAGTTAACAAGAGGTGGAACCAGATGTGGCCTTTATAGTCGGATATGTGACACTTGAAGATAAGGGAAAATTTGTTGAAGATTGGAAGGAAGGAGCGACATGTGAGACTGTTGTAAGTTATTTAAAACTTTTTAATAATTACATTACAAAATTAGAAATAATTACATCTAACTACCCTGCATTTAAGTCTACTTACAATGTAATCCATCATTTTCGGAAAATTATATTTTAGTCTCTAACTTTAAGAACCGTTTGTGGTCCCTAGAGTTATATTATGTCATTTCAAAAATACGCCCGATTTGTCGTTAAATTCATAATTTGTAGGGATTGTTTTGTTTATTTTTGTAAACTTTAGGGATGATTTTGTAATTTTGGTCATATATTCAATGTAACACTCATAAAACCGTCAGGGGCGTAAGTGCAGACCTCAGACCAAATAAGATTTTTAGGGATTAAAATGTAATTTTTCGATAATGATGGACTGAGTTGTAATTAGGCGTAAATGCAGAATAATCAGATATAAATGATCCTATAAAATTATTGTATATTTTGTTTTTAAGTTAGTATGTATGTATATTTAGTTGAAGTAAAAAGAAGTAGTTGCTGAGAAAAAAACACGTTAATGCCAATTGGAGGATCTAGAAAGTCGATCGTGTGCTTAACAATGTAGAGTTGTGCACTTTAATTGCTGGGAGACGTGATAAGAAAGGTCAGAGTCTCGAATTAAACCACATGCCAATTAGAAAAAATTTAGGACCTTCACCATTATGTGATCACACTTCAGGTTTTTCATCATCTCATAGTGACTCCTATGTGATAAACGAGCAACTAACTTGACTTAGGCACAAATATATAATAATTGAATCTGAGTTGAATATAAAATACCTTATATAGTTGAATGTAACACCCCGACTCACAGTCGGTACAGGTAAATTATGTGATTTAATATTAATTGCGTTCTAGATTAATTGTATACGACTTATATGAATTATTTGAACTTATATGAATTTATGTGAATTAATTTTGTATATGAATTACTTGTTTAATTGAGTTAGCCTTATTTGAACCTGTATTTGTTGAACCGAACCAACTTGAACCGGGAACCTTGAACCGAACCCGTGAACCGACCGGTCCAGCCTTAAAGGCTGAACCATTTTCTCCTCCTTCATTTTACGTTCAACAACAGCAGCAACTCTAGAGCCAAGGAAGAAAACCCAAGTTGATCATCCAACCTTCCCGAGCCAAGATCTCCCCCGTTTCTTCGTCTTTCCTCGAACTTGAGTATGTTTCGGAATCCCCTCGTCGTGCTTGTCATTTCTATGGTTTAATTTCTGAGTTGGGGTTGAGTTTTATATGCCTTAGCTTCCCTACGTGAATAGTGAGGGTTTGGTGTTTTTGCTAAATACTTTCCCTATGCTTGATGTATTGAATCCTAGCTTTATATATGAGTTGTATAGGTTGTATGTGTTACATTTATTGCCAAGTTTCTCTTGGTAGTTGAGCATTTATGAATGATCATGATTTTTGGCTTGAATTTTGCATTCCTTTGATCATGCCTTTTATTCCGTTTTCTTGAATTATTTGAGTGTTTATATGTTAAGCATGATTTAGGTGAATTGTTTGTGCAATTTGAGAGGTTGTGGCAACTTTAAGGTTTGGGATTTTGGCCATTTTGGCAAAATTTGGAGCTTCCCCTGTTTTCTGTAATGTGATTCTGTTCCAGCTTTTCGAACCAGGCCGGAACGGCCGTTCCCGCCCCAGTTATAAACTGGGAACGGCCCTTCCCAGGCCATTTTACTGTTCCTGCCGTGAGTGGGAACGGTCGTTCCCAGTTTGTACTGGGAACGGGAACGGCCGTTCCCATGGCAAAAAAAATCTTTCTTTTAGCTACTGAGTCAAATCCGCGGGGGTGGATTTGAGTCAGTAGGTCTGGAAAAATCCGCGGGGGTGGATTTTCCCCTTTGGAAAAATCCATGGGGGTGGATTCTGTTCGCGGGGAGTTCGGGATTTTCTGGGAACGGCCCTTCCCGTCCCCAGTACAAACTGGGAACGGCCGTTCCCATCCTCCAGAAACTTTTAGCGAAGGCAGGAACGGCCGTTCCCTACTGTGAAAGGGCCGTTCCCACCTTTCCCGAGACCTGGAAGCTGCCACTGCTTCTCTTTACCTTAATTATGCAATTTTATGACTTTAATTGCTTTTCTTTCGCCTGTTAATTGTTATAACTCGAATGTCGTTGCTAATAAATTGTGAATAATTATGTTATGCTATAGTTTGTGAATTATATGACTTAATTGTGACATTTTATATGTGAACATGAATCATGCATTTTGCCGAGCGTCCTATTTGGTTCATATAGAGTCTAAGTCTTGGGCTTTCGTGTTTTCTTTTCAGAGGTGGTTCCAGTTGACGAGCCCGAGGCGTAGGTTGTTCACGTCTGCTCGCTTTTTGTCACGCACAAGGTGAGGTTTAGGACTTTTATTAGTTAAGTGACCTAAAGCCTTATGTGATGTTTTCAAGCCGCGCATGTGACTATACATTATATATATATAAATACGTATGTGCTGATTAGAATATGTTTATGACCTTGTGAACATTCTGGTTTTTGGAAAAGATATTAAATAAGCCTATGTAAGCTAAGTTTTGGAAAAGGCTTTACAATTCTGTTAGCGAGATTGCCATGAAAGATTTGGCATTTGTTATGATTTGTATGTGTGGATCCAAGGAGCTACGGGTAAGGAACCCTCGGGACGGTTCGGGCCGTCGAGGTTCGGCCTGTGCGTAGTCTCCATGCGATATATCACACGCGACCCCTGGGAGTTTGGGAAGGTGTGGTATTTCGATGCCTTTGGCGTAAAAACCGGGGAGGGCACGATGTGGGTTCGCTACCCCTCGTGAGTCTGTATATGTTTGGATGGTTAGGGCCGCCGGTGGCTCTTCCATCATTGGTGTAGATGTTGATATGTATGATTTCCGTTTTGTTTGTTCTGAGGAGTAAAGGTTGGAAGCTCGTTCTCGTCGAGCATTATGTTATGTTGTGTTATGTCAGGAAGTATGAATCGGGATAGTGTTTATGAAAGGTTTTAAAGTATATGTATTTGCTTTGGAAAGTTTTAGTTTGTAAAACCTATTCCGGTTCATAATTTCACCCTTTGCTTTGTGTTCTGCTTTATATATATATAGGGTGTGGGTGTGCGTTAGCCCCTCACTCAGTCAGTTGACTGACCCTCGTTTACTCTTTTAGTTGCAGGTTTTGGGAGCGTGAGCTAGGCGGAGAAGTGTGTCTTCTTTATGCACTTGTCGGTCTAGGTCTCGTTAGGTGCATCTTTATATTTGCACTTTATTATTCTGTATCTGTATAGGTGACTTGTAAATACTATTTTGCTCGAGTCGTGATGGCTTTTGTACGGGTTGTAGTGTTGGTATCTATATCTAAACACTACATGGATAGGTGTGGGTTGGTACCTATGTATATATGTGATGATCGTTGCTTGATGCTTTTATTTATTCGCTTCCGCATACTCTGATTTGGTGTTGTTTAGCTCCGCCTAGCCTAGAGGGTGTGTTTGGTCTCCCGTTCGCTATGATTCGGATTCGGGTACGGACATTCCATTTCGTATTCGTGTTGGGATTATGGTGCGGGGGATGTGGCCCTACGTGTGGGTGCTACATCCTTAAGTGGTATCAGAGCGCGGTTGCAAAACCGGGCTCTAGTGTCGTGTGAGTCTGTCTAGGTCGTACGGCTTAGGACAACGTGATTGTGTGATTATGTGCATCTATGATTTGAATGTGTGCTTACTTGATTACTTGATTATTTCCTTAAATTGTATACATATTCATACACTAATGTACATGCATCCATATTGCTTGAATCTATGAATTTCAGGATGCCTCCAAGAAGACATAATAATCGTGAACGAACCCCCGATTTGAACGTGCCGGCTCC
Organism: Lantana camara; assembly: GCA_037501455.1. Classification (NCBI taxonomy): domain Eukaryota; kingdom Viridiplantae; phylum Streptophyta; class Magnoliopsida; order Lamiales; family Verbenaceae; genus Lantana; species Lantana camara. Next base: position 20,182,142 of record CM074855.1, on the reverse strand, counting down.
ACAGAATGTACCGCCGCCACCACCTATGAATGCGGAGAATATTGTCCAAGCCCTACTCAATCAACTCCAACAAAATCAAAGGGTAATGCAAATCCGGGTGAAGGACAAGATATTTCCGCCGTGTATAGGGACTTCCGGAACAACAATCCTCCAAAGTGGTATGGAGGTGATGATATTAAGGCGAAAGAGTGGTTGTCTGAGATTCGAGGTATTTGGGAGATCTGTCCGGGGAATTCTCAAGGCAAGGCCATTTGCACGGGTCGTATCATTCAAGGGCCCGCGGCAATTTGGCTTAGGAGTGTGAGGTCCAGGCTTGAGAGAATGGGGATGGAATTCAATTGGGAGACGTTTGTGTAGGAATTCCATGAGAAATATATCCCCTATAGTGCACAAGAACGTCGCCTCCAAGAGTTCACTAATTTGAGGCAAGGAAATCGGACGGTGGAGGATTATTTATTGGAGTTTGAGAGGCTAGCTCCTTATGCTACTCACATCACCGACCATGATGATCATAAGGCCCGAACGTTTCTTCATGGACTTCGCCGGGATATTCAAGAAGCTTTACAAGCTGCTAACGTGAGTACTTGGGCCAAGGTTACAAAGAGGGCAATTCAAGTTGAGGCCCAAATGGCTCGGTTGAAGCCTCCACCTTTCTCTTCTACTCGAGGATCGGGATCAGGATCTGGATTGGGTAAGAGGCCCGTTTCTTATGCTCCACGAGCTCCTGTTCCACCGGCTTTTCGTTCCCAGGGTTTAGGGAATAAAAAGCCCCGTATTACCGGTTCCGTGGCACCTCCTGCTATTCCCGCTCGACCGGCTCCAGCTCAGGGACCACCCGTTTGTTCTCATTGTCAGGGGAGACATCCAGTGGAGAGGTGTTGAAAGCTTCTGGGCAAATGCTTTGTGTGCGGGTCCTCTGATCACTTGATGGATGCTTGCCCGAATAAGAGGCCGGTTGTGCAGGCACGTGTGTATGCTTTGGACGGAGAGGAGGAAGCTGCTGATGTCGACCCGACTGTCGTGATAGAAGGTACAATAAACATTCATGGCATATCACTACATGCATTGTTTGATCCCGGGGCTACGCATTCATTTATTTCCCGGGATATTGTTGCTTCTTTGCCTTTACTTGATGAATTATCTGCGCATGTATATGTGGTGAATACTCCTTTGGGAGGATCTTTGGAAGCTGACAGGGTGTTTAGGGAGTGTCCGGTGGTGTTTGAGGGCCGAGTTTTTCCTGTAGATTTAATAGTTGTACCGTTGAAGAAGTATGAGGTTATTCTTGGCATGGATTTTCTCTTCAGATACCGAGCTCAGTTGGACTGTCACGAGAAGAAGGTTTCGTTGGGGTCCGTGGTCTTTACGGGTGAGAGGTTGAAGTCCAGCCCGTTTGTGTCTTTTATGGAAGCAAGTAAGCTCCTCCGGGACGGCGCGACAGGTTTTGTGGCTTACCTTCTGAATAAACCGAAGGATCAGGCCAAACTTGAGGAGACGGAGGTCGTGAGTGAGTTTCTCGATGTATTCCCTGAGAATTTGGGTTCTTTACCACCTGATAGGGACATCGAGTTTGTGGTCGACCTTTATCCTGGAGCGGAGCCTTTTTCTAAGACACCGTATCGGATGGCTCCTGCTGAGTTAAAGGAGTTGAAAGCTCAGCTGGATGAGCTTTTGACTTGCGGTTACATCCGTCCGAGTACATCCCCGTAGGGTGCTCCCGTGTTATTTGTGAAGAAGAAGGACGGGACTTTGAGGATGTGTATAGATTACCGCGAGTTGAACCGGATGACAGTGAAGAATAAGTATCCTTTACCTCATATCGAAGAGTTGTTTGATATCTTGCAAGGATCACAGGTGTACTCTAAGTTAGATTTGAGGCAGGGATATTACCAACTTCGTATCCGGGGAGAGGATATCTCTAAGACTGCGTTCAATACCCGTTATGGACACTTCGAGTTTGTAGTGATGCCGTTTGGGTTAACTAATGCCCCAGCCGTGTTCATGGATATGATGCACCGAGTGTTTAGACAGTATCTTGACAAATTTGTGGTGATTTTCATAGACGACATTTTGGTGTATTCTAAGTCTGTAGAAGAGCACGCATCTCATCTCAGGATTGTTTTGGAGACCCTTAGAGAGCACAAGCTTTATGCCAAGTTTAGCAAGTGTGAGTTCTGGCTCGACAGAGTGGCTTTTCTGGGTCATATAATTTCAGGTGAGGGAATTGAAGTTGATCCCTCCAAGATTGAAACCGTGGCTCAGTGGGAACGATCGAAGAATGCCTCCGAGATAAGAAGTTTTCTCGGGTTAGCGGGTTACTATAGGAGATTTGTGAAGGATTTCTCCAAAATTGCTTGCCCGTTGACTCGATTAACCAAAAAGGAGGTGAAGTATGAGTGGGATGATGGGTGCGAGAGAAGTTTCCAAGCTTTGAAGGAAAGATTAACTTCAGCACCAGTTCTTACCCTACCCGAGGGATCCGAGGGCTACTCAGTTTTTGCAGATGCTTCTAAGGAAGGACTCGGATGTGTATTGATGCAAAATGGCCGAGTGGTAGCCTATGCTTCTAGAAAGTTGAAGGAACACGAGAAGAACTACCCCACTCATGATCTTGAGCTTGCAGCGGTTGTGTTTGCTTTGAGGAAGTGGCGTCATTACCTCTATGGGACGACTTTCGAGATATTCACGGATCATAAGAGCCTCAAGTATCTTTTCACTCAGAAGGAGCTTAATAATAGACAGAGGCGTTGGATGGAATTCTTAGAGGATTATGACTGCACGATTCAGTATCATCCGGGCAAGGCTAATGTCGTGGAAGATGCTTTGAGCAAGAAAGCAAGTGTTTCAGGTTTGAGTGCAGGGTCTTCAGGACAGGGTTCGACGGTTGTAGTTTCAGTGGCTCGGTTAGCTAACATCTCAGTTCAGCCGGATTTGAAACAGAGGTTGTTGGATTCTCAAGCTTCGGATACAGAGATTCAGAGACTAGTGGTTCGGTCTAGGATAGACCCCGAGACGAAGTTTGGGTTTGATGATTCCGGTTTGTTCAGGTTCAAGACCAGGGTTTGTGTCCCAGAAGACCTCAAGAGGCTAATACTTGAGGAAGGACACCGTTCTGGATATTCCATTCACCCCGGTGGTACGAAGATGTACCGAGATTTGAAGGAATACTTCTGGTGGAATGGCATGAAGAGAGATGTAGCGAACTTTGTGAAGCGGTGTCTCACGTGCCAAGTGGTGAAGGCAGAACACCAGAAACCGGGAGGAACCCTCCAACCACTTCCGATTCCTGAATGGAAGTGGGAGCAAGTGACTATGGACTTCGTGTCCGGCTTGCCGAGATCGAGAGGAGGTTATGATGGAATTTGGGTGATAGTCGACCGATTGACCAAGTCAGCTCATTTTCTCAAGGTGAAGATGTCTTACAAGACCCCGAAGTTGGCAGAATTATATTGTGATGAGATTGTGAGACTTCATGGAGCGCCTGCTAGTATTGTTTCAGATCGTGATCCGAGGTTCACAGCTAAGTTTTGGCAGGATCTTCAGAGTAGGTTGGGTACAAGGCTTAATTTCAGCACCGCTTTTCATCCTCAGACGGATGGACAATCAGAGAGATTGATTAAGTATTTGGAGGATTTATTACGAGCGTGTGCTTTGGATTTTAAGGAAAAGTGGGACAAGCATTTAGCTCTGGTTGAGTTTGCCTATAACAACAGTTTTCAGACTTCTATTGGTATGGCTCCCTACGAGGCACTATATGGAAGGAAGTGTAGATCGCCTCTATTTTGGGACTTAGAAGATTGGCGGTGGACAGAGAAGAACAAGCTCGAAAGAGCTACACCTCGAGAGAGATTGGATAAGACCACTGCCAAGGTTAAGTTGATTCAGCAGAGAATGAAGGCAGCTCAGGACCGTCAGAAGAGCTATGCGGATAAGAGGAGAAGGCCCCTTGAGTTTGAAGTCGGAGATAAGGTTTTCTTGAAAGCATCTCCGAAAAAGGGATTTTCTCGAATAGGTCGAGGTGGGAAGCTTAACCCGAGATACCTTGGACCTTTTGAAATCCTTGAGAGAATTGGAGAAGTGGCGTATAGGTTGGACCTACCGCCTAGATTGACCGGGATACATAATGTGTTTCATGTTTCGCAGCTCAGGAAATATTATCCCGAAGAATCAACTATTCTCCCTGTTGAAGAGGTACAACTTGAGACAGATTTGACGATAGTAAGACACCCGGTTGAGATTCAAGACCGGAAGATACAAGTGTTGAGGAATAAACAGATTCCCTTGGTCCGAGTTCTTTGGAGAGATCAGAAATCCGAAGAGTCTACTTGGGAGACCGAGGAGAAGATGAGACGGTTGTACCCGGAGTTGTTCTCAGGTCAGATAGTGAACCTGGGGACCAGGTTCTCCGAAGGGGGGGAGGTTGTAACACCCCGACTCACAGTCGGTACAGGAAAATTATGTGATTTAATATTAATTGCGTTCTAGATTAATTGTATACGACTTATATGAATTATTTGAACTTATATGAATTTATGTGAATTAATTTTGTATATGAATTACTTGTTTAATTGAGTTGGCCTTATTTGAACCTGTATTTGTTGAACCAAACCAACTTGAACCGGGAACCTTGAACCGAACCCGTGAACCGACCGGTCCAGCCTTAAAGTCTGAACCATTTTCTCCTCCTTCATTTTACGTTCAACAACAGCAGCAACTCTAGAGCCAAGGAAGAAAACCCAAGTTGATCATCCAACCTTCCCGAGCCAAGATCTCCCCCGTTTCTTTGTCTTTCCTCAAACTTGAGTATGTTTCGGAATCCCCTCGTCGTGCTTGTCATTTCTATGGTTTAATTTCTGAGTTGGGGTTGAGTTTTATATGCCTTAGCTTCCCTACGTGAATAGTGAGGGTTTGGTGTTTTTGCTAAATACTTTCCCTATGCTTGATGTATTGAATCCTAGCTTTATATATGAGTTGTATAGGTTGTATGTGTTACATTTATTGCCTAGTTTCTCTTGGTAGTTGAGCATTTATGAATGATCATGATTTTTGGCTTGAATTTTGCATTCCTTTGATCATGCCTTTTATTCCGTTTTCTTGAATTATTTGAGTGTTTATATGTTAAGCATGATTTAGGTGAATTGTTTGTGCAATTTGAGAGGTTGTGGCAACTTTAAGGTTTGGGATTTTGGCCATTTTGGCAAAATTTGGAGCTTCCCCTGTTTTCTGTAATGTGATTCTGTTCCAGCTTTTCGAACCAGGCCGGAACGGCCGTTCCCGCCCCAGTTATAAACTGGGAACGGCCCTTCCCAGGCCATTTTACTGTTCCTGCCGTGAGTGGGAACGGCCGTTCCCAGTTTGTACTGGGAACGGGAATGACCGTTCCCATGGCAAAAAAAATCTTTCTTTTAGCTACTGAGTCAAATCCGCGGGGGTGGATTTGAGTCAGTAGGTCTGGAAAAATCCGCGGGGGTGGATTTTCCCCTTTGGAAAAATCCATGGGGGTGGATTCTGTTCGCGGGGAGTTCGGGATTTTCTGGGAACGGCCCTTCCCGTCCCCAGTACAAACTGGGAACGGCCGTTCCCATCCTCCAGAAACTTTTAGCGAAGGCAGGAACGGTCGTTCCCTACTATGAAAGGGCCGTTCCCACCTTTCCCGAGACCTGGAAGCTGCCACTGCTTCTCTTTACCTTAATTATGCAATTTTATGACTTTAATTGCTTTTCTTTCGCCTGTTAATTGTTATAACTCGAATGTCGTTGCTAATAAATTGTGAATAATTATGTTATGCTATAGTTTGTGAATTATATGACTTAATTGTGACATTTTATATGTGAACATGAATCATGCATTTTTCCGAGCGTCCTATTTGGTTCATATAGAGTCTAAGTCTTGGGCTTTCGTGTTTTCTTTTCAGAGGTGGTTCCAGTTGACGAGCCCGAGGCGTAGGTTGTTCACGTCTGCTCGCTTTTTGTCACGCACAAGGTGAGGTTTAGGACTTTTATTAGTTAAGTGACCTAAAGCCTTATGTGATGTTTTCAAGCCGCGCATGTGACTATACATTATATATATATAAATACGTATGTGCTGATTAGAATATGTTTATGACCTTGTGAACATTCTGGTTTTTGGAAAAGATATTAAATAAGCCTATGTAAGCTAAGTTTTGGAAAAGGCTTTACAATTCTGTTAGCGAGATTGCCATGAAAGATTTGGCATTTGTTATGATTTGTATGTGTGGATCCAAGGAGCTACGGGTAAGGAACCCTCGGGACGGTTCGGGCCGTCGAGGTTCGGGCTGTGCGTAGTCTCCATCCGATATATCACACGCGACCCCTAGGAGTTTGGGAAGGTGTGGTATTTCGATGCCTTCGGCGTAAAAACCGGGGAGGGCACGATGTGGGTTCGCTACCCCTCGTGAGTCTGTATATGTTTGGATGGTTAGGGCCGCCGGTGGCTCTTCCATCATTGGTGTAGAGGTTGATATGTATGATTTCCGTTTTGTTTGTTCTGAGGAGTAAAGGTTGGAAGCTCGTTCTCGTCGAGCATTATGTTATGTTGTGTTATGTCAGGAAGTATGAATCGGGATAGTGTTTATGAAAGGTTTTAAAGTATATGTATTTGCTTTGGAAAGTTTTAGTTTGTAAAACCTATTCCGGTTCATAATTTCACCCTTTGCTTTGTGCTCTGCTTTATATATATATAGGGTGTGGGTGTGCGTTAGCCCCTCACTCAGTCAGTTGACTGACCCTCGTTTACTCTTTTAGTTGCAGGTTTTGGGAGCGTGAGCTAGGCGGAGAAGTGTGTCTTCTTTATGCACTTGTCGGTCTAGGTCTCGTTAGGTGCATCTTTATATTTGCACTTTATTATTCTGTATCTGTATAGGTGACTTGTAAATACTATTTTGCTCGAGCCGTGATGGCTTTTGTACGGGTTGTACTGTTGGTACCTATATGTAAATACTACATGGATAGGTGTGGGTTGGTACCTATGTATATATGTGATGATCGTTGCTTGATGCTTTTATTTATTCGCTTCCGCATACTCTGATTTGGTGTTGTTTAGCTCCGCCTAGCCTAGAGGGTGTGTTTGGTCTCCCGTTCGCTATGATTCGGATTCGGGTACGGACATTCCATTTCGTATTCGGGTTGGGATTATGGTGCGGGGGATGTGGCCCTACGTGTGGGTGCTACATTGAATATCTGGCTGCGTTGAATCTGAGCTTACTTGACTCACAATTAGATAAGAATGTAAAATAACTTATATTATTGAATATCTCGCTTTGCTTCTGAGTGTTTCTTGTTAACAAAACTTGTACTAAATATGAGTGTTTCTTGTTAACAAAACTTGTACTAAATATATCAAATGACTAGTAAATACATGATTAGGATTGGATTCTTTTGGCTAAATCAAATGTACTTATATAGTCACTGGGTGTATATTGGATTTTTGTTTTATTTTTTGTATTATTTTTATATAATGGTATACCCAGTGTTTTGAAAACCGGACCGGACCGGCCGGTCCGACCGGTTTAATCGGTGACCGGCAGCTTGTCCGGTCCGATAGACCCCTAAAACCGCTAGGGTTCGGACCAGTTATGGACCGGCGTAACCGGCCGGTTAACCAGCGGTTCAAGTCCTAATAACCGGACCGGATTGCCGGTCCTAGAAAAAAAATACGCGGTTCGCCATCTCCATGTTTACGCCGGCCATCAACCCCCGTTTTCCGGTAATCGTCACCCCTTATGTATGTGAACAACAATTTGTGAAAATAGAAAAAGAGAAGGAGATGGAAAAGAGAGATGAGCCGAATCGTAGTCACCGGATTATGCATAGTTGCTGCTGTTGCCGGAGGGACTTAGCTGAAAATGTGAGCTCAAGAGGCCATAAGTCTTCATTGCTGCATATTCAATTGGTATTTTCTATTTGACTATTTGCGGAGAAATGGAAACAAAAGGAAAAAATTGAAGTGGAACGGCGGCGGCGGCTAAACTTGGAGAATTGAATAGGAATTAGGTTTTGATTTTTGAGAAATGGAGAAGTGGGCGGCTGCTAGGTTTTATTTTTGTATACCCTTTTATTTTATTTTCCTTTTATAAACGTATAAAATAAAAATGTATTTCCCTTTTTTAAAATCTGTAATATGATTATATAATATGAAATTATTTAGAAAAATCAAAATTTTTATTTAAATATTATGATTTTAAAAGATATTATATGTAGAAATATTATAATATAAGTATATATTTAATAAAATAATAATTAATTATTTATGACATCATACCGGCTCGATCGGTGGTTCAACCGATCGAACCGGTTGGATCGGTAACCGGTAAGCCCACCGATTCACCCTCCGGTCCGGTTTTGAAAACATTGGGTATACCACAAAGTACAGTTGGCGGTCAAGTATTTGAATTGGATGAGTCAGTAAAAAAATTTTCAAACTACGTGCCTGAATTGGAGACATGTGGCAAAACTTAGAGTTTTTATTTAAATCTAGTCGAAATCAAACAAAAATTGCAAAAATTTTAAATTAGAGAATAAAATTGTTTCTTTTTTAAAACTAAAATTCGAAAAGCGAATTTCTTTTTTTAAAACACATACACCCCAAAGTGGTTAGAAGAATTCGAATTCAAAATCATTGTTTCGATGAAATAATTCTTAATCACTTCGACTAACTACTATTAGCCGAAAAAGTAAAAGTTACATAACGATTTTTGAAATTTCACCTTTTGGATTTGGTTAGAATTGATTTACTTTGATGATTTCTTATCCAATTAGACTAATTTATGATTATATAAAAAATTGGTATATTACCCGATCTAATGTATATTTTAAAGTTGTGTGCAGCCCAAATACGTAACCTGTTCACTTAAATCGATTTCCAAATTCCAATCATTTGGCTGTGGGTGTAAAGACCAGAAACCCCTGCAAGATTTATTAAACTCTCTCCTTTCTTTTCTCTGTTTAACCGGGATAGAGGCAAAATGGAAATAAAATAAGCAAGTGGTATAGAAATGTAATTATCTCATCAGCACTATTCATTGGACAATATAGCAATCATATTTTTCGATTGTAAAAATACAAGGATAATTTAGTGCTCTCAACAGGTTAGATTCGATCGAGTCATGAGATTTGGGATCCAAATCTGATAAGCAATTTTGATTATCGGATTCGAATTCTATAATTTTGAATCTATACACAATTGGATTGGATAAGATCCGATAAAATATCTAATTATCCGATTAATAATAAAATATAATTTTTTATAAAAAATAAATATAATTACATAATATTTTACAAAGAATTATTATTTAATAGATTATTTGATGATTTTATTTATATTTATTTAAAAATAGATTATTTAAAACTTATAAATAAAGGGAAAATATATTTTTTAGAGTAAATAATTCAAGATTTATTATTATTTAAAATGATAAATATGTGAAATTTTTAATTTTAATCATTTCACTTAATATTTTTTTATCAATAATTAATTTATTTAATTAAATATTAAATATAAAATTGGATTTGGATTTTTAACTAATTCCATATTTGCTTTATTTCTTTCGGATAACAAATATTTATAATCGAATATGATCCGTCAAATATTTTTTATGGAATGAGTATACTAAAATTTGAATCGAATTCAGATTAAAATTCGACCCATTAACCACCCTAAAATAATCTATTGCTTCGCGAGGGCTTTATCACATACACAAGGCCCAAAATCAAGCAAGGAAACAATTTAATGCGGCATATTATTTTGCCAACCAATTCATTTATATCAAGGTACACCATTTCTTACGAATGTAAGTGATGCCTTCTATTTGTTTATAATATTATATTAATCCAAAGACAAATATATCGAAACTGATCTTGTCTTTTTGGTGTTTTTTCTTTAATTTTATTTTAATTTATTTAATTTAAAAAAACTCACTCCACATACGATTCTAATTAATTTCAAACACGTCTCTTTTAATATTTAATTTAGTTTAATTTAAAAGAAAATACACCCCATCACTAAAATCTTAATCAATCTCGACACATCTTTTTTTTTTTTTTTTTTAAATACCATCACAAACCACTTTAGTCCTTTGAATTTCTCAATATTGTGATGGTATTTTTTTTTTAAATTTTATATTTATATGATTATATTTATTCTTTATATTATGTATTTTTAATAATAATAAATTTTTTATTTGCACATTTAAGCGTGCAAGAGTTATTAGTACTAATTATAGGAGGATGCAGTGCATTAATTAATTAAGCTAACAACTAACAAGTCAATCTACACATATTTACAGCTAGCATTTTCCAGTATATTCTACTAATTTTAATTAATTAACTTAATCAGTAAAATAAAGTTTAATTTCCAACAGTACGATGTAGTCATAAATTAAGTTTAATTTCCGACATACCAAGTCTTCCTTTGCGTTACAGATGGCCGTGCATCCAGTAGTGTAACTCCGTTGAAGCCGCCTCCCGGAGACATAACCGATTGTGCTGCAGCCAACAACAGTGAACTTATTAGCAGTATTATTAACTGTAAACTGCGTGGGTAACTTTATCTTGGGATCAGTATGGGAAGTTCGAGTGCCATTATGAGCATAACAATCATTTGCTATGTGCTGCAGCATTTTGAGCTGCCCATCAGGGGATATATTTGTGATTTCTGTTCTGGCTGGGCCGTTTAACCAGAACACTTTGGGTGGGTTGAAACTTTGATTGCAAGTGACGAGGAAATTGGGGCTCTCGTAGCAATCTTCTGTGGTCCCAAAAGGAAATGGGATGCTTATGTTGCCACAACGATCAATGCAGTCGGGCTTTGCTATCTGGATATCTTGAGATGTTGGTGCTGTTGTGGAGCAAATTAGAGTTGGTTTGGAGGCAAACATAATGATGACCAGAATTGCCAGGTTTCTTAATGGGGTTTGCAGCACATGAAACACCATGATCACAGTACTTGCTTTAGTTAAAAGAAGAAGTTTAGAGTAGAGCACATTTAAACAAACAGATGCACATTTAACAATGTCGGGGGCAGTGTCGTTAAAATTTGGACTTGGATCAAGTTTTCTAGCAAGTTGAAGCACACAACTTGGTGGAAAAAAAATAAACTTTTATTAAGTGACAGAGCTATTTGGGTTATTAACAGAGGAAATTTTAGTCCAAATTCAATTCGATCGAACTCAACTAATTAAAAGAATAAATATATTATACTTGTGATTTGATTATTTATTTCCTTAGATTTTCCACTAACCACAAAGTATAAAACACCCGTCCCTCGTTACACCAATTTGACCGATCCAAACCCAGATTAAAATTACCGATTAAGTGATTGAACTATTGCCTTTTAAATTTTTCATTAAAAAATGCAAACTCAGATCGAACTCGATCAAACTAAACCAGTTTTATAGGCAAGCGTAGTGAAAATTAACTATATATTTTAAATATTATTCTTTTAATATACTTAATTTAAAGACAAAATGAGATAATACGTGATATTCATAATAGTCTATAAAATCTCGAAATATATATTAATAAAACAAACCCTTAACATTTGATATATAGCAAAATAGTTTTTAAAGATATTTTTAACAATATAGAAATATTAAAATACCTCCAATGGTGTTTTGGGGGGAAAAAAAAAAAACCTTTAACAGAAGCCTAATAGATTAGAGTTACTACTGGAAATCAAATTTTAGAGACTATGACAGAAAATAAAACCGAAGGCACTGACTTATCATTAAATCAAACTTGAAGGCAGTGGAATATAATTTGTCATGGTTTAAATGGTAAAACCTACGAAAGTTCTTGGACTTTAATTTCGAGTTCTTTGCCTGCTTCAATTACATGTAAATCTCATGTATATTAATAGATGGTTGGAATTAAAGAAGGAAAACAACGGTGATATACAAAAAGAAAATTAAACACTTTTCTCTTTTAATCTCAACCGTATCATTAAACAAGTAAAATTAAAAATGTACCACATAATTAAAATATGAAATTTAATAACTTTGTTATTTGCCTAGTAGTCATGTTCCCAGTTCCCACATGCTATCAAAAAATAAAAATAAAAAAAATCCCACATCCTATCAGCTATAATCAACTGGAACAAGTCAGTTTAATAGACGGGGTTGTTTAATTATCTCTTATCAAATATCCAATGTTTAAAAACTATGTTAATTAACACAAGCGAAAATTACATCTCAGCTACCATTTAAATACTTATGTTGTTTATCTCAGCCAATAAGAAGAAAATATATATAGTGTAAACAAAGGTTTGATTTGGTTTATCTATATTATTATATCTATACTATTTGTTTTGTTTTATCTCTATATATATATTTTTTTTCTCTCTCACCTTACCCTCACTCATTCTATAATTATTTTTATTCTTTTTCCATACTTTCTAATTTATATTTTGTATTATCTTTTAAATTTTTAGTTATATTAAAAATAATTGTAAATTAAATATTAACATAAAAATATTAATTTGATATATATTTAAATAGCTATAATTTTACTATTTGTTCGCATATAAAATGCGCTAGGTTGCTAGTCTATTTAGTATTTATTAACTGACGATCTTACTATATATGTGAACCAGAGTTGTGTAATTTCAGACAACAGAAGGGTTGATTTCATAACATAGTTTGGTACCGAGTCACAATATCGTGTCCTACGCATGAAAGAGCTTAACTTTTTGGACAAACTACATCCACCACCGATGAAGTTGGTCTTAATTCTTAGCCGGTTTATTTTTAAACAATTAGTCCTTAAGGTTTAATTTGCTTTGTGGTCCCTAAATGGAAAATAATAATAAGGCAAAAACGTAAATTTGCTCCCGTAAGTTTGCAGTTTTGGTAATTTAATCCTATCCGTTTTAAAAATTGTAATTAAGTCCTGTAAATTCTAGAATTTTGCAATTTATGTCCAATTTTCGCAGAAAATTTATTAGTTGCCGGAATTCGCCACGTGACTCATTTCTTTGCTGACTTGGCGGAATAACATGGCGAAAATATCTGACTTGCATAAAAAATTATTACACATGTATCATATCTAATAAAAGAAAATTTAAATAAAAAAATATAATTATATTTGAACAAAAACGTCGTATCGTCCAGCGGAGCTTATAAAAAGGTGACTCGCATAGACAGTCGACTCCTTTTCAATCGAAAAGAATAATCAAACTAACCCAACTAGCTGGTCAATCTTGGAAATCTTATCGGCCAACAAAACGAAAATGGACAACTACGATCCCACGAGAATCTCTACGTACTTGTTCCAATTCAGGACAAGTGAGATATTTCGATTTGCGTGCGTAGAGCAGCTCAAACAAAAGAGAGTCTGTCTCGATTTGAATTCAGCCAAGGCCCGTGCCGTTTGAATTCGGGTATAAATTATAAAATTTTAGAACTTACAGGACTTAATTGCAAATTTCAAAACATACAGATCCAAAATTGCCAAAATTACAAACTTACGGGACTTAATTTCCTCCCTCTCCTGCTTAATTTCCTTCTTCTTCTTCCATCTCCACCATCTCTCTCTCTCTCTCTCTCTCTCTCTCTCTCTCTCTCTCTCTCTCTCTCTCTCTGGAAGAACTGCTGTGGTGAGAGGCGGCAACGGATAAGGGTGGAGAGCGACCTGTGGTTGTGGCGTCAGTGTCGGATTTAGGGGAGGTGGGCTGATATGGTTGTAGCGGCCAACTTGGTGGTGATGAATCTGATGGTGGTAGGTTGATTCGTGTGGTGACAAATTTGTAGCACATCCGGTGGTGGTGGGCTGATTTGTTGGTAGTGTTGATCTAGCTGAGGGGATGGTAATGACACAGGATCTTGGGAGGAGAAGAAGATAGGTGGTGGTGACAGGCGAATCTTCGAGAAGAAGTAGATTTAGGGTTGTTAGTGGAGAACTATTTCTCTAATTTTGCATCAGAGGGAGTGCGTGAAAAACAGGTGCAGCGGTTATCCGTAATGCGGACATGTCTGTACAATTTAAGAAAACAACACAAAAGTAAAGAAAATCGAGACCGAGTAATAATAATTTGAGAACTTTTATCTATCGATTGCAAAAAAATGATTAATCCTAGCTATAAGTCCACAACTTGTTTTTATTCAAGATTTTAAAAAGCAGTTCCTACGTAGCTAAGGCAGCTCAATCAAATTTGAGTTTTTAAACTTAAGAAAAAAAAAACTTTTTTTTAGTTAGAAAGATAAATAAATAATTAACTCTAAAACCTAAAGACGAGAAAATTAAAAGCTAAAGAACATGGTTAAACACTAAAAAAAGCTCAGTGTATGGTGAGACACTGCAATAAATGCTCTTTTGGGTATTTATAGACTCCTCTAACTCGTCTTGACCTCCAAGCTTCCAACAAGACTGATCTCGTTTGGACCTAGTGGCCAGAGGATTCGGCCTCCTCGGCTTGGGTTAGCCAAATCAGACGTGATTCGGCTTTGAAGTCTCCAACCCCTTTAGCGCAAACAGTCTAATGTGACTATAATTTTCTTTAACAACTAACCAATGGGATTTAGCGGTATCTTAGGCAAAATCCCTCGTGCTAAAATATAGTCCAATTAGTATATAGATAAATATCTAAATTAAGGGTACTTCTAATCAAGTTTAGCTGGCTTAATCGGTGTCCATTTATCGGGTGGTTAATGGCAAATTTAGGAAGATTGACGAGTGGATCTGAATTAGAAATTTTCCCAAATTAATACTAATCTAGCATAACTATCCCCTTAATTAATTAGGGATACTTACGAACAACCCTCTGAAGTTTGGCGAAATTACAGATTACCCCCTGAGGTTTGGGGAGTTCGTAATTTCTCAAACCTGAGGGGGTAATCTGTAATTTCGCCAAACCTCAAGGGGCAGTTCGTAATTATCCCAATTAATTATAATGGGACCCCTCTTGCCATATCAGCATCTGACACATAGCATTTAATCTTAATTTTCTTGGACAAATTAAATATAATTCTGTCAAAAATTATATTTATGCCACTCCGAAAGCTTCTCTGATGGTTCGATTTGCATGTTGCGTTGATGCTTAAGGATGTCAACCAAAGTTTGACCCTTGACCACCCTTTGTAGGATATTGTTAGAAGAGATTGTGCTTATCTCTTATTTTAGGGAAGAAATCAAGGAAATTTGTAACTAATCCCTGGTTTGTAGGGATGTCTATGCCCATATGAGTAGCTTGGATTGTATCCCGTATTATTCAGTTTTTACAATGAAATCAATATTCTCTACCCTAAACCTCTTCTTAACATGACATCAGAGCGGAGTTTCGATCCATGAGACTCAGCTATAATCATCATCGTCTCAAAACCTTTCTCAAATCCAATTCGGCCTAAAACCAGGCAATAAACTGAAAAAAAAACAAAAACCATGTCAGAAATCCAAGAAGTCAAATCCGAACCCAATATAGACCTTGCAACTCAAATTGCAAACTTACTCAGCAATAAAACAAATCTGTCCAAACCTGATAACTTGTCGATTGGATTCAAGATGAACAACGACAATTACCCCGTATGGGCAAGACTGATGAAGATGGCAATTGGAGACAGGGAGTGCCGTTCACACTTAACAGGTATCCCGCCGGCTCCAAAAGAAACAAATCCAACATACGATCAATGGGAACAAATGGATCAAAACGTATTCACATGGATAATACAAAACATCGAAGTAAGTCTAGTGAATAACGTCTTACAGTATCCGACGGCGAAAACACTATGGGATGGACTCGCAACCACGTACGACAGTGGTTCCGACCCATTGCAAACCTTCGATCTGCACCGGAAAGCCAACACACAAAAACAGGGACAAGACAGTCTCGAAGATTATTGGAACAAATTACAAGGAATATGGATGGCACTTGATCGGAAACAACCCAACCCGATGAAGTGCCCAGAGGATATCACCATATTTAACCAAATCACTCAAGAACAACGATTGTATCAATTTCTTACCGGAATTGACGATCGATATGACCCCATCAGATGGGATATCTTGAAATCAGAACAACGGCCCTCAGTTGAGTCAGCCTATGCCACAATCCGAAGGGAGGTGGCTTGTCTACAAATCTTGAAGACGGCCACCGGTGTCGAGGAAGACTTCTCATCACAGGGCGTCGGAACCGGGCTGGTTGCGCAGAGGACTGAGAGAGGCAAGTCCGGTGAGGTGCGGCGACCTGACAATCCCAGCCGCTCAGACGGCACCGTCAGCCGGACCTCACAGCGAGACGATAAATCAAGCTTGGTGTGTTCTCACTGTGGAAAATCGAGACACACCAAGGAAGGGTGTTTCGAGATCATCGGCTTCCCCGATTGGTGGGAAGGGAGTCGGAATCCCACCGGAACAACTGGGAATGGAGGGCAACGAAGGGCTAACACCGCTGCAAGTGTCGCCGGACGTGGACGAGACACTGGTGCAGTAGTAGGAGAAGAAAATAGGGGCGAACCCAGCGCCACCAGTACCAGTGAGGCGGCGGCTGACCGGAATTTGGGACGGGCCAGCGCCGCCGTCACATGGAACATCAGGAACGAAGAAGCGGATTTGGGCGGCGGAGGTAATGGCTTAGGGTTCTCGAGACCTAAATCTGATAATGCTTTGGTTTCCTTATTTAACTGTTCTAACATTGAGAAATTACAAGTAAACCCCTCGATTTTTTATGCTTTACAAAGAAACCCCCCAGGAACTAAAAGTGTGAATCAGGCACCCAAACAAGACCCCATAAGGACACAAGCATATCATACTCGAACTTCAGTTTCTTCTCCATGGATTTTTAACTGTGGAGCAACAGACACAATGACTTGTGATCCAACAGTTATTATGGAGCCTGTTTCACCCACACAAAGTCATATTCAAACAACTAATGGAGAATTAGTTGAAGTCATCAAACAAGGATCTGTCGCCATCTCTCCCAAGCTGAAATTAAAAAATTGCCTCTATATTCCCTCATTGTCTTGCAAACTGCTTTCCTTGAGTCATGTGACAAGAGAATTGAATTGTGAAGTTCTAATAAATTCCCGTTTTTGCCTTATACAGGATATTCATACGAAGGAGATCATTGGGCGTGGTACTGAGCGAGGAGGCCTCTATTATGTCGATGAAGTTAAACCCGCTTCCACTGCACTCCTAACTCAAAACACTGCTGATAAACAAATCTGGCTTTGGCACCGGCGCCTTGGTCATCCTTCTTTGGGGTATTTACGTTTATTGTTTCCCACATTGTTTCAGAATAATCACTTGACTACTCTAGATTGTCAAACTTGTTTAGCTGCTAAGAGTCATCGAACATCTTTTAAGTTGAACAATTCTCGGGGTAGATTCTGTATTTTCTTTAGTTCATTCCGATGTTTGGGGACCTTCCCCTGTTTCAAATAAAGGACATTATCAGTATTTTGTGTTGTTCATTGATGATTTCTCTCGTATGACCTGGGTTTATTTTCTCCGATATAAATCTGAAGTGTATGATAGTTTCGTGGCCTTGTTCCATATGGTACAAACTCAATTTAATCATACTATTCGTGTGCTCCGGTCAGATAACGGAAAAGAATATATTAACCAGAAAACGAGTGACTTCTGCACCAAACACGACCTTATCCACCAAACCACTTGTCCCAACACTCCCCAATAAAATGGGGTTGCTGAAAGAAAAAACCGAACCCTTCTCGAAATAACCCGTGCCATACTTACAAAATCTCACATTCCAAACCGATTCTGGCCAGAAGCGGTTGCTACAGCCACCTATCTCACAAATAGACTCCCTACAAAAATACTCTCCCACAAGTCACCACTGTCTATGCTCCAAACACAAACAAATATCCCTCCGCCTCTCACCTTACCACCAAGAATTTTTGGTTGTTCTGTGTTTGTTCATGTTCCTAAAACTGACCGGAGCAAGCTTGATCCCTGTGCTATTAAGTGTGTGTTTTTGGGGTATGCTACACATCAAAAGGGGTATCGATGTTATAATCCTGTTACTCGTCACGTTCATGTTACCATGGATTGTATTTTCTAGAACATGAGTACTACCTTACCCAACCTAGTGCTCAGGGGGAGGGTAGTCATGGTGAATCCCTAGGTTGGCTTGACTCAACACTTGTTGATATCCCTGCTTCCGCTGCGATCCTCAGTACCATTCCTGATCATACTCCTCCGGATGATATCCTACCCGAGTTAAGTGAACCACTGGACTTTAATCTCCTTGATAATACTGTTTCTCCTCATGATCATATTGAAAATGCAAGTTCTGACACTATATCTGGAGCTGATATAGTGAGTGACAGGTATACTCTGCCACAGAGAAGTACTCGGGAAATACCACCCAACAGATATTCCCCACAGCACGTGGCACGTAGTTCACGATATCCTACAGGGAATCTGGTAAGGGGGAGCATCTCTCCCACAGCACAGGGGTTCCTTGGAAAACTCTATATGGAACAGGTTCCGAAAACTGTCCAGGAGACTGAACAGTCACGAGAATGGGTGCAGGCAATGGAAACTGAGATGAGTGCACTTCAGAAAAGTGGTACATGGGAGAAGTGCATCCTACCTGAAGGAAAGAAGCCAGTAGGCTGTCGATGGGTTTTTACCATCAAACACAAATCAGATGGCACAATTGAGAGATATAAGGCGAGATTGGTGGCGAAAGGGTATACTCAGACTTATGGAGTAGATTACTCCAAAACTTTCTCCCCAGTGGCAAATATTGACACCGTCAGGCTACTCTTGTCAATAGCAGCAAATAAGGATTGGCCCCTTCACCAATTTGATGTGAAGAGTGCCTTTCTTCACGGGGACCTAACAGAAGAAGTGTACATGGAGGCTCCACCGAGGTTCGCCTCAGACTTTAAACAGGGGGAAGTTTGCAGCCTTCGGAAAGCCTTTTACGGACTTAAACAGTCCCCACGTGCATGGTTCGGTAGATTCAAAGTGGCAATGCGACAGTGTGGGTACAAACAGAGTAACTCCGATCATACTTTTTTTCTTAAACGAAGGGGAGACTTGATCACCTGTCTGATCATCTATGTGGATGATATGATCATCACTGGGAGTGATACTGAAGAAATGGAGAGACTCAGAGAGAGCTTGTTTAGAGACTTTAAAATGAAGGATCTGGGGGAACTCAAGTACTTCCTTGGCATTGAGGTCCTCCGGTCAAAACAGGGTATCTTTATCTCTCAGAGGAAGTACATCATGGATTTATTGGCTGAAGTTGGGATGATTGATTGTAAACCAATTGATACCCCGATACAGGTTAATCACAAGCTCAGGATAGAAGATGGTGGAGAACCAGCTGACAGAGGGAGATATCGGCGATTGGTGGGGAAATTGATCTACTTGTCTCACACTCGGCCGGACATCGCGTATGCCGTCGGAGTGGTCCGTCAGTTTATGCACCAGCCTCAAAAGAGCCATATAGAGGCCGTGGTGAGGGTCATACGGTATCTGAAAGGAACAGTGGGGAATGGAATAATATTTGGAAGACACGGTCACTTGAGTATTGAAGCCTACACCGATGCTGATTGGGCAAGAAACCCGGACGATAGGAGGTCTACATCAGGGTACTTCACCCTGATTGGGGGGAATGTGGTGACATGGAGAAGCAAGAAATAGAAGGCGGTTGCTCCCTCAAGTGCTGAGGCAGAATTCAGAGGTGTTGCAAAGGGAATAACAGAGGTTTTTTGGCTCAGGAAGTTGATGACAAAAATAGGCTTTCCTCAACAAAATCCAAGCGTGCTGAAGTGTGACAATAAGGCAGCTATAAGCATTTCAGGGAACCCAGTGCAGCACGATCGAACAAAACATGTGGAGCTAGATCATCACTTTATAAAAGAAAAGCTAGACGAAGGAGTTATTGAGCTACCTTTTGTCAAGTCAGAAGATCAGTTAGCCGACATCCTTACAAAGGCCGTTTCCAGCCAAATATTTCAGAAGAAACTTGACAAGTTATGAATTGGGAATCCCATTACTTAACTTGAGGGGGAGTGTTAGAAGAGATTGTGCTTATCTCTTATTTTAGGGAAGAAATCAAGGAAATTTGTAACTAATCCCTGGTTTGTAGGGATGTCTATGCCTATATGAGTAGCTTGGATTGTATCCCGTATTATTCAATTTTTACAATGAAATCAATATTCTCTACTCTAAACCTCTTCTTAACAGATATTGAAGTTGATATTCCATGAGGAGAATGAGCCAACGACCTATTAGCCCCCGTATGACTGACTTAGATAACACGTGTTTAACTACATAGGAACTCAATATAACTGGTACTTTAACAGGTAACATGTAGGCCCTGTTTACT
This sequence comes from Lantana camara, assembly GCA_037501455.1. Lineage (NCBI taxonomy): Eukaryota > Viridiplantae > Streptophyta > Magnoliopsida > Lamiales > Verbenaceae > Lantana > Lantana camara. The sequence goes on along the minus strand of CM074855.1, from coordinate 20,161,832 downwards.
TCGGCCAAAATGTTATTGGCAGTATGTTTTGGCAGGTTAGATTAGTTAAATTCTTAGTCCATATCTCATGTTTACTAATTTTTTTTCCATCTCGGTAATTGGTGGGTTTTTTAAGTGATATGTTCACAACTTCACATTGTATACAATGTTAATGTGTGTTAAATTGAAAATTACTAAGATGCCCTCAATTAAAATTGCATTTTTTATTGGCTCCCTCATTCCCTAAAAGACTCCCCTTCTGAAAATCAGGTAAGGAATTTTCTCCAATTGAGATAGTTATTTCCCTTTCATAAATCTCCAAGACATTTACCCACCCAAGTAATCACCTTCACTCTCTCTCCTCTGCAATTACATTTTCCACTGTCGAATTAACAATTGGCCATAATGCATTATGAAGAATTCAACTCCATCACTAAAGGAAATGCAGTATGTATCTAAGTCAAAGAATTGTAACCACCTAACAAATACATAAATTAACAGATAACTACAATGCACCAAAGACATTCCTAACAATGAGCTAAAGTTCATATATTAACAAAACCACTTAATACAACAACCAAGAGATCAATACAATTCATACTGCATGATCACCAAAATAGGCATCAAACTTTGAAGTCAGCTCAACAAAGAGCAGACTAACACACCTAACCAAGTATTCAATTGCTATATATTACATCAGATGGCCAACAATGTTTCATGACTCAAAAGCAAACTTCGACAACTTTATAAAAGCATCATGGATTTCGAAAATACAGTATTATTTCCAAGCTTACCTAAAACAACACATCCTTGGCAGTCATAATCAATACCATCATCGGAGTTTCCTTGAATCGTCATTTGCACCATCACTATCTTTCCGCACCAGTTGTTCCAAAGAATATGTTCATTTGACTTGAGTTATTCGCCAACATGTTTGACAGATTTATGTGATCTTGTATGTCTATGAAAATAGGCAAACCATAAATCCATAATAAACCATAAAGTCATTACATAAATTACAATGCATTACATTACGATTAAACTTTAGAAGTACATAAATCCGTAATTAAACAACCACCGACACATGCTTCAACACTGCATTAAGCATAATCTGTATTTGAGAAAATACAGAGACTATAGATAGCAGTTCATGGCAATAACATAAGAAATACCAGTCCAGCACCATTCATGAGAAAAATGCATTCCTAAGTTTGGTAACTTAAAAGTTAAACCCAACATCGAACATAATTCTGACTTATTCATTATCAGGCACAATAAACTATGGTAACTTTATTTATATCGGGTATTAGAAGGCCAATTTGGTCCTCAAGATTGATACCCAAAGCATTTCAATCCAGCCACACCTCATACACATGCAACTGATAGAGGGTCGTTTGTTGTGGCGTCCACAGCTAGCTACTGTGTTGGGAATCTAAATATTGAAGATTTTTATACTCCATGGGAGGATCCATTTTTCACATATCCTAAAAACTTGGCTTCTCCCCTTCAGATTCTCATTGATGCCAGCAATGGTGTATCGGACTATGGTAATAAATTTGGAGAGCCATTGATTCAGGGCAACACAATAACTTTTGGGATGAGGCTCCATAACTTTATCACATCACTCAATCGAAAAATTTGGCCTATGTGAACTTTAAGAAGAGGTGGAACCGCTTAATATGGAGAGCCTCCAGGCCCTTAACCCTTAACTCAGCCAGAACAAGAAGTAAAAATAGTGGAAAAGGAAAAAAACGACGTCAAAAGACAACTGAAATAAGAGTTCCGTTTTTTAATTTTAACATTCAAATTTCAAACTAACGGAAAGACCGACTTTGAAAAAAATGAGATAGTTTAGTGACCATTCTTGTTAAAATTGAAAGTGGGGGGACGAAAAACAAATAAGTTGTATAGTTTGGTTTTTTCTTTTTTTGGACAGCAACACCCTCCCCGGAGGGCGAAAATCAGACACAACAATCAGCCAAAAGGAAATCAACAAGGAAGGATGGACAAATCGACCCACCCACGCAAGCCAGAGCTGTATTCCTAGCTAAAGTATGAGCCATCACGTTGGCTTCGCGACGAACGAACAAAAAACGGCAATGGAAAAGGAGGCAACAGCCACTTTAATGTCCTGAACCAGATTCCCAATTGGTGAGAAGTCCTCAGCAGAGTTCACAATTTTTTTCACTAGATTAAGGCAGTCACTTTCAATCCACACCTTATGCCATCCATTATCCCGAGTAAGACCCAATGCCCGTGTAACCGCGATTGCTTCCACCGCCTCCGGTTCCAACTCACCCTTGAACCTATCACACATCCAACCAAGGCAACTTCGCCCCCATTCTTAAAGATCGCCCTATCCACGTTCAGCTTGACAATCCCAAGTGGCAGGGGACTCCAATAGCCATAAACAGCTGGGGGTGAAGGAGTTGAACCAACCGGGCAGGAGTCAAGTAAAGACAAAGCAAAAGTAATCACCTCATCAGGCCGCCACTTACAACCTTCAGTTCTTACCTTATTCTGAAACCACCACAAACCCCAAAGGATCAAGGAGAATTTGTCACAATCACCAACATTAAGCGAGGAGAACACTTTCTCGATCCATCCGTGGACTCCCACCGAAAAAGTTGAAATGGTACTCCAAGGGAGGAACGAGATGGCCCAAACCTGACGAGCGAACGGGCACTCCAACAAAATATGCTTCGTATTCTTGGGGGCCTCACCACAAACCGGGCATTGTAAATCAACGTGACATCTACGAGAGACAAGGTTCGAGGAAGTCGGAAGAATATCATGGATAACCCTCCACAAAAAACTCTGACTTTCGGGGCCACATTTAACTTCCAAACCTTCTTCCAAATTGATTTGTTCCCGGATAGAGAGGAAGAAAAATGGGCTGCCCATCCAACGCAAGAGCTACCGGTGTGCGCTGCGAATGGAAAAGACACTATTCCTCTCAAAGTGCCAAATAAGTTTGTCTTCCCGATCAAACCTTCCCAGAGGGATGCTTCGAATAAGTTTGGCATCGCTGGGGCAAAAAGTTTCATCAATCAACTTAAGATTCCAACCAGCATTATTAGGAAGCATAAGTTGAGCCATACGAGTAATCGTGGGATCCCGAGGCTGCCGGATTAAAGGTTTAAAGGAGCTAGGCCTAGGAATCCACTTGTCCTTCCAAACATCAATAGAGGAGCCCGAGCCAATTCTCCATCTAGTGCCAGCCACCAAGATGGGTTTTGCCAAAAGTATGCTTCTCCAAGCGAAAGACGGTGATCTCCCAAGTCCCGTACCAAAGAAATCCGAGTGAGGAAAGTATCTCACTTTAAGAACACGACTAAGGAGGCTATTAGGTGTATTGATAATTTTCCAAGCTTGTTTAGCAAGAAGAGCCTGATTAAAGGCCTTGAAGTTTCTGTAGAGTGGGCTTCTTAAATTGGCGAAAAAAGCACTTTTTTGATCATGAGAAGGAGATTAGAAAGCTTGAGTCTGAGCTTGATCGTTTGCAATCGGGTTTTATTTCGATTAGCTCTAAGGCCCAGGAACGTGTGATTAAGAACCGCATCAATGAACTGGCTAAGCAAGCAGAAATCAAGTGGAAGCAACGGTCCAAGGCACATTGGCTTAAAGAAGGTGATAGAAACACCAAGTTTTTTCATAGCAAAGCCACCATGCGGGCGAAGAATAATCGGATTGATGGCTTTTTTTATGAAGGGGGTTGATTGTGTTCATCCAAAGAAGAGATTCAGGGGACTATTGAGCATTATTTTGGGAAGATTTTCTCATCCTCCAACTGCTCGGAGACAGAGTTGGAGGAGGTCATTCGCCTGGTCAAACCAAAGATTAATGATTCTATGAGGGACAAGTTGGCCCGGTCTTTCATCGTTGATAAGGTTATCCCCTTAAATCCCCGGCGCCCGATGGGCTCCCCCCCTTCTTCTTTCAAAAATTCAGGCACATTGTGGGTAATAATGTGACTGCCTGTGTTCTCAATTTTCTTAATAAAGGAATTTTTTCTCTAGATCTTAATTTCACGCATATTGTCCTCATTCCTAAGTGTCAGAAGCCTGATATTATTACCCAGTTTCACCCAATTAATTTATGTAATGTGGTTTATAAAATTGCCTCGAAGTTTATTGCTAATCGTATCAAGCCCATCCTTGATGATGTTATTTCGGTGTTGCAATATGCTTTTATCCCAAAGAGGCTCATTACAGATAATGTCCTGCTTGCCTTTGAGATTAATCACTTCCTAAAGAATAAGAGAAAGGGGAAGAAGGGGTTTTTTGCTCTTAAACTGGACATGAGTAAGGCGTATGATAGAGTTGAGTGGAGGTTCCTGGCGCTGATGCTTGAGAGGTTAGGTTTCCCGCTTCTTTTGGTGCAACGTATTATGACTTGCATTTCCTCTGTTTCTTTCTCGTTTATTCTTGATGGCTCACAGTTTGGTTCAGTTATCCTGGAGAGAGGCATTCGTCAGGGTGACCCTCTCTTGCCTTATCTTTTCCTTCTTTGTGCAGAGGCCTTCTCTATTTGTCTGCAGGATCTGGAGAATAGGGGGATTATTAAAGGAGTGTCCATCTGTAAGAATGCGACTAGCATATCTCACCTATTATTTGCAGACGACACGTTAGTTTGTGGGTGAGCTGATACTCGGGCCTTGGATGGGATTATTGGAGTGTTGGAGTTATTTTCTCGAGCCTCGGGACAAGTAGTTAACTTTCAGAAATCTTCTGTGGTCTTTAGTCAGAATGTTAATGCTGAGGATTGCTCTCTTATGGCTGGCAGATTGGGTGTTCAACTGGTACAAAAATTTGATCTTTATCTGGGTTTGCTTCAGTGGCCGGTAGATCGAAGAGGACTTTACTTGCCTCACTCCGTGACCGTATTCAGAAAAAGGTTAGCGGCTTCTCTGAGAAGAACTTGTCCTCGGCTGGTAAGGAGATCTTAATTAAAGCAGTGGTCCAAGCTTTTTAAGTTTCCAGATTCTTTTATTAGAGAGCTCGACTCCTTTTCAGCCAACTTTTGGTGGAATAATAAAGATCGTCTAGGTTCAAGTCCAAAGTCTATACATATTCTTAACTTCTCGTTCTTCTTAATCAGTGAATATTGCAAAAATGGTATACCAACTCCACCGTTTTATCACATTTAGTATCTTTAATTTTCCGGTGACAATTTTAACCCATATCTTCAAAAAAGTCTCAATTTAATACAAAATTTCACCGGAGATCCAAAAACTCGCCGAAAACCCAACCCAAATGCTTACGTGGCTTATTTTTTCTTATGTGGCAATACCACCATTGACACATCACATACCACTGTCCGATTGTTGTTTTTAACCCCATTAAAATAAACCCAAAATTCCACTTCATACATATTTTGGTGAGAAAATTCCCTCCCAAAGCTTAATTGGCCAAAACATCATTGTTTAAAGGGAAAATTACATCTACATCCCTCGTGGTTTGGGGTAATTACAAATAAGGACCTATTGTTTCGTTTTTTACAAATACACCCCTAACATTTGTATTCCGTCTGTGATCCTTGTAATTCCGTTAGGGTTCCGTTAAATATTCCAAATATACCCCAAGGACTGTCATGTTATATTGTTAAACCTTAAGGCTCATTTTGTAAGAAATTATATACCTGAGGGACTAAATTGTAAGAATGTTAAAAAATTTCAAACTAACCATTGGGATTGGACTTCTATATATATTTGGTCAGGATTTTAGCCTTTTGAAGCCAATTTTACTTGGCTAATCACGAAGTTCATCTCATACATATTATCAATGTTCGAAATATGGAAAAGAAAAATGTAGAGTAGTTAGTTGTGGTTCATGCACAGTGGTGGAGAAAAACAATTTAAACAAAAGGAAACTATTTTATTGTTGTGATTTGCATGGCTTCTCACACTGTTGCACACCAATTGAAGAAGATAGGTTTGAAGCTCCACACTCTGATGAAGAATAAAAGGCAAGTAGTGTTAATTGCGCTCGTTAACCTTTTAAGATACTTGAATCTTTTAAAGAAAAACAAAAGAATTTTCTTTTCATGCTTATTTATAGTTTTTAATTACTAGTCTTAGGATAAGAAGAGAAGGATGGTCCTTTGTTAATATGTGAATGTAGAAAAAAGATCAATTTAGAAACCAAAAAGATTTTGATCGACCTGAATCGAAAAATAAGTATAACATTGTGGATTTTGCGTATGTTCCCCACAACTAAGTAATTAAAATGACATTATAATTAAAAAAAAAATCTTTATTTGCGTGTGATATATCAATAATTAGCGAGGGTGTGAATGATTGAAATATATTAAGTGTGTTATAAACGGTTAGGCCTACTTATTGGCTATATCTAAGTCTCATAACAAATGTGCTATTTTTGCTTGTTCTTGGTCTCCGGCTTGTATTGACTTGAAATTAACACTACTTGCTTCTTGTTCTTCATTAGAGTATAGAGCTTCAAACCCTGCCTTCTTCAATTGGCGTGCACCGGTGTGAGAAGGCATGCAAATCCCAACAATAAAATAGTCTCCTCTTATTTAAATTGTTTTTCTCCACCACTTTAATTGTTGTGCATGAACCACAAGTCCTCTACATCTTTCTTTTCTATATTTCAAACATTGATAATATGTATGGGATGAATTTCTTGAAGTAGCCATGTAAAATTGGCTTTAAAAAGCTAAAACCCTGACCAAATATATATAGTAGTCCAATCCCAATGACTATAAACAGCTAGTTTGAAATTTTTGGATATTTTTACAATTTAGTCCCGCAGGTATATAATTTCTTACAAAAAGAGCCCTAAGGTTTAACAATATAACATGACAATCCTTGGGGGTATATTCGGAATATTTAACGGAACCCTAACGGAATTACAAGGATCACAGACGAAATACAAATGTTAGGGGTGTATTTGTAAAAAACGAAACAATAGATCCTTATTTATAATTACCCCAAACCACGAGGGATGTAGATGTAATTTTCCCTTGTTTAAATGAAATACTGTACTTCCCCAAAATATTTTGCTGAAGAACAAGAAATCATCTTATTATATATAAATATATAGTATAAAAAAGTTTATAATATGTTAAAAAACTAAAAATTATAATTTTATGTATATAATCAAGATTTAATACATTTAAAAATTATAATTTATGTATATAATTAAGAATTAACACATTTTATTTTATGTTGTGTATGATATATATTTTGTATTTTGAAGAAAACATAATATACTTCTAATAATTTTATTTATACGAATTATATTTTATTTTAAATAATACATTACCAATGAAATGTAAATTAAAATCAAAAGTAAAAAAAATCAAAAGAAAAAAAAAAGAAAAATGAAAAACCAACCCCCCCCCCCCCCCCAAGATGAACGCACAACCACACCAAGAATTGGGTATTTCTCATTTTTTTCCCCAAATTCGATGTACGGCTAGTGTTTTTCGATCATCGTGATGCGAGGATCGTATTGATACCAATTTCGTGGACCACAATGGCGGAGACTGGTGGGGCTCCTTTTCTGGCGAGCTCTTCCTTCCCCTTCCCCCCAAAACAAAACCTTCTTCCGGTGGAGCAGTCATCGTGGTTGACCGAGGTGGAGAAGATGAGGACGGCGTCGTAGATCGGAGGAGGAGAATGGAATTGTTGGGTGACAGTACGACGGTTGTTTGTAGATCTGGTTCAGTTCGAGGGCAGTGGCGGTGATGATGGTTTGTAGATTTGGTCCGATCTGAGGAGGGTGTAGACGGTGGTGGAGATCTAGTTCGATTGGAAGAGGATATATGTGGTGGGTGACGGTGGCGGCGGCGATGGGTGGTTTTGTGAGGAGGCGGTGGCGGCGGTAGAAATATGGTTTGATTTAAGGAGGAGGATAGCAGTGATGGGTACTGAAGGTGGCATTACCCGCGGCGGTGCGGTGGCGGTGGTGTTGCCGGCAGCGGTGTGGTGGCCTAGAAGATTATAAATATGGTCTGTGTTATATATATACATATAAATTATATATAATTCTGTTATAATATGTATACATATAATATATTTATAATACTTTTTAATATATATAATAATATAATTTAAGGTTTATTTTATTCTTTAATATAATATTTAGCCTGAATTAAAAAATGATTTTAATAACATTATATAATTATATTTATATTGTAATTATAATAATCTTAATTACGTATATTTTAAATATCATGTATATTGTTAAAGAGTTTATGTATTTATTTTATTTATTAATATATTTAATCAGAATTAAAAAATAAATATCTAATTAAAATATATTATAATAATATAATATATAATTATATTCATATTATAATTACAACAAAAATAATGTATAATATTTTGGGATTTATATATTTCTTTTGGGCATATTATTTTTTTTGAAATTATACTTACATGTACTTACAAGTCATTTACAATTTGCCATAAGTATTTGAGGTGGCAACCCCTTTTGTACACATTGGAGTCAAAACACAAGTAAGCGGTATTTTATGGGTTTACTGTATGCTAGATCCATACCCACCAGTTCATTCCTCTTAAATTCGGACACTTGTCACTTTCTTTCTCTTCTTTACTTTTTATGCATTATCCTTATTTTTGTTTAATTTTTTCTCACTTTTTCAATTTCGTTAGATTGTTGTTTCTTATAAAACATATAATTCTATTTATTTTTTAATTATGATATGTATAAAATAAAACTTAATTATTTATATAACTTTTTTTATCAAATAAAATGTTATATATGGAGAATTCATTTCTTTTTTTTATCTATAAATTAATTTTGCTTTCAAAATATATTTATTTTATATTTTAACGACTCAAGTTAGTTATATTTATTTTTTAAATAATTAATAATATTTTATAATTGAATAATATGTTAACAAAAAATAAATTTTAAGTAATCTACATATAATATGTTCAAGTAGTATTGATTTCATAAGTTAGGAAAAATTTTTAAGTAATATATTAGATAAAAAACTATATATACATAATTAAATTTTATTTTATACATACCATAGTTGAAAAATAAATAGAATTATATATTTTGTAAGAAATAATAATCAAACAAATGGAAAAAATTAAGATAAGAAAAAACTAAATAAAAACAAGAATAATATATAAAAAGTAAAGAACAAAGAGAAAGCGACAAGTGTCATAATTTGAGATGAATGTCCTAGAGGGTATGGACCTACCATATAGTAAACCTATTTTATGAAACCAAAGTGGGCTTTCGGTTCTTTGGGAAATTTTTGCAGTAAATTGCAATATTTTGAGAGATGTCAGATGTGAGTTGCTTTTGTCACCGGAAAACTAAAGATACAAAATGTGCTAAAACGCTAGAGTTGGTATACCATTTATGCAATTTTCCCTTCTTAATCACTAGCTCTAGATTCGCCACCCATTTTCAGGTACCGTGCTACTCCAATGAAATTGGCTTTGAGAAGCCTTTGGATTTCCTCTTTGATCAAGACACATACTTCTTTAGACATCCCTCAAAGTGGTTGTTTCTTGGGTTTGAATCCCAGAAGGATAGAGATGTGTTATTTAACTAGCTTACGGTATATCCAACACAGGCATCTCTAGTTTCAAGCAAAGCAATTGCGGAACTCTCTTGAGTGTTTTGACTATGGTCTGTTTCTTTTCGGTGCTCAATAAAGAGCTGACATAAGTGAGAATACGATCCACTTTTATGAGTGAATCTTGGACTTGAATTTTTACGGCTCTAGCTTAGCCAGATCTTGGCCAAGCTCTTCTAATGTAATCGCGTCTGAATTACTAAATTGGGAAAATATCTTTTTTTATCCTCTAAAGATGTCATTCCTTTTATTTTGGTCCTGAATTTTTATCTTTTTTTATATTGCATCATTTTTTATTCAATTTTAGTCCTCCGTATCCTGTGCGGCAGAAATTCAGCGATTTTTCTTGATTTTCCCTCTAAAATTTGAGTTAATATATGACGTGAATTATTAATGTTTAAGGAAAAAATAAAAAAATGCAACGTAATTATATAAACTATTCTTATTTAACAAAATACTCCTCTATTATAGTTTTCTAACACGAAATCATACAAGTATTATGTCCTAGTGTCAATTGTCACGAACACTAACTACCCAATTAACACCATCGAATAAGAAAGTTGGTTATATGTAAATTAACTACTCTACAATCGGGCCCTAATCACAAAGTCAATTAATAAACAATTACAGGAAATAGTATATACCAAAAAAAAAATAAATAAATAAATAAAAGGAAATAGTACGAATGTCAAAAACCAATTAATTAACACAATTCGATCTCATGAGTCAAACCATAATAATTAGGAACTCCCTTATTAAAACCTAATCTAGCTACTCATAACAAAATTGACCCAAACAATATCCAATATCTAACATAGCCTATGAAATAAGAAAAAAAGAAAGAAAACTCGAAGACGAATTCTCAATCGCCGGCGACGTGTTACTGCTCGCTAACATGAGCTCTTCCTCCAAACACTGGGATTTCGTTCGTCCGAATGCTTGCCTTCTTTTTGTGGAGTTGAGGGCGGTCACTCCTTTGTTTCTCAATATACAAGTGAAAGCCCAAAAGAATAATAGAATGGTGGACCGCCTTCTTGAATGTAAGATGTGAGTTGTGAAATTGGATGCCTCCATGCCTCCTCGAAATTGAATTCCCATGCGAATTGGGAATTAGTGGGTCACTCTCCATGCATATGCACTCCAGGAATAGCGTGAGTTAATTCCTTTTCCTATGTGATCTCAAATAAAGTTGGTGACCCAAAGATTTTAAGAAAATCACGCCAATTTCCTCAATAATTCCTGAAGAAATGCTTTCCTGCAATAAAAACACAGAATCAATTAAATTCCAATAATTAAATCAAATTGAGAAATAAGATATAATTCATACTTAAAAACAAGTCAAATACACCATCTATCAGTGTACTTATGCACATAAATAGAGAAAGAAACAAACTTGCTTACTCCCTGGCCAAATTTGGGCGGCGAATGGATTAAGACAAAGTTATCTGGATGGAACATCCGGAAGAGATCATTTTGATTGGTTTTGTGCTTGGTTTTTTCGGCTGTCTCTGTTCCACCAAAAAAAATAAATAAGAGTACGAATTATTAACCTAAATATTTCGGCTATATCTTTTAATATTTTGAATGATGACAAATCGATTCCATATTTTCATATTTTGCTATTTGACATGGCATGGACCCATCTCACCACGTGGATCAATAATCTTTCGCCATGTGGCATCTCGACCGGGTCGAATCCTTTCCTGGAGCCATTAATGGACCAATTCACCCTGCCTAATTTTACCGCTCTTGACCTCGACCGTATATGACTGACTCAACTCTCGACCATAATGCTTCGACACTCTCCGACCCAAGAGCTGTCTTGGCCACTAACTGGCCAAAGGAGGAGTGGCCGACTAAGCATTAAATGCACCATTTTAGTGGGACAGCTATCAGCTTGAGACGTTAACACGTCGAACAACGTCATCATTGTTCTTACCCTATATAAATGCCTGCATTTGTACCACAACTAACAAATCCCACCTGCTACATTTACTGCACTCAAATTCGACCTCTATCACTCGATAACTGACTTGAACGTCAGAATGCCAACATGGGTATCACACCCTCCTTCCCCGAGTTGGCCTGTCCCTTCAGGTTTCGAGCAAGAGCTGTTTCCCCTAATCAACAAATTCAAGTGATCGGATGAAGGTTTAGGGTTCGACCTCGGATCAAGATTTTGGCTCGATCACCATTTGTATATGTACTAATCTTTTTTCTAGATTAGCACAAATAATTGATCTATATATTAGGAGCAGAATTCTGCCTATTCACATACGATCATTTAGAGCATTATAAAAACTACTGATGAATAATGTGCTTAGCCTTACTCACCCCGAAAAGTTACTAATGACCTTACTCACACCTAAAAGCTAGTTGTTGAGGGGAGAGTTGTCAAGCCATTATATACTGAACTCTACATCTTTGAGTATTCAATGTAGGACACTTAACACACACCCATCACGTCCAGGCCCATGGAATGGGGGACAAATTGGAGAGCGAACATTGCAGGGAATCGAAACATGTGCAAGCCAAGAATCGAAACATCTGGCCGGGTGGAGAGACCGCGAAATGCGGGACAAACTGGAGTGTGAACATTGTAAGGAATCGAAACATTTACAAGCTAGGATTCGAAACATCTGGCCGGGTAGAGAGACAGGCACAGGAATCGGATCAAATTTACAAGCCAGGAATCGAAACATCCGGCTGGGTGGAGAGACAGGCACAGGAATCGGAACAAATATGCAAGCCAGGAATTGAAATATCTGGCCGGGTGGATAGACAGGCACAGGAATCAGAACATTTGTGAACCTGCTCTGATACCATGACGAATAATGCGCTTGGCCTTACTCAACCCCAAAAGAGCTATTGAGGGAGGGTTACCAAGCCATTATATATTGAACTCCACATTTTTTATTATTCGATGTAGGACACTTAACACGACTAGAAAACGAACAATAGGCCTCCACACTATGTGTATTGTTAAGCGTCCCATTTGTAATGATAGGGAGATATTGTTGTATGAGGATAATTGACAGACTAACAAATTCTTCAAACCATATGTGTTGAGTTCCTTTAATTTGTTTTCCGTTCCTAAGAAATACCTCCAACTCTCTCTTTGGACTCGGTCAGATAGGGACCCCGTTAATATAATTTTAAAACTTAATTTGTATTTTCTACACTTTACGTTGAATGTGAAGAGTTAGGCAAAAGTTATTAATAGTTCAAGTTATATGGATCTTGTTAGTTTGAAAGTTAGTCTTTTGAGGAGTCTAAGATCAGTATTATAAATCTGATCTAAGTTTATCATTTATCTTGTATTAAGCAGAAAAACAATTCTCTCAATATTATATTAAAAATAGAGCAGCAGCTCTTTTCTATTCTTTTCTACTTCCACCGTTCCAACAAATTTGGTATCAGAGCAATTTTAAAAATTCTAAAAAGTTCAAAACATGGTAGCAAATTCTGTTTCTACCAAGTTTAAATATTCTCCAAGTGAAGTACCAATATTTGAAGGAGAACATTATGATTCTTCTCTCATGATCTTTGGGATATCAATGAGTCTTCTTATTCGGAGCCACCTGAAGAAGGAAACTCTCAAGGATTGACTGCTCAAAAACAAAATAAATACAAAGAAAATCAAATAATGGATGCTACAACTCTTCGTTACATTAAGCAACGCGTGAGCAAATCTATCTATCCCCGAGTTTTCAATAAAAAGGGCAAAATATTGTTAGCCAAGAGGGGGTGAATTGAAAATTTTCGCACAAATAACTCCAAGTATCAGATCCCCCAAACTCAAACAATGAAGATAACAAGACTGGAACCAAAGTGAAATTAGTACCAGTCTAGAACAGAGTAAGTAAGAGCAATAGGAACACAAGGAATTTATAGTGGCTGACTTACCACAACTGTGAAAAGCATGAGTTGGATAAGTTAGTCTACTACCTAAGGTTGTTATGCTTAGGATTTTAAAGAGTAGTTTATAAAGATATATGTATACAAGATACAAACAACTGAAAACAATCTGAGAAACCAAACAACACATATGACTGTGGAACCAAACGTTGCAGGACCACAACTATCTGATAAGCTTAAGAACACTATGAGAACTATCAACCTCCATGTGTATGGCAGCTAATGAAAGATCTTGGATGTCCCTTGAAGTTGTATCTACATTCCTTTTAAAGAGTGAACACCAAAAGAGCCGTTAGACTCTTCATTTTGAATTTTGAACTCAGCACCTTTACCAATGACATGGTATGTAGCACCCGTAACGATAGGCGCCACATCCCCCGCACCATAAGTCTAGTCCACGTACGAAATGGATAGTACATACATGAACCGGACTCATAGCGAACAGTTGACAAAGAAAAATGATCCTGGCTAGGCGGAAATCTAACCCTGTACCAATCAATCAATCAAAGAATACTCGAAGTGCAGTGCGGAAGCAAAAGATCTAAACATGAATTTCAATAATGGCTACAAGCCCAAACCATATCATAAACATAAATTAAATCCAACATGCAACCTATCAACGGGTTAAACTAACCATGCAACCTGTCCCGAATCAATATTCAATAATAATTCCTAATTAGCACACAGGCCCGAATACATAAAGTAATACAAATAATTCATAATCATGTAAATGTGACTCAAGTGTACAAGTGCGACTTGAAGTAAACAGTAAGACTCGACTCCCGCCTAGCGAAACCTTCAACAAACTGGGAAGGAGGGAAAGAGGGATCAGTCTCTAGAAGACTGAGTGAGCAGAAGTTATATATATATATAAAACATGCACATGCAAGCCATAAATCCCGAGCAAAATTTTATTTAAAGTTAGTTCCCGAGAAGGGCATAAAGTAGATAAGCAATACTCGGATTTTACGGCTAATTCATATTAAATTCATTAAGTTCATAATCCATAAATAATCATAATGGCTCGGTGAGTGAGCGTGCACAATCTCCAACCAAAATCCGACCGTGTACAATAAACATGACATAATACTTTTGAACACGTGTTCATGCGATACGTAATAATACATACAAGCCATAAACACATGAACATGATCTTAAAATAGTTCCAACCTTCTCCCTCCAAAATGGTCAGGCCTGCAGACCCAAACTATTTAATAATAATAATAATATCGAGACGGGGGATCATGACTCGTACCCGCTCGTTCGATAGGTTAACCATCAGCTCAAGAATAACTCACCTTCCACACTACACGGTCGCGTGAGAGATTCTCAATGGGTACTTTGTCCAATAGCTTAGCTTTACGTCGGTCCGATGCCGAACCGGTCTCCATTCACACATTTTCTCGGGGACCAATACATATGCATGATCAATGTGCATAATCTCACCAAAACATTCAAGTCATAAGAATAATAACATTACATTTCAAATTCTTGAAAAAAGATTTACTCGATAAGAATTTACTCGATGACACTACTTTGAAAATGATATATATATATGTATAAATTAGGCTTTTGGCCAAAACTTGTCACATAAGGTTGTAGAGTTCAATATGTAACTAGAACAAAAACACCCTCACCTGGAATACCACGAGACAAGGAACATAAGCAATACGGGTGCCTATTAAATCCTGAGGTCTCTGCCTTGGAAACGAACTGTACAAGAGAAGGAATAATGTTTACTCATGAGAAATGACTCAATATGAAACCAAATAGGACGCACAACAATATTTATGAAGTGGTGTGGCACGTTATCAAGTGATATGATACATAATAGGTCATAAAATATCATGTAGTGTCGTGATCATGCTCATGTCCACAATTAATGCTAAGGGAGTGTAATTAACAAGATAATGATCAATTAGGCATATATAAAATGCATTTAATTCACATAAGAGGTCAAGGGAGTGAGATGGAAGCGATAAAATGAGTTTTGGCAAAGTTTTGCAAAAGTTAGAAATTTTCAAAAATGCGCAGGCTGAAGGAAAATGGAAATATCTCGAGTTCTAGAACTTGGAATTGATTTTTGTTTATTGATATGAAAGTAGACAAATAGGCCTTTCTAAGGATATATGTCACGAATCGTGGTTCAAAGCGATGCGAAAATGGCATAGGCCCAAAGTTGGATGAATGCAGATTTTTGGTAAAATGGCGACACCCAATTGAAACGGTTATAACTCACAAACGAGAAAGGATATTGAGGTAATTCAAATTGGAGAATAGTTTAGACTTCAAAAGGTTTCTGTGGTCCAAACTTTAGGCCAAACAGAGCTCAAACGAGGTCGGCACGGCCGTGTAAAAATTGGCCTGGAAGCAGACATGGCCGTGTTGTGCAGAATAATTTTCCAACTCGAAACATTGACACGGCCGTGCTGAAAATGAACTAAGGTTTGACACGCCCGTGTTGGGTCATCTTCTCCGAAAATCAAGGGTGAAGGAGCAAGGGTTCGAAGGGGAATGTTCCAAAACCACCCCAAATCATATCCGGATCAATTCATACACTAAAATACATCAAAAACACCACAATACACATATATGTACAGAAAATCAACACTAAATCAACAATTAATCCATGAGTTCATCAAACCCACATATATATATAAATGTATACATACATATATACACGTATACCTTGGAATGAAATGAAGGAATGAAAGAATGAAATGATGAAGATGATGATGATAATGCCTTGATTCTTCCCTTCATCTTGCTTGGATCAAAATTGGAGATGTGTGTGGGAAGGGTTTGAGAGAAAAAGAGAGGTTTGTGCGTGATAGAGATTTAGTGTGTGTGTATAGTGTTTATGTGATTGTGTATATAGATATTATATTGATATATTTGTATGTATAGGTGTAAGTATGTAATGTAATGAAAGATATATATATAAAATAGTAGCCTTATATGACTCACATATATATGCATATTGATATAGTATGCATATATATGTGAGTCATATAAGGCTACTATTTTATAAAACAGTTTATTGTATATGTGTGTATATATATATATATATAAGTTGGGAAAAATTATGAAATGCTTATGAAATGAAATGTAATATGTATAAGTCATGGAGTGAAATGTATAGAAGTTAGGAAATAAAATGAATATAATTATAATTAAGGTACTCACATGAGGAAAATAAATCGTATAATTCTCTTAGACACATAATTCAAATAAACATGTATGAATCTAACTCTCAAACTCTCACGTATGGCGCGCGTACCTGAATAATTGAAAATACGGGGCTTTACAACCTCTCCCCCTTAAAATGGACCTGTCCTCAGGTCCACTGCCTCGAGTTCTGGACTTTAAGCAGCTCTCCCTTGTTCATCCCATGCGGGTTAGCAACTCCCCATCAGGAATTAGTTCGGAAAAGGTCTTCAAGCAACACGGGTTTTCAATTGCTATTAGATCATGACCCTTAACTCACCGAAGCCTAAACACTCGAAAATCTAAGCTGCCACCAGTTGACAAGCTAACCAGGTAATAAGAAACAAGTGAGAGAATTCCCGTCTCCCAAGCAACTAGCAAGAGAACCCCGTCTCTTTAGCAAACAACGAGAGAACCCTGTTTCTCAAACAACTAATGAGAGAACCCCGTCTCTCAAACACAAAGCAAGAGAGAGACTCCAAGCACAACACAAAATGGCTCAACACCCCTCGGCGAAAAGCAACACCCAAACGTAAAAAAAAGTTACATCACCCAACAAGCACACAAGAAGCAAGTAGAAGATGTCAAGTACATCGATTAACATACAAAAGTAGTTAATACAATTAGTGATCAAGGCACATACCATCATGAAATTGTTCAAATTATAGTTGCGTGTATGCATATGTCTTGAATGTTTGATGTACCGTTCATCGTAGTAATGGAAATCTTCTGTTGTGATAATCCAAATTCCACACTTGATCCGTTGTTGTAGATTCCTCTACCTATAGTGTCATTCTTTGAAATGCCCGAGGTGTTCAATATTTCAATGACCACTCGGTCTTCATTCCATGATCGATTTCCACCGTTACTAACTCCATGGTACAAAGTTCCACTCTTGAGTGTGCGCTTGACCTTAACCCAATCATCTCGTTCTTCCCCACAAATTGTATTTAACTACCTTGGATGCTCGACCTAATCTTTGAGTAGCTCGAAATATAGTCTCCAATCCTTATAGCGTTCCCGTTTCATCATGGAAAACAACTGACAAACCAATAACTCATCTTGTTCATGTTGTGATTTCTTCTAGTTATTCCTCTCCATCGCTCAGTTGAATTGATTCTCCCTTCCAACACTCGGTTGAATTAGCTCTCACTTTGTCTATCATGGAGTATTAACCAAATTCTTGAAAATTCTTCATGCCTCGATTAACCTTGGTACTCGAAGCCCATAAATTACACTTAGCCCCCTTTTTAAATCTTGGGAGATTGAATGCTTACCCGACCAAAATAGAAGATCGACGACTTTGATTCCTTTCCACCATTCATCCCTGGCGTACTTATTTCTTATAGCTTTTGTAGGGTCCCGTGACTTGTTAACCTTGCATTTTCATGGTTCCTACTAGAAGTACTTCCTTAACGCGACCGAGAGTTCAAATTTATTCCTTGGTCGTGCTCTCCCCTTTAAAAAAAATTTCTTCGTTGTTTGTTGAGTTTATCATTTCTTCGACCAAATTTCTCAACTTCTTCAAAATCATCTTCCTCGAAACGGTTGGTTCTAATATGTAGTGTTCGGTGTTATTGCACCCATTCACTTTGAAGCAATTAGTTAGGATATCCACCAAACTTCTTTCATTTTCATCTACCACTCGATTCCCAACTTTTCAAAATTTCCATTCCATCCTTGTTAAACTCCTTGCGAACCCAAGATCCATTCTTACCTCAAACAAGACTTGTTAAAATTTGAACGTAAAGTATGAGGTGAGAGATTTCTTCTCAAGAAAACACCAAAATGTGCATGTGGGGTAAGAATGCTCGATGCATGTCTCACATTTCGACAATCAAATTATGCATCACATTTGGGCAATTACTTCAATTAAATGAACATAAAGCGAGAGTAAAAGAATTAGGGTGATGTATGATGCACGTGCCATGAATGCAAGTACCTTTTACCGTAGTGGCAAACCTTGGCTCGGTAATTGGTTCTTTGTTCTTCGGATTCGTTGATCATCTCTTGTTTACCCACGGTCTTCTAACTTCCTTAATTTCTTGCATCCACCCACATATTCCAAAAATCTGAATGCGTTGTCTCATTATAATTCTTCCACACCCGAACTTCTCGACACTTTAGCTCCTCCAATAGGCCCATTTCCAAGTTCCCGTTACCTTCTTATATTCCTTGCACGATCTAACAAACTTTCAAATTTCTTTAATCCTCTTGCATCGGATTATATATTCTCCTAACTCGAGGTTGTTATTTGATCCCAAGTTTCCCATGCCCGAGGGAATCGATCCCCTCAATTCTTCCTTGGAACCGATTCTTCATTTGGCCAACTCCTTACCATAGTTACTATCCTGACCGAAACTTCCTTGTCTTAACCTGGAGGGATTTCAATGGTCGAGCAACTTCACCCTCCATTGAATGATGAATTCAAATGCCAGCTCAAGTATCTTGTTGGTCCCTTTCATAAATCCAAAAATTTGAGTGGTCTCTTGGTTATACCTTAAGTTGATCCTCAATTTCATCTAAATCCATAGGGTTTCGGCTCATCTCTTCCATCCCATTTCGTCACTTCAACATCGAAAAACCTTCTTCTTCTTACCCGACCCAAATTCTTGATCATATCTCAACTCAAATTATCTTGACTTAGCCCTTAGCTCCGACAACTCGACCTCACGATCCAAGTTGCTATTTAAACCCAATTCTTATATTTCCACAAAATCGATCTCTTGTCGTTCGACCCTTCTACTTGTTGTCTTCAAGAATCTGAAATTGGTCGGTCTTCAAATTTCTCCTCAAGTGATTACGAACTTCATTTCAAGTTCAAAGTACCCCGATTCATCTCTTTTCCCCGATCTCTTTTATTTCAAAAGTTATAAAATCTTCTTACGCCTAACTAACCTTCTCAGCCCTTAACATCAATTCGGATCACTCCACTTAACCCCCAAGATTCTCCCCTTAATCTTCTAATACAGACATCGAATCTTGGTACCTTTAAGGCTTTCCTTCACCTCTTCCTTGCATTAAACGGGCCTCTCGAACTTGGTTCTTCTACTTAATTTGTGGTATAGAAGCCTGTGTTTATTTCGTGGGTCTAGACACCACACCTCCATACCATTACTTCATCCATGCCCAATCTTCACGCATGACTTAATTCCCAACTTTTAGTCTTTCCATAAGAACCGCCAATTACCCGAGTTCCTCCAAATTTCCAGAGCCTTCTTCAAGTTCACCCACACTCGACAGAAGATCCCGTGATAAGTTGTTGTCATCGTGGAAATTGGCCGTGGTTTGATGTGTTTGTTAAGAGATTTTGTGTGTGTGTATAGTGTTTATGTGATTGTGTATATAGATATTATATGTATAGTTATATATATATAAGTATGCATATATATGTGAGTAATATAAGGCTACTATTTTATAAAATAGCTTATTGGATATGTGTATATATATATATAAGTTGGGGAAAATTAGGAAATGCTTACGAAATGAAATGTAATATGTGTAAGTCATGGAGTGAAACGTATATAAGTTGGGAAATAAAATGAATGTAATTACAATTAAGGTACTCACAAGAGGAAAATAAATCGCATAATTCTCTTAGACACATAATTCAAATAAACATGTATGAATCTAACTGTCAAACTCTCACGTATAGCGCGCGTACCTGAATAATTGAAAATACGGGGTTTTACAACCTCTCCCCCTCAAAATGGACCTGTCCTCAGGTCCACTGCCTCGAGTTCTGGACTTTAAGCAGCTCTCCCTTGTTCATCCCACGCGGGTTAGCAACTCCCCATCAGGAATTAGTTTGGAAAAGGTCTTCAAGCAACAACGGGTTTTCAATTTCAATTAGGTCACGACCCTTAACCCACCAAAGCCTAAACACTCAAAAATCTAAGTTGCCACCAGTTGACAAGCTAACCAGGTAATAAGAAACAAGTGAGAGAATCCCCGTCTCCCAAGCAACTAGCAAGAGAACCCCGTCTCTTTAGCAAACAACGAGAGAACCCTGTCTCTTGAACAACTAATGAGAGAACCCCGTCTCTCAAACACAAAGCAAGAGAGAGACTCCGAGCACAACACAAAATGGCTCAACACCCCTCGGCACAAAGCAAGCACCAAACGCAAGAAAACAGTTACATCACCCAGCAAGCACTCAAGAAGCAAGTAGAAGATGTCAAGTACATCGATTAACATACAAAAGCAGTTAATAAAATTAGTGATCAAGGCACATACCATCATGAAATTGTTCAAATTATAGTTGCGTGTATGCATATGTCATGAATGTTTGATGTACCGTTCACCGTAGTAATGGAAATCTTCTGTTGTGATAATCCAAATTCCACACTTGATCCATTGTTGTAGATTCCTCTATCTATAGTGTCATGCTTTGAAATGCCCGAAGTGGTCATTGAGGTGTTCATTACTTCAATGAACACTCGGTCTTCATTCCATGATCGATTTCCACCGTTACTAACTCCACGGTACAAAGTTCCACTCTTGAGTGTGCGCTTGACCTTAACCCAATCATCTTGTTCTTTCCTACAAATTGTATTTAACCACCTTGGATGCTCGACCAAATCTTTGAGTAGCTCAAAATATAGTCTCCAATCCTTGTAGCGTTCCCATTTCATCAAGGAAAACGACTGACAACCTGATAACTCATCTTGTTCATGTTGTGATTTCTTCTAGCTATTCCTCTCCACCGCTCAGTTGAATTGATTCTCCCTTCCAACATCAGTTGAATTAGCTCTCACTTTGTCCATCATGGAATATTAACCAAATTCTTGCAAATTCTTCATGCCTCGATTAACTTTGGTACTCGAAGCCCATAAATAACACTTAGCCCCCTTTTTAAATCTTGGGAGCTTGAATTCTTACCCGACCAAAATAGAAGATCGACGACATTGATTCTTTTCCACCGTTCATCCCTGGTATACTTATTTCTTATAGCTTTTGTAGGGTCCCGTGACTTGTTAACCTTGCATTTTCGTGGTTCCTACTAGAAGTACTTCCTTAGCGCGACCTGTTGGAAAACAGGAATCAGAAAGCAACGAAAATTTAAAATTTTTCCAACAAAAGGATCGAATACTCGCAATCGTGAATCCAAATTCATAGAGATTAAAAACTTACTTTTCAATAATCTTTCTTGAAGCGTTTCAAGCCACCCAAAGAACGCTCTTCTCGCGGCTTGATCCCCTCTCATTTGGTAAAGCTCGAATCTTTAAAAACTTCTAACTTGAAGCTCTCTAGAGATAGTCCACCAACTTGACTACAATCTAACTAGTAAGGATTCTAGTTCACTAGTTAGTGTTTAGGCTTAACCTAGAGTTTATTTGATCTTGGAGAAAGGATGGTGTTCAACACATGAACCAAAAGAAATTATCTATTACCCTCTCAGGGGAGCTCAAGGTCCCCTATATATAATTAGAGGGGGGCGGCCGAAATCCTAGTCCTTATGGACTAAGGATTTGGTCCCTCTCTCTCTTATTACTTGATCATCAAGTAATTCCAACTTTTACTTTTGAATTCTAATTCAAATCAACTTTTAAGAGAGCTAAAATATCCAAACCCTTTTGGATAATATTATACTTTATTTATTAATAAATAAATAAATAATTTATCTAATTAATTAATTCATAATTAATGAAATAGATTATTTTTCTCCAAAATAAGACTTTCCATTTAATTCAAAAATTAAACCAAAGTCTACTAAATAATTAACACATTAATTATTTAATATATATACTATATATATACACGTGTGAGACACGTGTCCTAAGGACACGTGCCACTCAGGTGACCCACGCGTGTGATTCACACGTGTGGAACCCTCTCGGCATGATCAACACGTTTGATCATTTTAAAGCCTCAACTCATGTAACCAAGTTGTTGTATGTGACCCTCTAGGTTCTCAATTCAATTAGTAGTGACCCTAGTTAATTAATTCACTAATTAATTAATCAGTCCACAGATTAAACGACCATAGTCTAGCAACAGGTGTTTAACCCCTAGCTGAATTGGAATGTCTCGATTCAACAGAACCTTTAAGTCATTAATTCATGTGAGATACAATCCTCCTAATTACTATCTCTCAACCAAGATCTAGGGTAAGGAAATAATCAGAACCCTAATAATCTGGTCTTAAAGCTAAGTGCATTTCATATCCATTTGATCTCAATCCAAGAAACCCTTTTCTTGATGTGTTGATCTACTGCCTTGGCCAAGGACTCCATATGGCATATGAATGACTTACACAATAAGAGATCACCTTGCAAATGCAAGTGTAGGTCCTTTCTTGATTCTCATTCACTTTCATGAGTCACTTGTGCAGCCCCAGCATAAGCCTTGAATCAGTTGTCTAAGGCGAAACCCTTTAAAGCTTATACCTAAGACTACAGAGTTAACTCATAAAGTGACATGGAACCTCAAGTCTAAGGATCAATTAATCATATCAATGACTCGTGAGATATTTCCTAATCTGGAAGTTTCCATTTTCTGAAATAGAAACTTCCTTTCCCATTTAGGAATCTTCTCACACGGGGCATCTCAGTGAACTTACTTGTTGAAGTAAGCACCCTCATGTATCACGCACGTATCAACTATACACTTTGCACCTCCATGAAACAAGGTGGTCCTTCTTAAGGGCGCGATCCCACAAGCAAGCCTTAGAGGAGTCAGGTTGACACTCCCACTGTCTGTAGGACTCATCGGCTTAGAGTATTTTACTAATCATGACTTATGTGATATAGGGCTCGTTTCATGAACCATTTCACCTAAATGGTAGAGTCCTGAAGTCATCAGGATTAGGGGAGTTCTCATACATGCACAACTAAAGTAAACGCATACCAAACAAGAGCATATAAAGAAGTGTTGCCTCAATTCGTTATTTTATTCAAAGATTGTCTGTGATTACAATAAGGGAAAGTACAAAGCAGATATTCAATCGGCTTTCTAGGGCGCTATTCCTAACATGACCGAGAGTTCAAATTTATTCCTTGGTCGTGCTCTCCCGCTTAAAAAAATTTTCTTCTTTGTTTGTTGAACTCTATCTATCATTTCTTCGACAAAATTTCTCATCTTCTTCAAAATCATCTTCCTCGAAATGGTTGGTTCTAATCATGTAGTGTTCGGTGTTATTGCTCTTATTCACTTTGAAGCTGTTAGTTAGGATATCCACCACACTTCTTTCATTTCCATCTACCACTCGATTCCCAACTCTCCGAAATTTCCATCATGGTTAGTCTTGGGCCTTCTTTCAGCCCATGCAGGGTTATTTTGATGATCATAAGCAGGGGTTTCAAACTTGTGGAAATGCCTTCTATTTTGAAAGAGTTTGGTTGTTCCAAGGTTTTCATAACACGCTTTGAAACGCTGATTTCACGAAGGAAATATCCATTCTCAATTTCTAAAGCATCCTTTTCAAATCTCAAGTTATCAAAAATCTCATTATATCGTTGTTGAAGATCAAACCTTTCTTTAAGGAGACCAAGGATTTTTCCTTCCAAATTTTTTTTTCTTTTTACAAACTCTTCATAATTTTTCTTATAATCATCAAAATGATTTTTAGAGGTACATTCATTATTAGATTTAAAAGGATCAATGGAAGAGTTGGTACCAGTACTTTCCTAACTTTCAGCCATGAAACCAATGCAATCTTCTTCATTGTCAA
The DNA here is from genome assembly GCA_037501455.1 of Lantana camara. NCBI lineage: Eukaryota > Viridiplantae > Streptophyta > Magnoliopsida > Lamiales > Verbenaceae > Lantana > Lantana camara. The sequence continues at coordinate 20,137,471 of CM074855.1, read as the reverse complement.
AAGCTTCCGAGTCTGAGTCACTCCAGGTGACCTTGAAAGAGGTATGGTTCCTGTCTCTTTTAGCGTTGTTTTTGAGCTTTGGACAATCCGGTCTCTTATGTCCAGGTTCCTGACAATGATGGCAAATAACAATATTTTCAGAGGTAGTGGTATCAAATTTCTTACCTGATTCGTTCCTACTAAATCTATTCCTCATGTTGGTGAGGTGCTTTAGCCTTCTTGTGATCATTTCCAGTTCCTCGTCAATCTTTCTTTCACTGTCTTCTTCGTTATCACTTTCATTGTTGAAATCAGCATTGAAGGCAATGTCCTTCTTCTTTCAACCGATCCTTCTTTTGGCAAGAGAGCAAGTTCATGTGAAGTGAGCAACCCAATAAGCTCAGCAACCGTCAACTTGGTTAGATCTTTGGCTTCTTGAATGGCTGTTACTTTTGGCGTTCATTCTTTGAGGAGCGATCTTAGGATCTTTCGCACTTAGTCTTGCTCAGAAATGACCCTTCTAAGAGCAAAAATTTGATTGACAATTTCCATAAAGTTTGTATACATTTGACTGATTGTTTCACCCTCATTCATACAAAACATTTCGAACTTGTGGGTGAGAAGAGCAATCCTTTCCTTCTTCACTTGAGATGAGCCTTAATGTGTTACTTGAAGAATTTCCCACAAGCTTTTGACTGTGGCATAAATGTATACACGATTGTATTCACTCTTGCATAATGAACACGAAAGAATGTTTTTGGCCTTAGCATTCATAGAGATAAGCTTCTTATCTTCAGTTGTGAACTTGCTTCTTTCCTTAATTACCTCAGCTCCATTGACTCTCTTCTTTGGAACCTTTGGGCCCTCTGTAACAATCTCCTAGAGATCGTAATCGGTTGAAATAAAGTATTCTTCAATCCTGTTCTTCCAGGTGGTATACTTACTGCCATCAAAGAGTGGAGGACGAGTATGTGAGGCACCACTAGCATAGATGTCACTTTGCACAGCCATCCTGGATCAATTTATTGGTTGTTAAACCAAATCTTATGAGCACCAAGCTCTGGTACCACTTGTTAGCCAAGGGAGGGGGGGTGTGAATTAAAAATTTCCGTCCAAATAACTCCAAGTATCAGATCCCCCAAACTCAAACAATGAAGATAACAAGACTGGAACTAAAGTGAAATTAGTACCAGTCTAGAACAGAGTAAGTAAGAGCAATAGGAACACAAGAGATTTATAGTGGTTGGCTTAACACAACTGTGAAATGTTGGAAAACGGAATCAGAAAAGCAGCAGAAATTTAAAAATTTTCCAACAAAAGGATCTTAGGCTCGCAATCGTGTATCCAAATTCGTAGAGATTAGAAACTTACTTTTCAATAATCTTTCTTGAAGCGTTTCAAGCCACCCAAGAACGCTTTTCTCGCTGCTTGATCCCCTCTCCTTGGTAAAGCTCGAATCTTCAAACTTCTAACTTGAAACTCTCTAGAGATAGTCCACCAACTTGACTACAATCTAACTAGTAAGGATGCTAGTTCTCTAGTTAGTGTTTAGGCTTAACCTAGGGTTTAATTTATCTTTGAGAAAGGATGGTGTTCAACACATGAACCAAAAGAAGATTATCAATTCGCTCCAAGGGGAGCTCGAGCTCCCCTATATATAGGAGGGGGAGGGACGCCCAAACCCTAGTCCTTTTGGGCTAAGGACTTGGTCCCTCTGTCCTATTACTTGATCATCAAGTAATTTTGACTTTGACTTTGAATTCAAATTCAAATCAACTTTTAAGAGAGCTAAAATATCCAAACCCTTTTGGATGTTATTATACTTTATTTATTTAAAATAAATAACTTATTTTATCTAATTAATTAATTCACAATTAATTAACTAGATTATTTTTCTCCAAAATTAGACTTTCTTTTTAATTCAAAATTAAACAAAAGTCTATTAAATAATTAATAAATTAATTATTTAATATATATATATATATATATATATATATATATATATATATATATATATATATTCACGTGTGAGACACGTGTCACTCACGTAACCCACACGTGTGGTTTCAAACGTGTGGAACCCTCTTAACCCGATTAACTCGTTTGATCATTTTAAAGCCTCAACTCATGTAACCAAGTTGTTGTATGTGACCCTCTAGGTTCTCAATTCAATTAGCAGTGACCCTAATTAATTAATCAGTCCACAGATTAAACGACCATAGTCTAGCAACAGGTGTTTAACCCCTAGCTGAATTGGAATGTCTCGATTCAACAGAACCTTTAAGTCATTAATTCATGTGAGATACAATCCTCCTACTTACTATCTCTCAACCAAGATCTAGTGTAAGGGAATAATCAAAACCCCAATAATCTGGTCTTAAAGCTAAGTGCATTTCATATCCATTTGATCTCAATCCAAAAAACCCTTTTCTTGATGTGTTGATCTACTGCCTTGGCCAAGGACTCCATATGGCATATGAATGACTTACACAATAAGAGATCACCTTGCAAATGCAAGTGTAGGTCCTTTCTTGATTCTCATTCACTTTCATGAGTCACTTGTGCAGCCCCAGCATAAGCCTTGAATCAGTTGTCTAAGGCGAAACCCTTTAAAGCTTATACCTAAGACTACAGAGTTAACTCATAAAGTGACATGGAACCTCAAGTCTAAGGATCAATTAATCACATCAATGACTCGTGAGATATTTCCTAATCTGGAAGTTTCGATTTCCTGAAATAGAAACTTCCTTTCCCATTTAGGAATCTTCTCACACGGGGCATCTCAGTGAACTTACTTGTTGAAGTAAGCACCCTCATGTATCACGCACGTATCAACTATACACTTTGCACCTCCATGAAACAAGGTGGTCCTTCTTAAGGGCGCGATCCCACAAGCAAGCCTTAGAGGAGTCAGGTTGACACTCCCACTGTCTGTAGGACTCATCGGCTTAGAGTATTTTACTAATCATGACTTATGTGATATAGGGCTCGTTTCATGAACCATTTCACCTAAATGGTAGAGTCCTGAAGTCATCAGGATTAGGGGAGTTCTCATACATGCACAACTAAAGTAAACGCATACCAAACAAGAGCATATAAAGAAGTATAATTCGTTATTTCATTCAAAGATTGTCTGTGATTACAAAAAGGAAAAGCACAAAGCGGATATACAATTGGCTTTCTAGGGCACTATTCCTAACAATCTCCCACTTGCCCGTCAAAGCCATTCTAAAGCTACTCCAAGTCCTATCTTCTGAAGATGACCTTGGAAAGCTTCTCGACTAAGGGGTTTAGTAAGTGGATCTGCCACGTTCTCTGCTGATGTGACCCTCTCAATTTGCACATCTCCTCTTTTGATAATATCACGGATTAGGTGATACTTCCTCATAATGTGTTTGGTCCGTTGGTGAGTTCTTGGTTCTCTTGCTTGAGCAACCGCCCCAGTGTTGTCACAAAACACAGTAATGTGGTCTTTCATGCTAGGAACAACATTCAACTCTTAAATGAAGTTTCTAATCCAAACACCTTCCTTAGCTGCATCATTTACAACTAAGTATTCGGCCTCAGTGGTCGAATCTGCCGTGGTAGTTTGCTTGGAACTCTTCCAACTCACTGCTCCGCCGTTTAGGTAGAAAATGTATCCTGACATTGACTTAAAATCATCTAAGTTAGATGCAAAGCTTGCGTCGCAGTATCCTTCGACAGTAAGATCTTTCTGACCTTCGTAAACTAAGAATAAATCTTTAGTACTTTTCAGGTACTTAAGAATATTCTTCACGGCAGCCTAGTGACCATCTCCAGGGTCAGATTGGAACCGACTTGCGACACTAAGTGCATAAGCCACATCCGGTCGAGTACATAACATTGCATACATTATGCTACCTATTGCTGATGCATAAGGTGTATGTGTCATTCTTTCCTTCTCAAGGTTAGTCTTAGGACACATCTTCTTAGAAAGACATGTTCCTACACTCATAGGAAGGTTCTTAACCTTTGCTGACTCCATATTGAATCTCTTCAATACTTTGTCAATGTACATCGACTGTGATAGTCCTATCAACCTTCTAGATCTATCTCGATAGATTTTAATTCCAAGGATGTAGGACGCATCACCAAGATCTTTCATCTCGAATTGGTTCGATATCCATAACTTAGTTACTTTCATGTCATCCTTCGAATTCCCAATAAGAAGGATGTCATCAACATAAAGTACTAAGAATTGCACTGAGGTCTCTAATTTCTTTCTATACACAGACGATTCATTCAAGATCTGAATGAAGCCAAACGCTTTGACTGATTCATCAAATCGAATGTTCCATTTCCTAGAAGCCTGTTTCAATCCATAGATTGATCTTTGGAGTTTGCAAACCTTTTGCTCACTCCCACTGAATGTGAAACCTATGGGTTGCTCCATATAAATGTCTTTATTAATGTCACCATTGAAAAAGGCAGTTTTCACATCCATTTGCCATATCTCATAGTCATAATATGCAGCAATGACAAGCATGATCCGAATAGACTTTTTCATTGCAACTGGTGAAAAGGTTTCATCAAAGTCCACGCCAGGTCTTTGAGTGAATCCTTTTGCAACCAGTCTTGCTTTGTAGGCTGCAATGCTTCCATCAACTCCAAGCTTTCTCTTAAAGATCCATTTGCAACCTATGGGGTTGACCCCATCAGGCAAATCTACCAAGGTCCAAACTTGGTTGGAGTTCATGGAATCCATTTCGGATTTCATGGCTTCTATCCACTGTTCAGAGTCAGAATCTGAAAGTGCCTCCTCATATGTTAGAGGATCATTATCCTTTTGAGAGATCTCATGGAAGAATCCATACTATCTCTCTGGCTGTCTAGGAGTGCGTTCAGAATTCCTTAGAGGAGGATTTACATGTGTATCGAAATTCGTGATGGGTTGTTGTTGATCAGAAGGGGACGTTTCTTCAGTGGGTGGCGTGGGGTCACTTTGTACTTCCTCTAATTCTATGATCTTACCTTTCTTTTCATTAAGGAACGGTTCCTCCAGAAAAGTGACATTTCTGGAAACAAACACCTTTTGCTCAGATTGATCATAGAAGTAGTATCCTATGGATTTCTTAGGATAACCTACAAAGTAGCATAAATTAGAACGAGATTTTAACTTATCTCCCACTGTCCTCTTTACGTAAGCAGGACAACCCCAAATTCTTAAGTAAGAATAACTAGGGATTTTTCCATGCCACATTTCATAGGGCGTTTTAGGGACTGACTTAGAGGGTACTAGATTCAAAATCTTTGCTACACTTTCTAGGGCATAACCCCAGAAAGAAGGTGGTAAGTCAATGAAACTCATCATGGAATGAACCATATCAAGTAGAGTTCAATTCCTTCTCTCAGAAACTCCATTAAGCTGAGGAGTTCCCGGAGGAGTCCACTAAGAGATAATCCCATTATCTTTGAGATGATTAAGGAATTCTTAACTAAGATACTCGCCTCCTCGATCAGATCGAAGTGCTTTGGTCTTGTGACAAGTTTGGTTCTCAACCTCCTTTTGAAATTCTAGGAATTTCTCAAAAGCTTCAGATTTATACTTCATTAAGTATACATAACCATATCGACTAAAGTAACCGGTAAAGGTTATGAAATACTGATAATTGTTTCTAGTGCTTACACTAAGCGGTCCACAAACATCATAATGGATCAAATCCAAGGCCTTAGTGGCACGTTCCACAGTTCCTTTAAATGAAACTTTGGACATCTTTCCTTTGAGACAGGACTTACAAGAAGTTAACTCTTTGAGATCATTTTCAGAGAATGATCCTAAAGTGTTTATCTTGCTAATTCTGTTCTTGGAAATGTGTCCTAATCTAGCGTGCCATAAGGGAGCTGAAACTTTGTCATCTCTCTTACGCTTAGTTTCTCGTTGTATATTCATAATATTGATATTCTGAGTTAGATAAAGTCCATTACTTAGAGTACCGATGTGAACAGAAGAGTTGTTCTGTTTGATAAAGTATTTACCATTCTTAATATAAGTTTCATAACCTTCACAATCTAAAATTGGAACTGAAATTATATTACGAATAATGTTCGGTACATAAAGGACTTTATTTAAGACTAACTCAAAACTACTTAAATCTAATCTAATTGTACCTAAAGCTCGAGCCTCAACGTTTGAGCCGTCGCCGATCTTCAAGACACATTCTCCTTCTTTGAGTTGTTGGACTTCATTTAGCATCTGTACATCATTACATATATGAGCTCCACAACCGGTATCAAGTACCCAAGAACTAGAATTAATAGAAAGTTTTACTTCAACGAGAAACATACCTTTCTTTAGAGTAGCCTTGTACTCTGGGCAGTTTCTCCTCCAATGTCCCGCTTTGCCACAATGGAAGCAAACATCCTCTTTCTGATCTTGCTACTTCTTTTGGGCCTTCCCTTTCTAAATTCCTCCAGTGGGCCTAAGGGGTTTCTTCTTCTTCTTTTGGGCTTTCTTGCCCTTAACTTTAGAAGGCCCAGAAGAGGAAGATGGAGCATTCACCATCAGAACCTTATTGTCCTTCTTGATCGTGCTTTCAGCAGTCACAAGCTGACTAATCAGCTCAGCTACAGTAGCACCAGCATGATTCATATTGAAGTTAAGGACAAATGGGTTGAATGATGGTGGAAGCGAGGCTAGCAACAAGTCCACTGAAAGCTCATCTTTCAGTGGCATGTCCATGGAAGCAAGTTTCTCAGTAAGGGCGAGAAACTTGAGTCCATATTCATGGACACTTGAACCTTCCCTCATTCTCAAGTGGAACAATTCCTTTGAAGTGTTATACCTTGTAACATGTTCATGAGGGTGGTAAAGTTGCTCTAAGTGGTCGTAAATCTCCCAAGCAAATTCCATGGCCTCATGTTGCCTTTGCAAGTCCGGAGACATGTTAGTCAACATAAGGCAACGGGCTTGGAGATTATCATCCTTTCACTTCTGGATCGCATCCCGCTCGGCCCGAGTGGGAGCCTCCCCTTCGGGACTAGCCTCCCCTTCGAAGAGAACATAAGTTCTCTTCTCAGAATCTAAAATGATTTTTAGATTCCTCAGCCAATCAGAATAGTTGGGACCAATCAACTTGTTTGACTCGAGGATCGATACAAGAGGGTGTTTGGTTGCCATTTCAAAACACGTAGAGAATCACAGAATCTACGACCTAAATGGTAAAACAGAGAACTAGTGAGCATGCTGAATTATAACGATATACAAAAGATAAGGTCTTTAATCTAATGTAGCTCCCACTGTTTTTCAAAGATCCATAATTCCCAAAGATCTAAGAGGAACACCCTTCCCAATGGGTACTAAGATCCTAAGCATTTTACCTCGAACCCACGACTCGTGGACATTCTAAGTAAAACCCTAAGTAGGTACAACTTACCAATTCTAACACCTTTAGAACTCTTAGTAATTGTTTTTGCATCACCTATCTTTCAATATGGACCCACGACTCGTGCGACATCCATTTTTACTTAGGCGTTAAGCTAGACCCATCAATCATAAGATCATGATCAAAACTTAGTTCGAACGACCCACGACTCGCGGACATCGCCCTTGCCAAAATTGACCATGAAATATTGATCATTAAAAATGATCAATTAGGTAACTAAGAACTAATAAGCTCCACTAGTTATCGCACGACTCGCGGACAATAACTAGCTTCACTTACTAAACTTAAAACATATTGATGGAATGCTAGGAATTTAATTCAAAATTTGCATCTCGAATTAAACACCTCTTTGTTCGAAATTAGCTTAATATTTAATGGGAATTTTCGAATTAACCGGAGAGTTGTCCGGTTTGACCTCACCAACATATATGTTATCCAATTTTATTAGTCTTGATTAATGCAAGTACAACTTAAATGCATTTCAAACAAGCACATAAACAGATAACATGTCCTAGCATGATACTAACATGTGATGATCATGGGTTCTACCTATCTTATGCGTGATATGTAGGAGCCACTCCACAATCACAAGTTCTAACATACATGCCACATAAACAGTTTAAATTACATAAGGGAAAGCGGTAACAAAATACGAGCCCTATCTCTATTACATTTTACAATTGAGATTCCCCTCCCTAACATTTTGAGGGGTCTTCACTTATGGCCTCCTTGTTACTTGAATGTGGTCTATCTTACTCCATGGGTGCATTGTCTCCAAAATGAAAATAAAACCTCACCACCTATCTCTACTCTCAAATTAAAAGAAAAAGACATAAAGTAATAAGGCTCAATCTTCATATTGGCCTTAGATAATTACACGGGGCATACCCCAGCCTCAAAACAATAATATGGAAAGCCACATAATAAATCACATAACAGTATGCACATAAGTGAGGCTCCAACCTCAATTGAAAAATGCAACTATAGGGCTCCAACCCCAAATGTAAACCATCCATGTGCATAAATGTAAAGCATACATACACTAGTACCCATGATCACCTAACATGCTTATGCGAGAATTTAAATTTAGCCAATAAATTAAAATTCCCGTTTCAAGTCCTAATGACTTAAAACACGACTTGATGCGAGTCTTATTTATAAAAGCTTTCAATAAATCCCAAATTAGCAAAACTAATAAAATTCCAATTAATTTCTGAAAATTAATAATTTTATCAAAGATGTAGTTTCAAAAAATATAAACCTTTTCTATTTCTCAAAAATCCCAATTTTAAGTTTTATTCAAAAATTAAAATAAATAAAATTAATTTTAATAATAAAAGAAAATAAATTTAAAATCGGGACTGGATTGCGTGAAAAACGAAAAATCGGATTGTGACGGAGAAAACGGGGCCCGTACGTGAAAGACTCGCGTGGCCTTGGTGCGCGCGGCCCTCTCGGCCAGTGCGGGCGGGCGACGGGCGGGCGCGCCTAGGGAGGGGGCGGGACGCCCAGCGCGCGCTACACCTTCACGCGCGGGGTTTCGCGTGTTCGTCGTAATCCGGGTTTTCGTTTCGTGTTTTCGTTCAAAAGCAAAACCAATCCAAGAAATCCAAAAAATAGGTTATACAGTTTCAAATCTAAAACAGTTTTAAAACAAATTTTACAAAACAGTTTTCAGAAACTTTCAGGAAAAATACAGTTTCGTAATTCAGGCTTTCTAAAACAGTTACAAATACTCAATCGCATCAAGCCTAAGAATTTCTACCAAATTCAATTTAATTGAGACGAATCAGAAACACGATTAACGAGGTGGCTCTGATACTACTTGTTGGAAAACGGAATCAGAAAAGGAGTGAAAATTTAAAAATTTTCCAACAAAAGGATCTTAGGCTCGCAATCGTGTATCCAAATTTGTAGAGATTAGAAACTTACTTTTCAATAATCTTTCTTGAAGCGTTTCAAGCCACCCAAGAACGCTCTTCTCGCGGCTTGATCCCCTCTCCTTGGTAAAGCTCGAATATTCAAACTTCTAACTTGAAGCTCTCTAGAGATAGTCCACCAACTTGACTACAATCTAACTAGTAAGGATGCTAGTTCTCAAGTTAGTGTTTAGGCTTAACCTAGGGTTTAATTTATCTTGGAGAAAGGATGGTGTTCAACACATGTACCAAAAGAAGATTATCAATTCGCTCCAAGGGGAGCTCGAGCTCCCCTATATATAGGAGGGGGAGGGACGCCCAAACCCTAGTCCTTTTGGGCTAAGGATTTGGTCCCTCTCTCCTATTACTTGATCATCAAGTAATTTTGACTTTGACTTTGAATTCAAATTCAAATCAACTTTTAAGAGAGCTAAAATATCCAAACCCTTTTGGATATTATTATACTTTATTTATTTAAAATAAATAACTTATTTTATCTAATTAATTAATTCAAAATTAATTAACTAGATTATTTTTCTCCAAAATTAGACTTTCTTTTTAATTCAAAATTAAACCAAATTCTATTAAATAATTAACAAATTAATTATTTAATATATATATATATATATATATATATATATACAATATATATATTCACGTGTGAGACACGTGTCACTCACGTGACCCACACGTGTGGTTTCACACGTGTGGAACCCTCTTGGCCCGATTAACCCGTTTAATCATTTTCAAGCCTCAACTCATGTAACCAAGTTGTTGTGTGTGACCCTCTAGGTTCTCAATTCAATTAGCAGTGACCCTAATTAATTAATTCACTAATTAATTAATCAATCCACAGATTAAACGACCATAGTCTAGCAACAGGTGTTTAACCGCTAGCTGAATTGTAATGTTCAGATTTGACAGAACCTTTAAGTCATTGATTCATGTGAGATACAATCCTCCTACTTACTATCTCTCAGCCAAGATCCAGGGTAAGGGAATAATCAGAACCCTAATAATCTGGTCTTAAAGCTAAATGCATTTCATATCCATTTGATCTCAATCCAAGAAACCCTTTTCTTGATGTCTTGATCTACTGCCTTGGCCAAGGACTCCATATGGCATACGAATGACTTACACAATAAGAGATCACCTTACAAATGCAAGTGTAGGTCCTTTCTTGATTCTCATTCACTTTCATGAATCACTTGTGCAGCCCCAGCATAAGCCTTGAATCAGTTGTCTAAGGCGACACCCTTTAAAGCTTACACCTAAGACTACAGAGTTAACTCATAAAGTGACAAGGAAACTCAAGTCTAAGGATCAATTAATCACATCAGTGGCTCGTGAGATATTTCCTAATCTGGAAGTTTCCATTTCCTGAAATAAAAACTTCCTTTCCCATTTAGGAATCTTCTCACACGGGGCACCTCAGTGAACTTACTTATTGAAGGAAGCACCCTCATGTATCACGCACGTATCAACTATACACTTTGCACCTCCATGAAACAAGATGGTCCTTCTTAAGGGTGTGATCCCACAAGCAGCCTTAGAGGAGTCAGGTTGACACTCCCACTGTCGGTAGGACTCATTGGCTTGGAGTATTTTACTAATCATGACTTATGTGATATAGGGCTCGTTTCATGAACCATTTCACCTAAATGGTAGATTCCTAAAGTCATTAGGATTAGGGGAGTTCTCATACATGCACAGATAAATTAAACGCATACCAAACAAGAGCATATAAAGAAGTGTTGCCTCAATTCGTTATTTCATTCAAAGATTGTCTGTGATTACAATAAGGAAAAGCACAAAGCGGATATACAATCAGCTTTCTAGGGCACTATTCCTGACATGAAAAACACGAGTTGGATAAGTTAGTCTACTACCTAAGGTTGTTATGCTTAGGATTTTAAAGAGTAGTTTATAAAGATATATGTATACAAGATACAAAAAACTGAAAACAATCTGAGAAACCAAACAACACATATGACTGTGGAACCAAACATTGCAGGACCCAAGCTATCTGATAAGCTTAAGAACACTATGAGAACTATCAACCTCTATGTGTATGGCAGCTAAGGAAAGATCTTGGATATCCCTTGAAGTTGTATCTACATTCCTTTTAAAGAGTGAACACCAAAAGAGCCGTTAGACTCTTCATTTTGAATTTTGAACTTAACACCTTTACCGATGACATGGTACAAGACAAGTACAGGTGCTGACCTATTCTTCTATTCCTTTTGTTCTCAGCAAGTGGGTGAAAGATCTGTTGTGCATTAGCTTCTGAGTAAATTTCATGCTGAGTCAGGTGCTGACTCATGCTCTTGACCTTTCAAACACCATGTAGGATTCAACCTTTTGTGCTTTTTAGCAGCTCTTGGAATCTTGGTTGACTTATGAGAGTTTTGTACCAACTGGTGATTTGATACCAGAAGACTTGTATCCTTTTGAGCACCTTCTTCCTTATTCAACCTTTCCTTGATCTTGATCTTGATCATTCTTTGCTTCTGATAATCTAAGTAGCTCCTTTCCTTTCTTCACTCCTCCTTTTAGCTTTGAGAATTTAGCTCTGTCTTTTGTAGAGCGTCCCTTTTAGAGAGATACGGTTGTATATAACACCAATTGTTTTAGTACCAGATGAGCTGCATCTTTTGATCAGCTCTCTCTTATGATTTATTCTCTTGATTGTGAATGAGCTTGGCCTCCGTTAATTTTGACAACTTCTTCTCTTTCCTTATTCTTTAAGATTCTCAGCACAGGTTGCTCTTTGCTGAGCTCCCTTTGGTTCTTAAGTGATTTCTTATCTCAACTTTCAAGGCTTCATTCCCTTTGATTTTCAGAGGTGCATAAAGACTTTGAACAATAGTGAGATCATAATTTGTTTGTTATCAAAAGATAAATAAAGTAATTCAACAAAGATGCATGAGAAGTTTTGCAGAAAGAATTTCGTGGAAACGATAAAACTGTTTCTATCAAGTTGCAATCATTATGGAGAGACTTTAACAATTTGGCAATGAAAGAAAGTGAAAAAATAGCAGATTTTTGCACAAAAGCTTCTTTAATTGTGAATCAGACACCATCCAAGAAAGAAAAGTGATTGAGAAAATTTTGAGATGTCTGCCCCTAAAGTTCGATCACTATGTTGCAGCCATAGAGGAGTCCAAAGATCTATCTAAAATGTCAATGCCTGAGTTGATGAGTTCTTTACAGGCTCATGAGCAAAGAATTAATAGATCTTGGAATCAATCTACTGAGTAAGCTTTTCAATCAAAAGTTAACATTTCAGAGAAATCTTATTTTAACTCTCAACAAATAAAAGGTTCCTTTCGTCGGAATCAATATGGTAGAGGCGGATATCAAAAACGAGATGAGCATGACAAAAGCAAAGAAGAAAACAGGCAACAAAATTCTGGTGATGGTCTTTTTTGCTTTATTTGTAAAAAGACCAATCACGGCTCAAAATATTACAGTTTCAGATGCAAAAGATGCAAAATTCCCAATCATTCACAATGGGATTGCTGGTTCCAAAAGAAAGCAACAACAACTGCAAATTTCACCATAGAAGAGAGTGATGAAGCACTATTTTATACTTGTTTAAATGCTGAGCAAAGGTCATCCACTATGTAACGCCCCGTGTTTTTACACGGGCAGGTAAGTGTTACGTGCACATTTAAATTTAATTATATGATTTCTATTTCGATTAATTGATTGAATTCATTTATAACTTGAATTATTTGTTTAAATTTCATATGAATTCCAACGTGAGCTACGAATATATGAAAGAAATTGTGGAAATGTGAATTTCGTAAATTTGATGGTAATTGAATGAAATTACATGTTTCGTGTGATCCGAGGACTTGATTGTAACTTATTTGAAAGTTTTGGACTCAATTGAAAATTGAGCTTTGGGCTTAATTACCACTTTTTGAAAGTTTAGGGACCTATTTGAATAATAGGCAACCCTGAACGGTTTTCGCGATATCTTGAGCTCCGGACCTCGAAATCGAGATCCGTCTTCGGCGTTGAACTTTTTTCGACGATACCTATCCTTTAAACTTGCCTTTATACCTTTTCGATATCATTTGAACCTTCGACGACGAGCATTTCAACAACTCGCTTCCTATAACTTGATTCTAACCGTTTACTAACCGAACCGGACTTGGATCGACCCGAATCCTACCCTAATACCTCTAAATATCAGCATTTCTTCCATTTCTTTCCTTATTCTTCCATTTTCATCGGTTCATCATCTCCACAAGAAGCAAGAAGACTCCATTTTCTACCAACCAAACTTTGAGCTCAAGCTTAACCAATCTTCCACCTTCTTCCAAGGTAATTGATGATTTATAACCTCCATCTTCTCCTCTACCTTCTCATCTAAGTGAAGCATGATAGAAGTTGGGAATTCATATGTTTAGAATAAGGGCTTGAATAGCTTATTTGGGGTTTAAGCTTGAATGTTGAGTTTTCATGATTTAAATTGGGAATTGATGTATGAAAGATGATTCTTGTGAGATCCTTAACATTTCTACATATTTAAGTTTAAGGTTTGATGATTATAGCATGATTTTCCATTAAAGGAGCTTGAAGCTCCATGGTTGAAGAACATGAAGATTAATGATGATTTTGCCAACTTTCAGCGTGGATTCTTGTAAATATGAATGAGTTGCATGATTTGTATGAATTATATGGATTGAAATCATGTCTAAGTATGATATATGATCTTCCTTGTCGCTGCCCTGTTCTTCAAAGCTTTTCCCTCGCAGAAACAGAGCTCTTGCTCTGTTTTTCTTCTCAAGACGACAAGCTGACATGGCCGTGTCAGCTTTGAACTGAAAACAGACACGGCCGTGTTGGACGTTCGACTTGTGAAGATTATTTTCAGAAAATCGGACACAGCCATGTCCAAATGCTTTAAAAACTCAACACGGCCGTGTTAAGCTCTCGACTTACGAAAATTATTTTCCAAAATTCGGACACGGTCTTGTCCGTTCCCTTTGAAAATGTAACACGACCGTGTCATTTGAATTGGCAGCTTGGGGGAAACTCTTTCGTTGCTTGTATTGCGTTATTATTCGTATTCGTGAATTATATGCAACATGGGTCTATTATAGTTATGCGCTATGATTGATATATGACCTTGAGAATTACATGAATGCAAGAACGAAAAGTTATGAAAGTCATGAACGCGAATGAATATGGGTTGCCGTATATTGAATGGAATTTGATGAATTATGTGCTTAATTGCATTTTATGGCCTTCATGATCAAATTCTTACATTTTATGCACTTCATCACATTCCATTGCATAACCGAGCGTCTAATGTGGTCATATTTGAGTCTCACACTACCTTTGTCACACAGATATTGATCCAGTGAGGGACGAGGCCGGGCAGTGAGGTCTTTGTCGGGTTCTTTTGTCTACCAGGTGGGTTTTTCTTCTATTAGTTAAAAGATATGACCCCAATACCTAATGTGCAAGTTTTTGGCCAAAGATATATAAATCTATATCGAGTTTTACAACGAATCAATGTTTTCAACGTTAAGCCTTCATTTTATAAATCCTACCAAAAGTTTTGGCGAGAATTGAATGTTCACAATGAATGGGGGCCCGGGACTTAGTGTATTTGGTGAACCGGGGAAGCATGGGCTGACGGGAATCCATATATACTAGTTCCACCAATCACGGTAACCTGGACTTCATTAGGAGATTAGTGAAAGAACGGGATCCGAGCTTTTGGGGATTCATGTACCCCTCTAGCACCAATGAATGAGGGTTCGGGCCTTGCAAACCCGTCCCCTAACCGGAGGAAGAAGGAGTATATGAATGATCAATGAATGATCGAATGAATGTGCACGAAAGAATGTAATGTATGAACGATTGAATAAATAAAAGATTAAAGGATTACACGAGGTGGTGGTTGGAGATAATGCACGCCCCTTCGCCGGGCTACAAAGGACCTAATGAATGAAATGAATTATTATAATCTTATTCGTTGTATTTTACTTCCTGCTTGGGGCAATTATTCTAAAACCTCGAATAGGGATTATAACTTGCATGTATGTGTTTAAATTCCGCCCTATTATGATATTATGCCTATTTTTATACCCACCAGTCTGTCTAAGACTGAACCCGGAGTTGTTTCAGTTCTTTTTGCAGGAAGGGATGCTAGGCGGGATGCGAGTCTGAGAGAATCTTGCATGGTGTCTAGCCTTTCTTTTGTATTACAGACATATGTTTTACTTTATGATCTTTTGGAATATTGTATATGAATTAGAGCGTACATGTTTGTAGTACCTATTTTGATAACACTTGAGCATTAACTGTTGGTACCTAGAGCATATAGCTCAATATATGGAATATGAATTATTGCTTCCGCTGTTCTGTTGCTTTGATTATTGTTGGGGTTTGAGTTTTAGGTTAGTCCTGCCTGGCTTAGCGAGTGTGTATGTCCCCATTGGCTATGATTGGCAAGTGTTTGGAAATCCATTTCATATACGGGTCGGGTCGGGTCGGGTCATGGTGTGGGGGATGTGACGTCTCGCGCTCGGGCGTTACATCTTTGAGTGGTATCAGAGCCCAGGGTTGCAAAACCAGGGCTCTAGTGTCGTGTTGAGTTAGTGGGTCGTACGGCTGTAGGAATTACTTGTTAATATGGAGCATTTGCATTTTATATGATAATGTGCCTTGATTCTTGACTTAAATGATTGATTGAATTTATTGCATTGTCACGCATGGACTAAGTCTAGCATGCATGTTAGTGTTTGATTGGACAGGATGCCTCCTAGAAGACATCGGGAAAGGTCTCCGGGACGTCATCATCATAGAGATAGTTCCCCTAATCCTCCACAACCGCCTATGAATATGGAGCATTTTATGGAAGTTGTGTATAATTATGTTGAACATAGAAGGGCTCAGGATCCTCCTATACAACCGCCAGTTGAGCAACAAGCACCTCCTCCTAATAACCCGAGAGATCATCACGGGTTGTTTCTGGGTTATAATCCTCCAAGGTTTTCGGGTTCTGTAGATGATGCAGTATCGGAAGGATGGTTAACTAGGATTGAGAGAATCTATAATGTTCGTGAGTTCTCGTCTGAAGAGAAAGCTCAGTTTGCTATTTTCCAACTGGATGGAGAAGCGTATGATTGGTGCGAACGCACACGAGAGAAGCTTGATGTGGAAGGGGAGGCCGTTAATTGGGGAGTTTTTGTAAGGGAATTCAGAGAAGCTTTCGTTCCTGAGGTCGTTCGAGAAAGAAAAGAACAAGAATTTATGGATTTAAAGCAGGGAACTCGGACTGTGGCTCAGTATCTTTCTCTTTTCAACAGGCTTGGTAAATATGCACCTCACATCACAAAGGACGAAAAGAGGAAGGCGAAGAAGTTTATTTCGGGATTGAGACAGGATCTTAGGCATGGGCATGCAGGTCACAACTTCGAGTCTTTTGCTGATACCGTGCAACGGGCGTTGACACAGGAAGAGGAATATAAGAAAAAGGATCCCATTCCTCGAATGCCAATGGAGCAAGGATCCGGATTTCGTATCTCCCTCTCAACCATTTCAAGGGCAAAACAAGAAGCCTCGAGCTGCGGGAACTGCACCGCCAAAACCACAAGCACCTCCAGCTCCTTCTGATCCACAAAAGGATAGGCCACCATGTTTGTATTGTGGAGGCCCTACTCATTCATATAACAATTGCAGAAAAAGGTTGGGTCAGTGTTTGATATACGGGAAGGTGACACATATGGCTAACACTTGTCCAGATAAGACTCCAGGCTATCAACCGGGAGCTCAAAGGCCAATGATACCGGCTCGTGCGTATGCTCTTGCGGGTGAAGAGCAAGATGTGGAAGCTAATCCCAATGCTATGGTGGAAGGTACGATATGCATCCATAACACGAACATACATGCATTATTTGACCCTGGGGCTACTCATTCCTTTATTTCTTATAAATTAGTTGATACTCTGTGTTTGCCTATTACGTGTTTAAATGCTTGTTATGTGGTGAGTTCGCCGTTGGGTGGAAGTCTTGAGACAGATCGGGTGGTCAGAGATTGTGTGATTGGGTTTGAAGGCAGAGAATATCAGGCAGATTTGGTGGTAATAACGATGAACAGATATGGGGTTATTCTGGGAATGGATTGGTTATTTCGATACCATGCTTCGGTTGATTTTTTTACTAAGAAGGTTAAGTTGGGAGAAGAAGTAATAGTGGAGAAAGAAGCAACGACTGCTCCTCTTTTGTCATTTACTGAAGCTCATAAATTGATAAGGAACGGAGCTAGGGGATATATTGCTTATATTTTGAATAAGCCGAAAGATCAGGCGAAGCTTGAAGAGACAGAAGTAGTAAAGGAATATCTTGAAGTGTTTCCAGAAGTCTTGGGTTCTTTACCTCTGGATAGAGAGATTGAGTTTGTAATAGACTTATATCCGGGATCTGAACCTTATTCTAAGACTCCTTACAGAATGGCACCGACAGAGTTACAGGAGTTAAAAGTTCAGCTCGAAGATCTTCTTAAGAATGGGTATATTCGACCGAGTTCATCACCGTGGGGCGCGCCAGTTTTATTTGTTAAGAAGAAGGATGGAACTCTGAGAATGTGCATTGAATACCCGGAGTTAAATCGGATGACTGTAAAGAATAAATATCCCTTACTTCATATAGAACATTTGTTTGATATGTTACAAGGATCAAAGGTGTATTCCAAGCTTGATTTAAGACAGGGATATTATCAGTTGAAGATTAAGGAGGAAGATATTCCTAAGACAGGATTTAATACCCGGTATGGGCACTATGAATTCGTGGTGATGCCTTTTGGTTTAACCAATGCCCCAACAGCTTTTATGGACATGATGCATCGGATTTTTCGTAATTATCTTGATAAGTTTGTTGTGATCTTCATTGATGATATTTTGGTATATTCGAGGTCGGAAGAGGATCATGCCCGTCATTTGAGATTGGTGTTGGAGACTTTAAGAGATAATCAGCTTTATGCGAAGTTCAGTAAATGTGAGTTCAGGATTGACAGGGTAAGTTTTTTGGGTCACATTATTTCGAGCAAAAGATTGGAAGTAGATCCTTCGAAAGTAGAGGCAGTTTCAAAGTGGCAGAATCCTAAGAATGCCTCCGAAGTTCGAAGTTTCTTGGGTTTAGCCGGTTATTATCGAAGATTTGTTAAGGATTTCTCTAAGATCGCGGCTCCATTGACCCGATTAACCAAGAAAGAGGTTCAGTTTAAATGGGATGAGAAGTGTGAAGCTAGTTTTCAGCTCTTGAAAGATAAGTTAACTTGTGCACCGATATTACGCCTTCCGGAAGGTATTGAAGGATTTATGGTGTATACTGATGCTTTCCATGAAGGCTTAGGTTGTGTTTTGATGCAGAATGGGAGAGTAATTGCTTATGCCTCTAGGAAATTGAAAGAGCATGAGAAAATTATCCCACTCACAATCTTGAACTTGCAGCGGTGATTTTTGCCCTAGGAAAGTGGAGACATTATCTGTATGGAACTTCTTTTGAGATTTTCACCGACCATAAGAGCCTTCAGTATTTGTTCTCTCAGAAAGATTTGAATAGAAGGCAGCGTCGATGGATGGAGACTCTCGAGGATTATGATTGTGTGATTAAATATCATCCAGGCAAGGCTAACGTGGTCGCGGATGCATTGAGCAGGAAGGCTAGTGTATCTAATTTGAAGGTAAATATCGGGCAACCAGTAGAGTTGGTTAAGATAAAGGCGTGTATTGGTAACATCTCAGTACGGCCAGGGTTAAAGCAACAGATATTTGAGGCACAAAGAACCGATAATGAGATTCAGAAGTTAATAGAGAAGGCTCGATCAGATCCTGAATGTCCGCTTGGATTTGATGACACGGGAATTTTTTGATTCAAGAACAGAGTGGTAGTTCCAACAGAATTGAGAAGAGTTATTTTGGATGAAGCTCACAAAACTGCTTATTCAGTGCATCCTGGTGGAAACAAGATGTACCGAGATTTGAAACAGTATTATTGGTGGAACGGGCTGAAGAGAGATGTGGTGAATTATGTGAAGCAGTGTTTAACCTGTCAGTTAGTGAAAACTGAACATCAGAAGCCGTCAGGATTGTTACAACCACTACCTATTCCAGAATGGAAATGGGAACAGATAGCCATGGATTTTGTGTCGGGTTTACCCCGAGTGAAGGGTGGATTAGATGGAATTTGGGTAATTGTGGACAGATTGACCAAATCAGCTCATTTTTTTGCAATTCGGATGTCGGATAAGATAAACAAGTTGGCTAAGAAGTATTGTGACGAGATTGTTCGGTTACATGGAGTGCCAGTTAGTATTGTCTCAGACAGGGATCCGAGGTTCACTTCTAAATTTTGGCAAGAATTACAAAAGTGTCTGGGGACCAAGCTTCAGTTCAGTACATCTTTTCATCCACAGACTGACGGGCAGCCTGAGAGGTTAATCAGATATCTTGAGGATATGTTAAGGGCGTGTGCGTTAGATTTCTCGAGTTCATGGAATGAACAGTTGCCCTTAATTGAGTTTGCTTATAATAACAGTTATCAAGCTTCTATAGAAATGGCACCGTATGAGTTTCTTTATGGAAGAAAGTGCCGATCCCCGTTGCTTTTCGATCTAGAGGAATGGAAATGGAGCAAACAGGAAGGTGTGAAAAGAGGTGAAAAGAAAGAGAAACCTTCTAAAGTTATTCAGGATGCTATTGAAAAGGTTCAAATTATTCGGTAACGGATGAAAGCAGCTCAAGATCGACAGAAGAGTTATGCAGATAAACGAAGGAAAGATCTTGAATTTGAAGTTGGGGATAGAGTGTTCCTGAAAGCTTCACCTCGTAAAGGGTTCACCCGAATTGGAAAGGGAGGAAAACTGAATCCACAGTATTTAGGACCCTATGAGATTTTGGAGAGGATCGGAGATACAGCCTACAGGTTGGATTTACCTCCAAGTTTAACGGGTATTCATAATGTCTTCCATGTATCACAACTTCGGAAGTATTATCCCGATGATTCAGCGGTGATACCGGTTGAAGAAGTTGAGCTTGAACCAAATCTTTCCTTTGTTCAGAAACCAGTTAAGATTCTGGATCTAAAATTTCAAGAACTACGAAACAGACAGTTTCCCTTGGTGAAAGTACTGTGGCGAAGTGATAAGATGGAGGAAGGCACGTGGGAAACGGAGGATAAAATGAAGAATTTCTATCTCAAGTTTTTTCCGAATGAGCAATGAATCCGAGGACGGATTCTCTTTAAGGGGGAGAGGTTGTAACGCCCCACGTGTTTTCACACGTACAGGTAAGTGTTACGTGCGCATTTAAATTTAATTATATGATTTTTATTTCAATTAATTGATTGAATTCGTTTATAACTTGAATTATTTGTTTAAATTTCATATGAATTCCAATGTGAGCTATGAATATATTAAAGAAATTGTGGAAATGTGAATTTCGTGAATTTGATGGTAATTGAATGAAATTACGTGTTTCGTGTGATCCGAGGACTTGATTGTAACTTATTTGAAAGTTTTGGACTCAATTGAAAATTGAGCTTTGGGCTTAATTGCCACTTTTTGAAAGTTTAGGGACCTATTTGAATAATAGGCAACCCTGAACGGTTTTCGCGATATCTTGAGCTCCGGACCTCGAAATCGAGATCAGTCTTCGGCGTTGAACTTTTTTCGACGATACCTATCCTTTAAACTTGCCTTTATACCTTTTCGATATCATTTGAACCTTCGACGACGAGCATTTCAACAACTCGCTTCCTATAACTTGATTCTAACCGTTTACTAACCGAACCGGACTTGGATCGACCCGAATCCTACCCTAATACCTCTAAATATCAGCATTTCTTCCATTTCTTTCCTTATGCTTCCATTTTCATCGGTTCATCATCTCCACAAGAAGCAAGAAGACTCCATTTTCTACCAACCAAACTTTGAGCTCAAGCTTAACCAATCTTCCACCTTCTTCCAAGGTAATTGATGATTTATAACCTCCATCTTCTCCTCTACCTTCTCATCTAAGTGAAGCATGATAGAAGTTGGGAATTCATATGTTTAGAATAAGGGCTTGAATAGCTTATTTGGGGTTTAAGCTTGAATGTTGAGTTTTCATGATTTAAATTGGGAATTGATGTATGAAAGATGATTCTTGTGAGCTCCTTAACATTTCTACATATTTAAGTTTAAGGTTTGATGATTATAGCATGATTTTCCATTGAAGGAGCTTGAAGCTCCATGGTTGAAGAACATGAAGATTAATGATGATTTTGCCAACTTTCAGCGTGGATTCTTGTAAATATGAATGAGTTGCATGATTTGTATGAATTATATGGATTGAAATCATGTCTAAGTATGATATATGATCTTCCTTGTCGCTGCCCTGTTCTTCAAAGCTTTTCCCTCGCAGAAACAGAGCTCTTGCTCTGTTTTTCTTCTCAAGACGACAAGCTGACATGGCCGTGTCAGCTTTGAACTGAAAACGGACACGACCGTGTTGGATGTTTGACTTGCGAAGATTATTTTCAGAAAATCCAACACGGCCGTGTTAATCTCTCGACTTACGAAAATTATTTTCCAAAATTCGGACACGGCCGTGTCCGTTCCCTTTGAAAATGCAACACGGTCGTGTCATTTGAATTGGCAGCTTGGGGGAAACTCTTTCGTTGCTTGTATTGCGTTATTATTCGTATTCGTGAATTATATGCAACATGGGTCTATTATAGTTATGCGCTATGATTGATATATGACCTTGAGAATTACATGAATGCAAGAACGAAAAGTTATGAAAGTCATGAACGTGAATGAATAGGGGTTGGCGTATATTGAATGGAATTTGATGAATTATGTGCTTAATTGCCTTTTATGGCCTTCATGATCAAATTCTTACATTTTATGCACTTCATCACATTCCATTGCATAACCGAGCGTCTAATGTAGTCATATTTGAGTCTCACATTACCTTTGTCACACAGATATTGATCCAGTGAGGGACGAGACCGGGCAGTGAGGTCTTTGTCGGGTTCTTTTGTCTACCAGGTGGGTTTTTCTTCTATTAGTTAAAAGATATGACCCCAATACCTAATGTGCAAGTTTTTGGCCAAAGGTATATATATCTATATCGAGTTTTACAACGAATCAATGTTTTCAACGTTAAGCCTTCATTTTATAAATCCTGCCAAAAGTTTTGGCGAGAATTGAATGTTCACAATGAATGGGGGCCCGGGACTTAGTGTATTTGGTGAACCGGGGAAGCATGGGCTGACGGGAATCCATATATACTAGTTCCACCAATCACGGTAACCTGGACTTCACTAGGAGATTAGTGAAAGAAGGGGATCCGAGATTTTGGGGATTCATGTACCCCTCTAGCACCAATGAATGAGGGTTCGGGCCTTGCAAACCCGTCCCCTAACCCGAGGAAGAAGGAGTATATGAATGATCAATGAATGATCGAATGAATGTGCACGAAAGAATGTAATGTATGAACGATTGAATAAATGAAAGATTAATGGATTACACGAGGTGGTGGTTGGAGATAATGCACGTCCCCTGGCTACAAAGGACCTAATGAATGAAATGAATTGTTATAATCCTATTCGTTGTATTTTACTTCCCCGCTTGGGGCAATTATTCTAAAACCTCGAATAGGGATTATAACTTGCATGTATGTGTTTAAATTCCGCCCTATTATGATATTATGCCTATTTTTGTACCCACCAGTCTGTCTAAGACTGAACCCGGAGTTGTTTCAGTTCTTTTTGCAGGAAGGGATGCTAGGCGGGATGCGAGTCTGAGAGAGTCTTGCATGGTGTCTAGCCTTTCTTTTGTATTACACACATATGCTTTACTTTATGATCTTTTGGAATATTGTATATGAATTAGAGCGTACATGTTTGTAGTACCTATTTTGATAACACTTGAGCATTAACTGTTGGTACCTAGAGCATATAGCTCAATCTATGGAATATGAATTATTGCTTCCGCTGTTTTGTTGCTTTGATTATTGTTGGGGTTTGAGTTTTAGGTTAGTCCCGCCTGGCTTAGCGAGTGTGCATGTCCGCGTTCGCTATGATTTGGCACGTGTGTGGAAATCCATTTCATATACGGGTCGGGTTATGGTGCGGGGGATGCGACGTCTCGCGCTCGGGCGTTTCACACTATTTGGTACTTGGACAACGATTGTAGCAGCCACATGACAGGAAACCGCAACCATTTTGAGCAGCTCGACAATACTTTCACATCTCAAGTGAGCTTGGCGATGGAAAGACACAAAATGCAAAAGGAAAAGGTCTCGTTTCAGTCTATAACAAAGGAGGTAAAAAGAAGCATTTCCATGATGTTCTTTATGTACCAAACTTAGCACAAAATTTACAAAGTGTTGGTCAGCTCATACAAAATGGATATTCGGTTCTTTTTGATAATGGAGAAGGAAAAATATTTGATAAGAAAAATAATATTTTGGTTGCTAAAATTAAAATGAGCAGTTTGCTTTGACAAGTGAATTAGATGCTTCTTCTTTATGGCATTTGAGATATGGTCACTCAAACACGAAAAGGGTTGCATATTTTGAAGCAAAAAAAAAAAAAAAGTTCATTGGTCTTCCTGATATAAAGATTGAAGCAAAAGTTTGTGAAGGTTAAGTTTATGGAAAGATGCACAGATTACCTTTTCCCAAAACTTCTTAGTGACCAAAAACACCATTGGAACTTGTGCATTCTGACATTTGTGGTCCCTTGAGGACTCCATCTCGCAGTGATAAGAGGTATTTTATCCTTTTTATCGATGATTATAACAGAATGATGTGGGTTTATTTTTTGCAAGAAAAGTCCAAGGCTTTTTTCATTTTTGTTCAATTTAAAGCAATGTTAGAAAGAAAAATTGGGCATCAAATGAAGATACTTCGAACTAATCGTGGAGGAGAGTTTATTTATACTCCATTTATGGAACATTGCAAAGAAAATGAAATTTTGAGGCAACTCACGGTTAGTCGCAACCCAAAACAAAACGGTGTGACAAAAAGAAAGAATCGGATAGTTGTGGAGATGGCGAGAAGTATGTTGAAAGTAAAAGGATTATCGAATAACCTTTGGGCTAAAGCGGTAAATAGTGCAATTTATATTTTGAACAGATCACCCATCAAAGCTGTTTGAAATAAAACTCCCTCCGACACTTGAGACAAAAGAAAACCAACAGTTGATCATTTGAGAAGTTTTGGTATTGTTACTTGTGCACTTGTACCTACTGCAGAAAGAGAAAAGTTTAACAAAAAGGGCAAAAAATATGTGTTTATATGCTATAGTGAAGAATCAAAAGGATACCGGCTCCTAATCCATCAACTAATAAACTTCTTATCTCTGGAGATGTTATCTTTTATTAAAGTACAACATGGGATTGGAAAGTTACACCCACCTAAGAACATGATGGAATTTTAGATTTTGTGGAGCCATTGTCAACGCAAAGTGAGAAATTTTCAAATCAATCTCAAGAAAATTTGACAACAAGAGCACCCTCAACTCCCGAAATGACATTAGTTCTATAAACAAATAACAGCGATTCAAGTTCAGAAAGTCTGGTAAGAAAAATGTGATCTTTGCAAGATATTTATAATTCTTGTGATTTTCCATTATTTTCTTGTGAGTCAGTTGAAAAATAGCAAATTTGTGTTAACGCAATGAAAGAAGAAATTAGCATCAAGTGAGCAAGCAGCTGATAGTTTTGAGAAATTAGCTGAAAATTACAAATTAAGCAAGGGTGTTAAAAGTTAATTTGTATTTTCTAGACTTTCCGTTGAATGTGAAGAGTTAGTCAATAGTCATTAATAGTTCAAGTTCTATGTATCTTGTTAGTTTGGAAATCAGTCTTTTGAGGAATTTAAGAGTCTAAGATCAGTATTATAAATCTTATCTAAGTTTATTATTTATCTTATATTAAGCGGAAAAACAATTCTCTCAATATTATATTAAAAACAGAGCAACAACTCTTTTTTACTCGTTTTTGCTTCCACAGTTCCAACATATAATATATTAATCTTCAAAATCCTAAGTATTAGTTATCTAGTAGTTGAGTAATTCTGTCAAGCTGATTGAGTAGAGTTCATGGCGTGGATCAACCACTCTACATCATTGCATTGTTTACTTTTCGAACAATTTATTTTCGTTCGCCCACTCTGTATCATTGTATTGTTTATTTTTGTAACAATTTATTTTAGTTTAGTACTTATAGTATCAATTTTTCACGGTTACTGATTTTTCATTAATCACACGGGAAAATAATAATTGTAGGAGAGTCGCGTCTTACATATGAAAGAGCTCAACTCGAACTCCTAGATATATATTTATGTTAGAGGAAAAAATAACTTACCTCCTATATTACAGCCATTTTTTCAAATTTTTATCCCAACTTTTAAATGCTTCAAATTTCCATTTGCCCTTGTAAAATTATTAGATTATCATACCGGTCCTTTTCTTTTTTTTTTTTTTGTTGGAGGAACTGGCAACACGCCGTGGAGTTTTTACCGAGGCCTCCACCTCATATATAAACAACCAAAATCAAATGAGATAGAAGAGACCATGATCCACGGATCAGCTAAGCTATTCGAACCAGGATGCCCACGGAAATGCAAAACGAATAAGATTAAGTGGGCAAAGTTCATACTAAAAGAGCACTTAAGGGAGTTAAGACCGACTCTAGGAAAGTAGTTGGAATTAGTTAAACGACCCCTTATGCTACACGAAACAATAGGATCTCACATTGG
This sequence comes from Lantana camara, assembly GCA_037501455.1. Lineage (NCBI taxonomy): Eukaryota > Viridiplantae > Streptophyta > Magnoliopsida > Lamiales > Verbenaceae > Lantana > Lantana camara. Next base: position 20,111,396 of record CM074855.1, on the reverse strand, counting down.
CCTACTCACGAGACACCCGGACATCTGGGCAAGTATGGGTGTCAACGCAACAACCCAATAGCAGCAAGAGAACTCAACTTATTCACTAGCGTCCTCAGGGTAATTTTTGGAAGCATTTCGTTGTTGTCGGACAATATGCACAATAGCTCCATCAATTACATAGTTCCATACTTGCCTAATAATATGACTCTTTGCAATCCAATGTTTAATCTCCAATCCGACCTGCATACACAACACTTTCTTTCCAGCATGGCTATGATCAAGTGTAATAAGCTTGTACCAAGAGAAAGTTTTAAAATAGTTTTGCCAAATAAAATATTTGTTGTTCAGCCCATCCTACAAGACAGAGGTACCTTTCTCAAACCTTATACAGATCGTATAGTTTCTGTGCAGAAAATTATAATCAAAGTGGAGGGTGTTGGAAAGGAATATATTGATGAAAATACCCTTATAAGTAGCAGATTTAGCAAACAGAGCTGCTGGGCATGCATCTTTCATGTTGACATCTTCAATAAAGGATAACTAGCTTCTATGCCACTGGCTTTCACAAACGATCACTTGAATCGATAGCATGGGAAATTCCATTTATCAAGATAAATTAATCCCCTGAGCTATTGGAGTATGTTATTATCGGGGAAACTACAAATGTTTTGTGTTTTGGCTCCCAGATTTGCTAGCAGATCTGCCGATTTGTTGCCTTCCCTATATATATGGGTAATTCTCATTTTTATTCCCTGAGTCATCGTCCAAAATCGATTTAGGAGGGAGCGAACCTCTAGATCTCCAGCTGTTTGATGCTTGAGAATATCTATAGCCACTTTAGCATCAAGTTCCATCCAAATATCAACACCAAAGGTTATTGCCAACTCTACTCCTTGGACCACAGTTGTCAATTCTGCCAGTATATTAGTTGCAACACCATTACCTGCACTATAAGCACTGATCATGTCCCCATTATGGTCTCTGATGATCACTCCCACTCCAGCTGGCCCGGGGTTGCCATGTGAAGAACCGTCGGAGTTAACTTTTATCCACTCTGTCGGTGGTTTTTTCCAATGAACCAGGCGAACTTCCTTAACACGAGGAAGATCCAATATAATGCCAAGCCTAAAAGCCGCTAAATTGTCTCCTTGCCACCACTTCCTGTTTAGCCGTCCCACTTTGTACAACTGTATTAAATACATGCAGACACGTCTACGAATATTAAATGTAGAGAATGTGGTGCCTTGATGTTTTCTACGGTTTCTCTGTCCAAGTATACCACATTACTAAAATGGGAACGACGATGCGAGCATGCTTTCTTGTGCTAAAAGGTGATGAATTAATCCAAGCTTGTAGGAGCGTTGTTGGTGAACCCGTCCTTGGCACCTGCAAATTGAAAATATCAGTAAATTATTCCCAAACTACAGAAATTTTATTACTGCTTATGAAGAGGTGATTGAGAGTTTTCTCTGCATTGCAATAGGTGCAGCTCAAAGCAAAAGTCATCCCTTTTCGATGAAGGCGATCATCAATAGTAACCAATCGTGTATAAACCTCTAAATGAACACCATAATCGTCGGTGTTAGATCCACACTCTAAATCGCCTTCAAAAAAACCTATATTGGTCGTTTTTTCCTGACAATTTGCCATGTTGAGCAAATGGAAAATCTGCCATCCCCATTGCGAGACCATGCAGGTTGATCTTGTTGGCCAGATTGGATCGAAAACTTGTAGATTTGATCTACGGTTTCCCTATCCAAAGTTTGTTGCAAGATAGGTATGTTATGTTGCCTTTACCAATTGTCTTAGCAATATTCGGTTCAATACGGCTTCTAACCCTACATAATTGAAGCTAAACAGGGGAATGGTATGGTGCTGCATTTGCATATTTGGGGTAGGATCCTAAACAGTACCTCGCCTTCATGAACTTAGCCCAAATGGTATTGCCAGTTCTGAAACGCCACCATAATTTATAACTAAAAGATGTCACAATATCTCTTAATAAGCGTACTCTAAGGCCGCCCTTCTCAACTGGGAAAGCAACTCTTTCCCAGGTAGTCTAGTGTATCCGTTTACTATTTTCCCTCGTACCCCAAAAGAATCGCTTTATTTTTTGTAAAACCGATGTCGGAGGATCGATGATTTGGAAGAGGTGCATAGGAATTGCAAGAATCACTGATTTGATGAAAAGAAGTCTTCCTCCATGTGATAAGAATTTTAATTCCCACCCCTGAATTCATTCCCGGATGCGATGAATTAGCTCATCATATAACTCAATTTTCCTTCGGCCAATATAGAGACGAGCTCCCAAATACTTGAATGGCAAAGTTTCTTGAGTAAATTCCAGAATATTCTTCGCCTTTTGAGTAGCTTGTGTGGGGTTATTACCTACAATAAATGAACTTTTTTTAGTGTTAACTTTTTGCGCAGAAAGTTTTTCATAATTATCTAGGATGAGTTTAACTCCCTGAAGTGTAATAAGCAGACTATTTGTGGAGATTATTGTGTCGTTTGCATAGGCAAGATGTGAGATAACCATGTTAGCCGATGTTCTATATTGACAACGAGGGGTGACTTCCATAAATCTTGTAAGGCGAGAGGCTAAATATCCCGATGCAATTGCAAATAGGGCCGGAGATAGGGGATCTCCTTGCCTTAGTCCCTAGAATATTTAAAGAGTCCTACAGAAACCCCATTAATAAGAACCTAAAACCAACAGTTAGAGATGCATTGTTCCACCCATCCGATCCATTTAGTTGGGAAACCTTTGGCCTTAAGCATCTGTAATAAAAACTTCCACTTAAGTCAGTCGTAGGCCTTAGTCACGTCTAGTTTTAGGATGACGTTCTTCATACGACTGTGATTATCAAGAGCGTGTACCATTTCTTGTGCCAGAAGAATATTGTCACTTATGATATAGCCTTTCACAAACCCGCTTTGGTTTTGAGAGATAACTTTTGTGAGAACATCCGCCAAGCGAGTATTGATCACTTTCGTGATGATTTTATTTGAGACGTTGCACAGGGTTATTGGTCTAAAGTCGCTCCAATGTCGTGCCATCTCTTTCTTGGGGATTAGAATAACCGAAGTGACTCTAATTGAGATTAGGAGCGGTTTACCCCTGAAGAACTACAAAACTACTTCAATAACATCCTGCTTAATCACATCCCAGAATGTTTGATAAAACCGAGCTCCGAACCATCCGGGCATGCAACACTTAAAGGATTTATGCTAAAGACTGCTTGCCTGATTTCATCCACAGAAGGCTCATCCTCCAAAATTTTTCTATCGTCACCGGAGAGTGCTGAGGTGATATGCCTGAAGTCATCATCGTTACATGTAGCCGGATTGTCCAGCGACAGCAGAGATTCAAAGTAAGCATTTGTTGAGTTCCTAATAAGAGTTGGTTCTGTGATTTCATTGTTTCCATCCCATATGGATCTGATTTGGCTTCGAAATCTTTTCTTTTTAATGGGAGAATGAAAATAACTTGTATTCTTTTCTCCTTCGTCTATCTATCGTCAGGCTGATTTTTGCCTCGAAAAGTCCTCCTCCATTCCTAGGATCTTATTTCTCTCCGCATTGCATCTGTTGACTTCCATATATTGGCCTCCGAAGGGATAAGATCAAAAGTTATTTTCGCCGCTAAAAGTGCCTTATTAGCCTGTTCCACTTTTTTTAACACATTACCAAACACGTTCCAATTCCACCATTTCATATAGTTCTTTAACCGGCTGAGTTTTTGAATAAGTTTGTTTATGCCCTAGCCCCATAATGGCTGCACCCAATTATCGAAGACTGTCTTGTGGTAATCATGATGGCGTAACCACATGTCTTGGAATCTAAATATTGTCGGGTGAGTTGGAAAAGAGTCCTAGAAAGTGATGAATAACTGGCAATGGTCAGATGTCCCCTTGGGCATATGCTTGACAAGGGTTTGTGGGAATGAGTCACACCAATTTTCTTTGACTAACACCCTATCGAGGCATTTGTGAACTCTTTTGTTTGTCTAGGTAAATAGAGATCCCTAGAATGGAGGCTCTAATAGGTTGCTCTCGTTGATGAATTCATTGAATTCATCCATTCCATTCACATCAAGATCAAGTGCCTCTTTAGATTCATCAAAGCAGGTGACCGTATTGAAGTCCCCCCCGATAAGCCAAGGGAGGTTCATTGTCAGCCGTGAAGTAAAGAATTCCCACATGGGATGCCTATAATAGTTTTGTAGTGAGCATATACTATAAAAAGTAGGCACTTCTTCTGTAAACTCTTCCATTTGATTTTTAAGTGAAGAAACTGTCTATTATCAGCAAGAACCTGGACCTGCAAATCATCACATGAAAAGAACCATATGTGGTTCGAGGTATTATTTATAACATTATTGAAATTAAGATTGCGATAAAACATATAAGAATTTAATCCTATCATTAGTTCAAGAATGACAAGAAATTGAAACTTATTCGTTTTGCAATAATCGGTTAGGATACGCCGCCTGCCTTCATTGCGGATCCCCCACGCATTCCATATGAGGCCCTGCATTATTAAATCATGGACTCTAAATCGACCAACGACTGCTTCTTTCCTTTAGGGGTCTGTGTAGCATTCTTCGGAGGGTGTCCACGTTTTTTCTTCTGCTTGATAGTTGAGAAACCTTCATTGTTTTCATCATCAGCGGCAGACCATTTGTATAGAGCTAACTGTTTCAAATTCGCTGCCTCTTCCTCTTGGTCTGGAGGATCTCTTTTAGGCTCGCTGGATGTCTTCTCCCGACTTTCATCTCCTGAGAGTTCTGCCTCAAAATTGTTTGGGTCTTGGATTTCTTGAACTTCCAGCAAAGGCGTTATAGCATAAGCCGTATCATCTACGGTGTCTTCCACATCTTTTGTTCCACTAGGTGTTGCATTGTTAGTGATGGTTTTTTCATTATCTAGATCTGGTATAACAATTGCTGTATTTACCTGATTGTTCTGAACATTTGGATTATTTTAATATGGTTTTTCAACCCATTTTGTGTTTTTCTCGCTACTATTGGTGTTCTTTTAATGGATATCACCAACCTTATTTTGTTTTTGTTTCTCTGAATTCTCCTGCTTTGATTGTCTTTCTCTTTTTTCATTTGTAGTGTTGCAGAGATACTGTCCATCGTTACCATCATCCCCTGATCTATCGCGACAAAACCTCAGAGCTATGTCCAAGGCGTGAGCAGCGACGACAGTATGGTGGGATTCTTTCATAGATAACTGGTTGAATTATCGCTCCTCCGTTGAACCCAATACTAATCTTTGTTTTAAGGGGTTGCAACAGGTCTAATTCAACTCACACACGGGCATAATCAGGTCTATTACAATCGAAGGTACCATCATCAAACCCTAGTGGTTCTCCTATTAGCCTCACTATATCGTGAAGCATCATAGGATCAAAGAATTGTGCCTTCAAAGATGGAATTTTAATCCAAACCGGGGCGATGGAAGATTCAACACGTGGATTAAAGGTTGGAGTCCATTTCAAAACCCTCATAGGAAATCCATCAAAGGTTATGATACGTCTGAGCCAGATTTTTTAGTATTCCTCGTCACTTGTCAATCAGATGAGCACATATTTCACGTTCATAACTCTGATTTTGAATTCCCCCTTCAATTCAAATTCCACGAATAACTCATAGAGTCTTTCCATCGTTGGATAACCATGAAAGAATTTGCCAATAAGGGCAAACTGGAAAGGTTTTAAGAGTTTTTCTATCTCACTGTCCGAGAGTTGTATATGCAGGATACCATTCCTTTGTGAGACCGTACCATACGGTTTCCGGCTAGAATCCTTTGGGAAAACGTGGAATTTCCCTATGCAGGGGGCTGAAGGTTGTTTCGTGGTAAAAGCGGCAGACGCATAAGTTCTTCGAGTTCGCTCTGGTTGTTGTTCATTCACTGTTGGAGTTGTGTCGTTTTGAGCATCCGTCAGGACTCGATTAGCCGCAGGCGGCGTGTTGCGGAAGCGACGAACAATATTTAGAATTAAGAAGCCTAAAATTACATAAAGGAAAAATGAGACAAAATAATAGCTAAATATAACCCAAAAAGGGCTATTAAAGGCGTAATGAAAAGAACACCAAATTTAACGAGGTTCGGCCAATTTAGCCTACGTCCTCGGGCACTACTCAAAATATATTTCACTTAAGAAATATTACAAAGTAGAGAGAGACTTTGTTTGATGCACTAAGCTAGAAAGGGGAGGGGGTCTTTTATAGTGTTAGCTCCTCCCCAAACTATTCTAAAAAGCCAATGTGGGACAAAAACACTCTTGTCCAAAACTAGTCTTTCAATGTAGGATACAAATTGGCCACAAACTAAAAAATCTTCATCTTGGCACAATTTCTGATCCCACCAAATACAAACGACTCCATCTCTCAAACAAATTGTAGTGCCTCCAAATGCGCCCACAGGCGCCAACTCAAAAGTGCAGGATATTTGCAGGATAATAACCAAGTTTAAACAATGTTTAAACTTGGCCTTTGTTACCACCGTAGTCATCATATCTGCATGATTCTCTGTAGTCCGAATCTTCTGAAGAACAATCTGCTCTTCTTCAAGAATTTCCCGCACAAAGTGATAGCGAACATCAATATGCTTCGTCCTTGCATGAAAAGTTTGGATCTTCGCTAAATAAATAGCACTCAGACTGTCACAATACACCGCGAGGTGTTTTTGACCAACTCCCAAATCTTCAAGCAGTCCTTGAAGCCAAATTACTTCTTTCACAGCTTCTGTAACGGCCATATACTCTGCCTCTGCCGTAGACAATACCACCATTGACTGTAAGGTCGACTTCCAACTAACTGGCGCCTTCGCTAAAGTGAACAAGTAGCCAGTTGTAGATCTTCGCTTATCCAAATCTCCAGCATAATCAGAATCACAGTATCCAACTATGGTTTGACCAAGTGTTTCATCCCGCTCAAACAATAAATCAATGTCTGCGGTATCTTGAATATACCTCAGAATCCATTTCACAGCTTACCAGTGAGCTTTTCCCGGATCATACATGTATCTACTCACAACGCCAACAACTTGTGAAACATCAGGTCTTGTACACACCATTGCATACATCAGGCTACCAACTACATTCGCATATGGGACTTTTGCCATGTATTCTCATTCTTCTTCCGTCTTCGGAGATAACTGGCTACTAAGCTTCAAATAAGGGGCAAGCAGACTACCTACAGGTTTTGTGTCTTGACATATACCAAACCGTTGTAGTACTTTATTCAAATACTGTTTCTGAGTCAGCCAAAGCTTGCCTTTCTACCGATCCCTGCTTATCTCCATTCCAAGAATCTTCTTGGCCTCTTCCAAATCCTTTATCTCAAACTCTTTACTCAATTGAGCCTTCAACTTGTCAATTTCATCTTGACTCTTTGATGCTATCAGCATATCATCTACATACAAGAGTAGGTAGATGTAGGTTCCATCTTGTAGCCTATGCAAATACACACAATGGTCGTACTTGCTCATTGTGTACCTTTGACCCAACATAAACTTATCAAATCGTTTATACCATTTTCTTGGCGATTGCTTCAATCTGTACAACGATTTGTCTAGTTTGCAAACCCAATTTTCTTTATCAGCAACTTTGTATCCATCTGGCTGAGACATATAGATTTTCTCTTCCAAATCACCATGCAGGAACGCGGTTTTCACATTGAGTTGAGCTAGCTGCAAATTCAACTGCGCTACCAAGGCTGACAAAATTCTAATGGAGGAGTGCTTAACAACTGGAGAAAACACTTCATTGTAATCAACTCCCTCCTTCTGAGCATAGCCTTTAGCTACCAACCTTGCCTTGTAGCGAACATCGTCTTTGTTAGGAAATCCTTCTTTTTTTTTCAAATACCCATTTGCATCCAATTACCTTCTTTCCCATCGGTAGTTGTGCCAACTTCCACGTCTTATTCTTCTGAAGAGATTGCATCTCTTCCTCCATTGCGTCTTTCCATCTATTATTTTCTGAGCTCCGAACAGCTTCTGAAAATGTGGATGGAACATCATCAACTACGGGGAAGTGCATAGGCTACCATATCGACAAAACGAATTGGTTTCTGAATTTTTGCCTTGTCCTTCTAATTGCAATTAGCTCTAGTTGTTGTTGAGGTTCTTGGGTAGTAACCTCCTCCTCATTCGACTCTTCTTCTGCCGTAGAAGAATCATTGATAGTGTCTTTTGCTGGACTCAACACTATCTTCTCAAACTCCACCTGCTTTGGTGTATACTCCACTTGTTCCGGTGCAAGCGCCACCTGCTTCAGAGTACCATCGGTCCCTTCTTGAGTTATCTTATTCAAAATGACAGATTCGTCGAAGGTAACATCCCTTCTTATTATTATCTTCTTTGTCTCCAAACACTAAAGACGGTATCCCTTAACCCCAGCGCAGAAGCCCATAAAGAGCGCCTTCCTTGCTCAAGGATCCAACTTTGATTCATTCACACGATAGTATGCGGTAGAGCCAAACACACGCAAGGAGTCATAATCTGTTGTAGGCTTTCCGGACCAAACCTCCAAAGGAGTCTTCCTACCTATTGTAGATGATGGCAAACGATTTACGAGATGTTGAGCGTATATCACTGTCTTAGACCAAAACTTCCTGTCTAATCCAGCATTAGACAACATACAACGAACTTTCTCCACTAATGTCCTGTTCATACGCTCTGACACCTCATTCTGCTGGGGAGTTTCTCTTACTTTGAAGTGACGAACTATGCCGTGTTCTTGGCATACTTTCTGGAATGGATCTCTCTTATATTCTCCACCGTTGTCTGACCGGAGAACTTTGATCTTTCTTCCAGTCTGGTTCTCAACTTGAGTTTTCCACTGTAGAAAAACTCTAAGCACTTCAACTTTGTGCTTCATAGGAAACACCCAAATTCTTCTGGAAAAATCATCGATAAAAGTGACAAAGGAGTGTCTGCCTCCAAGTGACGCCGTCTTGGAAGGTCCCCACACATCAGAGTGCGTATAGTCAAAAATACCCTTGGTATTGTGAATAGATGTGCCGAATTTCACCCTTCTTTGCTTTTCTAGAACACAATGCTCGTAAAACTCTAATTTGCAAGTCTCCGTACCTTTCAACAAACCTTGTTGGTAAGAATTTGTAAGGATTTTTCTCATGCGTGGCCCAAATGCATATGCCATAGCTTTGTTGCCTCAGCATCCTTCTTGCTGCTAGAAGTCGTTGCTGCTGTTACTGTCCCAACAACTGTATTACCTTGGTAGAAATACAAGTTGTTCTTTCTCTCACCCTTCAACATTACGAGTGCACCCAAAGTTGCTTTAAGAACTCCATCTTGCATCGTCACAACTAGACCTTTTGACTCCAAGACCCCCCAATGAGATGACATTCTTCTTCAAGCTGGGCACCAACCGAACATCTTTCAGAATTGTGGTGGATCCATCATGATTCTGTAGCTTAATTGAACCTATCCCAACTATTTTACATGTCTGATCATTTCCCATGTAAACAACTCCTCCATTGAATTCTTGAAGATCGAAGAACCACTCCCAAACGGGAGACATATGATAGGTGCAACCCGAATCAAATGTCCACTCGTCTGAACTTGGCGTTGAATGTGAAGCTACTAAGGAAACATCTGACTCTGCGTCGCTTTTGCATTCGGCTACATTGGCGTCTTGCGGAGTCTTTCCTTTTTTCAACTTTGGACAGTCTTTCTTCCAGTGTCCTTTGTCATGACAAAAGGCACACTCATCTTTGGCAACTCTGCTCTTTGACTTTGATCTCCCTCTTCTCCCCTTTGACTGGCTTTGCTGACGACCTCTCACAACTAGGGCCTCTGTTGACTTTTGCTTCATTTGTGCTTCCTTTCTCGTCCTTTCTCCTCAATTCATAACTGTATAAGGCTGTACACACTTCGCCTAGCGAAACATCAACCTTTCCATGGAGTAGGGTTGTCTCGAGAAACTCGAACTCCTCCGGAAGTGATCCCAACAACATCAGCGCGAGGTCCTCGTCTTCAAAAGCCACGTCTAAATTCAAAAAATCAGCCACCAGCTGATTAAATTGAGTGATGTGCTCATTCATCGTGGTACCGGGAACATACGTGAAGCGAAACAGTTGTTTCTTCATATGCAACTTGTTCTGACTGTTTTTCTTCAGGAATTTTTTCTCCAATGCCTTCCACAGCTTGCTTGCAGAAGTTTCCTTGCAGAAAGTGTACTTTTGTTCTCTGGAGAGACACGAGCCAATTGTACCACATGCCAAACGGTTGACGGTTTTTCAATCTTTGTCATCAACCTCTTCTGGTTTCTTCTCTTCAATGCGAGGTATAAACCTTGTTGGAACAAAGCGTCTAGAACTTCACTTTGCCACATGCCGAAATAACTGGATCCATCAAAGGTCTCCACCGCGATTCTCGTATTTGCCATTCCAGTCCTTGCCAAGTTGAACGAGCTGGAAGCCGAGGTGGAAGCTGCCTTCGCTTCTTCAGGCGTGATCTCATCATTTGTCATTTCTTCTACACCTTTCTTTCAATAGCCACCAATGCGCGATGCCAACCGAGCCTGCCGATGCACGGTGCCGATCGAGCCTACCGATGCGCGGAGCCTGCTGAGCCCGCCGATGTACGATGCCTGCTGAGCCTGCCGATGCAAGGTGCCTGCTGAACCCACCGATGCACGATGCCTACTGATGCCTGCCGATGCTCGTCCGTTTCTGATGTGGAAGATCAGACTAAGCTGCAACCACAGAGCATACTCCGACACCTTTGGCTCTTGATACTACTTGTTGCGGAAGCGGCGAACAATATTTAGAATTAAAAAGCCTAAAATTACACAAAGAAAAAATTAGGCAAAATAATAACTAAATATAACCCAAAAAGGGCTATTAAAGGTGTAATGAAAAGAACACCAAATTTAACGAGGTTCGGCCAATTTAGCCTACGTCCTCGGGCACTACTCAAAATATATTTCACTTAAGAAATATTACAAAGTAGAGAGAGACTTTGTTTGATGCACTAAGCTAGAAGGGGGAGGGAGCCTTTTATAGTGTTAGCTCCTCCCCAAACTATTCTGAAAAACCAATGTGGGACAAAAACACTCTTGTCCAAAACTAGTCTTTCAATATGGGATACAAATTGGCCACAAACTAACACGGCGGCGGTCGTAGCATGCCGGAAAGCTAGAAGAGAAGAGACGTAGGGGGAGCAAAAGTATAAGATTTCGATGTTTTATTTTGAGTTGTCATATCGGTCATTTAGGTGTTAACATATGGCTCATTTTTTATCTGAATTTGTTAATTTTTCACCGAAAATGAGACACTTGTTAACACCAAAATGATAATCTAAAATTTTTTATAAAATACAAATGACAATCTGAAAATTTTAATAATTCGAATAACAAATTAAAAAAAAAAACCATAGTAAAAGCTAGGGATAAATTATTTTTTCCATCTTGTGCTAATAAGTCAAATAGCTCAAGTCTATCAGTTAAATATATATTCCTGTATGCAGTGATTTATAACTCATTTCAAGCTGTATTCTGTCGGTTCAAACGTTACTAACATATCTATATGGAAATAACTAAGAACACAGAGAAAGCCCATATGATTATGTTCTCAATTACAAAGTGTTTGCATCAAAATTACCAACATAATACTACTTATAACATCGAATAATAAATTTTCAAACTTAGAAAAAGTTCATGGGCCTCCATCTCACTGCTGTGGAGATGAGGTGGTGAGAATATTAGAAGGTAGGTAATAATTTTTTGAAGGGCTTCCATCTCACTGCATTTAGACTTTAGAGCCGATATTCATTATCTCGCTCCACTAATAGGTAACAGAACATGATCCCTGATGCTATCATATCCCACACAGCCACACTGGTGCTACTACCTTCACCATTCTCAAACCCTTTTAACCCATCATAAAGCAAGTACTCCATCTCTTCTACATGGTCTTCACTTTGAGCCCATGCGTGCTTTCCTCCAAATCTACGCCCTTCTAGTTCCATTGCTACTTCTTTCATACTAGGCCTATCTTCCCCTTTCACGTTTAAGCACCCTCTTGCAAGTTTGGCAACCTCTGTTATCTGATCTTTATTTATGTCAGGCGCGATATTATCATCAAGAATTTGGAATAATTTTTCATGCTTTAACATAGAAAGAAAAAAATTGGATAACACTCTCTCCTCCTCCGGCTTCTCAAAGCTCATCGCCTTCCTACCCGTTATGAGCTCTAACAATACCACTCCAAAGCTGTAAACGTCACTTTTCTCGGTCAATTGATTCGTTTGCAAATATTCGGGGTCCAAATATCCAAACGTGCCTTGGACGACAGTAGATAACTGAGTATGATCGAGAGGAATTAATTTCGATGCTCCGAAATCTGACACTTTGGCTGTGAAAGTATGGTCTAAGAGGATATTATCCGACTTCACATCTCTATGAATGATTGGAATTGCAGCGGCAGAGTGTAAATAAGAGAGAACACCAGCAGTTTCTGCAGCTATCTTTAAACGCATGCCCCAATTAAAAAAACGTGCCTTTGCATCATCATGTATGTGGGATGTGAGTGTGCCATTGCTGATGAACTCGTACACGAGAAGGGGAACTTCTGTTTCGAAGCAGCAACCGAGGAGTCTGACTACATTTCGATGGTTTATTTGGGAAAGAATAATCACCCCGTTGATGAACTGCTCGATTTGATTTGGATCAACTTTTTTTGATTTCTTGATGGCGACTGTTCTGTTATCTGATAATAAGCCTCTGTATACAGCCGCCTTGGCCTATGATCATATTGTTGTGGAAGTCATTTGTTGCCTTTTGCAGCGCAGATGAACTGAAAATTTTAACCATATTTGACGATCTCTCACTTGTGTTGAGTTTTTCTTGTAACAATGCGCCACCATTTTGAAGAAAACACTTTTGCTTCTTTTTGTTCGCGCTTCTTCTTTTGAGTCCCAAGTACAAGCAGCAGGCAGCCAGTAACAGAGCCACGGCACCAGTAGCGACCCCTGTTATATTTCGAAAATTAAACCAAAATGGTGCAAATACGCTAAGGTAATAAATGTAAAGTATATTCGGTTAAAACACCACATGAGGGACATTAACTGAACTTGTGTTCGACTTTTTGGACATCTTTTTAGCTAGCATGCATATTGTAATTGTAGATGCGTATTCTAAATGTGATTAGTGGTGATAAAATTGAGCGTACTGATGAGTTAATTGATGACTCTTAAATCCACAACTCAATACGGAGGAAATCATGCAATTTTTAGTCTCAGATGGACTTGCTCCTTAAATTGACCGAAACTTTTAAGGATAAAATTGTAACATGTGAAATTAAAGTCTAAAATACTAATATTAAATTGATTAGTGGTTCAAATATGCAATTTGTCCAATATATTTAGCATAATAACAATATAATATTCATGAAGTTCGTAAAAAACACTATTAAATCTCAAAAATTCTAGTCGAGACCAATTTCGGTCAAATTCAACTAATTATAAATTTTTCATCAATCTCACTATAAGTATAAAATACTTGTCCTTACTATTTGACCAAATCACAATTACCCAGTTAATACAAATTAAAAGTCACTAACATACACCATCAAGTGGTATACAATAGTGGTTTAACGTTATGCTAACTTAACCAAAAATTTCTTATTACTCTTTAGTGGTTTGACCAATTTGAAGGAACCATGTAAGAAAAAAAAAAAAACCTTACCTGCTACGAGTTTTAATGTAAATGAATCACTACGTGGTTCAGGACTGCATCCTTCCCCTCCTTCATTTCCATCACCACGGTAACCTTTCGGGCAACGACACTCAAAACCCCCGGCGGTGTTCACACAGTCATGGCTGCACTTTCTGGGATCTAGAGCAAGACATTCATCTATATCTGCAGCACAAAGTTTCATGTGAATCATAGAATAAGTCGATCTGAAATCTTGAAAACTAAAAATGCGTGTATATATATGCATATATATATACCTTGACAACCATGATCTAGATAAGGGTTTCCCTGATAACCATCACGGCAACGACATCGATATCCATAACTATTGTCAGGCTTATAGCACTCTGAATTTGGACTCTTACAAGCATAAGCTGAGGAGTTCATTTTTGCCTCTTCGCACGTCACGTTTCCGATGGCCCAATCGACCACCATGGGAAGCTTGGTAACATCCTTTAAGCTATTAAAACTCTCTTGAGAGAAATTGAATGCAGTTTGCTTCGCATAAAAAGCATACCCACAATTGTTGAAGTCCCGAACATTGCTATAATTTCCGAAACTATTCAATTCGATTTGCACTCGTCGAACATCTTTGGGAATTGGTGTCTGGCAGCAGCCTAATCCCGTGCAGGGTCCATTCTCCTGTTGTGAAAGTAGAGTAGCATTGGAAATTTTCCATCTACTTATTTTGAGATTTTGTGAAATTATAAATTAATCTTTTTCAATTTTAGAAATTAAAGTTTCATTATTCATGTAAAAATAGATAAAGGTTATGGATAATTACGAACAACCCCTGAGGCATGGTAAAAATACAGATTTTCACTTGAAGTTTGAAAAATTACGAATATCCCCCTGAGCCTTACACTCTCTCACAAATCGTCTCAATCGTTAATAACAGTGTTAGATTTTGATAACGTCAGCAAAATTACTTTTAAAATTTTCGATCCTACCCTTAGTGTATAAATTGTAATAATATTGAAAATATGATAATACATTTGTAATATTAGTTAAATATGTATTTTTTAGTTTTAAAAATATAATTTAATATGATATTTATGTTTTATCTATTAGTACAAATCGAAAGAGATATTTCATGCATATTTATTTATTCATACCCTATGTTTATATTTTAGTTTTGTTTATATTCTTCATAAGTTTATTTAAACTTATTTGTTTGAAAATAACAAATTTTTTCTTTGGAATAGAAAACTATAACAAACACACCAGCATAAATTAATGAGTTAGTAAATTCATATAAACATCCATCAAAGTTACTTATACAAATATTTCGAGTGTTGGTGATCCCTAATGCATGTACTTTACATACAAAGAATAACATACCATTGTAAACATGCATGTCTAATATAAAATATATATATATATATATATATTAACATTCATAAACTCTAAGTATGAAATTAGTTCATAATAAAAATATTAAAATATCATTAAGTAGCATTCTTTGAAAAAAAAAAAAGGGCTAATCACAGAAACCCCCCCATCCTTTGGGGGTTTTGGCACTTTCCCCCCTATACTTTCATTCTTGGCATTAAACCCCCTAACCTTTGAAAAATATTACACTTAACCCCTTCAAAAAATTTTGATCATCGATTTCTCCTCCGTCATAGCGACCCAAGCTTCAAGACCACCACCATCGTGTTCGTCTCTCCAAGGAGAACAAAGCCCATACCCCAGCCAACCCTATTGACCGCCAAAATCTTCGTTCGTCGTGCGTCGTCTTTAACCGATGATTTCTACTTCGTCGGTTGTCGGATTTTGATTTCAAGACCATTGTTGTGTTCCTTGCGTCGAGAGTTTCGATTTAATATATAATATCTACACATTTGAGATCAACTTTGTATAGATTTGCTTTGTTAAAGTTTGTTACAAGGGCTTAAGTGTGATATTTTTCAAAGGTTAGGGGGTTTAATGCCAAAAATAAAAGGACAGGGGGGAAAGTGCCAAAACCCCCAAAGGATGAGGGGGTTTCTGTGATTAGCCCAAAAAAAAAATAGATATTTATAAAACTCAAGTATTTACATCAACCACATTGTCTTTGAAATTTTCTTACATATACCCCCTTGAGTTTCAGTAAATGAGGGTAAAATAGTAAAATCACACATTCTATTAAATTTAACAGAGGAAATAACGGGTTAGGGGAGAATTCGTAATTTCTCAAATTTTAGGAGACAATCTGTAATTTCGCCATATGTCAGGGACGACCCGTAATTATCCCTAAAGGTTATGATCTATGAAAATCGCTACAGACAGATACTTGACCCGATTTTGACTAGACTCTACATAGATAGTCATCAATTAAATCATATTATGGAAGTATGATATAATCATAAATTATGCTAAGTTTCCGACATTACCAAGTCTTCCTTTGCTTTACACATGGATATGCATATCGCAGAGTAGTTCCCTTGAAGCCGCTGCCCGGAGAAATAACCATATGTGTCGCAGCCCACAGTTGTGAACTTATTAGCAGTAATATTAACGGTAAACTGTGATAAGAGAGGTAGAGAGAAGGAATTTTATTGAAGGACATAAGAATTGTTCTTGTTCAGATTACACAGACCCAGCTCAGTATTTATCTACATCTGTTGAGCTATAGTACACGTGTAAGTAGTGGGAGGTTTTAACTACCTCAACCCTTATCTTTATTGGTCAATATTTAGTCAATATTAAGCTGTTTTAGCTAACATAATTAACAGCTTAATCGTATTTTAATTACTTGGTAATACCCCCCGCAAACTGGAGCAGTGATGTTCTTCATGCCCAGTTTGGCCAAGTGAGAGTGAAAGAGATGAGAAGCCAGCGGTTTGGTGAAAATGTCGGCTGTTTGGTCCTGAGTGCGAAGTGGAAAGAGATGGATTAGACCTTGTTGTAGCTTTTCGCGTACTACATGGCAATCTATCTCAATGTGCTTTGTACGTTCGTGGAAACTGGGGTTGGTCGCGATGTGGAGAGCAGATTTGTTGTCAAAGTATATCAGTGCCTGTTTGGAGGTTTGGATCCCTAAGTCATGGAGTAAATACTTGATCCATTGAATCTAACATGTTGTGGCAGCTAGGGCCCTGTACTCGGCTTCAGAGGAAGAACGGCTGACGGTTGTCTGTTTCTTAGATTTCCAGCTTATGAGAGCATTGCCTAAGAAGATGCAATAACCAGTGACAGATTTTCTTGAATCTAAGTATCCTGCCCAATCTGAATCACTGAAAGCCTTAATGTTGGAGTCTGAATTTGCTGGGAAAAATAGGCCTTGTCTTGGGTTTCTTTTGATGTACTTTAGGATTCTGACAGCAGCTTGGTAATGATCTGTGGTAGGTGCTGAGAGGAATTGACTTAATTGCTGAACACTGTAGGAAAGATCAGGCCTTGTTGTGCATAGATATAGTAGGCGCCCAATCAATCTTCTATAGCTTTTAATGTCTGCATATGGATCACCTTCTTTGGTTATTTTAATGGTTGAGTCCATTGGAGTTTGAGCAGGTTTGGCAGCTAGCATTCCAGAGTCTTCAAGAAGTTCCAGAGCATACTTTCTCTGATTGATGGTGATGCCAAGCTTTGATCTTGCTATCTCCATTCCTGGGAAGAATTTCAGCTGCCCAAGGTCTTTGATTTTGAAGGATTCATCTAGGAACTTTTTGATTGAGTCGATTTCTGCTTGGTTATTGCCACAGAGGATTATGTCATCTACATAAACACAAAGAAATGTAAATGTGTCAATAGATTTCTTTACAAATAAGATATAATCAGACAAAGATTGAGAATATCCTTGTGAGAGTAGGGAAGATGATAGTTTGTCGAACCATTGTCTGGATGCCTGCTTTAAACCATACAAAGATTTTCTAAGCCTGCATACTTTGTTAGTGGAATCAGTCATGAAACCTTGGGGTAAAGTCATGTATACCTCTTCATTGAGGTCCCCATGCAAAAAAGCATTATTAACATCTAATTGTTGTAACAACCAACCATTGCTAGCAGCCAAAGCAAGGAGTAATCTTATGGTGGTTATCTTGGCAACATGACTGAATGTGTCAAAATAATCTATGCCTTCAGTTTGTGTGTAGCCCTTGGCTACCAATCTGGCTTTATACCTTTCAATGGAGCCATCTGCTTTATATTTTATCCTATATACCCATTTACAACCAATGGGTTTCTTACCAGATCAACTATTAGCAGGGAGATCAACTATTTCCCAAGTTTTGGTGGATTGCAAAGCTTCAATTTCCTTTGCCATGGCATCTCTCCATTCAATTTGTTGTACAACTTGCTTATATGATTTAGGCTCAGTATGAGATGTGATGTTAAGAGTGTAATGCTTGTGTGTGGAAGATAGGTTGGTGTAATCAACGACTGATTCTAAGGGAAAGAGTACACCTGAGGGAGAAGCTGTCTGTGATGCATAGGAACAATTGATGAGATTACAATGGTAGTCCTTTAGGTATGATGGGGTTTGTCTGATCCTGTGGGATCTGTTCTATTGTGGAGGTGGCTGAACATTGTAGTGAACTGTTGGATGATGGCTGGAACTATCCGTGGGAGGAGTAGATTGTTGTGCTATAGGATCATTGACAATCACTGAAGGATCTGAAGATAACTGATCTGAAAATGTTAAATCATTAGTATCATTGTAAATGACATTAGAAGAATTAGGAAGAGTTAGCATAGGTTTAGCAAAATGTTGATGTTTTTCAAGAAGAGGAAAGCAATTTTCAATGAATTTAACATTTCTAGACACAAAGATGTCTAGAGTTTGCAGATCTTGCAAAATGTAACCCTTAGTGCCAGGTTTGTAACCTAAGAAAACACACTTACTTGCCCTTGGATCAAACTTGTTCCTGCCTTGACAGATTGTAGAAGCATATGTGAGACAGCCAAAAACTTTAATATCAGCATAAATAGGTAAGGTATTATAAAGCAGTTGATATGGGGACTTGTTATTTAATAAAGGTGTTGGCAAACGGTTGATGATGAAAACAGATTGTATGACACAATAAGTCCATAAGTTCTTTGAAACTCCAGATTGAAAAAGCAAAGCTCTAGCTATATTTAGAATATGTTGGTGTTTCCTTTCCACAATTCCATTTTGTTCAGGAGTTTCAATGCAAGAAGTTTGATGTAAAATGCCCTTCTGAGAGTAAAATTCAGTCATCATAAACTCTGGACCATTGTCTGTTCTAACATATTTAACCTTGAAATGAAACTGATTTTCAATAAGAATGATCAAACTCTGTAATTGACCTCTGATCTCAGACTTATGTTTCACCATGGCTACCCAAGTGAACCTTGTGTAATCATCCACCACTGTAAGGAAATATTTATAACCTGCAATGGAAGGAACAGAGTAGGGTCCCCAAATATCTGCATGTAACAATTGAAAAGGAGCAGAAGTAACAGTGGTGCTTAAAGGAAAAGGGATCTTTTTTTGCTTGGAAAGATGACAGATATCACACTTGTCAAAGGAATGTTTGCATTTTATTGAACCATCCAATGAATTTAGTACATTCAAAGTGGAAGAGGACACATGTCCTAAACGAAAATGTCATAAAGTGTTTGAATCAACCACAGTTGAATTGGAAAAATTTACAATAGAAGAATGTAAACTAGCAGATGCAGGAGGTTGTAAAACATATAGTCCAGCAGTTAGCTTAGCTAAACCAATCGTATTCGAAGCCCTGGGATCCTGAATGAAACAAGATGAACCTTGAAAAACAAAACTATAGCCAGGTGACTGAGTTAACTGAGAAACAGACATTAAATTGAACGAAAAAGATGGAATGAATAATACGTTGTGAAGAGTAATGTCAGCAGAGATAATTACAGAACCAGCATGCTTAGCAAGAATATTGTTACCATTTGGAAGTTTGACAGAAACAGGGATGATAGAATAAAGCTTAGTAAACTTTTCAGAGGAGAAACATATGTGATCTGTTGCTCCAGTGTCCAATATCCATGAGGAAGAGACACTAGAACAAGCAAGAACACAGCTACCTGAAGCATGTGATGGCTCAATGGACTCCACTGTAAGCTGATTGGCATGATACAATTGAGAAGAATCAGATTGGGGAATCAGATGCAATAGCCTTTGGAACTGTTCCTGAGTAAGAGAGACCTGAGAATTCTCTGAAGCAACAGGAGTTTGTTGAGAAGAATCAATCTCCGGATGATCAGCAACCACCTGAGGAACATCCTGACTATACAAAGCCGCAGCAACAGGATTCTTGAAGCGAAAATTTGGTGGAAATCCAAATTTCTTATAGCAGTTATTCTCAGTATGATTTGTACGGCCACAATGCCTACATTCTTTGCCGGTTCCTGAGGGCTCTTTAGAGAAATTCTTGAATTTCTGACCCCTGCCAAACGGCTGAGAGCCCTGAGAGCTTTGACCAGTAGAGAATCTTGAAGAACCAGCTCCTGAATTGAAGAACTTTTGTCCTGAAGACTTGAAACCTTGAAAACCTTGAGAACCTTGAGAACCTTGCACTGCAAAAGACTTGTGTACCGAACCAACAGAGAGTTGGCGTTCTTGTTGAACAACCATACCAAAAACCTTTGTAATTGGCGGTAAAGGATCCAGAAGCATGATTTGAGATCTAACACCCGCAAACCGATCGTTTAGGCCATTGAGAAAGCGGATCACGCAATCACTCTGCTGATATTGCTTGAAAGTATCAAACGCGCCACAAGCACAGGGCATATTACAGGTACAGACAGGTAACGGACGAAAATTGGAGTATTCATCCAACAACACCTTCAATTTCGTAAAATAGTCTGAAACAGAGTCATCACCTTGCTTAACGGAGTACAGATCCTCTTGAATCTCAGCTATACGAAAAGCATCACCATGGGAGAAATAATCTTGGAGATCTGTCCAAACATCAGATGCCTTATCCATCCAGAGAATAGATTGCGCGATCGTAGGACAAACAACACGAGAAATCCACACCAACACCATGGTGTTACAGCGTTCCCACACCGGAAGCAACGGATCTAGAGATTGAGGCATCGGAATCGCGCCTGAGACAAAACCAAACTTGTTTTTGGATAATAGCGCCATTTTCACACCTCTTGCCCAGGTATGATAGTTTAAACCATCAAGAGGCGTAGAAACCAGATTGAGACTCGGATTCTCATTCGCATGAAGAAAAAATGGACTGGAAGCAGTCAATCTCGCCTCTGCCGCAGCTATGGCTTCTTGAGTGGCCATGGAATCAACAGGGGAGATCAAGAACGATCCGATTAAAGCAGCAAACACCAAAGAAAAACGAAGAATCAGTGAAGAGCGGAAGCAATCGAGGGTAAGTCTCTTGATACCATTACCAAGTAACTAAAATACGATTAAGCTGTTAATTATGTTAGCTAAAACAGCTTAATATTGACTAAATATTGACCAATAAAGATAAGGGTTGAGGTAGTTAAAACCTCCCACTACTTACACGTGTACTATAGCTCAACAGATGTAGATAAATACTGAGCTGGGTCTGTGTAATCAGAACAAGAACAATTCTTATGTCCTTCAATAAAATTCCTTCTCTCTACCTCTCTTATCATGGTATCAGAGCAGGTCCGATTCTAGGCATGTCTCTCCACCCCGCCGGATGTTCCGATTCTCGGCTTGCAGATGTTCCGATTCCTGCAATGTTCACGCTCCAGTTTGTCCCGCATTCTGCGGCCCTGGGCGTGACGGGGGTGTGTCAAGTATCCCACATCGAATAATCAAAGATGTGGAGCTCAATATATAATGGCTTGGCAACCCTCCTCTCAACAACTAGCTTTTGGGGGTGAGTAAGGCCAAGCACATTATTCATCAAACTGTGGGTCTAAAAACCCTATCCAAGAGCAGCATAGGAAACTCGAGTGCCATTACGAGCATAACAATCATGTGCTATGTACTGTAGGACTGTGAGCTGCCCATCAAGGATATATCTGTGATTTGTAATTCGCTTGAGCTGTTATGGATGAACAGCTTGGGTGGATTGAAACTTTGATAGCAAGAGACGAGGAACATGGGGCTCTTGTAACAATCTTTTGTGGTGCCGAAAGGGTATGGGATGCTTATGTTGCCACAACGATCAATGCAATTGGGCTTTGCTATTTGGAAATCTTGAGATGTTGGCGCTGTTGTACTGCAAATTAGTGCTGGTTTGGAGAAGGCTAACATGATGATAAGCAGAATTGCTAGGTTTCTTGATGGGTTTTGCAGCACATGAGACCTCATGGGTGTGAAACTTTATCTTTTTTTTTTTTTTTTGGTTGAAGAAGAAGATAAAAGTAGAGATTCTTTTAAACAAACATGAGATGCATATTTATAATGTTGGGGCCAGAGTCTGATAGGTTATTTATTTAATAATTTTTTAGATTTGAATTATCTAATTTTATTCCTTTAGCTCAATTTTAATTGTTAGAAAATCCAGACCAAAAAAAAAAAAAAAATTTTTTTGTTAGAAAATGATTTAAATTATGTTTCCTTGAAAAGTATTTTACTAGAAATGGAGCGAAAATTAGAGGAGATTAGGAGATAATGAGATTATTTGACAATTCCAATTCTTGAAAAAAACATACCAAACGACATGTGTCTACAGAGAATCAAGCCCGTGCATCCAAACTCTTCTTTCCTCGAAAGGATATGGATGCCAAAATCTAGAATTGGACGAAGTGCGTGGGACCTTTCCCGGGATATTTCCTAGTCTTTGTAGAATGAAGAATTTTCTTTTTCCCTATGTTCCGACGCTAACAATTTCCAATCTTTCTTGGGCACGCACCCAAACACATTATAAATGTCCCGAATAGAAAACACATGGACCAATTTAGAAATTTTGCTAATTTTAGATCCAAATAGCACAAAAATTATGAAAAATTTTGAATTGAAGAATAAAATTAGAAGAACAAAACGAAATGGACTGGAGCAAAAAATAATAATAATAATAATAATAAATCAAAGTTAGAGAACTATTTTTACAATTTTGATCTATTATATAATTGAAAACATATTAATTAACAAGGGTTTCGTCTTTATAGGACTTTACCAAACATCTCCGGACACGAGCTGACGACAGCCAAGCAATACTTGTATGAAAGTCAGTACCATCCTGTTAAGGATAGGTTTTGTTGTTCCTAGCTTGGAGGGGCCGGGGACGATGGAGGTTTGAGAATCCCAGGTCGGCTAGGCAGTCATTGCGAACCCTGTCGATCCATCAGTTCGTCCAGTAGGGCATAGATAATGATCAAGGACGATATTTCAATCCCACAACCGGACGCCGTACGTGACACTCGTTTTAGCATAGGGTCCCACTAACTATCCATTTGTCACTCTTTTTGAGGGTAGTCCAACTGACCCATCTCGGATTAGAACCATAAAAAACGAGTTAAAAGACTTTAGGCGTCCCGTTACCTCACCTTGGAATAGAATCAAAGAGGATAGGGTGAGTGGAATATGTAGGCATAGACGGTGGTAAGCTTATCTTTCCGGTTTTTGACTAAATATTTATTAGAATTTATTATTGTTAGTTTAAATTTAGTAGTTAGAATTCTATTTGTTTTTTCTACTTTAGTTTAGTTGTAGTTAGTTTGGAGTCGATTCATGAAAAAACCTCTCCTCTACTGTCCACTACTTCTGAGTATTCCACCAAATTTGATAAATATATTAATTCCAATTAATTTCAGTCAATTTCTGTGGGATCCATCCTATTACTACTATATACAAGTTGTGTTATTTGATAGTTTAAATTTTTATTTTGGTGCTTTCGGCCCCTATGAAGATAGTTAAAATTTTCACTTGGATCAAGTCATATGGGTAATCCACATAAGGCGCATTCACTATGAAATAATTTAACTCATACGAGCAATTTGGAAACCAAAAATGGATTTTTGCACAATTATATATATATTTGCAAGGGAAGGGGCGGCTACAATCATTTCTAGTAATATATTACTTACTTAGATATGCTCTTGGCTATGATCCCATTGGTTCACTAGGGTTAAATTGATTCGCGTTCTCCCTCCTGACCCATTTAATTATTGCTTTAAATTGGAATTCGCGAAGATATTCGAATAGATCATAGGTTTTTTATGGTCTTCTGAGCAAAGAGACAGAAGTATTTTTATATAAAGTTTTATCTGAGTTGATTAACAAGATGATTAACCAATAATAATGCCCACCTAAATAACTCGGTAGCTTCATGAGTGGCCATCAATTTTGTTATCAGGACACGTATGGCATGCTTCATTGGTAATTGACCCAAGTTTGCAGGACTTAGGAGAGAATATTCCATCGATATCGAAGCATCGAAAACGACTTCGCTGGACCCATTTTCATGTTTAGGATTCTGCACAGACAGAAAATTAAGAAAGCTTAATACTCTATATATGAATGCCTTATGTTGATTATACCTCATAGATTGTAAACATTTCAATTTGTTGATTATATTTCATAGGTATACTTTTACTGGAATAGTTGTTAAAGCGATAAGAAGACACGGATATTTTTAGACTGCAGGTTGACTATAAATACATTGTGTAACGCCCCAATTTTCCATTAGTCCAGATACGCGCGCCACGCATAGGAGTTTTGAGATTTAGTATTTATTTTATTCCCTTTTGTCATTTAATTGCGCAGTTCAATTCGTTAATTTGAATTCTTGTGATTATATGATTTCCAATTTCTTCTTTCGTTAATTTCATTACGTGAATTGTATGCCTAATTTTCCCGAACATGTTTAAGTGTTTAACTTTACATAATTGCAAGAATTCATGTTCATCCGTCCTTAATTGAAACTTTATAAAATTCTTGGCCTTCATTGTTAAATTGACAAGGACTTATTGGTAATATTCATGAAACTTGGTAGCTAATTGCATCCATTTAAATTCCTTGAGGACTTGATGGCAATTTCTCTCTTTTCTTCTCTTATGTTCACGATATAAACATATACATACATATACATATTTTACTCTTCATTTCATATTCAAGACCCAAGCAAGAATCACTCCATTTCTCTCTTCCTTCCCTCTCGATCCAAACCAAGCAAGGAGGAGCCAAGAATTCATCCACTTTCTTTAAGACTTTGGAACTCCAAGACTATCTTTTCTTCTTCCCCTTCATCTCCTTTCTTCTCCAAGGTACGATCATGCATATCTTGTGATGAATTCATAGAGCTTTGCTAGGGTTTATGATTCTTGAATTCCATGACTTAAATTCAAGTATATATGTTGATTGTGAGTTAGTTTCATGCATATTTAACTTGAGTTCAAGAAATATGGAGCTTATGTGATCATGGTACTCTTATGGGTTTGTTGGATGAGTTTTGGATGATCTAAATTTGTTTCCTTGGATTAAATGGTGCTTAATTGATATATATGATCAAATACATGTTATATGTTAGTTTGTAGTTGAATTCTAGCATTGGTTTGGTGTGAAAGTGGTTTGGGAGCCAAAAATCGAGTTTTGCACTGTTTTCCCGAAGCCTTTCGTGACTGCTGGAATTGGGGGTCGCGCCCGCGACCATTTCGTGACCATTTTTGGTCGCGGCCACGACCAACAACTCGAGAACTGGCCAATTTTCAGTCGAGGCCGCGACTGATTTTCAGCACACTTTTGTCACGGCCGCGACTCCCTCATACGAACTTCAAATGACCTGATTTTTGAACCCACGGAAACCTCTTGAAGTGTAGAATATTCTCCAATTGGAATAAACTCAATATCTTTTCTCATTTGTGAGATATAATTAATTCTTTTAGGTGTCGCTATCTTCCCGACAAACTGCACTCTCTCAACTTCGGACTTATGCCATTTTCTCCTCACTTTGAAATAAAATACGAGCCATATATCCTCAGAAAGGTATTTGTGTCTAGTTTCATTCCCAACAAACAAAACTCAATTCCCACTTCTAGAATTAATGATATTCCAGTTTTCCTACAGCGTGTGCGTTTTCTAAAATTGTCCATTTTTGCCAAACTTCACCAAAACCTTTCTTATTGTATTCCTTTCACTCTCTTGGCTCCCATATGTGAATTACATGATATATACTTGATTAATTGATAAGTATGCTCCTACTTGACACTTCTTGGTACTTAATTGCTCAAACATGATTGTGTGACTCCATGCTCTATATAAAGTGAACTTGAAATAATTGAATTATATGTATACATGATTCCTTGATATTAATTTCACCTCTTAGGTGTTAATTGCTTTCCATACATGTTAAGTGTCGCTGGATTGCTAGTCTATTTATTTACATGAGCATGGCCGTGCGTCATACTTGGTCTCATATTGAGTATTATCTCACGAGTTCCCGTTATTTCTTTTCTTGTCCGGTTTTTCTCCAGGACGGAGATCATTGATCGTTTGGGAACCTTCTTGTACCCTTGTCTTGTCCCGTCGCTCTTCAGGTGAGGTTTAATTCTAGATGCTTAGAACCCTTACAACCTTATGTGTTGTTTTCGGCCAAAAGTATATATATAATTATAGTTTTCAAATCTTATTGATTTACAACGGGTTTCATGAAATGAACGGATTGATTGATTGATTGATTGTTTTGGCGAGTAACTATTGTTCACGTTGGGCCCCGAGGGTAGTGTATTGAGCCAACCGGGAAAGCAAGGGCTGACGGGTAACTCTTGCACTATCCTCACCATTGTGGGATCACTTCTGAATCCACCAGGAGGTTTGGCGGAGGAAGAAATCCCGTGCGTGGGAGTCATGGTCCCGACGTACACCATGATTGGATGGTGGGACCTTGCAATCCCACCATCACCCGGAGGAAGAAGGAGTTATTGAAACTGCTAATTGTGCACTGTAAATTGATTGCTTGATCACCTAATCACTTAATAACTGAATGATTGTACACTTTTGGTGAAAGGTTGGAGAAGTGCCCTCACTCGTCGGGCCATGTATTGAATTGATCATGATTGAATTATTAAATTGATTAGTTGTAATCTCGGGCGAGAATTACTTTAATATTTGAACTTATATTGTTTGTTTTATGAAAACTTACCCGAGATTATAGCTTGCATGGTAATTGCGCTTATATTTATTTAAACCCCTCACTCAGTCTTCGGTAGACTGACACCCTCACTTTTCAGGTACTCTCGGTCGTGTGTTAGGCGGGAGTCCGGGTTGTGTCTTTTGTTCAGATGAGTCTAGCATCTCATTTTCATGTTCTTGGTATTTCCGCCTTTTTCATGTTAGGGTTCCTGTTAGTTTTGGAGACTTATGCATGTATAATATGTTGGAGATGATAATGTATTGATATATGAGCTAGAATAGGATGAGTATTTTGGGTATTTGGTATATGATATTGAAATGTTAGTGTTTATACTTCCGCTTTCGAATTTTCATGTATTGGATTTAATTGAATTGGGGTCTAGTCCCGCCTAGCTAGATTGTTTCTTGCATTGTCACCCGTTCGCTATAGTCTTGGTTCATGTACTGATCATCCATTTCGTATGTGGACTGAGCTATAGTGCGGGGGTGTGGCATCTCGGCGTTCCGGGTGCTACATCTTGTTAGGTGGTATCAGAGCCCGGTTGCAAAACCAGGGTTCTAGCATCGTGTCTTGTGAGTCTAAGTCGTACGGCATAGGAAATAATTGACAACTTGAGGGTCTTACATTTTATTTGAAATTATCTGATTACTTGAATCCTTGAAATTACTTGATAACTTGCGCATTGCATCGATTATTGACTTTACTTATTGATTTCTTACTATTAAAATTGCTTAAACTTTGTACGCTCAAAGTGTTTTAATTTTCACTTTGTTGAATTATTTGTTACATTTTGCATCAAATCCATGTCTTTGGTGTCGATTGTGTGACATGAACATGTACTAACCGCATGCATTTAGCTTTAAATTAATTTTGATATATAGGTTATAAAGACATATCAAACCACGGTCAATTTCTACGACAATCTCAATTTATCGCAAGCTCCTTTCTCTAGATTTGGAGTTGTAAGGAATGCACCGGGGAACTTCACACAAGAATTCAAGAGCCATAGTTCTTTCTCTAATTGGGTTATGGTTCGACTGATAAGGTCCGAAATAAACGAATTAATTTTAGGAGCAAAGCGAAGGAAATCTCTAGAGTGTTTTAGGATTCGAGGTCTCAATCAATAAGGAGGCCTCGAGGGTACTAGGGACTTAAGGTTCGGATTTGAAAGTAAGTTGAGGATTTTCCACTAGTTGGAACCGAAAATAAAGTTGTGGGAGGAATGTAAATCAAATGATTCGTGTCGAAGTCAAGATTCAGGAATTAAGTTCGGGATGAGTTGAAATATTTCGGACCACGGAATAGGACTCGGATCGACTTGGAAAAATTCGAGAAACAGACCGAGTTTGGGTTCATGAAAACGATAATTAGAAGAATTGAACAATGAAGTCCAAGATGAATTCTCGTGTGGTGAAATGGAATTAGGAGAGCTATGGAGCAATAATGGAATCAATAAAGAAAGGCGAAAAAAAAAAAAAGGAAATTAATTGCTCAAGTGTAAGCAATTGGAGGGTGAGTCCATTTAACTATTTGCACTCATAAAGGAAAAACCAAGGACTTCAATGGGGGTGATGGCTAGGGAAGAATTCAGATAACAATTGGAGATTACTTATTCGAAAGAAGGCAAGGTATCAATTGCATTAAAGTGGAAGCATTTGAGATCAAGAATCATAATTTTGGTTATAAAGTTATGCAAATTAATACAAGGAAACTTTGATGAAGAAGATGTTCAAGATGGAGGTTCGAGCAACACTTAGAAATCAATATTTTAGAAGGAATATTTGGGGACGGAATCGAGTTCAAGAAATTTTCATTCTCAAGTAATGGAAATGTGCAAGTTGATGTTAGGGATTTTGAAGAATTGGAAGACGGTGGGTAACAAGAAATGGCCAACTAATTCAAAGCAAGCTCGTAAATCCACAAACAAGGGAAAGTGTCAAGCTAAAAGATGCAACTGCGGTGACAGGTTCAACGCATTCATGAGCACATGCATCATACATTGTTTAAATTATTTAAATTTCTTTAATTATATATGCATTCCTAATTGAGCTTAATTTTTCCAACTTGTGTATTTTATTACTTACAAGTGTAACACATGCATTGGAATATTAACCCGACATGCATTGTTAAGTATTTTCTTGATAGGAACCCTCCTCAATTCATGTATCAACCATTACTTTACCCGAGATATAACCGAATTATGACAAGGAATTAATGGGGTTGAAAAAGGATAAAAGGGGAAGAGCAATTTAGAGGTCGGGAAAAGTAGCCGGAAGTTGGAATGGAGAAGTGGGTCGCTATTTCTACCAATCGCTTCAAAAGTAAACATTAGAAACTTTCCGGAGGCAATTATTTATACCAAGGAAGCTAAATTTAAGGAATTGAGAATTTTCAATTTAAGAAGTGATGTTTCGCGCCAACGGGTAAGAATATGCATTCTTAAGGGGGAGAGTCGACCGGGGAAATGACTTCAAAGTTATTGATGGGCTCAAACGGGTTACTTTCAATAGAAGAAACAAAAATGCAAGAGTTATCAACAACGAGATTTCTTGGAAATGGAGAAGGGGAAGGATTAGAAGACTTTGACACTTGATAAACTCCAAGATTTGGATAAAATTTTGTGAGAATAATTTTAGAAAAGGTTAAGTGATTCAAGAACCGGAGGTGAGCCTTCGAGAAAGGATGGTCGACTTTGTGTTCGTTTCGATTTCCCACCGGGATGGAGGAATTTTCGGGAACAAGGTCGGAAGTGATAGGTACTTCAAGAAAATTAGAAAGAAGAGATCCTTTACTTTGAGGAATGGTAAAACAAGTTCAAGAAGTGAGATAGAATATACATATATGTTTTATTTCCTTAAGGGGGAGAGCCGGACGGAAAACTTCAATAAAAGTGGTTCTTTCTTTCCCTCTACCAGAACTATGTGAACGAAGTCTTCAATATCTCAAAGCCCATGCGCCTAAAGTTCTCAAATGGAGATTTCTAAAGCCATAAGGAGGCATGTCTTAAGCCAAGCTGAAACGCAAAGAAATTTGATAAGAAATAGGAGAGATAATGGTTTCTACAAGTCGAGTGAACATACTTTGATCATAAATGAGAATTCTACAAGGAAGGCGATTATCATTCAAGATCTGCGCAAAAGGAGCAAAAAGGTGCTACACTATTATAAGGGCAGAAATCGAACTTCGAGCTACCACACAATTAGCTCGGGCATCGGAGGAGGTTAACTTTAGTTTGTGGGAAGAATGAGTGAGTTTGATTGCTATCAAGTGCACATTCAAGAGTTGAAACTCCGGATTGTTGTATCGGGAAAGGATAAAGAATTCGATCGTGAGAAGAAGATTGAGAGGATATTTGATACATATAGTGGGTATGTTGAGGAATAGAGCCAGTTAAGGATCAGACTATGCAACGATACTGGAAAGTTATCAATTTCAAAGTTCAGTTATACATCGGTGAACGGTACACCTAGACATGCATATCACGTGCACTACACATTTTATTATTACCATCTATGGTTCTTTGTATTCGTTAATTGTTTGCGTGACTAATTGGAAAACTTGACCTCTTATACTTGTTCCTTATGTGACGGATGGTGTGTGAGTGTTTATTCACTTGAGCTTAGGTTGTGTGTTGCTTGTTTCAGAGACGGGGTTCTCTTTTTACTTGTTTGAGAGACGGGGTTCTCTCTTTGCTTGCTCGAGAGACGGGCTCTCTCACCACTTGTTTTAGAGTTAGAACTTGAGAATGGACCTGGGGACCAGGTCCTCTTAAGGGGGAGAGAGTTGTAACGCCCCACTTTTCCATTAGTTCAGGTACGTGCGCCACGCGTGGGAGTTTTGAGATTTAGTATTTATTTAATTTCTTTTTGTAATTTAATTGCGCGGTTCAATTCGTTAATTTGAATTCTTGTGATTATATGATTTCCAATTTCTTCTTTCGTGAATTTCATTACGTGAATTATATGCCTAATTTTCTCGAACATGTTTAAGTGTTTAACTTTACATAATTGCAAGAATTCATATTCATCCGTCCTTAATTGAAACTTTATAAAATTCTTAGCCTTAATTGTTAAATTGACAAGGACTTATTGGTAATATTCATGAAACTTGGTAGCTAATTGCATCCATTTAAATTCCTTGAGGACTTGATGGCAATTTCTCTCTTTTCTTCTCTTATATTCACGATATAAACATATACATACATATACATATTTTACTCTTCATTTCATATTCAAGACCCAAGCAAGAATCACTCCATTTCTCTATTCCTTCCGTCTCGATCCAAACCAAGCAAGGAGGAGCTAAGAATTCATCCACTTTCTTTAAGACTTTGGAACTCCAAGACTATCTTTTCTTCTTCCCCTTCATCTCCTTTCTTCTCCAAGGTAAGATCATTCATATCTTGTGATGAATTCATAGTGCTTTGCTAGGGTTTATGATTCTTGAATTCCACGACTTAAATTGATGTATATATGTTGATTGTGAGTTAGTTTCATGCATATTTAACTTGAGTTCATGAAATATGGAGCATATATGATCATGGTACTCTTATGAGTTTGTTGGATGAGTTTTGGATGATCTAAACTTGTTTCCTTGGATTAAATGGTACTTAATTGATATATATGATCAAATACAAGTTATATGTTAGTTTATAGTTGAATTCTAGCATGATTTGGTGTGAAAGTGGTTTGGGAGCCAAAAATCGAGTTTTGCCCTATTTTCCCGAAGCCTTTCGTGACTGCTGGAATTGTGGGTCGCGCCCGCGACCATTTCGTGACCAGTTTTGGTCGCGGCCACGACCAACAACTCGAGAACTGGCCAATTTTCAGTGGAGGCCGCGACTGATTTTCAGCACACTTTTGTCACGGCCGCGACTCCCTCATACGAACTTCAAATGACCTGATTTTTGAACCCACGGAAACCTCTTGAAGTGTAGAATATTCTCCAATTGGAATAAACTCAATATCTCTTCTCATTTGTGAGATATAATTAATTCTTTTAGGTGTCGCTATCTTCCCGACAAACTGCACTCGCTCAACTTCGGACTTATGCCATTTTCTCCTCACTTTGAAATAAAATACGAGCCATATATCCTCAGAAAGGTCTTTGTGTCTAATTTCATTCCCAACAAAAAAAACTCAATTCCCTCTTCTAGAATTAAAGATATTCCAGTTTTCCTACAGCGTGTGCGTTTTCTAAAATTGTCCATTTTTGCCAAACTTCACCAAAACCTTTCTTATTGCATTCCTTTCACTCTCTTGGCTCCCATATGTGAATTACATGATATATACTTGATTAATTGATAAGTATGCTCCTACTTGACACTTCTTGGTACTTAATTGCTCAAATATGATTGTGTGACTCCATGCTCTATATAAATTGAACTTGAAATAATTGAATTATATGTATACATGATTCCTTGATATTAATTTCACCTCTTAGGTGTTAATTGCTTTCCATACATGTTAAGTGTCGCTGGATTGCTAGTCTATTTATTTACATGAGCATGGCCGTGCGTCATACTTGGTCTCATATTGAGTATTGTCTCACGAGTTCCCGTTATTTCCTTTCTTGTCCAGTTTTTCTCCAGGGCGGAGATCATTGATCGTTTGGGAACCTTCTTGTACCCTTGTCTTGTCCCGTCGCTCTTCAGGTGAGGTTTAATTCTAGATACTTAGAACCCTTACAACCCTATGTGTTGTTTTCGGTCAAAAGTATATATATAATTATAGTTTTCAAATCTTATTGATTTACAACGGGTTTCATGAAATGAATGGATTGATTGATTGATTGATTGATTGTTTTGGCGAGTAACTATTGTTCACGTTGGGCCCCGAGGGTAGTGTATTGAGCCAACCGGGAAAGCAAGGGCTGACGGGTAACTCTTGCACTATCCTCACCATTGTGGGATCACTTCTGAATCCACCAGAAGGTTTGGCGGAGGAAGAAATCCCGTGCGTGGGAGTCATGTTCCCGACGTACACCATGATTGGATGGTGGGACCTTGCAATCCCACCATCACCCGGAGGAAGAAGGAGTTATTGAAACTGCTAATTGTGCACTGTAAATTGATTGCTTGATCACCTAATCACTTAATAACTGAATGATTGTACACTTTTGGTGAAAGGTTGGAGAATTGCCCTCACTCGTCGGGCCACGTATTGAATTGATCATGATTGAATTATTAAATTGATTAGTTGTAATCTCGGGAGAGAATTACTTTAATATTTGAACTTATATTGTTTGTTTTATGAAAACTTACCCGAGATTATAGCTTGCATGGTAATTGCGCTTATATTTATTTAAACCCCTCACTCAGTCTTCGGTAGACTGACACCCTCACTTTTCAGGTACTCTCGGTCGTGTGTTAGGCGGGAGTCCGGGTTGTGTCTTTTGTTCAGATGAGTCTAGCATCTCATTTTCATGTTCTTGGTATTTCCGCCTTTTTCATGTTAGGGTTCCTGTTAGTTTTGGAGACTTATACATGTATAATATGTTGGAGATGATAATGTATTGATATATGAACTAGAATAGGATGAGTATTTTGGGTATTTGGTATATGATATTGAAATGTTAGTGTTTATACTTCCGCTTTCGAATTTTCATGTATTGGATTTAATTGAATTGGGGTCTAGTCCCGCCTAGCTAGATTGTTTCTTGCATTGTCACCCATTCGCTATAGTCTTGGTTCATGTACGGATCATCCATTTCGTATGTGGACTGAGCTATAGTGCGGGGGTGTGGCATCTTGCCATCTTGGTGTTCCGGGTGCTACACATTGGGGAGTCGTCTTAAATTTTGGACGAAGTGACTGGATGCCAAAATCTAGAATTGGACAAATTTTCTTTTTCCCATGTTCCGACCAACATAATCAACTTTGTTTATCGACATGTCAATTTAGTAAGGCTTAGGTTCTTCTGTTTTAAATTTTTATTTTATCTCCTGTTTCACTCATATGCACATTAAGTATTGGACGGATTTTCTTTGTCCCATATTGCGATGTAACATAATCAACTTGCTTCATTAACACGTCAATTTAATAGGGATTAGAATCTTCTGTTTTAAATTTGTATTCTATCTCCTACATTATTAAATATCCCAGGGTTACAACTTACGATAGCTGCATTAATCAACACAAGTGAAAATTAGATCTCAATTACTTTTTAAATTCTTGTGTTTTTCTCTAATGAAAAAGTCATCTTTGCTAACCAATAAGAAAAAATTATATATAACATATTGAAGGTTAGTTTTACGTGGTGTGTTATAAAAATATCTAACATGATGCGACACTATTCGGTTTCCGTCGATGCCTCTTTGAGTTGTGAGTCGTGAGTCACAACCTTTTAGGGCAGGGAGTACTTCAGGCTTTGTAAAAATTGCAAAATTCCAACTATTAGGTAATTTTATTTGTTATTTCTTTTCTGTTTTTCGTGTTACTTTTTCGATTTTTTCTATTTTCATATTGGCACTTTTAGATCATTATTAGCAAAATTAACGTGCATTGCACGTTAATGAGTTAGTTTTAAATAAATTTTACTATTAATAGTGTTTAACATAATTAAATTTTTAATTGATCACTTTGATTTTGAAAAACTACTCATTTAAAATTATTTGTATAAAATATCTATATCAAATTATGAATCATATTAACACCTAATTAATAAACTGCAAACTACACAAATAACAAATGTTACGAATACTTGAAGTTATCATGCAAAATAAATCAATTAAAGTGAAACACATAGTTATAATGCATGTAGATGCAACACAGTTACGCAAGCAACACAAGTCTCATTGACCTAACCCAACATTGTAGCAATAAATTTAAATACTTTATGTTATAATGCAAATTAAATTAATTAAAATGAAACACATAACTATGATGCATGTAAATGCAATATGAAATGTTTTTTTCTCTTGACCTTTTCCTTTTATTTTCCTTGTTTTATTTACTAATGGTCAAGTACACTGCGTTCCAAATTTTAAGGCGTCACAACCCCCTCCCAACTAAGAGGATTTGGTCTACAAATCTAATTTATCTAAACTTGATTTCCATTGTCTTAAACCTCTTTTATTTAAATGTTCATCTGGTTGACTTTTCATACTATTATTCTTTGTAATTCAATCGATGTTTGGCTGTGATGTCTTGTACCTTAACTTTATTGAATTTTCCCTAATTTCTATGTAAGAATATTTCTTATTGGACTTCTATTAATTGATGATTGTATTTAAAATAAAAAGGGCTAAATAAATACGGTTAATGGGACAAGACTTATCAGGCTTATTGCTTTGACCCACTATTGTTAAAGCCTTGTTGTTAGCAGACGTGGTCTGACAGCTGGTGTAGGCCCACTCTAGAAAACCCGTGATGGGAGGGCTTCTAGGGTTATATTTATTGATGGTTAGGTCCCCTCTCCACTCCACGTTCTTGATATTTTGCTTTCCCATTAAGCTGTCAACTGTCGGTGTGAGAAGGAGAGGAAGATCTAGCCAGAGAAGTCAACCATACCACGCGAAATTGCCCAACAAGATCGGTAAATATCAGGTTCAATTCAATAGGCGAAAATCAGGTACATCTAGACTTTCAATTATATCAGTGTTCTAAATTCATAGTGTAGATCTTAGCTAAAAATTCTTACAGTTGGTATCAGAGCCATACACCTATGAATTTAGAATCCTAATATTTGAGATATTTGAACAATATCAATATCAAATACCGATTTAATATTTTTCATTATCTCGAATCGGTGTTTGGATATATGATTTTCCGAAAATTCATGTTGTGCTATGAAAGTCCATATGTTCTTTTATTAAATCTTTGTGTTATTCGTGTGATATATGCGATATTCCCGATTTCCGTTATTGATTTTTCACATGAAATCTGCTTGCTCCTTTTTCACGTTTTCTAAATCTTTGGAATTTTAGAATCCAAATCAGTTTTGGACTTTTGGTTATCCCGTTATTTAGCCTTAATGGAAACCTATTCAATTCATATTTTCTACTTTTCATTAAAAGACGTGAGAACCAAGGTATACAACACCATAATTCATCTGCTCAATTACGTGATATGTGATTTCATATTATTAATGTTGGCACGTTATATGTTTGGAACCAATGATTACATGATATGGCCATAACTGATCCATGATTTATATTGTATAATAACTTTTGCTTGGCATCCAAATGTGCTATGCTGATCACGCTTACCGATAGAGAACATACAGAGAGTTGTTTTTTTGCTTCGAGAGTTTGAATAAATAATTGGATGCAACAGATTAATATTTGTAACTCCCAAAATACATGTCTTTCGTATTTTATTTCGTGGGAGTGTTGCATACATATTGTGCGTATGCAATTTAGGCAATTTTATTTATGTTCGGTCGTGTGCTTATTTTACGAATTTCAGTATGTAGTTACACCAAAGTGTTCTATTTATTGAAATTTGTAAAGTCAGTAACACGCATATCTCGAGTAAATAGATTGTTGTGCATTCTCACCTGCCCAAAGGGGGTGAGATGTGTACAATGATTTCATTTGTTTGTGTAAAGCATATTGATAGGGTACAACAGTTGAGGAAGTTTGTTTCCCAAAGGAATCAGCTTTCAAAATTGGGGTATTCCTATACCGTTTTGCACAGAGAGAACTAATATGTGTGACATGCTCTGCCCAAAGGGGAGTCTGTCAAGACATCCTGGACTCTCGTATGAATAAAGCTATATTTGTTGAGCTTATTCCAATTATTGCCTGTTGATCTAATTTGTTGCATTCTTGTTATTTGTATCAGTTGCAATAAACTTGAATAGTGGTACTACTATGGTTGATGTTTTGAATGGTGTGATTCTGGCTCCTTAAAATTATTCCTTACAGTTGGTATTGTCATTACTAATTAATTTGAAAGCTCGCATGTGGGTTGAAGTGTTTATTTCAGTGTTCGCATGTTTGGAAGACACTGAAAAAAAGATGGTTCTTCACCCGAGGCACTTTGCAGCCGAATGTGACTTTTGGTAGCAAATCTTTTGAGTGAGAGCATGTTTTTGGAAGGTTAGTTGTCCCTTTTGCTCTTGTTCGGTTCAATTTGAGATATATGGGATCAAATATTTTATATTGAATGACAATTGTGTTGAGATTAAATTGTTCATTGTTCACTAATTTTTGTAAAAGGTGAATATGATATAAAATTAACATATTTGATCATATTGATTGGGATTGAACCATGTTTATTGACTGCTTTACATGAGTATTCAAACAAATTGGATCTTGGGAATAATTTGCATGCAACATAGTATATTATAGATAACTTCCAAAAGTACATAGTTTTCGTACTTTATTTTGTGGGAGTAATTGCATACATTTCGTCCGTGTGCAATTTGGGCAATCTATTTGAACTCGGCTATGTTCTTAATTTACTGAGTTTAAGTAGATAGTTACACCAAAGTGTTCTATTTATGAAGACTTGTAAAATTCAGAACATGCATATTTCGAGTGAATGAATTATTATGCATTCTTACCTGCCCAAAGGGGGTGAGATATGTATGATAATTTTATTTTATTTGTGCAAAACATATTGATAGGGTGCATCAATCAAGAAAATTTAGTGTCCCAAAGGAAGCGATTTTCGAACATTGAGGTATTTCTATACTGTTTTGCACGGAGGGGCCTATTACGTATGACATACTCTGCCCAAAGGGGAGTTTGTCATGACACCCTGGACTCTCTATAGAATAAAGCTATATTTTCTAGGCTTATTCTTATTGATTGTCTGTTGATCATAATATGTTGCATTCATGGTCTCCCATATTATTACTATAAGTTTAAATAGTAATGTTTTTGTATACATAGTTTGAAGTATACACAATAATATGTTGAACTCCATCGTCTGTATGTTATATGATCTCATGTCATTAAATGTCCTATATTGAAACGTGCATGACATATCACATGAATATTGAGGAATTCTTATGATGACAAAATATGTCCTTACTTGTTAAATGGAGTTTATATGCATAGATATTTTGAACTGTTCATGCAGATCATATTGACTGGAATTTACTAATTTAGAGGGTTTGTTCTCCCAAAGGAGTCAACTTTTCGAAAATTAGAATATTCTTGTACCGTTCTTGCATGGAGAAAATATCATTTGTGTGATAAACTCTGCCCAAAGGGGAGTTCGTCATGAAAGTGTTGATTTTCTCATGAATAAGCTATGTTGGTTCCAGTTTAATTTAAATAAGTGTTATTATTACATAATTACATTGCATTTATGTAAATTGTGCATGTAATTAGAAAGTTATTGTGTATTAGCATAAATGATACGCTAATATTTTTTGGTTGAGCTTGTTTTCTTGCCGTGGTATTTGAAACAACACTGTTAATTATTTGATTAATTTAGGCTCTATGAGAATTTACTTGAAACAAGTAAAATTGTAAGTCTAAATATAAGATTTGCCACAATGTATTGTTAATTGTAGGCTAATTATGGGCATGAAGCTGCTTTTGAAAAATCCCTAAAGTTGATATTTTTATGATTTATGTGGGATTTTCTTTTCTTATGCAAAATTTTAGTTAATTGAGTTTTAGTGTTTGTGTCACATTAGCAAGAATCTTGCAGTTTGGTTTTAAGGTTGAAAGATTCCTTGAACTTTTAGATTCGTGAACCATATTCTCTGACTATGTGTAACTTAATTGTTCCGCCATATTTGTTGCATTATGAATTAGATATTTTTCTATACTCTAATGGCGGCTTTACTCAATTTTTAGTCTTGTTTTCAAGATACTTTTCTTGAGATATAAAGAAAATCATTTTCCAAAGTGTTTTCAAAATAGTTGAGTAAGTCATTTTAAATATAATTTATGGAAGCTATAATGATATTGGAAAAAAATGTCAAATTCTAAAATTCCGTATTTATTGAAAGAATTTGACGGAGTTTCACCTTAAATTGTTACTATATTTGTCGTGTCTAGTTCCAAATGAATTGACACGAGTAACATTCAACATATACTTTCAGTACTTGTATAAGTTATGTTTTGACTCTTATGTATGGGAGTAAAACGAAGTTCTTGTATTCAAACTTGAACATATATAAATCTTCACCAAATATATGTAAAATTGTCAGTTTTGGGTTAGTATGCAATATTTAAAATGATTTGATCTTGCACTTTATTTGACTATTGCTTGATTCAAATATTTGATTTTTGTCATATGCATACTGATATTGGTTAAACCTGAAATGATATGATGTTTTAGGTATGTCTAGTAATTTTAAATTTTGATCTCCACTACTAGCTTGATTCCCAATATGTGATAGGAATGTGTGAAAGAAATAGTAAACTCTTTTAAGACAAATTTATTATTTATATATTGAGTTCTTTCATTTTAAGATCCTGGTCAGCAAGTATCTTAAAATTTATTTGAATAAAGATATCTTGCATTTATTGATTTTTTGGGAATGATTGTTATTCCGTTATCAAATTGATCTTGGTTCAATTTTAACTCATCTAGATGTGTGGGAGTTCATACTCATCTAGTGTTTAATTTATCTAGATATGTGGGAGTTCTTTCACAATTGTTTCTGTCAAAACTTGATTTCAAAGAAATTGTTTAAAAAAGGGGGTGAATGTGGATATATTAGTTTTTAATAATTTCTTGAAAATTACGAAAGATAAAAGTTTTTTGTCATGGAATAATTGAAACAGCCCATGACTTTTATGAAACGTGATCTTTTTTCAATCAGTGTTGGTCATTAACTAACCGACCAAGTATTTGAGACACTCATATATCAATTATTGGAATGTCTTGTTATTTTAGTGAAATATCTTGAAAATAATAAATTTGATTATTATTATTATTATTATTATTATTATTATTATTATTATTATTATTATTATTATTATTATTATTATTTCACTAGACGCTGAGATAGATTGGTACTTTATATAACCTACATGTGCATATTGGTTAGTAGGTTTGAGAAAGAAAATATTTTGAAAGTGAATTTTGGAACATTGATTAATTCACTGTGACTTTTTGTAAGTTTTATTTAGTAAAAAAACACACGTCACAAAATAGGAAACTTATATTTGGTGATTAACTTTCCTAGTTTCCGTATTGATATGGTTTTGTCTAAATAAGTGGTTTCTTATAAAGAAACTTGACGAGGACAATTATTTTGGTTGAAAAGACATATTTGATTGGCCTATTGAGGAGCATACTGTTTTCTGGCTCTAGTTTCTAATTGTCGATAGATATCCATAATTTTCACGTAGATATGTGATGATTATTGAATCAGTGGGAGTACATGTACATCTCTTATGTTTTATGATGATGATATACTACTTGTCAGTAGTGATAATGTTACTCCATACATGAAACTGATGTGCCCTTATTTTGACATAGCATATTACCTATGCTAGTATGAAATCTCTTGATATTTTGACAAGAGAATATGTGAGTGCATCTTAAAATGTGCGTATTAGTCTATGTGATTTGTTAATATTCATAATGCGAATAAAATATACATTCTGAATATCTTATGTGCACTCAATGCGAGACTATTTTTGACTCATTAATGATTCTTTTATATGCACATGATTGAGTTGTGTGTCTTGCATGTATATTTATCTTAAGATTGGGTGTTGTTCTTAAGAAATGTTGGGTATGTCTCATAAACACACCATATTGTATATTGAGCATTGAATGAGACATATATAACTTCCTGAGAAGTTGTTGAGTTTTCTTGGGATTTCATGTTGTTTTAGAAATCCATATCTTACAAGAGAACTATAATATCCTTTGGGTTTCATATTGCTTCCGAGACCATATATGATAAGGAAATTAGATTTTCTTGGGATTTCATGTTGTTTTAGAAATCCATATCTTACAAGAGAACTGTAATTTCCTTTGGGTTTCATATTGCTTCCGAGACCATATATGATAAGGAAATTAGATTTTCTTGAAATTTCATATTGTGCAGAAATTCGTATCTTACAAGAAAATCGGAGGACTGACAATGAAATAGCAATATGTGGGGTTATATTTTGATGCTATTTCTTGCTACACCACCACGTCTGAATCAATGTCAGTGGAAGTTGTTGGTATTTGTGACCATGGAAGGTCTTGCATCAATAAGAGATGCAATTATCGCCATGATCTGATATTTGGTAACTTTCGTCGGACCGGATTGTTTAAAGTCTTGTCTGTTACCGTATTGTCTTCTAAAATCTGTGGCCACAGTCAAAACTGTTTTGTGTAATTTAGCCCGAGAGTTAATTTTTAAAATAGTGTCATTTTTCTTTTGTATTTTGGAGTCAAAACTTCAATTAATATTGTCCAGTGGGAGATTGTAAGAATATTTCTTATTGGACTTCTATTAATTGATGATTGTATTTAAAATAAAACGGGCTAAATAAATACGGTTAATGGGACAAGACTTATCAGTCTTATTGCTTTGACCCACTATTGTTAAAGCCTTGATGTTAGCAGACGTGGTCTGACCGCTGGTGTAGGCCCACTCTAGAAAGCCCGTGATGGGAGGG
Organism: Lantana camara; assembly: GCA_037501455.1. NCBI lineage: Eukaryota > Viridiplantae > Streptophyta > Magnoliopsida > Lamiales > Verbenaceae > Lantana > Lantana camara. Next base: position 20,070,159 of record CM074855.1, on the reverse strand, counting down.
CTTCTAGGGTTATATTTATTGATGGCTAGGTCCCCTCTCCACTTCACGTTCTTGATATTTTGCTTTCCCATTAAGCTGTCAACTGTCGGTGTGAGAAGGAGAGGAAGATCTAGCCAGAGAAGTCGACCATACCACGCGAAATTGCCCAACAAGATCGGTAAATATCAGGTTCAATTCAATAGGCGAAAATCAGGTACATCTAGACTTTCAATTATATCGGTGTTCTAAATTCATAGTGTAGATCTTGGCTAAAAATTCTTACATTCTATTCTATAATATTATTTTTAATTATCGTTACATCGAAAGAAACTGGTAGCTTTAAGAACTTTGGCCTTTTAAAAATCTATTGCATGATGCCCAAGGGATTTGATTGTCTTCTTATAATCTTAGAGTAACTGAAATATTAACAGTATGGTTTACTGCAGAGGGTTGTCATTTCCCAATTTTGGCATTTTGTCTTCGAATTCATCGTCCTTCCTTACTCATCACTATTGACATTTTCCCTACCCCCGTTTATCGTAGTCCGCTCAGATCAACATTTGCACAAAGTATTCCTTTTTCTATATGTGCGAGTTAGCATTTATGTATCGCCACTTTATATTTCCTCATTTGGATGAATTATTTCAACTCACATGAAATCTAATGCAACTCTTACTTGTGCTATGAAAATGTTTATCGATACTTACCACTTGTTTTTACATTTTTAATATTTGGGAAGCAAATCTTGTTTCCATCCCATTCTTTTAAATATTTAATCTTAATAGATAGACACGTATGTTTTAATTCCTTCCAATTTCTTTTTCTTGATAATATGCCCGACTTTTGATAACATATTCAATATTGTGGTTCTAACACTACTATCTATGATTTTAAGGTACTCTATCTACTCTCTCCCAATTATATCGATTGATAATGATAGTGTATAATTTCAACCACTAATAAGTTCAACTCTCTTTTAGTTGGCTACATACTCTGATATCTGTTGTTAAAACTTCTTGATAAGTTTTGTTAAGATCATGGAGCATTGCCCGTACACTTGGTTTCGAGGTTTTAATAATAGTTGGGGGGGGGGGGGGAGGGGGGTAGATGCTTCGGATTCTGTCTAGTAGATGCGAATCATAGCCATAGCCCTAGCTTAACCCACGGTCTCCTTGACCGGTTATGCCAAAAAAAAAAAAAAAAAAAGAAAAGAAAAAGGTTTGTTAATTAAGGCATTTTCAACATGTAGTGATGTATGTAGTTTAATATAAAATAGATGACACATAATCATATAACATGTTTTATGCATTTCATAAATACAAACAAACCTATGATGAAACGCGTTTGGTTAACATGTTCCCTTGTCGGATATTTCCCATATAAATAATTTCTAACTTATTAAAATTATCTGTAGTTGATCTGTATCATTGGTCCCAAAAGTAAAGGAATTTTGGTTCTCATTTTTCTTGTGTAATTCTACCTCTTTACTCGCAGACTTAAAATTTATTTTCCTCGGGATTGCATCACTATAAGAAAACAGGCGAATTCCGAGAGGAATTTCCGACCCTCCTCGGAATTGATTCCGAGGGAAAATTTTTTGAGGGAATTCCCTCGGAATTCCATTTCCGAGGGAAAAATTCAATATATATTTCCCTCGGAATTTCCTCGGTAATGTTATTCCCTCGGAATGTATCCTATTTTCCAAGGGTTATTTATCCCTCTGAATCTTGCCATGATTTTACGAAAATTTATTTTCCGAGGGATTTTTCCCTCGAAATCTTATATCTCATTTTATTAAATTTTATTTTTCCGATGGAGCTCCCTTGGAATTCCCTCAGAATCTATAAATAAATTATATCATATATTTTTTTATTTTAAATAAATATTATAGCTATTATAAAATATTTATGCACAAATGTGAAATATAAATATATATCAAATCACAAATCTAAAAATATAAATATAATTAAATATATAATGACAAAAGTCGTTTGTTCTTACATCAAACAAAAAAATTGTCTACTGAAATAGACAAATACAAAAATAAACAAATTGAATGCCTAATAAATTCTATCATGTTCAAAGAATCGGCATCAGGAGCCCAGCATTTGGTGTATGTAGCATTGGCTATAACAAAGAATGATTATAATGATGGTGAATCCAGGTTTGAGGCAGCAACTGTTTCAATATTTATGATGAAGTTCTGGCAAAAGAAAAAGATAAAAAAACTATTAGCAAAACATCAAATTACTTAAACACGTAATCCAGCGTCCAATCAAGCTTATTTTGAGCGGCAACAGTGTTTGATGTATATATCCAACTGAATTGTTTATGTATTTAATAACTGAAACATCAAAGAACATAGAAGTACCCTATTGACATCAATAGCATTTGTTATAACAGAAGCTTATAGAATCTGCACAGGAGAAGATTGAATATAGGAAATCATCAAATGATAGGAAACCACTTTTCGTTTAGCCCAGCACCAAACCACAAACTTATGGCATTCATAAAATTTAAAAACCATAATCAAGATGGTTGAGCAACCAAAACAAATGCAAGTTTGTCCAGAAGTAAGATAATGGTTTCAAGGTAGACATAGAACAGTAAAATAGGAACAACACAGCCATAGATGTGCAGGTGTGCAGCGTAAGCAATTTTTTGTGCCCAAGTTATGAATGCTTCTAAGTAAGTCCGCAAGTTGTTGTATCCAATTTATGAATCCTTCTAAGTCCACAAGTTTCTCCGTAAACCTCATGTCTTCAGTCAAGAACTCAAAGCCACAGTAACAACTAATAACAAACACATCTCATTCTTCAGAGCACTTACCCCAAACAAACTAGCCATCAAATTGTAAATCGATATCCAAGTAATAAATCTTAAAATTATAAAAACATGAACCAGACATCTACGATGTAACCATTCATAGAACGCAATCAGCACTCCTTCACAGACCCAAAAAGAAAACAATTAGAACTCCAACTCATCCAAAACGATCAATTAAAACGGCAGAGAGGGAGGGCATATTCAGACAATCCATATTCAACTAAAGAGAGGGCATATTTCTCCACTGCGCAAAAACACACAGATGGAAAATAATCAGCAGGCAAGATACATGGGTGCACACATAGAGGGAATTGAAAATTTACTCAGCGGCAGAAGACATTGTCTGGAAAAACTTCAGTTCAACTTCCTTGAAATTGAGAACAAAAGCAGCTGTTAGAAACAATCTTGTACGTGGGCAAATCAGATTCCTATCCACCTTGTGGCATCAAAACAGTACTAATATTTCAACCATCCCAAAGCAAGAAGACTCGAATTCTCCAAAAATCAAGAAAAGAACATAATGACAGCATACCTTAAGAAGTGTTAAGGACATCAGAAACTCTAGATCGCAAAAAACATAAATGCAAAGAACATAAAATACCAACAGAACATCAAATAAGCAAGCCAAGGTATTATGACGAATGCACAGGCAAGAGAATGAGGGAAGTTGCAAAAACGGGGCTCTAACTGGAGAAAGAAAACACTAATATTACAAGAACAAAATATCGAAAAGGTAAAGTAAAGTACATACCATGCTCACTAAAATACTTGATGGGTTTATCTTGTACAAGTAATCTTTAAATCCCAAAGTACTACCACCACCCAGTTGATCATATATTTCATTTCACCAACAATTGACTACATCAGCATTAGTGGTTATGCAGAAAACAAGTTCAAATTCCCTGTGAAGACCAATCAATTATCACAATGATTCGTAAATGTGAAAAGCTAAGTCATTAAACACTCAACCATTCAACTTTAAATGAAATTCATAGGCGCAAAGGAAAAATGAAACGGACAATAGAATGATATTAAAGCACTATCAGAAATTACAAAACCCTAAAACCCCAATTTCAAAACTCCCAAACCAAAATATTAAATAAGCAAATTCACTTACATCATAAGTAACATCCAGCTTCTCAGACTGACTAAGGAGCGATATACTCGAGTCGACCTCCACCGGAGCACATCGACGAGTGCATTAGAGTGTCAGTGCAGCGCGACGGAGCCGGATGTCAGCGGTTGCAGCGCGACGGTGGGCGTTTGCACTGTGGTGGCGGCGCAGAGTTAGGGTTCAAAGGAAACTGAATAGCTTAAGCTCCGCCTTGAGATCCGCTGTCGACAACCTGCGCTGGAAGATCCGCCTTGTTCAGCCATCGAATGCAACTGCTGTTTGAGGAAATTTCAGCTGAAATGTACGGAGGAAATTTCAACTCGAAGAGAAAACGAGGGTTTGAGAAAATTTTATTTTGCCGCGGTTGGTTTTAGGGAAAACGAAAAGAATTTGAAGTTTTGGACAATAATATAATTAGGCCAAATGCCAAACCAATTTCAGCCAAGCAATCGTAGCCGCACGTTCAATTGATTTCACATTGAATTGATTGCACCAAAATTAAGACACAAATTTATAAGATGTACAATATTAATAGTTTTTAATTTTTTATTTTAATAAATTCAAAATATCCAACTTATATTAAATATTTTTCCTCAAGTAAATAGTTTTTAGTTAATTCCAACATATATTTTAAGTTTTGAAATTCAAAAATTTTATACTTTTTTTAGTTTTACTATTTAGTAATATAATAACTATCATTAGCATGACAAATTCCGAGGGATTTCCAAGGGAATTTTCTCTCGGAATTCCCTCGTAATTTTCCATAAAATAAAATAAAATAGAAACTATAAAATATCAATTTAATAACATCAAATTTTATTTATTAATGATAAAAATAAGAAAAAATTGGTGTCGCACAAATATATTGTATATGAAGAAGAAATTCGATTTCAATTGAAATGAACACGAACATTTACATTGATTTAGTAAGAAATACTTATCCAAAATTTGATTATGCATTTATAATTACTAATTATTAATATAATAACTATCATTAACTTATTAAATTGACTAATAATGCATATAATTATCATGTAATTAAATTCAACAAATCGTTACATAGTTTTTAATATTACAAATTGGTATGACAAATTCCGAGGGATTTCCAAGGGAATTCCATTTTCCTTCGTAAATCCCTCGTAATTTCCTCGGAATTTTCATAGAATAAAATATAAAAAAAAAAAAAGAAAATCATACTTTACAATATCAATTTAATAACTTGAAATTTTATTTATTAATAAAATAAATATAAAAAATGGATGTCACACAAATATTATATATGAAGTAGAAATTCAATTTAAATTGAAAAGAATACGAACATTTACATTGATATAGTTCGAAATACTTATCAAAAGTTTGATTACATATATATAATTACCAATTATTAATATAATAACTACAACTAGTTTATTAAATTCACTTATAATGCATATAAGTATCATGGATTGTTATTAAATTCAACAAATTGTTACATAGTTTTTAATATTAAAAATAGTTATGGCAAATTCCGAGGGAATTTCCATTTTTCCTCGGAATTCCCTCGGAATTTTCATAAAATAAAATAAAAAAAAAAATCATATTTTAAAATATCAATTTAATAACATGAAATTTTATTTAAAAATTAAATAATTTTTAATTTTCCAAGGAAATATTCCCTTGGAAACTAATTTTAGTTTAAAAATGAATAAGTTTGAATTTTCCGAGGGAATTTTCCCTTGGAAATTCCCTTGGAAAATTCAAGATTTAATATGTGAACTTTTTCGAGGGAATAATTCCTTCTGAAATCCCTCGGAAACTAATTTTAATTTAAAAATTAAATAAGTATTAATTTTTCCTTCAGAAATTCCCTCGGAAAATTGAAGATTTAAATAAGTGAACATTTCCGAGGGAATCACTCGGTAATTAATTTTAGTTTAAAAATTAATAAGTTTTAATTTTCCGAGGGAATTATTTCCTAGGAAATCCCTCAAAAACTAAAAGATTTAATATTAGAACATTACCGAGGGAATAATTCCCTCGGAAATCCCTTGGAAACTAATTTTAATTTATAAATTAAATAAGTTTTAATTTTCCGAGGGAATTTTCCCTCGGAAATCCCTCGGAAAACTTGGCGGCTAACCTTGGCGCTAACATTTCCGAGGGAATTCTGAGGGAATTTTTCCCTCGGAATTCACCTGTTTTCCTGTAGTGCATCTTTCATGCTCTTAGTACGTATAATTTCTTCATTTGAATTGTAATGTTCCGCTCATCCGACCATACATGTATGATGCCACAAGTGAGTTTAATTACACAATTATGTAACTTAATTGCATCTTTATTTTATTTAATTGCTTTAATTGTTTGTGATTGAGTGGCTAATTCTCGAATAATTATATGAATATTCATGATTTTCAATGAATTATATGATAGTTATATGAACAATGTGAAATGACATGCTTTACGTGTTTAAATGTCCTTAATTGCAACTTATTTAAAGTATTGAGAATAAATTGAAAATGAACTTTGGACTAATTTGTTATTTTTTAAAAGTTTAAGGGCCTAAATATAATTAGGTCATTTTTAGCCTAATTATATTGAGAATAAATTGAAAATGTTTAAGTTGAAATGATGATTTTAATGGTTTTTTATTTTAAGCACATTTGTTTTGTTGACTAATGAAACTTACTGTTGCTTGGCATGAACTGAAAATGATGCCAAACAACAGACTAGAATATGCAAAGTCAAAAACTATCCCAAAAAAAAAAAAAAAACAAAAAAGGAAAACAAGGATACGGATATTCTTAGTGAATTTTTCGACTTAAGCTTCTGTTGTCTACTTGAATTTTCCATCTAAATCTTGTAGTATTCTACTGAGAATAAAAAGGAAATATGGTAATATAGTCATAATTGTATCAACTTTCAATGACCTGAACTTTGTCTCTTTACAAATAATGAAGTGCCATATGACAAACATATTCTAATGTCCTCGTATCAATCACTGATACTGAAATGTGATTTATATAGCTGATGACTTATTGATAAAAAGAGTTGTGAAATAGATTATGCCCTAATGCATTCATAAGCTTCATATTTCATTTAGTAAATTGGATGTTTTCTGAAAAATGGAATTTGAGATGCAGAATGAGTTTGGTTCAACTTTTAGTCCTTATATGAGGTTATTAATTTGTAAAGTGTTGAATATATTATAAGAGGGATAACTGTCAGTTACACAAATTCCATTCATGAATATTCATAGTTGATTTCTTGACTGCACACCAGAATCTATTGGTTATTCTCCATTATGATGAATAGCATTTCATAATATATGGATAAAGACGATAGTATAACCTGTAACTCACAGAAAGGAAAATCAATTCAGCATACTTTGCTTGCTTGTTTGTTTTTATATCTAAATGACTGAAAGTTGAAGTCTTTGTTGGTTCCTACCAGAAGAGCTTGAATTGATGTAATCGCCTCGCAAATCTCCAATAAAACTTTATGGATTCTTAATAAATGTTAGGCTGGGCAGTGGTAATTATTGTATTTTAATTTTATCAAGTTTTTTTATTACTTATTTCACAATTATGAAGGAAATGGTCCAAATTTCCGGTTACATACTTATATGATATTATAATGTCTTTATTAACACCAATTTCAGCTTCTGTCAGATTGTTGCAGCTTTGATCCTTACATTAGTTTTTATGCTTACATTATTATGAAAATATTCTACAGTTTTGGAAACCGACAGACGTACAAAACGCATCAGAAATGAAAAGGACAACACACCCTTCGAGACACATTCTGATCATCTGAGCAATAATTTTATGTCAATACAACAACTTATACCATCTTAATTTTGCTATTGATTCTTTCAGCTATCACTTTGCTCTACAGCAACTCTACAAAGGAAGATTGTCGAGAGAAGAACAAGACATATTCACAAGAAATTGACACTTTGAACATCCAAATGTCAAAGCGTAGACACATGTTAGAAAAAATCCCAAGCATGCCTACAAATCTGTTTCAAGGTAAAATTTCATTGTTGAAAGAAATTTGAACATCTTTTAAATTTTCACTCGTAAGATACAGGTCATGCATGTTCTGTTGATTTATGCCTGTGAGATGTTTCTTTGCTGTGAGCAATTTCCTCATGAAATGGTTTCATTTATTGTAGTGTCTAATTCTGAATTGTTAGTATATTTTTGAGGGAATGATTATATGGCATCTGAATTCTAATGTCCCTACTTATCAATCTTGATTGAATTGTTGATTTGATTGGCTTGAGATATGGATATCTGATTCTTTATGTGCTATACATGTTCAGAAACATTGTGGGTAAGATTAGGGCTTGAGGTAACATTGTTGATTTGATTGGCTTGAGGTATGGATGTTTTCTGTCAAATTTTATGTTAATCCGAGTCCATTTGGTACCCGAGAAAAATTCGAAATGACTCCGTTTTCCCCTATTTTCTGGTCTGGATTAACGGCTTGAGCAGAGTGAGTAAATGTTTGAATTTCTCAAAACTGTTTTACATGGATGCTTATGAATATATTTAGTATATTCCCGTAAAATTTCAGATTAGTACGACTTCGTTTGTTAGGTTAAACATAAATTTCTTGGAAATGTCTTTCTGCAGTGGTATTTCTGTTTTTCTTCGTCTTTTCTCTGAAATCTGTATTAATACAGAAACATCCAGGGATTGAGGCCAATACCATTTAAAATATCTACATGTCTAGTTTACTAGGATTTTTACGGATTGTTAAAATCCCTTCCGAGCAAAGAGTTATAACGTTTTTCCTACGAGGTGTACATGCAGGAAGTTTCTGCACAATTGTGTTTATGTAAATTCTCTGATGAACTTTATTATTATGTTTTCCTAGCCCATTTTTGTGACTTTCCTTTATCTCTTTTCCAACCCTTAAGCCTTAAATCTACCCTCTAAGTGTAGTATGATATGTAATTGATTGATTAATCAATTTACTGCAGGCTGGGGCGAAAATACTTAAAGGTCCACATGAAGACTTGTAGAGCTATCTTCAAGCAATTGATCAATTAAGGAACAATATTCAATTTTTCAGCAACAACAAAAGTTTCAAAAGCAGTGATGGAGTTCTCAATCACACAAAGGCTATATTGAAGCTGGAAGAGGAGTTTAAACAATTGCTACACATCCATTTGAAGGTAACCAATATATTTTTTGGTTCTAGCTATTCGTTGGAATGTTTAGTGGGTATTTGTGTTTTAGATATCAATTGACTTGTTTATCTTAGCTTTTGATTGAATTGTCTTTTGCTGTGGTCATTGGGTTATTTTATATTTTGCTAGATAATTTACTCATATACAGATTAATATGATGTTAAATTTGTACAAAATGAATCTTAAGCCTGTAATGAGGAACCTTAATTGAGCAATTTTTTAAACCTGATAATGGAAAAATTAGTATTGTTGGTATGCTTGTTGTTCAAGGACAGTTTTGTGGATCATTTTTGCAAAAGTTGTGTGTGAATTTGCTGATGTTATCTTTTAATATATTTTTTCCTGAACTGTAAGTGTTGTGGAACTTTTGTATGTTTCTATTTGTTCACTTTGGTTTTCATAAAGGAGATACATTTCAATATGACGAATCTCTCCTTTTCTTGTTGGTGGGTGTTGTGATTGATTGTAGTTTTTGAGATTAATTGAATGAAATTCTTTTAAGTCATGAAGTGAGATCAGTTTTGAAAGAGATGTAGGAGGTGCGTGGAGGAGGTTGGATTGAGTATTAATAAGAATCATCCAAAGTATCTTCTAGTTTGGTTGTATATCTAATCAATTGTGAACTAATATGTTTCTATTTCTACTTGAACAGATTGATCCTCTAAAGTACAAGAGCATGATATCAAGATTTGGAGTATTACTCAAGGAGCAGGGAGTTGAAGTTTCTTTAGGTGCTTCCTTCTATTTGCCAGCCTTTTGGTAGGGTATGCAAATACATAACTTATTTTGTCTAAGGATGCAACTAGTCTTTTGTTAACTACAAATGCATTAGCTTTATTTTGCTCATGATGGGACACTATTTTGCCTTGGTCTATTTTGGGGATGGAGTTAATCTTTTGTTTAGTACATGAGTTAGCTACATATTGCTCATGACAACACATTGACTATATGTAAATTACTTATTTTTGATGATGTGAGTATATAGATTTGGTTGACTAACATGGAGTACTAGTTCTAAATGTGTTATTTTTAGATGTGATTAGATTTTTTTATCATAATGGTGCAAATATAAATGCATTATTTATAGAAATGCTAAATTAATATATTATTGTTCTAATTATATCTTATTTGTGAGGAAATAATTCCTCACAATACGATTTGAATAAGAATTGTATCTAAATTAAATATATGACAAATGTTTTGTCATAATTGTCAACAAGCTATTGTGGGAAAATTTTATTAATTGTGAGGAAATTATTTGTCATAAAAACACCAAATTTAAACTATTCAACTACTTTTTGTGAGGAAATCAATTTTTATGTGACTAAATTTTATGATAATGTGACGATAAATTTGTCACAAATAACTCAATATTGTGAGGAAATTTATTTGTCACATTAACATTTGTGACGAAATAGAAAATTTGTCACAATAACCTAATGCGAGGGGATATTGTGAGGAATCTGTGACAAATTTTTTTTGTCACAAAATATAATTGTGATGAAATTTTTATTTTTCCCAACAAATAATTTTGTCACAATAAATGAATTTTTTTGTAGTGTAGTCCTGTATGCAGTGATTTATAACTCATTTCAAGCTGTATTCTGTCGGTTCAAACGTTACTAACATATCTATATGGAAATAACTAAGAACACAGGAAAAGCCCATATGATTATGTTCTCAATTACAAAGTGTTTGCATCAAAATTACCAACATAATACTACTTATAACATCGAATAATAAATTTTCAAAATTAGAAAAAGTTCATGGGCCTCCATCTCACTGCTGTGGAGATGAGGTGGTGAGAATATTTGAAGGTAGGTAATAATTTTTTGAAGGGCTTCCATCTCACTGCATTTAGAGCCGATATTCATTATCTCGCTCCACTAATAGGTAACAGAACATGATCCCTGATGCTATCATATCCCACACTGGTGCTACTACCTTCACCATTCTCAAACCCTTTTAACCCATCATAAAGCAAGTACTCCATCTCTTCTACATGGTCTTCACTTTGAGCCCATGCGTGCTTTCCTCCAAATCTAAGCCCTTCTAGTTCCATTGCTACTTCTTTCATACTAGGCCTATCTTCCCCTTTCACGTTTAAGCACCCTCTTGCAAGTTTGGCAACCTCTGTTATCTGATCTTTATTTATGTCAGGCGCGATATTATCATCAAGAATTTGGAATAATTTTTCATGCTTTAACATAGAAAGAAAAAAATTGGATAACACTCTCTCCTCCTCCGGCTTCTCAAAGCTCATCGCCTTCCTACCCGTTATGAGCTCTAACAATACAACTCCAAAGCTGTAAACATCACTTTTCTCGGTCAATTGATTCGTTTGCAAATATTCGGGGTCCAAATATCCAAACGTGCCTTGGACGACAGTAGATAACTGAGTATGATCGAGAGGAATTAATTTCGATGCTCCGAAATCTGACACTTTGGCTGTGAAAGTATGGTCTAAGAGGATATTATCCGACTTCACATCTCTATGAATGATTGGAATTGCAGCGGCAGAGTGTAAATAAGAGAGAACACCAGCAGTTTCTGCAGCTATCTTTAAACGCATGCCCCAATTAAAAAAACGTGCCTTTGCATCATCATGTATGTGGGATGTGAGTGTGCCATTGCTGATGAACTCGTACACGAGAAGGGGAACTTCTGTTTCGAAGCAGCAACCGAGGAGTCTGACTACATTTCGATGGTTTATTTGGGAAAGAATAATCACCTCGTTGATGAACTGCTCGATTTGATTTGGATCAACTTTTTTTGATTTCTTGATGGCGACTGTTCTGTTATCTGATAATAAGCCTCTGTATACAGTGCCGAAGCCGCCTTGGCCTATGATCATATTGTTGTGGAAGTCATTTGTTGCCTTTTGCAGCGCAGATGAACTGAAAATTTTAACCATATTTGACGATCTCTCACTTGTGTTGAGTTTTTCTTGTAACAATGCGCCACCATTTTGAAGAAAACACTTTTGCTTCTTTTTGTTCTCGCTTCTTCTTTTGAGTCCCAAGTACAAGCAGCAGGCAGCCAGTAACAGAGCCACGGCCCCAGTAGCGACCCCTGTTATATTTCGAAAATTAAACCAAAATGGTGCAAATACGCTAAGGTAATAAATGTAAAGTATATTCGGTTAAAACACTACATGAGGGACATTAACTGAACTTGTGTTCGACTTTTTGGACATCTTTTTAGCTAGCATGCATATTGTAATTGTAGATGCGTATTCTAAATGTGATTAGTGGTGATAAAATTGAGCATACTGATGAGTTAATTGATGACTCTTAAATCCACAACTCAATACGGAGGAAATCATGCAATTTTTAGTCTCAGATGGACTTGCTCCTTAAATTGACCGAAACTTTTAAGGATAAAATTGTAACATGTGAAATTAAAGTCTAAAATACTAATATTAAATTGATTTGTGGTTCAAATATGCAATTTGTCCAATATATTTAGCATAATAACAATATAATATTCACGAAGTTCGTAAAAAACACTATTAAATCTCAAAAATTCTAGTCGAGACCAATTTCGGTCAAATTCAACTAATTATAAATTTTTCATCAATCTCACTATAAGTATAAAATACTTGTCCCTACTATTTGACCAAATCACAATTACCCAGTTAATACAAATTAAAAGACACTAACATACACCATCAAGTGGTATACAATAGTGGTTTAACGTTATGCTAACTTAACCAAAAATTTCTTATTACTCTTTAGTGGTTTGACCAATTTGAAGGAACCATGTAAGAAAAAAAAAACCTTACCTGCTACGAGTTTTAATGTAAATGAATCACTATGTGGTTCAGGACTGCATCCTTCCCCTCCTTCATTTCCATCACCACGGTAACCTTTCGGGCAACGACACTCAAAACCCCCGGCAGTGTTCACACAGTCATGGCTGCACTTTCTGGGATCTAGAGCAAGACATTCATCTATATCTGCAGCACAAAGTTTCATGTGAATCATAGAATAAGTCGATCTGAAATCTTGAAAACTAAAAATGCGTGTATATATATGCATATATATATACCTTGACAACCATGATCTAGATAAGGGTTTCCCTGATAACCATCACGGCAACGACATCGATATCCATAACTATTGTCAGGCTTATAGCACTCTGAATTTGGACTCTTACAAGCATAAGCTGAGGAGTTCATTTTTGCCTCTTCGCACGTCACGTTTCCGATGGCCCAATCGACCACCATGGGAAGCTTGGTAACATCCTTTAAGCTATTAAAACTCTCTTGAGAGAAATTGAATGCAGTTTGCTTCGCATAAAAAGCATACCCACAATTGTTGAAGTCCCGAACATTGCTATAATTTCCGAAACTATTCAATTCGATTTGCACTCGTCGAACATCTTTGGGAATTGGTGTCTGGCAGCAGCCTAATCCCGTGCAGGGTCCATTCTCCTGTTGTGAAAGTAGAGTAGCATTGGAAATTTTCCATCTACTTATTTTGAGATTTTGTGAAATTATAAATTAATCTTTTTCAATTTTAGAAATTAAAGTTTCATTATTCATGTAAAAATAGATAAAGGTTATGGATAATTACGAACAACCCCCTGAGGCATGGTAAAAATACAGATTTTCACTTGAAGTTTGAAAAATTACGAATATCCCCCTGAGCCTTACACTCTCTCACAAATCGTCCCAATCGTTAATAACAGTGTTAGATTTTGATAACGTCAGCAAAATTACTTTTAAAATTTTCGATCCTACCCTTAGTGTATAAATTGTAATAATATTGAAAATATGATAATATATTTGTAATATTAGTTAAATTAAATATGTATTTTTTAGTTTTAAAAATATAATTTAATATGATATTTATGTTTTATCTATAAGTACAAATCGAAAGAGATATTTCATGCATATTTATTTATTCATACCCTATGTTTATATTTTAGTTTTGTTTATATTCTTCATAAGTTTATTTAAACTTATTTGTTTGAAAATAACAAATTTTTTCTTTGGAATAGAAAACTATAACAAACACACTATAGCATAAATTAATGAGTTAGTAAATTCATATAAACATCCATCAAAGTTACTTATACAAATATTTCGAGTGTTGGTGATCCCTAATGCATGTACTTTACATACAAAGAATAACATACCACTGTAAACATGCATGTCTAATATAAAAAAAATATATATATATTAACATTCATAAACTCTAAGTATGAAATTAGTTCATAATAAAAATATTAAAATATCATTAAGTAGCATTCTTTGAAAAAAAAAAAAAAAGATAGTTATAAAACTCAAGTATTTACATCAACCTCATTGTCTTTGAAATTTTCTTACATATACCCCCTTGAGTTTCAGCAAATGAGGGTAAAATAGTAAAATCACACATTCTGTTAAATTTAACGGAGGAAATAACGGGTTAGGGGAGAATTCGTAATTTCTCAAATTTTAGGAGACAATCTGTAATTTCGCCATATGTCAGGGACGGCCCGTAATTATCCCTAAAGGTTATGATCTATGAAAATCGCTACAGACAGATACTTGACCCGATTTTGACTAGACTCTAGATAGATAGTCATCAATTAAATCATATTATGGAAGTATGATATAATCATAAATTATGCCAAGTTTTCGACATTACCAAGTCTTCCTTTGCTTTACACATGGATATGCATATCGCAGAGTAGTTCCCTTGAAGCCGCTGCCCGGAGAAATAACCATATGTGTCGCAGCCCACAGTAGTGAACTTATTAGCAGTAATATTAACGGTAAACTGTGGGTCTAAAAACCCTATCCAGGGAGCAGCATAGGAAACTCGAGTGCCATTACGAGCATAACAATCATGTGCTATGTACTGCAGGACTGTGAGCTGCCCATCAAGGGAAATATCTGTGATTTGTAATTCGCTTGAGCTGTTATGGATGAACAGCTTGGGTGGATTGAAACTTTGATAGCAAGAGATGAGGAACATGGAGCTCTTGTAACAATCTTTTGTGGTGCCGAAAGGGTATGGGATGCTTATGTTGCCACAACGATCAATGCAATTGGGCTTTGCTATTTGGAAATCTTGAGATGTTGGCGCTGTTGTACTGCAAATTAGTGCTGGTTTGGAGAAGGCTAACATGATGATAAGCAGAATTGCTAGGTTTCTTGATGGGTTTTGCAGCACATGAGACCTCATGGGTGTGAAACTTTATCTTTTTTTTTTTTTTTGGTTGAAGAAGAAGATAAAAGTAGAGATTCTTTTAAACAAACTTGAGATGCATATTTATAATGTTGGGGCCAGAGTCTGATAGGTTATTTATTTAATAATTTTTTAGATTTGAATTATCTAATTTTATTCCTTTAGCTCAATTTTAATTGTTAGAAAATCCAGACCAAAAAAAAAAAAAAATTTTTTTTTGTTAGAAAATGATTTAAATTATGTTTCCTTGAAAAGTATTTTACTAGAAATTGAGCGAAAATTAGAGGAGATAATGAGATTATTTGACAATTCCAATTCTCGAAAAAAACATACCAAACGACATGTGTCTACAGAGAATCAAGCCCGTGCATCCAAACTCTTCTTTCCTCGAAAGGATATGGATGCCAAAATCTAGAATTGGACGAAGTGCGTGGGACCTTTCCCGGGATATTTCCTAGTCTTTGTAGAATGAAGAATTTTCTTTTTCCCTATGTTCCGACGCTAACAATTTCCAATCTTTCTTGGGCACGCACCCAAACACATTATAAATGTCCCGAATAGAAAACACATGGACCAATTTAGAAATTTTGCTAATTTTAGATCCAAATAGCACAAAAATTATGAAAAATTTTGAATTGAAGAATAAAATTAGAAGAACAAAACGAAATGGACGGGAGCAAAAAAAATAATAATAATAATAAAAAATCAAAGTTAGAGAACTATTTTTACAATTTTGATCTATTATATAATTGAAAACATATTAATTAACAAGGGTTTCGTCTTTATAGGACTTGACCAAACATCTCAGGACACGAGCTGACGACAGCCAAGCAATACTTGTATGAAAGTCAGTACCATCCTGTTAAGGATAGGTTTTGTTGTTCCTAGCTTGGAGGGGCCGGGGACGATGGAGGTTTGAGAATCCCAGGTCGGCTAGGCAGTAACTGCGAACCCTGTCAATCCATCAGTTCGTCCAGTAGGGCATAGATAATGATCAAGGACGATATTTCAATCCCACAACCGGACGCTGTACGTGACACTCGTTTTAGCATAGGGTCCCACTAACTATCCATTTGTCACTCTTTTTTAGGGTAGTCCAATTGACCCATCTCGGATTAGAACCATAAAAAACGAGTTAAAAGACTTTAGGCGTCCCGTTACCTCGCCTTGGAATAGAATCAAAGAGGATAGGGTGAGTGGAATATGTAGGCATAGACGGTGGTAAGCTTATCTTTCCGGTTTTTGACTAAATATTTATTAGAATTTATTATTGTTAGTTTAAATTTAGTAGTTAGAATTCTATTTGTTTTTTCTACTTTAGTTTAGTTGTAGTTAGTTTGGAGTCGATTCATGAAAAAACCTCTCCTCTACTGTCCACTACTTCTGAGTATTCCACCAAATTTGATAAATATATTAATTCCAATTAATTTCAGTCAATTTCTGTGGGATCCATCCTATTACTACTATATACAAGTTGTGTTATTTGATAGTTTAAATTTTTATTTTGGTGCTTTCGGCCCCTATCAAGATCGTTAAAATTTTCACTTGGATCAAGTCATATGGGTAATCCACATAAGGCGCATTCACTATGAAATAATTTAACTCATACGAGCAATTTGGAAACCAAAAATGGATTTTTGCACAATTATATATATATTTGCAAGGGAGGGGGCGGCTACAATCATTTCTAGTAATATATTACTTACTTAGATATGCTCTTGGCTATGATCCCATTGGTTCACTAGGGTTAAATTGATTCGCGTTCTCCCTCCTGACCCATTTAATTATTGCTTTAAATTGGAATTCGCGAAGATATTCGAATAGATCATAGGTTTTTTATGGTCTTCTGAGCAAAGAGACAGAAGTATTTTTATATAAAGTTTTATCTGAGTTGATTAACAAGATGATTAACCAATAATAATGCCCACCTAAATAACTCGGTAGCTTCATGAGTGGCCATCAATTTTGTTATCAGGACACGTATGGCATGCTTCATTGGTAATTGACCCAAGTTTGCAGGACTTAGGAGAGAATATTCCATCGATATCGAAGCATCGAAAACGACTTCGCTGGACCCATTTTCATGTTTAGGATTCTGCACAGACAAAAAATTAAGAAAGCTTAATACTCTATATATGAATGCCTTATGTTGATTATACCTCATAGATTGTAAACTTTTCAATTTGTTGATTATATTTCATAGGTATACTTTTACTGGAATAGTTGTTAAAGCGATAAGAAGACACGGATATTTTTAGACTGCAGGTTGACTATAAATACATTGTGTAACGCCCCAATTTTCCATTAGTGCAGATACGCGCGCCACGCATGGGAGTTTTGAGATTTAGTATTTATTTAATTCCTTTTTGTAATTTAATTGCGCAGTTCAATTCGTTAATTTGAATTCTTGTGATTATATGATTTCCAATTTCTTCTTTCGTTAATTTCATTACGTGAATTGTATGCCTAATTTTCCCGAACATGTTTAAGTGTTTAACTTTACATAATTGCAAGAATTCATGTTCATCCGTCCTTAATTGAAACTTTATAAAATTCTTGGCCTTAATTGTTAAATTGACAAGGACTTATTGGTAATATTCATGAAACTTGGTAGCTAATTGCATCCATTTAAATTCCTTGAGGACTTGATGGCAATTTCTCTCTTTTATTCTCTTATGTTCACGATATAAACATATACATACATATACATATTTTACTCTTCATTTCATATTCAAGACCCAAGCAAGAATCACTCCATTTCTCTCTTCCTTCCCTCTCGATCCAAACCAAGCAAGGAGGAGCCAAGAATTCGTCCACTTTCTTTAAGACTTTGGAACTCCAAGACTATCTTTTCTCCTTCCCCTTCATCTCCTTTCTTCTCCAAGGTAAGATCATGCATATCTTGTGATGAATTCATAGAGCTTTGCTAGGGTTTATGATTCTTGAATTCCATGACTTAAATTGAAGTATATATGTTGATTGTGAGTTAGTTTCATGCATATTTAACTTGAGTTCAAGAAATATGGAGCATATGTGATCATGGTACTCTTATGGGTTTGTTGGATGAGTTTTGGATGATCTAAACTTGTTTCCTTGGATTAAATGGTACTTAATTGATATATATGATCAAATACATGTTATATGTTAGTTTGTAGTTGAATTCTAGCATTGGGTTGGTGTGAAAGTGGTTTCGGAGCCAAAAATCGAGTTTTGCCCTGTTTTCCCGAAGCCTTTGGTGATTGCTGGAATTGGGGGTCTCGCCCGCGACCATTTCGTGACCATTTTTGGTCGCGGCCACGACCAACAACTCGAGAACTGGCTAATTTTCAGTCGCGGCCGCGACTGATTTTCAGTACAATTTTGTCACGACCGCGACTCCCTCATACGAACTTCAAATGACCTGGTTTTTAAACCCACGGAAACCTCTTGAAGTGTAGAATATTCTCCAATTGGAATAAACTCAATATCTCTTCTCATTTGTGAGATATAATTAATTCTTTTAGGTGTCGCTATCTTCCCGACAAACTGCACTCGCTCAACTTCGGACTTATGCCATTTTCTCCTCACTTTGAAATAAAATACGAGCCATATATCCTCGGAAAGGTATTTATGTCTAGTTTCATTACCAATAAACAAAACTCAGTTCCCACTTCTAGAATTAAAGATATTCCAGTTTTCCTACAGCGTGTGCGTTTTCTAAAATTGTCCATTTTTGTCAAACTTCACCAAAACCTTTCTTATTGCATTCCTTTCACTCTCTTGGCTCCCATATGTGAATTACATGATATATACTTGATTAATTGATAAGTATGCTCCTACTTGACACTTCTTGGTACTTAATTGCTCGAACATGATTGTGTGACTCCATGCTCTATATAAATTGAACTTGAAATAATTGAATTATATGTATACATGATTCCTTGATATTAATTTCACCTCTTAGGTGTTAATTGCTTTCCATACATGTTAAGTGTCGCTGGATTGCTAGTCTATTTATTTACATGAGCATGGCCGTGCGTCATACTTGGTCTCATATTGAGTATTGTCTCACGAGTTCCCGTTATTTCCTTTCTTGTCCAGTTTTTCTCCAGGGTAGAGATCATTGATCGTTTGGGAACCTTCTTGTACCCTTGTCTTGTCCCGTCGCTCTTCAGGTGAGGTTTAATTCTAGATACTTAGAACTCTTACAACCCTATGTGTTGTTTTCGGCCAAAAGTATATATATAATTATAGTTTTCAAATCTTATTGATTTACAACGGGTTTCATGAAATGAACGGATTGATTGATTGATTGATTGTTTTGGCGAGTAACTATTGTTCACGTTGGGCCCCGAGGGTAGTGTATTGAGCCAACCGGGAAAGCAAGGGCTGACGGGTAACTCTTGCACTATCCTCACCATTGTGGGATCACTTCTGAATCCACCAGGAGGTTTGGTGGAGGAAGAAATCCCGTGCGTGGGAGTCATGTTCCCAACGTACACCATGATTGGATGGTGGGGCCTTGCAATCCCACCATCACCCAAAGGAAGAAGGAGTTATTGAAACTGCTAATTGTGCACTGTAAATTGATTGCTTGATCACCTAATCATTTAATAACTGAATGATTGTACACTTTTGGTGAAAGGTTGGAGAATTGCCCTCACTCGTCGGGTCACGTATTGAATTGATCATGATTGAATTATTAAATTGATTAGTTGTAATCTCGGGCGAGAATTACTTTAATATTTGAACTTATATTGTTTGTTTTATGAAAACTTACCCGAGATTATAGCTTGCATGGTAATTGCGCTTATATTTATTTAAACCCCTCACTCAGTCTTCGGTAGACTGACACCCTCACTTTTCAGGTACTCTCGGTCGTGTGTTAGGCGGGAGTCCGGGTTGTGTCTTTTGTTCAGATGAGTCTAGCATCTCATTTTCATGTTCTTGGTATTTCTGCCTTTTTCATGTTAGGGTTCCTGTTAGTTTTGGAGACTTATGCATGTATAATATGTTGGTGATGATAATGTATTGATATATGAGCTAGAATAGGATGAGTATTTTGGGTATTTGGTATATGATATTGAAATGTTAGTGTTTATACTTCCGCTTTCGAATTTTCAGGTATTGGATTTAATTGAATTGGGGTCTAGTCCCGCCTAGCTAGATTGTTTCTTGCATTGTCACCCATTCGCTATAGTCTTGGTTCATGTACGGATCATCAATTTCGTATGTGGACTGAGCTATAGTGCGGGGGTGTGGCATCTCGGCGTTCCTGGTGCTACATCTTATTAGGTGGTATCAGAGCCCGGTTGCAAAACCGAGGTTCTAGCATCGTGTCTTGTGAGTCTAAGTCGTACGGTATAGGAAATAATTGACAACTTGAGGGTCTTGCATTTTATTTGAAATTATCTGATTACTTGAATCCTTGAAATTACTTGATAACTTGTGCATTGCATCTATTATTGACTTTACTTGTTGATTTCTTACTATTAAAATTGCTTAAACATTGTACGCTCAAAGTGTTTTAATTTTCACTTTGTTGAATTATTTGTTACATTTTGCATCAAATCCATGTCTTTGGTGTCGATTGTGTGACATGAGCATGTACTAAACGCATGCATTTAGCTTTAAATTAATTTTGATATATAGGTTAAAAAGACATATCAAACCACGGTCAATTTCTACGACAATCTCAATTTATCGCAAGCTCCTTTCTCTAGATTTGGAGTTGTAAGGAATGCACCGTGGAACTTCACACAAGAATTCAAGAGTCATGGTTCTTTCTCTAATTGGGTTATGGTTCGACTGATAAGGTCCGAAATAAACGAATTAATTTTAGGAGCAAAGCGAAGGAAATCTCTAGAGTGTTTTAGGATTCGAGGTCTCAATCAATAAGGAGGCCTCGAGGGTACTAGGGACTTAAGGTTCGGATTTGAAAGTAAGTTGAGGATTTTCCACTAGTTGGAACCGAAAATCAAGTTGTGGGAGGAATGTAAATCAAATGATTCGGGTCGAAGTCAAGATTCAGGAATTAAGTTCGGGATGAGTTGAAATATTTCGGACCATGGAATACGACTCGGATCGACTTGGAAAAATTCGAGAAACAGACCGAGTTTGGGTTCATGAAAACGATAATTAGAAGAATTGAACAATGAAGTCCAAGATGAATTGTCGTGTGGTGAAATGGAATTAGGAGAGCTATGGAGCAATAATGGAGTCAATAAAGAAAGGCGAAAAAAAAAAAAAAAAGGAAATTAGTTGCTCAAGTGTAAGCAATTGGAGGGTGAGTCCATTTAACTATTTGCACTCATAAAGGATAAACCAAGGACTTCAATGGGGGTGATGGCTAGGGAAGAATTCAGATAACAATTGGAGATTACTTATTCGAAAGAAGGCAAGGTATCAATTGCATTAAAGTGGAAGCATTTGAGATCAAGAATCATAATTTTGGTTATAAAGTTATGCGAATTAATACAAGGAAACATTGATGAAGAAGATGTTCAAGATGGAGGTTCGAGCAACACTTAGAAATCAATATTTTAGAAGGAATATTTGGGGACGGAATCGAGTTCAAGAAATTTTCATTCTCAAGTAATGGAAATGTGCAAGTTGATGTTAGGGATTTTGAAGAATTGGAAGACGGTGGGTAACAAGAAATGGCCAACTAATTCAGAGCAAGCTCGTAAATCCACAAACAAGGAAAAGTGTCAAGCTAAAAGATGCAACTGCAGTGACAGGTTCAACGCATTCATGAGCACATGCATCATACATTGTTTAAATTATTTAAATTTCTTTAAGGGATAATTACAGTTTTGGTCATCCAACTATACAACTTATTCTCTTTTAGTCCCTCACTTTCCAATTTTACAATAATGGTCATTGAACTACCGGTTTTTTTACACTTTTGGTCCCGCCGTCAGCCTTGGCGTTAAATGAAACGGAATATTCGGTTTAGTTACTCATGTGCAAGACACGTGGAGGACCAAAAGTGTAAAGAACCGAATATTCCGTTTCATTTAACGCCAAGGCTAACGGTGGGACCAAAAGTGTAAAAAAACCGGTAATTCAGTGACCATTATTGTAAAATTGGAAAGTGAGGGACTAAAAGAGAATAAGTTGTATAGTTGGATGACCAAAACTGTAATTGTCCCTTTCTTTAATTATATATGCATTCCTAATTGAGCTTAATTTTTCCAACTTGTGTATTGTATTACTTACAAGTGTGACACATGCATTGGAATATTAACCCGACATGCATTGTTAAGTATTTTCTTGATAGGAACTCTCCTCAATTCATGTATCAACCATTACTTTACCCGAGATATAACCGAATTATGACAAGGAATTAATGGGGTTGAAAAAGGATAAAAGGGGAAGAGCAATTTAGAGGTCGGGAAAAGTAGCCAGAAGTTGGAATGGAGAAGTGGGTCGCTATTCCTACCAATCGCTTCAAAAGTAAACATTAGAAACTTTCCGGAGGTAATTATTTATACCAAGGAAGCTAAATTTAAGGAATTGAGAATTTACAATTTAAGAAGTGATGTTTCGAGCCAACGGGTAAGAATATGCATTCTTAAGGGCGAGAGTCGACCGGGGAAATGACTTCAAAGTTATTGATGGACTCAAACGGGTTACTTTCAATAGAAGAAACAAAAATGCAAGAGTTATCAACAATGAGATTTCTTGGAAATGGAGAAGGGGAAGGATTAGAAGACTTTGACACTTGATAACCTCCAAGATTTGGATAAAATTTTGTGAGAATAATTTTAGAAAAGGTTAAGTGATTCAAGAACCGGAGGTGAGCCTTCGAGAAAGGATGGTGGACTTTGTGTTCGTTTCTATTTCCCACCGGGATGGAGGAATTTTTGGGAACAAGGTCGGAAGTGATAAGTACTTCAAGAAAATTAGAAAGAAGAGATCCTTTACTTTGAGGAATGGTAAAACAAGTTCAAGAAGTGAGATAGAATATACATATATGTTTTATTTCCTTAAGGGGGAGAGCCGGACGGAAAACTTCAATAAAAGTGGTTCTTTCTTTCCCTCTATCAGAACTATGTGAACGAAGTCTTCAATATCTCAAAGCTCATGCGCCTAACGTTCTCAAATGGAGATTTCTAAAGCCATAAAGAGGCATGTCTTAAGCCAAGCTGAAACGCAAAGAAAATTGATAAGAAATAGGAGAGATAATGGTTTCTACAAGTCGAGTGAACATACGTTGATCATAAATGAGAATTCTACAAGGAAGACGATTATCATTCAAGATCTGCGCAAAAGGAGCAAAAAGGTGCTACACTATTATAAGGGCAGAAATCGAACTTCGAGCTACCACACAATTAGCTCGGGCATCGGAGGAGGTTAACTTTAGTTTGTGGGAAGAATGAGTGAGTTGGATTGCTATCAAGTGCACATTCAAGAGTTGAAACTCCGGATTGTTGTATCGGGAAAGGATAAAGAATTCGATCGTAAGAAGAAGATTGAGAGGATATTTGATACATATAGTGGGTATGTTGAGGAATCGAGCCAGTTAAGGATCAGACTATGCAACGATACTGGAAAGTTATCAATTTCAAAGTTCAGTTATACATCGGTGAACGGTACACCTAGACATGCATATCACGTGCACTACACATTTTATTATTACCATCTATGGTTCTTTGCATTCGTTAATTGTTTGTGTGACTAATTGGAATACTTGACCTCTTGTACTTGCTCCTTATGTGACGGATGGTGTGTGAGTGTTTATTTACTTGAGCTTAGGTTGTGTGTTGCTTGTTTCAGAGACGGGGTTCTCTTTTTACTTGTTTGAGAGACGGGGTTCTCTCTTTGCTTTTTTGAGAGACGGAGTTCTCTCTTTGCTTGCTCGAGAGACGGGGCTCTCTCGCCGCTTGTTTTAGAGTTAGAACTTGAGAATGGACCTGGGGACCAGGTCCTCTTAAGGGGGAGAGAGTTGTAACGCCCCAATTTTCCATTAGTCCAGGTACGTGCGCCACGCGTGGGAGTTTTGAGATTTAGTATTTATTTAATTTCTTTTTGTAATTTAATTGCGCGGTTCAATTCGTTAATTTGAATTCTTGTGATTATATGATTTCCAATTTCTTCTTTCGTGAATTATATGCCTAATTTTCTCGAACATGTTTAAGTGTTTAACTTTACATAATTGCAAGAATTCATGTTCATCCGTCCTTAATTGAAACTTTATAAAATTCTTGGCCTTAATTGTTAAGTTGACAAGGACTTATTGGTAATATTCATGAAACTTGGTAGCTAATTGCATCCATTTAAATTCCTTGAGGACTTGATGGCAATTTCTCTCTTTTCTTCTCTTATGTTCACGATATAAACATATACATACATATACATATTTTACTCTTCATTTCATATTCAAGACCCAAGCAAGAATCACTCCAATTCTCTCTTCCTTCCCTCTTGATCCAAACCAAGCAAGGAGGAGCCAAGAATTCATCCACTTTCTTTAAGACTTTGGAACTCCAAGACTATCTTTTCTTCTTCCCCTTTATCTCCTTTCTTCTCCAAGGTAAGATCATGCATATCTTGTGATGAATTCATATTGCTTTGCTAGGGTTTATGATTCTTGAATTCCATGACTTAAATTGATGTATATATGTTGATTGTGAGTTAGTTTCATGCATATTTAACTTGAGTTCAAGAAATATGGAGCATATATGATCATGGTACTCTTATGGGTTTGTTGGATGAGTTTTGGACGATCTAAACTTGTTTCCTTGGATTAAATGGTACTTAATTGATATATATGATCAAATACATGTTATATGTTAGTTTGTAGTTGAATTCTAGCATTGATTTGGTGTGAAAGTGGTTTGGGAGCCAAAAATCGAGTTTTGCCCTGTTTTCCCGAAGCCTTTCGTGACTGCTGGAATTGGGGGTGGCTCCCACGACCATTTCGTGATCATTTTTGGTCGCGGCCGCGACCAACAACTCGAGAACTGGCCAATTTTCAGTCGAGGCCCGACTGATATTAAGCACACTTTTGTCACGGCCGCGACTCCCTCATACGAACTCCAAATGACCTGATTTTTGAACCCACGGAAACCTCTTGAAGTGTAGAATATTCTCAAATTGGAATAAACTTAATATCTCTTCTCATTTGTGAGATATAATTAATTCTTTTAGGTGTCGCTATCTTCCCGACAAACTGCACCCGCTCAACTTCGGACTTATGTCATTTTCTCCTCACTTTGAAATAAAATACGAGCCATATATCCTCGGAAAGGTCTTTGTGTCTAGTTTCATTCCCAATAAAAAAAACTCAATTCCCACTTCTAGAATTAATGATATTCCAGTTTTCCTACAGCGTGTGAGTTTCATAAAATTGTCCATTTTTGCCAAACTTCACCAAAACCATTCTTATTGCATTCCTTTCACTCTCTTGGCTCCCATATGTGAATTACATGATATATACTTGATTAATTGATAAGTATGCTCCTACTTGACACTTCTTGGTACTTAATTGCTCAAACATGATCGTATGACTCCATGCTCTATATAAATTGAACTTGAAATAATTGAATTATATGTATACATGATTCCTTGATATTAATTTCACCTCTTAGGTGTTAATTGGTTTCCATACATGCTAAGTGTTGCTGGATTGCTAGTCTATTTATTTACATGAGCATGGCCGTTCGTCATAATTGGTCACATATTGAGTCTTGTCTCACGAGTTCCCGTTATTTCCTTTCTTGTCCAGTTTTTCTCCAGGGCAGAGATCATTGATCGTTTGGGAACCTTCTTGTACCCTTGTCTTGTCCCGTCGCTCTTCAGGTGAGGTTTAATTCTAGATACTTAGAACCCTTACAACCCTATGTGTTGTTTTCGGCCAAAAGTATATATATAATTATAGTTTTCAAATCTTATTGATTTACAACGGGTTTCATGAAATGAATGAATTGATTGATTGATTGATTGTTTTGGCGAGTAACTATTGTTCACGTTGGGCCCCTAGGGTAGTGTATTAAGCCAATCGGGAAAGCAAGGGCTGACGGGTAACTCTTGCACTATCCTCACCATTGTGGGATCACCTTTGAATCCACCAGGAGGTTTGGTGGAGGAAGAAATCCCGTGCGTGGGAGTCATGTTCCCGACGTACACCATGATTGGATGGTTGGGCCTTGCAATCCCACCATCATCCGGAGGAAGAAGGAGTTATTGAAACTGCTAATTGTGCACTGTAAATTGATTGCTTGATCACCTAATCACTTAATAACTGAATGATTGTACACTTTTGGTGAAAGGTTGGAGAATTGCCCTCACTCGCCAGGACACGTATTGAATTGATCATGATTGAATTATTAAATTGATTAGTTGTAATCTCGGGCGAGAATTACTTTAGTATTTGAACTTATATTGTTTCTTTTATGAAAACTTACCCGAGATTATAGCTTGCATGGTAATTGCGCTTATATTTATTTAAACCCCTCACTCAGTCTTCGGTAGACTGACACCCTCACTTTTTAGGTACTCTCGGTCGTGTGCTAGGCGGGAGTCCGGGTTGTGTCTTTTGTTCAGATGAGTCTAGCATCTCATTTTCATGTTCTTGGTATTTCCGCCTTTTTCATGTTAGGGTTCCTGTTAGGTTTGGAGACTTATGCATGTATAATATGTTGGAGATGATAATGTATTGATATATGAGCTAGAATAGGATGAGTATTTTGGGTATTTGGTATATGATATTGAAATGTTAGTGTTTATACTTCCGCTTTCGAATTTTCATGTATTGGATTTAATTGAATTGGGGTCTAGTCCCGCCTAGCTAGATTGTTTCTTGCATTGTCACCCATTCGCTATAGTCTTGGTTCATGTACGGATCATCCATTTCGTATGTGGACTGAGCTATAGTGCGGGGGTGTGGCATCTCGGTGTTCCGGGTGCTACACATTGGGGAGTCGTCTTAAATTTTGGACGAAGTGACTGGATGCCAAAATCTAGAATTGGACAAATTTTCTTTTTCCCATGTTCCGACCAACATAATCAACTTTGTTTATCGACACGTCAACTTAGTAAGGCTTAGGTTCTTCTGTTTTAAATTTTTATTTTATCTCCTGTTTCACTCATATGCACATTAAGTATTGGACGGATTTTCTTTGTCCCATATTGCGATGTAACATAATCAACTTGCTTCATCAACAAGTCAATTTAATAGGGTTTAGAATCTTCTGTTTTAAATTTGTATTCTATCTCCTACATTATTAAATATCCCAGGGTTACAACTTACGATAGCTGCATTAATCAACACAAGTGAAAATTACATCTCAATTACTTTTTAAATACTTGTGTTTCTCTCTAATGAAAAAGTCATCTTTGCTAACCAATAAGAAAAAATTATATATAAACATATTCAAGGTTAGTTTTACGTGGTGTGTTATAAAAATATCTAACATGACGCGACACTATTCGGTTTCCGTTGATGCCTCTTTGAGTTGTGAGTCGTGAGTCACAACCTTTTAGGGCAGGGAGTACTTCAGGCTTTGTAAAAATTGCAAAATTCCAACTATTAGTTAATTTTATTTGTTATTTCTTTTCTGTTTTTCGTGTTACTTTTTCGATTTTTTCTATTTTCATATTGGCACTTTTAGATCATTACTAGCAAAATTAACGTGCATTGCACGTTAATGAGTTAGTTTTAAATAAATTTTACTGTTAATAGTGTTTAACATAATTAAATTTTTAATTGATCACTTTGATTTTGAAAAACTACTCATTTAAAATTATTTGTATAAAATATCTATATCAAATTATGAATCATATTAACACCTAATTAATAAACTGCAAACTACACAAATAACAAATGTTACGAATACTTGAAGTTATCATGCAAAATAAATCAATTAAAGTGAAACACATAGTTATAATGCGTGTAGATGCAACACAACAGTTACGCAAGCAACACAAGTCTCATTGACCTAACCCAACATTGTAGCAATAAATTTAAATACTTTATGTTATAATGCAAATTAAATTAATTAAAATGAAACACATAACTATGATGCATGTAAATGCAATATGAAATGTTTTTTTCTCTTGACCTTTTCCTTTTATTTTCCTTGTTTTATTTACTAATGGTCAAGTACACTGCGTTCCAAATTTTAAGGCGTCACAACCCCCTCCCAACTAAGAGGATTTGGTCTACAAATCTAATTTATCTAAACTTGATTTCCATTGTCTTAAACCTCTTTTATTTAAATGTTCATCTGGTTGACTTTTCATACTATTATTCTTTGTAATTCAATCGATGTTTGGCTGTGATGTCTTGTACCTTAACTTTATTGAATTTTCCCTCATTTCTATTCTATAATATCATTTTTAATTATCGTTACATCGAAAGAAACTGGTAGCTTTAAGAACTTTGGCCTTTTAAAAATCTATTGCATGATGCCCAAGGGATTTGATTGTCTTCTTATAACCTTAGAGTAACTGAAATATTAACAGTATGGTTTACTGCAGAGGGTTGTCATTTCCCAATTTCGGCATTTTGTCTTCGAATTCATCGTCCTTCCTTACTCATCACTATTGACATTTTCCCTACCCCCGTTTATCGTAGTCCGCTCAGATCAACATTTGCGCAAAGTATTCCTTTTTCTATATGTGCGAGTTAGCATTTATGTATCGCCACTTTATATTTCCTCATTTGGATGAATTATTTCAACTCACATGAAATCTAATGCAACTCTTACTTGTGCTATGAAAATGTTTATCGATACTTACCACTTGTTTTTACATTTTTAGTATTTGGGAAGCAAATCTTGTTTCCATCCCATTCTTTTAAATATTTAATCTTAATAGATAGACACGTATGTTTTAATTCCTTCCAATTTCTTTTTCTTGACAATATGCCCGACTTTTGATAACATATTCAATATTGTGGTTCTAACACTACTATCTATGATTTTAAGGTACTCTATCTACTCTCTCCCAATTATATCGATTGATAATGATAGTGTATAATTTCAACCACTAATAAGTAAGTTCAACTCTCTTTTAGTTGGCTACATATTCTGATATCTGTTGTTAAAACTTCTTGATAAGTTTTGTTAAGATCATGGAGCATTGCCCGTACACTTGGTTTCGAGGTTTTAATAATAGTTGGGGGGGGGGGGGGGGGGGGGGTAGATGCTTCGGATTCTGTCTAGTAGATGCGAATCATAGTCATAGCCCTATCTTAACCCACGGTCTCCTTGACCGGTTATGCCAAAAAAAAAAAAAAGGAAAAGAAAAAGGTTTGTTAATTAAGGCATTTTCAACATGTAGTGATGTATGTAGTTTAATATAAAATAGATGACACATAATCATATAACATGTTTTATGCATTTCATAAATACAAACAAACCTATGATGAAACGCGTTTGGTTAATATGTTCCCTTGTCGAATATTTCCCATATAAATAATTTCTAACTTATTAAAATTATCTGTAGTTGATCTGTATCATTGGTCCCAAAAGTAAAGGAATTTCGGTTCTCATTTTTCTTGTGTAATTCTACCTCTTTACTCGCAGACTTAAAATTTATTTTCCTCGGGACTGCACCACTACAAGAAAACAGGCGTATTCCGAGAGGAATTTCCGAGGGAATTCCGAGAGATTTCCGACCCTCCTCGGAATTGATTCCGAGGGAAAATTTTTGGAGGGAATTCCCTCGGAATTCCATTTCCGAGGGAAAAATTCAATATTTATTTCCCTCGGAATTTCCTCGGTAATGTTATTCCCTCGGAATGTATCCTATTTTCCAAGGGTTATTTATCCCTCTGAATCTTGCCCTGATTTTACGAAAATTTATTTTCCGAGGGATTTTTCCCTCGAAATCTTATATCTCATTTTATTAAATTTTATTTTTCCGATGGAGCTCCCTTGGAATTCCCTCAGAATCTATAAATAAATTATATCATATATTTTTTTATTTTAAATAAATATTATAGCTATTATAAAATATTTATGCACCAATGTGAAATATAAATATATATCAAATCACAAATCTAAAAATATAAATATAATTAAATATATAATGACAAAAGTCGTTTGTTCTTACATCAAACAAAAAAATTGTCTACTGAAATAGACAAATACAAAAATAAACAAATTGAATGCCTAATAAATTCTATCATGTTCAAAGAATCGGCATCAGGAGCCCAGCATTTGGTGTATGTAGCATTGGCTATAACAGAGAATGATTATAATGATGGTGAATCCAGGTCTGAGGCAGCAACTGTTTCAATATTTATGATGAAGTTCTGGCAAAAGAAAAGGATAAAAAAACTATTAGCAAACCATCAAATTACTTAAACACGTAATCCAGCGTCCAATCAAGCTTATTTTGAGCGGCAACAGTGTTTGATGTATATATCCAACTGAATTGTTTATGTATTTAATAACTGAAACATCAAAGAACATAGAAGTGCCCTATTGACATCAATAGCATTTGTTATAACAGAAGCTTATAGAATCTGCACAGGAGAAGATTGAATATAGGAAATCATCAAATGATAGGAAACCACTTTTCGTTTAGCCCAGCACCAAACCACAAACTTATGGCATTCATGAAATTTAAAAACCATAATCAAGATGGTTGAGCAACCAAAACAAATGCAAGTTTGTCCAGAAGTAAGATAATGGTTTCAAGGTAGACATAGAACAGTAAAATAGGAACAACACAGCCATAGATGTGCAGGTGTGCAGCTTAAGCAATTTTTTGTGCCCAAGTTATGAATGCTTCTAAGTAAGTCCGCAAGTTGTTGTATCCAATTTATGAATGCTTCTAAGTCCACAAGTTTCTCCGTAAACCTCGTGTCTTCAGTCAAGAACTCAAAGCCACAGTAACAACTAATAACAAACACATCTCATTCTTCAGAGCACTTACCCCAAACAAACTAGCCATCAAATTGTAAATCGATATCCAAGTAATAAATCTTAAAATTATAAAAACATGAACCAGACATCTACGATGTAACCATTCATAGAACGCAATCAGCACTCCTTCACAGACCCAAAAAGAAAACAATTAGAACTCCAACTCATCCAAAACGATCAATTAAAACGGCAGAGAGGGAGGGCATATTCAGACAATCCATATTCAACTAAAGAGAGGGCATATTTCTCCACTGCGCAAAAACACACAGATGGAAAATAATCAGCAGGCAAGATACATGGGTGCACACATAGAGGGAATTGAAAAATTACTCAGCGGCAGAAGACATTGTCTGGAAAAACTTCAGTTCAAATTCCTTGAAATTGAGAACAAAAGCAGCTGTTAGAAACAATCTTGTACGTGGGCAAATCAGATTCCTATCCACCTTGTGGCATCAAAACAGTACTAATATTTCAACCATCCCAAAGCAAGAAGACTCGAATTCTCCAAAAATCAAGAAAAGAACATAATGACAGCATACCTTAAGAAGTGTTAAGGACATCAGAAACTCTAGATCGCAAAAAACATAAATGCAAAGAACATAAAATACCAACAGAACATCAAATAAGCAAGCCAAGGTATTATGACGAATGCACAGGCAAGAGAATGAGAGAAGTTGCAAAAACGGGGCTCCAACTGGAGAAAGAAAACACTAATATTACAAGAACAAAATATCGAAAAGGTAAAGTAAAGTACATACCATGCTCACTAAAATACTTGATGGGTTTATCTTGTACAAGTAATCTTTAAATCCGAAAGTACTACCACCACCCAGTTGATCATATATTTCATTTCACCAACAACTGACTACATCAGCATTAGTGGTTATGCAGAAAACAAGTTCAAATTCCCTGTGAAGACCAATCAATTATCACAATGATTCGTAAATGTGAAAAGCTAAGTCATTAAACACTCAACCATTCAACTTTAAATGAAATTCATAGGCGCAAAGGAAAAATGAAACGGACAATAGAATGATATTAAAGCACTATCAGAAATTACAAAACCCTAAAACCCCAATTTCAAAACTCCCAAACCAAAATATTAAATAAGCAAATTCACTTACATCATAAGTAACATCCAGCTTCTCAGACTGACTAAGGAGCGATATACTGGAGTCGACCTCCGCCGGAGCACATCGGCGAGTGCATTAGAGTGTCAGTGCAGCGCGACGGAGCCGGATGTCAGGGGTTGCAGCGCCACGGTGGGTGTTTGCACTGTGGTGGCGGCGCAGAGTTAGGGTTCAAAGGAAACTGAATAGCTTAAGCTCCGCCTTGAGATCCGCTGTCGACAACCTGCGCTGGAAGATCCGCCTTGTTCCGCCATCGAATGCAACTGCTGTTTGAGGAAATTTCAGCTGAAATGTAGGGAGGAAATTCAACTCGAAGAGAAAACGAGGGTTTGAGAAAATTTTATTTTGCCGCGGTTGGTTTTAGGGAAGACGAAAAGAATTTGAAGTTTTGGACAATAATATAATTAGGCCAAATGCCAAACCAATTTCAGCCAAACAATCGTAGCCGCACGTTCAATTGATTTCACATTGAATTGATTGCACCAAAATTAAGACACAAATTTATAAGATGTACAATATTAATAGTTTTTAATTTTTAATTTTAATAAATTCAAAATATCCAACTTATATTAAATATTTTTCCTCAAGTAAATAGTTTTTAGTTAATTCCAACATATATTTTAAGTTTTGGAATTCAAAAATTTTATACTTTTTTTAGTTTTACTATTTAGTAATATAATAACTATCATTAGCTTATTAAATTCACTAATAATACATATAATTATCATGGATTATAATTAAATTCAACAAATCGTTACATAGTCTATAATATTACAAATTTGTATGACAAATTCCGAGGGAATTCTGAGGGATTTCCAAGGGAATTTTCCCTCGGAATTCCCTCGGAATTTTCCATAAAATAAAATAAAATAGAAACTATAAAATATCAATTTAATAACATCAAATTTTATTTATTCATGATAAAAATAAGAAAAAATTGGTGTCGCACAAATATAATGTATATGAAGAAGAAATTCGATTTCAATTGAAATGAACACGAACATTTACATTGATTTAGTACGAAATACTTATCCAAAGTTTGATTATGCATGTATAATTACTAATTATTAATATAATAACTATCATTAACTTATTAAATTGACTAATAATGCATATAATTATCATGGATTGTAATTAAATTCAACAAATCGTTACATAGTTTTTAATATTACAAATTGGTACGACAAATTCCGAGGGATTTACGAGGGAAATTTCCCTCGTAAATCCCTCGTAATTTCCTCTAAATTTTCATAGAATAAAATATATATATATAACAAAAGAAAATCATACTTTACAATATCAATTTAATAACTTGAAACTTTATTTATTAATAAAATAAATATAAAAAATTGATGTCACACAAATATTATATATGAAGTAGAAATTCAAATTCAATTGAAAAGAATATGAACATTTACATTGATATAGTTCGAAATACTTATCCAAAGTTTGATTACATATATATAATTACCAATTATTAATATAATAACTAGAACTAGTTTATTAAATTCACTTATAATGCATATAAGTATCATGGATTGTTATTAAATTCAACAAATTGTTACATAGTTTTTAATATTAAAAATAGTTATGGCAAATTCCGAGGGAATTTCCATTTTTCCTCGGAATTCCCTCCGAATTTTCATAAAATAAAATATACATTAAAAAAGAAAATCATATTTTAAAATATCAATTTAATAACATGAAATTTTATTTAAAAATTAAATAAGTTTTAATTTTCCAAGGGAATTATTCCCTCGGAAACTAATTTTAGTTTAAAAATTAATAAGTTTGAATTTTCCGAGGGAATTTTCCCTCGGAAAATTCAAGTTTTAATATGTGAACTTTTCCGAGGGAATAATTCCTTCTGAAATCCCTCGGAAACTAATTTTAATTTAAAAATTAAATAAGTATTAATTTTTCGAGGGAATTTTCCTTCAAAAATTCCCTCGGAAAATTGAAAATTTAAATATGTGAACATTTTCGAGGGAATCATTCCCTCGGAAATCCCTCGGTAATTAATTTTAGTTTAAAAATTAATATGTTTTAATTTTTCGAGGGAATTATTCCCTCGGAAATCCCTCAAAAACTAAAGGATTTAATATTAGAACATTTCCGAGGGAATAATTCCCTCGGAAATCCCTCGAAAACTAATTTTGAATTTATAAATTAAATAAGTTTTAATTTTCCGAGGGAATTTTTCCTCGGAAAACTTGGCGGCTAACCTTGGCGCTAACATTTCCGAGGGAATTCTGAGGGAATTTTTCCCTCGAAAATTTCCCTCGGAATTCGCCTGTTTTCCTGTAGTGCATCTTCCATGCTCTTATTACGTATAATTTCTTCTTTTGAATCGTAATGTTCCGCTCATCCGACCATACATGTATGATGCCACAAGTGAGTTTAATTACACAATTATGTAACTTAATTGCATCTTTATTTTATTTTATTGCTTTAATTGTTTGTGATTGAGTGGCTAATTCTCAAATAATTATATGAATATTCATGATTTTCAATGAATTATATGATAGTTATATGAACAATGTGAAATGACATGCTTTACGTGTTTAAATGTCCTTAATTGCAACTTATTTAAAGTATTGAGAATAAATTGAAAATGAACTTTGGACTAATTTGTTATTTTTTAAAAGTTTAAGGGCCTAAATATAATTAGGTCATTTTTAGCCACTTACGGAGATAAACTTTGATTCCGACTTCGTCATTGTAATCGAGACATCAAATCAAATCCAATGATTGTGACCTTGTATGTTTTCAAGCCCCTTTATTTTATTCTTACTTTAAAATCAGTCGGCGTGGACTTGTTATTACACAAAGTAGATAAGAAAATATCTTCTTCCCCCCCCGGCGCGCTCTCTCTCTCACAACAACAAAGGTGACATGGCATGATAATACAAGAACATGTGGCACGCCCACGTAGGCGCCACGTGGACCCCACGCCAACCTGAAAAAATCAGAAAACGGCCTTTTGGACAGATCATCAGATCGATATCAGGCCCTTAGATCATCAGATCTACATGAGGACGTCAGATCGATTTACATATTGCTCGATCATCAGATCGATCTGCCCTCTCCTATGAGGAAACCCAAACAGTATTAAAGATCCCGGAAGGCAATATCGATCTCCAGATCGATTACATACGTCACCGGACACCCGAATACTGTAAAGCACTCCTGTCGGGACACGTGTGACCTTCTCATTCTCTAGGACAGGCGTACTGCGGAGCATTCAACGCCCACCAGTCCCAGTCTTTACCCAAAGAGGAATAAGGTACAATCGATCTCACTTTTGCCAGCTCCATCGTCCGACAGCCAGATCGACGATTGGCAGCACCATTAATGCACATTTGCAGTACACGCATTACTGTGTTATTTGGCCAAGGCTATAAATACTCGCCCCTTGAACAGTAGTTGGTAAGCCTTTACTCCGCATTAAATTGCATTTATTCTCTCTCTAAAGAGCTCCATTACTGACTTGAGCGTCGGAGTGCCAAACTTGGGCAAAACCCCAAGTTCCCCAAGCTGGTACTTAGCTCACGTGTGTTAGTGCTTTCAGGTCGATAAAGAGCCCACTTAAACAAATTCTTAAATGATTGACCCTTATCTGACAGCCAGATCGACCACGTCAGATCGACCAGATTTGAGCCAGATCAGTTTGGCACCGTCTGTGGGAAACCTTCCTTTCATATCGATCTAGATAAAAGCCCTTTCACACCTTCCTTTTCAAAGCCATGATTAACACGAGAAATACCCACCGGGAGGACGACATGGAGGAAGTAGCCCAAGGTAGGCATGATTACAACGCGCCGCTTGGCAACGTCTCCACTGTCCCTCCTACCGGAGGCCACTCCCAGGATCACCGTCACCTAGGCAGACCTGGATGCCTTTCTCGACCAATGGCGGGTTGAGATCGAGCGCGCCCAAACAGAGGGCCGCGAACCAAGGCACCCCGAGCTACCGAGGGCCAGCCCAACCATCACCATCCCGAGTCTCGTGTTAGGTAACACGCTGGTCCCCCCGGCCCAAGCATACGGGAACCCGGTTCCCTATGTCTTCCAGCCACTAAATGGGCGTCCAACCCACATCATCTGGGGTCTTAGTCCCCAGATCGGAGCGGGCCAGGTCCAGGGGTTCGCTCCACCGCCACCTCCCCCGACGATGAGCAAAGAGGTCCCGTGCGAGGGCCATGGGGAATCTGATAACCCCAACCGCAACAATCGCGGCAAGCGAGTGGTTGACGAAGACCACGAGGAGTTCAACGACCCCTGTACAAGGATCCCCGTACGATCTGCGAGGGAGGAGGCGGCCCGGATAGCCGTGACTCGCGTTGAAAACGAGCCTGATCGTCACGCGGACCTGCCACGGAGACGGGTCCAAGACCGCCTGTGCGACCGAGGTTCTCAGGTCACCCAGAGGCAGGTCAATCTCCGTGATGGGTTGAACTGACGCCCTCTCCGTTACCGCAGTGACCGGGAGGAAGCTTCTCCCTTCTACGAGGACATTCTCCGCACGACTTGCGACGGAGATCGAATCTCGACGGGCCTTCCCATGTATAATAGGACCACCGATCCCGAAAAACATGTGACAGCCTTCGAAAACCGCATGTTGCTGCACTCTCATCCCCAACAAATTTGGGCCAAACTCTTCGTCACTACGTTGACGAGCCCCGCTCAGGATTGGTTCATCCGCCTGCCGCCGCGGTGCATAATTACCTACAACCGGTTCGTAGATCGGTTCTCGGCGCACTTCTCCTCAATGTCCAGGGAGAAGCTCCCTCTTATCTCAACAACATCTACCAGAGGGAGGGTGAGTCCCTGCGAGATTTCATAACCCGCTTTTCGAGGGAAGTAGTTCGGGTCGAGAACCCGACGATGGACACCTGCTCTCGGTAGTCCATCGAGCTCTCCGTAACCGCTTATGGGCGGACGAGATCGTCAGGGCCGGGCCTTGCAACCTGACAGAGATACAGGATATCGTCCATGGCTTCATGCGCGTAGTGGAGATAACCCTCGTGCATGGACCTCCGCCTCGATCTGAGCGGCAAGCTATCGGGTCAAGCTCACCCCTCAACCGGAAGGGGAACGAGCAGAAGAAGATAAAAGGGAAAGTCGATCTACCGACCCAGGTCGACCGACGAAACTATATCCCCTTGACCAAGCCCATCAACTAGTTCTACGTGGTCATGGACCAGAGCCTTCTGAAGAAACCAAAGCCCATCCGAGAGGGCCCGAAGGCTGAGAAATCGAGAAAATTCTGCGGTTACCACCAACAGCGGGGCCACATAACCGCAGAATGCCATGCCCTCCGCGACGAGATCGAAAGACTCATTCAAGGAGGACACTTGAAGGATTTTGTTCGAAAGATCGATCACTACTCTGAGAGGGCGGGAAGACTGAACGAATGTGACCGTTCCAGGTCAAGGTCTCCCCCGAAAAGAGCTGGGAAGCAGCCGCTGGAAAGAGCTAAAGACAATCCCCCCACCAACGGCAAGATCTACATGATAGCCGGGGGGCCATGAGGGTGGCGACTCCAATGCAACTCGAAAGAGGAACATCAGGCGAGCAGCTCGAGAGTTCAATGGCCCACACGAAGAGGTCTTCCAGATCAATCAGGGTAGAGAGTGGGAGAGGCATGAGGTTAATTTTAGTGAGAGTGATAGCCGCCCGGGCCCCCATCGGGAAGACGGAGCGCCTAGTTGTCTGATGGTGGTAACCTTAGGCGTGGCTAATTATGATGTAACCAAATGCCTAGTCGATAATGGAAGCCGCTCGAATATTATCCCTTACTCGACTCTTGTAAAAATAAAATTGCACAATCTAAAACTCGATCCGATCCGAACACCGCTCTCAGGGTTCGGGGGATCGGAAGTTATTCCACTAGGGCGCATTCGACTCCTCACCTCGATGGGAACATCCCCCAAGAGTGTGACCCAAGAGGTCGAGTACGTCATCATCAACATGCCCCTAGCGTATAACATGATCTTCGGCCGACCTGGCCTCATACAATTCAAGGCAATCATCTCGACAAATCACCAGAAGCTGAAAAATGCCCACCCCAAATGGGGTCGGAGAGGTGACTTGCGATGTCATGGACAGTTGGGCCTGCTACGCCATCGTTATGCAAAAGCCTTCTGGAAAAGAGGTAGCAATAGACCTCGACCTCCAGATCTATGCCGATGGGGAGATCGAGCTCCCCACGAAGGAAAGCGAGGCCGAGAGATCCCCGACAGCTCAAAAGAAGAAGGCTGGCGAGCGGCTCAAACCTGTCGAAGAGCTTAAGGAAATCGCCCTTGTCCCCGGAGATAGCCGCAAGACCACCAAGATTGGGGCAAACATGCACCCCCAACATGAGATCATGATGATAGAGTTCTTGCGGGATAACTCGGACATCTTTGCTTGGGCAGCCAAAGATCTGATCGGCGTCGATCTGAAAGTGATCTGCCACCGACTCGGGATCGATCCATCAGTTAAACCGATTAAACAAAAGCTAAGACCTCAAAGTCGGGCAGGGATGATATCATTGAGGCCGAGGTCAATAAGCTCCTCGACGCAGGATACATCACCCCAGCTCAATACGTTGACTGGTTGTGCAATGTCGTCCTTGTGCAAAAAACAGGCGGGAAATGGAGAATGTGCAACGACTTCACCAACCTCAACAAGGCTTTCCCGAAAGATCCATATCCGCTGCCTCGCATTGATCAGCTTGTCGACTCGACGGCCGGGTGCGAGATGCTCAGCATGATGGATGCTTTCCAAGGCTATTACCATATCTCTATAGCTCCCGAAGATCGGAAACACACGGCCTTCATTGTAGTAAAGGGAATATACTGTTTCAAAGTCATGCCCTTTGGGTTGAAGAATGTAGGGGCCACGTACCAAAGGCTGGTGAACACGATGTTCAAAGACGAGATCGGAAAGACGATGGAGGTCTACGTCGACGACATGATCGTATAGAGTCGTTGGGCGTACCATCATCTAGATCATTTACGCAGATCGTTTGAGATCTTACGACAGTATGGGATGAAGCTCAACCCTGATAAGTGCACATTCGGAGTCGAAGGAGGAAAATTTCTAGGATACATGGTGAGCCAACGGGGCATCGAAGCCAATCCTACGAAGATCAAAGCTGTAGCACCCCGTGACGTGAGCACCACATCACCCGCACTGTGAGTTCGGTCCACATATGAATTCGAATGATCCATACATGAACTAAACTCACAGCGAACGGAAGACAATGAAAAGACAGTCCAAGCTAGGCGGAATCTAACCCTGAAACAATCAACAATGACCAAGGTGTGGAAGTAAGGCAATTATCTATTCAATATCAATAAAATGAATGCAAGTTCAAGGAAAGTAAATACGGGTTCTACTAATTCAATGAACCTGTCCTAACCTGTCCCGAATCAATTCAATACAATAACATAAAACGAGTTCAACTAAAGCCCTAGAAACCTATCCCGAGTTCAATTTAATTCAGTAAGTAGCATACTAATCCAATAGCAAATTCAATACAGTAATTAAAATACAATATGCAGTGAGTGTAAGTGGAGAGACTGGAACAAGACTCGAAAGGAAAGACAAGACATAACTCTGAATCCCGCCTAGCACACCACCTGCAAAACTGAAAAGTGAGGTGTCAGTCTCCACAAGACTGAGCGAGGGGCATAATAATATACAAGCTCAGATAACATGCAAGTCGTAACCTCGGGTAAGGTTTTATAACAGAAAACAAAATAGGTTCAAGAATACTTAGAACTCGCCCGAGATTACAACTATAAGATTAGACACTTCAATCAATTTCAATCAATCAATCAGTGGCCCGGCGAGTGAGGGCAAATCTCCAACCTTTCTCCGGCTGTGTACACTCATTCAGTTATTAAATGATTAGGTGATCAAGAAATCTATTTACAGTGCACAATTAACAGTTTCAGTCCATCCTTCTTCCTCCGAGTGATGGGGGATTGCAAGGCCCCGCCATCCAATCAATCTGGGCAAAGGGTTCATGATTCCCTAAGCCCGGAACTCCTTCCTTCCCTAATCTCCTAGGGGGTTCAGGGGTCATCCCAATTTGTTGAGGATAGCTCAAGAGTTGCCTGTCAGCCCTTGCTTTCACGGCTGGCTCCATACACTACCCTCGGGCCCACGGTGGACAATATACTCGCCAAAACATTCAATCAATCAATACAGTACAATTTCAATAGATCAGTGGAAAATCAATAGAGTTTAGAAAACTATAGATATAAAGATACCTTTTGGCCGAAAGTTCACGTGAGGGTTGTAATGGTTCTATGTATCTAGAAATTAAACCTCACCTGACAAGTGACAGAACAAAACGACGTGCAAGAAAGTGTTCACTCGATCGATGATCTCCGCCCTGGAGAAGAACTGGACAAGAAAGGAAACAATGTGTACTCGTGAGAGGAGACTCAATAATGATACCAATTACGACGCACGACATTGATATGAAATGGCATGAAAGTTATGGAACGATACATAAGATAATAAGCTAAGTCATGATCATGTCCTTATATGCATTTAAGGGCAATTAAACCAATTAGCACTTACATTCAATAAACGAATTCAATTACATGAAATTATGCAAGGAAAACGATGTAATAATACTTAGACATGCAAAGGAAATCACGAAATAACAATACATGAATGAAGCACGAAAATACACTGAAACAGTGCTGGGAACGGTCTTGCCCAAACTGGGAACGGCCTCGCCCAGCAGCTCCGCTCACGGGAACGGCCGTTCCGGTCCACGCTTGAGCTGGGAACGGCCGTTCCCAGCTCCGCGAACTCCTCCCCGCGGCTCTGTAAAGAAAAGACTGGTATGACTCCTAGGAATGGCCGTTCCCAACTCCAATACCTCACGGGAACGGCCGTTCCCACCTGGTTCGCCCAAAAAGAAGCAGGAACAGCAGCAATGGCGGAAAAGGCACACTCCACACACAAACATAGCCCCATACCACTCCAAAATGCACGAAATTCATACCACGGACCAAGTAAAACACGTAGGTCACATATTTACACGTTAGAACTCGTAAAACGACCTTGATCATATAAAACTCACACCCCGATTACTATTCATAATCTTCCTAAATCATCACATAGACATAAATCCGGGGCACGAAAGGTACATCAAATTAAAGCACATAATGAATAGAGCACGAATCTTACCTTAGGTCGTTAATCAGACGGTTGGATCTCGAAAACCCGAACTTGCAGTCTTAAGGCCAAAATTGGGGATTTTCTTCTCCTCTCCTTCCAAGGCTGATGATTGATCGATCAAAATGGGGAAAAAGGATAAGGCTGGCCCTTGGGGTTGGTCAATCGGGTCGGTAGAAATGGGTATGGTCAAACGGTATCCGGTCCACCCGAATCGGATTTAAAACGGTTGGGCAATCAAACAGCTTTAGAAAAATAAAAGGTTAAGTATTTAAATTCGAATCACCGAAACGAACTCAATAATAAGGTTGGAATTCGAATCCGAATTCCCTGGCTCAAGGTAGCCACAAAGGCCTCAAAACGCCCTAATTAAAATTAGGTTCCTATATTGCAATTATTGGACAATTGAGTCCAAGTACAATTTAAATAAATTTCTAAAGCGAACATAATTAAATAAATTTACACGTTGACACGTTTAACATGCGACGTCATATAAATCACATAATTACTAAATTAAACTCTCTCGTGACGTCGTACCTGACTTGTCGGGAAAACGGGGCGTTACAACCTCTCCCCCTTAAGAAGGACCTGTCCTCAGGTCCACTGCCTCGAGTTCTGGACTCTAAGCAAAACTCTCTGTGTTCATCCCACGCGGGGTTCATGACATCCCGATAGAGATTAGTTCAGAA
The DNA here is from genome assembly GCA_037501455.1 of Lantana camara. Taxonomy (NCBI): domain Eukaryota; kingdom Viridiplantae; phylum Streptophyta; class Magnoliopsida; order Lamiales; family Verbenaceae; genus Lantana; species Lantana camara. Next base: position 20,028,021 of record CM074855.1, on the reverse strand, counting down.
AGGTCTTCAAGCACAAGGGAAGTCTTCAACCGCTCACAAACTTGCCCCAACCATGAGTAGTCCGGACATCTCGCACGATAGGAGGGTCTACACGAGATTCAGCTCCCACCGTTTGATCTATCCTGACCATCCCACACTCGGTATCACAAGTGGAGTAGTTAACGAACTTCCACCACTCGTTCTCCAACCCAAGCGGATTCTCCATCACCACATCAACTTCATGGTTTGAAGTTGGTTTTTAGAACCGTCACTAGCTTCAAAACATGGTCTCCAAAGACCCTTTGCAAAGCACGACCCTCGTCTCACCGTGTGACTAAGGCACTCGCTCACTCCAAAGCAACAATAAATAGTAATAAACTACATACAACAATAATTAGGGATATATGTGATGCACGTAATATGCATGTTGAAGTGTACCGTTCACCGTTGATTAGGAATCTTCTTTCATATTGATCCGAGTTGATACTTGACTTGTTGTTGGAGATTTATCTAATCATAGTGCCTTGCCTCGAGTGGTCCATTGTTTCCAACACTTTGGTGATCACCCGGTTTCTCCTCCACTATCTATCTTCTAATTCAATTACCGTACCCCGTAAAGTCCAATGTAGATATAAATATTTTCGTGATTACTTGGCCTTCAAACCACGATCAAATCATTCATCCTCTCTAACCCACGGTCTGACAATTTAATTCTTGATGCATGCTTTGTTCGAACCCAATTAACTTGTTCTTTTCCATGAATCATACTCAATCTTCATCACAATTTATAATCAACCTTTTCAGATGCTCGGGGTACTACTCAATCTTCATAGCGTGTCCAGTTCATCATGAAAAGTCCAACGAGCCGGTCATCCATCTTATTCATGTTGTGCTTTCTTCCCTACATACTTCACTTCCAACGCTCCACGAAACTGACTCTCACTTTCTTCCCAAGGTATGAGGATCCGATCTAGTTTCCTTGTCTAATATTGTCCTCTCCAATTCTTAAAATTCCTCCAAGACACGAGACATGTGGCACCACAACATCCTTACAACCTTGAAAAATTAAACTGGTAGGGATCCCGGAAGAGAATTAATGGCGTTGATTCCGTATCCAAAGTTACCATCACTAATCCTTTACCTCGTCTTGTAGAGTCAATTACCACGCTTCCCTTGGGTCCATATTTTATATCTTGAAGTGCATACTTCTTTCAATATCAATTCCGAAGCTTCATCCTCCTCGGTTTTAAATGGAACCGAGTACTAACTCTCACACCATCTCTTGGATACCTATTTCCGAAATTATTTCACATAAGCTTACCCCGATCTTGAAGATCGTCAAATGTTAAGAGTCTTCTAATTCTCTCCCTCTTTAACCATTTCAAGAAATTCCGTTGTTTACGACCCTTGCATTTTTGTTACTCCCATTAATATAACCCACTTAGACACAATTCCAACTTTCCAATCATCCCCCTTAAGAATTTCCATTCTTATCCATTGTGCTCGTGGCATCAATTCTTAAATTTGAAAATTCTCAATTCCTTCTAATTAGCTTCCTTGATATAATTGATTCCAATCACGCCACTTGTCCATAAATTTCCTCATACTACTTTTTGAAATGATTGATGGAAATAACAACCCACTTCTTTCATTCCAACCCAACAAATTTCACTATCATGATTCAGTTATGTCTAGGTTGAAGTAATGTTTGCCGGATAAAACGGAGAGAAATTCCTATCAAGAAAACACTTAAGATGCATGTTGGGTAAAAATGCCGATGCACATATCACCCTTGTAAATAATTTTAAAGATGCAACATGTTGGCATAATTATATCAATTAAAGATACACACATAAATAAAAGAAGTTAAATAATTTAAAATAACGTATGATGCACGTGCCATGAATGCATTGAACCTGTCACCATAGTTGCACCCTTTAGTTTGGGACTTGTCCATGGTTCATGGAATTGCAAGTGTGTCCCGGGTTTATTGATCATCTCTTGTCACCCACGGTCTTCCAATCCTTCAAAATTCTCTATCATCAACTTACACATCTCCATCACCCGCGATCAAAATTTCTTGAACCCGATTCCTTTCTAAGTACCAACCTCCAAGCGTTGTCCGAACCTTGACTTCTCGCGAAGACTAAGCTCCAATTACTTCCAATTTAACCCCACAACACGACAATTCAGTTTGGATCTGTAGAATAGACTCACTTCGCCCGAATATAGAATCTTTAACATCTTGGCTTTCCATAAACTTGAAAACCACTATATCGATCAATTCTCTTTACTCCTTCCTATCCGACCTCTTTCTACCCGAACTCCGAGATGTTTCAATTCTTCTCTTCTTCTTTCTCTTACCCAAAATTAGCTTCAAGCAACTTGAATTAGATGATTCCATATTTCGTTCGCTTCTATCTCAAGTTAGGTGATTTTTGTTACTTAGCAACAATGAACCTAATTTACCTTGAATTCCCTTGAAGATCATCGCGTCCCGACTGGTAGGAACCCCGAAATTAAGACATCTTCGAGACTTCCTTTGCTTTTCTCTTAAGTGAATGATCCTATAGAATCCGGTTGAGTAATGTTCACAGTGCAGACATACATGTTGATCTGGTAAATAAAAATCATTATACACCCCAATTCTCCATCTTGTGGATGATCCACCATTAACACTAAAGTTTGCAAACTTTTCTCCTACAACTTGAGTGTAGTTCAACTAACCGAAGATCCTCAACTTGCCTACAATTCCAACCTTGAATCATTAATACCTTTAAAGCTTCCTTCACTTCTTCCTTGACTTGACTAAATCTCCTAAACCCGGTTAATCAACCTCTTCATAACGTAAGCTCACGTATCTATCTTGTGAATTATAAGAATCACCTTCTACTAATATCTCGTCAAGTATCCACCAACTTCCATAAACTTGTAAGTTGCTCCCTTAATTAATTCTTCCATTCCGGACATTACACCCGATCCATAACCCAATTAGAAAAGAAGGTCCTAACTCTTAAATTTTGTAGAAATCCTTGATGCATTCCTCCCAACTTTTAGGCTAAAGAAAGGAGCTTGTGGTAGACTGATGTTGTCCCAGAAATTGGCCGTGGTTTGATCTTATCTTCATAACCTAGAAATCACAACTCATTTCAAAATAAATGCATGAGATTAGGGTATGCTCATGCACATAATTAACACCAAAAGCATGAATTCGATGTAACAAGCAACACATAAATCAACAAAGTTTTGAAAGAAACATATTTAACAATATTTTCCATGTCAAGTACCAAGAACAATGCTTATGTTCAATGCGGTGCACACGTTGACAAGTAGTTCCTAAGTGGTTCGACCTATACTTGACACGACAAGACACTAGAACTCCGGTTTTGCAACCTGGAGCTCTGATACCACCAAAAGATGTAGCACCCCGTGACGTGAGCACCACATCCCCCGCACTGTGAGTTCGGTCCACATATGAAATGGAATGATCCATACATGAACTAAACTCACAACGAACGGAAGACAATGAAAAGACAGTCCTAGCTAGGCGGAATCTAACCCTGAAATAATCAACAATGACCAAGGTACGGAAGTAAGACAATTATCTATTCAATATCAATAAAATGTATGCAAGTTCAAGGAAAGTAAATACGGGTTCTACTAATTCAATGAACCTGTCCTAACCTGTCCCGATTCAATTCAATACAATAACATAAAACGGGTTCAACTAAAGCCCTAGAAACCTGTCCCGAGTTCAATTTAATTCAGTAAGTAGCATACTAATCCAATAGCAAATTCAATACAGTAATTAAAATACAATATGCAGTGAGTGTAAGTGGAGAGACTGGAACAAGACTCGAAAGGAAAGACAAGACATAACTCTGAATCCCGCCTAGCACACCACCTGCAAAACTGAAAAGTGAGGTGTCAGTCTCCACAAGACTGAGCGAGGGGCATAATAATATACAAGCTCAGATAACATGCAAGTCGTAACCTCGGGTAAGGTTTTATAACAGAAAACAAAATAGGTTCAAGAATACTTAGAACTCGCCCGAGATTACAACTATAAGATTAGACACTTCAATCAATTTCAATCAATCAATCAGTGGCCCGGCGAGTGAGGGCAAATCTCCAACCTTTCTCCGGCTGTGTACACTCATTCAGTTATTAAATGATTAGGTGATCAAGAAATCTATTTACAGTGCACAATTAACAGTTTCAGTCCATCCTTCTTCCTCCGAGTGATGGGGGATTGCAAGGCCCCGCCATCCAATCAATCTGGGCAGAGGGTTCATGATTCCCTAAGCCCGGAACTCCTTCCTCCCCTAATCTCCTAGGGGGTTCAGGGGTCATCCCAATTTGTTGAGGATAGCTCAAGAGTTGCCCGTCAGCCCTTGCTTTCACGGCTGGCTCCATACACTACCCTCGGGCCCACGGTGAATAATATACTCGCCAAAACAATCAATCAATCAATACAGTACAATTTCAATAGATCAGTGGAAAATCAATAGAGTTTAGAAAACTATAGATATATAGATACCTTTTGGCCGAAAGTTCACGTGAGGGTTGTAATGGTTCTATGTATCTAGAAATTAAACCTCACCTGACAAGTGACAGAACAAAACGACGTGCAAGAAAGTGTTCACTCGATCGATGATCTCCGCACTGGAGAAGAACTGGACAAGAAAGGAAACAATGTGTACTCGTGAGAGGAGACTCAATAATGATACCAATTACGACGCACGACATTGATATGAAATGGCATGAAAGTTATGGAACGATACATAAGATAATAAGCTAAGTCATGATCATGTCCTTATATGCATTTAAGGGCAATTAAACCAATTAGCACTTACATTCAATAAACGAATTCAATTACATGAAATTATGCAAGGAAAACGATGTAATAATACTTAGACATGCAAAGGAAATCACGAAATAACAATACATGAATAAAGCACGAAAATACACTGAAACAGTGCTGGGAACGGTCTTGCCCAAACTGGGAACGGCCTCGCCCAGCAGCTCCGCTCACGGGAACGGCCGTTCCGGTCCACGCTTGAGCTGGGAACGGCCGTTCCCAGCTCCGCGAACTCCTCCCCGCGGCTCTGTAAAGAAAAGACTGGTATGACTCCTAGGAATGGCCGTTCCCAACTCCAATACCTCACGGGAACGGCCGTTCCCACCTGGTTCGCCCAAAAAGAAGCAGGAACAGCAGCAATGGCGGAAAAGGCACACTCCACACACAAACATAGCCCCATACCACTCCAAAATGCACGAAATTCATACCACGGACCAAGTAAAACACGTAGGTCACATATTTACACGTTAGAACTCGTAAAACGACCTTGATCATATAAAACTCACACCCCGATTACTATTCATAATCTTCCTAAATCATCACATAGACACAAATCCGGGGCACGAAAGGTACATCAAATTAAAGCACATAATGAATAGAGCACGAATCTTACCTTAGGTCGTTAATCAGACGGTTGGATCTCGAAAACCCGAACTTGCAGTCTTAAGGCCAAAATTGGGGATTTTCTTCTCCTCTCCTTCCAAGGCTGATGATTGATCGATCAAAATGGGGAAAAAGGATAAGGCTGGCCCTTGGGGTTGGTCAATCGGGTCGGTAGAAATGGGTAGGGTCAAACGGTATCCGGTCCACCCGAATCGGATTTAAAACGGTTGGGCAATCAAACAGCTTTAGAAAAATAAAAGGTTAAGTATTTAAATCCGAATCACCGAAACGAACTCAATAATAAGGTTGGAATTCGAATCCGAATTCCCTGGCTCAAGGTAGCCACAAAGGCCTCAAAACACCCTAATTAAAATTAGGTTCCTATATTGCAATTATTGGACAATTGAGTCCAAGTACAATTTAAATAAATTTCTAAAGCGAACATAATTAAATAAATTTACACGTTGACACGTTTAACATGCGACGTCACATAAATCACATAATTACTAAATTAAATTCTCTCGTGACGTCGTACCTGACTTGTCGGAAAAACGGGGCGTTACAAAATCGATCCAGATCATCCCTCGACCTCGATGCATCAGCCAGGTACAGTCCCTGGTAGGTCGGATAATCTCTCTCAACCAGTTCATATCGCGATCGTCCGAGCGCAACCTCCCGTTTTTCAAACTCTTGAGAATTCTAAAGAAATTCGAGTGGAACGAAGAATGCGACAGAGCGTTCGATCAATTAAAAGAGTACTTGGCATCTCCCCCATTGCTGGCAAAGCCTAATGTGGGCGAGACCTTGTACCTCTATCTGTCCCTCTCCAACGAAACCTTCAGCTCAGTCTTGGTCGCCATCCGAGATCGGAAACACCTACCAATCTACTACCTAAGTAAGATCCTGCACGGCACGGAACGAAACTATCTCGAGGTCGAGAAGTTTGTATTCGCCCTCATGCATGCTGCTCGGAAGCTACGCCCATACTTCCAAGCACATCCCATAATCGTCTTGACAGATCAAGGACTTTAAAAAATAGAATCAAGAGAAAGCACTAGAACCGATGGTTGTAAGATCCGCGCCCCTCAAACAGGTCCTGTCCAAACCCAATGTGTCGGGTCGAATGATTAAGTGGGCGATCAAGTTGAGTCAGCATGACATCACCTATCAACCTCGAGCCGTCCAACAAGCCCAAGTTCTGGCTGACTTCTTAGTCGAAAAGAACACCAGTTCGATGGAGATCGTTTCTACCTCACCAAGCTGGACCATTTACACGGTTGGCTCATCGACCTCTCAAGGAGAGGGAGTGGGTATATCCCTTACAAGCTCGGATGGACTCCAGATCGATTTCACCATTAAACTCGATTTTAAAGAAACGAACAACGAGGCTGAGTACGAAGCGCTTATGGCCGGACTAAGGTACGCCACGAAAAACAAGATCGATAAGCTAGCTGTAGTAACTGACTCTCAGCTCATCGCCGGCCAAGTCAATGGCACGTACGAAGCTCGGGAAGAATCCATGGCAGCGTATTTCAAGATGGTGAAAGAGCTAGCCTCCAAGTTAAAAGAATTTAAAATCGAACAGGTCCCTCGCGAAGAGAACGACCAAGCTGATGCCCTGTCAAAGCTGGCAAATGGATTCCAAAGAACAAAAGACGCGACCATCTCTTTTGTGGTCTCGGGGGGCCGAGCGATCGACGAAGGAAAGGTCGAAGTCGCCGCCATCGATCCGGAAGAACCCTGTTGGATGGACGATCTGATAGCTTACCTAAAAGACGGTATACTGCCCCAAAATTGAACTGAGGCCAAAAGGGTCAAATATCGATCTCTGCTCTACATGATAGATCGCGAAGGCAGGTTGTTCAAAAAGTCCTTCACTGGACCCCCTTTGAGGTGCTTATGACCTAGCCAAGCCCAAGATGTCCTAGAGGAAGTCCACGAGGGATGCTGCGGAAATCACTCCGGAGGTCGAGCTCTAGCTCGAAAGATCTTAATGAGTGGGTATTTCTGGCCAACTATGGTGTGGGACGCAAAACTCCACGCTAGGAAATACCCCAAGTGCCAAAGACACGACAACCTAATCCATACGTACCCGGCATTCATGATCCCGGTCGACGTCTGTTGGCCCTTCGACCAGTGGGGGATCGACATCATCGGTCCCTTCCCCTTGGCACCTAGGTAGAAAAGGTTTGCCATAGTATGCGTCGAGTACTTCTCAAAGTGGGTTGAGGCCGAGGCGGTCCCCAAAATTACTGATGCAGTGATAAGAAATTTCCTCTGGAGGAACATAATCTGTCGTTTTGGGGTTCCGAGGGTGCTCATCTGTGACAATAGTCCTCAATTTCGATCTGAGAATACTAAGAGCTATTGTCAAGACCTCGGGATCGACCTCAGATTCACTACTGTTGGTCATCCACAAGCAAATGGCCAAGCTGAAGTCACCAACCGAATCATTATTCAGAATCTCAAGACCCGCATTGATGCAAAACTGGGGGCGTGGGCGGACGAGCTCGACGGTGTACTATGGGCTTATCGAACTACCCCACGAACAGCCACTGGGCAAACCCCGTACTCTTTGGTTTACGGATCTGAAGCCGTGATCCCATCGGAGCTCTTACATTAAACAGCTCGCGTATCACAGTACCAGTTCGACCAAAATTCAGAGATCAGAGATGAAGATCTAGATGTGATCGAAGAGAGCAGAGAGCGTGCCTATCAGAAGCTCAAACAGTACAAGGCAGCAGCTGCTCGATCATACAACAAACACGTGAAGCCCAGATCATTTCAGATCGGCGACCTAGTGTTGAAGAAGGTCGAAGTCCTATAGCATGTCGAAAAACTCGAGCTTAACTGGGAAGGACCCTATCGCGTCATGGAGATCGGGAAGAACATGGCTTACCGGCTTGAAGACATGGCCGGGAAACAATTACCCAGACCCTGGAACGTGCACAACTTGAAGAAGTTTGACACTTAGTCTTCAAATTATTTCAAATTGTAACGATTACAGAGGTCGAATTCACCTTAGAATCGCCCTCTAATCAGTGAACTAATATACATGTTTTTGGGATGGCATCCGATTAGAATCAACCCGTGATCCCACGCCAGCTTACTATCCCCTCGATTAAGCGCTCATTCGACCTACGATCATGAGTCGAGGAGGAAGCGAGCCCCCCCAGCATCATTGCGTTAGAGATCGAGATCCAAAGGGGTCCTCTTAAGACCCGAAGAGATCCTAATAATCCTAACACATGCTTAAAATTCCAAGGAGATCGATTTCGGCCCGACGAGAATATCAAAAGATAAACGGTTCTTAGCTCACATTTTGGGTTTAGGAAATCGAGATCCAACGAGGTCTTCTAAGACCCAAAGAGATCCTAAAAATCCTAACATCGTTAGAGATCGAGATCCAGTGAGCTCGTTTTAAGACCCGAAGAGATCCTAAAAATTCTAACGTATCTAATGCTTTCAAATCTCCATTAGAGATCGAGATCCAATGAAGTCTTCTATGACCCAAAGAGGTCCTAAAAATCCCAACGCACCAAATGATCCAGAGATCCTAGAAGATCGATTTCGATCCAATGAGATCCAGAGATTAATGATGATCTCCAAGACTAATAATCCAGAGATCCAAGGAGATCGATTTAGATCCGATGAGATCCAGAGAGGTCGCCAAATCCTTAAAAAAAAAAAAAAAAAAAGCTAACGCATCTTAGAGATCGCAATCGACCCGACGAGAATGCAGCAGGTGGTAGAACGGCTAAGGAAAAATACGAGCACCCAATGAGACTAGATAAGCATCCAAACGAGATCGAGAGCGTAATTCACCTATCGATCCGAACGCGATAAAAATCTAGCTAACAGAAGGGGCAAGCTAAATCGAGATCGACAAACCACACGCATGCCAAATCGAATAAATACTCAGCTTGCAAAGTAAAAGGAAACACAAGTATGGGAAATTTGAATGCATTCATGTGAATATCGATCTCCAAAATCAAAGGAGATCGATTATACCTAGCGCATCGAGCTCACCACGCGACGTGGCTCGATAGGCAAAGTGTTCAAAAAAAAAGCAAACAACAAAAATAAACTACAAGTATTCACCTAGCTACAGCCCGGCTAGTAGGTTGAATTGAAGGTTCTAAAAATCAAGTATAGATTAATCGAGCTAGACAGGAGCAGAGGTTTCCCTATCAGATCGGATTCGCGGCCTGTCGAACTCACGGATAGATAGAAGAAGGTGCTCCACCTCGACCGGCTGTGGTAGTTCGCACTCCACCCGGCTCTTTGATCTTTTGGCCTTAGCAATTTCAATGGCATGGACATACTTATGGGTCGCCCAATTGATCTGAACGGGCTCTTCTTCCTCCTGCTGCTCAGTTGCTCCGGGATCGGCTAGGAGAGGGCCAATTGTGTTGAAATTGAACTCCGGAGGGAAGATGTTTTGGGCCTTGAGCTGGTTCACACAGATTTGGAACCCTTCTGCCAGATCGCCCTCGCCCACGATCAGGCTCGCCTCTTCAAAACCCGGGCCTTCCATGAACTCCCGTACTGCATAATGCTCGATCTCGAGCTTATACCGCTGCAGGTCGGAGACAGCCTTCTGGATCCTCGATCGGGCGAGGTCGAAAACCTCTTGTCTACCCGCTTCCTTTGAAGCAGCCTCAACATCCCCAAGCTGCGTGGCAAACTCCTCCCTCATCCTCGCCAGTTGTTGCTCATGGTTCTTCTCCGCCTTCGCAAGGGCCTCATGGGAACTCTGAAGCTGGGCCTCCATTGTTTCCTTCTCCTCAGTCCGAACCCTTTTCTCCTCTCTAGGTTTGTGGAGATCGTCCTCGAGCTGCTGAAAAGCCTCAGGATTCATCGAAGCGAGTTGGGCCTTACCCATTTGGTACTTCTCCTTGTACTTGAGTTTACCGGCCTTAAAGACCTCCGCCTCCTGGATCGAATTGACCAGCACAAGAAGAACGTCCTGAGAAAGCAACAGACAGATCGATTAGCAACAAGCAGATCGATCAGTAGCAAGCAAATCAATCAGTTACAAGCTCGTCGATCAGCCTCACGTAGATCGGCGCGAACGAGCACCTAACCAAAAAAAAAGAAGATAAAGTACTTACACAGAAGATTCCACGAGCAGCTTTGGCCCTCTTTTGATCCGCCGATCTGGCTCTGGAAAACTTTCTTTGTTCGTCAATGATGGAGCCGGTGTTGAACAGAGCTGACAGGAGATCGATATCCGGAGTGCCAAAGGCCAGGGCGCACTTCGAGCCATCCGGTTTTTCCAGCTCGAGCCCAGCCGGCCACTGTGGAAGCGGGGTCGTGGGGAAGTCCATCAGCTGGGCCTCCTCATCTGAATCCTCAGATTCCTCCACAGGTCGATTTGTTTCAATGAAGGGCCTTTTCCCAACACCATGCCTTGCCTGAACAAACTGGGCATAAGGGTCAATGGCTTCATCAAAATAAATATCTAAATGATCTAAATTTATATCGACCTCTTCCTGACCCCCTGAAGGCCCAGCCAGATCGACGTACTCCTGGCCACGAACTGGCTGCGCCGCTACGTCCTGCTCGACCTGGGGAGCGCCTTGATCATGCAGCTCCTTTCTGAACCTCTCCTGATGAGCTTGTTGTGCCTCAGGAAGGGCATTGAGAATCGAGCGGGCGGCATCGACCACGAGCTGCATCTCAGCAGCTGAAGCCTCCCTCTGACGCCGTGCCCTCATCAGTGAAGCTCGAGACATGATTAGCACACGAAGATCTGCAGATCGAATAAAACCAAAATTAGATTGATAATAATGAGAAGAAAATTCACAAGTTTAAAAGGGAACTTGATAGAGGTGGGGTCCGGTCGAAGTAGGAGCATACCAAGACAGAAGTTCCTCCGACGGTTCCCAAGGATAATGCCCGCTTCGACCAGATGCCCCGTCCTCGTCAGGTTCGTGTGGTCAAGAAGGCCCAAGCGAGGAAGCAGATCGAAATGGTCGTGGAGCCAGGAGGTCGATCTAGTCGGAAGACGCTTCGGATCATCAGAGCCCCAAGTAGTTCGAAACGAGGGGGTGACAGGAAGGTCGACAAAGAAGAATTTGGACTTCCAGTCCAACCCATGCGACGTCGATGGGATCAATACCATCTTCCGGTTGGGCTTCGATTGAAGGTTAAAGTAACCAGGGCCAGACTTTCCAGCACTATTCAAAGTAAAAAACTCTTCGAAAATGACACATATTGAATCGGACAAGGAGATCGGAAATGATCCGCGGCAAAGGGAGACGCAGGCCATACTTCACTACATGGTAATACAGCCCAATCGATCTCGGCCTCAGAGGATTGCCCACAGTCTCCCCAGTCACAGGCATTCGAACCACATACTGGGGGCCCAAACCCAGCTTTCTCACCACTTTCGCAAACTCCGTAGGGGTTATCTTTATTGCCCTCTGCGTCACATAGGTTAGAGTGCGGTAGACATGGCGTGGCTACTCCACCACCGGAGGATTCACCTGCTCTTGAACCTCTTCTTCTTCCTCGACCTCCTGCGCCTCCGGCTCGTCCACCAATCTCATCGGACCCCTCCTTCTCGGGGTCGAAACGGGCCCCGCGATTGACCATACCACCCGACCCTGTGAGTGACTCAAAACTCGCATCCGAAAGCGGGGGGACATTCTGATCGACCTCCCGCTCGGGGGAAGGCGTAAAAGCGGCTTCACCCGAGCCCATTCTCGCTTCGATCTGACCACGGGCCATAAGAAGAACGGAGAAGAAACGACGGAATTACCTTAAAAGAGCGATCGAACTGACTTCAAGAGACGCACGCAAGGCACTCAGATTGGAACAGCTCGAGACTCTGGGTGTGAGAATACTGAAAATGGGAAAAGGGTGGTCTCCTATTTATAAGAGATGAAAAAGTAACGTCTCGAAATACGAAGCGATGCCATAATTACCCCGGACACGCCACCCCCCTCAAAGGTCACGTCGCATTAAATGCGGCGTCGGATCGATAAACTCAAAAGTCGCGCCTCATTATTAAAGCGGCAACTCGATTACAACGGTCACGATGGTTCCCCTACCCAATGCCAGATCGATGAAATTACCACTGCGAAATTTCACACTGGTAATTTGGGGGGCCTCTGACATGGCATGATAATACAAGAACACGTGGCACGCCCACGTAGGCGCCACGTGGACCCACGCCAACCTGAAAAACCAAAAAATAGCCTTTTGGACAAATCATCAGATCGATATCAGGCCCTCAGATCATCAGATCTACATGAGGACGTCAGATCGATTTACATATTGCCCGATCATCAGATCGATCTGCCCTCTCCTATGAGGAAACCCAAGCAATATTAAGGATCCCGGAAGGCAATATCGATCTCCAGATCGATTACATACGTCACCGGACACCCGAATACTGTAAAGCACTCCTGTCGGGACACGTGTGACCTTCTCATTCTCTAGGACAGGCATACTGCCGAGCATTCAATGCCCGCCAGTCCCAGTCTTTACCCAAAGAGGAATAAGGTACAATCGATCTCATTTTTGCCAGCTCCATCGTCCGACAGCCAGATTGACGATTGGCAGCACCATTAATGCACACTTGCAGTACACGCATTACTGTGTTATTTGGCCAAGGCTATAAATACTCGCCCCTTGAACAATAGTTGGTAAGCCTTTACTCCGCATTAGATTGCATTTATTCTCTCTCTAAAGAGCTCCATTACTGACTTGAGCGTTGGAGTGCCAAACTTGGGCAAAACCCCAAGTTCCCCAACCTGGTACTTAGCTCATGTGTGTTAGTGCTTTTAGGTCGATAAAGAGCCCACTTAAACAAATTCTTGACTGATTGACCCAGATTGACCACGTCAGATCGACCAGATTTGAGCCAGATCAAAAGGTATGCTTCAAAGTTTTTGTATTTCAAGTTCAAGCATTCATCTTCCTACATCCTTTAATCCTTCAAGGTACGTATGAAATATGTTCTTCTCATTCTTCTCCTCTTTATTTTGAGGTTCTTTTCATGGGGTTTGAATGTGTGTATATGATTTATGGCAAATGAACTGCAATGTCTGTGGTTCTTGGAAAATGGTCTTTAGGTTAGAATAAATTGTATTAGATGTCTCTTATGTATTCAATATGAAGTTTATTGCATGAATTTTGTGTTTGAAGAGTTAGGTGGTTGGAGTTTTTAACAGTTCCATTAAAGGAGGTTAAAGCTTTGGTGGTTTTGGGGTGTTAAGCATGTGTTGTTGTGTTTCACTGTCCCTGATGTGGCATAATGAATGTTGTATAATCATTCGCAAGCTTTTAGACGTGTTGTTGTTGCCTTTGGAGGGGTGGCATAGCCACTCTGTGATAATCTTCTCTGAACCCCCAATTTTCTGATACTTTTAGAACGTCCCACGGCACGAAGAACTTTTGAACTGTTTTGTCCCATGGTTGTGGGACACAGTAGGAGACATTCTATTCTGGCCCCCAAGGCTAGAGAAATTCTAAACAATTTTATTCCCAAGCCTTGGGACTTTGCGAGAAGACTTTCTATCAACGTCCCACGGCCGTGGAAAGTTACCTTTATTTTTCTTCCCACGTCGTGGTCTTGCTTTCCTTCATGATTGGTTTTGACTTTAACGTTATTTTTGTTCTTACTTTTTGTATTTTCCTAATGTGTCATTCTATGTTTGTTTGTATGTGAATGATCTTGTATGTTGTCGTGTGATTTCAATTGATATCAAAGGTGCTCAAATGTTCTTATATGCCATAATCACGCATTATACTCTTATGAATATCATAAATTACAATCATTGCACACATACATGCATTCAAGGTATTCATAAGTATCGTCGTGCACCTTTAATTTAGTTCATATTTGAGTTTAAATCATGTCTTGTGTTTGGTTTATACGTACAGAGGTATTCCAAAATTCCATCTGTCATTTTTGTATTTCAATTTTATACTTGTCTCTAGCTATTAAACACATTTTTTTTTTACATTCTTTAATATAGTTTCATATATTTTCTCTTTATCTTTAGTTGTACAATTTCATGGGACATAGTTCTAGCCCCCATTGTTTTCCCTGACCTTGGGACTTTGCGGGAAGACTTTCTATCAACGTTCCACGGTCATGTGACGTATGTCACCTATATTTTTCTTTCCAGGTCATGGTTTTGCTTTCTTTAACTCATTTTAACTTTAACCTCGTTTTTGTACATACTTGTCGTACGTTCCTAATGTACCATACTACATTCATATGTATATGAATGATTTTATATATGTTACCGTGTGATTTCAATTGCATATTAAATGTGCTCGAATGTTCTTATATGTCATAATCACGCATCATACTCTTATGAATATCGTAAATTATAATTATTGCACGCATACATGCATGCAAGGTATTCATAAGTATCGTCGTGCACCTTTTAGTTCATATTTGAGTCTAAGTCATTTGTCTTGTGTTCGGTTTGTACATAGGTATTCCAAAATTTCATCTGTCTTATTGTATTTCATTTTTATACTTTTCTCTATCTATTAGACACATTTCTTTTTTACATTCTTTAATATAGTTTCATATATTTTCTCTTTATCTTTAGTTGTACAATTACGTGGGATATAGTTCTGGTCCCCATTGTTCCTTGGCCTTGGGACTTTGCGGAGGGACTTTCTATCAACATACCACGTTCGTGGGACATCACCTATATTTTTCTTCCCAGTTTGTGGTTCTGCTTTCCTTCATACCTCATTTTAACTTTAACCTCGTTTTTGTGCTTACTTCTCATACATTTCTAATGTACCATACTATGTCTGTATGTATGTGAATGATCTTATATATGCTACCACGCGATTTCAATTGCATATCAAAGGTGCTCGAATGTTCTTATATGTCATAATCACACATCATACTCTCATGAATATCGTAAATTACAATAATTGCATGCATACATGCATTCAAGGTATTCATAGGTATAGTCGTGCGCCTTTTGGTTCATATTTGAGTTTAAGTCATATATCTTATGTTCGGTTTGTACAGGGGCATTACAAAATTCTATTTGTATTTTTATATTTCATTTTTATACTCATCTCTATCTATTAAATTTATATTTTCTTTTTTACACTCTTTAATATATAATTTCATATATTATTTTTTTACACTCTTTAATATATAATTTCATATATTTTCTCTTTATCTTTAGATGTACAATGAAGTAATATCATTTTTATCAATCAATAAGTACTAATAAATTTGAATAGTAAAAATATACATTTTAGTAGAACATGGTAAATATTTGTCTTTATATTATTAATTTTATTTTTAAATATATAAAGATCTTATAATATAACTTATAGTTAATGTATTAATTTTAGAAAGAATCGTTATTATGATATTGTATATGGGCTTTTATAGATTAAAAGAGTTTTATTTATAACTTATTAAGGAATTTTATTTTTACTAAAATAAGTATTTTTAAAAAATTTAAAAATAATAATAATATTTAATATGAATTAACGAAGTCACCCTCAAGTTTAATATTATTAAAAGTATTATCATGAGAAAATACAATTTGCATTGTGTTTCTTGTATTTTTAGAATTGATAATATGACAATGCTTTTTAATAAGTTGCACGGTTTTTTACTTTTTTTCTCCTAAACTAACATACGAGATTGAAGATTTATTAGTTTAGTTGAGATAGTTAGAATAATATTAGGATTAATTTATTCAAAAGTTTATAGAAATATAATCATATAGTGTTTTATAATTAGAGAAAGACTTATACAATTAAATTTTATTAGAATTAGATAAATATAATTAGGAGTTCGATTAGAATGAGATATCCTGAAACAGTATTTATGTATCAAATTTATAATTTACAAAATTACCCTTAGCTGTATTTTATTGAAACTCTTATAATGAGGGTATTTCGGACGATTAAAAAGTTTTAAAAAACCAAAAACCTAACTCGTACTTTTATAATAAAATAAATAATATAAATAATTATTATGTTGGAAATTGTATAATCTAACTTGATTTTGTCGTCTGAGCTCCAGGGGCTCTAAAAGAAAACAATAGCTGGAATTAAAACAAATATTATATCTTTTTCTAAATATATCACTAAGAAGTTTTAATTTGATGAAAATTAATTAAGAAATTTTAACATAAAAGCAAAAGAATATTCGAACAAATTTACACACAACTTGCTTAGCTCCTAATATGACTACTATACGTGCATTTATTTGTTAATTTCACTGCATCTACTATAATTTATTATGTGACGCGTGCCGCATAAATTCGAGCTTTTGAATAATTACACCAATAGCTTTTTTTTTTTGTTTTTTTTTCAACTCCACCAATAGTTTCGATTGCCCTTTTTCTTTTTTATTAAGACCAACTCCCCCGAGGCTTAACATCAACCAGAATCAAGCGAAATCAAATCAGAAATAAATAACGGAAGAACCAACGCAAGTCGAAAGTGCATTTCTAGCTAACTTGTGGACTACTCCATTATAAGAGAACCAAAACTCTTCAAAAGAAGAAGAGTAATTGGCTAAGATGTCCGCCACTAAATTACCAACTGTAGAGAAATCGTGCTCGCCACTCTTCAAGCGCACCAAATTCGAACAATCCCCTTCCAGCACAACCTTCTTCCACCCAAAGTAGGGGTGAGCAAAACCGGAATCGAAACTGAAAACCGAACCTAATCGAAACCGAACCGACGCTAACCGAATCGAACCGAACTCCTTTCGGTTCGGTTTTGGTTATTAGTTTTTTATTTTTTCGATTTCGGTAAAATTTTCGGGTTTTACTGAAAAGTCGAACCTAGGTAAGTGAATAACGCTTTTTAAGTTTAGGGATTAAGGTTTGCACTTTTATTTTTCCTTCCGTTTTTAGTTTCGGAGAATAGGGGTTTATTTTATTCTCTTCCATGTTTGCAAGTTTGACCTAACCCCTAAATTATCACCTCCACCAAGTTCGCCACCATCCAAACCCATAGGACACGATCTATTGCTTTGTTCCTGCGGAGAACTTGCTCTGTTCTGTCCCAGATACAAAATCGGAAGGGTTGTTCCCAGATACCCGAACTCCTCCCCCAGCGTCTGTAAAGCATTCATGGTTTTGGCCCTTGGGAACTATCCTTCCCAACTCTAGTACTAACCGGGAACGGCCGTTCCCATTTTCGGAAGTGACGTCATAAAAATCCGCAAAGAGCCGTTCCCATGTTAAAGCAGGGGCGGGAACGGCTGTTTCGGACTGGTTCGAAAAGCAAAACTAGACAGAATCGTTACAGAAGCAGGGGAAGGCTTGAAATGGCAAAAAATGGCCATTTCCAACAACAAACATAACACCAAGTATAAAATTATGCATAAAATTCATATAAATCACTTAGAACATGTTTGCACTCATATAACTCAAAATTATCAACAATCAAAGCTATATTCATATTCACATTTTCAAGCTTGACATGGAGCGTTAATGGCAACAAGCTATAAACTCAACTACCAATTGATTTCTTGCATTCATTACAACTCATACAACATGTAGAACACATTTATGAAGTCAAATTTCAAATAGAACAATAATATATCACATAATCTCCATTTTAGCTAAACCCTTACTATTCACATGGTTGATCATACATATTCATACACTCCACCAAAAATGAAGATTCAAGTATATAAATGAAGAGCACAACGTAGGGATTCCGTAGCTTACCTTGGCTCGCGAAAAGATGGAGTATCGAGGGAGATATGAGCTCTTGAATCCAAAAGTGAACTTGAGGCCTTGGTTTCTTCTTGGGGCTGACCTGCTGCTGCTTCTCACGTAAACATGAGAAGGAAAAGAAGAGGGGGTTCAACCTTTAAGGCTGAACCGGTTCAGTTTAGGGCCAAGGGTTCGGTTCAAGGTTTTCCTGTCCGGTTGGACCGGTTTTTAAAAGGTATAAGGTCCAAACGGCTTCCGGAAAATATGGAATCAATTCCATTGAATCCGATTCGTCGAATCGAGTGCAATGGCGGTGTCAGAATTCGAATCTAAATTCCCAAGCTCATATTAGTTCAAACGAACCCAAAACCACCTAAATATAATTAGGTCCAAAACTAACAAGAAATTACAAATAGGCCCAAGTCCTATTTCAATTAAATTCCAACAATTAAAAACAAATTACAATTAAGTTCATAAATCATATTAATTCATATAATTCAAGTATAAATAGAATTAAGGCATAAAATAAGAATTAAATCACATAATGACGCCATACCTGTACGAACTGCAGAACGGGGTGTCACAAAAATATCAGCAAAACTATTTTTTATACTTTGCCAATTGAACTATTAATTTTTTAAAACTTTACCACCTGCATTGGAAACCTACCAAAATACCATCACTATAGGCATTATTTGTCCTTATATTCATTTGACATATTACAAAAGAAGATATTGAAAACGGGTCTTTGTTAAAAACATAATAAAATATATTAAATTAAATAAAATGGTATACAAGCTGAGATTTTATTTTTAATCATCTTTATTAGTGTCTTTATATATGACATAACATGAGATGGCACGGCCCCGCCTGACCACATGGCACGGGCCGTCTAACCACATGGCACTTTCTTGATGCAACACGTGGCTGTCTAATACAATCCATTGACCGTGCCTATCCGACCTCGAGGTCGAAAGTAAGCCCAACTTCTTTGGGGTTAGATGGGACACAATCGACCCTTAGATCGAGGATGTCGCTCGATGAGTGGCCTTGACCCTTGATAGTTCTATATATAGGTGATCATGTGGCCACTAATTATTCTTACAGTCAGTGATTGACTATATGTTAAATGTATCGAAATAGTGCACCAGTTCTTAGTATTAACACGTTACACGGTGACGGTCACCATTCCGCTGCTGCGAGTATAAAATACCCCCTTATTTATTCCGGCAGATAAACATATTTATTACACAATCATATTCGACCTCATATTTGCTCCTTTTAGACAACTCCCAATTAAGCAGTTTTCCAAAATTACAAATTATTGAGTGATCGATCGGCTTCTGGCTTGAGCCCTGCTCTTCGGAATTTGGTTTGATCATAATTAATTTAATAAATTCATAAAAGTCCGATTCAGATATATAACGTATCAAATTTTTTATATTCATATTCAGTTTAGTATTTTGGATTACGATTATTTAGATATAATTCATCTATTTTTTTTTTTAGAAATGTTAAAATTTCATGGGACTGAAATCAGATCCGATTAGACTAAAAGTTTTTCAGGTATAAGGAAATTTGTTTGGGAAAAAATCTCAGGGGCCTCATGTGAGAAATAATTATCAAATTACCTCCATCTTAAAAATTAAATAGCATATCAAGTTTTTAGAAAAGAAACATATTTACCCCTCGCATAAGGATGATCACGTTGACTGCATTGTTTATTCCACTTTTTCTTACTTTTTTTTGAAGTTTAAAGCATATTTTATCCTTCTTTAATGTTTAAATGAATGAGTTTAAAATCTATTTTACACCTCCTTCATATTTTCTTGCTGACATGGCATGATTTGGAGCCTAGATTGAGGAGTTTTTTGCTAACTCATTTATAAAACTTACATGACTGTTCACATGCAGGTTGAGGTGTCAATTACAAAAAAATAAAAAAAATATATATACCTATCAAACAAAAAACAAAATATGCATATTCAGAAAAATACAAAAAAAAAAAAAAAAAAAAAAGTTCTTCTTCTCCGGCAAGGAGGTCGCCACCCACCAGCACCACCAACCACCAAATTCATCTCCACCATCACCCCGCCCCCACCCTGCCTCCATCTCATTGCATTTAGAGCTGAAATTCATCATCTCGCTCCACTAATAGATAACAGAACATGATCCCTGATGCTATCATATCCCACACTTGAGCTATTACCTTCACCATTTGCAAAGCTATTCAATCCATCACCAAGCAAGTATTCCATCTCTTCTTCATGGTGTTCATTTCTGGCCCATGAGTGCTTCTCTCCAATTCTCAAACCTTCTAATTCCATTGCCACTTGTTTCATGCAAGGCCTATCATCCCCCTTAACATTCAAACACCCTTCCGCAAGCCTAAAAACTTCAATTATTTGATCCCTATTCCAATCTTCCAAAACATTTTCATCAAGAATTTGGAATAAGCAGTCTTTCTTTAACATAGAGAGGAAGAAGTTAGCCAAACTCTTCTCATCCTCCGGTTTATCAAAGCTTATTGCCTTCCTCCCCGTTAATAGCTCTAACAATACGACCCCAAAGCTATAAACATCACTCTTCTCAGTCAACTGGTTCGTTTGCATGTATTCAGGATCCAGGTAACCGAATGTACCTTGCACCATAGTGGACAACTGAGTGTGGTCTAAAGGAACCAGTTTTGAAGCTCCAAAATCCGACACTTTGGCTGTAAAAGTATGGTCTAAGAGGATATTATCCGACTTCACATCTCTATGAATGATAGGAGTAGCAGCGGCAGAGTGTAAATAAGAGAGCACACCAGCAGTTTCTGCAGCAATTTTTAAACGCATTTCCCAATTGAAAAGACGGGCCTTTGCCTGATTGTGTATGTGCGATGTGAGTGTGCCATTATTGATGAACTCGTATACGAGAAGGGGAACTTCTGTTTCTAAGCAACAGCCGAGGAGTCTAACTACATTTCGATGGTTTATTTGGGAAAGAACAATCACCTCATTGATGAACTGCTCGATTTGGTTTGGATCAACTCTTTTTGATTTCTTGATGGCGACTGTTCTGTTATCTGATAATACGCCTTTGTATACTGTGCCAAAGCCTCCTTGGCCTATGATCATACTGTCGTGGAAGTCATTGGTGGCCTTTTGCAGCTCAGATGAACTGAAAATTTTAACCATATTTGGCGATCTCTCACTTGTGTTGAGTTTCTCTTGTAACAATGAGCCACCATTTTGAAGAAAAAAAGTTTGCTTCTTTTTGTTCGAACTTCTTCTCTTGTGTTCCAAGTACAAGAAGCATGCAGCCAGTAACAGAGCAACGACCCCAAGAGAGACCCCTGTTATATTTTAAGAATTAAGGAAGAATGGTAAAAAAAATATGAGTAGCGTTAATGATTATATTCACAATAATATTAATTGTTTCCTCTGAAATTTTTTTTTTTGAAATTCTTTTTAAAAAAAGAAAAAGGACTTCAGGAGGAAAATATTAATATTAAGTACCATTAGGGATAATTACGAACAACCCCTAAAGTATAGAGAAAATACGAATTTCTCCCTAAAATTTGAAAAATTACGAACCACCCCCTAAGTTTTACTTTCTCTTTTTTAAATTGTCTCATTCGTTAGTAACGGTGTTAAATTTTGATGACGTCAGACAAAATTATTTTTAAAAATTCCAATTTTACGTTTAGGGGGTATATTGTAATATACTAAAAATATGATGATATATTTGTAATGTTAGTTAAATTTAAGTTTTTTAATTTAAAAATTTATAATTTAATATAATATTTGATGGGGTCTGATCTAAGGTGGCAAACACCAACACTTTATAATTTGTTTGTGTGGGAAACAGGAGTTGGACAACTCAAATGATGATGGCCGGAGAAGATGGATTCCACCTGCTAGGAACAAACACACAGTCAGAAGGCCAAGCCGGGGGAATGGGGGGTTAGACCCAGTTTGGCTCTCCGATGCTCAAGTCAGATAGTGGATGAAGATGAAGTATGTAAACCAGAGCTTGAGAGAATGAAGCTTGCTTACAGAGCATGTGTGAGATCTGAGTATTTATAGTTGAGGGTCAAGGCCCTTTTGGTACTTGTTATCATGTGGTCCTGCATTGATGTTGCCCTAGACACGTGGCGCAATAAGGAGTCTTTGAAAGGGATCACCTTCAAAAGCTTGTGAAAAGGTTGGTGGCGACAACAGTGGCAGGTGTGCGGGCATGTACTATGTGTACTTTTTGGGTTGTTACCGCGGGCCAAGCACGCTCGGGTTTGGATAAGGGCTTTGTGGGCTCGCTTGGTCCGAGGGGACGCCTGGGCCAAAAGCATGATCATGAAGAGAATAGCTTTGCCCTTGTGATGTTAGGGGAGTGCTCTGGAGGGCCAGTTTGGGAGCACTCCCGAGGGTTGAGCGAAGTCTGTATCTAAAACCTTGTTCATATGTTCGGGAAGGCCAAGGTCCCTTGTGAAGATGGGATGGTCATTTCCTCGAGGAGAAAACTCGATCGCGAGGGAAAGGCTGAAGTGTCCTTAACGCGCCACGCTGTGATGTGAGGATTGGGCCACGTGCCGCTTACACGTCACGAACGTAATTTATCCCCATCATTTTGCCCCCCAATTCTGTAGTTCACAGTAATGTGGACTGCAGAGTTCAAAAATTTATAAATCTCGAGGGTCATTCCTTGGCGGGGAAGTTTTACGCTCGAGGATACTGTACTGAGACCACATTTAATGCAGTCTTTTCACTCTGACCGCTCGAAATGTCAGGCATTTAATGCTGCTGGGGCGAGTGGGTGCGCCTTTTGAGGAAACAGTGAGGGAGATTGAGGATATGGCAAGCTCTGGTTCTCCCTCCCACAATCCTACCCCACATCATGAAACAATGGGGGAAATGTTTGGTGAAGCCAGAGACGAAGATCTCGGTGCTGCGGTGTTAGCCATGGGGAGAGGAATCCCAGTGGGGTTGATCATCTCTTTGAAGAGATGGACTTGGTAATGGAGGCAGAACGTCAGGGTGTTACATTGCCCTTGACGGACAGTTCCATCAACCCTCAACGAAATACGGTGACTGTAGCCGTTCCGGGCCCTGCTCAGGAGGAGGTGGCCGGACCTTCAGAGGAACCCCCTGCCAAGCGCAGAAAGAGGACTAAGAAATCCGCTAAGGGAGAAAGCTCTAGCATGCAGGCCACTGAGAGGACCCCTGATGAGATTCAGAGCACCATATCCATTGGGGATTTGGTTACAATGAGGGCTCCAAGATATTGGGACGAGCGATTTACATATCGGATACCAGTAGCTCACGAGAGGGCTAATAACCTACCCCTCAGAGAGATGGCAGTGTATAGGGATGCAGTAGAGGCAAGAGGGTTAAGATTTCCAATATTTGTTCCAGTGGCGAGTATTCTAAACTGCTTGAACCTGAGCCCATCCCAAATTGTTCCAAATGGCATAGTACTCATCAATGCCTTTGTAATCTGGATGAAGTGTAATAGAAACGAGCCCTTGATCCATAACTTTAATAGCCTTTTTCAGGTGGCCTGCTCACCACGTTCATCCCCGAGGGTGGGCTTCTACTATGTTCAAGGAAAATCTAATTTGAGATAGATAGATGCACCCTCGACGTCGTATGGCACTGAGTGAAAGGAGAAATTCTTTTTTTGTGAGGGCCCCCGAGGGTGATGATTTCGGTGTCCCAAGAGAGTAGGTTATCCATGGAGAGGGGCCTCTCGTAAAGTCCCGTTTAGAGCCCCTATTCCCTTTATCATGGGCTTAGGATTTGGCCCTCGCGATGAGAAATGCGGGTTAGCTCATTAGAGCCAAAGAATTGATAGATGATGAAGAGATGCTATTCCTTTGCGGGCTCATGGATGATCCTGACATGATTGCTAACCCGCCTGCTTAGAACTTGGAAAGAGATGGTTAGATTCTAGGAAGTTAACTTTAGATAGGATCACTAACTTAGTCCCTTGTAAATCTTGATCAAGGAGGTCTGACCCTCGTTTTCTTCTTTTCTTTTCTTCTTTGCAGGCGCTAGCATACTGATGGCAGGCAGAGGTGGCATGCGTAATATGGCAGCTCTTCTGGATGGTCGGGGGCGCCCCCAAAACCAACCGTAACAACAACAACAACAGACTCAACCGCTGCCAGGCCATATGGGCGGTGGTCGAGGAGATGGCCGTGGAGGAGAAAGCTCAAGTAACCCTGGAAGGGGACGAGGGGAAGGCCATGGGGCCACTCCTTACACCAGAATTGTCCCTCGCCCGGGGGGCAACATCACTCCAGGAGACGGGGACCGACCCTCCAAATCGGTCCCAACGAGAGTCGAGGGTAACGCTTGGGTGTTGTCATTAGGGAAGTCCAAGGGGACCAATCTCCTCTATCCAGAAAGAGGAATAGATTCCCTGATTCCGTTCCTGTAATAGGGAAGGGGAAAGAGGTGTTGATAGGCGAGCCTGGGGAAGGCAAAACCTTCTCGTTTGAGGAGGAGCATATATGGGCCTTCGGGCGTGTCAGGAACAATTCATACCAAAGAGCCCCTTCCTCAGGCCCCACTTTGCTGGTTGACTGCCCTTTTATGAGGAACCTGGTGTAAGGGATCTTCAAAAGACTGCAATTCAAGGGTGATCATAGGAAATGGTTCGCCCAGAGCACAAACCAGGTGGTGGAAGATCTCTACCACGCCCTCATCGCGGTAAGTACTTCACCCTCAAAATGTTTTTGAATTTTTGGCTCCATATATCCTTCCTCAAAATTTGTCTAAGTGTCGTCTGATCATTTTTCAGGAAGTCATCCCGAGTGTAAAGAATTTACAGCAGCGCTCGTTGGCTTTTTTCGAGCACAAAGCGAAATACAAGAAAATGGTTCACGCTGCCAACCCTGCCCAGCTCCAAGAGGAGAATGACGTGCTGAGGACCAAATTTGAGTCCCTCGAGGCTGAGCATAATAGGTTGAAGAAAGAGTTGGAGAAAAAGGAGGAGGCTCGTAAGAAGGCCCGTGCGGAGGTGGCTAAGCACAAGGAGGGCAATGCAATACTGATTCAAGATTTAGATGAGAGGAGCAGGCAACTCTATGGAGCTGAGAAGAAATTCACCGAGGCCACCAAAAAGGCCTGTGAAGAGGAATTCCAGAGGGCACTCCCCGAGCGCATTGTTGAAGCAAACCGAGAGGCTCTGCTCAAGTTCTGCCACTCTAAAGCCTTTGGATTTGCAGCTAATCTGTATTGCTATGATGAGGCTCAAAAAGCCTTCAACTTGGCCATTGGGTAGATGATCACATTGGGCTTGGCACCCCCCTCCGCTCGAAAGCACTGGCGCATGGGCCTTCAATATAACGAGGAATTAAACGCTCCAGCAGCGGACGAGGGAAACCCAGAGGACAATTTGGCGGAGCCTAAGTATGCAGAGATTGTTAATCTTCTTCAAGAGGAGTTTATGGAGGCCGACGAGCCTGATCCCATCCCCGAGGGAGATAACGAGGGGACCCCTGAAGCTACACCTATTCCTAAGGGTTCCTCCAATGTTGCTTCCCAAACGCCGGTCCATGAAGAGACTCCTACTCCCACAGTTCAGACCACCGAGCCTCGAACTCTACAAGCGCCTGCCAATGCTCGCAACACCGAGGTGGTAGACTTAGAAGGTGGCCAAGGCCAAGATGCCCAGACCTGTTGAGCAGGGTTAGATCAATCTTTTCGAAAAATTTCTCAAACTTGGTCTGGAGCATCACAACACATTGCCCCTCCCCTCAGCATCCCATATGCTCTGTAGTTTGTTTATGCCCCTTGAAGGTCTTCCTGAATTTGTAAATGTTTCATTGTGAAAAAGTCTTGTAACTTTGTGCTGTTTTGTCAATGGCTTGAATGCCATCTTCTGTATCGAGCGTACACTTCTATTTAAATGAATGAACACTGTTTTCTGTCATGAATGCTTGTTTGCTTAATACCTTTACATTTACTTTGTATACTCATCTCTTTTTGAACTTCTGACATGAAAAATCTGAGAATGAAGCTAAGTAAAGTTGGCATAAAGGTCAGCATCATTTGCATTAAGTAAAACAACGCTAGGGGCCTGCTTCCGAGGGCACACTAGTTAGATTACAGACTTACTTGGACAATTCCCTTAAGGAAATTACCCTTGGAAATTTTTCTTTTAAAGGAATCATGAGGGGCCTATTCTCGAGGGCGCCCTGGTCCTTTGAGTTTCCTTAAGGATTATTACATAAGGAATTCCATTAGGGAGTTAACGCGAGGGTCCCGTTCTCGAGGGTACCCTGCTTAAGCTGTGGAATCCCTTGGAAAATTTTTAAGAAATTTCCCCAAGTAATGTGAATCACGAGCGTGAGATAAAATGAGCACGAGAGACACGCTTCTATGGGTCCCTGGTCAAGTTTTCTATAAGAGAAATTAATAATTAAAGAACGCGAGGGGCCCTTTACCGAGGGCACCCTGGTTACTTAGAGTATTACTCAGAAGATTTTCTACTTAAGGAATTCGCCCTTAGAAATTCTTTTTGGCAAGAAGCGCGAGGGTCCCGTTCCCGAGGGCTTCCTGGTTCTCTGAGAATTTCTTGGGTGGGATTTTCCACGAGAAATGTTGCTAAGTGTTTCAACATTTCGAGTGTGTGCTAGAATCAGGTTCTAGTTGCCCAGCTAGGGTTTAAAGCCCGAACTAAATGTAGGATCTAGTTAGCCAGCCCTCGACTTGCCATCCCAGAACTGCTTTAACAGTTGGGGATATGAGCAAGTGCATGTTCAAGCATTCCGACATGGAGGACGCTCGACGAGGAGTTAGCGCTCGATAAAAGTGATATGAATCTTGTACAAGGGATTCGCTCACCTTGGGCCTGTGTGGCAATCTGCCTAGGGATCCGGGGGGGGGGGGGATTGAATAGCATGTTATAAAGTATGCTTTTTACACAACTTTCTTATTTAAAAGAAGTAAATTCCTTTGCTTTCTTTCTTTAATAAAGGATTATATTGAGCCCAAAGTTGGGATTTTATAGAATGTTTTCTTCAAGAAATTTAAACATAGAACCGTCGAAGGTTGCATGCGTTTCAAGGTCGATGGAGACGTTCGTCTTGAAGTGTTTCAAGTATGTAGGTGTTATTGGCTCCCAATTCGGGTCCAATTTGCCCACGTGCCTTGATACCTCAATTTTCTTTAACACCAAGTCTCCCAACTGGAACGTTCTTTCTTTGACACGCTTGTTGTACTGTCTTGCCACTGAGGCTTTGTACTTGTGGATACGCGTCCAGGCGTTATCCCTTTTCTCTTCAAGTAGATCCAACTTGAGCGTCCCGGTTCCCTCGTTAGAGTTAGGTTCGAAGTGAGTAATGCGTGCGGACTCTTGAGCAATTTTCAGAGGTATCATAGCTTCTGAACCGTGTACGAGGGAATAGGGAGTTTCACCAGTGGCGGCTCGAGGGGTTGTGCGACAGGCCCATAAGGCTCCTTGTAGCTCTTCCGCCCATTCACCTTTCTTACTTTCGAGCATTGTCTTCAAATGCTGTAAGATGATCCTACTAGTAACTTCAGCTTGACCGTTGGCTTGAGGATGCCCCATGAAAGTGAATCGTTGCTCAATACCTAATTCCGAGCACCACTCTCGTGTATCTGCTGCAATGAATTGGGATCCGTTATTTGAAATCAATACTCTCAGAATACCATATCTGCAGATGATGTTTTTCCATATGAAGTTTCTGACCACACGGAAAGTGATCTTGGCAACTGCGTCTGCCTCCGCCACTTGGTGAAGTCATCCACTGCAAAGATAACAAATTTCTTCTGCCCCACAACAATTGGCAAGGGCCCCACGATATCAATGACCCATTGATCAAAAGGCCAGGCAACATCTTTAGGGGTCATTTGAGCCACGGGTAACTATGGAATATTGGAATGAAACTGACACTTGGGGCACTTTTTGGAGAAATCAATTGCATCTTGTAGGACCGTAGGCCAATAGAAGCCACTTCTTAATACTTTCTTGGCGAGGATACGCCCACCAGAGTGATTCCCACAACTTCCACTGTGAATACGCTCAAGAACTTCTTTGGCCTGCGAGGGCCTCAAACATTTCAGCGGAGGGCCTTGATACGACCGCTTGAAGAGCCTTCCTTCCTGATCAAGGGAAAACCGAGGTGCCTTGTTCTTTATTTTCCTTACTTCCACCTTGTCCGTAGGACAAACGCCATCCCTAATGAATCTGATAATATCATCGAGCCAATAAGGCTCGGATGGGTCAATCATGGTTACCTCCCTAGCGTATGCCCTTTCTTTTATCAGGGGCTTCTCTGCTCTTAGAAAAGTAATGGCGTGATTGCATGATCCCTCGAGGGCGGAGGCAAATTTTGAGAGGGCATTCGCACGCTTCTCTGCCCTCAGAACCTGTAATAGATGAAACTCTTTAAACTTGCCGATGACTTCCTTAGCCTTTCCCAAGTATTGTACCATGGTGGCTTCTCGAGCCTCATATGTTCCTTCAATCTGGCTCCGATCAGCTGTGAGTCAACGTAGGCAGTGATTCGAGAAGCTCCATTTTGGAGAGCAATCTTTAGCCCTTGGATGAAAGCCTCATATTCTGCCTCATTGACTTGGAAATCCAATCTAATTACGAAATCTAACTTAACTCCGTCGGGATCTCTAAGGGTCACCCCTGCTCCTCCCCCTAAAGAGGTCGAGGAGCCATAAGCCATTTTTTTCTATAGGTATAGGTTCTAAGCCAAAGCGCTCGACTAGCAGATCGACAACCACCTGTGCTTGTATGACCGTCCTTGGCTCGTAGCTGATGTCAAACTAGCTCAACTCAATGGCCTATTTGATTAACCTCCCTGAAACATCAGGTTTTGACAGGACTTGCCTCAAGGCTTGGTTTGTAAGTACTGTGATGGAATATGCCTGAAAATACAGTCTCAGCCTTCGCGATGCATTTACGAGGGCGAATGCGAACTTCTCAATCTCCAAGTATTTATTTTCCGCGCCTTGGAAAGTTTTACTCCAATAATAGATCGGTAGGTGCTTACGATCGTTGCTTCCTGAAAAACCGAGAGGTAGATGAACAGACTTTCATTCTCGATCGGTTTTGTTAGCAATGACGCGCACGAGAGGTAGGCCTTCATATCTTGCAATGCTTTCTCACACTCTTTGGTCTAGGCAACGTTTCTGGTATTACGCAGAATCTTAAAGAACGGTAAATTCCTATCCGCTGAGCGTGATATAAATCTGTTCAAGGAGATTATCTTTTCCACCAAGACTTGCACTTCCCTGACGTTATGAGGGGATGGGAATTCCATGATGGCTTTGATTTTTTTTAGGGCTAGCTTCAATTCCACACTGACTGACCACATATCCTAGAAATTTACCCCCTCGGACTCCAAATGTGCAGTTGGAGGGATTCAATTTCATGCCATACTGGCTTAATATGTGAAAAGTTCGCTTCAAATCTTGCAGGTGGGAGTGTTCACACTCGCTCTTGATGATCATGTTATTCGCGTACACCTCCATGGAACCACCTATCTCGCGCTCGAATATTCTATTAACAAGGCGTTGATATGTTGCTCATGCATTCTTCAGCCCAAACGGCATGACCAAGAAACAATACATCCCAAGATATACAACAAAGGAGGTTTTCGAGCGATCCTCGGGGGCTATGAAAATCTGATAATACCTCTGGAATGCGTCCATCATGCTCATTAATTCATAACCTGCTGTTGAGTCCACCAATTGATCAATTCGAGGCAGGGGGTATGGATCTTTAGGGCAGGCCTTGTTGAGACCCTTGAAATCATTGCACATCCGCCACTTATTGGAACTTTTTGGCACAAGGACAACATTACATAACCATTCTGGGTATAAGATAGGCTCAATGTACTGAGCCTCGAGGAGCTAGTTCACTTCCTCCTCGATGACCTTCTTCCAGAATCTGTGGACATCTCTCTTTTTCTATTTGATGGGCTTGAAGGTGACGTCCATGCTGAGCCTGTGTACAATGACACTGGGGTCAATTCCAGTGAGATCTGAGGCCTTCCATATGAAAACATCAATGTCTTCCCTCAAAAATTCGATCATCATGATCTGCGAGGGTCCCATGAGGCTCGAGCCAATCTGCGTTGTTTTCTCCTTATTACCTGGCTCTAGTTCAATGGTTAAATTTTTTTCAGTGGGCTCTATCTATACCTTAGCGCGGGGAGTTTTGAGCACTCTCTTCTTTCCTGCGAGGCGGTTGCCCTCACCCTTGGGCTCGCCCTCGCTCGCGTCTTCTTCTGAGGAAGATGCTTCCACCGCTCCAAGTGGACAACCCTCGGAGTTGTCTTTTCCGCTTGTACTTTTCTTTTTGTTTTTCTTCTTGTAGAGTTTCGTTCTTTTCCTCATGGGACCATCCTCATCCAGATTGGGGAAATTTACAGATTTCTTGATGGAACCCAATTTGGAAAGTCTTATCCGCTTTCAGTTTTCGGAGGGACAACATGTAACATTCCCGAGCTTCCTTGTCATTGCACAAAATCTCGTCTGTTCCCTTAGGGGTGGGGAACTTGATCTTCTGATGGTAGGTGGAAATGATCACCTTGAAATCAACAAGGGTCGAGCACCCGATAATAATGTTGTAAAGGACCTCAATATCCACTATGGTCACGGGGCGCGACCAAATAAGGTGGCCAAGCGGATTTATCCTCGAGGGACAACCCCAGAACCTCCAAAGCCAATGAGGGTCATTTTGAGGGGTTCGAGGGAGATATTTGTGATGTTCATTTTCTGAAAAGTGGAGTAGGGGAGAACATTTACTGAGCTTCCACTATCAACAAAAACCTTGTTTACAACGTGGTTGTGCATATCTAGGCTAACCACCATGGGGTAGTCAGAGGTTTCACTGACCTCCTGCGGCGTTAAAATATGTCTTAGGTCCCTATCACTTTATTCTCCTTGGAGTTGAGAGCGCTCAATTCCTTGATGGCGTATACTTGCTTGGACACCGAGGGCCGTTGATTATAGCTGCGAACATAGCGGCAGCGAGAGGCGTTGGAGTCTCCCCCCGAGGAGCCCCCAACAATCATGTGGATGACCGCAAACGGTGCATTTTCCAGTTCAGACACCTTATGCTTGCCCATATTACTGCTTTCTGGGCGTCGCCCTCGGGGGCTTCTTGAGCACGATGGGCTCTTTCTCCTGTTCTTGGCCCACTCGCAACATTGTTCGTCATACCTTTTCAAAATTTTAACAAACTCCTTCAAATGGCCTCTGGAGATGAGCCTCTGTATCTCGCTCTCCAACTGGCGGTATTCATCTGTGTCATGCCCCTTTTGTTTTTGAAAGGCGCAATACTTTCCCGAGCGTCTCTGAGATTCTGTCTCCCTCAATTTTAGGGGCCTTTTGAAGAGCTTCTTGTCCGAAAGCGAGTAGATCTAAAAAATTGACCGATTGAGAGGGATGCGCTCGTGTTTGCGAGGGGGAGGTGGTGATTTACGTCGATCCTTATGAGAATCCTCTCACCCTCGTTCACCCTTGTGGTGGCTTGTTGGTCGAGGAGCGTTGGATTTGTACATGTCCTCGAGCACGAAAAAGGGCTTAGCAATCTCTCTCATCGCCATGAGGGACTTTGGTCTCTTCTTGACAATGGTCTCAGAGAATTAATTGCTCATGTAGTGTTTATGGTTGATGGCCTTGAAGAGCACATGGATTAGGAAATCCATGGAGGGCCGCTCGACTAATAACACCTCTTTGTTGAACCAAGTGAAGAAGGACCGAAAAGACTCATTTTTGCCTTGGACCAAATTGTACAGGGCCATGGGCGCAGTGACTGGAGCCGTCAGGGAGTTGAAGTGATTCAGTAAAGCATTGGTAAGGTCTTCATACCTCTTAATCGAGCGGGGTGACAGTCGCTTATACCATTCTTGGACCATTCGCACGAGAGAGTTGACAAACTCCTTGGCTCAGTAATGACTGGAATGCTCGTAGAGATGCATCAGATGCAAAAAATGGTCTAAATGTTCTGCAGGATCAATGGGCCCATCATAGTGATTGATGGAAGTGGGTACTTTGCCCATTCCTGTTTCGGCCATCAAAACCTCCTCAACAAGGGGAGTGACCCTCGCCAGGGGGTGGTGGTATCCCCCCTCATTGTCATAATCCTCATAATTCTCCTCTTATTCCTGGTGTCGAGGAGCGTGGTTCCGGTTGGCTGGGCAACGAGCGTCTCTGGCCTTGGCTCTCTCGCCCTTGGCTTGACGTGCTTGAGACTGCACTCGAGAGAGCTGCTCAACCATATCTTACAAACCTTGCAGCTGGTCTTGCACAGCCGCGAGTAGGTTTGGGTCTTCTTCATCTGCTTTGCTTCCTCGTTTCGAGGCTTGGGAATGGGTCTCAGTATCAATATCAATTCTTTCCCCAGGCTCTTTACCTTTGTCAGCCTGTAGACATTCTTGCGCTCCCCTCGGGAGAGCTTCTTTTGTGGTGACTGGTGGCGGTGGTGGCCTAGCCTGTAAAACGGCTTGAACGGCCATCAGTGGATGAACCTGCCAGCCCCCCATATGTGGGGCAATCTAAGTGGCTTGCCCGGAGGGGAAATAGGTGGCTGTAAAGTTTTTCCAGGCATTCTGAGCCGTCTGGACTTTGCATTGAGTGTAAATGACTTGCAGCTGACTGGGTGTCATGGTGGGTATCTCCACCCCCTCAATCTCTTTGGGAACAACAAATGGAAGCTGCATCTGCCCTGCGTGATAAGACTGAATAGTGGAAATCATGCTGGGTGGTGCGAGCATGTAGCCTGGCGGCGACATCATCATGGAATAACCGCCTGTGTTAACGGGGGCAACGGAGGGTTGGTACAGGGGAATGTTTGAAATAGATCTCCCTGCTCCTCCGGTTGTGGGTGGCTCTTGGATGACCTCCTGCTCTGGCCTAAAGGGCCCTTTTAACGGCGGGACCACCCCAGCATTGGGCAAAGCGCCCGTAACCTCTGTGATGGGCACGCTACCCTCGCCACCCTGGGGGAGATCACCTCCGCCCCCAACATCTCCAGATCTCGTAGTTACCATAGTGAATCGAAGTGTTTGTTTCTCAACTAGCAAAGAGGAAAAAAAGACTGGTTTCCCATAGACGGCACCAAAAATGATTGGGTCTGATCCAAGGTGGCAAACACCAACACCCTATAATTTGTTTATGTGGGAAACAGGAGTTGGAAAGCTCAAATGATGATGGTCGGAGAAGATGGATTCCACCTGCTAGGAACAAACACACAGTTAGAAGGCCAAACTAGGGGAATAGGGGGTTAGACCCAGTTTGGCTCTCCGACTCTCAAGTCAGATGGTGGATGAAGAAGATGAAGTATGTAAAACAGAGCTTGAGAGAATGAAGCTTGCTTACAGAGCATGTGTGAGATCTGAATATTTATAGTTGAGGGTCAAGGCCCTTTTGGTAATTGTTACCATGTGGTCCTGCATTGATGTTGCCCTAGACACGTGGTGCAATGAGGAGTCTCTAAAAGGGATTTCCTGCAAAAGCCTGTGAAAAGGTTGGTGGCGGCAACAGTGGCAGGTGCACGGGCATGTACTATGTGTCAAAAAGCTTTTTGGGTTGTTAACGAGGGACAAGCACGCTCGGTTTTGGATAAGGGATTTGTGGGCTCGCTTGGTCTGAGGGGACGCCTGGGCCAAAAGCATGATCATGAAGAGAATAGCTTTGCCCTTGTGATGTTAGGGGAGTGCTCTCGAGGGCCAGTTTGGGAGCACTCCCGAGGGTTGAGCGGCGTCCGTATCTAAAACCTTGTTCATACGCTCGGGAAGGCCAAGGTTCCTTGTGAAGATGGGACGGTCATTTCCTCGAGGGGAAAACACGATTGTGAGGGAGGGGCTGAAGTTTCCTTGACGTGCCACGCTGTGATGCGAGATTGGGCCACGTGCCGCTTACACGTCACGAACGTAATTTAGCCTCATCTATATTTGTATATTATCTATAAGTATCTTTATGTTTTAGTTTTTTGTATATTTTGCATAAGTTTATTTAAATTTATTTGTTAGAGAATAACAAAATTTCCCCACGGAATAGAAAACTATAACAAACACACCAACATCAATCAATACATTAGCAAAATTACATAAATATCCATTTGAATTATTTAAACAAATATTTTAAATGTTGGTGATCCCTAATGCATCTACCTTGGATACAAAGGATAACATCACAATATAAAACCCAATATAAAAAAAAAAAAAAAATTAGCATTCATAAAGTACTGTAAGTATGAAATTAATTCATTATAAAAATATTAAAATACCATTAAGTATATAACATTCTTTTTAAAAAAAAAAATTAGATTGTTACAAAACTCAAGTACTTACATCAAACCCCTCAAGAATTTTAATACTTGCATTAACCCCACTGTCTTTGATTTTTTATTACATATACCCCCTTGAGTTTTAACATATGCGGGGTAAAATAGTAAAATCACACATTCTATTAAATTTAATGAAATTTATAACGGATCAAGAGGGAATTCGTAATTTCTCAAATCTCAGGGGAGGAATCTGTAATTTGATCATATCATACGAGGCTGTTAGTAATTATCCCAAATTTATATACAACTTGATAGACACTAACCTGTCACAAGTTTTAACGTAAGTAGTTCATGAGAATCAGGAATGCAACCTTGTCCTACTACTTTTCCATCACCATGGTACCCTTTCGGACAACTACACTCAAAACTTCCGGGCGTATTCACACAGATTTTCGCGCACGTGTTGAGGCCCGAAGCTTGACATTCATCTATATCTGCAGATGATTTAGAAATGATATTTAAACTTGAAAAAAACATTTGACTACTCTGCTACAAAACCTAATTACAACGCAATTCATCTAAATTGAGAAATTACATTTTAGTTCCTAACTTTTAAGAACCGTTTATGGTTCCTAGGTTTCCGTTATGTCATTTCAAAAATATTTCTGATTTGTTGTTAAATGGGAAAATCTCATTTTTGGTCCCACAGATTAACCAATTTTTACTTTTGGGCCCATTGATTACATGATTCTCATTTTTGGTCCCGTATATTTCAAAAAACCTCAAAATTGGTCCCCCGTTAACCATTCCGTCATTTGACTAACGGTTGACCCACATGTCCATTTAAACAGGGGACCAATTTTGAGATTTTTTGTAATGTATGAGACAAAAAATGAGATTTTTCCCAGGGTTTTAAACGGACATGTGGGTCAAGCGTTAGTCAAATGGCGGAATGGTTAACGGGGGACCAATTTTGAGATTTTTTGAAATGTACGGGACCAAAAGTGAGAATCCTGTAATCAATGAGATCAAAAGTAAAAATGGGTTAATCTGTGGGACCAGAAATGACATTTTCCCTTGTTAAATTCATAATTTATAGGGATCATTTTGTTAATTTTTGTAAGCGTTAGGAATGATTTTGCAATTTTGGTCATATATTCAATGTACACTCATATGACCGTCAGGGGTATAAGTGTACTTTTACAAATTTCGTTAAGGAACTTTAGTCCAAACAAGATTTATAAAGACTAAAATGTAATTTCTCAATTTAAATGAATTGTATTGTAATTAAATCTTTTAGCAGGTATCCATAAGTAAATGACCCATTTTGAAAATTATAAAGGGGATTAATTACAATGACACCCCACCCTCGTTTCATCACTCAATATAATCTTGTTTATGTACCAAGTGGTTCTTTTGGATTATACAACGTAAGACATATTTCGATTTCGTGAAGTATAACTATCTTTGTTTCTTTGTTTTTTTCATTGAACAATATTGTTTTCAAAATGTGTCAATTTTCATATTTTTGAATTTCACCGACGACTGAATCAAAAAAATAAAAAATTCACCGACGACCGATAACAAAACAAGTGAAGCATACGTGAAAGTAAGAAATTGGCTTTGAGTGTATCTTAATTAATTCGGGTGATGGTGGCGTGTTATACTCAATCCACACGTAACAAGAAAGAGGCCCCAAAGTTTTGATATATTTTGACGATTACAGTATGCAACTTGTGCAAAGTAATTCGTAAAATAACAAATTGGAATTATGCCATATTTATGGTAACCAAAGTGACATTAAACAGTTCGTTCTTTTTTTTTTTTTAATCTTGCATTTTATCGTATGTTTCATTCACTCATATATATATATAGATGTAGATATAGATATAGATATAGATATATATGATACGTGTAAAAACAAAAGATTCTCCCTCATCTCACTAATCTTGATTTGCAGTGAGCAACCAAATTTGTCAGTCAATTGAGTTTCTTATTTGATTTTTGTATTTCATTTTCCGTTTCACTTAAATGCACGCATCACGTGTATTAGTAGCTAGGTAATCGTAATTAGGATAATAAAATAATTATGATATGGGAAAAAAAAAAAAAAATTCTCTCCTTTGATCTATAACCCATAGGTCCCGTCCACCTAGCTTGTGTAGGTGGAATGAAACATTATATGAAAGAGGAAATCAGATATATGCCTTTTGTTTTTCCTATGTGAGTTCTGTAAATATAGCTGCCAGCGTAATTTATAGCTAAAAACCATAGAACAGCCTAGTCAAGGTAGTTGAGAAGAAATCATTT
Source organism: Lantana camara (assembly GCA_037501455.1). Classification (NCBI taxonomy): domain Eukaryota; kingdom Viridiplantae; phylum Streptophyta; class Magnoliopsida; order Lamiales; family Verbenaceae; genus Lantana; species Lantana camara. The sequence goes on along the minus strand of CM074855.1, from coordinate 19,991,325 downwards.
ATCTGGAAACTAGTGTAAGTACCTTGACAACCGTCATGTAGATAAGGATTTCCTTGGTAACCATCATTGCACCGACACCGATACCCCTCACCATTATCAGGTTTGTAGCAGTCAGAGTTGAGGCTTTTACAAGCATAAGCCGACGAGTTCATCTTCGCCTCCTCGCACGTCGTGACATTCCCAATTGCCCAATCAACCACCACGGGAAGCCTTCTCACATTCGTCAAGTTCGAAAGGCTTTGACTAGAAAGATTAAATTCGCCTTCCACAGCAAGAAAACCATGGCCGCAGTTGTTCATGTCCCAAACTTCACTATAATTACTGAATGTCCTCAACTGAATTTGGACTGTCGAAACATCTCGAGGAATCGAGGTTTGGCAGCATCCTAAGCCCATGCAGGACCCTTCCTTCAGATCATCCCTGTCGAAACATGTGGCACTACACTCAGTCCTGTATTGCCGGCCGCGGCGCTGCCACCAGAAAAGGCGGCCAGAAGTATCGCAACCCGCGATAGTGAATTTATTGGCAGTATTATTTACTGTGAGATACTTCGGCAAATTTATCGAGGGAATATTCCTGCGAATATTGCTGCCGTTACGAGCATAGCAATCATGCGCGACGAACTGCAAAACTTTGATCTGGCCATTGAGTGATATATATGTAATTTCTGCCTCGCTGTTTAGTAAAAACAATTTTGGGGGATCGAAAGCTGTCTGATTGCAACTAACGAAGAAACTATCATGTTGGTAGCAATCAGGCGTGGTGCCGAAAGGGAATGGGATGCTGATGTTGCCACAGTGATCGACACAGTTGGGCTTTGCTATGGGGAAATTTTGTGGTGATGTCGTAGCAGAAATTAATGTGGGAATTAAGGCAAATGTGATCAACAGCACCGTTGCCAGGTTTATGCATACGGTTTGCAGCAAATGAAACCCCATGATTGTACTTGATATTCTTTTTCTGGAATTATTGTTAAAGCAATAAGAAAACACAGATTTTCAGACAGGCCGATCATAAATATGGTGGGGAATGGGTAGTCGTCTTAAATTTCGAATTGGACGAAGTCTACTGCAAAAAGTCCGGCATCGGCAAATGAGTGATAAGACTTGAGAGTCAACCAAGATGACCCACCTTGGATTTTCTTTTTTTAATTCATGAAAATATGTTTTCTACCTATTTCCTAGGGGAGAATGTTTGAAAACTCCCCGTGGGTTTGAAAACTTTCTTTTAACTCCTCATTTTTAAATACATCATTTAGGGTTTTACATACGCGATTTTGGTATTTAGATACGCGATTCTAGGATTTAGATACGTGATTTTTTCCTTGTATTTCAAATACATCATTTGGGGTTTTAGATACGCGATTCTTGAGTTTTAATACATCATTTTTGAAAATGGGGAGTTAAAAGGGATTTGACTAATCATTTGGGGAGTTTTCGGGAATTCTCCGATTTCCTAGCTAGTCTTTATAGAATGTAGAATCTTTTTTCCCCATGTATCATATTATTCAACATATGAGGGTGGAATTTAATTTTCACCGGTGGATTTGAGGATCGTCTTTCGATTAGAATGAAATACACATGAGGGTTAAAAGACCAAACTTAGATTTTTCCTAGTATCGGCACGCTTACACTCAAATCAATGACAAATATTAGGAGAGCCTAAATTAAAGTGCAATTCTGGCCGGATAGTGTTTATTTATACATATTAATGTCTGCAGCTAGGGCTGTAAATGGATATTCGAAAATCCGATATCCGTCCGCATCTGAATTCGTTTACAGAGGATATTATCCGAATCCGTGTCAAGAGGATATTATCCGTATTCGATTATAGACATCCGAATTATAAACGGATAAGGATATGGTAATAAGGCATCCGATCCGTTTAACATCCGATCCGTTTCATTATCCGTTAGATATATCCGTTATCCGATTTATCCGTAATCCGTATCCGATAAATAATGTATTATATTAAAATACATACACAAAACTGTGTATGTATGATAGATTATTAGTATTAAGTAAATTTTTTAGCGCATTTATTAAAGAAAAACCTTAGGTTTTATTAGTAACTATATGTTCACGTCAATATTCATATATAGATAATATAATTAACATATATTATGTTATTAATAAAAGTATTATATTTCAAATTAATTATATGATAAAATTTATAATTTCACCACATTTATACATTCGCTAAAACATAAAAATGATCTATATAGATATACTTATTATTTCTCTATTCGTTTAAAATATATATATTCAAAGTTAAATAATTTATTTATAAATGAATAGTTGATAATCTGATTAAAAGTTCGAAGTTATATAAATAAATAATTTATGTCAAATTTTGAATAGTTGAAAATCCGATTAAAATCCGAATCCGTCCGAATCCGCCTTGTATCCGTATAAAAAGGATATTATCCGAATTCGATTTAAAAGGATATTATCCGTATCCGTCCGAATCATAAACGGATAAGGATATGGTAATCATACATCCGATCCGTTTATTATCCGTTTACACCCCTATCTGCAGCCAAATTAAAATAAATAAGCTCATCTTATAGATGAGTGTCAAGAGGTATGGCGTGGTAATTCAACATATCATTTGGTGTCTGAAATATGCGGGTGGAAAACATTTGGGAGTGTGACATCAGCCGTAATTGAACAATTGTAGCTTGATGTAAACAGCACCTACGGGTGCATTATCATATGTAATTAACTTATAATTAAGTTAATCAAATATTTTAAACTTTTACATGTTGATATTGTAGATATTCTATACCTACCCAAGTTGGCTGTGAAGCTGGCAAACCATATTCTAATCCATATGCATTACTAGAAAACATTGATTTAGCAGTCGAAAATTTGCAACCGAAAAAATTCGATTGTAATTTGATGGATTTAACAACTAAATTTGCAACCGAAAATCAAAATATGTCTATTTGGCTTTACCGAATTGAATCCGAAATTTGGTTGCAATATCAGTTGCAAAAACGGTTGAATGGTCAAACCTTTTTATTGTCTTTGCAATAGAAAATTAGGTTGCTAATTCGGTTGCAAATAGTTTGCAACCGATTTTATGTTGTTAATTCAGATGAAAAAATAATAGAAACAGTCAAACCTAATCAAAATATTTGCAACTAAAAATTCGGTAGCAAAATTGGTTGTGCAGAAATTGCAATCGAAATTTCAGTTGCAAAATAATTAAAGATAATTTCGAAAATCCTTTTGCAACCGAATTTCGAACTAAATTAATTATTTTTATGTAAAATTTGCAACTAAAATTCGATTGCAAAATTTTCATGCAACCGCTTTGCAATTGAATTTCGGTTGCAGTATTTTTTTATTTATTATTATTTATAAAATAAAATAAGTAATAATTTCAAACAAAATTGTGTTGCTATTCGATTGCAAAATCAATTGCAAAAGTTTTTTTTTTTTTACTTTTATTATATTTAATATATACATAATAATTATTAACTATTCGTCTCCTAAAAAGTTTTAAATCCTTTAATCATTGTATAATATAAGTTTTCTAATTAAAATGATGATAAATGCTATAACATATAATATATTTATAAAGTGGAAACAAGTTAGTTACTTATAATTACTTTTGTTTGATCATATTATAGTAGTATTAATTAATAATTGTTAATATATTGTTGTAATTAATATAAATTTGATGGGTGTCGAGACCACCAAAAATAAAATCCCAAGTACCGAACACAATTAACTTGTAAATAGTGATAAAAGGGGTCAATCCTCGAAGATTGGGTGAAATTGTGATTCTTAATATACCAAACAAATAATTAAAAATGGGGGTTTTGAGATTTTCAATTAAGCTAACAATAAACTAAACGATAAAAACCAATTAAATTAGACAAGGCTTAAGAACTAAAAACTCAAATTAAATTCAAGACAATTCAATAGGTGATAATTAGTCGGGATTTTCCTAATTATGCGTAGACTATGATCATTGACTCAAAATTTTTATTGGTTAAATGCTAGATTAGCTATATTCGCCAACTACCTCTGGCTTCCTCGTTTCTTCTTAATTTTAGAGTAATCAAAGAAAATCCTAAAAATTACTCCCTAATAAATCGATAGCCTTTTCGAGACTCTCTCCAAGATTCAATCAATTAACAGTTTTGAGCACCAAAGAAACACTAATCCTAACCGGTTAGGCATAGACTCCTGCTTCACTCAATTAGACCACAAGCTCCTCGACACGAAATCAGACAAACATTATGTCCTAGTATCGATTGCTACAAACTCTAATTATTTAGCTAACACCGCCAAATGAACTATCTGCTAATTAACAACTCTACGATCTGGCCACAATCAAAGAGTTAATTAAAGAACATTGACAAGAAAACGGAAGCAATACGGATAGCATAAACCAACTAATTAAAATAGATTAGTTTCACAAGTCTAGCATAATCATGGAAAATCCCAACTAAAAAGAAACTAGAAAATCATAAAGCAATGAAATAAAAAAAGTCTAAGATCATAGTCTAGATTAAAGAAAAGAAAGAAAGAAAACTCCTGGCATTGGTGTTGCTGCGTGAGTTCCTCTCGTGTGTCAAGCGTCTCCAAGGCTCTTGATTCTCTCTTGTATAAGTAATGCAAAGGGTGTTGAATTCTTCCCCCACTTCTCCACCATGTTTCCCACTAACTTCAGAATAATTACGCAATAAAAGCCACGTTATTCCCCTCTTTCAATATATGTAACTCCCACAAAGGGCTTGGACTTTGTAAAATTTGGAGTAATTGGAATTTGGAATTGATGGGCCTGCACTTAGTAATCAAAGATGGCTTCCCAAAGACTCCTACGTGAGTGGACTTAATAATTGGTAGGTCAAAATTCCTTTATTCCTTAAAGCCCATGCCTTGCCTTTAGGGATGCAAACGAGCCGAGACTTTTTTTCCTGGCTCGAGCTCGGCTCGACCAAGGCTCGAGGCTCGGCTCGGCTCGGCTCGAGCCAAATGAATATTATATTATTTTTAATTAAAAATTAGTTTTTTAATATATTTTTATATATAATAATATATATTTATTAAATATATATACATATATATATTATAAATATATTAATTTTATATAAAAATCAATAAAAATATATATAATATTATATAAAAATAAAAATATTATTTTTTAATTAAATATCTTGGCTCACGAGCCACGAGCCTAACTAGAAGGGGCTTGAGTTCGGGCTTGCTCGCCAGGCTCACGAGCCGGCTCGGCTCGTTTGCATCCCTACTTGCCTTCAATTAATCCAAGAAGCCTTTTAATCACACTTGAGGGTATGGGCTTCTCTCCAAAGACGTGTAGCTGCTGCTCCTATTTTTGGCCAATTTCTCTACAAATTCTTCCAATCATGTTTGTTTTTTTTTTTTTTTTTTTTTTTTTTTTACAGAAACCATAGAATTTAATCAACTATCTATAATCAAATTAAATAATGGGTAAAATATAACAATTCTAAGCTCAATGGTCCAACGAATATGCAATGTATCAAATCCCCCCACACTTAAGCAATGCTTGCCCTCAAGCATAAACTAAGATCAAGACAAGAGAGAAATTCAATTCCACTAAATGAAAACACGAAAATAGGAAATGTAACTAGGAACGAAAGCATAATCTTTGCCCTACACCACAAAATATCGAACTAATGCAATGAAATTCTCACACAAGAAAACACAAGCCCGATCACAACTTAAAGCACATGCATGATTTACCGAAGTTTAATTACAACCAATCTATCCTAGAAACCATATTCTACTTATTAGATGGTCGGTATGCACAAAGAATTTCCAAATGAAGTGGTAGTTATGGGGAATTCGGGTGATTCGCAATTAAGTAGTTAATTTAAAAGACTTTAGCTAAATTGCTTGAAATTCTCATTAGCCATTTTACGTGAACGCAAACATTTGTGATGAATGCCATCCGGTTACTTAGCCAATCACAATGCCAAGTGGCTTAGCCATACTCATAATTACCCATGCTATTGTGATTCATCACTTATTTGGTCGGGTAATCTGCGGAGTATTTAAATTTTGCCTTACTCGTCGAGATTATTTGGGACCTTTTTACGCGAGCACAAACATTTGTGATGAATGTCACCCGGTTACTCAGCCCCATTTAATCATTTTGACGGATTTTCGGCTACATACAATTGACTTTAACATTTAATATCCCCTTTTCCAAGCTTATTCAATTTCCCTAGCTCCACCACAATTTCCCACAATCAATGAAAATTCATCATGTATACCAGCTCAACTTCTAAGTTCCATATGTTTCTATTCAAGATGGGCACCAATTAATCACACAAATTAACGTTCTAGCCAATTAAACCGGGCATGCAATTTTCAATATGTGAAAACATCATCAACAATTAGTCAACATCACGTAATGCAAGGCTCAACCATACTCTCATATCCTTTAAATATGATCCATCATTACCTAAGTCGTACAAATTCATCAAGTAAGAAGCAAATTTAGCCAAATCTTTTCACCTAATTATGTATATAGAGAGCACAGCCCTAAAATCTACTATTCACAGCCATAAACACCTAACTACAGCAGCAATTTCTGATATTTTCAGCTCATATTCAGTGCAAAAACATCCCAAAATCATGCAAAATTTTTCTAAAAAGCCTCTAGAAAACACCACTAGTACATCCCCCCACACTTAAAGCATATGTTGTCCTCAACATAAAAATAAAGATTTAAGGTAAACTGAGGACTTCCCTGAACCCGGGGTGTGTGATGGTCGGGAGTCCAGTCAGTAGTATTCTGCCATTCTCTCCAATTTTTTCTAACAGTTCGTTGGCCTTGAATGTTGTGTGAGGTTTCAGGCCGGCGAAGTCGCAACCTGAGCTATGGTGTTGGTCGCCAACGCCAGGTTCGCGATCAGGGGCATCTATTGTAGGTTGTTGTGAAGTGGCGGCGGGTGAGGGTGTATTTTTTTCGAACTGGAGGCGAAGAAAGCGACCTAGATGGTGATGGAGACGGCGGCGCAGCGATAGGGTGTCGGCGGGGGTATGACGGCGGTTGCTTAGTCCGGAGGTGGACCAAATCGTTTCCCATCGTGGAGTTTGGGAAAATAGGGTTTCTTGCAATTTGGGGATTTATGGGGAAATTAGGCTGTAATATGGGTTTTAGGGTAATGGTGTGATGTGGATCGGTCGGGTCGCGGTTTCGGGAATGGTTTGTGGAGACGGGTTGAGGATGCGGGTCAGGTTAGTGGGCAGGATCGGTGTGGCGGGTCAGGATTCCTGCCCATGACCTCAGGCAGGCTTCCTCAAAGTAGCATTTTGGCAATTTTCACCATTTTTGATAATTCATTAACCTCGAACGCTCCCCTACACTTGTCCAAATATATCACCTCCAAATTCACCTGCGAAACACGAGAAGAGAAAATATTACGACGGGACGAGGAAAACGAGAAAAGCAAAGAAACGAAAACAAAGAAAAAAAAAAGCAAAGGAAAAAAAAAATGGGTTGCCTCCCATTAGCACTCTTTTTTAACGTCATGGACTCGACGTGTCCTTGTCTTGGAGTTAAGAAGCTCCTAGAGGAGGGTCCTCTAGATTAATCCTTTCAACCATGTGCAGTTCAAACCCTTCATAAAACAGCTTTAGTCCATGCCCCATTCACCTCACTATCCGAATTTTCAATCACTCAATCAGGGGGCTTAAGGATCTTCTTTTTCACTGTCTCCATTATAGGTGGGTCTAACCTACGTCGGGCTGCTCTATAGGGCTTAGCTACATCCTCTAGAATAATCTTATGCATGTTCGTGAAAGAGCTCAGTCCTCCCTGATGTTGGCGACGATCCATTTAATTGCCTCTTTGTATTTCTGAAATGGTTTGATCGGTTTCTCCTCTTCCAGGCTGTCAAGTGTGCTGGCTATGATTATTGGCAGTGTCTTTTCGGCTCCTAAATAGGCGTATTTCAAGTGTTCTAGGAGTGTTTTGAGTTCTAGCTTTGGGGCCTACAAAATGGAAGGTAACAGTTTAGATTCAGACCGAGATAGCTCAATAGGCACAAATTTCAAACTTGTAACATGAAGAGCTTCCAAAGCATAAACCATCTCAAGTATATTCTCAGAAAGATCAAATTTATCACCAAATTTCCTTACCCTAGAAATGGACATGCTATGACACAAGGCATAATTCAATTCATCATCATGGTTCAAAGCAAACACTTTATTAGTCAAGTTTTCAATGATATCAACATTGTAAACACAAGACACATCATCAACATGTTTCATAGCATCATACATATTAAACTTGACTATTTTAGCATCAAACTCTAAAGTCAAATAACCACTATGAACATCAATTTTTGCCTTAGCCGTACTAAGGAAAGGCCTACCCAACAACATATTAGAGGATTCATAAGAACTATCATTTTCCATATCAATAACAAAGAAATCAGCAGGAAAAATCAACTCATTAACTTGAACCAACACATTCTCTAAGACCCCTTCAGGATAGACAATTGACCAATCAGCTAATTGAATAATAACTCCGGTATTAGCTAATGGACCAAAACCCAAGGAAATATACACAGACAAAGGTATCACATTGATAGAAGCTCCTCAGTCACACATAGCCTTACCAATACCGATATTACCAATCTTGCATGGAATAGAAAACATACCTCTATCACAACACTGTTAGGAATAGTGCCCTTAAAGTCGATTGTATATCCGCTTTAGTACTTTTCTTCTGTAAATCAAAGACAATCTTTGAATAATAAACGAACTTTGGCAACACTTCTTTATATCCTCTTGTTTGATTGTGTGATTACTTTAATTGCGCATGTATATGAACTCCCCTAATCAATATGACTTATAGGACTCAACCATTTAGGTGAAGTGGTTCATGAGATGAGCCCTATATCACATAAGTCATAATTAGAAATCACTCCAAGCCGATGAGTCCTAAAGATAGTGGGAGTGTCGACTTGACTCATTCGAGGCTTGCTCGTGTGATCACGCCCTTAAGAAGGACCACCTTGTTTCATGGGGTGTAAAGTGTACTGCTGATACGTGCGTGATACGTGGAGATGCTTACTTGTTCTAAGTAAGTACACTGAGGTGTCCCATGTGAGAAGATTCCTAAATGGAAAAGGAAGTTTCTATCTCACGAGTCATTGATGTGATTAAGTGATCCTTAGACTTGAGGTTCCATTGATACTTTATGAGCTAACTCTGTAGTTTTAGGTATAAGCTTTAAAGGGTGTCGCCTTAGACAACTGATTCAAAGCTTATGCTGGGACAGCACAAGTGGCGTATGAAAGTATATGAGAATCGATAAAGGACCTACACTTGCATTAGCAAGTTGATCTCTTATTGTGTAAGTCATTCATATACCATAATGGAGTCCTTGGCTAAGGCAGTGGATCAAGACTTCAAGAAATGAGTTTCTTGGATTGAGATCAAATGGATGTGAAATCCACTTAACTTTAAGATTAGGATTATTAGGGTTCTAATTATTCCCTTACCCTAGATCTTGATTGAGAGATGGGACGTAGGAGGATTGTATCTCATATGAATCAATGACTTAAAGGTTCTTTCGAATTGATACATTCTTATTTAGCTAGGGATCACACACCTGTTGCTAGACTATGGTCGTATGATCTGTGGACTGATTAATTAACTAGGAATTAATTAATTAGGGTCACTACTAATTGAATTAAGAACCTAAAGGGTCACACATAACAACCCGGTCACGTGGGTTAAGGCCTGAAATCGATTAAACGAGTTGATCGGACCAATAGGAGATTGGTGGGGTCCACACATGTGGGACACGTGTCCCTAGTGACACGTGTCTTGTGTGTATGTGTTAGTTAAATAATTAATTTGATTAATTATTTAATGGACTTTAATTTAATTATGAATTAATATTAATGTTCTAATTTGGAGAAATAAAATCTAATAAATAATTAATTGAGAATTAATTAATTATTAGTCTTCAAGTTATTTATTATAAAATAAATTAAGTAAAATAAAATATCTAAGAGAGTTAGATATTATATTCTTGCTTGACAAATTTGTTCAAAAGGAGACTTTTGGTCAAAGTAAGAGTCTTTCTCTCCAAGCAAGAAATCCCTTTCCAAAAGGGTTTAGGAAACCCTTGCCCAACAAGCAAAGGGGTTCGAACCCCTTGTATTATATGTATGTGGGGTCCGAACCCCATGAGGGGTGATAGCAAAATTTCTCCTTCTCCAAATTATACACTAAACCCTAGAGTGTAAACACTGAATATAGAACTAGCATCCTCGCTATTCGGATCTTGATCGAGGTTGGTGGACTAATTCTCTAGAGGGCTACTATCATGAAGTCTTGAAAGATTCGAAGGAGCTTTTGGGGATCAAGCCGCGTGAAGAGCGTTCTTGGGCGGCTAGAACGTATCAAGAAAGCTACTATCTAAGTGAGTTTCTTGATCTCTACGAATTTGGGAATAGAAATTGCAAGATTCGATTCAATCTTTTGGGAAAATTTTTAAATTTTCGCTGCATTTCTGTTTCGTTTTCCCAACAAGTGGTATCAGAGCCACCTTGCAAGGCCTATTTCTGATTCATCTCAATTATTACGAATTCGGTAGAAATTCTTATGTTTAGATGTGATTGAGTATTCATGAGCTCTTTTAGAAAATCTGAAAAATTGAATCTGTATTTTTCCTGAAAATTTCTAAAAACTGTTTTCTGAAAATATTGATTTGAAACTGTTAAATCGTGTTTTCATATTTCGGTCCTTGAAATCTCGATTTAATTTTAGTTTTATTTTTAAAATTCGGTTTTATTAAATTAGAATTAATTTTAATAATTGTTTAAATTGGGATTTTGAAAAATTAAAATGATTTAATTTTTGGTAAAAATCACACTTATTTTTTTGGAAATAATGAAGAGATAAAATTATTAATTTTCAGAAATTAATTGGAATTTTATTGGTTTGTTATTTTTTGGATTTCATAGAAAAGGCTCATGAACAAGAATTACAACTAAATCGTGTTTTAAGTCAGTAGGGACTTGAAGCGAGAATTTTAATTTATTGGTTAAATTTAAATTCTTGCAATTTATGCATGTTAGGTGATCATGGGTTTAGTCTTATGCATGATTTTAATTTATGCATGTAATGTCCCACATAGGAAGTGAGGAGAACGAAATCTACCTTTATAAGGGGAGATGGATACCTCACACTGTGAACGCGTTCTGCGCCACGGCTGGGTTCTCCAGTGGGCGCAGGAACAAAACCGTGAGGCCGTTTCGATTAAGGGCGTGCAAAGCAGACAATAGTCACAGGAAGATGGTTCTGGGCTATTACATATGGTATCAGAGCCGGTGCCAGGAACGTGGTGTGCCAGCGAGGACGTTGGTCCCCTCTGAGGGGGGGGGGGTGTATGTAATATCCCACATGGCTCGGGTAGGAGAACGAAGTCCTCCTTATAAGGTGGATGGAAACCTATCCGTGTGGACGCGTTTTGAGTAGACTGGTACACAATCCCTGCTCAGGAATAAAACCGTGAGGCTGCGGCCAAAGCGGTCAATATCCACATACTGGGTCGGTCCTTGGTCCTTTCATTTGAAATGGATGTAATATCCCATATCGCTCGGGTAGGAGAACGAAGTCCTCCTTATAAGGTGGATGGAAACCTATCCGTGTGGACACATTTTGAGTAGACTGGTACACAGTCCCTGCTCAGGAACAAAACCGTGAGGCTGCGGCCAAAGCGGACAATATCCACAAACTGGGTCGGTCCTTGGTCCTTTCATTTGAAATGGTATCAGAGCCGGGGCCCGCCGATGTGCCAGCGAGGACGCTGGGCCCTTATGGGGGGGTTGGATGTAATGTCCCACATCGGAAGTGAGGAGAACGAAATCTCCCCTTATAAGGGGAGATGGATACCTCACCCTGTGGACGCGTTCTGCGCCACGACTGGGTTCTCCAGTGGGGTAAGAACAAAACTGTGAGGCCGTTTCGATTAAGGGTGTGCAAAGCGGACAATATTCACAGGAAGGTGGTTCTGGGCTATTGCACATGAATGGTTTAAGTTGGGGTTGGAGCCCCATAGTTGCGTTTTTTAATTGGGGTCGGTGCCCAACTTATGTGCGTGCTGTTATGTGTTTATTATGTGGCTTTCCATATTACTGTTTTTTAGGCCGGGGTATACGCCGTGTAATTGTCTAATGCCAATATGAAGATTGAGCCTTATTACTTTATGTCTTTTTCCTTTTATTGTAATTTGAGAGTAGAGATAGGTGGTAAGGTCTTTTTCTTTCATTTTGGAGACAATGCACCCATGGAGTAAGATGGATCCACACGACAAGTAACAAGATGGAGGGCATAAGTGAAGACCTCTCAAAGTGTTAGAGAGGATTGCTATTATTGTAATAGATAGGGCATCGTTTTATTTCCAATTCCTTTATGTGATATAAACTGTTTTATGTGGCATGTATGTTAGAACTTGTGATTGTGGAGTGGCTCCCACATATCATGCATAAGATAGGTAGAACCCATGATCATCACATGTTAGTGTCATGCTAGGACATGTTATCTGCTATGTGCTTGTGTGAAATGCATTTAAGTTGTACTTGCATTAATCAAGACTAATTAAATTGGATAACATATATGTTGATGAGGTCGAACCGGATAACTCTCTGGTTACATTGAAAATTCCCATTAAAATATTAAGTTAATTTTTGAAAATAGGTGTTTAATTCGAGATGCAAGCTTTGAATTAAATTCCTAGCATTCCATCAATTAGATTTAGGCTTAATAGGGGAAGCTAGTTGCTGCCCATGAGTCGTGGGGTGACTATGTGAAACCTATTAGTTCTTAGTTTCCTAACTGATCATTTTAATGAACAATATTTCAAGATCAATTTTGGGGAGGGCGATGTCCGCGAGTCGTGGGTCGTTCGAACTAAGTTTTGATCTTGATCTTATGATTGATGGGTCTAGCTTAATGCCTAAGTAAATATGGATGTCGCACGAGTCGTGGATCCATATTGAAAGATAGGTGATGCAAAAATATTACTAAGAATTCCACCGAGTTGGAATTGGTAAGTTGTACCTACCTTAGGCTTTATTAAGAATGTCCACGAGTCGTGGGTTCAAGATAAAGTGCTTGGGATCTTAGTACCCACTGGGATAACAAGTATCCTCTAAGATCTTTGGGAATTATAGATCTTCTAAAAACAGTAGGAGCTACATAGATTAAAGACCTAATCTCATGTATATCGTTATTATTCAACATGCTCACTTAGTTCTCTGTAGGTCGTAGATTCTGTGATTCTCTACCTGTTTTGAAATGGCAACCAAAAACCCTCTAGTATCGATCCTCGAGTCAAACAAGTTGACTGGACCTAACTATTTTGATTGGCTTAGGAATTTGAAAATCGTTCTAGATTCCGACAAGAGAACTTATGTTCTCCACGAGGTGGAGCCTGTTCCCTAAGGGGAAGCTCCGACCCGGGCTGAGCAGGATGCGATCCAGAAGTGGAAGGATGATAATCTCCAAGCCCGTTGTCTCATGCTTGATAACATGTCTCCGGACATGCAAAGACAGCATGAGTCTATGGAATTCGCTTGGGAGATTTACGACCACTTAGAGCAACTTTACCGCCCTCATGAGCGTGTTACAAGGTATAACACCTCAAAAGAATTGTTCCATTTGAGAATGAGGGAAGGTGTAAGTGCCCATGAATATGGACTCAAGTTTCTTGCTCTCATTGAGAAACTTGCCTCCATGGACATGCCACTGAGAGATGAGCTTTCTGTGGATTTGTTGCTAGCCTCGCTCCCACCATCATTCAATCCATTTGTCCTTAACTTCAACATGAATCATGCAAATGCTACTGTAGTTGAGCTGATTTGTCAGCTTGTGACTGCTGAAAGCACAATCAAGAAGGAAAATAAGGTTATGATGGTCACTGCTCCATCTTCTTCTAAGCCTTCTAAAGGCAAGGGCAAGAAAGCCCAAAAGAAGAAGAAATCCCTTAGGCCCAACGGAGGCATCACGAAGGGAAAAGCCCAAAAGAAGAAACGTGATCAGAAAGAGGACGTTTGCTTCCATTGTGGCAAACAGGGGCATTGGAGGAGAAACTGCCAAGAGTACAAGGCTACTCTAAAGAAAGTAGTGTTTCTCGTTGAAGTAAGTCTTTCTATTAATTCTAACTCTTAGGTACTTGATACCGGTTACGGATCTCATATATGTAATGATGCACAAATGCTAAGTGAGGTCCAACAGCTGAAGGGAGGAGAATGTGTCTTGAAGATTGGGGACGGCTCAATGGTCGAAGCTCAAGCTTTAGGCACAATTAGATTATATTTAGGTCATTCTGTTTTAGTTTTAAATAAAGTCCTTTATGTACCAAACATTATTCGTAATATAATTTCAGTTCCAATACTTGATTGCAAAGGTTATGAAATTAATATTAAGAATGGTAACTTTTTCCTCAAAAAGAATAATTTTTCAATACATCTTGGTATATTAAACAATGGACTTTATCTAACTCAAGACAGTAATATTTTGTATATACAACGAGAAACAAAACGTAAGAGAGATGACGAACTCTCAGCTTCTTTGTGGCACGCTAGATTAGGACATATTTCCAAGAATAGAATTAGCAAGTTGACTACCTTAGGGACATTCTCTGAAAATGACCTTAAACGGTTAACTTCCTGCGAATCTTGTCTCAAAGGAAAGATGTCCAAAACTCCTTTCAAAGGGAGTGTGGATCGAGCCACAAGGACTTTGGATTTGATCTATTCTGATGTTTGTGGACTAGTTAGTGTAAGCACTCAAAACAATCATCAGTATTTCATAACCTTTACTGATGACTTTAGCCATTATGGTTATGTGTACTTAATAAAGTATAAATCTGAGGCTTTTGAAAAATTCTTAGAATTTCAAAAGGAGGTTGAGAACCAAACTGGTCACAAGATCAAGACACTTCGATCTGATCGAGGTGGTGAGTATCTTAGTGAAAAATTCCTTAGTCATCTCAGAGATAATGGAATTATCTCTCAGGGGACTCCTCCGGGAACTTCTCAGCTTAATGGAGTTTCTGAGAGAAGGAATCGAACCCTACTTGATATGGTTTGTTCCATGATGAGTTTCATTGACTTACCACCTTCTTTCTTGGGTTATGCTCTAGAAAGTACAGCCAAGATTTTGAATCTTGTTCCTTCAAAATCAGTCCCTAAAACGCCCTATGAGATGTGGCATGGTAAAATCCCTAGTTATTCTTACTTAAGAATTTGGGGTTGTCCTGCTTATATGAAGAGCACAGTGGGAGACAAGTTAGAAGCTTGTTCTAACTTATGCTACTTTGTTGGCTATCCTAAGGAATCCACAGGATATTACTTCTATGATCAAACTGAACAAGAAATGCAACTTTTCTTGAGGAACCGTTCCTCGAAGAAAAGAAAGGCAAGATCACAGAACTCGAAGAAATTTGAGATAATCCCACGCCACATTCAGAAGACACGCCCCATTCTGACATCCCACAACCAATCATAAACTTCGATACACGTTAAAATCCTCCTCTAAGGCATTCTGAACGCACTCGTAGACAGCCTGAGAGATGGTATGGTTTTCTCCATGAAATCTCTTAAGAGGATATTGATCCTCTAACATATGCGGAGGCACTGTCGGATTCTGAACAGTGGAAACAAGCCATGAACTCCGAAATGGATTCCATGTACTCCAACAAAGTTTGGACCTTGGTTGATTTACCTAATGAGGTAAAACCCATAGGTTGTAAATGGATCTTTTGTTGGAAAACTAGAGCAGAAACGCAACGCAAATTTAAAATTTTTCCAAAAGATTGATCATGGACTTGCAATTCTCGTATCGTATCTTAGGGTGTTTAGAAACTTACGTAGATTGAAGCTTTCTAGGGATGTCAGTACCGCCTACTGAACACCCTTCAAGCGAAATATCCCTCGAACGGTTCTCGATAGATCCCAAAGCAGCGATCCTCTAAAGTGTATCCACACCAGTCCTAGAACACGATTAAGCAAGTGAGAATGCTAGTTCTATAACTTGTGTTAATGGCTAGGGTTTTGCTTTGAAAACTTTTCTTTTATTTTTTTTCAAAAACTTAACACTTCGTGAGTGTTGGTCTAAAGCATAAGAGAAGCCCCACCCTTGTATTTATACAAGGGGGGTTCGAACTCCTTAGGGTTTTTCTAAACCTAGTGGACTTCTTTTCTTGCTCACTAATTAACTAATTAATTATTTAATTTAATTGGAAAAATAAGTTCCTAACTTATTCTCCAAGTCTTGCAAGAATAACTTTCTCTCTCCTACAATCGAAAGTTAGACTTTTCAACTTTCCTAAAGCTAAAAGTCAAGTTTCAATAAATTAATTAATTCTCAATTAGTTATTTATTGGGTTAAGCTTGAGAAATAAAATCTTAACAATTAATTCAAAATTAATTAAAAGACTTAAATTAATTAATTACAATTTAATTAATTAATTCTACAAAAGAATTCGCGTGTAATAAAATTACAAGCATAGAGACACGTACGTGCCACGTGTGCATGACACGTGGCAGCCACGTAGTGACTGGCTACCTGTGACACGTGGCAGTCACGTGCTTTTGACACGTGGTAATGCCCACGTGTTGCTCTCTCTATTTCGATCAACAATTTGATCCTTCATTAATCATATTAACATCCTACCATAACCTTCGTGTCCTGGCATTTGTGTGTGACCCAATAGGTTCATTATTCGATTAGCAGTGACAGTAATTAATTAATTCACTAATTAATTAATCACTTCACAGATCACACTATCGTAATCTAGCAATGAATGTGTGACCCCTAGCCAAATAACGAAATGAATCAAAGAACCTTTCAGTCAATAACATACAGTGAAATACGATCCTCCTATAACTTCATCTCTCAATCAAGAACTAAGGCATGGGAATATTCTCAGAGCCTAAATATTCTTGATCTTTAAAGTTAAGTTCGTTTCATATCCATTTAGACCTCAATCCAAGAAAACCCTATTTTCTTGATGTCTTGATCTTTTATCCACCTTGGCCAAGGGTTTAAGTTTAATGGACTACGAACAACTCAATCAGTAAGAGATCTTTCTTGTTCTTGCAACAAGTGTAGGTCCTTTGTAGATTCTACTAATTCTACATATGCCACTTGTGTAATCCCAACATAGGCCGTGGTTCAAGTGTCTATATGGCGACACCCTTTTTAGCCTATATCAAAGATTACAGAGTTAGCTCATATGAGACATTACAGAATCTCAAGTCCAAGGATTAATGAATCACGTTATTGACCTGTGAGATATTTCCTAATCTGGAAGTTTCTAGGAGACTTCCTTTCCCATTTAGGAATGTTCTCACGTGGGACATCTCAGTGATGAAGTTCTAGTAACAATCATCCTCATGTATTATGAACGCATCATCGTATGCACTTATCACTCCATGAAACTGAGTGATCCTTTGAAAGGACATAATCACATAAGCAAGTCTCAACAGATTCAAGGTCGACACTCCCACCGTCTGTCGGACTCTCGACTTGGAGAAGTTTCTAATCCTCGCCTATAAAGTTAAGAACTTGTTCCATGTGTCGTTCCCATAACGACAAAGTTCTTAACGGCCTCATCGGATTAGGGGAGTTCAATACATGCAAAACACAATCAACCCAAACAGACATAAAGAAGCACATAAAGAAGTGATTGCCTATGAACAAAATCATCTCATTCAAAGACTGTTTGTGATATTACAAGGAAATAGTAAAGACAAAAGCTGCTTTAAGGGCACTATTCCTAACAATCTCCCCCTTGCCCGTTAAAGCCACTCATGTGCTAATCTAAGACCCATCTTCTGAAGATGTCCTTCGAAAGCCTGTTGACTAAGGGCTTTAGTAAGCGGATCTGCCATGTTCTATGTCGATGTGACCCTTTCAGTTGGTACATCTCCTCTCTTGATGATATCACGGATTAAGTTATACTTCCTCAAAATGTGCTTGGTCCTTTGGTGAGATCTTGGTTCTCTTGCTTGAGCAACCGCCCCGGTGTTGTCACAAAATACTGTAACGGGGTTTTTAATGTTAGGAACTACACCCAGCTCGTGGATGAAGTTTTTTACCCAAACACCTTCCTTAGCTGCATCATTTGCAGCTAAGTATTCGGCCTCAGTGGTCGAATCAGCAGTGGTCACTTGCTTGGAACTTTTCCAACTCACTGCTCCGTCGTTCAGGCAGAATATGTATCCTGATATGGATTTAAAGTCATCCATGTCTGATGCAAAGCTTGCATCACAGTATCCTCTAATGACAAGATCTTGCTGGCCTCCGTAAACTAGGAATAAATCCTTAGTTCTTCGTAAGTACTTAAGGATATTCGTTACAACAGTCCAGTGACCTTCACCAGGGTCACATTGGAATCGACTAGTCACACTAAGTGCATAAGCCACATCCGGTCGAGTACATAGCAACGCATACATTATGCTTCCTATAGCTGATGCATAAGGAATTTTGGACATCCTGGACTTCTCCAGTTCAGTCTTGGGACACAGCTTCTTCGAAAGAACTGTTCCCGGGCCCATTGGAAGTTTTCCACGTTTGGATTCTTCCATACTAAATCTCTTTAGTACTTTGTCTATGTAAACCGACTATGATAATCCTAATAATCTCTTAGATCTATCCCGATAGATCTTTATACCGAGAATGTAGGATGCATCACCAAGATCCTTCATCTCAAATTGGTTCGATAACCAAGACTTTGTTACTTTCATGTCATCCTTTGTATTCCCAATGAGGAGGATGTCATCTACATAAAGTATTAGAAATTGAACCAAAGTTTCCAATTCTTTCTTGTACACGCAGGACTCATTCGGATTTTGAATAAAGCCAAATGATTTGACTGCTTCATCAAATCGAATGTTCCAATCCCTAGAAGCTTGTTTCAATCCGTAGATTGAACGTTGAAGCTTGTAAACCTTTTGCTCGCTCCCACTGAATGTGAAACCCATGGGTTGCTCCATGTAAATGTCTTTGTCAATGTCTCCATTGAGAAAGGCAGTTTTCACATCCATTTTCCATATCTCATAGTCATAATATGCAGCAATGGCAAGTAGGATCCTAATGGATTTTTGCATTGCAACCAGGGAGAAGGTTTCATACCTGGTCTTTGAGCAAACCCCTTAGCAACTAATCTTGCTTTAAAGGCTGCCACGCTTCCATCTACTTCAAGCTTGCGCTTATATATCCATTTACACCCTATGGGCCTGATCCCATCAGGTGGATCAACCAAGGTCCAAACTAGGTTAGAATACATGGAATCCATTTCGGATTTCATTACTTCTTTCCACTGTTCAGAGTCCGAATCTAACAGTGCCTCCTCATAAGTTAATGAATCATTATCTATTTGAGATGTTTGGTGGAGAAAACCATACCATCTCTCTGGTTGTCTAGGAATGCATTCAGAACGTCTTATTTGCGGAGGATTTTTGGGTGTATCACTCTCTTGGGTAGGGATAGGGACGTCATTCTCCAAGCTAGGCGTGGGACCTTGGTCTCGAAACTCTTCGAGTTCTGCAATCTTGCCTTTCTTTTCTTTAAGGAACGGGTCCTCAAGAAAAGTGGCATTTCTTGACACAAAGAGCTTTTGTTCAAGAGGATCGTAGAAATGATATCCTATTGACTCTTTAGGATATCCTACGAAGTTACATAAGCTTGATCTAGCTTCAAGCTTATCTCCCACTATCCTCTTCACGTAAGCAGGACAACCCCAAATTCTTAAATAAGAATAGTTAGGGATTTTGCCAAACCACATCTCATATGGGGTTTTTGGTACAGATTTGGAGGGAACAAGATTTAGAATCTAAACTGCTGATTCTAGGGCATAGCCCCAGAATGATGGCGGCAATTCAGTGAAACTCATTATGGAACGAACCATATCAAGTAGGGTTTTGTTCCTTCTTTCGGAAACTCCATTCAATTAAAGAGTTCCCGGAGGAGTCCACTGCGATAATTCCATTATCTCTGAGATGATTAAGGAATTTATCACTTAGATACTCGCCACCTTCGATCAGATTGAAGTGTCTTAATCTTGTGACCGGTTTGGTTCTCAATCTCCTTTTGAAATTCCAAGAATTTCTCAAAGGCTTCGGATTTATACTTTATTAAGTACACATAACCAAAACGACTAAATTCATCTATGAAGGTTATGAAATACTGATGATTGTTTCTAGTACTTACACTAAGTGGTCCACAAACATCAGTATGGAATAAATCCAACAATTTAGTGGCACGCTCAACTTTACCATTAAAGGGAGTCTAAGCCATTTTTCCTTTAAGACATGATTTACAATGAGTCAACTCTTTAAGTTCATTATCATAGAATGATCCTAAATTAGTTAACTTAACAATCCTATCTTTAGAAGTATGGCCTAAACGTGCGTGCCATAAAGAAGTCGAGATCTTATCATCTCTTTTGCGTTTGTTTGATTGTTGTATATTCAAAATATTGGTGTCTTTAGTTTTATAAAGTCCATTAGATAATGTACCAAGTAAAACGGAAGCTTTATTCTTTTTAAGATAAAATTTTCCATTTCTGGATAAAGTCTCATATCCTTCACAATCTAATATTGGAATGGAAATTATATTACAAATAATAGAAGGTACATAAAGGACTTTATTCAAAACTAAAGTAAAGACACCTAAATCTAATCTACACGTCCCAATGGCTTGAGCTTGAACGCTTGATCCATTCCCTTCAAGATGCATTCTCCTTCTTTAAGCTGCCGAACCTCATTTAGCATCTGTACATCATTACAGATATGAGCTCCACAGCCGGTATCAAGTACCCAAGAATTAGAATCAATAGATAGATTTACTTTAACAATAAACACGTATTTCTTTAGAGTATCCTTGTACTCTTCGCAGTTCCTCTTCCAATGCCCTTTCTTTCCACAGTGGTGGCAAACGTCCTCCCTCTGATCCCTTTTCTTCTTGGCCTTTCTCTTTTTAACCCCTCCATCGGGTTTAAGAGATCCCTTCTTCTTGGGAACTTTCTTTCCTTTGCCTTTAGAAGGCTTAGAAGAGGATGTGACCATCATTACTTTGTTATCCTTCTTTATCGTGACCTCAGCAGTCACAAGCTGACTAATTAGCTCAGCGACAGTAGCATGAGCATGATTCATGTTGAAGTTTAGCACTAAAGGATTGAATGATGGTGGAAGCGATGCGAGCAATAAGTCCACGGCGAGGTCCTCGCTTAAAGACATCTCCATAGAAGTAATCTTCTCGTTCAAAGCGAGGAACTTAAGCCCATGTTCGTGGACACTTGTACCTTCCTTCATTCTGAGAAGAAAGAGCTCCTTAGAGGTGTTGTACTTTAGAACACGCTCTTTGGGGCGGTATAATTGCTCAAGATGGTCATAAATCTCCCAAGCGTATTCCATAGACTCATGTTGCCTTTGCATGTCCGGAGACATGTTAGCCAACATGAGGCAACGGGCTTGAAGATTGTCTTCAGACCATTTCGTAATCGCGTCTCTTCCGGCCCGAGTTGGAGCCTCACCCTTAGGGGTAGGCTCTCCCTCGAAGAGAACATATCTTCTCTTCTCAAAATCTAAAACTATCTTTAGATTCCGAAGCCAATCAGAGTAATTGGGCCCGTCAACTTGTTTGATTCAAGGATGGATACCAAAGGGTTTTTGGTTGTCATTTCCGTTTGTAGAGAATCACAGAACTACAACCTAAATGGAAAAACAGAGAAATCATGAGCATGCTGAATAATAACGATTATACATATTATCAAGGTCTTTAGAAATATGTTCTCCCACTGTTTTTAGAAAGTCCAAAAATCCCAATGACTTTAGAAGAAACTTATTTTCTCAGTGGGTACTAGGATCCCAAGCAATCTTAGTTTTGGACCTACGACTCGTGAGACATCCAAAGGTCTAAGATTCTTAAATAGGTACTATTTACCAATTCGATCTCTCATTGAATTCCTAGTAATGTTTTGCTTCACTGATCTTTCGACTATAGACCCACGACTCATGAGACATCCATATCTACTTCAGTGTTGAGTTAGACCTATCAATCATAAGATCTTAAACAAACTTAGTGCGGAACGACCCACGACTCGTGAGACATCACCCATTCTAAAATGGTTAAGAAATATTAATTACTTAAAATAATTAATCAGGAAACTAGGAGTTAATAAGATCCACTAATTACCCCACGACTCGTGAGACAGCAACTAAGTTCACTTATTAAGTCCTAAATCCTATTGATGGAATGCTAGAAATTTTATTACCGTGATAAAATGCCTATTTATTCGAATTTAGCTCAATATTTAAAATGGATTTTCGAATGACCTCACCAACATATAATGTTATCCAAATTTTAATTATCTTGTTTAATGCAATTTCACGTAAAGTGCATCATAGAAGCAATTAGCAGATAACAGGTCCTAGCATGACACTAATTATGAGATGATCATGGGTATCCTATCTTATATGTGATTTCGGGAGCCATTCCAAAATCACGAGTTCTAACATTCATGCCACATAAGACGGTTCATATCAAATAGGCGTACAGAATTTAATGGAAAAACAGCCCTATCTATTACATTAATAGAAACCCTCCTAAACATTTTGAGGGGTCTTCTTATGGCCACCGTTCTTCAAGTGCTCCTTGTGGATCCTTCGCGTTCCATGGGTGCTTATCTCCAAAATGAAAATAAAACCTCACTTTCTAAGTTCTACTCTCTTTATATAAAGTAATATGGCTCAATCTTCATATTGGCCATAAACAAGTACACGGGGCATACCCCGGCCCAAAAACAATAATAAGGAAAGCCACATAATAAACACATAACAGTACACACATAAGTAGGGCTCCAACACCAATTGAAAACGCGCAACTATGGGGCTCCGACCCCAATTGAAATCATCCATGTGCAGAATTTAAAACATAAATAAGACTAACCCAAGATACTAGCATGATTCCGCTTAAATTTAAATTTACCAACTAAATTTAAAATTCCTTTGACTTCAAGTTACAATTAACTTAAGCAATTTGAATATAGTTCATTATTCACGAATTTATTCAAAATCGAATTCACCAGATTATGACAAAACAACAATTAATTCAAAATTAATTTTTTTTGTCTAATAAATCATTCAAAGTGATTTTCGTAATTTTCTCGAAAAATAAGAACTTGACTTTAATTCATAAAATCCCAAATTTTATAATTATTTCAAATAAATAATTTTATAATTTTAAAATCAAATTTTAAAATAAAATCAAATTTTCGTAATTCGGGATTTTCGAAACTTGAAAAAACACGAAACGAAAACCGGGTCCGGAACGACCCGCACAAGGTTCGCGGGACAGGCGGTAAGCGCCGCGCAGCAATGCGCTAGCCCGAGCGCAAGGCCTCGCCCGAACGTGAAACACCCGCGCAGTCCCGCGCGCCACTCGCGCGCGCTGCCGGGCTGACGGGGATGGAACGACGAGCATAGGCGTGCCCGGGCCGCTGCGCGCGACGGGCGACGGTGATGCGGGGCGGCGACTTGCCGCCCCAGGCGCGTTGCGCACAATCCCGCACGTGAACCCGTTCCGAATCTCATTTCGTAATTTCGATAAATTCAAGCGATCCAATTCCGAATTAAAATAGTTCAAACAAATCTAAATCTAACCAGCTTAAAACCAGATTTAAACAGAAAACGATTTTCACAAAATTTTCAAGAAATAGTTTTAATCCGGCAATTTCGTATTTCAAACTAAAATCATGAATACACAACATATACTCAAATTTAAGAATTTTCAATCAATATTTGTAAAGCTGTAACGATACAATACGAGCGTTGCAAGGTGGCTCTGATACCACTTGTTGGAAAACTAGAGCAGAAACGCAGCGGAAATTTAAAATTTTTCAAAAGATTGATCATGGACTTGCAATTCTCGTATCATATCTTAGGGTGTTTAGAAACTTACGTAGATTGAAGCTTTCTAGTGATGTCAGTACCGCCTACTGAACACCCTTCAAACGGAATGTCCCTCGAATTGTTCTCGATAGATCCCAAAGCAGCGATCCTCTAAAGCGTATCCACACCAGTCCTAGAACACGATCAAGCAAGTGAGAATGCTAGTTCTATAACTTGTGTTAATGGCTAGGGTTTTGCTTTGAAAACTTTTCTTTTATTTTTCTCAAAAACTTAACACTTCGTCAGTGTTGGTCTAAAGCATAAGAGAAGCCCCACCCTTGTATTTATACAAGGGGGGTTCGAACTCCCTAGGGTTTTCCTAAACCTAGTGGACTTCTTTTCTTGCTCACTAATTAACTAGTTAATTATTTAATTTAATTGGAAAAATAAGTTCCTAACTTATTCTCCAAGTCTTGCAAGAATAACTTTCTCCCTTCTACAATAGGAAGTTAGACTTTTCAACTTTCCTAAAGCTAAAAGCCAAGTTTCAATAAATTAATTAATTCTCAATTAATTATTTATTGGGTTAAGCTTGAGAAATAAAATCTTAACAATTAATTTAAAATTAATTAAAAGTCTTTAATTAATTATAATTTAATTAGTTAATTCTAGAAAAGAATTCACGTGTAATAAAATTACACGTTTAGAGACACGTACGTGCCACTTGTGCATGACACGTGGCTGCCACGTACTGGCTACGTGTGACACGTGGCAGTCACGTACTTTTGACACGTGGTAATGCTCACGTGTTGCTCTCTCTATTTCGATCAACAACTTGATCCTTCGTTAATCATATTAACATCCTACCATAACCCTCGTGTCCTGCCATTTGTGTGTGACCCTATAGGTTCATTATTCGATTAGCAGTGATAGTAATTAATTAATTCACTAATTAATTAATCACTTCACAGACCACACTATCGTAATCTAGCAATGGATGTGTGACCCCTAGCCGAATAACGAAATGAATAGAAGAACCTTTCAGTCAATAACATACAGTGAAATACGATCCTCCTACAACTCCATCTCTTAATCAAGAACTAAAGCATGGGAATATTCTCAGAGCCTAAATATTCTTGGTCTTTAAAGTTAAGTTTGTTTCATATCCATTTAGACCTCAATCCAAGAAAACCCCATTTTCTTGATGTCTTGATCTTTTATCCACCTTGGCCAAGGGTTTAAGTTTAATGGACTACGAACAACTCAATCAGTAAGAGATCATTCTTATTCTGGCAACAAGTGTAGGTCCTTCGTAGATTCTACTAATTCTACATATGCCACTTGTGTAATCCCAACATAGGCCGTGGTTCAGGTATCTATATGGCGACACCCTTTTGAGCCTATATCAAAGATTACAAAGTTAGCTCATATGAGACATTACAGAATCTCAAGTCTAAGGATTAATGAATCACGTTATTGACCTGTGAGATATTTTCTAATCTGGAAGTTTCTAGGAGACTTCCTTTCCCATTTAGGAATGTTCTCACGTGGGACATCTCAGTGGTGAAGTTCTAGTAACAATTACCCTCATTTATTATGAACGCATCATCGTATGCACTTATCACTCCATGAAACTGAGTGATCCTTCAAAAGGACATAATCACATAAGCAAGTCTCAACAGAGTCAAGGTCGACACTCCCACCGTCTGTCGGACTCTCGACTTGGAGAAGTTTCTAATCCTCGCCTATGAAGTTAAGAACTTGTTCCATGTGTCGTTCCCATAACGATAAAGTTCTTAACGGCCTCATCGGATTAGGGACATGCAAAACAATGTCAACCCAAACTGATATAAAGAAGCACATAAAGAAGTGATTGCCTACGAACAAAATCATCTCGTTTATTATTCAAAGACTGTTTGTGATATTACAAGGAAATAGTAAAGCCAAAAGCTGCTTTAAGGGCACTATTCCTAACATCTTTAAGAGAAAACTCAGAGTAGATGGAAATGTTGCAGCCTATAAGGCAAGGCTCGTTACCAAAGGTTTCACTCAAAGGCCCGGTATGGACTTTGATAAAACCTTCTCACCGGTTGCAATGCAAAAATCCATTCGAATCATGCTTGCCATAGCTGCATATTACGACTATGAGATATGGCAAATGGATGTGAAAACTGTCTTTCTCAATGGAGACATTGATAAAGATATTTATATGGATTAACCCATAGGTTTCACATTCAGTGGGAGTGAGCAAAAGGTTTGCAAGCTCCAAATATAAGTCTATGGATTGAAACAGACTTCTAGGAATTGGAACATTCGTTTCGATGAAGCAGTCAAAGCGTTTGGCCTAGTTCAAAATTCGAATTAGTCCTGCATGTATAGAAAGGAATTGGAGACTTCAGTGCAATTCTTGATGCTTTACGTTGATGACATCCTTCTAATTGGGAATTTGAAGAATGGCATGAAAGTTACCAGGTCTTGGTTATCGAACCAATTCCAGATGAAAGATCTTGGTGATGTGTCCTACATTCTCGGTATAAAGATCTATAGGGATAGATCTAAGAGATTGATAGGACTATCGCAATCGATGTACATAGACAATGTACCGAAACGGTTCAGTATGGAGAATGTGAAGAACAAAGTTCTTCCCATGAGTGTAGGAACATGTCTTTCTAAGAAGATGTGTCCTAAGACAAACCTTGAGAAGGAAAGAATGACTCATGTGCCTTATGCCTTAGCAATAGGAAGCATAATGTATGCATTGTTGTGTACTCGACCAGATGTGGCTTATGCACTCAGTGTAACGAGTCGGTTCCAATCAGACCCTAGAGATGGTCACTGGACTGCCGTGAAGAATATCCTAAAGTACTTGCGAAGTACCAAGGATTTGTTCTTAGTATACGGTGGACAGAAAGATCTAGTAATCCGAGGATATTACGATGCAAGCTTTGCATCTGACTTAGATGATTTTAAGTCAATGTCAAGATACATTTTCTGCCTTAAAGGTGGAACAGTGAGTTGGAAAAGTTCCAAGCAAACAACCATTGCCGATTCGACTACTGAGCCCGAATACTTAGCTGCAAATGATGCAGCTTAGCAAGGTGTTTGATTAGAAACTTCATTCAAGAATTGAATGTCGTTCCTTGCATGAAAGACCCCATTACTATGTTTTATGATAACACTGGGGCGGTTGCTCAAGCAAGAGAACCAAGATCTCACCAACGGACAAAACACATTATGAGGAAGTATCACTTAATCCGTGATATCATCAAACGAGGTGATGTGCAAATTGAGAGGGTCGCATCAGCAGAGAACGTGGACGCTCTTACTAAACCCCTTAGTCGAGAAGCTTTTGAAGGTCATCTTGCGAAGATGGGACTTAGATTAGCTCCTGAATGGCTTTGACGGGTAAGTGGGAGATTGTTAGGAATAGTTCCCTTAAAGCCGATTGTATATCCGCTTTAGTAATTTTCTTTTGTAAATCACAAACAATCTTTGGCAACACTTCTTTATATGCTCTTGTTTGATTGTGTGATTACTTTAACTGTGCATGTATAAGAACTCCCCTAATCAATATGACTTATAGGACTCAACCATTTAGGTGAAGTGGTTCATGAGATGAGCCCTATATCACATAAGTCATAATTAGAAATCACTCCAAGCCGATGAGTCCTAAAGATAGTGGGAGTGTCGACTTGACTCATTCGAGGCTTGCTCGTGTGATCACGCCCTTAAGAAGGACCACCTTGTTTCATGGGGTGCAAAGTGTATTGTTGATACGTGCGTGATACATGGGGGTGCTTACTTGTTCTAAGTAAGTACACTGAGGTGTCCCATGTGAGAAGATTCCTAAATGGGAAAGGAAGTTTCTATTTCTGGAATTAGAACCTTCCAGATTAGAAAATATCTCACGAGTCATTGATGTGATTAAGTGATCCTTAGACTTGAGGTTCCATTGATACTTTATGAGCTAACTCTATAGTCTTAGGTATAAGCTTTAAAGGGTGTCGCCTTAGACAACTGATTCAAAGCTTATGTTGGGGCAGCACAAGTGGCGCATGAAAGTATATGAGAATCGATAAAGGACCTACACTTGCATTAGCAAGTTGATCTCTTATTATGCAAGTCATTCATATGCCATAATGGAGTCCTTGGCCAAGGCAGTGGATCAAGACATCAAGAAATGAGTTTCTTGGATTGAGATCAAATGGATGCGAAATCCACTTAACTTTAAGATCAGGATTATTAGGCTTCTAATTATTCCCTTACCCTAGATCTTGATTGAGAGATGGGACGTAGGAGGATTATATCTCACATGAATCAATGACTTAAAGGTTCTTTCGAATTGAGACATTCTTATTCAGCTAGGGGTCATACAACTGTTGCTAGACTACGGTCGTATGATCTGTGGACTGATTAATTAATTAGGAATTAATTAATTAGGTTCACTACTAATTGAATTAAGAACGTAGAAGGTCACACATAACAACCCGATCACGTGGGTTAAGGTTTGGAATCAATTAAACGAGTTGATCGGACCAATAGGAGATTGGTGGGGTCCACACGTATGGGACACGTGTCCCTAGTGACACATGTCACGTGTGTATGTGTTAGTTAAATAATTAATTTGATTAATTATTTAATGGTCTTTAATTTAATTATGAATTAATATTAAAGTTCTAATTTGGAGAAATAAAGTCTAATAAATAATTAATTGAGAATTAGTCTTCAAGTTATTTATTATAAAATAAATAAAGTAAAATAAAATATCTAAGAGAGTTAGATATTATATTTTTGCTTGACAAGTTGGTCGAAAGGAGACTTTTGGTCAAAATAAGAGTCATTCTCTTCAAGCAAGAAATCCCTTTTCAAAAGGGTTTAGGAAACCCTTGCCCAACAAGCAAAGGGGTTTGAACCCCTTGTACTATATATATGTGGGGTTCGAATCCCATGAGGGGTGATAGCAA
Organism: Lantana camara; assembly: GCA_037501455.1. NCBI lineage: Eukaryota > Viridiplantae > Streptophyta > Magnoliopsida > Lamiales > Verbenaceae > Lantana > Lantana camara. The sequence goes on along the minus strand of CM074855.1, from coordinate 19,962,435 downwards.
AATTTCTCCTTCTCCAAATTATACACTAAACCCTAGAGCCTAAACACCGAATACAGAACTAGCATTCTCCCTATTCGGTTCGTGGTCGAGGTTGGTGGACTAATTCTCTAGAGGGCTACTATCGTGAAGTTTTCAAAGATTCGAAGGAGCTTTTGGGGATTAAGCTGCGTGAAAGAGCATTCTTGGGCGGCTAGAATGTGTCAAGAAAGCTACTATCTAAGTGAGTTTCTTGATCTCTACAAATTTGGGAATAGGAATTGCAAGATTCAATTCTATCTTTTGGGAACATTTTTTAAATTTCCGCTGCGTTTCTGTTTCGTTTTCCCAACAGACATTTAGGTGGTAATTTCCTTTGTAAGACAGCTGAAACATTCTCACTTACACTCACTTTCTCATTACCTGTCAACTTACGCTTATTCGTGCACAATTCCTTAAGAAATTTGGCGTAGCGTGGAACCTGTTTAATGGATGTTCACTTCGACCTTTGCAAAGAGCTCCATAATACTCTTGTCCTCCTTATCCTTCTTGCTCTGAGTCAGCCTTTGTGGAAATATTGGTGGTGGAATTACCAGTGGCTTCGGCTTCTGAGTGTTTTCAGCTGGATAAGAATTCTGTCTTTGGTCACTGGAAGGCTCCCTCTCAACCTCCTTTTCAGTTTCTGCATTAGAACCCTGTTCCTGGTCACGTTTGGGATTCCTATTGACTGGAGGTTTCAGTTCCTTCCCGTTTTGTAACACAATCGCACTCACATTGTGTCTAGGGTCGTGTGCTTACGATGGTAATTTGCCTTGGTTTTCCAATTTGCTGACCCACATGAGTCTCCAAACTCTTTATACTCTCTTCCATCTTCTGAAATCTGATCGTAGTGACCTGTTGAAATTTCTCAGTGTTAGTAGCTAGCATATGGACAATATCACTAAGAGACGTACCTGAGCCCGAAGGCTGTTGTGGTGGTGGTGTCTGATGGAAGTTCTGATTGATCGGTTGGTTGGTTGCATAACTAAGGCTCGGGTGACTTCTCCAACCAAGGTTGTAGGTGTTTGAATAGGGGTCAAACTTCATCTGTTGGTATCCAATGGCATTCACATTCTGAGGTGTTTCTTCATGTAGAGTTGGGCATGTATCAGTGAAGTGAGCGAGGCTAGTGCAAATACCACACACTCTCGCAGGTAGATTAGTACCTACATTCATCTTATGTACCAAAGTTGTTAGCAAAGACTTAATTTCATCAATTGAATATATATTTACCTCGTTTACCCTCCTAGGTATATCCTATCGAGCTCCAAATTGTTGAGAATTTGCTACCATGGTTGACATCAACTCTCTAGCTTTAGTAGGTGTCTTACTAACTATGGCTCTACCACTCGCGGCGTCCATCATTCTGCGCTCCATCGGAATTAGGCCTTCGTAGAAGTACTGAATGACCAATTGATCTGATATTCCATATTGGGGGCAACTTGCAACAATCTTTTGAACCATTCCTAATACTCGTAGAGACTCTCGGTGTCCTTCTGTTTAATGCCACAGATCTCACGCTTGATGTTTGTGGCTCGGGAGGCTAGAAAATACCTCTGAAGAAATTGTCGAGACATTTCTGCCCAAGTAGTGACGGTCCCCGAAGGTAGGTAGTACAACCAATCCTTGGTTGCATCTTGAAACGAGAAAGGAAAGGCTCTTAACTTGATTTGGTCCTCCGTGACATTGTGTGGTTTCATGGATGTTCACACAAGATGGAACTTCTTTAGATGCTTGTTTGGATCCTCATTCTCCAACCCACGGAAGGTTGGCAACAAGTGGATGAGTCCTGATGTCAATTCAAAGCCTTCTTACAGGTCTGGAAAGGTTATGCACAGTGGCCGTAGTGTCTTAGTGGGTCGGGAAAGGTCCCGACGTGTTCCATTCTGAGCCATATCCTGACCGTGATCCTGTCAGTCTACTCTTCAGTCTCAAACTCTTGTTCAGACTCAGTTTCAGTGTCCAGTTCAAATAATTCCGAACTTTTGCCTACTCCAGCCTGCTCTTTTCTTTGTCTAGTCCACTTTCTGAGCTTTTTAGCAGTTTTCTCGCTCTCGGGGTCGTACGTGGCAAGTTGTCCCGTACAAAGGTTCCTAGGTATAAGAAAAAGATACAAAATAAGTTACCAATCTCCCTGGCAACGACGCCAAAATTTGATACGTGTCGAGACCACCAAAAATAAAATCCCAAGTACCGAACATATTTAACTTGTAAATAGTGGTAAAAGGGGTCGATCCTCGAAGATTGGGTGAAATTGTGACTCTTAACATACCAAGGAATTGAAACAAATAATTAAAAAGGGGGGTTTTGAGATTTTCAATTAAGCTAACAATAAACTAAACGATAAAAACTAATTAAATTAGACAAGGCTTAAGAACTAAAAACTTAAATTAAATTCAGGACAATTCAATAGGTAATAATTAGTCGGGATTTTCCTAATTATGCGTAGACTATGATCATCGACTAAAGATTTTCATTGGTTAAATGCTAGATTAACTATAATCGCCAACTACCTCTGGCTCCCTCGTTTCTTCTTAATTTTAGAGTAATCAAAGGAACTCCTAAAAATTACTCCCTCATTAATCGATAACCTTTTCGAGACTCTCTCCAAGATTCAATCAATTAACAGCTTTGAGCGTCAAAGAAACACTAATCCTAACTGGCTCGACAAAGACTCCTGTTTCACTCAATTAGACCGCAAGCTCCTCGACACGAAATCAGACAAACATTATGTCCTAGTATCGATTGCTACAAACTCTAATTATTTAGCTAACACCGCCAAATCAATTAGATAGCTATATGCTAATTAACAACTCTACGATATGGCCACAATCAAAGAGTTAATTAAAGAACATTGACAAGAAAACGGAAGCAATATGAATAGCATAAACCAACTAATTAAAATAGATTAGTCTCACAAGTCTAGCATAATCATGGAAAATCCCAACTAAAAAGAAACTAGCAAATCATAAAGGAATGGAATAAACAAAGTCTAAGATCATAGTCTAGATTAAAGAAAAGAAAGAAAGAAAACTCCCAGCATTTGTGTTGCTGCGTGAGTTCCTCTCGTGTGTCAAGCATCTCCAAGGCTCTCGGTTCTCTCTTGTATAAGTAGTGCAAAGGGTGCTGAATTCTTTCCCCACTTCTCCACCATGTTTCCCACTAACTCCAGAATAATAACGCAATAAAAGCCACGTTATTCCCCTCTTTCAATGCATGTAACTCCCACAAAGGGCTTGGACTTTGTAAAATTTGGAGTAATTGGAATTTGGAATTGATGGGCGTGCATTTAGTAATTAAAGATGGCTTCCCAAAGACTCCTGCATGAGTGGACTTAATAATTGGTAGGCCAAAATTCCTTTATTCCTCAAAGCCCATGTCTTGCCTTCAATTAATCCAAGAAGCCTTTTTTTTTATTTTTTTATTTTTACAGAAACCATAGAATTTAATCAATTATCCATAATCAAATTAAATAGTGGGTAAAATATAACAATTCTAAGCTCAATGGTTCAACGAATATGTAACGTATCAAAATTATGTAATAAAGTTTAAATTTATGTTTCATAAGATATAATATACATTATAAATCATTAAGATGTTATACTTTTATAGTGATATGATATCATATAACATATAAGATATTTTGAATATTGATATAACGCGTAATATTATATATGATGTGCAGATCGAAGTAATTTCTACAAATGATAGATATAGTATAATAGACTGTTGTAAAATTCCCGCCTCTTAAGATTGATCAGAGTGCTAAGCTTAAATTCCCAGGTTCACCTCATTATACTATTAATTACTCTTAATTTTTCCAAATAAATACTGCAAAACAGTAATGAATATATGTGTTGCTCATGTATTATGATATTCAATGGAATAAATATGGTGAAATTGAGTTTTTGTGTGCTTGCTTATTGGGTGAGGTGTGTAACATTTTTTTTTCCAAGCTTACTTGTCGAGTTTTAAAAATAATTTAGGGCATATATGCAGTTATACTTAACAATACTACATCGATAATGCAGGAGTTCATGGTTATGTGTTCTTCAAGATCATGGGAGTTTGTTACAACAAATATTTCTTCATGGCAATGATTGTTGATTTTTGTTATGTTTGTGAGTTTTGGAATTTGAAAACAATTTAATTTAGGTTATCTGACTCATTTGTAGATGTTGGATTATTGATGTGTTTGATATGTTTGAAAACTTTTTGTAGTGTTTTATGTTGAAAAATGATTTGGAATCGTTATTTGTGTCTTGAATGTTAAATTTTAAATAATGCAACTAAGATTTCATTGCAATTTTGATATTATTTTGCAATTGGAAAATTTATTTTTTGCAATAGATATTTATTACAAATAAATATAAAAAAAAAAAATTTATAACTGATTTTTGGTTGCAAAATTGATAGCCATTTTGTAGCTAATTAAAGAAATACAAAATAATTTATTTTTGCAACCGAATTTCTGTTGAAAAATTAGTAAACATTTTTAACCAACTTTGCAACAGAGAATTTGGTAGCAAAAATTATGTGCCACATCAAAGTAACTGAATATTCGGTTGCAAAGTGACATGGTACACATCCCACGCCGCAGCTACTTGCAACCAGATATTAGGTTGCTATTTCGGTTGAAAAAATCGGTTATTAAATTTTGCAACCAAGCTTTTTGCAACATAATTTTTCGGTTACAATTCGGTTGCTAAACACTGTTTTTCGGTTGCAAAAGGCCCTTTTTCGGTTGCAAATTCGGTTGCTAAACGCATGTTTTCTAATAGTGTTTGCTATGTGCTGCAGCATTTTGAGCTGCCCATCAACGGATATATATGTGATTTCTGTTCCGGCTGAGCCGTTTAGCCAGAACAGCTTGGGTGGGTAGAAACTTTGATTGCAAGTGACTAGGAAATTGGGGCTCTCGTAGCAATCTTCTGTGGTCCGAAAAGGAAATGGGATGCTTATGTTACCACAACGATCAATGCAGTCGGCCTTTGCAATCTGGAAATCTTGAGATGTTGGTGTTGTTGTAGAGCAAATTAGAGTTGGTTTGGAGACAAACATAATGATGACCAGAATTGCTAGGTTTTTTAATGGGGTTTGTAACACATAAAACCCCATGATCATATAGTACTTGCTGTAATTAAAGAAGAAGATTAGAGTAGAGATTCTTTTAATATGCAAACAGATGTAGATTTAATAATGTTGGGGTTTGTAAGTTGAAGCACTCAACTTGGTGGGAAAACTTAAACTGGTAAATTGCATTTTTGGGTCATTAAGTGACCGAGCTACTGAGGGAAAAATGCAAAATCAGGATACCAACTCTCCTTAATTAGCATTTTCGGGACACTAAATTTTCCGGCGACAAAAAAGTTCACTAACTCTAGAAATCTGTCAATTTTGGGACAATGCTCGCCGGATTCTGCTGACTTGGATAAAATTTACTGATGTGGAAATAAAACATAACACATTGACAATGACATGTCAAATGACTCAAAAAATTTGTCCATGTAGTGTACAAGTGGCATACCACCTAATACACTTTACATATTAAAAAAATAAAAAAATGAATCTAAAATATGTATATATATATATTAATTATTATAAAATTCTTTCATAATATTTCAATGTACATATATATATATATATATATATATATTATAATATATTTCCAAAAATAAAGATAAAATAAAACTAAAATAATAAATATATTAAAAATGCAATAGTTATATCTTGTGTGTATATATATATATATATATATGATTAATGATCTGTATTATATATATCAATATTTATTATTTAAATTTTAAATTTTATAAATATTTTTATATTTAAATTTTATTTAAAAAACAATATTTATAAGAAACCCATTGCTATTGGGGTTTCCGCAGCCAATACCTTGAAGAGGTGATTAATTTTAGTGATTTGCAGTGATTAAACAGCAGCAAGTTATGCGTTTCTGGAAAAAGAATCTCTCACAATATTCGTCGAAATTCAACAATGAAAAAATAGGCCCCTCGATCTCTCTCCAAATATCAATCAACATTTTTCTTGAAATTTTTTCAGATCTGGTTGAAGCGTTCTACCTCTCGCCGAATACAGTCGGTTCTCAAGTTCCGACAGGCGTGCGGCGATTTTTCTGGAGAAGAAAGAAGGCGAAACGGATCTACTGAAATTTATAAAAATCTTAAATCTAATGAAGAAGGATTTTCTTCCCCTTTTTTTATTTTTTCCTGAAGAAGAGGCGATCACCAACCACCACCACGAAGCCTTCACCACCCACCACCGCCTTCAACACCAACACCAAACCCACTGCCGCCTTCAGCAACCCCAGATCCGCCGCCACGCACATCAAAACCACTGTTTGCCTTCAACACCCCATTCCCCAAACTCCATTATTTTAGCTTCACCTCAAATGACATCTTCGAGTTTGAATCGAAGGCCCAATCAACATTTAGATCTGATTTCCTTAAAGAGTATTTAGATCTGATTTTTTCTTGAACTTTTTTCAACTTCAAGAATTTAGAGTATTTTAATTTGATTTTTCTTTATTTCTTTTTAAAATTTTTAATTGGTATAAAATTAAATTGACTATTTTGCACTTAAAAAATCATTTTGGCCGGAAAATCTGGCCGAATTTTAAAACTGAGTACCAAAGTGAATAAAAAACCAAAGGTTAAAAGGTTGAGTCTAAAGTGCAAATTGCCCAAACGTTGGGATGCAAAAAATATTTAACCCTATTTTAAAATTAATTTTTGGAATGGCATGTTTATGCATTTTTGTTATAAAAACAATTGTATGAATGATTAATTTAAAGAAAGATTAGTTTTTATTTCAAAATATATTTCATACACAATAATAATAAATTTTACTATTTTTTTTATATATAGATATATGTAATATAATATATAAATATACATATATTATATATGCATAGATATATAATATATTTATATATTTTTTGATGTAATTGTAAATAATAAAGTGAAGATTTTTTGGCATTCATTTTGTTTTTTAGTTTTTATTTTTTTATAATATTTAAAGTGTATTAGGTGGTATGCGACTTGTACAATACATGGGCAAATTTTTTGAGTCATTTGACATGTCATTGTCAATGTGTTATGTTTTATTTCCACGTCAGCAAATTTTATCCAAGTCAGCAAAATCCGGCGAGCATTGTCCCAAAATTGACAGATTTATAGAGTTAGTGGACTTTTTTGTCGCCGGAAAATTTAGTGTCCCAAAAACGCTAGTTAGGGAGAGTTGGTATCCTGATTTTGTATTTTTCCCGAGCTACTGACTTTCGAAATTTTTATTGAAAAATTCTAACTCAAAGGGAATTACTAATAACTATATATTATAAATATTCATTTTTTTAATATAATTTAAACATAAAATGAGGTATCATCTCATAATAGTTTCTGAAATCTCTAACTGTTAAGAAAATGAGTCCTTAACTTGTGAGTTCTGACATATAACAAAAAAGTCTCTGGGGGTAGTTTCGAGAGTGAAGAAGTATTAACATATTTCAAATTAGTGTTTTGGATAAATTATAATAAAAAATAATGGATTATTGGAATCCAAATAGATTAGAGCTACTAATGAAAATCAAATTTCAGAGACTAATAAAAACAAACTGGAGGTACCAACTTGAAATTAGCCAAAACTCAGGGTAATGAGATGTAATTAGTCATAGTTTAAACGGTAAGACCTACTATGTTTTTGGGACCTTAATTCCAGTTCTGTGTTAGGTTTGGATCTCTGGTTTTATTTTTGTATTTTATTTCTTGTTTTATTTACATATATATGAAATATGTCACGTGCATGCCTTAATAGACCGTTGAGATTAAAAAAGAGAAACAAAGATGATATAAAAAGAAAAATAAAATGATTTTCCTTATCTAAATGGCATTTAGATGATTAAAATATGAAATGAAACATATATATATTTATATATATATATATAATTGAAACATGAAATCTAATGCCTTCTTTGTTTGCTCCCACATGCTATCACAATCAACTTGAACAAGTCAGTTTAATAGACGGCCGGTTGTTTAATTATCCCTTATCCAATATCCAATGCTCAACAACTACGTTAATTAACACAAGCGAAAATTACATCTCAGTTATCTTTTAAATATTTTTGTTTCTGTCTAATTAAAAGTCTTCTTTGCTAGCCAATAAGAAGAAATTATATATAGCGTAAAACAAGGTTAGTTTTGGTTTACTATTTATTAACTGACGACCTTACCATGTCAACCAGAGTTGCGTAGTTTTTATATGCATGTTGTCGGACGCCAATGATGTCTTCTGAAAATGAATCTCAGACAATAGAATGGTTGATTTCACACCATTGTCTGGTAGAAAGGCGCAACATCATTTGCCCTACGTATGAAAGAGCTCAACTCTAACTATTAGATATACTTCTGTGTTAACAAGTTAAAAGTACGACTATTAGACTCCATTTAAGGGTTTAGGCTCCATTTAAGCGATAGCTTATGACTCATTTCACGACACACTGTGGGTTCAAAGGTTACTCTAGTGTCCAACAGACTCGGGGACTGAGGACTGATGTATAGAGTGTTAAAGGTTATGAAGGCCATAGTATTGGGGAATATTTTATGTATTAGAATTTTGTATGTAACATCTATAAAAGGATTAACCTAATCTAATTAGGGAAAGTCAACTAAACAAATCAATACAAATCCCTAATTAATTATTTCCTTTCTTAACACTCCCCCTCAAGTCGAGTGTCGGATCTCCGATGCTCAACTATTGCTCAATGCTTCACTGAAAATCCTCCCGTTCACAGCTTTGGTCAAGATATCCGCTAGTTGATCCTCTGACCGTACAAAAGGTAGCTCAACCGCCCCTTCTTCCAATTTCTCCTTTATGAAATGCCTATCTATCTCAAAGTGTTTGGTTCGGTCATGCTGAACCGGGTTTTCTGATATGTTGATGGCAGCCCGGTTGTCACACCTTAACCTACACGCTCCTGCTGTGGGGAAACCGATTTCTGCAAGCAACTTTCTCAACCACAGCACTTCGGTCACCCCTCGTGCAATGCCACGAAACTCTGCCTCTGCGCTCGAGAGAGCGACCACCTTCTGCTTCTTGCTCCTCCAAGTTACTAGGTTCCCTCCAACTAGTGTGAAATACCCCGAAGTCGACCTTCTATCTACTGGGTTTCCCGCCCAGTCAGCGTCAGAATAAGCTTCAATATCTAGATGTCCGTGTTTCTGATAAAGGACACCTCTCCCTGGATGACCTTTTAGGTACCGACACACTCGAACCGCTGCATCCATATGTTCCTTTTGGGGCTGATGCATGAACTGACTGAGAACTCCCACTGCATCGGGCCGAGTATGAGCCAAATAGATGAGTTTTCCAACCAACCGTTGATATTGCCCTTTGTCGGTCTCCTCTGCCCCTTCTACTATCTTGAGCCCATGGTTGACAACTATAGGAATGTCTGCTGGTTTACATTCCAGTAATCCAACCTCTGCTAAGAGATTGAGAACAAACTTTCTCTGAGAGATGTAGATGCCCTACTTCGATCTCAACACTTCTATCCCAAGAAAGTACTTCAGCTGTCCTAGGTCCTTCATCTCGAATTCCCTGAATAGGTTCTCTCTCAGTTGGGATATCTCTTCTCTGTCGTCCCCCGTAATGATCATATCATCCATATAAATGATGAGACAGGTCACGAGCCCATTTCTTCTCTTGACAAAGAGGGTATGATCAGAGTTACTTTGGTGGTACCCGTACTTTTTCATTGCTGCTGAGAACCTCCCAAACCATGCACTGTAACACCCCGTACACGTGGAGGTGCCACACCCCCGCACTATAGGTCAATCCACACACGAAACGGTCAATTCGTACATGAACTAACCGATAGCGAACGGGTGACAATGCAATACACGACAAGCTAGGCGGGATTACTAAAACGTGCAACAAAATAAAGCGGAAGCATAAAATAAACACTATCACTTATTTCCATCTATCATTCATGTCTTTTCTCGTTTACCAAATAAAATATGTTCTAACTTATCATATTAATACATTATCATCTTTAATTTAACAATAACAATAAGTACAATTCCATAATTAGCCATAATAAATAAATACACGAACCATGGTTGACTCGACTACATGAACCGGACTCGACTCGACTCCCGCCTAGCGTGCACCTGCAATAACCTGAAAGGTGGAGGCGTCAGTCTGTGAAGACCGAGTGAGGGGTTTAAATACATATTAGCGCAGATAACATGCAAGTTATATTCTCGGGTAAAGGTTTATAAAAGATAAATATACAAGTTCAATACTAATATAGCTTCGCCCGAGAATACAACTATCAATATTAAATACTTGTTCTTTTCATGCAATCGATAAACATGCTTGCTTGCTTGTTAATCATTAGGTGATCACGCAATTCAATTATCGTGCAATCATGTAATAGTGTAATCATATAACACGTTCATGGAATGGGGATCATGCAATCAATACATGGCTTGCTTGTAACACGATAGGGTTTTGTTCTTCCTGTGGTTGGATGGACAACCACCAGCTCTAAGACCAGCCCAGCGCCCTCTCGAAGGAGAACCTGGCCAGGAGAACACATGTACACGATGGCTTTGTTCTTCTTGTGATTGGACGGACAATCACCAGCCCGAAGACCAGCCCAGCGCCCTCACTAAGGAGGACCTGGCTAAGAGAACACACTAACACGATAAGGTATTGTTCTGCCTGTGATTGGACGGACAATCACCAGCCCGAAGACTAGCCCAGCGCCCTCACTAAGGAGGACCTGGCCAGGAGAACACATGACTTGCTTTCATGACATGACATGCTTGATTCATGCACACTAACATAACCTACTTGCTTGATTCATGAACAATAACATGACTTGAAATGATAAGTGCTTTCAGGAAATTATAAATATAAATACCTTTGGCCAAAAACCACGTAAAGGTTATACGGGTTCTATATAACTAGAAATTAAACCTCACCTGACAGGCGACACACGACACGTGAATGCGTGAACGTGATCATGCTCGATAATCTCCGCCCTGGAGAATAACTGGACAAGAAACGGGACAATGTACGTGCATGAGACTACAATTCAGGCATATTATCTCATATAAGACGCACGGCATGATCATGTACGAGACGTCAAGCAATAAACAATGTAGCATCTAAATATCACGTTTTAGCATGTAATCGATCATATAATAGCAATTTGGGGTCAAACAAACCGTTGGAACGACGTCCCAAAATTCCAATTTTATGCAGAAAGTTTCTGCACTACCAGAGAGCTGGGAACGGCCGTTCTAGGCTTTAGTGAAAAATGGGAATGGCCGTTCCCGCCTGTCGGGCTCCCCGAAGATGGGAACGGCCGTTCCGGCTTGCAAGCCAAAATGGGAACGGTCGTTCCCGTCCTCGCCGCCAAGCACATTGTTCAAAATATGGGAACGACAGTTCCCCAAATACAAAGGGAACGGGAACGACTGTTCCCGTTTTGCAGAAGCTGCAGAAAACAGGGGAGAAGAACAGGGCATGCACGAAACCACCTCCAATCCTCATCAAACTCACATAATCCAATTCCAAACATTATAATTCATGAAGGGAAATATATATACATGCTTAAAGTGCAATAAAACACAATACAACCACTTGTTTCATGCTTGATCATCTCAAATCATCAATTTCAAGTTCATACACAAATCCATCATATATCATCAAATTCTCCAAGAATCCATGCATGATTTCAAACTATGATCAAGTATTCATGCTTCTAACATCAAGTAATCAAGCTATTGCATCCAAATCATAACCCTAGCTTCCCACATAAATTTCAAGAAATCATATAAATGATCTTATATACCTTGAGATGGAAATAGATGGAAAAAGATGATGAATATGGGTGCTTGAGCTTGAATTCATGGAGTTTCCTAGCAAATTCTAGCTTGAATATGAAGAATTTTCTCCTTCCTCCTCCAAGGTTTTGGTTTGGTAGAGAGAATAGAAGAAGGGATGATGGTTCTTGATGAAAGGAAATGAAGAGCAAGGAAGAGATGCATATATCGTTATATTTGGGGAAAATTATAATATTTACAATTAAATCCTTAAAGTTTGTAAGTTATACAATTAAGTATAAAAGGTTTGGAAAGTGATCAATTTAGTCCCTTAATATTTCATGCAATTTAGTCCCTCAATTGAAATGAATAAGCATTTAAGGACAATTTGGAAATTACTTCAAATTGGACAATTAATTCATATAGCAATTAAATTCCATGCATACAAGAATTCTCGAGATAAATGGATTTTCATATAATTTCCACGTATTCATGTTGGAACACAATTTATAAAATTAATATAACACGTATAAATTAATTAAACGAAATTAATAGAATAAAATCCTAATGCTCGAAACCCACACGTGTCGAGCGTACCTGACTGTCTGAAAATCGGGGCGTTACATGCACGGGGAGACTGCTTTAGCCCAAATAGGGCCTTCTTAAGTCTACATACTCCCTTGTCTCCAAAAACCTGTGTAAATACTGGAGGGGGTTCCATATATACCTCTTCCTAAAGGTCTCCATGAAAGAATGCATTTTTAACATCAAACTGGTGCAGTGGCCAATCTCGATTGGCTGAAACCGAGAATAAAACTCTGATGGTGTCGATCTTAGCCACTGGAGAGAAGGTCTCTGAATAGTCAATACCATAAGTTTGAGTATATCCTTTCGCTACTAGCCTCGCCTTATTCCTTTCAACACTTCCATCAGCACGATGTTTCACTGTAAATACCCATCGACACCCTACCACCTTCTTTCCTTAGGGAAGTATGCACTTTTCCCATGTTTCATTCTTTTCTAGAGCTTGCATTTCTATTTCCATAGCCTGAACCCATTTTTTGTCCATGAGTGCCTCTTCTACTTTGCTCGGGACTTTGTCTGAATAAATGGCTGTTGTGTAGGCTTATACTGGGGTTTCCAGGTCCCCGATAGAGATATTAGCTACAGGATATCTTGGAATCCTGCCAGTATGCTCTGGTTCATATCTCTTAGGGGGGACACCTCTGTTACTCCTTGGTGGCAGCACATATTTTCCTGTTTCCCCCTGTTCCTCACTGTTTCCTGTACTGTTAGGACTATACGGAATAGGAGAAGAAGTAACTGAGGTAGAACTCTCTACCTGTTCCTGCAAAACCTGTTCCTATACCACTTCCTCACCCTGTATACTGTCAGTAGTACCAATAACACCATCATGAACAGAAACGGGACTATCAAGTATTACCTCAGGAGTATTCAGTGAGTTAGATCCTGGGATGGACTTCGTGGTGGAGGACTGAACTTCAGGAGATGTTGACTCGGTGGGCCCGTCTACTGACTCTTTTGGGTCCGGATCTGGCAAAGTGACTGAGTGAGGCATCCAACTTACGGTATCTACAGACTGCTCCCCCTGACCACTAAGATGGGAAGTGTAAAAGAATTCGGATTCAAGAAAGTTACAATTCATGGTGGTGTATATACGTCTAGTGGAAGGATGGTAACACCAATACCCCTTTTGATGGACTCCATACCGGATAAACACATTTAACTGAACAAGGATCTAACTTGGTGCGCTCTTGTTTGGGGATATGTACAAACACAGAGCAACCAAACACGCGAGGCTGAAGGGTTAACGTGGTAGGTACTGACACATGTTGGGAAAGTTCAGAGAGGGGTGTCCGAAGGTTAAGTATTTTTGTGGGTAGCCTATTGAGAAGATACACTGAGGTGGCTATGTCTTCTGGCCAGAATGACTTAGGGACATGTGAATCAAACATAAGTACCCTGGTGATCTCAAGGATAATTCTGTTTTTTCGCTCAGCAACCCCATTTTGTTTAGGAGTATGGGCACAGGTGGTTTGGTGGACTCTACCATTGGCTGTAGTGAACTGTTTGAAGGTGTGGTTAATGTATTCCCCCCCATTATCTGACCGAAGTACTTGAATTTTTTTGTTGAACTGGGTTTGTACCATATTATAGAACTCGATAAATTTTGACGCAACATCTGATTTTTGTTTCAAAAAATACAGCCAAGTTATGCGTGAGCAATCATCAATAAAGAGAACAAAGAAACGAAAACCAGAAGGTGATCCTGTACACGGTGCAGGACCCTAAACATCAGAGTGAACTAAGGAGAAAACTTTATTAGCACGAGTTCCAGAATACTGATATGACTGTCTATGACTTTTGGCCAGAATGCACGTTTCACAAGATAATTGACTATTAGAGGTAAAAATACTAGGAAAAAACAAATGAAGATATTGAGCTGATGGGTGACCTAACTGACGATGCCAAAGCCACTGTTGCTTCTCAACGGTCCCGTGAGCCAGCGCTGCAGTTCCGTTTTTGAATCACATCATCCAAGTAGTAAAGTCCCCCACGTTCAGTGCCAAGCCCAATCACTTTCCCCGACTGAATATCCTGCAAGAGGCAAAAAGCAGAGTAAATCACCACTGCACAATTTAATTCCTTAGTGATATGACTAACAGATTATAGTTTGAAGGACAAATTCGAAACATAGAGACAGTTTCTCAGAGTTATAGAGGGGGAGATAGCAATGATTCCGGTGCCCTGGACCGGTAAAAGTTCCCCGTTGGCTGTGTGGAAGCCTGGTCTGTTTGAGTTCGTCATGCTGATCAAGTCATTTAGGTCATAGGTCATTGTATCCGTTGCCCCGTAATCAAGGACCCACTCGACTGGCTTGGGTCCTTGGGTTATATAGACACTTCCGCATTTTGGGGGATTATTCTGAGTTTCCACCAAACTTGGGGGGTCATTTTGTAAAAAATTAAAAACTTGGGGACCAATCTGTACTTTCTCCAAACTTCGTGGGTCATTCCGCAAGGGTTTAGAACTTGGGGGCCCATTTTCGAAAAAGGCAAAATTTGGGGTCTTTAATTGTGAAGTATGAGTTAAAGAGGGTTGGAATTGAAAATTTCCAACCCTAATTCCTTCATTAAACGCCGTCTCATAACTATTTCCAAATTCTCCAAATCTGCCAGCCTTCTTGTCCGATTCATGGCTAATCCCCAATTCTCCAATTCTTCTTGTGTGAACAACCGTCGCCGCCGCAAGGTTTGGCGGACGCTGCGCCGCCAGTTGGTTTCTCCCGGACAAAGTGATGAGCGCCGACACTGGTCCCGCCGCCGCTGAGCTTGGAGGACGTTGCGTCGCCGCCTCGTGTGCTCCTGTCACCGCCGCTAAGCTTGGCGGGCGTTGTTGTCTCCGTGTCGCATCGAACTCTGGCTGTACCCGTCTCGCCACCAATTACCCACCGCCTGTAACAGGTTTAAAACCAGGCGACACTGGTTGTACTTGTCCCCTTAAACTGAATGCCCCAGTTCTTCTTGCTACGAAAGCGAACCCCTTTCTTTTGTCGCTTTGATTTTCTCTGTTATCTGTGACAACGGCAATGGCGGCACTTCCTGCGTTGCCTCCGCCATAACGCAATGATGATTCTGGTGTTGGTGGTCGCCGATCTGAGCGCGGCCTTGGTGAATTTTTAAGCCCAAGGCTGCTGGCGTAATTCTGACTGTCTGGTTGGGATTGTGGGTTCTGGAACCTGGTTTGGATAATATTTGCTAGCTGTGTGGCCAAGGAATCGACGGGCTGCTGTGATGCTTGGCCGGCACTGGATATGTTGCTCTTGTTGGCCATGGTCAAGAGAGATACGGGTACGTGATGAGCAAGGGTCGGATCCGTTTAATGGATCGCCCGCTCTGATATCATGTTATAGGTTATGAAGGCCATAGTATTGGGGAATATTTTCTGTATTAGAATTCTGTAATGTAACACTGTACACGACTACAAACATATATACAAGGATTAACCTAATATAATTAGGGAAAGTCAACTAAACAAATCAATAAAAATCCCTAATTAATTGTTCCCTTTCTTAACATAGAGGCTTGCACATCAATAAGGTTTTACAAATTAGTAGTAAGCAGCGGGAATAACTAATTAAGAACATGTACAGGTGAAACCCAAATGACAATGTTTTGAATTACTAAGTGATTGTGTTAAACTAATTTATTTTATTTTTTATGAATAACAAATTGTGTTTTTCTTTAATCATATTATTGTCCGTAAGTTTTATATGCAGCTCTACCTCTCTCCCTCAAAGAACTAAAAGGGGAGCTTAGCTTAAAAGTCATAGCTAACTCTCAAAACTAAAAGAAGGAATAATAGAAATATGAGATTAGAAAGAAGCTGTTCGAATTGTTAGTAGCTAAGTTAAGGAAGAAGCTGATTAAAAGAAGCAATTCATCTGGTACCAAAACACCAACTGGTACAAAACCCTCCTAATTCAACCAAAATTCAAGTGGTGTTGAAAAGCACAAAGTTTGAATCCTACATGGCAACTGTAAGAATAAGAGCATGAGTCGGCACATGAGTCAGCACAAAATCTACTCAGGAACAAATGCACAACGGATCCTTCTCCCACTTGCTGAGAACAAAAAGAATAGAAGAATGAGTCAGCACGTGTTGCCTGGTACCTCATCATTGGTAAACGTGTTGATTTGAAAATTCAAAATCCTAAGTCTAACGACTCTTTTGGAGTTCCTCCTTTTAAAGTAGTGCATAGCATTCAAGCTCTTTCATTTGCTACTATACACAGAGTCTTGTTGTTCTCATAGTGTTCTAGAGCTTGTCAGTTTGCTTGAATCCTGGAATGTTTGGTTCCATAGTCATATGTACTTTAGGTTCCAAATTGTGTCCAGTTTGTTGTATCTTGTACTCATATCACTCAATCAACTCCTATTTAAAATCCTAAGCATAACAATTTAGGTAGTGGACTAACTTATTCAACTAGTGTTTTTCACAATTGTGATAAGCCAACCACAATAATTCCTTGGTGTTTTCTTGTTCCTGCTTACTCCTTTCTAGACTGGTACATATTTCATTTTGGTTCCAGTCTTATTACTATTATTTCCTGGGTTTGGAGGATCATTTATCCGGGGTAAATTATGCAAAATTTTCAATTCAGCCCCCCCCCCCCTCGATTAACAAATTGCATCAAAACTACCAAAATAAGTCTGATTATAAGATAGAGATTAATACATTTCCTATATAAATTCAAGGGCCTCCATTTCACTGCATTTAGAGCCAAAATTCATCATCTCCCTCCACTAATAGTTAACAAAACATGATCCCTGATGCTATCATATCCCACACTTGAGGTATTACCTTCACCATTAGCAAAGCCATTCAATCCATCACCAAGCAAGTATTTCATCTCTTCTTCATGGTGTTCAGTTCTGGCCCATGAGTGTTTCAATCCAAATCTCAACCTTTCTAATTGCATTGCCACTTGTTTCATGCAAGGCCTATATCATCCCCCTTCACGTTCAAACACCCTCCCGCAAGCCTAGAAACTTCAATTATTTGACCCATATTCCCATCTTCCAAAATATTTTCAGCAAAGAATTTGGAATAGGCGGTCTAACTTTAGCATAGAAAGGAAAAGGTTAGCTAAATTCTTTGGCTTCATCAACTCTTCTCATCCTCCGGCTTATCAAAGCTTATTGTCTTCCTACCCGTTAATAGCTCTAACAATACTACCCCAAAGCTATAAACACTACTATAAATGAAGAGGGTAGTGAATTGATTTTTTAAGCACAACAACCAATAATGGAAAGATAAGAACAGGATTTGTAAAAAATTACAAATTACCAAACATAACTTAAATTTATTTGTTATCTTTTTTCTATTTTTTGTGTTACTCTTTCGATTTTTTCTATTTGTTCATATTTGCGCTCTTAAATTCATTATTATTATTATGTTGAAGATTTTATAATCTAATTTGAATTTGTCTACGCACTAAAAAACACATAGCTGGAATTAAAACAAATATTATATCTTTATGTAAATATATGACTTAAGAGGTTTTAATTTTAACATAAAAACAAAAGAGTTCTATTCAAAAAATTTACAGGTAACTTTCTTAGCACCTAATAGGTCTACTACACTTGCATTATTTGTGAAGTAAGGAGTATGATATGGTTCCGATGGCGCAGCAAGAGAAGGCTGATGGAGATGAAGATGTGCAAGAAAGGGGTAATGGAGATGAAGTTGTGCAAGATCAGAATAACCAGCAGCAAAGGCGTAAGAGTGAAAGAGTGGTGTGTGCACCAAAGTGGCAGAAGGAATTTGTCATGCGTTAGGAGTATCTAGTTTAGTAGTATGACTTAACTCAGTTATTTCCTTAATTGTTGTAGCGTCTTTCCTTAGTAGTTTAGAGTCCTAAGACATTAGGGTTATCTTTTATTTATGCGTTTCGTTCAGTGTTGGATATTCATTAAGCAATTATCAATTTCCTTTCAATTCTGAATATCTCTCTCGTCTCAAACTCTTCCTCCGCTCCGGTCGGTCTTTTCGGAAAAACTCGCTTCCCGTCTATAATTCTTCGAGCCCGAGACTGCTCCGAAGTCTCCTCTAATACGTTCGAGATTCTTACGTATCACTGGTGCTTTCATTGTTCTCGCACGATGTCAGAATCTGTTCTTATGGCTGATTTTAAGGACTATCAGAAACACATCGATGACCAATTCGCGTCCAATACTGCTGCGGTGAGTCAGTTGAGTCAGATCGTTCAGCAATTGAAACAAGAACTCTCTCTTCGCTCGGTAGGCGGGGATAAACGCCCGATCGACGGGGTGTCTTCTTCGATGATTCTCCGGGAGGAGCCTCTACCTCCGGTTGGTACCACTCAGGGGGCTAAGTTGCACCTCAATATGCCGAACAGTGATGGTGCGGATCCGTTGGACTGGCTTTTCCAGGCTCACGAGTATTTCGTATTTTATGGGATCTCTGAGGATTCACGTTTGGCTACGGTGGGTCTGATGCTGGAAGGTCTGGCATTAGATTGGTTTCGTTGGCGGCAGAGGAACGGACTTTTGGATTCGTGGCTAAGTTCAAACTCCGTTTCGATCCCCTTAACTATGTGGATTATTTTGGGATGCTCGCCAAGGTTCAGCAGACAGGGTCGGTGATGGAATATCAGGCAGCTTTCGAGAAGATCCTGGTCAATGTCACGGAGGTGTCCGAAGCAAACCTTCAATCGCTGTTTCACGTAGGGTTGAAACGCCATTTACAACACGAGCTTGTGTTATTGAAACCGGACTCTTTGTCGACGTCGTTCGCGTTTGCGCGAGAATTGGAGGCTAAACATGCGGCTTAGACCTCCGCCCTTCCGCTCCGGAATTCGAACAGTGGCCCCATCGTGTCACGGCAAGGGCCAAACGCTTATGCTTCGCCTTCCCCTTTACCGTTGTTGCCAAATCCGGCGGGGAAACAATCGCAGGCGGCTAAGCCGGATGCCATGCCCCCCATTCGGCGTCTCTCTCGCGCGGAGCGATTGGAACGTGACACCGTGGGACTGTGCTATAATTGCTATTACTGGGTGACGATGACGAGGATGAGCGAGATGAAGGGGCTCCCAAGGAGGACTCCGTAGTAACCGCCGACGTCTCCACTCTGAATACTCTTGCCGGGGGTCTTACCCACGATCACTGCGTCTTTCCGGTATGATTGGCGCTATGGTGGTGAACGTGTTGATTGGTGGGGGTAGTACACATAATTTCGTGTACCCGACCATCGTGGAGAGGTTGCAATTGGCTCTGGACAATGTGACACCTTTTCGTGTCTATATGGGCAATGACGCCTCCTTGGTGTGTGACAAACAGTGTCGCATGGCCTCGCTGCTAATGCAAGGAGTCACTTTTCCCATGGATTTATTCGTGCTCCCAATTCATGGCACAAACATTGTGTTGGGTGTGCAATGGTTTCAACTTTTGGGTAAGGTCGGCCATTATTATGCTAATTTGACGATGGAATTCTAATGGGATGGATGGTTGGTTACGTTAACAGGCAGTCCGGCACCGCCCCGGGAAGTTACTTTGCATCATGTTTTCACGTTGCAGGCCTCACAGGAGATTGCCGAATACTTTGAATTAATTGTGGTTGATCAGCAGCCACATGCCACTAGAGAGGGGCTCGCCATTCCAGAAACATTGCCCCGGGAAGTTCGCGAGATTCTCTGCCAATTTACATCGGTTTTCAGTGTTCCGACGGGATTACCACCACCACGGTGGATTGATCATCGTATTCGTTTGCTCCCCGGTTCCACCCCGGTGAATGTTCGCCCATATCGGTATCCTCAATTTCAAAAGGATGAGATCGAACGGATGGTGAAGGAAATGTTGGCTCAAGGTGTAATCCAAGCAAGTCGGAGCCCCTTCTCATCTCCGGTTCTTTTGGTTAAAAAGAAAGATAATTCCTATCGGTTCTGTGTCGACTACCGCGCCCTGAATACGGTAACGGTTCCGGACCATTTTCCGATTCCCACCGCGGATGAACTTTTTGATGAATTGGGGGCGGCCCGGTACTTTACGAAGTTGGACTTGCGCTTCGGGTATCACCAAATTCGGATGCATGACCGTGATATTTTTAAGACGGCGTTCCGGACACATGAGGGGCACTATGAGTTCTGGGTCATGCCTTTCGAGCTTACCAATGCTCCGTCTACTTTTCAGGCGTGCATGAACCGTCTCTTCATCGACTATCTTCGTAAGTTCGTCATTGTGTTTTTCGATGATATTTTGATTTACAGCCCTTCCTTATCCGCTCATGTTTCTCATTTGGAAGTCGTATTGAATTTATTGCGCGTTAATCAGTTTTTTGTCAAGTTTTCCAAGTGCACTTTTGCTTCAGCCTCCATTGAGTATCTGGGTCATATTATTTCTGAGGGGTTCTTGAAGGCGGACCGTGGTAAAGTCACAACAATGGTGGAATGGCCTATGCCGTCTACCATTAAATAGTTGTGGGGATTCTTGGGTTTGACCGGGTATTACCGGCGTTTTATACGGCAATATTCTCACTTGGCAGCCCTGTTAATCGACTTATTAAAGAAAGATAATTTTTGTTGGACGGAAGTGGCTTCTACAGCCTTTGAAAGCCTCAAGCAAGCGATGGCTTCGGCCCCGGTGCTTAGATTACTGGAATTTAACGAGCCTTTTGTGGTCGATATGGACACTTCGGCTACTGGAATTGGAGCGGTGCTCTTGCAGGGAGACCAACCTGTGGCTTATTTTAGTAAGAAACTCGGCCTCCGACGTCTCGCCGCGTCGACTTATCATAGGGAATTATATGCTATTGTTGAAGAGGTCCAGAAGTGGCGACAATATTTATTGGGGCGGGAGTTTATTATTTGTACAGACCAACGAAGTTTGCAGGAGTTGCTCCAGCAGGTCATACAGACCCCGGATCAGCAGTTTTACGTTCGTAAGTTATTGGGTTTTCGATTCTGAATTGAGTACAAGCCGGGTTCTATGAATGTTGTTGCTGATGCGCTTTCGAGCCGGGACGAGCCTCAGCCGGCAGTCCATTCGTTCAATCTAA
Source organism: Lantana camara (assembly GCA_037501455.1). NCBI lineage: Eukaryota > Viridiplantae > Streptophyta > Magnoliopsida > Lamiales > Verbenaceae > Lantana > Lantana camara. The sequence continues at coordinate 19,940,968 of CM074855.1, read as the reverse complement.
TATCTCAACCGTTGCCGGAGATTATGGAAGTGATTAAGCCTGAAAATTCCTCTCAACCGGACCTAGTAAAACTTCACGCCTCACATCAGGCGGGTTCCTTGCTTCCTCCGTTTTCAGTACAGCATGGTCTTTTGCTCTTTAACAACCGGTTGTGCATTGGTGGGACTTTTGATCTCAGACTTCAATTGATTCGTGAGTATCATGACACTCCGACCGCGGGTCATGCGGGTGTGCACCGTACATTTTAGCGCTTGGCCGCCTCATTCTATTGGCCGAAAATGCGGGGGGATATCCGCTCCTACATTGCGGCCTATCTCACTTGTCAGTCCACGAAGTTCTCGACGCAACCACCCGTGGGTTTGCTACAGCCGCTACCCGTTCCTTCGCATATTTGGGAGGATGTGAGTATGGATTTTATTACCGGTCTTCCACCATCTCGGGGTTACACGGTGGTATTGGTTATGGTGTATCGGCTGTCGAAGTATGCGCATTTTGGGTCATTACCTACGGGGTTTGATGCACACCGCACGACTTTTCTCTTCATTGACATGGTTGTCAAGCTCCATGGTTTCCCTTCGACAATTGTATCATACCGGGATACGATATTCACGAGTAAGTTTGGCACGAATTACATCCGCTTAGTGGCACCTCTCTCAAGCACAGTTCTGCGTTTCATCCTCAAACCGATGGTCAAATGGAGGTGATGAATCGGGTTTTAGAGCAATACCTTCGGTCCTTTTATCATGATCTACCGACTCATTGGACCGTGACGTTACCATGGGCGGAATATTCGCTCAATACAAGCTATAATTCCAGCATCAAGATGACCCCGTTTTAGGCCGTGGTGCCGTCTCGGCGGGGTGACTGTAACAGCCCAAAACAGGGCCTGGATGAAAATGGTAAACTAAGGGCATTGGTAAAGCGTTTATAGACCGTGATCCAACTTTATAAACTTTCATGCATTGCATTCTTACATGAACTTTGTGCTCATATGTGATCTGACATGTTTTAAGGGGGAATTCTTGACCTTCGACACAGTTTACTATTCATTTTCCAAGCCTATATTACCTAATGCTTCAATGGAACCTTATAGGTTCATATCACATGTTTTCCTATCCTTTGAACTTGTTTTCCAAGCTCCGGAAACCTTTCTTGAACCATAAGGGCATTTTGGGAACTTACCGACCAAAGTTACTATTCATCTAAAAATAAGCTTTTGATTCTGATATCTTTTCCTACCCAAGTTTATAGTCAAATCGATCCTTGAGTCGAGACGATACTATTGAAATCATTCTTGACTTGAAAATCTATTCCGAACTTCGTTTTATTGAAAATGTTTACGAAAACCTTAGTTCACTATTTCTACTACGAACGGTTTTCATTCGGAAAATGTTTTCTCTTCGGATTTTCACTACATGAGTTATTTAAAGATTTTTGAGATGTTTTACAGCCCTTGATTCAAACCCTAGCTCGAAATTTTGAAGCGTACGCTTGTAAGTAAGAATTCACTATTCATTCTACGTTTTCAACTTTCTATCACTAAAACGTTTTATAGTCGATATTGGATTCAAAACGTTTTTCGATTTATTTCTTGAATTTTGGAAACAATCCGGACTCGAAAATCATTCTCGAAAGTCATTTTTCACTCGTGTTGAGTTTCGGGCTCAAAACTTTTATTCACTAAAACTAATGTATCTTTTAAACGGTAAATCCGATTTCGACGTATGAATATGCGTTTCGAAGCTAATTTTTGCCCGGACGGAGTGGTTATACTTCCAGACACTCACCTTCACGTTTTGGAGCTAAAATTACCGAAATACCCCCCAGCAGTCCCATTTTAGCTTCAAGAACAAAGTTAGCTTCCAAGAGAAGTTTTACCATTTTGCTCTCCTACTCTTACCTATACTTTTATTACAAGGTGAGGGGCTTCCCAACAACTATAAATAGAGCCTCATGCCATTGAATTCTTTGCTCATATGTTGTGTTAACAACTCCCTTTCTTTCTTCCTCCTCCCCCTCTTGTGGCCGGCAGCCTCCCCCCTCTTTCTTAGGTTAGATGTTGTTTTATTTTGTTATGTTTTATGTTATGTTTTAGTTTAGTTTATGTTTTTATGTTATGGTATGTTTATATTATGTTTAGGTTGGGTGTTAGGGTCTTCCCTAACACTACAAAAAAACAGCCGATTTCCAGCGAAAATTTCAGACGAAATTTTGGACGTTTTCGTCTGAAATAGTTGGTTTCCGACCAGTTTCAGACGAATTTCCGACGAACTCAAGTTCGACCGAAACATCCTCGTCGCAGATAATTTCAGACGAAATTTTCGACGAACTATTTTTCCGACGAATCTCAGATGAATTTCAGACGAAAATATTTCTCGCCCGAAATTCAAAAATTTCCGACGAACCAAATTTGCGGCAACTTTGCGAGGAAATTTCCGACGAAGTTAGCCGGACCAATTTTTCATCGTCAAAATTTCAGACGAAAATTGCGACGAAATTTCCGACCAAAACATATTAGTCTAATTTTCATCGAATATTTTTCCGACGACTTTGCGACTAAAATATGGGGTCTGAATTATTTCCGATGAAATTTCAGACGAAAAGTATTATTTTATTATTTTTTATGTGTTATTTCAGACGAATTTCAGACGAAATTTCTGACGAACTTTGATATATTTCAGACAAACTTCAGACCATTTTCAGACAAAAATATACGAAAATTTCCAGGAAAATCGAATATAATTTCAGACGAATTTGCCGGAAATTTCGTATTATAATTTAAAATTTTTTTTTTTCGAAATTTCATCCTGTATTTTCAGTAATTATACACCCCGAAATAAAATAATAAAAAGCTTGAAATTCGACAATAATGTGCAATACGCCACCAATAAATTCAAAATTCAACCATTGTCCATAAATCCAACAATACTGTAAAAACAAATCCAACTGCACGATATTCGGTAAAATATGCCGAATTACAATATATTCAAGTAATATTACATAAATCCATATGTTGCAAATCCTACGTAAAATACGCCCACACAAGATATAAAGCGAAAATTTCTCTCCACCATTTGAAAATTTACCTAGTGTTGCTACATTGCCACTTAAGCTATTTGAGGTGCCTGATCTGTAAAAAAAAAACATTAAACCTGCAAAGGTTAGTTGATGAATAAGGATTTAAGCTTTGAAAACACGTAAATGCATGAATATGTAAGACAATGCATCAAAGAGCATCATGAACGTTGGATTATTATCCAGTTAAACCCCCTAGCAGAATTGAGAATCTAATTATATTTCAAGACTGCAACCTAACTGAGAAACATATATTCATTCTCATACATAAGAAAGACAGGGATCAAAACTTGTGTAGTTGGAAATGTAACAACCCTACCAGAATTAATGCAAAGTATATATGACCAACAGAACAACAACCAAACATCAAAGTACAAGCACTCTCCTCGACAACCAATTAGTAATTTACACAATTCATGCTGCCTGTTTTTTTGATCTAATTATATTTCAAAACGCATGAAATTCTCAAAACGACCTATACCTTATAGGAAGAACAACTTTAACATAACGTTCAACTTTATAAGCACAAACCAAGTACTACCAACACCACAATCAACACCAACACAACAGGAACACAACATAACTTAAACACATAGTAGTACTTGCCTAGTCATTTGAGTCGCGTTGGACATCGGGATTTGGATTACGTTGTTGCTGAAACATAGCAGCCATCTGTGTTATGGCGGATAAAATCTGATCCTGTTGTTGGCGTAGCCAAGCCTCCTGATCCTGCATTTGTTGCCGTAACGCAGTTTGTTCTTAAAGGAGTTGCTGTTGTTGTCTTCTCAATTCATCCAACTCCGACAATGGGGCTGAGCTAGTAGAGCAACCTTGAGAGCTAGTGGGTGTTTTAGTACGTGAGCCTTTACTTTTCAAGTAGGGCATCCCATACACCTCGCCCTTCTTGTTTGGGCCCCCACCAGCTTGAATAAGTAATTCAAAATCGGCCGGCAATTTAACCCTCTCGTCCTCACCAAGTAGAGCTGCTTGATGGTCTCGCTCCTCTTTCAACTTATTGTAAAGCTCCTACAATATATATATATATATATAGATGTGTTGAAGTGGTCATTATGATTCTGCATGAAGCTTTTAATAAATGAATAATTGCTTATAAATACAATAAAACTAACCCATGTTGAGCGCGAACGCTCATCGACCCACATAGCTCTACCAGCATCATTATTTTGTTCATTTGGTTCAACGCCTTCAGCAATATTTCCGACAGTCTCATTTGATGTTTGGTTTTTATCCACCTTTCTGATTCGAGTCATCTTGAATATCTCTTAATGGCCAACTTCTCTATCTTCTCTCTCGCTCTGCAAATAATGTTAACTTAATAGTAGCAGCGAACAAAAACTAAGCTAATTGTTAAATATTGTTAAGGTAATGACTTACCACTCTTTTTCGAATAGTAGCAGCTGAAATGCTTCCACCTGTATGAAGTACGCCTCCTTTAGTGGATGCCCTATTTTTCTTGTTTTTCAAAGATGTAGACGTGAACTCTGCGGACTTCCACCATTCAGACAAGTTGTCATAAACCCTCTGTAACATCCATCCTGGCTTCTGACCTTTGTATCTAATCCTATTATAATGATCAGCCAAACGCTTCGCTCCAACAAACTCAAATGCATTTCTCATATGCAGCTCATGTTGTGGATCCCAATATACATATTTCTGTAAATTACAAATCAAATAACAGAAAACATTTAACAGTTTTAATATTTAATTTCTGTTCTAAAGAATTAAATAAACATATGTAATGATTAATACCTTCCACTCCTCGAACCATTCCTCAACAACATGAGGGGGAATGTCTTTCCATGTCCTATACGGCTCAGTCAACTTGGATTTCAAGACATTAGTGATGTTGTTTGTCCCAGCCTAGCTATCCATATACCTGCATAAATATATATTATGAAGATGCATAAACTCCAGAAATATTACAAGACATAAAAAAGAAAGTAGTTGTTATATATTTACGTATTCCCATCGGGTTCCAATTTAGCATTCGTGGTGGATGATGGAGCAGACACGACAGATGGCCTATTCAAGTGTTGCTTTTTTTGTATGATTAATCAACAGAACATGCAATAAGCTCAATACTTGTGCAACTAGACTTATAATAAAGACAACAGGCAAGTATGTAAAAGTCTCAACAAAGTTTCAGCCACTCAAACAGTCCAAAATTCTAACAGAACTTGTAATAAGCTCAATATTTGTGCTACAAGACTTAAAATGTACACAACAGGCAAGTATGTAAGAGTCTCAACAAAGTTTCAGCCACTGAAACAGTCTCAATAAATTATTACATGCAAAATAATACACAAAACTCATGCTGTCATGGTTGTTGCATTATGTGGTTTTGAATTTGCTTACAACAAGCTTCACTTAACATGTTGCCAAATTACAGCAACCTCCCCTTAGGAATTTTACAAATTACAGCAACCTCCCCTTAGGAATTTTACAAATTACAGAAACCTCCCCATAAAGAAACATCCCCCTTTTTTTTATGAAAGGAACAACATGTTCTGATTTGTAACAAAAATTCAAAACATCATGTTCAGATTTTAACCAACAATCCAAAGTTCACCTTGTCAGTCAGATATCAACAACAAAACAACAACATATTGTTTACTTTTTATCAATTCAGCAAATTCGTAAAGATGGCCCATTTACAAGAATTCATAAAGATGGCCTATATACCAAGAAGTGAAATGAATGACTAATGCATTCTGACATGACCACAGATGAATACAGTTGCACCTTCAAGATAGAATGTGATATGCATTTAATGGAGACATAAAACATTCAAATCAGATGTATCTACATAATTTATAACTTAGCACCTATATATTAATACCTGATCTTCATAATTTAATTTAATGATTGTCATCTAATCATTTACAATATTTACAATCCACACTAGGAAACAAATATCTTACTTTTGCACAATTCAAAAAAACCAAACATTTATTAAAAATGACAGAACTTACGAGTTCGGTTCTTGCATCTTGTGAGGCTTTCGCAGAAATTACAGGGGCTCCAACTTGAGCAGCAGTATACGCTCATAATCAAACTCAAACTTGTAACTCATTTCTCGAAACAAATGTGAACATTCTAGATTTAAAAAAAAAAAAAGAAAACACAAAAATGATATTCAGTAAGTAATAACCAAAGTTTGTAACACTTATAGAACATTACGGAGCAAATAGTATGCAGTTGACATTTACAACTACATTCAACCACCTCACAAAATTAAAATATTTTCACATAAATCTGTACAGTGCAAGATATAGGACTAACAGCAAAGCATTCGTACGACTAGCATAAAATGAAAATTATTAGGAAAAACAAAGGAATATTCGTTATAGAGTACTTGGGTTCAGATCACCAAATCATGCATGACTTTACTAGTAAGTCCATAAGTAGTCCATCCTATAGAGTAGTTGTCTGAATATTCGTTTCATACAAAATCATGCATGCACGCACACAAGATTACACACAGAGGCACGTAATAACAGGGACGAAAACACCAATTTTTGGCTCTTACCTCTTATCATCAACTAACACTCATAACCACAATAATATTTAAAACAACAAGAGTATGATTTATCAATAATCTTCATGTTCACTATGATTCTACTGATAAAGAGCAACAGAGCCAGAAAAATGAATACAATACAACTCAAATACTCTTTTCATCATTTATTTGAACTTATAACAAAAAACAACTATCTTTCTTCAAATGCAACAGATCTATACATACATATACAAATCTAAAGCTCTAAAATTTTTAGAACAACAAAATATTAGCCGGTTTTTCAACCCAACAAAACTTACTTATAGCTTCAGCACTTCGAGTTCGGCAATAATTTACTCAGATTCTTTAACTCTATTCTTGTTCGCATACAACAATCCTGTCTCCTGCACCAAAATAAAAGGGAAAAAGAAAACCCATAAATTCAGAATTCTTCAAAATCAAAAGTTTGCCACCAAACATGAATTTAAGAAGAAAAACAGCAACCTTCATAATGATAACAAAATAACAGTTAAAAACTGATACATAGCAAGGAACAAACCAAATCCTACCAGCTAAAGAAGATAGAAAATAAGTTTAAGAGCCACAATAACACATCATATATGGGAATGCATACCAAATCACTTGAAGCTCAAGATTCAACAATTATTCTTTTTCAAGAACTCCATCATCTATTCTGGGAAACTATATCCACATTCACAGAAAGTATCATCTCAGCTTAGATCTAAAGAGGTCAAACTTCTAAGGTTTACTACAAAAAAGAAAAAAGGACCCTTCCAAATCTACTCAAACACACAATACACACACACTCTAAACAATATAAACAAGTGCTGCAAAACACACACACACATACGAACTACAGAAAAGAAGCCTCTGCAGAGACACACGGGAGCACAAACACACATAAATCCAACCAACATTGCAAAATCGACCAAAAAAGATCCCATCTTTCGGAAAAAAATGATATTTTTGGCAATAAAAGAGCTCAGTTGGAAGAACCCTAACTAGCAAACCAATCAAAAGCAGAATCAAACGCAATGACAAACGAGGATACAATCTTTTGGTTGCTTTGCTGAATGAAAAGCAAGAAGTCAGACAGCCATACCAGTTGGAAATTCCAGCTCTCTTTCCTCCAAAATGGCAGCTCAGCTGAGATGTTACCGGCCTTTACCCTCACAGGAGTTCCAAGAAATTGGTAAAAGGGAGTAGGAAGGTAAAAACCCTAATTTGTTTGGAGGCGCCGACGATGGAGATGGTGGCTTTGGCGGGGCGGAGAGCTTGGGCAAAGGTTGATTTTAGGGGCGGCGGAAACACTATCTTTCCAGCGAGGGAGATTGAGGAGGGAAAAGCTGAAATGAGATTTCGCCAGACGGGATTGAACTTACCAACAAATTAGGGCATCACTATTCTGACGAAACATATCGTCGGAGACGCGTCGCAGAAAATCCCTTTCAGCAGCTCATTTTTCCGACGCAAGATTTCATCGCAAAATCGCCGGATTATTGAGACGGACTCTGCTGAATTAGGCTATAAGAAAAACCCCCAATTATTTCAGACGAACAATTTCGTCGGTGTTTGGCCGCAAATGTGAAATCATTTCAGGCGAAAAGGGTCGTCTAAATTTCATCTGAAATTTCCGACGACTCTCAGACTAATATTCGTTTGAAACCTATCACAAAAAAGTAATTTACAATTTCGGACGAATTGTCATCGGAAAGGTTCGTCTGAAATATAAAAAAAAATTATTTCTTTAATTATTAATTTTTTTTGTCTGAAAATCGTCTGAGATTCGTCGAAAATTTTAAATCATACAAGAAAAGTATAATGTTATTGGTTTCGTCTGAATTTCGTCTGAGATTCACCGGAAATGTTCAGACCCACAAAGTTCGTCGGAAAATGACTGTTTTTTTGTAGTGTAAGACATATAGGATTTTATTTTATGCATTTATTATATAGTTTTTATGATATGTTTGTTAGAAGTGAATTATGATTTAATTGTTTAGTATATGCTATGAAATGTTATGAATTGCTTTAGTATATGGTATGATCATGTTATGGAGCTATTATATGATGATAATTGATGCATGATTATGATATTTAATTTATGTTCAAGCATGTTATGCAATGGAATAGTAAACTATGATCAATTATATTATAACTTGTTACATGTTACTATATAGTCTCAATTAATGAATGTTACATGATTAATGGTCTTGATGTGCTATGACTTATGTCTATGATATGTTATTACATTGTTACAATGTTACATGACTCATATGTTATGACTTGAGCTTATGATATGATATGGATTAATGGAATAGTGCCTTGATCATATGTTATACACTTTGATAGTGTCATATGTTATAACCAAAGATAGAATAGTGTTTCATAACTTGATGTTATGCTTTAATTAGACCTCTTAACCATAGGTTATGCCTTTAACCTAGATCACACTTACTTATAATTACATGAACTTGAACTATAGGTTATAATCAAGATCATAATTGAATTAGGGTGTGTGTATGTGTGCATGCCGTGTGTATGTGTGTTCGTGCATGGTGTGTGTGTGTGTTGTGTGTGTGTGTAGTAAGGGTTTGACCCGACCCTTTGACCCGATAAGTGAATAGTAACATATGAATAGTAATCCGTGAATAGTAATCTAGAATAGTAACTGTGAATAGTGCTTTTGAATAGTAAAAATGAAATAAAACTTGAGCTTTGATCTTAGACGTTTGAACCTAGGTTTTCTAAACCCGGGGTCTAAAATATCTTTTCAAAATGTGTTTTCTTTTGAGGACTTGTTTCATAACCTAAGGTTTTGCGATAGGATTCATAATTTGATTAATTCCTAATCGGTTATACTTAGATCATAGTCCCACGTTAATGATAACTCACTTTAAGTATTCCTTTGTGTGTTATCCTTCTCTAATACCTTAAATGGTATTACTCTCTTGTCATTACATGTTCTGTACTTGTTTTATATGTTTATGTGCATCGTTATAGAAGTGTGTCTTAGTTCTTAAGCTCACCTTAGTACACACTTACAGGAGTTAAGGTTGAGCACTGGAATCCCCAGGGCACTGCATAATCTATCCTACCTACTGTTACTAATAGGTGAGGTTAAAAATGTTTTCAACTGGAACCATGAATACTTAAAGATTCAATTGTTTTGAAACTTAAAGCCTAGTGCTTTACCATTCTTGTTTTGAAATACCCTTTATAAGGGATGGTTCTTCGAAGAACCCAGACCTATCCATATTCATTGATCAAAGGCACATGTTTTCAAAGTAATGCATCAATGGTTCAATGTTTTCAAAGTATTGCATCAATGGTTCAACGGTTCATGTTTTCAAAGTAATGCATCAATGGTTCAATGTTTTCAAAGTATTACATCAATAGTTCAACGGTTCATGTTTTCAAAGTATTGCATCAATGGTTCAATGGTTTAATGCATATGTTCAATGGTTCATACATTCGGATTTATTTTGGATATCATCAATGGTGCAAGCAATCAATGGTTAATGGTATGGGCCCGACGGTTATGTGTAGAGGTGATGCTCGGGAGGTGAGCTCCAACGACATCACTAATACCGGCCGCCACACTAGGCGATTGACACCGACTTTAATCAGGAGGTTTGGTTAAGTCAGGACAATTGTCGGGAATGGACTGCAAATCTATTCCCAAATCAATGGTTAATGGTCACCTGGGGGTCGCTCCCTGAAGTGAAACTTGGTGGAGGATGCTGCATGTTTGTATGTGTTGGTGGGGTATTGTTGACGTTGGTCCGATGCTCTACTATATGTGGAGCTATTGTTGATCCAGGTCCGATACTCTACTTCATCATGCTTTTTTGGAGTAAGGATGGAGAAGCCTAGCTTGCGGGCATCAATGTTTTCATAAAGTTGGTTCATATCTTACAAAGTTATTCCCTACCCTTACCCCGTTTTATGAAAATCATATGAACCAAATCATAGCATAGGTGTGCGCGTGTGACAGCATTCATGAAAGTGTTTTGAAAACTCTCATTTCTTATAGCATTGCATCAAAGGGTTTTATCACTTGAACTTATTCTTAAGTTCTTCATTAAACCTTTGCATTAAAGGTTTTTCCTCGTGACATTTACTTCAAGTACTTTCTTTTAAAGATATCCCTCACTTAGCCACTTTGACTAATACCTCTACCTGTTTTCTGGCCTCTTGGTTTCAGGTCTTGCAGCCGCAATCTAGAGGTATCTTGAAGCTCTAGAGTGTTCATTTTGTTTGAGTCAGGACTTTACTTTATTAATCTATTTTGTGTCCTGCATACGTTATATGGCTGTATTGAAACTTTACCTTATGCTTTTGTAATAATCCTTCTGCTACTTGGATACTGCTACAGTTGCTATCTTATGCTCCGGTGATAATGTTCAATTGATACAGTAATGTTAATAGTCTCTTCTGCTTAACGATCAGTACTTGCTTGCTTATATGCCATCACGCACATGTTTTGAAAAGTTTTAAAATACTCTGATTTTCCGCTGCATAAGCCACATAGTTAAACACTATTATTGTTAATCGTTAATGGACATGCCGTTCGCTGGGGTATTTCTTGAGTGATGGCTCACACCATTCCTTGAGGGGTGCTTCAGTACGGGGGTTGGGGAGCCGCTCTCTACCAGCAAAGTGGGGGCGCTACAGTGACAGCCCGTTGCCAGTCGTTGATGAAATTCTCTCGGAGCGTGACGAGTTATTGCGCTGTCTCAAGCAAAATTTGCAGGCCGCCCAAGTGCGGATGAAGGCACTAGCCGACAGCAAGCGAACGGATGTGCAGTTCGAAGTGGGTGAGTTGGTCCTTTTGAAGTTACAGCCGTATAGGCAGCACTCGGTGGTCCGTCGCAGCTCCCAGAAATTAGCTAAGCGATTCTATGGGCCGTACAAGGTGTTAGAGAAAATCGGGGCCTGTCGCGTATAAGCTTCACTTGCCGGACTCATCCCGGATTCACCCGGTATTCCATGTGTCGTTATTGAGACGTTTCCAGGGGAAGTTGGCACAGTTGGTGCCTTTGTCGTTACCTTCGGAATTTGTTCAGGGCAAGCTATTATCGGAACCGGCGCAGGTACATAGGGCACGGTCTGTTTTACGTAACGGGGTGCGTGAGAACCAATGGTTGATTCGATGGACGGACGATGACTTGGATGATGCAACATGGGAGCCCGCGGAGATTATACGGAAGCATTTCCCAACTTTCCACCTTGAGGATAAGGTGAGTCTTGAAGGGCAGAGGAGTGATATGGTTCCGGTGGCGCAGCAAGAGAAGGCTGATGGAGATGAAGATGTACAAGAAAGGGGTGATGGAGATGAAGTTGTGCAAGATCAGAATAACCAGCAGCAAAGGCGCAAGAGTGAAAGAGTGGTGTGTGCACCAAAGTGGGAGAAGGAATTTGTCATGCGTTAGGAGTATCTAGTTTAGTAGTATGACTTAATTCAGTTATTTCCTTAATTGTTGCAGCGTCTTTCCTTAGTAGTTTAGAGTCCTAAGACATTAGGGTTGTCTTTTATTTATGCATTTCGTTCAGTGTTGGATATTCATTAAGCAATTATCAATTTCCTTTTCGATTCTGAATATCTTTCTCGTCTCAAACTCTTCCTCCGCTCCGGTCAGTCTTTCCAGAAAAACTCTCTTCCCGCCTATAATTCTTCGAGCCTGAAACTGCTCCGAAGTCTCCTCCGATACATTTGAGATTCTTACCTATCAGAGTAAGGTGAAGTAATGTGTACTAAATCACACCGGAAGTTGTAGGAGAGTCACATTTGTCTGAAAAATAATAGGTGTAGTTTAGATATATCCATCTTTATATTAATAAGTCAAACAGTTCAAGTCTGTCTACCAAATATTCCTTTAAACAGTAGTTTATGACTCATTTCAAGATGTAATATGAAGACCTTACATTGATAAGGTTTTACAAATTAGCAGCAAATGGAGGGATTAACTAAGAACACAAGTAAAAACAATATGATAAGGTTTTCAATTACTAAGTGATAGCAGAAAAATTACCAAAATAAAACTACTTGTAACATCAATAATATTTTCACCAAAAATATATACATATATTCAAGCGCTTTCAATTCACTATTGAGGAAATGAGGTTGTGAGAATATTTGAAGGCATATACTAATTTTTAGAAGAGGTTTAAGAGCTGAAATTGATCATCTCCCTCCCCTAATAGGTAACAAAAAATGATCCATAATGCTATCATATCCCACGCTAGTGCTACTACTAGAGCCCTTTAACCCATCACCGACACCAAGCAAATACTCCATCTCTTCTACTTGGTCTTTACTTTGAGTGCAAGCGTGTTTTCCTCCAAGTCTCAACCCTTATAGTTCCATTGCTACTTCATTCATACTAGGCCTATCTTCCCCTTTCACATTTAAGCACCCTCTTGCAAGCCTCGGACCTTCTGTTATCTGATCCCTATTTCTCTCCGGCGCAATATTATCATCAAGAATTTGGATTAAGCGGTTTTGCTTTAGCATAGAAAGGAAAAAATTGGATAAGACTTTCTCCTCCTCCGGCTTCTCAAAACTCATCGCCTTCCTACCCGTTATGAGCTCTAACAATACCACCCCAAAGCTGTAAACGTCACTTTTCTCAGTCAATTGGTTGGTTTGCAAATATTCAGGATCTAAATATCCAAACATTCCTTGGACGACAGTAGATAACTGAGTGTGATCGAGAGGAACTAATTTCGAAGCTCCGAAATCAGACACTTTTGCAGTGAAAGTATGGTCCAAAATGATGTTATATATCCGACTTGACATCTCTATGAATTATTGGAGTTGAAGCAGAAGAGTGTAGATATGCGAGCACGCCAGCAATTTCTGCAGCTATTTTTAAACACATTTCCCAATTGAAAAAACGGGCCTTTTCCTGATTGTGTATGTGTGATGTGAGTGTGTCATTACTGATGAATTCGTACACGAGAAGCGGGATTTCTGTTTCTAAGAAACAACCAAGGAATCGGACTACATCTCGATGGTTTACTTGGGAAAGAACAATCACGTCATTGATGAACTGCTCGATTTGATTCGGATCAACTTTACTGGATTTCTTGATAGCGACTATTATGTGGTATGATAATAAACCTCTGTATACGGTGCCAAAGCCGCCTTAGCCTATGATCATATTGTTGTGGAAGCCATTTGTTACCTTTTCCAGCTCAGATGAACTAAAGACTTGAGCCGCATCTGATGATCTATCTCTTCTGTTGAGTTTTTCTTGTAACAATATGCCACCATTTTGAAGAAAAAACTTCTGCTTCTTTTCCTTGGAACTTCTTCTCTTGAGTTCCAAGTACGAGAAGCATGCAGCCAGTAGCAGAGCAACGGCCCCAACAGAGAGCCCTGTTATATTTCAAGAATTAAGCAAGAATAGTGCAATACATAAACTCTAATGTCATAAATTAAAGGGCGAGTTTGAGGTCCTTAAGGTTTGGCCCAATTACAATCTGGTCCATTTTTTTTTAATATTACAATAAAGTTCCTATATTTCTTGTTTTGTGTGAGGTTTATTAGCGAATTTTATGAAAATGCACTTATGTCACTGCAGCTTTTATGAGTGTTACATTTAATAAATTGCCAAAAATGCAAAATCATCCCTAAAAGTATACAAAAATTAACAAATTAAAAAGGGTTAGGGACCTGTATATAATTTCTAAACAATTTTGGACTACGATGTAGTTGGGCCTAAACTCAGGGAGTTGAATGTAATTATTTCTTAAATGTTAAATATATTCAGTTAAAATGAGTTATTTACACCATATCCTCTATGTTAGGTGAAATGGGAAAAAAAAAACTTTGTATTACAAAAATTAACACAAAAAACCCTTTGTTTTCAAAATATTTGCATGGAAAACCCTTATGAAAAAAAATTTATCCGCAATAGGGTTTTTTTTGGTTAATTTTTAGGTGAAATATGTAAAAAAACCCATGTTAATTGACTAATGCATTGATTGATGTTGGTGTATTTGCTATAATTTTTTATTTTAGAGGAAAAATTTGTTCTCAAACAAATAAGTTTAAATAAACTTATGAAAAATATTCATAAAACTAAAACATAAATATAAGGTATGGAATAAATATGCATGAAATATCTATTTCAATTTATAGTTATGGATAAAATATAAATATTAACTAAATTATAAATTTTTTAAATTAAAAAATATAAATTTAACTAATATTACAAATACTGATAGGGTCAAAATGCGCTCGTCCCACGTTTGGACACGTGGCACCTCAAAGATGACGACACCGGTCAAATGATTATGGTAGTCATACACGAGCGTTGAAACCCTTAAAGCGCCAGTATCCTCCAGGAACACGTGCCGCCTCTGTCACATTCGCACGGGATCATTGTTACCGCTCTCACGAGCGCCATTCACACTACGAGGCTAACGTTCCAATCAATCAAGGAAGCCCTCTTCGAGCGCTACACTCCCTCAGGGAGGCTTCCACTCCAACTCATTACACAAGCCTTGGCCCTCAACCCCTAGCGGATTTCTTGATCTCCAAGGCTTTTGGTTGCCACGAGCGCGCTCTTAAGCCCTCGTTACCAACCCCCAAAATGGCTCTTTGACACATCGTACAGGCCTGCGCACCTGCCACTGTTGCCAGCACCACCTTTCACCAGTTTTGCAGAGAATATTCCTCCTAGGTTTCTCTCGCAATGCCACGTGCTAGGGCAACATTCGGCCAGGACCACACGGCGCCAATGACCAAAGGGTCCCTGACCCTCAACTATAAATACACAAGATCATCTTCTCCACTGTAAGCAACTTCCATTACAACAACTTCACACTTAGCATTTTTCGTCTTTCAGATCTTCATCTGACTTGAGCGTCAGAGAGCCAAACTGGGAATCACCCCCAGTTCCCCCAACTTGGCCTTCTGACTTTGTCTGTGTGTTTTTCCTAGTAGGTAGAACCCCCATCTTTTCCGGCGATCTTCACTTGGTTTTCTCATCAAAACAAATTCTAAAGTGATCGGACTCTGTACCGTATATTCAGACCCATCATTTTTGGCGCCGTCTGTGGAAAACCAGCTCTCAACTCATTTCTTCTTTTCTGCTAGTTGAAAAGCAAACACCCAGAATCTTCTCAACCATGGTGGCTACAAGATCAGGAGTTGTGGGGGGAGGTTCTCACGATGCCAATATTGTCGTTTCCTCCATCGCGGCTGGCGAAGTACCGCTTCCTTCCGTCGCCACTGGTGGAGCGCCACCTGTCAGAGATGGGACACCACTTGCAGGATCTTCGGTTCCATCACTTGCACCACCGGCCCCACCCGTTACTAGCACTGGTTGAGGTGTCTCCCTCCCCACTCTTTCACAGCTTCCCCAGAATCCGTGGATGTTGGAAAACAGAATCAGAAAGCAGCGGAATTTAAAAAATTTTCCCAACAAAAGGACCTTGAACTCGCAATCGTGTAACCAAATTCGTAAAGATAGAAAACTTACTTTTCTTTTATTCTTTCTTGAAGCGTTTCAAGCCACCCAAGAACGCTCTTCACGCGGCTTGATCCCCTCTCCTTGGTAAAGCTCGAATCTTCAAACTTCTAACTTGAAGTCTCTAGAGAAAGTCCACCAACTTGATCACAATCTAACTAGTAAGGATGCTAGTTCTCTAGTTAGTGTTTGGGCTTAACCTAGGGTTTAATTTAATCTTGGAGAAAGGAAGGTGTTCAACACATGAACCAAGAATTGTCTATTTTCTCTAAAGGGGAGCTCGAGCTCCCCTATATATAGGCAAGGGGGTGCCGAAATTCCTAGTCCTTTATGGGCTAGGATTTTGGTCCCTCTCTCCTATTACTTGAGGATCAAGTATTTTTCAACCTTGACTTTGAATTCTAATTCTAGTCAACTTTGAAGAGAGCTTAAAAATATCCAAACTATTTTTGGATAATTTTATACTTTATTTATTATAAAATAAATAACTTATTTTATCTAATTAATTAATTCATAATTAATTAACTAGATTATTTTCTCCAAAATTAGACTTTCTTTTTAATTCAAAATTAAACCAAAGTCTATTAAATAATTAACTAATTAATTATTTAATATATATATAATATATATATATATACACGTGTGTGACACGTGTCACAGTGACACGTGTCACTCACGTGATCCACACGTGTGAATTCACACGTGTGGAACCCTCTTGGTCCGATTAACTCGTTTAATCATTTTCAAGCCTCAACTCATGTAACCAAGTTGTTGTGTGTGACCCTCTAGGTTCTCAATTCAATTAGCAGTGACCCCAATTAATTAATTCACTAATTAATTAATCAGTCCACAGATTAAACGACCATAGTCTAGCAACAGGTGTTTAACCCCTAGCTGAATTGGAATGTTCGGATTCGACAGAACCTTTAAGTCATTGAATCATGTGAGATACAATCCTCCTACTTACTATCTCTCAACCAAGATCTAGGGCAAGGGAATAATCAGAACCCTAATAATCCGGTCTTAAAGCTAAGTGCATTTCATATCCATTTGATCTCAATCCAAGAAACCCTTTTCTTGATATCTTGATCTACTGCCTTGGCCAAGGACTCCATATGGCATATGAATGACTTACACAATAAGAGATCACCTTGCAAATGCAAGTGTAGGTCCTTTCTTGATTCTCATTCACTTTCATGAATCACTTGTGCAGCCCCAGCATAAGCCTTGAATCAGTTGTCTAAGGCGACACCCTTTAAAGCTTATACCTAAGACTACAGAGTTAACTCATAAAGTGACAAGGAACCTCAAGTCTAAGGATCAATTAATCACATCAATGACTCGTGAGATATTTCCTAATCTGGAAGTTTCCATTTCCTGAAATAGAAACTTCCTTTCCCATTTAGGAATGTTCTCACACGGGGCACCTCAGTGAACTTACTTATTAAAGTAAGCACCCTCATGTATCACGCACGTATCAACTATACACTTTGCACCTCCATGAAACAAGGTGGTCCTTCTTAGGGGCGTGATCCCACAAGCAAGCCTTAGAGGAGTCAGGTTGACACTCCCACTGTCTGTAGGACTCATCGGCTTGGAGTATTTTACTAATCATGACTTATGTGATATAGGGCTCGTTTCATGAACCATTTCACCTAAATGGTAGAGTCCTAAAGTCATCAGGATTAGGGGAGTTCTCATACATGCACAGCTAAAGTAAACGCATACCAAACAAGAGCATATAAAGAAGTGTTGCCTCAATTCGTTATTTTATTCAAAGATTGTCTGTGATTACAATAAGGAAAAGCACAAAGCGGATATACAATCGGCTTTCTAGGGCACTATTCCTAACAATCTCCCACTTGCCCGTCAAAGCCATTCTAAAGCTACTCTAAGTCCCATCTTCTGAAGATGACCTTGGAAAGCTTCTCGACTAAGGGGTTTAGTAAGTGGATCTGCCACGTTCTCTGCTGATGTGACCCTCTCAATTAGCACATCTCCTCTTTTGATAATATCACGGATTAGGTGATACTTCCTCATAATGTGCTTGGTCCGTTGGTGAGATCTTGGTTCTCTTGCTTGAGCAACCGCCCCAGTGTTGTCACAAAACACAGTAATGGGGTCTTTCATGCTAGGAACAACATTCAATTCTTGAATGAAGTTTCTAATCCAAACACCTTCCTTAGCTGCATCATTTGCAGCTAAGTATTCGGCCTCAGTGGTCGAATCAGCAGTGGTAGTTTGCTTGGAACTCTTCCAACTCACTGCTCCGCCGTTTAGGCAGAAAATGTATCCTGACATTGACTTAAAATCATCTAAGTCAGATGCAAAGCTTGCATCGCAGTATCCTTCGATAGTAAGATCTTTCTGACCTCCGTAAACTAAGAATAAATCTTTAGTACTTTTCAAGTACTTAAGAATATTCTTCACGGCAGCCCAGTGACCATCTCCAGGGTCAGATTGGAAACGACTTGTTACACTAAGTGCATAAGCCACATCCGGTCGAGTACATAACATTGCATACATTATGCTACCTATTGCTGATGCATAAGGTGTATGAGTCATTCTTTTCTTCTCAAGGTTAGTCTTAGGACACATCTTCTTTGAAAGACATGTTCCTACACTCATAGGAAGGTTCTTAACCTTTGCTGACTCCATATTGAATCTCTTCAATACTTTGTCAATGTACATCGACTGTGATAGTCCTATTAACCTTCTAGATCTATCTCTATAGATTTTAATTCCAAGGATATAGGACGCATCACCAAGATCTTTCATCTCGAATTGGTTCGATAACCATAACTTAGTCACTTTCATGTCATCCTTCGAATTCCCAATAAGAAGGATGTCATCAACATAAAGTACTAAGAATTGCACTGAGGTCTCCAATTCCTTTCTATACACACATGACTCATTCGAAATTTGGATGAAGCCAAACGCTTTGACCGATTCATCAAATCGAATGTTCCAATTCCTAGAAGCCTGTTTCAATCCATAGATTGACCTTTGGAGTTTGCAAACCTTTTGCTCACTCCCACTGAATGTGAAACCTATGGGTTGCTCCATATAAATGTCTTTGTCAATGTCACCATTGAGAAAGGCAGTTTTCACATCCATTTGCCATATCTCATAGTCATAATATGCAGCAATGGCAAGCATGATTCGAATGGACTTTTGCATTGCAACTGGTGAAAAGGTTTCGTCAAAGTCCACGCCGGGTCTCTGAGTGAATCCTTTTGCAACCAGTCTTGCTTTGTAGGCTGCAATGCTTCCATCAACTCCAAGCTTTCTCTTAAAGATCCATTTGCAACCTATGGGTTTGACCCCATCAGGCAAATCTACCAAGGTCCAAACTTGGTTGGAGTTCATGGAATCCATTTCGGATTTCATGGCTTCTATCCACTGTTCAGAGTCAGAATCTGAAAGTGCCTCCTTATATGTCAAAGGATCATTATCCTTTTGAGAGATTTCATGGAAGAATCCATACCATCTCTCCGGCTGTCTATGAGTACGTTCAGAACGCCTTAGAGGAGGATTTACATGTGTATCGAAATTCGTGATTGGTTGTAGTTGATCAGAGTGGGACGTTTCTTCAGTGGGTGGTATGGGGTCACTTTGTACTTCTTCTAATTCTATGATCTTGCCTTTCTTTTCTTTAAGGAACGGTTCCTCAAGAAAAGTGGCATTTCTGGAAACAAACACCTTTTGTTCAGATTGATCATAGAAGTAGTATCCTATGGATTCCTTAGGATAACCTACAAAGTAGCATAAGTTAGAACGAGATTCTAACTTATCTCCCACTGTCCTCTTCACGTAAGCAGGACAACCCCAAATTCTTAAGTAAGAATAACTAGGGATTTTACCATGCCACATTTCATAGGGCGTTTTAGGGACTGACTTAGAGGGAACAAGATTCAAAATCTTTGCTGCACTTTCTAGGGCATAACCCCAGAAAGAAGGCGGTAAGTCAGTGAAACTCATCATGGAACGAACCATATCAAGTAGGGTTCGATTCCTTCTCTCAGAAACTCCATTAAGCTGAGGAGTTCCCGGAGGAGTCCACTGAGAGATAATCCCATTACCTTTGAGATGATTAAGGAATTCTTCACTAAGATATTCGCCTCCTCGATCAGATCGAAGTGCTTTGATCTTGTGACCAGTTTGGTTCTCAACCTCCTTTTGAAATTCTAAGAATTTCTCAAAAGCTTCAGATTTATACTTCATTAAGTATACATAACCATACCGACTAAAGTCGTCAGTGAAGGTTATGAAATACTGATGATTGTTTCTTGTGCTTACACTAAGCGGTCCACAAACATCAGTATGGATCAAATCCAGAACCTTAGAGGCACGTTCCACAGTTCCTTTAAAAGGAACTTTGGACATTTTTCCTTTGAGACAGGATTTGCAAGAAGTTAACTCTTTGAGATCATTTTCAGAGAATGATCCTAAAGTGTTTATCTTGCTAATTCTGTTCTTGGAAATGTGTCCTAATCTAGCGTGCCATAAGGGAGCTGAAACTTTGTCATCTCTCTTACGCTTTGTTTCTCGTTGTATATTCATAATATTGATATTTTGAGTTAGGTAAAGTCCATTACTTAGAGTACCGATATGAACGGAAGAGTTGTTCCGTTTGATAAAGTATTTACCATTCTTAATATAAGTTTCATAACCTTCGCAATCTAATATTGGAACTGAAATTATATTACGAATAATGCTCGGTACATAAAGGACTTTGTTTAATACTAACTCAAAACTACCTAAATCTAATCTAATTGTGCCTAAAGCTCGAGCTTCAACGTTTGAGCCATCGCCGATCTTCAAGACACATTCTCCTTCTTTGAGTTGTTGGACTTCACTTAGCATCTGTACATCATTACAGATATGAGTTCCACAACCGGTATCAAGTACCCAAGAACTAGAATTAATAGAAAGATTTACTTCAACGAGAAAGATACCTTTCTTTAGAGTAGCCTTGTACTCTGGGCAGTTTCTCCTCCAATGTCCCGCTTTGCCACAATGGAAGCAAACATCCTCTTTCTGATCACGCTTCTTCTTTTGGGCCTTCCCCTTCGAAATGCCACCAGTGGGCCTAAGGGGTTTCTTCTTCTTCTTTTGGGCTTTCTTGCCCTTACCTTTAGAAGGCCCAGAAGAGGAAGATGGAGCATTCACCATCAAAACCTTATTGTCCTTCTTGATCGTGCTTTCAGCAGTCACAAGCTGACTAATCAGCTCAGCTACAGTAGCACCAGCATGATTCATGTTGAAGTTAAGGACAAATGGGTTGAATGATGGTGGGAGCGAAGCTAGCAACAAATCCACTGAAAGCTCATCTTTCAGCGGCATGTCCATGGAGGCAAGTTTCTCAGTAAGGGCAAGAAACTTGAGTCCATATTCATGGACACTTGAACCTTCCCTCATTCTCAAGTGGAATAATTCCTTTGAAGTGTTATACCTTGTAACACGTTCATGAGGGCGGTAAAGTTGCTCTAAGTGGTCGTAAATCTCCCAAGCAAATTCCATGGCCTCATGTTGTCTTTGCAAGTCCGGAGACATGTTAGCCAACATAAGGCAACGGGCTTGGAGATTATCATCCTTCCACTTCTGAATCGCGTCCCGCTCGGCCCGAGTGGGAGCCTCCCCTTCAGGAGTAGGCTCCCCTTCGAAGAGAACATAAGTTCTCTTCTCAGAATCTAAAATGATTTTTAGATTCCTCAGCCAATCAGAATAGTTGGGACCAGTCAACTTGTTTGACTCGAGGATCGATACAAGAGGGTTTTTGGTTGCCATTTCAAAACACGTAGAGAATCACAGAATCTACGACCTAAATGGTGAAACAGAGAACTAGTGAGCATGCTGAATTATAACGATATACAAAAGATAAGGTCTTTAATCTATTGTAGCTCCCACTGTTTTTCAAAGATCTAGAATTCCCAAAGATCTAAGAGGAACATGTTTCCCAATGGGTACTAAGATCCTAGGCATTTTACCTCGAACCCACGACTCGCGGACATTCTAAGTAAGAACCCTAGGTAGGTACAACTTACCAATTCTAACACCTTTAGAACTCTCAGTAATTGTTTTTGCATCACCTATCTTTCAATATGGACCCACGACTCGTGCGACATCCATATTTACTTAGGTGTTAAGCTAGACCCATCAATCATAAGATCATGACCAAAACTTAGTTCGAACGACCCACGACTCGCGGACATCGCCCTTGCCAAAATTGACCACGAAATATTGATCATTTAAAATGATCAATTAGGTAACTAAGAACTAATAAGCTCCACTAGCTATCCCACGACTCGCGGACAATAACTAGCTTTACTTACTAAACTTAAAACCTATTGATGGAATGCTAGGAATTTAATTCAAAACTTGCATCTCGAATTAAACACCTATTTGTTCGAAATTAGCTTAATATTTAATGGGAATTTTTCGAATCAACCGGAGAGTTGTCCGGTTCGACCTCACCAACATATATGTTATCCAATTTTAATAGTCTTGATTAATGCAATTACACTTAAATGCATTTCAAACAAGCACATAAACAGATAACATGTCCTAGCATGATACTAACATGTAATGATCATGGGTTCTACCTATCTTATGCGTGATATGTGGGAGCCACTCCACAATCACAAGTTCTAACATACATGCCACATAAACAGTTCAAATCACATAAGGGAAAGCGGTAACAAAATACGAGCCCTATCTCTATTACATTTAACAATTGAGATTCCCCTCCCTAACATTTTGAGGGGTCTTCACTTATGGCCTCCTTGTTACTTGAATGTGGTCCATCTTACTCCATGGGTGCATTGTCTCCAAAATGAAAATAAAACCTCACCACCTATCTCTACTCTCAAATTACAATAAAAAGAAAAAGACATAAAGTAATAAGGCTCAATCTTCATATTGGCCTTAGACAATTACACGGGGCATACCCCGGCCTCAAAAACAGTAATATGGAAAGCCACATAATAAATCACATAACAGTACGCACATAAGTGAGGCTCCAACCTCAATTGAAAAACGCAACTATAGGGCTCCAACCCCAATTGAAACCATTCATGTGCATAAATTAAAACCATACATAGATCTAAACCCATGATCACCTAACATGCTTTTGCGAGAATTTAAATTTAGCCAATAAATTAAAATTCTCGTTTCAAGTCCTAATGACTCAAAACACGACTTAGATGCAATTCTTGTTCAAGAGCCTTTTCAATAAAACCCGAAAAACATTAAACTAATAAAATTCCAATTAATTTCCAAAATTAATAATTTTATTCTTTCATTATTTTCAGAAAATAATATTCATAATTTTTCCAAAAACCAAATCGCTTTAATTTCTCAAAAATCCCAATTTAATCAAAAATTTTAAAATAATTTTATTTTAACAAAACTGATTTTAAAAGATAAAATTAAAATAAAATTAAATCGGGATTTTACGGACTGAAAACACGAAAAACACGAAACACGAAAACGGGCCCGAAAAGGGGCCTAGCATCGCGCGGCACAGACGCGCAGCAGCGCGCGCACAGCGCGGCAGTTGCCGCTCGCGTGCGCGCGCCGGCCGCGCATCATGCGCCCGCCGCGACTAGGCGGACTGGGCAGGGCGTCCGGCACGGCCTGGGCAGGCGTCCCGCGCGGTTGCGGGACGGACTGGGCGGGCGCGCCTAGGCGCGCCCGGGACGGCTCCCGCGCTGTTGCGGGAGGAGCTGGGCGGCGCGACGGGCCTGGGCGTGCGACATGCTAGCACGCCTAGGCTCGTTGCTTTTCGTGTTCGTTTCGTATTTCTGGGTTTCTCGAAAACCCGGTTCAATCCAAAAATTAAAATTCGATTTAAATATATTTCAATCAAAACGGTTTTTAAAATCACAATTTAAGAAAACAGTTTCAGAAATTCAGGAAAAATTACAGTTTCGTATTTCAGGCTTTCTAAAAGAACTCATGAATACCTAATTCGCATCTAAGCCTAAGAATTTCTACCAAATTCAGAATAATTGAGACGAATCAGAAACACGATTAACGAGGTGGCTCTGATACCACTTGTTGGAAAACAGAATCAGAAAGCAGCGGAATTTAAAAAATTTTCCCAACAAAAGGACCTTGAACTCGCAATCGTGTAACCAAATTCGTAAAGATAGAAAACTTACTTTTCTTTTATTCTTTCTTGAAGCGTTTCAAGCCACCCAAGAACGCTCTTCACGCGGCTTGATCCCCTCTCCTTGGTAAAGCTCGAATCTTCAAACTTCTAACTTGAAGTCTCTAGAGAAAGTCCACCAACTTGATCACAATCTAACTAGTAAGGATGCTAGTTCTCTAGTTAGTGTTTGGGCTTAACCTAGGGTTTAATTTAATCTTGGAGAAAGGAAGGTGTTCAACACATGAACCAAGAATTGTCTATTTTCTCTAAAGGGGAGCTCGAGCTCCCCTATATATAGGCAAGGGGGTGCCGAAATTCCTAGTCCTTTATGGGCTAGGATTTTGGTCCCTCTCTCCTATTACTTGAGGATCAAGTATTTTTCAACCTTGACTTTGAATTCTAATTCTAGTCAACTTTGAAGAGAGCTTAAAAATATCCAAACTATTTTTGGATAATTTTATACTTTATTTATTATAAAATAAATAACTTATTTTATCTAATTAATTAATTCATAATTAATTAACTAGATTATTTTCTCCAAAATTAGACTTTCTTTTTAATTCAAAATTAAACCAAAGTCTATTAAATAATTAACTAATTAATTATTTAATATATATATAATATATATATATATACACGTGTGTGACACGTGTCACAGTGACACGTGTCACTCACGTGATCCACACGTGTGAATTCACACGTGTGGAACCCTCTTGGTCCGATTAACTCGTTTAATCATTTTCAAGCCTCAACTCATGTAACCAAGTTGTTGTGTGTGACCCTCTAGGTTCTCAATTCAATTAGCAGTGACCCCAATTAATTAATTCACTAATTAATTAATCAGTCCACAGATTAAACGACCATAGTCTAGCAACAGGTGTTTAACCCCTAGCTGAATTGGAATGTTCGGATTCGACAGAACCTTTAAGTCATTGAATCATGTGAGATACAATCCTCCTACTTACTATCTCTCAACCAAGATCTAGGGCAAGGGAATAATCAGAACCCTAATAATCCGGTCTTAAAGCTAAGTGCATTTCATATCCATTTGATCTCAATCCAAGAAACCCTTTTCTTGATATCTTGATCTACTGCCTTGGCCAAGGACTCCATATGGCATATGAATGACTTACACAATAAGAGATCACCTTGCAAATGCAAGTGTAGGTCCTTTCTTGATTCTCATTCACTTTCATGAATCACTTGTGCAGCCCCAGCATAAGCCTTGAATCAGTTGTCTAAGGCGACACCCTTTAAAGCTTATACCTAAGACTACAGAGTTAACTCATAAAGTGACAAGGAACCTCAAGTCTAAGGATCAATTAATCACATCAATGACTCGTGAGATATTTCCTAATCTGGAAGTTTCCATTTCCTGAAATAGAAACTTCCTTTCCCATTTAGGAATGTTCTCACACGGGGCACCTCAGTGAACTTACTTATTAAAGTAAGCACCCTCATGTATCACGCACGTATCAACTATACACTTTGCACCTCCATGAAACAAGGTGGTCCTTCTTAGGGGCGTGATCCCACAAGCAAGCCTTAGAGGAGTCAGGTTGACACTCCCACTGTCTGTAGGACTCATCGGCTTGGAGTATTTTACTAATCATGACTTATGTGATATAGGGCTCGTTTCATGAACCATTTCACCTAAATGGTAGAGTCCTAAAGTCATCAGGATTAGGGGAGTTCTCATACATGCACAGCTAAAGTAAACGCATACCAAACAAGAGCATATAAAGAAGTGTTGCCTCAATTCGTTATTTTATTCAAAGATTGTCTGTGATTACAATAAGGAAAAGCACAAAGCGGATATACAATCGGCTTTCTAGGGCACTATTCCTAACAGTGGATTCTTGCTCACACGAATCTGGGAGGACAACACTACATGATGCCGCCACCAGGGTACACGCTTACCCCCACAGTCATGATGCCGCAGATCCAACCCTACCAGGCCGGGTAAATCCAGCTCCCGGCGGTGATTCTGAGAGAGATTGAAGGGGTGGAGTTGCCTCCTTTGACCACTCAACAGCTGAGGGCTATTTACGCCCAATGTGAGGTTCAGGCGGCCCAAGGGGCATGGGAGAAGTTTCACTCCATTTACTTTCCCTCTGGGCAGGCCACTCCAGCTGCTGCTCCTTTGGGGGGTTTGCAAACATTTCCGCTTAGGGAGACTCAGGCCGTCCTAAGGGCTCAACCACCACCGCCACCTACCAAAGAGACGCCCCACCAAGGCGACAACGAGCGTCCCCCTGTGGACAGGCACAGGGAGCCCACGAAAAGAGTCAACAAAAATGAAGAGGACTCTCATGCCTCCAAAAGGGCCTCCAGGGCCACAAAACAGGGGGACAAAGAAGGAGAAGTAAATCCTAACATCCTTGCGGCTGTGCAAGACCAGCTGCAGGGTTTAAAGGACATGGTTGGACAGCTCTCTCGAGCGTGGTCTCAGATCTCCCACAGCAGGGATGAACGAGCCGATGCCAGAGACGGTCATCACAAAGACCGACAGCTACGAGTCCCCCACCGCAAGGAGCAAGAGGAGAACTTTTGCACTTATGAGTACCATCCCCTGGCAAGGGACTCTCCCCTCGTGGAAGAAGTTTTGATGGCCCAAGCAGGAATGGCCAAAATCCACACTTCCGTCAATCGCTACTACGGAACAACTGATCCGGCTGAACACTTGGGTCATTTTCTGCATTTGATGCACCTATACGAGCACTCGAGCAACTACTGGGCCAAAGTCTTTGTCACTTCCCTGGTGGGAATGGCTCAAGAATGGTACAAGCGACGGTCGCCACGCTCGATACATTCATATCAAGAGTTGGCTGACACTTTTCTCAACCACTTCAATTCTCTGAAGGCTCCCGTCACTGCGCCCACTGCCCTTTACAACATAGTGCAAGGCAAGAATGAGTCTCTTCGCTCGTTCTTCGCCCGCTTCAAGAAGGAAATCTTGCAGGTGGAGAGGCCGTCCATGGATTGCTTGATCCCAGTGCTCTTTCAGGCCGTGGATCACAAGCAGTATGTGAGTAAGAAGTTTGCCGATGCCATTGTGGAGAGAAGGCCAGGAACTCTCATGGCCTTAAGAGAAGTTACCGAGACATTTTTTGCCCTTGAAGATATATATGGGACGAATGGGCCCCGGTATCACAGCGCAGTGAGACACGAGCGTCACCAAGAGCGAGGTCAGGAAGTTGTTGTCAAAAAGGAACACAAGAGATCGGCCCCGCCCCCTCGACATTTCGAGCACGTCCCACTCACCCGGCCGAACTCAGAGGTTTATAACCTCTCTGAGAAGAAACTCTTCAAGAGACCCATCAAAATGAGGGAAACGGAGGCACTGAGGCGCTCGAACAAATACTGTGCTTTTCACAAGCAGAAGGGGCACGACACGGATGAATGCCGCCAGCTGGAGGCAAAAATCCAAAGACTCATCGCTGGGGGCCACCTGAAAGAATTTGTTAGGATATTGGAGCGTTATGATGAACGTTGTAACGAGTGCACCGGGGAGAGAAGAAGGAGCCCGTCGCGTTCTAGAAGCCCCAGGAGGCGAGGCCCCACGGAGAGTAGCCATTGGGGCAAGGGAAAGGCTCCTGAGCAAAAGAATACCCCTTTTATGGTCATCAACATGATAGCCGGAGGTTCCTCTGGTGGAGACTCTAACGCTGCCCGGCGACAGTACGTCTGGAGTTATGACCAACGCCCATCAATGCCCAAATCCGTCTACACCATTTAGGAGGCAATTGATCAACGCTCGAAAGAGAATGATGTAATAGGATTTGACGATAGGGACTTAGGACACATTGTAACGCCCCATGGGGACAGTGAAACCTCTGACTGCCCCATGGTGGTCAGCATAAATGTCCACAATCACGTTGTAAAGAAGGTGTTAGTGGATAGTGGAAGCTCTGTTAATGTTTTGCCCTATACTACGTTTCAAAAGATGAATGCCAATATCCAGCTCGAACCTCTCAAAACAGCCCTCATTGGCTTTGGGGGTTTGGAGGTCGTCCCACGAGGGCAAATTCGTTTGGCCATTTCATTCGGTCGAGCCCCACAGTGCAAAACGCTCATGGTTACATATGCAGTGGTGGAGATTGATATTCCCTATAACATCATAATCGGACGTCCAGCCCACGTTGATTTCAGAGCTATCATCTCCACCTACCACCAAAAAATCAAATTCCCCACCCCCGAGGGAGTTGGAGAAGTATTGTTCAATGTGCGAGAGGCCTGGGAATGTTACATGATGTCCCTCAGAAAGCCTAAAGCTGAGAGAGCATTTCAAATTGGGTCCACTAAGAAATCCGTTGATTTCCCCAATTTAGATGAGGATGGTCCCGTGCGCAAGAGGGCCAAGTTGAACAAGAAAAAGAACAAGAAGAAAGATCCCAGCGCCAAAGGCTCCCTCGAAAGTGCTCTGCCAGGAACAGTGGAAGAATCCTCCTCAGAGGAAGACGAGCATGAGGGTGATGAGCCCCATAAGGATGGGCGTTTGACAGGAAAAAAGAGGGCGCTCGAGCTTCCCCGTCCAGAAGTAAGGATTGAGCCCTCGGAGAAATTCCTTACCATCGAGCTAGAACCAGGAAACAAGGATAAAACTACTCAGATCGGGTCCAGTCTCTCCGGGCCCTCGCAGATCATGATGATAGACTTCCTCAGAGAGAACATTGACATTTTTGCATGGAAAGGATCTGACCTTACAGGGATTGACCCGAGCATCATAGTCCACAGGCTCAACGTAGATCCCTCGTTTAAGCCCATAAAGCAAAAGAAGCGAGATGTACATGGTTTTCGGAAAGAGTTATTGAGGAAGAAGTAAACAAGCTTCTGGAGGCTCAGTACATCGAGCCCATCTTGTACCCAGAATGGTTGTGCAACGTGGTGTTGGTACCCAAGAGCGCAAACAAATGATGCATGTGCAATGATTTTACTGATCTTAACAGGGCTTGCCCTAAGGATCCTTACCCATTGCCCAGAATAGACCAATTCGTGGATTCGACCTCTGGCTGTAAACTCATGAGCATGATGGACGCCTTCCAGGAGTACTATCAAATCTTTATGGCGCCCGAGGACCGCCGCAAAACTTCATTCGTTGTTTACTTGGGGGTATACTGTTTCTTAGTCATGCCCTTTGGGCTGAAGAACGCTGGAGCCACTTATCAGCGCCTTGTTAATAAGATGTTCGAGAAGGAGATTGGGGGATCCATGGAGGTTTACGTGGACGACATGATTGTCAAAAGCGAGCGTCAGGGCTCGCATCTGGAAGATCTCGAGCGCACTTTTTCCATTTTACGCCAGTATGGGATGAAATTAAAACCTTCAAAGTGTACTTTTGGAGTACGAGGGGGAATGTTTTTAGGCTATATGGTCAGTCAGAGGGGGATTGAAGCCAACCTTGAGAAAATCAAGGCCATTTTGGAGATCCCCTCCCCTCGAAATCTCCGGGAAGTGCAGGTGCTAGTGGGAAAAATCATTTCCCTGAATAGATTCATTTCACAATCGGTGGACAGAAACCTTCCTTTCTTCAAGATTTTGAGAAACGCATGAAATTTCGCTTGGACTGAGAAGTGTGAAAGAGCACTGCAAGACATGAAGGCTTACCTTTCGAGCGCTCCACTTCTAACCAAACCTGTTGAAGGCGAAAGGCTATTTTTGTACCTCTCCGTTTCGACCGAGGCAACGTGCGCGGTATTAATAGCCATGCGGGAACGTAAGCATTTGCCTGTTTATTACTTGAGCAAAACGTTACAAGGGGCAGAGAAGAAGTATTTGGAAATCGAGAAATTTGCGTTCGCACTCATCAATGCATCAAGGTGATTGAGGTTTTACTTTCAAGCGCACTCAATAACGGTCCTTACTGATCAGCCCTTGAAACAAGTTTTATCTAAACCGGACGTGTCGGGAAGATTGATAAAATGGGCCATTGAGTTGAGTCAGTTTGACTTAAGTTTCGAGCCCAGAACCGTTATACAAGCGCAGGTAGTAGCGGATCTGCTGGTCGAACGCTTCGGTTTAGAACTCGCTCCAGAGAATGAGGGGCTATAGGTCCTGCACACGGATGGTTCCTCAACCTCTCAAGGGGGAGGAGCAGGGGTAACCCTTAGAGACCCCGATGGGATTGAGTTAGACTTTGCACTCAGGTTGGATTTTCAAGTCACCAATAACGAGGTAAAATATGAAGCCCTGATACAAGGATTGAAAATTGCTTTTCAGAACGGAGCTTCCAGAATTACTGCTTATGTTGATTCACTGTTAATTGCGAGCCAGATTGAAGGAACTTATGAGGCTCGAGAAACCACCATGATGCAGTACTTGAGCAAAGCCAGGGAGATCGTTGGGAAGTTCAAAGAATTCCATCTACTTCAGGTCCCACGGGCAGAAACGAACGTGCTGACGCTCTATCTAAATTTGCTTCGGCATTAGAAGGCACTTCTGAGCGTTCGGTCACGTTCCTTAGAACGGAAGAACCTTTGATCAAGGAGAAAATTGCCAGGGAGGTGGTCACTACGATCGATCCGCAAAAGCCGTGTTGGCTTGAAGATATCATCAGATTTCTTAAAGATGGTGTTTGTCCCACTGACAAAGTAGAGGCTCGGAAAATTAGAAACAGGGCCCCTCGGTTTTCTGTAGACTCTGAAGGAAGACTGTTCAAGAAGTCATTTCAAGGACCTCCGATGAGGTGTCTAAGGCCCTCGCAGGCGAAAGAAACGCTCGAGCTTATTCACAGTGGGAGCTGTGGGAATCACTCAGGAGGGCGCATCGTGGCTAAGAAAATCTTGAGGAGCGGGTTTTATTGGCCCACAGTTCTCCAAGACGCCATTGAGTTTTCCAGAAAGTGCCCTAAGTGTCAGTTCCATTCCAATCTCCCTTAACTGCCAGCCGCTCAAATGATCCATATAGATGTCTCTTGGCCCTTTGACCAGTGGGGAATTGACATTGTTGGCCCCTTGCCCATCGCGGTTGGACAGAAGAAGTTTGTCATTTTAGCTGTCGATTATTTTACCAAATGGGCCGAGGCTGAAGCCGTTGCAAAAATCACCTTCAGGGTGGTAAGGGATTTCATTTGGAAAAACATCATCTGCAGATATGGCATTCCAAGGGTGCTTATTTCAGATAATGGATCCCAATTCATAGCAGCTAACACACGGGAGTGGTGTTCAGAGTTGGGAATTAAACAGCGCTTTACCTCCGTGGGCCATCCTCAAGCCAACGGACAGCCTGAAGTTACTAACAGGGTTATTTTGCAGCATCTGAAGATAATGCTAGAAAGCAAAAAGAGTGAATGGGAAGAAGAACTACAAGGGGCACTCTGGGCTTATCGCACTACCCCACGAGCGGCCACTGGGTAAACGCCTTTCGCGCTCATATATGGGTCAGAAGCAATGATACCAGCAGAGATTGTAAATAAATCCGCTCGTGTAGCTTATTTCGAGCCTCAGCTTAATGAAGATAACAGGAGCCTGGAGTTGAACCTACTGGAGGAAAGGAGAGACAAGGCCTGGGCCAAAAATACACAGATATAAAGCAACCGTGGCACGACAATACAACAAGCTCGTGCAAGAAAGGACTTTCCAGCTAGGAGACATGGTTTTGAAGAAAGTGGAAGTATCCAAACATGTGGGGAAGTTGGACCCCAACTGGGAGGGTCCGTTCAAGGTCATACGAATCAGAGCCAACAACACATACACCCTGGAGACACTTCAAGGTGAGTACTTGCCTCGCCCTTGGAACGCATGCAACCTGCGGCGGTTTTATGTTTAAAAGCTCTTTAGAAGCGATGATGTAACAGTCCCCCTGATGGGTTCTATGTACTACTTCCAATCTCAAGTAAGTTATAATGCATTTTCTTGAATATTCCTTTACTACTGCTCATAAATTACGCGAATGGATATGACCCACGTCCCTTGTTTTCACGAGCATGGTTGGCAGTCCGTTACAATAAGCACGATATTATCGCATTTTAGGTTACGCTTGCCTGCACTCTATTCCGTATGGGGGGACGCCCTCATAAGGATAGCCTGGTAACGCTCACAACCAAACAGACGAATCAGAGAAAGAACGCGGGGCAGATCCTAGTAGGCCTTGGTCGTTTGTCACAACGCCTTGCGCATGAAAACGGGATTACCTACAAATCCTAGAAAATTAACAGACAAAAGCGTGCTCGGCCAACGGTAGCGTCATTAGGAAAGAACTTCACAAGTCTTGAACGAGGGCAGTCTCTCAGTAAGACCCTCGTGTTTACTCAAGACTTAGTAAAATTTCCCAGATTAAGAAGGAATTTCACAAGTCTTGAACGAGGGCAGTCTCTCAGTAAGACCCTCGTATTTACTCAAGACTTAGCAAAATTTCCGAAGCTTAAGAAGGAATTTCACAAGTCTTGAACGAGGGCAGCCTCTCAGTAAGACCCTCGTATTCTACTCAAGACTTAGTAAAATTTCCCAAGTTAAGAAGGAATTTCACAAGTCTTGAACGAGGGCAGCCTCTCAGTAAGACCCTCGTATTCTACTCAAGACTTAGTAAAATTTCCCAAGTTAAGAAGGATTTTCACAAGTCTTGAATAAGGGCAGCCTCACAGTAAGACCCCCATGATTACTCAAGACTTAATAAATTTTCCAAATTTCAAAGACTTAGCTAAATAATGCAATTTTTACTAAGCATGTTACACACAATCTTATTACTACAAGATTCTGTTACTACAAGCGCAAAGTGAAATTTCACATTCAAGAAAACGGTAAAAGACTGTATTATGGAAATGAGGAATTTTATTGATCAAGACTTTCGCCAAAAGCTACAAAGTAAGGGCTCAAAGGCCCATAACATCATTACAGAAAGAGAGGCACTAAGTTGGAAAAAGAAGAATGGCAGTACAAGATGGTGAGGAAGAACTTCAAGCGGCAGGAGCGATGTCTTCATCCAGAACCACCAAGATGTTCTGGGCCACAGGACCATAAACTGGGCCTTCCGGCTCTTACGCTTGGGGAGCATTTTCCTCTTGATGCTGGGCAGCTGGAAGCTCCGGATCGTTGTTTGTGGGCCCTTGAGGAGCGTTGGGCTCATTGGCGTTGTTGGCAGGAGCAGGGACATTTTCAGCAGCTGGAACGAGGGCATTCTCCGCGGCAGGCGCTTGGGGCTCGTTTACAGGAGGGTCATTCTGTGCCGCTTGGGAGGCTTCTTCTGGAGGATGGGCCGCTATGTACTCATCCCGGATAAGAGTGACCAGGAAGTCATATTCCGGTTCGGAAATGTTGACTGTAGGATCATCATGGTCGCCGTCGTCCTCCTCGCAGCGCTCATTGAACATGAGCCCCATGCCTTCTGCCCCACGAATGGCCGGATCCGTCAACCCTTTGTGGATGCCTTGATCAATGGCTAAGTTGAAGGCTTTTTGAACCTCGTCCAAGCAGTGCAAAGAAGCTGCGAAATTGAAGGCTTTAGAGTGACAGAATTTGATGAGCGCCTCCTTGTTTGCTCGCTCGAGACTTTGGGGCCATTGATTCATGGTATCAATAAATTTTCTTTCCGCCTCCTCAGCCCTCGTCTTCTAACCATCACGCTCGGCCCTTAAGCTTCTTATGATTCTCCTCCAGCTATTTGAACTGGTCGCGCCAACTCCTACGAGAGCTCTCAGTAGTCTGGTAGTCATCCTGTAGATTCTTCATCTCGGTCTCCATCTTCTTGTACTCTTCCTTAAGGGAAGTATACATGGCCTTTTTCGTGTCCAGTTCCTCCTGAAGCTGGGCAGGATCATTCGAGTGCGCCATCCTCTTATATTTTGCCTTCCGGTCAGCGTAAATCGTGGTACGCATCTGGATGTTCTTCGCCCTCGGGAGTACTTGCTGCACGGGCTCGAAAGAATGGAAATGTTAGCAAGAATATGGAAAAATAATACCTTCCAGAGATAGTGGAATTACAAGGGAAAAGAAACTTACAGAGATGAGAGCTTGGACCATGTCGCTCACCACCCTCTCCACAGATTCAGAATACAGGTGCTTATGGTCCGCAGAGAATTGGGCCCTCTCATATATACTTTGACTGATGGTTTGGGCCACTGTCCCGTGCCTTAGCAATACGGCACCCCCATCAGTGGAGCCTATGTAGCTCCTGTCACCCTTGTGGTCGAAGTCCCATAAATGCTCATCTTCCGAGGAGGAAGTTTCGCCGCCGTCGCCCTTGGGGCCTTCCACCACTTGTTTACCCCTGCCTGTTATAGCAAAGGCGTCAGGCATTCTCTTCCTCTTGCGAGAATGTTGGCTAGAGCCTTCTGGAGTCTCGCTTATCCTCGCGCTCGAAGTAGGCCTCGTTTGATGGGGGACATCTGGGTTGGCCACCCTCGAATCTGTCGCGGTAGGTGGCAGCACCACTATCCTGTTCTCCACGTTGGCCACTCTGTCACCCCCTCGGCCTCGTTGCGTTTGAGCGCCAGGAGCCGTACTTGAGCTGGCACCGTGAGGGCCGCCACGACTGTCCCCCCTGCCCGCTCCACGGACTCGGGGGTTTTGTTGTTCCTCCTGCTGGCCTTGGCGCCTGTTAGCGTTGGCGAAACGAGCAGCGTGTCTGATTCCTCCGGCCATCTCTAAAATTGCTACTCCTGCAGGGAAGGCGGAAACAAGGGTTAGAAACCCTTAAACAAATTTCTCAAAATGCAAGTTACAAAGGGAAAAATACAGTTAGTAGTCCTAGCTAAAAGT
Source organism: Lantana camara (assembly GCA_037501455.1). Taxonomy (NCBI): domain Eukaryota; kingdom Viridiplantae; phylum Streptophyta; class Magnoliopsida; order Lamiales; family Verbenaceae; genus Lantana; species Lantana camara. The sequence continues at coordinate 19,906,024 of CM074855.1, read as the reverse complement.
TAGTGCCCTAAGAATCTAACCGTCTCTTTCCAAATCACGAGCGGGAGGATTGTCAAGATAATGCGGGTCGTTAGTAAGCCCACAAAGAAACATAAGCTCGTCACCATCAATCCAATCCTTGGCTTGGATCAAGTGGCCTTCGTCCCTCAATGCCCCAGCCAAATTCTTGGCCCAGTCCCTCGGAAGGGCGGATTCCAAGCGGCTCTTTACCAGGGATCCTTTCCCATGGGATACCCATTCACAGGCAACCCCGAAATCTTCGTCCGCTAGAGCCTTGACAAAAATGTATTTCTCTTTCCAGTTTGGGTCGTAAGAGGATGAGGGGGAATTAATCAGCTTCAAGTGGGCCTTCACTTGGATGTAGTAGAAGTAACCCGCCTCAGGTGACGAGCGCGGTGAGCTGACCACTTGAAGGAGGGCGTTGAAGTTTCGCATGAAGGGCTCGAATCCGGCACACCTCATGAGGATCACGAAGCTTGTTATTAAGGCAAGCCCGTTGGGCACTATTTGTGAGGGGCAGAGGTTCAAATCGTTTAGGATGCGGGCCACCAGGGTTGGAATTGGGAACCTCAAGCCCCCAGAGCTGACTGCATCCATATAGACCGCCATCTCACCAGGCGGTTGGCGCGCTCGTGGTCAGCAGGGATCCTCCATGTGAAGCGCTCATCCCATTAAATTGGTGCCAACATAGTCTTCACCTCTCCCAAAGTGATTGTGCTGGGAGTCTCATTTGGAGTATGCTCGGTCGCTTGCATGCCCGAGCCTTCACCCTCGTTGGGCCCCTTGGTTTTCTTGGTCCTCTTGGGCTTTTGAGTTTTCTTGTCGTTGCCTTTGTTACGGGATCTTTCAGAAGGCCCCGTTGCATCCTCGATTTCCGGCGCCGGAGCTGCAATGGCCACCGTCACGGTATGGCGATGAGGGTGAGTGGCACTCTCGGTTATCGGGAGAGTCACCCTCTGCCTCTCCGCATCCATCACCAAATTCATCTCTTCAAAGAGAGGCTCAACCCCACCTGGGTCCCTTTCATCTATGGCCATGACGGCCGCATCCAACTCCTCGTCCCTAGGGGAACCATGCGGAGATGAACTCTGGGTGGCCATATCTTCCACTTCACGGGCGAATTCTCCTACTTGATCTCTGGCCATGATTGTGATGGAGCTTGGAAAGGAATTTAGGGATTTTGGAAGTGGGGGATTTTCGAAAGAATTTGGAATTTCTGGAAGGAGTAAAGCCTAAGGAAATGCTAGATCCTAATTTGGTTCTAAGGTTAGCAAAGTTAGAAGACTTCACCGAGAATTACCTTGGGTGCTCTGGAAAAACGGAGAAGAAGGTTGTTAATGCCAGAAACTGGTATGCAAAGAGTTTTTCTGCAAAAGGACGCTCTGAAGATTTGTTCGCGTAAAAGGAGATATGGGTGCAGAATCCCTTATTTATAGGGATGGGAGTTGGTATGTTTCTGGCAAGAAATTCAAAATTGTAATCATTTCCTACCTAGGAAACCGTGCACTTTATTGAACCGTCACGTACTTCTCAAGTCTCACGCGCCCCACGCGCATCAGCATTTAATGCTTAGACGCTCCAAGTGGTCAGAAGAAAGGACTGCATTTAATGCCTGGACGTTACAAGCGGTCAGTTGGAGAGACAGCATTTATAGCGCACTCAGAAGGAAGATTGCCCAACACGCCAAATCTCCTACGAGCGGAACGCACGATGGATTGCATAGGAAAAAAATTCTACAGCCCTTATCACTAAGGACAACAGAATTGGGGGGCAAAATGATAGGGTCAAAATGCGCTTGTCCCACGTTTGGACACGTGGCACCTCAAAGATGACGACACCTGTCAAAAATTATGGTAGTCATACACGAGCGCTGAAACCCTTAAAGCGCCAGTATCCTCCAGGAACACGTGCCGCCTCTGTCACATTCGCACGGGAACATTGTTACCACTCTCACGAGCGCCATTCACACTACGAGGCTAACGTTCTAATCAATCAAGGAAGCCCTCTTCGAGCGCTACACTCCCTCAGGGAGGCTTCCACTCCAACTCATTACACAAGCCTTGGCCCTCAACCCCTAGCGGATTTCTTGATCTCCAAGGCTTTTGGTTGTCACGAGCGCGCTTTAAGCCCTCGTTACCAACCCCCCAAACGGCTCTCTGACACATCGTACAGGCCCGCGCACCTGCCACTGTTGCCAGCACCACCTTTCACCAGCTTTTGCAGAGAATATTCCTCCTAGGTTTCTCTCGCAATGCCACGTGCTAGGGCAACATTCGGCCAGGACCACACGGCGCCAATGACCAAAGGGTCCCTGACCCTCAACTATAAATACACAAGATCATCTTCTCCATTGTAAGCAACTTCCATTACAACAACTTCACACTTAGCATTTTTTCTCTTTCAGATCTTCATCTGACTTGAGCGTCGGCGAGCCAAACTGGGAATCACCCCCAGATCCCCCAGCTTGGCCTTCTGACTTTGTCTGTGTGTTTGTCCTAGCAGGTAGAACCCCCATCTTTTCCGGCGATCTTTGTAGCACCCCAACCGGAAAGGTGCCACATCCCCCGCACCGAGACCCGACCCGAATATGAAATGGACAATCCATACCCGAGCTAGATCACGGCGAACGGGGACTCACTCACTCCTTAGGCTAGGCGGGAACTAAACCTTCTCAACCAAATCAAAAGAACAAGGATAAATGCTAAAGGCGGAAGCATAGCATATAATCTAGTACTGCTTCAAGCCACATAACGGTTTCAACTAGCACAACAACCTGTTCTCGAAAATTTGTTCATAACATACTTCCATAATCGCAATCATAGTTATACATTTATCCATTCTTGCAATTTCAATCAAATTACAAGATGCAGATGAAGTGACTCAGACTTAACCAATAGACCTGACGAACTAGACTCCCTGCCTAGCACTCCAACCTGCAAAGAAATTGAAAACAAACCGGGTTCAGTCTATACGAGACTGGTGGGTATAAAATGAGGCATAAATAGCATATACAACAATATTTAACATTCACATGCAAGTTATAATCCCAAATGAGGGATTTAGAGCATTTCCCAAGTGGGTAAAATAAAGAAGTCATCAAAAGGGATTATAACGTTCATTCTCATTCTTTAGGTCTTCTGTAGCCCGGCGAGTGGGCGTGCATTATCTCCAACCAACACCTCGTGTAGTTCATTAAACATTCATTCATTCTTTCTTTCTTTCTTTCATGCATAACATTCTTCTGTGCGCAATCATGAACATTTACACCTTCTTCCTCCCGGTGATGGCCGGGTGATCGGCCCGAACCATCCATTCATTGACCAAAAGGGGAACATGACTCCCCAGATGGCACTCAGCGTCCATTCCTCGCTAACTCCTAACGAGGTCCGGTTACGCCGTTCATTGGTGGAACTAGTGTGAGGGATCACCGTCAGCCCATGCCTCCTCGGGTCACCACTCACACCAAGTCCCTGGGCCCCATTCTGTGCATAACATTCATTCTTTTCTCGCCAAAACATTTGGTGGGTTCATAAAATAAGGCTTACATTTAAAATCATTGACTCAGGAAAACAACTCTATATACATATATACTTTTGGCTAAAATCTTTACACATTGGAAGTATATAGGATCATTTAACTAAATAGTAGAGAAACCCACTTGTACGCATCTTACCGAACAAAACCAAGAAGACAAGAAGACTTGAATGTGTCCTATGAACCCGACATCTCCGCCCTGGAGAAAACTGTGCAAAAGACAATGTAACTTGTTCGTGAGACTCAAGACCCCAAATGAACCATATATGACGCACGGCAATGCAATGAATATGATATGAAGGTATAAGATATGATATCATGTCATAGAAACATTCTTGTGCACAATTAATGTCTTAAAGACATATAAACGTTCACTTCATTCATTTCAAGAATCATTTAAAGCCGTTCAAGTTCATAACCTTCACATTTAAATCAATTTGATCCACGAATTTGAAATAACGAACATAACACGTAGTGTAACATATATACAATTCAAGCAAGCTATCAAAAGAAGTAAGATATCACTTAGGGTTCAAACATGAAGCACCGAAACACATATATATCACTTAACTTCGTTCAAGATCATGTTCTTCATATCTCAAGCGAAATCAATCCAAGAATACCAATGAACAAGCATAACACGTCATATAACATGTATACCTATCATACAAGCCATAAAAGGAGAGATACATTAACAATTAGGGTACACATTGCAAGTAAGGATTCATGCATGTCCATATTTAGAGCAACAATGACACATTGAAATATATCTCGGAAGATATGTGACGAAAACTCATGAAATTACATAACACATAAGATAACATATTATATGACATGTTAATGAAGTGATCGAACCAAAACAATCAATCAAAGCCATGCAAATCAAGTTCAACATAAAAAAATTCATGCAGAAAGGGACATGGTCGCGGCCGCGACCCATTTCTTCACAAAAATGGTAGCGGCCGCTACCTAGCAAAATGGCTGAATTTTCAGGAATTTATGCATTTAACGTGAGCAATTGTGTACAGTGGTCGCGGGGGCGACCTGAAATGCAAAGGATTCAGGTCGCGGGCGCGACCTGAGAGAAAACAACGCAGCAAACATATGCATGTCGCGGCCGCGACTGGTTTTGCACCAATCGCGATCGCTGCCGCGACCAGCCATATCCAGTAACCAAATGCACGAAAAACAGGGGTAAGCCATGCCACAACTTCCTTAACATGATTAGCCACTAATTGAACTCAAAAATGCAATGAAACAACTCCAAAGTAACACACCAACATGCTCCCAAACCATTGAAATGTGAAGTGGAGAGTGTGAAGATCATTTCATGCTAAAGCTTGAATATCCATTAATGGTGGTTCATGAATGACTCAACTACCATCTAATACATCACCATAAATGTAAAGAAGAAATCAAAACAATCAATCTCATGCTTGGAATCAATCTAAATCATCAAGGAATGAATGGAATCAAGAATATGGTGCCAAACCTAACTATTCATGTATCTCTTCATATCTCAATGCATACAAGCTCAAATTTAGGGATGCATAGCTTAAAATGACACCTAATGAATGTATATTATCATCCTTAGCTCACCTTGTGAATTGGATGGAAGATGGAAGAGATTTGAGCTTGAATCTCCAAGGAATGGCATGGTTACGGGACTGGAACTGGAGCAGGGGATATTTTGCTGATTTTGGCTTTGTTCCTGAGTGTGGTTCGGTGAGGGAGGGTTATGGGAGGATAGTGGGCTTAACTAGGGTTACATAGACACCAACCATGGTTAATTTGGTCAACAATTGAATAAGTTATGATTTATTTGGTAAAAGGTGGCAGTTTCGTTCTCGTTTCATTTTTCGGTTAAGTTTTGGTGGTTCAACTGAATTTGGGAAAATATAAGGCTAAGTTCATTAAACTTGAATTTTCGTTGCGAGTTCAGCGAAGTTGACGAAACTCGAATCCGAGTTTCCTAGCTCAAGATATCAATTACGGAACCAAGGGTGCGCTAATTGCTCATTAGCCCCCGATTTGGATTCCAAAATCCAAATAAATTCGAAATGCATGCAAACGAACCCAAAAACGTGAAACGAACATATATTCATATACAAGACACGTACATCTCCAACATACTAAATTTTCATGAATTTTCGATATCAAATCCTATAAGAACGACGCACGATTAAAACACTCATGCGCAACGTAACAATTTCATAACATTTCAATTTAAATCATAAATTCAAATTCATAATAATTAAATAATGAAAGGCACGGTTTAGGTATCATTTAAAACAAAGTGTACACATTTATTTAATTAACAGTCAAATGCATAGATTAATACAATTTAATTTAAAATGCATGTAGTTAATATCATTTAAATTAAAATGCACTAAATATATAGTACTAATAACATTAGGATTTAAATATATAAAACACGTATAAACAATTATTTCGCGCAATTTGGTAAACACATACGTCATGCTATTCAACTGAAAAACTGGGGCGTTACAATCTTCACCTGGTTTTCTTATCAAAACAAATTCTAAAATGATCGGACTCTGTACCCCATATTCAGACCCATCAAATACATCATCATATTTTCAATATTATTATAAAATACTGCTTTCCTACTAAGTAGTAAGTACTAACTTCAAGAATATTATATTGTTATTATAATGGTGCATATAATGGATAAATTGCATATTTGAACCCCTATCCAATTTAATATTAACTTTCTAAACTTTAATTTCCGCAAGTTGCAAAAATTGCATGATTCCTTCCGTGTTGAGTTGTGGATTTAAGAATCATCAAATATGAAATAACTCATCACTATAATCCTTAACGTCATCGGCCCTCAGTAATTTTCATGCTCAATTTTATCAAGCTGTTCTGTACCACATAATTAAAACAGAGAACTCAATGCCAATTTTAGGGAAAATATCATATATATTTCGTTCTCTAAAAACGTGCTTTTTCGATTTTGGTCCTAATCTTTTAATTTTTCTATATTTTTTTAAATCCACGTTTCTCAATTTATGTCCTTTAACTAACGGATGTTAAAAAATTAACGAAAAAAGTCACGTGCCACTCCCGGCAGATTGAGATTTATTCAGGCCACGTGAGTGGCACGTGACTTTTCCCGTCAATTTTTTAATGTCAAGAAGATACAATGTGAGTAAATTAAAAAATCAGGACCAAAATCGAAAAATGACATCTTTAGACGACAAAAAATGATATCTTCTCCCAATTTTATCATTACTGATTACATTTACGAGTAAGACGTTTGTCACTAAATTTTTTTGAAAAGTATAATAACACGATAAAATTACAATAGGGTGATTTACATTTAACTATCCAGTATTTAGGTTTAATTATAATGCAATTCATTTAAATTGAAAAATTAAATTAGACTCTTTATAATTCTTGTTTGGTTTGAGGTCTCCCTATCAAAATTTCCAAAGTATACTTATGTCCCTAACGGTTTGTATGAGGATTACATTGAATATATGATCAAAATTATAAAATTATCACTAATGTTTACAAATATAAATAAAAGGATCCCTACAAATTTTGAATTTAAAAACATAGTCCCTGAAGTCACAAATCAAATTAAAAAAATTTGGAATATTTTTAGAATGATATAACGGAACCCTAACGAACGTCAGGGACCACAAACGGTTCTTGAAAGTTAGATATTAAAATATAATATCTCGATTTAGATGGACTGCATTGTAATTAGGTTTAAATGCAAGATAGTCAAATGTAATTATTCGATATACTAAACAGAAGTCCCAAAAGTCAATAATAGTTCAGTTAGCGACTTAGCGTCTCCCGCATATGGGATTATTTCATAAGTTTATTTACACTTATTTGTTTGAGAACAAATTTTTCCTCTGAAATAGAAAAGTATAGCAAGTACACCAATATCAATCAATGCATTAGTCAATTGACATAAATATCAATCAAATTATTTAAACAAATATTTCAAGTGTTGGCGATGCCTAATGCATCTACCTTACATACAAGAATAACATCTCAATATAAACATGCATGCCCAATATAAAAATAATAAAAATTAACATTCATAAACTCTATGTATGAAATAAAAATGTTAAAATATCATTAAATAGCATTCTTTGGAAAAAAAATATATTAGACAGTCACAAAACTCAGTACTCATATCAAACCCTCGAAAAATTTCAATACTTGCATTAACACCATTGTTTTTGGATTTTTCTTACATATACCCCCTTGAGTTTCAGCATATGAAGGGTAAAATAGTAAAATCATACATTCTATTAAACTTAATGGAGGAAATAACGGGTTAGAGGGAAATTCGTAATTTCTCAAATTTCATGGGGGAATCTGTAATTTCGCCATACCTTCGGAGGCTGCTTGTAATTATTCCTTAATCTAAAAATAGGTAAAGTTCATGAAAATCTTTACAAACAGAGACTTTAACCAATGTTGACGAGGCGCGGCTCTAAATTGCATAGCGCGCGACTATGGGAATGTGAAGCGACGATGAAGGTGGGAATAATTCAAGTTTTAATTAAATCATATTGTGGAAGTGTCATTTGTTGGAAGGGGAAGAATATTATTCAACATAAGAACTTTTAGAGAAGGGGAGGGAGGACTAGAGAGAGTTTTTGTAGAATAAGAGAATTTTGTATTACTTAAAAGATTCTTTGTTTTTTTTTTTTTGCTTGATTACAAACAAACTGAAGTTCTCCTATTTATATTTTACACTAGTTGTAGGGGGTTTTAGTGCAATAATTAATTTATTAAGTAACTACTCAATCTCTTAACTATTTAATTAGTTATTCTTCTACACACTTCTATACCTATCCCTTTCCAAATATATTCTACTGGCCTTAATTAGTTAACCTAATCACTAAAATCAAGTTTAATTTTCAATACCCTCCCTTAAACTAGATTTTGTTAAGCTAAATGAACTTCGAATGATCTTGAGAAATGTTTTAACCTTGAGTGGCTTGATGAAGATATTTAGAAATTTGATCTTGAGTCACCACATGTTAAAAGTTGAATTTCCTTCTTTGCAATACGTTCTCTTATGTATTGGAACCGTGCATCTAGCTATGTGTTTGCTTCGATCATAGAAGACAATATCTTTGGCTAAGGCTATTGCGGACTTGTTGTCGACAAAGATTGTTGCTAGCAACTTTTGCTTTATTCTTAGCTCCTTTAACAGGTTTTTAGCCAGATTGCATGGCATATGCTTGATGTAACCGCAACATATTTGGCCTACAAGTGGAGAGTGACACTATCTGTTCTTTGGCATCCAAGTGAATGTAGTATCTCCAATAAAGAAAGCAAATCCACTTATGCTTTTTCTTTCATCCAAATCTTCAATCATCGCTAGCACTATATCCATAAAGATCGAACTCGTTAGAATTAGAGTAAAGTAGCCCAAGTTCAATCTCACCTTTTTATGTAGCGGAGTATACTTTTTAATGTCTTAAGATGATTCACTGTGGGAGCTTCCATGCACCAACTGAATGGTCTAACAACGTATAGGGTATCTGGGCCTTGTGCAAGTCAAGTAGCGGAGGGTCTTGACTAAGTTCCTGAAATTTGTTGGATCTATCTTCTCTCCTTTATTATTCTTTGACAACTTCACTCCACACTTGGTTGGTGTGGCTACGAGTTTGTAATTGTTCATTTTAAACTTCTTTAGGAGTTCTCTTGCATAGTGCTTTTGGCCAATTAATATGTCATATCTCCTTGCTATGCCAATGTAATATGACATTTGACCAATTTTTTTGTCATCTCTAACTCTTTGATCACTGCTGTCTTGAACTCATTGCACATGGTTGGGTTACTGCCTATAAAGATCAGATCTAAAACATAAGCACACAATCATGATGTCAACATCTTTGATTTTGATGTACGAAGCATGTTCATGGGGGCACCTCATGAAACCATTATGTTGGAAGTATTTGTCGATCCAACTACTCCAAACTCTTGGTTCTTGTTTCAACTCATACAGTTAGTACTTTTATCTTCATGTTGCTTTACCTCGTACTCAGTTGGTTGCTCGTTGTATACTTCTTCAAAGTGTTCATTTAAAAAAGCTGACTTCAGATTCATTTGACAGATTTTCCTTCGATTTTATGCAGCAAGTGAAATCATCAACTGCATGGTCTCCAAGTGAGCAATTGGAGCAAAGACCTTATCAAATTGATGTCTGCTCTTTGACTATAGTATTTTCACCACCAATCTCACTTTGTATCTTTCGACCACTCCTTTGACATTACCTTCACGTACACCCATTTTATCCTATTGCTTTGTGCCATTTGGGTAACAATTCTTCTCGATGGCCTTAATCTCCTCCTCCATCACATTTCTACAATTCTTGTCTTGTATTGTTTTCTAGAAGTTTAGAGGTTCAAAATCAGCAAAAAGACAGAATAAAATGGGATGATCCTGCCTTTCAGTGAATTCATAGATATCCCGTAAGCCTCTCATGCATTGTGTCCTTTAACTTGAACTTTCTAATTCTTCATGAATATTCGTTCTTGGAGATTGAGGATGGTGGAATTACGAGCTCTTGTTGTGGTTTTTCAGTAGATGATTGCTTACTTTCATCTATGAAATAAGGCTAGAGATTGTAATTTCCTTCACCAGCATTTCACTTGCAAGCAACTTGTTTTTAATCAGATTGTACATCACGACTGATGATCATTTTCATATAGCTAGGATTATAGAGCTTGTAGGCTTTGAGCTCTTATCATGCTTGATAAAGTTTAGCGTTGTGATTTCACTACAAGAAATCCTACAAATTTCGACGAAAAATTCTGACGGGTGTACTTCCATCAAGTGACGTCATAAATTCCAAGGGAAAATATTTGATGGCATTCTGACAGCTTTTAGTATTATTTTTTAAAACATAAAAATTAAACAATCCTGATAGGATTTCTGTTCGAATCCGGTCGGATATGTAAAGTAAAATTTAAAAATAATACCGACGGGTTACTCCGTTGATTTCTCGTCGGTACCATTAAAAGATAATATTCTAATTAAATAAGAAAATAAAAACTGATAAAAATTAAATAATTCCAACAGGATTTCCGTCAGAATGGTGTCGAGATATGTAAAATATAATTTTAAAAATAATAACCCCGTCAGTATTATTTAGCAATAATATTTTAATTAAACAATAATAATATCAGAAATATATCCTGATGGATTTCTGACAGGTTCTCGTGTTTTAAAAAAAATTAAATAAGAAAGTAATATTAAAAGATAATACCCTAATTAAATAAGAAATTATAAAATAATAAAAATTAAATAATTCCAACAAAATTTCGGTTGGAATCTCATGAGGATATGTGTAATAAAAATTTAAAAATAGTACCAATGGGTTACCCCGTCAGTATCATTTAACAATAATATTTAAATAGAACAATAATTAAGTAAATAAGATATTCCACAGGATTCCATCGGGATTTGAAAAATAAGAATTTTAGTGAAATACAGACGAGGTAGGCCTAGCATTGGGTGGGGAATTCCCAACCCAGATCTTGAAATTCAATTATCCAATTTAAGTCCAAATTTATACTTTTATATCAAACTCAAACTTAAACCCAAACCCACATTTTAATTAAATATGGGTTTGGGTTGAATTTTTATTCATAGGTTTCAAAGCCTGAAAATTCCCAAAGGCCGAATGAACAAGCCCTCTCTATTTTTCCAATTTTTCCGTTAATATTAATTCTGTGTGTGCATTTAATATATATATATATTTATATATGATGCAATTAAAATGAACACTGTAAGTTAAAAGATTTACCTAAGTAATTACGAAACTAAACATGAAGATATGTTCACATTATGAATGAAAAATATACATAATAATTTATCCATATTTATATTAGGTAAAAAAAAAAAAAAAAGTAAACATTATTTTACTTTATATATATATATATATATATATATATATATATATATATATATATAGTATTTTACTTTTTTTTTTTTTTAAAAAAAACCTGTCACGCAGACCGTTGGGTTATTACCGAGGCCCCACCCTCATTTATTGAAACCGAACCACAAGTGAAAAGGTAATGAGACATGATCCACCTATCCGTGAGACTATTACAGCCAAAATGCCTATCCAAAATAAAATTTCTAGCCCGAATCACATAGGCGCTTCTAACAATAAGGTCCCTATTACACCCAGCTCTCATCGGATCGATCGCCGGCCCATATAGGCGTCCAGTCAACCGGACTTCAGCTAGGACATATGAGAGATCCCAAGCCTCACAGCCATCGGTCGCCTTGTTGGCGGGTGCATTCTTACGACAAAAACTCGCAGCTAAGATCATGTTGCAGCTGCTGTTCGGCCAATACGAAGACCCGTCAATTACATAGTAACACTGCTGGCCATGAAAGTGACTCCTCGAACACCAAAGCAGCTTGATATTATCCGCCTGCATACATGAAATAGCCTCCTCGACAAGACTAAGATCAAGATACATCATATTCCAAGAAGTAATATTATATCCAATATTCCACGCATAATGGATAAGTTTAAAGTTAGGCCTGATCCTTACCGCCTCTTGCCTCACAAAATTCAAAATGTGCGAACCTCTCTTGTCAAAATTTTTGTGGCTGCACCAAAAATTAAGATCAAGTGCATACTTATTCATATAACAATTATGCCATTTTACTACGTTCTGCATGCTTAGAAAATCATCATCATTACAGTAGCAAGCATGCACATGAATAGAAGAGTAGTAGTAAGTCATACAATGCATAAACATAGAACTTATCTGGAACGGATGTTCGGCAGTCTCCATTTGTCAACAGCAATAAAACCTCTGATCTCCTGGAGCATAGGACTGTGAGGATATCGCCAGAAGGACTGACGATCAGCTCCCAAAGTTGCGAGACGATCCGTGAGACCATTTCCTTCTCTATAAATATGGGTAACTCTAACTTCCATAGTCCTGCTCAGTTTGAGGAATTCATTGATCTTAATTTTCACTCTCAGGTCACCTGAAGTCCTGCGGTTTAAGATATAAAGGATGGCCAAAGCATCAATCTCAACCTAGAGTTTAGTATACCCTAATTCCACCGCCAAGGCAACACCTTTAACCAACGCTGCAATCTCTGCAAAGACGTTCGTGGCCACCCCTATTCCTTCACTAAAAGCACAGATAATATTTCCGGCATTATTCCGGATAGCACCTCCGATTCCTGCTAGCCCCGGATTCCCTCTAAAGGCCCCATCAGTATTAAGTTTTAGGACTCCTGGGCGGGGGCAGATCCATTTTACCAATTTGAAAGAGAAATCCTTAGGTCTCTGGAGAGTGATCCCAAACTCTTTAGCAATTTTCACATCGCCTTTCCAGGCTTGTCTCTTCATACGGTTGGTGCTGCCCCATCCCTGTATATGGCTCCTGACTTGTCGGATTATACGGTAAGGAGAAAATTGTCTTCCATCATGTTTAGCCTTGTTCCGCTCCATCCAAATATACCAACAAATCAGACTAGGAACGATGATTCTCATGTGATTGTTGCAGTTGAAAGCCGTCGAAGAAATCCATTTTTGTATCATCAAAATAGGCATGTTTAGTCCCAAGATCGAAACACCAAATATTTCCGAGAAATGCAACCAGACTTTCTTCACTTTCTCACTGTTAATGAACAAGTGATTCAAGGTCTCTTGTTGAGAGCAGCATTGGCATTTAGAGGGAAATATAATACCTTTCCGATGTAGCCTCTCATCTACGGGAAACCAGTCATGTGTAAGCCGCCACATGAAGATCATGATTGTCGGAGTAAGGTCCGAGCTCCAAATCTGCCAAAGGAAGTGTGAAGGATCCCTACTGTTACGCAGCATGTTCCAAGCCGATTTAAGGGTGAAAAAACCTGCCGAATCGCCTGTCCACACCGTTGTATCAAGTGTACTTCGATCAAAAGGGACTTCTGATATGTGGAATGTCGTATTCTCATCTACAACCTGCGCTACTTTGTTTTTGTCCCGGCTGTCATTAATCCAAAAATTCTTCACTTGCTCGGGAGCAATTTGAGCTTGGTTTTACTGATTTTGCCATTCACCCACTGACCATCGATCCTGCATGAAATCCACCTTACCCTGTCCTAGAGACCAAAAGATGAATTGTTCTGCTTCCTCTCTTATCCCGCATATACGTCTCCAAGTCTAGGAATGATTACGTGAAACATGAGCACGCCGTGGGTGAGTACCATCACAGTACCTGTCGTGCATGAATCTCGCCCAAAGCGTAACGCTAGTCCTAAAACGCCACTAAAGCTTAACCGAGAAGCTTTTAATCATGTCTTCTAAGTCCCGAACTTCTAATCCTCCTTCATCCGTTGGGAAACATATTCTCTTCCAGCAACTCCAATGCATGTGTCTCTGTTCGTTTGTAGTACCCCAAAAAAATTTATTCAAGATCAGCTCTATAGAGTTTATAACGGTTTTCGGAGGGTTCAGAACCTGTAGAGTATGCAGGGGGATAGAATAGAGGATCGATTTTATAAGTTGAAGTCTTCCCCCATGGGATAGATAGCATGTCTCCCAACCGTGAACTCTTTTCCTTATTTGATCAACCAAATCATCAAAGAGGGATGTTTTTCTTCTTCCTCTGAACAGTGGGGCTCTAAGATACGTTAGTGGGAGTCTCTCTCTCTTGAAGCCTAAGATGCTTCTGACTCGGTCAGCCGCTCCATCTGAATTATTGCCAACAATAAACGAGCTTTTATTCACACTAACTTGTTATCCTGACAGACCTTCATATTCAGCGAGGACTTCTTGCACTCCTTTAAGTGATTCAGCTCTTTCATTTGTGAATATAATGATGTCATCAGCAAAAGATAAATGCGACACCATGACCTTCGAAGGTGATCTAAATCGTGAAGAGCTATGATCTCTCATGTACTTGCCCAAGGTTAGCGACAAATAATCCGCAGCTATAACAAAAAGAGCGGGAGACAGGGGGTCACCTTGTCGCAGCCCATGAGTCGAATGAAAGAATCCAGTCGGGGCTCCATTAATCATAACGGAGAACCAACAGTTGCTTATGCAGTTTCTCACCAAGGAGATCCAATGTTCCGGGAAGCCCTTACGACGAAGTAAAGAAATTAAGAATTCCCATTCCAGGCGATCATAGGCCTTGGCCATGTCAAGTTTTAGGAGGAAGTTCTTTTGTTTAGATCTCGAATCAAGAGCATGCACCATCTCCTGAGCTAGTAGAATGTTGTCACAAATGTTTCTTCCCTTGACAAACCCACTCTGATTAGGAGTGGCCACTTTATGGAGAATACTTGCGAGTCTAGAATTAAGAATCTTTGTAAGAATTTTGTTCTTCATATTGCATAGACTTATTGGCCTAAAATCTGACCAGTGAGCCGGGTTTTCCTTCTTTTGGATTAAAACAACAAAGGTTGCTGTATAGGCTTTGGGTAACTCCATTCCCTTGAAGAAATCTAACACCGCCTCATAAACATCCTCTTTAACAATTTCCCAAAATCCCTGATAAAATATTGCGCCGTAGCCGTCAGGGCCAGCTGCACTATGCCGATTGATATCGAAAACTGCCCGTTTGATTTTCTCCATGGATGGCAATTCAACCAGCTCACTCGCTTCTTGTGCTTCAATTACTGGTTGTACAATCGCTAGCCGATTGTTCAATATCCGAAATCCCTCCCTCTGAAAACAAAAGCTTGGAGAAGAAATCATCCGCTGAATCTCTCAAACCTTTAAGGTCTGTGATTTCCTGATTTCCAATCCAAATCGACCTGATTTGTTTGCTGAACCCTTTCTTCTTAACCAAGGTGTGAAAGTATCTCGTGTTCCTCTCGCCATCTTCTATCCATTTACAAGAAGCTTTTTGTCTCCAATAGTCCTCTTCCATTGCAGTCGTTTGGTTTCGTAGAGCAATGGACCTGTTCAATGCAATGAGGTTCTCGTCTGTGGGGTTTTCATCGTATTTCACCTCAGCCTGCTCCACATGTACTTCAGCCTCTTTTACCTTATCAAAGATATTGGCAAACACTTCATGGTCCCACTTCTTTAAGTGTTTCTTCAGCCAATCAAGCTTAACGTGTAATTTCCATAAACCCACTGAATAGCTTGGAACCTCCCAATTACTTCGAACCTTTTTATCAATGTTAGGATGTCTAAGCCACATCTCCTGAAATCGGAAGGAAGCCAGCTGCCATTGCTCCACGTTATCACCTAAAATTAGGAGCGGACCCCTGGCAAGATGTTTTATGTGGGTTTGTTGGAATAAGTCTACCCAGCTCTCACCCACTAACACCCTATCCAACCTCTGCCACATTTTATTCTTCTTCCAAGTGAATTTGGCTCCCTCAAAGCTTGGTTCAAGTAAATGACAATCCTGGATACAGTCATTAAATTCCAACATCCCCAAGGCATTCGGAGGATTGCCCCCTTTTCTCTCTTCAATTCTTGTCACAATGTTAAAGTCTCCTCCCACAAGCCACGGATCAGAAGTGTACTGATTATTGCGCATGAAATCCCATAGTTCTCGTCTCCCGGCTGTGACCAACTTAGCATACACAATGGTAATCCAAATAGGCTTCGACCAATTGTTGTTGGATAGCCGAAGGTGTAAATATTGCCTGTTATCATCCAAGACTGTCACTGTGGTTTCCTGTTCACAAAAATACCAAATGTGATTAGATATATTGGCAACTAACTGATGGAAATAAAATTTACGATTAAAGTAATAAAAATCTAAAGGAACCATAGGTTCGAGAATGGCCATAAAATTTAATTTATTCCTGCGACAGTATTCTTTTAGGATACGCTGCCGTCCCCCGTTGCGTATTCCCCTCATATTCCAAATGAGTCCGCGTATTTCCATGGGACAACGGAGTTAAAGCCCGATGAACGTGTCATCCTTTTAGGGGCTATGACAGTGTTGGTATTGGTTCGCTTCTTCTTTCTATGGGTGACCTCCGTAAACTTATCTGCACGTTCAAGTTCATCTAAAGAGCGAGAATGAGTCAATAGGGCTTGTTGCTTTTGTGTTTCCATGTCATCATCATCAGAAATTGAGGCTGTGTCTGATGCATACTCATCCTCTTCTTGCGTGGGATGCAGCTCAGAGTTTAGTATTCCAGCGTCATCCTCTGACGAGTGTTTTCCCGGACTCGTTTTTGGTATCGGGAGAACAATCTCAATAGAATTGATCTGCACATGTTGTCCCTCGTTATCCGGGCTTCTATTCTCCACCGATTTATCTGTCTCATTCTCACTTGGGGCCACCGCCTTTATCTGGGTCTCGGTAGCACCTGTTGTGGCCCCAGCTTCTGTGCTCTTCTTCCCAGCATCCTTCTCTATTGGTGCTGTGGACTGATTTTTATTTCCCCTCTTAGGAGCGAAGGTTCTCTCAACCCAGGCTCTAGTCCCTCCATCTGGTTTGCTCTTCTTATTTCCACGTGAGGGTTCGGAGCTTTCCTGTTTGTTCTTCTTTTGAACATCTCCTGATGTTCTTTTCTCTTAGATTACCTCCCTCAAATCATTTTTTGGTGCAGGTATGGTTTGTTGGTCGTTCATTTCATCCACATAGCATTCATCAACTTTGTATCCCAGATGGGAGCATTTTGTACAATATGCTGGAGACGTTCATAGATAATTTCTTGGATTTGAACTCCGCCCTCATAACCTATAGTGATTTGATGCTTCAGAGGCTTGAGCAGATCCAACTCAACGCAGACTCTAGCAAATTCCGGACGTTTCGCATCATGGGTTCCCTCGTCGCAACACAAAGGTTCGCCAATGACACGAGCAACATCGTAAATGGCATCTTCATCAAAGAATTGAGTCCTCATACCTGGGAAACGAATCCACACTGGAACTACAGAAGTTTCTATAAGAGGGTTAAATGTAGGTGACCATTTAAAAATTCTCATGGGAAAGCCGTCAAAGAGAATTATTTTCCTAAGCCAAAGTTTTGTGAAATCCTCTTCAGAGTTTAATCGGATTAAGACATGTTTAGCATTTATTAACCCTAGTTTAAACTCGCCAGTTAATTCTAGTTCCATAAAGAGACCATGCAATCGAGACATAAAAGGATATCCATGGGAAAACTTACCGACCAAGGCATGTTTAAATGGTATAGATAACCTGGCAATTTCGTCGTCAGAGAATTGAATGTGAGTAAGCCCGTTATGTTCCAAAACTGTGTCGTACTTCCGTGCCTAGCCTGAACGATTAAAAACATGAACCCTGCTTCGTTGCGCCGGACGATCCTGTGTGGAATTGCAGGTGGAAGTTCCTGGGACAAAGGACCTCCGTCCTGTCGTTAGAATGGTTGCGTACGATTTGCGTGGTGGTACTGCACTCTCAGAATTTCCCTGTTGGGTCGTATCTGTGAAGTTCCCTATGTGGGCATCCCTCGCCAGGGGGGCGAGAATTGGCGGCGCCGCCAGCAGCGTCGGTTCCATCAAACCCTAGGAGTGCCGTATATAGTATTTTACTTTATTAGCACACTATGCCAATTGTGTGCAAGATATTTTGTAGCACCCGGAATGCTAGGTAGCCACATCCCCCGCACTATAGTTCAATCCACATATGGAATGAGCACCTATACATAAATCAAGCCTATAGCGAACGAGAGACAATAAAAAAATGACTCACTAGCTAGGCTGGACTAACCCTCAATTAATTACAACAATGCAAAAAGAATAATGCGGAAGCATAATATATACATTACCAAAGTTTCAATCAAGTTTCATTATCCAATATACAATTTTCAACTTCTCCAATCACAAGTCATAATATACATAGATACCCAAATCAATTCATAAGTAATAGATATGCATCAATAACTACATGAAAGTGTGAAGGACAAGTACTAGACCTAAAGTAAAAGACCGGCTCAATCCCGCCTAGCACGCACCCTGCAAACCTGAAAATGTGGGGTGTCAGTCTACACAAGATTGAGTGAGGGGTTTATAAATAAATATTAGTGCAATTACCATGCAAGCCATAATCTCGGGTAAGGTTTTATAAAAGGAAGCAATATAAGTTCAATAATAAAGTAGAACTCGCCCCAGATTACAACTAATCAATTAATAATTCAATCATGATCAATTTAATATGTGGCCCAACGAGTGAGGACAATTCTCCAACCTTTCTCCAAAAGTGTACAATAGTTCAGTCATTAAGTGATTAGGTGATCAAGCAATCAATTTACAGTGCACAATTAGCAGTTTCAATGACTTCTTCTTCCTCCGGGTGATGGTGGGATTGCAAGGCCCCACCATCCAATCATGGTGTACGTCGGGAACATGACTCCCACGCACGGGATTTCTTCCTCCACCAAACCTCCTGGTGGATTCAGAGGTGATCCCAAAATGGTGAGGATAGTGCAAGAGTTACCCGTCAGCCCTTACTTTCCCGGTTGGCTCAATACACTACCCTCGGGGCCCAACGTGAATAATAGTTACTCGCCAAAACAATCAATAAATCAATCAATCCGTTCATTCCATGAAATCCGTTGAGAATCATATAAGTTTGGAAACTATAGATATATAGATATATTTTGGCCGAAAACATCACATAGGCGTGGTAAGGGTTCTATATATCTAGAATTAAACCTCACCTGATGAGCGACGGAACAAGACAAGGATACAAGAAAGTGCCCAAATTACCAATGATCTCCACCCTGGAGAAAAACTGGACAAGAAAGGAAACAACGGGAACTCGTGAGACGAGACTCAATATGAGACCAAGTATGACACACGGCCATACTCATGTAAATAAATAAAACAAGCAATCAAGTACCAAGAAGTGTCAAGTAGGAGCATACTTATCAATTAATCAAGTAATTCATTCAAAACGTTTAATACATGGTGGTTTCATATTCATGCATTTCATAACTTTCATATTTTGTGTCAAATCGAGTCAAAGCTTTATATAATAATCATAACACATGTTATAACATATTTACAATATGTATGAATCATTTAGAAACGCAAGGAGTTCATTAAACATATAGGTGATACATTGGCAACAAGAAGAATCACATTATATCCCTTAAACATTTAGGCATATATGTCACGTTTGTCTATCACAGCTTAAGTCATAAAGTTCCTAAGAAAATCATAACATATCATAAATAAAATATTTAGGCACAAGATATCAATTAAAATACATATGGAAGTCAAGAGGGGTGAAAGGAACGCAAGAAGATGGATTTTGGCGAAAGTTGATAGTTTCGAAAACGAACAAGCTGTAAAGAATTGATCATATCTTGAGTTGTAGATGTTGGAATTGAACTTTGTTTATTGGATATGAAATTGGACAAATAGACCTTTAAAATTTTATGTGGCTCAAATCATGGTTCAAAGCGAGGTGAAAATGGCGTAGGTTTGAAGTTGGACCAATGCAGTTTGTCGGTAAAGTGGCGACATCAAAAATATTTGATTATATCTCACAAATGACAAATGATAATGAGATGATTCCAATTTTAGGATGTTCTAGGCTTCAAGAGGTTTCCGTGAGTTCAAAAATCAGGTCACTTGAAGCTCGGACGAAGTCTGCACGGCCGTGTTAATATTGGCCTGGAAACTGACACGGCCGTGTCGGATTAAAAAAATTCAAACTCGAAGGTCTGACACGGCCGTGTTGGAAATGAACTAGGGTTCAACACGGCCGTGTTGGGTCGTCTTCTCCGAAAAAGAGCAGCAAAGAGACAGGGGTTCGACGGGGAATTGGTCTAAAATCACCCCCAACCTCATTCCAACCAATTAATACACCAAAATGCATCAAATTACACATATATAACATATTAGCATCAATTTAAATCGCATATAAGAATGTTGGGAGAAAGTTATCGTGTTTAGGCACTATTCAACAAATCACCATATCCATGGAATCAAGCAAGAAAAAGGAAAATTAATCGGTAGAAACGAAGTACAAGAAGAGAGGAACACATTGCTTACCTTGAATCGTTGATCGAACGGTTGGATCTTGCGAAACCCGAGTTAGAAGTCATGAGGCCAAAGTGGGGTTGTTCTTCTCTTTCTCTTCCTTGCTTGGTTGAACATGGAAATGGGGAAAAGAAGAAAGGGCTTAGCCATTTTCACTAGGCCGAGACACGGGTAGGGTCGATCCGGTCCACACGGATCGGATTTAAAATGGTTGGGCAATCAAATGGTTTAAGAAATTAAATGATTAGTCCATTGAATCAAAATTATTGAAACGAACTCAATGTTAAGGTTAGGATTCGAATCCGAATCCCTGGGCTCAAAATAGCCACGAACGACCCAAACACCCTAATTTCAAATTAGGTCCCTAATTGCAAATATTGGACAATTAAGTCCAAGTACATTTTAAATAAATTCTAAGGCGCACATTATTAAAATAAAGGGAAAAATGCAAAATCAGGATACCAACTATCTGGAATTAGCGTTTTCGGGACACTAAATTTTCCGGTGACAAAAATGTCCATTATCTCTAAAAATCTGTCAATTTCGGGACAAATTCGCCGGAAATTGCCAAGTCATCACCGGAAATCAATTGACGTGTCGAATTTAATGACATGTCATTGCCATGTGTCTTAGACTGAGGGACACGTTAGCGACTTTTCCACATCAGCCCATTCCGGTGAACTTTTTCCCAGATTTGACATAATTTTGTAGTTATTGGCCTTTTTTTGTCACCGGAAAAAATAAGTGTCCTAAAAATGTTAGTTGGGGTCAGTTGGTATCCCGATTTTGCGTTTTTCTTGAAATAATAATAATGTCCCCATGTGGAACCCGAGCCACCATGGCCAACCCAAAGAAGCAATCGTGAAATTAAATAATGAAGTGTGAGTATATATTTGACGGGGCACTTTCCAAGAGCGCCACGTGGCCCAATGACTAAGGAGTGACACCTCAACACCATGCTCCACGTGGATTAACACGTCAACACAATACTCCGTGGGAGAGTCAGTCGGCCAGCCTCAACACCTTGATACTAACCAGTCGATGAGCATCCCGTAGAGGTCAATCGACCGGACAAGGTATTCGGGTACCAACCCCCACCACGTGAGGCTCTTGACCTCAAAAGGATTTCTCGACCGCCAAACCCATCGACCGCGCAAGGCCATACGGCTGGCAAAGAGCATGATAAGGGGTCGAGACATGTAAGGGGAAACAAGGGACCAAGTCTGACATAAATGTATCATATCGTACTTACTGTTCCTTAACAAACTGGCCAGAGCATTAAATGCACCTCTAGCGCGTGAACATGTATCACACACCCACATTGGGTCTATGAATATTCATAGCATCTATGGCATTGGTAAGCACAACTACTGTTCATTCAACCTTCAGTACTACTCTAACTTCTTTGAGCAAGTACCTGACTTGAGCGTCGAAGTGTCAAACTGGGATATAACCCTCATTCCCCCCATTTGTCCTTCAGCTCACGTTTGTTACTCTTTTCAGATCCGATCGAGAGCCATCCCATCCTTATAAATTCTAAGTGATTTGAGCTCCGGATTCGACCAGAGCACCAGACAGACTTCAAGCATCATCAATATTGATCTGGCTTAAATCTGGTGACGTATGATATCGATCCAAGGGATCAATACTTTGTCGTATTTTTCAGGTGGATATGCCCATCTAACTGAGGTTGTATCATCTCGATCTGGAGTGAGCTAGAATCATATCGATCTGGCTCTAGTCTTATCGATCTGCTGCCTTAGACAAGTGGGGCTAGCCTTGAGGTCGTTTTATCGATCTGAATCGGCTTAGGGTGTCGCATAGCAGGGTGTCCGGCGTCCACGTCGTGGCCTTCTTCGGCCTCCACGTGGCCCTCTGTGTCAAACACATGGACCGACATGGAGCGTAGGTGGCGCACATGTGGCTGTTTTTGGGTTGGCCATGGTTGCTCGGGGTCCACATGGGGACATTATTATTATTTCAAGAAAAACGCAAAATCGGGATACCAACTGACCCCAACCAACATTTTTAGGACACTTATTTTTTCCGGTGACAAAAAAAGGCCAATAACTACAAAATTATGTCAAATCTGGGAAAAAGTTCACCGGAATGGGCTGACGTGGAAAAGTCGTTGACGTGTCTCTCAGCCTAAGACACATGGCAATGACACGTCATTAAATTCGACACGTCAATTGATTTCCGGTGATGACTTGGCAATTTCCGGCGAATTTGTCCCGAAATTGACAGATTTTTAGAGATAATGGACATTTTTGTCACCGAAAAATTTAGTGTCCCGAAAACGCTAGTTCCGGATAGTTGGTATCCTGATTTTGTATTTTTCCCTAAAATAAACTTACACGTTGACACTTAAAACATGCGTATTCACATAAATCACAGAAGTACAAAATAAAACTCTTCCGTGACGCCTTACCTGGTAGTCTTGAAAACACGGTGCGTTACATATTTTATTTAACAAAGAAAATTATGAATTCTAAAAAGAAATGAATTATAATGTTTTGTTATTATATTTTCTATTTATAGTTATTTTTTAATATAATACTTTTATTATGAGAAATGAAAACGATCAATTTTTTTAAAATTTAAATTAATTTAAGTTCTCTTAACATATTTATAAACCCAGTATGTTCACAACTCTCAAGCACAGTGAGAAAACTCTCATTCAAAGAGAAAATCTACACATGACACATGGTTGGCCTTTCTAATATTCAATATATTTTTTATTGAGCCTTTAAAAATATTCAATGAGTTTTTGAAATTTTGGTTTGATTTGGAAGCCCACCCACAAGTTTTAGGCTTAGTTTGGACGGAAACCCATTGGATTTTGACATATTAGATATTGATTGGATTTGGATTTAAAAAGATTGAACATTATTTGAATTTGTGAATGGGTGGGATAACACCCACCCAATTCCAGGCCTACCGTGGATTACCCCTTCGGTTTCCCGTCGGTGTTGTCAATTAAATTAATTAAATTGAGTTAAAAATCCAAACACGTAGAAAGCCCATTTTCACCCATTTCATAAACGGAAAAAAATAGCTTTTCTCTCTCGTTGGCGTTTGCCTGTGCCAACCTCCCTCTACCCAAGAACGACTTTGCCCGCTTAATCCACCTCCGATTGCCTATGCCTCCACTTGCACCGGCTCCGTGTGCCTGTGCGTGCATCGTCGCATCTTCACCTCTGACAACGTCCGCCACTGATCTACAATTTGTTGTGTAATTTCATTCTCGGGGACACGATTACCTCTCACATTTTACTCTTTTTCTTCAATCAATTTCCGTTGTCTTTAAATTTGGTCTTCCTTTTCTTTTTCCAAGTTCACGCATTATAATTAGGTTTTGATTTTGTGATGGTTCAACATTTTCAGTTTTTGCTTATACCATTTTATTCACTGCAATTGAGTTTTGATAGTGGGGGAAATGTATTTTAAGTTGTTATTTTAAACTTTTGTCTAAATTTAGCTTAATTTGACAGTGTCCATAAGGCAAATAGACATTCAGGGCACAGTCAACAAGAGGTGGAACCAAACATTGCCTTTATAACCGGATATGTGAGACATGAAGATAAGGAAAAAGTTGTTGAATATTGGAACGAAAGAGTGACAGTGAGACTGTCGTAAGTTATTAATAATTTTTTTGTTAATTATATTATAAAATTAGGGTGATTTACATCTGACTACCCTGCATTTAGACCTATTACAACGCAATCAATTATTATCGGGAAATTACATTTTAGTCCCTATAAATCTTGTTTGGTTTGGGGTCCCTTAACAGAATTTGTAAAAGTACATTGATGCCCCTGACGGTTTTATGAGTGTTAGACTGAATATATGATCAAAATTATAAAATCATCCCCAAAGTTTACAAATATAAACAAAATGATCCCTATAAAATATGAATTTAACAATAAATCAGCGGCATTTTAGGAATGATATAACGGAACCCTAGGGACCACAAAACGGTTCTCAAAGTTAAGGACTAAAATATAATTTCTTAATAATGATGGACTACATTATGATTAGTCCTAAATATAGGGTAGTCAGATGTAATTATTTCTAAAAAATTATTGTATATTTTGTTTTAGAGCAAAATGCATTTTTAGTCTCATACTAATAGGTCATTATCACTTTTGGTCCCATGGTTTTCAAAATTGGTTTTTTAAGTCCCGTAGTATTTTTTTTTTTTTTTTTTTTTTTGTCACTTTGAGGACTTCCATCAAATAATTGACGGGAGTCACTGTTCATCTGTTAATTTTTTTTATTTTTTATTTTTTTTGGTCCATATTCGTTAATATCATTTATTATATATTTATTATATATAGTATATGAATTATATTTTATATAATATGTAATACACGTATATATTATATATTTTAATTTATAATATGCGTTTTTTATATGTATTTTAATACATATGCGTATTATATATTATATATTATGTACACTTTTATTAATAATATATATTTTGAGTGACATAAAAAATTGTTACGGGACTAAAAAAATCAATTTTGAAAACCATGGGACCAAAAGTGATAATGGCCCATTAGTATGGGACTAAAAATGCATTTTGCTATTTGTTTTAATTTAGTATATATGTATATATAGTTGAAGTAAAAAGAATTGGTCGTTGAGAAAAAACACGTTAATGCCAATTGGAGGATCCAAAAAGTCGTGTGCTTAACAGCGTAGAGTTGTGAATTTTATCTGCTGGGGGACGTGATAAGAAAGGTCAGGTTCTCAAGTTAAACCACATGCCAATGAGAAAGAATCTAGGACTTTCACCATTATCTGGTCACACTTCATGCTTTCCATTATCTCAGACTGACCCTATATATGTGACAAACGAGCAGCTTAGTCAGGCGTTGGGTAATATCAAATATGTCAGGTGAGCTAACTTGACTTAGGTACAAATATATAATAATTGAATCTGAGTTGAATATAATGTACCTTATATAGTTGAATATCTGGCTAAGTTGAATCTGAGCTTACTTGACTTAATGCACAAGTAGATAAGAACGTAAAGTAGCTTATATTATTGAATATCTCGCTTTGCTTCTGAGTGTTTCTTGTTAAAAAAACTTGTGCAGAATATATTAAATGACTTTGTAAATACATATGATCATGAGACTCAATTTGTGGTTAAGCTTCTTTTGACCAAATGACATTGGTCATAGATTTCTGATAATTAACTTGAAAACATTAACTTTTTTCGGGAAGTTATTGATTAACTTGAAAACATGGATTCTTTACTTGGATAGGATTGGATTTTGTTTACACAAATTTTCTTTCAATCTCCAATAAATGGATGCAAAATACAAGAAAATAGGGAAAACAAATAATTTATTGATTTAATTGTAAAAAGAAGTGTTACAATCTCTGAATATCCTCTGATTCTTCTTAAATAGCGAACTCGAGGGCTTGATGCTTGATCTCGAATCCAATGTAGAACTTGGTTGAATTTGTAGAATTTGGCTGGAAGTGTTGACTCGTTGCACGGACAGCACTTCGGGATTGCAAGTGGCAATGACTCAAAGATTTGAGAGCTTGAATGCCTTTTGCTCTTGAGAGCTTTTGATGATTTGTGTTTGCTTGTGACTTATGATTGCGTTGTTGTCAACTAGTGACCTTGGAGCCTCTATTTATAGGCTTTCGGTTGTCACTTTGAGTTTCGTGGGCATGGGCCTAAACTTGAAGACCGCTTCCTTAAAGTGGACTTTATTTTATTTAATGGATTATTTATTTAATCCATTTAACTAATCCAAAAAATAAGAATAGAAATATATAATTCTTATTTTGAATTAAATAGGTAAGCCCAAATTTGTTATAGGCTTAGGATAAAAATTAATAATCAATAGCCAATTTATTTGGGCTATCAATTAGTAATTTATTTTCGAATTTTCGGTGTCAACACTGGGCATGCCAAAATTTGTTTACACAAATTTTCGTTGATCTGCAATAAATGATTACAAAACAAGTAAATAAGGGAAAACAAAGATAATATTGATTTGAATTGAAAAGTGTTCCAATCTCTGTCTATCCTCTGATTCTTCAGGATGGATTGATCTGAGGGCTTGATGCTTGTTCTCGAATCGGGTGTAGTTTGGTTGAATGGAAGGTAGAATAGCAAGGCTCAGATTTAAAAGCTTGAATGCTTGAATTCCTTTTGTTGGTCTTGGAGACTTGTCCTTATGCTTTGTCCTTGATGTTGGTAGAAGAACTTGCTCGGCACGTTGTTTTGAACCTTTTTGGTGAGTTACGAGAATTCCATCTACCATCCGTCGTTTTGTTGAAGGGAGTTACTTCTTGCTTGGTTCTTCTATCAGCAAGCAATGTCTTCGCCAAAAACGGGGTCTAGACTACCAAATTGAAGGATTGTTCGATGCCCCCGAGACTTCAGATGGAGTAAAGATCACTTTCTTGCTCTGAGGATTGCGCAAGAGGTTCCTGGTGGCAATAAGGCTAGCTTGATTTACCTCAGCAACATTTTCGTCCTCATCATTATCCTCATCGTTGTCGAGGATTATTTTTCCATCATTGGCCAACGACATTTTCACTTCTTTGACCACGAAGCACTTTTCAATAAGGTGACCGACAATTCGGTGATACTTGCAATATTTGGGCTCAACCACCTTACCGCTTTCTTCAGGGCATTTTGACTTGGGCAATTTGATCAACCTTCTTTCCACGAGCTCATCAAAAATATGAGAGATATCAGAGTCAGCAAAAGGGTATTCTTTTTCTTGCCTTTCTCTTAGCGTAGATCGATGACCATCATTTGAGTTGTCTGGAACTCCAAAGTTCGTGTTCTTCTCAACATTCGGAGGCATTCTTGTAGCAATCGAAATGGCCATAGACTCTTCAGTAGAGGCTTTGGCAAGCTTCTCATTCTTCCAAAGATCTTCCCTTTCTTTTTCTTCTTCTCCGAGTGAAAATGAAGGTCGATGATTTGCGATACTCAATTTCATGTCGTGGGAACGAGTAGCTAGCTCTTCAAAAGCTCGAGGTCTGACCCCTTAGAGAATGCATTGAAGTCCCCAATGCATCCCTTGCGTGCACATCTCTATAGCTGACGTTTCCGACAATTTGTCTTTGCAACTTATGCTTAGTGTTCGCCAACGGTTGATGTAGATGATAACCGATTCATCTTTCTGTTGCTTCGCGTTTGTAAGCTCGATCATACTCACGGTACGACGAGTGTTGTAGAATCGGTTCAAGAACTCCTCCTCCATTTGTCCCAACTATTGATGGATTCGGGTTCAAGATCAACATACCAGTCGAAGGCGTCACCTTTGAGCGATCGCACGAACTGCTTGATAAGAAGGTCCCCACCCGTTCCAGTGCTGTTGCAAGTTTCAATGAAGTGGGCGATGTGTTGTTTAGGATTCCCTTTCCCATCAAACTGTTGAAGCTTCGGTGGCTGGTATCCGTTTGGCACCTTCAAAGCATCAATCCTCCTTGAGTATGGTTTTGAGTATGCAACTCGATTTTGGGATGACCCGTCATACTGCGCTTTGATGGTGTTTGCTATCATTGCTTGCAACTCTTCCACGGATAAGGTTGCTACCGAACTTGTTGAACGCGTGCTCTTTCGTGCAAAATCTAGCTTGTGAAGTGCCTGATCAACCAGCTTCTCATTCGGATTGTGTTTTGGAGGAGAAGGACGGTTGTGGCTAGACCCTTTGGCATTTTGTTGCTCCATTTTGTTCATCAATTGCGTAATTTGAAGATCTTTTTCCTCTACGATCTTCTGCAGCGTGCTTGCCCCCATTAGAGGATTGAGCGATATCAGCAATGAAGTCGGCAACGTTTTCCTTATTGAAAACTAGTTCTCTCTTTGATGCCATAGAATTGCTTAAGATGGTGATTTGAGAATTTCTACCGAATGAAGAGATGAGAGGCAGAGAAGGTCCCACTGGGCGTGCCCAAATTTGTTTACACAAATTTTTGTTGAATCTGTAATAAATAGATGCAAAATACAAGAAAATAGGAAAAACAAATAATTTATTGATTTAATTGTAAAAAGAAGTGTTACAATATCTGAATATCCTCTGATTCTTCTTAAATAGCGAACTCGAGCTCTTGATGCTTGATCTCGAATCAAATGTAGAACTTGGTTGAATTTGTAGAATTTGGCTGGAAGTGTTGGCTCTTTGCACGGACAGCACTTCAAGATTGCAAGTGGCAATGGCTCGAAGATTTGAGAGCTTGAATGCACTTTGCTCTTGAGAGCTTTTGATGATTTGTGTTTTTCTTGTGACTTATGATTGCGTTGTTGTCAACTTGTGCCCTTGGAGCCTCTATTTATAGGCTTTCGGTTGTCACTTTGAGCTTCGTGGGCTTGGGCCTGAACTTGAAGACCGCTTCCTTAAAGTGGATTTTATTTTATTTCATGGATTATTTATTTAATCCTTTTAACTAATCCAAAAAATAAAAATAGAAATATATAATTCTTATTTTGAATTAAATAGGTAAGCCTAAATTTGTTATGGGCTTAGGATAAAAATTAATAATCAATAGCCAATTTATTTGTGCTATCAATTAGTAATTTATCTTCGAATTTTCGGTGTCAACAGATTCTTTTGGATAAATCAAATGCACATATATAGTCATTGTGCTTTGCTTATGAGTGTTTCTTGTCTAGGGACTAAAAACTCAACAATATCATAATTAATTTTGTAATATGTCAGGTGAGTTAACTCGCCAAATGCAGCAGTGACGACAACAACAACAACAGGAGAAACAAACAAACTCATAAAAGGCGTCAGGGCAAAGGTAAGGAAAACAATAGGGGCACAAGTAGAACCCCAATAACTTACGAAGATCACGATGACGATGATGATGATGTAAGTGAAGAATAGTTAGTTTATTTATGGATAGATAATTTTTTTTTTTGATGAATTAGTTTGTTTATTTCTAATGTTGTGCATGAATTTGTAGCATGTCTTTGAAGGATGGAAGTTTAGATGAATTAGTGCATAATTGTCTGTAGTAAAATATTTTTTGTTGGAAATAAATATTTGGATTAATTGTGGATGCATATTGGGATGAGTAGTATATTGGATAAATAGTTATAAGGAGGTAAAAAAATCAATTTTAAAACCCGTGGAAAATATTTATAATTTTTTTAAGATTTTACAAAAACCGACGGGATTTTGGGAGAAATCCAGTCGAATTTTTTTTTAAAATTTAATATACACTGACGGGATTCCGAGGGGAACCCCTTCAAAATTAATTAACTTTTTTTATAAAATTTAACATAAACTAATGTATTTCTAAGGGAAACCCATCGGAAAGGCTTATTTTTTTTTTCAAACTTCTGACATTTTCGACGGAAGTCCTCTAGGAATCCCGTTGGAAATGTTTTAATTTCTTTTTTGGTTTTATTACCCCTCAAAATGATGTAAGTTTTTTGTCGGTTCATGAATTCTGTACTGGTAGTTCTATATTTTCTTTCGGCTAATCTGTTTGTTGGGGTAATCTAGGGTCTGTCAAAAGTCAGCGGATGTCACTCTGATGAGACACAAAACCTCGCTCGGATCAGAGCAGTCCACGTGTCGCCATCTATTGACCTAAAACTTAGACGCTCGCATTAACGGGCTCGCGTGCCTACCCAGCCCATTCACTCGATGACTAAGTCCAGGTCCACGTGCCTCGGCCCACTATTCAAGCGGGGGATTCAGGCTAGAGAACCCAGCGCTCGTGATACGGTCCTCTCATGGGCTATCCTCCCGGGGAAGCGTCCCACGAGGGCACGTTCTACCTTGCACTCAGTTATCCAACGCTCGTTGGTCATTAGACACAGGGGACCCCCTCGTGCATCCCTTCGAGCGTCACCTACGCTCGAGTATGATCAACCCCTATTAAGGCGTCCGTACGCCTGCAGGACATGGTTTGAGCTTCCCAGCGCTCAACGCTCGCCAACAACCTCTGACACAAAGGCAGTGTGCACCTCGTACCTGGCACGCCGCTTGCTTTTCAGAGCCGTCACTCTCATGCCCTCACAGGTCGCCACGTGTTAGGGCAACACAGGTTTGGGACCACACGGTCAAATTACCCAATCTGCCCTCACCCTTAACCTATAAATAGGGGGAAACACATGCGTTCTTCCTCAAGTCATCTTCTCCATCAAAACACACATTGAACTGGTATATTCCTCCATTAATCTGCATCTTCCCAAGCTACATACTACCTTCAACACAGTTGCATCACCACGACATTTTACACTCTTGGTGTTATCCTAACTGGAAGAACCCACGCTTAAAAGGAAACCCAGTTCCTGAGGCTCCCACGCCTGTGATGGTCTTTCCCTTTTCATACAAATATTGAAAGTGTTGTTGCATTTTAGGAAGCTCCGATTCCTGCACCATCATTTTTTGGCGCCGTCTGTGGGAAATCCAACGCCATCTTCAGCTCCATCTTCATCAGTTTCTTCCCTTGAAAGCTAGTTGAAAAGTAACACCAGCGGCATTCACTATGGTAACTGCAACAAGGTCAGGCGAGGTGGACAAGAGGGGAGCTCTTCCTCCCGTTAATGAGGAAAACGTCGAAAACCCTACCCCCGCCGGAGGTACGCCCCCACCAATCGCCGGAGACACAGAGGCAGCTGCTGCAACACTCCCTCCAGGGAGAAATGAGGCTGGCTCCATTCTTCCTCCTCCTACCTTCAGGCCCAATGCTCCAACCTCCCATCCCAGCATGTATTCCATGGCCATGCCCCCGCAGGGATACGCTTATTTGCAGCCTGGGATGGTGCCCGGGATGGTGCCTATGGTCCAGCCCTGCCAGGTAGGAACGCTGAATCTCCCATTGTCGCTGCCTACGGAGATACAAGGGGTGGAAATGCCCCAGATTACTACTCAGCAACTCCAGGCGCTCTACGCACAATGCGAGGGTCAGGCGGTCCAGAACGCTTGGGAACACTTCACTGTGGCCTATTTCCCTTCACAAGCTGGCGCTCGAATGGCCCCACCCCTTGGAGGGCTCCCGGCTCACCCACTGACAATGGCGCAAAATGCGTTGAGGGCCCAGCAACCTCCCCCACCACCTATCCAGGAAAATGAGGTTCCCCCGAGGGCCCGACAAGAGCAGCAGCCCGATGGAAATGAGAGGGTCGGGGATAATGAAGAAGTTCAATCAAGGGCCACGGAAAGAGCAAGCCACAGGAACATCGGTGACCCTCAACTCGCCGCAGTACAAGATCAGCTTAAGGGGCTCCAGAATGTGGTGGAGCAGCTCTCTCGAGCAAGGTCTCAAGTCCCCCGCGATGGGGGCGAGAGGTCCAGGTCCAGAGACGCTCGCAGACCAAGTAGCCCAATTTCTCGCCGCCGAAGGGAAGCCAGCTATGAGGATCCCGAGGATAGGGATTACAGAATCGTGACGGGCGTTTCCCCCCTCATCGAGGAGGTACTGATGACCCGTGCAGGGAAGGGCAAAATCCCCACGTCAGTCAACAGATATGATGGGACCACTGATCCAGCCGAACATCTAGATCACTTTGTGCTCCTGATGCATTTATACGATCACCCGAGCAACTACTGGGCCAAGGTATTTGTCACTTCCCTCGTGGGAATGGCCCAGGACTGGTACAAGAAGCTTCCTCCATGCTCAATCCGAGGGTACCATGATCTGACAGATGCCTTTGTAAGCCACTTCAATTCCTTGAAGGCACCGGCCCCAGCCGCAACAGCTCTCTACAGCTTGGTCCAGGGGCCGAACGAGATGCTCCGGTCCTTCATGGGGAGGTTCAACAAGGAAATCTTGTTAGTAGAGAAGCCCTCGATGGATTTCTTGAGACACGTTCTTTTTGGAGCCATCAACATGAAGCACTATGTCAGCAAAGAATTCGTGGAGGAAGTGGCCAAGAAGAAATTGCGCTCGTTGATGGAGATCAGAGACATAGCTGACTCGTTTTTCACCCTCGAGGATATGTACACAGCGAGGGATCAGAAAATGGCAAACGCCCCTCGCCCCATCAAAGCCCCCGAGGACAGAGGAGAAGCCAACAGGGGCCGGCGTCGTAGCCCTATTTCCGCTCGTCGAAATTCCTCTCCCCCACATAAGTTTGAGCGCATTCCCCTCAACCGCCCAATTGCTGAGGTATATTCCATGGCGGATAAGAAACTCTTCAAGGGACCGCCAAAATTGAGAGAAACAGAGGCCCAAAAGCGCTCGGGAAAGTACTGCGCTTTCCACAAGCAGAAAGGGCACGACACCAACGAGTGTCGTCAGCTTGAGGGTGAGATTCAGAGGCTCATCGCTGGGGGGCACCTCAAGGAATTCGTGAAGGTGTTGGAGAGGTATGATGAACATTGCGCTGAGCGAATGCGTGCCAGAGGAAGAAGCCGTTCACGCTCGCGGAGTCCACGCCACCATCACACAGAGCCAAGTGACCGTGGCAAAGGGAAAGCCACAGACATGGAAAACCAGCCCTTCGTGGTCATCCACATGATTGCTGGAGGGCCCTCGGGGGGCGAACTAACGCTTTCGGAAGCCGTTACGTTCGGAGCTATGATCAAAGATCTTATCAGCTCAGGCTAGTGCTCTCCATCGACAGCTCATCGCGCTCGGAAAAGAATGAGATCGTAGGTTTCACAGAGAAAGACTTAGAGCACATTGTAACACCCCATGGGGTCGGTGAAACCTCTGACTGCCCCATGGTGGTTAGCTTAGACGTTCATAACCACGTTGTAAAGAGGGTTCTAACTGATAGTGGAAGCTCTGTGAACGTTCTCCCTTATTCAACGTTTCAAAAAATGAATATAACAAACATTCCACTCGAACCCCTCAGAACAGCCCTCGTTGGCTTTGGGGGTTCCGAGATTGTCCCTCACGGACAAATTCGCTTGGCCACCTGATTTGGTCGTGCCCCACAGCGAAAAACTTTGAGTGTCCTTTATGCAGTGGTCGAAGTAGATCTCCCATACAATATCATCATCGGACGCCCAGCGCTCGTAGACTTTAAGGCGGTAATTTCAACATATCACCAGAAGGTCAAGTTCCCTACCCCCGAGGGAACAGGCGAAGTACTGTGCAATGTCAAAGAGGCTTGGGAATGCTACATCCTTTCCCTTCGAAGCCACAAGCCCAAGCAACCCACTCAGGCTGGTTCCACCAAGAAGTCAGTGGATTTTCCCAAATTGGATGAAGATGGCCCCGAGCGCAAGAGGGCCAAACTTTACAAAAAGAAAAATAAAAAGAAGGCCGAGGTCGAGCCCAAGGATACAGGGGGGGCGCCCCTTGGTGCCGTTGGAGAATCATCCTCGGAAGACGAGGATCGCCTACCCTCGGGAGGTTCTAGTGAGAAACTTACAGGCAAGAAACGAGCGCTCGAACAGCCGAGGCCTGAAGTGCGGATAGAGCCTTCAGAAAGCTTTCTAACCATCGAATTAGAGCCCGGGAACCCCGACAAAACCACCCAGATAGGATCCAATCTCGACGGTCCCTCGCAAATCATGATGATCGATTTCCTCCGTGAGAACCTTGACGTATTTGCATGGAAGACTTCCGATCTCACTGGGATAGATCCGAGTGTTATAGTCCACAGGCTCAATGTGGACCCGGCCTTCAAGCCCATCAAGCAAAAGAAAAGAGACGTTCATGGATTTAGGAGGCAAGTCATTGAAGAGGAAGTAAACAAGCTCCTCGAGGCTCAGTACATAGAGGAGATCCTATACCCTGAATGGCTTTGCAATGTGGTGCTCGTGCCCAAGAGCGCCAACAAATGGGGCATGTGTAATGACTTCACGGACCTCAATAGAGCGTGCCCGAAGGATCCGTACCCTCTGCCGAGGACCGATCAGTTGGTGGATTCGACCGCCGGGTGTGAACTTATGAGCATGATGGACACTTTCCAGGGGTATTATCAAATATTTATGGCCCCAGAGGATCGCCCTAAGACTTCATTCGTGGTCCATATGGGCGTTTACTGTTTCAAGGTTATGCCCTTTGGGCTCAAAAATGCAGGGGTGACATATCACCGCCTTGTCAATAGAATGTTTGAGCGTGAGATTGGAGGGTCCATGGAAGTGTATGTGGATGACATGATTGTTAAGAGCGAGCGCCAACATTCCCATCTAAAGGACCTCAAGCGAACTTTCAACATCCTGCGTCATTATGGGATGAAATTGAACCCTTCCAAATGTACATTTGGCGTTCAGGGTGGCAAATTCTTAGGTTACATGGTCAGTCAACGAGGAATAGAGGCTAACCCGGAGAAGATCAAAGCAATCCTAGATATTCCCTCCCCACGCAATGTGTGGGAAAGATCATCTCATTAAACAGGTTCATCTCCCGCTTAGCGGATAGGAATTTGCCTTTCTTCAAAATCCTGCGCAACGTTCGCAACTTCGCATGGAGCGAGGAGTGTGAAAAATCCTTGCAGGACATGAAACAGTATCTCTCGAGCGCCCCCTTGTTGACCAAACCTAGCCCAGGAGAAAACCTGTCGGTTTATCTGTCGGTCTCCTAGGAAGCCACGAGCGCTGTTCTCGTGGCCGTTCACGAGCGTAAGCATTTGCCGGTGTATTACCTGAGCAAAACCCTGCAAGGAGCAGAGAAAAGACACATAGAAATAGAAAAATTCGCTTTTGCGCTCATCAATGCCTCTCGAAGGCTGAGGCCTTATTTTCAAACACATCCTATCACAGTGCTCACAGATCAACCTCTCAAACAGGTGCTCGCAAAGCCAGATGTTTCAGGGAGATTAATTAAATGGACGATTGAACTTAGTCAGTTTGACATCGCTTTAGAGCCTCGCACGGCGATACAGGCTCAGGTTGTGGCTGACCTATTGGTGGAGCGCTTCAACTTAGATACTGGGCCCTCGCTGCAGGAGGGACTGTGGCTTCTGCACACAGATGGCTCCTCGACCTCACAAGGGGGGGAGCAGGAGTGACCCTCAGAGACCCTCACGGTACAGAAGTTGGCTACGCTATTAAACTAGCGTTTCAAGTCACCAATAACGAGGCGGAATATGAGGCTCTAATCCAAGGGCTTAGAATTGCCCTCCAGAATGGTGTCATTCGGGTCACTGCATATGTTGACTCTCAGCTGATCGCAAGTCAAATTGATGGTACTTATGAGGCTCGAGAAACCACTATGGTGCAGTACTTGGCGAGCGCTAGAGAAGTTATATCAAAGTTCAAAGAATTTCATTTGCTGCAGATCCCGAGAGCGGAAAACGAGCGGGCAGGCGCACTTTCTAAGTTTGTATCCGCCTTGGAGGGCTCCTGCGAGCGCTCTGTCACATTCCTCAGAACAGAAAGGCCACTGATTCGCGATACGGGACCCTCAGATGAAGTCAATATGCTAGATCCCTCCGAGCCTTGCTGGCTCGATGACATCATTAGATTTTTAAGGGATGGAGCCTGCCCGAGCGATAAAGTGGAAGCACGGAAGATTAGAAGTAAAGCCCCTCGTTTCTCTCTCGACAGCGAGGGGCGGCTATTCAAGCGGTCTTTCCAGGGTCCACCATTAAAGTGTCTGAGACCCTCGCAAGCCAAGGAGGTGTTGGAACATGTGCATAACGGGAGATGTGGGAATCATTCTGGCGGTCGAATCCTGGCAAAGAAAGTCTTGAGGAGTGGGTTCTACTGGCCCTCGGTGTTGCAGGATGCCATCAGTTACTCCAAGAAATGCCCTAAGTGCCAGTTTCATTCTAACACCCCTCAATTGCCGGCGGCTCAAATGATCCCTATTGATGTTTCGTAGCCCTTCCATCAGTGGGGCATTGATATTGTGGGTGCCCTCCCAATGGCGGTCAGACAAAAGAAATTCGTAATACTCGCTGTGGATTACTTCACTAAATGGGCCGAAGCTGAAGCAGTCGCGAAAATAACGTTCAAGGTTGTAAGGGACTTCATCTGGAAGAACATCATTTGCAGATATGGCATCCCGAGGGTGCTCATCTCGGACAATGGTTCCCAGTTCATCGCTGCCGACACACGGGATTGGTGCTACGAACTTGGGATTGAGCAACGCTTCACTTCCGTGGGCCATCCTCAAGCCAACGGTCAAGCTGAAGTGACCAAGCGAACCATACTCCAGCATCTGAAGACGATGCTCGAAAGTAAAAAAGGGGAATGGGCTGAAGAACTTCAAGGTGCGCTATGGGCATATCGCACCACCCCCCAAGCTGCGACTGGGGAAACTCCTTACTCTCTGGTGTACGGATCCGAGGCTATGATACCTGTGGAGATCGCTCAAGAATCCGCACGCGTTGCCTATTTCGAGCCTACCACCAACGAAGCCAACCGAACATTCGAATTGGATTTATTAGACGAGAGAAGGAACTTAGCCTGGGCTCGCTTCCACAAATACAAGGCGACCGTAGCCCGCCAGTATAACAAGCGTGTCAGAGAAAGAACTTTCCAACTAGGGGACTTGGTGCTTAAAAAAGTTGAAGTCTCTAAACACGTGGGTAAGTTGGATCCCAATTGGGAAGGCCCCTTCAAATTCGTCCAAGTACGAGCAAACAATACCTACTTTCTAGAGACCTTGCAAGGCGAGCGTCTCCCAAGACCATGGAACGCGTGCAACCTCAGAAGGTTCTACGTGTAAGTGTCAGTCTTTGTAATTGCCCGTTCGCGGCATGGTGTACTTTCTTTTGGCAGAGAGCATGTTGTAACCATTTCAAAAATTGCAAGTATAATATTAAATATTTGATCCATTGTTATGTCATTTATTTACTTTCCTTTTGATTAGTGATTCGAGCAACAGAAAGCCTACTCCGTGTCGAGCATCCTCCACGTCGAACGGCTTAAGTAATACCCCAATCGTTTCAAAGCAACGCTATCTGTGTGTTGAGAACCCTCCACACTGAATAGTTTGATAATCCATAAGTGTATAAGTCCTAAGAACGAGCGTGTCAGAAAGTGGGGTGCTAGACACTTAATCTACGCCAACTGGGTACTCACCATGATAGTTCGTGATCGTAAACCCCCAATGACCCTCACCTTCTTAATTAAGAATACACTCGTGAATAGCAGGCGTTGGGCTAGTCCTCCCATGAACGCTTGAGGGCGAAGTTAACATTACAGCAACGCTCGTTTTTATTCTCATACTTAACAAATCCTGCAGTTGATTTCTGAGTTCATTAGAATGGTTGAGATGCTCAAGATGAAGGTGCACGTCTAAGGTTCAAGGCCAACACTTAGCTAAGTCCTTGGGGGTTTTCTAAGTTCAAATTCGAGCCTCATTGTGAAAATGGCCAGGGAACCCTCTTAAGGAAAACCCTCGCGCCCACACTTGCATCTCTCAGATGGTCAGACGTTACCAAATCCTAAACTTGAGATGCATGGTGATGAAGGCTAAGGTACCCTCAAAAGAAACACCCCCCGTGCACATGCATTCCCATTGCAGATATCCAAGTGTCAAAGTAAACATGTACATAATCATCCAACATAAAGAGACTACCATGCCCAGCGTTCAAAGAAGAAGGAAATCAAACTTCAGCAAAGGAGGTATTCAAGGAAAGATAGAAAACAAGTTCAAAAGCACCGCCAAACGTGCAAAATTTAAGTACAAAAAGTTATAGTGTTCATAAACATAAATGAAAACTAAACTAGCTGGGCAGTAAAGTAGCAGAGAGAGGATCTTCAAGGGGCTTGATTCTCGGGCTCAGGAGGGGCAGTTGAAAGAGGGACTGGGGCCAGCACACGGGCATCGGAAGTTTGCGCATCACTAGGGTCCTCGCCATCTTGAGCGTCAATGGTAACGCCATCATCCTCTATTTATAGG
Organism: Lantana camara; assembly: GCA_037501455.1. Classification (NCBI taxonomy): domain Eukaryota; kingdom Viridiplantae; phylum Streptophyta; class Magnoliopsida; order Lamiales; family Verbenaceae; genus Lantana; species Lantana camara. The sequence continues at coordinate 19,867,783 of CM074855.1, read as the reverse complement.
GGCTCGGGATTTATGGGATTGGCCGCCATGAACTCACCCTGGAGCATCGTCACAAGCTCCTGGTACTCGGGCTCAGCCAGTTCCTCCGAGGGATCCTCGTCACGAATTACGGGCTCGCAGTTCTCGTCTAAATCCATGTGGAGGCAGTCGTCGGTGCGAGCACTTTCAGGGGTAACCCTAGTTTGACCATCTGCCCAATTGCTTTGTAGAAGAAGCGTCTGGCGTTGTCAAAGCAATGGAGGTTGGCGGCAAAAACGAAGGCCTTGGAGCGCACGAACTTCATCACTAAGTCCCATGCCACCTTCGACTCAAGGCTGGCCATCTTTTCTTGCAAGTCAGCGAGGGACTTCTTGATTATCTCGTTTTGGCGAGTACTCTCGGCCAACTGTTGTCCCAATTCCCCATTCTGGACCCTCATCTGGTCACGCTCCTCTTTCAGCTTATCGTGACGATGGTTGAGGGTCAGGAAGGCGTCGTCTGATTTTTTCAAGGCTTCTTTCAGCCTATCCCTCTCGAGGTTGGCATCCGTCAGTTGAGCGTAGACTGTGTTGTAATCCTCCTGCAACTGACCGGGGTCGGAGATGTGCAGCAGCTTCTTATATTTGGCCTTATGTTGGGAGTAGGCCTGCGCTCGACACTGCAAGTTCTTCAGCCTCGGGATTACCTCCTGGAGAGCCAAAATCGAGGGTCACTATCAAAAGAGGAGACAGAGTAGACTGATGTTTTGCAAAGAAAATGGAAGACTTACCGTCATGAGGGCGTGGCAAGCATCGTCCGCAACACGAGCGGCGTCGTGCTCGTTCAACTTGTCATGGTCTCCGGAAAACCGGAGTTTCCCGACGATATCGGAGACTAAGTTTACGGAACACGCGCTCTTCTTCAGCAGTACTGGACCCTCGGTCCGTTGGCGTTTGTAACGAGCGTCCCCCCGACAGCCAACCTTCCAAAAATCTTCTTCCTCCGACGATGAGGTATCACCGCCTTCGCCCCGGTGGCCCACGACCACCTCCTTGCCTTTGCCCGAAATGGGAATCGAGTCGGGCAGCCTTTTTCTCTTCCCTTGACGGTCGGCCCTCAAGGAATCGTGTATTTGGACTGCTGTCCCCGAGCGGTTGTGGGAGGTGCTTGAGCTCAGGGCAATGGGCCCTTCTGGGCCTTCTGGAGTGGCCGGAGGGGGAGTAGAACCCCGACGGTCAGGTCTTCGATAGGACCGACGATCGGAACTTCATTTCCCGTGCCCCTACCACCATTTCCTCGCCCTGCCCTTCGGCGGGCTCCTCTTTCCCTCGGGGCATTGTGGACTTGTGCATGTTGTTGCGGTTGTTGAGGGTTAGCGCCTCCCCTCTGGGCGCGCATTATCTCAGCAAGACGTTCGGCATCCATTCATGTTGTTAGTATTTGGATATCTACAAAACAAAAGGTGTGAGCGTCAGAAATTGGATGTTTGGATAACAACTACAAAGCGTAATAAGTGAAGATAAGTCAGTGAAACTATTCTAGAGGTTAGAGCAGTTAGTTCCTAGAATCTAACCGTCGAGCGCCATGATTTCGGCTGGAGGATCTATTATCATGCTCGGGGGGCAGGATAGGCCATAACGGAATAGCACTCCCTCGTTCTTCATCAAGACCTCAGCCTTGATCCACTTCTTCTCACTCCTCATCTCGAGGGCCAACCCCTTTGCCCAGTCCTCAAAAGCCTTATTCCTTATCCTTTCCCTAATCAATGGCCCCTCGCCATGTGTCAACCACTGTCGGTGAACCCCAAAAATTCCCCCTGGAGCCCCCACGAAAAAGTACTTCTCGTTCCAATGCTTGTCGTAGGAGGTGGATGGAGAGTCTATCATCTTAAAGCCCGATTTGGCCTGGGCGTAATAGAACCCATCTGTAGGAGACGAGCGTGTTGAGCGGGCCACCTGTATTAAACTGTCAAAATTGGCGATCGAGGGTTCGTGGCCCAGGGCTCTCATCATAATTACGAAGGTGTTGATCAGGGCTATGCCGTTCGGTAGAATTTGTGAAGGGCAAAGCGCAAGCTGATGACAGATGGTGGCGACGGTGGACGGTATGGGAAACCTCAGCCCCCCGGCCAGGACTGCGTCCCAGTAGACCGTCAACATCCCAGGCGGCGGTCGGTTGGCCCTCTCTCCCTCCTTGGGAAGTCGCATAGGAAATACAACTTCATCCCAATGCACTTTTGCTCTCAATTCCTCCAGATCACCGAGCGTCAAAATGCTTTCAATCTCATCTGGGGATCTATCGGTTTGGTGAGGGTTATTTTACCTCACTCGCGTTGCAGGCTCTTTTCCCCTTCTCTGGCGCTTTCTGGGAGGTTCACTCTCAGCATGACGCTCGGAGGGCCCTGCACCGAGCCGCGATCGCCACTGTGACCCTATGGTCCTGGGGTCTTACAGCACTATTGAGCACGGGAAACACCCTTTCCCCTTGCCTCTGCATTTCCATAACGTTGCCCATCTCCTCGAAGAGATCATCTACCCCTCCGGGAGTGCGCTCGTTCATCCCTTGAACGGCGGCATTAACTTCTTCGTCCCCAGCTTCGGCCGGAGCCCTGGCCATTGGGATGGCGATTGGAATCTCATCGCCGGGAGGGACTCTGGCCCTTGGAACCGCCATGGGTATATTACCGTGAGGGGAGGAGCTTCCAACTGACATCTCATCTATCTCCCTCACATAATCATCTGGTTGGTGTTCTGCCATGTCTGATCCTTGATTTTTTAAGGAGAAGCTTCTCGCGAAAGCTCAAATGAAGAAAGAAGATTCTGAAATGAATTTAATGGCAGAAAGGGGGCCTTTCACTCAAGAGTTTCACTCACCCAACCTAAATCTAAAGTTAGTGTAAAGAAAATCAGAAATTATCGGGATTTACCTGGGGTTTGAAAGAAAAGATTGCTAGAGTTTGCGAAGATTTACAGAAAGTTTTTGCTGATATTATGCTTGAAGAAGACTAAGTGCGTGAAAGAGATGCAAGACTCTCCAAATCCCAATTTATAGTGAGAGTAGTAGCATTGATTAGGGTTAAAGATTCAAATTGCAATCATTTCCCGCCTGGGGAAACCCACCACTTTTTATAACCGCCTCAGGTCTCCCGGAACACACGCGCCCACGCTCCCACTCAGCATTTAATGCGGACAGGACTTCATTAAATGCGATGTCAGAACGTGTCCGTTACGGAAGCCTAGAGGTCACTTCTCTTTAAAGAAGCTTGACCCTCGAATATTCAAAAATTCAAGGCTTGCTTCTCTGAAAATTCTACAGTACGCTCAAAGCGATACTACAGAATTTGGGGGGCAAAATGATGAGACACAAAACCTCGCTCGGATCAGAGCCGTCCACGTGTCGCCATCTATTGACCTAAAACTTAGACGCTCGCATTAACGGGCTCGCGTGCCTACCCAGCCCATTCACTTGATGACTAAGTCCAGGTCCACGTGCCTCGGCCCACTATTCAAGCGGGGGATTCAGGCTAGAGAACCCAGCGCTCGTGATACGGTCCTCTCATGGGCTATCCTCCCAGGGAAGCGTCCCACGAGGGCACGTTCTACCTTGCGCTCGGTTATCCAACGCTCGTTGGTCATTAGTCATAGGGGACCCCCTCGTGCATCCCTTCGAGCGTCACCCACGCTCGAGTATGATCAACCCCTATTAAGGCGTTCGTACGCCTACAGGACAGGGTTTAAGCTTCCCAGCGCTCAACGCTCGCCAACAACCTCTGACACTATGGCAGTGTGCACCTCGTACCTGGCACGCCGCTTGCTTTTCAGAGCCGTCACTCTCATGCCCTCACAGGCCGCCACGTGTTAGGGAAACACAGGTTTGGGACCACACGGTCAAATTACCCAATCTGCCCTCACCCTTAACCTATAAATAGGGGGAAACACATGCGTTCTTCCTCAAGTCATCTTCTCCATCAAAACACACATTGAATTGGTATATTCCTCCATTAATCTGCATCTTCCCAATCTACATACTACCTTCAACACAATTGCATCACCACCGCATTTTACACTCTTGGTGTTATCCTAGCTGGAAGAACCCATGCTCAAAAGGAAACCCAGTTCCTGAGGCTCCCACGCCTGTGATGGTTTTTCCCTTTTCATACAAATATTGAAAGTGTTGTTGCATTTTAGGAAGCTTCGATTCCTGCACCATCACACTCTCCTTGCAAAATTCTCAGAATTCTCTCAATGTGAATTCACTGTCTCGGTTGGATCTCATGGATTTGATCTCCAGTCCCACTTTTCTTGTCCGCTATAGCTTTGAATTGCTTGAATAATTTAATACTTTTAAATTTTCCTTTAAAAAACACATTCATGTTTGTTTCAGAAAAATCATCAATAAAGAGATGGAAATAATTACTTTTACTCATGAAGTGTGGTTTGATTGGTCCGCAAACATCTGTGTGGACAAGATCTAGTGGTTTTTGTGCTCTCGAGTTTTACACCTTTGGGAAGCTTTTCCTGAATTATTTCCTATGTTGACTTCCTTCACACAATTGATTTGACTAACTTATGTGGAGAAATCCTGATACGAACCCCACGTACTTGCCGTGAAACCCAATACCAATACTTGGAGTTCTAAGAATCTGATCGTCCACGTTCAAGGTTAGAAAAAAAGGAGTGTGACCCCCGTTTGCTATAATGAGCAAGGAACCAACACTATCAGGTTTGAAAAAGTAATGCACCCCGTCGACTATAAGGAGTCGGGAAATGACATTATCCGGTGGAGGTTTGAAACTCCGGTGACGTTCAACTGAGAACTTGAGAGTATAACTCACTTCAATGAAAATTTCATTCAGATTGGCTGCTCAATTCAAGTACAAGGCTGGAATTATAAAGATGCATGCATGTGAATTCTAAGAGACAAATCAGAATTCTAGGAGACAAGCTATTCCCGCCTCTTTTCTTGTGGGCTGAATAAAATGGGCTTAACCTAATCTATATGCAGAGAATTTAAACAAAAAGATGACCCAAAGTATAATATAATAGTTTAGGGCCGAAATTACAATAAATTTGACACAATTGGACCTTAAAAATCAGCCATAATGACGTTGAAACAAAGTGGATTGGATCCAGCTGAATACTTATCTTCTTGGAGCTCATCTTGAGTTATTTGGACCAAGAGTGATTGAACTCCTCTTGCATGTTTTTGGCCCGTGGCCTAGTGATAGGTCCAACATATTTTGGTCCATCTTGAGTTGGGTTCTCTCGGTCATGTTTTCTGTAATAGAGGCCATGGTTGGAAGGGAAAACTGTATATCTCGTATTGTATCATCCATGTACAGAATACATACAGGTAAATATACACACCCAACTAGACTAAAAAAGGAAACAGAATATTTACATGCCTAATTACATCACTAATTACGGGATTACCAAAATCCCCTTACTCAACACGCCCCCTCAAGTTGTACCGTCGGATCTTCGATGTGCAACTTACCCAAAACTTCTTCGAAAATCCTACCATTCACGGCCTTTGTTAGAATATCAGCGATTTGGTCCTCTGACCTTACAAACGGAAACTTAACGATCTCTTCTTCAATCTTTTCCTTAATGAAGTGTCTATCAACTTCCACATGCTTCGTGCGATCGTGATGTACCGAGTTGTCAGATATGCTAATCGCTGCCCGATTGTTGCACATCAAATTACAGGCTTCTTCATTGGGAAGCCCTATCTCTGTCAATAACTTCCTCAGCCACAAAACCTCAGCCACTCCTCGAGCAATCCCTCTGAACTCTGCCTCAGCACTCGAGAGGGCTACCACCTTCTGTTTCTTACTTCTCCATGTCACTATATTTCCTCCTACAAGGGTAAAGTACCCTGAAGTCGACCTTCTGTCCCCTGGGCTTCCTGCCCAATCTGCATCGGTGTAAGCCTCGATCCTGAGATGACCATTATTCTGGAAGAGCACCCCTCTTCCCGGACAACCTTTCAAGTATTGACACACCCTGATTGTTGCATCCATATGCTCCTTCTGAGGTTGGTGCATGAACTGACTCAATACTCCGACTACATAAGCTATATTCGGTCGGGTGTGGGACAAGTATATCAGCTTCCCCACCAGATGCTGATATTGTAATTTATTTGTCCCTTCTGCTTCTTCCACAATTCTTAGCCCGTGGTTGACTTCCATCGGAGTGTCTGTTGGTCGGCACTCTAACAGTCCTGTCTCTGCTAAAAGATCAAGCACGAACTTCCTCTGCGAAATATATATACCCTTCTTTAGCCTCAGTACCTCTATCCCAAGGAAGTATTTCAACTGTCCCAAGTCTTTCATCTCGAATTCCTTGAACAGATTCCGTCTCAACCGACTAATTTCCTCTGCCTCATCCCCAGTGATGATCATATCATCTACATAAATAATGAGACAAGTAACTCGTCTATCTCTTCTCTTAACAAAGAGTGTATGATCCGAATTACTCTAATGATACCCATATTTCTTCATTGTTGCTGAGAACCTCCCAAACCATGCCCGGGGAGACTGTTTTAACCCATACAAGGCTTTCTTCAATCTACACACCTCTTATCCCCAAAATCCTGAGTGAATCCCGGAGGGGGTTCCATATATACCTCTTCCTGAAGGTCTCCATGTAAGAACGCAATCTTGACATCGAACTGGTGTAGTTTCCAATTTCGGTTGGCTGCTATAGAGAACAACACTCTGATGGTATCGATCTTTGCTACTGGGGAGAATGTCTCGGAATAATCGATGCCATATGTCTGTGTATACCCCTTTGCTACTAACCGGGCCTTGTACCGCTCAATGCTTCCATCTGCTCAGTGTTTTACTGTATACACCCATCTGCACCCTACCACCTTTTTTTCTGGGGGCAGTACACACTTCTCCCACGTACCTCTTCTTCCATTGCTTGGATCCATTTCCTCTCAGTAAGTGTTTCTTCTACTTTATTCGGGACTTTGTCAGAATATATGGCTGCCGTGTATGCCCGTGCCGTCGTGGCTAGGCAGCTGAAGGCAACGCCAGCTAGCGGGTATCTCGGGGCTCTCCCTCTGTGTTCTGGTTCATATCGCTTGGGTGGAACACCCCTGTTAGCTCTGGGTGGCAGCACATATCCCTCTGTCTCCCCCTGCACATTATTCTCCGGTGTCTCGCTTTCCCCTGCACTGTTAGGATCACAAGAAACAACTGAAGACATAACTGGAGTAGAGCTATTCACTGTTTCACTACTAACCTCAGGATTATTCGTGGGGGTAACGGGTTCTGTGGAGTTAGTGTGGGGCTATGCCACGGGAGATAGTGGCTCGGTGGTTCCGCCTACTTGCTCTGTTGTGACTGTGTCTGGCCAAGAGGGGAGTGGTGCATGTGGAGATACCCCACTCAGTGGATCCTGCGTACTACTCTCCCCCTGACCACTGAGCGGGGAGGCAAACAAATACTCGGTCTCAAGGAAATTGCAATCCATGGTGGTGTACATGCGCCTAGTGGGAGGATGATAACACCGATACCCTTTCTGCTGAACCCCATACCCCAGAAAAACACATTTGATAGAACAGGGATCAAGTTTTGTTCTTTGGGTTTTGGGAACATGGACAAATACTGAGCAACCGAATACCCTAGGTCGAATAGAAAGGACCGAGGGAACACTGACCTATTTTGCGAACCAGCTAAGGGGTGTTTCGAAGCTAAGGAACTTGGTGGGAAGACGATTTGCCAAATAGACCGAGGTGGCAACTGCCTCGGGCCACATATACTTTGGACAGTGTGACTCAATAAGAAGGGACCTAGACATCTCAAGAATCTGCCTATTTTTCCATTCTGCTACCCCGTTTTGCTGAGGCGTATGGGGACTGGATGTTTGATGTATAAGTCCATTATTCTGAAAGAATTGTTTCATGGTGGTATTCACATACTCCCCCCCGTTATCTGACCTAAGGACCTGAATCTGAGAGTTATACTGAGTTTTAACCAACTGATAGAATTTGACAAATTTATCAGGAACTTCTGACTTATTTCTGAGAAAATAAACCCATGTCATTCTTGAAAAATCATCAATAAAAAGAACAAAGTACTTGAAGTCATGGTTCAGACTAGTGTTCGGGGAGGGACCCCATACATCGGAATGGACTAGAGAAAAAACTTTATTAGTACGAGAACTTAGACACTGAATAAGACTGTTTATGACTCTTTGCAAGAATACACGTCTCACAAGAAAGATTATTGGTTCCAGAAAACAACTGAGGATAACCTAAGGATAGATGACCCAAACGACGATGCCACAACCACTGTTGGTGGTTCACTGTCCCGTGAGTAAGCGCTGCAGTCCCTTGTTGAGCCACCTCATCGACGTAGTACAGCCCTCCACTTTCAGTACCACGCCCAATCACTTTCCCCGACTGAATATCCTGTAACAAGCAGAAACCGGGAAACATTAGCACGACACAATTCAACTCTTTTGTAACATGACTAATAGACAACAATTTACAGGACAAGTTCGGAATATACAGACAATTCTGTAATTTCAAAGTAGGTGATAGAGTCACAGTTCCGGCCCCAAGGACCGGGGAGATGCCTCCGTTTGCGTTCCGTATTGAGTCCCTCCTTAGTGTGGTGAGATTTGCTAAATCGGAACAATCATAGGTCATAGTGTCCGTGGCACCACAATCGAAAATCCATCGGGAACACTTTGTCCCAGAGGCACTCAAAGCTAACCCAAATGTCCTAGAATCTGAGTTAGAACATATTCTGCATTCTTCTTGATTAGGGGGACCACACTTATCATATTTACAAACAGTAGAGGCTGAATTGAAATAAGGGGAAGTAGATGAGGTGGAGGGGTAAAGCTGGCAATTCTCCTCCTTACATTTTATACCTAAACGAGACCCCATTTTTCCCTTGCCTCCCTGCGCCGCAACTGCTAGAGAAAATCCCCCATCTCCTTCTTCTTCTTCCTGTTCGGTCTGTGTCTTCTCGCCGGCGGACTCCCCGTCGTCGGCCAACGCCGCAACTCCACACGAGAGTCCGGCACTTTCTCGCTGCCGTCGACTCCGCTACCCTTCCGGCCAGCCTATGAGTTCGAAGCACTCTTCTTTGCGGTGGCCGGTACGTCTGCACTGGCCGCACGTGATGCTGGACCTACCTCCGCTGTCGCTCCGGTATGATGAAACCGGAGTTTTCTTCACCGACTCTGACCGGGGCTTGGTGGCGAGTCCTTGTCCTGTTCTCCTTTCAGATCGAGAAGGGTTCTGAGCGATTAGACCCGCTCTGATGCCTGAGGCGGTCACCTCTGATGATGTGCTATTCTCGCCGAAAAGCTCCGATCCCAAGATGCCGCGCCGGACTCCTTCCCGCTGGATCGGTGCATATGCCTTCTCTACAGACGGTAATGGCGTTTCTTTGAGGAGTTCCCTTCTATCGGTATCGAATTTATCGTCTATTCCGCTCAAGAACTGGAAGAGACGGGTCTCTGATCTTAACCGATTGAATGTGGAGATATCGCCCTCACACATCATTGGGTTAGGTTGTCGCACTTCGATTTCCCTCCAGATCCGTTGTATATTGCTGTAATACTGCTCTATCGAACCTGTGCCTTGCTTGAGATTATTGGCCCGGAGGGTGAGATCATAAATCTGTAGACCATCGCCACCCTGACTGTAGGTGGTGCTGAGTCCGTCCCATAACGCCTTGGCTGAGGGGTATTCGGCGTAATATGTGACGAGCTCAGGCTCCATATTCACGAGAAGCCATGTGCACTCTATGAGGTCGTTCTGTTCCCATCTGGAGAAATTTGGGTGATCCGATGATGGAGGTTTGGGGCTCCTTGTGATATGGCTGAGTTTCCCCCTTCCCCCAATTGCTAGCTTCATCAAACGTGCCCAAAGGGTGTAATTGAATTGGTTAAGTTTAACATTGATTGATAGGCTCTGTGGTATGTGGCTTTGATTATTTTGTGTTTGGGGTTGCAGGTTTTGGAGAAGGTTGGCTAATTGCGTGACTATGGAATAGGGCTAGGATTCCTTCGATCCGTTGGAACGGTTGCTGCTGTTGCTGTCTTCGGCCATGGCCGAGAAAAGGTTTTCTGGTATGTGATGAGCAAGAAAAACCGATGCTTTTACTGTTCGATCGGGTTCCGCTCTGATACCATGTTTTCTGTAATAGAGGCCATGGTTGGAAGGGAAAACTTTATATTTCGTATTGTATCATCCAAGTACATAATACATACAGGTAAATATACACACCCAACTAGACTAAAAGGAAACAGAATATTTACATCCCTAATTACATCACTAATTATGGGATTACCAAAATCCCCTTAGTCAACAGGTCATAACTTGGATCAAAGTGTGGCCTTGTCTTATGATTCACAACAAATCCTCTTATCATTTCTTTCATTGATAGTAATTCCAATCCAACAAAATTTAAGTGCCCAAATTTCAGATGTATGTCAAAGTTAAAATATGTCTTTAAGGCATTTGATTGCATCGGTTTGAATGTTCAACATAAACATTCTATTACTTGACATTATAATTTTGAAAATTAAATTATTTCAGTTCTCTTTTATTGAAAGACTATAGTTTTTTATTTGGGTATTATAGTCTTTTTGCAAAAATTGTTCCAAGATATTATTTTTCATGTTAGGGCACATAATAAAAGTTAGAGATAAATTATTGTTTTCCATTCTTTAAGTGGATTAGGATATTACCTTTGTCCTTTACCGAAATCTTTGATTCATCACCGAAGATGACGTTGTCATTGACCGACTCGCCCAATTGCATGAACATTTGTTTTTTTCCACACATTTGGTTGCTAGCTCCTGTATCGAGATACTATGTACTATCTTGGTTCTCCACCTTTTCTTTGCATGCCAGTAAGAATGTACTATCTTTTTGGTTTATTTCTTCCATGTAGTGGAACTTTTCTTCAACTTAGGTTCTCAATTTTCGACATTCATAGGCAAAATATCTGGGGATTTGACAGTTATAGCATCATAATTGAGGTTTGTCTTGTCTGGGCATCAAATTACCTCTATCGTGACCACTAGTTGAACATTCTCGTCTCGATGGGCCGTTATTATACGAAACACCTCTTGCTCTAACATGACTTCCACATACTTGGCTATGTCTCATTGGCTTCTCTAACTCTCAAACTTTTGCTCTTTCTTCTTAGTGTGGAGTTGCATTTTGAGAAATTGCTCTTAAAACTGCTAGTAAAAAATCTTTTATGTTTTTCTTTATAAGCTTGTAGTAGGCCCATGAGTTGTTTGATCGTCATTTAGAAAAGGTAAATATAAAATAAAATTAAAACTAGAAATGGGATTCCCCTCCCCCCCCCCCCCCCCCCCACCCCCCCTCCCGCCGAGGACCACCATTCCTCACCGTCCCTCACTAGTCACCACCATCCTCCCCCACCATCACCGCCACCATAACAATCTTCTATTCAGATCCTCCTCCTCCTTCTTTTTCTTTCTCCATCTCACCTTACTTACAATCCTCCCCAAGCCTATCCAAAAATTTATATCCATCAACCCTAAATTCCAGTGCACCATGGTGGTGGCTTCGGCCACACCGGATCTGTGGGGAGGTGGGCCGATTTGGTGGCGGCGGCGGCTTAAAGGTGCGCGATGGTGGTTGCGGATTGGAGGGAGATGGTGATGCAGTATCTTGGTGGTGGCACTGGTGCCGCCGGTTCTGTGAGAGGGAGGCCGATTTGGTGATGGTGCTATGATAGTGAGCGATATTGTATATATTTTTTGAGGAAACAGGCGGAGCAGCGGAAGTGGATTGTCTACGTGAAGAATTTGGCTAGTATTGGGGTGGGAGATAATCTGGGTTTTGGGTGAAGAAGATGACGTAGGGGATTGGGGTTTTGGGGGAGTGGGGGGTCGGGTAAGGAGCGAATTCGAAAGTTTGATTATATATGAAGTTCTACTATCAAATATTTTTATTTTTATTTTTTTACGACCAACGACAAAGCCAACTAACTCAAGTCCATAGAAATAAAATGTAAAGCAATAGAAGGAACATTGGAATTAGAGAATAAAATTGAAAGCCCAGAATCGAAGAAAACTAAAATCCGAAAAAACGATTTTTTTTTCAAAACACATACACCCCCAAAATAATCAGAGAAATTCGAATCCAAAATTATTTCCCCGGTAAAAGAATTCTTAATCACTTGAACTAACTATTGTGGACAAAAAGTGAAAGTTACATAATGATTTTTGAAATTTTACCTTTTGGATTTGGTTAGAATTGATTTACTTTGATGATTCTTATCCAATTGGACTAATTTATGAATATATAAAAAGTTGGTATTGTTACCCAATTCAATCTTTCTTCTAAGGGAAAATTGCATCTAGCTTCCTTGCTACATAGGGTAATTACAACGCATTCTATTTTTATTTAAAAATTACAATTTAATTATTAAATGTTATAAATCGTTTGTGATCTCTCTATTCTGTTATTACCCGATCTAATGTATATTTTAAAGCTGTGTGCAGCCCAAATATGTAACAACCTGTTCACTTGAACCCATTTCCAAATTCCAATCATTTGGTTGTGGGCGTAAAGACCAAAAACCATGCAAGATTTATTAAACTTTTCTTTTCTCTGTTTAACCGGGACAGAGGCAAAATTGAAATAAAATATGCAAGTGGTGTAGAAATGTAACTATTTCATCAGCACTATTCATTGGACAATATAGCAATCATATTTTTCGATTGTAAAAAATACGAGGAATAATCTAGGATTTTCAATGGGTTCGGATCGAGTCAGGTATTCAAAATCTGAATTTGATAAGAAATTTTGATAATCGAATTCTAATCCTATAATTTTGAATCTATACATAATTGAGTCGGATAAGATCCGATAAAATATCCTATCCGATGAACAATAAAATATAATTTTTTATAAAAATATATATATAATTATATAATATTTAACAAATAATTATTATTTAATGAATTATTTGATGGTTTTGTTTATATTTATTTAAAATAGGTTATTTAAAACTTATTGATAAAGGCAAATATATATTTTTTTAGAGTAAATAATTTAAATTTTATTATTATTTGAGATAATAAATATGTGAAATTTTAATTTTAATCATTTCACTTAATATTCTTTACTCGTAAATAATTTATTTAAATAAATATTAAATATAAAATTAGATTTGAATTTTAACGGATCAGATTCTTTAATTCGATATTTACTTTATTTCTTTCGAACAACAAATATTTATAATTGAATATGATCCATCAAATATTTCTTATCGGACAAATATATACCAAAATTTAGACCTAATTCAAATTAAAAATCGACCCATTAACAACCCTGGAATAATCTATTGCTTCTCTAGGGCATTATCACATGCACAAGGCCCAAAATCAAGCAAGGAAACAATTTAATATGGCATATTATTTTGCCAACCAATTCATTTATATCAAGGTAAACCATTTCTTACGAATGAAGTGATCTCTTCTATTTATTTATAACTAGTAGTTTTGCACACTCGATACATGTAGAAAAAATAATTATTATAATTTAAATATATTAAATTAAATCATTTATTTTCATATGAATTTAATAATCATACATTAATAGAAAACAATTAAAATATAAATTAAAAAATATGAGGAAAAAAACAAAAAAGAATATAAAAGAAGAGAATAAAAGTGCGTTGAGACACGTTATGTATGTGATGGAAAAAAATAAATAAATTAAATAAAAAAAGAATTAGAGATCAAACCAAGAGACCACCTTTGCCTCTCTTACTTAATATATAGTATATATCTATTATATTAATCAAAAGTGACAAATATATAGGAATTGATTTTGTCTTTTTGTGTTTTTTTTTTAAAAATTTTTTTTACTTTATTTGATTTTAAAAAAACTCACTCCACGTTAACTAATTTCAAACATGTCGCTTTTAATTTTTAATTTAATTTAAAAAACAATCTCACCCCACTAAAATTCCTATGGATCTTATATTTTTTTTTGAAACTCAAACCCCAGAAGGGGAATATTATTTTAAATAATGAAGAACAATAAGAAATACAAGAAAAATATAACGCATGCTGAAGCCGCAATTCCAACAAATCTGTGAGCTATTATATTAGCATCACTTCTAGTAAACGAAAAATGAACCCTAATAGTAGAATTCGACTCCTGAAGTTGATTTTGTTCCTTCCAAGCTTCGCAGCCGCCTTTTCTCCGGATTGATTCGCAGCTGCCTTTTCTCCGGATTGAGAAGAACGATTATCTTGGCCTACAGCAGATAACTCGGCCAAAAATTTTCTCGGAGAATCACACAAAAACCTAAGGAAGCTAATTAGACTTCCATAAATAAGGACAAAACTTCCATACGGAAGAGATAAAACTTCCATATGGAAGAAACCAAATAAAACATAACAAAAACAAAAAAAAACAGCAATGCAGATCATCAACGGCAGAGTAGACCCTAACAACGAATCTGAGAATATGCAGAAGAGTGGCAACAGATCTGGATACCGACGAAATAAATTTGAAAAACCGAAAACGATGTAGATTTGAGTCAATCCGACGGTGAACCAATAATTATTCTCTACCGCCGGATCAAACCTTCAATTGACTATTGAATCGAGTCGCCCAAATTAGGATTTAGAAACGAAGAAAAAGAAAAGAAGGAGAGGAAAAAGACGTACACTGTTTCGGTAAATTTCTATCGATCTTAAGACATCTCTTTTTTTATTTTAATTTTATTTTAAGTTATTTAATTAAATAATATCCAACCACTTTAATCATTTGAATTTCTAAATATTGTGATGGTATGTATTTTTTTGTAAATTTAATATTTATGTGTGAATATATTTATTTTTTATATTTAATTTATGTATTTTTAATAATAATAATACTAAGTTTTTTTTTTTTTTTATTTGCACATTTGAGTGTGCAAGAGTTATTAGTACTAACTAGTTCTAAACTTCGGCACGGTGATGGGTCCGGGAACGGGTGAATCCGAATCCGATCACTTTACGATTTATATTTGTGGAGGAAACCACCGGAGCTTCGCCGGAAAAGAGGAGGTGAGTTCAACCTGTTGGGACAAGCACAAGAAAGTCAGAAGGCCAAGCTGGGGGAACTGGGGGTGATACCCAGTTTGGCTCTCCGACGCTCAAGTCAGTTCAATGTATGAAGATAAGTGTAAGTTCAGTCACAGTTGCAGTTGCAGTGAGGAAGAAAGCTTAGAGAATGCTTACAGTGTAGAAGATGACTTGGGTTATTTATAGTTGAGGGTCAAGGGCCCTTTGGTCATTTGCCTCAAGTGGTCCTGGCCGAATGTTGCCCTAACACGTGGCGCTGTGAGAGAGAAACCTAGGAGGAATCTTCTGCAAAAGCGGCCCAAAAGTTAGTGCTAGCAACAGTGGCAGGTGCGCGGGCATGTACGTTGTGTCAGAGAGCCATGTGGGTGGTTGGTGACGAGGGCTTGAGAGCGCGCTCATGACAACCTTGAGTCTTGGAGGCCAAGATATCCTCTGAGGGGAATGTTGGCCCCAATTCATGTGACAAGCCAAAGGGGAGGCCGCTCTGAGGGAATGTGACGCTCGAAGAGGGCTCCCTGGGCACGTAGGCGTACCCATTGCTTGGTGTGTGGGACGCTCGTTGGAGTGATAGCGCTCGTTGGGCTTAACTCCTGAAGAAGATCTGCGCTCGTTGGGCTCAGCGCTTGTGAACTGATGGTGCAGCCTTGGGGAGACAGATGTCATCATCTCGTGATGCCACGTGTCTTGTCGTGGGACGATCGTATTTTGACCTCATCATTTTGCCCCCCAATTCTGTAGTCCTTAGTAATAAGGACTGTAGAATTTTGACACGCTCTATCTCTTATTCATAGCGCTCGTGTAAAGCTTGGCGTGTTGAGCAATTTTCTTCTGATTGCGCCATTAATGCGGTCTTTTCAATTGACCGTTCGTACCACTTCCGCATTAAATGCTGGTACTATTCTGAAGCCCTTGAAACGCCAGAGCATTAAATGCGGGTGCGCGTGGGGAGCGTGAGCATTGGGAAGCATGTGACGGTTCCATAAAGTGGGCGGTTTCCTAGGCGGGAAATGATTGCCATTTTGAATTTATTGCCCTAAACGGTACCAACTCCCATCCCTATAAATAAGGGATTCTGAAATCTTGACATTCTTTACGCATTCAAAACTCTCAAGCATCCTTTGCAAAGAAAATTCTCTCGCATTCCAGTTCTTAGAGCATTTTCATCCTCTTCTTCAGTTTTCTTCAGAAACTTTTCAAGGTAAATCTCCAGTGTGACTTTCTGACTTTGCTAACCGTAGATTCGGACCTTAGGATTTTATAATCCCTCAGATTCCCGTCTTTCTGAACCTTAAACTCTCTCCCGAAAAAACCTTCAAAACCTCCATTTCTGCCATGGCCGACCACCACATTGAAGAATTTGCCCGTGAAATCCAAGAGATGGCCACCGAGAGTTCTTCTTCTCACAATTCCCCCAGAGATGAAGAGTTGGGGGCGGCGGTAATGGCGATGGAAGATAGAAACCCAGGCGGAGTGGATCCTCTTTTTGAGGAGATGGATCTGGTGATAGAAGCAGAGAGACAAGGAGTCACCCTTCCCATAACTCAAAGTGCCACGCATCCTCACCGCCATAGAGTGACCGTGGCCGTAGCAAATCCGCTTCCAGTGGCGGAAGCCATAACTGGGCCTTCAGAAAGGGCCCGGGTTGCAAATCCGCTTCCAGTGGCGGAAGCCGTAACTGGGCCTTCGGAAAGGGCCCGTGACAAGGGCAAGAGTAAGAAAACCCAAAAATCCAAAGGACCCAACGAGGGGGAGGGCTCAGGTTATCAGGCTACCGAGCGCACGCCAGACGAGACTCCCAGCACCGTTACTGTGGGAGATGTAAAGACAATGATGGCCCCCATCTACTGGGACGAGCGGTATACTTGGAGAATTCCCCAAAACCACGAGCGTGCAAATAATCCGCCTCCTGGGGAAATGGCAGTGTACGTGGACACCGTGCGCTCCGGAGGCCTGAGGTTCCCCATTTCAGTCTCAATGGCCCATTTGTTGAATGACTTGGGCTTGTGTCCATCCCAAATAGTGCCCAACGGCTTGGCCCTCCTGACCTGTTTCGTAATTCTGATGAGGACCACGGGTTACGAGCCCTATTTGCGGAACTTCCATGCCCTTTTCCAAGTGGTCAGCTCCTCTCGCTCTTCTCCTGAGGCGGGTTTTTATTACGTCCAAGCGAAGGCCCACATGAAGCTGATCAACTCGCCCTCGAGCACTTATGGCATTGATTGGAAAGAAAAATTCATCTTTGTAAAGGCTCCAGCAGGAGAGGGCTTTGGGGTGATCACGGAATGGGGCTCGTACTCAAGGAGCCGTTTGCCACCCTCACTCCCCCGAGACTGGGCTAAAAACCTGGCAACGACCCTAAGGGATGAGGGCCACCTTATACAAGCAAAAGACTGGATAGACGATGCGGAACTCATGTTCTTGTGTGGTCTTACCAACGATCCTCATTTTCTTGACAACCCTCCGGCTCGTGACCTAGAGAGAGACGGTTAGATTCTTAGGGCACTAACCTTAGATAGGAATGAATACTAACTGCTTTTCTTGTACTTGTAATTTGCACTTAACAATTTTTGTCCAAGGATTTATAACCCTTGTATTTCCTTTTTGCAGGAGCCGCTATCTTGGAAATGGCCGGTGGAATTAGACAAGCGGCTCGTTTCGCCAACGCTCAGAGGAACCAAGCCGCCCAGGGGAACCAACAACGCGAGCCCCAACGCCCCCGTAACCGCAATGATAGAGGGGACGCTCGTGGGGGTGCCAGTTCAAGCACCAATCCTGAGGTGCAACCCCCTCGTGGCCGAGGGGAACGTAGGTTGGTCCCCAGGGAGACCAGACGAACGGAGAGAGGAGATGATGTTCAACCCCCCGTTCCTTCAGAAACAACGAGGCCAGTAACCACTCTGGCGATTACAGAGGCTCCTCCGAGCTCGAGCACAAATAGACCTTCCCGCAAGAGGAAGAGAATGCCTGACTCCGCCGCGATCAAAGGAAAGGGCAAACGAGTAGTTGAGGGCCCCCGAGGCGAGGGGGACACTTCCTCTTCAGAGGAAGAACACATGTGGGAGTTCCCCCGTCGAGGGGACAGAGACTTTTCTGGCGCCACCGACGGCGGGCCGGTTTTGCTGAGGCCGGGCTCGGTTGCCCAGACTATAACTGATGATTTGTTCAGCCGGGCTCAGTTCTCAGCGGATCACAGGCATCTCTACAGTGAGTCTGTAGAGAGGGTGACGTTCGATGCAGCCCACGCCCTGATTTCTGTAAGTCCTCATTCCTTGCATTCTTCTTTTCTTTTCCGTAAATCACTATTTTTTGCTAACACTTCTCCTCTCGTTTACGCAGCAAGTTCTCCCTCGGCTCCGGAATGTGCAGATGCGAGCCTCCATATATGCCGAGCGCAAGACCAAGTACAAGAAAATGGCCCGCTCGATGGACCCGACTCATATCCAGGGGGAGCTGGATGCTGAGATAGCCAAGTACGAAACCCTCAAGGGTTTGTACAACAAAAATGAAGAGGAGCTGTCAAAGCTGAAGCAAGACTTTGTGGCTGTGGACGGCGCTCGAATCAACTTGGGCAACCAGCTGGCCCAAGCTAACGAGCGGGTCAAGAAGGCTGAGGCTGAGAGGGAGAGCTTGAGAGCAAGGGCATTAGAGGCCGAGCGCAAATTTAATGACACTGTGAATGAGTGGCCTCGCAGTCTCGAGCGTGCTAACAAGGAGGCCCTGATTAAGTTCTGTCATTCCAAAGCCTTCAACTTCGCGGCCTCGTTACACTGCTTGGACGAGGCTCAAAATGCCTTCAACCTGGCAGTGGATCAGGGCATCCACAAGGGACTGACAGATCCAGCAATGAAGGGCGCTGAGGGTACGGGGCTCATGTTTAATGAGCGCTGTGAGGAGGCAGAAGAGGATCCCAACGACCCCGCAGACAGCATAGCGGAAATGGAGTATGACTTCCTGGTGAAACTGATCCAGGATGAGTACGCCGATGCCCACAGGGAAGGGGGTGTGGGTCCATCTGACGCTCATGAAGACGAGCCACAAGCGCCGATCATAGAGGATGCCCCAGTTCAAGCCGCTGCCGCTGAAAATGCCGACGCTCCAGAAGCCGCTGCAGATGAGCCCAACAATCCCCAAGCTCAACAACAAGAGCCTGAGGGCCCAGTTCAAGGCCCCATTCTGGTGATTGTTGATGAGGACGTTGCCCCCGCCGCTTGAAGCTTTTCCCCCTTACCAATTTCTTGTATTTCTCAGATTTCCTGCCATTTCTTGTAATAGAATCTCATGGGCTTTTGAGCCCTTTTGTTTTGTAATAATTCCCTTTTTCAATGAATAAAGATTCCATTTTCCATGCCCTTGTTCTTCATTTCCTTTATGAATCATATAATAAGACTGTGTAGTATACTCCTGTGAATGCTTTATTCCTTTGATGCAATGAAAATTTGTCTAAGTCTTGAGCGATCGTGGGGGTCTTATTGTGAGATTGCCCCCCACTCCAGACTTGCATAAATTTTGTTTTTGCTCTTGAATTTGAAAATTTGCCTAAGTCTTGAGCGCTTGTGAGGGTCTTATGGTGAGATTGCCCCCCCGCTCAAGACCTGTATAAATTTTGTCTTTGACACAAACCTTGAAAATTTGTTTAAGTCTTGAGCGATCGTGAGGGTCTTATTGTGAGATTGCCCCTGCGCTCAAGTCTTGTGTAAATTTTCCCTTTGTAAATTTATCTTAAAAGTTTGTCTAAGTCTTGAGCGGTCGTGAGGGTCTTACTGTGGGATTGCCCCTACGCTCAAGACTTGCATAAACTTTTCCTTTTGAAAATTTGTCGAAGTCTTGAGCGCTCGTGAGGGTCTTACTGTGAAATTGCCCCTACGCTAAAGACTTGTGCAACTCCTTTTTGATCCTGAGACCATCGTCCGAGCGCCTTAGATCCTGTGGTTTTCATGGTTCTGCAGAAAATCCCCTTTCCGAGCGCAAGGTGTTTTAAGAAACGACCAAGGCCCACTAGGGCTTTTCCTGTGGTAGATCCCGTTTTCGAGCGCAAGGCGTTGTAAGAAACAGCCAAGGCCTACTAGGATTTTCTTCGTGATCTTCTTCCGTCTGGTCCAATTGGTTTTGAGCGTAACCAGTCTATCCTTATGAGGGCGTCCCCCCATGCGGAGTAGAATGCTGGCCAGCGTAACCCATAAGAGAAAACAGCATTCATTTTGGAATGGGTTGCCAACCACGCTTGCGAAGACGAGGGACGTGGGACTTATCCCTTCAAGCAAACAAAGAAACAGGAATATTAAAGAAATTAAAAAGACTATGTTACCTTTTACTTTGATTTGAAGTACATAGAACCCGTCAACGAGGGTTGTTACATCAGAGTTTGCAAAAGAGCTTTTAAACATAAAACCGCCGGAGGTTACATGCGTTCCAAGGGCGAGGCAAGCGCTCGCCTTGAAGTGTCTCCAGGGTGTAAGTGTTGTTAGCTCTGAGTTGTATAACCTTGAATGGGCCTTCCCAATTGGGGTCCAACTTGCCCACGTGTTTGGATACTTCCGCTTTCTTCAAAACCAAATCACCCAACTGGAAAGTTCTTTCCTTCACACGCTTGTTGTACTGTTGAGCTACAGAGGCTTTATAGTGGTGGATCTTAGCCCACGCTCGGTCTCTCCTTTCATCCAGCAAGTCCAACTCCAAGCTCCTGTTACCCTCGTTGAGCTGAGGTTCGAAATAGCCGACACGAGCGGATTCATTTACTATCTCCGCAGGTATCATTGCCTCTGATCCATAAACGAGTGCGTACGGGGTTTCTCCAGTGGCTGCTCGTGGGGTGGTGCGATAAGCCCAAAGTGCTCCTTGCAGCTCCTCAGCCCATTCACCTTTTTTGCTTTCAAGCATGGTTTTCAGATGTTGCAAAATGATCCTGTTGGTAACTTCTGCTTGCCCGTTAGATTGTGGATGTCCTACAGAGGTAAATCGCTGTTCTATCCCCAACTCAGAACACCACTCTCGTGTATCAGCTGCTATGAACTGGGATCCATTGTCAGATATGAGCACCCTCGGTATTCCGTACCTGCAAATGATGTTCTTCCAAATAAAGTCCCTTACAACCTTGAAAGTGATTTTTGCAACGGCTTCAGCCTCGGCCCACTTGGTGAAGTAATCGACGGCTAAAATGACAAACTTCCTTTGTCCCGCAGCTATGGGCAAGGGGCCCACAATGTCTATTCCCCACTGGTCAAACGGCCAAGAGACATCTATTGGGATCATTTGTGCGGCTGGCAATTGAGGGAGATTTGAATGAAATTGGCATTTGGGACATTTCATTGAAAATTCAATGGCATCCTGGAGAACTGTAGGCCAATAAAACCCACTTCTCAGAATCTTCTTCGCTAAGATACGCCCTCCGGAATGATTCCCACAACTTCCATTGTGTATGAGTTCGAGCGTTTCCTTCGCTTGTGAGGGCCTTAGGCATCTCATTGGGGGTCCTTGAAATGATTTCTTGAACAATCTCCCCTCGGGATCCAGAGCGAAACGAGGGGCCTTATTCCTGACCTTCCTGGCTTCCACCTTGTCAGTTGGAGTGATTCCATCCCTCAGGAAAATGATGATGTCGTCAAGCCAACAGGGCTCGCTTGGATCAATCATGGTGATCATCTCGGTGGCGACCCTTTCCTTAATCAAAGGTTCCTCAGTTCTAAGGAGCGTAACAGAACGCTCGGAAGTGCCCTCTAAAGCTGAAGCAAACTTTGAAAGAGCGTCCGCACGCTCGTTTTCTCCTCGCGGCACCTGAAGTAGATGAAATTCCTTGAACTTCCCAATGATTTCTTTGGCTTTCTTTAAGTACTGTATCATGGTGGTTTCTCGAGCCTCATATGTTCCTTCAATCTGGCTTGCTATTAACTGTGAATCCACATAAGCAGTGATTCTGGAGGCTCCATTCTGAAAAGCTATGTTCAACCCTTGCACGAGGGCTTCATATTCCGCTTCATTATTAGTGACTTGGAAGTCCAGCTTGATCGCAAAGTCCAGTTCAATCCCATCGGGGTTTCTGAGGGCCACTCCTATTCCTCCCCCTTGAGAGGTTGAGGAACCATCTGTGTGCAGTACCCATAACCCTTCATTCTCCGCAACGGCGGGCTCGAAACCAAAACGTTCAACCAACAAATCCGCCACAACTTGAGCTTGTATCGCGGTCCTGGGCTCGAAACATAAGTCAAACTGGCTCAATTCGATGGCCCACTTGATTAATCTGCCCGATACGTCCGGTTTGGACAACACTTGCTTCAAGGGTTGGTCGGTGAGAACTGTTATTGAGTGCGCTTGAAAGTAAGGCCTTAGCCTTCTTGAGGCGTTAATAAGAGCGAACGCAAATTTCTCAATCTCCAAATATTTCTTTTCGGCTCCTTGCAAGGTTTTGCTTAGATAATAGACGGGCAAATGTTTCCGCTCTCGTACAGCGATTAGAACCGCGCTCGTGGCTTCAGGAGAAACAGAAAGATACATGAACAACCTTTCGCCTTCGACAGGTTTAGTCAGCAGTGGAGCGCTCGATAAATAAGCCTTCATATCCTGTAGCGCTCTTTCGCATTCTTCTGTCCAAGCGAAGTTACGGGCGTTCCTCAAAATTTTGAAAAAGGGAAGGTTCCTGTCGGCCGAGCGCGAAATAAACCTGTTCAACGAGATTATTTTCCCCACCATGACCTGCACTTCCCGCAAATTTCGAGGGGAAGGGATCTCCAAAATAGCCTTGATCTTCTCCGGGTTGGCCTCAATTCCTCTCTGACTGACCATGTACCCTAAGAACTTTCCCCCTTGTACTCCAAAGGTGCACTTCGAGGGGTTCAACTTCATTCCATATTGTCGCAGGATAGAAAAGGTGCGCTTGAGATCTTCCAAGTGGGAGTCCTGGCGCTCGCTTTTCACAATCATATCGTCCACATAGACCTCCATGGACCTCCCGATTTCACTTTCAAACATCTTGTTGACGAGCCGCTGATATGTAGCTCCGGCGTTCTTAAGTCCAAAGGGCATGACTAAGAAGCAATACACCCCTAGATGGACAACGAACGAGGTTTTGGGGCGATCTTCTGGAGCCATAAAGATCTGGTAATATCCCTGGAAAGCATCCATCATGCTCATGAGCTCGCAGCCAGCGGTCGAATCCACCAATTGATCAATACGGGGCAACGGGTATGGATCTTTAGGGCAGGCCTTGTTGAGATCCGTGAAATCGTTGCACATGCGCCATTTATTTGCGCTCTTGGGCACCAAGACGACATTACACAACCATTCCGGGTACAAGATGGGCTCGATATACTGAGCCTCCAAGAGCTTATTGACTTCCTCTTCAATGACTTTCTTTCGAAAGCCATGTACGTCCCGTTTTTTCTGCTTGATAGGCTTGAAAGATGGATCCACATTAAGTCTATGGACAATGACGCTCGGGTCAATTCCTGTGAGATCGGAAGCTTTCCACGCGAATACATCCTTGTTCTCCCTTAGAAAATCAATCATCATGATCTGAGAAGGCCCTGAGAGGTTTGAGCCTATCTGTGTGGTCTTGTCTTTGTTTCCAGGCTCCAGCTCAATGGTGAGGAATTTTTCCGAGGGTTCGATTCTCACCTCAGGGCGAGGAAGTTCGAGCGCCCTCTTCTTTCCTGCCAAACGATCGCCAGATGCTGGTTCACTCTCTTCAGGCTCGTCTTCTCCTGAGGACGATCCGCCAACGGTCCCTGGGGGAACATTCTCGAGGGGATTCTCCTCGTTGTTTCCTCTCCTCTTCTTATTCTTCTTCTTGTTCAATTTCGCCCTTTTCCGTGCTGGGCTATCCTCATCCAAGTTGGGGAAATCTACGGACTTTTTGGTGGAACCAATCTGGAAGGTTTTCTCCGCTTTTGGCTTTCTGAGGGACAGCATGTAACATTCCCAAGCCTCTCGCACATTGCACAGCACTTCTCCCACGCCTTCGGGAGTAGGGAATTTAATCTTCTGGTGGTAGGTGGAGATGATAGCTTTGAAATCAACGAGGGCAGGGCGCCCGATTATGATGTTATATGGAATGTCTATCTCCACCACCGCGTACGTCACCAGGAGTGTTTTCCGTTGAGGGGCTCGGCCGAATGATGTAGCCAGGCGTATTTGTCCTCGGGGGACAACTTCTGAGCCTCCAAAGCCAATGAGGGCTGTTTTAAGAGGCTCGAGCGGGAGATCAACCTTCATTTTTAAGAAAGTAGAGTAAGGCAAAACATTAACTGAGCTTCCACTATCCACCAATACCCTTTTTACAACATGGTTATGAACATCTAAACTAACCACCATGGGGCAATCTGAGGTTACACCCTCCCCATGGGGCGTTACAATATGTTCTAGATCCCTATCATCAAAGCCTATTACATCATTTTCTCCTGATTTTGGAGCGCTTGATCTCTGGATAGCGTAGATAGGCTTGGGCATTGCTGGGCGTTGGTTGTAGCTCCGAACATGCCTCCGTCGAGAGGCGTTTGAATCCCCTCCTGATGAACCTCCCGCAATCATATTTATGACTGCGAAGGGCTCGTTTTCTTGCTCAGGGGCTTTGCCTTTGTTGCCTCGGCGGCTGCTGCTTTCAGGGGGTCCCCTACCCCTTGGGCTCTTTGACCGGGAAGGACTCCTTCTTCTCCTTCCGGAGCGCTCATTGCATTGTTCATCGTAGCGCTCGAGCACCCGGACAAACTCCTTCAGGTGGCCCCCTGCAACGAGCCTTTGGATTTCAGCCTCTAACTGGCGGCACTCGTCCGTGTCGTGCCCTCTCTGCTTGTGGAAGGCGCAGTATTTGTTCGAGCGCCTTAGTGAGTCTGTTTCTCTCATTTTGATGGGTCTTTTGAAGAGCTTTTTATCGGAGAGATTGTAGACTTCAGAATTTGGTCGGGTGAGCGGAATGCGCTCGAATCGACGAGGGGGTGGTGGCGACCTTCTGCGCTCTTGAGGGCGCTCTTTCTTTACTGCCACATCCCGCCCCCGCTCGTGATGAGGTCGCTCGTTCCTGGCCGGGCTATGATGTCGGGGACCATTCGTCCCATACATATCTTCGAGCGCGAAGAATGGCTCAGCTATTTCTCTTAGGCCCATGAGGGTCCCGGGCCTTCTCTCCACGATGGCATCAGTAAATTTTTTGCTCACATATTGTTTGTGATCCACAGCCTGAAAGAGTACTGGGATCAAGAAGTCCATCGAGGGCCTTTCCACCTGCAAGATCTCCTTATTGAAGCGGGCGAAGAACGAGCGCAGTGATTCGCTCTTGCCCTGCACCACGTTGTAAAGGGCTGTGGGTGCGGTGACTGGTGCCTTCAAAGAGTTGAAGTGGTTGAGGAAGGCATCGGCCAGTTCTTCATATGAGTGGACCGAGCGCGGCGGCAGGCGCTTGTACCACTCTTGAGCCATCCCTACCAAGGAAGTGACAAACACCTTCGCCCAGTAATGGCTGGAATGCTCGTAAAGGTGCATGAGATGCACAAAATGATCCAAGTGCTCCGCTGGATCAGTTGTCCCGTCGTATCTGTTGATGGATGTGGGGACTTTGGCCATTCCTGCTTGGGCCATCAGAACTTCTTCGACGAGGGGTGAACCCCTCGCCAATGGGTGGTATTCGTACGTGCCGAAGTTTTCCTCCGGCTCCTTTCGACGGGGGACCCTTGGTGGAGGGTCCTTGGTGCGGGTACTCCTGGCGTCAACCCGTTCATCCCGAGTATGGGAGATCTGAGTTGAGCGCCCTCGTGAGAGCTGTCCCACCATATCCTTGAGGCCCTGCAGCTGGTCTTGCACAGCCGCGAGGACATCAGGATTTACTTCCACTTGCTTGTCCTTGTGGGCTCGTGAGCCCCTCCTGGAGACATGAGAGTCTCCTTCGTTTTCGTTCACTCGCTCCGTGGGCTCCTTGTTCCTGCCCACGGAGGCACGCTCGTTGCCCTCTTGCTGGGGCACTTCTCTGGCTGGTGGTGGGGGTGGTTGTGCCCTCAAGACAGCCTGAGCTTCTCTGAGGGGAAAGTTCTGTTGTCCGCCTAAAGGGGCGGCGATCTGAGTGGCCTGCCCAGAGGGGAAATACATGGAATGGAATCTTTCCCATGCCCCCTGAGCCGCCTGAACCTCACACTGGGCATAGAGAGCCCGTAGTTGTTGAGTGGTCAACGGAGGTAGCTCCACCCCTTCAATCTCCCTGGGAACCACCACTGGGAGCTGGATCTGGCCGGCGTGATATGGTTGGACCGGCGGTATCATGGCGGCCGGAGTGAGAGTATAGCCTGGGGGTGGCATCATATAACTCTGCATTCCGGGATTCAGCTGGGGATGAATCCAGGAGTTCTGGGCTAGCGGCGGAGGGGCGGAAAGAGAGATCCCTCCCGCGGTGGTGGGAATCTGCAATGCCGGCGGTGCAGGTGGTGGCACGGGAGTCTCTGCTTGCGGAGTCACTCCCGCGGTGGGGGGTGCTCCCCCAGCGGCGGCGGAAGGCGGTGGTGCTCCACCAGTAACGGTGGAGGGAATAACAATATTTGCGTCATGGGAGGTGTTATCTCCTCCTCCCACAGCTCCAGATCTTGTGGCAACCATGACTGCTAAATGTAAAGGGGGTGCTTGCTTTTCAACCAACAAAAGAAGGGAAGAAGATGAAGGACTGGTTTCCCACAGACGGCGCCAAAAATGATGGGTCCGGGAACGGGTGAATCCGAATCCGATCACTTTACGATTTATATTTGTGGAGGAAACCACCGGAGCTTCGCCGGAAAAGAGGAGGTGAGTTCAACCTGTTGGGACAAGCACAAGAAAGTCAGAAGGCCAAGCTGGGGGAACTGGGGGTGATACCCAGTTTGGCTCTCCGACGCTCAAGTCAGTTCAATGTATGAAGATAAGTGTAAGTTCAGTCACAGTTGCAGTTGCAGTGAGGAAGAAAGCTTAGAGAATGCTTACAGTGTAGAAGATGACTTGGGTTATTTATAGTTGAGGGTCAAGGGCCCTTTGGTCATTTGCCTCAAGTGGTCCTGGCCGAATGTTGCCCTAACACGTGGCGCTGTGAGAGAGAAACCTAGGAGGAATCTTCTGCAAAAGCGGCCCAAAAGTTAGTGCTAGCAACAGTGGCAGGTGCGCGGGCATGTACGTTGTGTCAGAGAGCCATGTGGGTGGTTGGTGATGAGGGCTTGAGAGCGCGCTCATGACAACCTTGAGTCTTGGAGGCCAAGATATCCTCTGAGGGGAATGTTGGCCCCAATTCATGTGACAAGCCAAAGGGGAGGCCGCTCTGAGGGAATGTGACGCTCGAAGAGGGCTCCCTGGGCACGTAGGCGTACCCATTGCTTGGTGTGTGGGACGCTCGTTGGAGTGATAGCGCTCGTTGGGCTTAACTCCTGAAGAAGATCTGCGCTCGTTGGGCTCAGCGCTTGTGAACTGATGGTGCAGCCTTGGGGAGACAGATGTCATCATCTCGTGATGCCACGTGTCTTGTCGTGGGACGATCGTATTTTGACCTCATCACACGGGATACAAATATACAATCAATAAAAAAATCAAATTATCTTTAAAAACACAAATAAATTATCGTTATAAAAATCAGTGTAAAAATCAAATAAAAATATTCAGAAAACACATATATTAAAAATTCATATATTTATTATCTCCAAATATATTGAATTATAAATATAAAAAACTATATAAATATAAAAATAAAAAAGACATAAAATCATAACGGCATAATGAAAGATATATATTGATGGGATCCTACCCACCTAGGACACGTGGCCAGCCCTAGAGGAGTTAGAATGATACACAACTAATTGATGACGAGCTGAGGGAGGAGCTCGCTGTGTGAGCTCGCTC
Source organism: Lantana camara (assembly GCA_037501455.1). NCBI lineage: Eukaryota > Viridiplantae > Streptophyta > Magnoliopsida > Lamiales > Verbenaceae > Lantana > Lantana camara. The sequence goes on along the minus strand of CM074855.1, from coordinate 19,839,905 downwards.
TGTTAGAGTCGTATAAGCAGCAAGTGCTGCTCTCTGGATGAGCTCAGGTATAACGAGCTGTATTAGGAGCTCGCTCGATACGTTCGCTCCTCGGACTCTATTTACGGAAGGACACTTAGGTAGTTACGGAAAGTGGGGATGACTTGATAGAGAAGGGAAGGAGTCTAGAGGATAGAGACGAAGGAAGACGAAGTGATAAGACAGAATCCAATATGGAATCGGAGACGTAGTAAACCCTAAGGGGACTCCGAGTCTATATAAGGAGGAGTTTAGTCACTATGAAAGGCACGCAATATACGAGAGAAAAAGAGAAAAAGAAGTAGGTAGATTCGGCGAGTACTCATCATATATATATATGGACATAGTGGTTGTACGCATCATAGATGTGCTCAAATACCTGAACTAAGTCAGTGGTTGTACACATCACAAATGCACTCAAATACCTCAACTAAGTCAGGTGGAGAGCTTTGCGCGCCCGACCTAGTTGAAAAAAGAGGTAAAGTAGACGAATCTTGTAATGAATCAACACTCATCATAAAGCCCATATCGCTATGACTTAATCACCATACACTATCTGATTGATAGATTATGGCTTCCTCAAGCGCCCCATTTTTGTCTATTGCCTAGCCAGGTAGTTTATCAGGAGCAGCTCACCAAGCACTCTTTCTTTTCTGATAATATGATGAAATAAACATACTGCAAACAAAAAATAAAATATAAAAAAAATATTGAAATATATTAAAAGTATCGTCAAATATTAAATATGAAAAACATAATAAATAAACGCAATGAAAAACGTAATAAATAAGAGACAAGTATAATAACCACAATACTTGAAGTACAAACAAACACATAGATAAAGAAAAATTTTGATGGATACAAAAATGGAATATATAACTTAGTAAATATAATGGAGAACTTATACATAGATCAAGAATAAATGGAATGGAGAACTTACACATAGACGAAGAATAATTTGGAATGCGTTGACATAATAAAATGCATTCAGGTTGGGATGCGTAGAAAAATGGAACATAATAGACTAATAATAATTTGGGATACATAGAAAAATGAAATGTAAAACTTTTGGAAGACATATTTAAAGTGTGAGTACTACTAAACTTTATAACTATTTTTCTTCTTTTTCGGGATTTCCAAATGGATAACAATTCTAGATATCAAAAGATTTTTAAATTTGAATATTTTATCAACCTACTTATTTGAATTTGAATTTTAAATTATTTTAACTAACATATATGAATATATTTAGATTGAATTAGATTTAACATTGATAATTTGATTTTGAATTCAAACATTTCTTACTAACAGATTTGGGATTTGTATGATAGAAGATTTTGAGATTTTTACGATAGTTTTAATTTAAAAAATCTTAAAGTTTTAGATAAACATTAAATATTTAAAAATATTATTTATTTTTATGATTAATTTAATAAGATTTTTGCCTAACTGATTTTGAGATTTATATGATAACAAAATTTGAGATTTCTACAATATAGTTTTAATTTAAAAAATTATTTATTTGCATAATATAATAAAATTCATTAAGGATAGTCTTGAGGGTTGTGAATTATATATATATAGATTTGGAATACATATAGATTTGGGACACATAGAAAAATGAAATGTAAAACTTTTGGAAGACGTATTTAAAGTATGAGTACTACTAAACTTTATAACTATTTTTCTTCTTTTTCGGGATTACCAAATGGATAACAATTCTAGATATCAAAAAAATTTTAAATTTGAATGTTTTATAAACCTACTAATTTGAATTTGAATTTTAAATTATTTTAACTAACATATATGAATATATTTAGATTGAATTAGATTTAATATTGATAATTTGATTTTGAATTCAAACATTTCTTACTAACAGATTTGAGATTTGTATGATAGAAGATTTTGAGATTTTTACAATAGTTTTAATTTACAAAATCTTAAAATTTTAGATAAACATTAAATATTTAAAAATATTATTTATTTTTATGATAAAATTTAATGTGATTTCTGCCTAACCGATTTTGAGATTTATATGATAACAAATTTTGAGATTTCTACAATATAATTTTAATTTAAAAATATTATTTATTTGCATAATATAATAAAATTCATTAAGGCTATCCACATCAGCATACACGTGGATAGTATTGAGGGTTGTGAATTATATATATATAGATTATAGGAGGATCCAGCACATTAATTAATTAAGTTAACCAGTCAATCTACACACATTTACAACTAGCATTTTCTAGTGTATTCTACTAATTTTAATTAATAAACTTGTCAGTAAAATAAAGTTTAATTTCCAACAGTACGATATAGTCATAAATTAAGTTTAATTTGGAACCCTAGATAGCAGAGGACCTCACGTCTATCTTTCTTCGCCGGCCACCATACACGGCGGTTCTCTTGCCGCCTACCCTCGCCGCTATGGCGGATGCCGGCGTGTATCCCAACACCGCCGCGCATCACGTCGCGCCTCATGGCTTGGCGCAACATGGCACAGCACCTCTTGCTGACGTTGCCGTTCACACACAACCACCCCATGATGCCGCCTCTTATGTCACGGTGTTGAGTGGGAAACAAGCCACAAATGCGTTCCTCCTCCCCGACGAGAAGGCGTGCATCAAGAACTTCGATCTTACAACTTTCAAATCACTTGGAACCATTATGGAATACAAGGGATTACCGGTTGTCGTGTTTTCACATGAAGAGTGTGAGATTCTTAATTGCCCTTTCAGATTAGCATTGATTGGTAAGTTTTCTCAAGGATACCCCACTATGGCTCAATTGCGATTCTACTTTTCTAAAATTGATTTCAAAGGAAACGTGCGCTTAAGCTTACTCAATGAGACTCATGTCTTGATTAGATGGGATAATTTTGATGATTATGCTAAACTTTTCATGAAAGAGGTTTGGTATTTTCGTGATTTTTCGATGTGTGAGTTAAAGTGGTCTCCTAATTTCAATCCAAATGTCGATTCGTCTGTCGTACCTATTTGGATATCCTTTCCTAGGCTCCCATCGCAATTAATTCATAAGGAAGGGCTATGGAATTTAGCTTCACTCATTTGCAATCCGATTAGGGTGGACGAATTAACGGCTAAGCTAGAGAACACCTATGAACCTAGGGTTTGTGTTAAGTTGGATACCTCTAAAAGCCTAAAGAAAGCAGTTTGGGTGAGATTAGACGATTGGTTTTTCCTACAGGAGATTCGGTATGGGAAAATACAGGAATTCTGCAACCTCTGCAATCGCCTAGGACATACTAGCAAGGACTGTAAAGGTAAGGATGGGGATGTCCATGATGAGGGAGATCATGATGTTCTTGATCGCGGCGAGCAACAACGTGAGGATGTTGGTGACGCTAAAGGACCAGACAATGATGATGTTCGTGAAACCGCCAACAAGAAACGTAATAATCACCCTAAGGAAGTCTACTAATTTATCCAAAATTAGACCTCGGAGAAGATGGGGGTGAGACCTGGGTTGGCACTCCAACGCTCAAGCCAGTATCGAGTTGAGATGGTCAAGTTTAGAGTGCAGTAAATGCAGTACGTGAGAACTTACTTGTGACATAAATGTGGGCATTTATATAGGGTAAAGAGAGAGAATGGTTCTCATCGATGTGCCGGCGCCTCAAGCTGACAGGTGTCCCATTATCACCAAGCATTTAATGCGTGGTCGGCCACTCACCCTGAAGAGGGATAGTGGGTTGGCCAGGTATGCAGTCGGAGAGGGTCGAGTCACTTGGATCGAGGGTATGGAGCTCTTGACAGTCGAGGTACGGAACGATAAAAGTTGGGAGTAGTTAATTGTGGGATCGACCTCGTCGACAGGGGACATCGACCTGATCGAGAAACCAGGTGGTGCGCCATGATAGGTCTACATGGAAGAGCGGGTCCCAGCCAGAGATTTTATTTTTAATCATCTTTATTAGTCTTTTTATATATAACATAATATGACATGGCACGGTCCCCACCTAACCACATGGCACTTTCCTGGTGAACACGTGGTTATCTAATACCATCCATCAACCGTGCCTATCCGACCTCAACGTCAAAAGTAAGCTCAATTTCTTTAGGTCTAGATGGGACACAATCGACCCCAGGATCGAGGATGTTGCTCAATGACTGGGCTCGACCCTCGATATTTCTATAGGTGACCACGTGGTCACTAATCATTCCTATAATTAGTGGTCGATTATGCATTAAATGTATAGGAATAATGCAATAACTGTTAGTCAGAACACATTACATGGTGGTCACTACTATTCCAGGGCTAAGAGTATAAAAATACCCCCTCATTAATGTTGGGAATAGTGCCATAGAAAGCCGATTGTGTAACGCCCTGGTTTTTATTTATTAATATCTTATGTCTAAAAAGAATTTTATAAATTATATTTTTACAATACTTTCATGAGATTTTATCAATTTATATCAAATTGAGAATTCCTTTCAAGACTTAAAAATATTCATCTCGTGAAATGATTACCGAATAAGATTTAATTGTCAATTTGCCCCATATGTTCATTCTTTTAAATTTAGGGACCAATTGCATAACATTTTCAAGGATTCAATTGATCAATTCCCAAAGCTTTTCATCCTTAATTGCATGACTTAATTATTGGAAGGACTAAATTGCAATTTATACATTTCACCCATTTCAAAACTTGATGAATCACGGTATAACCATCTCCAAGCTTCCTTGTCCATTTTCATCCAAAAATCATCGTCATCTTGCTCCCTTTTCCACCGAACCATAAACCTCAAGCAAGGAAGAAGAGATTTCACTAAAATCATCCAAGTCTCCAAGGAAAATCCCAAGCTTTGAAGTCTATCAGCCATCATCATCTTCTTCATCCATTTCTTGTTCTTCCAAGGTGGGTATATGGTTTGCTACTTGATTCTTGAGCATATATATGTGAGCTAGGGTTTGAGAATTATGTGCTAAATGGATTATTTGGTGATCAAGGCTTGAAAATGTGATCATAGCATGATTAATTCATGAATCCTTGGAGGAATTAAGCTTGAATGATCAATATGAGCTTGAGCATGAACCTTGGAAATCTTGATGGTATTGCATGATTTATATGTTTAAGTGTTATATTATCATCTTATGAACATATATGCATGAGTAGTGCCAGAAATAATAGCATTTGGGGATCAAAATTGGAACTTGGTGACTTGGTTGTTGCTTCCCGCAGCTATGCTCTGTTCTTCTCTGTTTTCTTCATTTGCAGAAACTGGGAACGACCGTTCCCAGCCTTAAGGCATTGTGGGAACGGGCGTTCCCACCTTTTCAAACAAAGCAGGCGGCCGAGCATGGGAACGGCCGTTCCCATTTTGGCCTTGGGGCCGGAAGGGCCGTTCCCAGCCAAGGCGCGCTTTTATTTTAGAAATCGCTGGCACGTTTTGGGGATCTATGGGAACGACCGTTCCCATTTACAACGGGAAGCCGGAACGGCCGTTCCCACCTGACATACAGAACAAAACATTCTGCATAAAATTACGATTTTAGCCCCATGATCCGACGACTTGTTTGACCCCGAATTGCTATTATATGATCCAATATGTGCTGAAACAACATGTTATCGTGCCACATTGCATTTTCCTCGTCATCTCGTTGCATTTGCGCCGTTCGTCATATTTGGTCCATTTTAGAGTCAAGTCTCACGTGTACACGTCTATTTTGCACAGACCAGCTTCATAGGGACGAGGAGCAAGCCCTGTAGGCCGTGCCCTACTTGTCTTTTGTTGGTAAAGGTGAGGTTTAATTGTTAGATATATAGAACCCGTATATCCCTTATGTGATATTTCGGCCAAAAGGTATTCATAGTTATACTTTCTATAAATCATTGATCATTTCAAGTCATGTTCAAGCAAGCCATGTATTGTTTCGTGCATGTTTAGACGAGTAGCATGACCGTTTACGTTTGGGCCCGAGGGTAGTGACTGGAGCCAACCGGGAAAGCAAGGGCTGACGGGTAACTCTGGCGCTATCCTCACCATGTTTGGGGTCACCCCTAAATCCACTAGGAGGTTAGTGGAGGAAGGAGCTCCGGGCTTAGGGATTCATGTACCCTCTGCTCAACGAGATTGGATGTTGGGGCCTTGCAATCCCTTCATCAAACCGGAGGAAGAAGGAGACTGGGGACGAGTCCGGCACCACGGATGCGCCTCGGGTTATTGCATGATTTCCATTTCATGAACGTGTTATATGATTACACTTTCGCACGATTGCACGATAAGTAAATTGCATGATCACCTATTTATTAATAATCAAGCAAGCATGTACATGTTCATTTGGAGTTCGGTTGGAGACCGCCCTTACTCGCCAGGGCCATGTATTGATTGATTGCATGAAAATGAATAAGTATTTAATATTGACAGTTGTATTCTCGGGCGAAGGGTACTTTATTCTCGAACTTATATCTACCTTTTGTAAACCTTTACCCGAGAGTATAGCTTGCATGTTAACTGCGCAAATATATATGTATTGCCCCTCACTCAGTCTTCGGTAGACTGATACTTCACTTTTCAGGTACTTGAGAGCCGGTCGTGCTAGGCGGGAGTCTGGTCCAGTCTTGCATTGTCACGAGTCTAGCAGTGTACCATCATGTATATATTTTGCTACTTCTCATGTTGTGTCCGTTATTATCACATTCTGAATACTTGATCATGTATAGGTTAGTAAGAAATGATAATGTATTGATAGTTAGTTTGGTATCTATACGTATCTATCCTATAAATATGGTACCTATATGTATTTATGAAATAATGCTTCCTCTTTTAACTTTTATAGGTCTTGGTTTTGTAGTGCTTTGGGGTTTAGTCCCGCCTAGCTCGTCTTTTCTTTTATTGTCACCCGTTCGCTATAGGTTGGTTCATGTACGGATTGTCCATTTCGTATGTGAAGGGCGAAGGGTCAGGCTACCAAGCTACCGAGCGCACGCCCGACGAAACCCCCAGCACAGCTACCGTGGGGGATGTGAAAACAATGATGGCGCCTATTTACTGGGACGAGCGGTATACATGGAGGATCCCACAAAGTCACGAGCGCGCGAATAATCCGCCTCCTGGGGAAATGGCAGTGTACGTGGACACAGTGAGTTCTGGGGGCTTGAGGTTCCCTATCTCGGTCTCCATGGCTCACTTGTTGAATGACCTGGGCTTGTGTCCATCACAAATTGTGCCCATCGGCTTGGCCCTTCTAACCTGCTTCATAATTCTGATGAGGAGCATGGGTTACGAGCCCCTCTTACGGAATTTCAACGCTCTTTTCCAAGTGGTCAGCTCTTCTCGCTCGTCTCCCGAGGCCGGCTTTTATTATGTCCAAGCAAAGGCCCACATGAAGCTGATCAACTCGCCCTCGAGTACTTATGGCCCTGACTGGAATGAGAAGTTTATCTTCGTTAAGGCCCCACCTGCAGAGGGCTTTGGGGTGACCACACACTGGGGCTCGTTTTCAAAGAGCCGGCTGCAACCTGCCCTTCCTAAAGATTGGGCCAAAAACTTAGCAGCCACACTGAGGGACGAGGGCCATCTGATTCAAGCGAAAGATTGGATAGATGACGAGGAGCTCATGTTCTTGTGCGGCCTCTCACACAATCCATATTTCCTTGACAACCCTCCGGCTCGTGACGTAGACAGAGACGGTTAGATTCTTAGGGCACTAACTTTAGATAGGAATAAATACTAACTTCTTTTCTGTACTTGTAACTTGTAATCTGAGTAGATGGTTTGAATATTCCTAACTCTTGAAATTTTCATTCTTGCAGGAGTCACCATACTTGAAATGGCTGGCGGAATCAGACAAGCGGCTCGTTTTGCCCATGCGAACAGAAACCAGACCCCACAGGGGGATCAACAACGCGAACAGCGCCCTCGCAACCGCAACGATAGAGGGGACGCTCGTGGTGGCGCCAGTTCGAGCGCAAATGTTGAAGTGCAGCCCCCTCGTGGACGAGGGGAACGCAGATTGGTCTCAAGAGAGACCAGAGGGCGGTCGGAGAGGGCAGGAGATGTTCAACCCCCCATCCCTGCAGAACAAACGAGGCCAGTAACCACTCTGGCGATTACCGAGGCTCCCCCAAGCTCGAGCGCAAATAGGCCTTCCCGGAAGAGGAAGAGGATGCCCGATTCTGCTGCCATTAAGGGCAAGGGCAAACAGGTAGTTGAGGGCCCTCGGGGCGAAGGAGAAACTTCCTCCTCAGAGGAGGAACATGCATGGGAATTCCCCCGACGAGGGGATAAGGATTTTTCGGGCGCCACCGACGGGGGGCCAGTTTTGCTGAGGCCCGGCTCTGTCGCCCAAACTGTCACCTGGAACCTTTTCGATAGAGCCCAATTCTCGGCAGACCACCGGCACCTCTACAGCGAGTCTGTGGAGAAAGTGACTCTCGATGCGGCCCACGCCCTAATTTCTGTAAGTAACCAATCCTTGCCCTCTTTACCTTCTGTAAACCACCATTTTCTGGCTAACACCTCCCCTCTCGATTATGCAGCAAGTTCTTCCCCGGCTCAAAAACGTGCAAATGCGAGCCTCCGTCTACGCCGAGCGCAAGGCCAAGTACAAGAAGATGGCCCGCTCGAATGACCCGGCTCAAATCCAAGCGGAGTTGAATACTGAGATTGCCAAGTATGAATCCCTCAAGGGTTTGTACGAAGTGTCGGAGGAAGAGCTGTCAAAGCTGAAGGAGGACTTCGTGGATGTGGACGGCGCTCGAATTAATTTGGGCAACCAGCTGGCCCAGGCTAACGAGCGGTGCAAAAAGGCAGAGGCGGAACGGGAAAGTTGGAGGACGAGGGCTCTGGAGGCGGAGAGGAAGTTCGCTGATACCATGAATGAGTGGCCTCGGAGCATGGAGCGTGCAAACAAGGAGGCCTTAATCAAATTCTGCCATTCGAAGGCCTTTAATTTTGCCGCTTCCCTGCACTGTTTGGAGGAAGCTCAGAAGGCTTTCAACTTAGCCATCGAGCAGGGCATACATAAGGGGCTGACGGAACCTGCCATGAAAGAGGCCGAGGGCACGGGGCTCATGCTCAACGAGCGCTGCGAAGAGGAAGATGACGAGGGGGATAACCCTGCCGATTCCATTGCTGAACCAGAGTATGAGTTTCTGGTAAAACTTCTTCAGGATGAGTATATGGACGCTCATCCGGCAGGTAATGCTGCTTCATCTGCCCAAAACGACGACCCTGAAAACGAGCCACAAGCGCCGGTCGTAGAGGATGCCCCAATCCCAATTGATGAAGGTGCTGACGCCCCCGCTCCAGATGCTAATGCCCCCAACGATCCGCAAGCCCAGCCACAAGAGCCTGAGGGTCCAGTCCATGGCCCCGTTCATGGCCCAATTCTGGTGATCGTTGATGAGGACATCGCCCCAGCCGCTTAAGATTCTTCCTTTAAAGCCTTTCTCTGTTTTTTTTTTTCAGCTTTGCTTTCTTTTGTAATAGAATTCCATGGGCCTTTGAGCCCTTTTGCCTTGTAAGACTTTTCCTTTTGCAATGAATAATATTCCTTTTTTATGTTTTTGTTCTTCAGTTCCTTTATGAATCATATAATAAGACTGCGTAGCATACTCCTTGAATGTTTTATTTCTTTGATGCAATAAAAATTTGTCTAAGTCTTGAGCGCTCGGGAGGGTCTTATAGTGAGATTGCCCCCCCGCTCAAGACTTGTATAAATTTTTGCCTTTGTAAATCTATCTTGAAAATTTGTCTAAGTCTTGAGCGATCGTGAGGGTCTTATGGTGAGATTGCCCCCACGCTCAAAAATTTGTATAAGTTTTGTTTTTGCTCTTGAAAATTTATCTAAGTCTTGAGCGGTCGTGAGGGTCTTATTGTGAGATTGCCCCCCACTCAAGACTTGTATAAATTTCTGTCTTTGCTCTTGAAAATTTGTTTAAGTTTTGAGCGCTCGTGAGGGTCTTATGGTGAGATTGCCCTCCACTCAAGACTTGTATAAATTTTTGCTTTGGGGGAATTTGGCTAAGTCTTGAGCGGTCGTGAGGGTCTTACTGAGTGGTTGCCCTCGTTCAAGACTTGTGCAATTCCTTCTTGATTCTGAGGCCATCGTTCAAGCGCTCTGGCTCTTGTCGTATTTCTGGCTTAGCAGGAAATCCCGTTTTCGAGCGCGAGGCGTTTTTTAGAAACAGCCAAGGCCTACTAGGATTTGCTCTTGTAGGAGATCCCATTTTCGAGCGCAAGGCGTTTTTAGAAACAGCCTAGGCCTACTAGGATTCGTTCTTGTAGGAGATCCCGTTTTCGAGCGCAAGGCGTTTTAAGAAACAGCCAAGGCCTACTAGGATTTTCTTCAGAATCTTCTTCCGATTCGCCTAATTGGTTGTGAGCGTAACCAGTCTATCCTTATGAGGGCGTCCCCCCATGTGGAGTAGAGTGCTGGCCAGCGTAACCCATAATAGATAACCACATTCATATTGGAATGGGTTGCCAACCACGCTCGCGAAGACGAGGGACGTGGGACTTATCCATTCAAGCAACCAAAGAAACAGGAATATTAAAGAAATTAAAGAGATTATGTTACCTTTTACTTTGATTTGAAGTACATAGAACCCGTCAAAGAGGGCTGTTACATCAGAGTTTGCAAAGAGCTTTTAAACATAAAACCGCCGGAGGTTACTGTTAGGAATAGTGCCCTAAAAAGCCGATTGTATATCCGCTTGGTGCTTTTCCTTATTGTAATCACAGACAATCTTTGAATGAAATAACGAATTGAGGCAACACTTCTTTATATGCTCTTGTTTGGTATGCGTTTACTTTAGCTGTGCATGTATGAGAACTCCCCTAATCCTGATGACTATAGGACTCTACCATTTAGGTGAAATGGTTCATGAAACGAGCCCTATATCACATAAGTCATGATTAGTAAAATACTCCAAGCCGATGAGTCCTACAGACAGTGGGAGTGTCAACCTGACTCCTCTAAGGCTTGCTTGTGGGATCACGCCCTTAAGAAGGACCACCTTGTTTCATGGAGGTGCAAAGTGTATAGTTGATACGTGCGTGATACATGAGGGTGCTTACTTTAATAAGTAAGTTCACTGAGGTGCCCCGTGTGAGAACATTCCTAAATGGGAAAGGAAGTTTCTATTTCAGGAAATGGAAACTTCCAGATTAGGAAATATCTCACGAGTCATTGATGTGATTAATTGATCCTTAGACTTGAGGTTCCTTGTCACTTTATGAGTTAACTCTGTAGTCTTAGGTATAAGCTTTAAAGGGTGTCGCCTTAGACAACTGATTCAAGGCTTATGCTGGGGCTGCACAAGTGATTCATGAAAGTGAATGAGAATCAAGAAAGGACCTACACTTGCATTTGCAAGGTGATCTCTTATTGTGTAAGTCATTCATATGCCATATGGAGTCCTTGGCCAAGGCAGTAGATCAAGACATCAAGAAAAGGGTTTCTTGGATTGAGATCAAATGGATATGAAATGCACTTAGCTTTAAGACCGGATTATTAGGGTTCTGATTATTCCCTTGCCCTAGATCTTGGTTGAGAGATAGTAAGTAGGAGGATTGTATCTCACATGATTCAATGACTTAAAGGTTCTGTCGAATCCGAACATTCCAATTCAGCTAGGGGTTAAACACCTGTTGCTAGACTATGGTCGTTTAATCTGTGGACTGATTAATTAATTAGTGAATTAATTAATTGGGGTCACTGCTAATTGAATTGAGAACCTAGAGGGTCACACACAACAACTTGGTTACATGAGTTGAGGCTTGAAAATGATTAAACGAGTTAATCGGACCAAGAGGGTTCCACACGTGTGAATTCACACGTGTGGATCACGTGAGTGACACGTGTCACTGTGACACGTGTCACACACGTGTATATATATATATATATATTATATATATATTAAATAATTAATTAGTTAATTATTTAATAGACTTTGGTTTAATTTTGAATTAAAAAGAAAGTCTAATTTTGGAGAAAATAATCTAGTTAATTAATTATGAATTAATTAATTAGATAAAATAAGTTATTTATTTTATAATAAATAAAGTATAAAATTATCCAAAAATAGTTTGGATATTTTTAAGCTCTCTTCAAAGTTGACTAGAATTAGAATTCAAAGTCAAGGTTGAAAATACTTGATCCTCAAGTAATAGGAGAGAGGGACCAAAATCCTAGCCCATAAAGGACTAGGAATTTCGGCACCCCCTTGCCTATATATAGGGGAGCTCGAGCTCCCCTTTAGAGCTAATAGACAATTCTTGGTTCATGTGTTGAACACCTTCCTTTCTCCAAGATTAAATTAAACCCTAGGTTAAGCCCAAACACTAACTAGAGAACTAGCATCCTTACTAGTTAGATTGTGATCAAGTTGGTGGACTTTCTCTAGAGACTTCAAGTTAGAAGTTTGAAGATTCGAGCTTTACCAAGGAGAGGGGATCAAGCCGCGTGAAGAGCGTTCTTGGGTGGCTTGAAACGCTTCAAGAAAGAATAAAAGAAAAGTAAGTTTTCTATCTTTACGAATTTGGTTACACGATTGCGAGTCCTAGATCCTTTTGTTGGGAAAAATTTTTAAATTCCGCTGCTTTCTGATTCGTGTTTTCCAACAAGTGGTATCAGAGCCACCTCGTTAATCGTGTTTCTGATTCGTCTCAATTATTCTGAATTTGGTAGAAATTCTTAGGCTTAGATGCGAATTAGGTATTCATGAGTTCTTTTAGAAAGCCTGAATTACGAAACTGTAATTTTTCCTGAATTTCTAAAACTGTTTTCTCAAATCGTGTTTTTGAAAAATTGTTTTAGTTAAAATTTGTTTAAATCGAATTTTTTTAATTTTGGATTGAAACGGGTTTTGGAGAAACCCGGAAATACGAAACGGGACACGAAAAGAATGGGATTGGGCGTGCTAGCACGTCGCACGCCCAAACCCCATTACCGCCGCCCAGCCCTCCCGCATCCGCGCGGGAGGCCTCCCCGCCCGCCTAGGCGCCCTGCTCGCCTGTCCCGCAACCGTGCGGGACAGCCGCCTGCTCCTCCCGCAACCGCGCGGGAGCGCCCGCCCAGGGATGGGCGGGACTGCCTGCCCGCGCCGCACATCTGCGCGCAAGGGCGCGCCTGGCGCGCGCACTCTGGCGGCAATCGCTGCCGGCTGTGCGCAGCGCTGGCGCGCGCCTAGCGCGCGCTCCTGCACGGCGGGCGGGCGATCCCGCGTCATGCCGGGCCCGTGCATTCGTGTTTTCGTGTTTCGTGTTTTTCGGTCCGAAAAATCCCGATTTAATTTTATTTTAATTTTATCTTTTAAAATCAGTTTTGGTAAAATAAAATTATTTTAAAATTTTGATTAAATTGGGATTTTTGAGAAATTAAAGCGATTTGGTTTTTTTGGAAAAATTATGAATATTATTTTCTGAAAATAATGAAAGAATAAAATTATTAATTTTGGAAATTAATTGGAATTTTATTAGTTTAATGTTTTTCGGGTTTTATTGAAAAGGCTCTTGAACAAGAATTGCATCTAAGTCGTGTTTTGAGTCATTAGGACTTGAAACGAGAATTTTAATTTATTGGCTAAATTTAAATTCTCGCAAAAGCATGTTAGGTGATCATGGGTTTAGATCTATGTATGGTTTTAATTTATGCACATGAATGGTTTCAATTGGGGTTGGAGCCCTATAGTTGCGTTTTTCAATTGAGGTTGGAGCCTCACTTATGTGCGTACTGTTATGTGATTTATTATGTGGCTTTCCATATTACTGTTTTTGAGGCCGGGGTATGCCCCGTGTAATTGTCTAAGGCCAATATGAAGATTGAGCCTTATTACTTTATGTCTTTTTCTTTTTATTGTAATTTGAGAGTAGAGATAGGTGGTGAGGTTTTATTTTCATTTTGGAGACAATGCACCCATGGAGTAAGATGGACCACATTCAAGTAACAAGGAGGCCATAAGTGAAGACCCCTCAAAATGTTAGGGAGGGGAATCTCAATTGTTAAATGTAATAGAGATAGGGCTCGTATTTTGTTACCGCTTTCCCTTATGTGATTTGAACTGTTTATGTGGCATGTATGTTAGAACTTGTGATTGTGGAGTGGCTCCCACATATCACGCATAAGATAGGTAGAACCCATGATCATTACATGTTAGTATCATGCTAGGACATGTTATCTGTTTATGTGCTTGTTTGAAATGCATTTAAGTGTACTTGCATTAATCAAGACTAATAAAATTGGATAACATATATGTTGGTGAGGTCGAACCGGACAACTCTCCGGTTGATTCGAAAATTCCCATTAAATATTAAGCTAATTTCGAACAAATAGGTGTTTAATTCGAGATGCAAGTTTTGAATTAAATTCCTAGCATTCCATCAATAGGTTTTAAGTTTAGTAAGTAAAGCTAGTTATTGTCCGCGAGTCGTGGGATAGCTAGTGGAGCTTACTAGTTCTTAGTTACCTAATTGATCATTTTAAATGATCAATATTTCGTGGTCAATTTTGGCAAGGGCGATGTCCGCGAGTCGTGGGTCGTTCGAACTAAGTTTTGGTCATGATCTTATGATTGATGGGTCTAGCTTAACACCTAAGTAAATATGGATGTCGCACGAGTCGTGGGTCCATATTGAAAGATAGGTGATGCAAAAACAATTACTGAGAGTTCTAAAGGTGTTAGAATTGGTAAGTTGTACCTACCTAGGGTTCTTACTTAGAATGTCCGCGAGTCGTGGGTTCGAGGTAAAATGCCTAGGATCTTAGTACCCATTGGGAAACGTGTTCCTCTTAGATCTTTGGGAATTCTAGATCTTTGAAAAACAGTGGGAGCTACAATAGATTAAAGACCTTATCTTTTGTATATCGTTATAATTCAGCATGCTCACTAGTTCTCTGTTTCACCATTTAGGTCGTAGATTCTGTGATTCTCTACGTGTTTTGAAATGGCAACCAAAAACCCTCTTGTATCGATCCTCGAGTCAAACAAGTTGACTGGTCCCAACTATTCTGATTGGCTGAGGAATCTAAAAATCATTTTAGATTCTGAGAAGAGAACTTATGTTCTCTTCGAAGGGGAGCCTACTCCTGAAGGGGAGGCTCCCACTCGGGCCGAGCGGGACGCGATTCAGAAGTGGAAGGATGATAATCTCCAAGCCCGTTGTCTTATGTTGGCTAACATGTCTCCGGACTTGCAAAGACAACATGAGGCCATGGAATTTGCTTGGGAGATTTACGACCACTTAGAGCAACTTTACCGCCCTCATGAACGTGTTACAAGGTATAACACTTCAAAGGAATTATTCCACTTGAGAATGAGGGAAGGTTCAAGTGTCCATGAATATGGACTCAAGTTTCTTGCCCTTACTGAGAAACTTGCCTCCATGGACATGCCGCTGAAAGATGAGCTTTCAGTGGATCTGTTGCTAGCTTCGCTCCCACCATCATTCAACCCATTTGTCCTTAACTTCAACATGAATCATGCTGGTGCTACTGTAGCTGAGCTGATTAGTCAGCTTGTGACTGCTGAAAGCACGATCAAGAAGGACAATAAGGTTTTGATGGTGAATGCTCCATCTTCCTCTTCTGGGCCTTCTAAAGGTAAGGGCAAGAAAGCCCAAAAGAAGAAGAAGAAACCCCTTAGGCCCACTGGTGGCATTTCGAAGGGGAAGGCCCAAAAGAAGAAGCGTGATCAGAAAGAGGATGTTTGCTTCCATTGTGGCAAAGCGGGACATTGGAGGAGAAACTGCCCAGAGTACAAGGCTACTCTAAAGAAAGGTATCTTTCTCGTTGAAGTAAATCTTTCTATTAATTCTAGTTCTTGGGTACTTGATACCGGTTGTGGAACTCATATCTGTAATGATGTACAGATGCTAAGTGAAGTCCAACAACTCAAAGAAGGAGAATGTGTCTTGAAGATCGGCGATGGCTCAAACGTTGAAGCTCGAGCTTTAGGCACAATTAGATTAGATTTAGGTAGTTTTGAGTTAGTATTAAACAAAGTCCTTTATGTACCGAGCATTATTCGTAATATAATTTCAGTTCCAATATTAGATTGCGAAGGTTATGAAACTTATATTAAGAATGGTAAATACTTTATCAAACGGAACAACTCTTCCGTTCATATCGGTACTCTAAGTAATGGACTTTACCTAACTCAAAATATCAATATTATGAATATACAACGAGAAACAAAGCGTAAGAGAGATGACAAAGTTTCAGCTCCCTTATGGCACGCTAGATTAGGACACATTTCCAAGAACAGAATTAGCAAGATAAACACTTTAGGATCATTCTCTGAAAATGATCTCAAAGAGTTAACTTCTTGCGAATCCTGTCTCAAAGGAAAAATGTCCAAAGTTCCTTTTAAAGGAACTGTGGAACGTGCCTCTAAGGTTCTGGATTTGATCCATACTGATGTTTGTGGACCGCTTAGTGTAAGCACAAGAAACAATCATCAGTATTTCATAACCTTCACTGACGACTTTAGTCGGTATGGTTATGTATACTTAATGAAGTATAAATCTGAAGCTTTTGAGAAATTCTTAGAATTTCAAAAGGAGGTTGAGAACCAAACTGGTCACAAGATCAAAGCACTTCGATCTGATCGAGGAGGCGAATATCTTAGTGAAGAATTCCTTAATCATCTCAAAGGTAATGGGATTATCTCTCAGTGGACTCCTCCGGGAACTCCTCAGCTTAATGGAGTTTCTGAGAGAAGGAATCGAACCCTACTTGATATGGTTCGTTCCATGATGAGTTTCACTGACTTACCGCCTTCTTTCTGGGGTTATGCCCTAGAAAGTGCAGCAAAGATTTTGAATCTTGTTCCCTCTAAGTCAGTCCCTAAAACGCCCTATGAAATGTGGCATGGTAAAATCCCTAGTTATTCTTACTTAAGAATTTGGGGTTGTCCTGCTTACGTGAAGAGGACAGTGGGAGATAAGTTAGAATCTCGTTCTAACTTATGCTACTTTGTAGGTTATCCTAAGGAATCCATAGGATACTACTTCTATGATCAATCTGAACAAAAGGTGTTTGTTTCCAGAAATGCCACTTTTCTTGAGGAACCGTTCCTTAAAGAAAAGAAAGGCAAGATCATAGAATTAGAAGAAGTACAAAGTGACCCCATACCACCCACTGAAGAAACGTCCCACTCTGATCAACTACAACCAATCACGAATTTCGATACACATGTAAATCCTCCTCTAAGGCGTTCTGAACGTACTCCTAGACAGCCGGAGAGATGGTATGGATTCTTCCATGAAATCTCTCAAAAGGATAATGATCCTTTGACATATAAGGAGGCACTTTCAGATTCTGACTCTGAACAGTGGATAGAAGCCATGAAATCCGAAATGGATTCCATGAACTCCAACCAAGTTTGGACCTTGGTAGATTTGCCTGATGGGGTCAAACCCATAGGTTGCAAATGGATCTTTAAGAGAAAGCTTGGAGTTGATGGAAGCATTGCAGCCTACAAAGCAAGACTGGTTGCAAAAGGATTCACTCAGAGACCCGGCGTGGACTTTGACGAAACCTTTTCACCAGTTGCAATGCAAAAGTCCATTCGAATCATGCTTGCCATTGCTGCATATTATGACTATGAGATATGGCAAATGGATGTGAAAACTGCCTTTCTCAATGGTGACATTGACAAAGACATTTATATGGAGCAACCCATAGGTTTCACATTCAGTGGGAGTGAGCAAAAGGTTTGCAAACTCCAAAGGTCAATCTATGGATTGAAACAGGCTTCTAGGAATTGGAACATTCGATTTGATGAATCGGTCAAAGCGTTTGGCTTCATCCAAATTTCGAATGAGTCATGTGTGTATAGAAAGGAATTGGAGACCTCAGTGCAATTCTTAGTACTTTATGTTGATGACATCCTTCTTATTGGGAATTCGAAGGATGACATGAAAGTGACTAAGTTATGGTTATCGAACCAATTCGAGATGAAAGATCTTGGTGATGCGTCCTATATCCTTGGAATTAAAATCTATAGAGATAGATCTAGAAGGTTAATAGGACTATCACAGTCGATGTACATTGACAAAGTATTGAAGAGATTCAATATGGAGTCAGCAAAGGTTAAGAACCTTCCTATGAGTGTAGGAACATGTCTTTCAAAGAAGATGTGTCCTAAGACTAACCTTGAGAAGGAAAGAATGACTCATACACCTTATGCATCAGCAATAGGTAGCATAATGTATGCAATGTTATGTACTCGACCGGATGTGGCTTATGCACTTAGTGTAACAAGTCGTTTCCAATCTGACCCTGGAGATGGTCACTGGGCTGCCGTGAAGAATATTCTTAAGTACTTGAAAAGTACTAAAGATTTATTCTTAGTTTACGGAGGTCAGAAAGATCTTACTATCGAAGGATACTGCGATGCAAGCTTTGCATCTGACTTAGATGATTTTAAGTCAATGTCAGGATACATTTTCTGCCTAAACGGCGGAGCAGTGAGTTGGAAGAGTTCCAAGCAAACTACCACTGCTGATTCGACCACTGAGGCCGAATACTTAGCTGCAAATGATGCAGCTAAGGAAGGTGTTTGGATTAGAAACTTCATTCAAGAATTGAATGTTGTTCCTAGCATGAAAGACCCCATTACTGTGTTTTGTGACAACACTGGGGCGGTTGCTCAAGCAAGAGAACCAAGATCTCACCAACGGACCAAGCACATTATGAGGAAGTATCACCTAATCCGTGATATTATCAAAAGAGGAGATGTGCTAATTGAGAGGGTCACATCAGCAGAGAACGTGGCAGATCCACTTACTAAACCCCTTAGTCGAGAAGCTTTCCAAGGTCATCTTCAGAAGATGGGACTTAGAGTAGCTTTAGAATGGCTTTGACGGGCAAGTGGGAGATTGTTAGGAATAGTGCCCTAAAAAGCCGATTGTATATCCGCTTGGTGCTTTTCCTTATTGTAATCACAGACAATCTTTGAATGAAATAACGAATTGAGGCAACACTTCTTTATATGCTCTTGTTTGGTATGCGTTTACTTTAGCTGTGCATGTATGAGAACTCCCCTAATCCTGATGACTATAGGACTCTACCATTTAGGTGAAATGGTTCATGAAACGAGCCCTATATCACATAAGTCATGATTAGTAAAATACTCCAAGCCGATGAGTCCTACAGACAGTGGGAGTGTCAACCTGACTCCTCTAAGGCTTGCTTGTGGGATCACGCCCTTAAGAAGGACCACCTTGTTTCATGGAGGTGCAAAGTGTATAGTTGATACGTGCGTGATACATGAGGGTGCTTACTTTAATAAGTAAGTTCACTGAGGTGCCCCGTGTGAGAACATTCCTAAATGGGAAAGGAAGTTTCTATTTCAGGAAATGGAAACTTCCAGATTAGGAAATATCTCACGAGTCATTGATGTGATTAATTGATCCTTAGACTTGAGGTTCCTTGTCACTTTATGAGTTAACTCTGTAGTCTTAGGTATAAGCTTTAAAGGGTGTCGCCTTAGACAACTGATTCAAGGCTTATGCTGGGGCTGCACAAGTGATTCATGAAAGTGAATGAGAATCAAGAAAGGACCTACACTTGCATTTGCAAGGTGATCTCTTATTGTGTAAGTCATTCATATGCCATATGGAGTCCTTGGCCAAGGCAGTAGATCAAGACATCAAGAAAAGGGTTTCTTGGATTGAGATCAAATGGATATGAAATGCACTTAGCTTTAAGACCGGATTATTAGGGTTCTGATTATTCCCTTGCCCTAGATCTTGGTTGAGAGATAGTAAGTAGGAGGATTGTATCTCACATGATTCAATGACTTAAAGGTTCTGTCGAATCCGAACATTCCAATTCAGCTAGGGGTTAAACACCTGTTGCTAGACTATGGTCGTTTAATCTGTGGACTGATTAATTAATTAGTGAATTAATTAATTGGGGTCACTGCTAATTGAATTGAGAACCTAGAGGGTCACACACAACAACTTGGTTACATGAGTTGAGGCTTGAAAATGATTAAACGAGTTAATCGGACCAAGAGGGTTCCACACGTGTGAATTCACACGTGTGGATCACGTGAGTGACACGTGTCACTGTGACACGTGTCACACACGTGTATATATATATATATATATTATATATATATTAAATAATTAATTAGTTAATTATTTAATAGACTTTGGTTTAATTTTGAATTAAAAAGAAAGTCTAATTTTGGAGAAAATAATCTAGTTAATTAATTATGAATTAATTAATTAGATAAAATAAGTTATTTATTTTATAATAAATAAAGTATAAAATTATCCAAAAATAGTTTGGATATTTTTAAGCTCTCTTCAAAGTTGACTAGAATTAGAATTCAAAGTCAAGGTTGAAAATACTTGATCCTCAAGTAATAGGAGAGAGGGACCAAAATCCTAGCCCATAAAGGACTAGGAATTTCGGCACCCCCTTGCCTATATATAGGGGAGCTCGAGCTCCCCTTTAGAGCTAATAGACAATTCTTGGTTCATGTGTTGAACACCTTCCTTTCTCCAAGATTAAATTAAACCCTAGGTTAAGCCCAAACACTAACTAGAGAACTAGCATCCTTACTAGTTAGATTGTGATCAAGTTGGTGGACTTTCTCTAGAGACTTCAAGTTAGAAGTTTGAAGATTCGAGCTTTACCAAGGAGAGGGGATCAAGCCGCGTGAAGAGCGTTCTTGGGTGGCTTGAAACGCTTCAAGAAAGAATAAAAGAAAAGTAAGTTTTCTATCTTTACGAATTTGGTTACACGATTGCGAGTCCTAGATCCTTTTGTTGGGAAAAATTTTTAAATTCCGCTGCTTTCTGATTCGTGTTTTCCAACAGTTACATGCGTTCCAAGGGCGGGGCAAGCGCTCCCCTTGAAGTGTCTCCAGGGTGTAAGTGTTATTAGCTCTGAGTTGTATGACCTTGAATGGGCCTTCCCAATTGGGGTCCAATTTCCCCACGTGCTTGGATACTTCCACTTTCTTCAAAACCAAGTCTCCCAGCTGGAAAGTTCTTTCCTTCACACGCTTGTTGTACTGTTGGGCCACAGAGGCTTTATAGTGGTGGATCTTAGCCCATGCTTTGTCTCTTCTTTCATCCAGCAAATCCAATTCCAAGCCTCTGTTGCCCTCGTTGAGCTGAGGCTCGAAATAGCCGACGCGAGCGGATTCATTTACTATCTCCGCTGGTATCATTGCTTCTGATCCATAAACGAGCGCATAAGGTGTTTCTCCAGTGGCCGCTCGTGGGGTGGTGCGGTAAGCCCAAAGCGCTCCTTGCAGCTCCTCAGCCCACTCACTTTTCTTGCTCTCAAGCATGGTTTTCAGATGCTGCAAGATGATCCTGTTGGTAACTTCTGCTTGTCCATTAGCTTGAGGGTGACCTACAGAGGTAAACCGCTGCTCGATCCCCAACTCAGAACACCACTCTCGGGTGTCAGCTGCGATGAACTGAGATCCGTTGTCAGAAATGAGTACCCTCGGTATGCCATACCTGCAAATGATGTTTTTCCAAATGAAGTCCCTCACAACCTTGAAAGTAATTTTTGCAACTCCTTCGGCCTCGGCCCACTTGGTGAAGTAATCGACGGCTAAAATGACAAACTTCCTTTGTCCCGCAGCCATGGGCAAGGGGCCCACAATGTCTATTCCCCACTGGTCAAAAGGCCAAGAGACGTCTATTGGGACCATCTGTGCTGCTGGCAGTTGAGGGAGATTTGAATGAAATTGGCATTTGGGGCACTTCCTCGAAAATTCAATGGCATCTTGGAGAACCGTAGGCCAATAAAACCCACTTCTCAGAATCTTTTTTGCCAAGATACGCCCTCCGGAATGATTCCCGCAGCTTCCATTGTGGATGAGTTCGAGCGTCTCCTTCGCTTGTGAGGGTCTTAGGCATCTCATTGGGGGTCCCTGAAATGATTTTTTGAACAACCTCCCCTCGAGATCCAGAGCGAAACGAGGGGCCTTATTTCGGACTTTCCTGGCTTCCACCTTGTCTGCGGGAGTGATTCCATCCCTAAGGAAAATGACGATGTCGTCGAGCCAACAGGGCTCGTTCGGATCAATCATGGCGATCATCTTGGTGGTGGCCTTTTCCCTGATCAAAGGTTCCTCAGTTCTAAGGAACGTAACAGAACGTTCGGAAGTGCCTTCTAAGGCTGAAGCAAACTTCGACAGAGCGTCTGCGCGCTCGTTTTCTCCTCGCGGTACTTGAAGTAGATTAAATTCCTTGAATTTCCCAATGATCTCTCTAGCTTTCTTTAAGTACTGTACCATGGTGGTTTCTCGAGCCTCATAAGTTCCTTCAATCTGGCTCGCTATTAATTGTGAATCCACGTAAGTAGTGATTCTGGAGGCTCCATTCTGAAAAGCAATATTCAACCCTTGCACGAGGGCTTCATATTCTGCTTCGTTGTTAGTGACTTGGAAATCCAGCTTGATTGCAAAGTCTAGTTCGATCCCCTCGGGGTTTCTGAGGGCCACTCCTACTCCTCCCCCTTGAGAGGTTGAGGAACCATCTGTGTGCAGTACCCATAACCCCTCCTTCTCCGTAAGGATGGGCTCGAAACCAAAGCGTTCGGCCAGTAAATCCGCCACAACCTGAGCCTGTATCGCGGTCCTGGGCTCGAAGCATAGGTCAAACTGGCTCAATTCGATGGCCCACTTAATTAATCTGCCAGACACGTCCGGCTTGGAAAATACTTGCTTCAAGGGTTGGTCGGTGAGAACTGTTATGGAGTGTGCTTGAAAGTAAGGCCTTAACCTTCTTGAGGCATTAATAAGAGCGAACGCAAATTTCTCAATCTCCAGATATTTCTTTTCGGCTCCTTGCAAGGTTTTGCTCAGATAATACACGGGTAAATGTTTCCGTTCCCGCACAGCGATCAGAACCGCACTCGTGGCTCCTGGAGAAACGGAAAGATACATGAATAATCTCTCACCTTCGACGGGCTTAGTCAGCAGTGGTGCGCTCGATAAGTAAGCCTTCATATCCTGCAGCGCCCTTTCGCATTCCTCTGTCCAAGCAAAATTACGTGCGTTCCTCAAAATTTTGAAGAAGGGAAGGTTCCTGTCCGCCGAGCGCGAAATAAACCTGTTCAACGAGATGATTTTTCCCACTAGGACCTGTACTTCCCGCAAATTTCGAGGAGAAGGGATCTCTAAAATAGCCTTGATCTTCTCCGGATTGGCCTCAATTCCCCTCTGACTGACCATGTACCCTAGGAACTTTCCCCCTTGTACTCCAAAGGTGCACTTTGAGGGGTTCAACTTCATCCCATACTGACGCAAGATTGAAAAGGTGCGCTTGAGATCTTCCAAGTGGGAATCTTGGCGCTCGCTTTTGACAATCATATCATCCACATAAACCTCCATGGACCTCCCAATTTCCTCCTCAAACATCTTGTTAACGAGCCGTTGATATGTAGCTCCGGCGTTCTTAAGTCCAAAGGGCATGACTAGAAAGCAATACACTCCCAGATGGACGACGAACGAGGTTTTGGGGCGGTCTTCTGGGGCCATAAAAATCTGATAATATCCCTGGAAAGCATCCATCATGCTCATGAGCTCGCAGCCAGCGGTCGAATCCACCAATTGATCAATCCGGGGCAGCGGGTAAGGATCTTTAGGGCAGGCTTTGTTGAGATCTGTTAAATCATTGCACATGCACCATTTATTTGCGCTCTTGGGCACCAAGACGACGTTGCACAACCACTCCGGATACAAGATGGGCTCGATATATTGAGCCTCCAAGAGTTTACTGACTTCCTCTTCAAAGACTTTTTTCCGAAAGCCATGTACATCCCGCTTTTTCTGTTTGATGGGCTTGAAAGAGGGATCCACATTAAGCCTATGGACAATGACGCTCGGGTCAATTCCTGTGAGATCAGAGGCTTTCCACGCAAATACATCCTTGTTTTCCCTCAAAAAATCAATCATCATGATCTGAGAAGGCCCTGAGAGGTTTGAGCCTATCTGTGTAGTCTTATCCTTGTTTCCAGGCTCTAGCTCAATGGTAAGGAACTTTTCCGAGGGTTCGATCCTTACCTCGGGGCGAGGAAGTTCGAGCGCCCTCTTCTTTCCTATCAAACGGTCGCCGTGTGCCGTTTCACTCTCTCCCGGCTCGTCTCCTTCTGAGGACGATCCGCCAACGGTCCCTGGGGGGACATTCTCGAGGGGATTCTCCCCGTTGTCACCCTTCTTCTTTTTGTTCTTCTTCTTGTTCAATTTTGCCCTTTTCCGTGCGGGGCTGTCCTCGTCCAGATTGGGGAAATCCACTGACTTCTTGGTGGATCCAATTTGGAAGGTTTTCTCCGCTTTTGGCTTTCTGAGGGACAGCATGTAACATTCCCAAGCCTCTCGCACGTTGCACAGTACTTCTCCCACGCCCTCGGAAGTAGGGAATTTAATCTTCTGGTGGTAGGTGGAGATGATGGCTTTGAAATCCACGAGGGCAGGGCGCCCAATTATGATGTTATATGGAATGTCAATCTCCACTACCGCGTATGTCACCAAGAGCGTTTTGCGTTGAGGGGCCCGGCCGAATGAGGTAGCTAGGCGTATTTGCCCTCGTGGGACAACTTCTGAGCCTCCAAAGCCAATAAGGGTTGTTTTGAGAGGCTCGAGCGGGAGATCAACCTTCATTTTTAAGAATGTAGAGTAAGGAAAAACATTAACGGAGCTTCCACTATCTACCAATACCCGTTTTACAACATGATTATGAACATCTAAACTAACCACCATGGGACAATCTGAGGTTATACCTTCCCCATGGGGCGTTACAATATGTCCTAGATCCCTATCATCAAAGCCTACTACATCATTTTCTTTTGACCTCGGAGCGCTCGATCTCTGGATAGCGTAGATAGGCTTGGGCACTGTTGGGCGTTGGTTGTAGCTCCGGACGTACCTCCGTCGAGAGGCGTTTGAATCCCCCCCTGATGAGCCTCCTGCAATCATGTTTATGACTGCGAAGGGCTCGTTTTCTTGCTCAGGGGCTTTGCCTTTATTGTCGCGGCAGCTGCTGCTCTCAGGGGGTCCCCTACCCCTTGGGCTCCTTGAGCGGGAGGGGCTTCTCCTTCTCCTTCCGGCGCGCTCGTTGCATTGTTCATCATAACGCTCGAGCACCCGGACAAACTCCTTCAGGTGGCCCCCCGCGACGAGCCTTTGAATTTCCGCTTCCAACTGCCGGCACTCATCCGTGTCGTGCCCTCTCTGTTTGTGAAAGGCGCAGTACTTGTTCGAGCGCCTGAGCGAGTCTGTCTCTCTCATTTTGATGGGCCTTTTGAAGAGCTTCTTATCGGAGAGATTATAGACTTCTGAATTTGGCCTGGTGAGCGGAATTCGCTCGAATCGACGAGGGGATGGTGGCGACCTCTTGCGCTCTTGGTGGCGCTCCTTCTTGACGGCCACATCCCGTCCCCGCTCGTGATGAGGTCGCTCGTTCCTGGCCGGGCTGTGATGCCGGGGACCATTCGTCCCATACATATCTTCGAGCGCGAAGAATGGCTCGGCTATTTCTCTCAGGCCCATGAGGGTTCCAGGCCTCCTCTCCACGATGGCGTCAGCAAACTTTTTGCTCACATATTGTTTGTGATCCACAGCCTGAAAAAGCACTGGGATCAAGAAATCCATTGACGGCCTTTCCACCTGTAGGATCTCCTTATTGAAGCGGGCGAAGAATGAGCGCAGAGATTCGCTCTTGCCTTGCACTACGTTGTACAGGGCTGTGGGTGCGGTGACTGGCGCCTTCAAAGAATTGAAGTGGTTGAGGAAGGCATCGGCCAATTCTTCATACGAGTGGATCGAGCGCGGCGGCAGTCGCTTGTACCACTCTTGAGCCATTCCTACCAAGGAAGTGACAAACACTTTTGCCCAGTAATGGCTGGAATACTCGTAGAGGTGCATGAGATGCACAAAGTGATCCAAGTGTTCAGCTGGATCAGTAGTCCCGTCGTAACGGTTGATGGAGGTGGGGACTTTGGCCATGCCTGCTTGGGCCATCAGAACTTCCTCCACGAGGGGAGAACCCCTCGCCAATGGATGGTATTCATAGGTGCCGAAGTTTTCCTCCGGCTCTTTGCGGCGGGGGACCTTTGGTGGAGGGTCCCTGGTGCGGGTGCTTCTGGCGTCAACCCGTTCATCCCGACTATGGGAGATCTGAGTTGAGCGCCCTCGTGAAAGCTGTCCCACAATTTCCTTGAGACCCTGCGCGAGGATGTCAGGATTTACGTCTGCTTGCTTGTCCTTGTGGGCTCGTGAGCCCCTCCTGGAGACATGAGAGTCCCCTTCATTATCATTTACCCGTTCTGTGGGCTCCTTGTTTCGGCCCATGGAGGGACGCTCGTTGCCCTCCTGCGGCGGGGGCACTTCTTTGACTGGTGGTGGTGGTGGTTGTGCCCTCAGGACAGCCTGGGCTTCTCTGAGGGGAAAGTTTTGTTGTCCGCCCAAAGGGGCTGCAATTTGAGTGGCCTGCCCAGAGGGAAAGTACATGGAATGGAACCTTTCCCATGCCCCCTGAGCCGCCTGAACCTCACACTGGGCGTAGAGAGCCCTCAACTGTTGGGTGGTCAGTGGAGGTAACTCCACTCCTTCTATCTCCCTGGGGATGGCCACCGGGAGCTGGATCTGACCAGCTTGATATGGCGGGACCGGCGGCATCATAACAGATGGAGTGAGGGTGTACCCCGGTGGGGGCATCATGTAGCCCTGTAATCCTAGATTCATCTGGGGATGAACCCAGGGATTCTGCGCAAGCTGCGGAGGAGCAGAGAGAGAGGCTCCTCCAGCAGTGGAGGGAATCTGCGGTGCCGGCGGTGCGGATGGTAGCACAGAAGACTCTGCTTGTGGAGTCACTCCTGCGGCGGGAGGTGCTCCACCAGCGGCGACGGAAGGTGGTGGTGCTCCACCAGTAGCGGTAGATGGGATAACGATATTTGCATCCTGGGAGGTGTTATCTCCTCCTCCCACAACTCCAGATCTCGTGGCAACCATGACTGCTAAAGGTAAGGGGGTGCTTGCTTTTCAACCAACAAAAGAAAGGAAGAAGATGAAGAACTGGTTTCCCACAGACGGCGCCAAAAATGATGGGTCCGGGAATGGATGGGTCCGACTCCGATCACTTTACGATTTGTATTTTGTGGAGGAAACCACCGGAGCTTCGCCGGAAAGAGAGAAAGGGGTTCAACCTGTCGGGACAAGCACGAGGAAAGTCAGAAGGCCAAGCTGGGGGAACTGGGGGTGATACCCAGTTTGGCTCTCCGACGCTCAAGTCAGTTCGGTGTATGAAGAAATGTAAGTTCAGTCACAGTTGCAGAAGTGAAGAAAGCTTACCAATGTAGAAGATGACTTTGACTATTTATAGTTGAGGGTCAAGGGCCCTTTGGTCATTTGCCTCAAGTGGTCCTGGCCGAATGTTGCCCTAACACGTGGCGCTGTGAGAGAGAAACCTAGGAGGAATCTTCTGCAAAAGCGGCCAAAAGTTAGTGCTGGCAACAGTGGCAGGTGCGCGGGCATGTACGTTGTGTCAGAGAGCCATGTGGACGGTTGGTAACGAGGGCTTGAGAGCGCGCTCGTGTCAACCTGGAGTACTGGAAGCCAAGACATCCGCTGAGGGGAACGAAGGCTTCAGTTCAAAGGACGAGCCGATAGGGGAGGCCACTCTGAGGGAGTGTGACGCTCGAAGAGGGCTCCATTGGCACGTGGGTGTACTGATCCTTAAGTATGTAGGACGCTCGTTGGAGTGACAGCGCTCGTTGGTCTTAACTCCAGAAGGAGGATTGCGCTCGAGGAGCTTAGCGCTCGTGTGCTGACGGGTGTAGCCTTGGGGAGACAGATGTCATCATCTTGGTGATGCCACGTGTCCTGATGTGGGACAATCATATTTTGACCCCATCACTATATATTATGGTATTTAAAAAATTTAAAAATACTTATTTGAGTAAATATAGAACTCTTTAATAAATTAGAATTTGAACTCTTTCGATCTATAGACAACATATACAGTAACGAGGACTCTTTTTAAAATTACTTAATATAAGTTATATTATAAGATGTTACTATATAAATTTTAAAAATACTTATTTGAGTGAAAATAGTATCATTAGAATTAAGAGTCCTACCATCTAAAGATAATATATAGAGCATTATAAAAAGAACTCTTTCTAAAATTAATATATTAATTATAAATTACATTATAAATATTTATAAATTTAAAAATAAAATTAATAATATAAAAATAAATATTTACCGCATTTCACATAAATGTATATTTTTATTATTAAAATTTATTATGAGTCATTTTCATTTATAAGTAAAAAAGATATCATTTAATTGTACAAATAAAAATAAAGAGAAAATATATGAAACTATTAAAAAGTGTGAAAATAAATTTGATTGATAGAGACACGTACAAAAATAAAAAACAAAAAAGTAGATAAAATTTTGAAATGAAAAAAGAAATACATACTTAAATAGTTAAATAAGAGATTAGATATATTATAATAGACAACATTTTAATAAATTTTAAAAATTTGTTACTAATTCAAAAGAATATTTCACATACCGAAATTACAGGTCTAACCAAAGTTACTTAAAATTAAGAAATCTCAAAAGAGTCAACGTGTACGCATAAAAACAAGATATATTTTAATTTATAATTATTTTTTTTATTATTCAATTAAACATTCCTTTAATTTTTTTTAATATAAATATACTCTTTTAACCATTTATACTACAGACATAAATGATAAAAAAAAAACTAAAATTAATCTTAAATAATACTCATTAGAAAATATATATAAGAAAAAAATAAAAAATAAAAATAAAAGGGAGAAATAAAACAATTATATAAGGGATAATTATTTTTAAAAAATACAAAAATTAAAAGTCAATTCAAATAATTAATTTAAGAGTCAAGAGTTATTAAAAATACTATAGATAAATATTTTTGATATGATTTGTGCTAAACTTTTTACTTGCGATAAGTAATAAAAAAAAAAAATTAAATTATACAATTAAAATAAATAAACACATACAAAATATAAATATATTGGATACCATAGAAGCACGGAGAAGTCAAATGGGTGAAACAAAAGAAAAATTAAAAGTTAAAATTAGGTTAAACTAAAGACTCTGCACCAACTGTCAGTTGGCTCAAGTGGATAAGGGTTTAAATTCACTTAAGTAAGGTCATGGGTTCGAACCTTGTGAATGTAAAAAACTACGTTGGGAAATATCTCCGTGAAAAACCCTTCATTGCCTCGGTAGATTAGTGTGACAAGCGTCTTTAGTACCTCGGGAGATTAGTCTCTCAATCAATTGGTATGATGCACAGAACTCAATTGGGTGGAGGGAAACTCTAAGAGATAATTAGTCTCTCACCTATGATGCACGGATACGGACACAACACGAGACGGATACGGTGACACGGACTTTTTCTTAAATTTTCCATTGAAGAGTGTCCGATATGAATGTCCGACACGACACGATAAGGAAAAATGATATTTGTGTTTGTGCATCATAGTCTCTCGCTCAATTGAGTGGAGGGAAACTCTGAGGGATAAAAAAAATAAACTCTGCAAAAAATTTTGTTGCAAATTTGCAATTTAGACCAATATTAATTCCTATTAAGTTTATTACTTTACTAATAATATAAATACTTATTGAATTTATATTCATAGTTTTTATTGTATTTATTTACTAAAATTAATGTATAAGATAATATAAAGAATAATATTTTATTTTATGTGAAGATGTACTTGTGCTACTTTAATATAGTATTATACATTTGATTAAAAAAAAACTCATAAATTAAATTATATTAAATAAAAATAGAAAATGTAGAAAATGAATTTACTAAAAGAGAGTAAGTGTATAAAGAAGGGAGGAATAGAGATGTCAAAAAATATGTATATTTGTAAAAAAGTGAAGTGAGATAGAACATAATTACAAAGATATTAATACATTAATATAATTAAATTATTTCTACAGTTCCCATATTATATTGATCTAAAATTAGTTGTTTTAAATATTTTGTAAGTGTATAAGCTGTTAAATTTTATTATATTAAACTTAAATAATATATTTTGAAAGTATTCCTTTTAATGTTGACTTGTATGTTAAAGTAAACTCTCACATTATATATATATAATATTAAAAATAAATATTTGGTAACATGATATAATTGAATTAGACCATGTAGCGCGTCCTAATGGAAACCACGTGGACCCTAAGTCCATCATGGCGAACCATGAAGGACTACATGGACTTCAACCTTTGAGGTCAAACTCCATGGCAAAGTTATATTGGCCAAGAAATGACCCACATATGAGGTCATTGAATCGACGAGTTGAAGCAAATGGGTCAAACAATAAAAGTCAGCTAAACAACCTCCAGATGGATCAACATAAGAGAAGTCATGAGGTTCATTCAGTAGCTAAGCAGGCAAATTGGCTAAAGTCTAAAGGCAAAATAAGGCCCTATTGACCAAACCCTAGGCCGAGAGGTCGATAAAATATTATGAGCTAAAATACTATATACCAATGAAGAAAGTATACTTAGTAACAGATTATGAGATACACATTTAATAAAATAATCTTAGTTTGTGTTAGATTGCATTGTGTCCTATTGGATTGAATATGTATTGTTTTAATATAAATTTAATGAGATTGTATTAGAATAAATAATATAAATGTCAAAGAACAAAATTTCTATTATCAAACGAAACATATTGTCATTATTTATAAATGCACAAATAATCATGTTTAAGAAAAAATGAAGCATTAATAAATGTGTTAATCTTCTTTTGCACCCAACGTTTGGGTTTTTTTTTTTTTTTTTTTGCACTTTAGTACCCAACCTTTGAATTTTTACACTTTATTACTCAACCTTTGAATTTTGTTGCACTTATGTGCCCATTATCAGACGTGTCATTTTCTTATTAGTCGGTTGGGTACACATGTCATTTCCTTATTGGTCAGGGGCACTTAAATGCAACAAAATTCAAAAATTGGGAACTAAAGTACAAAAATATCGAAAGATTGGGGTACAAAAGAAGAATAACCCTTAATAAATTATAGATATAATCATACATAGTGGTATCTGATGACATTAATGTTGAGTGAGTGATCAACAAATAGACAATAACAAGAGTTTGTCGAAAGAATAAAAAATAAAGACGACTGGACAGAGTGCTACTATGTTGGTGGTTCAGAGAGAGAGAAAGGTGCCAAGGAAGAATCGTAGTATGAAGTTACAGAGTTGGAAGAGAACTTATATAAAACCTAGAAGACAATTAGTGCATATTATCAATACGAATTTTATGTTATATTCAGTAAATCAATAAAAATAAATAGTTTTTTGTTAATTGTGACACCCCGACTCCGCGACCGTACAGGTATGACGTATATGCGCAGTTTAATTTATTTTAATTTCATATTCAATTGATGCATTTAATTGATTTATATTTTATTATTTGAAATTTTTATATGAAATATTTGAATTATATGTTGAAATTTGCCTCAAGTGATTCATGATATGAATTTTATGAATTTATGATATGTGAATTTAATTCTCGAACAAGCTAATTTCGTAAATTATGTGATTTATTTGAGTTAAGGACTTAATTGTGTGATTTTAATTAATTTTGGACTTAATTGAAAAATAGCCTTTTTATTAAAATTTTAATTATTTCTACTACGTTTAAAATTATATTTTTATTTTGTTTATTTTTATTTATTATTTCTTGAATTTGAATTTTATTATTGGAATGACATGCTCTTCTGTTGAAATGTGATGCGTTCGTGTTCGATTTGAGATCGAAATTTCGTGCCGTTTTAATATGTTGGAGTTTTATGAGTCGTGAACTTGAATACGTGCTCATTATGTGTTTTCGGGTTTATTTGTTGGGTTTTCGGGACTCGTTTTGTTGGAGTAACCTAAAGGAGGCTAACATGTACTTAGCGCACCTTGGGTTCCTGGCAGTGTATCTTGAGCTCGGGAATTCGGATTCGAATTTCGTCGCCTCCGCTGAACTCGTTTCGACGATTCGAGTGCAATGGAACAGGCCCTGTAATTTTCCGACCTCATTTGATACCCCGAAATCAGCCCGTAACTTTGTCTCGCTCTCATATGACCACCTTTCACCATTTTGCACATAAGTCCCTCAATTCTTGACCAATTACCCTCAAACCTGGACCCACATGACTCCAACTCAATACTCTATCATCCATCTCTCCTTTATTTCGTTCCACACAAGACAAGGGAGAGATTTTCAGCTCTTTTTGGAGAACAAGAACAAATCCCGTCACTATTCACCAAGTTGAGATTTTGAGCTCCAATCTCATTTTTCCTCCATCATCTTCAAGGGGTAAGCTTATATTTGATATGTACATGCTTAAGTAATCATTTTCATCCAAGAATTTCAGATTTTGAGCCATTATTGATTGAGACATGATATATGAAGTGAATAGTAAGGGTTATGTGAATATATGAACTCATATGATCTTCCTTGAGTTATTTCCTGAATTGATGCATGAAATATGACTACATGAGCTTTATTTATGAATATATCAACCTAATTTTGTTGGTAGTTGGTTGTATGATAAGTTGTCATTAATGCACTTGAGTTTTATTTCATATAAACTTGGAATTGGGTTGATGTTTGGAACTGCTGCTGCGTGCCCGCTGCTGCGTGTGAGTTGAGGGCTGATTTGCTGCGTTTTCTTGCACTTTCTTGTTGTAATTTTTGCTGTTATCTTATTTGCTTTGCTGCTGTTCCTTCCCCTGCATTTTGTACTGCTGCTGCTGGGTTTTTTTTTGAGATGAAAAGCTGCGTCAGGGGTGTTATGCTGTTTCCTCGCGACTGAACTGTCTCCCCGGCCGGGGAGATTTTCTTCAAGAAAAGTACCCGGCCGGGTACGTGATGCAGAATGTTTCTGCATCAGCTGTACCCGGGAGGGTAATTTTATAAAGGAAATCTCCCCTGGGCGGGGAGATGAAACTGCAGCAGTGTATGTTCTTTTGTTTTCCTTTAATGCATGAACTTCTTTTGTTTTCTTTTGCATGGTAGTTCACGTGAGGAATGCATGGTTTGCTAAGTTGAATTGTGCATGAACTTTGCATGAACTTTACATGCATGAATATAATTTTAAAGCTTAAGGCATTATGGGACGTGTATATATATATATATATATATATATATATATATATATATATATATATATATATGTTTAATTAAATGAAATTTAAGTGCTTTAATTTAATATTTTTAAATTAATTGTGATCCTATGATTTTATATGAATTCTTATGTATGACATGTGTAATCTAAATTTGATTTTTATGATTTAAATTAGTTGTTATATTTTAGAAATTACGTTTATGAATTCATTTGATACGTTTTATACGAGCTATGAACTTAAATGACCTAAATGTTACATTCTTGAATTTCATGTGCATTCATTTCATACATATGCATTTCCGAGCGTCTAAGTGGTACATATTTGAGTCTAAGTCTCGGGTCTTGCGTTCTTTTGTTTCAGAGCCTCTTCAGGAAGTTAAAGAGCCCGAGGTTTAGGTGTCCGGTTGCTTCTTTTGTCCGATTTTCACTCCGCTTCCACTTCAAGGTGAGGGTTAGGATCTTTCCTTTTAGATAAGTGACCTATGGCCTTTATGTTATTGATTTCCTATCCCGCATGTGGCTATATATGTATTATATGATTAAATACGAATGCTTATGATACGTTTATGATTTTATAAATCCTCTTTACGAATTTATGAAAATGGTATAAATATGGGCGTATATGAGCTTATGATTTTGAATCCCTTGTACGTTTCCTTTATGATCTAGCGAGTTGTGCCCTGAAAGATGGGATTATGGTTTGATTTCGAATTCTTGGGCCCCGGAGGTGTGGGTAAGGGAGACCCGGTGTGGCCGTTGGGGTCACCGGTTATCACCCCTGTGCACACGCTCCTTTGAAGTTCCAACGCGCGACTCTGAGGGAGATGGAGAAGGCGTGGTTCTTTGAGCCCTCGGTGAATAACCGGGGAAGGCATATCGTGGGTTAGCTACCCCGTATGTATATAGAATCCATATGGGTGGAGAGGGTTTGATTCCCGATCACCAAGGCGTTGAGGAGTTATGAATTTATGAATTCTTATGTATTTATGATTTGTATGAGGAGTTGAGGAGGTCCGTACTCGACGGACGTTTATGTTTCCTTTTATGCTTTGGTGGTTGTGAAACGAGTTAGGATTTCCTTTGTATTATATGTATGTTTTAAAAATGATTTGGTATGTAAAACCCTTGCTCGATTCATGATCGACCCCTTTTGATTATATGTTATGCTCTATATGTATTTATGGTGTGGGTGTGCGTTAGCCCCCCTCACTCAGTCGAGAGATAGAAACCCCAGACTTAAAGCATCATAATTAATACATACGTACCAAGTCTTCCTTTCTGCTACACATGGCCATGCAACCAGTTGTGTAGTTGCCCTTCAACCACAATCCAGAAACGAAGGCATACGTGTCACAGCCCAGGTCGTGAGCTTATTGGCTGTGTTATTAACTGTGAAGTGTTGGCCTAGCCTTAAACGGGATCGTACTCTGCTCTTTGGTTTGCGAGGATGACAGTCATACGCTATGTAATTTAAGATTTTCATCTGGCCATTTAGCGATATATCTTGGATTTCAACACTGCCATTTTGCCAAAACAACTTGGGAGAGTCGGATGTTTCCTTGCAAACCATCCAGAAACTCCGGCTTTTGTAGCAATCTTCTGAGGTACCGAAAGGAAATGGGATGCTTATGTTGCCACAATGATCAGTGCATTTGGGCTTCGCTATCTGTAAATCTTGAGATGTTGATGCTGTTGTAGTGCAAATTAGTGTTGGTTTCGTGGTGAGCATGATGATCAGAAGAGTTGCTAGGTTCTTGAATGGGGTTTGCAGCAAATGAAACCCCATGATTATTGAACTTAATCTGCTAAAAGAAGAATTAAGCTTAAGAGTAGAAAGACGGTTTTCTCAAACAAAAAGATGTACATTTAAGAAGGTTGGGTGGAGTTGTAAAGATCATTGACATGGATCAAGTCTTCAAACAAGTTGAAGTATACTGTACAAGTTTTGGTTGCATATTTGGTCGAGGGTGGTCAATGTGATGATGTGGTGCAACACGTCAAGCCCTGAGTGGTGGAAAAGGAGGCGACATGTCAAGCCGGGATTGTATATACATCAATATACATTACAATCTAGAGATAATAAAATGTATATATAACAAGATCAAATGTAATAATTTGTAATTATTTATCATTTTTTATATAAGTATTAAGAAATTGTGATAGAGCGATGATTAAATTTATCATATATATGTAATTAATTTATAATTAAGTTTCATTAAATATTTTAAACTTGTAGATATTGTATATATTCTATACTAATGGTAATATCTATAAAAAAGCTAGACAAGTTGGTCGACCAAAATTTGTAACGGGTAATATGCACTGAAACCAACATGATTGGAGACTGGCATATGAAGTCTGCTGCAAACGTCCGGCATCAGAGGATCCTCTTTCTGTTAGAATGAAATACACGTATGAGTTATGACTGTATGAGGGTAATTAATAGGCCAACTTCGATTTTTCCTAGTATGGGCACGCTTACACTCAAACCAATGACAAATATTAGGAAAGTTAAATTAATGTGCTCTTCTGGATAGTATATATTTATGCATATTAGTGTCTATAACCAAATTAAAATAAATAAGCTTACATTATAATTTATATGTATGGCGTGGTAATTCAACATATCATGTGGTGTCTGACGTGTTTAGTCTCCCAAAGTGAAAGTCCAATATGTGGGTGGAAACCACTTGGGAGTGTGATGTCAGCAGTAATTGAACAATTGTAGCTTGATGTAAACAGCGCCTAGGGGTGCATTATCATATGTAATTAATTACTAATTAAGTTAATCAAATATTTTAAACTTTTACATGTTGATATTGTATATATTCTATACAAATAATCAATGAAACCGCTAGCCAATTTGGCTGTGAAGCTGGCAAACCATATTTTAATCCATGTGGCATCCCGGCAAATGATTGGTTATACCTCGTTAGATCGTAAACTATTAAGAAAGCACACAACTTGGTGGCAAAAACTAAAGCAAATCTATTGGAATATTTAACACGCGAGTAGATATTTATGTTTCTGCCTAATTAAAAGTCTTCTTTGTTAACCAATTAGAACAAATTATATATAACATAAACAAGTGGTTGTTTTCGTTTATTATCTATACTATATTATATTTGAAAACCATGTTTGACTTTTTTTTGTGTATTTTTGCTGATGTGTAATTTTATTGTTTTTTTTAGGTTTTAAATTAGATAGAAAAAATATGATTGACTAATTTTTATTTTGTATAATATTTTTATTATTTTGACTTTCCATTTATTAATTGGATTATTAAAGATATATGCATGTTATATGGGTTTGCACCCACAATTAAGGGTAATTAATTGACATCCATCCCATAATTGGGTTGATGTTTACTACCATTATATTACAATTAACCGAGACTTGGGCTTATAAAATTTGAATTGAGATCTTTTACAAATAGAGTGGTGCATCTATTCCGAGATAATTAATACTATGATTACTAGGGTTAACAAAACTTATAGAATGTTAAATTGTGCTTCGAATTCTTGGTGAGACAATTCAAGTTTGAAATCCCTGACGAGGCTGAGAAAGTTCAAAAGATTTGTGTGTGATTCAATCTCTTAAGGTACGAATTATTTTTGCTTTCATAACTTATCCTATTTGAGATTTTAAAAATATGGTTATGCAACAAGCGAATGTATTCAAAGCTTAATTAATCGTATCAGTTGAATCTTACATTTTGAATTAATTACTTTTAGCATATCAAGTAACAATTAGTTCCTTGATGGAACTGACGAAGTTTGAAATTTTTTGCGAGGTTAATGAAATTTAAAGAAGATCCCAATTCAAACTCAATCTCATATCCATAAAAAAAAAAAACTATAACAAAACCTATTATTATTAGGTTTTGGTTTAAGTTTAATTGTATTAATTTAATCTTATATTTTGAATTTATTAGTTTTAGAATATTGGTACTTTTAATTCGATTATAATTTGTTAATAAATTATAAATACCTCATATTTTTTGTTGTCGGGAGTTAAATTTTTTTTTTTTTAATTTTGTTTGAGGTTTTGGACTAATGTATTCACACTATTGCATCAGTGTATCGTGAGCTCTATGCCATTTAATGGTAGTAACCACCCAATACTAATTTTGATAAGATTTTTATATCTCAATTGTTAAATAATGATGTATTTGAAAAGTTTTGATGACGGTAGTGGTTCGTATAGGTCAATTTAAAAAGGTTTAACAATAATGTACATAACATAATAGCCTATTATTAAGTTCATTAATTAGTTTAGTGCTACATATCAAAATTTTAACTAAAAAAATATATTAAACGATATATACAGTAAGTGATGGTATTGGTTGATGCAGGATAAAATGAACAACAATCAAATCGGCTACAAGCTTGCACGATTGAATAGAAAGAAAGAGTTATATATTAAACGACATGGAGGAGTAAATGATGGTTTAGTGGCCGAACGTTTGGCATGATTGCAGACAGAATATCAATTTTTGTCGGGACTCCATAATAATTCTTCAAACACAGTACGAGATTCTAATATCTATAGCCCACCATCAAGAGGCAGGCGAGCAGCCCGAGGAACATCGGCACGTTCAAGAACGCGTTCAAGACGAGGATCAACATCGCACACAACTGATTTTGTAGCGCCCTGAGCTAAGTGACGCCACATCCCCCGCACCGAGGCTCAACCCGCATACGAAATAGGGAAATCCGTACACGTGCCAAACTCACGGCGAACGGGAGACTCACTCACTCCCTGGCTAGGCGGAACCTATGACAACCAAAACGCAAAGTGCGCGAAACAGATACACATGCGGAAGCGATTAACGGATCAACATAAACTAGTCAAATAGCATAAAGGCCGCACTGGCCACAAGTATCCAAAATATCCTCAACACCGTCCTCATGTAATCCTAAGTCCCACCAAGGACTAGCGCTATCAGACACTCTCGACACGTATATACAAGTACCATCATGAACAAAACGATATTTCCAAGTATATAAAAGTATACCAATGTATGCATATACAAGTCGAATAGATGAAATGAGCTAGACTCTAAATTGAAAGACCACGACTTCACGTTAACTCCGCCTAGCTCAACACTTGTACCTGCAGTCAACGCCCAAAGGAGGAATCAGTCCAAGACTGGTGAGGTGAAAGATAATAATATAAGGGGGTATAAGCTCACTCAATAACAATAACCATAACTCACGCACACAAAAACCATTTCAATTGCTCGGCGAGATACGAGCCATTCCTCAACCCTTACTCCCACTCAAATACAATTTTAAATCATAACAATAATAAAACAATCCAACCTTCACGCCCACTCATGATGGAAGAGAGGTATACGTTTCTCTAACCATCCACTACCTCACTGCATTAAGGCGTGGGTGCATGACTCCCAACGCCCTCTTCGGGGGGGTAAACCCGCCACGGCATAGAACCCTATAGTCCCACTACCTCCAGTGGTGTTCGAGGATCCCGTATCACTATGGGGATCATGCAATTGGATTCCCGTCGGCCCTTGCTTCCCCGGTTCACCTCATACACAATCCCCGGGCCCACAATAACACTTACCCCATGAGCGTCCTCATAGAGACAATCAATTCCATTTATCTCGCTAAAATATTTCATTTGTTACACTTAAGTAAAACACTTTGCACTTGACTCACGCGTGAAAACATTTGGGTAAATATCCCATAAATACACTTATCACTTTATGAAAATAGTTTTAATTGGATATAACAATCAATAACCCTTGCACATATCTATGTGTATAATATATGTATAATAGAATCGCATGCAGGATGAGAAAACAACATCACTCGGGGTTAAGGTCATATCCGCTTTCGACGCCCGTCGCGGTGGGGATTGACCGTATTGAAAGATTGTTAAAGAAACCTCACCTTGGACTTGTAGAAAGGACAAAAGCCAAAAAGAGAGAAGTTATGTACGTCTACCCCTCCGCTGGTGGATCACCTGAGTCAAAGACACAATCTAGAATGAATCACGACTCAATGAACCACACAAGAGACGCACGGCTTATGTTTGATAATGATTAAATGAAATAAAGATGAAATATGAATGCAACATGTTTGCATGATTCACATTTAAATGTAAAGTAAGCAAATAAGAGTTATTAGATCATAATTAGCCGGCCTCAATTCATAATAGATACAAAGTAAACAAAATCAAAGTCCATCACTTATAAAGTTGTTTGTGCAGAAACTTTCAGCACGTACATATCGTAGAAGAATCGTCATAACTTATTGCTCAGGAAGTATTTTAACGAACCGCAAAATTCCTAGTAAACTAGACATACAAATCTATCAAATGGTATAGGCCTTACTCCCTGTATGTTTCTGTAAAATTACAGAATTTTGATCAAATTTGACATGAAACCGAAATTTGCCTGCAGCAACACGTTTTAAAGAAAATTATGTTTACCATATCAAACGAGGTCGAAAAATTCTGAATTTTTATAGGCACACTCCAGACACATATAAGAGCACCCCTGTAAAACAGTTTTGAAAAATTCGAAGGTTTACTACTTCTGCTCAAGCTGGTAATCCAGATCGAGAAACAGGGGACAGCAGGGCGTTCCGTAATTTTTTCGGGGTATCAAATGAACTCGGATTAACATAAAATTGGACAGACATAAACCTTAATATGCTAAGATTATCCAGTTACAACAGTTTTACAAAATTCAAAGGTTTAGTCCTTCTGATCAGTCTGAACTTTCAGCTTCAAAAACAGGGCAAAAGAAAAAGTGACGGCAGTGTCTTTCGGGATTTTTTCGAGGTATCAAACGGACTCGGATGAACACGAATTTTTACGGAGAGAAACTTGAATATGTAAGGAATATCCAGTTAAAACAGTTTTGAAAAATAAGGTCGTATGTGTTCGGAATTTATGTCCGAAGTCACTGCACAAATCATGACAGCACCATAATTTCATACATACATCATTTCCAAACCTTAATATCATGCAACTCACACGGCTTCAGACTATTTGGCATTAAAAGTAGCAGATTTCATAACTCTAACAAGCTATGATTCATAAATTTAACTACGACAATTGACAGATTCATTCAAGACAATGGCTGCTTAACTCTAGGATGCAAGGTTTTAAGATTTTCATGTTTTGCTAACTTCCAGCACGTCTTAGATCATTCTCAGCTCATAAAACTCATTTATCATGATCAAATATTATCAATTCTAACATATATTTGCAGGAACTTCATCACTCTATCATGTTTAAATCTACCCGCACATATATAACATATATACACGCCATATCAGCTTTTACGTGGAAAAAGAAATGCTAAAGTAGATTGCTACCTGTTGTAGCTGCTGAAATTCGAGAGAAGGGAGAGCTAGCTAAGTGCTGCTGTTCGTGGTGTGTGTGATGGAGGGAAGAGAGGAAGATGATGGTGAAGTAGGGTGGTCCGTGGTGCTTTGTATGTGTCGTGAAAGATGGCCAAGCATGAAGATGAGAAAATGGAATTGTTTTGTTCTCCTTTGTCTGATCAAATGCAAGGCTTGTTGAGGAATTCATTTAAAAATCAAAAGGGGCACGTGTAGTCCAAAGGAAAGGAATCAGCAATTCTTCATGTTAAATTGCAATTGAACCCCTTTTTAAATTAGATTGAAGCAATTCTTACCTCCAATTTTGTGGATGAAATCAATTAGGTGCAATTAGTTTTTCTTTCTTTATTTATTTGCCGAATTATGCAAACATTTTTACTTTTGCACATAATCCACCAAATTAAGTTTTGTTAAATAATTAGGGATACGGATTATAAGTGGCGAAAACAAGAAATTAAACTCTCACGTATCATATACCTAATTTACGAAAAAGCGGGGCGTCACAACCTCCCCCCCTTAAAAGAATCTGGTCCCCAGATTCCTTGCTCTGGCGGGAATAACTCTGGATGGAACTTTCTTATCTTGTCCTCAGTTTCCCAAGTGGCTTCTTCTGATTTATCGCTCCTCCACAAGACCTTCACCAAGGAAATTCGTCGGTTTCTCAATTCTTGAAATTTTCTATCCAATATTCTCACCGGTTTCTGAACAAAAGTCAAATCTGATTCAAGTTCCGCTTCTTCAACGGGGAGGATTGCTGAGTCGTCCGGATAGTACTTCCGAAGTTGAGAAATATGAAAGACGTTATGTATTCCAGTAAGATTTGGCGGTAGGTCCAATCGATAAGCTGTTTCACCAACTCTTTCCAAGATCTCAAAAGGACCTATGTAACGAGGGTTCAACTTTCCTCCCTTGCCGATTCGAGTAAATCCTTTCCTCGGGGATGCCTTCAAGAACACCCTATCCCCGACTTCAAACTCCAAATTACGTCGTCTTCTATCGGCGTAGCTTTTCTGTCGATCTTGGGCTGCTTTCATTCTTTGTTGGATAATCTGGACCTTGTCAATTGCTTCTTGAATGAATTTTGGTGGCAACCCTCTTTTAACTCCATCTTTTGTCCAACGCCAATCCTCAAGATCCCAAAACAAGGGGGATCTACACTTCCTTCCATACAACGCCTCGTATGGAGCCATCCCGATCGATGCTTGATAGCTGTTGTTATAAGCAAATTCGATCAGGGGAATCTGTTGGTTCCAACTATTATGGAAATCCAAAGCACAAGCTCGCAGCATATCTTCAAGATATTTAATCAACCTTTCGGATTGACCGTCTGTTTGAGGATGTGAGGCGGTGCTAAAATTCAACTTTGTCCCCAAATAGCTTTGAAGATCTTTCCACAACTTCGAAGTGAATCTAGGATCTCGATCGGAGACTATGCTGGACGGAATTCCATGCAATCGAATGATCTCACGATTATATTGTTCGGCCAACTTACTAACTTTATCGGACATTCGGATCGGAAGAAAGTGAGCAGACTTCGTCAAACGGTCGATCACAACCCAAATACCATCATAGCCGCCTTTCACCTTCGGTAAACCGGATACAAAATCCATTGTCACCTGCTCCCATTTCCAAGTAGGGATAGGCAATGGTTGTAGAAGTCCCGCCGGTTTTTGATGTTCAGCTTTCACTTGTTGACACGTTCGACATTTTCTTACAAAATCCGCGACATTTCTCTTCATTCCATGCCACCAATACACCCCTTTTAGGTCTCGATACATCTTGTTGCCTCCCGGGTGTACGGTGTATGCAGACTTGTGTGCCTCTTCAAGAACCAGGCGTTGTAGCCCTTTAGGCACGCAAATACGAGTTTTGTACCGAAAAATCCCCATATCATCGAATCCAAACTTGGATTCCGGATTATCTCTAGCTCTCTGAACTTGTTTCTGAATCCATTCATCAATTTCTTGAGCATCTCGAATTCTTTGAGCTAAATCAGGCTGAATCGAGATGTTGGCCACTCTCGGTCTTGAAATAAGAACCTCAAATCCTGAACTCCCTTCTCCAACTTCCACATGAGCCATACTAGCCTTCCGACTCAAAGCATCGGCAACCGCATTTGCCTTACCCGGATGGTAGCGAATGGTACAATCATAGTCTTCAAGGAACTCCATCCACCTTCTTTGTCTCATATTAAGCTCCTTTTGAGTAAATAGATGTTGAAGACTTTTATGATCAGAGAAGACCTCAAAAGTGACACCATAGAGATAGTGTCGCCACTTTAACAATGCAAAAATAATAGCAGCCAACTCGAGGTCGTGAGTGGGGTAGTTTTGCTCATGAACCTTTAACTTACGTGAGGCATAGGCAATTACCTTTCCGTGTTGCATAAGAACGCATCCCAGGCCCTGCTTGGATGCATCTGTATAAACTGCATACCCTTCAGTGCCCTCGGGTAGGGTTAACACTGGTGCCGTAGTCAAGAGCTCCTTCAACCGTTGAAAGCTTGCTTTACATTTATCATCCCACTCAAACTTTGACTCTTTCTTAGTCAAGCGAGTAAGCGGTCCCGCAATCTTCGAGAAATCTTTCACGAATCTTCGGTAATAGCCTGCTAAACCCAAGAAACTACGGATCTCTGAAGCATTCCTCGGCTGTTCCCATTTTAAAACCGTCTCAATTTTGGAAGGGTCTACTTCAACTCCATTTCCCGAGATAATGTGTCCAAGGAAAGTGACCCGGTCTATCCAAAATTCACACTTGCTAAACTTGGCAAAAAGTTGGTGCTCCCTTAGAGTGTCGAGCACGATCCTGAGATGTATCGCGTGCTCTTCCTCTGACCTCGAATATACCAAGATATCATCAATGAAAATAACGACAAACTTGTCTAGATACGGCCTGAACGCCCTATGCATCATATCCATGAACGCCGCGGGCGCATTCGTGAGACCAAAGGGCATCACCACGAACTCAAAGTGCCCGTAACGTGTATTGAATCCAGTTTTCAAAATATCTTCTTCTTTGACCCTCAACTGGTAATAGCCCTGCCTAAGGTCAAGTTTGGAATAAACTCTCGACCCTTGGAGTAGGTCGAATAACTCTTCAATATGCGGGAGAGGATATTTGTTCTTCACTGTCATCCTGTTCAACTCCCGATAGTCGATGCACATACGGAGCGACCCATCCTTTTTCTTTACAAACAATACTGGCGCTCCCCAAGGCGATGAACTTGGTCGAATGTATCCACTTGCTAAGAGTTCATCAAGTTGAGTCTTCAACTCTTTAA
Organism: Lantana camara; assembly: GCA_037501455.1. Taxonomy (NCBI): domain Eukaryota; kingdom Viridiplantae; phylum Streptophyta; class Magnoliopsida; order Lamiales; family Verbenaceae; genus Lantana; species Lantana camara. The sequence goes on along the minus strand of CM074855.1, from coordinate 19,796,081 downwards.
GTTCTGCAGGAGCCATTCGATATGGAGATTTTGAATAAGGCTCGGCTCCCGGATATAACTCAATCACGAACTCTATGTCCCGATCAGGGGGTAATGTCCCCAAGTTTTCTGGAAATACATCTAGATATTCCTTGACTACTTCTGTTTCCTCCAACTTTGACTGATCCTTTGGCCGGTTGAGAAGGTAAGCAACATAACCAATGGCTCCATCTCGAACAAGTTTCTTTGCTTCCATAAGTGATATGAATGGACTATCATTTGATTTCACGCCCGTGATAACTCCGGAACCCAATACCACTTTCTTCTCGAAGCAATCAATTTTTGCACGGTGTTCAAAAAGCCAATCCATCCCAAGAATCACCCCGTACCTCTTCATCGGCATCTCGATTAAGTTCGCTAGATAAATACGTCCCTCAATCCTCACCGGACAATCACGAAACACCCGATTCGTCTCAAAATAACCACCCAAAGGAGAAGTCACATAATACCGCACAGAAGAACGTGAAACAGGTAAATGCAGGGTATTAGCAATCACAGGCGCAAGAAATGAGTGCGTAGCACCCGGATCATACAATACATGAATGCTCGTGCTATGAATGCAAAGTGTACCTTCCACCACGGCTGCGGGGTCAACCTGAGCCTGCTCCTCTTCACCGTCAAGGGCATAAACACGAGCTACAGCACCTCGTTGGGCTCCTCCTGCAGGTACAAATGGGCGTCTCTTCTTATCACACTTATCCATCATATGCTGAGTACTTCCACAAATAAGGCACCTTCCTAACTTCTTCCAACAATGATCCTCGGTGTGATTAGGGCGGTTGCAATATCTACAACCACCCGGAGTCGTAATCTGTGGGACCGGCGGTGTTGGGCGACCTCCTGTACCTTTGCCCTTTTTGTCTTGAGGGCGGTGCTGTTGAGACTGAGATGGTGGGGGTCGTTTACTCCCAGACCCCGAACTATAACTCCCATATGCTCCCTCTCTACGAAGCTCGGCTCTCTGTGCCTCAACCATAAGGGCTTTGCTAGTAGCTGTGGCCCAATCATAGATGTCATGACCAAGTAAAGCATCTCGTAACTCAAATCTCAAACCCTTCACAAATTTGGAGCTCCTTCTCTTCTCATCCCTCGTAATATGAGGAGCATAACGTGCCAACCTATTAAACTCAGCAATATATTCCACAACGGTCCTCGTACCCTGTTTTAAATCCATAAACTCCTGCTCTCTCCTTTCCATTGCTACTTGAGGGATATACTGAGCTCGAAACTCCCTCTCAAATACGGCCCAAGTAATCGCCGTACCCATAGCCTCAAGTCGGGACTGCACACTCTCCCACCACTCATAAGCTGCGTGCTGAAGTAAATGAATGGTACACTGGGCCTTCTCTTCGTCCGTACATGGGCAAATCCGAAAGATACGACTAATCTGGGTCAGCCAATACTCTGCCGCGATGTCATCCGTAGTCCCCACAAATTGAGGTGGGTTGTTCCTCCGAAATCTATCATATGCGGGCTCCATAACAGCCCTCTCCGGTTGAGGGACTGGTTGAGTTTGCTGTCTCCGAGCCTCTCTATAAAAATGGAACATCTCTGCATAGGCATCCTGTGAAGTAGGTATCGGTGGTGGTGGTAGAGGCAACCCTTGATCCGGTTGATATTGTGGTGAACGGTCACGACGTGGACGACCTCGAGGCATCCTACAATCACAAACCGTAGATATTCATGCATGTAAGTTAGTCTGTGCATATGTAAATGGTGAGAATAACTAATTTAGCATTTAAAAGCAAGAAAAAAATGAACAATTAATGCAATTAAGCACATTGTCCTAAGCCGTACGACCTATACTGACACGACACGACACTAGAGCTCCGGTTTTGCAACCTAGAGCTCTGATACCACTTAAGGATGTAGCGCCCTGAGCTAAGTGACGCCACATCCCCCGCACCGAGGCTCAACCCGCATACGAAATAGGGAAATCCGTACACGTGCCAAACTCACGGCGAACGGGAGACTCACTCACTCCCTGGCTAGGCGGAACCTATGACAACCAAAACGCAAAGTGCGCGAAACAGATACACATGCGGAAGCGATTAACGGATCAACATAAACTAGTCAAATAGCATAAAGGCCGCACTGGCCACAAGTATCCAAAATATCCTCAACACCGTCCTCATGTAATCCTAAGTCCCACCAAGGACTAGCGCTATCAGACACTCTCGACACGTATATACAAGTACCATCATGAACAAAACGATATTTCCAAGTATATAAAAGTATACCAATGTATGCATATACAAGTCGAATAGATGAAATGAGCTAGACTCTAAATTGAAAGACCACGACTTCACGTTAACTCCGCCTAGCTCAACACTTGTACCTGCAGTCAACGCCCAAAGGAGGAATCAGTCCAAGACTGGTGAGGTGAAAGATAATAATATAAGGGGGTATAAGCTCACTCAATAACAATAACCATAACTCACGCACACAAAAACCATTTCAATTGCTCGGCGAGATACGAGCCATTCCTCAACCCTTACTCCCACTCAAATACAATTTTAAATCATAACAATAATAAAACAATCCAACCTTCACGCCCACTCATGATGGAAGAGAGGTATACGTTTCTCTAACCATCCACTACCTCACTGCATTAAGGCGTGGGTGCATGACTCCCAACGCCCTCTTCGGGGGGGTAAACCCGCCACGGCATAGAACCCTATAGTCCCACTACCTCCAGTGGTGTTCGAGGATCCCGTATCACTATGGGGATCATGCAATTGGATTCCCGTCGGCCCTTGCTTCCCCGGTTCACCTCATACACAATCCCCGGGCCCACAATAACACTTACCCCATGAGCGTCCTCATAGAGACAATCAATTCCATTTATCTCGCTAAAATATTTCATTTGTTACACTTAAGTAAAACACTTTGCACTTGACTCACGCGTGAAAACATTTGGGTAAATATCCCATAAATACACTTATCACTTTATGAAAATAGTTTTAATTGGATATAACAATCAATAACCCTTGCACATATCTATGTGTATAATATATGTATAATAGAATCGCATGCAGGATGAGAAAACAACATCACTCGGGGTTAAGGTCATATCCGCTTTCGACGCCCGTCGCGGTGGGGATTGACCGTATTGAAAGATTGTTAAAGAAACCTCACCTTGGACTTGTAGAAAGGACAAAAGCCAAAAAGAGAGAAGTTATGTACGTCTACCCCTCCGCTGGTGGATCACCTGAGTCAAAGACACAATCTAGAATGAATCACGACTCAATGAACCACACAAGAGACGCACGGCTTATGTTTGATAATGATTAAATGAAATAAAGATGAAATATGAATGCAACATGTTTGCATGATTCACATTTAAATGTAAAGTAAGCAAATAAGAGTTATTAGATCATAATTAGCCGGCCTCAATTCATAATAGATACAAAGTAAACAAAATCAAAGTCCATCACTTATAAAGTTGTTTGTGCAGAAACTTTCAGCACGTACATATCGTAGAAGAATCGTCATAACTTATTGCTCAGGAAGTATTTTAACGAACCGCAAAATTCCTAGTAAACTAGACATACAAATCTATCAAATGGTATAGGCCTTACTCCCTGTATGTTTCTGTAAAATTACAGAATTTTGATCAAATTTGACATGAAACCGAAATTTGCCTGCAGCAACACGTTTTAAAGAAAATTATGTTTACCATATCAAACGAGGTCGAAAAATTCTGAATTTTTATAGGCACACTCCAGACACATATAAGAGCACCCCTGTAAAACAGTTTTGAAAAATTCGAAGGTTTACTACTTCTGCTCAAGCTGGTAATCCAGATCGAGAAACAGGGGACAGCAGGGCGTTCCGTAATTTTTTCGGGGTATCAAATGAACTCGGATTAACATAAAATTGGACAGACATAAACCTTAATATGCTAAGATTATCCAGTTACAACAGTTTTACAAAATTCAAAGGTTTAGTCCTTCTGATCAGTCTGAACTTTCAGCTTCAAAAACAGGGCAAAAGAAAAAGTGACGGCAGTGTCTTTCGGGATTTTTTCGAGGTATCAAACGGACTCGGATGAACACGAATTTTTACGGAGAGAAACTTGAATATGTAAGGAATATCCAGTTAAAACAGTTTTGAAAAATAAGGTCGTATGTGTTCGGAATTTATGTCCGAAGTCACTGCACAAATCATGACAGCACCATAATTTCATACATACATCATTTCCAAACCTTAATATCATGCAACTCACACGGCTTCAGACTATTTGGCATTAAAAGTAGCAGATTTCATAACTCTAACAAGCTATGATTCATAAATTTAACTACGACAATTGACAGATTCATTCAAGACAATGGCTGCTTAACTCTAGGATGCAAGGTTTTAAGATTTTCATGTTTTGCTAACTTCCAGCACGTCTTAGATCATTCTCAGCTCATAAAACTCATTTATCATGATCAAATATTATCAATTCTAACATATATTTGCAGGAACTTCATCACTCTATCATGTTTAAATCTACCCGCACATATATAACATATATACACGCCATATCAGCTTTTACGTGGAAAAAGAAATGCTAAAGTAGATTGCTACCTGTTGTAGCTGCTGAAACTCGAGAGAAGGGAGAGCTAGCTAAGTGCTGCTGTTCGTGGTGTGTGTGATGGAGGGAAGAGAGGAAGATGATGGTGAAGTAGGGTGGTCCGTGGTGCTTTGTATGTGTCGTGAAAGATGGCCAAGCATGAAGATGAGAAAATGGAATTGTTTTGTTCTCCTTTGTCTGATCAAATGCAAGGCTTGTTGAGGAATTCATTTAAAAATCAAAAGGGGCACGTGTAGTCCAAAGGAAAGGAATCAGCAATTCTTCATGTTAAATTGCAATTGAACCCCTTTTTAAATTAGATTGAAGCAATTCTTACCTCCAATTTTGTGGATGAAATCAATTAGGTGCAATTAGTTTTTCTTTCTTTATTTATTTGCCGAATTATGCAAACATTTTTACTTTTGCACATAATCCACCAAATTAAGTTTTGTTAAATAATTAGGGATACGGATTATAAGTGGCGAAAACAAGAAATTAAACTCTCACGTATCATATACCTAATTTACGAAAAAGCGGGGCGTCACAGATTTAATGCGTGATGGTTAGATTATTTCGAATGACATGCTCCCCATTAATATTTTATATATATGTTGTTATATATTTATACTTACTTTGCTAATATGTATTTCTAATGATAAGTATTTGTATATATATTCACTTCTAACAAAGCGGTCAAATTTTGATAGATATTTTATTGAACTGTGACTACATCTTTTGCCATACATATTTATCCAATATAGGGGAAGTACATACTGGTGGTGGTGGTCATGGCCAATCCAATTCACAAGGACTCTGTTCTATTCCTATTTCACTCGATGAGCATAGAATTATTAGAGATGAAGGTCAAGTTGATGCAAGAGTATGTGCGGAAACTACGAATGGTAATATTTCTTCTTTCATATATAATTTTTATTTTAATTTCAACTTATTATTTTGTTGTGTCAATGATTTTTCTATGTATATTTGGATTTGATCGAAATATTGTAGTTCAAAAATCCCATATTGTTGATATTCCACACAATCAAGTAGGTATAACCGGTGCATCTATTTATGAGCATGAAGGTACAAGTATAGCTCGGGTACATGTGAATCGACCTGAGGAGCATGAATCTAACTTATAGAGTATGTATCTTATGTTAATTTGACACGATTCATTTTTTATTTTGAAATTAAAGCATTTTCATGTATTTATCATAACATTACGTACTACCAATTAGAGGGTCAAGGATGTGAATTCTTAGAGTTGGAGGATGAAGTGTTTGTACCCAGTACGTTTCCAGTGGAAAACAACAATGATCTCGGGGCACCAACATCTTTGTGTGTTTCAAGGGTGCAAGGTACTCTAATCCAAAACTTTTTTTTACCACTTGCATATTTTATGAATATATTATTTTGTATATTTCATTCATGAATTTCATGTACTCAATTCTTCTTTGAGTTTTTTGTATTATTGTAGCGCCCCTATACACTACAACCCCGCACCAAAGTATCTCCCGAGTGGATGTGTGACCTAGCACCCGAGAAACACTCCGGCGAACGGACAGTGCTATACAATATCAGAGTATTGGAACACTGCAGCGAAAATTTTATAATTTTAAAACTTTCAAAACTATGATAGGGGAATGCAATAAATAAGCCAGTAATGGCATAGTATAAATATCAAAAGTAGTGACCACGCTGTAATAGACAATTACAAGCTCGGAAGCATAACTTATTCTAAAGAACCTTGAACTATCATGCTAACGAGAAGATACACTAGGCTTCAAGATACCTTCTAGTAAGCGTCCGTTAAACCTGAAACCATGAGTTGTAAAGTGCAAGGGTTAGTCAAAGTGACTAAGTGAGGGGGTAGTTGGAACTACATATATACGTATAGGTATATTTGAAAAGTGTTTGACTATAAAAGTTGGAGTTTGATACTATTAAAATAATAATATATTAATAGTACTATACCGGAAATCAATAAAATAATAATCAATACAAATATTTGGTTCATATTTATTTTGAGAAAAAGGGAATAAGGGGGACTGGGTATCAGATTCTTGAAAATATGAACCATACGACAATAAAGTATTAATGCCCTGCAAGTAGGCGTTCTCCATCCTTTACTCCTTAAACAGAATGAAATCAGAAATAACAGAATCAATCCAGCCTTCTTCCTCCATGATCTGTCGGGAGCAACCCCTCGAGATCCAGATACAGACAGAGGGAGGGACGTACCCTTTCCCGTCACTTAATGTGGAATAACTAACCTCCAGTTAAACCAACATTAAGATCAGATTTGGCGGCAGGTATAGTAATAGACGATGGCCCTTGCCACCCGGCTATTAGTTCTACCGTACCACCGGGCCCAACAGATACAGATACAGATACAGATCTTGCATTTTGGATACAGAATTGAGTTACATCATATCAATACTCACCAAGATGGACTTGAGTATGATATGTTTGTAACTTATACTTGGACAAGGATTTTGTTTTATATAATAGGATAATAGATATCCTTATATCAGATATTTCCCAGAAAGGGGATAATACTATAATTAGGGAAAATAAGACTGAATCCTTATTAGGATAAATAATAAAATATTTTATATGTAGACTCATGATCCCAGTTGAAAATATTTTAACCTCACCTGCTACGATACAGAATCAAGTAAGGTATTCGGGGTTCCACTGTCCAGACCTAGTTCCTGAAAGTAGTGAACTACTACGGACTTAGAGAACTAGGTTCTTTCTATACTAATGCGATACATGAATGCGTACAATTAAGGCATATTGTAACAAGGAGTAACAGTAAGGTACAGGAAATTCGGTAATCTAGAATTGAAATATTATTATAAAACACACTGATACCAAAGTCATACAACCGAATTAACCAAGAATTCTTATTCAATTTATAAATCCAAATTAAGGTTTATTTTTAATAAAGGTGAACCCGATTTTGAAAACGTTATTTAATCCCCGATTTTGAAATCGTTAGACAAAAGTCCTTTCTTAAATAAAACCAAATTTTATTTTATATTAATTCTTGAAATTACTACATGATATTATTGGTCAAAATTCATATTTAAAGTCAAAAGTCAAAGTTATTATTGAAAAACGGTTACTATTTAAACATAGGGGATTAAATACTTTTAAACATAAAATCAAACACACACTTACACACACTAGCACACGGTACACACATATTTCAAGAACATCAAGAACATGTTCTTCATCATGTTTGAATATCCATAAGATGTTCTAGGCATTCTTGATCAAATTCATAGTCATAACATAAGATTAAAGAATAAATGAGCATAATATATAAACTTTTCATGAAATATGATTCATAAATAAATTCCTAAACATGAATTTATTCATATCTTCAAGTATTCATAAAATGTTCTACACATGCTTGATTATATTCATATTCATAACATAAGATTTGAAGCATAATATAGCAAAATATATAAACTTTCTATGAAAAATAATTCTAAATAGATTATTCTAGGCATGAATTTAATCAAACAAGATCATAATCATTTAAATACATACTCACATTATATCATATCATAATTCATGCATTTAATTAAATAAAATTCCATAATGTGCACACATTGTATTTAACTAACAATTATGCACATATTTCATAAAATAAAATCCCTAAAGCATAATTTAATTAATCCTAGACATGCTACTATTATTATTATACTAAGAACATAATATAAAGCATGAAATAATAGAAGAAAACATACCTTAGAGAGAGAGGGGAGGGAATGGCGTGAGGTTGGGGAGAGAAGAGAGTGATTTTGTGTGTTGATTTGTGAAGTATAAATGAGGCTTGAGGGGGTATTTATAGGTAGTCATGAGGGGTCTCTAAGCAATAAATGAAAGTTTATGGAAGATGTGGATGTCTCCTAATTCATACAAATGCTTGGTGATTAATTAGGAGATGTGGTTAAATTATATTATGAACAAATGCTAGGTAATTAGTTAGGAAATGTGGAGAAATTATGTTCATTTAATTAATCCTTCTAGAAGAGCATGAGGTCATGGATGATGTCATCTTGAAATAAAAATAAATGTAAAATTTATTCAAGAGTCGAGAGGTAAAATCTTGAAGTAGTGAATTAATGAAAGATCGAGTGAAAAACGGGCTTCGTTTTGATTATAATTGTGAAATATTTAGACTTTTCGTTCATAAGTTATGAATAATAAAGATGATGAAAATCATAGGAGAATTATATAAACGAAGCTATGATAAGGTTTAGAGTTTGGAAAAATCACTATATTGTAGAGAAAAATTCAAGGATCGTTTTAAGTATAATTTCGACTCTTGAATAAAAGCTAATCATTTAAATTAAAATGGTGATTTTTAGAAAGGAAAATATTTATAAAATATGCTATGGTGAAATCGAGTTTTTAGTAAATGCATGAAAATTCATAAAATAATTTGAGGATCGTTTTGGTTATAATATTGAATATCAAAAAGTAGATGAGCAAGGATTTATTTATGATCGAATCATAAACTAGGGTTTTCGCCGGTTTTTGATGCTACGGGAGTTAGGATGGGAATTATGGTTCACGGAGAGTATCACGATCCTCGAAATAATGTGAGGATTCTTTTGGTTACAATATTGGGTAGTGAAAGTGCTTCGGGAAACGTAGGAGTATTTTTGAACTGTAGGGGTATTTTCGTAATTTCCAACCTAAAACTGTAGGAATGGGTTTTGAAGCATATGAAAGGGTTTTAGGTGCTAAAAGGGAATGAATACTAGAATTCTAGGATTTTATGAGAAGAGTTTCAAGGTACGAGTTAAATAAAGGAAATAATTAAATCTACGATCATTTAATTAAAGTGTAACACATAAAAGCACATAAGTCACATAGAATGTAATGCATGAAGAGAATAAATAAGGACCGAGATTATAAATGCTTCTTGAATAACCCCTTTACTTTACCTTTTCCAACTCGGCCCAGGTTAGGGCTGTTACAATTATAGTCTTTATTTTGAATTATTTATAGCGTGCTCTATAGTACCCTTATTCCCTTGTGAATCGCATGATAAAATATTCGAATCATTACGGAGGATTATTAGTAACTTCTATACTGTTAGGAAGTGTTAGTTATGCAATATTAATTTTTATAGGTTCAACTTTATTGGACTTATTGGTTAAGATTAAGTTGTATTTATACATATGCATTCCACAGACAATATTGTATTTAATTCTTCACAGCCAATCTTTTTTAATTCCATAAAAAATAAAAATTAATTATTAATATATTATAACTTTAAAATAAAAAAGAAAGATGTATACTACAATATAGAGATTCATATTATCAACAACTTACAGGTATTTAAACATAGCCTTCGATTCAATTAGAATTTAAGATCCTAATTATAAAAATATTCTTATCTCAATATAAATGTTCAAATTTTGATAATGAGTAATTATCTGAAAAATCCCATTGTGTATCCTAATAGAATAGAGTAAATGATGTGTGTTGCACGATGTTAATAAATAATTAAAAATATTATATTAATAATTAGAGTTTAGTTTTGAAAATTAAATAAATAGAAAAAATATTTTCTTAATAACTATTAAGAGAATAGTAATGAGGGGTCAAAATACGATCGTCCCACGATAGGACACGTGGCATCACCGAGATGATGACATCTGTCTCCCCAAGGCGGCACCCATCAGCACACGAGCGCTAAGCCCAACGAGCGCAATCTTTCTTCATGAGTTAAGCCCAACGAGCGCTCTCACTCTCACGAGCGTCCTTCATACTGTATGATTGGCTCTCCCACGTGCCAAGGGAGCCCTCTTCGAGCGTCACACTCCCTCAGAGTGGCCTCCCCTTTGGTTCGTCCCTTGAACTGGAGCCTTCATTCCCCCCAGCGGATATCTTGGCTTCCAATACTCCAGGTTGTCACGAGCGCGCTCTTAAGCCCTCGTTACCAACCACCCCAAATGGCTCTCTGACACAACGTACATGCCCGCGCACCTGCCACTGTTGCCAGCACCAACTTTGGGCCGTTTTTGCAGAAGATTCCTCCTAGGTTTCTCTCTCATGGCGCCACGTGTTAGGGCAACATTCGGCCAGGACCACTTGAGGCAAATGACCAAAGGGCCCTTGACCCTCAACTATAAATAGCTAAAGTCATCTTCTACACTGGTAAGCATTCTTCATCACTGAAACTGTGACTGAACTTACATTTTCTCCTTCATACCTTGAACTGACTTGAGCGTCGGAGAGCCAAACTGGGTATCAACCCCAGTTCCCCCAGCTTGGCCTTCTGACTTTTATTGTGCTTGTCCCAACAGGTAGAACCCCCTTTCTCATTTCCGGCGAAGCTCCGGTGGTTTCCTCCACAATTACAAATCGTAAAGTGATCGGATTCGGATCCTCACATTTCTGAACCCATCAAGTAAATTCCCTATTTTGTATTATAAAGACAACTAAAATAGTCATAAACTATTAAAATAACTGTGTTAAAAATTTTCTATTACAAAGACAAATAAAATAGTCATAAATTATTAAAATCATGCATCACAACAATAATGAATGTAAAAAAAAAGGTACTTTGAAAATATAATAAAGTTCGAGTTATTTATTTCTTACGAAAAAATGGGTCATAGAAATATGACAATATTAAAATAAAAAAAATTATTCAAAAGTGGAGCAATGCATTAAAAATAATCCAAATTTCTTATCAATAGTATTAGAACTGATTAGTTATTTTTCACCAAAAAAAAAAAAAAAAAGAAATGATTAGTTGTTACGAAAGAACAACATGATGTTGGATTTAGTCGGCCTTAGAAAAATCAACAACCACAAAAAATGGAGCAATGTAGACAGAAAAGATGGAAAAATATTAGATCGAAAAAAACAATACAATTATGAAAATAAATATTGAAAAAAATAAAAGACAGGAGAAAAAATTAATAAGCAGAACAATTGACAAAATCATAATTCAAATGTCTATGATGTAAAAGAAAAATTGTCAGATTAAAAAAAGTTTTGTAAATTGAATGAAAAATAATAAATTGAATGATTATAGTAGCGCTAAAAAATAAAATTAAGCGCTAAATTCACTGATGGGGTGAATCCCCAAAAATAAAGAAGATTAAGAAGGAAGGAAAGATCGTCACATGAAAATATTTTTTTTAAAAATGATGAGAGATATAAATAATAATAAATTTTGATAAAGAGTGGAATTATTCTAAAAATTTTAACTGAAAAAGAAAAATCAAATTCGACCAAATTATAATCTGAATGAAAAAAAGATTTAAGAAGTTTGAAAAGTTACAAAATAAATAATAGATAACATTAAAAAAAAGTAGAAAATAAAAATAAACATCGCGAAAAGATGTTTCCATTCAATTAAAAAGTACAAAATTGTTTGATAATGAATAATTGCAAAATAAAAAAAGGTGGAAAATAAAATAAATAAAGTAAAAAAAAAGGCAATAATAATAGTTATTGATAACAAATCCATACAAAATAAAATAAATCAAAAGATAAAAATCGAGCATTAATTTCGGTTATTAATCACAAATTTATAAAGTAATTGAAAATTACAATAAAACAAAAGAAAAAAAAAAAGACAATAAGCTTAAACTTATTTAAATTTGAACCTCCTAAAAAAATCTATTCAATTAGAAAGATAAAATTGATTGATAATGAACAAATACAAAATAAAAAAATGGTGTAAAATAATATAAATCAAAAGTAAAAAAAAAAAGTAATATTGTTAGTTATTTATAACAAATCTATATAAAATAAAATTAATCAGAAAATAAAGCATAAACGTTAGTTTTTTATAACAAATATATTATATCAAAATGAAAATTATAATAAAATAAAATAAAAAGATATTACAATCAAAACTTAAAGGTCATTTAAATTTGAGTATCATAAAAAGATTTTTCCATTCAACAGAAGATACGAAATTGATTGAACAAATACAAAATAAAAAGATGGTCCAAAATCAATTAAATCAAAAGTAATACAAAAAAATAATCACATATGCAAATATACAAAACTAAAAAGAACAAATGAATCTTTAAAAGAGGAAAAAGAGAATGAAAGAAGTTGTAAAATACTTACATGTTAATGGAACGCCTCAAATATTCTCACAAATCATCGACTATAAAGAAAAACTAAAAACCCTAGACTGGTAAAGAAAAACCTGAAAAACAGATTAGTACTTATGAAGATTTTATCAAATGTAATATTTATATGCCTAACAATTCTATTGAGGTAAATTAAGTATCCTAATTAATCATCTCTTCTATTAAGAATTTGAATTTTGAATTTGAAAAGTTAATGACATTCTACGGAAATTACATACTATGTTATTGTTTACTAATATAACTAAGGATCCTTTACAAATTTATTCATAATTGGCATAATTTGCCAATTAAACTTCATTGGACAATTAAAATTAATATTCATGATTGACATAATCATTTTAAAACCCTATATTGGCATAAATTAATATCCATGGTTGGCGTACGAAGTCTTCTTTATCCATGATTTATATTATTTATTAATTAAAATAAATCAGTGAATATTTTTTTTGATAATAGATATAGATAGATAACATCCTTTAGAGATATTTATTGAATTTTTTAATATTAAATTTATAAATAATATAAATCAATAAATTTTTTTATTAGAATTAATATATTTTAGAAAAGGAGAAATAAATATTAAATTTTATGATTTTTTATTTAAAATTTGAGTGTTGTCATTAATTGCATGAGTTACATTTGAATTTAAATTAAAATATATTTTCCTAAATTTATGCATTCAAAATAAATTTTACCATAAATTGATAATTTAATTGAGGACAATTTCCAAAAATCAAGGACATGTAAAATTGCTAAATAAAATAAATTAATTTAATAACCATCAACCAATCACAATTTTTAGTTTGAATTAAAAATCTAAAAAAAACCACAAAATTCTATACAGTCAAAATTGACACAATTAGAGTCAAAGACACCCTTCCTATATATTATAGTATAGAAGTGCAGAAATCTTAGAGCAACCAACCTGGTTCCAATTAGGATAAATCGAAATTTGGACGAATTTAGAGCGATTCTCATCTGATGAAATATCCGACCTAATTAAACATAAAACATAATAAAAAACTTAAATTATTTAAAAATCAAAAGTGAATATAAATATAATATTTATCAAAAAACACTATACAATGAATTATGCATTATTTTTCCATATATGCATAAATCCAAATTTTCCAAAAGAAGATCTTAGAAAAGGAGTTTTTTTTTTTTGAAAACATAATAAAAATATGTTAAATTAAATAAAATGGGCATCCAGAGAATTTATCTTTAATCATCATTATTGTATTCATGTATAACATATATATATATATATATATATATATATAACCGTAATTAAAAGTAACTGAATTGAATATAAATCTATAAAATTTGATCCATTATATATATATTTGAATTCGATTTTTATGATATTTATATAACCGTAATTAAAAGTAATTGAATTGAATATTAAACTATAAAATTTGATCCATTATATATATATTTGAATTCGATTTATATATATATATATATATATATATATATATCAACTAACTTTTACTAACATTTTAACAACATTTTTTTTCTAGCCATAAAAAAAATCCATTAACTTCTAAATGTATCAATTTAGTGATAAATTATGCCGGAAACCAACTGATTTGTTAGACATGACATTAACACCCATGCTACATCATCTTTTTTAACATATGCTTCGTTATTTTATTTTTAGGTCATTATATTTAAATATTATTAAGAAATATATGAAATTATACTTTATATTTTTAATTAGAAATTAACCAGACACTTAATTAATTTCACAAAACCATATATTTTAATATAATGATTTGTATATCTAATTAGTAAATATTTAGATACTTAATTAATTAACATACAATATCTTAATTGGAGGAAAATTATACGTATTATATTTTTTTCTAAATAACATATTAATTACATATCATAGATATATAATACGGGTTGCTGATGTGTTCCTTTTCTCAAGCGAATTTAAAAATGTGGAGTGCACATCATTTTCACATATTTTCTTTTTTTTAAAAAAAATTCACATAATACATTTCAAATATTATAAAAAAAAATGAATTTTGAAAAAATGTAATTAATATATATATATATACATAAAATTGATAATTACTAATTACATTTTTTACTACGGTACGGGAAATTCTACGGATCAAGTTCTGTCGGTGCGAATGGGAATAAGCCACTTATAATTGCGAATTATCTGGTGATTGACTCGGTTGTCATGACCAAGAGTTTAGCTACTAGCTTGGCTGTCGTAGCTGTGATTGGGTTCGTTTCGTCATCGAAGGGGACTTTTGATTTTACTTTTAGTTCAAGGTTGTTCACACCTCACTTCTGTCGCGGACATTTCTGTACCTTCGCGTTGTATGACGTTTGGATTGGGCGTTTGTATGCTTGGTTTTTCAAGGTTATTTCTCAGGGGAGATCCTCGTTAGAATATTTTTGGGGAAAATATAAAAAATGGATACCAACTACCCCCCAATTTCTATCCCAAGGGGGGGGGGGGAGGGTTAAAAAAAATAAAAAAATAAAAACACTACCCCCAAAATTTCAAGGTTATTTCTCAGGGGAGATCCTCGTTAGAATATTTTTGGGGAAAATATAAAAATTGGATACCAACTACCCCCCCAATTTCTATCCCACGCGGGGGGGGGGGGGGGGGGGGGGGGGGGCTAAAATTATAAAACTTGTAAGTAGTGCAGCTAATAGTAGTGCTACACGTGTCTTGGGGGATTAACCCCCAACCCGATATAGTTATGCTATGTTGACTTTTGTAACTAACACATTACACTTGGTGTTTAAGCTAAAAGCTAATTCTTTCAGCTAATCCCCCCCCCCCCCCCTCCCCTCAAACGCAGGCGTGGATGTGATTAAGCCAAGTTTGGTGAAGTGATTGCGGAATGGAATATTTCCCAGCGGCTTGGTGAATATGTCAGCGGTTTGAGCTGTAGTACGTATTGGCAGTAGATGAATGACTCCCTTTTGCAATTTCTCTCGAACCACATGACAATCAATCTCGATGTGTTCGGTTCTTTCATGAAAAATAGGATTTGCAGTGATATGTAGAGCGGACTTGTTATCACAGTAGACCAGGGCTGGTTTAGAGTCTGGAATGCAGAGGTCTTTCAGAAGGTATTTGATCCATTGCAGCTCACAGGTAGTTGCAGCTAATGCCCTATACTCAGCTTCAGAGGAATATCTTGATACCGTAGTTTGAGTCTTTGATTTCCAACTTATGAGTTAATCACCAAGAAATACACAAAATCCAGTGATGCTTCGTCTTGAGTCTTTACAGCCAGCCCAGTTAGAATCACTAAAAGCTTTGAGTGCTGAATTCTTTGTTACAGGGAAGAAAAGACCTTGACCTGGTGCATTCTTTATGTATCTGAGAATCCTTAGTGCTGCTTGATGATGCTGATCTGTTGGACAAGAAAGAAATTGACTGAGCTGTTGCACACTAAAAGAAATGTCAGGTCTTGTAGTGCATAAATAGAGTAGTTTTCCAATGATCTTTATGTAAGAGGCAATGTCTTCAAATCTGGTGCCCTGAGAAGTGATCTGAATATTAGATTCCATAGGAGTTGAGGCTAGTTTAGCAGCTAAAAGGCCTGTTTCAGCAAGTAAGTCCATAGCATATTTTCTTTGATTCATAGATATGCCATCTTTTGTTCTTGCAATTTCCAAACCCAAGAAGAATTTGAGGGATCCTAAATTTTTTATCTTGAAAGATTGATCAAGGAATGCTTTAACACTGTCAATTTCAACCTGATTGTTGCCTGCAAGAATGATGTCATCTACATACACAAGTAAAGCAGTAAATGAATCATTTATTTGTTTAATGAACAGACTGTAATCAGATACAGACTGAGCATATCCCAATGAGATTAAAGAAGTGGAAAGCTTGGAAAACCATTTCCTTGAAGCCTACTTAAGGCCATATAGAGATTTTGTAAGTTTGCAGACTTTATTGGTTCCTTCAGCTGTAAATCCCTGAAGCAGAGTCATATAGACTTCTTCATCAAGTTCTCCATGAAGGAAGGCATTGTTAACACCTAGCTGTTGCAATATCCAACCATTCTGAGAAGCTAAAGCAAGAAGCAATCTGATTGTTGTGATTTTAGCAACAGGGCTAAAGGTGTCAAAATAATCAAGTCCTTCAGTTTGTGTATAGCCTTTGGCTACAAGCCTAGCTTTATAACGTTCTATGCTACCATCAGCATTATGTTTAATTTTATACACCCATTTGCAACCAATGGGATTCTTTCTAGGTGGGAGATCAACAATTTCCCAAGTTTTAGTGAGTTGCATAACTTCAATCTCTTTATTCATAGCATCTTACCAGACTTTATGTTTGATTGCCTGTTTATATGTCTTAGGCTCAGATTGAGTGGAGATATTTATTAGATAATGTTTGTGTGATGATGCTAATCTATCATAGCTAAGAACATCTGATATGGGATAAAAAGGTGATACACCTAAACCCTTGATGTCAGTTGGAACACCTGCAAGATTGCAGTGGTAATCTCTCAAACATTGAGGTGCTGTTCTGGTTCTTGGAGGCCTGACAACTGTGGATGAAGGTGCAGGGGCTGAGGAAGGCACTGTGACACCTGTATCCAAAGGCACAGAGACAGCTGGAATTGAAATATCAACACTAAGTTGGGAAGAAATATCTGGAGCAGGTATGGAAACTTGTGAAATTGAGGGAGCTGAAATGGAAGACATTGAAGATAAATCAGCTGAATATTGTAATACAGGAGAGTTAGGTAAAGGAATGTTGGATTGCACAGTGTGGCCATTAGAAGTATGGTATGGAAATATATTTTCAATGAAATGAACATGTCCGGAGATAAATATTTCATGAGAATCAAGATCTTGCAACAAAAATCCCTTTGTCCCAGGTTTAAAACCAATGAATATGCACTTCCTTGATCTGGGATCAAATTTAGACCTTTGTGCAGTAAGAGTAGATGCAAAAGCCAAACAATCAAAAACCTTAAGATCAGAGAATGTTGGAATGGAACCATAAAGTAATTCAAATGGTGTTTTATGATGTAAGAGAGGAGTAGACAATCTGTTAATCAAATGCACAACATGGATAATGCAATATGACCATAGATTCTTTGGAATGTTAGATTGAAACATTATCAAGATGTGTTGATGCTTTCTTTCAACTATACCATTTTGTTGAGTGTCTCAACACATGAAGTCTGATGTACAGTTCCTTTAGAGTTATAAAAATCATTCATGAGGAATTCAGGGCCATTATCAGTTCTTGTGATCTTAACTTTAGTGTCAAACTGATTTTCCATTAAAGCAATAAAAGACTGAAGTTGATTTCTTACATCTGACTTCTGTTTGATAAGAGTGACCCAAGTGAATCTGGAGAAGTCATCTACTATAGTAATAAAATATCTATGACCATGCACAAAGGGAATAGAATATGGTCCCCATATATCAACATGAAGCATATGAAAAACAACAATAGGCACAAAAGTACTGGAAGGAAATGGTAATTTCTTTTGTTTTGAAAGATGACAAATGTCACAAGTGGATACATTGTCTTTACAAACAATTGTAGAATCAACAGAAGATAAAATTTTCAATACTGAATCTGGAACATGGCCTAGCCTAAAATGCCATAGATTTGCAGAACTGATAGAACAAGAATCAACAAGATTAACACTAGAATGCCTAGCATGAAAAGAACTAGATCCAAGTAACACATAGAGTCCAGCATACAGCCTAGCTGAACCAATCATCCTCAAACTCTTGGTGTCCTGTATAATTGCACAAAAATCTTTGTGAAAAATAAAATAAAAACCAGTTGATTTAGTCAGTTGAGGTACACAAAGTAAATTGAATTTGAAATTGGAATGAATAGGACATTCTCCAAAGTGAGACTAGCAGATACTGAAACTGTACCAGCCTTGGTTGCAGTAATAGTGTCACCATTAGGCAATTTGACAAATATGGGATCTATACAAGCAATATTGTCAAACATATCTAGAGAGTGGTATATGTGATCTGTGGCACCTGTGTCAAGGATCCAAGAATCAGTCACAAAGGATTTAACAGATAAGCAATGGTTACCTGACTCAAAAGCTAGTTTCAGGTCCTGAGATGCTGATGTGGAGATACTGTTAACATGATGAGTACCTTGATGACCTGAAGAACCTGAAGAGCCTCGGAGGAGACTAACAAGTCTCTGAAACTGCTCATTAGTGAGGGAAATAGATGAGGAAGCTTGAGAAGATGAAGCCTGAGAAGTTGAAGCTGAAACAAGATTTGAGGCAACTTCGACAGTCTAAACTTCCTGGATGTCTTCCTCCTGATTATCAAGGGAGGAAGTAGAATATAAAGCAGCAACAACTGGATTCTTAAATTTGAAGTTAGGAGGGAAGCCATGCTTCCTGTAACAAGTAGCTTCTGTGTGATTCGGTCCTCCGCAGTGACGACAAGCCTTGCCTGAGACGATTGGGGATTTGGCACCCTGAAACTTGTGAAACCCTTGACCAAACCCAGATTTGGAAGAACCTCCTTGCTGATTAGAGAATTGGGGTTTTGACATGGGATTCTTCAAGGATTGAGCAGCGAAAGAACGATGATCAGAATCGAAAGAAAATTGGCGTTATTGTTGAACAACCATCTAAAACACCTTGGTCAATGGAGGAATCGGATCAAGCAACATGATCTGAGACCGTACACCAGAGAACTTGGGATTGAGACCGTTTAAGAAGCGAATTACGCAATCTTGCTGCTGATAAGCCTTGAATTTCTCAATTGAACCACAGGAACAATGAGGATCACAGATGCAAACCGGTAATGGGCGAAAATTGAAGAACTCATCCCAGAGAATCTTGAGTTTTGTGAAGTAATCCGAAACAGAGTCATTGGCCTGCTTGACGACATGGATCTCTTCTTGAAGCTCTGCGATGCGAAATGCATTTCCGTGAGAGAATCAATCACGAAGATCTGCCCAGACGTCTGACGCTTTATCCATCCAAAGAATGGATTGCCAAATCGAAGGTGAAACCACACGCGAAATCCATGACAAAATCATAGTATTGCAACACACCCAAACTGGAAATAGAGGATCTATGGTCCTGGGTACCTGGAATTCACCCGAAATGAGGGCAAATTTGTTCTTCGAAAGCAACGCCATCTTCATGGCTCTCGCCCAGGTGTGGTATTTCGCTCCATCCAAGGGAGGAGAAACCAGAGTAAGACCAGAACTCTCGTTGGCGTGAAGAAACACAGGACTGGAGGTGGTGAGTTTCGACTCAGCGGCGGCAATTGCTTCAACCGTCGCCATGAATAAAGAAATTAAAGTAAAGAAAGCGAAATCGAAGATGAAATCAAGCGGAAAAATCAACTGATACCATGATGAATCTGAAAGCTATCATAGAACTTGGAAAAAACAGAGAGCTAAAACTGTAAAACTTGTATTCAATATTATGAGCTATTCCGTATATAGTAGTGCAGCTAATAGTAGTGCTACACGTGTCTTGGGAGGATTAACCCTCAACCCGATATAGTTATGCTATGTTGACTTTTGTTACTAACACATTACACTTGCTGTTTAAGCTAAAAGCTAATTCTTTTAGCTAATACAATTCTTGTCCGAAAACTGACGTGTACATCGAAATTCCACACGTATACTTCACGTGTATCCATACTTTTTTTCTCAATGACTTGGCTAGCCACTTAGGAAAAAAAATAATCACTCAAATATTGAGATGGAAATTTTAAAAATAATTATCAAATGTTTAATTTAAAAAAGAAGAATATTTATCTAACTTCAATTTAAATATGCACATCAATATTTTTAAAAATCAAAAAAAGAAAAGAAAAAAATAGATCAAATAACAAATAAAAAATTGATGAAAAAACAAGATCAAAAGCAAGAATGAAAAATTGATGAAAAAAGCAGGAAAAAAAAAACGTAAAAAACAAGAAATAAAAATCAAAAGCAAGAACAAAAACACACTCTTAATACTCATCTTCTTAATCAAATCAAGAGGAAAAAAAATTTTAATGTTTTTTTGATAGAAGAAGAAATGGAAATCACACGAAAGAGAAGGGCAGAAGAAGGAAAATAGAAGCAGGGAATCACGAGAAAAAGGGTTAATAATTAATCAACTAGTTAATAAATAATTTATTACTAATTATTAATTAATAATTATTGTAATATATATATATAAATTTCGAAAAAAAAAATTATATGGCTTTTACGTGGACAATAAAATTATCCACGTTAGCTAAATATGACGCACAATCAATTTTAATATGACATGTGACATATATGTGTAGTTTTCCGACGACACATGAGCTTTGCCGCAAGAATTGTCCTGAATATGCAAATTTTTTAGATTTTACTTCCGGAAAAAATCTATATCTATATATTATTATATTATATTATATTTATTATATATATATATATTATAAAAGCACGAGTTGGATTTTTGGTTTCTTACAAAATACGAATCGCCTAAAATACCCTCATAATAATTACGTCAATAATTTTTAGTCAAGGATACTTATGTAGATATATGTTATAAATTATTAATTAAATTATATTTAAAATTTAAAAAGTATTTATTGACTTAAAATAGAACTCTCGGTAGAATTAAAACATTTTCAACTTATCAAAAAAAGATAATTAGTTCAACAAGGATTATTTTAATATTAATATATTAATTATATATTCGAATTTTATAAGTTGTCCATTTCTTAATTTTAAGGCCTATAATTTAAAATACGATAAATGATCCATAACTACCTTTGGGGGGGGGGGGGGGGGGGGGGGGTTGTCAAATTTCCCTTTGCTCCCCGTTTTTAAAACTCTCCCTACTAATTCCCCAATCCACTTTACTAATTTTCCTTTACTACCTAATGTGTGCAATTTACTAACTTACCCCTGATGACTACCACTTTTCCCTCCCATTCTTATTAATATTCTGAAGGTTGAAAAGAAAAAAAAAAAAAGAAGAAGAAAGCGGGAGCAAACGGCGAGAGAGCATTATGAGGCAACAACCGACCACATTACGGCGATCTTGGGTTACGGAGGTGGTGGGTGACGGATAAGTAGGTTTCCGACGCGTACGACTACCCTGGTCAGAGTTCTCCGGCGTTGACGGAATTTTCTCACTGTTGAGGTTGGTTTCCAGACTTTAGGGTTTCCGCTGCGGAGTTTACGGTGCCGAAGTGTTTACGCCGCCGACGAGGGCTGCGATTCAGGTGTGCACCCTTAAAGATTTGACATTTTTTCCCTCTTTGCTCCAATACGAAATATGAAGCCTTAGATATGCTATTTCCCTTTTGTTGTACGCAAAATTGGTTGGGTGATGATGGAACCAAAATGCCCAAATTTGTGTAGTAGATTGTTTGAAACTATAAGCCCTAGCATTTTTCCCGTTGTATGCTTGAATAAGCTATTTTAGTTTTTAGATATGTCATTACACCATATTTGTACACGAAATTGTCATTTAATTGATTGAATTGAAATAGAGTGACTTGTTTGGATGTTCCTTCATCTCGAACGTACCTATTTGTTTGTGGGTTGTTTGATGTTGAAAGTCGTTGCATTTTTTTCACATTTTCTGTTGTAATACGAAATTTCTTTGTTTAGATATGCTATATCTTCTTTTTTGTACACAAAATTGTTATTAACCTTGTGATGTTGTCTTTGGCAGAAATGGCAACCTTTCAAACTCGATGTTCTTCGGCGGCTTTTTGCAATGAAATGGAACGTATTAAGCTTTTGATGAAGTCTGAACATGAAGAAGCAATATCTCGATGTCCATTTGATTTCTTCATAAACATGCCCTTTGCATTTTCATATGTTGTATAAATTCTTGGAAATTGCGTAGGAGATGGAATTATACAATTTTTGTCATGTTGTAATGTTGTATAAAACTTCTAGAATCACGTACTTAATTGTCCATTTGTTGTATAAATTCTTGGAAATTGTGTAGGAGATGGAATTTTCAACTTTTGTCATGTTGTACAAATCCGGTGAAATGTTGTATACAACTTCCAGAATCACGTACTTAATTGTCCATATGTTGTATAAATTCTTGAAAATTGCGTAGGAGATGGAATTTTACAACTTTTGTCATGTTGTACAAATCCGGTGAAATGTTGTATAAAACTTCTAGAATCATGTACTTAATTGTCCATAAGTTGTATGAAATTGTTAAAAACACGTACTTAATTTTGTGTACCCCAGGAGAGTGAATTATACAACTTTTTTCACGTGGTACAAATTTGGAGAATTGTTGTACACAGCTGCTCCAATCACGTTCTTAATTGTCCATATGTTGTATAAAATTGTTAGAATCATGTACTTAATTTCATGTACTCCAGGAGAGTGAATTATACAACTTTTTTCACGTGGTACGAATTTGGAGAAATGTTGTACACAGCTGCTACAATCACGTACTTAATTGTCTATATGTAGTACATAAATGGCAGAATCATGTACTTAAACGCCAGGTCACATATACAAATTATTTCAAAGCCAACAAACTACTACAAATTGCAGAGCATGGAAAATTATGTGACGCCCCGATTCTTCGGCCGTACAGGTGACGTCACGTGTGTGTTTCGTGAGCTTTACGTTATTTATTTCATGCTTTTATATGTTATTATGATTGATTAATTGCTATACTTAGTTATTTGAATTTACTTGAAATTTGTTTGAATTTGGATATTTGCCCTAATTGCTCGTTTACTTGTATCTTGCTCGTTTCTTGTCCGTTTCGAGTTCCGTTTCTTGCGTATTTTTGCCGTGCATGAAATATGTGAGTTATTTATGTGTTAGCATGCTTACATGTTAATTTGATGCTCGTTTGATTCAGTTTTGAGTTCGGTTTTTGAAACCGGGACAATTAGGGTTTTTAAGCACTTTGTGCGCACCTTGTGTTCCGGGTAGCGTATCTTGAGCCAATGGAACAAGCCTCATGCCTTTTTGAATTCATTTAGACCTCCGAACCTCACCCGTAATGAGCAGCTTGTGCAAATTCGTACCTTTGGGTTGACTAGTCTTGGTGGGACCCTTCTTAACCTAACCTTAACTTGACCCATACCTTATAGCTTGAGATAACACACTCCCTAACCCTACTAGCTGCTGAATTTCGTGCCATACCCCACCCTTCTCATCCATTTGCTGCTCCAAAATCAGATCCAAGAGAGAAGAGAAGAGGAAGAAGAGAGAACTTTGCCATCCTTGTTGATTTCTAGCTCAAATCAACTCCTTTCTTCTTCTAATCTTCAAGGTAAGTATATTTTGTTATTCTCTACTCTTTTAGATGTGTTTTGATGCTTTTTATCCATGCTTTGATTGGTATTTGATTAGGGTTTGATATGAGCAAGTTTGTGAGTTTTGATCAATTTCTTGTTAGAGGGCATGCTTGAAGTTTGGGGCTGAGTTAGGGACTTTAACTTGACATTTTGGTCCGATTTCTTCTTGTATTAGATGCCTAACATGTTGTAGTAGAACTAGGGTTCATGTGCCTTTGATGTTCTTTGGGAAATTTATGAGTTATTTGGCATGAAAGTTGAATTTAGAACAACTCCCCTGTTTCGGTTAATTGCCCCAGCTTTTGCTTGCTTTGGTTGATCATTTGTGCTTCATTTTGTGCCAAATTGCATATACATGTAGTATATTAGTCCCTTTGCATATTAGGATTAAGTTCCCAAGAGTTTAGATTCATTCTCAGCCCCTAGAGCCTTGATCAGGCATGAATGTATTGATTTCTCAATTTTGGTTCTAATTGCATTGCTTGTTTGATGAACCTTTTTGGATGCATTCTTGAATCTCTTTGTGTGATTCTTTGGTGTGTATTTGATGCTTGTTTTATGTGTTTGATGCTTGAGTAGTTCCCTTTCTTTCAACCCTTGTGTTGCTCTTTTCTTTCCCCTTTTTAAAACCGCAGCTATCTGCTCTTTCTCCACTTTTTGCCTCTGTACCGAGACACCCCCGTGTCTCGGTTTGTTCTTCTGGAGTGACACGGGCGTGTCACCCCCTTTTCATAGCCTTGTTTCCCTCCTGCACTGAGATACGGGGGTGTCTCAGTTTAGGCTTCTGGGATGACACGGGCGTGTCATTCCCCTCGTTTTTATTTTAAGTGTAACTCTTTTTCGTTCCCTTGCTTTTCGTTGCTTCTCTTTGCCTCGTTTCGACTTATATGTGTTATTATATTTGAGTTATGAGCTTTTTACATCCCACAATTCATTTATAGTAAGATTTACGTGCGTATATGCAAGCTAGGGTTTAATAGAACTTACGTGATAACTTGTCTCTTTCCTTTTCCGTCATAAGCATTCATATGCATTGCCGAGCGTCTAAATGGTTCATGTTTGAGTCTAAGTTCGTATTCCTTTGTTTATTTTGTTCAGAGAACCCTCCCGTGGATGAGGAAGTCGCTCCTTAGACACTCTTTTCCCTCCTTTGCTTCGTCTTCGGTGTAAGGTGAGGTTTATTTCTTTTAGTTATTCGACCTACAACCTTATGTTCTTTTGGAACCCGCATGCGAGTATTATATACGTATATTTATGGTAAATATGTGTGAGATATGTATGTTAAGGGCTTGTCCCATTTGTTATACGACTTTGAAATGGATTTGTATACGTATATAAACTATTTTCCGCTTGTTTTGAAAACCTTGGTAAGGGTGCGTGTGCTAGCTTTATTTCGTTTGTATCGGATTCAAGCAAGTCTCCGATTTCTGTTGGTTTTGATCTGTTGGGCCCCGGAGAGTGGCATGGCAACTCGGGACGACCATGGGGTCACCGAGCTCTCCCATCAACACTTTCCATTTAGGAGGTTGGGGAAGGGCGGTGCTCTTAAGCCGGCGTAGGCAAACGTCGAAGGATTCAGGGAAGTAATTAAGCCTTGTATCGTTGGTTCTGAGTTCGTAAGCTCATTAGATAGTTAGGGCCGTACACCCTACCATCACCCGGTGTGAAGGATGGTTTATCATTTCTGTTTGATTTGTTCGTTTTGATTCGGAGTTGGGGATTTACTTTTGTATGAACCGTGAAACGAGATTGGCCTTGTGATTAACTAAAATGTGGCATTTTGGCACTTGCCCTTCTGTTTTCTTTTCAACCTATATATCTAATATCACGGGAAACGTTTTAGTTTGCAAAACCCATTCTCGGTTCAAGGTTCTTTACTTTTGGTACGTGCTTTTCTTTATACGTATTAGTGTGAGTGTGTTAGCCCCCTCACTTGTCGTTAGGACTAACCCTCGTTGTTTCTTTTCTCTTCCCCTTTTCTTTTAAGTTGCAGGTAGTTGCTTTTGGAGTCTTGAGCTAGGCGGCAAGTTTGTCGAGTCGTCTTACTTGTGGATAGCTCGAGTCTCACGCATTTTAATTATGTTTTGTACTTACTTTACCGCACTTTTGGATACCCTATGTATGGATTATGATTATTCTTTTGGCCCGTAAGGGGTTTGTATATAAATATTATGAAATGTTGGTACCTATATGTATTATAAGTAGATAGTCGGTATCTATAATTATACTTTATGTGTTGGTACCTATACGTAAATATATGATATGTCTCTTATGTATCGCTTCCGCATTCATGTTTTATTTGTGCACTCTGATGTAAGGGTCTAGTCCGCCTGGCTTAGGTTGGTTTTCGTTTGGTCACCCGTTCGCTGGAGCTGGGCATGTGTGCGGAGTCCGTTTCGTTACATGTGCTTGGCTTTGGTGCGGGGGATGTGGTGCCCACCGCTCCGGGGTGCTACAAATTACTTCAAATCCAACAAACTAATACAAATGGCAGAACATGGAAAAATTACTTCAAATCCAACAAACTAATTCAAATTGCAGAACATGGAAAATTAAGATTCAAGGGGCTGTTTGCATCCATGCCGATTGTGGCCCTTTCGCTTGCATCGTGAACATGTCAAGTACTTGAGATGGTGTGTTCTTTTGTCTTCTATATCCGGGTTGACTCTCACATCGGGTGGATAAACAAATTGATTGTATTCATTTTCCACCATAATCGGCTTTTCACCAGTTGTTATGGGGTAGATAAGCAAGCTGTAAGCTTCTATAAACATCACAATGGACTACGCTTCGTCACAGAAGGCATATAACGACAAACCTTTGTCCTTAATACAAGCACAAGCATGCTTACAAACAATTCTAAATATCTGCCACTGCTTACAAGTACATGTTCTTGTTTCCAAATTCACGGCATAAATTGACTTACCCTCGGCAACTTCAAATAGAAACGGGTTTGCTCGATTTAAGGTTATTTTGCGACCCTCAACATAATTCTGCCTCAGCTTCTCTTTTGGGTGAGGACATAGAACCTCAACGTTGTATTTTTCTCCAAGATCGCGCCTATCCTTTATCATGGTCATTATTTGTACACGTATCTGATCAACCATACCTAACATAGGTAGAACCCTTGCATTATTCACCCAGGAGTTCCAACACTCGACAACATTGTTATTATTGACACCAAAACATTCACCTGAAAAGAGACAACTTGCCCAATTCTGTGGCTCTGATTGCAAAATGAAGTCTTGTGCGCGAGGCATTTCTTTCACAAACAAATTTCTGATATTCATTGAACGAAGTAGTGTACGCGGCTTTTTGAAATATCAATTCCCAATGTTTTTTGTTCTTGTAAGGATAGAATCAAAGAATCTACACAAAAAAAAAAAAAATGATACATATGACAGAATAAATACTGCATACAGTTCAACAAGTACGTCATGTTCTGAATTAAATACTTAATTTTAACAAATTAGTAACTCAAACAATTATGATGTTTCTTACCTGAGTCCGGAAATTGTCAGCCAACCATGCGTTATGCCTAACGCATGGTTGCTGCCAGGAAACACCATCGGGACAGCCTTCCGCAAACCTGAATGTCTGTCAAAGAAAAATGTATATGATCTAAAATAGACTAGGCCTCGTGTCTGACTCGCTAATGCTTCATGCAATTTCCTACAAAACCATTCCCAATTTGCATCATTTTCAGCACTTACAACCGCATATGCGATGGTGAACAAACCATCGTTGCCATCCTTCGATACAACAGACAAAAGACAGCCTTTGAAATTATTCTTAATGTGATTTCCATCCAGAAAAATCAACTTCCTGCAACCTCTGAGAAATCTAAGCAAACATGCATGAAAGCAAAGAAACAACCTTATAACTTTTTAAGTATCTGCATCCACCTCATAATCCGCAAAACTCCCAGGATTTTTTTTTTTTAATGGCATCACAATACCATCTCACTTGATCGTACGATGCACCATCATACCCATGGATATCATACATAGCTATTTCTTTACCCTTCCACACCCGTTTGTAAGGAACTTCAACAGCGTATTCCCTCTGTATGTCATCTTTCATTTCTTTAGAAGAATACTTGGGACAACTTCTGACCTTCTCTCTTACTATGTTTGCAATCCAATTAGCATCAGCTCTAGGATGCCCCTTCGACCGCAGACTACCCTCTTGACACGTGTGCTGCAAGCAATATTTTCTTATTACAAATTGTAAGTTTTCTTACTATATGATGCATAGATACGCCATTTACAATTACTATTAAGACACACCGCTATGATCTTCAAACTATCATTTTTATTGTTCTTGAAGGAACGATGTATAGACACGGAATAATTTTTCAGTTTTGTCTGAAACTCAGCCGTATCTCTGAACCCTTGGCCTACCCCGTTTATGCACATACTCGAGGAATTTCGAGAATTTGACTGCATAACATCAGATTGGGATGTAAGTGTCATTCCCGCATCCTTTGCTCCATACCTAACAAGGCTGACAAAGAAAACATTGGAGCAAAATACAATTGCAACAAAATATGAATGACGCAAATTCATTATTGAAGTACCTGTAGCTAGTCGATCCAATTTGCTCGGTTTCATAATCCCTATCAATGGCCATAATGTCAACCCATGTCAAATTGAACGTTTTATGCAGTTCAATCATGTTAGAAACATCTTTATCATTCAATATCCTAACTTCATGATCCTTAGCATGAGGCACAGTGTATGTCAATCTTGATTCCGTCATATTTATCTCAGGCCAATAATCACCAACAATTGACTGCAGACTCATCAAATTGAAATCACCCCTAATTGAGAAAACATGCATTTTGTGATTATAGCGAACATCACCAAGGAGATGCAGATGTGTGCTACACTCACTAACTTCGTATGGGCTACCCATGACTAAAACCGAAACAAAGGCAAAAGGTAATTCAATAAATTCAGCTTAGAAATGGTGAAAGGAACGAAATTGCCTGAGCTTAGCGGCGAGGGGAGTCAAGAATCAGGCCTCGAGTTCATTGGAGAAAGTCGTTGGGGTCGATTCCAGGGAGCTCCGTCGTTTCCGTCGGCGAAAGAGCAGAGAACATCTTCAAATTTGCGTGGGGACCGATTCCAGGGAGCTCAGTCGTTTTTAAAATGGAGTCATCGTCGGCAAACGAACTGCGAAGATCTTCAAATTTGCACCGGCGAGCTAATTGGGGCCGTTCTTGATGTTCTTCATCGTGTTCAGATAACCCTTTTTTGTTCAGACAACCGTTTTCTTGTTTGTTGGTGGTAGTTTTATTAATAATAAATGGATATTATAACAGGGCAATAGTCGTTGAAATGGTGGAAATAAAATGGTTGAAATATTAAATGAAGGGTAAAACAGTTATTTTAGGCCACTAGGGAGCAAAGGAAACTTAACACAATTTCTAGAATGGGGAGCAAACAAACATTTTCACAACCCATAGGTAGTTTTAAAAGATGGCCCCTTTAAAATATTATAATAAGATATATCTAACCAATTGAAAAACAACAAATTGATTCACTTTATTAGTTTTAATAAATTTTGAAAATTATACAATATAAAATATTATTTAAATTAAATCAATTACATAAAATAACTTTCAATAAATCAATCCTAATATAATTCTATCTATATAAGTTCATAATTTTAATTATCTAAATTCATAAAAATTCTTAAACTATAATCATATTATAATTCTATAAATCTAATTAACAAAATAATATAATCCCATGATTTACATAAAATATTTTTTAACAAACTAATTAATCCTAATATAATAATTGTCAGTTAAATAATACTAATATAATTATAATTATTTAAATCTAAGGAACCATATAATCTTTCTTTAGTTTATATAATTAAATATAAATTAAATACATAAATATTATTTAGATAGGATGAATTCACATAATTTATATATATTGTAAAAGTATTAATAGGATTTTGGTGTCTTACAACTTAACATACTGCAATTCAAAAATGCAGGTCATCAGAACAAAGTTACTTTAAATGAAAAGTTTTAAAAAACCTCAATGTGTGTATATATTTTTTAAGATATAATCTAATTTTATAAATAAATTTTATAATGTTCCATTAAATATTCCTTGACTTTGTTATATAAATATACTCTTTTAATTATTTCTATTACATACATAAAATCAATAGTAAAAAAATAACATAAATCTTAAATAATACTTATAAAAGAAATATAAATAAGAAAATGAAGTGCAAGATTAAATAGTAAAAAAATAATAAAAAAGAGATCAAGAATAGTTAGTTAAAAGAAAGAATTGCTTGATTTTAATGTATGTATATACAAAAATTAAGGAATAATCAAAATAATTCTTTTATTTGATTAAATACTCATATCACCCAAGTATCAAAATTTTATTCTGCGAATGAGGTTCTTCCACGTGAAAAGGAATGCATGTATTTATTGATCTTATTATGTTTTATTTAGTGTCCTAATCGCGCTATATAGTAACAAAGATAAGAGAGTCAGATCAACTAATGATAAATTCTCCTATAAAACAGCTATAGTCTGCTTATAGTTTCAGGAGACATGCAAGAAAATTTTGAAATGAATTTGAAAATTGCCTTACCCCCAAAAATTCAAGATTTTTTTGTGGCTTTTGCCAACATGATAGCTTCCTCACGAATGTACTTGAAGTATGATAGAAGTTTTGGAAAAAGCGATATATATACACGCTTTTGTACAAGACATAAATATGTGGACCACATGCTAAGAAGTTATGCATTCGCATTTCGGGTGTTAGATAAGATTGTTGATGCAAAAAGTAAACAAAATCTTCGTGGCTTGCCAGTGTTGAACGGGCTCAAAGAGAGATTTAATGGCAAAATTTAGAGCAATATGCCAGAATATCTTTGGCGGATTGTCCTGATCTTGATGCTCTGGAATCTTTAGAAAGTATGGAACCGTAGATCTATCAAAATGATATGAAACTTAGAAGTGTCACTATTTACCACATAAAAAAGTTATTTGAGACCTCAATACTAATCGGTAAGGACATAAAACACCAAAAAAAAAAAAAAATCTGCATTGTGTTGCCTGGAATAAACCCGAGAAGGATTGGGTGAAACTAAAGTCGAATGGAAGCTTTTATAACCACACCAACACTGCTTTGATCAGGGTCATCATTCAAGATGATAGCTGAAGATGGGTGTTAGGATATACTATGAATCTCGGTAGAGTTTCAATAATGTAGCAGAGTTATTGGTCATACATGAAGGATTAACATTAGCTTGGGAGAGACGCTTTTCAAACATTGATGTGGGGATTGATTCGAAGACAGTCGTGAAATGAATAATAACGGATGATATTGAAAAACAGCTAATGAGAAATTTAATATTTTATTGGCAAAGTTTACTCCAAAGGCCCTAAGAAACTTGAATTAAATAAATTCCGATGAAAGAAACATGACGAAGAATAAATTGGCTAGGATAACTCACAATATTCAAGATGGTTGCTGCGTTTGGGATGCTCTGCCGAAAGAAGGTTACTGTGTTTAGGATGTTTCGCCGATAAAACTGGATAAGTCTTAACTTGAGGATAATTTTAAATATTTTTGTTGTTTATTTATTTGAATATTTCTCTATTTCGAATATCTACTTATTGTACATAATTTGAGAGATTTTTATAAAAATATTTTTATATATTTAGCTTTTCAAAATTAAAATGGTTCATTAAAAATGTTATAATATTTATTTAATTAAATTAAATATTTTTAATATCCTAATTTATTTAGTAAACATAATAGCTAAATTTATTTTAAAAAATTGAATAATAAACGTGCAACGCACGTTCATTTCACCAGTATATTATAAAAGTGCGAGCTTGGTGTTTTTAATTTCTTGAAACTTTTAGATCCAGAATACCCTCATAATAATTATATTAATAATTTTAATCAAAGATAATTATGTAAATACATATTATAAATTATTAACATAAAAATATTAAAACAATATTTATTGACTTAAAATAAGACTCTTCATAGAGGAGAATTAAAACTTTTTAATTGATTAAAAGCATGCATAATTCAATAAGGATTCTTTTAATATTAATACATTAATTATTTGTATTCAAATTTAATAATATAAAATGTCAAATTTGTTTACAATTTTGAAGTGTTTATTATAATAAGAGATATCTAACAAATTGAAAGATAATAAATTAATTCACATTATAAATTTTTGGCAAATGGAATGATTTCAATCACATATTGCTAAATCGTGTAAAACTAACTTGCCAAAACTTTCAATTTTAAGATCTACAATTTGATGTATTTATTATAATAAGAGATGTCTAATGAAATGAAAGACAAAAATAATGCATATTATAAATTTTGGAAAATGAGTGTTTTCAATTAAATATTGCTAAAGATATCTCTCATTTTATAAAAATCTCATATATAAGTTATAATAATATATTTTGGGATTGAAGAATTCTTCTAACAATATAAATTTCTTTAAAAAATACAATTTTATTCCCATATGACATAAAATTTCAGTGTAGTCCGTTATTTTTATGTAACTTTTAGTCTCAACGTTTTAATAAAGTTAGAATTTAAGTTCCACTATTAACTTTTTAGACGGAAAAGACATGAACACTTCACATGCGCCATTAGTGGAATTTACTACTTGTGTTTTAAGCAGAATGTTATCAATTCTAGCTATATTTATTGAAAAAAATCTTAGATTGAGTTCTACTTTACTAACTAATGTACGAATAATTTAACTCCAAAATATGACTAAAATCGGACGCATATGACCTAAAACACAAGTGGTGGGAGGGCTCTACTAACAACCCAAGAGAAGTGCACAAATTTTTTTCATCGACAAAATTAACATCCTGTGGGACTAAAAATATTTTATGTAAATAATGGTGCACACAACCAAATGCTTTGTACCATGTAATATTAAAATCATAATGTTTCAATATAAAGTTAATAAAATTGTACTAGAGCGAATGAATATAAATATTAAATAAAAAAATTTCTATTATCAAGTGAAATATATTATCTTTCTAAATGCATAAATGGTCATGTTTAAGAAAAATAAATTGTTAATATATTATGGATATAATCAAACGTAATGATGGTGATATTAATACCGAGTGAATTATCAAATTAAAAATAGTTGAGAACAAAGTTTGATCGGGAGGATAAAAAACAAACACAGTTCAAAGAAGTTAAGATTTGGTCGAGAAAAATTAATATCTGGATATTATCGTGGTGGTGGTTGGGTGTGGAGGAGTGGGGAGGGGGGAGAGAGAGAGAGACGAGAAAGAGATGTGATAAAGAGTTAGAGGGTTTGCAGTGATTTATAATATAACATAAAAGATAATTAGTACTCATTATTCTTACTAATTTTTTGTTATAATTAATTAATAGATAATATGATTAATATTTTGCTAATACAATTTGCTAATATGAAAAAATTATCTATGATGTTATAATTAATGTTATAATATATGATCATGTCAAAAATTGGTGGTTGATGAAACTACTGAATCGACCAACTTGATGATTCAAGAATTTATTTGAAAGAAAGTCTTTTTCGACCTGAAAATGGGATAAGGGAAAAAATAGTGAACTAAGTCAGGTGGTCATGACGTAATCTCCCTGATGCCTAAATCAATAATTAACTCCAGAATCTTATGAGTAAATTAAAGGACTCGAAAAGTACAATAAATGTTCTTACCAACTGACATGAATTCTACAAGTATTATGGTGGTGGGTCTTTGTACGTGCCTAAGTACATGTACTTAACATGCATTAAATACATCTATAGAGTTGATGATTGTAGCCATGGTGCACCTGAGTGAAATAGGTCAGGAGATTATCTGCATTTAATGCACATCTTAATTGCATGATCCTTAATTTGCATCTCAACTGGGGAGGTTGAGGGACTTGGTCACCCGATCGTTTCCTCAGGCATAAATTGACTCCTCTATCTTAGGTCGGGAGAGAGGTCGAACATGCAAATAATTAAGACTGACGTATCGTGCCTTTTGTCATCCCATGTCATGCTAGGTATCTTCGTGACATTATGCCACGTCATAAGCCCCAAAGATCATTAGGTAGGCTGGCGTAGCCAATGGTCTTTTGACTTATAGAGGCATCATTAACGGTCAGATCAACTTGTCAGACAAACAATCATGACACCATTTTGTTTTTCTCATTCCCTATAAAAAGGGCTTCTCAATAATTTTTTAGAAGTTAGTTTTCCTGAAAAGCATATCGAGCGAGTTAGAGTAAGTATCGTGTGAAGAGTTATCTTAATCTGAGGTTCGAAAGACATGTTGGAGAGAAGTTGGTCGAAACACCTTCTTACTTTCAACTTAGGTATTATCTCGACCTAACTCTGTTCGCGTTTCTATTTTTTTTTTTTTTTATCTATTTTTAAGATGGCACATGGAAAGAAGAATTCAATGTCGACCCCTAAGATAATCCTTGCTGAGCTTTAAAGGCCTGTAATTCTCGAATTATAGCTTCGAGATGAGACTGAATTGGAGGAAGAGCAGTCGGAGACTATAAATATTTATCTGAATCTACCTTCCATATCTTACTTTACATAGAAAAATTTTAAGCTGGATTCAAAATGATTTGAGCGATATTGTAATTTCTTAATTTGGTGGGGACAAATGTTATTAACACTATATATCTATTATAAAGGATGACATTCCTTAAAAATACAAGTAAATTAGGATAACTTTAGACTCATTTAATCTAAAGAAAAAGATAAACGGATTTTACGATATACCCCATAATTTTTTGTTTATGAGATTGTGTCTATTATATATGTAATGACGAAAATATGATACAATACAAATTGATTTTTAAGTTTAATAGGTGGAGGATCTCTGACACTGTAATAGCCCGAAAACCCGCCTGTCGATATTGTCCGGTTTGGTGGGCTAGGCGACACCGCCCTCACAGTTTTGTTTCTCCCGTTGGAATTTAAACCCAAAGGTGTCCAGCCAGGAAAAGGCCTCAACAAGGGAAAGGTATCCACCCCCTTATAAAGGAGGCTTTGTTCCCCTCTCCAACCGATGTGGGACAAGCACCTTAGGCTATTACAGTCCAACCCCCCTAAGAGGGCCCAGCGTCCTCGCTGGCACACAGGCCCGGGCCCCGGTTCTGATACCATTTGTAACAGCCCGAAAACGCTCCTGTCGATATTGTCCACTTTGGTGGGCTAAGCGACACCACCCTCACGGTTTTGTTTCTCCCGCTGGAATTTAAACCCGAAGGTGCCCAGCCAGGAAAAGGCCTCAACAAGGGAAAGATATCCACCCCCTTATAAAGGAGGCTTTGTTCCCCTCTCCAATCGATGTGGGACAAGCATCTTAGGCTATTACAGACACATATATCTTATACAAATGCACGATAAAATAATATTTTTAAACGTGTAGTTCGTGCATCATAGGAGAAGTGTTAGTTTGAAACTATAACTTTCTATTTGTATAATTATATTAAAAAATTAAGTTTCAATTTAGGACTAATTATTTTAAAAAGTTGATATTTCAAATTATTTAATTTAATAATTAAAAATAATTAGATAAATTGTATATTTAATGTGCAATGCACATTCTTTTTACTAGTAGTATCCTAAAACTGCAAGTTGGGAATAATTAGTATTCCATTTTTGCATTTTTTCCGAATATCTTTTAACTTTTTTTAAATTTTGCCATTTATATTTTTTCTTTTTCTTATTTTTTTTAGTTAACATGTCGTAAGAGATTTAATGTCATGTCATCAACTTAGACACTTCAGCTGATTTTCGGTATAATTTGTAATTAAATTAACTTGAAAGTTGATGGGTTCTTTTATCATCGAAAAAAATTCCCAAAAATACTAATAAGATATAATTGGTATCTTTATTGAATTTTCCCCTTACGATTACTTATAATAGGATATAATTGATTTGACTTTTTCCAGTCAGAAATGTTAAAATTCGGGTTCCTAGACTAATTTTTTTCCGGTATAAGGAATTAAGGAAATTTGATTTGCCAACTAGGTGGCTGCCGACACGTTAGTTTGTGGAAATTTCCGGGTGGGTTAATTCCAGTTCTTTGTCACTGCCGAGTTAATTTATATATTTTTTGAGCTCTTCCCACATACTCAGTTTAATAGGCGGGTTGATTAATCATCGCTTTCAAATACTGGTGTTTCTCTCTAATAAAAGTCTTGTTTGTCAACCAATAAAAAGAAATTAATTATAGCGTAAACAAGTGTTAGTTTTGGTTTATATATTTACTATATATATAGTCGTGTAATTTTTATATGCATCTTGTGCAATGGGAATATTATGCTCTGAAAATGAATTTCAGACAATAGATTGGTTGATTCCCCAGCATAGTTTGGCACCATGTCCCTATTAATTCTTCGACCTAACTTATGGGGCGTTTATCACAACACTAAGGGGATGTTTGCAAGCATTTGTGTTTATATAGAAATTCGGAAAAATAAAATGTGTTGTATATTCCATATACATTATATTTAAATGTTTGTAATAATTAAATAATTAAAATAAAATGCTCGCCGGCAACGACAGAGGAAGCAACCCTCAAATCAACTCAAGCCCCTAGATTCTTAATGAATACTCACATTTAAAAGATATATAATTTATAGGCTTAAATTTATATTCTCCGATAATGCACAAACATTTTAAAAAATATTATTTTATCATGTCGTGTCATGTTTATATAGGACACCGTACTAGAAACCACTAACTTTTTTTTTTTTTGGAGAAACCGACCAGGGAGACCGTGGGGGGTTAACGAGAACCCCACCTCATTTACTGCAACTCATAAAAGGAGTACAAGTGTTTCATCCAAGCTATAGAGATTTGTATTGCTTAATGATTTTACATGATATGATTACAGAGTATAAATAGAGTACAAGGTGTTGTTACGTGGAGGAGGAAATCAAGGCGTGGCCTATACAATTCTGTTACAACAATATCTCCTAAGATAGTGCAAGCAGATATACACAAGGATCCCTATGATTACTCAATCTCTTATATGCCCCGTACGATGGAGGCTCTTGGAAGGACTCCAATCTTGTCTCTACATCGTAAGAATTGTTGTCGGGGAAGAGCTTTCGTAAAGGTGTCAACAAGTTGGTCAGCAGCGAGGACATGCCGTACTTAGAGTGCACCATTCTGAACTTGTTCTCGGACAAAGTGGAAATCAAGTGCGATGTGTTTCATACGAGAGTGAAAAACTGGATTGGAGCAGAGATGTGTAGCAGCGATATTATCACAGAAAATTGTAGGTGTTCTTGGGAGCTGAATTCCTAGTTCAGTCAGTAAGGAGCAGATCCAACGAATTTCTGCTGACATAGAGGCAACGACACAATATTCTGCTTCTATAGAAGAGCGAGCAACGGTTCGTTGCTTCTTGGAGCTCCAGCCGACGGCTGTATGACCAAGTGGCCACTAGTGGAAGAGTAGTTATCTTTATTACCTGCCCAATCAGCATCGGAGAAGGCAATGAGGTCAGGTGGGCTATCACGGTGGAGCAGGATGCCGAAGTCCGACGTTCCACGCAAGTACCGTAGGAGACGTTTTACAGCTTGGAGATGCACAGAAGTCGGGCGATGCATGAACTGAGACAGTTTATTGACTGTGATGGCAATATCCAGATGGGTGAGCGTGAGAAATTGTGGGCCCCCGACAATAGACCGGTATTCACCCTGGTCAGTGAGAGAAGTACCCAATTCAAGCCGTAAATCAGTAGATGGGGTAAGCGGTGTGGTCACCGGATTTGAGGCCTCCATGTCCATACGGTTGAGTAAATCATGAGCATATTTCGTTGTGATAACATGAGGCCATGATCAGTTCGGAAGCATTCAGCCCCAAGAAAATAGGTAAGAGGACCTAGCTCCTTTAACGAAAAGCGGACAGACAACACAGAAATAAACTTTGACACCTCGGATTCATTAGGGCCTGTTACCACGATATCATCAACATACACGAGAACATGTATCATGGTAGAAGCTGAGTTGAGGATGAAGAGGGACGAGTCAGCGATAGAGTTTCTGAGGAGAAAGCTTCGTAGTTTAGGATACCACGCCCGGGGTTCTTGTTTG
This sequence comes from Lantana camara, assembly GCA_037501455.1. Classification (NCBI taxonomy): domain Eukaryota; kingdom Viridiplantae; phylum Streptophyta; class Magnoliopsida; order Lamiales; family Verbenaceae; genus Lantana; species Lantana camara. The sequence goes on along the minus strand of CM074855.1, from coordinate 19,757,916 downwards.
AGACCATATAAAGCTTTATGTAGCTTATAAACATGCTGAGGGCGATCTTTGCCAATGAATCCGAGCGGTTGTAGCATGTAAACTGTCTCTGACAGCCGGCCCTGTAAGAAGGCATTGTTAACGTCAAGTTGACGCAATAGCCATCCTCGGTTGATAGCAATGGTGAGCACCACTCGAATGGTTTTTGCCTTGATTACTGGGCCGAAGGTGTCATGAAAGTCCACACCTGGCCATTGGTGGAACCCCTTGGAAACGAGCCGCGCTTTGAACCTGTCAATAGAACCGTCAGCATTGCGTTTAATACGGAATATCCATTTACAGCCAACAAAATTATATGCATCAGAGGGAGGGACCAATTCCCATGTTCCATTTTGCACAAGAGCATCATATTTAACAGCCATTGCTTTCCTCCATCGCTCGTCGCGAAGGGCTTGTGTTACAGTTTTGGGCTCAATTTCACTGGCCGGGACTATATGAGTGGAGAGGTTGAGTTTTTGGGTTGGTTTACGAATGTTGTGTTGGGATCGGGTAACCATGGGATGGCGGGGTTATGGTGGATTCTGGTCGTCTTGGGAGATAGTTGGTTGTGATTGTGTGGCTGTAGTGGAAGGAGTGGGTGAATGGACCTGTGGCCGGGAGGAAGATGATGACGGGAGGTTTATTGGGGTGCTACGTTGTACCGGCGAGACGGGGGGTACGTAGGTGACTGGAGGCAGAAGTTGTGGAGAGTTTGAGGAATGAGTAGAGTGTGGGATATTAGGTGTGTCGCGAGTCTCAGATAGGGTAGCAAATGGGAAGATGTTTTCAACGAAGCGAACATGACGAGACACGTAGAGACGAGTGGAGGAGACATCTAAATAGAGATACACGCTTTGGGTGAGCGAGTATCCTAAGAAGACATAAGGAAGGGAGCAGGATTGGAGTTTGTGATTAGAGTATGGTCGGACCCAAGGGTAACACAGGCATCCGAATGTGCGGAGCGTTTCATAGTTCGGTTTGGAGTTGAATAGTTTCAGATATGGAGAAGACATGGATAGGCTGGGGGTGGGGAGTCTGTTAATGAGATAGAAGGCAGTGGCGAAGGCATAATGCCAGTACGAGGTAGGAATGGAGGCGTGATGAAGGAGAGTGAGGCCGGTTTCAACGATATGGCGGTGAAGCCTTTCGGAGTATCCGTTATGTTTAGAGGCGTGAGGTGGAGTTGTGAGATGAGATATGCCTTGGCTGGTAAGGTAGGGTGTGAGTGCAGTGAGTTCTCCACCATTGTCGGAATACAAGGTTTTTATTTTGGAGTTGAATTTTACTTCAACGAGGGCTTTGAATCTTTTGAAGATGTCAGCAACTTGTGATTTTCGGTTAAGCGGAAAGAACCATAAGTACTTAGTATAATGATCTACAAAAATAACGTATTACTGATTTGCTTGGGAGAGAATGGGGGATGTCCATACATCGCTAAAGAGAATATCTAGTGGAGAAGAAGATTTTATTGATGATTCACCAAATGGGAGCTTATGGCTCTAATTACAAAGACAAGAATTGCAGTGCAAATTTGAAGAGAAGGATGACACGGGGAGTTTATTTTGAGAGATGACTTGACGATGAATGGCAGCAGACGGGTGTCCTAATCGGTTGTGCCATTCGGCCTCCGAGGTCTTGGTGCACGAGGTGAATATGGTGGGTTGGGAGGGAGTTGAGGTTTGTCTCGCCGGCCACTCGTATACCCCATTATTGGTTTGTCCCGTCATGATGAAAGCCCCCGTCGCTAGGTCCTTCACCTGAAAACCATAGGGAGTGAATTCAACAGAAACATGGTTAGATTCACATAACTTAGAAACTGAGATGAGATTTTTTTGCATAGAGGAAACACAAAGAACATTATTTAGATGTAAAGTAGATGAAGTAGAGGGTAAAGAGATAGAACCCGAGTGAGTGATAGGGTGAGTGGAGCCGTTGCCGATCATGACATTATCATGAGCAGTATATGGTGTTTGGAGGGAGAGTGAATCGAGGTCAAAGGTGATATGGTAGGAAGCGCCACTGTCGAGGAGCCATGATGGTAGAGATGGAGAAGGTGGTTGTGGAGCGGACGTGTAGTGTGCGCGGGGCTGCTAGGGTGTCTGAGGAGGGCGATGAGGCGGCTATGATGGGTGAGGGTGGTGGTGGTAGGTTTGTTGGCCGTGTTTGACTCGGAGAGTTGTGAAATTGGGAGCATCGCCGTGCCGAGTGGTCCTGAATGCCACACAATTGGCACGTTCCAAGGTAAGGGCGAGGTTGTCTGTTTGGGTTGTAGGCGGATGTTGAAGTGAAGGAGGGTGAAGGACGTGGGTGTTTTGGTTTCGGATGGACTCCGGCTTGGTTGGCAGAGATTGGGAGAGACGATGCAATGGTAGCGGCTGACTGTTGAATTGTGAGTTCACGATTGAGGAGTTTCTCATGAAGCTCTGCAAATGATATTGGGCTGTCACGAGCGTTTACAGCATCAATGATGGAGCGGTAAGAATCATCGAGGCCGTCAAGGACAATATCAGTGATGTCCTCTTGGCCGAGTGGGTGTCCCAGAAGGTTTAATTCGTCTGCTTTCGTTCGGATGAGGGTCATGTATTCATTGACCGATTTTGACCCTTTGGTTGATCGCTTGAGGGCGTTACGTAGTTGTTTGATATGACCCCTGGAGGTGTTAGCAAATGTTGTGGCTAGAGTATTCCAGGCTTCTTGGGATGTGGTGGCACTGTGAACGACTGGGGCTACCGTATGATGTAGCGACCCAGCAAGAACAGCCAAGATCAACTGATCATGTTGAAACCATGTTGTGAACCGAGGGTTTGCTTCTTCTTGACCATCAGTTTGAATAGCTTGGGATGGTTGGGGGTTGGATCCATCCACAAAGCCGAATAAGTTGTGGCCGTGGAGGAGGGCCTGCATATGAAGTTTCCACGCCATGTAGTTGTTGGTGTGGAGTTTGACTGCGTTGGATGAGTTGATGAGGATGAGTGAGCGAGTGGGATCAATTTGTGTGGAGAGAATTGCAGAGGTGGAAGTGGTGGAGACGGCTGACTCTGTAGCCATTGGAGGAGGAAAAAAAAAGGAGGTATTGGAGGTTCACTATAAGATATTACTCGAAAACCGACGGGAAATTTCCGACGGGTAATATCATTCGGTTTCCCGTCGGCAATTCCGACGACAGACCGACGACCCGCCGACGACATACAAACGACGTTACTGACATATCCAAAAGACAAATTCCTACAGACATTCCGTCGGTAGATCGTTGGAAATGGTTGGCGGGCTCACCCAAAAAGGAGTGGCAAATTTTCCAACGGGCAAGCCGTCAAATTTTCGTTGGATGTTTTCGCGCGGGATACGCACCAAAAAAACTGACGGTATATGTCCGTTGGTTTACCATCGGAAGTTGAAAAACTTTCTGATGCTGACTTTACCGACAGGAATTTGCCGTTGCTTTTCCGTCGTATATTCCCAAAAAAATTGTAATGTTGTACCAACGGCCTCTGGCCGTCGATTTTCCATCGCTGTTTTAAAATAAGCGACGGTATACCGACGGGCTTTGTCCTTCATTTTTTTTATTAATTATTATTAGGTCACCGACGGTCTTAAGTCGTCGGTGTTCCGTCAGTAATTTTGCCGTGAAAATTTAATCTCTTATTTTATCAAAACGATTTTTTGAAAAAACCCTCGCTTTCCAGATTTGAAAATGCCCCAGTTGAAAAAACCTTACTTTATCAAAACGTTCGTAGCTGAGTTTCCCCTTTCAAATTGCTCAACTGAACAAATTGAAGCTGAATTTGGAGCCGTTCAAAGCTGAAAGTGTTGAAGTAAGTGAAGGTGTCAGTGGTTGAACTCTCCATTCGAAGCTTTACGATGGCGACTGGCGGTAGCAGCGGCGGAGGTGTATTCACCATTCTTAGGGAGGATTGCAAACAGGCGAGCGTGTGCCTTTCAGCCGGATTCTGTTTAAAACTTTGGGAAATAAGGGTAATGGGAAACTGGTACGGGAGAAGTGGATTTGTTTTGTTGATGGGTTTTTGCTTGCAGTGTGGGGATTTCTTGTAAAATGTGTTGGGATTAGGTTTTTGTTGATGTTCTTGGGTGGTTTGTATATTGAGCAGGTGGTGTTGTGCTTCGATTTTACAGCTGAAAGATTTGATTGACCTAATTGCAATTACTGCATTGAGAGATTACTGCATTGAGAAATTTCTTGGGTGGTTTGTATGTTGAGCAGGTGGTGTTGTTGTGCTTCTTTGGCTAAAGTCTGAGGTTGAATTGCAATTACTGCATTGAGAAATTGAGGTAAAGAATCAATTTTTATACTCTGGGCTTTCCTTTTTCTTCTGTGTTGAGAAAACTGATTTGAGTTTAGTTGTAATAAGGCCTTAATTTGTTCTTGAATTTGATTAAAATAGCTGTAGTGGTCCCCCTACTGGAGCTGTAATGAACCTAATTGTGCTTGAATTTCCTGGTGAATCTGATCTCGTATTAGAAAAGCAAGCAGTTGTAGGTGGAGGGAGTGATTAAGCTGTTGCACCATACTTCTGGACTGAACTAAATTTGAAACAAGTAAGATCTCCCACATTCTGTTTTATTTAAATGAAAACAATTTTTGTTATTTGCACCATGTTGGTAATGTGACCTTGTTGTGTTTAATTGGATATGAAATTTGATTATAGTTATACAAATGTCTGTTGTGCTAAAGATTAAACTATTATGCAATTGATTAAGTTGGACATAGTATGCTATGGCTTGATTAATTTATTATGACTTAGTTATGTTTCAATATTTTCATGTTTTTATATGTTGATATTGTAATTTAGGGTGAGGCAAAGGTTCCAAAACCGTGAGCTATACATTTCTGACACCTAAAGATAATAAAACATAGAGTAATGAGAACTGGACACTTACAATCTGCCTTTCTTCCTAAGGCAAAAGCTTCCATATTGTTTTGTTTACAATCTGAGCACTTAGACATTTCTGACAGTTTGTATGCTATTACGATCACATCTAAAACCTTAATTTAGTCTGAATAAAACAGGCTTATGTTGACTGCCTATGTTAGCATTCATTTAGACTGTGTGATATAGTTGTAAAAAACTCTTCCCTCAATATTATAACAACCTTAAGTAATATTCTTTGTTTTTGCATTAAAATATTCCTAAATTAAATCACAAAACCTGAACTTAGACACAATACTTTGTCCTTTGGAAAACTGTTTGTATTACGTAAATTTACTTAAGATATAAAAATAGTACGTAATATATGGTGCATAAAACAGGACATAGTAATACTGATGATTATATGTACTTATATTTGGGAAAAGTATGTCCTAAGTTTTTAATAGGGACTCAGATTAAAAGCCATAAGTAAGCTGATGTATATTTTGAATAAAATATATCTAAAGTATGTATTATCTACTTAAGTTCGACTGAATATGTCAGCCTTAAGTAATGCGAAAGATTGGAAAGCAATCAAACATCCTTGGTTGGCTTTCATGGAAGATGTATTGGCAAAATAAGCCCCAAACCGCCTGCCTGAATGTAGATTATTTTTATTGAATATCAGTTAATGCTATACATTTTGCTGAAAACATGGAAGTTGGCATATGTTTGATATGTTTGTTAAATGCAGTTTGATATGGATAATTTTTATTGAAAACATGTATAATAATAATAATAATTATTATTATATATCAGTTTGATATGCTGTTTGAAAACATGGATATGCAGTTTGATATGCATTTTGGTAAATGCATGTATGGTTTGAAAACATATAAAACTGCATATATGGTTGTTAAATGCAGTTTGATATGCAGTATGAAAACGTGGACAATTTTTATTGAATATCAGATAATGTTTCATACAACCATATATGCAGTTTGATATGTTTGTTATATGCAACTTTGATGTATGGCATATGTTGTTCCTTTGTGCCAACTGTATTCAACTAATGAATATTACAATAACCTCCCTTATATGAGACTTTGTTTTAGCTTTTGCCAACTTACAAGAACCACCATTGTAAGAACATTTGTTTCAACTTGAGAAAATTACAAGAACCTCCCCTATATGAGGATTTGTGTCAGCTTTTGAAAATTAGTAGAACCTTCCTTATATAAGACTTTGTTGCTGTTTTTGAAATTTACAAGAACCTCCCTGTTAGCACACCTTTTTTGGGCTACCGAATACAATACATATTTACAACTACGTCTCGATATACTACCAGCTACAATACAATTATTACAGATTCAATGTTGATGATGATTATAGTATTAACATCGTTATCCTTACACAAAAATATCTTTTCTAATCTATTAAATTTAATGTAATTATAGATCGTGGATATTCCTCCTCACAGACTATGGATGTATAATCGAACCAATCCTAAACGGGGTGGTTGTAGGGTAGAATACATTCAAGGGATCGAGACATTCATTGAGCAAGCAAGTAACTTAGAGCCATTTATCAGAGAAGGGGTCATACATTGTCCTTGCAAGAAATGTGTAAGGGAGTATAACTTGCTGAAACCTGATGATTGGAGACGCCATTTATACACCAATGGGTTCACACCCAACTATTGGTATTGGACTGATCATAGTGAGGAAGCGCCATATAGTGATCATGGGATTGCTAGGAGTGCTAATGATGTAGGTGCCCCAACCAGTCAAACTCATGAAACCAATGTAGATTCTTTAGGTCGATACAGAGAGATGTGTTTCGATGCAGCCATGCAAGATGTTGGTGGAATGTCAGCTCACGGTAAGCCATCTAACCCGGAGACATAAAAATTCTATGGTCTGTTAAATGAATTTAACAAAACTATATGGGATGGGTGCGATAAACATTCACCCTTGTCACTTGCAGCTAGGATATTGAGTATCCAAAATGATTACAATGCAACACATGACCTCGTCGATGAATTTATATAATTAACGTCTGATATATACCCATCGGGTCATAGTGTGCCTAGGAACTTCTACGAAGCCAAAAAATTTGTTCACAAATTAGGAATAGAGAGTATAAAGATCGACTGTTGTGTGAAAGGGTGCATGCTGTATTACAAGGATGATGTAGGCTTAAGGGAATGCAAATTTGTGGTGCGGCTCACTTTGAGGAAAAAGAAGGTCAAGGAGGATCGAGAAAATTCACACTTGTCTCCAGAATACACTATCTTTGTCTAATTCCAAGGCTAAAACGGCTATACGCATCAATGAGATCGGTGCCACACATGAAATGGCATGCAAGGAATAAACGTCCAGAAGGGACAATGTCTTATCCATCAGATGGAAAAGCATGAAAACATTTTGACGAGACTTTTCCAGAGTTTGCAAGTAACCCTAGGAATGCTAGACTTGCATTATGTGCTGATGGTTTTAATCCGTATTCGCAATCAGCCACACTATATCCATATTGGCCTATCATTGTGACACCGTATAACCTCCCCCCAGAAATGTGTATGACGATGCCCTATTTGTTCTTGACATGTATCATTCCTGGACCTAGTAATCCAAAATAGAACATTGATGTGTATTTACAACCATTAATCGATGAGTTGAAAGAGTTGTGGGAATTCGGTGTGCCTACGTATGATGCCTCTACGAAGCAAAATTTTCAAATGAAAGTTGCGCTAATGTGGACTATCAACGACTTCCCAGCATATGCAATGCTTTCTGGTTGGAGCACTCATGTGAGACTAACGTGCCCGTATTGCATGGGGGAAACTAAGGCAACTTACTTGCAAAATGGAAGAAAATTCAGTTGGTTTGATTATCATCGAATGTTTCTTGACATAAATCATCCGTACAAAAATAACAGAGTCAATTTCAAGAGAAACCGAACTGAATATGATCCTCCACCCCCAATGTTGAATAGACATGAACTGCGGGAACAAGTTGAAGGGTTCCCAAAAGTAACTGATCATCCCGATATCCAAAAATCCCGGGGTGCGGTGAGTCTCATAACTGGAAGAAACAAAGTATCTTTTGGGATTTGCCCTATTGTAAGGATCATTTGATACGCCATAATTTAGATGTAATGCATATCGAGAAGAATATTTTCGATAATATCTTCAACATGGTCATGGACTTCCCAATAAAGACAAAGGATAATGTAAATGCAAGGTTAGATATGCAAGAGCTGTGTAGGCGGCCTGAACTAGAATTAACCTCTGCAGATAATGGGCGTTGGGTAAAGCCAAAGGTTAAATATGCTCTTACGTTAGCGCAGAAACGGATAATTTGTGAATGGATTAAGCAACTTCGTATGCTGATGGTTATTCCTCAAATTTGGGGAGGTGTGTTGACGTTCATTCGGCAAAGATTCATGGAATGAAGAGTCATGACTGCCATATTTTTATGGAGCAGTTGTTACCAATTGCATTCAAAGAATTGCCTGACGATATTTGGAAACCATTAGCGGAATTGAGCAAAATTTTCAAGGATTTATGTTGAAGTACTATACGAGTAGAAGATCTCGACCAAATGGAAAAAAAACATTCCTATCATTATTTACAAACTTGAGAGGATATTCCCACCGTCTTTCTTCGATGTCATGGAACATCTGCCGATTTATTTGATCGAGGAGGCTCGAAATGGTGGCCCAGTGCAATTTAGATGGATGTATCCATTCGAAAGGTAAGTTGTACACCCCAAATAAACTTTCCAAGAACCATCTACATTATGTATGTAACACCCCAAGCGGAGGGCGCCACATCCCCCGCACTAGAGCCCAACACGTGTGACGAAATAGGGAATTCTTGCACACACCAAGCACTAGCGAACGGGTGACAAACAAAAGACCTTCCTAAGTTAGGCGGCCTAAACCCTCAAACAGAGTGCGCGAAATAAAATCGTACAAAAACGGAAGCACTAAACGAACTTAACCAAAGCAAAGCATTAAGGTTACAAACCACTTAAGTCGAATTACACACGAACTTGCCAAAACAAGACTCAAAGTACCAGATACAAATCCATATCTCAAATTACAAACTTAGAAAGTACAAATGCAGAATGAACTAAATACGAAAATGCAGACTTCACTAGACCGACAAGACTCCAAGAGAAAGCAAATCAAAAACCACCTAGCTCGAACCAACGGACCGAAACCTGCAAACTAAAACATAAGAGGGAGGGATCAGTCTAAAGATTGAGTGAGGGGCTACACACGCACTCATACATACGTATAGAGAGCATAGCACATATCATAGAAGGGAGTTCATGAACCGGGGTGTAGTTTTTACATTCTAAAGCATTTTCACACGTGATAATAGATATAGGGATTAAAAGAGTTAGGCCGAAGGCTAAAACAACCAAATTTCATTAATTGAGAATCCACTCCCGTTTCACGAACTATTTCTTAACAAACTAACATAACAGAAATCAAACGTAACCCACACCCACACCATCCGTCGACCTAAAATGAGCCGTCCCGGATTCAGAACACACGCACACATCCGTCGACCTAAAATGAGCCGTCCCGGATTCAGAACGCACACACACATCAGAATCAGAGTTCAGAACCAGAGTCTTACCGTATTCAGATACATACCTCCTTCATATCCATATTTATAATCACCACCGCATCATACTCATAATCCAAACGTATCATAACATAATCATAACCACAACATAACCATAATTCTAATATATACCCATTCATAACATAATCACATCTTAGCTAGTTCCTAATCACAAACTAATCATACCATAATTATGTTCATAATTCTAGCATACTCTTATCCTAGCATAATCATATTCTTATATGTTCATAGCATATTCTTAATCTTGTGTTCATATCATATTCATACTTCGCATAGCATATTCTCTAACTTAATTCATGTCATACATAATCATAATTCACACGTATTACATAGGCATAGGCTTATTTCGCATACGAACATATAGAGCACATATCATTAGGGTATAACTATAACCTAACCTCACCTTACACCGACGAAACCGGACAACCGGGGGCAAAACCAAAGCTTACGGAACAAACTCTCCACCAACGGGATACTCCACTGAACAATACAAACATTAAGGACAACCTTAGACTCAAAATGAACCATATAAACGTTCGGTAAATGCATATGGATGCAAATGATGCAATGCAAGTCACAAACATTCAAACTTATACACAACGAACCAATTACCATGTTATCATATCAATAACACTTAGATCACTCTCATAAGGCATCCCATGTAGCATATCAAGAGCATATACGAAGTTAAAACACATAAGGAAGCAACAAGAGATCACATATGGAGTATACAAGTTCACATCTTACATAAAGGCATCGAAATTCCATAAACGACACGTAAAACAAACAAATAACGTGTCAAATAATCACATAATATCTCACTTTATATCATAACACATGCATACTCAAGTTTAAATCACATAAACAAGGTAAGAGATGCAAAGAGATATCAATCGTATCACTCAAACGTATAACGATTCAAATTACATTTACACTTATCAAATGAAGTCATAAAATTAGATTAAATAAGCAAACATATCATATAATAACATATTAACACTTTAGGATCATAATTGGGGTGGGAGAAATCAAATAAAAGTGAAGAGAACCAAGAAAACAAAGTTCGGAGCAAAGGGAGCTACTGCACCAAATCCACCCCGGCGGATTATTTTCAAAGGGAAAATCCACCCCGGTGGATTCAGGTCAGAAAAATTTCAAAGAGGGTCTGCCTCAAATCCACCCCGGTGGATTATTTTCAAAGGGAAAATCCACCCCGGTGGATTTGGGTCAGAGGCCAAAAACTTGAAGAAAAGCTTGCAAACTCCCCAAAAACTCCAAACAAACCACATAAATACCAAGCTAACACATAATGAAAGGTTTAATCAACTAGAATTCATGCATTTCAAGCCATTACATGATTCAAATTCACAACAAGGCAAGGTACAATTGAAAAGAGATCAAGTTCATACAAAACCCCCAAACTCATCAATGGCAAAGTCATGAATTCTTAACCAACACTCAAAAGAAAGTTCATATATATCAAATAGCATGCCTTAGGGTCAAATAACATGCTTCACATAAAAAGAATTCATAAGAAAACATGCAAGAATCAAGAAAATGCATCAAACCCTTACTATTCACAACTATTCATGCTCATCCTTAAAACCCTAGCTAAACATGCTCAAAATATGAAATTTATGGATGAAAAGAACTACCAAAGGATGTAGATAACAAATATATGCTTACCTTGAAGATTGGATGGAAGATGGAAGAGATTGGAGCTCAAAATCTCAAGGGTTGGAATAGTGACGGGATTTTCCTTTTCTTCTTGCTTCATCTGCAATTCCTTCACTTTTTGGTGTGTGGATCGAAATGGGAGAGAGAGGGATGGATAAGGGCTGATTTGGGGTCAAGTGGGCCCAAGAATCACTTGATTTGGTCAAGAAATGAGCAAGTTATGGTCAAAACCGTAAAAGGTGGTCGCTACCGGCGCGAGGCTCGGTTCGGGCCAAAATTCGAGAGGCTAAATGGGGTTCGAAAAATACAAGGCTTGTTCCATCGAACCCGAATCATCGAAACGAGTTCAATGGTGGTATCAGAATTCGAATTCGAATTCCCGAGCTCAAGGTACGCTGTCTGGAACCCAAGATGTGCTAAATGCTCTTTAGCCCCCTTTAAGTTCCGTTACACCAAAGCAATTAAAACTCAAATAAACAAGTTATAAAACACATATAAAGCATATAAAAACAATTAAAATTCACATATTTCATGCGTGGCAAGTTGACATAAAAAACGGGATTAAAAAACGGAGTTAAACAAGCTTGAAACACCAAAAAGGGGGGTTAAAACGTTTAGAACTTAAACATAAAATATATAACGAATATTCAAATATTCAAATAAATTACATAATGACATGCTTAATTAATTAAATGCGCACTTAGCACACTCGTGACGTAGTACCTGGAAAGTCGAAGAGTTGGGATGTTACAATGTATATTTAAATAATCATACGTAGTACAATTTTTAATATAGGTTCTTAGGGAAAATTAAGAGGACCGTGAAAAACAAAGCGAAAGTGGAGGGGTCAATTTGCCAAGCTTATCTACACCGCGAGACTGCAAGCTTTTGCTCATTCTATTTCGACCCCCAAGTTTGTTCCATGCGAACAAGGGTTGAGAGAAATGACGATGGTGGGGATGATGATGAATCAATGGTATCAGAATTATCCATTTTCAATAAACCCGGACGTGGATCTGGTGCGATTAAAGAGCAACATATCACAACTACGAAGGAGTACAATGTAGCCTGTTTTCATGTTCTACTAAATTGTGACGAGGTCAATCCCTATTACAAGTAAGAAAGTTAAATAATTAGTACATACATAAATGTATTCAATTTACTAACCTGATAATTAACCTTAAAGCCTATTCAACACGTGGAGTGGCACGGGAGATGGTGATAACAGCGACAACATCGAAAAAAACTTCGTTTGTTGGTTCAATAGTCAAGTAATTTTACATTTAAAAATGCTAAGCTTTAGATTAAAATTTTTGTCATATACTTCAACGTAATAATTACATTGAATAGGTACAAAACCCCGACAACGGCATCAGTGATCCTTTTTTGCAACACTTGTCTTGGGGCCCGAATACTAAAGTTAGGACATTTCAAAAGTACTTTGACAACGGTTTTAAATTGCACACCAAGTCTTGGGGTCAAGGGAAAAAAACAATGAATTTTGGAGTTTGGGTTAAAGAAAGTTCGGATGCAGCAAACATAGAAAACGATTGTTATGTGACGTTGAAAGAGATCACTGAACTGGAATATCCAGGTTCTCCATTAAAGCGGTTGTCTTATTTAAATGCGAATGGTTTGATCCCACACCGCGTCGGGGTACCCCGTATAGGTAATCCAGAGAGCTTGATCGTTGAGGTAAAAGCTACGGGTAGATACAAAAACTATGATCCTTTCGTATATGCACAACTAGCCCGTTAGGTTTATTACGTTCCATATCCTGGTCGAATGAAAGATAAGCTTCATTGGTATGCTGTAATTAAAGCCAAACCACGAGGAATTGTAGAGCTGGGGGAGTCGCTTGAGGTGGCATACCAAAACGATGACCAAGCAATTATCAACACAATAGAATCAGATGATGTGCTCTAGCCCTTAGCCAACCTAAATAATAACTTACATGATATTGTTGAGGCTGATATTAATACGTTTGATGAAGAATTTGATGATGATCATAGTGGTACTGATTATGGTAATATATGTACTAATTTTCTATATTGATCTTACATAGTTGATTTCATTTTTATAATCCACGTTTTAACAAAATCTTTTGCATATTATTGCAGATGGACTAGAAACCGCGAATTCCGAGTAAGGCGTTGCGTGCTAGGAGTGCTAATAAGGTAGGGGTAGAGGTATTGTACCGATGCAGTCTCTCGACTCTCCTATTACCCACCTGCTAGAATCTTCTCCCACACAACAACACATTCACGAGAATGCTGAGTCACCTGCGACCTCCACATTTCATACACCGGAACCATCAGCCACACCCACACATGTCCCGGCCATAACTGAACCACATACACTCGAAGGCACGCCCGGTGAGTCCAGCCAGGGAGTCCTTGGTTCAGACATGCAAAGAACAACATCTGATCCCATAAACGCTGCTCCTTACGGTAAAAAACTATTAATACCGGCTGGAAAGAGAGCGTAAGTGATTTTTTGGACAATTTAAGTGGTTTAATTAAGTTTTGCTATGAAAGCTTCTTAAAGATTGTAAATTGATATTTTGGCAGCTATCATGACAACAACGACGGAACTAATGCCATTACCCGCGTCCTCAAAAGTTGGCTTACAAGACCATATCACAAATGGAGTCATGTTCCTCCACTAGTGCGAGACAGTTGGTTTGACGATTGAAAGGTAAACAATGGTAGTTTTAATGAATTTCAATTTTTAACACATAAAATAAAAAGTCTTTTGTTGACAGAAATATGTGTATTGGAAGCCTAAAGCAGAAGCACACATGTACAGCGCATTCATGGAAAAAATGGCCGAACGGATGAGAGGTATCTACCATGACATTAGAAAAAACGGTAAAAATCCCGGGTGGATGCTGGAGGATGTGTACAAAGCTTTGCGTGAGAAGTGGGATACTCAAGATTACCAATCCATTTGTCAAAGGAATAAAGCAAACAGAGCTTCTGCAGCAAGTGCGCCAACGTATACCGGAGGGTCTCAGAGTGTCCACACGATTATAAAAAAGAAGGTACATGTTTGCAGCAGTTTATGGCCCTTATTAATTGAAAAAGTCACAACTGTACCCCCTTTCGACTGCACATCCTGTAGCCTTTGACATGAATAGTTTTATTTTCGGTAACATCCCATGGAATAATCATACTTTAGCATCATACTTTAGCAAAGTCAGAAAGGCATACTCATCTCCAGCATACCTGGAAATTCCAGGAAAACAATAAATATCAGTCCATGCCTTAGGCAATTAGAAACTTGCTTTTTGTTTAAGTTAGTTTAAGTTTATATATGTTTTCAGCTGGATCGACATGAAACCAATTTTGCTTATATGAAATCAAACAATTTTAGGTTTGCAACCATGTAAAAAAGAGAGTTCATGATAAAGTGGAACGATAACGCAGATACCCAACCTACAATTCAATGTTTTTAAGTATGAAATATTAGGCTTGGAAGAAATGCAACAATTTTAGGAAATTTTGGAATAAGAAATATAAGTTTCTTAGGTAATTCAGAAGGTGGGGTATTTTTAATTTTGAGAAGTCTACACTTGTTTGATTCTGTTTTGAGATGGATTGATTAGGTCAAATTTTCTAATGTGATAGATCTAATAAAAAAGGCTTTGTTACATATGCATTGCTCCAAAAATGATCATTGACATATTGCTATTTGTACATTAGAAACTTGCCTTTTGTTTTAATTAAAGAAATATGTCTATATATTAGAGATTTTGATGTCCAATTTCATCTTGAAACCTTGGAAGTTTGAATTTTTCTGAGTTTTATAAGCTATGACAGTTTTGTTATTGTTTTTTCTGAGATGTAATGCCTTGGAAGTTAGAGATTTTTCTGCATGCAGCTTCTAGCTTCAATGATTGTGCATTAAGAGTCACACCCCACATTCATATGAACTTTACAGTTCATAATGCTAATGTTGTCTTAATTTTTCCTTTGTTCTGGAATGCCACGTAGAAAGTTTTGGTGGAATTTTCTTTTAGTACATCCGTAATTCAGAAATACATCGTCTGTTGGGGCAGTTACATGGTGAGATGTGCAAGAGCCTATGCTCTGTTTCTGTTTATATTAAAGTTTTTGGGCATATAATTCTCAAAGGCAGATGCTCTGTATGCTATGATGCATATTCTATTTCAAAAAACTTGATTATATAAAATGTTGGAGCATTCAACAGAATCCATGTTCTCCAAACAGCTGATATGGGCTGTGCATTAGGCCTGTTATTCCAATCATGTTATAGTGTTCAGAAGATATGCTATGATCCAGTTATGTTATAATGCATTAGGCCTGATAATCCAGTCATGTTATAGTGTCCATTCAAGAGAATCCAGTCATGTATGCTATGATGCATATTCTGTCAGTCATGTTATAGTGTTCAAAAGATATGGGCTATTCTATACAAATCTGCCTTTGAGAATGTATAATGTTATATGCTATGAATCTTAAATTGCCTTTCTACACAAATCTACCTTTGAGAATGTGTATGCTATGAATCTTAAATTGGCAGTAATAAATTGAACTTGTAGAGTGTGTAATGAAGTAGATTAATGAACTTTGTACTGACAGGAAGCTACTACGGGCCAAAAACTGGACACGGGGACCCTTTACCACTATACGTTTGTGAAGGTCGATGAAAGAGAGAAGTTAATCGCAGAAATGCCCACTGAAGATGAGCGCATTCAATACGAGGTTCGTTGTACATTTTTTGTTTTAACTTCTAAATATGTAATTTTTGATATATAATTCATATTCTGTTATGAATTTTCCTAAATAGTTGAGGTACCAGAAAGCCGGTGAGGAGGAGGCGCGACGGGTGCTTGAGGATCCAGGTTATGTTCCAGTGGATGATTTTACATTATGGTCTCAGGCACAAGGTGGTCCATACAAGAAAGGGAGGGTCACTGGATTGAATCATTTGCTAAAGACCTCTCCGACGGTGGCTTCTAGCGCAGGATCGTCATCTTATCGCCCACATCCAGTTGTCTCACAGGAAGACAGTGAGCTTAAAGAAGTGAAGGATGAAATTAAAGAGATCAAACTTACCCTGCAACAAGTGCTCGCGGCGCTTCAAATGTAAGGCAAGGGAAAATTTATGCCTGACCGGATGGATAATGACGAGTACGATGCAGCAGCTGCTGATGATGAAGGTACATGTATATTTGTGTCATTTGCACTGCAATTATACTTGAACTTGGTGGTTATTTCTTGGCTTTCATGAGAACAAATACCATTTCCCCCAAAACATATGTTTTCGTGTGATATAGATATATAAGTTATATAGATATTCTTGCATACGCAAATTGACATTGATGTGTTGTTTTTTCTTGGTGCAGATTAAAGCAATGGGATTGGAGGTTGGAGCATATGGATGTGGGCGTAATTTAACCCATTGGCCTTTCATGTAATGTTTGTTACAATTTTCTTTTACATTTCTTCAAAGTACTGTGAAGTTGAGGTGATATTGTTTGATGGTTTACATTATTAGATTCTACGAACACATTTTGAGCAGTTACGACTTTAAAACATTGTTTGGTAATGCTTGTTTTCATATTCTGGAATATTTATGGAATTACAACATCTTTCGTTTATTTGGATGTTTCGTTCCATATGTTGGATGCATTTCGGTGTTTTTGAAAATGGTCGTTTATTTGGATGCTTCTTTCGATATATTTGCTGGATTTTGGGTGCTTTTGAAAACAGGTAGAAATGGGATTATTGAAAAAACAGGCAGAAACACGATTTAATTTAAAAAAATTCCGACAGCCACCCGACGGAATCCCGTCGGAAATCATCGGTAAAAGTAATGGTTCAATAACAACCACTCCGTCGGAATATGCAATGGAAAACCGATGGACCTATCCGTCGGTTTTCGAAAATAATATAAATTAGATGCCAAAATACTCCAACGGATATATCCCGTTCGAAAACCGTCGGAATAACAATCGACGGAACACCGACGGGAGTCATCCCGTCGGGAAACACTTATCAAGCATACCCGTTGGAAAATTCCAACGATAAATGCCGTCGCAAATCCATCGGAAAGCCATTGCACGGAACACCGATGGTTGACCGACTGAAGTACCCGTCTGAGCGCGCCGATCGTCGTCTACGAAGTTGTCCGTCAGCAGGCCATTGGAACGCCATCGGAATTATATGACCGACGGAAAACCAACGACCTATACCGTCGGAATCAATATTCTGACGATGGTTTGTCCAACGCCTCACAAGCTTTCGGTATGCCGTGGGATTACTGTCGGTTTTCTAATTTACCAATGGGATTCCGACGGGATTTCTTAGATTCCTGTCGGTTTATGCCCATCGATTTTCGGGCAGATTTTTGTAGTGGTTTTAGGGCTAGAGATCGATGGCTCTAGATACCATATAGAGATTTGTATTGCTTAATGATTTTACATGGTATGATTACAGAGTATAACTAGAGTACAAGGTACTGTTACATGGAGGAGGAAATTAAGGCGTGGCCTATACAATTCTGTTACAACAATATCTCCTAAGATAGTCAAGCAGATATACACAAGGATCCCTATGATTACTTAATCTCTTATACAAGCATCCAACAAGGTGAAATTACAGAAGTGCCCGGTAAAGATATAAGGCGTGAATAACCTCGGGCAACTGGAGAAAAAAATAAATGTCCCATTCGAGGACTTTAGAGAGTCAACCCCAGCTACGACAATCAGACTAGCAGCTAAGCCCCTAACCACGACAACCGAGTCAACCAACAGATCCAAAGCAAGATTCAGAGTAGCATGGGGCAGTGGCTTATTCCCGATTCGGACTGACCAGGTAGTCTTGCTACTTAAAACCAGATTCGGACTAACTGAGAAAGATTTAAAAGTAAAGATGAAATTTCGAGAAAGCTGCTGACAACTTTGTTCCCAAGTTTATTGCATGGTGCAGCTAGTAAGCTCAAGGAGGATTATAAAGCCCCGAATGTGCTTCCATGATGATCCATCTAACAATCTGCAAAACCACCCCGTACCTATTTCATGCCATGCTAAGATCAAGGGTGTTATCTCCAATATATTTAAGAAAGGCTCGAAGAATAAGTAAAATTACGGATAATATAAAGATCTTTAATATAGGCTAAGCTCATATTTACATATAAATTTTCCTTACCCCATAACCTCCTGAAGTGAATAATCATCATTTTCGGGCAAAGTCCAGGTATACCCCATTTATCTAACTTTGCATGACCCCGCAGACGATGCATTAGCGGCATTGCGGGGAAGCTCCAAGTTTCTTGCGTAGCAGCTCCATGGTCAGCGAGGAAGTTCGTCACACTGTTACCTTATCTGTAGATGTGCGTGATGTGGACATTGGCTTCTTGGAGCTGTATCTTAAACCCATATACCAACCATTAAGAACAAAATCTCCCGAACAACTTCTCTTTGGCAGATTGATGGTGATTTATGAATCAAGTTCCATCCATATTAAGTTGTAACCCATCTTTCTCGCCATTTCCAGGTCTATAACAGCAGCTATGAGTTATGCAGTGTTGTTAGTCGTGCATCTAATTCCTTTATTGAAGGCAGCGATGATGTCTCCATGGTTGTCCCTTAAGACTCCTCCTATACCGGAGTTTTCCAGGTTGTCGTTTGATGCACCATTAGTGTTTAGCTTTATCCAACCCAGAATAGGTTTTACCCATCACACAATTCTTACATTGCCTTCATTTTTATGTTCTAAACACACCCCGAATTTGCAGGCCACCCTTTCATCTCCATGCCACCAAGAGCGATTCATTTTTTTGACTTGGTGTAAGTTGGCCACATGCGCTTTCACACGCTGAAGAATGTTATACGCAAAGAAGCTTCTCCCGTTGTGCTTTTTATTGTTCTTTTCAGTCTAAACATACCAAAAGATCAATAATAGAACACCAATGCGGATATGTTTTTTATGTCTGAAGGGCGACGAGGATATCCAGAATTGCAGCAGGTCTCCTACTGAAGCTATGTCCGGCACCTATAAATGGAAAATCTCAGTTAGTGACTTTCAGATAAAACGAACATTGGGGCTATTTATAAAAAGATGAGTTAGAGTTTCTTCTTGACTACAACAAACACATTTAGAAGGGAAAGTCATCCCTTTGCCTTGGAGCCGTTTGTCTACAGGGATCCAGTCATCCATTAATCGCCAAATAAAAACTATGATCGTCAGGGTTAGGATACAGCTCCAAGATGCCTTCAAAAGCTGCGACTCCGGTCTCCTTTGCTGTAATGAATTCCACTCAGCTCTGATAGTGAGATAACCCTCTTGTTCCTTCATCCAAATCGCCTTATCTTGGCTTTTCGCCATAGGAACCTCGCTTATACTCTGAGCTAGTTCCTCACCCACCTCCTCTTTAAGTCTCGGTGTATTCTATGTTTTATCAATCCAAAAGTCTTTCACCTGCTTATTAGGGAAGACACCTATTTGAATATGAGCTAGAGGGATATGATCAAACCAAGCGTCTTCCCAGAAAGAGATTCTCCCATCACCAAGTGCCCAAGTTGTCCCACAAAGAGCACTTGTCCTAAGTTGCCACCACAGCTTGAGTACAAAGGAATCAACAGCGTCTTTAGTGCTACGGACACCTAACCCCCCTTTAGATAAAGGATAGCATTCCAAGTCGTTCAATAAATTCGTTTTTGGTTGTCCCTAGATCCCCAGAAGAACTTGTTAAGCAATCGTGTCATTGGATAAATAACAATTTTAGGCGGCTTGATTATTTGGAGGAGAACATTGGCATAGCTGTTACTGACTTGATCAATTGTAAGCGCCCCCCGTGAGATAAGCTAGTCGAAGCCCATCCCTGTATTCTTTCCCTCATCCTTAACAGAAGATTATCAAAGACTTCAATTCTTTTCCTTTCTCTAAATAAAGGGGTACCTAAATACTTGATGGGTAGGTACTCTTGAGTGGATCCCAGAACATTTTTCAAGTTATTGCTCCCTTCCTCCCAATTGTTTCCAATAACGAATGAACTTTTATGTGCACTCACCTTTTGTCTCGATCTCGTTTGATAATCTTTGATGACCATTTTAATCAATGAGTACATTTATCCTGCTATTGGTGAAGATAATCATATAATCCGCAAAAGCAAGATGCGAGATTTTCATGGGAGCAGGGGTTTTGAATCTAACCAAGTCATATTCTCGCATGCATCTATCAAGGGAAAACGACAAAAATTCAGAGGCTATTATAAAGAGGGTCGGGAAAAGAGGGTCACCTTGTTGGAGCCCTCGTATAGAGCAGAAAAATCCTGCAGGGACTCTATTAACCAAGATTGAAAAATAGCAATTTGAAATATGTACAGTTCATAACCCAGCCAATCCAAACATTTGGGAATCATTTTGTCTTAAGCATTTTCTCCAAAAACCTCCATTCTAGCCTATCGTAGGCTTTTTCCATGTCTAGCTTGAGGATGACATTTTTATTCCTACTGTTACTATCTAAAGCTTGTACCATTTCCTGTACAAGCAATACGTTGTCGCTTATAAGCCGACCTCTTACAAATCCACTTTGGTTGGGATATGATTTTCGGAAGAACCAAAGACATTTTTGTGTTGATAATCTTGGTGATGATTTTGTTAGAGACATTGCAAAGGCTTATCGGGCGATAGTCTGTCCAATAAGCCGGATTCTCTTTCTTAGGCACGAGCACAATCGAAGTTGCCATGTATGCTTTCGGAAGGGGAACCCCTGTAAAGAATTCTTAAACAGCTTCTATCACATCCTCCTCAATATGATCCCAAAAGTATTGATAAAATCTCGCACTAAATCTGTCCGGCCCGCTGCACTATGCTGACTAATTTCAAACACTGCTTGGCGGATTTCCTCTCTCGTGGGTTCACATGTTAACCATTCCTTATCACCCTCAGTAAGTGTTATCCCTAATGGCTGCGTGATCTCCTCAACAATTGTAACCTCAGATGTAAGCACGTTCAACCATCAAGACTGAATCCTCTGTTGCACGTAGCTTATCAAACATATTCCCGAAAATAGCTTTATTCCACCATTTTAAGTGTTGCTTTAGTCTAAAAAGTTTCCGATGCGGCTTATACAATCCCTTACCCCAAATCGGTTGTTTCCAATCTTCTTTGACCACTCTCGCAAAATCATGGTGGCGAAGCCATATTTCTTGAAAAAGGAATGCCGATGGACCCCGTTCTGTTGTAACTTCAAAGGAGATGAATAATGGACAGTGATCATATGACCCTCGTGCCAGATGTTTGATATTCGTGTGGGGATATAGCTCTCCTCAGCCTTCATTGACTAAGGTTATGTCCAAACGCTTCCACACACTCTTGTTCGTCCAAGTGAATTTAGTTCCTTCAAATTGTTTTTCCATCAGGTTACAATCATGAATAAAGTCACAGAATTCACCCATAGCTTGTAAATCCAAGTCCCGAGCATTTCTAGTTTCCACCATAGTAGTAACCACATTAAAATCTTCTCCCAGTAGCTAAGGAGTATTGCTTCCCGGGTCATTATCTTTGCAGAACTCCCATAATTCCCGAGGGGCCACGGTATTACGTCTAGTGTAGACAATGATGAGGATGAATTGTTGCTGCAGACTTTTAATGGTCACCTTTAGATGCAAGAATTGTCTATCGTCACAAAGCAGTTCCATCTCCACATCCGCACACCAAAACAACCAAATATGATTAGAGATATTATGAATAACATTAGGAAAACTGAATTTACTACGCATAAAGTTAACATCTAATTGAATCAAAGGTTCTAAAATTGCAACAAATTTAAACTTATTCTTTTTCCAGTAATTATTGAGGACTCTACACCTGCCTAGTCCTCACACATTCCATATGAGGCTGTGTATCATCACGTCAACCCTTCCTTATTGGCCGACGAGCGGGTCGTCCTTTTAGAGGCCATTTAATCTTGTTAGAGGATTATCATCAGCTGCTGATTCTTCTTTAGCGGTCGTCTCTTTTCTTTTTGTGTGTTACTAGT
The DNA here is from genome assembly GCA_037501455.1 of Lantana camara. NCBI lineage: Eukaryota > Viridiplantae > Streptophyta > Magnoliopsida > Lamiales > Verbenaceae > Lantana > Lantana camara. The sequence goes on along the minus strand of CM074855.1, from coordinate 19,735,684 downwards.
GTAAAATTGTCGTTCTGTTCACTATCAGAAACACTGGCCTTATATAACGCCTGTTGCATATTGTCAATGTCAGTTTCATCCATCTGCCTATCTAGTTTGCTTTCAGCACTTCGTTCCTTATCTTCATGCACTACTAGAAAATATTGATTTTGTAATCGAAAATTTTTAACAAATTTCGCAACCGAATTTGCAACCAAAAACCAAAATTTATCCACTTGGCTTACCAAATCGGTTGCAAATATTTTACAACCGAATTTTGGTTGCAATATTAGTTGCAAAAAAAAAAGTTGAATGTTAAACTTTTTTGTGCATTTGCAACAAAAAATTAAGTTGCTAATTCGATTTGCAACCAAATTTCGGTTGCTAATTTGGTTGAAAAAAGAATGAAAATAGTCAAATCTAGTCAAAATATTTGCAACAGAAATTCAGTTGCAATATTGGTTGCGCAAGAATTACAACCGAAATTTTAGCTTCAAAATCATTAAAAATATTTTTGCAACCGAAATTTAGATTGCAAAATTTCAAACTAACTTTACAGTTTTAATGTTTAAATTTGCAACCGAAATTCGATTGCAAAATTTTCATGCAACTGCTTTGCAACCAAATTTCGGTTGCAACAATTTTTTTATTTATTATAATTTATAAAAATAAGATAAGTAATATCTTTTTTAAACAATATGTTGCTATTCAGTTGCAAAATCGGTTACAAAAATATTCTTTCTTTTATTAAATTTAATATATACATAATAACATAATAATTATTAATTACTTGTTTTTTATAATTTTGATGGTGCAGAAACTGGATGAGGTTTAAAACACCAAACACTTTACATTTGTTTGTGAAAGGGAAAGACCGTCACAGGTGTTTTAGTCTCAGGAACTGGGTTTCCTTTGAGCGTGGGTTCTTCCAGCTAGGATAACACCAAAAATCATGTAACGAGAGACTGAGAGTGGTGTGAAGATTTGAGCTAAGAGAAGATGGATGCGTAGCAATGGAGAATACCCAGTCATGCAAAGTGTAGTGTTCTTTGGAGAAGATAATTTGGGAAGTGTGAGTGAAAATTCCCATATTTATACATTGAGGGCATGGGCATTTTAGTAATAGTGACCAAGTGGTCCCAAACTGGTGTTGCCCTAGACACGTGGCGGTCTGTGACAGTGTGAAAGTGATGGCTCTGACAAAGCCTGTGAGATAACAGTATGAGGTGAGCACTACCGTTGTGTCAAACGTAGTTGGCGAGCGGCGAGCGCGTAGGGGTCTACGTAGGCTCCCCGTATCTATGGAGTGCTCCAGGGAGGGTCTCCTTGCGTTACTGGGGCTGATCCTCGAAGAGGATAGCACCTTTGAGTACTAAGCCGAGCGTCGGCTACGCTCGAGGGATCCCCCAGTGGAAAGCCGTAAGCGCTGATGACTCGAGCATCAGGGCGTCGGGGAAACACGAGCGTGATTACCGAGGGGTCTCTGGTAGGGAAGAGAAGGAGTCCAGATACGGAGCGTCCCCTGGAACCATATTGCGAGCGTTCAAGGGGAATCGTTGAAGGGATCCCATGCTCGTGACTTGGGCCGAGGCACACAAGTGTAGGCTGAAGTGGTGGTGAGGAAGTGGGCCGGATTGAATTCGCGGGCCCATTATCTTGAGCGACAGACCACTGGATCCTTTGGATCGTGACATGTGTACGGTGCTGATTCGAGCGTAATTTAGCCTCATAATTTTTCCCCCCAAATTCTATAGTTACGCTTGAGCGTACTGTAGAATTTAGACTGCTGAACCCTGACTTTGAATATTCGAGGGTCAAGCTCTTGGAGGGAGGTGACTGTCCGTCTTCAGTAACAGACACTTCCTGACACAGCCCATAAATGAAGTCCCATCCACATTAAATGCTGAGTGGCGACGTGGGCGCGTGCAAATGGGGAGACGTGTAGTGGTTACCAAAAGGTGGGGGGGATTTCAAGGCGGGAAATGATTGCGTTTTAAATCCCAACCCAGATTCTCTCTCTTCGCCACTAACCTCTCTGCGAAGAACCTCTGAATCCTCTGAAACTAGGCCAACAATGGCAGACAATGTTGTAGATGGTTACGTGAGGGAGATGGATAAGATGTCCGTGGGGAGCTCTTCCCCTCACAATGAAATTCCGACAGCTATTCCAATAGCGAGGGCCCCAGAGGTGGTTGGCGACGAGGAACTGGGGGCGGCCGTTCAAGGGATGAATGAGCGCAATCTTGGCGGTGTAGATCAATTGTTTGAAGAGATGAATCATGTGATGGAGATGCAGAGGCAAGGGGAAGAGTACTCCCCGTATTGAACAGTGCTGTAAGGCCCCAAGATCACCAAGTTATAGTGGTGATCGCGGCTCCTGAGGGCGGTGCAGGGTCATCCGAGCGTCGGGCAGATGGTGAGCCTCCTAGAAAATGCCAAAAGAAGGGGAAGGATCCGACAACGCGAGTGAGGCAAGATAATCGTCATCAAACAGACCTATCCCCAGATGACATAAAGAGCATATTAACGCTCGAAGATCTGGAAGCTTTGAAGGCCAAGGTATATTGGGATGAAGCAGTATTCCCAACTCGCCTTCCTGTAGAGGGTGAAAGAGCCAACCGTCCGCCACCGGGGATGATGACCGTCTACCAAGACACTGTTCTAGCCGGAGGCTTAAGATTCCCAATTCCGACCGCCATTGCCAACATCTGCAATTATCTCGTTCTTAGCCCTTCCCAGATTCTCCCCAATGGCATAGCCCTATTCAACACCTTTGTGATCCTGATGTGAGCCACAGGTCATGAACCCTCGATAGACAATTTCAACAGTTTAATTCAAGTGGCCCACTCTCCACGCTCGTCTCCGATAGACGGGTACTTTTATGCCCAAGCCAAGTCAGGGTTTAAAATAATTGACTCACCCTCGACCTCGTATGGCGAGCATTAGAAAGAAAAATACTTTTTTGTGGGGGCACCTGGGGGGATTTTGGGAGCTCACCGATCGTGGATAATACATGGAGAGGGGCCTTTAGTTAGGAATAGATCCGGGGCAAGCTCTTCGAGCATTGGGCGAAGAGTTTGGCTCTTGTAATGAGAAATGAGAGGAGATGGATAAAGGTCGAGGAACTGATGAAGGACGAAGGGATATTGTTCCGCTGTGGGCTTTCAAACCCTCCCAACATGATACTCAACCCTCCCGCTCAAATCATGGCCCTTGACGGTTAGATTCTAGGAGCTAACTCCCCTAACACTTAGGATAGTATCACTAACTTGTTTAGATTGTAGCATCTTTGTAGCAATTATTCCGATGGTATCCTTCTAACGCTCTGCTTTCTCCTATTTGCAGACATAGAAATACTCATTGTCTGAATCAACGCTGAAAGTATCGCACAGATGATGCGCGCTTGCCAAGCGGGCGGTAACCCGCAGTAGCAGCAGCAGCAACAGGATCTCCGGCCCTCCAATGCTCCGAGGGGAAGAGGCGCCCGACGAGGATCAGGGCGAGGTGACGGAGGCAGAGGTGCTCGCCGAAGTGGTGGAAATGATGACCACGGGGAGGGCCACATTGAAGATTTAATGTTTGACGGCGCTCGTGACGCCACTCCTCCGACCGCTCCCGAGGCACCATTAGCGCTGAGTTCAGGCAACTCCCGTAACCGCTCGGGGGATGCAATTCGAATCCATGATGAGGTGCGGGTTGAATGCTCGCGGAAGAGGAGGAGATTGCCCGACTCCATCCCCATCACTGGCAAGGGGAAAGAAGTAGTCGTGGGCCCTCGTGGCGAGGGTGGTGATACCTCATAGTCCGAAGTTTAGGATTTCTGGAAGATTGGGTGCGAGGGCGACGCACGTTATAAACGCCAGAGAAAGGATGGCCTAGTCCTTTTGAGGAAGAGTCCAGCCACCAGCAACTTGGTCACAGGGATTGTCAGCAAACTCCAATTCTTTGGTGATCATGACAAGTTAAACGAGTATGACGCCGCTCGGGTTGCAGACGACGCTTGCCACTTCCTCTTGGCGGTGAGTTTTTAAATTCCTTTGTAAAGTTCTAACCTTCAGAGTTTCCTTTAAAACTAGTAGTGACCTTGGTTCTTGGCCCTTCAGGAAGTGATCCCCAGGCTAAAGAACTTGCAGGGGCGAGCGCAGGCCTATTCCGAGCACAAAGCCAAGTATAAGAAGTTGCTGCGCCTTTCTGATCCGGGCCAATTGCAGGAAGATTATAACACCGTCTACGCTCAACTCACTGCATCTGAGCTTGAGCAGGAGAAGCTGAAGAAAGCCCTGGAGAAGTCAGACAGTGCGTACTTGGTCCTTGATATGCGTCACAAAAAGCTCAAGGAAGAGCGCGACCAGTTGAGGGTAGCCAACGGGGATCTGGGCAGGCAATTATCCGATAGCACCCAGCAGGCTGATGCAACTAAGAGGGAGCTTGCCAACTTATAAGAGAAGATGGTCACCCTATAGTCGAGGGTGGCTTGGGAGGCTGTGACCAGATTCGTGCGCTCCAAAGCATTTGCCTTTGCAGCCAACCTCCATTGTTTCGACAAAGCTCGTCGCTTCTTCTGGAAAGTTGTGGGCCAGATGGTGAAGATGGGGATGAAACCTGAGAGTGCTCGGATGGACGAGCTCCTGCGGATGGACTTGGATGAGAATCTGGAGCCAATCGTCTGTACTGGGGATCCATCAGACAATTTGACAGAGCCTGAATACAATGAGTTGGTGATAATGCTCTAGAGGGATTTTATGGCGGCCAACCCCGTGGATCCCGAGCCTATTCCCATAGAAGACGATCGCATTACCGTCGACGCTCAGGGTGGCGCGGGCCCAAGCGAGGCTCAAACTTCTGATGCTAATGTGCTGGCTCCTGTTCCCATCTCAACCGCCCCTCCGGAACCCGAGAGCCAAGCCCAGTGATGCCTCCTATCTGCCTCTTTGAAGTTCTGTCTGTTTATTTCTATTTCTGCTAAGAACACTTAAACTTTTATATTTGGTTCTTGTACTTTTGATAACGCACTTTCTATTTCCTGTTAATGAAGTTTGATTTCCTTCCGTGTTGAATCTTGAACGTTGTCTGATTGTTCTTGTTGATGTCTGAATGTTTACGATGGGAATGTATGGGCGTGAGGGTGTTCCTGACGAGGGTGCCTCAGCCATATTTCTCAATAAGACACGAATTTGAACTTATAAATCCACTAGGGATTTAGCTAAGTATTGACCTTAGGTGCGTGATATATACTTCTGATTTGAGCGTTCGAGTAGCATGAGTGAACTTAGAGCAACTGTGGGATTTGCTGAGTGTTGGATTAAAGCGAGCATAGCCATAGTGTGAGCTTCGTACTTAGGCATCCATGAAAGGATTAGCCCAGTGTTTGCTATTTACGAGCGTACTCATACCAAAGAGGATGAGGGTCTTTAAGGGGGGGTTTACAAGCGCGAACTGGTGTGATCAACATCCAGTTGGTGTAAATTAAGCATATAGCAACCCGCCTTTTCGACACGTTCATTCTTAGGGTTTACACGCTTATGAGCGTCAAATTGTTCGGTGTGGAGGGCCCTCGACACACCGATAGCATTGGTTTAGGGACGGATTGTGTGGTCTCTAAGCTGTTCGACGTAGAGAATGCTCGACACGGAGTGGGCGTTGATGCAATTGATAACTCAAACCATTAATTAAGAAAAAGCAAGTAAATGACAAATAATAATTGGGAAATTCTTACTGTTATGTTTGCATTTCTGTCAAAAGAAAATACAAAGTGCCTCGAGCGGGCAATTACAAAGGTTGTAGCTACATGTAGAACCGTCTAAGGTTACATGCATTCCATGGCCTAGGGAGACGCTCGCCTTGCAAAGTCTCTAGTAGGTACGTACCTGAATGATTTTGAAGGGGTCTTCCCAATTGGGATCCAGCTTACCCACATGCTAGGGCACTTCAAATTTTTTAGGGACCAAGTCCCCCAGCTGGAAGGTCCTTTCTTTGACATGTTTGTTGTATTGATGGGCCACTGACGCTTTGTATTTGTGCATCCGAGTCCAAGCAGTATTTCTTCTCTCATCTAGCAAATCCAATTCAAACGTCCGATTAACCTCGTTGGCTGTAGGCTCGAAATAGGCAACGCGTGTGGATTCTTGAGCAATTTCCGCAGGTATCACTGCCTCGGAACCGTACACGAGGGTGTAAAAGGTTTCTCCTGTTGCCTCTCGTGGGGTAGTACGGTACTCCTAGAGGGTTCCTTAAAGTTCTTCTGCCTATTCACCCTTTTTACTCCCGAGCATTGTTTTCAGATGCTGGAGTATTGTTCGATTGGTTACCTCAGCTTGACCGTTAGCCTGGGGGTGGCCTACGGAAGTGAACCGTTGCTCGATTCCTAGCTCATAGCACCAATCTCGTGTGTCAGCGGCGATGAATTGGGAACCGTTATCTGAGATGAGCACCCTCGGGATGCTATATCTACAGATGATGTTCTTCCAAATGAAGTCCCTTACAATTTTGAACGTTATCTTTGCGACCGCTTCAGCTTCGGCCCACTTGGTAAAGTAGTCCACAGCGAGAATTACAAATTTCTTTTGTTCGACCGCCATTGGCAGGGGTCCCACTATGTCAATGCCCCATTGGTTGAAGGGCCACGAGACGTCAATAGGGATCATCTGGGTTGCGGGCAGTTGAGGAACATTGGAATGGAACTTGCACTTAGGGCATTTCTTGGAGAAGCTGATGGCGTCCTGTAACACCGAGGGCCAATAGAACCCACTCCTTAGAACCTTTTTGGCCAGAATCCGGCCACCAGAGTGATTCCCACAACTCTTACTATGCACTTGCTCAAGCACTTCCTTAGCTTGTGACGGTCGTAGACACCTTAATGGTGGGCCCTGGAACGACCGCTTGAAGAGTCTGCCCTCGCCATCCAGTGAAAAGCGGGAGGCTTTACATTTGATCTTCCGTACCTCTACTTTGTCGCTCGGGTAGGTACCATCCCTCAGGAATCTGACGACGTCATCAAGCCAACAAGGCTCGGATGGATCAATCATGTTCACTTGGCCCGAGGGTTTTCCCTCGTTTATCAATGGTTCCTCTGCTCTGGGGAACGTGACGTGACGCTCGCAGGTTCCTTCCAGAGCCGACGTAAACTTAGAGAGGGCATCAGCGTGCTCGTTTTCCACTCGCCGAACCTGCAGCAACCGAAGCTCCTTGAATTTAGTGATCATCTCCTTAGATTTGACCAGATATTGCACCATGGTGGTTTCTCGAGCCTCTTAAGTGTCGTCCACTTGACTAGTAACTAACTGAGAGTCAACGTGAACAGTGACCCGAGAGGCTCCATTCTGGAGGGCGATCTTAAGCCCTTGGATGAGGGCTTCATATTCAGCCTCATTGTGTTGGAAATAAGGAATCAGAAAGCAGCGGAAATTTAAAAATTTTCCAACAAAAGGATCGAAAACTCCCAATCGTGAATCCAAATTCGTAGAGATTAGAAACTTACTTTTCAATAATCTTTCTTGAAGCGTTTCAAGCCACCCAAGAACGCTCTTCTCGCGGCTTGATCCCCTCTCCTTGGTAAAGCTTGAATCTTTAAAAACTTCTAACTTAAAGCTCTTTAGAGATAGTCCACCAACTTGATTACAATCTAACTAGTAAGGATGCTAGTTCTCTAGTTAGTGTTTAGGCTTAACCTAGGGTTTATTTGATCTTGGAGAAAGGATGGTGTTCAACACATGAACAAAAAAAAATCATCAATCACTCTCTGAGGGTAGCTCGAGCTCCCCTATATATAGAATAGAGAGGGGCGGCCGAAACCTAGTCCTTATGGACTAAGGATGTTGGTCCCTCTCTCTCTTATTACTTGATCATCAAGTAACTCCAAGCTTTGACTTTGAATTCTAATTCAAATCAACTTTTAAGAGAGCTAAAATATCCAAACTCCATTTAGATAATATTATACTTTATTTATTAATAAATAATTAACTTATTTATCTAATTAATTAATTCATAATTAATTAAATAGATTAATTTCTCCAAAATAAGACTTTCATTTTAATTCAAAAATTAAACCAAAGTCTATTAAATAATTAACACATTAATTATTTAATACATAAATAAATATACATGCACGGTGCACATGTGTCCACTTAGGACACGTGTCACTCACGTGACCCACACGTGTGCTTTACACGTGTGGAACCCCTTTTGGCTCGATTAACTCGTTTAATCATTTTAAAGTCTTAACTCATGTAACCAAGTTGTTGTGTGTGACCCTCTAGGTTCTCAATTCAATTAGCAGTGACCCTAATTAATTAATCAGTCCACAGATTAAATGACCATAGTCTAGCAACAAGTGTTTAACCCCTAGCTGAATTGGAATGTCTCGATTCGACAGAACCTTTGAGTCATTGATTCATGTGAGATACAATCCTCCTACTTACTCTCTCTCTCAACCAAGATCTAGGGTAAGGGAATAATCAGAACCCTAATAATCCGGTCTTAAAGCTAAGTGCATTTCATATCCATTTGATCTCAATCCAAGAAACCTTTTTCTTGATGTCTTGATCTACTGCCTTGGCCAAGGACTCCATATGGCATATGAATGACTTGCACAATAAGAGATCACCTTGAAAATTCAAGTGTAGGTCCTTTTTTGATTCTCATTCACTTTCATGAATCACTTGTGCAGCCCCAGCATAAGCCTTGAATCAATTGTCTAAGGCGACACCCTTTAAAGCTTATACCTAAGACTACAGAGTTAACTCATAAAGTGACATGGAACCTCAAGTCTAAGGATCAATTAATCACATCAATGACTCGTGAGATATTTCCTAATCTGGAAGTTTCCATTTCTTGAAATAGAAACTTCCTTTCCCATTTAGGAATGTTCTCACACGGGGCACCTCAGTGAACTTACTTATTAAAGTAAGCACCCTCATGTATCACGCACGTATCAACTATACACTTTGCACCTCCATGAAACAAGGTGGTCCTTCTTAAGGGTGTGATCCCACAAGCAAGCCTTAGAGGAGTCAGGTTGACACTCCCACTGTCTGTAGGACTCATCGGCTTGGAGTATTTTACTAATCATGACTTATGTGATATAGGGCTCGTTTCATGAACCATTTCACCTAAATGGTAGAGTCCTAAAGTCATCAGGATTAGGGGAGTTCTCATACATGCACAGCTAAAGTAAACGCATACCAAACAAGAGCATATAAAGAAGTGTTACCTGAATTCGTTATCTTATTCTAATATTGTCTGTAATTACAATAAGGAAAAGTACAAAGCGGATATACAATCGGCTTTCTAGGGCACTATTCCTAACATATTTTTGGTGACTTGGAAGACCAGTTTGATTGCGTAATCAATTTTAATCCCTCGAGGGTCCCTGAGGGTCACCCCGGCTCCCCCTCCTCGTGAAGTCGAGGAGCCATCTGTGTGCAAAAGCCATAACCCCTCCTCTTCCGAGGGTACCGGGTCCAACCCGAAGCGCTCGACGAGCAGGTCATCTACCGCCTGAGCGCGTATGGCTGTTCTGGGCTCGAAGTTGATGTCAAATTAGCTGAGTTCGATGGACCATTTAATGAGCATTCCTGATACGTCCGGTTTCAAGAGGACCTGTTTGAGGGGCTGATCCGTAAGCACTGTGATGGAATGAGCCTGAAAATACGGTCTCAGCCTCCTGGAGGCATTAATGAGCACAAAGGCGAATTTTTCTATCTCCAGACTTCTTTTGTCCGCCCCTTGGAGTGTTTTGCTCAAATAGTATATTGGCAAGTGCTTGCGCTCGCATATAGAAACGAGGACCGTACGAGGGACAGAATGATAAACAAGAAAATTCTCCCCTTGAACCGACTTCGTCAGCAAGGGCGCGCACGAGAGGTATCGTTTTATATCTTCCAGCACTTTCTTACACTCCTCGGTCCAAGCAAAGTTGCGAGCGTTACGTAGAATCTTAAAGAAAGGCAAGTTCCTGTCCGCCGAGCGGGGAATGAACCTATTCAAGGAAATTATTTTGCCCACCAGTACTTGAACCTTCCTGATATTTCGAGGGGAAGGAATGTCCAGGATCGCTTTGATTTTCTCTGGGTTGGCCTCAATACCTCGTTGGCTAACGACGTACCCCAAGAATTTACCTCATCGGACCCCGAACGTGCACTTCGAGGGATTCAGTTTCATCCCGTAGTGGCACAAGATGTTGAATGCGCCTGAGGTCCTCCAGATGGGAGTGCTGGCGTTCGCTCTTAATGATCATATCATCCACATAGACTTCCATAGATTTCCCGATTTCACGCTCGAACATCCTGTTGACGAGGCACTGATAAGTGGCCACTGTGTTTTTAAGCCCGAACGGCATGACCAGAAAACATTAAACTCCTACGTGGACCACGAAGGAGGTCTTGGGACGATCCTCGGGGGCCACAAAGATCTGATAATAGCCCTGGAAGGCATCCATCACACTCATAAGTTCACACCTAGCCATCGAATCTACTATATGGTTGATCCTCGGCAGGGGGTAGGGATCTTTGCGGCATGCCTTATTTAAATCTGTGAAATCGTTGCACATGCGCCATTTGTTGGTGCTCTTGGGTACGAGCATCACGTTGTAGAGCCACTTAGGATATAAGATCTCTTCTATGTATTGAGCCTCGAGGAGTTTGTTGACCTCCTCTTCGATGACTTACCTCCTGAATCCATGAACATCCCTCTTCTTTTGCTTGATAGGTTTGAACGCCGGGTCCACATTGGGCCTGTGAACAATGACGCTCAGATCTATTCCAGTGAGGTCAAAATCCTTCCATGCAAACACATCAATGTTCTCTCGAAGAAAGTCAATCATCAGGATTTGTGAGGGGCCGTCGAGATTGGAGCCTATTTGGGTGGTTTTCTCGGGGTTTCCGGGTTCCAATTCAATGGTCAGAAAGTTCTATGTAGGTTCAATACGTACCTCAGGCCTCGGGAGTTCGAGAGCCTGTATTTTACTAGTAAGCTTTTCATTAGGGTCCCCCGAGGGCGTATGATCCTCATCCTCCGAGGACGACTGCTCGACGGCTCCGAGGGGCGCATTCCCAGCATCCTTGATCTCGCCCTCAACCTTCTTTTTGTTCTTCTTCCTGTTGAGTTTGGCCCGCTTCCGCTCGGGGCCATCTTCGTCTAATTTTGGGAAGTCCACAGATTTCTTGGTGGATCCTGCCTGGATGGCTTGCTTAGGTTTATGGATGCGAAGGGATAATATGTAACATTCCCAAGCCTCTTTGACGTTGCACAGAACCTCGCCTGTCCCCTCGGGAGTGGGGAATTCGACCTTCTGATGATATGTCGAAATAACCGCTTTGAAGTCAACGAGGGTCGGGTGTCCAATGATGATGTTGTACGGGAGATCCACTTCGACCACTGCATATAAGACGCTCAAGGTTTTTTGCTGTGGGGCGCGACCAAAAGAGGTAGTCAAGCGAATCTGTCCACGAGGGACGATCTAGGAACCCCCAAAGCCGACGAGGGCCGTTCCGAGGGGTTCGAGGGGGATGTTTGTTATATTCATCTTTTGCAATATTGAGTACGGAACAACATTCACAGAGCTTCCACTATCAATTAAGACCATCTTTACAACGTGATTATGAACGTCTAAACTAACCACCATGGGGCAGTCAGAGGTTTCACCGACCCCATGGGGTGTTACAATGTGCTCTAGGTCATTTTCCATGAACCCTACCACTTCATTCTCTTTCGAGCGCGAGGATTCCTCCAATGAATACACCGGCTTGGGTCTTGACGATCTCTGATCATAGCTGCAGACGTGGCGCCTGTGAGAGGCGTTGGAATCACCCCCCGAGGGCCCCCCAACGATCATATTAATGACATTAAAGGGCTCGTTCTCCAATTCTGAGGCTTTCTGCTTGCCGCGCTCACTTGTCTCCGGGCGGTGGTGGCGGGGGCTTCTGGAGCGCGAGCAACTCTTTCCTCTAGCTCTTGTGCGCTCAGCGTAATGCTCATCATACCTCTCGAGCATCTTCACAAACTCTTTGAGGTGCCCCCCAGTAATGAGCCTCTGGATCTCGCTCTCGAGTTGGCGGCACTCGTTTGTATCATGGCCCTTCTGTTTGTGGAAAGCACGGTATTTCCCCCAGTGCTTCTGAGCCTCGGTTTCTCTCATCTTGAACAGCTTCTTGTCCGCCATGGAATACACCTCAGCAATGGGCCTATTGAGAGGGATGCGCTCGAACTTGCGAAGGGGAGGAGAGCTCTTATGAGCGGGAACTGGACTACGGTGATGGTTCTTGTGGGCCTCCCCCTTGTCTTGTTGACCCCTGTCAGTGCGAGGGGCACTGGCAAGTTTATGGGCCCTCGCGATGTACATATCCTCAAGGGTTAAGTAGGAGTCCGCAATTTCCCATAATTCTGTCAGCGAATGGGGTTTTTTCTTAGCCACCTCTTCAGCGAATTCCTCACTGACATAGTTCTTTGTGTTGATGGCCCCAAATAGTATATGACTCACAAAGTCCATCGAGGGTCTCTCCACCAATAAGACCTCTTTGTTGAATCTGCCCATGAAGGACCTGAGGGTCTCGTTTGGCCCTTGCACCAGGCTATAGAGGGCTGTGGCGGTGGGTGCAGGCGCCTTCAAAGAGTTGAAGTGGCTCAGGAAGGCATTAGTTAAGTTGCTGTATCCACGAGTCGAGTGTGGGAGAAGCTTCTTGTACCACTCTTGGGCCATCCCGATAAGTGAGGTAGCAAAGACCTTGGCCCAGTAATGGCTGAAATGCTCGTATAGGTGCATTAGGTGCACAAAATGATCCAGAAGCTCGGCTGGGTCAGTCGTTCCATCATACCGATTGACGGACGTGGGGATTTTGCCTTTCCCCGCTCGCGCCATCAGGACCTCATTGATGGGGGGGATACGCCCATCAAAGGCCTGTAATTCCCGCCCTCGAGGTCATGCTCCTCGTAGTCTTCCTCCCTCCAGCGGCGGGAGATCTGACTACGTGGGTTGCGAGCGTCTCTGGCCCTGGACCTCTCACCCCCAGCATGGGGGGCTTGATGTTAGGAATAGTGCCCTAGAAAGCCGATTCGACGTAATCTGCTTTGGGACTTTTCTTGTATCACAGACAATCTTTGAATAATATACGATTGATTATAGGCAAACACTTCTTTATATGCCAATACGTGTTTTGTGTGTTTCCATTACGTGCGCATGTATGAGAACTCCCCTAATCCTGATGACTTTAGGACTCTACCATTTAGGTGAAATGGTTCATGAAACGAGCCCTATATCACATAAGTCATGATTAGTAAAATACTCCAAGCCGATGAGTCCTACAGACAGTGGGAGTGTCAACCTGACTCCTCTAAGGCTTGCTTGTGGGATCACGCCCTTAAGAAGGACCACCTTGTTTCATGGAGGTGCAAAGTGTATAGTTGATACGTGCGTGATACATGAGGGTGCTTACTTTAATAAGTAAGTTCACTGAGGTGCCCCGTGTGAGAACATTCCTAAATGGGAAAGGAAGTTTCTATTTCAGGAAATGGAAACTTCCAGATTAGGAAATATCTCACGAGTCATTGATGTGATTAATTGATCCTTAGACTTGAGGTTCCATGTTACTTTATGAGTTAACTCTGTAGTCTTTGGTATAAGCTTTAAAGGGTGTCGCCTTAGACAACTGATTCAAGGCTTATGCTGGGGCTGCACAAGTGACTCATGAAAGTGAATGAGAATCAAGAAAGGACCTACACTTGTGTTTGCAAGGTGATCTCTTATTGTGTAAGTCATTCATATGCCATATGGAGTCCTTGGCCATGGCAGTAGATCAAGACATCAAGAAAAGGGTTTCTTGGATTGAGATCAAATGGATATGAAATGCACTTAGCTTTAAGACCGGATTATTAGGGTTTTGATTATTCCCTTGCCCTAGATCTTGGTTGAGAGATAGTAAGTAGGAGGATTGTATCTCACATGAATCAATGAATTAAAGGTTCTGTCGAATCCGAACATTCCAATTCAGCTAGGGGTTAAACACCTGTTGCTAGACTATGGTCGTTTAATCTGTGGACTAATTAATTAATTAGTGAATTAATTAATTAGGGTCACTGCTAATTGAATTGAGAACCTAGAGGGTCACACACAACAACTTGGTTACATGAGTTGAGGCTTAAAAATGATTAAACGAGTTAATCGGGCCAAGAGGGTTCCACACGTGTGAAATCACACGTGTGGCTCACGTGAGTGACACGTGTCACTGTGACACGTGTCACACACGTGTGAATATATATATATATTGTATATATATGTATTAAATAATTAAATGTGTTAATTATTTAATAGACTTTGGTTTAATTTTGAATTAAAAAGAAAGTCTTATTTTGGAGAAAATAATCTAGTTAATTAATTACGAATTAATTAATTGGATAAAAATAAGTTATTTATTTTATAATAAATAAAGTATAAAATTATCCAAAAATAGTTTGGATATTTTTAGCTCTCTTGAAAGTTGATTTGAATTAGAATTCAAAGTCAAAGTTGGAGAATACTTGATGATCAAGTAATAGGAGAGAGACAAACCAAATCCTTGCCCAACAAGGAGTTCGGCCGTCCCTCCCCTTTCCTATATATAGGGGAGCTCATGCTCCCCTTTAGAGCTAATGGAATTCTTTTGGTTCATGTGTTGAACACCATCCTTTCTCCAAGATAAACGAAACCCTAGGTTAAGCCTAAACACTAACTAGAGAACTAGCATCCTTACTAGTTAGATTGTAGCCAAGTTGGTGGACTATCTCTAGAGAGCTTCAAGTTAGAAGTTTTGAAGATTCGAGCTTTACCAAAAGTGGGGATTAAGCAAAACGATCAGAAGGGATGATGAAACGATTCTGAACCCGACGTGAAGCGAATGAAAAAATCGAACCAAAGAAGATGGCGAAAACCGTTCGTCCATATCCTGAAGGATGAATTTTTTCACGAGGGTTTTGTGACTGGCAGTTTTCTACTTTCGTAAAACTGTTTTCGAAGGGAGTTTCAATCCTGCTTTTCTCGTTTCATGTTTCTTTCTTTATGTTATATTGTTAAGAACATCTCTAACATGAATTGAATCTAGGTTGGTGTGGATTGCTATCCCGACAATGGATTCTGAAGTAGAAAGAGACTTTCGAGGGACGGGTTGTCAAGCCGCGAGAAGAGCGTTCTTGGGTGGCTTGAAACGCTTCAAGAAAGAATAAAAGAAAAGTAAGTTTTCTATCTCTACGAATTTGGTTACACGATTGCGAGTCCAAGATCCTTTTGTTGGAAAAATTTTTAAATTCCGCTGCTTTCTGATTCGTGTTTTCCAACAAGTGGTATCAGAGCCACCTCGTTAATCGTGTTTCTGATTCGTCTCAATTATTCTGAATTTGGTAGAAATTCTTAGGCTTGATGCGAATGAGTATTTGTAATTGATTTAGAAAGCCTGAATTACGAAACTGTATTTTTTCCTGAAAGTTTCTGAAAATTGGTTTTTGGAAAATTTAATTTTTTGAAAACAATTTTAGATTTGAAACTGTATAAACTGTTTTTGGATTTCTTGGATTGGTTTTGCTTTTGAACGAAAACACGAAACCAAAAGCCTGGATTACGAACACGCTAAACCCCGCGCGCGAAGTCGTCGCGCGCGGGCTTCGCGCGCACCGCCCGCCTGTCCTAGGCGCACAGGCATCACCGCCACCGCCCTTCCGCAAGCGTGCGGGCGGGCCCGCCCAGGGCTGCCGGGAGAGGCCGCCCGCCGTCTCGCCAGGCTGGGCGAGAATCCCGCAAGGCGTGCGGGATAGCTCGCCCAGGCCGCCCGTTGTCGCCCGCCATCCTTGCCGAGAAGGGCTGCGCGCAGGAGCGCGCGGCGTGCACGCCCAGCGCCCGCACTCGCGCGGCCTTGGCCGCGCGCAATGTGCGCCTGTCGCGTGCGCACGCCCGCGACGAGCAGCCCGTCTCGTGTAAGGGCCCCGTTTTCGTAGTCCGTGTTTTTCGTGTTTCGTGCAATCCAGTCCCAATTTTTATTTTAATTTTAAAAATTTTATTTTTGAATATTTATTTTTAATTTTTGAATAAAACTTAAAATTGGGATTTTTGAGAAATTGAAACAGTTTATATTTTGGGAAAATACAATCTTTGGTAAAATTATTAATTTTCAGAAATTAATTGGAATTTTATTTGTTTTGGTAATTTGGGATTTATTGAAAACTTTTATAAATAAGACTCGCATCAAGTCGTGTTTTAAGTCATTAGGACTTGAAACGAGAATTTTAATTTATTGGCTAAATTTAAATTCTCGCTAAAGCATGTTAGGTGATCATGGGTTTAGATCTATGTATGGTTTTAATTTATGCACATGGATGGTTTAAATTGGGGTTGGAGCCCTATAGTTGCGTTTTTCAATTGAGGTTGGAGCCTCACTTATGTGCGTACTGTTATGTGATTTATTATGTGGCTTTCCATATTACTGTTTTTGAGGCCGGGGTATGCCCCGTGTAATTGTCTAAGGCCAATATGAAGATTGAGCCTTATTACTTTATGTCTTTTTCTTTTTATTGTAATTTGAGAGTAGAGATAGGTGGTGAGGTTTTATTTTCATTTTGGAGACAATGCACCCAAGGAGTAAGATGGACCACATTCAAGTAACAAGGAGGCCATAAGTGAAGACCCCTCAAAATGTTAGGGAGGGGAATCTCAATTGTAAAATGTAATAGAGATAGGGCTCGTATTTTGTTACCGCTTTCCCTTATGTGATTTAAACTGTTTATGTGGCATGTATGTTAGAACTTGTGATTGTGGAGTGGCTCCCACATATCACGCATAAGATAGGTAGAACCCATGATCATTACATGTTAGTATCATGCTAGGACATGTTATCTGTTTATGTGCTTGTTTGAAATGCATTTAAGTTGTACTTGCATTAATCAAGACTAATAAAATTGGATAACATATATGTTGGTGAGGTCGAACCGAACAACTCTTCGGTTGATTCGAAAATTCCCATTAAATATTAAGCTAATTTCGAACAAATAGGTGTTTAATTCGAGATGTAAATTTTAAATTAAATTCCTAGCATTCCATCAATAGGTTTTAAGTTTAGTAAGTAAAGCTAGTTATTGTCCGCGAGTCGTGGGATAACTAGTGGAGCTTATTAGTTCTTAGTTACCTAATTGATCATTTTAAATGATCAATATTTCATGGTTAATTTTGGCAAGGGCGATGTCCGCGAGTCGTGGGTCGTTCGAACTAAGTTTTGATCATGATCTTATGATTGATGGGTCTAGCTTAAACGCCTAAGTAAATATGGATGTCGCACGTGTCGTGGGTCCATATTGAAAGATAGGTGATGCAAAAACAATTACTAAGAGTTCTAAAGGTGTTAGAATTGGTAAGTTGTACCTACCTAGGATTTTGCTTAGAATGTCCGCGAGTCGTGGGTTCGAGGTAAAATGCCTAGGATCTTAGTACCCATTGGGAAACGTGTTCCTCTTAGATCTTTGGGAATTATAGATCTTTGAAAAACAGTGGGAGCTACATTAGATTAAAGACCTTATCTTTTGTATATCGTTATAATTCAGCATGCCCACATTTTCTCTGCTTAGCATTTAGGTTGTAGTTCTGTGATTCTCTACAATATGAAATGCAAACCCATTCGTATCCATCCTTAAGTCAAATAAGTTGACTAAGTCCTGACTAACTCTAAATGGCTTCGGATCCTAAAATTCATTTTAGAATCCGACTAGAGAAAGGCGTTCTCTAAAGGGCGAAGTTTTCAATTGTGAAAAGTCGACCCGGGCCAAAAGAGAAGCAATCTGAGGTGAATGGATTTTTCCAAACCACTTAAAAGCAATTGAACCACCTCATAAAAATGTTACAAGGTATAACATTATGGAATTATTCAATATTCCAAATGAGGAAACAAGTGCACACGAACAAGGTCTAAAGATCTTATTTGAAGATCTTATGGTCTCGATCATCAACTGAGAAAAGAGTTCTCAATGCACTGATTGCTTACATTGCTTCGACTATCATTCAAACCCTTTATGCTCAACTGGAATGATGCTAATGTAGCATAGTTAATCATTTAAGTTGATAATGGTTGAGAGCATCCTTAAGAAGGAATAAAAGGTTGAGATGGTTAATTCTTCTTCTAAAACTCCCTAAGTTAAAGGCTTGAAGGCCTAAAGAAGAAGAAACCCTTAAGAGCCCAATGGAGGGGCATGTAAGGGGTACGCCCAAAAGACACTAGAGATCAAATAGGACGTTTGCTTCTATGGTAGCAAATAAGGACTTTGAAAGGGAACTGCAAAGAGTATGAGTACTTTGAAATGTTACCTCGTTTAGTAATTCTACTAGGAATAGAATTTACTAGTCTTAAGTCAATTCTGCATAAGCCGTTGTGCAAAGACTCAAGGCACTAATGTTCTGAACATACAACGAGATAACAAAAGTAAGTGAGATGACAAAGCTTCGAATTACTTTGGAACGTTGAGATATAAAAGGATTAGCAAGTCAGACACCTTCGGATCATTCTATGAAAATGAACCTATAATGTTGACTTCCTGTGAATCCTGTCATGAGGGAAGCATTCCTGAATCCCGTTTATAAGAAACGTGGAACGTTCCAAAATTATAGTGGATTTCGATCCGTGCTGATGAGTGTAAGATGCTAGATACAATCGTCAGTTTAATCATTATGAATGAATGTACTTGTTAAAGTACAAATTCGAAACATATATGAAATTCTTAGAATTTCGAAAGGAGGTTAGGAACCGAAGTAGTCATAAGTTATAGGTAAATCGATATGATCGAGATAGCCAATATCTTAGCAACTAATTCCTTACTCATCTTAGAGATAATAGGATTATCTCTCAGTAAACTAATTCGAGAACACCTTAGTGTTTCCGAATGAGGGAATGAAACCTTATAGGATATGGTCCATTCCATAGCAAGCTTTACTGACTTATAATCATTCTAGGAATAAACTCCCAGAATATGCAGTTAGAGATTTTTGAATTTTGTACCTTCCAAAATCAGTCCTTTAGTTGCACTATGCAATGTGGCATATTAAATTCCCTAATTATTCTTATCCAAGAATTTAGTAGAATCCTCTTAAGTGAAGAGGATAGTGGGGGATAAGTTTGAAATGAGTTCAAGTTTATACAACGATATTAAATATTGTTTCTGCAATTCCCTTAGACAAAGGTTGTTTGTCTCAAGGAATGTATCTTTCTCAAGGAATCGTTCCTATAGAAGAAGAAAGACAAGCAAGCAGACCTCAAAGAAATTTAAGGATAAATATCCACGCCACATATAGAAGAAACGAGCCCATCTGATAAAATTTAGCCAAATTTTAGAGTATGTACACGTGTGAAACCCTTCTCTTAAGACGTGTTTAGAACGCGTTCCTAGATAACCAAGGAATTACTTGAAGAGGAGACACTGTCAGATTTGGAATCTGAGTAGTGTAAGCAAGCCTTGAAATCCAATATGGATTCCATATACTCAAACCAAGTTTTGACCTTGGTTGATCCACCTGATAGGATCAAGCTCATGGAGCTTCGAGTAAATGGAAAGCATTACAACCTTCTTGACGATTGAAATGCAAAAATCCATTTGGATTATGTTTACCACATCCTCATATTCTGACTATGAGATATGATAAATGAATATGAGAACTATCTTGTTCAATATGAGATTGAAAGAGACTGAAATAAGGTATTTCTATAAATCTCATATTCAGTGGGAGTATGCATAAGGTATGCAAATCCCTAAAGTCAATCTGTGGATTGATAAAGGCTTCTAGGAGTTAGACAATTCGATTCCACAGTCAAATCGTTTGACACAGATAGAAGTCGAATAAGTCTCAGAGTGTACATATGGAAGTTAGTGATGTAAGAGTCAATTTTGGTTCTTTAGAAGACGATGTCCTTCTCATTAGGAATGTCAAGGATGACGTGAAAGTTACCAATTCTTGTTTAAGAAACAATTTGACATGAAAGATCTTGGTGATTATCCTATATTCTCGACATTCAGATCTATAGAAGATAGATCTAAGAGAATAAAAGGATTATCACAAAATGAGTACATAACCACGGTACTGAAAGGAGTTTAGTATGGACAATGGAACGTCTCTTTTGAAGAGTATGTGTCCTAAGATAAACTTTGAGAAAGTTAGAATGTCCAAAATCCCTTTAAGTGAAAGGGTGCATAATGTATGAAAAGTTATGTACTAAATTAGATATGGCGCAACACTAAGCGTAGTAGGCCGAATCTAATATGACCTCAGAGAAGGTCATTAGATCTCTGTAAAGGATGTCCTCAGAGTACTTGAGAAGAAATGAGGATATGTATTAGTTTACAGAGCCCAAAAGATCTTGTTGTTAGAAGGATATTTGATGTAACCGTTCATCAAACATGGATGATTATGAAATCATTGCAAGGATACAACTTCTACCAGAATGGTAATGCAATGTGTTGGAAAGGGGTTCCAAGGACGGACATTGCAAAACTCGACTATCGTAGTTGAGAACTTAGTCGTATTATATAACGCTAAGTTAAGTGTTTGGGTAAGAAACTCCATCTAACCAGTTAGATGAAGTTCCTAGCATGAAACAACTCCTTTATCATATTGTATGATAAAATGGATGGTTGCTCAAGTAAGAGAACCAAGACCTCACCAAGAGACTGAACACGTGATCATGAATCACTTTATAAGGGAAAGGTGTTTTCCTAAGAGATGTGTAAACAAGAGGGTCACATCAGCAGAGAATATGGCAGATCCACTTTGGAAACGCCCAAAGTCAATAGGCTCTCAAAGTGCATCTTGAGAAGATGGGACTTAGAATACCTAAATGGCTTTTACGGGCAAGTGGGAGATTGTTAGGAATAGTGCCCTAGAAAGCCGATTCGACGTAATCTGCTTTGGGACTTTTCTTGTATCACAGACAATCTTTGAATAATATACGATTGATTATAGGCAAACACTTCTTTATATGCCAATACGTGTTTTGTGTGTTTCCATTACGTGCGCATGTATGAGAACTCCCCTAATCCTGATGACTTTAGGACTCTACCATTTAGGTGAAATGGTTCATGAAACGAGCCCTATATCACATAAGTCATGATTAGTAAAATACTCCAAGCCGATGAGTCCTACAGACAGTGGGAGTGTCAACCTGACTCCTCTAAGGCTTGCTTGTGGGATCACGCCCTTAAGAAGGACCACCTTGTTTCATGGAGGTGCAAAGTGTATAGTTGATACGTGCGTGATACATGAGGGTGCTTACTTTAATAAGTAAGTTCACTGAGGTGCCCCGTGTGAGAACATTCCTAAATGGGAAAGGAAGTTTCTATTTCAAGAAATGGAAACTTCCAGATTAAGAAATATCTCACGAGTCATTGATGTGATTAATTGATCCTTAGACTTGAGGTTCCATGTTACTTTATGAGTTAACTCTGTAGTCTTTGGTATAAGCTTTAAAGGGTGTCGCCTTAGACAACTGATTCAAGGCTTATGCTGGGGCTGCACAAGTGACTCATGAAAGTGAATGAGAATCAAGAAAGGACCTACACTTGTGTTTGCAAGGTGATCTCTTATTGTGTAAGTCATTCATATGCCATATGGAGTCCTTGGCCATGGCAGTAGATCAAGACATCAAGAAAAGGGTTTCTTGGATTGAGATCAAATGGATATGAAATGCACTTAGCTTTAAGACCGGATTATTAGGGTTCTGATTATTCCCTTGCCCTAGATCTTGGTTGAGAGATAGTAAGTAGGAGGATTGTATCTCACATGAATCAATGACTTAAAGGTTCTGTCGAATCCGAACATTCCAATTCAGCTAGGGGTTAAACACCTGTTGCTAGACTATGGTCGTTTAATCTGTGGACTGATTAATTAATTAGTGAATTAATTAATTAGGGTCACTGCTAATTGAATTGAGAACCTAGAGGGTCACACACAACAACTTGGTTACATGAGTTGAGGCTTAAAAATGATTAAACGAGTTAATCGGGCCAAGAGGGTTCCACACGTGTGAAATCACACGTGTGGCTCACGTGAGTGACACGTGTCACTGTGACACGTGTCACACACGTGTGAATATATATATATATTGTATATATATGTATTAAATAATTAAATGTGTTAATTATTTAATAGACTTTGGTTTAATTTTGAATTAAAAAGAAAGTCTTATTTTGGAGAAAATAATCTAGTTAATTAATTACGAATTAATTAATTGGATAAAAATAAGTTATTTATTTTATAATAAATAAAGTATAAAATTATCCAAAAATAGTTTGGATATTTTTAGCTCTCTTGAAAGTTGATTTGAATTAGAATTCAAAGTCAAAGTTGGAGAATACTTGATGATCAAGTAATAGGAGAGAGACAAACCAAATCCTTGCCCAACAAGGAGTTCGGCCGTCCCTCCCCTTTCCTGTATATAGGGGAGCTCATGCTCCCCTTTAGAGCTAATGGAATTCTTTTGGTTCATGTGTTGAACACCATCCTTTCTCCAAGATAAACGAAACCCTAGGTTAAGCCTAAACACTAACTAGAGAACTAGCATCCTTACTAGTTAGATTGTAGCCAAGTTGGTGGACTATCTCTAGAGAGCTTCAAGTTAGAAGTTTTGAAGATTCGAGCTTTACCAAAAGTGGGGATTAAGCAAAACGATCAGAAGGGATGATGAAACGATTCTGAACCCGACGTGAAGCGAATGAAAAAATCGAACCAAAGAAGATGGCGAAAACCGTTCGTCCATATCCTGAAGGATGAATTTTTTCACGAGGGTTTTGTGACTGGCAGTTTTCTACTTTCGTAAAACTGTTTTCGAAGGGAGTTTCAATCCTGCTTTTCTCGTTTCATGTTTCTTTCTTTATGTTATATTGTTAAGAACATCTCTAACATGAATTGAATCTAGGTTGGTGTGGATTGCTATCCCGACAATGGATTCTGAAGTAGAAAGAGACTTTCGAGGGACGGGTTGTCAAGCCGCGAGAAGAGCGTTCTTGGGTGGCTTGAAACGCTTCAAGAAAGAATAAAAGAAAAGTAAGTTTTCTATCTCTACGAATTTGGTTACACGATTGCGAGTCCAAGATCCTTTTGTTGGAAAAATTTTTAAATTCCGCTGCTTTCTGATTCGTGTTTTCCAACACTTGAGACCGTGCTCGAGAGAGCTGCTCCACCATGTTTTGGAGCCCGATGAGTTGGTCTTGGACGGCTGCAAGTTGAGGGCCATCGTTGTCTCGGCGGCTCATCCTTCTGGTGGCCCTTGACTGGACCTCCTCGTTTTCAGCCCTCTCATCTTGAGGGCTCTCTCCTTCTCCGCAGGCAATTGCGCCTGCTGGACCCTCGGCGGGGCCTCATTCTCCTGTACTGGAGGTGGCGGAGGCGGTCGGGCCCTTAGCACATTTTGGGCGGTTGTTAGGGGGTGGACTGGGAGCCCTCCAATCGGTGGAGCCGCTCAAGTGCCTGTTCTCGAGGGGAAATAGGCGGTGGTGAAGTGTTCCCAGGCGTTTTGTACCGGCTGCGCCTCGCATTGCTCGTAGAGCGACTGAAGCTGTTGGGGGTTGACTTGGGGTATTTCCACCCCTTGGATCTCTCTAGGGAGGTACATTGGGAGGTGCAGTGTTCCCACTTGATACGGCTGGATCATGGGTACCATGCTTGGCATCGCTCCAGGCATCATTCCTGTTTGCACATAGGTATACCTCGGCGGCGGCATGGCCATGGAGTATATGCCTGGATTGGCGACAGGAGCGGCAGGAATGAGTGTCGCGAGTGGAGGAACAGAACCAGGTCCTCCTACTGCATTTCCTCTGGCTGGGAGAGCTCCATCCACTGCCTCCTTGTCTCTAGTCCCATTTCCGGCAACAGGTGGGGTCGCATCTCCGGCGGGTGTGTTGCTCTCCAAGTTTTCTTCATTGAGAGGTGGCAGAGTACCTCTATTGTCCAGAATCCCAGATCTAGTTGCAGTCACCTTGTTTGGAGCTACTGTTGTTACTTTTCACTAGCTCAAAGAGGAAGAAATTGATGAAGATGAAGATGAAGATGGTGGTTTCCCACAGACGGTGCCAAAAATGATGGTGCAAAAACTGGATGACTGTTAAAACACCAAACACTTTAGATTTGTTTATGAAAGGGAAAGACCATCACAAGCGTTGTAGCCTCGGGAACTGGGTTTCCTTTGAACGTGGGTTCTTCCAGCTAGGATAACACCAAAAATCGTGCAACGAGAGACTGAGAGTGGTGTGAAGATTTGAGCTAAGAGAAGATGGATGCGCAACAATGAAGAATACCCAGTTAGGCAGAGTGTAGGGTTCTTTGGAGAAGATGACTTGGGAAGTGTGAGTGAAAATTCCCATATTTATACGTTGAAGGCATGGGCATTTTAGTAATAGTGACCAAGTGGTCCCAAACTGGTGTTGCCCTAGACACGTGGCTGTCTGTGACGGTGTGAAAGTGATGGCTCTGACAAAGCCTGTGAGATAACAGTACGAGGTGCGCACTACCACTGTGTCAAAGGTAGTTGGCGAACGGCGAGCGCGTAGGGGTCTACCTAGGCTCCCCGTATCTATAGAGTGCCCCAGGGAGGGTCTCCTTACGTTACTGGGGATGATCCTAGAAGAGGATAACACCCTTGAGTACTAAGCCGAGCGTCAGCTACACTCGAGGGGTCCCCCAGTGGAAAGCCGTAAGCGCTGAGGACCCGAGCGTCAGGGCGTCGGGAAAATACGAGCGTGATTACCGAGGGGCCTCTGGTAGGGAAGAGAGGGAGTCCAGATATGGAGTGTCCCCTGGAACCATAGTGCGAGCGTTCAAGCAGGATCTTTGAAGGAATCCCACGCTCGTGGCTAGGGCCGAGGCACGCAAGTGTAGGCTGAAGTGGTGGTGAGGAAGTGGGCCGGATTAAATTTGCGGGATCTGTCGCTCGAGACAATTGGGCCTATTGTCTCCAGCGACAGATCACTGGATCCTTTGGTTGGTGACACGTGTACGGTGCTGATTCGAGTGTAATTTAGCCTCATCAAATTTATTTGATGGTAACATATACATATATATTACAAGTATTTTATATATTTATATTTATATTTATATACATATCTAATGTATTATATGTAATGTCTAAACCATTTCAATGTTTTATAAATTGGATCTAAGTTAAAACTTACTGTAATACAAGTTTTAAATCAAAATGGTAAAATATAACATATATGTTATGCTTCATAAGATATAATATACATCATAAATTATTATCATGATGTTATACTTATATAGTGATATGATATATATAATATGCACAACATTTTGAGTATTGACATAGCATGCATGTGATATTATATATGATGTGCATATCTATTTTACTAGTGATCGACATAATATAATAGACCTAAAAACCTTTTAAATTAAGATAATATATGTAAGCACATATAAGTTGATTAAATAGTTAATATATAACTCTCTCTTTATATGTATAAAATCTATTAAATAATATAACATACAAATATAATTAATAACATTTATGATATACAGATATTATAAATCATATGATATAACAATATATAATAATATCTTATTTAGTGATACTATAGATAACTATAAATTATATCAAGTGATATAATTTAAGATTATAAGTCTATTAAACAATATACAGATAACTATAAGACTATTAAATAGTATAAAGTTACATTTATGATACATATTATAAATCATATGATAAGTCCATTGAACAATATATACAGATAACTATAGTTACATTATATGAATATATGATATAACAATATTTAATAATATCTTACTTATTAATACTATATATAATTATATGATATAACAATATCTAATAATATCTTACTTATTAATACTATGTAGTAAATATAAAATATATAAAACATAAAAAATATAAACTGAGCCGAAGGTAGATTATAAGTCTATTAAACAATATACCGATAACTATAAAACTATTAAATAGTATAAAGTTACATTTATGATACTGAGCTGAAGGTAGATTATATATCTATTCAGTGGCGGAACCAGAAATTTCATTGAGGGGGGTCGACTAAAGCATAATACTAAAAATAAATAAAAAAATAACAAGGTAAACTCAACTATTTTTTTCAAAGTACTTACAAGTTTGTATCTCACAAATGTTCACGTCGGTTACCCATATTTTAAAAACGATGCATAATTAAATATTTGAAAACACTGCTAAATATATTATTTTTAATATATATATAATCAAACAATCATTCAACCATTCGTTATCTATCCTATTTTTCAACCGATTTTTGATGTATTTCATTGTAAAAATGCTCTTTCCTTTGTAATTGTTGCAACTGGTAGAATTAAAGTCAATCTTAGAAGCAAGTATACAAGTGAATATACATCATTTCTCTGTCTACATCAATTTTCGAGCAAAATCACCAATCTCCTTCAATTCAGAGAAGACTTCATCTGATCTCATATTAATAATATAGTTCTCAAGTTGATTTTCAAGTTTTTTTATTTTTTTTTATTTTACTTTTTTGAGAGACCCAACTGATTGAATCGAATCTTTTGACTTTATGATGAGAAACTTATTCATATTGATAATTGATAAAATAAACCTTAGTTAAAATATAAAAAAAAGTAAAATTAATTTTAAATTTATATTCAATTGTAAAAGAAAAAAAAGAAAGTCCAGTCCACAAACAAATTAAAAACAAATCTCTAACCGACCACTATGCAGGCGATTGGAGGAGTTTGATTTTATTGTTGTGTATATAGCGGAGAGGAGATAAAATATGGGTTGAAATATAACACAATTTGATTGGAGGAGCTTGATTCAACAATTAGTTGGGTCTTCAATTAGAAATTAAAGTCCAATTAAAATTGAAACATAAAAATTTCAATTTGTGTGGTCTCAATTATTAATAATTTATTATATTGACCCCAACTAATGTTAATTTTAATTTTGGTGAGGGGGGTCAATAATAAAAAATTCTATAAAATTACATATACATATACTAATAAAATTTCAACCCCAAAAATAAATACATATATTAATAAAAAAAAATAAAAGTTGAGGGGGGTCAAGTGTACCCCCTCAAGACAAGGTGGCTCCGCCACTGTATCTATTAAACAATATATGGATAACTATAAAATTATTAAATAGTATAAAGTTACATTTATGATACATATTATAAATCATATGATAAGTCCATTAAACCATATATACAGATAAATATAGTTACATTTATGATAGATATTATGAATAATATGATAAGTCCATTAAACAATATATACAGATAACTATAGTTTCATTTAAGATAGATATTATGAATCATATGATATAATAATATTTAATAATATCCTACTTATTAATACTATATATAATCATATGACATAACAATATCTAATAATATCTTACTTATTAGTACTATATATAATCATATGACATAACAATATCTAATAATATAACTATAAAACTATTAAATAGTATAAAGTTACATTTATGATACATATTATAAATCATATGATAAGTCCATTAAACAATATATACAGATAACTATAGTTACATTTATGATAGATATTATGAATCATATGATAAGTCCATTAAACAATATATACATATAACTATAGTTACATTTATGATAGATATTATGAATCATATGATATAATAATATTTAATAATATCTTACTTATTAATACTATATATAATCATATGACATAACAATATCTAATAATATCTTATTAATACTATATAAAAAATATAAAATATAAAAAATATTCGGTAATAATTTACATGCCCTTTCTCACTCTTATTTTCAAATTTGGCACCTATATGTGTCATAATAGTAGGTAATAGTTTCTCAACTCAACCCACTTGTGTAGTCATATAATTCTTAAAACTGTTGGCTATACTGCTTATTACTATTTTATACCGTTCAATGTATCAGTTGATAAAAATTCATTCAAGGAATTTGCAGCTTGGATGGACTCGTCAAAAGGTAAGGAAATAGGATTTTCTAACTTCTAATTTACGTGAATCTTTATCTGACAAAAGTGAAATTTGATTTCAGGTCTTTCATCTAATAACGGGATCCTCTAATTTGGGTAAGCATTACTAGCTTTCAATACTCAAACAATTCTTTGACTTTAGGTTCCTGAGCAAAGGGATTTTAGCAAATCTCTGAAGCTGCATCATGCTAAGGGAAATACACTTTCTGCATAAATTATGGACAAGAGGATTTCTTGAAGGTTCTTGGAGATGCATTAGGTGTGGGGTGTATTATTCATTTACCGAAGCTTGCCCATTGAGTTTTAAAGATGATTTAACACTTTTATATGTAATTATACTTAACAATACTACTACATCGATAATCCAGGAGTTCTCAATGGCTATGAGTTCAAGATCATTGGAAGTTGGTCCTTTTTTTGAAACATTTCTCAGGTTATGTGAAGGAGGGGAGCTTTTGGATAGAATACTTTCGAGGTACTTATTTGGTTTCTGATATGAATTCTCTGTATCTTTTATTCAGTTGATCCTTAAATAAGAAGATAATATATCTTTGAGCATCAGTTAACAAATTAAGTTATTTATTTATTCAGGGGCGGAAGTATACAGAAGACGATGCAAAGACTTTGAAGGTACAAATACTTAATGTTGTTGCATTTTTCCATCTCCAAGGGATGGTGCATCGTGATCTTAAACCTAAGGTAAATTTTTTGAAGTTCGTGAAGTTAACTGTTAAATAAAAGCCTTTAGTCATCTTGTTTGCAACTATCCTTTTGTTCTCTTGCTCTAACTGTTGCTACTATTGGCTCAGAACTTCTTGTTTGTATCGAAAGAAGAAGACTCAACATTGCAAGCCATGGAGTTTGGATTGTCTGATTTTGTAAAATCAGGTTTGTGTTATAGTTTCATAAAATTGCTAATAATCTGAGTCTTTAAATGGGTAGAATGATATGGGTTCCATTAATTATTTGCACAGAGCATACAGTAGAGAGGTTGAAAGTTGGAGTATTGGTGTTATTGCATACATATTGTTATGCAGAAGCTGGCCATTTTGGGCCGGAACTGAATCTTGCATACTCCGGGCTATTGTAAAAGTTGAACCAACTTATGAAGAACCTTGGCCAATGCTATCTTTCGATCGGGCTAAAGATTTTATCAAACGACTTCTAAATAAAGATGCAAGGAAGAGAAAGACTGCAGCTCAAGCCTTGTGTAAGTCTCCAATTTGACGATCAAAAATGAATATGAACTTCGATCATTTGTTAAAACTTAATTTTGTGAAAACTATTGACGAAGATATATGTAACTTCTGTAAAAGATATTAACGTAGATGTTGGATATAGGCAACTTTGTAGATCATATTGGCAACTTTTGTAGATGGTGAATGATTTATGAATTGTTGGTATATTTGTTAATGGATTTTGAATTGTTGGTGGTATAATCATTTGTGTTTTATGAGACTGATTTTATGGATACACGTTTTGAATTATATCTATTGAAAAAATATAAAATTAAAATATTGAATTTTATTTTGCAACCAAACTATTATTATTGCAAATGGATTTTGGTTGCAAATAGGTATGAAAATATAAAAAATAATTAGGATTTTGCAACAAAATTTTGGTTACAAACTAATATAAAAAAATAAAAAATAATTTATATTTGCAACTGAATTTCGGTTGCAAAAGTGGTTAACATTTTTAATCAACTTGCAACAAATAACTTGGTTGCAAATTTCGGTTGCAAAATTATATGCCACGTCAATTTTGCAACCGAATTTTTGGTTACAAAAATAGCCATATTTCTGCAACTGAATATTCGGTTGCAAAGTGACGTGGCTTACGTTCCACGTCGGCGGCACTTACAACCAAATATTCGGTTGCTGTTTCGGTTGCAAAAAATTCGGTTGCAAAACTCGGTTACTAAACTTTGCAACCAAGGCTTTTGCAACAGAATTTTTTGGTTGCAACTTGGTTGCTAAACACTATTTTTCGGTTGCTAAGGGCTCTTTTTCGGTTGCAAATTCGGTTGCTAAACTAATGTTTTCTAGTAGTGTCATTTGAGCAGTTCCATCGTACCGATGATAGCATGCATGGCACTTTTAGACCCTTCAGCTAGACCTAACTCGCTCCCTTCTTGCACCTCAGCAGGAGCAGGAGCAGGCTCCGTTGCAGTTAGTATAGGCTGTGTTAGGGACTTAGGGTTGTTCCTTTTGAGGTTGAGGGCTGTTGTTTGGTGTTTTGTTCCAAAAGGCTTACCTCCTTTTGTTTCTCTGAGATTTCCCCTTCGGCAAATTTTGTTTTTGTATCCATTTATGAATGGACGGATATTTCCCCTGTGGCAAATTTTGTTTCTGTAACCATTTATGAATGGACGGATCATAGGCATCACGTCTCCCATTTTCTCTTGTTGGTTTTTGGTTAGCTTTATTTTTCTCTTTTTCCATACGTGATGGATCTTTTAGGATAGGGTTTTTTCATGGATCCATATCCATTTATGAATGGATGTTGGTTTTTGGTTAGCTTTATTTTTCTCTTTTTCCATACCTGATGGATCTTTTGGATAGGGTTTTTCATGGATCTATATCCATTTATGAATGGACGGATCATATGCATCATTCCTGATGGATCTTTTAGGATAGGGTTTTTCATGGATTTTTGTTGAGATTCCTGGCTACCCTGGATAACATCTCTCAGGTATCCTCATTGGAAGTATCATGGCATGCCTCCTCACCTGTGTTTTAAAACCCGGACCGGATCGGCGGGTCGGACTAATTCGACCGGTGACCGGGCGTCTGGGTGAACAAGAATTGGGGATCGCTTTCCCTTGCCCAGACGTTTGCCTTTCTAAGTCAAGTAATGGTGACCCGCCGAAGCCTGGAGCTTCGTAAGATGTTGACGAAGACCTCCGAACTGAGGGTTCGGTCAGTAGAAGGGATGACTTTGTCTCCCCGGAAGAAGAATAACCCCGCTCTCTAGCCGACTGATCCCCTTGATCATATAACTGGGAGGGAACGTGTCATATTAGAGGTGAACGACCAGAGAACCCGGACCGGATCGGTGGGTCAGACTAATTCGACCGGTGACCGGCGTCTTTCTGATCCGGGTGACCCCTGAAAACCAGTCCTTCCACGGACCAGTTCAACCCACTCAGTATCGGCCGAAAATCGACCAGAAACCCGGATCTGACCACTTCACGGACCGTTTGGCCAGGATTTTTTTTTTTCAAAATTTTATATTCAAAATATATGATCGGGTTGGGGTTAGAACCCTTGACCAACACATATACTGAAACCAATTAATCTACCAACTCCCTTAACAATTTTTTGGTTAATAAAACTATTAATACCTATTCGAAAAATAAAGACTCTATTGAAAAGTCAAGGTTTATGGGCTGCTAATGTGATGCATTTATCCAATCCTAGCACCTAAAAGCTACATGAATATATTTACCGCCATGCAGCCGCAATGTATGACCAATTCATGGGATACCAGAGCATTCGATCTTCACAGCTTTTAGACAGCAATCACCATGGAGAGATAGTTGTAAGAACGCGTTAACTTAACCGCGTGAAGTAGCCGAAATATGCACAGTAGGTGCGTTGTAAATTCTCTATAAATAGTGCACCCCTTTGCCTTCATTTTGTACATGTTTTAGAGATTAAGCAATTCATATTGCTTCCTTCAATCAAATTTCTTTCGTTTGTATTTTTGTGTTGATTCGCGTTATTGTAATTCTATTTCGTAACACGTTATCAGCATGATCGTTCTTATTTCTTCGGCGAGGATTCAAGCCGCTTGAAGGTTGTTCGATATTCGCGATCGAACATCTAAAAAAAGGGTAAATTATCGTAAGTTTCGTATTTATTTATTCACGTACGTATGCTGCCGATATATTTACGTTATTATGCATAGTATTATTATGAACATCTATGCCTCGTTATGCCGCCGATTTATTTATTTATGCAGCATATAATTATGTGCGCTTAATCTTACCGTAATTGTTCATATTTGTACTTATGTGATTATTACTCTGCGCGTATTTTATCAAAAATTAAGTATGCATAAATTACCGTTATGAATTTTCGTATTTATGCATTTTCGTGTTCAAAATAAAAAATAAATATATATACATATATATATTTTGCAACGGCTATATTTCAAAATAAAAATGAAAAAAAAAAATAAAATAAAATTATATATATATGTGTAACGGGTAGTTTCGTAACGGCTAGCCGAGATTTTTTCCTATAAATAGGTAATTTTGGTAAATACAATTCATTCACTTCTATATCCTACCTCTTACTCTCAAAAACTCTAGAAGATCTCGTTACTAAATTTTCGCATATCAAGATGCTTTCGGCTTTGGCAATTTATATGATAGTTTTAGTACTTGCTCTTATCATACTTGTCTATGTTGGAGATCACTCGAGAAGAGATAGGGATTTGTATATCGCTCTTATTATGTTTCCCGTTATTCCCATGTTGCTCGTTGGCTTAATGTTTGAAATTGGCATGTAAACTATTGTATGAATTATTTGATTGAATAAATGTGTTAATTGTTATCATTTATCTTGTACTAGCTACTAACATCTGAATCTCACAAAGCTTGAGTTCATTACACTTGATATTACGAAAAATTTATATACCTTAGGGTTGTTGATATAAAGTTGCTTCTTGAACCAATTGATCTATTAAACACAATTAAAGAAAATGATCAATGTTCAAAACGAGATGACAAAGTTGGTGGCGATTAGATTATGATTTGTTATGCTTTTGCAGTTAGTCATTATAAGCATGTTTCATTGTACTAGATCTTTAGGAACTATTATGTACCTATCATATATTACAATATGAAGCATCTTTTCTGCTTTGAATTCATTACTGATTTTCATACCAAATTATATGTTTATGTGAAGTTTTGATATGGATCACTCTGAGAAAGGAGTCAAAAGAATAGTTAATGAAGAGAATTTGTGCATACATGATAATGGCACAACTCACACTATTCTTAAAGACAAAAGGTTCTTTTCACGGTTAAATCTAACAAGAACCATTGTGAATACAATATCGGGTCCTTCTGACCTGATTGAAGGAATTGGCAAGGCAAATTTTTCGTTACCTAATGGTACAAAGTTCTCAATAGAAAATGCCTTATATGCGCCAAAATCCAAAAGAAACTTGTTAAGTTTCAATGATATATATTCTCATGAATATGATACTCAGTCTGGGAAGGTATCGAGAAATATATGTATCTTACAGCCTGTAAAGCAGGGAAGAGATACATATTGGAAAAACTACCAATACTCCCTTCTGGATTGCATTATACTTACATAAATGTGATAGAATCACATATGGTAGTTAAAGATAAGCACATTGATACTTCAGTATTAAATGGTTGGCATGACCGGTTGGGTCATCCTGGTTCAACACTGATGCGAAAGATCATTGTAAGTACACGTGGACATCCATTGAGGAACCAGAAGCTTCCTCAAATGAAAAAGGATCCGTGTACAACTTGTTCTCTTGGAAAGTTAATCTTGAGACCATTACCAGCTAAGATACAAAATGAATCACCTGCTTTTCTTGAGCGTATTTAAGGTGATATATGTGGACCGATTCATCCACCATGTGGACCATTTAGATACTTTTTGGTATTGATAGATGCCTCAAGTAGGTGGTCACATGTTTGCTTGCTATCAACTCATAATGTGGCATTTGCGAGGTTGCTAGCTCAGATTATTAAATTACGAGTGCAATTTCCTGATCATACGATCAAGAAAATTCGGCTCGATAATGCTGGTGAATTCATGTCTTAGACTTTCAATGATTATTGTATGTCAACTGGGAATGTTGTTGAGCATCCCGTTGCTCATGTACATACACAAAATTATTTAGCTGAATCATTGATTAAACGTCTTCAGCTTATTGCTAGACCATTAATAATGAGAACAAAGCTATCAATTTCAGTTTGGGGTCATGCAGTTTTACATGCTGAACCTTTGATTCGCATAAGGCCAAGTGCTTATCATAAATAATCCCCATATCAACTTGCATTTGGGCAAGAACCGAATATATCCAATTTGAGAATTTTTGGTTGGGCAGTGTATGTGCCTTTAGCACCACCACAACGCAGCAAAATGGGACCTCAGAGAAAGTTGGGAATATATGTTGGCTATGAGAGCCCATCTATTATAAGATATCTTGAACCCCTAACGAGTGATGTCTTTACAGCACGCTTTGCTTATTGTCATTTCAATAAAAATGATTTCCCAACATTAGGGGGAGAAAATAAACAGCTGGAAAGAGATATTACATGGTATACACCATCATTATTGCATCTTGATCCATGCACAAAGCAGTGCGAGATGGAAGTACAAAAGATTGTACATTTACAAGGCATTGCAAATCAATTGCCAGATGCATTTACAGATGCAAAAAGAGTGACTAATGTTAGGAATAGTGCCCTAGAAAGCCGATTGTATATCCGCTTTGTGTTTTTCCTTATTGTAATCACAGACAATCTTTGAATGAAATAACGAATTGAGGCAACACTTCTTTATATGCTCTTGTTTGGTATGCGTTTACTTTAGCTGTGCATGTATGAGAATTCCCCTAATCCTGATGACTTTAGGACTCTACCATTTAGGTGAAATGGTTCATGAAACGAGCCCTATATCACATAAGTCATGATTAGTAAAATACTCCAAGCCGATGAGTCCTACAGACAGTGGGAGTGTCAACCTGACTCCTCTAAGGCTTGCTTGTGGGATCACGCCCTTAAGAAGGACCACCTTGTTTCATGGAGGTGCAAAGTGTATAGTTGATACGTGCGTGATACATGAGGGTGCTTACTTTAATAAGTAAGTTCACTGAGGTGCCCCGTGTGAGAACATTCCTAAATGGGAAAGGAAGTTTCTATTTCAGGAAATGGAAACTTCCAGATTAGGAAATATCTCACGAGTCATTGATGTGATTAATTGATCCTTAGACTTGAGGTTCCATGTTACTTTATGAGTTAACTCTGTAGTCTTAGGTATAAGCTTTAAAGGGTGTCGCCTTAGACAACTGATTCAAGGCTTATGCTGGGGCTGCACAAGTGACTCATGAAAGTGAATGAGAATCAAGAAAGGACCTACACTTGCATTTGCAAGGTGATCTCTTATTGTGTAAGTCATTCATATGCCATATGGAGTCCTTGGCCAAGGCAGTAGATCAAGACATCAAGAAAAGGGTTTCTTGGATTGAGATCAAATGGATATGAAATGCACTTAGCTTTAAGACCGGATTATTAGGGTTCTGATTATTCCCTTACCCTAGATCTTGGTTGAGAGATAGTAAGTAGGAGGATTGTATCTCACATAAATCAATGACTTAAAGCTTCTGTCGAATCCGAACATTCCAATTCAGCTAGGGGTTAAACACCTCATGCTCCCCTTAGGGAGCTAATTGGCAATTCTTTTGGTTCATGTGTTGAACACCTTCCTTTCTCCAAGATTAAATAAAACCCTAGGTTAAGCCTAAACACTAACTGGAGAACTAGCATCCTTACTAGTTAGATTGTGATCAAGTTGGTGGACTTTCTCTAGAGACTTCAAGTTAGAAGTTTGAAGATTCGAGCTTTACCAAGGATAGGGGATCAAGCCGCGAGAAGAGCGTTCTTGGGTGGCTTGAAACGCTTTAAGAAAGAATAAAAGAAAAGTAAGTTTTCTATCTCTACGAATTTGGTTACACGATTGCGAGTCCAAGGTCCTTTTGTTGGGAAATTTTTTTTTATATTCCGCTGCTTTCTGATTCGTGCTTTCCAACAAGTGGTATCAGAGCCACCTCGTAAATCGTGTTTCTTATTCGTCTCTTTTATACTGAATTTGGTAGAAATTCTTAGGCTTGATGCGATTGAGTATTTGTAATTGTTTTAGAAAGCCTGAATTACGAAACTGTGTTTTTTCCTGAAAGTTTCTGAAAATTGGTTTTTGTAAAATTTAATTTTTGAAAACTATTTTAGATTTGAAACTGTATAAACTGTTTTTTGGATTTCTTGGATTGGTTTTGCTTTTGAACGAAAACACGAAACGAAAATACGGAATACGACGAACACGCGAAACCCCG
This sequence comes from Lantana camara, assembly GCA_037501455.1. Taxonomy (NCBI): domain Eukaryota; kingdom Viridiplantae; phylum Streptophyta; class Magnoliopsida; order Lamiales; family Verbenaceae; genus Lantana; species Lantana camara. Next base: position 19,699,623 of record CM074855.1, on the reverse strand, counting down.
CGCGTGAAAGAGTCGCGCGCGCGGGCTTCGCGCGCACCGCCCGCCTGGCCTAGGCGCGCGCAGGGCAGCCGCCCAGCACCCTCCCGCAACCGCGCGGGAGGACCTTCCGGGCGCGCCCAGGGCGGCCGAGACTGGCCGCCCAACCCTGCCCGTCGTCGGCCGCACATGGCCAAGAAAGTGCGCGCGCAGTGCATCGCGCGCGGCCCTCTTCGCGAATGGGGCCCGTTTTTCCTTCGTAATCCGTTTTCGTATTTCGTGCAATCCAGTCCCAATTTTTATTTTAATTTTAAAATTTTATTTTTGAATATTTATTTTAATTTTTGAATAAAACTTAAAATTGGGATTTTTGAGAAATAGAAACGGTTTATATTTTGGGAAAATACATCTTTGATAAAATTATTAATTTTCAGAAATTAATTGGAATTTTATTTGTTTTGTTAAATTGGGATTTATTGAAAACTTTTATAAATAAGACTCGCATCAAGTCGTGTTTTAAGTCATTAGGACTTGAAACGGGAATTTTAATTTATTGGTTAAATTTAAATTCTCGCAAAAGCATGTTAGGTGATCATGGGTTTAGATCTATGTATGGTTTTAATTTATGCACATGGATGGTTTAAATTGGGGTTGGAGCCCTATAGTTGCGTTTTTCAATTGAGGTTGGAGCCTCACTTATGTGCGTACTGTTATGTGATTTATTATGTGGCTTTCCATATTACTATTTTTGAGGCCAGGGTATGCCCCGTGTAATTGTCTAAGGCCAATATGAAGATTGAGCCTTATTACTATATGTCTTTTTCTTTTTATTGTAATTTGAGAGTACAGATAGGTGGTGAGGTTTTATTTTCATTTTGGAGACAATTCACCCATGGAGTAAGATGGACCACATTCAAGTAACAAGGAGGCCATAAGTGAAGACCCCTCAAAATGTTAGGGAGGGGAATCTCAATTGTAAAAATGTAATAGAGATAGGGCTCGTATTTTGTTACCGTTTTCCCTTATGTGATTTAAACTGTTTATGTGGCATGTATGTTAGAACTTGTGATTGTGGAGTGGCTCCCACATATCACGCATAAGATAGGTAGAACCCATGATCATTACATGTTAGTATCATGCTAGGACATGTTATCTGTTTATGTGCTTGTTTGAAATGCATTTAAGTGTACTTGCATTAATCAAGACTAATAAAATTGGATAACATATATGTTGGTGAGGTCGAACCGGACAACTCTCCGGTTGATTCGAAAATTCCCATTAAATATTAAGCTAATTTCGATCAAATAGGTATTTAAATTCGAGATGCAAATTTTGAATTAAATTCCTAGCATTCCATAAATAGGTTTTTAGTTTAGTAAGTGAAGCTAGTTATTGTCCGCGAGTCGTGGGATAGCTAGTGGAGCTTATTAGTTCTTAGTTACCTAATTGATCATTTTAAATGATCAATATTTCATGGTCAATTTTAGCAAGGGCGATGTCCGCGAGTCGTGGGTCGTTCAAACTAAGTTTTGATCATGATCTTATGATTGATGGGTCTAGCTTAACGCCTAAGTAAATATGGATGTCGCACGAGTCGTGGGTCCATATTGAAAGATAGGTGATGCAAAAAACAATTACTAAGAGTTCTAAAGGTGTTAGAATTGGTAAGTTGTACCTACCTAGGGTTCTTACTTAGAATGTCCGCGAGTCGTGGGTTCGAGGTAAAATGCCTAGGATCTTAGTACCCATTGGGAAACGTGTTCCTCTTAGATCTTTGCGAATTATAGATCTTTGAAAAACAGTGGGAGCTACATTAGATTAAAGACCTTATCTTTTGTATATCGTTATAATTCAGCATGCTCACTAGTTCTCTATTTTACCATTTAGGTCGTAGATTCTGTGATTCTCTACGTGTTTTGAAATGGCAACCAAAAACCCTCTTGTATCGATCCTCGAGTCAAACAAGTTGACCGGTCCCAACTATTCTGATTGGCTGAGGAATTTAAAAATCATTTTAGATTCTGAGAAGAGAACTTATGTTCTCTTCGAAAGGGAGCCTAGTCCCGAAGGGGAGGCTCCCACTCGGGCCGAGCGGGACGCGATTCAGAAGTGGAAGGATGATAATCTCCAAGCCCGTTACCTTATGTTGGCTAACATGTCTCTGGACTTGCAAAGGCAACATGAGGCCATGGAATTCGCTTGGGAGATTTACGACCACTTAGAGCAACTTTACCGCCCTCATGAACGTGTTACAAGGTATAACACTTCAAAGGAATTGTTCCACTTGAGAATGAGGGAAGGTTCAAGTGTCCATGAATATGGACTCAAGTTTCTTGCCCTTACTGAGAAACTTGCTTCCATGGACATGCCACTGAAAGATGAGCTTTCAGTGGATTTGTTGCTGGCTTCGCTCCCACCATCATTCAACCCATTTGTCCTTAACTTCAACATGAATCATGTTGGTGCTACTGTAGCTGAGCTGATTAGTCAGCTTGTGACTGCTGAAAGCACGATCAAGAAGGACAATAAGGTTTTGATGGTGAATGCTCCATCTTCCTCTTCTGGGCCTTCTAAAGGTAAGGGCAAGAAAGCCCAAAAGAAGAAGAAGACACCCCTTAGGCCCACTGGTGGCATTTCGAAGGGGAAGGCCCAAAAGAAGAAGCGTGATCAGAAAGAGGATGTTTGCTTCCATTGTGGCAAAGCGGGACATTGGAGGAGAAACTGCCCAGAGTACAAGGCTACTCTAAAGAAAGGTATCTTTCTCGTTGAAGTAAATCTTTCTATTAATTCTAGTTCTTGGGTACTTGATACCGGTTGTGGAACTCATATCTGTAATGATGTACAGATGCTAAGTGAAGTCCAACAACTCAAATAAGAAGAATGTGTCTTGAAGATCGGCGATGGCTCAAACGTTGAAGCTCGAGCTTTAAGCACAATTAGATTAGATTTAGGTAGTTTTGAGTTAGTCTTAAATAAAGTCCTTTATGTACCGAGCATTATTCGTAATATAATTTCAGTTCCAATATTAGATTGTGAAGGTTATGAAACTTATATTAAGAATGGTAAATACTTTATCAAATGGAACAACTCTTCCGTTCACATCGGTACTCTAAGTAATGGACTTTATCTAACTCAGAATATCAATATTATGAATATACAACGAGAAACGAAGCGTAAGAGAGATGACAAAGTTTCAGCTCCCTTATGGCACGCTAGATTAGGACACATTTCCAAGAACAGAATTAGCAAGATAAACACTTTAGGATCATTCTCTGAAAATGATCTTAAGGAGTTAACTTCTTGTGAATCCTATCTCAAAGGAAAGATGTCCAAAGTTCCTTTTAAAGGAACTGTGGAACGTGCCACTAAGGTCTTGGATTTGATCCATTCTGATGTTTGTGGACCGCTCAGTGTAAGCACTAGAAACAATCATCAGTATTTCATAACCTTTACTGATGACTTTAGTCGGTATGGTTATGTATACTTAATGAAGTATAAATCTGAAGCTTTTGAGAAATTCTTAGAATTTCAAAAGGAGGCTGAGAACCAAACTGGTCACAAGATCAAAGCAGTTCGATCTGATCGAGGAGGCGAATATCTTAGTGAAGAATTCCTTAATCATCTCAAAGATAATGGGATTATCTCTCAGTGGACTCCTTCGGGAACTCCTCAGCTTAATGGAGTTTCTGAGAGAAGGAATCGAACCTTACTTGATATGGTTCGTTCCATGATGAGTTTCACTGACTTACCGCCTTCTTTCTGGGGTTATGCCCTAGAAAGTGCAGCAAAGATTCTGAATCTATTTCCCTCTAAGTCAGTCCTTAAGACGCCCTATGAAATGTGGCATGGTAAAATCCCTAGCTATTCTTAATTAAGAATTTGGGGTTGTCCTGCTTACGTGAAGAGGACAGTGGGAGATAAGTTAGAATCTCGTTCTAACTTATGCTACTTTGTAGGTTATCCTAAGGAATCCATAGGATACTACTTCTATGATCAATCTGAGCAAAAGGTGTTTGTTTCCAGAAATGCCATTTTTCTTGAGGAACCGTTCCTTAAAGAAAAGAAAGGCAAGATCATAGAATTAGAAGAAGTACAAAGTGATCCCACACCACCCACTGAAGAAACGTCTCCTCCTGATCAACCACAACCAATCACGAATTTCGATACACACGAAAATCCTCCTCTGAGGCGTTCTGAACGCACTCCTAGACAGCCGGAGAGATGGTATGGATTCTTCCATGAAATCTCTCAAAAGGATAATGATCCTTTAACAAATGAGGAGGCACTTTCAGATTCTGACTCTGAACAGTGGATAGAAGCCATGAAATCCGAAATGGACTCCATGAACTCCAACCAAGTTTGGACCTTAGTAGATTTGCCTGATGGGGTCAAACCCATAGGTTGCAAATGGATCTTTAAGAGAAAGCTTGGAGTTGATGGAAGCATTGCAGCCTACAAAGCAAGACTGGTTGCAAAAGGATTCACTCAAAGACCCGGCGTGGACTTTGATGAAACTTTTTCGCCAGTTGCAATGCAAAAGTCTATTCGGATCATGCTTGCCATTGGTGCATATTATGACTATGAGATATGGCAAATGGATGTGAAAACTGCCTTTCTCAATGGTGACATTGACAAAGACATTTATATGGAGCAACCCATAGGTTTCACATTCAGTGGGAGTGAGCAAAAGGTTTGCAAACTCCAAAGATCAATCTATGGATTGAAACAGGCTTCTAGGAATTGGAACATTCGATTTGATGAATCAGTCAAAGCGTTTGGCTTCATTCAAATTTTGAATGAGTCCTGTGTGTATAGAAAGGAATTGGAGACCTAAGTGCAATTCTTAGTACTTTATGTTGATGACATCCTTCTTATTGGAAATTCGAAGGATGACATGAAAGTAACTAAGTTATGGTTATCGAACCAATTTGAGATGAAAGATCTTGGTGATGCGTCCTATATCCTTGGAATTAAAATCTATAGAGATAGATCTAGAAGGTTAATAGGACTATCACAGTCGATGTACATTGACAAAGTATTGAAGAGATTCAATATGGAGTTAGCAAAGGTTAAGAACCTTCCTATGAGTGTAGGAACTTGTCTTTCAAAGAAGATGTGTCCTAAGACTAACCTTGAGAAGGAAAGAATGACTCAAACACCTTATGCATCAGCAATAGGTAGCATAATGTATGCAATGTTATGTACTCGACCGGATGTGGCTTATGCACTTAGTGTAACAAGTCGTTTCCAATCTGACCCTGGAGATGGTCACTGGGCTGCCGTGAAGAATATTCTTAAGTACTTGAAAAGTACTAAAGATTTATTCTTAGTTTACGGAGGTCAGAAAGATCTTAATGTCGAATGATACTGCGATGCAAGCTTTGCATCTGACTTAGATGATTTTAAGTCAATGTCAGGATACATTTTCTGCCTAAACGGCGGAGCAGTGAGTTGGAAGAGTTCCAAGCAAACTACCACTGTAGATTCGACGACTGAGGCTGAATACTTAGCTGCAAATGATGCAGCTAAGGAAGGTGTTTGGATTAGAAACTTCATTCAAGAGTTGAATGTTGTTCCTAGCATGAAAGACCCCATTACTGTCCTTTGTGACAACACTGGGGCGGTTGCTCAAGCAAGAGAACCAAGATCTCACCAACGGACCAAGCACATTATGAGGAAGTATCACCTAATCCATGATATTATCAAAAGAGGAGATGTGCAAATTGAGAGGGTCACATCAGCAGAGAACGTGGCAGATCCACTTACTAAACCCCTTAGTCGAGAAGCTTTCCAAGGTCATCTTCAGAAGATGGGACTTAGAGTAGCTTTAGAATGGCTTTGACGGGCAAGTGGGAGATTGTTAGGAATAGTGCCCTAGAAAGCCGATTGTATATTCGCTTTGTGCTTTTCCTTATTGTAATCACAGACAATCTTTGAATGAAATAAAGAATTGAGGCAACACTTCTTTATATGCTCTTGTTTGGTATGCGTTTACTTTAGCTGTGCATGTATGAGAACTCCCCTAATCCTGATGACTTTAGGACTCTACCATTTAGGTGAAATGGTTCATGAAACGAGCCCTATATCACATAAGTCATGATTAGTAAAATACTCCAAGCCGATGAGTCCTACAGACAGTGGGAGTGTCAACCTGACTCCTCTAAGGCTTGCTAGTGGGATCACGCCCTTAAGAAGGACCACCTTGTTTCATGGAGGTGCAAAGTGTATAGTTGATACGTGCGTGATACATGAGGGTGCTTACTTTAATAAGTAAGTTCACTGAGGTGCCCCGTGTGAGAACATTCCTAAATGGGAAAGGAAGTTTCTATTTCAGGAAATGGAAACTTCCAGAATAGGAAATATCTCACGAGTCATTGATGTGATTAATTGATCCTTAGACTTGAGGTTCCTTGTCACTTTATGAGTTAACTCTGTAGTCTTAGGTATAAGCTTTAAAGGGTGTCGCCTTAGACAACTGATTCAAGGCTTATACTGGGGTTGCACAAGTGATTCATGAAAGTGAATGAGAATCAAGAAAGGACCTACACTTGCATTTGCAAGGTGATCTCTTATTGTGTAAGTCATTCATATGCCATATGGAGTCCTTGGCCAAGGCAGTAGATCAAGATATCAAGAAAAGGGTTTCTTGGATTGAGATCAAATGGATATGAAATGCACTTAGCTTTAAGACCGGATTATTAGGGTTCTGATTATTCCCTTACCCTAGATCTTGGTTGAGAGATAGTAAGTAGGAGGATTGTATCTCACATAAATCAATGACTTAAAGGTTCTGTCGAATCCGAACATTCCAATTCAGCTAGGGGTTAAACACCTGTTGCTAGACTATGGTCGTTTAATCTGTGGACTGATTAATTAATTGGTGAATTAATTAATTAGGGTCACTGCTAATTGAATTGAGAACCTAGAGGGTCACACACAACAACTTGGTTACATGAGTTGAGGCTTTAAAATGATTAAACGAGTTAATCAGGCCTAGAGGGTTCCACACGTGTGAAATCACACGTGTTGGTCACATGACTGGACACGTGTCATTATGACACGTGTGCCACACGTGACTATTTAATTGGATATTAAATAATTAAGTTGTTAATTATTTAATAGACTTTGGTTTAATTTTGAATTAAAAAGAAAGTCTAATTTTGGAGAAAAATAATCTAGTTAATTAATTATGAATTAATTAATTAGATAAAATAAGTTATTTATTTTAAATAAATAAAGTATAAAATTATCCAAAAATAGTTTGGATATTTTTAGCTCTCTTGAAAGTTGATTTGAATTTGAATTCAAAGTCAAAGTCAAAATTACTTGATGATCAAGTAATAGGATAGAGGGACCAAATCCTTAGTCCATAAGGACTAGGTTCGGCCACCCCTTCCCTTTCCTATATGAGCTCTGTTGGAAAACACGAATCAGAAAGCAGCGGAATTTAAAAAATTTTCCCAACAAAAGGGACCTTGAACTCACAATCGTGTAACCAAATTCGTAAAGATAGAAAACTTACTTTTCTTTTATTCTTTCTTGAAGCGTTTCAAGCCACCCAAGAACGCTCTTCTCGCGGCTTGATCCCCTCTCCTTGGTAAAGCTCGAATCTTCAAACTTCTAACTTGAAGTCTCTAGAGAAAGTCCACCAACTTGATCACAATCTAACTAGTAAGGATGCTAGTTCTCTAGTTAGTGTTTAGGCTTAACCTAGGGTTTAATTTATGTCTTGGAGAAAGGAAGGTGTTCAACACATGAACCAAGAATTGTCTATTAGCTCTAAAGGGGAGCATGAGCTCCCCTATATATAGGAAAGGGGAGGGGCGGCCGAACCTAGTCCTAATGGACAAAGGATTTGGTCCCTCTCTCTCCTATTACTTGATCATCAAGTATTTTCCAACTTTGACTTTGAATTTTAATTCAAGTCAACTTTTAAGAGAGCTAAAAATATCCAAACTATTTTTGGATAATTTTATACTTTATTTATTATAAAATAAATAAGTTATTTTTATCTAATTAATTAATTCGTAATTAATTAACTAGATTATTTTCTCCAAAATTAAACTTTCTTTTTAATTCAAAATTAAACCAAAGTCTATTAAATAATTAACTAATTAATTATTTAATATATATAATATATATATATATATACACATACGTGTGTGACACGTGTCACAGTGACACGTGTCACTCACGTGAGCCACACGTGTGACTTCACACGTGTGGAACCCTCTTGGCCCGATTAACTCGTTTAATCATTTTCAAGCCTCAACTCATGTAACCAAGTTGTTGTGTGTGACCCTCTAGGTTCTCAATTCAATTAGCAGTGACCCCAATTAATTAATTCACTAATTAATTAATCAGTCCACAGATTAAACGACCATAGTCTAGCAACAGGTGTTTAACCCCTAGCTGAATTGGAATGTTCGGATTCGACAGAACCTTTAAGTCATTGATTCATGTGAGATACAATCCTCCTACTTACTATCTCTCAACCAAGATCTAGGGCAAGGGGATAGTCAGAACCCTAATAATCCGGTCTTAAAGCTAAGTGCATTTCATATCCATTTGATCTCAATCCAAGAAACCCTTTTCTTGATGTCTTGATCTACTGCCTTGGCCAAGGACTCCATATGGCATATGAATGACTTACACAATAAGAGATCACCTTGCAAATGCAAGTGTAGGTCCTTTCTTGATTCTCATTCACTTTCATGAGTCACTTGTGCAGCCCCAGCATAAGCCTTGAATCAGTTGTCTAAGGCGACACCCTTTAAAGCTTATACCTAAGACTACAGAGTTAACTCATAAAGTGACAAGGAACCTCAAGTCTAAGGATCAATTAATCACATCAATGACTCGTGAGATATTTCCTAATCTGGAAGTTTCCATTTCCTGAAATAGAAACTTCCTTTCCCATTTAGGAATGTTCTCACACGGGGCACCTCAATGAACTTACTTATTAAAGTAAGCACCCTCATGTATCACGCACACATCAACTATACACTTTGCACCTCCATGAAACAAGGTGGTCCTTCTTAAGGGCGTGATCCCACAAGCAAGCCTTAGAGGAGTCAGGTTGACACTCCCACTGTCTGTAGGACTCATCGGCTTGGAGTATTTTACTAATCATGACTTATGTGATATAGGGCTCGTTTCATGAACCATTTCACCTAAATGGTAGAGTCCTAAAGTCATCAGGATTAGGGGAGTTCTCATACATGCACAGCTAAAGTAAACGCATACCAAACAAGAGCATATAAAGAAGTGTTGCCTCAATTCGTTATTTCATTCAAAGATTATCTGTGATTACAATAACGAAAAGTACAAAGCGGATATACAATCGGCTTTTTAGGGCACTATTCCTAACAATCTCCCACTTGCCCGTCAAAGCCATTCTAAAGCTACTCTAAGTCCCATCTTCTGAAGATGACCTTGGAAAGCTTTTCGACTAAGGGGTTTAGTAAGTGGATCTGCCACGTTCTCTGCTGATGTGACCCTCTCAATTAGCACATCTCCTCTTTTGATAATATCACGGATTAGGTGATACTTCCTCATAATGTGCTTGGTCCGTTGGTGAGATCTTGGTTCTCTTGCTTGAGCAACCGCCCCAGTGTTGTCACAAAACACAGTAATGGGGTCTTTCATGCTAGGAACAACATTCAACTCTTGAATGAAGTTTCTAATCCAAACACCTTCCTTAGCTGCATCATTTGCAGCTAAGTATTCGGCCTCAGTGGTCGAATCTGCAGTGGTAGTTTGCTTGGAACTCTTCCAACTCACTGCTCCGCCGTTTAGGCAGAAAATGTATCCTGACATTGACTTAAAATCATCTAAGTCAGATGCAAAGGTTGCATCGCAGTATCCTTCGACAGTAAGATCTTTCTGACCTCCGTAAACTAAGAATAAATCTTTAGTACTTTTCAAGTACTTAAGAATATTCTTCACGGCAGCCCAGTGACCATCTCCAGGGTCAAATTGGAAACGACTCATTACACTAAGTGCATAAGCCACATCCGGTCGAGTACATAACATTGCATACATTATGCTACCTATTGCTGATGCATAAGGTGTATGAGTCATTCTTTCCTTCTCAAGGTTAGTCTTCGGACACATCTTCTTTGAAAGACATGTTCCTACACTCATAGGAAGGTTCTTAACCTTTGCTGACTCCATATTGAATCTCTTCAATACTTTGTCAATGTACATCGATTGTGATAGTCCTATTAACCTTCTAGATCTATCTCTATAGATTTTAATTCCAAGGATATAGGACGCATCACCAAGATCTTTCATCTCGAATTGGTTCGATAACCATAACTTAGTCACTTTCATGTCATCCATCGAATTCCCAATAAGAAGGATGTCATCAACATAAAGTACTAAGAATTGCACTGAGGTCTCCAATTCCTTTCTATACACACATGATTCATTCAAAATTTGGATGAAGCCAAACGCTTTGACCGATTCATCAAATCGAATGTTCCAATTCCTAGAAGCCTGTTTCAATCCATAGATTGATCTTTGGAGTTTGCAAACCTTTTGCTCACTCCCACTGAATGTGAAACCTATGGGTTGCTCCATATAAATGTCTTTGTCAATGTCACCATTGAGAAAGGCAGTTTTCACATCCATTTGCCATATCTCATAGTCATAATATGCAACAATGGCAAGCATGATCCGAATAGACTTTTGCATTGCCACTGGTGAAAAGGTTTCATCAAAATCCACGCCGGGTCTCTGAGTGAATCCTTTTACAACCAGTCTTGCTTTGTAGGCTGCAATGCTTCCATCAACTCCAAGCTTTCTCTTAAAGATCCATTTGCAACCTATGGGTTTGACCCCATCAGGCAAATCTACCAAGGTCCAAACTTGGTTGGAGTTCATGGAGTCCATTTCGGATTTCATGGCTTCTATCCACTGTTCAGAATCAGAATCTGAAAGTGCCTCCTCATATGTTAAAGGATCATTATCCTTTTGAGAGATTTCATGGAAGAATCCATACCATCTCTCCGGCTGTCTAGGAGTGCGTTCAGAACGCCTTAGAGGAGGGTTTTCGTGTGTATCGAAATTCGTGATTGGTTGTGGTTGATCAGAGTGGGACGTTTCTTCAGTGGGTGGTATGGGGTCACTTTGTACTTCTTCTAATTCTATGATCTTGCCTTTCTTTTCATTAAGGAACGGTTCCTCCAGAAAAGTAGCATTTCTGGAAACAAACACCTTTTGCTCAGATTGATCATAGAAGTAGTATCCTATGGATTCCTTAGGATAACCTACAAAGTAGCATAAGTTAGAACGAGATTCTAACTTATCTCCCACTGTCCTCTTCACGTAAGCAGGATAACCCCAAATTCTTAAGTAAGAATAACTAGGGATTTTACCATGCCACATTTCATAGGGCGTTTTGGGGACTGATTTAGAGGGAACTAGATTCAGAATCTTTGTTGCACTTTCTAGGGCATAACCCCAGAAAGAAGGTGGTAAGTCAGTGAAACTCATCATGGAACGAACCATATCAAGTAGGGTTCGATTCCTTCTCTCAGAAACTCCATTAAGCTGAGGAGTTCCCGGAGGAGTCCACTGAGAGATAATCCCATTATCCTTGAGATGATTAAGGAATTCTTCACTAAGATACTCGCCTCCTCGATCAGATCGAAGTGCTTTGATCTTGTGACCAGTTTGGTTCTCAACCTCCTTTTGAAAATCTAAGAATTTCTCAAAAGCTTCAGATTTATACTTCATTAAGTATACATAACCATACCGACTAAAGTCATCAGTAAAGGTTATGAAATACTGATGATTGCTTCTAGTGCTTACACTAAGCGGTCCACAAACATCAGTATGGATCAAATCCAAAACCTTAGTGGCACGTTCCACAGTTCCTTTAAAAGGAACTTTGGACATCTTTCCTTTGAGACAGGATTCGTAAGAAGTCAACTCTTTGAGATCATTTTCAGAGAATGATCCTAAAGTGTTTATCTTGCTAATTCTGTTCTTGGAAATGTGTCCTAATCTAGCGTGCCATAAGGGAGCTGAAACTTTGTCATCTCTCTTACGCTTTGTTTCTCGTTGTATATTCATAATATTGATATTCTGAGTTAGGTAAAGTCCATTACTTAGAGTACCGATGTGAACGGAAGAGTTGTTCCATTTGATAAAGTATTTACCATTCTTAATATAAGTTTCATAACCTTCACAATCTAATATTGGAACTGAAATTATATTACGAATAATGCTCGGTACATAAAGGACTTTATTTAATACTAACTCAAAACTACCTAAATCTAATCTAATTGTGCCTAAAGCTCGAGCTTCAACGTTTGAGCCATCACCGATCTTCAAGACACATTCTCCTTCTTTGAGTTGTTGGACTTCACTTAGCATCTGTACATCATTACAGATATGAGTTCCACAATCGGTATCAAGTACCCAAGAACTAGAATTAATAGAAAGATTTACTTCAACGAGAAAGATACCTTTCTGTAGAGTAGCCTTGTACTCTGGGCAGTTTCTCCTCCAATGTCCCGCTTTGCCACAATGGAAGCAAACATCCTCTTTCTGATCACGCTTCTTCTTTTGGGCCTTCCCCTTCGAAATGCCACCAGTGGGCCTAAGGGGTTTCTTCTTCTTCTTTTGGGCTTTCTTGCCCTTACCTTTAGAAGGCCCAAAAGAGGAAGATGGAGCATTCACCATCAAAACCTTATTGTCCTTCTTGATCGTGCTTTCAGCAGTCACAAGCTGACTAATCAGCTCAGCTACAGTAGCACCAGCATGATTCATGTTGAAGTTAAGGACAAATGGGTTGAATGATGGTGGGAGCGAAGCTAGTAACAAATCCACTGAAAGCTCATCTTTTAGTGGCATGTCCATGGAAGCAAGTTTCTCAGTAAGGGCAAGAAACTTGAGTCCAAATTCATGGACACTTGAACCTTCCCTCATTCTCAAGTGGAACAATTCCTTTGAAGTGTTATACCTTGTAACACGTTCATGAGGGCGGTAAAGTTGCTCTAAGTGGTCGTAAATCTCCCAAGCAAATTCCATGGCCTCATGTTGCCTTTGCAAGTCCGGAGACATGTTAGCCAACATAAGGCAACGGGCTCGGAGATTATCATCCTTCCACTTCTGAATCGCGTCCCGCTCGGCCCGAGTGGGAGCCTCCCCTTCGGGACTAGGCTCCCCTTCGAAGAGAACATAAGTTCTCTTCTCAGAATCTAAAATGATTTTTAGATTCCTCAGCCAATCAGAATAGTTGGGACCAGTCAACTTGTTTGACTCGAGGATCGATACAAGAGGGTTTTTGGTTGCCATTTCAAAACACGTAGAGAATCACAGAATCTACGACCTAAATGGTAAAACAGAGAACTAGTGAGCATGCTGAATTATAACGATATACAAAAGATAAGGTCTTTAATCTAATATAGCTCCCACTGTTTTTTCAAAGATCTAGAATTCCCAAAGATCTAAGAGGAACACGTTTCCCAATGGGTACTAAGATCCTAGGCATTTTACCTCGAACCCCACGACTCGCGGACATTCTAAGTAAGAACCCTAGGTAGGTACAACTTACCAATTCTAACACCTTTAGAACTCTTAGTAATTGTTTTTGCATCACCTATCTTTCAATATGGACCCACGACTCGTGCGACATCCATATTTACTTAGGCGTTAAGCTAGACCCATCAATCATAAGATCATGACCAAAACTTAGTTCGAACGACCCACGACTCGCGGACATCGCCCTTGCTAAAATTGACCACGAAATATTGACCATTTAAAATGATTAATTAGGTAACTAAGAACTAATAAGCTCCACTAGCTATCCCACGACTCGCGGACAATAACTAGCTTTACTTACTAAACTTAAAACCTATTGATGGAATGCTGGGAATTTAATTCAAAATTTGCATCTCGAATTAAACACCTATTTGTTCGAAATTAGCTTAATATTTAATGGGAATTTTCAAATCAACCGGAGAGTTGTCCGGTTCGACCTCACCAACATATATGTTATCCAATTTTATTAGTCTTGATTAATGCAAGTACAACTTAAATGCATTTCAAACAAGCACATAAACAGATAACATATCCTAGCATGATACTAACATGTAATGATCATGGGTTCTACCTATCTTATGCGTGATATGTGGGAGCCAGTCCACAATCACAAGTTCTAACATACATGCCACATAAACAGTTTAAATCACATAAGGGAAAGCGGTAACAAAATACAAGCCCTATCTCTATTACATTTAACAATTGAGATTCCCCTCCCTAACATTTTGAGGGGTCTTCACTTATGGCCTCCTTGTTACTTGAATGTGGTCCATCTTACTCCATGGGTGCATTGTCTCCAAAATGAAAATAAAACCTCACCACCTATCTCTACTCTCAAATTAAAATAAAAGGAAAAAGACATAAAGTAATAAGGCTCAATCTTCATATTGGCCTTAGACAATTACACGGGGCATACCCCGGCCTAAAAAACAGTAATATGGAAAGCCACATAATAAATCACATAACAGTACGCACATAAGTGAGGCTCCAACCTCAATTGAAAAACGCAACTATAGGGCTCCAACCCCAATTTAAACCATCCAGGTGCATAAATTAAAACCATACATAGATCTAAACCCATGATCACCTAACATGCTTTTGCAAGAATTTAAATTTAACCAATAAATTAAAATTCTCGTTTCAAGTCCTAATGACTTAAAACACGACTTAGATGCAATTCTTGTTCAAGAGCCTTTTCAATAAAACCCGAAAAACAATAAACCAATAAAATTCCAATTAATTTCCAAAATTAATAATTTTATTCTTTCATTATTTTTCAGAAAATAAAATTCATAATTTTCCCAAAATCCAAATCGCTTTAATTTCTCAAAAATCCCAATTTAATCAAAATTTTAAAATAATTTTATTTTAGCAAAACTGATTTTAAAAGATAAAATTAAAATAAAATTAAATCGGGATTTTAAGGACCGAAAAACACGAAACACGAAAACGGGCCCGAAAAGGGGCCTAGCCGCGCGAGGCACTTTCGCGCAGCAGCGCGCGCAGACGCGCGCGCCGTGACTAGGCGGGCTGGGCAGGCGTCCCGCGCGGTTGCGGGACGGGCTGGCGCGCCCGGGACGGCTCCCGTGGGGTTGCGGGAGGAGCTGGGCGGCAGCGGCGGGCCTGGGCGTGCGACGTGCTAGCACGCCTAGGCTCGTCCTTTTCGTGTTCCGTTTCGTGTCCAGGTTTCTCAAAACCAATTCAATCCAAAATTAAAAAATTTGATTTAAACATATTTCAATCAAAACGGTTTTCAAAAACACAATTTAAGAAAACAGTTTCAGAAATTCAAGAAAAATTACAGTTTCGTAATTCAGGCTTTCTAAAAGAACTCATGAATACCTAATTCGCATCTAAGCCTAAGAATTTCTACCAAATTCAGAATAATTGAGACGAATCAGAAACACGATTAACGAGGTGGCTCTGATACCACTTGTTGGAAAACACGAATCAGAAAGCAGCGGAATTTAAAAAATTTTCCCAACAAAAGGGACCTTGAACTCGCAATCGTGTAACCAAATTCGTAAAGATAGAAAACTTACTTTTCTTTTATTCTTTCTTGAAGCGTTTCAAGCCACCCAAGAACGCTCTTCTCGCGGCTTGATCCCATCTCCTTGGTAAAGCTCGAATCTTCAAACTTCTAACTTGAAGTCTCAAGAGAAAGTCCACCAACTTGATCACAATCTAACTAGTAAGGATGCTAGTTCTCTAGTTAGTGTTTAGGCTTAACATAGGGTTTAATTTAATCTTGGAGAAAGGAAGGTGTTCAACACATGAACCAAGAATTGTCTATTAGCTCTAAAGGGGAGCATGAGCTCCCCTATATATAGGAAAGGGGAGGGGCGGCCGAACCTAGTCCTAATGGACAAAGGATTTGGTCCCTCTCTCTCCTATTACTTGATCATCAAGTATTTTCCAACTTTGACTTTGAATTTTAATTCAAGTCAACTTTTAAGAGAGCTAAAAATATCCAAACTATTTTTGGATAATTTTATACTTTATTTATTATAAAATAAATAACTTATTTTTATCTAATTAATTAATTCGTAATTAATTAACTAGATTATTTTCTCCAAAATTAGACTTTCTTTTTAATTCAAAATTAAACCAAAGTCTATTAAATAATTAACTAATTAATTATTTAATATATATAATATATATATATATATATACACACACGTGTGTGACACGTGTCACAGTGACACGTGTCACTCACGTGAGCCACACGTGTGACTTCACACGTGTGGAACCCTCTTGGCCCGATTAACTCGTTTAATCATTTTCAAGCCTCAACTCATGTAACCAAGTTGTTGTGTGTGACCCTCTAGGTTCTCAATTCAATTAGCAGTGACCCCAATTAATTAATTCACTAATTAATTAATCAGTCCACAGATTAAACGACCATAGTCTAGCAACAGGTGTTTAACCCCTAGCTAAATTGGAATGTTCGGATTCGACAGAACCTTTAAGTCATTGATTCATGTGAGATACAATCCTCCTACTTACTATCTCTCAACCAAGATCTAGGGCAAGGGAATAATCAGAACCCTAATAATCCGGTCTTAAAGCTAAGTGCATTTCATATCCATTTGATCTCAATCCAAGAAACCCTTTTCTTGATGTCTTGATCTACTGCCTTGGCCAAGGACTCCATATGGCATATGAATGACTTACACAATAAGAGATCACCTTGCAAATGCAAGTGTAGGTCCTTTCTTGATTCTCATTCACTTTCATGAGTCACTTGTGCAGCCCCAGCATAAGCCTTGAATCAGTTGTCTAAGCCGACACCCTTTAAAGGTTATACCTAAGACTACAGAATTAACTCATAAAGTGACAAGGAACCTCAAGTCTAAGGATCAATTAATCACATCAATGACTCGTGAGATATTTCCTAATCTGGAAGTTTCCATTTCCTGAAATAGAAACTTCCTTTCCCATTTAGGAATGTTCTCACACGGGGCACCTCAGTGAACTTACTTATTAAAGTAAGCACCCTCATGTGTCACGCACGCATCAACTATACACTTTGCACCTCCATGAAACAAGGTGGTCCTTCTTAAGGGCGTGATCCCACAAGCAAGCCTTAGAGGAGTCAGGTTGACACTCCCACTGTCTGTAGGACTCATCGGCTTGGAGTATTTTACTAATCCTGACTTATGTGATATAGGGCTCGTTTCATGAACCATTTCACCTAAATGGTAGAGTCCTAAAGTCATTAGGATTAGGGGAGTTCTCATACATGCACAGCTAAAGTAAACGCATACCAAACAAGAGCATATAAAGAAGTGTTGCCTCAATTCGTTATTTCATTCAAAGATTGTCTGTGATTACAATAAGGAAAAGTACAAAGCGGATATACAATCGGCTTTCTAGGGCACTATTCCTAACAAGCTCCCCTTAGAGAGCTAATTGGCAATTCTTTTGGTTCATGTGTTGAACACCTTCCTTTCTCCAAGATTAAATAAAACCCTAGGTTAAGCCTAAACACTAACTGGAGAACTAGCATCCTTACTAGTTAGATTGTGATCAAGTTGGTGGACTTTCTCTAGAGACTTCAAGTTAGAAGTTTGAAGATTCGAGATTTACCAAGGATAGGGGATCAAGCCGCGAGAAGAGCGTTCTTGGGTAGCTTGAAACGCTTCAAGAAAGAATAAAAGAAAAGTAAGTTTTCTATCTCTACGAATTTGGTTACACGATTGCGAGTCCAAGGTCCTTTTGTTGGGAAATTTTTTTTTATATTCCGCTGCTTTCTGATTCGTGTTTTCCAACAAGTGGTATCAGAGCCACCTTGTAAATCGTGTTTCTTATTCGTCTCTTTTATACTGAATTTGGTAGAAATTCTTAGGCTTGATGCGATTGAGTATTTGTAATTGTTTTAGAAAGCCTGAATTACGAAACTGTGTTTTTTCCTGAAAGTTTCTGAAAATTGGTTTTTGTAAAATTTAATTTTTGAAAACTATTTTAGATTTGAAACTGTATAAACTGTTTTTTGGATTTCTTGGATTGGTTTTGCTTTTGAACGAAAACACGAAACGAAAATACGGAATATGACGAACACGCGAAACCCCGCGCGTGAAGGAGTCGCGCGAGCGGGCTTCGGGCGCACCGCCCGCCTGGCCTAGGCGCGCGCAGGGCAGCCGCCCAGCACCCTCCCGCAACCGCGTGGGAGGAACTTCCGGGCGCGCCCAGGGCGGCCGAGACTGGCCGCCCAACCCTGCCCGTAGTCGCCCGCACATGGCCGGGAAAGTGCGCGCGCAGTGCATCGCGCGCGGCCCTCTTCGTGAATGGGCCCCGTTTTTCCTTCGTAATCCGTTTTCGTATTTCGTGCAATCCAGTCCCAATTTTTATTTTAATTTTAAAATTTTATTTTTGAATATTTATTTTAATTTTTGAATAAAACTTAAAATTGGGATTTTTGAGAAATAGAAACGGTTTATATTTTGGGAAAATACATCTTTGATAAAATTATTAATTTTCAGAAATTAATTGGAATTTTATTTGTTTTGTTAAATTGGGATTTATTGAAAACTTTTATAAATAAGACTCGAATCAAGTCGTGTTTTAAGTCATTAGGACTTGAAACGGGAATTTTAATTTATTGGTTAAATTTAAATTCTCGCAAAAGCATGTTAGGTGATCATGGGTTTAGATCTATGTATGGTTTTAATTTATGCACATGGATGGTTTAAATTGGGGTTGGAGCCCTATAGTTGCGTTTTTCAATTGAGGTTAGAGCCTCACTTATGTGCGTACTGTTATGTGATTTATTATGTGGCTTTCCATATTACTGTTTTTGAGGCCGGGGTATGCCCCGTGTAATTGTCTAAGGCCAATATGAAGATTGAGCCTTATTACTTTATGTCTTTTTCTTTTTATTGTAATTTGAGAGTACAGATAGGTGGTGAGGTTTTATTTTCATTTTGGAGACAATTCACCCATGGAGTAAGATGGGCCACATTCAAGTAACAAGGAGGCCATAAGTGAAGACCCCTCAAAATGTTAGGGAGGGGAATCTCAATTGTAAAAATGTAATAGAGATAGGGCTCGTATTTTGTTACCGTTTTCCCTTATGTGATTTAAAATGTTTATGTGGCATGTATGTTAGAACTTGTGATTGTGGAGTGGCTCCCACATATCACGCATAAGATAGGTAGAACCCATGATCATTACATGTTAGTATCATGCTAGGACATGTTATCTGTTTATGTGCTTGTTTGAAATGCATTTAAGTGTACTTGCATTAATCAAAACTAATAAAATTGGATAACATACATGTTGGTGAGGTCGAACCGGACAACTCTCCGGTTGATTCGAAAATTCCCATTAAATATTAAGCTAATTTCGATCAAATAGGTATTTAAATTCGAGATGTAAAATTTGAATTAAATTCCTAGCATTCCATCAATAGGTTTTTAGTTTAGTAAGTGAAGCTAGTTATTGTCCGCGAGTCGTGGGATAGCTAGTGGAGCTTATTAGTTCTTAGTTACCTAATTGATCATTTTAAATGATCAATATTTCATGGTCAATTTTAGCAAGGGCGATGTCCGCGAGTCGTGGGTCGTTCAAACTAAGTTTTGATTATGATCTTATGATTGATGGGTCTAGCTTAACGCCTAAGTAAATATGGATGTCGCACGAGTCGTGGGTCCATATTGAAAGATAGGTGATGCAAAAAACAATTACTAAGAGTTCTAAAGGTGTTAGAATTGGTAAGTTGTACCTACCTAGGGTTCTTACTTAGAATGTCCGCGAGTCGTGGGTTTGAGGTAAAATGCCTAGGATCTTAGTACCCATTGGGAAACGTGTTCCTCTTAGATCATTGGAAATTATAGATCTTTGAAAAACAGTGGGAGCTACATTAGATTAAAGACCTTATCTTTTGTATATCGTTATAATTCAGCATACTCACTAGTTCTGTATTTTACCATTTAGGTCGTAGATTCTGTGATTCTCTACGTGTTTTGAAATGGCAACCAAAAACCCTCTTGTATCGATCCTCGAGTCAAACAAGTTGACCGGTCCCAACTATTCTGATTGGCTGAGGAATCTAAAAATCATTTTAGATTTTGAGAAGAGAACTTATGTTCTCTTCGAAAGGGAGCCTAGTCCCGAAGGGGAGGCTCCCACTCGGGTCGAGCGGGACGCGATTCAGAAGTGGAAGGATGATAATCTCCAAGCCCGTTACCTTATGTTGGCTAACATGTCTCCGGACTTGCAAAGGCAACATGAGGCCATGGAATTCGCTTGGGAGATTTACGACCACTTAGAGCAACTTTACCGCCCTCATGAACGTGTTACAAGGTATAACACTTCAAAGGAATTGTTCCACTTGAGAATGAGGGAAGGTTCAAGTGTTCATGAATATGGACTCAAGTTTCTTGCCCTTACTGAGAAACTTGCTTCCATGGACATGCCACTGAAAGATGAGCTTTCAGTGGATTTGTTGCTGGCTTCGCTCCCACCATCATTCAACCCATTTGTCCTTAACTTCAACATGAATCATGCTGGTGCTACTGTAGCTGAGCTGATTAGTCAGCTTGTGACTGCTGAAAGCACGATCAAGAAGGACAATAAGGTTTTGATGGTGAATGCTCCATCTTCCTCTTCTGGGCCTTCTAAAGGTAAGGGCAAGAAAGCCCAAAAGAAGAAGAAGAAACCCCTTAGGCCCACTGGCGGCATTTCGAAGGGGAAGGCCCAAAAGAAGAAGTGTGATCAGAAAGAGGATGTTTGCTTCCATTATGGCAAAGCGGGACATTGGAGGAGAAACTGCCCAGAGTACAAGGCTACTCTAAAGAAAGGTATCTTTCTCGTTAAAGTAAATCTTTCTATTAATTCTAGTTCTTGGGTACTTGATACCGGTTGTGGAACTCATATCTGTAATGATGTACAGATGCTAAGTGAAGTCCAACAACTCAAAGAAGGAGAATGTGTCTTGAAGATCGGTGATGGCTCAAACGTTGAAGCTCGAGCTTTAGGCACAATTAGATTAGATTTAGGTAGTTTTGAGTTAGTCTTAAATAAAGTCCTTTATGTACCGAGCATTATTCGTAATATAATTTCAGTTCCAATATTAGATTGTGAAGGTTATGAAACTTATATTAAGAATGGTAAATACTTTATCAAACGGAACAACTCTTCCGTTCACATCGGTACTCTAAGTAATGGACTTTATCTAACTCAGAATATCAATATTATGAATATACAACGAGAAACGAAGCGTAAGAGAGATGACAAAGTTTCAGCTCCCTTATGGCACGCTAGATTAGGACACATTTCCAAGAACAGAATTAGCAAGATAAACACTTTAGGATCATTCTCTGAAAATGATCTTAAGGAGTTAACTTCTTGCGAATCCTGTCTCAAAGGAAAGATGTCCAAAGTTCCTTTTAAAGGAACTGTGGAACGTGCCACTAAGGTCTTGGATTTGATCCATTCTGATGTTTGTGGACCGCTCAGTGTAAGCACTAGAAACAATCATCAGTATTTCATAACCTTTACTGATGACTTTAGTCGGTATGGTTATGTATACTTAATGAAGTATAAATCTGAAGCTTTTGAGAAATTCTTAGAATTTCAAAAGGAGGTTGAGAACCAAACTGGTCACAAGATCAAAGCACTTCGATCTGATCGAGGAGGCGAATATCTTAGTGAAGAATTCCTTAATCATCTCAAAGATAATGGGATTATCTCTCAGTGGACTCCTTCGGGAACTCCTCAGCTTAATGGAGTTTCTGAGAGAAGGAATCGAACCTTACTTGATATGGTTCGTTCCATGATGAGTTTCACTGACTTACCGCCTTCTTTCTGGGGTTATGCCCTAGAAAGTGCAGCAAAGATTCTAAATCTAGTTCCCTCTAAGTCAGTCCCTAAGACGCCCTATGAAATGTGGCATGGTAAAATCCCTAGCTATTCTTACTTAAGAATTTGGGGTTGTCCTGCTTACGTGAAGAGGACAGTGGGAGATAAGTTAGAATCTCGTTCTAACTTATGCTACTTTGTAGGTTATCCTAAGGAATCCATAGGATACTACTTCTATGATCAATCTGAGCAAAAGGTAATGCCATTTTTTTTTAGGAACCGTTCCTTAAAGAAAAGAAAGGCAAGATCATAGAATTAGAAGAAGTACAAAGTGATCCCACACCACCCACTGAAGAAACGTCTCCTCCTGATCAACCACAACCAATCACGAATTTTGATACACACGAAAATCCTCCTCTGAGGCGTTCTGAACGCACTCCTAGACAGCCGGAGAGATGGTATGGATTCTTCCATGAAATCTCTCAAAAGGATAATGATCCTTTAACATATGAGGAGGCACTTTCAGATTCTGACTCTGAACAGTGGATAGAAGCCATGAAATCCGAAATGGACTCCATGAACTCCAACCAAGTTTGGACCTTGGTAGATTTGCCTGATGGGGTCAAACCCATAGGTTGCAAATGGATCTTTAAGAGAAAGCTTGGAGTTGATGGAAGCATTGCAGCCTACAAAGTAAGACTGGTTGCAAAAGGATTCACTCAAAGGCCCGGCGTGGACTTTGATGAAACTTTTTCGCCAGTTGCAATGCAAAAGTCTATTCGGATCATGCTTGCCATTGGTGCATATTATGAATATGAGATATGGCAAATGGATGTGAAAACTGCCTTTCTCAATGGTGACATTGACAAAGACATTTATATGGAGCAACCCATAGGTTTCACATTCAGTGGGAGTGAGCAAAAGGTTTGCAAACTCCAAAGATCAATCTATGGATTGAAACAGGCTTCTAGGAATTGGAACATTCGATTTGATGAATCAGTCAAAGCGTTTGGCTTCATTCAAATTTCGAATGAGTCCTGTGTGTATAGAAAGGAATTGGAGACCTAAGTGCAATTCTTAGTACTTTATGTTGATGACATCCTTCTTATTGGGAATTCGAAGGATGACATGAAAGTAACTAAGTTATGGTTATCGAACCAATTCGAGATAAAAGATCTTGGTGATGCGTCCTATATCCTTAGAATTAAAATCTATAGAGATAGATCTAGAAGGTTAATAGGACTATCACAGTCGATGTACATTGACAAAGTATTGAAGAGATTCAATATGGAGTTAGCAAAGGTTAAGAACCTTCCTATGAGTGTAGGAACATGTCTTTCAAAGAAGATGTGTCCTAAGACTAACCTTGAGAAGGAAAGAATGACTCATACACCTTATGCATCAGCAATAGGTAGCATAATGTATGCAATGTTATGTACTCGACCGGATTTGGCTTATGCACTTAGTGTAACAAGTCGTTTCCAATCTGACCCTGGAGATGGTCACTGGGCTGCCGTGAAGAATATTCTTAAGTACTTGAAAAGTACTAAAGATTTATTCTTAGTTTACGGAGGTCAGAAAGATCTTAATGTCGAAGGATACTGCGATGCAAGCTTTGCATCTGACTTAGATGATTTTAAGTCAATGTCAGGATACATTTTCTGCCTAAACGGCGGAGCAGTGAGTT
This sequence comes from Lantana camara, assembly GCA_037501455.1. NCBI lineage: Eukaryota > Viridiplantae > Streptophyta > Magnoliopsida > Lamiales > Verbenaceae > Lantana > Lantana camara. Next base: position 19,676,105 of record CM074855.1, on the reverse strand, counting down.
GGAAGAGTTCCAAGCAAACTACCACTGCAGATTCGACGACTGAGGCCGAATACTTAGCTGCAAATGATGCAGCTAAGGAAGGTGTTTGGATTAGAAACTTCATTCAAGAGTTGAATGTTGTTCCTAGCATGAAAGACCCCATTACTGTGTTTTGTGACAACACTGGGGCGGTTGCTCAAGCAAGAGAACCAAGATCTCACCAACGGACCAAGCACATTATGAGGAAGTATCACCTAATCCGTGATATTATCAAAAGAGGAGATGTGCAAATTGAGAGGGTCACATCAGCAGAGAACGTGGCAGATCCACTTACTAAACCCCTTAGTCGAGAAGCTTTCCAAGGTCATCTTCAGAAGATGGGACTTAGAGTAGCTTTAGAATGGCTTTGACGGGCAAGTGGGAGATTGTTAGGAATAGTGCCCTAGAAAGCCGATTGTATATCCGCTTTGTGCTTTTCCTTATTGTAATTACAGACAATCTTTGAAGGCAATAACGAATTGAGGCAACACTTCTTTATATGCTCTTGTTTGGTATGCGTTTACTTTAGCTGTGCATGTATGAGAACTCCCCTAATCCTGATGACTTTAGGACTCTACCATTTAGGTGAAATGGTTCATGAAACGAGCCCTATATCACATAAGTCATGATTAGTAAAATACTCCAAGCCGATGAGTCCTACAGACAGTGGGAGTGTCAACCTGAATCCTCTAAGGCTTGCTTGTGGGATCACGCCCTTAAGAAGGACCACCTTGTTTCATGGAGGTGCAAAGTGTATAGTTGATACGTGTGTGATACATGAGGGTGCTTACTTTAATAAGTAAGTTCACTGAGGTGCCCCGTGTGAGAACATTCCTAAATGGGAAAGGAAGTTTCTATTTCAGGAAATGGAAACTTCCAGATTAGGAAATATCTCACGAGTCATTGATGTGATTAATTGATCCTTAGACTTGAGGTTCCTTGTCACTTTATGAGTTAACTCTGTAGTCTAAGCTTTAAAGGGTGTCGCCTTAGACAACTGATTCAAGGCTTATACTGGGGCTGCACAAGTGATTCATGAAAGTGAATGAGAATCAAGAAAGGACCTACACTTGCATTTGCAAGGTGATCTCTTATTGTGTAAGTCATTCATATGCCATATGGAGTCCTTGGCCAAGGCAGTAGATCAAGACATCAAGAAAAGGGTTTCTTGGATTGAGATCAAATGGATATGAAATGCACTTAGCTTTAAGACCGGATTATTAGGGTTCTGATTATTCCCTTACCCTAGATCTTGGTTGAGAGATAGTAAGTAGGAGGATTTTATCTCACATAAATCAATGACTTAAAGGTTCTGTCGAATCCGAACATTCCAATTCAGCTAGGGGTTAAACACCTGTTGCTAGACTATGGTCGTTTAATCTGTGGACTGATTAATTAATTGGTGAATTAATTAATTAGGGTCACTGCTAATTGAATTGAGAACCTAGAGGGTCACACACAACAACTTGGTTACATGAGTTGAGGCTTTAAAATGATTAAACGAGTTAATCAGGCCTAGAGGGTTCCACACGTATGAAATCACATGTGTGGGTCACATGACTGGACACGTGTCATTATGACACGTGTGCCACACATGACTATTTAATTGGATATTAAATAATTAAGTTGTTAATTATTTAATAGACTTTGGTTTAATTTTGAATTAAAAAGAAAGTCTAATTTTGGAGAAAAATAATCTAGTTAATTAATTATGAATTAATTAATTAGATAAAATAAGTTATTTATTTTAAATAAATAAAGTATAAAATTATCCAAAAATAGTTTGGATATTTTTAGCTCTCTTGAAAGTTGATTTGAATTAGAATTCAAAGTCAAAGTCAAAATTACTTTCTAAATCAGTTACAAATACTCAATCGCATCAAGCCTAAGAATTTCTACCAAATTCAGTTAAGTGGAGACGAATCAGAAACACGATTAACGAGGTGGCTCTGATACCAATTGTTGGAAATACGGAATCAGAAAGCAGCAGAAATTTAAAAATTTTCCAACAAAAGGATCAAAACTCGCAATCGTGAATCCAAATTCGTAGAGATTAGAAACTTACTTTTAAATAATCTTTCTTGAAGTGCTACAAGCCACCCAAGAATGCTCTTCTCGCGGCTTGATCCCCTCTCCTTGGTAAAGCTCGAATCTTTAAAAACTTCTAACTTGAAGCTCTCTAGAGATAGTCCACCAACTTGACAACAATCTAACTAGTAAGGATGCTAGTTCTCTAGTTAGTGTTTAGGCTTAACCTAGGGTTTATGTGATCTTGGAGAAAGGATGGTGTTCAACACATGAACCAAAAGAATTCATCAATCAGCCCTAAGGGGAGCTCGAGCTCCCCTATATATAGGAAGGAGAGGGGCGGCCGAAACTTAGTCCTATTGGACTAAGGATTTGGTCCCTCTCTCTTATTACTTGATTATCAAGTAATTCCTAACCTTGATTTTGAATTCTAATTCAAATCAACTTTCAGGAGAGCTAAAATATCCAAAACCCTTTTGGATAATATTATACTTTATTTATTAATAAATAAATAACTTATTTATCTAATTAATTAATTCATAATTAATTAAATAGACTAATTTCTCCAAAATAAGACTTTCATTTTAATTCAAAAATTAAACCAAAGTCTATTAAATAATTAACACATTAATTATTTAATCACACACACACACATATATATATATATATATATATATATATATGCACGTGTGACACACGTGCCCTCAAGGACACGTGTCACTCACGTGACCCACATATGTGATTCACACGTGTGGAACCCTCTTGGTATGATCAACTCGTTTAATCATTTTAAAGCCTTAACTCATGTAAACAAGTTGTTGTGTGTGGCCCTCTAGGTTCTCAATTCAATTAGCAGTGACCCTAATTAATTAATTCACTAATTAATTAATCAGTCCACAGATTAAACGACTATAGTCTAGCAACAGGTGTTTAACCCCTAGCTGAATTGCAATTCGACAGAACCTTTACGTTGTTGATTCATGTGAGATACAATCCTCCTACTTACTATCTCTCAACCAAGATCTAGGGTAAGGGAATAATCAGAACCCTAATAATCTGGTTTTAAAGCTAAGTGCATTTCATATCCATTTGATCTCAATCCAAGAAACCCTTTTCTTGATGTCTTGATCTATTGTCTTGGCCAAGGACTCCATATGGCATATGAATGACTTACACAATAAGAGATCACCTTGCAAATGCAAGTGTAAGTCCTTTCTTGATTCTCATTCACTTTCATGAATCACTTGTGCAGCCCTAGCATAAGCCTTGAATCAGTTGTCTAAGGCGACACCCTTTAAAGCTTATACCTAAGACTACAGAGTTAACTCATAAAGTGACATGGAACCTCAAGTCTAAGGATCAATTAATCACATCAATAACTCGTGAGATATTTCCTAATCTGGAAGTTTCCATTTCCTGAAATGGAAACTTCCTTTCCCATTTAGGAATCTTCTCACACGGGGGCACCTCAGTGAACTTACTCATTGAAGTAAGCACCCTCACGTATCACGTACGTATCAACTATACACTTTGCACCTCCATGAAACAAGGTGGTCCTTCTTAAGGGCGTGATCCCACAAGCAAGCCTTAAAGGAGTCAAGTTGACACTCCCACTGTCTGTAGGACTCATCAGCTTGGAGTATTTTACTAATCATGACTTATGTCATATAGGGCTCGTTTCATGAACCATTTCACCTAAATGGTAGAGTCCTAAAGTCATCAGGATTATGGGAGTTCTCATACATGCACAGCTAAAGTAGGGATGCAAACAAGTCGAGCCAACTCGCGAGCTTGGCGAGCAAGTTCGAGCCAAGCCCGAACTCAAGCCCTTTGAGTCTTGGCTCGTGGCTCGCGAGCCTATATAATTAATTAAAAAATAATATTTTAATTTTTATATAAATAAATATTTTATTAATATATAATATTATATATATATATTTATTAATTTTTTATACAAAATGAATAAAAAGTAATATATTTATTATTTATATTCATTTAATATATATTATTATATATAAAAATATATTAAATTATCAAAAAAAACTAATTTTTTATGAAAAATAATATAATAGGGTCGAGCCGAGCCTATCCCGAACCGAGCTCGAGCAGGAAAAAAAAGGCCAATGCTCGGCTCGGTTCATTTGCATCCCTAAGCTAAAGTAAACGCATACCAAACAACCATTTAAAGAAGTGTTACCTCGATTCGTTATTTTATTCAAAGATTGTCTGTGATTACAATAAGGAAAAGTACAAAGCGGATATACAATCGGCTTTCTAGGACACTATTCCTAACAGGTTGTAGCGCCCCTATACACTACAACCCCGCACCAAAGTATCTCCCGAGTGGATGTGAGACCTAGCACCCGGGAAACACTCCGGCGAACGGACAGTGCTATACAATATCAGAGTATTAGAACACTACAGCGGAAATTTTATAATTTAAAAACTTTCAAAACTATGATAGGGAATGCAATAAATAAGCCAGTAATGGCATAGTATAGATATCAAAAGTAATGACCATGTCGTAATAGATAATTACAAGATCGGAAGCATAACTTATTCTAAAGAACCTTGGACTATTATGCTAACGAGAAGACACACTAGGCTTCAAGATACCTTCTAGTAAGCATCCGTTAAACCTGAAACCATGAGTTGTAAAGTGCGAGGGTTAGTCAAAGTGACTAAGTGAGGGGGTAGTTGGAACTACAAATATACATATAGGTATATTTGAAAAGTGTTTGACTATAAAAGTTGGAGTTTGATACTGTTAATAAAATAATATATTGATAGTATTATACCGGAAATCAATAAAATAATAATCAATACAAATATTTGGTTCATATTTATTTTGAGAAAAAGGGTATAAGGGGACTGGGTATCAGATTCTTGAAAATATGAACCGTATGATAATAAAGTAATAATGCCCTGCAAGTAGGCGTTCTCCATCCTTTACTCCTTAAACAGAATAAAATCAGAAATAACAGAATCAATCCAGCCTTCTTCCTCCATGATCTGTCGGGAGCAACCCCTCGAGATCCAGATACAGATAGAGGGAGGGACGTACCTTTCCCGTCACTTAATGTGGAATAACTAACCTCCAGTTAAACCAACATTAAGATCAAATTTGGCGGCAGGTATAGCAATAGACGATGGCCCTTGCCACCCAGCTATTAGTTCTACCGTACCACCGGGCCCAACAGATACAGATACAGATACAGATCTTGCATTTCAAATACAGAATAGAGTTACATCATATCAATACTTCACCAAAATGGACTTGAGTATGATATGTTTGTAACTTATACTTAAACAAGGATTTTAATTTATATAATAGGAAAATAGATATCCTTGTATCAGATATTTTCCCAGGAAGGGGATAATATTATAATTAGGGAAAATAAGACTGAATCCTTATTAGGATAAATAATAAAATATTTTATATGTAGACTCATGATCCCAGTTGAAAATATTTTAACCTCACCTGCTATGATACGGAATCAAGTAAGGTATTCGGGGTTCCACTGTCCAGACCTAGTTCCTGAAAGTAGTGAACTACTACGGACTTGGAGAACTCGGTTCTTTCTATACTAATGCGACACATGAATGAGTATAATTAAGGCATATTGTAACAAGGAGTAACAGTAAGGTACAGGAAATTCGGTAATCTAGAATTGAAATATTATTGTAAAACACACTGATACCAAAGTCATACAACCGAATTAACCAAGAAATTCTTATTCAAATCATGAATTCAAGTTAAGGTTTGTTTTTAATAAAGGTGAACCCGATTTTGAAAACGTTATTTAATCCCCGATTTTGAAATCGTTAGATAAAAGTCCTTTCATAAAAATCCTAATTTTATTTTATATTAATTCTTGAAATTATTACATGATATTATTGGTCAAAATTCATATTTAAAGTAAAAAGTCAAGGTTACTATTGAAAAACGGTTACTATTTAAACATAGGGGATTAAATACTTTTAAACATAAAATCAAACACACATTTACACATACTAGCACACGGTACACACATATTTCAAGAACATCAAGAACATGTTCTTCATCATGTTTGAATATTCATAAGATGTTCTAGGCATTCTTGATCAAATTCATAGTCATAACATAAGATTAAAGAATAAATGAGCATAATATATAAACTTTTCATGAAATATGATTCATAAATAAATTCCTAAACATGAATTTATTCAAATCTTCAAGTATTCATAAAATGTTCTACACATGCTTGATTATATTCATATTCATAACATAAAATTTGAAGCATAATATAGCGAAATATATGAACTTTCTATGAAAAATAATTCTAAATAAATTACTCTAGGCATGAACAAGATCATAAACATTCAAATACATAACCACATTATATCATATCATAATTCTTGCATTTAATTAAATAGAATTCCATAATATACACACATTGTATTTAAATTAACAACTATGCACATATTTCATAAAATAAATTCCTAAAGCATAATTTAATTAATCCTAGACATGCTACTATTATTATTATACTAAGAACATTATATAAAGCATGAAACAATAGAAGAAAACATACCTTGTTGAGAGAGAGAGGGTTGGGGGGTGAGTTAGGGAGAGAGATTGAGTGATTTTTGTGTTGATTTTGTGAGTTATAAATGAGGCTTGAGGGGGGTATTTATAGGTAGTCATGAGGGGTCTTTAAGCAATTTATGAAAGTTTATGGGAGATGTGGTTCCTATTATTTCAACAAATTCTTGGTAATTAATTAGGAGATGTGGTTAAATTACATGTTAAACAAATGCTAGGTAATTAACTAAGTAATGTGGAGAAATTACATTCATTTAATTAATCCTTCAAGAAGATCATGTGGTCATGAATGATGTCATCTTGAATAAAAATAAATGTAAAATAATATAAAATTTATTCAAGAGTCGAGAGATAATAGCTTGAAGTAGTGTATTAATGAAAGAATGAGTGAAAAATGAGCTTCGTTTTGATTATAAATGTGGAATATTTAGACTTCTTGTTTATAAATTATGAATATTAAAGATGATGAAAATCATAGAAAAATTATATAAACGAAGCTATGATAAAGTTTAGAGTTTAGAAAAATCATTATAATGTAGAGAAAAATTCAAGGATCGTTTTAAGTATAATTTCGACTTTTGAATAAAAGCTAATTGTTTAAAATAAAATGGTGATTTTTAAAAAGGAAAATATTTATAAAATATGCTATGGTGAAATCGAGTTTTTGGTAAATGCATGAAAATTCATAAAATAATTTAAGGGTCGTTTTGGTTATAATATTGAATATCAAAAAGTAGATGTGTAAGGATTTATTGATGATCGAATTATAAGCTAGGGTTTTCGCCGGTTTTTGATACTACAGGAGTTAGGATGGGAATTATGGTTCACGGAGAGTATGACGATCCTTGAAATAATGTGAGGATTCTTTTGGTTACAATATTGGGTAGTGAAAGTGTTTCGGGAGACGTAGGATATTTTTGAGTTGTAGGGGTATTTTTGTAATTTCCAACCTAAAATTGTAGAAATGGGTTTTGAAGCATATGAAAGGGTTTTAGGGGCTAAAAGGGAATGAATACTAGAATTCTAGGATTTTATGAGAAGAGTTTCAAGGTACGAGTTAAATAGAGGAAATAATTAAATCTACGATCATTTAATTAAAGTGTAACATATAAAAGCACATAAGTCACATAAAATGTAATGCATGAAGAGAATAAATAAGGACCGAGATTATAAGTGCTTCTTGAATAACCCCTTTACTTTACCTTTTCCAACTCGGCCCAGGTTAGGGCTGTTACAATCCACCCCCCTTAAAAAAAATCTGTCCTCAGATTCTCATTTTGTCATAAAATAACTTTGTTAATATCTTTCATCCTTTTCTAGGATGATCTCGTATTTTGTCATTAATAACTTCATAAACTAGGGGGTAGGAATGATTACTAGCCTAGAAGGGAAGTGTTTATATATATCATAATGACCTAAATCACTAGAAGAGGCACTCAGAAAATAAATAAGCACATAATTGTAATGCAATGAATGAATGCATGACGCCAGGGTCATAGGACCTTAACTGGCGTGTGAAGAACATGTACCGTACCCTTCACATTACTTGAAGGTTTGGGATGCACATTTCCATCCACAGCATAGGCCCTGCCTTTTCCTAATGGATTTCTTGAAGTTCCGATAATAGTTTTTCCTCTCCTTGGTTGTCCTTGTTTGGCTTTCTTTGGGCATTCACGGATCTGGTGTTCATCACTACGACATCGCAAACATAAGCCGGCCTTTCTCCAGCAATTCTCTTCAGTATGTCGCGGCCCATGACAAAAGTCACAAATAGTTTCATCTTGGACCTTTAGGGGTACTTGCAAGGATTGTTGTTGGGTATGCCTAGGTTTCTTCTTTTGCATATGAGCAATTTGGCTGGCAACTCGTTTCTCTCCTTGTGGTAGTTTATCGTTAGTTGGGTCTTGATGTTTTGAATTCAGACGAATACTCTTGTGTGTTGCCTCGGTGTTTAGGGCTTTATCCACAGCCCGGGTATATCCCTCAATATCAAAAGGAGCTAATGCCCATCGTAGGTCCGGTTTCAATCCATCAACAAATCTCTTTGTTTTGCGACGCTCGTCACTCAAGATGTGTGGTGCATATTGTATTAACCTAACAAACTTGGCCTCGTATTCGGCTACTGACATATACCCTTGTACTAAATTCATGAACTCAGCCTCTCGAGCATCCCTGGTTACTTGAGGGATGTACTTATGCTGAAATTCCCTTACGAACTCAATCCAATTACTTTGAACTCCGGTATCCAACCATCTCTGCTTTACAGGCTTCAACCAACTTAATGCCGCCTCTTCCAATAAGAAGGTTGCATATTGTACTCGTTTTGGATCCTCGGGGTAAATATCCATTGCCTCATATATCTTTTCAAAACTTGCAATCCAATTTTCTGCCTTAAGGTCATTGGGTTCCCCGAAGAACTTTGGTGGATTCAACTGAAGGAACTTTTCCAAAGTTCTTTCATTTCCATGATTAGGTACTGGCACATACGTTTACATAAACTGTCTAAAGGCCTCCGCTATATCTAGTGCTCCTGTGGAAGTTGTTGTGGCTGATGGTGTCTGATTGTGTGGAGTCCTTGGTGGTGACATTATGTTGCTAGAATCACAATCGCATTGGAAAATATAATGCATGGAGGTTAAATAATGATTCACAGATTGACACAAAGTAATAAATTCAAATATAACACTGAAGTTATGAACACATAATATGTACAAGGAATAAGCATGATGCACTAATGGCCCTACTGGTATCTTGAAGCAATTCTTAAGACTTAAGATATGAATATGCAGAAGAGTAACACTAAAGTATTTTAAAGTGTTGCATTTTTGAAAGACTTAAACATTTTTCAAGAAAGAGCACCTAGGGTACTAGAGTAACCCGGTTGCTCTGATACCACTTTAGTTGTAGCGCCCCTATACACTACAACCCCGCACCAAAGTATCTCCCGAGTGGATGTGAGACCTAGCACCCGGGAAACACTCCGGTGAACGGACAGTGCTATATAATATCAGAGTATTAGAACACTGCAGCGGAAATTTTATAATTTAAAAACTTTCAAAACTATGATAGGGGAATGCAATAAATAAGCCAGTAATGGCATAGTATAGATATCAAAAGTAATGACCATGCCGAAATAGATAATTACAAGCTCGGAAGCATAACTTATTCTAAAGAACCTTGGACTATTATGCTAACGAGAAGACACACTAGGCTTCAAGATACCTTCTAGTAAGCGTCCGTTAAACCTGAAACCATGAGTTGTAAAGTGCGAGGGTTAGTCAAAGTGACTAAGTGAGGGGGTAGTTGGAACTACATATATACGTATAGGTATATTTGAAAAGTGTTTGACTATAAAAGTTGGAGTTTGATACTGTTAATAAAATAATATATTGATAGTATTATACCGAAAATCAATAAAATAATAATCAATAGAAATATTTGGTTCATATTTATTTTGAGAAAAAGGGAATAAGGGGACTGGGTATCAGATTCTTGAAAATATGAACCGTATGATAATAAAGTAATAATGCATTGCAAGTAGGCGTTCTCCATCCTTTACTCCTTAAACAGAATAAAATCAGAAATAACAGAATCAATCCAGCCTTCTTCCTCCATGATCTGTCGGGAGCAACCCCTCGAGATCCAGATACAGATACAGGGAGGGACGTACCTTTCCCGTCACTTAATGTGGAATAACTAACCTCCAGTTAAACCAACATTAAGATCAAATTTGGCGGCAGGTATAGCAATAGACGATGGCCCTTGCCACCCAGCTATTAGTTCTACCGTACCACCGGGCCCAACAGATACAGATACAGATACAGATCTTGCATTTCAAATACAGAATAGAGTTATATCATATCAATACTTCACCAAAATGGACTTGAGTATGATATGTTTGTAACTTATACTTAAACAAGGATTTTAATTTATATAATAGGAAAATAGATATCCTTGTATCAGATATTTTCCCAGGAAGGGGATAATATTATAATTAGGGAAAATAAGACTGAATCCTTATTAGGATAAATAATAAAATATTTTATATGTAGACTCATGATCCCAGTTGAAAATATTTTAACCTCACCTGCTATGATACGGAATCAAGTAAGGTATTCGGGGTTCCACTGTCCAGACCTAGTTCCTGAAAGTAGTGAACTACTACGGACTTGGAGAACTCGGTTCTTTCTATACTAATGCGACACATGAATGAGTATAATTAAGGCATATTGTAACAAGGAGTAACAGTAAGGTACAGGAAATTCGGTAATCTAGAATTGAAATATTATTGTAAAACACACTGATACCAAAGTCATACAACCGAATTAACCAAGAAATTCTTATTCAAATCATGAATTCAAGTTAAGGTTTGTTTTTATTAAAGGTGAACCCGATTTTGAAAACGTTATTTAATCCCCGATTTTGAAATCGTTAGATAAAAGTCCTTTCATAAAAATCCTAATTTTATTTTATATTAATTCTTGAAATTATTACTTGATATTATTGGTCAAAATTCATATTTAAAGTCAAAAGTCAAGTTTACTATTGAAAAACGGTTACTATTTAAACATAGGGGATTAAATACTTTTAAACATAAAATCAAACACACATTTACACATACTAGCACACGGTACACACATATTTCAAGAACATCAAGAACATGTTCTTCATCATGTTTGAATATTCATAAGATGTTCTAGGCATTCTTGATCAAATCCATAGTCATAACATAAGATTAAAGAATAAATGAGCATAATATATAAACTTTTCATGAAATATGATTCATAAATAAATTCCTAAACATGAATTTATTCAAATCTTCAAGTATTCATAAAATGTTCTACACATGCTTGATTATATTCATATTCATAACATAAGATTTGAAGCATAATATAGCGAAATATATGAACTTTCTATGAAAAATAATTCTAAATAAATTACTCTAGGCATGAACAAGATCATAAACATTCAAATACATAACCACATTATATCATATCATAATTCATGCATTTAATTAAATAGAATTCCATAATATACACACATTGTATTTAAATTAACAACTATGCACATATTTCATAAAATAAATTCCTAAAGCATAATTTAATTAATCCTAGACATGCTACTATTATTATTATACTAAGAACATTATATAAAGCATGAAACAATAGAAGAAAACATACCTTGTTGAGAGAGAGAGGGTTGGGGCGTGAGTTAGGGAGAGAGATTGAGTGATTTTTGTGTTGATTTTGTGAGTTATAAATGAGGCTTGAGGGGGGTATTTATAGGTAGTCATGAGGGGTCTTTAAGCAATTTATGAAAGTTTATGGGAGATGTGGTTGCCTATTATTTCAACAAATGCTTGGCAATTAATTAGGAGATGTGGTTAAATTACATGTTAAACAAATGCTAGGTAATTAACTAAGTAATGTGGAGAAATTACATTCATTTAATTAATCCTTCAAGAAGATCATGTGGTCATGAATGATGTCATCTTGAATAAAAATAAATGTAAAATAATATAAAATTTATTCAAGAGTCGAGAGATAAAAGCTTGAAGTAGTGTATTAATGAAAGAATGAGTGAAAAATGAGCTTCGTTTTGATTATAAATGTGGAATATTTAGACTTCTTGTTTATAAATTATGAATATTAAAGATGATGAAAATCATAGAAAAATTATATAAACGAAGCTATGATATAGTTTAGAGTTTAGAAAAATCATTATAATGTAGAGAAAAATTCAAGGATCGTTTTAAGTATAATTTCGACTTTTGAATAAAAGCTAATTGTTTAAAATAAAATGGTGATTTTTAAAAAGGAAAATATTTATAAAATATGCTATGGTGAAATCGAGTTTTTGGTAAATGCATGAAAATTCATAAAATAATTTAAGGGTCATTTTGGTTATAATATTGAATATCAAAAAGTAGATGTGTAAGGATTTATTGATGATCGAATTATAAGCTAGGGTTTTCGCCGGTTTTTGATACTACAGGAGTTAGGATGGGAATTATGGTTCACGGAGAGTATGACGATCCTCGAAATAATGTGAGGATTCTTTTGGTTACAATATTGGGTAGTGAAAGTGTTTCGGGAGACGTAGGAATATTTTTGAGTTGTAGGGGTATTTTTATAATTTCAAACCTAAAATTGTAGAAATGGGTTTTGAAGCATATGAAAGGGTTTTAGGTGCTAAAAGGGAATGAATACTAGAATTCTAGGATTTTATGAGAAGAGTTTCAAGGTACGAGTTAAATAGAGGAAATAATTAAATCTACGATCATTTAATTAAAGTGTAACACATAAAAGCACATAAGTCACATAAAATGTAATGCATGAAGAGAATAAATAAGGACCGAGATTATAAGTGCTTCTTGAATAACCCCTTTACTTTACCTTTTCCAACTCGGCCCAGGTTAGGGCTGTTACAATCCTCCCCCCTTAAAAAAAATCTGTCCTCAGATTCTCATTTTGTCATAAAATAACTTTGTTAATATCTTTCATCCTTTTCTAGGATGATCTCGTATTTTGTCATTAATAACTTCATAAACTAGGGGGTAGGAATGATTACTAGCCTAGAAGGGAAGTGTTTATATATATCATAATGACCTAAATCACTAGAAGAGGCACTCAGAAAATAAATAAGCACATAAATGTAATGCAATGAATGAATGCATGACGCCAGGGTCATAGGACCTTAACTGGCGTGTGAAGAACATGTACCGTACCCTTCACATTACTTGAAGGTTTGGGATGCACATTTCCATCCACAGCATAGGCCCTGCCTTTTCCTAATGGATTTCTTGAAGTTCCGATAATAGTTTTTCCTCTCCTTGGTTGTCCTTGTTTGGCTTTCTTTGGGCATTCACGGATCTGGTGTTCATCACTACGACATCGCAAACATAAGCCGGCCTTTCTCCAGCAATTCTCTTCAGTATGTCGCGGCCCATGACAAAAGTCACAAATAGTTTCATCTTGGACCTTTAGGGGTACTTGCAAGGATTGTTGTTGGGTATGCCTAGGTTTCTTGTTTTGCATATGAGCAATTTGGCTGGCAACTCGTTTCTCTCCTTGTGGTAGTTTATCGTTAGTTGGGTCTTGATGTTTTGAATTCAGACGAATACTCTTGTGTGTTGCCTCGGTGTTTAGGGTTTTATCCACAGCCCGGGTATATCCCTCAATATCAAAAGGAGCTAATGCCCATCGTAGGTCCGGTTTCAATCCATCAACAAATCTCTTTGTTTTGCGACGCTCGTCACTCAAGATGTGTGGTGCATATTGTATTAACCTAACAAACTTGGCCTCGTATTCGGCTACTGACATATACCCTTGTACTAAATTCATGAACTCAGCCTCTCGAGCATCCCTGGTTACTTGAGGGATGTACTTATGCTGAAATTCCCTTACGAACTCAATCTAATTACTTTGAACTCCGGTATCCAACCATCTCTGCTTTACATGCTTCCACCAACTTAATGCGCCTCTTCCAATAAGAAGGTTGCATATTGTACTCGTTTTGGATCCTCGGGGTAAATATCCATTGCCTCATATATCTTTTCAAAACTTGCAATCCAATTTTCTGCCTTAAGATCATTGGGTTCCCCGAAGAACTTTGGTGGATTCAACTGAAGGAACTTTTCCAAAGTTCTTTCATTTCCATGATTAGGTACTGGCACATACGTTTGCATAAACTGTCTAAAGGCCTCCGCTATATCTAGTGCTCCTGTGGAAGTTGTTGTGGCTGATGGCGTCTGATTGTGTGGAGTCCTTGGTGGTGACATTATGATGCTAGAATCACAATCGCATTGGAAAATATAATGCATGGAGGTTAAATAATGATTCAAATATTGACACAAAGTAATAAATTCAAATATAACACTGAAGTTATGAACACACAATATGTACAAGGAATAAGCATGATGCACTAACGGCCCTACTGGTATCTTGAAGCAATTCTTAAGACTTAAGATATGAATATGCAGAAGAGTAACAATAAAGTATTTTAAAGTGTTGCATTTTTGAAAGACTTAAACATTTTTCAAGAAAGAGCACCTAGGGTACTAGAGTAACCCGGTTGCTCTGATACCATTTTAGTTGTAGCGCCCCTATACACTACAACCCCGCACCAAAGTATCTCCCGAGTGGATGTGAGACCTAGCACCCGGGAAACACTCCGGCGAACGGACAGTGCTATACAATATCAGAGTATTAGAACACTGCAGCGGAAATTTTATAATTTAAAAACTTTCAAAACTATGATAGGGGAATGCAATAAATAAGCCAGTAATGGCATAGTATAGATATCAAAAGTAATGACCATGCCGTAATAGATAATTACAAGCTCGGAAGCATAACTTATTCTAAAGAACCTTGGACTATTATGCTAACGAGAAGACACACTAGGCTTCAAGATACCTTCTAGTAAGCGTCCGTTAAACCTGAAACCATGAGTTGTAAAGTGCGAGGGTTAGTCAAAGTGACTAAGTGAGGGGGTAGTTGGAACTACATATATACGTATAGGTATATTTGAAAAGTGTTTGACTATAAAAGTTGGAGTTTGATACTGTTAATAAAATAATATATTGATAGTATTATACCGGAAATCAATAAAATAATAATCAATACAAATATTTGGTTCATATTTATTTTGAGAAAAAGGGAGTAAGGGGATTGGGTATCAGATTCTTGAAAATATGAACCGTATGATAATAAAGTAATAATGTCCTGCAAGTAGGCGTTCTCCATCCTTTACTCCTTAAACAGAATAAAATTAGAAATAACAGAATCAATCCAGCCTTCTTCCTCCATGATCTGTCGGGAGCAACCCCTCGAGATCCAGATACAGATAGAGGGATGGACGTACCTTTCCCGTCACTTAATGTGGAATAACTAACCTCCAGTTAAACCAATATTAAGATCAGATTTGGCGGCAGGTATAGCAATAGACGATGGCCCTTGCCACCCGGCTATTAGTTCTACCGTACCACCGGGCCCAACAGATACAGATACAGATATAGATCTTGCATTTCAAATACAAAATAGAGTTACATCATATCAATACTTCACCAAAATGGACTTGAGTATGATATGTTTGTAACTTATACTTAAACAAGGATTTTAATTTATATAATAGGAAAATAGATATCCTTGTATCAGATATTTTCCCAGGAAGGGGATAATATTATAATTAGGGAAAATAAGACTGAATCCTTATTAGGATAAATAATAAAATATTTTATATGTAGACTCATGATCCCAGTTGAAAATATTTTAACCTCACCTGCTATGATACGGAATCAAGTAAGGTATTCGGGGTTCCACTGTCCAGACCTAGTTCCTGAAAGTAGTGAACTACTACGGACTTGGAGAACTCGGTTCTTTCTATACTAATGCGACACATGAATGAGTATAATTAAGGCATATTGTAACAAGGAGTAACAGTAAGGTACAGGAAATTCGGTAATCTAGAATTGAAATATTATTGTAAAACACATTGATACCAAAGTCATACAAACGAATTAACCAAGAAATTCTTATTCAAATCATGAATTCAAGTTAAGGTTTGTTTTTAATAAAGGTGAACCCGATTTTGAAAACGTTATTTAATCCCCGATTTTGAAATCGTTAGATAAAAGTCCTTTCATAAAAATCCTAATTTTATTTTATATTAATTCTTGAAATTATTACATGATATTATTGGTCAAAATTCATATTTAAAGTCAAAAGTCAAGGTTACTATTGAAAAACGGTTACTATTTAAACATAGGGGATTAAATACTTTTAAACATAAAATCAAACACACATTTACACATACTAGCACACGGTACACACATATTTCAAGAACATCAAGAACATGTTCTTCATCATGTTTGAATATTCATAAGATGTTCTAGGCATTCTTGATCAAATTCATAGTCATAACATAAGATTAAAGAATAAACGAGCATAATATATAAACTTTTCATGAAATATGATTCATAAATAAATTCCTAAACATGAATTTATTCAAATCTTCAAGTATTCATAAAATGTTCTACACATGCTTGATTATATTCATATTCATAACATAAGATTTGAAGCATAATATAGCGAAATATATGAACTTTCTATGAAAAATAATTCTAAATAAATTACTCTAGGCATGAACAAGATCATAAACATTCAAATACATAACCACATTATATCATATCATAATTCATGCATTTAATTAAATAGAATTCCATAATATACACACATTGTATTTAAATTAACAACTATGCACATATTTCATAAAATAAATTCCTAAAGCATAATTTAATTAATCCTAGACATGCTACTATTATTATTATACTAAGAACATTATATAAAGCATGAAACAATAGAAGACAACATACCTTGTTGAGAGGGAGAGGGTTGGGGCGTGAGTTAGGGAGAGAGATTGAGTGATTTTTGTGTTGATTTTGTGAGTTATAAATGAGGCTTGAGGGGGGTATTTATAGGTAGTCATGAGGGGTCTTTAAGCAATTTATGAAAGTTTATGGGAGATGTGGTTGCCTATTATTTCAACAAATGCTTGGTAATTAATTAGGAGATGTGGTTAAATTACATGTTAAACAAATGCTAGGTAATTAACTAAGTAATGTGGAGAAATTACATTCATTTAATTAATCCTTCTAGAAGATCATGTGGTCATGAATGATGTCATCTTGAATAAAAATAAATGTAAAATAATATAAAATTTATTCAAGAGTCGAGAGATAAAAGCTTGAAGTAGTGTATTAATGAAAGAATGAGTGAAAAATGAGTTTCGTTTTGATTATAAATGTGGAATATTTAGACTTCTTGTTTATAAATTATGAATATTAAAGATGATGAAAATCATAGAAAAATTATATAAACGAAGCTATGATAAAGTTTAGAGTTTAGAAAAATCATTATAATGTAGAGAAAAATTCAAGGATCGTTTTAAGTATAATTTCGACTTTTGAATAAAAGCGAATTGTTTAAAATAAAATGGTGATATTTAAAAAGGAAAATATTGATAAAATATGCTATAGTGAAATCGAGTTTTTGGTAAATGCATGAAAATTCATAAAATAATTTAAGGGTCGTTTTGGTTATAATATTGAATATAAAAAAGTAGATGTGTAAGGATTTATTGATGATCGAATTATAAGCTAGGGTTTTCGCCGGTTTTTGATACTACAGGAGTTAGGATGGGAATTATGGTTCACGGAGAGTATGACGATCCTCGAAATAATGTGAGGATTCTTTTGGTTACAATATTGGGTAGTGAAAGTGTTTCGGGAGACGTAGGAATATTTTTGAGTTGTAGGGGTATTTTTGTATTTTCCAACCTAAAATTGTAGAAATGGGTTTTGAAGCATATGAAAGGGTTTTAGGTGCTAAAAGGGAATGAATACTAGAATTCTAGGATTTTATGAGAAGAGTTTCAAGGTACGAGTTAAATAGAGGAAATAATTAAATCTACGATCATTTAATTAAAGTGTAACACATAAAAGCACATAAGTCACATAAAATGTAATGCATGAAGAGAATAAATAAGGACCGAGATTATAAGTGCTTCTTGAATAACCCCTTTACTTTACCTTTTCCAACTCGGCCCAGGTTAGGGCTGTTACACAGGTGCTTTTGGTGGAAAGGACCTCGATGGAATTTTTAATACATGTACTTTTCAAGGCTTGCAATCACAGACAGTATGTTAGCAAGAAGTTCGCAGATTCTATCTTCATGAAGCGCCCTCATCCCTCATGGCAATGAGAGACATTGTTGAGCCCTACTTCGCGCTCGAGGGCATGTATGACTCGAACGCTCCCAGGCATTCAGGGCCCCCTAAGAGCAACCGAGAGCGAGAAGAGCCTTACCGAGAACGTCGCAAATCACCTCCTCCTTCATGAAGGCTCGAGCGCGTTCCTCTCAACAGGCCCATTTCAGAGGTCTATGCCTTTTAGACAAGAAGCTCTTCAAGAGGCCCATGAAGATGAAGGATACGAAGGTATTAAGACACTCAAACAAGTATTGTGCCTTCCATAAACAAAATGGTCATGACACGGATGAATACCGCCAATCGGAAGCTGAAATCCAGAGGCTCATCGCGGGCGGTCACCTGAAGGAAGTTGAAAAGATGCTGGGCCACTATGACGAGCGTTGCAACGAGCGTTTAAGGGATAAAAGGAGGAGCCCATCGCTCTCAAGGAGTCAACGAGGGCGAGGCCTCCTAGAAAGCAGCCACCGTGGCAAACAAAAGACATCAGAACAAGAGAACGCCCCTTTCGCGGTCATCAACATGATCGCTGGAGGATCGTCCGGAGGGGATTCCAATGCTTCCTACCGCAGGTATGTCCGGAGCTATGATCAGCGACCCATGAAGCCCAAGCAAGTCAACGCCATCAAGGAAACGAGCGCCAGCAACCCAAGGAGAATGATGTAATAGGATTTTCTGATAGGGACTTGGAACATATTGTAACACCCTATGGGGTCAGTGAAACCTCTGTCTGCCCCATGGTGGTTAGCCTAGATGTCCACAATCACATTGTAAAGAGGGTGTTAGTGGATAGTGGAAGCTCTGTTAATGTTTTGCCCTATACCACATTCCAAAAGGTGAATGTTACTAATATCCCGCTCGAACCCCTCAAAACTGCCCTAATTGGCTTTGGGGGCTCTGAGGTTATCCCACGAGGATAGATTCGCTTGGCCACCTCATTTGGTCATACCCCACAGCAAAAGGCGCTCATGGTTACCTACGCGGTAGTAGAAATTGAGATCCCATACAGCATCATAATCGGGCGACCAGCCCTCCTGGATTTCAAGGCGACCATCTCCACCTACCATCAGAAAATCAAATTCCCAACTCCCGAGGGGGTTGGAGAAGTCCTATGCAACGTTCGAGAGGCCTGGGAGTGCTACATGTTGTCCCGTAGGAAGACCAAAACTAAAAAGGTGTTCCAAATGGGATCCACCAAGAAATCTGTAGATTTTCCTAACTTGGACGAGGATGGTCCCGTGCGCAAAAGGGCCAAAATGAACCGAAAAAAAAAATAAAAAGAAGGATTCCAACGCCAAGGGTCCCCTCGAAACTGCCCCGCCAGGAATGGTTGGGGAGTCCTCCTCCGAAGAAGACGAGCATGATGAGGGCGAGCCCATTACTGATGGTCATTTAACGGGAAAGAAAAGAGCGCTCGAGCTCCCTCGACCGGAGACGCGTATTGAGCCCACGGAGAAATTTCTCACTATAGAGTTGGAACCTGGAAACAAGGAAAAAACCACTCAGATTGGGTCCAATCTTTTTAGGACCCTCACAGATCATGATGATAGACTTCTTCAGATAAAACATTGACGTTTTTACATGGAAGTTATCCGAACTTACTGAGATTGACCCAAGCGTCATAGTCTACAAGCTCAATGTGGACCCTCCTTCAAGACAATCAAACAAAAGAAGCGAGATGTACACGGTTTTCGAAAAAGGGTTATTGAAGAAGAGGTTAACAAGCTCCTCGAGGCTCAGTATATTGAGCCCATAATATATCTAGAATGGCTATGCAATGTGGTCCTGGAACCCAAGGGCGCTAACAAATGGCGCATGTGCAACGATTTCACTGATCTTAACAAAGCCAGTCCCAAGGATCCGTACCTTTTACCCCGAATTGATCAACTAGTAGATTCGACCGCCGACTGCGAACTCATGAGTATGATGGATGCCTTTCAAGGGTATTATCAAATCTTTATGGCCCCTAAAGACCGTCCCAAAACCTCATTTGTTGTCCATGTTGGTGTATACTGCTTCTTAGTCATGCCTTTTGGACTCAAGAACGCGGGGGCCACCTACCAACGCCTTGTTAACGAGATGTTTGAGAAAGAGATTGGAGGGTCCATGGAGGTGTATGTGGACGACATGATTGTTAAGAGTGAGCGCCAAGGCTCACACCTAGAGGATCTTAAGCGCACATTTGCCATCCTGCGCCAGTACAGTATGAAGTTAAGTCTCTCAAAGTGTACTTTCGGAGTACGAGGAGGAAAATTCTTGGGCTACATGGTCAGCCAACGGGGGATTGAAGCTAATCCGGAAAAGATCAAAGCCATCTTGGATATTCCATCGCCCCGCAACCTCAGGGAAGTGCAAGTGTTAGTGGAAAGATAATCTCTTTGAATAGGTTCATCTTACGCTCAGCAGACGGGAACCTCTCGTTCTTCAAAATCCTATGTAATGCTCGAAATTTTGCTTGGACTAAGGAATGTGAGAAAGAATTATAGGATATGAAGGCTTAACTTTCGAGCACACCACTCCTGACAAAGCCAATAGAGGGTGAAAGGCTGTTTATGTATCTCTCTGTTTCCACCGAAGCCACGAGCATAGTGCTGGTAGCCATACGGGAGCGTAAACATTTGCCCGTTTACTATTTAAGAAAAACATTACAAGGGGAGGAAAGAAAGTATTTGGAAATTGAAAAGTTCGCATTCACCCTCATCAATGCATCACCAAGATTGAGGCCATACTTCCAGGCACACTCGATCACTGTCCTCACGGATCAGCCATTGAAACAAGTTTTGTCCAAGCCAGACGTATCTGGAAGATTGATAAAATGGACCATCGAATTAAGTCAGTTTGACTTAAGCTTCGAGCCAAGGGCAGCTATACAAGCGCAAGTAGTTGCGGATTTATTGACCTAGCGGTTTGGTCTAGAGCCCATGATTCCGGACAACCGGGGCCTTTGGATCCTGTACACGGATGGTTCCTCAACCTCTCAAGGGGGAGGAGTAGGGGTAACCCTTAGAGACCCCAATGGAATAGAAATAAATTTCACAATCAGATTGGACTTCCAAGTCACCAATAACGAAGCGAAGTACGAAGCCCTCGTACAAGGGCTGAAAATCGCTTTTCAAAGTGGAGCTTCCAGAATTACCGCTTATGTTGACTCACAGTTGATTGCGAGCCACGTCAAAGGAACTTATGAGGCTCGAGAAACCACCATGGTGCAGTATTTGAAAAAGGCCAAAGAGATCATTGGAAAATTCAAGGAATTCTGCCTACTCCAGGTCCCACGAGCAGAAAACGAGCGTGCTGACGCTCTTTCTGAATTTGCTTCAGCACCGGAAGGTACCTGCAAGCGCTCGGTCACGTTCCTTAGAACTGAAGAGCTATTGATAAAGGAAAAGGTCACCAAGCAAGTGATAGCTATGATCGATCCTCGCGAGCCCTGTTGGCTCGACGACATAGTCCGGTTTCTCAAAGATGGCATTTGATCCACCGACAAGGTGGAGGCACGGAAAATCAGGAACAAGACCCCCCGATTTTCTCTGGACTCCGAGGGGAGACTATTCAAGAAGTCTTTTCAAGTCCTACCAATGAGATGTTTAAGGCCCTCACAAGCCAAAGAGACGCTCGAGCATATTCACAGTGGAAGCTGTGGAAATCATTTTGGAGGGCGTATCCTTGCCAAGAAAGTCCTGAGAAGCGGGTTCTATTGGCCCACGATCCTCCAAGACGCTATTGAGTTTTCAAGAAGTGTCCCAAGTGTCAATTTCACTCTAATCTCCCTCAATTGTCAGCTGCCCAAATGATCCCTATAGATGTCTCATGGCCCTTTGACCAGTGGGGGATTGATATTGTAGGCCCCTTGCCCATGACGGTCGGACAGAAGAAGTGCGTCATCTTGGCCGTTGATTACTTCACTAAGTGGACCGAGGCTGAGGCCGTGGCAAAGATCACATTTAGAGTTGTGCGGGATTTCATATGGAAGAACATTATCTGTAGGTATGGCATCCCAATGGTACTTATTTCAGACAATGGGTCCCAGTTCATAGCGGCGGATACTTGAGAATGGTGTTCTGAGTTGGGAATTGAGCAACGCTTTACCTCCGTGGGTCATCCACAGGCTAACGGACAAGCGGAGGTCACCAACAGGGTCATTTTGCAACACCTAAAGACAATGCTCGAAAGCAAGAAAAGTACTGGGCCGAGGAATTGCAAGGAGCCTTATGGCCTTATCGCACCACTCCACGAGCGGCCACTGGCAAAACACCCTTGGCGCTCGCTTATTGCTCAGAAGCAATGATACCCGTGGAAATTATGCAGGAATCCGCCCGTCTGGCATACTTTGAGCATAGAGCCAACGAAGAGAGTAGAACGCTAGAGTTGGACTTTATGGAAGAAAAGAGAGACAAGGCATGGGCACTGATCCATCAGTACAAAGCGTCCACCGCTCGGTAATACAACAAAAGGGTTAAAGAAAGAACCTTTCAGCTAGGGAACTTAGTCTTAAAGAAAGTGGAAGTCTCAAGGCATGTGGGCAAGTGAGATCCCAACTGGGAAGGTCCCTACAAAATTATACAAGTACGAGCAAACAACACATACACGCTCGAAACACTACAGGGCGAGCGTCTTCCCCGCCCTTTGAACGCATGCAACCTTAGACGGTTTTATGTTTAAAAAGACTTTGTAAACGCCCACGATCGGGCTTGATGTATTTGCTATTTCTCAGAAATTATAATAAAAATTGCTTCGGATATTTATTCTATTTTCAAATATGCAGGCTATGGACGATTCTCCCTTGGGACCCTGAGCACAAACTACACGGGCCCAGGGCGCATGAATCCCTCCTTATCTCAAAGATCAAGGACCGACCAAGCTATGGTATGCCTTCACGAGCGTACTTATTCAGTACCTCGGGAAATTCACATACAGCCTAATCTGAACACACGAGCGTCCTAGTAGGCCTGGGTCGCCTTTAAAACAGGCACCCAGCGCTCGAAAGTAGGACCCGCTGTGAAGTCTGATCAGGCACCAAGAGAGAATCAGGGGTCCATGGACCATAATCCTGAAATAGGGCAACCTCCTAGTAAGACCCTCGTGATTATTCCACGACTTAGCAAAATTTTCTAAGTTTCTGTAAGGTTTGAATCAGAGTACCCTCGAAGTAGAACCCTCGAGTTCACCAAAGACCTACCATAAATCTTTCCCCCTTTGGAAAATTTTCACAAGTTTTGAACAATGGCAGTTTTCAAGTAAGACCCTCGTAATTACTCAAGACTTAGCAAAATTTTCCAAGTTTTATGTCTTTTACTTAGCCTGTTACTCAGAGTATTAACATTACAAGATTTTGATACAACAAGCGCAAAGTAAAAATTTCATAACAAGCATTACGGGGAATAAAAGACAATTATGGAAAGAAGAGTTCTTCATTAATAGCGTTCAAATATTACAAAACAAAGGCACAAGGGCCCATGGAATTCCTTGGGGAAATTAAAGAGGTACAATGGAAAATTGTCTTAAAAAGGCCAAGATAGATTTCAAGCGACGGGAGCGACGTCATCCTCCAGATTCACAACCTCATTCTGAGCGGGGGCAATGGGGCCTTGCGCTTGTGAAGGAGGAGCATGGGGACCCTGAGCGTCAGGAATTGGAGCGTCAACAGTCGCTGGAGCAGGAAGGGCAGGAGTGTCAGCAGGAATAACTGGAGCATTTTCAGCAGTCGAAGACGGAGTATTCTCCGGAGGCACGGACTCTTGAGGGCCTTCGAGGGTAGATACAACATCATTAGCCCCCTCGTTTGGTTCCAATTAAGGCACTTCTTCCATCGGATGAGCGGCCATGTACTCGTCCTGAACAAGTTCAACTAAGAAATTGTACTCTGGTTCAGCCAAGTTGGCCTCGGGATCTTCATTTGTGTCCTCCTCTTCTTCGCAGCGCTCGTTAAGCCTCAGCCCCATATTTGTTCGCCCACGAGCAGAAGTCTCTGCCAGCCCCTTATGGATCATCTGCTCAATTGCCAAGCTAAAGGCGTTCTGAGCCTCGTCATAACAATGGAGCTAGGCCGCAAAGCTGAAGGCCTTAGAATGACATAATTTTATGAGCGCCTCCTTGATTGCCTGCTCGATGCAAAGGGGAATGTCCCTAACGTTGTCCGCATACTTCTTCTCGGATGCATTGGCCTTGGCAACCCACCCATTTCGGTCCTCCATCAGCTTCTTATTATTCTCTTGGAGTTTATTGTAATCCGAGCGCCACTTCCTACGATCGGTCTCTGATTTCTTGAAGTCCTCTTGGAGCTTCTTCATCTCCGCCTCTAGTTTTTTATGTTCCGTTTCGAGGGAGAGGAACTTGGCCTTCTTCACATCCAGTTTCTCCTGGATCTGAGCTGGGTCGTTGGCACGCGCCATCTTTTTGTATTTGGCTTTACGCTCAGAGTAAACGGTCATGCGCATCTGGAGGTTTTTAGCTTTCGGCAGTACTTGCTACATTTTCGAAAGAAAAATAGGAGTTCACTCAGTATTTTAAAAATAAAAAAAAAAGAAGAAAATTCTATAAGAAAACAAGGGGGCAAGGAGAAGGCTTACAGAGAGGAGGGCATGAATCATATCGACGGCAACCTCCTCCGTATTCTGGGAGAACAACGAACGATGGTCCCCAGAAAATTGGACCCTCTCGTAAATCCCCTGGGTAATAGTCCTCGACGGTGACCGCTGGCTTAACAAAACGGGACCCTCTTTCAAGGGCGCGGTCGAGACTCCTGTCCCCCAGACGGTCAAATTCCCACAAATGATCTTCCTCAAAAGAGGAGGTATCACCATCGCCCCTCGTTCCCTCAACTACTTGTTTACCTTTACCTAGAATGGGGATGTTGTCGGGCATCCTTTTCCTCTTTCTAGAAGTGGAGGCGGCATCTCCTTGGGACTCCCTGATAACCACGTTCGAAGTGGGCCTTGGTGGGTTAACAATAGGAGGAGTAGCTCCCCTCGCGTTGGGAACATCCGCTGGATGGGTAATTATCCTCGTCTCAGCATTGGGCTCACGATTGTTTCCGCGGCCTTTGATTTGTTGGGCGGTACTTGAGCTTGCTCCTGGGTGACCTCCATGACCGTCACCACGACCTGTCCCTCGTCCGGCCCCTTGCCCACGAGGGCTCGCTTGATTGCCCTGCGGCTGTTGGCGACGGTTGACGAAGTTGGCAACGTTGTGCGTGTTCGCACCAACCATTATGATAGCAACGCCTGGAAAGAAGTAAAGAAAAATGAGGGTTAGCGCTTGTAAACAAAAATTTACAAAGTACAATCAAGCAGTTAGTATTCCTATCTAAAGTTAGTCCATAAAAGCAAACCGTCTCTCTCCAAATTCTGAGAAGGTGGATTCCTGGTAAAATAAGGGTCACTTGTAATTCCGCAAAGAAACATGACTTCGGCATCATCAATTATGTCCTTTACTTCGATTATCCAACCCTCGGCCCTCATAGCGCCGGCAAGATCTTTAGGCTATTTTTCCAGAAAGGTGTGGGGTAAATGATGCCTAACGAGGACGAGGTGTCCTTCCACATGTGAAACCCACTCTCGGGGTACCCCGAAATCCTCACCCTCAGGATCCCTTACAAAGAAAAACTTTTGTTTCACTCCACGCCATGGGTCGTTGGGGAATTAATAGTCTCAGGCCGGATTTAGCTTGGATATAGAAAAAGCCCGCCCTCGGGGATGAACGGGGTGAGTGTACGACCTAAAATAGGGCATTAAAGTTCCGAAACGAAGGTTGATGTTGGGTACACGCCATAAGGATTACGAAGACAATTATTAGAGATAAACTATTGGGCAAAATTTGGGAGGGATACAGGTTAAGGTTGTTAAGGATATCGGCCATGGGTCCGGGTATGGGAAATCTCAGACCCCCAAACACTACGGAGTTTAAGTAAATGGTCATCTCCCCTGGAGGAGGATTATTCGCTCGCTCGTTTCCATTAGGGATCCTCCACTGGAAACGAGGATCCCAATATATTGGGGCTACAACGATGTTATTTCCCCTCGTGTGATTGTACTTTAGATTTCTTCTGGGGGAACTTCAGTTGCTTGCATGCCAGAACTTTCCCCCTCGTTTGACCCCTTGGCCTTCTTGGATTTTCTGGGTCTTTGAGACTTCTTCCTTTTAGCCTTGGAAGGGGCTTTCTCCGAGGGCCCGGCTCCTCCTTCTGCCTCAGGATTAGGGGCGAAAATTGCCACTGTTATAGTGTGGCGATGGGGGTGGGTTGCCCTCTCCATTAAGGCCCACGGTTCCCCTTGTCTTTCTGCCTCCATTACCATGTCCATCTCCTCAAAAAGGTGCTCCACACCCCCAGGATTTCTCTCTTCCATGGCGGAAACCGCCGCGACCAACTCCTCATCCCTTGGAGAATTAGGAGGGGATGAGCCTTGGGTAGCCATTTCTTCCACTGCACGGGTAAATTCCACGACATGATCGCCAGCCATGATTTTTAGAGTTCAACGGGAATATGGGAAATTCTGAAGGTTTGGGAATCTGGAAAAACTGATGAGATTCTGGGGAGAATGTTCCTATTACACTAGGGTTAGCAAAGGAATGTTAGAAGAAAAAGAAAATCATTTACGGCTGAAAGTTTCTTGAGAATTCTTGTACCTCTCTGAAAAATGCTCTGAAGATTCGAAAGTATGCTATGAAAGTTTAGAATGTGCAAAAGACTTGAATGATTCGGGATCACCTATTTATAGGGGGAGAAGTGGGTATGATTTTGGCATTTCATTTCAAAGTGCAATCATTTCCCGCCTAGGTAACCGCCCACTTTCGTGAACCGTCTCCCACATCCCGAGATTCACGGGCCGTTTCCTGGAAAGTCTCACCCACTCTCCCATCAGCATTAAATGCGGGATGACGTGAGCCGTCAGTTGAAGAGACAACAATTAATGAATACCCAGAAGAGGATTTCGCCGCACGCCATCTCCTCCCCCGAGCATCGCCCTCGGAAATTAGGCAAATTTAAAATTCTACAACCTTTACCACTAAGGACTGCAGAATTAGGGGGGCAAAATACGCTTGACCCACGTTTTGACACGTGGCACAGTCAATGCATGACAAGTGGATTCAACGGTCCCGCAAATAAGTCCCTACGAGCGTCCCAGACCTTCACTAGCACAAGGTCACACATAAAACATGCCATCATTCATAAAGCACATGATCACCCAAGGCTCACTAACGAGCACCAACTTCACTGCCATGCCCACCTCCATTGCTCTAATGAAGCCATCCACGAGCGTTATTTCCCTTCGGACATATCCTCATACGACAGCAGATTAAGGGGGTCCCGCTCCCCCTCGTTGCACTCCTTGGGCGCTAATCCCCATGCGGATCTCCAAGTCCATCAGTCTCGGTTGACACGAGCATGCCTCCCGCCCTTGTTACCAACCCCCAAAACGGCTCTCTGACACCCGTACAAGCCCGTGCACCTGCCACTGTTGCAAACACTAACTTTTACCAACTTTTGCAGGAGATTCCTCTTAGTTTTCTCCTCGTTGCGACACGTGTTAGGGCAACATTAGGGCAGGACCACACGAGGCAAATTACCAAAGGGTCCTCGACCCTCAACTATAAATATGGGAATTCATCCCCATCCCTGTAAGCAATCTCCATTACAGAAACCTTATATTTCATTTTGCTTTCTCTGAGATTGTTGCCTGACTTGAGCGTCGGAGAGCCAAACTGGGAATTACTCCCAGTTCCCCCAACTTGGCCTTCTGACTTTGCTTTGGTGTTTGTCCTAGCAAGTGGAACCCCCCCCCCCCTCTTTCCGACGATCATCTATCGGTTTCCCCACATCAACAAATTCTGAAGTGATCGGAATCTGACCCTCTAAATTTAGACCCATCACCCGACTCATTCTTTTACCTTTTAAAATATTTTTAACAAATAATTTATAACATATATTTACATAATTATCCCTGACTAACAATTATTATCATAATTATTACGAGGTTATTTTTGGCGATCCCCGTTTTATAAAAACTAAAAACTCAACCTTTTATAACATATATATAATTTGTTAACGTGTCAAAACAAATAAACTATGACCCCATTATTAATATAAAAAAAAAGCTAAAAAAGCTTGACCATTATATGACATTAACGAGCCACTAACACCACAATAAAATCATAATAAACTTAGAAATAAACAGACCAGATAAGTATAAAACAAAATATAATAATTAGGCACATTAATTCTAGAAATGAAAGTGTTGAAAATAATTGTATAATTTTTAGAAAATTTTAATGCTTATTCTAATGATCCTCCACAAGATTTAAAATTTTTGATATCCAAAAAATTAATTAAATATGATGATAACTTATACCCTGCAATCTATGTATGTGCCATCCGGACTTGAACACACATGCACTAGTCTTAGTAATATTCACTTGAAGAGAGTTTAATAGACTTGGCCTTGAATTTAAAACAAATCTTTTAGAATATTTTATCATTTATTATTATGTAAAATGTACTAAATCAGACAAACTTATAAAGGATATTCTGTTATAAATTATTAAAAGTAAAATTGAAGAATTTTTCGATGAAATTTAATAGGGATAATTATATAAGTAGACTCGTTTGAAAGTTTAACATGATTACACAAATTTTCTTTAAATTTTAATAAACCACAGGCTACTTTCGTTGACATACTCAAAGATTTTGGAATAACACAAGCTATTAATTAAATTATGAATTTAATTTCAAATAGGGTCATTTACATCTAACTACTCTACATTTAGGCCTAATTACAATACAATTCATCTTTATCGAAAAATTATATTTTACTCCATATAAATCTTGTTTGGCCTGCGATCCCTTAACGAAATTTGTACAAGTTCACTTATGTCCCTGACGGTTTTATGATTGTTATATTAAATATATGGCCAAAATTATAAAATCATCCCTAATATTTACAAATATAAACAAAACGATCCCTACAAATTATGAATTTAACAACAAATCAATAATATTTTTGGAATGATATAGCGGAGCCATGGGACCACAAATGGTTTTCAAAGTTAGGGACAAAAATGTAATTTCTTAATAATGATAAAACTTAGGAATGCGAAGACAACTTTAATTGATTTGAAGGAATAGCAAAACAGCACTGTGAGTCAAGATTTAAAGGATTATTTAGTTGAAGCTTCAGATTATGATGGTTCAGAAATATGGATATAAAAAGCTTATTGAAATGTTATTGCTTTTAATTGTTTTCCTTCCATTCTTGAACTGTTAAGGTTGCTTTAGAAGTTGGAGATATGGTAATCTGCTATGGTGATTGAAATAGAAAATTTTTGACTTGTTCATAGTGAACTGTAAAACTATGACGTAAGTAATCAGAATGATAGCAATTCTACTCCCAAAGTCTCATTTGATCCTCTAAAGTGGATTGAAGCAAGCAGTGGCTCATCTAAAGGAAGAGTTTATTCATTTGGGAATACTATCCACTATAGAGATATCGTAGGAGCTAATTCTTCCCATTCTTTCCAATCAAATTCGGTATCATCTTCACACCACACTATCAGCGAAGAGCAAATGAAGTTGATTGAAGAAAAATTAGTAAAGGAAAGAGAAGAAGCTGCAATTAGGGAAGTAAAAATCATTGAGAAAGCAAAAAAGATTGTCGAGGAAGCAAAGAAAGTCGCTGATGAGGCAAGACAAAGAGAAGAAGTTTTATCAGTGAATTTGGCTAAATGATTAGACAGATCGATACTTTAGAAGCAGCTAATTCGCCACAAGCATCCAACAAGTAGAAGTCCTTCGAAGTTTTTACATGGAACAATGAAGGTGATCGAAAAATTTATGAAAAACTTATTTGAATTTTTATTGATGGATTGAAAAACTTCAGGAAGATTGTAATATGATTATCAAATTATATGTTAGGATGTTAATTATTTAATTTGACATTATTACTTTTGGATATTCAAATTAGATTTTCAATTGATGCATTAAAATAATATAGGAATTAAAAATAAAATATATAATTTTAAATTAAATAAAATTAATAATCAGTCAAATTAGTGACTGATTGAATCGGTCACTAATCAAAATCATGTTTGATAAAATTAGTGACGGATGAATCGGTCTCAAAGAAAACCCCATTCAAAGGAAATCGGTCACTCCCTTCATCAATTTGTCCACGATGGCTACCGGCGTGACGAACGTGGATGAAAAACTCGCTCAAATGGCTCAAGCAATTGCAGATCTACAAAAGCTCATAGGAGAAAAGGATCTCCAAATTGTACAACTGATTAGTAGGGATGAGCACCCCGATGTCAGAGAATCTGGTCATAGCCTTGCTTCTTCTCCAAAACATGCTGCCAAAGAAACACAAGATGAAGGAGTGTCTTACCAACAGAACTTTGTCAGAAATTCCACGCCTTCTGCAACCTCTGCTGCATCATTATCCATTCAACAACCATAGGATATGATTGCAAACCCGATCAAAGCTCAAACTGGCGGAACTGTGCAAACTCACATTCATTGTCACAGGCGTATACCAAGCGAATCGACTCACTGAAGATGCCACTTGGATACCAGCCACCTAACTTCCAGCAGTTCGATGGAAAAGACAACCCAAAACAGCACATTGTACACTTCATCGAAACATGCAATAACATGGGGACCTATGGTTATCTTCTCGTTAAACAATTCGTGAGATCACTCCGATGAAATGCCTTCGACTGGTAAGTTGATCGAGAACCACAATCCATCGATAGTTGGAATCAAATGGAAAGAGAATTTTTGAGTCACTTCTACAGCACTCGTCGCACCGTGAGCATAATCGAGCTTAAAAACGCAAGACAATAGAAAGATGAGCCGGTTGTCGACTACAACAACCGTTGGCGAACACTAAGCCTAAGTTGCAAAAATAAATTGTTTGGGACGTCAGTGATAGAGATGTGCACACAAGGAATGCATTGGTAGCTTCAATACATTCTCCAAGGGATCAGACCTCGTACTTTTGACGAATTTATTATTTGTGCCCACGATATGGAATTGAGTATCGCAAATCACAAATCTTCATTTCCACTAGGAGAACAAGGAAGAGAAAGAAAAGATCATTGGAGAAATGAGAAGTTTGTCAAAGCCTCAACCGAAGAGTCCATGGCCATTTCGATTGCTACAAGAGTGCCTTCGAATGTTGAGAAGAATAGAAATTTTGGAGTTCCGCATAACTCACATGATGGTTATCAACCTACGCTGAAAGAAAGGCAAGGAAAGGAATACCCTTTCGCTAACTCCGATGTCCCGCACATTTTCAATAAACTCGTCGGAATAAGGTTGATCAAATTGCCCGAGTCAAAACACCCTGAAGAAAGTAACAAAGTGACTCATCACGAATACTGCAAATATCATCGGATTATCAGTCATCATATAGAGAAGTGCTTCGTGGTCAAGGAGAAGATAATTTCGTTGGCCAATGAGGGAAAAATAATCCTCGACGACGAAGATATAGCAGATGTGGATCATGCTAGCCTTATTTCAACCAAGAACATCTTACGCAATCCTCAAAGAAAGAAAGTGATCTTTTCTCCATCTGAACTCTTAGGGGTATCGACAACGCTTCAGTTTGGGAGTCTAGACCCAACTTCGGTGAAGACCTTACTTGCTGATAAAAGAATAGAGCAAAAAGCAACTCATTCCAACAAAATTACTAACGGAGATATATGCATTCTTGTGACTCACCGAAGAAATCCAAAACAACAAGTTGATCAAGTTCATCCACCAACAACAAGGAGAAAGCCAAAACGAACCAAGATCCATAGACGAAATCCACCAAAAAGTTTAAAAATTCCTCAATCAAGTCAGAAGAAATCAAAAGGAACCTGCAAGTCAAACCATGAGATATTTGGAGATTTCTTTCCGCCTACATTTCTTGGAAAAGCCGATGTTATGTTCCCGAATAACGCTAATAAGTCGATGGACAAAACAAAGTTGCACATTTGCTTCCGAAAGTCAAATTACCCAAAAAGATCATCTTAAATGAAGAATTTTGCTCCTTAATGCACGAGTCTAAACTGCATGTTACTCCTTGTCCGCATGAGTATAAACTGTGAACACAAAAAAAAAAAAAAAAAAATCAAACTACGTCATGACTGGACCCACTTTTTCGGGGTACGTAGGCAGCTTAAATACTAAATTTTCAAGTTCAGTCATATTTTCAAACAAATCTAAATTGTTCGTGAGTTTCAACAAGTTCGTGAAATTCCAACACTGGGGGCATGCATTAGAGTCATTCGGAACCAAAATCAAAACAAAGAATGGCGAATGAATGCACAAACACAAAGAGGCATGGAGATATGAAAGATTAATTTTATTACTAAAAATTGTATTTTTTTTACATCAAAGTACTCGAAAGGATACCAAAAAAAAAAAAAAAGTCGAAGTTGCTACACTCTGTACAAGTTCTTCATGTAGTATCTCCAACCCTTTCAACACTTAAGTCTCTTATCAGAGTGTTTCCAGCAAAAAAGACTAGGGAGTCGGAAGTGGCCTCGGAGCACGGATTGACAGCTTTTGTCGCTGCCGCAACGGACTATTCTGGAATATACATGGACTTACCAAAAAATCAGGTTTTGAGATGATGGATGTTCATGACCAATCATAAATAGATAGGGTGGTGCTTTGGTAGAGGTGAAAATCAAATCCAGGTGTCTGTAATGATTGAAGCATAACGTCGTCAATGTGATGATAGAACGAAATTGATTGTTATGCTTATTCAGATTTCCTGAGAACTTGGGGGAAGAAATTCCAACGAATTTGTTTGCTCTTTAGATATGACTGTCGGCTAACGATGAGCATATGCTATCATTGTTATGGCCTATAGAAGCATTCCCTCAAACTTTCCTGTAAATTAAAAAAAAAAAAAAAAGAAATTTCCAGGAATCAAGATTGGAGTTTAAATTCCAGATTTGTTTCCTTAGGTTAATGTGTCCCGTGTTGGATAGCCCATTAAAAAAAAACAAATGACATTAGTGTTGGTGTGGCGGGCCCGAAGCAGAGTGATGGTATAGCGGAATATTTCAAAAAATTTCGCCATAACCTCGTTATCAAAATATTTCTAAAATATTTTAATAAAGTAGCGGAACAAATCGGGCAGCATAACTCTAATATATACAGGCGTCGATAACATAATTTTAAATCACATAGCATATAATCACCATATGCAAATATTAATTTCGGCAGCATAACGGTATTACCGTACTGCAAAAATGGCTATTAACGGCACTTTTTCAGCACATCGATATTTTCTCGTGAAACCGGCAGAGCTTCCCCGCAATATCCCCAATTAGATTTTGGAGTGTAGGCTCCAGCTGTATTTCGCTAAATACTTGAGAAAAGATTTTACTAGAAAAACTCCTTTTTCTAAAACTAGAACTAGAAAATCCCTATTTTCTAATAATTATGTGGATTATATATTAATTATATAACCACCTAATTAATTAATTAATTAATCCTTAATTAAGGATTAATTAATTCCTAGAGAGAGAGAGTCTCGAAAGCTTTTAAATCTGAATTTGAAAGCTGAAAATTGTGAATGAATAAACAGCAGCACATCACCTCTATTTATAGCACCAAATTGGGGCTCATTCGCAATTTTCATACTTTTGTCGTGGCCTCCAAGGTCCGATGGGCAATCCAGAGACGCCACGTAGAAGCTTAGAGCCCAAGGAGTCCAGCGCCACCTGGCACGCGCCAATCCCATGACAATAATTAATTACCGTTTAACAGTATTTAATTCCACTAAATAAATATTGTTGAACTCTAAAATTAATTAAATTATTCACAAATTTCTCGATCTAGAATAATTTTGCATTTTACTCCTCTGTACAGATATCCATGAAAAATAAATCAATACTACTATCATTTATTTTTCACTTCCAATATGAAATCCTTGATTCGCCCTAAGTTCAAATTTCCTGTATGTGAAACATTTTCAACATACAACTTTGTTGACGCACACACGGAGTACTTTGGCCAAAGTTTTATTTAAACTTTTTGCAAATCTATTTCAAGGATATCTTTTAACCTTCCAGCAAGGCTACAGATTCCTCGATCAATATTTCTCTTCAGCACATTTCATGCAATCACCGAACGTACAAAGTATTTTGGCCACCCGTTACCGAGACCTCACTTCTAAGTACATCACACTGATTAACACTACATGCCCAAAGTAGAAACACTGCCAGGACTAAGAATCCAATGCCTCCGAGATTTTGTTCATTTTAGATAGCAGTATAAAATGAATAATCTCAGTGGTCCAGTTCAATTTTTCCAATCTCATTGAAAATCATCAATGTGTTATAACCGGAAACTCCATTTCCCAATGACGAAAGACTAATCATCTTATATAACACATTATAGTCTTGATAAGAATATTTTCTTATCACACTGACTAGAACTTTAATGACACGTGATTCTTGGTATTTAAAGTCTTTACCTATGAAACACATTTCATATAGAAATACCATCACACGTCATTAATTATTAAATTTGTAAAATACTCATAACTTGCGATAATTTCAGTTTTATTAATCCAAAATATTTACAATATAATTGGATTTTCAGGGCATTAATCCCAAAAATCTCCCACTTCCCTAAATCCAATTGGCTAGACATCTAAGGCCCATCCCTTCTACATGAGTGTCAAAACTATTTTGCACCAAAGTCTTAGTGAAGGGATCTTCCAGATTATTTACTGAGCCAATTTTCACCACTGCCACTTCTCCACATTCCACATAATCACGTATAATGTGAAACTTCCTCTCGATGTGCTTTGCACGTTTATGACTTCGAGGTTCCTTGGAGTTGGTCACCGCTCCAGCATTAATATTGTCACAGTACAATGTGATCGGTGTAAGTCCGTCCTTGATGACTTCTAGATCCATTAGGAAATTCCGGAGCCAATACGCCTCCTTGGCTGCTTCTGAAGCTGCCACGTATTCGGCCTCCATGGTGGAGTCAGAAATGCAGGTTTGCTTAATAATCCTCCAACTAACGGCTGCTCCTCCTAGAGTAAACACGTATCCAGACATCGAAAGCCTAGAATCCATATCGGATTGAAAATCCGAATCTGTGTACCTAATAGGAATAAGCTCATCACTGCGATAGACAAGCATATAATCCCGAGTCCTTCTCAAGTACTTTAATATATGCTTTACAACTATCCAGTGTTGGATTCCAGGGTTTGCTGATATCTGCTGACTAGACCTACAGTATAACAGATATTTGGCCTTGTACATAACATGACATACATGAGGCTTCCGACTGCCGAAGCATACGGAACATCTTTCATCTCTTTTATCTCTTCTGGTGTCTTAGGACACTGATCCCAAGACAGATGAACTCCATGTCTGAAAGGTAACAATCCTTTCTTGGAGTTAGTCATATTATATCTTGCCAACATCTTATCTATATATGTTGTTTCTGATAAATCAATCATTTTATTCTTACGATCATGACAAAGTCTGATCCCTAGAATATAACTGGCTTCACCTAGGCCCTTCATCTCAAACTGATTTGACAACCAAATCTTGACTGCTGACAATATTCCCGTGTCATTCCCAATGAGCAGAATATCGTCCACGTATAAAACTAAAAATCTTACAACACTATCATGATGTCTCTTGTACACACATGGTACACACTAGACGCTTGCTTAAGACCATAAATAGATCTATTAAGCTTGCATACCATATGCTCCTGATTTCTGGCAATAAAGCCTTCAGGTTGAGCCATATATGTAGCGCCCTCCCCTAGCACTACAACCCCCGCACCGTAATACTTTCCAAGTGGAGGTTGGACCCAACACTCAGGAGATACCACGGCGAACGGTCAAGATAATGCATGAGTGAAGAGTATGGGATAGTGTAGTGGAAGATAAAGATATTTAAAATCATTGAAATAGACAGAGGTGCTAACGCACACAAAGAACGAGCGTTATTATTATTGGACGGAGTAATTGACATAAAGGGGAGTGTAATACGGTGGCAGGCAAGTATAAACATAAGGGTAGTTGATTTAAATGTAAACATACTCCGGATGGGGTGGTTTTAGTGTCAGCGGTGATTTATGAAGCAAGACATCTTAATGCTTCAAGATACCTCTATTTGTCGTTCCCCTTAATCCCTGAAACCATGCATTTTAAAGTAGGAAAGAGGGTTAGTCAAAGTAACTAAGCGAGGGGGTATCACAATTTATAGATATATGTATATGTATACATATAGTTCTATGATCAAGAAGATCTTGATCCAAAATAATAGCAATAGGATATAGCAAATATGAAACGGTTCATGATCAGTGTAAAACAGGGATAGGGGTAGTTGGAGACTATTTTATAAGTCATGAACCATCTGATAAAAGATTTGTACCGCCCGCAAGTAAGGCGTCTCCCTCCGATCTCCTTAAAATGTTTGTAAAATAGTATCGGGCTGATCAAGGCACCGATACTTTAATAAAACTAAGTATGATAATAACTCCTCAACACCATAATGTCAGTAGGGGAGCAAACCCTACCGATAATATGTAATATGTGGGAGGAAGCTATCTCTCCCAGGAAGGTTATTCTCCCTTGTAAGTCTCTTGGTGTGGAGTAACTAACCTCCAGCTAAACCACTACCAAGAGTTGGTGGCGGTCTGTGGCACCAACAATACCTTCGACCCGATACCTTCCAGGTATTGCTCGACACAGTTGCGCACCGGGCCCATTTTGATAATAAATAATGATTTACTTGCTTAGTCGGGAATCAGTTCTTAGTATTAATAGGACTGAAGTATAAAATATCCAGGTAAGACCCTGATTCCGACTTATAAGTATTTTTCTCGTAAAGAGGGATATTGTATTATATTAATATGTATAGGTAGGAAATCAAATAATAGGTAGGTTTGGAAATCATTTTATAATTAGATATAGGTATAGACATGATTCCAGTTGAAAATGTTTTAACCCTCATCGAATACCGGTAGTCAGACGAAGTCATGTGGATTCCATTGCTTGGTCCTAAATTCGCTTGAAAGTATTAGCTACTAGAGACTTGAGACTATATTTCTTTCTATTCTAATTAAATAAAAACATAAAGCACATAGTGTTTACACATGAAAGAGTAATATGTTAGAATTCCCGGTAAATCCTAATTTTAACCATTTAAATGAATTTTCTTAATCACATAGGTTTTAGGAATTCTTTAGCTAACCACATATTTATTACTCACATTATGATCCTAATTATAAGATTTGAAATGATATTTAGGGTTTAACTTGACAAGGCATATCCTTTTCAGAAGAAAGGGGTTCAAGTAAACGATTAGTTTCGATTAAAAGCTCGTATTTGAGGCTCAAGGATATATTCTTTAGGGTCTCGAAATAACCCTAATTAGTAAAAGAATTTGAACATTGAAAGCTATTTTGAACCTCGTTTTTAAAAATTTTCGAAAAAGGCTTTGACCGTTGAATTCGTCTCTTCGAAACGATCCTTTAGGTTGAAAGTCAGACTTTCTAAGTCTAGTCAAAGTCAAAGTCAATGTCAAAGGTCAAAGGTTACTATTTATGTATATGGTATGCATACGGTATTTATACAGTATGTATATAGTATTTTATACGGTATTTATACAGTATTCGTACTGTAAGTA
This sequence comes from Lantana camara, assembly GCA_037501455.1. Lineage (NCBI taxonomy): Eukaryota > Viridiplantae > Streptophyta > Magnoliopsida > Lamiales > Verbenaceae > Lantana > Lantana camara. The sequence goes on along the minus strand of CM074855.1, from coordinate 19,638,055 downwards.
TACAGTATTTATACAAGGATACGTTTCGTATTTATACAGTATTTATACCATATATATACAGTATTTATACAAGAATACATACGGTATTTGTACAAAAATACATTTTGTATTTATATGGAAATACATTTGGTATTTATACGAAAATATATACATATTTGTTTGAAATACACTTAGTATTTATACATGAGGTATTACATATGTATACGTATATTATACATGTATATCATGACATATATAAATTGGTTAGAGAATTAATAATTAGACATGTAACATTTAAACTTTAGGTTAAATTTCTAATTTTCTAGTTATTAAGGAATATGTAACAAATTAATTTAAATCATGTAACATTAAATCTACCTAAGTAGAATCATAAAATAATTAAAATGTAACATATAACATGCTAGAATAATTTTCACATAATTAAGTTGTAACATAATTAAATTATGTAACACATTTCCTAACAAACTATACTACATGTAACATAATTCCTAAATTTGCATAAATTAAATCATAATTCTAAACATATAATTTATGCTTAAAATAAAACATATAACCTAATTCTAACATAATTAGAACATAAATTAAATCATAAAATAAAACATAATTTAAAACATATATTAAACTAATTAAAACATAATTCTTAAGCACATAATTCATGCATAAAATAAAACATATATTATAACCTAAAATTTAACATAATTAAGACATAAAATAAAAACATAAATTAAAACCTAAATTAAAAAATAAATTAAAACATAATTTAAAACATAAATTAAACTAATTAAACTAATTAAAACATAAAATAAATAAATAGAAAACTTACATCTCAAAAAGGGGGGCTCGGCCACTTCTTTTAAAAATAAAGAGAAATGGTGCCCCAACCCCCTTAAAATTAGTTGTTAGTAGGGGTTTACTTTGCAATTAAAGAATAAGGAGGGACCTTTTTCCAAATTTTCCTAAAGTAGGTTTGCTTTTAGTAAAATTGTTAGAAGAAGGGTATTAGTAGTTTCGAATTTGTCCTGTATATTTTAGGAGCTGGAAATTTTCCCAAAAGGTAGGAAATAAAATTAGCTAAAAGACGGTTACGCATGGGTCAAAATCGGACGTATGGTTTAAAAGTTATAATTGTCGGAAGAAAGGATTTTCCTTAATTTCATAAAATTATTTAATTATAAAATAAATGCTAGGGTATGATTTGAAGATCCGAAAGGCTTTTCAAAAATGTAGAAAAAAATGAGAAACATTATGGCTATGATCTCAGGGGTTAAAAGGTTTTGTCGATGGAAATATATTTCGCCGATGGAAATATATTTTTTGAAAATAAATTCTTAAATTGCTCTGGACACACAAACGACGTCTTAAAGCATTGAAAAACAAACTAAAAATTTTAGAAAAGACGTATATAAGTCCTCCAGGGTTTCTTTAATATAAAGGAGTGGTGATAGCTCGGAAAATGAATAGTACTTTTTACCAAAAATTCCCAAAATGCCCCTAATGGTCAAGAAAGGATTTCGAAGCATAGAAAACATGTTCAAATGACTGCGGGACATGAGTTATGAACCTCTAGGGTTCCGGTGAGATTCTAGGATAATGTAGATTCGGGAAATGAATAGTAAATTTGGTCTGTGGTAAGGAAATCCCCTTTTTAAAATACAATATGACAAATAAAAGCACATTGTTCACATAAAATGCAATGCAAATGGATTGAGGCTATAAACGCTTTTCTCTTAACCCTCTACTTAACTGTGTTATCCTAGTCTCGAAAACCCGGGCTGTTACAATATATATCTCTTCTTGAAGGTGCCCATTCAAGAAGGCAGTCTTTACATCCATTTACCAAATCTCATAATCAAAATGTGCAGCAATGGAAAGGAGAATTCTATGGACTTAAGCATTGCTACAGGCGAGAAAGTTTCATCATAATCGATACCTTCTTTCTGGGTATAACCCTTTGCATCCAATAGGTTTAATGCCCTCAGATGCCTCTACAAGTTCCCAGACTTTATCGGAATACATTGAATCTAGTTCAGATTCCATGGCTCTGACCCAACGGTCAGCGTCTATATCCTTTATAGCTTCATCATATGTGATGGGATCAGATACGTCATATTCAACCACTTGGGTTAATCCTAGGAATTTGTCAGGTGCCCTGACAATCCTCCCACTACGACGAGGTTGTTGTGTACTCATCCCTACATCATATGTTGTATCTGGTACATCATATGTATCTAACACATTTTCAGTCACTATAGGTTCTTGGAATTCAGTATCTGAAACTGTCATTTCTTCTAACACAATTTTGCTTCTACCCTTGTGGTCATTTACGAAATCATCTTCGAGATATTTAGCATTCGTGCTCACAAACACTTTGTGATCTCTCGGATCGTAAAATATACCACCTCTTGTTCCTTTAGGACAACCTATGAACAAGCAAACCTCTGTTCTTGATTCCAACTTGTCAGGATCTTTCCTTAACACATGAGCCGGGGTTCCCCATATTCGAAGATAGGAGACACTGGGCTTTCGCCCTGGCCACAGTTCCATTGGTGTTTTAGGAACCGACTTGGATGGAACAAGGTTTAATATGTGTGCCGCCATTTTGAGTGCAAAGCCCCAAAACAAACTTAGTAGGGTAGCATGACTCATCATAGATCTTACCATTTCCATCAGAGTTCTATTTCTCCTTTCTGCAACACCGCTCTGCTGGGGTGTACCTGGTGCAAACAACTGAGATCTAATCCCATTTGCAGTGAGAAATTCTAAAAACTCTGTAGACAGATACTCACCACCACGATCTGATCGAAGTGCTTTGATACGTTTTCCAGTTTGATTTTCAACTTCAGCCTTGAATTCTTTGAACTTTTCAAAAGATTCAGACTTATATCTCATCAAATAAACATATCCGTATCTGGAGTAATCATCGGTAAAAGTGATGAAATACTCAAAACCTTCTCTTGCTTGAATACTCATAGGACCACACACATCCGTATGAATTAACTCAAGTAATTCTGTGGCTTGATTACCTTTAGATTTAAAAGATCTCTTGGTCATTTTACCTTCCAAGCAAGATTCACAGACTGGTAGTTCTGTTAAGTCCAAGGGACTCAACAATTCATCTAAAATTAGTCTTTGGATCCTTTTTGGATTAATATGACCAAGGCGTAAATGCCACTTGTACGCCTCGTTAGGCATAGGAGTTTTTTTTTTTATGGTAAGTCAAGCTTAGTAGTGTTAAGTTCGGAATTAGGGCTTTTGTCGGGGTACAACAAGAAAAGACCATCTTTTATCGTGCCAGAGCAAATAAACCTTTTATTTTGCTTAATGGTAAAATTTTGTTCAAAATAAACACTAAAACCATTATTTATTAAACAACTCACAGAAATCAGATTTCTGTGAACACATGGTATGTACAGAGTGTCTTTCAGTATCAAAACCCTATTACCAAAATACAAATTTACAGTTCCTACTACTAATACAGATATACTTGTATTATCCCCGAGCAGTAGCTGCATCTCGCCATCTTCAAGCTTTCTGGTTAGCTTGAACCCCTGCAACGAATTGTAGATATGATTTGTTGAACCCGAGTCTACACACCAGGAATCTGGTGGACTTCCAACTAAACATAATTCTATTAAACAAGATATCGACATACCTTGTCCAGATGGCTTAGCAGGAAGACTTGCTAAGTATTTTGCACAATTTCTCTTCCAGTGCCCATTTTCTCCACAGTGGAAACATTTTCCCTTGCTAGGTTTACCATTCTTCTTCTGAACCTTTTTCTTGGGATTGAGAATCTTTCCATTTCCCTTTTTCCACTTGTTGGCTTTTGAGGCCGTGGAAGTTGATACCTGTGCCAGGAGGACCGTTCCCTTAGCTTTCATCACTCCTTCTGCCACTCTAAGTTCGTTCACAATTCAGGCAAAGAAAAATCCAATTTGTTCATAGAATAATTTTGCCTGAATGTGTCGAACGACTTTGGCAAAGAGCATAGGATCATATCCTGTTTGCTTAGATCATCAAATTTAGCACCAAGACTTTCAATTTCGTTCAGGTAAGCCATCATGCTCATAACATGATCCTGAACAGGTGATCCCTCAGACATCTTGGTAACTAACAGCCTTTGCATCAATTCGAGCCTCTTGGCTCGATTCTGTCCTCCAAACATTTGATGGAGATGATCCATCATGTTCCTAGCAGTTGGCATCTCATGCATTTGATGCTTGAGAACATTGGAGACAGATGCCAGGATATAAGACCTAGCCAAATCATTGGACTTGATCCAATTGGCATAAGCATTTCTCATATCCTGATTGGCTATAGTTTCCGGTACCCCCAGACAAGGTTCAGCGAGCACGTGTTTCAGATTCTCGTGACCAAACACGATGTCAAGATTCATTTTTCAGTCAGCATAGCTAGACCCTTCAACCCTATTTTCCTTTAGGATCGATTGAAGCAGGCTAGCGGTCGTCATTGTTTTAAAACTGAAATATTTTAAAATAGTGCAAGTTATGATTCTGTATTTTACTTCTTTTACGTCGAACCAATAAATGAAATCCACGTAAGCAATTTTTGGTTTACGCAATAGTGACTTAACTAACCGCAGTTGACTCCCCGGAAGCGAGGTCGAAAACCGCTTAGAAAAGCAAGAATTAATCTTAATTAACATGTCATCTAGGTAACTCTTACCAGACTATCTTAATCCACCACGTCAACCCTTTGACCTCTAAGTGAATGTAACATAGCTACGAAGGGAGGTTAATACATCACTTAGTCGAGCGAATACCATTACCTAGAAATTCGTACGAGTAGATCAGACACTCTACGGAGGCGTGGTCGAGCTGACTTTCCCCGTATTTCATTCTATCCGAAGAAATCTAATCTTGTATACCGCGAATACATACCCGCCGAAGGGAGTAGTATGTACCCACTATACTATAGACAGGTAATGGAGGCCATGAGAATCCAACTCTTTTCATGTCTCTCCCACTTGAATTTTTTAAAATTGTGGATTATCTTTGATTATTAAATAATCACCTTTGGCGTCTTATAATTATTGGAAGTAATTAATCTAATTAATTTTCTCCCACTAGTACTATAGAATAATCCTAATAATATTTTAAGGCTTTAATAACCATTTATTAATTAAGCCAAAAAATATTAATCCAATAATGCATCGTGTTTAATCTCTATTAAACATTATTTATCTTAATCATATTAAATAAATCATGCATAATTGAAACAATACAATATCTCATATTATCATGCCATATTTAAAATTAAAGCATGCTTGCAAACAATTATCACATAATTATCACGCTTAAAATTTTAATGGCCCTTTAAGTAAATATGTTATAAATTATCACATAATTTAGATCATATTTACTGATTCGGCAATTAATCAAGAAGATTATTGAAATCGATTCCCAGAAAATTACCATTCTACGCAAATTCCCAGGAAAGACTGGAGGGGTCACAAACTCACAACGGTCCCACTTAAAAATCAGCCTCCTTTGACAGAATTTACGTGCACAGTATCAGATTTAAAATTATGCATCTTATGCTTTATCAATGCGAGTATATAATCAGAGCCCCGCTCTGATACCAGTTGTTGGTGTGGCGGGCCCGAAGCAGAGTGATGGTATAGCGGAATATTTCAAAAAAATTTGCCATAACCTCGTTATCAAAATATTTCTAAAATATTTTAATAAAGCAGCGGAACAAATCGGGCAGCATAACTCTAATATATACAGGCATCGATAACATAATTTTAAATCACATAGCATATAATCACAATATGCAAATATTAATTTCGGTAGCATAACGGTATTACCGTACTGCAAAAATGGCTATCAACGACACTTTTCCAGCACCTCGATATTTTCTCGTGAAACCGGCAAAGCTTCCCCGCAATATACCCGATTAGATTTTGGAGTGTGGGCTCCGGCAGTATTTCGCTAAATACTTGAGAAAATACTTTACTAGAAAAACTCCTTTTTCTAAAACTAGAAAATTCCTATTTTCTAATAATTAAGTGGATTATATATTAATTATATAACTGCCTAATTAATTAATTAATTAATCCTTAATTAAGGATTAATTAATTCCTAGAGAGAGAGTGTCTCGAAAGCTTTTAAATCTGAATTTAAAAGCTAAAAATTATGAATGAATAAACAGCAGCACATCACCTCTATTTATAGCACCAAATTGTGGCTCATTAGCAATTTTTCAGACTTTTGTCGTGGCCTCCAAGGTCCGATGGCCAATCCAGAGACGCCATGTAGAAGCTTGGAGCCCAAGGAGTCCAGCGCCACCTGGCACGCGCCAATCGGGTCTGGCACGTGCCCCCACGCACCGACAAAAGGCGCTGCATGCGCACGGCGCACGTGGAACACACGCAGGCGCGAGTAGGTGCCGCCTGTCCGGTTCAGGCGGTCCAACCGGGTAGTTCAGTCATCAGACCGGCTCAGTCTTGAGCCGATCGATTCAACTTGGGCTCCAAGTAATGCCATGTGTCGGAATTTAATTCATCCACGTGTCCAGCTCGGTCAAACCTGGCCGACCCTGCCCGTTAACCCGAACCGATGACCCGCTACCTCGACCCGTTGACTGCCCCAATCAACATGATCTGGGCCGCTGGCACACGCTGACGCGGCTCAATCTTTGTCGTCCATGTGTAGCACACGCGGTGCCCAGTCAGCGCCAATTGGCTTATGACTAGCTGACGTGGCCTGACACCTCAGCTGCCACTTCAGCACTTCGCCACGTAGAAGCTTGGAGCCCAAGGAGTCCAGCGCCACCTGGCACGCGCCAATCGGGCCTGGCACGTGCCCCCACGCACCGGAAAAAGGGGCTGCATGCGTACGGCGCTCGTGGAACACACGCAGGCGCGAGTAGGTGCCGCCTGTCCGGTTCGGGCGGTCCAACCGGGTAGTTCAGTCATCAGACCGGTTCAGTCTTGAGCCGGTCGGTTCAACTTGGGCTCCAAGTAATGCCACGTGTCGGAATTTAATTCATCCACGTGTCCAGGTCGGTCAAACCTGGCCGACCCTTTCCGTTAACCCGAACCGATGACCCGCTACCCCGACCCCGTTGACTGCCCCAATCAACATGATCTGGGCCACTGGCACACACTGACGCAGCTCAATCTTCGTCGTCCATGTGTCGCACATGCGGTGCCCAGTCGGTGCCACTTGGCTTATGACTAGCTGACATGGCGTGACACCTCAGCTGCCACTTCAGCACTTCGCCACGTCAGCATTAATTTTTTTTTTTCTTTTTGGAAAATTTTATTTTATCCAAAATAAAATTTTGGGCATTTCCAACTCTTTGGAATTTAATTTATTTTCTCAAAATAAATTCCTTGGCTATTTTCAAACTCTTTGAAAATTCATTTCTCTCTCTCGTTTTAATATTTTCTCTTTGATCTTCATTGGGGCTTGCGCGCGCGCGCGTGCCGGGGGGGGAGGGGTGGGGGCCTGCAGGACTAATTAATTTTAGCTCCGAACGGGTCAATCTATTATCATCCCATGACAATAATTGATTACCGTTTAACAATATTTAATTCCACTAAATAAATATTGTTGAACTCTAAAATTAATTAAATTATTCACGAATTTCTCGATCTAGAATAATTTTGCATTTAATCCTCTGTACAGATATCCATGAAAAATAAATCAATACTACTATCATTTATTTTTCACTTCCAATCTGAAATCCTTGATTCGCCTTAAGTTCAAATTCCCTGTATGTGAAATATATTCAACATACAACTTCGTTGATGCACGCACGAAGTACTTTGGCCAAAGTTTTATTTGAACTTTTTGCAAATCTATTTCAGGGATATCTTTTAACCTTCCAGCAAGACTACAGATTCCTCGATCAATATTTCTCTTCAGCACATTTCCTGCAATCACCGAACGTACAAAGTATTTTGGCCACCCGTTACCGAGACCTCACTTCTGAGTACATCACAGTGATTAACACTACATGCCCAAAGTAGAAACACTACCAGGATTAAGAGTCTAATGCTTCTGAGATTTTGTTCATTTTAGATAGCAGTATAAAATGAATAATCTCAGTGGTCCAGTTCGATGTTTCCAATCTCATTGAAAATCATCAATGTGTTATAACCGGAAACTCCATTTCCCTATGACGAAAGACTATTCATCTTATATAACATATTATAGTCTTGATAAGAACATTTTCTTATTATACTGACTAGAACTTTAATGACAAGTGATTCTTGGTATTTAAAGTCTTTACCTATGAAACACATTTCATATAGAAATACCATCACACGTCATTAATTATTAAATTTGTAAAATACTCATAACTTGCGATAATTTCAGTTTTATTAATCCAAAATATTTCAGTTTTACTCTTTTGATTTTATTTTAGACTTTGTTAGTTTCCTTTGTTAGTGATTTTCTAGTTTCGTTTTTGACGAGATTTTCCTATTATGCATTAGATTTTGTGAGGCTACTACTTTTGATTAATTAGTTCATGTTATTCGTTTTATTTCCGATTTCATGTCATTGAGTGTTGGTTTATTCTTTGATTTAGAGCTCGAATCTTAGAATTGTCAATACGCATATAGCTAGTTAATCTATTTGGTAGTGTTAACTGGATAATTAACGAAGTGGTAATCAAAGCTAGGGCATAAAGCTTGTCTAAATTTGTGTTGTGGAATAATTCGATCTAATTAGGTGAAGTATGAGTTCGTTCTAAACCGGTTAGGGCTATTGTTTCTTTTGTTCTTAAGGCAATTAGTCCGATTGAATCTTTGAAGGAGTTTTTGATAGGGTTATCGGTTAATTAGGGGACGACTATTAGGAGTTTCTTTTAATCGTTCTAAAAAGTAAGAAGAAACGAGGGAGCCAGAGGTAGTTGGCGACTATAATTAGCCTAACGTGGAATTAATCACCCAATCAATGATCATAATCTGATACATGCGTAGGGAAATCCCGGCTATTTGATATCCACTGAATTTATCCAAGTTTAGTTTATGTCTCAATTTATTTCAGTTAATTTGTCGTTTGTTTAATTAGTTTATTCTTAGTTAAATCAAATCTCAAACCCCCCCCCCCCCCTTTATTTTAATTGCTTTATTTCATTTACTCAATCTTCGAGGATCGATACCCTTTTACCACTATTTACAAGTTGTTTGTATTCGGTAATTGACACTTTATTTTTGGTGGCCTCGACACCCATCAGATTCCTTCATGAACGAAGATACCAAATTTTAGAAAAGTTCCCTTTGTATCATGTTGATTAATTAGATTCCTTCAAGAATGAAGATGCCAAGATTCCAAATTTGTGATGACAAATTCATTGCAGCGGCCTCTTACCCAAGAATTGATGGAGCATGAAGCAGCCTTGATGACGGATGAGGTTGATGCAGCTCAAGATTTTTTAAAAATCTGAAAGGGGGATTAAAAATAAAAATAAATAAATAAAACATTTATAAACGATGGTGCAACAGAATGTTCATCTGTAAATGGAAAGACCCTGTTCCAGAAAAGTTTGTTACAAAAAAGGCTTCCTTCAATTCAGTTTCAGAAAGGCAATGAGGTCCAGTTCCGAAAAAAGTTTCCTTCACCGTGACAAGATCCAATTCCAGAAAAAGCGTTGACGAGGCCCTCACAATGTTCTGTCTCGATCGGAGTTCCGGCTAGGGTGCAACGGCGGCGGCGAAATGTTCCTTTTTCCGGTATGGTTCCGACGGCGGGGATGTGGATAGTTCCTTTTCCAGTACGATTCCTATGGTAGCGGCGGCGAGTTGTTCCTTTTGCCGGTATGGTTCCAACGGCGGGGATGCGGCGGCGACGGAGGAATTTCCAGCCCGTGCTGAAGCCACCATTGTCCAGTCCATTAATGGCAAAAGTGAAGAACTCAAAGCCCATTCTTATACAGGCTTGAATGTGAAATTGTCTGCAAAATATCAATAATTCCCCAAGAATCGGGCATGACCTTTGGGCAATTTGCAGCTTCTGTTTTGTTTGCTGATTTTAGAGAAGATTAGTCCTATTTTTTTGCATCAATTAAGGCAAAGAGTTTTGTCACTTTGTGTTTGGCGATTAAAAAAAGAAATTTTAAGATAGCAGAAAGGGGACGAAGCGGCCAGAGGCTCTGTTCTAACTTTAAAGGAAACAAATTATGCAAGAAAGATTTATTCTCCTTCCCAGCATCTTGCGAATTGCGGTGTGTTTGTGGGGTTAGAAATAAAAAATGGGTCTTTCTGCTATTTGGGCTAATTGATGAACCAAGTTTGCTTTGCCCAACAATTAGAAGAGATGGGCTGCTCACATGATCTCGAGCAAAAGAAAATTGATGGTGTCCTCAAATTAGGGCCGTCAATGGATGGGATTTTAATCCGAATCCGATCCGATTTTTTATATATCCGTTCGATAAAAAAGTTCGATAGATTATATCCGATTATAAATATTTGATATTCGAAATAAATGGAACGAATATGGAATTAATGAATCAGATCCGTTAAAGATCTGAATCCGTTTTTTTAATAAATTAATTATTTTTTATATATTATATATTATTGTTTATTAGGTAAGAATTCAAGTAAGGGTAGTAATAATTAAATAATTTAAATATAATAATTGTTTTATATTGATTATCATATATGTATTTAACATATATATAAGAGCGCTAAGTCCAATTTGGTCAAGGATTGGGCTCACAATTGCAATTTTCCTCTCAGCCACACTAGATCCCTCCCTTTTAATCCAATCTTTTCTATCAACACGCCGTCCGCTCTCTCTCTCTCTCTCTCTCTCTCTCTTCGAATTTGTCTGCACCGATGCCAATTGCGACGGTTCTCTTCCAGCAGCTCCGTCCACGTGACTACCTTTACAGGTCATCCCTTCTTGCAATTGCAGTTTCATAGATGCTAATCGGTAAATTTACGTGGCAGTTGCTTGATTTTTATATGAATTCTGTGCAAATTTCTTTTCTTCCTGTCTTCTTATTAGGTTTCCTACCTCTCAAGATCTTTCCACACCGACCATAGCTACGATGTCTTCGCGAATTGTTGTTCTGCTTACGTGAGCATCTTATGTGGTGGTCTTTTCTTCCTTTGCAATTTATACAATGGCGGGTGGGTAAAATTGACATGGCGCTTTGTCGATTTTAATAGATTTTTTGCTCTCCTGCTATAAAGTTTTAACATATATATAAGAGCGCTAAGTCCAATTTGATCAAGGATTGGGCTCACAATTGCAATTTTCCTCTCAGCCACACTAGATCCCTCCCTTTTAATCCAACCTTTTCTATCAACACGCCGTCCGCTCTCTCTCTCTCTCTCTTCGAATTTGTCTGCACCGATGCCAGTTGCGACGGTTCTCTTCCAGCAGCTCCGTCCACGTGACTACCTTTACAGGTCATCCCTTCTTGCAATTGCAGTTTCAGAGATGCTAATCGGTAAATTTACGTGGCAGTTGCTTGATTTTTATATGAATTCTGTGCAAATTTCTTTTCTTCCTGTCTTCTTATTAGGTTTCCTACCTCTCAAGATCTCTCCACACCGACCATAGCTACGATGTCTTCGCGAATTGTTGTTCTGCTTACGTGAGCATCTTATGTGGTGGTCTTTTCTTCATTTGCAATTTATACAATGGCGGGTGGGTAAAATTGACATGGCGCTCTGTCGATTTTAATAGATTTTTTGCTCTCCTGCTATAAAGTAGAGTTATTATCTCCAGCTAAATTTTGAGCGCAATTTGTTTTGGGTTTTGGTTTACAATTCCCAGCCTGCGTGTCTGCCCTGATTTCACAACTTCAAAGGCGTTAAGAGGGTAGGTTCATTCTTGCGATTTATGTTGTCTTGCCTTTTTATAATCTCCACATATGAATTTACCCACCCTATGCTTGCACCGTATATTTATGCCTTTTGTTGGTCAACCAATTGATTCTATTAACTCTGCCTGTGCATGCCGAAGGAAATATCTATTCACCTAAAATCAAGGGATTTTGTGTGTGTATGCATAAGTGTTTTAGTTATTGAAATGTCTGGTAATTTGCTTAACTTTCACTGAATTATATTTTCATTGTGCTATAAGCGATATGTATGCTTTTGTTTGTTGCATACTTGAAGAACAAGAACTCAATTTCCGGTAAAACCCTGTTTTGCAATGACTACAAAAAAAGCGCAAGGGCAAACTTTAGATTTTGTTGGTATCTATTTACGAGAACATGTCTTTAGTCATGGTCAATTGTATGTTGCTCTTTCTCGAGCAAAGATTGGATCATCGGTTAAAGTTCTTATACATCCTCCAACTGTCGAAGACAAAGCCATTAATATTACTAGGAATATTGTTTATAAAGAAATCTTACAACTTGTAAACCAAGTGTAGAATCCTCATCCTATGACTGTTATAAAAACAATATGTTCCTAATCATAAAGATTATTTTATGGAATTTCTATCTTTCTTTCCTATTCTATATTTGCTTTTTTGGTATATTTCAAATGCATTTGTTAACATTCAACCATTTACCTTCTTCAAAACCATAAATAGGCGACCAAAGAATCATCCTTTTCTGTACAATTTTGTTTGTGAAAAGAAGTATCAGCAACGCTGTACTTCCTAGTTAATAGTACCGGATGATAATTTCTCGCCCGTTGCAAATGTCATGACCAACAATACAGTAAGTTCTATGATATTACAATTTTTTGCGTACTGTTAGCATGTTACTCATCTATTTCAATCATTGGAGTTTTGAGTGAGGTCATATATGTTATGTTTTCAACTAGGTACTTCAGCTGTTATGCTACTCTGTGGGAAAGGATAGCGCAATAAGAATGTTGGTTCCGGCTGAACTCCAGGAAATAGGTAAAACTGTATTATTTCAGAATAGGTAAACCTTTATCACACGAAAATAGCTACAATGGTAATGCTGGTCAAGGCAGGTAACAAAGTTTAATAAATCAGGTTACTGATAAAGTAAGTCTGATTTCTTTTATTCAGCTTGATTAGGTAGTTCAATTGTGCGTATTCATTGGGTTCCATCGCACTCTTAAAGTTTTCTGAAACCGATTTCATTAGTGGGGTATGTGTTTTCTTTAACTTTAGTTCTCTTTTTTCAGATTTTATATGTTTGTATTTGGTTGTTTATATAGACTTTCACTTTGACTTTGTAATTTTACAAAATAAACAGCTTAGATTAGCCTTTTGGTTTCAATGGAACTCTCAATTTTTAAATGTGCTAATAGTCAGGCTTGCGTTATCACTTGTTAATTAAAGTTTTTGAGTTTAAAGCATCTAGAACACTATGTTTCAATTTAATTGGAGCTTTATATGGTGCCGTGGTGGAAAAAAAGGATAAATAATACAATGTTGCTCGCTCTTCTTGTACATATTATTGCTATTATCATAAATAAGTGCACCCAACAAAAAATGGTGTTGCATTCGCTATTTCTGCAATCTGTAGACTTAAGCTTGTGTGGCACAATTTACAACAAATTCAGGGGAATAATGCTTGGTTCGCCGGATGTAGCTACGCAACAAATATAAAGTTTTATTTGCTGATCTTTGGCCGGAGATATTGTGCCCTTATGCATAAGTATTCAAGTTACTTGTCATGCATTACTTCAATTTGTTTTAGTTGGTGGTTGTATTACAGACCTGCAAATAATACATTGTTATTTGTTAAACATTCCAATTTTTGTATACCCAAAAATTTTCCATGGTTATAAATATGATGCAAATACAGAGTTTGTATTGATTTTACATTGTCTTATACATTCATTCAACGTTTTAGCAAAAAACACCTCAGCCACGGGCACGATCACCGCGCCTTGCGCGGTGTCCCTCATTCTAGTTTATTCATAATAATGAAACGAGATTCTCTTTCTCTTTCTAATTACAGAACTGAACTCCAGAATTGAAAATTTGAAGAACCCTAGCAGCACCATTCTCTTTTGGGATCGGATCGATCCGTTTTTTTTTTTTTTTTTTTTTTTTTACGGATCGTGGTCGACCCGTGGTCGGATCGAGATCGATCCGTGTGATCGGGTCGGATCTTTGGGATCGTGATCGATCCTGTTTCTTTAATCATTCATTCAATACTCCTCTTTTCAAAGAACTAACCGATCCGTATTTGCAGGTCTGCACATCTTAGCGCGAAAACCTGAAGTTGGATAAGAATGACCCGATCCCTCGGGCCGAGCGGGAGGCGGTCGATCGATCAATATCCGCGATCAATGACTCTCTGCCAGAGCCCCAAGACTTGTCTCAGCGGTCTCGCCGGTAGGCTCCCTCGATCCCTCGTCCCCAAGATCAAGTTCCTGAAGAAACGTACGGGGCGGGGCAGGCATCGGACTCGTTCGACCCCGATCTCGCGGACCCCGAACAAGTAATTAATTTGGATCACTTAGATCTTTATTTCGACCCCAACATCAATCTTTATGATCTGACTCTTCTTCAAGAGGCACAACAAGGGGTCGGTAGGCGCTTGCGCAAACGGAAGAAGAAGGGGTTGGCAGAGGATGTCGATCCTGACAGCGGGTCGGACGTGGAAGCGAAGGTGCTCGATTTCCAACAGACTGCCCCACCGAAAGAAAGAAAGAAGACGGGTCGTTACGGAACCTCGGGGTCGGTCAACCCGATGTCACCCTGCTGGCCTCACTTTTCAACACAAATTGTGTGATCGATGAGCAGAAGGCGCTTTTCAAGGAGCCTCGCGACCATCAAAGATATCGCATCTGCAAAGCCGTTTACAGCGTGAGTATCCCTTTATCTATTTCCTTCGGTCAATCCAGTTCCGTGTCAATTTAGTGACCCGATCTTATTAACAGGAACTGATGCCATACGTCTACAATGCTTTTCAAAGGGCGGATGTCTTTGAGTCCGAAATGCTCAAGTACAAGGAGAAATACAAAGCCGCTAAAGCTATGCTGAGGTCGACCAACGCGGAGAGGTTGGCTGAGCTCGAGAGTCGGCTTGACGAGGTGTTGTCGATGCAGAACCTCAGGGAGGAGGAGGCCCGAGTGCGCACTGTAGAGTTACAGAGCGCGTTGGAACAGATCCAGGCCATGGAGGCGAGTCATGCGGCGGAACTAAGGGCAATCCAAGCTGAAACCAAGGAGAAAGTTCAGTAGGCGAAGGTCGAGGGTTGGGACGCGGGTCGAGCGGCCGCTTTGGCAGAAGGACAAACAAAGATCGATGCTATGATTAAGTCCTTCCGCAATGCCAAGACCGGGATCGAGCAGTACGCCGTCCGGGAGTTCGTTGAGGGGCCAGCTTTTGACGAGGCGAACTCGGTCATGGGCGGGGCTGACTTGGAGGCCGGCTTCAGGCTCGCTTGTAATCAGTTCAGGAAGCGAGGTATCATCCCCGAAGGCTTCAGCGACCCAGACATTGGTCTTCAGCACCCCGACCCTTATCCGAAACCGGAAGAGGGGGACCCCGAGCCTCCCGTCGATATCGATTGGCGCAACCACAACACTACCAGAAAAACGGTCTATAGCAACGGATTTAGCAATGGATTTTGGCCCTATTAGCAACGAATTTCGGCTTAGCAAAGGATTTAGCAACGAAAATTTTTCATTGCTATAACCCTCGTGGCTAATCTGTAGCAACGGATTTAGCAACGAATTATTAGCAACGGATATTAGCAACGAATTTATAACAACGGATTTAGTAACGAATTACTACCCACGGAAATTAGCAACGGTTTTAGCAACGATTTTTTTAGCAACGGATTTTCCGTTGCAAACCAACCAATAATTAATTAATTTTTTACCTTTTTTGCAACGGAATTTCCGTTGCAAAATTCGTCGCAAAAACTAATAATTCAAATTAATTTCCGTTGCAAAACCGTCGCAAAAACTAATAATTCAAATTAATAAATTAATAATTCATTTGCGGGGCCCGAACCACCACACCTAAC
The DNA here is from genome assembly GCA_037501455.1 of Lantana camara. Taxonomy (NCBI): domain Eukaryota; kingdom Viridiplantae; phylum Streptophyta; class Magnoliopsida; order Lamiales; family Verbenaceae; genus Lantana; species Lantana camara. Next base: position 19,622,155 of record CM074855.1, on the reverse strand, counting down.
CCAGCCGAGCCCCCAAGCTCCAACCGAGCGCGTGAGAGATGAGCCCCACGCGAGCCAACACATTAATTCCACATATTCGCGTTGAGTAGGAATTGAACCCTGGACCTCATGTGAAGAAAGTTGAACCCCAAACCAGCTGGGCTAACTCAATTGTTGTTATTGTTATGTAATATTTTATATTTAACCGCTATCAAATATTCATATACTAATTTAAATAATTAAATACTTGTTATCATATATTTTAAATAAAAATATTTTTAAATATATAATTATTTATATTATAATACGTATTTCGTTAAAAATTTAAATATTTATTAATTAACTACATATCTCAAGTTTTAGTTATGAGATAAAAATATAATGTATATCAACTTAAGTATAACTTTTAGTCTTATTCTGTTACTGTTCGATCCCTTTGGCGCATAGGGATCGGTCCGATCCCATTGGCGGACAGGGATCGGGTTCGGTCCCTTTGGCGCACACGGACCGGACTTCGACCGAGCCCGATCGGTTCGATTTCTCATGTCCTCGGAGGCGGGTTGGGATCTCCAAGTGCTTGAGGTGGCGATGTGATCACGTGGCTCCTCTTAGGGCATGCCACGTGGCTTGACCATTTTATACCATATCAATTTTAAAAAATATTAGTAAAATAATTAAGATTAAAATTTAAATATATATCACTACTTATTCTAATTATATATAATTATTATTGTATGTTGATTATTAGAGGCGGCAAGTAATAGTAGGGTATAAAATATATATATATATATAGATAAACTTATTCAAGGAGTAGATGTAGGGTTTCATCTGTTGTTCAGCTGCGCCAAGTTCAAGAAAGAGAGAGAGCCAGAGTGTTTGGAAAGGGGAGAGAGAGAGCACAAAAAGAGTATTTTTCTGCATCCTTTAATTTTCTCCGTTGAAATTCTTCTTCTCTTTTTTTTCTTTTTTTTTTTTTCCTGCTGGTTTAAACTTTGAGTTTTCTTCTGCGATTTGAAGCCCTACACTACAAAAATTTCTTAAATCAGACGGAGGAGAAAGAGTAAAAAAGGGATTGAGCTGTAGCCATGGTTCGCGGTCGTGGTTGCGGGGAACAGTAGGGATGGCAACGAGCCGAGCCTTGGCCTTTTTTACAAGCTCGGGCTCGGCTCGACCAAGGCTCGAGACAGGCTCGGCTCGACTCGAGGCTCGGCCATAAATATTATTTTTAATAAAAAAATTAGTTTTTCAATAATTTAATATATTTTTATATATAATAATATATATTAAATGAATATATATAATAAATATATTATTTTTTTATTCATTTTGTATAAAATTTAATAAATATATATATAATATTATATATTTATAAAATATTTATATATATAAAAATTAAAATATTAATTTTTTAATTAAATATGTGGGTTCGCGAGCCACGAGCCAAGGCTCAAAGGATTCGGGTTCGAGCTCGGCTCGGCTCGTTGCCATCCCTAGGGAACAGAACGGAGTCCACCGTTTCAGTTCCGTTGCAACGACGCGGAACGGTTGCGGCAAAATCGCGGTCTTTTTCTAAAAGATGTATAAAATCCCAAAAAAATGTTTAAAACTTATTGATTTATCAATTTAGGTTGACATTAGTTTGTATTATAGGCACATTTGTCAATTGCATTATATGTTTCATCACGAATAGCATTTACTGTTGTTTCCTTTTATCGTTTAATAATTTCTTTCTCAATTTTTGAATCTTGAATGTGCTTCTTTATCATTTTTCGAATTTCATTTGGAACCTTTATGCAAGATTTCATATTTCCACTCACATGTGCAATATATTGTTTCAATCTTATGGTTCTTATAATAATAACTTTGTTGCAAAATCTACTTTTTACATGATCCTAACAAATATATCACGTTAAAATCCTAAATAATATGACACTTTGGAGGCATCTAAAAAATAATTAATAACTTATAACCGTGCACATTCATTGCATGTCCAAATAAAAATTATTTTTTCATATTAGTATATATTTTATAAATATTTTTATTATAATTATTAAATTATGATAAATGACTAAATAGCTTATGAGTTAAAAAGAAATTAAAATATAAGAGGGAAAAAACAAAAATTATATAAAGGGAAAAAAAGATGTGAAAGAAAAGAAAAATTAAGAGAACTTTATTGGAGGGATAAAAAATAAATAAGTAAAAATAAAAGAAAAGAATGCAAGAGAATAAAGTGGATGAAAAAAAATAAATTAGAAAGGAGGAAAAAGGAATCCAATAGACCAAAACGGTTATTATCTGTCTCTCTCACTTAATATAATTGTATAAATATCATATAATATAACATTGTATCATATATATATATATATATATATAACATTATTCAATTAAAATATATACTACAATTAAATAAAATTACAGATAACAAACTCAATGTATTCACAGATATATACTCGATCCAATAAGGTTCATTAAAATAGAGTGTAGCCCATTACTCACTTTTATACATGAGTCCATTAAGTTCCATTTATTAAATGAAAACCTATTCAATATCTATTCGTCTTCTTATGCAGAAAGCCGCCGTCGTCTTCTTCCCCATTCCTTTCCATGTGTTCCGTTCCGGCAGTTATAACGCCGCCATGGCCGAGAACCGTCGTTCCAGGTCATCATACGTTCCACACCGGAACAGTGGAACGGAGGCTGCCGTTCCCGTTCCGGAACGACCATTCCGCCCGTTCCGGCGAACCATGGCTGTAACCATGGAGGACAAATATCAATACTCCTTAATTTGCGGAATCTCTTTCGGAAAATGTAGGCATTTATCACTTCTCGGTTAATTAATCTTCTTCCCCTCAATTCATCTTTCCTCCACATTCTTACCGGGTCAGATTATCACCTTGGATCATCCGATCCGTTTGAGTTCGAATATGACTTGAACGAATTTGAATACTATAGGATTCGAACTCGGACTCAAATTTTGAATTTTATTATTGGACTACGATCCGAAAAGTTCAAATCCGATCCGAGTCCGATCCAAGCCCACAAAGTCGAGGCCCATGAAACGAGTGGCCCAACATTCACCTATAAATAAGGCATTGGACTCAGAAATCAAGGGTCGAAAAATCAAATTAAAAACAAAATCATAAGGACAAGTTTCCAAGACAACCGAAATAAATCAAAGCATACACATCAAGCACTTAAGGAATCGAAGGAATTCAAGCATTTAAACTCTCAAGTTCGAGCCTTATCATTCTACCTTCGATTCAACCAAACCATACTCAATCCGGGAACAAGGCATCAAGCCCTCGGATAAATCCGCTCCGAAGAATCAGAGGAATATCAAAGATTGGAACACTTTTCAATTCAAATCAATATTATCTTTGTTTTTCCTTTTTCCTTTATTTTGCATTCATTTATTGCAGATCACGAAAATTTGTGTAAATAATATTCTTTTTTACTTTTTCTTCATATTTTTTAATTTATATTTTAACTATTTTCTATTAATATATGATTATTAAATTCATATTAAGATGAATAATTTAATTTAATATATTTAAATAATAATAATTTTTTCTTTAGTAGTATCAACAAAGTTTTACAAATTGGCAGCAAACGGTTTATGACTGATCATTTGAAGACACGTTGTGGAATAACTAAGAACAATAGAATACAGATAAAACTCAAACGGTTTTGTTTTGAATCACAAAAAGTAATTACATCAAAAACTACCAAATAAGACTAATTATAACATAAAGAATAAATTTACGGAAAAAAATTAAATGGCCTCCATCTCACTGCATTTAGAGCCGAAATTCATCATCTTCCTCCACTAATAGGTAAGAGAACATGATCCCTGATGCTATCATATCCCACATTTGAGCTATTACCTTCACCATTTGCAAAGCTATTCAATCCATCACCAAGCAAGTATTCCATCTCTTCTTCATGGTGTTCATTTCTGGCTCACGAGTGTTTATCTCCAAATCTCAATCTTTCTAATTCCATTGCCACTTGTTTCATGCAAGGCCTGTCTTCCCCCTTCACGTTCAAACACCCTTCCGCAAGCCTAGAAACTTCAATTATTTGAGCCCTATTCCCTTCCAATATATTTTCATCAAGAATTTGAAATAAGCCGTCTTGCTTTAGCGTAGAAAGGAAGAAGTTAGCCAAACTCTTCTCGTCCTCCGGCTTATCAAAGCTTATTGCCTTCCTACCCGTTAATAGCTCTAACAATACGACCCCAAAGCTATAAACATCACTCTTCTCAGTCAACTGGTTCGTTTGCATGTATTCAGGATCCAGGTAACCGAACGTACCTTGCACCATAGTGGACAACTGAGTGTGGTCTAAAGGAACCAGTTTTGAAGCTCCAAAATCCGACACTTTGGCTGTGAAAGTATGGTCTAAGAGGATATTATCCGACTTCACATCTCTATGAATGATAGGAGTAGCAGCGGCAGTGTGTAAATAAGAGAGCACACCAGCAGTTTCTGCAGCAATTTTTAAACGCATTTCCCAATTGAAAAGATGGGCCTTTGCCTGATTGTGTATGTGCGATGTGAGTGTGCCATTATTGATGAACTCGTATACGAGAAGGGGAACTTCTGTTTCTAAGCAACAGCCGAGGAGTCTAACTACATTTCGATGGTTTATTTGGGAAAGAACAATCACCTCATTGATGAACTGCTCGATTTGGTTGGGATCAACTTTTCTTGATTTCTTGATGGCAACAATTCTGTTTTCTGGTAACAAGCCTTTGTATACTGTGCCAAAACCTCCTTGGCCTACGATCATATTGTTGTGGAAATCATTTGTTGCCTTTTCTAGCTCAGAAGAACTGAAAATTTTAATCATATTTGGCGAAATCTCACTTGTGTTGAGTTTGTCTTGTAACAATGTGCCACCATTTTGAAGAAAAAACTTTTGCTTCTTTGTGTTCGAACTTCTTCTTTTGAGTTCCCAGTACAAGAAGCTTGCAGCCAATAGCAAAGCCATGACCCCAATAGAGACCCCTGTTATATTTCAAGAATTAAAAAAAATGGTGCAAAACATACGTTAAGGTAATAAATGTTAATTATATTTGATTAAAATCCCATATGGCCGGTATATGGGGGACACTAACTGAACTTGTGTTGGACTTTTTGGACATCTATTTAGCTAGCATATTGTAATTTTAACTTGTTATTATACTTTTCAGGAAATTTAAAGGATTTGCACTCTACTCCATAAATAGAAATTAAAGTAAAAGTGAAAGCGGTAAAAAATTTTAGTAACGAAAGCAGTGAGTATTTGGATAAAAAATGATAAGTAGAAAAACAATTAGGTGAGTATTTGCAGAAAAAAGTTGATAATCACTTTTAACTTTTATAAATTTACTAATTTACCCTAAAAAACATTAAAACATTTTTGGGTATTATAATATGATTTAAATATTTATATTAATATAAAAATTATTATAATTTTGTATAAGATTAATCATAATTAATCTAACATAGAATTATTCTATATATACTTTTCTTTATAAATTTATAAAAATTAAGAAAAGAAAAAAGATTTACCTAGTAATTATCGATTTTTTTAACTATGAGACTTTTTGAGATTAAATAATTTTGATTGGAGGAGAAAAGGGAAAGATTCAACGAGTAGAAAATAAAGTAATGAACATATAATCCTTAGACTTGTATTTGTACGTAAATTGTTCATTTAGGAATATTAGTGTTTTAATAAGGATATTATTGTCAAAATAGAATTTTAAATAAATTTAAAAAACGTATAAACAGAATCCAAAAGCTTATTTATGCTTAAATTAAGTAAAAGTTGGTTTTCTAAACACTCCAAAACAGTTGAAAATAAGCATTTATCTTATAAGTGTTTATTTTTAGAGTTTGCATACTCCCGTACAAACATATCTCACTCGTAAATGTAATTAATGTTGATAAAATTGAGCAGGAGAATTACAGCGTTGACATATTTCTCTCTTCTTTTTCTCTTTTTTTAAGTGATGAGTTTTTTCTTTTGACAGAAAAGAAAAGAAATTTTATAGAGGACTCCACTTCAATATAAAAAACCACCAAAAAAGCAAACCCAAGCAAATATCAAAATGACAAATAAAAGGGTTAGGTTATAGAATTTTCCGGAAAGAAAGTATTACTTTTCCTACAATAAAATATCTAAATCAAAGGTATCTTAATCAAAATTATCATTATCTCCATCTTTATAAATTACCGGTCAATCCAAGTGACGGTGATGAGTTAATTGATGACTTCTAAATCCACAACTCAATTTTGCAATTTTGTAATTGATGACGTGGACTTGCTCCTTAAATTTACCGAAAATTTTAAGGATAGAATCGGAACATTGCGAAATTAAAATCTAAAAAATTAATATTTAATTGTTTAGTGGTTCAAATATGCAATTTGTCCAACATATTTAGTATTTACTATTTACCATAATAATAACAATATAATATTCTTGAAGTTGGTAGGAAACACTATTTAACACAAGAAATTCAAGTCTAGATCCGTTTCATTTAAATCCAACTAATTATAAATTTTTCATCAATCTACTTAAATTTATATCCGAGTATCATGCTATTAGACCTAATTACAAGGCAGTTCATTTTTATCAGGAAATTACAATGCAGTCCCTTTAATTTATGTTCCGTTAGTAGTCCCTCCATTCCGTTAGGGTTCCGTCATAATTTTGCCCTGTAATTCCAAATGTACCCTTAAATATTTTCACAATTTTTAAAATTACCAAAATACCCTCTTATGAAATATTTGAAAAAATTAAAAAAACATTTCTGTTTATTACATATTCCAACAAAAGGACTCTTTCAATTTCAAAAATTGTGAAAATAATTAAGGGTATTTTCGGAATCACAGGGCAAACGGAAGCCTAACGGAATTAAGGGACTACTAACAGAAAATAAATTAGAAGGACTACATTGTAATTTCCTGATAAAGATGAATTGCATCGTAATTAGGCCTAATAACAGAGTAGTTAGGTGTAAACTCCCCTTGGTATTAAACATTCCCCCTATTATACTAATTTGACCAAATTAGAATTACCCATTTAATACAAATTAAAGGGAAAAATGCCGAAAAAAGATACCAACTAACCCTCCCTAGCATTTTGGGGACTTTTTTTTTTCGACCATGAAAAAAGACTTTGAACTTCCAAAATATATCAATTTAAGAACAAATTGCACCGGAAATTACCAAGTCATCGCCGGAAGATGCTTACATGTCCAAGTTGATGACATAATACTAAAATCCTTGCCACATAAGCTACATTTGTTTGACATGGTATTAATACTCTTGCCACGTCATTCATTATTTTCTCTTTAGTTACATTATATTTATTAGGGGTGTAAACGGATAATAAACGGATCGGATGTATGATTACCATATCCTTATCCGTTTATGATTCGGACGGATACGGATAATATCCTTTTAAATCGAATTCGGATAATATCCTTTTTATACGGATACAAGGCGGATTCGGACGGATTCGGATTTTAATCGGATTTTCAACTATTCAAAATTTTACATAAATTATTTATTTATATAACTTCGAACTTTTAATCAGATTATCAACTATTCATTTACAGATAAATTATTTAACTTTGAATATATATATTTTAGACGAATAGAGAAATAATAAGTATATCTATATAGATCATTTTTATGTTTTAGCGAATGTATAAATGTGGTGAAATTATAAATTTTATCATATAATTAGTTTGAAATATAATATTTTTATTAATAACATAATATATGTTAATTATATTATCTCTATATGAATATTGACGTGAACATATAGTTACTAATAAAACCTAAGGTTTTTCTTTAATAAATGCGCACAAAAATTTACTTAATACTAATAATCTATCATACGTACACAGTTTTGTGTATATATTTTAATATAATACATTATTTATCGGATACGGATTACGGATAAATCGGATAACGGATATATCTAACGGATAATGAAACGGATCGGATGTTAAACGGATCGGATGCCTTATTACCATATCCTTATCCGTTTATAATTCGGATGTCTATAATCGAATACGGATAATATCCTCTTGAGACGGATTCGGATAATATCCTCTGTAAACGAATTCGGATGCGGACGGATATCGGATTTTCGAATATCCATTTACAGCCCTAATATTTATATAATATGAATAACTATACTTTATATTTTTAATTAAAAATTAATTAAACACTTAATTAAGTTCACATAATAAATGCTTATAATATCTTAAATTATGTTTTATATATCAAATTAGTAAATAATTGAATCCTTAACATGTCATAAATGCCCTTAATGATCGTGTAATATATATACATAAGAATCTATAAATATACACACACATTAGTTATAAATGAACTCACAAATTAAACTAATTAAAATCCAAATTACTTAATCTCAATTTATATTAGAAACAAATTTTAATTTGTTAAAAAAAAAAATCTTTTTATCGTCTTCTCCTTCATAGTTCACACCACTGCCGCACTGCACTCAGCTTCTTCCAGAACCACCACCGTCACCCTCATCCACTACAAGAAAATTATCAATTTCCGACGGAATCGGAAAACCGACGGTTTTCCGAAAGAATTTGCTGAAAAAATATAAAAATAAAAATAAAAATTTACCGACGGAAAGTCCGTCGGTAATCCATCGGCAACATTTCTGACGGACAATTCCGTCGGTAACTCCGTCGGAAACTATTAAATTTTATAATTATTTCTATATTTTAAAATTTTACCGAGGGAAATTCCCGATGGGATCAAAGCCGTCCGAAAATTATAAAGTTTCCGACGGAAAACCGACGAGAATTGCTAAAAACATATTAAAATAAAAATAAAATTTTTCGACGGAATTTCCGTCGGTAATCAGTCGGAAATGCAAAAATAAAATTCAACAAAGCTTCGAAAAATAAAATTCAAGAAATCTTCCGTCGGTAATTCCGTAGGAAAACTATTAAATTTTATAATTATTTCTATATTTTAAAATTTTACCGAGGGAAATTTCCGATGGGATCTAAGCCGTCGGAAAATTATAAAGTTTCCGACGGAAAACCGACGGTTTTCCGACAGGAATTGCTAAAAAAATATTAAAATAAAAATAAATTTTTTCGACGGATTCCGTCGGAAACTATTAAATTTAAATAAATAAAAATTTTGCTAATTACTAATTTTATTTTTAAATGTACAAATATCTTATAATGTAACTTATAATTAATATATTAATTTTAGAAAGAATTCTTATTATCATACTCTATATATTTTCAATAGATCGGAGAACTCTTAATTCTAATGAGTTTTATTTTCATTCGAATAAGTATTTTTAAAAAATTTCAATAAATATGATTTTATTTAATTCATATAATCATATATTTAAAATTTTATATTTTAAATTAATAACAAAAAGTATTTAAATAATTGTTTGAAATAAGTACATAAATATATTTAAAGACATAATATTAATAAGAGTTAAGTTATCCAAGTTGGTAAGGGAGTCACCATTCTTCCTTGGAGACCCGAGTTTGAATTCCTGCGGGCGCAATAATCGCGGGAATTAATTCTCGCATTGGTTGGCTCACCGAGCTTGTCTCGTGGCTCGTCTGAGGTGTTGATGTAGCTTGTTTCCGGGGTGGTTCGGGTCTCATAAATGAATTTTTATTTTTTTTAGTTTTTTATTTTAATTCTATTTCCGATGGAATACCGACGGAAAATTCCGCCGCAAATAATTTTTAAAATTTTTTGGATTTATATTTTCCGACGGATTTTCCGACGAACTGTCCGTCGGAAAATATATTTTCCGAGGGATTTCCGACGGATTTTCCGTCGGAAAGTTGTTTATTATTTTTTACATTTCGCTAAGATTTCAGTCCGAAAGCCGTCAGTAATCCGTCGGTAAATTTTTCCGACGACTACTTATGCGACAACAAACATCCGTCGGAATTCCGTCGTAAATCTGTCGGTATTTTATGTTTCCGTCGGAAATTGACAGTTTTTATGTAGTGATCATACCACCAACATCAACACTTTCTTCGCACCACCATCATCACCACCACCGCAGCAACAAAATCACACCACCACCACTAAAATCGCGCGCACACACACCCAAATTTGGGATTTTTTTTAATTTATTCTTGAATGAATCTTTTGGGCTTGCTGGGTTTTGAAAGAAAAAATTGTTTCATGGAGGAGAAATAGACGACGTCTTATGGTGGGCACAGTAGCAGCAGCACCGGCAATGGCGGATTTGTTGGGGAAGACGAAAGCCGATGGTAGAAAAGGTGGGGGAGGTGGGATGTGGTGGACCGGTGGTTGCAGGGGATGGCGGAGTCGGGCTTTGGTGGAGCTAAATTTGGAAACTAAGATATATAAAATATAATTTAAGATATTAAATTACATAATTATATATGCAATTAGTTAAGTGTCTAATTAATTTCTAACTAAACTTATAAAGTATGAGTTCATATGTTTATTAATCGGGGAATTAGGGAAAACTCCCCAAATGTGGACTCAATTTTTAGTTAGCTCCCCAGTTTCAAATTTATTTTTGCTAACTCCCCAGTTGAGACTCATAATTTTAGTTAGGGGTTATTTACACCATACCCCCTGTGTTAGGTGAAATGGGCAAGAAAAACCATGTGTTACAAATATTAACACAGGAAACCCTGTGTTTTCAAAATATTTGCATGCTGAACCTTGAAAATTTATAGTATTGGTAGAATACTAATTTTCTCTATTTATTGGATGCTAAATAACTAATTTAACCTTTTATATTATGATATACATCATCTTAAATCTCTCTATATACAATTTTTTATACTTGTTTATACGGTTCTTCATGCAATTTTATTTTTGTATAGGGCTTCGGTGCATGTAAAAAAAGGGTTTCGGTGCATATAAAAAATATTGAACAATATAGAGAGATTTAAGATGATGTATATCATAATATAAAAGGTTAAATTAGTTATTTTGCATCCAATAAATAGAGAAAATTAGTGTTCAACCGATACTAGAAATTTTCAGGGTTTAGCATGCAAATATTTTGAAAACACAGGGTTCCCTGTGTTAATATTTATAACACAGGGTTTTTCTTGCTCATTTCACCTAACACAGGGGGTATGGTGTAAATAACTCTTTTAGTTAGCTCCCTATTCTGTGCGATTTTACAAAGTTGCCTCTGAAGGCATTTAAATATATGATGTATGAAATTCACATAATGTAGTATAAAAACCCAAGAATGCAATACTTATATCATAGTATGTAATATAAATTCCGTATTATGTAGTATAAATTAATGGAGTTGACAAATCAGTATGATGTATGAAATTCACATAATGTAGTATAAAAACTCAAGAATGTAATACTTATATCTTGTTACGTAGTCTAAATTTCGTATTATATAGTATAAATTCATGGATTTCACAAATCAGCACATGTAAGAGTTTAAATATGTTGTATGAAATTCACATAATATAGCATAAAAACTAAAAAATGCAGTACTTAGATCGTATTATGTAGTATAAATTCCGTATTACGTAGTATAAATTCATGGATTTGACAAATCAACACATGTATGAGTTTAAAAATGTTGTATGAAATTCACATAATATAGTATAAAAACTCAAGAATGCAGTACGTATATCTTATTATGTAGTATAAATTTTGTATTATGTAGTATAAATTCATGGATTTACTGTTTTGAGGGTAAAATAGTCAATGGGGAGCTAACTAAAATTATGAATCTCATCTGGAGAATGAACAAAAATAAATTTGAAAATGGGGAGTTAATTAAATTTTTTTCAACCCAGTAGGAGTTTTTTGAAATTGCCCCATTACTAATAGTATATAAATATAATATAATTTAAGAAAAAATAATAAATCATATATTAAAGGAGATGATGTGGAAAGAGTATTAATTCAATGTCAAATAAATGTAGCTTATGTGGCGAGGGTTTTAATATCATGTCATCAACTTAGACATGTAAGCACCTTCCGGCGATGACTTGGCAATTTCCGGTGCAATTTGCCTTTAAATTGACATATTTTGAAAGTTAAAGTCTTTTTTTCTCGGCGGAAAAACAAGTCCCCAAAATGCTAGTAAGGATTAATTGGCATCCTTTTTTGCAATTTTCCCCAGATTAAATGACACTAACCTGCTACAAGTTTTAATGTAAATGATTCACCACGAGGTTCAGGGCTGCAACCTTCCCCTCCTACTTTTCCATCACCACGGTAACCTTTCGGACAACGACACTCAAACCACCCGAAAGTGTTTACACAGATATCCTTGCAATTGTTGAGGCCTGGATGTTGACATTCATCTATATCTGCCGCACATATATAATTTCATGTGGATCATTCTAGTCAAACTGAAATCTTGAAGATCAAAAATAATGTATATATATACCTTGACAACCATGATCTAGATAAGGATTTCCCCAGAAACCCTCGTTGCAACGACACCGATAGCCAATCCCGTTGTCGGGCTCATAGCACTCTGAATTTAGACTCTTACAAGCATAAGCCGTGGAGTTCATTTTTTCCTCTTCACACGTCCCGTTTCCGATGGCCCAATCCACCACCATGGGAAGCTTGGTAACATTCTTCAAACTATTAAAACTCTCTAGAGAGAAATTGAACGCAGTTTCCTCCGCAAGAAAAGCATACCCGCAATTGTTGAAATCCCAAACATCGCTATAATTATCGAAACTATGCAACTCGATTTCCACTTGCCGAACATCTCTAGGAATTTGGGTGTGGCAGCAGCCTGAGCCCAAGCAGGATCCATTCACCTAGGTTTTCAAAGGGTGTGTTATTTTTTATTTTCGAGAAAATTATTAAAATCGTCCCGTAAAGTGAGTCAATTTTAGTTTTGGTCCCAACTGTTACCAGTGTCTCACTTTTAGTCCCCTAAAGTGATATTTTTCTTAAATTAGTTGGCATTGATTACTTTCCGTCCAATATAAACGTTTTAACGTTAAAATAAATGGTTGACCGTTTAAAAAGTTACTTTTAAGCCCTTTTTAGGCTAAATTATCAATTTAGTCCCACAGGATTGGCCCCTCGCCAATTTAGTCCCGTGCTTTTGGAATAATTCAATTTAGTCCCAAATCCTAAAATTCTGAACCAATGTGGTCCCAAATGCTAACGGACGTTAGAAAACTAAGGGGATTGACCAAGTTTCTGGATGATAATAAACATGTGAGAGTATTATTGTGGAGAAATTTTAGAAATTTCTCCACAAATCGAAAAAAATCGAAGGGGGGTTCCTAGGGTTTTTTGTAAAAGAAAGGGTAAAATATTTGGGGGAAGTATGAATAAGTAAATTGGATGTGCTAGGGTTCTGTTTTTTACCCTCTAAACTCTAAATCAGCGTGTCAAATGGTCAATTTCGTTAGTTTTCTAACGTCCGTTAGCATTTGGGACCACATTGGTTGAGAATTTTAGGATTTGGGACTAAATTGAATTATTCCAAAAGTACGGGACTAAATTGACGAGGGACCAATCATGTGGGACTAAATTGATAATTTAACCACCTTTTTATTTATTTATATTTCCGAAGCTACCCCAAACTATTCAAATTCTATATCTTTACCCCAAACTATTATTATATATATTATATATATTATATATACGTATTATATATTTTATACACATGTATATATATAATATTATTTATATTTACGTGTATATAATATATAATATATAGTACATATAATATACAAATATATATAAATATAATTTTTGATAGAAATATATATTATATATTATATATATACTTATTATAATATATATAATGCGTATATATATTATATATATTATAACAATTATATATAAGATAACGTATTATAAACAATATAAAGTATATATATATATATACATATATATATATATGCTAACTAAATATATAATTTAAATAATTTAGGGTTAAAATATAGAATTTAAATAATTTGGGGTACGGTTGGAAACATAAATAAACAATAAGGGCTGGAAAGCAATTTTTTGGACGGTGAAACATTTATTTTAACGGTCAAACGTTTGTTTTTGTCAGAAAGTGATCAGTGGGATCTAATTTAAGAAAAATGTCATTTTATGGGACCAAAAGTGAGACATTGACTACTGTTGGGACCAAAACTAAAAGTGGTTAACTTTACGGGACGATTTTAATAATTTTTTCTTTATTTTCTCATGCAGCATGGCTATTATATGATAGGTTATTTACATCTGACTACCCTGAGTTTAGACCTAATTACAATGTAATCCATCTTTATCGAGAAATTATATTTTAGTCCCTATAAATCTTGTTTGGTCTGAGCTCCCTTAACGGAATTTATAAATGTACACTTATGTCCCTGACGGTTTTGTGAGTGTTTCATTAAATATATGAACAAAATTAGGAAGTCATCTCTAAAGTTTACAAATATAAATAAAACGATCCCTATAAATTATGAATTTAATAACAAATCAAGGTGTTTCTGAAATAATATAATGGAACCCTAAGTACCACAAATAGTTCTCGAAGTTAGGAACTAAAATGTAATTTCTTGATAATTATGGATTATGTTGTAATTAGGCCTAAATACAGGTAGTTAGATGTAATTATTTCTGCAAGTATATAGGTACAACCTCTATCTTATATATAGTCATAAATTAAGCTTAATTTCCAACATTACCAAGTCTAGCTTAGCGTCGTCACACGTGGCCGTGCATCCAGTAGTGTAGTTCCGTTGAAGCCGCTTCCCGAAGACATAACCGTATGTGTCGCAGCCCACAACAGTGAACTTATTAGCAGTATTATTAACTGTAAATTGTTGGGCTAAACTTATCCAGGGATCCTTATGGGGAACTCGAGTGCCATTGCGAGCATAACAATCACGTCCTATGTAGTTCAGGATTTTGAGCTGCCCATCAAGGGATATATCTGTGATTTCTATTTCCGTTGAGCCGTTTTGCCTGAACAGCTTGTGTGGGTTGAAACTTTGATTGCAAGTGACAAGGAAACTGGGTCTGTGGTAGCACTCTTTTGTGGTGCCGAAAGGGTATGGGATGCTTTTGTTGCCACAACGATCAATGCAGTTGGGCTTTGCTATAGGGAAATCTTGAGATGTTGGCGCTCTTGTAGTGCAAATTAGACTTGGTTTAGAGGCAAACATAATGATAAGCAGAATTGCTAGGTTTCTTAATGGGGTTTGCATCACATGATGATGAAACCCCATGATTATACTACTTGGTGTAGAATTTTTTCTGGTTGAAGATGAAGATTAGAGTAGAGATTTTTTCTTAAACAAACAAATAGATGCATATTTAATAATGTTGGGTTCAGAGGCGTTAAAATCTTGACTTGGATCAAGTCTTTAGGCAAGTTGAAGCAAAAGGAAACCACATATATTTTGCACAAGTGAATGGATGTCGAAATCTTGAATCGGACGAAATCTAATGCAAATGTGTGGTAAGACTTAAGAGTTTTATAGTCTTTGTAGAATGTAGAATTTTAGGGCTATTTCCGTATCATAAATCATAATCAACTTGGCTTGATTAACACAAGTGAAACTTACATTTCAGTTAGTCATAGATTGTTTATTTATCAACTTTTTAAGTTTGAATGGTCCAAATTTTATTCCTCGCTTTGATTTTAATGTTCGGAATTGATTTAAATTTATGTTTTCTTGGGAGAGAATTCCAATTCCATGCCAAATTCCAACATAACTCCAATTTCTTGGCACTTATGTCACGCAACAACTTCACGGACGAAACAATTCCTTCTCTTCCTTTTCTCGACTTCACGTTCCCCTTTGGCGTTTTTTCCTTTTTCCCTTTCTTTTCTTTTTTTCTCTAATAAATTTGTGAGCAAATATAATTGCACACAAATTTGTTAGAAATACGGCTTCGAGCGTACTTTTGTTTCTTCTATTATTTCTTTATATGTTTTCATTCTTGTTGATTTAGTAAATTTTTTCTCGGGGTTTGCGTTTAAATATATATATATATATTGTTAATTATATAATTATATTTTTATAGCTAATTGGTTAAATGAAAAATGAAGGCTATGGAGAAAGTGTCTTTTATATACATAAACATATAGTATACTGCATTTATTTTAGAGTTAAAACTAAAAGACAAAAGAATAACTTAATACCAGCCAGTTTTTAGGTTCAAGAGTCCAAGACTGACTCGGACTTTATCGGTTTTATAGACTGGTCACCAGTTAAACTGTCTAGTTTTCTAAACATTAATTGTTAGATGATATTAATTTGGTTATATTTGTAATAATTAGCATTAGTTATGGTGTTAATGTCTTATTGTGTTAAGGAAATTGTGTTAAGATTGATGTTTCTTTCGTACTTTGAAATTAGTTTGCAGTCGAATCTTGAATTAATCCCCTGTCTATTGCTTTTGAGTAATTCACCAATTTAATAAAAAATTTAATTCCAACTAATCTATGTGGACAACCTTATTGCTATGTACAAGTTGTGTTATTTGATAGATAGTTGAGAATTTATTTTTGATGGTTCCGGACTCTTAGATTCGTTAAAATCTTGACTGGCAAGGGCGACGCCACAACCCTTCTAGTGGGGTCAGTTGACCCCGATCAATTTTTTTTTAATATATATATATATATATATATTATGTTTTTAAATTTATTATTTTAAAATTAAGCCTTTTGACCCCCCTTAAAAAAAGAAAAAAGTGTATTGACCCCATAAATTTTAGAATCGTGTGCAAAATTAAAAAATCCCATAACACAAAAATAAAAATAAAAGTCTATTTAATGATGCCCTAAATATTAATCACTCTAAATAATATACACTTTGTAGTTTTCTTCAATTTCGAAAGCCATTAAGATGAAAAAATATTACAAAAAAAAAAATCACAAGTTCTAGATAATTCATGGATCGAAGAAAGTAGAGGACAACTGTAAAATAAATATTTTAAATAAAGTATTTTTTTAATATTTTTTTATTATGAGTTAAATTTTTAACCCCAATGTTCAAGAGTTCTGGAGTCGCCCCCTGGGATCAAGTCTTATGGGTAATTATCATAAGGCATTCACTGTGATACAATGTCTCATATTTATCACTTAGATATGCTCTTGGCTAGGGATGGCAACGAGCCGAGCCGAGCCGAGCCGAGCCGTTTTTCGAGGCTCGGCCGTTAATATTATTTTTATTTAAAAATTTAGTTTTTTTAATAATTTAATATATTTTTATATATAATAATATATATTAAATGAATATATATAATAAATATATTATTTTTTTATTCATTTTGTATTAAATTTAATGAATATATATATAATATTATGTATTAATAAAATATTTATATACATAAAAATTAAAAATATTATTTTTTTAATTAAATATATGGCTCGCGAGCCACGAGCCAAGAAATAAAGGGTTCGGATTCGGCTCGGCTCGGCTCGGCTCGTGTAGCTCGCGAGCCGACTCGGCTCGTTGCCATCCCTACTCTTGGCGATAGCTTCATGAGTGGTCAGCAGTCTTGTTTCAGGACACATTGGTAGTGGGCCCAAGTTTGCCGGAGTTGGTAAAGAATATTCAACCAATATCGAAGCATCGATAACGACTTCCATGCTCAGGATATTGACAATGTCTTGTAAATATGGCAAGGGATTCTAATTGATTTCTTTCTCTTATTAGAGGATGTAATTAGGGCCAGGATTAGGGGCCCTCACACTATTAATACTGTATTGTATTGTATGTCTTTAACACATAGAAATTATGAATACGAATTCGTTTGATTTCTCCCAAACTTTGTCCATTAAATCCAACATGGTATCAGAGCGGGTTTTGATTCAGTGACGAATCGAACACCTTGCTTCATCATTTACCAATGGAATCACCCTAAAAAACTAGTCAATTGCCGGCCGAGTTTCTCGCCCAAATGGCGGAACTTCTCAGGCACAAACAACCCGAACAACTCACCCAAACAACAATCAACGTCAAACTCAATGACAACAACTATGCAGTTTGGTCAAGAACTGTTCAATTAGTACTACTTGGCCGAGGAAGAACAGGGTACATAACCTGAAAAATTGTACCCCCTGAATCCGATGATGCTGGTTATGAGGCTTGGGAACAGACAGATGGAGCTGTTCGGAGTCTCATCCTTAATTCGATGGAACCCGAGATTGCTTCCCAATTCATCCTTTGCTCTAACGCAAAGGAATTGTGGGATGAGATCGAAGCCACCTACCACGATGGGGGCGATAAACTGAAACTCTACGAACTGAAGCAACGAGCATATTAAACCAACCAAAGCGATATGACCGTTGACCAATATTACAGAACTATTCAGGGAATTTGGAGGGAGATCGACTATCGCCAACCCCAGACGATGAAGTGCACCGAAGACAGGAAAACCTACAACCTGGAGAAATAAGAAGATCGGGTTTTCGCGTTCCTTTGGGGGTTGGACGGAAAATTCGATCCAATCAAAAGAGATCTGCTCCGAGCACCAACCCCACCCACTCTGGAAGAGGCGTACAATGCCGTACGCAGGGAGGACCGCCGTCTCTTGGCCATGAACGAACCAAACCCCGACGGGAGCGGAATGGTCGCAAAATTACGGTCAGAAGCATCTTCATCATCCCGCGATAAGGGAAGGAAAGCCGGTACTGGCGTAGGAACAGGGACTCCGAAATGTTCCGTATGCGGAGGAACAAGACACATACCAAGGAGACTTGTTTCGAATTGATAGGGTATCCAGATTGGTGGGCTGACCATATGGCGAGGAAAAAGGCCTCAAACCGCGGCGGCGGCGGCACCACTGGGCCACCGGCCGAAAAGATAAATTCCGCGGCAGGATTGAGTAGCGGACAGGGAAGAGTAGTCGTAATAAAGGGGAACCAGACCACCAGCGGGGCCACCAGCCGGTCTGGGCTCGACGGCGGCGACGCTACCACAGATGGCAGCAAGATTGGTGGCGATTCTGCATCTCCAAATGGTAAGAAAATTGGTGTAGCGGCTACTGTCCCAGACGAGAATGGTAAGCCTCCTCCATTCCCAACCCTAAGTCTCAATTTTAATGGGCCCTTTCCAAATAATTCATTAATTGATGATGGGCCTAAATTGAAAGAATTGATTTTTGAACAAAATGGGGCACCGGACGGACTTATGGGGGCCAATAACTCACTGGGCCGAAATATGTGTGGAAAAATTGGGCAAGGGATCCATTTTTTGCAGGTATCCAACTCAATCCCAAAAACTGGGTGGCTCATTGACAGTGGGGCCACTAATCATATGACTAATGAAGCTCATGATATCCGAACCTCTACAGTCTCACGGCCAGATTCTGTGATAAATGCAAATGGTCTCTCTTACCCGGTCACAGGGGCTGGAAACATTACATTATCTGAAAAGCTGAACTTATCCAATTGTCTTGTAGTACTGTCACTCACTAGTAAAATTCTCTCTGTTAGTCAGCTCACGAAAGAATTAAACTGCAAGGTACTAATGTTTCCATCGTTTTGCCTCTTTCAGGATATTCGTACGGGGGCGATCATTGGGCGTGGTATTGAGAGAGACGGGTTGTACTACATTGAGGACATCTCACAAACAGGCTCGCTTCATTTGGCTCAGGGTAGCAGTAACAAGCAGTTATGGTTATGGCATCGCAGATTGGGGCACCCTTCTTTTCAGTATTTGAAACAATTATTTCCAAGTTTAATTTCAGAGTCAAGTTCGTTACATTGTGATACTTGTGTACTCGCAAAAAGTCATCGAAACATTTATCCAAGTTCAAGGAATAAAACAAGTCGACCTTTTGAATTGATTCATTTGGATGTTTGGGGGCCTGTCCCAAGTCATGTTAACTCTAAGTTTCGATGGTTTCTGCTTCTGATTGATGATTGCACGAGATTCACCTGGGTGTACTTCTTGAAACACAAATCAGACGTCCCTCAAACAATCAAGGATTTCCTTCAACTCATTAAAACCCAATTTTCTGCTTCAATCAAAGTGCCTGCACCGATAATGGTGGAGGGGGGGGGGGGGGGGGAGTTTGTAAACCAGAGCCTTCAAAGCTTCTTCTCCCAGCATGGGGTCATTCATGAAACCACCTGTCCCCACACCTCGCAACAGAATGGTGTGGCAGAAAGGAAAAACCGGTTCATATTGGAGAGTGCACGGGCTTTGCTATTTGAGGCTCACGTTCCTACTTCATGTTGGGCCGACGCCGTATCAACATCCGTATATGTCATGAACCGCCTTCCCACACGAGCTTTGGAGTACGACACTCCCCTAGGCACTCTCAGGAAGTTTCACTCCATTCCTTCCATCCTCCAGCTTACCCCTCGGGTCTTTGGATGCGTGGCCTTTGTACATACTCCCAAGCACCTTCGGACTAAATTAGACCCATGTGCTGTCCGAGGCGTCTTTTTAGGATTCAACTCTACCCAGAAAGGTTACCGTTGCTACGATCCAGTTGCCAATCGACATTACACCACGATGGATGTGGACTTCCTGGAAACTGAATACTACTTCACAAAACCCAATGCACCCCTTCAGGGGGAGAATAGTACACAGGAAGGGCTGAATTGGATGTGCGAATGTTTAGAACCAGTTCATGAGTACAATCCCACTGTACACCCAGAAGCTTCATCCCCGTCTCCGTCTCTCGCAACCGCGACACCAGAGGACCCCCCATCGGATATCCCTGAGGTAAGTATTTCGAACCCTCCTGTTTCGATTCCCAATACATATACTCTGCCTACTCGACAAAACAGGGGAATTCCACCAAACAGGTACAGCCCAGAGAGAATAAGCAGGAGCAGATATACGATAACTCATCATCTGTCTGGATGCTCACCCCCATTGCAGGGCTTCATCCATTCCCTATACTCTCATCAGATTCCCAAAACGGTTGAGGAGGCCCTGAAGAATCCACTATGGAAACAGGCAATGAATAATGAAATCGAAGCACTGGACAAGAACAACACTTGGGAAATCTGCCCGTTGCCAATAGGAAAGAAAGCAGTTGGTTGCAAGTGGGTTTACACCATCAAACACAAGATGGATGGGACCATCGAGAGGTACAAGGCCCGGCTGGTAGCCAAGGGATACTCACAGATGTACGGGATAGACTATTTGGAAACTTTTTCTCCAGTAGCCAAGTTGGACACCATTCGGGTTCTGTTATCCATAGCTGCCAATTATGGGTGGCCTTGCAGCAATTCGACGTAAAGAATGCTTTCTTACACGGGGACCTTGAGGAGGAAGTTTATATGGAACTCCCATCAGGATTCCAGGAAAACGGAAGCCAGCACACTGTAGGTTAAAACGGTCTCTTTACGGACTCAAACAATCACCAAGGGCTTGGTTCGGAAAGTTCACCACAACGATGAGTCGATACGGGTATGTCCAGAGCAATTCAGACCATACCTTATTCATCAAGAAAAGGAATGGACTTATCACCCTCTTAATTATCTATGTTGACGATATGGTGATTACTGGAGACGACACTAAGGAGATAGCCGATCTCCAGAAGAATCTGTCACAAGAATTCGAAATGAAGGATTTAGGGAAGTTGAGGTATTTTCTTGGCATTGAGGTAATGAGATCGGACAGAGGTATCTTCATCTCACAAAAGAAATACATACTCGATCTCTTAACAGAAGTTGGGCTCCTTGACTGCAAACCAGCAGATACCCCCATGGCCTAGAATCACCAGTTGGGAATGTTTCAAGACCAAACACCAGCCGACAAACACCGATATCAGAGACTTGTGGACAAACTGATCTATTTATCCCACACAAGGCCAGACATTGCCTACGCCGTCAGTGTAGTGAGCCAGTTTATGCATAACCCCAGCAAGGAGCATATGGAGGCCGTATTTAGGATCCTGAGATATTTGAAATCCTCTCCTGGGAAAGGCCTCATGTTTGGTCGAAATGGGCACACCCATATCACTGCCTACACCGATGTTGATTGGGCTGGAAGCGTCACAGACAGACGATCTACCTCCGGGTATTTCACCTTTGTGGGAGGTAACTTGGTAACTTGGCGGAGCAAGAAACAGAAAGTGGTAGCACTTTCAAGTGCTGAGGCGGAGTTCCGAGGAATAGCTCGGGGCATTACTGAAGTCCTGTGGATAAGAAAACTCCTAACAGAAATAGGCCTTCCTCCGGAAGAAAGCGCGGATCTATATTGTGATAACAAGGCCGCAATCAGTATCTCTCACAACCCGGTACAGCATGACCGAACCAAACATGTGGAGATCGACCGACACTTCATCAAGGAAAAAATCGACTCCGGCATAGTCAAACTTCCGTTTGTCAAATCAGAGGACCAACTCGCAGATGTCCTAACCAAAGCTGTAAGCAGCCAGAACTTTCATAGTTCGTTGTCCAAGTTGAACATGGTCGAACCCCACGATCCAACTTGAGGGGGAGTGTTGACAATATCTTGTAAATATGGCAAGGGATTCTAATTGATTTCTTTCTCTTATTAGAGGATGTAATTAGGGCCAGGATTAGGGGCTCTCACACTATTAATACTGTATTGTATTGTATGTCTTTAACACACAGAAATTATGAATACGAATTCGTTTGATTTCTCCCAAACTTTGTCCATTAAATCCAACACAGGATTCTATAACACAAAATTAAGAAAGCTTAAAAGTTAAAACTCTACATATTCGGGGATTTTTCAAATTGTTGATTAGGAAAGCACACAACTTGCATAATTGGGTGATTAATTGGCCGAGCTATTGTTAAAAAAAAAAAAAG
Organism: Lantana camara; assembly: GCA_037501455.1. Taxonomy (NCBI): domain Eukaryota; kingdom Viridiplantae; phylum Streptophyta; class Magnoliopsida; order Lamiales; family Verbenaceae; genus Lantana; species Lantana camara. The sequence goes on along the minus strand of CM074855.1, from coordinate 19,599,403 downwards.
CCTCAAAAAAAATTTTACTCATTTTTTCAATAGATATTTTTTAAATGCAAAAATTTCTTTTGAATTTTATATTTTATTTTGGTGGCAACAACGAAGCAGGCTACACAATTGCCGACAAAACCAACCTGAGGCCCCTAAACCTTCCAGTAGTGGAGATACCCACAAGCCATAATCTTCCTCCATGTGCTGTCAATATTTGGCAATCAGCCAGCGAGTTTCCTTCCCTCTTTATATAACTCACATTGCAGCCCCATAGTTTCCTTATAAGTCGCCTACAATCTAAGGATGTTCTCGTTGCGAAAGCCTGATGGAAAGAATTAAAATATATTTAAAGATGAAGACTATAGGAGAAATTCACTTTATTTTCTCTATTCAATCAACACTTAAATTTTTTTGAACTCAACTCTTCTCACAAATTCTATTTCTTTCTCTCGTATTTTGTATTGTCTTGCTAAAACTAAATACCAGTGTACCTATTTATACTAGAGGCTTTTGCAACAATACTATTTAAATTCTATTAAGCTTAATAAAATAATATTATTTGCCAAAGTTTTAATTTTTTTACTATTAGTCGTGGAAGAACCCTACGACTTCAAAAATTAATTTTATTTTTATTTTGTATGTTTTGTATTTATTATAAAAGAGGCCCCAAAACTTTTAAAAGATTTTTTAATAGTATATGGGTGAAATTTTTGTTTTTTATAGAGACCCAAATGTTTTTAATTAGGTCCATTAATTTCTCATTTTTGTATTTTTTCTACAAACTTATTTCTTATATGATTTATTATTTTTCCTTGTTCCTTTATACCTTGTATAATTGTATCTTTATTTAAAACATCTTTATTTAATGTTCTTTCATAATTTTTCTTATATATTTTTTCTTTCTGTAAAGCCGTTTCTAAATTCTTTCCCATTTGTTTTACATTTTTAGTATTCATGATTGCCTTTATTTGTTGTTTTTCTTTTGTTATATTGTCAATTGATATTTTTTCTTTATGATTCATAGTTCAAGCAGATGAACGTATATAAATTTTTCTTATTTTATTTTTATACCATTCTATAGTCTCATTATTTTCTTCTAATATTCGTTTATCCATTATATTATAACGAGGTATATTTTGAATTGACCATATAATTTCTTTATTTTGTCTTTTAATGAAATTAATACTATCTTCTAATCGTAGCAAAATATTTTTAGAATTTATTATTTCTTTCATAAGATATTGTTCTTGTATTTTCAAATTTTCTAATATCTTTTTATGTATAATTTTTTGAAACAGGTTATCAATATTTTTTAACTTTTCTGTGTTGTATTTTATCGCTTTTCTTGCCTTTATTCTTTGATTTCTATTCATTTGTTTTTCATATAGATCCATTTTTAACCATTTATTTCTCTTTGATGTATTTTTTCTACTAATTTTTTGTTTATTGTTTTAATTTCTTTATATTCTTCTTTTGCATTCTCTGATAAACTATTTTCTTCTTCTAGCTGCTTAAAAAATTTTATCAAAAAATTAAAATTTTGAAATCCTCCTTTAATAGATCTTAGTCTTAATCCTAACCTTTTTATATCTACTTTTACTTCTCTGGAATTCATTCTATTTTTATGAATCTGATAATCCTTCTTGCTCGTAGATTTGTTCTATAGCAAACATTACTTTGTTTATGAAATTTAATTTTTTATTAATCTTTTTCTTGTTGAGATCTATGTTTATCTGTATGCTCTTGTACTAATGATCTCATCTTAGAGTTCAAAAGTTGTTTTATCTGTTGTCTAAAATGTTTATTAGATGCATCTTCATCTAAACACTTGCGAAATTTATAAGCAAGGTTTAATCATTTTCTGAAATCATCATCTAAATTAGCATTCATGTTTATTTATATGAATTTTATGATTATGAGCCAAAGTTTATATATGAAAAAATCAGATTTAATAACAGAATTCATCAATAATTAATTTTAACAAGAGTACTCTAAAATCCATTCTAAAATCATAATACACAAAATATTTTGAGTAAAGTTTATTACCTATCTTTATCTCCTTCGTCTTCTATAAAGATCTATCGGATTCTTCTAAGACTCGTCTTCTCCTTCCTCGATCAGCTCAAAATTCCAACAGTCCTGACGGTCTCCTGCCTATATGGACATTAACGGAAACAAGCTTTGATCTCCAATGGAAAAATCACTACGGCTTATGGGAACCAGATATCTTCTCTTGAAAAGATAAAAAGGAGTAAAGAGACTTAATAAGCTCAAAACAAAATAAAGATTTGTGTTTTATGAAAGAAAGAATTTTATTTCCCCTTTAAGGGTTTATTTTTTTATTACAAAGAAAACACTCAAATTACAATTCTGAAATATTTTCAGACACTCTTTTTCACTCATGGCTCTTGATTTTTCGATGCCCTTCTCTATTACAAACCTTCTCTATTTATACAACTCAAAACGAGTAAAGAGAAAAGGTTCCTTAAGATAAGGAAATCCTAACTTTTATTTGTATCCATAAGATCTATCTTTTTCTTCAACGACTGAGATCCTACCGACAGTTTTATAGTGGTTGCAGACGTCATTGCTTACGTCTCTCTATTGGACTTTTCTCTTTATGCTGTCACATCTTGATGTCTGTATGACATCCAATTAATTTGCACGCCTCTTATCTTGTAGCTGAGGAGCAAATAACTCTATGGGTAGCAAGAACATTGTGGAATTCCTTTAGCAATCCAGATCTTGGATCATTGGCTGAACCTTTAGTAACCAGTATCCAATTTCCAGCGGCACAAATGGTTTGAAAACCTTTATTGAGAAGATTCTCTGAAATCCTCGGTATAGCTTTAATTCCAAGAGCTCTTCTTGTGATGACCCATTCCGGGGAGTATACTGCAGCTCTGAAGCTTTTTCTTCCAACTTCTAAGTTGATGTTGCTGTATAAGGGATTTATTGAGACAATATGTAGTGCCTCATACCATGTATTTCCATCCAATTCTGGAGATATGGTGTAAAATTTTAAGACGCATTGTCTTCCTTTAGCAAATTGAGAAACTTTAGACTTGAATGTATCCTCAAATCCATTTATTTCTTTTTGATCTTTGCTAAAGTATATCAGATCTAGAAAACCATATTCAGCAAGGTCTCGAACTTGATTAGGATCAGCTCCAAAAATTGTAGTTAACCTTGGGTATATTGTGTTTCCACTTGAGTAAAAGATTTCTTCACAATCTGGATAGTTATATGCCAAATCAAACATTCTTTTATATTCTTTATCATAAGAATGTTTAGGAATATATTCTCCTTTTATTTGCACTGTTTTGAAAGAACCAGTTTTCTGAAGAGACTCGATTTTTATAGTTCTTGTAGAGGATGTCTTTTTTGTCTCCTCGACTTTTATCTCTTTTTTCTTATTTTCTTCCTCTATTTTTATAGGCATCTCTGACTTTTTGTTGCCTGAACTTTCCACTTTTTCTTTATTATTCTCTAATTTTTCAATCCTTTTATATAAATTATCCATTTTGTTTGCATTTTCTATAACAAGATCGGATAAAACTTTGAGTCTGTCTTGTATGGAGTCTTCAAAGATGTTTAGTGCTTCATTTATATCAAGAGAGATTACTCTTAATGTATCAACTTCAGTCTTTATTTCAGCTAGTTCCTGTATGTCCTTCATCCTGCAAAATGAAGATGAATTAAAACCTTATTAGTTTTTAAGTGATTTTTGGGAAATCACCACCCTTCAACGGATTTGTTATCGTCTTTACCATCTACCGTTTGAGATGGACTAGGTATATGTATACGCATATACTCATCTAACTATGATTTTTGGGAAATCATCACCCATCAGCGGATTTGATAATATCTTTACCATCTACCGTTTGAGATGGACTAGGTATATGTATACGCATATACTCGCCTTTAATCAAGACCAAATTCAACATTTCAAGAAAGGAAATCTGCTAAGAAATTATTCATTCCTCTAATATGTTTTATTTTAAAATTATAATGTGACAAGAAAGCTTGCCAACGATGAAGGCTCCTATATTGAGATTTATTTGGAAGTTTATTTTGAATTAAACTCTGAACTTGAGTATTATCTGTATGAACCTCAAAAGGTTTTTGTAGAAAGAAAAGAGAAAACTTTTCTATTCCTCTTATTATTCCAAGTAGTTCTTTTTCATGTGTTGTATAATTTACTTCTGCTTGGCTAAAAGTTCCACTGGTATATCTACAAATTTCATTTAGGTCTGTCTTTACAATTGCAGACCAATATAAGTCTGAAGCATCGGTTTGGATAATAAGATTGTCTTTATCTTCTGGTAGTCTTAATTCTGGTAATGTTTTACATTCCTCTTTAAGACTAATAATTATATCTATATGTCTAGAATTCCATCCTTTTGGATTATTTTTCCTAAGCAATTTTTGTATTTCATGCTTTTTCTTTGCTAATTCTGGAATAAATCCTTCAGCATAGTTTAAGCATCCAAAAAATCTTTCTATTTGATTTTCTATTATCTAGTTTATCTGGAAATTCTAAGATTTTTCGAGAAATATGAGGTTACAACTTTATTCCTGCCGCACTCAATTTTAACCCTAAAAATTCTATTTCCTTTTTCTCTATTATGGCTTTTCTCTCAGAAAGAGCAATTCTATTTTCTTTACAAATTTGAGCGAATAATAAAAGATGTTTTCTATGATCATCTTCGGTATCTGAAGAGATTAAGCTATCATCTATATATACTAACATAAATTTATGGTATTTTGAAAAAATGTTATCCATTTTTCTTTGGTATATCGAAGGTGCATTTTTTAGCCCAAAAGGCATTATAAGCCATTCGTAATGTCCTTGAGGAGCACTGAATGCACTGTTGAATACTATCCTCTTCCATTTTTATTTGCCAAAAACCAGAAGTGCAATCAAATTTAGAATAGAAAGACTTGTTTTTTACTAGATTTATGATAACTTCTTTATTTGGTAAAGGATAACTATCAGTTTTAGTAAAATAATTTAACCTTTTAAAATTTATTACCATTCTAGCTTTATTCCTCTTCTTTTCTGCTTCATTCATAACCATAAAAACAGGACTAGAGAAAGGACTGAAGCATTTTTGAATGAGTTTTTTATTCAGTAATTCTTCTATTTGTTTTTAAAATTCCTGTCTTTCTTCAATAGTATATAACATAAGTTTTTCTTTTACAATTACATTTTCAGTTAATTCTATTTTTGCTTTGGGATAACTTTCTTTCCAAAAAGCTAATAGGTTATTATTATAGTTTTTTTTTATTTTCTTTTTAATAGAATCTAAGTTTATTCTTTTTATAGAAATGGTATTTATTTGTATTGGAATTTTCTCAAACACCTGTCGTCCACCACGTTCAGTTGGCTGAACTCTGAATGGTTTATTGACTCTTGGTATTTTAAAAAGATGTCCACATGATGTTTTTAATGTTACCATATATACATTTTGTGTATAAAATTGAAATTGTTCAAGGAAATCATTTCCTAATAATACATCTGCTTCTAAAGAATTGTATTCATATACTTGTTTAATAAGAATTATCTTACTCCCAAGTATAATTTCCACATCTTTAGCAACTTTATTGATAGCTTGAGATTGTCCAGTTATTCCTTTAATTCTTATATTGCTATCTGTTTCCCATCTTTAATTAAGAATGTTTTAAATATTGTTATTTCTGATCCAGTATTTATTAAGGCACAAGTTGTTATATTCCCGTTTAAAAATGTTAGTTGTATAAATACACTTAAAGGAAAATTAATCCCTTTCATATTTAGGACAAAATATTTTTTTATCTTGAATTTGGAGTGTTACTCCATTTCTCTCTATTTTGTTGTACTCACAATTGTTGAGAAATTCATTTCCTAGGATTATATCAAAGAATTCTCCATTCATATATGAGTCTAAACAACATTTGATTTTCAATTTTATTCCTTGTATAGTAATTAGGACGTATAACTCTTGATTACACGTTGCCTTAAATCCATCAAAGGTTGTATATTGGATTGGCAGATTAGTAATCATTCCTATTAGTCCTTTATTTTTTACTTGAGCAAAGTGATTAAAACTAGCTCCTGTGTCTATTAATATTTTAGGTCCAAATATTCTATTTGTTCCATTAAAATATTCTCCCTCTATAACCATAGTATTCGTGTATCTTAAAGACCTATTAACAGTTAATTTTCTTTCCATTTTTATACCAGAACTTTTTCCAGTAAGAGAATACTTAGAGCTTCCTCCAATTAGCCTGTTTCCTTGGAAACTGAGTTTAGAGGGTAATAATCTCTTTTTCATTTCTGGTTTATTATTAATTTCTATTTGATATGGTTCTATTTCTTGTATTTCTTCTAATAGAGGCAATTTTGTTGTAGCTATATCTTTACATTCTTCATCAATTTTTAAGTATGGTTCATTTTGATAAGTTCTACCATAATTACTATTACTTAACACATAAAGTGATGTATAGTAAATAGTGAAAGCCTTATTGTCATCTTTTAAACCTATATCTTTTAGAAATTTATAATGTAAAGTTAAAACTTCATCTATATTTTCATCTTGTATATTGATACTATATTTCGAAAAAACATCAAAAAGAAATTGTTTATAAAACAAATTTCCTTCAATTGTTCCCAGATGACTAGTTTTAGCATCTCTAAATCTTTGGTCATGTAAAGATAGAACCAATGGACTATCGATACATTCTCTAAATAGAGATTTTACTAAAAAGTGTACTCTTCCCAAATATATATATTGCATTTTTGGTTTAAGGGATTTTTTCACTTTATTTATAGCATTATTAGCTATTCCTCTTGTTATAAGACTTATCTTGACATTTCCAGAGGTATTTTCAATACTTATAGCTTTTTCTACCTCATGATAGTAATAGATATTTATTTTATTTCTTTTTACTAAATTTGTTAATTCAGTGAATATATTGTTTGTTGGATTTGCTGCATTGAGCTTTAAGTTTTTTATTTTGTCAAGTGTTTCTTGACTAAAAGTTATTCTTTTAGCATATCATGTTGTACTCTTTTCTTCTATTATTTCTTCTTCGTTACAATTCTGTATTTCAGAATCCATTTAATCAGATTCAGATTCTAGTTCAGGACTTTCTGAAGAACTCTCTTCACTTATTTCAACATATATTTCATTTCCTATATATTTTTCTATGTCTGAAATTTCTTCAAGTTCTTCTTTAATTTCTATAAATTCTGCTTCTATTGTTCTTACCTTTTTAGGTTTAGGGCATTCTGGTGATTTATGACCTTCCTCGTCACAATTCCAGCATCTGCATTTAGTAGGTTTTTTATTAATTTTTTCCTTTCTTTTGAAAAACCTTCTTTTTGGTTTTATATGTTTTCTATTAAATTTATTATATTTTTTGTATCTGTTTCTTTTGAATTTTCTCTTTTTATAAGATCTATTTCTATTTTTCTCTTCACAACCCCATTGTGTAGGCATTTCTAATTTTGAACAATAAAGTCCAGAAATTTTTCTAGATTTTTTGTATAATTATTGCTCATAACAAAGCCTTTTTAATTCGTCTATCATAACTCTTATTCTTCCTCCTAAATTATCAGTTGTATTTTCTTTCTCTTTTTCCCAAACTTTATTCATGTGTGTATTCCAGGTATTAGGGAGCTTTGCATATAACATTTTAAGATATATGTCTTGTGTGACCCTCCACTCCAATATTGTTTATAATAATAGTCACAAAATTCTTCTATATAATTTCGAAGAAATTTCATGGAGCATATTGAAAGATTTATAAGATCATTTCTAGCTTCTTCCTTATTTCTTATATATTCATTTTTAGTATCATTTATCCAATTTTCTCCTACGAACTCATCAGCTATCTAATATGACATTCCTTCTACTTCAGTTCTAATATCTTTATCAAAACCAGTTCCATAGTAGTTCTCATTATTCCTTGTACATCAGAAGAAATTCCTTTCCACCAACTATGTACAATTCCATCAAATGTAGATATTATATAATCAATTCTTTTAGATGACGTAGCATATATTTCATCTTGATTCAAGAAATAGGCAATCATATCATTTTGCCATTTGATTAAAGCTTTTCTTTTATCTATTTTGTTATTTAAATTTAATTTACTTCCATTTACATTTATAGGTTCTGAATATTCATTATTAAGTTGATATTTAACATTATATCCTTTAGTTCTTCTATCTTGATGTTTATTTTTCATGGTATTAAAATAAGTTGGATAACTCTTTGGTTCATTAGATCCCATAGACTCATCTGGATCTTCTATTGTTGATCCATCTTCTCTTTTGGTTCCTGAAGGACCAGTGTTATTCATTCTTACTTCGTATTCTACTATATCATTTAAGTTTATTTTTTCAAAATCTTCTATTAAATCATTTATTTCATTCATGTTTGTATTTTATTTTGATCTTGATTTTCTTCTTGTTTATTATTATTTTCTATATTAGTTCCTTTAACATTAAGCCTTTCAAGAGCTTTTTTAGAACTCTCTTCCTGTTCTTTTAGCATTTTTGGAACTATTTTATTTAGCATGTAATCATCAAAGGAACCTTTTTCATATGGTTTAGTTTTTTCTAAATTTATTACTTTAAAATGAGTTTTTATTTCTTTTTCTATATCTTTTAATTTTTCAGCCTTAGTTCTTTTTTCTTTTTCTTTTATGGTTATCTCTAGTTGTTTCATACTAACTCTATTTAATTGAACTTCATTCTTTAGTTCTCTTATAGAATTTTGAAGATTTAACATTTCTTCTTTGATCCTATTAATCGATTCTATTATAGATTGAATGTTTATGTCTATCGTTTTCATATTTTTCCAGCCTTTATTCTGTTTAATAAAGCCTTTTTCTTTTCTTTTTAAAGTAGATTTTTTCACTTCTTTATATCATTTTTATTTTTATTACATAATTCTTTATCCTCTAAGGTTTTTATTTCATCTCTTAATTTTTCTATCTTAGTATCCAATTCTATTATTTTATTTATATTGTTAATCCAATCTTTCCAATAATGATTCATATAGTAAGGAGGTTAGAATAATAATTTCTTTTTCTTCTAAACTTCCTTATCTTCTTTTTATAATAATTGGAAGGATTTGATTTATTCATTTTAAGAAAATATTTTAGCATATCCTCATAAAAGTTATATAGATTAGCTAACTCGCATCTATTTAATATTCTCATTTTATGGTGAAGGATATTGCCCATCTGTATCATCATTGTAGCACCCCGCACGTGAGGCACTACATCCCCCGCACTATGGTCCAACACGAGTAACAGAATGGGAAGTTCGTAACCGTATCAAACCACAGAGAACGGGAGACAAACAAAAACAAACTCCTAAGCTAGGCGGAACGTAGACCCTGTCAAAGAAAAACCAACCAACAAATTAGAAAGTAGCGGAAGACAAAATTTAAACACATGCATTGGCCACGGACCTGCATAAAATAAACATATGATCCACAAGCAGACTTGGGCACCTCAGGCCTCTTTTAAACGCATAACAAAGTCCGGCATGGGCAATTCAAATAACCAAATGCATAAGAATTCAAATTCTTATTTTACAAGTCCGAATCATACATAAATTAAATACATATGTGAATACAAATACTCGACTAACTCAGACGGACTCAACAGACTTGACTCAACTCCGCCTAGCTCGAAAATCCAAGAGCAACCTGCACACTAAAAGATTGGGGAGGGAGAGGATCAGTCTACAACTCGACTAAGTGAGGGGCTACCCACACGCGCTACATATATATAGAGCAAAGCACATTTCAAACACATGCACAGTCCATGAACTTGGGGATAGTTTCTGCATACGAAAATTTTGCCCGTGATACTTATATATAGGGATTTAAATCAAAACAAAGCCTAACAGATTCAAATAACTCAAATCATACGGAGGCATAACGAATCTTACCAATTCATATAAATTCATATTGATTCAAATCTTATTTTAGCTTACGTATTCAAAAGAATCCAAATTTTATCTTACTTAAGAATCTATCCCCGTTTCACGAACTTTAAAAAAACATACATACAAACATACAAGCATACAGAACTCGGCGGGTACGAGTAACAAAATCCCATCCTGGGCTCCTCAAAAGAAACAAACAAATCATATAAAGCAGACAAATCAGATACATAGATTCAAATAGACCTCCTTCTCCGGTGATGGAAGGGTTGTGCGACCCTAACCATCCATTACAGTCGAGGGGAGTGCAAGCTTCTCAACCCTCAGGATATTCATCCACCACCAAACCTCCTGGCGAGTTCAGGAGTAATCCGAACTAACTGTGGAGATGTGTACAGGGGTCATAACCGGCGACCCCATGGCCGTCCCGGGTCTCCCTTACCCACAACTCTGGAGCCCACCATTACCATTACATTACATTCATTACATTACTTAACCCGCTACAAATCAAATTCAGAAGCAAATCATATACGAATACATACCTCACTTTGCTACAACTACGCTTTACATACCTCTCCGTGTCAAATCCATATCAAATCCCTTAGCTCGTATCTCCCGACTCATAAGAGGCACACGGTTTGAAGCGTAGTTGAGCGATACCAAACATAACGAATCAAATCAAATCAAATTAAACATAGGTAGGCTATAGTTCGCATACAAATCAAATGGGCACATATCATAGGGTTTAACTATAACCTAACCTCGCCTCACACCGACGAAGCCAAGAACAAGGCGATTGATCCATCCCGGAATCAATACGGCTCACAAAACACCACCCCGGGTGCACCTGGACAAACTGAAGACAAAACAAATAACTTAAACTCAAGGATGAACCACATAGACACATGGCGTATGCGTAAGCACTTAAGAGATGCAAACACTTAGTCAAAACTCATATTCAAATCAATTTCATGCAATTCGATACATTACATAGCCCATCGGATTCATTTATAATCATATAACACGTTCATGCGCACCATTAATGCATATTACAAGGTAGAGATGCTTAACAAGGTGCATATGTGCTTCATGCAAACAATGCACATTACTTAAGAAACATAAAATGCATAAAAAGAACAAATACATACACTTAAACATGATACAACAAGTTAGGAATAAGTTCGCAGGTGGGAAGGTACGAGAAAAATGAAATAAGAGCACAAAAAGCGGTTCCGAGTGAAATTGGGCCAAAGCTGACAGTTTTACCGAAACGGACAAATTGTACAAAAACAAGAATATCTTGAGTTTCAGGAATGGGAATTGAGTTTTTCTTATTGGAAATGAAACTAGACACATAGATCTTTCCGATGATATATGGCGCGAATTGTGGTTCAAAGGGATCCGAAAATGGCGCACATTTGAAGTTGAGCGAATGCAGAATTTTGATGAAGTAGCGACACAAAATTAAAATGATTATATCTCACAATTTAGAACGAATTTTGGGTTGATTCCAATTGGAGAATGTTCTAGACTCAAAAATTTTCAACGTGTCCGAAAATCAGCTCAATCAGAGGTCGTATGAGGGAGTACCCGACCGGGGAAGAACAAGGAAGAAATTTACTCGGCCGGGGAAAAACGTTACAGAAACTCTTCTGAACTAAAGTACCCGCCCAGGTACTTTTTAGTTCAAAATCTACCCGCCAGGGTAGACACTCTGGGCGTGAAAAAGAAGTAGAAACAGGGACTACACGAATGGGGAACCAAAATTTACAAAACCCACCTCCAAACTCAACCAAATGCAATAAAAATCAAGGCACAAGTTCATGTAAACATGCTCTATAACATATCTTAAATTCAAGGCATAAAAACAAGGGTTAAACAAGTTGCCATTAAAACACCTTCAAGCTCCATTAATGGAGTTTCAAGGAAAAATCAATCAATGATCAAAATTTCGACAAATAAACGACAAGGGAGCTTAAGACAACAACATATATCAATCTTGGAGCATCATATTTAAGTATGGGAGCAAGGGAGCAAATTTTCACATACAATCACTATTCATCATCTTCTCAAAACCATGAATTCAAGCCAAGAAAAAGGGATTCAATCGGATAGAATCGAAACATGTAATGAGAGGATTACAAATCTTACCTTTAATCTTCGATCGGGTGGTCGGATCTCACAAGCTCGAGCCAATAGCTTGAATGGCTAAAGGGGAGGTTTTTTTTTTTCTCTTCTCTCTCTCTTCTCCTCTTGGTATGTGAAAAAAATGAGGGAGAAGGGTTGATATTTTCAGCCCTTTAAGGACTAAAACGGGTCGGTTTTGAGAGGAAACGGGTCGGGCCAAAGATCCGGTCCAAACGGATCGAATTTTAAAACGGTAAGGCAAGCAAACGGCTTTAGAAAATTAAAAGGTTAATATCATCGAATCCGAATCACCGAAACGAACTTAATGACAAGGTTGAAATTCGTATTCGAATTCCCGAGCTCAAGGTAGCCACGAAGGCTCAAACACCCTAATGATAATTAGGTCCTTACTTTGCAAATATTGGACGATTGAGTCAAGTACATTTAATTAAATTCTAATGCGCACATAACTAAAATAGATTACAAATTGACACGTAAGGCATGCGAATCACATAATTACTGAATTAAACTCTCCCGAGACATCGTACCTGGATTGCCGAGAAGACGGGGTGTTACAATCATAGGATATAGCAGTATTATAACCATCAATATCTAAATTATTTAATTCTTCTTCTAAATCATTTAATCTTTTATCTTCATCTGAGATTTGAAACCATATTATAATTCCTATTTCAAATAATTTATACATAGTGTTTATAATTATTTTCATTAATATTTTATATTTTTTATCCCAAAAGACATCGTCTTCTAGGCTCTGATACCATCTAAATAGGGGGTGTATTGACGTTTTGTGCATTACAATTTATTAAAAAGGTTTTACAATTTATTAAAGAGTTTTAAAAGTAAATTAAGGGTTTATACATAATTTTTAGAAAATATAGAGGTCTTTTCACAAATAGATTTTGGGTTGAAATTATAATTTGAAAAAGTTGTTATATTATTGATCAAACTGAACAACTATCAGAGAAAGAAGACTGAGATCGAAAGAAAGAAAGATCTACTACCTGAAGCGTAACATCAGCTCCCTCCTTCAGATGAAGCGGCTAAAGCCTGAGTCTCTACTGCTCCGAAAACTAAGGATTCAGAAAGATAGGTTCTTTCGATGGAGAGAAGGGCACCTTCTTCTATTTCTACATCTAGGATTCGACTTGTATCATGGATACTAATAGGACCTGAACCATTATGGCAAAGAAAAGTTTGATTCAGAGGGAGAAGAAGAGGCAGTTTCAACCTTGTTGACTATGACAAGAGTCGCGAATATAAAGAGACTCGTGACTATGGCAGGGCGGTACACTCTGCTCTCTCGCGACCCCTACTCTAATCAAAAGACTAAAGGCCCCTACTGAAGATAGGTCGCCAAACTACGACGAGAGTTTCGCCTTTTGAAGGGCCAGTCCCGTAGGGCGACCGGGCTCAAATCCTACTTGGGGAGAATTTGGATCGCTTTTCTGACTCTGACCTAGCGCCGCCCCCCTTCAACGAATTAGAACCCATTGAGGGGGGCCTCGGCCGGGGAAGGGGAGAGTGGCCGAGTGGTCAAAAGCGACAGACTGTAAATCTGTTGAAGTTTTTCTACGTAGGTTCGAATCCTGCCTCTCCCACTTCTTTGTTGTAGACTTCAGAGAAAAGAGGCATTCGTCAGCGTAGGAAGGCCACTTAAAAATAGAATGGGATTTTTTGATAAATGGGAAATTCAAAATGCTCGGGGATGCAAATGAGGCAATGTCTACAATACCTGGATTTAATCAGATCCAATTTGAAGGATTTTGTAGGTTCATTGATCAGGGTTTGACAGAAGAACTTTATAAGTTTCCAAAAATTGAAGAGCCGACTTAAGTTTAGTGATCGATCTGAGTAGTCGGTGTTACCTTCTAAGCGCTAATTAATGAATCAACATGGACCCGAATTCCATCCATTTTGTTTAGTCATTCCTCTTCTTATGTCGGTTGCTAAGCCCATACGTAGGCTTTCTTTCCACCATCTTCAACTACGGATGATCGGTCTTTCTCTAGTGATTGGTCTATATGTTCCTGTTGGCCTAACCGGTGACCGCTGGTACGGCACCATCCCGGAAAAACTCAAGGTTAATCAAAAAAATTTAAAACCGTGGACAAGTTCACGATTAATGGCAAAATGTTAACATCTAAAATAGTAGTATTATTTTCTTAATATATTCTAGAAAAAATAGCATTTAAGAAAAAGTCTCATTTATACTAGTATAAGAGCATAATTAAAAGACTCCAAATAAATACAATAATAAAACTCTATATACTAAATATCAGTGGCGGAGCCACATGCAAATGAGGGGGTACAATATGATCCTCATACCAAAGTTAAAATTAATACAAGTAAGAGTCAATATAATAAATATAATAATTGAGATCACACAAATAATATATATATATACCACAAATGGTATACCATGTCCCCCATTTTAGCAATTGTGGTACCTTTAGTTTTTCGGCAGCAAAATTACCCCAAAACTCCCAAAATGTGGCGAATTCACGCATTTTTTCGCCGGAGACATCTAACCCTCCCGGAAACCCGACCCGTAAGCTGACGTGGCCCATTTTTTCTGAAGTGGCAAAACCACTCTTGACAAGTCACAAACAATCGAACATGTGTTATATTTCACTAAATAAAAATAACTCTATAGTCCAAATAAGATAATTTTTTGGAGGGAAATTTTCCACCCAAAGTAGTCACCTCAGACCACCTACCCTTCTTCTCCTCTATTAATATAAAACGTCATATCTGCAACCAAAGAAACCTTCATCCTCATCTCCTTCATTGTTCATTCCTGGAATCTTTTATGGCTCAACACTTTGCATCGGAAGCTTCCAGTTGCGCTAAGCAGCCATAGTATGAACCTTCCCCTGGCTTGATATGTTTCTGTGGAGAGAATGTAGCGATGAAGACAGCATGGAAAGAGGAGCATCCTGGAAGGCGTTTTTTTGTTGCAAAGATCAGGTAATGTTTTTACTAGGACATACAATACAACTTCATACAAAAACCTCCAAATTTTAACAGTTTGCCTTTCATTTGTGATGGTAGACTTTCAAATTCTTCAAGTGGTGTGATCCACCAATGTGTGAGAGGGCCAAGGTAATCATACCCGGACTGTTAAAGAAAATCAATAAATGGGAAGATGAAGCTGCAAAAATGTCACTGCAAATGAATGAGACAGCGAAGAAGTTGAAGGCATATGTTCAGCTTTTAATTGCAGCCATGTGCTTTTGTTGTGTGCTCATGTTAATGGTTCTTATGAAGTAAATGTCTAAGTATTATGTAAAAGTGTTTAGTTTGGAATGAAAAGGTACTTTTGTGGTGCAAATAATCTATTCATTTTTGCTGCAGATTGGTTGGTTTCTAAATTCGTACAAAGTTATTTAAGCATACACTGTAATAAGCTAAGACAAAACTGGAATGGTTAAGTACAACTGAAAGGCTTCAATAGAACGATTGCAATCCACAAAATATTTTAAGCATCTATACAAAAGCTGCATTGTAATGCATAATTAAGTTAGGCAGTCATGCTTGAACATAAACAGCAGTTTCTAAAATGTTTCTAAGCAAAACACATACAATAAACATCATGATCAAATACAGCTTCACAAAACCCCCCCAACTCCACAACTTTAATCACAGCTTCAAGAATTTTTGGCCTCCACTTTTGACAATCTTTTTGTTCATCTACGGTAGTCACACTTTGTTGTGTCAGGTACACATCTTCATCAGACATCTTTGGTGGGACTCTCATCCTAACACTTTTGGATTGTTTACTTTTCTTGTGCCTTTGAGTCACATGTCTTTTAGCCGCTTGTTGGACATCCTCCACGGTCAGTGCTTGTCTCTTTCTGGTAGTCATTGGTTCAGTGTTTTCTTGACTCAACTGCTCAAACATGGAAGGCCCTGGCGCATTGGCTTCATCTGATAATATGGTGTAGTTTGGAGCATCAGTATTCATTGGCTCACTAATTGCTGCTTCAACATTCTCACTCCTTACAGGTGGTAGGACTTGCTGCAAGTTTGTCATCAATGTTAGAAGCTTTGAAATTGGTTAATTAATCACCGAATCTACATTAGAGTAATAAGTTACCTCAGATGTATCCACATAGTTAACATTCTCATTTTCCTGTCCAGATTGGTTTGCAGTTGAAGTTTCCCCTAGACCCTGTCCAAAAATAAAATAAAGTTAATACCAGAAACATTATGGTGAATTTACTCATGGTATGGGATTAAAATACTTACTAAACGTGCTCTCTTGAACAACCTCTCTCTTTTTGCCTTTGCATTATCTGGTAACTCATCACAAAACAGAGCATTGTGCCTAGGTTTCCCACAATGGCCACAATGAATTGCTCTTTGAAACCTCCTTAGCTTTCTGATTATAGGACCTCTTTTCTTCTTTTGTTTTGAATTTTTGGGCTCATCAATGCCCCTCTTCCTCAACTTACAGGCCTTCCAGGCCGTCTTCCAAAGTTTGGAGACAGGGGGTATAAAAAGAGTGTTTCCCCAAACGTTTTGACCACTTATTGGTATAATTATACCACTGTATGCCATCCTGAAGGTAGTCACATGGTAGCAGGCATCTACAAAATCAGCTGGTTGAAGCTTGTCATTGTTTATGGCACTTAAGGCATGCTTGCATGGAATGCCAGTCAGTTGCCAACTCCTGCAGCTACAAGTTTTGGCTCCTAGGTCAATTGCATATTGACTACCATCACAACATTGAATTTGGAAATGAGTTTTTGAGGCCTTGACTGGCCTACAATCTCCAACATGTTTCCTATTTCTTTGCAAGATATCAGTAATTGTTAGGCAAATTAAACCAGAAAAGAAAAAAAAGCTTAAGTGTTAATAACAAATCTCAGTATGAATCACAAGTATGCAAGGTAAAATGTACATATATATATATACCTTCCCACGTTTCAGCTGTTTCTCTACTCAAATGCCATTTCTTCATTAGATATTCTCTGATCCATTCCAACATTGTTATAATTGGCTTGATTCTTGCCTCAAGAATTCAACTGTTGAAAGATTCACAACAATTGTTTAGATTCATGTCACATTTACAATGCTCCAAGAAATGGCTCTTGGACCACTCTGATGGGTGCTTGTCTTTAAGCCAATTAGCTACATCTGGAAATTTGTCTTTGATAGTCCTCATAGAACTTGTAAACTCACTAGCTGTTGAATAATTAGCTGCTTTCCATACAACATTCTTTAGTACAAGGCCCTTATAACCAGCTGTCATCATGTTAAGGACTAAGTGTCTTACACAGAACCTAATCTCTGCAGTAGGAAACACCTCAGGCAAGGCATGTATTAGACCTTTTTGGTTGTCAGACACAAAGGTTATCCCTAATCCATTTTCAAGTCCCAAATCACTCTTTAACACAGTGAAGAACCAGTTCCAATTGTCCTTGTTCTCAACAGACACGACAACATATGCAATTGGATAGTTTCCATTGTCAGGGTCTACACCAATCGCTGTTAATAGGATCCCACCATGTGGCCCTTTTAGGTGACACCTATCTACACCTATAATGGTTCTGCAGCTCCTGAACCCAATTTTCATTGCTTCAAAGCACACATAAAATTTTGAGAATCTGACTTCTCCATCCACATTTTCAGTATCTACCAATACAGTTGAGCCTGGATTTGTGGTTCTCAGTTCATTTGCATAGTCCCACAATTTGTTGTATTGTTTGTCAGGGTCACTTTGAATAGTTTTAACAGTCAATCTCTTTGCTCTGTATGCTTGGTCCTTTGAAATATTGACATTTTAAAGCTTTTTAAACATCATCGCTAAATACCTTCACATTCCGCTTACCATCAGACTTAAACCAATGCATGTATTTCTCAACCAGCCACTCTGTCTTTATATTTGTCACATCCCAACCTTCAGTACATGTGTGCTCTAAGCATATCTCTCTAATCACTCATGCCTCCTCATGGTCAGGTGCAGCGTTCACAGCCTTAACTGTGTTGATCTTGAATGGGCAGCCTCTTGCTCTCTCAGCACGCCTAACATACACCCTTCTGCTATCAGATCTACTACATGGAAGAGACCTTCTTGTTTTAATGGCATAGGAGTTCACACACTGCTTAAAAATCTTTTTACTTGCAAAACTCTGTCCTAGATCAAGCTCAGGATCAAACTTGTTATTCTCATTGAACTGAGGAAAAGAACCAAACTCACCATCATCATCAGACACTCTATTAATGTCTAGATCATCATCCTCATTCCCAACTAAGTTTTCACTAACATACTCCTCTACACTAGCAGTATCATCATTGATATTTGGGTCACCTTCACCTATTTCAGCATCATCACAAACATAATCTTCGAAAAGATTGTCATCGTCAGAAGATTCTTCTTGATCAGCTACTCCAAATTCTTCATCAGATGACACACTGTCTGAGACAATTTCATCAAACCTTAACCACTCCACTGGATTCCCATTTGCTGCCTTATCCCTATGTACTCTGTATTTAGGTTCATACTCTAACTGATCATAGATTTCATCAAGCAAGGACTCATCGTCAAAGAAGTCAGTTTCATTTTCAAGATAAAAATCATCATCATACACTTAGGCTGTTTCATTAATATCAGGCTTCCCAAATCTAAGGTTGTACTCAACTATCCATTCATCACTGTCCTCCACTCTCATAAAGAACTCACTCTCTGATAACATGTGAAGAGGAATAGATGTATCAGCATCATTATTTTCATTATCATTAAGTCCTCCTTCAACCTCATCCCTATATTCAACTTTTGATTCACCTACTTCAATATCATCCCTGTCTTTAACTTCTGTTTCAGCACGTGGTTCTTTTGTATCAACCCTACCCTCCTTATCAGTTGGTGTTGCTACTTCAGCTTCCCCACCAACCTTCTCAGCAGTGTTAGACCTCCCATCCGGACAAGTCACAATAAACAAGGGAAATTCTCTATGCTACCTTAAATACTTATTTCCATAAACTTTAAGGTCTTTATCATTCTTCAACTGAACATGTCCACTAGACACACCTGTGTGCACTGTTCTTTGAGTTCCTTTTTTTATTAAATCTTGGGCATACTCATCAAAAGAATTAAAGTTCAGCTTTTCGATGTCCATGTAATCAACCTTGTGCACCCTACCACCAACATAACCATCCTTTTCTAATACACCATTGTAATATATTGACAAAGTCATAGAGGTAGATTCCGGGTCTGTAAACAACAACCACACAAAATCAAAAATAAAATTAATGATTTTGTATTTAAAGATTATTAAATTTTTCCAACAACCACAGTACATAAACAAGTAGGGACCAGGCTCCAGAATAAACAACACACGTATGCATTGGGGACCATAAATGGCAGACAACATACACACAAACATCTAAAAGCTAGATTCTTTATAAAGGACAATGGTAAGGTCCAGAAAAAATCCAACATACACACATACTTTGAAAAGCTACAGACTTTATCAAAACTAAGATAACATCCAAAAATCCCTAAAAAAAAAAAAGAAGCTTCAAGGGAGTGACTGCACTTACGGTACGCTGGGGGTGGTAAATGTTAGAAATAGTGCACTAGAAAGCCGATTGTATATCCGCTTTGTACTTTTCCTTATTGTAATCACAGATAATCTTTGAATAAGATAACGAATTAAGGCAACACTTCTTTATATGCTCTTGTTTGGTATGTGTTTACTTTAGTTGTGCATGTATGAGAACTCCCCTAATCCTGATGACTTTAGGACTCTACCATTTAGGTGAAATGGTTCATGAAACGAGCCCTATATCACATAAATCATGATTAGTAAAATGCTCCAAGCTGATGAGTTTTACAGACAGTGGGAGTGTCAACCTGACTCCTTTAAGGCTTGCTTGTGGGACCACGCCCTTGAGAAGGACCACCTTGTTTCATGGAGGTGCAAAGTGTATAGTTGATACGTGCGTGATACATGAGGGTGCTTACTTCCATAAGTAAGTTGACTGAGGTGCCCCATGTGAGAAGATTCCTGAATGGGAAAGGAAATTTCTATTTCAGGAAATGGAAACTTCCAGATTAGGAAATATCTCACGAGTCATTGATGTGATTAATTGATCCTTAGACTTGAGGTTCCATGTCACTTTATGAGTTAACTCTGTAGTCTTAGGTATAAGCTTTAAAGGGTGTCGCCTTAGACAACTGATTCAAGGCTTATGCTGGGGCTGCACAAGTGATTCATAAAAGTGAATAAGAATCAAGAAAGGACCTACACTTGCATTTGCAAGGTGATCTCTTATTGTGTAAGTCATTCATATGCCATATGGAGTCCTTGGCCAAGGCAGTAGATCAAGACATCAAGAAAAGGGTTTCTTGGATTGAGATCAAATGGATATGAAATGCACTTAGCTTTAAGACCAGATTATTAGAGTTCTAATTATTCCCTTCCCCTAGATCTTGGTTGAGAGATAGTAAGTAGGAGGATTGTATCTCACATGAATCAATGACTCAAAGGTTCTGTCAAATCGAGACATTCCAATTCAGCTAGGGGTTAAACACCTATTGCTAGACTATGGTCATTTAATATGTGGACTGATTAATTAGTTAGTGAATTAATTAATTAGGGTCACTGTTAATTGAATTGAGAACCTAGAGGGTCACACATAATAACTTGGTTACATGAGTTGGGGCTTTGAAATGATTAAACGAGTTAATCGAGCTAAAAGGGTTCCACACGTGTGGGTCACGTGCGTGACACGTGTCCAATATGGACACGTGTGCATCGTGCGTGTGTATGTTGTTTATGTATTAAATAATTAATGTGTTAATTATTTAATAGACTTTGGTTTAATTTTGAATTAAAATGAAAGTCTTATTTTGGAGAAATTAATCTATTTATCTACTTATGAATTAATCTATAACATTATCCAAAAGGAGTTTGGATATTTTAGCTCTCTTAAAAGTTGATTTGAATTAGAATTCAAAGTCAAGGTTTGGAATTACATGATGATCAAGTAATAGGAGAGAGGGACCAAATCCTTAGTCCAAAAGGACTAGGTTCGGCCGCCCCTCTCTAGGCTATATATAGGGGAGCTCGAGCTCCCCTTAGTGATTGATTGATTCTTCTTGGTTCATGTGTTGAACACCATCCTTTTTCCAAGATCAAATAAACCCAACTAGAGAACTAGCATCCTTACTAGTTAGATTGTAGTCAAGTTGGTGGACTATCTCTAGAGAGCTTCAAGTTAGAAGTTTTAAAGATTCGAGCTTTATCAAGGAGAGGGGATCAAGCCGCGAGAAGAGCATTCTTGGGTAGCTTAAAACGCTTCAAGAAAGATTATTGAAAAGTAAGTTTCTTTACCTGACGAATTTGGATTCATGATTGCGAGTTTTGATCCTTTAGTTGGAAAATTTTTAAAATTTCCGCTGCTTTCTGATTCTGTTTTCCAACAGTAAATTCATAAGCCCTGGGGCACGCAACCTCACCATTACGGCTAAAATCCAGGCGAAATTGCTAAAAATTGTTGTTGCTTCTTTGGGATTTTGCTTCAACCGTTGAATGCTTCTTAGGGTTTCTCAGATACAAGGTCGCTTCAGTTCACCTCGTTTGAAATTTTGCAGAGTGAGGAGATGAAATGGGGAAATGAAAAGACTCGGGCATGTAATGATGAATTCGTATTCTCTTTTTTCTTTTTTTTTTTAAGTCTTACCTGTTATCACACGTGGTGGTGAGGTGGCAATAATATTTGAGTTGGCAAAAAAATTTAGCCACGTCAAAGTCAAAAAGGTGAGTCAAGCGGTTTTCAATGTACAAAAAATAGGTTTCTGGGCGGGTTAGATGTCTCCGGCGAAAAAATGCGTAAATTCGCCACATTTTAGGAGTTTTGGGGTAATTTTGCTGCCGAAAAACTAAAGGTACCACGATTGCTGAAATGGGTTATATGGTATACCATTTGTGCAATTTTCCCTATATATATATATATATATATATATATATATATATTTCTTAGGTTTCAATTTCAATTGGGCTTTAATTCCAACCCAAGACCCAACTCATTGCTAAATCAAGCTCCTCCAATCAAGTTCTGCTATAGCCTATATTTCAACCCATGTTTCATCTCCTCTCCGCTATACACACAATAATAGAATAAAGCTCCTCTAATCGTCTGCATAATAATCGGTTAGATATTTGTTTTTAATTTGTTTGTGGGCTTTCTTTTTATTTTTTATTTGACAATTGAATAAAAATTTAAAATTGATTTTATTTTTTTATGTTTTAACAAGGGTTTATTTTATCAATTATCAATATGGACAAGTTTCTCATCCGAAAGCCAAAAAATTCGGTTCAATCAGCTCGGCCTCCTCAAGAAAATCAAAAAAAATAAGAGGATACGAATTGAATTGAGTAAACTCCCACTACAGTGTGTGATACTCGTTGGGGTTCACACTATGAATCAATTTTGAATTTACTTGATTTGAATTCTACAGTGTGTGATATGCTTGAGAATATCGAAGAAGAGGGATTAATTCCAGAAAAAAGAGCTGAAACACATGTCTTGATAGATTATTTGCAATCTTTTGAGTTTGCTTTTAGTTTGCATTTGATGAGACTGGTTTTGGAAGTGACAAATGAACTATCTCAACCTTTCCAAAGAAAAAACCAAGATATTGTAAATGCTATGAAGCAGGCGAAAGTGTACAAGGCTACAAAATGTTGGAGATGAAGGGCCAGAGTCTTTATTGGATGATTTTTTTTATTTTGTAGTGTTCATAACATTTCAATCCCCATGATGAATGATGTTTTTAAGACCCGTGGAAGATCTCGACAAAAGACTCAACAAATTACTAATACACATCGATTTCGGGTAGAAATTTTTAAACAAGTGATTTTCTTTATTATTAAGCTTTGGCCGATCCCCCTAATTGAAATTTTTGGCCCCGCCACTGCTAAATGTCATTATGTTTTGGTTATAGGATTACTAATACATGTAACCTATTTATTTATTTCATTTGTTTGTAACCATACACTCAATTAATTCATCCCTTCATTTCTCCAAACCCTTTCACTTCACCTAGGATGGTCGAGCTTATTTTAATTACCACATTCAAAACGCTTCCTAAACTTGACTCATCATGCCAAGCAGACTCCTCAACTTCTTGAAAACTTCACGTTTGAGTGATTTCGTGAAAACATCCGCTGCTTGGTCTTCAGTTTTCATATACTTCACGAATACTTCTTTTCTTTGCAATTCTCCCGAATAAAATGGATCCAAGTATCGATGTGCTTACTTCGATCATGAAAAATTGGGTTCTTTGCTAATAGAATCACTGACTTGTTATCGATATAATTTCGGTTGCATCACTTTGCTTAAAACTCATCTCTTTAAGCAAATTCTTTAGCCATAACGCATCACAAACACTTGATGTTGCAACCACATATTCCGCTTTGCAGGTTGGCAATGTCACCAAATGGTTGCATCTTCAAAATCCAAGTAAAGCAGTTTCTCCATAAAAAAACACAAGTCTGGTAGTGTTTTTACGATCATCAATATCTCCTACCGAATCGTTGTCACTGTATCCCACTAGTTTCATGTCGTTAGTAGTATGATACAATAAACCAAAACTGATTGTACCTTTGAGGTATTGAATGATCCTCTTCACCACATTAAAATGATAAGTTGTTGGTTTCTCCATGTATCGACTAACTATCCCGACATCGTAAAGGATGTTTGGCCTTGTCATGTCAAGTATCTTAGACTCCCGACTAAGTGTTTGAACAATGTGGGGTCTACTCGATCTCCCTCAATGTAACTTGACAGCTTCTCTCCAACTTCAAAGGGGGTGCTTCTTGCTTTGCAATGCTCCATTTGAAATTTCTTCAACACCTCTTTGGCATAACCCTCTTGAAAGGTGAAAATTCCGTCATCCCTTTGTTTCACTTCGATTCCAAGGTAATATGACACCATCCATTTTTGCACACCGCTCCTTAGCCCAATTTGGTCAACTTAAAAATGTGTTATGCCTAATTTACCCTTATTTTTTATTTGCCTTTTACCTTTTATTTGACCCCTTAATTTATACTTAATTTTTCAAAAAAAATATATAAAAAAAGAATGCTGAAATTAAAAATTTTGTAATATACAAATTATATATTTAAATTATATTATCATATTTACTAAAAATGTTAATAAATTAATAAATATATATATAATTATCATGAAAATTACATGTATGCATATATTATACACTATTATAATAATTAATATATATATTTGTAAATGCATTTTATATATGTGCAAACACACACACACATATATATATAGAATATAATCAAAACCAAAATAAAAAGATATTTTAAAAAATTAACCCACCCCTGAAATCCCACCCCACCAATTTCTGCAAAAGACGGCCGAGACAGCGAGACTCCATTGCCATAATTTTCTGCAAAAATTATATACACACAAAACTCCATTGACACCTATTGGGTCAACTTGGTACTTCAAAATCAGAATTTATGAAGGCAGTTGATGGGGGCATTTAGGTGGCGTTCTCCTCCTCCTCATTCTCGACCTCTTCCGCGCGTAGTCTGGGCATCCTCGGTGGCTTCAGACTCGGGCAATGGAGCTTGGGGCCTAAATAACTCAGGAAAAATTGTTGTTAGGTCCAATATGCGCTCGACATTGACCCCCTAAGGCATCTTGCTCGTTTCCTCCGCTCTCTTGAAATACGTCTACTTGGCTAAGCTTATAGCAAAGCCAAATTCCTTAGTTTTTCAATCGATCGCGGGAGGAGGTGGAGGAGCATTTGGGTCCTTAGGCCAGGGGTCGGGCATCTTAGGCTAATCTTTTTTTTTTTTGTCGTACTCAACAAGAAGGTATCCCATCGAGCGTACTTGAGCACGACACGGATTGAAGTCCACCTTCAGATCATTAGTCCATGACTCAGCGAAAAGGGCCAAATTCCGCAAGCAACATGAGGAGTTTCTCTCCAGTACAAATGAACTTTGCTTCGAGCTTAAGTCCCTCTCCACAGGTCTCTCCAACTTCTCTGTCCATCTAGCTGATATCAAGCGCTCTATCCGGTCCTTATTGTCTCAGAATTCTCATAATCCATCCACCAGTGACCTTCTTAATGATGAAGGGGGAGAATAAGTGTTCTATCGTTGTTCCTTTTTTTAGTTTTCTATCTCTGTTCCTTTTTGAATTTTTAACTACCAATACTCTGATACTCTGTTATGCTATTTTTGTGAAAATTGTGTTTATGAATGTGTATGCGTATATTTCATGCTTTGTTGTTCATGTTTTGTTAAAAAGCTCAGTGGCAGGGAGAGTTATCATAATACTAAATTGGCAGGATTTCATGCTATGATCAGGGGAAGTTATTTGATTAATGCTTATTTATGCTCTATCATAACTCATAAGTGCTCTGTGACAGGGGGAGCTATTCATTGGATGCAGTTACAAGGAACAGAGGAACATCAGCGTCATCATTAAAAAGGGGAGACTGTTAGCTCCTTGAATCCTATTTGTAAGCGATTTTGATGATTGACGTATTCACAATTACAAGCTATCTTTGCCCTAGCAAACTGGTCACTTACCACTTCATGCAGGACATTGATTCCTTTGTGATTTAGCTAAATTAGACACTAATCACTCCATGCAGGACATTGACTATCTTATGTGGATTGCCTTTGTTTAAAAATATTTCTTTTTGAATACTCTGCAGGAATGGAACAGTGCTAATTCATGACACCTGGACTAATATATACATTGAGCACCGTAACAAGAGGGTTCCTGTGTAAGGAAGCTAAAGATTGAAAAGAACATGTGCTTAAAATCTCTTCTAGCTGAAGCTGTATCTCCCTTGGACTCTGTGAAGATTCAAAATTTAAAAACTCAACGGTTGGCTAAAGGATGTCTATTTAAGGGATCAGAGTTCTTTATTTCAGATTGATTCAAGCAATTTACATTTTGTTAGGCACACAAAAATATTCTCAAAGTATTTTAAGCTAATCTTGCTTGGGCCCCGATCATTGTTACCATAGTCTTTGTTATATAGATATCTTGTTAATTCCGGTTCTATGTACTCTATTTCCTCTTTCAAATCCTAAATTTAATCACTTAGATAGTGGACTACTTCGCTCAACTAGTGTTTTTCACAGTTGAAGTGGTAAAACCACTATAAATCTCTTAAGCTTATCCATTATCTTTCAGTTTGTCTGTGTTGGTACCCTTGAAGAGAAAGTTCATATACTCAATTCAACCCCCCCTTCTTGAGTAGCAATATCTTCCTCGATTGATCAGTTGGCGAACGCGTAAGTATACCATCAGTGGGAACTTTGCTTTCTGGTTGGGAAGTGTCTCTGTCCTTTTCACTTCTTATTACTCTTTTCGTTCACTTTTTCTAACATTTCTAGTACCAAGTAATTCATTCGGGCGAGACATCTTACAATGTCATGATGCGCCCATTCCTATGGCCATTCCTTTAATACTTCTGGCTCTCGGGAGTGTCTTTGTAGGATACTTCGCCAAAGTGTGACCTGTTAGCCCATAAGTAAGTACTGTGACGAAGCGGCTCTTGCTCACCCGACACGATCGTACGAGGTCACAATTCACCCAACACGATCCTCCGGGGTGAACAAGAATTGAGGATCGGATGCGGGCGAAATTCCCACCAATGGCAGAGATGTTCAGTCGACTCCCTCCCCCTTTGTGGGGGTCCGGACCCCTGCCAGTGAGCAGAAAAGGGAGGAGGAAAGAGGCCCTGGTGAACAGTCATAATTAGTGAACAAGTGTAAGTTTCGCTGCCCGACAGTATGGAGTACTGACCACACCGAGGGATAGGCCCTGAAGCGAAGGACGGTTTGCGATAGATGTTTCCTTTCCTGGATAAACGATCTCAAATCGGTTTTTTTATTTAAGCAGATCTGTGAAAATTTTCGGTTTTTTGAAGTCATTTGTCCCTGGCATCTTATCTTCCAGTTGGAAGTGCAAGGCAGTAATCATCTATAGCGGGCTAGCTCACAGAATCGATATCTGTATTTGTAGAAATATAAGAGATGCTTTCACAAAGGCTTTGGAAGGGCCGGTATTGAGCCAATTATTAAGCAAACTGGGCTTTCTTTTCAATGAAGCTCCAAGATTGAGGGGGCGGTTGGAATTTCTTAGTTATGTTGTTTGTACTGTCTTTATTTCTTGGGGCAGTTTCAAAAAACTCCCCATTAGTTTGGAAATTTTTATTTAACTCCCTGAAAATTTATACTAAATAATAGGATATAAATACTGCATTAGAACATTTTAGTACCACATTATGTGAAATTTATACAACATATTTTGAGAGTTAAGAAAAATTATACAACGTAATAAGATATAAATATTGCATTATATCATATTTGTACTACACGTGGGCAGTTAAATACAAATATGATGCCCAATTAGGGAGTTAACTAAAAATATGATAACCAAGTGGGGATTTATCCAACATTACCCGTTATTTTTTCTGGGCCTTTGTTAAGCAAAGTGAGTTTTATTATCTTGTAAGGAAAGTGCCTCGTTTGTAAAGTTAAGGTTTGAGATCAACACAATCTTTCCCCAATTTTGCTCTCACCAATCTTCATGTCGCTTTACTTACCGTATTATTCATGATCTCTCTATTTTTAAGAACAGAGAAATCCTTTCTTTTCTTAAATTTTGAAAAATAAAATGCTAATCCAACACTAACAAGATAATTTATCTATTAAAACATATCGTGTGCAAATCAACCGTTTATATATAGATGTAAAAACGTCAAACGGGCTGGGCTGACCCAAGAAATCGGTGAACCAGCATGGTTTGAACCAGCCCAAGCCCAACCCATAAATACTATGAGGTGGGTTGAGTTGGATTTGGGGTATTAAAGTGAGCCCCTATTAGATCTAATTTTCAAATCCAGTCCAACCTGTAAATCGGCCCACTTAAACACAGGATCAGCCCGTGAACCAAGCCTAACTTAGGCCTAGCCCATGCCCGGTTCTGATCCACTAATTCTCTTGACTCAATTCTATCTAATATACATAATTCTATGAAGGTTATGCATATTTTTCATTTTTACTCTACATGCATAAATTAATAACTACAAACTCAAACCCTCTAAATTTAGAACAACTTTTTCGATTAGGTTATATTAGTTTATAATGATGTGAAATTAAGAGTTTCCATTCTATAAAAAGGAATGAAATAATAATATTTTTTTAAATATTTCTAATATTGCATGAAAATATAATATAATATGAATTTATTTATATAAGTATTAACTTAAAAAAAATTAATAACATAATAACAAGATTTAAAAATATTAAAATCTTATAAATATAAAGAACAAATGAACATTAATAAATTAAAAATATCTTAAATTACATAAAAAAAGGTCGACTTGTAACCCCATCAAAACTCAATAGATTGACCCACCAAACCCATTAGGCCCAGTTCATCAAGAACCACCCCTAGCCTGGCCCAACCCATTATAAGTGGGTTCATGGTCGAGATGGGCCACTGCAATTCAACTCCAACCCAGGCCCAATCCACTTCATGATAATCCTGAGCCAACTCAGCCCGCTACAGTGGCGAGCTTAGGCTGGGTGGCCCAGCCTAGCCCATTTGACATTTTTATATGGACGAAATTAGGGCTGTCAATGGGTCGGATTTTAATCTGAATCCGGTTCGAATTTTAGCATATTCGTCCGATGGGTTATATCCGATTATAAATATTCGTTATCCGAAATAAATGGATCGAATATGAAATTAAGAAATTCGATCCATTAAGAATACGAATTCTATTTTATATATAGTATTTAATTAAATAAATTATTTACTAGTATATAATATCATTTAAGATTAAAACTTTCACATATTTATCACTTTAAACAATAATAAAATTTAATGGTTTACTCCAAAAGTATATACTTTGGAAAAATATCATTTTTAGTCCTCTAAAGATGGCCTTGTTCGATTTTGGCCCTAATCTATTGACTTTTCTCAAATTACATCCTTTTAGATTCAATTTGTCTCAATTTCAGTCTTTTTGTTAACTGACGTTAAATTCTTGACTGAAAAGACCACGTGCCACGCACGTGGCCTGATTAAAGCCCGAATTCGACACAACAACATTGAGATAAAAGCCTTAATTCATTACATAGGGTTAAAATTCAAAATTTTCACTCCAAGTCTGTCCATTTCCTTCTCTCGTCTCTCTCATTTCTCTCAGTTCTCTTAACGATTTTCTTGCTTTGGAGTTGGTGTGGATGAAGTAGATTCTAAAGGCAATCATGAGTCTTTGAAACACGAAGCTGAACGAGTTTCTACACCCCAGATACAGTAAGCACCATTGTCTTTTTTGGGGTTTTTTATGTTTTGTGACTTGGGTAAATGTGTGTTGTTGTGTAATGTGATGGAATATGTTGAAGTATGTGTTGGGAATATGTTTATTGTTGTGGTCCCCTGATATTGTAATATTTTAGTCGCATTTGGATGTGTTGGGCAAAAAAAATTGCTAATTTATTTGTTTGCTTTTTGGGTTTTTGCTTTGTGCCCTGTTTTTCAGATGATTTGGATCCCGTTGTCACCATGATTTTTTATCATGGTGGTAAATTTGACAATATTGCTGCTGCATATGTTGGTTGTACCCTGCGTATCTTTGACTATGTTGAATTAAATGGGATGAGCATGGATTATATTTATGAAATGGCTAGGCAAATAGGTCTTCCTAGTCATAATAAGTATTACTATAAGAATTGGCATGGTTTTGTGTTAATTGTGGATGGTTCTCAATTTTTGAATATTTGTCTTCAACATCACAAAGATAGGGTTGTACATGTGTACTTGGATGATTGTTTGTATCAGTTGAATAATACATTGCCTGAGACTGTTGGTGAGAGTGATGGGAGTGATGTTGAGAGTGATGATTTAGAGGAATATGATGTTTTTTAAGATAGTGATATAGATGTGTCTACCGATAAAGATGACAATCAATTCACTAATAATGTAGACAAAAGGGTTGAATATGGGGGTGTAACAAATAATCAATATAAAGGGAAGAGAGTTTCACATGAATCAGAGTCTGATGATGAAAAATTAGGTCCTAAGGAGTCTAAGCCTACAGTCCCTGATCATTCAGATGATTTAGATAGTGAGAAATTATCTGATGAGGAGGAGAATCCTGGAAAATACCCTCAGTTTAATCCTGCAGATGTACTAAATCCTAAGTATGTTATAGGACTTGAGTTCTCAAATAAAAAACTATTGGTCAAATCTGTTCATTCACATGCTGTAAATACAAGAAGAAGTTTGAGGGTTACAAAGAATGATAAATTAAGAGTACATGCTAAGTGTGTTGAACCAGGTTGCAATTGGAGATTACATGCTGTAGCAATTGGGGATAATAGAGTTTTCAGAATTAGAGAGTATCACAAGAAACATAATTCTGTATCTGATTATCATTGCAAGAATGTTAAATCTGGTTGGATAGCAGAGAAATTTGAAAAAATGTTTAGAACAGATGCTGAAAGAAAGGTTTAAGGTTTTAAAACAGATGTTTCAACTACCTTGAATGTCAATGTGTCTAGAAATCAAGCTTATAGGGAAAAGTGGAAGGCTTTGGAGAACATTGAGGGTGACACTAAAAGCAATATGGTCTATTGTTTGACTACTGTACTGAATTGAGAAGATCAAATCTTGGATCAAATATTGTGTTAGAAATGCAGCCTAGTCTGCTCCCAGCTGTTAAGGTATTTGATAGGTTGTATATATGTTTTAATGCAATGAAACAAGGATGGTTGGATGGTTGTAGGCCAATTATTGGGGTAGATGGTTGTCACCTTAAGGGGCCTCATTAGGGGGGGGGGGGGGGTGTAATTTTGAGTGTTGTGGGTGTTGATCAGAACAACAATGGTTATCATATTTGTTTTGCTATTGTTAATGGGGAAAACTAAAGATACATGGCTATGGTTTCTTCAATTACTGAAAATGGACTTGAATATTGAGCTTGGGCATGAGTTCACATTCATAAGTGATAAACAAAAGGGTTTGGTTCCAGCTTTTGAGCTAGTGTTCCCTACTTCTGAAATTAGATTTTGTGTCAGACATTTGCATGGGAACATGAAGAGTGCAGGGTTTAGAGGGACAGTTCATAGAAATGCCTTGTGGAAGGCCACCAGGGCATCAACAGTTCCTGAGTTTGAAAGTGTTATGAAGGAGATAATTGAAATAGATAGGAGCATGGCTGAATGGTTAAATGACAAGCCTCCTGCTCAATGGAGTAAATCCCACTTCCAAACATTTCCCAAGTGTGATCTTTTGCTAAACAATATCTGTAAATCTTTCAATGCTAGTATACTGGAGGCAAGAGACAAGGAGATCTTCACCAAGTGTGAGTGGATAAGAAATCACTTCATGGAGATATTGCAAGAAAACAGGGACATGGGAAAAAATTGGAGCAGGAAATTGTGTCCTAAGATCAGGAAGTTATTGCTTAAAAATGCAGAGAGAGCTAGTGTACATTGTAGGGCTATAAAATCAAATGGAAAGAAAGGAGCCACAAGACTAAAGAAAAGAGTACCAGTGGTGAAATGTAGCCTTTGTGGTAAACCAGGGCATAACAAAAGGAGTTGCAAGAAGAGAAAAACATCTCAGATCAATGATGAGCTAGAACTCCAATCAGTGGATCCTGAGCTTGAAAATCCGATGCAAGCTGCTGAACAAGAGTATTTTGCAGAAGAAGAGATAGATGTATCTCAGTCTATACCACCAGTGGATTCTCAAGTGCAAAGGGATGAACAATTTGAAACAGCTACCCAGGAAATTGTTGGAGAATCTTCTCAAGTCATGACTGAGGTTGCTACAAAGGTTAAATTTACAAGAAAGAAGCAAACTGTAAGTTTTTTATTGGTTGTTTTCCTAATTATGCATATGAGTTTCAATGGAATCTAGTACAAATCAAAGTTGTTAAATTTGTTTTTCAGGCAAGAAAGAAAGTGACAAACCATAAGGGATTTTGTAACACCCCACATTTCCGAAATAGGACAAGACATCGCTATATGTGAGTTTCGGAGTTATACATTTATTTACCAATTTATAATCTCGTATTTTATTGGCCTTACATCCAAATTACTTGAATTAAATTAAATTATATGCTAAATGTTAATTTAGGGGATCATTGCATAATTTCAACAAAACTAATTTGGACCTAATTGCTCTTATTTAGAATTTTAGGGTACTTTACATAATAAGTTTCTTTTAGGAGCTTAATAGCAATTGATAACATTTTTTATCAAATTTTTGCTGACTTTCTTCTCTGCACTACACTTATTGCACCCCTGCATACTCCAGATTTCATCTTGGTTTCATTTATCCCCTCTTTTGATTGTTAAATAATTTTAAGGAAAGAAAAAAGAAGTTAGATTGGAATTTAATTCCTACGTTCTTCACCTTCACAATTAGAAAACACATCCATTCTCCTTGCTTCTTTTCACGTACACCTGCAAACCACCATCACCCACCTCTTTTCTCCATCTGTGCAACAGCAAGGTAAGGTCCCTTCGTTCTTCTTTCTCCTTTCTTGAATATACCATGGTAGTGTGCGAATACACACATGAGGATAGAAGTAGAGTGAAATGGTAGTGTTCTACTAGAAACTGTTTAGAATTGTTGATTCTTTTGTTGGAGTTGGGGACTATATGCATAACTATGATGGAAATCAAGCTACGTGATTGGAAATTTCTGTTTTTCTTGAATCCTTAGTTAATCGGAAGATTTAAAATGCGGAGAGATAACCATCTTATGATTTTGCTGAAGTTGTGATTGAATACCTTAAGAAACATGTTATAAAATGAATTCCTTGATAAATTCATGATTTGTGCTTGGTTGCGAATCTGACTATTGATGCACTACATAAACCTTGTGGATTTGATAGTCTGAAAAGCATGAATTACTGAGTTTCAAGTGTTTTATATGTTTAGGAGTGATGTCGGTTTGTTTTACATGAGTTCTTGGCCTTTTTCTTATGTGACAGTGAGACTGCAGAAAATTTAAATGTAAATTCCGAGCTCGTGCAATGCTGTTTTCAAAAAATGTTTTAACTAGAGATTAATAACATACTAAAGTTCATATCTGCCAAATTTCGTAATTTTCCGAGCCCGTTTGATACCTCGAAAAAATCCCGAAAGATGCCGCAGTCCCCTGTTTTTGCCCTGTTTTCTGATCTGGAACAGCAGCTGAGCAGAGGGACTAAACCTTCGAATTTTGCAAAAACCGTTTTATAGAGGAGTACCTATATGTGTTGGGAGTATACCTATTAAGTTTCAGAATTTTCCGACTTCGTTTGATGTGGTAAACAGACCGGTCTTTGAAAGGTGTCGCTGCAGCCAAGTTGCTGTATTGTTTGAACTTTGACAGCTTATACGCAGAGAATTCCGACGTAAATTCCGAACTCATAAGACCTCAATTTTCAAAACTGTTTTAACTGGATATTCCTAGTATATTAAGGTTTATGTCCGTCAAATTTTATGTTAATCCGAGTCCATTTGATACCCGAGAAAAATTCAAAACGACTCAGTTGTCCCCTGTTTTCTGGTCTGTATTAACGGCTTGAGAAGAGTGAGTAAATGTATGAATTTCTCAAAAATGTTTTACAGGGGTACTTATGAATGTATCGAGTATATCCCCGTAAACTTTCAGATTAATCCGACTTCATTTGATAGGGTAACGGTAAACTTTTTGGAAATGTGTTTCTGCAGCGTTGATTCTGTTTTTCATTACTTTTGCTCTAAAATCTGTAATTTTACAGAAACAATTAGGGGTTGAGACCTATACCATTTGAAAGACATGGTTGTCTAGTTTACTAGGAATTTTACGGTTCGTTAAAATACTTCCCGAGCAATAAGTTATGACGAATTTTCTACAACGTATGCATGAATAAAGTTTCTACACAAATGTGCTTGTATGAATGTCGCATGAACGATTTCCCTAGCTCGTTTCCATGGTTTCTGCAGCACCTATTCCAAAATTTCAACCATATACATGCTGATACAATTACATGTTTTAAGTACATTACGTGGCATTAATCATACATTTAGACATGTTCGCTCCATCTCATATCCCTTATTACATCTTATATCATCTCATTACATTACGCTTCATTGCCGAGCGTCCTTATTTGGTCTTATTAGAGTCTAATGTCACCCGTACTTGTGTCTTGTGTTCAGGTGATCCTTCCGTGGATCCGGTTGTTTAGATTGTATCGTTTTCTTGTCCTTTTTGTCGAAGTTATCCAGGTGAGGTTATCTTCTTGCTGCAACCAATAGCTTATACCTATATAACCTACACGAATTGGTTTTACTCCCTGCGTGTGGCCTATTATATGTATATGTATACTATAATAGATACTTGATTGATTACCATGTTATTGGCTTTATTAAAAGCGTATTGCAAGTATCAAAGGCGTTATACATATATATTCTCGAGTGAGTTCATGACTTCAAACAAATGAAACGAAAGTGTTTTACATGCATTGCATGAACGAGTGCTTGTCAAATGAATCCTCAATGGTTTATTTCCATTGGGAAGGGATCCGAGGCAACGTGTATGAGGTGATCCGGGGAGGCAACGGGCCGACGGAGAACCTTAATTACGACCTCTACGGGGGCCCGTATTATCATCAGAGGTAGTTGATAATGCGTGTGTCTACTGTGACCGGTACGCCGAAGGAGCATAGTACCGAAATGGGCTATGACTCGAGTGTTATTGGACGCTAAGGGCCTAATTAACCCTTTCGTCACCCGGAGGAAGAAGGAAGGATTTCTTGTTATTGTTATTGATCATGTTTGATTGTGGAGTAAAGGTTGGAGAATGGCATAACTCGGTGCCAAATTGATTGATTGAAAAACCCATAATTCGATATAGTCCCATTGTTCTTAAACCTAAAATGATTGTATCGATATTAGAAGATAAAAAGGGGACTATATCGGGTCAAGGTGATTGCATTGTATTGTATTGCATACCTCTTCTCTTGCATTATATACCTTGTATATTGCTCCCGCCTCACCAGTCACTCGACTGGCTCTCTTTCTCTCTCTTTCTTGTTCCCCTTATTGGTTGCAGGTTGGAGTCAACTAGGCGGCGTTTGTGTCTAGTCCTTTTTCTTTAGAGTCAAGTTCAACTAGGATTACTGTGAGCCCGTACTTAACTTACTTCAGTTAATGGCATGTATATTAAGGATATAAGTTGAATACTGATTACTTTTGATAACCATAGCCTGTGCGGCCTAGCTGTAGAATGTCCATTTTGACCCGTATAACTTGCTTATGTATATATAAGTTATGAAATTTGAATTCTCATGTTTTAAATATCGTTCGTCCGTGACCACTGCTTGTTTAATTCTTTATTCGCTTCCGCTAGTGTATGCTTTCTCTGACGACAGTACGTTTAGTGCCGCCTAGTTAGTCGTGGGTCTTGAGTGTCTCCCGTTCGCTAGTGCTTGGTGTGTATACGGATTGCCCATTTCATATATGTATTGTGTACTGGTGCGGGGGATGTGATGGCTCTACGTTCGGGGCGCCCAGACAATTGGCTGACTCAAGTTTTAATAATGATGTTGAACCGTCAAAAAGGAGAATTCCATTTTCCCTAGACCATCCCAGAGTTGTTGTTTCCTTGGTGATACAACCAAACAAGCCCACCAATTGCAAGATCATTGAGAAATATGGAAAGAAATATGTTAGCATGAGAAACCTTAATGTAGCATTGGATAGGATTAGATATGTAAAAGAAGGAAGTTCTAAATGATGTAATTCTGCAGTGAAACACCAAAACTTTTGTCCATAACTTTTTTCTAGATATGTTGGATTCTGTTTAGGTATGCACATGTTTGCAGTGCCAATGCATAGTGTTTTGAGAGTTGTGATATTTACAGACTCTTGTCATGTAAGAACATGTTTGTCTTTTGCAGTAGATTCTGTGGTTTCCAATGTATGGAGCCTTGTCTTATGCAGCAGAATTGACCGTTGTTTAATGAATGTCTATTTGTGTTTTGCATAAGAATTTGTGTTGTTTTATGAATCCATATTTGTCTTTTGCAGCAAAATTTGTAATGTTGAATGACTGGATGATTGTTCCATACATACTCCATATATACAATACATAATCCGTGAAAGTTTCATATCACATAAAATCCATTACATTACGGGTAACATTACATTAGCATTACAATCCGAGTAGTTTGGGTAATTACATTAAACCCCAAAACATCCCAAACTACATACATGTACATTAAAATTCAGAAAAGAAGGGTGAAAATTAAAAATAACACAAGCACAACAATGATGTAAATCAAGCAGCCCTCTCTCTTCTTCAACCTACCAACCTCAGCTACATGCTCGTTAATCTTGCGAAGAAGCCTAGGAATGATAATTTTGGGTCTTGCACACATTGGAGGATCTTCCCAAACAAAGAAACCACAAGCTCCATCACTGTTATTGAAGTGTAGAATCTTCTCCCTGGGTTTGATGGAGTCCACGAAGTGCGCAGTGTCGAAGTCCGCCCACATAAGCACATTACAGCCCCATTAGCAGCAGCCATGTAGACGGAAGAAGCAAGAACTCTAATTTGGTTTTTGGGGAAAAGTGTGACAAACCCTATTAATACCCCAATTTTCCCTCCAATTTTGAGACTGCTATGTTTTAGCGCCACTTTACAAATTTGCGGGCTGAAAAAAGTTACCTTCGCGGGCCACGTGCATGGCACGTGGTCTTTTCCGTCAAGAATTTAACGTCAGTCGTCAGTTAACAAAATGACTGAAATTGAGACAAATTGAATCGAAAAGGATGTAATTTGAGAAAGTCAATAGAATAGGGCCAAAATCGAACAAGACCATCTTTAGAGGATTAAAAATGATATTTTCCCATATACTCTTCTTTAATAATGATTTTACATTAGCCTATTTTAAATAAATATAAATAAAACCATCAAATAATCCATTAAATAATAATTATTTATTAAATATTATGTAATTATATTTTTTTTATATTAAATTTATTATTTAAAAATTAAATTTTATTGCTAATCGGGTTGGATCTTTTATCGGATCTGATCCGATCCGATTATCCATGGATTCAAAAACAATGAAATTCGAATCCTATAGGATTCGGATTTGGATCCGGATTAGGTTGCTGAATTTTCTTATCGGATTCGGATCCAGAATCTCATGATCCGGTCTGAATCCGACCCATTGACAGCCCTAGACGGAATATACTGAGAGTTCACGAAATTTCAAATTGTAACATTTAACAAAGTGCACATCCCATTGATTTGTGATTTGTGTCACACTCAGCAGGGTCTTGATTCGATCTCATAAAAAAGGTAACAAAAGTTAAAACTTTAGAATATCCGATCTCATTGCCGAGAATTAAGAAAAACATGCTATTCCAATTATAACTTCGTATAAGGTGTTTTTTTTGTAATTTCTCAACTTTAAGATTATATAAAAGAGCTATACCTCAGGAATTTCGCAATGATCTTAATCAAATATGTTACGGTTACCATATGAAAGTAAATAAGTAAACCGTTGGCATTTCAATTACAAATTCTGGATGAAATGTAAAAGAAATACAAGTTATACCACCCATGTAAATACTTTAACTAAGTAAAACTTTTTCATCTTTCATATTCTATGCTATCACCATAGTCATTGTAAACTGCAATTCTACAAAGTTCGTCGCTATACAACGATTCCACTTCAATTGGAGCCCAGGAATCTTTACTCCCCAATCTCAGTCCATCAAGCTCCATAGCCACTTCTCTCATAGTAGGTCTATCCTCTCCTCTCACATTCAAACACCTCTTGGCTAGCATAGCAACCTCCATTAACTGCTCCATATTCTCCTCACAAACTATACTCTCTCCAAGAATTTCAACCAAACGCTCCTCCCTCATAATATAAAGAAAATAATTAGCCAAATTCACCTCCTCCTCCGGCCTATCGTAGCTCAACACTTTCCGTCCCGTTAACAGCTCCAACAGTACCACCCCAAAGCTATAAACGTCGCTCTTCTCAGTCAACTGGTTCGTCTGCATGTACTGGGGATCCAAGTAACCGAACGTCCCATGCACCATTGTAGACAACTGAGTTTCATCCATGGGGACCAACCTTGAAGCTCCAAAATCCGAAACTTTAGCCGTGAAATTCTGGTCTAGAAGAATGTTGGCGGACTTGATATCTCTATGGATAATCGGTGTAGAACCAGCGGAATGCAGATAGGACAGCACACCGGCAGTGTCAGCGGCTATTCTCAAACGCTTTTCCCAATCAAGAAAACGGGCCTTCGCCTTGTTGTGTATGTTTTCATCAAGTGTGCCGTTGTCGATGAATTCATAAACAAGTAGAGGGACTTGTGTTTCCAAGCAACAGCCGAGGAGCCTGACTACGTTCCGTTGGTTGATCTGGGACAGGATAATCACCTCATTGACAAACTGCTCGATTTGGGTCGGATTGATTTGGGTCGGATGGACTTGTTTGGATTTCTTGATTGCAACTATTTTGTTGTTCTGCAAAATGCCTTTGTAAACGGTACCATAACCTCCCCTTCCAATTATCATGCTATCATGGAAGTTTCTTGTTGCCTTTTTAAGCTCAAATGAAGTGAAGATCTTGGCTTTACCCGGGGATGATCGCTCTCGTTTGGTTAGTTTCTCTTGCAGCAACATTCCACCATTTTGGAAGAAGAATGTCTGCTTCATCCTGATTAACCTTCTTCTCCGGAGTTCGAAGTATGTCCAGCAGGCTGCAATTATCAATGCTACGACACCTAGAGCAAGGCCTGTTTACAAAGCAATACATTTCAAATAAAATTAATGAATTTGTCACGGGTTTTCAAGTGCTATAACTGTAAATCTAGATTTGCGTAAATAGAACTATCATTTAATCTGCGGAATAACCATTGGATCCTCAAAACTAGTACTTATGAAATTACTGGCAACACCGAAACTTCTTAAAATACCCCATGGTAAACGATCAAGACTGATCAATCTGATCACAATTAACATGAAATGACTGTACTTCGAAAGGTGTGAAACTTAGGGTGTTAAGAGTGATATACATCCGGTACTACACATCAAAATATTAACGAAAAAAGTTTTTTCCTTAACAGGGTTCAACAAAGAGGGGTTAAAAGTGTAATATATAAAACAAAAGGGGATATAAATGTAAACACGTCTAACTACAGGCACGCGCTTAGGTATAATTTACCCTAAAACTTATGGTATCAAATCAGAAATAAACCTAAATATATGCAACACAAAACAGGGCAGTATATAGGCTTATCTACGTACCAACCTGCAACAAGTTTGAATATAAATGATCCATCGCGATAGCAGCCTCGCCCTTCTCTTCTCCCATCGCCACGGTACCCTTGGGGCAAAAACTCTTGAAACCTCCCGGTATGTTCTTACAATGCTCTAGGTCAAGGCAACTGTGGAGACTTGGGTCTACACATTCATCAATATCTGCAAAATAAATAACCCCGGTTATATAAATACACCGGAAAAATGCAATTTTAGTCCCACAGTACGTGTAAAGGGTTAGCCCTATAGTATATTATAAAAGCACTACAATTTTTGTCTCACCATCAACTCAATTCACTTATGAGACCGAAATTGAGAAAGGAACGATAGCTAAATGTTGGATGTTTAAGTAACAAATTTGAAAAGGAAAGTCTCAATCTCCCCTGTTTCTCAACCATATTACCTTCAAACCCATTTTCAAGATACGGATTTCCACGGTAACCTTCACGGCACGAGCACCTGTAACCTGATCCGTTATTTGAATTGTTATAGCACTCAGAGTTCCCACTCTTACAAGCATACGTAGGTAACCGTTTTGCCTCGTCACAAGTCTCGTTCCCAACGGTCCAATCCACCAGCATGGGGAGCTTCTCCACATCCTTTAAGTTGGTGACATTTTCGGGAGAAAACCTGAACCTATTCTTCTCAACAAGGAATGCATAACTGCAACTACTAAAGTTTTTCACATAAGTGAAATTATCATAGCTATTCAACTGCAACTCCAAATACGTAACCTCCTTGGGAATCGCCAACTGACAGCACCCCAACCCCGCGCACTCCCCGTCCACCAAGTCGTCCATAACGCTGCACGTAGCCCTGCAACCTGTCGTGTAATTACGGCCCCCCATCCATTCGCCGGTGATGTAACCGTAGCTGTCGCAGCCCACGATAGTGAACCTGTTTTCTTCGTTATTGACTGTGTAATGCAGGGGAAGCCCGATCCAGTTTTCGTTCCAGGACACGCGAGTGTTGTTTTGTGCAAAGCAGTCGTAGGCGACGTACTGCATCACGCGGAGCTGGCCAGCCTCGAGCAGGATGTCGGAGACTGGGATGGTCAGGTTCATCAGGAATGCTGTGGTGCCGTTCTGGCATGTGATGGAGAAGTACTCGTTGAGGTAACACGAGCTGTCGTCGGTGATCAGGCCGAAAGGGTACGGGATCGGCATGTCCCCGCAGCGGCTCGTGCAGTTGCTGTGCTTCGACATAGGGAAATCTGCATCATGTACTGCTGCTGATGCTACTGTAGTAGCTGAGTTGCTTACTACGGCAAGAATTAGAAGGGATGTTAGTATTGCAATTAGTTTCATGTTTTATTCAATTGTAATTAAGATGGAATAATTAAGAGGGGTTGTGATTAACTATATATATAGAGGATGTGTGTTAATATAAAATATGAGTGTGGAGATCACCGGGATCACATGTTAAGCATGGATAGCTGTCAATTTGGGTGGGTCGGGTGGGTTCGGTTCGGGTTGATGTTAGGGTATAATAGAAAAATGGTAAACCCGAACCCAACCCGACCTGATATTCAACCCGTTACTCCCAACCCTAACCTGATGTTATAGGGTTCGGGTTGGTTTTCGGGTTGACCTGATTGATTTTCAAAACACCCTGTAATTCGGATTAACCCAATGATAGACAAATCTTGAACCCAAGTGTAAGTTCTAATTTCGATTGCAACACTTAAGGTATCGTATCCACAGGGAAGGGAAATCAACAACCACTTCTATGACTACTTCTAATCTAGAGACCGAACAAAGATCGACAGAGTTGTACTATACTACTATGACAAAAATTAAATCAAGTAATGACTAATTAACCACACTAACTAACAACTAAAATCGAGAATAAATCACTTAGCTAAAGTAGGTCGGGGAGTAAACCATATGCCCTTCAGTGCTTAAATCAATGCTCAAATATGTAGGAATGATTCTTCAACCTAATCACAAATTTATACCTAGCTTCTTTCAAAGTCTAGATGTCTAATTAATCAAGCCAAGTATTGTTCTCACAATCACTTAGTAACTTGATTAATCGATTCACACAAGATTAGTGTATTTAAAACCTAGCGGCTTTGCATGGAATTCTAAATACGCGTTGTAAAAATTAAGGTTAAATTTCTTTAAGCCAAAAAGTCTAAGTTAAAGAAAACAATCTCAATTATCCTCAATCTCTCGATTATCGGATAATTTACGATATGTTAATGGATGGCCAGTCCACACACATTCTATTTAAATCCGTTTTCCTAACAAAGAATCATACACTTTAACTCAAGCATTAACTCAAACACCTTAGATGCATAATCCTTACCCCCTAACCCTAGGGGATTAGTTCCTCATAGTAGAATCAAAACTCATTAAAATCAAAGGAATTGCATTCAAAACATTCATGTCTAACATAAACATCAAAACGAAACTAATAATTCTGGAAATTCTAACTTAATTATCAAAATAAATCTAAAACAATTAAACTAATTATACTAAATCTCAATTAACAAAAACTAAAGATTGAGGAATTAGTTTGAATAGAAAAGCAGTAAATAAAACCAAATTGATAAAGTCTTGTGTTTGAATTGAAGCTTCAACTCTAGGTCTTCGTGTTTCCTCCGCCCTAAATGTCCTCTTGAACTTCTGGGAAGGTATCCGTCCAAAAAGCTCTCTAATTCCACCTCAAAACCGTGCTTAAATAGAATTCCTAACCAGTTCCGCATCGTGACACGGCCGTGAAGTGCCCATGCACAAAAATGTGACACGCCCGTGTCATATATAAAAAACGTACTCGCGCTTTCTTCTTGACACGGGGGTGTCAAAGATTGTTCTTCTGAATAACACGGGGGTGCAAGATTATCCGGGCCTCTCTGTACCGAGACACGGGGGTGTCTCAAATTGCTCTACGTTGGTGACACGGGTGTGTCACCTTCTGAAATCCGTGGGTCACTTCTGTACTGAGACACGGGGGTGTCTCAGTTTACTCTTCCAAGGGGCACGGGCGTGTCCCCTAGAATTTCTCGTTTTTCGCCCGTTTTTCGCATGGTTTTGCTTCTACTTCGTTTCTTCAACTCCAAGGTGAAATGTACCTAAAAGGGAGCTCAAATCGCATTATAAACTCTTAAAATGACTTGAATTTAACTCAAATAGCCCTACAAATCCATGCAAAAACCCGATACATCAAACTCCCCCAAACTTGAATATTGCTCGTCCTCGAGCAATCGAGAAAATTGCATCAAACCAACCTCAAAATCAATCTCTTAACAAGGCAATTTTCAGAATTTCACTTAAGCAAGTCTAGCCTATCAAACACATTACTATCAAGCATAAGAATCAACATAATGGTACAAAATAGAATATCCTCGTGTAGTGTGTGAATTCGAACAAAATAATGTACAACGGTTAGAACACCAAACTAATGATTCCTTCCTAAATACCAATGATAGAATTCGGAAAACATTTTTCGTACCTATCTCCACTAATGGAATTAACTCAAAATTAAGGATCGGAAGGTCTTTCGAGGCTTGTAATGTGGGTTAGGGGTTAAGGTTATGGAATTTTTAGTTTAGTATTGACTCAACACACCCGGCTCACCCATTCAAATCTCCTCGGTCGCCATTTTTTACTTTCCCCGTCAAACTCCCCCAAACTTAGACCTTGTCTAAATTTGTCACATGCAGACAGTCTAAGAGTTTCTTCTGTTTCAAATCTACTCAATCACTTTTTTTTTTCTTCTTTTGTCTACTTTATGCTTTTAAAACTCGTTCTTTTACTACTTCCTTTTGAATTCTTCTTTGCTTTCAGCATCTAAGATTATATCTTATTTCTTCTTTTGGCTCTTCATCAGGAATTTAGCAACATCTTCAATCGATTCAAACGAGTAGCGAAGTGTGACTCTAGGGTAAGTTTATGGTGCTGTGCCTGTGGCTTATAATGCGGCTACAAAAATTTAATGGCACAACACTTAGGCTCAGCGGGGTCAACAGGATTTCGTTATTTAGTGAAAATGGCTCAATAGAGAGGCTACCTCCGACATGAATGCCTAAGTCATCTCCCTAATTCTTTGTCAATTCAAAATTTCACCTCAATAGGACTGAAATGCATCCTAATCCACTTCTCAGTATTATTCAAGAATTACTAACTCAACATCCTAAACTAAGTACATGACCTTGTTCAAATGTGCACAAACATAAGGATATCCCATCATACCAAAGTGTTAATACTCACACCTAACTTCATGCATTCGACTAGCCTAACTCACTTTGGCAAAAGTTCCAACAATCAACCCTCATCGAAAAATTTAAAATTTTGGCCTATTTTCAGCAATTATCTCTTCATTCTCATGGATCTCGCAATAACAAGTATATAATTCCCCAATGCATCTACCTATGCAAGATATTAACAATAAAATCCAAAACTTTTTGCCCCTCTACCCCAAACTTAAAGCATGCAATGTCCTCATGCATAAAAGAAAAAGAAAGAAGGCAAAAAGAAAACTCCCTCAACACAGCGAAGAACCCGGCAACAAGCTACTCATCAAGCCTAACCTGCACTCAGACGACTAAAACACGGATCATAAGCAAATCAAATGATAATCAACATGCAATTAACAAGAAGTCCCTGTCGTCAAGTACCTACTAAAATCAAATCAATAGCTAGCACAATTCGAATAGTTAGGTTAGAGTGGTTAAGTATACCATTACACAGACCAAAGCAAGCTAAAATTGAAAAAACAGGAAGCTAGAAAAGAAACCCATCATGGATATGGTGGCGGGAAGTGTGGTGGTTGGCTTGAGCTACTCTGTCCGGTGCCTCCAAACTGCGAGGCAAGATATGTGTGGAGATTAGCGAACTTGCCATCAATGTGAAGCTGCAAGGCATCAAGCCTCTCGTCCACATGCTCTACAAAGTTGTCCATCCGCGCATTCTGAGATGACATATACTCCCTCATGTACGCGGGAATCTCCTCATCTTCATCCTGGGCCACTGGCATCGGTGCTCCTCGCCTGGCATCCTCTCGGTCCGGAATCTGTGCAAGCCTCCTCTGCTGATCAAGAGTGAGGTCATCATACTTTGCCACACCCCACCTGTACATCCGATCAAAACGGTGCCTTTCCCTCTCCGGATACCAGGGTAAAACCCTGTCCTTCAAGCTCCCGGTAGGCTATCGGATGAAGAGATCCATCTTGATAAACGTCTGCTCTTCAACATAGGGAAAGGCGGACAAAGGCTCAGCATCTTCTGGTTGCCATCCTACTTCCTTGGCCAGCTTCGTCACATAGGCTCCATGGCCTATGATTCCAGATGCTTTGCCAGCCACCTCCTTTAGCTTGTACATGAATTCGTACGTGGCATCAAACTGCACCCCCTCCTTCATGAAATAAATAATGGCCAACTCA
This sequence comes from Lantana camara, assembly GCA_037501455.1. Lineage (NCBI taxonomy): Eukaryota > Viridiplantae > Streptophyta > Magnoliopsida > Lamiales > Verbenaceae > Lantana > Lantana camara. The sequence goes on along the minus strand of CM074855.1, from coordinate 19,554,593 downwards.
AGCCCGTTGATGTTTTCATCACTCTCGTGCCTAGCAAAGATTCCCACAGCTAAGAATCTATGCACCATGCGCCAAACCAAACTATCAATCCAGGTGGCCTTTGTATTCCGCGGGTTGTAAGCCGAGGCATCAGCTTTTAGAGGGAAAGATCTCCATACCACCTCTCTTTCGTCCGTAGACCAATTGGGCAACACTGACATCTCGCAACAAGGAAACCCTAAGGCGTCACGAATTTCGCAGTCATTTAATGATTGGGCATTCTCCCCATCTAACGTGAAATTGAGCTCGGTGACGGCCTGGTCCTAAGTCATAGTGGTGAAGAATGTTGTTGTCAACTCCGGATATGTGTTAGCTGGAACCATCATAAATGTCTTCCACCCTATGTTGTTAAATAAAGCCTCTATTTCTTCCCAAACTCCTAACCTCCGGAGTGTAGCGATGTGCGGGAACTTGGTGGGCATAATGTTGCGCGTAGTATTCCGGTTGTAAGGGTTCCCAAACCCTTCCAATGTGACATTCACGGAGTCCCGTGGTTGGCGGCCTGTGGGGCCCGAAGATGAGGTGAGTTGCAAGGGGGCGGGTCTCTTGTTGCGTCCCATAATTCCTGCACAAAAATACCCCGAAATCAACAACAAAACTCAATTCAAGTTCAATGGGGCATTTTATCGAACACCTCGTAAGCACAAGTAAGAAGTCTAGGATTTCATAGAATAAAGCACAACATTTCATCACCCAATACCTAGACGTGACCCTCTATACTACCAAATTCGTTTAAAGATCATAGGGTCGTAATTTCATCCACAAACATGTAAATAACCGCCCACAACAATTCTCCAAAATTTCATGACAATATGTGAGAACAATGGCCAAATTTTCCACTATCAAGCAAACACCTAACTCTAGCATGCACAAAACTCGACTAAGGAGCATGAATTTAGAGAAATTATATCCAACATGCTTGAATAAGAAATTAGGGTTTATCTTATTAATGCCCAAAAAAATTCAGATCTGTCACAATTCTTAGTTTACTCATGCCAAAACTCAAAATAAAGTCAAGAATTTCAGAGAATATACAACCTAACATGCTTCATAGAACTAGGGTTCAACCTTCCTCAATTAAATCCAAGAATTTAAAGTACCCAAGAGAAGAGAAGACTTACCCGATTAAAGTAGGATGTAAAGTGTAATGTGTGTGCTGTCTTGCCGGATTATGTCCTCAAAACGATGGTGGAGGTGCTTATGCCGTGTGGAAATGGGGAAAGAAAATAGATGAGAGAAGAGAAGGGGAGGTTGTTGTGTTAAATGACAAGAAAAAGGGAAGGAACCTCCGTTTTAATTCAACCGAGCGGACACGACACGCCCGTGTCGTTAAGTGTGTTGTATGGATGACACGGGGGTGTCATCCTTTACCTGGAGAATTCTGTACTATGACATGGGGGTGTCGTTTTCTGCTTGTGGACTTGACACGCCCGTATCACCTTTCGGCTATCGATGCTGTACATAGACAAGGGGGTGTCACAAAATGCTTAAAGCTAGTGACACACCCGTGTCTCCCTCAACTCATCCAAACTTCTTCTGTACCGAGACACGGGGGTATCTCGGTTGATGCTCTGTGGGAGTTACGCTCGTGTTTTCCCCCAAACTTAGAACTTTTACAGGAAATTTCGCACAACACGTTCCTTGGTGTTTTCATCCGCTAAATTCGCACCTATTAGCTCAAATTCTACAAAGTAAGACCTTAGTACACCAAGTTAAGCACCATACCACTTCATTTGAAAGAAAAACACACACAATACTCACGCACCCATTCGAAATTAAACCACAAAAGAACCTCAATACCGAATACCATCCAAGATCTTATTACTCCATCCACTCAAAGCTAACCAAAATACCTGAAACACAAGACAAAAGATAACATCAATCACAAGCTTAACCGACTAAAGAAAGGGGAAGAAAAGAGAAGAAAAGGGAAAGAAGAATAGTTCTAAGTTATAGTCGTTAGCTTGACTTTACGACTCCGATCTAAGGCGCTGGAGCCGTCAACACACACGAGATGTGTTCTCCAATTCGATCTCCGGCGAGATATGGCTTGAGTCTTTGTCCATTCACCACAAAGGATAGTGAGCCTTCATTGCCTATCTCCACCGCTCCATTTGCCAAAACATTGACCACTCTGAACGGACCAGACCACCTTGACTTAAGTTTTCCGGGAAAGAGCTTCAATCTAGAATTGTACAACAACACCAATTGACCCTCGACAAATTCCTTAACCCGAATATGCTTATCATGCCACTTCTTCGTTCTCTCCTTATAAATCCGGGCATTTTCATAAGCCTCTAACCTCAGTTCCTCCAACTCTTGCAAGTCAAGTATCCTTTTCTCTCCGGCTCTCGTGAGATCAAAATTTATGCCCTTAATAGCCCAATATGACTTGTACTCGATCTCGACGGGGAGGTGACACGCCTTACCATAAATAAGTTGATATGGCGAAGTTCCTATGGGTGTCTTAAATACAGTCCTGTAAGCCCACAACGCGTCATCCAACTTTGATGACCAATCTTTCCTAGAGGGGCTCACTATCTTCTCTAAAATCCACTTCAACTCCCTATTCGTGACCTCAACTTGCCCACTTGCTTGGGGATGATACGCCGTCGTTACTCGATGCTGGACCCCGTATTTCTTCAACAAAACTTCCAAGGGCTTGTTGCAAAAGTGCGTACCTCTATCACTGATTAACGCCCGTGGAACTCCGAACCTATTGAAAATGTTTTTTTGCAAGAACTTAATCACCACCTTCGAATCATTGGTCGGAGTTGCCACGGCTTCGGCCCACTTGGATACGTAATCCACCGCTACCAAGATATATTGATTCCCATTCGACGGTGGGAAGGGTCCCATGAAATCGATTCCCCAAACATCAAACAGTTCAACTTCCAAAATATGTTTAATTGGCATCTCATCTCTTTTACTAATGTTCCCGGCTCTCTGACAAGCATCACACTCCTTGGAAAATCTGTAAGCATCCTTAAACAACGTTGGCCACCAAAACCCTGACTATAATACCTTAGCTGATGTCTTCTGCCCACTCGAGTGTCCTCCGTATAAGCGCGCATGACATCTACTTAACCCTTCATCAACTTCAACCTCCGGAACACACCTCCTTACTAACCCATCCGAGCAATGTTTGTATACATATGGCTCTTCCCAGTAATAACGCTTCGCTTCTGACAAGAACCTCTGTTTCTGATGGAAATTTATGCCCGGTGGTAAAGCTTTGCACACCATGTGATTCACAATATCTGCGTACCAAGGAACTATAGCATCGGCTGCAAACAGCTCCTCGTCAGGGAAATTCTCAGTAATCTCCTCTATATACTCACCCTCCTTTTCGCCAACTTCTAATCTTGACAAGTGATCGGCAACCAAGTTCTCCGTCCCCTTCTTGTCACGAATTTCAAGATCAAACTCCTGAAGCAATAATATCCATCTAATCAAACGGGGCTTTGAATCCTTCTTAGAAAGGAGATACTTGATTGTTGCGTGGTCCGTGTAGACGATCGTCTTTGAACCTATCAAATAAGAACGAAACTTGTCAAAAGCATGCACAATAGCTAATAATTCTTTCTCAGTAGTAGCATAATTTATTTGTGCATCATTTAAAGTTTTGCTAGAATATGCGATAACATGTAAACGTTTCTCCCTTCGTTGGCCAAGTCGCTCGCATCGCACATTAGCTCAAACGGTAGGGTCCAATCCGGTGCAACCATAATTGGTGCCGAGGTAAGCTCCTTCTTCAACCTGTCAAATGCAAGTAAACAATCATTATCAAACACGAATTCAGCATCTTTTTGTAGTAACTTGCATAAAGGTAAGGTAATCTTTGAAAAGTCCTTGATAAACCGGCGATAGAAACCGGCATGACCAAGGAAACTTCTCACTCCCTTTATATTAGTGGGTGGAGGCAATTTCGCGATCACATCAATCTTGGCTCTATCCACCTCAATGCCTTTTTCTGAAACCTTGTAGCCCAACACTATCCCTTCCCTTACCATGAAGTGGCACTTCTCCCAATTTAGAACAAGATTAGTTTCTTCACATCTCTGCAAAACCTGAGCAAGATTATGCAAACACGAATCGAAAGAAGAACCAAACACAGAAAAGTCATCCATAAAGATTTCCATTGTGCGTTCTATAAAGTCAGAAAAAATGGTCATCATGCATCGTTGAAAAGTAGCCGGGGCGTTACACAACCCAAAAGGCATACGCCTATAAGCAAAGGTACCATAAGGGCAAGTAAATGTACATTTTTCCTGATCCTCTGGAGCTATAGCAATTTGGTTATACCCTGAATACCCATCCAGAAAGCAGTAATAAGAATGTCCGGCTAACCTCTCTAACATCTGATCAATAAAGGAAAATGGAAAGTGATCTTTACGAGTGGCATTGTTCAACTTCCAGTAGTCTATGCAAACTCTCCATCCCGTGACTGTCCTAGTTGGTATTAACTCATTCTTCTCATTTTTAATTACAGTCATTCCCCCTTTCTTGGGCACTACCTGCACAGGGCTAACCCACTTGCTATCCGAGATAGGGTAAATTATCCCGGCATCTAACAGTTTTAGTACCTCAGCCCTAACTACCTCCTTCATGTTTGGGTTCAATCTACGCTGATGTTCTACGGAGGGTTTATGGTTATCTTCCATAAGAATCTTATGCATGCAAATAGATGGGCTAATCCCCTTGATGTCAGAAATAGTCCAACCTATCGCTCGTTTGTGTTCTCTCAAAACCCTCAACAAAGCATCAAGATGTGAATCAGTTAAATCAGAGGCAACTATAACAGGCAATGTTTCAGATCCACCTAAATAAGCATATCTCAAATGATCGGGGAGGGGTTTCAATTCTAAGTTAGGAGCTTTCTCAATAGACGGACGAAGAGTGGGCTTACCTGTACCCAATTCTTCGTATACAAACCTCTTTCGGAATGACACATATGGGGTGGCCTCAAGTGCTTTTGCGTAGGCGGCCAATTCTTCTAGTATGTCTTCCCCTTCAATGCGGTCTTTGAGCCCTCTTAGACAGAGTTCGAGAGGATCTTCGTTGCTAACAGACATCAGTGTATGTTCTTTGATTTCCACCATGTTGCATTGTTCTTCGATTACCGGTCCTTTCATTACCTTGAGCAGGTTAAACTCCACATGTTCATCTCCCACTCGAAGAGTTAGAATGCCACTCTTCACATCAATTAAGGCTCCTGCTATGGCTAAGAAGGGCCTTCCTAAGATAAGTGGCATGTCTTGATCTTCCTCCATCTCCAACACTATGAAGTCTACCGGTAGGTAGAACTTCCCAACTCTGACCAAAACATTTTCTAGAACTCCCGTGGGGTACTTGACTGATCGATCGGCTAGCCCCAGGGAAACTGTAGTCGGCTTCAATGAATTCAGCCCAAGTTTCCTGCAAGCAGATAATGGCATTAAACTCACACTCGCACCAAGATCGCATAAAGCTTTATTAAAGGACAAATTGCCAATTGTGCAAGGAATTGAAAAACTCCCTGGATCCTTAAGCTTCGGAGGAAGCTTATGCTGTAGAATGGCGTTGCACTCCTCAGTAAGTGCTATCGTGGCGTAGTCCTCCAATTTTCTCTTGTTGGAGAGGATCTCTTTCAAGAACTTGACGTATGTGGGCATCTGGGCTAGGGCCTCGGCAAAGGGGATGTTGATATGTAATTCCTTGAAGATACTCAAGAACTTTTCAAACTGTTTTTCCAACCTTTGCTTTTGAAACCTCTGCGGGAACGGAAGTGGTGGCACATACGGTTTGGGTGCCGCTGGTGTCTTTGGCTTGGAAGGGAGCTCAGTTGTCTGTGCTTTCTTCTCCTCTTTCTCGGGCTCAACTACTTTCTTAGACTCCATCTCGGTTTCCTTTTCTCCCCTTATCTCAGTCTCTACCGGCATTGCAGGCCCTTTGTAGGTTGTGCCACTTCGTAGTGTAATGGTCTTGCAATGCTCTTTCGGATTCTCCTCAGGTTTGCTTGGAAGCATGCCTTGGGCTCTAACATGTATTGTATTTGCAAGTTGGCCCATCTGTACCTCCAAATTTTCGTTCTGAACTAGCACCTGTTTTACCTGAGACTCGAGTTTCTGATACCTATCATTCGAGACATTGATGAACTTTTCGAGAGCCGCCTCCCACCCCGGTTTCTGTTCTTGCGGTGGTTGTGGAGGGGGCGTGAATCTCTACTGATTTTGATGTGGTGGCGGTGGATGTGGTCCCTATTGTCTCGGTTGGAAGTGTGGTCTCGGATTTGGGTTTGGGTTTTGAACATTCTGATTGTTTGACCACGAGAAGTGCGGATGATTCTTCCAATCTGGGTTGTAGGTGTTCGAGTATGGGTCATTCGCCGGCTTTTGATTTTGCACGTAATTCACTTGCTCCGGACCAACAACAACCTGTGCACCTGCATTGGTAGAAGGACAAATATCAAACGAATGGGGACCACCACAAATATCACATACTACCTGTACGGCGTTCGATTATGCGACTGTGTTACGTGCTGCAGAAATTGCAAGTCGATCTAGCTTCTGGTTCAGTGCTTCGAATTTGGCATTAAAAGTTGTCACAGTGTCAGTGGTAAGTATGCCCGCTTCAGGTCTAGGTGGAGGAGGATTGCTCCTCTCTTTTGTCCAACTACTATTTGCTGCCATCTTATTCAGAAGTTGCATTCCTTCTTCTTCTGACAGTGCCATAAATGCTCCTCATGCTGCTGCATCGACCATGATTTTCATGTTTTCTGTCATTCCGTTGTAAAAGATTTGTACTAATTGCCATCCTGGAACACGGTGATGTGGGCATTTCCTTTGCAAATCCTTATATCTTTCCCATCCTTCGTACAACGTTTCCCCATCCTGGAACACGGTGATGTGGGCATTTCATCTCTGTACCTCATGGTCTTGTTAGGAGGGTAGAACTTGGCTAAAAAGGCCTTAGAGAGGTCTGCCCATTCTGAAGTGTCTCATTTGACAAAGTCGAAATCCATGTCCTGGCTTTATCCCTTAAGGAGAAGGGAAAAAGCCTAACTCTGATCGCGTCATCTAAAGCATTATGGATCTTAAAAGTTGAGCAAACATCCAAAAAGTAGGACAAATGTGATGCAGGGTCTTCATGTGCTAAGCCCCCAAACGGATTCTGTTGTAAGAGGTTGATGAACCCAGTTTTGATCTCAAAGTTGTTCGCCTCCACGGTGGGGCGAACCAGGTTGTTCTGGATTAGGCCGATGTTAGGAATGGCATAATCCTGAAGTGTGGTTGGTGGATCGTTATTGGGTTGAGCCATTGGAATTGGGTCTACTTCCTGCTTCTTTTCCTTTCTTCGCCTCGTTCGATTCGCCCGACAAGTCCTCTCAATTTCAGGGTCGTAAGGCAAAGGTTCCAAGCCTTGCGATCGTCGCATACACTAGCTACCTGTAATTGGGAAAAACTCGTGGTCAAATTCAACGCACTTCAAAAAGAAATCAAGCAGAAAGGGTGGTCTAAAGCACCAGAAAAAGTCAATAAAGTAATATTGATTTAAACGCCTTCCCCGGCAACGGCGCCAAAAACTTGATAGACAAATCTTGAACCCAAGTGTAAGTTCTAATTTCGATTGCAACACTTAAGGTATCGTATCCACAGGGAAGGTAAATCAACAACCACTTCTATGACTACTTCTAATCTAGAGACCGAACAAAGATCGACAGAGTTGTACTATACTACTATGACAAAAATTAAATCAAGTAATGACTAATTAACCACACTAACTAACGACTCAAATCGAGAATAAATCACTTAGCTAAAGTAGGTTGGGGAGTAAACCATATGCCCTTCAGTGCTTAAATCAATGCTCAAATATGTAGGAATGATTCTTCAACCTAATCACAAATTTATACCTAGCTTCTTTCAAAGTCTAGATGTCTAATTAATCAAGCCAAGTATTGTTCTCACAATCACTTAGTAACTTGATTAATCGATTCACACAAGATTAGTGTATTTAAAACCTAGCGGCTTTGCATGGAATTCTAAATACGCGTTGTAAAAATTAGGGTTAAATTTCTTTAAGCCAAAAAGCCTAAGTTAAAGAAAACAATCTCAATTATCCTCAATCTCTCGATTATCGGATAATTTACGATATGTTAATGGATGGCCAGTCCACACACATTCTATTTAAATCCGTTTTCCTAACAAAGAATCATACACTTTAACTCAAGCATTAACTCAAACACCTTAGATGCATAATCCTTACCCCCTAACCCTAGGGGATTAGTTCCTCATAGTAGAATCAAAACTCATTAAAATCAAAGGAATTGCATTCAAAACATTCATGCCTAACATAAACATCAAAACGAAACTAATAATTCTAGAAATTCTAACTTAATTATCAAAATAAATTTAAAACAATTAAACTAATTATACTAAATCTCAATTAACAAAAACTAAAGATTGAGGAATTAGTTTGAATAGAAAAGCAGTAAATAAAACCAAATTGATAAAGTCTTGTGTTTGAATTGAAGCTTCAACTCTAGGTCTTCGTGTTTCCTCCGCCCTAAATGTCCTCTTGAACTTCTGGGAAGGTATCCGTCCAAAAAGCTCTCTAATTCCACCTCAAAACCGTGCTTAAATAGAATTCCTAACCAGCTCCGCATCGTGACACGGCTGTGAAGTGCCCATGCACAAAAATGTGACACGCCCGTGTCATATATAAAAAACGTACTCGCGCTTTCTTCTTGACACGGGGGTGTCAAAGATTGTTCTTCTGAATAACACGGGGGTGCAAGATTATCCGAGCCTCTCTGTACCTAGACACGGGGGTGTCTCAAATTGCTCTACATTGGTGACACGGGCGTGTCACCTTCTGAAATCCGTGGGTCACTTCTGTACTGAGACACGGGGGTGTCTCAGTTTACTCTTCCAAGGGGGCACGGGCGTGTCCCCTAGAATTTCTCGTTTTTTGCCCGTTTTTCGCATGGTTTTGCTTCTACTTCGTTTCTTCAACTCCAAGGTGAAATGTACCTAAAAGGGAGCTCAAATCGCATTATAAACTCTTAAAATGACTTGAATTTAACTCAAATTGCCCTACAAATCCATACAAAAACCCGATACATCACCCAATAATCCGACCCAAACCCGGTATAGAGCAGCACAAAGGGGGTGAGATTTCTTCTTATATACAACCGACACACAAAATAGGGTGAGAGATTTCTTCTGATATACAACCAACACATAAAGCAAAAACCAATTTTCTCACTAAAACAATTCTGATGGCAATTTCTCTATGATTCTAGTTCCTCATCCTACCTCAAAGGCTCCTGCAACCCGTTCTTCATCTCCGCCACCACCCATGCCTTCACAGACGGCAGCACTTCCGCATTCCTAGCGCCGCCGCTGCGTGCCGCCGAAGGCTCAAACATCCCCCAGCTCTTTCGCCACCATCCTCTACAACATCGACTTCTAAGAATTCTCCATAGCCACCGTTTTTTTTAGCAAAAGAGACGATGAGAAAAGATTTCACATTTTGTGTCATGATCTGCAAGATTGGAGGTGTGTTTAAGGAAGAACAGGGGATCAAGGGCCTTGCTTGGAAATGGATGAAGTATTTTGGCCCGGGAATTTGAAGGGCAAGATGACATCATTTTACGTATTACGTTTCTTTAATGAAGGCGTGAGCCATTGTTATTACGTTTTTTCTTACTTTTGGCCCCTTATGCGTTGAGTATGTAATTAAGGTAGGATTAATTAGTTATTATATCCGTTTAGTCTGTTAATACTGCTGTTTGGGAAAAAGACAGAGTTTGTTTCCCTCTTTTGTACTGCCTGCTGCTAATTAGTCATCAAAACGGCTTGAGGGATCTCTGAATCTGAGAATGGATAAGTTGTTGAAGCTGCTTAGGGGCAAGAACTCACCACCTGCTTTTCCTGCTAGCACTACACCGCCATATTATGCGGATATTACAGCGGGACATGGAGTCAGATCTGGATCCGGGACTCCTAGAATGAACAACGCATCGGCCATCAACCAGAGCATGATGAAACAGAGGGTGGACGCTGGGATCGTGCCTCCTCCGGGTTTCTGACCTATAGATTCAACAGGTAACAACACTCTTAAGGGCAAGTTTGATTTTCCGAGATTTAACGGAGAAGAACCTAGGAGCTGGTTGCGAAAGTGTCATAAGCATTTCTTGTTTAACCAAACTAATGATTATGAAAAAATTATGACGGCGGCTATGCATATGGAAGGGCTAGCTGATAGTTGGTACCTGGATTACATAGAGGGAACGGAAAGTATGGGATGGAACATGTTCTCTGAGTTGGTTCTGCAAAGGTTCTCAAAACAGGATGAACAGAACCTCGTGGGGCAATTTAATAAGCTAAGACAGGGGAAGAGTGTTGAGGAGTACACTGTGAAGTTCGAGGAGCTGAAGGCGTTTATGATAAACAATAATAGAGCTCTGACCGAGGATTATTTTATCAAGAGCTATGTTAGTGGGTTAGGGGAAGAAATCAGTCAAATGGTGGAGATGTTGAACCCACATATATTGACTTATGCCATCCAACTGGCTAAGAAACAAGAAAGTTTGCTGGAAACCATGCAAAAGGGGGCTAAGATGCAACATAAGAGTTGGAATGCTAAGTACAGTGGGTCTGAACAGAGTGGGAAGAAGAATTACAGTGTGGGGAATGAAAAGCAATTACCTGTGAAGAGGCTCACCGGGGAGGAGATGGAAGTTAGAAGGAAGAAGGGTTTATGCTTTAACTGTGATGAGCCCTATCACATTGGGCATAAGTGTAAAAAACTCTTTGTCATTGTGGGGAAAGAAATTGGGGAGAAGGATGCTGAGATACCTGTCATTGAGTTACAAGATGCTGAAGTAGAGGAGTATCACATATCTTTTAATGCATTAGTGGGACAGGCAGCTCCTGATACAATCAAAATGGAAGGCAAGGTGTTGGGCCATACTATTTCTATCCTCATAGATTCAGGGAGTACCCACTCCTTCTTAGACCCTGAGACAGCTGGAAAATTGAATTGTGAAATTGAGTGCACCAGTCCCTTGATGGTAACTATTGCAGATGGAGGGCAAATTAGTTGCAATGGGAGGTGTAATGGGTTTCAGTGGCAAATGGGAGGTTGTTTCTTTAAAACTGGAGTAAGATTACTAAAACTTGGAGGTTGTGATATGGTTATTGGGGTGGACTTCTTGAGGAAACTGGGTCCGGTGACTTCTGATTTTGATAACCAAACCTTGCAGTTTAAACAGAAGGGTAGGATTATTACATTACAAGGGAAGAAGGGGGAAGTACATTTGAGAATGATTACTGGAAAAAGGCTGCAGAAATTCTTTAAGAAGAAGGGAAAGAAGGAGACAGTGTGCTTGTGTATGCTGACAGCAGTGCAACAAACTACAGAGGGGGTAATGGGAGGTGAAATCCAAACTTTGCTTACTAAATACCAATCTGTTTTTGAGGAACCAATGAGTTTACCACCAGTGAGGTCACATGATCACCAGATTGTATTGAATGAGGGATCTGGGACTTTCAAGCAATAGCCCTATAGATACCCTCATCTGCAGAGAAATGAAATTGAGAGATTGATTGCTGAGATGCTGAAGAGTGGGATAATACAGTCCAGTACCAGCCCCTACTCATCTCCTGTCTTGCTTATGAAGAAGAAGGATAGCACTTGGAGGTTCAGTGTGGATTACAGGAAGTTAAACTCATTGACAGTTAAATACAGTTATCCCATTCCTTTAATAGATGAGTTGTTAGATGAGTTGGGAGGAGCTACTTGTTTTTCTAAGATAGATCTAAGGTCTGGATACCATCAGATCAGAGTAGCTACTAAAGATATCCCAAAAACTGCATTTATTACTTCCTCAGCCTATTTGAATTTAAAGTGATGCCTTTTGGCCTCACTAATGCCCCTGCAACTTTTCAATCCCTCATGAATTCAGTGTTCCAGGCCCATTTGAGACACTTTGTGCTGGTTTTCTTTGATGACATATTGGTGTACAGCAAGAATTTAGAAGAGCACTACAGTCATTTGGAGACAGTGTTCAAGGTACTGGAAGAGCATCAATTGTATGCAAAAATGTCAAAATGCAGTTTTGGGCATGATTCAGTGGAGTACTTGGGACACATCATCTCCAAGGAGGGAGTGAAGGCAGATCCGAGTAAGATAGAAGCTTTGGTTAATTGGCCAAAACCAACCACAGTGAAGGGATTGAGAGGGTTCTTAGGCCTCACTGAGTATTACAGGAAATTTGTGAGAAATTATGGGGTAATAGCAAAACCATTGACTGCTATGACCAAGAAAGGAAAGTTTGCTTGGAACACAGAGTTAATTGAGGCTTTTGAACAATTAAAGAAGGCTATGACAGAAGTACCAGTGTTAGCTCTTCCTGATTTCAAGAAGAGATTCATATTGGAGACTGATGCTTGTTATAATGGTTTGGGGGCAATACTGATGCAAGATAAGCATCCCATTGCTTATTTCAGTAAATCATTGGGGCCTAGGTCTCTTGGGTTATCAGTTTATGAAAAGGAAATGATGGTTATCATTCAAGCAGTTGACAAGTGGAGGAATTACTTGCTTCATGATACCTTCACTATCAAAACTGATCAGTGTAGTTTGAAGTACTTACTGAATCAGAAAATTTCCACCCCCCCTTCAACACAAATACCTCACTAAGCTCTTGGGGTATAATTACACCATTGAGTATAAACAAGGGAAAGAGAATAAAGCAGCAGATGTTTTATCCAGGAAGGGAATAGAAGATGGTGAATGCCAAGCACTGACAGTACTACAGCCTAAGTGGATGGAGGAATTGCTGGGGAGCTATGAGGGGGATGAACTGGTGCAAGAAGTATTGTTGGAAAGTGTTACCATGCCTTATAATGTCTCCATATATGCTGTCAGAGATGGAATTGTGAGGTGTAAGGGAAGGTTATATGTTGGGAATGGGGGAAACTTGAAGAGGCAGATTACTGAATATGTTCACACATCCCATGTTGGAGGGCATTCAGGTATTCAAGCTACTTTACAGAGGCTGCAAACCTCTTTCATGTGGCCTAACATGAAGCAAACTATGAAAGAAGTGGTGGAACAATGTGAAACATGTCAGTTGTGTAAGCACAAGTCTGGGCAGGAGTTTGGTTTATTACAACCACTACCAATTCCAGAACAGGCCTGGCAACAAATCACTATGGATTTCATTGAGCAGTTGCCTAATTCTGAGGGTAAGAGTGTGATTTGGGTGGTAGTGGACAGATTGACAAAGTATGCACACTTCACAGCTTTGTCTCACCCTTATACTGCTTCTGCATTGGCAAAGATCTTTATATCAACCATATACAAGTTGCATGGGCTACCCAGTGGGATAGTGTCAGATAGAGATCCAATATTCACTAGCCAATTTTGGGTTGAACTGATGAAAGCTCTGGAGATACAACAACATCTCAGCACTGCATATCACCCTCAGACAGATGGCCAAACTGAGAGGGTGAACCAATGTCTGGAAAATTACTTGAGGTGTATGTGCAGCAAATACCCCAAGAAATGGTCACAATGGTTGGGAATGGCCAAGTTATGGTACAATACTAACTACCATTCATCTCTTAAGATGACCCCATTTGAAGCACTTTATGGTTACAAGCCAAAGATACTAGTTACAGATTCATACATGCAGCCTATCACGGCCAGAATGGAGGAATTTTTGGAGGAGAAACAAAGGCTACAGAGTATCTTAAAGGGGCATCTTACTGTGGCTCAGAATAGGATGAAACAGATGGCAGATAAACACCGGGGGAGAAACATTTCAAGGTGGGAGATTTTGCATATCTCAACCTAAAGCCCTATAGACAAACAACTATCAGGAGTCACAGAGTTTGGAAGTTGAGTCCAAAGTTTACTGGTCCATTCGAAATTATTGAAAAGGTGGGGGAGGTTGCCTACAAATTGAAGTTACCCATTGGGGCAAAAATACATCCGGTGTTTCATGTATCCCTACTCAAACCTAAGGTTGGGGAGAAAGATAAGGTGGTACCTGAATTGCCTCTTTTTGATGAGGAGCATCAAGTGCTTTTACAACCAGTAGGGATTAAGGCAAGAAGAATGGTTAAGAGAGGGAATGTTACTGTTCCACAGATTCTTGTGCAGTGGGCCTATCTTCCAGAGAATGAGTCCACTTGGGAAGACTTCTATACCATCATACAACAGTTTCCTCAGCTTGAGTCTTGGGGACAAGACTCACAAAAAGGGGGGAGCAATGTCATGATCTGCAAGATTGGAGGTGTGTTTAAGGAAGAACAGGGGATCAAGGGCCTTGCTTGGAAATGGATGAAGTGTTTTGGCGCGGGAATTTGAAGGGCAAGACGACATCGTTTTACGTATTACGTTTCTTTAATGAAGGCGTGAGCCATTGTTATTACGTTTTTCCTTACTTTTGGCACCTTATGCGTTGAGTATGTAATTAAGGCAGGATTAATTAGTTATTATGTCCGTTTAGTCTGTTAATACTGCTGTTTGGGAAAAAGACAGAGTTTGTTTCCCTCTTTTGTACTGCCTGCTGCTACTTTCTGGGCAAGAAATGGAATGAATGGTGCTCTGCTTCATCGTACAACTTTTCTCCCTCTTTTTCTGAAATTTCTGACTATTTCTCTCTCCCTCATTACTTCTTGTTGTGCTAAAGAATTAATTCACTTTATTACCCGGATTTGTGTGGTTCCATTCACTGTTCTATTGAGAGTTTTGGAGCCAAACGTAACATTTTGGGTCAGGAACAAAGAAACGGCGTTGTTGTCTGAGTAAGCCTAGGGTTTTCGTTTTAATGGATGGAAAAAAGGCTTTTGTTAGTGGCTAATTGAGAATGAAAATTTATTTTTAATTATGGAACTGGGCCGAGCAAAGTGGACTTTTAGTGGGGAATATTATTTCTGCTAATTTTTGGACAAGTTTAAGACCTAATATGAATTGATGTATAATTTTTATATTTTATTTTAATTTTTATCGGGTCATTTCAGGTCAACTCAGGTTGACCTGAACCCGACCTGATTTTCACTTTTCTCTTCGGGTTGTTTTTCGGGTCCGACCCGATTGGACCCGAACCCAAAAACCCCTAACCCTAACCTGATTTTTTATCAGGTGGGTCAGGTCGGGTTATCGGGTCGTGTCAAGTTTTGACACCCCTGCGCATGGAAGTGATTAATTAATCAAGTGCTGCAGAATGTTGACCGAGTTGATTGATTTATATTGTTTGTTTTCAAAGACAAAAGTTTGCAACTTCTTGGTAAGATCAACGCTGCTTTAGTTGGTTTCTCAACGGCCGGAAAGCAGCTTCTCTATGATTTGTTTTATGTATTGGTTTCATGAATGATGATTTATTCTTTCATGGGCGTGTTTTAATATTGCCTCTCCAGCTTTTTGGGGCGACTTTAGCGATAGTTTGGCTAAACGATTGAGAATGTTCAAAATATCCAGAAGCAAATGTGCTATCTATCATATTATCGGAAATTGAGCAGAACAATTCATTCGTTTTAGTTTTTTTTTTTTTTTTTTTAATTTAAACACACACACCCCAAGTGACCAGAGGGATTCGAACCTGAGTCATTGCCTTCAAGAAAGAACCTTCAAACCACTTGGCCAACCTCTGTTAGCGAATTCATTCGTTTTAGTTGAATATTATGGGTTTGGATCCTAAATTTAGGAAAGTTTTAGTTCTAATTCGATTCACCTAAGCCCAACCAATATAAAAGATAAGAGTATTATACTTGTCCTTTCTTTTTTTTTTTCAAACACACACATCTCCAAGTGGTCAGAAGAATTTAAATTTGGGTGCCCGCAAGGGTAGCTCAGTTGGTTCTGGAGGGGCAGATTTGCGACAAGGAGCAAGGTTCGATTCGCATAGGCTGCAGTGTGGGAGCTTTATTCTTTAGTCCAATTTGGGCTTTGAGAGTGGGCTACTTGTAGACCTAGTGAGGAGCACACCTCCCCCTTAACGGGCCGCTGAGTACCTGATTTACCTCCTCCCACTTGCTTCGTTGGGCCGGGGTGTGGGGGGCCCTTAAGGTTGGGGATTCAACCTTTGCGACAAGAATTTAAATTTGAGTCATTATCTTAGAGAAATAACCCTTTAACCACTTGGACCAACCAACCCCCACTACAAAAAAACTGTCGAATTTCGACGGGCAAATTCCGACGGGATTTTCGGAAATCCAGTCGGTTTTCCGTTGGAAAAGCTGATTTTCGACGGAAAACCGACGGGATGGCGCCCGTTGGAAAATACATCGTCGGAATTGGATCCCGACAAGTCCGTTCCGTCGGTTTTCAGTTGGAAATATATTTCCAACGGGATTCCGACGGGCAAATAATTTTTTCCAACAAAATAATTTCCAACGGAAAACCAACGGCCAACCGGAAACGAGCTACACCAACACCTCGGACGAGCCAAGGACCGAGCTCAAGCTCAGCGAGCCAACCAACGTGAGAATTTAATTCTCGCGATAATTGCGCACGCAGAGATCCGAACTCGGGTCTCCAAGGAAGAATGGTGACTCCCTTACCAACTTGGACAACTTACTTCTTATTAATATTATGTCAATAAATATATTTATACACTTATTTCAATTAATTATTTAAATACTTTTTTGTTATTAATTTAAAATATAAAATTTTAAATATATAATTATTGGAATTAAATATAATCATATTTATTGAGATATTATATAAAAATTTCTAGCTTATATACTTTTGTGTTTTAATTATAATAAATATACTTAAAATTATATCAAATATTATTGTAGATGAACAAATAAACTTTATATTATTAAATTAATTTACTATTTTGAAAATATCATAAATTTAATTTCAAAGTTAAATAGTTAAATTAATTAATATTATAATGCTTATTTTCTCAACAAATCATGTAGCGACACGTGGCGTATTGTATGATATTATCTCTTTAAAAATAAAAATATAAAGAGATAAATATTCATGTGATATTATCTCTTTAAAAAAATAATAAAATATTAAAGAGATCAAGCTATATAAAGGCGTTCTTCCCCAAAGTTATCAAATCAAGGCGTTTGATCCGTTATTAAGACATTATACCGACGAATCGACGTTATAGTCAAGCTAAATCCACGGAGTTACCGAAGTGTTCAAAGGCGTTATTGGCGAAATTCTCCAAAATCTAGCGTTTGATTCGTAAATAAGTCGAATGACCTACGGATTAACGTTACTAAAAGCAAAATCTGAAGTTGAAGAAGATCAAACCAATTAATAAAAGTTGAATAAGTTGAAGAAGATCGAAAATTGAAGATCCACTTTGATATCAAAGTCAATAAACGCGAATTATTAGTGCAAACAATTTATATTAATAATTTATAATTTGGATATTATATGATTTTTAAATATATAATTATTTGTATTAATTATAATCGGATTTTTCTAATTAAATTTGATTGAAAAATTCCAACGGAAAACCGACTGAAAATCAACGGAATTGTTATTTCATTGAAATTCCGACGGAAAACCGACGGGATTTTCCCGTCGGAATATTTATTTCATTGAAATTCCGACGGGAAAATCACGTCAGTATTTTTTTTAATTAAGAATAAAATAACCGACGGGATTTTCCCGTCGGTTTTCCGTTGGAATATTTATTTCATTGAAATTCCGACGGAGAACCGATGGGAAAATCCCGTCGGTATATTTGGCGCAATTTTTTTAGAATTGCACCAAATTTTCCGACGGAATTCCGTTGGAATTTTTGGCACGATTTTTTTAAAAATTCCGTCAATTTTTTCGACGGAATTCCGACGGGTTTTCCAATTTTGTTTGGCCGTGGGAATTCCGTTGGAATTTCGTTGGTTTTTTCCCGTCGGTTTTCGATTGTTTTCTTGTAGTGCCCTGTTGGGGTATTATACTTGTTATTTGATTTGTCACTCTTCTTAAATTTTTCACAAACCACACGATAAGTGTAAACTACTCGCCCCCTCATTATATAGATTTAGTCGAGTCAGACTCAAATAATAATTACCCTAACTTTAGATATGAAATAGTTTTAAATCTTTTGATCAATTATCCCACTTTTTGATGTGTATACATTTCACTGAAAGAACTAGTTATTATAGTGGGTAGATATGATC
Source organism: Lantana camara (assembly GCA_037501455.1). NCBI lineage: Eukaryota > Viridiplantae > Streptophyta > Magnoliopsida > Lamiales > Verbenaceae > Lantana > Lantana camara. The sequence continues at coordinate 19,536,411 of CM074855.1, read as the reverse complement.
TAGACCCCAAATACCACTAATAGGTGGTTTAATTTATCTGTTTAGTATTCCGTTAGCATAATGAAATATCTTGTAACCGAATCTCTTAAAAACAATTACTATTAACAGCGAAATATAGTCTGATCAGATGCAAACTCAAAATAATTGATATACAAAACCAAAAAATTACCCTTGCTATATAATGAATTAGCATATTTAAATAAAAGCTACAAAGTCCTACTTTTATCTTTAGACGAAGTCATGAAGACTTTGATAACGGCCGAGTGATTAGCAAGGATTAATAAACAGTAAAAAGCAGCACTAAACATATATAATTTTGGGGGAATGATGGCTAATGACTAGACATCCATAACAAAGGGAATCATTACCTGTGGAGTGAGCTTAGTAGAGATGCTTCTGTCCCAGACTACAACTAACTATGATGTACGGATACTTCTAAAAATATCATTTTGTCGTGTCGTATCATACCGTGTCATGTCGGACACTCGTGTCCGACACCGTATCCGACACTCCTTACGTGGAAAATTCAAGAAAAAATCCGTGTCGCCGTATCCGTGTCGTGTCGTGTCCGTGTCCGTATCCGTGCATCATAGACAACTAATAATCAAACATATTTATTCTGTTGTTCTTATTTTAAAGCATTATTTTGTACTTGATTCTGAACTGGCCCTATTCCTTTTCATTTAGTCCATCTAGGCCTCAGCCTGGACTAAAATAATTAATTACTGTGAATATATGGGCTTCAAGCCCATTTAACTTCTAATTTACGAAAGAGCAGAAAGTCAAAGAGTCGGATTCGGACCGGATCAGGAGATTTCGGATCATAATCCAATAACAGAATTTGATAACCGGATTCGAATCCGAGTCCTATAGGATTCGGATTCATTATTTTTAAATCCATACATAATCTGGTCGGATCAGAACCGATAAAAGATCCGACCCGATTAGTAATAAAATTCATTTTCTCATAAAACAAATTTGATAAAAAGAAATAAATGTAATTACATAATATTTAATAAATAACGGTTATGATGGGTCTGGGAATGGATGGGTCCGAATCCGATCACTTTATGATTTGTATTTTGTGGAGGAAACCACCGGAAGTTCGCCGGAGACGAGAAAGGGGTTCAACCTGTTGGGACAAGCACAAGGGAGGTCAGAAGGCCAAACTGGGGGAACTGGGGGTGATACCCAGTTTGGCTCTCCGACGCTCAAGTCAGTTCAGTGTATGAAGAAATGTAAGTTCAGTCACAGTTGCAGAAGTGAAGAAAGCTTACCCATGTAGAAGATGACTTTGGCTATTTATAGTTGAGGGTCAAGGGCCCTTTGGTCATTTGCCTCAAGTGGTCCTGGCCGCCCTAACACGTGGCGCTGTGAGATAGAAACCTAGGAGGAATCTTCTGCAAAAGCGGCCAAAAGTTAGTGCTGGCAACAGTGGCAGGTGCGCGGGCAGGTACGTTGTGTCAGAGAGCCATGTGGGCGGTTGGTAACGAGGGCTTGAGAGCGCGCTCGTGTCAACCTGGAGTACTGGAAGCCAAGACATCCGCTGAGGGGAACGAAGGCTTCAGTTCAAATGACGAGCCGACAGGGGAGGCCACTCTGAGGGAGTGTGACGCTCGAAGAGGGCTCCATTGGCACGTGGGTGTACTGATCCTTAAGTATGTAGGACGCTCGTTGGAGCGACAGCGCTCGTGGGGCTTAACTCCAGAAGAAGGATTGCGCTCGAGGAGCTTAGCGCTCGTGTGCTGATGGGTGTAGCCTTGGGGAGACAGATGTCATCATCTTGGTGATGCCACGTGTCCTGATGTGGGACAATCATATTTTGACCCCATCATTTTGCCCCCCAATTCTGTAGTCCTTAGTGATAAGGACTGTAGAATTTTGACACGTCCAATCTCTAGCATATAGCGCTCGTATAGGGCTTGGCGTGTTGAGCAATTTTTCCTCTGAATGCGCCATTAATGCGGTATCTTCGATTGACCGTTCGTATCACTTCTGCATTAAATGCTGTACTATTCTGAAGCACTCGGAGCGTCAGAGCATTAAATGCGGGTGCGCGTGGGGCGCGTGAGCATTGGGAAGCATGTGCCGGTTCCATAAAGTGGGCGGTTTCCTAGGCGGGAAATGATTACCATTTTGAATTTATTGCCGAAAACGGTACCAACTTCCATCCCTATAAATACGGGATTCTGAAATCTCCATACTCTTTACGCATTCAAAACTCTCAAGCATCCCTTGCAAAGAAAATTCTCTCGCATTCCAGTTCTTAGAGCATCTTCAACCTCTTCTCCAGCTTTCTTCAGAAACTTTCAAGGTAAATTTTCAGTGTAGTTTTCTAACCTTGCTGACCGTAGATTCGGACTTTAGGATTTCGTAATCCCTTAGATTTTCGCCTTTCTGAACCCTAATCTCCTTCCAAGAAAACTCCCAAATCCCAATTTCTGCCATGGCCGACCAGCACATTGAGGAGTTTGCCCGTGAAATCCAAGAGATGGCCACTGAAAGTTCTTCTTCCCACGATTCCCCCGGAGATGAAGAGTTGGGGGCGGCAGTGATGGCTATGGAGGATAGAAACCCCGGCGGGACGGATCCTATCTTTGAGGAGATGGATCTGGTGATGGAGGCAGAAAGACAAGGAGTCACCCTCCCCATAACTCAAAGTGCTACGCATCCCCACCGCCATGCCGTGACCGTGGCCGTTGCAAACCCGCTTCCAGTGGCGGAAGCCATAACCGGGCCTTCAGAAAGGGCCCGTGATAAGGGCAAAAGTAAGAAAACCCAAAAATCCAAAGGACCCAACGAGGGCGAAGGGTCAGGCTACCAAGCTACCGAGCGCACGCCGGATGAGACTCCCAGTACAGTAACTGTGGGAGATGTGAAAACAATGATGGCACCCATCTACTGGGACGAGCGGTATACCTGGAGAATTCCCCAAAGCCACGAGCGGGCGAATAATCCGCCTCCTGGAGAAATGGCGGTGTATGTAGACACAGTGAGCTCTGGGGGTTTGAGGTTCCCTATCTCGGTTTCCATGGCTCACTTGCTGAATGGCCTGGGCTTGTGTCCATCACAAATTGTGCCCAACGGCTTGGCCCTTCTAACCTGCTTCATAATTCTGATGAGGAGCATGGGTCACGAGCCCTTCCTACGGAACTTCAACGCCCTATTCCAAGTGGTCAGTTCATCCCGCTCATCCCCCGAGGCCGGTTTCTACTACGTTCAAGCAAAGGCCCACATGAAGCTGATCAACTCGCCCTCGAGTACTTATGGCCCTGACTGGAAGGAGAAATTTATCTTCGTCAAGGCTCCAACCGAAGAGGGCTTTGGGGTGATCACAGAATGGGGCTCGTACTCAAAAAGCCGTTTGCCACCCTCACTTCCTAGAGATTGGGCCAAAAGCCTGGCAACAACCCTGAGGGACGAGGGTCACCTTATACAAGCGAAGGACTGGATAGATGATGCAGAACTCATGTTCTTGTGTGGTCTTTCCAACGACCCTTACTTCCTTGACAACCCTCCGGCTCGTGACATAGAGAGAGACGGTTAGATTCTTAGGGCACTAACTTTAGATAGGAATAGATACTAACTTCTTTTTTGCGCTTGTAACTCGCACATAACAATTCTTGTTCAAGGATTTATAACCCTTGTATTTCCTTCTTGCAGGAGCCGCTATACTTGAAATGGCTGGTGGAATCAGACAAGCAGCCCGTTTTGCCCATGCAAACAGAAACCAAGCCCCACAGGGGGATCAGCAGCGAGAACAACAGCGACCCCGTAACCGTAACAACCGCGGGGACGCTCGTGGCGGCGCGAGTTCGAGCGCCCAACCTGAGGTGCAACCCCCTCGTGGACGAGGGGAACGCAGAGTGGTCAGCAGGGAGACCAGAGGGCGGTCTTCTTCAGAAAGAGCAGGCGATGCTCAACCTCCCATCCCTGCAGAACAGGCGAGGCCAGTAACCACTCTGGCGATTACCGAGGCTCCCCCAAGCTCGAGCGCAAATAGGCCTTCCCGGAAGAGGAAGAGGATGCCCGACTCTGCTGCCATTAAGGGCAAGGGCAAACAGGTAGTTGAGGGCCCTCGGGGCGAAGGAGAAACTTCCTCCTCAGAGGAGGAACATGCATGGGAATTCCCCCGACGAGGGGATAAGGATTTTTCGGGTGCCACCGACGGGGGGCCAGTTTTGCTGAGGCCCGGCTCTGTCGCCCAAACTGTCACCTGGAACCTTTTCGATAGAGCCCAATTCTCGGCAGACCACCGGCACCTCTACAACGAGTCTGTGGAGAAAGTGACTCTCGATGCGGCCCACGCCCTAATTTCTGTAAGTAACCATTCCTTGCACTCTTTATCTTCTGTAAACCACCATTTTCTGGCTAACACCTCTCCTCTCGATTACGCAGCAAGTTCTTCCCCGGCTCAAAAACGTGCAAATGCGAGCCTCCGTCTACGCCGAGCGCAAGGCCAAGTACAAGAAGATGGCCCGCTCGAATGACCCGGCTCAAATCCAAGCGGAGTTGAATACTGAGATTGCCAAGTATGAATCCCTCAAGGGTTTGTACGAAGTGTCGGAGGAAGAGCTGTCAAAGCTGAAGGAGGACTTCGTGGCTGTGGACGGCGCTCGAATTAATTTGGGCAACCAGCTGGCCCAGGCTAACGAGCGGTGCAAAAAGGCAGAGGCGGAACGGGAAAGTTGGAGGACGAGGGCTCTGGAGGCGGAGAGGAAGTTTGCTGACACCATGAATGAGTGGCCTCGGAGCATGGAGCGTGCAAACAAGGAGGCCTTAATCAGATTCTGCCATTCGAAGGCCTTTAACTTTGCTGCTTCCCTGCATTATTTGGAGGAAGCTCAGAAGGCTTTCAACTTGGCCATCGATCAGGGCATACACAAGGGGCTAACCAATCCTGCCATGAAGGAGGCCGAGGGCACGGGGCTCATGTTCAATGAGCGCTGCGAGGAGGAAGATGACGAGGGGGATAACCCCGCGGATTCCATTGCAGAGCCAGAGTATGAGTTTCTGGTTAAGCTCCTTCAGGATGAGTATATGGACGCTCATCCGGCGGGTAATGCTGCCCCACCCATTCCAAACGACGATCCTGAGGATGAGCCCCAAGTGCCTATCTTGGAGGAGGCCCCGATCCCAATTGCTGAAGGTGTCAACGCTCCCGCTCCAGATGATCATGAGCCCAACGACCCGCAAGCCCATCAACAAGAGCCTGAGGGCCCAGTCCATGGCCCAGTTCATGGCCCAATCCTGGTGATTGTTGATGAGGACATCGCTCCAGCTGCTTGAAGCTTTCCCTTTATCAATTCCTTCTGTATTTGCCTGTTTTTCTGCTTTTCTGCCATTTTCTTCTTTTGGGACAATATTTCCTGGGCCTTTGAGCCCTTTGCTTTGTAATAATTTTTGCAACAATGAATGAATATTCCTTTTTCATGCCTTTGTTCTTCAGTTTCTTTATATAACAATACTGTGTAGCATTTTCCGTGAATGTTTTATTCCTTTGATGCGATGAAAATTTGCCTAAGTCTTGAGCGATCGTGGGGGTCTTATTGTGAGATTGCCCCCCACTCCAGACTTGTATAAATTTTGTTTTTGCTCATGAAAATTTGTCTACGTCTTGAGCGGTCGTGAGGGTCTTATAGTGAGATTGCCCCCCCGCTCAGGACTTGTATAAATTTTTGCCTTTGTAAATCTATCTTGAAAATTTGTCTAAGTCTTGAGCGGTCGTGAAGGTCTTATAGTGAGATTGCCCCCCACTCAAGACTTGTATAAATTTCTGTCTTTGCTCTTGAAAATTTGTTTAAGTCTTGAGCGCTCGTGAGGGTCTTATGGTGAGATTGCCCCCCCCCCCCCACCCAAGACTTGTATAAATTTCTGTTTTGGGGGAATTTGTTTAAGTCTTGAGCGCTCGTGAGGGTCTTATGGTGAGATTGCCCCCCCCCCCCACTCAAGACTTGTATAAATTTCTGTTTTGGGGGAATTTGGCCAAGTCTTGAGTGGTCGTGAGGGTCTTACTGAGTGGTTGCCCTCGTTCAAGACTTGTGCAGTTCCTGCTTGATTATGAGGCCGTCGTTCAAGCGCTCTGGCTCTTGTCGTATTTGCTTAGCAGGAAATCCCGTTTTCGAGCGCGAGGCGTTTTTTAGAAATAGCCAAGGCCTACTAGGATTTGCTCTTGTAGGAGATCCCGTTTTCGAGCGCAAGGCGTTTTAAGAAACAGCCAAGGCCTACTAGGATTTTCTTCATAACCTTCTTCCGATTCGCCTAATTGGTTGTGAGCGTAACCAGTCTATCCTTATGAGGGCGTCCCCCCATGCGGAGTAGAGTGCTGGCCAGCGTAACCCATAAGAGATAACAGCATTCATATTGGAATGGGTTGCCGACCACGCTCGCGAAGACGAGGGACGTGGGACTTATCCATTCAAGCAACCAAAGAAACAGGAATATTAAGGAAATTAAAAAGATTATGTTACCTTTTACTTTGATTTGAAGTACATAGAACCCGTCAACGAGGGTTGTTACATCAAAGTTTGCAGAGAGCTTTTAAACATAAAACCGTCGGAGGTTACATGCGTTCCAAGGGCGAGGCAAGCGCTCACCTTGAAGTGTCTCCAGGGTGTAAGTGTTGTTAGCTCTGAGTTGCACAACCTTGAATGGGCCTTCCCAATTGGGGTCCAATTTTCCCACGTGCTTGGATACTTCCACTTTCTTCAAAACCCAGTCTCCCAACTGAAAAGTTCTTTCCTTTACACGCTTGTTGTATTGCTGGGCCACAGAGGCTTTATAATGGTGTATCTTAGCCCATGCTTTGTCTCTTCTTTCGTCCAGCAAATCCAATTCCAAGCTCCTGTTGCCCTCGTTGAGCTGAGGCTCGAAATAGCCGACACGAGCGGATTCATTCACTATCTCCGCTGGTATCATCGCTTCTGATCCATAAACGAGCGCGTAAGGTGTTTCTCCAGTGGCCGCCCGCGGGGTGGTGCGATAAGCCCAAAGCGCTCCTTGCAGCTCCTCAGCCCATTCACTTTTCTTGCTTTCAAGCATGGTTTTCAGATGTTGCAAGATAATCCTATTGGTAACTTCCGCTTGCCCGTTGGATTGTGGATGTCCTACGGAGGTAAATCGTTGCTCGATCCCCAACTCAGAACACCACTCTCGTGTGTCTGCCGCTATGAACTGGGATCCATTGTCAGAAATGAGCACCCTCGGTATACCGTACCTGCAAATGATGTTTTTCCAAATGAAGTCCCTCACAACCTTGAAAGTGATTTTCGCAACAGCTTCAGCCTCGGCCCACTTGGTGAAGTAGTCGACGGCTAAAATGACAAACTTCCTTTGTCCCGCAGCCATGGGCAAGGGGCCTACAATGTCTATTCCCCACTGGTCAAAAGGCCAAGAGACGTCTATTGGGATCATCTGTGCTGCTGGCAATTGAGGGAGATTTGAATGAAATTGGCACTTGGGGCATTTCCTCGAAAACTCAATGGCATCCTAGAGAACTGTAGGCCAATAAAACCCACTTCTCAGAATCTTTTTTGCCAAGATACGCCCTCCAGAATGATTTCCGCAGCTCCCATTATGAATGTGTTCGAGCGTCTCCTTTGCTTGTGAGGGCCTCAGGCATCTCATTGGGGGTCCTTGAAATGATTTCTTGAACAACCTCCCATCGGGATCCAAAGCGAAACGAGGGGCCTTATTTCGGATTTTCCTAGCTTCCACCTTATCCGTGGGAAGGATTCCATCCTTAAGGAAAATGATGACGTCATCAAGCCAGCATGGCTCGTTTGGATCAATCATAGCGATCATCTTGGTGGCGACCTTTTCCTTGATCAGAGGTTCCTCAGTTCTAAGAAACGTAACAGAACGTTCGGAAGTGCCTTCTAAAGCTGAAGCAAACTTTGACAGAGCGTCTGCGCGCTCGTTTTCTCCTCGTGGCACTTGAAGTAGATTAAATTCCTTGAATTTCCCAATGATCTCTCTAGCTTTCTTTAAGTACTGTACCATGGTGGTTTCTCGAGCCTCATAAGTTCCTTCAATCTGGCTCGCTATTAACTGTGAATCCACGTAAGCGGTGATTCTGGAGGCTCCATTCTGAAAAGCAATATTCAACCCTTGCACGAGGGCTTCATATTCTGCTTCGTTGTTAGTGACTTGGAAATCCAGCTTGATTGCAAAGTCCAGTTCGATCCCATCGGGGTTTCTGAGGGCCACTCCTATTCCTCCCCCTTGAGAGGTTGAGGAACCATCTGTGTGCAGTACCCATAACCCCTCATTCTCCGCAACGGTGGGCTCGAATCCAAAACGTTCCACCAACAAATCCGCCACAACCTGAGCCTGTATCGCGGTCCTGGGCTCGAAGCATAGGTCAAACTGGCTCAATTCGATGGCCCATTTGATTAATCTACCAGATACGTCTGGCTTGGACAACACTTGCTTCAAGGGCTGATCGGTGAGAACCGTTATAGAGTGTGCTTGAAAGTAAGGCCTTAGCCTTCTCGAGGCGTTAATAAGAGCGAACGCAAATTTCTCAATCTCCAAATACTTCTTTTCGGCTCCTTGCAAGGTTTTGCTCAGATAATAAACGGGTAAATGCTTCCGCTCTCGCACAGCGATCAGAACCGCGCTCGTGGCTTCTGGAGAAACGGAAAGATACATAAATAACCTCTCGCCTTCGACCGGCTTAGTCAGCAGTGGTGCGCTCGATAGATAAGCTTTCATATCTTGCAGAGCTCTTTCGCATTCTTCCGTCCAAACAAAGTTACGAGCGTTCCTCAAAATTTTGAAGAAGGGAAGGTTCCTGTCCGCCGAGCGCGAAATAAATCTGTTCAATGAGATAATTTTGCCTACCAGGACTTGCACTTCCCGCAAATTTCGAGGGGAAGGGATCTCCAAAATAGCCTTGATCTTCTCTGGGTTGGCCTCAATTCCCCTTTGACTGACCATGTAGCCTAGGAACTTTCCCCCTTGTACTCCAAAGGTGCACTTCGAGGGATTCAATTTCATACCATACTGACGCAGAACTGAGAAGGTGCGCTTGAGATCTCCCAAGTGGGAGTCCTGGCGCTCGCTTTTGACAATCATATCATCCACGTAAACCTCCATGGACTTACCAATTTCCTCTTCAAACATCCTGTTAACGAGCCGCTGATACGTAGCTCCTGCGTTCTTAAGTCCGAATGGCATGACTAAGAAGCAGTATACCCCCAGATGGACAACGAACGAGGTTTTGGGACGGTCTTCCGGAGCCATAAAGATCTGATAGTACCCTTGGAAAGCATCCATCATGCTCATGAGCTCGCAGCCAGCAGTCGAATCCACCAATTGATCGATCCGGGGCAGCGGATAAGGATCTTTAGGGCAGGCTCTGTTGAGATCCGTGAAATCGTTGCACATGCGCCACTTATTTGCGCTCTTGGGCACCAAGATGACGTTGCACAACCACTCCGGGTACAAGATGGGCTCGATATACTGAGCCTCTAGGAGTTTATTAACTTCCTCTTCAATGACCCTTTTCCGAAAGCCATGTACATCCCGCTTTTTCTGTTTGATGGGCTTGAAAGAAGGATCCACATTAAGCCTATGGACAATGACGCTCGGGTCAATTCCTGTGAGATCAGAGGCTTTCCACGCAAATACATCCTTGTTTTCCCTCAAAAAATCAATCATCATGATCTGAGAAGGCCCTGAGAGGTTTGAGCCTATCTGTGTAGTCTTATCCTTGTTTCCAGGCTCTAGCTCAATGGTAAGGAACTTTTCCGAGGGTTCGATCCTTACCTCAGGGCGAGGAAGTTCGAGCGCCCTCTTCTTTCCTATCAAACGATCGCCGTGTGTCATTTCACTCTCTCCCGGCTCATCTCCTTCTGAGGACGATCCGCCAACGGTCCCTGGGGGGACATTCTCGAGGGGATTCTCCCCGTTGTCACCCTTCTTCTTTTTGTTCTTCTTCTTGTTCAGTTTTGCCCTTTTCCGTGCGGGGCTGTCCTCGTCCAGATTGGGGAAATCCACTGACTTCTTGGTGGATCCAATTTGGAAGGTTTTCTCCGCTTTTGGCTTTCTGAGGGACAGCATGTAACATTCCCAAGCCTCTCGCACGTTGCACAGTACTTCTCCCACGCCCTCGGAAGTAGGGAATTTAATCTTCTGGTGGTAGGTGGAGATGATGGCTTTGAAATCCACGAGGGCAGGGCGCCCAATTATGATGTTATACGGAATGTCAATCTCCACTACCGCGTACGTCACCAAGAGTGTTTTGCGTTGAGGGGCTCGCCCGAATGAAGTAGCTAGGCGTATTTGCCCTCGTGGGACAACCTCCGAGCCTCCAAAGCCAATAAGGGCTGTTTTGAGAGGCTCGAGCGGGAGATCAACCTTCATTTTTAAGAATGTAGAGTAAGGCAAAACATTAACGGAGCTTCCACTATCTACCAATACCCGTTTTACAACATGATTATGAACATCTAAACTAACCACCATGGGGCAATCTGAGGTTATACCCTCCCCATGGGGCGTTACAATATGTTCTAGATCCCTATCATCAAAGCCTATTACATCATTCTCCCTTGATCTTTGAGCGCTTGATCTCTGGATAGCGTAGATAGGCTTGGGCACTGCTGGGCGTTGGTTGTAGCTCCGGACGTACCTCCGTCGGGAGGCGTTTGAATCCCCCCCTGATGAGCCTCCTGCAATCATGTTTATGACTGCGAAGGGCTCGTTTTCTTGCTCAGGGGCTTTGCCTTTATTGCCTCGGCGGCTGCTGCTTTCAGGGGGTCCCCTACCCCTTGGGCTCCTTGAGCGGGATGGGCTTCTCCTTCTCCTTCCGGCGCGCTCGTTGCATTGTTCATCATAACGCTCGAGCACCCGGACAAACTCCTTCAGGTGGCCCCCCGCGACGAGCCTTTGAATTTCCGCCTCCAACTGCCGGCACTCATCCGTGTCGTGCCCTCTCTGTTTGTGAAAGGCGCAGTACTTGTTCGAGCGCCTGAGCGAGTCTGTCTCTCTCATTTTGATGGGCCTTTTGAAGAGCTTCTTATCGGAGAGATTATAGACTTCTGAATTTGGCCTGGTGAGCGGAATTCGCTCGAATCGACGAGGGGGTGGTGGCGACCTTTTGCGCTCTTGAGGGCGCTCTTTCTTGACGGCCACATCCCTTACCCGCTCGTGATGAGGTCGCTCGTTCCTGGCCGGGCTGTGATGCCTGGGACCATTCGTCCCATACATATCTTCGAGCACGAAGAATGGCTCGGCTATTTCTCTCAGGCCCATGAGGGTTCCAGGCCTCCTCTCCACGATGGCGTCAGCAAACTTTTTGCTCACATACTGTTTGTGATCCACAGCCTGAAAAAGCACTGGGATCAAGAAATTCATTGACGGCCTTTCCACCTGTAGGATCTCCTTATTGAAGCGGGCGAAGAATGAGCGCAGAGATTCGCTCTTGCCTTGCACTACGTTGTACAGAGCTGTGGGTGCGGTGACTGGCGCCTTCAAAGAATTGAAGTGGTTGAGGAAGGCATCGGCCAATTCTTCATACGAGTGGATCGAGCGCGGCGGCAGTCGCTTGTACCACTCTTGAGCCATTCCTACCAAGGAAGTGACAAACACTTTTGCCCAGTAATGGCTGGAATGCTCGTAGAGGTGCATGAGATGCACAAAGTGATCCAAGTGTTCAGCTGGATCAGTAGTCCCGTCGTAACGGTTGATGGAGGTGGGGACTTTGGCCATGCCTGCTTGGGCCATCAGAACTTCCTCCACGAGGGGAGAACCCCTCGCCAATGGATGGTATTCATAGGTGCCGAAGTTTTCCTCCGGCTCTTTGCGGCGGGGGACCTTTGGTGGAGGGTCCCTGGTGCGGGTGCTTCTGGCGTCAACCCGTTCATCCCGACTATGGGAGATCTGAGTTGAGCGCCCTCGTGAAAGCTGTCCTACAATTTCCTTGAGACCCTGCAGCTGGTCTTGCACAGCCGCGAGGATGTCAGGATTTACGTCTGCTTGCTTGTCCTTGTGGGCTCGGGAGCCCCTCCTGGAGACATGAGAGTCCCCTTCATTATCATTTACCCGTTCTGTGGGCTCCTTGTTTCGGCCCATGGAGGGACGCTCGTTGCCCTCCTGCGGCGGGGGCACTTCTTTGACTGGTGGTGGTGGTGGTTGTGCCCTCAGGACAGCCTGGGCTTCTCTGAGGGGAAAGTTTTGCTGTCCGCCTAAAGGGGCTGCAACCTGAGTGGCCTGCCCAGAGGGAAAGTACATGGAATGGAACCTTTCCCATGCCCCCTGAGCCGCCTGAACCTCACATTGGGCGTAGAGAGCCCTCAATTGTTGGGTGGTCAGTGGAGGTAACTCCACTCCTTCAATCTCCCTGGGGATGGCCACCGGGAGCTGGATCTGACCAGCTTGATATGGCGGGACCGGCGGCATCATAACAGATGGAGTGAGGGTGTACCCCGGTGGGGGCATCATGTAGCCCTGTAATCCTAGATTCATCTGGGGATGAACCCAGGGATTCTGCGCAAGCTGCGGAGGAGCAGAGAGAGAGGCTCCTCCAGCAGTGGAGGGAATCTGCTGTGCCGGTGGTGCAGATGGTAGCACAGAAGACTCTGCTTGTGGAGTCACTCCTGCGGCGGGAGGTGCTCCACCAGCGGCGACGGAAGGTGGTGGTGCTCCACCAGTGGCGGTGGACGGAATAACGATATTTGCATCCTGGGAGGTGTTATCTCCTCCTCCCACAGCTCCAGATCTCATGGCAACCATGACTGCTAAAGGTAAGGGGGTGCTTGCTTTTCAACCAACAAAAGAAAGGAAGAAGATGAAGAACTGGTTTCCCACAGACGGCGCCAAAAATGATGGGTCTGGGAATGGATGGGTCCGAATCCGATCACTTTATGATTTGTATTTTGTGGAGGAAACCACCGGAAGTTCGCCGGAGACGAGAAAGGGGTTCAACCTGTTGGGACAAGCACAAGGGAGGTCAGAAGGCCAAACTGGGGGAACTGGGGGTGATACCCAGTTTGGCTCTCCGACGCTCAAGTCAGTTCAGTGTATGAAGAAATGTAAGTTCAGTCACAGTTGCAGAAGTGAAGAAAGCTTACCCATGTAGAAGATGACTTTGGCTATTTATAGTTGAGGGTCAAGGGCCCTTTGGTCATTTGCCTCAAGTGGTCCTGGCCGAATGTTGCCCTAACACGTGGCGCTGTGAGATAGAAACCTAGGAGGAATCTTCTGCAAAAGCGGCCAAAAGTTAGTGCTGGCAACAGTGGCAGGTGCGCGGGCAGGTACGTTGTGTCAGAGAGCCATGTGGGCGGTTGGTAACGAGGGCTTGAGAGCGCGCTCGTGTCAACCTGGAGTACTGGAAGCCAAGACATCCGCTGAGGGGAACGAAGGCTTCAGTTCAAATGACGAGCCGACAGGGGAGGCCACTCTGAGGGAGTGTGACGCTCGAAGAGGGCTCCATTGGCACGTGGGTGTACTGATCCTTAAGTATGTAGGACGCTCGTTGGAGCGACAGCGCTCGTGGGGCTTAACTCCAGAAGAAGGATTGCGCTCGAGGAGCTTAGCGCTCGTGTGCTGATGGGTGTAGCCTTGGGGAGACAGATGTCATCATCTTGGTGATGCCACGTGTCCTGATGTGGGACAATCATATTTTGACCCCATCAGGTTATTTAATGGATTATTTGATAGTTTTGTTTATATTTATTTAAAATAGGTTAATTTAAACTTATTAATAAAAGAAAATATATACTTTTAGAGTAAAAAAATTAAATTTTATTATTTTTTAAAGTAATAAATATGTGGAAATTTTAATTTTAATCATTTTACTTAATATTATGTACTAATAAATAATTATTTTAATTAAATATTATATATAATTTCTGATTCGGATTCTTAACGGATCAAATTTCTTAAATCCATATTCGCTCTATTTATTTCGAATAACGAATATTTATAATCAGATATGAACCAGATATTTTTATTGGATGAATATGTTAAAATTCGGATCAGATTCGGATTAAAATCCGATCCATTGACAGCCCTAGAAAGCACGATCCTTACCAGTTGAAATATAATTTATAAAAGTACAAATTCCTTTCCGAAAACTCCCCATCAGTTTGGAATATTTTTACTTTACTCCCCCATAAAATTATACAACATAATAGGATATAAATACTACATTAGAACGTTTTAGTACTACATTTTGTGAAAAATATATAACATATTTTGAGAGTTTTTTTAAGTACGATATTTTGCAAAAATTATACGATATTTTTCCAAAATGGAGAGTTAAGTAAAAATATGATGCACATTTGTGGATTTATCCCACATTACCCATTCCGAATTCTATTTAAATCATTTAATTTTAATAAAGGGTTTCCAATTAAATTACTCTGTAGATTAGTAGGAAAAGATTGTCATAAAAGAAGAAAAACACTAAATTTTAATTATAATTGTTGGACTATGAATATTGAGAGCTCGTAATTCTTCTAAATAGAAGATTTAATTTAAAAGAAATCTCTTAGAAATATCCTGTGTTGTCACCCTTTTTGACAAGGACACAAGAGTAGAACACTTGTATAGATTCTTGTGCACAGGACATCCTCGATTCTCCAACGTAATTACCACAATTTTTATATGTTTTCTTACATGTACATGCTGGAATTTTAAAAAACATAGTTTTTTTTTTAACACCAAAAAAGAGACTCTAAGGTCTCAATGGGAGTTGATTCTCTTTAAAGAAATATTTTTAAATCATCATTCGGTCTATCTCCAATCGTAAAACTACAAGAAAAATGATCAATTTTTATAAGATAGTCTGTATATGTATTTCCTTCACATCATGTACGAGTAATTTTCAATTCCCACGTTTAAAACACGTAGTTGATAGTACTGCTATGCTATGTGATCAAAGCAGTAACAGTGGGGACTAGATGTTTATTTAATTCCTCCTGAAAGATATATAGCGAAGCTAAGCCTGGACAGGTGTGCAAATTTAATAAATCTCTTTATGGTTTGAAGCAAGTTTCAAGTCAATGGAGCCTTAAACTTACTAATAAGTTAATTATTTCTTATGATTTTGTTCAATCAGCACATGATAATTGTCTTTTTACATTCATTAGATTCTCTTGTTTCTTAATGTTGGCAGTGTATGCTGATGATGTTCTGTTGTTTGGTTCTGATGATCAAGAAATTCAAGTTGTTAAACAATATTTGGATAATTTTTTCATTGTCAAGGATTTTGGGCTTGCAAGATATTTTTGGGGCCTGGAGACTCGCATTGTGCTAATGGTATGATAATTAGTTACTCAACGAAAGTATTGTGATTGATTTACTTGAGGATGCAGGACTTAAACTAAATCAGTCTCTACTCCATTACCAGTGGGACAGAAGTTCCAAAACACTGATAATGTGCCCTTTGCTGATCCCACCTAATACAGAAGATTAGTTGGCTGACTATTTTATTTAAATTTATCGCGTCCTGATATTAGCTTTGCAGTGCAACAATTGAGAAAATTTGTTGGCAATCCTTCTAAAGAACATTGGGATGCAGCTACACATCTCCTGAAATATCTTGCATGGATCATTTCTACTGCTTTTCTTTTCTGTACAATCTTCTTTGCGTTCCACAACTTACAGTGACGCGGACTGGGCAACTTGCACACTCACTCGAAAATTCACCAGGTTATTGTGTGCTACTGAGCCAGTCTCTCATTTCTTGGAAGACCAAGCCGCAGAAAACTGTCGGCAAATCGGAGTATGGAAGCATGGGCGCCACTGTTTGAGAATTGCAGTGGATTGCCTTCATTCTTAAAGACCTGCAAATACCAGTCAAGCTGCCTATCAAGCTTTGGTGTGACAATAAAGCAGCACTGCACATCACTGAGAACCCCGTCTTCCGCGAGCCCGTGATCGCACTTGGAAATTGACTACCATATAGTCTGAAATCAGTACAAAAGTGGGTTCATTCTTCCTAAACATGTATCTTCCTCATTTCACAAAAGGCTCTGGGAGGGCCGGCATTGAGACAATTACTAAACAAGTTGGGCTTTCTTTTCAATGAAGCTCCAAGATTGAGAGGGCTGTTGGAATTTCTCAGTTAATGTTGTTTGTACTGTCTTTATTTCTTAAGGTATAAGCGTTATTAGTTAAGAAAAGTGTGTTTTATTAACTTGTAACCTGATACTCTATATAAGGCATTCTGAATTTCTGCCTTGTTTGTAACATTGAGTTTTCAGATTAATACAATCTTTCCCCAAATTTTGCTCTCGTCTTCTCTCTCGCGCACTCGTCGTATATATTTGGGAACAAAACTGGGGGATAGGAGTATTTCTCTTTGACATGGGCTGAATTGTAATTATGGATTATTTGGGCCACTTGTGGGTTATTTAACCAAGCCCATCGTTGCAAAGTCTGAGTATTTGAAGACTGTTTGGGCTTAAACATGATAGAGCCCAAGCCCATTCTAATTAGGTTAAGAGCTCTCTTTATCGGATCATGACACGTGGAAGTTGGAGATGAAAGAACTATCCACTATAAATACCAGCTCAAATCATTAGGGAAAGGGAACTAGTAAAAACTTTCTATTACTGATTCCTTGTTTTGAAATCTTTTTAGATTTGTGACCTGACTTAACTTAGTGGAGGGTTTACACTGAAATCACCTCCGACGGGTCTTTCTCACAAAGTGTCTTCATATAATTGTATTTGATGACATTTAAGAGACCACATATCACTGCTAGAGGAGTTAAAGGTGATATAAGAAGGGTACGACTTTTATCGTATCACTCTCTATTTTTAAAATCAGAGAAATCCTTTCTTTTCTTAAATTTTGAAAAATAAAAGTATCCGATTTCATTGTCGAGAAATTACGAAAAACATTCTAAAATTTGAATAAGAATTACGAAAACATCCTAAAAATTTACAAATAACTCCCTATTGAGGTTTTTTTTTTTTTTTTTTTGATAAATAGTTTTTGTCATCCGAACTATGTCCGTTTTTACAGTTTGTCATCTAAACTTATTTTCGTTGCAAACCACCATCTCATCCATGTAATATTTACAAACCGCCATCCTTGTTCAATTTTGAGTGGTGTTCGGGATTTTAAGTGGTTTCTGGTGCCTAAATACGTCATAGGTGATGCGCACTAGCTTTTAATAAAGATAAGGGTTAAACTTTTTTTTGCACCCCAACGTTTCGGGTGTTTTGCACTTTAGTACCCAACTTTTAAAATTTTACACTTTAGTACCCAACCTTTGAATTTTGTTGCACTTGAGTGCCCCCGACCAATAAGAAAATGACACATGTACCCAACCGACCAATAAGAAAATGACACGTCTGATATTGGACACTTAAGTGTAACAAAATTCAAAAATAGGGTACTAAAGTGTAAAAATTCAAAGGTTGGATACTAAAATGCAAAACACCCCAAACGTTGGAGTGCAAAAAAAGTTTAACCCTAAAGATAAATTAATCTTTCAATTATTACAGTAATTTTTAAAAGTTTTAATGTGATAGAAGGCGATTATAAGTTATAACTCTTATTTTCTCATTCTTCATCTTTTAATCTCCATCTCACTTGACTCTGAGATAATATATTTTAGAAAAAATATATAATTATAAATTCTCTAACTTGATACGTTCTAGTTTTAAGAAAAATTATCTGACTCGACGTTCTAGTTTGAAAAGTTTTTATTCTCTTCATCAATCATGGATATAATAGATCAATAAACACAAAAAATAAATAAAATAATTTCTATTAAAACTCCGAGCCTGAGCAAAACAAAACGAGGAAGAAGGATGGAAAAATGAAAGAATGAAATAGTTTCAAAAGAAATGCGGATGGATTAAATAGTTTCAACAAACAAAATGCGGATGCATTGATCAAATAATCTGAAAAATCATAAAGATTATTGCGTTTAACTGTGTTGAGGGAATAAAATTTGAGAAATTTTTATCCTTAATTTCCTAATTATGAAACCCTAACTTATTAGACAATAACTGAATTAATGGAAAGACTAATTTACTCTTGTTAAAAACAAGTGTACATTACATGTGGGGTATTTAAGTACGGAAAACCACTTAAAATTAGATGAAGATGGCGGTTTTGTAAAAATCGTATAGATGAGATGGCGGTATGGTAGAAATCGTGTAGATGGGATGGCGGTTTGCAACGAAAATAAGTTTGGATGACAAAATGCAAAAACAGGCAAAGTTCAGACGGCAAAAAATATTTATCCTTTTTTTTTTTTTTTTAATTTCCCCCGGCCAACTATAACTCTATAAGGTTATGCAAATGAGCTATACCTCAGGAAATTCGCAATGATCTTAATCAAATACTATATGAAAGTAAATAAGTAAACCATTGGCATTTCAATTACAAATTCTGGATGAAATGTAAAAGAAATAAAAACCATGTAAATACTTTAACTAAGTAAAACTTTTTCATCTTTCATATTCTATGCTATCACCATAGTCATTGTAAACTGCAATGCTACAAAGTTCGTCGCTATACGATGATTCCACTTCAATTGGAGCCCATGAATCTTTACTCCCAAGCCTTAGTCCATCAAGTTCCATAGCCACTTCTCTCATAGTAGGTCTATCCTCTCCTCTCACATTCAAGCACCTCTTGGCTAGCATAGCAACCTCCATTAACTGCTCCATATTCTCTTCACAAACTATACTTTCTTCAAGAATTTCAACCAAACGCTCCTCCCTCATAATATAAAGAAAATAATTAGCCAAATTCACCTCCTCCTCCGGCCTATCATAGCTCAACGCTTTCCGCCCCGTTAAGAGCTCCAACAGTACCACCCCGAAGCTATAAACGTCGCTCTTCTCAGTCAACTGGTTCGTCTGCATGTACTGGGGATCCAAGTAACCGAACGTCCCATGCACCATTGTAGACAACTGAGTTTCATCCATGGGGACCAACCTCGAAGCTCCAAAATCTGAAACTTTAGCCGTGAAATTCTGGTCTAGAAGAATGTTGGCGGACTTGATATCTCTATGGATAATCGGTGTAGAAGCAGCGGAATGCAGATAGGACAGCACACCGGCAGTGTCAGCGGCTATTCTCACACGCTTTTCCCAATCAAGAAAACGGGCCTTCGCTTTGTTGTGTATGTTTTCATCAAGTGTGCCATTGTCGATGAATTCATAAACAAGTAGAGGGACTTGTGTTTCCAAGCAACAGCCGAGGAGCCTGACTACGTTCCTGTGGTTGATCTGGGACAGGATAATCACCTCATTGACAAACTGCTCGATTTGGGCCGGATTGATTTGAGTCGGATGGACTTGTTTGGATTTCTTGATTGCAACTATTTTGTTGTTCTGTAAAATGCCTTTGTAAACGGTACCATAACCTCCCCTTCCAATTATCATGCTATCATGGAAGTTTCTTGTTGCCTTTTTAAGCTCAAATGAAGTGAAGATCTTGGCTTTATCCGGGGATGATCGCTCCCGTTTGATGAGTTTCTCTTGCAGCAACATTCCACCATTTTGGAAGAAGAATGTTTGCTTCATCCTGATTAACCTTCTTCTCCGGAGTTCGAAGTATGTCCAGCAGGCTGCAATTATCAATGCTACGACACCTAGAGCAATGCCTGTGTACAAATCAATACATTTCAAATGAAATTAATGAATTTGTCACGGGTTTTGAAGTGCTATAACTGTAAATCTAGATTTGGATAAATAGAACTATCATTTAATCTGCGGAAATAACCATTGGATCCTCAAAACTAATACTTAAGAAATTACTGGCAACATCCAAACTTCGGGAAAAATGCAAAATCAGGATACCAACTATCCCGAACTAGCGTTTTCGGGACACTAAATTTTCCGGTGACAAAAATGTCCATTATCTCTAAAAATCTGTCAATTTCAGGACAAATTCGCCGGAAATTGCCACGTCATCACCGGAAATCAATTGACGTGTCCAATTTAATGACGTGTCATTGCCATGTGTCTTAGGTTCAGAGACACGTCGCTGAATTTTCCACGTCAGCCCATTCCGCTGAACTTTTTCCCAGATTTGACATAATTTTGTAGTTATTGGCCTTTTTTTGTCACCGGAAAAAATAAGTGTCCTAAAAATGTTAGTTGGGGTCAGTTGGTATCCCGATTTTGCGTTTTTCTTGAAATAATAATAATGTCCCCCTGTGGACCCCGAGCCACCATGGCCAACCCAAAGATAGCCACATGTGCGCCACGTACGCTCCATGTCGGTTCATGTGTTCGACACAGAGGGGCACGTGGAGGCCGAAGAAGGCCACGACGTGGACGCCGGACACCCTGCTATGCATCACCCTAAGCCGACTCAGATCGATAAAACGACCTCAAGGCTAGCCCCAGTTGTCTAAGTCAGCAGATCGATAAGACTAGAGCCAGATCGATATGGTTCTAGCTCACTCCAGATCGAGATGATACAACCTCAGTTAGATGGGCATATCCACCTGAAAATACGGACGCTAACGACAAAGTATTGATCCCTTGGATCAATATCATACGTTACCAGATTTAAGCCAGATCAATATTG
This sequence comes from Lantana camara, assembly GCA_037501455.1. Classification (NCBI taxonomy): domain Eukaryota; kingdom Viridiplantae; phylum Streptophyta; class Magnoliopsida; order Lamiales; family Verbenaceae; genus Lantana; species Lantana camara. The sequence continues at coordinate 19,515,900 of CM074855.1, read as the reverse complement.
ATCATGCTCGAAATCGGTCTGGTGTTCTGGTCGATTCCGGAGCTCGAATCACTTAGAATTTATAAGGATGGGATGACCCTCGATCGGATCTGAAAAGAGTAACAAACGTGAACTGAAGGACAAATAGGGGGAATGGGGGTTATATCTCAGTTTAGCACTTCGACGCTCAAGTCAGGTACTTGCTTAAAGAAGTTAGAGTAGTCCTGAAGGTCGGATGAACAGTAGTTGTGCTTACCAATGCCATAGATGCTATGAATATTCATAGACCCAATGTGGGTGTGTGATACATGTTCACGCACTAGAGGTGCATTTAATGCTCTGGCCAGTTTGTTAAGGAACAGTAAGTACGGTATGATACCTTTATGTCAGACTTGGTCCCTTATTTCCCCTTACATGTCTCGACCCCTTATCATTCTCTTTGCTAGCCGTATGGCCTTGCGCGGTCGATGGGTTTGGCGGTCGAGAAATCCTTTTGAGGTCAAGAGCCTCACGTGGTGGGGGTTGGTACCCGAATATCTTATCCGGCCGATTGACCTCTACGGGATGCTCATCGACTGGTTAGTATCAAGGTGTCGAGGCTGGCCGACCGACTCTTCCGACGGAGTATTGTGCTGACGTGTTAATTCACGTGGAGCATGTTGTTGAGGTGTCACTCCTTAGTCATTGGGCCACGTGGCGCTCTTGGAAAGTGCCCCATCAAACATATATATTCACACTTCATTATTTAATTCCGCGATTGCTTCTTTGGGTTGGCCATGGTGGCTCGGGGTCCACATGGAGACATTATTATTATTTCAAGAAAAACGCAAAATCGGGATACCAACTGACCCCAACTAACATTTTTAGGACATTTATTTTTTCCGGCGACAAAAAAAGGCCAATAACTACAAAATTGTGTCAAATCTGGGAAAAAGTTCAGCGGAATGGGCTGACGTGGAAAAGTCGCTGATGTGTCTCTCAACCTAAGACACATGGCAATGACACGTCATTAAATTGGACACGTCAATTGATTTCCGGTGATGACTTGGCAATTTCCGGCGAATTTGTCCCGAAATTGACAGATTTTTAGAGATAATGGACATTTTTGTCACCGGAAAATTTAGTGTCCAAAAAACGCTAGTTCGGGATAGTTGGTATCCTGATTTTGCATTTTTCCCTCCAAACTTCTTAAAATACCCTGTGGGAAACGATCAAAACTGATCAATCTTATGATAAGATTCTTATCACAATTAACATGAAATGACTGTACTTCGAAAGGTGTGGAACTTAAGGTGTTAAAGAGTGAAATACATCTCCTGTACTACACACCAAACATTAACGAAAACAGTTTTTTCCTTAACGGGGGTCAACAAAGAGGGGGTAAAAGTGTAATATTTAATACTAAAGGGGATATAAACGTAAACACGTCTAACTACAGGCGCGCGCTTAGATATAATTTACCCTAAGGGCGAGTTTACTTTGAGAGTTAGCAAACCATCACGAGTGGGTTAAAAAATATAAAAATTCTGGGAATATAACCAGAATTTTCATTTACTTTAATCCATAAACTTCCCTTTAAATAGCCTTAAATTCTCGCATTTTTACTTTTTTCTATTTAATAATCATTATCTTTCCAAGTTTGTCCTTATCTTGTTTCAGTAAATGACTGCTATTAATATCCAAATATTTTATGATATTAAACTAAGTAACACATTAATTTATGTTTATCAACGACATCTTTCACGTACTTTACTTTTCTCATATAACAAAAATAAAATTAATGATGCTTAGCGGTTAATAATCACAATCAATAATGCCTAACAATTAATAATAAAATTATAGATAATAGTAATTAACTATACTTAGACATTAATAGTAATTAATTTTTCCATTTTTTTTTTTTTTGATACTTAACTATTAATAATAAAATTTTGTTAATGTTAAATAAATCAAAATATAATATGTTTGTAAAAGAAGAACGTGATATCTAGATATGAGGAAAAAATGGGTATTTCAGTAAAAATATTCTCTCAGAAAAAGCTGGTTATTTAGCTGTTACTTTTTATCAAGATTATATAAAATTTTTTCCATCCTTATATCGGGGCTCTAAGAAAATAATAGATTTCTTTTCTATTAAAGTAAAGCGTAGAATAAAGGTCTTTATTTAACCAAACTCACGTATTCTTATAAAGTAAACTCGCTCTAAAACTTATGGTATCAAATCTGAAATAAACCTAAATATATGCAACACAAAACAGGGCAGTATATAGCTAGGCTTATATACCAACCTGCGACAAGTTTGAATTTAAATGATCCATCGTGAAAGCAGCCTCTTCTCCCGTCACCACGGTACCCCTTGGGGCAAGAACACTCGAAACTTCCCCGTGTGTTCGCACAATGCTCTCGGTTAATGCAATTGTGGAGTCTTGGGTTATCACATTCATCAATATCTGCAAGATAAATAACCCCGATTATATAACACTGGAAAAATGCATTTTAGTCGCACAGTATGTAAAAGCAGCACAAATTTCGTGTCAGAGTCAACTCAGTTCACTTATGGCTATGGGACCAAAATTGAGAAAGAAACAAGAATTAAATGTGAGAATTTTAAGTAATAAATGTGAAACAAACATTCTCAATCTCCCCTGCTTCTCAACCATATTACCTTCACACCCATTTTCAAGATACGGATTTCCCCAGAAACCTTCTTGGCACGAACACCGGTAACCCGATCCGTTCTTCGGATTGTTGTAACACTCAGAGTACTGGCTCTTACAAGTATAAGTGGCTAAATCCCTTTTCGCCTCGTTGCAGGTCTCGTTCCCGACTGTCCAATCGACCAGCATGGGAAGCTTCTCCACCCCCTTCAAGTTGGTGAGATTTTCAGGAGAAAACCTGAACCCACTGTTCTCGATAAGGAAAGCATAACTGCAATCACTAAAGCCATTCACATTAGTGAAATTATCATAGCTATTCAAGTCCACTTCCACATACGTAACCTCCTTCGGGATTGCCGACTGACAGCACCCCAGCCCCGCGCACTCCCCGTCCACCAAGTCGTCCATACCGCTGCACGTAGCCGTGCAGCCTGTCGAGAAATTACGGCCCCCCATCCGGTCGCCGGTGATGTAACCGTAGCTGTCGCAGCCCACGATAGTGAACCTGTTTTCTTCGTTACTGACCGTGTAGTGCCGCGGAAGCTCGAGCCAGGTGTAGTTCGAGGACAAGCGAGTGCCGTTGCGCGCGAAGCAGTCGTGGGCGATGTACTGCATCACGCGGAGCTGGCCGGCCTCGAGCAGGATGTCGGAGACCTGTATGTTGTCCTTCATCAAGAATGCTGTGGTGCCGTTCTGGCACGTGATGGAGAAGTACTCGTTGAGGTAACACGAGCTGTCGTCGGTGATCAGGCCGAAAGGGTAGGGGATCGGCATGTCCCCGCAGCGGCTCGTGCAGTTGCTGTGCTTCGACATAGGGAAATCTGCACGAGGTAGTGCTGCTGATGCTACTGTAGTTGAGCTGATTGCAACAAGAATCAGAAGGGATGTTAGTAATGCAATTAGTTTCATGTTTGATTCAATTTTAAGGCGAAATTAAGAGGGGTTGTGATTATATAGAGGGATCATGTGTGTTAATATAGAATATGAGAGTGGAGATCACTCGGATCACATGTTATGCATGGAAGTGATTAATTAATGAATTGTTGCAGATCAATGTTGACCGAGTTGATAGATTTATATTGTTTAATTGTTTTCAAAGACAAAGTTTACAACTTCTTGGTAAGATGAACGCTGCTTTAGTAGGTTTCTCAATGGCCGGAAAGCAGCTTCTTATTGATTTGTTTTATGTTTGGTTTCATGAAAGATTATTTTATCTTTGGTGGGCAGGTTTAACTATTGCCTCTCCAGCTTTTTGGGGCGACTTCAGCGTTAATTTGGCTAAAAGACTGGGAAATTCTTTAAATATCCAGGTGCAAACTGCAAAGGTGCTACCTATCACCATGTCGAATTGGATCATGTAATTGAATAGAAGAGATTCGTTTATTTTTAATCAAATGTCAAAGGTTCGAATACTGATTTTAGATATGGAGTAATTTTAAATACTATTTAGTTGGTCCAGTTTTAGATGTACCTAACTAGTCACTATAATTAGTGGATATCATAATTTAAACTAAATAAAAAATTTTGCATTCAAATTTCTTAAAAGGGTTATACTTTGAAAAGTCCACATGAGTTGAAAAAATTTTAGTTTGCTCCCTATTTTCAAAACTATTTTTGTTCACTCCCCAAATGAGACTCATAATTTGAGTTTGCTCCCCATTTTGAACACCACATATGACATATTGCGATTTAGTTACGACATAATGCGATTTAGTTACGTGATTCTTGAGTTTTTATAAATAGCGTTATGTCGTAACTAAATCGCAATATGTCGTATGTGCCCTGCAAAATGGGGAGCAAACTCAAATTATGCATCTCATCCGGGGAGTGAACAAAAATAATTTTGAAAATGAGGAGCAAAATAAAAATTGAGTCCACATTTTAGGATTTTTCGCACATTTCCCGTTCTTAAAATGCACTTACATAATTCAAAATAATTATTCTTTCTTACATAATGAATTAGCATATTTAAACAAAAGGTACAAAGTCCTACTTTTTTCTTTAGACGAAGTGATGAAGACTTTGATGACAGCCGAGTGATTAGCAAGGATTAATAAACAATTAAAAGCAGCAGTGAACATATATAATTTTGGGGGAATGATGGCTAATGACTAGACATCCATTATTACCTGTGGAGTGAGCTTAGGGATGTTTCTGTCCCAATTCTGGAGCCTGATAATCAAACATATTTTAAAGCATTATTTTGTACTTGATTCTGAACTGGGCCTATTTCTTTTTTTCTTTTTTACTTTTTTTAATGTGGTCCATCTAGGCCTCAGCCGGACTAAAATAATTAATAACTGTGAATATATGGGCTTCGAGCCCATTTAACTTCTAAATTTAGGAAAGAGCGAAAAGAAAGCACAATCCTTACGAGTTAAGGATTGTGTTTACGAACTTAACTATATAATCAGAAGTGAAAGTTGTTAAAATTTATAGTAGTAAAAGCAGTGAGTGTTTGGAAAAAAAAAAAGTGAAAAGTAGAAAAATAATCAGTTCATTGTTTGCAGAGAAAAACTGAGAATCACTTTTCATTTTTATTAAGTTACTAACTTACCTCTAAATTTTTTAAATTATTTGAGCAATTTAATATGATTCAAATAATATATTAATCTAAATAATAATTAAAATTACATAAGATAAGTATGTATGATAAATAAAATAATGTGAAAATAGATAATAGAAAAAAAAAATAAAATGAAATAACTCTAAAATAAATAAATTCATAAGAATTAAGAAAAGAGAAAAATAAATGGAATATAAAAAACCGCATAATCTATAAGGAGAATTTAGAAGCATGCCTTGTGGTCTCGATTCTACCTTATTTCTGCTTAAAACAAAACGACTGAAAATATTCATTTATCTCATAATCACTTAATTTAGAGTTTGCAAACACCCCCAAAATATAATTTATATAGGGGATAAGAATTGGTCCAAATAATTAATAGATATATTTTTCAAAATAATGACCCCAGAGTTCGAATCTTATGGGGGATTCATGAGTTTAAAAAAAAAAAGAATTACCTTTTCGAATTCTATTTAAATCATTTTATTTTAATAAAGGGTTTTCAATTAAAGTAGTATGTAGATTAGTAAGAAAAGATTCTCATAAGAAAGAATTATGGGTCTAAATTACTACTGTGTTTTAAAGATCAATAGTATATGCTTAGGAAGAGTAATTGTAACACCTAAATCTGGGTGAAATAGAAGATTTAATTTAAAAGAAATTCTTAGAAATATCCTCTCTGTCACCCTGATAATAAATAATAAGAGTAAAATCAAAATGTTTGAAATACCTCCTTAAAAGAAATTTATTTTAATCTAACCCCTCGTGATATCAAAAAAAATTCACACCGCCTCCCTAAGTAATTTTTAGTCGCTTATATATTAATTAGATTTAAACTATTATTAATATTTTTGTATCGACCACATTTTATCTTGTTTAAATAATTGTATTTTATTCATTTTGTTATTTAAAGTTGTTTTCAATTATTGTTGTTTAAAAAATTTTATTTGAAGTTGAATTAAGAGAAGAAAAGTTCAATTTTTTTTATTAATTGTTGTTAAAATTTCATATTTGAACATAAATTGAGCAGAAAAATATAAGTTTTATTGTTATTAAAGAAAAAATAAAAGTTCAAGAAAATTTTAAAAAATTTGTTTCCATCCCAGTTAACTGAAAATACTAATAAAGAAAAGAAAAAAAAATTATATTAAAATAATATAATATTTTAAATATTTTAACACCTAAATATGAGTTTCACTCTCAAATTTGGAGAGTGAAGTTCAGATGTCACTACTAAGAGCTCCTTTACTTCAGTGGAAAATAGCGGGTTGGTTATGCTTCAGGGGTTTGTCAGCCTTTTACTTCACTATTTAATTATTAGGGCCTAAAACCGGAGCCCCAGTTTAACAATGGGAAATGATGGGTTATTTACCCATTAAAAAAATTGTGGCTAAATAAGCTAGTTGAATTGGATAAGACGAATTGACAACTTTATCCTTACTTTTCAAAGAAAAATTACATACTTGCCAATACAGGACAAAATTGTTCAGTTCCCAATGCGGGGACAAAATTATAAATGTATACCTTTAATCTTGTTTAAAAACCAACAATGTAAAGAGTCCAACAATCTAGTGTATTTAAGAGTAATGTTTTCCAATTAAATTAAAGAGGGCACAGGTTTATATAACCAAGAAAAAAATCATAAATAACCCATTGACAATAGTTAGCCAACTAAAAAAGTAAAGGAGCTCTAAGAAGACTATTTAAAATTTATTTAAAATGATAAAAAATCTAATTAAAATAAAATTAATATGAGGAGGTATTTCAAATATTTTGAATATCACAAAGGCTAATTTAAATTTTACTCTAATTAATAATGTTTGTATCCTTTTTGACAAGGACACGAGAGCAGAACACTTGTATAGATTCTTGTGCACAAGGACATCCTCGATTCCCCAACCTAATTAGTAATTACCACAGTGTTTATAATTATATGTTTTCTCACATGTATCTGGTGGAATTTTAAAATGAATAGAAATGTGAACAAGTTAGGACCAAAATAAAATTACATTTGCTGGGCTCAAATTTAAGGGTTAAGATTTCCCACCCCTTTATTTTTTTATTTATCTTTTATTTTATATATCCACACAGGTTACATATTTTGATGGACTCTCAAATTTAAAGATAAAAATCTTTTATCATAATTTTTTCTTGATTTATCCTAACCATCTGTAAATACACGGAGCATATGTATATCAGGATATGTGCATGGAGTGAAATAGAAAATAATTTTTTGTCAAAAACATAGAAAATGAATTCTGTAAATTGAAAAAAAAAAAAAAAAGTCCAACCAAATTTAATAGACGGAGTCTCGGAGAAGAAAAACAAGACAAATTTCAAATCCCTTCTTGAACCCTAGAAAAGGCTCGCAGTTACACTGCTTCCCAAAAACCCTCCACCATAGCCATTGAACCTCAAAAATAGTCCTTTCTTCTCTCCTCCCGCCTTCTCCTTCCTTATACAGAAAGGTACATACAAATCTATACACACGTGAAATCTGAAATTCTCCATATGTAATTTCTGGTTCTGAGATGCGCCATAGTTATGCAGAAGTTGCTGCGCAGGAGCCCCGCCGCCTCTGGCCACTCCATTTTACCCGCTAATTCTCCTCTCCCTTTATCTCTCTGCACCACTAGCTTCCTCTCTCTTGGTTCTTACACCGCCGCCCCTAAAATTGTCAAGAAAATGTCTTCTTCCACCGCCGCTCTCCGCTACCCTCACCCCCTTCACCATCCCAGAAAGCCCTTTTCGTCTGCCGCTGCAAATAGGCTCAGACTTGGGAAAATGACGCCCTACAGTTGCAATTGCTCCGTTGAGGGCAGTGGTAATGCTGTGCCGTTAAGGGCTTGGGTGGTTTTTAAGGAGAGTAACCATGGTAGTATGGGTGCGCCTTACAGAGCTTGGTTTGGTACGCAAGCCGGTAATTCAGATAAGGGCGGTGGTGAGTTGTCGGTGGAGAGTGAGAATGAGGGTGAAAATGTGAAGACGAGGGTGCAGAGGAGGCAGAGAAGCGGTAGCGGTGGCGCTGTGGTTGGAGGGAGTCCGGATTTGCTGACAATACCCGGAGTTGGGCCGAGGAATTTTAGGAAACTGGTGACGAAAGGGTTTGAGGAAGTAGCTCAGCTCAAGAAGCTCTATAAGGACAAGGTATGGGGATGATATTCTTGTTTTGTGAATTTGTAGTGATTTGGTGTACTGGGCGTAACCTGTTTGTGAAAATGTGTGAGAGAGAAACATTGGATAATGTAATCTTGTTTACAAGATGTGCAGTTGGTGTTGAATATGCTACATTTTGAGGTTTTATTGTTTCTTGTTGTGGCCTACGGTCGGTTTTCTTTTAGAGAGATTAACAACGAAAAAAGGAAAACTTCTTATTGTCTCTTTTTTCTGAATAGTATGTTTTGCTTTGGTGCTGATTGGCTCAACTAATGACTTGAGTAGAAATGTGTGGATATGCTGTTTTGTTCTGTCAGCTTGGTTCTACGACAATAAATATGACTTTTGTGATGCAGTTTTTGGGGAAATCCAGTGAGAAAATGGTGGAGTTCTTACAGAGTTCTGTGGGGATTATACACAAAAACCATGCCGAGAGTATAACTACCTTCATCAAGGAGAGTGTAGATGAAGAACAGAAGGATGATGATTCGAAGCCGGCTCAAAGGAAGAGAATCACTCTCTGTGTCGAAGGAAATATAAGTGTTGGGAAGACCACGTTTTTGCAGAGAATTGCTAATGAAACACTTGAGCTTAGAGATCTCGTGGAGATCGTCCCTGAACCAATTGACAAGTGGCAGAATATTGGTCCAGACCATTTCAACATATTAGATGCATTTTATGCTGAGCCAGAGAGATATGCATATACCTTCCAGAACTATGTTTTTGTTACAAGAGTTATGCAGGAAAGGGAGTCGTCAATTGGCATTAAGCCTCTCAGGTTGATGGAAAGGAGTGTTTTCAGTGATAGAATGGTGAATATTCTGCTTTTTGAGCTTGTTTACTCCTTTAAATTCATCATTAAGGTTTATCAACTATTTTATACACTTTCACAGTGGTTTTTTTTTTTTGCTAAAGCTTCTGCTTTTGAAGAAGCTAAGAAGCTATATTTGAAGTTGTTATAATTTGGAGTTAAAAGGGAGTGTTCAAAAACGAAAGTAGAAGAGCACTTTTAGATAATAGAAAAACGAATCTAGAAACTGAAAATAGCAACCCGTAGAGGTGCTTCTAGCTTCTAGCTAAATTTAATTTGTTATAGCAGAGACAGTAGAACAAAGCAACCTTGATTGGATAATTTCCCTACTTCTGTTTTACTCCTTCCCCAAAATCGTGTAACCCTTGGTTGGTGTGGCTTACATTTACTATGAAACTGGGTTAATTTGTATTTACTGATGTACATTTGTCACTATTCTTGCATAAAGGTCTTTGTGAGAGCTGTTCATGAAGCAAAGTGGATGAACGAGATGGAGATCAGTATTTACGACTCATGGTTTGATCCAGTTGTTTCAACTTTGCCTGGTCTTATTCCTGATGGTTTTATCTATCTTAGAGCTAGCCCTGATACTTGCCACAAACGCATGATGCTGCGCAAGCGAACAGAGGAAGGTGGAGTTTCCCTTGATTATCTGAGAGACTTGCATGAAAAGCACGAAAGCTGGCTTTTCCCATTTGAAAGTGGAAATCATGGAGTTCTGTCTATAAATAAACCTTCCAATGATGTTGACTGGTCTTTACATCCCAATATAAGGGATAGAGTGTTTTATTTACACGGTGATCATATGCACTCCAGCATCCAGAAGGTATTGTTATATGCATGTTTAATGTGTTCTCCACGTGTTTCAATAATTTGCATTGTTAAGCTTATCTTTGTTTTGCAATGAGCAGGTTCCTGCTTTGGTTCTTGATTGCGAGCCAGACATTGATTTCAGCAGAGATATAGAAGCCAAACGAGAGTATGTTAGCTTCCCCTTTCTATTAATCTGTTGTTTTGAAAGATTCACATGATGCTAGAACATCATATTTAAGGGTTAATTACACACTGATATATCTTAATCTTTGGCTTAATTACATAATAACACAGACTTTACTTTACTTTCCCTGTCAAATTACAAAAATATTCCTATTAATGAATTTACTTTAGAGATGGATCAATGAATTATGATAACATCATCTCTAACTTTTCAATGACTACCCTAATTTGTTTTTGGCACTTACCAGTCTATATTTGACTTAAGCAAATCATGACCACAGTAGCATGCCTTAGACCAAATCTTAGGGTTTGCCAGTTGAAGATTTTGCATTTTCTAAAACCCCTGGGGAAGTTTGTGTAATTACACCAAACCTTAGGGTATGTAATTGTAATTATCCCTATATTAAACTGCAATAAATGCTACTTTGACCATGTACAATTACACAAATATTCCCTCTTGGTTATGAAATTACAATAACAATTACACAAATACTACTTTCATTCTTTAGGTATGCTCGTCAAGTCGCTGAGTTCTTTGAGTTTGTGAAGAACAAGAAAGATGTTTCCACACAGGACTCTGAAAAGAGCACCAATGAAGGGCAGATACTGCTGCCTCCTCACGGGAATTTGTGGTTGCCCGGTAAACAGCCCTTCTCAGATTCTGCACTCAAGTCGTTGGATTTCAGACGAGCAATGTCGTCGTTTATGTCTCCACAATAGTGGAAGACGCTGCTCTAGGCTCTAGCTGTGTCCCAAATGGTGGTTCTTTTGTTCATTTCTTCCATGTAAAAAGATGTTGACCCTGTAGGATTTTTAAGAGTTGGTTTCAACTTTGTAAGATAATCTACTGTTTAGGAATCCATAGCTTGTTGGAAGTTTGAAAAACGCACAATTGGTTTTCTGTTGCTCTCCATTAGTTCTAGTATATTTTCTGTCGAGCAAGCCTGTTTAACATATATATATATATATATATATATGATTATGATTTTCTAACGTCTTTGTAATTTTGAATACAAGTTAACTTGCACGGATATTTTTAAAAATATTATTTTGTTGTATCGTATCGTGTTAGATATTGTGCTCGACATTGTTCACATAAATTTTTTTAATAAAAATGCATATTATGATATCCGTATCGTGCTGTATTCATATCCGTACATTATCGAGATCAACATTGGTTGAAAAGTCTTATTAGCTGAAAAGTCTTGCTAAGACGTAAGATACATATATCTCATTATAATAAATAGGTAAATAGTAATAATATTCTAATACAATGATATAATAGGATAAATTGCACTCTATTCTATCATTGAATATTTAGCATTTCAATCTGTGTCTTGACTCTTGATCCCCCAGAAGCATTTTCCGACGGAATTGAAGTAGTATTTCACTTTTCATCGATGCATTTTCTCAGTTCCAAAAACGCTCATAGGCCATAATTAACTAACCGCCCTCTGTCATAGGCTACAATAATATAGTGGGGCAAACGAGTCGAGTCAACTTGCAAGTTAGTTCGAACTGATTTGGTTTAAAATTGAGTTGAATCGAGCTCAGATAAGTCCGAACTAGACTTGGAGTCAATCTTAAGTTCTGTGTGTCTAGATGTATGATATACGGATACGGACATGGTGATACGATACGATACGATACAGTACGGTACGGTTACGACGGCACGTATTTTTTCTTGAATTTTCTATGTGATGAGTGTCGAATACGATGTCCGGCACGACACGATACGACAAAATGATATTTTTATAAGCGTCCGTGTATTATAGGCCTAGGCTCACGGCTTGCAAGACCTTGGTTATATATATTTATTATAAATTATGTATTTATATTGTATGCATATAATATATATTTAATTTATAATACATATATTAAATATTTATACAACTATATATTTATATAATTTGTCAATAGGGATTCGTTTAAGTGGTTTTCTTCTAAATAATGACCCTGGTTCAAATCATATTTAGGTGAGTGAGTTTAAAAAAACAAAGAAACATATATTTATATAATTTATAATTTAAGTAATATACTTAATACATATCAAGCCCAAGGCGAGCGGAACCAAGTCCCAGCTTGGCACGAGCCGATCTCAAGCTAAAAACCACCAGCTCGGCGAGCTCGTACCGAAACTCAAGTCAAAATACCAATTCTCGAGCTAGAGCCAACCATTTTAGGACAATCTCGGCTCATTTGCAACCCCATACAACAATATAATGACGCACAATTAAATAATATAATATATATAATTATATGATGGAAAAAGAAGTACATGCATGAATAATTCCGTACAAGAAATACATAAGTTTCAGATAAGGAAAACATCGATCACAACAACAGAGATACGACACCACATGAGATGCACAAACTTTATTTAAGTCGGTCGCTCACGACAACGAACACAGTCAAACAACAACGAAGACACTCGAGCAAGTTGCTTGGCATGTTTCAAAGCTTGCCATTACAGCTATGGCAGCAATAATCAGCATGCAGCTGGTAACCTTCTTGCTTGCAATTCCCATTATTCCTATTTCCTTTTCTGGAGAGAATTAACACTGGATTTGATTGATTGATGAGACCTCATTGAATTCATCTGGTATTTATAGCCACCGCCGGATCAGGCAGCCCAAAAATAAATAATTCTTGTTGATGAGGTTTCATTTTCTGGAATTTCAACATGCAATTAAATAAGCCACACGTCGGAAACCAACCTTTTTAACTATCGGATAATTTATTAGTAATTTTTTTTCTTTTAATCTTGATAATATCAAGAATAGATAAGAATGCATAACAGAATAGTAACAACGTCTTAGATTAGTATTATATTGAAGAAAGATTATTATTATGTTGATCCACGTATTCCTTATTTTTAGTAACAACGTCTTAGATTAATAATAATATTTTATTTTTTTAGCACACACATTATCTATACGAGAGAGTAAAGTAAAAACTGTTTTGGTCTCTAGGACTCTCAATTTCTTTTTTTCTGTTATTATTTTTTCAATTAATCATAAAACGTGTTGTGTTATTTTTTATTTATCTCTTAACACCTTTTTTGTGATCTCTCACCTCACTCCACCTTTTCTATTATATTTACGCCCATAGGCTGACAAGGGGAAAGGTCCAAGGGAAAGAATTGTTGTTGATGACGAGGCTCACTCTCGAGCCTCGAAACGAGGGATTAAAACGAGAGAAGATGACCCCAACCTCCTCGCAGCTGTGCAAGACCATCGGGAAAAACCACAGGAAACAATCAGATCTGTTAGATCTGAGCCATGAGTTCATGAGAAAGCAAGGAAAGAGAGGCCGCGGGGAACGAAAGGCCTTACTGCGCAGACTGCGGCATAACTCTTTTGCCTATCCTGGGCTGCTTTCATCCGTTGTTGTATTTGTTGAACCTTTTCGATTATATCTCGGACGGCTTTAGAAGGCTTTTATTGCTTTAAGTTTTATTTTGTGGGACTTATTGTAATGCTGGCCTTTGACCGTTTGGAAAAAAAAAATGCTGGCCTTTGACCGTTTGAAAAAATAAAAATAAAAAAAATCGTCAGATATATTTTACTAACAAAATAGTTATTGAGATATTTTATTTATTAAAAAATAACAATAGTTATTTTATTTAATATTATTATTTGGTCAACTAAAAATTTGGTGAAACAGAAAAACATCGGCAGAAGGCGCTTTTTCGGAAAACGTCTTTGTGGGAAAACGTCTTCACCATTTTTTAAGCTTAAGTTTGATCAACGGAAAATCTGGTGAAAACTTTTTGTAGAAAACGTTTTCTCCATAAGCGCTTTACACTAAAGTTACACTATCTCTCAAAATTACACTATTTTTAATTTTTATACTACCCTGTGAACAGTGCACCAAAGTTAAAATTTCACCAGAATTATAGGCAGATAAAAAGGTGGAACAATGTAAAGTCTCTTAGTATTTGATTGATAATAAATGAGTGGGTTCCATGGCCTATAGTTGTAATTTCATTTTAAGTCCAAGGTACAGGAATAAAATAAGGCACATGGTCGTTTGTTAACATTTAAGAATTTCTCGTGTTATGTGTTCAATTTATTATATATCTATTAGATTGATCAGCGTGGCCATTAATTAAGTAGAACAAATTTTCGGGTTTAGATTTCATGTTTCAGTGACGTGTTCCATTTTATGTTATATATATATATATATATATATCACTATGAATTGTTATATGGTTGGAATTATAAGTGAAAAAATATTGTGATATGAAAATTATTAAAAAAAATTCACCCCTATAATTTTGATTATCTATAAATATACTTTACATGTGTAAATAAATGAAAAATAAGCGGCTGAAATATCTAATGCCCAAATTTACACTTCTACGCAATGCCCGATAAGAAATCTAATGCCCAAATTTACACGTCTACGCAATGCCCGAGCCAAACCCGGTTTAACGAGGGGGCGAGTGTTTTACACTTGATTATGAGCCGGACATTGATTTCAGCAGAGATACAGAAGCCAAGCCTGAGTATGTTAGCTTCCCCTTTTTATTGATCTGTTTCTTCGAAAGATTCACATGCTGCTAAACCATTATATTTAAGGGTTAATTACACCGACATACCTTGATCTTTGGCCTCATTACATAATTATACAGACTTAGATTTTCTTCCCCCGAGGTTGGACAAATTACAAATTTTTTTGCTATTAATGAATTAATGATAACATCATATCTAAGTTTTTAATGACTGCCCTAATTTGTGTTTGGCACTTACCGTTCTATATTTGGCTTTAGAAAATCATGACTGCAGTAGCATGCATTAGACCAAATCTTAGGGTTTGCCAGTTGAAGATTTTGTATTTTCTAAAACGTTTGGGGAAGTTTGTTTAATTACATCAAAACCTTAGGGTATATCATTGTAATTATCCCTATATTAAATTGCAACAAATGCTACTCTAACCATGTACAATTACACAAATATACCCTCTTCGTTATGAAATTACAAATACCTCCCTTTTTAGCATTTTTCAATCTTACAGTTATCCCGTCTATAGATTAATATAGACAGTTGGATGGTTTTATAAGCAATTTTGAGAGATGTACTTGGATGCATGGATGATGTATCTTTCTTTGTTAGTAAATTTTTCCAGTTCTGATTAATTTTCTGGTTAGACACAATCATAGCTACAGTCAATTGGTCGCTGCATTCGCTGTTTGTTGGAAGTTTGAAAAACGCATAATTCGTATGTTTTAGTGTTGGTCTCCACTAATTTTGGATCCTGCCATGTAAAGGTTCACTAGTTCGTCTGATATTTTGCTACAGAAAAATAGAAAACTCAAACCACCCAGTAATTTTTTATTAAAATCCGAATCCAAGTGTAGATACAATGCGAAAAGATCCAAAGATCCAAAATGCTAGAGAAAGAAAAATGCCCACTCCTATAACAGACTATAGAGCTCACATGGGCATAAACATTAAAATCATAACAGATGGTATGCCCCTTCAGGTTGTTCGTGTCTAACACATGGGCAACATTATTAAGACAATCCCTGCTACACATGACATTAATAGGATCAATCGTTGGCCTCCAAATGAGGCACCCAGGGTCCTGGGCAGCGATAAACTCCGGCAAGGGTCTTATCTGACAACGTTTGATCTCAACCACCGTCAAGGCGTCCTTGGGACTATTCACATTGGTATTCGGTTTACCGTAGAGCAATCCGTCAATTACATAATTGTTGGCAGCCCTCCAAAGAGGTATGTTCCATGCATTCTGAGTTCCACTTCCGCAAATTGATGTGAACCTGCAAAAGTTTGATACCATTCCTCGACCTCCAACGATCAGTAGTGCCAAGAACAAAACTGTTGTAGTAAAACAAATTAGAGTTACAGGAATTTAAACAATAATTACCAAACCACTTGTGGCACGCAGCAGCTGCACTTCCTCGCCTGCAACAGAGGATAATCTTTTCGTCCCTGTATGTTAGTCAAAACAGGGGCTGAATAGAGCCAAATTTCCAACTTACCGAAGAACACATCTTTTTCTGCCAAGGGGTGTTGTGGCAGCCATGGTTCGCCGGAACGGTCGCGGGGAACGGAACGGAGGCCACCGTTCCAATTCCGTTGCAATGACGCGGAACGGACGCGGCAAAAACGCGACCACTTCTCAAAAAGATGTATAAAATCCCAAAAAATTGTTTTAAAACTCATTTTAATTTCTAATTTTATATTAGAATCAATTAGTATTATATTTAGATTTGTTATATTTACTCAAATAAGAGATTGCACATATTCTTATAATGACTACAGAACCATACAATAAACATAGTTGTGTAACAAAAGAAAAGTTGTTCAACATACTACAATAGGAATGTCGAAATAGATATATAATGATACATTATTTATTAATAAGAAGTGGAATGACGAGGGGTAGAACATCAGAATTGTGTCTCTCTTCTGAGGAGTTTCGAACATAATCACAGTATAAAATCTCTAAGTCAAAGAAGAAAATTCTGATGGCAACTTGATTGGATAAGAATCAAATATAATCACAGGTCTTTCTCCTGGCATATATATGAACTTGAGCACAATTCCTGTCAAAAAGCAGTAAGATTAAATTACTACAAACAGGCCATTTGTATTGAGTATAACTTATGCTCAACAATAGTTTTATAGGAAGTATAACTAAATCTTCATTCCTCTACCAAATAGATAATCGAAATTCATCAATTTCTTTAGCATATACACATTTTCATCTCCTTTTATTCCGCATTATACAGAGCAGCAACATACATTTTCTTCTCTTTTTTGGCCGTTCCGTTCCGTTCCTCCGCTATAACACCACGGAACGGCGTTCCAATGCAAAGAAGCACCGTTCCAGGTTGATTTCCATTCCATACCGGAACAGCGGAACGGAGACTGCCGTTCCCGTTCCGTTCCAGCCGTTCCGGCCGTTCCGACACCGTTCCGGCGAACCATGGTGGCAGCTCAACATCACCTTTTGTGTTGGAGGAAACCTTCTATTAGCCAAGTAAAACTTAACTCAGATGGGTCCTCTTTCGGTAACCCTGGACAGGCGGGCATCCGGGCGGATATTCGTGATCAAAATGGTATGGTGCTAGCGGCCTACAGTGTGGATATTCCGCGAAAACCATGCATCATCTCCATTTCTGGGAACGACCATTGCATTTGTTTTAAAGCACCTTCTCTCGCAAGGAGGTCTGCCGCCATATTCCCTTCCCGATATATATGGCTTATCTCAACATGAATACTCCTAGTGATCTCCTGGAATTGGTTTAATAAGCTCTGTAATCTCCAATCTCCTGCACTGCCTCTATGCACCATGTCAATAATCACCTTCGCATCCAATTCTGCCCAAATATTATCAATCGCCATTCTAATTCCCTGACCGAGTGCAAGAAGTTCCGCGTGTGTGTTTGTTGCTGTCCCAATCCCTGCACTGTAGGCTGCTAACACCATACCATTTTGATCACGAATAACCGCCCCGATGCCCGCCTGTCCAGGGTTACCGAAAGAGGACCCATCTGAGTTAAGTTTTACTTGGCTAATAGAAGGTTTCCTCCATTTTACGATCGTCAGTCTTCACCCAGTAAACTTATAACGTCTTTTCTTGGATATTTTCTTGGTTGAGAGGTCGTGCTAAGATGCAAGAGACAAATAGGCAAATATTAATAATATTTTAGTACCATGGTATAATAGGATAATCATTTGTTATTTTCAGCACCCAAAAAAAAAAAGGTATAATAGGATAATATTTTAATTGAATTTTTTTTTTATATATATACATATAGCAAAAGGCACTTTATGAATTTACGGTTGTGTTTGACGTCCACTGTTTGAAAATGTTGGATCTTCCCCCTAAACCTTCCAAGCAATCCCAGAAGTATTTTATGGCAGAATTGAAGCAATATTTCATTGGATCGTTTTCATCAATATATTTTCTTATTTTTAGGTGTGTAAACGGAGCAAATATGTAGTATCCGAATCCACTTATTCGAATTTGTATCCGTTATCAGACTGATAATGAAAACTACTATCTTCATCCGAATCCAATGGACATTCTTTACAACCATAAGCTACACGTTAATGTCCCTTATAGGCTACAATAAGTCAACAATATTACAATGATATGCAAGTAAATAATATAAATGTCATAAAATGATGAAAACTTATGGAAGTACACGAATTTGGTACAAGAACTAAATTTGTTGACAATCCCAATAAGGAAAACAACACACAACACCACAGAAATTAAGAAACAAAGTTTATTTAGGTCACCATGCACAGTAGTCATGACGTGAATCAAACCACACAAATTACTGGAAATATGGACTAGCTGCCTGCATGCACTTCCCTTGTGATTGTCCTACTTATGGAGTGCTTCCACCTTTCCCTCCCCCTCCTAACTTAGACGCTAGCCCACCGAGTCCCCCTTTCCCTCCCGCTCTTCATATCATAGACGTTAGCACACCGAGTCCCCCTTCCCCTCCCGCTCCTCCTGACAGTCCACTGATCACGTCGCCCTGAAATAAATGGCGGCGAGCTGCTTCGCATGTTTCAAAGCTTGCCATTACAGCCATGGCAGCAATGATCAACATGCAAGTATATTTCTTGCTTGCAAGTCCCATTAGAGAAGCCTGGATTTGATTGATAATGGTGACCTCATGGAACTCATCTGGTATTTATACAGGCAGGATAGGGGCAAACACACAAATAACTCTCGTTGATGTTGTGGAATTTCAAGAATTAAATAAGCCACACGCTGAAATTATATTTTTATTTATGAAATTACCACTGTACTTTTCATAATACTAAATACCCTTTGTATTATTTTGTTATTTATGGAATTATTAAAATTTCCAGGGGATTGTTTTGTAATATACCTTATGATTGAGGCTCGCTTTGTTAGAAAGTATAATAGTCAGGAATGTATTTATAATGTTGTAGCATTATTTTTATTTTTTTTTGAAAGGTGTTGTAGCATTATTTTTAAATTACATTATATTAATAAATTAGTATTAATAAGTCATTAATTTGCGTATATAATCAATAAACCTTATCTTTATTGTGTATATTTGTATCTTTAAAGTAGTCATTAAGTACATATTCTTTTACATAAAAATAAACAAATCGCAAGCATTTCGTAAATTTTAGGGATTATTATGAATGTCTTTATGGTTTAATTGTGTTAAAAATTTAAAAACATAATTTATGTATATATATGATTAAGAATTAATACATTTTATCTATGTTGTGTATATATTCCGTATTTTGAGAAAAATATACTATATTTCTAATAACTTTATTCCTACAAATTACGTTTTATTTACATAATATATTATTAATTAAATTAAAATTAAAATCAAATGGAAGAAAAAGAGAAAAAGAGAAAAACCAACCCAACCCTCTTGGAGAAGTTTTTTTTTTTAAATTTAAACACACGTACCCCCAAACGGTTAGAAGGAGCCCCTCGGAGAAGATGAACGGCCTCAACCACACCAAAAATTGGGATTTCTCATTTCTCCGTCAAATTTGGCGTACGACGACTAGTGCTTTCGATCACCATGACGTACGTGTGTGTGGCTGCGCACGCAGCACAAATTCATAAATTTGCACGTCTAGGCAACTACTTTCATAGTTTTCTATAGTATTTTTTTATTTTTTTGATTTCGCATCATCTGCATCGATACACAAAGTAATCCTACCAAGTACCAACTTAATTACTTAAATTATCTATCGTTTGGCCCGACTATACTAACTTTTAGATTACATATGATATGAATAATTATAAGAAGTAAGCTTTTTTATCCAAATAAAATTTTCAAAGAATATGATGAAGTAACTTAGTTTAGTTTCGTACTTTTGAACAGAGCATTTAATGCTTTAATTAAGGATGGGGGCAAACATAAATAACTCTTGTTGATGCTTGTGGAATGTCAAGAATTAAATAAGCCACATGTTGAAGACCATTCTTTAATTTTTTTTAACTATCCGTTATGTATAATGCTCCAACCATGTGGTCATTAATTAAGCTCCAATTATATGCAACACAAACTTATGACAAGTTTTATCTTTGGATTGTAGACGTTTGAAAAGGTGGAACAATTAATTAAAGTTTTAAAATTTTTTTGATATTTAATTAATAGTGAATGAGTCATTTTCATTCAAATATCCGTAACTTTGATGGGATATAATTGTAACTTCTTTTTAACTTAAAAAAAGTTAAAGATATAAAAAAAAATTATATATAGGTTAAAGTTAGTTGCAACGTCGTGCTAATATGTAAGGGTTAGTGCAGGAATAAAATAAGGCACATGGTCGTTTGTTAAAACTTAAAACTTAAAATTAAGACTTTCTCGGGTCCTGTTTTTAATATATTAACCATTTATTAGAACTAGTAATTTTGGTACACTCGTTGCGTGTGCAAATTATAAAATTCTTTTGTTTAAAATATATTTAAATTAATTTTTATATTAATATATATTTTATCAGTATTTTTAATATAATTATTGAACTAATATAAAAATAACATAAAAGTATAAAATATCAAACAACATTCTCTTTAAAAAAAATACAAAAGAAAAAAAAATGAAATAAGGTGAGAGAAAAGAAAAGATAAGATAAAAAAATATAAGAGAAGAAAACGCATAAAAATAAATAAATAGAAAAGAAGAGAGAAAATCGTAAAAGAAAAAAACTGGCAGGATAAAAAATAAATAAATAGAAAAAAAAGAAAAAGAGGACACCAAGAGACCACCTTTGCCTCTCGCGCTTAATAATATAGTATAGATGACTAATGTGGCAATTAAATAAGTTCCAATTGTACCTAGAACAAATCTGCACGTCTAGGCCATGGATATTTCTCGACATAAATTTGCACGTCTAGGCGACCACTATCTAGTTTTTTTCTTTTCTTTTTTTTTTCCTTTTTTTTTTTTGTTTGTTTGTTTGTTTTTCCCATCATCAGTACCCGAAAGAACGTACGAAAACGATCCTACCCTATGTTTTAAAACCCGGACCGGACGTCGAACCGGAGCCCTTACTGGTTACTGGTTCGACCGGTCGGACCACCGGTCGAACCGGTGTGACGTCATAATTAAATAATATTTATATTTAATTATATAAATATATAATAATATATATAATTATATAAATATTAACCAAAAATAATAAAATAGGTTAAATGATATTAAAGTACTCATTAATTTTCAAATAACATCTGGAATAATAGACTTTCAAACCATAAATCTACAAATATATAGATAAAATATTTAACTAAATAGCAAAATAATCAATATCAACCAAATTAATAATATAATATAGATAAAAGATTGATTTAACAAATAACATACTTTTATTGTTAAAAAAAAATACAAAACACATCACACATACATTTATCTTTTATAAATATATATTATAATAAATAAAATATTTCATATTATCTTATCCATGTTTAAATTGAATTCTTATAATATATTATAATATTTGTAATCATAATTAATATTCTTTTAGAATTTGGATTTGATGAATAATGGTTTATTATTAAAACGTTTTTTCAATAGATATCAACCATCTAATTAGCCTAGATGGTTTCAACTTTGATGGTTTTACTAGATTGATTCGAACCCACAACCTCTGTCTTAAAAGGTGGACTTTGCCACAACCCCCAAATTAAAATTTGATTTTTTACAATTAAAAAAAAAAAAAAAAAAAAATGGGCCAACCGGCCCGTGGAACGGTCCGGGCCGGTTTTTTAACCTGTTTTGGACCGGTTCGCCCCGGTCAGCACTGGTCCGATTGAGGACTGGTTTTTGAGGGCTAACCGGGCCGGCCGGCCACCGGTTAAACCGGTCGGACCGGTCGGTCCGGTCCGGGTTTTAAAACATAGATCCTACCAACTAATTGTTTTATTCATGAGGTTAGAATTACTTAAATAATCTAGTGTTCCGTAATCCTATGTTTTTTTTTTTTTTTTTAACACACACACCCCAAATGGTCAGAGGGATTTGAACCCGAATTATTACCTTCGAGAATCAACCCTCAAACCACTTGGTCAACCCCTGTTGGCAATTAGTTTCGTCATACTAGGTTAATTGAGCTTTAGTCTAGAACTTTTAACTCTAATTTACGTACACTTCTAAAAATATTATTTTTCCATGTCGTGCCGTGTTAATTACTTGTGTCCGACACTGCTCACCTAAAAAATTTAAAAAAAAAATTTCATATCGTTGTGTCCATATCGAGTCATGTTCGTATCGTTGTATCCGTATCCGTGCATCATAGATGTTTTTAGATTACATATTATAAGACATTAGCTTTTTTATGCGTTTAAAATTTTGAAAGAATATTATGATGAATTTACCATTAACTTAGTTTTCATACTTTTGGTCATAGTATTTAACGCTCTAAATTCAAAATAATATATTACCATACTCGCATATTATTCTAATCTCGAATATTGATATTACTTGCTTTCAAGATTTATAAATTTAGAAAGCACAACTTTAAATTGAATTTAAATTACTTACAATTTTTTTGGTAGACACATGAATGAAGCATTGATCATGAAATGAAACCAGAATTGTTGGAAACTACATTTTCATATACATTAACCCTTCTCAATTCTATTTACATCACAGAATATTTCTGCAGACTATCAATAATAAAAATAAATACATCTGCATCTGAAAATGCCATCTTAGATGGACAAACACAAACCCTCCTTAATTTATTTCATCAGTAAAAGAGAAAGAAAAAAAATGAATCAAAACCCAAGATCAAAGGATGGGGAGCCAAGAATCCCAAGATTTCCTTGAATAGGATCACTCACAATTGCTGTTTTCGGCGTGGAGCACTCCGTTTTACACTGGAGTAATCTGGCAGCTTCTTCTTCAACAGCATCAAGATCAATGCCTTCGTAAAATCCATCATCATCGTCGTCATCAGCAATGACATGAATGCTTTGCTCCTTCCTATCTACTTGTATCTGCACTGATGAATTTTCAACTGGGGTTTCGTTTAGTAATGCAAACTCTTTTTCTAAATTAACCTTAGTTACTGATAGAGCTTGCTGATAGCTCAATTTTCTCTTCCGGCTCTCTGCTTTGCTTTCAACCATATCTGAGTTAATCACATCATCGCATAAGTATCGAGAGTTTCTTGCTGTTGAGTTTAAGCCCGTTTGAGGAGTATCACTCTGTTTTGTTCCTGATGAGCTCCCACTTTGATCTAACCTGCTGCTTTGAACCACAGAGTCAGGACTGGACTTCGTGCAGAAGTCTGGCATTCTTGGAAATGGAGATTGACTCAACAATGATCGTCTGCCATAAGCATAATGCATGTTTTTCAAATTGAACATGAGAAACATTATAGAAAATAAGAAATGGGAAAAGAAATGGGATGAAATTTATGAAAACCTGTAAATTGCCATCATGTCGGTCTTACTGATGTCAGCTTGCGTTGCAGTTGATGTAGGATTTACATCATCATTTATGAAGCTGTCTTCATATGAACTGTTATCATGCTCGTCTTCCTCATCATCACATGTCATATCTTCCGACGATATCCTGAATAGGACCACAGAGTAAAATGAAAAACGTAAACCAAACTATAGAGATGTTGAATAATGTGTTTGAGATATACTAAGAAGAATATATGAATTAACATTTGGAACTGGCAAAATTTTCCATGTTGTCTGGCAGTACGACTACGTTCGTTAGGAGGGATTTGGTGAAGTAAAGAAAAGAAAAGATTAGGGAAAACCTTTAATGAAGCCAACAAATACTTACTCTGCTTCCTCATCGATAAAGACTGCAATATCTTTTGCCCGCTTCTTCTTACCTGAAAAAAAAAAAAGATCTTTAGTGCTACCAGAACAAGCCGATTCTCACACGATGAATTGAAGTACCAAGTTCTATGATAATCTTTTGAGCTAACAGATTGAAAAACCAAGAAAATTATAAATTAAGCCATTTCCAACTAAAGAAAACCATGTAACTCAACCTTTTTTATTTGCTGTATGATAGTCACTCATTCTAGAATTTCTCAATTTTGTTCTCCAGCTATTTTGTTCCTTTGATTCTGGATGAGTTTTCCTATTGAGATCTCCAGGCTTCCGCAACCTTCTGAACTTGCATTGGGCCTCAACCGTTTCAGCCTTAACTCCAGAATCTAGAAGACATTCTTTGCTGCTGCTTGCATTTGATGTTTTAGCAAGAGGAGTTTGCATTTCTTCAGCTTCATTCTTGTTCCAATCTAATATGGGTGTTTGAATGTTATTACAGTTACCACTCGAACATGGGACATCGATTTTATTTAGATTTCTATTTTCAATTGCCTCTTCATCATGTGAAACTGTGAGACCGTCTCTCTGACCTTTTAGTACTCCTGAAACAGTCAAACGAGTGCAGATAAATTGATATTAGGGGTACTTACACAAAAAAGTGCAGATAAATTGATATTAGGGGTACTTACACTGACATACCTGCATTTGACTTAATTACACAAACTTCCCCTGAGGTTTGAAAAATTACAAAAAGTTAACCTATTAAAAAATTAATATTACATTTGGATCGAACATTTCGATGACATCATCTCTATTTTTTATGAATATCCCCCTTCACAGTTACTTATCAATATTTGATTTAAATTTATGTCTATAATATAAGCAGCATGTGTTAGGCCAAATCTCAAGGTATGCTGCGGGAAGTTTGTGTAATTAAGCCAAACCTCACGGTATGCTAGTGGAATATACCTTGATATTACTAATCATACACAAGAAATAATATAATGAAAGAAGCTTATTTGAAGGAACACACCAGGACTATTTACTGGAGATTCTGGAACGATTCCACTTTTGATGAAATTAGTTAGTCTTGGACTAAGGTCAGTATCTTTGAAATCATTGCTTGGTTCCTCAGGCAATGGCGTTCGTGGACTTTCATCCACATCAATAAGATCCTCGCACAAAAGTTTTCGATTTTGTTCACTAGGGCTGCATGGACTGGAATCAAGAAAATTCTCTATTTCTGGGGATTTCAAACACAAAGGAGGACCAGTTTTGTCTTCAATGTTCTTCTCTTCATTATCATTAGAACCATGCATCGAACGGTATACAGAATCGTTTCTAGAATCTTCCATGTTTTCAAAGTTAGATCCCAGAGGCAGTTCTGGTGGGGATAAAACCAGGACATCGACAAAATCATCAACTGGTACAAATTCTGAAGAAAAAATTTCTTTGAATTCTGTGTCAGTTTGCAGAACTTCTGTTTTGAATTTCTCTTCAGCAGGATCATTAAACCTCTCTGAATTGCAAATACATTAAAAAAAGGAAAAAGAAAGAAGGATAGAAAATAACTGTAACATGTCCGTATAGAAAGAATTCAAGTCAAATCATATGAAAGTAAGATGTTCGATACCTTCAATTATTTTATCTTCAATTCTTAGGCAAGGATTAGACATATCTTCGTCCTGAATCAAGATGATGACTCAAATAACAGCAGACAAGGGCAAATGAAGGGCAAAAAGTTCAAAAAGAGGTGACGACCTACCTCTTCAGAAAGATTATTGCTTTCTTTAGAAAATGTTAAGCCTTGTAGATATTGCATTGTGTCTATTAGCATCCCTGTTCTGGATGAATGTAAAACATTATCTATTTGGGATGGAAATGCCTGGAAATGAGGAAAGGCAATAAGAGATGGTCTCCAAGCAATTTCTCCAGTAGAGGCAAAATACTTGGCAAGTAAATCTGTTTCCGCATCAGTTAATTTGGTTTCATATGCTGGTACTGAGACGGGATTATCATCTTTAACTTTCTTGCAACGAGGAATGAATTCCTCAACTTCCATCTCAAGAAATCGCACTTCTGGTTTGAACACATGAGGAACCTGAAAATAGATGTTCAAACTTATATTTTTTTCAATTTCGGGAAAAAAATAAGAAGTATAAAATATTCTCAGGCAGAAAAAGCATACCATCCGTGGACTAGGATGGAAATCAAAGCTATTCATCCCACCATTTCTCAAGCGTTTATAAACACTCTTGCCCTTTGCCTGCTTTTTCTTGTAACCATTCAACTCCATCCCTTCACAAGCTAAAAGAAGTGAAATCTTGATAAGGAAAATCACTTGAGATACAGAACTAAAACGCAACGATTTTGTATGTTTCAATTATAAGGGTAAATATCACTTTCAGTAACATTATGACTAACTTAGCCTCTACCCAATCTTCATACCTTAAGTTTCAATTTGTATCAATTTTTATAATTTGCAAATCACATCAGAGAATCTTATGGTTGAGATCACATGATTTTAAATTTGGTGTTTAAAAATCTCAGTTTGTTAAAATATTTTGTGATTGCAAATGTATGAAAAATTGAGATTATGAAACAAAGGTACCAAAATTAATTGCAAAGCTGCATATAAACTGAACAAGGATATCAACTCTTCCCTCATGCTTCCTTCCTGTTCTTCCCATACGCTGAACCATTCTCAAAGATGAAATATTACAATCAAAGCATATAACAAGATCAACTTCCACAATATCAAGACCTTCTTCACCAATTGACGTTGCAACAATAACATTGAATCCACCTGCCCGAAATTTCTATAGATACAAGTCAAATAAAGCAACTGAAGACAAGATGACTTAAATGGGAAAAAACAAAGAGAAGAGAATTACCTGTAAAACCTCCTGTTGAACTTTTTGCGACTGCCCCTTCAAGGCTTTTCCCGTACCTGTGCTTTGTCCAATGAACTCTGTGGCTTTAACAATGTCTCCAATTTCTTTGAGTGCATCAAGTATAATCCTGACATTTAATTATTATTAGCTGAGAACTAATTTTACTTCACGTTTTTAGTTTAATTTAGCTACATGTGCAGCGTATGATGATTTAAAGAGAAATTTCCTTCACCTGACGCTACCCCTAAGATTTGAAAAGATGATAACCTTTGAGTTTTGTGGATCTTTTACTTCTGCACCGGAATTTCCAGATGTCAATAGAATTACATTAATGCAAATAATGATATAGATCACTATATCGCATGAAAGAAAACACGAGCGGTTTTACATACTGAAATGGTCTGTCAATACTTCTAGCAGTTTTATCAGTTTGGGACTGAGGGCACCATGGGAAACATATTGCTCCATTTGATGTTTTGCTTTCAAAAAATCTTCATTTTTACTCATTCGTGCAAGAGACCTACAAAAGTAGAGTAAACTGAAGCTTAGTAAACAGGCACTTTTCGGACTCACCAACATTTGACACCCCAAACATCTAATTGAAAAACAGATACTAATATTATAGCGACATATAGAGCTAAAAAGCTAAAGGTGGGTATAACTGCAGAAATATCTGCAAATAATATTTTTTGAATTTTCACTTCTGTCTGATAGAGGGTGTTTGGCTAACAGTAGCCAATTTTTAAGTAAATTGTTTGAGAGCTTAAGCTCCTTCAAAGTGCCATAATTTTTTAGAAAGTGAGCTTACAAGCTCCAAAAAAACAGTTGTTTTGGAGCGTATGTAAAGTTGTAAAAGAAAAGTAAGCTCCATATTTTTTTTCTATTTAAAAAGCAGCTTATAAGCTGTCAAGTTTTAAATGCTAAAATGACTGTCCTTAATTTTCTTTAATTACATTTCAATCATATGAAATATTAATTATATATGTGAGTTTAAATTTTATTGTTATACTTATCATCATTACTGTACTTAAAACAACTCATAAACTCTCGGCTTTGCCAAACACATTTACAACTAATAAGCTATCAAAACATCTTATAAGCTATAGGAACTTATGAGATATTTAAGAAAGAAGGCACTTGGCAAACACCCTCTTACTCTCACAAAATGATGCAATGTAGAACTCAATTTTGAAAAGTAATAACTCTATATGATCATAAAAGATGACATACCCTTCTTTCAATTTGTCAAGAACCACCTCAAATGCAAGCCTTATTCCATTGCTTGAGAGAACATTTCTGACATTGTACAAAGTTACAAGAACTGCCAAGTAACTTTCAATATCTCGATACTCGCTAGGATTTAGGTTTGCAGGTGGCGCTTTGTGAAACTCTTCCCTTGCAGTAAGAAAACAGTAGGGACTGAACTGTAAAATCACAAATTCATGTTTTTGAGAGAATAATAAACATCTTAAGCAATAACTTAAACAATGTTCCTAAATCTGAAACAAAAATAGAAAAATAAGATAGAGAAACATACTGTCTCGGCACCTCTCTTTTGAAGCACCCCACAAGCAGAAAGACGAGAGACATATGGACGCGCTATTTGCAAAAGCATATTATTTATTTCAACAGCTGCATCACCCATGGGAACCTAACAGAATTTCTCACATTTTAATACAATATTATACATATTTCACACAGGTGAACTGGCAATTGTATGAACTTATAAGTACCACAAATAGTTCTGTTTTCCTCTCATTCACATAAGGAACTACTTCAGAATCACTTTCATTTCGGCATTCAAGTGTTGATATTTGCAGATTGTTGATTACTTCCTGAATTTTCTTGTGGTCACCTGAATATGGCCAATAAGAATCATTTAATGAAAGAAGGCAGAACTTTTTGAAACAATTTGTATCTTACTTGTGGGTCGCAAGACTACTTACTTCCAGGTGTTGCTGACAATGCTACGATTCTTAGTTGAACTGGGATATCCATCAACTGAAACGTAATGAGTATCAGTTCAATGAGTATACTGGTGTTTGCAAAAACTTCTATAAAAGCTAAAGTTGTAAAAGTTGGGCGTGTTTGGGGAACAAAGTACAAAAGCACTTCTAAACAATAGAAAAGAGAAACTAGCAGCTAAAAAACTCCTGGCTTATTTTAAGCGGAAGCAGCAAATAAAAAAACTCCTTTTTTAAAGATAAAAGCCACAAAGTACTTTTTCTAGAGTATGTGAACATTATCTTAGTACGATGGGTCTAGCAATCTAATCTGTTTGCTTCTATAGCATATAGCTTCAATCGAATACATAATTGTCCCTTAATATAGGCTGCATTTAATTAATGGTTTTGGCATCAAAATCTCACCCCTAGATACTCCTACTGATACTCCTAAGCTGAGAACTTCCAAACTGTTACTAGAAATTGAAGTTAATGGGAAAAGTAGACGACGTTTAAGGAGAATACATACAACTCACAGAATCAAATTTCATTGAACATTTCATGGTCAGTATAATACATGAAATTTAAAAATAAGACATAAAACTCGAGAAGTACCGGAAGAAATGAATGAAGTGACAAACCTGACGGACTGCTACGCAAAAGGCATAATCACCTGTAGCACGATGGGCCTCATCAATTACCAAACACACAAGATGTTTAACCAAACATGACCCTACAACATAAGTTCAATTAAGAAAAATCCATAAATAGTAGGGTAAGCTAGTAAGACCAGATAAATTTCCTCAAAAAGTTAACCTTTTCTTGAGATACATTCAAAATGAACATAAGATGAAAAGAAACTCAAAACCGGAGAGTAGAAAGGCGAAAACAATCCTTTTGAGCCACAAATAGAGCATGGATCAGATGTTAACTTTAGATATGCTCTTCAAATAATATCTATCTTCAAAAACAGTAGAGACAATCTAAATTTGATATTTTCATTTATCAGCTTCAATAATGCATTGTGACATGTTGAGAAACAAACCAGAACGTATATCGTTCTCAAACACTTGTGGAGTGACAAAGAAAACACGTTTCTTTTTCCAAATATCCGCTCTTTTTCCAGGAGCCGTCCGGCCCGTTAGATCAATGGTCCACTCCTGCAACCAGTTAGGTGACAATTATCTGAATTAGGAACTTATGCAAGCTATGCAACATAAGATGTAAGCAAATAAAATTCAAGAATATTGGAAAATTTTCCTTACTTGGGGAATTCCACCAATTTTATGACAAGCTTCTACTTGTTGCAAGACTAGTGGTCGAGAAGGAGCAGCAAAAACAATTTTTCCTACCAAAATGGCATAAGAAAAGGTTTATTTTACATTTTAAATTGAAGCTTTTCTCATTAAAATTCCAATCCTTCAACTTTAGCGCCAAGCACCAGGGAACGACAGTAAAATCATAGGAAGTGATCTAAAAATGACTAAAAGTTCAACAAAGGCACAAATAAAGATGGAAATCATCATAGCTCTCCAATGTGCTCTTTAATATACAATTAATACCCGGTACAGACTCATCAAATTTGCATCTTACAAATCAATGTGCAGTAAGCTAAAGCTGTCATTTCATTTTTCTAATTGAAATTCAATTTTCAGCCTAAAAAAACCATCTCTTTTCCTTTCAAATTATTCATCGAAATGCAACAAGCCAACAAGGATTAGTTTTGGGTGAGCTTATACAAATTCTCAAACGCATTTATTTCTGAAACTTTTGCAAATACAACGGAAAACAAGGAAATGATAATGTATATGCAAGGTTACAGTTTTGCTATTGCAAGTCATCATTTGGTAAACAAAAATGTAATAAGGGAACAATTGTGAAAACAGAGTATAGAATGCACACAACTGCATTACCTTCAGGAAACCATCTGAAAAAGTTATACATGACAACTGCAGCAATTAGAGTTTTGCCAAGTCCTGTTGGCAATACGACTAAAGTATTGGAAAATAGTGCAGTCTTCGTGATAGAGAACTGGTAATCACGACGGGGGTAATTCACTGCCACAAAGATCAAACAAAAGAGTAAATCTTATTAGTTGAAAAAACTCACTAAGATATTCTCATATCTTCATAAAGCATATCTTAAGCAATATGGTAAAGAACATTCTCACTTATCTTAAGCCCTAACTTGCAGAAGTGCATTCTCACTCAGCAACGAGTCTGGTTCATACATTTCTTAACATAGCCCATATGTCCATATTGTTTGGTGACGATTTTAATATGATAATAGAAAAGGACTACATTTAAGAATATCTCGAAAACTTTAGTAGTTTCATATTAATGGATAAATAGATAAAAAAAACACCATGAACAATGGACATAAACAGTATAATATCCAACCATCACTGCCACAGACCAAACAAGAAACAGAATAAATTCATAACATAATAGTGCCAGAAAGAGAGAATACAAACATAATGAACCAGATATTAACGCCACCTTAACTGTTAGAGCAGGAAAAAAAACCTGGGTAAATCCATGTCTTGGCAGCTTCAGGATCAATCTTAATAAATTCATTGAGCATCTCAACATCTGCAGAATCAGCAACATCACCGCCCTTTTTATCACCACTATTATCACAATTGCTATTATCCATACATAGCCCATTTGACAGCTCCATCTTTCCGGTGGATTTCTTGGAAATTCCAGAAGAAATCCCAATAAATCTATCTAATGTAGATTGCTTAGTTGAAGGAGCTACAAAAACACTACCATCAAATTTTGTTTTTTTACGAATTTCTTGAACTTGGTTCGAACCAATTTGCGGATTAAAGACAGAACAAGAATCAAAATTAGAAGTCGATGTGGGTTTTTCAGCATTAGTTGCCTCGCATGCGACATCAATTGCTTGTACAGCTGCTTCCCAATCAAATTCCTAAACATACCATACCAAATGCGAAAAGGAAAACAAAACCCATTTACATTGTAAGCATTAAAAAGAAGAATTAAAGTGAACCGCAAAACACATAACAATAATAATCAATCGATGGATTCAACTTACATCGTCATCTTCTGTAATGTGCGGAGGAGCAGACCAGGAAGCCATGCCCAGGCTCTTAGTGACGAATTGAAATTCTGATTTTCTTAATCCACAACACAGATTTCGTTTACATTTACTGGTTTTGATGTGGGGATTTGCGGGAGTGGAGACGGATGAGCAAAACCCCTCAAGCGAGAAAGAGCGGCAAAATTCTTGAGGGCGCCCTTTGAACTTTGAAGTTGGGACGAAACAAGTGGAACTCAGTCTTCTCTCTCTCCCTTTCTATTTAAGTAACACGTAAAAATACAAATTTGGTCCTATAAATTTATAATTTTGGCAAGTTAGTCCTGTCCATTTCAAAATTTATAATTATAATTTTTTTATACAAGTTAGATATTTTTGTAATGTCATCCCCCAAGTCAGCAGAGAAATGAATCACGTGGCCAATTCCAGCAACTAATAAATTTTCCTACGAAAATCGGATACAAATTGTAAAATTTTGGAATTTACAGGACTTAATTGCAAATTTTGAAACGAACATGACCAAAATTGCCAAAATTAGAAACTTACAGGAGTTAATTATAAATTTTGAAACGAACAGGACTAAATTGCCAAATTACAATCTTACAGAATCAAATTCATATTTTTTATTATTTTAATATAATAATAATTACGAACATCCCCCTGATATATGATGAAATTACAAATTACTCCTTAAAATTTCAAAAATTATGAACATTTCCTGAAATTTGCATTTCCTCTCACAAATTCCCCCTTAAGTTTTGATGACGTCAGCGATATTATTTTTAAAAATTACAATTTTATCTTTGGGGTATATTGTAATAATATTGAAAGTGTAAGGATACATTTGTAATGTTGGTTAAATTTGTATGTTTTAATTTGGAAATTTGTAATTTAATCTATTATTTATATTTTGTCTATAAGTATAAATCAAAATAGATATTTTATGCATATTAATTCCTATAAAATATGTTAAAAAATTAAAAAATTTACATTATTTTTATGTTTTAGTTTCAAGTATATTTTGCCTAAGTTCATTTAAAGTTTGTTCGTTTGAAATAACAAATTTTAGCCCTGAAATATAAAACCATAACAAATATACCAACATCAATCAATACATTAATAAATTCAGATAAATATTCGTTAGAGTTATTAAACAATTATTTCAACGGGTAATGTGGGATAAATCCTCAATTGTTAGGGATATTTTTACTTAACTCCCCATTTTGGTAAAATGTCGTATAATTTTCACATAATGTAGTACTTAAAATACCTCTCAAAATATGTTGTATATTTTTCACAAAATGTAGTACTAAAACGTTCTAATACAGTATTTATATCCTATTATGTTGTATAATTTTATGGGGAGTAAAGTAAAAATATTCCAAACTGATGGGGAGTTATTTCAAACTGCCCCTTATTCCAAATGTAGGTGATCTCTAATACATTTAGAAAGCGTTTGGTAGGGATGTACACTTAATTTGAGTTAGTTTAAATCGGGCTTATTAAGTTAAATTAGGTGTTTCTAACACCACATAGTTTTCTGTTTGGTACACTTGTGTTCTAAAACTAAGTACTAGTGTCAATTAATATCATGTTTGCTATGCATTTGGGTTATTGTGCCATACATTTAGGTTCCCTGAAATGCCCCTGCGGAGTTGGGAAAAGGATCAACGCTTTCCCTAATATCTGAACTGTTGTTGGTGCCTTCTCTTCTCCAACGCGACCCCAAGACGGAGCGACGACGGCGTCGGCTAGGGTTGCCTTGATGTAAAACGGACGATTTCACGTATATCTTTGGTGTAAATTGAAATCAAACAAGGTTGCTTAGTATCTGCGATCTAGGCGATAGACGGACGCTTCAGTTGGACTTCCATGGTTTTGAATTCGTGGTGAGTGTTTGGTCGTTTAATTTAAATGTGAACTTTTTCCGCAATCTCGTGCCTTCATTTTCATGTTGGTATTGTGTGGGGTTCTTTTGGCTTGCCTATTCTGATTAGAATTTGATAGATGATTTGTCGGTTTGTGTACTAAATTCAAAGGGGTTGGATCATGAATTGTTGAAATAGTTTCCTTACGGACATACAACATATACAGAAAATTGTTTGTTGTTAATGATGTCAGTCAATATTGAGACAATGAATTGAATAAGTGTTGTTGATTCCATTTAACATTATAGTGTTGTGGTGGTTGTGTCGCAGACATGATGATTTACCTTTAATTGTTCATTTAGGCTGGATTGCAGTCTGTTATTGCTATGAGTTTCGTAACAGCACCTCAATGCCCGAAGGGTCATGGAGAGATGATTCTTCGCACGTCACAGTCAGTTAATAATCCTGGGAGAAAGTACTACATTTGCCCATTGGAGGTGAAGCACGAGGGCTTCTTCGTGTGGTGGGATGTTTACCACAGGTTCGGTGGGCGCCCTATTTCGAGTGAGGCTGGATCATCAAATTACGGGCCAACCAAACCGCAGGAGAATGTCGGGAAGGGTATAACCGAAGAGGAACACCTATCTACCAAATGTCCCTGTGTCTCAGCTTCTCATACGTCCGAGCCTTCCCTGTTGGTTAACCGGCGCGTGGAACTGGAAAGAGGTCGTTCCCTAATTCCTGTCTTGCATCTTTACGTTTTGTCGTACGCTCTTGTCTTGCTTGTTGGTATTATTTTGGGCTTCATTGCCGCTGGTGGTTTCTAAGATGTAACTGATGATGTCGTATGCTATTAGTATGTACTTTGTCATATGTAAATCGTAATATTATTTCCGTCTAGAAATAAATTTCGTTGGTTGTAAAGTTTTAGTGTAATATTTTGTTCTTCATCGAATCTGATGAGTATTATAGATTGGATTAGCATTGTATCGAATCTTGGTAACTTGCTGGTGTATACACTATTTGTGCAAACATAAGGTGACCCTTTTTTCTTTTTTATTTAATGCCATTGTGTATTAACAGCAACTCCTCAAAACAAAGATGACCCAAATTATTTATGCTAGGAGATGTACAAGTCTCTGGAATGGTCTGTGGGGATGATTTGTGTTTTGACCAAGAACAGTAGGCTGTTATTTGGACAATTGTGTCACATGCAACATAGTACCTTTCACATTTTTATTTATTTTTTGGCATTATAAATATGCCTTTGCATTCAAGCCTTGTTCGATGCTAACTATCCTGTACTTAAAATCTTAGCCATCCTCTTTTTACCTGTTCAAAGAAAATGGCCTACCGCGGGTCTATCAACTACCAGTCTGACCTGTTTTATCCTGGGGGATGGACGGAAGAGGTAGACATGGAATTTATTAAGCAGTTGGGAAAAGAAGCATTGGCGAATGGGGAGAAATTGAATAATGAAAGCCATGTCTCGATAACGAACGCCATGGAAGAGGTTAACACTAAGTTCCAAAAGAAGTTTGGTTATTACACATGCTTCACACGATTTGAGTTTCTCCATAAACGTTTTATCGCATGGTCGTGGCTGAAGAAGTGTCCCAGGGTTACTATCGATCCGGCGTCGAATTACGTGTATGCTAGTAACGAGGATTGGGACTATATAAACAAGGTAATGGATCCTTAAATTTTATTTTTTCGTTGCTTTTTTTTTTTATTTCCATCGTGCACTTAATTTGTTCTTCCGTTAATGACTGCATACCATCTTGTGTAGGTAAACTACGTTTGTGGGGCCTATTATTTCAAACCGGAACCTAACATTGACGGTCTTGATATGATTTTTGGCAAAGGAGTCGAGAAAACGTTACGGGAAAACCGTAGGGCTGTCACGGTCCACAATCAATCGTTCCTCCCCCAAACCATCATCAATAGTATAACCCTGCGACTATATTATATGTGATATAATTAGTTATATTTGTTTATTTTATTTGTCCTTAAAATGTTGCATAGCTAACATTTAATTTCATGATACGATATAGTTGATGATGACAGCTCTGTGTCGGGAGCGGAGTCAAGCAATGTTAGGCCGCATCGCCGTTTGCCACCTCAAGTCCCAAGGTTCAATTACAGCCCGTTCAGTGGGCGGAGTTATTCGGCTGGCTTCTCTGGTGCCTCTTGTGCTTCCGGCCCCCCGTCTCCTGAAAAGTAGGAGGGCAGTTCACAATTTTCAAGTAAGGAAGATTTTTTTTTTTTTTAATAAAGATTCTTTGTCATTATTATTGTGTCTTAACAGTTAAAATTATGGCTATATATAGACTTCGTGGGCTTTGCGTGTGGTTGCCATGTATATCACGTCCTTCATCAAGCTTAGTATTCTATCCCTTTTTCTATTCTTCGTAAACTTAAGCTATGCCGCGTCAGGCAATTGATCAAGCAGCTGACAATTATAAGCAAGATATTAGCTTCTACAACGATGTGTGGACAAGTACTCATGATGCCATCTTCATCGCGTTGCTAGACCGCGAAGCCCGTATGGGTCGCCGACATTGGCCAGCTCTGGACCGCAATGTCTTGGATGCTGTTGGTAACGTTGTTAATGTGTTTTTTGGGGTGTCGCATGGGCGTGAATATTATTTTCGTCGTCTGTCTTTGCTACTAAAGCGATATCACACATTTGAATACCTCTTGTCGTTGTCTGGAGTGATGCATGCCCCCGACGTTGGTGTGCTGCATGTCCCACCATGTGCATGGGAATTTATCCATCGTGATGTATGCTAGACGTACATTGGTTGGTAGCTTTAAATATGTTTTGACGATCAGTTAGTGTTTACAACTAATTACTGTTGTTATGGCCGTGCAGGGGCATCGTAGCTGCTTTTGGTATTACTACCGTGACGAGCCGGCGTGGGGTTCGTTGGTCCGTATGTTTGCGCCACAACCGCACTAATTTAATTACGAAGTCTATGTAGGGTGTTTCAGTGGTTTGCAATAAGGACTTCATCTGAAGTCGCCGTGTTTATGTTAGGGTTGCTTGTAACAAATTAGGGTCAATTAATGTTTAGTTGTTTAACTTATGTTATCAGTGTCGATGTTAAATACTTTTTCATGCATAATAAATTGGTTTGCCCGTAATTTACCTTCTATATCCGCATGCTTCATTGTCAGGAATATAAACTGTTCATGATGCGCAAAAAGCTTCAACACGTGCAAAAAGCTTTAATATTCCCTAACTGATTAAACACTGCTAAGGACAAATAAAAACGGCCTTTCTCAATTAAAAAAGACATCATGTGAACGACAATTTCTGCAATTGCATAAAGCTCAGTCGTTCAGTTCAAGGAAATGGTCAAAAGAGCTGGGTTGTCCAACTAATCTGTTAGCAATGGTCAAAAGAGCTTGGGTCTCGAATAGACTTGGCACTGCAAAGCTACAAAGACTTGAATGAGCACATTGCATATATTGTTGTACAGTTACAGCCTGTTGAGATACTATCATGAAGAGCACTGCACCCGTTATAAATTGATGGTGCACCTCGCAGGTCATAACAACCAACTCAGGTACAACACAACTAGCGCATTAGCCATGGCTCGCAACAGACGCAACGGGTGTCAGCCGATTTGGCTCACAGACGTCGAGCCAAACTGTGCATGCACCGAACGTCTCCTTATTCTCGAGTTATATGAGTTTGCTGGGCAAAATTTTATGACGCAACCTCAAGGGATGGTAATTGGGTCGGAAGTTATCACGGTGGGGCTGCAACGACGATTGGACATTGGCATTACGAGCACCGATGTCCGTCGTCACATCATGAGGCTAAGAGAGGTGTACCGGGAGTTCAGATTGTTTACCTACCGTGTGGGGGTTACTTACCATGGCGCCACTAATGTTATCCGTGTTAGTGATGCATACTATCGCCAGTTTGGGGGCCGGGTATAAACCCTCGTAGCAATTAATTTTTGTATGTTGGATATTGTTCAAATTATTAACTTTGGAAGCACTATATGAAATGAACTTCTGTGTTTGTGTTTGTGTAGGAAACTGCTATGGACCGGCGTTTTCGGTCGATTGGTTTTCCTTATTACCATGAACTCAACTTCGTTTTTCGTTCGTCGCGAGCGGCGCTACTTCCAGGCGAGCCAACGACAAACTTCGTGGACCCGGACGTCTTCTCCGATAACGAGTACTAGAAATTAATTTAATGAATAGTATTGCAGTATAAGCAGGCATATGCCCAATATCTAAAAAAAAGCTAGGCACTATAAAAGTATGAAATTAATTTATTATAAAAAAGTAACATTCTTTGCCCAAAAAAAACTAGGTATGTACAAAACTCAAATAGTTACATTAGCTCCCTTTGCATTTGGGCTCTTTATTACATAACATCCTTGAGTTTCAGCATATTAGGGGTAAAATAATAAATTACACATTCAGCATATGTTAGTATGTAGTTTATAAAAATTAAAATCTCGATTTATAAAGTAATGAATATTTGAGTTATATTTACCCATAACCTTGAGTTATCTGAAATAGACACAAAAAATCTTATGTTTTGAAAAGTCATATAGAAGATCTTGTGTTTTTAAAAAAGTGGCACATAAAATCTTAGTGCTAGCAATTGTGCTGTACGCGCAATTTGTGCAAATTTTTATATCTTTTTGTTGAAAAATGACTATTTTATCCTTAGTACTTTTGTTTTAATACTTTTTAGTTCAAGTTCTTATAGTTTCTTTAACTTTTCAATTAAGTCCCTAAAAATTTTATTTATATACTTTTTTATGCTGATGACAAAATATTTATCTCTCTTATTCTATTTTTATACCAACTAATAGCTTCATTATTCTCTTCTAATAATTGTTTATTTATTATACTAAAATGAGGTATATTTTCTATTGTTCATCTTATTTCTTTATTAAGTCTTTTTTTAGCATTAATACTTTCTTCAAATTGTAATAAAGTATATTTATAATATTTCTTTCCATTTTTAATTCTCTTATTATTTTTTCATGCATCTTATATTCGAATTGATTATTTATTTCTTTTAATCCTTTTATCTCAGATTTTATTACTTTGCTTACTTCTCTTAGATCTTGCCTATTATTTTGTTTGTGGTTTTGATCAATTCTTAACCATTTATTTCTCTTTGATATATTTTGTAGCACCCGAAACGCTAGGTAGCCACATCCCCCGCACCATAGTTCAATTCACATATGAGATGGACGACCCATACATGAATCAAGCCTATAGCGAACGGGAGACAATAAAAAAAAACGACTCACTTGCTAGGCGGGACTAACCCCAAACCAAACAATCAACTTAGAGCAATAAAAGCGGAAGCAATAATTCATTCATTACCTATAGGTACCATATTGACATATCAAGTATAAATACTAATAGGTACCAACATACATATCAATACAATATCATACCACTTCTCAAGACCAAAGCAAAAGGCATACGTATCAATAAGGTACAGGCCAAAGTAAAATGACAATGCTAAACCCAAAGCGATAAAACTGGACTCGACCCCGCCTAGCACATAACCCTGCAAACTGAAAATGTGAGGGGGTCAGTCTACAACAGACTGAGTGAGGGGTTTATAAATAAATATTAGCGCAGTTACCATGCAAGCCATAATCTCGGGTAAGGTTTTATAAAAGGAAGCAATATAAGTTCAATAAATAGAACTCACCCGAGATTACAACTAATCAATTTAATAATTCAATCAAGATCAATTCAATACGTGGCCCGGCGAGTGAGGGCAATTCTCTAACCTTTCTCCAAAAGTGTACAAGTGTGAACAATACATACTTGCTTTATTATTCAATAGGTGATCATGCAATTCAATTATAGTGCAGTCGTGCGGAAGTGTATTCAAGCAATACAATCAATGAATGAAAATCATGCAATAACCCGAGGACAATCCGTGGTGCCGGACCCATCCCCAGTCTCCTTCTCCCTCCGGGTGATGGTGGGATTGCCCCACCATCTAATCATGGTGTACGTCGGGTACATGACTCCTACGCACGGGATTTCCTCTTCCACCAAACCTCCTGGTGAATTCAGAGGTGATCCCACAATGGTGAGGATAGTGCAAGAGTTACCCGTCAGCCCTTGCTTTCCCGGTTGGCTCAATACACTACTCTCGGGGCCCAACGTGAACAATAGTTACTCGCCAAAACAATCAATCAATCAATCCGTTCATTTCATGAAATCCATTGTAAATCAATAAGATTTGAAAACTATAAATATATATATACTTTTGGCCGAAAATAACACATAGGGTTGTAAGGGTTCTAGGTATCTAGAATTAAACCTCACCTGACGAGCGACAGGACAAGACAAAGATACAAGAAAGCATGTACTCGATCAATGATCTTCGTCCTGGAGAAAAACTGGACAAGAAAGGAAATAACGGGAACTCGTGAGACAAAACTCAATATGAGACCAAGTATGACGCACGACAATGCTCATGTAATTAAATAAAACAAGCAATCAATTGACACTTAGCATGTATGAACACCAATTAATACCTAAGAGGTGAAATTAATATCAAGAAATCATGTATTCATATCATTGAATTATTTCAAGTTCAATTCATATAAGGCATGGAATTACACAATCACGTTTGAGCAATTAAGTACCAAGAAGTATCAAGTAGGAGCATACTTATCAATTAATCAAGTATATATATCATATAATTCACATATGGGAGCCAAGAGGGTGAAAGGAATGCAATAAGAGAGATTTTGGTGAAGTTTGGCAAAAATGGACAATTTCCGGAAACACACATGTTGTAGGAAAACTGGAATATCTTAAGTTCTAGAATTTGGAATTGGGTTTTTCTTATTGGGTATGAAACTAGACACAAATACCTTTCCGAGGATATATGGCTCGTTTTCTAGTTCAAAGCGAGGAGAAAATGGCGTAAGCTTGAAGTTGGGTGAATGCAGTTTGTCGGTAAAATCGTGACACCAAAAAGAATTGATCATATTTCATCTAGAAATGATATTGAGGTGATTCCAATTGGAGAGTGTTCTAGACTTCAAGAGCTTTCCGTGGGTTCAAACATCAAGTCAATCCAAGTTCAAACGAAGTCGGTACGGCTGTGTCAATATTGGCCTGAAAGCTGACACGGCCGTGTTGTGCAGAAATATTCCAACTCGAACTTTCAACACGGCCGTGTTGAGAATGAACTAGGTTGGACACGGCCATGTTGAAGCAAATTGGGCGAAAAAATAGGGGAAAGCAGGGCATACTTACGGGAATTGGCTCCCAAGCCTTCCAACATCAAACCAAGACAAGAATTCACCCCAAAACTATTATATATCATGCATATATCTCACATATATCAATTAGCCACCATTTAATTCAATGAAACATGCATAGCTCATCAAGAATTCATCCATGAAACTAATATGAAGTCAAATGATCAATCATGCTTCACACTTCATGAATCTAAGTTATAAATGTATGAAACTAGTTCAAAACCAACATATAAAATCCATATAGCCACAAAGACATCACAAGAGTCATAAACCCTAACTTTGCTATCATAAATCCTCAAAGAAATATGCATGCTCTTACCTTGAAGATGGAGAAGATGAAGGGAAAGAGAGAGATAAAGTCTTGGAGCTCAAATTCTTTAAGAAAAATGGAATAAAACTTGGCTTCCTTCTCCATGGTTGGATCGGTATAGAGGGAGAGAGAAATGGAAATATCTTTAGCTAGTCTCAAGAATGAAATGAAGGAGATAATATATGTATATGTGTATGTAAAATAGGAGGCAATATATATATATATATATGCATTGTATATACTTAAAGTGAGTCAAGATATATATGTATATGTGTATATATGTATGTATGGGATATAATTAAAGTGTGATGAAAAGTCTTGGCATTAAAACTTATTTGCACATAAGCCCTTGTCTCTTAGGAATTTACAAGTTAGAGATGTATCAACTTGACATGTATGGGAGATGATTATATAACCATATATATATGTATATATACAACTCTAAAAGAATATGATGAAATGGAGTTGAATATATATATGTTATGCTAAATCACTTAAATCATAATTGCAAGTATTCAAATCAAGGAAATTAAATAACGCAAATCTACTAAATATGAATCATGCCATAAATTACAAGTTGATAAAATTTCATGTAGACACTTGATCAAATAATTCACAAATATCATGAAATACATAATTGAAAAACTGAGGCGTTACATATTTACTTTACTATTTTCTGATTTAATATTTTAACTTGTTTATTATTTATTTCTGCAGCTTCTCTTAACCTTTTTGTTTTTGATTCACCAAAAATCTTAAAAAAAATTTATCCAATCATTTAAAAATGAGACGATTGTTATTTCAGCCTTTAATCTCCATCCTAATCTTTTTATATCAATTTTTATTCTTCTTGATATTTTTAACACCCCAGTTTTTCCAGCCGTTCAGGTACGAGCGCCATGCGTGTGAGTTTTGAGAGTTAGGATTTATTTAATACCTTTTTGTTATTATATTGTGCAATTTAATTATTTAATTGAACTTCTTGTGAATTATGAGCTTTTAGATTCTTTTCCTGGTGTAATTGATTACATAAATTGCGCATTTAATTTTCTCGAGCATGATTATGTGTCTAATTGTCCTTAAGTGAAACTTTATTAAACGTGTGGACTCAATTGAAGAATTAATAAGGGCTAAATGGTAACTTTCATAAGTTGAGAACTTGATTGCATAACTTAAATTTTGAAAGGACTTGTTAGCAATTTCCTCTCTATTCCCACCTCTCTTACATGATATATCATACACATATACATAAACCTTCTTCATTCTTCATTCAAGAACAACACAAGACATCTCTATATCTTCTCCTTCCAATCTCGATTCAACCAAGGAGCCAAGAGTCAAGGAATTCTTCCATCTTCTCCAAGGAAGTCACCACAAGACTTCATCTCTACCTTTCCCTTCCATTTCTTCTATTTTCAAGATAAGTTCATGCATATATATATATATTGAAATCTTTGATTATGTTAGGGTTTTGTGGTCCTTTGCATTCCATGAGATTATATGAGCTAAATATGATGATCTTGGGTTGATTTTATGCACATATAACTTGAACGCTTGAAGTTTAGGATATTAACACTTATGGGTTTGATATGGGAGATTCTTGATAATCAAAGCATGAATGGAGTGTTTATATTGATTTTAATTGTATTTTAAGTGCCTAAGTATGTTTCTTGCTTGATTTAATGCATTTGGAAATGATTTTGTTGGTGTTTTGATGTTTTTAAATTTGGTCTGAGAGCTCCCCTGTTTCTGCCCTATTTTTGAGCTTTTTGCAGCCGTCCCAGTTGTTTTCTCAGAACGGCGTTCCCACTACTTCGAAGGATCTGGCGCGCGAGGCTGGGAACGACCCTTCCCATTTTGGCCTTACGCCGGAACGGCCGTTCCCAAGCATGAAAAATGGCATTTTTATACAGACGCGCGAGATTTTTCGGGGAGAGCTGGGAACGGCCCTTCCCATTTTACACTTTAACCCGGAACGGTCGTTCCTATGCTCCAGAGGCTATCTGTAATTCTCTGCTCAACTTTAATGGTTTTAATCCCATTCGTAAGCCTTTATTTGATCAAAACATGCCATTATATGTTAATTTCAAACATAAATATGTCCATAACATTACATAATTGTCAATTCACGTCATATCATTTCATGATTATGTCGTGCATCATAATTGGTCTCATATTGAGTCTTCTCCTACGAGTACACCGTATTTTTGTTCTTGTACAACGATTTCCAGGGCGGAGATAACCCGATCGAGTTTGCACAAGTCTTGTCAGTTCCCCATGTCTTGTCACTTCTCAGGTGAGGAAATTGATAGGTTATTATTGCTAACCTTACAACCCTAAATTGACTAGTTTGGCCAAAAGGTAAATTATATTATTATTGTATTCATTTTCAAAGATCAATTGTTTTCTGAAATGAAACCTTATTGCATTATACCTAACCTACTGTTTTGGCGAGGTATTGTTCACTACTGGCGCCCAGGGTTGAGTGTATTGAGTAATCTGGGGAGGCATCGGGTCGACGGTGACCTTTTGCACTCACCCACATTGTTGAGATGAACCCGGAATCCACTAGGAGGTTAGTGG
The DNA here is from genome assembly GCA_037501455.1 of Lantana camara. Classification (NCBI taxonomy): domain Eukaryota; kingdom Viridiplantae; phylum Streptophyta; class Magnoliopsida; order Lamiales; family Verbenaceae; genus Lantana; species Lantana camara. The sequence continues at coordinate 19,472,009 of CM074855.1, read as the reverse complement.
AGGATGGAGTCTCGATCCTTGGGGATTTATGCACCCATTGACCATACTGATTGGATGGCGAGGGCTAGCTACCTGGACCATCACCCACAGGAAGAAAGATGGAACTGATTGTGCACTGATACTGTACTGATTCTATTATAATGATCGAAACCTAATAATTGCTTGATCACCTAATAAGATGCATATAACTGTTACACGAATGGGAGTAAAGTTGGAGATTTGCTTGCTCGCCGAGCCAATGATAGCTTATTGTCATGAATTGAAATTTGGAAGTGTCGTAATCCCATGAATGTCCCTCTTCCTTTGAAATTGTTCCTTTAAAACCTTTCACGGGATTAGGGCCGGCATGTTTACCGCTTTATATGTCTATTTATGCCCTTATTCACTCAATCTTCTAGAGACTGACCCCTCCCCTATTTGTCCCTCAGGTTTTGTACAGGTTGTTGCTAAGCGGAAGTCGTGTCTTTGCTCGAGTCCTGCACCTGTACACTCACTGCATATTGTATTTATCTATTGTATTGGTTTATTTATTGGGTCGGTGTGCCATCTATTGAATTGGAATGATTCGGGACAGGTTAGGACAGGATTCGGGATTTAGTTGAACCCCGTTTTATGTTTATTGTTTTGTATGATACTTGGGATAGGTTAGGACATGTTTATAGAATTAGTGGAACCCGTATTTAATTTCTTGTTAGAATTACATTTACTTTGTTGATAGTGATTGAATGACTGTCTTGCTTCCGCATTTTAGTTACTATTGTTTGTTCCAGGGATAGATTCCGCCTAGCAAGGACACTCTTTTTATTGTCTTCCGTTCGCTGTGAGTTTGGTTTATGTATGGATTAACCCATTTCATATGTGGACCAAACTCATAGTGCGGGGAATGTGGTGATCTCGTCTCGGGTGCTACAATATTGTTTCATTCATTTTATCCAGATGATCCTTCTTGTTCATAAACTTGCTCTATAGATATTATAACTTTATTTATGAAATTTAATTTTCTATTAGTTTTTCTGCAGTCTTCATCACAATCTATCTCCTTAGATTTATATTTATCTGCATGTTCTTGTACTAATGTTCTCATTTTAGAATTTAAGAATTGTTTTACTATATGTCTAAAATGTTTATCAGATGTATTTCCATCAAAACACCTGCTAAATTTTGTAAAACAGAAAATAATTAATAACTAATTTCTTCAAAATATTGATTTTAAATAAGAGTACTCTAAAATCCAATCTTATAATCATATAACACAAAATATTTTGAGTAAAGTTTATTACCTTTCTTTATCTCCTTCTCCTTCAAAAGATCTATCTGCTTCTTCTAAGACTCATCTTCCTTTTCCTTGATCAACCTATCATCCCAAAAGTCCTGACGGTTTCCTACCTTTATGGACATCAACTGGAGAACTGGCCTTGATCTCAGACGGAAAAATCACTACGACTTATAGGATTGGATAGTTGATTTTTGAAATATAAAGGAGTAAAGAGATGTAATAAGCTCAAAACAAAATAGAAATTGTATTCTATGAAAGAAAGGATTTTATTTCCCCTTTATGGGTTTATTTTTCCATTCTCAGTACAAAGAAAATATTCATATTACAATACTCGAAAATTTTCAGACTTACTCACTTCGACTTTCGATGCCCTTTCTATTACAAACGAATTGTATTTATAGAGTGGAAAACCGCGTGGAAAGATAAGATTCTTATCTCTAGAGATAAGAAAATCCTAACTTTTAATTGTAGCCTTTTGATCAAACTTTTTATTTGATGGTTGAGATCCTGCCGAAAGCCTGATAATGGTTGGAGGCGTCATTGCTTACTCCATTCTTTATTACACCTCTTTCTATTTGTGTTGTCATATCCTGAATTTTGTATGACACCCAATTATTTTACATGCCTCTTGTCTTGTAGCTAAAGAGCAACAAACTCGATGGGTAACAAGTCTATTATAAAATTCCTGTAGTAATCCAGATCTTGGATCATTAGCAGAGCCTTAAGTAACTATATCCAGTTACCAGCGGCACAAATGGTTTGAAAACCTTTATTCAGAAGATTCTCTGAGATACTCTGTATGGAGCTCTTCTTGTAATGACCCATTCTGGGGAGTAGGTTGTGTTAGACTTTAGAGAAAACATGGTTTTGGGAGAAATTCTTTGTATATTGAGTTATTCTGTACAACCGTGACACAATACATGAGAATAAATATTCACAAGACAAAGCTAATAAAGGAAGGTCAACTATACTGCAAATAAAATAAAATCCCTAATTTTCAGCTTTCCTAACACTCCCCCTCAAGTCGAGTGTCGGGTCTTCGATACTCAACTTGTTCAATACGTCGCTGAAAATCCTCCCATTCACTGCTTTTGTCAAAATATCGGCTAACTGGTCCTCTGACCTCACAAATGGGATGTCAACAATCTGTTCTTCCAACTTTTCCTTAATAAAGTGTCGATCAACTTCTACGTGCTTGGTTCGGTCATGCTGTACTGGATTTTCTGATATACTGATCGCTGCCCGGTTATCACACCTTAACTTGCACGCCTCCTTAGCTGAGAACCCGACTTCCGCGAGAAGCTTTCTCAACCATAGGATCTCAGTTACTCCCCGTGCAATGCCCCGAAACTCTGCTTCTGCACTAGACAGTGCCACAACTTTCTGTTTCTTGCTTCTCCAAGTCACTAGGTTACCTCCCACTAGAGTAAAGTATCCGGAGGTCGACCTTCTGTCAACTGGATTTCCAGCCCAGTCGGCATCAGTGTATGCTTCAATGTCTAAGTGCCCATGTTTCTGATACAGGACACCCCTCCCCGGATGCCCCTTGAGATACCGACAAACCCTTAGTGCTGCTTCCATATGTTCTCTCTGAGGTCGGTGCATAAACTGACTAAGTACTCCAACTGCATATGCTACATCTGGTCGTGTGTGCGACAAATAGATCAATTTCCCAACTAAGCGTAGGTACCGGCCCTTATCCGCATCTTCTCCCCCGTCTACTATTTGCAGTCCATGATTCACTACCATTGGAGTATCAGCTGGCTTACAATCGAGAAGTCCGACTTCTGCAAGTAGGTCAAGAACAAACTTCCGTTGAGATATGAAGATGCCTCGTCTCGACCTGAGCACCTCTATCCCAAGAAAGTACTTTAGCTCACCCAAATCCTTCATCTCAAATTCTCGAAACAGATTCTGCCTTAACTGAATTATTTCCTCTGAATCGTTCCCTGTGATGATCATATCATCTACGTAGATGATCAAGCAAGTGACTTTCTCACCTCTCCGTTTAAGAAACAGAGTGTGATCTGAGTTACTTTGATGAAATCCATATCCTTTCATAGCCACCGTAAATCTCCCAAACCATGCACGTGGTGACTGCTTTAGGCCATACAGGGCCTTTTTCAACCTGCATACTTCCCCTCTATCATATCCGTCTGAAAACCCCGGTGGGGGTTCCATATATACTTCTTCCAGTAGATCACCATGCAAGAAAGCATTCTTTACATCAAACTGATGTAGTGGCCAACCCTCATTTGCTGCTATAGAAAATAGAACTCTGATAGTATCTATCTTCGCTACAGGGGAGAATGTCTCTGAATAGTCCACACCATATGTCTGTGTGTATCCCTTGGCCACTAACCGGGCCTTATACCGTTCTACACTCCCATCTGCTCGATGTTTTACCGTGAACACCCATCTGCACCCTACTGCACGTTTTCCAATCGGCAATCTGCACTTATCCCACGTACCATTCTTCTCAAGTGCTTCCATTTCATTTTCCATAGCCTGAGTCCATTTGTTATCTGTGAGCGCCTCTTCTACTGTATTAGGGATTACAGTAGAGTATACTGAAGTGGCATAGGCTCGGGCCTGGTATGACAAGTTTCCGCGTGCAAACTCGGCCACTGGATACCTACTTGTTTTTGTCCCAAGTTCTGGTTCATATCTCTTGGGAGGAATGCCCCGATTGACTCGGGGTGGCAGCACATATCTGTTTTCAACTTGTGGAGAGTCAACTTGAGTCTGTATCTCACACTCCCCCTGTCCTCCTACGTTGTTAAGTTCATGTAGAATTATAGGACACGAACTATCAGAATCTGAATTCCTGTCACATACCTCGGGGATACCAGTCGAGGGGATTGTAGCAGGGGGCGATGCGAAGGGCTGTACTGGCGAAGAGGCAGGCTCAGTGGTTTCGCCTACTTGCTCTGTTAGGACTGTGTCTGGCCAAGATGGCATCCAACCTAGTGGCTCTGATTGCGGTTTCTCCCCCTGAGGACTAGGTTGGTGGAAAAAATACTCGGTCTCAAGGAAATGACAATCCATGGTGGTATAAAGACGACGAGTGGAAGGGTGATAACACCTATACCCTTTCTGGTTTACCCCATACCCTACAAAAACACACTTGAGAGAGCAAGGATCAAGTTTGGTACGCTCAGACTTATGAATATGTACGAAAACCGAGCAACCAAAAACACGTGGGGGAAGGACCAACGAGGAGGGTATACTGACTTGACTGCTGAGGAACTGAAGTGGTGTTTGGAAACTAAGAGGCTTAGTGGGAAGGCGATTGACAAGGTAGACAGCAGTGGCAATTGCTTCAGGCCAAAGATACTTAGGACACTGAGATTCGAGCATAAGTGCTCTGCACATTTCAAGTAATTGGCGGTTCTTACGTTCAGCTACCCCATTTTGTTGAAGAGTGTGGGGGCAAGAGGTTTGATGGACAAGACCATTATCGTGGAAAAATTGTTTTAAGGTGGTGTTAACAAATTCCCCCCCATTATCAGAACGAAGGACACGAATTTGGGCCTTATACTGAGTTTGAACCATTTTAAAAAACTCAACAAATTTAGAGGAGACTTCAGACTTATTTTTCAGAAAAAATACCCACATCATGCGAGAACAATCATCCACAAAAGTAACAAAATACTTAAAACCATGATCTCCAACATTCGGGGCAGGTCCCCACACATCTGAATGTACTAAAGAAAAAACTTCTTTTACTCGAGAGTTCGAAGAGGAAAAATGTTGTCTATGACTTTTAGAAAGTAAACATGTCTCACACGACAATTGACTGTTATGAGGAAAAATCTTAGGAAATAAAGTCTGGAGATACCCTAACGATGGGTGACCTAACCGGCGATGCCACAACCACTGTTGGCGGTTCACTGTCCCGTGAGCAAGCGCTGCAATCCCTTGGTGAGCCACCTCATCCACGTAGTACAGCCCATCCTGCTCAGTACCACGCCCAATCACTCTCCCCGACTGAATATCCTGCAACAAGCAAAAAGTGGGATATATCAGGGCCATGCAGTTTAATTCTTTCGTGATATGACTAATGGACAGTAATTTGCAAGAAAGACTAGGCACATGGAGACAGTTTTGCAAACTAATTGCGGGTGATATTGAAATGTTCCCCGTTCCATGAACAGGTGATGAACCACCATTAGCACTCTGAATCGAACACTTCTGTGCCACTGTGTAATTTTGCAAATCACTCTTATCATATGTCATGGTATCGGATGCCCCGCAATCAAAGAGCCATCGGGCATCTTTACCACCTGTCTCGGCACCTGTACTGCTTGTTTTACCAACTGCTGACTGAATATGTGAGGTGTATGCTACAAATTGGACATTTTGATCATCATAATTACATGGTGAATCCTTATAAGAAAAAGGAACAGTACCAGTACTATTGGGAATAATAAAATCTGCATAATGGGAACAAGTTGAAATGGAGGGGCATGGTGGGCATTTCACCCAACTCATCCCTTTACCTAATAGAGCCTTTCCCTGTTTCTCACTCCCATTTTGCTCTGCAGCCGCCACCTCCTGTGCACCCCCATCTCCATCTTCTCTCACGGCGGCTTGGTGCGCCGTTGCAAATCGCCTCTCGCCGGCATAGCCCGGTGATGTTCTCTCTCGCCGTCGGCTACGCCAGCCCTCTGGCCATCCGATTAGTTCGTAACAGCCCTCCTTTTTATGCCCATTCCTGCCACACTGCTCGCAGGTCACGAGATTCCGGTCGCCACCGCTTCGGTTAGAGGTGACGGTGCCCCGTGGTCCTGAATCTGTACTTCGTTGGGTCGAGACCGGTCTGAATTTGGTGTTCTCTCCCATGGGCGATGACTGGTCTCGTCGTTCTCGGAACCTTTGGGTTGAGAAACCGGCCCCCACGCCGGAACTACTAGAGTGCCCCGCCGATGATGAGCTCCGATCGCCGGCCAGGATATCTCTCCTCGCTGATTCTCGCCGGATGGTGGCATAGGCCCTTTCCACCGTTGGCAGGGGGTCTTCCTTCAATAGATCCCGCCTTTCTGTGTCGTAACGGTCGTCAACTCCGGCGAGGAACTGAAATAGGGGTGCTTCGGATCTGAGGCGATTGAAGATAGCAATATCCCCTCCGCACGTCATAGGATTGGGTTGCTGGATCTCAATTTCCCTCCATATACGCTGTAAGTTACTGTAGAATTGCTCGATTGTGTCCGTTCCTTGCTTCATGGTGTTTGCCCGAGCGGTTAAATCAAAAATTTGGAATCCGTCGCCTCCGGTTCCATAAGTTGCAGTCAATCCATCCCAGAGGGCTTTGGCTGATGGGTATTCGGCATAATTCGGGACAAGCTCCGGCTCCATGTTGTCAAGGATCCATGAACAAACGATTAAGTCAGTTTGTTCCCACTTACTAAAGTTGGGATGTCCAACAGTTGGTGGCACCGGTTCACCGGTGATGTGACTGAGTTTTCCCCTTCCTCCTATGGCCAATTTCATTAGTCGAGACCATAATCCGAAGTTGAACTGATTTAGTTTGGTGCTTACGCTTACTGCCTGTGGTATCTGAAATTGATTGGTTTCTGGTTGTGTCTGTAGGGTTTGGAATTTGCTTTCGATTATGCTGGCGATTTGCGTGGCTAAGGAATCGACGGGCTGCTGCGATTCCTTGTCGGAACTGGAATTACTGCTGTCTTCGGCCATGGCCGGGAGAGGTAACGGTATGTGATGAGCAAGGATCGGATCCGATTAATGGATCCTAACCCGCTCTGATACCATGTTAGACTTTAGAGAAAACATGGTTTTGGGAGAAATTCTTTGTATATTGAGTTATTCTGTACAACCGTGACACAATACATGAGAATAAATATTCACAAGACAAAGCTAATAAAGGAAGGTCAACTATACTGCAAATAAAATAAAATCCCTAATTTTCAGCTTTCCTAACAGGTTGAAGCTTTAAAACTGATGTTGTTATATAAAGGATTTATTGAGACAATATGGAGTGCCTTGTACCAGGTATTTCCTTCTAATTCTGGTAATATAGTGTAGAATTTCAAAACGCATTGCCTTACTTTAGCAAACTGAGAAATTTTTGACTTGAATGTATCTTCAAATCCTTTTATTTCATTTTGATCTTTGCTAAGGTATATCAGATCTAGAAAACCAAATTCAGCAAGGTCTCGAACTTGATCGGGATCAGCAGTTAACCTTGGGTATATTGTATTTCCATTTAAGTAAAAGATTTCTTCACATTCTGGATAGTTATATGCCAAATCAAACATTCTTTTGTATTCCTTATCATAAGAGTGTGTGGGAATATATTCCCCCTTTATTTATACTGTTTTAAAGGAAACAGACTTTTGAGGAGATTCAATTTTTATAGTTCTTGTAGAGGATGTCTTTTTTGTTTACTAGACTCTTATTTCTTATTTCTTATTTTCTTCTTCAACTTTATCGTAGGTATCTCTGGCTTTTTACTGCCTGAACCTTCTGCCCTTTCTTTTTTATTTTTCTCACTCAATTTATCAATTCTTTTATATAAATTGTTCATTCTTTCAATATTTTCGCTCACAATGTTAGAAATAACCTTAAACCTACTAATCATGAACTCTTCGAAAATAATTAATGCCTGATCTATATCAATAGAGATTATTCTCAATGTTTCCACTTCAGCCGTTATAACAACTAAATCTTGCATATCCTCCATTTTGCAAAACAGAGATAGTTTAAAATTATATTAGATTTGAAGTGATTTTTGGGAAATCACTACCCATCAACAGATTTACTATCGTCTTTACCATCTACCGTTTGAGATGGACTAGGTATATGTATACGCATATACTCGTCTCTATGTGATTTTTGGGAAATCACCACCCGCCAACGGATTTGATAATGTCTTTACCATATACCGTTTGAGATGGACTAAGTATATGTATACGCATATACTCGCCTTTAGTCTTTACCAAACTCGACATTTCGGGAAAGGAAATCTGCTAAGAAATTATCCATTCCTCTAAAATGTTTAATTTTAAATTTATAATGTGATAAGAAAACTTACCAACGATGGAGTCTTCTATATTGTGGTTTATTTGGAAGTTTATTTTGGATTAGACTTTGAATCTGTGTATTGTCTGTATGGACTTCAAAAGGTTTTTGGAGAAGAAAAAGAGAAAACTTTTCAATTCATCTTTTTATAGTAAGTAGTTCTTTTTCATGTGTTGTATAATTAACCTCTTCTTGGCTAAAAGTACCACTGGTATATCTACATATTTCATTAAGATCTGTTTGTAAAATGGCAGACCAGTAAAGGTCAGAAGCAACTGTTTGGATAATGAGATTATCTTTATCTTCTGGCAGTCTTAATTCTGGTAATGATTTGCATTCTTCCATAAGATTAACAACTATATCAGTATGTTTAGAACTCCAACCCTTTGTATTATTTTTCCTAAGTAATTTTTGTATTTCATGTTTTTTCTTGACTAAATCTGGAATAAATCCTTTAGCATAGTTTAAACATCCAAAAAATCTTTCTATTTGCTTTCTATTGTCAAGCTTATTTGGAAACTCTAGAATTTTTCGAGAAATATGAGATTGTAATTTTATTCCTGCAGAACTTAATTTTAATCCTAAAAATTCTATTTCCTTTTTCTCTATTATGGCTTTGCTTTCTGAGAGAGCAATTCCATTTTCTCTATAAAGCTTAGGAAATAGTAAAAGATGTTTTCTATGGTCTTCTTTTGTATCAGAACAGATTAAGATGTCATCTATATATACTACCATAAATTTACGGTATTTTGAGAAGATGCTATCCATTTTCCTTTGATATATTGATGGTGCATTTTTTAGCCCAAAAGGCATTACAAGCCACTCATAGTGTCCTTGTGGAGCACTATAAGCAGTATATTGAATACTATCTTCTTTCATTTTTATTTACCAAAATCCTGAAGTACAATCAAATTTAGAGTAGAAAAACTTGTTTTTGACTAAGTTTATAATGACTTCTTTATTAGGTAAAGGATAACTATCATCCTTGGTAAAATAGTTTAACCCTTTTATAATTTATTACCATTCATACCTTATTCCTCTTCTTTTCTGCTTCTTTCATTACCATGAAAGCAGGATTAGAGAAAGGAGACTGAAGCTTTTACGGATAAGTTTTTTACAAAGCATTTCTTCTATTTGATTTTTAAATTCTTGTCTTTCTTCAATAGTATATAGCATAGGTTTTTCTTTTATAATCACATTTTCAGTTAACTCTATTTTAGCCTTAGGATGACTTTCTTTCCAAAAAGCTAATGAGTTATTATTATAGTTTTCTTCTATTTTCTTTTTAATGAAAGAGTTTATTACACCAAAAACCCTGTGATATACCTAATTAGCACTCAGAACTCTGTGATTTGAAAATTCTCAAAGCGAACCCTGTGATTGTAATAAATTAGCACTCAATTAGCATTTCAAACCCTACAGCCGTAGTTGTAGGGTTTTGAGTGCTAATTTTAATACAATCACAGGGTCTTCAGTGCTAATTTATATAATCACAGGGTTCTCTTTGAGAATTTTCAAATCATAGGGTTCGGAGTGCTAATTAGGTATATCACAGGGGGTGTGACCGTGCAAAAAACTCTTTTGAGATTCTTTTATTGAAATAGTATTTAACTATATTGGGATCTTTTCAAAGATCTTTCGTCCACTACGCTCAGCTGACTGAACTCTGAATGGTTTATTGACTCTGGGTATTTTAAGTAAGTGTCCATATGAAGTTTTTAATGTTATCATATATAAGTTTTGTGTATAAAACTGAAATTGTTCAAGGAAATCATTCCCTAATAATACATAAGCTTCGAAAGAATTATATTCAGATACTTGCTTGATAAGAATAATCTTATTTCCAAGTATAAGTTCTACATCTCTAGCAATTTTATTAATAGCTTGAGATTGTCTTGTTATTCCTTTAATTCGTATATTACTATCAGTTTTCTATTCCTTAATTAAGAATGTTTTAAAGATTGTTATTTCTGAACCCGTATCTATTAAAGCACAAGTTGTTATATTTTCTTTAAAAAGTGTTAGTTGTATAAAAACGCTAAGAGGAAAATTAATTCCTTTCATATTTAAGATAAAATATTTTTTTTTTCTAGAATCTGGAGAGTAACTCCATTCTTTTCTATCTTGTAATATTCACAATTATTGAGAAATTCATTTCCTAGAATTATAAAGAATTCTCCATTCATATATGAATCTAAACAACATTTTACCTTTAGTTTTATCCCATGTATGGTGATTGGAACATATAGTTCTTATTTACAAGATGCCTTGAATCATGTCTTGAATCCTTTAAAGGTTGTATATTGGATTGGTTGGCTAGTAACCATCCCTATTAGTCCTCTATTTTTTACTTGGGCAAAGTGATTAACACTAGTTCCTGTATCAATTAGTATTTTTGGTCCAAATATCCTATCAGCTCCATTAAAATATTCTCCTTCTATAACCATAGTGTTTGTATATCTTAGAGATCTACTAACAGTTATTTTTTTATCCATTTTAATACCAGAACTTTCTCCAGTAAGTGAATATTTAGAACTTTCTCCTATAAACCTATTTCCTTGGAAACTAAGTCTAGAGGGTAATAACCTTTTTTTCCATTTCTGGTTTGTTGTTAATATCAATCTCATATGGCTCTATCTCTTGTATTTCTTCTAATAAAGGCAATTTTACTGTAGCGATTTCCTTGCATTATTCGTCTATCTTCAGGTATGGTTCATCTTGGTAAGTTTTACCATAATTACTATTATTTAACACATAAAGTGCTCAATAATAAAAGGTAAAAGCCTTACTACCATCCTTTAGACCTATATCTTTTAGGAATTTATAATGTAGATTTAAAACTTTATCTATATTTTCATCTTGTAAATTGGTGCTATATTTTGGAAAAATATCAAAGAGAAACTGTTTGTAAAACAGGTTTCCTTCAATTGTCCCTAAATGACTAGTTTTAATATCTCTAAATCTTTGATCATGCAAGGATAATACTAATGGATATCTATGCATTCTCTGAATAAAGATTTAACTAGAAATTGAACTCTTCCCAAATATATATATTATATCTTTGGCCTAAGAGATTTTTTTCACCTTATTTATAGCATTATTAACTACTCCTCGGGTTATAAGACTTATCTTGACTTTTCCAGATAAGTCTTTCTATACTTATAGCTTTTTCTACTTCATGATAGTCGTAAAGATTTATCTTATTTCTCTTTACTAAATTAGCTAATCCGTGAATTTATTGTTCGTTGGATTTGCTGCATTTAGCTTTAGATTTTTTATTTTATCAAGTGTTTCTTGACTAAAGGTTTTTCTCTTAGCATATCCTGCTGTACTTTCTTCTTCTATTATTTTTTCTCCGTTATAGTTTTGTATTTCAGAATCCATTTAATCAGATTCTATATCTGGTTCAGAATTTTCTATAGAGCTTTCTTCACTTATTTCAACATATATTTCATCTCCTATGTAGTTTTCTATATCTGAGATTTCCTCAAGTTCATCTCTTATTTCTATAAACTCAGCTTCTATTGTTTTTATCTTTTTAGGTTTAACTTACTACCATTTACATTTATAGGTGCTGAATAGTTATCATTAAGTTTATATTTAACATTATAATTTTTTGATCTTATATCGTTTTGTTTATTTTTCTTTGCATAAAATAGGTAGGATAACTTTTAGGTTCATTTGAACCCATAGATTCATCTGGATCTTCTATTGTTGATCCATCCTCTCTTTTGGTTCCTGAGCTACCAGCATTATTCATTCTTACTTTATATTCTACAATATCTTCTAAGTTTATTTTTTCAAAATCTCGTATTAAATCATCTAATTCGTTCATGATTCTATCTCATCTTTATCTTGATTTTCTTCGTTATTATTTGAAGTGATTCCTTTAGCCTTAAGCCTTTTAAGAGTTCTTTGAGAATTCTCTTCTTGCTCTTTTAGCATTTTCGGAACTATCGTATTTAACATATAATCATTAAAAGAACATTTTTCATATGATTTAGTCTTTTCTAAATTTATTATTTTAAAAGGAATTTTTATTTCTTTTTCTATATCTTTTAATTTTTCTAATTTAGACCTTTTATCTTTTTTCTTGAATCATAGTTTCAAGATGTTTCATACTAACTCTATTTAATTGTATCTCATTTAATTCTTTTATAGAATCTTGAAGATTTAACATTCCTTCTTTGATTCTATTAACAAAATCTATTATATACTGAAGATTTATACTTATAGTTTCCATATTTTTCCAACCTTTGTTCTATTTAACGATGCTTTTATTTTCAAGTAAATTCCTTAAATCTTTTGTTTCATTCTTATTCTTATTACAAAATTCTTTATCTTCTGAATTTCTAATTTCTTCATTTGATTGATCTATTTTAGTTTCTATTTCTATTATCTTATTTATATTTTTTATCCAGTTTCTCCAATAGCGGTTCATATTGAAAGGAAATTTATTTAAATTTCTTTATCCTTTCTTGATCGCATGGGTTTAACCTGTACATATTAAGAGACCACTTTAGTATGTCTTTATAATTAATTAACAAATGCTTATTTAATATTCTCATTTTAAGGAGAAGGATAATCCCAATCTATATCATCATAGGTCGTGTCTGCATAATCTATGTCTAAATAATTTATGTCATTATCAAAATTATTTAGTCTCATTTCTTCATCTAGCAAATAGTCTATAATTATGACTCCTATACTATGTAATTTATACGTAGTATTTACTATTAATTTTATTAAATTTTTATATTTATTTTCCCAAAAGACATCGCCTTCTAGGCTCTGATACCATCTAGACAGGGGGTTGATTGACGAATTGTCCATTACAATTTATTTTAAATAAATGTTTATTGAAAAATATTAATTAAAATTTTTTAGTCCTAAAATTATTTTCTTGAATTATAAAAACTATTTTTATACTCAAAAGGTTCATTTTATAAGAGTTTTATTCAATTTTTAACTTATATTTACGTAACAGGGGTAAAATAGTAATTTTATATTAAAAATATATGTTTTTGGTACGTGTAAAACAAAAATCACGTCAGGGTTTTTTATGTATACTTTTACATTAATTTTGAAACACAGGGTTTTTTCTACCCTTTTGGTATATCACAGGGTTTCCTATTCAATTAACCCCTAAGAATTTATTTGAATTGGGGACAAGCAATGAAATGTCCTTCTTTTAATAAAGAGATCCAAGACAAACTGGTTTGGAAAGGGACAAGCAATGGAATGTTTTCTTGCAAGTCGGCATATGATATGCTGCGGGAGGATAGCGTTGAGACGCCAGGAGATTGGAGGTGAAACAACGGATTCCCACAAAATTGAAGACCTTTTGTTGGCTGATTCAACATGAAAGTCTTTTGACCAACGCCTTGAAATTTTATAGACATATGAGAGATAAAGATGTGTGTGGGAGATGTAATACGGCTCGCGAAGACACCAAACACTTGTTGATCCGATATCCAGTTACGATGGTCTGGAGTAAGTTAATTCATGAAGGGGATTGGGCAAGATTCCAGAATATGGATGACGTTCATTGGTTGCGGTGCAGTTTGAAAACCAATTTCAGAACCAAAGTGAATGTGGGTTGTAGCTGGAAAACTATCTACATGGCTACTTTGTGGAGCATTTGGAAGTCTCGAAATAGTTACGAGTGTAAAGGTAAGAAAGAATCACGCCCACTGTCACGGTGATCAACACAATCATGCTCGCCACGAACGCCTGATACTGGTAATACCATAGTCAAGTCCCAAAACACTCAAACGAGTGGACGCCTCACTGACGTAATTTCTTCTTTGCATTTGCATGACTTTATATTGCTGGAACTTGTGTTGTGTATGGAATGGATCCTTTGGAATCAATCTTGTTAGCCTCAATTAGTGATTCTTTCCTTCCTTGGTCTCGAAATTCTTGTTGGGATGAGATTAGTATCTTTGCCTTGATTTCGGATCATTCAAACAATGTTGATTGATATTTTCCTTTTTCTTTGACAACAAATCCTTACCATAATTGACTCCTTCTGAAAATAATACATGTACACACAAGGAAATCAAATCATATAGATTAATAAATGGATTTAATTCAAATTATATTTTCATCAAAGGAAACTAAATCATGCAAGATATGCCAACAATCTCCCCCTTTTCCGTTGATGAAAATCATGAGTTATCTTTATCTCCCCCTGTCTCAAGTATGTGAAGCACTTAAGCTCACCCTATCAATGTGATATTAAGCTCCCCCTGTCAATATGATATAACTTTGTGTGCGAAGGATGTAACCTGTAAAAAGAGCTTAACACTAGATCATAACAACAAAGATTAACAATAGATAAGCAAGTTTAGAACTTATTCAATATTAACAGTAGTTTTTTGGATTGAAAAACAGGTGGTTAAACCTTGTGTTTTTGAAAAACCTGCTCTGACACCAATTGACACCCTTGAGGGGTGGACTGCTACTTCGAACAATTTTTGACATTTGATAAAACAAAGTACTAGTGCACAAGAAACGAAGATAAAATGGAATAAATACTGAAAATAAAATGCATGAGCGATTTGTACAGGTTCCGTACCGAGAGTGTAATGTACCTACATCCTGTCCCCAAGTTGTTAGCTTGAGAGTTATCAAAAAAAATTTCATTAAGCACATGGAGGTCACAAACAAAACTATGTGATCCATTACAACACAATTCACTGTAGAATAGATAAGCTACACTAACTTATCTATCTTACAACTCATATAAAAGAACAATCTCACCATAAAATCAACACACGCTGAAGTACCAGAGGAAACTTCCTCAACATAAATCAAATCCAGCGACACACTGGAAGTACCAGAGGACAACTGCCTCATTACCACAAAAGCCAACAACTGGAACGCCCGGTACCAAGACCATGGTCAAGTCCTTTGGAACGCTCGGTAACAACTGTACCACTGGTTAAGCCCCACACGAACGCCTGGTACTAACAATACCGTAGTCAAGTCCCAAAACACTCAAAAGAGTGGACGCCTCACTGACGTAATTTTTTCTTTGCATTTGCATAACTTTATATTGCTGGAACTTATGTTGTGTATGGAATGGATCCTTTGGAATCAATCTTGTCATCCTCAATTAGTGATTCTTTTCTTCTTTGGTCTCGAAATTCTTATTGGAATGAGCTTAGTATCTTTACCTTGATTTCGGATCATTCAAATAATGTTGATTGATATTTTCCTTTTTCTTTGACAACAAATCCATGCCATGATTGACTCATTTTGCAACTAATACATTTACTCACAAGGAAATCAAATCATATAGATTAAATAGAGTTAATTTAAATTATATTTTCGTCAAAGGAAACTAAATCATGCAAGATATGTCAACAAATACATAGGAAAGCTTCCTCGCCCACAAGAGTTCCTCGACAACCGGAGGGCTTGTAAGGGATGAAGATGGGAAATGGTTGTGAGGTTATTTGAAGAAACTGGGAATATCCCTATCTCTCTTGCTGAGCTTCTGGGGTTTCGTAAAGGTTTAAAGATAGCGTGGAATAGGAGGTTCAGAAGAATCATGGTTGAATGTGATTCTAAAATTGTAATGGTATGAATCAAGAAGGGAGACACGCCATGACATCCTTATTGAGCAATTATTGAGGACTGTGGGTGCTTGTTGAACAAATTGTTGGAGATTATGACTGATATTATGGGAAAAATCCCTAGTTTAGTAGGATTACGGTAATTACGTTTGTATATATCTTTTCCTTATTTGTAGCTAGTTGTACCCTATATATTGTAATCTTGTTGTAATCGTTTTCTACACAATTCAATGAATATAGAAAATGTAACGCCCCGATTTCCAGTCATTCAGGTACGCACGACACGTGTGATTTTCGGAGAATTAGGGTTTATTTTAATTCTTTTGTTTATTAAATTCTTATAATTCGTGATGAATTTTATAAATTTTACTCCAATATGTTTATATGAAAATATGTGAAATACTTGTCAATTTGAGGATTATTGCCTAAATTGGATTTAATTGTTATGTGAATTAGTGGTCAAACGTGATTTAATTGCTTAATTGTCCTTAAATGCTCATTCATTTTAATTCAAGGATCAAATTGCATGATTATTTCTTGGACCTAATTGATCATTTTACAAACTTTGTATACCTAATTGCATAACTTATAAAACTTGGAGGATTTAATTATAATTTCATATGTTTCATCAAAATCAAGGCATGAATCACGTTATAATCCTTCTTTCATCTTCCATGATCATTTTATCTCATAAATACACACCCATATTTGCTTCCTTCTCCACCGAACCAAAACCATCAAGAAGGAAGGAGAAATTTCATCATCTTCAAGCTATTTTCCGGAAAATATATGACTTTGAAGTTCAAGTATCTCATCTCATCCCTTCTTCTTCTCTTTTCTTTCAAAGGTATATATGTGTGGATGATATCTATGAATTCTTGAATTTATATGTGAAGCTAGGGTTTGAAGTTAAATTGAATATTATGTGCTTTAGATGTTAGAAGCATGATTAGGAGCTTTGAGATTGAATTTGAGCAAGAATTCATGAATTTTATGGAAATATTGGATGAATTTATATATGGGATCAAAGTGAAAATTATTGAGAATCAAAGCATGAAACAAGTGTTTATATTGGTTTTCATTACACTTTGAGCATGGACATATGTTCGCTTCATGAATTCCTGCATTTGAGATTGAGTATGAGTGTTTTATGAAGGTTTGATTATATTTCGAGCTTCTCCTGTTCTGCTGCTCTATTTCTGCATCTTCTGTGAAACGGGAACGACCCTTTCCATTCCCTTTGTAATTGGGAACGACCGTTCCCATGTGTGAATATATGCATGGCGGCGAGGACGGGAACGACCGTTCCCACTTTGGCTTACAGCCGGGAACGGCCCTTCCCATCTTCGGGGCACAGTGTCGGGAGGCTGGGAACGGCCCTTCCCATTTTGTACTGAAACCCGGAACGGCCGTTCCTAGGTCTCTGGAGGGACAGAAACATTCTGCATAAATTTGAGAATTCCAAATCCTTTTCTTTACCCTTCATTGACCCCAACATGTTATTATATGATCAATTACAAGTCATAACATGATATTTATATGCTACATTGTTCATTGCACGTTATCTCGTTACATGATTATGCCATGCGTCGTATTTGGTACCATTCTTGAGTCATTGTCTCACGACTACACAATGTCCTGTTCCTTGTCCAGTTCTTCTCCAGGGCGGAGATTACAGATCAATGAGCACGTTCATGCATCCTTAAGTTGTCGTGTTGCCTGTCAGGTAAGGTTAATTGCTAGTTATATAGAACCCGTATAACCCTCATGTGAAGTTTTGGGCCAAAAGGGTATATCTATTTATCTATAATCATTTCTAAACTTTCAAGTGAATTGTAAGCAAGTCATGTTCATGCAAAGCAATGAACATGACCCTGGGCCAAAATGATTCATAGTATCCGCTATGGATACTATCGCTGCCCAGGACCCTGGGCGTCTCACGAGACCAACGCCTAGCCCTTTCGGTGTTATCGGTAACAGGGATGTTTGGAGCAGCGAGATGGTTTTAAAGTTACACCTTATCTCCTCGTCTGTCGCTCCTTTTTACAATCTGTATAGCCCCATGTCCCCCATCTCTTGTATCTCCCGGGTTGGGCTCTGGTTTAACTTTAACATCTTTGATCTTTGGATGTACGCTCATTGTATTTATTCGTTGGTTGTTTCTAATAAATGAGGTGAGGGCCTCGCTAACCTCAGGTCTCCTTGACCGGTTCCCCAAAAAAAAAAAAAATGTTCATGCAAAGCAATGCATGTATCGTGATTGAATACAAGCAAGTCATTTTCAGTGCAAGCAAGTCATGTTCATGCAAAGCAATGCGTGTATCGTGATTGAATCGTGACCGTGTATTGGCGAGTAGCATGATAGTACTTTGGGCCCGAGGGATAGTGTATGAGCCAACCGGGAAAGCATAGGGCTGACAGGTAACTCTGCACTCCCCTCATCAGTTGGGATGACCCCTGAATCCACTAGGAAGTTTGGTGGAGGAAGGAATCCCGTACGTGGGAGTCATGAACCTGATGTACGTAGCATGGATGGTTAGGGCTTTGCAAACCACCATCACCCGGAATGAAAGGAGTTCATGAAATTGCTACTTGTGCACTATAATATACTGCATGATCACATGATAATTAAACAAAGCATGTACAGTTCACTATTGGTGTAAGGTTGGAGAATTGCCCTCACTCGCCAGGGCCACTGATTGAAAGCATGAAAATGATTAAAGTGTTAAACCTGATAGCTGTAATCTCGAGCAGAGTGTATTGTATTTTGAACTTATATTGCTCTCAGTTATAACACTACAAGAAAAGGCCCGAATTCCGACGGGAAAAAACCGATGGAAAATACCGTCGGTTTCCCGTCGGAATTTCCAACGGCAAACCGACGGAATTCCAACGGCTTTTCCGTCCGTTGGAATTCTGTCGGAATATTTGGCGGCATTTTAAAAAAAATTACGCCAAAATTTCCAACGGAAATTCCGTCGGAAATTTTGGCGCAATTCTAAAAAAAAGTGCGCCAAATATACCGACGGGATTTCCCGTCGGTTTTCCGTGGAATTTCAATGAAATAAAAATTCCGACGGAAATCCGACGGGAAAATCCCGTCGGTATTTTTTTATTCTACATTAAAAAAATACGAAATAAAATTTCCGACGGAGAACCGATGGAAAAATCCCGTCGGTATTTTTTTATTCTTCATTAAAAAAATTCTGTCGAAATTTCAATGAAATAAAAATTCCGTTGGTGTTCCGTCGGTTTTGCGTTGGAATTTTTCAATCAAATTTAATTAGAAAAATACGATTATAGTTAATACAAATAATTATATATAATTGTTTGCACTAATAATTCGCGTTTATTGACTTTGTGTAAATATCGGATAAATAGTACAAATAATTTATAAATTTTGATATCAAAGTGGATCTTCAATTTTCGATCTTCTTCAACTTATTTAACTTTTATTAATTGGTTTGATCTTTTTCAACTTCAGATTTATCTTTTAATAACGTTAATCCGTAGGTTCTTCGACTTATTTACGAATCAAACGCTAGATTTTGGAGAATTTCGCCAAGAACGCCTTTGAACACTTCGGTAACTCCATGGATTTAGCTTGAATATAAGGTCAATTCGTCAGTATAATATCTTAATAACGGATCAAACGCCTTGATTTGATAATTTTGGGGAAGAACGCCTTTATATAGGTTTAGGATTCAAGAGTTAGAGTTCAACTCAAACTTATTTAATAATTATCTCTTGTATTTTTTTTAAAGAGATAAATATAATATAATATATGTACATATATATTATATATATTACGGTATGTCTAATATGTAATATATATATATATATATATATATATATGTTATATGTTATATTACGGTATATGTCTAATATATGTACATATATAATATATATATTACGGTATATGTCTAATATGTACATATATATATAAATATAATATATTATATGTGTGTATATATATATATGTATAATATGTGTACATATATTATGTATATTACAGTATGTATAATAATATATATATATATATATATATATATATATATATATATATATATATATATATATATATATAATATGTATATATTATATATTACAACATGTATAATATTAAAATTTTAAAATATGTATAATATTATCTATATATAACGTTATATGCATATAGTCAATTAAATTAATAATATAAAGTTTATTTGTTCATCTACAATAATATTTTAAATAATTTTAAATATATACATTATAATTAAAACACAAAAGTATATCAGCTAGCAATTTTTATATAATATCTCAATAAATATGATTATATTTAATTTAAATAATTATATATTTAAAATTTTATATTTTAAATTAATAATAAAAAAGTATTTAAATAATTAATTGAAATAAGTGTATAAATATATTTAAAGACATAATATTAATAAGAAGTAAGTTAGCCAAGTGGTAAGGGAGTCACCATTCTTCCTTGGAGACCCGAGCTCGAATCCCTTCGTGCACAATTATCGCGAGAATTAATTCTCGCAATTTGGGTGGCTCGGTTGGCTCGAGCTCGACCCGCGGCTTGTCCGAGGAATTGGTATGGCTCGTTTCCGAGGTGGTTCGGGTGTCACAAATAATTTTTTTTATTTTTTTTAATTTATTTATTTTTAATCAATTTCCGACGGCATACCGACGGAAAATTCCGTTGGAATTCCGTCGGTTAACTCAAAAATTAAATTTTTTTTTGCTCCGTTGGAAAAAAATTTCGACGGAAATTTTTCGTTGGAAATTACTTCGTTGGGAAAAAAAAATGTTCGTTGGAATTCCGTCGGAATTCCGTTGGAAATATGTTTCCAACGGAAAACCGACGGAACGGGCCCGTCGGGACCCAATTCCGACGATACATTTTCCAACGGGCGCCGTCCCGTCGGTTTTCCGTCGGAATTCGGCTTTCCCGACGGAAAACCGACGGGATTTCCGAAAATCCCGTCAGAAAATGCCCGTCGGTTTTCGGGCTTTTTTTTGTAGTGTAAAACTTCACCCGGGGATATAACTTGCATGTTATCTGCGCTAATATCTATTTATGCCCCTCACTCAGTCTTCCATAGACTGATGCCTCCACTTTTCAGGTTCTTGCAGATGCGTGCTAGGCGGGAATTAAGTCGAATCCAGTCCTTGCATTCGAGTCGATCACGGTTCATTTACTTATTGTTGCACATGAACTATTGTTATTGTTAATTGTTATGTATTTTAGGAGATGATAATGTATTGATATGTGAGATTAGAATATGGTCTACTTGACAAATGATCGATAATATAGCATGCTTCCGCTTTATTTCTTATGCATAATGGTAATTGATTTGAGGGTTAGTCCCGTCTAGCTAGCTTGTTTCTTTTATTTGTCACCCGTTCGCTATAGGTTGGTTCATGTATGGATTACCCGTTTCGTATGTGGATTGACCTATAGTGCGGGGGTGTGGCATCTCTACGTATAGGGGTGCTACAGAAAATATTCATAAACTACAGTTCTTACTTGGCATCAGAGCAGGTTTATCGTCCATAAATCAGAGGTAGTCTTTAAGTTTGTTGAGTTTTATAACATAGTCCAAAACTCAGTTTAATACTCAAATACAGAATCTTTGGTTAGATAATTGGGGGGAGGGAGTATTTTAATTCCATCTTTAAACAGTTCGCTTCAGAAAAGGGTCTTGTTCACCAATCTACCTGTGTCTATACACTTGAACAAAACAGTGTTGCTAAACGTAAAAATATAATTATTCTTGAAATTACTAGGACATTTATGTTTGATGCGTGTGTTCCTAAGTTTTTTTGGCATGAAGCCATTGCCACAGGTGTTTACCTCCTCAATAGGCTGCCCACTAAGATCTTTAATCTTAGGATACCTCCCTCAGAACTTTTCAGACATGCTAGTATCTCCACACCCTTGACTTTGTAGCCTCGTATCTTTGGTTGTTCGGTGCTTGTCCATATCTCTAAATAGGAACATACCAAGTTTAATCCTTGTTCAGTTAAATGTGTCTTTGTGGGGTATGAGGTCAATCAAAAAGAGCAACATTGTTACCACCCATCCACACGATGCCTATACACCACCATGAACTGTATTTTTCTAGAAACTGGAATTCTTCTACCACACCCAACCTAGCGGTTAGGGGGAGTAGTCTATAGATCCACTAAGTAGCGTGTCCTACTGCACTATGGCAGATCCGGATCCAAAAGATCTAGTAGGCGGGACCACCGAGCTGACGTCTCCCACAGTTCAGCCCTTCTCGCCAGCACCAATCCCAGGATTCGAACCACTGAATATTCTTGAGGTAACACTTGAAACTTCCTCGTTTGATAATAATACTATTGGTACTATTGATTATTTTCACGTGGAAGAATTACAGGTCCAGGAAACACAGGTTTAGGGGGAGCCCATGAGAAGTGACCAGTATGTCCTTCGACCTTGAAGTAATCGGGGGGTGCCATCCAAGAGGTATGAACTGAAGTATGAGCCCAGAAAGTTCAGTACCCAGTCGCTGATTATACATAGGAAAAGCTAACAGTAGCCGTTAGAGCATATTCAGCAACAATGTATGTTGATGTACTTTCTAGAACATTTGAAGAAGCTTAGGAGAAGGATGAGTGGAAGTTGGCCATGGAAACAGAGATGATGACCCTTGAAAAGAACATGACTTGGGAAAAATGTATGTTGCCACCAGGGAAGAAACCAGTAGACTGCCGATAGGTGTTCACCATCAAACACAGATCTGATGGGTCCATCAAACAATATAAAAGCAAGGTTAGTTGCAAAGGGATATACACAGACGTACGATGTAGATTATTCAGAAACCTTCTCCCCAGTTGCCAAGATTGACACTATCAGAGTACTTTTTTCAATAGCAGCTCACCAGAATTGGCCATTGCATCAATTTGATGTAAAGAATGCTTTCCTGCATGAGAAGTTGGAAGAGGGGTTTACATGGAACCTCCACTGGGATTCTCTGAGTAGTTTTGTGTTGGGAAAGTTTGTAGGCTGAAGAGAGCTCTCTATGGGCTCAAGCAGTCCCCAAGAGCTTGATTTGGGAGATTCACAGTCGCTATGAGAAAGTATGAGTTCAAACAGAGTAATTCAGACAATACTTTGTTCTTTAAAAGGAGGGGTGAGCTAGTAACCTGCTTATCATCTATATGGATGACATGATCATTACGGGGAATGATCTCAAGAAAATTAAGCAGTTGAGAAAAAATCTTTTTGAGAAATTTGAAATGAAAGATTTGAGGGAATTGAAGTGCTTTTTAGGAATTGACGTACTTAGATCAAGGTAGGGAATCTTTTATTTCCCAACAAAAGTACGTACTTGATTTGTTAGCAGAGATGAGGTTACTTGACAACAAACTAATAGGGACTTCTATCATAGTCAATCATGGGCTGAAAATCACTGATGGGGCGAAAATGGTGGATCGAGGCCGATACTAACATCTCATTGGGAAATTGATCTACTTATCCCATACTAGGCCAAACATTGCCTATGCAGTAGGTGTATTGAGTCAGTTCGAGGCAGCACTCAGGATTGTCAGATATCTCAAGGGATCGCCCGGAAAAGGGTTTTCTTTTAAAAACATGGCGATCTATCTATTGAATCCTACACAGATACAGACTGGGCTGGAAATCAGAATGATCGGCGTTCTACGTCAAGATACTTTACCTTGGTTGGAGAAAACTTTGTCACATGGAAAAGCAAGAAACAAAAGGTGGTTTCTCTTTCCAGTGCAAAGGCTGAGTTTCGGGGAATTACACGAGGATTGCCCAAAGTATTATGGTTGCTGAAGTTACTTGAGGAACTTAACTTTTCTGTGAAGGAAAAATGTCATTTGTGGTGCATAATAACGCAACCATAAGTATTTCAGAGAATCCTGTTCAGCATGACTGGACGAAACATATAGAGTTAGATAGACACTTCATTAAAGAGAAACTTGAAAGTGGGGTTGTAACTCTTCCTTTTGTACGGTCAGAAGATCAACTTGGTAGATATTCTCACTAAGGCCGTAACCGAGAGCGTTTTCTCAAGTGTTCTGGACAAGTTGAATGTGTGTGATCCCACAATCAACTTGAGGGGGAGTGTTGGAGATTACCACTGATATTATGGGAGAAATCCCTAGTTTAGTGGGATTACGATAATTACGTTTGTATATATCTTTTCCTTATTTGTAACTAGTTGTATCCTATGTATTGCACTCTTGTTGTAATCGTTTTCTAAACAATTCAATGAATACGGAAAATATTCATAAACTATAGTTCTAACTAAAACCTTGGGAGATAACTCCACAACATGACATTTATAGAGGAAGTAATCTGCATGCAGACAACCTTGCTAAGCTGGGAACAACTTAGTTGAAGATAAAATGATATGGAAGGAGGAGCCCTTGGTGTTTCAGGAGGTGAATTTGGATATTAGCAGGACTTAACTCTGCCCGTCTCTTTATTCGAACAAAAATAAATAAATAAATAGATTGTCTATTTTACCCTTAATTATCTTAATATGAAGCACTTACATTTAAATTTGTAAAATTATAACTAAAATTTGAAGAATTATTGTGTTACAACAGTTAGTTGTTGAATGAAGAACTTTTATATTAATCTAAAGTATTCACTTGTGCATTTGTGAAACTATATTTACATTTTGAGAAACTATTATGTTATTTAACAATAGTTAATTGAATGAAGAACTTTATTCTTAATACGAAGTATTTACATTTGTGTTCGTAGAAATATATTTAAATTTTGAGGGGTCGTTGTGTTATGCAGCATAAAATAACTTAATGAAGTACGTTTCTTTTAATATGAAACATTAATTTTTGAATTTATAGAATTATATATAAGTATCGAGGAATTATTGTGTTACAATAAATAAATGTTAAATTAAGAATTTTTATCTTAATATATGCAATATTTACTTTTGAATTTTGAGCACCATATATGAATTTTGATGAATTATAGTGTTAGGTAACAATCTATATCTATATATATTACAAAAGCACGAGTTGAGTTTTTGGTTTCTTGCAAAATATAGATCTCCTAAAATATCTTAACAATAATTACGTCAATAACTATTAGTCAAGGATAATAATGTATATACATGTTAAAAATTATTAATTTAACTATATTTAAAAAGCACTTATTAACTTAAAATAGGACTCTTGCTAGAATTAGAATTTATCTAACTAGTGACCAAAAAAAAAAAAAAAAAAAAGGAATTTCTCTAACTTATCCAAAAAAGATATATAGTTCAACAAGGATTGTTTTAATATTAATATATTAATTAATTGTATTCATATTTTATAATATAAGTTATCTATTTTCTTAATTTTAAGGCCTATAATTTAAAATGTTATAATAAGATATATCTGAATTGGAAAACAAAAAATTGATTCACTTCATAAATTTTAATAAATTTTTGTAATTATGTAAAATAATTATTTGAATTGAATGAGTTACGTAAGATCACTTTCAATTAATCAATCCTAATGTAATTCTAATTATATAAGTTTATACTAATTATATAAATCCATAAGCTTTCTTAAAATATAATCATATTATAATTTTATAAACTTATCTAATTAAAAAAATAATATAATTCAAGAATTTACATAAAATATTTTTCAATAAATTAATTAATCCTAATGTAATATTTTTTAATCAACTAATACTAATATAATTATAATTATCTAAATCTAACTAACCATATAATCTTTCTTTAGTTTATATAATAAAATATAAATTAAATAAGTAAAATGACAAATAACATTTTTATTTGTTACGACTTAATACACCACAATTTATAATTGCAGGTCATCAGACCAAAATTACTTTAAATTAAGAATTCTAAGGAGACTCAATGTGTGTGCATATAAAAATAAGATATAATCTAATTTTATAAATAATTTTTATAGTATTCCATTAAACATTCTTTGAATTTTTTATATAAATATACTCTTTTAATTATTTCTAATACATACATAAAATCAATTATAAAAAAAATTAACATAAATCTTAAATAATACTTATTAGAGAAATACAGATAAGAAAAATGGAATGCAAGATCAAATGGCAAAGAGAATATAAAAAAGAGATAAAGAATTGTTAGTTGAAAGAAAGAATTACTTGATTTTAATGTATATACACAGAGATACCAAAATTAAGGGCAGGTGTGAAATATCTTTACAAATAGATTTATAAAGAACATGACAAAGTGAGAATTAATATCGCGTACAATGGTAAACAAATTTTTGAAGATTAGATTAAAAATTTCAAGATGCTCTATTGGATGTCAGCTCAAGAAACGATATGGAGAATTTTTGAATTTAATTTGAATGAGATTGATCAAACAATTATCAATTTATATGTACATTTTCCAAAGTAGCAATACACAACTTATTTGCCAAATCAAAACTTGAAGGACATTTTTGACTTGGGATTATTGCTCCAAAATAATGGTCCTTGAACGGTTTTCAATGTGCTCAAAAAGCGAAAAATACAGAGGAAAAAACAGATTGCCTCCTGTACTATGGCTATTTTTTTAATTTTTTGTTTGAACTTTAAAATGCCTCATATTGCCATCTATGCTTTCTTAAAATTATCAGATCACTATCTAGCTCCATCTTTTTGGCAAAATTCCGGCCAAAATAATATCACGTGAGAAGGGGCATGCATTTTCAATGGTATTTTCGTCTTTTTCCCAATTAAATGAAGGTCAATATTAACTTTTTATATTTGTAGCGCTTTTTCTTGATTTTATATACCTACCTACGCAACAACTACTTGGCCCTTATTCTTCTTCTTCCTTACAGATTACAACAACGTACTGAGGTGGGAAACAACATAGATGATTTCTGCAGATGAGTTAGTAAAAACTGAAACAACATGATTTTTACGATTATTCATATATGCATCCAGAATTTCAGAAAAAAAAAAGATATTAAAATACCAAAAAATATTGCATCCAGAATTTCAGGAAAAAAAACCAAAATATCAGACATTGTTGCTTCCAGAATTTCAAAAAAAAAAAAAAAAAAAAAATTGCATCCCGAATTTTATAACAAAAGATACCAAAATATTAGACATTATTGCATCCAAAATTTCAGAAAAAATAGATACTAAATTATATAAGACATTATTGCATCCAGAATTTCAAAAAAAAAAAAAAAAATTGCATCCAGAATTTCAGATTGCATCCATAAAGCAACATGGTTGTTACAGTTCAATAAGATCCCCAAAACATGGTTGTTACCGTTCATCATCCCACAAAATATTAACTAAGTTGTTTGATCAATCATGAGCAACTAGACAAAATAAGCAATATAAGCAACACCTAATATCAATTACAACATAAACTATCAGCACTCATTCATTATGCAGTTGATCCTCACCCGTGCCAACAATGTTTTTCAAAGATGTCCCTTTTCTTAGTCTTGTAAACTTTACTCCCTGTGTGATGCTTCTCCCAGTAGGCTTCCAAGTTGGTTTTGTCAATGCACGTGAGGACTGAGCTTTAGGAAAAACTTGTGAAAATTGTGAAGGAAAATTAGACTTTGACTGTTTTCCTTTAGCTTTTGTTGCAACTTCAACAACAACATCTTGAACTTGTGGTTTCTTAGTAGGTTGTAACTTCCTCCTTAGACCTAGTGTCTTTGTTGTAGATGTTGTTGCCTGTGAACTTTGTTGTGTGCTATTTGCTTTCCTTTTTGTTCCCTGCAATAAGAAATAAATTGTAAAATGCTAGAGAATTCAAGTAAAATTCAAAGGACTTTTTAACTAAAAATAAGATTTACCTTTGACTTTGTTTGTCTCTCTAGATTCCCAGCTGGAACTTCATGTCTCTCATCTATTTCAAGCCTTGTCTTATTTAAATGACATCCTCTTTTGTTATGATCAGGCTTCTTACATAGGGAACATGTCATTGTAACTCCCTTCCTGCCTAACTTTGTTTTGTCACCCTTTCCGACCTCATCTAGTCCTTTCTTTCTGGAGTGTAGTTTTGGTCTACCTGGAAGTCTTTGGATTACAGGAGGTTGCAAAGGAGCATGATTGACTTTTGGCCACATATCACTGCTATCTAAAGTGTCCATCATGTGGTTATAACTCTTCAAGAATGTTGTCTTGCTATAGCAAAGGTGGACATATTCCTCCACAGTGAGGCCTAACTCCCATAAAGCACATATAACATGTGCACATGGAATCCCAGATAGCTCCCACCATCTACAACTGCAAGTTCTTTCTCCTATATGGACTTTAAACCTCTTCCCATAACAACCTTCCAACTCAAATTGATCTTTACCATTCCAATGGGGAATATACTCCATTGCCTTTCCTTTGTGATACTCTAAGATTTTGACTATCTTAGGACAAATATCACCATCAAATTTATCCATCTTATCCCTTCTCACATACAATCTCTTCATCAGGAGTGTTCTTATACTCTCAAGCATATTAATGAATGGTTTAGACCTTGCTGTCAATATCATAGAGTTAAAACTCTCTGACATGTTATTTAATAGTCCATTATGCAACCTAACCCTTTCACTAACAGAAGAAGAAATAGCCTCAGTAGATGTTTCTACAGATTTCAGACCGCCAAATTCAACTTCAAAATCAACATTATCCTCAAACAAATCATCATCTCCATCATGCACATCACAATCACTATCAATTAGCACATCAGATAACTCAGAATCAGTACCAATAGACAAGTTGCATTCACCATCACTACTGCTATTATTTTCATCCACAATGTCACAATTGAGACTAACTTGTTCATGATCCACATTAGTACCAATGAAATCTAAAGGCTCGTCCACTTCAGGCAAGTTATCATTTGTATCATGCATCTCCGATGAAAAAATAGACTGCTCAGTTTGCTCAGGTATGTGAGTAACAAACACTTCAACCATGCAATTACTATCAACAAAATTGACCAAAACAAGGGCGTCACTATCCTCATTCAGTGAACTTATAGTAGAAGCATCATTAATATCCCATCTACCGAAATAGAATTTGTCTATGTTCACCAACCCTATCTCCTTAGCCATGGTTTTAATTTCCAAGATTGACATCTCATCAGGATCACAATAATCAATATGACTCATCTTACCTCCGAAATAACAGGCCGTATCTAAATTAAGAAACTTCCCATCATGATGCACCCTTATTGTGAACTTCGAACTGTTAGGGCCTGTATGAAATAAAAACTACAATTTATCCAGTAAAAACGATGAGGAATCTCGAATAATAAAAAAATGGGAAACAACATTAGGACAAGAATTTGGTTGAAACACTAAAAAATGGTGTCTTGTTCCCTCCGTACTGGACAATCAAACTGTAAAACGGTAAATTTCTTCCTAACACTGACCGTAGTCTGGGCAAAGCATTCCTTCTCCAATATCGCCATCTTTTCGTAGACGCCATACCATTTTTGGGGAAAAATCGGCAGCCTAAAGTATTATGGATTGCAAAAATGAAAGGAATGTTGAGGATTTGAAAGCTGTTGAACAAACACTACGTAGAAAAAATTTGGGAAAAGTGAATTGGAGAAGTGGGTTTTACCCAAAGCGTGAGATATCTAATTCTTTTTAGCGGGAAAAATAACCTAGACTTTATTTGACGGAAATACCCCTAAACATACATTCTCCCTCTCGCCTGGTATGATTTTGGCCGGATATTTGCCAAAAAAACGGAGCAAGATAGTGATCTGATAATCATAAGAAAGCATAGATGGCAATCTGAGACATTTTAAAGTTGGGACAAAAAATTAAAAAAATGGTCATAGTATAGGAGCCAATCTGTTTTTTTCTCAAAAATACAAAAAAAAAAAATGCAAAAAATTTCCATAGCACTATGGATGAGATAAGTAAGGTAAATATTCAAAAGATTTGGAAAAAAATTGATGGCAGAATATAACAAACTATTGCAACAACAAGAGATTATTTGGTTTAAAGAGTCGAGAATTAATTAGCTCCAATTCAGGGATAAACATGTTTCTTGTATCTCTCAACCATAACAAAAAGAAGGAGGAACCAGATGAATGCTCTCAAAATAAGCAATGAATGGGTAACCAATAATGATCGACATAAGCCACACACTTGGGAGTACTACACCAAACTATTCAGTGAAGATCCCATCAAAGCGGTGATGAGTCTTGGTATTAGCTTTCACAAACGACCAGAAAAATAACTATGTAAGAATGACCTCAAATGAGGAAATCTTGAGGGTAGTGAAGAGCATGCACTGTGTACAAAGCGTTGGGAGTAGATGGTTTCCAACCTTAATTTATTCAATCTTATTAGGATATAATAGGAGACCCGATGGTGAAATTCATCAATAATTGCATGGAGAGAGAATCAATTCCCAAGAAGGATTGTCGAGTGTTTATTTGCCTAATTTCAAATATTAATGCTCCAGAAAAATAAACGTTCGACCCATTATGTTGTGTAACATATTGCTCAAAATGATTACCAAAATGATTATATTCTATTTAAGCCGTATATCAAAGAAATTACTGGATCGAACTATAATAACTTCATTTCTGACCGAGGCACCCATTACAATATGATGCCTCAAGAAGTATTACGAATGCTACATCACTCTAACGATAAAAAAAAAGGAACGATACTGAAATTGAATCTTGAAAAGGCGTACAACAAAATCCGGTGGAATTGTCTAAGAAAACTTTAACTTTCGTCAAATTCTCAATGAAAAACATTGATATAGATGGTGAACCGACTTAGACTGTAAGGATGTGTGACATTAGATAAGACAATCACTCTCACCTTATCTTTTTGTATTCTACATAGAACAACTTACGTATATGATTGAGGAGACCATTTTAGTGGGACCTGGAAGGTAATTACGGTATGTCAGACATTTCACATTTGCTTTTTGCGGACGACTTAATATTGGGATCCAAAGCTATCGTGGATGGAAGTGCATTCAAAGTGTGGTTGAGGCGTTTTTACAAGGCGTTGGGCCTTAAATTTCAACAAATCACATGTGTTGTTCGCACCTTATGTGTCAAATGATTTAAAGCAGTAGGTCAGTAGAATTCTGGGCATAGAAAGTACAAACAACTTAAGGAACTATTTGGGGGGTGCAGATAAATTTTAGCTGAAACAAAAATGAACATTTCTCGATTGTAATTAAGAGAATTGAAAAGCGTCTCTTGGGATAGAAAGCCAAAATGACAAATCTTTCCGAACAAATGACACTTATTTAGTTCATCACGATCTCGATTTCCATCTACCACATGCACACAAATTGGCTCTCCAATCACGTGTGCGATAAATTTGATCGACTCAAACACAACTTTGTTTAGGCGACTGATATGACAAAGAAACGAACTCATTTTGTAGGGTGGAAGAAGGTGACTAGAAAGAAGCGAGAAGGTAGATGGGGTCTTAGAGAAGCCCAAAAAGAAATATAGCGACACTCGCTAAAATGGGATGGAGAATGCTAAACAAGGAGACGACGGTGTGAAACTAGATATATAAGAAGGAATATTTAAAAAGGGAGGACATTCTTGATCGAACATAAGTGTTAACTTATAGTTTCCCGAGCATGCATTGAAGGGAATAGTTAGAAACACTTGAATGGTGGAGCCATTTTACAAAAGGAGGATTAGGAATGGTGAAGAGACGTCTTTATGGAACGATAGATAGTTATCACAAGGCAAACTAGCGGACATATTTGGAGATAACATTCATGAGGAGGATAAAAATATTATGGTATGTAGTCTCATTGCGCAGATAAGAACTGAAACCTGAATATGCTAAAAACATTATTGTCCAAAGTGGTGGTGAATGAGATACTTAGTGTCCTAATTGCTCTGCATGATGACGAAGATAAGAAAGTCTGGATTGGGTCAACTAATGACAAATTATCCTATAAACGACATATAGTTTGTTTATGGTGTCGGATGAGATATATGAGAAAATTTGGAAATAAATTTAGAATTACCTCACCCCCAAAAGTTCAAGATTTTCCTATGACTTTGCCAACATGATAGCTTGCTCAAGAATGTATTGAAATATAATAGAAAATTTAGGAAAAGCAATGTATGTACAAGTTGTTGTACAGTACATGAATATGTGAATCACGTGCTGAGAAGTTATGTTCGCATATAGGTGTAGGATAAGATTGTTGATGCACAAACTAAATGAAATTTTTGTGGCTTGTGAGGGTCGGACATATCTCTAAGAGAGTTTTAATAGTACCGAAATATCCTGGGCGAATTGTCTTGATCTTGATTCTCAAGAATCTTTGGAAAACATGAAACCGAGGAAGCTATCAAATATTATAAAACTTAGATGTATCACTTTTCGCCACAGAAAAGAGTTATCTGAGACCTCAGTACTAATCAGTGAGGACATAAAACACAGACAAACGAAAATCTGCACTGAGTTGTCGTTAGATAAACCTAATAAGGAATGGGTGAAACTAAACTCGGATGAAAGATTTTATAACCACACCATCAATGCTTTGGCCAAGGGCGTCATTCGAGATAACAGCTGAAGATGGGTGCTAGGATACACTATGAATCTTGGTAGAGTTTCAATAATACAACAACAATATTGGGCTTACGTGAGGGATTAACACTAGCTTGTTAGAGGTGCTTTCCGAAAATTAATGTAGCGATTGATTCAGAGATGGTCATGAAATGGATAACAATGGAGAAAATTGAAAAGCACTCAATGAGAAATGTGACATTTAATTGCCGAAATTTACTCCAAAGACCTTGGGAAACTTAGATTAAATAAATTCTTAGATAAGTTGGCGAGGATGGGTCACAAGGTTCAATATGGTTACTGCAACTAGGATACACCGCTGACAAAACTAGATTAGTCTTAGCTTGAGGCTGTTTTTCTTATGTTAGGTTGCTTTGTTTAGGAACAAAAAATTATTGATAGAATTGAAAATTTAAAAAAAAGAAAATTACAGAATAAAAAAGAAAAGAAATTTTAAAAAATAACAATATTCCCATTTTAAATGATGGAATTGCGGTCGGAATTATAGAAAAAGATTAGGTGCAAAAGTCATAGTTTTAAAAGTGAATATAACTTTTACATTTTGAATGACAACGAAAAGATTTTTCAAAATTTTATAAAGGAAATTGAAAATAAATCACAAATTACATTGAAGAAAATCGAACAATAGGAGGAATAAAGTATATATAATTAATATAGTATTTTATATGATCTTTTAAATTTTTGTCTATATTTTTTATTTTTTTTTTTATTTATTAAATATATTTGGAAATTATAAACCATTACTTATACTTACAATCTAAATTTATTTAGACAAATTATTATACATTTTAAACCTTTTTTTATATAATAATATAATTGTATTTATTGTTTATTTATTTGAATTTTTCTCTACTTTGAATTTTTACTTATTGTTCATGATTTGAAAGAGTGATTTCATATAAATATTTTTGTATGTGTAACTTTTTAATATTAAAATGGTTCATTAAAAATTTTATTATATTTATTTAATCAAATTAGATATTTTTAATATTCTAATTTATTCAATAAACATAATAGCTAAACTTATTTAAATAAAATTAAATGATAATCGTGCAATGCACGTTCATTTCACTAGTAGTTATTAAATGAAGAACTTTTCTTTAAATATAAAGTATAAAATTATGTGTTTGTAAAACTATATTTAAATTTTAAGGAATTGTCGTGTTATTTAAAAATATGGTTAATTAAATAAAAGATAATTAGGCCATTTCAAAATAATAGGAAGTTAAGGAATAACTAAATTTTTGTTTGGTTAGAAAAGTATGCTCAAAATTCAAACACTATTTAGGGAGTTAACAGTAAATATTAGACCCTTGATATCCCTCGACATATTTCTTTCATCTTTTTATCTCTATATCTCCATTCTACATTCATAACTTTTCAAACCGGAAAATTAAACTTTTGGTCCCACTAGACTGATTCGATACCATATTTGGTCTCATACGATTTTTTTTTTTACACATTGAGTCCCATAAGAAATAATTTTGAACACATTGAGTCCGAACCATTAACTTTTGACTCTAAAAATGGGAGAAACGTTATCTTAATGTTAATTTTTGCTAAGAGGGATTAAATTAATATGACGTGGAGCTTAGGATTTAATCATTTTAAGGTTTGTTTATTTCTGTCTTCAATGATGTCGATGAGAGAGAGAAAGTGTTTTGTTTGGGGAGTGTTTATGGGTTTAAAAAAGTTTGATTAAAGAATGTCATCTAAGCTCCATATCAGATTAATTTAGTCCCTCTAAACAAAAATTAACATTAAAATAACGTCTATCCCATATTTTTAGAGTTAAAAGTTAACGATTGAGACTCAATATGTTCAGAATTATTTCTTCTTGAACTCAATGTGTAAATAAAAAGTCATACGAGACCAAATGTGGTATCGAGTCAATAAAAATATATTTTTCCACTTTTCAACCCTACTAAATGCATTCACTTGAGGCCTGAGGGGAGGCGGTCATGGAAAAAGTGGTGGTATGAAGTTTGACGGACTTGAATATGCCGCGTAGTGAACGTAGAAATATATAGTTTACTACAACGCAATTGGTTTGGGTTATTGATTAATCCGTTTTGAACTAAGTTTGAAGGACTTGAATATGCCGCGTAATGATCCATATCTATTGTTTAGTGTTTACTTGGATATGTTGAAGACTAAGTTAAATTAGCTCAACTGAGTTTGTTGTTTACTTGATAATTTTCAGCTCAACTGAGAAGACCTGAAATTCCTCTAATTCCTCTTGTCCTGATGCACGTTATTTCCTTTGTTGCTCGTAGAACGACTTGACGGGAGTGGTTGTTTGTTCTCTACACGACCTGCCGGTGACCGCAAGGGAAACCCAGACTTCTCTCGACACAAAATTTTGGTAAGTTGCCCAAACATAGTTTGCTTATTTGCGATCTTAGAGACATTTTTACGGATTAACGAGGTCAGATGGAGGGAGAGAGGAACAAGTGCAAGAGAACATAAGGCAAGATTGTCTCCATGGTTCTTTGCAAGAAGGTGAGTATGCAAGATTTAATTATCTATAGGGTGAGTTATGTTCAACTACCCTGAGGTTTGACCTAATTACAACTCATTCCCTATTTTTTGCATATTTAACGTATAGTCCCTAAACTTTACATTCCGTTTGAGGTCCTAACGTCCGTTAGGGTTCCGTTAAGTTGGTTAGTTGTCTTTCCAAAATTGTCACTGAATTTATTACAAATACATCCCTACAGTTTCTTTTTAATAACAAAACAATCCCTATTCTTTTTGCAATTTCGGAAGGAGAATTGATCAACTTAACAGAATCCTAACGGACGTCAAGGACCTCAAACGGAATGTAAAGTTTAGGGACTACATGATAAATACGCAAAGAATAAGGATTGAGTTGTAATTAGGCTAAATTTGAGGGTAGTTAAATGTAACGAGTCTTTCATCTATATATTGGATGAATAAATATGTTATAATGTCAATGTATATAAGTATGGTGTAAGGTATATCAGTGCAACATTATAACTTGTCCAATAATATGTAGTTAAAATGATTAATAAATAACAAGTTACAGTAAAGGTCAATTTACCTCACTCAGAAAGGTTCATTGTGGTGTCAAAAAAAAAAAAAAAAAAGAAAGGTTCATTGTTTCTTAGTATTCAATTGAAACGTCGCAACAAGCATTTGTAAGAACATAACAAATATGCAGATCAAAAGATGAGGAAAGAAACGGCCAAATCACATATAGATCTCTTAATTTCTTCAAGTTTGTCTTCTGATCTTCAAACGACAATGATGTGTATTAAACTCCTACAAAATAGACATAAAATTTCAATTTATGGACTCGTTCTCAAAATTAATGAATTTTGCAATATGAAAAGTTATTTTTAATAATTGTAACCTCCAATGGTGGAGATTGCAGTTTGTTTATTTCTTGGGGTGCCTCCAACAACAACTTTGGCTTTGATTTTTTGCAGAGCAACAACTGTTTCCATCATGTTAATTCTTTCATCCGGCGAAGTAGCTAAGCATTGCAATGCCAACCTAAAGATAGACGTAACACATTCCTCCGTTTTGTATAAACTTTGTTCTTCTCTCGAGATCAAAGTAGGGGCCAGCACTTTAGTTATTGCGTTTTCTCGCAATGCTTCTCTCACCCAATCCTTTAAGCTCATTTCTGGGCCAAACATATCATCGCTCGGCTTTTTACTTGTAAATATCTCCAACAACATTATGCCATAGCTATAAACATCTCCACTTGTAGAAACTTTTCCTTCCAATCCATACTCTATTTTTAATTTTAATTAACATAGGATCAGTTCACGAAATTTGATGTTTGAATTTATTAGATGAAATATTTAGATATGACTACGGTGACATACTCTAAGTCTTGGTATTTACTAACTTTCCTTAAAATTTGAGAAATTATAAAATATTTCATTTATTGATCAATATTTGACTTCACATTCATGACTACTATTGCATGTGTTCGCCAAAACTTAAGACATACTAGGCAAAATTTTTGTTATTTTCCAAATCTCCAGAAAAGTTTTGAGTATCTAGCCAAACCTCGGGTATGTTAGTGTAATTATCCCGATGCATATAAGGTAGAGAAAAAAAAAAAAAGAAGAAAAAAGAAAGAAGTTTGAAGTCATTGCATGTTACCTGGTGCTGCATAACCAATTGTAGCCAATGTTTCAGTTTGGATCACAGTCTCCCCTTCTTCAAAAAGCTTGCTAATGCCAAAGTCAGAAAGGCAAGCAGTCATATCTTCATCAAGCAAAATGTTGCTTGGCTTTATATCACAATGGACAACAGGGAATGTATAACCATGATGAAGATATTCCAATGCTAATGCTACATCAATAACTATTTCAAGCTTTTGAAGCAAATCCAGACAATGGTTCTCAGAATATAACCATTTCTCAAAACTACCATTTGGCATGTATGGAAGAATCAATGCTTTGAATTCTATGTTACTGCAGCAACCAATTATTCTTACTAAGTTTCTATGCCGAATTCTACTCAATATTTCACTTTCGGTGTCAAAACTCTTAGCAACTCCTTCCAATTGCAAGTTGAAAACTTTCACTGCAACACTTAATCCATCAGAAAGTGTCCCCCTAAAAACTGTTCCAAAACTTCCTTTTCCAAGTAGATTAGTTTCACTAAAGGAAACCGTTCCCCGCTCAAGCTCTATGTATGGAATCCTTCTCCAAGAAATACGATCTAGTGATGGAACAATAATAGGGATTGATTTTTTGCTTCGTTGTTGTCTCCTTATGAGCAAAATTATGATTATTACCAGAATGATAGTTGGAATAATGGGGGTTACTATGTACTTCATCAACATTACAACACGTTTTCGCCTGGAACTTTTTCGGTTTTGAACACAAGAAGGAACTTGAAATTTTGCAGCACCACAAAGAGCCAAGTTTCGAATGAATGATTGAGGAGTGAAGTTAACAAAAGGCCCCTTATTTGGAATTTTTCCTTCCAATCTGTTGTAAGACACATTAAGATATCGAAGATACGGGAGATTTTCGAATGACTTTGGGATCCCTCCAGAAAGATTATTATTAGATAAATCTAACCGTGTCAAGCATTTGACATTTCCCAAGGATTCAGGAATAGAAGCTTCCAACTTGTTATTCGCCAAAGATAATACTTCTAATGATTGACAACCATCAATTGAAGTTGGAATATCGCCTGAGAACTTATTAGAGGACAAATTCAATTTATTGATTACTTTCAATTTTCCAATTTCAAAAGGCAAATGACCACTCAAATCGTTCATAGACAAGTCTAAAAAGATCAGGTCTGTAAGATTCCAAAAGCTGGAAGGTATGGTGGAGTTGAGCTTGTTTGAGTTTAAGTAGACATTTCTTAGGGATTTAAGCTCACCCAAACAATCAGGTATCGAACCTGTAAGCATATTATTACCGAAGTACAAGTCTCCCAAACTACTCATCTGACAAATATCAAGGGGTATAGATCCCGTCAGCTGATTGTTGTTAAGAAGTATTATTTGGAGATGTTTTAATTTCCCAAATGTTGTTGGGATGGTCCCTATCAAATTGTTTATGCTCAGGTCTACGTTCATCAAAATGCTCAAGTTTCCAATCTCATAAGGGATTGTGCCTGCATTGATTTCCACAAAATTGCTCAACACAATTGTAAATATTGTCAGTTAATTTAACCAAGAGGGAAGATTCAAATCAATTTTTTTTTTCCAAAATTGTCTTAAATACAAAGTTAAGTAGAAAGTACCAAACCATTTGTTCCAAGAGATCTTTTCTATTGTTAGGTAACAATATGTATACAATTGCTCCCCATTCAAATATGCATGTATACACCATTTGCTTAAATACATGTTTCAACCGCTTACTTTCAAATTGTTACAAGAAACTTTTGATAATCTATGGATTGAATTTAAACGAGATCCACGATCAACAGATTAAAGTTTTTTTTTTTGTTCCCCCTTTTTTCTCCTTTTTGCCACCAAATTAATTGTTTGGACAACCAAAAATATCTTACGTGTTAGGTTAACTATGACATGCTACTTTTAACGAGCATGATCAAAACTTGAATCATTCACCACAAAATTAATTATTCAAAATTCTTTTCAAAACAATGTATATTCGCATATTCTTTAATTTTAGTTTGAGGTAAAAGTTTGATTTAATGTTTTGTCAATTTGGATAACGATTGAAAAACAATGGCTAGTGAAGTAATTTTTTTTGGTTTAGTCCATTGAAATGTCTATAAAACTGAGTTACAAATCGAAAACATTGAATTTTTTTTATACGAGCACAATTTAACTTTTTAAAGTTAGTTATTTTGATGGTATTAAATTTTATTTTAAAATATTTACGTGTTCAATTATGACTTAGGATCTTCATTTTTAACTGAACACATGTAAATTGTCAACAAGGGGCTGAAGCCATCAACGGTATCGTGCCGCGGATCATAAATGATTAAGGATGAATTAGAGAGAAAGAAAATGGGAAGGTAAATAAAAGAATAAAAGACCAAATAAACAACCGAATTATTTAAACATACCTGTTAAGTTGTTA
This sequence comes from Lantana camara, assembly GCA_037501455.1. Taxonomy (NCBI): domain Eukaryota; kingdom Viridiplantae; phylum Streptophyta; class Magnoliopsida; order Lamiales; family Verbenaceae; genus Lantana; species Lantana camara. The sequence continues at coordinate 19,432,992 of CM074855.1, read as the reverse complement.
TTATTCAGATATAAATGTGTCAAAGAAGTGAGGTTTCCAAGTTGTTTTGGTATACCACCTGTAAAATTTGCTTGTATACATGTAATGAGATGAATGACCCATTATATTATTTTGTTACGATAACATGATCTTAAGCTAAAAAGGCACAAACACAATACCAACACCTGTTAGAGTATTACTCTCAAAAGTGGATTGTTACTTTTACGCTCATTAATATATACGAGAGTATTTTCTTTACAAAAACATATATACGAGAGTATGAAAGAGATTAAAAACAAAATAGAACGAAAATGAAATATGCAAGTGATTAAAGAAATTAGATGATAGATAAAAGCTTGCGACACTTATTCCCAAAACTTTAGTCAATGGAAGTAATTAATATATTTGAAGGTTAGGATCTTGAATATTTGTTACACATTAATAAGAAGGGAGAATTAATTATATTTGAGTATGCTAAAGTTTGACCTAATTATATTGTAATCCCTATTCTTTTAATTATTGCTATGTAGTCCTTGAGATATGGTTTTCGTCTGAGGTCCCTAAACGTCTTTAAGATTCCGTCAAACCTTCCCCCCCCGAAATTATCCCTGATTTTTGTATTTTTTTAGTCTCTCTATTTTGTATTCAATTCTTCTACCTTTCAACATCTTTCCTCTCAGAAATATACCCAGTTAAAAACCCTAAGTCGAAGCCTTGAGTAAAGAAAAGTACTTGCTATCTGTTTTCTTCCTTGTTGGAAGAAGACTATCTTAGCAGAAGGTCGTATAAATTGTAGATTTGCTTGGGTCCAGGGCTCTGCCGATGGCCAGATAGGCGAAGCGATTCACCACTCTGCTTCCAGATTTCATTGTTAGTCTAATTTTATTATTGAGAGGGGCGTAGACTTGCCCCGTTTTGAGGTCGATTCGTTCGGATGTTAGTACATTTTCCCACTTTTGTAATTTTCATTGAAAATTGATTCTAAACTTGTCATGCATTCGCCCACGAGGACCATTTGATAAGTTCTAGCGCTCTATCAAACATTCCCAATGAGATCCATAGAGCTTCTTCATGTACCTGTTTTTTGCTACTGTTGTTTTAATGGTTTGTGTGTTTTGTTGGCACTAGTGCCATTTAATTTAAATTGATTTTGGTGTCTACAAACAATGGACAATTTGTCCATAATCTAATTGCTTAGGTAAATTGAAATGTTGTTAGAAAGATCTATTACAATGGTGTGTTGCGTGTATAGTTGAAGCTATATAAACTTGACATTTATTTTGGAGTGTTGGATGATGCAAAGCCATGAAAACACTTATAAAAACAAACCACCGCCGGCTATAAACGGCCTAATTTAAATTTAGCTAGAAATTACACATACATCTCTCATTTTTTTATTATGTTACAAAATGATCCCTATATTAATTAAGTTGAAATTACATGTTGGTTCCTGAGGTCAGTTTGATCAAATCAAATAAAAAAATTAGAGGTAATTTCGGAAAAAAAATTAGGGCTGACGGAACTCTAACGACGTTTTGGGACCTCAGACGGAAACCATACCTCAAGGACTATATGGTCATAATCGAAAGAATAGGGACTGTGTTGTAATTAGACCAAACCTGAGCATACTCAAATGCAATTCGCCTTAATAAGAATTATGTGAAAGTTTGTATTCAGCCTAACTCACCTCAAAAGTTAGTTGATGAGGTGACGGTTGCTTTACGTTCATTAAGTAGCACATCGTTTGATTTTTTTAAATGTGGGACGGGTGCTAACAAATTATGTTTGGGCAACAAATCCAAATATTTTTTCTTTTTATTTGAAAATAATGGACAAGTTAAGATACAAATTGGGTTGGTAGAAAAAAAGATAGAGAACAAATGAGAAACTGAAATAATAATAAACAGGTAAAAGAGAAAATATAATAGAGTTAGCAAAATGAGAAAATTAAATATAGCAAAAGTCGAATATAGAATTACATGAGAAAAGTAACTTAAAAGAGTAGACATAGAGAACAAGCAAGAAACTAAAAATAAAATTAAGGTATAATTCTATCAAACATACCTGTTAAACTGTTATCGTTAAGGTATAACTGTCTCAAAGAAATGAGTTTTCCAACTTGCTTCGGTATACCACCTGTATTTATGTTTATTATCATATAATAAGATGGCAAAAAGAATTAATTATATTGACGAAATTGCTATAAACAATTTGGCCCACTAAACGTTCCTATAGTTGTTGAAGAAAGGCAACCTGAAAAATATTTTCTCATTCTTTTTGACAAGCAGAATTAGTTCACATGTCTATGTAAAAATAAGTTTCGAGTAAACCTCATTAGTATTTTTAGAGCAAATTGTATTTTTATATAAGGTCATTCTCATTTTTGGTCCCATAATTTTTAAAGTGGTTTTTTTAGTCCCATAATGTTTATTTTTTGTCATTTTAAGGATTTCCGTTCAAATATTTTATCAGTTGTGTGCTTAATATCTTAAAATAAACATTACGGGACTAAAAAAATCACTTTTAAAAACCATGAGACCAAAAGTGAGAATGACCTTTTTTTTATTTTTAACACGCACACCCAAGCGGGGATTCGAACCTAAGACCAGTGGCGGAGCCACCTTATCTGGAGGGGGTACACTTGACCCCCCTCAACTTTTATTTTTTATTATTATTATATGTATGTATTTTTGGGGTTGAAATTTTATTATTATATATATATATGTAATTTTATGAAATTTTTTATTATTGATCCCCCTCACCAAAATTAAAATTAACATTAGTTGGGGTCAATATAATAAATTATTAATAACTGAGACCACACAAATTGAAATTTTTAGGTTTCAATTTTAATTGGACTTTAATTTCTAACTCAAGACCCAACCAATTGTTGAATCAAACTCCTCCAATCAAATTCTGTTATATTTCAATCCATATTTCATCTCCTCTCCGCTATATACACAACAATAAAATCAAACTCCTTCAATCGCCTGCATAGCAATCGGTCAGAGATTTATTTTTAATTTGTTTGTGGACTGGACTTTCTTTTTTTATTTTTATTTTACAACTGAATATAAATTTAAAATTAATTTTACTTTTGTTATATTTTAACTAAGGTTTATTTTATCAATTATCAATATGGATAAGTTTCTCATCATAAAACCAAAAGATTCGATTTAATCAGTTCGGTCTCCTCAAAAAAGTTAAAAAAAAAAAAGAAAACAAGAGGATACGAATCGATTCAAACATTTTCCAGAGGTAAACTCACAGTTGCTTACTAATCTAGCTTGCTTGAGTCCTGTTGATTTATTTGTCTCTTTCAACAAAGAACGTCGAATTCAGTTAACCAAATTTTATTTAGTTAAGTTCTCTAATGTCCAAATATCAATACTTGAAAATCAACTTTGAGAACTATATTATTAATATGAGATCAGATAAAGCCTTCTGTGAGTTGAAAGAGATTGGTGATTTTGCTCGAAAATTGATGTAGACAAAGAGAAATGACGTATATTCACTTGTATGCTTGCTTTTAAGATTGACTTTATTAATTCTACCAGTTGCAACAATTAGAATGGAAAGAGCATTTTCTACAATGAAATACATCAAAAATCGATTGAGAAATAGGATAGACAACGAATGGTTGAATGATTGTTTGATTACATATATTAAAAATGATATATTTAACGGTGTTTCCAATGATTTAATTATGCTTCGTTTTTAAAATATGGATAACCAACGTGGACATTTGTGAGATACAAACTTGTAAGTACTTTAAAAAAAAAGTTGCATTTAACTTGTTATTTTTTTTTAGTATTATGCTTTAGTTGACCCCCCTCAATGAAATTTCTGGCTCCGCCACTGCCTAAGACCTTATCTTCGAGAATGAATCTATTAATCACTTGGACCAACCCCTGTTGTCAGTGAGAACGACCTTATAATATGGGTCTAAAAATACAATTTGCTCTTATTTTTAAGGCAAAATACAAAATTGGTCCCATAAGGTTTTGATTTTGATAATTTTGTTAGGCTGAAATTAAGATTTGCAATTAAGTCCTATAATTTTAAAAAAATTCATAATATTATATCAGATTTTTACCAAAAAATCAATATCTTTCCGGAAATATCAACATGGCTGCCACTCAGTAACATAAATTGGGTAGTCATGTAGACATTTCCGACGATAAATTGATTTCCCGACGAAAATCGAACACATATTGCAAAATTTTAAAAGTTGTAAGATTTTATTAGATAATAAGATTCCGACAGAACTAAATTTTCAGGATCAATTTTGCAGTTTTGTCTTATTTTTAAAGTTAAGAATTTGATGATACATGAGAACACAGAAACTTAAGAATAACTTTGCTAATTCAGAAACAAATTATGATATAGTAGTCAAACATACCTGTTAAATTGTTATGCTGAAGGTATAATTCTCTCAAAGAAGTGAGGTTTTCGATTTGCTCTGGTATACCACCTGTATTTGGGTTTATTACCATATAAAATAAGATGACAAAAAGTCTTGATGATAATGCAAGAAAATATTCGGCCATGATTTTAATCAACAAGTTGAACTAAAATGGTTGGACGAAGACTACCTGAAAATTTAACAGTATTTTTTCTGATTCTTAAAGGCAAGCAGAATTAGATCACATGACTACCTAACAAACTAAGTTTCAATTGAGTCTCATTGCTATTCTTAAAGTTAGAAATTTGATGATAGTGAAAGTATATGCTCGACCTTATTTCTCTCAAGAGTAGGCTAATGAGGTGCGAATTAAGAAACATATATTAACAAGCATAGGGTTGGCTTCTTTTTCAATGTGAGACAAGTTAACACACCTCTATTTGCCCAAGTCCGAACAATCGGAGGGGTCTAATCTGGAGGGTGAAATCCAATTCAATTATTTATATAATCAATCTAACTCATCTCAGAAGTTAGCTAATGAGGTCAGGCCCTGCTAAACATTGACTAACATGATTTGTTTCTTTTTCAATATGGGACATGTTAATATATATATATATATATGAGAACACGAAAACTCGAGAATTACTTGGTTAATTCAGAAACAAATTATAATATAGAAATCAAACATACCTATTAAATTGTTCTGTTGAAGGTATAACTGTCTCAAACAAGTGAGCTTTCCAATTTGCTTTGGTATATCACCTGTATTTGGTTTTATTAGCATATAATAAGATGGCAAAATGTCTTAATTAACTGTATTGACGATAAAGCAAGAGACTATTTAGCCTTGATTCCGATCAATAAGTTGACCCACTAAACGTCCTATAATGGTTGAACAAGGACTAACTGAAAATTTAATAGTATTCTTTCTGATATCTTTATCACAAACAGAATTAAATCGATCACATTTCTATTGACCAAGAGTTGTTGGTAAGTACAAAGAAAATCTTTTTAATTGTTCTTCATAATCTTTAGGAAATTTTATTTATGGATAAAAGTTAAAACCTAAAACTATTTTTCTGGCCTTTTTCTTGTTGATCATAAGCCCTAATTGGAAAATTTTACTCCACACCAAGCTCGGTCAAACCCAAGCAAATTAAAAAGATAAATGTATTATATTTATCATTTGATTGGTCATTCTGTCTAAATTTTTTACCAACCACACGATAAGTATAAAATACTTGCCCCCTCATTACATCAGTTTGGCCGAGTCAAACTCGGGCTAGAATTACCTGCCATGAGTTATATATTTGTTCTGGAAATTGGGCATTAGAAAATAGTGGAAGCCATTTTGAGACCCAAAAAAAAAAAAAAAAAGAAGGCTAGCATAATTACATCTAATTAATTAAAAATCAATTTTGAACCAATAAATATTTTCTGAAGATCGACATATGATATAAATCTTAAATTGCCCTTTATGGATGCACAGAGGCATCATCAGTGCATCGGAACATTAAAGGAGTGAGGAAAGATCGATATGATCCTATAATTGTCCAAATCAAAGGTAGTATAATTAACAAAATATTTGATCATGAATATGCAGTAACTTTCAGTTAATTAACAAATCAAAGAGTGGGTAAGCTCTTGTTGGAATTTAAGAAAGGTGTTATTTGGGAGAAGCAAACTTTATTTAAAGAAAAACGTAATGATGGGCTAGTATTTTTAAGAAGGAATGGCTTTGTTTTGGGAAAGAAAAAATTATTGAAGATGGTTGATTGACCGAGAATGGAGGAGAAAGAATTAATGGGAACTTTGGGAAAATGATTTTTCACTACTTACATTGCAAATGGGGTGTACATATTTATAGGTGTTGATTACCGACTTTGCTATGTCGGTTCATCAACTTTTAACAATATTTTATTCTTGATTTTTGTTGCTAATTAGGCATGTGCTATATTCTAGATTATTCTATCTTTTAATTACCTAAATGCTAAAATCTAGATTATTCTTACAAAATCTATTGCAAGATTTTTCAAAAGATAATTCTAGAAACCACATATTTATAATTTTGAGCACCAATATTTTAATAGCTCTGAGGGGGTGAAAAAATAAATTTAATGACTATTTTGGTTCCCCAAGTTTAAATCAAAGAGTGGGTAAGATCTCACTAATTTTAAATAATATACAAGAAAATAATTATTTCACACAAAATTGAAGATGATGTTAAAATCGTGTAGAAAATTTTAAACTCACCTGTCAAGCTATTGTTGTAGAGGATCATCCCTATCAATGAGGAAATATTGAAGATAGAAGATGGAATATTCCCCGTTAGAGAGGCACTTGGGATGTTTAATATCTCTAATTTTGAAAGTTTTCCGAATTCCTCTGGAACTTCTCCTGTGAATGTTGTAAGACATTCAAGGGATCATGAATTATGTTAAATTAGTTTGTAAATGCAATATCTTTTGGATGTATATTTCTACTTCTGGTTTTCCTTTCCGTTTTGTTTTGAGCATATATACACATGTACATTTATGTGCCGATTTTCGTCAGATGAAAAAAGTAGACTACGTCATCATCTTTTGCAGAATTTATGTGCCGCAAGTCATGCTATCAAATCATTGCGAAAATTAGGAAGAGATCATACCTTTTGTGAAGTAGTTTACCCCTAGATATAAATTCCTAATCATGCTCAAATTTCCAATTTCAATTGGGATGTTGCCGCTGAAATGGTTGATGGACAATGACAGAATTTCAAGGTCACTGCACTTGTATATATTTGGTGGAATTTGCCCGTAAAATTGATTTGTGGAGAGAGAGAGCATTTTTAGTTTTGGCATGTTATTGCATATGTCACTTGGAAGCTTATCTGAAATATACATTTTAAATGAATGAAAATCAAAGCATTAGGACACCGGAGCATCGGGACATGAAATTGCAAAGTTGTGCAATATTAAAGAGTGAGCTTGGATCTAAAAGGATGACTACGAACCTAAACTAAAATTTGTTGCTTTGAAAAAAGAGAAAAGAAATCCGAGTTAGAGGCAGTGAAAGTTCAATAGATGAAGGAAGAGTACCAGAAAATTCATTTTCTGCAAGATCAATTCTCTTCAAGGTTGATATATTGAATAGGGAGGATGGTATGGAACCATATAATGCATTGTCGCTAAGATATAGCACCTCGAGGTAAGAAATATTTGCAAGCTCTTGTGGCAGTTCACCTGCAATAGTGCAAAGATGGATATAGTATCAAACAAACGTTTTAAATTTTATGCATTAGTATTTGATTCCAGTATAATTTTGGGACAAGAATATATAACTGTTGGGATCATACCTGTGAAATTATTGTGGGTCAAACGTAGATCTTTGAGCTCAGTGCACTTGTGCATATTTTGAGGAATTAGGCCCGACAGTTGATTCTTTGAGAGATGCAACAATTCTAGTTTTGGAATATAATTGCATAAATCACTTGGGAGACTACCAGATAGATCATTAAATCTAAGATTAATGCTTCTCATAGAAGACACGTTTAAGATGCCATAAGGTATGGAACCTGTCAGGTTGTTATGCTCTAGATTTATTTCCTTTAAGCGCCGCAAATTAGACAACTCGTGAGGTATGAAACCTGTGAAAAAGTTGGAACTAATGTCCAAAGATCGGAGAAATGTTAAGTTTCCAAGATGAGTAGCAATAGTTCCTCCGATGTGGAAATTAGAAAGATTTAAGTATGTAACCCTTAAATGTTTGGTGCCACAGGAGACACCAATCCAATCACAGATTGATGTGTTAGTGGACCAGTTATTGGCCAAAATAGCAAAAGGGTCTGAAGTGATGGAATTTCTGAAGGCAAGCATTGCATCATGATCTGTGGTTAAATTGAAATACGCTCTGCCTGAACAGTGTGAAATGCTATTTAGTAACAATAGAAAAAGGGCAAAGGAACAACAAGGATTTCCCATGTACTGCATGATAATAATGGTATGCCTGTACTTTTTCTAATACATACTTGATACTTCGTATATTTATAAACCTGAAAAGGAAACATTTAGTTGCAACTTGCAAGAATCAAGATGTTGAAAGCCACCTTCTATAACGTGGTCTACAGGCTAGAAAATCCAACCCAACGGACAAGATACGTCAGGAAAATTGTATGCGACGAACACAAAAATTTTTGAGTCTTTGATGTAATTATCAATTTGTTTGATCAATGACGCTATTATCAAGACTCTGAGTTCCCACCATAAATTGGCTCTTCCTCCTAAACCATTCGCTCAAAATAATAATAATAATAATATATATATATATATATATATATATATATATGAGTCATTTACATCTTATTACCATATATTTGGGCATAATTACAACACAATCCATCTAAATTAAAAAATTATATTTTCGTCTCTATAAATCTTGTTTGTTCTGAGATCCATAACGGAATTTTTAAAAGTATACTTATGCCCCCTAACGGTTGTATGGGTGTTATATTAAATGTAGGAATAATTACGAAACACCCCCTGAGGTTTGGTGAAAATATAGATTCCCCCCCTCAGGTTTGAAAAATTATGAACACCCCCCTGAGGTTTACATTTCTCTCACAAATTGCCCAAATCGTTAATAACGGTGTTAACTTTTGCTGATGTCAGCAATATTATTTTAAAAAATTCCAATCATACCTTCAGGGGTATATTGTAATAATATTGAAACTATAATGATATATGTGTAATATTGGTTAAATTTGTAATTTTCAACTTGAAAATTTATAATTTAATTAATATTTATATTTTATTTATAAGTATAAATCGGAATAAATATTTCATGCATATTTATTCCAATAAAGTATGATAAAAAAAATTACAAATTCCACTTTATTTTTATATCTTAGTTTTATGCATATTTTGCATAAGTTTATTTAAAACTTTGTTCGTTTAGAATAATAAATTTTTTTAATGAAATAGAAAATCATAACAAACACGTTAAATTTACATAAATATCCATCAAAATTATTTAAACAAATATTTCGTACATTGGTGATTTCTAATGCATGTACTTTAAATACGAATAACATTCCAATATAAATATGCATACGCAATTTTATTTTTTTTCAAGAAAATATTTGGTACCCATAAAATTTAAGAATGAAATTAATTCATTATTAAATTTCAAAATATTATTAAGTAGCCCTAAAAAATATATATATTTTTAAGTAGCATTCTTTGTTAAACTGAAAAAAAAAAAAGTTAGGTAAACACAAAATTCAAATAATTACATCAAATCCACCAACAATTTCAATACTTACATTAACCTTCTTGCTTTTGAAATTTTATTACATATGCCCCCTTGAATTTTAGGATATGACGGGTAATATAGTAAAATCACAAATTCCATTAAATCTAACGGAGGAGATAACGAGACAGAGGGGAATTTGTAATTTCTCAAACCTCAGGGGGGTATCTGTAATTTTGCCAAACCTCAGGGGGACGTGTAACACCCCAAATTTAAAACTAAAGGAAATAAGAAAAATTAATCAAAATATCGGACACATTTAAAAACTAATCTGTAACTTATATGTTTAAATTTTATTTTATATGAAGAATTGAATAACCGTGCAGATTAATAATAAATTAACTTCTTTAGTATGTGGTTTGACATAATTAAATTGACTAATATGTATTCGACGGACTCAATTGTTGACTTAATGTTAAGTGTCTTATTTTGATTTGAATAATTGCTAATAATATTATTAACAATTTCAATTTTATTATTAAGCGCTTGATATCCTAATTAAATATTATGATAATAATATAGTACATCTATAATAAATCATTACATATATTAATATATAATCTTGAGATGATTTGTACACTGCATTTACATCTTTGATAAACTTAGTGGTAAAGAATTCGTTCTTAATTTATTTTCTTACAATTATCCTTACTGTAAACCAAACTGCAATCATATTATTAGTATTTATTTATTACGTACACGATTTCTTATAAAACACTTGTAATACATTATAATTAAATCAAACATGTATACAAGTAGGATTATGCCTATAATATAATATATACATATATTTACATTAAATAAATAAATTGGCCAATCATTAGATATGCACTTGACATGCAAACTTAATTGTGAAGGTTTTGTGCGATAGGCACGTGGATACGTGCCTAGTAAACATGAGATGAGAATTCATATCACTACACGTTTTAGGCTTACTCATCCATTTATTAATTTATAAAATATGTAAGATGCACCATGGCCAATAATATTAATTGGCAATTTAGAACTTGTTGCACAAAAGCATAGAGCCTCTCTGTATTTCCCCACGTTAGACAACAATATTAATAGTAATTAAGAACAGAGGCAACAAAGTGAACGGAACAAAAGAGAGATAGGGACGTTGTGATCCTCTCGCCTAAAGCTTCGTAGAATTCAATCTAATATCTCTCGTAAGTAGCACGATTTATTTAACGGACTCAATTTTTTTTATTTGGATGTTGTATAATTAACGTGTTTTTATCGGATCCTGTCAAATCTAGTTTGCCTTCGGAAATATGTTATGGAACTTACCAATGACTATAATTGATTTGGTACTTCAAATGAACCCGTAATCATATTCCATGATATTATTAATTCACATATACTTAGTGACACATGAGATAGATCGCTATATTGTTAAGTTTGCAGATTGTAGATTTAATAACTTGCTATATTGTTAATCTAATTACTTGATTGTGTGACCCCAATAGCTGTGATTGAGACATTCCACGAATTTACGAATTATTAATTGGCCATAGATATGGTTTTCCCCTCAACTAAATTGATTAGGAAATGGAAAACAAATTAGTTTGTTTTTCGGATGTAACAGATTTTAGGAAATTAACTATTTTAACAAGTCTCAGCATATCATCTATACATGTCACAAACCAATATAATGGTTAAATAAAATAAAATTATAAACACGTATATATTTTAGGAATTTATGATTACGGTAATACTGTGAATAGTACTGTTAGACTTCCACTTCAATTAGTTGAACACTGTTGTTGTACACCTTGGCGAATTTATTTCACACCAGTAATCAGAATAATAGTTTCTGATTCACTTAAACAAAACACAAATATTGTAACGTTTGTTCTTATTAATTGAATTTCAGTTTTGAATTTGATCAATTGGTTTAATTGCTCAACTCTTATGTGCTTTCTGTGATAGCCGTACATATCGGTCCAGTTTATCTGGTTGTTAAATCGAATCACTATCTGTAGGTGTGTGTCACAGGTGTTCCTAGGGAGAAGCCCTGACCGTGTTGGTCGTGTCTCGTTTCAGTTTTTGAAGATTTTCAGGTGAGGGATTAAAATATTTTCAACTGGGAGCCAAAACATATATTATGTAAATATATGTATTCTTAAAACCCGACCCTTATTTATTGATTTTGATTTTGACCCCGTTGATACAATATATATTATTAGTTGTTTGTAATATTTTAGTATTCTATTGAAAAATCGATTTTTCTTATAAAAAAAAAAGGGTTCTTGTTATATTATATATACGCGTGAGTGAATGAAAAGTTTGATTTTAAACTGTGAAATGGTTAAAAAAAAGAAAGTGTGAAAATGTTTTAAAAGTGAGTAGTGATTGAATGATAGAACCCTTGGGGATGCCCTTGGGAATATGAGCCCGAAGTATCTAATGGGTGAAGCCCGGAGGTGTGCACCAAAGCCTAATCTTGCTACGTACTTCTGTGAAGCTCTATACGAGGCGTAGCCGGAGGTTGACTACGATACGTATAGAGTGGGGTTATTGGTACCAGGGCATATTGCCCCTTTATATGTGATCGTGTGGTTGGTTGGGGGGGAGGGGGGGCACGTCGACTAACAATTGGAGGGAGAAGGCGGGTTTCTTGTTTTCTATTTCTTGGTTTCAGTGTGTGAAAGGTTGGAGAACTCACCCGTACTCGTCGGGTTATTGTGATTGATCGATCGTTTTGATTATTGATTCACAAGTGTGTTTTCGTACAAACTAAAGTTATCCCTTCCTATACGTTTACACTTTGTTTTCGAAAATAATAAAAACGTGAACCAAGTTTGTGATTTTGTTTGTATATATGTATAACCCTCTCACTTAGTCATTTTGACTAACGTCCCTTCTCTTCTGATTTGGGCTTCAGGCAGGTGTAGCTAGGCGGCATGTCAGTCTAGGTTGTCAGGTGTTGTCTATAAAGCTTGTCTTGAAACTCGGTGTTTTAGAATTTCTCCTTAGTGGGAAACTCAGTATGTGCAGTCTATGTAGCTAAAACTTCGTTTGTAGTTTGTCGTTGTTGTCGACCTTACCGGCCTCATAATTATATTTGAAGTTTGATGTTGATTGGTGCTGTTTTACGCTTTCGCCATACTTGTGTTTGTTTGTTTATCGCTGTTCGCTGGGAAAGATCTTGAGTGAAGGCCCAAAGCTAACACTTGTGGTATTTCTTAGTGCGGGATGTGGCAAGGGCGCCACAGGACATTCGTAAATATCACTTAAATATATGATCAAAATTATAAAATCATCCCGAAAGTTTACAAATATGAACAAAAAGATTCCTACAAATTATGAATTTAACAACAAATTAGGGGTATTTTTGGAACAACATAACGGAACCCTAACAAACTTCAAGGACCACAAACGGTCTTCAAAAGTTAGGGACTAAAATGTAATTTCTCGATTTAGATGGATTACGTTTTAATTAGGCCTAAATGCAGATTAGTCAAATTCCAAAAGTTATCCTAAACCCCCTTGTTTGAAAAATCTATGTTTTACACCACCAATATACAACATGTTTTTCCTAACCCCCCACCCCCAAAAAAAACCTAAAAAGTCTCTTCTGCCCTTATATTTTTCCTACAGCCACACCCTTTATGCTTAAGCCACACCCAACACACACTTTTCTCCAACAATGGCGGTGACGTCTTGTGCCGCACTCACATGTGCTTAAATGTGATACTAAAATAGTTTACGATCTTCTTCCTTTTGTTGGATTTGTATTCTGTATTTTCCAACAATGCAGGTAAAAAAATGATTTGTGACTTTTCATAGTAAGTATATTCATTCTTGACACTCCCATTCCTTTCAATCTTTAGTAAATTCAAGATTTAAAATTTTTTCTATATACTTTTGTATTTATCCGAAAAAGATATATTTGAGATTTCTACATATCTCTAAACAAATTTTTGTTATGTGATTTTAGATTTTTTTATAAAGTTTGTTTGAGATTTGCCTATATCTGAAGATATTTTGGGCGTATTATGAAATTTAAGTTTTCTATATATGTGTGAAGAAATTTGGATTTGATATTTTTGTGTGATATGAAATTTTAGGTTTCCATATATATATAAATAAACTTTTGCCAGTGATTTGAGATTTTTTATATATATAAAGAAATTTTTGCTAGAGATTTGAGGTTTTTTATATAATTCTGGATATATTATTGTTTGAGATTTGAGATTTCTGCATGTCTCTGCATAAATTAAAACAATTGTTTGAGATTTTTGCATATATGTGAATATATTTCTGCATAAACTAACTAATTATTTGTTGTTGTGTTTGTGTTCCCATAAATAGATTTTAATCATCTTTTGCAATGATTTATTTTCTCACAGAAAATGAAGAGTGATCGAGCTTCTGAAGGATGCATGACCATTTTTTATTTACGATTGAAGATATGTTTTGTAGAATATTTGTGAAATATTATGGTTGTGGTTGGAATGAAATCGTTGTTTGATCAGTGCTGATGTTTTATTATTTTAGTTGGATTGACACATTTTGGAACTGAACGTACAGTTTGTAAAGTGATGAATTAAAAACTTGGAACTAAACGTGCAGTTTGTAGGGTGATGAATTAAAAATGGGGAACTAATAGTGTTATTTATGGAGTGATGAATTAAAAATGCAGAACTAAACGTACAGTTTATAGAGAAATGAAGTGGAATGAATGGGAATGTAGAGTGATGCGTTAAATAATTAGAAATTAAAAGCAGACTTTATAGAGTGATGCGTTAAATAATGCGTAATTAAAAGCAGACTTTGTAGAGTGATGTGTTAAATAATTAGGAACTAAAAGCAGACTTTGTAGAGTGATGCGTTAAATATTAGGAATTAAAAGCAAACTTCGTAGAGTGATGCGTTAAATAATGCGTAATTAAAAGCAGACTTTGTAGAGTGATGCGTTAAATAATGAACGTATATATTAAACATTTAAAACACTAACTAGAAATGAACGTACAACTAAGTATGTACTTAGTGTTTACAAAAGTTACCATTATCAACAACATTTAAGATTATTTGGAAGGGCTTCAAGATTAACAAGTAAGTATCCACAACATGTAATAATGAAGTCCTTCCAATTAATTTTGAGTGTTATTGTTTATTATGGTAATTGGTAACATATGTTGGAGTCCACAACATGTAATCTTAAAGTCCTTCCAATTAATCTTGAATATTGTTGAATTATAATGGTAACTTTTGTAAACACTAAGTACAGACTTAGTTGTATGTTCATTTCTAGTTAGTGTTTCAAATGTCTACTATATACGTTCATTATTTAACGCGTCACTCTACAAAGTCTGCTTTTAATTACACATTATTTAACGCGTCACTCTATAAAGTCTACTTTTAATTCCTGATATTTAACGCATCTCTACAAAGTCTGTTTTTAATTCCTAATTATTTAACGCATCACTCTATAAAGTTTGCTTTTGATTACGCATTATTTAATGCGTCACTCTACAAAATCTTCTTTTAATACCTAAGTATTTAACACATCACTCTACAAAGTCTGCTCTTAATTTCTAATTATTGAACACATCACACTACAAAACCTGCTTTTAATTACGCATTATTTAACGCATCACTATACAAAGTCTGCTTTTAATTCTTGATATTTAACTCTTCACTCTACAAGGTTTGCTTTTACTTCCTAATTATTTAACGCATCACTCTACATTCTCCTTCATTATCACAGTGTTGTTTATGGAGTGATGAATTCCTAAATGTTTAATTCATCACTCTACAAATTGCAAGTTTAGTTCCAAATTTTTAATTCATCGCTCTACAAACCGTACATTCAGTTCCAAAATATGTCAATCGAACTAAATTAATAAAACATTAGATTATTACACTGATCAAACAACGATTTCATTCCAACCATAACCAAAATATTTCACAAATATTCTAAAAACATATCTTCAATCGTAAATTAAAAATGGTCATGCATCCTCCAAAAGCTCGGTCACTCTTCATTTTCTATGAGAAAACAAATCATTGGAAAAGATGATTAAAATCTCTTTATGGGAACACAAACACAACAACAAATAATCAGTTAGTTTATGCAGAAATATATTCACATATATGTAAAAATCTCAAACAATTGTTTTAGTTTATGCAGAGATATGCAAAAATCTCAAATCTCAAACAAAAATATATCCAGAATTATATAAAAAATCTCAAATCTTTGGCAAAATTTTCTTTATATATATACAGAAGCTCGACCACTCTTCATTTTCCGTGAAAAAACAAATTATTGCAAAAGGTAATTAGAATCTATTTATGGGAATAAACACAACAACAGATAATCAATCAGTTTATGCATAAACATATTCAAATATATGCAGAAATCTCACAGTCAGTTTATGCAGAAATAGATTAAGATATATGCAGAAATCTCACAATCAACTTATGCAAAAATATATTAAGATATATACAGAAATCTCAAACAATTGTTTTACAAAAAATCTCAAATCTTAAATTTCAAACAGAAATTTCTTTAGAGATTAATGAAGAAACCAGCTAAAAAACTTTAGAGATTGTGCACAAGAAACCAACTAAAAAAACAAGCCAAAACACAAATAATTGATAGAGATTGTTCAAGAAACCAGCTAAAAAGCTCAAACCAGTTAATAACTTTAGATTCAAAACTAGATTACCCAACAAAAAACAATTGCAAACTTAGTAGCACATATCAAATGTAGTGAGATACATACAGAAATTCCAAATTGCAAAAATCTTAGCTATATGAAAAAATCACAAATCGCAAAATTTGTTCGCATATATACAAAAATTTCAAATCTCGTAGCTCCCAAAAAGAATCTCGTTAGATTTCTCGAAAATTTGGAGAAATCTCAAATCTCGTAGCATACAAAAATCTTTTGAATATATATAAAAAATTCAAGTCAAATATATGTAAAAATCTCAAATTTTCATAAATTTATTCGCATATATGTAGAAATCTCAAATTTCCAGAAATTTATTCATAGATTTGAACCTAAAAATACTGAATTAGAAGAGTTACAGAAAATACTTGAGATTAAATTTAGGAGAGGTGGACGACACAACAACTTCTTCTTCTTCTCTTCTTCTTCTTCTTCTTCTTCTTCTTCTTCTTCTTCAACAACGGTGAGTGCACTCTTCTTCTTCTCTCATCTTCTTCTTCTTCAATAACGGTGAGTGCGCTCGCCGACTGTGGTCGGATTTCGAAAATCGCGGTAAAGACAACAATGAAATCGCGGTGAAGAGAACGATGAAGATTAAAAGGATAAAGCTTCTCATTCTTCTAATACATCAAGGACATTATGGTAATTTTACACGTTTTGGGGGATTTAAGAAAAATGTATTGTATACTAGGGATCTATAATAGACGAATTTCAAATGAGGGGGTTTTAAAAAAGTTGTAAACCTTATTAGGGACTGTTTATTAATTCTCTGTATATTCTATAGCAAGTTTAACTGGCATTGGAACTTTAGTAGTCTTTTCAAATGACTATTGTCATACATAATTTTTATTTATTAACTCGGTAACTTTACGTGGAAATTATCCGTCATAAAATTTTTCTCGAATACGCAACGAGTAACATTCGCTTAGACATAATTCATAACATGTATATAATTTACATTAATTATTAAAATATAAATTTGGATCTCTTATTTTAAATTTATATTTATTTTTTATTTTACTCATATATATGCACAAAGTGTATTAATAAAGGAAGAAGAGAGAACTGGCGTATATTCCATGCATCCTAATTATGTGGCGAAACTATCGGCATTTAAATTTGAACCATTTCTTTTGTTTTTTTTTTTTTTGGTACAGAAATTGGGACCATTTCTATATTCTCTTTAAGTTTGAGACAATGTAGGGTGTAGACATTAAATAATTGTTGAATATGAAATATTTGTTGCTTCCCGTTTTGCAATTTTTCCATAGGCTCAGTCCGGTAAAAATTACATATATTGCACGCGAAGACCATGACTTTTCGATAAGGTCAATGTTTTCAAAACGGGATTGGAGGGCGAACCGGCAAGCTTACTGGTTACTGGTTCAATCGGTTCGATCGGTTCAACCACCGGTCGAACCGGTATGACATCATAAATAATAATTATTTTTTAATTAATTAGTTATATATAAATTCATTTATAATCTTCAATATATAAAATAAAAAATAATATTTCCTTAATCAATATCTAAAAAAAAATTACATTTAAAACAAAAAATCTTATTTTTTCACACCACAAATATTTGTTAATTTTCATAAAAATTAAGATATTTAAAAATAAGTAACCCAAAAACAAAAATGGAGAAAAAAAATTAAAGAAAATAATATATACTTTAACCTAGAAGCCCAAACTCAAAAGCCCAAATTATCATATAAAACCCTATTATAAATAGAGGGTGTGCCGCACAGAACCACGGCTAATTCTTCTTTCTTCTTCACCGTTAACAGGCACAATTCTTCTTCTTTCGTCAATATTATGTTGTGCAGGTAATCAATTCTCAATTTCTCAGCCACCATTCATTATATATTTTAGTAAAATCGTCCCCATGAAAACTTCTCTCGTCTCTCTTCATAAATAATTGTTCAAGCCGGGGAAGAATAAACAAAAGAAGATAAAGGGACTAAAACCCTGTTTGGAACGCCCGAAGAAGAATAAACAAAAAGGAAGATAAGAAGAAGGGAAAAAAAAAAAAAACAAGACATTAATTCCAAAAATCGGCGGTCCGGTCCGGTTTCCGGTGTCAAAATCACCGGCTAACCGACCAGTTTTTTCGGTTCCATATGTTGGGATTAGTGCCCTAAAAATTCTATTTGTTGAATTAATTAAACTGAATTTACAGTGAGTTGTGAGTATTTCACATATTGATAAGAGATAAATGTTTTTTGCCATTCGAACTATAGGCCATTTGGCAATTCACCATCCAAACTATTTCGCCCCCGAAACCACCATCTAAACTTTTAATTCCTGATAAACCACCACCCCAAAGCGGTTTGGACTCTTTTTTCAGCGGTTTTGAATGTTTTAAGGGTAAATCTATGAAAAAATAACAAAGAGAGACAGATTTACATGTGTTAAAACATTCAAAACCGCTGAAAAAAGAGTCAAAACCGCTGAAAAAAGAGTCAAAACCGCTTTGGGATGGTGGTTTGTCAGGAATTCAAAGTTTAGATGGTGGTTTCGGGGGCGAAATAGTTTGGATGGTGAATTGCCAAATAGCCTATAGTTCGGATGACAAAAAATCATTATCTATATTGATAATTAATGGCGTGTTGTAACGCCCCAATTTTCGGTTATTCAGGTACGCACGACACGTGTGAGTTTTCCAAGAGTTAGGATTTATGTAATCTTTCGTTTATTAAACTCCTACATTTCATGAAAATTATATGAATTATGTTTCAACATGTCTACGTGGAATTATGTCATTTTGAGAATTATTGCACGAATGGGATTCGATTAATACGTGAATTAATTGTCTAACGTGATCTAACTGCTTAATTATCCTTAAATGCTCATTCATTTTAATTCAAGGACCTAATTGCATGACAAATTCTTGGACCAAAGTGACTAAAATTGTAGGAATAGAGCTTAATTGCATAACTTATACATTTGAGGGACTTGATTGCAAATTGTTCTTGATCATCCATATATGTAGAAGCATCATGTAGTCTCCCATTTCATTCATCAATTCATTTCATAAAAATATACACATATTTGCTCCCCATTTCTCACGATTCAACACCAAGAAGAAGGATACAAAATTCCATCATATCAAGTGAATATTTAGGATGAATTAAGAATCTTGGAAGCATCTCATCTTCATCTCTTTCCTTCTCTTTCCATTTCAAGGTATATGTGAGCTATATATGTGAATTCTTGAATTATGATTTGATGCTAAGGTTTGTGATTCATGGAAATATATGGATTATTTGGGAGTTGTTACATGAATACATGATTATAACTTGGATTGATGCATGAAATCCTTAAGAATTTGATCTTATATGATGAGTTCATAATTAAGTTCCAAAGTGAAAATCTTGATGATCAAGGCATGATTTATGTGTTTATATTGGTTTTTATTATACTTTAAGCATGAATATATGTTATTTTCATGAATTCTTGTATTTGGAGTTGAATAATAAGTGTTTTGATGAATTTGGGGTGTGTTTCGTGCATTTTCCCCTATTTCTGCTCTGTTTTTCTGTAGAACTTGAAGGTCGCGACCGCGACCTGAAATACACATGAATCAGGTCGCGGCCGCTACCAAAATTTGGCCAACTTTCGACTTTTGAAAAATTACATGAAAAATTCATGAAAAATTAGGTCGCGGCCGCGACAAAAAATAGAGTAAAAATGGTCGCGCCCGCGACCCCTTCCGAATCTGCATTTTGTCCAACTTCAAACCTACGCCATTTTCACCTCGCTTTGAACTAGATAACGTGCCATATAGCGTTGGAAAGTTCTATGTGTCTAGTTTTACACCCAATAAACAAAACTCAATTCTAACTTCTAGAACTCAAGTTATTCTGGGTTTTCTACCGTGTGTGCATTTCCGAAAATTGTCGACTTTTGCCAAACTTTGCCAAAACCCTTCATATTGCATTCTTTTCACTTCCTTAGCTCCCGTATGTGACTTATATGAGTTATAAACTTGGCTTAGTGATAATTAGGCTCTTAATTGACATTCCTTAAGTGTTATTGCATGACATATTGATTATGATTACGCCGTGCGTCATATTTTGGTATCATTATTGAGTCATGATCTCACGAGTGCACAATGTCCCGTTTCTTGTCCAGTTCTTCTCTAGGGCGGAGATTGTGATCAACTGAGCACGTTTATGCATCCTTGAGTCATCGTGTCGCCTGTCAGGTGAGGTTTAATTCTTAGATATATAGAACCCTTACAACCCTATGTGATATTTTAGCCAAAATGTATATATATATCTATAATCTTTCTAAAAAACCTCAAGTGATTGCAAATGATTATCGTGACATATTGAAATGATCGTGATATCGTGAGTTGATCGTGTTTGGTAAGTAATCATAAATCGTGTACTGTAGGCCCGAGGGTTAGTGTAAGAGCTAACCGGGAAAGCATGGGCTGACGGGTAACTATGCACTTCCCTCACATCGTGGGGATGAACCCTGAATCCACCAGGAGGTTTGGTGGATGAAGTAATCTCGTACGTGGGAGTTATGAACCTGACGTACATCGTGATTGGGTGGTGGGGCCTTGCAATCCCACCATCACCGGAGGAAGAAGGAGTTCGTGAAACTGCTAAGTGTGCACTATAATGATTTGCATGATAATTGTTAAGATAAACCTAAAGATTGTATTGTTCACTATCGGTGTAAAGGTTGGAAATTGCCCTCACTCGCTGGGCCACAGATTGAATTGAATTGAAATTGATTGTATTGTTAAAATTGGATAGTTGTAATCTCGGGCAAAGTGTATTGTATTCTGAACTTATATTGCTTTTAGGTATAAAACCTTACCCGAGGTTATAACTTACATGTTATCTGCGCTAATATATATCTATGCCCCTCACTCAGTCTTCCATAGACTGACGCCTCCACCTTTCAGGTCTTGCAGGTGCATGCTAGGCGGGAAGTGAGTTGAGTCCGGTCTCTTACATTCGAGTCTAGAGCACTACACTTTCATATATTGTTATCTTTGGCATTAATATTTCATGGTATATATTCTAGGAGACGATAATGTATTGATATGTGAGATTTGAATATGGTTTATTTGGAAAGTGATCGATCATATAGCAGGCCTCCGCTTTATTTCTTATACATTATGGTAATTGATTGAGGGTTAGTCCCGCCTAGCTAGCTTGTTTCTTTTATTGTCACCCGTTCGCTATAGGTTGGTTCATGTACGGACTATCCATTTCGTATGTGGATCGACTTATAGTGCGGGGGTGTGGCATCTCTACGTATAGGGGTGCTACACGTGTAGTGGTATTCTTATATGAAATATGTTTCATAGGAAAAGACTTTGAATACCGAAATCACGTGTCATTAAAGTTCTAGTCGTTAAGATAAGAATATGTTCTTATCAAGACTATAACATGGTTATATAAGATGATTAGTCTTTCATCATTGGGAATGGTGATTTCGGTTATAACACGTTGATGATTTTAAATAAGATTGGAAACATCGAACTGGACCACTGAGATTATTCATTTTATACTGCTATCTAAAATGAATAAAATCTCAGAAGCATTGTACTCTTAATCCCGATAATATTTCGGCTTTAGGCATGTAGTGTTAGTCACTGTAATACACTCGAAGTGAGGTCTCGGTAACGGTGGCCAAAATACTTTGTACGTTTGGTGACAACATGAAATGTGCTAAAGAGTTATATTGATCGAGGAATCTGCGGCCTTACAGGAAGGTAAAAGATATCCCTGAAATACATTTGCAAAAGTTCGAATTAAGACTTTGGCTAAAGCACTTCGCGTGATACGTCACTGAAGTTATATGATGAATGTGTTTCACATACAGAGAATTTGAACTTAAGGTGAATCAATAAATTTCAGATTAGAGATGAAAAATAAATTATAGTAGTTGCAATTTATTTTCATGGATATCTACACGGAGGAGAGAAATACGAAATTATTCTAGATCGAGAAATTCGTGAATAATTTAATTAATTCTAGAGTGCAACAATATTTATTTAGTGGAATTAAATATTGTTAAACAGTAATTAATTATTATCATGAGATGATAATATATTAACCTGTTTGGAGCTAAAATTAATTAGTCTTGCAGGTCTCCCTACAAGCCCCAATTGAAAACCCGAAGAGAAAATATTAAAAGGAGAAAGAGAAATGATTTTTCAAAGTGTTTGAAAATAAGCCAAGGGATTTATTTTAAGAAAATAAATAAAAGTTCCAAAGAGTTGGAAATGCCCGGAATTTTATTTTGGAGAAAATAAAATTTTAAATTAAAAAAAAAATGATGTGGCAGGTGCTGACGTGTCACGCCACATCAGCATGTCAGGGCACAGTTGGTGTTGACACAGCGGCCGCGTGGCGCGTCACGTGTGCGACCGAGATCACGCCGCGTCAACCCAAACGGGCGGCCCATATTGCATGTTGATCGGGCCGATCAACGGGTCATCGGATTGGGTCAACGGGTCGGACCAACGGATAGGGTCGGGTCAAACCAAACACGTGGCATAACCAGGATCGGCCATGTGTCGAACCGGACTGGACCGGGTTCAGTCGGACCGGCCAAGCCTAGAAACCCTAGGGCCGCGTGTGCCATGACACTCGCCACCTTCAGGCGGCGCGTGAGGGCGCGTGCGGTGGAGTTTCGGCGAGTGGTTGGCGGCATTGGACTCGTGGTGATGAGAGCTAAGATGTGGTCACCTCGAAATTTGTGTCCAAGTTGGCTACGCAAGTGGGAGGTGAAATTACTATTTTTCCCTCGGTTTTTCCCCTATAAATAGGGGGCTTGCCTTCTCATTTTTTCATACAAGTTTGGGAGAGGTTTTGGCTGAGTTCTCGACTTTGAAATCATATCCCTTTTCTCCTAGTTAATTTCGATTTATTTTGGAATTAATTTTAATTAGGTGTTTATATAAAACGCCTAATTTCGGGAGATTAAACCCTGAAAAGGGTTTTCTAGTTTAAAGTTTTATTTTCTCTAAGTATTTAGAGAAATACTTTCGGAGCCCACACTTCGAGGGTTTCTCTGGGGTTATTGCAGGGAAGCTCTGCCGGTTTCACGAGGAGTGATCATGTATCGGGTTCCCGGGAGGTGAACGCGGTAACCGTCTTCTGTGAAAGCAAAGGAGATGGAAAAATGCCGTTAGATAGCCATGTTTGCAGTACGGTAATATTTTATAGTTGTATTATTTTAAGCATGATAAATTATATGCTCTTAAGTGTTAATTGCATGTTAGATATTTATCTACTTAAGTGCTTTAAAATTTATTATCAATTGCATGTATATACTTGAGTAGATCCGGCTAGTCTTCCTCTACTGTATTAAAATGTTTTAGAAATATTTTAATACTTGTATTATAAACAAAATTTTAAAATGTGGTCCCGGACCGCTACTGTTCTGGGTCCACCACCACCCAGCAACTGGTATCGGAGCCGTGCTCTAGATATATACATGCATTGATATGATGTATGCGATGCATAATTTTAAATCTGCTACTGTGCACGTAAATTCTGTCAAAGGAGACTGGTTTTTAAGTGGGACCATTGTGACCCCTCCAGTGTTTCCTGGGAATTTACGTGGAATAGAATTTCTTTGGGAAACAATTTAATTACTTTTCCTGAAAAATTACCGAATCAGTAAACATGATTTAAATTATGTGATAATTTATTTATAGCATGTTTACTTTATGCCATTTATTTTAAGCATGATAATTATGTGATAATTATGTGCAAGCATGCTTAATTATTTTATTTTATGGCATGATCGTGATAATATGAGATATTATGTTATTTACAATTATGCGTATTTTATTTAATGTGATTAAATGATATTGTTTAATAGAGATTAGACGCGATGCATAATTGAACTAATATTTTTCGGCCTAATTAATAAATAGTTATTAAATTGCCTTAAAATATTATTGGGATTTTAAATATGATTTAATAATCCTAGTGGGAGCGTATTAATAAGATTAATCACTTCCTAAAATAAGACGCCAAAAGTGATTATATGATAATAAAATGATAATCCACACCTTTTAAAAATTCAAGTGGGAGCGAGATGAAAAGAGTTGGATTCTCACGGCCTCCATTATCGGTCTATAGTATAGTGAATATGTACTACTCCCTTCGGCGGGTATATATTCGCGATATACAAGATTAGATTTCTACGGATAGAATGAAATACGGGAAAGTCAGCTCGACCACGCCTCCATGGAGTGTCTTGACCTACTCGTACAGACTTCTAGGTAATTGTGCACACTTGACTAAGTAATGTATTAACCTCCCTTCGGAGCTATGTTACATTCACTCAGAGGCCAAGGGTTGACATGGTGGATTAAAATTATTTGATAAAAGTTACCTAGATGACATGTTAATTAAGAATAGTTTCTGCTTTTCTAAGCGGTTTTCGACCTCGCCTCCGGGGAGTCAACTGCAGTTAGTTAAGTCAAATTTTTTTTTTATACGCCTACAAGTTATAATTATTTCTTAAACATGATCATTTGTGAGTATATGTAGAAAAAGATAACGTATTCTGCTTGATAATAGAAATTTTCTTTTTTGAAACTGTGGGAATCGTTGCATTGTGTGTACTATTATTTTCATTAAACCTTTTTAGTCCCAAACTTTTAAAAATATTTTTTGGTTAGTTGTTAATTTTTAGATGGAAAAGATATGTGTGATTCACGTGCATCGTCAGTAGGATCCACCACTTATGTTTTAGGTTATATATGACCAATTTAGGGAGAAAAATCACTTGTACATCAGTTAGCATTGTACAAGCTAATCACAATCATTTTTTCCTCCGAATATGGTTAGAACGGATAACATTCCGCTTAAAATACAAGTAGTAAGCTGCACTAACAATGCCCGTGCAGTGCTCATGTCTTCACCATCTCTATTCATAAATTATTTTAGTCTATAACTCATATATAGAATCTTTAGATAAATATAGGAGATATAATGTGATGGGGTCTAATCCGATATGGAAAACTCCAACACTTTAAAATTTGTATTGTGGGGAGACAGGGGCTAAAACTCAGGCGAGAATCACCGGAATTGAGTGGGTTCAACCTACTAGGAACAAACACCAAACGGTCAGAAGGCCAAGCTGGGGGAATGGGGGGTGATTCCCAGTTTGGCTCTCCGACGCTCAAGTCAGTCTTCAAATGATGAAGAAGATGAAGATAAAACAGAGCTTAGTATATGAAGCTTGCTTACAGTGTATGAGTGATCTTGAGTATTTATAGTTGAGGGTCAGGGCCCTTTTGGTAATTGTCACCAAGTGGTCCTGCATTGGTGTTTCCCTAGACACGTGGGGCAATGAGGGACCTTTGAAAGGGATCTCCTGCAAAAGCCTGTAAAAAGGTGTTGGAAAACACGAATCAGAAAGCAGCGGAATTTAAAAATTTTTCCAACAAAAAGGATCTTGAACTCGCAATCGTGTATCCAAATTCGTAAAGATAGAAAACTTACTTTTCTTTTATTCTTTCTTGAAGCGTTTCAAGCCACCCAAGAACGCTCTTCTCGCGGCTTGACAACCCGTCCCTCGAAAGTCTCTTTCTACTTCAGAATCCATTGTCGGGATAGCAATCCACACCAACCTAGATTCAATTCATGTTAGAGATGTTCTTAACAATATAACATAAAGAAAGAAACATGAAACGAGAAAAGCAGGATTGAAACTCCCTTCGAAAACAGTTTTGCGAAAGTAGAAAACTGCCAGTCACAAAACCCTCGTGAAAAAATTCATCCTTCAGGATATGGACGAACGGTTTTCGCCATCTTCTTTGGTTCGATTTTTTCATTCGCTTCACGTCGGGTTCAGAATCGTTTCATCATCCCTTCTGATCGTTTTGCTTAATCCCCACTTTTGGTAAAGCTCGAATCTTCAAAACTTCTAACTTGAAGTCTCTTGAGATAGTCCACCAACTTGGCTACAATCTAACTAGTAAGGATGTTAGTTCTCTAGTTAGTGTTTAGGCTTAACCTAGGGTTTCGTTTATCTTGGAGAAAGGATAGTGTTCAACACATGAACCAAAAGAATTTTTATTAGCTCTAAAGGGGAGCATGACCTCCCTATATATAAGAAAGGGGAGGGACGAAATTCCTAGTCCTTAATGGGCTAGGATTTTGGTCTCTCTCTCTCCTATTACTTGATCATCAAGTAATTTTGACTTTGACTTTGAATTCTAATTCAAATCAACTTTCAAGAGAGCTAAAAATATCCAAACTATTTTTGGATAATTTTATACTTTATTTATTTAAAATAAATAACTTATTTTATCTAATTAATTAATTCATAATTAATTAACTAGATTATTTTTCTCCAAAATAAGACTTTCTTTTTAATTCAAAATTAAACCAAAGTCTATTAAATAATTAATCACATTAATTATTTAATACATAAATAAATATACACATATATTTATACACGTGTGTGACACGTGTCACAATGACACGTATCACTCGCGTGAGCCACACGTGTGGTTTCACACGTGTGGAACCCTCTTGGCTTGATTAACTCGTTTAATCATTTTAAAGCCTCAACTCATGTAACCAAGTTGTTGTGTGTGACCCTCTAGGTTCTCAATTCAATTAGCAGTGACCCTAATTAATTAATTCACTAATTAATTAATCAGTCCACAGATTAAACGACCATAGTCTAGCAACAGGTGTTTAACCCCTAGCTGAATTGGAATGTTCGGATTCGACAGAACCTTTAAGTCATTGATTCATGTGAGATACAATCCTCCTACTTACTATCTCTCAACCATGATCTAGGGTAAGGGAATAATTAGAACCCTAATAATCCGGTCTTAAAGCTAAGTGCATTTCATATCCATTTGATCTCAATCCAAGAAACCCTTTTCTTGATGTCTTGATCTACTGCCTTGGCCAAGGACTCCATATGGCATATGAATGACTTACACAATAAGAGATCACCTTGCATATGCAAGTGTAGGTCCTTTCTTGATTCTCATTCACTTTCATGAGTCACTTGTGCAGCCCCAGCATAAGCCTTGAATCAGTTGTCTAAGGCGACACCCTTTAAAGCTTATACCAAAGACTACAGAGTTAACTCATAAAGTAACATGGAACCTCAAGTCTAAGGATCAATTAATCACATCAATGACTCGTGAGATATTTCCTAATCTGGAAGTTTTCATTTCCTGAAATAGAAACTTCCTTTCCCATTTAGGAATGTTCTCACACGGGGCACCTCAGTGAACTTACTTATTAAAGTAAGCACCCTCATGTATCACACACGTATCAACTACACACTTTGCACCTCCATGAAACAAGGTGGTCCTTCTTAAGGGCGTGATCCCACAAGCAAGCCTTAGAGGAGTCAGGTTGACACTCCCACTGTCTGTAGGACTCATCGGCTTGGAGTATTTTACTAATCATGACTTATGTGATATAGGGCTCGTTTCATGAACCATTTCACCTAAATGGTAAAGTCCTAAAGTCATCAGGATTAGGGGAGTTCTCATACATGCGCACGTAATGGAAACACACAAAACACGTATTGGCATATAAAGAAGTGTTTGCCTATAATCAATAGTATATTATTCAAAGATTGTCTGTGATATAAGAAAAGTCCCAAAGCAGATTACGTCGAATCAGCTTTCTAGGGCACTATTCCTAACAAAAGGTTGGTGGCGGGCAACAATGGCAGGTGCACTGGTATGTACTATGTGTCAGAGAGGCTTTTAGGGTTGTTACTGAGGGCCAAGCACGCTCGGGTTTTGATATGGGCTTTGAGGGCTCGCAGCTTTGAGGAGACACCTGAGCCAAAAGCGTTACCATAAAAGGGAGTGGTTTCGCCTTTGTGATGATGGAAGAATGCCCTCGAGGGCAAGCTCAAGGTAACCCCGAGGGTTACGTGGTGTTCATATTGTTAATCTTGTTCACCCGCTCGGAGGGGGCCAAGGTTCCTTGTGAAGATGGGGCGGTTATTCCCTCAAGGGGAACGCCTAACAGCGAGGGGGGATTTGAGGTGTCCGTGTAACGCTGGGACTGGACCACTCGTCGCATACGTGTCATGAGCGTAATTTAGCCTCATCATTTTTCCCCCCCAATTTTGTAGTTCCAGTAATGTGGACTGTAGAATTCAGACTTTCAAAACTCCGAGGGTCATCTCTTGGCTGGGAAACTGTGCGCTCATGGGCTCTGCTCTGAGTCAGCATTTAATGCAGTCCTTAGCTTTCACTTTGACCGCTCGGGTCGTTAGACATTAAATACCTCTTAAAAGAGTGGGTGCACCTTTTCAGGAGACGGCGCGTGAACATAACGTGTACGACGTCTCAAAAAAGTGGGTAGTTACCTAGGCGGGAATGATTGTAAATTTTGAATTTATTGTATGGATCCCACCAACTCTCTTCCTTATAAATAGAGATTTACTCACCCATTTGTTTCCTTTCACACATAACTCCTTCAGAGCACCCAAGATTTCTCAGAAATCTCTTTGCATTCTTCAGAGAACTCAAGCAATCTTTAAGGCTTCAAGAACCTTAGGTATTTATTTGAATCTCTTCTAACTCTTCTTTTGCTAACCTTAGAACAGTACGTCTTTCTGTCTTCTTCACCCTTTCCATCGTATCTATCATTCACCATCCGTCATGTCCAATGAGAATATTGATGAGGTTGTTAGGGAGATAGATGATATGGCGAGTTCTAGTACCCCTTCCCACAATCCTACTCCTCATCATGAAAAGGTAGCAGAAATTTTTGGCGAGGATAGGGATGAAGATCTTGATGCCTCCGTGTCGGCCATGGGGGAAAGGAATCCTGGTGGAGTGGACCATCTCTTTAAGGAGATGGATCTTTTGGAGGCAGAACGTCAAGGGGTGACTATGCCCTTGATGGAGGGTTCCACCAATCCGCACCGCCGTACTGTATTTGTGGCCATTCCTGGCCCAATCCACGAGGAGGCGGCCGCCGGGCCTTCAGAGGAGCCCAGCGCAAAGCATCAGTAAAGGAGCAAGAGATCCAAGAAGTCAGCGGAGGGGGAGAGTTCCGGCATGCAAGCCACTGAAAGGACTCCTGATGAGATCCAGAGCACAATGTCTGTGGGGGACTTGGTTACATTGAGGGCTCCAATACATTGGGACGAGAGGTTCACTTATAGCTACCGGAGGCACACGAGAGGGCTAATAATCCGCCTCCCAGAGAAATAATTGTGTACAAGGACACCATATCAGCGGGGAAGGGGGGTTAAGATTCCCAATACCAGTTCCAATGGCGAGCATATTGAATTACCTTAATCTAAGCCCATCGCAAATCCTTCCAAATGGAATAGCCCTCATCAACGCTTTCATCATCTTGATGAAGTGTACTGGGAATGAACCCTTGGTTCACAACTTCAACAGTCTATTTCAAGTGGTCCATTCACCCCGCTCGTCTCCGAGGATGGGTTTTTACTATGTCCAGGCAAAATCCAATTTGAGGCTGATTGACCCACCCTCGACATCATATGGCATTGAGAGAAAGGAGAAATTCTTCTTCGTGAGGGCTCCTGAGGGTGATGATTTTAGAGTCCCTCGAGCGTGGGTAATTCCCAGAGAGGAGCCCCTTGTAAAATCTCATTTGGAACCTGTGTTTCCTATAAAATGGGCTCAAGATTTGACCCTCGCGATGAAAAAAGAGGGTTGGCTTATTAAAGTCAAGGACTTGATGGATGATGAAGAGCTACTATTCCTTTGCGGGCTTGTGAGCCTTCCTGATATGATATCTAACCCTCACACTCGAAATTTGGAGAGAGACGGTTAGATTCTAGGATGCTAACTTTAGATAGGATTACTAACTTTGTCTTCTGACCATTTGAACAAGAAAATCTAACCCTCGTTTTGTTTTTTAGGCAGGCGTTACTGATGGCAGGAAGGGGTGGCATGCAAAACATGGCCGCACACATGGGCGCTCGGAGGAACCAAGGGTGCCCTCAGAACCAACAGCAGCAGCAACAACAACAACAACAACAACATCAGCAACAACAAAGGCCAGGCCGCTCGGGCGGTGTCCGTGGAGACGGCTGCGGAGGGGGTTGTGGTGGCTAGAGTTCGAGCACCCCTGGCAGGGGGCAAGGGGAAGGCCGAGGGGCTACCCCTGAAAATAGAATTTTCCCTCCCCAGGGGAATGACTCCACCCAACGAGGCGGGGAACGTCCTCTTCAAATCTCTCCCAACGAGCATCAAGGGCAGCGCATGGGTGTTGTCATTAGGGAAATTCCAGAGGGTCAGACCCCTCCATCTAGGAAGAGGAAGAGACTGCCGGACTCTGTTCCGGTAATGGGAAAAGGAAAAGCCGTCGTGGTAGGCGAGCCCGGAGATGGTGAGACCTCCTCTTCCGAGAAGGAAAAGATCTAGGTCTTCGAGCGCACCGGGGATCGGACATACCAACGTGCCTCCTTCTCAGGTCCCACTCTGTTGAGAGACTGCCCAGCCACAAGGAACTTAGTGTATGGTATCTTCCAGAGGCTACAGTTTATGGGTGACCACAAGGAGCTGTTTGCCCAAAGCACCAATCAAGTGGTAGAAGACCTTTGTTATTCCCTTATTGCGGTAAGTACTACATTTCTCCATATGTATCTCTACATTTATGATTCCCTGTTTTTGTTTTTGAGAAGTGTCTAAGTGTTAGTTGATTCTTTTCAGGAGGTTATCCTGAGGGTGTGCTTGTTGACCTTCACCGAGCACAAGGCCAAATATAAGAAGATGGCACGAGTAGCCAATCCTGCCCAACTCCAAGAGGAGAATGATGTTCTGAGGGCCAAACTTGAGTCTCTCTAGACAGAATTTGACAAGGTCTCCAAGTAATCAGACAAGAGGCAGGAGGCTCGTAAGAAGCTGTGCACTCAGTTAACCCAAGCCAAGGAAAACAGTGCAAAACTGGGCAAGGACTTGGATGAAAGGAGCAGACAGCTCAGTTGCACCAAGAAGAAATTCACAGAGGCCACCAAAAAGGCCTGTGAGGAGGAGTTCAATAGGGTGCTCCCCGAGCGCATAGCCGAGGTGAACCACGAAGCCTTACTTAAGTTTTGCCACTCCAAGGCCTTCGGGTTTGCAGCCAACCTGCACTGTTATGACGAGGCTCAAAAGGCCTTTAACTTAGCCATGGAACAGTTAATCACGCTGGGCCTGGCAGACGTTTCTTCTCGAGGGCACGGACGCGTATGTCTTCAATATTACGTGAATTCAAGCATTCCAGCGGCGGCTGAGGGGAATCCTGAGGATACTCTGTTAGAGCCAGAGTATAATGATCTGGTTGCTCTCCTTCAAGAGGAGTTCATGAAGGCGCACAAGCCTGATGAGGAGCCAATCATTAACGAGGTTAACGAGGGGACCACTGATGATGTACTTGTCCCCGAGGGCCCTTCCAATGCTGTCCCCCAAGCACTGGCCACCCAGGAGACTCCCGCCCCCACGGTCGAGACCGCTGAGCCCCAAGCTCCCCAAGTGCCCACCAATGCTTCCAATTCTGAGGTGGTGGACTTAGAAGGCGACCAAGGCTAGGATGCTCAAATTTAGTCTGGAGCATCACAACACATTGTCCCTAACTAGTATCCCATATGCTCTGTAAGTTGTTTATGCCCTGACAACATGGGTACTAGTTTAAATAGGACTCTTGAGATCTTTTTAAGTGGGGTAATCTCGTAAACAGGAATTATATAGCTATCCTTGAGGGTCTCCTGAATCTTTGTCCGTTTTTTTTGAGAAAGTCTTGTAATTTCCCTGCTTATCATAAGCTTGAATGCCTACCTTTTGTACTTGAGCGTAAGCTCATTTTGAATGAATAAATATTGCCTTTGTAATGAATGCTTTTATTTCTTACCCTTGCATTTACTTTGTACGCTTATCTCTTTAAACTCTAACATGAGAGATTCGAGGATGAAGCTAAGTAAAATTGGCATAAAGGTTAGCATTAATTAGGCCAAACCAAGTAAAGAAACACGAGGGGCCTGCTTTCGAGGGTGCCTTGGTTAAGTTTTCTATAAGAAAATTTAATAACGAAGAACGCGAGAGGCCCATTTTCGAGGGCTCCCTGGTTACTTAGAAAATTTCTTCTAAGGAATTTTCCATAAGAGATTTTAATAATAAAGAACGTGAGGGGCCCCTTTCCGAGGGCTCCTTGGTTTCTTAGTAAATTTCCTCTATGGAGTTTTCCATAAGAAATTTTGCTAAGTGTTCCAAATTTTCGAGCGAGTGCTAGGAGCGGGGTCTAGCTGCTCGGTTAAGGTTTCGAGCACGAACTAGAAGTGAGATCTAGTTGGTCTATCCTTATTTTACTATCCCAGAACTGACTTAGCAATTGGGGATATGGACATACGTATTATCAAGCTTTTTGACGCGGATGACACTCGATGCAGAGTTGGCGCTCGATAAGTGTGAGGTAACCCTTGTATAAGGGATCCGCTCGCCTTGGGCCTGTGTGGCTATTGCCTAGGGAACCAAGGGGGGATTTGAATAGAGTGTTATAAGTATGCTTTGCACAAAACTTTTTGTTTGGAAGAAGTGAATTCCTTTACTTTTTTTCCTTTTAAAAGGGATTACATTGAGCCCAGAGTTGGGATTTTACAGAATGTGTCCTCAAGAATCTTAAACATAAAACCGTCGAAGGTTGCTTGCATTCCATGGTCGAGGGAGACACTCGCCTTGAAGCGTTTCAAGTATGTAGGTGTTGTTGGCTCTTACTTTTGTGACCTTGAATGGTCCTTCCCAGTTTGGGTTCAATTTGCCAACATTCCTTAACACCTCAACTTTCTTTAGAACCAGGTCTCCCAGTTGGAATGTTCTTTACTTGACACGCTTGTTATACGGTCGAGCCACTGAGGCCTTGTATTTATAGATACACGTCCAAGCGTTACCCCTCATCTCTTCTAGTAGATCCAACTCGAGCGCCTTATTTTCCTCGTTAGTGTCAGGCTCGAAGTAAGCAACACGTGTGGACTTTTGTGTAATTTTACAGGTATCATAGCTTCTGAACCATACACAAGGGAATAGGGAGTTTCTCCTGTGGCGGCTCGAGGGGTTGTGCGGTAGGCCCATAAGGCTCCTTGCAGCTTTTCATCCCATTCGCCTTTCTTGCTTTCGAGCATTTTTTTCAAATGCTGTAAGATGATCATGTTGGTAACTTCAGCTTAACCATTGACTTGGGAATACCCCACGGAAGTGAAGCGTTGTTCAATTTCTAGTTCTAAGCACCACTCTCGGGTGTCTGCAGCAATGAATTGGGATCCATTATCTAAAATCAATACTCTTAGAATACCATATCTACAGATGATATTCTTCCAAATGAAGTCCCTGACTACACGAAAGGTGATTTTGGCAATTGCTTTTGCCTCAGCCCATTTTGTGAAGTAGTCTACTGCCAAGATAACAAATTTCTTCTGTTCCACAGCAATTGGCAGGGGCCCCACAATGTCAAAGCCCCATTGATCAAAAGGCTATGCGAAATCTATAAAGGTCATTTGAGCCGCGGGTAGTTGTGGAATGTTGGAATGAAACTGACACTTGCGGCACTTCTTGGAAAAGGCAATTGCATCCTGTAGGATTGTGGGCCAATAGAAGCCACTTCTTAGAATCTTCTTAGCGAGGACACGCCCCCCAGATTGATTTACAGCTTCCACTGTAAATATGCTCGAGAACTTCCTTGGCTTTCGAGGGCCTCAAACATTTTAGTGGATGGCCTTGATAGGATCGCTTGAAGAGTCTCCCATCCTGGTCAAGGGAAAATCGAGGGGCCTTGCTCTTGATCTTTCTTGCTTCTACTATGTTAGTAGGGCAGACGCCTTCCCTAAGGAACCTTATTATATCATCGAGCCAGCAAGGCTCGGATGGATCAATCATGGTTACTTCCTGAGGGCATAACTTTTCCTTTATCAAAGGCTTCTCCGTTCTTAGAAAGGTAATGGAGTCATCGCATGATCCCTCGAGGGCGGAGGCGAATTTGGAGAGGGCATCGGCATGCTCATTCTCCGCTTGTGAGACCTGAAGTAGGTGAAATTCTTTAAACTTGCAGATGATCTCTTTCGCTTTTCCTAGATATTGCACCATGGTGGTTTTTCGAGCTTCATATGTTCCCTCAATATGGCTCGCGATCAACTGTGAGTCCACATAGGCAGTGACTCTAGAGGCTCCGTTTTGAAGGGTGATTTTCGGACCTTGGATGAGGGCCTCATATTCTTACTCATTGTTGGTAACCTGAAAATCCAGCCTGATCGCGAAGTCTATTTCAACTCCATCGGGGTCTCTAAGGGTCACCCCTGCTCCTCCCCCTTTAGAGGTCGAAGAGCCATCTATGTGCAGAAGCCACAAACCATCGCCCTCTAAAGGAATGGGCTCTAGATCAAAGCGGTCGACTAACATGTATGCCATCACTTGAGCTTGGATGGTCGTCCTTGGCTCGTAGCTGATGTCAAATTAGCTAAGCTCAATTGCCCATTTTATCAGCCTTCCAGGGACATCAGGTTTTGACAAGACTTACCTTAATGGTTGATCTGTAAGCACTGTAATGGAGTGCACTTAGAAATATGGCCTTAGCCGCCATGATGCGTTTACAAGGGCGAAAGCGAATTTCTCTATTTCTAAGTACTTCTTTTCAGCGCCTTGTAAAGTTTTGCTCAAATAGTAAACGGGTAGGTGTTTGCGATCGCGTACTGCCACAAGGACCGCGCTTGTTGCCTCCATGGAAGCCGAGACGTAAATGAAGAGGTTTTCACCCTCGATCAGTTTTGTTAGCAGTAGCGCACATGAGAGGTAGGCCTTCATATCTTGCAATGCTTTCTCACACTTCTCAGTCCAGGTAAAGTACCTGGCGTAACGCAAAATTTTGAAGAATGGCTTTGATCTTCTCAGGATTAGCCTCAATTCCGTGTTGGCTGGCCACATATCCCAAAAACTTGCCCCCTTGAACTCCAAACGTGCACTTGGAGAGATTCAGCTTCATACCATACTAGCGAAAAATATCAAAATTTCACCTCAAATCCTCCAGGTCTGATTGTTGCCACTCTCTTTTGATAATCATGTCATGCACATAGACCTCCATTGATCCCCCTATTTCTTTTTCAAACATCTTGTTAACGAGGCGCTGATATGTAGCACCTGCATTCTTTAATCCAAAGGGCATAACCAAGAAATAGTAAACCCCCATATGTACCACAAATGAGGTTTTCGGGCAATCCTTAGAGGCCATGAAGATTTGGTAGTATCCCTGGAATGCGTCCATCATGCTCATTAATTCGCAACCAGTAGTTGAATCCACCAGTTGGTCGATCCGAGGCAAAGGGTATGGATCTTTGGGATAGGCCTTATTGAGATCTATAAAATCATTGCACATTCGCCACTTGTTTGCGCTCTTTGGTATGAGAACAACATTGCACAACCATTCTGGATATAAGATTTCTTCAATGTATTGGGCCATGAGGAGCTTGTTCACATCTTCTTCAATAATTTTTCGCCGGAACCCATTGGCATCTCTCTTTCTCTGTTTGATGGGCTTAAAGGTCGGATCCATGTTGAATCTGAGAACTATAACACTGGGGTTAATCCCAGTGAGATTTGACGTTTTCCAAGAAAAAACATCTATGTTTTCCCACAAGAAATCGATCATCATGATCTGTGAGGGTCCCGTGAGTCTCGAACCAATCTGCATGATTTTCTCCTTGTTCCCAGGCTCTAATTCAATGGTAAAAAATTTCTCAGTGGGCTCTATCCGTACTTCAGGGCGAGGAGACTCAAGGGACCTTTTCTTTCCCGTGAGACGGTTGTCGCCACCCTCAGGCTCGTCTTCAAGCATGTCCTCTTCTGAAGAGGATGCCTCAACTGCTCCTGGGGGACCACCCTTGGGGTTGTCTTGCCCGCTCGGGCCTTTCTTTTTGTTCTTCTTCTTGTTGAGTTTTGCTCTCTTTCGAGTCGGGCCATCCTCGTCTAAATTGGAAAAATCCACAGACTTCTTCGTGGACCCAATCTGGAGTGTTTTCTCAGCCTTTGGTTTTCTGAGGGACAACATGTAACATTCCCATGCTTCCTTGACATTGCACAGAAACTCGCCTGTTCCCTCGAGGGTGGGGAACTTGTTCTTCTGATGGTAGGTGGAGATGATCGCCTTGAAATCAACAAGGATGGAGCGCCCGATTATGATGTTGTAAGGAATCTCAATCACCACCACCGCATATGTAACCATCAAAGCTTCGGCTGTGGGGCACGACCGAAGGAGGTGGCCAAGTGAATTTATCCACACGGGACAACCTCAGAACCTCCGAAGCTAATGAGGGCCGTTTTGAGAGGTTCGAGGGGACCATTAGTACATTCAACTTTTGAAAAGTAGAATAAGGGAGAACATTCACAGAGCTTCCACTATCAATCATAATTCTCTTTACAACATGATTATGCACGTCTAGGCTAACCACCATGGGGCAGTCAGAGGTTTCACTAACCCCATGGGGTGTTACAATGTGTTCTAGGTCCTTCTATATTGCCTCATTCTCCCTCGAGTTGGGGGCGCTTCCTTCTTTGATGGAGTACACCTGTTTTGGCATAGAATGCCTTTGATCATTACTTCGCATATAACGACGGCGTGAGGATTTTGAATCTCCTCCTGAGGAGCCCCCAACAATCATATAGATCACTGCGAAGGGTACATTCTCCATTTCAGGCATCTTCTACTTGCCATGGTTACTGCTCTGGCCCTG
Organism: Lantana camara; assembly: GCA_037501455.1. Lineage (NCBI taxonomy): Eukaryota > Viridiplantae > Streptophyta > Magnoliopsida > Lamiales > Verbenaceae > Lantana > Lantana camara. Next base: position 19,395,932 of record CM074855.1, on the reverse strand, counting down.
GCCCGCTCGCTGCAATGTTCATCATACCACTCCAAGATTTTCTCAAACTCCTTTAGGTGGCCTCTAGCAATGAGCCTTTGTATCTCGTTCTCCAGTTGTTTGCACTCACCCACGTCATGCCCTTTCTGTTTTTGGAAGGCACAGTACTTTCCCGAGCATTTCTGAGCTTCCGCATCCCTCAGTTTTTGGTGCCTCTTGAAGAGTTTCTTGTATAAGAGGCAATAGATCTCAGAAATGGGCCGATTGAGGGGAATGCGCTCATATTTGCGAGGCGGCGGGAAAGACTTGTGACGTTCCTTCTGAGTGTCTTCCAGCCTCGGTCACTCTAGTGATAGCTCAGTGGTCAGGGGGCATTGGATTTGTACATATATTTGAGCGCAAAAAAAGGCTCAGCAATCTCTCTCATTGCCATTAAGGACACGGGCCTTTTCTTGACAACGACCTCTGTAAACTCGTTGCTCACGTACTGCTTGTGGTTGATGGCCTTGAAGAGCACATGGATAAGAAAATCCATTGAGGGCCTCTCCACCAGGAGCACTTCTTTGTTGGATCGAGCGAAGAAGGATGGGAGAGATTCATTTTCGCCCTGGACAAAATTGTATAAGGTCGTGGGCGCAGTAACTGGGGCTTTCAAGGAATTAAGTGATTTAGGAAAGCGTTGGTAAGATCATCATACCCCCTAATCGAGCGGGGCGGCAGTCGCTTGTACCATTCTTGGGCCATTCCCAGTAGGGAGGTGACAAATACTTTGGCCCAGTAGTGGCTGGAATGCTCATAGAGATGCATCAAGTACAAAAATGGTCCAAATGACCTCGCCTTGAGTATAAATAGCTTGAAGCTGCCTTGGCGTCATGGGAGGTATCTCCACCCCCTCAATCTCTTTGGGGACGATGACTGGGAGTTGCATCAGCCCTGCGTGATATGGCTGGATGGTGGGCACCATGCTAGGTGGCGCAATCATGTAGCCCGGTGGCGGTATCATCATGGAATAACCGCCTATGTCAGTAGCAGTGATGGGTGACTGGTTTAGGGGGACTTTGGAGCCAGGTCCCCCCTATTTCTCCAGTGGCAGGCAACTCTTGGTTGGTCCCCTGCTCTGGTTCACCAGGTCCCCTCAATTGTGGGACCACTCCGTTGTTGGGTATGGCGCCGGTAGCGCCGACAATAGGTATACTATCGCCGCCACCTTGGGTGGGATCGCCACCACCCCCAATAGCACCAGATCTTATAATTACCATGATGAAACGGGTGTTTGTTTCTCGACTAGCAAAAGAAGAAAAGAAGGCGAAAGAAATTGGTTTCCCACAGACGGCGCCAAAAATGATGGGGTCTAATCCGATATGGCAAACTCCAACACTTTACAATTTGTATTGTGGGGAGACAGGGGCTAAAACTCAGGCGATAATCACCGGAATTGATTGGGTTCGACCTGCTAGAAACAAACACCAAACGGTCAGAAGGCCAAGCTGGGGGAATGGGGGGTGATTGTTGGAAAACGAGTACAAAAACGCAGCGGAAATTTAAAATTTTTCCAAAAGATTGATCATGGACTTGTAATTCTCGTATCGTATCACAGGGTGTTTAGAAACTTATGTAGGTTGAAGCTTTCTTGTGATGTTGTTACCGCCTGACAAACACCCTTCAAGCGGAAAGTCCCTCGAACGGTCCTTCGAATTAGACTCCAAAGTAGAAGGCCTCCAAAGCGTATCCACACCAGTCTTAGAACATGATCAAGCTAGTGAGAATGCTAGTTCTATGGCTTATGTTAAAAGCTAGGATTTTTCTTTGAAAACTTTTCTTTTATTTTTCTAAAAAACTTAACACTTCGTGAGTGTTGGTCTAAAGAATAAGAGAAACACCACCACTAGTATAAATACTAGGGGGTTCGGCCACTTAGGGTTTCCTAAACCTAGTGGAAGAGTTTTCTTGCTCGCTAATTAACTCATTTAATTATTTAATTTAATTGGTGAATATAAGTTCCCAACTTGTTCTCCAAGTCTTGTAAGAATAACCTTCTCTCTCCTACAATAGGAAGTTGGACTTTTCAACTTTCCTAAAGTTAAAAGTCAATATTCAATAAATAAAATTAATTCCCAATTAATTATTTATTGGGTTAAGTTTATTTGAGAATAATTTTAACAATTAATTCAATAATTAATTGAAAGACTAAAATTAATTAATTACAATTTAATCAATTAATTTCTAGAAAAGAATTCACGTGTGAAATAAACCAAACGACGAAGCCACGCAACAACCACGTGTACGTGACACGTGGCAGGCACGCAGGCTTGGATGACACGTGGCAGTCACGTATCATTGACACGTGGCGATGCCCACATGTATTGCTCCATTTCGATCAACTATTTTGATCCTTTGTTAATCATATTAACATCCTACCATAACCCTTGTGTTCTGGCATTTGTCTGTGACGCTTTAGGTTTATTATTCGATTAGCAGTGACAACAATTAATTAATTTCCTAATCAATTAATCACTTTACATATCACACTACCGTAATCTAGTAATGGGTGTGTGACCCCCTAGCCGAATAAAGAAATGAATCGAAGAACCTTTCAGTCAATAACATACAGTGAAATACGATCCTCCTACAACTCCATCTCTCAATCAAGAACTAAGGCATGAGAATATTCTTAGAGCCCAAATATTCTTTGTAACGCCCCGGTTTTTTCATTCAATCAAATATCATTCCATGGAATATGATCAAATAACTCTAATTCATTTCATGCAATCAAGTCCACATTTTTAAGAAATGATCAAGTAAGGTCATATATGAACAATTACTCACATTATCAATTAATTTATATAAATCTCATATGATTAATAATTTCATATAAGTTTATGAAAACTTAATGCATATAAATAATTTTCGTAACATTATATGCATTAAGTTTTCATAAACTTATATGAAATTATTGTTAATATGAGATTTATATAAATTAAATGATAATGTGAGTAATTGTTCATATATGACCTTACTTGATCATTTCTTAAAAATGTGGACTTGATTGCATGAAATGAATTAGAGTTATTTGATCATATTCCATGGAATGATATTTGATTGAATGAATTAAAATAACTTGAGGACTTAATTGCAAAATGTGATGATTCATCCATTTTGTTGGAAGACTTTGGAAAATATGTATATCTCTCATTTCATCTACACATTTCATCATCAATCTCACACACATACACACACTATATCACGATTTTAACACCAAGGAAGGGAAGGGAAGATTTCACCTCAAATTTCAAGCTATAATCCAAAGAAGAATGTATAAGTGGAAGCATCACCTTCATCTCATCATTTCATCCATTTCTTTCTCATCTCAAGGTATATTATGAATTAACATTAATTCATGGATCATAGGTGGAGTAGGGTTTGAGGATTATTATGTGATAACTTGTTTACAAGTGATTAGAAACATGTTTAGGAGTATTACACTTCATAGCTTGCATGAAATCTTGGTTTACATGGGAGATTAGATGACATGATTTTTATGGGTTTTAAATGATGATTTCTTGTTGCTTGATGCATATTGATGGTCTATTTGAGGTATAAATGAAGTATATGAGTTATATACATGTTATCTAATAGATTTGAGTTGATTTCTTGCATTGATTTGGTGTTTATATGGCTTGGGAGCCATCTCCCGCGAGTCCCCTGTTTGTTCCCCTATTTTTTCGGACAGAATACTCCAAACGCCCATATGGCTTTCTAGTTCAGGCACCAAACGCCCGTTTGGCACTGTTACAGGAGGTTTTCACACGCCCCGTTTCTACTTTCAGACCAATTTTCGAACGGGCGTTTCTTCCTCATACGAACTCCAAATGATCAGATTTGTGAAGCCACGGAAACCTCTTGAAGTCTAGAACAACCTCCAATTGGAATCATCTCAATATATTTTCTAATTTGAGAGTTATAATCAATTCTTTTAGGTGTCGCCACTTTCTCGACAAACTGCGCTCGCGTAACTTCAAGCTTATGCCATTTTCTCCTCGATTTGAATAGAAAACTTGCCATATATCATCGGAAAGGTATTTGTGTCTAGTTTCATACCCAACAAACAAAACTCAATTCTCACTTCTAGAATTAAAGATAATCCAGTTTTCCCTCAGCATGTGCATTTCCTAAAATTGTCCATTTTTTGCCAAATTTCACCAAAACCTCTATTATTGCATCCCTTTCACTTCCCTGGCTCCCGTATGTGACTTATATGATATATATACTTGTTTTATTGACAATTATACTCCTACTTGACATTCCTTAATTATTATTGCATGATATATGGATCGATGACTTTGCCGTGCGTCTTAAATGGTTTATTCGAGTCGTGTCTCACGAACACTTGTCCTTGTTGCACAGATCGTCTTCCCGGTGACGAGGAGCAAGCTTCATAATTTTATCCTTGTTGTATTGTCGGCACAGGTGAGGTTTAATTATTAGATATATAGAACCTGTACAACCCTTATATGTTGTTTTTGGCCAAAACGTATACATATATATATCTAAATATCTTTCTCAAAACCTCTCGTGATTGCAAATGATTCCGTGACCTATTGAGTAATCGTGTTATCGTGATTGATCGTGTTTTGGCGAGTAAGCATGTTGTGTTCACTTGGGCTCGAGGATAGTGTATTGAGCCAATCGAGGAAGCAAGGGCTGACGAGTAACTCTTGAACTATCCTCACAACTTTGGGATGCCCCCTGAACCCACTAGGAGATTATTGGGGGAAGGAGTTCCGGGCATAGGGACTCATGAACCCTATTCTCACCGTGATTGGGTGGTGGGGCCTTGCAATCCCACCATCACCCGGAGGGAGAAGGAGATCGTGAAATTGCTACTTATATACAGTAATTGATTGTATGATCACTTAACCGTTTATAACTTAATCATGGTAATGTTCACTATTGGTGTAAGGTTGGAGAATTGCCCTCACTCGCCGGGCCACTGATTAAATTGAAGTGAATTGATTGATTGATATTGTTAAATTGGATAGTTGTAGTCTCGGGTGAGACCTATCTTATTATTGAACTTATATTGTTCCTTTTATAAAACCTTATCCGAGACTATAACTTGCATGATATGTGCGCTAATATTTATTTAAACCCCTCACTCAGTCTTTCATAGACTGACACCTCACATTTTACAGGTTTGCATGGTTCGTGCTAGGCAGGATGGAGTCGGGTCTTTTATTTCGAGTCTAGCATTTCCACTTTCATGTTGGTGTAATTTTGTTCATAAATCCTTTTGACATTTGGCACATATGTATATGATGTAGGTAAACTCGTGAATAATGAAGGAATGTAACTTATGTATCTATTTTGTAATCGTGCATGTTAGTATTAATTGAGGGTTAGTCCCGCCTAGCTAGTGGTATTTTTTTTTTTAATTGTCACCCGTTCGCTATAGGTTGGTTCATATACGGACTATCCATTTCGTATGTGGATCAACTTATAGTGCGGGGGTGTGGCATCTCGGCGTTCCGGGTGCTACATTCTTGATCTTTAAAGTTAAGTTCGTTTCATATCCATTTAGACCTCAATCCAAGAAAACCCCATTTTCTTGATGTCTTGATCTTTTATCCACCTTGGCCAAGGGTTTAAGTTTAATGGACTACGAACAACTCAATCAGTAAGAGATCATTCTTGTTCTTGCAACAAGTGTAAGTCCTTTGTCAATTCTACTAATTCTACATATGCCACTTGTGTAATCCCAACATAGGCCGTGGTTCAGGTGTCTATATGGCGACACCCTTTTGAGCCTATATCAAAGATTACAAAGTTACCTCATATGAGACATTACAGAATCTCAAGTCTCAGGATTAATGAATCACGTTATTGACCTACGAGATATTTCCTAATCTGGAAGTTTCTAGGAGACTTCCTTTCCCATTTAGGAATGTTCTCACGCTGGACATCTCAGTAATGAAGTTCTAGTAACAATCACCCTCATGTATTATGAACGCATCATCGTATGCACTTATCACTCTATGAAACCGAGTGATCCTTAAACAGGACATAATCACATAAGCGAGTCTCAGCAGAGTCAAGGTTGACACTCCCACTGTCTGTCGGAATCTCGACTTGGAGAAGTTTCTAATCCTCGCCTATGGAGTTAAGAACTTGTTTCATGTGTCGTTCCCATAGTAACAAAGTTCTTAAAGGCCTCATCGGATTAGGGGAGTTCAATACATGCAAAAACACAGTCAACCCAAACAGACATAAATAAGCATATAAGGAAGTGAATACCTATGAACAAAATCATCTTGTTTATTATTCAAAGACTGTTTGTGATTTTACAAGGAAATAGTAAAGCTAAAAGCTGCTTTAAGGGCACTATTCCTAACAATCTCCCACTTGCCCGTCAAAGCCACTCAGGAGCTAATCTAAGTCCCATCTTCGGAAGATGTCCTTCGAAAGCCTGTTGACTAAGGGCCTTAGTAAGTGGATCTGCCATGTTCTCTGTTGATGTGACCCTTTTAATTTTCACATCTCATCTCTTGATGATATCACGGATTAAGTGATACTTCCTCAAAATGTGCTTGGTCCTTTGGTGAGATCTTGGTTCTCTTAGTTGAGCAACCGCCCCCGGTGTTGTCACAAAACACTGTAACAGGGTCTTTAATGCTAGGACTACACCCAGCTCATGGATAAAGTTTCTTACTCAAACATCTTCCTTAGCTGCTTTGTTTGCAGCTAAGTATTCGGCCTCAGTGATCGAATCTGCAGTGGTCGCTTGCTTGGAACTTTTCCAACTCACTGCTTCGCCGTTCTGGCAGAATATGTATCTTGACATGGATTTAAAGACATCCATGTCTGATGCAAAGCTTCCATCACAGTATCCTCTAATGACTAGATCTTGCTGGCCTCCGTAAACTAGGAATAAATCCTTAGTTCTTCGTAAGTACTTAAGGATGTTCTTTACAGCAGTCCAGTGACCTTCACCAGGGTCAGATTGGAATCGGCTAGTCACACTAAGTGCATAAGCCCTATCCGGTCGAGTACATAGCATCGCATACATTATGCTTCCTATAGCTGATGCATAAGGAATTTTGGACATCCTGGACTTTTCTAGTTCGGTTTTGGGACACAGCTTCTTCAAAAGAACTATTCCCGGGCCCATTGGAAGTTTTCCACATTTAGATTCTTCCATACTAAATCTCTTTAGTACTTTGTCTATGTAAACCGACTATGATAATCCTAACAATCTCTTAGATCTATACCGATAGATCTTTATACTGAGAATGTAGGTTGCATCACCAAGATCCTTCATCTCAAATTGGTTGGATAACCAAGACTTTGTTACTTTTATGTCATCCTTCGTATTCCCAATGATGAGGATGTCATCTACATAAAGTATCAAAAATTGAACCGAGGTTTCCAATTCTTTCTTGTACACGCAAGACTCATTCGGATTTTGAATAAAGCCAAACGATTTGACTGCTTCATCAAATCGAATGTTCCAATTCCTAGAAGCTTATTTTAATCCATAGATTGAATGTTGAAGCTTGCAAACCTTTTGCTCACTCCCACTGAATGTAAAACCCATGGGTTGCTCCATGTAAATGTCTTTGTCAATGTCTCCATTGAGAAAGGCAGTTTTCACATCCATTTGCCATATCTCATAGTCATAATATGCAGCAATGGCAAGCAAGATCCTAATGGATTTTTGCATTACAACCGGGGAGAAGGTTTCATCAAAGTCTACACCTGGTCTTTGAGTAAACCCCTTAGCAACTAATCTTGCTTTAAAGGCTGCCACACTTCCATCTACTCTAAGCTTGCGCTTATATATCCATTTACACCCTATGGGCCTTATCCCATCAGGTGGATCAACCAAGGTCCAAACTTGGTTAGAGTACATGGAATCCATTTCGGATTTCATTGCTTCTTTCCACTGTTCAGAGTTCGAATCTAACAGTGCCTCCTCATAAGTTAATGGATCATTATCCATTTGAGATGTTTGGTGGAGAAAACCATACCATCTCTCTGGTTGTCTAGGAATACGTTCAGAACGTTTTATTTGAGGAGGATTTTCGAGTGTATCACTCTGTTAGGTAGGGATAGGGATGTTATTCTCCAAGCTGCATGGGACCTTGGTCTCGAACCTCTTCGAGTTCTGCGATCTTGCCTTTCTTTTCTTTAAGGGACGAGTCCTCAAGAAAAGTGGCGTTTCTTGACACAAAAACATTTTTTGAAGAGGATCGTAGAAATAATATCCTATTGACTCTTTAAGATATCCTACGAAGTTACATAAGCTTGATCTAGCTTCAAGCTTATCTCGCACTGTCCTCTTCACGTAACCAGGACAATCCCAAATTTTTAAGTAAGAATAGTTAGGGATTTTGCCAAACCATATCTCATATGGGGTTTAGGGTACAGATTTGGAGGGAACAAGATTCAGAATCTTAATCGCTGATTCTAGGGCATAGCCCCAGAATGATGGTGGCAATTCAGTGAAACTCATCATGGAACGAACCATATCAAGTAGGGTTTTGTTCCTTCTTTCCGAAACTCCATTTAATTGAGGAGTTCCCTGAGGAGCCCACTGAGAGATAATTCCATTATCTCTGAGATGACTAAGGAATTCATCACTTAGATACTCGCCACCTCGATCAGATCGAAGTGTCTTAATCTTATGACCAGTTTGGTTCTCAACCTCCTTTTGAAATTCCAAGAATTTCTCAAAGGCTTCGGATTTATACTTTATTTAGTACACATAACCAAAACGACTATAGTCGTCTATGAAGGTTATGAAATATTGATGATTGTATCTCGTACTTACACTAAGTGGTCTACAAACATCAGTATGGATTAAATCCAATACTTTAGTGGTATGTTCCACCTTACCATTAAAGGGAGTTCTGGCCATTTTTCCTTTAAGACATGATTCACAATGAGTCAATTCTTTAAGTTCATTATCATAGAATGATCCTAAATTGGTTAACTTAGCAATCCTATCTTTAGAAATATGCCCTAAACGTGCGTGCCACAAAGAAGCCGAGATCTTGTCATCTCTTTTGCGTTTGTTTAATTATTGTATATTCAAAATATTGGTGTCTTTAGTTGTATAAAGTCCGTTAGATAATGTACCAAGTAAAACGGAAGTTTTATTCTTCTTAAGATAAAATTTTCCATTTTTGGAGAAAGTCTCATATCCTTCACAATCTAATATTGGAATGGAAATTATATTACGAATAATAGAAGGTACATAAAGGACTTTATCAAAACTAAAGTAAAGACATCTAAATCTAATCTACACGTCCCGATGGCTTGAGCTTGAACGCTTGATCCATTCCCAACCTTCAAGATGCATTCTCCTTCTTCGAGCTGCTGAACCTCATTAAGCATCTGTACATCATCACAGATATGAGCTCCACAGCCGGTATCAAGTACCCAAGAATTAGAATCAATAGATAGATTTACTTCAACAATAAACACACATTTCTTTAGAGTATCCTTGTACTCTTGCCAGTTCCTCTTCCAATGCCCTTTCTTGCCACAATGGTGGCAAACGTCCTCTCTTTGATCCCTTTTCTTCTTGGCCTTTCTCATTTTAACCCCTCCATCAGGTTTAAGAGATCCCTTCTTCTTGGGAACTTTCTTCCCTTTGCCTTTAGAAGGCCTAGAAGAGGAAGTGACCATCATTACTTTGTTATCCTTCTTTATCGTGACTTCAGCAGTCACAAGTTGACTAATCAGCTCAGCGACAGTAGCATGAGCATGATTCATGTTGAAGTTCAGTACGAAAGGATTGAATAATGGTGGAAGCGACACGAGCAATAGGTCCACGGTGAGATCCTCGCTTAGAGGCATCTCCATGGAGGTAAGTTTCTCGTTCAAAGCAAGAAACTTAAGACCATGTTCGTAGACACTTGTACCTTCTTTCATTCTGAGATGAAAGATCCCCTTAGAGGTGTTGTACCTTAGAACATGCTCTTTGGGGCGGTACAATTGCTCAAGATGGTCATAAATCTCCCAAGCGTATTTCATATACTCGAGTTGCCTTTGCATGTCCGGAGACATGTTGGCCAACATGAGGCAACGGGCTTGAAGATTGTCTTCAGACCATTTCACAATCGCCTCTCTTTCGGCCCGAGTCGGAGCCTCACCCTCAGGGGTAGGCTCTCTCTCGAAGAGAACATATCTTGTCTTCTCAGAATCTAAAACTATCTTTAGATTCCGAAGCCAATCAGAGTAATTGGGCCCCATTAACTTGTTTGATTCGAGGATGGATACCAAAGGGTTTTTGGTTGCCATTTCAGTTTGTAGAGAATCACAGAACTACAACCTAAATGAAAAACAGAGAAACTATGAGCATGCTGAATAATAACGATAATATATATTATCAAGGTCTTTAGAAATATGTTCCCCCACTGTTTTTAGAAAGTCTAGAAATCCCAACGACTTCAGAAGAAACTTATTTTCTCAGTGGGTACTAGGATCCCAAGCAATCTTAGTTTTGGACCCACGACTCGTGAGACATCCAAAGATCTAAGAGTCTTTGGTAGGTATTGTTTACCAATTCGATCTCTCATTGAATTCCTAGTAATGTTTTTGCATCACTGATCTTTCAACTATGGACCCACGACTCGTGAGACATCCATATCTACTTCAGTGTTGAGCTAGACCTATCAATCATAAGATCTCAACCAAACTTAGTGTGGAAACTAAGAGTTAATAAGATCCACTAATTACCCCACGACTCGTGAGACAACAATTAGGTTCACTTATTAAGTCCTAAATCTTATTGATGGAATGCTAGGAATTTTATTACCGTGATAAAATACCTATTTATTCGAATTTTGCTCAATATTTAAGAGGGATTTTCGAATGACCTCACCAACATATAATGTTATCCAAATTTTAATTGTCTTGTTTAATTCAGTTTCACGTAAAGTGCATCACAGAAGCAATTAGCAGATAACATGTCGTAGCATGATACTAATTATGAGATGATCATGGGTATCCTATCTTATATGTGATTTCGGGAGCCACTCCAAAATCACTAGTTCTAACATTCATGTCACATAAGACAGCTCATATCACATAGGGGTACAGAATTTAATGGGAAAAATAGCCCTATCTATTACATTAATAGAAACCCTCCTAAACATTTTGAGGGGTCTTCTTATGGCCACCGTTCTTCAAGTGCTCCTTGTGGATCCTTCGTATTCCATGGGTGCTTGTCTCCAAAATGAAAATAAAAACCTCACTTCCTAAGTTCTACTCTCTTTACATAAAGTAATATGGCTCAATCTTTATATTGGCCATAGACAAGTACACGAGGCATACCTCAGCCCAAAAACAATAATAAAGAAAGCCACATAATAAACACATAACAGTACGCACATAAGTAGGGCTCCAATCCCAATTGAAAACGCGCAACTATGGGGCTCCAACCCCAATTGAAATCATCCATGTGCAGAATTTAAAACATACATAAGACTAACCCATGATCACCTAAACTAGCAAGATTCCGCTCGAATTTGAATTTACCAATTAAATTTAAAATTCCCTTAACTCCAAGTTACTATTAACTTAAGTAATTTGAATATAGTTCATTATTCACGAATTTATTCAAAATCGAATTCACCGGATTATGACAAAATAATAATTTATTCAAAATTAAAATTTTGTCAAATAAATCATTCAAAGTGATTTTCGTAATTTTCTCAAAAAATTAGAACGTGACTTTAATTCATAAAATCCCAAATTTTATAATTATTTCAAATAAATAATTTTATAATTTTAAAATCAAATTTTAAAATAAAATCAAATTTTCGTAATTCGGGATTTTCGAAATTGGAAAAAACAAAATGAAAACAGACGTCCCAGGACGGCTGCGCGAGGCGCGCGAGAGCCGCCCGTACGCGCGGGGGCGAAGCACGCACGAGCAGCAGCCTCTTGCACACTGCCCGCGCGGCAGTGTCGGGACACGGCGGGAGAGGCCTGCAAGACAGTGCGCGAGCCGCGCGTGAGACCGCGCACTGTCTTGCAATTTTCGTACTATAATGTTGGGAATAACAAGAAACTCACTTTAATTGAAGCTTTCTTATGATGTTGTTACCGCCTAACAAACACCCTTCAAGCTGAAAGTCCCTCGAACGGTCCTTTGAATTAGACTCCAAAGTAGAAGGCCTCCAAAGCGTATCCACACCAGTCCTAGAACACGATCAAGCTAGTGAGAATGCTAGTTCTATGGCTTGTGTTAAAAGCTAGGATTTTTCTTTGAAAACTTTTCTTTTATTTTTCTCAAAAACTTAACACTTCGTGAGTGTTGGTCTAAAGAATAAGAGAAGCACCACCACTAGTATAAATACTAGGGGGTTCGGCCACTTAGGGTTTCCTAAACCTAGTGTAAGAGTTTTCTTGCTCACTAATGAACTCATTTAATTATTTAATTTAATTGGAGAAAATAAGTTCCCAACTTGTTCTCCAAGTCTTGCAAGAATAACCTTCTCTCTCCTACAATAGGAAGTTGGACTTTTCAACTTTCCTAAAGTTAAAAATCAATATTCAATAAATAAATTAATTCCCAATTAATTATTTATTGGGTTAAGTTTATTTGAGAATAGTTTTAACAATTAATTCAATAATTAATTGAAAGACTAAAATTAATTAATTACAATTTAATCAATTAATTTCTAGAAAAGAATTCACGTGTGAAATAAACCACACGACGAAGCCACGTAACAGCCACGTGTACGTGACACGTGGCAGCCACGCAGGCTTGCGTGACACGTGGCAGTCACGTATCATTTACACGTGGCGATGCCCACGTGTATTGCTCCGTTTCGATCAACTATTTTGATCCTTTGTTAATCATATTAACATCCTACCATAACCCTCGTGTTCTGGCATTTGTGTGTGACCCTTTAGGTTCATTATTCGATTAGCCGTGACAACAATTAATTAATTCCCTAATTAATTAATCACTTCACAGATCACACTACCGTAATCTAGCAATGGGTGTGTGACCCCTAGCCGAATAACGAAATGAATCGAAGAACCTTTCAGTCAATAACATACAGTGAAATACGATCCTCCTACAACTCCATCTCTCAATCAAGAACTAAGGTATGGGAATATTCTCAGAGCCCAAATATTCTTGATCTTTAAAGTTAAGTTCGTTTCATATCCATTTAGACCTCAATCCAATAAAACCCCATTTTCTTGATGTCTTAATCTTTTATCCACCTTGGCCAAGGGTTCAAGTTTAATGGACTACGAACAACTCAATCAGTAAGAGATCATTCTTGTTCTTGTAATAAGTGTAAGTCCTTTGTCGATTCTACTAATTCTACATATGTCACTTGTGTAATCCCAACATAGGCCATGGTTCAGGTGTCTATATAGCGACATCTTTTTGAGCCTATATCAAATATTACAGAGTTAGCTCATATGAGACATTACAGAATCTCAAGTCTAAGGATTAATGAATCACGTTATTGACCTGTGAGATATTTCCTAATCTGGAAGTTTCTAGGAGACTTCCTTTCCCATTTAGGAATGTTCCAACGCGGGGCATGTAACGCCCCAACTTTCGGCATTTCAGGTATGAACAACACGTGTGGATTTGAGAGTTGTAATTTAATTATTATTTGATCATTTCTTTAATTTTCCATGTCATGACATAATTTTCTAAAATTATATTCTAAGTGTTTTTATTGAAATTCATATCATATTATAATTATTGCATAACTTGAACTTGATTGCATCATGAATTGATTTCCTGAACGTGATTTAATTTCTTTTATGGCCTTACTTGCTCATTTTCATGATTTTGGGACTTAATTGCATTGGACTTAATTGATTATTTATCATGGAATTTAACCTAATTGCATAACTTATTAAATAGAAGGATTTAATAGCAATTTGGTCATTTCTTCCCCTTCATAGCAGCATATCATGTACCATGCCTTCCCATTTCATACAAAACATTTCATACACATTTGCTCTTGTTCCCTTTCAACCGAGACAAAACCCTACCAAGAGAAGTGGGAGATTTCATCATTCTAGCATCATTTTTGTGGGATTTGTGGACATTGAAGCATCATCAACATCATATCTTCATCTTGTCATCCCTTTCTTTCATTTGAGGTAACTTTGGAGCATTGATGATTTTCTTGAATATATGGGATAGATAGGGCTTTGCAATGTGTTGGTTAAATTGTGTATTGGTTATTGGAATTATGTTTATGAACTTTGAGCTTAAGATTGATGCATATATCTTGTGATTTTTGGACTTGAAGCATGAATGAGTATATGGGTTTCAAATGATGGATTCTTGATGATCTAATGTGGAAATGAGTGTTTACATGAGTTATTGTTGATCTATATGTATACTAGTATGTGTATATCATGATATTTGAGCATTTAATCTTGGGTTGAAGTCATTTTTATGGTTGGTGTTTTTGGTTCGTTGCTGCCCTGTTTCTGCCTCTGCTTTCTGCTGCATCTGCATATTGGGAACAACCCTTCCCGTCCTAATTCATTCTGGGAACGACCGTTCCCACCCCTTGCCAGCTGTCCCGCGAGACTGGGAATGGCCCTTCCCAGTTTTGGCCTGTGTCTGGAACGGCCATTCCCAGCCCCAAATTTTTCCCAAATCTTTATAGACGCGCGGGATTTGGTTCGGGGCGCTGGGAACGGCCTTTCCCAGCCCCAGTTCAAAACTGGAACGGCCGTTCCCAGGCTCCAGCGGGTGTTCAAAATTTTCTGCATAAAATTACATTTTCCAAACCCGTTTTTAATGCCTTAATTGATCGATACGTGTTATTATATGATTGTTTTATGCATGAAATTGAACATATCATTCCATAAATTGTCATTGCACGTTTTAATGTTCATGATCACGCCGTTCGTCCTAATTGGTACATTTTGAGTCGTGTCTCACGGACAATTGTCTTTCTTGCACAGACCAGCTTCCTGGTGACGAGGAGCAGGCCCCGTGAGCTGTTTCATTGTTTGTTTTGGTCGTTCAGGTGAGGTTTAATTCTAGATATATAGAACCCATAACACCCTATGTGAAGTTTTAAGCCAAAAATGTACCTATATATCTATAGTTTTCAAATGTTATTGGTTTTCAAAGAATTTACCGAACTACTGTATTGATTGATTGATTTGGCGAGTATTGTATTGCATTGTGGGCCCGAGGGTAGTGGCTCGAGCCAACCGAGAAAGCATGGGCTGACGGGTAACTCGAGAGCTATTCTCACCAAATTGGGATGACCCCTGAACCCCCTAGGAGATTAGGGGAGGAAGGAGTTCCGGGCTTAGGGATTCATGTACCCTCTGCCCAGACTGACTGGATGGTGGGGCCTTGCAATCCCACCATCACCCGGAGGAAGAAGGCGTTACTGAAACTGCTAATTGTGTACCGTAATGAATTGCTTGATCAGCTAACCATTAAATAATTGATTGATTGATTGTACACAGTCGGAGTAAGGTTGGAGAATTGCCCTCACTCGTCGGGCCACGAATTGATTGTATTGAATTGATTAAAGTGATAAATTGAATTAGTTATAACCTCGGGCGATAGTATCTCTTATTTTACTAAATTGTATTGTTGTTTTTCCAAAATTATTACCCGAGATTATAACTTGCATGTATGTGCGCATATATTTATTTATACCCCCTCGCTCAGTCCGTGTTGGACTGACACCTCAACTTTTCAGTTGTTTTGTAGGTGTGTGCTAGGCGGGAATTAGAGTCTAGATTTTCTTTAATTTGGGTCTAGCACATTTCACCTCATATTTTATTCATGTATAGATACTTGGTATTTTTAGCATGCCTTATTACTTATTTTGGAGATGATATTGTATTGATATGTATTGTTGGAACCTATTAGTAGATATGTAAATATGGTACCTAAAGTATTGAATGAATTATTACTTCCGCTTTTATTACTCTGCATTGATTGTTTGGTTTGGGGTTAGTCCCGCCTAGCTTTGTTTTCGTTTTTTTTTTTTATTGTTGTCTTCCGTTCACTATAGCTTTGGTTCATGTATGGATTGACCATTTCATATGTGGATTGGGGCTATAGTACGGGGGATATGGTGCCTAGCGTTCCGGGTGCTACAGGGCATCCAGTGATGAAGTTCTAGTAATAATCACCCTCATGTATTATGAACGCATCATCGTATGCACTTATCACTCCATGAAACTGAGTGATCCTTCAAAAGGACATAATCACATAAGCAAGTCTCAGCAGAGTCAAGGTCGACACTCCCACTATTTGTCGGACTCTCGACTTGGAAAAGTTTCTAATCCTCGCCTATGGAGTTAAGAACTTGTTTCATGTGTCGTTCCCGTAACAACAAAGTTCTTAACGACCTCATCGGATTAGGGGAGTTCAATACATGCAAAAACACAGTCAACCCAAACAAATATAAATAAGCACATAAAGAAGTGAATGCCTATGAAGAAAATCATCTTGTTTATTATTCAGAGACTGTTTGTGATTTTACAAGGAAATAGTAAAGTCAAAAGCTGCTTTAAGGGCACTATTCCTAACAGTGATTCCCAGTTTGGCTCTTCGACGCTCAAGTTGGTCTTCAAATGATGATGAAGATGAAGATAAAACAGAGCTTAGTGTATGAAGCTTGCTTACAGTGTATGAGTGATCTTGAGTATTTATAGTTGAGGGACAGGACCCTTTTGGTAATTGTCACCAAGTGGTCCTGCAATGGTGTTGCCCTAGACATGTGCCGCAATGAGGGACCTTTGAAAGGGATCTCCTGCAAAAGCTTGTGAAAAGGTTGGTGGCGGGCAACAGTGGCAGATGGGCTGGTATGTACTATGTGTCAGAGAGCCTTTTAGGGTTGTTACCGAGGGCCAAGCATGCTCGGGTTTTGATATAGGTTTTGAGGGCTCACAGGTCCGAGGAGACACTTGGGCCAAAAGCGTTGCCATGAATGGAGTGGTTTCGCCTTTGTGATGATGGAAGAATGCCCTCAAGGGCAAGTTCAGAGGTAACTCCAAGGGTCACGTGGTGTTCATATTGTTAATCTTGTTCACCCGCTCGGAGGGGGCCAAGGTTCTTTGTGAAGATTGAGAGGTTATTCCCTTGAGGGAAACGCCTAACCGCGAGGGGGGATTTGAGGTGTCTTTGAGGCGCCACGGTGTAACGTTGGGACTGGTCCACGCATCGCATACGTGTCATGAGCGTAATTTAGCCTCATCATAATGTGAATTAAGTTGTTTACTTCTAATTCGTCAGATCTCTCTTATTATGATAGAATTTCAAATTTTAAGCCTTAAAACAACAAAATTTTAATACAGTTAACTAAAATTTTCAGGTATTATACAAATATAGTATCAAATTAAAATTTTATATATATTATCAAATTGTATTGTTCCCACTTTATATTGTTAAAAGAAATCTTCAATTACATAATATGTTATTATAAAACTCCTATATATGATCTTTGTAGTTCACCAAAATATATATATATATATATGATCTTTGTATAAAAATGAGAGATACACATTTTAACAATATGTAATTGAAAATGTTCAATTGTCAAATTTATAACGTGCATTAATTTATTATCGTATAATTCATTAGACGCCTCTTATTATAATAAAATTTTCAAATTGTAGGCCTTAAACGGAAAAAAAAAAAAAAAAAAAAGGTAATTTATACTATCAAATTTAAATACATTTAAATAATATTTTAACATTAAAGAATTCTTGTTGAACTACCTATAGCTTTTTTTTTATAAATTAAAAGAGTCTTAATTTTACTTTAAGAAAAGTTCTATTTTAAGCCACAATAAGTACTTTTTTTAATATTTTAAATTAATAATTTATAATATATATTTACATAATTATTTCTAATTAAAAATTATTAACATAATTATTATTTTGGCCCTCTTATGTGATTTATTGTTTTAAAATATTATTGTTTGTTCCTTGTGGAATATGCATTCAAAATATATATAACTTCATTTTTGTTAATGTATTGTATCTATGATTCTTATCCGACATGTTAGTAAATATTGTGTTGCGTTTAATTAATGAAGATTTTATATAATGGAAAACTAATCCAAAATACTTCATGCATGGGATAATATATTTAAGAAACATATCTTTTTATCGCCAATGAGATTAAAATTGTATTTTTTTTCAATTATTATTGTTGAAGGAATTTTTTTAATCACAAAACATGTAATTATATATTCGATGTAAGATCTTTTATATAAAAATGGAAGATACACACTTTAAAATCTCATTATCAAAATTTATGAAGTGAATTAATTTGTTATCTTCCAATTCGTTAGCATTTCTTATTATAATAAATATTTTAAATTGTTGAACTATGTATATATATATTAAATTAAACAAGTTTTAATTCTATTCTATGAAGAGTCCTATTTTAAGTTAATAAGTACTCTTTTAACATATTTAAATTAATATATTATAACATATATTTAGTTTGTTATCCCTGACTAAAAATTATTGACACAATTATTATTGGGATATATTTTTAATTTCTCCTTGAGAAATTAGACACTATATTTCTCTTATGAGAATTTTCTAGAATCTTACATTGGAATATGTATACCAGAACGTTCTGGTTTGATATTACATTTCTTTGTTATAACTGGTATATAAAGTTCTTAAAATTATTTTTGAAATAGTTTGATTAGAATATTTTAAAATATTATGTAAATTATTTTTTATTTAATTATTTGGTTTAATCAATTTCGTAGCCTACTTAATATAAGAATAGTTCTTTTCTACCAAGTGTCCTATTTCAAGTTAATAAGTACTTTTTTAATGTATTTAAATTAATAATTTATAACATGTATTTATATAATTATCCCTAACTAATAATTATTGACATAACTATTTTGAAGATATTTTAGGCGATCAACATTTTGTAAGAAATATTCGCACTTTTATAATATATATAAATAGAAATTTGAATCAATAATTTATAACTATATTTTTTTTCTGGTAAATTTTAGATATCTCTTATTATAACATTTTAAATTATGAAAAACTATACAATTATAATCTTATAAGCTTTTAACTAAATTAATTATAATATTATGTCTTGTATGTTTAGGAGAAGGAAAACTATGCGAATTGGGTTTTATATAATTATATTGTGTTTCCTTCTCCTAAACATACAAGACATAATATTAGAATTAATTTATTCAAAAACTTATAACAGTATAATTATATAGTGTTTTGTAATTAGAGAAAAACTTATACAATTATATTTTTGCAAGAATTAAATGAAGACAATTGAGAGTTTGATTAAATTAAAATATACTGAGAAAGAATATTTATGTGTTAAATTTGTATTTTACAAAATTACCCTTAATTGTATTTTATTGAAAATCTTATGATAAGGGTATTTTTACCGATCACAAAGTTTTAAGAAATCAAAAACCCAACTCGTACTTTTATAATATAGATATAGATATAAAATATTATTATTATTATTATTATTATTATTATTATTATTATTATTATTATTATTATTATTATTATTATTATTATTATTATTTTGTATTGGAGCTATTTATAAACAAGAAGGGAAAATTGCAAATTTTGTTCGTGACTCATAACTTTTTGAATTTCAGTCATCTTTTTATGTTGTATTTTTTATTTTGTCCTGCATATTTGAGATATTTGTAATTTAAGTTCAATTTTAACCCAAAATAACAAACTCACTTGAATTTCCAAGTGGCATCATACGAGCCCAAAATTAAAGGAATTTCTTGATTTGGTGCACACCCACGTAGTAATTGAAAAAAAAAAAAACTAAAAAAAATGAACACATTATAATTTTTAAGAAATTCTGTAATAACCGTTGGGTCCAACCCATATATTATTTTGTTGGCCCAAATTAAATTAAAAAGCCCATGAAAACCTTTTTCTTGATTAAGTAGGTTATGTGATTATGTCTTATTTTCTTGGCACAAAACTGATCGAACAGTAACAGCTTTTGCTTGGAGAAAGAGGCGTCAATTTTCTGCACTTTTTGATATCAGTTTTCTGGGCGGCGACAGCTTCTTCGTGACGATGATCGATAGGTCATTTGTGGTCCGATTGAGCTGATTTTCGGACAGCAGGTTCCTAACTCATCGAACTTTGGTGGAGATCGGATTTGGAGCACTGTAAGTCGGGTTTTTCGGTGCGTGAACAGTGACACGATTTTCGGCTTATTTTGGTGTCTTTTTCTCCTTTTGTGCTCTAGTTCGTTTTGGATCGAATCAGTGTTTGATTCATGTTTGGAGTTAGATTTATTGGTGTTTGAACTGCTATAATTTTGCCTTGTATTATAGTGGATTTGTATTTAGATCTCGTAGGCCTCGTGGTTTTTACTCTTCGATTTGAAGGGGTTTTCCACGTTAAATCTCGTGTCTCTATTATTCTTATTTGGTTGATTATTTTTCTATCCTTTGGGCATACTTGGTTGATTGTTTATTGGGCATTTGGAGAGGAGTTTTAATTTCCGCTGCGTACACTCGAATTTGGTGTATCCCTTTCCTATCAGAGTGGTATCAAGAGCCAAGTTGGTTCTTTTGCCTGTGTGACTATGGAGATGAGTACAAGTAGGATGACAACTTTGGATGGATTAAATTATCTTCTATGGAGTAATAAGATGAAGGATCTCCTCTTTGTTAAATCTTTGCACTTGCCTATTTTTGCAACTGAAAAGCTCGTGTCTAAAACTGATGAAGAATGGGATTTTGAGCACAAACAAGTTTGTGGGTTTATCAGACAATTTGTTGAGGAGAATGTTTACAACCATATTCAACACGAGACACATGCGAGAAGTTTGTGGGAGAAGTTGCAGAATTTGTATGCATCGAAGACGGGAAACAATAAGTTGTTTTTGCTTAAGAAGATGATGCAACTGAAATACAAAGAAGGAACTTCTATTGCTGATCACTTGAATGAGTTTCAAGGTGTTCTTGATCAGTTGACAGGTATGGGCATTAATTTTGATGATGGAATTGTTGGATTTTGGATTCTTGCCACTTTACCTGATTCTTGGGAAACTTTTCGTGTTTCACTTGTTAACGCTTCGTCTGATAGTAGTATAACCGTTGAGCTTGTGAAGAGTAGTGTTTTGAATGAAGAGATGAGACGAAAAACTCAGCATTCGTCTCAACCCGAGTTATTGGTTTTAGAGAATAGGGGGAGAAGCCAACATAAATATAATAAAGATAGAAGCAAAAGTCAAAGCAAGTCAAGGTCAGGATGGAAAGAATTTAAGTGTGATCATTGTGGTGAACTTGGTCATATCAAGAAATATTGTTTTAAATTGAAGAAAGAGCGTAGAGTCAATCGTGATGGGCACGATAAGAGAGACCAGGATAAGAATGATCGTGTTGGTACTGCTACTTCCGATGATGATCTTATTCTTGCATATGATGACAATGTTGTTGTCATAGCCAGTGATGATTCCAGTTGGTTTATTGACAGTGGTGCCTCATTCTATGTGACATCAAGGAAAGATTTCTTTACTTCTAATACTTCTGGTGATTTTGGAGTTTTGAAAATGGGGAATGATACGGTGGTACCGGTAGTAGGCATTGAGACTGTTTGTTTGAAAACCAATAGTGGGACGAGTTTGGTGCTTCATGATGTTAGGCATGCACCCACTGTTCGTTTGCACCTGATTTCAGTAGGAAGACTCGATGATGATGGCTATTGCAATTTCTTTGGTAATGGTCAGTGGAAACTCACAAAAGGGAATATAATTGTGGCTCGAGGTGATAAATTTCATAATTTATATAAGATGAAGGCTTCTATTTGTGTGAACTCAGTTAATGCAGCAGAAAAAGACAACTTGTCAGAGCTTTGGCACAAGAGACTTAGTCACATTAGTGAAAAGGGACTCGATTGTTTGGCCAAGAAGAATTTGTTGTCAGGGTTGAAAGATACAAAGTTAGAAAGATGTGTTCACTGTTTGCCTGGGAAGCAGAAACGTGTTTCATTCAAGAGTCATCCCCCTTCAAGGAAAACTGAGCTTCTTGAATTGGTACACTCAAATGTTTGTGGACCAATGAAGGTACGAACTCATCGTGGTGCACTTTATTTTGTCACTTTTATTGATGACTATTCGTGAAAAGTTTGGGTTTATGTTTTAAAAACCAAAGATCAAGTATTTGATGTTTTTAAAGTTTTTCAGGCATCAGTTGAGAGAGAAACTTGTAAGAAACTGAAATGTATTCGTACTGACAATGGTGGCGAGTATTGTGATCCATTTGATTCTTATTGCAGAGAACAGGGTATTCGGCATCAGAAGACGCCTCCTAAAACACCTCAGTTAAATGGCTTGGCAGAAATGATGAATAGGACTCTGGTGGAGAGAGTCAGATGTTTGCTTTCAGATGCGAAGCTACCTAAGTCTTTTTGGGGTGAGCCTTTACTTACTGCTGCCTATATAATTAATTTGTCTCCTTCTGTTGCATTGCATGCTGATGTTCCTAATAGGGTATGGTATGGAAAGGATGTCTCCTATGATCATTTACGTGTGTTTGGTTGTAAAGCTTCTATGCATGTACCTAAAGATGAGAGGTTTAAGTTAGACACGAAAACGAGAGAATGTATATTTCTTGGTTATGGTCAGGATGAATTTGGTTATAGGTTTTATGATCCAGTTGAAAAGAAACTTGTTAGAAGTCGTGACGTAGTCTTCATGGAGGATCAAACCATTGAAGATATCAGTAAAGCAAGTAATTTGGAGTCTCCAGGTGGTGAGGACTTGATAGATTTGGATCCAAAACCTATTGTTAATCTTCCTAATACAGTTGAGCTAGACAATCAGAATAATGTGGAGACAGAGGTTATCATGATCATGTTGAGGAGGATCATGAAATTCAGAATGAGGAAGATAATCCAATTGTTAAGCAACCTTCAATCCAACCCAGAAGATCTACCAAGAACAGAATGCAATCTGTTAGATACTCATCTAGTGAGTATGTGCTTTTGACAGACGGAGGAGAACCTGATTGTTATGAGGAAGCTATGGATAGTGAGCTTAAGGAAAAGTGGTTTGAAGCAATGAAAGATGAGATGCAATCTTTACAAGACAATCATACTTTTGACCTTGTCAAGTTATCTGAAGGTAGAAAAGCTCTAAAGAACCGATGGATTTATCGGTTGAAAGAAGAAGAGAACACTTCACAACCAAGATACAAAGCCAGATTAGTTGTTAAAGGCTTCAGTCAGAAGAAAGGAATTGATTTTGAAGAGATTTTCTCACCTGTTGTGAAAATGTCATCAATTCGTCTTGTTTTGGGCTTAGCAGCTAGTCTTGATTTAGAAGTTGAATAGATGGATGTGAAAACTGATTTCCTCCACGGCGATTTAGAGGAGGAGATTTATATGGAGCAACCGAAGGGTTTTGTTGTTAAAGGTAAAGAGAATTTTGTTTGCAGGTTGAGGAAAAGCTTGTATGGTTTGAAACAAGCTCCAAGACAATGGTATAAGAAGTTTGAGTCAGTTATGCTGCAGCAGGGTTATACAAAGGCTAATGCTGACCATTGCGTATTTATTCAAAAATTCTCTGATATTGATTTTGTAATTTTATTGCTTTATGTTGATGATATGCTCATTATTGGTCATAGTACTTCTAGAATTGACAGGTTGAAGAATGCTTATTTTGCCAAGAAAGATTTAGGACTTGCGAAGCACATTCTTGGCATGAGAATTTCTCGTGATAGAAATACCAAGAAGTTGTGGTTGTCTCAAGAGAAGTATATTGAGAAGGTGATTCAAAAGTTTCACATGGATAAAGCCAAAGTTGTAAGTACTCCTCTTGATGGACATTTTAAACTGAGTAGTGCACAGTCTCCTTCTAATCATGAAGATAAGAAGGACATGCAAGGTGTTCCCTATGCATCCACGGTTGGAAGTTTGATGTATGCCATGGTTTGTACAAAACCGGATTTGGCTCATGCAGTTGGAAAAGTTAGCAGGTTTCTCTCAAATCCGGGTAGAGAGCATTGGAATGTTGTAAAATGGATTATGAGATATCTCCGCGGCACTACAGATTTGAAGCTTTGTTTTGGGTCTGGGAAACTGATGTTAGTTGGATATACAGATTCAGATTTGGCCGGAGATTTGGACTCGAGAAAGTCTACTTCTGGTTATTTGATTACTTTTGCAGGGGGAGCAATGGCTTGGCAATCTATACTGCAAAAATGTGTTGCTTTGTCTACTACAAAAGCCAAATTTATTGCAGCCACTGGAGCTTGCAAAGAATTACTTTGGATGAAGAAGTTTGTTCAAGAACTTGGATTTTCACAGTCGAAGTATATTTTGTTTTGTGATAATCAAAGTGCAATACATCTCAGTAAGAATTCGAGTTTTCATGGTAAGTCAAAACATATTGATGTCAGATATCATTGGATTCGAGATGTTTTGAATTCCAAGTTGATTGAGCTTGAAAAGATTCACACTGATGACGATGGTGCTGATATGTTGACAAAGGTGGTGAGTCTTGATAAACTTGAGGTTTGTACTGGGATGGCGGATCTCAAGTTTGAATGATTAAATGGTGGTTTGTCTCCTTCCTCGACTTGGACTGGAGGGGGAGATTTATTGGGTCTAGCCCATATATTATTTTGTTGGCCCAAATTAAATTAAAAAGCCCATGAAAACCTTTTTCTTAGTTGAGTAGGTTATGTGAATGTCTTATTTTCTTGGCACAAAACTGATCGAACAGTAGCAGCTTTTGCTTGGAGAAAGAGGCGTCAATTTTCTGCACTTTTTGACAGCAGTTTTCTAGGCGGCGACAGCTTCTTCGTGACGACGATCGGTAGGTCATTTGTGGTCCGATTGAGCTGATTTTCGGACAACAGGATCCTAACTCATCGAACTTCGGTGGAGATCGGATTTGGAGCACTATAAGTCGGGTTTTTCGGCGCGTGAACAGTGACACGATTTTCGGTTTATTTTGGTATCTTTTTCTCCTTTTGTGTTCTAGTTCGTTTTGGATCGAATCGGCGTTTGATTCGTGTTTGGAGTTAGATTTATTGGTGTTTTAGTGGTTTTTACTCTTCGATTTGAAGGGGTTTTCCACGTTAAATCTTGTGTCTCTATTATTCTTATTTGGTTGATTATTTTTCTATCCTTTGGGCATACTTGGTTGATTGTTTATTGGGCGTTTGGAGAGGAGTTTTAATTTCGCTGCGTACACTCGAATTTGGTGTATCCCTTTCCTCTCAATAACATATCAAAGAATATGTATGTATATACCAGAAAAATAATATACAAAATAAAATCAAAAGAAATTAAAATGGAAAAGATAACAACCTAGTTTCCCCGAAAACACTGCAAATCTGTCGACTGCCATAGAATCGGTGAGTGGATTTGTGTATATTTGTGAAGGGAAACAAATTTGGGCCGGGGTACTGGTGGCAGTAAAGGCAGTGGAGTCGGCAATGAAGGCTTGGAGAAGAAGATATATATATATATATATATATATATATATATTTAAACACATATTCCAAATTGGCCAGAGATTTTAAATCAGAGTTATTATTTTAAAGAAATAATCCTAATCATTTTGACCGACCATTGTTTGGCGCTCGGAGAAGCAGATAATTTCTTTGTTTCTTTTTATTATATTTTATATTTTTGTTAAGATTATATATATTGTATTTTAGATTATTTTTATAAAGAAAAAATAATATAAATTTCTCACTTTAATTAGAGACGGAGCAAGAAATTAACATAAGGAAGCAAAAATCAAAATAGAAACATAAAGGGGACAAAATTTCTAATTAAAAGGACACAAATATGAATATTTCAAAGTCAACAGGGGTTGATCCAAATGGGTTCATTCTCACAACAATGACCTGGATTCAAATCTCACTTGGAGTACGTGTGTAAAAATTAAAAAAAAAAAATCAAAAAATATATATAAGAACAAGAAAATTTCAAAATTTAAGAGAACCCGGGCCAAGATTTAGGAGGACGCCGGCGCCGCCCCTAGCTCTGTCCCTGATTTCAATAAATTTTAGTAAATTGGTAGTAAAAAAAATCCCTCATTTTATGCCAGTTAGTATGTCACCTGAGATTTTTTGTCGAGTTTGTAATTTTCGAATCAAGATTGAACTAAAATTATAAATATTTCAAATTTACATGACAAAACTAAAAATACGGCATGGAATAAGATTAATATCCGAAAATAGGTAAGTTATAGAATGAATCTTACAAATTTGTCTTAATATAGATTATATATCATTATCATTTTTTATTTTTTTAAACAATAAAAAAATTACTAATTCAAGATTATAATTATTTTGATTTTTTAAGTGATTCTTACAAATTTTCCAGTACCATTAGTCGATGATTGAATATAGAATTTTATGCTCCGAATTTGATGTTCTGACATAAGAATTATCTGCTTGGTGGGCCTGGATTCCAAATAAACTTTGTAGCTGAAGCCTGAAAGGGTGGGCTACAACATAAATAAAAGTTCATGGGGAATAATGCCATAACATCAATAATATATATATATATATATAAACTATAAGTTAGTTTTGGGACTGATTCAGGTTGATTTGGTATGAGTATTTTGTGGCTCTAAATATCAGCTTAATATCCATGGTAAATTATTAAAATCCTTAAGCAAATTTGATTATTTTATAAAATAGAGATTAATATACATATACATATACATATATATATATATATATATATATATATTATAATTTATATTTACTAAAATGAATATAAGTTTAAAATATGACTAATAAAATCAAGTGGTTTTAAGTTAATAAAGTTACATGATTGATAAAATAATAAATAAAAAATACTTAAATAAGGGAGGATGAATAAACTTGAGCAGAAATAAAAAAGATAAAAGAGAAATTAAGAAAGTAAATATAAATAATAAAACAAGAGAAGCTAGAAAGGAGATAAAAGAAATAATGGGTTGATCAAAAATAAAAATCTTTATTGTTTAATAATGAGAAAAATACAATTTTAGCTCCTCACGGTGTAAAGATGGTAATGTGGGTACTAATTTTCACTAAATACAAAAAGTTGTTGATATTGGAAAATTTTAGTTCAAATCTGAATAGATTTAGATTTAATCAATCATAATAGTAAGTGTATACACTTTGAGTATATATGCTGTTAGTGGGACCCGCACTTATGTTTTAGGCGATATGCTACTATGCTCCAACCATTTAGGATTCATTATGATCCTATTGATTCGATCGAATCCAACCAATTAATTAAAAAGGTAAGAGAGTGTTTGATAGGTGAGATTAGTTTTTTTTATTTAATTTGAGTTAATTTATTTTGGGCTTTTTAACTCAAATTAAGCATGATTAAGTTATCTCAATCTACTGTTTGATATATGTAATTTGGTAGAAGCTAACTTACTAATAGGAGCACAACTTTCTAATTGATACGATAGATTAAAGTGTTCTTAATATATTTTTACATTTTGCCCTTTTTTCTATAATTACAATTTTTATTCAAATAAAAAAATAATATATATATCTATACTATAATATATTTGATAACTATGTTTGACTTTTTGTTGTATATTTTGATGAGGTGGAATTTTGTGGTTTTTTTGAAGTTTTTTAATTAGATAGAAAAAATATGATTTGCTTATCTTTATTTTATATATTATTTTTTTAATAAGTTAAAAAAAGTAGTAACTAAGGAAAATAATTAATTTGGCAAGTTTGACTGAATGAAATTAATTTTGATATTTCTACTAATTAAGTAAGGTTAATATTATATGCAAGTCTTTGATATTTCTATATATTTATTAAATTAATTTTAATGGCTAATTACTTGAATCACATATATAATTTCTATAAAAAATCACTACAATTTTAAATTTAAATTGAAACATTACAAATAAAAAGAATTAATTAAGTTTCTTAATTTACTCCATCAAATTAATTAATTTTTTTAAATCTAAAATTAATAGTTAATATAATTGACACAAATTAATTAAATTACTCCATCAAATTAATTAAATTTTTAAAATTTAAAATTAATACTTAATAAATTTATATCTATATCTATATTATTATATATTTGATAACAATATTTGACTTTAATTGTGCAATTTTGATCAAATATTTTTTTTTTTTGACATAATTTTATTACTAATTATTTTATGTGTTGTAAATTGATATTTATTTATCCTAATTATCCATTATTACTATGAATATAATTAATCCCTTAATTTTACCTAAATCATTTGAAAAAACAAAAAGGAAATTATATGCAGGATCATTCCAAACTGTGGTAATTAAATTAAATGAATTAAAATTTTGATATATTAAAATATGGAATACGAACTAAATGCTATACTATTTATTTATTTGAAAATTTAATTCATTTAATTTCAAATTCTTTTAATTAATTAAAAAAATTATTGTTAATTTATTTATTTGGAATTCATGATTTATATATCTATCTATACTATAATATATTGGAAGGGTGTATTTAATTAAATTGATTCAACTTTGATTGACTACTTTTTTCTCCTTTTTTAGATTTCTTTATTCTTTGAAAATTGTCGATTAACTTTCCAAAATATTTGATATTTTGAAAACTTTAATTAGTTACCAAATTATATTAATTTACTTATTAATATCATAAATTTAGGAAATGTCCACCTAAATACATAATTTATAATCTTTTAGGAATTTGATTATTTAACAAATCACATTAATCGATTTGTTAATCTAATAAATTTAGTAATTTCCGATTAACAATGTTTTATTTATATCAAAAATATTAATTGATTTGCACGTGATTTTGAAATCTCTTCATCAATGGATTGATTGCAATTAACTAGAAATAAACTCTAATTAATATCATAAAAATTTAGGAAATGTCCAACTAAATACATAATTTATAATCTTTTAGCACGTTGATTATTTAACAAATCACATTAATTGCTTTGTTAATCTAATAAATTTAGGTAATATAATTTCCAATTAACAATATCTATATCTATCTATACTATAATATATAACAATGATATATATATATATATACTAGACTATATATAATATAACAATGATGTCCATTGATTCGATTGCGTCAATTTTGATCAAATTTTAATTTTTTATAATATAGAATTTTTTTTAATTGAATAATAATTTTAAATGAGATTAATATTAAATAAGTAATTTATTTAATTTTCAAAATATAATACAAATTATGTGAAGTGGCGTCATTTAAATTATGATACAATTTTCATTCAAAACTATTACAATTTTAAATTTAAAGTCAAACCTTTCAAAAATAAAGTGTATTAATTAGGTGGCTTAAATTACTCGAGCAAATCAATTTAATATGGGATAATTACAGTTTTGGTTATCCAACTATACAACTTATTCTCTTTTAGTCCCCCACTTTTCAATGTTACAATAATGGTCATTGAACTACCGTTTTTTTTACACATTTGGTCCCACCGTCAGTTTTGCCGTTAAATGAAACGGAAAACTAATTTTTGGCGAATTTTGGCGCCGTTTTTTCGGTCTTCCATCATTTCTTCCACCTACAATGCATCCCCCTTTCTTGTATCCCAGAAACATAAATACAAACATCTCAGAAAATGATTGTATTCTTGCGTTGCTTGATTTGTTTAGCACATTTCCAGGATCCCAGATTTGCAGCAGGCCAAGATGAATGTCAGCCCACAAGTTGCACCCCCTCAGGCCCGATTATCCGCTTCCCTTTCCGGCTACGAGGCCGTCAGCCTGAAAATTGCGGCTACCCAAACTTTGATCTTTCATGCAATTCCAACAACAATACCGAATTTGAGTTCCAATTCCCGGTTCAGGCCTCAGCCCGAAACATTATCCTCCCTATAACAGCAAAAGCTACAGTTCAAGAAATCGACTACAGAGCACAGGTTATTTGGGTCAGTGTTTTCAACTGTTCTTGTTTTCCTAACAGGGTTCCTGAAGTCAACTCCTCTGCATCTCCTTTCCAAATGCACTATGGGTACAACGCAGGAAGCGATGGGTACACCCTTTTCAATTGCTCTGGAAGGCCTGGAAATCGATACTCTCCGAGGCCGATCAGTTATCTTCGACACGGGCAGTTCCAAGTCTATGTATATGAGTCGTATTACTCGATTACAGAGTTGTCGATTCCCAATTGTGTTAAGATGTACAATATCTCTGACATTTCAGAGGTGGTTTTCGACGGCCCAAGGAGTATTTTGACGATGAAACTCAATTGCATTGGTCATAACCATTTTGTGGGAGCTGTGAAGAAAGGGGGATGCATTGTAGGTGGAAGAAATGAGAGAAGACGGAAAAAAAGGCACCAAAATTCGCCAGAAATTAGTTTTCCGTTTCATTTCACGGCAAAACTGACGGCGGGACCAAATGTGTAAAAAAAGCGGTAGTTCAGTTACCATTATTGTAACATTGGAAAGTGGGGGACTAAAAGAGAATAAGTTGTATAGTTGGATGACCAAAACTGTAATTATCCCATTTAATATCTTTCACTAATGAATAAATATTATCTACCAAAATAAATTGGATGTATATAAAAACCACTTTCTAACTAGCTTTCATCCTCTCCCTCTCTACTTTACGTCTCTACAAATTATTTTTTTCGGGTGAACAAAGGAGCCAAAAGGCATGTGTAAACACGTTTCATTCTATTCTTTTGATTTCTTTTTCGCATTTTCAATTTTATTGTTTTTTTAATCTTTGTTGATTATTATTTTAGTTCATAACCTCTTTAAAAAATTATGTTTATTTATTATTTTGATTATATTTTAATGTTTGTTTATTTAAATCGGATTGTTTATAGTGTTTTACATTTGTTTTGTTGCAATAGTTGATTTGTTGACTATTTTTTAATATTTTTATATTATTGTTGTTTTCACACTTTTATATTTTGTTTGTCATTTTTGTTTATATTTTATTGTCATGTTGTTCTAATAGAATTTGTTGATTTGTTGCCAGGTTCGCACATCAATTTCTTATCCTTGGAATGCATGTTCAAATCCGTGCGTACTCCAAAAATTGTTGATTTGTTGCTTTTCTCTTGAGGATTTGCGGATTTTTTTCCACTCCATGCATTTTTGTCTGCCTGCTATATATGAGGTGGGGTTCTCGATAATAACCTCTGATCTTTTTGACCTATTTTATTTTTTAAAAAAAAGTATTGATTTATAGACTATTTTTTAATATTTTATTATTATTATTTAAGTTTTATATACATTTTTTTTAATACACGAACTTCGAACTCGAAATATTACCCTAGAGAATGAATCATTAACCACTTGGACTAATCGCGGTTGGGAGATTTTATATACTTTTAGTACTTTGTTTGTTATTTTTGTTTATATTTTATGAAAATTTAAAACTATATATCAACTAATATTTATTAATCTTATACTTTCTCATTTTTTGAATTGATTAAGTTTTTTCTTTTCTATTTTGTATTTTTAATATATCAATTCACATGTTTTAAATGAAAAAATGTATTTTAAAATATCTCTCCCATCCAAGACAAATACAGTGGAGTTAGATTTGAATAATATTTGAAAATCTTTTCATTTTTTCTTTATTCACGTTTCATCAAAATACGAAATCGTTAGAGTTTTATAGTCTTTCATGTTTTATGCTAAATTATTTTTTCATATTTAAACTTCCTTTTATGTTGATTATATCTGAATTATTATAATATTTTTCCCTTTAAATTTATGAAAATTATAATTTTCACTTTGTATCTCTTTAGAATCTATATTATACATTTTAATTAATTATTTATGTCAGCACATTTAGCTTTTTTTAAATTTCTTTGAGATATGTTTTTGTTTTTATATTAGAGGATGAAAAATATTAATGTGTTTTATTTTCTCATAATTTATTTCACTTTATATTTTTATGTATATAATTTTTTTATAATTTTTATTTCTTTTTTAAGTAAATGCATAAACATTTTATATTTAACTTATTTTTTATTTTGTTTTTTACTTATTTGTTTTGATTTTTTTCGTATTAGTTTTTTAGTTGTTATAGTATTATTTGTTTACTTCTCTGTATTATATACTTGAAATATTCCGAACTTAGATAATTATAATATATAATAGTTATTTTATTATTGGCATATATATATATATATATATATATATATGTGTGTGTGTGTGTGTGTGTTTAGTTATATTTTTATAATACATGTCACCTTTATTTTATTTAATTTTAAAAATAATATCAATTAAATAAGTTTGTTTGTACACATCATTCTTAATTACGTACTTACAATATTATAAATTTATTTTAATTTTATATAAAATTAGAAAATTTAATTTTATAACAACTTATAAATTATGATTATCATTTTATTAATTAAAATATTACATTTAAAATTCAACTTATTTTTTCAGAAGTTTTTTTTTTTTTTTTTTTTTTTTTTTTTTTTTTTTGTCTCAAAAATTAAGTTTTATTTTCTTACCTCCGTGCATAGCACGGGAATTACGCTAGTATATATATATATGTAAACGATTCAATAGAAAAATTTATCATAACACCTATAAAATAGAAAATAAAGATTTATCATTATATCGATTTGCTGAGAGCGAAGAAAAATACATTATCTTTAGATCGTAGAGAATGAAGAATCTCACCACAAAAAAATCTTTAGAACTGAGGATTCTGAAAAATCTCAATACAGAAAAATCTTAGAATTGAGAATTCTGAAAAATCTCAAATAATATCTAAAAAATAGGAATTGTTCATGCAACTAGTGGAGATAAAATTGAGAAATAAAGATGAGAATAATGTGTTGAAAAAGTAATCTCATTTAATCACACCCCCCTTGTCGTGATTAAAAATTGGACTTAATCTGTGAAAAAGAGGGTTACGCGCGGGCTCAGAGATTCACGCGCTTGGCCCGAAATTTATAATCTCTACTAACTAAC
Organism: Lantana camara; assembly: GCA_037501455.1. Taxonomy (NCBI): domain Eukaryota; kingdom Viridiplantae; phylum Streptophyta; class Magnoliopsida; order Lamiales; family Verbenaceae; genus Lantana; species Lantana camara. Next base: position 19,363,000 of record CM074855.1, on the reverse strand, counting down.
AGAAAATCAAGTAATATTAAAACCGATAAAATAACCTAATCTCACCTATCTAACACTTTCTAAGTATATTACGCTTGCAGTTTGATTTGTCATTTTTTCTAAACCTATCACAGAACAACCGTAAAATATTCACGCCTTGTTACATTGATTTGATTGAATCAGACTCGAATTAGAATTTTCCATAATTATAAATATAAAAACTTAGAACTACGTACAATGCGAAAATAAAACAGGACTCGGTCACACACAGTGGCACACTGTTCAAACCCGCACATAATCATTTTATATATTTTTTTTGGTGGGAACATAATCATTTTATATGACTTAAAGAGTAATGCGATATTTAAAATGAATAGTTAAATACCAATTGAGATTTATTTTAAAAAAAAAAAAAAGAACTTGATCAATTTCAAATTAACCCTCAAAATTCAGTTAGAAACTTCATGCTAATCCAATTTACAAGTGGCATCACGGGGACAATCGCATCTACACATGTTCATACATTGCCTTCAACCTGCAAGAAGAAAAGTTCTCGGCCAAGGTCCGATCAAGTCTGCTGATATAGATAAAATTCCCACGCATAATATGAAGATAAAAGAGCCTGCTAGGCGGAGAGTTGAGCTTATGCAGATGCCCAAAATTCCCGCAAGTGACCAGGTCGTAAGCCCACTGAGGCAGAGCAAAGATAACCAAGCTGCAACCATTTATAAGAATTATATCTCCATGTGTATAAGGAAGAAAACAGTAAGAGTACTTCCCTTGAGATGGCAAGTTCCTCTGACCAGAGAGCAATCCCACGCCAAAGTCATTAATGATACCCTGCTTATAAAGGAAAGAATCCAAATCTACAGAAACCAAATTAGGGGGCAACTCTGCATAAGCACAGAAAGAAATGTAATAATGAGGACTCATGATTATAGACGAAAACTAGGGAGTTCCCATTTATCCACCATAATGAAACCTTTTACCTCGTTCAGCATTGCCTCTTGTGGATAATCCCAATCTGTCTGAGTATCCGCACCTCTAGTCGCGAGATAATCTGCAAGAGCATTCCCTTCTCGATAAATATGTGTCATCTTGACGGCCATGTTCTTAGCGTGAATCCTAAACTCTTGAATAAGCTGGTTTGTAGTGATATCCCCGGCTTTACCCCGTTTAATAATAGCCATGATCGCTTGGACGTCAACTTCAATCCAGAGTCTGGGACACCTCATGCGTGCAGCAATTTGAACCCCTCTGACCAACGCCCTGAGCTCAGCGACCGTGTTAGAGGCCGTACCAATTCCGCAACTGAAAGCATTGATAACTGTACCCTCTTCATTGCGAATGACACCCCCCCCCCCCCAGCAGGGCCTGGGTTACCCCGAGAGGCCCCATCCGTATTCAGCTTGAGGCATCTGTGTTGGGGCCGTTTCCAAATGATTCTTTTACAGGTCTTATCCGGAAGTTTTTTGAGGCGAACACCAAACTCTCTCGCCATTCTGATATCTCCTCTCCAGGCCATACGGTTCATCCACCTCGTCTTTCCCCAATTAAAGATACGATCTTTGACACCCCGGATGATGTTATAAACTGTAACACCCGAGCGTAAGGTGTCACATCCCCCACACCGAGACCCGACCCGAATATGAAATGGACGATCCATACCCGAGCCAAATCACGACGAACGGGGACATACACACACTCTATGCTAGGTGGGACTAACCCTTGAACCATAAAATCAGAGTAATTACATATGCGGAAGCAATAACTAGCCATAATATAAATAATGGTCATTCAAGCTCCAAAATAATCCATATACATCATTAATGGCCGTCACGGCTCAAAACAAGTATGCTCCATAAAGATATTCATATACAATGATCAAAAGTGCAATATGAGTGTAAGACCAAATTACAAGGGTAAAAGCAAATGCAAGACCTATGACTCGAAATCCCGCCTAGCTCCCTTGACACCTGCACCAAACAACTGAAAGCCAAACGGGTTCAGTCCAAAAGGGACTGGTGGGTATAAAAGCAGGGCATAATATAATATACGATAATATTTAAACAATCACATGCGAGCTATAATCCCAAGTGAGGTTTTAAAGAATTTCCCAAGTGGGTGAATAGAAATCATCAAAAGGGATTATAACGATTCATTAACATTAGGTCATTAATGGCCCGGCGAGTGGGCGTGCATTATCTCCAACCAACACCTCGTGTAATTCATTAACATTCATTCATTCATTCATTTCATGCATTTCAATCTTTCGTGCGCATTCAATAACATTTACACCTTCTTCCTCCGGGTTGGTGGCGGGTTTGCAAGGCCCATCCACCCATTCATTGACCAAAAGGGGAACATGACTCCCCAGATGGCACTCAACGTCCATTCCTCGCTAACTCCTAACGAGGTCCGGTTACGCCGTTCATTGGTGGGACTAGTGTGAGGGATCGCCGTCAGCCCTTGCCTCCTCGGGTCACCACTCACACCAAGTCCCTGGGCCCCATTCATTGTGAACATTCATTCATTCTCGCCAAAACATTAGGTAGGATTCAAGAAATAAGGGCTTTACGTTTGCAATCATTTACTCGAGAAAACGACTCTATATACATATAATAGTTTTTAGCTGAAATCTTTACACGTTGAGGTATATAGGGTCATTTATCTAATAGTAGAGAAATCCACCTTAAACGGCAACAACGAGAACACACGAGCCTCACAGACCGGCCTCGTCTCCAACGGACTCAAAATCTGTGCAAGAAAGGTGAAGTGAGACTCAATATGACCAAATAAGACACTCGGCAATGAAATGATTATGATATGAATGTATAAGAGATGCTATAATGTAATGAACACGTTCATGTGCACTATTAAAGTCTTAAAGACATATAAACATTCAATTCATTCATTTAATGAAGCATTCGTATTCAAACGAGTTCATATCCTTCACATTTCACGTCAAAGGAAATTTAAATTATATAATCAAGTCGTTCAATCTTTCATTCGAATTCATAATTTCACGTTTCCAATCAATTCAATTCAAGAAATTCAAATAGGAGCATAGCACGTATTAAATCACATTTAAAATTAGAAAATAACAATTAAACACATTCAATTTAAAATTAGAAATTAAATCAAACATGAAATAGGTAACAATTAAATTCTATATTTCAATTAAATCCAATAACAATTAATATTTAATAAACATATATAAATATATATATATATAACACATGCATGCAAAATTCTATTTAATTACATATATATATATTCATGCATACGTAATGTACATGCATGCAATTAATTACATATATATACATATATGTGCATGAAATCAATTAAGTAGTATATATATATATATATATATAGGCAAACGTACCAACAACCATAATAACATTCATGCAAGCATTCTCATGCAGGAAGAAAAGGAAACAAGCAGCAGCAGCTTCTCACAGAAAAATTGCAGTAGCAGTTTACGTACGCATCAACACAAATATGCAGGAGAAATTACAAGGTGACACCCCCGTGTCACCCCTAAAGAACAAACCGAGACACCCCCGTGTCTCGGTACAGCAATTCCAGACATTCAAGCACCCCCGTTCCACGCTGAAAAGAGACAGAAAGACACCCCCGTGTCTGAACGCAGCAGTTCAACAAGAAACGCAGGTTTCTCCCCTGTTTTTCTGACAGCAAAAGACGCAGCAAGAAGGCAGCAACCAAAGCACGAAATGCAGCAAGAAGAAGGCATGAAATGCAGCACAAAACCAGCCCTAACCATACACAAAACTGACAGCAACAAGAACAAGAATACGAAGCAACTGACAGTAGAAATTTCAGTCTAAAAACAGGGCATAAATCACACGAAAACAAGGTATGAATGCTCTCAATTAATCCTAATCAGTTCAGGTCCTGTAGGCTATCAAATGTGCAGCAAAACAACATAAATTCAATATATAAATCAGTTCCAAAAGAGCACAAACGGTTAAGGCAGTATACGTGACCCTTTCATGAAAATTTCTCAACATGCCATAACTGATATCTCACAAATACCTCAACTACCATGTAATCAATGATCATAAATGAGAAGAGGATGTTAACACAATCAATTTCAGGCTTGGAATCAATCAAATCCATGAAGAAACGAAAGAGATCAACAAAAAGCTCTAAATCTAACTATTTTCTAATTCAGTCAAAAACCTCATGAAACCATGATCAAATTTGGGGATGAATGAATGAAAATGACTCATATTGAATATACATAGCATATCCAAGCTTACCTTGTGGATTAATGGAGGTTTGGAAGGAGATTTGAGCTTGAATCTCTTGGTAGGGCTTGAGCTACTGGAAAAACTGGGAAGCAGATGATGTTTGGGATATTTTCAGCAAGTGGTAAGGGTTATCTCGGTTTGGGGGGTTTATGGCTGAATAAAGGGTTGAGTTAGGGTTCCATAGAGTCTAACCATGGTTAATTTGGTCAACAAATGAATAAGTTATGGTCATTTTAGTGCATCAAGGTCAGTTTGGTTGCCGTTTCGTTTTTCGGTTGGATTTCGGAGGTTCAAATGTCGTTAGAAAAATATAAGGCTAAGTTCAGTAAACTCGAATTTTCGTTACGAGTTTAGCGAAGTTGACGGAACTGAATCCGAGTTCCCGAGCTCAAGATATTAAATACGGAACCAAGGGTGCGCTAATTGCTCGTTAGCCCCCGACTTGGATTCTAAAATTCAAATTAAATCCGAAACACATGCAAATGAATCCGAAAATACAAAACGAACAAATATTTATATACAAGACACGTATAAGTTCAACATATTAAATTCGTACGAAATTCCGGTATCAATTCAAATAGAAACGAAGCACGTAAATGTGACTCATATGCAATGTAACAATAAAATTAACAATATTACAAATAATATACTATAAATACGTATATAATATTTTATAATTAATAAGGCATGCATGCGTATATATATAATTTATAATACATGCATGCATATATAATTTATAAATATGAAATGCATGCATTAATTATATTCATGCACACGTACACAAATAATATATATAAATATATTATATAAATATATATTTGATATTAATAATATTAAAGTAAAATAATTAACATTTAATACATATAAAATAAAATTAAATATATAAAATACGTATAAGTAATTATTTCGCGCAATTAAGGAGCACACAAATTATTCACATAAATTCAAATTCAAATATTGCATATATTTCAATTAATCACTTATTTAACAATTAAACAATGAAATTTAATTATAGAAAACACTAAAAACCAATTAATTTGCGCAAATTAGTAAACACATATGTCATTTTAAAATACTGAAAAGGTGGGGCGTTACAAACTCACCCCCTTAAAAAGAATCCGTCCTCGGATTCACTAAATCGATCGAACAACCAATGAGAGATTCCCCGTCTCTCACAAGCGACACGGAGAGAGCCCCGTCTCTCACAAACAACACGGAGAGTGCCCCATCTCTCACAAACAACAATGAGAGAACCCCGTCTCTCGCAAGCAAAGAGAGCACCCCGTCTCTCAAGCAAAAATAAGAGAATCCCCGTCTCTTACACACAACGAGAGCATCCCGTCTCTCAAATAAAAATAAGAGAATCCCCGTCTCTTACACACAATGAGAGCACCCCGTCTCTCAAACAAAATAAACAAACAACAAACAAACAAAAATAAAGCAAGAAAGTTTCCAATACTCCCTAGCAACTCACGCAAGATCATAATTAAAATCACATAAGGCACTCGAAGCAAGTAACAAATATCGTTCACGTTAACTATCAAATACTCCAATCAAATTGGACAAGGTAAGAAATCAAAGCACATAACATAGAAATTCTTCGAATTAAACTTGCATGAATGCATGTATCATGGATGCTACAAGTACCGTTCACCGTCGTTGCGTAGTTTAGGGCTACGAGTTTGTTATCCCCTGTATGATCTGCCCCGAGAGTGAGCTCAGCATTTACCTTGTCTTTAATTTCTTCATTGTAACCCGGTGAAGCCATGATAAATCCTCTTCGATCTTTAATCATTTCCCATAATCTTCATTCGATCAAACCAACTCTTAATACCCGAGCTTTGATCCCCCGTCTACTGTTAGATCACCCATCCCGAAACTAAATCCAATGCTATTTTCCTTACAACTCATGGAATCAAGCTTCATTGACAATATACTTTTCCATGATAATTTGAATCGGTTTCCTCTTGACAATTCAATTTAGAAATTTTCCCCTAGCTCCTTCATAACTCTTTTGTCTTCAACTCGACTTACATACACAAAACAAATCAACGATCTATCTTCCCCATTCCTCGTGAAAATCTTCAGCCCGAATCTAGTGATCTAGCTCCCATTTTACTGATCATCCCATAAAGTTATCTTATTCATCTCCGCCCGCCAACATAAAAAAAAAAATCTCCAAATTTTCCTTAATTACACTTCTGTTATTTTTAGTCCTTCAGCTCCGACCTCAAGTTTTGAATTTGCCTCCTGGTCATGCTCACCCCCTTAAAAATTTTATCGCCGTACATCGAACTCCATCGAACCTTCTTTCCTCGGAATTCCTGATGGAAGTTTTATTGGGAGGGCTTTAATGACATAGCAACCCATAGTCTTAGCTTTTCCACTTCTCCTCTACCGCTGTTAATATTCAAACCCCTTTTCTTCATTCTTGTTCGATCCGGGCACTCCAAAGCCAACTCCGGTTGTATTTTTCCTTCTGAAACTTCCTTTCCACCAACCTATCCTTAAAACGCCCCACAATCAACTCTAATCTCACTTCTCTTTATGAATTCTCGATTCCATTAACCTATCCCTTACTTGAAATTCTTTATTTTCCCGACGTCACCTTCCTTGTAACGTACCATCCCATTATTTCTTTTCTTCTTAACTTAGATGTGACCCCGATCGAAGAAATACTCGATAAGTGGGGTGAAAGAACTTCCTATCAAATAGACACTAGAATGCATGTCGGGTTAAAATGATAATGCACGTGGCATACTTGAAATAATTAAATATGCCGCACAATAAAGCAACAAAATCAGATAGGAATGCACGTACAAACATAAGTAAGGAAATTAATAATTTGATTTGAAATATGATGCACGTGCCATGAATGTTTTGGAACCTGTCACCAATATAGTAAGCTGTTAGCGCGGTAGCTTTTCCTCGTTCCTCTAATCACGAGGTTATTTTGACTTGCTAATCATGCCTTGTCTTTCCCACGGTCTTCAAGTTTTCCATGAATCTCTTTGCATCACTCGTATCTTCTACTGTTTGGAATTGAAATTTCACGATCCCTGATTTCTTCGACATCCACTGAATTGGCCTCTGCATTTATTCCCCGAGAATCACTCTTCAACATTGCCCCAAATCTCTTACAAAATTGAACCCTAATGTAATTCTGAACCCTACTTCTCGCCATCACCGTGATCAAGACTCCCGTCCTTGTCCTTTATAAACTTAGATTGACGAATTAGCCTTGTTTTCCGATTGCTTATACCTGAGCGCATGATTTCCTTGCAAAGAGTCTCTCCCCGAGAATAATCCTTCAACCGGTCTTTGCCTTTCTTCAGTGTTCCCATTTGTTGCTCCATATCTTCCAATTCAACTTCTCAACATGACAATTCCGCTTGGATTTGGAAAAACGAACTCAAATCCCGTTCTCAATATCGCCACCTTCCCTATATTTGTATTTACCCAGGTACTTGCCTCTCTCTACTCCCTTCCAGACTCGTTTCCCATCTTAATCGAAATCCAAAGCCCCCAAATCCAACTCTTCCCCGTCTTAACTTCGACAAATTTGATTTCAATTCACTAGGCTTAGTCAGAAGTCCTTCTTTGTCGACCCTTGGTGCACAACTCTTACCGGACTCATTTTATCTTAACTCCTCTTAATTATTGATACCTCTTCAATGATCCAAATCCGGAATCAAAATACCTTCAAGGTTTGTTCACTTCATTCATTAGGTTGAAAGATCCCGTTGCATCCAATCAAAGGCAACCTATATGGCAGAGCCGTATATGTCAATTTTCTAAGTCGTAACCATCTCATAATCAATCCTTATTTCACCAAGTGTCCTTCTACCACCGCATCTCTAAATTCGAACCTCCTATTCCGAATCCTAAGCCTTGAACTCTAGCTCCATCTAGAAAACCTCACATCTCGAATTCTCTACATTCTTCCCGGGTGTATCCCTCCTAGCTTCCATGCCTCAGGAGGAACTAGAAATAGATCGTCTTTATCGTGGAACTTGGCCGTGGTTTGATATTATCTTTATAACCTGTAAATCATAACTCATTTCAATGATATATGTATGCGATTAGTACATGCATATGGCACATATTCAACACGGAAGGCACGGATCCAATATAAAATGCAACAGATAATTCGACAAGATTAAAAAAAGAAAGAGAATTTTATATTCAAGATCGATGCAAAGCACACATTATCACGTAGTTCCTATGCCGAACGACCTAGACTGACCCACACGACACGCGAGCCCGAGTTTTGCAACTCGAGGCTCTGATACCACTTAAGGATGTAACACCCGAGCGCAAGGTGCCACATCCCCCGCACCGAGACCTGACCCGAATATGAAATGGACGATCCATACCCGAGCCAAATCACGACGAACGGGGACATACACACACTCTATGCTAGGCGGGACTAACCCTTGAACCATAAAATCAGAGTAATTACATATGCGGAAGCAATAACTAGCCATAATATAAATAATGGTCATTCAAGCTCCAAAATAATCCATATACATCATTAATGGCCGTCACGGCTCAAAACAAGTACGCTCCATAAAGATATTCATATACAATGATCAAAAGTACAATATGAGTGTAAGACCAAATTACAAGGGTAAAAGCAAATGCAAGACCTATGACTCGAAATCCCGCCTAGCTCCCTTGACACCTGCACCAAACAACTGAAAGCCAAACGGGTTCAGTCCAAAAGGGACTGGTGGGTATAAAAGCAGGGCATAATATAATATACGACAATATTTAAACAATCACATGTGAGCTATAATCCCAAGTGAGGTTTTAAAGAATTTCCCATGTGGGTGAATAGAAATCATCAAAAGGGATTATAGCGATTCATTAACATTAGGTCATTAATGGCTCGGTGAGTGGGCGTGCATTATCTCCAACCAACACCTCGTGTAATTCATTAACATTCATTCATTCATTCATTTCATGCATTTCAATCTTTCGTACGCATTCAATAATATTTACACCTTCTTCCTCCGGGTTGGTGGCGGGTTTGCAAGGCCCATCCACCCATTCATTGACCAAAAGGGGAACATGACTCCCCAGATAGCACTCAGCGTCCATTCCTCGCTAACTCCTAACGAGGTCTGGTTACGCTGTTCATTGGTGGGACTAGTGTGAGGGATCGCCGTCAGCCCTTGCCTCCTCGGGTCACCACTCACACCAAGTCCCTGGGCCCCTTTCATTGTGAACATTCATTCATTCTCGCCAAAACATTAGGTAGGATTCAAGAAATAAGGGTTTTACGTTTGCAATCATTTACTCGAGAAAACGACTCTATATACATATAATAGTTTTTAGCTGAAATCTTTACACGTTGAGGTATATAGGGTCATTTATCTAATAGTAGAGAAACCCACCTTAAACGGAAACAAGGAGAACACACAAGCCTCACAGACCGGCCTCGTCTCCAACGGACTCAAAATCTGTGCAAGAAAGGTGAAGTGAGACTCAATATGACCAAATAAGACGCTCGGCAATGAAATGATTATGATATGAATGTATAAGAGATGCTATAATGTAATGAACACGTTTATGTGCACTATTAAAGTCTTAAAGACATATAAACATTCAATTCATTCATTTAATGAAGCATTCGTATTCAAACGAGTTCATATCCTTCACATTTCACGTCAAAGGAAATTTAAATTATATAATCAAGTCGTTCAATCTTTCATTCGAATTCATAATTTCACGTTTCCAATCAATTCAATTCAAGAAATTCAAATAGGAGCATAGCACGTATTAAATCACATTTAAAATTAGAAAATAACAATTAAACACATTCAATTTAAAATTAGAAATTAAATCAAACATGAAATAGGTAACAATTAAATTCTATATTTCAATTAAATCCAATAACAATTAATATTTAATAAACATATATAAATATATATATATATAACACATGCATGCAAAATTCTATTTAATTACATATATATATTCATGCATACGTAATGTACATGCATGCAATTAATTACATATATATACATATATGTGCATGAAATCAATTAAGTAGTATATATATATATATAGAGATACGTACCAACAACCATAATAACATTCATGCAAGCATTCTCATGCAGGAAGAAAAGGAAACATGCAGCAGCAACAACTTCTCACAGAAAAATTGCAGTAGCAGTTTACGTACGCATCAACACAAATATGCAGGAGAAATTACAAGGTGACACCCCCGTGTCACCCCTAAAGAACAAACCGAGACACCCCCGTGTCTCGGTACAGCAATTCCAGACATTCAAGCACCCCCGTTCCACGCTGAAAAGAGACAGAAAGACACCCCCGTGTCTGAACGCAGCAGTTCAACAAAAAACGCAGGTTTCTCCCCTGTTTTTCTGACAGCAAAAGACGCAGCAAGAAGGCAGCAACCAAAGCACGAAATGCAGCAAGAAGAAGGCATGAAATGCAGCACAAAACCAGCCCTAACCATACACAAAACTGACAGCAACAAGAACAAGAATACGCAGCAACTGACAGTAGAAGTTTCAGTCTAAAAACAGGGCATAAATCACATGAAAACAGGGTATGAATGCTCTCAATTAATCCTAATCAGTTCAGGTCATGTAGGCTATCAAATGTGCAGCAAAACAACACAAATTCAATGTATAAATCAGTTCCAAAAGAGCACAAACGGTTAAGGCAGTATACGTGACCCTTTCATGAAAATTTCTCAACATGCCATAACTGATATCTCACAAATACCTCAACTACCATGTAATCAATGATCATAAATGAGAAGAGGATGTTAACACAATCAATTTTAGGCTTGGAATCAATCAAATCCATGAAGAAACGAAAGAGATCAACAAAAAGCTCTAAATCTAACTATTTTCTAATTCAGTCAAAAACCTCATGAAACCATGATCAAATTTGGGTATGAATGAATTAAAATGACTCATATTGAATGTACATAACATATCCAAGCTTACCTTGTGGATTAATGGAGGTTTGGAAGGAGATTTGAGCTTGAATCTCTTGGTAGGGCTTGAGCTACGGGAATAACTGGGAAGCAGATGATGTTTGGGATATTTTCAGCAAGTGGGAAGGGTTATCTCGGTTTGGAGGGTTTATGGCTGAATAAAGGGTTGAGTTAGGGTTCCATAGAGTCTAACCATGGTTAATTTGGTCAACAAATGAATAAGTTATGGTCATTTTAGTGCATCAAGGTCAGTTTGGTCGCTGTTTCGTTTTTCGGTTGGATTTCGGAGGTTCAAATGAAGTTAGAAAAATATAAGGTTAAGTTCAGTAAACTCGAATTTTCGTTATGAGTTCAGCGAAGTTGACGGAACTCGAATCCGAGTTCCCGAGCTCAAGATATTAAATACGGAACCAAGGGTGCGCTAATTGCTCGTTAGCCCCCGACTTGGATTCCAAAATTCAAATTAAATCCGAAACACATGCAAATGAATCCGAAAATACGAAACGAACAAATATTTATATACAAGACACGTATAAGTTCAACATATTAAATTCGTACGAAATTTCGGTATCAATTCAAATAGAAACGAAGCACGTAAATGTGACTCATACGCAATGTAACAATAAAATTAACAATATTACAAATAATATACTATAAATACGTATATAATATTTTATAATTAATAAGGCATGCATGCGTATATATATAATTTATAATACATGCATGCATATATAATTTATAAATATGAAATGCATGCATTAATTATATTCATGCACACGTACACAAATAATATATATAAATATATTATATAAATATATATTTGATATTAATATTATTAAAGTAAAATAATTAACATTTAATACATATAAAATAAAATTAAATATATAAAACACGTATAAGTAATTATTTCGTGCAATTAGGGAGCACACAAATTATTCACATAAATTCAAATTCAAATATTGCATATATTTCAATTAATCACTTATTTAACAATTAAACAATGAAATTTAATTATAGAAAACACTAAAAACTAATTAATTTGCGCAAATTAGTAAACACATATGTCATTTTAAAATACTGAAAAGTTGGGGCGTTACATAAACAGAGACTTGAAGTCCTTTGTGTTTAGCTCTGTTCCGTTCCACCACAATGTACCAAAGAATAAGGAGCGGCACAATGCATCTAATATGTCCCTTACCTCCAGAGATAGAAGACGATATCCAGTTCTGAATTCTCATAGCAGGGGCTGTTTCGCCACTCATGTTAATTCCAAAAACCTCCGAAAAGTGGTCCCAAACCTTCTTTGCTTTATCACTTGATATGAACAGGTGATCCCGACTCTCGGAATCGCAACAGCACTGGCATTTAGAAGGGAAAGTGATGCCTTTTCAGTGCAATCTTTCATCAACGGGGATCCAGTCGTGTATCAGTCGCCAAATAAAGATCATTATGGTTGGCGTCAGGTCGGCACGCCAAATAACGCGGAGGAGGTTGGATGTTTCCCGCTTTTGTCTAATCGAATGCCAAGCTGATTTGAGGGAGAAAGTTCCCTCTTTGTTGAGAGTCCAGATTGCCTTGTCCTGTAGGGAGTTCTCGCACGGGATCGTAAGGATTTTGCCGGCCATCTCACTTCCCACGGCTTCGTTCAATTTATTCGTGTCCCAATCTCCATTAATCCAAAATTCATTGACCTTAGCGGAAGCATCGGTATTTCCTACGTGTAGAGGCTTCATCAATTCTCCCGGCCAATTGTCATGCCAGAAAGAAATATTTCCACGTCCTATGGACCAATATATACCTTTTTCTGCTTGAGCTCTTACCCCGCAGATTCTCCTCCATACCGGTGAATGGTTGCGTTTTGCCTCAGCTGTGGTGGGGTGGGTGTCATGGCAATATTTTTCCCGCATAAAGATAGCCCAAAGAGCATTGCTCGTTCTCAGTCTCCACCAGAGTTTATGCGTAAAAACTGCAATAATATCCTCCATGCTACGTGATCCCAAACCTCCTTCTTCATAAGGATAACAAAGCCTATTCCAAGTCGCCCAGTGAACTCTTTTACGCTCGCTCGTAGTGCCCCAGAAAAATCTATTAAAAATGATCTCCATAGCGTGAACAACAGACTTGGGCGGGTTGATAATTTGGAGGATGTGCATTAGAATCGAGTAGAGGACCGATTTGATCAATTGAAGGCGCCCTCCATGAGATAATCTGACTGGTTCCCACCCTTGTAGCCTGGCCCTCATTTTGTTAAGGATATCATCAAAGTAGATAATACGACACCGGTCTCTAAAGATCGAGGCACCAACGTAGGTAATAGGGAGAGTATCATGCTTGAAACTGAGAATATCCTTGACCCGATTGGCAGCTCTAATATCTTTGTTACCCACAACAAAAGAACTTTTAGAGCAGTTGATTTTCTGACCTGAAATCCGCTCGTAGCAGTCTAAGATGTCTCTGACCCCATGCAAAGATTGATTCTTGCTATTGGTAAAGACGATAGTGTCATCAGCATAGGCAAGGTGCGAAACATGTATAGTTGATGGGGTACGGAATCTGCATCGCCGGTTATCCAGGAAAAACTTATCAAGCAAGATAGACAGAAAATCAGCAGCAATAATAAAGAGAGAAGGAGATAGAGGGTCTCCCTGCCTCAACCCTCTCGTGGACTTAAAGCAACCGGCAGAGGATCCGTTAATTAGGATCGAGAACCAACAGTTTCCAATGAAATTTCTGACCCACTTAATCCAGGTTTCCGGGAATCCTTTCCATTTCAAGATGGCGTACACAAAGTTCCATTCGATTCGATCATAGGCCTTGGCCATGTCCAACTTAAGTACCACATTCTTATCAGCCCCTCTAGTATCAAGCGAATGTATCATTTCCTGGGCCAGGAGGATGTTATCGCTTATCAATCTCCCTTTCACAAAGCCACTTTGTGCCGGAGCTATCAAATTCGGAAGGACTGAGGCCAGTCTGTTGTTCATGATTTTCGTGAGGATCTTATTCTTGACGTTACAAAGGCTGATGGGCCTGTAATCCGACCAATGGGTGGGGTTATCCTTCTTAGGGATCAGGACAATAGAAGTTGCCGTATAAGCTCTCGGAAGCTCGGTTCCCTAAAAAAAATCCCTGACAGCTTCACAAACGTCCTCCTTGATAATGGGCTAGAAACGTTGGTAGAATGTGGCACCATATCCGTCCGGGCCCGCAGCACTATTTGGGCTTATACTGAAAATTGCCTCACGAATTTCCTCCTCCGTGGGGCTTAAGAGTAAGTACTCCCTATCCTGTGTGGATAAGACTCGCTGAACCATAGACAACTATTGATCCATATCAATGACTTGTCCCTCAGTAGTCAGCAGCTTTTCAAAGTAATCATTGGCCGAGGCCTGGAGGTCTCCCTATTCCGAGATTTCCTCATTTCCCATTTTGATAGATCTGATCATAGTTTTAAACCTCTTCTTCTTTACTAAGCTATGGAAATAACGAGAATTCTGTTCGCCATCTTCGATCCATCGGCAAGCTGCTTTTTATCGCCAATACTCTTCCTCCATGGCAGTAGCTCTATTCCTGATTGCGAGACAACGGTTTAGATTAATCTGATTGGTATCTGATGGGCACGAGTCGAAGCTGATTTCTGCTGCCTCTACGGCTTTCTCTGCCTCAGATACCCTGTCAAAGACATTCCCAAAGACTTCTCGATTCCATATCTTGAGTCGCTGTTTTAACCGGCCGAGTTTGGTGTTCAGTTGCCAAAGTCCTCTAGCGTGCAGCGGCTCATTCCAGTTTCGCTGGACTTCTTCCTCAAATTTCGGATGGCGGATCCACATATTCTGGAAACGAAATGAGGACGGATGTTGCTGCTGAGTGTCTCTTCCAAGAATAAGGATCGGACAGTGATCCGAATCACCCCGAGGGACGTGTTTGGTGTGCATGTTGGGGAGTAAATCAGTCCACGGTTCATTGACCAAAATCCGGTGAAGTCTCTGTTTCATGTTACCTTTCGACCATGTGAAATTGGCTCCTTCGAAACTTGGTTCAATCAACTTACACTCCTGGATCAATCCGTTAAATTCCACCATACCAAGAGAATCTGGGTCATTTCCTCCTTCTCTTTCCTCTGCTTTGGTTATAATATTAAAATCCCCTCCAATCATCCACGGTTCTGCCGGATCATAGTTGCCTTGAATCCATTCCCACATTTCTCTTCTCCCCGGGGTCGTAGACTTTGCATAGACGATCGTAACGATGAGGGGTTTTTTCCACACAGGGTTACTAAGCTTGAGGTGCAAGAATTGGTGGT
The DNA here is from genome assembly GCA_037501455.1 of Lantana camara. NCBI lineage: Eukaryota > Viridiplantae > Streptophyta > Magnoliopsida > Lamiales > Verbenaceae > Lantana > Lantana camara. Next base: position 19,347,468 of record CM074855.1, on the reverse strand, counting down.
TGTCATGGAGGATGTCCACATTAGTGTCCTGTTCACAGAAAAACCAACTATGGTTAGAGATGTTAGAAAATTGTTTAGGGAAATTAAACCTACGAGTAAAATAAACAACGCCAAGAGGGATCATAGGCTCTAAAATGGCCCAAAAATTTAAATTATTTCTAATAATATAATTTTTAAGGATATGTTGGTGGGCTCCTTTACGGAGCCTTCTTATGTTCCAGATTAGGCCTTGTATAATCATGATCGACCCTCATTAGTGCCCGATGCTCTACTCATCCTTTTAGGGGCGTCCTTTTTTTCCTGGTTTTGTTTTTTGATCTTCTTATTAGCAATGTTTTTGGCTGCCTTCGTTTGACTAATGTTGTCCATAGAATTTGCTCGTCTCACCGTTGCCTGTGACTTCTGTGTCTCTCGATCATCATCATCCGGTTCCTCATCAACTTCATTGTTCTGATCAAACTCGTCTTGCTCACTCTCCAACTCAGAGATGTTTCCTGGCTCAGAAACAGTGTTGTCATCCTTCCTATTTTCAATAGGAATTACTATTTTGATGCTGTTAATTTGGACCGCTGAGGCCGACGGTCCGTCTGGAGGATCTACATTACTCCCAGGCTCGGTCATTGTTTCGTTTTCCACCCCAATGCCTTTATCTTGTCCCGCTTCCTGGGGGTCTTCCGCATCTTCTTGGGCCTCAGGCTGAGGTTTTTGGTCCTTTGTGAGGACCCTTCCGAATGACTTTTCAATCCAAGTCTTAGTGCTTTGGCCCCTCTTGTTCTTGTCTTCGGTACCTTTGGGAGCAGGAGCATCGTGCTCCTTTGAGCTTTGTTTTGGTTCGAATTGGCCTTGTTCCTTCTCACCTATTCCCCTTTGTCCCTTTTTTCTTGGATGACCTCCCTTAGGTCCTTGTGTTTTTCTTTTGTTCCAATGTTTTCTGCTCCATGGCATTCTTCCACCTTATGTCCTAACCTGCAGCATCTTGTACAGTAGCTAGGTAGACGTTCATATATTATATCCTGGATTTGAATCCCTCCTGCATATCCCGAAGTAATCTGATGCTTAAGCGGTTTGAGAAGGTCTAATTCCACGCAGACTCTTACGAATTCCGGTCTATTGGCATTGTGCGTCCCGTCATCGCAGCAGAGCGGTTCTCCGATCACCCTTGCGACGTCGTAGATCGCGTCCTCATCAGAAAATTGTGTCCTCATACCTGGAAAACGAATCCAAACAGGTACCACAGAAGATTCTATTTGGGGGTTAAAAGTAGGCGACCACTTAAAAATACGCATAGGAAAGCCATCGAATAGGATAATTTTCCGTAACCATAGTTTGGTGTAATCTTCGTTGCTATTTAACCTGATTAACACATGTTTCATGTTTAACAGCCCTAGCTTAAATTCACCTGAGAGTTCAAGTTCCATAAAGAGTTCATGTAGGCGTTCCATCGAGGGGTAACCATGAGAAAACTTACGTACCAAAGCGTGTTTAAATGGTAGAGATAACCTGGATATTTCTGCATCTGTAAATTGTATGTGAGTGAGGCCGTTTCATTCCGTGACCGTTTCGTATCTCCGTGTCGGGTCAGATCTGTTGAATACGTGAACCCTGTTGCGTTGTGAGGTGGGCCGCGATGCCTGGTTAGGATTCGGTATTGTGGCAGATCGTTTGCCTGACATCAACGCCGAGGCATATGACTTAGCTGCGCCCTGTTGTTCTGTTGTCGCCGGCGGAGCCGGAATTAGTGGGGCCGCGAGCAGCGGCGGTTCTTGCATGGGAGAACCCTAGCGGAGTTGTTAGAGAAGAGGAGAGAGAAGAGAGAACTTGAATTGTAATTTTCTATCCAAATAATACTTTACTACACATGTTCATACATTGTGCGGTCCTGAGAAGACACAAAATTCTGACCTTTTCGGCTGGCCAATGGCGACTTCAATATCCCAAGTTTTTCAACATAACAAGAGGGCAAATTAAATATATTCCTTTTAACTGAAATCTATGGTTCTAAACACCCGTTTTAAGGCCCTAAATTGTCTTAAAATATTGATGTTTGTGCTCTCTGGTAAAGTGTTCAATGATTGTCAATTGATTTACTCGGACATGCACAACGACGGTCAGTATCCACGCGTCTAGACTTCAAACCCCACACTCTCCAAATTTGGTTTCAGACTATATCTGAATTATTATTCTCATTTTCTTAATCCTGGATGTACGTATACCCTATTTATAGCTAAGTTGATCGATATTCAATATTCATACACTGCATGCAATTGCTTCGACAATCATGGCAAAATTTTATATTTTATTCTTCATCTTCTTGTTCTTCTTTCACTTTATGATCATTACGCCGTCGCTGTGTGCGGACGACAAGACGGACAAACAGGCATTACTGGCACTCAAAGCCGCCATCGACGAAGATCCACTCGGTTCGCTCCGTTCATCATTCATGGAACGAAACAACATAATTTTGTGGATGGAATGGTGTCGAATGCAGTAAAAGACACTGCGATAGAGTTATATGGCTAGACCTCACGTCGCGAGGCCTAGTGGGATCCCTCCCGCCTCATTCAGGTAACCTCTCTTTCCTCAGAGCCATCGTTTTACAAAACAACAGCCTTCATGGCCAAATTCCTGAAGAAATTGGGCGCTTGAGGCGACTCGAGTATGCTGAGTTTAGCAATAACTCGTTCAGTGGTGAAATCCCGAGAAACCTTTCTCAATGTAGAAATCTTTATTACCTGATTTTGATTGACAATAATCTTGTGGGAACCATAATCCCTGAGATTGGTTTTCTTGTCAAACTCCAAGCTTTAGGCCTGTCAAGGAATACACTTTCTGGAACTATTCCTCCTTCTATTGAAAACCTCACATCTCTAAACCGACTGTCGTTAGCAAATTGTGGTCTGGAAGGAGAAATTCCAGGGTCCCTCATCCATCTCCAAAACCTCAGATTGCTGCAGTTAGCTGATAACAGATTAACAGGCAGATTTCCATCAAGGCTTTTCAACATTTCCACAATTTTCATCCTTTCCGTGAGATCCAATCAGCTTGAGGGCACCATTCCTCCTGATGGAGCTTTCAATCTTCGTATTGTAAGGAATCTTGATCTTGGGGACAACCTTTTCGCTGGAGAAATTCCAGCTTCTTTATCAAACACTTCGACCCTGGAAGCAATAAACCTGTCTTCCAACAATTTTACAGGCCCGATTCCAAGAAACTTCGAAAGGCTGGAAAATCTTACCTACTTCTTCTTTTCAGAAAATAATTTCCGGGGTGATTTCAGTTTCATTTCTTCTTTGATGAAATGCACCGGGTTGCGAGTTCTCGCGGCAAGTGTTAATCTTCTCAGTGGCTAATTGCCTGATTCCATTGCCAATCTTTCCACCACTCTTGATTACTTTTCATTGGCCAGTAATCAAATACACGGGGAAATTCCTCCGGGCATTGAAAATCTCGTCAACCTAAACTATTTGAATTTAAGAAATAATGCTCTCTTGGGACCGATCCTATCCACCATTGGAAAGCTTGTTAAGCTTCAAGAGCGTAATCTGGAAGCAAACAGATTCACAAGTGAGATACCATCTTCATTGGGTAACTTAACTTTGTTGAACCGTATATTTTTGGGGTACAACGGTATTTTCGGACATATACCTCAGAGTTTCAGCAACTTTCGCAGCTTGTTAGAGTTTGGTCTTTCTCATAATGATCTCAACGGTTCAATCCCCGGAGAAATTTTAAGCCTCTCCTCCATTTCAATTTCTTTCAATCTGTCCTATAATGCATTTACGGGCCCTATTCCATCAGAAGTCGGTCTTTTGAGGAATCTTGAAGACTTGAATTTGTCTAGTAACAGGTTATCAGGAGTTATCCCCGAGTGCATTGAGCAGCTGCGTGAGATTGCAAAGCCTTCGACTCGAGGGAAATTCGTTCCAGGGTGAAATACCAGAAGGTCTAAGTTCTTTAAGGGGTCTTCAAGACTTGGATCTTTCAAGAAACAACTTATCAGGGCCAATCCCAGCTTTTATATCCCAGCTTCAATTGTTGAGTTTGAATCTTTCTTTCAATAGGTTGCAAGGAGAAGTCCCCGTATAGGGAGTTTTCAGAAATAAAAGTGCATTTTCAGTTGATGGAAATAATGACCTCTGTGGAGGTATCTCGGAACCGAAACTACATTCATGGCCATCATCAAATCGAAAAAAGAGACAGATTCCAGGAAAGATCTTGAAGATCATAGTCCCTGTAGCTGTTATCGGAGTTGTTACATCTCTCACCCTTATTGCCTTTCTTTACACATTGTTGTACAAAAGAAGAAGGTCTCGGAGAAGCAGCACTTCAATGCCAACATTTAAGAATGAGGTTATGAGACTTTCCTATGGAGATCTGCTGAAAGCAACAGGTGGATTCTCTTAGGCTAATTTGATTGGTGCCGGAAGATTTGGATCCGCTTACAAAGGTGTTAGAAGAATCGAATAAATCTCGGAAGTGATTTAGTTTCCTTAGATAACTAATTAGCTACCCCTGATTTGTTGGGATCTTGGGCTATTTATCTCTGACTCTGTAATCTTTCTCAGTATCAATGAAATACATTCTAAACCTTAAACTTAAACATGGTATCAGAACAGAGTTTTCGATCCATGAGACTCAGCTAAACATCATCGTCTCTAATCCTTTCTCGAACTAATTAGCCTAGACCAAATACAACAACCAAAAACATGGCAGAAGAATTAGAAATCAAACCAGAACCAACCAACACAGACCTCGCGATCCAAATCGCAAACCTGTCAAAAACCAATACCCAACCAAACCTGTCCAACTTTGACAATCTGTCAATTGGTTTCAAGCTAAACAACGAGAACTATCCCATATGGGCAAGGCTGATGAAGATGGCCATCGTGGGCAGGGGATGCCGCTCACATCTAACCGGTATTCCCAATCCTCCACCCGAAGCAGATCGGGCATATGATCAATGGGATCAAATCGATCAAAACGTATTCACCTGGATTATACAAAATATTGAAGTAAATCTACTGAATAACATCTTACATTATCCGACGGCAAAAGCTCTCTGGGATGGGCTTGCAACCACATATGGAAGTGGCTCAAATCCGCTACAGATATTCGATCTCCACCGACGGGCTAATACACAGAAGCAAGGGCAAGATAGCCTTGAAGACTTCTGGAACAAGCTCCAATCGATATGGACCGGTATCGATCGGAAACAACCGAACCCCATGAAGTGTCCCGAGGACATCACCATCTACAACCAAATCACCCGAGAACACCTCCTTTATCAATTTCTAACTGGAATTGACGAGAAGTTTGACCCCATCAGGAGAGATCTCCTGAAACAGGAGACAAAGCCATCTCCGGAGTCCGCCTACGCCACCATTAGAAGAGAGGCCGCACGTCTACAAATCCTAAACGCAGCGACCGGCGATGACGGCGACCCCAACCCCCATGGAATTGGATCAGGTCTTAGTGCAAGAAGGGAGAAACAGGGGAGGCGCTCAGACTTCACCGGATGACCCGAGAACACCGGCCGAAAACCGTCATCATCGCACGAGGAACGAGAGCAAATCGTGTGTGGGCACTGCGGAAAACCCAGGCACTCTACAGAAGAGTGCTTTGAAGTAGTGGGATACCCCGAGTGGTGGCCGGGAAACAAGAAATCCCTCACCGAAACGGTGAAGAATGGCGGCAACAATAGGCTTGCTAACGCAGTGATTTCCGACAACCAAACAGACGGGAAAGGGGACGAGAGGCAATAAGGCGGTACCGTCGCCGCCGCAGGCATCGACGGATGTGGGGGTGACGCCGGTACGGCGGCAGACGGAACAAGGCGAGCCAACATCGCCATGGTCAGAACCAAGGCTGAAGAAGAAGAAGGCTGCGGCAGAGGTAATGGGTTTGGGGGTAATGACCCAAACCCTAATGTTTTTCCACTTAAGTCTCACAATTTCTCTTTAATTACACAACAGCCCCATAGAATGAGAAATTACACTGGGGCCCCAGACCTCATAATTTCTGACAGACAGGCCCTTTTTACTCAAAGAGTCTCCTAGTGGATAATTGATTGTGGTGCAACGAACACGATGACCTTTGATTCTTCGGACATCCATAAACCGATTGTACCTGAACAATCCTATATTCAAACGACTAATGGAGCCCGGATTGAGGTTGAAAAGGAGGGGGAAATTTCTCTCAACCCGAGGATAAAATTGAAAAACTGTCTCTATGTGCCTTCGTTATCTTGCAAGCTTCTATCTGTTAGTCATCTGACAAGTGAATTAAACTGCACTGTTCTGATATATCCTCGTTTCTGTCTTATACAGGACATTCATACGAAGGAGATAATTGGGCGTGGTACTGAGCGCGATGGACTCTACTACATTGACGAAGTGGATATCCCGTCCAAAGCTCTCTTGACCAAAGGCACCTGTGAGACACAAATTTGGCTCTGGCATCGTCGTCTTGGACACCCTTCTGTTGGGTATCTTCGTTTGTTATTCCCCACTTTATTCCAGAATAATACGCATGTTAATCTCTCTTGTCAAACATGCTTAGTTGCTAAAAGTCATAGGACCACTTTTAAACCCACAAATACTCGGGTTCAGACAGTTTTTTCCTTAGTTCATTCTAATATTTGGGGCCCAGCTCCCGTTACTAGTCATAATCGTTTTCAATACTTTGTGTTATTTATTGATGACTATACTCGGATGACTTGGGTTTACTTTCAGAAACACAAATCTGAAGTTTATGATACCTTTGTAAAATTCTTTAATATGGTCCAAACCCAATTCAAACACAAGATTCAGGTTCTCAGGTCAGACAACGGGAGGGAGTATGTTAATCAAAAAATGGGGGATTTTTTCCAAACTCATGGTCTTGTTCATCAAACTAGGTGTCCAAATACACCCCAACAAAATGGGGTAGCTGAACGAAAAAACCAAACACTCCTTAAAATGTCACGAGCCATTATGATCGAATCCCAAGTCCCTAAGCACTTCTGGCCCAAAGCCATCGCCACTGCCACATATCTCACCAACAGACTACCTACAAAAATCCTAAATCATCAAACACCCCTATCTGTCCTTGAAACACAAACACATATTCCTCCTCATCTCACTATACCCCCTCGAATCTTTGGATGTTTTGTATTTGTTCACATTCCCTAACATGAACGGTCGAAACTTGACCCTTGTGCAGTCAAATGTGTCTTTGCTGGGTATGCTCCTCACCAGAAGGGATATCGGTGCTATGATCCTGTGACCCGTCGAATCTATGTCACGATGGACTGTGAATTCTTAGAGATGGAGTATTTCTATCAGAACCATCAAAGGGTTCAAGGGGAGCACCAGGATGACCCCTTTGTCTGGTCAAGTGAATCAGAGTCCACTACAGATTCATCACAGATCGAGCTCAGTACCACCACCAATGAACCTCCTCCGGATGATGTCCAACCTGAGGTAACTGTACTTGAAAACTCAGCTTCTGGCTCAGATAATATTGATGATAATTCAGATGCAGTTAATCCCGTTTCTGATGACATAGAAAGCTACAGGTATATTCTACCACAACGGAGTAACAAGGGAATTCCTCCAAACCGGTATTCTCCCGAACGTGTGCCTCGGAATTCGAGATACCCAATGGGTAACATGGTCAGGGTGAGTATGTCTGAAATAGCAAAGGCCTTTATGGTGAGTCTCTACACCGAAGAGATACCCAGAACAGTAACAGAAACAATGGAAAAGAAAGAGTGGACTGAAGCTATGGAAACTGAGATGAATGCCCTAATCAAGAATGGTACATGGGAAAGGTGTGAACTACCACAAGACAAGAAACCTGTTGGATGTAAGTGGGTGTACACATTAAGCACAAAGCTGACGGGACAATCGAGAGATACAAGGCCCGTCTAGTGGCAAAAGGATACACTCAGACATACGGAATTGACTACTCAAAGACTTTCTCCCCGGTGGCAAAGATAGATACAGTACGGGTCCTTCTATCCATAGCAGCGAATAAAGACTGACCTCTTCACCAGTTTGACATTAAAAATGCCTTCTTGTATGGAGACCTGACCGAAGAAGTGTACATGGAAGCTCCTCCAGGATTCACGGAGGGGTTTAAAAACAACGAGGTCTGCAGACTCCGCAAAGCAATCTATGGACTCAAACAATCCCCACGAGCATGGTTCGGAAGGTTCACGGTGGCAATGCAGCAGTATGGGTACAAACAGAGCAACTCTGATCAAACCTTATTTTTGAAGCAAAGAGAAGACTTGATCACGTGCTTAATCATCTATGTGGATGATATGATTATAACCGGGAGTGATCAGGAGAAAATCGGGAGACTCCGAAAGAACCTGTTCCGAGAGTTCGAAATGAAGGATTTAGGGGGACTGAAGTACTTCCTTGGGATAGAGGTCCTGCGCTCGAAACAGGGAATTTTCATTTCCCAAAAGAAATACGTGTTGGACCTGCTTGCTGAAATGGGAATGATAGACTGTAAACCGGCTGACACTCCTATTCAGGTGAATCACAGACTTAGATTGGATGAAGGCGAGGAACTAGCAGACAAAGGAAAGTATCAGCGGCTAGTTGGAAAACTGATCTACTTATCCCACACTAGGCCGGACATTGCCTATGCTGTAGGAGTTGTGAGTCAATTCATGCATCAACCGTAGAAGAGTCACATGGAAGCCGTTACAAGGATCATACGATATCTGAAAGGCACAATTGGGACAGGGATCATGTTTGGACGACATGATCATCTAGATATCGAGGCATACACAGATGCAGATTGGGCATGAAACCCGAATGACAGGAGGTCTACTTCACGATACTTTACGTTAGTTGGAGGAAATGTGGTGACCTGGAGAAGCAAGAAACAAAGGGTTGTCGCCCTCTCAAGTGCAGAAACTGAGTTCAGAGGGATTGCTAAGGCAGTGACAGAAATTATTTGGCTCAGGAAGTTAATGACCGAGATTGGAATAAGTCAAAGAGGCCCAGGCCGGCTGAAGTGTGACAATAAAGCTGCTATTAGCATCTCAGAAAACCCTGTACAACATGACAGGACCAAGCATGTGGAGGTGGATCGCCACTTCATAAAGGAAAAGCTCGAAGATGGCACAGTGGTTGGCTGACCTCCTAACAAAAGCCGTTCCCAAACAAGTGTACCAGAAAGCATTAAGCAAGTTAAGAATTGGTGACACCATTACTTAACTTGAGGGGGAGTGTTAGAAGAATCGAATAAATCTCGAAAATGATTTAGTTTCCTTAGATAACTAATTAGCTATCCCTGATTTGTTGGGATCTTGGGCTATTTATCTCTGACTCTGTAATCTTTCTCAGTATCAATGAAATACATTCTAAACCTTAAACTTAAACAAAAGGAATTTTCAACAACGGGGAAACAATAGTGGCCGTGAAAGTTCTCCACCTCAATGTTGAAGGAGCTTCGAAGAGCTTCGTAGCCTAATGCAATGCTTTAAGAGGAACGAGACACAGAAACCTTGTCAAAATATTGAGCATCTGTCCCAGCACGGATTTTCAAGGTCGGGAGTTCAAGGCATTGGTTTTCGAATTCAAGTCCAACGGAAGTTTGGAGAAGTGGCTGCACTATCACAAACTTTCAGAGGGAGAAAAAAGATATCTCAGCATCATCCAGAGACTGAATATCGCCATTGATATTGCATCTGCACTCGAGTATCTACATTTTGGCACTGAGTCGACTATTATTCATGGTGATCTGAAACCGAGTAATATTCTTCTGGATGATGATATGACTGCTTATGTTGGTGATTTTGGATTAGCTCGAGTAATTTCCAATTTATGGGGAGAGCTTCCAACGCATGAAAGCAGCTCGGTTGCGGTGAAGGGGACTGTAGGGTATATTGCTCCAGGTGAGGCTTCTGAACTTTTATATATATCTTGTTAGAGAACTATGTTGTCCGGCTGGTAGAGACAGTCATCCCCTTATATCCATAAAACTAGTACTTGTATATTTACTTAGTTCACAATTCACAAAAGTCTCCTCTAATATTTTTCGAAAAAGGGGCCAATTATCTACATATGTTCTATCATATGACTTTTAGTTCACGACTACAATATATGCGTCAGACGAAACCTGAGAGTATGTTACGAAAAGTTCTTGTAATCGATCAAACTTTCAAAAGATTTTGTGTAATTAGGTTAAAATTACCGAGTTTTTTTGCTAATTTTATACCTTGAATCTTCTCAGAGTATGGTATGGGCGAGCAAGTATCAACACAAGGGGATGTATACAGTTATGGGATTCTTCTATTGGAGATGTTCACAAACATAAGACCAACCAATAGTGATGCATTCATAAACCATTCCAATCTTCACAGGTTTGTTGCCCGTGCTTTACCAGACAAGGTAACGAACATTCTTGATCGCAACATCGCACAAGGAGTCGAAGTTAACGATAACAAGAGTAAGGATTGTATGATATCCATGCTCCGGATCGGCCTGGAATGTTCGAAAGAGCTCTTGAGGGATCGAAAGCCGATGACATATGTTGTGATCGAGTTGAAAAGAGTTAGAAGTGCCTATCTTTCTCGGGTGTAAGTACTTTATTTGGTTCCCTTGAAGAACACACAATTGAATAGGTTGTTGATGATACATGTTGTTGAAGCACTAAGCAAAATAAGGTGCATGCTATCTAGTTCAAATGCTGACAGAGGTTGCTTTTGTTTTCCCTTCTCAGTTTCAAAGCTAAAAAGTTTATTTGTGGTAGATTAAAAACTACATACATTCTATTATATATGGATACGAATATGTCGATTGGGGCATCACATGAAACGAATACGGTGACATAAATTTTTTTAAAAAATTTTCACTTCAGAAATATCCGATTCGATATCCAACACGAATATTAGATATGACATGACATAATAAAATAATATTTTTAATAATGTGGGAGAATCAAATGTCAGAACATATCTTTATCCTTGAGTGGTGCACACTAGTTTCTCTACCAATTACAATGTTATCAAGTTCTTGTCATATACGGTTATATGGAAAATATGAAGAAAAATAGAAAGAATAAGATGAGAAGAGAGAGTGTCAGACCTAAAAAATTAGGTCATGACCGAAAAAATTAAAACATGATAGACCGTGCTGTCGGGAATTCGCCGGGAAAACAAAAAACCCTAAAATCGAGAATTATAAGAGTGTTTTTACCTCTACACCCCTTGTATTATGGGATAATTACAATTCGTACTCCGTTAGATGAAAATATTATATAACCTAGCTACCATTCCAAGTTTGAAAATTTACAAATAAATCCATTCCGGTAGGATTTTTTTCATGAAAGTTTTTTTGAATTAACTATATTTCACTACTAATTAGTTCCTCACAACAACCCACACATCATTTTCAAGTGAAAAACAAGTAATTTATGAAGTTTTTTTAATTTGGAGAATCAGCACACGATTCATTTGTAAATTGATAATCATAATGACTTTTGTTTTTCCTTCTCAATTAGCGGTAAAAAACTAATTAGTTGTGGGATATAGTTAATTTAAGAATAATTTTGCAAAAAATCCAATAGGAATGAGTTAGTTTGTAGTTTTTTAAACTTGAAAGGGCAATGTTATTTAATATTTTTATTTAAGGAGATACGAGTTGTAATTATCCAATTTCGCATGGCGACAGACGTAAACAAGAAAGGACTATAAATAACTATTAATCATAGGCATAATATACATGGGGGAGCACTCGAGCCCCGACCAACAATAATTAGCAATTGTTCATTAAAATTATCACTAAGCAATCTAAATTTATGGAGTCAATATATACATCAAAGATCACCATGATAATACATACATATATGATTCCAATCTAACTAGAAATTTTGTACATATTCTTCCTACATATGTTTTATATATTAAAAGTGTATTATATTTGTAATGTACTTGATGTATTAAATTAAGGGAATATTACAATTTTGGTTATCCAACTATCCAACTTATTCTCTTTTAGTCCCCCACTTTTCAATTTTACAAGAATGGTCACTGAACTACCACTTTTTTTACAAACTTGGTCCCGCTGTCCGCATTGGCGTTAACTGAAGACGGAACCCTAATTTTAGGCCGATTTTGGCGTCGTTTTTTACCTTTTCCCTCATTTCTTCCACCTGCTGTAGTTGTGAAGTTCTCCAAGGTGATTTTGAGGACTTGATGAGTTGCGGGGTTGACTTAACTGACGACTTCAAGGATCTTCTTAGAACTCTCTGTACGAGGAGTTGAAGGTCTTGCGATTTTTCCTCGAAATTGTAAAGCTGCCAAAATCTAAAGAGAAGCAAATTAAGGTTTTAGCATATCAAGCTGAATATCAAGTCAACTCATTTGTGGTTGGAGATATTCAAGTTTGGTATTTCACACTCAGGATCCAAGATATTGTGGAGAAGCTCAAGGATATCAGGTTCGAATTTGAAGAAATTACCAAGGAGATCAATTTTGAGAATGGAGTTGCCAAAATTGAACAAGATTTTAGGACATCCTTTCAAGAGAAGAAAGGTCCTACGGTAGATACCTCTATGTTTGGATTCGCAGACGGTGCGATGGAAGTGTTGGATCTATTGATTGGAGGACCAAAAGAACTTCAAATAATTTCCATGGTCGGCGTTCCTGGTCTTGGTAAGACTACACTAGCGAAAAAATTGTATGATGATCCTTTGGTTGTCCATCACTTTGACAAACGCGGGTGGGGTTTCGTTTCTCAAATGTATCATAGGGGAAATTTTTTGGTTGACATCAACAAAAAAAACCATCTCGGAAGAATATGTCTATGGAAATTTATCGGGAAGGAGATACCTTATTGTGTTGGATGATATTTGGCATCCGATTGTGTGGGACGATTTAAGAAAATATTTTCCAAATGACAAACATGGAAGCCGGATATTGATCACTAGTCGTTTCAAAGATGTGGATCTCTCCGGTAGCATTATCTATTCGCTTCCTTTTCTTTCCCTTGCCCGAAGTTGGGATTTGTAGATACACATGGCATTCGGAGAAGCTCATCCTTGCCCTCCATTCTTTATCGATGTTGGCTTGACATGCTTACCTTGGTGAACTTCACAGCTGCAGCAGGTGAAAGAAATGAGGGAAAAGGCAAAAAATGGTGCCAAAATTGGCCTGAAATTAGGGTTCCGTCTTCAGTTAATGGCAAGGCTGACGACGGGGCCAAGTTTGTAAAAAAAGTGGTAGTTCAGTGACCATTTTTATAAAATTGGAAAGTGGGGGACTAAAAGAGAATAAGTTGTATAGTTGGATGACCAAAATTGTAATATTCCCTTAAATTAATTATATTGTTAAAGTTAATTGATCATTCTTTTTAATTAGTGGTTTACACGATAACATAAAATACACTCCCTCTACTAACTACAGACAAGTTGGTTAATTATTATTGTTCTTTTTTGGGATAGTTAGGAACGCCCCCTGAGATTTAGCAAAAATACAGATTCCTCCCTCAAATTTGAGAAATTACGAATTTCCTCCTGAGGTTTACATTCTCTTTCACAAATTGTTTTAACCATTAATAACGGTGTTAACTTTTGCTGACGACAACAATATTATTTTTAAAATTTTCAATCATACCCTTAGGGGTTATATTGTAAGAACGTCTTTGGTAGCCCTTAACACCTAATGCTGCTTAGTAATTTTCGGGCTTATTAAGGTCAATTAGACGTCATTATGCTGTGTGTAATATTTTGTTTGGTAGATATTTAATGAGATGCACAGTGGGGGCAGTATTTCTTAATTTCTTTTTTGGTTGGACTCAATTACCTAGGTACGAATTGGAATTGCAAATTTACCCATTCCCTTAAGTCAGAAAGGGGGTGAAATCCCAAATTGAAGGGGCAAACTCTGGCAATTAATTTTGCACAGTGAAAAGCTAAATACCAACAGAAGTTCATATCTACCATTTTAAGTTATGAGATTTGAGACTTAATGAGTGAATAGTACGGGCTTTCAACGGGCCAAGTATTAGAATTATGCAGTCCACAGATGCTAATATTTGCTACCAAACGAAAAATTAACCCACACACCTCATACCAATGTGTCTTAATGCAGCCTACCAAATGCTTTCTAATAATAGTAAAAGTGTAATGATATATTTGTAATGTTGGTTAAATTTGTATTTATCAATTTGAAAATTTATAATTTAATTAATATTAATGTTTTATTTATAAGTATAAATGGGAATAAATATTTCATGCACACTTACTCCAATAAAGTATGATAAAAAGTTACAGATTTCACTTTATGTTTATATCTTAGTTTTATGCATATTTTGCATAAGTTTATTAAATTTTGTTCGTTTAGAATAATAATTTTTTTTAATGAAATAGAGAATCATAACAAACAAGTCAAATCCACATAAATATCTATCAAATTTATTTAAATAAATATTTCGAACGTTGGTGATTTCTAATGCATGTACTTTAAATACGAATAACATTCCAATATAAACATGCATGCCCAATTTGTTTTTCAAGAGAATATTTGGTATCCATAAAATTTAGGAATGAAATTAGTTCATTATTAAAATGTCAAAATATCATTAAGTAACATTCTTTTCTAAATCCAAAAAAAAAAAAAAAAAAGTTTGGTAAACACAAAATTCAAGTACTTACTAACCTCAACCCCCCCACCCCCTCCCAAAAAAAAAAAAAAAAAAAAAAAAAACCAATACTTACATTAACCTCCTCGTTTTTGGATTTTTATTACATGTACCCCTGAGTTTTAGGATTTAAGGGGTAAAATAGTAAAATAAAAAATTCCGTTAAATTTAATGGAGGAGATAACGAACCAGTGGGGAAATTGTAATTTCTTAAACCTCAAGAGGATATCTGTAATTTTGTCAAACCTCAAGGAGCATTCGTAATTATCCCATCTTTTTTAAATAAGAAAAAGGAAAACTCTTCTTTCTCATAAAGATACATATGTCAACAAGTGTTGGTTCAAGTGGCTAATAGATTCATTCTCTAGGATAATGTTTCGATTTCGATTCCCACTTAGGTGTACGTGTGTTATCAATAAATAAATAAAAATAATAATAAAGAAGGCACTTATAATTTCTTATAATAACTTCTATAGTAACTTTTATTTATAATACGTTTTAAAGAAAGACCTATCTAATACTATTTAAGTTGTTATTTAACTTTTTCTAAACTCTAACGTTAGGCAAAAGTCAAAACAATATCATACACCATATATTTCACTATATATTAATTAGTTCCTTATAACAACTCACACATTATTTTCAAATATGATGTGGGAGGATATTTCTCATATTATTTTAATTGGAATTAATGGCCTAACAAGAGTCCAAGAGAAGTCAAGAAAGAGTTTGAGAGAAAAAAGGGAAGACCAAGTCAGAAAAGAGGAACGTGAGAGTGAAATTTGAATTTAAGTGCCCTCACGTGCCCACAGAAGAGGGATCCTATAAACATCCAGAAAAGAGTATAAATTAAGGAGGAGATACGTGAGAGTCCCATCATCTATCAGATTTCTCAAGCTATCAAGTTCTCTCAGTTTCCCCTCTCCAGAAAATCCCTTTTTACTTTATTACGCAGTCTTTATTCCTCTAAAAGTTCTAAAGATTATCCTTAGTCAGAAGTCACAATTTTTCCATTATCCACAAGTTATTGTATTTCAGAGTTATCAAGTTTTTCCAAGACAATACGACGCAGATTTATTCATTCCATCTTAATTTTCTTTTTATATTTCTATCTCGTTATTATTATTATTTTCATCACATTTTCTTGTTATTTATTTAGCATTAATATTTCAGTTAATTGTTCTATTTTACAGCTTGATACAATCGATTTCCTAAGCAAATAAATTAATTGGTGTTTGTCGAATTTTTGACAAGCATCATTTGGCGCCGTCTGTGGGAAAGCGATTAAATCGAGCGAAGGCGTGAATTTTCAAGAGCTTCCATGGCATCCAACGCTGAGTCCAACGTTGCCACAACCTCGGTTAACTCGTCGGCTCCGGCCGTGATGGGTACTGAAAAGGCAATCGGTAGTGTATCAAACCCACTCTTTATCGAAAGTATCCCTGTGTTAACCGATTCAACACTTGTTACGGTAATGGGAATTACACCATCAACCGATGATAGTGAAGGCCTCCCGGAATCCAACATGATGGGAAGGCTGAAGAACCTACAATGCCAGAATCCCGAAATTGGAGGTGGAGGCCTGTTGACCCCTCCAGACGCAGGAGATCTCCCACCTGGAAAGATTCCCCTGCCTGAAAGACTAAACTTGCCCGCTGTAACAGGCAGACAGGAGGATTACCAGCCATCTACTAAAGAGATGGAAGTAATGCTGAGCCATACCTTCAACCCCTAGCAGACTACCAGGGTGAATGACATACCTGGAGGGGCGTCGTCAGAAAGCAGCCCTACTGCCATACAATTCCACGCTAAAAGAGCAGCTGACGGATCTGGCGGATTGGGGAGTGGCTTTTTACAGCCAGATGTCCCCATTCGCCTTACAGCAAGAGAATTCCAACAATGGATTAATGCAGTTGGGGACGTCCGCCATGGTACACTGGGACGAACCGCCAGCTCAGGGGCGTGGAACAGTCTCGCCACCACACGTTGCAGAACCGACGATTAGAAGAATAATGCCACCTTCAGCTGGGGAAAACCTACCGCCAGTTAGGGACCCCCTGGTGTTTCAGGGAGCTGGGGAAACCGGAGCCTGGGCCACAGGTAGAGCTACATGGCAGCCGGTGGTGCCACAGCCACCTGTGGATTACCAGACAGGAAGAAGGGAACCAGGCTTTCCCGAGCAGCCTGACTGGACTACCAGGTTACAATAGAGGCTGGAAGATATGCAGAGACAACAGAGAGTAGGACTTGCCAGAGCGACCAGGAGGGGAGGACCTTTAAGCCAAATGATCCTACCTGATGAACTCCTGCCAGGTTGCAAGACATCCGGGCTGCCGGAGTACAATAGCGTAACGGGCCCCCAAAAGCATTTGAATCGGTTTGGGAATTTAGCCCTACTGTACCAGTACACTGAAGGCGTGAAATGTAGAGTGTTCCTGACTACGTTCAGAGACACTGCCCAAGAGTGGGCCCGACAGCTTATACACTAACCCTCGGGCCCAAAGTGAACATGATTACTCGCCAAACATGTTGGATTCAGTACAATACGTAACTTGTTTTCTTGAACATGGCTTGCTTGCGATTTAATTAAGGATTTTGGAGAAACTACAAATATGAATATCTTTTCGCCGAAAGCTCACGTAAGGGTTGTATAGGTTCTATGTAACTAGAAATTAAACCTCACCTGACAAGCGACAAGACAATACAAGGATACAAGATGGTGCCTATTCGATCGAGGATCTCCGCCCTGGAGAAGAATTGAACAAGAAAGGAAACAATGTGTACTTGTGAGATAAGACCCAATAATGATACTAAATATGATGCACGGCATAACCATGAACATATTCTTGTATGAAATGAATGTATACTTGCATGTAATGATCATATAGGTACTTAGAAATGGAATGGAATAATTTACAAGAAGGCGAATAGTTCCACGGAGATCACGTATTCAAGGCATGCAATCATACAAATTCATTTTACATAAAGCACGGAGTTAACAATTAAGTGTAAGTAAGTAAAGACCATAGAATGTCAAATAAGCACATAATCATCAATTATTCAAGTATGCCAATCATATAAATCGCATACGGGAGCCGAGAGAGTGAAAGAAATGCAAGAAGAGAGGTTTTGGCAAGGTTTGGCAAAAGTTGACAGTTTTCGGAAATGCACAAGCTGTAGGAAAACTAAAATATCTTGAGTTCTAAAAGTTGGAATTGAATTTCCTTTATTGGATATGAAACTAGACAAATAGGCCTTTCCGATGATATATGGCTCATATTCTAATTCAAAGTGAGGAGAAAATAGCGTAAGCTCGAAGTCGAGTGAATGCAGATTTCCGGTAAAGTGTCGACACCAAAATTAATCGGTTATATCTCACAAACTAGAAATGATATTGAGGTGATTCCAATTGGAAAATACTCTAGACTCAATATAGTTTCTACAGTTCCGATTTCAGGTCAATCGGAGCACGTTTGAGGGGTAAACGGTCATTTAGAAAAAATGGCATAATGCAGAATTGGCTGTGTGATCTTCTGTAACAGTGTTGAAGACGGGAACGGCCGTTCCGGCTTTAGGCCAAAATGGGAAGGGCCGTTCCCAGTCTTGCTGGCCAAAACATTCAAAGGATGGGAACGGCCATTCTGGGAAATCAAAGGGGACGGGAACGGCCGTTTCCGCTGAGCAGAAAGCTCAAAACAGAGCAGAAAATAGGGGAGCTCTTGGATTACATTCAAACCCAACAAAACATCATCAAAACTTCCACCAAATGCATTAAATCATGTAAGAAACATACTTATATACTTAAGGTATAATAAAACTAACATAAACACTTAATTCATGCTTTGATTCTCAAGAATCATCAATATCAAGTCATATATCATTTCATCAACTAACTCCATAATATTCAAGAATTCATGCATAATTTCTAGTCAAGAGCATGTAATCAAGCTTCTAACAATTAACAGACAAGTGATTTACTCTAAAATCATAAACCCTTACTTCAATCATCAATTCAAGAATTCCTACACTTAGCTCATATACCTTGAATGACAAAGGAGAAGGAAAGAGATGTAGATGAAATGATTGTTGAACTTCAACTTATGCAATATCTCCGAGAAAATAGCTTGAAATTGATAAAATCTCTTCTTCCCCTACTTGTGCTTCAACTGTGACCCATGGAAGCATGAAGAAGGTGTGTGTATGTGTTTGTAGGAAAATGAAAGAGATATTACCTGATTCATCTCTTAAACTAGATGAAATGGCACTAATTGCAATTAGGTGTCTCAAATGTGTAAGTTATGCAATCAAGTTTCATTTCTAAAGAATTTGGTCACTTTGGTCCAAGAAATAAATATGCAATTTAGTCCTTGAATTTAAAAGAATGATCATATAGGAACAATTTGGCAATTAAATCACATTTGACATTTATTTCAAGTAACAAACATTTTCCAAGTCATACAATGATTCTTAAATCGTCACGGATTTCACATATTTTCACGTAAACGTATTGGGATAAAATTTATAAAATTACTATAACACATATAAGTTGAATAACCAAAATAATAAATTAAAATCCTAACTCTCGAAAAACTCACACGTGTCGTGCGTACCTAAATAGCTGGAAATTGGGACGTTACATGTTGTGTAATACTTTTATTTAAAGAAATATATATTATAATTACTCAATCTTGTAGGGGTGCAGACAGAAACAACCCAAGAAAACAATGTCGAAATTTTATTAGTTTTGACTAAATTTAAACCGTTGGATAGGATACCTGATTATTTTAAGATTATAAGAAATAACATTCATAAAAATTAAACATAATTAATGCGGCGACCGTGTAATTAAAACCCTATTTAAGTAAATATCTTTTATCTACTAACGTCGTCCAATCTCTTACGGAAATCGTCAGAGATTTTCCACTACTTTTCCTTGAGAAACATTGAGTAATTTTCAAAGTCAAAAAGAAAATTAATTGGTATTAGGCGGAAGATAGAAGCCTTAAACACACACAGATATAGCCTTTAATAATAAACTTTTAATATTTGTTTGATAAGCAAAATTTAATTTACTCCCTTGTGATATTCAAAATGTTTAAAATACCTTCTTGAAAAAAATTTATTTTAATTTAACCCATTGTGATATCTAAAAAAATCACATAGTTTCCCTAATTAATTTTTAGTCTAATTACATATTTTTTAAGCTAAAATGACCCCTTATATATTAATTAGGTCTAAATTATGATGGTGCCGGAAAATGGATTTCTAATATGCAACCAACACTCTAAGATTTGTTTGTGGAAGGGAAGACCATCACAGGTGTTTGAGCCCCCAGGAACTGGGTTTCCTTTTGAGCGTAGGTTCTTGCAGCTAGGATAACACCAAGAGTGCAAGGTGCCGTTAGTGTGCAGTTGTGGTGCAGGGATGGCAGAGCTTGGGAAGATGAAGAGAAAATGGAAAAGTGTGTCCAGTTCAAGTGGAGAAGATGACTTGGGGGAAGAAAGCATATATTTCTCCCTATTTATATGTTAGGGGGTGCTTTGGGCAATTTGACCAAGTGGTCCCAAACCTGTGTTGCCCTAACACGTGGCGACCTGTAATGGAATGAAAGTGATGGCCCTGAAAGTAGGCGGCGTGTCAGGTACGAAGTGTGCACTGCCACTGTGTCAAAGGTTGTTGGCGAGTGTCGGGCGTTTGGGGAGACTCCAGATATATCATACAGGCGAACGGATGCCTGTGTCCTGGTGTATACCTCACTCGAGCACTGGCGAAGCTCGACGGGACGCACGAAGGGGTTTCCTCTGGCTAATGTCCAAAGAGCGTCAACAAAACGAGTGGGTGCAAATCTGGGCCCTCGCGAAGTGCTTTCCTGTGGAAGGGATGGCATTGAGGGACTGCAACACGTGCGTCGGGTTTGACAGTTAGAACCCTGTTTGAAGAATGGGCCGAGGCTCATGGGCCTGGGTCCGTAATCAACAAGTGAATGGGCCGAGGTGGTCCCACGAGCCCTGTAATGTGAGCGTCCAAGCTCTAAGTCTGTAGATGGCGACACGTGGATGGCGCAGATCCAAGCGTGATTTTGGGCCACATCAAATTAGTATTAATATTTTGGGAAAATTGCAAATTTGGGATAATAACATACCCCTTTTTGTATCTTTGGACTTTAATTTGACATTCCGATTTTAGGAACACTTACTTCCAAAATTTTATAATTTTGGCCAAATCCAGCCGGATCCCTAATTTTCAGGGGACATTCCGACGACCACTTAGGCACAAAGGCGGTATTACAGGCAGTCACGTAGACACCAGGGTGATATTGTGAGAAGAAATTAGGGATCCGGCTGAGATTTGACCAAAATTGTAAAATTTTGGGAGCAAGTGTCCCTAAGATCAGAAATGTCAAATTAAAGTCCAAAAATGCAAAATGGGTTATGTTATTGTCCCAAATTTGCAATTTTTCCTAATATTTTTGTATTGACTACATATTTATCTTTATCTAAATAATTATCTTTTATTCATTTTTGTTATTTAAAGCAGTATTCGATTTTTGTTGTTAAAATTTTTTTATTTGAAATTGAATTAAGAGAAGAAAAGTATATTTTTTTTAATTAATTGTTGTTAAAATTTCACATTTGAACATAAATTGAGAGCAAAAAAATATAAATTTTTATTGTTATTGAATAAAATGACGTTTCCATCCCTACTAACTAAAAATAACAAGAAACTAGTAACTCTCGCACAGTCGTTGCATGTGCAAATAAAAAAATATTATTATTTAAATTTATTAAAATTAAATTTTATATTAATATATTTCTATATAATTATTTTTAATATAATTATTAAATTATGATAAATTAATGACTAAATAGCATAAAATATGAAGGAAAAGATAAAAAATTTAAAAGATAAAGGAATAGATGGGATGAGAGAAAAGAAATGTTGAGAAGATATTGTTGGAGTGATAAAATAAATAAATAAATAAAGAATGCAAGAGAACAAAATGGATGAAAAAATAAATAAATAATAAAAAAAAGAGTCCAAGAGACCAAACTGATTACTATCTTCTCTTGCTTCATATAATTGTATAAATAAAAATAAACTGAAAATAAGAAAGAAAAAAAAAAAGTTTGAAGAAAAAAACATTTGTACTAGGTGGAAAAGAGGGGAAAAAAGAAAAATTAAGATGATGAAAAAAAAAATAATTTAAAAAGAGAAAAAGATCATTTATATTAAAATAATATAATATTTTAAATATTTTAACACCTAAATATAAGTTACACTCTCAAACCTGATGAGTGAAGTTCACATGTCACTACTAAGGAGGTTATTTGAAATTCATTTAAAACTAGCGACCTTTGCACACTCGATGCGTTTGCCAAAAGAAAATTATTAAATTAAATATTTTCATATTATTATTTTATTTATAATTATTTTTAATATAATTATAGTTTTATGATAAATAAATGAATAAATAAAATAAGATAATAATTTTTGTTTTGGGTGCAATAAAATAACATCAAATTAGTATAAAGTAATAGTTCAAGTGGAAAATAAAAAATATTTAAATAATAAATAATAATAAAAATTTAATGAGGTGAGAAAAAAAAAAAGAATTAAAGATAAATAAGTGGTAAAAATAAATAAATAAGAAAAGAATTTGAGAGTCCCGTGAATGTAGATGAGATTAAGCAGAAACTACTAGAATTCATGCCTGGGATTTCTGTTCAAAAAATAAAAATAAAATGAAAAAGAAAAAAAAGAGTCTATGGGTCTCTCGCTTAATATAATAGCATAGATGACACACATATATTTTTTTAAATTATATACTTTGAAAAATCAAATATTGTAAGATTTTGTAAGACACATGATATATTATAGTCTATAGTCTATATGAAATATAAATGTATATTTATATAATGGAAGATTTTATTGGCCCACATATAATTTAAAAAAATATATGTGTAACACATTCTAGAGATTTCAATAATTAAAAGGGTATTTTGTCCTGTAATCACATTATATTGTGATTAGGTAAGGGTAAAAGGAAAAGCAAAATTATTGAAATTATCCTAAGCGTGGAAGACATGCTGAAATATAATGATCAAAGTTATTAAGGTTAATTATATATATATACATTTATATTTCATATAGATTATAGTATATCATGTGTCTTAAAAAATCTTACAATATTTGATTTTTCAAAGTATATAATTTAAAAAAATATATGTGTGTATGACATATTATAAGTGAAATATATATTATATATATGTTTTATGTATATATAATATAATATCTAATATACATATATATATAAAAATTATAAAAAAATTACATATATGCCTAGGCTCGCGAGCTGGCTCGCAAGCCGCGAGCCTAGGCACAATAGGATCGAGATCGACTTGTTGGACAGCTCGGGCTTTGTAACGCCCCGACTTTTCGGCCGTACAGGTATGACGTCAGGAGTGGGTTTAGACCGAGAGTTATGTGGCTTTACATGTTTTAATTGCTAAGTAATTATTTAATTTAATAATTTCGTGAATTAATTGCTATTATGTGACGTATGTGACTTATATGATTTAATTGAAAGTGTTAGTTTTATTTATTTGTTACTTGTATACTAGCTAATTAATATTTTGTTTCGATTATGTACTTATTTGAACTTATATGAAATCCTTGGACTCAGCCGAACTTTTAATTGGATCCCAATTGATCACCTACCAAACTTTCGGGATACAATCGAAGCACTTAAATTGTTCAAGGACCAAAGTGCAATTTCCCTCCTCTCCCTCCCTTAATTACACGATCAAGACCCCCTTTTCTCTCATTCTTCTTTCTTCAATTTCTCCCACACACACACAAGCTTTCCAAACCCTTTCTCTTCCATCATTCTTCATTGATCCAATCTCAAGCAAGAGGAAGGCAAGAATCAAGCTCCAATTTCTTCCCTCCATCTCAAGATGTAAGCTCTCAATCTTCTTCCTTCCATTTTTTTTCTTTCCATCTTCTTTCAAGGTATATGTGTGTATATATATGTATATATAAATATATGTGGATTTATGTACTTTGATGGATTAATTGATGAATTTATGAGTAATATGTATGTATATGTTGTATTTGATTGTTGTTATGTGGTTTTGGGTGAATTGGGAGCTTCTTTGACATTCTTGAGCCTTTTTTCGCGTCTACCCTGTTTTCCCGTCGCCAAACGCAGCTGCTGGAATTGGGGGTCGCGCCCGCGACCGTTTTGTGACCATTTTTGGTCGCGGTCGCGACCAACAATTCGAGAGTTGGCTAATTTTCAGTCGCGGCCGCGACTGATTTTCAGTGCAATTTTGTCACGGCCGCGACTCCCCCGTCCGAACTCGGAATGACCTGATTTTTGAACCCACGGAAACCTCTTGAAGTGTAGAATATTATCCAATTGGAATCACTTCAATATCGTTTCTAATTTGTGAGATATGATCAATTCTTTTTGGTATCGCCACTTTACCGGAAAACTGCTTTCACCCAACTTCGGGCCTACGCCATTTTCACCTCGTTTTGAACCATGATTCGTGCCATATATCATTGAAAATATCTATGTGTCTATTTTTATATCCCACAAGCAAAACTTAATTCCAATTTCTACAACTCAAGATATTTCCATTTTCCTACAGCTCGTTCATTTCGGAAATTGTTAACTTTTGATATAGCTCACCAAAACTCTTCTTCTTGTGCTCCTTTCACCCTCTTGGCTCCCATATGTGAACTATATGACTTGTATGCTTGATTAATTGATGATGTATGATTTAATTTGATTTTATTATGGGTTTCATGCTATCAATTTATTGTGTGAATGTTTAAGTGCTTTAATATGATCTCCTTTGCAACTATTGTTTCCTTTATGTACTTAACGGATTCCTTTCACCTTAAACTGATTCTTAAATATGGTTGACATGTATTATAAAGTCTTATGAATATTTTGTATTATGGGGATGACTTTTGTTATGAAAAATTGATAAGGACATGAGTTATGCATACATGATTGCAATTCTTAATCGCATTCGCTATGTGCTTAATAACTTCTAATTGATTGATATGCATTGTCAATATGTATTGTCTTGTATTATGAATTGAATGATTGATCATGTATACACCACTCCATAACCTTTTAGGATTTATTCTCTATCATATCATCTCATAACATATCATACCACATCATGAGGATTGTCGTGCGTCTATGTGGTTTCATATTAAGTCAATTGTCACGAGTACACGTTGTTCCTTCTCTTATACAGTTCGTTTCCCAGGGCGGAGACTTCCGAGTTGAATAGGCACCCGCATTACTTATGCTTTATGTCTCGTGGTCTTCCAGGTGAGGGTGTTTTCGTTCTAGTTACATATCAAACCCTATAACCCTTATGTGAAAAGCTTTGGCCAAAACCTTATGATTATATATGTTACTTTTAAAAGTGGAGTCATCGAGTAAATATTGATTGATCGAATAAATATTGATCGAGTAAACCCCTTTTCAAATGGATTATGAAATATGGTATGATTCTTATGAATCAAATGTTTTGGCGAGAAAAGAATGATTGATTGATTGCACAGAATGGGGCCCAGGGGCTTGGTGTGAGTGGGGACCCGAGGAGGCAAGGGCTGACGGTAAACCCTCACACTAGTCCCACATTGTTACGGTGATACCGGCCCTCGCTAGGAGTTTTAGCGGGGAATGGGAGCTGAGTGCCAATTGGGGAATTCATGTAACCCCATTGGTCAATGATTGGGTGGTCGGGCCTTGCAAACCCACCACCAACCCGGAGGAAGAAGGTTGGAACTTATTTATGATTGAAAATGATTGATTGATTGATTGATTATTGATTGATAGGCACTGTGCGGGAAGGCCGGGAATCGGATTGCCCAAACAAATATATTTAGGACATGGCTTGTGATCTGAGTGTATTATGATATATTGCATGATCACCTATTTAATGTATTAATGATATTTGTCGTACACGGTCGGAGTTTGGTTGGAGATTGTGTACGCTCACTTGCCGAGCCTTATTGATTGAGTATGATTTATAAACTTATTGAATTTAATATGAATAGTCGTAAAGTCTGAGCATTGCTTACTTAATTTCTAGCCCTTCGAGGGAACTAATTTTAAATAAAACCTTGCTCGGGATTTATGACTTGCATGTGCATGTTTTATACATATGTATATCGCTCCTGCTCACTCAGTCTTCTAGAGACTGACCCCCTTTTCCCCACTTCTCAGTTCTTGCAGGTTTTGGCTAGGCGGAAGTCAAGTCATTGCAATTTTGTTCGAGTCACACTTGTACACTCGAGTCGCATTTCATATTGTTATGTTTTAATTATAGTTCCTTTATATATGTATTGGGCCTGTCTGCCAATTATGATTATTGTTGGGTATTGATTCGGGACAGATTGCATGTTTAGTTGAACCCGTTGTTAGGTTGCATGATGGATTTAAATTATATTGTGGAATTGTCGGACTTGTTACCATTGTCGAATTGTATGAATTACACATTATTGCTTCCGTATTGCACTCTTGGTTATTTTGGTTTAATTGGTACAGGGTTAGTTTCCGCCTAGCTAGGTACTTTTTATTTTGGTCTCCCGTTCGCTATGAGTCCGGTTCATGCTTGGATTATCCATTTCACGTGTGGACTAGACTTGTAGTGCGGGGGATGTGGCGCCTGTCTTCCCGGGCGCTACATCCTTAAGTGGTATCAGAGCCCGGTTGCAAAACCGGGGTTCCTTGTGTCGTGTCATGTCCAGTATAGGTCGAACGGCTTAGGAACAATGTGTCAACGTGTGCACCGCATTGATCACGAGCATTATTATTGAAATTTGATATGGAAATATATTATTAAATGTGTTTAACTTAAATTTTGTTAATTTATGTGTTGCATTTTGCATTAATACGTGCTTTTGATGCTAATTATGTGTCATATGCATTTATTAACCGACATGCATTATATTTGAGTTAAGTTGTGAATTGTAGGATATTATTATAATAGCAAACTACGGCCAATCCCTACGATTACAACTACTTAGCACAAGTTCCTTGTTCGAGCATGGGCAATTTAAAGAGGAGCCTTTGAATTTAGAAGGCTTTGGGATATTTGGCGATTTTTACAACAAGGGTATAGGTTGAGAGTTCGAGCTCAAGAAGAAATTAAATTTTAGGTGAAAATTTGGAGTGGAGGAAGCAATAGTACGAGAGTGTGATGTTTATATCAACGAAATAAACACATACCTCTCTATATCGTGAAAGGGAGTCGATCAACCAGGCGTGCGATTCGTTTAATTTAAGAAGAAGGTGAAAGGAAATTTGAAGGTACTAAAGGCTCAACATTCAGGTTTAGAAGACTAAAGAAGAAAACCTTTAGTTAAAAGAAATGATCCGAATTGAAGCTAAGGACCGAGGAGCTTAATTATGGAAAAAGGGAAATTTATAATTTTCAAATAAGAAGTAAGTTGGAGAAAAGAAACATGTCGAGATACTTCAGGTTTTCGAATGAGACTAGTGTTAGTTGGAAGAAAACTAAAAACCGTTCCACTCTCGGAATTTTAAAGAGGACGCCCAAGTTATTTTACTTAACTATTAAATTCATTAAATTTGGCTCGGAATGGAGAAATTTTGCAAAGTTATAAAGTTGCTCGACTGTGGAAAATCTTCAAGGTTAGAGCGAGGCGAATCGGCAAAGCAGAACTTCTGAATAAATCAAGTTTCAGAAGCCGAATTCGGGAGGAAGCTGGATTTGAAAAGAGTTAAAGAAAATCGATCCAACATGATGAATGCAAACCTATGGGAGGTAATAATGCTAACGGTTTTATCTTCAGCCGGATCGGAGTTTAACTTCCAAATCCAAGATGAATTGTCGTATAGTGAGGTTGAATTGGAAGATAGGGAATAACAAATGGAACCGGTAAAGAAAGGCAAAGAGCTTTTGTAGGAAATGGTGAAGTCAAATTTAAGCAATTGGAGGACGAGTTCATTTCACCAATTTGAACTCATAAATATAAGTCAAGGGAACGTTGATCAAGGTCATAATCAAGGTGAAGGTTCAGACAATTTTTGGAAATAGACACTTGGGAAAACTCAAGATACCGTTTCCACGGTTGTAGAAGACTTTGGTTTAAAGAAATTGTAATCTCGGGCGGTGGAGACACATAAATTGATACAAGGAAAACTTATAAAGATTTCAAAGACCGTGGGAAAAATGAGAGGTGATCAACAAGCTCAAATCAAATCCGTAATTAAGGAGATGGAGAACAAACTTCCGAGCTAATGCATACCACCATGGTGACAGGTTTAATATATTCATGGCACTTACATCATGCATTGCTTTAAATTATTTAATTTCCTTTATCTATATGTGCTTGCATCATTAATTAATGTAATTTCTTCAATGTGTTGCATCTTTAATTGCTTGCTACGTGCACCGGCATCTTAATCCCACATGCATGTTTTAGTGTTTAATTGATAGGGAATTTTCCCCACTTCGTATCGAGTGTGACTCCAACCGGGTCTTACTTGAATCAAGTAAAGAAGAAGAAAATAATTGGATTGCAAAGTGTGGATCAAAAGGGAAAGAACGATTAAGAGGTCGAGAGAAGTAGCCGGGAATTGGAATTGAAGGAATGGTCACTACTCCTAGCAGTCGCTTCAAAGTAAACGTGAGGAAAAGTTACGAATAGTTTATGAGATTGAAACCGTTTATATCGAGGAAGCTAAATTGAAGAGGTCGAGAATCTTTGATCCGAGAGGCGGTAGAACGAGTTCAAAAAGTAGAATTGAAATTCTTAAGAGAGAGAGCCGATCCGGAAGATGATTTAAATCCACGGTTATGCTCGAACAGGTCACTTCAAAAAGGAACAACGAAAATGTAAGAATCCACAAGTAACGGGAGTCTACAAAGACCATAGGAGATGAAATGGAAGGTCTAGCATCCAATGGAATTTCAAGACCAAGGTAAATGAAGTCTCGAAAATGGTATTGGAAGAGACAAGTGCTCCAAGAGATGAAGATGTGAAGTCAAGGAATGCTTGGAAAATTGAAATGTTAACATAGGGTAAAAGAGTGATCGTTGATAACTTCAGTTGAAGAATCAACCTTATTGATTTCTTGCTATGAGACTTACAAGTTAAATATTCCAAGATTAAAAGGATCGTAGATGGTATAACATGTCTTCAGCTTGGAAGCATGGGACTGTGAAGGAATTTCAAGAATTGGCAAGGAAAATATTGGGTAAAAGGAAAGCCAATCGGATCATCATATTCCGTGATAGATGAAGTTAGAATCAACTCAAGTGTCGAAAATAAAAGTTAATTTGGAAGAGGAATACTTAGAAGGAAAACACATAACATGAAAAGATGGGCTACCATTTAGTCGGGTATTTTCCATGATTAACCGGGGAAGTTATTAGGATTGGAGAATAGAAATTGAGCTAGTAAAGATTAGCTCAAGTATTCAAGTTGGAGGTTAGAATTTAAGCATTTAAAGGCTACCTTGAACAACTAAGAAGGTCGAATACTAATCGTGGTGGACAACGAGCCAATTGGGTTAAGATCAAGTGCACACTAAAAATTAGAGCTTCGGACTATGGTGTTTGGAGAAGATAAGAGAAAAGATTATGTGATGAAGATCGGGTGGTTATTTAAGTATTGAATACATCGGAGATGGCAATGCCTGACACTATCGAAGGGATCAAGTATTGAACCGGATCATTACAATATAAGATTCTTGAGCATCGGTGAACGGTACATCTAGTATTCATGGCATATACATACATGCAACTTTAGTTTGAATAATTTTAGGATGCTAAGTGCTTGGATTATTTGTTGTATTAGCTATTTTTGTATAATTAATTCTCGATGTATTTAATATCTCCTACTTGTTTCTTGTGTGGTATATGTCCTTGTTCGTTTATTCTTTTTCTTGGTTTGACTATGTTGTTGTTGTTGTTGTTGTTGTTGTTGAGAGACGGGGTTCTCTCGTTGTTGCTTGCGAGAGACGGGGTTCTCTCCTTGTTGTTCGAAAGACGGGGTTCTTTCGTTGCTTGCTACTTGCTAGACTTTCGAGTGCTTAGGCTTTGGTGAGTGAAGGGTCGTGATTTAACAGCAAGTGAAGACCCCTTGTTGCTTGAAGACCTTTTCCGAACTAATTCCTGACGGGGAGTTGCTAACCCGCGTGGGATGAAAACGGGAAAGTTTACGCAGAGTTCAGGATTCGAGGCAATGGACCTGGGGACCAGGTCCTCTTAAGGGGGAGAGGTTGTAACGCCCCGACTTTTCGGCCATACAGGTATGACGTCACGAGTGGGTTTAGACCGAGAGTTATGTGGCTTTACATGTTTTAATTGCTAAGTAATTATTTAATTTAATAATTTCGTGAATTAATTGCTATTATGTGACGTATGTGACTTATATGATTTAATTGAAAGTGTTAGTTTTATTTATTTGTTACTTGTATACTAGCTAATTAATATTTTGTTTCGATTATGTACTTATTTGAACTTATATGAAATTCTTGGACTCAACCGAACTTTTAATTGGATCCCAATTGATCACCTACCAAACTTTCGGGATACAATCGAAGCACTTAAATTGTTCAAGGACCAAAGTGCAATTTCCCTCCTCTTCCTCCCGTAATTACACGATCAAGACCCCCTTTTCTCTCATTCTTCTTTCTTCAATTTCTCCCACACACACACAAGCTTTCCAAACCCTTTCTCTTCCATCATTCTTCATTGATCCAATCTCAAGCAAGAGGAAGGCAAGAATCAAGCTCCAATTTCTTCCCTCCATCTCAAGATGTAAGCTCTCAATCTTCTTCCTTCCATTTTTTTTTCTTTCCATCTTCTTTCAAGGTATATGTGTGTATATATATGTATATATAAATATATGTGGATTTATGTAATTTGATGGATTAATTGATGAATTTATGAGTAATATGTATGTATATGTTGTATTTGATTGTTGTTATTTGGTTTTGGGTGAATTGGGAGCTTCTTTGACATTCTTGAGCCTTTTTTCGCGTCTACCCTGTTTTCCCGTCGCCAAACGCAGCTGCTGGAATTGGGGGTCGCGCCCGCGACCGTTTTGTGACCATTTTTGGTCGCGGTCGAGACCAACAATTCGAGAGTTGGCTAATTTTCAGTCGCGGCCGCGACTGATTTTCAGTGCAATTTTGTCACGGCCGCGACTCCCTCGTCCGAACTCGGAATGACCTGATTTTTGAACCCACGGAAACCTCTTGAAGTGTAGAATATTATCCAATTGGAATCACTTCAATATCGTTTCTCATTTGTGAGATATGATCAATTCTTTTTGGTATCGCCAGTTTGCCGGAAAACTGCTTTCACCCAACTTCGGGCCTACGCCATTTTGACCTCGTTTTGAACCATGATTCGTGCCATATATCATTGAAAAGCTCTATGTGTCTAGTTTTATATCCCACAAGCAAAACTTAATTCCAATTTCTACAACTCAAGATATTTCCATTTTCCTACAGCTCGTTCATTTCAGAAATTGTTAACTTTTGATATAGCTCACCAAAACTCTTCCTCTTGTGCTCCTTTCACCCTCTTGGCTCCCATATGTGAACTATATGACTTGTATGCTTGATTAATTGATGATATATGATTTAATTTGATTTGATTATGGGTTTCATGCTATCAATTTATTGTGTGAACGTTTAAGTGCTTTAATATGATCTCCTTTGCAACTATTGTTTCCTTTATGTACTTAACGGATTCCTTTCACCTTAAACTGATTCTTAAATATGGTTGACATGTATTATAAAGTCTTATGAATATTTTGTATTATGGGGATGACTTTTGTTATGAAAAATTGATAAGGAAATGAGTTATGCGTACATGATTGCAATTCTTAATCGCATTCGCTATGTGCTTAATAACTTCTAATTGATTGATATGCATTGTCAATATGTATTGTCTTGTATTATGAATTGAATGATTGATCATGTATACACCACTCCATAACCTTTTAGGATTTATTCTCTATCATATCATCTCATAACATATCATACCACATCATGAGGATTGCCATGCGTCTATGTGGTTTCATATTAAGTCAATTCTCACGAGTACACGTTGTTCCTTCTCTTATACAGTTCGTTTCCCAGGGCGGAGACTTCATAGTTGAATAGGTACCCGTATTACTTATGCTTTATGTCTCGTGGTCTTCCAGGTGAGGGTGTTTTCGTTCTAGTTACATATCAAACCCTATAACCCTTATGTGAAAAGCTTTGGCCAAAACCTTATGATTATATATGTTACTTTTAAAAGTGGAGTCATCGAGTAAATATTGATTGATCGAATAAATATTGATCGAGTAAACCCCTTTTCCAATGGATTATGAAATATGGTATGATTCTTATGAATCAAATGTTTTGGCGAGAAAAGAATGATTGATTGATTGCACAGAATGGGGCCCAGGGGCTTGGTGTGAGTGGGGACCCGAGGAGGCAAGGGCTGACGGTAAACCCTCACACTAGTCCCACATTGTTACGGTGATACCGGCCCTCGCTAGGAGTTTTAGCGGGGAATGGGAGCTGAGTGCCAATTGGGGAATTCATGTAACCCCATTGGTCAATGATTGGGTGGTCGGGCTTTGCAAACCCACCACCAACCCGGAGGAAGAAGGTTGGAACTTATTTATGATTGAAAATGATTGATTGATTGATTGATTATTGATTGATAGGCACTGTGCGGGAAGGCCGGGAATCGGATTGCCCAAACAAATATATTTAGGACATGGCATGTGATCTGAGTGTATTATGATATATTGCATGATCACCTATTTAATGTATTAATGATATTTGTCGTACACGGTCGGAGCTTGGTTGGAGATTGTGCACGCTCACTCGCCGAGCCTTATTGATTGAGTATGATTTATAAACTTATTGAATTTAATATGAATAGTCGTAAAGTCTGAGCATTGCTTACTTAATTTCTAGCCCTTCGAGGGAACTAATTTTAAATAAAACCTTGCTCGGGATTTATGACTTGCATGTGCATGTTTTATACATATGTATATCGCTCCTGCTCACTCAGTCTTCTAGAGACTGACCCCCTTTTCCCCACTTCTCAGTTCTTGCAGGTTTTGGCTAGGCGGAAGTCAAGTCATTGCAATTTTGTTCGAGTCACACTTGTACACTCGAGTCGCATTTCATATTGTTATGTTTTAATTATAGTTCCTTTATGTATGTATTGGGCCTGTCTGCCAATTATGATTATTGTTGGATATTGATTCGGGACAGATTGCATGTTTAGTTGAACCCGTTGTTAGGTTGCATGATGGATTTAAATTATATTGTGGAATTGTTGGACTTGTTACCATTGTTGAATTGTATGAATTACACATTATTGCTTCCGTATTGCACTCTTGGTTATTTTGGTTTAATTGGTACAGGGTTAGTTTCCGCCTAGCTAGGTACTTTTATTTTGGTCTCCCGTTCGCTATGAGTCCGGTTCATGTTTGGATTATCCATTTCACGTGTGGACTAGACTTGTAGTGCGGGGGATGTGGCGCCTGTCGTCCCGGGCGCTACAGGCTTGTTGTAGCTCGGATTGAGCTCGTCTGTGTACGATTTCAAGCCGAGCCAACTCGAGCTCGACTCGTGAGTTGGCTCGACTTGTTTGCAGCCCTAGACTAACGCCCCGGTTTTTATTTACTAATTTCTTACGTTCATCATAATTTTATAAATTATATTTCAACATATTTACATGAAATTTATGAATTCATATCATCTTGAGAATTTCTTGCACGACTTGGAAAATAATTGTTATGTGAAATAAGTGCCGAAAATAAATTGATTGCCAAATTGTCCCTAATTGCGCATTCTTTTAAAGTTCAAGGACCGAATTGCATAATTATATCTTGGACTTAATTGATCATTTAACAAACTCTTCATCCTTAATTGCATGACTTATAGAATTAAGGGATTAAGTTGCAAATTGAGACATTTATCAATTTCAAAATGATGAATCACGTAATATGCATTCTTCAAGCTTCCAAGATCATTTTTCATCCAAAAAAATCACCAACATATTTGCTCCTTGTTGCTTCGGTTCATCCAAGAGAAAAGGGAGAAGAGATTTCCTCAATTATCAACCAAGTTTTTCATGAAATTCCAAGTTTTGAAGTTCAATCTTCCATCTTCATCATCTTCTTCCATTTCTTTTCATTCAAGGTATTGAAGGTTCATGTATGTGATTTTGATGATATTTCTTGAAGCTAGGGTTATGAATTCTTGGGATAAATGGATTATTTGTTGTTGGGGACATGAATACATAATTATAACTTGAATTGATGTATGAATTCTTGAAGGATTTGAGCTTACATGATGAACTCATACATGAACTTGAAGGTGATGAATCTTGATGATCATGTGTGATTTAGGTGTTTAAATGTAATTTTGTTGTATTTTAAACATATATGTATGTTGATTATCATAAATATCGCATTGTGGAGATTGGAAATTGGGTTTTGGTTGGTTTTGGGGTGTTGGCCGAGACCTTCCCCTGTTTCTGCTCTGTTTTTTTCTGCAGAACTTGAAGGTCGCGCCCGCGACCGAAAATACACACAAAACTGGTCGCGCCCGCAACCTAATTTTGACCAACTTTTGACTTTTTGAAAAATTGCATGAAAATTCATGAAAAAATTAGGTCGCGCCCACGACCAAAAATAGAGTAAAAATGGTCGCGCCCGCGACCCCTTCGTAATCTGCATTTGTCCAACTGCGGACCTACGCCATTTTCACCTAGCTTTGAACTAGAAAACGTGCCGTATAGCGTTGGAAAGGTCTATGTGTCAAGTTTTAAACCCAATAAACAAAACTCAATTCTAACTTCTAGAACTCAAGTTATTCTGGGTTTTCCACAATGTGTGCATTTCCGAAAATTGTCAGTTTTTCCTAAATTTCATCAAAACCCTTCATATTGCATTCTTTCATTTCCTTGGCTCCCGTATATGACTTATATGAGTTATAAACTTGGTTTGGTGATAATTATGCTCTTAATTGACATTCCTTAATTGTTATTGCATGACATATTGATTTTGACTTTGCCGTGCGTCTTAAATGATTCATACCGGTCGAGCCTCACATACACTTGTCCTTGTTACACAGACCAGCTTCCCCGTGATGAGGAGCAGGCCCCGTAGGCCGTGTCTTTGCTTGTATTTTGTAGGTAAAGGTGAGGCTTAATTGCTAAGTATATAGAACCCGTATAACCCTTATGTGAAGTTTTGGGCCAAAAGGTATATATGTATATTTATCTATAATCATTTATAAACTTTCAAGTGATTAGCCAGCAAGTCATGGTCATGCAAAGCAATACATGTACCGTGATTGAATCGTTCAAGTGATTGTAAGCAAGTCAGGCTCATTCAAAGCAATGCATGTAGCGTGATTAATTAGATCGTGACCGTGTAATGGCGAGTAACATGATAGCACTTTTGGGCCCGAGGGTTAGTGTATGAGCCAACCGGGAAAACATAGGGCTGACGGGTAACTCTGCACTCCCCTCATCATTTGGGATGACCCCTGAATCCACCAGGAGGTTTGGTGGAGGAAGGAATCTCGTACGTGGGAGTCATGTTCCTGACGTACGTAGCATGGATGGTTAGGGCCTTGCAAACCCACCATCACCCGGAGTAAAGGAGTTCATGAAATTGATACGTGTGCACTATAATTGAATTGCATGATCACATGATAATTAAACAAGCATGTAATGTTCATTATTGGTGTAAGGTTGGAGAATTGCCCTTACTCGCCAGGGCCACTGATTGAAAGCGTGAAAGTGATTAAAGTGTTTAATATTGATAGTTGTAATCTCAAGCAAAGTGTATTACATCTTGAACTTATATTACTTTCAGTTATAAAACCTTACCCGAGATTATAACTTGCATGTTATCTGCGCTAATATTTACTTATGCCCCTCACTCAGTCTTCCATAAGACTGACGCCTCCACCTTTCAGGTTTTCACCGCGGCGTGCTAGGCGGGAGTCGGGTCGTGTCGTCCAGCTGAGTCTAGCACTTCATACATTTTCATGATATTGATATTTTCGGATTAGTATGTTATGGTTATTGTTAGCATTTGGAGACTTATGCATGTATAGTATGTTGAAGATGATAATATATTGATATGTTAGCTAAAATATGATGAGCTTTTGGATATTTGATATATGATGAAATGATAGTGTTATACTTCTGCTTTAGAATTTTCATGTGTTGGATTTAATTCATTTAAGGTCTAGTCCCACCTAGCTAGTTTGGTTCTTTTATTGTCACCCGTTCGCTATAGGTTGGTTCATGTACGGACTATCCATTTCGTATGTGGATCGACTTATAGTGCGGGGGTATAGCATCCCTACATGTAGGGGTGCTACATTAAGTATAACATATGAATATTAGAGTACTCAATGTTCAAAATAAGGTATTAAATTAAGGATATAAGGTACTAGTATGATCTGTCATCAGTTCCGTACCTAGATAAACAAAAATAAAATATAACATATGAATATTAAGATACTCAAGTTTTCAAAATAAAGTATTGAATCGAGAACATAAGATACTAGTATAACAAATCAAAAAATAAAGTACCATTTTTAATATAAGGCACTATCAAAGAAGGTGAATCACCAATTGTGTTGAATTACATGACGAAAAATTATAAAAAGTCTTTTTTGTTGTTATATAACTGCGCACTAATTCACTTGAATGATAAAAATGGGAAAAACAACAAAGATTTTCTGTAACGTAGACTTCGGGGTCGGGGGATGAGAAAGGAAAAATAAAAGAAAAATAAATAATGAAGGTTACATTGAATTTAGATATTTGGGAAGTGAATAAAAATTAAAAATTAAGAATATAAAGTTAATACTAAAACTAATTATTTAGGGAAGTAAACTAAAATTTTCTAGACTAATGATTACTTAAAACTAATGGTTCCCTCTTAAAATGTATCAATTTTCATACTTTTAATTCCTGGTCATGTAGTTTTTTAATGGTTCAAAACATATGAAGCATACATGAAGTTAAATTCCACATTTTTAGGTTCCCGTAGAGAAGATTGTCACTAATTTTGCTTGTTAATACTATTGAATGACTACTGAATTTCTAGTTTTAACGCGAGCCCGGCTTTCACTAGCTAGCTAAATTTCATAGGTTTTCACTAGCTAGCTAGCCTGGCCTATACGACATTAAATTAACTAAATTTTTAAATCTAATCCGATTTTGACTCGATCAAATCAGTGTAATGAGTAGACGAATGTTTTGCACTTGTCATGTGGTTGGTAGAAAATTTAAAGAGAGTGTCAAATTAAATGACACGTAAAATAAATTTGCCCTTTAATTGATTAGGGTTCGATCAAGTCGAATTTGAACTAAAAGTTTTTGATCACCTAATCTAAAAGTTTAAAAGGTTAAAAATGAGTATTATTAAATTTTTAATACATCTTTAACAAATACTAAATGAAAATATCCTTTAAATCTAAATCTTTGTTTTGTTCTTCAACGAGATCCAGATCTCTTTTCTCTTGATCTGTGTGTAAGCATAATCTTCAATAATTTATAGAAACATAATTATGAAATATCTCCCGCCATTTCTTTTAGTTTTGCCGACTGAGAAACCAATTGAATCGAGAGAATCTGATTAATCGATGACCACGAATTTCAAGCCCTCTTTTTCCAAGAATTCTTCCAGCCCTTTTCTCCTTAAGTTCTTTTAAGCATCGACCCTCACAACTTGATGGATTGGTTTCTGTATGTTTATTTTTCGTGCTTAGAGACCTTAGGGATTCTCTATTCTTCATATAAACGTAACTCCATCAGTTGCGTATTTCTGTAAGTTTTCTTTAGTGGTTTTTGTGACACCCCGTATTCTCGGCAATCCAGGTATGACATCACGAGAGAGTTTATTTCTGTATTTTTATAACTTATTTGACTTCGCATGCCTTAAGTATCAATTTGTATTTTATTTTGATTATGTGCGCATTAGAATTTAATTAATTGTTACTTGGACTCGATCGTCCAATATTCGAAAGTTAAGGACCTAATTGTAATTAGGGCGTTTTTAGCCCTTGTGGCTACCTTGAGCTCGAGAATTCGAATTCGAATTCCATCCTTATCATTGAGTTTGTTTCGATGATTCGGATTCAATGAAATTAACCTTTTATTTTTCTAAAGCAGTTTGATTGCCTTATCGTTTTAAAATTCGATCCGAATGGACCGAATACCGTTTGACCTTACCCGTTTAACCAACTTGTTTTCAGCCTTGGATCGGACCACCCCACTACTATTTTGGGCCCACCACCCAGCAACTAGTATCAGAGTCGTGCTCTAGATATATACATGCATTGATATGATGCATGCGATGCATAATTTTAAATCTGCTACTGTGCACGTAAATTCTATCAAATGAGACTGGTTTTTAAGTGGGACCATTGTGACCCCTCCAATATTTCCTGGGAATTTACGTGGAATGGTATTTCTTTGGGAAACAATTTAATTGCTTTTCCTGAAAAATTATAGAATCAGTAAACATGATTTAAATTAGAGATAATGATTTTTGCCCATCTTCACTATAGACCATTTTGCAATTCACCCTCCAAACTATTTCGACCCCAATACCACCATCTAAACTATTAATTCGTGATAAACCACCATTCCAAAGCGGTTTTGACTAGTTTTTCAGCGGTTTTGACTGTTTTTTCAGCGGTTTTGAATGTTTTAACACCTGTAAATCTATCTCTCTTTGTTATTTTTCCATAGATTTACCCTTGGTGTTCTCATACCATATCACACGTGTGGTATTTTTGAGTCAAAACCGCTGAAAAGTAGTTAAAACTGCTTTGGGATGGTGGTTTGTCATGAATGAATAGTTTAGATGGTGGTATTGGGGTCGAAATAGTTTGGAGGGTGAATTGCAAAATGGCCTATAGTTTTCGATGGGCAAAAATCATTCTCTCCTTAAATTATGTGATAATTTATTTATAGCATGTTTACTTTATGCCATTTATTTTAAGCATGATAATTATGTGATAATGATATGCAAGCATGCTTAATTGTTTTATTTTATGGCATGATCATGATAATATGAGATATTATGTTGTTTATAATTATACGTATTTTATTTAATGTGATTAGATAGTGTTTAATAGAGATTGAACGCGAAACATAATTGAACTAATATTTTTTTTGGCCTAATTAATAAATAATTATTAAGTAGCCTTAAAATATTAATAGGATTTTAAATGTGATTTAATAATCCTAATGGGAGCGTATTAATAAGATTAATCACTTCCGACAATAAGACGCCAAAAGTGATTATATGATAATCAAAAGATAATCTACACCTTTTAAAAATTCAAGTGGGAAAGAGATGAAAAGAGTTGGATTCTCACGGCCTCCATTACCCGTCTATAGTATAGTGGATGTGTACTACTCCCTTCGGTGGGTATGTATTCGTGGTATACAAGATTAGACTTCTTCGGATAGAATGAAATACGAGGAAAGTTAGCTCGACCACGCCTCCGTGGAGTGTCTTAACCTACTCGTACGGACTTCTAGGTAATGGTTCATACTTGACTAAGTAATGTATTAACCTCCCTTCGGAGCTCTGTTACATTTACTTAGAGGCCAAGGGTTGACGTGGTGGATTAACATTGTTTGGTAAGAGTTACCTTGATGACATGTTAATTAAGAATAGTTCCTGCTTTTCTAAGCGATTTTCGACCTTGCCTCCGGGGAGTCAACTGCGGTTAGTTAAGTCACCATTGCGTAAATCAAAATATTTAGGTGGATTTCATTTATTGGTTAAACACAGAAGAACTGAAATACATAATCATAACTTGCATTTATTTAGTTATTTCAATTTTACAATTACGATCTCTATTAGTCAAAATTTTAAACCCAAGTGTAAGTTTGTCAAAAGATCAATTGTAGCACAAGGGGTCAAATCCCAAAGGAAAGGGAAATCAAAGTCAATGTCTATTGTCTATTCGTTAATCTATAGACTAAGACAAGTGCAAGAATGAATTAACTAAAAACTTAAAGAGAGTTAACTATAATTCAAAAACTAAACAACAAACAAGAACTAGAAAGCGAGTAAGAATCAAGTAACAAGAATAACCAAGTGGCAAGGAGAAGTGACAACTACGCAAAGCTCGTGTTCGATTAGTGCTTCGGTGGAATTAAGTATCTCACAATTCTAATCATTAAAATATACAAAAGCTCCTCTCG
This sequence comes from Lantana camara, assembly GCA_037501455.1. NCBI lineage: Eukaryota > Viridiplantae > Streptophyta > Magnoliopsida > Lamiales > Verbenaceae > Lantana > Lantana camara. The sequence goes on along the minus strand of CM074855.1, from coordinate 19,307,549 downwards.
AAGTTAAATACGTGTACCTAATTACGTCTAAGGCTGCTCTCGTGGTCATTAGCTCAATGATTAGGTTAATTAATCAAGATTATTGCAAGAAACTAACTAGCGGCTTGGCCCGGTTAATCAATTGCTTAATTGCTTAAGTCTAAGTTAAATTTCTTTATACTTAGCCCTTAAGTGTTGTGAAACCTCTTACAATTTACATACAATCTCTCAATTAGCATGCAAATCTAAGTTCATAACTAAGGTGATCAATCTTAATCATGCAAAAAAATCAATTTCGCAAGCATAAGAACAAGTAGTCCTACCTAGGCATTTCATCAAACACTTACCCTGCACAAGTCATCACCTCCCTTTGCCTAAAGATCTAGCCACTCATGTTCATGCAATCAACCAACAAACAAGAGAGATAACATGTTAAGGAATTCATAGTCATTAATTGAAATTAAAGATAATCATTCAACAACAAGTGTATCTCTACAAGATTTAAGGTCTCAACAACTAAGACAAAGGAAATTAAAGCTATAACTAGGGAAAGAAATTGAACAATAATAATCAAATGATCTTCATCACTTAAAGGAGAATGAAAGGTGGTTTCCAAAAGCCTCCTCAGCAGCTTCCACATCCAAATTAGGTTAGAAATGAAGATACCCTCGAACAACCCAGAAAAATAGGATATATACTAAGAAAGTCGCATTTCTAGGTGAAATCCACGATCGTGGATTTACAAGGGTAAAACTATCCAGGGGCATGGATTATAAAAACGCAATAACGCCTCTTCAACTAACCCACGACCGTGGATTAGTTGTGCACGAGAAATCCACGATCGTGGATTCTAGGTAGATGAAAATCGAAGGCTCCTGTCTTATTTCCACGGTCGTGGAAAATTTGAACCGGCAAAATCCACGACTGTGGATTCTATGTAGTCGCAACTCCTCATTTCAATGGTCGTAAGTCGGTCTTGTAACACATGAAAATGATGATAATGCACCGTTTTCGTCCCGTTGTCTACTCTTGTGGTTAAAACACCTACAAAAGAGCATTAAATTCTGAATAAGCTTCAAATTCGGGTAAAAGTACATAAAATAAGCCTCAACGGAGCAAGAATTTACGAGTTAACAACTCTCCCACACTAAAACATTGCTCGTCCTCGAGTAATGATATAAAAGCTCGAAAAGTCGATCTAACTCAATCAATCTCGCAATAATCAACTATCACACCATCACCTATTCGAGTCTGGCCTATCAAACATATTACTCACGCATATGGAATTCATCAAAATAGTATAGTTAGCATACTCCAAATAATGTGCAATAATAAATGAAACATAACACGACGAATTTCTAGATTGGTTTATATTTCCCTTGTAGAAACTAATTTACGGGTTCGAGATCACCCTTCATGTCTATCTCCACTAATAGAATCAACTCAAGATATCTGGATCGAAAGGTCTTTCGAGCTTCTAATGTAGGCTTAAGGTCACGGTTATGGAAATTTTGGCCAAAAAGTGACTAGACACCAATGCTGACATCGTTTTACAAACAAACCTACCCTTCTATGCCTTCCAAAAGGAAATTCCCCCATAATAGAATTTTTGTATACTCAAGTATCCTTCAATTCATTTACACTTTGCATAATTTTCGTTTCTTTTCTCTTTGGCTTTTGCTCAATTTTTCTTTCTTGTTCCTTCAACTTTTCTCGACTTTTCTTTTTTCTTTTCCAAGTTTCTCAAGAATCATCGACAAAATGTCGAAAGGCTATTACAAAAATACAATTCTTACAACTAGCAAGCATGATGTAAATAATTTTGAAGGTAAGGAGTAATTATGTCGTGTTTAGGCTGGTAATGTGGCTAAGAAAAATTATACACGACAATTAGGCTCAATGGGGTCAACAAGATTACGATATACAGTGTAAAAAGGCTAAAATTTAGAAGGTTTCCGCCAACAACGAATGCCTTCCCTAATCTTTTGTCAATTCAAAATTTCGCCTTGAAAGACATTAAGGCTCACTCTAACCATATTTTAGCTCTTATTGGGAAATATAAACTCCCTCTAAGAATTTGAAGTACAATGAATCATTTAAAATTGCACAAAATTTATAACATGCTAACACACTATTATTTCCAAATTCTCATACGCATTTTCATATATTCAATTAGCCTAACTCAAACTAGTAATTATGTGTCACAAGATCAAAGCAAAATTAAGAATCGGAGTCAATTCTCGTTTCGTATCACTCTCTATCGACAAGCATGTAATAAACGAGCTACTCAAGATAAATAATTCTAAACTAAGCTCACAACCTCTCCCCCACATTAGAATCGAAGCATGGTCCCTATGCAACAAATAAGAAATAAGAGGTGAAGAAAACTCCCTCATATTAATGAAAAACCGGCAATGGGGTACGAACACAAAGAAGCCTATTCCTACAAAACAATGACTCATAAGATAGATCAAGGGCCTCGATGGCACATGGCAATCAACATGCATATTACAATTAAGGATGAGTCATAAGAAACAAGCAACACAACAAATACGAATACGCCTTAACAAGCAACATCACATAACACTCTAGAGTTAAGAGTTTAACAGAACCACACAAAACCCCACAAACGGGGCATCAAATGTCTTAACAATAAACCTACCACACAAATCCCACATTCGGGATACAAACATAGTTCAAGTAGCAACAACAACAGGCAACAAAAGAGATAGCAACAAGATATGAAAATGGAGGCTTGAGTTAAAGAGTATCCCTTCGCATCATATCAATTGCTCCACCAAGGAACGGATAAAAGACTAGCAATCACACCGGAGGGTTGTTGAGCCATCCACAGAAGTATGTAGTCATGTTCTCATTCCAAGTCATGAAATGACCGTTCAGAATCTTGAAATTAGCCTCATTTGCTTCATTTGCTCGATCTTGCGTAACACGGATAGTAGCTACATCATCCCTAGCACCTGTCAAACCAAGCTCCATGTAGCACCCCGAAGGGGCCACAACCCCGCACCGTCGTACCTCTCAAGTAGCTAGGAGACCTAGCACCCAAGAAGCACGCCGGCGAACGGACAAAACATTACAAGATCAGAGTACTAAAAGAAAACATTGCAGTAGAAATATGGGCAATTTAAAACTTTTGGAAACAATAACAAGGATACAAGAGACTAAGCTGATTAAGGCCTAACAAAACAATATGATAACAACAAGTGAGTGGAATTTAAGATGGTTCAAAAGAACCTGACCGAAAGAGTACAACATAAGATTTCCTATGCTTCAAGGTACCAGCCAACCAGCAAATGCAGAATCTGAAACCATGAGGTTAGAAAACGGGGCAGAGGTATTAGTCAAAGGGACTAAGTGAGGCATAACTTTGGAATCATATAAATACTTAAAACTTTAAACTTTTCAGAAAAGGTTTTACTTCAAAACGGTACTTTAATACTGAATTTCAAAACTTTACTTTAACACTTTATTTCAGAACGGAACTTCAAAACATTACTTTAGAACAGGATTTTCAAGAAAGCACACACATGCGCACACATCAGAGTTTCCGGTTCATATATACTTTACAAAACGGGAATAAGGTATTGGGTATATTTTTCAAAATATGAACCAGTCTTTAAAAACAGAATTTGCCCGCAAGCTAGGCGTTCTCCAACCTTTACTCCCAAAATCATTAACAGAGTTGGTATCGAGACCGGTTAGGATCCCGATACCCATAATCACATGCACCATCCTTCTTCCTCCAGTTGTCGCGCCCAGGGAGCTACCCCGCGGTGACGTAAACAGGAATGGGAGGAATTACATCCACCTCTCCCGACCTTCGATGTGGAATAACCAACCTCCGATTAAACCATCATCAAGGTCTGTACGACGGCCAGTATCATAGTAGCCATTGGCGCACGCCTCCCGGTCTACTACTCAACCCTACCGTCAGGGCCCAACAGAACAGTATATCCAAAGCTTGCATTGCTCAAAATTTCAGAAGTGCGTAAATCACACAAAATCCAGAAACTAAAAGTTGATCAGAACAGAACTCTAAAACATTACTCATTGCTCGTTAATCAAAACGATACAACTTTAAACAAATGGAATACCAGAAAACGTTATCTTTAAACAAAACAGAGTATCTTTAAAATGAAACATTGCCCTAAGAAGGGAAACGTGTATTTTTGAAAATAAGGATCTTTAAAGCCTTTAGGGATGGTTTTCAAACATTTTGCATACATACATATTTTCATGGTTCCAGTTGAAAATAGATTTAAACCTCACCTACAGAAAATGGTATTATGCAATAATACCGGAGCCTCAGTATATCCAAACTTCACCTGTAAGTGGTGAATAACTATAAGTTTCTATCCTTAAACCATATAGTCACAGAAGCACGTTCAAACCACCTCAAAACATTCAATAGCACATAATGATATCATATGATCAGGACAAAACTTTATCGAAGCATGTCATAACATGTAACGAGATCTCATGGTAAAATCTGATAATCATTAATACCATAATACATCATGAAAGCATGATCGAGTTCAAGTAATGAATCACATAATTGATAAGAAAGAACATTGCTCAAGAAGGATCACCCATATCAGAAAAAGAATTCAGGTAAGAGATTAATCTTACACGAAAGATTATAACGTAAAATCAAATATCAAACTTAAAATTCTGAAACAACTTCAATCGAGTTAGCGTTTGGTTTGAAAAGCTTAATTTGATCCCCGATTTTGAGAATTAGCGAAAAAGGCTTTTCCCGTTGAATCCGTCTCGTCAAAACGAGTCCGTTGATATAAAGTCAAAGTTAATGGTCAAAGTTACTATTCCGGTCAAAGTTACTGTTTCGGTCAAAGGTACTGTTCCGGTCAAAGGTACTGTTCACCTCAAAGTACTGTTCACGTATACGTTGTTTATACGGTATTTGTACGAAGGTACATATAGTATTAATACGAAAATACGTTTGGTACTTATACGAAAATACTTTAAGTATTTATTCTAAAATACATTTGGTATTTATACAAAAATACATACCATATTATACGTAGGAAAACTAATATGTATACGTATTTTATACATGTATACTATAACTTATATCAATTGATTAGGGAAACATGTGACATATGATCATATATTATAATTCATAACATAATTATTCCTATAGTATAAACATGTAACATATTATAAATGTAACATAATTCCTATCCTATAACATACTTAAATAACATGTAACATTGCATAAGTCATGTAACAATTTAAGTTGCATAAGTATGATCATATTATAAATTAAATGTAACATGTAACATGTTATAATAGTTATCATATAATTAAATTGTAGCCTAATTAAATCATGTAACATTTAATTTATAAACTATAGATTATTAAACAATTAAATCATATACTATAATTTAAACAATTATATATATCTAGCATGAAATTAGGGCATGATATAAACACATAATTTGTACACAAAATAAGGCATATATTAATTTAAAACATAACATAAATAAAACCTAAAACTAAAATAATTAAAACACAAATTAAATAAATTAAAACGAAAAGAAAAGGAAAACTCACCTTTCACAATGGAAAATCGGAAGCTACTGAACAAGGAAAAGAAATGAACCCCAAGGTCTTAATTTATAGGAGTGATCAGGGGGTGGATTCAATTAATAATTGCATTGGGGACTTACGTGGGGTATCTTGCATAATTATTCAAAGTAAAAGAATTTTTCTTCAAAATTAAATATAAAATAGTAGAAAAAGGGTATTTAAGTCATTTCACCTTCAAACGAGCAGCTGCAAGAGTGGAAAAAGTGTTCAAAGTTCGGGAAATAAAATTTCCTTCGAAACGACTATTCATACGTCAAAATCGGACGTACAGTTTAAAAGTTCTAATTCGCGAAATGAATAGTAACTTATTCGTTAAACGTTTTCGTTTATTACTCGAGCTAGGGTCGAAATTAGAATTTGAAAAGCATATCAAAATTCATGAAATAATTTAAGGGTCGTTTTAAGTATAATATTGAGGGGTAAACGGTGTACCGATCAAAAGTTCATTTCGGCGGTGAATAGTAACTTTAAAAGAAAATCCTAAATTACTTCAAAAATTCCTAAAACGGTCTCGGGACTTGAAAAACAAGTTTGAATGATTAAAAATCATTAGTTTTGATCCTTTAAAATTTCATTGACAAAACGGAGCAGTAGTGGTTCGGGAAATGAATAGTACTTTAGGGTTTTGGTGCCGACTTTCCCTCGAAATATCATAATATCAGAAAAGAGCACGTATTTCACTTAAAGATGCAATGTATGAAGTATTTTAAATATGGATCAGGGTCTATAAACGCTTTTACGATACCCTTGGCTTACCGATTACGACCAGGCCCCGATCCGGGCTATTACAATCTCCCCTCCTTAAGAAGAATCTGTCCTCAGATTCTTTTCTCGATCTGTGAATAACTCGGGTAGTGTTTCTGTATCTTTTCTTCAGTTTCCCATGTGGCTTCCTCAGTACCATGTTCTTTCCATAACACCTTAACCAACAAAATCTTCTTATTTCTTAACTCTTGGAATTTCCTATCCCAGATCCTTTTGGTTTCAACACATAGGTTAGATTAGGTTCTAACAGGAGTTCCTCTATGGTTACCACCTGTGTCTCATTAGTAAAATACTTACGGAGTTGGGATATATGAAATACATTGTGGATTCCTGTTAAGCTTGCTGGTAAGTCCAGGCGATACGCTGTTGGACCCACACGTTCCAATATCTCAAAGGGTCCTATGTATCTAGGGTTCAATTTTCCACCTTTCCCAATTCGCGTGAACCCTTTCCTTGGTGATGCTTTCAAAAACACTTTCTCACCAACAGTAAACTCTATATCTCTCCTTCTTTTATCCGCATAACTTTTCTGTCTATCTTGCGCAGCCTTCATTCTTTGCTGAATAATCTTAATCTTTTCAGTAGCTTTCTCTATCCACTCAATGACTTTTGGTCTTTTGGTCTTCTCAGGGGTCCATCTTGCTTCGTCCAAATCCCAATATAATGGAGATCTACACTTCCTCCCATATAAAGCTTCATACGGAGCGGCTTGAATCAAAGCTTGACAACTGTATTGTATACAAACTCCACAAGTGGCAGGCAGTCCTTCCAACTATCTAGGAAATCCAACGTGCATGCTCTTAGCAGATCTTTCAGGTAACATAATCAATCTTTCTGACTGTGCATCTATGTGAGGATGTGCTGTTGTGCTGAAGTTTAACTTTGTTCCCATCAATTCTTGAATACTCTGCCAAAGTTGCAATGTAAACTTTGGATCTCTATCAGATACTATGCTAGTTGGTATCCCATGCAATCTCACAATCTCCTGATGATATAACTTCGCTAAGGTGTTAACCTTATCCGTGGTTTTTACCGGCAGAAAATGCGCTGACTTAGTCAATCTATCGACTATGACCCAAATGTTATCTTGTCCTCCTTTAACCCTAGGTAACCCGGTGACAAAATCCATGGTTATCTGCTACCATTTCTATGTGGGAATTGGCAACGGTTGTAATTTTCCTCTTGGCTTTTGATGTTCTGCTTTAACCTTTTGACAAGTTAAGCATTTCTTAACATATTCAGCGATGTCTCTTTTCATTCCATTCCACCAGAAATGCTCCTTGAGATCTTTATACATCTTTGTCCCTCCAGGATGTACCGTATATCGTGTTTTATGTGCCTCATCCAATATTTTCTTTCGAATTTCAGTTGGCACACAAACTCTACCTTTGTATCTCAAGATTCCGTCTTCACCCTTTTTGAATTTTGTTTCGTCATCTTTTTCCTTATAATTCAAACATTTCTTAATTCAGTCATCTGTAGCCTGTGTCTCTAAAACTTTCTCTTTTAGTGGTGACACGATGACTATGTTAGCCAATCTAGCCCTCGATACCACTTGTACAGGTTCCCTTCTGCTCTTTGTAAAATCTCCTGTGATCAGTGCTAAACTAGCCTTTCAACTTAGTGCGTCAGCTACCACATTAGCTTTTCCCGGATGGTACTGAATTATATAATCATAGTCTTCAAGAAATTCCATCCATTTTCTTTATCGCATATTCAACTCCTTTTGAGTGAATAAACAACGCAAACTCTTATGATCCATAAAGACTTCAAATGTACCCCCATAAAGATAATGTCTCCATTTGGCAAGGCGAAGACAATCGTTGCTAGCTCCAAATCGTGTGTAGGGTAGTTAACCTCATGTGGTTTAAGCTTCCTTGAGGCATACGCTATCACTTTCCCATGTTGCATTGGAACACTACCCAATCCTTCTTTTGAGGCATCAGTATAGACAGTGTAACCTTCATTTTCTTCTGGTAACGCTAGTACTGGTGCTGTCGTCAACCTCTTCTTTAATTCCTGGAAACTCTGTTCGCACTTTTCTGTCCATTCGAACTTCCCTTCTTTTTTGTTAATCTTGAAAGTGGTGCAGCTATCTTGGAAAATCTTGCACGAATCTTCTATAGTAGCCGATGAGTCCCAAAAAGCTTCTCACTTCTGAAGGATTCCTTGGTTGTTTCCAGTCCATAATCATTTCAATCTTCGAGGGATCAACCTCGACCTCTGAACCCGATATGATATGCCCCAAGAATGTGACTTTCTCTAAACAAAACTCACATTCGCTGAATTTTGCGTATAGCTTGTGATCCAGCAAAGTGCCTAGCACCAATCGAAGATGCTTTGCATGTTCCTCTGGTGTCTTGGAAAAGACTAGAATATCATCTATGAAGATTACGACAAACTTGTCGAGGAATGGTCGGAAAATCTGATGCATCATGTCCATAAATATAGCTGGGGTATTCGTCAATCCAAATGGCATTACCATAAACTCAGAATATCCATAACGACTATTAAAAGCGGTTTTGGAGATGTCTTCCGCTCTCACCTTCAATTGATAGTATCCTTGTCTCAAATCTAACTTGGAGTATACTCGAGATCCTTGAAGTATGTCGAATAACTTCTCAATATGAGGAAGAGGATACTTATTCTTTATGGTTATTCTGCTGAGCTCCCGATAGTCGATACAAAGTCATAGGGATCCGTCCTTATTCTTAACAAATAATATAGGTGCTCTCTAAGGTGATGTACTCGGCCGAATATAACCTACTTCTATCAACTCGTCAAGTTGTCTTCTTAATTCTCGAAGTTCAGTAGGTGCCATCTGATATGTGTCTCGGAAAATGGTTCGGCTCCCGGAACTGTTTCAATCATGAACTCTAATTCAGGGTCTGGAGATAACAAGTCCAGGTGTTCAGGAAACACCTCCAAGAACTCATTAACAATCTCAACTTCTTCCAATTTGATTTGATCTTTTGGTCTGTTCAAGAGATAGGCAACGAACCCTATGGCTCCCTTCCGAATCATCCTCCTCACCTCTATTATAGGAACCATCGATGACTATTTTTCCTTTCCATCTGATATCCAACTTTCATCTTTTCCTAAGATGACTTCCTTTTTAAAACAGTCCAATTTAGCATGGTATTTATAGAGCCAATCCATACGCAGTATGATTCCGTATCTCGTCATTAGAAGTGTGATAAGATCCGTCGGATAAAACTGATTGCCAACTCTTATAGGGTAGCGTTTATATACCAATTGCATAATAAAGCAAATCCCAAAAGAGATTTTACCACAATGTTTGCATGCCCAAGTACTCAACAAGAACAAGTATGCACATATAAAGTTTTGATGAAGTTAATGCATGGCACCAGGGCTATAGAACCTTAACTGGCGTGTTAAAAGCGTGTACCGTTCTTCTGGTCATGTCAATGAAATCCGAGTTCCCACTTCATTCCAAGGAAGGTACTTTTGAAGTTAAGAACCTCAATTAAAATGTAATGCATGTGGGTTAAGAATGGTTCACAGAATGTCACAGAGGCGATATTCATGAAGCAAGTATACATATCACTGAGCAATTAATAACAAATAACAAGTACTTATCAATGTAGGGAACAACAACCAATCAGTATTGAGTATAGCAATATTCAGGCAACAAGTGTATTCCCTTGATCATCAACTAACAATTAGCTAGTATAGGTCAAAACATTGAATCAATAATTCAACAATATTCAATATTTAAATAATCAGCATCCGATTATGCACATAAAACACGTAATATATCGGCCTTGTCGGTATCTTGAAGCGACTCTAAGACTTGAGACATGAACAGACTAGAAAAAGTAAGTAAAGAATTTTCAAAAGTAGGGAGAGTGAGTAGAAGAAGGAATGAGATATCAATCTAAAAACCGTAACCACTAATGAATCGAAAATTTTCAAGAAATACTGAAAGACCCTATGAAACTTGAAATTTTGATGTAGATCAAACTAGATTGTTAACTTGATTAAGGAAGGGTTTCAGTACTACAATTGTAACAAATCACATGCTGGTCGGCCGCCCCAAACAGTGATCGATCACAATTTAAGCACTAAAGACACGAGAATACTTATGAGACTCTATGAACCCCAGATTTCCGCAACCTGGGGCTCTGATACCACCTTAGCTGTAGCACCCCGAAGGGGCCACAACCCCGCACCGTCGTACCTCTCAAGTAGCTAGGAGACCTAGCACCCAAGAAGCACGCCGGCGAACGGACAAAACATTACAAGATCAGAGTACTAAAAGAAAACATTGCAGTAGAAATATGGGCAATTTAAAACTTTTGGAAACAATAACAAGGATACAAGAGACTAAGCTGATTAAGGCCTAACAAAACAATATGATAACAACAAGTGAGTGGAATTTAAGATGGTTCAAAAGAACCTGACCGAAAGAGTACAACATAAGATTTCCTATGCTTCAAGGTACCAGCCAACCAGCAAATGCAGAATCTGAAACCATGAGGTTAGAAAACGGGGCAGAGGTATTAGTCAAAGGGACTAAGTGAGGCATAACTTTGGAATCATATAAATACTTAAAACTTTAAACTTTTCAGAAAAGGTTTTACTTCAAAACGGTACTTTAATACTGAATTTCAAAACTTTACTTTAACACTTTATTTCAGAACGGAACTTCAAAACATTACTTTAGAACAGGATTTTCAAGAAAGCACACACATGCGCACACATCAGAGTTTCCGGTTCATATATACTTTACAAAACGGGAATAAGGTATTGGGTATATTTTTCAAAATATGAACCAGTCTTTAAAAACAGAATTTGCCCGCAAGCTAGGCGTTCTCCAACCTTTACTCCCAAAATCATTAACAGAGTTGGTATCGAGACCGGTTAGGATCCCGATACCCATAATCACATGCACCATCCTTCTTCCTCCAGTTGTCGCGCCCAGGGAGCTACCCCGCGGTGACGTAAACAGGAATGGGAGGAATTACATCCACCTCTCCCGACCTTCGATGTGGAATAACCAACCTCCGATTAAACCATCATCAAGGTCTGTACGACGGCCAGTATCATAGTAGCCATTGGCGCACGCCTCCCGGTCTACTACTCAACCCTACCGTCAGGGCCCAACAGAACAGTATATCCAAAGCTTGCATTGCTCAAAATTTCAGAAGTGCGTAAATCACACAAAATCCAGAAACTAAAAGTTGATCAGAACAGAACTCTAAAACATTACTCATTGCTCGTTAATCAAAACGATACAACTTTAAACAAATGGAATACCAGAAAACGTTATCTTTAAACAAAACAGAGTATCTTTAAAATGAAACATTGCCCTAAGAAGGGAAACGTGTATTTTTGAAAATAAGGATCTTTAAAGCCTTTAGGGATGGTTTTCAAACATTTTGCATACATACATATTTTCATGGTTCCAGTTGAAAATAGATTTAAACCTCACCTACAGAAAATGGTATTATGCAATAATACCGGAGCCTCAGTATATCCAAACTTCACCTGTAAGTGGTGAATAACTATAAGTTTCTATCCTTAAACCATATAGTCACAGAAGCACGTTCAAACCACCTCAAAACATTCAATAGCACATAATGATATCATATGATCAGGACAAAACTTTATCGAAGCATGTCATAACATGTAACGAGATCTCATGGTAAAATCTGATAATCATTAATACCATAATACATCATGAAAGCATGATCGAGTTCAAGTAATGAATCACATAATTGATAAGAAAGAACATTGCTCAAGAAGGATCACCCATATCAGAAAAAGAATTCAGGTAAGAGATTAATCTTACACGAAAGATTATAACGTAAAATCAAATATCAAACTTAAAATTCTGAAACAACTTCAATCGAGTTAGCGTTTGGTTTGAAAAGCTTAATTTGATCCCCGATTTTGAGAATTAGCGAAAAAGGCTTTTCCCGTTGAATCCGTCTCGTCAAAACGAGTCCGTTGATATAAAGTCAAAGTTAATGGTCAAAGTTACTATTCCGGTCAAAGTTACTGTTTCGGTCAAAGGTACTGTTCCGGTCAAAGGTACTGTTCACCTCAAAGTACTGTTCACGTATACGTTGTTTATACGGTATTTGTACGAAGGTACATATAGTATTAATACGAAAATACGTTTGGTACTTATACGAAAATACTTTAAGTATTTATTCTAAAATACATTTGGTATTTATACAAAAATACATACCATATTATACGTAGGAAAACTAATATGTATACGTATTTTATACATGTATACTATAACTTATATCAATTGATTAGGGAAACATGTGACATATGATCATATATTATAATTCATAACATAATTATTCCTATAGTATAAACATGTAACATATTATAAATGTAACATAATTCCTATCCTATAACATACTTAAATAACATGTAACATTGCATAAGTCATGTAACAATTTAAGTTGCATAAGTATGATCATATTATAAATTAAATGTAACATGTAACATGTTATAATAGTTATCATATAATTAAATTGTAGCCTAATTAAATCATGTAACATTTAATTTATAAACTATAGATTATTAAACAATTAAATCATATACTATAATTTAAACAATTATATATATCTAGCATGAAATTAGGGCATGATATAAACACATAATTTGTACACAAAATAAGGCATATATTAATTTAAAACATAACATAAATAAAACCTAAAACTAAAATAATTAAAACACAAATTAAATAAATTAAAACGAAAAGAAAAGGAAAACTCACCTTTCACAATGGAAAATCGGAAGCTACTGAACAAGGAAAAGAAATGAACCCCAAGGTCTTAATTTATAGGAGTGATCAGGGGGTGGATTCAATTAATAATTGCATTGGGGACTTACGTGGGGTATCTTGCATAATTATTCAAAGTAAAAGAATTTTTCTTCAAAATTAAATATAAAATAGTAGAAAAAGGGTATTTAAGTCATTTCACCTTCAAACGAGCAGCTGCAAGAGTGGAAAAAGTGTTCAAAGTTAGGGAAATAAAATTTCCTTCGAAACGACTATTCATACGTCAAAATCGGACGTACAGTTTAAAAGTTCTAATTCGCGAAATGAATAGTAACTTATTCGTTAAACGTTTTCGTTTATTACTCGAGCTAGGGTCGAAATTAGAATTTGAAAAGCATATCAAAATTCATGAAATAATTTAAGGGTCGTTTTAAGTATAATATTGAGGGGTAAACGGTGTACCGATCAAAAGTTCATTTCGGCGGTGAATAGTAACTTTAAAAGAAAATCCTAAATTACTTCAAAAATTCCTAAAACGGTCTCGGGACTTGAAAAACAAGTTTGAATGATTAAAAATCATTAGTTTTGATCCTTTAAAATTTCATTGACAAAACGGAGCAGTAGTGGTTCGGGAAATGAATAGTACTTTAGGGTTTTGGTGCCGACTTTCCCTCGAAATATCATAATATCAGAAAAGAGCACGTATTTCACTTAAAGATGCAATGTATGAAGTATTTTAAATATGGATCAGGGTCTATAAACGCTTTTACGATACCCTTGGCTTACCGATTACGACCAGGCCCCGATCCGGGCTATTACACTCCAACCCACTCATCCTCTCCATAAGTCCAGCCATGGTTGGGCCATTCTCAGTTGGGTCTCCATTCTCTTCGGGCTCCAGTTGTTGGTGCTCAAGCGGGATAGGCAAGCTATTCAAATAAGCCACTTGATCCAGACTTAAATCCTTCTCTCGCTAGACTCCCCAAGTATACATAATATCATATTTATATCGGATTCGCTTGGGCCAATAGTTTACCCATTTGTTGAGAGGTGCCCCCTACTTAATGATCAACCCCATATGAGAGAGGTGGACCTCATCCAAGAATGGATTCAATGTCAACGGTTGTAAATCTTCTGAAGGCTCCCAACCGACACTCATGGCAATCATAGTAACAAAGCCACTATATGAAAACGGTCCTTGCTTCCTCTTCGCCGCAATGTATATTTTTTCCATGAGCATATACGTACCATCAACACTCATATCCTCAACCATGTGATCCATGAGAGTGAGTTCGGTGACGTTAATGTGTGAGTTGGCATTTGAATGGGTACAGAAACCGGCGGATAAAATGCGGTGGATAACTCTCCAAGTGAGATCGTCAAGGTTAGAAGCTTTGGCGTTGCTCTCATTGTACCTTAGCATTCGGAGCTAAAGGAAAGCTCCTCCATTCATCTTCCCGATGCTCTTGAGTCCACCTAGGAAGCTTAGTTATAGGCCTTACCCTAGAACTTCTGTCAGAATCTGGAAATCCAAAAAACTTGGCGTAGATCCGCTGCAGTGAGGGTGTATTCATAGTTGTCAATGCGAAAACTCAGTTTGGGGCTCTTCCATTTCATCGTTAAGAGGAACTCTTTAGTTAAATCGGGGTAAGTAAGGGTTGATTTGCTGAAGAAGTCGTTCCATTCAAGGCCCTCTGCCAACTTCTGGAACCGCTTAAAAATCCTTAACTCTTGCAGCAAAGGAGCATGCATAAAGAAGGTCGGATATAGCTCCTGTAGCGCCCCACTTGTATATATATATATATATGGAGAGGAACGCTCCAACCCCCACTCCGATATACTCATCAAATAATGGTGTAAGCCATCACTCAACAAATACACCGGTGAACGATTGATGAAGATCATGATGAATGCTCAATGATAATGCAGCGGAATTTAGAAAATTTTGAAACTTTTAAATCCATGCGTGGTGGTGACAAGTAATGAGCACACATGCAGAACAATACAGTCACGTTTAAGTAGAAGAGACAAGTAATGATAAGATATAAGTAATTGGACAATGTCACGGGAGCATATAGTAAGTAGAGTAGCAGTGTATCAAGTTACAGAATAAAGCTAGGAACATATGCAGCCATATATCATAATGCAGGACGCAAAATAGATTAATAATATATAAGTCCTGACTCGGGCAAAATAGACATTCTAGAGCTTCAAGATACCTCTAGAGTGTAGCTGCAAGACCTGAAACCATGAGGCCAGAAAACAGGTAAAGGTACTAGTCAAGGTGACTAAGTGAGGGAGTACTTAAAAGGAATACACTTGAAATGAAAGGATATTTGAAATGAATAAAATTTACCTTGAAGAATGACTTGAAAGATAAATACTTAATGAAAACGTTTGATATGCAAATGATGATGCCACACGCGCACACATATGATATGATTCGGTTCATATGATTTTTAATAAAGCGGGATAGGGGTAAAGGAAAACTTTGATAAATATGAACCAATGTTTATAAAATGATTTATGCCCGCAAGGTAGACATCTTCCACCCTTACTCCTTGAAAACAATGAACGATGAGCGATGTTGGACCGAGATCAACAACATCTTGAACATACACACATGCACCACCCTTCTCCGGTGTCACTTCGGGTAGCTAGCCCTAGGTGACGAGAAACGATGAATGAGATAAGGATTTACGGTCCTTTCTCTGACAGATTGTCTTGACTTAACCAACCTCCGATTAAAGTCGGTGTCAATTGTCTAATGGTAACGGCCGATATTAGTGATGTCGTTGGCGCTCACCTCCCGAGCGTCACTTCCACACATAACCGTCAGGCCCAATAACGATGAACGATAAAGCTTGCATATGAATGAACATCTGGAGTAAATCTGCATGCTTGACTATAATGAAGTCCGTGAAGGACAATGAAATGATGCGATGATGAACGATGAACGATAACTTTGAATAAATGAATATGATTGTTTGAAACGATAAATGAGATGAATAAATATGATATTTGAATAAATGATAACTGAAATAAATGATTGATAAAAGGGTTGTCCCAATAAGGGAATGGTTTAAAGTAATGCATTGAAAGAACTAGGTGTTGGTTTTGAAAACATTTGATACTACATATATAATCATGGTTCCAGTTTGAAATAGTTAACCTCACCTAGTAATAGGTAAAGATGCGTAGTATGATTAAACAGTGCCCTGGGGATCCCAGTGCTCAACCTTAACTACTGTAAGTGACGTACTAAAGTGAGCTTAAGAACTAAGACCCACTCTACACGATGCATATGAATGATGAAGTCACATAAGGAGATAGCACATGAGAGTAATACCATTCAAGGTAATAGAGATAAGGTATCACATAAAGAAACACGTTGAAGTGAGTTATCTTAACGTGAGACTATGATCTTACTAAAGCCGAGTAAGTATTAGTCAAAATATGAACCCTAACGTAACCCTAAGGTTATGAAACAAATCCATGAAAGAAAACTCATTTTGAAAAGATATTTTAGACCTCAGGTTGGGAAACCCTAAGTGCAAACGTCTAATTAGGTATCCCGAATTTTATTTCATTTTACTATTCAAAAGTACTATTCCAAATTACTATTCAAGGTTACTATTCATAGTTACTATTCACATATCGGGTCAAAGGGTTCGGGTCAAACCCATACACCAAACACACACGAACATGCACACACACACACACACATGTACACCATACACACATACACGGCACATACACACATACACACACACACACACACACACACACACATACACACTCCCTAACAAATTATGATCTTGTTATAACCTATGGTTCAAGTTCATATTATTAGAGGTATGTGTGATCTAGATTAAAAGATATAACCTAAGGTTACAAGGTCTAGTTAAAGTACTATTCTATCTTGGGTTAAAAGGTGTGACACTAATCAAGATATGATCAAACAATATTCCATTAATCCAAGTCATAACATAAGATCAATTCATAATATATGAATCATATAACAATGTAGCATCATATCATAACATAAGTCATAGCTCAGCATGAGCATTGATCATATAATATGTGATAATTAAATCAATTGACTATATGTAACACGTTGTGACATAATTGATCATATAATACTATTCCATTAAATAACATGCATGAACATAATTTAAATATCATAAACATACATCAATATACAACATATATAAACCCTAAATCATGATCATAGCATATATTAAACTAATTTATAACATATCATAGCAAATTATAAACAATTAAATATATCATAAAAACTATACCATAAATGCATAAAATAAAATCCTATATGGCTTAGGGAAGACCCTAAGACCCAACCTAAACATTATAAATAAACCATAACATAAAAACATAAATTAAACTAAAACATAACATAAAACTATAGCATAAAAAAAATAAAACAACTAACCTAAGGGGAGGGGAAGTGCTTCGGCACTAGAGGGAAATGGAGGGAGAGAGGAGTGCTTGTCAATAAAAGACTTGGTGTAAGAGGAAATGAATGAGTTAGGTGGGTATTTATACTTTTTGGGAGGCCCCTCATCTTGCAATAAAACAATCTCCAAGGGTATGAGAGCAAATGGTAGTAGCTTCTCTTGTAATCTTGGCCTTAGGTATTAAATAAAAATGGGAAATGAAGGGTATTTAGGTAATTTAACATGGTAAACACGAAGACGAGCTGTTGGAAGTTGGCATATGTGAATCGGACAAACATTAGCTTCTAAACGAATATTTACTCGAAGAAAACGGATTTACCGTTAGAAAGATATATTAGTCTTAAAGAATAGAAATTTGAACGTTTTAAACGAATATGAATGAAAAACGACCTCCGAACATGATTTAAAAGTCCAAATTTTTTTAAAATGTCATAAAATAAATCGACATTCGTTTTGAGCCCAATATTGACTATAAAAAGTTTTACCGATAAAAAGTTAGAAACGTAAGATGAATAGTAACTTATTTTTAAAAACCGTTTTATTCAAAACTCGAGTTAGGGCTTGAACGAAGAGATGTAATAAATCTCAAAAATCATGAAATGAATCAAGAAGTACTTTAAACCCAAATTTGAAGAGTAGAAGTTCTCCGAACGAAAAACCGTTCGTAGAAGGAATAGGGAATTAGGGTTTTAAACAAACGTTTAATTCGAAATGAAGTTTGAAATAG
Organism: Lantana camara; assembly: GCA_037501455.1. Classification (NCBI taxonomy): domain Eukaryota; kingdom Viridiplantae; phylum Streptophyta; class Magnoliopsida; order Lamiales; family Verbenaceae; genus Lantana; species Lantana camara. The sequence goes on along the minus strand of CM074855.1, from coordinate 19,289,206 downwards.
ATTTTCAAGTCAAGAATGATTTCAAAAGGCTCGTATTGACTGAAGGATCGATTTGACTATAAATTTGAGTAGTAAAAGGTGTCCGAATCAAAACTCTTTTGCAAAATGAATAGTAACTTGGGACGGTAAGTGCCCGAAAGCCTTTAATGCTAAAGAACGGACTCTGAACCTTGGAAAACAAGTTCGAATGATTAGAAAACATGGATTATGACACTCTAGGGTTCGAGTGACAAGATGGGTAAAGTAGGCTCGGTAAATGAATAGTAAAGTTGGTGAAAGGTAAAGAATTCCCCCTTAACGTACTAAAAATCACATATGAGCATGTTGATCAGATAAAAATGCAATGCATGAGGTTTTGTAAAGTTGGATCATGGTCTATAAACGCTTTACCACTGCCCTTAGCTTACCAATTCAACCAGGCCCCATTACGGGCTGTTACAGCTCCCAATCAACTACTCGGTTATATGGATTGTAGGGTGGTGTAAGCCTAGAAGAAGACCCTTTGGATTTCTTTGAGGACAAAGCTCCATCAGCATTCAGACGCTTCTTAGGTGCCATTTCTCATCCCCATATAAGGGGTGTCGACACGGTAAAAGCATGCAACCAAGGCAACTTTTCTTGAATCAACAATCTGCACACAAGGAAACAACAAAAGCAAGAGCAATATTAGACACCACCAAACGAGAAAGGGAAGGAGAGAAAGAAAAAGGGAACAAAAACTAGTTCTAGGTTTATAGTCACTAGCTCGACTTTGTCACCCAATTTTGATGGCGGGAGTGGTCAACACACTCATGGTGTGTCTCTCAATCGGCTCTCCAACAAAGTATGGCTTCAATCTTTGGCCGTTTACTACAAAGGTGCTTGTGTTTTCATTTCTAATCTCCACAGCTCCATTAGTAAGCACTCTTACCACTCTAAAGGGACTCGGCCACCTTGATTTGAGCTTGCTTGGAAATAGCTTCAATCTTGAATTGAATAATAGGACTAATTGACCCACTTCAAACTCGTTGGTCCGAACATGTTTATCATGTCATCTCTTTGTCTTCTCCTTATATAATTTGGCATTGTCATACGAATTTCAGCGCATTTCTTCTAGCTCATGCAATTGAAGGAGTCTCTTCTCTCCGGACGCTTTAGAGTCAAAGTTTAAAGTCCGAATTGCCCAATATTCTTTGTGTTCTAACTGGACGGGCAAGTGGCACCCTTTTTCGTAGACTAACTTGAACGGGGACATTCCAATTGGAGTTTTGAAAGCCGTTCTGTTTGCCCATAGCGCCTCATCCAACTGTAGAGCCCAATCTTTCCTTGAAGAGTTCACCATTTTCTCTAGGATTTGCTTAATCTCGCGATTTGAGATTTCAACTAGCCCACTCGTTTAAGGGGAGTACGGAGTGGAAATTCTATGGTGAACGTCATATTTCTTCAATAATGCCTTGAGTGGCCAGTTGCAAAAGTGTGTTCCTCCATCACTAATTAAGGCATGTGGTACTCCAAACCGACTAAAGATATGCCTATTCAAAAACTTGATCACCACTTTTGCATCCTTCTTGGGACTTGCAATCGCCTCTACCCATTTTGACACGTAATCCACCGCCACTAGAATGTAAAGATTTCCATGAGAAGAAGGGAAAGGGCCCATAAAATCAATACCCCATACATCAAATAACTCCACTTCTAGAATTGGCTTGAGAGGCATTTCATCTTTCAGGCCAATTGTTCCAACACGTTGATATTGATCACAATGAAGCACAAATTCTCGGGAATCTTGAAAAAGAGACAGCTAAAAGAAACCGGCTTGTAACACCTTTGCCGCCATCTTACTTGCACTCGCGTGTCCTCCATAAGCACTAGAATGACAACTTTCCAAAATATCCTTGACTTCTTCCTTTGGAACACAACAACGAATCAATCCATCGGAGCAATGCTTGTACAACAAGGCTTCCTACCAATAGTAGTGCTTAATGTCTGAAAAGAACTTCTTCTTTTGGTGCGAATTCAAGTCCGGGGGGGTCACTCCACTCACCAAGAAATTCATAAAGTCGGCATACCATGGAAACAAAGCATCTACTTAGAACAATTTCTCATCGGGGAAATTCTCTTCAATTTTCTCATCATCCTTCTTGGTTTCTCCATTCATCTCAAGCCTAGAAAGATGGTCTGCTACCACATTCTCCGCTTCCTTCTTATCACGAATTTCCAAGTCAAACTCTTGAAGAAGGAGAATCCATCTTATCAACCTCGGCTTAGAATCTTTATTGGATAAGAGATACTTGATTGTCGCGTGATCGGTGTAGACCACCGTCTTTGAACCTATCAAGTATGAACGGAACTTCTCAAATGCATAAACAATAGCTAATAACTCTTTCTCGATAGTAGCATAATTCAATTGTGTATCATTTAAAGTTTTACTAGCATATGCAATAACATGTAAACGTTTCTCCCTTTTTTGGCCTAAAACGACACCAATGGCGAGATTGATCGCATCACACATGAGCTCGAACAGGAGACTCCAATCTGGTGCTATCATAATAGGTGCCGAAGTTAACTCTTTCTTTAACCTATCAAAAGCCAATAAACAATTATCATTAATATTGGACTCGACATCCTTTTGAAGTAAAGCACATAAAGAAAGAGTAATTTTGGAAAAATCTTTAATGAACCGCTGGTAAAACCCGGCATGACCTAAGAAACTTCACCCTTCACATTTGTGGGTGGCGGAAGTTTGGCAATGACTTCAATTTTAGCCCGGTCCTCTTCAATTCCTTTGGTCGAGATGTGGTGGCCTATAGTACAATTCCTTTACGCACCATGAAGTGACATTTCTCCCAATTCAACACCAAATTAGTATCTTCACAACGTTTCAAGACATTAGTAAGATTAATAAGGCATGCATCAAAGGAAGAACCAAATACCGAAAAGTCATCCATAAAGATTTCCATTGTTCGCTCAATAAAATCCGAGAAAATTGTCATCATACAACGTTGGAAAGTAGCCGGTGCATTGCAAAGACCAAAAGGCATTCTCCTAAAGGCAAAAGTGTCATAGGAGCAAGTGGAAGTACATTTTTCTTGGTCCTCAGCTGCTATGGCTATTTGGTTGTATCCCGAATACCCATCTAAAAAGCAATAGTACTCATGACCGGCTAACCTCTCTAGCATTTGATCAATGAAAGGCAATGGGAAATGGTCCTTACGGGTTGCACTATTCAATTTCCTATAGTCAATGCAAACCCTCGAACCCGTGACCGTTCGTGACCCCTTTCTTTGGTACAACTTGTACTGGGCTAACCCAAGAAATATCCGAAATCGAGTAAATTATACCCTCATCTAGCAATTTTAAAACCTTGGCCCTAACAACTTCTTTCATATTTGGGTTTAACCTTCCATCAAAATTCGATGCAGCACATTATTTTACATGCATTCTCAAAACATGCAATAAAGCATTTACATGCATTCTCTTGATAATAAAGCATTTAATTGCACATTATTTAGATCCAAAGAAACATGCAAAATCGACCAAAATCGACCATCCTAAAGCTTTTACATGCATTCTCAAAACATGCAATAAAGCATTTAATTGCACATTATTTAGATCCAAAGAAACAATAACCGACAAAGTTTCATTTTCACCAAGATAAACATACTTTAAATGTGAAGAGAGGGGTTTCAATTTAAGAATAGGGGGTTTAACACAAGAAGGAGGAGGAAGGGGTTTATCACTCCCCAAATCCTTAAAATAGTACCTCCTTTGGGAGGGAATGAAAAGTGTGGCCTCCAATGCCTTCACACACGACTCAAGCTCTTCAAGAATCTTCTCTTCTCCCTCAATCTTCTCCAAACCTCCTAAACAAAGCTCTAGCTGATCCTTGTCATGCAACTCAAACATAGGGTGCTCTTGCAACACTTCAACGCGAAAGCACTTTTCCTCCATGGTTGGATTCTTCATTGCCTTATACAAATTAAATTCCACCTTTTCTTCACCCATTTGCAAAGTAAGGCGACCATTTTTCACATCGATTAAGGCCCCGGCCATAGCAAGGAACGACCTTCCCAAAATGAGAGACATTCTCTCATCATCATCTATATCAAGGATAACCAAATCCACCGGAATGTAGCACTTTCCCAATTTTACTAGCACATCATCGAGTACTCCCATTGGATACTTCATCGATCTATCCGGAAGTTGTAGAGTCATATTGGTTGGCCTTAGCTCCTTTAGTCCCAATTTCCTACAAGTAGACAAGGAAATCAAACTTACACTTTCACCTGAATCACATAAAGCATTATTAAAATGTAAAGGACCAATGGTGAGAGGGATAGAAAAACTCCCGGGATCTTTAAGTTTCGGTGGAAGGTTCCTTTGTATGATGGCACTACACTCCTCGGGGAGTGCAATGGTGGCAAAATCCCTAAGCTTCCTCTTGTTAAAAACTAGCTCCTTCAAAAACTTCAAGTATGATGGCATTTGAGCTAAAGCTTCGGCAAATGGAATGTTTATATGGAGTTGCTTGAGCATGTTTAGAAATTTCTCAAATTACTTTTCTTTTGCATATTTTTGAAGCCTTTGTGGGAATGGCACCGGTGGGGCATACAGTTTAGGTGGAATGTAGACATTTGGCTTCAAAGGGGGCTCTTTTTTCTTATCATCTTTCACATCTTCCTTCATCTTACTCTTCACCCCATCCAAATTCGGACTATCAAAATCAATTCTCACTTCATGTCCCTTTCTTTCCTCTCCATTCTTGTTTTCATCTTCCAACTCACTCATCTTTCCCTTCCCTTTGTCAAGATTCACTTCCTCTTGCTTTTCAACATCCTTTCCCTTACTCGATTCGGTCTCATTCCCACTGGGCATAGGGGGTTCATCGTAGGTCTTTCCACTCCTTAGGGTTATGGCTTTGCAATGTTCTCTTGGGTTTGTATCCGTCTTGCTAAGAAGTATTCCTTGAGGCCTAAGATTGATGGCATTAGATAGTTGACTAATTTGGATTTCAATATTTCGGTTTCGTATAACCACTTGATCCACTTGAGTTTCAAGCTTGTGTATACGGTCCGAAGAAACCATGATAAACCTTTCCAAGGTAACTTCCCAACCTTGTTTTTGCTCGGTCGGTTGAGGCACTTGAGGTTGTTGAGGTTGAGGGGGCGGTGTATGGTATTAAGGAGAAGGTGGTTGATATTGGTTATGAGGAGGGAATGGTGGAGGTTGTTGTTGGTTCATGGGTTGTCTCGGTTGGAAAGGAGGTCTTGGGGCATTTTGCACATTGACGTTGTTTGACCATGAAAAATGAGGGTGGTTTCGCCATCCGGGGTTGTATGTGGGTGAATAAGGATTATTGGGGGGTCTTGGTTGATTTAGAGCATTTACTTGCTCGGGAATTTGAGACGGGCTAGATGGAACATCTTGGGAAGCATAAGGACACGAGCCAAAACCGTGTGGCCCACTACAAATCTCACAATTCAATGGGTGAGATTGGGTTGAAACGACATTCACCTTGAATTGATCCATTTGCCTTTCCAATGCTTCAATCTTAGCTTGCATGGAGGTGTACTCTCCCACTTGTATCATTCCGGGTGTAGAGCTTGATGGCCAAGGGATCGGTGCATTTGCCCTTTCGAAAAACCAAGAATTATTAGCCGCTATCCTTTCTAACAAGTGGATTGCATCAGCCTCAAACATGCTCATAATAGCACCTCCCGCAGTGGAGTCGACCATCACCTTCAAAGCTTGAGAAATACCTCTATAGAATGATTGGACAAGCTTCCAATCCTCACAACCATGATGGGGGCATCTTCTTTGCAATTCCTTAAATCTCTCCCAAGCCTCATATAGACTTTCCCCCTCATATTGTCGGAATGAGGTGATTTCATTTCGAAGCTTCACCGTCTTTGCATGAGGAAAAAACTTGTCCAAAAATGCTTGTGATAATAGAGCCCATGGCCCCTTTGTCTCATATGAAAGAGCACTATACCAAGCTTTCGCTCTATCCCTTAAGGAGATAGGAAATAGGCGAATCTTAATGGCTTCCTCGGTGGCGTTGTTCAATTTGAACGTGTCACACACTTTGGTGAACTAATTAACGTGTGAGATCGGGTCCTCGGTACCCAAGCCAGTAAATTGGTTTTGTTGGAGGAGAAAAATGTACGCCGGCTTGATTTCAAAGTGGTTCACCTCCACTCTCGGTCTTCCAAGGTTTTGTTGTATGCTTTCCATGCTAAGCATATCATAATACCTAATATGCCTTTGGGGTGGTTGATTCGGATGGTTAGCTTGTTGACCATGTCTTTGATTTGCCCCATTGTTACCATTGTTTCCATTTAATTCTTCCATTGGAATCGGGGTTGACAACTCCTCTTGTCTCTTTTCTCTTCTAAGGGCACGAAGCTTCTTCTCGATCTCGGGATAGTGTTTGAGATTATCCCAACTCCGGGCTCTTCGCATAAACACCTACAAAAGACAAGCAAGCATCAAATACAATAAAATAAGGGTCTAATTCACTAACTACTAACACAAAAGAAAGAGTAATTTCAAACGCCTTCCCCGGTAACAGCGCCAAAAACTTGTTAGTCAAAATTTTAAACCCATGTGCAAGTTTGTCAAAAGGTCAATTGTTGCACAAGGGGTCGAATCCCAAGGGAAGGGGAAATCAAAGTCAATCACTATTGTGTATTCGTTAATCTATAGACCAAGACAAGTGCAAGAATGAATTAACTAAAAATGTAAAGAGAGTTAACTATAATTCAAAAAACTAAGCAACAAACAAGAACTAGAAAGCGAGTAAGAATCAAGTAACATGAATAACCAAGTGGCAAGGAGAAGTTACAACTATGCAAAGCTCGTGTTCAATTAGTGCTTCAGTGGAATCAAGTATCTCACAATTCCAATCACTAAAATATGCAAAAGCTCCTCTCGAAGTCAAATGCGTGTACCTATAATTACGTCTAACTCCGCTCTCGTGGTCATTAGCTCAATGATTAGGTGAATTAATCAAGATTAGTGCAAGAAACTAACTAGCGGCTTGGCCCGGTTAATCAATTGCTTAATTGCTTAAGTCTAAGTTAAATTTCTTTATACTTAGACCTTAAGTGTTGTGAAACCTCTTCCAATTTACATGCAATCTCTCAATTAGCATGCAAATCTAAGTTCATAACAAAGGTGATCAATCTTAATCATGCAAAGAAATCAATTTCGCAAACAAAAGAACAAGTAGTCTCACCTAGGCATTTCATCAAACACTTACCCTGCACAAGTCATCATCCCCCTTTGCCTAAAGATCTAGCCACTGATGTTCATGCAATCAACCAACAAATAAGAGAGATAACATGTTAAGGAATTCATATTCATTAATTGAAATTAAATATAATCATTCAACAACAAATGTATCTCTACAAGATTCAAGGCCTCAACATAACACTTACTTAACTAAGATAAAGGAAATTAAAGCTATAACTAGGAAAGCAATAAAGAGGGAAAGAAATTGAACAATAATAATCAAATGATCTTCATCACTTCAAGGAGAATGAAAGGTGGCTTCCAAAAGTGACAGGTGTCGAATCCGTCAAAAATAAATAGAAAATCCTATTCGGCAACTAAACACAGAGTATAGCGCAAACAGGGTCGATCCACAGAGACTGGTTGACTTATTTCTAATAATTCCAAGTTATCCACGAAAAGAAACAATTAAGGGGGGGGGGGGGGGTTTGAATTATTAAAACTAAGGTATGTAATTAAAATAAACTAACAAGAATTAAAACTATCAAGCAAATCACGTAGGATTAAATCAATCAGAGGGAGAATTACCTAGCCAGGGATATTCGATTCGAATTGTTATATTGATCATTGACTCGAGGATTAATTCAAGTTATTCAGACAGATTGGCTATGGTTGATAGAGACACTCGACTCAACCTTGTTTTTACTTAATTAGTCGGATAACCTAGAGACACTGGACATTTATCTTCCCTAACAAATTCACAACCCTTAGAGACACTCGACAGGATTTAATGAATTCGCAGCATTAAGAATCATAAAAACACCAACCCTAATCAACCAAGTCGTGACACATGCAAGATTTAAATTAGATTATCAAATCCCTTAGTTAACGAGGAATGTTATCGCTAAGACCCTGTCACTAATTTACCACAATTTATCAATCAACTTTACTACACTTCAAGCATCATGATTGGCAATACGCAATTAAATCTATCTAGATAGTCGGGCCCTACCACTAAATAAATCAATCACAATATACTCGAAACACGGAGATAAGATAAATGCCTAAATAAACATGAATTGAATAAAACGTTTAGGTCTCACAATAATCAAAAACGAATCTTAATCCCTAGCTAGATAATTAAAAGTTTAGCTACTAAAATCCATAAAAACAATAACGGAGGAATTCTTTAACATAAATAAAACTAAAAATAAAAGGGAAGAATTAAACTAAGATGGATGATTGTGCCGAATTCTCGCTCTTGATGTTTCTCCGCCCAAGCTCCAGAACCGCGGCTTAAGAGATGTGTTACGTCCCCCCAAAGTGCTGCTGTCCAAATATATAATAAACCTCACGCCTCCAAGTCTCATGCACGAATCAGTAGCAAAATAGGATTCTTATTCTCTGTTCAAATCGGGCTCAACTTAATTGCTCTCCAAGAATAAAACTAAACTGGGCCATTCTAAAATTAATCCCAACCAGATGGGCTTCTTAAATAAAATCCCATGACTGGCGCGGCCCACTAGCAAATAAAATCAAGATCAATGTCTTGCCTCCCATCTCAACAACGTGATGGGCCTGATCTTCTAGTTTAAAGTCACACTATCGTTCAATAATTCCACAGCCCACATTTAATTCCAAAACCTGTTCTTCTCCAATTTAGACTGCGGGGCCTTCTGATATTAAATTCCAACCATAGCCCACCAATAAAGACAAACTAATTTGATTTCCCCAAAGTCCATCACACTCACGCACAACCCATGATTAATGCCAACAGTTGCTGCCCCATTCCTAACAAATATAACTAATCCTCACAAATTAATTCCAAAGCATCGTGACATGCTCAACTCTTCAAAAACTTCATTCTAATTCCATCCTATTTCATGCAGTAGATTAGCAACCGCCTTGATCCAACCGAGTCCGCTATTTACGAGAATATCTTCACAAAAAGGTCAAATTCACACCAATTTCAACTCTAAGCCCCGAATCTACAAAATAAACAACAAAACATCAAATTCTTTCAAGATAATATCAAATCAAGCACACTTCGGGGCATAATTTAATCATAAAGATGATTAATTAACGAGTTATCAAATCCCCCCCCCCCACTAGCCTATGACTCGTCCTCGAGGAATCATGAAAATTAATAGAAATAACATCACCCATCAAACATAATCACTAAGGCAATCATCGAATTCTCGCCTAAACAAGTCTAGCTCATCAACACATTACTCAATTGCACAAAATTCAACAAATTAGTATAAATAGCATACCCTCGTGTAAAGTAATGTGAATTGAATGAAAGAATGTACAAAGATTAGATTGATTAATCTATGATTTTCGTCTAAGTACTAATTATCAACTTCGAATGCATCCTTCACTCCAATCTCCACTAATGTAGTTAACTCATGACTCGAGATCGATAAGTCTTTCGAGCTTGTAATGTAGGGCTTGGGTTAAAGGTTGGGAAAATTTGGAATTTAGTTGCTAACACACCAAGCTTACACACTTTACAATAAAACCCATAGTAATTCCCTTTTCATCTACCAGACTCCCTAATTTTGCCTTATACAACTAATTTCCCCCCTTTTCACTCATCGACCTTTTGGTACTCAAAACACACTCTTACTTTTTTTTTCTTTCTTTGCAATTTTTCTATTCTTTTCTTTTTCTCTTTTTCTGCTCATTTTTTTCTTTCTTGACTTCTCTTTTTTTTTTCCTTTTTCCCCGTTTTTTTTTTTCAACATTGTATATCATTCTCTCAAAATTCAAGCACAAGGGAGAGTACAAAGGAGCCTAAGACATCTAAAATTTCCAATCCAAATGAGCAAGCAAGGTGTGATTCAAAGAAGGGTAGGAAATTAATGTTGTGCATGTGGCTTGTAACGTGGCTAAGAAGAAAATGTACACAACATTGAGGCTCAATGGGGTCAAACGGGATAACGTTATATGTGAAAGGATTAAGAAAAGGCTTACCACCGACAACGATCGCCTAAGTCACTTCCCAAATCAATCGTTAACTAAAAATTTCACCTCGAAGGGAGTTAAGATGCGTTCTAATCAACTTTTAGACTAATTGAAAATCAAAGACCTTTCTATCTAAGCAAAGTACATTAATTCATTCAATGGTGCGCAAGAAATGAGGGCATACTACTATACTAATTCATCAAATTTCACACAGGTTTCATGTATTTAACAAGCCTAACTCGTTCTAGCAAAATTCAACAATCAAACCTCATAGAAAGCATTCAAAATGGGCAACATATTTCCATAATTATCAACATCCTCGCACTTAAGCACAATGTTCAGCAACAACACAGCCATAAAACAGAAGATTCAGCCTCAAAATTCGTCAAAATCAGTTCCTAAATGTCAGTCTACCGAACAGCCCTAAAAATCACTATTCACAGCCTTGAGAATTGACCAAAAAGACATCAAATTCAGCCTAAATCAGTCCTAAATCATGCATAATATGAACACCAAAATTTTTGAAAATTTTCAGCATATATATACACCCGGAAACAACCACTAAACCCCTTAAAACACGCCTAATCATGTGTAAATAATTCCAATAAAGCACTAAAAACTCCCCCCACACTTAAAACATGCTATGTCCTCAAAGCATGAAAAAGAAAATTGAGAGGACTTCCCTGATGTGCGGGGGCGCACCGAGCGCCTCAATAAGGGGGTGGTGGAATGTGGAGAAACCCGAGGATCAGGTCTATGCTCTTCTTGAGATAGGCAATGTCCCGATCATGGGTACATGGCCCTCCGGGCTGTTGTGACGTAGAAGCTTCATTGGTAGAAGATGGAATTTGTTGTGCTTTTTTCCCTTTAAACACCTTGGGAACATCTTTTGGTAATATACCTGCACGACATAAAGAGTACCTTTCACCGACTTTTGACAACATACACATATTGTCAAGGCATTGTAAATCCAAAGGTTTCATGTTAACAGAAACAGGTAAATGTGGCTCATCCAAATCAATCAAACGTTTATTCACAGCAATTTGAGTCACAATATGTCCCAAAATCAAATTCCTAGAATGTGCACATGCAGCTTTCATTTCTACCGCAATCCAGAAGCCTAAATTCACCCTTCTACCCTCATGCATAGCCCACAAGAAGAACAAAGTAGTTTGTGACAGAATTCCAAGACCATTTACACGTCCCGCGAAAGAATAAGAAAGTAATCTATGTATATACCTAAGGGACGGATCAACCAAAGCATAATCCTTAGAAGCACTAGGGTTATATTTAGCATTTGGTTTGTTAGTAAAGGCTCTATACATAGCAGTAGCATCAAACTTAGGCGCATCAATATAATCACACAAACCAGCCACATAATCATCAGAATCTAACTCATCCTCAGCTACAAATCCAAGCAGCACATTAAAATCATTCACCGAAAGACTAAACTGCTTCCCACATAATGAAAACTGAATTACATCAGGCGAAGCTAAATCGAACTCATCAGGCAACAGGAACTCAAAAGTAGCATAAAATTCTAGCATCAAATGTTTAAACATAGGATGTCTCATCTTAAAGTAATCCTTCCAGCCTATACTATCAATATACTCATTCACAGACTCATATAATCCCAAAGCACGTAAAGCAGAAAAGTCAGGATACCTACATTCTACAATTTTTTTCGAACTAAGCTCATTGTACCTGGTGGTGGGTTGTTCATTCTGAAACTCGGGCTCATCGAAGGTGTTTGTGCGACGTGGCTGCATCCGGACTCCCATTCGGGCCCGGGTTTTTCGTCAGCCAGACTGCTGTTGCTGAAGAGAGGGCTCCGGTTGAGTCTCTTCAGTAGCTGTCGTATCTGGATCGCCGGAGTTTTCTTCGCTCGAATGGGAAGAATGATTGCCCGAGTGAGAACCGGCAGAAGTGCCGGTTTCGGAGGATGAAGCAGCTGCTGAATCGGCAGGTCCCGATGAAGAAGATGAGGCAGAGGCAGAATGGGGACCCTGCGCAGGCTGTGGACTCTGTTCGACTGGTGCTTGTTGTGTCGGAACTGAAGTGGACTCCGCTTGCGGTGGTAGAAGGCTGAGTGGTTTTGGGACTAACTCCGCTGGAATAAATCGGGGTGGTGGCGGTCTTCTCAGTGCTTTTGGCGGCAAGTGGCTGAGATCTATCAACACCGGCAGCCGCCGCGAGGCTTTGTCGAAGTGATTGCTCATAATCCGATCAGAACGGCGGACTCCTCTCACCGGAGGGCGGCTTCACGGCTGAAGCTGTGTAAGGGGAAGGGAGGAGACGGCGTCAATATTGTCTTGGCGGAGCTTTGTTCGCCGTTCCGCGGCTATGAGAATGGCGGGCTGTGGTGGCTCCGCTGTTGTCGGCGAAGGGGTGGAAGGAAGCTTCCTCTTCCTCGTCTACTTGGCCATGGTGGGTAGCGTCAGATGTGGAAGGGGGGAGGGGAAAGACGGTGGTCTCTAGGCGGTGCGCGGAGGTGGATGATGGTGGTGCAGCGGAATTTGGCTGAGGGAGAGATGGTGGTGCGGCGGAATCGCGATGGGTGTTAGGGCTGTGGAGAATTAGGGATTTCAATTAGGGATTTGGTGGTTCTCGTTGAATTGGGGTTGGAATTTGGGTAAACCTCATCCGGAAATGGGTCGGTTCGGAAATGGGACGGAGCGGGTCGGTTCGCTGAGGATCCGCGATTCAGTCTATGAGAGAGGGGGCGGTTCGTGGGTCAAGGAGTTAATGAAACGGGTCTGGGCGGTTTCTTTAACTATAAATTGGAATTTTGAACATGGCTTGGGTGTTGAATATGACCACGCTCAAGGGTCATGTTATCAGCAAAATTTTGACAGCAAAATAACAGCAATTTCTGGGTAAAATTTGGACAATTAAACTCACCTGCAACACAGGAAGGAGCAGAAAATCAACAAGAAAGCAAGGAAAATCGGAAAAACAGAAGAAAACACGAAAAAGCGAAACGGGGAAAGAAAATGGCGCCTGAATCGCCATATTTGGGTTGCCTCCCAAACAGCGCCCATGTTTATCGTCTCGGACTAGACGGGGCTGAATTAAAGATTAAGCACTTGGAGGAAAATCCTCCAATCGAGTCTCTTCAACAGTGGAAGGTTGGAAATTCTCGTAAAATGGTTTCAGCCGATGCCCGTTCACTTTCAAAATGTTTCCGGTTTTAAAATCCTTGATCTCAACTGCTCCTTGTTGATTGAAATTGGTAACCACATATGGACCCATCCAACGCGATCTCAATTTTCCAGGGAAGAGACGTAAACGAGAATTATAGAGTATAACTTTTTGACCAATTCGAAATTGTTTCCTTGAAATCTTCGAGTCATGAAAATTCTTCATCTTGGACTTGTAAATGACCGAATTCTCGTAAGCATCATTACGAATCTCTTCCAATTCCTGAAGTTGGAGCTTCCTTTTCTCGCCCGCTTCGTCCATATTCAAATGGCATTGCTTAATGGCCTAATAAGCTCGATGCTCCAATTCCACCGGGAGGTGGCATGCCTTACCATAAACCACTCTATAAGGAGACATTCCCAACGGGGTTTTATAGGCTGTTCTATAGGCCCACAATGCATCGTTCAGTCTCACACTCCAATCCTTTCTGTTCGGGCTAACCGTTTTCTCGAGAATGGATTTAATCTCCCTATTTGACACTTCAGCTAGACCATTAGTCTGAGGATGGTAGGTTGTAGATGTTCGATATGTGACATGATATTTGCTCAACAAAGACTCCAAAAGGCGATTGCAAAAATGGGTGCCACGGTCACTTATGATTGCTTTCGGAGTACCGAACCTAGAAAAAATGTGAGACCTGACAAACTCCATAACCACTTTAGAATCATTAGTACGGGTGGCTTTAGCTTCCACCCATTTTGAGACATAATCAACAACAAGGAGTATATAATGATTACCAAAAGAAACGGGAAACGGTCCCATAAATCAATACCCCAAACATAAAAAATTTCACATGGTTGTATAGGACTCAAAGGCATTTGATTTTTAGGACCAATATTCCCTGTTCGTTGGCAATTTTCACAACTTTTGCAACAGATATAGGCATCTCGAAACAAAGTAAGCCAAAAGAATCCACTTTCAAGTACTTTCAATGCAGTTCGTTTTGATCCAAAATGCCCACCACATGCAAAAGAGTGACAAAAAATCAAAATGGACTCGAACTCCTTTTCAGACAGACATCGACTAATTATCTGATCAGAACATATTTTCCAAAGATAGGGATCATCCCAAAGGTAATACTTAGCATCACTTTTAATTTTATCTTTTTCAGCACGAGACAAATTGTCGGGTAATAAACCTGATGTTAAGTAATTTACAATGTCTGCATACCAGGGCGTGGCCGTAGAGCGTGGCCAGGCCTTACTGTCCAGTGCCGAAAACAGCTGTTCGTCAGGAAATTCATCGCGTATGGGCGTGGAATCGGTCATATCTCCTGGAATTCGGCTTAAATGATCAGCCACAAGGTTTTCACAGCCTTTCTTATCTCGGATTTCGAGGTCAAACTCTTGCAAGAGCAAAATCCAACGGATCAACCTCGGCTTCACATCCTTCTTCGTGAGTAGGTACTTCAAGGTTGCATGATCAGAAAAAACAATGACTTTAGTACCTAATAAATACGAACGGAATTTATCTAAAGCAAAAACAATAGAAAGAAGTTCTTTTTCCGTCGTGGTGTACTTAATTTGGGTATTGTCAAGCATTTTGGATGCATAGTAGATGACATGAGAGCTCTTGTCAATCCTTTTCCCAAGTACCGCTCCAACCGCGTAGTCAGTTGCATCACACATGATTTCAAAAGGGTAATTCCAATTTGGTGGTTGCATGATGGGAGTTGAAATCAATTTCTCCTTTAGCAAATCAAAGGCTTTCTTGCATTCATCATCAAATTCAAACTCCACATCTTTTTGTAGGAGCCGGCATAGAGGTCGAGTAATCTTGGAGAAATCTTGGATGAAACGCCTGTAAAAACTTGCATGACCAAGGAAAGAATGAATCTCCCGTACTCCGACGGGGTAAGGCAGAGATTTTACAATATCAATCTTAGATTTATCTACTTCAATTCCTTTACTCGAAACCACATGACCAAGTATTATCCCTTTATCAACCATAAAGTGACATTTTTCAAAATTCAGGACCAAATTATGTTCAGCACATCGTTTTAGGACTTTAGTAAGATTTTCGAGACATTCATCAAAGGAATCACCATAAACGGTGAAATCATCCATAAATACCTCAATAATGTGCTCAACATAATCAGAGAAAATGCTTACCATACATCTCTGAAAAGTTGCTGGTGCATTGCATAGTCCGAACGGCATCCTTCTAAAGGCAAATGTCCCAAATTGGCATGTGAAGGTTGTCTTGCTTTGATCTTCCGGAGCCACCGGGATCTGATAAAAACCCAAATAACCATCAAGACAACAATAATGAGATTTTCCAGCTAACCGTTCAAGCATTTGATCAATAAAGGGGAGCGGAAAATGATTTTTTCTTGTTAAAGCATTTAAACCACGATAATCCATACAAACCCTCCACCCGTTTGGAACTCGAGTGGGTACCATATCGCCTTCATCATTTTCCACAACTGTAATGCCCGTTTTCTTGGGTACTACCTGTACGGGGCTTACCCACTCACTATCAGAAACTGGAAAAATTACACCTGCATCAAGGAGTTTCAGAATCTCCTTTTTGACAACTTCCATCATCAGGGGATTCAATCGGCGTTGTGCTTGACGTTTAGGCTTAGCATCATCTGTAAGAATGATCTTATGCATGCAAGTGGATGGACTTATGCCTTTAATGTCAGCAATCGTCCAACCAATGGCCAACTTGAACTCCTTAAGGACTCGGATCAGCTTCTCTTCTTCGAGTTTGTTGAGTAAATTGGAGATAATCACAGGTAGTGTTTCTCCTTCGCCTAGGTAGGCGTATTTCAAGTGCTCCGGCAACTTCTTGAGCTCCAATTCAGGTGCCTGCACGATGGAAGGAAGCAATTTAGTGTTAGAAACTGGTAAATCCAATTTAAGCACATTCCCAAACACCGGTTTTAGACTCTCTAGTTCATGCACAATATCACACAATTCCTCAGGCAAAACCATGGTTTTTGACCAATTAATCAAATTTTCAGTATGCAAATCATTATAAAGTGCATAACTCAGAGCTTCTAAATTATCCAATTCGAAAACCTCATCAGTCAAATCATCAATCACATCAACACAAAACACACTAGACAATTCATCAGGATGTTTCATAGCATCGTAGACATTAAATTTAACAATGTCACCGTCAAATTCAAGAGTTAACAATCCATTATGAACGTCTATTTTAGCTCTAGCAATGCTAAAAAATGGGCGACCAAGTAAAATATCAGAAGATTTGGAGGATTTATCATCCTCCATGTCTAGAACGAAAAAATCAGCAGGAAAAGCCAAATCGTTGACTTGCACGAGCACATCCTCCAATATTCCTTCCGGGTACACTACGGATCGATCAGCAAGCTGGATTATAATACCTGTACCTTTCAAAGGACCAAGATTAAGCGCAGTATAGACAGACAGAGGCATAACATTTATTGACGCACCCAAATCACACATGGCTTTCTTAATACCAAGGTTACCTATTTTACACAGAATTGAAAACATACCTTGGTCTCTGCATTTCGGTGGTAATTTCTTTTGTAAAACCGTGGAGACATTTTCTCCAACACTTACCCTTTCATACCTTTGAGTTTCCGTTTGTTGGTGCAGAGCTCTTTAAGAAACTTCGCATAGCGTGGGATTTGTTGAATAGCATCCAACAAAGGAATGTTGACTTCAACCTTCTGGAATGTATCAAGAATGCTTTGTTCCTCTTTCTGTTTCTTCGTCTGAGCTAAGCACTGTGGAAACGGATGTAGGATCACCAGTGGCTTAGGCTGCTTGACAATTTCTGATTCTTTGTCTCGACTGGAGCCTACGACGTGGTCACTCTTAACGGTCACGTCAGCTTTCTGTTCAGATTCTGCCTCATTCTGACTTGCTTTGGGTTTTTCAACTGGTGGAGGCAGTTCCTTACCACTCCTGAGCGTAATCGCACTCACATTCTTCCTGGGATCTTCCGTTTGCGAGGGTAATTTCCCTTGATTCTCAATCCTGCTCAAAACCGTAGCAATCTGTCCCAATTGAGTTTCCAAATTCTTGACTTGATTTTCCAAGCTATTAATTCGGATGTCTTGTGGGTTGAGGGTTTGACTGGGTTGTTGGTTTTGTTGGGATTGTGGAGGTCTAGGCACAAAATTCTGGAAACTAGGTGGCTTCGATTTCTGGGAATAGCTAAGGCTAGGGTGGTTTTTCCATCCGGGGTTATACGTGTTAGAGTAAGGGTTATTATTTTGTGGATGGAACCCTGCGGCTTTCGCGTCCTCGAATGTGCCCTCTTGTAGGGACGGCATCGGTCGGGTGAGAAGGGCTAGAACATAATTGGCAAACTGTTGCCGCTTGTGGTGTTCCTGCATTCATGTTAGAAATCAAAACAAATAACATATTCTTGATTTCATCAAATTGGGAAGAGCTCACCTCTTTTACCTGTCTCGTCATGTCGGACTTAGCATAGTATTTTTGTGAAACTCTTGAGATTCTGCTAATCATGTCCGTCAATTCTGCAGGTTTTTTGATCATAATGGAACCTCCACTTGAAGCATCCAACTGCCTTTTGTCGGCAGGCATCAGGCCCCTATAAAAGTTGTGGACAACTGAATTCTCCGGCAGGTTGTGATGTGGGCACATTGCAAGCAAGTTCCGGTATCGTTCCCAATACTCGTGTAGGCTCTCATGTTCCTTTTGCTTAATGGTGATTATCTCCTGAAGGAGATCCAAGTATCGCTCAGCTGGGAAAAACCTGTCCAAAAACTTATCGTGCATATGCTGCCAAGTAGTGATGGTTGCTGATGGTAGAGAGTACAACCATTTTTCTGCTGCATCTTGCAAAGAGAACGGAAAAGCACGGAGCTTGATTTGATCTTCGGTGACTCTGTGGGGCTTGGTAGAGCAGCAAACCGTGTGGAACTTACTAAGGTGTTGGTGAGGGTTCTGATTTTCCAGACCTCGAAAAATGGGAAGTAGCTGAATTGTGCCCGTCTTCAGCTCGAAACCAGTACCCACCTCTGGAAAAGTGATACAGAGGGGCTGGGGTGTGGTATCGGGGTGCACCAGATCTTCCATGGTCCTACGTTCTACAGCTGGTAGTGCCATAGTTAGGGCGTGGTCACGCTCAACGGTCAAGTCGTATTTCTGATCACTTGAACTGTCCGTTTCAGTTCCCGATTCTATCTCCTTGACCAAATCTGATGTCTCAGCTTGTTTCTTGCGTGATCGGGTTTTTTTCCTCTTTTTCCTAGCAGTTTTCTCGATTTTTGGATTGTAAAGAGGGGTGTCCTTTCCGCGAATGCTCCTTTTCATAAAAAGAAATAAAATCGATTAAAACACTGTCCCCGGCAACGGTGCCAAAATTTGACAGGTGTCGAATCCGTCAAAAATAAATAGAAAATCCTATTCGGCAACTAAACACAGAGTATAGCGCAGACAGGGTCGATCCACAGAGACTGGTTGACTTATTTCTAATAATTCCAAGTTATCCACGAAAAGAAACAATTAAAGGGGGGGGGGGGGGGGGTTGAATTATTAAAACTAAGGTATGCAATTAAAATAAACTAGCAAGAATTAAAACTATCAAGCAAATCACGTAGGATTAAATCAACCAGAGGGAGAATTACCTAGCTAGGGATATTCGATTCGAATTGTTATATTGATCATTGACTCGAGGATTAATTCAAGTTATTCAGACAGATTGGCTATGGTTGATAGAGTCACTCGACTCAACCTTGTTTTTACTTAATTAGTCGGATAACCTAGAGACACTGGACATTTATCTTCCCTAACAAATTCACAACCCTTAGAGACACTCGACAGGATTTAATGAATTCGCAGCATTAAGAATCATAAAAACACCAACCCTAATCAACCAAGTCGTGACACACGCAAGATTTAAATTAGATTATCAAATCCCTTAGTGAACGAGGAATGTTATCGCTAAGACCCTGTCACTAATTTACCATAATTTATCCATCAACTTTACTACACTTCAAGCATCATGATTGGCAATACGCAATTAAATCTATCTAGATAGTCGGGCCCTACCACTAAATAAATCAATCACAATATACGCGAAACACGGAGATAAGATAAATGCCTAAATAAACATGAATTGAATAAAACGTTTAGGTCTCACAATAATCAAAAACGAATCTTAATCCCTAGCTAGATAATTAAAAGTTTAGCTACTAAAATCCATAAAAACAATAACGGAGGAATTCTTTAACATAAATAAAACTAAAAATAAAAGGGAAGAATTAAACTAAGATGGATGATTGTGCCGAATTCTCGCTCTTGATGTTTCTCCGCCCAAGCTCCAGAACCGCGGCTTAAGAGATGTGTTACGTCCCCCCAAAGTGCTGCTGTCCAAATATATAATAAACCTCAGGCCTCCAAGTCTCATGCACGAATCAGTAGCAAAATAGGATTCTTATTCTCTGTTCAAATCGGGCTCAACTTAATTGCTCTCCAAGAATAAAACTAAACTGGGCCATTCTAAAATTAATCCCAACCAGATGGGCTTCTTAAATAAAATCCCATGACAGGTGCGGCCCACTAGCAAATAAAATCAAGATCAATGTCTTGCCTCCCATCTCAACAACGTGATGGGCCTGATCTTCTAGTTTACAAAATAATCCCACAAGAAGAAATCACCAAGTCACACTATCGTTCAATAATTCCACAACCCACATTTAATTCCAAAACCTAGGCGTCTCCAATTTAGACTGCGGGGCCTTCTCATATTAAATTCCAACCATAGCCCACCAATAAAGACAAACTAATTTGATTTTCCCAAAGTCCATCACACTCACGCACAACCCATGATTAATGCCAACAGTTGCTGCCCCATTCCTAACAAATATAACTAATCCTCACAAATTAATTCCAAAGCATCGTGACATGCTCAACTCTTCAAAAACTTCGTTCTAATTCCATCCTAATTCATGCAGTAGATTAGCAACCGCCTTGAACCAACCGAGTCCGCTATTTACGAGAATATCTTCACAAAAAGGTCAAATTCACACCAATTTCAACTCGAAGCCCCGAATCTACAAAATAAACAACAAAACATCAAATTCTTTCAAGATAATATCAAATCAAGCACACTTCGGGGCATAATTTAATCATAAAGATGATTAATTAACGAGTTATCAAAAAGCCTCCTCAGCAGCTTCCACATCTAAATTAGGTTAGAAATGAAGATACACTCAAACAACCCAAAAAAATAGAATATATACTAAGAAACTCGCATTTATGGGCTCGTGCGTGGATTTACAAGGGTAAAACTATCCATGGGCGTGGATTCTAAAAACGAAATAACGCCTCTTCAGCTAATCCACGACCGAGGATTATTTGTGCATGGGAAATCCACGGTCGTGGATTCCAGGCAGATGAAAATCAAAGGCTTCTGTCTCATTTCCACGGTTGTGGAAAATTTGAACCGTCAAAATCCACGACTGTGGATTCTATGCAGCCGTAACTCCTCACTTCAATGGTCGTAAATCGGTCTCGTAACGCATGAAAATGATGATAATGCTCCGTTTTTATCCCGTTCTCTACTCTTGTGGTTAAAACACCTACAAAAGAGCATTAAATTCTAAATAAGCTTCAAATTCGGGTAAAAGTACATAAAATAAGCCTCAACGGAGCAAGAATTTACGAGTTAACAATCTCCCTTAGCCCACATGAAATAATCTTTAAGGAAATAAACTAGTAGAGTTCAACTATGCTGACTAGAAAATGAATCTTGACGACGTGTTGAGACACAAAAATTTATGTACTCACTGAACATTATCCGGTAATTCCGGAAACTACAGTCAATCAGGGTTAGAAAGATAACTAGGCTAAGTGGATCAAGTGTAATGATCTGGCTAGTCTTATATCCTGACATCTATCTCAGATGTTCTTGAGCATCAAATGCATGAGATGCCTACTGTAACGAACATGATTTGAAGACAAGATCGTACGAAGGTACGAGCTTATGAGAAGACTGTCAGTTATTAAAAGATATCAGAAAGATTACTAGTTCTGGATCATGTTGTGAATATGATAGCTTACCTGAGAGAGATTGAAAGCCACTGTGCTTAACTTGACAATCTTAATAACTAGGATACGATCCAATTTTTCTGCCTAAATCATTCAATACATTCAGGATTATTCTATGAATAAGTTGAGTTTTACCCTACCTGAACTAATGAACGACCTCAAGGTGGCAAGATTAGTGATTTAGACTAAGGAAAAGGTTCTCTTATCTTAGACATCAAATTCCACGGCCTCAAAAGCCAGTAAGTGGAAAAAGGAAAAGAAAGTATTCCCAATCCTAAGGTTCAGAAATAGAAAATCAGATCCAACAAAGGAAAAGTGTTTCCAATGCGGTGACAACAGGTATTGGAAAATGAATTGTCCAAAATACTTAGTCAGTCAGCTTGCTTAGCTGTCCAGATAAGATCTGATGCTATCTTATTCATTGAAATATGTTTAGTTGGAAGTCCACCAGATTCCTGGTTTGTGAACTCGAGATCAACTAAACAAATCTGTAATTTGTTGCGAAGGTTCAAACTAATAAAGAAGTTTGAAAAACGGCTAACATACAATTACTGCTCGAGGATAATACAAGTGTACTTGTAATTAGCAGTAAGGACTATGAAATAGTATTTTGGTAATAAGGGTTTTAATATTATATGTGCCATGTGTAGAGAAATTTGATTTCTGTAAGTTATTTAATAACTAATGATTTAACTGTTTGTTTTGAACAAATGTTTACCATTAAGTAAAATAAAAGGTTTATTTACTCTGGCATGGTAAAAGATGATCTTTTATACCTCAATAAAATTCCTAATTTTAGGTTTAACACTGATAAGCTTGACTTACCATCTAAAAGGAAAAACTACCATGTCTAGTGAGGCATACAGATGGCATCTACATCTTGGCTGCTTTAATCTGAATAGGATCCAAAAATTGATTGTTGAATCTTTTGATTTGATAATAGTGTCAGTCTGCGAATCCTGTTTAGAAAAGTAAAATGACCAAGAAAGTTCTTTTAAGACTAAAAGGTATTTAAGCCATGAAATTGCTTGAGTTAGTTTATATGGAATTGTGATCCTATGAATATTCAAGCATGAGGAAGTTTTGAGAGTTTCATCAATTTCTCGAATGATTACTCTAGATACAAATATATTTATTTGATGAGACTTATGTCTAAATCTTTGAAGAGTTCAAAAGAATATACGGCTAAAGTCAAAGAATTAAATTGGAAAATGTATCAAGGTACTTCGGTTAGATCAAAGTAGTGATAAGTATCTATGTTCAAAGTTGAATAGAATTTCTCTCTACAAATAAGATTAGGTCTCTTCTATCTGCATGACATGTATCTTAGCATAATTGCGTTGCAGAATAAGAGAAATAGAACTCTGATAATGATGGTAAGATTCATGATGAGTCATGTTACCCTATGAAATTCGTTTTGGGGCCTAGCGCTTGAAACAACAAAACCTAGTCCTATCCAAGTTAGTTCTTAAAACACTTATGGAACTGTGGCTAGGGTGAAAACCCTATATCACTTATCTTCTGATTTGAGGAAGCCTAGTCCATGTGTTGAGGATGGACCCTGGAAAGTTAGAATTAAGAGCAAAGGTTTACTTGTTCTAAGGTTATCCTAAAGAGCAAGAAGTGGTATATTTTGTAATTTGAGAATTCACAAAAGATGTTTGTGAGTATTTCAAAGATAATTACGAAAATAACCACAAAGGGTAGAAGCAAAATATTGTTAAAAGAAATAACAATATTATTTACAGATTTCCAGAAACACGTGATAACTACAAATGTGTTGGACATATGTAACATACCAAATACAACATGTGATGTGGAAACGTGTACACGAGAGCATCATTGTAGTGGGAGGATTGTCAGGACCCTGACAAGATACCTAAGTTTAACCCAAGTGGTTAAATCTAATGTATCTGATTCTATCACATGTAATGAAGCTATAGAAAATATAGACGCTGACTGTTTGGTCAAAAGCCATGGAATCTTAGTTAGAATATTAGTATTCTAACAAAGTCTTGAACTTGTAGTGGCACCTAAAAGAATTAAACCCATTAGATGAAATGGGGCTCTAAAAGAAAATAAAAGAAAAATGGACGAAAAAGTAGAGACTTTAGAGCAAAACTTATGGCAAGGGATTTTACACAGAAAGAAGAAATCATTTATAAGGTCTTTTCGCCTATAACAATGCTTAAGTCCATTCTCCTTTCCATTTTATCTCATTATTGATTATGAGATTAGTTAAGTGGATGTAAAGACTATGTTCTTGAATGGGCACCTTTAAGAAGAAAAGATACATGGCACAACCTGAAGGGTTAACAACCAGAAATCAGGTGCAAATGGTATGCAAGTTTAATAAGATTGTTTTATGATCTTAAATAAGCGTCTAAATCATGGGAACATCAGATTTGATAAGGCAATTTAAATCCTTTGGATTTGTGTGTTTGCATGATGAACCATGAATGTACAAAAGACATCATTATAATGTTGTAACATTTTTTTTGTTTAGTACGTAATCAATATTCTAATCATTAGAAATGATGCAAGAATATTGTTAGTAGTCAAGATTCGATTGTCAAATCAATTTGACAAGTAAAGACCTAAGTGAGACTAATAATATTTCAAGGATCAGACTTTTGTCATGATCATAGGAATAAGGAGATTGGTTTATCACAAGAAACATTTATAGATAAGATACTGGTAAGGTATAATATGGCGAATTCCAAGAAAGGTTCGTTACCTTTCGGATATGGAATTTATCTATCTTAGGATCAGTGTCTTGAGATAACTGAAGAGATAGAAGATATGATTAGAGTGCCGCAGTGGAAGCTTTATATATGTCATATTGTGTATAATTCCAGATGTCTATTATACAATAGATCTTGTCCACAGATATTAGTCAAACCCTAAAATCTGACACTGAGTAGTTTCAAAAGCATATATGGAAGTACTCATTTCTTTAGAGTACACAGATTCAGATTTTAAATTTGAAATGTATTCTAAATGTTTGACATTAGGGTACGTGTTTACTCTAGAAAGAGCAGTTACTAACTAGAGGAAAGTTAAGTTGACTTGCATTGCTTACTCCACCAAAAAAGCTGAATACATGGTAGCTTGAGAAGCGACCGAAAAGATGTATTGGCTTCAGGATTTTCTAAAAGTTGGCTCTATGAAACATTTAATAAATTCCTTCACTAAAGTATTAGCGCAAAAGGTGCAAAAGTAGTTTTGACACTTATGTGAAAGGAATAAGACTTAGATGTATAGCCAAATTGAATTTAGTGCAAGTGGGAGATTATTTGGCATAGTGCCCTAAAAATTCAATTTGTTGGATTAATTAAACTGAATTTACAGCAAGTTGTGAGTGTTTCACATATTGATAATTATTGGCGTGTGATGGTATTCTCATATGAAATGTGTTTCATAGGAAAAGACTTTGAATACTAAAATCACGTGTCATTAAAGTTCTAGTTGGTAAGATTAGAATATGTTCTTATCGAGACTATAACGTGGTTATATAAGATGATTAGTCTTTCATCATAGGGAATGCTGATTTCGATTATTACACGTCGATGACTTTCAATTGGATTGGAAACGTCAAACTGGATCACTGAGATTATTCATTTTATACTGCTATCTAAAATGAATAAAATCTCGGGAAGCATTGTACTCTTAATCCTGACAATATTTCGACTTTAGGCATGTAGTGTTAGTCACTGTAATGTACTTAGAAGTGAGGTCTCGGTAACGGATGGCCAAAATACTTTGTACATTTGGTGACTGCATGAAATGTGCTGAAGAGAAATATTGATCTAGGAATCTGTGGCCTTATTGGAAGGTTAAAGATATTCCTGAAATAGATTTGCAAAAGTTTGGATTAAGATTTTGGCCAAAGCACTTCGTGTGATATGTCACCGAAGTTGTTTGTTGAATGTGTTTCACATACAGAGAATTTGAACTTAAGACGAATCAATAAATTTTAGATTGATGGAGAAAAATAAATGATAATAGTCGCAATTTATTTTTCATAGATATCTACACGGAGGAGTAAGATGCGAAATTATTCTAGATCGGGAAATTCGTGAATAATTTAATTAATTTTAGAGTACAACAATATTTATTTAGTGGAATTAAATATTGTTAAACGGTAATTAATTACTATCATGAGATGATAATATATTAACCCGCTTAGAACTAAAATTATTTAGTCCTGCAGGTCCCCCGCAAGCCCCAATTGAAACCCTGAAGATAAAACATTAAAGGGAAAGAGAGAAATAAATTTCAAAGTGTTTGAAAATAGCCAAGGGAGTTATTTTAAGAAAATAAATCAAAAGTTCCAAGAGTTGGAAATGCCCAGATTTTCATTTTAGAGAAAATGAATTTTTTTAAAATTGATTTAAAAAAAAAAAAAAGGATGCTGACGTGGCACGTGTTGATGTGGCAGCTGACGTGTCACACCATGTCAGCAAGCCAGTGCACGGTGGCACTGAATGGGCGCCACATGGCGTGCCATATGGATGGTTGCGATTGTGCCGCGTCAGCGCACGCGGACGGTCCAGATTAGTTCTAGACCGGGCTAGTCAACGGATAGGACCGGCTCATATATGGATAGGGTCGGACCGGAACCTGACTGGGTAGGACCAGACCCGGACACGTGGCTCGATTTGGTGAGGCTATGCGTTTGCACACTCGTCACCCACTTGGCCAACTTGTGGCGGCACGTGGGAACACGTGTCGGCGTTTGGTTGGTGGTGTTGTGTTTGCGGCGAAGAATTCTACACGATTATGAATTCTGATTAGCCGTTGGAGCGACTTACCTGCAAGTAGACATGCAAAATGACTAAAATGCCCTCCATTTTAACCCTATAAATAGGGGTGATCCGTTGCCATTTTATTCATTCAATTTTCTCAGCCTTTTCTTGGAAAATTTTGGCTGAACTTCTTTCCTTTTTTATTAATCCAAATTATGGATTAATTAATTACATAATTAAGTGATTATATAATTAATATATAAATCACTTAATTATTAGAAAATTAGGGAATTTTCTAGTTTTAGAAAAATAAGTTTTTCTAGAAAAATATTTTCTCAAGCATTTAGGAAAATGCTTGCGAAGCCCCCACTCCGAGGGTCGAACTGGGGATATTGCAGGGAAGCTCTGTCGGTCTCACGAAAAGGAAAGGAGTTGGAAAAATGTCGTTAGATAGCCATATTTGGAGTACGGTAATATTTTACAGTTATATTATTTTAAGCATGATAAACTATATGCTCTTAAGTTTTAATTGCATATTAGAAATTTATCTGCTTAGTGATTTAAAATTTATTATCAATTGCATATATATATTTGAGTAGATCCGGCTAGTGTTCCGCTATTGTATTAAAATGTTTTAGAAATATTTTAATAACTATATTATAAGAAAAAAATTTAAAATACGGTCCCGTACCACTACTATTTTGGGCCCACCACCCAGCAGTATATGCTTTGTGGTATGATTTTTGGGTGATTCGGAGTTATGGTGGGACGTGTGGGCGCATGGGTGTTTGTGGTTCCGCCATTAATGGTGGAACTTGAAGCTCCCTCTCGGGGGGGTGGGGGAGATGCCTTGTGTGAGACACGCCCGTGTCTGGCTGGGTTGGTGCGTCTGACCTCAGACACGCCTGTGTTTCCTTTTACTCTTGGAGGAAGACAAGCCCGTGTCTCCCCTTTTCTGAGCGTCTGTACTGAGACACACCCGTGTCTCAGTTTGCTCTTGGAGGGGACCCGCCCGTCTCTCCACTCTATGTGAGTTTTGTGTTGTTTTGTCCGGTTTTGTTTTATATGCTCGTTTTACGCTTTTATCCCTCCCCGTTCATGATCCTAACTTGATTTATAACTTAGTGTGAATATGAATTTGTGTATTAAGATGTGTTTTGAAATTATATGATTTAATTTTGGTGCTAAACATGTTATGTGTTTTTAAATGACTAAGTGTCGTCATATGCATTTCAATTGCCCTTACTTGCATTAATTGTGCACATGAGCATGTCTTAATGTGAATTATTATTGTGATAAGTTATCATATGCCTTCGGTTGCATGAATTTGGTTTGAATATGAACTTGACCTATGTGTTTGCATCTCTTGAGTGCCTATGCATACGCCGTGTGTCTATGTGGTTCACCTTTGAGTTTAAGTTCTGTATTTTGTCTTCAGTTTGTTCAAGTGGACCCGTGGTGGTGTTTCACTAGCCGTGTTGATTCCGGGATGGATCAATCGTCTCGTTCTTGGTTCCGTTGGTGTAAAGTGAGGTTAGGTTATAGTTAAACCCTATGAAGCATACTCGTTTTCTTTGCATGCGAACTATAACCTTAAGTATAAGTAAATATGTGCGAGATATGTAAGTTTATAACTTTGCCAAGCATTTGCAAGTATGATAAGCTATGTACAAGCCTATGTACGCTTGTTTTGATTTGTTATGATTTGTTACATTTGCAAAATTAAACTACGCTTCAAACCGTATGCCTCGTACGAGTCGAGAGCTACGAGCTATGGATATGTATGTATTTGACACAGAGAGGTATGTATAGCATAGTTGTTGCGAGGTAAGGTTTGTTATGTAAGTTATGTTACGCTTTGTTCTGTAGGGGGTTATTTGCTCTGCTCTGTTCTATCTGTCAGTCTGTTGGGCCCCGGAGTCTATGAGTCAGGATGCTTGGGATGGTAGCGGGCTGTCCAGTTAAGCCTGAGCATAGTCTCCAATTAGATAGGAACCCGGAACCCGCTAGGAGGTTTGGCAGGGGGATGGGACCTTGAGGGTTTAGAGTGCGCGCTCCCCTCTTCTGTACAGATGGTTAAGGTCGCGCAACCCTTCCATCACCGGAGAAGGAGGTTATTCTGTAAGTATGTATTATTTGGATTTAATTGCTTGGTTATAATTAGTATGAGGGGCCCAGGATGGGATTTAGTACTTGTTCCTATCGAGTTATGTATGTATGCCCTGTTAAAATTCGTGAAATGGGGATAGACTCATAAATAATATAAAATATGAACCTTTTGAAAGTATAAGCTAACATAAGATTTGATTTGAAAAGTTTTGGTATGATTTGATATGTAAGATACATAAGAATTTGTTAAGTTAGATTTTGTTATGTTCTAATAAGAAATCCCTATATGTATGCATTACGGGCAAATGTTTTAGGGTGCAAAATCTATCCCTGAGTTCACGAACATTATGTGTTGTACGTGTTTTGCTCCTTATACGTATATAGCGTGTGTGGGTAGCCCCTCACTCAATCCGTGTGACTGACCCCTCTCCCCTTTGTTTTTAGTGTGCAGGTGCCTGTCTTGGAGTTCGAGCTAGGCGGCATGTGTCGAGTCTTTGAAGTATGTCGTGTCTTTTGTTCGTTAGGGTCTGTTGCATTTCATTTGATTTGGATTCTATAAAAGTATGACAGTATGCTTATGTATACCTTGTTTATTTTATGTAAATGGATATATTTTCGGGACAGGCTTCTAGGAAACAGATTGAACCCGTTTGTATTCGTGATTTATGTTATATTCAGGATTAGGTATCTATGCTAGTTGAACTGCTTGTGATGTAATATTCGATTGTATGACTTGCTTCCGCATACGCATTTGTTTGAGTTTCAGGGTCTACGTTCCGCCTAACTTAGTTGTGTGTCTATCTATCTCCCGTTCATCTCTGCTTGGTTCATGTACAGGTTTCCCATCTCGTATGTGGATTGGGCTTAGGTGTAGGGGATGTGTTGACCCACTGTGCAGGGTGCTACAGTTTTAATCCCACCGATAAGTTTTAGGGTTGTGGGAATTAGTGCGTAAGTGGGTTTCTTAATTTATTACGTCATAATAGTATGAGAAAATATAATATTAATAAGATAAAAATCTCATCCTTATGCAGTTAGGAATCCTAGCTAACGGACCACAAACTGCTAACATTCTCCCACTTGGTCCATAAACCCACATTTACCTAAACTTTAGAAAACACAACACACGAATCATGGTGATAGTTCCCCTTATGGACGAGTAGTATCTTCCATGTATTACTATGCATTATGGCTTCAACTTTATCGCATAATCTTTATGAATAAACCCTATGTTTATTCGAGGTCCAAACTGGATTGATATTTCTCAAATAACATATATGTGTACACAATATAATAAAATACGAGAAATATCTTGAAATTCAGAGTTTCACAATATTCGTCCAACAACGAAACTTTAAATATGAGAAACAAGTCCCATATCAGCTACATGATCCTTAAATTTATATGGTGGCATGCCTTTAGTCATAAGATCAGCAATCATCAATTCAGTGCTAATGTGCTCAATGACCACTTCTTTATTTTTGACACGTTCCCTTATGGCAAGATATTTGGTGTTGATATGCTTACTTCGACTACCAATTTTGTTATTCTTAGCAATGAAAACAGCAGCTGAATTATCACAATAAATCTTTATTGGCCTAGAAACAGTAGCTGAATTTTCACAATGAAACTCTTTAACCATAATCCTTGTGAGGTAGCCTCAAAACATGAAACGAGCTCAGCCTCCATAGTGGAAGTAGCAATTAGGGTCTGTTTTGCACTCTTCTGTGATACAGCTCCACCGATAAGCATAAAAATGTATCCTGATGTTGACTTGCGAGAGTCAACACAGCCAGCAAAGTCTGAATCGGAGTACCCTATCACCTCCAAATTGTCTGATCATTTATATGTAAGCATGTAATCCTTAGTCCCTTAAAGATATCTCAAGACCTTCTTTGCAGCTTTCCAGTGGTCAATACCTGGGTTACTCTGATATCTCCCTAACATTCCAACTGCAAATGTAATGTCAGGTCTTGTACAAACCTGAGCATACATCAAGCTTCCAACAACAGAAGCATAAGGAATGTTTTTCATTTGTTCCCTCTCAAGATCGTTCTTCGGGCACTGATTCAAATTGAATATATCACCCTTTACTATGGGAGCTATACTTGGTGAACAATTTTTCATTCGAAATCTTTCTAAAGTTTTGTTGATATAGGCTTCTTGAAATAAACCTAAAATGCCCTTATGTCTATCTCGATGGATCTTAATGCCAATGACATAAGATGCCTCGCCCATGTCCTTCATCTCAAAATTTTTAGAAATAAATTATTTTACTTTATACATCATCCCCTTATCATTAGTAGCAAGCAAGATATCATCCACATATAAGATAAGGAAACAAATTTTACTCCCACGAACCTTACGGTATATATATTCATCCTTTATGTTCTCAGCAAAACCAAATGAAGAGATAACATCATGAAATTTTAAATACCACTGTCGGGAGCTTGTTTCAATCCATATATGAAAATTTTCAACTTACATACCAATTACTCACCATCACTAGAGGAGAATCCTTTAGGTTGTTTCATGTATACCTCTTCTTCTAGATTACCATTAAAAAAGCCGTTTTCACATCCATTTCTTGTAATTCAAGATCGAATTGGGCTATTAATGCTAATATAATGTGTAAGGAATCTTTCTTAGAAACAAGACTAAATGTCTCTGAATAATCGATTCCTTCTCTTTGAGTGAACCATTTTGCAACAAGTCTAGCCTTATATCTCTCGATATTGCCTAATGAATCCCTCTTGGTTTTAAATACCCATTTACAACCATTGGGTTTTACACCATCAGGCGACTTGACAAGATCCCAGACTTCATTGCATTTCATAAAGTTCATCTCATTCTTCATAGCATTGTACAATAATTCTGACTTATTAAAAGTCATACATTGTGAAAAAGACTCGAGATCACTTTTAGCTCCAACAACACAGTCAAATTCTTGTAAATACACAACATAGTCACTAGGGAGTGCTGATTTCCTTTCTCTAGTAGATCTCCTTAAGGTTTGACCAACATTCACACTAGGATCATGTTGATCTACCGGTTTTACAATAACTTGTGGAGTTTCTTGAACAATTTGATCTACATGAATATTTTCAGCAATATGTGGATCTTCATTATGTTGTTCTTCCACACCCAATTGTACCTGAGGGGTGTTGTGAATAACAACCAATCTATCACTTGAAGTAGAAGGTTGATCTCTCACAGAAATAAAATCCTGCAATTGATCACTCCCACTGATCAAGTCATTCTCAAGAAATTTTGTATTTCTTGATTCCACAAACCTAGTGCTGTGAGATGGACAATGAAACTTGTATCGTTTAGACTTTTTGGCATATCAAAAACGAAATACCCACTAATGGTCCTTAGATCAAGTTTCATTTCTTGAGAATTGTAAACTCTCACTTCAGATGGGCATCCCCATACTCGTGTATATCTTAAGCTCGGTTTCCAACATTTGAATAAATCAAATGGTGTTTTAGAAACAGCTTTAGTTGGAACTCAATTCAATACATACACTGTCATTTTGAGAGATTCAATACATAAAGACTTAGGTATCTTAGAACCACTAAGCATACTACGTACCATGTTCATTAAAGTTCGATTTCTTCTTTCTGCTACACCATTTTGATCTGGAGAACCAGGAATGGTGTATGGGGCAACAATCCCATTTTCTTGAAGAAACTTCGCAAATGGACCTTGAGCTTGTCCATCTTCAGTGTATTTACCATAGTACTCACCACCTCTATCAGTCCTCACTATCTTAATTTGCTTACCGCATTGCTTCTCTACTTCAGCCTTATGAACCTTAAAGGCATCTAATGCTTCACTTTTGTGGTGAAGCATGTAGAGATGCATATATCGTGAGTAGTCATCAATAAAGGTGATAAAGTATTTCTGATCATATGCATCCATGTCTGGATAACATTTATCCGAATGTATGATTTCTAATATGGTTGTACTTCTTTTGGCACCTTGCTTTGACTTGTTTGTCTGTTTGCCCTTAATGCAGTCTACACAAGTATCGAGATCAGTAAAATCTAAAGTACCAAGTACCCCATCATTTACTAACCTTTTAATTGAGATATGTCCCAATCTCCGGTGCCATAAAACAGAAGAATTTTCATTTGTAACACATCTCTTAACACCAGCTTGAACATGCATAACATTATGAGTGGTGTCATTTTGCAAATCAATGGAATAAAGACCATCGTACAACATTCCTTGTCCAATAATTTCATATTCATAAGACAAATTAAAAGAAGAGTTTGAAAAGTTAAAAGAATATCCAAAAGGAGCAAGTCTTGAAACTGAAATTAAGTTTCTAGAAAAACTAGGAATGTAAAAAGTCTTTTCTAATGTAAAAATAAAACCACTCTTGAGAACTAAAGTGCATGTTCCAATAGCTTCCACATGTGACTGCATCTTGTTTCCCGAATAGATGCAACGTTCACTTCCTACTGGTTCCCGCAGATTGGTTAATTCCTGCAAGGAATTTGAGACATGGATTGTAGAACCAGAATCAATCCACCATGTGTTACAATTAACATCAATTATATTTGCTTCTTATATGACAAATGAGGTTAAATTACTTTTATTCTCAAGTCATTTCTTATACTTGGTGCAATCCTTTTTTATGTGTCCCTTCTTTTTACAGAAAAAACACATGGATTCCTTCTTCATATCAGCATTAGGAAGTAATTTCTCCTTCACCTTATACTTTGCATGAGAAGTCCTTTTTCCCTAGGTGGTCACCAATGCACTTTCTCCTATTTCCATAACTAATCGTCCCTCCTCTTGAACACACATGGTCATAAGTTCATTAATAGACCATTTTTCCTTATGTGTGTTGTAAGAGATCTTAAATGGGTCGTATTGATTAGGAAGAGTATTCAGTATGTAGTGCACAAGAAAAGTTTCAGATATATCAACCTCGAGATTCTTTTGTTGAGCTGCTATATCCCTCATCTTATTGATGTGGTCACACACAACTTTAACTCCGGTGAGTCTTAAGTTTGAGAATTTCATTATTAAGGTGCTGGCAAAAGCCTTATCTGAAGTCTCAAACTGTTCATCCAGTGCCTTCAATAATACCCGAACATCATCATGCTTTTCCATAGAACCACGGATTCCAGCAGGAACTTCAATCTTTATGAACATGACACTAAGTCAGTTAGACCACTCCCACTGTTCATAAAGAGCCCTTTCTGCTTGAGTGTTGGTTTTAGTGATATGTGGTTTGTCTTTCCGAATAGCATAATCAATATCTATACATCGTAAATGGAGGAGAACCCCATCCTTCCATATCTTGTAATTCTCACCATTCAATTCAGGGATTTCGATATTATAATCAGAGACAACCATAGGTTTTCTAACTGCAAAATCATATAAACATGCTTAATAACTAAATTGAGGCAAATAAACTAACTATGATTTACCGATGCAAATCATAAATAAATGAATCAAGTGACATAAAAATTGCCTGTGGGCTAAATTTTTAATTCGATAAGATTCATTACTTGATGATAGAATTATCGAAAAACTTGAGATAATTTCTATCCCTTGATAAAATTATTAAATTCAATTTCAAAACCCTGTAGGTAATTGTGAGAGGGCATTTAAT
Source organism: Lantana camara (assembly GCA_037501455.1). NCBI lineage: Eukaryota > Viridiplantae > Streptophyta > Magnoliopsida > Lamiales > Verbenaceae > Lantana > Lantana camara. Next base: position 19,255,322 of record CM074855.1, on the reverse strand, counting down.
ATTTTATCCTAATAACATAATAAAGTACCATACTCGATCCCCAATAACAAATTTTATTCGATTAAAGATGTTGTGGCTATTCTTTAATAAAATAAAATTCAATTGATCACTGAAAAATAAATATCTTAAAATATGCACTAATATTAGGCATTTAAAATACTATATGTGATTTTACTTTATCACATAATTAAATTTAATCTCCAATTAAATTAAACAAAATTATATGTACCACTCGAATAATGTCTAATGCATATTTTAATGATCAAGATTAAACTTTATGGGATCATAAACTTTATTAAGTACTTCTAACCATATCTCTAATGTGATTATTGAAACCGTATATAGGGGGTGTTTGCAAACTCTACTGGATAAGTAGAAGGTAAATCAGAAGTGAAAGTTGTAAAAACTTGTTGTAGTAAAAGCAGTGAGTGTTTGGAAAAATAAGAAAAATAATCAGTTGAGTGTTTGCAGAAAAAAGTTGATAATCATTTTTAACGGTTATTAAATTACTAATTTACCCCTAAAATATTTTAAATTATTTTTGAGTATTATAATATGATTTAAATATTATATTAATATAAAAAAAATTCATGCACATTAAAGAAACAACCTAATGAAACTAATACGAAAAATTCAGGGTGAAGAAAGTCGCACACAATAACAGATATTACAAAGGATGAAATCAAACAACTTTAAAATTAATAAATTTATAAAAACTAAGAAAAGAAAAAATATTTACATGACAGATTTTTGAGCTATCAGACCTTTTAAGATTAGGCAAATTTGATCCCAGATGAAAGAAGTAGAAAAAGATATAACTGAGTTGGAAAAGAAAAGATGCAAGAAACGTATAAATCCTAGAGTTGTATATGTATATAAAAGGTCAATTTAAAAATATTAATATTTTATGAGGATATTATTGTCAAATAGAATTTTAATTTACCTTATAATGTATAAGCAGAATCTAGAAGCATGCCCTAGGCTACTTCTGGATTCTGGCTTATTTCTACTTAAAATGAGCAGAAGTGGGTGTTTCAAACACTCCAAAACTACTGAAAATAAGCACTTATCTCATAAGTACTTATTTTTAGAGTTTACAAACACTCCCATAATCACTGTTCATAAATTTGTTCATACCGATTCTCGCATAAAATTAGATCTCACGGATTCAACAACAAATCCGTAAATTGCATATAGGTAGAGCAATAAATCTCCAAATATGTGTCCAGATTTCACACATATTCCCATAACAAGGCTCTTGAACCAATACTTGTACCAAACAATAAAACCCATATCATATGTGCTCTAATTGCATACGTGTTCCAACACATAAATACTTAAATTGCATACATATCCCATGCAGTAAATTTCCAAATTAGTTTCCGAAAAGCACAGGCATACATCATCATGATGCATAGAAGCAATAGATATATAAGTTTCTGTTTTGTGAATACATTCGATACACACAAAGAATGATAGGGGAGAGTATAAATACACATAATAAAAATCCTAACTGAATCCCTATACATAAGGTTTCCTAAGATAAGGCCTGAGATGGAGCAGTTGGTTGTGCGAAGATCTTGCTGTTGATTTGTTGAGCGGAGATCTTGGGTTTTGTTGCATTATCCTTCACACGCCCCTGGAAGATGGAGGGGCCGGAGGAGACGCCAATCTTGTCACGGCACCGGAGAAAGAGTTGACGAGGAAGAGCTTTGGTTAAGGCGTCAGCTAGCTGATCAGCGGAAGAAACATGTCGGACACAGAGTGCTCCGCTTTGAACTTGTTCTCGAATAAAGTGAAAGTCAAGAGCAATGTGTTTCATCAGCGAGTGAAAAACCCGGGTTTGAACAGAGATGAGTGGCGCCGATGTTATCACATAGGATGGTTGGAGGTTGGGCTAGATGAACACCCAATTCCGTCAGTAGTGAGCAAATCCAACGAACTTCAGCCGAGGTGGAGGCAACGACGCGATATTCAGCCTCCGTGGAAGAGCGGGCAACGCTGTGTTGCTTCTTAGAGCTCCAACTAATGGGGTTTCCACCGAGATAGATTATGTAACCACTTGTCGAGGTGTAGTCGTCTTTGTTACCCCCCCCCCCAATCCGCATCAGAGAAAGCCAAGAGGTGCAAAGAGCAATTTCGGCGAAGATATAACCCAAGATCAGATGTGCCACGAAGATACCTGAGCAACCGTTTAACTGCTTGAAAATGTGCCGTAGTGGGCCGATGCATGAATTGTGAAAGACGATTCACTGAGAAAGCAATGTCGGGCCGGGTTAGAGTAAGATATTGAAGGCCGCCGATAATCGAGCGATATTCAGCGGGGTCAGACAGAGAAGTACCGGAAGAGAGTCGCAAATCCGAATCAGAAGAGAGAGGAGTGGCGACGGGGTTGGAGCCTACCATGTCAAAACGGTGAAGCAAGTCATGAATATACTTGCGCTGAGATAGAAGCAGCCTCTCGCGTGTGGAGATGCATTCGACGTCGAGGAAATATGTGAGAGGCCCGAGATCTTTGAGAGTAAATCGGGCTGAGAGTGTTTCAATAAAGCTTGCCACAACAACTTCATTAGGTCCTGTGATCACAATGTCGTCAACATATATCAGAACAAATAACGAAGCGCCATCTTCTTGTTGAATGAATAAGGAAGAGTCGGCACGGGAATTATAAAATCCTCAAGCAAGAAGGAACCCACGTAATTTCGAATACCATGCGCTCGGAGCCTGCTTGAGGCCGTAAAGGGCCTTGTGTAGCTTACAAACATGGTTGGGCTGATCCTTGTCGACGAATCCGGGTGGCTGAACCATATATACTGTTTCTGAGAGATAACCTTGAAGAAACGCATTGTTGACATCAAGTTGGTGCAAGGCCCAGCCCCGTGAAACAGTAATAGTAAGAACAATCCGAATGGTAGTCTGCTTGATTACGGTACTGAAGGTATCCTGGAAATCAATACCTGGGCGTTGATGGAATCCCTTCGCCACAAGGCGAGCTTTGAACCTGTCAATTGTCCCGTCGGCATGCCGCTTGACACGGAACACCCATTTATAACCTACGAGGTTGGGAGCCTCAGAAGCCGGAACCAAGCTCCACATTCCATTCCGGACCAGCGCATCATATTCGGCGGCCATCGCCGCACGCCAACGCTCATCCCTAACGCTTGCGTGGCTGTTTTTGGTTCAATATCAGCAAGGGTAACAACCAGAGAAGAAAGATTCAACTTTTTAGTGGGTTTATGAATTTGGTTTTTGGCACGTGTAACCATGGGGTGATGTGTGTGAGAAGGTAAAATATTGGTTGATGAAGGCGGGGCATCAGTGGTGGCGGATTGCTGCTCAAGGATAGGATGAGGAGAAGAGGTGGCGATGGGAGTTGGGGAAGCCGATGGACTGGAGGCCGGTGATGGAGCTGACGGCGAGGAGCTGGCCGAACCGTGATGGGGTTGCACCGGAGGGATGTATGAGACAAGTGGCTGAGCAATGGAAGGTTCCGGAGAGGAGAGAATGTTGTCGGAAGGGAGGGAATTGGTGCGTATTGTTTGGGAGGAGAAGGGGAAGCTAAGTTCGATGAAACGAACGTGACGAGATGTATATAGGCGGTTTGTGGAGAGGTCAAGGCAAAGATAAGCACTTTGAGTGAGGGAATAGCCAAGAAAGACACATAGAGAAGAATGAGGACTGAGTTTGTTGTCCGAGTACGGCCGAAGCCAAGGATAACAAAGGCACCCAAAAGTGCGGAGCTTATTACAGTTTGGGGGATCCTGAAACAAAGCAAGATATGGGGAAGACATTGAGAGAGCCGGAAGTGGGAAGGCGGTTGATGAGGTAAACGGCGGTAGCAAAGGCAAAGTGCCAGTAGGACACGGGAATGGAAGCATGATGTAAAAGGGTAAGACCAGTTTCAACAATATGGCGATGATTGCGTTCAGAATAGCCATTATGTTCTGGCGTATGGAGCGGGGTTGTAAAGTGGGAAATCCCATTGTCGGCGAGATACTGAGCGAGAGCTATGTATTCGCCGCCCTTGTCGGAATATAGGGCTTTGAATTTTGTGTTGAATTTCACCTCAACAAGGGATTTGAACCTTTTGAAAACTTCGGATACTTGAGATTTTTTTGAAAGGGGAAAGAACCAAATGTATTTGGTGTAGTGATCAACAAAGATTACATAGTACTTGTGATTATCGAGAGAGAGCACAGGAGAAGTCCATACATCACTGAACAAAATGTCAAGAGGAGAATTCGATTTTATTGATGAATCACCAAATGGGAGTTTGTGACTTTTATTACAATGACACAAATGACAATCTAGTAGTTTGGGGGAGTGGGAAGAAGACTCGAGGCTGTAGTGGTGGATGGTATGGCGGAGAATACGGGCGGATGGATGCCCTAGCTGATTGTGCCAGACATCACTAGAGGATTTTAAACACGAGGTTGCAGCTAGTGGTGGTGGAGGAGATTTCAGAACCGGCCATTCATACACCCCATTATTAGTACGGCCCGTCACGACCGAAGCCCCCGTCGCTAGATCCTTCACCTGAAAACCAAAAGGAGTAAATTCAACAGAGACATGATTAGACTCACACTGTTTAGAGACAGAAATTAAATTTTTGTTCATAGAGGGAACGAAAAGAACATTGTCAAGAGATATGGGAGAAGAATGAGAAGGTAAAGAGACACAACCCGAGTGAGTGATGGGAAGCATGGAACTGTCACCAATCATAACGCCATCTTGGCTAGTGTATGGAGTTTGAAGGGACAGTGCATCCAAATCAGCCGTCACATGGTGAGACGCGCCGCTATCAAAAAGCCAAGAAGGTGTGGGAGGGATGTTGTTGCGCCGCTATCAAAAAGCCAAGAAGGTGTGGGACGGGGTGTAACGAGGGGAGGGTGGGGGGTTCTGCTGGAGAACTTGGTATTGCGGGCACCAGCGTGCTGAGTGACCTTGTATACCGCAGAGTTGACAAGTACCAAGATAAGGCCATGGCGGACGGAAAGAGGCATTGGGAGAGGGCTAGGGGGAGGAGGGACACCACGGTCGTTGTTTGGGTTGGAAGCCCGCTGGGTTGGCGGATATGGGAGGAGAGGAGTGGTGGTGTTGTGTGGAATTGAGGGAAAGTTCCTTGTTAAGGAGTTTTTCTTGTAGTTCGGCAAAAGAAATAGGACTTTCGCGAGCGTTGACGGCATCGATGATTGAGCGGTATGAGTCATCAAGACCGTCGAGGACGATGTCGGTGATGTCCTCTTGGCCGAGGGGATGGCCGAGAAGGCTTAGCTCATCAGATTTGGTGCGGATATGGGTCATATATTCGTTGATTGTTTTAGTGCCTTTGGTGGAGCGTTTGAGGGCATCCCGAAGCTGTTTGATATGTCCCCGGGAGGCATTGGCGAACGTAGTTGCAAGAGCTTGCCAAGCGGTGCGGGAGGAAGTAGCACCGTGGATGACTGGAGCTATGGTGTGGTGAAGCGATCCGGCAAGAGCCGCGAGAATCAGTTGGTCCTGTTGGAACCAGGACGCAAACGCTGGATTGGGGACGACGTTGTCGTCGGAGGAGATGGTCTCTGGAGGTTGAACAGTAGATCCATCAACGTAGCCAAAGAGGCTATGTCCACGAAGGAGCTCTTGCATGTGAAGCTTCCACGCCATGTAATTGTTGGAGTGAAGCTTGACAGAACCAGAAGAGTTGATCAGAGTGAGGGATCGAGTTGGATCAGCCGAAGTGATAGCGGCAGAAGCAACTGTGGTGGAGGAGGATTCGGAAGCCATGGATGAGAGTTTGGGAGGAAAAAAAAAGGTTATAGATCGAAGGCTCTTGATACCATATAGAAGTTTCTGTTTTGTGAATACATTCGATACATACAAAGAATGATAGGGGAGAGTATAAATAAACATAATAAGAATCCTAACTGAATCCCTATACATAAGGTTTCCTAAGATAAGGCCTGAGATGGAGCAGTTGGTTGTGCGAAGATCTTGTTGTTGATTTGTTGAGCGGAGACCTTGGGTTTTGTTGCATTATCCTTCACAATAGAAGTTTTAATAGTTCACGCATAGCCATCTGGAGTGTTATCTCAGAATTTCATCAAGAATAATGCAAATATAATTGACTAATATGACATTCTGTGCAGTGCCTTTTCCACAAAAGGCCTTCATGGAAATAAAAATTTTCGCCTTCCAAGAATTATAAAACCATGTAGGAATACGGCAAACTCTTCCAAGAATTATAAAACCATGTAGGAATACGTCAAACTCGATCACATAAAATCATAATCAGACTCAATCAATTGGCATATAAATGAGCAAGACAGAGATATTTAGTTATGCTCTGATACCACATGTAAGCTGATACGGTCGCAGAAGTGGTTGTGGAAGAGGCTGAGCCTACTGTTGAAGAAGTCAGTGATGAGCTTGTTGATGATGAAGCTGTTGCGGATGAAGAAGTTGATAAAGAAATGGTTGGGGGTCAGAAGAAGTTACGCAGAAGTGCTAGGAAGATTAAGGCGCCAAAGTGGCATGAGGCTTTTGTTATGTGTTGATCACTTTGATTATTGTTAGACAGTAATTTAGCTTGAGTTTATTTATGGTTATTTCTGTATTTTCCTTTCTGGCAGGAGCCCTAGTTTGATAGGTTATCTTTTGGTTATTTAGTCGTACGTTGTTTGGGATTATTATTCATTCAATAACAATTTACAATTCTCCAACCCTAATTCTCTAATCTTTCTCTCCCCTAATCTTCCTCCACCGCCGATCGGTCTTATCGGTAAAACCTCCCTTCTCCCCTATATTTCTTGAGTTCGAGACTACTCCAAAGTCTCTCTTCGATACGATCCTTCAACGACCGTATCACTGGTGCTTTCATCGAGTTGTCACGATGTCGGAATCCATCAGTATGGCAAATTTCAAGGAATTTCATAAGCAAATTGATGTTCAATTTGCGTTCCAGAACGCAGCGGCTAACAACTTAAGTTAGGCGTAAAGAAATTACAGCAGGAATTATCCCTTCTATCCAGCCGCGGGGGACTTCTTCGCCTATTGCGGAGGATAATCCCGTTCTGGGGGGTCCCACGCTGAGTGGTAAGCATCGTCTTGGTATGCCCACGTGTGACGGTTCCGATCCATTAGGGTGGCTTTTCCAGGCTCAGGAATATTTTATTTTTACGGCATATCCGAAGAATTCCGTTTGGCTAACTTGGGATTGATGTTCGAGGGGCCGGCTCTGGATTGGTTTCGATGGAGGCAACGAAATGGATTACTCGACTCTTGGCAGGATTTCGTGGCCAAATTCAAACTTCGTTTTGATCCCCTCAATTTTGTTGATTATTTCGATATGCTAACGAAGGTTCAACAAACCGGTTCGGTGAGGGAATATCAGGCCGCGTTTGAGCAGATATTGGTGAATATGGCTGGTGTGTCCGACACAGCTCTTCAATCGTTCTTTCACACTGGTTTGAAACGCCATCTCCTTCATGAGATTGTTTTATTGAAGCCCGACTCCCTGTCGGCATCTTTCGCTTTGGCACGGGAAGTGGAGGCTAACCCATCAGCTACCCCACCTATACGGCGTGAACCCGATGAGATTGTTCCCGAGGATGAGACATTGGAGATATCAAGAGATGACAATCTTGTAATCACTGATGGACGAAAGGAGATCATAAGGTCGACTAATCTTTCAAGTCCTGTGTCGAATTCTAATGCTCTGCTATTGGATAGCGGGAATCTTGTCTTACAAGATGACTCCAATGGTAAGATTATTTGGGAGAGTTTTCAACATGCTTCCGATTCTCTCATGGAGAAGATGACAATCCGTGCTGATGTGAGTGGGAGTGAGAAGAATACACTCACATCGTGGCGAAGTCCTTCTGCTCCAGCAATTGGGGATTTCTCCTACACATTTGGGTCGTTGGAAATTCCACAATCACTTATTTGGAAGAATGGATATCCTTATTGGTGCAGTGGTCCGTGGGATGATCAAATCTTCATTGGATTACCTTACATGAAATCGAATTTCGTGCATTCAACCGTTGTGGACAGCATCGGGTCGGTTGCGTATCTACTGCGGTTGCCGGAGACATCCTGGATTCAACCCGTGTTTCACGTTTCCTTGTTGCGATGGCTCCACGAGAAGTTGGCTAATCTGCCGCCTCGACCTCTTCCCCCTAAGTTGGTTGGTGGTTTGCAATTGCAGGAGAAACGGTTTGTGTTACGCCAGCATTGGCTTCTTAGTTAGTTGGACAGGTGTTTGAATCATGGCCCATGGGAGCCCAGTGAGTGTATGCGTCAGTATTTTCCGGATTTCCACCTTGAGGACAAGGTGCATCTTGAAGGGTGGGAGAGTGATACGGTCGCATAAGTGGTTGTGGAAGAGGCTGAGCCTACTGTTGAAGAAGTCAGTGATGAGCTTGCTGATGATGAAGCTGTTGCGGATGAAGAAGTTGATAAAGAAATGGTTGGGGGTCAGAAGAAGGTACGCAGAAGTGCTAGGAAGATTAAGGCGCCAAAGTGGCATGAGGATTTTGTTATGTGTTGATCACTTTGATTATTGTTAGTCAGTAATTTAGCTTGAGTTTATTTATGGTTATTTCTGTATTTTCCTTTCTGGCAGGAGCCCTAGTTTGATAGGTTATCTTTTGGTTATTTAGTCGTACGTTGTTTGGGATTATTATTCATTTAATAACAATTTACAATTCTCCAACCCTAATTCTCTAATCTCTCTCTCCCCTAATCTTCCTCCGCCGCCGATCGGTCTTATCGGTAAAACCTCCCTTCTCCCCTATATTTCTTGAGTTCGAGACTACTCCAAAGTCTCTCTTCGATACGATCCTTGAACGACCGTATCATAAGCATAATCTTTAATAATTCATAGAAACTTAATTATGAATCTAGCACAGCGGAATATAAGATCGAAATACCTCCCGCCATTGCTCTTAGTTTTACTGATTGAGAAACTAATTTAATCGAGAGAATCTAAATTGCCGACTGAGAAACTAATTTAATCGAGAGAATCTGATTAACCGATGACCACAAACTTCAAGCCCTTTTTTTCCAAGAATCTCTTTTTCCAAGAATTTTTCTAGCCCTTTTCTCCTTAAGATTCTTTTAAGCACCGACCCTCACAACTTGATGGATTGGTTTCTGTATGTGTATTTTTCGTGCTTAGGGACCTTAGGGATTCTCTATTCTTTATATATACATAACTCCATCAGTTACGTATTTCTATAAGTTTTCCTTAGCGGTTTTAATCCCACCGATAAGTTTTAGGGTTGTGGGAATTAGTGGGTAAGTGGGTTTCTTTATTACGTCATAATAGTGTGAGAAAATATAATATTAATAAGATAAAAATCTCATCCTTATGCAGTTAGGAATCATAACGGACCACAGGCTGCTAACACTATGTTTTTTCATTTATTTTTCTTTTTCTCTTTTTTTTGGTTGTCCCTCTCGTATGAGAGTAGGTTTTTCTCTCTCGTCTGAGAGCTCTTATTCTCTCGAATGAGAGATGTTTTACTTTCTTTTTATTTTGTATTGCAGGGTGGTTCTCCCGATGCTACAAGTATCCGCCTCTTTTGTCATTTATGGATGACTACCTTTACTTCAAAATTAAATCAGGCGAGACACCCCGGGTCACGAGTCGATCTATATGACTCGATCTTTAACAACTAAAGAATTTGTAAGCGCCATGAATCTGGTGGTGGCGTTGGTATTAGGTTTGAGTAAAAAAGTCTCTTTTGGTAGCTACATTCTCACGGTCTTTACATTGAGAATGGTAGCTTCTATTCCATTAGACGTGGAGTAAGTATAATTGTCCACAAATTTGTTAAAATTATGGCCTTGAGCCTGCATTACTTTTTTCATTATTTCTTTCTAAGTTTTTATTCCGGTTGATTTAATAAATTTTCCCTTCGGGTTCGTGGTTCAAAAAAAACAAATACTAAATGAAAATGATTGAAATATATGAAAATTTGATATATCTTGAAAATCGTAAAATACATTACAAAAAATTTAATTTATGTGATGCTAAAATTGAATCATACGTTTAACGTTTTTTTTTTTTTTTTTTTTGGTTCTCATTTTGCAAAATAACAAGTGGGTACCAAGTTTGTCAAAGATTCATAAATTATGTGGGTTCGAGGATTGTGATATCTCAGTTATTAGTTACAGTCAGCGCGGTAGACTTCTGACATGTATGGAAAGTCAACAGGAAAAATAACACATCTAAATTCTTTATAAAATAATTCAAACTCAAACATGAGATGATTAAATTAATACCGTAACGAGAAGAGAGTATTTTAAAATTACCGTGTGATTGTTGTGGAGTTTAGAAAAATCAATGAATTAAGTAACAAGTGTTTATCCATATGATCTATTAAGTTTTTGAGTTATTTGCACCTAAAATCTTGTGTAATTCAAAAAGAGCAAAAAGAAATCCCGTAAAAAAAATTAGTTTAAAAGAGCCTGTATTATAAAACTTAAGCCTACCGCCCCTTTTCATTATCTGGTCAATTGAATGGTGTGTTTTGACTAAAATGTCTACGCTCATTTCAGAAGCACTCAATCAAAACTAAAGGGCTATATGCACCAAAAACTCTATATTATGCATAAAGAGCAAAAAAGGTCCTGGCAAAAAAAAATATTTATTTACTTAGGACGTGACTTTTTTTTATTTATTATTTTATTTTTGGGTAAAAATTAGGGTTTCTATTAATAAATATTAATAGTTATATTTTGTTAAATCTTCTTTAAGAGAATAAATCAAATAAATAATGATAAGGATTATAGATTTGTTAAAATTAAAAATTGTATGTATTTTTAATAGAGCATAATAAGGTTTATTAAGTAAATAATAATAATAATAATAATAATAATAATAATAATAATAATAATAATAATAATAATAACATAAATAATATTTTATTGGATTTGATAATTATTTATATTATAATAATAATTTTTAATATGTATTTTAAAAATAATGTATATAACATTTGGGAATTATATTTTTTTTATTCATTAATATAATATTTAATAAAGTAAAAAAATTGATAAATAACATATTTTAATATGTGTGTTAAAAAATAAAATTAAATTAATTAGTAATTCATATAACATATTTTAATAAAATTCATTTTATTTTTTTTAATATAATATAACTAGAACTCGTTATAATAATAATTAAATAAATAAATAAGTATTTAAAATTAGAAGAGTTGATGGGGCAAGGATTTTTTGCAAATTCTGTTTGCAGGGATTTTTATGTATATTTCAACTAATATAGGGTTTTTTGTGCATATTTCAACAATAGACTTATTTTTCTTCAATAAGAGATAAACGTCATTACACATGCCAAAACCAACACTGACACTGACCGCATGGTTTTCCATGCAAAAGAAAAAAGACAAAGTTTTTTTGGAGAATTTTTTTTAGAGGGTTTTTATTGCTCTTGTCAAATTACACAGGGTTTTAGATGCAAATAACTCTTTAACTTTTTTCTTGTTTCAACTTAACATTTTTCCTTATATATAACTAGGATGGATGGTTAGAAACATGCAAGCTCTATTAATGAGTTTGTTTCCCTTCAAAGCTATGACAAAACTATTCTTCTTCTTCTTCTTGTCTTTCATTCACTTCATGACAACGCCATCGCTGTGTGCGAACAACGAGACAGACAAACAGGCGTTGCTGGCATTCAAAGCCGCGATCAACGAAGATCCACAGGGTTCACTTCGTTCCTGGAAGGAAACAACGCACTTTTGTCAATGGAATGGTGTCGAATGCAGTCGAAAACACCATGATAGAGTGATCTCACTCGACCTCATGTCACGAGGTCTAGTGGGATCCATTTCGCCTCATTTAGGTAATCTCTCCTTCCTCAGATCCATCACTTTACAAAACAACAGCTTCGGTGGCCGAATCCCGGAAGAAATCGGTCGCTTGTGTCGCCTCGAGTACATTGAGTTCAGCAATAATACTCTCAGTGGTGAAATCCCAAGAAACCTGTCTCAGTGTCGAAATCTTTATTACCTGAATCTGATTGACAATAACTTGACAGGTATTATAATTCCAGAAATAGGTTTTATGTCCAAACTTGAAGCTCTAGGCCTGTCCCTGAATAGATTCTTTCCGGGACCTGTACCTCCTTTTATAGGAAACCTGACGTCCCTGAACCGGCTGTCTGTAGGATATTGTGACAGGGAAGGAGTAATTCCAGAGTCCCTAATCCAGCTTCAAAATCTCAGATTGCTGGTGTTATCTGAAAACAATTTAACCGGCAAAATTCCATCTGGGCTTTTCAACATTTCAACCATGTCTGAATTTCGTGTGTTGTCCAATCAGCTTCACGGAACAATCCCTCCTGATATAGCTTCCACACTTCCTAACATCAAGATTCTTGATCTCGGGGACAACCTCTTCAGCGGACCAATCCCGGTTTCGCTAACCAACGCTTCATCCCTGGAACGGTTAAACTTGGCTCAAAACCAATTTACAGGGCCCATGATGACCAACTTCGGAAAATTGAAAAATCTTTTCTGGTATTTGGCGTCGAAAAATAAACTTACCGGTGATTTCAGTTTCATTTCTTCGATGACTAACTGCACCAACTTGAAGTATCATGTAGCCAGCTCGAATATCTTAAAGGGCCCGTTGCCTGATTCCATTGGAAATCTTTCTACCCATCTCACTTTCCTAGTCTTGGATCATAACCAGATATATGGAAGAATTCCTCCTGGAATTGGAAATCTCGTCAATTTAGTTGTTCTGAATTTGAGAAACAATTTCATTTCCGGGCCTATCCCTTCCTCCATTGGCAACCTTGCGAAGGTGCAAGACCTTTATTTAGAAGACAACAAATTCACAGACGAATTGCCATCTTCTTTGGGAAACTTAACGTTGTTGAACACTATGCTATTAGGGTACAACAATATTTCTGGTAATATACCTCGAAGTTTCAGCAACTTTACCACTTTATTAGCCTTCGATCTTTCTCATAACAAACTCACAGGTTCAATCCCCAGAGAAATATTGAGTCTCTCCTCCATTTCAATTTCCTTATATCTGAACAACAATGAATTTATCGGGCCTATTCCACCGGAAGTCGGGCAGCTGAGAAATCTTCAATACCTGGCCTTGTCGAATAACCGATTATCAGGAGTTATCCCGAGTAGTTTGAGCAGCTGTGAAGTATTGCAAGGCCTTTTGCTCCAGGGTAATTCATTCGAGGGAGAAATACCACAAGGACTAAGCGCTTTAAGGGGTCTTCAATTCTTGGATCTTTCAAGAAATCAGTTATCAGGGCCAGGTTTTCTATCTAGTCTAAGCGCTTTAAGGGGTCTTCAATACTTGGATCTCTCAAGAAATCAGTTATCAGGGCCAATTCCAGGTTTTCTATCTAGTTTTCCGTTGTTATATCTGAATCTCTCTTTCAATAACTTGGAAGGGGAAGTCCCAGTTTCAGGGGTGTTCAAAAATAGAAGTGCGATTTCAGTTGATGGGAATAATAACCTCTGTGGAGGTATTCCCGAACTGAAATTACGTTCTTGTCCAAGACCAAGAAAGAGAAAGCTTTCCAAGAAGGTTTTGAAAATAATGGTGCCCCTAGTTGTCATTGGAGGAGTTATATTTCTAATCCTTACAGTTTTCCTTTACATATTCTTGTACAAGAGGAAGAAATCTCGAAAAGGCAGCATTCTGCCAACAATTAAGGGTAAAGTTATGAGGCTTTCCTATGGAGATCTGCTCCGAGCAACGGGTGGATTCTCAGAGGATAACTTGGTCGGTGCCGGAAGATTTGGATCCGTTTACAAAGGAATTCTTGAAGATGGGGAAACAATGGTGGCCGTGAAAGTTCTCCATCTCAACGTTGAAGGAGCTTCGAAGAGCTTCTTCACAGAGTGCAATGCGCTGAGAGGAATACGACATAGAAACCTTGTCAAAATATTGAGCATCTGTGCTAGCACGGATTCTCGGGGCCAAGATTTTAAGGCGATGGTTTACGAGTTCAAGTCCAATGGAAGCTTGGAGAGTTGGCTCCATCAAAATGCAGAGGAGGAAAGAAGAAACCTCTCAGTAATTCAGAGGCTCAATATTGCCATTGACATTGCATCTGCACTCGAGTACTTACATTTTGGTACGGAGTCAATTATAGTTCACGGCGATCTGAAGCCGAGTAATATTATTTTGGATGATGATCTGACTGCCTATGTTGGTGATTTTGGACTAGCCAAAGTTATCTCGCACTTATCAAGAGATTTTCCAGCACCAGAAAGTAGCTCGGTTGCGGTTAAGGGGACTGTTGGCTATATAGCTCCAGGTTTGGCTTCATAACATATTCTCTGAGTTTTGATGTAGATACAAGTATAAGAAATTACGCTATGCCGCCAAAGAATTTCATTTCTGGTGCAAGAATATGTTAGAAATGGAGAGCAAAATACACACTCAAACTCACAAAATAAAAGTGGAGATATAAAGTGACTCTATTTCACTTAATAAAAATGACTTGATTAACTTAAGAAAAATGACAAATACATAGGGTATATATAGGATTTGCTAGACATGAACTTAGACTTAATTCATGTATTACAATTAATAAGACTCTTGATATCCTATGCATGAATTTATCAATTCATGAACTAACTAAAAACAATGAATAATATAAAATACATGTACCAAATAATTAAAAGACTAATCTAGAAAATGAATCTAGATTAATATCTTGAAAAACTCTTCAATTTTCAACATCCCCCCTTAATCTTGATTCATGACTCCAAGAGACTCTCGTAATTTTCGAAAAACTTCAAACTTCAATGGCTTGGTGAAAATATCGGCGATTTGATCTTGTGATTTCACAAATTCCAACTCAACCTCTTTCTTGGACACACTTTCTCGAATGAAATGATACTTAGTATCAATATGCTTGCTTCTTTCATGGAATACGGGATTTCTCGCCAATTGAAGGGCGGATTTGTTATCAACTAAAATCTTCGTTGGCTCTTCTTGTTGTTGATAAAGCTCCTTCAACAAATTTCTAAGCCAAATTGCATGACAAACACAAGAAGTTGCTGCCACAAACTCCGCTTCACAAGTTGATAAAGTGACAATTGGTTGCTTTTTAGAATTCCAAGTAAAAGCTGAATTTCCCATGAAGTAAACAAACCCGGTAGTACTCTTTCGATCATCAACATCACCAGCCCAATCACTATCACAATATCCAACAAGCTTGAAATCTTGAGAAAATGAATATAAAATTCCATAATCAAGTGTACCTTTGATGTAACGGAGTATTCTTTTGGCCACCTTCAAGTGAGAAGTAGTAGGATTCTCCATGTAACGGCTAACAAGTCCGACGCCAAAAAGAATATCCGGTCTTGTACAAGTTAGGTACCTCAAGCTTCCAACAAGACTTTTAAAGAGAGTGGGATTGATCAATTCTCCATCTCCATGTTTGGACAATTTAACTCCACATTCAACGGGGGTGCTCACCGGCTTGCAATTCGCCATTTCAAACTTCTTGAGAACTTCCTTTGCATAGCCTTCTTGAGAAATGAATATTCCTTCATCATTTTGCTTCACTTCAATCCCAAGATAGTAGGACATCAATCTAATGTCCGTCATTTCAAACTCCCTCGCCATTACTTGTTTGAATTCATCAAACATCTTTGGAGCGTTTCCTGTAAAAATCAAATCATCCACATACAAACAAACAAGTAAAATGTCACCACTATTGTTTGTTTTTACATAGAGTGCATGTTCATGTGGACATTTTGAGAAACCATTTTCTTGAAAATATTTATCAATTCTACTATTCCAAGCACGAGGGGCTTGTTTCAAGCCGTAGAGAGCCTTCTTCAACTTCAAAACTTTTTCTTCATGCCCTTTTGCAACATATCCCAAAGGTTGTTCAATATAAACTTCTTCCTCCAAGTAGCCATTCAAAAAGGCTGATTTGACATCCATTTGGTGGATTTTCCATTTGTTTTGAGCTGCCAAGGAAATGATCAACCGAATAGTTTCTAATCTCGCAACCGGAGCAAAAACCTCATCGTAGTCAATTCCCGCCTTTTGTTTGTAGCCTTTCGCTACCAATCTTGCTTTGTACCTTTCAACTTCGCCTTTTGAATTTTTCTTGATTTTATACACCCATTTAACTCCAATGGTGTTCTTTCCTTTGGGTAGTGCCACCAACTCCCAAGTATCATTCTTTTTTATGGATTTGATTTCTTCATCCATAGCACTTCTCCATTTTTTATCACCAACCGCTTCTTCAAAACTCAAAGGCTCGGAATTAGCAAATAAACAAAAATATGTTTCACTTAAATCCAAAGTTACCTCATTTGTAACATCATACAACTCACGAACATTTCTTGTCTTCCTAGGCCTTTCACTTGAACTTTCTTCGCCAACGGGTGGAAGTGGTTGTGGTAGAGTATTCGGTTGCACCAACTCTTCATCATCCTCAAGAAGAGGATACAAATTTTTCTCTTCTTTGGACATGTTCCATTCCCAACAACTTTTCTCATCGAACTCAACATCTCTACTAATGACAAGCTTTCCATTTTGCGGGTTATACAACTTATAACCTTTGGAATTTGAATCATAACCAATGAAAACATACCTTTCACTTTTATCATCAAGCTTTGTTCTCTTTTCATCCGAAACATGTGCGTAGGCAATGCTTCCAAAGACCCGCAAATGAGCAACATTCGGTTTTATTTTGCTCCAAGCTTCTTGAGGTGTTTTGTCATTAACACTTTTAGTGTGACACCGATTCATCAAATAAACCGCACATGCAACTGCTTCTGCCCAAAATTCTTTAGGCACATTTTTACTCTTTAGCATACTCCTTGTCATGTTGAGAATTGTCCGATTCTTTCTTTCGGCAACTCCATTTTGTTGCGGTGTTCTTGGAACTGTCAACGGCCTCAAAATGCCATTTTCTTCACAAAATTTGTTGAATTCATTTGATGTGAATTCTCCTCCTCTATCGGATCGAAGGGCTTTGATTTGGTAGCCGCTTTGATTTTCCACCATAGTTTTAAACTTTTTGAAAGTTTGAAACACCTCGGATTTTTCCTTCAAAAAGTACACCCAAGTTTTCCGAGAATAATCATCAATGAAAGTAAGAAAATATTTATTCTTACCAAACGAACAAGGATTGATAGGGCCACACACATCTGAGTGTATCAACTCCAACGGACGTTGAGCTCTTGAAAGTGATTCTTTCGGGAAGCTTTTCCTAGCTTGCTTGCCAAAGAGACAACCTTCACAAATTTGATTAGGTTGCTCAATGTTTGGCAATCCTCTCACCATCTTTTTCTTGCTCATCTCCTTTAGGCCATCAAAATTCAAATGACCAAATCTCATATGCCAAAGCCACGAGTCACTTTTGAAACATGCTTGTAAACACCTTGGTACATCACTTTGAATGTTAAGCATAAACATTCGGTTTCTTGTCATTGGAACTTTTGCTAACAAATGCCCATTTTCATCTTTCATAACCAAACTTTTATTTTTCAAATGAATGTCATAATTTTTCTCCAATAATTGTCCCAAACTTAATATGTTACTTTTCATTTCGGGCACATAGAAAACATTGGAGATAAATTGATGGCTTCCATCTTTCAATTTGATTAAAATGGTACCTTTTCCTTTCACTTGAACCCGAGAGGAATCTCCAAAAGTGATGTTGCCTCCATTTGTTTCATCAAGCTCCATGAAAAGATTTTTCTTTCCACAAATATGGCTGCTTGCACCGGAATCAAGATACCACAAGTTTTGTTCTTGATTATCTTCGCCTTTGCATGCGAGAAGCAAAGTGGGACCTCCTTCTTCATTATTGCTCTCCACGAAGTTTGTTTTTTCTTCCACTTCGTTTGTGCATTCCCAATGAAAATGTCCAAAATTATTGCAATTATAACATTGGACATTTGATTTATCATACCTTCTCGAATTCGGCCTCCAATTACTTCTTCCTCGACCGCGTCCGCGACCTCTTCCTTGAAAGAAATTTTGATTCTTCTCTTCTTTGTTTACATAGTTGCCTCTTCCTCTTCCACGAGCAACTTGTCCACGTCCTCGACCCCTTTGGGACGTGTTACGCTTTTCTTGCCTTTCTTTGAAAGAAAGTTTTGCTTGCAAAACTTGCTCCACCGGTTCTTGATTTGGTTTCTTTAGTCTCTCTTCATGGGCTTGCAAAGATCCGGCTAATTCTTCAACGGTCATAGTGTCCAAATCTTTGGACTCTTCAATTGCCACAACAATATAGTTAAATTTTGAATCCAAGGATCGTAAAATCTTTCCAACGACCCGATCATCCTTCAAGTCTTCTCCATATCTTCTCATTTGGTTAACCACTACCATTATTCGTGAAATATAATCCGAAATGGTTTCGGACTCCTTCATGCGTAGAGATTCAAATTCTCCTCTTAAGGTTTGGAGACGAACTTTCTTCACTTTATCAACTCCTTTGAACGAGGCTTGGAGAATATCCCAAGCTTGCTTGGAGGTGGTTGCACTAGCAACTTTCTCGAACATTTTTTCATCCAAACTTTGATGGATAAGAGTGAGCGCCTTTTGATCTTTCTTTACTGCAGCGGCATTGGTGGCCTCAACACCGTTCTCGATAGGTTCCCAAGCATCATGAGCTCCAAGTAAAGCCTTCATACGAATACACCAATTCTCGTAATGTTCTTTTACGAGCAATGGAACTTGGAAAAGAGGAGCACTCGTCATTTTTTTCGTTGTCTCCAAACAAAATTGGCTCTAGATACCACTTTGTTAGAAATGGAGAGCAAAATACACACTCAAACTCACAAAATAAAAGTGGAGATATAAAGTGACTCTATTTCACTTAATAAAAATGACTTGATTAACTTAAGAAAAATGACAAATACATAGGGTATATATAGGATTTGCTAGACATGAACTTAGACTTAATTCATGTATTACAATTAATAAGACTCTTGATATCCTATGCATGAATTTATCAATTCATGAACTAACTAAAAACAATGAATAATATAAAATACATGTACCAAATAATTAAAAGACTAATCTAGAAAATGAATCTAGATTAATATCTTGAAAAACTCTTCAATTTTCAACAGAATATCCTATAGGAGTGTTAATATAGTTTTGTAATATCCATTTGTGAATTTTTTTGGCTAAAACTAAAATTTATCTATAATATCTAAGTCATTATTTTGTAGTTATGTCAAACCCCAGTGAGGAATATGATTCGCTCTAACTAATTTTATTATACCTTGAATTAATCTTCTTAGAATATGGCATCGGGGATAGGGTTTCGAGGCACGGGGATGCATACAGTTATGGAATACTTCTTCTGGAGATGTTCACAAACATAAGGCCAACAGATGACGCATTCGCGGACAATTCCAATCTTCGCAACTTTGTTGGAAGTGCCTTACCGGATGGCGTAATCGACGTTCTTGATCCTGTAATCGTGGGAGAGATTGAAACGAACATGGATAGAAGGAGGGATTGTATGATCTCAGTTCTACGCATTGGGGTGGCATGTTCGGAGGAATTTCCGAGGGATCGAATGGCGATGACAGAAGTTGTGGCGGAGTTGAACAGATTAAGGAGTGCATATCTTTCTCGGAACTAGAACTCAGATCACATGTTGTATCATGTTCATGTATGCATGCAATTTTTTATGGGAAATTGTGTTTCTTTTTTTCTTTTTTTTTTTTTACGAAGAAAATTGTTGCAGAGTATCGTTCCCAACTATTTTTAATGAGATTTGAATCGATCATCAGTTTGTTTATATGTGCTGATGCTTCCAATCAATCTAGGTGCTTATCTCTGAAAATTACGTTTTCTGGTCCCATGGTTTACAATTGTATGTGATTGTTGGTATTTCCATGACTCCCTTTTTAGTCTAACTGTTTCCATATCCCCTTCTTATTCCATAATGTCCAAAGGTACTGTTAGTAGCGCGGCAAAAATCAAGGAAATCTTCCAGGAGTTTTGTGGTGCCTCAGGTCAACGAATTAATCCAACAAAGTCGAAGATTTTCTTTGCTCCTCTAACGAAACCTAGTGAGTTTGGGCGCTATTTGGGAATCAGAATGGATGCGGGCATCACAAAAACCTAGAAGAGAATCACAAAAATTATAAAGGTCGTCCAGGGCCAAATTAAGTGGAGAATTGGTGATGGCACCAAGGTATGATTCACATCATAAATGCTTCTGCAAGACCTTTATATGGTTTTGGTGCCAACATTCTTTTATATCTGCTCACATCAGAATCCAGTTGAAGGGCACACTAGAACATTTACCTTACAACTTCGCCTGTTGGCTCTAGCTACACCACGTAGTCTGATTGTCCTGTGAGAATAAATGATAATATATATATATATATATATATATATATCACCAACTTGATAGAACTCTCCTTTCAAAAAACTTGATAGAACTCCCTATTTAAGATTTTGATGTAATTTTAGGAATGAATTAGTTTGAAAACCAAATAAAACGCTTGTATATTATTAAAGACCCCTATGAATATTATAATTAAATACAAAGATGAAGTAAATCGAATACGGTATACGTATTCTTGTAAGGGTCACATAGTAATTTGGATAAAGCAAAATAAATGAACACGGACCATGCGCTTTTTTTTTTTTTTTTTTTTTTAAACTGATCAATGGGACCGTAGGGTTTTTAACGAGGCCCCCACCTCATATATAGCAACCAGAAAAACCAATACATCAAGTGGCTAAGGATCCACATGTCCAAATGATGATTAAAGCAAAATTGCTCAGGAAAATAATTAACAGCAAAGTAATACTCGTGAGCATAGTTCACAATATTCCGATCCCTCATGCACTTCGACTTCCATGGATCACAAGCTGGCCTGAAAAGGCACTCAGTCATCCCGGGCAACAACAAGAGTCAGTGTGACTACATGTTTGCAGCATATGATCACGACAACGTCAAATGTGTCCACAGGATACTTGTACCCTTTCATCTCCACCAAAAATTGAGTCTTATAAGATCTAGAGGGTACGTGTTGGTTCTTCTTTCTAGGCTGAGTAATGTAAGATCCGTCAATATCCAAGTTACAGCCTGGCAGCCGAAGGCATACCCCAAACTCTTGGCTCCAACCATAGTCAACACAAGTGACAACCTGCACAAATAAGCAAACACATTTCTCAAGCGAACTAGTTAAGATCATGCAGTAATTATTATTGTTGTGATTCATGAACTGACTCAGATTCATGCAATTATCAAACCTGATGCTATAACAACCATTATTGTTTGTCCCCACATTCCACATATGTTCCTGGTTTAAACAATAAGCAAAATTCATGAGAGTACCATTTATTAAAATTGGATTACCTCCATCGTGAGTTCTCCATAAAAGATTCCACATCAACATCAGATAGCACATTTTCTTATCCTCAGATTTGGCATTTCCCACTTATCCAATCTGGTAAGTCCACGCAGTTCTGTAAGCATAGGCATAGCAGGATAAGTCCGTTGTTGCTGCAAAACCGCCCCCCTTTTAGCGAGAAAGTCTGCTGCGGAATTTCCTTCTCGAAAGATGTGAGTGACTTTGATATTTACATTGCTTGCCATGCATGAGAATTCAGTGAGCATCCTCTGTAACTCCATACTACCAACCTAATGTTAAGAAAGGGAACGTTAAATTAGGGATTTGATAGTTGACTTTCCATAGTTATGTAATTACTTTACAGTATATATTGTATATTGTCCCTTGTGTATTGTACGCAGCAATTACAGAAATCAATACAAAAATCTTCCTAAACCTATGGCTTCCTTTACGTTTAACATGGTATCAGAGCGGGCGACGATCCTATCACGGATCTGAACCTTGCTCATCATCTACCCTTACCTTCTCACAGCCATGGCCGACGACCACAGTACAGCCAATTCCGGCATGGAATCACAACAGCCCGTTGATTCCTTAGCCGCTCAGTTATCCAGCCTACTCAGAAATCTGCAGCCAAACCAGACCCAATTAAATCAGCCACCAATTACCCACACAGTTTCAATCAACGTAAAATTGAACGATTCCAACTACTCCCTATGGTCTCGATTGATGAGAATGGAAATTGGGGGAAGGGGGAAGTTAAGCCATCTTACCGGAGTCCCACCACCACCACAGGCGGCGGACCCAACCTACACTCAGTGGGAACAGACAGATTTAGTCGTGTGCACATGGATACTCGCAAATATGGAACAGAACCTTGTCGCCAATTACGCCGAGTACCCCACAGCAAAAGCCCTATGGGAGGGGTTACAGGCAACTTATGGCCACGGTGGAGACGGCCTCCAGATATTTGATCTCACCGTCCGGGCGCACAGTATGAAACAGGGCAGTGATACTATTGAACAATTCTACAGTAATTTTCAGAGAATCTGGAGAGAAATTGAACTCAGACAACCGAATCCAATGGCCTGCGAGAGGGACATCTCGACTTTCAACCGCCTCAGATCCGAAAGCCGACTTTTTCAATTCCTCGCCGGGATAGACGATCGCTATGACACAGAGAGGAGGGATCTTCTGAAAGAGAACCCTTACCATCGGTGGAGAAGGCGTATGCCACCATCCGACGAGAATCCGCGCGGCGAGAGATTATGGGCACTGATCGGACATCATCATCGGCGGGGAACAACGGAATTGGAGCAGGCTTTGTCACAAAGACCCAGCCACAGAGGGGATACGGGTCGAACCCACGGGCGGCGGGTTTTTCCCAGCCCAGATCTAGACCGCCGCCGCGTCGTAACCCCCAATCCAGCGGCGGCCCCAACGACGGAGATCGCTCATCTTTGAAGTGTGACAAGTGCGGGCGTCCAGGGCACAAGAAAGAAACCTGCTTTGAATTGATTGGATTCCCCGAAGGGTGGCGCAGCCGGCGCCGCGACGGCGTCGCGACGGGCTACGGCGGAGCACACCTGATGGCCTGTAGCCATGGCGACGCTAGCTCTGGGTTAGCAACAGGGCCGACGACGCAAGCAACGGAAGTCGTGACAGTGGCGACGCACACCGCCGGCCAAACCACGGGAATGGCAGCCATGGTAGGTCTGAACCTGAACCAAAGAGAAAGTGGAGAAGGGAGAGGTGCGGCTACTTTGGGGAATGGAAGTCAACCACAAGATTTAGGTATTTGTGGTAATTTGGTGAAATGTCAATTTAATCCCCAACCGTGCCCCACCCATGTTTTAAATTCCAGTGTATTATCTTCTTGTAAATTCTTGAATAAAGGTGCATCAAATAAGTTGAATTGTCAGGAACGTTATCATAGTACAGAAGATAAGTGTGGAGGTATGAGTGTGGCACTTCGGACTGCCACAACCAATAAAAGTCCTCGATGGCTCTTTGATTGCGGGGCCACTGACACTATGTCATACGATCCGACAGATTTCTCCAACACCACTTCTCCTCCCATAGCATCCATACAAAATGCCACAGGCGGTTTTTGCTCGGTTCTTGGATCAGGAACCATAGATGTTTCTCCAAATGTGAAATTAAATAATTGTCTTTACGTTCCAGATCTGTCTTGCAAGTTATTGTCAATTAGTCATGTAACAAGAGAACTGAATTGTATTGTTCTGATTTATCCTACTTTAATTTTTGTCTCCTACAGGATATTCAGTCGGGGAGAGTGATTGGGCGTGGTACTGAAGAAAATGGGTTGTACTATGTGGACGAGGTAGCTCACCAAGGAACTGCAGCGCTTGCTCACGGGACAGTGGAACGCCAACAGTGGTTATGGCATCGTCGGTTGGGACATCCTTCCTTAGGTTATTTACAGTCTTTATTTCCGAGTCTTTTTTCGCAAAATAGTCAGTTAACTTGCGAAACTTGTATTCTTTCCAAGAGTCACAGACAGTCATTTCCTATCTCTTATTCTAGAGCTAAAGATATTTTTTCGTTGGTACATTCTGACGTATGGGGCCCCGCCCCGGCCACAGGGCCTCATGGTTTTCGGTATTTTGTTTTGTTTGTGGATGATTGCTCGAGAATGGTGTGGGTTTACTTTCTCAAAAATAAGTCTGATGTCCCATTAAAGTTTATGGAGTTTTTTAAAATGGTGCAAACACAGTTTAAGTCTAACATTCAGATTCTTAGATCAGATAATGGAGGGGAATTTGTCAATACTACCTTAAAACATTTTTTTCGGGACCATGGGTTAATCCACCAAACCTCGTGCCCTCACACCCCCCAACAAAATGGAGTGGCCGAACGTAAGAACCGTCAACTTCTCGAGATGACTAGGGCTATCATGCTTGATGCCCATTGCCCAAACCATCTCTGGCCCGAAGCTCTAGCCACTTCAGCATATCTTATAAACCGTCTTCCCACCAAAGCCCTGAACCTTGAAACCCCCTTACAGCACTTGGGGAAACGGGTGAGTATACCATCTCAGCTAGTTCTCCCACCACGGGTTTTTGGGTGTTCGGTCTTTGTTCACATTCCTAAGTCTGATAGGACCAAACTCGACCCCTGTTCCCTTAAATGTGTTTTCGTGGGGTATGGTGTTCATCAGAAGGGGTATCGGTGTTACCACCCCTCAACCCGTCATCTGTTTGTGACCATGGATTGTGATTTTCTTGAAACCGAGTACTTCTTTCCTCATCCTAGTGGTCAGGGGGAGAGTCAGCCTCAGCAGATAGACCCGCTAGGATGGATATCGCCACTCTGGGCCAACAACACTGTCCCAAAAGAGCAGGTAGGCGGAACCAACGAGCAACTGAACCACGCAGTACAGTCACCAATCCACAACCATGACCCAATCACTCCGACTGATATCCCTGAGGTATGTGAGTTCGAATCTTCTAGCAACACTATATCCTCTGAAACTGTTGAAACTTGTGAAGCTAACAGTACAGGTCAGGAGGGTGATACGATACAGGGGGAGATACAGACAGATTCAGGACAGGAGAACAGATATGTGTTGCCCCCTAGGGCGACTCGGGGAGTGCCCCCAAAGCGGTATGAGCCAGAACATGTGAGCAAGACACCTAAGTACCCGATGGCGGACCTAGCCAAAGGGAATCTGTCCCAACGAGCACGTGCGCATACTGCCTCAGTGTATTCTGTTCCCGTGCCAAACAGAGTAGATGAAGCACTTACCGATGACAAGTGGGTTAAGGCTATGGAAACCGAGATGGATGCCTTGGAGAAGAATGGTACCTGGGAGAAGTGTGAGTTACCCAGAGGGAAGAAAGTGGTTGGCTGTCGATGGGTCTTTACAGTAAAACATCGGGCAGATGGCAGTGTTGAGAGGTATAAGGCCAGGTTAGTGGCAAAGGGGTACACTCAGACATATGGTATCGACTATTCAGAAACCTTTTCTCCCGTTGCCAAGATTGATACAATCAGGGTTATTTTTTCAGTTGCAGCCAACAGGGATTGGCCTCTACATCAGTTTGATGTTAAGAACGCATTCCTACATGGAGATCTCAAGGAAGAAGTATACATGGAACCCCCACCGGGATTCACTCAGGGCTACAGACAAGGGGAAGTATGCCGGTTGAGAAAAGCACTGTATGGCCTGAAACAGTCACCCAGAGCATGGTTTGGAAGGTTTTCAGTGGTTATGAGGAAGTATGGCTACAGTCAGAGCAACTCGGATCACACATTGTTCCTAAAAAGGAGAGATGGACTGATAACATGTCTCATCATCTATGTAGATGACATGATCATCACTGGAGACGACTCTGAGGAGATTACACAACTCCGGGAGAACTTGTTCAAGGAATTCGATATGAAAGACTTGGGGGAGTTGAAGTATTTTTTAGGGATTGAAGTGCTAAGGTCAAGACAGGGCCTCTTCATATCACAACGGAAGTTTGTACTTGATCTTTTAGCAGAGGTTGGACTTCTAGATAGCAAACCAGCTGATACCCCTATGGTTACTAATCATGGACTCAGGATAGTGGAGGGGGCAGAAGAGACGGATAAAGAACAGTATCAGCGGTTAGTTGGGAAGCTAATCTACTTGGCACACACTCGGCCTGACCTAGCATATGCAGTCGGGGTTTTGAGCCAGTTTATGCATCGACCCCAGAAAGATCACATGGATGCTGCGATCAGGGTGTGTAGGTATTTGAAAGGTAGTCCCGGAAGAGGTGTGTTATATCAGAAACATGGACACCTAAACATTGATGCTTATACCGATGCAGATTGGGCCGGCAATCCTGTGGATAGGAGGTCGACATCCGGGTACTTCACGCTAGTGGGGGGAAACTTACTGACTTGGAAAAGCAAAAAACAGAAAGTGGTGGCGTTGTCAAGTGCAGAGGCAGAATTTCGTGGGATAGCCCGGGGAGTAACTGAGGTGTTGTGGCTTAGGAAGTTGCTAGCAGAAATTGGGTTCCCTGCAAAAGGAGCGTGCAAGTTGAGGTGCGATAACCGAGCAGCTATCAGTATATCAGAAAATCCGGTTCAGCATGATCGAACCAAACACATTGAGGTTGACAGACACTTCATAAAAGAGAAACTCGAAGAAGGGGTGATTGACCTTCCATTTGTCCGTTCCGAGGATCAGCTGGCGGATATTCTAACGAAAGCAGTCAACGGGAGGATATTCAGCGAAGTCTTGAGCAAGTTGAGTATCGAAGACCCGATACTCGACTTGAGGGGGAGTGTTAAGAAAGGGAACGTTAAATTAGGGATTTGATAGTTGACTTTCCATAGTTATGTAATTACTTTACAGTATATATTGTATATTGTCCCTTGTGTATTGTACGCAGCAATTACAGAAATCAATACAAAAATCTTCCTAAACCTATGGCTTCCTTTACGTTTAACACCTAACCCCTCTGCATCAAAGAAATAATGGTCTGATCATCTAACTCGAGCCACACTTTAAAAAATCCCATATCCATAGCCATTTGGAGACCAACCATGGCAGCAGTAAGCTCTGCAAAGTTATTCGTCCCTTCACCTATCCCTCTGCTAAAGGCACATAAGACTACACCATGGCAGTCTGGGACGAGTCCCCCTATACCAGCAGCTCCGGGGTTGCCACGAGACGACCCATCAGTGTTAATTTTCATCCAACCAACCCGTGGTTTAATCGAACGAATAAGGGTGACAGAAGTAGTTGTCCTAGGCATCAGCTGAATACCAAAATAAGATGCTGCCCCTTGATCACCTCTCCACCTTGGGCATCCTAATTTACCCACTTGGTGTAAGTAGCCAATGTGTTCTTTAACCCTTCTTAGGATCCTATATGTTGAGAATGGAATGTTCTCGTGCTTTTTCTTGTTTCGTTCAGTCCATGTATACCACAGTACCAATAGTGGGATTACGATTCGGATATGTTTCTCTTTCCCAAATGGTGTTGAAGATATCCAGGTTTGGTGGAGCCACGTGATTACCGAATCCGTTTGAGGTACCTGCAAATAGAAAAGGTTAGCAAAGTGATTCCAAACAGTTTTTGCCTTATTACTATTTAAAAATAAATGACTTATATTCTCTTCCTCGTTACAACAGGCGCATTTCGAAGGGAATATCATTCCTTTACAGTGTAACCTCTCATCAACTGGGATCCAATCCTGAATAAGTTTCCAAATAAAAATCATAATTGTTGGAGTTAAATTACAACTCCAAATGGCCCGGAGAAAATCCGATTTCTCTTTTTTCTGCCTAGAAAGTTGCCAGGCTGATTTGATCGAGAACTCTCCATCTTTCGAGGCTAACCATATCGGCCGATCACCACCGGTAGCTGGTGCTATAGGTGTCTCTAGCACCCATTGGACTGCATCATCTCTAACCTTTCCCCGTAACATGTCTTCATCCCAAGTATGCTCTATCCAGAATTCATTAACTACCATTTTTCCATAAGCTCCTACTTCATCAAACGCTAGTGGTGCTATAGGTGAGTTCTGCACCCATTGATCTTCCCAAAACCAGCTGCTGCCGCTTCGAAGAATCCAACCGATTCTTCTCTCAACTTCAATGCGACAACGACACATCCTTTTCCAAACATGTGAGGCATGTTGGGATATTACAGCATACCGAGGGTGTGCCAACCTGCAATATTTCGCCTCATGAACTGGGCCCATAATGAATCACTGGATCGGAATCTCCACCATAATTTTTGTGAGAAAGCCTCAACAATGTCCGGCATGCAGCGAGTTCCTAGGCCTCCTTCATTTGTTGGGTAGCACACATTTCCCCAAGCTGTCCAATGAATACGATTCTGTCCTTCACGAGAGCCCCAAAAGAATTTATTTATTAATAGTTCAATCCTCTCCATTACAGTTTTTGGGGGGTCTATAATCTGAAACAAATGCATTGTTTGTGTACCAAGCACCGACTTGATCAATTGCAATCTTCCACCATGGGAAAGAAATGCAGTAGCCTATCCCTGGATCTTTGCTCTTATCTTTGTGATTAAATCATCAAACAGGTTGATTCGCTTTCGACCTCTAAACAGTGGCACCCCCAAGTATTTTATGGGTAACTTCTCCTGTTTATATCCCAAGATACTCTTTACCATATTTGCAGCCGAAGTTAAGTTGTTACAAACTATGAATGAGCTCTTTTGTACATTGATTTTTTTACCAGAGATCGATTCATATCTATCCAGGACCATCTTAATATTCTACAAGGAGCTCGTTTGGCTGTTGGTAAATATTATGGTATCATCCGCATAGGCGAGGTGTGAGATCATTACTGGTGATGATGCTTTGAATCTTGTCCAAGGGTTAGCCTCCATACACCTGCGTAAAGATAAAGACAGAAGTAGTTGTCCTAGGGGTTCACCATCACTACCAAAAAAAAAACAGTATTAGTGACCGCCAGATCGGTCACTAATATAGCAAAAATGGGTCACTAATTGACATTAGTGACCCATCAGTGACCGAGGGGTTCAGTGACCGACTTTTATCGATCACT
Source organism: Lantana camara (assembly GCA_037501455.1). Classification (NCBI taxonomy): domain Eukaryota; kingdom Viridiplantae; phylum Streptophyta; class Magnoliopsida; order Lamiales; family Verbenaceae; genus Lantana; species Lantana camara. Next base: position 19,226,433 of record CM074855.1, on the reverse strand, counting down.
ATTATAAAAAAAGTCGGTCACTAATCCAAATATTTGTTCTGTTAGGTGAGTCAGAAAGCGGTCACTGAATCGGTCAGTAATTCAGTGACTGCATAAAATCGGTCACTAATTTCCTTTTTATTATTTTATTTTTTGTTTTATTTTGAGACCTTCGGCAGTCACTTTAATTCATTACTGATTTATTTTTTGACCCATTTAATTTATTTTTTATTTTATTTTATTAAAATTTGTATTTTTTAATTCATGTATCATGCGTTATTTAAAAATTTAATCCGAATGAACAAAACAAATAACATGAAACTTAATATATATAAAATCCCAACATATCTCCATAATCATCATTACAAATTATCAAACCACTAATAACCAAATCAACAAAGTTTATAGTACATTAATACACAAACATTAATGGGGAAAAAGTTTGGGTGATTGCCTGCAGTACAACATTCATTTCGTGTTCTGAGTATCATAATGGGCTTGCATCTTGAGAGGATATATCTTTAGTGGAGGCAAATTCCAAAAGCAATGCAATGTGATCACTTCTCATTTCTGAAAACAAATTCAGGTTTTAGGATCTTTCTAGAGATAAGATGCTATTTGAAACAAAGCAAGCATGATACCTTTGTGGGAAATCCCTGAGTTCTGCTGCATAACCTGCTTTGGAATTGGAGCAAGCACCTTGGAAGTTTGCAGTCCTTCAGAATGCCCGGACAATAATACTTTACCCCAATTAAATAATTTCCATGTAAAACTAAATATGATCACATTCAAACGGTAACATATGAGAATTTTTTCTAAACAATAATATGTATTAGGAAGAGTTGTATATCCGAATATCTACAACAGAGAAAATACCATATTCTTTGACTCACCATATGTATTCTACCGTGCCTGAGAAACATCTACGGTAGCCTGTCACTAGTGGTTCATCACTGGAATCTCGTGGCTCGGATGCGGTCTGTCATAGCAAAAAGCCCATAACTTCATTGTAAGAAAATAAAAGTCATATCAAAATTTACAGGCCATAATTCCAAATTCTCAATTCTGTATATGCATTTGTTAGCTTCATCAGATTGCAAATGTCAAATCAACGGGAAATGCTTGAAAATCCAAAACATGGATAAGGTCGTTTTCTTTCACATATCATCAAGAAAATGTCAAAATAATGAATATTACCTTATTAACAAGTATTCCAACATTCCAGCCATGAAGTTTCTCCTTCAAACAAAGTTGTAGTTGTATTCAACAAGTTTGATCTCACCAACTAATCACTTACGATCTTTTAGTTTAAGTCAATACAAACAAAATTCAAATATCTTTAAATTCAACCCATACCCCAGAAATAACAAATACAACACATTTTAACAATGAGACTAACCATTTCAGTTCAATTTTGTTACGACATAGAAAATAATGCATTTTTAAGAAAAGAGAGTGAACAAATAGAAAAACTCACTCTCCACAGAGGCAAATTCCTCCTTCAGTTCTCCATCTGCAAAATCAGTAGCATGCCACACACAACACTTGTCATTTCCTTGATACTCTTGCATTGACATTGTGAGTGGCACTATGTTGCAAAGCAAAAGTAAGTTATCAGCCAAGTGCACCACCTCATTATCAGATATAACAAATAGTTGAATAGTAGCGATGTATCGCAACTCATGATATACAATAAACTAAAACATATATGTACAATTGCAATTATGTAATTGATACATACCAAGATGATTGACATATATCTTAATTGTCATGTCTCATAACAAGTTTGAGTTTACCACTCCTCGTGCTTTAATAGCCTCACATGGACAAGACTTATAACTAGTTATAACTCAGAAACATTCCAGCAGCAGAGATAGGAACATGTTAAACAACCATTTTAACAGAACCACCTACCCAAAAATTGGACAAACAAACAAATTACCACAAGTATTAATAGGCAAATATATAAACGACGACAAAGGCCATGTTTAACTCCACATTTAACTCCCCAATCTAACAGCTCCCATCAACACAAGCCTGCGCTCCAATTCCATGACAAATTTTGACCTTAACAACAATATCACGAACACAGGTCTGCTCAACAATATTTTCTATTTACCTTAACAACATCATCATGAACATCAACCGGACTAATTAATTTCTTTTTTAGTTTAGTTTTAGGTTTTAGGAATAATTATTTTCACTTAAACTCTCTCAAAAGATTCCAATCTATTTTGAAAGATGGCTAGCAACTTCACGACAGATTCTAAAAACTGTCCATCAGCTAGTTTCATTCATAATATTTGCATTGCAATTCGTTTTTGAACAGAACACCACATAATTTTTGTGCTGGAATTTTTATTTTTAGAAAAAAGGAAAAGGATTCCAAAACCCAAAATCTGTTCTTTTATACATCTTCAAGCATACAATGTTGGGTTTTCATTCCCCTGATCAAACGCTTTGTGTCCCCATTAAAATCAATTATATCAAAAATCCACACATTTCAAAATATAACACCACAATTGAACAAAAGCTCTGAAACTAAAGAAATCACAAAATCCCATTTAAATTCCTCACGCCCAAGCCCAGCCATTGCAGGCTCGTTGGACACAACCATTCTAGAACTATCACAATCTTCTTTTTTCAGCTTTCTAAAACGGAAATTATATCTTAATATCTCAACACAAATTCTTAATACCTCTATTGTTTTATTCCAACTTCTGGCGGCGGCTTGCTATGTCGCCGGTGAAGAGCCGATGAGCAGCTATGTCACCGGTGGAGAGAAGGCGGCGGGATGGAGTTTGGGGCGAGAGGAAAATTTCGCCCCAAGTATTTGGGGAAATCTTTGGGGTGAGACTTTGAGAGAATCAAAGCGCACAAATGAAAAGGGAATAAAGCGGGACAATTTTAGAGTGAAAAAATGAAAGCGGGATTAGGCGGCATAGTTTTAGATTGAGAATGAAAGTGGGATACTTGGTGTATTTGAATACTTTAATTTGTACATATATATATATATATATATAATTATTTGTTTATTTTCATACTTCAGCAATTTCCTTTTCTTTTTTTTTTATATTTTTACTTAATTTTATAATAATGAAGTGTTAAAATTAAAATATAGTTATTATTATTAAAATGTTAAAGTAACAAATAATATTTAACAGACATATATATATATATTAGAAAAATTACATTAATAGATGAAAGTATTAAATTTTATAAATCTAGTTTCATAAAAAATTAGTTAATCAGTTTTTTCATAAAAAATTAGTTAATAAGTTGTTTCATTGTTATGTGATTTTCTTATTAAGTTGAAACTTGGTTTGATTCATGAATCGACCTAACATTCTTTCAAAGTATGAATGAGATATTTAATTTTTGGGGGAAAACGAAATATTTTAATAAAATTGGTGGAATGAAGTCAATTTTGGAGGGTGAGTGAAATATTTCAATAAATTATATATTATATTATTTACTATACTTATAAATTATATTATATTATTTAGTAGACTTAAAATTATATATTATAATACTATATTGAATATATATATATATATATATATATATATATATATATATAATATATATATATATATATTATAATATTTAGTAGGTTTCACCTAATTATAATCTTATTCAATAACTGATGGGGATAAAATACGCTTGACGCACGTCTGGACACGTGGCGCAGTCAACACATGACACATGGATTCAGTGGTACCCAATCACCCCGGGCTTTCATCAACACGTGGCCTCCCCTGCGTTCCTTTACGAGCGTCTCAAGGCAATCCAACGAGCGCTAGCCTCATTTTAACATGCATGCCCCCATGGCTCTAAGAAAGCCTTTAGCCGAGCGTCGTGCCCTTCCACGGGCACCTTCGCAGAATTACCTAATAGAAGGGTCCCCTACACCCTCATTGCACTGCCTGGACGCTGATCCCCATGCGGAGCCCCCCAGTCCATCAGGCCCGGCCTACACGAGCGTGCAACTCGCCCTTGTTACCAACCTCCAAAACGGCTCTCTGACACCCGTACAAGCCCACACACCTGGCCCTGTTGCAAACACTCACTTTTACCAGCTTTTGCAGGAGATTCCTCCTAGGAAGCTCCTCGTTGCGACACGTGTTAGGGCAACATTAGGACAGGACCACACGAGGCAAATTACCAAAGGGTCGCTGACCCTCAACTATAAATATGGAACTTCATCTCCATTTCTGTAAGTTTTCCGGACCACTGCAACTCCATACTTTAGCTTACATTTCCTCTTTCAGAACACCGTCTGGCTTAAGCGTCGGAGAGCCAAACTGGGAATCACCCCCAGTTCCCCCAACTTGGCCTTCTGACTTCTTTTGTGTTTGTCCTAGCAGGTAGAGCCCAGAAGCTTTTCCGACGACTCCCTTGAGCTTAATCCCTGTTTCCCCACCTCTACAAAATAGAAAGTGATCGGAGTTTGACCCTTGCATAGTTAGACACCATCAATAACATCCTCCTTTTGTTATTCAATAGCAACTCTGCAAACCCGATATGTGTGCAAAAAATAAATTAAATTAAAAATTTCATGTCATTACTTGATTTATAGTTATTTTTAATATAATTATAATTTATGATGAATAAATTAAATAAGATAATTCAAATTTAAAAAAAAAAAAAACTAACTAACTAACTAAAAATAAATAAGTGATATAAATAAAAAGAATTTAATTTGAGAGCCCCGTGAATATAGAAGAGTTTAAGCAAAAAACTATAAAAAGTTAATTCGATCTTTTAAATTTAATTTGAGAGGTGGATCATTTTGATTCAATGAATACAAATGCATCATAACTTTTTAATTAATCAATCAAAGTTAAGTCGATCTTTTAAATTTAATTTAATAAAGTTAAAACTTATCTGATTCACGAATTGATTCTAATAATTTTCTAAATTATGAATTTCTAACCAATTATCAAGTGGATCGTTTTGATTCAATGAATTCAATGAATACTTTAAAGCATATTTTTTTAAATTAATCCAACAAAGTTAAGTCGAGTTACAAATTAAATTTAATAAAATTTTGAAATTTGTTCCGATTCACGAATAAATCTTAACATTCTTCCAAAATATGAATTTCGAATCATTTTTCAGGTGGATCATTTTGATTTAATGAATACTTCAAAGCATAACTTTTTAATTAATCAAGCAAAGTTAAGTTGAGTTTTAAATTTAATTTAATAAAGTTAAAACTTATCTGATTCACGAATAGATTCTAACATTTTTCTAAAGTATGAATTTCTAAATGTGATTAGTGATTGATTAGTGACCGATGTAATTTTCACTCAAAAAATCAGTGACCGATTAGTGACCGCAATATATCAAAATTAAACCATATGTGACTGATTTGTGACTGATAGAAATCGGCCACAATATTAGTGACCGATCAATGGCCGATTAGAGTTTGAGTCATAAAATCAGTGACCGATTAGTGACCGGTAAAATATCGGTCACTAAATCAGTGACCGCAGTATACCACAATCAAACAATTTATGACCGATCCGTGACCGATAAAATCGGTCGCAGAATAAATGACCGATCAGTGACCGATAAATTTTGGGTCACAAAATCAGTGATCGATTAGTGACTGATAAAATTTAGGACACAAAATCAATGACCGATTAGTGACCGATTTGTCACTGAATTTTATGCGGTCACTAATCGGTCACTGATTATTATATATATGTAATATCGGTCATTAATCGGTCACCAATCGGTCACTGATCAGTGACCGATAAAGCAGTCACTAAAAATCGATCACTAATCCTTTTTTTTTTTTTATAGTGATCACCGAGAAGCCGCAACTCGTTATACATTTTCGAACCTAAGAAATCCAGACTGTTGGGAATCCTTTGACTTCAAGAATACGGAAAAGGAATTCCCAATCAAGTCTATCATACACTTTTTCCATGTCCAGTTTAAGAATCACATTCTTATATCTGCTATTATTATCAAGCGAATGCACCATTTCCTGAGCTAAGAGTATGTTGTCACTAATGAGACGATCTTTAACAAAGCCACTCTGATTTTGGGAGACTACTTTAGGAAGAACTGAAGCTAGTTTTGTGTTGATGATCTTGTTAGTAACATCACATAGACTGATGGGTCTGTAGTCGGTCCAATATGTCGGATTCTCTTTCTTCAGGATAAGAACTACCGACGTTGCGGTATAGCCTGTCGAAAGCTCAGCTCCATCGAAGAAATCATTAACAGCATATACCACATCATCTCCAACTATGTTCCAAAACTTCTGATAAAATCCAGCTCTGAATCCATCCGTGCCAGCGACACTATATGAGCTAATCCCGAAAACAGCTTCTCGTACTTCCTCACGTGTTAGCTTGAGCGAGAGAAATTCACGGTCAGTATCATCTAAAGATGGTTGTATATGTCCAAAAATCTCACTATCAGCTGTATCCACTGTGTTATTTTCCGATGTTAACAACCGCTCAAAGTAGGCTCTTGCCGAAGCACGAATCTGTTCTGGCTGTTTAATCTCATGTCTTCCTTCTAATATAGTTCTAATACAGCCTCGAAACCTCTTATTCTTCACCAAAAGATGAAGGTAACGGGTGTTTCGCTTGCCTTCATTAATCCATCTACAAGATGCCTTTTGTCTCCAATAATCTTCTTCCATCGCAAGCACCTTATTCCTCTCAACACTTTTCATGTTTAGCTCAATAAGCTTTTCTTCCGAAGGATTATTATCATAGCTTCGTTCCGCACTAGACACCGCATCCTCGGCTGACTTCACCCTATCAAAAACATTTCCAAAGACGTTCTTATTCCACCATTTCAAATGTTTCTTCAACCGATACAACTTTCTATGAAGCCTTTGAAGTCCCGCTCCCCATATTGGTTGCTCCCAATTCTCTTTAATTATATTTTCAATGTCATGATATCTCAACCACATCTCTTGGATTATAAAAGCCACCGGGTGTCTCTCGGACCCATCATCAAAAGTTAAAAACATCGGACAGTGATCAGACGTTCCCCTAGCCAAGTGCTTAACATGTGTTTTTGGGTAAAGGTCCCCCCAGTTCTCATTAACAAGCACTCTATCGAGCCGCTTCCATACACTTTTGTTCGTCCATGTAAATTGGTACCCTCGAAAGGTGGCTCCATCAGGCAGCACTCTTGAATAAATTCATTAAATTCTGACATCCCTTGCAAGTCCGGGTTTCGAGCATCTCTAGTTTCCTCCAGATTCGTAACCGTATTAAAGTCTCCACCTAAGAGCCACGGTGAGGGATCATTATTTCTGTACTCACTTAGGAATTCCCACATACTCCTTCTGGCAACCGTGTTACATCTCGCATAGACAATAGTCAAAAGAAATTGTTGTTGTTGTTGTTAAGAGTCCAATTTGAATTTATTTAGTCAAATGTATTTGGGAAAATTAATATTAGATCATATTCTAAGTATTTCATAGATTCTTTGTATTCTCTAGGTGTCTTTCAATTATCTCCTTAATTAGGAACTTGGAAGGTTGCATTTCATGCATGTATCTTGATAGGCATCTTAGCCTATAAATATGTACTCTTATTTGAGATTTTATACAAGTAAAAAAATCAAGTAAAAACCTTTCTCTAAAAACTTTATCTTAAGAATTCCTTTTCTTCATTTCTCTAAAAATCCCCAACAAATTTGGTATCTAGAGCCAACTTCTACCCAAAAAAAAAAAAAAATGGCCTCAAATTCGGTTTTAACAATGTTTGCCTATACCCCCAACCAAATACCCATCTTTGAAGGCGAACACTATGATTATTGGAGCAGCCAAATGCAAACCTTATTCATCTCTTTAGATCTTTGGGATATTGTGGAGACTTCCTTTCCCGAGCCTCCACCCGAAGGAAGTAGCACAAATTGGTCCGAGCAACAACAAAAATCCTACAAAGAGAATATTCGGAGAGATGCAAGCGCTTTGAGATATCTACAACAAGGCTTAAGTAAAACAATATTTCCAAGAATCTTTGGAACAAAAAGAGCCAAAGAAGCTTGGGATATTTTAAAACAAGGCTTTCAAGGAAACGAGAAAGTCATCTCTTTAAAACTTCAATCTCTATGGAGAGATTTTGATAATATGGCAATGAAAGAAGGTGATCATATGCAAGCTTTTCTCACCAAAGTTTCTGAGATCGTCAACCAAATTCGAAGTCTTGGCGATGTTATTGAAGAGAGAAAAATTGTCCAAAAGGTTCTTAGAAGCCTTCCAACAAAGTTTGATCACGTCGTTGTTGCTATAGAAGAATCGAAAAATCTTTCCACCTACACCTTTCATGAACTTATGAGTTCTATCCAAGTTCATGAGGAAAGATTGAATAGATCCTCAAATCAACCGTTGGAGCAAGCTTTTCAATCTAAACTTTATGTTTCAAAGAAGAACAACTCTAAATAGCAAAAAGGTGGAAAAGGCGGCTTCTTCAATAAAAATGGAAAAGGGCAAGGCAAGAATTTTAGAGATGGAAAGCCACACTTTGGAGGGTCGGATTCATCATGTCGAATCTGTAGAAAAACAAATCATGTGATGAAGGATTGCTTTTTTAGATGTAAAAATTGTAAAAATGCAGATCATTCATACAGTCGATGCCCAAAGAAAAACAAAGAAGACGAGGACGAAGCCAATTTCTCCAAAACTGAAGGTGACCAACTATTTTCCTGCATGAGTAAAGAAAAAGAATATGAAAATAGGTGGTATGTTGATCGCGGGTGCAGCAACCATATGACCGGAGATCGAAAGTTGTTCGTGGAGTTGGACACTAGCCATACTTCTCATATAAAACTTGGAGATGGGAAAATTCAAGATGCAAAAGGAAAAGGTGTCATTGCGGTGCAAACAAAGGGAGGTAATCAAAAGTTCATTACTGATGTTCTTTTTGTTCCAAATCTCACTCAAAACCTATTGAGTGTTGGACAACTTTTACAAAAAGGATATTCGGTAACTTTTGATGATAAAAAATGCAAGATCTTTGACAAGAAAAATAATGTTGCAGTTGCTACAATTCAAATGGCACAAAATAAAGTTTTTCCTTTTGTTATGCCTTTAAATGAAAAAGTGGCTTTTAATAGTGAAACCATCGATAAGTTTCACTTGTGGCATTTGAGATTTGGACACTTGCATAACAAAGGATTGAAATTACTCCAAAAGAAGAATATGGTGGTCGGTCTTCCGTTGATTGAAAGAAAAGACAAAGTTTGTGAAGGATGTATCTATGGCAAGATACATAGATTACCATTTCCAAAAACTTCTTGGAGAGCCAAAATTCCTCTTGAATTGGTGCATGCCGACATTTGTGGTCTTACAAGAACTCCTTCACTCGGTAACAAGAGATATTTCATTCTTTTTGTTGATGATTTTACAAGGATGATGTGGTTGTATTTTTTGCATGAAAAATCAGAAGCATTTTCTGTTTTTCTTCAATTTAAAGCACTTGTAGAAAAACTAAGTGGATGTAAAATCAAGACATTAAGGACTGATCGGGGAGGAGAATTCTTGTTCACCCCTTTCATGCAGTATTGCAAGGAAAATGGCATTCAAAGGCAACTCACCGTACTGAGAAGTCCACAACAAAATGGAGTTGCCGAGAGGAAAAACCGAACAATTGTAGAAATGGCGAGGAGTATGCTAAAGAGCAAAGAATTGCAAAATAAATTTTGGGCAGAAGCTGTTCATACGGCCATCTACATCCTCAACCGTTCACCTACCAAGGCGGTTCTCAATAAAACTCCTTTTGAAGCATGGTATGAAAGAAAACCCATTGTTGATCATTTCAAAATTTTTGGATGTATTGCATACTCACATGTTGCAGATCCAAACAAAGACAAATATGATGCAAAAGGAGAAAAACTCATCTTTGTTGGATATAGCGATGAGTCGAAGGGTTATAGACTTTATAATCCTAAGACGAACAAATTGATCATTTCAAGAGATGCGATTTTTTATGAACAAGGAATTTGGAGCCGAGAGGAAAGTTCATCCTCAAATGAATTTTTGGAGTTAACACCACCACAAAATCAGCCACAACAAGATGTTCAAACTCCAAATCAAGTGAGAAGTCCTGAAAATTCACCACAAGCAAGTTCTCAAAGTCTAGAAAGTTCAGATTCAGAAACACCTCCGAGGAAGGTACGATCTTTAAGAGAAATTTATGAAAATTGTGATGTTGCTTTCCTTGGTGTTGAACCTCAGAATTTTGGGGAGGCAATTAAAGAAGAAGTGTGGAGAAAAGCCATGGATGAAGAAATTAAAACAATTGAGAAAAATAAAACTTGGGAGCTTGTGGATTTACCGGAAGGAAAAGAAGTGATTGGTTTGAAATGGGTGTTCAAAACTAAAATCAACGAAGATGGCTCCATTCAAAAGCACAAGTCACGATTGGTTGCAAAGGGCTATTCTCAGCAGCCCGGAATTGACTTCAACGAGACATTTGCACCGGTGGCAAGAATGGAGACAATTCGGACTGTTTTAGCACTTGGAGCACAATTGAAGCTAAAAGTTTACCAACTTGATGTAAAATCTGCATTCCTTAATGGTGAGCTTGAGGAAGAGGTTTATGTGCAACAACCTCAAGGATATGAAGTGGAGAAAATGGAAGAAAAAGTGTACCGTTTGAAGAAAACTCTTTACGGATTAAAGCAAGCACCACGAGCATGGAATAGCAAGATTGATGGATACTTTTGCAAAAATGGATTCCAAAAAAGTCCAAGTGAGCCATCACTTTATGTTAAGAAGGAAGGTACACAAGATTTTTTGATTGTTTGTCTATATGTTGATGACCTTATTTATTTGGGCACTAACATGGAAATGGTGAGTGATTTCAAGAAAAATAAGATGCAAGAATTTGAGATGACAGATTTGGGGCTCATGAGATACTTTCTTGGAATTCAAGTGAAACAAACGGAAGGTGAGATCTTTATTTCTCAAGAAAAGTATATTGATGACTTGCTAAAAAGGTTTCACATGAAGAATTGCAAACCCGTGGCAACACCTTTGGCATTGAATGAGAAATTGCAACAAGAAGATGGTGCTGAAAAAGTTGACTTGAAAATGTTTCGAAGTCTTGTTGGTTCTTTGATTTATCTCACCAACACAAGGCCGGATATTGTTCATTCGGTGAGTTATATTTCTCGATTCATGAGTGATCCTAGCAAGATACATTTTTCCGCTGCGAAACGAATTCTTAGATATCTTCAAGGTACTAAGAAACAAGGGATCAAGTATGAAAAAGAAGAAAATAACAAGTTGATTGGCTTCACGGATAGTGACTGGGCAGGATCATTGGATGATCGAAAAAGCACTTCGGGCTATGTTTTTTATCTTGGTTCAAAGGTGATAGCTTGGAGTTCTAAAAAGTAAAAAACGGTTGCACTTTCTTCAAGTGAAGCCGAGTACATTGCCGCCACTGATGCAGCTTGTGAAGCAATTTGGCTAAGAAGAATTCTTTTTGATTTGCAAGAAAAACAAGAGCAGCCTACTACTCTTTTTTGTGACAACATGTCAACCATTGCCAAGACTAAAAATCCCGTCTTTCATGCAAGGTCAAAGCATATTGAGCTTCGACATCATTTCATTCGAGATCTTGTGAACAAAGGTGACATACACTTGGAGTTCATCAACACAAATGATCAAGTGACAGATTTTCTTACGAAGGCCGTGACAAGTGACAAGTTCGAGAAGTTCAAGAAGTGGTTGAAAATTACAAATTGAGAGGAGGTGTTAAGAGTCCAATTTGAATTTATTTAGTCAAATGTATTTGGGAAAATTAATATTAGATCATATTCTAAGTATTTCATAGATTCTTTGTATTCTCTAGGTGTCTTTCAATTATCTCTTTAATTAGGAACTTGGAAAGTTGCATTTCATGCATGTATCTTGATAGGCATCTTAGCCTATAAATATGTACTCTTATTTGAGATTTTATGCAAATAAAAAAATCAAGTAAAAACCTTTCTCTAAAAACTTTATCTTAAGTATTCCTTTTCTTCATTTCTCTAAAAATCCCCAACAGTTGTAAGCTTTTAATCTTGACTTTCATGTGTAAGAACTGTCTGTCGTCCTTGATTGCATCGACCTCAACATCCTCGCACCAAAAAAAACCAAATGCGGTTAGATTCATTGCTAAAAACATAAGGAAAATTTAATTTACATTTCATTGAATTAACATCTAAATCAATCATAGGTTCCAAGATAGAGAGGAAAGTAAGCTTATTCTTTTTGCTGTATGTTTTTAAAATACGCCTGCGCCCCTCGTTTCGCAGGCCTCGAATATTCTAAATAAGGCCGTGTTTAATCATAATTCACCATCAGATAAGGCCGACGACCTAGTCACCCTTTTAGTGGCTTGTACAAGAACTAGCTGCAGATTAGCTTGCTGGTTGGTTTGGTTCCCTTGTTTTGGTGGGCGCCCCCTCTTCTTTTTGTGTGTTACTGGTGTGAAACCTTGATCAAAAGTTTCTTCAGTACTATCAGATTTTGAACGGGTGTATATTGCTAGCTATTTCAAATCATCTACATCATCCCCATCTATTTCAATTTGCCTTTCAGGCTCACTACCATGTTGTACATCCTCATCCCTATCAGATTCTTCCTCTTCTATTGTCTGTATTTTCGCCTGATCATTCGGAACAAGGCCCATAGCTGCTAGATTTTTGTTTTCCAAGCTCTCTTCATTTTGTTCATATAATCCCGCTTCTTGGAAGTCCTCTGATCTGTTGCTATCTGGCTCAGTACCTGAAACATCAGTAGCATTGTTAGCAATATTAACAGATTTTAAAGCACTAACCTGGGTAGGTTGTAATTTCACGTTATTTCCAGATTTTTGCACCCAGACCAATGGGGGCTTATCAGTAACCCCATACGATGATGCCTTCTACGCCAGGCTGGATTCTTTGCCTAACTCCTTATCTTGCTTAGGATTATCATTTTTCATCGTTTGCATTGCACGCTTTTCGTTAATCTTTTCACGCAAATCATGTTGTCCTTCAATCCCGTTAGATTCCAAAGTATCGTAGCACTCTTTGGCACTATGTCCTAGATGAAAACAACGCCTACAATAAGACGGTAATCGTTCATAAATTATCGGCTGCATGAGAGTTCCGCCATTGAAACCAATGCTCAACTCTTTCTTCAACAGCTGTAGAAGGTCTAATTTCACACAGGCTCTCGCATAATCAGGGTGGTTGCAGTCAAATGTGCCTTTATCATATACTAGTGGCCCCCCAATCTGTCTAACGATATCATGAAGCATCTCCGGCTTAAAAAACTGAGTCTTTGGTGCTGGAAGCTTTATCCAGACGGGGGCAATCGATGACTCTACCTTTGGGTTGAATGTTGGTGTCCACTTGAGGACTCTCATTGGATATCCATCAAACATAATTATTTTTCTGAGCCAAATTTTTGAATAATCTTCTTCGCAGCTCAGTCTTATTAGAATATTTTTTACATTCATTGCGCCAATCTTAAACTCTCCCTTCAGCTCTAATTTCATAAACGGGATAATTACATTTTTGGTCCTCCAACTATACGACTTATTCTCTTTTCGTCCCCGACTGTTCAATTTAACAAAACTGGTCACTGAACTACCACTTTTTTTACACATTTGATCCCGCCGTCAGTTTTACCGTTAAATGAAACGGAATATGCTTGTTAGCATCAAGCTATTTCATGGACGAAGCACGGGATCTGTTTGATAAAATTCCTGAACCAGACACTGTTTCACAAAATGTTATGCTGGCTTGTTATTTCAAAAATGATGCTGTGGAGGAAGCTAAGTCTTTCTTCAATCAAATTCCGGTTAAAGATATTGCGTCTTGGAATACTATGATTTCTGGTTTTTCACAAAATGGTAGGATGGATGAAGCTGAGCAGTTGTTTGGCATCATGGAAATTTTGAATGCCCCGTTGAAACTGTTTCCACTGACATTGAAAGTGGTGAGATTTGGAAATTGCCTGAAATCCAGATTTTCTATTGTGCCATTAAGGTTTGCTTCAGACAAGTTGATTTCAGAAACCGGGCCGGGCCCCGCGTTATTGCAACGAATGCCCGTCCTTCTGCAGAGGTTCCTGATGTTGTTGAGGGACCACGAAGTGAGTGAAGGAGATGAAGAAGGTGGAGTTAAGGTGTTTTTCCATCTGATTAGAGCTTCTGCTTGTGCTCTTGCTGTGATTGATGATGCCTTCAAAGGGAGCAGGATTAGCAGAAAAAGATGAAGAAAGAAAAGGGAAGATGACTTCTTGGATGTTGGCATTCTTAATTTGATTGAGGTAATGATTATACTACATTCACTACATGTGCTTATATAACATGTTTCACAAATGAAGAATCATAGGGAAAAGCTATGAAATTTTGACAGAAGTAAATGTGGTTGATGTGATTAAACATGAGCTTGAAAATTTTACCGAGTTCAAAGATGTTTCAAATGTGGACATACTCATTAACTTTGAGAATGTTTTATGTTTTCTCCTTTATGTACCATATTTTCTAAATGAAAAGAAAATAACCTGTCATGCTTTCATAATGCAAGTTGCAGGAAATTTCTGATATGAGATAACAAGAACATCTATGCAAAAGCCAGAGCAACTGTTAATAAGTATTTTTCTTTTTTCAAATTTATATAAAACTATATAATTTTTTATGTTAAATTATTATTATTTTTTTTTTGTAAAGATCCCATTTTGTATTATAAATTATATTTTGGGCTCTGTTTCTTATCTACTTCTGTGCTGAAACTAACAATAGTGGGAACTGACTTTGAATGAAGTTCCCCAGATGTTCTCATGCTTGCTTGACTGAAGAGCTTCATTCGTATTTATCTGTCGTAAATCACACTGACATACCAGAAGGTTTGGTTCAATCACACAAACTTCGGTTGATGTTTGAGAAATTACAAAAACTTCCTTTCAGGTACAGGGGAAGTTTTTGTAATTTCTTTTAACCTCAGGGGAGGTTTTTGTAATTTCTTTTCAATGTAATGTAGACTCTTTTACAGGGGAAGTTTTTGTAATTTCTTTTAACCTCAGGGGAAGTTTACATAATTATGCTCCAAAGAGTAAGTGTTAATGCATGATTCGTGTCCATGATTGTAGTGGCTAGGAGAAGAAGAAATGCATGATTCGTGTCCATGAATAAGATCATGTGCGTGGTTTCTGCTGATTCTTTCTGACTGGTCCTTGGTTGTGCGTGAATGCCATGAATGCATACTTACGAGTTGAGAAGTTGTCGTGATGGGAGGGTTGATCAAATCCTCATAAATCCTCAAGTAAATCACCCATTTAGGAGGAAGAAATGAGAGAAAAGGTAAAAAAACGGCTCCAAAATTCGCCAGAAATTAGTTTTCTGTTTCATTTAACGGTAAAACTGACGGCGGGACCAAATGTGTAAAAAAAGTGGTAGTTCAGTGACCAGTTTTGTTAAATTGAACAGTCAGGGACGAAAAGAGAATAAGTCGTATAGTTGGATGACCAAAAATGTAATTATCCCTTTCATAAACAGTTCATGCAAGCGCTCCATAGTCGGAAAGCCATGAGAAAACTTACCAATTAGTGCAAACCGGAAAGGTTGTGACAATTCCTCAATCTCGTTGTCCGATAATTGTATGTGTGGGATTCAGTCCATGCGCTTTATATTAGTCTTTCTTAACGATTCCAAGTTTTCATCTAATTCATTGGTTCCACCCAAAGAAGTCTCCTCCCATAATCAAGTAGGTAGAGTTAAAAATCTTGGTAGGAGAGGGAGTCCTACGGCGACAGAATAACGCTTTTTTGAAGCATTTGAACAACTTGAGACTAAATGATGATTGTCAACAGAAGATCCTAATTTTAATCAATTTCACTAAATATAATTTGTTTCGATTTTCTATCGATCGTTCAATCTACCACACACCAGTATATGCAATAATCAATTAATTCTCTATACAAATTTAATAATCTCAACAATAATGTAACTATTTACTTCGTAAAACTGAAAATGTAAACGAACCAAATGCTATCAAGTGTTGAATAGTCAAACCAAATCTGATCTATTCAGTGTAAAACTAAAACGACTTGGAAGTGCTTAAAGTTCAAAAATATAGTCTTCTCAACGATTCTTGAATGCAAGTGAGCATTTATTAGGAACTATTTCAAATATTACGAAAAAGATCAATTACTATTCATTCACAATGGCCAACACATGGACTCGTTTATTTACCTGATCATCCATGAATATGAGCTTTCTCAGGGTTTTAGAATCCTGTTTCGCCACCTTGCTATTGCCTTGTCGAATCACCCTCACCTTAATTTTCGCTTCTATTTACCTTTGTCAAATTTGGTGTCTATTCGAGTCTTTTTGATTATCGGAAAATAATACAAGGAGCCATGTTGTCCCCTATTTTCTTATTTAGATTAGTAGTATGAGCAGTTTAAATATACTAGATTTCATTTAATTGAATTAAATAAAATAAAATAATTAAGAAAAAGGTACATCAATCTCTTGATTTCGGATATAGGTTATACGATAGTCTTATGATTATTTTATGTGAGAGAGAGATACTGTATTATTGAGATATACTATAATTATATGTATTATGTAAAAAGATCTCTATTTCAGATAATCTTGTTTCGTATTAATTAAATTAAAGTTGAGGGAACATTAAAGAATATGAAGAGTGAGACAATGGCAAGAGCTTGAAAATAAATATGATTGATTTAATATAATTTAATTGAAATAAAATAATTAAGTTGAATTAATAATTTTTTGCCCATATAAATTCTAAATTAAGTAGTTAAATTAAATTGAATAAGGATGTAAAAAGATCTCTATTTCAGATATTCTGGTTTTGTATTAATTAAATTAAAGTTAGAAGGAAAATTAAAGAAGAATATTTTATTTTTTTTTAAACGTAAACCCCGAAGGTAAAATTTAGGGAAAATATCATTTGTCGTCCTCTACAAATACCCTTGTTCGATTTTGGTTCTGATCTTTTAACTTTTCTCACAGTGCATCCTTTATGTTTCAAAAAATCTCAATTCAGTCATTTAGCCAACGGACATTAAAAAATTGACGGAAAAGGACGCGTGGTACTCAGATGCCACTCACATTTATTCAGGGCGCGTAAGTGACATGCGCCTTTTTCCGTTAAAAAATCTGGATTTGCATCTCAATTGAAAAACAAAACAAGATCTAGAAAAGATATTTAGGAGAAGAAGATGACTGCTTGTGATGCTCCGAGCTTGGAGCTATCACATCCTCCGCACTAGAACCCAACATGTATATGAAATGAAAAATCCATATACGTGCTAAGAGCTAGCGAACGAGAGACACTCAAGACCACTCCTAGCTAGGCGGCGCTATACAGACGGGCAACAACAATTAAACGCATAGCGGAAGCAAACTCATCAAGTAAACAAAAATTCAGAAGCTCAGCAATAACTAATTTACATAAGCAAGGTTCATAGCTAACATATCAAAAGTAGTACAGTGTATAAGTTCGTAACTACACCACATGCCAATATCACTTCTAACAAAAACCATACACGATACCAACAAAATTAGGACTCCACTCAAAAGAAAGCTAGAAAACACGTCGCATAGTCGACTCCCAAAACTTGCAATCAATACAAGGGAACAAGAAGGAAAGAGAAAGAGGGTCAGTCGAGTGACTGGCGAGGGATAACAATATACAAGTTATAACTAATGCAATAACAAGATATGCAATGCATGATAACATTTCGCCTCAACCGAATATTGCCCATGTTACAATATAATAATTTTCATTACAATAATAGGGCCTATATTGGGTTAAGGGTTTTCAAGCAGTCAATGGGTACCGAATTATACCCGTTCTCCAACCTTACTCCACAAGACAATACAATAAAATAAATCCCTTTTTCCTCCTGGTGATGGAAGGGTTAATTTTTCCCTAACCATCGATTTGTCACTTAAGTCATAGCCCGTCTCGGTACTATGCTCCTTCGGCCGAAGCTGGTCACAAGTAATACGTGATATCCACTACCTCCGAAGATAGCACGTACACCCATAGAGGTCGCAGAGTAGGTTCACCGGCAGTCCTATGCTTTCCCGGGTCCCCTAAGCCACGTTGCCTCAGGCCCAATAATCACAAGCACTCGTTATGCAATGCATGTAAGATACGTTTTCAATTTCAATTGAGATTCATGAACACACGTTTGAGAACATATATGTATAACTTATTTGATATTAGAAAACCATTTCTGGTAAAACCGGGAAAATAGTAGTCAATGGCTTATCTAATACATAAATACATATACGTATAATAATTAGGGTGAGGAACAATCAAATCATGCAGGACTTAGTATCGGTATAGTATTGATTACAGCAAGAGAATAACCTCACCTTGACAGCCTCGATAAAAGAGAACCAAAACAAGATACAATCTAAACCACCGGGTCCTTGGGAGGATAACCTGAACAAAAGACACGATTACGGTTGACATTAGACCCAAAAGGACCAACTAGAGACGCTCGGTGATGCAAAATAATGCCATGAAATTATATGAGTATAAATTCATATGCAATGAAGCTATTATTACATAAGGAATGCCAAATATAAGCAATCGTGGCACTTTAAGAATTCACTTTCGCATTGAAGATCATTTAGGGCAAGTTTAGATGTCTTTCATGCAACTTTAGTAAAGTAATATACTTATATAAGAGCATTTATACTTGAAATAGAGAATATATAGCACATATGAGGTTCAATAAATGGAAAGAAACGATGAAAAAGGTAAGAAATGGGCATTTAGGCAAAACTTAGTTAAACTGATAGTTTTCTCCAAATGCGCAAGCTGTAAAGAATTGGGTATATCTTAATATTGAAAAGTCGGAATTAAGTTTTATTTGTTGGAAATGAAAGTATACAAATAGGGCATTCCAACCATATATGGCTCATATTTTACTTCAAAGTGGATCGAAAATGGCATAGGTGCAAATTTAGCGAATGCAGATTTTCGACAGATTAGCGACACAATTTTGGACCGATCATATCTCCCTCCTCAGAAATGATTTTAAGGTGATTCCAATTAGTTAATACTCTACACTCAAATAGGTTTCAGTGGTCCAAAATTGAGCTCAATCGGAGTTCATATGGAGGGGTACCCAACCGGGGAAACTCTAAAGTAAAAGTTCCCCACCCGGGAAAAACTGTCCAGAAACTTTCCTGGATAAGAGTGCCCGCCCGGGGACACTTTCTTCATAAAATTTCCCCGCCCGGGGGAAGGTGTTGCAGCTGGAAAACGATCAGAAATAGGGGAAAACAGGGGAGAAAAAGGGAAGGAAGCCAAAGATTCAATCAACCATCCAAACTTGCAAAGATATACATAGAATCAAGTATTCTTAACTCATAACACATAAAAGCACACTCAAGAGCACTTAAAGATCAAATATATGTAATGAACTCATGCTTAATATCGTTAATCATCATCCCCAAAATCCATCAACTCCATTAATGAACGCCAAACTTTCCTAACTCATGATTTATGCATGATGGCTTCTTGAATTCTTCATATTGCATGATTTCTAACACGTTTACTTCTACCACTTTCCTCCTAACATGCTTTGATTTATGATCCTCCATAACCTAGCTTCCATGGCAACATATTCATGCATATGCATGCAAATTCAAGCAATAAAGGAAATTAAGCCACAAAGATATGGTTATGCATGAGTATAACATGAAATTCACTTTGAATTTTGGAAGAACTTGAATTGAAGTGAGGGTGTGTGAGTGAAGGGAGTGGATCATGAGATGAGGGAGAGAAGAAGAGAATGGCTTTGTGTTCTTGGAAATTTTTGGAATGAAATGGAAGAAAATGATATTTTATAAAAAGTATACAAACATTAATGAAAATGCATGAGTCATAAAGGTGTCTCTTGACTTTTAATCCCATTTTAATTAGCTATCCTCTAAGTTAGAGAATTTATGCAATTAAGTGATCACATTTTTTAATTAGTAACACACAATTCTAAATGAAATTCACTTAAGTATTCATACTTTGCAAATTTGGCAATCAAGGACAAGTAGTTGGCAATTAATACATCGAACGAACATAACAGATACTCTCAAACATTCACACGCGTTTTACCTGTTCCGAAAGACGGGGTGTTACAATCTTTCCCCCTTTAAGGAATCTGTCCCCAGATTCTATTGATGGTTATCGAAGAGCTCAGGATAGAACTGTCTCATTTTCTTTTCTGTTTCCCAAGTTACTTCTTCATTCTTTTGATTTTTCCAGAGAACTTTAACCAACCGAATGCCCTTATTCCTTAATTCCCGAATTTTCCAATCTAAGATTTTCACAGGTTTCCGAATAAAGGTTAAGTCTAGTTCAAGAGGCGTTTCTTCCACGGGAAAGACCTTGGAGTCATTGGAAAGATACTTCTTTAATTGAGAAACATGGAAAACATTATGTATCCCGTTAAGATTAGGTGGTAAATCCAATTGATAAGCGACTTCTCCAATTCTTTCTAGTATCTCAAATGGTCCCAAATACCGCGGGCTAAGCTTTCCCCTTTTACCAATTCTTGCAAAACCCTTTCGAGGAGTTACCTTAAGAAATATTTTATCCCCAACTACAAACTCTAAGGGGCGTCTCCGACGATCGACATAACTTTTCTGACGATCTTGAGCGGCTTTCATTCTTTGTCAGATTATCTTTACCTTATCCATAGCCTTTTGAATGGTTTCTGATTTATACACCCTTTCAAGTCAGTCTTCAGACCATCGCCATTCATCCATATCCCAAAACAACGAAGTTCGACATTTACGCCCGTAAAGAGCTTCATAGGGAGCCATCCCTATTGAAGCCTGATAGTTATTGTTATAAGCAAACTCGATAAGGGTTCAGTGCTTATCCCACTTACCTCCGAAGTCAAGAATACAAGTTCGGAGCATATCTTCCAAGTACCTGATCAAGCTTTCAGATTGCCAATCAGTTTGAGGGTGCAAAGCGGTGCTAAAATTCAACGGAGTCCCAAGGTGTTTCTGCACTTCTTACCATAATTTTGAGGTAAATCTCGGATCACGGTGTTATAAAATGCTAACGAGAACTCCATGAAGCCGGATTATTTTCTTGAAATATAGATCAGCTACCTTGCTCACTTTATCAGACATTCGAATCTAGAGAACACACACTCGATCTCTGAGCCTGAATATACTAAGATCATCGAATCTGAAGGGGGACTGGGGATTATCTTTAGCTCTTTCTATCTGATTTTGTATCCAATTATCTGTAGCCTGTGTATCCTTAATTCTCTGTCTCAAATCTGGTTGAATAGAGATATTAGCTATTCTAGCCCTCACCACTAAAGCTTCAGGTTCCCTGTTACCACTAGAGCCAACTTCAAGATTTGCAAGTTTCCCTTTTCGACTCAAGGCATCTGCTACAACGTTTGCTTTACCCGGATGATATTTGATAGTGCAATCATAATCCTCGAGGAACTCTATCCATCGATGTTGTCTCATATTTAATTCTTAGTTGAGACTTTGATGATCCGTAAACACTTCAAAATAGGTGCAATAAAAGTAATGATGCCATTTTGCTAAAGCAAACACCACAGCGGCAAGTTCTAAGTCATGCGTGGGATAATTCAATTCGTGAGGCTTGAGTTTTCTTGAAGCATATGCTATGACCTTGCCATGTTGCATAAGAACACATCCCAATCCTTCTTTCAAAGCATCCATATAAATGGTGAAACCTTCTGAACCTTCTGGCAAAGTTAGGATTGGGGCTGAAGTTAGCTTTTCTTTTAAGTTCTGAAAACTCTTTCACAAGCCTCATTCCATTCGAATTTAGCTTCTTTCTTGGTCAACCGAGTAAGAGGATCAGCTATCTTGGAGAAATCTTGAACAAATCTTCAATAATATCCGGCAAGACCCAGAAAATTGCGTACTTCAGAGGTATTCTTTGGCTTTTCCCATTACATCACGGTTTCAATCTTTGAAGGATCCACTTCAATTCCATTTCCTGAGATGATATGCCCTAAGAAGGTTACTCGATCAATCCAAAATTCACATTTGCTAAAATTAGCATATAACTTGTGCTCCCGAAGAGTTTCAAGTACGATTCGGAGGTGCTGGGCATGCTCTTCTTCAGTTTTAGAATATACTAGAATATCGTCGATGAAGATTACAACGAACTTATCTAGATACATAAAAGCAGCCGGTGCATTAGTCAACCCAAAAGGCATCACACAACAAACTCAAAATGGCCATATCATGTATTGAACCCGGTTTTTGGAATGTCACCTTCCTTGATGCATAATTGGTAGTATCCTTGTCTTAAATCAAGTTTAGAGTAGACCCTGAACCCTGAAGGAGATCAAACAACTCTTCAATGTGAGGGAGCGGATATTTATTCTTGATTGTCATTCGGTTAAGCTCTCTATAATCAATACACATACGTAGAGAACCATCTTTCTTCTTTACAAAAAGCATGGGTGCACCCCACGGTGAAATACTCGGCCGAATATACCCACAAGCTAAAAGATCATCCAACTGAGTTTTCAACTCCTTTAGTTCAGCTGGAGCCATTTGGTAAGGTGTTTTCGATAATGGCTCTGCTCCCGGGTAAAGATCAATCACGAACTCTATATCCCAAATGTTCTGAAAACACATTGACGAACTCGTTAACTACTTCTGTTTCCTCTAATTTTACCTGATCCTTTGGTCGGTCTAACAAGTAAGCGATATATCCGGTTACTCCACCCCGGACCATCTCTTTGGCTTCCACAAATGAAATAAAAGGATTCTCGATCGAACCTCTACTCTGAACTATTTATGTTCCCAAAATCCACTAGAGCCCAATCCTCATATAGCCAGTCCATAACCAGAATAACTCCATAACACCTTATCGGTATCTCTATCAAAGTAGCAGGATACTTTTTGCCCTCTATCATCACCGGACCGTTCTTAAATACGCGATCAGTTTCTATTCGATCTCCCAGCGGTGAACTTATAATAAAACTAAACTCATCACATACAGTAATTAAAGGCAAAGAGACAGCTAATTCATACGCAATAAATGAGTGCGTAGCACCCGGATCATACAAGGTATGGATGTATGTATCATGTATGTAAGTGGTACCTTCAACAACGATAGTCGGATCGATCTCAGCGGCCTCTTCATCTTCACTCTCTAATGCATAAGCTCTGTCATACACTGTCGGTTTCTTCTTCTTGTTTGGACAGGTTTCGACAGTGTGCTCTGGATTACCACAAACTAAATATTTTCCCAACTTCAGCCAACAATCATCCTCTAAATATGAAGGTTTTCCACAATACCCATATGGATTAAACTTGCAATGACCCAGTTTAGGTACAGGCATCCCGATTGAGCGAGATGAAGGTGCAGGCACCCCAGATGGGTGAGAAGACTGAGATGATGCTCCTGGTGGTTTAGGCTTCTTTTTATTACCTTGGAGAATTGGGCTGTATAGTGAGAGGATCGTTTGGAACCAGACCCGGATCCCGGAGTCCCATAAGCTCCTTCCTTCTGAAGCTGAGCTACTTAGCTTCAATTATGGCTGCCTTGCGTGTTGCTTTCTCCTAGCTATCAACATTTCGACCTAGCAATTCTTTCCGTATATCATGTCGAAGCCCACTCACAAACTTATTGCTCTTGTGAACCTCATCTGCTGTAATGTGTCGGGCATACAGAGCTAGTCGATTAAACTCAGTAATATACTCCTCTACCGCATGGTTGCCTTGTTTTAACTCCATAAACTCTGCCTCTCTTCGATCCCGAGCCACTCGAGAAATGTATTTAGTCCAAAACTCTCTAACAAAGACCTTCCACGTAACCTGAACTCCTTGCTGATCTAGCCTAAACTGAACTTCCTCCCACCAATCATAGGCCGCATTCTGTAGAAGATGAATAGCACATCTAGCCATCTCTACTTCAGCGCAAGGGTAAATCTGAAAAATTCGAGTAATCTGTTTAATCCATTGCTCGGCCTGAATATCATCCGTGGTACCGAAAAATTAAGGTGGATTATTCCTTTGAACTTCTCATAGGCCGAGGGTGCTTGTCCTTGGAGATACTGAAGAACAGTAGCAGCGATAACATCATTTGCATTTAACGGTGCTGGAGGAGGAATGGGGTCCTATGGAGCAGGAGATGGAGGAACTTGTCCTTGTGGATCAGGAGGTGGAATTTGCTCGTCAAGGTCGCATAGATATCTACGTGGAGGCATTATCCTGTAAAACAGACTTGAATTGATATGCATGAGCATTAGTATGCACATAGCGAATTTAAGCATAATTAAGATAATAATTAAATCACAAGACAAGCAAAAGCACGTTATTCTTATGCCGAGCACTAGACCGACAGACAAGACGCTAGAGCCCCGGTTGTTGCAACCTGGGGCTTTGAGACCATTTAAAGATGTGACGCTCCGAGCATGGAGCTATCACATCCCCCGCACTAGAACCCAACACGTATATAAAATGAAAAATCCATATACGTGCTAAGAGCTAGTGAAAGAGAGACACTCAAGACCACTACTAGCTAGGCGGCTCTATACAGATTGTAAACAATAATTAAACGCATAGAGGAAGCAAACTCATCAAGTAAACAACAATTCAGAAGCTCAGCAATAACTAATTTACATAAGCAAGGTTCAAAGCTAATATATCAAAAGTAGTAAAGTGTATAAGTTCGTAACTACACCACGTGCCAATATCATTTCTAACAAAACAATACACGATAGGAACAAAATTATGACTGGACTCAAAAGAAAGCTAGACAACCCGCCGCCTAGTCGACTCCCAAAACCTGCAATCAATACAAGGGAACAATAAGGAAAGAGAAAGAGGGTCAGTCGAGTGACTGGCGAGGGATAACAATATACAAGTTATAATTAATACAATAACAAGATATGCAATGCACGATAACACTTCACCTCAACCGAATATAGCCCATGTTAATATATAATAATTTTCATTACAATAATAGGGGTATATTGGGTTAAGGGTTTTCAAGCAGTCAATGGGTACTGAGTTATACCCGTTCTCCAACCTTACTCCACAAGACAATACAATAAAATAAATCCCTTTTTCCTCCTGGTGATGGAAGGGTTAATTATTTTCTAACCATCGATTTTTCACTTCAGTCATAGCCCGTTTCGTAACTATGCTCCTTCAGCCGAAGTTGGTCACAGGTAATACATGATATCCACTAACTCCGAAGATAGAACGTACACCTATAGAGGTCGCAGAGTAGGTTCACCGTTAGCCCTATGCTTTTCCGGGTCCCCTAAGCCACGTTGTCTTGGGCCCAATATTCACAAGCACTCGTTATGCAATACATGCAAGATACATTTTCAATTTCGATTGAGATTCATGCACACACGCTTGAGAACACATATGTATAACTCATTTGATATTAGAAAACTATTTTCGGTAAAACCGGGAAAATAGTAGTCAATGGCTTATCTAATACATAAATACCTATACGTATAATAATTCGGGTGAGGAACAATCAAATCGTGCAGGCCTTAGTATCGGTATCGTATTGATTACAGCAAGAGAATAACCTCACCTTGACAACCTCGACAAAAGAGAACAAAAACAAGATATAATCTAAACCAGCGGGGTCCTTGGGAGGATCATCTGAACAAAATACACGATTATGGTTGACATTAGATCCAAAATGACCAACTAGAAATGCTCGGCGATGTAAAACAATGCCATGAAACGATATGAGTATAAGTTCATATGCAATGAAGCTAAAATTATATAAGGAATATCAAATATAAGCAATCATGGCACCTTAACAATTCACTTTCGCATTGAAGATCATTTAGGGCAAGTTTAGATGTCCTTCATGCAATTTTAGTAAAGTAATATACTTATATAAGAGCATTTATACTTGAAATAGAGAATATATAGCACATTTTAGGTTCAATAAACGTAAAGAAACAATGAAAAAGGTAAGATATGGGCATTTGGGCAAAACTTAGTAAAACTGACAGTTTTCTCCAAATGCGCAAGTTGTAAAGAATTGGGTATATCTTAATATTGAGAAGTTGGAATTAAGTTTTGTTTTTGCTGGAAATGAAAGTAGATAAATAGGGATTTCAACCATATATGGCTCAAATTTTATTTCAAAGTGGATCGAAAATGGCATAGGTGCAAAGCTGAGCGAATGCAGATTTTCGACAGATTAGCGACACAATTTTGGACTGATCATATCTCCCTCCTCAGAAATGATTTTAAGGTGATTCCAATTAGTTAATACTCTACACTCAAATAGGTTTCAATGGTCCAAAATTCAGCTCAATCGGAGTTCATATGGAGGGGTACCCAACCGGGGAAAGTCTAAAGTAAAAGTTCCCCGTCCGGGGAAAACTGTCCAGAAACTTTCCTGGACAAGAGTCCCCGCCTAGGCACACTTTCTTCATAAAATTTCCCCGCCCAGGGAAGGTGTTGCAGCTGGAAAACGATCAGAAATAGGCAAAAACAAGGGAGAAAAAGGGAAGGAAGCCAAACATTCAATCAACCATCCAAACTTGCAAAGATATACATAGAATCAAGTATTCTTAAATTATAACACATAAAAGCACACTCAAGAGCACTTAAAGATCAAATATATGTCAAGAACTCATGCTTAATATCCTTAATCATCATCCCCAAAATCCATCAACTCCATTAATGAACTCTAAGCTTTCCTAACTCATGATTCATGCATTATGGCTTCTTGAGTTCTTCCTATTGCATGATTTCTAACATGTTTACTTCTACCACTTTCCTCTAACATGCTTTGCTATATGATTCTCCATAACCTAGCTTCCATGGCAACATATTCATGCATATGCATACAAATTCATGTAATAACGGAAATTAAGTCATAAAGATAAGGTTATGCATGAGTATAACATGAAATTCACCTTGAATTTTGGAAGAACTTGAATTGAAGTGAGGGTGTGTGAGTGAGGGGAGTGAATCATGAGATGAGGGAGAGAAGAAGAAAATGGCTTTGTGTTCTTGGAAATTTTTGGAATGAAATGGAAGAAAATGATATTTTATAAAAAGTATACAAACATTAATGAAAATGCATGAGTCATAAAGGTGTCTCTTGACTTTTAATCACATTTTAATTAGCTATCCTCTAAGTTAGAGAATTTATGCAATTAAGTGACACTACAAGAAAACAAGCGATTTTCGAGGGAATATTTGCCTCGGAATTTTCCGAGGGACTATATTCCCTCGGAAAGCCATCGGAAATGTTAGCACCAAGGTTAGCCGCCAAGTTTTTCGAGGGAAAATTCCCTCGGAAAATTAAAACTTATTTAATTTTTAAATTAAAATTAGTTTTCGAGGGATTTCCGAGGGAATTATTCCCTTGGAAATGTTCTAATATTAAATCTTGAATTTTTTGAGGGAATTTCCGAGGGAAAATTCCCTGGGAAAATTAATACTTATATAATTTTGAAATTAAAATTAGTTTCCGAGGGATTTTCGAGGGAATTATTCCCTGAAAATTCCCTCGGAAAAGTAATACTTATTTAATTTTTAAATTAAAATTACTTTCTGAGGGATTTCCGAGGGAATTATTCCCTCGGAATTGTTCACATATTTAAATCTTGAATTTTTTGGAAAATTAATACTTATATAATTTTTAAATTAAAATTTGATGTTATTAAATTAATATTTTAAAGTATGATTTCTTTTTTTTTATATATATATTTATATAACGATTCATTGAATTTAATTACAATCCACGATAATTATATGCATTATTAGTGAATTTAATACGCTAATGATAATTATTATATTAATAATTTGTAATTATACACATGTAATCGAACTTTGGATAAGTATTTCATTCGATATCAATATAGATGTTCGTGTTTTTTCAATTGAAATCGAATTTCTACTTCATATATAGTATATTTTTTGCCACATCAATTTTTTCATATTTTTATCATGAATAAATAAAATTTGATGTTATTAAATTGATACTTTAAAGTATGATTTCTTTCTTCTTTTTTTTTTTTTTTGGAGAATTTTGAGGGAATTCAATTCCCTCGGAATTTGTAATACCAATTTTTAATATTGAAGACTATATTGATGGTGTAGGAAAGTCAGTTTCCTAAATGCAACAACACTTCAAGATTTATAGGGAAAGGGAAAGACCATCACAGGCGTGGGAGCCTCAGGAACTGGGTTTCCTTTTGAGCGTGGGTTCTTCTAGCTAAGATAACACCGAGAGTATAAAATGCGATGGTGATGCAACTGTGGTGAAGGTCGTATGAAGCTTGGGAAGGTGCAGATTAATGGAGGAATATCTCAGTTCAGTGTATGTTTTCCTGTGGAGAAAATGACTTGGGGGAGAAAACATGTGTTCTCCCCTGTTTATATGTTAGGGGTGGGGGTAGATTGGGTAATTTGACCGTGTGGTCCCAAACCTGTGTTACCCTAACATGTGGAGGCCTGTGAGGGCATGAGAGTGACGGCTCTGAAAAGCAAGCGGCGTGCCAGGTACGAGGTGCCCCCCAGCGATTGGCCTCTGAATCTCACCCTCAAGCTGACGAGACTCATTGGTGTCGTGCCCTTTCTGCTTGTGGAAAGCGCAGTACTTTCCCGGAGCGCTTTTGGGCCTCTGTTTCTCTTAATTTTGGCGGTCTCTTAAAGAGTTTGTTATCCGCCATGGAATATACCTCAGCAATTGGGCGGTTGAGGGGAATGCGCTCAAACTTTCATGTGGGAGAGGAATTTCGATGAGCGGAAATAGGGCTACGACGGTGACCCCTGTTAGAATCCCCTTTGTCCCCGGAGACTTTGCTAGGGCGAGGGGCGTTCGCCATTTTCTGGTCCCTCGCAATGTACATATCCTCGAGGGTGAAGAAAGAGTCCGCTATCTCCCTAATCTCCATCAATTAGCGCGGTTTCTTCTTGGCCACATCCTCCACAAATTCTTTGCTGACATAGTGTTTCATGTTGATGGCTCCAAAAAGAACGTGCCTCAAGAAATCCATCGAGGGCTTCTCTACTAACAAGATTTCCTTGTTGAACCTCCTCATGAAGGACCAGAGCGTCTCGTTCGGCCCCTGGACCAAGCTGTAGAGAGCTATTGCGGCTGGGGCCGGTGCCTTTAAGGAATTGAAGTGGCTTACAAAGGCATCTGTCAGATCATGGTACCCTCGGATTGAGCGTGGAGGAAGCTTCTTGTACCAGTCCTGGGCCATTCCCACGAGTGAAGTGACAAATACCTTGGCCCAGTAGTTGCTCGGGTGATCGTATAAATGCATCAGGTGCACAAAGTGATCTAGATATTCGGTTGGATCAGTGGTCCCATCATATCTGTTGACGGACGTGGGGATTTTGCCCTTCCCTGCTCGGGTCATCATTACCTCCTCGATGAGGGGGGAATCGCCCGTCATGATTCTGTAATCCCTGTCCTCGGGATCCTCATAGGTGGCTTCCCTTCGGCGGCGAGAAATTGGGCTACGCGGTCGGCGAGCATCTCTGGCCCTGGACCTCTCGCCCCCCTTGCGGGGGACTTGAGACCTTGCTCGAGAGACCTGCTCCACCACATTCTGGAGCCCCTTAAGTTGATCTTGCACTGCGGCAAGCTGAGGGTCACCGACATTCCGGCGGTTTGCCCTTTCTGTGGCCCTCGATTGGACCTCTTCATTATCCCCGGCCCTCTCATTTCCATCGGGCTGCTGCTCTTGTCGGGCCCTCGGGGGAACCTCATTTTCCTGGACAGGTGGGGGGGGGGGGTTGCTGGGCCCTCAACACATTTTGCGCCATTGTCAGTGGGTGAGCCGGGATCCCTCCAAGGGGTGGGGCCATTCGAGCGCCAGCTTGTGAAGGGAAATAGGCCGCAGTGAAGTGTTCCCAAGCGTTCTGGACCGCCTGACCCTCGCATTGTGCGTAAAGCGCCTGGAGTTGCTTTTCGACGTTTTCCACATTAACGGGAGGAAGAGCCCCCCTCTTGTCCACCGCGCCTGACCTTGTTGCAGTTACCATAGTGAATGCCGCCGGTGTTACTTTTCAACTAGCTTTCAAGGGAAGAAACTGACGAAGATGGAGCTGAAGATGGCGATGGATTTCCCACAGACGGCGCCAAAAATGATGGTGCAGGAAAGTCAGTTTCCTAAATGCAACAACACTTCAAGATTTATAGGGAAAGGGAAAGACCATCACAGGCGTGGGAGCCTCAGGAGCTGGGTTTCCTTTTGAGCGTGGGTTCTTCCAGCTAAGATAACACCAAGAGTATAAAATGCAATGGTTATGCAATTGTGGTGAAGGTCGTATGAAGCTTGGGAGGGTACAGATTAATGGAGGAATATCTCAGTTCAGTGTGTGTTTTCCTGTGGAGAAAACGACTTGGGGGAGAAAACATGTGTTCTCCCCTATTTATATGTTAGGGGTGGGGGTAGATTGGGTAATTTGACCGTGTGGTCCCAAACCTGTGTTGCCCTAACACGTAGAGGCCTGTGAGGGCATGAGAGTGACGGCTCTGAAAAGCAAGCGGCGTGCCAGGTACGAGGTGCGCACTGCCATAGTGTCAGAGGTTGTTGGAGAGCGTTGAGCGTTGGGAAGCTCAAACCCTGTCCTGCAGGCGTACGGACGCCTTAATAGGGGTTGATCATACTCGAGCGTGGATAACGCTCGAAGGGAGGCACGAGGGGGTCCCCTGTGACTAATGACCAACGATCGTTGGATAACCGAGCGCAAGGTAGAACGTGCCCTCGTGGGACGCTTCCATGGGAGGATAGCCCATGGGAGGACCGTATCACGAGCGCGAGGTTCTCTAGCCTGAATCCCCCGCTTAAATAGTGGGTCGAGGCACGTGGACCTGGACTTAGTCATCAAGTGGATGGGCTGGGTAGGCATGCGAGCCCGTTAGTGCGAGCGTCTAAGTTTTAGGTTGATAGATGGCGACACGTGGACGGCTCTGATCCGAGCGAGGTTTTGTGTCTCATCATTTTGCCCCCCAAATTCTGTAGTATCACTTTGAGCGTACTATAGAATTTTCGGAGAAGCAAGCCTTGAATTTTTTAATATCCGAGGGTCAAGCTTCTTTCCAGAGAAGTGACCTCTAGGCTTCCGTAATGGACACGTTCTGACATCACATTTAATGAACTCCTGTCCGCATTAAATGCTGAGTGGGAACGTGGGCGCGTGTGTTCCGGGAGACGTGAGGCGGTTATCTAAAATGGGGGGTTTCCCTAGGCGGGAAATGATTGCAATTTGAATCTTTAACCCTAATCCACGCTACCACTCTCCCTATAAATTGGGATTTGGAGAGCCTTGCATCTCTTTCACGCACTCAGCCTTCTTCAAGCATAATATCAGCAAAACTTTCTGCAAATCTTCGCGAACTCCAGCAATTTTTTCCTTCAAACCCCAGGTAAATCCCGAGAATTTCTGATTTTCTTTATACCGACTTTAGATTTAGGTTGGGTGAGTGAAACTCTTGAGTGAAAGGCCCCCTTTCTGCTTTTAAATTCATTTCAGAATCTTCTTTCTTCATTTGAGCTTTCGCGAGAAGCTTCTCCTTCAAAAATCAAGGATCAGACATGGCAGAACACCAATCAGAAGATTATGTGAGGGAGATAGATAAGATGTCAGTGGGGAGCTCTTCCCCTCATGGTGACGTGCCCATGGCCGTACCGCTGACCAAAGCCTCTCCTGGACGCGAGATACCAATCGCCATCCCAGTGGCCAGGGCTCCGGCTGAGGCCAGGGACGAAGACGTTGATGCCGCCATTCAAGGAATGAATGAGCGTGCTCCTGTGGGCATGAATGATCTATTTGAGGAGATGGGAAACGTCATGGAGATGCAGAGACAGGGAGAGAGGGTGTTCCCTGTGCTTAACAGTGCTGTGCGGCCTCAGGATCACAAGGTCACAGTGGCAGTAGAGGCCCTTGAGGGTGGTGCAGGACCGTCCGGGCGTTACGTTGAGGCTGAACCCCCCAGGAAGCGTCAGAGAAAGGGGAAAGAGCCTGCAACTCGAGTGAGGCAAAATAATGTTAGGAATAGTGCCCTAAAAGCCGATTGTATATCCGCTTTGTGCTTTTCCTTATTGTAATCACAGAAAATCTTTGAATGAAATAACGAATTAAGGCAACACTTCTTTATATGCTCTTGTTTGGTATGCGTTTACTTTAGTTGTACATGTATGAGAACTCCCCTAATCCTGATGACTTTAGGACTCTACCATTTAGGTGAAATGGTTCATGAAACGAGCCCTATATCACAGAAGTCATGATTAGTAAAGTACTCCAAGCCGATGAGTCCTACAGACAGTGGGAGTGTCAACCTGACTCCTCTAAGGCTTGCTTGTGGGATCACGCCCTTAAGAAGGACCACCTTGTTTCATGGAGGTGGAAAGTGTATAGTTGATATGTGCGTGATACATGAGGGTGCTTACTTTAATAAGTAAGTTCACTGAGGTGCCCCGTGTGAGAACATTCCTAAATGGGAAAGGAAGTTTCTATTTCAGGAAATGGAAACTTCCAGATTAGGAAATATCTCACGAGTCATTGATGTGATTAATTGATCCTTAGACTTGAGGTTCCTTGTCACTTTATGAGTTAACTCTGTAGTCTTAGGTATAAGCTTTAAAGGGTGTCGCCTTAGACAACTGATTCAAGGCTTATGCTGGGGCTGCACAAGTGATTCATGAAAGTGAATGAGAATCAAGAAAAGGACCTACACTTGCATTTGCAAGGTGATCTCTTATTGTTTAAGTCATTCATATGCCATATGGAGTCCTTGGCCAAGGCAGTAGATCAAGACATCAAGAAAAGGGTTTCTTGGATTGAGATCAAATGGATATGAAATGCACTTAGCTTTAAAACCGGATTATTAGGGTTCTGATTATTCCCTTGCCCTAGATCTTGGTTGAGAGATAGTAAGTAGGAGGATTGTATCTCACATGAATCAATGACTTAAAGGTTCTGTCGAATCCGAACATTCCAATTCAGCTAGGGGTTAAACACATGTTGCTAGACTATGGTCGTTTAATCAGTGGACTGATTAATTAATTAGTGAATTAATTAATTAGGGTCACTGCTAATTGAATTGAGAACCTAGAGGGTCACACACAACAACTTGGTTACATGAGTTGAGGCTTGAAAATGATTAAACGAGTTAATCGGGCCAAGAGGGTTCCACACGTGTGAGTGACACGTGTCACTGTGACACGTGTGGCTCACGTGAGTGACACGTGTCACTGTGACACGTGTCACACATGTGTGGATATATATATATTATATATATATGTATTAAATAATTAAATGTGTTAATTATTTAATAGACTTTGGTTTAATTTTGAATTAAAAAGAAAGTCTTATTTTGGAGAAAATAATCTAGTTAATTAATTACGAATTAATTAATTAGATAAAAATAAGTTATTTATTTTATAATAAATAAAGTATAAAATTATCCAAAAATAGTTTGGATATTTTTAGCTCTCTTAAAAGTTGACTTGAATTAGAATTCAAAGTCAAAGTTGGAAAATACTTGATGATCAAGTAATAGGAGAGAGAGGAACCGAATCCTTGCCCAACAAGGATTAGGATCGGCGCCCCTCTCCCTTTCCTATATATAGGGGAGCTCATGCTCCCCTTTAGAGCTAATTGGCAATTCTTTTGGTTCATGTGTTGAACACCTTCCTTTCTCCAAGATCAAATAAACCCTAGGTTAAGCCTAAACACTAACTAGAGAACTAGCATCCTTACTAGTTAGATTGTGATCAAGTTGGTGGACTTTCTCTAGAGACTTCAAGTTAGAAGTTTGAAGATTCGAGCTTTACCAAGGAGAGGGGATCAAGCCGCGAGAAGAGCGTTCTTGGGTGGCTTGAAACGCTTCAAGAAAGAACAAAAGAAAAGTAAGTTTTCTATCTTTACGAATTTGGTTACACGATTGCGAGTTCAAGATCCTTTTGTTGGGAAAATTTTTTAAATTCCGCTGCTTTCTGATTCGTGTTTTCCAACAAGTGGTATCAGAGCCACCTCGTTAATCGTGTTTCTGTTTCGTCTCAATTATTCTGAATTTGGTAGAAATTCTCAGGCTTAGATGCGAATTAGGTATTCTTGAGTTCTTTTAGAAAGCCTGAAATACGAAACTGTAATTTTTCCTGAATTTCTAAAACTGTTTTCTCAAGTCGTGTTTTTGAAAATTGTTTTAGTTGAAATTTATCTAAATCGAATTTTTTAATTTTGGATTGAATTGGTTTCGAGAAACCTAGACACGAAACGAGACACGAAACAAACGCGCGGGATTGGGACGTGCCAATGTCCAGCACGCCCCAGGCCTGCGCACGCACGCCGCCCAGCCCCTCCCGCAACCGCGCGGGAGCCATCCCGGGCGTGCTAGTCCGTCCCGCAACCGCGCGGGACGCCTGCACATGATGCACGCCCAGCGTGCGCACGCGAGCGGCAACTGCAGCGCGCACGCGTCCGCGCGCGCTGCTATGCGGCGGTGCCTCACGCGACTGGGCCGTTTTTTTTGGGCTCGTTTTCGTGTTTCGTGTTTTTCGTGTTTTCGGTCCTTAAAATCCCGATTTAATTTTATTTTAATTTTATCTTTTAAAATCAGTTTTGCTAAAATAAAATTATTTTAAATTTTTGATTAAATTGGGATTTTTGAGAAATTAAAGCGATTTGGATTTTGGGAAAATTGTGAATTTTATTTTCTGAAAATAATGAAAGAATAAAATTATTAATTTTGGAAATTAATTAGAATTTTATTGGTTTATTGTTTTTCGGGTTTTATTGAAAAGGCTCTTGAACAAGAATTGCATCTAAGTCGTGTTTTAAGTCATTAGGACTTGAAACGAGAATTTTTAATTTATTGGCTAAATTTAAATTCTCGCAAAAGCATGTTAGGTGATCATGGGTTTAGATCTATGTATGGTTTTAATTTATGCACATGGATGGTTTAAATTGGGGTTGGAGCCCTATAGTTGCGTTTTTTAATTGAGGTTGGAGCCTCACTTATGTGCGTACTGTTATGTGATTTATTATGTGGCTTTCCATATTACTGTTTTTTAGGCCGGGGTATGCCCCGTGTAATTGTCTAAGGCCAATATGAAGATTGAGCCTTATTACTTTATATCTTTTTCTTTTTATTGTAATTTGAGAGTAGGGATAGGTGGTGAGGTTTTATTTTCATTTTGGAGACAATGCACCCATGGAGTAAGATGGACCACATTCAAGTAACAAGGAGGCCATAAGTGAAGACCCCTCAAAATGTTAGGGAGGGGAATCTCAATTGTTAAATGTAATAGAGATAGGGCTCGTATTTTGTTACCGCTTTCCCTTATGTGATTTAAACTGTTTATGTGGCATGTATGTTAGAACTTGTGATTGTGGAGTGGCTCCCACATATCATGCATAAGATAGGTAGAACCCATGATCATTACATGTTAGTATCATGCTAGGACATGTTATCTGTTTATGTGCTTGTTTGATATGCATTTAAGTGTACTTGCATTAATCAAGACTGATAAAATTGGATAACATATATGTTGGTGAGGTCGAACCGGACAACTCTCATGTTGATTCGAAAATTCCCACTAAATATTAAGCTAATTTCGAACAAATAGGTGTTTAATTCGAGATGCAAATTTTGAATTAAATTCCTAGCATTCCATCAATAGGTTTTAAGTTTAGTAAGTAAAGCTAGTTATTGTCCGCGAGTCGTGGGATAGCTAGTGGAGCTTATTAGTTCTTAGTTACCTAATTAATCATTTTAAATGATCAATATTTCGTGGTCAATTTTAGCAAGGGCGATGTCCGCGAGTCGTGGGTCGTTCGAACTAAGTTTTGGTCATGATCTTATGATTGATGGGTCTAGCTTAACGCCTAAGTAAATATGGATGTCGCACGAGTCGTGGGTCCATATTGAAAGATAGGTGATGCAAAAAACAATTACTAAGAGTTCTAAAGGTGTTAGAATTGGTAAGTTGTACCTACCTAGGGTCCTTACTTAGAATGTCCGCGAGTCGTGGGTTCGAGGTAAAATGCCTAGGATCTTAGTACCCATTGGGAAACGTGTTCCTCTTAGATCTTTGGGAATTCTAGATCTTTGAAAAACAGTGGGAGCTACATTAGATTAAAGACCTTATCTTTTGTATATCGTTATAATTCAGCATGCTCACTAGTTCTCTGTTTCACCATTTAGGTCGTAGATTCTGTGATTCTCTACGTGTTTTGAAATGGCAACCAAAAACCCTCTTGTATCGATCCTCGAGTCAAACAAGTTGACTGGTCCCAACTATTCTGATTGGCTTAGGAATCTGAAAATCATTTTAGATTCTGAGAAGAGAACTTATGTTCTCTTCGAAGGGGAACCTAGTCCCGAAGGGAAGGCTCCCACTCGGGCCGAGCGGGACGCGATTGAGAAGTGGAAGTATGATAATCTCCAAGCCCGTTGCCTTAGGTTGGCTAACATGTCTCCGGACTTGCAAAGGCAACATGAGGCCATGGAATTCGCTTGGGAGATTTACGACCACTTAGAGCAACTTTACCGCCCTCATGAACGTGTTACAAGGTATAACACTTCAAAGGAATTGTTCCACTTAAGAATGAGGGAAGGTTCAAGTGTCCATGAATATGGACTCAAGTTTCTTGCCCTTACTGAGAAACTTGCTTCCATGGACATGCCGCTGAAAGATGAGCTTTCAGTGGATTTGTTACTAGCTTCGCTCCCACCATCATTCAACCCATTTGTCCTTAACTTCAACATGAATCATGCTGGTGCTACTGTAGCTGAGCTGATTAGTTAGCTTGTGACTGCTGAAAGCACGATCAAGAAGGACAATAAGGTTTTGATGGTGAATGCTCCATCTTCCTCTTCTGGGCCTTCTAAAGGTAAGGACAAGAAAGCCCAAAAGAAGAAGAAGAAACCCCTTAGACCCACTGGTGGCATTTCGAAGGGGAAGGCCCAAAAGAAGAAGCGTGATCAGAAAGAGGATGTTTGCTTCCATTGTGGCAAAGCGGGACATTGGAGGAGAAACTGCCTAGAGTACAAGGCTACTCTAAAGAAAGGTATCTTTCTCGTTGAAATAAATCTTTCTATTAATTCTAGTTCTTGGGTACTTGATACCGGTTGTGGAACTCACATCTGTAATGATGTACAGATGCTAAGTGAAGTCCAACAACTCAAAGAAGGAGAATGTGTCTTGAAGATCGGCGATGGCTCAAACGTTGAAGCTCGAGCTTTAGGCACAATTAGATTAGATTTAGGTAGTTTTGAGTTAGTATTAAATAAAGTCCTTTATGTACCGAGCATTATTCGTAATATAATTTCAGTTCCAATATTGGATTGTGAAGGTTATGAAACTTATATTAGGAATGGTAAATATTTTATCAAACGGAACAACTCTTCCGTTCACATCGGTACTCTAAGTAATGGACTTTACCTAACTCAAAATATCAATATTATGAATATACAACGAGAAACAAAGCGTAAGAGAGATGACAAAGTTTCAGCTCCCTTATGGCACGCTAGATTAGGACACATTTCCAAGAACAGAATTAGCAAGATAAACACTTTAGGATCATTCTCTGAAAATGATCTTAAGGAGTTAACTTCTTGCGAATCCTGTCTCAAAGGAAAAATGTCCAAAGTCCCTTTTAAAGAAACTGTGGAACGTGCCACTAAGGTTTTGGATTTGATCCATACTGATGTTTGTGGACCGCTTAGTGTAAGCACTAGAAACAATCATCAGTATTTCATAACCTTTACTGATGACTTTAGTCGATAAGGTTATGTATACTTAATGAAGTATAAATCTGAAGCTTTTGAGAAATTCTAAGAATTTCAAAAGGAGGTTGAGAACCAAACTGGTCACAAGATCAAAGCACTTCGATCTGATCGAGGAGGCGAGTATCTTAGTGAAGAATTCCTTAATCATCTCAAAGATAATGGGATTATCTCTCAATGGACTCCTCCGGGAACTCCTCAGCTTAATGGAGTTTCTGAGAGAAGGAATTGAACCTTACTTGATATGGTTCGTTCCATGATGAGTTTCACTGACTTACCACCTTCTTTCTGGGGTTATGCCCTAGAAAGTGCAGCAAAGATTCTGAATCTAGTTCCCTCTAAGTCAGTCCCCAAGACGCCCTATGAAATGTGGCATGGTAAAATCCCTAGTTATTCTTACTTAAGAATTTGGGGTTGTCCTGCTTACGTGAAGAGGACAGTGGGAGATAAGTTAGAATCTCGTTCTAACTTATGCTACTTTGTAGGTTATCCTAAGGAATCCATAGGATACTACTTCTATGATCAATCTGAGCAAAAGGTGTTTGATTCCAGAAATGCCACTTTTCTTGAGGAACCGTTCCTTAAAGAAAAGAAAGGAAAGATCATAGAATTAGAAGAA
Organism: Lantana camara; assembly: GCA_037501455.1. NCBI lineage: Eukaryota > Viridiplantae > Streptophyta > Magnoliopsida > Lamiales > Verbenaceae > Lantana > Lantana camara. Next base: position 19,188,068 of record CM074855.1, on the reverse strand, counting down.
GTACAAAGTAACCCCACGCCACCCACTGAAGAAACGTCCCCTACTGATCAACCACAACCAATCACGAATTTCGATACACATGTAAATCCTCCTCTAAGGCGTTCTGAACGCACTCCTAGACAGCCGGAGAGATGGTATGGATTCTTCTATGAAATCTCTCAAAAGGATAATGATCCTTTGACATATGAGGAGGCACTTTCAGATTCTGACTCTGAACAGTGGATAGAAGCAATGAAATCCGAAATGGATTCCATGAACTCCAACCAAGTTTGGACCTTGGTAGATTTGCCTGATGGGGTCAAACCCATAGGTTGCAAATGGATCTTTAAGAGAAAGCTTGGAGTTGATGGAAGCATTGCAGCCTACAAAGCAAGACTGGTTGCAAAAGGATTCACTCAAAGACCCGACGTGGACTTTGATGAAACTTTTTCGCCAGTTGCAATGCAAAAGTCTATTCGGATCATGCTTGCCATTGTTGCATATTATGACTATGAGATATGGCAAATGGATGTGAAAACTACCTTTCTCAATGGTGACATTGATAAAGACATTTATATGGAGCAACCCATAAGTTTCACATTCAGTGGGAGTGAGCAAAAGGTTTGCAAACTCCAAAGATCAATCTATGGATTGAAACAGGCTTCTAGGAATTGGAACATTCGATTTGATGAATCAGTCAAAGCGTTTGGCTTCATGCAAATTTCGAATGAATCATGTGTGTATAGAAAGGAATTGGAGACCTCAGTGCAATTCTTAGTGCTTTATGTTGATGACATCCTTCTTATTAGGAATTCGAAGGATGACATGAAAGTGACTAAGCTATGGTTATCGAACCAATTCGAGATGAAAGATCTTGGTGATGCGTCATATATCCTTGGAATTAAAATCTATAGAGATAGATCTAGAAGGTTGATAGGACTATCACAGTCTATGTACATTGACAAAGTATTGAAGAGATTCAATATGGAGTCAGCAAAGGTTAAGAACCTTCCTATGAGTGTAGGAACATGTCTTTCAAAGAAGATGTGTCCTAAGACTAACCTTGAGAAGGAGAGAATGACTCATACACCTTATGCGTCAGCATTAGGTAGCATAATGTATGTAATGTTATGTACTCGACCGGATGTGGCTTATGCACTTAGTGTGACAAGTCGTTTCCAATCTGACCCTGGAGATGGTCACTGGGCTGCCGTAAAGAATATTCTTAAGTACTTGAAAAGTACTAAAGATTTATTCTTAGTTTACGGAGGTCAGAAAGATCTTACTGTCGAAGGATACTGCGATGCAAGCTTTGCATCTGACTTAGATGATTTTAAGTCAATGTCAGGATACATTTTCTGCCTAAACGGCGGAGCAGTGAGTTGGAAGAGTTCCAAGCAAACAACCACTGCAGATTCGACCACTGAGGCCGAGTACTTAGCTGCAAATGATGCAGCTAAGGAAGGTGTTTGGATTAGAAACTTCATTCAAGAGTTGAATGTTGTTCCTAGCATGAAAGACCCCGTTACTGTGTTTTGTGACAACACTGGGGCGGTTGCTCAAGCAAGAGAACCAAGATCTCACCAACGGACCAAGCACATTATGAGGAAGTATCACCTAATCCGTGATATTATCAAAAGAGGAGATGTGCAAATTGAGAGGGTCACATCAGCAGAGAACGTGGCAGATCCACTTACTAAACCCCTTAGTCGAGAAGCTTTCCAAGGTCATCTTCAGAAGATGGGACTTAGAATCTCTTTAGAATGGCTTTGACGGGCAAGTGGGAGATTGTTAGGAATAGTGCCCTAAAAGCCGATTGTATATCCGCTTTGTGCTTTTCCTTATTGTAATCACAGACAATCTTTGAATGAAATAACGAATTAAGGCAACACTTCTTTATATGCTCTTGTTTGGTATGCGTTTACTTTAGCTGTGCATGTATGAGAACTCCCCTAATCCTGATGACTTTAGGACTCTACCATTTAGGTGAAATGGTTCATGAAACGAGCCCTATATCACAGAAGTCATGATTAGTAAAGTACTCCAAGCCGATGAGTCCTACAGACAGTGGGAGTGTCAACCTGACTCCTCTAAGGCTTGCTTGTGGGATCACGCCCTTAAGAAGGACCACCTTGTTTCATGGAGGTGGAAAGTGTATAGTTGATACGTGCGTGATATATGAGGGTGCTTACTTTAATAAGTAAGTTCACTGAGGTGCCCCGTGTGAGAACATTCCTAAATGGGAAAGGAAGTTTCTATTTCAGGAAATGGAAACTTCCAGATTAGGAAATTTCTCACGAGTCATTGATGTGATTAATTGATCCTTAGACTTGAGGTTCCTTGTCACTTTATGAGTTAACTCTGTAGTCTTAGGTATAAGCTTTAAAGGGTGTCGCCTTAGACAACTGATTCAAGGCTTATGCGGGGGCTGCACAAGTGATTCATGAAAGTGAATGAGAATCAAGAAAGGACCTACACTTGCATTTGCAAGGTGATCTCTTATTGTGTAAGTCATTCATATGCCATATGGAGTCTTTGGCCAAGGCAGTAGATCAAGACATCAAGAAAAGGGTTTCTTGGATTGAGATCAAATGGATATGAAATGCACTTAGCTTTAAGACCGGATTATTAGGGTTCTGATTATTCCCTTGCCCTAGATCTTGGTTGAGAGATAGTAAGTAGGAGGATTGTATCTCACATGAATCAATGACTTAAAGGTTCTGTCGAATCCGAACATTCCAATTCAGCTAGGGGTTAAACACATGTTGCTAGACTATGGTCGTTTAATCAGTGGACTGATTAATTAATTAGTGAATTAATTAATTAGGGTCACTGCTAATTGAATTGAGAACCTAGAGGGTCACACACAACAACTTGGTTACATGAGTTGAGGCTTGAAAATGATTAAACGAGTTAATCGGGCCAAGAGGGTTCCACACGTGTGAGTGACACGTGTCACTGTGACACGTGTGGCTCACGTGAGTGACACGTGTCACTGTGACACGTGTCACACACGTGTGGATATATATATATTATATATATATGTATTAAATAATTAAATGTGTTAATTATTTAATAGACTTTGGTTTAATTTTGAATTAAAAAGAAAGTCTTATTTTGGAGAAAATAATCTAGTTAATTAATTACGAATTAATTAATTAGATAAAAATAAGTTATTTATTTTATAATAAATAAAGTATAAAATTATCCAAAAATAGTTTGGATATTTTTAGCTCTCTTAAAAGTTGACTTGAATTAGAATTCAAAGTCAAAGTTGGAAAATACTTGATGATCAAGTAATAGGAGAGAGAGGAACCGAATCCTTGCCCAACAAGGATTAGGATCGGCGCCCCTCTCCCTTTCCTATATATAGGGGAGCTCATGCTCCCCTTTAGAGCTAATTGGCAATTCTTTGGGTTCATGTGTTGAACACCTTCCTTTCTCCAAGATCAAATAAACCCTAGGTTAAGCCTAAACACTAACTAGAGAACTAGCATCCTTACTAGTTAGATTGTGATCAAGTTGGTGGACTTTCTCTAGAGACTTCAAGTTAGAAGTTTGAAGATTCGAGCTTTACCAAGGAGAGGGGATCAAGCCGCGAGAAGAGCGTTCTTGGGTGGCTTGAAACGCTTCAAGAAAGAACAAAAGAAAAGTAAGTTTTCTATCTTTACGAATTTGGTTACACGATTGCGAGTTCAAGATCCTTTTGTTGGGAAAAATTTTTAAATTCCGCTGCTTTCTGATTCATGTTTTCCAACAAATAACCCCCACCAAACCGACAGATCTCCGGATAAGATTGAGAGCATTCTGACACTCAATGATTTGGAAGTTTTGAGGGCCAAAGTGTATTGGGACGAAGCAGTATTCCCTATGAGACTTCCCGAGGAGGGAGAAAGGGCCAATCGACCGCCGTCCGGGATGCTGACGGTCTACTGGGACGCTGTCATGGCCGGGGGCCTGAGGTTTCCCATTCCGTCCGCCGTCGCCACCATCTGTCATCACCTTGCGCTTTGCCCTTCACATATTCTGCCGAACGGCATAACCTTAATCAACACTTTTGTAATTATGATGAGAGCCCTAGGCCACGAACCCTCGATCGCCAATTTTGACAGTTTAATACAAGTGGCCCGCTCACCACGCTCGTCCCCTACAGATGGGTTTTATTATGCCCAGGCCAAATCGGGCTTTAAGATGATAGACTCTCCATCCACCTCCTACGGCGAGCATTGGAAAGGGAAGTACTTTTTCGTGGGGGCTCCAGGGGGAATTTTTGGGGTTCGCCGACAGTGGTTGACACATGGCGAAGGGCCATTGATTAGGGAGAGGATAAGGAATAAGGCTTTTGAGGACAGGGCAAAGGGGTTGGCCCTCGAGATGAGGAGTGAAAAGAAGTGGATCAAGGCTGAGGACTTGATGAAGAACGAGGGAGTACTATTCCGTTATGGCCTATCCTGCCCCCCGAGCATGATAATAGATCCTCCAGCCGAAATCATGGCGCTCGACGGTTAGATTCTAGGAACTAACTGCTCTAACCTCTAGAATAGTTTCACTGACTTATCTTCACTTATTACGCTTTGTAGTTGTTATCCAAACATCCAATTTCTGACGCTCATATCTTTTGTTTTGCAGATATCAAAATAGTAACAGCAGGAATGGATGCCGAACGTCTTGCTGAGATAATGTGCGCCCAAAGGGGAGACGTTAACCCTCGACAACCGCAGCAACATGCACAAGTCCACAATGCCCCGAGGGGAAGAGGAGCCCGCCGAAGGGCAGTGCGAGAAGATGGTGGTAGCGGCGCGGGAAATGAAGCTCCGACCGTCGGTCCTATCGAAGACCTGACCGTCGACGGCGCTCGGGGTTCTACTCCCCCTCCGGCAGCTCCAGAAGGCCCAGAAGGGCCCATTGCCCTGAGCTCAAGCACCTCCCGCAACCGCTCGGGGACAGCGGTCCAAATACATGATCTCCTGAGGGCCGACCGTCAAGGGAAGAGAAAAAGGCTGCCCGACTCGATTCCCATTTCGGGCAAAGGCAAGGAGGTGGTCGTGGGCCACCGGGGCGAAGGCGGCGATACCTCATCGTCGGAGGAAGAGGATTTTTGGAAGGTTGGCTATCGGGGGGACGCTCGTTACAAACGCCAACGGACCGAGGGTCCAGTACTGCTGAAGAAGAGCGCGTATTCCGTAAACTTAGTCTCCGACATCGTCGGGAAACTCCAGTTTTCCGGCGACCACGACAAGTTGAACGAGCACGACGTCGCTCGTGTTGCTAACAATGCTTGCCACGCCCTCATGACGGTAAGTCTTCCATTTCCTTTGCAAAACATCAGTCTACTTTGTCTTCTCTTTTAATAGTGACCCTCGATTTTGGCTTTCCAGGAGGTAATCCCGAGGCTGAAGAACTTGCAGGGTCGAGCGCAGGCCTACTCCCAACATAAGGCCAAATATAAGAAGCTGCTGCGCATCTCCGACCCCGGTCAGTTGCAGGAGGATTACAACACAGTTTGTGCTGAGCTGACGGATGCTATAGGCTAAAAGAAGCCTTGAAAAAATCAGACGATGCCTTCCTGACCCTCAACCGTCGTCACGATAAGCTGAAAGAGGAGCGTGATCAGATGAGGGTCCAGAGTGGGGAATTGGGACAGCAGCTGGCCGAGAGTACTCGCCAAAACGAGATAATCAAGAAGTCCTTCGCTGACTTGCAAGAAAAGGTGGCCAGCCTTGAGTCGAGGGTGGCATGGGACTCAGTGATGAAGTTCGTGCGCTCTAAGGCCTTCGGTTTTGCCGCCAACCTCCATTGCTTTGACAACGCCAGGCGCTTCTTCTACAAAGCAATTGGGCAAATGGTCAAACTAGGGTTAGCCCCTGAAAGTGCTCGAACCGACGATCGCCTCCGCATGGATTTAGACGAGAACTGCGAGCCAATAGTTCGTGACGAGGATCCCTCGGAGGAACTGGCTGAGCCCGAGTATCAGGAGCTTGTGGCGATGCTCCAGGGTGAGTTCATGGCGGCCAATCCCATAAATCCCGAGCCTCTACAAATAGAGGATGATGGCGTTACCATTGACGCTCAAGATGGCGAGGACCCTGGTGATGCGCAAACTTCCGATGCCCATGTGCTGGCCCCAGTCCCTCTTTCAACTGCCCCTCCTGAGCCCGCAAGTCAAGCCTCTTAAAGATCCTTTCTCTGCTACTTTACTGCTCAACTAGTTTAGTTTCCATTTATGTTTATGAACACTTTAACACTTTGTACTTAAAATTTGCACGTTTGGCGGTGCTTTTGAACTTGTTTTCTATCTTTCTTTGAATACCTCCTTTGTTGAAGTTTGATTTCCGTCTTCTTTGAACGCTGGGCATCGTAGTCCCTTTATGTTGGATGATTATGTACATGTTTACTTTGACACTTGGATATCTGCAATGGGAATGCATGTGCACGGGGGTGTTTCTTTTGAGGGTACCTTAGCCTTCATCACCATGTGTCTCAAGTTTAGGATTTGGTAACGTCTGACCATTGGAGAGATGCAAGTGAGGGCACGAGGGTCTTCCTTATGAGGGTTCCCTGGCCATTTTCACAATGAGGCTCGAATTTGAACTTAGAAAATCCCCAAGGACTTAGCTAAGTGTTGGCCTTGAACCTGAGACGTGCACCTTTGTCTTGAGCGTCTCAACCATTCTAATGGACTCAGAAATCAACTGCAGGATTTGTTAAGTATGAGAATAAAAACGAGCGTTGTTGTAATGTTAACTCCGCCCTCAAGCGTTCACGGGAGGACTAGCCCAATGCCTGCTACTCACGAGTGTATTCTTAGTTAAGAAGGCGAGGGTCCTTGGGGGTTTACGAGCACGAACTGTTATGGCGAGAACCCAGTTGGCGTAAATTAAGTGTCTAACACCCCACTTTTTGACACGCTCGTTCTTAGGACTTATATACTTATGAATTATCAAACTATTCTGTGTGGGGGGTTCTCAACACACAGATAGCGTTGCTTTGGAACGATTGGGGTATTACTTAAGTCGTTCGACGTGGAGGATGCTCGACACGGAGTAGGCTTTCTGTTACCCGAATCATTAATCAAAAGGAAAGTAAATAAATGACATAACAATGGATCAAATATTTAATATTATACTTGAAAATTTTTAAATGATTACAACATGCTCTCTGCCAAAAGAAAGAACACCATGCCGCGAACGGTCAATTACAAAGACTGACACTTACACGTAGAACCTTCTGAGGTTGCACGCGTTCCATGGTCTTGAGAGACGCTCGCCTTGCAAGGTCTCTAGCAAGTAGGTATTGTTTGCTCGTACTTGGACGACTTTGAAGGGGCCTTCCCAATTGGGATCCAACTTACCCACGTGTTTAGAAACTTCAACTTTTTTAAGCACCAAGTCCCCTAGTTGGAAAGTTCTTTCTCTGACACGCTTGTTATACTAGCGGGCTACGGTCGCCTTGTATTTGTGGATGCGAGCCCAGGCTAACTTCCTCCTCTCGTCTAATAAATCCAATTCGAATGTTCGGTTGGCTTCGTTGGTGGCCGGCTCGAAATAGGCAACGCGTGCGGATTCTTGAGCGATCTCCGCAGGTATCATAGCCTCAGATCCGTACACCAGAGAGTAAGGAGTTTCCCCAGTCACCGCTCGGGGGGTGGTGCGGTATGCCCATAGCGCGCTTTGAAGCTCTTCAGCCCATTCCCCTTTCTTACTTTCGAGCATCGTCTTCAGATGTTGGAGTATGGTTCGGTTGGTCCCTTCAGCTTGACCGTTGGCTTGAGGATGGCCCACGGAAGTGAAGCATTGCTCAATCCCAAGTTCGTAGCACCAATCCCGTGTGTCGGCGGCGATGAACTGGGAACCATTGTCCGAGATGAGCACCCTCGGGATGCCATATCTGCAATTGATGTTCTTCCAAATGAAGTCCCTTACAACCTTGAACGTTATTTTCGCGACTGCTTCACCTTCGGCCCACTTAGTGAAGTAATCCACAGCGAGTATTACGAATTTCTTTTGTCCGACCGCCATTGGGAGGGGTCCCAAAATATCAATGCCCCACTGATCAAAGGGCCACGAAACATCAATAGGAATCATTTGAGCCACTGGCAATTGAGGGGTGTTAGAATGAAACTGGCACTTAGGGCTTTTCTTGGAGTAACTAATGGCATCCTGCAACACCGAGGGCCAGTAGAACCCACTCCTCAAGACTTTCTTTGCCAGGATTCGACCGCCAGAATGATTCCCACAGCTCACGTTATGCATATGTTCCAACACCTCCTTGGCTTGTGAGGGTCTCAGACAATTTAGTGGTGGACCCTGGAAAGACCGCTTGAATAGCCGCCCCTCGCTGTCGAGAGAGAAACGAGGGGCTTTACTTCTAATCTTCCGTGCTTCCACATTATCGCTCGGGCAGGCTCCATCCCTTAAAAATCTAATGGTGTCGTTGAGCCAGAAAGGCTCGGAGGGATCTAGCATATTGACTTCATCTGAGGGCCCCGTATCGCAAATCAGCGGCCTTTCCATTCTGAGGAATGTGACAGAGCTCTCGCAGGAGCCCTCCAAGGTGGATGCAAACTTAGAAAGAGCGTCTGCCCATTCGTTTTCCGCTCTCGGGATCTGCAGCAAATGAAATTCTTTGAACTTTGATATACTTCTCTAGCGCTCGCCAAGTACTGCACCATAGTGGTTTCTCGAGCCTCATAAGTACGATCAATTTGACTTGCGATCAGCTGAGAGTCGACATATGCAGTGACCCGAATGGCACCATTCTGGAGGGCTATTCTAAGCCCTTGGATTAGAGCCTCATATTCCGCCTCGTTATTGGTGACTTGAAATGCTAGTTTAATAGCGTAGTCAACTTCAGTACCGTGAGGATCTCTGAGGGTCACTCCTGCTCCCCCCCCTCCCCCCTCTTGTGAGGTCGAGGAGCCATCTGTGTGCAGAAGCCACAGTCCCTCCTGCAGTGAGGGCCCAGTATCTAAGTTGAAACGCTCCCCCAATAGGTCAGCCACAGCCTGAGCCTGTATCGCCGTGCGTGGCTCGAAAGCGATGCCAAACTGACTAAGTTCAATCGCCCATTTAATTAATCTCCCTGAAACATCTGGCTTTGCGAGCACCTGTTTGAGAGGTTGATCTGTGAGCACTGTGATAAAATGAGCCTGAAAATAAGGCCTTAACCTTCGAGAAGCATTGATGAGCGCAAAAGCAAATTTCTCTATTTCCATGTATCTTTTCTCAGCCCCTTGCAAAGTTTTGCTCAAATAGTAGACCGGCAAGTGTTTACGCTCACGGACAGCCACTAAGACACCGCTCGTAGCCTCTGCGGAGATTGAAAGGTAAATAATTAAGCTTTCTCCTGGGCTAGGCTTGGTCAACAATGGCGCGCTCGCGAGGTATCGCTTCATATCCTGCAAAGCCTCCTCGCATTCCTTACTCCATGCGAAGTTGCGAGCGTCGCATAAAATTTTAAAGAAGGGTAGGTTCCTGTCTGCCAAGCGGGAGATGAATCTGTTTAATGAAATAATCTTTCCCACCAACACTTAAACTTCCCTCACATTCCGAGGGGAGGGGATATCAAGGATTGCCTTAATTTTCTCCGGGTTAGCCTCTATTACTCGTTGACTGACCATGTAACCCAAGAATTTGCCACCCCGAACGCCAAATGTGCATTTGGAAGGGTTCAATTTCATCCCATAATGACGCAGGAGGTTGAACGTTCGCTTGAGGTCCTTTAGATGGGAATGTTGGTGTTCACTCTTAACAATCATGTCATCCACATACACTTCCATGGACCCACCAATCTCACGCTCAAACATTCTGTTGACAAGGCGTTGATATGTCGCCCCTGCATTTTTTAGCCCAAAGGGCATAACCTTGAAACAGTAAAGCCCATATGGACCACGAATGAAGTCTTAGGGCGATCCTCTGGGGCCATAAATATTTGATAATACCCCTGAAAAGCGTCCATCATGCTCATAAGTTCACACCCGGCGGTCGAATCCACCAACTGATCGATCCTCGGCAGAGGGTACGGATCCTTCGGGCACGCTTTATTGAGGTCCATGAAGTCATTACACATGCGCCATTTGTTAGCGCTCTTGGGCACGAACACCACATTGCAAAGCCATTCAGGGTATAGGATCTCCTCTATATACTGAGCCTCGAGGAGTTTGTTTACCTCCTCTTCAATGACTTCCCTCCTAAATCCATGAACGTCTCTTTTCTTTTACTTGATGGGCTTGAAGGCCGGGTCCACATTGAGCCTGTGGACTATGACAATCGGATCTATCCCAGTGAGATCGGAGGCCTTCCATGCAAATATGTCAAGGTTCTCATGGAGGAAATCGATCATCATGATTTGTGAGGGACCGTCGAGATTGGATCCTATCTGGGTGTTTTTGTCGGGGTTCCCGGGCTCTAATTCAATGGTAAGAAAGCTCTCTGAAGGCTCTATCCGCACTTCAGGCCTCGGTTGTTCGAGCGCTCGTTTCTTGCCTGTAAGTTTCTCATTAGAACCTCCCGAGGGTAGGCGATCCTCGTCTTCCGAGGATGATTCTCCAACGGCACCAAGAGGCGCCCCCCCTGCGTCCTTGGGCTCGGTCTCGGCCTTCTTTTTATTTTTCCTTTTGTAAAGTTTGGCCCTCTTGCGCTCGGGGCCATCTTCATCCAACTTGGGAAAATCCACTGACTTCTTGGTGGAACCTGCCTGAGTGGGTTGTTGGGCTTGTGGCTTCGAAGGGAAAGGATGTAGCATTCCCAAGCCTCTTTGACATTGCACAGTACTTCGCCTGTTCCCTCGGGGGTAGGGAACTTGACCTTCTGGTGATATGTTGAAATTACCGCCTTAAAGTCTACGAGCGTTGGGCGTCCGATGATGATATTGTATGGGAGATCTACTTCGACCACTGCATAAAGAACATTCAAAGTTTTTCGCTGTGGGGCACGACCAAACGAGGTGGCCAAGCGAATTTGTCCGCAAGGGAAAATCTCGGAACCCCCAAAGCCAACGAGGGCTGTTCTGAGGGGTTCGAGTGGAATGTTTGTTATATTCATCTTTTGAAATGTGGAATAAGGGAGAACGTTCACGGAGCTTCCACTATCAATTAGAACCCTCTTTACAACGTGGTTATGAACGTCTAAGCTAACCACCATGGGGCAGTCAGAGGTTTCACCGACCCCATGGGGTGTTACAATGTGCTCTAAATCTTTCTCTGTGAAACCTACGCTCTCATCCTTTTCCGAACGCGATGAGCTATCGATGGAGAGCACTGGCCTGACCTGAGAAGATCTTTGATCGTAGCTCCGAACGTAACGGCGTCGGGAAGCGTTAGAATCGCCCCCCGAGGGTCCTCCATCAATCATGTGGATGACCGCGAAGGGCTGGTTTTCCATGTCTGAGGCTTTCCCTTTGCCACGGTCACTTGGCTCTGTGTGATGGTGGTGTGGACTCCGCGAGCGTGAACGGCTTCTTCCTCTGGCACGCGCTCGCTCAGCGCAATGTTCATCATACCTCTCCAACACCTTCACGAACTCCTTGAGGTGCCCCCCAGCGATTAGCCTCTGAATCTCACCCTCAAGCTGACGACACTCATTGGTGTCGTGCCCTTTCTGCTTGTGGAAAGCGCAGTACTTTCCCGAGTTCTTTTGGGCCTCTGTTTCTCTTAATTTTGGCGGTCTCTTGAAGAGTTTGTTATCCGCCATGGAATATACCTCAGCAATTGGGCGGTTGAGGGGAATGCGCTCAAACTTTCGTGGGGGAGAGGAATTTCGACGAGCGGAAATAGGGCTACGACGGCGACCCCTGTTAGAATCCCCTCTGTCCTCGGAGACTTTGCTAGGGTGAGGGGTGTTCGCCATTTTCTGGTCCCTCGCAATGTACATATCCTCGAGGGTGAAGAAAGAGTCCGCTATCTCCCTAATCTCCATCAATTAGCGCGGTTTCTTCTTGGCCACATCCTCCACGAATTCTTTGCTGACATAGTGTTTCATGTTGATGGCTCCAAAAAGAACGTGCCTCAAGAAATCCATCGAGGGCTTCTCTACTAACAAGATTTCCTTGTTGAACCTCCTCATGAAGGACCGGAGGGTCTCGTTCGGCCCCTGGACCAAGCTGTAGAGAGTTGTTGTGGCTGGGGCCGATGCCTTACAAAGGCATCTGTCAGATCATGGTACCCTCGGATTGAGCGTGGAGGAAGCTTCTTGTACCAGTCCTAGGAGATTCCCATGAGGGAAGTAACAAATACCTTGGCCCAGTAGTTGCTCGGGTGATCGTATAAATGCATCAGGTGCACAAAGTGATCCAGATATTCGGTTGGATCAGTGGTCCCATCATATCTGTTGACGGACGTGGGGATTTTGCCCTTCCCTGCTCGGGTCATCAGTACCTCCTCGATGAGGGGGGAATCGCCCGTCATGATTCTGTAATCCCTGTTCTCGGGATCCTCATAGGTGGCTTCCCTTCGGCGGCGAGAAATTGGGCTACGCGGTCGGCGAGCATCTCTGGCCCTGGACCTCTCGCCCCCCTTGCGGGGGACTTGAGACCTTGCTCGAGAGAGCTGCTCCACCACATTCTGGAGCCCCTTAAGTTGATCTTGCACTGCGGCAAGCTGAGGGTCATCGACATTCTGGCGGTTTGCCCTTTCTGTGGCCCTCGATTGGAGCTCTTCATTATCCCCGGCCCTCTCATTTCCATCGGGCTGCTGCTCTTGTCGGGCCCTCGGGGGAACCTCATTTTCCTGGACAGGTGGGGGGGGGGGGTTGCTGGGCCCTCAACACATTTTGCGCCATTGTCAGTGGGTGAGCCGGGAGCCCTCCAAGGGGTGGGGCCATTCAAGCGCCAACTTGTGAAGGGAAATAGGCCGCAGTGAAGTGTTCCCAAGCGTTCTGGACCGCCTGACCCTCGCATTGTGCGTAAAGCGCCTGGAGTTGCTTTTCGACGTTTTCCACATTAACGGGAGGAAGAGCCCCCCTCTTGTCCACCGCGCCTGACCTTGTTGCAGATACCATAGTGAATGCCGCCGGTGTTACTTTTCAACTAGCTTTCAAGGGAAGAAACTGATGAAGATGGAGCTGAAGATGGCGATGGATTTCCCACAGACGGCGCCAAAAATGATGGTGCAGGAAAGTCAGTTTCCTAAATGCAACAACACTTCAAGATTTATAGGGAAAGGGAAAGACCATCACAGGCGTGGGAGCCTCAGGAACTGGGTTTCCTTTTGAGCGTGGGTTCTTCCAGCTAGGATAACACCAAGAGTATAAAATGCGATGGTGATGCAACTGTGGTGAAGGTCGTATGAAGCTTGGGAAGGTGCAGATTAATGGAGGAATATCTCAGTTCAGTGTGTGTTTTCCTGTGGAGAAAATGACTTGGGGGAGAAAGCATGTGTTCTCCCCTATTTATATGTTAGGGGTGGGGGTAGATTGGGTAATTTGACCGTGTGGTCCCAAACCTGTGTTGCCCTAACACGTGGAGGCCTGTAAGGGCATGAGAGTGACGACTCTGAAAAGCAAGCGGCGTGCCAGGTACGAGGTGCGCACTGCCATAGTGTCAGAGGTTGTTGGAGAGCGTTGAGCATTGGGAACCTCAAACCCTATCCTGCAGGCGTACGGAAGCCTTAATAGGGGTTGATCATACTCGAGAGTGGATAACGCTCGAAGGGAGGCACGAGGGGGTCCCCTGTGACTAATGACCAACGAGCGTTGGATAACCGAGCGCAAGGTAGAACGTGCCCTCGTGGGACGCTTCTATGGGAGGATAGCCCATGGGAGGACCGTGTCACGAGCGCTGGGTTCTCTAGCCTGAATCCCCCGCTTAAATAGTGGGCCGAGGTACGTGGACCTGGACTTAGTCATCAAGTGGATGGGCTGGGTAGGCATGCGAGCCCGCTAGTGCGAGCGTCTAAGTTTTAGGTCGATAGATGGCGACACGTGGACGGCTCTGATCCGAGTGAGGTTTTGTGTCTCATCATATATTATGATTTGTTGAATTTTATTACAATCCACGATAATTATATGCATTATTAGTGAATTCAATACGGTAGTGATAATTATTATATTAATAATTTGTAATTATACACATGTAATCGAACTTTGGATAAGTATTTCATACGAAATCAATGTAGATGTTCGTGTTTTTTCAATTAAAATCGAATTTCTACTTCATATATAGTATATTTGTCACATCAATTTTTTCTTATTTTTATCATGAATAAATAAAATTTGATGTTATTAAATTGATACTTAAAAGTATGATTTCTTTTTTTTTTGTTATTTTATTTTGTGCAAAATTCCGAGGGAATTTCAATTCCCTCGGAAATCCCTCGAAATTCCCTCGGAATTTGTCATACCAATTTTTAATATTGAAGACTAAATAAAGATTTGTTGAATATAATTACAATCCACGATAATTATATGCATTATTAGTGAATTTAATACGCTAATGATAATTATTATATTAATTAATAGGGCCAAAACACGCTCGTCCCGCGTTTGGACACGTGGCGCCTCAAGATAGTAACACCTGTCCTCCTGTGGTTAAGGCAGTCATTCACGAGCGCACAAACCCCCCGAGCGTCAAAGTCTCATAGGGACGCGTGCCATCTATGCTACGCACCCACGCGCTCAGCGTTGCCGCTCTCTAACGAGCGCACCCAGCTATACTAGGTTAAGCTCCAAAACTATCAAGAAAGCTCTCTTCGAGCGCTACTCTCCCTCAGGGAAGCTTCCACTCCCCCACATTGCATGATCCTTGGCCTTCATCTCTTAGGGGATCTTCTGGCCTCCAAGGCCCTTGGTTAACACGAACGTGCTCTCAAGCCCTCGTTACCAACCCCCTAAAACGGCTCTCTGACACCCCGTACATGTCCGCGCACCTGCCACTGTTGCCCGCACCACCTTTTACACCAGCTTTGCAGGAGATTCCTCCTAGGTTTCTCCTCATTGCACCACATGTAAGGGCGACATTAGGGCAGGACCACAAAGGGGTAAATTACCAAAGGGTCCCTAACCCACAACTATAAATAGGAGTCTTCATCGCCATCCCGGTGAGCAATCTCCATTACTGTAATTTCATACTTCACATACTCTATCTTTCAGATCGTCATCTGACTTGAGCGTCGGAGAGCCAAACTGGGAATCACCCCCAGTTCCCCCAAGAGATAATCTTTCCAAGACGTGAGCAGTCGTCCCCCTCCGCCTGTGATTGGGGGCGTACCCCCAACTGATGAGTCCGCTCCCCCCGTGAATCCCCTCTCCACCGCCATTGCAGGAGGACCTGGGATCCCTATTTCCCAGGGCCCCATCCACGCACCGCCAGCCTAGCCTAGAGCGTATCCCTATATGATGCCGCCACCAGCGTACACCTTGACTCCGACTCCTATGATTCCTATGGTCCAGCTTTACCATGCTGGACAGATGCAGCTGCCCATTGTTGTCTCCAAAGAAATTGATGGAGTAGAGCTGCCCCCTCTAACCTCGGAACAGCTGAAGGCTCTGTACACCCAATGTGAAGTCCAGGCCGTCCAAAACGCTTGGCATAATTTCACCACCACCTACTTTCCCCCAGGGATAGCCGCTCAAATGGCCCCTCCACAAGGATGGCAGGTTCATCCATTAACGATGGCTCAAAACGCCCTGCAAGCCAGACCGCCGCCTCCGCCTGCCAAAGAGAGGGAGGTTCCAGAGAAAAGGGGGTGACGATCGCCCTCAGACCAGCAAAGATAAGGGCCCGGCGGATAGAATCAACTTGAAAGATAAGGGAGACTCTCATGCCTCCAAAAGAGCTTCCCGAGCCACTAAGCTAGGGGACAAGGAGAGAGATGGAAATCCTAACCTCCTCGCGGTTGTGCAAGACCAGCTGCAGGGGTTAAAGGATATGGTTGGACAGCTCTCTCGAGCGCGGTCTCAGATCTCCCACAGCAGGGATGAACGAGCCGATGCCAGAGACGGTCGTCCCAAAGACCGTCAACCACGAGTCCCCCACCGCCAGGAGCAGGAAGAGAACTTTTACACTTATGAATACCATCCACTGGCGAGGGGCTCCCCCTCGTAGAAGAAGTTTTAATGGCCCAAGCAGGAATAGCCAAAATCCCCACTTCCGCCAACTACTATGATGGGACAACAGATCCAGCGGAACACCTGGATCATTTCTTACACCTGATGCACTTGTACGAGCATTCGAGCCACTACTGGGCCAAAGTCTTTGTCACTTCCCTAGTAGGAATGGCTCAGGAATGGTATAAGCGACTGCCGCCACGCTCGATACATTTATAAGAGGAGTTGGCCAATGCTTTCCTAAACCACTTCAACTCTTTGAAGGCCCCCGTCACTGCGCCCAAGGCACTTTACAATATAGTGCAAGGCAAGAATGAATCTCTTCGGTCGTTCTTTGCCCGCTTTAACAAGGAGATATTGCGAGTGGAAAGGCCTTCCATGGATTTCTTGATCCCAGTGCTCTTTAAGGTTGTGGATCACAAGCAGTACGTGAGTAAGAAGTTTGCCGATGTCATTGTAGAAAGAAGGCCAGGATCCCTCATGGCCTTGATAGAAGTTACCGAGCCGTTCTTCGCGCTCGAAGATATGTATGAGACGATTGGGCCCCGACATCATAGCCCAGGGAGACACGAGCGTTACCAGGAGCGGGGTCGAGAAGATGTTATCAGGAAGGAGCGCAAGAAATCTCCTCTGGGCCCTCGACATTTCGAGCGCATCCCCCTTACAAGACCAAACTCAGAAGTTTACAACCTCTCTGACAAGAAGCTCTTCAAAAGACCCATTAAGATGAGGGACACTAAAGCTCTGAGATGATCGAACAAGTACTGCGCTTTCCACAAGCAGAAAGGGCACGATACAGATGGATGCCGCCAATTGGAGAATGAAATTCATAGGCTTGTCGTCGGCGGCCATTTGAAGGAGTTTGTGCGAGCCCTGGAGCGCTACGATGAACGCTGCAGTGAGAAATCTCGGGATAGAAGAAGAAGCCCATCATGCTCAAGGAGCCCTCGAGGGCGAGGTCCTCCAGAGAGCAGCTCTCGTGGAAAAAAGAAAATGGCAGAGCAAGAAAATGCCCCTTTTGCGATCATCAACATGATAGCAGGAGGATCCTCGGGGGGAGACTCCAACGCTTCAAGACGACGGTTCGTCCGGAGTTATGATCAGCGCCCCTCGGAACCCAAGTCAGTCTATGCCATCCGGGAGTCCAGGGCCAATCGCTCAAAGGAACATGATGTGATAGGATTTACAGACAAGGACCTAGAACATATTGTAACACCCCATGGGGTCAGTGAAACCTCTGACTGCCCCATGGTGGTTAGCTTGGATGTCCACAATCACATTGTAAAGAGGGTGTTAGTGGATAGTGGAAGCTCTGTTAACGTTTTGCCCTACACCACGTTCCAAAAAATGAATGTTACCAACATCCCGCTCAAACCCCTCAAAACAGCCCTCATTGGCTTTGGAGGTTTTGAGGTTGTCCCACGAGGGCAAATTCGCTTGGCCACTTAATTTGGCCGAGCCCCGCAGCGGAAAACGCTCATGGTCACCTATACAGTGGTGGAAATTGATATCCCCTATAACATCATAATCGGGCGACCGGATCTGGTAGACTTCAAGGCGATTATCTCCACTTACCACCAGAAAATCAAATTCCCCACCCCCCGAGGGTGTTGGAGAAGTTTTTTGCAACGTACGGGAGGCTTGGGAATGCTACATGCTATCCCTCAGAAAGCCTAAAACAGAGAAAGCATTTCAAATTGGGTCCACCAAGAAATCCGTTGATTTCCCTAACCTGGACGAGGATGGCCCCGTGCGTAAGAGGGCTAAAATGAACAAGAAGAAGAACAAAAAGAAAGATCCCCCAAACAGAGATACCCACAAGGCTGCCCCGCCAGGGACAGCTGGAGAGTCTTCGTTTGAGGAAAACGAACGTGGGCAAGAGGAGCCTAGGGATGATGGCCATCTGATAGGAAAGAAAAGGGCGCTTGAGCTCCCCCGTCCAGAAATAAGGATTGAGCCCTCAGAAAAATTCCTTACTATTGAGCTAGAACCAGGGAACAAGGATTAAACTACTCAGATGTTAGGAATAGTGCCCTAGAAAGCCGATTGTATATCCGCTTTGTGCTTTTCCTTATTGTAATCACAGACAATCTTTGAATAAAATAACGAATTGAGGCAACACTTCTTTATATGCTCTTGTTTGGTATGCGTTTACTTTAGCTGTGCATGTATGAGAACTCCCCTAATCCTGATGACTTTAGGACTCTACCATTTAGGTGAAATGGTTCATGAAACGAGCCCTATATCACATAAGTCATGATTAGTAAAATACTCCAAGCCGATGAGTCCTACAGACAGTGGGAGTGTCAACCTGACTCCTCTAAGGCTTGCTTGTGGGATCACGCCCCTAAGAAGGACCACCTTGTTTCATGGAGGTGCAAAGTGTATAGTTGATACGTGCATGATACATGAGGGTGCTTACTTTAATAAGTAAGTTCACTGAGGTGCCCCGTGTGAGAACATTCCTAAATGGGAAAGGAAGTTTCTATTTCAGGAAATGGAAACTTCCAGATTAGGAAATATCTCACGAGTCATTGATGTGATTAATTGATCCTTAGACTTGAGGTTCCTTGTCACTTTATGAGTTAACTCTGTAGTCTTAGGTATAAGCTTTAAAGGGTGTCGCCTTAGACAACTGATTCAAGGCTTATGCTGGGGCTGCACAAGTGATTCATGAAAGTGAATGAGAATCAAGAAAGGACCTACACTTGCATTTGCAAGGTGATCTCTTATTGTGTAAGTCATTCATATGCCATATGGAGTCCTTGGCCAAGGCAGTAGATCAAGATATCAAGAAAAGGGTTTCTTGGATTGAGATCAAATGGATATGAAATGCACTTAGCTTTAAGACCGGATTATTAGGGTTCTGATTATTCCCTTGCCCTAGATCTTGGTTGAGAGATAGTAAGTAGGAGGATTGTATCTCACATGATTCAATGACTTAAAGGTTCTGTCGAATCCGAACATTCCAATTCAGCTAGGGGTTAAACACCTGTTGCTAGACTATGGTCGTTTAATCTGTGGACTGATTAATTAATTAGTGAATTAATTAATTGGGGTCACTGCTAATTGAATTGAGAACCTAGAGGGTCACACACAACAACTTGGTTACATGAGTTGAGGCTTGAAAATGATTAAACGAGTTAATCGGACCAAGAGGGTTCCACACGTGTGAATTCACACGTGTGGATCACGTGAGTGACACGTGTCACTGTGACACGTGTCACACACGTGTATATATATATATATTATATATATATTAAATAATTAATTAGTTAATTATTTAATAGACTTTGGTTTAATTTTGAATTAAAAAGAAAGTCTAATTTTGGAGAAAATAATCTAGTTAATTAATTATGAATTAATTAATTAGATAAAATAAGTTATTTATTTTATAATAAATAAAGTATAAAATTATCCAAAAAATAGTTTGGATATTTTTAAGCTCTCTTCAAAGTTGACTAGAATTAGAATTCAAAGTCAAGGTTGAAAAATACTTGATCCTCAAGTAATAGGAGAGAGGGACCAAAATCCTAGCCCATAAAGGACTAGGAATTTCGGCACCCCCTTGCCTATATATAGGGGAGCTCGAGCTCCCCTTTAGAGCTAATAGACAATTCTTGGTTCATGTGTTGAACACCTTCCTTTCTCCAAGATTAAATTAAACCCTAGGTTAAGCCCAAACACTAACTAGAGAACTAGCATCCTTACTAGTTAGATTGTGATCAAGTTGGTGGACTTTCTCTAGAGACTTCAAGTTAGAAGTTTGAAGATTCGAGCTTTACCAAGGAGAGGGGATCAAGCCGCGTGAAGAGCGTTCTTGGGTGGCTTGAAACGCTTCAAGAAAGAATAAAAGAAAAGTAAGTTTTCTATCTTTACGAATTTGGTTACACGATTGCGAGTTCAAGGTCCTTTTGTTGGGAAAATTTTTTAAATTCCGCTGCTTTCTGATTCTGTTTTCCAACAAGTGGTATCAGAGCCACCTCGTTAATCGTGTTTCTGATTCGTCTCAATTATTCTGAATTTGGTAGAAATTCTTAGGCTTAGATGCGAATTAGGTATTCATGAGTTCTTTTAGAAAGCCTGAAATACGAAACTGTAATTTTTCCTGAATTTCTGAAACTGTTTTCTTAAATTGTGATTTTAAAAACCGTTTTGATTGAAATATATTTAAATCGAATTTTAATTTTTGGATTGAACCGGGTTTTCGAGAAACCCAGAAATACGAAACGAACACGAAAAGCAACGAGCCTAGGCGTGCTAGCATGTCGCACGCCCAGGCCCGTCGCACCGCCCAGCTCCTCCCGCAACAGCGCGGGAGCCGTCCCGGGCGCGCCTAGGCGCGCCCGCCCAGTCCGTCCCGCAACCGCGCGGGACGCCTGCCCAGGCCATGCCGGACGCTGCTGCGCGCAGGCGCGCGCATGATGCACGCCCAGCGTGCGCACGCGAGCGGCTCATCCCGCCCGCTGTGCGCGCGGCTGGCGCGCGTCTGCGCGCGCGGCTGCGCGGCGGTGCCTCGCACGGCTGGGCCCTTTTTTCGGTGCTCGTTTTCGTGTTTTCGAGTTTCGTGTTTTTCGGTCCATAAAATCCCGATTTAATTTTATCCTTTTAAAATCAGTTTTGTTAAAATAAAATTATTTTAAAATTTTGATTAAATTGGGATTTTGAGAAATTAAAGCGATTTGGTTTTTGGAAAAATTATGAATATTATTTTCTGAAAATAATGAAAGAATAAAATTATTAATTTTGGAAATTAATTGGAATTTTATTAGTTTAATGTTTTTCGGGTTTTATTGAAAAGGCTCTTGAACAAGAATTGCATCTAAGTCGTGTTTTGAGTCATTAGGACTTGAAACGAGAATTTTAATTTATTGGCTAAATTTAAATTCTCGCAAAAGCATGTTAGGTGATCATGGGTTTAGATCTATGTATGGTTTTAATTTATGCACATGAATGGTTTCAATTGGGGTTGGAGCCCTATAGTTGCGTTTTTCAATTGAGGTTGGAGCCTCACTTATGTGCGTACTGTTATGTGATTTATTATGTGGCTTTCCATATTACTGTTTTTGAGGCCGGGGTATGCCCCGTGTAATTGTCTAAGGCCAATATGAAGATTGAGCCTTATTACTTTATGTCTTTTTCTTTTTATTGTAATTTGAGAGTAGAGATAGGTGGTGAGGTTTTATTTTCATTTTGGAGACAATGCACCCATGGAGTAAGATGGACCACATTCAAGTAACAAGGAGGCCATAAGTGAAGACCCCTCAAAATGTTAGGGAGGGGAATCTCAATTGTTAAATGTAATAGAGATAGGGCTCGTATTTTGTTACCGCTTTCCCTTATGTGATTTGAACTGTTTATGTGGCATGTATGTTAGAACTTGTGATTGTGGAGTGGCTCCCACATATCACGCATAAGATAGGTAGAACCCATGATCATTACATGTTAGTATCATGCTAGGACATGTTATCTGTTTATGTGCTTGTTTGAAATGCATTTAAGTGTACTTGCATTAATCAAGACTAATAAAATTGGATAACATATATGTTGGTGAGGTCGAACCGGACAACTCTCCGGTTGATTCGAAAATTCCCATTAAATATTAAGCTAATTTCGAACAAATAGGTGTTTAATTCGAGATGCAAGTTTTGAATTAAATTCCTAGCATTCCATCAATAGGTTTTAAGTTTAGTAAGTAAAGCTAGTTATTGTCCGCGAGTCGTGGGATAGCTAGTGGAGCTTATTAGTTCTTAGTTACCTAATTAATCATTTTAAAAGATTAATATTTCGTGGTCAATTTTGGCGAGGGCGATGTCCGCGAGTCGTGGGTCGTTCGAACTAAGTTTTGGTCATGATCTTATGATTGATGGGTCTAGCTTAACGCCTAAGTAAATATGGATGTCGCACGAGTCGTGGGTCCATATTGAAAGATAGGTGATGCAAAAAACAAATTACTAAGAGTTCTAAAGGTGTTAGAATTGGTAAGTTGTACCTACCTAGGGTTCTTGCTAAGAATGTCCGCGAGTCGTGGGTTCGAGGTAAAATGCCTAGGATCTTAGTGCCCATTGGGAAAACGTGTTCCTCTTAGATCTTTGGGAATTCTAGATCTTTGAAAAACAGTGGGAGCTACAATAGATTAAAGACCTTATCTTTTGTATATCGTTATAATTCAGCATGCTCACTAGTTCTCTGTTTCACCATTTAGGTCGTAGATTCTGTGATTCTCTACGTGTTTTGAAATGGCAACCAAAAACCCTCTTGTATCGATCCTCGAGTCAAACAAGTTGACTGGTCCCAACTATTCTGATTGGCTGAGGAATCTAAAAATCATTTTAGATTCTGAGAAGAGAACTTATGTTCTCTTCGAAGGGGAGCCTACTCCTGAAGGGGAGGCTCCCACTCGGGCCGAGCGGGACGCGATTCAGAAGTGGAAGGATGATAATCTCCAAGCCCGTTGTCTTATGTTGGCTAACATGTCTCCGGACTTGCAAAGACAACATGAGGCCATGGAATTTGCTTGGGAGATTTACGACCACTTAGAGCAACTTTACCGCCCTCATGAACGTGTTACAAGGTATAACACTTCAAAGGAATTATTCCACTTGAGAATGAGGGAAGGTTCAAGTGTCCATGAATATGGACTCAAGTTTCTTGCCCTTACTGAGAAACTTGCCTCCATGGACATGCCGCTGAAAGATGAGCTTTCAGTGGATCTGTTGCTAGCTTCGCTCCCACCATCATTCAACCCATTTGTCCTTAACTTCAACATGAATCATGCTGGTGCTACTGTAGCTGAGCTGATTAGTCAGCTTGTGACTGCTGAAAGCACGATCAAGAAGGACAATAAGGTTTTGATGGTGAATGCTCCATCTTCCTCTTCTGGGCCTTCTAAAGGTAAGGGCAAGAAAGCCCAAAAGAAGAAGAAGAAACCCCTTAGGCCCACTGGTGGCATTTCGAAGGGGAAGGCCCAAAAGAAGAAGCGTGATCAGAAAGAGGATGTTTGCTTCCATTGTGGCAAAGCGGGACATTGGAGGAGAAACTGCCCAGAGTACAAGGCTACTCTAAAGAAAGGTATCTTTCTCGTTGAAGTAAATCTGTCTATTAATTCTAGTTCTTGGGTACTTGATACCGGTTGTGGAACTCATATCTGTAATGATGTACAGATGCTAAGTGAAGTCCAACAACTTAAAGAAGGAGAATGTGTCTTGAAGATCGGCGATGGCTCAAACGTTGAAGCTCGAGCTTTAGGCACAATTAGATTAGATTTAGGTAGTTTTGAGTTAGTATTAAACAAAGTCCTTTATGTACCGAGCATTATTCGTAATATAATTTCAGTTCCAATATTAGATTGCGAAGGTTATGAAACTTATATTAAGAATGGTAAATACTTTATCAAACGGAACAACTCTTCCGTTCATATCGGTACTCTAAGTAATGGACTTTACCTAACTCAAAATATCAATATTATGAATATACAACGAGAAACAAAGCGTAAGAGAGATGACCAAGTTTCAGCTCCCTTATGGCACGCTAGATTAGGACACATTTCCAAGAACAGAATTAGCAAGATAAACACTTTAGGATCATTCTCTGAAAATGATCTAAAAGAGTTGACTTCTTGCGAATCCTGTCTCAAAGGAAAAATGTCCAAAGTCCCTTTTAAAGGAACTGTGGAACGTGCCACTGAGGTTTTGGATTTGATCCATACTGATGTTTGTGGACCGCTTAGTGTAAGCACAAGAAACAATCATCAGTATTTCATAACCTTCACTGACGACTTTAGTCGGTATGGTTATGTATACTTAATGAAGTATAAATCTGAAGCTTTTGAGAAATTCTTAGAATTCCAAAAGGAGGTTGAGAACCAAACTGGTCACAAGATAAAAGCACTTCGATCTGATCGAGGAGGCGAATATCTTAGTGAAGAATTCCTTAATCATCTCAAAGGTAATGGGATTATCTCTCAGTAGACTCCTCCGGGAACTCCTCAGCTTAATGGAGTTTCTGAGAGAAGGAATCGAACCCTACTTGATATGGTTCGTTCCATGATGAGTTTCACTGACTTACCGCCTTCTTTCTGGGGTTATGCCCTAGAAAGTGCAGCAAAGATTTTGAATCTTGTTCCCTCTAAGTCAGTCCCTAAAACGCCCTATGAAATGTGGCATGGTAAAATCCCTAGTTATTCTTACTTAAGAATTTGGGGTTGTCCTGCTTACGTGAAGAGGACAGTGGGAGATAAGTTAGAATCTCGTTCTAACTTATGCTACTTTGTAGGTTATCCTAAGGAATCCATAGGATACTACTTCTATGATCAATCTGAACAAAAGGTGTTTGTTTCCAGAAATGCCACTTTTCTTGAGGAACCGTTCCTTAAAGAAAAGAAAGGCAAGATCATAGAATTAGAAGAAGTACAAAGTGACCCCATACCACCCACTGAAGAAACGTCCCACTCTGATCAACTACAACCAATCACGAATTTCGATACACATGTAAATCCTCCTCTAAGGCGTTCTGAACGTACTCCTAGACAGCCGGAGAGATGGTATGGATTCTTCCATGAAATCTCTCAAAAGGATAATGATCCTTTGACATATAAGGAGGCACTTTCAGATTCTGACTCTGAACAGTGGATAGAAGCCATGAAATCCGAAATGGATTCCATGAACTCCAACCAAGTTTGGACCTTGGTAGATTTGCCTGATGGGGTCAAACCCATAGGTTGCAAATGGATCTTTAAGAGAAAGCTTGGAGTTGATGGAAGCATTGCAGCCTACAAAGCAAGACTGGTTGCAAAAGGATTCACTCAGAGACCCGGCGTGGACTTTGACGAAACCTTTTCACCAGTTGCAATGCAAAAGTCCATTCGAATCATGCTTGCCATTGCTGCATATTATGACTATGAGATATGGCAAATGGATGTGAAAACTGCCTTTCTCAATGGTGACATTGACAAAGACATTTATATGGAGCAACCCATAGGTTTCACATTCAGTGGGAGTGAGCAAAAGGTTTGCAAACTCCAAAGGTCAATCTATGGATTGAAACAGGCTTCTAGGAATTGGAACATTCGATTTGATGAATCGGTCAAAGCGTTTGGCTTCATCCAAATTTCGAATGAGTCATGTGTGTATAGAAAGGAATTGGAGACCTCAGTGCAATTCTTAGTACTTTATGTTGATGACATCCTTCTTATTGGGAATTCGAAGGATGACATGAAAGTGACTAAGTTATGGTTATCGAACCAATTCGAGATGAAAGATCTTGGTGATGCGTCCTATATCCTTGGAATTAAAATCTATAGAGATAGATCTAGAAGGTTAATAGGACTATCACAGTCGATGTACATTGACAAAGTATTGAAGAGATTCAATATGGAGTCAGCAAAGGTTAAGAACCTTCCTATGAGTGTAGGAACATGTCTTTCAAAGAAGATGTGTCCTAAGACTAACCTTGAGAAGGAAAGAATGACTCATACACCTTATGCATCAGCAATAGGTAGCATAATGTATGCAATGTTATGTACTCGACCGGATGTGGCTTATGCACTTAGTGTAACAAGTCGTTTCCAATCTGACCCTGGAGATGGTCACTGGGCTGCCGTGAAGAATATTCTTAAGTACTTGAAAAGTACTAAAGATTTATTCTTAGTTTACGGAGGTCAGAAAGATCTTACTATCGAAGGATACTGCGATGCAAGCTTTGCATCTGACTTAGATGATTTTAAGTCAATGTCAGGATACATTTTCTGCCTAAACGGCGGAGCAGTGAGTTGGAAGAGTTCCAAGCAAACTACCACTGCTGATTCGACCACTGAGGCCGAATACTTAGCTGCAAATGATGCAGCTAAGGAAGGTGTTTGGATTAGAAACTTCATTCAAGAATTGAATGTTGTTCCTAGCATGAAAGACCCCATTACTGTGTTTTGTGACAACACTGGGGCGGTTGCTCAAGCAAGAGAACCAAGATCTCACCAACGGACCAAGCACATTATGAGGAAGTATCACCTAATCCGTGATATTATCAAAAGAGGAGATGTGCTAATTGAGAGGGTCACATCAGCAGAGAACGTGGCAGATCCACTTACTAAACCCCTTAGTCGAGAAGCTTTCCAAGGTCATCTTCAGAAGATGGGACTTAGAGTAGCTTTAGAATGGCTTTGACGGGCAAGTGGGAGATTGTTAGGAATAGTGCCCTAGAAAGCCGATTGTATATCCGCTTTGTGCTTTTCCTTATTGTAATCACAGACAATCTTTGAATAAAATAACGAATTGAGGCAACACTTCTTTATATGCTCTTGTTTGGTATGCGTTTACTTTAGCTGTGCATGTATGAGAACTCCCCTAATCCTGATGACTTTAGGACTCTACCATTTAGGTGAAATGGTTCATGAAACGAGCCCTATATCACATAAGTCATGATTAGTAAAATACTCCAAGCCGATGAGTCCTACAGACAGTGGGAGTGTCAACCTGACTCCTCTAAGGCTTGCTTGTGGGATCACGCCCCTAAGAAGGACCACCTTGTTTCATGGAGGTGCAAAGTGTATAGTTGATACGTGCATGATACATGAGGGTGCTTACTTTAATAAGTAAGTTCACTGAGGTGCCCCGTGTGAGAACATTCCTAAATGGGAAAGGAAGTTTCTATTTCAGGAAATGGAAACTTCCAGATTAGGAAATATCTCACGAGTCATTGATGTGATTAATTGATCCTTAGACTTGAGGTTCCTTGTCACTTTATGAGTTAACTCTGTAGTCTTAGGTATAAGCTTTAAAGGGTGTCGCCTTAGACAACTGATTCAAGGCTTATGCTGGGGCTGCACAAGTGATTCATGAAAGTGAATGAGAATCAAGAAAGGACCTACACTTGCATTTGCAAGGTGATCTCTTATTGTGTAAGTCATTCATATGCCATATGGAGTCCTTGGCCAAGGCAGTAGATCAAGATATCAAGAAAAGGGTTTCTTGGATTGAGATCAAATGGATATGAAATGCACTTAGCTTTAAGACCGGATTATTAGGGTTCTGATTATTCCCTTGCCCTAGATCTTGGTTGAGAGATAGTAAGTAGGAGGATTGTATCTCACATGATTCAATGACTTAAAGGTTCTGTCGAATCCGAACATTCCAATTCAGCTAGGGGTTAAACACCTGTTGCTAGACTATGGTCGTTTAATCTGTGGACTGATTAATTAATTAGTGAATTAATTAATTGGGGTCACTGCTAATTGAATTGAGAACCTAGAGGGTCACACACAACAACTTGGTTACATGAGTTGAGGCTTGAAAATGATTAAACGAGTTAATCGGACCAAGAGGGTTCCACACGTGTGAATTCACACGTGTGGATCACGTGAGTGACACGTGTCACTGTGACACGTGTCACACACGTGTATATATATATATATTATATATATATTAAATAATTAATTAGTTAATTATTTAATAGACTTTGGTTTAATTTTGAATTAAAAAGAAAGTCTAATTTTGGAGAAAATAATCTAGTTAATTAATTATGAATTAATTAATTAGATAAAATAAGTTATTTATTTTATAATAAATAAAGTATAAAATTATCCAAAAAATAGTTTGGATATTTTTAAGCTCTCTTCAAAGTTGACTAGAATTAGAATTCAAAGTCAAGGTTGAAAAATACTTGATCCTCAAGTAATAGGAGAGAGGGACCAAAATCCTAGCCCATAAAGGACTAGGAATTTCGGCACCCCCTTGCCTATATATAGGGGAGCTCGAGCTCCCCTTTAGAGCTAATAGACAATTCTTGGTTCATGTGTTGAACACCTTCCTTTCTCCAAGATTAAATTAAACCCTAGGTTAAGCCCAAACACTAACTAGAGAACTAGCATCCTTACTAGTTAGATTGTGATCAAGTTGGTGGACTTTCTCTAGAGACTTCAAGTTAGAAGTTTGAAGATTCGAGCTTTACCAAGGAGAGGGGATCAAGCCGCGTGAAGAGCGTTCTTGGGTGGCTTGAAACGCTTCAAGAAAGAATAAAAGAAAAGTAAGTTTTCTATCTTTACGAATTTGGTTACACGATTGCGAGTTCAAGGTCCTTTTGTTGGGAAAATTTTTTAAATTCCGCTGCTTTCTGATTCTGTTTTCCAACATCAGATTGGTTCCAACCTCTCTGGGCCCTCGCAGATCATGATGATTGACTTCTCAGAGAAAATATTGATGTCTTTTCATGGAAAGCCTCGGATCTTACTGGGATTGACCCAAGCGTCATGGTCCACAGGCTCAATGTGGACCCATCCTTTAGGCCAATTAAACAGAAAAAGAGAGATGTGCACGGTTTTCGAAAGAAATTTATTGAGGTGGAAGTTAACAAGCTCCTTGAAGCCCAGTATATCGAGCCCATACTGTATCCAGAATGGTTATGTAACGTGGTACTGGTGCCCAAGAGCGCAAATTAGTGGCGCATGTGCATTGACTTCACGGATCTTAATAAGGATTTCCCTAAAGACCCTTACCGTTGCCCCGCATAGACCAGTTGGTGGATTCGACCGCGGGATGCGAACTCATGAGTATGATGGATGCCTTTCAAGGATACTATCAAATCTTAATGGCCCCGGAAGACCGTCCCCAAACACCATTTGTCGTCCACTTGGGGATATATTGCTTCCTGGTCATGCCCTTTGGGCTCAAGAACGCTGGGGCCACTTATCAGCACCTCGTTAATAGAATGTTTGAAAGAGAAATTGGGGGATCCATGGAAGTGTACGTTGATGATATGATTGTTAAGAGCGAACGTCAAGGCTCGCACCTAGAAGATCTCAAGCGCACCTTTGCCATTCTGCGCCAGTATGGGATGATATTGAATCCCTCAAAGTGTACTTTTGGAGTGTGAGGAGGAAAATTCTTGGGCTACATGGTCAGCCAGAGGGGAATTGAGGCCAATTCGGGAAAAATCAAGGCTATTTTGGACATCCCATCCCCTCGTAATCTCCGGAAAGTGTAGGTGTTGGTAGGAAAAATCATTTCTTTAAACAGATTTATCTCGCGCTCGGTGGACAGAAACCTCCTTTTCTTCAAAATTCTAAGCAACGCTCGAAATTTTGCTTGGACATGAAGGCTTACCTTTCGAGCACTCCGCTCTTGACCAAACCGGTTGAGGGTGAGAAGCTGTTTATGTACCTCTCCATTTCAACCGAGGCAACGAGCGCAGTACTGATAGCTGTACGGGAACGTAAGCACTTGCCTGTTTATTATTTGAGCAAAACATTACAAGGGGCCGAGAGGAAGTATTTGGAAATTGAGAAATTCGCATTCGCCCTCATCAATGCATCACGAAGGTTGAGGCCTTACTTCCAAGTACACTCAATAACTGTCCTCACTGATCAGCCTCTCAAGCAAGGGCTGTCCAAACCAGATATGTCGGGAAGATTGATAAAATGGGCCATTGAGTTGAGCCAATTTGACTTAAGTTTCGAGCCCAGAACTGCTATACAAGCGTAGGTTGTAGCGGATTTACTGGTTGAACGCTTCGGTTTAGAACCTGTTGTTCTAAAGAATGATGGTCTATGGGACCTACACACGGATGGTTCCTCAACCTCTCAAGGGGGAGGAGCAGGGGTAACCTTTAGAGACCCCAACGGAATTGAGTTGGACTTTGCGATCAGGTTGGATTTCCAGGTCACCAATAACGAGGCAGAATATGAAGCCCTTGTTCAAGGATTGAAAATTGCTTTTCAAAACGGAGCCTCCAGAATTACCGCCTATTTGGATTCTCAATTAATTGCGAGCCAGATTGAAGGGACTTATGAGGCTCGAGAAACCACCATGGTGCAGTATTTGGACAAAGCCAAGGAAATTATTGGGAGGTTCAAGGAATTCCATCTATTCCAGGTCCCACAGGCAGAAAACGAGCTCGCTGACGCTCTATCAAAATTTGCGTCAGCCTTGGAAGGTATCAATGAGCGCTCCGTTACGTTTCTTAGAACTGAAGAGCCTCTGATAAAAGAACAGGACACCAAGAGAGCGGTGGCCATGATTGATCCACAAGAGCCGTGCTGGCTTGATGATATTATAAAATTTCTTAGGGATGACGTTTGTCCCACTGACAAGGTGGAGGCCAGAAAAGTCAGAAACAAGGCCCCTCGGTTTTCTTTAGACTCTGAGGGAAGATTATTCAAAAAGTCATTTCAAGGACCCCCAATGAGATGTCTAAGCCCCTCGCAAGCTAAAGAAACGCTCGAGCTTATTCATAATAGAAGCTGTGGAAACCATTCAGGAGGGCGTATTCTAGCAAAAAAGGTGCTGAGAAGTGGGTTCTATTGGCCCACAGTTCTCCAAGACGCTATAGAGTTCTCCAGGAAATGCCCTAAGTGTCAATTTCACTCTAACCTCCCACAGCTGCCAGCCGCTCAGATGGTCCCTATAGATGTCTCGTGACCCTTTGACCAATGGGGGATCGAAATTGTGGGTCCCTTGCCCATTGCAGTCGGACAGAAGAAGTTTGTCATCTTAGCTGTCAATTATTTTACCAAATGGGTCGAGGCTGAAGCCGTAGTAAAGATTACTTTCAGGGTCGTGAGGGACTTCATTTGGAAAAACATTATCTGTAGATATGACATACCCAGGGTGCTCATTTCAGACAATGGGTCCCAGTTCATAGCAGCTGACACCCGAGAATGGTGTTCAGAGTTGGGAATTGTGTAACGCTTTACTTCTGTGGGTCATCCCCAAGCCAATGGACAAGCGGAAGTCACCAACAGGGTCATTTTGTAACATCTGAAGACCATGTTAGAGAGCAAAAAGAGTGAATGGGCAGAGGAATTGCAAGGCGCACTATGGGCTTATCACACTACTCCACGACCGGCTACTGGCGAGACACCTTTCGCGCTCGTATATGGGTCCGAAGCAATGATACCCGCGGAGATCGCACAAGAATCCGCTCGGGTAGCATACTTTGAACATAAAGCCAACGACGAGAGTAGGGCACTGGAATTAGATCTCCTGGATGGAAAGAGGGATAAGGCATGCGCACTCATCCTTCAATACAAGGCCTCTGTCGCTCAACAGTATAACAAAAGGGTAAGGGAAAGGACTTTTCAGTTGGGGGACTTGGTCCTCAAAAAAGTGGAAGTCTCAAGGCATGTGGGCAAGCTAGATTCCAACTGGGAAGGTCCATTCAAAGTTATACAAATACTGGCAAACAACACATACACGCTCGAATCGTTGCAGGGCGAGCGTCTCCCACGCCCTTGGAACGCATGCAACCTAAGGCGGTTCGATGTTTGAGTTTATTTTTTAAAGCGTGAAACATATGTTATTTATCAAGAAATTTATAATGAAAATTGTTCCTCTTATTCATTTCATCTGAGTATGCAGGATGCTGAGAATTCTCCCTTGGAATCTTAAACCCAAGGGGCATGAATTTCCTCGTGATTTAGGAATCGGCATAACACCACGAGCGTGCTTATCCAACATCTCTAAGGACACGCCCAAAGTGCACCCCGTACGTACGAGCGTCCTAGTAGGCCTGGGTAGCCTATGTTATGGTCACTTAGCGCTCGAAAACAGGACTCGCTACACAATTGTATTTTGTAAGAAACAAAGCAAAATTTTCACAAGTCTTGAACGAGGGCAACCTCCCAGTAAGACCCTCGTAATTACTCAAGACTTAGTAAAATTTTCCAAGTTTTTAAGCAAGATTTTCACAAGTCTTGAACGAGGCAACCTCCCAGTACGACCCTCATAATTACTCAAGACTTAGTAAAAATTTTCAAGTTTTTAAGCAAAATTTTCACAAAGTCTTGAACGAGGGTAACCTTACAGTAAGACCCTCGTAATTACTCAAGACTTAGTAAAATTTTCCAAGTTTTAAAGTAAAATTTTCACAAGTCTTGAACAAGGGCAGCATCCCAGTAAGACCCTGGTGATTACTCAAGACTTAGTTAAAACAGTACATATTTTACTTAGCATGTTACTCAGAATCTAAGCATCAAGAGATTTTGTTAACAACAAGCGCAAGGTAAAGTATCACAATGAAAATAGCACAAGGAAATAAAAGGAGACATCATTGCGGAAGAAAAAATCTTCATTCATTGAACTTTCATTAAATTACAAAATAAGGGCACGTGGGCCCTTAGAACTCCTACAAAATTAGAAATACTAAACAGAAGGGAGAAGGAAATTCTAACATAAGCATATGGAGGAAAACTTAAGGCAGCAGGAGCCACATCTTCATCCAAAACCACAAGGATATTTTGAGCCACGGGAACATGCATGGGGGTCGCAGGCTCTTGCACTTGGAGGGCTTGTTCATCCTGGTTCTGGGCAGCTGGAGGAGGCGCAGGCTCATCATTCCCAGGCGCTAGGGAGGCATTGGGCACGTTAGCGTCATTGGCAGGATTAGGGGTATTGTCAGCAACAGGCTTATTTGCAGGAGGGATTGTGGAAGAGATAGTAGCAACATCCACACCCTCATTTTGCTATGCTTGAGGGGCTTCCAACTGAGGATGAGCTGCCATGTATTCATCCTGGATGAGCGAGACCAGGAAGTTATACTCTGGCTCAGAGATGTTTGCCTCAGGGTCTTCATGATCGTCATCTTTCTCGACACAACGCTCGTTGTACATGAGCCCCATGTCCTGCGCCTCGTGAATGGACGGATCTGCCAGGCCCTTGTGGATCCCCCTGTTCAATTGCCAAATTGAAGGCTTTTTTAGCCTCGTCATGACAAAACAAAGAGGCCGCAAAGTTGAATGCCTTTGAATGGAAGAATTTGATGAGCGCCTCCTTGACTGACTGCTCAATGCGATGGGGAAGTTGGTTAATGGTATCCGCGTACTTCTTCTCCGCCTCCGTGGTCCTCGTTCTCCATACGCTACAGTCGTCCGTAAGCTTTTGATGGCTCTCGTTAAGATTATTGTACTGCGTGCTCCAACTCCTCCGAGCGGTTTCGGTGTTCGTGAAGTCATCCTGCAGCTTCTTCATCTCAGCCTCCATCTTTTCGTACTCTTCCTTATGAGAAAGGTACTTGACCTTCTCTATATCCAATTCTTCTTGGATTTGAGCAGGATCGTTCAAGCGCGCCATTTTCTTGTACTTTGCTTTCCTGTCAGCATAAACTGTAGCATGCATCTGGATGTTTTTCGCCCTCGGAAGCACTTGCTGCACGGGCTCGAAAGGACAGGAGTGTTAGTGAAAATTTTGGAAGAAGACATCTTCAAAAAAAAAAAAAAAAAAAAAAAAGAGAAGAGGAAGAAAAATTTAAGTTACAAGGAAGAAGGGGACTTACAGAAATTAGGGAATGGACCATGTCACTGGTCACCTTCTGCACAGATTCGGAGTACAAGGCCCTATGGTCTGCTGTGAATTGCAACGTCTCGTATAAACCCTCGCTGATTGTTTGCGTGACCGTTCCGTGCCTCAACAATACGGTCCTCCATCCGCGGAACCCTTGTAGGCCCTATCCCCTCGTCGGTCAAATTCCCATAAGTGTTCTTCCTCTGAAGAGGAAGTGTCTCCATCGCCCTTGGGGCCCTCAACAATTTGTTTGCCTTTGCCGGATATAGTGAAGGAATCCGGCATCCTTTTCCTCTTTCTGGAGGCTGAGGCACTAGCTCCTTGAGGATCCCTGATAGTAACGCTCGTCGTAGGCCTTGGCGGTGGAACCGGAGCGGGAATAATGGCCCCACTCGTTTGAGAAGCGGCCGGGGCCCTCAGAATCACCCTTGTATCCGGGTTGGGTGATTGATTCCTCCCTCTACCTTGACTGGTGCTCGAACTTGTGGCTTGATGAACACCACGCTCGTTGCCGCGACCTGCGCCTCGGGGTGGTGGGTTCTGTTGATTTTCTTGGTTGGCTTGACGCCTGTTGGCATTGGCAAACCGGGCTGCATGTCGGATTCCTCCAGCCATGATGATGTTTATTCCTGGGGCAAGAAAAAACAACGAGGGTCAGAAACCCTTGAACAAACTTCACAAAATACAAATTACGAATGCAAGTAAACAGTTAGCATCCCTATCTACAAGTTAGTGCCCTAAAATCTAACCGTCTCTCTCCAAATCCCGAGCGGAAGGGTTGCTAAGATAATGGGGGTCATTGGTAAGTCCGCAAAGGAACATGAGTTCCGCGTCATCTATCAAATCTTTGGCTTGTATCAACCAACCCTTGTCCCTCAACGCTCCAGCTAGTTCTTTACCTCAGTTCTCAGGGAAAGTGGGGTCCAGGCGATTCTTCACAAGGGAGCCTTTCCCGTGCGAAATCCACTCTCGTGATACCCCGAAATCATCATCCGCTGGGGCTTTGACGAAAATGAAATTCTCCTTCCAATCGGGGCCATATGCGGAAGATGGAGAGTTGATCAGTTTCACGTGAGCCTTTGCTTGGACATAATAGAAGAAACCCGCCTCGAGCGACGAGCGCGGGGAACTAACAACTTGCAGCAGGGCCTTGAAATTTTCTATTAAGGGCTCGTATCCGGTACACTCCATGAGGATCACGAAGCAGGTTATGAGGGCGAATCCGTTGGGCACGATCTACGAGGGACATAGGTTCAAGTTATTCAAGATATTGGCCACCGGGATCGGGATAGGAAACCTCAATCCCCCAGAGCTGATTGCTTCTTTGTAAACCGCCATCTCTCCGGGGGGTGGGTGGTTGGCACGCTCGTGATCTGCAGGGATCCGCCAGGTGTACGCTCGGTCGCTTGCATACCTGAGCCCTCCCCTTCGTTGGAACCCACCCTTTGACCTTCTTAGCTTTCTTGGGCCTCTGTGATTTCTTCCTTTTGCCCTTGGCATGGGCTCTTTCGGAGGGCCCCGCTTCTCCCTCGAATTCAGGGGCCGGGGCCGGGGCCACGACGGCCACAGTCACGGCATGGCGGTGAGGATGGGTCGCACTTTCTATTATCGGGAGAGTCACCCCTTGCCTCTCCGCTTCCATCACCATGTGCATCTCTTCAAATATGTGTTCAACCCCTCCCGGGTTCCTTTCCTCCATGGCCGACACGGCGGCGTGCAAATCTTCATCCCTTGGAGATGAATTCTGACTTGCCAACTCCTCAACCTCCCGGGCACATTCCTCCACATGATCTCCAGACATGGTTTTAGAAGGATTTTCGAGAAGTAGAAGGGTTTTCTTTTAAGAATCGGAAGGAGATGCAAAATTCAGGGACTTTTGGGAAATAAGGGAGATGTATTGAAAACTAAATCCTAATATGTTCTAAGGTTAGCAAAGTTAAAGGATTTCGCCAGAAAGTTACCTTGAGTTTTCTGGAAAAACTTGGAAGAAAGTTGTGAATGCTCTGAAATTGGTTTCGCAAGGAGTTTTTTCGCAAATGTATGCTCTGAAGATTTGTTCGCGTAAAAGTGGGTATGGATGCAAAATCCCTTATTATAGGGATGGGAGCGGTACGTTTCTGGCAAGTAATTTGAAATTGCAATCATTTCCCACCTAGGAAACCGTTCACTTTATTGAACCGTCACGTACTTCCCAAGAATCACGTGCCCCACACGCATCAGCATTTAATGCATAGGCGTTTCAAGCGGTCAAAAGAAAGGACCACATTTAATGCATAGACGTTTCAAGCTGTCAGAAGAAAAGACCGCATTTATGGCGCAATCAGAAAGATAATTGCCCAACACGCCATGCCTTGTACAAGCGCAGCGCTCGATGGAGTACATTGGTAAAATTCTACAGCCCTTATCACCAAGGACTACAGAATTGGGGGGCAAAATGATAGGGCCAAAACACGCTCGTCCCGCGTTTGGACACGTGGCGCCTCAAGATAGTAACACCTGTCCTCCTGTGGTTAAGGCAGTCATTCACGAGCGCACAAACCCCCCGATCATCAAAGTTTCACAAGGACGCGTGCCATCTATGCTACGCACCCACGCGCTAAGCGTTGCCGCTCTCTAATGAGCGCACCCAGCCATACTAGGTTAAGCTCCAAAACTATCAAGGAAGCTCTCTTCGAGCGCTACTCCCCCTCAGGGAAGCTTCCACTCCCCCACATTGCATGAGCCTTGGCCTTCATCCCTTAAGGGATCTTCTGGCCTCCAAGGCCGTTGGTTGACACGGACGTCCTCTCAGGCCCTCGTTACCAACCCCCTAAAACGGCTCTCTGGCACCCCGTACATGTCCGCGCACCTGCCACGTGTAAGGGCGACATTAGGGCAGAACCACAAAGGGGTAAATTACCAAAGGGTCCCTTTGGTACCTGACCCACAACTATAAATAGGAGTCGTCATCTCTATCCCGGTGAGTAATCTCCATTACTGCTATTTCATACTTCACATACTCTATCTTTCAGATCATCATCTGACTTGAGCGTCGGAGAGCCAAACTGGGAATCACCCCCCAGTTTCCCCAGCTTGGCCGTTTGACTTCTGCTTCTTTTGGTGTTTGTCCTAGAAGGTTGAACCTACCCTCTTCTCTGGCGATCATCATCGGTTTCCCCATCTTTAAAACAAATTCTAAAGTGATTGGATTATGTACCCCATATTCAGACCCATCATTAATAATTAATAATTATACACATGTAATCGAACTTTGGATAAGTACTTCAATCAATGTAGACGTTCGTGTTTTTTCAATTGAAATCGAATTTCTACTTCATATATAGTATATTTTTGCCACATCAATTTTTTC
This sequence comes from Lantana camara, assembly GCA_037501455.1. Lineage (NCBI taxonomy): Eukaryota > Viridiplantae > Streptophyta > Magnoliopsida > Lamiales > Verbenaceae > Lantana > Lantana camara. Next base: position 19,151,433 of record CM074855.1, on the reverse strand, counting down.
TTATTTTTATCATGAATAAATAAAATTTGATGTTATTAAATTGATACTTTAAAGTATGATTTCTTTATTTTATTTTTTTTTTTTGAGGAAAATTCCCTCGGAATTCCCTCGGAATTTGTAATACCAATTTTTAATATTGAAGACAATATAATGATTTGTTGAATTTAATTACGATCCACGATAATTATATGCATTATTACTGAATTTAATACGCTAATGATAATTATTATATTAATAATTAGTAATTATACACATGTAATCGAACTTTGGATAAGTATTTCATACGAAATCAATGTAGATGTTCGTGTTTTTTCAATTGAAATCGAATTTCTACTTCATATGTAGTAGATTTGTCACATCAATTTTTTCTTATTTTTATCATGAATAAATAAAATTTGATGTTATTAAATTGATATTTTAAAGTATGATTTTTTTTTTTTTTTGTTATTTTATTTTGTGCAAAATTCCGAGGGATTTCTCCAATTCCCTCGAAAATCCCTCAGAATTCCCTCGAAATTTGTCATACCTGACGGGGTCAAAATACGCTCGTCCCACGTTTGGATACGTGGCAACTCAAGATAACGACACCTGTCCTCTTATGAATAAGGTAATTATACACGAGCGCTCAGACCCCTCAAGCGTCAGCGTCCCTCAAGGACACGTGTCAACTCTGCTACGTGTGCACGTGAGCAACATCGCCACTCTTTAACGAGCGCGATTCATATTACATGGCTAAGGCTCCAACCAGTTAAGAAAGCCCTCTTCGAGCGCTACACTCATTCAGGGAAACTTTCACTCCCCCTCATTTTATGAGCCTTGGCCTTCATCCCCTAGCCAATTCCTTGGTCTCCAAGGCTCTTGGTTGGCACGAGCGTGCTCTTAAGCCCTCGTTACCAACCCCTAGAACGGCTCTCTGACACCCCGTACATGCCCGCGCACCTGCCACTGTTGCCAACACTAACTTCTACCAACTTTTGCAGAAGATTCCTCCAAGGTTTCTCTCTCGCAACGCCACGTGTTAGGGCAACATTCGGCCCGGACCACACGGTGCAAATGACCGAAGGGTCCCTGACCCTCAACTATAAATACGCGAGTTCATCTCCTTCACTGTAAGCAACCTCCATTACTGCAACTCCATACTTAGCATATTCTCTCTTTCAGATCTTCATCTGACTTGAGCATCGGAGAGCCAAACTGGGAATCACCCCCAGTTCCCCCAGCTTGGCCTTCTGACTTTGTCTTTGTGTTTGTCCTAGCAGGTAGAACCCCCATCTTTCCCGGCGAACATCAACTGGTTTCCTCACCTAAACAAATTCTAAAGTGATTGGACTCTGTACCCCCTATTCAGACACATCATTTTTGGCGCCGTCTGTGGGAAACCAACTCTCAGCTCATTTCTCTCTTTCTGCTAGTTGAAAAATAAACACCCGATATCTTCTCAACCATAGTAACTACAAGGTCAGGAGCTGCGGGAGGAGGAGAGGATATTCCCCATGATGCCAATACCACCACCATCCCGTCCGGCACAGTTGGTGGAGCGCCACCGGTCGGAGGAGTGCCTCCGCCGACGGATCCTATGATTCCGCCACTGGCACCACCCGTTTCTAGCACCATCGGAGGTGCTTCCCTCCCCACTCTTCCACAGCCTCCCCAGAACCAGTGGGTTCGTCCCCATGCTAATCCGGGAGGGCAACACTATATGATGCCGTCGTCAGGATACACGCTTACCCCCACCGTCGTGATGCCGCAGATTCAGCCCTACCATGCCAGCCAGATCCAGCTCCCGGTGGTGATCCTCAGGGAGATTGAAGGGGTGGAGTTACCCCCTCTAACCCCCCCAGCAGCTGAGGGCTCTTTACGCCCAGTGTGAGGTTCAGGCGGCCCAGGGGGAATGGGAGAGATTTCATTCCATGTATTTTCCCTCTGGGCAGGCCACTCAAGCTACCCCCCTTTTGGACGGACTGCAGACCTATCCGCTTAGGGAGGCTCAGGCCGTCCTAAGGGCTCAACCACCTCCCTCGCCCGCCAGAGAGACGCTCAGCCAAGGCGAAAATGAGCGTCCCCGCATAGACAGGGGCAGAGAGCCCATGGAAAGAGTCAACGAGGATGAGGGAGACTCTCGTGCCTCCAAAAGGGCCTCCCGAGCCACAAAACAGGGGGATAAAGAAGGAGATGGAAACCTAACCTCCTCGCGGTTGTGCAAGACCAGCTGCAGGGGATAAAGGATATGGTTGGACAGCTCTCTCGAGCGCGGTCTTAGATCTCCCACAGCAGGGATGAACCAGTCGATGCCAGAGACGCTCATCCCAAAGACCGACAGCCACGGGTCCCCCACCGCAAGGAGCAGGAAGAGAACTTTTGCACGTACGAATATCATCCACTGGCGAGGGGCTCCCCTCTCGTGGAAGAAGTTTTAATGGCCCAAGCAGGAATGGCCAAAATCCCCACTTCCGTCAACCGCTATGATGGGACAACAGATCCAGCGGAACACCTGGATCATTTCTTACACTTGATGCACTTGTACGAGCATTCGAGCCACTACTGGGCCAAAGTCTTTGTCACTTCCCTAGTAGGAATGGCTCAGGAATGGTATAAGTGGTTGCCGCCACAGTCAATACACTCATATGAGGAGTTGGCCAACGCTTTCCTAAACCACTTCAACTCTTTGAAGGCCCCTGTCACTACGCCCACAACACTTTACAATATAGTGCATGGCAAGAATGAATCTCTTCCCTCGTTCTTCGCCCGCTTTAACAAGGAGATATTGCAAGTGGAGAGGCCTTTCATGGATTTCTTGATCCCGGTGCTCTTTAAGGCTGTGGATCACAAACAGTACGTGAGTAAGAAGTTTGCCGATGCCATTGTAGAAAGAAGGCCAGGATCCCTCATGGCCTTGAGAGAGGTTGCCGAGCCGTTTTTCGCGCTCGAGGATATGTATGGGATGAATGGGCCCCGGCATCACAGCCCCGTAAGACACGAGTGTCACCAAGAGCGGGGCCGAGAAGATGTTATCAGGAAGGAGCGCAAGAAATCGCCCTCGGCCCCTCGTCGTTTCGAGCGCATCCCACTTACAAGGCCGAACTCAGAAGTTTACAACCTTTCCAACAAAAAACTCTTCAAGAGACCCGTCAAAATGAAGGAGACGGAGGCATTGAGGCGCTCGAACAAATACTGTGCTTTCCACAAGCAAATGGGGCACGATACAGATGAATGCCGCCAACTGGAGGAGGAAATTCAGAGGCTCGTAGCGGGGGGCCATTTAAAGGAATTTGTGAAAATTTTGGAGCACTATGATGAGCGTTGTCATGATCGTTCGAGGGAGAGGAGGAGGAGCCCGTCACGTTTAAGGAGCCCGCGAGGGAGAGGCCCTCCTGAGAGCAGCCATCGCAACAAAGGAAAGGCTCCTGAGCAAGAGAATGCCCCTTTCGCAATCATCAACATGATCGCAGGAGGTTCCTCTGGAGGAGATTCCAATGCTTCCCGACGACGATATATTCGTAGTTACAATCAGTGCCCCTCAGTGCCCAAATCAGTTTATGCCATCCGAGAGGCCAAAGATCAGCGCTCGAAAGAAAATGATATAATAGGATTTACTGATAGTGATTTGGAACATATTGTAACACCCCATGGGGTCAGTGAAATCGCTGACTGCCCCATGGTGGTTAGCTTGGATGTCCACAATCACGTTGTAAAGAGGGTGTTAGTGGATAGTGGAAGCTCTGTAAATGTTTTGCTCTACACCACGTTCCAAAAGATGAATGTTACCAACATCCCTCTCGAACCCCTCAAAACAGCCCTCATTGGCTTTGGAGGTTCGGAGGTCGTCCCACGAGGGCAAATTCGCTTGGCCACTTCATTCGGCCAAGCCCTACAGCACAAAACGCTCATGGTCACCTATGCGGTAGTGGAGATTGATATCCGATATAACATCATAATCGGGAGGCCGGCTCTCGTGGATTTCAAAGCAATTATCTCCACTTACCACTAGAAAATCAAATTCCCCACCCCCGAGGGTGTCGGAGAAGTCTTATGCAATGTACGAGAGGCCTGGGAATGCTACATGCTATCCCTCAGAAAGCCTAAAGCAGAGAAACCCTTTCAGATTGGGTCCACCAAGAAATCCGTTGATTTCCCCAATTTGGACGAGGATGGTCCCGTGCCCAAGAGGATCAAGTTGAACAAGAAAAAGAACAAGAAGAAGGATCCCAACGCCAAGGGCTCCCTCGAAAATGCTCCGCCGGGGACAGTAGAAGAATCCTCCTCTGAGGGGGATGAGCGTGAGGGTGACGAGCCCCCTTAATGATGGATGTTTGACAGGAAAGAAAAAGGCGCTTGAGCTTCCCCGCCCAGAAGTGAGGATTGAGCCCTCAGAGAAATTCCTTACTATTGAGCTAGAACCAGGGAACAAGGATAAAACTACTCAGATTGGGTCCAACCTCTCTGGACCCTCGCAGATTATGATGATTAACTTTCTCAGAGAAAACATTGACATTTTTGCATGGAAAGCATCTGACCTTACAGGGATTGACCCGAGCGTCATAGTCCACAGACTCAATGTGGATCCCTCGTTTAAACCCATAAAGCAGAAGAAACGGGATGTACATGGTTTTCGGAAGAAAGTCATTGAGGAAGAAGTTAACAAGCTTTTAGAGGCCCAGTACATTGAGCCCATCTTGTACCCAGAGTGGCTGTGTAACCTGGTATTGGTGCCCAAGAGCGCAAATAAATGGCGCATGTGCAATGACTTTACTGATCTTAACAAGGCTTGCCCTAAGGATCCATACCCATTGCCCCGGATAGACCAATTGGTGGATTCGACCGCCGGATGCGAACTCATGAGCATGATGGACGCCTTTCAGGGGTACTATCAAATCTTTATACCCCCAGAGGATTGTTAGGAATAGTGCCCTAGAAAGCCGATTCGACGTAATCTGCTTTGGGACTTTTCTTGTATCACAGACAATCTTTGAATAATATACGATTGATCATAGGCAAACACTTCTTTATATGCCAATACGTGTTTTGAGTGTTTCCATTATGTGTGCATGTATGAGAACTCCCCTAATCCTGATGACTTTAGGACTCTACAATTTAGGTGAAATGGTTCATGAAACGAGCCCTATATCACATAAGTCATGATTAGTAAAATACTCCAAGCCGATGAGTCCTACAGACAGTGGGAGTGTCAACCTGACTCCTCTAAGGCTTGCTTGTGGGATCACGCCCTTAAGAAGGACCACCTTGTTTCATGGAGGTGCAAAGTGTATAGTTGATACGTGCGTGATACATGAGGGTGCTTACTTTAATAAGTAAGTTCACTGAGGTGCCCCGTGTGAGAACATTCCTAAATGGGAAAGGAAGTTTCTATTTCAGGAAATGGAAACTTCCGGATTAGGAAATATCTCACGAGTCATTGATGTGATTAATTGATCCTTAGACTTGAGGTTCCTTGTCACTTTATGAATTAACTCTGTAGTCTTTGGTATAAGCTTTAAAGGGTGTCGCCTTAGACAACTGATTCAAGGCTTATGCTGGGGCTGCACAAGTGATTCATGAAAGTGAATGAGAATCCAGAAAGGACCTACACTTGCATATGCAAGGTGATCTCTTATTGTGTAAGTCATTCATATGCCATATGGAGTCCTTGGCCAAGGCAGTAGATCAAGACATCAAGAAAAGGGTTTCTTGGATTGAGATCAAATGGATATGAAATGCACTTAGCTTTAAGACCGGATTATTAGGGTTCTGATTATTCCCTTGCCCTAGATCTTGGTTGAGAGATAGTAAGTAGGAGGATTGTATCTCACATGAATCAATGACTTAAAGGTTCTGTCGAATCCGAATATTCCAATTCAGCTAGGGGTTAAACACCTGTTGCTAGACTATGGTCGTTTAATCTGTGGACTGATTAATTAATTAGTGAATTAATTAATTAGGGTCACTGCTAATTGAATTGAGAACCTAGAGGGTCACACACAACAACTTGGTTACATGAGTTGAGGCTTTAAAATGATTAAACGAGTTAATCAAGCCTAGAGGGTTCCACACGTGTGAAACCACACGTGTGGGTCACGTGACTGGACACGTGTCATTGTGACACGTGTGCCACACGTGATTGTTTAATAATATATTAAATAATTAATTTGTTAATTATTTAATAGACTTTGGTTTAATTTTGAATTAAAAAGAAAGTCTTATTTTGGAGAAAATAATCTAGTTAATTAATTATGAATTAATTAATTAGATAAAATAAGTTATTTATTTTAAATAAATAAAGTATAAAATTATCCAAAAATAGTTTGGATATTTTTAGCTCTCTTGAAAGTTGATTTGAATTAGAATTCAAAGTCAAAGTTGGAAAATACTTGATGATCAAGTAAATAGGAGAGAGAGGGACCAAATCCTTGCCCAACAAGGACTAGGTTCGGCGTCCCTCCCCTTTGCCTATATATAGGGGAGCTCATGCTCCCCTTTGGAGCTAATGAAATTCTTTTGGTTCATGTATTGAACACCATCCTTTCTCCAAGATAAACGAAACCCTAGGTTAAGCCTAAACACTAACTAGAGAACTAGCATCCTTACTAGTTAGATTGTAGCCAAGTTGGTGGACTATCTCTAGAGAGCTTCAAGTTAGAAGTTTTGAAGATTCGAGCTTTACCAAAAAGTGGGGATCAAGCAAAACGATCAGAAGGGATGATGTAACGATTTTGAACCCGACGTGAAGCGAATGAAAAAATCGAACCAAAGAAGATGGCGAAAACCGTTCGTCCATATCCTGAAGGATGAATTTTTTCACGAGGGTTTTGTGACTGACAGTTTTCTACTTTCGCAAAACTGGTTTTCGAAGGGAGTTTCAATCCTTCTTTTCTCGTTTCATGTTTCTTTCTTTATGTTATATTGTTAAGAACATCTCTAACATGAATTGAATCTAGGTTGGTGTGGATTGCTATCCCGACAATGGATTCTGAAGTAGAAAGAGACTTTCGAGGGACGGGTTGTCAAGCCGCGAGAAGAGCGTTCTTGGGTGGCTTGAAACGCTTCAAGAAAGAATAAAAGAAAAGTAAGTTTTCTATCTTTACGAATTTGGATACACGATTGCGAGTTCAAGATCCTTTTGTTGGAAAAAATTTTAAATTCCGCTGCTTTCTAATTCGTGTTTTCCAACAAATGGTATCAGAGCCACCTCGTTAATCATGTTTCTGATTCGTCTCAATTATTCTGAATTTGGTAGAAATTCTTAGGCTTGATGCGATTGAGTATTTGTAATTGTTTTAGAAAGCCTGAATTACGAAACTGTATTTTTTCCTGAAAGTTTCTGAAAATTGGTTTTTGCAAAATTTAATTTTTGAAAACTATTTTAGATTTGAAACTGTATAAACTGTTTTTGGATTTCTTGGATTGGTTTTGCTTTTGAACGAAAACACGAAACGAAAATACGGAATACGACGAACACGCGGAACCCCGCACGCGATGGAGTCGCGCGCGCGGGCTTCGCGCAGCACCGCCCGCCTGTCCTAGGCGCGCGCAGGCCATGCGCCTACTCCCTCCCGCAACCGCGCGGGAGGTGTTCCGGGAGCGCCTAGGCACCCCGCCCAGGACTGCCGACGCTGTCCCGCCCAGGCTGGGCAACGATCCCGCAAGGCGTGCGGGATCAGTCGCCCAGCCCGCCCGCACACGCCCGGAAGGGACACGCCCAGCAGGCGCGCAAGCATGTGCGCGACTGTCGCGCGCGCGCCCGCGCGCTTGCAACTGGTGTGACCCTTTTTCGCGTACGGGCCCCGTTTTCGTGATCCGGCTTTTTCGTGTTTCGTGCAATCCAGTCCCAATTTTTATTTTAATTTTAAAAATTTTATTTTTGAATATTTATTTTTAATTTTTGAATAAAACTTAAAATTGGGATTTTTGAGAAATTGAAACGGTTTATATTTTGGGAAAATACAATCTTTGGTAAAATTATTAATTTTCAGAAATTAATTGGAATTTTATTTGTTTTGGTAATTTGGGATTTATTGAAAACTTTTATAAATAAGACTCGCATCAAGTCGTGTTTTAAGTCATTAGGACTTGAAACGAGAATTTTAATTTATTGGCTAAATTTAAATTCTCGCTAAAGCATGTTAGGTGATCATGGGGTTAGATCTATGTATGGTTTTAATTTATGCACATGGATGGTTTAAATTGGGGTTGGAGCCCTATAGTTGCGTTTTTCAATTGAGGTTGGAGCCTCACTTATGTGCGTACTGTTATGTGATTTATTATGTGGCTTTCCATATTACTGTTTTTGAGGCCGGGGTATGCCCCGTGTAATTGTCTAAGGCCAATATGAAGATTGAGCCTTATTACTTTATGTCTTTTTCTTTTTATTGTAATTTGAGAGTAGAGATAGGTGGTGAGGTTTTATTTTCATTTTGGAGACTATGCACCCATGGAGTAAGATGGACCACATTCAAGTAACAAGGAGGCCATAAGTGAAGACCCCTCAAAATGTTAGGGAGGGGAATCTCAATTGTTAAATGTAATAGAGATAGGGCTCGTATTTTGTTACCGCTTTCCCTTATGTGATTTAAACTGTTTATGTGGCATGCATGTTAGAACTTGTGATTGTGGAGTGGCTCCCACATATCACGCATAAGATAGGTAGAACCCATGATCATTACATGTTAGTATCATGCTAGGACATGTTATCTGTTTATGTGCTTGTTTGAAATGCATTTAAGTGTACTTGCATTAATCAAGACTAATAAAATTGGATAACATATATGTTGGTGAGGTCGAACCGAACAACTCTTCGGTTGATTCGAAAATTCCCATTAAATATTAAGCTCATTTCGAATAATAGGTATTTAATTCGAGATGCAAATTTTGAATTAAATTCCTAGCATTCCATCAATAGGTTTTAAGTTTAGTAAGTAAAGCTAGTTATTGTCCGCGAGTCGTGGGATAGCTAGTGGAGCTTATTAGTTCTTAGTTACCTAATTGATCATTTTAAATGATCAATATTTCGTGGTTAATTTTGGCAAGGGCGATGTCCGCGAGTCGTGGGTCGTTCGAACTAAGTTTTGATCATGATCTTATGATTGATGGGTCTAGCTTAAACGCCTAAGTAAATATGGATGTCGCACGAGTCGTGGGTCCATATTGAAAGATAGGTGATGCAAAAACAATTACTAAGAGTTCTAAAGGTGTTAGAATTGGTAAGTTGTACCTACCTAGGATTTTGCTTAGAATGTCCGCGAGTCGTGGGTTCGAGGTAAAATGCTTAGGATCTTAGTACCCATTGGGAAACGTGTTCCTCTTAGATCTTTGGGAATTATAGATCTTTGAAAAACAGTGGGAGCTACATTAGATTAAAGACCTTATCTTTTGTATATCGTTATAATTCAGCATGCCCACATTTTCTCTGCTTAGCATTTAGGTTGTAGTTCTGTGATTCTCTACAATATGAAATGCAAACCCATTCGTATCCATCCTTAAGTCAAATAAGTTGACTAAGTCCTGACTAACTCCAAATGGCTTCGGATCCTAAAATCCATTCTAGAACCCGACTAGAGAAAGGCATTCTCTAAAGGGCGAAGTTTTCAATTGTGAAAAGTCGACCCGGGCCAAAAGAGAAGCAATCTGAGGTGAATGGATTTTTCCAAACCACTTAAAAGCAATTGAACCACCTCATAAAAACGTTACAAGGTATAACATTATGGAATTATTCAATATTCCAAATGAGGAAACAAGTGGTCACGAACAAGGTCTAAAGATCTTGTTTGAAGATCTTATGGTCTCGGTCATCAACTGAGAAAAGAGTTCTCAATGCACTGATTGCTTACATTGCTTCGACTATCAATCAAACCCTTTATGCTCAACTAGAATGATGCTAATGTAGCATAGTTAATCATTTAAGTTGATAATGGTTGAGAGCATCCTTAAGAAGGAATAAAAGGTTGAGATGGTTAATTCTTCTTCTAAAACTCCCTAAGTTAAAGGCTTGAAGGCCTAAAGAAGAAGAAACCATTAAGAGCCCAATGGAGGGGCATGTAAAGGGTACGCCCAAAAGACACTAGAGATCAAATAGGATGTTTGCTTCTATGGTAGCAAATAAGGACTTTGAAAGGGAACTGCAAAGAGTATGAGTACTTTGAAATGTTACCTCGTTTAGTAATTCTACTAGGAATAGAATTTACTAGTCTTAAGTCAATTCTGCATAAGCCGTTGTGTAAAGACTCAAGGCACTAATGTTCTGAACATACAACGAGATAACAAAAGTAAGTGAGATGACAAAGCTTCGAATTACTTTGGAACGTTGAGATATAAAAGGATTAGCAAGTCAGACACCTTAGGATCATTCTATGAAAATGAACCTATAGTGTTGACTTCCTGTTAATCCTGTCATGAGGGAAGCCTTCCTGAATCCCATTTATAAGAAACGTGGAACGTTCCAAAATTATAGTGGATTTCGATCCATGCTGATGAGTGTAAGATGCTTAATGTAAGCACTAGATACAATCGTCAGTTTAATCATTATGAATGAATGTACTTGTTAAAGTACAAATTCGAAACTTATATGAAATTCTTAGAATTTCGAAAGGAGGTTAGGAACCGAAGTAGTCATAAGTTATAGGTAAATCGATATGATCGAGATAGCCAATATCTTAGCAACTAATTCCTTACTCATCTTAGAGATAATAGGATTATCTCTCAGTAAACTAATTCGAGAACACCTTAGTGTTTCTGAATGAGGGAATGAAACCTTATAGGATATGGTTCATTCCATAGCAAGCTTTACTGACTTATAATCATTCTAGGAATAAACTCCTAGAATATGCAGTTAGAGATTTTGAATTTAGTACCTTCCAAAATCAGTCCTTCAGTTGCACTATGCAAAGTGGCATACTAAATTCCCTAATTATTCTTATCCAAGAATTCAATGGAATCCTCTTACTTGAAGAGGATAGTGGGAGATAAGCTTGAAATGAGTTCAAGTTTATACAATGATATTGGATATCAGTTTTGCGATTCCCTTGTACAAAGGTTGTTTGTCTCAAAGGAATGTACCTTTCTTAAGGAATCGTTCCTATAGAAGAAGAAAGGCAAGCAAGCAGACCTCAAAGAAATTTGAGGAAAAATATTCATGCCACATATAGAAGAAACGAGCCCATCTGATAAAACTTAGCCAAATTTTAGAGTATGTACACGTGTGAAACCCTTCTCTTAAGATGCGTTTAGAACGCGTTCCTAGATAGCCAAGGAATTACTTGAAGAGGAGACACTGTCAGATTTGGAATCTGAGTAGTGTAAGCAAGCCTTGAAATCCAATATGGATTCCATATACTTAAACCGAGTTTTGACCTTGGTTGATCCACCTGATAGGATCAAGCTCCTAGAGCTTCGAGTAAATGGAAAGCATTACAACCTTCTTGACGGTTGAAATGCAAAAGTCCATTTGGGTTGTGTTTACCATATCCTCATATTCTGACTATGAGATATGATAAATGAATAAGAGAACTATCTTGTTCAATATGAGATTGAAAGAGACTGAAATAAGGTATTTCTATAAATCTCATATTCAGTGGGAGTATGCATAAGGTATGCAAATCCCTAAAGTCAATCTGTGGATTGATAAAGGCTTCTAGGATTAGACAATTCGATTCCATAGGATAGTCAAATCGTTTGACACAGATGGAAGTCGAATAAGTCTCATAGTGTACATAGGAAAGTTAGTGATGTAAGAGTCAATTTTTGGTTCTTTAGAAAACGACATCCTTCTCATTAGGAATGTCAAGGACGACGTGAAAGTTACCAATTCTTGTTTAAGAAACAATTTGACATGAAAGATCTTAGTGATTATCCTATATTCTCGACATTCAGATCTATAGAAGATAGATCTAAGAGAATAAAAGGATTATCACAAAATGAGTACATAACCACGGTACTAAAAGGAGTTTAGTATGGACAATGGAACATCTCTTTTGAAGAGTATGTGTCCTAAGATAACTTTGAGAAAGTTAGAATGTCCAAAATCCCTTTAAGTGAAAGGGTGCATAATGTATGAAAAGTTATGTACTAAATTAGATATGGCGCAACACTAAGCGTAGTAGGCCGAATCTAATATGACCTCAGAGAAGGTCATTAGATCTCTGTAAAGGATGTCCTCAGAGTACTTGAGAAGAAATGAGGATATGTATTAGTTTACAGAGCCCAACAGATCTTATTGTTAGAAGGATATTTGATGTAACCGTTCATCAAACATAGATGATTATGAAATCATTGAAAGGATACAACTTCTACCAGAATGGTAATGCAATGTGTTGGAAAGGGGTTCCAAGGACGGACATTGCAAAACTCAACTATCGTAGTTGAGAACTTAGTCGTATTATATAACACTAAGTTAAGTGTTTGGGTAAGAAACTCCATCTAACTTGTTAGATGAAGTTCCTAGCATTAAAACAACTCCTTGATCATATTGTATGATAAAAAGGATGGTTGCTCAAGTAAGAGGACCAAGACCTCACCAAGAGACTGAACACGTGATTACGAATCACTTTATAAGGAAAAGGTGTTTCCTAAGAGATGTGTAAACAAGAGGGTCACATCAGCAGAGAATATAGCAGATCCACTTTGGAAACGCCCAAAGTCAATAGGGTCTCTAAGTGCATCTTGAGAAGATGGGACTTAGAGTACCTAAATGGCTTTTACGGGCAAGTGGGAGATTGTTAGGAATAGTGCCCTAGAAAGCCGATTCGACGTAATCTGCTTTGGGACTTTTCTTGTATCACAGACAATCTTTGAATAATATACGATTGATCATAGGCAAACACTTCTTTATATGCCAATACGTGTTTTGAGTGTTTCCATTATGTGTGCATGTATGAGAACTCCCCTAATCCTGATGACTTTAGGACTCTACAATTTAGGTGAAATGGTTCATGAAACGAGCCCTATATCACATAAGTCATGATTAGTAAAATACTCCAAGCCGATGAGTCCTACAGACAGTGGGAGTGTCAACCTGACTCCTCTAAGGCTTGCTTGTGGGATCACGCCCTTAAGAAGGACCACCTTGTTTCATGGAGGTGCAAAGTGTATAGTTGATACGTGCGTGATACATGAGGGTGCTTACTTTAATAAGTAAGTTCACTGAGGTGCCCCGTGTGAGAACATTCCTAAATGGGAAAGGAAGTTTCTATTTCAGGAAATGGAAACTTCCAGATTAGGAAATATCTCACGAGTCATTGATGTGATTAATTGATCCTTAGACTTGAGGTTCCTTGTCACTTTATGAATTAACTCTGTAGTCTTTGGTATAAGCTTTAAAGGGTGTCGCCTTAGACAACTGATTCAAGGCTTATGCTGGGGCTGCACAAGTGATTCATGAAAGTGAATGAGAATCCAGAAAGGACCTACACTTGCATATGCAAGGTGATCTCTTATTGTGTAAGTCATTCATATGCCATATGGAGTCCTTGGCCAAGGCAGTAGATCAAGACATCAAGAAAAGGGTTTCTTGGATTGAGATCAAATGGATATGAAATGCACTTAGCTTTAAGACCGGATTATTAGGGTTCTGATTATTCCCTTGCCCTAGATCTTGGTTGAGAGATAGTAAGTAGGAGGATTGTATCTCACATGAATCAATGACTTAAAGGTTCTGTCGAATCCGAATATTCCAATTCAGCTAGGGGTTAAACACCTGTTGCTAGACTATGGTCGTTTAATCTGTGGACTGATTAATTAATTAGTGAATTAATTAATTAGGGTCACTGCTAATTGAATTGAGAACCTAGAGGGTCACACACAACAACTTGGTTACATGAGTTGAGGCTTTAAAATGATTAAACGAGTTAATCAAGCCTAGAGGGTTCCACACGTGTGAAACCACACGTGTGGGTCACGTGACTGGACACGTGTCATTGTGACACGTGTGCCACACGTGATTGTTTCATAATATATTAAATAATTAATTTGTTAATTATTTAATAGACTTTGGTTTAATTTTGAATTAAAAAGAAAGTCTTATTTTGGAGAAAATAATCTAGTTAATTAATTATGAATTAATTAAATAGATAAAATAAGTTATTTATTTTAAATAAATAAAGTATAAAATTATCCAAAAATAGTTTGGATATTTTTAGCTCTCTTGAAAGTTGATTTGAATTAGAATTCAAAGTCAAAGTTGGAAAATACTTGATGATCAAGTAAATAGGAGAGAGAGGGACCAAATCCTTGCCCAACAAGGACTAGGTTCGGCGTCCCTCCCCTTTGCCTATATATAGGGGAGCTCATGCTCCCCTTTGGAGCTAATGAAATTCTTTTGGTTCATGTATTGAACACCATCCTTTCTCCAAGATAAACGAAACCCTAGGTTAAGCCTAAACACTAACTAGAGAACTAGCATCCTTACTAGTTAGATTGTAGCCAAGTTGGTGGACTATCTCTAGAGAGCTTCAAGTTAGAAGTTTTGAAGATTCGAGCTTTACCAAAAAGTGGGGATCAAGCAAAACGATCAGAAGGGATGATGTAACGATTCTGAACCCGACGTGAAGCGAATGAAAAAATCGAACCAAAGAAGATGGCGAAAACCGTTCGTCCATATCCTGAAGGATGAATTTTTTCACGAGGGTTTTGTGACTGGCAGTTTTCTACTTTCGCAAAACTGGTTTTCGAAGGGAGTTTCAATCCTTCTTTTCTCGTTTCATGTTTCTTTCTTTATGTTATATTGTTAAGAACATCTCTAACATGAATTGAATCTAGGTTGGTGTGGATTGCTATCCCGACAATGGATTCTGAAGTAGAAAGAGACTTTCGAGGGACGGGTTGTCAAGCCGCGAGAAGAGCGTTCTTGGGTGGCTTGAAACGCTTCAAGAAAGAATAAAAGAAAAGTAAGTTTTCTATCTTTACGAATTTGGATACACGATTGCGAGTTCAAGATCCTTTTGTTGGAAAAAATTTTAAATTCCGCTGCTTTCTGATTCGTGTTTTCCAACAAATGGTATCAGAGCCACCTCGTTAATCGTGTTTCTGATTCGTCTCAATTATTCTGAATTTGGTAGAAATTCTTAGGCTTGATGCGATTGAGTATTTGTAATGGTTTTAGAAAGCCTGAATTACGAAACTGTATTTTTTCCTGAAAGTTTCTGAAAATTGGTTTTTGCAAAATTTAATTTTTGAAAACTATTTTAGATTTGAAACTGTATAAACTGTTTTTGGATTTCTTGGATTGGTTTTGCTTTTGAACGAAAACACGAAACGAAAATACGGAATACGACGAACACGCGAAACCCCGCACGCGATGGAGTCGCGCGCGCGGGCTTCGCGCAGCACCGCCCGCCTGTCCTAGGCGCGCGCAGGCCATGCGCCTACTCCCTCCCGCAACCGCGCGGGAGGTGTTCCGGGAGCGCCTAGGCACCCCGCCCAGGACTGCCGACGCTGTCCCGCCCAGGCTGGGCAATGATCCCGCAAGGCGTGCGGGATCAGTCGCCCAGCCCGCCCGCACACGCCCGGAAGGGACACGTCCAGCAGGCGCGCAAGCATGTGCGCGCCTGTCGCGCGCGCGCCCGCGCGCTTGCAACTGGCGTGACCCTTTTTCGCGTACGGGCCCCGTTTTCGTGATCCGGCTTTTTCGTGTTTCGTGCAATCCAGTCCCAATTTTTATTTTAATTTTAAAAATTTTATTTTTGAATATTTATTTTTAATTTTTGAATAAAACTTAAAATTGGGATTTTTGAGAAATTGAAACGGTTTATATTTTGGGAAAATACAATCTTTGGTAAAATTATTAATTTTCAGAAATTAATTGGAATTTTATTTGTTTTGGTAATTTGGGATTTATTGAAAACTTTTATAAATAAGACTCGCATCAAGTCGTGTTTTAAGTCATTAGGACTTGAAACGAGAATTTTAATTTATTGGCTAAATTTAAATTCTCGCTAAAGCATGTTAGGTGATCATGGGGTTAGATCTATGTATGGTTTTAATTTATGCACATGGATGGTTTAAATTGGGGTTGGAGCCCTATAGTTGCGTTTTTCAATTGAGGTTGGAGCCTCACTTATGTGCGTACTGTTATGTGATTTATTATGTGGCTTTCCATATTACTGTTTTTGAGGCCGGGGTATGCCCCGTGTAATTGTCTAAGGCCAATATGAAGATTGAGCCTTATTACTTTATGTCTTTTTCTTTTTATTGTAATTTGAGAGTAGAGATAGGTGGTGAGGTTTTATTTTCATTTTGGAGACTATGCACCCATGGAGTAAGATGGACCACATTCAAGTAACAAGGAGGCCATAAGTGAAGACCCCTCAAAATGTTAGGGAGGGGAATCTCAATTGTTAAATGTAATAGAGATAGGGCTCGTATTTTGTTACCGCTTTCCCTTATGTGATTTAAACTGTTTATGTGGCATGCATGTTAGAACTTGTGATTGTGGAGTGGCTCCCACATATCACGCATAAGATAGGTAGAACCCATGATCATTACATGTTAGTATCATGCTAGGACATGTTATCTGTTTATGTGCTTGTTTGAAATGCATTTAAGTGTACTTGCATTAATCAAGACTAATAAAATTGGATAACATATATGTTGGTGAGGTCGAACCGAACAACTCTTCGGTTGATTCGAAAATTCCCATTAAATATTAAGCTCATTTCGAATAATAGGTATTTAATTCGAGATGCAAATTTTGAATTAAATTCCTAGCATTCCATCAATAGGTTTTAAGTTTAGTAAGTAAAGCTAGTTATTGTCCGCGAGTCGTGGGATAGCTAGTGGAGCTTATTAGTTCTTAGTTACCTAATTGATCATTTTAAATGATCAATATTTCGTGGTTAATTTTGGCAAGGGCGATGTCCGCGAGTCGTGGGTCGTTCGAACTAAGTTTTGATCATGATCTTATGATTGATGGGTCTAGCTTAAACGCCTAAGTAAATATGGATGTCGCACGAGTCGTGGGTCCATATTGAAAGATAGGTGATGCAAAAACAATTACTAAGAGTTCTAAAGGTGTTAGAATTGGTAAGTTGTACCTACCTAGGATTTTGCTTAGAATGTCCGCGAGTCGTGGGTTCGAGGTAAAATGCTTAGGATCTTAGTACCCATTGGGAAACGTGTTCCTCTTAGATCTTTGGGAATTATAGATCTTTGAAAAACAGTGGGAGCTACATTAGATTAAAGACCTTATCTTTTGTATATCGTTATAATTCAGCATGCCCACATTTTCTCTGCTTAGCATTTAGGTTGTAGTTCTGTGATTCTCTACAATATGAAATGCAAACCCATTCGTATCCATCCTTAAGTCAAATAAGTTGACTAAGTCCTGACTAACTCTAAATGGCTTCGGATCCTAAAATCCATTCTAGAACCCGACTAGAGAAAGGCATTCTCTAAAGGGCGAAGTTTTCAATTGTGAAAAGTCGACCCGGGCCAAAAGAGAAGCAATCTGAGGTGAATGGATTTTTCCAAACCACTTAAAAGCAATTGAACCACCTCATAAAAACGTTACAAGGTATAACATTATGGAATTATTCAATATTCCAAATGAGGAAACAAGTGCTCACGAACAAGGTCTAAAGATCTTGTTTGAAGATCTTATGGTCTCGGTCATCAACTGAGAAAAGAGTTCTCAATGCACTGATTGCTTACATTGCTTCGACTATCAATCAAACCCTTTATGCTCAACTAGAATGATGCTAATGTAGCATAGTTAATCATTTAAGTTGATAATGGTTGAGAGCATCCTTAAGAAGGAATAAAAGGTTGAGATGGTTAATTCTTCTTCTAAAACTCCCTAAGTTAAAGGCTTGAAGGCCTAAAGAAGAAGAAACCATTAAGAGCCCAATGGAGGGGCATGTAAAGGGTACGCCCAAAAGACACTAGAGATCAAATAGGACGTTTGCTTCTATGGTAGCAAATAATGACTTTGAAAGGGAACTGCAAAGAGTATGAGTACTTTGAAATGTTACCTCGTTTAGTAATTCTACTAGGAATAGAATTTACTAGTCTTAAGTCAATTCTGCATAAGCCGTTGTGCAAAGACTCAAGGCACTAATGTTCTGAACATACAACGAGATAACAAAAGTAAGTGAGATGACAAAGCTTCGAATTACTTTGGAACGTTGAGATATAAAAGGATTAGCAAGTCAGACACCTTAGGATCATTCTATGAAAATGAACCTATAGTGTTGACTTCCTGTTAATCCTGTCATGAGGGAAGCCTTCCTGAATCCCATTTATAAGAAACGTGGAACGTTCCAAAATTATAGTGGATTTCGATCCATGCTGATGAGTGTAAGATGCTTAATGTAAGCACTAGATACAATCGTCAGTTTAATCATTATGAATGAATGTACTTGTTAAAGTACAAATTCGAAACTTATATGAAATTCTTAGAATTTCGAAAGGAGGTTAGGAACCGAAGTAGTCATAAGTTATAGGTAAATCGATATGATCGAGATAGCCAATATCTTAGCAACTAATTCCTTACTCATCTTAGAGATAATAGGATTATCTCTCAGTAAACTAATTCGAGAACACCTTAGTGTTTCTGAATGAGGGAATGAAACCTTATAGGATATGGTCCATTCCATAGCAAGCTTTACTGACTTATAATCATTCTAGGAATAAACTCCTAGAATATGCAGTTAGAGATTTTGAATTTAGTACCTTCCAAAATCAGTCCTTCAGTTGCACTATGCAAAGTGGCATACTAAATTCCCTAATTATTCTTATCCAAGAATTCAATGGAATCCTCTTACTTGAAGAGGATAGTGGGAGATAAGCTTGAAATGAGTTCAAGTTTATACAATGATATTGGATATCAGTTTTGCGATTCCCTTGTACAAAGGTTGTTTGTCTCAAAGGAATGTACCTTTCTTAAGGAATCGTTCCTTTAGAAGAAGAAAGGCAAGCAAGCAGACCTCAAAGAAATTTGAGGAAAAATATTCATGCCACATATAGAAGAAACGAGCCCATCTGATAAAACTTAGCCAAATTTTAGAGTATGTACACGTGTGAAACCCTTCTCTTAAGATGCGTTTAGAACGCGTTCCTAGATAGCCAAGGAATTACTTGAAGAGGAGACACTGTCAGATTTGGAATCTGAGTAGTGTAAGCAAGCCTTGAAATCCAATATGGATTCCATATACTTAAACCGAGTTTTGACCTTGGTTGATCCACCTGATAGGATCAAGCTCCTAGAGCTTCGAGTAAATGGAAAGCATTACAACCTTCTTGACGGTTGAAATGCAAAAGTCCATTTGGGTTGTGTTTACCATATCCTCATATTCTGACTATGAGATATGATAAATGAATAAGAGAACTATCTTGTTCAATATGAGATTGAAAGAGACTGAAATAAGGTATTTCTATAAATCTCATATTCAGTGGGAGTATGCATAAGGTATGCAAATCCCTAAAGTCAATCTGTGGATTGATAAAGGCTTCTAGGATTAGACAATTCGATTCCATAGGATAGTCAAATCGTTTGACACAGATGGAAGTCGAATAAGTCTCAAAGTGTACATAGGAAAGTTAGTGATGTAAGAGTCAATTTTTGGTTCTTTAGAAAACGACATCCTTCTCATTAGGAATGTCAAGGACGACGTGAAAGTTACCAATTCTTGTTTAAGAAACAATTTGACATGAAAGATCTTAGTGATTATCCTATATTCTCGACATTCAGATCTATAGAAGATAGATCTAAGAGAATAAAAGGATTATCACAAAATGAGTACATAACCACGGTACTAAAAGGAGTTTAGTATGGACAATGGAACATCTCTTTTGAAGAGTATGTGTCCTAAGATAACTTTGAGAAAGTTAGAATGTCCAAAATCCCTTTAAGTGAAAGGGTGCATAATGTATGAAAAGTTATGTACTAAATTAGATATGGCGCAACACTAAGCGTAGTAGGCCGAATCTAATATGACCTCAGAGAAGGTCATTAGATCTCTGTAAAGGATGTCCTCAGAGTACTTGAGAAGAAATGAGGATATGTATTAGTTTACAGAGCCCAACAGATCTTATTGTTAGAAGGATATTTGATGTAACCGTTCATCAAACATAGATGATTATGAAATCATTGAAAGGATACAACTTCTACCAGAATGGTAATGCAATGTGTTGGAAAGGGGTTCCAAGGACGGACATTGCAAAACTCAACTATCGTAGTTGAGAACTTAGTCGTATTATATAACACTAAGTTAAGTGTTTGGGTAAGAAACTCCATCTAACTTGTTAGATGAAGTTCCTAGCATTAAAACAACTCCTTGATCATATTGTATGATAAAAAGGATGGTTGCTCAAGTAAGAGGACCAAGACCTCACCAAGAGACTGAACACGTGATTACAAATCACTTTATAAGGAAAAGGTGTTTCCTAAGAGATGTGTAAACAAGAGGGTCACATCAGCAGAGAATATAGCAGATCCACTTTGGAAACGCCCAAAGTCAATAGGGTCTCTAAGTGCATCTTGAGAAGATGGGACTTAGAGTACCTAAATGGCTTTTACGGGCAAGTGGGAGATTGTTAGGAATAGTGCCCTAGAAAGCCGATTCGACGTAATCTGCTTTGGGACTTTTCTTGTATCACAGACAATCTTTGAATAATATACGATTGATCATAGGCAAACACTTCTTTATATGCCAATACGTGTTTTGAGTGTTTCCATTATGTGTGCAGTAATGAGAACTCCCCTAATCCTGATGACTTTAGGACTCTACAATTTAGGTGAAATGGTTCATGAAACGAGCCCTATATCACATAAGTCATGATTAGTAAAATACTCCAAGCCGATGAGTCCTACAGACAGTGGGAGTGTCAACCTGACTCCTCTAAGGCTTGCTTGTGGGATCACGCCCTTAAGAAGGACCACCTTGTTTCATGGAGGTGCAAAGTGTATAGTTGATACGTGCGTGATACATGAGGGTGCTTACTTTAATAAGTAAGTTCACTGAGGTGCCCCGTGTGAGAACATTCCTAAATGGGAAAGGAAGTTTCTATTTCAGGAAATGGAAACTTCCAGATTAGGAAATATCTCACGAGTCATTGATGTGATTAATTGATCCTTAGACTTGAGGTTCCTTGTCACTTTATGAATTAACTCTGTAGTCTTTGGTATAAGCTTTAAAGGGTGTCGCCTTAGACAACTGATTCAAGGCTTATGCTGGGGCTGCACAAGTGATTCATGAAAGTGAATGAGAATCCAGAAAGGACCTACACTTGCATATGCAAGGTGATCTCTTATTGTGTAAGTCATTCATATGCCATATGGAGTCCTTGGCCAAGGCAGTAGATCAAGACATCAAGAAAAGGGTTTCTTGGATTGAGATCAAATGGATATGAAATGCACTTAGCTTTAAGACCGGATTATTAGGGTTCTGATTATTCCCTTGCCCTAGATCTTGGTTGAGAGATAGTAAGTAGGAGGATTGTATCTCACATGAATCAATGACTTAAAGGTTCTGTCGAATCCGAATATTCCAATTCAGCTAGGGGTTAAACACCTGTTGCTAGACTATGGTCGTTTAATCTGTGGACTGATTAATTAATTAGTGAATTAATTAATTAGGGTCACTGCTAATTGAATTGAGAACCTAGAGGGTCACACACAATAACTTGGTTACATGAGTTGAGGCTTTAAAATGATTAAACGAGTTAATCAAGCCTAGAGGGTTCCACACGTGTGAAACCACACGTGTGGGTCACGTGACTGGACACGTGTCATTGTGACACGTGTGCCACACGTGATTGTTTAATAATATATTAAATAATTAATTTGTTAATTATTTAATAGACTTTGGTTTAATTTTGAATTAAAAAGAAAGTCTTATTTTGGAGAAAATGATCTAGTTAATTAATTATGAATTAATTAATTAGATAAAATAAGTTATTTATTTTAAATAAATAAAGTATAAAATTATCCAAAAATAGTTTGGATATTTTTAGCTCTCTTGAAAGTTGATTTGAATTAGAATTCAAAGTCAAAGTTGGAAAATACTTGATGATCAAGTAAATAGGAGAGAGAGGGACCAAATCCTTGCCCAACAAGGACTAGGTTCGGCGTCCCTCCCCTTTGCCTATATATAGGGGAGCTCATGCTCCCCTTTGGAGCTAATGAAATTCTTTTGGTTCATGTATTGAACACCATCCTTTCTCCAAGATAAACGAAACCCTAGGTTAAGCCTAAACACTAACTAGAGAACTAGCATCCTTACTAGTTAGATTGTAGCCAAGTTGGTGGACTATCTCTAGAGAGCTTCAAGTTAGAAGTTTTGAAGATTCGAGCTTTACCAAAAAGTGGGGATCAAGCAAAACGATCAGAAGGGATGATGTAACGATTTTGAACCCGACGTGAAGCGAATGAAAAAATCGAACCAAAGAAGATGGCGAAAACCGTTCGTCCATATCCTGAAGGATGAATTTTTTCACGAGGGTTTTGTGACTGGCAGTTTTCTACTTTCGCAAAACTGGTTTTCGAAGGGAGTTTCAATCCTTCTTTTCTCGTTTCATGTTTCTTTCTTTATGTTATATTGTTAAGAACATCTCTAACATGAATTGAATCTAGGTTGGTGTGGATTGCTATCCCGACAATGGATTCTGAAGTAGAAAGAGACTTTCGAGGGACGGGTTGTCAAGCCGCGAGAAGAGCGTTCTTGGGTGGCTTGAAACGCTTCAAGAAAGAATAAAAGAAAAGTAAGTTTTCTATCTTTACGAATTTGGATACACGATTGCGAGTTCAAGATCCTTTTGTTGGAAAAAATTTTAAATTCCGCTGCTTTCTGATTCGTGTTTTCCAACAAGGATCGCCCCAAAACTTCATTTGTTGTTCATTTGGAGGTATATTGCTTCTTAGTCATGCCTTTTGGACTCAAGAATGCTGGAGCCACTTATCAGCGTCTTGTCAATAAGATGTTTGAAAAGGAAATTGGAGGATCCATGGAGGTTTAGGTCGATGATATGATTGTCAAGAGCGAGCGTCAGGGCTCACATCTGGAGGATCTCAAGCGCACTTTTTCCATTTTGCGCCAGTATGGGATGAAATTAAATCCTTCAAAGTGTACTTTCGGAGTACGAGGGGAAAAGTTTTTAGGCTATATGGTCAGTCAGAGGGGGATTGAAGCCAACCCTGAGCAAATCAAGGCTATCTTGGAAATCCCCTCCCCTCGAAATCTCCGGGAAGTGCAGGTACTAGTAGGAAAAATCATTTCCCTGAACAGATTCATTTCACGCTCGGCAGACAGAAACCTTCCTTTCTTCAAAATTTTGCGAAACGCACGAAAGTTTGCTTGGACTGAAGAGTGTGAAAAAGCATTGCAAGACATGAAGGCTTACCTTTTGAGCGCTCCGCTCCTGACCAAACCCGTTGAAGGCGAAAGGCTATTTATGTACCTCTCCGTTTCGACCGAGGCAACGAGCGCGGTACTGATAGCTGTACGGGAATGTAAGCACTTGCCTGTTTATTATTTGAGCAAAACATTACAAGGGGCCGAGAAGAAGTACTTAGAAATCGAGAAATTTGCGTTTGCCCTCATCAACGCATCAAGACGATTGAGGCCTTACTTTCAAGCGCACTCAATAACGGTCCTCACTGATCAGCCTTTGAAGCAAGTGTTGTCCAAACTAGACGTGTCTAGAAGATTGATAAAATGGGCCATTGAGGTGAGTCAGTTTGACTTAAGTTTCGAGCCCAGAACCGCTATACAAGCGCAGGTTGTAGCGGATTTACTGGTTGAACGCTTCAGTTTAGAACCTGCTGCTCCAGAGAACGAGGGGCTATGGGTCCTACACACGGATGGTTCCTCAACCTCTCAAGGGGGAGGAGCAGGGGTAACCCTTAGAGACCCCAATGGGATTGAGTTAGACTTTGCAATAAGGTTGGATTTTCAGGTTACCAATAACGAGGCGGAATATGAAGCTCTTGTTCAAGGGTTGGAAATTGCTTTTCAAAATGGGGCCTCCAGGATCACCGCTTATGTTGATTCACAGCTAATTGCGAGCCAGATTGAAGGAACTTATGAGGCTCGAGAAACCACCATGGTGCAGTATTTTAGCAAAGTCAGGGAAATCATTGGGAAGTTCAAAGAATTCCATCTACTTCAGGTCCCACGGGCAGAAAACGAGCGTGCTGACGCTCTATCAAAATTTGCCTCGGCGTTGGAAGATACCTCTGAGCGTTCTGTCACGTTCCTTAGAACAGAAGAGCCTTTGATCAAGGAGAGAATCGCCAAGGAGATGGTCGCTATGATTGATCCGCACGAGCCATGCTGGCTTGATGATATTATAAAATTTCTTAGAGATGGTGTTTGTCCCACTGACAAGGTAGAGGCCCGAAAAATTAGAAACAAGGCCCCTCGGTTTTCTATAGACTCTGAAGGAAGATTATTCAAGAAGTCGTTTCAAGGACCTTCGACGAGATGTCTAAGGCCCTCGCAAGTAAAAGAAACGCTCGAGCTTATTCACAATGGAAGTTGTGGGAACCATTCAGGAGGGCGTATCCTTACGAAGAAGGTCCTGAGGATTGGGTTTTATTGGCCCACAGTTCTCCGAGATGCCATTGAGTTTTTCAGAAAATGCCCTAAGTGTCAATTCCATTCTAACATCCCTCAACTTCCAGCCGCTCAAATGATCCCTATAGATGTGTCATGGCCCTTTGACCAGTGGGGAATCGACATCGTAGGCCCCTTGCCCATCGCGGTCGGACATAAGAAGTTTATCATTTTAGCTGTCGATTATTTTACCAAATGGGCCGAGGCTGAAGCCGTGGCAAAAATTACCTTCAGGGTCGTGAGGGACTTCATTTGGAAAAACATTATCTGCAAGTATGGTATACCAAGGGTGCTCATTTCAGACAATGGATCCCAGTTCATAGCAGCTGACACACGAGAATGTGTTCAGAGTTAGGGATTGAACATCGCTTTACCTCCGTGGGCCATCCCCAAGCCAATGGACAGGCGGAAGTCACCAACAGGGTCATTCTGCAGCATCTGAAAACAATACTAGAGAGCAAAAAGAGTGAATGGGCAGAAGAATTGCAAGGGTTACTCTGGGCTTATCGCACTACTCCACGAGCGGCCACTGGCGAGACACCTTTCGCGCTCGTATATGGGTCAGAAGCAATGATACCAGCATAAATTGTACATAAATCCGCTCGTGTAGCTTACTTCGAGCCTCAAACTAACGAAGTTAACAGAGGCTTAGAGTTGGACTTACTGGAGGAAAAAAGAGACAATGCATGGGCAAAAATGCACAGATACAAGGCAGCTATAGCGCAACAATATAACAAGCGTGTAAGAGAAAGAACTTTCCAGCTGGGAGACTTGGTCTTAAAGAAGGTGGAAGTATCCAAGCATGTAGGGAAATTGGACCCCAACTGGGAGGGTCCCTTCAAAGTTATACAAATACGAGCAAATAACACTTACACGCTCGAATCCCTGCAAGACGAGCGTCTCCCACGACCTTGGAACTCATGCAACCTCAGGAGGTTCTATGTTTGAGTTTATTTTGTAAAGCATGAAACCCATGTTATTTCTCAAGGAAATTTATAATGAAAATTGTTCCTCTCATTTATTTTGTGTAAGTATACAGGCTACTGAGAATTCTCCCTTGGGATCTTAAACCCGAGGGGCACGAATTTCCTCGTAATTTAAGGAAGGGCATAACACCACGAGCGTGCTTGCCCAGCACCTCTAAGGATACACCCCAAAGTCTGTACGCACGAGAATCCTAGTAGGCCTCGGTAGCCTATACTATGGGTACCTAGCGCACGAAAACGGGACTCGCTGCACAATTGCACTTCGCAAAGAAAGAAGCGTTCTGACCAAATCTAGCCTCCATATGAGATCTCAAAAGTGCCAAAAAGAAGCAAAATTTTCACAAGTCATGAACGAGGACGATCTATCAGTAAGACCCTCGTACTTACTCAAGACTTAGTAAAATTTTCCAAGTTAAGAAAAATTTTCACAAGTCTTGAACGAGGGTAATCTCTCAGTAAGACCCTCGTACTTACTCAAGACTTAGTAAAATTTTCCAAGTTAAGAAGAAGTTTTCACAAGTCTTGAACGAGGGCATTGTCTCAGTAAGACCCTCGCAATCACTTAAGACTTAGTAAAATTTTCCAAGTTAAGAAGAATTTTCACAAGCCTTGAACGAGGGCAGTATCTCAGTAAGACCCTCGTAATCACTCAAGACTTAACAAAATTTTCCAAGATTAAGAAGAATTTTCACAAGTCTTGAACAAGGGCAGTCTCTCAGTAAGACCCTCGTAATCACTCAAGACTTAGTAAAATTCTAAATTTCAGAAACAAAATTTACACAAGACTTGAATGAGGGCAGCCTCACAGATCCCCATGATTACTCAAGACTTAGTAAAATTTTTCAAGTTTTAAGACTTAGCTAAATAATACAATTTTTACTAAGCATGTTACACACAATCTTAGTATCACAAGATTTTGTTACAACAAGCGCAAGGCAAAATTTCACAATCAAGGAAGTAAAAGGAGAGCATTATGAAGAAAAGGGATAACTTCGTTAATTAAGGCTTTTGGCCAAAAATTACAAAACAAGGGCACAAGGGCACATAACATTCTTACAAAATGAAGTTTCAACATAAGGAAGAGAAAGGAAGTTCAACATAAGCATACGGAGGGACACTTCAAGCTGCAGGGGCAACATCTTTATCTAGGACCACCAGAATGTTTTGGGCCACGGGGCCATAAACGGGGCCTGCCGGCTCTTGCGCTTGAGGGGCATGATCTTCTTGGTTCTGAGCAGGTGGAGGAGGCAATGGCTCATTGTTTCCCGGCGCTTGGGGGGCATTGGGCTCGTTGGCAGGAATGGGGGCATTATCAACAACGGGCGTCGGAGGCTCGTTTGTTGGTGGGTTTTCAGAAACGGCACTAGCATCAGTGTTCCCCTTCGGGGGATGAGCAGACATGTACTCATCTTGAATGAGCGTGACCAGAAAGTTGTATTCCGACTCAGAGATGTTGGACTCCGGATCTTCATGGTCTTCATCATCCTCAACACAGCGATCGTTGAACATAAGCCCCATGCCTTGTCCCTTACGAATGGTTGGATCAGTCAAACCTTTATGAATGCCCTGTTCAATTACCAAATTGAAGGCCTTTTGAGCCTCGTCCAGACAATGTAGGGAAGCCGCGAAATTGAACGCCTTGAAGTGGCAGAATTTGATGAGCGCTTCCTTGACTGATTGCTCAATACGGTGAGGAAGTTGATCCATGGTGTCTGTATATTTTTTCTCCGCATCAATAGCCCTCGTCCTCCAGCCGTTACGGTCCTCTGTAAGCTTGTTGTGGCTCTCGTTGAGGTTATTGAATTCATTGCGCCAACTTCGCCGTGCGTTTTCAACATTCTTGAAGTCATTCTGCAACTTTTTCATCTCAGCCTCCATCTTCTGGTGATCTTCCTTAAGAGAGAGGTACATGGTCTTCTCCGTATCCAACTCTTCATGGAGTTGAGCAGGATCATTCGAGCGTGCCATTTTCTTGTACTTGGTCTTCCAATCAGTGTAAACTGTGGCACGCATTTGGATATTCTTTGCCCTCGGAAGCACTTGTTGCACAGGCTCGAAAGGGCAGAAATGTTAGTAAAAATTTTGGAAAAAGGCATCTTCAGAAAATGAAATTCAAGGAAGACAAAGGGACTTACAGAGATGAGGGCATGCACCATATCGCTGGTGACCTTCTCAACAGATTCAGAGTACAAGTGCTTGTGGTCTGCTAAAAATTGGACCCTCTTGTATAAGCCCTCACTGATGGTTTGGGCGACCGTTCCATGCCTCAATAGTACGGTACCTCCATCTGAGGAGCCCTTGTAGCTCCTATCCCCTTTGCGCTCAAAATTCCACAAGTGTTCTTCCTCTGAAGAGGAAGTGTCTCCACCGCCCTTGGGGCCCTCAACAACCTGTTTACCTCTACCAGTTATGGCGAAGGCGTCCGGCATCCTCTTCCTCTTTCTCGAGGTTGAGGCGTTCGCTCCATGGGCGTCTCTGGCGTTGCCGCTCGTTTGAGGTATTAGCAGTGGAAGCGGAATAGGAACAAGGGCCCCGCTTGTTTGAGAAGCAGCCGGAGCCCTTTGAATCACCCTTGTGTCAGGAGTGGGTGCTGGGTTGTTGCCACGACCTTAGCTGATGCTCGAGCTTGCCCCTTGTCTTCCCCCGCGCTCGTTGCCACGACCTGCGCCTCGGGGGGGTTGGTTTTGCTGATTACCTTGATTGGCCTGACGTCTGTTAGCGTTGGTGAAGCGAACGGCGTGTCTGATTCCTCCAGCCATGATGATATTTAAACCTAAGGCAAGAAAGAATAACGAGGGCCAGAAATCCTGAAGCAAACTTCACAAAGTATAAATTGCAAATGCATGTGAACAGTTAGCATCCCTATCTACAAGTTAGTGCCCTAAAATCTAACCCTCTCTCTCCAAATCCCGAGCGGGAGGGTTGCTGAGATAATGGGGGTCGTTGGTAAGTCCGCAAAGGAACATGAGTTTCGCGTTGTCTATCAAGTCTTTGGCTTGGATTAGCCGGCCCTCGTCCCTCAGCATTCCAGCTAAATCCTTAGCCCAGTTACCAGGAAAAGTGAGATCCAGGCGATTCTTTACAAGGAGCCCTTCCATGCGAGACCCACTCTCGTGACACCCCAAAATCATCATCCTCTGGGGCTTTTACAAAAATAAACTTCTCGTTCCAATCTAGTCCATAGGTGGTTGAAGGGGAACTGATCAACTTCAGGTGGGCTTTTGCTTGAACATAATAAAAGAAGCCAGCCTCAAGAGAAGAGCGTGGTGAGCTGACAACTTGGAACAGAGCATTGAAATTCTCCATTGAAGGTTCATATCCCATACACTTCATGAGGACCACGAAGCTCGTTATCAAAGCAAGGTCTTTGGGCAAGATTTGCGAAGGGCAAAGATTCAGATTGTTCAGAATGTTGGCCACTGGGACTGGAATTGGAAATCTTAAGCCCCCCGAACCAATCGCGTCCTTGTATACCGCCATTTCGCCAGGTGGGGGATGGTTGGCACGCTCGTGATTGGCTGGGATTCTCCATGTATAACGCTCGTCCCAATAGATTGGAGCCAGCATAGTCTTAATCTCCCCCAAGGTAATTGTGCTGGGAGTTTCATCAGGGGTACGCTCAGTCGCTTACATACCTGAGCCCTCACCTTCGTTGGGCCCTTTGGTCTTTCTAGCCTTTTTTGGCCTCTGTGATTTCTGCCTTTTGCCCTTGGCATGGGT
Organism: Lantana camara; assembly: GCA_037501455.1. Taxonomy (NCBI): domain Eukaryota; kingdom Viridiplantae; phylum Streptophyta; class Magnoliopsida; order Lamiales; family Verbenaceae; genus Lantana; species Lantana camara. Next base: position 19,122,194 of record CM074855.1, on the reverse strand, counting down.
TCCATCTGAGGGCCCTGCTTCTCCCTCAAATTCAGGAGCCGGAGCTGCGACAGCCACTGTCACAGTGTGGCGGTGGGGATGAGTCGCGCTCTCTGTAATCGGAAGAGTCACCCCTTGCCTCTCCGCTTCCATCACCAAGCCCATTTCTTCAAAAATATGCTCCACCCCACCTGGGTTCCTCTCCTCCATGGCGGAAACATCAGCGTGCAATTCTTCATCCCTGGGAGATGAATTTGGGTTTGCCATATCCTCAGCTTCCCGGGCAAATTCTTCAGTGTGATTTCCAGACATGGTTGGAGGAGAATTTGTGAGAAGTGGGAAGGTTTTCCTTTTTAGAATCGGAAGGAGATGAAGAATTCAGGGGTTTCGGAAAATAAGGGAGATGTATCGTTAAATAAATCCTAATCTGTTCTAAGGTTAGCAAAGTTAGAAGATTTCATCGGAGTTTACCTTGAGTTTTCTGGAAAAGCTTGAAGGAAAAGTTTTGAATGCTCTGAAACTTGTTTGCAAAGAGTTTTTCGCAAATGTCTGCTTTGAAGATGTGTTCGCGTAAAAAGTGGAATGGATGCAAAATCCCTTATTTATAGGGATGGAAGTTGGTACGTTTCTGGCAAGAAATTTGAAAATTGTAATCATTTCTTGCCTACGAAACCGTTCACTTTATTGAACCGTCACGTACTTCCCAAGAATCACGCGGCCCACGCGTATCAGCATTTAATGCACAGACGTTACAAGCGGTCAGAAGAAAGGACCGCATTTAATGCATAGACGATTCAAGTGGTCAAAAGAAAGGACTGCAGTTATGGCACAATCAAAAGGACGATTGCTCAACACGCCATGCCTCATACGAGCGCGACGCTCGATGGATTACATTGGAAGAATTCTATAGCCCTTATCACTAAGGACTACAGAATTGGGGGGCAAAATGATGGGGTCAAAATACGCTCGTCCCACGTTTGGACACGTGGCAACTCAAGATAACGACACCTGTCCTCTTGTGATTAGGGTAATTATACACGAACGCTCGGACCCCTCAAGAGTCCGCGTCCCTCAAGGACACGTGTCATCTTTGCTACGCGTGCACGTGATCAACATCGCCGCTCTCTAACGAGCGCGATTCATATTACATGGCTAAGGCTCCAACCAGTTAAGAAAGCCCTCTTCGAGCGCTACACTCATTCAGGAAAACTTTCACTCCCCCTCATTTTATGAGCCTTGGCCTTCATCCCCTAGCGGATTCCTTGGTCTTCAATGCTCTTGGTTGGCACAAGCGTGCTCTTAAGCCCTCGTTACCAACCCCTAGAACGGATCTCTGACACCCCGTACATGCCCGCGCACCTGCCACTGTTGCCAACACTAACTTCTACCAGCTTTTGCAGAAGATTCCTCCTAGGTTTCTCTCTCGCAACGCCACGTGTTAGGGCAACATTCGGCCAGGACCACATGGTGCAAATGATCGAAAGGTCCCTGACCCTCAACTATAAATACGCGAGTTCATCTCCTTCACTGTAAGCAACCTCCATTACTGCAACTCCATACTTAGCATATTCTCTCTTTCAGATCTTCATCTGACTTGAGCATCGGAGAGCCAAACTAGGAATCACCCCCAGTTCCCCCAGCTTGGCCTTCTGACTTTGTCTTTGTGTTTGTCCTAGCAGGTAGAACCCCCATCTTTCCCGACGAACATCAACTGGTTTCCTCACCTAAACAAATTCTAAAGTGATTGGACTCTGTACCCCCTATTCAGACCCATCAATACCAATTTTTAATATTGAAGACTATATAACGATTCGTTGAATTTAATTACAATCCACGATAATTATATGCATTATTAGTGAATTTAATATGCTAATGATAATTATTATATTAATAATTTATAATTATACACATGTAATCGAACTTTGGATAAGTATTTCATTTGAAATCAATGTAGATGTTCGTGTTTTTTCAATTGAAATCGAATTTCTACTTCATATATAGTATATTTTTGCCACATCAATTTTTTCTTATTTTTATCATGAATAAATAAAATTTGATGTTATTAAATTAATATTTTAAAGTATGATTTCTTTTTTTTTTTTTTTTGTTATTTTATTTTGTGCAAAATTCCGAGGGATTTCCGAGGGAATTGGAAAATCCCTCGGAATTTTTAATACCAATTTTTAATATTGGAGACCATATAATGATTTGTTGAATTTAATTACAATCCACGATAATTATATGCATTATTAGTGAATTTAATACGCTAATGATAATTATTATATTAATAATTTGTAATTATACACATGTAATCGAACTTTGGATAAGTATTTCATTCGAAATCAATGTGATGGTGCAGGAATCTGAGTTTCCTAAATACAACAACACTTTAAGATTTGTATGAAAAGGGAAAGACCATCACAGGCGTGAGAGCCTCAGGATCTGGGTTTCCTTTTGAGCGTGGGTTCTTCCAGCTAGGATAACACCAAGAGTGCGGAATATAGTGCTACTGTGGTGAGGTTAATGGAAAGCTTGAGAAGATCAGAGGGAATGCCCAGAACGATAGGATAGGTCTGTAGAAGATGAATTGGGGGAGAATGCATGGGTTCTCCCCTATTTATATGTTAGGGACGGGGGTAAATGGGTAAATTGACCATGTGGTCCCAAACCTGTGTTGCCCTAACACGCGGCAGCCTTTGGTGGGGTGAGAATGACATTCCAGAAAAGGAGACGGCGTGTCAGGTGCACGGTGTACAGTACCTTTGTGTCAGAGGTTGTTGACGAGGGTGACGCGGGGGATGGGCCTAAGATTCTCTCTGCCGAGGTTCGGATCCAACGAAACGGAAAATGGTCATGCCCGAGCGTTGGTGACGCTCGGTGAGCGTATGGATGGCCTCCTCACGATATATGACTCTTGAGCGCCGAAATACCGAGCGTATTAATGGGGGGGCCCCCATGTGGGTGCTTCCCTGAGAAGGGTAACCCTGAGGGCCGTGACGCGAGCGTCAAACTCATCGGTTCTGGCCCCTGGCCTGAATTGTCATCCGCTGATTGACGGATCATATTAGCTGGCAAATGAGCGGCCGGGAAGGCCCACGAGCCCTTCAAAGCGAGCGTCGGGGCTTTAGTCAGCGGTGTGCTGCCACGTGGACGGCTCTGATTCGGGAATGATTTTAGGCCTCATCATTTTGCCCCCCAAATTCTGTAGTATCGCTTCGAGCGTACTGTAGAATTTATAAAGGTGGAACCCTGAATTTTGAATATCCGAGGGCCAGGCCATTGCCAGCGAGGGGACTGCTGGCCTTCTGTAACGGACATAAACTGACACCGCATTAAATGTTGTCAAGTCCGCATTTAATGCTGAGTGGGTACGTGGGCGCGTGCACTCCGGGAGACGTGAGGCGGTTACCAAAAGTGAGGGGTTTCCTAGGCGGGAAATGATTGCGTTTTTGAATTTTCAACCCTAATCCATGTACAATCTTCCCTATAAATAGGGGTTTGCAGGGCTTTGGGACCTTTTTCACGCATTCAAACTCTTTCAAGCATATACACAGCAAGAAATCTTTGCCAGTTCTACAGGCTCCGGCGAATTTCTTCCCTTCAAATCTTAGGTAAAAATTCCTTACCCTTCTTCTTATCTTCCCCGTGCTAACATTAGTTTTAGGTTGTGTGAGTGAAACTCTTGAGGGAAGAGCCACTGTCTACCATTGAATTTGTTTCAGAAATCTTATCCCCCCTTGAGCTTTCTGTTAGAAATCCTGTTTCCAAAAATTGAAAACTGAACATGGCCGGAAACCAAGCTGATGATTATGTACGGGAGATTGAGGAGATGTCGGTGGGGAGCTCTTCCCCTCACGACAATGTCCCTACAGCGGTTCCCTTGGCTAGGGCATCACCAGGTGAGAGGGTTCCCGTGGCTATTCCGGTGGCGCGGGCTCCGGCAGACACTGGGGAAGAAGAGGTGGAAGTCGTCGTTCAAGGGATGAACGAGCGTGCTCCCGGAGGGACGGACGACCTCTTTGAGGAGATGCACAACGTGATGGAGATGCAGAGACAAGGGGAGAGAGTGTTCCCAATTTTGAACAGTGCCGTGCGACCCCAAGATCACAGGATCACGGTGGCCGTGACGGCTCCCGAGGGTGAAGCAGGGCCATCCAGGCGTCCATTCGAGGCTGAACCTTCCAGAAGGCGCCAGAGGAGAGGAAAAGAGCCTGCCACTCGCGTGAGGCAGGATAACCGCCATCAAACTGACAGATCTCCGGATGAGATTGAGAGTATTCTGACGCTCGAAGATTTGGAGGATTTGAGGGCGAAAGCTTACTGGGACGAAGCAGTATTTCCCATGCGACTTCCTGAGGAGGGAGAGAGGGCAAACCAACCACCACTGGGAATGATGACGGTCTATTGGGATGGAGTTTTGGCTGGGGGCTTAAGGTTTCCCATCGCTCACTCCGCTGCTACCATTTACCACCATCTAGCGCTTTGCCCTTCACAAATTCTGCCCAACGGCATAGCTCTAATCAACACCTTCATAATAGCGATGAGAGCGCTAGGCCATGCTCCCTCGATCGTCAACTTTGACAGTTTGATACAAGTTGCCCGCTCGCCACGCTCGTCGCCTACGGATAGATTTTACTACGCTCAAGCCAAATCAGGCTTTAAGATGATAGATTCTCCATCTTCCTCCTATGGCGAGCATTGGAAGGAAAAGTACTTTTTCGTGGGGGCTCCCGGGGGGATTTTTGGAGTTCATCGGCAATGGATGATTCATGGCGAGGGTCCTTTGATTAGGGAAAGGATGAGGAATAAGGATTTCGAGGACTGGGCGATGGGGTTAGCCCTCGAGATGAGGGCTGAAAAGAAGTGGATTAAGGCGGAGACATTGGTGAAGAACGAAGGGGTATTGTTCCGCTACGGATTATCTTGCCCCCCTGACATGATACTCAATCCTCCAGCTGACATCATGGCCCTTGACGGTTAGATTCTAGGAACTAACATCTCTAACCTTTAGAATAGTTCTCTAACTTACAGTTATCGTTGTTTTCTTGTTTATACGATCCAAACAACCAATCTTCTGACGCTCGTTCCCCTTTACTTGCAGGCATCCAAATACTATCTCAAGGCATGAATGCTGAAGCTCTCTCCCGTATGTTGGGCGTTCAGGGACCCGCAGTCAATCCTCAACACCCGCAACCGCAGCAGAACCGCCCTCCCAATGCTCCCAGGGGGAGGGTAAACCGACGAGGAGCTGGCCGAGGGCAACATAATGCTCGAGGGGGAGCAGGGAACGAGGCTCCCGCCAGGGGCCATATCGAGGATCTGACAGTGGAGGGTACCCACGAGGCCACTCCTCCGCCTGCGGCCCCCGTGGGCCCGATTTCACTGAGTTCAAGCGGGTCAAGGAACCGCTCGGGGGAGCCTATCCGCATTCACTAAACTCTCCGGGCCGATCGCCAGGGGAAAAGAAAAAGGATGCCGGACTCCCTCCCTATTTCAGGCAAGGGAAAAGAGGTGGTCGTGGGCCACCGAGGCGAGGGCAGCGATACTTCATCTTCTGAAGATGAAGAATTTTGGAAGATAGGTTGCAAGGGCGACTCCCGTTATAAGCGCCAACGGAATGAAGGCCCGGTGCTCCTAAAAAAGAGCGCTTACTCCGTCAACCTTGTCTCCGACATCATTGGGAAACTCCAATTTTTCGGCGATCATGACAAGCTGAACGAGCATGACGCCGCTCGCATTGCTGATGATGCCTGCCATGTCCTTCTGACGGTAAGTCTGTACTCCCCTTTACAAAATTCTCCTCTTCTTTCCTCCATGTTCGGATTGTGACCCTCGTTTACGGCTTCCAGGAGGTAATCCCGAGGCTGAAAAACTTGCAAGGGCGAGCGTAAGCCTATTCTGAGCATAAAGCCAAATACAAGAAGTTGCTGCGCATTTCAGACCCCGTTCAACTGCAGGAGGATTACAACAATATCAGCACTCAGCTGAATTCCGCCACCGCTGAAAACGCACAGCTGAAGGAAAATCTGAAGAAATCTGATGACGCCTTTCTGGTCCTAAATGAGCGTCACAGGAAATTGAAGGATGAGCGGGACCAGTTGAGGGCACAAAATGGGGAGCTAGGCGAGCAGCTGGCGGAGAGCACTAGCCAGAACGAGGCAGCCAACAAGGCCCTAGCTGATTTGCGAGGTAAAGTACAAGGCTTGGAAGCGAAGGTATCCTGGGAGGCGGTGAAGAAGTTCGTGCGCTCCAAAGCCTTTGTGTTTGCGGCCAATATCCAGTGCTTTGACAACGCTCGACGCTTTTTCCATAAAGCAATCGGGCAAATGGTGAAGTTGGGGTTGGCCCCTGAAAGCGCTCGATCTGACGCTCGTCTTCGCATGGATCTGGATGAGAATTGCGAGCCAATGGTCCAGGAGGAAGATCCTACTGAGAATCTGGCGGAGCCCGAGTACCAGGAGTTGGTGGAAACACTCCAAAGGGAGTTTATCGCTGCCAACAGGGTGGTTCCCGAGCCTCTCCTGATAGAAGACGAGGGCACCGTCATGGACGTAGCGGATGCTGAGGAACCTGGTGAGGCCCAAACTTCTGATGCTAATGTGTTGGCCCCGGTTCCCCTTGCAACTGCCCCTCCCGAGCCTGATGCTCCGGCCCAGTGAAATTCCTTATATTGATCCCTCTCCTTGTTGTTTTAAATTCCTTGTCATTTTTATGAACAATTATTGTCTGTAATTAATCTTCGGATTACTTCCTTGGATGTTTTGGATTTCTCTATGCTCTTTTCTCTCATATATTATAACTCTCCTCTTTCTGCTGGGATGTTTGAATGTGTTGTCCTTTACTTTGGAATGATGAATGATGTTATTTCATTGTGCTCGCCGCTTTCATACCGATATCTGCTGTTTGAGCGTTTGCGATAAGTGTGTGTATGCACGAGGGCGTTACCTTTGAGGGTACCCCGGCGTTTATCGTAACGCGCCCCCAGTTTAAAGTTTGGCAGCATCAGGTAATTTAAGGGGAGTAGATGCGGGCGCGAGGGTGTTTTATGCGTATTCCCTGGCCGTATTCGCAATGAGTCTCGATTTTGAACTTAGAAAACCTTTGGAGATTTGCCTTAGTATTGGCCCCATAGTGTGCACCCTCGTCTTGAACTCTCCACTAGGCTGTAGATACCTTAGAAACCATCAGTAGGATTTGCTAAGGATGAGATCAAAGCGAGCGTAACCGTGGGGTTGGTGTTATTTCGAGGAGCAAATGAAGGGGCTGAGTTAAGATCCATTATTTTATGAGTGTGTTTTTACTCAATAAGTTGAGGGTCATTCGGGCTTTTGCGAGCACGAGCTGGAGTGGTTAGCACTCAGCTGGCTATAGCTGAGCATTGCGCTCCCCGTTGTTCGACACGCTCATTTTTAGGACTTTATATTATAAACCGTTCAAACTGTTATAGATGGATGGTTATCAACACCTGGACAGTGCAGTTTTGGAACGATTGAAGTTTCGCTTAGGCTTTTCGACATGGAGGATGCTCGACACGGAGTAGGCCCTTTGTCGCTCGAATCATTAGATCAAAATAAGAGAGCAAGCGAATAATAAAAACAAAGAGTTAAATACTTACTGTTATATAGATGCATTTTTGGAAATGATTACAACACGCTTTCCGTCAAAGAAAAGCCCTTCACGCCACAAACGGGCCATTTCAAAGAAACTGATGTCTACACGTAGAACCTTCTAAGGTTACATGCATTCCATGGCCTAGGGAGCCGCTCGCCTTGCAAAGTTTCCAATAGGTAGGTGTTGTTTACTCGTACCTGGATGACTTTGAAGGGGCCTTCCCAATTGGGGTCCAACTTACCTACGTGTTTGGAGACTTCAACTTTTTTGAGGACCAAGTCCCCTAGCTGGAAAGTCCTTTCCTTAACACGTTTATTGTACTGGCGAGCAACGGTTGCTTTGTATTTGTGAATACGTGCCCAAGCAGCATTCCTTTTCTCATCCAGCAAATCTAACTCGAGCGCCCGATTGGCCTCGTTGGCAGCAGGCTCGAAATAGGCAACGCGTGCGGATTCTTGAGCAATTTCCGCAGGTATCATGGCCTCCGAGCCGTACACGAGGGAATAAGGGGTTTTCCCCGTTGCCGCTCGCGGAGTAGTACGGTACGCCCACAGAGCTCCTTGAAGTTCTTCAGCCCATTCTCCCTTCTTACTCTCGAGCATCGTTTTCAGATGCTGGAGTATGGTTCGGTTGGTCACTTCAGCTTGACCATTAGCTTGAGGGTGACCCACGGAAGTGAATCGTTGTTCGATCCCTAGTTCATAGCACCAATCTCGTGTGTCAGCAGCGATAAACTGGGAACCGTTATCCGAGATGAGCACCCTCGGGATGTCGTATCTGCAGATGATATTTTTCCAAATGAAATCCCTCACAACCTTGAACGTTATCTTAGCGACCGCTTCTGCCTCAGCCCACTTGGTGAAATAATCCACAGCAAGTATTACGAACTTCTTTTGCCCGACCGCCATTGGGAGAGGTCCCACGATATCAATGCCCCATTGATCAAAAGGCCATGAAACATCAATAGGAATCATTTGAGCTGCCGGCAACTGAGGTGTGTTGGAATGGAACTGGCACTTGGGACATTTCTTGGAATATTTAATGGCATCTTGCAATACCGAGGGCCAATAGAACCCACTCCTTAAGATTTTCTTTGCCAAGATTCGCCCGCCTGAGTGGTTCCCGCAACTTCTACTGTGTACATGCTCTAAGACTTCTTTAGCCTGTGAGGGTCTCAAACATCTCAACGGTGGGCCCAGGAAGGATCGCTTGAATAATCGACCCTCGACGTCCAATGAGAAACGAGGGGCTTTGCTCTTTATTTTCCGAGCCTCAACTTTGTCGCTCGGGCAGGTTCCGTCCCGGAGGAATCTGACAATTTCATCAAGCCAACAGGGCTCGGAGGGGTCAATCATGTGCACTTCTTTCGAAGGTTCGCCTTTACTTATCAGTGGTTCCTCCGTTCTCAGAAATGTAACAACGCGTTCACTGTGGCCGTCCAGAGCGGACGCAAATTTCGAAAGAGCGTCAGCATGTTCGTTTTCTGCCCTCGGAACTTGCAAAAGATGGAATTCCCTGAACTTGGCTATCTCCTCCTTGGCGCTCGATAGATACTGTGCCATGGTGGCTTCTCGAGCCTCATAACTACCATCAATTTGACTTGCGATCAACTGCGAATCAACGTATGCTGTGACACGAGTGGCCCCATTTTGGAGCGCAATCCTGAGCCCTTGGATGAGGGCCTCATACTCAGCTTCGTTGTTGGTGACTTGAAACGCCAGCTTGATTGCGTAGTCAACTTCTGCCCCGAGGGGATCCCTGAGGGTCACCCCGGCTCCTCCCCCCTGAGAGGTCGAGGAGCCATCCGTGTGCAAAAGCCATAAACCCTCATCAGCCAATGGCATAGTCTCTAAATTGAAACGTTCTACCAACAAATCGGCCACTGTCTGAGCCTGTATGGATGTACGAGGCTCGAAGGAGATATCAAACTGACTGAGTTCAATCGCCCATTTAATTAAACTTCCTGAAACATCCGGCTTAGATAGCACTTGTTTGAGTGGTTGATCTGTAAGCACTGTGATGGAGTAAGCCTGAAAATATGGCCTCAGCCTTCGGGAAGCGTTAACGAGCGCAAAAGCGAATTTCTCAATTTCCATGTACCTTTTCTCTGCTCCCTGTAGAGTCTTGCTCAGGTAATACACCGGCATATGCTTACGTTCGCGGATTGCTACGAGGACAGCGCTCGTGGCTTCCAAAGAAACTGATAGATAGATAAACAAGTTCTCCCCCGGGATTGGCTTGGTTAACAAAGGCGCGCTCGACAGGTACTGTTTCATGTTCTGCAAGGCCTTTTCGCAATCCTCGTTCCAGGTAAAGTTGCGAGCGTTGCGCAAAATTTTAAAGAAGGGTAGATTCCGGTCCGCTGAGCGGGAGATGAACCTATTTAATGAAATGATCTTTCCCACGAGCACCTGGACCTCTCTCAGATTGCGAGGGGAGGGTATGTCCAGGATGGCTCTAATCTTCTCGGGGTTTGCCTCTATGCCACGTTGACTGACCATGTATCCCAGGAATTTACCGCCTCGAATGCCAAAGGTGCATTTTGATGGGTTCAACTTCATTCCGTAGCGACGAAGGATGTCGAAAGTCTGCTTGAGATCCTCCAAATAGGAGCGTTGGCGCTCACTCTTGACTATCATGTCGTCAACATATACCTCCATAGATTTTCCAATTTCACGCTCGAACATTCTATTAACGAGGCGCTGATAGGTCGCTCCCGCGTTTTTGAGCCCAAATGGCATGACTTTGAAACAGTAAACACCCAAATGCACAATAAACGAAGTTTTGGGGCGATCTTCGGGCGCCATAAAGATTTGATAATATCCCTGAAAGGCGTCCATCATACTCATGAGTTCACACCCGGCTGTAGAATCTACCAACTGATCAATCCTCGGTAGTGGGTAATGGTCTTTGGGGCACGCTTTGTTAAGGTCCGTGAAGTCGTTGCACATACGCCACTTATTGGCGCTCTTTGGGACGAGCACCACATTGCAAAGCCATTCTGGGTACAAGATTTCCTCGATGTACTGAGCATCAAGCAACTTGCTGACCTCTTCTTCGATAACCCGTTTCCTAAAGCCATGAACGTCCCTCTTCTTCTGTTTGATGGGCTTGAAGGTTGGATCCACATTCAGTCTGTGGACTATGACGCTCGGATCTATTCCGGTGAGATCAGAAGCTTTCCATGCAAAAACGTCTAGGTTCTTCCGTAGGAAGTCAATCATCAAAATTTGCGAGGGCCCATCCAGGCCCGAGCCAATCTGGGTGGTTTTATCCGGGTTCCCAGGCTCCAATTCAACGGTCAAAAACTCCTCGGTGGGCTCAATCCGAACCTCCGGCCTCGGCGCCTCCAGTGCTCGTTTTTTCCCGGTGAGCATACCCTTGGGCTCATCACCCTCGTTTTCTGAAGAAGAACCCTCGACGGCCCCCGGTGGCCTATTCTCTGAACGCTGAGCATCTCCAGGGGTCCTTTTCTTATTCTTCTTCCGGTACAGCTTGGCTCTTTTGCGCTCGGGGCCATCTTCGTTTAATTCGGGGAAGTCAACGGACTTCTTAGTAGACCCAGGTTGAATGGATTGCTTGGGCTTGTGGCTTCGAAGCGAGAGTATGTAACATTCCCAAGCTTCTCTGACGTTACACAGAATTTCTCCGGTACCCTCGGTGGTTGGAAACTTGACTTTTTGATGATAGGTGGAAATTACGGCCTTGAAATCCACGAGGGCTGGGCGCCCAATGATGATATTGTAAGGAAGATCTACCTCAACGATGGTGTAGAGGACGCTCAAAGTTTTTCGCTGTGGGGCGCGACCAAAAGAGGTGGCCAAGCGAATCTGTCCGCGAGGGACGATCTCGGAACCTCCAAACCCTACAAGGGCAGTTCTGAGAGGTTCGAAGGGGATGTTCGTTATGTTCATTTATTGAAACGTTGAGTACGGGAGAACGTTCACAGAGCTTCCACTATCAAATAAAACCCTCTTTACAGTGTGGTTATGAACGTCTAAACTAACCACCATGGGACAGTCAGAGGTTTTTCCTATCCCATGGGGTGTTACAATATGTTCAAGATCTTTCTCAGTAAACCCTATGACATCATCCTCCTTCGAGCGCGACGAGCTGTCCACGGAGAGCACTGGGCGAGGGAGCGACGCTCTTTGGTTATAACTCCGAACATGGCGACGGCGAGAAGCATTGGAGTCGCCTCCTGAGGGCCCTCCCGCAATCATGTGAATGACCGCAAAGGGCTGATTTTCCATGTCCACCCCTTTCCCTTTGCTGCGCTCGCTGGTCTCAGGGCGCTGGCGACGAGGACTTCGAGAGCGTGAGCGGCTTCTTCTCCTTCCGAGTGCCCGTTCCGCGCAATGTTCATCGTACCCTTCTAGTACTTTCACGAACTCTTTGAGGTGCCCCCCAGCAATCAGCCGCTGAATTTCCTTCTCCAGGTGGCGGCATTCATTAGTGTCATGCCCCTTCTGCTTATGGAAAGCGCAGTACTTCCCCGAGCGCTTCTGTGCCTCGGTTTCTCTCAGCTTGGGCGGTCTTTTAAACAGCTTCTGGTCCGCCAGGGAATAAACTTCGGCAATTGGGCGGTTGAGGGGGACACGCTCGAGCCTCCGCGGAGGAGAGGAATGACGGCGAGCGGGTATTGGGCTGCGGCGGTGATTCCGGTTGGGCTCCGCTTTGTCCTCGTGGGTTCTATTGGGGCGAGGGGCATTTGCCATCTTCCGATCCCTCGCTATGTACATATCCTCGAGGGTAAAGAAAGAATCGGCAATCTCTCTAATTTCCATCAACGATCGCGGCTTCTTCTTGGCCACTTCCTCCACAAACTCCTTGCTGACGTAATGCTTCATGTTGATGGCCCCAAATAGAACGTGCCTCAAAAAGTCCATCGAGGGCTTCTCTACCAACAAAATTTCTTTATTGAACCTCCCCATGAAGGACCTGAGAGTCTCGTTCGGCCCTTGGACCAGGCTATAAAGAGCGGTCGCGGCTGGGGCCGGTGCTTTCAGCGAATTGAAGTGGCTGACAAAAGCATCCGTCAGGTCATAGTATCCTCGGATTGAGCGTGGGGGGAGCTTTTTGTACCACTCTTGGGCCATTCCGGTGAGGGAAGTGACAAACACCTTGGCCCAGTAGTTGTCCGGATGGTCATACAGGTGCATTAGGTGCACAAAATGGTCCAGATGCTCGGCTGGATCCGTAGTTCCATCATATCTGTTGATTGACGAGGGGATTTTACCCTTCCCTGCGCGAGTCATTAGAACTTCCTCGACGAGGGGGGAATCGCCCGCCATGATCCTGTAATCTCGCTCGTCGGGATCTTCATAGCTGGCTTCTCTCCTTCGGTGGGAAATTGGGCTGCGTGGTCGACGAGCGTCTCTGGCCTTGGACCTCTCGCCCCCATCGCGGGAAGCGTGAGACCGTGCTCGAGAGAGCTGCTCTACCACGTTCTGGAGCCCTCGAATTTGGTCTTGTACTGCTGCTAGCTGAGGGTCACCGACATTTCTGCGGTTTGCCCTCCCTGTGGCCCTTGATTGGACCTCTTCATTATCTCCGGCCGCCTCATTTCGAGGGGCCCTCTCTTCTCCTACAGCTGGTCGTTCTGGCTGGACCCTCGGTGGGGCTTCATTTCCTTGATTCGGTGGTGGGGGAGGTTGCTGTGCCCTTAGCGCATTTTGGGCCATCGTCAAGGGATGCGCCGAGAGCCCGCCAAGAGGTGGGGCCAGACGAGCGCTAGCCTGCGAGGGGAAATATGCTTCCATGAAATGCTCCCAGGCGTTCTGGACGGCCTGACTCTCGCACTGCGCATATAGCGCCTGAAGTTGCTGGCTGGTAACTTGGGGCATCTCCACCCCTTGTATTTCCCTAGGTAACGACGTGGGGAGATTCAGAGTCCCCACTTGATAAGGTTGGATCACCGGCATCATCCCGGGCATCGTTCCCTGCTGCACAAATGGGTATCCCGGAGGGGGCAAGGCCATGGGATACACCCCTGAGTAAGGGTAGGAAACGTGGGCGGTGTGAGCTGCAGGTGGAGCAACGGAGCTGGGCCCTCCCGCAACGTTCCCACCCAACGGGAGAGTCGTCCCCGCAGGCTCTGTGTTCTCGTCCCCGTTTTCGGCGACTGGGGGGTTTGCTTCTCCGGCGGGGACGTTGCCTTCCGCGTTTTCCTCGTTGACGGGGGGAAGAGCGCCCTTCTCTCTGACTGCTCCAGATCTCGTTGCAGTTACCATGATTAGAGACTTTGGTGTCACTTTTCAACTAGCTTTTGAAGGAAGAAACTGGTAATACCGAAGGTGGTGGTGATGGTTTCCCACAGACGGCGCCAAAAATGATGGTGCAGGAATCTGAGTTTCCTAAATGCAACAACACTTTAAGATTTGTATGAAAAGGGAAAGACCATCACAGGCGTGAGAGCCTCAGGATCTGGGTTTCCTTTTGAGCGTGGGTTCTTCCAGCTAGGATAACACCAAGAGTGCGGAATATAGTACTACTGTGGTGAGGTTAATGGAAAGCTTGAGAAGATCAGAGGGAATGCCTAGAACGATAGGATAGGTCTGTAGAAGATGACTTGGGGGAGAATGCATGGGTTCTCCCCTATTTATATGTTAGGGACGGGGGTAAATGGGTAAATTGACCATGTGGTCCCAAACCTGTGTTGCCCTAACACGCGGCAGCCTTTGGTGGGGTGAGAATGACATTCCAGAAAAGGAGACGGCGTGTCAGGTGCACGGTGTACAGTACCTTTGTGTCAGAGGTTGTTGACGAGGGTGACGCGGGGGATGGGCCTAAGATTCTCTCTGCCGAGGTTCGGATCCAACGAAACGGGAAATGGTCATGCCTGAGCGTTGGTGACGCTCGGTGAGCGTATGGATGGCCTCCTCACGATATATGACTCTTGAGCGCCAAAATACCGAGCGTATTAATGGGGGGCCCCCCATGTGGGTGCTTCCCTGAGAAGGGTAACCCTGAGGGCCGTGACGCGAGCGTCAAACTCGTCGGTTCTGGCCCCTGGCCTGAATTGTCATCCGCTGATTGACGGATCATATTAGCTGGCAAATGAGCGGCCGGGAAGGCCCACGAGCCCTTTAAAGTGAGCGTCGGGGCTTTAGTCAGCGGTGTGCTGCCACGTGGACGGCTCTGATTCGGGAATGATTTTAGGCCTCATCACAATGTAGATGCTCGTGTTTTTTCAATTGAAATCGAATTTCTACTTCATATATAGTATATTTTTGCCACATCAATTTTTTCTTATTTTTATCATGAATAAATAAAATTTGATGTTATTAAATTGATATTTTAAAGCATGATTTCTTTTATTAATTTTTTTATTTTGTGCTAAATTCCGAGGGATTTCCGAGGGAATTTCATGATTTCTTTTATTAATTTTTTATTTTGTGCAAAATTCCGAGGGATTTCCGAGGGAATTTCATGATTTCTTTTATTAATTTTTTATTTTGTGCAAAATTCCGAGGGATTTCGGAGGGAATAGAAATTCCCTCGGAAATCCCTCGGAATTTGTAATACCAATTTTTAATATTGAAGACTGCTAGAACTGATGGCTTTAGTTAGAAGATAAGCTTAAGTCATTTATCAAATTTTGCTTTTCTTGGTTGTTTGAAGGTTTGTTTTGTTGGATCTATTGTTGTTTTGATATCGGAATGATGGAAATATTTAGACAAGGTTTGAGGTTTGGCAACTAGAACTGTTTCATTGTAGAGACATATTATAGATGTTATTATGCTTTGATATATGGTTAAATATTTTTAGGATAAATGTATTCTATGTTTTGTAGGAATTTCTCAAATTAATTGGAGCACGTGACAATCTCTCCTTACCCTTAATTTGTTTTTCAGGGTTAATGTTTGCTATTTTAGGAGGGACGCTTATGAGAGGGCATAACTCATAAGGCTGATGGAGTGATAATGAGATGTAACTGTATGGTTCTACAAGAGTTTGATGAATTATGGCTTTATAAGATTGACTTGTAGTATGCTTGATTGGAGTGGTGAATTAGATGAAATTGTATATAGTTTTGCAAAAGTTTGTTGGATTCGTATTATTTTTATTACATGATTTGTAGTATAACTTGGATTCAATGTGAAGAATATTTTGAAGATTTTGAGTATAAAGAATGTATTTGGATTTTCATATTTTGATTAATCATATAAAATGTATTTTAGATTTTTTAAATTTAGAGCAGGTCTAATAATTAATAAAAATAAATAAATGATTTTCAATTTCCGAGGGAATTCCCTCGGAAAATAAAATCAAGAAAAATTCGAACATAAAGATTTCCGAGGGAATTTCCTCGGAATTCCCTCGGATAGTTTATTGTCCAATTTTTTTAATTTTATTTTTCAAGGGAATTTCCGAGGGAAGTCCCTCAGAATTCGTTTTGTCCATTTTTTAAATTTCGGTTTCCGAGGGAATTTCCAAGGGAATTCCCTTGGAAAAATTAAATTAAAAAAAAAAATGAACAAAAAGATTTTTTTATTTTTCCGAGGGGATAACTTCATTTGGTATATTCCGAGGAAAATAAAAATCAATTCATTTCTCTCGGAATTCCCTCGGAAATATATTTCTGAGGGAATTCCCTCGGAAGTATTTGTTTTTCCTAGGGAATGATTTCCCTAGGAATTCCCTCGGAAACTGTCATTTTCCGAGGGAATCCGATTTCCCTCGGAATTCGCCTATTTTCTTGTAGTGTGATCACATTTTTGAATTAGTAACACACAAATCTAAATGAAATTCACTTAAGTATTCATACTTTGCAAATTTGGCAATTAAGGACAAGTAGTTGGCAATTAATATATCGAACGAACATAACATATACTCTCGAACATTCACACACGTTTTACCTATTCCGAAAGACAGGGCGTTACACTGCTAGAATTGAAGAAGAATATGAAGAGTGAGAGAATGACAAGAGTTGAAAAATAAATATGTTTGGTTTAATTTAATTTAATTGAGGTAAAATAATTAAGTTGAATTAATAAATTTTACCCATATAAATTATAAATTAAGTAGTTGAATTAAATTATATAATGGCAATTCGGTCAACTCACAATTACAAGAAACATTAGCTCCACACTTTTATATAGGTATAGATATAAATATAGATAAATAGATAGATAGATAGATAGATAGATAGATAGATAGATATAGATATTGATATAAGCAATTGAAATTAATATTTGCCTAACAATTGCCAATAAAAAAAAATTAAAAGATTATTTCTATTAATTTCAATCATCTATCAAAATCGAAATAAAAAATCAGATGCTGAAACTGAAGCACAAAAAAATGAAACCAACCTTGTTCTGGCAGCTACCAAACTTGCTTGTGATTTTGAGCGAAAGAAGACTGTTGTGTAAGGGGATTATCTCAATATCATCAACTGAATTAATTCTGTGGATAGCTACCAGGCCACGTGAGGGGCACGTGACTTTTTTTCATCAATATTTTAACGTTTGTAAGGATTGAAATTGAGAAATATGGAATAAAAAGGGATGCAATAGGAGAAAAGTTAAAAGATCAGGATCAAAATCGAAAAAGGACATCTTTAAATGATGAAAAATGATATTTTCCCTAATTATAACTACAGTACCAATAAGATCACTTCCAGGACTCAAGCTAAACTTCAATGCTAAACACTATGAGAACCCCGAGGACTCTATATGTGTACAACAACAGATGTAAAAAAACTGAATACTTCGATTGTTAAGCCCTGATCACCATAAGTAGACTTCAAATTTGAACGTGTGAATTAAGCAAAACATCAGGTGACCTTTCAAGTAAAGAATATTGGGCTACCCAAGTACCATAAAAGAAGGATGTCAAATATCACAGTACTGTTCCATTCGTAGTAATCCTACATAGAAAACTTAAAATCTTAATGCTCAATGTTAATTGGGCATAAGTCGTCAATTGTATTTAGCAAGAACATTAGGATAGCCTGTCAGGAGGAGTTGGTGTCGGTGTTAGGGGTGCAGCATTTGGAGAAACTTGATCTTTATCTTAACCTTCCTTCGTCTGTAGGCCAGTCGAAGCGGTAGGATTTCTTAGATTTGGTGGACAAGGTTAAACGAAGAGTGCCAGGTTATTCAAAAAGGTTTCTTTCAATGATGAGTAAAGAAGTACTTATCAAGGCAGTGGTTCAAGAAATTCCCAACTACACCATGAATTGCTTTCTTTTGTCGGATCATATTCTGCAGCTGCTAGAGTTCGTTACTCGCTAATTTTGGTGGAATAATGGTAATAAGAGTAAAATTCATTGGCTAGCGTGGGATTATCTTTGTAAGCGCAAGGGAAAGGGAGGGTTGGGTTTCAAGGCCCCGAAGCTTGAAATTTGGCTATGCTAGCCTAGCAATTATGGAGGGTGATTCAGTCCTCAAATAGTCTGTTGGGCCACATCTTTAAAGCTCATTATTTTCCTCATTTGGATATTTGGAATGCTCGCCGTGGGCGATCCTCATCTCTTGCATGGAGGAGTTTGTTTCAAGCTCGGTATCTCTTGGGCGGCGGGAATGAGTTGGATAGTAGGAATGGGGGAGAATATACATGTTTGGAGGGATAGATGGGTACCGGAGCTGCCTTCCTCCCGACCGAGTTTTAAGCCGGACACCTTGATTACTTTTTGAGTGGGTTTCGGATCTTATGGTTCCTAACCAACTTTCTTGTAACGAGGCACTGATATTTTACTCTTTTGGTGAGGGTGATGCCAGGGCTATTCTCAGTGTGTCATTGGGGTCGGTTAGATGAAGTGACACCTCAATCTTACGGCAGGGGATAATGGGTTCTCGCATAGTCTGTGATAGGAAATGAATAAACCAAAATTGAGTCCACGCAGCAAAAATCAAAACTCCTCTCCAAATATCCAATAAACTGACAGGCGTCGAATCCGTCAAAAATAAATGTAAAACCTATTCAACAACTAAACACGGAGTATAGCGTAAACAGGGTCGGTCCACAGAGACTGATTGACTTATTTCTAATAATTCCAAGTTATCCACGAAAAGAAACAATTAAAGAGGGGGGGGGGGGGGGGTTAAATTATTAAAACTAAGGTAAACAATTAAAATAAACTAACAAGAATTAAAACTAATTAAAACTATCAAACAAATCACGTAGGATAAAATCAATCAGAGAGAGAATTACCTAGCCAGGGATATTCGATTCGAATTGTTATATTGATCATTGACTCAAGGATAAATTCAAGTTATTCAGACAGATTGGCTATAGTTGATAGAGACACTCGACTCAACCTCGTTTTTACTTAATTAGTCGGATAACCTAGAGACACTCGACAGTTATCTTCCCTAACAAATTCGCAACCCTTAGAGACACTCGACAGGATTTAACGAATTCGCAGCATTAAGAATCATAAAAACACCGACCCTAATTAACCAAGTCGTGACACACGCAAGATTTAAATTAGATTATCTTATCCCTTAGTGAACGAGGAATTCTATCGCTAAAACCCTGTCACTAATTTACCACCAATTATCAATCAACTTTACTACACTTCAAGCATCAAGATTGGCAATATGCAATTAAATCTATCTAGATGATCGGGCCCTATCACCAAATAAATCAATCACAATAAACGCGAAACACGGAGATAAGATAAATGCCTAAATAAACATGAATTGATTAAAACGTTTAGGCCTCACAATATTTAAAACGAATCTTAATCCCTAGCTAGATAATTAAAAGTTTAGCTACTAAAATCCATAAAAACAATAACGGAGGAATTCTTTAACATAAAATAAACTAATAACGAAGGGAAAGAAATAAACTAAAACGAAGAATTGTGCCGAATTCTCGCTCCTTGATGTTGCTCCCAAAGCTCGAACTCTGCTGCTGCCAATATTCTTCTGTGATCCTCCTTAGTGCCGATGTCTCACGCCAATTTATATAGCCTCACGTCTCCAGGCATGTCCAAGAATTCCTCATGCAATTGGATTCCTAAGTCTTGCTTTCCAAGTTTGGGCCGCCAATTAGCTTTCCGACAAACTCCAGATGCACAGCTCCAATTCAACTCCAAGTTGGCTTAATCAATTTAATTCCCAACACATGTGTTTAGCCCACTAGTCCAAGGCCCCATAATTAAATACAAGACTTTGGGCTTCTCCAAATAATTTCCCTGCGTGCGGCCCACTACTACCGAGTCCAACATTAATTCCACAATGCAGCCCACATTCAAAGCTAAATAATTAGTCCCCAAAATCAATTAAACAACCCAACCCACAAACGTGAATGCCTGCATGTTCCAAAATTCTCATGCATCTCAAAACATTATTCTTCATGCAACAATAATGCTCAGCCACGGCATAATGCACAAGGCAACAAGAGTTTGTCCCTTTTTCGTGGATTTCTTCTAAACATGACAAATTTTGTTCCAATTTCGCTTTCGAACCCCGAATCTACGACATAAACAACAAAGCATCAATTCTTTATAAATAATATCATTTCAAAGCATAATTCGGGACATAATTTAATCATAAAATGATTAATTAACGACTTATCATAAACAATCAACCAAGTATGCCCACGGATAGAAAAATAATCAACCAAACAGGAATAGACACACGCAATTTTTAACGTGGAAATCCCTTCAAATCGAAGAGTATAAACCACGAGGCCTATGAGATCCAAAAACAAATCCACTATAATACGAGTCAAAATTATAGCAGTTTTTCGCACCAATAAAACCAACACTAAACTCGAACCAAACATCAATCTGACCAAAACGAACTAGAACCACAAAAGGGGAAAAGAAAACAAAAATAAGTTGAAAATTGTGCTACTGTTCATGCCACCAAAAACCCGACTTACAGTGCTCCAAATTCGATCTCCACCATTCAGATTCAAGTTCAATATGTTAAGAATATGCTGTCCAAAATTCAGTTCAATTGGACCACAAATGACCTCTCGATCGTCCGCTTGATGAAGCTTTCGCCACCTCAAAAACTACTAAAACTATGCAGAAAATATTTCCTCTTTTTTTCCCGCCAAAAGCTGCTGCTGGATCAGCTTTATATAAACCAAAAAAGGAAAACATCAATTAGGAAAAGGATTTTATGGACTTTTAATTTCAATTGGGCCAACAAAAGGAAATTGAGCAGGACCCAACAATCTGGACTTTGGAGAATCATAGGATTTGGAATATGGTGTAGAAGCTTGACGTTGTACCAAAAATCAGATTATTTGTCATGGAATCCTCCCCACAGCAAGTTTGTTGCTCCGGAGACACTGCACGCTTTATTTAGATGCTCGTTGGCTAGACAAGCTTGGGCCCTTGCGAACATCCCGACGAGTCTTGTGGAGAAGATGGCCTAAAACTTACGTGAGGGCCTTAGTGAGGTGCTGGAGAATCTGCATGGCGACCAAGGTAGTCTTGTCATGACTTTGCTTCGGATGTTGTTGCAGTGTCGCGACAAAAGGACGAATGAGGGTGTTCTATGAGATTAAGCAGATTTCTTCTCGGTTTAAGTCCTGTCGGTTTTCATCCATTAAACGTTGTGTCAATAGGATCGCTCCCACTTTAGCTCGTAGTGAGACTTCGACATGCGTTGATACTTTTGGTAATTCCTTCCTTTGTGCTTGACTTTCTTAAAAAAAAAAATGAAAAAATTCCAGTCATAACTCATAATCATTTATCTAGAAACCTTTCAAGAGGTGACACGTGTCGAATCCGTTAAAAATAAATATAATTCTGGTCTACGACTAATACGGAGTATAGTCTAAATGAGTCGAACCATAGAGATTCGGAGAAATTAATTCAATTAAAATCACAGGAAAAATCACAAGAAATAACAAGTAAAAGTAGGGGGGTTCGGAGTTTACTAACTAATTAAAATTAAACAAGCAATTAATTGAAACTAAAAGCTAGAAGAACACAATTGAGCAAGTTGGAAGATAGGATTAACCAATAGGGAGAACAACACCTAGCTAGAGATTATAATTCAGTTTTCACATCGATCACGGACGCAAGAATAATTTCAAACAATTCCAATAGGTTAGCTAGAGCAGATAGAGACATTTGACTCCGCCTCGTTTTCACTTAAATTCTCCAATAGCATAGAGACACTCGACAGCTATTTTCCCTAATCAATTTCACAACGAGACACTCGACATGATTTAATGAACCGATAGCATTAAAATCTATGAAAACACTAACCCAAATTAGTCAAGTCACGACACGTGCAAGATTTAAATTCAATTATTAATTCCCTTAACGAATCAGATTCGACTTTACGACTTCCTATCGTTAATGCGCCACAAACATCAATATGCATTACATAAACTTCATGCATCATGAATAGCAGTATGTAATTAAATCTACTTCGATGATCTTGCACTATCACTAAGCAAACAAATCACAATGAACACGACACTCGCAGAATTAATAAATACTTGAATTGCATTGAAATATAAAAACGATTAGGTCTCACGATATTTTAAGTACTGAATCATAAATCTCTACCTAAGTATTACGAAATTGGATACGCATAATAAACATGTTCAAAAACTCAAAGGAATTGTTTAACATGAAATTACAAACGAAGAAATTGAATTAAGGGAAACTCGTGATGAATGACTACTCTTCGAGTCGCGTCCTTAAAGCTCGCCCCAAGGCTGCTGCGTGTCCACAATTCTGTCCCCTCAAAGCTGCGTCCAAGCTGCTTAAATATGTCATCAAAATTGCCTCCCAACAGGACTTCTAATTGCACTCCAATTGGCGTTAATTTCTTGTTCGCCAAGTCTTAATCAAATTGGGCCAATCTTTAATTAAAATAATTCCATGGCAACATGCATGCCCCAGTAACAAGATGCCGAGGCCCACTCTAACTCAAGGTTAGCAACTTCAAAGCATCACCCACTTGGCCATTCTCAATTAAATCCAACATTGTCGGCCCACAACCAACTCAGCCCACAAATCTCCAAATTAATTCATCAACCTCCACAAATTCACGTCCAAGCATGCGATTTTACAGAAATGCGCAGATTTCTTCGTAAAACGATCGCGAATGTTTCAATCTCATCTCCAGACCCCGATTCAACAATAAAAAAAATTAAGTATTAATCTTTTCCAAATTAATATCAATTAAAACACTAAACAGGGCCACAAATTTATAAATTATCGAGAATAATGCACGCAATCAAGAAACACAATTTTGTCTCATTTTGTTAGTTTAAGTTGTTCAGGTGAGGCCAACTATATAGCCAATACACCTACGAAAAGTACAATTTTAGCTAGCGCTGATTCTCATTCTAATAACATTCCAGCTGAGATCAAAGTATTTGTTCTTTCTGATATTGATACCCATTATCATAATATCGTATTAAAAAATTAAATTAAAATCAATGATGGCCTTAGAAATTTTGACAAGAGCCAGTTGAAAAAAAATAATAAAAGCTAATTTGTAATAAATTTGAGCTGAAGTCAAATAAATTAAATTAATAAAAAAAGTGCAAAAAATAGAGTAAATAATTGTAGAGGACAGGATTAGCTAGTTGAGATAAATTAGTTAAGTTAATGCAAGACCCTAGATTCCCTCCTAATAAATTAGTTAAGTAGTGCGATTAACGTAAAACAAGGATCTTACATAATAAATTAATTAGGGACAAAAAATTATTGTCATTCGAATTATGTCCATTTTTATAATTTATCATTTCGGCCAACTTTCATTGCATACCGCTATCTCAACTTCGCGATTCATTGCATACCGTCATCCCAACTTCACGCTTTTCACAAGCAACATTTTCCGATGGGTTTTTAGCAATTTCGGTGACTTGAAAACAAATCACGTGAAACTTTCGTTACATTTTATCATCCCAACTTTTCGATTTTCACAAACAACCTTCTCCGATGGAAATTCAACCGTTTCGATGGCCTGGAAACAATTCACTTGAGTTTCACATGTTTTTATTAGCGATAAATTTATATTTTTAAAATTATCTTTTTCACCTAAAACAATTTGAATTTTTTGATAGAATTAGTCCTCTTCCCCCTTTCTTTTGTTTTTTTCTTTTTTTGTCCGAGTCCGTCAG
Organism: Lantana camara; assembly: GCA_037501455.1. NCBI lineage: Eukaryota > Viridiplantae > Streptophyta > Magnoliopsida > Lamiales > Verbenaceae > Lantana > Lantana camara. The sequence goes on along the minus strand of CM074855.1, from coordinate 19,098,545 downwards.
TTTCTTTTCTCAAGAAGTACAATAAAAATAAGGTACACTTAACAAGGGAGTGAGGGACTAATTGACTTCTCCAAGTGTGGTTGCTCCTCTCCCTTAGTCGATAAATTTCGTGATTTAATCAAATAAAATAATCCTTAATCCCTTGACCATGAAAGCACATATATACATATTGTTATGAATAGATAAAGTGAGACATCAGAGCGATCTCGAGCTCGTGGATAATCCGGCAAAGAACCCGTCGGCGGGAGAAATTGGGGTTGAAGAGAGACTTGAGAATATTAGGGTTGAAAGGAAATTCTATTTCTCGATAAAGACTCACAAAGGTTCCAAACAATATTAAAACTCCCGAAACTCCCACAGCGTTCCTATCTTCAACCGAAACTCCATTAGCATTAGCATCTTCAACATCAACTCCATTAACATCTACAGGCACCGTATCACTCCCACCCCCATTAAGTCGCACCTTGTCCTCAAGGTGTAAAGTAGGAAAAAGACGACGAATACGACTCGCCGGCTCCCAAGTTGCATCATCCAAAGAGCCATCCGACCATCGAATCAACCACTGTTCTTGTAGAGCCCCATTACGCAACACATGCCGAATTTCATGAACCTCAACTGGTTGGGAAGGCACACGACCATCCAACAGATCATCCGGCAATGCACACGGTTCCGCTAACCCATTTCCTTCCTTAAATCGGCGCAACAAGGAAACATGAAAAATCGGATGTATGCGCAACGATTCGGGCAACCTAAGCCGGTAAGCTACCGGACCGACCTTCGCCAACACTTCGTATGGCCCAAAATAGCATCGAGCCAACTTCTGAGAACTACGACGAGCAACAGAATGTTGTCGATACGGCTGGAGCTTCAATAAAACCAACTCCCCGACCTGGAATTCAACCTCGCGCCGATGCCCATGACGAGCTATCCCCAGGTGCCCCTTCAAACGCTGCAATAACTCACTCCTCTCAGCCAACAATTCAGCCACCGCAGGAACTTTACAAGTAGTCGGGCGATACGGCAAGATATCCGGGGGAGGTCGCCCATAGACCGCCTGAAAAGGGGTCATCCCAATGCTCGAACTATAGCTCGTATTCAATGAATATTCAGCCCACGGCAACATCACCAACCATCTCTTCGGCTTATCATGGCAAAACGCACGAAGACACTGCTCTAGCACCCTATTCATTACTTCCGTCTGACCATCCGTTTGGGGGTGGAACGCCGAACTCAATTTAAGGGTCGTACCACTGAGAGAATGCAACGCAGCCCAAAATTTGCTCGTAAAAACCTTATCCCGATTTGAAATAATGGAAGATGGAACCCTGTGCAGCTTAACCACAATCTCAGCAAATAAATGAGCCACCCGGTGCGCGTCAAAGTCACCCGGAAGAGCGCCAAAATGCGCATACTTTGACAGTCTATCCACCACACCCATAACAACGGAGAAACCCCGAGACAACGGTAACCCCGTAATAAAATCCATGCTAACATCTTCCCAAATCCATGCCAGAACCGAGAGTGGTTGCAACAAGCCTGACGACGGCTGAGTCGACGCCTTAGTAGCTTGACATGTCCCACACTTAGCAACATGATCCCGTACATCGGCCCGCATATTAGGCTAATAAAAACTCGCCGCCAACCGCTGAAATGTCCGATGCACTCCGGCATGCCCGCCCATAGGTTAATCGTGATACTTCGTCAATAACTGTCCCCGTAAAACCGAGTTATTCCCAACACAAAGCCGATAGCCATAGAACATCAAGCCATCGCGAACCGTAAAAGCTACTGGTAGAGCCCCCTTTAGAAAATCCCGGTGCAGCTGTTGTAAATCCTCCTGGGACTGATTCTCACCACGTAATAATTCCAAGATTTCCGGTAAAGGCTGCGATACAAGGGCGGTGAGATTGCCCGATACCACGTCATCCTCATGCCGAGATAGCGCATCCGCCACCACATTTGAACTCCCGGTTTTATACTCAATACGGAAACGAAATCCGAGCAACTTCCAAACGTAAAATTGTTGATCCGGAGTCTGAATCACTTGTCGAAACAACTCTTTCAAACTTCGCTGATCAGTGCGAATAACAAATTCTCTACACAACAAATACTGACGCCATTTCAGCACCGCTTCAACGATCGCATACAGCTCTTTATGATAAGTGGACGCGGCCAGCCGTCGGGGCCCGAATTTCTTACTGAAAAAAGCAACGGGGTGATCTGACTGTAATAGTACGGCCCCGATGCCCGTTCCCGAAGCATCCGTTTCCACCACAAATATCTCCGTGAAATTAGGGAGACACAACACAGGCGCCGAGGACAAGGCTTCTTTCAGACCCGCGAATGCCGTAGCCACCAAGTCGGACCATACAAACCCGTCTTTCTTTAGCAAGTCAATGAAGGGCGCCGCCAACAGGGAATACTTGTCGATAAACCGACGGTAATACCCGGTAAGTCCAAGGAAACCACGTAACTGTTTCACCGTTTTAGGAACGGGCCACTTAGTCATTGCTTCGATTTTACTGTCATCCACATTTAAACATCCCTCCGCAATGATATGGCCTAAGTAATCAATAGAACTCTTCGCAAAGGAACACTTAGATAATTTCACAAAGAATTCATTAGCCCTTAACAGAGACAAAACCACTCCTAAATGTGACACATGATCCGAAATCGAAGAACTATAGACGAGAATGTCATGAAAAAAAACAATTACGAACTTACGGAGATAGGCGGCAAAAAGACGATTCATGTATGCCTGGAAAGTAGAGGGCGCATTGGTCAATCCAAACGGCATCACCCGAAACTCATAATGGCCCTCATGAGTGCAAAAAAGGGTCTTGTACACGTCCCTATCATGCATACGAATTTGATGGTAGCCCGAGCGCAAATCCAACTTTGTAAAGACCCTGGCAAAACCCAGCTCATCAAATAGCTCATCGGCAGTGGGAATCGGAAAATGATCAGGCACGGTTACCGGCACGGTAATCAACATAAAATCGATAATAATTATCCTTCTTTTTCACCAAAAGAACCGGCGAAGAAAAAGGACTACGGCTGGGTCGAATCAGTCCTTGTTCCAACATATCTCGAACCAAGCGTTCAATCTCTGATTTCTGGAAATACGGGTAGCGATAGGGGCGGACGTTCACCGGAGTGGTCCCTGGAAGTAACCGAATGCGGTGATCACTCCAACGGGCTGGGGGTAGTGCGGTCGGCTCGGCAAACTGTTAGGAATAGTGCCCTAGAAAGCCAATTATATATCGCTTTGTGTTTTTCCTTATTGTAATCACAGACAATCTTTGAATAAAAATAACGAGTTGAGGCAACACTTCTTTATATGCTCTTGTTTGGTATGCGTTTACTTTAGCTTTGCATGTATGAGAACTCCCCTAATCCTGATGACTTTAGGACTCTACCATTTAGGTGAAATGGTTCATGAAACGAGCCCTATATCACATAAGTCATGATTAGTAAAATACTCCAAGCCGATGAGTCCTACAGACAGTGGGAGTGTCAACATGACTCCTTTAAGGCTTGCTTGTGGGATCACGCCCTTAAGAAGGACCACCTTGTTTCATGAAGGTGCAAAGTGTATAGTTGATACGTGCGTGATACATGAGGGTGCTTACTTCCATAAGTAAGTTCACTGAGGTGCCCCGTGTGAGAAGATTCCTAAATGAGAAAGGAAGTTTCTATTTCAGGAAATGGAAACTTCCAGATTAGGAAATATCTCACGAGTCATTGATGTTATTAATTGATCCTTAGACTTGAGGTTCCATGTCACTTTATGAGTTAACTCTGTAGTCTTAGGTATAAGCTTTAAAGGGTGTCGCCTTAGACAACTGATTCAAGGCTTATGCTGGGGCTGCACAAGTAACTCATGAAAGTGAGTGAGCATCAAGGAAGGACCTACACTTGCATTTGCAAGGTGATCTCTTATTGTGTAAGTCATTCATATGCCATATGGAGTCCTTGGCCCGGGCAGTAGATCAAGACATCAAGAAAATGGTTTCTTGGATTGAGATCAAATGGATATGAAATGCACTTAGCTTTAAGACCAGATTATTAGGGTTCTGATTATTCCCTTACCCTAGATCTTGGTTGAGAGATAGTAAGTAGAAGGAATGTATCTCACATGAATCAATGACTTAAAGGTTCTATCGAATCGAGACATTCCAATTCAGCTAGGGGTTAAACACCTGTTGCTAGACTATGGTCGTTTAATCTGTGGACTGATTAATTAATTAGTGAATTAATTAATTAGGGTCACTGCTAATTGAATTGAGAACCTAGAAGGTCACACACAACAATTTGGTTACATGAGTTGAGGCTTTGAAATGATTAAACGAGTTAATCGAGCCAAGAGGGTTCCACACGTGTGAAACACACGTGTGGGTCACGTGAGTGACACGTGTCATACATGGACACGTGTGCACCACACGTGTATAATTATTTATGTGATTAAATAATTAATGTATTAATTATTTAATAGACTTTGGTTTAATTTTGAATTAAAAAGAAAGTCTTATTTTGGAGAAAAATAATCTATTTAATTAATTAGATAAATAAGTTATTTATTTATTAATAAATAAAGTATAATATTATCCAAAAGGGGTTTGGATATTTTAGCTCTCTTAAAAGTTGATTTGAATTAGAATTCAAAGTCAAGGTTTGAAATTACTTGATGATCAAGTAATAAGAGAGAGAGGGACCAAATCCTTAGTCCATTAGGACTAGGTTCGGCCGCCCCTCCCTAGAGCTATATATAGGGGAGCTCGAGCTCCCCTTAGAAATCGATTGAATTCTTTTGGTTCATGTGTTGAACACCATCCTTTCTCCAAGATCAAATAAACCCTAGGTTAAGTCTAAACACTAACTAGAGAACTAACATCCTTACTAGTTAGATTGTATTCAAGTTGGTAGTCTATCTCTAGAGAGCTTCAAGTTAGAAGTTTTTAAAGATTCGAGCTTTACCAAGGAGAGGGGATCAAGCCGCGAGAAGAGCGTTCTTGGGTGGCTTGAGACGCTTCAAGAAAGATTATTGAAAAGTAAGTTTTTAATCTCTACGAATTAGGATTCACGATTGCGAGTTTCGATCCTTTTTGTTGAAAAATTTTTAAATTTTCGCTGCTTTCTGATTCCTGTTTTCCAACACAAACACCCCTGCATATTGTTGTAGTACCCCCAAGACGTCACGCGGCAACCCTTTAGGAAAACCCGTTTCTTCCTCCTGACCGGTTAGCGGGTCCACGGTCACTTCATAACAGGCCGAAATATCTGAGGCTTGCAACAAGCAAAACTGGTGAAGAGAGATTTCTTTCGACTGTTCAAGGCTGCCTTGCAGTGTCACTGGCTGTCCTTTCCACATGAATTCCATCGTCAATATAGCATAATCGTGTGCCACCCGGCCTAACAAACGCAACCACTGAACCCCCAATATGACATGGGCCCCGTGAATTGGCAACACAAAGACATCCACAGGGAACTCCTGCCCCTGCATCAATAGGCGAACCCCCACGCACTGTTGTTTACATAACAACGACGCGCCATTACCCACATAAACTCTGAAAGGCAGAACCGAACTCACCGGCAAGCTCAACTTTTCCACGATAGACGGGTGGATAAAGCTGTGCGTGCTACCACCGTCAATCAAAACTGTCACCACGATGCCCCCGAGCATACCCGCAAGCAGCAGAGAACGCGGGGTCTGACCAGCGGCGAGACTATGCAAGGTGGAAACATCCGCAGTCACAACGATCTCATCCTCCTTTACCTCCTCATCATTGTCGTCGTCTTCTTCGTCACCATAAAGAATCAGGTAACGGCCATAGCGGTGACCCTTCACCCACTTCGCATCGCAATTGTAACACAACCCCTGAGCATCGCGAGCCTGACGCTCGGCGTGAGTCAACCGATGAATAGGAGGGTTGGATGCAGATAACCCTGTCGCGGCAGGTGGCATTGGCGGAGTCATTAATAACGGCGGGGCTGCCCCTGACACCGAATGTCCGCCATTGTTGGTCCCCGAAGGTCTAGTGGTCACGAGAGAGCCACTGAACTGTCGCGGCGTAGATGACGAGAACCAGGCCTTATGTTTGACCTCCAATTCACGTGCCAAGGCGAAAGATCCGGATAGGGAATCCGGTTTCAAAAGAAGGATCTCATGCTGCAAGTGCAGTTTCAAACCGGCGTGAAACAAAGACTGGAGATTCGGCTCCGAAACATATTCACCAAAATCTTCTCGAAAGCAGTTTGATAATCCAAAACGGACCCTGTCTACTGCACTTTGGCAAGCATTCCGAAGTAATCAACATAGTTAAGAGGATCAAACAGTAGCTTGAATTCGACGACGAAATCCGCCCACGATTCCAGGAGGTTACTGCGTTGGCGCCAACCAAACCAATCAAGCGCGGGCCCTTCCAACATCAACCCCACCGTGGCTAAACGAGACTTCTCAGGGATGCCGTAAAAGACGAAGTACTCGTGAGCCTGAAACAACCAACCCAACGGGTTGGAACCATCACTCTTAGGCATGTCCAAGCGTAATTTGGAAGCGGCGTGAAAAACACCCGCTGGTGGAGCGTCCGTCCCCCGAGGCGCGAGCGCGGTACTAGGAGTTGCCAGTGCGCGACCTGAGTCAGGGGCCAGAGTGTTTAATTTTAATTGCATCTGCTGGACAGCTTCGTGCAAAGTCTGCAACGCCGCAAGTTGGGAGTCCGACTGCTTCTGAAATTCCTTGAGGTTCGCAGTGTTGTTCTCCTTAAACTCGTTGAAGGTAGCGACACTTACTGAATCCGCTATAAAAGAAACAATGAAAGCACCAATGTTATGAATAGATAAAGTGAGACGTCAGAGGGGTCTCGAGCTCGTGGATAATCCGGCAAAGAACCCGCCGGCGGGAGAAATTGGGGTTGAAGAGAGACTTGAGAATATTAGGGTTGAAAGGAAATTCTATTTCTCGATAAAGACTCACAAAGGTTCCAAACGATATTAAAACTAGTTGCCCATAAACCAGGGACTCCTAAGCAATTAAAAGTGTTAAAACCCAAACAAGCAATAACTGAAAGTATGTAATATAAAGGAACATTAATATTATCCTAAGTCCACTATGATTTTGGTGACACAAAATCACGTTGCCAGGCTGGTTTACGCGCTTTCTCACCGACCGCCGCACACGATCTTCAACTCCCGAAACTCCCACAGCGTTCCTATCTTCAACCGAAACTCCATTAGCATTAGCATCTTCAACATCAACTCCATTAACATCCACAGGCACCGTATCACATATACATATATATATAGGCCAATTATATTTGGGTACCCTGAATTTACCCCTAATTACAAATTACATCCTGCATTTTTAGGAATTACCAATTATTCTCTAAAATGGATGTATCGTTTGAAATCCCTCTCTTCCGTTAAGGTTCTGTTTATTTTTATTGATGAAATGACCAAAATGCCTGAAAGACTATACTGTTAACTAACTTATATTCAATGCTCCTTTTGTTAGAATAACTAAAACACAGGGATAATTTTGTAATTATTTTCGATAGCTCAAAACAACGTTACTTTTTGAGCTATTCCTATTATATACAATTGCCTATATCATTTTTAATCACATTGTATATTATATAGAATTGCATACATCTATTTATTTTTTTATATATATACCCATTTATAAAAAAAAATTAATAAAAATTTACTTCCCCCAACCACGGCCACTGCCCCACTGCCCCTATCCTCTTTGCACCACCGCAACCACCACTCCGCCAACCCCACCACCAAATCTCGCGCACACACAAACAGATACTACCATCACCGTCACTGCCGCAGCCTTCGCACCACCGCCTATCATAGCCTTCATCTCTCTCTCTCTCTCCCTCTCACACACACACACTCACACAAAGATCTAGAAGGGTCGTCGGTGTTGGAGAAGCTAAGGGGAGGTGACAGCTGCGTGGTGGAGTCAGATCTGAACAAGGGAAGGTCGGCGCATGATGGTGGTGGAGCCAGATTTGGAGAAATGAGCCTGGTGGTGGCCCGAGGGGAGGTGATGGTTTTGGGGGGTTTAGGGTCTGTTTTATCTGTACTATATATTATGCGAGAGACCCAAGTATTAACCACTTTGGTATCTTGATATCCTCTTTTTTTGTACATTTTTATTTATTTATCTTTTATCCATTTTCTTCTCTTATGTTTTTCTCTTCTTTTTTTTTTTTTTTTTTTGTTTTTTTATTTTATTACATTTTCTTAACTTATTTTTTCTCTCACCTCATTTCAATTTTTTTTCCTTTTCTTTTTGATATAATTTTTTTTCAAAGATAGTATTGTTTGGTGTTATATTCTTTTATACTATTTATTAATATTAATTTAATAATTATATTAAAAATAGTGATAAAATATATATTAATATAAAAACTAATTTTAATATATTTTAAATAATAAAATTTTTTAATCTGCATATGCAACGAGTGTGTCACAATTACTAGTATAAATTATTTAACGTGTATTAACTGCAAAAAGAAAGACTAATTCCACTTTGGACAAAAAATGAGTGTTTGGGATTTGGGACTAAATTAGTTAAAAATCATTTTGAAAATTTGTGCTGGATGTAAAAAAAACAATAAATTACCTATAAACTAACGGGGCAATTTTTGAAAACTCCCCATGGGTTTGAAAAGTTCCTTTTAGCTCCCCATTTTCAAATACATCATTTGGGGTTTTAGATACGCGATTCTGGGATTTAGATACGCGATTCTGGGATTTAGATACGTGATTTTTCCTTGTATTTCAAATACATTATTTGGGGTTTTAGATACGCGATTCTTGAGTTTTAATACATCATTTTTTAAAATGGGGAGCTAAAAAAAATTGGACTTATCATTTGGGGAGTTTTCGGGAATTCCCCGATAAACTATGGAACTAAAAGCACTATTTTCTCTTTTAAGGTAATTTCCATCTCGTATTTAACATCCCGTATTTAACGCAATATATTATTGTCGTGTATACCATATACAAAACATCTTGACCCTATGGATAGGACCAAGTCGCGTCAAAGAAAAGATAGCACCAAAATAATTTCTCATACAGCAGCCACTGCTGTCACCACGTTCAGACTTCTGACGAAATTTATGGAATTAATTTTCTACTACATTTTTTATTTCAAATTTATGTTTATATCTTACTATACTCATCTACACATACTATATTACTATATTTATTGGTAAGTGCATAAAATTAAAATTGGAAAAGATTTTTCCTCTTCATTACAATTTACAACCATATATAGATATCCTAAAATTATAACCCAAAATTGAAACAAAAACTCTGTTGTCGGCAGAGCATAAACCACAATCTTAGTACAAATCATTTATCCAAACTGCATACCATAACGTTCAAAATGACAAAATGTATCATCTTTTAGGCTTTTGTATCATCTTTTCTTTATAATTTTTAGTAATAATACTGGAAAGAAACCGGGAAGATGATCTACGTTCCAACATTTCAAAATGGAACCCAAATGGATATATTCAAGGGAATCCATTTTCATAATATCGTGTTGCGCGTGGTCTTTATCATAGTTTTAGGTGATTGGTTCCTCATCAAGGTGAAGATATGATGCACATATACAGATACTATGATACAATTCGACTTGAAATGGATATTGTAACATAAATTTTTTTTAATTTTTTTTTCACATGAGAAGTCGACACTACATGACATGATACAATATGATATCCCAAAATGATAATTTTAGAAGTATATGTGCATAAAAAAAAAGGTGAAGATATAAATGGATCAAATATCCTTTGGAAATTAACACTTTCTAGAAAAAACCATAAGGTGAAGAACGCACAGTTCAATTTTATTTTGTAACATTTTGGCGATCCAATTCACACGAATTTTGTTACTTAACTAGTTACCTTACAATTTATAAATAGACTTCTTCTTTAAAAAAAAATAATAATTTGTTGTTGGTTTCCCAACTATTTCAATAAATCTGGAACTTGTGATTCATCGGTATAAAGACCCTTTAACCCCAATAAATCTGATGTTTATAAGTGTTGATATCAATATCATCAATTAATTACCATATTGTCATTTTAGGACCGAAATACCCCTCCTCATACATTAAAATGATGAGCCTCAATTTATTTCGATCTGATTCGAATAAAGCAGTATAACAAATTAGAAAGATATTATTTAATATTTATCGTGTTATTAATATAATTTTTTTTAAAAAAATATCGAATTAAATAATTAATATGATACACTTAATTCTTATCCAAAGTTGATCTAATTTTCCATCCTCATAATTGTGAAGTTTATTTATAAAATTTCAGACATCTGACCAAAGTGATTTTATATTTATTGAAGGGTTAATTCAGATACTATCGTATTTTCTTATTATTCGTGCGTTTTTCCTCTAATTTTTGAATTAATGCGATCATCCTCCTAATCTTTAAAAAATATTGCACTTAACTCTTTTAGAAAAACAGATTTGTACAAAACAAATTTCAAATGTGTCGAGATATATGTCAAATTGAAGTTCTCGATGCAAGGAACACAACGGTTGTTTCGAAACTAAAATCCGACAACTAACAAAGGAGAAATCAACGGTAAAAAACAACGCACGACGGGTGGAGCTTTGCAACAACTTCCGACGGTCCATAGGATTTATTGGAATACAGGATTTGTTCGCCTCGGAGAGAATAACGATAGTCTTAAAACTTGGGTCGTGATGACGGAAGAGAAATGGAAGTCAAAATTTGTAAAAAAAGGTTAAGTATGACATTTCTTAAAGGTTAGGAGGACATCGCATTGATTCAAAAGTTAGGGAGCAAAACACACGCTAAGGACCAGAGGATGAGGAGTTTCCGGAATTAGCCCTTTATTGAATTATTGCTCAGCATTTGCTTCCATTTCTAAGTTGTTCGCGGTGTTAGTTCTAGACAGTTGACTGAAGAAAATTCATGATATAAGAATTAGTTTATTCAATGATAGATTAAAAGAAAATGCTTAAGATGCACTTACATTTGTCATCACTGAATTAATATTTGTATTGTCAATATAATAGGATAATGTGAAGCCCTAAAATACGCAACTTGAAGAGAATGAAATTTAATTGAAGCTCCGATCGCGAGGTGGAGAATAAACTCTACCGTGGGATCGGTGCAAATCTGTTTTGCTATCAATATTTGGCGTTATTCTCTCAGAGCTACCTCCATCTTTTCAGATCTGCTGTTATCTTTTTAGATCTACTCCATCGCTATCTTTTTAGATATACACTCTTTGAGAATTGATTTTTTGGTGATATTGGTTGAATTAGTTGTTACAACAAAGATGGTCTTTTTATAGATCGGTATCCACCACTATCTTTTTTTAAGTTAAGTTATTTATCGAGTTTTTTGTATAGAAGTTTTGTCTCTTACAAATGGAAGTTTAGTTTCTTTGTTAGTTTGCTAGTATTCAATTTACTTAATTATTATCTAGTCTTCCCTATAGAAGTTGATATTCAGCATGAGGCTAATTGTGTAGCTCATTTGCTTTCGACAATTGCAGCTAGGGGTGTAAACGGATAACAAACGGATCGGATGTATGATTACCATATCCTTATCCGTTTATGATTCGGACGGATACGGATAATATCCTTTTAAATCGAATTCGGATAATATCCTTTTTATACGGATACAAGGCGGATTCGGACGGATTCGGATTTTAATCGGATTTTCAACTATTCAAAATTTGGCATAAATTATTTATTTATATAACTTCGAACTTTTAATCAGATTATCAACTATTCATTTATAGATAAATTATTTAATAATTATATAACTTTGAATATATATATTTTAGACGAATAGAGAAATAATAAGTATATCCATATAGATCATTTTTATGTTTTAGGGAATGTATAAATGTGGTGAAATTATAAATTTTATCATATAATTAATTTGAAATATAATACTTTTATTAAAAACATAATATATGTTAATTATATTATCTCTATATGAATATTGACGTGAACATATAGTTACTAATAAAACCTAAGGTTTTTCTTTAATAAATGCGCTAAAAAATTTACTTAATATTAATAATCTATCATACATACACAGTTTTGTGTATATATTTTAATATAATACATTATTTATCGGATACGGATTACGGATAAATCGGATAACGGATATATCTAACGGATAATGAAACGGATCGGATGTTAAACGGATCGGATGTCTTATTACCGTATCCTTATCCGTTTATAATTCGGATGTCTATAATCGAATACGGATAATATCCTCTTGAGACGGATTCGGATAATATCCTCTGTAAACGAATTCGGATGCGGACGGATATCGGATTTTCGAATATCCATTTACAGCCCTAATTGCAGCTTCGACTAGCGTTTGTCCCTCATAGTTTCAGCTTGCATTATTCCGACTTATGCTGCGTTGGTTGTATTTTTTGATTTAATAATATATTAGTTGGTATTAAAAAAAAAAAAAAAAAAAAAAAAAAAACGCAACTTGGAATTTGACACTTGAACAGACCTTTCGAAATTCTACCACCTTTTTATTTGAATTTTGGAGAGAGGATAATTCGAAGGTTACGGCTTTCACAAGGGCGGCCAAGATTAATCTAATAATAATATGAAGAAATAAAATATTGCAATTTAGTAGAGCGTGTTGGACTTCTGAGAATTTACATAGAACCTCTCTATATATTACTTGGTTGGTCATCTTCAGATAGAAGATGCAAGCTTTAATTAGCATGTTCTACTTCAAAGCTATGGCAAAACTCCTCCAGTTCTTCTTCTTCGTCTTTCTCATTCATTTTATCACTAGGCCATCACTGTGTGCGAACAACGAGACAGACATACGGGCATTGCTGGCATTCAAAGCCACCATCAACGAAGATCCACTGGGTTCACTTCGTTCTTGGAACGAAACAACACACTTTTGTCGATGGGACGGTGTCAAATGCAGTCGAAAACATCGCGATAGGGTTATCTCACTTGACCTCATGTCTCGAGGTCTAGTGGGCTCCATTTCGCCTCATTTAGGTAATCTCTCCTTCCTCAGATCCATCACTTTACAAAACAACAGCTTCCATGGCCAAATCCCGGAAGAAATCGGTCGCCTGAGGCGCCTCGAGTACATTGAGTTCAGCAATAATACTCTCAGTGGTGAAATCCCAAGAAACCTGTCTCAGTGTCGAAATCTTTATTACCTGAATCTGATTGACAATAACCTGACAGGTATTATAATTCCAGAAATAGGTTTTATGTCCAAACTTGAAGCCTTAGGCCTGACACATAACAGATTGTTTCCTGGAACAGTACCTCCTTTCATAGGAAACCTGACGTCACTGACGGTACTCTCTATAGGAGATTGTGGGCTGAGGGGAGAAATTCCAGAGTCCCTAATCCAGCTTCAAAATCTCGGATTTCTGGTGTTGTCTGAAAACAATTTAACAGGTCGAATTCCATCAGGGCTTTTCAATATTTCAACAATGTCTTTATTTAGTGTGACGTCCAATCAGCTTCACGGCACCATTCCTCCTGATATAGCTTCCACACTTCCAAATATCAAGGTTCTTGATCTTGGGGACAACCTTTTCAGCGGACCAATCCCGGTTTCGTTAACCAACGCGTCGTCCCTGGAACGCTTATACTTGGCTCTAAACCAATTTACAGGGCCCATGATGGCCGACTTCGGCAAGCTAAAAAATCTTTTCAAGTTTTTGGCGTTTGACAATAAACTTTCTGGTGATTTCGGTTTCATTTCTTCGATGACTAACTGCACCAACTTGAAGTATCTTGTAGCCGGCTCGAATCTCCTAAAGGGTTCGTTGCCTGATACCATTGCCAATCTTTCTACCCGTCTCGCTATCCTAGAATTGGATAATAACCAGATACAGGGAAGAATTCCTCCCGGAATTGGAAATCTCATAAATTTAGTTACTTTGGATTTGGATAACAGTTTTATTTCCGGCCCTATCCCTTCCTCCATCGGCAACCTTGCGAAGGTGCAAGAACTTTATTTACAAGGCAACAGATTCTCATATGAATTGCCGTCGTCTTTGGGAAACTTAACATTGTTGAACCGTCTGTACTTAGGGTACAACAATATTTTTGGAAACTTACCTCCGAGTTTCAGCAACTTTACCAGTTTGTTCGACTTTGATCTTTCTCATAACAATCTCAAAGGTTCAATCCCCAAAGAAATATTGAGTCTTTCCTCCATTTCAATTTCCTTCTATCTGAACAACAATGAATTTATCGGGCCTATTCCACCGGAAGTGGGGCAGCTGAAAAATCTTCAATACCTGTCCTTGTCGAATAACCGGTTATCAGGAGTTATCCCGAGTAGTTTGAGCAGCTGTGAAGTACTGCAAGGCCTTTTGCTCGAGGGTAATTCATTCGAAGGAGAAATACCACAGGGACTAAGTGCTTTAAGGGGTCTCCAGCACTTGGATCTTTCCAGAAATCAGTTATCAGGGCCAATTCCAGGTTTTCTATCTAATCTTCCGTTGTCATATCTGAATCTCTCTTTTAATAACTTGGAAGGAGAAGTCCCAGTTTCAGGAGTGTTCAAAAATGGAAGTGCGATTTCAGTTGATGGGAATAATAACCTCTGTGGAGGTATTCCCGAACTGAAATTACGTTCTTGTCCAAGTCCAAGAAAGAGAAAGCTTTCCAAGAAGGTTTTGAAAATAATGGTCCCCCTAGTTGTCATTGGAGGAGTTATATTTCTAATCCTTACAGTTTTCCTTTACATATTTTTGTACAAAAGGAAGACATCACGAAAAGGCAGCATTTTGCCAACGATTAAGGGTGAAGTTATGAGGCTTTCCTATGGAGATCTGCTACGAGCAACGGATGGATTCTCCGAGGCTAACTTGGTCGGTGCCGGAAGATTTGGATCTGTTTACAAAGGAATTCTTGAAGACAGGGAAACAATGGTGGCCGTGAAAGTTCTCCATCTCAACATTGAAGGAGCTTCAAAGAGCTTCTTCGCAGAGTGCAATGCGTTGAGAGGAATACGACATAGAAACCTTGTCAAAATATTGAGCATCTGTGCCAGCACGGATTCCCGGGGCCAAGATTTTCAGGCATTGGTTTACGAGTTCAAGTTGAACGGAAGCTTGGAGAAGTGGCTCCATCAAAATGCAGATGAAGAAAGAAGAAAGCTCACAGTAATTCAGAGGCTCAATATTGCCATTGATATTGCATTCGCACTCGAGTACTTACATTTTGGTACCGAGTCAATTATTGTTCACGGCGATCTGAAGCCGAGTAATATTCTTTTGGATGATGATATGACTGCCTATGTTGGTGATTTTGGATTAGCCAGAGTTATCTCCAACTTATCAAGAGATTTTTCAGTACCAGAAAGCAGCTCGGTTGCAGTTAAGGGGACTGTAGGCTATATAGCTCCAGGTGTGGCTTCTTAACATATTCTCTGAGTTTTGATGTAGATACAAGTATTAGAAATTACGGTATGCCCCCTAAAAATTTCATTTCTGGTGCAAGAATATCCTATAGGAGTGTTAATATAGTTTTGTAATATCCATTTGTGATTTTTTTTTTTGGCTAAAACTAAAATTTATCTATAATATCTAAGTCATTGTTTTGACCCCAGTGAGGAATATAATTCGCTCTAACTAATTTTATTACACCTTCTTAGAATATGGCATGGGGGATACGGTTTCGACGCACGGGGATGCATACAGTTTTGGAATACTTCTACTGGAGATGTTCACAAGCTTAAGGCCAACGGATGATGCATTCGCAGGCGATTCCAATCTTCACAACTTTGTCGGAAGTGCCTTACCGGACGGTGTAATTGACGTTCTTGATCCTGTAATCGTGGGAGAGATTGATACAAACATGTATAGAAGGAGGGATTGTATGATCTTGGTTCTACGCATTGGGGTGGCGTGTTCGGAGGAATTTCCGAGGGATCGAATGGCCATGACAGAAGTCGTGGTGGAGTTGAACAGATTAAGGAGTGCGTATCTTTCTCAGAACTAGAACTCGTGCACATGGTGATTGCTTGCATATTTTGATGGGGAAATTGCATTTAATTTTCTGGTTCCATTGTTTACAATGGTGTTTTGTGTGTGATTGTAGACAATTGTGTTTTGTGTGTGATTGTAGGTACTTCCATAACTCCCTTCTTAGTCCAATTGTTTGCAGAAATGTTGTAATTTTAACTTTCTTTTCTCTTGTTCGTTGATTTTGATAAATTTTGGTACTCACTCCATCTATTGCTAAGATGGTTTCATTTCTTTTCTTCACACCGATTAAGAAATGAGAGTTAGTAGAGTGATGGGAAAATTGCAATTTTCATATACCAACTCGATTAATTCAATGTTTTTTATACATTTTGTTTTTCAACGATGAAATAAAATCGTATCTTAAAAATCATACAATTTGACACATTTTTTGACCAGAATTTGATTTTGTCCGCCAGTAACCGGCCTGGTTTTACACGTGATAAACTCCTAGTTCGCGATGTGTAAATTCTGTCGGGCAAAATCAGTTTCCGGTGAAAAATATTCATCAAATTGTTTGATTTTGATGATAGGGTCCTATTTTGTTATTGAAAAATAAAATTATCAAAAATGTTGAATTAATCGAATTGTTATATCAAATATGCAAATAGAATAAATAAACAAAATGGTTTCTTAGTTTTCCAATTATATGCAGGGAAAATTACATCCAACTACCCTGCATTTAGACCTAATTACAAAGCAATCCATCATTATCGAGAAATTACAAAAAGGTCCCTATAAGTATTGTTTGGTTTGAGGTCCGTGATAGAAGATGCAAAATTACACCCGTGCCCCTGACGGAATTGCATTTTTTTTTTTAAATTTTTTAGTTGAATGTTAAAAATAGGAAATGACAAAGTTGTCCTTTATGTATATGTAATTAAAAATTCACTTTATATATATGTATAACATTATATATATATATATATATATATATATATATATATATATATACAGAGAAGTCTGCATCTCGCCGACGTGAAAAAATGTAGGGCTCGCCGGCGACCAAATTTGTCGCCGCCGCACGGTCCCCACCCCACCACGCCACTTCCTTCCACGCCAAATCCACCTCCATCGCCGCCACCGCCGTCCTCTAAGTGTGTGTTTCTGAAATTTGTGCGTGTGTGTGATTGTGTTCTTGTGTGAGTGGGGAGAAGAAGAACGGGTGGTGTGTTGGTCGTGGTTGTTGACGGCGATGGAGACACGGGGGGAAGATCTCGTGGTTGTTGATGGTGATCGTGGTCGCCGGAAGATCTCACCGGACAAGGAGCCCCAACAACCGCCAACAACCGCGACTTTGATCCTTCATAGAGCCACCACCGCGAAAAATTGAGCCACGAAATTAGTATCAATGTGATCATCGTGTCGCGGTGATCGGAAAACACTACCCGTACGTCAAATTCGGCGAAGAAACGAGAATTCCCCCATTCATGTGCCATTCATCTTCTCCACGGCGGCCTGGCGGGGGTGGGTTTTTTCTTTTTCTTTTTTTTTTTTGTTTTTTTGAGTTTAAATTTTAATTTAATTTCATTAATAATATATTATGTAAAATAAAATATAATTTATATGATTAAAATTATTAAAAATATATTAAATTTCTTCAAAATACAAAAATATGATATACGTTTCTTTTCTTTTTTGAAATTTTATTAGAAATATGATTATATAAAAGAATATGTATTTAATGACTATTCAAAAATATAAATATACACAATAAAAATAAGATTTATTCATTATATATATATATCTCTATTTTTTTGAATATTTGGGGAAATATGATATTTATATAATTTGAACAAAAAGATACTAACCGTACATATTTTTTAACAAAACAATCCCTCATTAATATGACTTTAACAATGCAGACCCTGAGGGTATTTTGGTAAAATTATAAAAATAATAAAATATTCAGGGATATTTTCGGTATTACAGGGTCTAATTCTAACGGAACCCTAACGGCGTCCAGGAACCTCAAACGGAACATGAAAGTTGAGGACTTATTTATAACTTCTCGATAATGATGGATTGCGTTACAATTCGGCCTAAATAAAGGGTAGTTGGATGTAATTTTTCCTTATATTTATACCCACATTAACTACTATGCTCAGACAATTATTGTTACTCGTAGCTGGGAATAATATGTAAATAAAAAATTTTGATTATTTAATTACATGTTAGAAATTAAATTCTTCATGCTCATGTATGTTTTATATACTTAATATAGTTATCAAAATAAAAAGATAATCTAATAACTATAGTAGAGTAGAAAAATAATAAAAATTAAAAGATAAGGAGAAGATAACGAAGAGAATATAAAAGATAAAAAGAATAAAATAATGAAATGAAACGAGAGAGGAAAGAAAATAATAAAAAAGAAGAAATTAACAAATTACAATAGTGAAAGTAAATAAAAAAGATGAAATAAAAAGAATTTAAAGACCAAGTTTACTCTAGCAATTGTTAATATACAATTGATAATGAGGGAAGTTTCCAATAAAAAAAACTAAGATTTTTTTACTATAAATCCAATATTATGATTTCCTATCATGAAGTAATATATTTTATGGAAAATTAATAAAACATCCCTAATATATCATGAAAGTTTTCCTAAACCCCCAATTGGATTTTTACATGTTTTAAGGATCAATTATCTATCAAAGTTTTTCTAAACCCCACAATTTGAGGAAAAATGTCATAATGTCCTTAATAAAATAAGGAAAATTACACCAATACCCTCATCTTCTTCTTCCCATTTTTTTTCCCTTCTTCTTCCATTTTTGTATTGAAGCACAGAGGTTTCCGGCAGCAACGTCTTCGGCCACTTTTCCGGAGATGGGAGCTACGTGTTTTGACTCATTTCGACGATGCGATTTCATTGATGGCAACCACGTCCCATGAAAATGGCCGGAGAAGGCACCGGAGAGGTCGATCGAAACCTCCAAATTTTCAATAGAAAATGGAAAATGGGTCTCTCCTTTCCGGAGATATTTTTTTCGATGGTTTTTGTATGGATCTTGAAGATCTCGACACGAAGAATCTATTGCAAGTGACGAATCGGTTTTCGTTAAGCGGTTTGAGAGTTATGGACATTTCTTTTTTTGATCTAAAATTCTTAGATCTGAAAAACTAATCGAAGATATGGAACGAGGACGAGGAGTATGTCCGGGGTGTTTCGGAAATTTTTGGACCACCTCCAGTGGCGGCCAGCGGTGGTGGCTTCGACGGTCCGACGAATTAAAGGAGGAAGAAAATGATGAGGAAGAAGTGGTGTGGAGGAAGTAAAAATGGTGTGGAAAAAGTGAAAAAATGAGGAAAAATAGACTTTTTAGGTTATTAGGGGGTTTAGGAAAAATGTGTTGTGAAATGGGGATCTTAAATGTATAAAATCTGAATTGGGGGGTTTAGGATAAATAATGACTATTGGTACTTATAAAAAATTGTCCCTATATTTTATTCTATCTTGATTAATAATTATGATGATGCTTAATTTGACGGCAAGGTTCAATTATTCAAAATTTGCACTCGTGGGGTTTAAGTTCGAGCACTCGGGATCAGAGAGATAGATGATCATATTGTTTCGAATCGTGAATCTTTTCTATTAGGACAAACATATGTTTAGAGCTCCAACTGGAACGGATGTGGGTTAGCCTAATTTTGACTCTCCGGCATTTAAATCAATAAACCTTATATAGAAATTTAAGTGAGATTGAGAGAGAAAATGATCAAAATGACTTGCTCAATGTGGTGTGTTTATTATTGTTTTTACAAGAGAATGGTAAGGATATCTCCTAGTAATTTGGCACCAATGAGAAGGTGATATATGGATGACGGCAGCTCTACTGCAACAATATAGTGGTAGTGGAGGTGTACGTGTAGAGGTGTATGGAGTGTCAGAGACAATACCTAGCAGTCGAAAGGCAGTGGCCCTCGATGGGTCGAGTGGAAACCTGGCCCTAGCTATAATAGAACCTTTAGATAATGAGGGGCAACTTGTTCCTTAGGAAGCATAAGAGCAAAGTCATCGTTGTTGGATTCATTGTCCATGCGGAGCATTTTGACCTGATCAGTGATTTTGATTTATCGTAATTTTATTGTGTCCCATTATTTACCCCCCAATTCCATAGTTACGTTCATTTGGTTATGGATATTATTTGAATTACGAGCAATGTTTTCAAAACCGGACCGGACCGGCCGGTTCGACTGGTGACCGGTGCCTGGTCCGGTCCGAACCACCCTGCAAAACCAGTGTGAACCGGACCGGTACAGAACAGTAAAAACCGGCCGGTTAACCGCCGGTTTTGGCCCCGTGAACCGGACCGGACCGGAGGTTCACTTAATTTTTATTTATTTATTTTTTTTTTAAACTTAAAATTCCCACATTCTTTAACCTTTTTTGAGTTTTAGAAAATATTTTTTACACACTTACAATTCCCAAATCCCAAATTTAAAATCACAGGCCTCAAATTAGACGTTAAACACTTGAATATGACTCTTTTATTCTAAAATTGAACTATATTATATATTATATTTTTAATTTTAGCATATTATTATATATATATATATATTATTAAAAATAATATTTTTATTTATTACGTCATACCGGTTCGACCGGTGGTTGAATCGGTTGAACCGGTCCGACCGATGACCAGTAAGGCTGCCGCTTTGGCCTCCGGTCCGCTTTTGAAAACATTGATTACGAGGGCTACTCCCTTTTGGCAGGAAGTTGACACTCAACTATAGCGCTTTAAATGCGATTGGGCGCTTGGACGCCTTGTTTTAGGTACGTATGCAACATTTCAAAAAGTATTACTCTTACTAATAGGCGAGTAACTTGACACGGTGAGTGTCAATTAAAAAATTATTATCTAATTACACTTTTAGTAATTAACTAGTAACTCTGCACGCTCGATGCGTGTCCAAAAGGAAAACTGTTAAATTGAATTTTTCATGTTATTACTTAATCTATCATTATTTTTACTATAATTATAATTTTATAATAAATAAATTAAATAAGATAATATCAAATTAAGGAAAAAAATTAAAGATAAATAAGTGATATAGATAAAAAAAAAAAAAAAAGAAAAGAATTTGAGAGCCCCGTTAATATAAAAGAGAAAAGAGGTTAACCAAAAAATTATAAAAGTATGTGGTTAGAATTCATATTAAAAGTTAAAAAAAAAAAAAAAGTCTATAACAGCAAATGGTCTCTCATTTAATATAATAACTAGTAATTGTGGCACACTCAGTTGAGTGTGCAAATTAATTTTTTTTATGATTTAAATATATTAAAAATAATTTTTATATTAATATATATTTTATAATTATTTTTAATATATTTATTAAATTATAATAAATAAATACCATGAAAAGATATATACCAAACAACATTATCTTTAAAAAAAGATAAAAATTATATATAAAAGAAAAAAAATTAAAATGAGATAAGAGAAAAGATAAGTTAGAAATATATTTTTGAAGTGATAAAATAAACAAATAGAGAAAAAAAAGAGAAAAGAACGTGAGAGAAAAAAACGGATAAATATAAATAAAGAAGAAAAAAAAAAGAATTTAAAAATAAGAAAAAAGGATACCAAGAGATCATAATTGGTCTCCTGCTTAATAATAGAGTATAGATATATAGATACTTGTAGAAAAATAATTAAAATAATAAAAGTTAAAAAGTAGGGTGAAGATGATAAAGAGAACATAAAAAAGAAAAAAAGAAAAAATATTCCACGGGCGATTGGCATGATATAAATGAACACAGTCGCCCAAACTGTAGCTTCAGCTTTTCACCTGCAGCTTCTGCTTTTAGGTTCTAAAAATGGCGAGGACGAGGAACAATCGTAGGAGATCGTCTGCCTCCAAGATACTCAATTCTGCCCCAGCCATTGCTCCCAAATCAGGTATGTGCTCTCTCTCTCTCTCTAACTCGAGTTTGTAAATTTTGCTCTTTATTACTGGGAAATTTGTGTGAGGGTTTTCTCGGTTGGTTTAATCGTCACCTTTAATAAGTTAGTGGTTCTGATTACGAATCTGCACATGGTTGTTGAGTTAATCGAGCTCAGACCGCGAAAACTCCCTAATCCCGTTTTGTGTTTGTGGTTAATTAGATTAATCGGGTATTTGGCGAATGTATTTAGTTAAGTTTGGGTCAGTGGAATTTGTTTGTCTATTGGAGGTGGAAAGGAGGTGAATTTTGTTTGAGTCATGAAAGTTTGATTGAGGGCTTACTGTTGCTAGCTTTCGGGCTTTGTGTTGTTTAGGCATTTTGTTTTGTACTTATGTTTCGTGTCTGATCACTTTTAGGCTTTGCCCGAGGGCAGAGTAGCTGTGATGGAACACAATGTCGAGAAGACAATTACCAGGGACATGCTGAGGAGGATGAAGCTGTACAAAACCCTCTACTACAAAACCAGGAAAACAGCAACGAAGCTATGAGTGCAATGATGGATGCATTCCAGCCATTAGTGCAAGTTATTCAGCAAGAACTACAAGATCGTCGAGTAGAAGAAGAAGAAAGGGTGAAAGATAGGAAGCTCGATGATTTTCTGAGTCATAGTCCACCTAAATTTAATGGAGAACCTGATGCTCAAAAGGCCGACGCATGGATTGTAAAAGTTAATAGGATTTTTGGGGTTATGAGCTGTGATGAAGGGGAGCAATTAGAGTATGCCATTTTTCTCCTGGAGGGAGTAGCTAACAATTGGTGGAGACTTTTAGAGCAAAGGTGGAATGCAAACCATACGCCAGGGACCTGGACGAACTTTATGGAAGAATTTAGAGATAAGTTTGTGCCTCAAGTTGTGAGGGATTCTTGGGAGAAAGAGTTCATGAATTTAATTCAGGGATCCAGAAGCGTATTTGAATATGCCACTGAGTTTAATCGTCTTGTGCGGTGTGCGCCTCACATAATGACTGATGAAAGGCGAAAGACTAGGCATTTCATCCAAGGTTTGCAGCCCGAAATTCGTCTGGCCCTTGTAGCAGCTGACATTAAGGAATACAGTGAGGCTGTCAATATATCGAGGACGGTTGAGGCAGAGATACAAGTCATCGAGCAGATCACTAGCAAACCTAACGAGGTTGAAAATACAGAAAGTGGTGGATGCAATTATTGTGGACATATAAGCCATACCGAAACTAATTGTTGGAGGAAACTAGGGAGATGCATAGCTTGTGGAAGTGACCAACATATGATAAATAGTTGTCCCAAAGCTCAAAGCCGGAGTGAAAATCGAAAAAGAAAAGCTCAGGCCCAACTTGCTGGAAAACCAAAAGTTGAAGCGAGAGCATATGCTTTCGAAGGATAAGATGTGCCCGATCCAACTACTATAGTGGAAGGTACGATTCACATCATAAATACTTCTGCAAGAGCTTTATATGATTTTGGTGCCAACATTCTTTTATATCTGCTCACCTCAGAACCCAGTTGAAAGGCACACTAGAACATTCCTTATAACTTTGAGCTTAGTACCTAGTACGCCTATTGGCTCTAGCTACACCACTTATTGAGTCTTTAGGGATCGTCCTGTGAGAATACATGATAAAATATACATCGCCAAATTGATAGAACTCCTTATTTAAGGTTTTGATGTCATTTTAGGAATGACCAGGTTATATAAGCATCAACATCAGGCCCAACAAAAATTTTAAACTTAGTAGATTATAGTGGGAAGTGATAACTACATTTAATCGGTTTATTGACTCTGGCTTGGGGTACACCTACCGATTGACTGTAGTCGCGTGGCTTATAGACAAGGCAAGCGCACGAGGATTTTTATCCGTTTGAATCGTTTTGTGCAATGATAAGTTTGCACATTTAATTGAACTGAAGAATGATATCATGTTTCTTTTCTCTGTACAGAGATCTTTTATTGTATTTGCTCGATTTTTAGTATTTACATGTAATTGGTATCACATTCGGACTTACAGTCCTATTCTTTCTGTTCTTGCCTCAGATTAGAGATCTTTCTGATGAACTCTATGCGAAAACAGGGACTTCTGCTGTTTAAGTTAGTGTCGTTTTGCTCAACTTTTAGTGTCGTTTTGCTCAAGACAGTTGTTGCCCTTTTGTCGTGGCCTGTAATATATCAACATGTTTTATTTTAGATGTACTATTTCGTGATGTGTTGTATATTCGCTTGTTTTGAGATGTATTGTAATTTTGTTATATATTGTATATTTTGTATCATTTAATTACCACGTCATAATTAGTTTATTCAATACGTCATCAGTGGACCTCAATTGTCACTGATTGAACTGGTTTGACGGTTAGGTCAGGTCTTGCTCTCAAAAGAGTGGGTGCCACAATGAGCTTGGCAAAATATAAACAAAACAATAGCTTTATAGTGCAATTGAAACCAAGTAGATAATTTAATGGCAAGTATGAACTTATTGGTCATGATTCGAATCTTGGGAATAGTCAAATTCGAGTCCTGGAGATAGTTAAGTTCAAATCTTAAAGGTAATCGGGAATCAATTATTCACGTTCGAGCAGTTGAAGTGTGTGGGTTGACAAAAAAAAACCAAAAAAAAAAACCTTGTGCATGGGCTTATTAAGAAGGTTGTAATTTTTAAAATGCAATGTATTAATGTTCACATTCGGCCCAATACCATAAGATCAAGCCCAAAAAGTACTCCACCTGCTATTCACATTATATACATCACTATATACATGAACATAGTCGACCAAATTACAGCTTCAGCTTTTCAATTACAGCTTTTGCTTTTAGGTTCTGAAAATGACGAGGACGAGGAACAATCGTCGGAGATCATCTCGTTTTTGTATTTCTGGTTAATTGGATTAATCGGGTGTTTGACGAGTGTATAGAAGTTTAGTTTGGGTGGGTGGGATTTGTTTGTCTACTGGAGGTGGAAAGCAGGTTAAGTTATGGAAGCTTGATTTAGCTTTATGTTCTTTAGGCGTTTGGTTTTGTATTTACAGGTTTAAACCGAGGGCAGGGGAGCGGTGTTGGAATACAACCTCAAGAAGACAATTACCAGGAACATTCTGAGGTGGATTAACCTGTAATGAATCATCCGCTACAAAACCAGGAAAACAGGAACGAAGTAGTCCAGCAATTTGCGCAAATATGTCAGCAAAAACTACAAGATCGACGACTGGAAGAAGAAAGGGTTAGGAAGCACGAGCGTTTTATGCTTTTTCTGCGTTGTGATCCACCTAAGTTCGATGGGGAATGTGATGCTGAGAAGGCCGAAGCATGGATTGCGGAAGTTGAGAAGGTTTTTAGGGTTATGCGTTGTGACGTGGAGGAACAATTAGAATATGCAGTTTTTCAACTGCAAGGAGTAGCTTACGATTGGTGGAGACCTGTAAAGCAAAGGTGGGATGCAAACAATACGCCAGTGACCTGGATGAACTTTGTTGAAGAATTTAGAGGTAGGTTTGTGCCTCAAGTTGTGAGATGTTCTTGGGCGAGGGAGTTCATACATTTAACTCAGGGGTCCAGCAGCGTATTTGAATATGATGCCCACTTTATTCGTCTTCTGCCATACATGCCAGACATAATGAATGATGAAAGGTTAATGACTAGATGTTTCATCCAAGGTTTGCGGCCCGAAATTCAATCGGCCCCCGCCCTTGAAGAAGGTGAGGTTGAGGAATATAAGCAAGCTGTACGTATAGCGATGGAGGTTGAGGCAGTGAAAAAAGAGATTGAAACTCTAAAAAGAAAAGCTCAAACCCCACTAGCTGGGAAACCAAAAATCGAAGCGAGAGCATATGCTTTCAAAGGATAAGAGGTGTCCGATCCCACAACTACAGTGGAAGGTACAATTCACAATATAAATACTTCTACAAGAGCTTTATATGATTTAGTGGCCAAACATTCTTTTATTATGCTCACCTCATGAACCAGTTGAAAGGCACGCTAAAACATTTATACCTTCTAGCTTTGAGATTAGTGCGCGAATGGGCTCTAGCAACACCACTTATTGAGTTTTTACGGATTGTCCTGTGAGAATAAACGAGAAGATATATGTCGCCAACTTGATTGAACTCCCTAGTTAAGGGTTTGATGTAATTTTAGGAATGAAGTGGTTATATCAACATCAACATGAAACCCTACAAATATTTTCAACCAAAGAAATCATATTGCCAAGCTATAACTTACATTTTATCAGTGTATTGACTAGAGCACTGGGTACGCCTACCGACTCACATTTTATCAGCGTATCGACTCAAGCACAGGGTACGCTACCGATTGACTAGAGTCGAGTTGGCTTATAGACAAGGCAAGCTCTTACACAAGGAGGATTTTTGTGTCTTTAATCGTTTTGTGCCGTAGTAAGGTTGGAGAAATTGTTTAGTTCACTCGTGCACATTTGGATTGTTTCCTTCCACCTATTGCACATGTATTTGAAGAATAATATCATGTTTCTTACTGAGGTCTTTCATTGTATTTGTTTTATTTTTTAGTCTTTTATTTAACATATTTAGTATTTACTGGTAATTGGTATCACTGGGGCATTCTGACTTACAAGTTACAATCCTATTCTTTCTGTTCTTGTCTCAGATTAGAGATCTTTGGAATGAACTCCATGCGAAGACGGGGACTTCTGCTGTTTAAGCTAGCGTCATTCTGGTCAAGACAATCGACACCCTTTTGTCGTCGCCAGAACTATATCGACATGTTATATTGTAGATGTACTATTTTGTGATGTATTGTAAATGTTAATATACTGTGTCGTTAATTTCCACATCATAATTAGTTCATATGTGCATCAGTGAACTCTAATTGTCACCGGTTGAACGGGTCCGATCCGGACTCCGATCTGGTTATCAAAACTATAAATAATCGATTCAGCAATATGCTAATCACTTGCTTAAAATTATAATTGAAAATTTTTTTTTTTTTATTTTTTACTACAAATTTAATACTAATTCCTTTTTTGGTGAAAAGAAATTTAATACTAATGGTAGTCCTATAATCAAGTAATATATTAATTGATGATTAATTGCAGGAATTTAATTACAATATTAAATATATATATATATATATATATCACTTGATTGACATTTCACGCATTATTAGGGATGTAAACGAGCCGAGTCGAGCCGAGTCTGCCCCTTTTTTCTTGGCTCGAGCTCGGCTCGACCAAGCTTCTGAGCGGCTCGGCTCGCGAGCCATGAAAAACATATTTTTTAATTTAAAAAATAATTATTATTAATATTTATATATAAAAATAAGTATATATATATATATATAATATTATATATTATATAAGTATTTATATATATATAAATTAATATTTATTTATTTTTAATTAAAAATAGTGGCTTGCGAGCCGGCTCGCGAGCCATGAGCCAAAAACAAAGGAGCTTGGGTTCGAGCTCGGCTCGACTCGACTCGGCTCGAGGAAGCTCGCGAGCCAGCTCGCTTCTTTACATCCCTACGCATTATATATCAAAAATTTTAATTTCTTAAGATATTG
The DNA here is from genome assembly GCA_037501455.1 of Lantana camara. Lineage (NCBI taxonomy): Eukaryota > Viridiplantae > Streptophyta > Magnoliopsida > Lamiales > Verbenaceae > Lantana > Lantana camara. The sequence continues at coordinate 19,071,029 of CM074855.1, read as the reverse complement.
AATCTAATCGTTTAGGCGATTAGATTGATGGATTAAACAATTTAAGTAAAATATAAGTTTAAACAAAGTAGATAAAATATAAATATCGTTTAAGTGATATTCTAAAAATATGATTAGTGTTATTCTTTTTAGCAACATAAACAAACTAAACTCGTTGTTGATCACTCCGAGCAGGGACGGAGCCAGGAATTGCAACGAGGGGGGCGAAAAATTCGTAATATCAATAATATAAATAATATTTTTTCAAGAGTGGTGAAATTATAATTTATTTTAAAACAAAAGGGATAAAATCTAGGGGGGGGGGGACCAAAATTTTTCAAAATTTAGGGGGGGCGGGGGCCACCCCCAGCCCCCCTGTAGCTCCGTCCCTGACTCCGAGTTTTTGATTGAGATCTTCCGGCTTTTTTCTAATTTTAGTGTCTTTGTTTTTTGATATTGTAATTTTGGTGTACTTTTTTTTTTATATTGTAATTTTGGTGTAATTCTCTTTTTGAAAAAGCGGATTCACTACTCGTAATGCCCGTACCGATTATTGAATCCCATTTTTGGAATATCCTCTGCTCGGATTCGTAGCTGGTAATACCCCTACCTCAAATCCAATTTCGAGTAGATCTTGGAACCCTGAAGTATATCAAATAATTCCTCGATATGTGGAAGGGGATATTTGTTCTTGATAGTCATCCGGTTCAACTCCCGGTAATCGATGCACATCCTCAAAGTTCCGTCCTTTTTCTTTACAAATAACACCTTGCTCCCCAGGGTGAAGAACTCGGCCTGATGTATCCAAATTGGATTCACTGTTCACTACAGTGATTCCGCTTTTTCAAAAAGAGGATTACACCAAAGTTGCAATATAAAAAAAAAATACACCAAAGTTGCAATATAAAAAAAAGAGGACACTAAAATTAGAAATTCTCCGAGATCTTCCGATAGAATCTCCCAGACCTTCTTGTCTTCCTCCAATTCTTAGCCTAACTTTGCGAATATATCTGCGAGGTTATTTTCAGAATGTTTAAACAATTAAGCGTGCATTCTCATAGTTTTCTAATCAGTCTCGGACAATCCTCAATTATAAGACCAAAGGACTATGATGTACAGATACGGACACGGCGACACGGACACGACACGACACGGATACGGCGACACGGATTTTTTTTTTAATTTCTCACGTGAGGAGTGTCGAACACGGTGTCCGACACGACACGACACGACACGACACGACAAAATGATATTTTTAGGAGTGTCCGTGCATCATAGCCAAAGGATGAGTTAGAATCCGCCCCTTTAGTAAGTTTAATCACGGTTTTCGAATCACATCCCACATTGATTTCTGGATATCTTCTCCCTTCAAACCTCTCTGTCGTATTGATTGTGGCCTGGTCAATTTTCATTGGAAAGCCCACGTTTCATTTGCCTTTCTCATCTCTAACAACTCCATCCTTCATTGGAATGTAGATGGAAGATGGCGGGGTAATGGGGAAGATTGGATTCGAATGGTGTTAGATAAGCTGTCCAACGGCTTTGCGACATTTGGTTGGGCTCTTGGGCGCAATCGTAATAAGGAATGGGCAGAGCGGGAAGGGCTTGACTCTCTCCAATTGAGGCATGGAGATTGGGTTGGGTGTGATTGTGCGTGATCATGGAGGTAATTGCATTGCTTGGAGGAGTGTGAGAAGGCTTGAACCAGAAGTACAGGTTGAAGCACTAGCCATTAAAGAAGCTGCCAACTTAGCATTACAGAAACGCTTCGAGCATGCATGTTGTATTTGAAAGTTGGAGACTCCAGATTTGGATTTCTCAAATGTTGGCGCCATTATTCAAGATATTCAAGACATTCAAGAGATCATTTCCAGGATTCCGGCTATTCTTAAAAATTATTTTAACAAGTCAGTAATCAAACTTAATTAAAAAAGTTATTTCTGCCCACTCCTTATGTGTGTTATTTCTATATATCTATATATATTATAAAAGCACGACTTGGGTTTTTGATTTCTTACAAAATACGATCCGCCTAAAATATCCTCACAATAATTACGTCAATAACTATTAGTCAAGGATAATAATGTAAATACATGTTATAAATTATTAATTTAACTATATTTAAAAAGTACTTATCAACTTAAAATAGGACTCTTGATAGAATTAAAGTTTCTCCAACTTACCCAAAAAAAAAAAAAGATATATAGTTCAACAAGTATTATTTTAATATTAATATATCAATTAATTGTATTCAAATTTTATGATATAAGTTGTCTATTTTTTAATTTTAAGGTCCATAATTTAAAATGTTATAATAAGATATATCTAAAAACGAATCAAAAAATAACAAATTGATTCACTTTATAAATTTTAATAAATCTTTATAATTATGTAAAATATAATATTATTTAAATTGAACAAGTTACATAAGATAACTTTCAATAAATCAATCCTAATGTAAGTCTAATTATATAAGTCCATAGTTTTAATTATCTAAAGTTATAAACTTTCTTAAATTAATATCATATTATAATTCTATAACCTTATCTAATTAATAAAATAATATAATTGAATAATTTACATAAAATATTTTTCAATAAATTAATTAATTCTAATATAATATTTTTTAATTAACTAATACTATTATAGTAATATAATTGTAATTATCTAAATCTTACTAACCATATAATCTTCCTTTAGTTTATATAAGAAAATATAAATTAAATACATAAAAGTACAAATAACATTTTTGGTTTCTTACGACTTAATATACCACAATTTAGAATGTCATGTCGTTAGACCAAATTTACTTTAAATTAATAATCCTAAAGAGACTCAATATGCGTGCATATAAAAATAAGATATAATCTAATTTTATAAATAATTTTTATAGTATTCGATTAAACATTCCTTAAATTTTTATATAAATATACTATTTTAATTATTTCTACATCATACATAAAATTAATTATAAAAAAAATTAACATAAATTTGAAATAATACTCATTAGAGAAATACAAATAAGAAAATGGAATACAAGATCAAATGACAAAGATAATATAAAAAATAGATAAAGAATAATTAGTAAAAGAAGAAATACTCGATTTTAATGTATATACCCACGCATACCAAAATTAAAGGACAACTTTAAAATATCTTTACAAATATATTTATAAAAGACATGACAAAGTGAGAATTAATATTGCGTACTGATAAGGGGAAAATCGGGGAGTCTGATTGAGCGCCAGATGTCATTGCCAGATAGCAGCCTATGCCTCGTAAGCTTTCCGCGACCGAGCCGCTTAGGCGATCATCGACCCACTACTTGGCCGAAGACCTCAAGTCCTGGTTTGGCGGCGGTCTCCCGCGACCTAGGGTCTCCTTTCGATCCAGAGAAAGGCGCGACCCAGCGGAATCCCGACCCGGTCAATACCGGACAACCGCATTCAATGCGAGTACCACCTACGGCTGGCCGCATTAATTGCAGCCGCGCTCAGTACAGTGTCAGGGGTCCTGGCAGGAGCAGGCGAACAGTGCTTTGGCTGGAAAAGCACTGTTCCGGCCAGAGGCCAGGACTCTCTCCCCCCAACCAGATCCACACTTTCTGGGAGGTGTACTTGCTCCCACGAAGTCCATCTTCACCCTATAAAAGCCTCGCCCTGCGACGGCCAAAGGTAAGCTCTTTTTCACGCCCAAGACTCTTAACTCCAGCATATTTTGACCGAGAGCTTGAGCTGACTTGAGCGTCGGAGTGCCAAAACGGGTCCAACCCCCACTCTTCCCCGTCTTGGCCTTTGAGCTCACGTTTGTTTTACCTTTTCAGTTGGAGGAAGCGTCGGAGTTCTCCTCACACTACAAATATCTTGGGTGATTTGGCGTCTTAGTCTGCAGCCCAGTACAGAGCCCAGATTTTGACACGATCATCTTGGCGCCGTCTGTGGGAAACTCTGAACAAAAAGTCTTTCTTCCTTATCAGTTTAATCCAGCTCTCCATTGACGATGGTCCAAACACGTCACGGACGACGAGTCTACGGCGAGAATGGTGAAGAGATCTTTCCGGATCTCAACACCTCAGGGGGGAATTTCCCACCCCCCGTAGTGGGAATCGTCGCTACGGATGCCGGCCCTAGTGCTCCTAGCCGTTTAATACTCTCTGAAGCGGATTTGGCCGCTTACGCGGAGAGCTGCCGGGCAGAGGCGTTGGCCGCTGCAAGAGAAAACAGGGAGCCGATCATGCCGGCTCCCCCAAGAGGAAGCCCTTTGGCTCTGACCCCTCAGAATGTTGCATACCCCACGGTTCAAGGGCCTTCTGCACCAGGGACGTATGCTGTCCATCAGCATGCCCCTCAGCCAAGTATCTGGGGGTATCCGCAGCTCCCCTATGGTCAAAACCCCTACGCGCAACCTCAGACCATATACATTGCTCCGGCCTTGGGAGCCCAGCATCCAGTCCACCTGGGTGCGCGCCTGAAGGAGGGTTTCGAGGACAATGAAAACCCACCCCGCCGACGGGAGCCAGCTAGAAGAAGGAATGATCAGGCTGAGGAACGCCCCTCGTAGCTCTTACGCAATATGAGGGAAACGTATAGGGGCGCGCGCCACATTGCAGGGACGGCAAGCGAAATGAATAGAGACGCTCCTGTCCCTAGAAATGTGCCTGTTTTCGATCGCCTGGGGGCCAGGGTCCATCCCGACGCCTACCATCACGCCAACCGGGGACATTGGGTTGGCCAGGGCGATCTCCAAAATAATCTCCCCTGGAGACAGCAGCAGCAACAACAGCGACAGCAGCAGCCTTATTTACCCGACCCGGCACCAGGATCGGAGTATTTTGATCCACAAGAAGAAGTGTCATCACACTTCCCCCAAGGGCAGGTCTTCGAGGAAAGGGCACCTGCCCACCACCACGGTCACCTCCCCCCACGTCAGGGGAGGATGTACCGCAGCGAAAGGGAGGCAAGGTCCCCCTTTTGCGATGAAATCATCGACGCTAAGGTGGTGGACAGAGTCCCCACCAGTCTGCCAATTTACCACGGGAGCACCGACCCCGTGAAGCACTGCTCCAAATTTGAAGCACAAGTCGGCCTCTATGGCCACTCCAAACTCATTTGGGCCAAGATCTTCGAAACCACGCTCGAGGGTCCAGCCCAAGACTGGTTTGAGCGGCTAGCTCCCCATAGCATCCGAGATTATGATCATTTGGCTAGAAAGTTCAAAGCTCACTTCTCCTCCATGACGGGGGTCAAGCTCCCGTCCACATATCTGTATAGTATCACGCAGGAAGAAGGCGAGACCTTGAGGAGTTTCTTTTCACGATTCAACGAGGCATTCGTCAAGGTCGAGCACTTGGACATTGACATCCTGACCCAGACTCTCCACAAGGCGATCCGCCACACGGAGTGCGCCGATGAAATCATCCTCCAGTCTCCCCAGAATATGAAGGAAATAATGGCCATCGTGCGCCGTTTTTTGCGGTTGGAGGAGGTCAAGTCCACAACACGCGCTTTGGGGCGCAAAAGTGATCGACGGGCAAATGACCCAGCTCCCGATAGATTCCCCAGATCTGACCCACCTCGGTCGGAGCCTCCAAGAATCTCCAGCAGAATGGAACAGAGGCTCAAGCGGGAAGTACCCTCATCGAGCGTGGTCAAGAAAGGTTACACTCCTTTGGTTTGCCCCATAGAGGAAATTTACGAAGTCATGGATCGAGGACTCCTTAAAAAACCAAAGCAGCTGAAAGAAACCAAGAAGGCTAAGGAGTCTGGGAAGCGCTGCGCTTACCACATGTAGCCCGGTCATTGGACTTCAGAATGCATCGCTTTAAGGGAGGAGGTAGAGCGATTAATTCAAGGGGGCCACCTCATGGAGTTTGTCAGAAAACTGGACGAGCGGGCCCGCCAAGTTCTTGACCCAAGGGAGTCGCCCCCCCAGGAGGGGACGAAAGCCACCATTAGAGAAGCCTGGAGAGGATAACCCCCACAACATGCCCACAAACGAAATCTTCATGATTGCGGGCGGCCCCGCAGGAGGAGACTCCAAGACGGCCCGCAAGCGGTCGAGGCGCCAGGTGGGTCGGGAGCTTTATGGGCCTAGAGAGATCATGCAAGTGGAGCAAGGGCAAGAATGGCGCGAGTAAGAAATCTCGTTTAGTGATAGGGACTTCGTACCAGTAATGCCACGGGATGGCGGTATGCCTAGTTGTCCGCTGGTCGTTACTTTAGACGTAGCAAATTGCGCTGTACATAAGACCCTAGTAGACAGTGGGAGCTCCGCTAACATTATCTTGTATTCCACCTTGCAAAAGATGAACATCCATAATTCCCTTGAATATGAACCTATTAAAAAACCATTGACAGGTTTTGGGGGCTCGGAGGTCTATTCTAAAGGGAGAGTCAAGCTCGTTACCTCCATGGGAAAGCTGCCGCAACGGGCCACACAATTATTGGAATACTTGGTGGTGGAAGGCCCCTCTGCTTACAACATCATCGTGGGACGCCCCGCTCTGATCAGCTTCCGAGCGGTGATCTCCACTTACCACCAAACCATCAAGCTGCCAACCCCGCACGGGATAGGGGAGCTCCGTTGCAACATACCGAAATCGTGGGAATGCTACTCCATCTCCATGGAAAAGGTGCAACTTCCGAACAAAGCTGTCGTTCCTTTAATAAACGTTGGCGATTTTCTAGATGCAGAACTTGCCGACCCAGACGATCCCACCGCCGAGACTTGTTCCAAGCAGATGACCTCCACCATAGCAAGGAAGAAGCGTAAGCTTGATGATGGTAAGATAGAGGCAGCAGGAGCCCTTGTCCCAGTCACACTAATCCCGGATGACCCAGAGAAAACCACGCACATTGGAGCGAATCTCAAAGGTAAGCAGCAGTGTATGCTCATCCAGTTCCTACGAAATAATGCAGACGTGTTTGCTTGGAAGTCCTCAGACTTGGTCGGCGTCGACCCAAAAATTATCGAGCACCATTTGAATGTGGACCCAAGTTTTCGACCCATCAAACAGCGGTTGAGGGCCCAGAGTGACGAGCGAAACGAAATAATCGAGCAAGAGGTCAACAAACTGCTGGATACCGGATACATCACACCAGCCAAGTACGTGGATTGGCTTTGCAATGTCGTTCTGGTCGCGAAGACAGGAGGGAAGTGGCGAATGTGCAACGACTTCACCGATCTAAACAAGGCCTGTCCCAAGGACCCTTACCCTCTCCCGCGCATCGATCAGTTGGTCGATTCGACTGCCGGCTGCGAGCTCCTGAGCATGATGGACGCCTTCCAGGATTACTATCAAATCTTCATGGCCCAGGAAGACAAGGAGAATACCGCTTTCATTGTGGTGAAGGGAATCTACTGTTTCGAGGTCATGCCTTTCGGATTGAAAAACGCAGGCGCGACCTATCAAAGGCTGGTCAACAAGGTTTTCGCAGACGAGATCGGCAAAACAATGGAGGTCTATGTTGACGACATGATCGTCAAGAGCGAGAGGGCAGAGATGCATTTGATCGATTTGGGTCGGACTTTCGACCTGCTCCGCAAGTACAGAATGAAGCTGAATCCCGGCAAATGCTCCTTCGGCGTAGAAGGAGGAAAATTCCTTGGTTACATAGTCAGCCAACGAGGAATCGAAGCTAACCCGGAGAAAATCTTAGCTCTCAAGGGCATCAACAGACCCCATAACGTGAGGGACGTCCAGCGTCTCGTCGGTCGAATCATTTCTCTAAACAAATTCATCTCTCGCTCTTCTGAGAAAAATCTCCCGTTCTTTAAGATTTTATGCAATATTAAAAAATTCGAGTGGACTGATGAATGTGATGAGGCCTTTGAGGGGCTCAAAGAATATCTTGCTTCTCTTCCCTTGCTTGCTAAGCCTGTAACAGGAAAAACTTTGTACCTTTATTTGGCGGTCACGGAGGAAGCCGTGAGCTCTGTGCTAGTGGCCGTCCGCGAAAGGAAACACATGCCGGTATATTACGTTAGCAAGATACTCCACGGCGCGGAAATGCGCTATATGGAGATCGAAAAATTCGCTCTGGCCCTCGTGCACGCCTCCAGAAAGCTAAGGCCTTACTTCCAATCCCATTCCATCATTGTCCTCACAGACCAAGGCTTACGCCAAGTCTTGGAAAAACCGGAAGCATCGGGAAGAATCGTAAAATGGGCCATCGAGTTGAGTCAGTTCGATATCAGTTACCAGCCCCGAGCCGCGTATCAAGCCCAGATCCTCGCAGATTTCATCATTGAAAAGAGCGACCCACGTAAGGAAGCCCCGCGCTCAGCGCTATGGACAATGTCGGTCGATAGCTCCTCAACCTCTCAAGGAGGCGGTGTGGGGATCTCCCTAACAAGCACGGGGAGCGAGACGCTTGATTTCGCCATCTCCCTTGACTTCCCAGCCACCAACAATGAAGCAGAGTACGAAGCGCTCATCGCTGGCCTCAAAATCGCAAAGGAGCATGGGGTCGAAAGGATTGCCGTAACGACGGATTCCCAGCTGGTGGCGAGCCAGTTTCAAGGCTCCTACGAAGTGCGTGAGGAAACTATGATCAAGTACCTTGCCAAGGTCAAATCCTTGGCGTCCCAATTCAAAGAATTTACGCTAAAGCAAGTCCCCAGGGAAGAGAACACGCGTGCGGACGCGTTGTCAAAGTTCGCGAACGGAATGAGAGGCTCCAAGGACCAAAACATCACTTACTTGTCAAGCAAGGGGAGAGTGATTGATGGCGAGGCAGAGATAATATGCTCCATCGACCCAGCAGAAGGTCGACGAATTTATACTTTACCTCAGAGATGGAGTGTTACCTGCCGACCGAAATGCTGCGAGACGCCTCAAGTACAAGGCCGTAGGTTACTCCCTAGATTCTGAAGGGAGATTATACAAGCGGGCATTCATGGGACCAACCAAGCGGTGCCTACGCCCCTCACAGGCTTTCGACGTCTTGGAAGAGATACACAGCGGGCAGTGTGGAAATCATGCGGGCGGTCGATCCTTGGCCAAGAAAGTTTCCAGAAGTGGGTTCTACTGGCCCACTCTAAACGAGGATGCTAACGAATACGCCCGTAGGTGTGTTAATTGCCAAAAACACGCCAACATCCTGCATCAACACCCCGCAGAAATGGTCCCTGTAGACATTTGCTGGCCCTTTGATCAGTGGGGCATTGACATCGTCGGACCACTGCCACTCGCGACGGGTCAACGGCAATACCTGTTAGTCGCGGTGGAATACTTCTCTAAATGGGTCGAAGCCCAACCCGCGGCAAAAATCACGGACAAGGTTATCCAAAATTTCTTATGGCGCAACATCATTTGCAGATTCGGGATCCCCAGGGTCCTCATCTGCCACAACGGAACTCAATTTCAAAGCGCCAGCACTAGGTCCTACTGTACAGATATGGGAATCAGCCAGCGCTTCGCGTCGGTCGGCCATCCCCAGGCGAACGGCCAGGTCGAAGTAATTAATCGGATCATTATTCAGAACCTCCAAACCAGGCTGGAGGCTAAGAAGGGAGCTTGGGTCGACGAACTTGACGGGGTCCTATGGGCTTACCGCATAACTCCTAGAACTGCGATGGGGCTAACCCCCTTCTCAATGGTTTATGGGTCGGAGGCCATGATCCCCGCGGAGCTTCTACATCAAACAGCGAGGGTCTCCAACTACCAGCTAGCTAGAAATGCAGAAGATCGAGCGCATGAGCTTGACACCATTGAAGAAATTCGGCAGAAAGGATTCCAACGGATGCAGCAATATCGAGCCACGGTGGCTCGGAGCTACAACAAAGGGGTCAAGCCCCGCGCTTTTCAAATCGGCGACCTGGTTCTCAAAAAGGTTGAAGTGACGAAACACGTGGGCAAGTTACAACCTAACTGGGAAGGCCCATACCGCATTGCTGAAGTAGGGCGCAACAAAGCTTATCACCTAGAGGATATGGAGGGAAACGCCATTCCCAGATCTTAGAATGCGCATAACCTCAAGAAGTTTTATGTTTAAGAATTTCTCTAAGTTGTAGCTAATCTAAATGTTGTAATGTACCCGTTAATCGAAGTTTACGTTCGGAATCCGAAACATCTTAAGGTGGATGAACAACGCATACAGAGACCAAGAAAACCTTAAGAAGTCGCTCGGGGCGACTCGCGATGTAAGTTCCCAGCGAGCCAGCTTCGGCTCGCAAGGGCAACTTCTTCCGACCCACGACACGAGCACTTTTCAAGTTTCATTTAGGTTTCGTTCAAAAGATTGCGAAAAAGTCATACTCGCCAACAAGACCAATGTCTTGGAGACAAACAACGTTAAAATGAGACAGTATCAAAAGCAAATAATAAATACTCGATTCTCATTTACAGGAAGAGGTGGGGGCTCAGTCCCCGGAATATTACAAGTTCCGTGCGCCTTCAAGAGCTGGAAGGAGGAGTTGGAAGATCAGGCTGAGACGCTGGGGGAGTCACTTCAATGGCGGGAGGGAGTGATGCCAGAGGGGGGATCGCTAAAGCAGGACCACCTGGGTTCCCGGTCAAGGGGCCATCATCTTTCGACCCGCTACTTGAGGGAGCATAAGTGGCCAGCAAAGTCTCTTTTACCTGCTCTATATCCACTGGGCCCGGCAAGGATACCGCTCCTGATTGTTTGTCGAGCTGAGATTCAGCCCATTCCACAGCCCAGCCGTAGGTCACTTTGTTCCAGTCCGGCTCCTCTTCGTCTTCTTCGCCGTCTGTCGCTTCCTGATTCGCCTCTTCTTCAAAATCAACGCGAGCCATAAACTCTTTCGGCAATGTGTTGGGAACATACCCGTTCGCCGCATTGAGTTTACGAGGATCATTAAAGAGTGCATGGGGGATTGGGTGGTGAAGGTGGATCTGCGACAGATCCCTCATGAAGCCGGTCTCTATGTCTGAAGCCCCCAGGGTGCCTGAGACGGTGCCAAACACCTTGGATTGAAGAAACTCTGCCACGGCGCTATCCTTTATTTGCGGCACTAGTTTCTCGACCGTCCAGAAGGTCGTTTTGGTTCCATCCTTTTGCCCTTCCACAAAGCTATCCCGCCATCCATCTTGTTTGCCCTTGGCATAAGCAGCCTCGGTTTTCATTTCCGCGGCATCCAACAAGCTTTGCCGCGTGGCCACACCCGTTCGCAGCTCCTCGTTCGTAGCCCTTAGTTCCCCCAACTCCTTCTCTAGGGCAGACCTCTCCAGGAGGGAATCTTTTACCAGCTTGTCCATTTTGTCAAGCTTCACGGTGTATGCCTTCTGGGCATCTTCCAGCGCCTTGGATTGCCTCGCCGCCTCGTCTTTCCAGCTCTTCTCCTGCAACACCTTTGCCCTCTCCGCCAACAGCTTGCGGCGGGCTTCATCGGCCAATTCCAGCCGCATGACGGACTGGTGCTCCCTCACTATCAACTGGGAAGAGGAAAAGGAGAAGAAGTCAGAAACAAAACAATGAAAAACGTGACCCAAGGGAAAGAATGGCAAAAGGGCCCTTACCGCATTCAAGAGCGCAATCTTGTTATAGGAGAGGGTCGCATTGCTCTCCTTAGCCAATTCCTGGTGGTCGCTTGCGGTTTGCAGGGAATAATAGATGGCCCCCAGCACATCCTGGTCGACTTCCCCGGTAGCGACCTTCCTCTCCGACCCATCCTCTTTGCGCTCTGAAACCCCGAAAGGATACTTAGGCCGGGCGAATGTGGGGATGGCGACTATACGTTCGTAGTCCCCCCTCAGCATAGTAAAGCCTGGCGAGGACCCCGGCCGAAGGGTTGGGGGAGCCCAGCCGCCCGGTGGCCGGAAAGGGGAATCACCCCGCATAGCAGCTCTCTTGGGGGCCCTGTCCCCCGCCTCATCCTTTTTTTTCCTCTTTTGTGTACGTCGACCCCTGGGCACTTCCGAAGGAAACGACCCAGAGTTGGTCTCGGAGTTCGTATCCGGTCGCCCAGCAGACATGACCACCTTCCCCTTTGGTTTTGAAGGGCCAGCGTCCTGATCTACCAGAGGTTGAGCCGGGGCGTCGTTTGCCGGAGGGATCCAAGCGGCTCCATGCGCATCCGCTTCCCCCCCATCCGTAGGAACATGGGCGTCAGCCCATCTTTGCCCGGATGCCCGTTCCACAGCCGCAATCCGACCCAAGGAATCTGCCTCCGTGAGGCCCTCTTCTCACGCTATCTCTTGGACAGAAGGAAGCGGGCCAGGCGCTCCTTCCTCGGCAATTTTCTTGGCCCTCTCGGCTTGTTTCTTCTTCAACAGGCGATCCATGGCTTTGGCTCGTCCAGCTACCATTATCGACCCTGCACATGGGGGAAAAAATAAGTTCAGCGGGCAGAGTTAGAAATCAATGCGGTAAAGAAAAGATGAAGTCAGGGAAGGGAACGTGCTTGGCCTAAGGGTATTGAGGGTGTAGTTACCCATTCTGAAATCAGTGTGTCTCCGTATCCCCGGAGCCAACCCCAAGTTAATCAGCAGATGGGTGTTCGTGAAGATCCCTGTATCCAGGGGATGCACCCCCCTCAGTGCAGCTAACAAGGTGTTGGGCCAGCGTACCGGACCCCTCTCCAACCTTACCTGGGCAACGTCATTCCAGGAGGTGTGTTCTAGGCCGTTCCATCCGTCTGTGTATTTCAGGAAGACAAACTTCTTCTTCCAATCCACGCCATGAGAGGACTTTTCGGTGTAAAAAATCTTACTCCCCGACCGAGATTGCAACTTCACAAACCCCCTCCTGTTGGGGGAAGCAGCTGAGTCGACGGAAGCTACAAATAGTTCCGCAAAATGCTCCACGCATTCAACCTGACCCAAGATCTTCATCAAGGACCTGAACGCTGCTACCATCGCATGACCATTTGGGAGCAGTTGAATGGGGCTGATCTGGAGATGATTAAACAGAGCCACCTAGAAAGGGGAGAGAGGGAGTCGGAATCCATATTCAATGGCCTGCAGGGACATGGCGATACACCCTTCAGGTGGTGCTCCCATGTGTTCATCATTGTTGGGAGTAAAAACTTCGCAACGGTCATCCAAATCTCTCCAGCCAGTCAGCCTCTTCAGGGCGGTGGTCCTCTCCGACCCATACACCTCGGCCCTAAACTCGTAATAGTGTTTCAGGCATTTTTGCTGCCCTCTCCTTTTCGCCTTCCCCTTCTGGGGCCCCCGCTCAACATCCGAAGCTGCGCCGCAGCGAACTTCTTCCTCCAACGACATCTCCTCAATCTCAGCGGCCGTATCCTCTACAACTTCGTTGTTTACTTCGTCTCGCATTCTACCACCGCTTAATGGGACGGATTCAGCCTCCACAGAACTTTCACTATCGGCCGGTTCCCTCAGAACCGATCCGGTGGCCTCCCCCGCCGGGTTCCTGAAATACATTGTCACAGTGGGATCCTCCCACCTAGCTCTCCCTGGAGCTTTAACCCCTATGCATTCCATTGATACCTCTGGGTCCGACGGAATGTCTCGCGGACCGTAGCTTCTCACTTTCTCATTTGGGGGATTGGCTCTCGGCAGGCCCGGAGATGTTCCTCTTGGGAGCCATTTCTAGGATGTGAGGGAGAAAGGAAGAAGGGAGAGATCTGGGATTGAAAAGCGTACCTCGAGAATGTGCTTGTGAATTCTCCCGGAGTGCGTTTTGGCAGAGTCTGGTGGAGGGCAAAAGTCACTTCAAATCTAGGGTTTGCTCTTGTGGAAGGCGTGGAAGGGAGAAAAACTGCCTAAGTTCCCAATTTATAGCAGCGTTTCAACTAGGCGTGGTTATCTCTTCCCACGTGGCCACAAACTAGTGTACTGGGGAAGAACGTGGCCCCTTACCCCCAAAACGGCCGCCTATAACCGAACCTCAGAACCCTTGCTAGTCCCTCAAATTTCAAAAGTGTAATCATGACTCTGACAAAGGGAGTTTCCAGGGTTTCCCGCCCAGTGGGGCATAGCTAGCATGCGCGCATGAGGCCACACCTCATATCTTGGGTCGAAATATATCTTGGGTCGAAGGAAGTTGGCTCGTCGAATCCTGGCTCGGACAGTTTTCCCAACGACCCAGATCACCACAAGATCATCGCGACCCAGCCCTCCCCTTTTTACCCCAGCCAAAAAGCCTTCCTCGAGATCAGACACCACTCTTTTAATGGTGCCCGATCTTGGAGGGAGATGATAAGGGGAAAATCGGGGAGTCTGATTGAGCGCCAGATGTCATTGCGAGATAGCAGCCTATGCCTCGTAAGCTTTCCGCAACCGAGCAGCTTAGGCGATCATCGACCCACTACTTGGCCGAAGACCTCAAGTCCTGGTTTGGCGGCGGTCTCCCGCGACCTAGGGTCTCCTTTCGATCCAGAGAAAGGCGCGACCCAGCGGAATCCCGACCCGGTCACTACCAGACAACCGCATTCAATGAGAGTACCACCTACGGCTGGCCGCATTAATTGCAGCCGCGCTCAGTACAGTGTCAGGGGTCCTGGCAGGAGCAGGCGAACAGTGCTTTGGCTGGAAAAGCACTGTTCCGGCCAGAGGCCAGGACTCTCTCCCCCCAACCAGATCCACACTTTCTGGGAGGTGTACTTGCTCCCACGAAGTCCATCTTCACCCTATAAAAGCCTCGCCCTGCGACGACCAAAGGTAAGCTCTTTTTCACGCCCAAGACTCTTAACTCCAGCATATTTTGACCGAGAGCTTGAGCTGACTTGAGCGTCGGAGTGCCAAAACGGGACCAACCCCCACTCTTCCCCGTCTTGGCCTTTGAGCTCACGTTTGTTTTACCTTTTCAGTTGGAGGAAGCGTCGGAGTTCTCCTCACACTACAAATATCTTGGGTGATTTGGCGTCTTAGTCTGCAGCCCAGTACAGAGCCCAGATTTTGACACGATCACGTACAATGGTAAACAAAATTTCGAAAATTAGATTAAAAATTTCAAGATGTTAGATTGAGTGTCAGCTCAAAAAATGATATAGGGAATTTTCGAATTTAATTTGAATGAGATTGATACAACAATTATCAATTTAGATCTACATTTTCCAAAGTAGCAATACGCGACTTATTGGCCGAATCAAAACTTGAAGGACATTTTGACTTGGGATCATTACTCCAAAATAATGGTTCTTGAGCAGTTTTCAATGTGCTCGAAAAGCGGAAAAAAAAAATACAAAGAATTTTCAGAGCATTATGCATGAGTCAAGCAAGGTAAGCATTCAAAAGATTTGAAGAAAGAATTGATGGCAGGATATAACAAACTATTACAACAAGAAGAGATTATTTGGTTTTAAGAGTCAAGAATTAATTGGCTCCAATTCAAGGGATAAACATGCACGTTTCTTTCATCTCTCAACCATAACGAGAAGAATGAGGAACCAGATGAATGCTCACAAAATAAGCAATGAATGGGCAACCAATAATTAATGATCAACTGAAGCCACACACTTGGGAGTACTACACCAAACTATTCAATGGAGATACCATTAAATAGGTGATGAGTCTTGGTATTAGCTTGCACCAACGAACCCTAAGGTGTTAGCGAAAAAATAACTTGGCAAGAATGACCTCAAATGAAAAAAATCTTGAGGATAGTGAAGAGCATGCACCTTTACAAAGCGTCGGGAGTAGATGGTTTCCAAACTTACTTTTTAAAAACCTATTAGGATATAGTTGGAGACTCAATATTGAAATTCATCAGTGATTGCATGGAGAGAGAATCAATTCCAAAGAAAGATTATCGATCGTTTATGTGCCTAATTTAAAAAATTAATGCTCTAGAAAAATAAACGTGTTTCGGGCCATTATGTTAATGTATTGCTAAAAAATGATTACCAAGATGTTTATACTCCATTTAAGCCGTATATCAAAGAAATTATGAGATCGAACCACAATAGCTTCATTACCGGTCGAAACACCCATTACAATATCTTGACGCCTAAAGAAGTATTATGAATGCTACATCACTCCAATGATAGAAAAGGGCATGGTGCTGAAATTGAATCTTGAAAAGGCATATAACAAAATTCAGTAGACTTTTTTGAGAAAAACTTTAACTTTCTTCAAATTCTCGAAGAAAATCATCAATATCATTATGAGCCGAATGTAGAGGATACAATCGGAAATTCTATGGATTGGTGAACCGACGGAGGCTGTACGGATGTGTGCATTAGATAAGGCAATCACTCTCATCTTATTTGTTTGTACTTTACATGGAACAACTTACGTATATAATTGAGGAGACCATTTCATCCAGACCTGGAAGCCAATTACGGTATGTCAGAAAAGGCCTCACATCTCAAACTTGCTTTTTATGGACAACTTAATATTGGGAGCCAAAACAACCATGGATGGAGCAAAGTGCATTCAAATTGTAGTTGAGGTGTTTTGTAAGGCGTTGGGTCTCAAATTAAATTTTTGTAAATTACACGTATTGTTCGCACCTTATGTATCAAATGATTTAAATTAGTAGGTTAGTAAAATTCTAGGCATGGAAAGTATAAACAACTTAAGGAACTAACTGGGGGTGCAGAAACTAGAACTTTAACTGAAACTACAATTAGCATTTTTCGATTGTGAAATCAAATAGAAAAATAGAAAGAAGATGGGAAGAAGATTGAGATTTTTAGGAAAGAAGGTAATATTGAAAATGATGATATGTCAAACCCACAGTTTTGAAAGATGGATATTTAGTTTAAGGTAATTATACTAAATTAGTGATTGTTGGGGACATACTCATTAGGCCTATAATGGAACCAAACCTAAGATCAACTAGTTCGAGGAAAAAGCTGGTCAGTTCTCTATCAGGTGGCAAACTGAGGAAGCGGGGTGAGGTGAACCGGTGAGAGTAAAACCAAAAGAGGTTAGCACATATGAGATTCTACGAAATATCTCACAACTAAGCTTGAAGATAAGAACAAATCTAGGTTAAGAAGAGAATGAGTAATTGTGACTAAGAGGAGTCTGATATCTATATGGAAGAGGAATCATTAATGGCGTAAGAAAGAATAGGAGATAAAATGAGAGAAAAGAGTGATTACGAAAGAACCCAAGAGTGATAATGATATACCAAAACTACAATTTCTCAAAATTATGAAATTCAAAAAATATATATTTTTTCATTTTAAATGATGGAATCGAGATCCAAACTATAGAGAAAGATAAGGTACAAAAGTCATAGTTTTGAAAGTAAATATAACTTTACATTTTGAATGACAGCGAAAAGATTCTCCAAAACTTTATAAAGAAAATTTAAAATAAATCACAAATTATATTGAAAAAAAATCAAACAATAGAAAGAATAAAGTATATATAATTAATATAGCATTTTATATGATCATTTAGATTTTTGTCTATATTTTTTATAGGGCTAATCCAGGTCACCCCCCTGTCCTTTGGGGGGTTTTGCACGTTCTCCCCTATGTTTTGATTTTAGCATTTACCCTCCTAACCTTTGAAAAATATCACACTTAACCCCTTGTAACAAACTTTAACAAAGCAAGTCTATATAAAGCTGATATCAAATGTGTTGATATTATATATCAAAGTGAAGCTCTCGATGCAAGGAACACAACAATTGTCTCAAAATCAAAATACGATAACCGATGAATTAGAAGTCATCGGTTAAAGACGACACACGCGAACGAAGCTTTTGGCGGCTAATAGGATCGACTGGGGAATGGGCTTTGTTCTCGGAGACATGAACATGATGGCAGTGGTCTTGAAGCTTGGGTCGCCGTGACGAAGGAGAAATCAACGGTCAAATTTTTTTAAAAGGGTTAAGTATAATATTTTTCAAAAGTTAGGAGGGTAAATGCTAAAAATCAAAGTAGGGGGGGGGGGGGGGGGAGGGGAGTTCAATACCCCCAAAGGACGGGGCCGACCAGGATTAATAACCCTTTTTTATATATATCTTTTTATCTATTAAATATATTTAAAAGTTATAAACTATTACTTATGCTTAAAAGCTAGAATTATTTGGACAAATTATTATACACTTTTAAAATTTTTTTATATAATACTATAATTTCAAATTATTTTTATTTTTTATTTATTTGAATGTTTCTCTACTTTGAATTTCTACTTATTGTACATAATTTGAAATAGAGATTTCATATAAATATTTTTGTATGTGTAGTCTTTTAAGATCAAAATAGTTCATCAAAAATATTAGTATATTTATTTAATCAAACATATTAGCTAAACTTATTCGATAAACATATTAGCTAAACTTATTTAAATTAAATTAAATGATAAACGTGCGACGCACGTTCATTTCACTAGAAGTTAAAAATATGAGAAGAAAAAGATAAAAATTATATAAAAAAGAAAAGGAATTAAAGTAGGCGAACGAAATGAGAAATTAAGAAAAATGGTTGAAGTGATAAAAATAAATAAATAAATAAAAGGAAAAAAATGCAGAAAATAAAACTGATAAAATTAAAACCGTTATTATCTAACTTTCTCTGACTTAATATAGTAGTATAGATATTAATATAACTTTCTCTGACTTAATATAGTAGTATAGATATTAATATTGCATTTGATTCACGCAGGTTATAACTTACAAAATTCAATTTGCAAAGCAAATGAGCTTAATCGTTTAACTAACAACTTTGCACACTCAATGCTTGTGTAGATAAAAGATCAAGATTTTAATATGGGAATCATATTTGAGATTAGTTGTTACATAGTATTTTATGTGTTTGAATTTAATGGAGAGTCCAAGAAAACCGTTTAAGAAAGGGTAATGTTATAAAATTAAAAAAATATAAAGACCAAACTTGACCCTCTCACGATATATAATAGTATAGATGAACAAATACCCACGTTCTTTCCTTTTAAATTCTATATATTTTCTCTTTAAATATTATAAAACCCAAAACAAAGTAATTTCTTAAAACTCCCCTAAATTGGAGTAGTATGGCATGGAATCCGGAACTGTCATTTAGGTGTTGCGGATGATCTTGCCCAATATATATCAAAATAGGTTATTTTAATTGGGACCCACTTAAAAAAATTCTCAAGAATTTTTTCTACTCACATTCGAGATTTTCTTTTCCAGTATTAATTTTTTGGCACATTTTCCACTATTAATTAAAATCACTGCAATCTTTTATGTGTTTGTTCTCTTTTGGAGCAAAATCTCGAGAAACATAGTTGTATTTGGCAGGATTCTTAGCAGATTGTTAGTCAAGAATAGCCAAGAACACAATTCGGTGATAAATTTTCTTTATATATTGAATGCTATCGACTAAATATTATTTGTTCTTTGTATTTTTGTATCGATTATATGTTAGTTTGGCTCTTATTCTATTATATTCTTTGTGGGGTTCTCATTTGTGTTTACCACTTAATATTACTAGTCAATAGTGTTAACTGTTAACAAATTTTATAAGTATCAATACGTGTTGATAAAAAATTATTATTACTTAATTATGCCTTAAATAATTAAAACTAGGAAGATACTAATTACTATATTTGTAAAAAAAAAAAAAATTAAAATAATAAAAGTTAAAAAATAAGGAGTAGATGATATATAAACCCCATAGGATTATATAAAACTACTATTTGGTTCCTCTGAATAAAAAAATTACACTTACAGTTCCTTACGAATTTAATAATTACAGTTAACATCCAAACATTAGGGTTCTCTTATAATTTCGATGGCGTAAACCAAAAATAACTGCAAAATATCAATTTTACCCTTATATTTTTTTGCATGCCATGTATTGCCCTTAATGAAATTGTTAGGTGTCTTATGTATTTTTTTCATGTGCATTGGGAAGAAAAATGCATACCCGGTTTAAGAATTTGCAAGGCTAACCAACTTCAAAGCTATAATTAATGATGTTATAAACATAAATTGACATTGTTTAGCTATGACCTTACACAATCAAGCTCCCAATTCTATCTAAATTCACTAAAATTAAAATATTTTATAAGAATTTTATCCCCATTTATTTCCTGAATAAGCAATACAACTCTACATAAATCAAAAGCCGCAGTGCACAGACCCATCCATGTTTGCTTAAACATCTAAATTGTTGCCAATATTATAAGTAAGTGTTACATAGGTGAGATTAGACTATTTTATCGGTTTTAATATCACTTAATTTTTTGTTAGTTATTAAAGACACATTTCAAGCTAAGCTCGTGAATCTCTGAGGCAGCGCATAGCCCCTCTTTTTCACAGCTTAAATTCATTTTTTAATCACGACAGGGGGTGCGATGAACTGAGATTACAGTTTTGACGTACTACTCCTTTTTTTTCTCAATTTTTTCTGAAGTAGAAAATTATGCTCTTGTTACTAAGTTATTTTCTCGTATCAAACAGTAGATTAAAATAATCTAATCATGCTTAATTTGAGTTAAAAAGTCCAATGTAAATCAACTCAAATTAAGTCACCAAAATTAATCTCACCTATCAAACACGCTCTAATTGTTTTTCTTAAATACATCCAACAACAGGCAACCCATTATGATCAAAACATGGAGCAAAAACTGATTAATTAGTTCACAACCCATCAATAGCAAAAAATTCAAATACAAGTACTAACGAAAGTAGTAGGATTACAAACCATACTTAATAATTTACAGACTATTAAACAGCAAAAGTGCTAAGAGAACACAACGGTTTACAGATCTTTGAAAGAACCATAAAATTTTTAAATAAACTCAAAGCTTCACCGATTAATCGAACTTTGAGTCGTTGCTTCTCCACCCAAATTGATCATCTGCTGCCTTGGAACTCTAAATCTTCTTGAGGTAATTTGTCTTCTAGGCCCTGAAATGATGGTGCATGCTCCGAAGTTGCGCACAGTTGATGTATTGGTGGTTGTTCCAGGTGTTGCCAACATTTTTAGTTATGTGGTGGCTGAGGTGACGTTGTAAGTTCTCTGAAATCAAGATGAAATCAATAAATGGCAATACTAGATGTAATTAATAAGTGGTAATGCTAAAGGAATAAAAATTTTGAGACGTTATCAAAGCAAACCTATCTATGTGGACATCCTCTTTTATTGTGGCCTAGGAAACCACAAGTTCCACACATACTTTGTCCTCTTTCCTTTGATGGTATCACACTTGGAGTTTCTCCAACCTCTCTGTTTCTATGCTTTTTGGGACACCCTAGTTGCCTTTCAATGGTTGGAGGTAAGAACTTTTCTGCATGAATGTTTTCAATCTCCGGCCAAAAATCTGGACGTGGAATACCCTTGGGCCTTGATTCTTTCGGTGTAGTCTTGTATGAATTTCGCCGTAGAGTAATTGGGATTCACATAATCTTCAGAATTGTGTCGTTTGTAAGTGTGGGATCCCAGTTAAATCCCAAAATCTGCAATTATAAGTCCTATCTAGTAAATCAACAATATTGACGTGGGCCAAGCCAGTGCCGCCACGCCAGCAGCACGTGGACCACTACCCGCCTGCCACGTAGTGTAAAGGACTGGTCAAACATGCCACGTAAGCCTCCAAGTCGGTCATCTCGACAGCAAACCCCTCCAGAAGGTAAATGCTGACCATTCAACCGTGCCGACTCGACTACCCTCAAGACTAGGGATGTAAATGAGCGAGCTCGATCCGAACTGAGCTCGTGAGCTTTCTCGAGTCGAGTTGAGCTCGAACCCAAACTCTTTTATTTTCTGCTCGTGACTCGCGGGCCAGCTCGCAAGTCACTATTTTTAATTAAAAATAAATAAATATTAATTTATATATATAAAAATACTTAAATAATATATAATATTATATATGTATATACTTATTTTTTATATATAAATATTAAAAATAATTATTTTTTAAATAAAAAATATATTTTTTCATGAAGCTCGAGCCGAGTCGAGCCGTTCACGAGCCTTGGTCGAGCCGAGCTCGAGCCAAGAAAAAAAGGCCAAGGCTCGACTCGGCTCGTCTCCTTTACATCCCTACTCAAGACCAGTCAAAATACGATCGACTAAGTCCAAGGCAATTCGGCGGACACTGGACCACGTTGTTACTAGGTCGAACCGAGGTCGACCATCCCTAGGGCCCACTCCGTCGTTTCCGGCATTTAATGGAGCCTGACAGGCTGTACGGAGCAAGTAGCGCATTTAATGCACCTGCAGGTTGCACTGTACAGGTAATCATTACCCCAATAGGTATAAATACCCCCCCCCCTAAATGCCATTTAACGCACACCACCACCACCTTCATAGCATACAAGTCAACTCGATAAGCTCTCAACCATTCGACACTGACTTGGGCGCCAACAACCCCTCCCGTCCTTTGTCGGTCCGTAGCTCACGTTTGCCACTTGTCTCCCAGGGTAACTCAAATTCGAGCTCTACCACGTCAACAACAAATTCTAAGTGGTCAAGTCAACTGCTCCGCGACAGGTCATCCGTCCAAAGCTCGACTCGATCATTTTGGCGCCGTCTGTGGGAAACAGAGCAAGAAGCCAAAAAGTAATGGAGTTACGCAGTCATCGCAATCTGGGAGGCGACGATCATGAAACGGAGATCCGAAACAGGGAGGATGGGCCGAGTCAGGCCCAGGGCCGACACATGGCCGACACTCGAGCTGCCCCGGTTCCCATGGTCTATGCGACCCCAGATTTGGACGCCTACCTCGAAAAGTGTCAAGCCGAGGCAGTTGCCGCGGCAGCTGAAGGCAGAGCCCCTGTTTTCCCGGAGAAACCCCGAGCTAGTCCGGTCGTCCCATAGCCGGGCCAGTATTCGTACTATTGTGGGCCTCCAGCGCATTATGGGTATCCACCCCCTCCTCCTTGGGGGTATCAACCCGCCCCAATACTCTACAACCATGATCCCTACGGTCCGCCTCCACTACCTGGTCAAAACCAGTGGCAAGGGGCAGGTCGGGGACAACAGCAGACCGAGGTATTGCCTCCGGATCAAGAAGCCGAGTCAGGTCGTCTCCGAGGCAAACGCCCTATCGACCATGACCTTCAGGGGGTGAGATTATCGAAGTCCAAAAGGAAAGGGGAAGAACATAGACTCGCCCGAAGGTCAAGGGCTTCGAGAGGATCGAGAAGCCCTTCCCACAATGAAGAAGAACAACGGCTAAGGAATTCCCAGGTTTTCGATCGACTGGGGGCTAGGGTCCAACCTGAAGCTCCCAGATTGTCGAACCGAGGGTTTCCCATCGGACAGAAGGACTTGAGGAACCGCTTACCTCGAAGATAGGGTTCCCCCACCGATCCCACCTAGACAAGTCCCCTTCTCGATCTCGAGGGAATCATCGGGTCGATGTAAACGAGGAGGAGGAATCCTACAACAATCGCCCACCACCAGCCGGCAGGAAGCCTACTCACCAGTATCGGAGCTCTCGGGAGGCACAGTCCCCTTTTTGCGAAGGTATATTGGCAGCCATGGCTGCGGATAAAATGCCCACCAACCTCCCAACGTATAATAGAGTGTCCGACCCAGAACGGCATGTAGATCGGTTTGAGATTGAGATAAGCATGTTCGGCCATTCGCCGGATGTCAGGGCCAAGATCTTTGCCACCACTCTCATCGAGTCAGCCCAGGACTGGTTCTCAAGGCTGGCTCCGAGGAGCATCCGCTCTTATGACGAATTGATCGAGCGATTCATTGCCCATTTCTCCTCAGTAAAGGGAGATAAGTTACCTGCCACTTATCTCTACAACATTGTGCAAAGGGAGGATGAAACCTTGAGAGATTTCTTCACCCGATTCTCTTGAGCTGTAGTACAAGTCCAATCTCCGAGCATGGACATGGTGATACCCACAATCCATGCAGCTTTACGAGACAGGGAGTGCGTCCGGCACATTGTCCGAAAAAACCCTGCGTCTATATCCAAGTTGCTCGACATTGCCTCTTCCTGGATGAGGGTGGAGGAGGTTGAGTTGGCCCAAAAGGGTGCCACCAGTCGGAAGATAGAGGCCTCTAGACGCAAAAAAGTGAGCCGAGAAAGGATGGCGGGGCCGAGTTGACCATAATTCTGGGAGCAGCTCTAAGAAACATTATACGCCCCTCAACCGGTCGATCGAGAAGATTTATAACGTCTCCAACAAAAAGCTGTTCAAGAATCCCAAAGCCATCAAGGAGACTCAGAAGACAAGGGATTCGGGGAAATACTGTCACTTCCATCGTCAGTCGGGCCACAACACCTCGGAATGTTTCGTTCTGAGGGATAAAATCGAGAGGTTGATCCGAGGAGGAGAGCTCCAAGAATTTGTCAAAAAGCTCGATGAGCTGGCCCTCCGAGCTGACGATCGAAGCCCCCCCGACGTCGAGAAGCAAAATCGCCGATCGAGAGGGATGACCATAACCTCCCTTGCCTTGGTCGAATCGATATGATAGTAGGCGGGCCAGCCGGGGGCGACACGAAAACTGCCCGGAAGAGGACCCGGAGGGAAGCCCAGAGAAACTACTACGGGCCCCACGAAATGATGGAGATCGAGTCGAGTAAGAGCTGGGTAGATAAGGATATTAGCTTTAGCAACAAGGACCTAGTCGGCATGCCACCTCGGGAAGGCGAAACGCCTAATTGTCCGATGGTGGTTACGCTCGACGTGGCCAACTATGTTGTATCCAAAACCCTTGTTGATAATGGAAGCTCCGTAAATATTATTTATCTTTCGACTCTCAATCGTATGAATTTAGCTAAAAGTTTAAACCTTGAACCACTCAAAATTCCATTAACAGGATTCGGAGGCTCCGAAGTGTATCCCAAGGGTCGAGTTCGGTTGATCACCTCCATGGGAACACTCCCTAAGAGATCGACACTAGAACTCGAATATCTGGTTGTCGATCAGCCGTCTACCTACAACATCATTCTGGGGAGGCCAGGTTTAATCGACTTCAGAGCAGTTATTTCAACCTACCACCAATTGATCAAACTTCCAACACCTGACGGAGTAGGGGAGTTGAGGTGTGATGTGCCCATGGCCTGGGCCTGTTACTCGATTTCCATGGAAAAGGTGAAATTGCCAAACTGGCAGATGGTTCCTATCTTGGGTCTGCCCGATGGGGATGAAGATGAAATTGAGGATCTTGAAGCGGCAGGCGATGAGCCTGTCCGGAAGTCGAAGAAAGCTAAAAAGAAGCAAAAGGTCGTAGACAGTCGAGTCAAAGTATCGACCCAGACGATCCAGATTGAGCTTCTTCCAGTGCATAGAGAGAAGATCACCCACGTCGGGCTCCCCGAGCCTGGAAAGGAGCACGAGCAGGTACTCCTAATTCAATTCCTTCAAGAAAATACAGATGTCTTCGCATGGAGTGCCAATGATCTAGTGGGAGTTGACCCTTTTGTGATCATGCACCACCTAAATATCGACCCTTCTTTCAAACCGATCAAACAACGGCTGCGCACCCAAAGTGTCCGGAGAAGCGAGATAATAGAGGAGGAAGTGAACAAGCTGCTGGACGCGGGATACATCACGCCGGCCAAGTATGTCGACTGGTTATGCAATGTGGTCCTAGTGGCCAAGTCGGGAGAAAAATGGCGCATGTGCAACGACTTCACAGATCTAAACAAAGCTTGCCCCAAAGACCCCTACCCCCTTCTGAATATCGACCAACTGGTCGACTCGACCGCCGGGTGTGAATTAATAAGTATGATGGATGCCTTTCAAGGCTACTATCAGATCTTCATGGCCCCGGAAGATGAGGATAAGACCGCTTTCATAGTTGTGAAAGGCATTTATTGCTTCCGAGTGATGCCCTTCGGACTTAAAAATGCGGGGGCTACATATCAGAGGCTGGTCAACCGAATCGTCGAAGAGGAGATCGGCAAGACCATGGAGGTATATGTCGACGATATGATAGTGAGGTCAACACGGTCGAGTGACCACCTCCAAGATCTGGCGCGAGCATTCAAACTACTCCGGCAGTACAACCTGAAGCTCAACCTGAATAAATGCACCTTTGGAGTGTCAGGAGGAAAATTCCTCGGATACATGGTTAGTCGGAGAGGGATCGAGGCCAATCCAAAAAAGAGTAGTGTTGTTCGTAATCTTTCCAGCCCGAGAACGATTCAGGAGGTACAGTGTTTGGTTGGGTGAATTATCTCCCTTAACAGGTTCATTTCCAGGTCTGCCGAAAAGAATCTCCCGTTCTTCAAAATTTTAAGGAACGTCAAAGAGTTCAAGTGGACGGAAGAGTGTGAGCGGGCATTCGAGGCGTTGAAGAGATACCTCGAGTCGCCACCACTCCTAGCAAAGCCGGAGCCTGGAGAGGTTTTATACCTCTATATGGCCATGTCGACTAAGGTGATTAGCTCAGTCTTGGTCGCCGTTAGAGAGAGAAAGCACATGCCGATTTATTATGTCAGTAAAATTTTACATGGGGCGAAAATACGATATCTGGAAATTGAAAAGTTTGCCCTTGCGCTCGAACACACAGTCCAAAAACTGAAGCCGTATTTTCAGGCTCACAAGATCGTCGTGCTCACGGATCAACCCCTCAGACAGGTATTGGCCAAACCGGACAGTTCGGGTCAACTAATTAAATGGGCTGTCGAGTTGGGCCAGTATGACTTAACCTATCAACCAAGGTTAGCATATCAAGCCCAAGTCTTGACCGACTTTTTGGTCGAGAAAGAACCCTCAACCTTGCCTGGGAAAAATGCGTGCCATTGGACGTTATCCGTCGATGGTTCCTCGACCTCATCTGACGGGGGAGCGGGAGTGTCCTTGAGAAGTACCGACGGAGATGAGCTCGATTTCTCCATCTGTCTGGACTTCCAGCTACAAATAACAAGGCCGACTATGAGGCGCTTCTAGCAGGCATGAGAATCGCTAAGGAACAAGACATTGATAATCTGGCGGCTCTAACCGACTCACAGCTGTTTGCGAGCCAATTTGCTGGCTCTTATGAAGCAAGGGAGGAATCGATGGCCAAATACTTGGAGAAAGTCAAGGAATGGGCTGCGAAATTCAAAAACTTCAGACTCAAGCAAGTACCCAGAGAAGAAAATGAGAGAGCCGACGTCCTTTCCAAAGTGGCCAATGGTCTCAGAGGGACGAGGGATAGGTCAATCACATTCCTCACGAATACAGCACGATCAATCGAGGAAAAGAGAGAGCTTGTATTGAGCATCGGCCCTGTCGAGCCATGCTGGTTAGACGACCTGGTCTTACATTTAAGAGATCGCTTCTTGCCTGAAAATAAAATGGAGAGACGTCGATTGGTAGCCAGGGCAGCGAGTTACTCACTCGACCCGGATGGCATGCTATTCAAGAGATCTGTCAGGGAGCCGGCCAAGAGGTGTCTACGACCCTCCCAAGCCAAGGTGGTTCTCGAAAAGGTACATGCCGGGTCCTGCGGAAACCACGCTGGAGGTCGAATACTTGCCAAGAAAGTATCCCGAGCCGGCTATTACTGGCAGACCCTTTTACGGGACTCGATCAATTTAGTAAAAAAATACCCCAGCTGTCAAAGACACGCCAACCTCACTCACCAGCACCCGAGGGAGATGACCTCGGTCGACATAACTTGGCCTTTCGACCAGTGGGGAATCGACATCGTTGGGTCATTCCCCCTTACCCCAAGGCAACTACAATTCGTCATTGTTTGTGTAGAGTACTTCTCAAAATGGGTCGAGGCGGCCCCGGTCCCCAAGATCACCCATACAGTGATGACACGATTCCTTTGGAAAAACATCATATGTCGATTTGGAATGCCGAGGCTCTTGATCTGCGACAATGGCCCCCAATTTCGGACAAAATGTTCAAGAGTTACTGCTTCAAATACGGCATCAGCTTGCGTTTTACTTCGGGCGGCCACCCTCAGGCCAACGGCCAAATAGAAGTCACCAACCGGACGATCGTGCAGAATTTGAAGACCCCCCTCGACAGGAGCAAAGAAGCTTGGGCCGAGGAACTCGACGGTGTACTATGGGCCTATCGGACCACTCCTCGAACCGCCACAGGAGAGACCCCATTCTCAATGGTCTATGGTTCCGAGGAAGTGATCCCCGCCGAGCTGATGCACCAAACCGATTGGGTGTCCCATTATCAACTCGACCGCAACCAAGAGAATCGCCAGTTCGACTTGAACATGAGTGAAGAAAGGAGAGATCAAGCCTTCCGACGAATGTAGCAGTATCGACCGACGATGACCAGAAGTTATAACAAGAAGGTCCTCCTTCGAGTTTTCCGAGTTGGAGATCTCGTTCTAAAACGAGTCGACGTTATCAAACACGTCAGGAAACTCGACGCCAACTGGGAGGGTCCTTTTAGAATTTCCAAAGTTGGGAAGAACCATGCTTATCATCTCGAGGAATTGAATGGCAATCCAGTGCCTCGATCATGGAACGCCCACAACTTTAGAGCATGTTACGTTTGAAAAGATGTAAACTTCATCATGTGAATCAATAAAATTAAAATAGCTCTTTCGACTAAAAAGGTTGTCATACCCTCGATGGGTTAAATAGCCTAGTCAATACCCTCGGCCCGGTTGGCAAGTTATCTCTTAAATCCGACTTGAAGGTTTAAGGTCATACTCGTTACGGGATGAACAGTCAACGATATCGACTTAAATGTTAGATTGAGTTTAATTTGAACATGCATGCTCGAGAATGCTAATTCGAAGACAACTCAAAATAAATTTCATTTAAAATTCAAGAACGATTACATTTGGATTTTTCTATAGGAGCGCTCACCGGCCACCCCGGGTCGGCTTGGTACATTAAAAATTCAAAAACAAGAAATGAAAATGGAAATTACATAAACGGAAGTGGTGCAGGAAGGCAGAGGGTCTAGTCGATCTCTTCATCAGAAGGAGAGGCCTCAGGCTGTTCAAAAAAGAGCTCTGGAAATACTCGGGCGTCGTTCAAGACCATTGGGTCGACCCCCTGAGGCATCTGGCTCACATCCTCCTCGAGTCCGCCGACTATAGATTTGGCCAGAGGGATGGCGAATCCGAATTCGTGCTTCGACCAGTCTTCCTCAGGATCCTCCTCAGCTTACGAGGGCGGGGGTCGAGGATCCGGGCACATAAGGCCAATCTTGTTCGTATTATAGTCGACTGGAAGGTGTCCCTTGGCGCGACATTGGGTCAAACATAAGTTGAACCCTTCCTTCAAATCCGACACCCCAAAGGTGGCGGTCGACCTTTTATAAGCTGTCGACTTCATGAACCGGTAGCCCCCAAACCGCTCTGAGTCGGCCACGATCTGATCATATACTCGTTGGCACCGCTCGATAGCCGTTCGGGCGCCTTTCACCTGCCCTGCCACCTCCCCATCCTTGTAGGAGAAAATTACCTTCGAAGCCTCGTCATCGAGCTTCTTGTGGGCCTCGAGCAGTTCCTCCTTCTTGGCCTCCAATTGCTTTTGGGATTCGGCAAGGGCCGCCTCCACCTTCTCCTTCGCCAACTCAGCCGACTTTGCGCTCGAGCTGAGACTCGTCTTCTCGGTCTCCAGGTCTATCACCTTCCTCTTCAGGATTTCGACCTCCGAGTCGATCCCGGCCTTGGCCTCCAAGCGCGCCCTCCCTTCCTTGTAGATCTGGGCCCTTCGACTCATATGATACATATCCTATACGAGCTGGAATAAAGGAACAGAAGTCAATAATCAATCCTCAGTCGAGATGAAAGAAAGAGGATTAGTTTCTTACCCCAATGACCTTCACGGCCGCCGACATTTCCAGCTCGACCTCGGACATCTTTCATCTCGATTCATGGTCGATAGGAACTTAGCAACAGTGATAGACCACCCCAGTAGCACAATTATCCCGGGGAATCGACCCTATCCGTCGAGGCTTGTCGTCATCACCGATTAATGTGTAACCCCCGGGAAGATGCGGCTCGAAAATTTTAAGCATCTTGAAGAAGTCGGCCACATCCTCCTCCGGAGGACGGAAAGGAAGGTGGACCGCCCTCATAGCCTCAGACGAAAATGGGCCCGGTGTCTTCTCGGTCCCTGAGGGGGGTCGATGGCAGTGAGCTGGTGGAAACAGTGCCCCTCGGCTGGCTGCCTTCAGCAATGTGCTCGATGTTTTTGGTCGGTTTGGGAACAGATGCGCCCTTCGGGTCTCTATCCTTTTTCGACCGCTTCTTCTTGGGCTCAGCGATTGGCATTTTTTCCTTCCTTTTCGTGGTCTGAGTGGCAGGCATCGGAGTAGGCTCGCCACCGGCTTGATCTGCTGTTCTGGGCAGGATGACATCCATCGTCTTGTGGGGCTGCGCCACCTCGGCCGCCCTTGCGATGGCCTGCTGGGCCTCGAGCTCTTCCATGTCTGCCCTCATTTTCGCCAGGCGACTCATTATTGCTTTATCTGCAAAGAGAAAACCAAGGATTAGAATCGACCTGAAGGATTACAAAATACAGAAATAAATACGAAACAATCAACAATCGACTCGACCGCCTGCTTTACCAGGGTCGAAGTTCCGACTAGCAATCCCGGGGGCTAGACCAAAATTTACCAATACTTTATCCTTGATTAGCTTCTTGCAATCGAATTGGCCGAGGGATAACATGTCCCGAATGAAAGTATTCGACCAACGTGTAGCAGCAATCGGTAATGTCGAGCTCGGCCTCCAACACCACATCCTATTCCAGAGGTTCAGCCACCCCGTTTCACTCTCGACATACACAAACTGCTGTTTCCACGATTGCCTGTTTGAAGAGATCGGCGATGTTGTAAGTTTACGTTTTTATTTAAACGAAAGTTGCACGAACCCATAGCCCGACCCGGACTTCTCCTTGGTCACACTCACGTTGAAGAGGTCCTTAGCCACTCCAAGCATAGGAATTCCAAAATATCTCATCAATACCCAAATCCCGTTGAGCATCGTATACCCGTTTGGCATTAATTGGACCGGGCTAATGTTCAGATGGTTCAGAATGTCGAGGATGTTATCATCTATTTGGACTCGAAACCCTGCTTGGATCATTTTCCATGTTACGGTTATGCAATTGGTCGGAGGGTTGGTCATGGTTTCCCCCTCTCTAGGTCGAATTACACTGTACCCTCCTAATTCAACATCCCCGCCGAATAGTATCTCCCTAATTTCTTCAAACATTTTTGCCGATACCTTGCTGTCGACCAATCGGGGGTCATTGTCCAGAGTTCGATCGGGGGATTTCCTACCATAAGGGATGTGTATACCATCTTCTCCCTAACTCTCTGAAGTCGATGGCCCCACGCCTCTAACTCGATTCGAATACTCCGGCCCTATAGTCATCCCCATAGGGGGTATTGCTATTACGGGTTCCGCCGAGGTTACGGGACCTAAGGGAGAGGCCGACTGCCTATCTTCTGAGTCCCCCGACACCTCCATTACCTCTACTCTCTCGGAGTCCTGTGACCTAACCGACTCCTCCTCGCTTGAAGTCGAGGAGAGCGAATTTATGTCATCTCCAGGACCCGAAATCCTATCCTATAAATCTGAGCTAGTCGAGGTAGAAGAAGATATCCCACTGCTTAACAATGCTTCGACCAGATTCCCTTGAATTCCGTCTTCTCTTTGAAATAAGGATTAAGGTTTTTTGTCAGGGGCCGAGTCGAACGTGATTCGAGATGGGGCTCTTCTCACTCGATTACGGACTCTCAAATTAACAAAAATAGAAAAACTGAAGCAATAAGAGGGAAAAGAGCTAAGTCGAAGGAACTTACCGGAAAGATTCGCTATTGACTTGGTCTACACGGAAACGCCGGCTGATTGGCTCGAAATGCTCTGAAAATTTCTAAAAGCAGAAGAGAAGAAATGAAGGCCTTAAGGGGCTCGAACCGTCGCCATCATTACGCCTGGGGGCCCACTTCTCGAAACTCGAAAGGACACTTCCACGTCAGCATGGCACCGCCTTTCCGGGGGCTAATGACGTGGGCCAATCCAGTGCCGCCACGCTAGCAGCACGTGGACCACTACCCGCCTGCCACGTAGTGTAAAGGACTGGTCAAACATGCCACGTAAGCCTCCAAGTCGGTCATCTCGATAGCAAACCCCTCCAGAAGGTAAATGCTGACCATTCAACCGTGCCGACTCGACTACCCTCAAGACCAGTCGAAATACGATCGACCAAGTCCAAGGCAAGTCGGCGGACACTCGACCACGTTGTTACTAGGTCGAACCGAGGTCGACCATCCCTAAGGCCCACTCCGCCGTTTCCGGCATTTAATGGAGCCTGATAGGTCGTACGGAGCAGGTAGCGCATTTAATGCACCTGCAGGTTACACTGTACAGGTAATCATTACCCCAATAGGTATAAATACCCCCCCCCCCCTAAATGCCATTTAACACACCCCACCACCACCTTCATAGCACACAAGTCAACTCGATAAGCTCTCAACCATTCGACACTGACTTTGTAACGCCCCGATTTTCAGACAGTCAGGTACGCTCGACACGTGTGGGTTTCGAGCGTTAGGATTTTATTTTATTAATTTCGTTTATTTAATTTAAACTTGTTACATTAATTTTATAAATTGTTTTCAACATGATTGCGTGAAAATTATATGATATTCTCTTCAATTTGAGAATTCTAGTATTGCATGGAATTTAATTGTTACATGAATTAATTGTCCAAATTGATTTAATTGCCAAATTGTCCTTAAACGCTCATTTCTTTCATTAGTGGGACTAAATTGCATGAATATGTTAAGGGACTTAATTGATCATTTCCAAACTTTGTGCCCTCAATTGCATGACTTATAGAACTTTAAGGACTTAATCATAATTATTACATATTTCCCCAAATATCACGTTATATGCATCTCTCTCTCAATCATCAGCTTCATTTTAATGCCAATCATCTCATATTTGCTTCCTTCACCACCGAACCATTATCATCCAAGGAAGAAAGGAGAATTCATCACTTTCATCAAAGAAACTTGAAGGATTAGGAGCTTGGGGGCATCATCATCATCATTATCATCTCATATCACTCCATTTCTTTCTTGCAAGGTAGACATAGAAATTAGATGGAATTTCTTGTTAATAATTCTTGGGCTAGGGTTAGGATTTTCATGTGATAACTTGCCTATATGATGGTAAAAGTATGATTTCATGCTTTGAGTTTGAATTCCTTGCATGAATCTTGAAGAATATGAGAGTATAGGATGAATTGGTATATATGCTAAAGTTGGTAATTTTGATGATTGAAGCATGGATGGTGTGTTTTTATTGTGTTTTATTATACTATAAGCATGTATATATGTTTCCCTCTATGAATTATAGCATAAGAGATGGAATTATGAGTGTTTGGAAGCTTTGGGAGTTTGGTCCGTAGCTCCCCTGTTCTTCATCCCTGTTTCTGCATCTTCTGTAAAACGGGAACGACCCTTCCCGTTCCCTTTGTAAATGGGGAACGGTCGTTCCCATTGATTTGAATATTGTGCAGGCGGCGAGGAGGGGAACGACCGTTCCCACTTTGTCTCACAGACGGGAACGGCCGTTCCCAGCTTCGGGGAGCACTTCGGGACTGGGGAACGGCCCTTCCCATTTTGTACTAAAGCCTGGAACGGCCGTTCCCAAGCCACTGGAAGTGCAGAAAGTTTCTGCATAAAATTGGATTTTTGGGACCTAGTTCCAATGGCCTAATTGACCCCAAATTACTATTATATGATTGCTTACATGCCAAAACGTGATATTTAGATGCTACATTGTTTATTGCTCGACGTCTCGTACTTGGTCATGCCGTGCGTCATAATTGGTACCATTATTGTTCATTGTCTCACAAATGCACGTATTGTTTCCATTTCTTGTCCAGTTGTTCTCCAGGGCGGAGATTACGGTCAATGAGCACGTTCACGCATTCACGAGTCGCGTGTCGCCTGTCAGGTGAGGTTTAATTTCTAGTTATATAGAACCCGTATAACCTTTACGTGATGGTTTTAGCCAAAAGGTATTTATAGTTATATTTTCATGAAATCATTTATTGTTCCAAGCACGTTAGTGTTCACGCATCAAGCATGCCATGTTCATGAATGCAAGCAAGTGTGTTCTCTTGGCCAGGTCCTCCTTAGTGGGGGCGCTAGATTGGTCCTCGTACCAATGATTGTCCGTCCAATCACAAGATGAAAAATACCCTACCGTGTACGTGTGTTCTCTTGGCCAGGTTCTCCTCAGTGAGGGCGCTGGACTGGTCTTGCCAGTGGTTGTCCGTCCAACCACAAGAAGAACAAAGCCCTATCGTGTACCCGTGTTTCCCCTGGCCAGGTCCTTCTGAGTGAAGGGCGCTGGACTGGTCTTGCCAGTGATTGTCCGTCCAATCACAGGAGCAATAAACCCTATCATGTTACAAGCACGCCATTTAGTGATTGCATGATTCCATTCCATGAATGTGCTAATTGAATACACCTGCATGATTGCACGATAATTGATTTGCGTGGTCACCTAATGAGTAACAAGCAAGCAAGCATGTTTATCGATTGCATGAAAAGAACAAGTGTTTAATATTGGTAGTTGTATCCTCGGGCAAAGAATACTTTATTATTGAACTCATATATATTATCTTTTATAAACCTTTACCTGAGAATATAACTTGCATGTTATCTGCGCTAATATATATGTAAACCCCTCACTCGGTCTTCACAGACTGACGCCTCCACCTTTCAGGTATTGCAGGTGCACGCTAGGCGGGAGTGAGTCGAGTCGAGTCCCGGTCGTGTAGTCGTGTCATCCGTGGTTCGTGCATTTATTGTTAATTATGGAATTGTAGTTATTGTTATTGTTTAATTGAAGATGATAATGTATTGATATGATAATTTTGATTATATACTACTTGGTAA
Source organism: Lantana camara (assembly GCA_037501455.1). Lineage (NCBI taxonomy): Eukaryota > Viridiplantae > Streptophyta > Magnoliopsida > Lamiales > Verbenaceae > Lantana > Lantana camara. The sequence goes on along the minus strand of CM074855.1, from coordinate 19,036,416 downwards.
ATGAGAAATATCATGATTGTATTAATGAAAATAATTGATAATGTTCAGCTTATGCTTCCGCTTTATTATGTCGCATGTTTAAGTATCCCGCCTAGCTTGTCGTGTATTGCATTGTCACCCGTTCGCTATAGGTTAGTTCATGTACGGGTTGCCCGTTTCGTATGTGGATTGGCCTATAGTGCGGGGGTGTGGCACCTCCACGTGTAAGGGGTGTTACATCTAAGGTGGTATCAGAGCCCGGTTGCAAAACCGAGGTTCTAGTGTCGTGTCGTGTCGAGTCTAGGTCGTACGGCATAGGAACTACTTGACAATGTGAGAGTCCTGCATTTTAGTTGAACTTGTTGACTACCTGAATTCCGTGAAGTACTCGAATTATGCTATTAATTGCCCATTGAGTGATCTTGAACTGCTTGAAATTTATGTGATTAGTGTGTTTCGTTCAAATCTTTATGAATTACTTGTTGCATTTACACTTAATTCCTGATGTTCGCATTAAGTATGTGACAACTATGTGACATGAACACATCTTATCCACATGCAATTAGTTTCAAATGCGTTGTGAGTGACAGGTTTTGAAAATATATGAATCAAGACTGGAGGATTTGAGGATTTCAGAAATGGATCAGCCGTTCTAATCAAGTTGCAATTCGGCCAACCAAGAGTGGACATCGAAATCGAGCTTAATGTTACTACGGTGCCAGGTTCTTCAATGCATTCATAAGCACATGCATCCTAATTGTTAATTAAAATTGCTTATTATTTATAAATGTTGTTTTAATTGTATTTGGAATTTCCTACCTGGTGCCTTGGATACATGTTCAAATTATTTACCTTATTTACATTTCCTTACTTATAAGAATATTTTCGAAGTGATATAATTGTTCTAATGTGTTGCATTCCAAATTGGTTGATCAGTATGCTATGTACACTAACATTTTAACCATCATGCATTATTTAGTGTTGATGATTAATAGGCCTTCCATACGCTTTGCACAATCTTTGCCTCTATCTCTACCAACTTGAATTTTAAAGAAGAAGATTCTGAATCATTGGGTATCGTGTTGGGAATCGGGTCATTTGATTTTGCTTGAAGATTAAAAATATTTTGAACAGTAAGAATTTATGGATCCAGGATTTAGCAGGAGCAAGTATAATAAAGGTATTTTGGAACTTTGGAAATGGGGAAAGGTTGATAGGTCCAAGCAGATAAATGTTCAGTGGGTCCTTCAACCTTCAGGAATTAATCAGTATTTCGGGGATTCAGTAAGGGTAGGAGAAAGAGTTTTTCCTGCTTTGGATTAGGGTGATGACAGTCGAGGAGTTTCAAGTTGAGTATGTTGCTAGTAGAAAGAATTATAAAAGAACTAGTAATCAAAATCTTGATTAATACAAGTAGGACGAGGAAAAGGTTACAGGAATGGATTCAGCAGAGAAGCTTGTAAGTGGGGAAGGACAAAGTGAATTTAAGGAATTAGAAAATTCCTATTTTCTTAAGGGGGAGAGTCGGCCTGAAAATAAGATTTAAGTCTGAAGTTAGACAGTACCCGAGGAAGTTGGGAATTTGAGAAAATCAATTCTTCCTGGAAAATTCTATCAGAACCATGTGAAAGAATTTCCAGTAACCTGAATTTTCTCCCTCTTACACAAGAGAAAAGTCTCATCATCGACAGTACCTTGTTACAGCCGTTATCCGTGAGGTGGATACACCGTTTACGATTCTCTGGTAGATCCAGGATATCAGTTGACTCGGTAAATAGGAGAAGGAATCCGATCTGGTAAATTTGGATAGTAAATCCTGAATCTTAATCCCTCTTGCCATCGGAATTAATCTTAAGTTTTGATAGGTTAACTTCGACAAGAGTTTTCTTACGAAGTTATTATTTGTACCCTAGAGATGCCTGTGATAGCACACTGTGCTCTCATCCGTGCTGTCACCGTCGCCTCCATTAATATACCAATTACCATGAACCCCTCAGAAAGATGGAAGACGGATTGATCCTCTCTTTCAAGATATTTCACAGAGTTGGTTGGGATGTCGTCAAATTTTAGGGGTCAACGGAAGACGTTTCACTAGGACCTGATTCTTTCGGTCTCTACGCAAGTGTGCTTGCTGAATTATTCTCACGGGATAACAACCTTGATTATTCTGTAGTAAATATCCGTCGGGCTATCTTCTAATGAAATAGAAGTGCTACTTTCGAGTTCCAAACAAAAGAGTTGAGATTTGTGCTTCAGGAAGATGTTTTGCTTGGGTTACCGAGGTATAGGAAATGGTAAAACTTGTTCTCTTTGTGTGTAGGATAAGAATTTTCTTGGAGCATGAAGTCAGTCTTTTCAGCTCGAATACACAATCCCTTTAGAACAAGAAACCCAAGAGTTACTTTCAATTCCAAAAACGGAAGGTAAATATGGGAATCGATCTAAGAACAGTTCAACCGGCAAATCTGAGGAATTAAAGCGGGTCGGAAGATGTGGTGATTAATGATGATTTACGGATTATGTCAGAAAATAGCACAAGAGCAGAAATGGTTACTAGAAATGGGAATGTTGACCCGTAATGGTACCAAGCGAGCAAAACCTCAACTAAGGGATCAAGTATCCCACCAAATTAATTCAGTTCCAGAATTTCAATCCCCGGTGAACGGTACATTCAACCATGCATATCACATGTATCATTATTTTCTCATTATCATTATCTTGCTATTTCTGTATGTGACTCCTTGTGTGTTATTAATTGTTTATTAGTCGTTCGTTAGTCTTGTATATGACTTCTTGATTATTATTACTTGTTATGTGATCAATTAGTTGCATAAATGATAACTCTATCTGATCCTTGTGTATTAATTGCAAGTATGTATCTAAGTGCTCGCTTGAATTTTATTTCGTGTGCATGAGAGACGGGGATTCTCTCAGGGTTGTCAAGAGACGGGGTTCTCTTGTTACTTGCTCGAGAGACGGGGTTCTCTCGTTAATTGTTTGAGAGTCGGGGCACTCTCAATATCTTCAGCTACTTGCCAAATTGTTTTAGTGGAAAGGTTATATTTTCTTTCGAGTGATTAGGCTCCGAAAAGTTGAGGGTCGTGATTTCACACCTTGGCGGACTTTGCGGATCAAAGACCTCTTTCGAACTAATCCCTGACGGGGAGTAGCTAACCCGCGTGGGATGAACACGTAAGAGCCACTTAAATTCCAGGAATTCAGGACAATGAATCCGAGGACGGATTCTCTTAAGGGGGAGAGAATTGTAACGCCCCGATTTTCAGACAGTCAGGTACGCTCGACACGTGTGGGTTTCGAGCGTTAGGATTTTATTTTATTATTTTCGTTTATTTAATTTAAACGTGTTACATTAATTTTATAAATTGTTTTCAACATGATTGCGTGAAAATTATATGATATTCTCTTCAATTTGAGAATTCTAGTATTGCATGGAATTTAATTGTTACATGAATTAAGTGTCCAAATTGATTTAATTGCCAAATTGTCCTTAAACGCTCATTTCTTTCATTAGTAGGACTAAATTGCATGAATATGTTAAGGGACTTAATTGATCATTTCCAAACTTTGTGCCCTCAATTGCATGACTTATAGAACTTTAAGGACTTAATCATAATTATTACATATTTCCCCAAATATCACGTTATATGCATCTCTCTCTCAATCATCATCTTCATTTTAATGCCAATCATCTCATATTTGCTTCCTTCACCACCGAACCATTATCATCCAAGGAAGAAAGGAGAATTCATCACTTTCATCAAAGAAACTTGAAGGATTAGGAGCTTGGGGGCATCATCATCATCATTATCATCTCATATCACTCCATTTCTTTCTTCCAAGGTAGACATAGAAATTAGATGGAATTTCTTGTTAATAATTCTTGGGCTAGGGTTAGGATTTTCATGTGATAACTTGCCTATATGATGGTAAAAGTATGATTTCATGCTTTGAGTTTGAATTCCTTGCATGAATCTTGAAGAATATGAGAGTATAGGATGAATTGGTATATATGCTAAAGTTGGTGATTTTGATGATTGAAGCATGGATGGTGTGTTTTTATTGTGTTTTATTATACTATAAGCATGTATATATGTTTCCCTCTATGAATTATAGCATAAGAGATGGAATTATGAGTGTTTGGAAGCTTTGGGAGTTTGGTCCGTAGCTCCCCTGTTCTTCACCCCTGTTTCTGCATCTTCTGTAAAACGGGAACGACCCTTCCCGTTCCCTTTGTAAATGGGGAACGGCCGTTCCCATTGATTTGAATATTATGCAGGCGGCGAGGAGGGGAACGACCGTTCCCACTTTGTCTCACAGACGGGAACGGCCGTTCCCAGCTTCGGGGAGCACTTCGGGACTGGGGAACGGCCCTTCCCATTTTGTACTAAAGCCTGGAACGGCCGTTCCCAAGCCACTGGAAGTGCAGAAAGTTTCTGCATAAAATTGGATTTTTGGGACCTAGTTCCAATGGCCTAATTGACCCCAAATTACTATTATATGATTGCTTACATGCCAAAACGTGATATTTAGATGCTACATTGTTTATTGCTCGACGTCTCGTACTTGGTCATGCCGTGCGTCATAATTGGTACCATTGTTGTTTATTGTCTCACAAATGCACGTATTGTTTCCATTTCTTGTCCAGTTGTTCTCCAGGGCGGAGATTATGGTCAATGAGCACGTTCACGCATTCACGAGTCGTGTGTCGCCTGTCAGGTGAGGTTTAATTTCTAGTTATATAGAACCCGTATAACCTTTACGTGATGGTTTTAGCCAAAAGGTATTTATAGTTATATTTTCATGAAATCATTTATTGTTCCAAGCACGTTAGTGTTCACGCATCAAGCATGCCATGTTCATGAATGCAAGCAAGTGTGTTCTCTTGGCCAGGTCCTCCTTAGTGGGGGCGCTAGATTGGTCCTCGTACCAATGATTGTCCGTCCAATCACAAGATGAAAAATACCCTATCGTGTACGTGTGTTCTCTTGGCCAGGTTCTCCTCAGTGAGGGCGCTGGACTGGTCTTGCCAGTGGTTGTCCGTCCAACCACAAGAAGAACAAAGCCCTGTCGTGTACCCGTGTTTCCCCTGGCCAGGTCTTTCTGAGTGAAGGGCGCTGGACTGGTCTTGCCAGTGATTGTCCGTCCAATCACAGGAGCAATAAACCCTATCATGTTACAAGCACGCCATTTAGTGATTGCATGATTCCATTCCATGAATGTGCTAATTGAATACACCTGCATGATTGCACGATAATTGATTTGCGTGGTCACCTAATGAGTAACAAGCAAGCAAGCATGTTTATCGATTGCATGAAAAGAACAAGTGTTTAATATTGGTAGTTGTATCCTCGGGCAAAGAATACTTTATTATTGAACTCATATATATTATCTTTTATAAACCTTTACCTGAGAATATAACTTGCATGTTATCTGCGCTAATATATATGTAAACCCCTCACTCGGTCTTCACAGACTGACGCCTCCACCTTTCAGGTATTGCAGGTGCACGCTAGGCGGGAGTGAGTCGAGTCGAGTCCCGGTCGTGTAGTCGTGTCATCCGTGGTTCGTGCATTTATTGTTAATTATGGAATTGTAGTTATTGTTATTGTTTAATTGAAGATGATAATGTATTGATATGATAATTTTGATTATATACTACTTGGTAAATGAGAAATATCATGATTGTATTAATGAAAATAATTGATAATGTTCAGCTTATGCTTCCGCTTTATTATGTCGCATGTTTAAGTATCCCGCCTAGCTTGTCGTGTATTGCATTGTCACCCGTTCGCTATAGGTTAGTTCATGTACGGGTTGCCCGTTTCGTATGTGGATTGGCCTATAGTGCGGGGGTGTGGCACCTCCACGTGTAAGGGGTGTTACAGACTTGGGCGTCGAAGTGCCGACAAAGGGAACAACCCCTCCCGTCCTTTGTCGGTCCGTAGCTCACGTTTGCCACTTGTCTCCCAGGGTAACTCAAATTCGAGCTCTACCACGTCAACAAATTCTAAGTGGTCAAGTCAACTGCTCCGCGACAGGTCATCCATCCAAAGTTCGACTTGATCAAATATAATGATGATTCTCATCATTAACTTCAAACTAATAAGTACCACCAACAAGTATGTCACAATTTTCAGATTGCTCCTTCACAAAGTTTCATCACTCGACTAGTAACCTTAGACTTTCATCTCCTTGCTCTTTTGATATCTCATCTACAACCTGCGCATCAACTTTTGAATGGGTTGATTTTTTAAATTTCCTATTCAATGGTTTAGGAACTTGGAAATATTATTTGTGACATGATCATTCTTCAATTGAGTCCCAAATGCATACCTTGTTTAAGTAGAAGATCATTAAGTACTTTTATACTTTTTCCAACAAAAAAAAGTACTCATATACTTTAACCCAATACGTACAAGAATCCTAAAAAATTAAACCAAATACAAAAAACTGGAACCTAAAATAAAAAATTGAAATAAAAAAAATCCTAAAATAAAAAAAAAAACAAACAATAATATTCTAAAATTAGAGAAAAAAATCCTCCCGACCGACATAAACAGAGTGGGTGGAACTAAAAATGAAAATTTGAGAAATAATCCACAAAAATGGAAGAAAGGAACAAATGCATGCTTTGATTATAACTGTTCACACGATTTTTTATTGTCTGCAAAAATAAAATTACAAGACAAAATATGATATGAACAATAAGTATGCAAATTTAAAGAATTTAACAAATTTGATGGAAAAAATCCTAGCAAATATATTCCTCTGATTCTTCTCTTCAATTTTGTATTCGAGGGCGTGAAGCTTATTGCCGAACACGTAGGCGTGATTTTGCCGATTTTGCCGAAGAAAAACCACGTGATTTACCTGCAGCTTTGATGCGACCGTGGAACCTTCAAAGGTTGTAGTTCCTCGTAACAACGGGGCTTGAATACTTGGTAGATTTGAAGGCGACGAGAAGAGGACTTGATGGAGACTTAGAAGACTTGACAAAGTGAAGATTCGAGCACATATGTAGACTTGACTGCGTGAAGACTCCTTTGAAGATGAGAAGAAGACTTAGAAGACTTGATGGTGTGAAGACTCGCGCACTTATGTAGACTTAGAAGACTTGATAGCGTGAAGACTGCCGCACGTATGTAGACTTAGAAGACTTGACGGCGTGAAGACTCGCGCACGTATGTAGACTTGATGGCGTGAAGACTCATTTGAAGACGAGAAGAAGACTTGATGGCGTGAAAACTCGCGTACGTATGTAGACTTGACGGCGTGAAGATTCCTTTGAAGACTTTCTCTTCTTCTTCTCCTCGGCATGTCTCTATATCGATGTATGTCGATGTCCATGTCGAAATCGAAGTGTTGATCGATGTCCTTGGTGTCGATCTCAATGTGTTTGAAGTGTTACCCATGACCTCTATTTATATGTGTAAGGTTGAGTTTTGTGATAATTATCCCTTAATTAACTAATTTATTTATTTAAAGGGATAATATCAAATGTATTTATTTATTTATTACTTTAATATGAATTTATATTAAAATAAATAAATAAATAACATTTTTTGATTTGATTGGTCGACGTGTTAAGACATGCCACGTGTCGTCATTTGATTGGTTATAACCAACTGAGCTGCAAGACTTGATTTGATTCGTCGGAACACTTCAATTTTGACACGTGTCGATACTTGATTTGATGACAAAATAAATATTAAAATTATCAATAAAATCAACTATTCTAATATTTCATGGATTTTTTATTTAATATTTATCCAAAAAATATAGAAATAGAATGAATTAAATTTGATAATTAATATTTATTTTTAACACGTGTCTTGTTTTAATTTGACGAAAATTTATTCGTCTATAAATGCCCCCACTTCAAAGCTCGGCGAAGGACGTACCAAGTGTTCGTATCGGCGGAATTTTGAAGTACTTGATCTAAAATCTCCAATTTGAAATGACTTTGGACGCCACTGAAGGCTATTGGAACTTGGACTTAAAATTTTAAGTCATTATGGATCTTGAGAGTATGTAATGAATTCATTTCAAGAAAATATATTGCCTAGAACTCACGTAGGCAACTTGTCTTTGGATTTAGCAACTTTCCCAATTTTTTTATTTTATCACAATTGTTTAGCTTTCCTCTAAAGCAAATGGGCCCAACTGGATATTCCCCACTAAATTAATGGAATATGCATGCATTTTTTCAACCCAAAACACACGCCTCGGCCCAATCCTATTTTGATTTTCAGGAGCATCACGCCTTTCCAATTTTGTGAGCAAATAACAAGAAGTCAGCGATTCCACGCTTTCTTTAATTTTCAGCAACTTAAGAGTTTGAGAGTTCCAATTGGACTCTAAATCTATAACTTAAAGACTCCTAAAACGATGGAAGGTGTTTTGCAGAACTCCTACAACACAACAGACAACGTATACAACATCCTACTCCCAATCAAACTCTGTTTTTTAAGAAGGTTGCTTGAGCCGTAATCTTGAATTTAAGATTTGACTTAATCTTGGATTGTGAGGAGTAGACTCCTAATAGGACTGGATTTCCTCTATGCTGATGGACAACTTATCTATATAAGCACATTGAGTCTAGCTTATGATCATCATAATTCAAATATCCAATTGGGATTCAACTCAGCACAGAATATTTATTCGGCGAGAATTCGGCAATCGAGATTCATCCAGCAATCGGGATTCGACTCATCACGAAGCAACAAAACTATGAACACTCATTTGGTGAGAATTCGGAGTTGCGACTGTCTTGCCGAACCATCTAGGAACACTCATTTGGTGAGAATTCGGAGATGCGACTGTCTTGTCGAACCATCAGTTCGAATTTCTTCTTCTTGTGTTGTTGGGGCTGTCGTTGTTTGTTTTTCTTTCGGCTTTTCAAACATGCATGATGCAACAATATGTGCTTCTCTTTACATGAACGTCATGCCTGCAACACGTTTGTTAAAATTCCTCATAGAGTTGTGAGAGGCAACTTTGGCATAAACCAAAATCAAGTGGGCTGCGCATGCTTCTAGTCCTGCTATATTTGCTCAAAATTTATATGTTCAGAAATTTGAGTTAAATCTGAAGGCTTCGGCTTGCAGATTTTCCTTTTTCTTGGCATCCCTTTTATTTTCACTTTATTAATTCATTGCCTTATCAACATCTCTTTTCCTTTTTCGTTTTTTGTACAGGAAGCTGATACACAGAGGACCAGGCTGCTGCTGCTTTGCTTTGTGTGAGACGTGGTCATCTAGATTCTCTCGATTTCCATCCCGCACTCTTACCTTTGGAAAAGAGCATATCCGTACGTAGTTGAGCTTTCTCCTCCGATAATGGCCTCTATCAAGTTCGAGAATCTATGCAGGTTCCCTGTTCTTCTTGATCGATCACAAACGAATTTCAGCTGCTGATCGTGGTGAGCTACATCTTCTACACATCTTCGCCTTGCTTCTTCCCTTCCATCTTTGTCGGGCTCAATCTTCATACGATATATACCGCATCTCTTCTGCTCAGTTTCTTGCTCACAAGCCGTTCGATGAAATTTTACAGAGACGCAAAGACAACTTCTCTTGCATAGCAGCATCCATCGAAGAGTCGACACAGGTTCTTTTTCCATCCCTCTTAATCACGTTTCCATGGCTGCTCAAAGTTTACATATTCAGAAACGTACAAAGCTGGGTTCGTAAGCCTCCAATGACTTGACGGATCGTCCGGCTTTTCCGTTCTTCACATTGCACATCGTCCATTATAAAAGACTATCAATCAAATTTTCTTCGGCCGCATTCGACTCGTTCTTCTGCCTTCACATCGCACATTGTCAACTATAAGGACTCTCCACTCACTTTCTTTGGTCGCGCTCTGCTTTCGTTTCTGCCAACATCCATATATTTAAATTAAATCTGCTGGCTCCGAGTGGTTTCAGCGATCATCCTTCTTTTATTTGCTTCTAGGCTGTTCATATGGCCCCCAGCAAAGAATATGAATTTGGATGACACATTCAGTTGTAGTTTACTTTGTCAATGATCTGATTTTTTTGGCCATGAATTGAATTATGTCTGTTCTGCTTTGCAATATACCAAAATTCAAATGACGATGCAAGGAGGAACATGAGTTCTTATTTCAAACTTGGGAAAAGCACCCTTAGTTGAGCTGCTTGCTGCATTAATTGGTTTGAAGGAACAGGGGCCTCTCTTTTCTTTTTTTTTTTTATTTTTTTTATTTCTCCTTTTGTCTTTGTAGGTGAAGGGAAAAAAACGAGTTGAGGAAATGAATCATCAAAAGATCGAGACCCTTCCTCTTTAACGGTAAGAGAAGTCTAAGAAGTTTTGAGTCAGACATGGAAGCAGGGTGAATCATTACTCCACGGGAAAGGAATTTGTCGCGACGTCCAAAAGTTTTTGATTTTGCTGGAAACTTTGACAAGTGACTTGGCTGTTGAAAGAGTTGGAGATACCACATGAAGAATTTTGACAAGATGTAGCAACTTTGTCATTTTGGATCATTTTGAAGTAAAAGTACACAATTTTGATGTAAAAGTACACCGTTTGTGGAATAAAATTGTCCTTTTATATCTTTCTGTGTCTCTTTCTTTTTGTGGATTTGTTCGTCGTTCTAAAAATTATTATAATTCTAAATGACTGCAGAGTATGCCCCCAGAGTTGGAATTTCACGAGCTTGTCGAAACTCCCAACTAATTTAAGTGATTTTGGGAACAAACTCAAATTTTTTTAAAGATATGACTGAACTTGAAAATTTAGTATTCAAGTTGCCTATACCCCCAAAGCGGATGAAAATTTGGTATTCAAGTTGCCTACGTACCCCCCAAAGCGATGAAAATTTAGTATTCAAGTTGCCTACGTACCCCCAAAGCGGATCAAGTCATGACGTAGTTTGAAGTTTTTGTTTTTTTTGTTTTGTTTTTTTTTTATCACAGTTTATACTAATGCAAACAAGGAGTAACATGCAGTTTAGGCTCGTACGTTAAGGAGCATTCTCCTTCATCTATGATGGTCTTTTTTGGAATTTGGCTGCTCCTTCATCTATGATGTCTTTTTTGGAATTTAACTTTCAGATGTTAACACGTAACTTGGCTTTATCCGTCAGTTTGTTGTGTTTGCTTGGAAACACGTTGTCGGCTTCTCCAAGAAATGCAGGTGGAAAGAAATCTCTAAGTGTTGCAGGATTTGGCTTGCATATATTTTTTAATTTCTTTTGAGTTGCTCGAGAATTCTTCGAACTTCCTGGTGGATTTCGTCTATTGATCTTGGTTCGCATTGGCTTTTCCTTTGAAAGTGGTGGAAGAACTTGATCAACATGTTGTTGTAGATTTTTTCGGTGAGTCATGGGAATCTATTTGTCGCCATCAGTAGCTTTGTTGAGAGGAGTTGCTTCTTGTTCACTTCTTTTGGCAGCAAGCAAGTTTTTCACCAAAATTGGGTCTAGACTTCCAAACTGAAGCATTGCCGCTGCCCTAGAGAGTTCTGATGGAGGAAAGATCACCTTCTTACTTTGAGAATTGCACAAAGGGTTCCAAGTTGCAATCAAACTGGCATGATGCACCTCAGCAACATCTTCATCTTCCCCGTCATCACTGTCATCATCTTCAAGTATTATTTTTCTTTCACTGACCAATGAAATTATCTTTTCCTTGACCACGAAACACTTTTCGATATGATGACTGATAATTCGATGATATTTACAATATTTGGGATGAGTCACTTTGCTACTTTCTTCAGGGTGTTTTGGCTCAGGCAATTTGATCAACCCTCTTTCAATGAGTTCATCGAAAATACGCGGGACATAGGCGTCAGCGAAAGGGCATTCCTTTTGTTGTCTTTCTATGAGAGTAAGTCGATGATTGTCGTTTGAGTTGTGTTGGTCTCCAAAATTTCTGTTCTTCTCAATACTTGGAGGCACTTTTGTAGCAACTGAAATGGCCATGGGCTCTTCGGTAGAGGCTCTGGCAAACTTCTCGTTCTTCCAGTGATCTTCTCTTTCTCTTTCTTTTTCTCCTAGTGAAAATGAAGATTGGTGATTTGCAATACTCAGTTCCATATCGTGGGCACGAGTAGCAAGGTCCTTAAATGTACGTGGTTTGATGCCTTGTCAACGGTTGATGTAATCTACAACAGGTTCATTTTTCCATTGTTTTGTGTTAGTCAGCTCGATCATGCTTACCGTACGGTGAGTGCTGTAGAACCGATTGAGAAATTCCCTCTCCATTTGATCCCAACTGTCGATTGATTCGGGCTCTAAGTCGATGTACCAGTCAAACACGTTCCCCTTAAGTGATCGCAAGAACTGCTTGACTAAATGATCTTTATATGTCCCCGCATTATTGCAAGTTTCTATGAAGTGGGCGACATGTTGCTTTGGGTTGCCTCTTCCCTCGAACTGCTGAAAATTTGGCGGTTGATAAACCATTGGCATCCTTAGGGAGTCAATGCGCTTAGTATATGGTTTTGCATATGATGGAGAATTCTGATGTGACATGCCATACTGAGCTCGTATCGTGTTGGTTATCATGTCCTGCAGTTCTTGAACAGATAAAGTAGCGACAGAGTGATTTGTCCTCGCAGAGTCGTGTTTCTAAGGAGGAAAATTCACTTGCTTTCCATCGATGATTTGAACTGAAGGAGTTCGAGGATTGCGGCTAGACTGGGCAGGATCGTTGTTTTCTAGTTTGCTCATGAGTTGGGCGATCTGGAAGTCCTTGTCTTCCAAAGTTTTCTGTAATTGAGTTATTGCCTGAGCCATTTGCGCAACTTGCTCTCCATCGGTCATCTCTTCAGTTCCCTTAGCCTTTTCTGCAAAGGGAGTTTCCTTCGGGTTGGTTTCCTTAGGAGTCGAAGGAGTTGAGCCATCAGATGATTTTGATTCGCTAAAATGACCATGTGCTTAAGACTTTGAATTTGGATTGGTTTCCTTATTTTTTAGCGCGAGTTGGTCCTTTCTTAGGAGCCATGAGAACTCGTGGAAGCAGGAATTCAATTTGGAAGAGATGAGATGAGGGGTAGGATTCGTCCCACTGGGCGTGCCAAAATTTGTTCACACAATTTTTTATTGTCTACAAAAATAAAATTACAAGACAAAATATGATATGAACAATAAGTATGCAAATTTAAAGAATTTAACAAATTTGATGGAAAAAATCCTAGAATTTAAAACACTGCTAACGTACAATTATATTTATACTATAATTATAATAGTTCATTAATATAATATTTAATTAGAATTAAAAGTAAGTTTTAACTATATCATATTTAATTAAAACAAAAATTAATATCATAATAAAAAATTATTATAATAATATTTAATTACATTTATATTATATAATTATAATAATTTTATATATGTGTATTTAAAAAAACAAAATTAAAAATGAATTAATAGAATTGGTATCAAAAATAATTTTTTTGTACTTTGAGACTACATTTGTCGGAAAACTAAAAGTGTTAGACGAGTTAAAAATTATGAGACCAAAAAAATTGACCTATTTTATATGGGATTAAAAATGCAATTTTTCCTAGTAATACATACTCTTGATTCGACAAAAAAAAAGAAAACAGTTTAAATTTTATTAGTTTTTACTAAATTTCAACCGTTGGATAAGATACCTGATTATTTCAAGATGAGAAATCTATACTATAATATATAGGAAGGGTGTGTTTGATCCAATTGAACCAATTTTGACTAAATAGAATTTTGTGGCTTTTTTGAAAATTTTAATTAAAACTAAAAATTGTGATTGGTTGATGATATTATTAAATTAATTTATTTAGTTAACAATTCAACATCCCTTGATTTCTTGAAGTTGTCCTAAATTAAAGTATCAATTTATAGTATAATTTAATTGAATGCATAAGTTTAGGAAAATATATGTAATTAATGATAATACCCAAATTTAATTTAGGAAAATATCATGTAATTAATGATAATACCCAAAATTCAAATAAAACTCATGAAATTCGATTTTTATTTCTCATATTTTTTGAAATATTTTAATTATAATAAAATTTTCATTGATATCTATATTTATATTTTAACTATCTATTCACATTTTAATATATATATATAATGAAAGTTTTTAAAATTAATTCAAAATTCAAATTAATTAAAATATGGAAGTTTTAATTAATATCTTAAATCTTGCCTAAATTTTTTAAAAGATAAAAAGAAAATCAATACGCATGATCATTCCAATTGGGGTAGTTAAATTACTTGAGTAAAATTATTTATTTTACTAAATTGATACAATTGAACAAAATATTATTCTATTATTTGTTTGAAAAATTACTTCATATAGTTTAAAATATTTTAATTAATTATAAAAATTCTTATTAATTAATTTACTTAGAATGCATTATATATATATATATATATATATGGATGAAATTTTGTCTATAAATATAAAGAATTATCTACCAATCAATAACTCATTTATTGCCTCTCTTTATGATTTCAAACTTTGAAAACTGTAATTAATGCTAATTGATATTATACATAGTAATATTTTTACGTAATTAAAGAATATTTATTTACCTGCATTATAAAATAAAACTCAGTTCTTCATTTTCATTTCTCTTTTGTATTTGTCATTCCATTACATCTCTTTTCTCTTTAGGTATACACAAGTTTCTTTTTCGAATATGTTTCTTCATTTTGTTATTGTTTTTTGGTCCAATTTCTTCATTTTGTTATTGATTTCAGTGTTTTGATGTTCTTTTTCATATTTCATTGTTATTGTTTCAAAATCTTTCATGTGTTTTTTTTTTTTTTTTTTTATCAATTTTTATTTCTTAGAGTTTATGTTATAACCATTGATTGTTTTGTTTATTTGATGTAATTTAACTTTCTGTGTTTTGAAATTCATTTATTTGTATTTTTTGGGTTTTTTTTAATATTTATTGTTATTTTTCCTTTATTATTTTAATGTACAAAACTCATTATTTTTGTTTATTTGGAGAGATTTCTTGGAATTTTTTGAATATGACTAATGATATATCACTTTCTATTGAACTTCCGAATCATGTTGTGCAACTACATATCTGAGGCGACAGATTTCAGGTTTGAATGGTGTAAGAGTTATTTATTTTATTTGAATTCTTTGAGCAAATTGTAGTTTTGGTCCCGTACTAATGGGTCATTATCACTTTTGGTCCCACGTTTTTCAGATCTAGTTTTTTTAGTCCCGTAGTATTTTTTTTTTTTTTTTTGTCATTTTAAGGACTTCCGTCCAAAAACAGACGGAATCACTGTTCATCCGTTAATTTTTTTTTTCTTTTTTATTTGGGTTTCATCCATTAATTTCATATATTATATATTTATTATATATAATATATATACACACACACATATATATATATATATATATATATATATATATATATATATATATATGATGGTGCTGAAACTTATGAAGGATTTGAACACCAAACACTTTAGAATTTGTTGATAGGAAGGAAGACCATCACAGGCACAGGAGCCTCAGGAACTGGGTTTCCAATGAGCGTGGGTTCTTCCAGCTAGGATAACACCAAGAAATCGTGCAGTGAGAATGCAGAAAAGGGTGAGATTCAGGAAGCTTTTGAAGAAGTTGCAGAGGAAAAAATGGTGCCCAGTTCAATGCGTGGTAGTTTCAGTGAGGAAGATGACTTGGGAGATATTGCATGTGTTCTCTCTTATTTATATGTTAGGGATAGGGGTAAATGGGTAAACTGACCATGTGGTCCCAAACCTGTGTTGCCCTAACACGCGTCAGCCTTTGGTGGGATGAGAATGACATTCCCGAAAAGGAGACGGCGTGTCAGGTGCACTGTGCACTGTACCTTTGTGTCAGAGGTTGTTGACGAGGGTCGTGTGGGATGAGGGAATAATATCTCCTTCTGAAGGTGAGAATCCATCGCATGAGGGACAGACTCATTCACGAGCGTTGATGACGCTCGGAAAGTCCACAGATGGGCTCCTCACGAAAGATGACCTTTGAGCGGCAAGATACCGAGCGTCAATCATGGGACCCTCATGGGGGTGCTTCCCTGTGATGGGTAACCCTGAGGGCCCAGATGCGAGCGCCAGACTCGTCGGATCTGGACTTTTACCGGAGTAGTCATTCGATGCTTGACGGTCCATCCTTGCTTACAAACGAGTGGGCTGGGAAGGCCCATGAGCCCTTTAAGGCGAGCGTCTGAGATTTAGTCAGCGACATGCTGACACGTGGACGGCTCTGATTCGAGAGTGTTTTTAGGCCTCATCATTTTGCCCCCCAAATTCTGTAGTATCGCTTCGAGCGTACTGTAGAATTTATAAAGAATGAACTATGAATTTCTAACACCCGAGGGCTAGACCATTACCAGCGAGGAGACTGCTGGCCTTCCGTAACGTACACAAACTGACACCGCATTAAATGCTGTCATATCCGCATTTAATGCTGAGTGGAAACGTGGGCGCGTGTACTCTGGGAGACGTGAGGCGGTTAGCAAAAGTGGGGGGATTTCCTAGGCGGGAATGATTGCGTTTTGAATTTTCAGCCCTAACCCATGTAAATTCTTCCCTATAAATAGGGGCTGGCAGGGCTTTGGGACCTTTTTCACGCATTCAAACTCTTTCAAGAACATTTGCAGCAAGAAAACTCTGTCAGTTCTACAAATTCCGGCGAACTCCTTCTCTTCAAATTTTTAGGTAAAAATTCCCTTCTCCTCTTTTTATCTTCCCCGTGCTAACATTAGTTTTAGGTTGTGTGAGTGAATCCCTTGAGTGAAGAGCCACTGTCTTCTATTGAACTTGTTTCAGAAATATTCTCCCCCCTTAAGTTCTCTGTTAGACATCCAGTTTTCAAAAGTGAGCATGGCCGGAAATCAAGCTGACGATTACGTAAGGGAGATTGAGGAGATGTCAGTGGGGAGCTCTTCCCCTCATGGCGATGTACCCGTAGCCGTTCCCCTAAATAGGGCGCACCCAGGCGAAGGTATTCCCATGGCGATATCAGTGGCCCAGGCTCCTGTTGACACCGTGGAAGAGGAGGTAAACGCTGCCTTTCAAGGGATGAACGAGCGTGCTTCCGTTGGGACGGACGATCTCTTTGAAGAGATGAACAATGTGATGGAGATGCAAAGACAAGGGGAAAGAGTGCTCCCAGTTTTGAACAGCGCTGTGAGACCCCAAGATCATAGGATCACAGTGGCCATGGCGGCTCCCGAGGGTGAAGCGGGGCCATCCGGGCGTCCGTTCGAGGCGGAACCTTCCAGAAGGCGTCAGAGGAGAGGCAAGGAGCCTGCCACTCGAGTAAGGCAAGACAACCGCCATCAGACTGACAGATCCCCAGACGAAATTGAAAGTATTTTGACCCTCGGTGATTTGGAGGAGTTGAGGGCGAAAGCATATTGGGATGAAGCCGTGTTTCCCATGAGACTTCCTGAGGAAGGGGAGAGGGCCAATCGACCACCGCCTGGGATGATGACGGTATATTGGGACGCAGTACTGGCTGGTGGTCTGAGGTTTCCCATCGCTCACGACGCCGTCGTCATTTACCATCATCTAGGGCTTTGCCCTTCACAAATTCTACCCAATGGCATAGCCCTAATCAACACGTTCATCATCACAATGAGGGCCTTGGGCAAATCACCCTCGATAATCAATTTTGACAGCGTGATACAAGTTGCACGTTCGCCACGCTCGTCGCCTACAGACGGATTTTACTACGCCCAAGCCAAATCAGGCTTTAAGATGATAGATTCTCCATCTTCCTCTTATGGCGAGCACTGGAAGGAAAAATACTTTTTCGTGGGGGCTCCCGGGGGGATTTTCAAAGTTCATCGGCTATGGATGATTCACGGCGAGGGCCCTTTGATTAGGGAAAGGAGAAGGAACAAGGATTTTGAGGAATGGGCGATGGGGTTAGCCTTCGAGATGAGGGCTGAAAAGAAGTGGATTAAGGCGGACACATTGATAAAGAATGAAGGGGTGTTGTTCCGCTACGGATTATCTTGCCCCCCTGACATGATACTCAACCCTCCCGCTGACATCATGGCCCTCGACGGTTAGATTCTAGGAACTAACACCTCTAACCTTTAGAATAGCTTTCTGACTTACGGTTATCAATGTTTTCTTGTTTATTCAATTCAAATCATCAATCATCTGACGCTCGTTTCCCTTCACTTGCAGGCATCCAAATTCTCTCTCGAGGCATGAATGCTGAAGCCCTTTCACGTATGTTGGGTGCCCAAGGGCCAGCGGTCGATCCTCCACAGCAGCAACAGCAGCAGAACCGCCCTCCCAATGCTCCGAGGGGTAGGGTTAGCCGCCGAGGACCGGGCCGAGGACAAGGAAATGCTCGAGGGGGCGCGGGGAATGTGGCTCCTCCCACAGGCCCCATTGAGGATCTAACACTGGAAGGTGCCCACGAGGCCACTCCTCCGCCGGCGGCCCCCGTGGGCCCAATTTCACTCAGTTCAAGCGGGTCACGGAACCGCTCGGGGGAGCCCGTCCGTATTCATGAGATTCTCCGGGCCGACCGCCAGGGGAAAAGGAAAAGGATGCCGGACTCCCTCCCCATTTCAGGTAAGGGAAAGGAGGTGGTCGTGGGCCACCGTGGCGAGGGCAGCGACACTTCATCTTCCGAGGATGAAGAATTCTGGAAGATAGGCTGCAAGGGTGACTCCCGTTTTAAACGGCAGCGGACAGAAGACCCTGTGCTCCTGAAGAAGAGCGCTTACTCGGTCAACCTTGTCTCCGACATCGTCGGGAAACTCCAGTTTTCCGGCGATCATGACAAGCTGAACGAGCATGACGCCGCTCGGGTTGCTGACGATGCTTGCCATGTCCTCCTGACGGTAAGTCTATACTCCTTTTTACCAAAATTCTTTTCTTTTTTTTTTTTTTTTTTTTTTTCACGCTCGGATAATGACCCTCATTTACTGCTTCCAGGAGGTAATCCCGAGGCTGAAAAACTTGCAAGGGCGAGCGCAAGCATATTCTGAGCACAAAGCCAAGTACAAAAAGTTGCTGCGCATCTCAGACCCTGTCCAACTGCAGGAGGACTACAACAATATCAGCGCTCAGCTGAATTCCGCCACCATCGAAAACGCTAAGCTGAATGAAAATCTGAAGAAATCTGACGACGCCATTCTGGCCTTAACCGAGCGTCACAAGAAATTGAAGGATGAGCGGGATCAGTTGAGGGCACAAAATGTGCAGTTGGGTGAGCAACTGGCGGAGAGCGCTCGCCTGAACGAGACAGCCAACAAAGCCTTTGCTGATTTGCAAAGCAAAGTACAAGGCTTGGAGGCGAGGGTTTCCTGGGAGGCGGTGAAGAAGTTCGTGCGCTCCAAAGCCTTTGTGTTCGCGGCCAACATTCAGTGCTTTGACAATGCTCGGCGCTTCTTCCATAAGGCGATTGGGCAAATGGTGAGATTGGGACTGGCCCCAGAAAGCGCTCGATCAGACGCTCGTCTGCGCATGGACCTTGATGAGAATTGCGAGCCGATGGTCCAGGAGGAGGATCCCACGGACAATCTGGCGGAGCCTGAATATCAGGAGTTGGTGGAAACACTCCAAAGGGAGTTCATAGCTGCTAACAGGGTAAATCCCGAGCCTCTCCTGATAGAAGACGAGGGCACTGTCATGGACGTTGCAGATGCCGAGGAGCCTGGTGAAGCCCAAACCTCTGATGCTAACGTGTTGGCCCCGGTTCCCCTTGCAACTGCTCCTCCCGAGCCTAACGCTCCGGCCCATTGAAACTTATTACACTGCTCCCCTTTCCTTGTTGATTTAGAACTCCTGTCATAATTATGAACAATTTGTGTTTGTACTTAATTTTCTCGTTGTTCACTTATCATTTTGAGTTTCTTTTCATACTTTAGCACTCCTTGTTTACTGCTTTGATGTCTGAATGCTCTTTCTTGACTCTTGGATGGTGAATGATGTCAATTTGTTGAGCTTTACCACTTTTACTTTGTCTTTCTCACTGGGACGTTTGCGATGAGCGCGTTTTTGCACGAAGGCGCCTCTTGCGAGGGCGCTCCGGCATTCATCACAATGCGCCATTAGTTCGAGAATAGGCAGTGTCCGTCGATATGAGGGGTGGAAATACGAGCGCGAGGGTGTTCCCCATGGATGTCTCCAAACCGTATTCGCAATTAGGCTCGAATTTGAACTTAGGAAATCTTTAGGGATTTGCCTAAGTATTGGCCCAATAATGCGCACCCTCGTTCCGGATGCCCCAATGAGTCATACGCAATTTAGAAATCAACAGGAGGATTTGCTAAGTGCAAGAAAGAATAGAGCGTAACCATAGGGTTAGCGTTATTTCGAGGAGCCTTTGAAGGGACTGATTTAAACTCCGTTATTCTATGAGTGTATTTTTACTCAATAGGGTGAGGGTCATTCGGGTTCGTGCGAGCGCGAGCTGGAGTGGTTAGCACTCAGCTGGCTACAAATGAGCATTACGCTCCCCGTTGTCTGACACGCTCAAATTTAGGACTTCATATCACAAACTGTTCAAACTGTTATAGGTGGATGTTCATCAACACCTGGACAGCGTAGTTTTGGAATGATTGAAGTTTTGCTTAGGCTTTTCGACGTGGAGGATGCTCGACACGGAGTAGGCCCTTTGTCGCTCGAATTATTAAATCAAAATAATCAAAGCAAGCAAATAATAAAACAAAGAATTAAATACTTACTGTTACATAAATGCATTTTTGGAAATGATTACAACACGCTTCCACGCCACAAACGGGCCATTACAAAGAAACGGATGTCTACACGTAGAACCTTCTGAGGTTGCATGCATTCCACGGCCTAGGGAGTCGCTCGCCTTGCAAAGTTTCCAATAGGTAGGTGTTGTTTGCTCGTACCTGGATGACTTTGAAGGGGCCTTCCCAATTAGGGTCCAACTTACCTACGTGTTTGGAGACTTCAACTTTTTTGAGGACCAAGTCCCCTAGCTGGAAAGTCCTTTCTTTAACACGTTTATTGTACTGGCGAGCAACGGTTGCTTTGTATTTGTGAATACGTGCCCAAGCAGCATTCCTCTTCTCATCCAACAAATCTAACTCGAGCGCCCGATTGGCCTCGTTGGCGGCAGGCTCGAAATAGGCAACGCGTGCGGATTCTTGAGCAATTTCCGCAGGTATCATGGCCTCGGAGCCGTACACGAGGGAATAAGGGGTTTCCCCCGTTGCCGCTCGCGGAGTAGTGCGGTACGCCCATAGGGCTCCCTGAAGTTCCTCAGCCCATTCTCCCTTCTTACTCTCGAGCATCGTTTTCAGATGCTGGAGTATGGTTCGGTTGGTCACTTCTGCTTGACCATTGGCTTGAGGATGACCCACGGAAGTGAATCGTTGTTCGATCCCTAATTCATAGCACCAATCCCGCGTGTCCGCAGCGATAAACTGGGAACCGTTATCCGAGATGAGCACCCTCGGGATGCCGTATCTGCAGATGATATTTTTCCAAATGAAATCCCTCACAACCTTGAACGTTATCTTAGCGACCGCTTCTGCCTCAGCCCACTTGGTGAAATAATCCACAGCAAGTATTACGAACTTCTTTTGCCCGACCGCCATTGGGAGAGGTCCCACGATATCAATGCCCCATTGATCAAAAGGCCAGGAAACATCAATAGGAATCATTTGAGCTGCCGGCAGCTGGGGAGTGTTGGAGTGGAATTGGCACTTGGGACATTTCTTGGAATATTTAATGGCATCTTGCAATACTGAGGGCCAATAGAACCCACTCCTTAAGATTTTCTTTGCCAAGATTCGTCCGCCTGAGTGGTTCCCACAACTTCCATTATGTACATGCTCTAAAACTTCTTTAGCCTGCGAGGGTCTCAAACATCTCAACGGTGGTCCTAGGAAGGATCGCTTGAATAACCGACCCTCGGCATCCAATGAGAAGCGAGGGGCTTTACATTTGATCTTCCGAGCCTCAACTTTGTCGCTCGGGCAGGTTCCGTCCTGGAGGAATCTGACAATTTCATCAAGCCAACAAGGCTCGGATGGGTCAATCATGTGCACTTCTTTTGAAGGTTCGCCTTTACTTATCAGTGGCTCCTCCGTTCTCAGAAATGTAACAGCGCGTTCACTACTGCCATCCAAGGCAAACGCAAACTTCGATAGAGCGTCAGCATGTTCGTTTTCCGCCCTCGGAATTTGCAAAAGATGGAATTCCTTGAACTTGGCTATCTCTTTCTTGGCGCTCGACAAGTACTGTGCCATGGTGGCTTCTCGAGCCTCATAACTACCGTCAATTTGACTCGCGATCAACTGCGAATCAACGTATGCTGTGACACGAGTGGCCCCATTTTGGAGCGCAATCCTGAGCCCTTGGATGAGAGCCTCATACTCAGCTTCGTTGTTGGTGACTTGAAACGCCAGCTTGATTGCGTAGTCGACTTCCGCCCCAAGGGGATCCCTGAGGGTTACCCCGGCTCCCCCCCCTTGTGAGGTCGAGGAGCCATCAGTATGCAAAAGCCATAAACCCTCATCCGCCAGTGGCGCAGTCTCCAGATTGAAACGTTCAACCAACAAATCGGCCACTGCCTGAGCCTGTATGGCTGTACGGGGCTCGAAAGAGATATCAAACTGACTAAGCTCAATTGCCCATTTAATTAACCTTCCCGAAACATCCGGCTTAGATAGCACTTGTTTGAGTGGTTGATCTGTAAGCACTGTGATAGAGTGGGCCTGAAAATATGGCCTCAACCTTTGGGATGCGTTAACGAGCGCAAAGGCAAATTTCTCAATTTCCATGTACCTTTTCTCTGCCCCCTGTAGAGTCTTGCTCAGGTAATACACCGGCATATGCTTACGCTCGCGGATTGCTACGAGGACAGCGCTCGTGGCTTCCAAAGAAACTGAGAGGTAGATAAACAAGTTCTCCCCTGGGATTGGCTTGGTCAACAAAGGCGCGCTCGACAGGTACTGTTTCATGCTCTGCAAGGCCTTTTCGCAATCCTCGTTCCACGTGAAATTCCGAGCGTTGCGCAAAATTTTAAAGAAGGGGAGATTCCGGTCCGCTGAGCGGGAAATGAACCTGTTTAACGAAATGATCTTACCCACGAGCACCTGGACCTCTCTCAGATTGCGAGGGGAGGGTATGTCCAGGATTGCTCTAATCTTCTCGGGGTTTGCCTCTATGCCACGTTGACTGACCATGTACCCCAAGAATTTTCCGCCTCGAACGCCAAAGGTGCACTTTGATGGGTTCAACTTCATCCCGTAACGACGAAGGATGTCGAAAGTCTGCTTGAGATCCTCCAGATGGGAGCGTTGGCGCTCACTCTTGACTATCATGTCGTCCACATATACCTCCATAGATTTTCCAATTTCATGCTCGAACATTCTGTTGACGAGCCGCTGATAGGTTGCTCCCGCGTTTTTGAGCCCAAATGGCATAACTTTGAAACAATAAACACCCAAATGCACAACAAACGCAGTTTTAGGACGATCTTCGGGCGCCATAAAGATTTGATAATATCCCTGAAAAGCGTCCATCATACTCATGAGTTCACACCCAGCTGTAGAATCTACCAACTGATCGATCCTCGGTAGTGGGTAATGGTCTTTGGGGCACGCTTTGTTGAGATCCGTGAAGTCATTGCACATACGCCACTTATTGGCGCTCTTTGGGACGAGCACCACATTGCAAAGCCATTCTGGGTACAAGATTTCCTCAATATACTGAGCATCAAGCAACTTACCAACCTCTTCTTCGATGACCCGTTTCCTAAAACCATGAACGTCCCTCTTCTTCTGTTTGATGGGCTTGAAGGCCGGATCCACGTTCAGTCTGTGGACAATGATGCTCGGATCTATTCCGGTGAGATCAGAAGCTTTCCACGCAAAAACGTCTAGGTTCTCCCGTAGGAATTCGATCATCAAAACTTGCGAGGGCCCATCCAGGCCTGAGCCAATCTGGGTAGTTTTATCCGGGTTCCCGGGCTCCAATTCAACGGTCAAAAACTCCTCAGTGGGCTCAATTCGAGCCTCCGGCCTTGGGGCCTCTAGCGCTCGTTTTTTTCCGGTGAGCATACCCTTGGGCTCCTCACGCTCGTTTTCTGAAGATGAGCCCTCGACGGCCCCCGGTGGCATGTTCTCTGAACACTGAACATCTCCAGGGGTCCTCCTTTTATTCTTCTTCCGGTACAGCTTGGCTCTTTTGCGCTCGGGGCCATCTTCGTTTAATTCGGGGAAGTCCACGGACTTCTTAGTAGATCCAGCTTGAATGGACTGCTTGGGCTTGTGGCTGCGAAGCGAAAGTATGTAACACTCCCAAGCTTCTTTGACGTTACACAGAATTTCCCCAGTACCCTCGGGGGTTGGAAACTTAACTTTTTGATGATAGGTGGAAATTACGGCCTTGAAATCCACGAGGGCTGGGCGCCCAATGATGATATTGTAAGGGAGATCCACCTCAACGACGGTGTATAGGACGCTCAATGTTTTTCGCTGTGGGGCGCGACCAAAAGAGGTGGCCAAGCGAATCTGTCCGCGAGGGACGATCTCGGAACCTCCAAAACCTACAAGGGCAGTTCTGAGAGGTTCGAGGGGGATGTTTGTTATGTTCATTTGTTGAAACGTTGAGTACGGGAGAACATTCACAGAGCTTCCACTATCAAATAAAACCCTCTTTACAGTGTGGTTATGAACGTCTAAACTAACCACCATGGGACAGTCAGAGGTTTTTCCCGTCCCATGGGGGGTTACAATATGATCAAGATCTTTCTCTGTGAACCCTATGACATCCCCCTCCTTTGAGCGCGACGAGCTGTCCACGGAGAGCACTGGGCGAGGGAGTGACGGGCTCTGGTTATAGCTCCGTACATGGCGGCGGCGAGAAGCATTGGAATCGCCTCCCGAGGGCCCTCCAGCGATCATGTGAATGACCGCAAAGGGTTGGTTCTCCATATCCACCTCTTTTCCTTTGTTGCGTTCGCTGGTCTCAGGGCGCTGGCGGCGAGGACTTCGGGAGCGTGAACGGCTTCTTCTCCTTCCGAGCGCTTGGCAATGCTCATCGTACCCCTCTAGTACTTTCACAAACTCTTTGAGATGCCCCCCGGCGATCAGCCGCTGAATCTCTTTCTCCAGGTGGCGGCATTCATTAGTATCATGCCCCTTCTGCTTATGGAAAGCGCAGTATTTCCCCGAGCGCTTCTGAGCCTCGGTTTCTCTCAGCTTGGGCGGTCTCTTGAACAACTTCTGGTCCGCTAGAGAATATACTTCGGCAATTGGGCGGTTGAGGGGGACGTGCTCGAGCCTCCGCGGAGGGGATGAACGACGGCGAGCAGGTATTGGGCTGCGACGGTGACTCCGGTTGGGCTCCACTTTTTCTTCGTGGGCTCTGTGGGGATGAGGGGCATTTGCCATCTTCTGTTCCCTCGCTATGTACATATCCTCGAGGGTAAAGAAGGAGTCTGCAATCTCCCGAATTTCCATCAACGAGCGCGGCTTCTTCTTAGCTACCTCCTCCACAAACTCTTTACTGACGTAATGTTTCATGTTGATGGCACCGAATAGAACGTGCCTCAAAAAGTCCATCGAGGGCTTTTCCACTAGCAAAATTTCCTTATTGAATCTCCCCATGAAGGACCTGAGAGTCTCGTTCGGCCCTTGGACCAAGCTATAGAGAGCGGTCGCGGCCGGGGCCGGTGCTTTCAGCGAATTGAAGTGGCTGACAAAGGCGTCCGTCAGGTCATAGTACCCCCGGATTGAGCACGGGGGGAGCTTTTTGTACCACTCTTGGGCCATTCCAGTGAGGGAAGTGACGAATACCTTGGCCCAGTAGTTGTCTGGATGGTCGTACAGGTGCATTAGATGCACGAAATGGTCCAGATGTTCGGCTGGATCCGTGGTTCCATCATATCTGTTAATTGAAGAGGGAATTTTACCCTTCCCTGCGCGGGTCATTAGAACTTCCTCGACGAGGGGGGAATCGCCCACCATGATCCTGTAGTCTCGCTCGTCGGGATCTTCGTAGCTGGCTTCTCTCCTTCGGTGGGAGACTGGGCTGCGTGGTCGTCGAGCGTCTCTGGCCTTGGACCTCTCGCCCCCGTCGCGGGAAGCGTGAGACCGTGCTCGAGAGAGCTGCTCTACCACGTTCTGGAGCCCTTGGATCTGGTCTTGTACTGCTGCTAACTGAGGGTCACCGTCCTTTCTGCGGTTTGCCCTCCTTGTGGCCCTCGATTGGACCTCTTCATTATCTACGGCCGCCTCATTTCGAGGGGCCCTCTCTTCTCCTTCAATGGGTCGTTCTTGCTGGACCCTCGGTGGGATTTCATTTTCTTGATTCGGTGGTTGGGGAGGCTGCTGCGCCCTTAGCGCATTTTGAGCCATTGCCAAGGGATGCGCTGGGAGCCCTCCAAGAGGTGGGGCCAGACGAGCACTAGCCTGCGAGGGGAAATAGGCCGCCACGAAATGCTCCCAGGCGTTCTGAACGGCCTGACTCTCGCGCTGCGCATATAGCGCCTGAAGTTGCTGGCTGGTAACTTGGGGCATCTCCACCCCCTGTATTTCTCTTGGCAAAGTCGTGGGGAGATTCAGATTCCCCACCTGGTACGGCTGGATCATCGGCATCATCCCGGGCATCATTCCCGGCTGCACAAATGGGTATCCCGGAGGGGGCATGGCCATGGGATACATCCCAGAGTATGGGTAGGAAGCATGGGTGGTGTGAGCTGCAGTTGGAGCAACGGTGCTGGGTGCTCCTGCAACGTTCCCACCTAGCGGGAGATTTGTCCCCGCAGGTTCTGTGTTCTCGCCTCCGTTTCCTGCGGCTGGGGGGTTTGCTTCTCCGGCGGGGACGTGGCCTTCTGTGCTCTCCTCGTTGACGGGGGGAAGAGAGCCTCTCTCTCTTACTGCTCCTGATCTCGTCGCAGTTACCATGATTCAAGACTTGGGTGTTACTTTTCAACTAGCTTTCAGAGGAAGAAACTGGCAATACCAAAGATGGTGATGATGGTTTCCCACAGACGGCGCCAAAAATGATTGTGCTGAAACTTATGAAGGATTTGAACACCAAACACTTTAGAATTTGTTGATAGGAAGGAAGACCATCACAGGCACAGGAGCCTCAGGAACTGGGTTTCCAATGAGCGTGGGTTCTTCCAGCTAGGATAACACCAAGAAATCGTGCAGTGAGAATGCAGAAAAGGGTGAGATTCAGGAAGCTTTTGAAGAAGTTGCAGAGGAAAAAATGGTGCCCAGTTCAATGCGTGGTAGTTTCAGTGAGGAAGATGACTTGGGAGATATTGCATGTGTTCTCTCTTATTTATATGTTAGGGATAGGGGTAAATGGGTAAACTGACCATGTGGTCCCAAACCTGTGTTGCCCTAACACGCGTCAGCCTTTGGTGGGATGAGAATGACATTCCCGAAAAGGAGACGGCGTGTCAGGTGCACTGTGCACTGTACCTTTGTGTCAGAGGTTGTTGACGAGGGTCGTGTGGGATGAGGGAATAATATCTCCTTCTGAAGGTGAGAATCCATCGCATGAGGGACAGACTCATTCACGAGCGTTGATGACGCTCGGAAAGTCCACAGATGGGCTCCTCACGAAAGATGACCTTTGAGCGGCAAGATACCGAGCGTCAATCATGGGACCCTCATGGGGGTGCTTCCCTGTGATGGGTAACCCTGAGGGCCCAAATGCGAGCGCCAGACTCGTCGGATCTGGACTTTTACCGGAGTAGTCATTCGATGCTTGACGGTCCATCCTTGCTTACAAACGAGTGGGCTGGGAAGGCCCATGAGCCCTTTAAGGCGAGCGTCTGAGATTTAGTCAGCGACATGCTGACACGTGGACGGCTCTGATTCGAGAGTGTTTTTAGGCCTCATCAATATATATATATATAATATATGTATTATATTTTATATAATATGTAATACACGTATATATTATATATTTTAATTTATAATAAATATATAAATTAAAAATGCCTTTATATAATATAAAAATAATATTTTCTTTTTTTTTTTTTCGGTCAAGGTTTTCTTTCTTTTTTCCTTTTATTTTAATTTAAATTTCATTAATGATATATTATATAACATATTCATCCTAATTTTTAATTATATAGAAAATTTATAATTTTAAAATTTTTAACTTAATTAAAACAAAAAGGCATTCATATGTATTTAATCACTAATTCAAAAATACAAATATATAATATATAACAAATTATATATTGTTAATACATTATACATGTGTATAATATCTAACTTATAATACGCGTATATATAAAATACATGTAACCATGTATATATTATATATACACGTATACTATATTTTTAATATGAACACGTATATATGCATTATATATAATATATATACGTGTATTTTGTATTATATATAATATATGTATTACAATAATATATGTATATGTCTATTATGTTTTATAATATATATAGTTATATTATATTTAAAATATATATATATATATATATATATATAGTACACTTAAATAAATATATCATATAACAAAATGCATATTATAAATTAAAATATATAATATATACATGTATTACATATTATACAAAATATAATACATATATTTATTATATATATATATATATATATATGCCATACATATATTTATTATATATAATATATGTACATATATATATAGACACATATACACACACACGCAAGTACATATATTATATATAATAAATATATAATATATGAAATTAATGGATGAACCCAAAAGAAATAAAAATAAAAATAAATAAATTAACGGATGAACAGTGATTTCGTCTGTTTTTGGACGGAAGTCCTTAAAATGACAAAAAAAAAAATTTACTACGGGATTACAAAAACCAGATCTGAAAAACATGAGACCAAAAGTGATAATGACCCATTAGTATGGGACCAAAAATGCAATTTGCTCGAATTCTTTTATTACTTTTTCTATTATTATTATTCTATAATTTTTTTAAAGGTATTGACTATAAAATTGGAAAATATATGTCGAGTTTGTTAACATATGCTTTTTGTATGCATTTATATATATTACACTCTAAAGGTTGATATATATTTTGTTCTATAGTGTTTTTTTTCGTTTTATTCTTTTCTAAATTATGCACATTTTTTCATATTTTTAAAGTATTTATTAGTTTATCTTATTATAATTGTGTATTTTTAAATCTTTATTTTGTCCATCTTAAATTATTTCAGTATTTGATATATAGGAATTTCAATATATATATATTTTCTATTAAAAATTTATATTTTATTTTGAATTGTTTTTTATTATTTATAGTTTCAAGGAGATATTTTTTGGGCAAATTTTTTCTTTGTTAAGGAAGAAATCACTTGGACGAAGAAAATAATTAATAACTTTATGAATTTTACCGTATTACTGTTGGTCAAATCTTTCCTTTGTTAAGAGTCATACCTTTTAGCTGTTATATAAAGGATTTAGGAAGAGCGTTTCTAATCATAATTAGTTAAATTTCCATGATTTTTTTAAATTTTGAATTATTTTATTTTAAGAAATAATTATACTATTAATTAAATTTAAAGTAATGTTTATTGAATCACTCAATTTACAATTATTTTATAATTTTATGAAATTATTTTACTTTTCTTATGTAGTGTTCAATAGATTTTTTATTCTTAAATACATATTTTAATCTTTTTATATATTTATCATTACATTATAAGATTTTTTAAGGCTTTCTCGGCCGTTTCATTTTATTATTTTCATTACCTTTTAAGAGTTAATTTATATACCAAAATCTTTTACATCTTTTTATCTTTATTTAATTTTATAGCTTTTGTCTTCTCGAATGCATCTATACATGTAGCATTTAAATAAAATGAAGTGATGCACATTTTTGGAATTTATTTTAGAGCTTCTTGAATATCTTTATTTTGGAATTTAAATTTTAAATAAAATTTAAAGTATGGAAATGTTTTATTCCCCTCTCATATCTATGAAGTGAAAAAGAATATTTGCAAATAATCTACTGATCACCGTTTTTTCATTTTTGAAGAAAAAAATTAATAAAAAATAATATTAAAATAATGTCCGTGCATCCAACGGGTTGTATGCTAGTAACATATTTAATGCGGCATCGTGTAAAAACATTGACTTTCGTAAGCCAATCAGCATATACATTTGAAATTAATTTTCACAAAGTCAAGAAGATAATTAATTGTGATAATCACACTTATCGTTTTTTTTTTTTTTTCTTGGTAGAAGATAGTAGATACTTAATGTTAATTGTGATAATCACACTTCTCGTATTAGGTCGAAGATAGAGTCTTAAACACACACATATACAGCGTTTAATAATAAACTTTAGTATTTATTTGATAATCTTCAACGGAACCTAATGATAAAATGAAGAACTAACGACATGATGGAATTTGGTGGAAATAGAATTGACATTTCTTTGTCCATTTTCAAACCCTTGATTGATATAAAATATGATTAGAAATGTTCATTCTCATGATAATGTTCATTCCTACAAACATGGTGATGAGGCCTAAAATCATTCTCGAATCAGAGCCGTCCACGTGGCAGCACACCGCTGACTAAAGCCCCGACGCTCGCTTTGAAGGGCTCGTGGGCCTTCCCAGCCGCTCATTTGCCAGCTAATATGATTCGTCAATCAGCGGATGACAATTCAGGCCAGGGGCCAGAACCGACGAGTTTGACGCTCGCATCACGGCCCTGAGGGTTACCCTTCTCAGGGAAGCACCCACATGGGGGCCCCCCATTAATACGCTCGGTGTTTCGGCGCTCAAGAGTCATATATCGTGAGGAGGCCATTCATACACTCACCGAGCGTCACCAACGCTCGGGCATGACCATTTCCCGTTTCGTTGGATCCGAACCTCGGCAGAGAGAATCTTAGGCCCATCCCCCGCGTCACCCTCGTCAACAACCTCTGACACAAAGGTACTGTACACCGTGCACCTGACACGCCGTCTCCTTTTCTGGAATGTCATTCTCACCCCACCAAAGGCTGCCGCGTGTTAGGGCAACACAGGTTTGGGACCACATGGTCAATTTACCCATTTACCCCCGTCCCTAACATATAAATAGGGGAGAACCCATGCATTCTCCCCCAAGTCATCTTCTACAGACCTACCCTATCGTTCTGGGCATTCCCTCTGATCTTCTCAAGCTTTCCATTAACCTCACCACAGTAGCATTATATTCCTCACTCTTGGTGTTATCCTAGCTGGAAGAACCCACGCTCAAAAGGAAACCCAGATCCTGAGGCTCTCACGCCTGTGATGGTCTTTCCCTTTTCATACAAATCTTAAAGTGTTGTTGCATTTAGGAAACTCAGATTCCTGCACCATCATTTTTGGCGCCGTCTGTGGGAAGCCATCACCACCACCTTCGGTATTACCAGTTTCTTCCTTCAAAAGCTAGTTGAAAAGTGACACCAAAGTCTCTAATCATGGTAACTGCGACGAGATCTGGAGCAGTCAGAGAGAAGGGCGCTCTTCCCCCCGTCAACGAGGAAAACGCGGAAGGCAACATCCCCGCCAGAGAAGCAAACCCCCCAGTCGCCGGAAACGGGGACGAGAACACAGAGCCGGCGAGGACGACTCTCCCGTTGGGTGGGAACGTTGCGGGAGGGCCCAGCTCCGTTGCTCCACCTGCAGCTCACACCGCCCACGTTTCCTACCCTTACTCAGGGGTGTATCCCATGGCCTTGCCCCCTCCGGGATACCCATTTGTGCAGCAGGGAATGATGCCCGGGATGATGCCGGTGATCCAACCTTATCAAGTGGGGACTCTGAATCTCCCCACGTCGTTACCGAGGGAAATACAAGGGGTGGAGATGCCCCAAGTTACCAGCCAGCAACTTCAGGCGCTATATGCGCAGTGCGAGAGTCAGGCCGTCCAGAACGCCTGGGAGCATTTCATGGCAGCATATTTCCCCTCGCAGGCTAGCGCTCGTCTGGCCCCACCTCTTGGCGGGCTCCCGGCGCATCCCTTGACGATGGCCCAAAATGCGCTAAGGGCACCGAATCAAGGAAATGAAGCCCCACCGAGGGTCCAGCCAGAACGACCAGCTGTAGGAGAAGAGAGGGCCCCTCGAAATGAGGCGGCCGGAGATAATGAAGAGGTCCAATCAAGGGCCACAGGGAGGGCAAACCGCAGAAATATCGGTGACCCTCAGCTAGCAGCAGTACAAGACCAAATTCGAGGGCTCCAGAACGTGGTAGAGCAGCTCTCTCGAGCACGGTCTCACGCTTCCCGCGATGGGGGCGAGAGGTCCAAGGCCAGAGATGCTCGTCGACCACGCAGCCCAATTTCCCACCGAAGGAGAGAAGCCAGCTATGAAGATCCCGACGAGCGAGACTACAGGATCATGGCGGGCGATTCCCCCCTCGTCGAGGAAGTTCTAATGACTCGCGCAGGGAAGGGTAAAATTCCCTCGTCAATCAACATATATGATGGAACTACGGATCCAGCCGAGCATCTGGACCATTTTGTGCACCTAATGCACCTGTATGACCATCCGGACAACTACTGGGCCAAGGTGTTTGTCACTTCCCTCACCGGAATGGCCCAAGAGTGGTACAAAAAGCTCCCCCCACGCTCAATCCGAGGATACTATGACCTGACGGATGCTTTTGTCAGCCACTTCAATTCGCTGAAAGCACCGGCCCCAGCCGCGACCGCTCTTTATAGCCTGGTCCAAGGGCCGAACGAGACTCTCAGGTCCTTCATGGGGAGGTTCAATAAAGAAATTTTGTTGGTAGAGAAGCCCTCGATGGACTTTTTGAGGCACGTTCTATTTGGGGCCATCAACATGAAGCATTACGTCAGCAAGGAGTTTGTGGAGGAAGTGGCCAAGAAGAAGCCGCGATCGTTGATGAAAATTAGGGAGATTGCCGATTCTTTCTTTACCCTCGAGGATATGTACATAGCGAGGGATCGGAAGATGGCAAATGCCCCTCGCCCCAACAGAACCCACGAGGACAAAGCGGAGCCCAACCGGAATCACCGCCGCAGCCCAATACCCGCTCGCCGTCATTCCTCTCCTCCGCGGAGGCTCGAGCGTGTCCCCCTCAACCGCCCAATTGCCGAAGTTTATTCCCTGGCGGACCAGAAGCTGTTTAAAAGACCGCCCAAGCTGAGAGAAACCGAGGCACAGAAGCGCTCGGGGAAGTACTGCGCTTTCCATAAACAGAAGGGGCATGACACTAATGAATGCCGCCACCTGGAGAAGGAAATTCAGCGGCTGATTGCTGGGGGGCACCTCAAAGAGTTCGTGAAAGTACTAGAAGGGTACGATGAACATTGCGCGGAACGGGCGCTCGGAAGGAGAAGAAGCCGCTCACGCTCTCGAAGTCCTCGTCGCCAGCGCCCTGAGACCAGCGAGCGCAGCAAAGGGAAAGGGGTGGACATGGAAAATCAGCCCTTTGCGGTCATTCACATGATTGCGGGAGGGCCCTCAGGAGGCGACTCCAATGCTTCTCGCCGTCGCCATGTTCGGAGTTATAACCAAAGAGCGTCGCTCCCTCGCCCAGTGCTCTCCGTGGACAGCTCGTCGCGCTCGAAGGAGGATGATGTCATAGGGTTTACTGAGAAAGATCTTGAACATATTGTAACACCCCATGGGATAGGAAAAACCTCTGACTGTCCCATGGTGGTTAGTTTAGACGTTCATAACCACACTGTAAAGAGGGTTTTATTTGATAGTGGAAGCTCTGTGAACGTTCTCCCGTACTCAACGTTTCAACAAATGAACATAACGAACATCCCCCTCGAACCTCTCAGAACTGCCCTTGTAGGGTTTGGAGGTTCCGAGATCGTCCCTCGCGGACAGATTCGCTTGGCCACCTCTTTTGGTCGCGCCCCACAGCGAAAAACTTTGAGCGTCCTCTACACCATCGTTGAGGTAGATCTTCCTTACAATATCATCGTTGGGCGCCCAGCCCTCGTGGATTTCAAGGCCGTAATTTCCACCTATCATCAAAAAGTCAAGTTTCCAACCCCCGAGGGTACCGGAGAAATTCTGTGTAACGTCAGAGAAGCTTGGGAATGTTACATACTCTCGCTTCGAAGCCACAAGCCCAAGCAATCCATTCAACCTGGGTCTACTAAGAAGTCCATTGACTTCCCCGAATTAAACGAAGATGGCCCCGAGCGCAAAAGAGCCAAGCTGTACCCGAAGAAGAATAAGAAAAGGACCCCTGGAGATGCTCAGCGTTCAGAGAATAGGCCACCGGGGGCCGTCGAGGGTTCTTCTTCAGAAAACGAGGGTGATGAGCCCAAGGGTATGCTCACTGGGAAAAAACGAGCGCTGGAGGCGCCGAGGCCGGAGGATCGGATTGAGCCCACCGAGGAGTTTTTGACCGTTGAATTGGAGCCTGGGAACCCGGATAAAACCACCCAGATTGGCTCGGGCCTGGATGGGCCCTCGCAAGTTTTGATGATTGACTTCCTACGGAAGAACCTAGACTTTTTTGCATGGAAAGCTTCTGATCTCACCGGAATAGATCCGAGCGTCATTGTCCACAGACTGAATGTGGATCCAACCTTCAAGCCCATCAAACAGAAGAAGAGGGACGTTCATGGCTTTAGGAAACGGGTTATCGAAGAAGAGGTCAGTAAGTTGCTTGATGCTCAGTACATCGAGGAAATCTTGTACCCAGAATGGCTTTGCAATGTGGTGCTCGTCCCAAAGAGCGCCAATAAGTGGCGTATGTGCAACGACTTCACGGACCTTAACAAAGCGTGCCCCAAAGACCATTACCCACTACCGAGGATCGATCAGTTGGTAGATTCTACAGCCGGGTGTGAACTCATGAGTATGATGGACGCCTTTCAGGGATATTAGCAAATCTTTATGGCGCCCGAAGATCGCCCCAAAACTTCGTTTATTGTGCATTTGGGTGTTTACTGTTTCAAAGTCATGCCATTTGGGCTCAAAAACGCGGGAGCGACCTATCAGCGCCTCGTCAATAGAATGTTCGAGCGTGAAATTGGAAAATCTATGGAGGTATATGTTGACGACATGATAGTCAAGAGTGAGCACCAACGCTCCCATTTGGAGGATCTCAAGCAGACTTTCGACATCCTTCGTCGCTACGGAATGAAGTTGAACCCATCAAAATGCACCTTTGGCGTTCGAGGCGGTAAATTCCTGGGATACATGGTCAGTCAACGTGGCATAGAGGCAAACCCCGAGAAGATTAGAGCCATCCTGGACCCTCCCCTCGCAATCTGAGAGAGGTCCAGGTGCTCGTGGGAAAGATCATTTCACTAAATAGGTTCATCTCCCGCTCAGCGGACCGGAATCTACCCTTCTTTAAAATTTTGCGCAACGCTCGCAACTTTACCTGGAACGAGGATTGCGAAAAGGCCCTGCAGAACATGAAACAGTACCTGTCGAGCGCGCCTTTGTTAACCAAGCCAATCCCGGGGGAGAACTTGTTTATCTATCTATCAGTTTCTTTGGAAGCCACGAGCGCTGTCCTCGTAGCAATCCGCGAACGTAAGCATATGCCGGTGTATTACCTGAGCAAGACTCTACAGGGAGCAGAGAAAAGGTACATGGAAATTGAGAAATTCGCCTTTGCGCTCGTTAACGCTTCCCGGAGGCTGAGGCCATATTTTCAGGCTCACTCCATCACAGTGCTTACAGATCAACCACTCAAATAAGTGCTATCTAAGCCGGATGTTTCAGGAAGGTTAATTAAATGGGCGATTGAACTCAGTCAGTTTGATATCTCCTTCGAGCCTCGTACAGCCATACAGGCTCAGACAGTGGCCGATTTGTTGGTAGAACGTTTCAATTTGGAGACTATGCCATTGGCTGATGAGGGTTTATGGCTTTTGCACACAGATGGCTCCTCGACCTCTCAGGGGGGAGGAGCCGGGGTAACCCTCAGGGATCCCCTCGGGGCAGAAGTTGACTACGCAATCAAGCTGGCGTTTCAAGTCACCAACAACGAAGCTGAGTATGAGGCCCTCATCCAAGGGCTCAGGATTGCGCTCCAAAATGGGGCCACTCGTGTCACAGCATACGTTGATTCGCAGTTGATCGCAAGTCAAATTGATGGTAGTTATGAGGCTCGAGAAGCCACCATGGCACAGTACCTATCGAGCGCCAAGGAGGAGATAGCCAAGTTCAGGGAATTCCATCTTTTGCAAGTTCCGAGGGCAGAAAACGAACATGCTGACGCTCTTTCGAAATTTGCGTCCGCTCTGGACGGCCACAGTGAACGCGTTGTTACATTTCTGAGAACGGAGGAACCACTGATAAGTAAAGGCGAACCTTCGAAAGAAGTGCACATGATTGACCCCTCCGAGCCCTGTTGGCTTGATGAAATTGTCAGATTCCTCCGGGACGGAACCTGCCCGAGCGACAAAGTTGAGGCTCGGAAAATAAAGAGCAAAGCCCCTCGTTTCTCATTGGACGCCGAGGGTCGATTATTCAAGCGATCCTTCCTGGGCCCACCATTGAGATGTTTGAGACCCTCACAGGCTAAAGAAGTCTTAGAGCATGTACACAGTGGAAGTTGCAGGAACCACTCGGGCGGACGAATCTTGGCAAAGAAAATCTTAAGGAGTGGGTTCTATTGGCCCTCGGTATTGCAAGATGCTATTAAATATTCCAAGAAATGTCCCAAGTGCCAGTTCCATTCCAACACACCTCAGTTGCCGGCAGCTCAAATGATTCCTATTGATGTTTCATGGCCTTTTGATCAATGGGGCATTGATATCGTGGGACCTCTCCCAATGGCGGTCGGGCAAAAGAAGTTCGTAATACTTGCTGTGGATTATTTCACCAAGTGGGCTGAGGCAGAAGCGGTCGCTAAGATAACGTTCAAGGTTGTGAGGGATTTCATTTGGAAAAATATCATCTGCAGATACGGCATCCCGAGGGTGCTCATCTCGGATAATGGTTCCCAGTTTATCGCTGCTGACACACGAGATTGGTGCTATGAACTAGGGATCGAACAACGATTCACTTCCGTGGGTCACCCTCAAGCTAATGGTCAAGCTGAAGTGACCAACCGAACCATACTCCAGCATCTGAAAACGATGCTCGAGAGTAAAAAGGGAGAATGGGCTGAAGAACTTCAAGGAGCTCTGTGGGCGTACCGTACTACTCCGCGAGCGGCAACGGGGGAAACCCCTTATTCCCTCGTGTATGGCTCCGAGGCCATGATACCTGCGGAAATTGCTCAAGAATCCGCACGCGTTGCCTATTTCGAGCCTGCTGCCAACGAGGCCAATCGGGCGCTCGAGTTAGATTTGCTGGATGAGAAGAAGAATGCTGCTTGGGCACGTATTCACAAATACAAAGCAACCGTTGCTCGCCAGTACAATAAACGTGTTAAGGAAAGGACTTTCCAGCTAGGGGACTTGGTCCTCAAAAAAGTTGAAGTCTCCAAACACGTAGGTAAGTTGGACCCCAATTGGGAAGGCCCCTTCAAAGTCATCCAGGTACGAGAAAACAACACCTACGTATTGGAAACTTTGCAAGGCGAGCGGCTCCCTAGGCCATGGAATGCAAGTAACCTTAGAAGGTTCTACGTGTAGACATCAGTTTCTTTGTAATGGCCCGTTTGTGGCGTGAAGGGCTTTCCTTTGACGGAAAGCGTGTTGTAATCATTTCCAAAAATGCATCTATATAACAGTAAGTATTTAACTCTTTGTTTTTATTATTCGCTTGCTCTCTTATTTTGATCTAATGATTCGAGCGACAAGGGGCCTACTCCGTGTCAAGCATCCTCCACGTCGAAAAGCCTAAGCGAAACTTCAATCGTTCCAAAACTGCACTGTCCAGGTGTTGATAACCATCCATCTATAACAGTTTGAACGGTTTGTAATATAAAGTCCTAAAAATGAGCGTGTCGAACAACGGGGAGCGCAATGCTCAGCTATAGCCAGCTGAGTGCTAACCACTCCAGCTCGTGCTCGCAAAAGCCCGAATGACCCTCAACTTATTGAGTAAAAACACACTCATAAAATAATGGATCTTAACTCAGCCCCTTCATGTGCTCCTCGAAATAACACCAACCCCACGGTTACGCTCGCTTTGATCTCATCCTTAGCAAATCCTACTGATGGTTTCTAAGGTATCTACAGCCTAGTGGAGAGTTCAAGACGAGGGTGCACATTATGGGGCCAATACTTAGGCAAATCTCCAGAGGTTTTCTAAGTTCAAAATCGAGACTCATTGCGAAGACAGCCAGGGAATACGCATAAAACACCCTCGCGCCCGCATCTACGCTCCTTAAATTACCTGATGCTGCCAAACTTTAAACTGGAGGCGCGTTGCGATAAACACCAGGGTACCCTCAAAGGTAACGCCCTCGTGCATACACACACTTATCGCAAACGCTCAAACAGTAGATATCGGTATGAAAGCGGCGAGCACAATGAAATAGCATCATTCATCATTCCAAAGTAAAGGACAACACATTCAAACATCCCAGCAGAAAGAGGAGAGTTATAATATATGAGGGAAAAGAGCATAGAGAAATCCAAAACATCCAAGGAAGTAATCCGAAGATTAATTACAGACAATAATTGTTCATAAAAATGACAAGGAATTTAAAACAACAAGGAGAGGGATCAATATAAGGAATTTCACTGGGCCGGAGCGTCAGGCTCGGGAGGGGCAGTTGCAAGGGGAGTCGGGGCCAACACATTAGCATCAGAAGTTTGGGCCTCACCAGGTTCCTCAGCATCCGCTACGTCCATGACGGTGCCCTCGTCTTCTATCAGGAGAGGCTCGGGATCCACCCTGTTGGCAGCGATAAACTCCCTTTGGAGTGTTTCCACCAACTCCTGGTACTCGGGCTCCGCCAGATTCTCAGTAGGATCCTCCTCCTGGACCATTGGCTCGCAATTCTCATCCAGATCCATGCGAAGACGAGCGTCAGATCGAGCGCTTTCAGGAGCCAACCCCAACTTCACCATTTGCCCGATTGCTTTATGGAAAAAGCGTCGAGCGTTGTCAAAGCACTGGATATTGGCCGCAAACACAAAGGCTTTGGAGCGCACGAACTTCTTCACCGCCTCCCAGGATACCTTCGCTTCCAAGCCTTGTACTTTACCTCGCAAATCAGCTAGGGCCTTGTCGGCTGCCTCATTCTGGCGAGTGCTCTCCGCCAGCTGCTCGCCTAGCTCCCCATTTTGTGCCCTCAACTGGTCCCGCTCATCCTTCAATTTCCTGTGACGCTCATTTAGGACCAGAAAGGCGTCATCAGATTTCTTCAGATTTTCCTTCAGCTGAGCGTTTTCAGCGGTGGCGGAATTCAGCTGAGCGTTGATATTGTTGTAATCCTCCTGCAGTTGAACGGGGTCTGAAATGCGCAGCAACTTCTTGTATTTGGCTTTATGCTCAGAATAGGCTTGCGCTCGCCCTTGCAAGTTTTTCAGCCTCGGGATTACCTCCTGGAAGCCGTAAACGAGGGTCACAATCCGAACATGGAGGAAAGAAGAGGAGAATTTTGTAAAGGGGAGTACAGACTTACCGTCAGAAGGACATGGCAGGCATCATCAGCAACGCGAGCGGCGTCATGCTCGTTCAGCTTGTCATGATCGCCGGAAAATTGGAGTTTCCCAACGATGTCGGAGACAAGGTTGACGGAGTAAGCGATCTTTTTTAGGAGCACCGGGCCTTCATTCCGCTGGCGCTTATAACGGGAGTCGCCCTTGCAGCCTATCTTCCAAAATTCTTCATCCTCAGAAGATGAAGTATCGCTGCCCTCGCCTCGGTGGCCCATGACTACCTCTTTTCCCTTGCCTGAAATAG
Source organism: Lantana camara (assembly GCA_037501455.1). Classification (NCBI taxonomy): domain Eukaryota; kingdom Viridiplantae; phylum Streptophyta; class Magnoliopsida; order Lamiales; family Verbenaceae; genus Lantana; species Lantana camara. Next base: position 18,996,667 of record CM074855.1, on the reverse strand, counting down.
GGAGGGAGTCCGGCATCCTTTTTCTTTTCCCCTGGCGATCGGCCCGGAGAGTTTCTTGAATGCGGATAGGCTCCCCCGAGCGGTTCCTTGACCCGCTTGAACTCAGTGAAATCGGGCCCACGGGGGGCCGCAGGCGGAGGAGTGGCCTCGTGGGTACCCTCCACTGTCAGATCCTCGATATGGCCCCTGGCGGGAGCCTCGTTCCCTGCTTCCCCCTCGAGCATTGTGTTGCCCTCGGCCAGCTCCTCGTCGGTTTACCCTCCCCCTGTGTCAAGGGTCGCCCGCGCCCTAGGGCCCCTTGACCCGCGACTCAACGTGGCCGCCAGGCCACCCCGCAACTAAGACCGCATCAACGACAAGACAAGCTGCTATCGAGTCTTAGGTGCTAGGGTCTTTGTACATGTAAATAGTTAGTTAGTCGGTAGTGGGCAAGTTGCTGCCCTTTTGTCCCGCTTTTCGAGCGGTGTAACCCCCTATAATAGTACGTGAGGTCACAACAGAAATATTTTTTTTAAGTACTTTAGGGGAGAGCAGGTATTCGAAGCATAGTTAAGCAGCGTTCTATTGTAATCTCGGGCAATCTCCCTGGTCCTTTGTGGACGCCCGCACAAGTGTACTATATTCTTGGTGAATATAATGAAAGTTAATTTCCCTTCAATGTTGCTGTCCCTCTAAAGCGTTCCATTGGGGTGGGCGTGAGTGCGACGTACAGCGTACGTACATAGTTAGTTTAGGCATACGTAGTGAGCAAGAAGCCGCTACTAGCCACACGGTGCACAGTTCCTAGCAACCTACTCGGTGCCCTGTGAGAGGTGGTATCAGAGCCTCGGCTCTTGATCCACAGGACCGAGGTAAGAATATGGCAGAAGAATCAGGGGCCGCGGAGCCCGTAAAGAAAAGCACTAAAGTGCGATTGGATGACGTGGAAGAAGAAAATGGAAGGCTCTCATATGTTGTTGCGAGCCTAGAGGAAAAGGTTGAAACGTTGGAAGAGGAGGTCGTGGACCTTCAAGCTTAGCTTGGCGAGAGCAGGGCTGCCTGCCAAGCTTTTGCGGAAATAATCAGAACGAGCGACCTCGAGGGAGTGAGGCGCGATATGGAAGAGATGAGAATACAAATTGGAATACTCCAGAGACCTGTGGGGAACGGCGGGGCCGTGAACCACGATCCAGTTGCGAGGCTTCGGATTCCTGAACCGAAAGCCTACGAAGGGGCAAGAGATGCGAAGGAAGTTGAGAACTTCCTCTTTGATATGGAGCAGTATTTCCTCGCTGCGCACATAAACGACGAGGCAAGGAAAGTAATGACGGCCACAATGTACTTGGCTGGGGATGCTAAATTGTGGTGGAGAAGGAAGCATGCTGAAATCCAAGCGGGGGTGGTGCGTTTGGACACGTGGAACGATCTCCGGGAAGCAATCAAACAACAATTCTTCCCTGAGAATGTTGAATACATTGCTCGCAAGGCATTGCGTGAACTCAAGCAAACGGGTTCTATAAGAGACTATGTGAAGGCTTTCTCAACTCATATGTTGAGCATCACCGATATGTCAGAAAAGGATAAGCTCTTCACGTTTATGGAAGGCTTGAAACCATATGTGAGGAGCGAACTCCAGCGTCAGAGAGTGACGGACCTTAATGCCGCGATGGGAGCGGCCGAGAGACTGATGGATTTCAACCCAGAACCTCGGCGGGTGCCGCCAACAACAAGCTCGGCGCCAACGAGAGGAGGAGTCGGAGGAGGGCCGAGACCCTTCCGAAGTGGTCCGTATAACAGTGGGGGAGAGAGACCGTCCCCAAGCACCGCAAGCTCTCATGCAAGTTTTAATAGGAACAGACCTACAGAGAGCAGGCCGTTCACAATCCCACAACGGAGATGCTTCCTTTGTGGCGATGCGGCACACTACATGCAAAACTGCCCCCAAAATAAACAACTGGTGAACACATTGGCGAGCTTGTCGAGGCTTGCCGAGAAAGTAGCAGAACAGGCAGGAGATGGGCCACAGGTTGTGGCCGATAATGGAGGTGAGGCGTATGATGTTGAGGTGGAAGAGAATCTGGGGGCTATTTCCCACCGATGTAACCCCCTGATTCATCAAGTTGCGGCACAACAAAGAGTGTCGACGAGCACGGTAAAGCCTGCGCCGGCTCTGTTGGGAAACAAAACTGGGGAAAAGGGTAAGCCCACGAAGAAGAAGGGGCTCATGTTCGTTGACATGAAGGTCAATGGGAAGTCCATAAGGGCGAGGATCGATACTGGTGCTACGCACAACTACTTGGCAAGCACCGAGGTGGAGAGATTAGGATTAGTACTGGAAAAGGGAGTTGGTCGGGTGAAAGCAATCAACTCGGCCGCACAGCCAGTTGCGCGTATAGCTAGGTCGGTACCTATCAAGGTTGGACAATTTGAGGGAAGAACCTACCTCTCAGTGGTGATGATGGATGATTTCAAGCTTATTCTCAGCTTGAATTTTTACGGGATACAGGTACGGTGGTTATGCCTCACGTAGACTCCTTGATGATGATGGGGTCTAAACCTTGCTTAATCCCAGTACTATCGGAGAAAACAGCGGAGAAGGGTATCTCCGCCATGCAATTCCAAAAGGGGTACAAGAGAAATGAGCCCTCATTTCTGTGCGCTCTGAAATTCGAAGAGATGGAAGAAACGTCAGGGCCGATCCCTGGTTTGATCAAGGGAATTCTAAGTAAATTCGAGGATGTCATGCCGGACGAACTGCCTAGGAAGTTACCGCCCAGAAGAGCGGTAGATCATGAGATTGAACTAGTGCCGGGCACGAAGCCCCCTGCTAGGGCCCCATACCGTATGACACAACCTGAGCTTGAAGAGCTCAGAAAACAGCTGAAGGAGATGTTAGAATGTGGGATCATCAAGCCCGCTAAGTCGCCTTATGGAGCTCCAGTATTGTTCCAAAAGAAATCTGATGGATCACTGCGGATGTGTTGCGACTATCGGGCCTTAAATAAAATCACGGTGAAGAATTCGTACCCCATTCCTTTGGTGGCGGATTGCTTCGACCGTTTAAGTCGGGCACAATACTTTTCTAAGATCGACCTGCGATCGGGGTATTGGCAAGTCAGAATCAAGGAGGGGGATGAACAGAAAACGACAGTGGTCACGAGATATGGAGCATATGACTTCCTAGTCATGCCATTCGGCCTGACGAATGCCCCGGCGACGTTCTGTACTCTGATGAACCAAGTGCTACACGGGTTTCTGGATGAGTTCATGGTAGTTTACTTGGATGACATTGTGGTGTATAGCGAGACTTTAGCAGAGCATGCAGAGCATCTGCGGAAGGTCCTGACAAGGCTTCGTGAGCACGAACTCTATGCTAAGCCATCAAAGTGCTCGTTTGCTCAAGAGAGGATAAATTTCTTGGGTCACATTGTGGAAAGAAGGAAGATTAGAATGGATCCGAAGAAGATAATGGCCATCAAGGACTGGCAACCCCCAAAGGATGTGCATGGTGTAAGGTCGTTCCTTGGATTGGCGAATTACTATAGGAGATTTGTGAAGGGGTACTCTGAGATAGTCCGCCCCCTCACTGACTTGACGAAGAAGACGGAGACCTGGAATTGGTCCCCACAGTGCCAGGAGGCATTCGAGGATCTAAAGAGGGCTATGGTGTCGGAACCGGTGTTGGCGCTCCCCGATCTATCGAAACCCTTTGAGGTGGAGACGGATGCGTCAGACTTTGCTTTGGGAGGGGTGTTGATTCAAGACAAGCACCCGGTGGCGTTCGAGAGCAGGAAGTTAAAGGATGTGGAGAGGCGCTACTCAGCGTACGAGAAGGAGTTGTTGGCCGTGGTCCATTGCCTGTGGACATGGCGTCATTACCTCCTGGGATCTCCTTTTGTGGTAAGGACGGATAACACTGCAGTAAGCCATTTCATGTCGCAGTCAAAGCTTACTAGCAAGCAGGCACGTTGGCAAGAGCTGCTGTCAGAATTCAATTTCATGATCGAGTATCGTGCTGGGTCCAGCAATCATGTGGCTGATGCCCTAAGTCGGAGGGCGGATTTAGCAAAACTGGGGTCGGTAGCTGCCCTTACCTCAAGTAAAGTTGCTACCTCAGTATTGGACCAGATACGAGACATGTTACCGAACGATGATGCTGCGCAGTCTCTGATGAAATTGGTCGAGCAGGGTAAGACTCGACAATTTTGGGTGGAAGACGGTTTATTGAGGACAAAAAGGAATCGTATCTACATTCCTAAGGGCGGAAAATTGAGGAAATCCCTTATCGCGGAATGTCATGATACCTTGTGGGCCGGTCATCCAGGAGTGGAACGCACATGGGCCTTATTGAATAGGGCTTACTACTGGCCGCAGATGCGGGATGATGTCGAGACGTATGTCCGCACTTGCCTAGTGTGTCAACAAGACAAGGCGGACCACCAAAAGAAGGCAGGATTACTGGAACCATTGCCGGTGCCCACAAGACCGTGGGAAAGCGTATCCATGGATTACATATCTGGTTTGCCTAAAGTGGGGGACTTGGGCAACATAATTGTTGTGGTGGATCGCTTCTCGAAGTACGCTACCTTCATCGCATCTCCCAAACATGTTACGGCAGAAGGGACAGCTCATCTCTTCTTCAAGCATATTGTTAAATACTGGGGACTGCCGAAAGATATTGTCAGTGATCGGGACTCTCGGTTTACTGGCGCGTTTTGGACCGAACTTTTCAAAATCTTCGGGTCCAAGCTGAATATGAGCTCGAGCAATCACCCACAATCCGATGGCCAAACTGAGCGGTTTAATTCTATGTTGGAGGAGTATCTTCGGCACTTTGTTCGGGGTACTCAAAAGGATTGGGTGAAGCTCCTGGATGTTGCTCAGTTGTGCTTCAACGCTCAGAAAAGCTCTTCCACAAATAAGAGTGCTTTTGAGATTGTTACCGGGCAACAACCGCTACTCCCGCACACCGTTGACTCCCCACAAGGTGGAAAATCTCCTCTCGCACGGAGTTTCTCTCAGGAATGGAAATAGAATGTGGAAATTACTCGATGTTACCTGGAGAAAGCTCAAAAGCGGATGAAAAAATATGCAGATCTGAACCGGCGCTTCTTGGAATTTGAAGCGGGAGATAAAGTCATGGTTAAGGTCCCTGATCCTAGGCACTCTAAATCATCGAGGGGGAGGGATCCTCGCTTGATGCAAAAATACATAGGACCTATTACTGTGATCAAACGTATTGGGAAGGTGGCCTATAAACTGGAGCTACCCCCTTGGTGGAAAATGCACAATGTTCTACATGTAAGTCAGCTCAAACCTTATTCTGCAGATATGGACGACGAATCCCGGAACCTGCCGAGCCGTCCCCAACTGGAGCTGAAGAAGACAGAGAAGCGTGCCGTAGAAGCTATCATTGACTACCGGGTTGGACGCACAGCGAACAAGACGTATGACGAGTACCTGGTGAAGTGGATAGGATGCAGCGAAGAGGAGAACACTTGGGAGCGGGTGACGAACCTGAAGGCGTTTAAACAGATGATCGAAGATTACCATGCCTCAATGACGCCGAGGACGTCGCCATCTCAGGTGGGGGAGAATGTCAAGGGTCGCCCGCGCCCTAGGGCCCCTTGACCCGCGACTCAACGTGGCCGCCAGGCCACCCCGCAACTAAGACCGCATCAACGACAAGATAAGCTGCTATCGAGTCTTAGGTGCTAGGTTCTTTGTACATGTAAATAGTTAGTTAGTCGGTAGTGGGCAAGTTGCTGCCCTTTTGTCCCGCTTTTCGCGCGGTGTAACCCCCTGTAATAGTACGTGAGGTCACAACAGAAATATTTTTTTTAAGTACATTAGGGGAGAGCAGGTATTCGAAGCATAGTTAAGCAGTGTTCTATTGTAATCTCGGGCAATCTCCCTGGTCCTTTGTGGACGCCCGCACAAGTGTACTATATTCTTGGTGAATATAATGAAAGTTAATTTCCCTTCAATGTTGCTGTCCCTCTAAAGCGTTCCATTGGGGTGGGCGTGAGTGCGACGTACAGCGTACGTACATAGTTAGTTTAGGCGTACGTAGCGAGCAAGAAGCCGCTACTAGCCACACGGTGCACAGTTCCTAGCAACCTACTCGGTGCCCCGTGAGACCCTGGGAGCATTGGGAGGGCGGTTCTGCTGCGGTTGCGGGTGTTGAGGATTGGCTGCGGGTCCCTGAACGCCCAACATACGGGAAAGAGCTTCAGCGTTCATGCCTTGAGATAGTATTTGGATGCCTGCAAGTAAAGGGGAACGAGCGTCAGAAGATTGGTTGTTTGGATCGTATAAACAAGAAAACAACGATAACTGTAAGTTAGAGAACTATTCTAAAGGTTAGAGATGTTAGTTCCTAGAATCTAACCGTCGAGGGCCATGATGTCAGCTGGAGGATTGAGTATCATGTCAGGGGGGCAAGATAATCCGTAGCGGAACAATACCCCTTCGTTCTTCACCAATGTCTCCGCCTTAATCCACTTCTTTTCAGCCCTCATCTCGAGGGCTAACCCCATCGCCCAGTCCTCGAAATCCTTATTCCTCATCCTTTCCCTAATCAAAAGACCCTCGCCATGAATCATCCATTGCCGATGAACTCCAAAAATCCCCCCGGGAGCCCCCACGAAAAAGTACTTTTCCTTCCAATGCTCGACATAGGAGGAAGATGGAGAATCTATCATCTTAAAGCCTGATTTGGCCTGAGCGTAGTAAAATCCATCCGTAGGCGACGAGCGTGGCGAGCGGGCAACTTGTATCAAACTGTCAAAGTTGACGATCGAGGGAGCATGGCCTAGCGCTCTCATCGCTATTATGAAGGTGTTGATTAGAGCTATGTCGTTGGGCAGAATTTGTGAAAGGCAAAGCGCTAGATGGTGGTAAATGGTAGCAGCGGAGTGAGCGATGGGAAACCTTAAGCCCCCAGCCAAAACTGCATCCCAATAGACCGTCATCATTCCCAGTGGTGGTTGGTTTGCCCTCTCTCCCTCCTCAGGAAGTCGCATGGGAAATACTGCTTCGTCCCAGTAAGCTTTCGCCCTCAAATCCTCCAAATCTTCGAGCGTCAGAATACTCTCAATCTCATCCGGAGATCTGTCAGTTTGATGGCGGTTATCCTGCCTCACGCGAGTGGCAGGCTCTTTTCCTCTCCTCTGGCGCCTTCTGGAAGGTTCAGCCTCGAATGGTCACCCTCGGGAGCCGTCACGGCCACCGTGATCCTGTGATCTTGGGGTCGCACGGCACTGTTCAAAACTGGGAACACTCTCTCCCCTTGTCTCTGCATCTCCATCACGTTGTGCATCTCCTCAAAGAGGTCGTCCGTCCCTTCGGGAGCACGCTCGTTCATCCCTTGAACGGCGACTTCCACCTCTTCTTCCCCAGCGTCTGCCGGAGCCCGCGCCACCGGAATGGCCACGGGAACCCTCTCACCTGGTGATGCCCTAGCCAAGGGAACCGCTGTAGGGACGCTGTCGTGAGGGGAAGAACTCCCCACCGACATCTCCTCAATCTCCCGTACATAATCATCAGCTTGGTTTCCGGCCATGTTCAGTTTTCAATTTTTGGAAACGGGATTTCTAACAGAAAGCTCAAGGGGGGATAAGATTTCTGAAACAAATTCAATGGTAGACAGTGGCTCTTCCCTCAAGAGTTTCACTCACACAACCTAAAATTAATGTTAGCACGGGGAAGATAAGAAGAAGGGTAAGGAATTTTTACCTAAGATTTGAAGAGAAGAAATTCGCCGGAGCCTGTAGAACTGGCAAAGATTTCTTGCTGTGTATATGCTTGAAAGAGTTTGAATGCGTGAAAAAGGTCCCAAAGCCCTGCAAACCCCTATTTATAGGGAAGATTGTGCATGGATTATGGCTGAAAATTCAAAAACGCAATCATTTCCCGCCTAGGAAACCCCCCACTTTTGGTAACCGCCTCACGTCTCCCGGAGTGCACGCGCCCACATACCCACTCAGCATTAAATGCGGACTTGACAGCATTTAATGCGGTGTCAATTTATGTCCGTTACGGAAGGCCAGCAGTCTCCTCACTGGTAATGGCCTGGCCCTCGGATATTCAAAATTCAGGGTTCCTCCTTTATAAATTCTACAGTACGCTCGAAGCGATACTACAGAATTTGGGGGGCAAAATGATGAGGCCTAAAATCATTCTCGAATCAGAGCCGTCCACGTGGCAGCACACCGCTGACTAAAGCCCCGACGCTCGCTTTGAAGGGCTCGTGGGCCTTCCCAGCCGCTCATTTGCCAGCTAATATGATCCGTCAATCAGCGGATGACAATTCAGGCCAGGGGCCAGAACCGACGAGTTTGACCCTCGCATCACGGCCCTGAGGGTTACCCTTCTCAGGGAAGCACCCACATGGGGGCCCCCCATTAATACGCTCGGTGTTTCGGCGCTCAAGAGTCATATATCGTGAGGAGGCCATCCATACACTCACCGAGCGTCACCAACGCTCGGGCATGACCATTTCCCGTTTCGTTGGATCCGAACCTCGGCAGAGAGAATCTTAGGCCCATCCCCCGCGTCACCCTAGTCAACAACCTCTGACACAAAGGTACTGTACACCGTGCACCTGACACGCCGTCTCCTTTTCTGGAATGTCATTCTCACCCCACCAAAGGCTGCCGCGTGTTAGGGCAACACAGGTTTGGGACCACATGGTCAATTTACCCATTTACCCCCGTCCCTAACATATAAATAGGGGAGAACCCATGCATTCTCCCCCAAGTCATCTTCTACAGACCTACCCTATCGTTCTGGGCATTCCCTCTGATCTTCTCAAGCTTTCCATTAACCTCACCACGGTAGCATTATATTCCTCACTCTTGGTGTTATCCTAGCTGGAAGAACCCACGCTCAAAAGGAAACCCAGATTCTGAGGCTCTCACGCCTGTGATGGTCTTTCCCTTTTCATACAAATCTTAAAGTGTTGTTGCATTTAGGAAACTCAGATTCCTGCATCATCACATGGTATTAGTCATTCCTTTATTCCCCCATGGTATTAATCATTCCCGATGTTTAAATTTTATTTATTTTTTATATTGTCATCACATATTTGTTAGATATTATATTTTATTATTTTCATAAATAAAAATTAAATACTAATAATTACGTTGAAAATTTAATAAATTATTAAAATATATGTAAACGCAAATATACTACATATTATATATTTAAAGTACATGTTCAATATATTATTTTATTTATAAAGCTTTATAAAATTCAAATATAAAAATATCCTATCAGAATGAATATGGACGTATATATTAAATTTATTTTTAAATATCAAATATTATATCAAATACAACAAATAGTTAATACATAATTTTTCTATAAATACAAAAATATTAATATATTTTATTTTATATATATGTGTGTGTGTGTGTGTGAGCATGCACGCGAGTTAATTTGAGAGTGAGTACGTAAGTTTGTGATTTACACACAAATATATATATATATATATATATATAAATGTCATATACATAAAATAGTAACAATTAATATATTTACATATGGGAATATACTATTGTTCAAAATAAAAAATTTAAAATATATATATAAAATAAAAAATATTTTGATCATATACTTAATTATTATTATTATTATTATTATTATTATTATTATTATTATTATTATTATTATTATTATTTATGAATAATGTAAATAAAATGAATCTAAAATTTTTGTTTTATTCTGAACTTTATTACTTGGCGTACCAATCATAAAAATGTTATAATAAAATCATTTCATTTCATTGTTCAGAATAAAACAAAGATTTTAGATTCATTTCATCACACCAATCATACCGTAAAAGACTCAAATTTAGTTAATTTAATCCACAATTAAGAGGTTACCAAGTTTGTCAAAGATTCATGAATTATGTGGGTTCTAGGATTATGATATCTTAGTTATTGGAGTCAGCGTGTTAGACTTCTGACAAAATATAGAAAGTCAACATGAAAAATCCACATCTAAGTTTGATTATTGTGAAGTAAAAAAATAATAATAATAAATTAAATGATAAATGTCTATTTATATGATTCTTAAATTTTTTCCTTATATAACCAGTGGTGGATGGTTAGAACATGCAAGCTTAATTAATGAGTTTGTTTCCTTTCACTACCAAAAAAAACAGGATTAGTGACCGCCAAAATCGGTCATTAATACCATAAAAATCGGTCACTGATTGAAATCAGTGACCGATCAGGGTCGGTTGGAAAAAACCTCGCAACTAATTATTCAGTGACCGATAATATCGGTCACTAAATTAGTGACCGATATATCGGTCACTAATATGAAAAATGGCGGTCACTAATGAGATTATCTACCTTTGTTTAATCGGTCACAACGCGGTCACTAATTTAGTGACCGCATATAAATCGGTCACTAAACACGCAAATGAGGTCGGTCAGTAATCGGTCACAAATTAGTGACAGATGTAATCGGTCACTAATTTCAATTGGTGTATTTAAAATTAGTGACCGATGTAATTTTCTTCGATTATGGCTCTATTTAGTGACCGATCATATCGGTCACTAATTTAACAGATTTATAATTTTGATATTTAATTAAAAATGTATTTTTTTTTATTTTTAATTCCTATATTATTTTAATGCATCATTTAAAAACCTATTTAAAATAAACAAAAGTAATAATACCAAACAAAATACTTTAACATCCCAACATAATATCATAATCATATTACAAAGTATCGAATTAAAAGTATGAAATTTCTCAAACCATTAATAACAAGTCAAATAAGTTTTCATCAAGTTTTGATCACCTTCATTGCTTCATGTAAACTCCAAAAGACTTCTACTTTTTGGATGTTTGGCCCAAATTAGCTGCTTCTAAAGTATTCAATCTCTCTAAGCACTTGGTCAAAGTCGCCGATAAAGCTTCTTCTCGTTGTCTTGCCTCGTCAGCGATTTTTTTTGCTTCCTCAATGATTTTTGCTTCCCTAATTGCAGCCTCTTCTCTTTCTTTTGCTAACTTTTCTTCAATCACCTTCATTTGTTCTTCATTGATAGTGGGGTATGAAGAATATACCGAGTTTGATGGGGAAGATTTAGCTCCTACTATATCCCTATAGTGGATAGTGTTCCCAAATGAATAAACTCTTCCTTTAGATGGGCCACCACTTGCTTCAATCCACTTTACAGGATCAAACGAGCCTTCGGGAGTAGGGTTGCTATCATCCTGACTACGTGCCTCATAATTTTCCTAAAAAATATCATTAATACCATAAATTGTAAGTATACATAATTCACAAGTATAAATATATAACTACTAATTCAATTGCAAATGATTCCTAAATCCATTTTTCACAAACCAACGTCCCATCCAAACACACTACAAAAGTTAAGCAGAATGAATCAAACAAAAATCATTTTAATATCAAGAAAATGGCATTCAAGTTCAGGACTCTTTGCACCCATCTGAAGTTAGTCATGTAATTGTTTGCTCGTTAATCATGTAATTGTTAAGAGCAAACAGAAATGAAATCACTCTTCTTGGCAATTATGCTTAATTCAGAATCTTAAAAGAGCTAACATCTCAACCACCAAACTACATGCCAATCAATTAGATGTATTCTTGTCATTATTATTATTAAATTTTTTGGCAAGACACCAAAGTTATTCACAAAGTGCAGGACAATTCTCCAACTTGCAGGAGCTTTTCTAACTTCATCACCCATAAATCATGCAAAAAATCTCAACCAATCAGACTACGAATAATTAATTTGCTATACCCAACACAAAAATACGCATAAAAAAGCAAATTCACAAGGATGAAGGAGATAGATACATCTAGGTAGATGCCAATTCACAAGTCAACTACAGAGCCATAGTAATGAAAATGGATTGTGGCAATTAAGCTTTTGGAACTTGTTTAAGGTGGAAGGTTAGTTAATTTTCAACACTAAAGTTATTGCACTAAAGGGACCATAGTAATCATCTTCTTGGATAAATTCACACAAACCAATTACCAAGTATATCAATAATGTCAAAATCTCCAATGAAAAAAAAAACATCAATATTAAAAACCTTAATATTAATTACCTTAACTTTTTTAGACCTTGGATCACAATATTCTCCTTCGCCCCTTTGTCTTCGGTGGGTTCGACCATGAACTTGAAAAGGTGTAATTTCCACAGTTGGATTATCTCTTGCCTACAAAAGAATAATTAAAGATATTAAAAAATATTAAAATGACTTGAAATAATATATATAACATTACAAATAACTAAATAAAACAAACCATTCTACGTCCGTGCTCCATATGTGAAATTGAACCTCCTGTGTGCACACTAATTGATCCATCTGTTTCAGTCATTCGATTTTGCCTTGCCTTAGCGCACTTCTCTTGGTAGTTCGGGGCACTCATGTAATCCACAATCTTGTTCCAATCTGCTGCCGACATATTCTTTGGACCACATTCTCTTATTTTCTCCAAATCTTCACTACCAGCTTGCTTAATTGCATTTTGCTTGAACCTATAGATCACTTGTTTGTAGTTTCTAACATGAGTTTGCTCCCACGAGTGTCTAATACCACCGTCATGCTCGGGCAACCATGAGTAACGCTCCTGTTTAAAAGAAAATGAACAAACCATAATTATATCTTATCTAATTTTTAAATTCTTGAAATATTATAAACAATAACTTACTTTGAATTTTTGGAAAAGCATTTCTTTGCAATCTGATGGAACTAGTTCCCATGTAGCACATCCTGGCATGTATTTTCTCAATATATCCATCACTTTATGAGATACGTTATCTGGTATGAAGCTACATGATAATTTCAAACATTACAATCATCATAATCAACACACTGATCAAAAAAATATACTCAAAACACATTACCTGTCATAATATGGCTGAATTAAGTTACCATTATTTGTTACATGACTTCCTTGGGTATCTTCTTGTGCTCTCACTTCAAAAGAATTCTGGCCAAGACTAGATTCCACTTCTCTAATTTGTTGGTTTGGTTGTGTATTACTCTCCTCTATATCCGGAGCAGCATCAACGTGAGGATCTTGTGTGGATTCATCAAGTAATTGCCTAGTTGAAGAACTAGGAGGCTCCAATCGATAAATTTGAGATATATTCAAAGATCGTCCTCGTTTACCTCGACCTCTTCCTCCAACTCCTTTTCCTCGTGTTGGCATCCTACAATAAAATCAATCTTGTTATATGACAAAAAGAATGAATCTGCATGTTTGAAATGCATTAATACAGACAGGGAAAAATATAAATTCACATAACATCATGCAAATGAAAATAATAAATACACATAAAAAAATATTCTTCATGCAAATCTACGCATATCATATATTCAAGCACACATATGCAAATAAAAATATATAGTACACATAAATTTACCATAATCAATCGCAATCCATATCATCACTACTACTGATAGGTTCAACATCTTCCGATCCATTTTCATTAGTGTCTTCTTCACAATCTTGTTCTTCATCTTCATCCTCCTCATAATTCATGTCATGTCTTCGAATTTCTCCTAATGGTAATTCTATCGGATCTGCAGCCTCATCTACTAAGGAGCTTGAATGATCAAGTTCAACTGTAACGAAGGTTTCCATAGGTGGAGGAGCATTATCTTCTTGAAGTGGGTCATCAATACTTGGTCGATTTTGTATTGTCATATGGGGGATGTTTATCCTACTTCTTGCTTTTATTTTGCACACTGCTTTCCAATCACCTCTTTCTCTAGATTTGGTAGGAAAATTTGTGTAATACACCTGTTGTGCTTGTTGAGCCAAAATGAAAGGATCATTTGTGTTAAGCTTTCTTCGATGGTTGATCTCAACAAGTCCAAATTGTGGATACACTTTAGCTCCTCTATTGGAAACATCATACCAACAACATTTGAATAATACCACTTTGTTTCCTTCACCAAAGTATTCTAACTCCAACACTTCTTCCAACACACCATAATAATCAACTTCATTCTCGTTCCAAGAGTTACCCAATACACACACACCACTATTCACGGTAGATTTGTGTTTTCCAAACTCAGCAGTGTGAAATTTAAATCCATTGACAAAGTACCCATTATATGATTTAACCCATCGACTAGGACCTTGAGCTATGCGCTTAACGCTTTCCTCAACAGTGTTGAAAGGATTCATCACCTATTCATATTTACTAATCAATGTTAGAACTATAGTTACATAATAATTTATTAAGTTATATAAATAATACTTACATAATTTTGTAACCATGTTGGGAATTTAGAATCTCGTAGTCTTCCCAAATCATCACTTGTTAAAGATGGATTTTGACTACACATCTCTTCGTCAAAGAGACTACACAAAAGTCAGAGAGTATGTATATTATACACAAATTAATATTAATATGAATATTATTATTATTATAGAGCAAGAAATGAAAACTTACGTTACTAATGGAATGAGTTCATCACAATTCAAGAGCACATATCTATGTGCTGAATCGTATTCACTATCATCTCGAAATAACCGGCCATGCTTTTGGCTTCCAACAGGCTTGCCGGGATGGCCAAAAATTTGGAAACAACGACTTGAGATTCCCTCCCCACCATCATCATTTCTTGGGACTCGATTTAGTCGTGTTTCAACATCACCATCAAAGTACAATGAACAAAATGTTGAAACTTCCTCGACAATGTATGCTTCTACAATAGAGGCTTCCACACGAGCTCTATTCTTGACTTTTTGCTTCAAACGACCCAAAAACCTAGGCATCATGTTAGCATTTAAGTTATAGGTGTTTTGATATTTTAATATACAAAAATATGAATTTATGTATAATTATACCTTTCGAAGGGATACATCCATCTATATTGTACAGGTCCCCCAACTTTAGCTTCATAAGCTAAGTGAATCGGAAGGTGTTCCATGACATCAAAGAATGCGGGCGGGAATATTTTCTCAAGTTTACATATAATTTCAACTATGTTTTTCTCCCATTGCTCCATATGTGAAACATGTAAGACAGTGGAGCATATATCTCTGAAGAAAACACTTAACTCTGATATTGATTCCCAAACAGGTGTAGGCAAAAGATCACGAAAGACAATTGGTAGCAATCTTTGCATGAATACATGACAATCGTGACTTTTCATCCCATAAAACTTCCACTCTTTCTCATTTACACATCGAGCTATATTGGAAGCATATCCATCCGGAAATTTCAATTTTTTTGCCCATAGACATACCTCTTTCACTTGTTCAGCATTTAGTGTGTAAGAAGCTTTCGGCTTGAGAGGCCTCCCCCTTTGATCATAATACATGTGTAGCTCAGGTCTATTGCAAAAAATCTCTAGATCTTTCCGTGCATTTCCATTATCTTTTGATTTGCCTTTGACATCTAACACTGTATTAAATATGTTGTCAAACACATTTTTCTCTATGTGCATGACATCCAAGTTATGCCGAATCAAGTTTGTACACCAATAAGGCAACTCCCAAAATATGCTTCTTTTCACCCAATTATGACGCTCACCAAACCCCGGTAAGTTCTTAGGGTTACCAAATGGGTCAAATGTTTGTTCAGGAAGTTGATCCACACGCCTTCTAACTTCTACACCTGACAAACGTGGAGGAGGAGGGTCTTTTTCACGTCTACCCTTTGTAAACATATTTTCTTGTTTCCGGTATGTGTGACGTGGTGGCAAAAATTGACGATGGCAATCAAACCATGATTGTTTCATACCATGTTGCAAGCGAAATGCCTTTGTACGTTCCATACAACACGGGCATGATAACTTTCCGTGAGTGCTCCAACAAGAAACCATGCCAAGAGCAGGTAAATCATTAATTGTCCACATAAGAGTTGCTCTCATTTGGAAATTTTGGTGTCTAAATGCGTCATAAGTTTCAACCCCTTCATTCCATAACTTTTTCAATTCATCGTTAAGAGGAGGTAGAAACACATCCCATTTTTTTCCTGGAGATTTAGGGCCAGGGATAACCATATTCAAGAATATATATGGTTCATCCATGCAAATTCCAGGAGGAAGATTATATACAACTAACATTACAGGCCAACAAGAATAAGGAACACTTGAGTTATTGAATGGGGTGAAACCGTCCGTGCATAGACCCAAACGCACATTACGTGGTTCCGACGAAAATGATGGATGAGAAGTGTCAAAGTGCTTCCAAGCTTCACTATGTGCAGGGTGTCCCATACTATCATCTTGACATTGATTGTTATAATGCCATGTCATTTGCTCAGATGATGTTTTAGATGAGTAAAGTCTTTGCAACCTTGGAATTAAGGGCAAATAGCGCAATACCTTATAGGGAACATCCTTTTTTGAAGCTTTATTTCTAGGCTTATACCTATCATGTCCACAAATTTTGCATTTTGTCCTCTCAATATCATCTTTATAATATAACATGCAATTATTGATACAAACATCAATTTTCTCGTAACCAAGACCTAGTTTACGAACGATTTTCTTCGCATTATACATGTTACTTGGAAGTC
Organism: Lantana camara; assembly: GCA_037501455.1. Lineage (NCBI taxonomy): Eukaryota > Viridiplantae > Streptophyta > Magnoliopsida > Lamiales > Verbenaceae > Lantana > Lantana camara. Next base: position 18,980,154 of record CM074855.1, on the reverse strand, counting down.
TCTCATCTTCGGGCATCGTACTCTTCATTGTTGAGATGATGCGGTCAACACATGAATGAGATAAATTAAAATCAGATTTAATATTCAGCACTTCAGATATAGAAGAGAGCCGTGTATGTTTTTTACAACCATGCCACAAGGGTTGTTCTGCATCTTTCAATAAATCAAAGAACTTTTGGGCATCGGGATTAGGTGGTTCAATTGTTGGATTTTCACCCCCATCGAACCCCCAATCAAAGTTTGGACCCGCCATGTCCATAACCATGGTTCTCATTCTAGTGCTTCCATTATCTGTAAGCCCCACAGATTCTCTACTAGAATCTTGTAACCAAGGTTCTCCATGTGCATCCCATCTAGTGTAACCGTGCTCAAATCCATGTTTCATAAGGTGATAGTGAACATTATCACGACTATCAAATCTCATGTTGCGACATTTTGAGCAGGGACATTTTATATTACCACGATCAACAATTTCAGGATGAGAGTATGCAAATTCTAGAAAGTTTATAACCCCTTGATTAAGCTCATCGGTTATGTATCCTTTATCATCGAATCGTTTCCACATCCAACTTCGATTACTAGACATACTACTGCATAGATTATTAAAGACAAATCGATAAAAATTATGTACAATCAAGTGACAAAACCAAATAATGCAAAGCCCAATATCAGCATATTTGTACTATCTACACAAGTTATAGCAATATCAACTATAATTCATGACAAGTTAATAGGACAAGTTATAGCAACAACAAGGTCATAATCCATGAAATAACCTTTATCACATATAGAAACAAAAAACATAAGGTTGTTGAGGCATATAATCCAAAGCCAATTAGAGAAACACAAGATTAAGGGACTTTATAGCATCGATTAAAAGCAAAATTCAGAACTGTACCTGTTATTTATAAGTTAGAACTGCTCCTTTTTAAACACAAAATATGTTTGCTCCTGCATATTAAAAGAAAAAGGTCATGAGTTTCGTATTTCTTTCATTCTTTGTCTTCTTAATCTGATCCTAACTAGGTAGGAGTTGTAAATTTTCAGACTCATAAAAAAGAAAAACCAAATTACATAAAAGTAAAAATTAACTCATAAGTTACAACCTGTTCTTGCAGAATATGGAAACTTCTGAAATGTTGCTCAAGAACCTCCAAAACCCTTGTTAACAGAACTATGGGACAACCTGTTCAAAATATCACAAATAATAATAAGAAATAATTTAGTACCCTTTAAATTTTAATTCAATTACTAATGAAAAAAATGAAAATATATCAAGGTAAAATGGCAATTTAAGCATTGGAGCAAACTGTAAGCCACTTCTAGCATCTAGGAAACACTTCAACACTTGATTAATGATAGCTAATTAATATCGGTTGCATTACACATATCAATTACATAAACTACTCATTGCTATGATACTTTATTAAAAAGATAACTAAAAACGGGAAAAATATGCACAGTTGCAAAATAACCTCTCTAACTATCTAAATTAAAATTATCCCTTGACAACAAAAATAGAGGGATGATTTTGTAAATGTGGTTACTATCCATTTAAGAGAGTGCATAAATGAATAACTGACTTTAAGATGCCTATTCCTAGAGAAAGAAAATAAAATACATAAATAAGCCTATTCCAACAATCTGTACGTTTATACAGAAGATTCTTCAAATTATTTTTATTCTTTTAAATCAATATATTTGAAGTCTAGGAAAAAGAAAAGGAAAATAAAATAGGGCACCATTTCTTTTCTTATTGCTGTTAAATTCCAATAAGAGAGACATATATATATATAGCTGTCACATTATAAGGAATTACACATGCAAACTCTGGTGTGGTTGGAAGCAAAGATCCCAGGTTTTTGAGATGATGTAAAGGGGGGAATAATCCCTGTAACTAAGCACCTTTTTTTAAAACTTTTTGCTTCTCATAAATGAGGCATTGATGCTAAGGTACTCATAATGTTGAAACAAATCCAAATAATGGAGGAAATAAAGTTGGCAAAAAGAAGCATAAACAAGAGCATCAAATTTCTCGTGATCCCATGACTCATCGAATTAATTTCTCTCAATTGATAATTATCTCGCAGCATAATAAGATTTTTTATTTTTTTGAATCTTCCTCTTAATTTGACGAAATATATGTTTGGGAGATCTGCCTGGCTACTATCATTGATATTTGATATTGTTATTATAATTCTAGGATCCAGACTCTCACATTTGCCCCCATTCGCTGCAAATACCTGTGAAAGAGTCCCACACCACCATTTCTCTTCTTTCACAGAAACAAAAGTGAACAATATATATACTAATTTCTTATTTCATAAAGGGATGATGTATTCTTATATCTTAATTCTTAAGTCACACAAATTTCAAATTTATAACAAAATTCACCTGAGTCTTCCACATTACTTTAGTTTAATCTCTTCTTTGGTAGCGTATTAATATAAAGTAGAACCTAGGACGTGGGGGAAAGGCCAACAGCAAAGACTCAAATAAAGAAAGTAGGATGTCTAATATTATATACAACTCAGACAAGAGAGTAGTAGAGAAATAGATGCAATAAGATTATTGAAGAGGTGAGGTCACTGGTCATCTGTCTCAATAGTTGGTGAAAAAAATAACTTGCTCCTCTTGGTGAAATCAGCAAAGGGAAAAACAAAACACAACTGCATATCCTTGTCAAATTTATATAGCTATTTGCACTTTCTTATATTCCTCCAACAGAACCATTTTTACTTTTAAGATCTAAACAAACATGCAGAAATAAAAGAATACTGAACATATAATAGTCAAGATCTCACGTTGACTTTCCAACATCAAGAAGGTCATAAACTACTTAAACACTCTTCGTCTTTTCTTCCATTTCTCTGTTACAATCTTTTCTGCTTTAACGTCAAGTACGACTATAGGTAAATAATTCCCTCCAATTCCAACAGAACATGTCTACAGTATATCTTAAAACTAAAGAGGTACCAATACACAAACCATTCAGTCAATTTTGTAAGCTATCGGTCTTCATCTCATCGAACTAGCCCATTCATCATAACTCTAAAAACCAACTACAGACATATATCAAAACTGAGCCTGCATTCCTTGTCACGTTTGGAACAAAGAATTTTCAGTAAGATTATCAAAGAAGCAGCACAAATTCCGACACTTGAAAGAATAAACACAGGCACGCACGCTGACACACACACACACTGACCAGCAAAAAGCTCACCAGATTTCGTTAGAATTGCAGCAATCAAACCGCAGCATTATTGAACAGGAAAATATGTAAAACAAAAACATAGACAATTTATACAACTCAGACTTGCACAATTATTAACAAAAATACAAATAAAACCTTCATCCTCAAGATGTCTAATATGGTCAAGCAAATGGAATCCGACATATTTCCCAAAACAAAGATAATTGAATCATGGCAACAAGAATAAACCGAGGTAAACATGAAATTTTTGTCTCAGTCCCCAATTTCCCCTCAAATTCCAGAAAAAAAACAAAGGAAAAAAAATGGAAGTTCATAGTAAATCGAAATATACCAGGGCAAAGATCAAGACCGATATGCGAGATTTTCCATCAGCCACCTTCTGATATCCTTTGAAGTCGAACAAAAAATTAGAGCAGCTCTTTTTTGGGCGGTAGCTTGTGAGAGAACGAGAGAAGGTGTCTAGCAGCGGTGGCTATGTCGGCGGCGGCTAGCAGGGGCCAGGAGGATGGCGGCGTTTACGGTTGCAGCGAGGAATAAACGGTGGTTGTTGTTTGCAGGTGAAAGGTTTCAATCGGTGGGATCTGTGGCTGTTTGTTGGATCTGTGGTGAAGAACTGGTTGAATGGCTCATGGCTGCGTGAGAGAGGAAGAGAGAGACTTCTGCCCTAGGTTAATGCCCAAAAGCGGGAATCAATTTCACCAAAACACAAAAGCGGGACTTATTTCTTTTTCCGTTTTCTTTGGCAACTATTTGTCTTAAGTGGGTTAAATTAATTACTAATTGATTAATCTAATTAAAGCATATAGTAGGTGGTGTTTTTTTAAAGGAATCGAATACAAAATCTTTAGTTAAATTAATATAGCATCGAATAAAATTATTTTTAAAAAAATAATCATTTTAAATATAAGGAAATTAACGAGGATGTTTTATTTTATGTTCATTCTAATGTTTTATTACATCATAGTTTATTCGATGAAATTCGATCTGAATTCTCCCAGATTTGATATGAACAAACTTAAATCCTATTATCAAATTAACTTAACCTTTTATTAAGATAAGTCCATTCCATCCAATTAATATTATCAAATTGAACAATTTTTTTATTTATTTTAATATACACATCCTCAAGCCACATATTTCCTTTTATATTTTGCCACCTAATTATTGATTTGATTCAACTTGTTTCCAAATCCTTTAATTCTTAAATCGTAGTTGTGATCCCCGATCAAGTAAACAACTAACATGAAGATGCCCACGGCCAAACCAAAAACAACTCAAAAACTTAATGAAATCAAACGCCAATAATTTCATATCAAACAATTCAAATCTCCACACTTCCCATTTCTCTCCCATTATTATATTGTCAACTAACACTAAATTTAATTTAGTAAATTTGAAACTTGATCTGATCTTCACAGATTGATTCTAATAACATTCTTCTAAAACTTGGATCATTTTGATTCAATTAGTATTTCGAAACATATTTAAATAGTTAATGATCAAATTTATCTTTCTTCAAAGAATGAAAAGTCAATATTTGGTATAAATTTGATTTAATGGTTAATGATCAAATTTATACTTTGTTCAAAGAAGGAAAATAATTATATTAAATAGTTTGATGTATACGTTATTTGTATTTTAAGTATTTTCAAAAAAAATCTCTAACATTCAAAGATAAAAGCAATTAAAAATAGTTTGATGTATACTGATTTATATTTTTCTGTTTTTTATATTTTTCAGTATCAGTGACCGATCAGTGACCGATTAGGGTTTGGGTCACATAATCAGTGACTGATTAGTGACCGATAAAATATCGGTCACAAAATCAGTGACCGCACTATAGCAATTCAAACAATTAGTGACAGATCGGTGACCGATATAAATCGGTCACAGAATCAGTGACCGATCAGTGACCGATTAAATTTTAGGTCATGAAATCAGTGACCGATTTGTGACCGGTATTAATCGGTCACTGAATCAGTGACCGATCAGTGACCGATTAGTGACCGATTAGTGACTGAAATTTATGCAGTCACTAATCGGTCACTAATTATTACATGTATGCACTATCGGTCATTGATCGGTCACTAATCGGTCATTGATCAGTGACCGATTTATCGGTCACTGAAAATCGGTTGGAAAAAGCCTGTTTTTTGGTAGTGGACGAATGAGGGTGTTCTATGAGATTAAGCAGATTTCTTCTCGGTTTAAGTCCTATCGGTTTTCATCCATTAAACGTTGTGTCAATAGGGTCACTCGCAATTTAGCTCGTAGTGAGACTTCGACATGCGTTGATACTTTTGGTAATTCCTTCCTTTGTGCTGGACTTTCTTAAAAAAAAAAATGAAAAAATTCCAGTCATAACTCATAATCATTTATCTAGAAACCTTCGAAGAGGTGACACATGTTGAATCCGTTAAAAATAAATATAATTACGGTCTACGAGTAATACGGAGTATAGTGTAAATGGGTCGAACCATAGAGATTCGGAGAAATTAATTCAATTAAAATCACAGGAAAAATCACAAGAAATAACAAGTAAAAGTAGGGGGGTTTGGAGTTTACTAACTAATTAAAATTAAACAAGCAATTAATTGAAACTAAAAGCTAGAAGAACACAATTGAGCAAGTTGGAAGATAGGATTAACCAATAGGGAGAACAACACCTAGCTAGAGATTATAATTCAGTTTTCACATCGACCACGGACGCAAGAATAATTTCAAACAATTCCAATAGGTTAGCTAGAGCAGATAGAGACATTTGACTCCGCCTCGTTTTCACTTAAATTCTCCAATAGCATAGAGACACTCGACAGCTATTTTCCCTAATCAGTTTCACAACCCTAGAGACACTCGACACGATTTAATGAACCGATAGCATTAAAATCTATAAAAACACTAACCCAAATTAGTCAAGTCACCACACGTGCAAGATTTAAATTCAATTATTAATTCCCTTAACGAATCAGATTCGACTTTACGACTTCCTATTGTTAATGCGCCACAAACATCAATATGCATTACATAAACTTCATGCCATCATGAATAGCAGTATGTAATTAAATCTACTTCGATGATCTTGCACTATCACTAAGCAAACAAATCACAATGAACACGACACTCGCAGAATTAATAAATACTTGAATTGCATTGAAATATAAAAACGATTAGGTCTCACGATATTTTAAGTACTGAATCATAAATCTCTACCTAAGTATTACGAAATTGGATACGCATAATAAACATGTTCAAAAACTCAAAGGAATTGTTTAACATGAAATTACAAACGAAGAAATTGAATTAAGGGAAACTCGTGATGAATGACTACTCTTCGAGTCGCGTCCTTAAAGCTCGCCCCAAGGCTGCTGCGTGTCCACAATTCTGTCCCCTCAAAGCTGCGTCCAAGCTGCTTAAATATGTCATCAAAATTGCCTCCCAACAGGACTTCTAATTGCACTCCAATTGGCGTTAATTTCTTGTTCGCCAAGTCTTAATCAAATTGGGCCAATCTTTAATTAAAATAATTCCATGGCAACATGCATGCCCCAGTAACAAGATGCCGAGGCCCACTCTAACTCAAGGTTAGCAACTTCAAAGCATCACCCACTTGGCCATTCTCAATTAAATCCAACATTGTCGGCCCACAACCAACTCAGCCCACAAATCTCCAAATTAATTCATCAACCTCCACAAATTCACGTCCAAGCATGCGATTTTACAGAAATGCGCAGATTTCTTCGTAAAACGATCGCGAATGTTTCAATCTCATCTCCAGACCCCGATTCAACAATAAAAAAAATTAAGTATTAATCTTTTCCAAATTAATATCAATTAAAACACTAAACAGGGCCACAAATTTATAAATTATCGAGAATAATGCACGCAATCAAGAAACACAATTTTGTCTCATTTTGTTAGTTTAAGTTGTTCAGGTGAGGCCAACTATATAGCCAATACACCTACGAAAAGTACAATTTTAGCTAGCGCTGATTCTCATTCTAATAACATTCCAGCTGAGATCAAAGTATTTGTTCTTTCTGATATTGATACCCATTATCATAATATCGTATTAAAAAATTAAATTAAAATCAATGATGGCCTTAGAAATTTTGACAAGAGCCAGTTGAAAAAAAATAATAAAAGCTAATTTGTAATAAATTTGAGCTGAAGTCAAATAAATTAAATTAATAAAAAAAGTGCAAAAAATAGAGTAAATAATTGTAGAGGACAGGATTAGCTAGTTGAGATAAATTAGTTAAGTTAATGCAAGACCCTAGATTCCCTCCTAATAAATTAGTTAAGTAGTGCGATTAACGTAAAACAAGGATCTTACATAATAAATTAATTAGGGACAAAAAATTATTGTCATTCGAATTATGTCCATTTTTATAATTTATCATTTCGGCCAACTTTCATTGCATACCGCTATCTCAACTTCGCGATTCATTGCATACCGTCATCCCAACTTCACGCTTTTCACAAGCAACATTTTCCGATGGGTTTTTAGCAATTTCGGTGACTTGAAAACAAATCACGTGAAACTTTCGTTATATTTTATCATCCCAACTTTTTGATTTTCACAAACAACCTTCTCCGATGGAAATTCAACCGTTTCGATGGCCTGGAAACAATTCACTTGAGTTTCACATGTTTTTATTAGCGATAAATTTATATTTTTAAAATTATCTTTTTCACCTAAAACAATTTGAATTTTTTGATAGAATTAGTCCTCTTCCCCCTTTCTTTTGTTTTTTTCTTTTTTTGTCCGAGTCCGTCAGTTTCTTTTCTCAAGAAGTACAATAAAAATAAGGTACACTTAACAAGGGACTAATTGACTTCTCCAAGTGTGGTTGCTCCTCTCCCTTAGTCGATAAATTTCGTGATTTAATCAAATAAAATAATCCTTAATCCCTTGACCATGAAAGCACATATATACATATTGTTATGAATAGATAAAGTAAGACATCAGAGCGATCTCGAGCTCGTGGATAATCCGGCAAAGAACCCCGTCGGCGGGAGAAATTGGGGTTGAAGAGAGACTTGAGAATATTAGGGTTGAAAGGAAATTCTATTTCTCAATAAAGACTCACAAAGGTTCCAAACAATATTAAAACTAGTTGCCCATAAACCAGGGACTCCCAAGCAATTAAAAGTGCTAAAACCCAAACAAGCAATAACCGAAAGTATGTAATATAAAGGAACATTAATATTATCCTAAGTCCATTATGATTTTGGTAACACAAAATCACGTTGCCAGGCTGGTTTGCTGCGCTTTCTCACCGACCGCCGCACACGATCTTCAACTCCCGAAACTCCCACAGCGTTCCTATCTTCAACCGAAACTCCATTAGCATTAGCATCTTCAACATCAACTCCATTAACATCTACAGGCACCGTATCACTCCCACCCCCATTAAGTCGCACCTTGTCCTCAAGGTGTAAAGTAGGAAAAAGACGACTAATACGACTCGCCGGCTCCCAAGTTGCATCATCCAAAGAGCCATCCGACCATCGAATCAACCACTGTTCTTGTAGAGCCCCATTACGCAACACATGCCGAATTTCATGAACCTCAACTGGTTGGGAAGGCACACGACCATCCAACAGATCATCCGGCAATGCACACGGTTCCGCTAACCCATTTCCTTCCTTAAATCGGCGCAACAAGGAAACATGAAAAATCGGATGTATGCGCGACGATTCGGGCAACCTAAGCCGGTAAGCTACCGGACCGACCTTCGCCAACACTTCGTATGGCCCAAAATAGCATCGAGCCAACTTCTGAGAACTACGACGAGCAACAGAATGCTGTCGATACGGCTGGAGCTTCAATAAAACCAACTCCCCGACCTGGAATTCAACCTCGCGCCGATGCCCATGACGAGCTATCCCCAGGTGCCCCTTCAAACGCTGCAATAACTCACTCCTCTCAGCCAACAATTCAGCCACCGCAGGAACTTTACAAGTAGTCGGGCGATACGGCAAGATATCCGGGGGAGGTCGCCCATAGACCGCCTGAAAAGGGGTCATCCCAATGCTCAAACTATAGCTCGTATTCAATGAATATTCAGCCCACGGCAACATCACCAACCATCTCTTCGGCTTATCATGGCAAAACGCACGAAGACACTGCTCTAGCACCCTATTCATTACTTCCGTCTGACCATCCGTTTGGGGGTGGAACGCCGAACTCAATTTAAGGGTCGTACCACTGAGAGAATGCAACGCAGCCCAAAATTTACTCGTAAAAACCTTATCCCGATTTGAAATAATGGAAGATGGAACCCTGTGCAGCTTAACCACAATCTCAGCAAATAAATGAGCCACCCGGTGCGCGTCAAAGTCACCCGGAAGAGCGCCAAAATGCGCATACTTTGACAGTCTATCCACCACAACCATAACAACGGAGAAACCCCGAGACAGCGGTAACCCCGTAATAAAATCCATGCTAACATCTTCCCAAATCCGTGCCAGAACCGAGAGTGGTTGCAACAAGCCTGACGACGGCTGAGTCGACGCCTTAGTAGCTTGACATGTCCCACACTTAGCAACATGATCCCATACATCGGTCCGCATATTAGGCCAATAAAAACTCGCCGCCAACCGCTGAAATGTCCGATGCACTCCGGCATGCCCGCCCATAGGTTAATCGTGATACTTCGTCAATAACTGTCCCCGTAAAACCGAGTTCTTCCCAACACAAAGCCGATAGCCATAGAACATCAAGCCATCGCGAACCGTAAAAGCTACTGGTAGAGCCCCCTTTAGAAAATCCCGGTGCAGCTGTTGTAAATCCTCCTGGGACTGATTCTCACCACGTAATAATTCCAAGATTTCCGGTAAAGGCTGCGATACAAGGGCGGTGAGATTGCCCGATACCACGTCATCCTCATGCCGAGATAGCGCATCCGCCACCACATTTGAACTCCCGGTTTTATACTCAATACGGAAACGAAATCCGAGCAACTTCCAAACGTAAAATTGTTGATCCGGAGTCTGAATCACTTGTCGAAACAACTCTTTCAAACTTCGCTGATCAGTGCGAATAACAAATTCTCTACCCAACAAATACTGACGCCATTTCAGCACCGCTTCAACGATCGCATACAGCTCTTTATGATAAGTGGACGCGGCCAGCCGTCGGGGCCCGAATTTCTTACTGAAAAAAGCAACGGGCTGATCTGACTGTAATAGTACGGCCCCGATGCCCGTTCCCGAAGCATCCGTTTCTACCACAAATATCTCCGTGAAATTAGGGAGACACAACACAGGCGCCGAGGACAAGGCTTCTTTCAGACCCGCGAATGCCGTAGCCGCCAAGTCGGACCATACAAACCCATCTTTCTTTAGCAAGTCAATGAAGGGCGCCGCCAACAGGGAATACTTGTCGATAAACCGACGGTAATACCCGGTAAGTCCAAGGAAACCACGTAACTGTTTCACCGTTTTAGGAATGGGCCACTTAGTCATTGCTTCGATTTTACTGTCATCCACATTTAAACATCCCTCCGCAATGATATGGCCTAAGTAATCAATAGAACTCTTCGCAAAGGAACACTTAGATAATTTCACAAAGAATTCATTAGCCCTTAACAGAGACAAAACCACTCCTAAATGTGACGCATGATCCGAAATCGAAGAACTATAGACGAGAATGTCATGAAAAAAAACAATTACGAACTTACGGAGATAGGCGGCAAAAAGACGATTCATGTATGCCTGGAAAGTGGAGGGCGCAATGGTCAATCCAAACGGCATCACCCGAAACTCATAATGGCCCTCATGAGTGCGAAAAAGGGTCTTATACACGTCCCTATCATGCATACGAATTTGATGGTAGCCCGAGCGCAAATCCAACTTTGTAAAGACCCTGGCAAAACCCAGCTCATCAAATAGCTCATCGGCAGTGGGAATCGGAAAATGATCAGGCACGGTTACCGGCACGGTAATCAACACAAAATCGATAATAATTATCCTTCTTTTTCACCAAAAGAACCGGCGAAGAAAAAGGACTACGGCTGGGTCGAATCAGTCCTTGTTCCAACATATCTCGAACCAAGCATTCATTCTCTGATTTCTGGAAATACGGGTAGCGATAGGGGCGGACGTTCACCGGAGTGGTCCCTGGAAGTAACCGAATGCGGTGATCACTCCAACGGGCTGGGGGTAGTGCGGTCCCCTCGGCAAACTGTTAGGAATAGTGCCCTAGAAAGCCAATTATATATCGCTTTGTGTTTTTCCTTATTGTAATCACAGACAATCTTTGAATAAAAATAACGAATTGAGGCAACACTTCTTTATATGCTCTTGTTTGGTATGCGTTTACTTTAGCTGTGCATGTATGAGAACTCCCCTAATCCTGATGACTTTAGGACTCTACCATTTAGGTGAAATGGTTCATGAAACGAGCCCTATATCACATAAGTCATGATTAGTAAAATACTCCAAGCCGATGAGTCCTACAGACAGTGAGAGTGTCAACATGACTCCTTTAAGGCTTGCTTGTGGGATCACGCCCTTAAGAAGGACCACCTTGTTTCATGAAGGTGCAAAGTGTATAGTTGATACGTGCGTGATACATGAGGGTGCTTACTTCCATAAGTAAGTTCACTGAGGTGCCCCGTGTGAGAAGATTCCTAAATGAGAAAGGAAGCTTCTATTTCAGGAAATGGAAACTTCCAGATTAGGAAATATCTCACGAGTCATTGATGTTATTAATTGATCCTTAGACTTGAGGTTCCATGTCACTTTATGAGTTAACTCTGTAGTCTTAGGTATAAGCTTTAAAGGGTGTCGCCTTAGACAACTGATTCAAGGCTTATGCTGGGGCTGCACAAGTAACTCATGAAAGTGAGTGAGCATCAAGGAAGGACCTACACTTGCATTTGCAAGGTGATCTCTTATTGTGTAAGTCATTCATATGCCATATGGAGTCCTTGGCCCGGGCAGTAGATCAACACATCAAGAAAATGGTTTCTTGGATTGAGATCAAATGGATATGAAATGCACTTAGCTTTAAGACCAGATTATTAGGGTTCTGATTATTCCCTTACCCTAGATCTTGGTTGAGAGATAGTAAGTAGAAGGATTGTATCTCACATGAATCAATGACTTAAAGGTTCTATCGAATCGAGACATTCCAATTCAGCTAGGGGTTAAACACCTGTTGCTAGACTATGGTCGTTTAATCTGTGGACTGATTAATTAATTAGTGAATTAATTAATTAGGGTCACTGCTAATTGAATTGAGAACCTAGAAGGTCACACACAACAATTTGGTTACATGAGTTGAGGCTTTGAAATGATTAAACGAGTTAATCGAGCCAAGAGGGTTCCACACGTGTGAAACACACGTGTGGGTCACGTGAGTGACACGTGTCATACATGGACACGTGTGCACCACACGTGTATAATTATTTATGTGATTAAATAAATAATGTATTAATTATTTAATAGACTTTGGTTTAATTTTGAATTAAAAAGAAAGTCTTATTTTGGAGAAAAATAATCTATTTAATTAATTAGATAAATAAGTTATTTATTTATTAATAAATAAAGTATAATATTATCCAAAAGGGGTTTGGATATTTTAGCTCTCTTAAAAGTTGATTTGAATTAGAATTCAAAGTCAAGGTTTGAAATTACTTGATGATCAAGTAATAAGAGAGAGAGGGACCAAATCCTTAGTCCATTAGGACTAGGTTCGGCCGCCCCTCCCTAGAGCTATATATAGGGGAGCTCGAGCTCCCCTTAGAAATCGATTGAATTCTTTTGGTTCATGTGTTGAACACCATCCTTTCTCCAAGATCAAATAAACCCTAGGTTAAGCCTAAACACTAACTAGAGAACTAACATCCTTACTAGTTAGATTGTATTCAAGTTGGTAGTCTATCTCTAGAGAGCTTCAAGTTAGAAGTTTTTAAAGATTCGAGCTTTACCAAGGAGAGGGGATCAAGCCGCGAGAAGAGCGTTCTTGGGTGGCTTGAGACGCTTCAAGAAAGATTATTGAAAAGTAAGTTTTTAATCTCTACCAATTAGGATTCACGATTGCGAGTTTCGATCCTTTTTGTTGAAAAATTTTTAAATTTTCACTGCTTTCTGATTCCTGTTTTCCAACACAAACACCCCTGCATATTGTTGTAGTACCCCCAAGACGTCACGCGGTAACCCTTTAGGAAAACCCGTTTCTTCCTCCTGACCGGTTAGCGGGTCCACGGTCACTTCATAACAGGCCGAAATATCTGAGGCTTGCAACAAGCAAAACTGGTGAAGAGAGATTTCTTTCGACTGTTCAAGGCTGCCTTGCAGTATCACTGGCTGTCCTTTCTGTTAGGAATAGTGCCCTAGAAAGCCGATTCGACGTAATCTGCTTTGGGACTTTTCTTGTATCACAGACAATCTTTGAATAATATACGATTGATTATAGGCAAACACTTCTTTATATGCCAATACGTGTTTTGTGTGTTTCCATTACGTGCGCATGGATGAGAACTCCCCTAATCCTGATGACTTTAGGACTCTACCATTTAGGTGAAATGGTTCATGAAACGAGCCCTATATCACATAAGTCATGATTAGTAAAATACTCCAAGCCGGTGAGTCCTACAGACAGTGGGAGTGTCAACCTGACTCCTCTAAGGCTTGCTTGTGGGATCACGCCCTTAAGAAGGACCACCTTGTTTCATGGAGGTGCAAAGTGTGTAGTTGATACGTGCGTGATACATGAGGGTGCTTACTTTAATAAGTAAGTTCACTGAGGTGCCCCGTGTGAGAACATTCCTAAATGGGAAAGGAAGTTTCTATTTCAGGAAATGGAAACTTCCAGATTAGGAAATATCTCACGAGTCATTGATGTGATTAATTGATCCTTAGACTTGAGGTTCCTTGTCACTTTATGAGTTAACTCTGTAGTCTTTGGTATAAGCTTTAAAGGGTGTCGCCTTAGACAACTGATTCAAGGCTTATGCTGGGGCTGCACAAGTGATTCATGAAAGTGAATGAGAATCAAGATAGGACCTACACTTGCATTTGCAAGGTGATCTCTTATTGTGTAAGTCTCTCATATGCCATATGGAGTCCTTGGCCAAGGCAGTAGATCAAGACATCAAGAAAAAGGTTTCTTGGATTGAGATCAAATGGATATGAAATGCACTTAGCTTTAAGACCAGATTATTAGGGTTCTAATTATTCCCTTACCCTAGATCATGGTTGAGAGATAGTAAGTAGGAGGATTGTATCTCACATGAATCAATGACTTAAAGGTTCTGTCGAATCCGAACATTCCAATTCAGCTAGGGGTTAAACACCTGTTGCTAGACTATGGTCGTTTAATCTGTGGACTGATTAATTAATTAGTGAATTAATTAATTAGGGTCACTGCTAATTGAATTGAGAACCTAGAGGGTCACACACAACAACTTGGTTACATGAGTTGAGGCTTGAAAATGATTAAACGAGTTAATCGGGCCAAGAGGGTTCCACACGTGTGAAATCACACGTGTGGCTCACGTGAGTGACACGTGTCACTGTGACACGTGTCACACACGTGTATATATATATATATTATATATATATATATATTAAATAATTAATTAGTTAATTATTTAATAGACTTTGGTTTAATTTTGAATTAAAAAGAAAGTCTAATTTTGGAGAAAATAATCTAGTTAATGAATTATGAATTAATTAATTAGATAAAAATAAGTTATTTATTTTATAATAAATAAAGTATAAAATTATCCAAAAATAGTTTGGATATTTTTTGGCTCTCTTCAAAGTTGACTAGAATTAGAATTCAAAGTCAAAGTTGGAAAATACTTGATCATCAAGTAATAGGAGAGAGAGGAACCAAATCCTAGTCCAATAAGGACTAGTTTCGGCCGCCCCTCCCCTTCCTATATATAGGGGAGCTCGAGCTCCCCTTTAGAGCTAATTGACAATTCTTGGTTCATGTGTTGAACACCTTCCTTTCTCCAAGATTAAAGTAAACCCTAGGTTAAGCCCAAACACTAACTAGAGAACTAGCATCCTTACTAGTTAGATTGTGATCAAGTTGGTGGACTTTCTCTAGAGACTTCAAGTTAGAAGTTTGAAGATTCGAGCTTTACCAAGGAGAGGGGATCAAGCCGCGTGAAGAGCGTTCTTGGGTGGCTTGAAACGCTTCAAGAAAGAATAAAAGAAAAGTAAGTTTTCTATCTTTACGAATTTGGTTACACGATTGCGAGTTCAAGGTCCTTTTGTTGGGAAAATTTTTTAAATTCCGCTGCTTTCTGATTCGTGTTTTCCAACACTTTCCACATGAATTCCATCGTCAACATAGCATAATCGTGTGCCACCCGGCCTAACAAACGCAACCACTGAACCCCCAATACGACATGGGCCCCGTGAATTGGCAACACAAAGACATCCACAGGGAACTCCTGCCCCTGCATCAATAGGCGAACCCCCACGCACTGTTGTTTACATAACAACGACGCGCCATTACCCACATAAACTCTGAAAGGCAGAACCGAACTCACCGGCAAGCTCAACTTTTCCACGATAGACGGGTGGATAAAGCTGTGCGTGCTACCACCGTCAATCAAAACTGTCACCACGATGCCCCCGAGCATACCCGCAAGCAGCAGAGAACGCGAGGTCTGACCAGCGGCGAGACTATGCAAGGTGGAAACATCCGCAGTCACAACGATCTCATCCTCCTTTACCTCCTCATCATTGTCGTCGTCTTCTTCGTCACCATAAAGAATCAGGTAACGGCCACAGCGGTGACCCTTCACCCACTTCGCATCGCAATTGTAACACAACCCCTGACCATCGCGAGCCTGACGCTCCGCGTGAGTCAACCGACGAATAGGAGGGTTGGAAGCAGATAACCCTATCGCGGCAGGTGGCATTGGCGGAGTCATTAATAACGGCGGGGCTGCCCCTGACACCGAATGTCCGCCATTGTTGGTCCCCGAAGGTCTAGTGGTCACGAGAGAGCCACTGAACTGTCGCGGCGTAGATGACGAGAACCAGGCCTTATGTTTGGCCTCCAATTCACGTGCCAAGGCGAAAGATGCGGATAGGGAATCCGGTTTCAAAAGAAGGATCTCATGCTGCAAGTACAGTTTCAAACCGGCGTGAAACAAAGACTGGAGATTCGGCTCCGAAACATATTCACCAAAATCTTCTCGAAAGCAGTTTGATAATCCAAAACGGACCCTGTCTACTGCACTTTGGCAAGCATTCCGAAGTAATCAACATAGTTAAGAGGATCAAACAGTAGCTTGAATTCGACGACGAAATCCGCCCACGATTCCAGGAGGTTACTGCGTTGGCGCCAACCAAACCAATCAAGCGCGGGCCCTTCCAACATCAACCCCACCGTGGCTAAAAGAGACTTCTCAGGGATGCCGTAAAAGACGAAGTACTCGTGAGCCTGAAACAACCAACCCAACGGGTTGGAGCCATCACTCTTAGGCATGTCCAAGCGTAATTTGGAAGCGGCGTGAAAAACACCCGCTGGTGGCGCGTCCGTCCCCCGTGGCGCGAGCGCGGTACTAGGAGTTGCCAGTGCGCGACCTGAGTCAGGGGCCAGAGTGTTTAATTTTAATTGCATCTGCTGGACAGCTTCGTGCAAAGTCTGCAACGCCGCAAGTTGGGAGTCCGACTGCTTCTGAAATTCCTTGAGGTTCGCAGTGTTGTTCTCCTTAAACTCGTTGAAGGTAGCGACACTTACTGAATCTGCTATAAAAGAAACAATGAAAGCACCAATGTTATGAATAGATAAAGTGAGACGTCAGAGGGGTCTCGAGCTCGTGGATAATCCGGCAAAGAACCCGCCGGCGGGAGAAATTGGGGTTGAAGAGAGACTTGAGAATATTAGGGTTGAAAGGAAATTCTATTTCTCGATAAAGACTCACAAAGGTTCCAAACGATATTAAAACTAGTTGCCCATAAACCAGGGACTCCCAAGCAATTAAAAGTGCTAAAACCCAAACAAGCAATAACCGAAAGTATGTAATATAAAGGAACATTAATATTATCCTAAGTCCATTAATATTATCCTAAGTCCACTATGATTTTGGTGACACAAAATCACGTTGCCAGGCTGGTTTACGCGCTTTCTCACCGACCGCCGCACACGATCTTCAACTCCCGAAACTCCCACAGCGTTCCTATCTTCAACCGAAACTCCATTAGCATTAGCATCTTCAACATCAACTCCATTAACATCCACAGGCACCGTATCACATATACATATATATATATAGGCCAATTATATTTGGGTACCCTGAATTTACCCCTAATTACAAATTACATCCTGCATTTTTAGGAATTACCAATTATTCTCTAAAATGGATGTATCGTTTGAAATCCCTCTCTTCCGTTAAGGTTCTGTTTATTTTTATTGATGAAATGACCAAAATGCCTGAAAGACTATACTGTTAACTAACTTATATTCAATGCTCCTTTTGTTAGAATAACTAAAACACAGGGATAATTTTGTAATTATTTTCGATAGCTCAAAACAACGTTACTTTTTGAGCTATTCCTATTATATACAATTGCCTATATCATTTTTAATCACATTGTATATTATATAGAATTGCATACATCTATTTATTTTTTTATATATATACCCATTTATAAAAAAAAATTAATAAAAATTTACTTCCCCCAACCACGGCCACTGCCCCACTGCCCCTATCCTCTTTGCACCACCGCAACCACCACTCCGCCAACCCCACCACCAAATCTCGCGCACACACAAACAGATACTACCATCACCGTCACTGCCGCAGCCTTCGCACCACCGCCTATCATAGCCTTCATCTCTCTCTCTCTCTCCCTCTCACACACACACACTCACACAAAGATCTAGAAGGGTCGTCGGTGTTGGAGAAGCTAAGGGGAGGTGACAGCTGCGTGGTGGAGTCAGATCTGAACAAGGGAAGGTCGGCGCATGATGGTGGTGGAGCCAGATTTGGAGAAATGAGCCTGGTGGTGGCCCGAGGGGAGGTGATGGTTTTGGGGGGTTTAGGGTCTGTTTTATCTGTACTATATATTATGAGAGAGACCCAAGTATTAACCACTTTGGTATCTTGATGTCCTCTTTTTCTGTACATTTTTATTTATTTATCTTTTATCCATTTTCTTCTCTTATGTTTTTCTCTTCTTTTTTTTTTTTTTTTTTTTTTTTGTTTATTTATTTTATTACATTTTCTTAACTTATTTTTTCTCTCACCTCATTTTAATTTTTTTTCTTTTCTTTTTGATATAATTTTTTTCAAAGATAGTATTGTTTGGTGTTATATTCTTTTATACTATTTATTAATATTAATTTAATAATTATATTAAAAATAGTGATAAAATATATATTAATATAAAAACTAATTTTAATATATTTTAAATAATAAAATTTTTTAATCTGCATATGCAACGAGTGTGCCACAATTACTAGTATAAATTATTTAATGTGTATTAACTGCAAAAAGAAAGACTAATTCCACTTTGGACAAAAAATGAGTGTTTGGGATTTGGGACTAAATTAGTTAAAAATCATTTTGAAAATTTGTACTGGATGTAAAAAAAACAATAAATTACCTATAAACTAACGGGGCAATTTTTGAAAACTCCCCATGGGTTTGAAAAGTTCCTTTTAGCTCCCCATTTTCAAATACATCATTTGGGGTTTTAGATACGCGATTCTGGGATTTAGATACGCGATTCTGGGATTTAGATACGTGATTTTTCCTTGTATTTCAAATACATCATTTGGGGTTTTAAATACGCGATTCTTGAGTTTTAATATATCATTTTTGAAAATGGGGAGCTAAAAGGAATTGGACTTATCATTTGGGGAGTTTTCGGGAATTCCCCGATAAACTATGGAACTAAAAGCACTATTTTCTCTTTTAAGGTAATTTCCATCTCGTATTTAACATCCCGTATTTAACGCAATATATTATTTTTCGTGTATACCATATACAAAATATGTGATTAGAATTCATATTAGAAAGTTTTAAACAAAAAAAATCTATAACAGCAAATGGTCTCTTATTTAATATAATAATATATAGATACTTGTAGAAAAATAATTAAAATAATAAAAGTTAAAAAGCAGGGTGAAGATGATAAAGAGAACATAAAAAAGAAAAGAAGAAAAAATATTCCACGGGCGATTGGCATGATATAAATGAACACAGTCGCCCAAATTGTTGTTTCAGCTTTTCACCTGCAGCTTCTGCTTTTAGGTTCTAAAAATGGCGAGGACGAGGAACAATCGTAGGAGATCGTCTGCCTCCAAGACACTCAATTCTGCCCCAGCCATTGCTCCCAAATCAGGTATGTGCTCTCTCTCTCTCTCTCTAACTCGAGTTTGTAAATTTTGCTCTTTATTACTGGGAAATTTGTGTGAGGTTTTCTCGGTTGGTTTAATCGTCACCTTTAATAAGTTAATGGTTTTGATTACGAATCTGCAGACATGGTTGTTGAGTTAATCGAGCTCAGACCGCGAAAACTCCCTAATCCCGTTTTGTGTTAGTGGTTAATTAGATTAATCGGGTATTTGGCGAATGTATTTAGTTAAGTTTGGGTCAGTGGAATTTGTTTGTCTATTGGAGGTGGAAAGGAGGTGAATTTTGTTTGATTCATGAAAGTTTGATTGAGGGCTTACTGTTGCTGGCTTTCGGGCTTTGTGTTGTTTAGGCATTTTGTTTTGTACTTATGTTTCCTGTCTGATCACTTTTAGGCTTTGCCCGAGGGCAGAGTAGCTGTGATGGAACACAATCTCGAGAAGACAATTACCAGGGACATGCTGAGGAGGATGAAGCTGTACAAAACCCTGGACTACAAAACCAGGAAAACAGCAACGAAGCTATGAGTGAAATGATGGATGCATTCCAGCCATTAGTGCAAGTTATTCAGCAAGAACTACAAGATCGTCGAGTAGAAGAAGAAGAAAGGGTGAAAGATAGGAAGCTCGATGATTTTCTGAGTCATAGTCCACCTAAATTCAATGGAGAACCTGATGCTCAAAAGGCCGACGCATGGATTGTAAAAGTTAATAGGATTTTTGGGGTTATGAGCTGTGATGAAGGGGAGCAATTGGAGTATGCCATTTTTCTCCTGGAGGGAGTAGCTAACAATTGGTGGAGACTTTTAGAGCAAAGGTGGAATGCAAACCATACGCCAGTGACCTGGACGAACTTTATGGAAGAATTTAGAGATAAGTTTGTGCCTCAAGTTGTGAGGGATTCTTGGGAGAAAGAGTTCATGAATTTAATTCAGGGATCCAGAAGCGTATTTGAATATGCCACTGAGTTTAATCGTCTTGTGCGGTATGCACCTCACATAATGACTGATGAAAGGCGAAAGACTAGGCATTTTCATCCAAGGTTTGCAGCCCGAAATTCATCTGGCCCTTGTAGCAGCGGACATTACGGAATACAGTGAGGCTGTCAATATATCGAGTACGGTTGAGGCAGAGATACAAGTCATCGAGCAGATCACTAGCAAACCTAATGAGGTTGAAAATACAGAAAGTGGTGGATGCAATTATTGTGGACATATAAGCCATACCGAAACTAATTGTTGGAGGAAACTAGGGAGATGCATAGCTTGTGGAAGTGACCAACATATGATAAATGGTTGTCCCAAAGCTCAAAGCCGGAGTGAAAATCGAAAAAGAAAAGCTCAGGCCCAACTTGCTGGAAAACCAAAAGTTGAAGCGAGAGCATATGCTTTCGAAGGATAAGATGTGCCCGATCCAACTACTATAGTGGAAGGTACGATTCACATCATAAATACTTCTGCAAGAGCTTTATATGATTTTGGTGCCAACATTCTTTTATATCTGCTCACCTCAGAACCCAGTTGAAAGGCACACTAGAACATTCCTTATAACTTTGAGCTTAGTACCTAGTACGCCTATTGGCTCTAGCTACACCACTTATTGAGTCTTTAGGGATCGTCCTGTGAGAATACATGATAAAATATACATCGCCAAATTGATAGAACTCCTTATTTAAGGTTTTGAAGTCATTTTAGGAATGACCAGGTTATATAAGCATCAACATCAGGCCCAACAAAAATTTTAAACATAGTAGATTATATTGGGAAGTGATAACTACATTTAATCGGTTTATTGACTCTGGCTTGGGGTACACCTACCGATTGACTGTAGTCGCGTGGCTTATAGACAAGGCAAGCGCACGAGGATTTTTATCCGTTTGAATCGTTTTGTGCAATGATAAGTTTGCACATTTAATTGAACTGAAGAATGATATCATGTTTCTTTTCTCTGTACTGAGATCTTTTATTGTATTTGCTCGATTTTTAGTATTTACATGTAATTGGTATCACATTCGGACTTACAATCCTATTCTTTCTGTTCATGCCTCAGATTAGAGATCTTTCGGATGAACTCTATGCGAAAACAGGGACTTCTGCTGTTTACGTTAGTGTCGTTTTACTCAACTTTTAGTGTCGTTTTGCTCAAGACAGTTGTTGCCCTTCTGTAGACGCCTGTAAATATATCAACATGTTTTATTTTAGATGTACTATTTCGTGATGTGTTGTATATTCGCGTGTTTTGAGATGTATTGTAATTTTGTTATATATTGTATATTTTGTATCATTTAATTACCACGTCATAATTAGTTTATTCAATACGTCATCAGTGGACCTCAATTGTCACTTATTGAACTGGTTTGACGGTTAGGTCAGGTCTTGCTCTCAAAAGAGTGGGTGCCACAATGAGCTTGGCAAAATATAAACAAAACAATAGCTTTATAGTGCAATTGAAACCAAGTAGATAATTTAATGACAAGTATGAACTTATTGGTCATGATTCGAATCTTGGGAATAGTCAAATTCGAGTCCTGGAGATAGTTAAGTTCAAATCTTAAAGGTAATCGGGAATCAATTATTCACGTTCGAGCAGTTGAAGTGTGTGGGTTGACAAAAAAAAAACCAAAAAAAAACCTTGTGCATGGGCTTATTAAGAAGGTTGTAATTTTTAAAATACAATGTATTAATGTTAACATTCGGCCCAATACCATAAGATCAAGCCCAAAAAGTACTCCACCTGCTATTCACATTATATACATGAACATAGTCGACCAAATTACAGCTTCAGCTTTTCAATTACAGCTTTTGCTTTTAGGTTCTGAAAATGACGAGGACGAGGAACAATCGTTGGAGATCATCTGCTTCCAGGACACTCAATTCTGCCCCAGCCATTGCTCCCAAATCAGGTATGCCCTTTCTCGCCCTGATTGGAGTTTGTAAATTTTACTCTTTAATCACTGGGTAAGTAATTTGTGTGCGAGTGTTTCTCGGTTGATTTCATCGTTAACTTTAATAAGTTCGTGTTTCCAAGTACGAATCTGCAGCCATTGTTGTTGGGTTAATCGGGCTCAGACTGCGGCAACTCCTTAATCTCGTTTTTGTATTTCTGGTTAATTGGATTAATCGGGTGTTTGACGAGTGTATAGAAGTTTAGTTTGGGTGGGTGGGATTTGTTTGTCTACTGGAGGTGGAAAGCAGGTTAAGTTATGGAAGCTTGATTTAGCTTTATGTTCTTTAGGCGTTTGGTTTTGTATTTACAGGTTTAAACCGAGGGCAGGGGAGCGGTGTTGGAATACAACCTCAAGAAGACAATTACCAGGAACATTCTGAGGTGGATTAACCTGTAATGAATCATCCGCTACAAAACCAGGAAAACAGGAACGAAGTAGTCCAGCAATTTGCGCAAATTTGTCAGCAAAAACTACAAGATCGACGACTGGAAGAAGAAGGGGTTAGGAAGCACGAGCGTTTTATGCTTTTTCTGCGTTGTGATCCACCTAAGTTCGATGGGGAATGTGATGCTGAGAAGGCCGAAGCATGGATTGCGGAAGTTGAGAAGGTTTTTAGGGTTATGCGTTGTGACGTGGAGGAACAATTAGAATATGCAGTTTTTCAACTGCAAGGAGTAGCTTACGATTGGTGGAGACCTGTAAAGCAAAGGTGGGATGCAAACAATACGCCAGTGACCTGGATGAACTTTGTTGAAGAATTTAGAGGTAGGTTTGTGCCTCAAGTTGTGAGATGTTCTTGGGCGAGGGAGTTCATACATTTAACTCAGGGGTCCAGCAGTGTATTTGAATATGATGCCCACTTTACTCGTTTTCTGCCATACGTGCCAGACATAATGAATGATGAAAGGTTAATGACTAGATGTTTCATCCAAGGTTTGCGGCCCGAAATTCAATCGGCCCCCGCCCTTGAAGAAGGTGACGTTGAGGAATATAAGCAAGCTGTACGTATAGCGATGGAGGTTGAGGCAGTGAAAAAAGAGATTGAAACTCTAAAAAGAAAAGCTCAAACCCCACTAGCTGGGAAACCAAAAGTCGAAGCGAGAGCATATGCTTTCAAATGATAAGAGGCGTCCGATCCCACAACTACAGTGGAAGGTACAATTCACATTATAAATACTTCTACAGGAGCTTTATATGATTTAGTGGCCAAACATTCTTTTATTATGCTCACCTCATGAACCAGTTGAAAGGCACGCTAAAACATTTACCTTCTAGCTTTGAGATTAGTGTGTGAATGGGATCTAGCAACCCCACTTATTGAGTTTTTATGGGATTGTCCTGTGAGAATAAACGAGAAGATATATGTCACCAACTCGATTGAACTCCCTATTTAAGGGTTTGATTTAATTTTAGGAATGAAGTGGTTATATCAACATCAACATGAGACCCTACAAATATTTTCAACCAAGGAAATCATATTGCCAAGTTATAACTTCAATTTATCAGTGTATTGACTAGAGCACTGGGTACACCGACCAACTCACATTTTATCAGCGTATTGACTAAAGCACAGGGTACACTACCAATTGACCAGAGTCGAGTTGGCTTATAGACAAGGCAAGCTCTTACACAAGGAGGATTTTTGTGTCTTTAATCGTTTTGTGCCGTAATAAGGTTGGAGGTAATTGTTTAGTTCACTCGTGCACATTTGGATTGTTTCCTTCCACCTATTGCACATGTATTTGAAGAATAATATCATGTTTCTTTTGTATGTACTGAGATCTTTCATTGTATTTGTTTTATTTTTTAGTCTTTTATTTAACATATTTAGTATTTACTGGTAATTGGTATCACTGGGGCATTCTGACTTACAAGTTACAATCCTATTCTTTCTGTTCTTGTCTCAGATTAGAGATCTTTGGAATGAACTCCATGCGAAGACGGGGACTTCTGCTGTTTAAGCTAGCGTCATTCTGGTCAAGACAATCGACACCTTTTTGTCGTCGCCAGACCTATATCGACATGTTTAATTGTAGATGTACTATTTTGTGATGTATTATAAATATAATAATATACTGTGTCGTTAATTTCCACGTCATAATTAGTTTATTCGGTTTGTGCATCAGTGGACTCTAATTGTAACCGGTTGAACCGGTCGAACTGCCCTCTCCGGACTCCTATCTAGTTATCAAAATTCAAAACTATATATAACCGATTAAGCAATATTCTAATCACTTGCTTAAAATTATAATTGAAAAAAAAAAAAAAAAGATTTTTTACTACAAATTTAATACTAAATCTTTTTTTGTTCAAAAGAAATTTAATACTATTGGTTGTCCTATCATCAAGTAATATATTAATTGATGAATATTAATTGCATGAATTTAATTACAATACTAAATATATAGGGTAAATCACAAATACCCCCCCGTCCTTTGGCCCTTGGGGCGGATTGCCCCCTATCCTTCGATTTTGAGCGATTTGCCCCCTAATCTTTCATAATTGTTACAGTTTGCCTCTTTATGACGTTTCCGGTGGCATCTTTTTGGAATATTCCGTTCATGAAAGAATACGTTTTACAGATCCCCCCTATCCTTTGTCCCGCGGGCGGATTGTCCCTTGTCCTTTGATTTTGAAATATTTCGTAATTGTTTTGCAACTGTATCTTCTATCCCGACTTTTTATAAGTAGATAAGCCTTCGAACACTCTCATTATACGCCATCAAATCAAATAATGTAACTAACATTTTGGTGTCGTATTGTATTTGATATTTAAATTCTCAAATATGTGTACTATTTATCTGGTGTTTATCAAATTCAATAAACGTGAATTTTTAATGCAAATAATATATATATATATATATATATATATATATATATATATATATATATATCACATTAATTTTGTATCGTATCCGAGTTATATATATTTTTTCTTAATTATTTAAAGTGATATTTTTAAAAGTAAAAAAAAAAAAAAATTAGAAGAAGTGATTTCAAGAATGCTTCAGTAAACTTTCATAAGCAATATCGGTATTTTTTTATAGGACATTTATATGAGACGAACCGGGTTAGACCAATTTGATATAAAAGTTTCTCAAAAACTTGAACACGAAATTTTTAGTTAAGCTAATATAATACCGAAATGTTAAGTTACATTATTTGATTTGATTGTGTATAATGAGAGTGTTCGAAGGCTTATCTAATTATAAAAAGTCGGGATAGAAGTTAAGTTGAAAAACAATTACGAAATATTCCAAAATCAAATGATAGGGGGCAATCCGCCCGTGGGGAAAAGGACGCCCGGGGGGGCCGGGGGGGGGGGGGGGAGAGGGGTATCAGTACCCCTAATCTTTCATGACAGAATATTCCACAAAGATACCGCCGGAAACGTCATAAAGGGGCAAAGTGTAACAATTACGAAAGGTTATGGGGAAAATCACCCAAAATCAAAGGATAGGGGACAACCCGCCCCAAGGGCCAAAGGAGGGGCGTATTTGTGATTTACCCTACAAATAATTATAAAAGCACGAATAGATTATTTCTTATAAGATATTGATCGCCTAAAATGCTCTCATAATAATTAGGTAGTCGGGCTTAGCTCGGTTCGGTTTAGTATATGTTATATATTAACAAAATTATGTATATAATATATGATCTATTAGTATATATTTAAATTTTAAACTATATAAACATATAATACAATATATAGTTGTATAAATATTTAATACATATATTATAAATTTAATATTATATATATATATACATATATATATATATATATATATATATATATATATATATATATAATTTATACATATAATTTTCAAACTCGTGAGCCACAAGCCCAGACACATGAGGACCGAGCTAGAGCTCGAGGGATCTCGGATCGAACTCGTTCAAGATCAATTTCAAATCGATTTGGCTCGACTTGTTTGCAGCTATGATACACTAATACGGATACGGCGACACAGATTTTTTCAAAATTTTAGGACACGACACGACTATATTATATTTATATAATAAATATTATATAGTTATTAATTTATGTAACACTCGAATATTCTTTATTTTATAAATCTAAAATATTCTTTAAATTGTGTAAATTATTTCTAATATCTAAATACTAAGATCTAAAACTATAACTACAAAGTGAATTTATATACTAGTTCACTATTTATTGATGTCATATTAGTTATTAGTTATTACATTTAATTTGAAAGAAGTCAAAAAAAAAAAAAAAAAAAGAAACCGAACAAAATAAGAAACATTTTGGAGTGTGGGCCAAGAGGCCCAAAATGTTAATGTAGAAAGTTGAAGGGTTAGAAAAATTATGTCTAGCTTGTTCTAACCCTAATCACCCAGCCACCCATTCATGTAAATTTCTTCTCAAAAGATGAAACACACACACCACTACTTTCATCGCCACTTTCATAGCCGCGGAGGTGGATTCCTCAACATCTGAAATTGCAAGAGTTTGAAATCAGAAACAAGCCACTTCAATTTCTTCAAAGTAAGAGGCCATTTCAATTTCTTCTGCCACATCAAATCGAAGCCATGCCAATTTCTTCCGCCACCACTGCCACCATCATTACCGCCGCAGACGCGGAGCTTTTACCATGTGAATCGACAAGAGATCCCTCGATGCGGCATCTTCCTTCCAGAAATCCAGGCGTCTTCCTTCCAGAAATCCAAATTCTGCTCAAAACGTGTCCAAACCGTGTCGGTAATTATTTTAAATTTTTTTTTTATTTAGGACACGGATCAGACGTGTCCGACACGTGTCGGAGCCGTGTCCGAGGCGTGTCTGTGTCTGACACGTGTCGGACACTGCACGAGGTCATATTTCGGAGTGTCGATGCATTAGAGGTTTGCAGCCTTAACGCAGACTCGTCAAAATTTTCATGGCCTGCAAGGGTTGGACGGGCTCGAAGAGAGAAAAGTAAAATTCAAAGCAACATGAATGTTACCAAAATGTCTTAGATGGACTGTCTTAATCTTGAGGCTTTGGAATATTTGAAAAACATGGAATCCATGGAGCTATCCGAATGTTATAAAATCCAAAGGCCAAAAATATAACTTTTCACCATATAAAAGAGTTATTTGAGACTTCAGTACTGAGCACTGAGGACAAAAAAATATATATAGATATAAAAAAATCTGCGTTGAGTTGTTGTGGAATACACTCAAAAAATGATAGGTGAAATTAAACTCAAATGAAAATTTTTATAACCACATCAATTGTGCATTTGTGTGTTTTACATGAGAACAAGACAAATTTAGTACAACATGGTGTAGTACAACCTAAAACATACAAAATCACACACTAGGAAAGCTACATAAATACATATCTTGACCTGACACTAAGAATACTTTCGACCAGGCTGATGAGACACTTATATATGTTAAATTTTTTGTATAAACACAAATGATGTATGGACTCATATATGATATGACACAAATTAATTTTTCGATTTAATTAATAAGAGGCATCTGACATGATGCTTGATATGAACTTGACATAACGTGATAAAATAATATTTCTTGAAGTAGGACACCTTCAAGGGGTGCACGTGGATCTCAACCACCAAGCTTTGAGGTCGAACTAGCCAAGAGACAACCCAAACATGAGGTTATAGGGGCGATGAACTGAGACAAATGAGCCTAACAATTGAAGCTGGCCAAGATAACCTCTAGATCGACCAACATACGAGAAGTTGTGAGGTTAATCTGACACCTAAGCGAGTCAATTAGCCAAATCCTAAAGGTCAAAAGGATGGACACTACTTCGGAATGAGGCCCTGTCGATCAGACCTTACGTCCAGAGATCGACAGGACTTTGAGACAAAATACTACCGACAACCTGAGTGAGGATGAGTGTCAACTCCTGAGCCCATGTGTCAGACTGTCGAAAGATATTTAATGACAAAGATCCCGGACCTGGCTAAAAGGATAATGGAAAGTCAAATCGCCCCTTCAGCCAGATCAAAAGTATGCTTAGTGTTAGATTATGAGATACATATTTAATGAAACATTCTTAGTGTGTGATTTGTGTGTATTTTAAAAGAACGAATGAATAACATTGTTTATGTAATCAAAATAGTTACTTTTAATATCTTAATTTATTCAATAAACATAATAGCTAAATATATTTAAATAACTAAATGATAAACAACGTGTAATGCACGTTGATTTAACTAATTATAATAAAATTTGTAATGATTATCAAGTAATGAAGTAATGAATTATAACACAATTAAAATTGATAATACGAACTAATTATATCTTTTAGGTAACTACACATCACACTTAAGGCCACCTAACTTCATACCACTACTTGTTTTCATGACCGTCGACCCTCAAGGTAGGGCGCATGACATTCAGATTTAGTTGTGGGGTTTGGAATGATGAATTTTCATACTTATAAAATTTTCTTTATGATGTTTTTATATCATAGGGATTTTAGTACACTTTCATATAACAGTCCTATATTGGGTATCTGTATTAACGTATTAGATCTCATCAGAATTCCAATATTAAGCATACGAAGATGAGAATAGTGCTTAAGTGATTGATCCTTGTAAGTCACCGGCGAAGAAAACCTTATCGAAAAGTCATGGTCTTCGCGTGCAATAGACGTAATATTTTACCGGACTGAGCCTATGGAAAAATTGCAAAAGGGGAAGCAATAAATATTCCATATTCATCCATTAATTAATGTCTGGACCCTACAATATTGACTCAAACTTAAAGAGAATAAGAAATGGTCCAAATTTAAATGCCAATAGTTTCACCACATAATTAGGGTTCACGAAACGTAACTTCGTACTCTTTTCTAATCTGATCCGTCTATTAATATATATACTTTGTGTGTATATGTAAGTGAAAACAGAAATCCTCCTAAAGTTACCGAGCTAAAAAATAAAAATTATGTATGACAATAGTCATTTGAAAAGACTACTAAAGTTCTAACTGTTGGTTTGTGGCATAATATTGTATCCCACATTGGAAGACTAGTTTAGGGCAAAAGTTGTTTTGTCCTACATTGGTTTTTTGTAATAGGTTTGGGAGGACCTAACACTATAAATAGGCTCCTCCCCCTTCTAGCTTAGTGCATCGAAAAAAAGTCTTTTTCTACTTTGTAATATTTCTCAATTGAAATATATTTTGAGTAGTGCCCGAGGACGTAGGCTATTTTGGCCGAACCTCGTAAATTTGGTGTTTTTTTATTTACGTCTTTTCAAAAGTTTATTTTTAGTTATATTTAGTTTTATTTTGCCTGATTTTTCCTTTGTGAATTTTAGGCATTATATTTCCAAATATTTGTTCGCCGCTTCGGCAACAAGTGGTATCAAGAGCCAAATCGGAGTATGCTCTGTGGTTGCAGCTTAGTCTGATCTTCCACATCAGAAACGAACGAAGACGGCTTGGTGGGCATCGTGCATTTACGAGCATCGGCAGGCTTCGTACAACAACGAGCATCGGCAGGCATCGTGCATCGGCGGGTTCAGCAGGCACCTTGCATCGACGGGCTTAGCAGGCACCACGCATCAGCAGGCTCGGTTGGTATCGCGCATAGGTAGGCTCGATCAGCACCGCGCATCGACAAGCTCAGTTGGCATCGCGCATCAACAGGCTCAGTTGGCATCGCGCATTGGTGGCTATTGAATAGCAGAAATGACTAAGGATGAGATCACGCCTGAAGAAGCGAAGGCAGCTTCCACCTCGGCTTCCAGCTCGTTCAACTTGACAAGGACTAGAATGGCAACTACGAGAATCTCGGTGGAGATCTTCGACGGAACCGGTCATTTCGGCATGTGGTAAAGCGAAGTTCTAGACGCCCTATTTCAGCAAGGTTTAGAGCTCGCCATTGAAGAGAAGAAACCAGAAGAGGTTGATGACAAAGATTGGAAGACCATCAACCGGTTGGCATGTGGTACAATTAGATCGTGTCTCTCCAGAGAACAAAAGTATACGTTTTGCAAAGAGACTTCTGTAAGCAACCTCTGGAAGGCATTGGAGGAGAAGTTCTTGAAGAAAAACAGTCAGAACAAGCTGCATATGAAGAAACGACTGTTTCGCTTAACGTATGTTCCCGGTACCACGACGAATGAGCACATCACTCAATTTAATCAGCTGGTGACTGATTTATTGAATTTGGACGTGGCTTTTGAAGACGAGGACCTTGTGTTGATGTTGTTGGGATCGCTTCCGGAGGAGTTCGAGTTTCTCGAGACAACCCTACTCCATGGGAAGGTTGATGTTTCGCTCGGCGAAGTGTGTACAGCCTTATACAGTTATGAACTGAGGAGGAAGGATAAGAAAGGAAGCGCTAGTGGAGCAACATAAGCCCTAGTGGTGAGAGGCCGTCAGAAAAGCCAATCAAAGGAGAGAAGAGGGAGATCAAAGTCGAAGAGCAGAGTTGCCAAAGATGGTGTGCCTTTTGTCACGACAAAGGATAGTGGAAGAAAGACTGTCCAAAGTTGAAGAAAGGAAAGACTCCGCAAGATGCCAATGTAGCTGAATGCAAAAGCGATGCAGAGTCAGATGTTTCCTTAGTAGCTATACCTTCAACGCTAAGTTCAGATGAGTGGATATTGGATTCGGGTTGCACCTATCATATGTCCCCCAACCGGGAGTGGTTCTTCGATCTTGAAGAATTTGATAGAGTAGCTGTTTGCATTGGCAACGATCAGACATGTACAATAGCTGGGATAGGTTCAATCAAGCTACGGAATCACGATGGATCTATCAGAATTCTGAAAGATGTTCGACTAGTGCCAAGTTTGAAGAAGAATCTCATCTCATTGGGGGCCTTGGAGTCAAAAGGTCTAGTTGTGACGATGTGAGATGGAATTCTTAAAGCAACTTCGGGGGCACTCGTGATGTTGAAGGGTGAAAGAAAAAACAACAACTTGTATTTCTACCAGGGTAATACAGTTTTTGGGACAGTAGCAGCAGCAACTACTTCTAGCAGCAAGAAGGATGCTGAGGCAACAACGCTGTGGCATTTACGCTTGGGTTACGCTGGTGAAAAATCCTTGCAAATTCTTGCCAAACAAGATTTGTTGAAAGGTACGAAGACTTAAAAATTGGAGTTTTGCGAGCATTGCATTCTGGGAAAGCAAAGGAGGGTGAAATTCGGCACAGCTATTCACAATACCGAGGGTATTTTGGACTATGTGCACTCTGATGTGTGGGGACCTTCCAAGACAGCGTCACTTGGAGGCAGACACTACTTTGTCACCTTTATCGATGATTTTTCCAGAAGAGTTTGGGTGTTTCCTATGAAGCACAAAGGTGAAGTGCTTTGAGTTTTTCTAAAGTGGAAAACTCAAGTTGAGAACCCGACAGGAAGAAAGATCAAAGTTCTCCGATCAGACAACGGTGGAGAATATAAGAGCGATCCATTCCAGAAGGTGTGCCCTTGTAGCAGCTGACATTAAGGAATACAGTGAGGCTGTCAATATATCGAGTACGGTTGAGGCAGAGATACAAGTCATCGAGCAGATCACTAGCAAACCTAATGAGGTTGAAAATACAGAAAGTGGTGGATGCAATTATTGTGGACATATAAGCCATACCGAAACTAATTGTTGGAGGAAACTAGGGAGATGCATAGCTTGTGGAAGTGACCAACATATGATAAATGGTTGTCCCAAAGCTCAAAGCCGGAGTGAAAATCGAAAAAGAAAAGCTCAGGCCGCACTTGCTGGAAAACCAAAAGTTGAAGCGAGAGCATATGCTTTCGAAGGATAAGATGTGTCCGATCCAACTACTATAGTGGAAGGTACGATTCACATCATAAATACTTCTGCAAGAGCTTTATATGATTTTGGTGCCAACATTCTTTTATATCTGCTCACCTCAGAACCCTGTTGAAAGGCACACTAGAACATTTACCTTATAACTTTGAGCTTAGTACATAGTACACCTATTGGCTCTAGCTACACCACTTATTGAGTCTTTAGGGATCGTCCTGTGAGAATACATGATAAAATATACGTCGCCAAATTGATAGTGTTGGAAAACACGAATCAGAAAGCAGCGGAATTTAAAAAAATTTTCCCAACAAAAGGACCTTGAACTCGCAATCGTGTAACCAAATTCGTAAAGATAGAAAAACTTACTTTTCTTTTATTCTTTCTTGAAGCGTTTCAAGCCACCCAAGAACGCTCTTCACGCGGCTTGATCCCCTCTCCTTGGTAAAACTCGAATCTTCAAACTTCTAACTTGAAGTCTCTAGAGAAAGTCCACCAACTTGATCACAATCTAACTAGTAAGGATGCTAGTTCTCTAGTTAGTGTTTAGGCTTAACCTAGGGTTTAATTTAATCTTGGAGAAAGGAAGGTGTTCAACACATGAACCAAGAATTGTCAATTCGCTCTAAAGGGGAGCATGAGCTCCCCTATATATAGGAAGGGGAGGGGCGGCCGAAACTAGTCCTTATTGGACTAGGATTTGGTTCCTCTCTCACCTATTACTTGATGATCAAGTATTTTCCAACTTTGACTTTGAATTCTAATTCTAGTCAACTTTGAAGAGAGCTAAAAATATCCAAACTATTTTTGGATAATTTTATACTTTATTTATTATAAAATAAATAACTTATTTTTATCTAATTAATTAATTCATAATTAATTAACTAGATTATTTTCTCCAAAATTAGACTTTCTTTTTAATTCAAAATTAAACCAAAGTCTATTAAATAATTAACTAAATTAATCATTTAATATATATATAAATTCACGTGTGGCATCACACGTGTGGAACCCTCTAGGCTCGATTAACTGGTTTAATCATTTTCAAGCCTCAACTCATGTAACCAAGTTGTTGTGTGTGACCCTCTAGGTTCTCAATTCAATTAGCAGTGACCCCAATTAATTAATTCACTAATTAATTAATCAGTCCACAGATTAAACGACCATAGTCTAGCAACAGGTGTTTAACCCCTAGCTGAATTGGAATGTTCGGATTCGACAGAACCTTTAAGTCATTGATTCATGTGAGATACAATCCTCCTACTTACTATCTCTCAACCAAGATCTAGGGCAAGGGAATAATCAGAACCCTAATAATCCGGTCTTAAAGCTAAGTGCATTTCATATCCATTTGATCTCAATCCAAGAAACCCTTTTCTTGATGTCTTGATCTACTGCCTTGGCCAAGGACTCCATATGGCATATGAATGACTTACACAATAAGAGATCACCTTGCAAATGCAAGTGTAGGTCCTTTATTGATTCTCATTCACTTTCATGAGTCACTTGTGCAGCCCCAGCATAAGCCTTGAATCAGTTGTCTAAGGCGACACCCTTTAAAGCTTATACCTAAGACTACAGAGTTAACTCATAAAGTGACAAGGAACCTCAAGTCTAAGGATCAATTAATCACATCAATGACTCGTGAGATATTTCCTAATCTGGAAGTTTCCATTTCCTGAAATAGAAACTTCCTTTCCCATTTAGGAATGTTCTCACACGGGGCACCTCAGTGAACTTACTTATTAAAGTAAGCACCCTCATGTATCACGCACGTATCAACTATACACTTTGCACCTCCATGAAACAAGGTGGTCCTTCTTAAGGGCGTGATCCCACAAGCAAGCCTTAGAGGAGTCAGGTTGACACTCCCACTGTCTGTAGGACTCATCGGCTTGGAGTATTTTACTAATCATGACTTATGTGATATAGGGCTCGTTTCATGAACCATTTCACCTAAATGGTAGAGTCCTAAAGTCATCAGGATTAGGGGAGTTCTCATACATGCACAGCTAAAGTAAACGCATACCAAACAAGAGCATATAAAGAAGTGTTGCCTCAATTCGTTATTTTATTCAAAGATTGTCTGTGATTACAATAAGGAAAAGCACAAAGCGGATATACAATCGGCTTTCTAGGGCACTATTCCTAACAATCTCCCACTTGCCCGTCAAAGCCATTCTAAAGCTACTCTAAGTCCCATCTTCTGAAGATGACCTTGGAAAGCTTCTCGACTAAGGGGTTTAGTAAGTGGATCTGCCACGTTCTCTGCTGATGTGACCCTCTCAATTAGCACATCTCCTCTTTTGATAATATCACGGATTAGGTGATACTTCCTCATAATGTGCTTGGTCCGTTGGTGAGATCTTGGTTCTCTTGCTTGAGCAACCGCCCCAGTGTTGTCACAAAACACAGTAATGGGGTCTTTCATGCTAGGAACAACATTCAATTCTTGAATGAAGTTTCTAATCCAAACATCTTCCTTAGCTGCATCATTTGCAGCTAAGTATTCGGCCTCAGTGGTCGAATCAGCAGTGGTAGTTTGCTTGGAACTCTTCCAACTCACTGCTCCGCCGTTTAGGCAGAAAATGTATCCTGACATTGACTTAAAATCATCTAAGTCAGATGCAAAGCTTGCATCGCAGTATCCTTCGACAGTAAGATCTTTCTGACCTCCGTAAACTAAGAATAAATCTTTAGTACTTTTCAAGTACTTAAGAATATTCTTCACGGCAGCCCAGTGACCATCTCCAGGGTCAGATTGGAAACGACTTGTTACACTAAGTGCATAAGCCACATCCGGTCGAGTACATAACATTACATACATTATGCTACCTATTGCTGATGCATAAGGTGTATGAGTCATTCTTTCCTTCTCAAGGTTAGTCTTAGGACACATCTTCTTTGAAAGACATGTTCCTACACTCATAGGAAGGTTCTTAACCTTTGCTGACTCCATATTGAATCTCTTCAATACTTTGTCAATGTACATCGACTGTGATAGTCCTATTAACCTTCTACATCTATCTCTATAGATTTTAATTCCAAGGATATAGGACGCATCACCAAGATCTTTCATCTCGAATTGGTTCGATAACCATAACTTAGTCACTTTCATGTCATCCTTCGAATTCCCAATAAGAAGGATGTCATCAACATAAAGCACTAAGAATTGCACTGAGGTCTCCAATTCCTTTCTATACACACATGATTCATTCGAAATTTGGATGAAGCCAAACGCTTTGACCGATTCATCAAATCGAATGTTCCAATTCCTAGAAGCCTGTTTCAATCCATAGATTGATCTTTGGAGTTTGCAAACCTTTTGCTCACTCCCACTGAATGTGAAACCTATGGGTTGTTCCATATAAATGTCTTTGTCAATGTCACCATTGAGAAAGGCAGTTTTCACATCCATTTGCCATATCTCATAGTCATAATATGCAGCAATGGCAAGCATGATCCGAATAGACTTTTGCATTGCAATTGGTGAGAAGGTTTCGTCAAAGTCCACGCCGGGTCTTTGAGTGAATCCTTTTGCAACCAGTCTTGCTTTGTAGGCTACAATGCTTCCATCAACTCCAAGCTTTCTCTTAAAGATCCATTTGCAACCTATGGGTTTGACCCCATCAGGCAAATCTACCAAGGTCCAAACTTGGTTGGAGTTCATGGAATCCATTTCGGATTTCATGGCTTCTATCCACTGTTCAGAGTCAGAATCTGAAAGTGCCTCCTCATATGTTGAAGGATCATTATCCTTTTGAGAGATTTCATGGAAGAATCCATACCATCTCTCCGGCTGTCTAGGAGTGCGTTCAGAACGCTTTAGAGGAGGATTTTCATGTGTATCGAAATTCGTGATTGGTTGTGGTTGATCAGTAGGGGACGTTTCTTCAGTGGGTGGCGTGGGGTTACTTTGTACTTCTTCTAATTTTATGATCTTTCCTTTCTTTTCTTTAAGGAACGGTTCCTCAAGAAAAGTGGCATTTCTGGAAACAAACACCTTTTGCTCAGATTGATCATAGAAGTAGTATCCTATGGATTCCTTAGGATAACCTACAAAGTAGCATAAGTTAGAACGAGATTCTAACTTATCTCCCACTGTCCTCTTCACGTAAGCAGGACAACCCCAAATTCTTAAGTAAGAATAACTAGGGATTTTACCATGCCACATTTCATAAGGCGTTTTAGGGACTGACTTAGAGGGAACGAGATTCAAAATCTTTGCTGCACTTTCTAGGGCATAACCCCAGAAAGAAGGTGGTAAGTCAGTGAAACTCATCATGGAACGAACCATATCAAGTAGGGTTCGATTCCTTCTCTCAGAAACTCCATTAAGCTGAGGAGTTCCCGGAGGAGTCCACTGAGAGATAATCCCATTACCTTTGAGATGATTAAGGAATTCTTCACTAAGATATTTGCCTCCTCGATCAGATCGAAGTGCTTTTATCTTGTGACCAGTTTGGTTCTCAACCTCCTTTTGAAATTCTAAGAATTTCTCAAAAGCTTCAGATTTATACTTCATTAAGTATACATAACCATACCGACTAAAGTCATCAGTAAAGGTTATGAAGTACTGATGATTGTTTCTAGTGCTTACACTAAGCGGTCCACAAACATCAGTATGGATCAAATCCAAAACCTCAGTGGCACGTTCCACAGTTCCTTTAAAAGGGACTTTGGACATTTTTCCTTTGAGACAGGATTCGCAAGAAGTCAACTCTTTGAGATCATTTTCAGAGAATGATCCTAAAGTGTTTATCTTGCTAATTCTGCTCTTGGAAATGTGTCCTAATCTAGCGTGCCATAAGGGAGCTGAAACTTTGTCATCTCTCTTACGCTTTGTTTCTCGTTGTATATTCATAATATTGATATTTTGAGTTAGGTAAAGTCCATTACTTAGAGTACCGATATGAACGGAAGAGTTGTTCCGTTTGATAAAATATTTACCATTCTTAATATAAGTTTCATAACCTTCACAATCTAATATTGGAACTGAAATTATATTACGAATAATGCTCGGTACATAAAGGACTTTATTTAATACTAACTCAAAACTACCTAAATCTAATCTAATTGTGCCTAAAGCTCGAGCTTCAACGTTTGAGCCATCGCCGATCTTCAAGACACATTCTCCTTCTTTTAATTGTTGAACATCACTTAGCATCTGTACATCATTACAGATATGAGTTCCACAACCGGTATCAAGTACCCAAGAACTAGAATTAATAGAAAGATTTGCTTCAACGAGAAAGATACCTTTCTTTAGAGTAGCCTTGTACTCTGGGCAGTTTCTCCTCCAATGTCCCGCTTTGCCACAATGGAAGCAAACATCCTCTTTCTGATCACGCTTCTTCTTTTGGGCCTTCCCCTTCGAAATGCCACCAGTGGGCCTAAGGGGTTTCTTCTTCTTCTTTTGGGCTTTCTTGCCCTTACCTTTAGAAGGCCCAGAAGAGGAAGATGGAGCATTCACCATCAAAACCTTATTGTCCTTCTTGATCGTGCTTTCAGCAGTCACAAGCTGACTAATCAGCTCAGCTACAGTAGCACCAGCATGATTCATGTTGAAATTAAGGACAAATGGGTTGAATGATGGTGGGAGCGAAGCCAGCAACAAATCCACTGAAAGCTCATCTTTCAGTGGCATGTCCATGGAGGCAAGTTTCTCAGTAAGGGCAAGAAACTTGAGTCCATATTCATGGACACTTGAACCTTCCTTCATTCTCAAGTGGAACAATTCCTTTGAAGTGTTATACCTTGTAACACGTTCATGAGGGCGGTAAAGTTGCTCTAAGTGGTCGTAAATCTCCCAAGCAAATTCCATGGCCTCATGTTGTCTTTGCAAGTCCGGAGACATGTTAGCCAACATAAGGCAACGAGCTTGGAGATTATCATCCTTCCACTTCTGAATCGCATCCCGCTCAGCCCGAGTGGGAGCCTCCCCTTCGGGACTAGGCTCCCCTTCGAAGAGAACATAAGTTCTCTTCTCAGAATCTAAAATGATCTTTAGATTCCTCAGCCAATCAGAATAGTTGGGACCAGTCAACTTGTTTGACTCGAGGATCGATACAAGAGGGTTTTTGGTTGCCATTTCAAAACACGTAGAGAATCACAGAATCTACGACCTAAATGGTAAAACAGAGAACTAGTGAGCATGCTGAATTATAACGATATACAAAAGATAAGGTCTTTAATCTATTGTAGCTCCCACTGTTTTTCAAAGATCTAGAATTCCCAAAGATCTAAGAGGAACACGTTTCCCAATGGGTACTAAGATCCTAGGCATTTTACCTCGAACCCACGACTCGCGGACATTCTAAGTAAGAACCCTAGGTAGGTACAACTTACCAATTCTAACACCTTTAGAACTCTTAGTAATTGTTTTTGCATCACCTATCTTTCAATATGGACCCACGACTCGTGCGACATCCATATTTACTTAGGCGTTAAGCTGGACCCATCAATCATAAGATCATGACCAAAACTTAGTTCGAACGACCCACGACTCGCGGACATCGCTCTTGCTAAAATTGACCACGAAATATTGATCATTTGAAATGATTAATTAGGTAACTAAGAACTAATAAGCTCCACTAGCTATCCCACGACTCGCGGACAATAACTAGCTTTACTTACTAAACTTAAAACCTATTGATGGAATGCTA
Organism: Lantana camara; assembly: GCA_037501455.1. NCBI lineage: Eukaryota > Viridiplantae > Streptophyta > Magnoliopsida > Lamiales > Verbenaceae > Lantana > Lantana camara. The sequence continues at coordinate 18,941,228 of CM074855.1, read as the reverse complement.
GGAATTTAATTCAAAATTTGCATCTCGAATTAAACACCTATTTGTTCGAAATTAGCTTAATATTTAATGGGAATTTTCGAATCAACCGGAGAGTTGTCCGGTTCGACCTCACCAACATATATGTTATCCAATTTTATTAGTCTTGATTAATGCAAGTACACTTAAATGCATTTCAAACAAGCACATAAACAGATAACATGTCCTAGCATGATACTAACATGTAATGATCATGGGTTCTACCTATCTTAAGCGTGATATGTGGGAGCCACTCCACAATCACAAGTTCTAACATACATGCCACATAAACAGTTCAAATCACATAAGGGAAAGCGGTAACAAAATACGAGCCCTATCTCTATTACATTTAACAATTGAGATTCCCCTCCCTAACATTTTGAGGGGTCTTCACTTATGGCCTCCTTGTTACTTGAATGTGGTCCATCTTACTCCATGGGTGCATTGTCTCCAAAATGAAAAATAAAACCTCACCACCTATCTCTACTCTCAAATTACAATAGAAAGAAAAAGACATAAAGTAATAAGGCTCAATCTTCATATTGGCCTTAGACAATTACACGGGGCATACCCCGGCCTCAAAAACAGTAATATGGAAAGCCACATAATAAATCACATAACAGTACGCACATAAGTGAGGCTCCAACCTCAATTGAAAAACGCAACTATAGGGCTCCAACCCCAATTTAAACCATCCATGTGCATAAATTAAAACCATACATAGATCTAAACCCATGATCACCTAACATGCTTTTGCAAGAATTTAAATTTAACCAATAAATTAAAATTCTCGCTTTAAGCTCTAATAGCTTAAAACACGACTTGATGCGAGTCTTATTTATAAAAGTTTTCAATAAATCCCAAATTACCAAAACAAATAAAATTCCAATTAATTTCTAAAAATTAATAATTTTATCAAGATGTATTTTCCCAAAATATAAACCGTTTCAATTTCTCAAAAATCCCAATTTTAAGTTTTATTCAAAAATTAAAATAAATATTCAAAAAATAAAAATTTAAAATTAAAATAAAAAATTGGGACTGGATTGCACGTAACACGAAAAGGCCGGATCGCGAAAACGGGACCCGTACGCGGAGAAGACCGCACGCACGCGGCGCGCGCGCGCGTGCCACAGGCGCGCACAGCGTGCGGCCAAGGCCGAGCGAGTGCGCGCGCTGCGCGCGCAAGGCGCGGCTTTCCCGCAGGCATGCGGGCGGGGTTGGGCGGCCAGTCTCGGCCGCCCTGGGCGGGCGCGCCTAGGCGCGCCCGGAAGGCTCCCGCACAGGCGTGCGGGAGGAGCTGGGCGGCTGGCCGGTCTGTCCCGGCCAAGCCTGGGCAGTTGCCCTTGCGCACGCCTAGCACAGGCGGGCGGCGGCGCGCGAAGCCCGCGAGCGCGACTCCTTCGCGCGCGGGGTTTCGCGTGTTCGTCGCGATCCGGGTTTTCGTTTCGTGTTTTCGTTCAAAAAGCAAAACCAATCCAAGAAATCCAAAAACAGTTTATACAGTTTCAAATCTAAAATTGTTTTTCAAAATTAAATTTTACAAAAACCAATTTTCAGAAACTTTCAGGAAAAAAATACAGTTTCGTAATTCAGGCTTTCTAAAACAATTACAAATACTCAATCACATCAAGCCTAAGAATTTCTACCAAATTCAGTATAATTGAGACGAATCAGAAACACGATTAACGAGGTGGCTCTGATACCACTTGTTGGAAAACACGAATCAGAAAGCAGCGGAATTTAAAAAAATTTTCCCAACAAAAGGACCTTGAACTCGCAATCGTGTAACCAAATTCGTAAAGATAGAAAAACTTACTTTTCTTTTATTCTTTCTTGAAGCGTTTCAAGCCACCCAAGAACGCTCTTCACGCGGCTTGATCCCCTCTCCTTGGTAAAGCTCGAATCTTCAAACTTCTAACTTGAAGTCTCTAGAGAAAGTCCACCAACTTGATCACAATCTAACTAGTAAGGATGCTAGTTCTCTAGTTAGTGTTTAGGCTTAACCTAGGGTTTAATTTAATCTTGGAGAAAGGAAGGTGTTCAACACATGAACCAAGAATTGTCAATTCGCTCTAAAGGGGAGCATGAGCTCCCCTATATATAGGAAGGGGAGGGGCGGCCGAAACTAGTCCTTATTGGACTAGGATTTGGTTCCTCTCTCACCTATTACTTGATGATCAAGTATTTTCCAACTTTGACTTTGAATTCTAATTCTAGTCAACTTTGAAGAGAGCTAAAAATATCCAAACTATTTTTGGATAATTTTATACTTTATTTATTATAAAATAAATAACTTATTTTTATCTAATTAATTAATTCATAATTAATTAACTAGATTATTTTCTCCAAAATTAGACTTTCTTTTTAATTCAAAATTAAACCAAAGTCTATTAAATAATTAACTAAATTAATCATTTAATATATATATAAATTCACGTGTGTGACACATGTTACAAGGACACGTGTCACTCACGTGACCCACACGTGTGGCATCACACGTGTGGAACCCTCTAGGCTCGATTAACTGGTTTAATCATTTTCAAGCCTCAACTCATGTAACCAAGTTGTTGTGTGTGACCCTCTAGGTTCTCAATTCAATTAGCAGTGACCCCAATTAATTAATTCACTAATTAATTAATCAGTCCACAGATTAAACGACCATAGTCTAGCAACAGGTGTTTAACCCCTAGCTGAATTGGAATGTTCGGATTCGACAGAACCTTTAAGTCATTGATTCATGTGAGATACAATCCTCCTACTTACTATCTCTCAACCAAGATCTAGGGCAAGGGAATAATCAGAACCCTAATAATCCGGTCTTAAAGCTAAGTGCATTTCATATCCATTTGATCTCAATCCAAGAAACCCTTTTCTTGATGTCTTGATCTACTGCCTTGGCCAAGGACTCCATATGGCATATGAATGACTTACACAATAAGAGATCACCTTGCAAATGCAAGTGTAGGTCCTTTATTGATTCTCATTCACTTTCATGAGTCACTTGTGCAGCCCCAGCATAAGCCTTGAATCAGTTGTCTAAGGCGACACCCTTTAAAGCTTATACCTAAGACTACAGAGTTAACTCATAAAGTGACAAGGAACCTCAAGTCTAAGGATCAATTAATCACATCAATGACTCGTGAGATATTTCCTAATCTGGAAGTTTCCATTTCCTGAAATAGAAACTTCCTTTCCCATTTAGGAATGTTCTCACACGGGGCACCTCAGTGAACTTACTTATTAAAGTAAGCACCCTCATGTATCACGCACGTATCAACTATACACTTTGCACCTCCATGAAACAAGGTGGTCCTTCTTAAGGGCGTGATCCCACAAGCAAGCCTTAGAGGAGTCAGGTTGACACTCCCACTGTCTGTAGGACTCATCGGCTTGGAGTATTTTACTAATCATGACTTATGTGATATAGGGCTCGTTTCATGAACCATTTCACCTAAATGGTAGAGTCCTAAAGTCATCAGGATTAGGGGAGTTCTCATACATGCACAACTAAAGTAAACGCATACCAAACAAGAGCATATAAAGAAGTGTTGCCTCAATTCGTTATTTTATTCAAAGATTGTCTATGATTACAATAAGGAAAAGCACAAAGCGGATATACAATCGGCTTTCTAGGGCACTATTCCTAACAGATAGAACTCCTTATTTAAGGTTTTGATGTCATTTTAGGAATGACCAGGTTATATAAGCATCAACATCAGACCCAACAAAAATTTTAAACTTAGTAGATTATATTGGGAAGTGATAACTACATTTAATCGGTTTATTGACTCTGGCTTGGGGGACACCTACCGATTAACTGTAGTCGCGTGTAGGCCTGTAAATGGACGGATATTATCCAGGCCCAGCTCCAGACCCAATAATTATCCATTATTTATGGTTGGATCCAGATCCTACCCAGACCCATTATAGACCCAATGGGTCTAAATGTATGGGTAAAAAGTATACCCACTCTATTTGGGCCTGGATTTGGGTCTACCCAATCAATTTTTTTTTCTATTATTATTATTATTATTATTATGTTAACCCATTTTTGTCTCGTTTCATCCGTTTTTCGACCTGTTCAATATATTTTGGGTCCGTTTCATCCATTTTTGGAATCGTTTGACCAATTTTGATCCCGTTTCACTCGTTTTTGATCCGCTCGACTTATTTTGGACTCGTTCAACCCGTTTTGGGCCAGTTTCACTCGTTTTTCGACCCGTTCGACTTATTTTGATCTCACTTGACTCGTTTTGGATTCGTTTCACCCGTTTTTAATCCGTTCAACCTATTTTAGACTCATTCGACCAGTTTTGGGTCCGTCTAACCCGTTTTTTGACTCGTTCGACCTATTTTGGACTCGTTTCACCTGTTTTTTTATCTGTTTGACCTATTTTGGACTCATTCGACCCGTTTTGGACCCATTTCACCCATTTTTTGACTCGTTCGACCCATTTTGGGCATGTTTCACCTGTTTTTTGATTGGTTTGACCTTTTTTGGACTAATTTCGCCAATTTTGGGCACTTTTCACCCATTGTTTAATACGTTTGACCCGTTTTGGTCCAGTTTCACCACGTATTTTTATCGATTCGACCTATTTTGGACTCATTTATTTTGTTTTTGACCCGTTTGATCTAGTTTTTGAGTTGTTCGACTAATTTTAGACTCGTTTGACATATTTTTGACCCGTTTCACCCATTTTTCAATTCGTTCGACCTATTTTGAACTCTTTCAATCCGTTTTTTGACCCGTTTGTCCCCATTTTAGATCCATGTGACCCATTTGGATCCGTTTCAACCATTTGAATTTTTTTACCCAGTTGGATCCATTTGGACCGTTTTACCCATTTTGTATCCATTTGATCCAAATGGATCTACTTGACCATTAAGAATCCATTTGGAAACAATTTAACCCCTTTAACCTAATTTAGAACCATTTCGACTGTTTTACCCAGTTGGATCCATTTGGACTGTTTTACCTAGTTGGATCAATTTGGACCGCTTTATCCATTTTGGATCCATTTGATCCAAATGGATCTATTTGACCTATCTGACCCGTTTGTCCTATTTTGGATCCATTTGACCCGTTTGACCCGTTAAGGATCCATTTGACCCATTTGGAATCAATTTAACCCGTTTAACCCAATTTAGATCCATTTGACTCATTTGGACCGTTTTACCCAATTGGATCCATTTGGACCGTTTTACCCATTTTAAATCAATTTTACCCATTTTTGATTTACTTGACCCATTTGGATCCGTTTAACCCATTAAGGATCCATTTAACCCATTTGTGATCAATTTAACCCGTTTATAACCCAATTTTGATCCATTTGAACTGTTTTATCCAGTTGGATCCATTTGGACCGTTTGACCTATTTTGGATCCATTTGATCCAAATGGATTTATTTGACCCATCTGGATCCATTTGATCCGTTTGACCCATTAAGGATCCATTTGACCAATTTGGAATCAATTTAACCCGTTTAACCCAATTTAGATCCATTTGACCCATTTGGACTGTTTTACCCAATTGGATCCATTTGGATCGTTTTACTCATTTTGAATCAATTTTACCCATTTTGGATTTACTTGACCCATTTGGATCCGTTTGACCCATTTTGAATCCATTTGACTCGTTTGACCCATTAACGATCCATTTGACCCATTCAGAATCAAGTTAACCCATTTAACCCATTTTAGATTCATTTGACCCATTTGAATTGTTTTATCCACTTGGATCCATTTGGACCGTTTTACCAATTTTGGATCCGTTTGATCAGCTTGACCCATTTTTTATCCATTTGAACTGTTTTACCCAATTGGGTCAAAATGGGTCGAATGGGTCCAAAATATATCGAATAGATCGAACAGGTTAAAAATGATTAAATGGGTCGAAAATAGGTTGAACGAGTCAAAAAATAATTAAAATGGGTTGAAAATAGGTAGAACGGGTCAAGAAATATAGGTCGAAAGGGTTCAAAACAGTTAAAATAAGTCTAAAATAGATTGAATGAGTAAAAACGGTTAAAAATGATCTAAAATAGGTTGAATGGGTCAAAACACGATTGAAATGGGTCGAAAAACAGTTTAAATGGGTCTAAAATATGTTGAATGGGTCGAAAAATAGTTAAATGGATCTAAAATAGGTCGAACAGGTAAAAAAAAGTTGAAATATGTCTAAAATAGGTTGAACGAGTAAAAAACAGTTGAAAATGATCTAAAATTACAATTTTCCCTCAGAATGTTTAAACAATTAAGCGTGCATTCTCATAGTTTTCTAATCAGAGTCTCGGACAATCCTAAATTATAAGACCAAAGGATGAGTTTAGTATCCGCCCCTTTAGTGTGTTTAATCACGATTTTCGAATCACATCCCACATTGATTTCTGGATATCTTCTCTCCCTTCAAACCTCTCTGTCGTATTGATTGAGGCCTGGCAAATTTTCATTGGAAAGCCCACTTTTCATTTGCCTTTCTCATCTCTAACAACTCCATCCTTCGTGATAGTTTTATTCGGTGATTATAAAAGCTCTTGTCCGTGTTTAACTTGACCCATTCCGATCTTGAATGTTGCCATTGCGAAGGTTTGAATTGTTGAATCGATCCTCTCACCTTCTTACTTTTCTACATCGATTGTATATATATCTTGATGGCATTAATTAAGGGTGAAATAAGTTGGTTCCCTCTTGCCTTGGGAAGTTCACTTGTTCCGTGTTTTCCGACTAGCCCAAATGCTAGCAATGAAACAAATTATTTCAACAAAAATGGTCGATTCTCGGCGAAGAGTGCTTATGATGTAGCTATGAAAGAGCCAAGAGGATAACAATATGCTTAGGATGGGACAACCTTCTGTGGTGGGCGACTGGAGGACCATATGGGGAATAAAAATTGCCCCGAAAATTAAGGTTTTCTTGTGGAGGATGTTAGCTAGGAGATATGGTGCCGTTGATGTGGCGTGTCCGTGTTACAGTGAATCCCCTGAAACACTCGAACATGTGATGCTGTCAGCGAGACAGATTTGGTTTTCCTTGGATTGTAGTTGGAAGATGGCGGGGTAATAGGGAAGATTGGGTTCGGATGGTGTTAGATAAGCTGTCCAACCAAGAAGGGGATAGCTTTGCGACATTTGCTTGGGCTCTTTGGCGCCAACTTAGCATTACAGCATGTTTTATTTGAAACTGACTGCTTCAACCTGTTGAGAAAGTTGGATTTCTCAAATGTTGGCACCGTTATTCAAGACATTCAAGAGATCATTCCGGCTACCTCTTTTTCGTTTGTTCGGAACAAATTATTTGAACAAGTCTGTAATCAAACAAGCTATTTCCGCCCACTCCTTATGTGTGTTATTTATTAAAATGTATGAGAAGAAAAAAGATAAAAAAAATTATATAAAAAAGAAAAAGAATTAAAGTAGATGACAGAAAAGAGAAATTAAGAAAAATAGTTGAAGTGATAAAAATAAATAAATGCAAGAAAATAAAACGGATAAAATTAAAACCGTTATTATCTGACTTTCTCTGGCTTAATATAGCAGTATAAGAAAAAAATAATCAATTAAATGTTTATTAAAAAAAAAAGAAGAAGTTGATAATCACTTTAATTTATAAAATTATTAGTTTATCTTAAAATATTTAAAATTATTTTTAGGTGTTATAATGTAAGCTATACTATTATGTTATTTTTAATTTTTTTTTAACGCACACACCCCAAATGGCCAGAGGGAGTGGCCAACCCCTGTTGGCATAATTTTGTATAAAATTATTTATAATCAACCAAACATAGAATTATTTTATATATACATTTATTTATAAATTTTAAGAAAGACAAAAAAATTATAGATTATTTAAAATTAAAAAAATTCTGATTGAAGTAAAGAAAAAAGATAAATAAATAAATAATATAAAAAATATATAAATTTTAGAGTTGTATTTACAACTAAAAAGGTTAATATAAGAATATTATTATCACAACAAAATTTTAAATAAATAAAAATAACGTATAATTTATAAATAAAATCGAAAAGCACGATTTAAGCCGTCTCTAAATTCTAGCATAATGCTCCTAAAACTAAGCAAAAGTTGTTTTTGGTGGATAAAAAAGAAGTATTTATCTCAAAACCGCTTAGTTTTAAAATTTGCAAACTCTTTCTTCACCTTTTCACCTTCAGGGCTTCAGCTTCAGCTTTTAGGTTCTGAAAATGGCGAAGGACCATCGTCTGATATCATTCGCTTCCAACACACTGAAGTCCGCCCCATCCTTTGCAGGTATGTCGTTTCTCCCTCTAATTCGAGTTTGTAAATTTCCCCCTTTTATCACTGGGTAACTTGCGTGAGGGTTTTCTCGGTTGATTTCATCGTTACCTTGCAGACATGGATTTTGTTTGTCTGTTAAGAGGGAGAAAGTAGGGGACTTTTGTTGCCATTAAAGTTTGATTTCTGATTTACCATTGTTATCTTTCGGGTTTTGCGTTCTTTAGGCATTTTGTTATGTACTTACATGTTTGTACCCGACCACTTTCAGGCTTAAACCGAGGGCAGACTAGTGGTGCTGGAAGACAACCTGGAGAAGACAATTACCAGGAACAATGTGATTTGGTTGAAGTTGTACAAAACCCTCCGCTACAAAACCAGGAAAACAGCAACGAAACTATGAGCGAAATGATGGATGTATTCCGGCAATTTGTGCAAGTTTGTCGGCAACAGGTACAAGATCATAGACTAGAAGAACAAGAAAGGGTGAAAGAGAGGAAGCACAATCGTTTTGAGCTTTTTCTGCGTTGTGATCCACCTAAATTCTATGGCGGAACTGATGCTACAAGGGCCGAAGCATGGATTACGGAAGTTAAGAAGATTTTCAGGGTTATGTGTTGTGATGAAGAGGAAGAAGTAGAGTATGCTGTTTTTCTCCTGCGAGGGGTAGCTTACAATTGGTGGAGACTTGTAGAGCAAAGTTGGAATGCGAACAATACGCCAGTGACCTGGACGAACTTTGTTAAGGAATTTAGAGATAGGTTTGTGCCTGTAGTTGTGAGATATTCTTGGGTAAGCGAGGTCATGATTCATGAATTTAACTCAAGGATCCAGAAGCGTATCTGAATATGACGCTGAGTTTACTCGTCTTGTTACGTTAGTACCTTGGATTGATGAAAGAGGAAAGGCTAATGGTTGAATGTTTCATCCAAGGTTTGCGGCCCGAAGTTCGATCATCTGCCGGCCTTTTAGCAGGTGACATTAAGGATTATAAGGAAGCTGTCCGTATAGCGATCAATTCTGAGGCAGTTGACAAAGAATGCGAAACTCGAAAAAGAAAAGCTCAAGCCCCACAGCCACTAACTGGAAAACGAAAAGGCAAAGCGAGAGCATATGCTTTCAAAGGATAAGAGGCGTCCGATCCCACAACTATAGTGGAAGGTACAATTCACATCATAAATACTTCTACACGAGCTTTTATATGATTCGGGGTTCTTTTATAATGCTCACCTCATAAACCAGTTGAAAGGCACACTAAAAACATTTACCTTCTCTAGCTTTGAGGTTAGTACGCGTATGGGCTCTAGCAACACTTGTCCTGTGAGAATAAATCTGAAGATTCCCTTTAAGGTTTTGATGTAATTTTAGGAATGAAGTGGTTATATCAACATCAACATGAGGCCCTACAAATATTTTCAACAAAGGAAATCATATCGCGATGTTATAACTTACTTTTTATCGTACTTTTTAACGGTGTATTGACTCGAGCACAGGGTACACTTTGTAGACAAGGAATTTTGTCTCTTTAATCGTATTGTGCGGTAATAAGTTTGGAGAGAAATTGTTTACTTCGCTCGTGCATATTTGGATTGTTTGGTTCCACATGTTTACATGTATTTGAAGAATAATATCATGTTTCTTTTCTATGTACTGAGATCTTTCATTGCATTTGCTTTATTTTTTAGTCTTTTTGTTAACATAGTTACTGGTAATTGGTATCACCGAGTCATTCTAACTTACAATCCTATTCCTACTGTGCCTCAGATTAGAGATCTTTGGGATGAACTTCATGCGAAGACTTTTACCGTTTAAGCTAGCGTTGTTTTGCTCGACTTTGGCCGTTTAAGCTAGTGTCGTTTTGTGATGTATTGCAATGCTTATATTACATGTGTTTTGTGATACATTGTAAATAGTAGTGTTCTATATCGTTAATTTCCACATCCTAGTTAGTTTATTCGATACGGGCATTTTTCAACCCCGATTGTTACCGGCTAAACTGGTCTGACCCCCTCTCCAATTTGGTTTCAAAATTAGGGAGAGGTAAACGAAACGAGTCCGTCCACAATCTAATAGAACTATGTTGTCTCTCCGGTTTGGTTTTCAAAATTAGTGAGGTAAACGAAACGAGCCCATTAAGTCTAACAGAACTATGGTCTCTTTTTATAATACTAAAATCATTTCTTTTTATTTTTTTTTTATGAACATCATGAAAAACTATAACGAATTCATCAAGCGTTATCATCCTAATCCATAAGTCCCAAACCCAAATAAAAATTGAGCAAAATGCATTTTTGATCCCATATCTACACTTGTTGGGAAAAATAAGTTGATCGTTTTATCGTCTTCTCTAATTTTCAAAATCTACACTTGTGGTGTCATGGACTCTTGATCATAATATTAACTTATATTTAATTTTAGTTTTTCTTTTATAGTTTTATTATGAATAAATTAATTTAAAATTTTGAGAAAAGATTTTATGGTCTTGAGAATATGTTAAAGATAAGTATATAACTGATATGTGTTTAATTTTGGATAACTATGGATTTGACAATAGGATAAAGATAATTGTGTTTAATTATAGGTCAAAGATAAATGTATTTAATTTTAAATAATTTAATTATGTTTAATTTTAAATAATTTAATGTTGATATTAGTTCTGTATAGTTAAAAGATTGTATTAATTTTAGTCTATCTTTTATTATGAAATAACTGTGTTAATTTTATTTTTTTATTATAAATAAATTATTTAGTTAAAAGATTGTGTGTAATTTGAATTTTTTTTTATTATGGATAACATTTATAATTAATTTGTTAACCATTGTTCAGTATTTTTATCTATACGACTATCATAATAGAATAGGTTAAATAATAGATAGAATATTATCGTTATAATATGTAAAGATTTGAGACACTTTTTTAGTACATTATTAATCAAATTAAAGTTTTAATTTATACTTTTTTATTTATATATGTCGAATAAAATAATATTTTTATTTTTAATAAAATAATATTTATTTTTAAAAAATATTATATATATATATATTTAATTTTCGCCCCCCCCACCTGAAATCCTGGATTCGTCCCTGATCGAGCTGCGAGAAGGAAAGTAGAGTGAGCTAAGGGCCGACTTGGGACTGTTGGAGTTGGACCCAATGTTGGCACTCCGACACTCAAGTCAGGTATCAATGTATTTGAGAGAGAGTCGAGTTGACTTGAAGTGCAATAAATGTGTTTACCTAATGATATTTATGAGGGAGTATTTATACATTGGGGGTTAATGATGACTTTTGGTATGGTTTGCAGGAGCATTTAATACCTTACAAGTACGTTACAGTATGAAAGTACAATTTGCATTTAATGTAGGGACTGACTGGAGGGTCCCACGTCCATATCCGACATCGACCATGACCTAGGACCTCGACCAAGGTCATTGCCTCGACCATCGGAGGGGACGGTCGAGGACAATTCGACTGACTGCTCTATACAGATTGGGCATCGACTAGGGGTCGACCTTTGCCACTGCGGCTCGAGTTGACCATTGTTTAGGTTGCCAGGTTATAACTGACTCACCTTACAGGTGTCGAATTCGTCAAAATAAATATAAACCTATTCACAACTAAACAACAGAGTATAGCGTAAACAGGGTCGAACCACAGAGATTGACTGAATTAATTCTAATAAATCACAGGAAAATCCACAAGAAACAACTAAGAAAAGGGGGGGCGGGGGGTTGAGTTTAACTATTCTACTAAAATAAAACTAAATAATGCAAATAGTTAAAATTATTAACTAAAAGACTATACAAAATTATCACACGAGACTTAGGGGAAAATATCAATAGAGAAGACAACACCTAACTAGAGATTCACGATTCAATTATCACATCGATCACAGACGCAAAGACAATTCCAATTTGTTCAAGTAGGTTAGCTATAACAGATAGAGACACTCGACTCCGCCTCGTTTTCACTTAAATTCTCGAATAGCCTAGAGACACTCGACAACTATTTTCCCTAATCCGTTTCACAACCCCTAGAGACACTCGACAGAATTTAATGAACAGACAACATTAAAATCTATGAAAACGCTAACCCGAATTAACCAAGTCACGACACGTACAAGGTTTAAACCCGATTATCAATTCCCTTAATGAGCTCAGAATTCTATCCCTAAAACCCTATCGTTAACGTGCCACAATTATCAATCAACTTTACATACACTTCAAGCATCATGAATGGCAATATGCAATTAAATCTACCTAGATGGTCGGGCTCTACCACTAAATAAATCAATCACAATAAACACGACGAACGGAGAATTGATAAATACTTGAATTAAATTGAAAACTAAAAACAATTAGGTCTCACGATGTTTAATTAAATCTAAAAATCCCTAACTAGATATTAACTAATTAGCTACTCATGAAATAAAAATCCATCAAAATATAAGAAGAATTCTTTAACATAAGTAAACTAAGTTGTCTAAAGAAGTAATTAAAAACAAGGCCAAAGCCTTCCTCCGAGAACTCCTCGAGTTGCTGCGTGTGTCCTCTCCCCAAAAGCTGCGTGAAAGTTGTTGTCCAAAGTGGCCTATATAAAGTCTCCTAAAGTGATGTAATTATATTGCCCTCCCATAGTTCCAATTGTATAGCAAAAGGCGTTTGTTTCCCACACTCCAAGTTTCTCAATAAATGGGCCTCTTCAACTTAATTCCAAGATCAATACGTGCAAGCCCACTCCAAAACTCAAGAGATGGACTTTTCTAAATTAATTTCCAAAAGCTTGCGCAAGCCTAATCCACCAAGAAATCAAGGCCCTTCAATTTCGTCTAAAGGGCTACGTGCATGCAAGCATATCCCATACATTCCTAATCCTTTGCATCTCATTTTAAATCAATTCACCAACTGCGCTGCATTTAATCTTCTCCCACGGCTAAGTTTAGGTATCAACGAGGGTCCGCCTTTTTGCATGAATTTCTTCGTAAAACGATCAAGTTTGCTCCAATTTCACCTTCAAGTCCCGAATCTACAATTAAAACAATAAAGTATTAATCCTTTCAAAATTAAATCCAATAAAAGCACTAAACGGGACAAAAATTCAATTATAAAGATGACAAAATAACGAGTTATCACGCATCAGATTTGGCCCACGTCAAATTGAGATCTTTCAGTTGAATCTCCCAGACCTTGTTGTATTCCTCCGATCTTTGGCTTAACTTCGCCAACATATTTGGGAGGTTATTTTCGGAATGTTTAAATACTTAATCATGCATTCTCATGGTTTTCTGATCGGTTTCGGACAATCCTCAATTATACTTAATGAATTACATTCCACCTTGATTTCAGGATATCTTCTCTCTCTTCAAATCTCTCTAAGCCCCATTATTTTTGCTGTATTAATAGAGGCCTGGCCAATTTTCATTGCAAAGCCCACTTTCCATTTGCCTTTGTCGTTCCTAACAACTCCATCCGTTGTGATAGTTTTTCGATGATTATAAAAGCTCTCGTCCGTGTTTAACTTGACTCATTCCGATCTTGGATGTTGCCAAGGCGTGAATTGTTGAATCGATCCTCTCACCTTCTTACTTTTCTACATCGATTGTATATCCAAAGCAAGTATATATATATCCTGATGGCATTAAGGGTGACATAAGTTGGTTCCTCTTGCCTTGGTAAGTTCACTTGTTCAGTGCTTCCCGACTAGCCAAATGCTAGCATTGAAACATTAAGGAAAAAAAAAGTTATATATAAAAAAAAAAAGAGAAAAAGAATTAAAGTCAGGTGAGAGAAAAGAAAAATTAAGAAAAAATGATTGAAGTGATAAAAATCAATAAATAAATAAAAGGAAAAAATACAAAAAAACAATAAAACGGATAAAATTAGAGCCATTATTATCTGAGCACAAAACTTCCTTCCTTCACATTGTTTCGCTGGTTCGAGCTACTTACTTTACCTTTATGGCTCGCTTTCTCTCGTTTAATATAGTAGTATAGATATTAATATTGCATTTGATTCACGCATGTTGTAACTTACAAAGTTCAATTTGCTAAGCAGATGAGCTTAATCGTTTACCTAGCAACTCTGCACACTAGATAAAAAATAAAGATTTTAATAGTGAATCATATTTGAGATTAGTTGTCTGCATAGTATTTTATGTGTTTGAATTTTTTTTAAATCAAATAAAAAAATCAAGAAAACCATTTGAGAACGGTCAGTGTTGACTCTTCCAAAAAAAAAAAAAAAAAAGAACCGTTAGTGTTGACTCTTCCAACACTAACGGTTTTTTTTTTAATCAAATAAAATTGAAACAAAATTAAAATGAAATGTAGAGTTATAGAAATAGCTTGAGAATGGTTAATGTTGTACGCGATTGGATTTCTTTTTTTAAACTCAAATAAAATAAAAAAAATTGAGAGTCAAAAAAACCAAACTTGGCCCTCAATATAAGGGGGGTTTTGAGAAAACTCCCCATGGGTTGAAAATTTTTGAGTTTGCTCCCCATTTTTAAATACATCGTTTGGGGTTTTAGATACACGATTCTGGGATTTAGATACATGATTTTTTTCCTTATATTTCAAATACATCATTTGGGGTTTTAGATACACGATTCTTGAGTTTTAATACATCATTTTTAAAAATAGGGAGCTAAAAGAAATTTGACTTGTCAATTGGGGAGTTTTCTCAAATTTCCCGTCAATATAATAGTATAAATAAACAAATCCCTACGTTCTTTCCTTTTAGATTCTACATTTTCTCTTTTAATATTATAAACCCCCAAACAAAATAATTTCTTAAAATTTTCGTTTTACCCGTACTAATTAAGCTTTTTTTTTTTACACATGCATACCCAAGCGGGGCTTCGAACCCGGAACCTTGCCTTCGAAAATGAACCCATTAACCGCTTGAACCAACCCCTGTTGGCCCGTACTAACTAAACTTGACATCTATGTTTTAAAACTCGGACCCGACCGGCCGGCCGCCTATCCGGTCCGGTTGACCCCATAAACCGGTCCTTATCTGGACCAGTGTGGCCCGCTGAGACCCGGTCAAAAACCGGTGGAAGGACCGGACCGAACCGCTTAGCGGGCCGATTGGGCCGAATTTTCGTTTTTTTTTTTTTTCCTTCAAAATTCCAAAATTAAATTGGGGACACTAAGCGATCGAACCCTGGACCCCTTGTGGGGAAGGGAATTGCACAACCAGTTGATCTATCTCCTTGTTGCACAAATTTATTGGCAATTTATTAATAATACTAATCTCAAATTATAAGCTTATTAAACATGTATATTGTAATTAAAAGTTGAATTCTAAGAAAATATTAAATTATTAATTATAATTATAAACATGAATAAAATAATGTGAAATATTTTATTTTTTACAATATATATTTATAAAATTATAAATATATGTGTAATAATTTTTTTTCCCCCTACAATAGAAAATATGATATTTGTTAAAATTATCTTTTATTTATATTGTTTAGATTTCTAATTTGAAATTTTATTAATACATATGTTGGTAGCTGTAATTTATTTATATATCCAGTTTCCTATATTATTTAATTTATTTTATTATTTTTAAATAATATTTATAATATTATATTATGAAATAATTATGACGTCATACCGGTTCGACCAGTGGTCGAACAGGTTGAACCAGTAAAACCAGTAACCAGTAAGGCTTTCGGTTCGACGTCCGGTCCGGGTTTTAAAACATAGCTTGACATTCTTGATAGAGTGGAACCCTAGTCAACAAGGTTTAAATTCAAACTAAACCAACTCCCCTAAATCGGAGGAGTATATATGGCATGGAATTCGGAATGTCATTTAGGTGGTGAGGGCGATCTTGCCCAATATATACTAGTAATTTTGGCACACTCATTGCGTGTGCAAATTATATATATATTTTTATATTTAAACTAATTTTTATATTAATATATATTTTATAAATATTTTTAATATAATTATTGAATTAATACAAAAATAACATAAAAGCATAAAATATCAAACAACACTATCTTTAAAAAAAATTTAAAAGAAAAGAAAAATAATTGAAATAAGGTGAGAGAAAAGAAAAGATAAGAAAATGCGAGAGAAGAAAACGGATAAAAGACTCTAAATTATCTCCCACTGTCCTCTTCACGTAAGCAGGACAACCCCAAATTCTTAAGTAAGAATAGCTAGGGATTTTACCATGCCACATTTCATAGGGCGTTTTAGGGACTGACTTAGAGGGAACTAAATTCAAAATCTTTGCTGCACTTTCTAGGGCATAACCCCAGAAACAAGGTGGTAAGTCAGTGAAACTCATCATGGAACGAACCATGTCGAGTAAGGTTCGATTCCTTCTCTCAGAAATTCCATTAAGCTGAGGAGTTCCCGGAGGAGTCCACTGAGAGATAATCCCATTATCTTTGAGATGATTAAGGAATTCTTCACTAAGATACTCGCCTCCTCGATCAGATCGAAGTGTTTTGATCTTGTGACCAGTTTGGTTCTCAACCTCCTTTTGAAATTCTAAGAATTTCTCAAAAGCTTCAGATTTATACTTCATTAAGTACACATAACCATATCGACTAAAGTCATCAGTAAAGGTTATGAAATACTGATGATTGTTTCTTGTGCTTACACTAAGCGGTCCACAAACATCAGTATGGATCAAATCCAAAACCTTAATGGCACGTTCCACAGTTCCTTTAAAAGGAACTTTGGACATTTTTCCTTTGATACAGGATTCGCAAGAAGTTAACTCCTTAAGATCATTTTCAGAGAATGATCCTAAAGTGTTTATCTTGCTAATTCTGTTCTTGGAAATGTGTCCTAATCTAGCGTGCCATAAGGGAGCTGAAACTTTGTCATCTCTCTTACGCTTCGTTTCTCGTTGTATATTCATAATATTGATATTCTGAGTTAGATAAAGTCCATTACTTAGAGTACCGATGTGAACGGAAGAGTTGTTCCGTTTGATAAAGTATTTACCATTCTTAATATAAGTTTCATAACCTTCACAATCTAATATTGGAACTGAAATTATATTACGAAGAATGCTCGGTACATAAAGGACTTTATTTAAGACTAACTCAAAACTACCTAAATCTAATCTAATTGTGCCTAAAGCTCGAGCTTCAACGTTTGAGCCATCGTCGATCTTCAAGACACATTCTCCTTCTTTGAGTTGTTGGACTTCACTTAGCATCTGTACAACATTACATATATGAGTTCCACAACCGGTATCAAGTACCCAAGAACTAGAATTAATAGAAAGATTTACTTCAACGAGAAAGATACCTTTCTTTAGAGTAGCCTTATACTCTGGGCAGTTTCTCCTCCAATGTCCCGCTTTGCCACAATGGAAGCAAACATCCTCTTTCTGATCACGCTTCTTCTTTTGGGCCTTCCCCTTCGAAACGCCACCAGTGGGCCTAAGGGGTTTCTTCTTCTTCTTTTGGGCTTTCTTGCCCTTACCTTTAGAAGGCCCAGAAGAGGAAGACGGAGCATTCACCATCAATACCTTATTGTCCTTCTTGATCATGCTTTCAGCAGTCACAAGCTGACTAATCAGCTCAGCTACAGTAGCACCAGTATGATTCATGTTGAAGTTAAGGACAAATGGGTTGAATGATGGTGGGAGCGAAGCTAGCAACAAATCCACTGAAAGCTCATCTTTCAGTGGCATGTCCATGGAGGCAAGTTTCTCAGTAAGGGTAAGAAACTTGAGTCCATATTCATGGACACTTGAACCTTCCCTCATTCTTAAGTGGAACAATTCCTTTGAAGTGTTATACCTTGTAACACGTTCATGAGGGCGGTAAAGTTGCTCTAAGTGGTCGTAAATCTCCCAAGCGAATTCCATGGCCTCATGTTGCCTTTGCAAGTCCGGAGACATGTTAGCCAACATAAGGCAACGGGCTTGGAGATTATCATCCTTCCACTTCTGAATCGCGTCCCGCTCGGCCCGAGTGGGAGCCTCCCCTTCGGGACTAGGCTCCCCTTCGAAGAGAGCATAAGTTCTCTTCTCAGAATCTAAAATGATTTTTAGATTCCTCAGCCAATCAGAATAGTTGGGACCAGTCAACTTGTTTGACTCAAGGATCGATACAAGAGGGTTTTTGGTTGCCATTTCAAAACACGTAGAGAATCACAGAATCTACGACCTAAATGGTAAAACAGAGAACTATGTGAGCATGCTAAATTATAACGATATACAAAAGATAAGGTCTTTAATCTAATGTAGCTCCCACTGTTTTTCAAAGATCTATAATTCCCAAAGATCTAAGAGGAACACGTTTCCCAATGGGTACTAAGATCCTAGGCATTTTACCTCGAACCCACGACTCGCGGACATTCTAAGTAAGAACCCTAGGTAGGTACAACTTACCAATTCTAACACCTTTAGAACTCTTAGTAATTGTTTTTGCATCACCTATCTTTCAATATAGACCCACGACTCGTGCGACATCCATATTTACTTAGGTGTTAAGCTAGACCCATCAATCATAAGATCATGACCAAAACTTAGTTCGAACGACCCACGACTCGTGGGCATCGCCCTTGCTAAAATTGACCATGAAATATTGATCATTTAAAATGATCAATTAGGTAACTAAGAACTAATAAGCTCCACTAGCTATCCCACGACTTGCGGACAATAACTAGCTTCACTTACTAAACTTAAAACCTATTGATGGAATGCTAGGAATTTAATTCAAAATTTGCATCTCGAATTAAATACCTATTTGTTCGAAATTAGCTTAATATTTAATGGGAATTTTCGAATCAACCGGAGAGTTGTCCGGTTCGACCTCACCAACATATATGTTATCCAATTTTATTAGTCTTGATTAATGCAAGTACACTTAAATGCATTTCAAACAAGCACATAAACAGATAACATGTCCTAGCATGATACTAACATGTAATGATCATGGGTTCTACCTATCTTATGCGTGATATGTGGGAGCCACTCCACAATCACAAGTTCTAACATACATGCCACATAAACAGTTTAAATCACATAAGGGAAAGCGGTAACAAAATACAAGCCCTATCTCTATTTCATATTTACAATTGAGATTCCCCTCCCTAACATTTTGAGGGGTCTTCACTTATGGCCTCCTTATTACTTGAATGTGGTCCATCTTACTCCATGGGTGCATTGTCTCCAAAATGAAAATAAAACCTCACCACCTATCTCTACTCTCAAATTACAATAAAAGGAAAAAGACATAAAGTAATAAGGCTCAATCTTCATATTGGCCTTAGACAATTATACGGGGCATACCCCGGCCTCAAAAACAGTAATATGGAAAGCCACATAATAAATCACATAACAGTACGCACATAAGTGAGGCTCCAACCTCAATTGAAAAACGCAATTATAGGGCTCCAACCCCAATTTAAACCATCCATGTGCATAAATTAAAACCATACATAAGTCTAAACACATGATCACCTAACATGCTTTTGCGAGAATTTAAATTTAGCCAATAAATTAAAATTCCCGTTTCAAGTCCTAATGACTTAAAACACGACTTGATGCGAGTCTTATTTATAAAAGTTTTCAATAAATCCCAAATTACCAAAACAAATAAAATTCCAATTAATTTCTGAAAATTAATAATATTATCAAAGATTGTATTTTCCCAAAATATAAACTGTTTCAATTTCTCAAAAATCCCAATTTTAAGTTTTATTCAAAAATTAAAATAAATATTCAAAAATAAAATTTTAAAATTAAAATAAAAAATTGGGACTGGATTGCACGAAACACGAAAAGCCGGATCACGAAAACGGGGCCCGCACACGAAAGAGCCGCACACATCGCGGCCGCGGCGCACGGTGCGCGGCCAAGGCCGCGCGAGTGCGTACGCTGCGCGCCGATGCGCGCAGCCTTCTCGGCTGAGTGGCAGGCGGGGATGGGCGGCCAGTCTCGGCCGCCCTGGGCGGGCGCGCGAAGGGCCTCCCACGCGGTTGTGGGAGGGTGCTGGGCAGGCGGGCGGCTGGCGCGCGAAGCCCACGCGGGCAACGCCTTCGCGGGCGGGTTTTCGCGTGTTCATCGTAATCCGGGTTTTGTTTCGTGTTTTCGTTCAAAAACAAAACCAATCCAAGAAATCCAAAAACAGTTTATACAGTTTCAAATCTAAAATAGTTTTTCAAAATTAAATTTTGTGAAAACCAATTTTCAGAAACTTTCAGGAAAAATTACAGTTTCGTAATTCAGGCTTTCTAAAGCAATTACAAATACTCAATCGCATCAAGCCTAAGAATTTCAACCAAATTCAGAATAATTGAGACGAATTAGAAACACGATTAACGAGGTGGCTCTGATACCACTTGTTGGAAAATACGAATCAGAAAGCAACGGAATTTAAAAAAATTTCCCAACAAAAGGACCTTGGACTCGCAATCGTGTAACCAAATTCGTAGAGATAGAAAACTTACTTTTCTTTTATTCTTTCTTGAAGCGTTTCAAGCCACCCAAGAACGCTCTTCTCGCGGCTTGATCCCCTCTCCTTGGTAAAGCTCGAATCTTCAAACTTCTAACTTGAAGCTCTCTAGAGATAGTCCACCAACTTGATCACAATCTAACTAGTAAGGATGCTAGTTCTCTAGTTAGTGTTTAGGCTTAACCTAGGGTTTATTTGATCTTGGAGAAAGGAAGGTGTTCAACACATGAACCAAAAGAATTGCCAATTAGCTCCTAGAGGAGCTCGAGCTCCCCTATTTATAAGAGGGGGAGTGGCCGAAATTCCTAGTCCTTAATGGGCTAGGATTTTGGTCTCTCTCTCTCCTATTACTTGATCATCAAGTAATTTTGACTTTGACTTTGAATTATAATTCAAATCAACTTTCAAGAGAGCTAAAAATATCCAAACTATTTTTGGATAATTTTATACTTTATTTATTTAAAATAAATAACTTATTTTTATCTTATTAATTAATTCATAATTAATTAACTAGATTATTTTCTCCAAAATAAGACTTTCTTTTTAATTCAAAATTAAACCAAAGTCTATTAAATAATTAACAAATTAATTATTTAATATATATATATATAATATATATATATATATATATATATATATATATATTCACGTGTGTGGCACGTGTCACTCACGTGACCCACACGTGTGGCTTCACACGTGTGGAACCCTCTTGGCCCGATTAACTCGTTTAATCATTTTCAAGCCTCAACTCATGTAACCAAGTTGTTGTGTGTGACCCTCTAGGTTCTCAATTCAATTAGCAGTGACCCTAATTAATTAATTAATCAGTCCACAGATTAAACGACCATAGTCTAGCAACAGGTGTTTAACCCCTAGCTGAATTGGAATGTTCGGATTCGACAGAACCTTTAAGTCATTGATTCATGTGAGATACAATCCTCATACTTACTATCTCTCAACCAAGATCTAGGGTAAGGGAATAATCAGAACCCTAATAATCCGGTCTTAAAGCTAAGTGCATTTCATATCCATTTGATCTCAATCCAAGAAACCCTTTTCTTGATGTCTTGATCTACTGCCTTGGCCAAGGACTCCATATGACATATGAATGACTTACACAATAAGAGATCACCTTGCAAATGCAAGTGTAGGTCCTTTCTTGATTCTCATTCACTTTCATGAATCACTTGTGCAGCCCCAGCATAAGCCTTGAATCAGTTGTCTAAGGCGACACCCTTTAAAGCTTATACCTAAGACTACAGAGTTAACTCATAAAGTGACAAGGAACCTCAAGTCTTAAGGATCAATTAATCACATCAATGACTCGTGAGATATTTCATAATCTGGAAGTTTCTATTTCCTGAAATAGAAGCTTCCTTTCCCATTTAGGAATGTTCTCACACGGGGCACCTCAGTGAACTTACTTATTAAAGTAAGCACCCTCATGTATCACGCACGTATCAACTATACACTTTGCACCTCCATGAAATAAGGTGGTCCTTCTTAAGGGCGTGATCCCACAAGCAAACCTTAGAGGAGTCAGATTGACACTCCCACTGTCTGTAGGACTCATCGGCTTGGAGTATTTTACTAATCGTGACTTATGTGATATAGGGCTCGTTTCATGAACCATTTCACCTAAATGGTAGAGTCCTAAAGTCATCAGGATTAGGGGAGTTCTCATACATGCACAGCTAAAGTAAACGCATACCAAACAAGAGCATATAAAGAAATGTTGCCTCAATTCGTTATTTCATATAAAGATTGTCTGTGATTACAATAAGGAAAAGCACAAAGCGGATATACAATCGGCTTTCTAGGGCACTATTCCTAACATATATATTATATCATGTAATATTTTATATAATATATATATTTTATCAAATTCTAATTTCTAATTTTACCCTTCAGACTTTCAGATTTCAATTTCGCAAATCACAGAGACGCTAATTTTGTTTCTCTCTCAATTTCTAAAATCTTACCAAGAGAAGAGGTTTAAGAAGTTTCATCATCATATAGCCTCATCTTCTCTCTTCACTTTAAAGAATCAAGATTTGATTCTTTTCAACCCTTTTCACTTCTTCACAGTTGAACCCACCTCCAGCCAACTGTTGTGCCAACGCCAACTACAGACTTTGAGGAATGAGAAGTGCTTTAATTTTTAGCGCTAATTTAATATGAAGCAGACTGTAGTAGCCCATAAAATGATGAAAACTACTATTTAATTATTTGTTGCATTACAAGGCATAAGGAAAGCCCAGGCCCAACGCCCCAACCCATAATAGAATAATTTAAAAAAAAAAACAGAAATGTAAGCCGGGCTCCCCGAGCCCGACCCGATTCCCGAACTCCCCGACAGGTCGGGTACCCAACGTTTTCGGGACGGGCTCGGGCACCCAATTTTTCGTCCCGATCCCGAACTCCCTGAATCCCGAACTCACCATCCCGTGCCTACCCCTACCTACCACCATCCAGTCGGCTATTGGGCGGGGGTCGATCATCCCTCATATCACCCCTCTCAATATTTCCCACCACCAACTCCGGTTGAGAAAGACACTCGAAGACCAGCCCGTGAACGGCTCTCCATCCGAGCAGACAACGAAGCCAACTCTCGAGCCCCAGTAAATACCAACAAACGTAACGCTGATAACCTCGAGAATCCAGAAGATTCTAGATAAAGAAGCCACCATACCAATTCTCGAAGGAGGAATAACAGTCCTCGGTGATCTGACACTCGAAGAGAATAGGAGAGTCGTCATAGCAACGTCTCCCATAGAGGATCTAGTGGCGTGTTTGATCGATTGGGCCAAAATGGCCGACCCAACCAAATACGAAGATTCAATCGAGGACTTATTGTGGGATGAGATGAACTTAGGAATCCTTGACAAGATTCCCAGAGGTATGATGAAGGCCAAGGCTCTCACAGCCGATCTATTTCCCCTCGACATACACAGTCGGGGCAAAATCAAGATAGACCTTGGCGATACCGCAGTGATCGGGAAGCTCAATCTCCGTTCTGCGATGAAATCATCGAGACCACGACAGAGGAAAAGATCCCTACAGGGTTGCCCACATATAATGGCTCGACTGATCCAAAGAAACACGTGTCTAGACTCGAGATGCAGCTCAGCATGTTCAGGCACTCCCCTAACATTTGGGCCAAGATCTTTGTCACTACACTCAATGGACCTGCTAAAGATTGGTTCTCGAGGCTTCCGCCTCGATCCATCCCGTCCTATAAAGTCTTGGTCAAGAATTTCGTCGCTTATTTCTCTTCGATGAAAGGCGATAAGCTTCTCTCGACCTATCTCTAAACCATAAAATAAGGGGTGAACAAGTCTCTTCGAGACTTCTTCACTCGATTTTCACAATCTGTCATCAACACTGATGAGCCCAGTATTGACCTGCTTATCCCCATAATCCATCAGGCTTTGATCAGCAACAATTGGGCTCGATATATAGTCCTTCAAAAGCTAAAAAACTTGTCCAGAATCCAAGCTACTGCATGTGATTGGATGCAGCTCGAGAAATTGGAAAGTTCCCGACTCAGTCCCACACGTAACAAGAGGAAAGATTCAGGTCGATTCACTAAGTCTAAAGGTCATCCCAAAGTCAACACGCCCCTCGGTCAAACTCCACGAAAGCATTATATAAGTTCACACGACCGATCGATGAAATCTACAATGTCATCAACCTGAAACTCCTCAAAAAGCCAAAACCGATGAGGGAGACACCCAAGAGTCGAGAGAGTAACAGGTTTTGTAACTTCCATCAGTAGAAATGCCACAGTACCTTTGAATGCAATGCCCTACGCGAAGAAATCAAAAGACTTATCAAAGACGGACACTTGCTCGAGTTTGTAAGAAAGATCGATAACAACGCTCACAACCGAGAAAACAACGGGAAGTCACCCGCTCGACAACGACAGGCCAAACCCCCGACAAAACTTGATCCACATAATCAACCCTGCCTCGATCGCATTGACATGATCGTTGGTGGACTCTCGGGTGGTGACTCGAAGATAGCTAGGAAGAAAACCCGGATAGAAGCATCTCGGAGTTTCTCTATCCGGGTTTTCTTCGGTTCAAGAGAAGTGATGAATGTCCGACCTATAGAGTCTTGGCGTGAAGAGGAAGTTGTATTTAGTGAGAATGATATAACTGATGTACCCCATCACTCGAGCGACGTTACGCTCGATGTGGCTAACTTTGTTGTATATCGAACTTTAATCGATAATTGAAGCTCTAGCAATATTATCGTCTACTCCATTCCTGTGCGAATGTATTTACATGATAAATTGCTACTCGATCCTATACGAACTCCTCTTACAGGTTTTGGCGAAGCCGAAGTCCACACATAAGGAAGCTTTTGACCAGTAACCTCAATGGGTACACTACCCAGACGAGCCACTTGAGAGATCAAATACCTTGTTGTTGATATGCCCTCTGCCTATAACATCATTTTTTGTCGACCAAGACTGATCGAGTTTCGAGCCATCATCTCTAATTACCATCAGATGGTAAAGTTACCTATTCCAGCAGGAATCGGCGAGATACGGTGCGATATCCCAACATATTGGACATATTATTCCATTTCAATGGAAAAGGTTAAGCAGCCTAACGGAAAGTAGGTCCCCATCCTTATCACCGACCCTATGATCGAAGATGAACTCGAACATCCCGAAGTAGTCGACCTTGAAAATTCCAAAAAGATATACTCATCGCACTACAAAAAAAAATAGCCGAATTCCGACGGGAAAAAACAGACGGAATTCCAATGGCTTTTCCAGTCATTGGAATTCCTTCGGAAAATTTGGCGGACAATTAAAAAAAATTGCGCTAAAAATTCCAACGGAACTCCGTTGGGTTTCCGTTGGAATTCCGTCAGAAATTTTGGCGCAATTCTAAAAAAAATTGAGCCAAAAAAACCGACGGGATTTTCCCGTCGGTGTTCCGCTGGAATTTCAATTAAATGAAAATTCCAACGGGAATAACCTGTCGGTTTTTTTATTCCTCAATTAAAAAAAACCGATGGGATTTTCCCGTTGGTTTTCCGTTGGAATTTCAATTAAATAAAAAAAACCGACGGGAACACATATTGATGAGGCCTAAAAACACTCTCAAATCAGAGCCGTCCACGTGTCAGCATATCGCTAACCAAGTCTCAGGCGCTCGCCTTAATGGGCTCGTGGGCTTTCCCAGCCCACTCGTTTGTAAGCCAGGATGGACCGTCAAGCATCGAATGACTACTCCGGTAAAGGTCCAGAACCCACGAGTCTGGCGCTCGCATATGGGCCCTCAGGGTTACCCATCACGGGGAAGCACCCACATGAGGGCCCCATGATTGACGCTCGGGATATTGCCGCTCAAAGGTCATCTATAGTGAGGAGCCCATCTGTGGACTTTCCGAGCGTCATCAACGCTCGGGAATGAGCCTGTCCCTCATGCGATGGATTCTCACCTTCAGAAGGAGATATTATTCCCTCATCCCACATGACCCTCGTCAACAACCTCTGACACAAAGGTACAGTGCACAGTGCACCTGACACGCCGTCTCCTTTTCGGGAATGTCATACTCATCCCACCAAAGGCTGACACGTGTTAGGGCAACACAAGGTTTGGGACCACACGGTCAATTTACCCATTTACCCCCATCCCTAACATATAAATAGGAGAGAACCCATGCATTCTCCCCCAAGTGATCATCTGCATAAAAACCATACACATCGTTCTGGGCATTTTCCACTGAACTCTTCAAGCTTTCACTCGCCACAGTAGCACTACCTTAATAGCTTGCATTTTGGGTGTTATCCTAGCTGGAAGAACCCACGCTCAAAAGGAAACCCAGATCCTGAGGCTCTCACGCCTGTGATGGTCTTTCCCCTTTCATACAAATTCTAAAGTGTTGTTGCATTAGGAAACTCAGATTTCAGCACCATCATTTTTGGCGCCGTCTGTGGGAAACCATCACCGCCATCTTTGGTATTGCCAGTTTCTTCCTCTAGAAGCTAGTTGAAAAGTAACACCCAAATCTTGAGTCATGGTAACTGCGACGAGATCTGGAAGAGTTGGAGAGAAAGGCGCTCTTCCCCCCGCTAACGAGGAGAACGCAGAAAGTAACATTCCCGCGGGAGAAGCAAACCTCCCGACGGCCGGGAACGGGGAAGAGAACACAGGGCCGGCGGGGATAACTCTCCCGCTAGGCGGGAATGCCACGGGAGGACCTAGCACCGTCATCCCGCCTGCAGCTCACACCACCCATGCTTCCTATCCATACTCCGGGATGTATCCCATGGCCATGCCACCTCCAGGGTACCCGTTCATGCAGCCAGGATTGATGCCCGGAATGATGCCGGCGATCCCGCCTTACCAGGTGGGGACTCTGAATCTCCCCACGTCGTTACCTAGGGAGATACAAGGGGTGGAGATGCCCCAAGTTACAGCCCAGCAACTCCAGGCGCTGTATGCACAGTGCGAGAGCCAGGCTGTTCAGAATGCCTGGGAGCATTTCATGGCCGCTTACTTCCCCTCGCAGGCGGGCGCTCGCCTGGCCCCACCACTTGGCGGGCTCCCGGCGCATCCTTTAACGATGGCCCAAAATGCGCTAAGGGCATAGCAGCTTCCCCAACCACCCAATCAAGAGAATGAAGCCCCACCGAGGGTCCAGCAAGAACGGCCAGTTGTGGGAGATGAGAGGGCCCCTAGAAATGAGGTGGCCGTAGATAATGAAGAGGTCCAATCAAGGGCCACAAGGAGGGCAAACCGCAGAAATGGCGGTGACCCTCAACTAGCAGCTGTACAAGACCAAATTCGAGGGCTCCAAAACGTGGTAGAGCAGCTCTCTCGAGCACGGTCTCACGCCCCCCGTGAGGGGGACGAGAGGTCCAAGGCCAGGGACGCTCGGCGACCACGCAGCCCCATTTCCCACCGAAGAAGAGAGGCTAGTTATGAAGATCCCGACGAGCGGGATTACAGGATCATGGCGGGCGATTCCCCCCTCGTCGAGGAAGTTCTGATGACCCGTGCAGGGAAGGGTAAAATTCCCTCGTCAATCAACAGGTATGATGGAACTACGGATCCAGCCGAGCATCTGGACCATTTCGTGCACCTAATGCACCTATATGACCATCCGGACAACTACTGGGCCAAAGTGTTTGTCACTTCCCTCACTGGAATGGCCCAAGAGTGGTACAAAAAGCTCCCCCCGCGCTCAATCCGAGGGTATTATGACTTGACGGATGCTTTTGTCAGCCACTTCAATTCGCTGAAAGCACCGGCCCCGGCCGCGACTGCTCTTTATAGCCTGGTCCAAGGGCCGAACGAGACCCTCCGATCCTTCATGGGGAGGTTCAACAAAGAGATTTTGCTAGTAGAAAAGCCCTCGATGGACTTTTTGAGGCACGTGCTGTTCGGTGCCATCAACATGAAGCATTACGTCAGCAAAGAATTTGTGGAGGAAGTGGCCAAGAAGAAGCCACGTTCGTTGATGGAGATTAGAGAAATCGCAGATTCTTTCTTTACCCTCGAAGATATGTATATAGCGAGGGAGCAGAAGATGGCAAATGCCCCTCGCCCCATCAGAAACCACGAGGACAAAGTGGAGCCCCACCGAAGTCACCGCCGCAGCCCAATACCCGCTCGTCGTCATTCCTCTCCCCCGCGGAGGCTCGAACGTGTCCCCCTCAATCGCCCAATTGCCGAAGTTTATTCCCTGGCGGACCAGAAGTTGTTCAAAAGGCCGCCCAAGCTAAGAGAGACCGAGGCTCAAAAGCGCTCGGGGAAGTATTGTGCTTTCCATAAGCAGAAGGGGCATGACACTAACGAATGCCGTCACCTGGAGAAGGAGATTCAGCGGCTGATTGCTGGGGGGCACCTCAAAGAGTTTGTAAAAGTACTGGAAGGGTACGACGAACATTGCGCAGGACGGGCGCTCGAAAGGAGAAGAAGCCGCTCACGTTCCCGTAGTCCTCGTCGCCCGCGCCCTAAAACCAGCGAGCGCAACAAAGGGAAAGGGGTAGACATGGAGAATCAGCCCTTTGCGGTCATTCACATGATCGCTGGAGGGCCCTCGGGAGGCGATTCCAATGCTTCTCGCCGCCGCCATGTACGGAGTTATAACCAGAGCCCGTCACTCCCTCGCCCAGTGCTCTCCGTGGACAGCTCGTCACGCTCGAAGGAGGATGATGTCATAGGGTTCACAGAGAAAGATCTTGATCATATTGTAACGCCCCATGGGACGGGAAAAACCTCTGACTGTCCCATGGTGGTTAGTTTAGACGTTCATAACCACACTGTAAAGAGGGTTTTATTTGATAGTGGAAGCTCTGTGAATGTTCTCCCGTACTCAACGTTTCAACAAATGAACATAACAAACATCCCCCTCGAACCTCTCAGAACTGCCCTTGTGGGATTTGGAGGTTCCGAAATCGTCCCTCACGGACAGATTCGCTTGGCCACCTCTTTTGGTCGTGCCCCACAGCGAAAAACATTGAGCGTCCTCTACACCGTTGTTGAGGTGGATCTCCCTTACAATATCATCATTGGGCGCCCAGCCCTCGTGGATTTCAAGGCCGTAATTTCCACCTATCATCAAAAAGTCAAGTTTCCAACACCCGAGGGTACCGGGGAAATTTTGTGTAACGTCAAAGAAGCTTGGGAGTGCTACATACTTTCGCTTCGCAGCCACAAGCCCAAGCAGTCCATTCAAGTTGGGTCTACTAAGAAGTCCGTGGACTTCCCCGAGTTAAATGAAGATGGCCCCGAGCGCAAAAGAGCCAAGCTGTACAGGAAGAAGAACAAAAAGAGGACCCCTGGAGAAGTTCAGTGTTCAGAGAATAGGCCCCTGGGGGCCGTCGAGGGCTCATCTTCGGAAAACGAGCGTGAGAAGTCCGATGGTATGCTCACCGGAAAAAAACGAGCGTTAGAAGCCCCAAGGCCGGAGGCTCGAATTGAGCCCACTGAGGAGTTTTTGACAGTTGAATTGGAGCCCGGAAACCCGGATAAAACCACCCAGATTGGCTCAGGCCTGGATGGGCCCTCGCAAGTTTTGATGATCGAATTCTTGCGGGAGAACCTAGACGTTTTTGCGTGGAAAGCTTCTGATCTCACCGGAATAGATCCGGGCATCATTGTCCACAGACTAAACGTGGATCCGGCCTTCAAGCCCATCAAACAGAAGAAGAGGGACGTTCACGGTTTTAGGAAACGGGTCATCGAAGAAGAGGTTGGTAAGTTGCTTGATGCTCAGTACATTGAGGAAATCTTGTACCCAGAATGGCTGTGCAATGTGGTGCTCGTCCCAAAGAGCGCCAATAAATGGCGTATGTGCAATGACTTCACTGATCTCAACAAAGCGTGTCCCAAAGACCATTACCCACTACCGAGGATCGATCAGTTGGTGGATTCTACAGCCGGGTGTGAACTCATGAGTATGATGGACGCTTTTCAGGGATATTATCAAATCTTTATGGCGCCTGAAGATCGCCCTAAAACTGCGTTTGTTGTGCATCTGGGTGTTTATTGTTTCAAAGTTATGCCATTTGGGCTCAAAAACGCGGGAGCAACCTATCAGCGGCTCGTCAACAGAATGTTCGAGCACGAAATTGGAAAATCTATGGAGGTATATGTGGACGATATGATAGTCAAGAGTGAGCGCCAACGCTCCCATCTGGAGGATCTCAAGCAGACTTTCGACATCCTTCGTCGTTACGGGATGAAGTTGAACCCATCAAAATGCACCTTTGGCGTTCGAGGCGGAAAATTCTTGGGATACATGGTCAGTCAACGCGGCATAGAGGCAAACCCCGAGAAGATTAGAGCAATCTTGGACATACCCTCCCCTCGCAATCTGAGAGAGGTCCAGGTGCTCGTAGGGAAGATCATTTCGTTAAATAGGTTCATTTCCCGCTCAGCGGACCGGAATCTCCCCTTCTTTAAAGTCTTGCGCAACGCTCGCAATTTCGCCTGGAACGAGGATTGCGAAAAGGCCTTGCAAAGCATGAAACAGTACTTGTCGAGCGCGCCTTTGTTGACCAAGCCAATCCCAGGGGAGAGCTTGTTTATCTATCTATCAGTTTCTTTGGAAGCCACGAGCGCTGTCCTCGTAGCAATCCGCGAGCGTAAGCATATGCCGGTGTATTACCTGAGCAAGACTCTACAGGGGGCAGAGAAAAGGTACATGGAAATTGAAAAGTTTGCCTTTGCGCTCGTTAACGCATCACGAAGGTTGAGGCCATATTTTCAGGCTCACTCTATCACAGTGCTTACAGATCAACCACTCAAACAAGTGCTATCTAAGCCGGATGTTTCGGGAAGGTTAATTAAATGGGCAATTGAGCTGAGTCAGTTTGATATTTCTTTCGAGCCCCGTACAGCCATACAGGCTCAGGTAGTGGCCGATTTGTTGGTTGAACGCTTCAATCTGGAGACTGCGCCATTGGCGGTTGAGGGTTTATGGCTTTTGCATACTGATGGCTCCTCGACCTCACAAGGGGGGGGAGCCGGAGTAACCCTCAGGGATCCCCTTGGGGCGGAAGTCGACTACGCAATCAAGCTGTCGTTTCAAGTCACCAACAACGAAGCTGAGTATGAGGCCCTCATCCAAGGGCTCAGGATTGCGCTCCAAAATGGGGCCACTCGTGTCACAGCATACGTTGATTCGCAGTTGATCGCGAGTCAAATTGACGGTAGTTATGAGGCTCGAGAAGCCACCATGGCACAGTACTTGTCGAGCGCCAAGAAAGAGATAGCCAAGTTCAAGGAATTCCATCTTTTGCAGATTCCGAGGGCGGAAAACGAACATGCTGACGCTCTATCGAAGTTTGCGTCTGCCTTGGATGGCAGTAGCGAATGCGCTGTTACATTTCTGAGAACGGAGGAGCCACTGATAAGTAAAGGCGAACCTTCAAGAGAAGTGCACATGATTGACCCATCCGAGCCTTGTTGGCTTGATGAAATTGTCAGATTCCTCCAGGACGGAACTTGCCCGAGCGACAAAGTTGAGGCTCGGAAGATCAAATGTAAAGCCCCTCGCTTCTCATTAGATGCCGAGGGGCGGTTATTCAAGCGATCCTTCCTAGGACCACCGTTGAGATGTTTGAGACCCTCGCAGGCTAAAGAAGTTTTAGAGCATGTACATAATGGGAGTTGTGGGAACCACTCAGGCGGACGAATCTTGGCAAAGAAAATCTTAAGGAGTGGATTCTATTGGCCCTCAGTATTGCAGGATGCCATTAAATATTCCAAGAAATGTCCCAAGTGCCAGTTCCACTCCAACACTCCCCAGCTGCCGGCAGCTCAAATGATTCCTATTGATGTTTCCTGGCCTTTTGATCAATGGGGCATTGATATTGTGGGGCCTCTCCCAATGGCGGTCGGGCAAAAGAAGTTCGTAATACTTGCCGTGGATTATTTCACCAAGTGGGCTGAGGCAGAAGCGGTCGCTAAGATAACGTTCAAAGCTGTGAGGGATTTTATTTGGAAAAATATCATCTGCAGATACGGCATCCCGAGGGTGCTCATCTCGGATAACGGTTCCCAGTTTATCGCTGCGGACACGCGGGATTGGTGCTATGAATTAGGGATCGAACAACGATTCACTTCCGTGGGTCATCCTCAAGCCAATGGTCAAGCAGAAGTGACCAACCGGACCATACTCCAGCATCTGAAAACGATGCTCGAGAGTAAGAAGGGAGAATGGGCTGAGGAACTTCAGGGAGCCCTATGGGCGTACCGTACTACTCCGCGAGCGGCAACGGGGGAAACCCCTTATTCCCTCGTGTACGGCTCCGAGGCCATGATACCTGCGGAAATTGCTCAAGAATCCGCACGCGTTGCCTATTTTGAGCCTGCGGCCAACGAGGCCAATCGGACGCTCGAGTTAGATTTGCTGGATGAGAAGAGGAATGCCGCTTGGGCGCGTATTCACAAATACAAAGCAACCGTCGCTCGCCAGTACAATAAACGTGTTAAAGAAAGGACTTTCCAGCTAGGGGACTTGGTCCTCAAAAAAGTTGAAGTCTCCAAACACGTAGGTAAGTTGGACCCTAATTGGGAGGGCCCCTTCAAAGTCATTCAAGTACGGGCAAATAACACCTACTTGCTAGAAACTTTGCAAGGCGAGCGTCTCCCTAGGCCATGGAATGCATGTAACCTTAGAAGGTTCTATGTGTAAACTTCAACCTCTTTGTAATGGCCCGTTCGCGGCATGAAAAACTTTTCTTTGATGGAAAGCGCGTTGTAATCATTTCCGAAAGTGCATCTATATAACAGTAAGTATTTAATTCTTCGTTTTTATTATTTACTTGCTTTCTTATCTGATCTGATGATTCGAGCGGCAAGAGGCTTGCTCCGTGTTGAGCATCTTCCACGTCGACAAAGCCTACGTGATACCTCAATCATACCAAAGTTACACTGTCCAGGTGTTGATAACCGTCCACCTTTAACAGTTTGAACGATTTGAAAGAATTGGCCCTAAAAATGAGCGCGTCCGACAACGGGGAGCCCAACGCTCAACTTACGCCAGCTGAGTGTTCATCGCTCCAGCTCGTGCATGTAAGAACCCCCTGTGACCCTCATCCAATTGGGTAAAAGTACGCTCGTAAATAGTGGATGCCACTAACACTACGAATACGCTCGTTTTTACCCCTACTAAGCCAATCTTACAGGGATTTCCTAAGTTCAAATTCAAGCCTTAAGGAGAATACAGCGAGGGAATATTCATAAGGATCACCCTCGCGCCTGTGTTTCCTCAAAGGTTTTCCAAGTCCAAATACACAGTTCGTTTCTACTGTGGCCAGGGAACCCTCCTAAGGGTCACCCTCGCGCCCATACTTGCAATAAGCCAACCGCCCGACGTCGCGAGCATCTAAGCTTAATATGCATGGTGATAAGTGTCAGAGGACCGTCGTAAAAGACGCCCTGGCCTACTTACACACTAATCGCAAACACTCAAACAGAAGATTACGACATGAAAGCGGCAAAGTTAAACAAGTTAACATCATTCACCATCCAAGAGCAAAGGACAAAAACATTCAAA
The DNA here is from genome assembly GCA_037501455.1 of Lantana camara. Lineage (NCBI taxonomy): Eukaryota > Viridiplantae > Streptophyta > Magnoliopsida > Lamiales > Verbenaceae > Lantana > Lantana camara. The sequence continues at coordinate 18,907,479 of CM074855.1, read as the reverse complement.
CATCAAAGCAGTAGAGAAAGAACGCTAAAGTATGAAAAGAAACTCAAAATGATAAAGAAATAACAGGAAGGTTAAGTACGAGCATAAGTCGTTCATAAGTAATGGCAAAGGACTTAAAACAACAAGGGATCAGTATAGAGAGCTTCATTGGGCCGGAGCGTCGGGTTCAGGAGGGGCTGTTGCAAGGGGAACCGGGGCCAACACATTAGCGTCAGAAGTATGGGCCTCGCCGGGTTCATCCGCATCAGCTACGTCCATAAGGGTGCCCTCGTCTTCTATCAGGAGAGGCTCAGGATCCACCCTGTTAGCAGCAATAAACTCCCTTTGGAGTGTCTCTACCAACTCCTGATACTCAGGCTCCGCCAGATTATCCGTGGGATCCTCCTCTTGGACCATTGGCTCGCAATTTTCATCAAGATCCATACGCAGCCGAGCGTCTGATCGAGCGCTTTCCGGGGCCAGTCCCAACTTCACCATTTGCCCGATCGCTTTATGGAAGAAGCGACGAGCGTTGTCAAAGCACTGGATATTGGCCGCAAACACAAAGGCCTTGGAGCGCACGAATTTTTTCACCGCCTCCCAGGATACCTTCGCCTCCAATCCCTGTACTTTGCCTTGCAAGTCAGCAAGGGCTTGGTTGGCCGCCTCGTTCTGGCGAGTACTTTCCGCCAGCTGCTCACCCAGCTCTCGATTCTGTTGCTTCAGCTGGCTCTCCCTCAACTTCAACTCCTTGTGACGCTCATCAAGAGTAAGATAGGCCTCGTCCGTCTTCCGAAGGTTCTCCCTTGCCTGATCCAAATCACGGCGGGCTGTAGTCAGTTGAGCGTGGAGGTTGTTGTAATCCTCTTGCAATTGGACCGGGTCAGAGACGCGCAGCAGTTTCTTGTACTTGGCCTTGTGACTGGAGTATGCTTGCGCTCGACCCTGCAAATTCTTCAGTCTCGGGATTACCTCCTGGGAAACAATAAACGAGGGTCATAATCCGAGCGTGGAAAAGGAAAGGAAAATTCGGTAATGGGGAGTACAGACTTACCGTCAGAAGCGCATGGCAGGCATCATCCGCGACCCGAGCGGCGTCATGCTCGTTCAATTTGTCATGGTCGGCAGAAAATTGAAGCTTTCCGACGATATCGGAGACCATGTTAACAGAGAAGGCGCTCTTTTTCAGAAGGACGGGACCGTCCTTCCTTTGGCGCTTGAACCGAGCGTCACCTCGGCAACCAATCTTCCAAAATTCTTCATCTTCAGACGATGAAGTGTCGCTGCCCTCGCCCCGGTGGCCCACGACCACCTCTTTCCCCTTGCCGGAAATAGGGAGGGAATCCGGCATTCTTTTTCTCTTGCCCGGACGATCAGCCCGAAGGGTTTCATGGATACGGACAGGTTCCCCCGAGCGGTTCCGGGACCCGCTGGAACTAAGTGAGATTGGGCCTGCGGGGGCCGCCGGCGGAGGAGTGGCCTCGTGGGTACTCTCCAGCGTTAGATCCTCGATCGGGCCCCTTGGAGGAACCTCATTTCCTGTGCCCCCACGAGCATCGCCTTGTCCCCGGCCCGCTGCTCGGCGGTTTACCCTCGCCCTCGGAGGGCGGTTCTGCTGCGGTTGCGGCTGTTGAGGGTCAACTGCGGGTCCTTGGGCACCCAGCATACGGGATAAGGCCTCAGCATTCATACCTTGTGATAGAATTTGGATGCCTGCAAGCAAAAGGAAACGAGCGTCAGAAGACTGATTATCTGAATCACATAAACAAGGAAACAACGATAACGTTAAGTCAGAAAACTATTCTAAAGGTTAGAGATGTTAGTTCCTAGAATCTGACCGTCGAGGGCCATGATGTCAGTTGGGGGATTGAGTATCATATCCGGGGGGCAAGATAATCCGTAGCGGAACAATATCTTTTCGTTCTTCACCAGTGTCTCCGCCTTAATCCACTTCTTTTCAGCCCTCATCTCGAGGGCTAACCCCATCGCCCACTCCTCAAAATCCTTGTTCCTTCTCCTTTCCCTAATCAAAGGGCCCTCGCCGTGAATCATCCATAGCCGATGAACTTTGAAAATCCCCCCGGGAGCCCCCACGAAAAAGTATTTTTCCTTCCAGTGCTCGCCATAAGAGGAAGATGGAGAATCTATCATCTTAAAACCTGATTTGGCTTGGGCGTAGTAAAATCCGTCTGTTGGCGACGAGCGTGGCGAACGTGCAACTTGAATCACGCTGTCAAAATTGATTATCGAGGGTGACTTGCCCAGGGCCCTCATTGTGATGATGAACGTGTTGATTAGGGCTATGCCATTGGGTAGAATTTGTGAAGGGCAAAGCCCTAGATGATGGTAAATGACAACGGCGTCGTGGGCGATAGGAAACCTCAGACCCCCAGCCAGTACTGCGTCCCAATATACCGTCATCATCCCAGGCGGTGGTTGATTGGCCCTCTCCCCTTCCTCAGGAAGTCTCATGGGAAACACGGCTTCATCCCAGTACGCTTTTGCCCTCAACCCCTCCAAATCCTCGAGGGTCAGAATACTCTCAATTTCGTCGGGCGATCTGTCCGTCTGGTGGCGGTTGTCTTGCCTTACTCGAGTGGCAGGCTCCTTGCCTCTCCTCTGACGCCTTCTGGAAGGTTCAGCCTCGAATGGACGCCCGGATGGCCCCGCTTCACCCTCGGGAGCCGCCATTGCCACTGTGATCCTGTGATCTTGGGGTCTCACGGCACTGTTCAAAACAGGGAGTGCTCTCTCCCCTTGTCTCAGCATCTCCATCACATTGTCCATCTCCTGGAAAAGATCTTCCTGCTCACCGGGAACACGCTCGTTCATCCCTTGAACAGCGGCGTTCACCTCTTCCTCCCCGGTGTCAACCGGAGCCTGGGCCACCGATATTGCCATGGGAATAACTTCACCTCCGGGGTGCGCCCTAATTAGGGGAACGGCTACGGGGACATCGCCATGAGGGGAGGAGCTACCCACCGACATTTCCTCAATCTCCCGTACATAGTCATCAGCTTGATTTCCGGCCATGGTTAGTTTTCAATTCTTGGGGACAGAATCTCTAGCAGAAAGTCCAAAGGAGGATGGGATTTCTGAAACAGATTCAATGGTATACCTTTGCTCTTCCCTCAAGGGTTTCACTCACACAACCTAAAATTAATGTTAGCACGGGAAAACTAAGAAGAAGGGTAAGGAATTTTTACCTAGGATGTGAAGAAAAGAAATTCGCCGGAGCTTGCAGAACTGGTAAAGGACTCTTGCTATGGATATGCTTGAAGGAAGTCTGAGTGCGTGAAAAAGCTATCAAGGCCGTGCAAACCCTTATTTATAGGGGAGATGGATCACTGTTTAGGGCTGAAAATTCAAAAGTGCAATCATTTCCCGCCTGGGAAATCCCCCCACTTTTGGTAACCGCCTCACGTCTCCCGAAGTACACGCGCCCACGTTCCCACTCAGCATTTAATGCGGACTTGACAGCATTTAATGCGACGTCAGTTTGTGTCCGTTACAGAAGGCCAGCAGTCTCCTCGAGGGTAATGGCCCATTCCTCGGATATTTGAAATTCAGGATTCTTCCCTTATAAATTCTACAGTACGCTCGAAGCGATACTACAGAATTTGGGGGGCAAAATGATGAGGCCTAAAAACACTCTCAAATCAGAGCCGTCCACGTGTCAGCATATCGCTAACCAAGTCTCAGGCGCTCGCCTTAATGGGCTCGTGGGCTTTCCCAGCCCACTCGTTTGTAAGCCAGGATGGACCGTCAAGCATCGAATGACTACTCCGGTAAAGGTCCAGAACCCACGAGTCTGGCGCTCGCATATGGGCCCTCAGGGTTACCCATCACGGGGAAGCACCCACATGAGGGCCCCATGATTGACGCTCGGGATATTACCGCTCAAAGGTCATCTATAGTGAGGAGCCCATCTGTGGACTTTCCGAGCGTCATCAACGCTCGGGAATGAGCCTGTCCCTCATGCGATGGATTCTCACCTTCAGAAGGAGATATTATTCCCTCATCCCACATGACCCTCGTCAACAACCTCTGACACAAAGGTACAGTGCACAGTGCACCTGACACGCCGTCTCCTTTTTGGGAATGTCATACTCATCCCACCAAAGGCTGACACGTGTTAGGGCAACACAAGGTTTGGGACCACACGGTCAATTTACCCATTTACCCCCATCCCTAACATATAAATAGGAGAGAACCCATGCATTCTCCCCCAAGTGATCATCTGCATAAAAACCATACACATCGTTCTGGGCATTTTCCACTGAACTCTTCAAGCTTTCACTCGCCACAGTAGCACTACCTTAATAGCTTGCATTTTGGGTGTTATCCTAGCTGGAAGAACCCACGCTCAAAAGGAAACCCAGATCCTGAGGCTCTCACGCCTGTGATGGTCTTTCCCCTTTCATACAAATTCTAAAGTGTTGTTGCATTAGGAAACTCAGATTTCAGCACCATCACATACTTATATACAGTGTTTCCACACAAAAAAACATATATATATATATATATATATATATGATAACTAATAGAATAATATATATATATATATATATATATATATATATATATATATATTATTCTGTTAGTTATCAATCGTAATTTACGTAATAAGTATTTTTAATAAATTTAGTACTTGATAATAAGTATATAGTGTTAATAATATTTGAACTAAGTTTAAAACATGAAAACTACGAAAAATTTTATTAATTATGTATCTTTATAAAAAAAAAAACTTATATATATATATATACAAAAAAAAATTGTAAGTTTATAATATAATTAATCGTTATGTAATAGTTATTAGCAATGATTTTATATTTATACAGAAAAATAATTTTTCAATGAGTTTTATTTTCATTCGAATAAGTATTTTTAAAAAATTTCAATAAATATGATTATATTTAATTCAAATAATCATATATTTTAAATTTTATATTTTAAATTAATAACAAAAAGTATTTAAATAGTTAATTGAAATAAGTGTATAAATATATTTAAATACATAATATTAATAAGAAGTAAGTTATCCAAGTTGGTAAAGGAGTCACCATTCTTCCTTGGAGGCCCGAGTTCGAATCCCTGTGTGCGCAATTATCGCGAGAATTAATTCTCGCATTGGGTTGGCTCAGTTGGCTCAAGCTCGACTTGTGGCTCATCCGAGGTGTTGGTATGGCTCGTTTCCGGGGGGTTCGGGTCTCACAAATGAATTTTTTTTATTTTTTTTAATTTATTTATTTTTATTCTATTTCTGACAGAATACCGACGGAAAATTTTCCGATGGAAAACCAACGGAAATGACCCATTGGCTTGCCGTTGGAAATTATTTTGTTGGAAAAAATAATATTCGGTCGGAATTCCGTTGGAAATATATTTCCGACAGAAAACCAACGGCGCGGACCCATCGGGACCTAATTCCGACGATGTATTTTCCAAAGGGCGCCATCCCGTCGGTTTTCCATCGGAAATCGACTTTTCTGAGACGGGATTTTCGAAAATCCTGTCGAAAATGCCCGTCGATTTTCGGGCTTTTTGTGGTAGTGTCGCATGCAACAAAAAGGAAAAATAAGAAGATAAGAAGCTCGAGTCTACGGAAGAACTCGTGGAGAGACAACTCATTCCAGGTCAGACTGAGAAGATCACTCGCATAGGAGCAGGTTGAAAGGGCAAAGAACAATGCATGCTAATCCAGTTCCTTTGAGACAACATCGACGTCTTTGCATGGAGCGCTTCTGAACTCGTAGAAGTCGATAGGAGAGTGATCGAGCATCATCTCAACGTCGACCCATCCTATAAGCCAGTCAAGCAAAAGCTCCGTCCCCGGAGTGATTCTCAAAACACAATAATCGAATAGAAGGTTAACGAACTCCTAGATGCTCGATATATTACTCCATACAATATGTCAAGTGGTGCAATGTGGTGCTTTTTCCAAAACCTGGAGAAAAATGGCGAATGTGCAATGACTTTACCGACCTTAAGGCATGTCCAATGGACCCGTACCCGTTACCCAGGATCGACCAGCTGGTCGACTCCACAACCGGGTGTGAGAAGTTGAGCATGATGGATGCTTTTTAGGGTTATTATCAAATCTTCATGGCTCTCAAGGATGAGTCGAATACCGCCTTCGTGGTCTTCAATGACATCTATTGTTTCAAAGTCATGTCATTCGGGCTCAAGAACGCTGGAGCTACATATCAGAGGGGGATTAACAAAGTCTTTGAGTCGGAGATTGGACAGATGGTGGAAGTCTATGTCGACGATATGCTTGTCAAAAGTGAGAAAGCCACAGATCATCTTAATCATTTGAAAAGGACATTCGACCTCTTGTGGAAGTATAATCTCAAACTCAACCCTACCAAATGCACATTCGGAGTTGATGGAGGAAATTTCCTCGGATACATGGTTAGCCAACGTGGGATCGAAGCTAACCCTGCCAAGATTCAAGCCATCCAACTCTTCCCCAAACCTAACTCGATTCGTGATGTGCAACATTTGGTGCGTAGAATAATTTCACTAAATCAATTCATCTCATGATCCTCCGAGAAAAACCTGCCCTTTTTCAAAATTCTACGCAACATCAAAACCTTCAAATGGACATCCGAATGCGACCAGGCGCTCGAAGATCTCAAAGTATATTTAACATCTCATCTCTTGCTTACAAAGCCAGTCGATGCCGAGCCATTATACCTCTATCTAGCAGATCGTTCGAGACCATTAGCCCGGTCCTTATGACAACAGGAAATCGAAAGCACCTTCCGGTCTATTATGTTAGTAAGATCCTTCATAGCCCGGAAGTTCGATACTTTGAAATCGAGAAATTCGCCCTTGCAGTTGTGCATATCTCTTGAAAGCTTCGATCATATTTTCAGGCTCATCCTATAATTGTTCTAACAGATCAACCACTCAAACAGGTTATGGAAAAGCCTGAAGTAACGGGAAGGCTTACCAAATGGGTGATCCAGCTCAGATAATTCGAGATTTTCTATCGACCTCGAGTGTCATACCAGGATCAGATTCTAGTGGATTTTCTTGTAGAAAAAGATATACCCTCCAACCTCGAGCACGATAACACGCTCTGGACTCTAGCGGTAGATGGCTCTTCGGCCTCCTCGGGGAGGGGGGCAGGCATATCCCTCTATAACATAAATGGTCAAGAGCTCGAATACGCCATCGCACTCGAATTTCTTGCGATAAACAACGAAGTGGAGTATGAAGCCCTTTTAGTCGGATTGAGGATAGCAATAATGCACAACATCAAGAAGCTTACAGGCATTACCGACTCTCAACTGATTGCAGGACAAATCAATGGAGACTATGAAGCTAGAGAGGAACCCTTGATTTAATACCTTGCCCTTGCAAAGAAGATCATCTCGGAATTTGAGGAATTTAGGCTTTATCAAAATTTGCTAGCGGCTCACATGGGACCAACAATCGATCTATAACTTTCATGACATCTTCAAATCGATTGATAGACCAAGCTACATGAAATGTCAATTCTATAAACATAGCGGAACCATGCTGGCTTGATAGTTTGGTACTCTACCTCCGAGGCGGGGCTTTACTAGAAGATCCTATTGAAGTGAAGAGAACCAAGAATCGTTCCTTGAACTATTTCCTCGACCAAGAAGGTCGGTTATACAAGCGCTTTTTTATTGGCCCCACCAAGCGATGTCTCCGACAGTCCCAGGGTCAAGAAGTATTGACGAAAATCCACGAGGAACTTGCGAAAATCATACTGGCGGTTAATCCTTAGCTCAAAAAAATCTCGAGCCGAATTCTATTGGCCTACTCTCCGTAAAGATGCGTTCACGTTCGTGAAAAGATGTGACTGATGCCAGAAGCATGCCAATCTATAGCATCAGCACCCTACAGAGATGATTTCGATCGACTTGGCCTGGCCGTTCGAGCAATGGGGGATCGATATCGTCGGTCCATTCCCCATAGGAACTCGACAGAGACAGTTCATCATTGTAGTTGTTGACTACTTCTCCAAGTGGGTCGAAGCTCTCGCTGTTCTAAAGATCACATTCCATGTCATTCAAGATTTCCTATGGAAGCACATAATCACTCGAGTTGGGGTTCCAAAGATCTTTGTCTGTGATAATGGACCTTAATTTCGTAGCTTTCAACTGTGAGCGTACTGCTTCGACTTCAAGATTAGCCAGAGATTCACTTCTGTCGGACATCCACAAGCTAACGGATAGGTCGAAGTCACCGATCGGACCATCATACAAAACCTTTACACTCGACTTGAAGCTAAGTAAGAACTCTAGATCGATGAACTGGAGGGAGTCCTCTGGGCCTATCGGACCACTCCTCATATTATGATAGGTGTAACCCCCTTTGCTATGGTATATGGGTCAGAAGCCGTGATACCAGCCAAAATCCTTCATGATTCCCAGTGAGTCGCTTACTTCCAGCTCAAAGGAAATATCGAGAGACGGGACTTCAACCTCGACACCATATCAAAGAATGCAACAATATTGAGCTACAATATCTCGAGCCTACAACAAGAATATTCAACCGCGCCTCTTCTAAATTGGGGACCTGGTACTCAAGAAGGTTGAAGTCACAAAGCATGTGGGACAGCTTGATAAAAATTGGGAAGGTCCATATCGAATCTCCAGAATAGGCAAGAATCGATCGTACCATCTTGAAGATCTCGGTGGGAGACCATTACCTCGATCGTGGAATGCCCACAACTTGAAAAAATATTATATGTAGGAAATCATGTACATGTATCTTTTTAATTCAATGAAATAACAAGTTTACTTTTTTCGATTGAATGCTTTTATTTGATCCTGCACTTCATAAAATGTCCTATACTATGTTGCTCGTCGACAACGGCTTCATAAAATCGAAAGATAAGGGTTAAATATCTCGTCATCTTCTCGAGAACAGTGATAACATTGGTTAATAAGAGCATTCAAATAACATATCGAGAGAAAACTTAAAAAACATTTTCGTTACTAAAATTTGAGACAAGGTTACATATTAAGATTAGACAAAAGACTCGACAGGATTTATCCTCGAATATTAAAACAGATTTTAGATTTTTCATTTGGGAACCTATCACACTCAAATCCCAACCTATTTACAATGAATTTCGAGCCAACAACTAAGTGAAGTTTACCCTAACAGTCGAACCACTAAAAAATATAAAGAACTCGACCCCAATAATCGAGTCCCTAAAGGATGGGTTTACAATCAGCAAACTTAAGAAACACAGAGATAGGGCTGGAACGTTATCTCTGGCTTAGTCCTCAGTTGGACCACTAGTAGTCCCCTATTTGATTGACACAATAGCGGCGTCTCCAAAGTATTTCGGGCAGATATCCTTGCGGTCGAGGGAGGCTTCGAGGTCGAAATCAACTGGCAATCCTCTTCCTTTCCTCGGGGGCCCCCGAGTACATTGATTGAGCCAGGTACACGGCGAACCCGAACTCATCCTTTGTCCAGTTAGGATTGGGGGAGGTTGGTCGGGCAGCAGGGTCAGCCAGTCTATAATCATCTTAGAAGACTCCAATCTTTATCTGGTCATATTCCTCGAGAAGATACCCAGCTGCTTGCACTTGAGCTAGGCACAGTTTGAAGCCCTCCTCAACATCCTTGAAGCTCAAGATCGAGCAAGCTTTTTGGAAGGCTTTTGATTTTATGAATCTATAAGCACCCGTCCTCTCTGACAGCTGTGCGACCTGCTCGAGGCCATTCTTGCATCTCCTAATGGCCAAGTCTGCCCCTTTCCTCTCACCCTCGCCTGACCCTATCGTTTGGCTTTGAGTTCCTCCTGGATTGATTGCTCGACCCTTTTCTTGGCAACTTTCAGATCTTTCTCTCTCTACCTTTGACAGCTTCTCGATGGCATCCAGAAGGTTCTTATCTTAGCTTTTTCTCTCTCCGCCGCTGCCAACTTTTTATCCCTCTCGGATAGCTCGATCCGCAGCCTCTCGACCGCCTTCTTGGCCTGGATCCTGGCCTGACGATGCATAAAGCTCCATCGAGCTATGTGGAAGTAAACTTGGCCCAGCTGACAAAAAAATTGATCGAGTATTAAAACATCCAGAATGGAAGTATAAAGTACGAACACTACTACTCAAGTCTACTTATCGACATAAACTTTTGCGCTCCTTGAGCCTCGATCTCAGCGTTAGAAAACCTCCAATGATCCCGGTGATCGACTTCAGTCTGGATCAAGTTGTACAAAGCTCCGATCGCTGGATAGTCTCGAGAAAGTGTACCGACCCTCCGAGGTTCCCCTTCTTCATTAAAGCTTCTCGTTCCACAGGGAAAGTGGGGTTCGTCGATCGAGGGATACTCGAAGAAGGCCTTAGCATCCGCTTCATTTGCCTTCCAAGGGACTGCCTCAGCCAGTCTCTAAGCAGATGGGGGCATCTCCACCTCCGCGAGCATGCTCGCCACGTTTCTTGGGATAATTACCCCTCGAGCCGGGGTCAATGGTCAGGAATGCTCCCCCACCTATACATCTAAAATAGACCACATCGATTGGGGAGCGGGGCAGCTGGAGTGTTCTCTTGACTCTTTCCTTTCGATTTATCCCCCTCGACTGAGGACTTAGAGTGGTGGCAGTTGTGGTGGTCCTTCTTCTGTTTCTTGGATTGGGGGGCTTCCGGCTCCATCCCAGACTTGGATTCGAGACTCTTCTGCCCGGGGCCTCGGGAGTCCTCTTCTTGAGGACTACTGGAACCGCCGCTATCGTTGCTTGATTAGAGGCCTTGATCTCCTCCTCGGTCGGAGGTGATAGATTTTTCTTCTCGGAGGCCTTTTTGAGTTCCTCCATCTCCTTCCTACAAGCAGCCAGGGCAACCAACATGATGTATGACTTTGTAATAAAAGAATGAAAATCGATCAGGCACTTCAAACCAAAAAGAAAAATCAAATACAATTAAACAAAGCTTCAAAGATTTTGCTCGAGATAATAGGGTCGAAGTATTTCTGTACCCCCGGGGCCAGCCCCAGCTCGATTAACATTTGTGGGTCGATTATATTTTTCAACTCCACACTTCCCATATCTCTCAGGATGGCCATCAGAGTATTTAACCATCCCGGATTCCCTATTGTAAGTGTTGCCTGAGGGATCCAACTCCAGCTCAAAATTTTCAATCCGGGCCAACCTTTCTCGCACCGGATGTAGACAAATTTCTCCTTCCACCCCTTGTCGTTCGAAGAGGTCGGAGATCTTACAAGTTGAAAGCTATTCTTCGACTGAAGTTGAATGTAGCCCGGCCCTTGAGCAGAGATCTCGGAAGTGACCGACGCTTGGAAGGCTTCCGAAAAGTAAACGTTCGAGCCCACCCCGAGGTATTTTAACAGCTCTCTCAAACTGTTAACCATGGCGTAAGAGTTGGGCATCAACTGCAGCAGGCTAATCCTCAGAGCATTGTAGAATTCGAGCATCCCCGCAGGGATGGGCACTCGAAACCCATTCTCGACCGCCAGAAAGTTGACCGCTATATAATTTTCAGGAGGGTTCATCATCATGTCCCCAGGCTTAGGCTTTATAACTCGATAGCCCCCAAACTCCGAAGCACCTCCGAACAGCAAGTATTGAATTTCTCTCACCTTGTCCCAAGAAATTGTAACGCCCCGGTTCCGAACGAACAGGTAAGCACGCCTCGTGTGAGGTTGTGAGCGTAGGAATTTATTTTAACTCTTTTATTTATTAATTTTCCTACATGACATCATATATTTTTATAAAATTCATGACATACTATTATGTGAATTATATCAAATCATATCATTGGAAAAAATTATTTCATGGCTTAGAAAAATAAATGTTACGTGAAATATTTACCAGGAGTGATTTAATTACCGAATTGTCCCTACATGTTCATTTCTTTAAATTTAGGGACTAAATTGCATAGCCTTTCCATGGATTTAATTGATCATTTGGCAAACAAAGCATCCTTGATTGCATGACTTATACTCTTGAGGGATTGAATTGCAAATTGTGGCATTTCACACCATTCAAAAATGGTGAATCATGATATATGGCTTCCTTATGCTTCCAAGATCAAATTTCATCAAAATTCACCAACATATTGCTCAATTTTCACTCTCGGTTCATCCAAGGAAAAAAAGAAGAGATTTCACCAAAAATCATCCTAGATTTCAAGAAAAATTCCAAGTTTTGAAGCTTAACATCCATCATCATCTCCTTCTCCATTTCTTTAACTTCAAAGGTGGGTATATGCATGGGTTAATGATTGTTGCTCAAGTATTTGATAGCTAGGGTTTGAGAATTTATGGATTATATGGATTATTTGTTGTTTGAGGCATGACTACATGATTATATCATGAATAGGAGCAGGAATTCTTGGAAATTTTGAGCTTGAATGATCAAGTTGTGCATAAACTTGGAACTTTGAATTACAAATACTCAATCGCATCAAGCCTAAGAATTTCTACCAAATTTAGAATAATTGAGACGAATCAGAAACACGATTAACGAGGTGGCTCTGATACCACTTGTTGGAAAACAGGAATCAGAAAGCAGCGGAAATTTTAAAATTTTCCAACAAAAGGATCTTGGACTCGCAATCGTGTAACCAAATTCGTTGGGATTAGAAACTTACTTTCTTAATTAACTTTCTTGAAGCGTTTCAAGCCACCCAAGAACGCTCTTCTCGCGGCTTGATCCCCTCTCCTTGGTAAAGCTCGAATCTTCAAACTTCTAACTTGAAGCTCTCTAGAGAAAGTCCACCAACTTGACTACAATCTAACTAGTAAGGATGCTAGTTCTCTAGTTAGTGTTTAGGCTTAACCTAGGGTTTAATTTATCTTGGAGAAAGGATGGTGTTCAACACATGAACCAAAAGAATTGTCAATTACTCTCTAAGGGGAGCTCGAGCTCCCCTATATATAGGAGGGGAGTGGCCGAAATTCCTAGTCCTTATGGACTAAGGATTTGGTCCCTCTCTCCTATTACTTGATCATCAAGTAATTTTGACTTTGACTTTGAATTCAAATTCAAATCAACTTTCAAGAGAGCTAAAATATCCAAACTATTTTTGGATAATTTTATACTTTATTTATTTAAAATAAATAACTTATTTTATCTAATTAATTAATTCGTAATTAATTAACTAGATTATTTTTCTCCAAAATAAGACTTTCTTTTTAATTCAAAATTAAACCAAAGTCTATTAAATAATTAACAAATTAATTATTTAATATATAATTAAATAATCACGTGTGGCACATGTGTCCCAATGACATGTGTCCAGTCACGTGACCCACACGTGTGGTTTCACACGTGTGGAACCCTCTAGGCCCGATTAACTCGTTTAATCATTTTCAAGCCTTAACTCATGTAACCAAGTTGTTGTGTGTGACCCTCTAGGTTCTCAATTCAATTAGCAGTGACCCTAATTAATTAATCAGTCCACAGATTAAACGACCATAGTCTAGCAACGGGTGTTTAACCCCTAGCTGAATTGGAATGTTCGGATTCGACAAAACCTTTAAGTCATTGATTCATTGTGAGATACAATCCTCCTACGTTCTATCTCTCAACCATGATCTAGGGTAAGGGAATAATCAGAACCCTAATAATCTGGTCTTAAAGCTAAGTGCATTTCATATCCATTTGATCTCAATCCAAGAAACCATTTTCTTGATGTCTTGATCTACTGCCTTGGTCAAGGACTCCATATGGCATATGAATGACTTACACAATAAGAGATCGCCTTGTAAATGCAAGTGTAGGTCCTTTTTTTATTCTCATTCACTTTCATGAATCACTTGTGCAGCCCTAGCATAAGCCTTGAATCAGTTGTCTAAGGCGACACCCTTTAAAGCTTTTACCTAAGAATACAGAGTTAACTCATAAAGTGACATGGAACCTCAAGTCTAAGGATCAATTAATCACATAAATGACTCCTGAGATATTTCCTAATCTAGAAGTTTCCATTTCCTGAAATATAAACTTCCTTTCCCATTTAGGAATGTTCTCACACGGGGCACCTCAGTGAACTTACTTATTAAAGTAAGCACCCTCATGTATCACGCACGTATCAACTATACACTTTGCACCTACATGAAACAAGGTGGTCCTTCTTAAGGGTGTGGTCCTACAAGCAAGCCTTAGAGGAGTCAGGTTGACACTTCTACTGTCGGTAGGACTCATCGGCTTGGAGTATTTTACTAATCATGACTTATGTGATATAGGGCCCGCTTCATGAACCATTTCACCTAAATGGTAGAGTCCTAAAGTCATCAAGATTAGGGGAGTTCTCATACATGCACAGATAAAGTAAACGCATACCAAACAAGTGCATATAAAGAAGTGTTGCCTCAATTCGTTATTTCATTTAAAGATTATCTGTGATTACAATAAGGAAAAGTACAAAGCGGATATTCAATCAGCTTTCTAGGGCACTATTCCTAACAGATTGCACTGGGGCCCGAGAGTAGTTTCTTGAGCCAACCGGGAAAGCAAGGGCTGATGGGTAACTCTTGAGCTATCCTCACCACTTTAGGATCACCCCTGAAGCCACCAGGAGGTTTGGTGGTGGAAGGAGTTTCGTGCGTGGGAGTCATGTTCGCGACGTACACCATGTCGTGGATAGTTGGGCCTTGCAAACCCACTATCACCCGGAGGAAGAAGGAGACTGGGGACGGGTCCGGCACCACGGATTGTCCTCGGGTTCTTGCATGTTTTCACTCATGATTATATTGTTAACTGAGCACTAATTGAATTGCATGATCACATATTAATTATTCAAGCAAGCACGTATTGTTCACGTTTGGTGTAAAGGTTGGAGAATTGCCCTCACTCACCGGGCCACGTATTTCATGAAATTGACAAGTAACATGTTAAACTTGATAGTTGTAATCTCGGGCGAAGAATAGTCTTTTCTTGAAACTTATATTCCTTTTCATTTCCAAATCTTCACCCGAGGCTATGACTTACATGTGATGTGTGTTATATATATCTATGCCCCTCACTCAGTCTTCGGTAGACTGATACTTCACTTTTCAGGTACTTTTGATCGTGGTCATGCTAGGCGGAAGTCTGAGTAGTGTTTTCCCTTTTCAGCCGAGTCTAGCATCTCATTGCCATGTATTGTTCTTTTGGATACTTATTCACGTATGTTATATAGGAGATGATAATGTATTGATAAATGTTGGTACCTATTACTATATATACTTTTGATGTAAATATGGTACCTATATGTATTGATTGTAAATGCTTCCGCTTTTGATTTTCATGTTTTGGTTTCGGTTGTGTTGGGATAGTTGTCCCGCCTAGCTCGTTTATTTCTTGATTGTCACCCGTTCGCTATATGTTCAGTTTATGTACGGATTGTCAATTTAGTATGTGGATCGGGCTATAGTACGGGGGATGTAGTGCTTTGGTAGTTAGGGTGTTACATCTTAAAGTGGTATCAGAGCCCGGTTGCAAAACCGAGGTTTTCGAGTCGTGTCTTGCGAGTCTAGGTCGCACGGCATAGGATTAATTGTTATTTGAGAGTCTTGTATTTAATTGAATTACGTGATTTACTTGAATTCTTGAATTATTTGAGCTACTTGATTCTTTAAATGTGTGTTTTATTGATATTACGGAATTATTTGCACACACTTGCATTTATTAATCAACCACACATGTGTAGTGATTTGATTTCAGGATGGATCGTGATAGACATCGTCGTGATCGATCCCCGAGACATCGACATCATCGCCGTGGGAGATCACCCCCTCCTCCACCTCCTCAGGCACAACCCCAGGATTTCATGAACGTCGTGGTTGGGCTAATTGATCAGAGGCTTCAGGAACGGGTTCCTCCAGCGCCACCTACGCCAGCAGCACCTCAGGAGAACCCTATTTCTGCCATACTACGTGAGTTTCAGAACCAGCATCCGCCTAAATTCTATAGGGGTGACGATATTCAGGCTGAGATGTGGCTTAAAGAGGTCGAGAGAATTTGGCAGCTTATTCCATGTGACCCTCAGGAGAAAGCTCGTTGCACCCCTACCCTGATTCAGGGCGAGGTTTACTCCTGGTGGGAGAGCACTCAAATAGTGTTGGAGGCCGCCGGAGCAGCTATCACGTGGGGGGTCTTTGTTAGAGAGTTCAGAAACAAGTTCATTTCTCCAGCTTCTCGTACCCGCAGGTTGAGAGAGTTCACTGAATTGAAGCAAGGAGGGAGGTCTGTTGGACAGTACATTGTCGAGTTCGAGAGATTATCTCGCTATGCACCCAATATCGTGAATGATGACTTTCACAAGGTGATGCAGTTCGTGCAGGGACTCAGGCCAGATATACAGGACGCCTTGAAAGCTGCTAACACGAGTACTGGGCCAAAGCTACCACTAAAGCTTTGAAGGTCGAGGATTCAGACAATGCAAGAAAACCTATTCCTCGCACTGGACAGGCTTCAGGTTTGGGGTCAGGACAGGGATTGAGCTGTGGAAAGAGGCATATTTCTTATTCTGCACCACCAGCACCAAAGAGAGCCGAGAAGAAGTTTAAAGCCACGGGACCATCTCAGAAGGCTCCACGAGCTTCTGCACCACCACTGCCACCTCAGAGACCAGGCTATAGATTTTGTGGACTTCCGACACATACGTATGATAACTGCAGACACCGGTTAGGATTGTGTTTAATCTGTGGGAGTAACGAGCACCGGGTAGACGGTTGTCCGGATCGTCAGGATCCGCCACCTGGGGGCCAGAGGCCACTTGTGAGAGCTCGGGCTTACTCGTTGGCTGGAGAGGAGCAGGATGCTGAGATCGACCCTGCTGTAGTTGTCGAAGGTACTATATGCATCCATGACACGAACATCCATACATTATTTGATCCAGGAGCTACACACTCCTTTCTTGCGCATTCTATTGCTATTACTCTGTCTTTGCCTGCTATATGCTCTTCTGTGCGCTATGTAGTTAGTTCTCCTTTCGGTAGTAGGAGAGAGACGGATCAGGTATACAGGGATGTTCCAGTGAAGATTGAGGGTCGAGAATTCTTGACAGACTTTATTGTAATTCCGATGGAGAGGTACGGATCTATTCTGGGGATGGATTGGTTGTACAGACACTGTGCTATAATAGATTGTCGGGCAAAAAAGGTGCAGTTGGGTTCAGAGGTTACTACGGGTTGGAGTTCGAAAATGGTACCTCTACTTTCCTTCTCAGAGGCTCAGGAATTGGTTAAAGATGGGGCTACGGGATTCATTGCTTATATTTTGAATAAGCCCAAGGATCAGGTTAAGTTGGAAGATACCGAAGTGGTGAAGGAATTTCCCGAGGTCTTCCCTGAGAAATTGGATTCTTTGCCTCCTGAGCGAGAGATTGAATTTGTGATTGATCTATATCCGAACGCAAAGCCGTATTCAAAGACTCCATACCGGATGGCACCAGCAGAATTGAAAGAGTTAAAGGTTCAGCTGGAGGCATTATTGGAAGTTGGGTATATCAGACCGAGTTCTTCACCCTGGGGTGCACCAGTTTATTTGTAAAGAAAAAAAACGGGACTTTGAGGATGTGTATCGATTACCGGGAGCTAAACAGGATGACTATCAAGAACAAGTATCCCCTTCCACACATCGAGGAATTATTTGATATACTTCAGGGATCCAAGGTTTACTCGAAACTGGATTTGAGACAGGGGTACTATCAGCTGCGAATCCGAGCAGAGGACATTCCAAAGACGGGATTCAATACTCGGTACGGGCATTATGAGTTCGTGGTTATGCAGTTTGGATTAACTAATGCCCCTGCAGCTTTCATGGACATGATGCATCGGATTTTCAGGCCTTTCCTCGACAAATTTGTGGTAATCTTCATTGACGATATTTTGGTATTCTCCAAATCTGTCGAGGAACATACAAGACATCTCAAGCTTGTGCTACAGGCTTTGAAGGAACATCAGTTGTTTGCTAAATTTAGTAAATGCGAATTTTGAATTGATCGGGTCTCCTTATTGGGACATGTGATTTCGGGCAAAGGTTTGGAAGTCGATCCCTCGAAAATTAAGGCCGTGCTTAAATGGGAGAAACCAAAGAATGCCTCGGAAGTTAGGAGCTTCTTGGGATTGGCTGGATATTACAGAAGGTTTGTTCAAGACTTTTCTAAGATTGTTGCACCGTCAACCCGATTGACAAAGAAAAATGTCAAGTTTGTTTGGGATGAGAAGTGTGACCAGAGCTTTAACTTCTTGAAAGAAAAGTTGGTATCAGCTCCAGTGTTAGCACTTCCAGAAGGTTCAGAGGAGTATGCAGTTTCCACTGATGCTTCTAAAGAAGGTCTATGTGACGCCCGGAACGACGAGCCATCACATCCCCCGCACCTAGACCCAAACCCACATATGAAATGGAAGTCCATACATGAGCCCAAGCCTAAGTGAACGGGGACCTATACACACACACACTAGGCTAAGCGGGGCTAAGATGACAACAGAGCGCGCAAAACAAACACAAAAAAGGCGGAAGCATCAAACAGTATCCATAAGAGCTCAAGAAAAGCACATACATTACTATATATAAATTGCCACACGTCCCAAAATAGATCCAATAATACATGAAGTGCTAATTTCCAAAGTACAATTTAATTCAAATACATATCCAGATATTCAAAAGATGCAAGTATGAAATGCTGACTCGACCCAAACTAGCTAGCGCAACACGACCACGTACTATCCCGCTTAGCACGAACAGACCTGTAACTAAGGAGGGAAAAGGAGAGGGGTCAGTCACAACTTGACTGAGTGAAGGGGCTAACGCACTCCCACACACCATATAAATATAGAGCAAAGCACATATCAATCAAAGGATTATGAACCGGGAATAGGGTTTTGCACACCAAACCAATTTTCAAAATAAACTTAAACATTTCATAATCAAAACAAGACATACTAGAATTAAAGGAAGCTCATATCCCGTTTCATAACCAACGAATCATACAAAAGCTCGGCGAGTACGAGCACTTAACCCTTACTCCTCTATAAAGCAAGAAAATCAAGAAAACCATAAATACATAAACAATCCATCCCCAACAACCACGGTGTTTCGGGAGTCAAACCCTCTCCACCTAATTACCAATGCACATGGGGTAGCTAACCCGCAATGTGCTTGAAGCACCACGCCTCCTCAACCTCCAATAGTCGCGCGTGAGTACTCCAAATGGAGACCGTGTACAGGCTTAACCCGACGGCCCTTGCCGTCCCGGGCGTCCTTACCCACGTCTCTGGGGCCCAGTAACAACCAATTATCCAATTAAACTTACTTAACTCGCTGATATGTTGCATATTCACCTTATAATTGAGCTTAAAATATATGATATTTTGGGCCCTTGATTAAGTTTCATGATGGATTATTGATTGGTTTAATGTTCTCTTGTAGGGAATTATTTCTTGCATGAATTTGAGGGAAATTGGGCTCAATTGTGTTACAACTCCTTCAGCTCCAAATCAAGCCCATGCCTCCTCATTCGGAAGGCCAAGTTTAGGGAAAGCCCACAAGATCAACCCTTAAGTTGATAAGAATTTTTAGGTGTTACACAGGTTCAGCACGTTTCTTGGGAGTTATGGCATTATATGAAAGAGTTAGTGGGCATTTATTGAAGAGAGAATGTGGAAAAATAGTGAAGCAGCTTGCCCGAGGTCACGGTCAGGGTTCCTGACCCGTTTTTCGGGCAGTAACTTGTACAAAACGTGTGGAGAACGTGGCCATTTATTCTGGCAGAACTTAAAAATATTGGAGTTACGTTTCTTTTGGAGAATGGGGCAATTACTCTACAGAACATGGGGGTTACAAATGTTGAAGCAAATGATGGAGATAGTGGCCTTCATAACGGACGAACATGGGAGAAGTGGGAAGAGCAACAACAGCCCCACCTTGCATTATTTAGTTGGGAGAAAATCATGCAGGCAGAGGACACAACTTCATTCTCCTATTCAAAATTCACGCAGCAGAAACTCTAATTCTGGAGGGGAAAGGAACTTTGGAGCATCAATAGTTTTATTCCCTTTCCTTCCTTTTATTTTTATTTGAGTACTATGTTATTTCTAGAACTTTGTTTGTTTAATTTCGTTATGAGTAGCTAATTTATATTTTAGTTGGGATTTTCCAAAGCATGTATTAGATTATGTGAGACAATTTGCTTTGGGTTGATTAATTAAGTTATCCGTTTTATTTCCGATTTCACGATATTGTGTTTTGCCTTATTCTTTGATTTTGGCGCCGAATCTTAGAGTTAGCAATTCACATAAAGCTAGTTAATTTATTTGGTGGAGTCTAGCCGGGTAATTAACGGAGTAGCAATCAACACTAGGTTGTTAAGTTCGGCTGATTTTGTGTTGTGGAATATTACGGTCTAATTAGGCGAAGTAGGAGTTTCTACCTAGTCGGTTAGGGTTAGTGTTTCTTTAGTTCGTAAAGCAATTAACTAATTGAATCCTTGAAGGAGTTTCTGATAAGGGTTATTAGTTGGTTAGGGAGTAGTCTTTAGGAGTTTCTTCAGATTATTCTAAAAATACGAAGAAACGAGGGAGCCTAAGGTAATTGGTAACTATAGCTAACCTAACGAGGAATTAATCACCCTGTCCGTGATCATAGTCAGATGCATGCATAGGAAAATCCCAGCTATTCATCATTCACTGAGTTAATCTAAGTGTCAGCTGAGTTAGTTGTTAATCTTTTATCTGTTTAGTCAGTTTTATTCTTGTTTATTTAGTTTCATTATTAGTTTGGTTAAAAGTCTTAAACCCCCCCCCATTTTTAATTGTTTGTTTCATTTCTTGGCATATTAAAGATTTCAAGCTCAACCAATCCCCGTGGATCGATACCCGTTGCCACTATCCTACCATTTAGTTGTGTGCAATAATTGGGATTTATTATTGGTGGTTACGACATCCATCAATTTTTGGCGCCGTTGCCGGGGATCTGGTTTTTAATTGACTTTGTTTCTTTTCTTATGCCTAGGAACCTTCGTTCGGGACAACTCGTTGCATACGATCCCGAGATCGAAAAAACCGCTAAGAAGATTAGGAAGTGGACAAGACAAAGGAAAGAACAAGTAGCAGTTGGTGAAAGTTCGAGTCTATTTGAATTGGGTTCGGACATTGAAGTTGAACAGCAGTTAGAATTTGAAGAACAGACTGTCAGTGAACCTGACAGTGATCACGGTCAGGATATGGCTCATAACGGAACGCTTCGTGAGCTTGCCCGACCAACTGAAGCTCAACAACCACTGTGCATAACCTTTCCAGCACTGCAAGAGGGCTTCGAACTGAAGTCAGGTCTCATCCATTTGTTGCCTACTTTCCGTGGTTTGGAAAATGAAGATCCGAATAAACATTTGAAAGAGTTCCACCTTGTGTGCACATCCATGAAGCCACACAACGTTACGGAGGATCAAATTAAGCTTAGGGCCTTCCCATTCTCATTGCAAGATGCAGCTAAGGATTGGTTGTATTACTTACCTTCGGGTACGGTCACTACTTGGGCTGAAATGTCGAGGCAATTTCTAGAAAGGTACTTTCCAGCCTCCCGTGCCACCAATATTAGGCGGGAGATTTGTGGAGTTAAACAAAAAGATTCCGAAAGCCTCTACGAGTATTGGGAACGATACAAGAGGTTGCTAGCAAGTTGCCCTCAACATGGAATTTCAGATCAATTAGTCATCCAATATTTCTATGAAGGCTTGACTCCGATGGAACGCCGAATGATGGATGCCGCAAGTGGTGGAGCTATCGTTAGCAAGACCCCCGCCGAAGCTAGAGAGCTTATTTCTACTATGGCTGCAAATTCTCAACAATTTGGAGCTCGAGAGGACATCCCTCGAAGGGTGAACGAGGTAACTCTTAGTCCTCTTAATAAAATTGAGTCTTTGCTAACAACCTTGGTGCAGAAAATGAATGTAGGTACTAATCCACCCTCGAGAGTATGTGGCATTTGCACTAGTCCCGAGCACCCAACCGATGCGTGCCCTACACTCCATGAGGAGACGACCGCGGATGTAAATGCCATGGATTTTCAGCAGAGAAAGTTCGATCCTTATTCGAACACTTACAACCCCGGATGGAAGTACCACCCGCATTTTAGCTATGCCAATAATCAACCAAATAATCAGAATTTCCATCCACCGCCTCCACTGCAGCCAAGACCACAACACCCTCAGGGTTCAGGTACGCCTCTTAGTGAAATTGTTCGTTTGTTGGCCACTAATTCCGAGAAATATCAACAGGATACGACGAACAGAATTCAAAAGATAGAAGACACTATCAAGACCATGGAGACTCATATGGGACAAATTGCCTCTTCGGTGAGTAAATTGGAGACCCAAGGAAAACTCCCGTCGCAAACCCACGACCCTAGACACAATGTGAGTGCGGTTGTGTTGCGAAGCGGGAAAGAATTGCAGCCTCCAGTGGACAAGATTTCGAAAAGTGATCAGATGCAAGCTTCTGATACAGAAACTGAAAAAGAAATTGAGAAGAATCCTGCCAGTGATCACGGACAGACTTCCAGCCAGGCTGAAATCACTCAGAAGCCTAAACCCCTGGTAGTACCACCACCATTCCCTCAGAGGTTGGCTCAGAACAAGAAAGATAAAGAGGATAAGAGCATCTTGGCTCTTTTCGAAAAAGTTGAAGTAAACATTCCACTTCTCGAGGCCATCAAACAGGTTCCACGCTACGCCAAATTCCTTAAGGAATTATGCACCAATAAGCGTAAGTTGACAGGTAATGAGAAGGTGAGTGTTGGTGAAAATGTTTCAGCCGTCTTACAAAGGAAATTACCACCTAAGTGTCGTGATAGAGGTATGTTTTCTATCCCTTGCAAAATTGGTAATATTGGTATTGGTAAGGCTATGTGTGATTTGGGAGCTTCTATTAATGTGATGCCTTTGTCTATCTACACTTCTTTGGGTCTTGGTCCATTAGCTCATACCGGGGTTATTATCCAATTAGCCGATCGTTCGCTTGTTTATCCCGAGGGTGTCTTAGAAGATGTTTTGGTACAAGTGAATGAATTAATTTTCCCCGCCGATTTCTTTGTTCTTGATATGGAAAAGGATAGTTCTACTAAGTCTTCGGACATTCTATTGGGTAGACCTTTCCTTAGCACGGCTAAAGCGAAAATCGATGTTCATAGTGGTTTTTTGACTTTGGAGTTTGATGGTGAAATGGTCAAGTTTAATATGTATGATGCTATGAAATATGGTGATGATGTGTCTTGTGTCTACAATGTTGATATCATAGATAACTTGACTAATAAAGTGTTTGCCTTGAACCATGATGATGAATTGGACTATGTCTTGTGCCATAGCTTGTCCGTTGATAAAATAAAGAAATTTGATGATAAATTCAGACTTTCTGAAGATATGCTTGAGATAATTTATGCTATGGAAGTTCTCCAAGTTACAAGTTCTAAATTTGTACCTTTTGAGCTTAATCGGTCTGAATCTAAACTTTTACCTTCTGTTTTGCAGGCCCCTAAGCTGGAACTTAAGACACTGCCGCAACACTTGAAGTATGCATATCTGGGAGACAAAGAGACACTGCCAGTGATCATAGCCAGTACGCTCAACAGTCTGGAAGAGGAGAAATTGATCAGAGTTCTTCGGGAGTACAAACAGGCTATTGGATGGACCATTGCTGATATCAAAGGACTCAGTCCTTCCACGTGCATGCATAAAATCATTTTGGAACAAGGCGCCAAACCACACCGTGAAGCACAACGAAGACTCAACCCACCAATGATGGAGGTAGTGAAAAAGGAGATCATCAAACTACTTGATGCAGGTATGATCTATCCGATATCCGATAGCGAGTGGGTAAGTCCAGTTCAAGTTGTGCCCAAGAAAACGGGAATTACGGTTGTTGAGAACAAGGATGGTGAGTTAGTTCCTACTAGAGTTCAAAATGGTTGGAGGGTGTGTATGGATTATAGAAGTCTTAATTCTCTTACCAAGAAAGATCATTTTCCCCTCCCCTTTATTGATCAAATGCTCGAACGATTAGCTGGAAAAACTCACTATTGTTGTCTTGATGGTTATTCAGGGTTCTATCAGATTCCGGTGGCACCCGAAGACCAAGGAAAGACGACTTTCACATGCGCATTTGGGACCTTTGCGTTTAGGCGAATGCCTTTTGGACTTTGCAACGCGCCGGCCACCTTTCAAAGGTGCATGGTAAGTATATTTTCTGAATATGTTGAGCAAATTATTGAGGTATTCATGGACGATTTTACGGTTTATGGAAACTCTTTTGATGAATGCCTCAATAATCTTGCTACAGTATTAAAACGTTGCATTGAAACGAATTTGGTCTTGAATTATGAAAAGTGTCACTTCATGGTTGATAAAGGTTTAATTTTGGGACATATTGTTTCTGCACATGGTATTGAAGTTGACAAATCTAAAGTTGATGTCATTAAGTCCTTGCCTTACCCCGCAAGTGTGCGGGAAGTACGTTCCTTTCTTGGACATGCAGGTTTTTATAGGCGCTTTATTAAGGACTTCTCAAAGATCACCAAACCATTGTGCAAGTTGCTCCAAAAAGATGTGAAGTTCGAGATTGATGATGAATGTAAAGCTTCTTTTGACTTGTTGAAAGAAAAATTGATTTCGGCCCCGATCATTCAACCACCGAATTGGGAGTACCCGTTCGAAATCATGTGTGATGCAAGCGATTATGCTGTAGGGGCTGTACTTGGACAAAAGATCAACAAAAACTCTCACGTGATCTTTTACGCCTCGAAGTTGCTAGACAATGCCCAAAGCAACTACACTACTACCGAAAAGGAGCTTTTGTCAATTGTTTATGCTTTAGATAAATTCCGTCCTTATTTGCTTGGTACTAAAGTTGTTGTGTATTCCGATCATGCAGCTTTACGGTATCTTCTCACCAAGAAGGATGCGAAACCAAGGCTCATTCGATGGATTCTACTCTTACAAGAGTTCGACTTGGAGATAAGAGACAAGAAGGGATGTGAGAATCTGGTAGCTGATCATCTCAGCCGAATTCCAGTCCTTAAGCCAGATTCTCGGCCCATCAATGATGAATTTCCAGATGAACAACTTTTTGCTGCTCAGGAATCCTACCCGAGGTCACAGACAGGTTTCCTGACTCCCTGGTATGCTGATATTGTTAATTTTTTAGCTACTGGTGCTTTTCCTGATCATTTGTCTAGGTCTGAGAAGGATAAAATCAAGTCTGATTCTAAATACTATATTTGGGATGACCCTTACTTGTGGAAAATAGGCACCGATCAGATTATTAGGCGTTGTGTAGCTGAGAATGAAATCAAATCCATACTAGAGTTTTGTCATGCTTATGATGGTCACTTCGCTCCTAAACGAACAGCTCATAAAGTGTTAGAAAGTGGATTTTTCTGGCCTAAACTTTTTAAGGATGCATACTTGTATTGTAAAAGTTGTGTTACTTGTCAAAAGACAGGAAATATAGGTCCTAGAAACCAAATGCCTCTTAATCCTATACTTATTTGCGAAATTTTTGATGTGTGGGGTATGGATTTTATGGGTCCTTTTCCTTCGTCTTATGGTAATTTATACATCATTCTTGCCGTTGATTATATGTCGAAGTGGGTGGAAGCGAAAGCCACCCGAACTAATGATTCTAAAGTTGTTGTGGATTTTGTTAGGTCTCACATTTTTGTCAGGTTTGGAATTCCTAGAGCCATAATCAGCGATAGGGGTACCCATTTTTGCAACCGTACGGTCGAGGCGCTTTTCAAGAAGTATCATGTGACCCATCGTACGTCCACGGCCTATCATCAACAAACAAATGGCCTCGCCGAAGTCTCAAATAGGGAGGTCAAGTCTATTCTGGAGAAAACGGTTAGTCCTAACCGTAAAGATTGGAGTTTGCGACTCGACGATGCACTTTGGGCCTATAGGACGGCGTACAAGACTCCGATCGGTATGTCACCTTATAGAATGGTTTTTGGGAAAGCTTGCCACCTCCCGGTTGAGCTAGAGCATCGCGCCTATTGGGCAATCAAGAAGTGCAACTTTGGCTTAGACGAGGCCGGGACGCATCGAAAGCTTCAATTGCAAGAGTTAGAGGAAATTAGAAATGATGCCTATGAAAATTCCAAAATATACAAGTCCAAAACTAAGGCATTTCATGATGGGATGTTGTCTAGGAAGAATTTCGAGGTCGGACAAAAGGTGTTGCTCTATCAATCCAAATTGAGACTTTTTCCGGGTAAATTGCGATCAAGATGGTCTGGTCCGTATGTTGTGGTTAAAGTCTTTCCACATGGAGCTGTGGAAATTGGGGAAATTGATACGGATAAGACATTCAAGGTGAACGGGCATCGACTTAAGCCATTTTACGAGGGATTCGAGCCACACACGGTTGAAAAGATGAATCTAGAGGATCCCCCTCTAGGGGCTTGAGTGTGAAACCAAGAACTCGTCGAGTCCGCGACGTTAAACAAGGGCGCTGTATGGGAGGCAACCCATATTTCTTTTACCTTGCTTTCGTTTCCTTTGTTTTTCGTTCTCTTTCTTTGCTCGTTTTCCTTGCCCGTTGTAAGTCTTCTATTTGCGTGTTTTCAGGTGAATGGAAGCTGACATCTTTGGATAAGTGTGGGGGAGTGTTCCAGGTTGATCAATTTTCGGATTTTGGTGATGCAAAGACTGGTGAATTTGGTATTAAGCTACTGTGATGAAACCTGTCTGAGGTCACGGACAGGGTACTGGACCCAGCTTTAACAAACGGAGCCCTTAGCCATAAAACTACCCTGATCCGCGACCCGCTTTACTATCCGAACCGACCCATCTCTCCACCATAAACCCATTACAGACGATCCCTTCCCCCAATTTCTTGAACCAAATCCCTAAAGCTCCACATCAAAAACAAAAATCCCCAAATTCCCAAAACCTAGCACTCCATTCCTTCAATTCCCCAAAATCTCCCACAATTGCAATAGCTTCCAACCCTCAATTACCCATGGGAAAGAGAAAGGTCCACTAAGTACAACAAACCACCGCTCAAAGATCGATGGCGGCACACGTCCTCACCACCGCCACTACCACTACGCCCTCATAGATCTACCGCCTAGTGTTCACCACCATCCACGCCATCCTGTTCCATTCCTCTGCCTCCAGTTTGAAAACAATCAAGGCCAACAAGCAGTCAGACAAAATTGAAGAAGGGGGTCGAATGCTACTGACAGGAAGGCTATCCGTGATCATAGACACGATTCCTCACGTCTCCCTCTCGCTAATCACACCCCCCCGGGTTCAGGGAAGTCCTCTGTTTTTCATTTTTGACTTACTTTATGTTGAGGACAACATGCGTTTAAGTGTGGGGGGGTGTCCTAGGGCTATGTGAGAAAATTTTTAGGTATTTTGACCACGGCTAGGGGCTGATAATTTGGGGCATTTAGGACTGATATGCTATATGTTTTTGATGATATTTGGCTGAGAATTTTGCTGCTACTGTTGTCTTTGCTTTTTGGGTAATTTTTTTGATGAATTTAGATGCATGAATAGGGCTGTCAGTTTAGAGTTTATATGCTGTTGATGCTGCGGCAACTCTGTCATTCTCATGCTCTGTCCTTGTTTGAAATAGCATAGAATTGTGTACTATGGCATTATATCCTCTCTAATGAACTTCTTACAGCTTCTTAGTTGTGGTGGATTTGATTTTTGAGAAGGAAACTGAGTTTGAACCTTTGATTATTTATGATTCGCATGACATAGAGTTGAGTTTGTTTGGCACTTGCAATAGTAGGAATTATGTGAGCTTGAGCATAAATAGTTGAACTAAATGTTGTGTGCTCTAAATTGGAACCATGCTATGATTGAACCTTGTCTAAAGTGAGTAGTTGATTTAATATCTTTTAAATTTTGCAAGTATGTTGAGAAACGGTAGATTGGTGTTGAGCTAAGTTATGTTTGACTTGATAAGTATTTAGTGTGAGGGAGAGCTTGCGAGGGGCCAACTAGAGAAAGGTTGGTCAGTAGAACTCGCGCGACTACTCCTCTGGCCTTGGAAGAATTCCAAATCATTAAAGTCCATGAGTAGGGCCGTCTCTTGCTATGCCGGCCGCTCTCGAAATTGTTTTCCTAACACTTAAAGGGATAAACAACTGGAGTTCGCCTTGCTTTGCGAAAAACTCAGAAAAGAAACGAGAAAGAAGAGAAAAGCAGTACAAAAAAAAAAAAAAGAGAAAAAAAAAAAAAAAAAAAAAGACAAATTGCTGAGCAGAAAAAAAGAGAGGAAGAGATATATTGCAAAACAATACTTGTGAAAAGCTCTCTAGGAATTTTAGGTTGCTTATCTAGGAAGGTGTAACTCGGCTCATCACCATATCTTTGGTATTCTTTAACATGTGCGCAAAATTGATTGATATTCGATTAAGCTAACCACATTATACTTGTTTCCTTTGTTTGCATTGGATTAATGAACTTGAACTCATCGTGCATGATTATAATTGGAATTCAAGCTCATTTATTCTTGCTTTGGAAGGTTGATTTCAAACTTGGCTTTGTTGATTGCGTTTTTATACATAGTCTTTGGTGACAACAAATGTTTCCTAGTTTACACAACGGATTGCTGTAGTTGGAATTTAGATGGTGAGTGTAGCCTTGATTCTATGTTATGCTTGAGGACAAGCATTGCCTAAGTGTGGGGGGAATTGATATGTTGCATATTCACCTTATAATTGAGCTTAAAATATATGATATTTTGGGCCCTTGATTAAGTTTCATGATGGATTATTGATTGGTTTAATGTTCTCTTGTAGGGAATTATTTCTTGCATGAATTTGAGGGAAATTGGGCTCAATTGTGTTACAACTCCTTCAGCTCCAAATCAAGCCCATGCCTCCTCATTCGGAAGGCCAAGTTTAGGGAAAGCCCACAAGATCAACCCTTAAGTTGATAAGAATTTTTAGGTGTTACACAGGTTCAGCACGTTTCTTGGGAGTTATGGCATTATATGAAAGAGTTAGTGGGCATTTATTGAAGAGAGAATGTGGAAAAATAGTGAAGCAGCTTGCCCGAGGTCACGGTCAGGGTTCCTGACCCGTTTTTCGGGCAGTAACTTGTACAAAACGTGTGGAGAACGTGGCCATTTATTCTGGCAGAACTTAAAAATATTGGAGTTACGTTTCTTTTGGAGAATGGGGCAATTACTCTACAGAACATGGGGGTTACAAATGTTGAAGCAAATGATGGAGATAGTGGCCTTCATAACGGACGAACATGGGAGAAGTGGGAAGAGCAACAACAGCCCCACCTTGCATTATTTAGTTGGGAGAAAATCATGCAGGCAGAGGACACAACTTCATTCTCCTATTCAAAATTCACGCAGCAGAAACTCTAATTCTGGAGGGGAAAGGAACTTTGGAGCATCAATAGTTTTATTCCCTTTCCTTCCTTTTATTTTTATTTGAGTACTATGTTATTTCTAGAACTTTGTTTGTTTAATTTCGTTATGAGTAGCTAATTTATATTTTAGTTGGGATTTTCCAAAGCATGTATTAGATTATGTGAGACAATTTGCTTTGGGTTGATTAATTAAGTTATCCGTTTTATTTCCGATTTCACGATATTGTGTTTTGCCTTATTCTTTGATTTTGGCGCCGAATCTTAGAGTTAGCAATTCACATAAAGCTAGTTAATTTATTTGGTGGAGTCTAGCCGGGTAATTAACGGAGTAGCAATCAACACTAGGTTGTTAAGTTCGGCTGATTTTGTGTTGTGGAATATTACGGTCTAATTAGGCGAAGTAGGAGTTTCTACCTAGTCGGTTAGGGTTAGTGTTTCTTTAGTTCGTAAAGCAATTAACTAATTGAATCCTTGAAGGAGTTTCTGATAAGGGTTATTAGTTGGTTAGGGAGTAGTCTTTAGGAGTTTCTTCAGATTATTCTAAAAATACGAAGAAACGAGGGAGCCTAAGGTAATTGGTAACTATAGCTAACCTAACGAGGAATTAATCACCCTGTCCGTGATCATAGTCAGATGCATGCATAGGAAAATCCCAGCTATTCATCATTCACTGAGTTAATCTAAGTGTCAGCTGAGTTAGTTGTTAATCTTTTATCTGTTTAGTCAGTTTTATTCTTGTTTATTTAGTTTCATTATTAGTTTGGTTAAAAGTCTTAAACCCCCCCCCATTTTTAATTGTTTGTTTCATTTCTTGGCATATTAAAGATTTCAAGCTCAACCAATCCCCGTGGATCGATACCCGTTGCCACTATCCTACCATTTAGTTGTGTGCAATAATTGGGATTTATTATTGGTGGTTACGACATCCATCACTCGCTACATAATTAAACATAACTTACGTACCTTATCGAGCGTACCTTACCTTGCAACTCGGCATATGCTATACGCATACCTCTCCGTGTCTTCCTTAACATTAAGATGTTGAGGTAGATCCTAGCTTGCTTGATAGCCCACGATTTGGAGCATAGCCTCGTTGCAAAACATTTTCAAGCTTATATATATGCTTATACTTATAGTTCAAAATGTTTAATCGTATGACAAGGTCATAAACATATCATATGACACATATCTAATATATAAATATATAGTATATTCGCATGCGGGTGAGAAATCATCATATTTAGGCCATAGGTCGATTAACTAAAGAAAAAGATCCTAAACCTCACCTTGTAGCAAAAGTATGTAGAGTCTGGGGCCAAAAAGGAGAAAACAAACACCTAAACCTTTGGCTCAACAACGTTCGGAAGAGGCTCTGAAACAAAAGAACACAACACTCAAGACTTAGACTCAATCATGAACCAATTAGACGCACGGCGATGCATACAAATGCGAGTGGATGCAATGCATGTCATATAAATTCATATTTAGGCATGTCGGAGCAAATAAAAATAATACATAAGGATTCAAGAATTAAACTCATATCATATCAAATAACCTCATAATGTATCATATTATAGCATACCACAAGCATTCAAGAGTTTAAAATGCATAAAGGAGGCACACCACACAAGAAAATATTACACGTATATCACTTAAGACATATCGAATCATAACTCCTTCAAATCATATCAAATAAATTCAAAATTCTAATACAAGCAAGTTAACACATAATAATACATGTTAGCAAAGCTTAGGGATCATATTAGGGGTGCGAGAGAACAAACAAGCGAAAAAAACAAAAAAACAAAGTTCGGAGCAAAAGGGGTGTTGCTGCGCCAAATCCACCCCGGTGGATTTTTTTCAAAGGGGGAATCCACCGCCGTGGATTCAAGGCAGTCAGTACCAAGAAGGCCTGCATCAAATCCACCCCGGTGGATTTGGGTCAGAGGCTAAAAAAAATTCGAAATAAAAGCTTCCAAACTCCATGAAAACCCATCCTAAACCAAAGTAACAACATCAAGGCATGAAATGGTGCAAATATGCAACAAATACATGTAAGAAAAACATACTAAATCAGTTCCAAACATGTAAGTTTCAAACCGGGAAGAAAGAAGAGCAAAATAGGCATGAGTTTCATCAAATTCCTCCCAAGAACTCAAAAGAGCATTAATGGCAATTCAACATACAACCAACTACCACCAAATAGGAGTGATTAAAAGCAATAAAAGAGTCAAGAAGATCAATATATATAGCTCTAAACTCATGAAGGCAAAAGATGCATAAGTCCTCAAAGATCTTCAAAACCTAACTATTCATGAGATATAATAAATCCATGAAATTCCTAACATATAACATGATTCATATGGAGTCTAAGAGGAGCAAGATCAAGGAGTGTTCAAATATATCTTTACCTTGAAGAAATGGAGCAAGAAAAGCTAAAGGCTTGAGCTCAAGGTTCAACAATGGAGGGCAAAAGCTTGGAGTCTTCCTTTCTCTTTCCTTTCACCTCTTGGTTCGAATTTCATCAGAAAATTGAGAGAGATGGCTGATATTTTGGTTGAATAAGTCAAGGGAGAGTACAAGTAATGAGTGATCTAGGCTCCAAGTGGTCTTAGGGGCGTTATAGGTACGTAGAGCTGAAATCTGCATCGTTGGGGGTCGAAACGGCATCAAAAAGGTGCAAGGCTTATTCCATTGGCTCCAAATCGTCGATTCGAGTACAATGGTGAAGACGAAACTCGAATCCGAGTTCCTGAGCTCAAGTTACGAAGAAATGACTCAAGTGTGGCCAAATTGCAAATTGGCCCAAAAGTTTGAACAAAAGTTCAATTGAGTCCAAACAAAATCAAACAAGTCCAAAACAAGTTAATACATACAAATAAGTCCTAAAATCATATAATTCACATAGTTCACAAAGTTGACATACCCGGGATTCAAATTCATAAATCGTAAATTTCACAAATTGCATATATTCACATTAGGAGCTCAATTAGGGCAAATTCTTATCAAATAATTCAAGTAGTTAATATGAGAAATAAAATGTGAGAACATACGTCATATAAAGTCATCAATTAAATAAGGAATCAACTAAGTTGCGGAAAATAAACTCACACGTGACGCGTACCTGTACGTGCGAGCGAGGGGGGTGTCACAGTCTAGGTTGTGTATTGACTCAGAAGGGAAAGGTGATTGCTTATGCCTCCCGAAAGTTAAAGGATTATGAGAAGAATTATCCTACACACGACCTGGAGCTTGCAGCCATGATCTTTGCTCTCGGGAAGTGGAGACACTACTTATACGGGACATCTTTTGAGATTTTCATCGACCACAAAAGCCTCCAGTACTTATTCACGCAGAAGGACTTGAATATGAGGCAACGGCGTTGGATGGAAAAGTTGGAAGACTATGATTGCACGATCAAGTACCATTCGGGAAAAGCCAACGTGGTCGCTGATGCCCTTAGCAGGAAGGCGAGTGTATCGAATTTGGAAGTAAATGTAAAGGGTGAAATTGTCCCGATTGTGTTAAAGGCTCGGGTTTCTAACATTACAATTCAGCCGAATTTGAAGTATCGATTATTTGAAGCTCAAAATAATGATCCGGAGGTACAGAAGTTAGTAAGTAAGGCAAGAGCTGATCCGGAGAGTTCTTTTGGGTTTGATGAGACCGGGTTGCTTCGGTTTAAGAACAGAGTGGTCGTGTCTGAAGAATTGAAACGGGTTCTGCTTGAAGAAGCCCACAAGTCAGCATACTCGATCCACCCAGGAGGAAACAAAATGTATAAGGATTTGAAACAGTATTATTGGTGGAATGGAATGAAGAAAGACGTTGCCGAGTATGTAAAGCACTGCTTGACTTGTCAGAAAGTGAAAGCTGAGCATCAGAAACCCGCAGGGCTTCTACAACCGTTACCTATTCCCGAATGGAAGTGGGAACAAGAAACGATGGATTTCGTGTCAGGTTTACCAAAGGTGAAAGGTGGATTTGATGGTATTTGGGTAATTGTAGACCGATTCACGAAGTCTACTCACTTTCTACCGGTCCGGATGTCTTATA
Source organism: Lantana camara (assembly GCA_037501455.1). Lineage (NCBI taxonomy): Eukaryota > Viridiplantae > Streptophyta > Magnoliopsida > Lamiales > Verbenaceae > Lantana > Lantana camara. The sequence continues at coordinate 18,874,102 of CM074855.1, read as the reverse complement.
AAATTCCGAAGTTAGCCGAGATCTACAACAGTGAAATTATCTGACTTCATGGAATCCCGGTGAGCATAGTTTCTGATCGAGACCCGAGGTTTACATCTAAGTTGTGGCAAGAGTTACAGGCCATGTTGGGAACGAGGCTTAAGTTCATTACAACATTCCACCCGCAAACAGACAGCCAGACGGAAAGATTAATACGATAATTGGAAGATCTACTTCGGGCCTGCGAGATGGATTTTCAGAATTCGTGGCAATAGCAGCTTCCTTTAATTGAATTTGCCTATAATAACAGCTTTCAGGTTTCGATCGTGATGGCTCGTTATGAACTTCTTTATGGAAGGAAGTGCCGATCTCCGTTGTTTTTTGACTTGGAGGAGTGGAAATGGTCGAAACAAGAAGGTGTGAAGAAAGGTGAGAAATTTGAGAAACCTTCCAAAGTCATTCAAGCTATGATTGAAAAGGTTCAAACGATATAACAACGGATGAAAGCAGCGCAAGATAGGCAAAAGAGCTATGCCGATACTCGCCGAAGAGATCTTGAGTTTGAAGTTGGTGACCGGGCATTCTTGAAGGTGTCACCAAGGAAAGGTTTCACCCGGATCGGGAAAGGAGGAAAGCTTAATCCTCGATACTTAGGTCCTTTCGAGATTTTTGAAAGAATAGACAAACTAGCTTATCGACTGGACCTACCACCGAGTCTTATGGGGATTCACAACGTATTCCATGTATCTCAGCTAAGGAAGTATTACCCCGATGAGACCACGATTCTCTCCGTTGAAGAAGTTGAGTTGGAACCAAACTTGATATTTGTTCAAAGGCCAGTTAAAATCTTAGATCGGAAGTTTTAGGAATTGAGAAACCGAAGGATTCCCATGGTTAAAGTGTTGTGGAGAAGCGATAAGATCGAAGAAGCTACGTGGGAAACCGAGGATAAAATGAAGCGGTTCCACCCGGAGTTGTTCTCTCAAGAGTAGAGAATCTGGGGACCAGATTCTTTTAAGGGGGGAAGAGTTGTAACGCCCCGGTTCCGGATGAATAGGTAAGCACGCCACGTGTGAGGTTGTGAGCGTTGGAATTTATTTTAACTCTTTTATTTATTAAATTTCCTACATGACATCATATATTTTTATAAAATTCATGACATACTATTATGTGAATTATATGAAATCATATCATTGGAAAAAATTATTTCATGACTTAGAAAAATAAATGTTACGTGAAATATTTACGGGGAGTGATTTAATTACCGAATTGTCCCTACATGTTCATTTCTTTAAATTTAGGGACTAAATTGCATAGCCTTTCCATGGATCTAATTGATCATTTGGCAAACAAAGCATCCTTGATAGCATGACTTATACTCTTGAGGGATTGAATTGCAAATTGTGGCATTTCACACCATTCAAAAATGGTGAATCACGATATATGGCTTCCTTATGCTTCCAAGATCAAATTTCATCAAAATTCACCAATGTATTGCTCCCTTTTCACTCTCGGTTCATCCAAGGAAAAAGAGAAGAGATTTTCCCAAAAATCATCCAAGATTTCAAAAAAAATTCCAAGTTTTGAAGCTTAGCATCCATCATCATCTCCTTCTCCATTTCTTTAACTTCAAAGGTGGGTTTATGCATGGGTTCATGATTCTTGCTCAAGTATGTGATAGCTAGGGTTTGAGAATTTATGGATTATATGGATTACTTGTTGTTTGAGGCATGACTACATGATTATATCATGATTAGGAGCAGGAATTCTTGGAAATTTTGAGCTTGAATGATCAAGTTGTGCATGAACTTGGAACTTTGAATTCTTGATGATTTTCCATGGTTAAGTGTTTAAATGGAGGGTTATTGCTTTGTTGAACATGTATGCATCATATTTCCTAGAAAACTTGTAGTTTGGTGGACTAAAACTTGGTTTTTGTTGCTTGGTTGGTTGTTGCCGAAGAGCTGCCCTACTTCTGCTCTGTTTTTAAATTTTGCAGAAGCTGGGAACGGCCCTTCCCGCCTTAGTGCATTATGGGAACGGTCGTTCCCAAGCTTCTGAGTCAGGGCGGGCCAGCGAGCCTGGGAACGGCCGTTCCCATTTTGGCCTACGTGCCGGAAGGGCCGTTCCCAGCAAAAACGCATTTATAAAACAAAAGTCGTTGGCACGCTTTGGAGGGGTACGGGAACGGCCCTTCCCATTTTCAACTAGGAACTGGAACGGCCGTTCCCAGGCCTGCGGCAGAACAAAAGCTACTGCCTAAAATTCAATTTTTGGGATTTTAACCCAAACATTTATTTGATCCCAAATTGCTATTATATGATTAATTACATGCTAAAACAAGATGTTTTCATGCCACATTGTATATTGCTTGTCATCTCGTTGTATTTTCGTCGTTCGTCATATTTGGTCCATTTTGAGTCAAGTCTCACGTATACACGTCATGATTGCACAGATCACGAGGCCGTAGACGAGGAGCAGGATCCCTAGAGTATATCCTTGTCGTATTTTGTTGCACAGGTGAGGTTTTGTTCTAGCTACATAGAACCTTTATAACCCTTATGTGTGTTTTTCGGCCAAAACCTATTATATCTATAAACGTCTATGATGCACGGACACTTCTAAAAATATTATTTTGCCGTGTCGTGTCATGTCGTGTCGTGTCGGACACTCGTGTCGGACACTGTGTCCGACACTCCTTACGTGGGAAATTCAAGAAAAAAAATCTGTGTCACCGTATCCGTGTCGTGTCGTGTCCGTGTCGCTGTGTCTGTGTCCGTGCATCATAGATAAATGTTTTCTAAAATATAAATGATTTCAAGCAAGCAAGCCATGATTGTTCATGATTCAAGCATGTTTTGGCGAGTACCATGATTACACTTGGGCCCGAGGGTAGTTTCTTGAGCCAACCGGGAAAGCAAGGGCTGACGGGTAACTCTTAAGCTATCCTCACCACTTTTGGATCACCTCTAAAGCCACCAGGAGGTTTGGTGGTGCAAGGAGTTTCGTGCGTGGGAGTCATGTTCCCGACGTACACCATGTCGTGGATAGTTGGGCCTTGCAAACCCACTATCACCCGGAGGAAGAAGGAGACTGGGGACGGGTCCGGCACCACGGATTGTCCTCGGGTTCTTGCATGTTTTCACTCATGATTATATTATTAATTGAGCACTAATTGAATTGCATGATCACATATTAATTATTTAAGCAAGCACGTATTGTTCACGTTTGGTGTAAAGGTTGGAGAATTGCCCTCACTCTTCGGGCCACGTATTTCATGAAATTGACAAGAGAGAGAGCTCTCGGAGAAGGAAGTGGCGAACCTCTCCCTCGAAGCTATCAGAGAAGAAGAAGAAGAAGAAGAAAAGAAAAGTGAAACCTAGATCGTAGTCCAGAAAGTACCTTTGTGTTTGGAAAAAGGTTAAGAGCTTCCTTTCTGTTAGGAATAGTGCCCTAGAAAGCTGATTGTATATCCGCTTTGTGTTTTTCCTTATTGTAATCACAGACAATCTTTGAATGAAATAACGAATTGAGGCAACACTTCTTTATATGCTCTTGTTTGGTATGCGTTTACTTTATCTGTGCATGTATGAGAACTCCCCTAATCCTGATGACTTTAGGACTCTACCATTTAGGTAAAATGGTTCATGAAACGAGCCCTATATCACATAAGTCATGATTAGTAAAATACTCCAAGCCGATGAGTCCTACAGACAGTGGGAGTGTCAACCTGACTCCTCTAAGGCTTGCTTGTGGGATCACGCCCTTAAGAAGGACCACCTTGTTTCATGGAGGTGCAAAGTGTATAGTTGATACTTGTGTGATACATGAGGGTGCTTACTTTAATAAGTAAGTTCACTGAGGTGCCCCGTTTGAGAACATTCCTAAATGGGAAAGGAAGTTTCTATTTCAGGAAATGGAAACTTCCAGATTAGGAAATATCTCACGAGTCATTGATGTGATTAATTGATCCTTAGACTTGAGGTTCCTTATCACTTTATAAGTTAACTCTGTAGTCTTAGGTATAAGCTTTAAAGGGTGTCGCCTCAGACAACTGATTCAAGGCTTATGCTGGGGCTTCACAAGTGATTCATAAAAGTGAATGAGAATCAAGAAAGGACCTACACTTGCATTTGCAAGGTGATCTCTTATTGTGTAAGTCATTCATATGCCATATGGAGTCCTTGACCAAGGCAGTAGATCAAGACATCAAGAAAAGGGTTTCTTGGATTGAGATCAAATGGATACGAAATGCACTTAGCTTTAAGACCGGATTATTTGGGTTCTGATTATTCCCTTACCCTAGATCTTCGTTGAGAGATAGTAAGTAGGAGGATTGTATCTCACATGAATCAATGACTTAAAGGTTCTGTCGAATCCGAACATTCCAATTCAGCTAGGGGTTAAACACCTGTTGCTAGACTATGGTCGTTTAATCTGTGGACTGATTAATTAATTAGTGAATTAATTAATTAGGGTCACTGCTAATTGAATTGAGAACCTAGAGGGTCACACACAACAACTTGGTTACATGAGTTAAGGCTTAAAAATGATTAAACGAGTTAATCGGGCCTAGAGGGTTCCACACGTGTGAAACCACACGTGTGGGTCACGTGAGTGACACGTGTCCTTGTGACACGTGTCCCACACGTACACGTGTGAATATATATATATTATATATATATATTGTATATATATATATTGAATAATTAAATGTGTTAATTATTTAATAGACTTTGGTTTAATTTTGAATTAAAAAGAAAGTCTAATTTTGGAGAAAAATAATCTAGTTAATTAATTATGAATTAATTAATTAGATAAAATAAGTTATTTATTTTAAATAAATAAAGTATAAAATTATCCAAAAATAGTTTGGATATTTTAGCTCTCTTGAAAGTTGATTTGAATTAGAATTCAAAGTCAAAGTTAAAATTACTTGATGATCAAGTAATAGGAGAGAGAGAGAGACCAAAATCCTAGCCCATTAAGGACTAGGAATTTCGGCACCCTCTCTCTATAAATAGGGGAGCTCGAGCTCCTCTAGGAGCTAATTGACAATTCTTTTGGTTCATGTGTTGAACACCTTCCTTTCTCCAAGATTAAATAAAACCCTAGGTTAAGCCTAAACACTAACTAGAGAACTAACATCCTTACTAGTTAGATTGTGATCAAGTTGGTGGACTTTCTCTAGAGACTTCAAGTTAGAAGTTTGAAGATTTGCGCTTTACCAAGGAGAGGGGATCAAGCCGCGAGAAGAGCGTTCTTGGGTGGCTTGAAACACTTGAAGAAAGAATAAAAGAAAAGTAAGTTTTCTATCTCTACGAATTTGGTTACACGATAGCGAGTCCTAGGTCCTTTTGTTGGGAAATTTTTTTTAAATTCCGCTGCTTTCTGATTCGTGTTTTCCAACACTTTCTTGGAACGAACAATCGCTTGATGCCACATGTCAAATTCGTTAATCTCGCTCGAAACAGCTCGGAGTTCTCTCTTCAAATTCTTAAGAAATGGTAAAATGAATTTACAGAGAGACCCTATTTATAGGAGTGAAATTGGCGGGAATCGAGAAGATGAAAAGTCGCAATAATTACAGTAGGTCCCACCTCGGGAGTTGAAACGTCGCCTCCACGTCAGCCCCAGCAGATGACGTTTCGGGGGGCTTATGACATGGCTCGGACCCGCTTTCCCACTTGGACCTATCACAACACGCCACATGTCATCTCGATGGGTCAATACTTTCCACCGATGGTATCGAGCCTGTAGCACCCCAAGCGGTGGGGCACCACACCCCCGCACTATGACCCGACACGTGTACGAAATGGAAAGTCCGCACACGCACCAAGTCACAGCGAACGGGTGACAAATGAAAAATCCAACCTAAGCCAGGCGGTACCTAAACCATGTACAAGTAAAATATGCAAAACCTGAATGCGGAAGCGATGCAAAATATGAACTATTAAAAACTTTAATCAACAATCATAAGTAAACGGGTTCAACTAATTAAGTAATCCTGTCCTAACCTGTCCCGAATAATCATACAACAAAAACGGGTTCAACTAATTCCACGAACCTGTCCTAACCTGTCCCGAATTTCAAACATACAAATCATAATTACCACCCTGCAAAATACATATATTATATACATAGTTTCCTACATAAATCAAAACATAGTGCTTAACAAATCACAAAGACCGACACAGACTCGACAGACCCGACTCAAAGCCGCTAAGCTCGAACTCCCACAACCTGCACCTGCAAACTAAAAACATAGGTGGGGCGAGGATCAGTCCACTGAATGAGTGAGGGGGCTGAACTCATACACACTATACATAATAAGAAGCAGAGCACGTATCAAAAGAAAGATTATGAACCGGGAGTAGGGTTTTGCATACCAAAACCATTTTCAAATGAAACTTATACATATCTTATCTTATTCAAACCAAAACATACTGAGCTTAGTCGTATCAAATCAAAAGAGAAAGCTCCTATCCCGTTTCATAATCAACATAACAGATCATATTCATATACCCGGCGAGTACGGGTCTCCCACCTTACTTCCATATCGTATCATACGTATCAAAACAGAAACCAACAAATATCATAAACAATCCAACCCCAACACCATTTAGTTCGGGGAGCAAACCCTCACTACTCATACCAATGCAAACACACACGGGGTAGCTAACCCACACTGTGCCTTCCCCGGTTATCCACCGAGGGCTCAAGATACCACGCCTTCCCAACCTCCATAGGTCGCACGTGAATATCTCAAATGAGAACGTGCACAGGGGTCATAACCGGCGACCCCATGGTCGTCCCGGGTCTCCCTTACCCACGTCTCGGGGCCCAACACATCAGAACATAGCTTATCAGAGCATAACTAGCTACATATCATACTTATCAAATCATAACAAACTTACGTACCTGATCAGACATACCAAACCTTGCAACTTAGCATATGCTATAAAAGTACCTCTCCGTGTCATCCTAATCCGCAGCTGATATGAAGACACACAGTTTGGAGCATAGCCTCGTTGCAAAACATTTCAAGCTTACATATGCTCGTACATATACAGTTTGAAAGCCTTTAACCGTAAGACAAAATCATAAACGTATCGTATAAACACATATCTATTATATAAATATAATAGAATAGTCGCATGCAGGCTTGAAAACGAGCACGGAGGGTTATAGGTCGCTTTAACTAAAACAAAAATCCTAAAACCTCACCTTACACCGACTAGAACGGAAAACACGAGCCAAGAAGTCCCACTGGAACCAAAACAGCTGACAGACACTCCCTGGAAAAATCCTGATCGACTGAACACACAGAACACAAGACTCAGACTCAAATCACAACCACAAAGACACACGGCTATGCTCACGAATACAAATGATGCACAGTTAGTTCACATTTATCCAAATTAAGTCATTCATATCGAATCACAATCATTTCACACCTTAGAGGATGCATAACTTATAGAATTCATATCATCACATAGGGAATATAATTCGAGGCATAATAATTTAATCCTATCATGCTCCAAGTCTCGCGAAGTTAAAACATTGATCATATAGCAAATTTGATAATTAAATACATAATGCATAATGTTTAATATTCCAACAAATAGCATACTTGATCGATTCATTCAAAATTAAATATAACATATCATTTCATAATTTATTTCTCAAGTTTCATATAATCCCATTATCAAATTAGTTTTCAAATATTACACTAACACCCCTTAAATAAAATATTCTCAAGCAAGTAGGCATAAAACGAGATAATTAAATTCAATAAATCACGAATCAAACTTCCATACATCATAACATATTTCCAAGTATCATACAACTCATAATTTCAATTTATAGTTCATACAAGATCGAAATTTACAATTAAAACAATTAACGAAAATAAATACAATAACTTCAAAATTTCATATAAAATCAACCGGACATCCGATTGACGAACGGAAAGTGGCATTGGACTCACCATGACGAAAGGAACCCGCTGACCGAAAGTCACCGGAATGCCGCCATCGGAGCCGGTCGAACAGCCACCGGCCGCCACCGGAAACACCGTCTCCGGCGGTCGGAAAAATCCCCGGAAGGACAGAAACGCGCACCTCGTCCTGCTTGACAAAAGCCCTCAAGCAATTTCAAAAAATACCAAACACACCGGATTTCGTTGATGAAAAACCGAACTAAATCCCAACGACAAAAACTGAAATTAAACGCAAACCGTAAAACGAAAACAAAATCTGAACATACCGTTGGAAAGCCCGAAACGAGGCCTTCGAAAGCCCCTAGCCAAATCATCGGAAAAATCACCGGAAAAAGGACCACCGGTTCACAGCCGATCCGCCACCGGTCCGCCGCCAACGACCGGTCCTCGAGTCGGGGCCAACGTGAAAATGTCGTCCTCCACCCGTTGATCAACTTTTGTAAAGGAGTCACCACCAAAACTCGCCGAAAAAAGGTCCCAATTCGCCACCAAAGTCCCGCCGCTGCCTCGTCGCCGGTTCAGCCACCTCCGGCCATCCTTGGCCCAAAATGACGCCGGAAATGGAATCAGGGGGCCGGAAAAGGTAGGGAACCGCCAAAGATCCTCCGAAAAAGTCGCCGGAAAGCTGCTAACGCCGCTGTTACAGTGCACCGCTGCCGCTGCGCGACTTTCAGGCTGCGCGTGACGCTCCGTCACCACCCCGTTTGCTGCACTACCAACGGGAAATGATGCGTCAGGCCAATCCGCTACAAGCCCAGACAAATTTCGGTCGATTGCACCGCCGTAGGCCGCCGCGAGACACTGTTGAAAGTTGCGCCACCACCGCCGCCACCTGCAACTCACCATAGCGCCGCCTCCGTCCAGTTTCAGGCCATGATTTTGGTATCATCGTGACGGGCTCGACGAGTTGATAAATTTCCACTACTCACACATCGAAAACCGTCGAGAAACGAGCGAGAATGGGCTTGTGCGTGTTTCCACACCTCAAGTGTGTTGTGAACAGTGACCAAAGGGGGTTTGTCGCAAGAGAGGCTGAGGTCTGATCGTTTGGCACGAATTACAAGGATCCGGGTATTATATCACGGGTCCTCGTACATGAAAACGGTCGGAAGAAGGGGTTAACGACGTCAGAATTGGGCAAACTCAGAGTCTACGGACTCGTCTCGATGCCCCGAACGGAAAGCAGGGGTCAAAAAGATCGAACTCTCGACCGAACGAGAAATGACCGAATAACCCCTAAGAAGAGAAAATTACAAACAGGCCCCTAAACTCTAAAAGAGTTCAAAGTAGGGCCACGCAAAGCACAAAATCACAGAATTAAACACACAAAGAAGTTGAAACGTGGCGTACCTTATTTTTAGGGCGAGCGGGGTGTTACAGAGCCAGCGATTCCCCTAACTTTTACCACCCTACGCCTCTACTGCCGAAAGTCCCAGAATCTCGAACCTTGTCCCTCGACCCACTCCGACTGCGCAGCTGGAAAACCCACTACCCATCTCCATAAAAAGCGGCCAACCAAGCATTAAATGCTTAGAAATAATGGGATAGTTGTCAGCTTGAGAAGACGGCATGTCGACACGACTCATTCTCACTCTTCACCCTATATAAATGCCCATATTTATATCGCAAGTAAGTTTTCACCTACCGCATTTACTGCACTCTAAACTCGATCATCTCAACTCGATATTGACTTGAGCGTTGGAGTGCCTACCCGGGTCTCACCCCCATCTTCCCTGAGTTGGCCTCGAGCTCACCCCCACTTTCATCTTTCTCAGATTTCGAGTGAGAGTTGTGCTTCCCCAAATCAACAAATTCAACTGCTCGAACCAGAGTTCCGGATCGATCCATCATCGGAAATTTGGCTTGATCACATTTATTCTCTGTATTTTTATCACTTTTTGTATTTTTGTATCGATGGTATGTTAGTTTGACTCTTATTCTACTATTTTTTGTAGGGTTTTCTTTTGTGTTTACCCCTTAATATTACTAATCAATAGTGTTAGCAAATTTTACAAGAATCAATCCGTGTTGATTAAAAAATTATTATTATTTAATTATAGATTAAATAATTAACACTAGCAAGATACTAATTACTGTATTTGTCAAAAAAAAATAATAATAATTAAAATAATAAAAGTTAAAAGGCAAGGAGTAGATGATAAAGACATGGTAAAAGAAAAAAGAAGAAAAATTAGATAATTAAACTTTTTTAACTCACAGGCACACATACTGCATGGGCCCCCAACTTGTACTTATCAATTTTCAAATGCACATAATGAGGTATTAATTTTGTTTAAAATTATTTCTATGGGATCTAAATAAAAACTGTCCAAAATAAATAAATAAAAAGAAACAAAATAATTAACTTTTATTAAAGAAATAAAAAAAAGAACTAGTAGTTTACACGATGGGCGGCCCAATGACAGACTAAATCCAAAGATCCAGCCAAAAATTATTCCACGTGCGATTCGCATTAGAGCTATAAACCCTGATTCTAATCGGAGTATTTCCGAACTCTAGTTGATAAGTAAAAATTAAAGTAGAAGCAGAAATTATAAAAGAGCGTACTAGTAAAAATAATAAATATTTTGGGAAAAAAAAATTAATTGAGTGTTTATCAAAAAAAAGGTTAATAATTATTTTTAACTTTTATAAAATTATTAATTTATCATAAAATATTTTTATTATAATATGATGTAAGTATTTTATAAAACATGAATTATTATAATTTTGTATAAGATTATTTATAGTCAACCAAATATAGAGTATTATATATATATATATATATTTTATAAATTTATAAATTTTAAAAAAGAGAAAATTTATCAGGTAATTGTAGATTCTTAAATTTAAAAAAAAAAATATTGGAGTAGGAGAAAAGGAATAAGTAAAAAGAAAAATGTAACAAATATATAAATTTTAAAGTTGTATTTGTATTTAAAAGGTTAATCTAGTAAAATACTAATATATTTTTTTTTTGTCAACAAGAAAGCCCAGACCGGGGCAAAAACAAAACAAACTACTCGAACTCCACCGGGAGAGCATCCCAAATCACACAATCAGCATCGATCTTGTGTCCCCCGTTTTGCTAAGTTATCCGCAACGCCATTTCTCTCCCGATAGACATGCTTAAGCCTCGCTTCCCACGGCTTATGGAGGAGTCGGTGACAATCAAGAATGATACTCTTCAATGGGTGGTCTTCGATGTCTCCGTCTCTCACCCAATTCACCACAATTTCTGAATCAACGTCAATCTCGATTCTTGAGAACCGTTTTTCCCAAGCGGCCATTAAACCTTTCCTAAGGCCAAGTAATTCAGCCATGTTGATGGAGATTCGACCAAGCCGTAGTGCATCCCAAGTATCCATCTCCCATCACTGTCACGAATTACACCTCCCGATGCGACATTTTTCGTTTGGCTGTAAAGACTCCCATCTGAATTCAGTTTAACCCAGCCCTCGGCCGGACATTCCCAACTTAGTCGTTCTCTTCCCGGAGAAGCAGTTCGCTTGCGCTCCATGATCATTACCATGTCTGATGCCAATTTTCCGATATTCTGCAAAGCAACGTTACTGGGTTCTTTTACTTGCTGATATTCTTGTTTGTTTCTCGCCCTCCAAATACACCAAATTGTAGCCAAAGCTACACACCACCATGGCCACTCCGGATTAAGTAAATGCTCGAAATTAGATCCATCAATCCTCTCAAATCCAGTTTCCTCCAACTAAATCATAGAAGAGTGTTCTACACCTTTTGTGAATGACCAACTCCCACACTTTTGTGGTTGCTGGACAATGGAACAACAGGTGTGTACTAGATTCTCGTCCATTCCTGCAGCGATTGCATTGGTCCGAATTACCGAATCTGCGATCATGCTTCAATGTGTTGGTTATGAGACTATCATGCTTGCACAACCAAAGGAAAATTTTGATCTTAGCTGGGCATGTGAGCTTCCAGATCAGCTCCCATCCTCTATCACCACTCTATTCCCGCTCCTGCAACAAAGTGTACGCAGACTTCACGGTAAACTTCCCCGTCGAAGTGTCTGTCCAAATTAAGGCATCTGCATCCGGGATTTCTAGGATTGGTAAGCCCTGGATTCCCTCAACCACTTCCTTAGGCAAAGGAGTCTTTAACTTAGAAAAATCTCATCGCCACCATCTCCCGATCCTCTTCAGCAATACAAATATTTTAGTAATAATATAATTATAACAATAGAATTTTAAATAGATAAAAAAACGGGTAATATGGGATAAATACCCAAATGTGGACTCAATTTTTAGTTTGCTCCTCATTTTTAAAATTATTTCTGTTAACTCTCCAGATGAGACTCATAATTTTAGTTTGCTCCCCATTTTGGACAACACATACGACATATTGGGAAAAATATACAACATAATACGATTTAAGTACTCTATTCTTGAGTTTTCATACGTGTGTAAAAACTCAAGAATACAGTACATCAATATTTGACCAAAAAGGGGATAAATTTAAGTACATCAACATAATACGATTTAAGTACTGCATTCTTGACTAACTTCTTCTTGCAGGGATAAATTTTTGTCATCATCAAAAAGGGGGAGGTTGTTAGCTCTCCTGGAATCATCCCAGAACTAAGCAGCTCTTTTGATTGATTGACAAAAATTATATATAAATATCTTTTTTATTATTTTTCACAGGAATCTTGGAAGCAAGTTGGCATACTTGCCCCGCTCAAAATACAGAGTACGGCTGACTTGACATTATTGGGAACATCATCAAGAAAGTGGAGTAACGGCTAGTTTTTTTCAAATTCTATATATAGAGTACTTTGCACATCATTTTCAGATGACTTTTTCTGAGCTTTGAGTTGCTGCTATTTCTTTTACACCGTTTAGAAGAGTTAGTATTTTTGGTGGATAGTGTTGCAAAAGCTTGGAATCCTAGAGCTTGGTCTGTTTTGTACCAGTCTTGGTCACTGATTGTACCAGACGGGCTCTACTTGCTTTGTACCTTGTATTGCATTGCACCGTTCGGAAATCCTAAGCTTGACAACTTAGGTAGAGGATTAATCTCATTGGTTAGTGTTTTTCACAACCTTTGGGGCCAAACCTCTCTAAATACTTGTGCTGATTTCTCTTGCTATGCTCATCTATTAAATTGTTGTGTTTGATTGAATATCTCTGATAACAAAAGATTGTATGCATTTTGGATGAACATCCAGAAAGATACAAGCCATAGAATTGGATTAAGAAAATTTGGTGGTCATTCAAGTAATGATCAATTCAACCCCCCCAACCTCCCTCCTCCTCCTCTTGATTTAACATCTTGGAATCGGAAAGCAGAAGGGCTATTGTTAGAATCGTTCTTTCCATGAAATAACATAGGTGCATGGTCCGAGGTGCATCTAGCAAGACGTCGAACATTAGAATTAGGGAAAAACTCAAACCAATTGTCCGACACCAAGACTTTATCTAATCTTTAACAAAGTGAGTTATTAATCCAAGTGTAGATAGAGTCTTGAAAGGAAGGTTCCAACAAATTACAATCATTGATGGCATCGTTGAAGTCCATCATTCCTCTGAAATCAGGTTTTTCCCTTCCTCCTCTCCTTTCTTTAACTTTAAAAACGATAAAGTCTCGCCCAAGGTAGAGAATCTCTCTGTTCACGAAAAAACTCCCAGAGTTGTCTTCATTCCACCGTGTTGCAGACCGCATACACAATCGTGATCAATATGGGACCATTCCAGCTGTTGGACGTGAGCTTAACATGTAAGTATTGTCTGTGATCAGCTAGCAACTCCGCATTCATGCCCTCCCTGCAGAAAAACCATATATGGTTAGAGCAGTTTTTGATAACAGAGTTCATGTTAAATTTGTGACACATAGACCTGGCATCTAGACTAATAGACGGCTCAAGAATAGCAGCAAAGTTTAAACAATTCTTTTTACACAAATTCTTAAGGATACGACATCGGCCTTTATCACCTATTCCACGTAGGGATGGCAACGAGCCGAGCCCGAACCCAAGCCATTTGAATCTTGGCTCGTGGCTCACGAGCCGGCTCGCGAACCTATATATATAATTAAAAAAATAATATTTTAATTTTTATATATATAAATATTTTATTAATATATAATATTATATATATATTTATTAAATTTTATACAAAATGAATAAAAAAATAATATATTTATTATATATATTCATTTAATATATATTATTATATATAAAAATATATTAAATTATTTAAAAAACTAATTTTTAAATCAAAAATAATACTATTGGACGAGCCTCGAGCCGAGCCGAGCCGAGCCGAGCCAGACTCGAGCCTTGGTCGAGCCGAGCCCGAGGCCGAAAAAAAGGCCAAGGCTCGACTCGACTCGTTGCCATCCCTAATTCCACGGATGTTCCAGAAAAGTCCTTTAATCATGGATCCTAGATAACTAAGGCCAACGATCTAAGAGCATTTAGGGGACCCGACACCTGCTTCTTTTTCTTTTTCGGATCCGCTTTGCTAAGTGTTTTGCCTCCTGGAGGTTCTACTGATCTTGATCTTCTGTGTTGAGCTTTGTCTTTCTCAGTTTCTTGATCCTCTTCTAATAGAGCTATAATCTGATCATTGTCTTCTTCCGGCAATGGTTTCTGTAATGTGTTGCTTCCCTCAGCTAACAATCCCATACTCTCGTAACTTTCTGCCCAAGCTCTTCGAATTTCAACATCTTCTGGCTCATCCTCGATATGGTCTTTCTCTCTAACTTCAATGATGTTCGAATCATTCAGAATTGCCAGATCTTCAATAACCACTATATCTGTATTCTCAGTCCTGGTATTGCAGATAATGCCATCTTGTGTATTAAAGGCATGATCCTGTGTATTTTCCCCATCCTCTTCCAAAGGAGTCTGTGTCTCTATTTCCCTCATTACCTTCATTATGCTAATGGTCCCTTTCATCCATATCATCTTTATTTCTAACGTTATCATTCCCTTGTGCCTCATGTTCAGCTAGAGCTTTAAACTGATTCTTTTGAGAAGAATGCTCTCCACTAGGATCTTTCCCTTTATGTTTATTTTTGACTCTAGCCCATTCTTGTCCTTTTTTATTCTGCTTATCCTTTTTATTCTCCACGCCTAATCTTGCAGTCACAGCAGGCTCCTTTGCAGTTTCCCGATGATCATGCTCCAGCTGATTCTGGTCCTCCTCCCTTTCATTCGAGTCATTTAATTCGTTGGCAGGACATTGGTTCATTTTGTGATATAGGCGAAAGCATCTCCTGCAATAGTCCGGAATTGATTCATAGAAAACTTCCTGTTCAATGAACTGATTCTTAATCCTGATAAAAATGGATTTTTGCAGTGGCTCGGCAACTTCTAACTCAACGCACACTCTTGGGTCTGACATATTCTTACCTCGCGTTGTAGCCTCATCTGCTCTCAACGGGGGGTTCCGATTGCCGATGCTACCGTGAATAAGCCCCTCGTTCTTTGTAACTTGTGCTTTTATTCTCGGAAACGAAATCCAAACGGGAACAATTGATGATTCAATTCTGGGATCAAAGTCAGGCGTCCATTTTAATATTGTCATTGGATAGTCTTTGAAATACCAAGTATCTTTTGAGAATATACGAGCATAATCGTCATGGTCCTTGCATCGGATCAACACGTGGGTTCGATTGATAAGGCTTAGTTTAACCTTCTTAACAAATCTCATCTGCTGAAATACGTATTCCAGAAACCGCATCGATGGATAGCCTCGAGTGAATTTACCAATTAAAGCCAGGCGAAAATCTTCACACAGGGTATCTTCTTCCTCTTCAGTAAAAACAATGGTCGGCTTACCCCTGTACTCCTCAACTTAACTAACGGAGTGAAGGTTTCCAAGTCGAAGGACTTGAGTTTGGTGAGATCATCAGGATTTCTCGAGTCTTTAGCTTTAGATGCCGCCACTTTTGCATTTGTCAACGTTGGATCCGACGGCTCCCACCTGAGAATCTCCCATGAACCAAAACCTAGCGATAAACCTGGAGAGAAATTATCTATTTCCCTCCTTCATTTAACTTGCATATTTATCTATACTATATATTAAGCGAGAGACCCTGTCATGGACTCTCATTTTTCTTTTCTTTTTTTTTTTAATTTTTTTTAACAAGCCACGTATTTTGACAGTTTTTTACTTAAACTCTGGGTACAATTTTCTGCTTAAACTTTACGCAATTCTCAAATTCTTTTCTTTTTTATTTATATATATCCTTTATTTATCTTTATTTTTTTCTCAATTTGATATTATTAAATTTATTGATTATAAAATTATAATTATATTAGAAATGATTATAAATTAAATAATAATATGAAAGTTTTAATTTAATAATTTTTTTGCACACACATGGTGTGTGCAGAGTTACTAGTATCTTATATAACCCCGAACTTGTACTGATCATTCAAATGCACATAATGTTTAAAATTATTTCTTTGGGATCTAAATAAAAACTGTCCAAAATAAATAAATAAAAAGAAACAAAATAATTAACTTTTATTAAAGAAATAAAAAAACCTAGTAGTTTACACGATGGGCGGCCCAATGACAGCGTAAATCCAAAGATCCAGCCCAAAAGTTTTCCACGTGCGATCCGCACGAGAGCCATAAACCCGGATTCTAATCGGAGTGTTTGCTAAATTCTAGCATAATGTTCCCAAAAATAAGCGAAAGTTATTTTTCGCCCATAAAATTAAGCATTTATCATTTGCAAAGACTGTTTTTACCTTTTTACCTTGAGCTTCAGCTTTTAGGTTCTGAAAATGGCGAGGGACCATCGTCTGGTATCATTCGGTTCCAACACGCTGAACTCTGCCCCATCCTTTGCAGGTATCTCGTTTGTAAATTTCCCCCTTTTATCACCGGGTAACTTGTGTGAGGGTTTTCTCGGTTGATTTCATCGTTACCTTGCAGACATGGTTGCTGGGTTAATCGGATGTTTGACGAGTGTATAGAAGTTTCAGTGGATTTTGTTTGTCTGTTAGAGGGGAAAAATGGGAGACTTTTGTTGCCATTAAACTTTGATTTCTGATTTACCATTGTTATCTTTCGGGTTTTGTGTTCTTTAGGCATTTTGTGATGTACTTATATGTTTGTACGGTACCCGATCACTTTCAGGCTTAATCCGAGGGCAGACTAGCGGTGCTGGAATACAACCTCGAGAATACAATCACCAAGAACAATGTGATGTGAATGAAACTGTACAAAACCAGGAAAACAGCAAGGAATGTATGAGTGAAATGATGGGTGTATTCCGGAAATTTGTGCGAGTTTGTCAGCAACAGCTACAAGATCATACACTAGAAGAAGAAAGGGTGAAAGATAGGAAGCAAAATCGTTTTATGCTTTTTCTGCGTTGTGATCCACCTAAATTCTATGGCGGACCTGATGCTAGAAGGGCTGAAGCATGGATTACGGAAGTTAAGAAGATTTTCAGGGTTATGTGTTGTGATGAAGAGGAAGAAGTAGAGTATGCTGTTTTTCTCCTGCAAGGAGTAGCTTACAATTGGTGGAGACTTGTAGAGCAAAGTTGGAATGCAAACAATACGCCAGTGACCTGGACTAACTTTGTTGAAGAATTTAAAGATAGGTTTGTGCCTCAAGCTGTGAGATTTTCTTGGGGAAGCGAGGTAATGGATTTAACTCAAGGATCCAAAAGCGTATCTGAATATGACGCTGAGTTTACTCGTCTTGTTACGCGCCTACCTTGGTTAATGAATGATGAAAGGCTAATGGTTGAATTTTTCATCCGAGGTTTGCGGCCCGAAATTCAATCATCCATCATTTTAGGACGTGACATTAAGGAATATAAGGAGGCTGTAAGTGTAGCGGTGAATTCTGAGGCATTTGACAAACACTTCGAAACTCGAAAAAGAAAAGCTCAAGCCCCACTAGCTGGAAAACGAAAAGGCAAAGCGAGAGCATATGCTTTCAAAGGATAAGAGGCGTCCGATCCGACAACTATGGTGGAAGGTACAATTCACATCATAAATACTTCTACACGAGCTTTTATATGATTCAGGGTTCTTTTATAATGCTCCCCTCATAGACCAGTTGAAAGACACACTAAAAACAGTTACCTTCCAGCTTTGAGGTTAGCACTCGAATGGGCGAATGGGCTCTAGCAACACTTGTCCTGTAAGAATGAATGTGAAGATACCCTATATTACACCACTTATTGAGTCTCTACTCTTTAGGGATTGTCCTGTGAGAATAAATGTGAAGATTCTTTTTAAGGTTTTGATGTAATTTTAGGAATGAAGTGGTTATATCAACATCAACATGAGGCCCTGCAAACATTTTCAACCAAGGAAATCATATTGCAAAGTTATAACTTTTTTTTTTAAAAAATTAACACACACACCCTGCCGAAGGGATTCGAACCCAGTGTTATTACTCAACCCACCGTTGGCTTGCGAAGTTATAACTTACATTTTATTAGTTTATTGACTCGAGCATAGGGTACACCTACCGATTGACTAGAGTCGAGGTGGCTTATAGACAAGGCAAGCTCTTACGCAAGGATTTTTGTCTCTTTAATCATATTGTGCGGTAATAAGTTTGGAGAGAAATTGTTTACTTCGCTCGTGCATATTTGAATTGTTTCGTTCCACATGTTTACACGTATTTGAAGAATAATATCATGTTTCTTTTCTATGTACTGAGATCTTTCATTGTATTTGCTTTATTTTTTAGTCTTTTGTTTAACATACGTACTGGTAATTGGTATCACTGAGTCATTCTGACTTACAATCCTGTTCCTTCTGTGCCTCAGATTAGAGATCTTTGGGATGAACTTCATGCGAAGACTTTTGCCGTTTAAGCTAGTGTCGTTTTGGTCGAGACAATCGACACCCTTTTGTCGTCATCAGAACTATATCTGACATGTTTTATTGTAGATATACTATTTTTTGATGCATTGCAATGCTTATATTACATGTGTTTTGTGATGCATTGTAAATATTGATATCGTTAATTTCCACATCATAGTTAGTTTATTCGAATGTTCGATACCCAATTGTCACCGGCTGAATTGGTCGGACCGCCTCTCCAATATGGTTTTCGAAATTAGGGAGAGGTAAACGAAATGAGCCTGTTCGCAACCTAATAGAACTATGGTACCTCTCCAGTTTGGTTTTCAAAATTTGTGAGGTAAACGAAACGAGCTCATTCGTAAACATAATAGAACTATGCTCTCTCTTTGTATACTAATATTTTTTTGTATAATACAAATATGATTACATTTAATCAATTGAATTATATATACACACTGACAAGCATATATAATCAGATTATTCTGCAAAATTCTTAGAAAATATCTTATTATTTTTAAACTCCAATTAAATTCGAGTTTGATATTAATAAATCCAAATCTTATGAAACCTCTAAGAATTAATAGCTTGTTTGGGATTATTTTACGAAATTTAAAAAATAAAATTACTATTTAGGCCCAATAACAAGCCTAAGCCCAACAATTGTTGCACGTGCGATTCACGTGATGTTCATGAATCAGTCGCCCAAAAAATAGCTATCAAGTTCCAAACCCTCGTTCCCAATCTCCTCATTTTTCCTCCATTTTCACCTTCAAATCTTCATCTGCAGTTTCTGTTTTTGGGTACTGAAAATGGCGATGAACAACGGTCTTAGATCATGCGCTTCCAAGATTCTCAATTCCGCCCCATCGATTGTTCCCAAATCAGGTTTGCCCTTTTTCTCTCTAGTTGGAGTTTGGAATTTTGCACTTTTATCACTGGGTGATGTTTTGTGCGGGATTTTGTGGGTTGATTTATTTGTTTCCCTTAATAATTTTATGTTTGCGGGAGCGAATCTTGAGATCGTGCATGGATTTGATGTGGAAGATTAGGTTTGTAGAGATTGTTAATGAATTGTTCGAGTTTAAAGGCTGCGACCCATTAAGCTGGGTTTGTATTTTTGGTTAACTAGATTAATCGGATGCTTGACATTGATTTTCTGGTGTTTTATTTTGTTTCTGTTTTCCTTCATTAATTAGTAGTTATCGGTGAATGTTTAGAAATTTAGTTTGGCTCAGCGGAGCTTGTTTGTAGATTAGAGGTGGAGAGCAGGTAACTTTCTTTACGTGTTCATATCTTTGGTCTGCCTACGGGGGCAACAGTTCTGATGCAAGGTTATTGATAAAAGAAGGATCTGGATGTAATCGGAACGTGCTAGTTTTATGTTTATTGGAATTATGTGTTCTCCATTTTGTTATTTCTGTTGTGTTTGTGTTGTGGTAAAAGGAAAGGGGAAGGAAATTGCTTGGGTTCCAAAAGTTTGATTTATGGCTTACGATTGTTGTAGTTAGGACTCTGTGTTCATTAGGCATTTTGTTTCTTACTCATCTTTTGTTAGTGAATTGAAGAGATGGAATGAGTTGCTTGTTGGGTGTAGCCTTTTTGTGAATTTAATTTGGTTGTAATTAGCTATGTTTCATATTTTAGATACTCTACTCGACTCGAATAGTAATCTAAATGTTTGCTTTCTCATGTTATTCTGTTGTTTTGTAAAATGGTGTTCGATGGGATCCTTGACTTCTATCTGATGAGTAAGAAATGATTGATGTCTGCTTTGAGTTAATGCGTTCTTGATCTTCATAAGATATACTGAAATAAGTTTTGTACTTCTGATTCGATAATCGTGCCTGGGATGCCATGACCTTGTGTTGTGCACTACTAGTAACTTAAATTTGGAGTGACTGACATGATTCCACTGTACAATGAGCATTACTACAAAAGTGCAATTAATGCTATGGAAACCCAATACTAGATTTTGATTAAATTTATGAAGATGTTGTTTCTGATGTATAGTGTGATTATGAAATGCTCTGCTGGTTGACCTTTTTGTTTTCTCTGAAGATGTTATCTTCAAATTTCGACTAACTATGCCGTGCTTTCTATTTAGTATATCATATTAAATACTTAGATGATTTGGGTTATTATGTTGTGTTCGCCAGGACACTTTATTGTGCAATATTATCTAGATTTTGTGAAATCAATAATTTGTTGTATGGAAACTATGTAAATGGTGTTGAGATTTTCCATTGAGGTACACTTAGCACCTTCGTCTATGAAGTTGCATTTAGAGGGTGTTTGACTAAACTTAATTTAAAGATTCAGAATTTATAAGTTCTCACATCTTAAGATGTTTTTGAAACTT
Organism: Lantana camara; assembly: GCA_037501455.1. Classification (NCBI taxonomy): domain Eukaryota; kingdom Viridiplantae; phylum Streptophyta; class Magnoliopsida; order Lamiales; family Verbenaceae; genus Lantana; species Lantana camara. Next base: position 18,852,934 of record CM074855.1, on the reverse strand, counting down.
GTAAAATGTTATTCATCGCTAAATGTGGATAATAAGACCTATGAGTTCATAAGGAATGCTGCTAATGGTAATTGTTAGTATGATAAGAAGCAAGGGAGGATGCCAAAAGATCTTAAAACATAAGTTGGGTTCCCAACTTATGTGAAATGAGATTATCCTAACCGTTTAATTTAAGAACTTAAGTTTCTTCATGATATCATATGTAAAAGTAGCTTTATTACAAGTACCAATGGTATGTGGTGAACTAATGTATTGAATACTGATGGCCGTTTCTTTTTAATGCTATAAACCTCATTAACCGATTTATGCTTCCAACCATTTGACCATTAGATGCTATCCTTTTTTAATATTGACTTAAAAGAAAGTTATTTTGTTCTTTTATAGCAAATAGGGGGATTCACTCAACTAGCATAAAGAAGATGGGAGGACACGGGCATGACGAACCATACTACTTGCACGCAAAGCACATGTACAACTTGGACAGGATGAAAAATCAGAAACTGACAATGACTCTCGGTGTTTTCACCGCTTTCAGCATTGGTGTTGGTGTGCCCATTTATGCAGTCATCTTCCAGCAGAAGAAAACCGCTTCAGGATAAGTTCTCTTGTTGAAATCATGTTTTTTTTCTTTTTAATTTACTGTAATAACAGATACTGTCGAGATGCTTTGGGTAGGCAAAAAGAACCCTGAATCCATTTTTCCCAAAGAATTGATCAGTTTTCAAGTTTGAATATTGATGTTTTAATTCCTGAAGGTCCTGCTTCATCAATAATTACATTTCTTGGATGGGTTTCAGAACCATATTACTTGCTTTTATTTTGCTGCAAATATGCATCAATAACTAAGTTCGATTTCGTATCATAAAGTATTACGACTCAATAAAGCGTGCGATTCAATTAACATAGTTTCAAGTTTCAACCCATTCATGCATGGTCACGGGCAGGTACGAACGCCCCAACGATTTTTTTTAAGATTTACCATGTGACAGGTCTTCAACGTGACACCACATGATAAATGATATTTTTATAAATGGTCGTGTATGGGTTTAATAAATAGTTCTCTTCCCCTGTGTAGTATTGTTGAATCTAGTGTAGAAATGAGAAACTTTTATTAGGACAATATGTTCAAATATTGATGTACGGTGAGAAGATGCTCCAGCTGTATATGTTATTCTTGGAATCATAATGGTATTTATCCTGGGTGGACATATTCAACAACATGCTCTATATTAAGGGGGTCACTGTTACGATTTATTGCCATTTCATTAAGAAAATAAATAAATATTTCTATTCAGTTTATTCTTTGCTCTGCTTCCGTTTGCGATGACATAAACATCTGGAATCCGAGGTAGACTTGCTCATCATGATCGTTATAGGATGTACGAACACTTTTAATATTATTTTAGCGTAGCGTGTCGTGTCGTGTCGTGTCGGATACTCTTCACATTCTCCACATGGAAAATTTAAGGAAAAAATTTGTGTCACCGTATCCGTATCGTGTCTGTCTGTATTCGTATATCATAGGTTACATATGGCCATTGGAATTGTGAGCTTTTAGATCATATACGAATCAATTTCAACTCTAAGTATTGACTTGTTCGACTCAACTTGACCAGTTTATACATCTAAGAAAATTGAAAATTTTCTATTTCTAACCTAGATCAGTCGAATACGATATGATTGATCGATCACTCTTTCTAATATTTGTATTAGTCATACGATGAGTGTCATCGTCGTAATTGAACCGAATCAGGTTGAGATTAGAATCGCTCCAAAACCAATCGCAGCCGAAGAAACATCCCAATGATAAAGAATCATGATACTTATCCGTTGTTAATGTGGGTTAATCATCATAATCCAAGGAGGACAAATCTCTTGAAATGATACCCTTTTTGAGTTGCTTTTGATTGATATGATGACCAATGAAGTGAAAAGTAAGGGATCCAATGAAATGGTGAAGGGGATTGGTCATTTCAGTAAAGAGAAAATTAAAGAGAAGAGAAAAGGCAGAGCACCATCACCATGCATGCTTTCTTTATCTGAATATAGGCTAAGACAAAGACAGACAAAACAACCTCACTTTGATTCCTCTTTATTTCCCATCCTTCCTTGCCTTTCCTTTCATTTCTTCTTAAATTTTTCATATTATAAATTTTCAATAAGATATAACATAATACAGAAGTAAGAGGTTATGATACTTTCATATATTGATAATTTATGAGTTACTTGTATAAATCGGTGGATTGTATTAGTTCACCTGTTGTCTTAGTTATATAGTCGTGTGTATTTGTGAATGTTTTTTAAGGTTTAGATATAATTACAGTTATACCTTACTCAAAAAAATTTAATCACATGATCCCCACAAATAATGCATTAATTACACATAGCTATCATATAAGATATATTAATTACGTAAAAAAAAATGGGACATATTTGCAATGTATTGTAATTAAAAGTTTCTAGAAGGGGTGTAAGTGTAATTAATAGCTAAAAGTGTGGTATCAGTTATAATTACCTCATCTAATTTAACAGCTAGATATAATTAATTCATATTTTTTATAAAAATGCCCGCTTTAACTCTTCTTTGAATGAAATATAAACGTGTCTTTACATTATGCTTCTTGTTTTAAAATTAAAATTTCTGACAACGTTCGATGTATACATCCAACTTGAATAATATTTGAGTATGTTAAGATATTTTGTCACTGAACGCCATCAAATATGGGAGACTCCTCACTGAACTTTCCCACGTACCATACAGGTGTTCACGAGCCCGTCTTAGACTATGGTATGCCTTTGAGTATCCGATCTGATATCCGCAAAAATCTTTGACAGTTTGACGAACGTCAGCTACCGCATACGCGTAGTTGGTCCTGACGTGACCAATTAACAAACCGGCAATAAAATTGACGTCCAAGTTTTTATGGTCATTCAGGATGAAATCCGGACTACATGTATGATCACCGTGATAAACAGAGATCACCCAAATCCCCACTCTCTTTTTATATTGGGCCCGCAACTCCCACGGGCAGCCTACAGCCTGGCCTCGTCTACAATGAACCTTCCAAAATTCTTGTGTACTATTGCGAACTTTAAATTCTCGCTTAGCCCATCGAATGGAGAAGTCCTTCACAGCTGCTTGAACATGTTTCTTACTCTGAAACGACATCCCCACAAACAATCTACCAATATTACAATCATAGAAATGACTCCATCTGCCTGATGGCAAGTCCATCGAGTCGGCGTACATTTCTGATCCAGCTGCATGGTAGTATGGATGGGATTCATGGATTTGAGGATGTGAGCTTTCACTGTTGTGCTGTGCTAACACCTCCGCAACAGCTGTAAGCTTCTCGGCACGTTCTTCAGCACGTTCTTCGGCACTCTGGTTAATCTCATCGTCGGTATCATCCTCGCTGTCACTGGTATCATCCTCTTCGTCGTCTGTCTCTAAATCTGATAACACATCATCGGCTGGTTGGATTTGATATTCCAAATCTTCCTCCTCATTCTCCTCCTCATCTATAGCCACATTAGCTTGGGCCATATTATTTTGGTGGAGTGATGTATTGGGTTCATTGATACCAAATGCTTCAAAACCACTGCTAATCGACGGTATATCCTGGGTGAGCAGATCCACATAGTGTTGCATGTCTTGACCCCAAGTACCATCTACTGATTGTTGTTGTTGGATGGGTTCAGCGACAACAAACACCTTGAATGATTCGAGTTGGGATTCTATATTCGTATAACAACTCAAAAAACTATCATCAGATATTTCAACCACAGTTTCGACTGGTACCGGAAATTTTGATATATACCATGTTGAGAAAAGCTTGACGTTGTATTGCTCTCGTTGCAAAGAAATTACATCACAAATATGATGAACGAGATCATAAAATGTGGTTGAGCGTGAAATTCTAGTGACGGAAAATGGTGGTCGATCGTAAGAAATACAATGGTTTGACTCAGTATAATTTCCACCGTAGTAGACAATTACCCCAATTGAATCCATTGTAAATAACAAAAAAATTCTTTCACAGCAACTAACAACAAAGGGTTGGAATGCAGATATCTGAAAGAGAGTTTCTAAGATTATAGGAGTGGCGGTGTTTTTGCATTTCATTGCATCTAGCTGCAAGCCCTTAAATAAACTTCCAATGTATTGCCGAACATATTTTCAATGCATTATAATTGTGAGTGCAATTGTATTGTCAAATTTGGCAGAGATAGTACAATAATGCACATATCGTTCAATTTGGGAAGGACAATAATGTAATGATCGCCAAATGCTTTAGCAATCCATTTATTAAAAAAAAATAAAAAAATGAAAGGGTTGCCAAATAATTTGGCGAACTTCATAAAATACAAAATTTCTCCGTACCAAAGCAATTGTGTACCACCAGTAATTTGTCAAAGCAATTTTATTTTTATGCTTCGTACCAACAGCAAAAGCAAAAAGCAAAAGCAGATTCGCAAATAATTCACCAAAGGTCGCCATTACATTTGGCACCCATTATATTATATTAAAAAAATCTTAAAGGTCGCCGTTTGATTCGGCAACCTTCATTAAATTATTAAAAAAAAAAATAGTTTTTTAATAAGGTCGCCGTTTTACTGGGCGACCTTCAATAAAATATTAATAAAAAAAAAATTTTGGATTCGGTCGCCGTATTATTCGGCGACCGCGTTAAAAATAATAATAAAAAATGACAAGAACGCCATCAAATATGGCGTTCTATAACAGAATTTTAACCCGTTTTTTTTCAGTAATATTTTATGAATCCGCTTAAATTTAAATAATATTTTCGAAAATTCCTCAGTAAAACTTCAATTATCTCTTCCTAATTTGCATGCATAGACTGACAATTTTTTGTTTATCATGTTGTATCGTATCGTATCGTATCGAATACTCGTATTAAATATTGTATCGCATTATATATATGTTTTTGTGTTCGTATCGAAGTATTTGCAGTGAAATGTGTTTTATGCTTTGCTTGGAATAATGGAGATATTTGTCCTTAGTTTCTGCTGAGTTTAATGATGTGAGAGAAACAGGTACACATTAACTTCTGTCCTCTTACCAAGCCCTGTTTAGATAATTCCAACCTGTTACACGAGGCATATATGTTGTATAATAGTTGGATTTTAGCCATTTTATTTATTCCTATGTATCTATAAGTAAATGTTTTTTACCATGCTTGTCAAAACATGGAATCTCGGGTTTTACAACACTAGATACACCCACAAAGAAATGGATTTTCTTGTGCGTGCTCAACTAATGAGTTATAAATAAAACGATACCTTATTGTACGCCGTGTTACATTTTATGAAAGACAATATTTGAATTGTTTTCAATTGAAATGATACGAAACAATTTTGTCAATGAATCTTTCTGATTGGATGAATCAACACACCTGACCATCTCGATCGAAATATACGTTGGAGATATGCACAAAACGCAAAGATCTCCTATAATAATGCGTTTAAGTACACCATGTTTATAGGCTACAACGGTCAAATTTCAGAGGGAAAATTTAATATACTTTTAAGTGTTTTTACCTTAGGCAAATATCCCTACAAAAGTGTATAAGTACCTTTATATAAATACATTATATGATCTCAAATTATTTTCTCTTGAATTTTGGGTGTTAATTGTTGATTTAGACATGGAAAGATTTACATCGGGGTGATCCCGACCTAATTCGTCGTTTCCTTTCCTTGTCCACTATCAATCGTAGACCTCCCCAAATTTACAGGGTAGTCAATCAACTGCAAGTACAACAAACACAATTAAATTTAATGTAATTATTAATTATTTTATCTAATTTGAGGACCAAGACTAATCAAACCTCTCTATCTACATATATACTTGTAAGAAATGTATATTAAATAAAAAAAAATAGTAAATAATAGAAGAAGAAAGTGTCGGCATGAAAGGCATCTATAAGGTTCCAGATAAGCTAAACAATAAACATTATTGATATGTTTGATGTTTCCAACCCATAAAAATTCCACGTAAGGGGAAAAGGCTGGCCCCCCACCCTAAAATAAGTCAAACTCAATTATAGCTCTACACTTCTTCTCCTCCAATCACATTCTTCCCTTCATTTTTTATTTTAGCACTAGCACTGAATGATGAACGGCATCCGAATATTTTTAAAAATATTATTTTATCGGATTATATTAAATTGAATAATTATATTTGATATTTTTTACATAAAAAATTTAACAACAATCGATCTATATTATATTACGTGTATATCACTATATCCGTATCTATGATTATGAATTTTCCGATTGCTCGAGTGTTAACCCTCTCACAATTATCAAGAACCTCTACAATTTTGCTCTGAAATCCTCTGCAAAAGATGCAAATATCTACCTATTTTGCTATCAAGGTCAAATTTTTGGCCTCTGGAGTAAGATTTTCCTAAAGTCCGGATATTTCAAAGGCTAAATACGAAATCAGAATTCGAAACTGAAAGCTTACCAAAGGATTTCATAACTTATCCTACCCAACCAACTGACTTTGCTGAAGTCAACAAATTGAACATAGTTACCATAGTTGGTAAAAATTAAAACAAATCTTAAAGATGAATAACACCAGTTGAGAACTTCGCTAGTAAAGTAACATAGTTTGAAGAAAAAAAAAAAATCAAGAACAAGTTATGCACACAAGTCTCAAACTTTAGATTAAACCTAATCAATTTAGATAGAGCTAAGAATACCACAATCATTGATGAGTAAGCAAGAATGATCCATCAAGAGAGAGAGAGAGGGAAAGTTTTCACAAACTGTAAGAATATGAAATGGGAGGTGAAATTATTGTGAATCCTTTTGGTTTTCGTCGCCGCTGTCGCTGTTTTCCGGCTGGTTTTGGTGGTGGTGATGCTGGTGGTGGTGGTGGTGGTGGTGGTTGTGCTCCAAATTCATGCCCAAATCAACTCTGCTATTGCTGTTATTGTAAGCATTCATGGAGGCCAACATTCCCATATTAGTTTCAGGAACACCTAACCCCAGCTGCTGAACCGGTGCTTGTTGCTGTTGCAATACCATTGAACCCAACTGAACCGGACTGAACCGGCCGGCTGTTGGAAACTCGAACCCACCAATTCTCTGCATCGAAGATGCTTTATACTGCGCCCACTCCGGTTGTCCCACCGTCGATGTGGCGGCGCTTCCTGTTACTGGAAGCATCCAGAAGGCGTTTCCGACGTTTGCGGACGCCGGCGCCACCGCCCACATGGCCGGAGCCTGGATGAAATTTGAGGGCTGGCCCGGACCGGGTTTACCATCCGGGCCGTGTTCTTGCTCTTGAGCGCCGCCGGTTCTTGCCGGTTTCGGCGACGTGGCGGCGGTTGTGTCTTCCCGGAAGCGTTTTTTCATGTAATTCTCATCTGGGTCTTGGCCGAAGTGGGCGTTGGAGGCGAGCTGGTGGTGGAAACCTAGCATCCCGGCGCCGCCTCCGAGGAAGAGCGGCGCGGACTTCGACGGCGGGGCCGAGATAGTGGTGCCGCTGCTGCGGAGGGAGACGTTGAGGGTGGAGAAATTGGCCGGAATCGTGCCTGTGCCGGTGGCGGCTATGATGGCCGGTTCGGCTTGGTGTAAGAGCCACTCTATGGTTTCTCCGTCGGATTTGTGGCCTAATTCCCTTGTGAGCTGGAAAACCCGGGCGGCGCACAACGCCGGCATGCGGATGCGCCGCCCTCGGCCGTCGACCTTTGTGTGGCGGTCTTTTGACGGTTTCTTGATGGTTTTGATGATTGCAGAGTTGTTATTACTGTCGTCGTTGGCGTTGTTGTTATTGGTGGTGACGGTGGTGGTGGCGGAAGAGGAGGCGGATGAAGAAGAAGAAGAGTGGGCTAAGTTTCTTGATTGTTGCATGGAGATGGAGCCCATGAATGGACCACGGGGTGGGGGTGGGGCAGGAGCCGACCCAGAACCGGGTTCGGTTTGACTATTATTGCCTCCTCCTCCATCGTTATTCTTGCTGTGTGGCTCCATGAATTCCATTTTCTTGGGGTGGGTTTCAAGAAAAACCCTTTCTTGGCAATGGAAACATTGTCCCAACTGTCAAGCTGATGAAGCTAAGGAAGCCATCCAAAGCTAGAGAAAGAGAGAGAGAATGAAGCTTGTTTTGTTGCAAAATCTTTTGAGGCAACTCAACAAGTGGAAGCAAATTGGTGGGGTTCTTTTCTTTTTCCCTCTTTCTTTTTGTGGTTGACTGCTGTCTTTGAGGAGAGAGAAGAGGCTATGGAAAAGCTATACTAAGAAAAGAGAATCAGTGTGTAGTGTGTGTTAGCTGTGGGGGCCAAGTGGTGGTGGTGGTCGTGGTGGTGGTGATGGTGGTGGGGACGTATTATCAGAGAGAGAGAGGGAGAGAGAGGAAAAAGATGAATAAATGTAAGCCCCACTCGTGGGCTCTCTGTTCATGTATGGAATTAGTACAGTGCAGTTTAGATGTCTTCTAAGAAATTGCTATTTGTGTGTGCCCACACACAACACAAATATTTCCTACTCTTTCCCTTTTTTTAGTTACCATTCTTATGTAAGTTTTCCAATATTATAATACTTATTCTGCCATAATTGAGGGTCCCGATCTTTGTTTCAATCATCTCTTGTTTCACTTACATATACACAAAAGTTATACGATGGGTAGTTGAGATTAAAAGGGATTTTAATTTGTACATGAGTGAATGAAATAAGAGATGTAACACGTGATGAGATGAAATTTGATGCCATTAATTGGACCATATGAAAATGTATGTGACATTGAACAAATACAGCTGCTCTTTGTTTTTAGGGAAATTCTGAGAGTAATTCTGCAGATAGGATAATAGACGGTTTGCCCTCTTTGTTTTAAAATATTAGGCACATGGAGAATGGGGATGGATTATGAGTCAAGTTCTCTTCTTATTTTAAGCTAACAATTGCCCATCAATCTTGAAACAAATCTTCTCACCCCTCCACCATATAGATGGACAAGCGCCCCTCCAGTTGTGGGGTTTATGTTATTTAGACATTCTAGAGGGGTGCAAATGTAAATAATCCAAGGGAAAAAAAATTAAGATAAGTAACTAATCTGTGTGTGCTATAAACAACACTCAATCTATTAATAGTTAGATATGTGAATTTTAATTTTCATTAATGTTTATCGAAATTTAAGCTTATATTGAATCTTGGAGTTAGAGGATCATTTCTTTCAATTATGTCGAATCTTGGAGTTAGAGGTTCATTTTCTTATAATAAACAATAATGCATATGTAGAGATGATCGTCATATTAGGGAAATTACTGGCAGTCAAACACTTTTAACTTCCGTCACTCATAACCATCAAGTGGTGTGACTTAATTATTTTTCTTTTTTTCGTTTTTTTGAAAGTGGTGCGACGTAACAATTCGATATTGTATTAGTTTAACCAAAAGTTTCGAGTTCATATCTTTGGGTAACAAAACATCTTAAAAAGAAAGTCTTGACAATCTGATGACAACCAAAGCCCTTCACGTCAAAGAACCAAACTCTCTCACCCTGGACAAAGAAACCAATCTCCACAGCCGTCATTACAATACACTAGTAACCATCAAAGCTTGCTTCAACCGTCTCTCCAGCTACAGAGCTACATAGACACTGAAAACCAGCTCATTAATATCCCCTTAACCTTTACTCTCCCACAACACACAAAAGAAAAACCCACAAAACCACGCAAGTTCAAATGTACATCGCCCAAAAAATCCCCTATCTCTCCCACGGCTACTGGACTTAACCCAACAACCCCATTCCTCTCTCAGACTTCGGAGGATACCTTTATATTTGCAACCTCCGTCGGACCCAATGAGTTGGCTAAGCTGGAATTGCCAAGGCTGGGGGCCCTAGGCGAGTTCATAACCTTAGGTCCATCATTAAGGATCACAACCCCCCAATCATCTTCCTCTCGGAAACTAGATGTAAGCACAGGAAGATAGAATCTCTGAAACACGCACTCGGTATGAATGGTGTAAGTGTGGACTCGCAAGGTAAAGGTGGAGGACTGGCGTTGCTTTGGCGACACGATGTGGATGTTACGCTTCAGAGCCTGTCAAAATACCATATCGACGTGACAGTTAAGGATGCTGGACTCGGTGGGAGTTGGAGGTTTTCGGGTTTCTATGGAGCGCCGGAAGTTCAGAACAAGGAATTAGCTTGGAATACTCTATATAGGTTGAGCAAACAGTCAGTAAGGCCCTGGCTTGTGAGTGGCAATTTTAACGACATTCTACACAGAGACGAAAAGGAAGGCGGAATAACTCGGGGATTCGGTAGAATGAATGCATTCCAGGATGCACTGATCAGAGCAGGGCTGACAGATTTGGGTTTCGAAGGCTACCAATTCACTTGGTTCAGAAACAGTGTAGTGGCAGAGTCTATGAGAGCCCGGTCGGACCGTTCGGTCGCCAACGATGAATGGCGGAGGTTATTCCCTGACACTAGGGTGGTGCACTTAAAATCGTCTTGTTCGGATCATACTCCCATACTCACAATAGCCAAGCAACGGGATAAGAGGGTTAAGAAGGGCCATAGGCCATTCAGATTTGAAGCACTCTGGGCAAAAAAGGAAGATTGCAGGAAGATCATAGAAGAGTCTTGGGACAGGGGCCTGGCTTCGAACTCGGCCGCGAATATTCTCCATAGTATCGAGAACTGCAAGATAGGCTTAATTAAGTGGAGAAAAGAGAATCGACAAGATGAGCACCTTAACACAGAAGACATAGAAAAGAGGCTCACCGAGCTGCGCGAGGGCGTAGTGACTGATCATACTAAGGCTGAGGAATCTAAGCTCCGGGAACTTCTGGATAGTATCTTGACCTCGGAGGAGATTCGATAGTGGCAACGGGCCAAAGAACATTGGTTAAAGGAGGGAGACAGGAACACTAAGTTCTTCCATCAGAAAGCATCACAGAGGGAAAAGAATAACCACATTGAAGGACTGAAGAACGACAAGGGTGAATTCTGTTCGTCGGAATCCGGAATTAGAAATATTATCGAGCGGTATTTTGGTGAACTTTTCTCCTCGGCTCAGTGTGATCCTGGCGAATTGGAATCCGTCCTCCAGGCTGTTCCGAAAAAGGTGGATGAGAATATGAGTGCTCAGCTGCTACTTCCGTTCTCGCCAGATGAGGTAACTCGTGCACTTAAGCACATGTACCCTTTAAAATCCCCCGGCCCTGACGGCCTTCCCCCTTTTTTCTTTCAGAAATATTGGAATATTGTAGGCAGGGATGTGACTAGATGTGTTCTTGATTTTTTAAATTATAGCCACTTTGATAAACGTCTGAACTTCACCCATGTTGTTCTCATTCCCAAGTGCAAATCGCCTGATGTGATAACCCAATTTCGTCCTATAAGTCTTTGTAATGTCGTATATAAAATAGCTTCTAAAGCCTTAGCTACCAGACTGAAACCCCATCTTGACAACATTATCTCCCCGAACCAATCTGCCTTCATTCCGAATCGACTTATCAGTGATAATATTCTAGTTGCCCATGAGATCAATCATTTCATTAAGTGCAAGAATTCAGGGAAGAAAGGATTCTTTAGTTTGAAACTTGATATGAGCAAGGCATATGACCGTGTTGAATGGCGGTTCCTCGAACGTCTCCTGGTCAGGCTAGGCTTTCCTTTGTTATTCATTAAGCATATTATGACATGCATTACTACTGTCTCATTCTCTTTCTTATTAAACGGAATCGAATTTGGCTCTCTTGTCCCGGAGAGAGGGATCCGTCAAGGAGTCCCCTTCTCCCCTTACTTGTTCCTTCTCTGCGCAGAGGTACTTTCGGTATTATTACAGGAACAGGAACAGGAACAGGAACGCGGGGGGGTCCTCAAAGGCATTGCAGTATGTCGTAATGCCCCATCAGTGACGCACCTACTCTTCACAGATGACACGGTAATCTGCGGGAAAGCTACACTGGAGTCGATGAGCTGTATTAAGAAGGTGCTGGATACCTATACCCGAGTTTCAGGCCAAACGATGAACCCACAGAAATCGAGCATTGTGTTCAGTAGGAATCTTGATGAGGATATGCAACGTTGCCTAGCAGGTTGTCTGAGGGTACAAAGGGTGGAGAAATTGGACCGTTATTTAGGTTTACCCTCGGTTGTTGGGTTATCCAAAAAAAAGGCTTTCTCTGACATTGTGGAAAAGGTGAGGCGGCGGGTCAATGGGTACTCGGAGAAATTTCTCTCGACGGCAGGAAAGGAAATTCTTATTAAATCAGTCCTTCAGGCCATCTCGGCCTACACGATGAACTGTTTTCTCCTCCCGGACAATATTCTGCATGAGATTTAATCTACTGTCAGAGGCTTTTGGTAGAACAATAGAAACAAGAAGAAAATACATTGGTTAGCGTGGGGCAAGCTGTGTTCGAGGAAAAGTGTGGGAGGATTGGGCTTTCGTGACTTGAAGTTGTTCAACTTAGCGATGTTGGCTAAGCAGGTTTGGAGACTGATTCAATCCCCCTAACAGCCTCCTGAGCCGCATCTACAAAGCGAGATACTTCCCGGATTTGAACTTATGGAACGCGAGGTTGGGTCGTTCCCCTTCGTTTGCTTGGAGAAGCCTTATGCAATCCTATTATTACTTGTTGCTGGCACACGGTGGAGAGTTGGAACCGGGGAGCGGATACATGTGTGGCGCGACCGATGGCTCCCTAGAGGCCCATTATTTCGACCTAGTTCTCGTCCGGGCGCCTTAATCCAACCAGAATGGGTAGCTGATTTAATGGAACAGGGGGTGTTAAAGTGGAATGAAGAATTGGTCCGTAACTGTTTCAACGAGGAGGACGCGAAAACCATCTTGGGTATTCAATTGGGGCTATTTAGAAGGGATGATAGCATTATCTGGCAACCGTCCAATAATGGCCAGTTTACAGTCCGCAGCGCATACCACTTGGCTAAGAGCTTGACAGATTCGAACAGGGCCTCATCGGTAAATTTCGAGGACCACAAGGTTTGGAATAAAATCTGGGCTTTGGATATGCAGCCCAAGATACGTATGTTCCTCTGGAGACTGTGCCACGATATTTTACCAACAAGGAGCAACCTTTTGCGAAGACATTGTAAGGTGGAGGAACAATGCGTGCAATATGGAGTTCAAGGGGAGGACATGCGTCACATTCTTTTCTTCTGCCCAATAGCTAGGCAAGTGTGGGCGCTTGCTAATATTAGATGGAACATGATTGTTAGAATTGCATCAGACGCCAGGGATGGGCTGCTGGAAGCAATGTCACATACAGATGACGATGGGTTTAGAAAAGTGGCAACCCTTCTTTGGTACTTATGGTGGTGCAGGAATATACGCTTGTCGGAGGGTAAGTTTTTGCCTCCACATGAGATAGTGCACCTTGCTTTGCAATTTGACCCATGCAGCAACACCAGTACTGAAGGCGAGAACAGGATAATGGAGGAAAGGCCGGTGGTACACTGGACGAAACCGAGATCCCATTGGATTAAGGTCAACTTTGATGGAGCAGTTTTCTGGGAAGAGAATGCTGTCGGGATAGGAGTTGTGGCAAGAACTAAAGATGGATCATGTGTCGGTTGGGAAACGGATAGGAAAAGGAATACTTCGGACCCCATGGTTGCCGAAACCTTAGCAGCTCTTTCTGCAGCAAAACTTGCTAGAGATTTCGGTTGGAGCCATATCATTTTGGAAGGAGATAATATCAACGTAATAAACAAACTTCGATCAAAGAGGATGATTCATCAGAGCTCGGAAACATCTTCAAGGTCATTAAATCTATTTGTTCCCTTTTTGTTGGTTGTGTTCTGCTGTTAGACGTGACGCCAATAGAGTGGCTCACAAGTTAGCTCGTAATGCGGCCTCGGTCTACTTTGGTTCGGGTGATATCCCCGATTTTGTAGTCGATTCTATTTTGGAGGATTTGCTTTAAGTTTGGCCTCGTGGCCTTTCTTCAAAAAAAAAAAAAAAAAAAGAAAGTCTTGAGGTAGGGGTCAAAAATGGAATAGGATAAAGTAGGGGGATCGAAATGAAATTCTTTTCATGGAAGTTGATAATTCATAAGGCGGCTGGCTTAAGAAAGAAATGTGAAGTGTGAAAGCATTGAAAAATAAGAGGTAGGGAGGGACAATCTCAACCAAAAGTTTTGGGTAATGTCTTTTTCTTGTCTTTATTGCTCCTTTTTATCATACACATATGGCGTTTGGGATCACTAATTAATATCAGTATCATTTCTCATTTGATTAAGTAATGTATTAATATTGTATAAGAGTGTTGATAATGACGATTAGGTATGTAGCTAACCCCGCCCAATCACGTTTCTTTCCATTAATGCTGATTAAACATCTCTACTCTCTAGAGTCTTCGCGCAAATAATTGGATTTTCCTTTTTATTTTTGGGGTTCGGACAGCTTGTGTTGGAAGTTTTTTCTATTAATAATAATTGTTTATTTAAAAATGTAAATGTGAGATTTTTTATTAAATTAATATTTCACTTTATTTTTAAGTAATATCAGTTAAAGAGAAATAATTGAATTATTGATGGAGAAGATATACCTTAAAGAATTTTAATTGAATTAAAAATATGAGAATTATTTTTATTTACGATGAAATTATAGGGTTACCATGAATTCTTTTCACAAAATTTTCCGTTATACCCCTAAAATTTTGTCCCAAAATATGAAAATAATGATGTACATATAAGTCAAAAAGTTTAAACGTAATCAATGGATATTCACTCCAAGCAATGATTTACACTAAATTTTACATTTCAAGAGTTCAAAAACTTGTAATGGCATCCAATGAATTCACAGGTTTATAGACGAAAACAATGATAAATTTTTTTTAACAGTGATAAAAAAAAAAATTTAAAAAATTCACGTGAAAATATCTGATACGACTTACGAGTATTCAATACGATACTGACGCTATAAAATTATATTATTATTATTATTAATGTTGGAAACAAAGATGTGAAAACTTATATCTCAAATCTATGTGAAAAGGACAATTGGTATAACCTAACCAGCTCATCCCCTTCAGTAACCCCCCACTCCTCTCCCACCAAACTCCCTACATTTTAATGTTATTTAAATAATAATAATAATAATATTATTATTATTATTATTATTATTATTATTATTATTATTTGTCCTTATTTTATTATTATTATTATTTGTCCCTATTTTTCAATTATCTTTTGCAAATAGTATAATAGGATTTTGAGTACAGCTTAAAATTATATTTTTTATTAATATTTGAAAAATAGGTAAAAACATGCTTTAATTTGCAAACATATCCAAACAAGAAACCATATTTCTGCAATTATTTATCAGTGACAGTGATATGTATCTTAATATCATGAAGAATTCTTTCACGTATAACCCATTCCCCTTTCTGTAATTGTAGATAAATGCTTTCGCAGAACAACACAGACAAGGCATTAACACTGCGATATGAATTTCTTCTTAAATTTTATACATGTGAAGTGTCATACGATAAAATGATATTCTTAGGAGTGTCCGTGCATTGAATGTTTCGAGTCATCAAAGAAATCAACACAGAAAACACACACTCATACACTGTGTGTTGATGAAACTCCATTTTCGATTGCAGAACCTCAAAATACAAACAACAGAAAGAACCCTTAAATCCCTTTTCATCAAGAATCAGGAACAATGGAATGTCTTCTTTATTTTCAGAGAGACCATAGCTGAAAGGTCTTTGCTAGACACACTAATGTACACCAGAAAGAAAAAATGGATACCAAACATTCTCCATCACAACTACAACAGGTTTAAATCGCCCAAGAATATAGTTTTTCATCAATCGAAAAGAAGACGCCGTTCTCACCTTGTTTTTTTTTCTTCTTTTTTTTCCCTTTATAAGCATTGCACTCGTGGACTGGAACGAACCCTTTTAGCAAGTCCACGACGATGATCTCTTGATGACGGGCTTCATTTGCTTGTCCTCTTCGAGAGAGATCATTCCCAAGTGTGAAGGATCTTCAAGCATCATCTTTGCCACCAGATATCCAGCAATGGACCATGTTTGGTATTTTCTTGCTTGTTTACCTATGTATCTTCCTAGTTTCCCATCATAGTATTCGGGCCAGCTGTCCTTCAGCAAACGGCTCTCAGCGAGATCAATTGCTCGTCTTGCAATTTGTGGGCGCCCCGTCTTGATGCAGGCCGCTGTTAGCATCCATAAAAGCACTAATAATGCAGCAAACACGAGAAAGGGTTAGTTGAAATGTTTCCAATCATAATTAAGAGATCTAAGAAACAAGAGAAAGGATTGGACTCAGCCTCGTAATATGACTAACGAGCATAAGAAAACTATTTGATTAGAAACCTTATAAATTTTGAAGTTTGCATCGAAATATCCCATGTCAACCATGAAAATACATGCATTTTTTCCTACCCTCAAATTTTAATTTTGTCTCTTTATTCTTTCTTCTTAGAATACAGGTAAAATGTTAATTCGACATTTTTTTAGGTGCACGAGTCCTGCATAAATTTCAAATTTCACAAGGTTTACGTCTGAGTTCTTCTTTTCACAGAGTATTTTATACACATTAACTATAAAATTGGGTGTTGGGTTCAATCCAACTCAAAAATTGACAACAAACTCAACAATCATAAGGGGTTTCCTGTGATTTCCAAACCAAGAAAGGGAGGTTTTGTGTAATTACACATAATTACCGCAGAACAACAAAAGATCAATTTTGTCAAATAATTCAAACTAGTGTTTTCTTTCAGAGAGAAATGATCGTCGAACCTGGCCAAGATCCTCCGTTGTGATAACTCCACCTCGTATTCTTCGGATCACATCCAGTCACAATCCGCCATTCGTGACTCTCAATAGCCGGATAACATATTTTCAGAGGCATTTCACCAACTAGCTCCTCCCATCTTTCTTCAAAGAGGTCCATTATAGCAGAAGCTTGTTCGGGGGTTGCCAAAGAAGACAAAATGGCAACACAATTACCCAAAGCAAACCATCTAAAATCCATCCTCGCAGGACTCACATTTCCGATAAAATAACCACCACGTGTCGGCATGAAATCAAAAACCCACTCAGGGATCGAATCTGGGATCACATTAAATTTATTAACGGCCGTATGAGAGTATTCTTCAGTTTTGTAGCGGTATACGTCATTCAGTTGTTGGAAGTCAAGCCAAAAGTAACTTCTCATGTGATAACTCAAAGCATGCAAACGTTTCACAATTCTCTCGATCATCTCCTTGCCTTCGGCATCGTGCTTCAACATTGATAGGGCGGATCTCAATGCCATGAAGAAGAGTGATTGAATTTCAATAGGATAACCGTATATTCCCTGTCCAGTATGAAAATATTGAGTCAAACAAGTTGTTTTTTCATTTTAGAGAAAGCATGTTTGGCTCTAGAATTAGGTCTATATCATATCAAATGTCGTAACTTAATTCATGCAAGAATGTATGAACCCTTAGCCTCTGGAGTTAGTTGCACCCAACGCCCTGTGTGATAGCTAATTAATATATGAAGACCTTGGGAATAAAAGTATATCGTAAAAATGTAGTGAAACTTAAAAGTTTGTATATCACTCACATGTATCTCATACTCTTCGACCTCAAATCACACAGTTTTTACGATAAAAAGACTTCTTACCCTCAAATTTTTTATTTTTTTTTGTTCCTATCATTTTTCTTTTTTGAACAAGGGTAAAAATATTGTGGAATTATTATTATTTTTTTTTTTTGGTACTAGTCATTTTTATTGAAAAATTACACAGCAATACAGTTATAAGTTATCTCACCATTCTACGATCAATCATCGAGCAACCATCGGCACACAGTAATGTGGGAAACGTGTCGAAGCCTTCCGACAGACACAATGATAGAATAAGTCTCATTCCCTTTTGGATCTCAGATGTTTCAGCCAGTGATAAATCTCCCGTAGATTTTGTATAAGCACGAAGAAGAATTATCCACCAGAAACCAGAATCAACTGGAGCCACTCTTCCGATGGCACTCTCACCAAAATCAGCTATTATAGTATCTGTTTTACGAACAGGATCATGAAGCACTTTGAAACTAGCCGGCATTGCACCCTCACCGAGCTTGAATCTATCGATTCTTTTCTCCCACCCTTGAAGCTGAAGTGTTTTTAATAGGAAATTCTTAACTATGTCTGGCTCCCCATTCATTAAAAATGCCAAGGCACTTGGTACGAAATCTCGAACGAAAACCTGAAAATCATGTAGTTAAGAAAAGATTAATATTTCCTGATAATCATAGTTCACTTTTAAATTATCTAAAGAGCTCAATATCAGAATCATATGTCCATAAAAAAATTTATCCCAAGGACGAAAGTTGATATCTAATTTATGTTTCAATTTCACTAAATCAAAATTTAAGAATAGTATTCTTTCATTTCAATAAGAAAATAAAACTTCCAACTTGAATTGTCTAAGAACTCAACTTCAGCATCCCATGCCAAATGAACTTGATTTCCAAGGTACCATCTATAATATATATATTTAATTTACCTACTAAGAATTTAAGCTTAATATTTTTCAACACAAAAAATAGAACTTATTTCAAATGGAGCTCAACATCAGAATCTCAATAAAAATTTATTTTTATCAAGTACTAAAAAGGGTCAATTACATCAAACCCCATGTTTAGATATAATTACAGTTATACCCAACTCAGAAAATTTTAATTACACATTACCCCCATGAATAATGCATTAATTACATATAGCTCTCATATAAAATATCTTAATTACATAAAAAAGGGGGCATATTTGCATAGTAGCGTAATTAAAATTTTCTAGGAGGGGTGTAAGTGTAATTATATCTAAAAGTAGGGTACCACTTGTAATTACCCAATCTAATTAGGGAACCAGATGTAATTAAGTCGAACTAAAAATTATACAAATTTATAATATTCATGTTACCTGATCATAATTTAAAACCTCCTCGGAGGCATGATCGTAAGCAGCAATTGTGCCAACGGGTTGTCCACGAAAATGTACCAGCGAGCGCCTTAGGGCTTCCCAAGCATCTGCAACCATTGGATGAGGCTCGAAAGAATTCCTAGTTGATGATGCAGGAGTGTCGAATCCTGACCGCCCAGGCGAATATGCACTCTCATAATTATCCAAACCCCTTGATAAACCAATTGATAACTCACTAAGAGACCTTTCATCAAAGGATCTCTGTCTCTCTATGTTTATTCTTGGCCTCTCAAGCAGCTTCGCGAATTCGCAGTCGTCCATCTCAGCTATCGAGCAGTGTGAACTCACGTTTTTAAGTCCACCACCCTCTTTGGGACCGTCAAGAACAATCTTAACACCCTCCATAGTCTGATTTGAGTTTCAGACAGATATCCTCTGTATCAGCCACATACATCCACTATCAGAACAAACAGAACCCAAAGAGAACAGATACACGAAGAGTATATGTATACATGCACATGTATGCACTGGAATACTATATGATGCAGGAAGAATAGACAAAATACACCAATAGTAGGTGTGCAGAAGGTCAAAGCTTTGATATCACTATGCCCAAAACATTAAACTACAAATTGAAGACAAATAAATAAAAGAAAAACATAAATAACAATGCAAAACGAAAAATAAGTTAGCCTAATTTACACAGATCTTATCCATCAAGATGGTGAAAACTCAGAAAACAGGCTAAACATTTTCCAATCTTAGTTACCTAGTTCATATTTCCTTATCCATATGAACATTATAAGTAGCAAGTAAATCAACATAGGAAAAGCCATTAGCTACCGATACTTTGATAATCTTGTGCTCAATATTAACTCAGATTAGTTAGCAATAACTGCCCCTAATAGCAGTCTACCTTACAAGGTTGATTAGAAAGCTCCACGTATCCAAAGGAGATAATCCACCTTAACAAGAAAATCTCAAATCCCACCAACTATTCACATACCATTAATTAGGTAAGCAAATCTTGCCCGAAATGAAAGACGCGTAAAAATAAAATCAAAATCTAAAACCTAGAATCCTGTAAAGTTTGCATCTTTATATCTCAATCCCAAAACCCTGCGGATAAAAAGGAACAACACAGCAGATTCCAAACACAGAGCTGGAAATCCTCACACAGCTCCCACGAAAACATTGGAAATGTATAAAGGTTGAATCTTTACAAGGTGGAACAAACAAGACGAAGCTACATTACCTAAATTCAAAAGAAATGCCCCACAAACACCACAAACTTTGCAAGATCCACCCAAAATCAGCTCACAAAAACTAAACAGGACAAAAATAACAGAAATGAGCAAAATAAAACGTTGCAGAAAGAAGCAAGATTCAAAAAGGGTCTCCCGGAAGAGTCCACAGGAGTCAAATACACAGCAGATCTAAAGCTATTTCATCATAAAAATCAACACACACACACAGAGATGAAACAAGAACAGACCTTCAAGTATATATATATTCCGGCGGCCGGCGAGATTGCCGGATGAGAAAAGAAGGGGAGAGAAATATGTATATATAAGGTTTGAAAAGGAGAAGAAAGGAAAAAAGATTCATTGTTGGAAGAGGTTGAATTTATAGATCGAAACCAACCAACCAACCAACCCACAAGAGAGAGAAAGTGTGTGCAGTGTGTGAGAGAGAGAATAAGAAACAAGTGAGGGGCTTTTTGGACCATCGCTATCCGAATTATTTAATTAGGAAATATATTATTTTATTTAGTGGCGAAGATATTTACCGGCGTTCGCCGGTGACTTTAACATAAGTTTCTATAATTGTGGCCGACCTACCCCAAATGTAACTAGGCTTTAATTAATTATAATATTCATTTTTTTAAAAAAAAAATTTTTTGATCTAAATATTTAAGGTTCTTATCTTAAGATAATGATTTGGAATGAATTCCTCGAAGTAATTGGAAGAGTGTGTTTTGAATAAGTGCTACGAGCTTGATGTTACTCTGACTCAAGTCTCTGCCTGGATGACTGGACGCCTTTTAAGGCCAGCTCGTGTTCCGTTTGAATCGTTGTGTATGAGGGATTGGCTTTATATTTTTGTCTGTGTGAAGTTCATTTCGTCTTTGTATTCCAGACATTTTTGTTGTTCTTCATTGTGTGACGTGTGGATTTCTTCACACTTTATGTACACTTTGTTTTCGGCTGATTAATTTATGAGGTGGGGACCTCGATAATCTCCGCACGGTCGCCCATGACCGGTTTCTTCAAATAAAAAAAAAAAAAGGTTATTGCTCAAAAAAATTGGTCTGAGGGTCCATGGGTGGATTTGTTCTTTTTTTAATTTTGCATGTGGTGAAATTTTGTTGTTCAAAACTTTTTGTAGCAAAAAATAGGAAACTGAGGAGAAAAGAAATGAGAAAAGTGGAAAAAAGTAATTATTTAATTAATTAATTTTTCAGAAATTAGAAGAGATATATAAAATGTTTATTGTATTTCTTTTTAGGTGTACGAACGATTATTGTATTACTCACTCAATTTACATATAACCTGTAATTTGGAGTACCCCTGCACATAAAATATTGTTATTATTTAATTACGTATATTGAGATTGAATTATTAATAATATTTTATGATAACTGAATGAATAAATAGAATAAAATAATATTGTACTAGTAGAAAATTAATTTTAAAAAAATTATATTCTAAACGAACATCAAAACCCACGTCAAGATTAGAAACTATTTTTCAAACTCCTCATCATCACCTACACTCACGTGCGGACTATCCCAAACCAACTAGTTTTCTTTAATTTTGCGTTATTTTATTGTCGACTTATCAACGCTCTTATTGCATGTCATCGAAACGTGACTAATTAATCCTCGATTTCTAAGGCATCCGAAAAAAACCAATACAAAATTATTTATTCTTTAAATGATAATCATCTAGGTCTTTTTCTATCAATGAGATCCACCACCAATTTTAAATTTAATATTTTTCTAACAAAAATCTCCTTAAAATAATAATAATAATAACAACGAATTAGGACGAAATATTTTCCTTATGTCGTCCAAATTAATGCCTTTTATCTTTTCTAAAGTCCTAAAATTTGGTACATAAAAAAGGAACATAAATAAAATGAGATTATATTTATGTTGCACGGATACAGACACGGCGGCACGGATACGACAAGGCACGGATACGGCGATAAGGATTTTTTTGTGAATTTTTCACGTGAGTAATATCGAATACGATGTCCAATATGAGTATCTGATACGATACGCTATGATAAAATGATATTTTTAAAAGTGT
This sequence comes from Lantana camara, assembly GCA_037501455.1. Lineage (NCBI taxonomy): Eukaryota > Viridiplantae > Streptophyta > Magnoliopsida > Lamiales > Verbenaceae > Lantana > Lantana camara. The sequence goes on along the minus strand of CM074855.1, from coordinate 18,830,677 downwards.
CAGCGTTAGAGGATTATACCTAAGGACTAGGGTTTCAAAATTGAGGGCTACGGGCTACCAGGGTCACCGGTGAAGTCAGCTGAGTAGCAAAATAACGTGTACCGTCAGGAAAGTACGGGTGAGAATATCAAAGATTGCCTGCTTGTACAAAACGACAGCGTTTCCCTGCACTCTTTTGTTTTCTTCTACCACCTTCTTCGCAAGGGCTCTTTGGTTATTGGATGTTTTTTCCTTTTTTTTTTTTTTTTTTAAATTAATTCTCACGTATTTGTATAAATAATAAAATGGATTTTATCTTTTGTAATTAATGCTGGCTCTTGCTTTAGTAATATTAATTTAATTTTGTGTTTTTTTTTTTTATGTTTAAATGTGAGTAATTATTGAATCAGTTATTGTTGTGAAATAACTAACAACAATGAAAAAGTTAATTATTCATGATACTTGAACACATATATTATATAATACGGATGTCGTAACACTTTTTTTTTTTTCTTTTAATTTACAATGTGACGGGTGTCTAATAAGTATTATTACATATTTTATATTTGGTATTTCATATTTTATATTTGATATTTAGTTCATTAATTATTGTTAAGTTCATTTTGTCTCCCTTTAAATACTTATTTTATACAAAATAATTATGTTAATTTGGGACATGTGGTGAATAGAATAGTTTTGGATACTTTGGCATGATAATGATTTAGCAACGAACATTAAACGTTGGTCCTTATACAAGTTTAATAGAAGGTCTCATTTTCGAGTTCAAGAAACGTAATTATTATATATAAGGATAGTTTTACTCATTAATAATTCAAATTTTCGATTCAACTCGAAACTCAAATAAATGACCTATAAAATAAAAAAAAAAAAAAAAATCATTTGAGTGATCTGAATTTCTAAGTCAACTCAAACTCAAATAAATGAATTATAAATTATTTGATTATTTTAAACTATTATATTAAATTATTTTTGCATTGTGTTTTGTTAAGATAGGAGGTGTTCATCCTACATATGCTACCAATCTTAAATTTTACCAACAAACCATTAAATGATATAATTTAATAATTTGATGCACATATTTTAATTAAAATTTTAATTTTGATTTTATAAGAACATAATTATCATTAAGAGAAAAAATTTGTACTTACATTGTTCGTGGTTTGATCTGGTCGAACTCAAATATCTGAAACTATTGAGAGGGAAAAAAAAAAATACAAACCCTCCAAAAATTTGACAGTTTGAAATGATTAAATTGCCCCTTCTACCCGCCGTACTTGCAAGTTGCAACTCACATTGTCAGACTCAGACGCTGTCTACGTTTTTTGTATTTTAAATAGAAATATTAAATAAATAATTAAAATGGATTAATGAATTAATTTCATCAACATTTTAAATTCATGTATAGAATATACGGACAGCCTATAGCCATCCATTGTAGACCTATGGTTCATTTTTTTTAATTTCAATTTGACCGTTGACGTATTCTTTGTCCAAACAAAACCTTTTTTCCCTTTTTTTTTTTTTTTTTTTTTTTAACTATCATCCCACCTCAAATATAACCAATCAAATCATCAAAACAAAATACAAGCATTGATGATCCATAAATTATTAATACTATTCATATTCAAGAGCTCACAAAAATAATTATAAAAGGTACATCAAGTGAGCAGATCTCCAAAGGCTTAATATTACTCGAGACACCATCACTAATCAAGGCAATATAGCCAAAATCAGTGTTAACACCTCTCTTTCTAAACAAATCTATTGGATCAGTCGCTGGTCTTGGAGAGAGGCGCTCAAGCTGCCGGGCAGATATGATGTGGATCAGTGTGACGCGTATCTGACAACGATTGATCGTGTTTCCATGTCGCTAGCGTTCTCAGGGCTATCAGTAATGAATGGTTGATATCAGTCAATTCCTCTATATGTATAATATATGTCTATTTTATTTCTATCATACCAAGCTTCATTAACATAATGTTCATGCTCATACATGCAACGATCATATTAGATACCATATCGAATTTGTTATATTGTCAATTTAAGTCTAATTTTGATGGACAAAATTAAAATCAAAATATTTTGAGATTTTAAATACGAATTTTTATAAATTTAATAGTGGTAATCACACTATTATCCAAACTGTGTATGTTTTATTACGTTTTGCTATCAAAACATTTAATTATCAACTATCACTGAAAAGATTATATATATGAAACAAACTATATGTGTACGATGTTTTCGGTTTGTTACGATCGGCGTAGAATTTGCATCCTCTGTTGCCCATTGTAACTAGTTCGAAACATTGCGCATACATAAAATTTCAAATATTTAAATAATTTAGATAATAACTCGTCAGTTGTCACACCTAATCCGTCTAAGATTTTCATGATTTAATTACACTCTGTTGTCCAAATTATATATATATTTTCGTATTTTAGTACTTAAAATTTCTATGCATAACTATAAAATTCGTTATTCAAATTATTTTATTTTTATTTTAAATGCATCACAGTTCTTGTAACATGCCAACTAATTAGTTAAAAAAATAATAAAAATAAAAATAAAACTAATTAGTTAGGTGTATGATAAGAATATTTGAAGACGATATAATCATTGTGTACCAAATTATATATCAAATGAGAAATTTGATTAAATAATTTAAAATGTTGGTGGAAATATCATATTAAATTGCCATCACTGTATGTATTAAAATTACGATTGGTTAGATGCAAATTGTCATTATTTTTTATAATTATATTATTAAATCTGACAATGATGATTTATATTTTAATTAAATAAAATAATTAAATTTATTATCTTATCCTTGATTTGTGTAAGAAAATAGTTATATATTAAACGTATTTTTGGATTTTAGTTTTGTTAATTATTGTTATCGTACTTTTGTGCCTCGATTTTGGACATCATGTTTCACGAGTTGTTTGTATTCTACGTCACATGATATATATAATTGATTATGAATAAATTCAGACAGTGGATAAGTGATCATAAATATTACAAAAATATGAGGTATAGATATTTTTAAAAAATATTATTTTATTATGTAATTTCGTATCATATTAAATATTTGTATTAGATGTTGTGTCTGATATTTTTTATGTGAGAAATTCATGAAAAAATCAAATATTTTTGTATCATATCATACTATATTTATATCGTTATATCAGTATCTATAAGAGTCTTTTTCATACCGCTTTATTTTAATAATTTTGACCTGTTTTTATTGGAAGAACACATGAATCATGGAATATAATTTTAAAATTGATGGATGAGACATGCATAACATTTGCTTTGATTTTAAGCAATATGTTATCCTTTCTTTGAAGTAAAAGAACTCCTCATAATTCCTATGTCTGGAATTTTATTTATGAGATAGGCCCGAATTGCAAATATAAATATGCCTGAGTGGTACGAACTAGAGATAGAAACGAATCGAAATCTATATGCAAGCCGTTGTCATAATATAAGCTTCAAGTTGAATATTGATATAGTTTATCTTTACTTTCATCGATAAACAATATGATATTTTTGAACTAAAATACGGATTAACAGAGTTTGAATCCCATTTGTATTGGTCAGTTGAGCTGGAGAAACGATCTTCAACTTGAGATTGTGAAAAATGTCAAATTCAGCTCGATTCGCGTGATATTTATTTTAATATGTAATTTTTCTTAATTAATTATCCAACAAATTATATGTTGAAGACTTGAAGTGACTTGACAAAACTTTAGGTTTTCTTTAACAAAGAATTGCACTATTATGGTGTAGGTAGATTGAAATAGTTTGAAAAGGAAAGCATTTCCAACTTAATTTTCAATCCAACTTTTTTTTTTCCCTCCCCTTTTATAGGAGTGCGAGGTGCCTGAATTTAAGGAAAATATAGACCAACAATAAACCTAAAATAATTAAATAAATCATACAATTCAAATTTAAATCAAAGAGGAGCAACGATTTTCCAAGAAGAAGACATATATTTGAGCTTGATCAATCGAGCAGAACTAAATAAATTTAAATTTATAACATTAAGTTATTTCTCCGGAACAATAATTCAATTTTTAATATCTCTGATCATTGGGGGATGTTTAAAAAAAATAAAAAAATTATGTGCATTCAAATACCATGTTTGACATGGCATGACCCCATCTAATTATATGACATAATCCTAACACGAAATGTGGCTATCATACTCAACTCGATGGAACCTCAATATCCGACCGTGAACTCAAGTAAGCTACTTCATCACGTTCTCTCTTATTTTCTGAGTGGCCATTCACAATTCTTAGAGGAAGTTGCTGACCACATATTAAACGCATTAAATTCATAAAGTACAACAAACTTCAATTCAGATTTACGTATTCCAACTGCTCGTAGATCGTAAAATTCACAAACTGATTAGAAACGTGGTTTCCATCAATATTGGTTCCGGAAATTAAACCCCACTTACTTTGTGGTTTATTATAGTTTTAATTGTTTCTAATTTATAATAGAGTTAATCTTTTTCTGCACCTTAACCTTTGGGGTGTTTTGCACTTTAGTACCTAACATTTGAAATTTTGCATTTTAATACCCAATTTTTGAATTAAGAAATTGACATGTGTTTTGCACTTATTGGTTGTGATGAGACCTAAAATCACTCTCGAATCAGAGCCGTCCACGTGTCAGCACACTGCTGACCAAAGCCCAGACGCTCGCCTTGATGGGCTCGTGGGCCTTCCCAGCCCATTCATTGGCCAGCTGAAATAGACCGTCAAGCCTCGGCCCTCAGGGTTGCCCTTCTCAGGGAAGCACCCACATGGGGGTCCCATGTTGACGCTCGGCATGTTGGGGCTCAAGGGTCATCTATCGTGGTGGGCCCATCCGTGGATTGTTCGAGCGTCATCAACGCTCAGGGATGACCCTACCTCTCACGCGATGGATCCTAGCCTTCACAAGAAGGCATTAGTCCCTCATCCCACTCGATCCTCGTCAACAACCTCTGACACAAAGGTACTGTGCACCGTGCACCTGACACGCCGTCTCCTTTTCTGGAGTGTCATTCTCACCCCACCAAAAGCTGCCGCGTGTTAGGGCAACACAGGATTGGGACCACATGGTCAATTTACCCATTTACCCCCATCCCTAACATATAAATAGGGGGGAACCCATGCATTCTCCCCCAAGTCATCTTCTTCACAGAACACCACGTAACTGAACTGGGCATCATTTTTTCCTCTGCATCTTCTCCAAAGCTTCTTGTATCTCACCCTTTTCTGCACTTTCGCTGCACGATTTCTTGGTGTTATCCTAGCTGGAAGAATCCACGCACATTGGAAACCCAGTTCCTGAGGCTCTTGCGCCTGTGATGGTCTTCCTTCCTACATACAAATTCTAAAGTGTTTGGTGTCTAAGTCATCTACAAGTTTCTGCACCATCATTTTTGGCGCCGTCTGTGGGAAACCATCGCCGCTTTCTTCTTCCCAAAAAGTTAGTTGAGATATAACACCTTTAAATCCTGAAAATGGTAACTGCGACGAGATCTGGAGCAGTCAGAGAGAAAGGCGCTCTTCCCCCCGTCAACGAGGAGAACGCGGAAGGCAACATCCCCGCCGGAGAAGCAAACCCCCCAGTTGCCGGAAACGGGGGCGAGAACACAGAGCCGGCGGGGGCAACTCTCCCACCAGGTGGGAACGTTGTGGGAGAGCCCAGTGCCGTTGCTCCATCTGCAGCTCACGCCGCCCACGCTTCCTACCCTTACTCGGGGGTGTATCCCATGGCCATGCCCCCTCCGGGATACCCATTTGTGCAGCCAGGAATGATGCCCGGGATGGTACCGGTGATCCAACCTTATCAGGTGGGGACCCTGAATCTCCCCACGTCGCTACCAAGAGAAATACAAGGGGTGGAGATGCCCCAAGTTACAACCCAACAACTTCAGGCGCTGTATGCACAGTGCGAGAGCCAGGCCGTCCAGAATGCCTGGGAGCATTTCATGGCAGCGTATTTCCCATCGCAGGCTAGCGCTCGTCTGGCCCCGCCTCTTGGCGGGCTCCCGGCGCATCCCTTGACAATGGCCCAAAATGCGCTAAGGGCACAACAACCTCCCCAACCACCGAATCCAGAAAATGAAGCCCCACCGAGGGTCCGGCCAGAACGACCAGCTGTAGGAGAAGAACGGGGCCATCGAAATGAGGCGGCCGGAGATCATGAAGAGGTCCAATCGAGGGCCACAGGGAGGGCAAACCGCAGAAATGTTGGTGACCCTCAGCTGGCCGCAGTACAAGACCAAATCAGAGGGCTCCAGAATATGGTAGAGCAGCTCTCTCGAGCAAGGTCTCAAGTCCCCCGTGAGGGGGACGAGAGGTCCAAGGCCAGAGACGCTCGCCGACCACGCAGCCCAATTTCCCGTCGAAGGAGAGAAGCCAGCTATGAAGATCCCGACGAGCGAGACTACAGGATCATGGCGGGCGATTCCCCCCTCGTCGAGGAGGTTCTAATGACTCGCGCAGGGAAGGGTAAAATCCCCTCGTCGATCAACAGATATGACGGAACCACGGATCCAGCCGAGCATCTGGACCATTTTGTGCACTTAATGCACCTATATGACCACCCGGACAACTACTGGGCCAAGGTGTTTGTCACTTCCCTCACCGGAATGGCCCAAGAATGGTACAAAAAGCTCCCCCCGTGCTCAATCCGAGGGTACTATGACCTGACGGATGCTTTTGTCAGCCACTTCAACTCGCTGAAGGCACCAGCTCCGGCTGCGACCGCTCTTTATAGCCTGGTCCAAGGGCCGAACGAGACTCTCAGATCCTTCATGGGGAGGTTCAATAAAGAGATTTTGCTGGTAGAAAAGCCCTCGATGGACTTTTTGAGGCACGTTCTATTTGGGGCCATCAACATGAAGCATTACGTCAGCAAGGAGTTTGTGGAAGAAGTGGCTAAAAAGAAACCGCGCTCATTGATGGAAATTAGGGAGATTGCCGACTCTTTCTTTACCCTCGAGAATATGTACATAGCGAGGGATCAGAAGATGGCAAATGCCCCTCGCCCCAACAGAACCCACGAGGACAAAGTGGAGCCCCACCGGAGTCACCGCCGCAGCCCAATACCCGCTCGCCGTCATTCCTCTCCTCCGCGGAGGCTCGAGCGTGTCCCCCTCAACCGCCCAATTGCCGAAGTTTATTCCCTGGCGGACCAGAAGTTATTTAAGAGGCCGCCCAAGCTGAGAGAAACCGAGGCCCAAAAGCGCTCGGGGAAGTACTGCGCTTTCCATAAGCAGAAGGGGCATGACACTAATGAATGCCGCCACCTGGAGAAGGAAATTCAGCGGCTGATTACTGGGGGGCACCTCAAGGAGTTTGTGAAAGTACTGGAGGGGTACGATGAACATTGCGCGGAACGAGCGCTTGGGAAGAGAAGAAGCCGTTCACGCTCCCGAAGTCCTCGTCGCCAGCGCCCTGAGACCAGCGAACGCGGCAAAGGGAAAGGGGCGGATATGGAAAATCAGCCCTTTGAGGTCATTCACATGATCGCGGGAGGGCCCTCAGGAGGCGATTCCAATGCTTCTCGCCGTCGCCATGTCCGGAGCTATAACCAAAGAACATCACTCCCTCGCCCAGTGCTCTCCGTGGACAGCCCGTCGCGCTCGAAGGAGGATGATGTCATAGGGTTTACTGAGAAAGATCTTGAACATATTGTAACGCCCCATGGGATAGGAAAAACCTCTGACTGTCCCATGGTGGTTAGTTTAGACGTTCATAACCACACTGTAAAGAGGGTTTTATTTGATAGTGGAAGCTCTGTGAACGTTCTCCCGTACTCAACGTTTCAACAAATGAACATAACAAACATCCCCCTCGAACCTCTCAGAACAGCCCTCGTAGGGTTTGGAGGTTCCGAGATTGTCCCCCGCGGACAGATTCGCTTGGCCACCTCTTTTGGTCGCGCCCCGCAGCGAAAAACTTTGAGCGTCCTCTACACCATCGTTGAGGTCGATCTCCCTTACAATATCATCATTGGGCGCCCAGCCCTCGTGGATTTCAAGGCCGTAATTTCCACCTACCACCAGAAGGTCAAGTTCCCTACCCCCGAGGGTACCGGAGAAATTCTGTGTAACGTCAAAGAAGCTTGGGAATGTTACATACTTTCGCTTCGAAGCCACAAGCCCAAGCAGTCCATTCAACCTGGGTCTACTAAAAAGTCCGTTGACTTCCCCGAACTAGACGAAGATGGCCCCGAGCGCAAAAGAGCCAAGTTGTATCGGAAGAAGAATAAAAAAAGGACCCCTGGAGATGCTCAGCGTTTAGAGAATAGGCCACCGGGGGCCGTCGAGGTTTCTTCTTCAGAAAACGAGGGTGATGAGCCCAAGAGTATGCTCACTGGGAAGAAACGAGCGCTAGAAGTGCTGAGGCCGGATGTTCGGATTGAGCCCACCGAGGAGTTTTTGACCATTGAATTGGAGCCTGGGAATCCGGATAAAACCACCCAGATTGGCTCGGGCCTGGACGGGCCCTCGCAAGTTTTAATGATCGACTTCCTACGAGAGAACCTAGACGTTTTTGCGTGGAAAGCTTCTGATCTCACTGGGATAGATCCGAGCGTCATTGTCCACAGACTGAACGTGGATCCAACCTTCAAGCCCATAAAACAGAAGAAGAGAGACGTTCATGGCTTTAGGAAACGGGTTATCGAGGAGGAGGTTAATAAATTGCTTGATGCTCAGTACATCGAGGAGATTTTGTACCCAGAATGGCTTTGCAATGTGGTGCTCGTCCCAAAGAGCACCAATAAATGGCGTATGTGCAACGACTTCACAGATCTCAACAAAGCGTGCCCCAAAGACCATTACCCGCTACCGAGGATCGATCAGTTGGTAGATTCTACAGCAGGGTGTGAACTCATGAGTATGATGGACGCCTTTCAGGGATATTATCAAATCTTTATGGCGCCCGAAGATCGCCCCAAAACTTCGTTCATTGTGCATTTGGGTGTTTATTGTTTCAAAGTCATGCCCTTCGGGCTCAAAAATGCGGGAGCAACCTATCAACGCCTCGTCAATAGAATGTTCGAGCGCGAAATTGGAAAATCTATGGAGGTATATGTGGATGACATGATAGTCAAGAGTGAGCGCAAACGCTCCCATCTGGAAGATCTCAAGCAGACTTTCGATATCCTTCGTCGCTACGGAATGAAGTTGAACCCATCAAAATGCACTTTTGGCGTTCCAGGCGGTAAATTTCTGGGATACATGGTCAGTCAACGGGGCATAGAGGCAAACCCCGAGAAGATTAAAGCAATCCTGGACATACCCTCCCCTCGCAATCTGAGAGAGGTCCAGGTGCTCGTGGGTAAGATCATTTCATTAAATAGGTTCATCTCTCGCTCAGCGGACCGGAATCTACCCTTCTTTAAAATTTTGCGCAACGCTCGCAACTTTACCTGGAACGAGGATTGCGAAAAGGCTCTGCAGAACATGAAACAGTACCTATCAAGCGCGCCTTTGTTGACCAAGCCAAACCCGGGGGAGAACTTGTTTGTCTATCTATCAGTTTCTTTGGAAGCCACGAGCGCTGTCCTCGTGGCAATCCGCGAGCGTAAGCATATGCCGGTGTACTACCTGAGCAAGACTCTACAGGGAGCAGAGAAAAGGTACATGGAAATTGAGAAGTTTGCCTTTGCGCTCGTTAACGCATCCCGAAGGCTGAGGCCATATTTTCAGGCTCACTCCATCACAGTGCTTACAGATCAACCACTCAAGCAAGTGCTATCTAAGCCGGATGTTTCGGGAAGGTTAATTAAGTGGGCGATTGAACTCAGTCAGTTTGATATCTCCTTCGAGCCTCGTACAGCCATACAGGCTCAGGCAGTGGCCGATTTGTTGGTAGAACGTTTCAATTTGGAGACTGTGCCATCGACGGACGAGGGTTTATGGCTTTTGCACACGGATGGCTCCTCGACCTCACAAGGGGGCGGTGCCGGGGTGACCCTCAGGGATCCCCTCGGAGCAGAAGTTGACTACGCAATCAAGCTGGCGTTTCAAGTCACCAACAACGAAGCTAAGTATGAGGCCCTCATCCAAGGGCTCAGGATTGCGCTCCAAAATGGGGCCGCTCGTGTCACAGCATACGTTGATTCGCAGTTGATCGCGAGTCAAATTGATGGTAGTTGTGAGGCTCGAGAAGCCACCATGGCACGGTACCTATCGAGCGCCAAGGAGGAGATAGCCAAGTTCAAGGAATTCCATCTTTTGCAAGTTCCGAGGGCAGAAAACGAACATGCTGACGCTCTTTCGAAATTTGCGTCCGCCCTGGACGGCCACAGCGAACGCGCTGTTACATTTCTGAGAACAGAGGAACCGTTGATAAGTAAAGGCGAACCTTCGGGAGAAGTGCACATAATTGACCCCTCCGAGCCTTGTTGGCTTGACGAAATTGTCAGATTCCTCCGGGATGGAACATGTCCGAGCGACAAAGTTGAGGCTCGGAAGATCAAAAGCAAGGCCCCTCGTTTCTCATTGGATACCGAGGGTCGATTATTCAAGCGATCCTTCCAGGGCCCACCGCTGAGATGTTTGAGACCCTCGCAGGCTAAAGAAGTTTTAGAGAATGTGCACGGGGGAAGTTGTGGGAACCACTCAGGCGGACAAATCTTGGCAAAGAAAATCTTAAGGAGTGGTTTTTACTGGCCCTCGGTATTGCAAGATGCCATTAGGTATTCCAAGAAATGCCCCAAGTGCCAGTTCCATTCCAACACTCCGCAGTTGTCGGCAGCTCAAATGATTCCAATTGATGTTTCATGGCCTTTCGATCAATGGGGCATTGATATCGTGGGACCTCTCCCAATGGCGGTCGGGCAAAAGAAGTTCGTGATACTTGCTGTGGATTATTTCACTAAGTGGGCTGAGGCAGAAGCGGTCGCTAAGATAACGTTCAAGGTTGTGAGGGATTTCATTTGGAAAAATATCATCTGCAGATACGGCATCCCGAGGGTGCTCATCTCGGATAACGGTTCCCAGTTTATCGCTGCTGACACACGGGATTGGTGCTATGAACTAGGGATCGAGCAACGATTCACTTCCGTGGGTCACCCTCAAGCTAATGGTCAAGCTGAAGTAACCAACCGAACCACACTCCAGCATTTGAAAACGATGCTCGAGAGTAAGAAAGGAGAATGGGCTGAAGAACTTCAGGGAGCTCTGTGGGCGTACCGTACTACTCCGCGAGCGGCAATGGGGGAAACCCCTTATTCCCTTGTGTACGGCTCCGAGGCCATGATACCTGCGGAAATTGCTCAAGAATCCGCACACGTAGCCTATTTCGAGCCTGCCGTCAACGAGGCCAATCGGGCGCTCGAGTTAGATTTGCTGGATGAGAAGAGGGATGCTGCTTGGGCACGTATCCACAAATACAAAGCAACCGTTGCTCGCCAGTACAATAAACGTGTTAAGGAAAGGACTTTCCAGCTAGGGGACTTGGTCCTCAAAAAAGTTGAAGTCTCCAAACACGTAGGTAAGTTGGACCCCAATTGGGAAGGCCCCTTCAAAGTCATTCAAGTACGAGCAAATAACACCTACTTGCTAGAGACTTTGCAAGGCGAGCGTCTCCCTAGGCCATGGAATGCATGTAACCTTAGAAGGTTCTACGTGTAAACTTCAACTTCTTTGTAATGACCCGTCCGCAGCATGAAGTGTTTTTCTTTGAAAGCGTGTTGTAATCATTTCCAAAAATGCATCTATATAACAGTAAGTATTTAATTCTTTGTTTTTATTATTTACTTGCTTTCTCATTTGATCTAATGATTCGAGCGACAAGAGGCCTACTCCGTGTCGAGCATCCTCCACGTCGAAAAGCCTACGCCATCTTCCAATCGTTCCAAAGCTACACTGTCCAGGTGTCGATAACCATCCACCTATAACAGTTTGAGCGCTTTGTAAGAATAGATCCTAAAAATGAGCGCGTCGGACAACGGGGAGCACAACGCTCAACTTACGACAGCTGAGTGCTCACCGCTCCAGCTCGTGCTCGTAAGAACCCCCTGTGACCCTCATCCACTTGGGTAAGAGCGCGCTCGTAAATAGTGGATGCCATCAACACTACGGCTACGCTCGTTTTAAACCCTACTTAGCAAATCCTACAGGCGATTTCTAAGTACGATCAATTTTCTGGAACAATCAAGATAGAGATGCACGCCAAATGTCTAAAGCCGATACTTAATTAAATCTTTAGGGATTTCCTAAGTTCAAATTCGAGCCTCAAGGAGAATACAGCCAGGGAACCTTCATAAGGATCGCCCTCGTGCCCCTATTTGCATCTCCCAATGTTCCAGTCGTAAGCCAATTCTTGGCTAAAGATTTCCTAAGTCTGGATTCGAAACTGCATTGCAAAAATGGCCAGGGAACCCTCTTAAGGATCACCCTCGCGCCTGTATTTCCTCAAAGGATTTCTAAGTCCAAATTCACGGTTCATTTCTACTATGGCCAGGGAACCCTCCTAAGGGTCACCCTCGCGCCTGCATTTGCAATAGGCCAACCGCCCGACGTCGTGGGCTTCTAAGCTTAACATGCATGGTGATGAGTGTCAGAGGACCGTCGTAAAGACATCCTTGCATACTTACACACTTATCGCAAACGCTCAAACAGCAGATATTGATATGAAAACGGTGAGCACAATGAAATAACACCATTCATCATTCCAAAGTAAAGGACAACGCATTCAAACACCCCAGCAGAAAAAGAAGAATTATAATATATGAGGGAAAAGAGCACAGAGAAGTCCAAAACATCCAAGGAAGTAATCTGAAGGTTAATTACAGACAATAATTGTTCATAAGTATGACAAGGAATTTAAACTAACAAGGAAAGGGTTCAATATAAAGAGTTTCACTGGGCCGGAGCATCGGGCTCGGGAGGGGCGGTTGAGAGGGGAACTGGAGCCAACACATTAGCGTCAGAAGTTTGGGCCTCGCCAGGTTCCTCAGCATCCACTATGTCCACGATGGTGCCCTCGTCTTCAATCAGGAGGGGCTCGGGATCTACCCTGTTGGCAGCTATAAACTCCCTTTGGAGTGTTTCCACCAACTCCTGGTACTCGGGCTCCGCCAGATTCTCAGTAGGATCCTCATCCTGGACCATTGGCTCGCAATTCTCATCCAGGTCCATGCGTAGACGAGCGTCGGATCGAGCGCTTTCAGGAGCCAATCCCAAGCTCACCATTTGCCCGATCGCTTTATGGAAGAAGCGTCGAGCGTTGTCAAAGCACTGGATGTTTGCTGCGAACACGAAGGCTTTGGAGCGCACGAACTTCTTCACCGCCTCCCAGGATATCTTCGCTTCCAAGCCCTGTACTTTGCCTTGCAAGTCAGCAAGGGCCTTGTTGGCTGCCTCGTTCTGGCGAGTGCTCTCCGCCAGCTGCTCACCCAGCTCCCCATTTTGTACCCTCAACTGGTCCCGCTCATCCTTCAATTTCCTGTGACGCTCATTTAGGACCAGAAAGGCGTCATCGGATTTCTTCAGGTTCTCCTTCAGCTTAGCATTCTCAAGGTTGGCGGAATTCAGCTGAGCGCTGACATTGTTGTAATCCTCCTGCATTTGGCCCGGGTCCGAGATGCGCAGCAACTTCTTGTACTTGGCCTTATGCTCATAATAGGCTTGCGCTCGCCCTTGCAAATTCTTCAGTCTCGGGATTACCTCCTGGGAAGCAGTTAACGAGGGTCACTGTCAGATCGTAGAAGGGAGAAGGGGGGAATTTTATAAAGGGAAGGATTCGAGGGCTAACCGTCAGGAGGACGTGGCAGGCATCATCTGCGACCCGAGCGGCATCGTGCTCGTTCAGCTTGTCATGGTCGGCGGAAAACTGGAGCTTTCCGACAATGTCGGAGACCATGTTGACAGAAAATGCGCTCTTTTTTAGCAGGACAGGGCCGTCCTTCCTTTGGCGCTTGTACCGAGCATCACCCCGGCAGCCAATTTTCCAGAAGTCTTCGTCCTCGGAGGAAGATGTGTCGCTTCCCTCACCGCGGTGGCCTACAACCACCTCCTTTCCCTTACCAGAGATTGGGACAGAGTCCGGCATCCTCTTCCTTTTGCCTTGGCGCTCGGCCCTAATCCCTTCCTGGATGCGAGCTAGATCTCCGGATCGGTTGTGGGAAGTGCTGGAGCTAAGTGCTATAGGCCCCTCGGGAGCAACTGGAGTTGGAGTAACCTCCCGAGCGCCATCCCCCGTGAGGTCCTCGACAGGACCAACTGCTGGAACCTCGTTTCCAGCACCTCTGCCTCCACCACCTCGCCCTTGCCTACGCCGAATTCCCCTGCCCCTGGGCGCAGCTGGGGGACGCTCTGGCTGCTGTTGTTGCTGTTGCTGGGGGTTAGCACCAGCTCCTTGAGCGCCTAACATGCGAGAAAGAGCCTCAGCATTCATACCTCGAGATAGTATTTGAACACCTGCAGATAAAGAGGAAACGAGCATCAGAAGTTGATTGCTTGAATTGCATATGCGATAAATATGGCAATTACACTAAGTTAGAAGGTTATTCTAAAAGTTAGAGCGGTTAGTTCCTAGAATCTAACCGTCGAGGGCCATGATGTCAGCTGGAGGGTTGAGTATCATGTCTGGGGGGCAAGATAAACCATAACGGAACAATACTCCCTCATTCTTCATCAGAGCCTCGGCTTTAATCCATTTTTTCTCAGCCCTCATCTCGAAGGCCAACCCCTGTGCCCAATCCTCAAAAGTTTTATTCCTTGTTCTTTCCCTAACTAGAGGACGCTCGCCATGAATCATCCACTGACGGTGAACCCCAAAGATCCCCCCAGGTGCCCCCACGAAGAAGTACTTCTCTTTCCAATGTTCGCCGTAGGAGGAGGACGGGGAGTCTATCATTTTAAAGCCTGATTTGGCCTGGGCGTAGTAAAACCCGTCCGTAGGCGACGAGCGGGGCGAGCGGGCAACTTGTATCAAACTATCAAAGTTGACAATCGAGGGAGCATGGCCTAGAGCTCTCATCACTATTATGAAGGTGTTGATTAGGGCTATGCCGTTGGGCAGGATTTGTGAAGGGCAGAGCGCTAGGTGGTGATAAATGGTAGCGGCGGAGTGAGTGATAGGGAATCTTAATCCCCCAGCCAAGACCGCATCCCAGTAGACCGTTATCATTCCTGGTGGTGGATGATTTGCCCTCTCCCCCTCCTCAGGGAGTCGCATGGGGAATACCGCCTCATCCCAGTAAGCCTTTGCCCTCAACTCCTCCAGATCATCGAGCGTCAAAATACTCTCAATCTCATCCGGAGATCTGTCCGTCTGATGGCGGTTATCCTGCCTCACCCGAGTGGCAGGCTCCCTTCCTCTCCCTGGACGCCTTCTTGAGGGCCCAGCTTCGAATTGACGCCCGGATGGTCCTGCTTCGCCCTCGGGGGCCGCCATGGCCACTGTAACCCTGTGATCCTGGGGTCGCGTGGCACTGTTCAAAACCGGGAACACTCTCTCCCCTTGTCTCTGCATCTCCATCACATTATCCATCTCTTCAAAAATATCATCAACCTCTTCGTCGCTGACAGCGGCCGGAGCCTGGGCCACTGGAACCGCCATGGGAACCTCATTACTGGGGGACGCTCTAGCCATGGGAACAGCAATAAGAATGTCACCCTGAGGGGAAGAACTCCCCACCGACATCTCGTCTAGTTCCCGTACAAAGGCATCGGCGTTATGGCCAGCCATGTTTGGGTTTTGATTTTGAAGAAGAAGGGTTCTGGGAAAGGTTTAATACCGGAGAAGAAATCCCCACTCAGAGAAATACTATCCTCTAGCAACCTAGATCTAAAGTTAGTAAAGAAGAATGAGTGCTTAAGGAATTTTACCCGGAAAGTTGAAGAACGGGAACTCGCCGGAACTTGGAAAAATTGCAGAGGATTTGTTGCAGTGTATGTGCTTGAGAGGGATGAATGCGTGAAAGAGGTTCAAAGACTCTGCAATTCCCTATTTATAGAGGGGGATTTGCATTATTTAGGGCTTAGGATTTCAAATGGCAATCATTTCCCGCCTAGGAAATCCCCCCACTTTTGGTAACCGCCTCACGTCTCCCGGAGAGCACGCGCCCACGTTCCCACTCAGCATTAAATGCGGACAGGACTTCAATCAATGCGGTGTCAGACTATGTCCGTTGAGAAAGTCAAGCAGTCACCTCTCTAGTAGTGACTCGACCCTCGGATAATTCAAAATCCAAGGCTCCCTCCTTATTAAATTCTACAGTACGCCCGAGCGATACTACAGAATTTGGGGGGCAAAATGATGAGACCTAAAATCACTCTCGAATCAGAGCCGTCCACGTGTCAGCACACTGCTGACCAAAGCCCAGACGCTCGCCTTGATGGGCTCGTGGGCCTTCCCAGCCCATTCATTGGCCAGCTGAAATAGACCGTCAAGCCTCGGCCCTCAGGGTTGCCCTTCTCAGGGAAGCACCCACATGGGGGTCCCATGTTGACGCTCGGCATGTTGGCGCTCAAGGGTCATCTATCGTGGTGGGCCCATCCGTGGATTGTTCGAGCGTCATCAACGCTCAGGGATGACCCTACCTCTCACGCGATGGATCCTAGCCTTCACAAGAAGGCATTAGTCCCTCATCCCACTCGATCCTCGTCAACAACCTCTGACACAAAGGTACTGTGCACCGTGCACCTGACACGCCGTCTCATTTTCTGGAGTGTCATTCTCACCCCACCAAAAGCTGCCGCGTGTTAGGGCAACACAGGATTGGGACCACATGGTCAATTTACCCATTTACCCCCATCCCTAACATATAAATAGGGGGGAACCCATGCATTCTCCCCCAAGTCATCTTCTTCACAGAACACCACGTAACTGAACTGGGCATCATTTTTTCCTCTGCATCTTCTCCAAAGCTTCTTGTATCTCACCCTTTTCTGCACTTTCGCTGCACGATTTCTTGGTGTTATCCTAGCTGGAAGAATCCACGCACATTGGAAACCCAGTTCCTGAGGCTCTTGCGCCTGTGATGGTCTTCCTTCCTACATACAAATTCTAAAGTGTTTGGTGTCTAAGTCATCTACAAGTTTCTGCACCATCAGGTTGCATTTGAAATTGAGCACTTAAGTGCAACAAAATTCAAAAGTTGAATGCTAAAATATAAAATTTTAAAGATGGAGTAATAAAGTACAAAGCACCTCAAAGATTATGGTGCAAAAAAGATAAACCCTTTATAATATTATCTTGTTTGTTAAAAAAAAAACAAGAAATGGGACCTAATAAATCTGGACAATATCTAAAGAAGGAAAAATATTGAACTACTAAATTAAATAAATAGTTTAGCAAAGAATGAAGTGGAGATCTTATCCAACGGGATGCCAAGTAGTCAAAAGACCATAAATAAGGGGAAAATGACACAGAGTTTTGAATTCTAATGCTGTGTACTCTTTAAAAAATATTATTTTATTATATCATGTTAAATATTTATTTTTGAAAAATTTTAAAAAAATATATATTATTATATTCATATTATATTATATTCGTGATGCTACATCTGTATTTATAAATTATGTCGTTTGACTTGTTAAAACTTAGAACTCATGAAAAGCACATATGTCCATGCCAATTTAGGTCACTTTCATACCAACAACAAGAAACACATATACACACAAATTAGAGTAGGTAGGGATGCAATTGCAGTTTGATTTAATTCGCAATTATTCCACGTTTCATTATATCGAATTCTATATTTTCGTTTTTGTCTTAAACTGCTTCCATTTCTAAACTTAACTTAATATAAAATTATATGTAAACCCTAAGAAGTCGTTTACTTCACTAGGGAGTAATTCAATAGGTTCGGGTTATTAAAATATAAAAATTGGGTTAATTGTCTACAAATATAAAATGATTTGTTTATATTAGTTATTTGACATAGGCAAATTAACAACAATATTTTCACAAAGCTAATATCTCATACTTAATCCACAAATCTATCGGGCTTGCTCTTAAATCATAAACCTATTATCCATTAAAGTAAACAATTTATTATGAGTTGCAAAATAATCCATACATCCTAATATATAGAAGTAAACGATTTCTAAGTGTCTTCCACTTAGAACCCTCTTTTAATATTAGAAAATTACCTACATCTAAATTTATATGTAATAGTAGAAATATTTCACCACGAAATACACCTTTCGATAATTACACAAATTTAATATTTTAAGTTTAGAAGATCGAGCATTCTCGATCGGTTGAATTTATTACTAGATCTCAAGAGAAATTTTTACGGTATTAGTGATTCTATAAGTATTAATATTATGAGGTCTCAATGATTCTATTTCATTAATAAATATTATATATATATTTGTCGATGACGGATAAATTATAATAAAAAAAAAAAACAGGAACAAGAATTAAAAAATTGTAATATTATGTAATGTTTATATGGATGCATCATGCCCCACGCGGGCTCAGACAAACACATGACTTCATACGTGTGGGGCTTCCATATCTTCTAACATTATTCATTCGCAAATCGCAATTGGGAAAATAGATTTTGTATTGCAAATTACGTCTGCTTTGTCCCACATATAATTATAAGTAACTTCATAATTTATCTATTTGTAACAAAAAGAAAATAGTTTGAGCAAATTATTGATATCCGATATATAAAAAATACTTAAAAATTTTAGTAGAAAAAACAACTTACTCCCTTTTATTATGACCGACCATTTTTTCAATTTTTTATCCGAACTTTTATCGGAAATGAAACAATTATTAACACCTAAATGATCGAGATGACAATTTAAATTTTTTTACAAAGTACTGAAATATTTAAGAGTTCAGATAAAAAATTGAAAAAAACAATATTTTCAAAATGTATAGTCATTTTCCATTGTTTGATTTCTTGCCATAAATTCCTTTAATCTAGGGATAAGTATGAAAACGTTATAAGAGATTACATAAAATATTCGGATCGAGGTAATTTTTATAAAAATTCAACCAAGAAAGTGTTCTATGTAAAATCTTGGGAGGCTTTGTCTTAATTTATTCTAATGGAGTCGATTGTCTATTCATATATTTGCAAGTAGTTATTTCTGATACTACTTGAATAGATCATTCTTTGATTAAATCCTATTTAAATTGATTAACTAAATATTTGAATAGATCCAATTAATCGGTGATAACTGATATCCAATAAAATTGGAACGATAGAGAGAACTGAGAAGAGAAGAACGATACAGAATTCTGGGCTCAAGGGCTAAAAATATCCATATGGAATTGGGCCAATCCAATAGCCCATGGGCCCAGACTAGCAACCCACGCCTTCCTTCAAAGTTTAAACAGAGGATTCGAAAAACAGACAACTAGATAAAAAAAAAATGGGTTGTGGTGTTTTTGTTGACGAAATTGTGGATGGTGCTTTCTCGGTCAATCAAAAAAACGAAGAAGAAAGGAACTAGATCAAATTCTGAAAAGAAAAAGAGGACCCCGAAATTTTTGCAGAGTTTGTTAGACTTGCCGCTGTAGAGGCCTCCGTCGAAGATTAAGTCGGTTATCGGTGCTGTTTTTGGTGATGAGTTAGAGCATTCGGTTAATCGAGCATAGGAAGTCGCACAAGACTTTACAGATAGCTTTATTCATACACTCAAATTCGTTCAATAAAATATAGACATCCTTGGATATTCCAATCGAATTTCCATAACCCATCTGGGAACCATCAACACTTTACAGTTTTACACCTAGGTTCTAATTCTTGTGAAACATGGCGATCAAAATTTTGTCCTCAGCTGATTTATATGGATTAGGATACAAAACTGTTATGCAAAAGTCTACATTTGACAATGGAAAGTATAAATAATCATCACTCATATCCAAATGCTTGCGAAAGCCTCTTCGATTGCCCTTTTCCTGCTTATTTCCACACTCCATCCACCTGCCCTTGCTGCTTTTTCGGCTCTCAGTTTCATCGTTTCTTCATCTTCGTATTCGTGTCCGGAACCGAGAGGACCCACCGGACGAGGTTGTGCAATTCCACCTCCAGCAATTGCCGGTGCATACTGTCCCTGTGCAACGTTGCTGGCCCCTGCTTGGGAGCTTGTAGACTGCATGAATGAATCGTGAAATTAGAAAACAGTTTAACTGAGGTGGTAATGTGGAGTGGAGAAGGTAAAATCTGAGAAATGACAAAAAAGGGGAAATTGCAACAATCTCCTTATCAAGTAGTGAAGGATCCTTGAGGAAAGAAAAGTTAAACCTTTATTATTAAGGTAGTGTTTGTAAATTCAAAAAAGAGGCATTTTTGGTGTTAGGAAGATCAGCTTCTGCTTAGAAGCTATGCATGTAAGGATCAACTTTTAGCTTCAACTTCGAGCTTCAGGCTATTTTTGTAAACAAATGGAAGTTTCTTTGCAGTAGTAATTGTGCTTATCAATCTTTTCTCTCCAAAGACTCTATTACTCTTTTCAAAGTACCACTTCACACTTTTCCTTTTCAGACACTCAGCACTTTTACCAATCCAGCCTTTTGCAGCTTAACTTCTCCAGATGCAGTTTTTGCAAACACCCACTAAATGATATTAAAGTCTACATAATTGGATATGTTTAGTTTTACATAAATTCTCATATGAGATGAATAGTTGTCAGAATATCCAAAGACACTTTTCACGCGAGGGAGAATTACATTCTCTTAGTTCTTACTTCTTGCCTATCGTAGAGCTCCAGAATTGGCCACTGAGATTTAAAAGAGTAAAAGCTTCAAACCTCCAATTTAATTGTCCTCTTGTAACTTTTATGTCTACGCAGGTGGCTATATACAATTATCTATCTCTAGGTGATGCAATAAGGAAACCATTTTCCATATCATGACAAAGTGAAAAGTCCATAAATGTTGTTACGATCCAAATAACACAACCAATGCAACCGGAATTAGCAATATAAGCGACAGGGGCAGGCAACAGAAACTTCATTTGAAAAAAAATAGATAAAACTCACAAGATCAACCCCGGTCTGCTGATTTTGTCCCTTGCTTGCAGCCAAAGCAGCTGCATATTCCTCAGCCTATTTGATCAAAGAAAACCTAGGTAAGCTATGACAAAAGATAAAAACAT
Organism: Lantana camara; assembly: GCA_037501455.1. Lineage (NCBI taxonomy): Eukaryota > Viridiplantae > Streptophyta > Magnoliopsida > Lamiales > Verbenaceae > Lantana > Lantana camara. The sequence continues at coordinate 18,809,587 of CM074855.1, read as the reverse complement.
CATAACAGGCTATGACGAGGCATCTCGGCTTGGAATAACCATACTGTTCAGTAAAAGATAGAAGAAAATAAAACCTTTCGAGCTTGAGCAATCATGATTTGTTCAGCATTTTCTCTCTGATACTCAGCAATCCTTGCTTCAATAGCAGGGACGTCTATCCCCTCGACCAAATTAACTACTGCAATCAAACACCAATTTCCAATTGAATGCTGTTATAGGTTTTTTCAACAATACGATGCAACATATATATCATATACTTACTCATATCCTCTACTTCCTCTAAGTAGTCATTGAATTCCCTTAACGAAGCAAAATCCTCTTCTCTTTTATTATATCTGTCCATTGAAGAAGCCCGACACGAAGTGATCAACAGACTTAGGTGACACAACTAAATTAATTTCACATTCGAACGTCTCTTAACATATTCGAAGTTCAAAGTTTCAGATTATAGTGGTTTCAATGCTTAGAATCCATGCAGCTGTTAACAAATTCAGAACTCCATTCAAGATACTTCTCTCAAAATCCACACCCCTAGGATCCTTGGAATCAAATACTAAGCTCTCATTACCAAATACATTAGCACAGATCAAATCAAGAGCTCTGGGAAAACCAAATTCACACAACAATTAAATTTCATCTACTAAAACCCTAGTCTAAAATCTCACCATAAATCACTAGATCAAACACCTTCCCACCAATCAAACCACACAAAAATGCCCACTTAAAGGACTTAGGCTAACACCCAATTCACCAATTTCACCCACCCAGTAAACAATCTCAGAAATAAGCAAACTTTCACCAATCACAAAGAAAACCAACTAATGCACAAATTTCAAGCTCACATGTAAATCAATACACAGGCAAAACTATACGTACATGCCGGCAATTCGTTTTCTGATGGCCATTTCCTTGGCGAAGGTATTACTTCCAGAGGCCACCACCATCTCTTTTACTCAATATTTAACTGAACCCAAATCTTTCTTCAACGAAAATGTAGAAAAAGACACTGCAATAGAAGTCCGGAATCGGAGAGATGACGTGAGCATAAATTTGAGGATCAGACCACCGTCCCGAGAGGCGGAGCGGCCCCTGACGGTGGTGGACGACCGGAGGAGTGGAGATGTAGGGGGAAATTGGTAGTGGAAATTAGGAGATGCGGAGAAATTAAAAGCCTTCTTTATTTTATGATTTAAAATTTTAAATCTTTTGATTTGTCACATATTTCTGTTGGACATGAGCGTAACGACCTATGAGTGATATAAATATAATATAATATAATATAATATAGATATTGACGTGGCACGTACCCGCTGTCGAGTTGGGCCAGTCACCTTGCTCCACGTGTATGATCGAAGATCATGTTCCGGCCGCGATTCGATCGGAGCTTAACTCTCGACCATCACGCTCGAAGACCCATTTACCCCACATAAGTTACCGCGTAGATCGTCGACCCACAGTCGGACCTCCAGGCCGCTACGGGCAACCCAGACCCCTCGACCGTCCAGCGCACTGTTCCACTAGCAGGAAAAAGTGGTCGACCACGCATTTAATGCACGCTCTTAATGGGGCACCTGTCAGCTCCCCACGCCAACACTTCGAGGCGGTAACTTCTCTCTCCTCACAGTATAAATAGTCCCTTCTCATTTATTGCACGGTAAGTTTTCCCACCTAACTCTTTTCACCGCTCAATTACTTCGACCATCTTCATCGAACCTGACTTGAGCGTCGGAGTACCAACCCGGGTCTCACACCCACCTTCCCCGAGTTGGTCCCGGAGCTCACGTTTACCTCGATCTGTGCAGATTTCGAGCAGTCAAACGGCCGTTCCCCCTCAACATGGGTGACCGCGTCGGATCTCTCGATCGGACATCAGGCAGAGATCTGGCTCGATCATTTGGCGCCGTCTGTGGGAACCGCAACAGTAAGCCATCGAACATGATTGCCCACAATATCACCAGCAATCGCTTATTCGACGAGAATGGTCGGGAAGTCATTCCTCAGATTCCTTTGCAAGTTGCTGCACCTACAGTCATCGCACCACAGCTAGTCTACTCGACGCCCGAGTTAGATAAATACTTAAAAGCTTGTCGAGATGAAGCTGTAACTGCAGCTGCAGAAGGGAGAGAACCACGGATGCCGGAGTGCCCCCAAACTCGACCGGTGGAGGTCATTCAGCCTGTAATGAATCATCCTAGGTATGTACAACCGTTGCATTATCAACCACCTGTCGGATACTGGGCTGGAATTGGACAAACTATAGACCCTCAACCTCAGCATCAGCAACCACAACTTGCACAGGGAAGTGCCAGAAGGCTAGTTCAAGATCGCTTGTCCTTCCGACCGAACGATGAAGTCGACTCTAGGACCCCCACTGACACCAGGATACGTCGAAATGACGACCATCGAGGACAAAGTGTATCCCGGCAAAGGTCTCGACCCTCTCATTCTTGAGGAAAGAATAACGACCGAAGGGAACGAGGCTCCTTCCAGCGTGATAAATCCCCTCACGGTTCGAGTGGGATCTTTAGCCGACTCGGGCCCCATGGTCGAGTTAACCAGATCAGAAGATCAAATAGGGGGCACATCGTGAGGTCAAATGACCTTCGGAATCAAATACCTCCCCATCCCAGTTGACATGATAGTCATTATCAAAGTGAGAGTCAGGGGTCGCATAGCCATTCTCCCAACCGATCCCGCTCTACTCGGCGTCAACGATCTAGATCACCCCGGCGTACACCGTCGATCCCCCGACCAGCCCGACAGTGGAGATACCGCAGCGAAAGAGAAGCTCAGTCTCCGTTTTGTGACGCGATCGTTGAATCCACCACCGACGAAAAGATCCCCACTGGGCTACCTACGTATAACGGGTCGACTGATCCTGAAAAACATGTGTCGCGCCTCGAGATGCAACTCAGTATGTTCGGTCATTCGCCTGACATTTGGGCTAAGATCTTTGTCACAACTCTCAATGGGCCAGCGCTGGAATGGTTCTCAAGACTTCCTCCTCGATCCATATCTACGTACAAGATTTTGGTTGATCGATTCAAGGCTCAGTTCTCTGCCATGAAGAGAGATAAACTACCTCCGACCTACTTGTACACCATCAAACAAAGTCCTAATGAATCTTTCCGAGACTTCTTCACTCGCTTTTCTAAAGCAGTGGTCAAGACAGAAGAACCGAGCATCGATCTCTTGAGACCCATTGTTCACAAGGCTTTTGTAACGCCCCGCTCATCCGATAAATAAGGTACGTCACCTTTTAACATTTTTATGTGTTTAATTATGTGATTGGTGTGTTGTGTGGCCCTCTTTTGAACTCTTTTAGAGTTTAGGGCCCTTTTTGTAATTTTCTCCTTTTAAGGGGTTTTTCTGGTCACTTCTCGTTCGGTAGAGATTTTGACTTCTTTGATCCCTTTAACGCGTCCGGGGCAGCGAAACGAGTCCGTAGACTCTAAGTTTGCCCAATTCTGACTTCGTTAGCTCGTTCTTCCGACCCTTTTTACGTAAGAGGACCCGAGATATATACCCCGAATCCTCGTTTTGCGTGCCAATCAGCAGATCCAGCCCGCATCGTCTTCTTCCTCGCGCAGCAGCACTATTCACACAGTGAAGGTGCAATTTCACACACATGCTCGTTCTCCCTCGTTTCTCGACGGAATTCGACGAATCAATAGTGAAAATTTATCAGCTCGACGAGCCCGTCACAACCGTACCAATTTTGTGGCCAACCGAAGACCGACGGCGGCGCATCGACGGCCTGAAGGTGGCGGGTGGCGCCACCACTTCGCCGCCGGCGTTCCGGCGAGTTTCGCAAGCGGAGCTTGACCCTACCCTACGTTTTTGGACCTTCCCGTTCCATTTCCTGTCTCCGTTCAGCACGAAAACCACCACAAGTGGTGGTTCCGGCGAGGCAACAGCGGCAGAAACTTCGGCAGCGATTTCGACCCTTTTCCCGGCCGGTTTTGGTGGTGGAGCCTTTACAAAAGTTGCTTAGAATGACGAAACGTAGTGGATGGCATCGGCGGCGTTCCGAGAATCGGTCGTTGGCGGCGGACCGGCGGTGAACCGGCGGGTCTGAACCGGTTACTGTTCCGACGATTTGACTTGGGGCTTTCGTAGGGCTCGTTACAAGCTTTCCAACGGTATATCCGGATTTTATTTTCGTTTAGCGGTTTGTATTTAATTTCAATTTTCGTACTAGGATTTAAGTTCGGTTTTTCATCAACGAAGTCCGGTGTGTTTGGTATTTTCTGAAATTGATTGAGGACTTTTGTTGAGCAGGCCGAGACGCACGTTTTGTCCTTCCGGGGATTTTTTCGACCACCGGAGACGGTATTCCGGTGGCGGCCGGTGACTGTTCCGGCGGCTCCGGTAGCGGCATTCCGGTGACTTTCGGATAAAAGGTTCCTTTCGTTGTGGTGAGTCCAACGCCACTTTCCGTTTGTCAATCGGATGCCCGGTTGATTTGTTGTGATTTATTTTGTGTATTTCTATTTATTTGAAATTAATTGTTTTAATTGCAATGAATTGTCAATTGCTTGATTTGTCGATCAATATGAATTCCAATGTGTACGAAAGCATGTATTAAATGAATGTAATATGGATTGATGCTTGGAATTGTAAATTGAACCCCGTTATGCCTAAATTGTATTAATTGTTAATTGTTTTAAAATGTAATTTGATCTTGTATGCTTGATAATTAATGAATATGCATTGTATGGCATTTGAAAACATGTAATAAATTATGAATGTATGAATTCATGTTGTTGTTGATATAGTTGGAAATTGATAAATGACTTTGTGAATCTATATGGAACTCGTAACATGTTATATGAATTAATTGGCCATATATATTGTGAATTTGTATGAAATGTGATATATGAATTTGTTTGATTTAATTAAATAATCTTGCTAATTGAATCCATTTCATGACTTGTGAATTGATTTGATTTCTTTGTAAATGCGCATTATATGAACCAAGTATGCAATATCTGAATTGAATAAGACTTATGTGATTAAATTATGAACTTTTGCATGTAAGAATAGTTTAATTGTACGAATATGGAATTACTATGTGCTATATGAATTAATATGAAATAATTCGAATTTGCTTTGTCTTTCTATTTCTCTTGTTTACATTAATTGTGCGCATGAATGTGTCCTAATTTGTAATATGATTTCTTTGAGCTATTTGTCTAACTTGAAGGGGTGTATGTGTAATTTTGTAAACAATATGAATAAGGTTTGATTTAATTAGGTAACCTTGTTAATTGAATCCGTTTAGTGATATATGAATTGAGTATGCCATGTGTGAATTATATAAAATTGATATAGTTAGAATTGGTATGTGATTTTGTGAGATTTAAATGATTTGAATGTCTCTATTTGTCTATTTTACAATTGTAAACTTGATATACTTGAATTATAAACGTTATATGAAGTTCATGACTTGATTTGCTATGAATTATGAAATGATTGGGCTTGAAACCCTCATGTATGGAATGTACTTGAACGAATTACTTGATTATGTAACTCCATAACATCATTTTACTTCTTTTACATCTCATATCATGTGTTTAGCATTGCCGTGCGTTTATGTGGTTTCATATTGAGTCAATTCTCACGAGTACACATTGTTCCTTCTCTTGTACAGTTTGTTTCCAGGGCGGAGACTTCCAAATTGAATAGGCACCCGTATTGCTCATGTTTCTTGTCTCGTGGTATTCCAGGTGAGGGTGTTTTCGTTCTAGTTACATATCAAACCCTACAACCTTTATGTGATAAGTTTTGGCCCAAAACCCTATGGATATATATATATATATATATATATATATATATATATATATATATATATATATATATATGTATCGTTTCAAAATGGAGTCATCGAGTAAATGTTTTTAATAGAGTAAATTATTTTCTAATGAATCGATATGTATTATGTTTCTTATGAATTGAATGTTTTGGCGAGATGCATGATATGATTATGAACCACACGGGCCCCGGGACTTAGTGCATGTGGTGATCCGGGGAGGCAAGGGCCGACGGTGAACCCGTGTACTAGTTCCACCAAACTAACGGTGACTCCGGACCTCGCTAGGAGATTTGGCGGGGAATGGGAGCCGAGTGCCTTTGAGGGATTCATGTACCCTCATTGTGCCTATGTATGGACCGGTGATCAGGTCTAGCTAACCTGTCCACCAACCGGAGGAAGAAGGTTGGAACTCATTTTATGATTATGATCATGATTATGATTATGAATATGTTATGATTGATAGGCACCGTGCGGGAAGGCCGGGACACGGATTGCCCAAACGAATATGATTTAGGATATGATATATGATTTGTGTGTATTATGATATATTACATGATCACCTATTTAATGTATTGATGATATTTGTCGTACACGGTCGGAGTTTGGTTGGAGATAATGCACGCTCACTCGCCGAGCCTTGATGTTTATGTATGAATTATGAACTTAATGAATTTAATATGAATTAGTCGTAAAGTTCGAGCATTGCTTACTTAATTTCTAGCCCTTCGAGGGAACTAACTTCAAATAAAACTTTGCTCGGGATTTATGGCTTGCATGCGCATGTTTCTATATTATATGTATAGCCCCTGCTCACTCAGTCTTCTAGGGACTGATCCCTCTTTTCACTCTCTCAGCTCTTGCAGGTTTAGCTAGGCGGGAGTCGAGTCTTATCATGTTTGTTCGAGTCACTTGTTCACTTGAGTCACATTCCACATTATTATAAACTTCATTGTATCTCTTTATGAATTTAGGCCTCGGTGCCAATTTTGATTATTGGATTTGATTGGGGACAGGTTGAGTGTTTAGTTGAACCCGTTGTTAGGATGCATGTCTGATTTAATTTATGTTCATGATATGTATTGGGCTTGTAGCCATTATTGAAATTCATGTTTGGCTCTGATGCTTCCGCAATATGCTTTGGTATTCTGATTTAATTTGGTTCAGGGTTAGATTCCGCCTAGCCAGGATATTTTGTTTGTCACCCGTTCGCTATGAGTCCGGTCCATGCTTGAACTATCCATTTCTTGTGTGGGCTAGACTTGTAGTGCGGGGGTTGTGGCGCCTATCGTGGTGGGTGCTACAGCTTTGGTTAGCATTGAGGCCGCTCGGTACATCTTCTTGTAGAAACCAAAGAATTTAGCAGATATCCAGGCTGCCGCCTGCGATTGGATACAACTTGAGGAATTGGAAAATTCCCAAAGGAGCCCGACTCATGGTCGAAGAACAGAGACTAACCGTCCCATTAGGCAAGATATCCGTCCTAAGAACGAAATACCGACCGGATCTACCCCTCGGAAGCACTTAACTCAGTTAACCCGACCGATCGACGAAATCTACAACGTCATCGATCCCGCTCTTCTCAAAAAACCCAAACCAATGCGAGAGACTCCCAAGTCTTGAGAAAGCAGCAAATTCTGCAACTTTCACCAGCAGAAGGGGCATAACACTTCCGAGTGCAATGCATTAAGAGATGAGATCGAACGCTTAATCAAGGGAGGTCACCTTCTCGAGTTTGTAAAGAAAATGGACGACAATGCTCAGAACCGAGACCACCATGATAGGTCGCTGCCTAAGCAACGACAAGCCAAGCCTCCAACAGAGCGCGACCCGCATAACCGACCATGTCTCGGCCGGATTGACATGATTTCGGGGGACCTTCTGGAGGAGATTCAAAGTCCGCTCGGAAAAAGACGCAACGTTCAGCGGCTCAAGGCTTCTATGAACCTCGAGAAGTCATGCACATTCGACCAGAAGACGCTTGGATTAATGAAGAGGTAGCGTTTAGTGAAAACGATGTAATCGATGTACCGGCACGGTCGAGCGAGACACCTAGCTGTCCTATGGTCGTCACGCTCGACGTCGCCAACTTCGCTGTATCTCACACTTTGATAGATAATGGAAGCTCTAGCAACATTATCCTTTACTCGACTCTTATTCGCATGAATTTACATGATAAATTGCTTCTAGATCCTATTCGAACACCTCTTACAGGATTCGGAGGAGCAGAGGTCTACACCAAAGGACGGGTACGTTTGATCTCATCCATGGGTACCCTGCCCAGACGGGCTACACGCGAGATCGAATATCTTGTTGTCGACCGGGTCTCATCGATTTTCGAGCAGTCATATCCACTTACCACCAAATGGTAAAATTGCCCACCCCCTCCGGGATTGGGGAATTAAGGTGCGATATATCGACCGCTTGGAGTTGTTATTCCATCTCATTGGAAAAGCCCAAACCATCCACAGGGAAACATGTGCCTCTGATTATTGATGACCCCATCATCGAAGATGAGTTCGTAGACCCAGAAGCAATCGATCCAGAAAACTCTAAGAAAATGAGTTCCTCCCATGCTGCAAAAAGAAAGAAACAAGAGGATAAAAAGCTCGAGCCCATAGAAGAGCTTGAAGAAATCCAATTAATTCCGGGACAAGCTGAGAAAATTACACGTATTGGGGGCGGTCGAAAGGAAAAGGAGCAATGCATGCTCATACAATTCCTCCGAGACAACCTCAATGTATTTGCTTGGAGCGCTTCCGACCTTGTAGGAGTTGACAGGAAAGTGATCGAACACCACCTGAATATCGACCCATCCTACAAACCTATCAAACAAAAGTTACGTTCTCAAAGCGACTCCCGCAATGCCATCATCGAGGCCGAAGTTAACAAACTCCTCGATGCAAGATATATCACGCCGATCTAATACGTCGAGTGGCTATGCAATGTTGTCCTTGTACCCAAGCCAGGAGGAAAGTGGCGAATGTGCAACGATTTCACTGACCTAAATAAAGCATGTCCGATGGATCCCTATCCACTGCCCCGGATCGATCAACTGGTCGACTCCACGGCCGGGTGTGAACGATTGAGCATGATGGACGCTTTCCAAGGCTACTATCAAATTTTCATGGCCATCGAGGATCAACCCAAGACTGCCTTCATAGTTTTCAATGGCATTTACTGCTTCAAAGTTATGCCATTCGGACTCAAGAATGCAGGAGCAACATACCAACGGATGATGAACAAGGTTTTCGAGTCTGAGATCGGCAATACCATCGAAGTGTATGTCGATGACATGCTCGTTAAGAGTGAAAAGGCCATCGACCATCTCGACCATTTAAAGAGAGCCTTCAACCTCCTCCGAAAATACAATCTGAAGCTCAACCATGCCAAGTGTACCTTCGGGGTCGATGGTGGGAAATTTCTTGGGTACATGGTCAGCCAGAGAGGGATCGAGGCCAACCCTGCCAAGATAAAAGCTATTCAACTTCTACCGATCCCCAACTCGATCCGCGACGTCCAGAGGCTAGTTGGTCGCATCATATCACTCAATCGATTCATAGCCCGATCTTCGGAAAAAAACTTGCCATTTTTCAAGATCTTGCGAAACATCAAAAATTTTGAATAGACTCCGGAATGCGACCAAGCTCTCGAAGATCTGAAGAAATATCTGACCTCCCCACCACTACTTGCAAAACCGGTCGATGGGGAAACATTGTATCTATATCTGGCAGTGTCGAAGGAGACAATCAGCTCAGTACTTATCACAATTCGAGATCGAAAACATCTCCCTGTGTACTATGTGAGTAAGATTCTCCACGGCCCAGAAGTACGCTACCTCGAGATCGAAAAGTTTGCTCTTGCGGTAGCCCACACTTCCTGCAAACTTCGACCATATTTCCAAGCACACCCCATCATAGTTCTCACCGACCAACCCGCTGAAGACCGTCATGGAAAAATCGGAGGTTTCTGGCAGTCTCACAAAATGGGCGATCGAACTGGGACAGTTCGAAATAACCTATCGACCCCGGGTGGCATATCAGGCATAGATCCTGGCCGATTTCTTGGTCGAAAAGGATCCTCACGCGACACCCAAGAGCGATCACACCGTCTGGACATTATCGGTCGAGGTCGATGGTTCTTCGACCGCTTCAGGGGGAGGGGCCGGTGTATTCCTCTCCAGCGCGAACGGACAACAGATCGAATACGCCATTGCTCTCGAATATCCTGCAACTAACAACGAGGCAGAATATGAAGCTCTTTTAGCAGGACTGAGAATCGCAAAAATGCAAAACATAAAAAAACTCAAGAGTCTTAACCGACTCACAACTGGTCACCGGTCAAGTCACTGGCGAGTACGAAGCTCGAGAGGAGTCCATGATCAAGTATCTCGCCTTAGTTAAGAAGGCTATATCGGGGTTCGAAGAATTCAAGATCTCCCAGGTTCCTCGAGAAGAGAATCTTCGAGCAGACACTCTCTCTAAGTTTGCGAGTGGATCGATTGGCACACAAGATCGGACCATAACCTTCGCGACATCCTCCGCCCGATCCATCGATCCAATAACTCCTGAGGTCAACCCCATCGACGCAGCCGAACCCTGCTGGTTCGATGATATAATCTCGTATCTACAGGATGGTACGTTACCAGAGGATTCGATCGAGGCAAAAAGACTTAAACAACGTGCGCTAAGTTACGCGCTAGACCAGGAGGGTCGTCTGTACAAGCGTTCACCCATCGGGCCAACCAAACGATGTCTTCGACCGTGACAAGGTCGAAAAGTCTTATCCGAAGTCCATGAAGGATCATGCGGAAACCATGCCGGGGGGCGATCCCTCGCCCAGAAAGTATCTCGATCGGGATTCTTTTGGCCTACACTGCGCAAGGATGCGCTCGAATTTGTGAAGAAATGCGATCGCTGTCAAAGACATGCCAATTTGACCCATCAACACCCCATAGACATGATTCTGATCAAGTCATGCTGGCCTTTCGAACAATGGGGAATCGACATAATTGGACCTTTTCCGATAGCAACTCGACAAAGGCAATTCATCATTGTAGCGATCGATTATTTTACTAAGTGGGTCGAGGCTTTGGCAGTTGCAAAAATCACCTTCTATGCGTTACAAGACTTCCTTTGGAAGCACATCATCACTCGATTTGGTGTACCTCGAGTCATAGTATGCGATAACGGACCCCAGTTTCGAAGCTCAAGATTCATAGCCTATTGTTCGGACTTCAAGATCAGCCAAAGGTTCACGTCGGTCGGACATCCTCAAGCCAATGGACAGGTCGAGGTCTCCAATCGAACCATCATACAGAATTTGTGTACCCGGCTCGAAGCAAAGAAGAGCCATTGGGTGGATGAACTTGAAAGTGTCCTATGGGCATATCGAACTACCCCTCGAATCCCAACTGGTCAAACACCCTTCGCCATGGTGTATGACTCGGAAGCCATGATTCCGGCCGAAATTATACATTAATCCCCTCGAGTGGCTCACTTTCACCGCGACCAAAACGACGAGCTAAGGGCTTTTGATCTCCACACAATAAGCGAAACCAGAGAGAAGGGAAACATGAAGATGCAACAATATCGAGCCACAACCGCTCGAGCATACAACAAGAACTTGCGACCCCTTCACTTTCAAGTCGGAGATCTGGTCCTTAAAAAGGTTGAGGTCACTAAGCATGTGGCAAGCTCGACGCTAACTGGGAAGGACCCTACCGTGTTGTCGAAATAGGCAAGAATCGAGTATATCATCTCGAAGATCTCGATGGACAACCATTGCCTCAATCATGGAATGCTCACAACTTGAAGAAGTATTACTTGTAAACAAATTATGTAAATTTTCTAGTCGATGAATTAATAAAGTTTCCTCTTGTCCTTCGACACTCATATTATTCGATCATGTACTTGTGTTATACGATGCCCGTATTAAAGTTTTATGTACTTCGAAAGATTAGAGCATTTTGCCTCAACATCTTCTCGATTGTCGATATCGATCAGCATGCAAAAGTTTAACATCGAAGAACTCGAGAAAATACTTAAAACATTCATTAAAATCCAGAAGAGAACTTACATAATATATTTAAAATAAGTGCATCGATTACGACTTTTTCGATCGCACCCTTGATACAAATTTGGATTTTACAAACGGGAGCAGCAAACGCTCGGATTCCTACCTATTTACAAACGAATCTCGAGCCAACAACTACGAAAGCCCGACCCCAACAGTCGACACTTTTAAAATTGGATTCTCCCTAGCAAAGATTTCCGAGTGCAGAGATAGGGCTAGTCCATTCTCTCCGACTCACTTCTCGACAGCGTATGGCCCGGTTCCCTCCTCGATCGGTACAATGGCCCCATCCCCAAAGTATTCTGGGCACATATCTTTCGGGTCGAAGGAGGCATCAAGATCGAGCTCGCAGGTGGTTATGTCATCCGGCTCCCCGGCCGCCCTAGACCGAGCCAGCTTCACAGCAAAGCCAAACTCATCATCATCCCAGTTTGGCTCAGGAGAAGGAGGTCGAGTGACTGGGTCGACGGGGCGAGGATCATCTTGAAACAGGCCGACCTTTTCTTGATCATAGTGTTGGGATTAGTGCCCTGGAAATCCAATTTATTTGTAAATACTTCGTATTTTGTTGGATTAATAAAAGTGAAATTATCGCAAGTTATGAGTATATTAACATAATTAATAACGTGTGATGATATTCTTATATGAAATGTGTTTCATAGGAAAGGACTTTGGATGTCGAAATCACGTGTTAATAAAGTTCTAGTCGATATGATAAGAATAAGTTCTTATTGAGACTATAATGTGTTATATAAGATGATTAGTCTTTCGTCATAGGGAAATGAAGTTTCCAGTTATAACACATTGATGATTTTCAATAGATTTGGAAACATTGAACTGGACCACTAAGATAGTTCATTTTAAACTACTATCTAAAATAAACAAATCTTATGGAGCATTGAACTCTTAATCCTGGTAGTATTTCGACTTTAGGAATGTAGTGTTAATCATTGTAACTTACTCATAAGTGAGGTCTCGATATCGAATGACCGAAACCTTTGTGCGTTCAGTGATTACATGAAATGTGCTAAAGAGAAATATTGATCGAGGAATCTGTGGCTTTGCTGGAAAGTTAAAAGATATTCCTGAAATAGATTTGCAAAGTTCAAATTAAAACTTTGGCCAAAGTACTTCGTGTGATGCGTCACTGAAGTTGTATGTTGAATGTGTTTCACGTACAAGAAATTTGAACTTAAGGCAAATCAGGAGATTTCAGATTAAAAGTGAAAAATAAATGATAGTAGTATTAATTTATTTTTCATGGATATCTACACGGAGGAGTAAAATGCAAAATTATTCTAGATCGAGAAATTCATGAGTAATTTAATTAATTTTAGAGTGCAATAATATTTATTTAGTGGAATTGAATATTGTTAAACGGTAATTAATTATTATCATGGGATGATAATATATTAACCCGTTTGGAGCTAAAATTAATTAGTCCTGCAGGTCCCCCTGCAAGCCCCAATCGAAAACCCGAAGATAAAACGTTAAAAGGAATGAAAGAAATAAAATTTCAAAGTGTTTGAAAATAGCCAAGAAATTTATTTTAAGAAAATAAATTGTAATTCCAAAAAGTTGGAAATGCCCGGAATTTTATTTTGGAGAAAATAAAATTTTAATTTTTTAAAAAAAAAAAAAATGCTGACGTGGCAGGTGACGTGGCACTGATGTGTCACGCCACGTCAGCAAGTGGGCCCATGTGGCGCTGACTGGACAGCCGCGTGGCACGCCACGTGTGCGACACGTGGACGGCCCAGATCGTACCACGTCATCGTGAATCAACGGTCCAGATTTGATCCGGACCGGGTCGGTCAAACGGGTCAGGGCCGGGTCAACGGGTCGGTTCGCGGATAGGGTCGGATCGGGTTCGGTTCCGGGTCGGACCAGACCCGGACACGTGGCAGCTCCAGAAGAGGCCACGTCACCGGAAACCCTAAACCGCAAGTGATCACACGCGCCGCCTTGTGGCCGCGCGTGTGGGCGCGTGAGATCTCCGATCGGCGAACGGCCGGTGGCGTGGGACTCATGGCTGAGAGATCTACGACGTAGTCACCTTGGTTTGCGTGCCCAAGTTGCACACGCAAGTGGGGGGTGAAATTACTATTTTACCCTCGGTTTTTCCCCTATAAATAGGGGCCTTGGCATTTCATTTTTTCCATCCAACTTTGGGAGGTGGTTTTGGCTGAGTTTAAGCTTTGAAACCATATCCCATTCTCCTAGTTAATTCCGATTTATTTTGGAATTAATTTTAATTAGGTGTTTATATATAAACACCTGATTTCGGGAGAATAAACCCTGAAAAGGGTTTTTAGTTTAAAGTTTTATTTTCTCTAAGTATTTAGAGAAATACTTTCGGAGCCCACACTCCGAGGGTGTCCCTGGGGTAATTGCAGGGAAGCTCTGCCGGTTTCGCGAGGAGATCGGGAATCGGGTTCTCGGGAGGCGAGCTCCGGGTGCAGTAGCCATCTTCGGTGAAAGGTATTTTATATTGTTTTTTTTAATTTAAGCATGATGAATTAGGTGCTCTTAAGTGTTAATTGCATGCTTTATTTATCTGCTTTGTGATTTAAAATTTATTATCAATTGCATGTATATACTTGAGTAGTTCCGGCTAGTCTTCCGCTGTTTGTATTTAAATATTTTAGAAATATTTTGATACCTGTATATTAAAGTAAAATTTTAAAATGTGGTCCCGGACTGCTAGAGTTCTGGGTCCACCTCCCAGCACATAGTCCATCGGGAGATACTTGGCCGCTTGCACTTGGGCTAGGCACAAGTTGAAGCCCTCCTCGACGTCCTTGAAGCTCGCGATCGATACGGCCTTTTCATAGGCTTTGGACTTCATAAACCTATAAACCCCTCGACGCTCGAGGTCGTTCACAGATTATACCAGCCCCCTCTTGCATCGACTCAGGGCCAGCTTTGCGCCTTTCCTCTCCCTCTCCGCCAAACTGCGAGCCCTTGCGCGGCTTCCTCCTGGATCGACCTCGCCACCCGGCCCTCGGCAATTTTCAAGCTCTTCTCAACCTCAGAAAGTCTCTCGATAGCCTCCAGGAGGTCGTGGTCAAGCTTTTCCTTGTCTTTGTTGGCCTCAGCCAACTTCTTGTCCTTTTCCTCTAGCTTGAGATTCATCCTCTCGACCTGGTGCTCAGCTCTCGTTCTCAATTGCCGGTGTACCCAACCCCTCCGAGCCACCTGGAAGAAATCTTGACCCATCTGCAAAAGAATATCGATCGTCAGCATCTTCGAGCCAACACTTCACCAAATACAAGAAAAACAACTTTACTAGTATACTTACAGCAAAGTACTTCTGGACCCAAGACGCCTCGATCTCGTCGTCCAAGAGTGCCCACCTTTCCCTGTGGTCGACTGTCGTCTGGATCGAACTATACAGCACCCCAAGTGCATTGTAGTCCTTGGGAGCAGTACCGATCCGTCTCTGCTCGCCTTTATCATTGACACTCGAAAGGCCACAAGGAAAGTGGGGTTCCTCGAGGACCGGGTAGTCAAAGAACAGCTTTTGATCCTCATCGCTTGGCTTCCACGGCCCGACGGCCGCTGCTGAGGACCCGACCGGTGGCCTTCGCACCCCGCCAGAATACTGGCCACATTTCGAGGCACAATGGCTCCTCGACCCTGATACGGAGGGCTTGAAAAGTCTCCGGCCTGGACCTCGACGATCGGACCAAGCATAGGTGGCATGGGGAGTAGGTGGGTCTTCTCTCAACCTTTACTTTTGTCCGCTCCGACCCCAGACTTCGCCTGGCCCTTGGACTTTTGTTTTTTGGACTGGGGGGCCTCTGGGTCCTCGACCCCCGACGGGGCTCTCCCCCTCTTCTCAGGGGCTTCATTTGTCCTCATCGAGAGGACCTTGGGGAGTGCATCGACCGTTGCGTCGGTCGCAACTGAAATTTTCGCCTGGGTCGGCGGAGGCATCTTCTTCTTCTCGGTCACCTTCTTCAGCTCGGCCATTTCCTTCCTCCGTGCATTCAGAGCAGCCGACATGATGTATTGATCTGCACAAAGAATGTATTCGATCGCAAAGTTAAAAAAAAAAAAAGAAGAGAAAGCAACAAAAACAGGTAGATGTGATGCTTCGAGGGATGCGTTCGAAGTACCGAGGTCGAAATGCTTTTTGACTCCTGGTGCAAGCCCTAGCTCGATTAACGACTGTGGAGTGATCATATCTTCCGACTCCGCACTTCCCATCATCCTTAGGGCTGCCATCAAAGTGTTCGGCCAGCCCGGTTGCCCTCTCGGAAGGTCCGCTCGAGGGGCCCAACTCCATCCCAGGTACTTTAGACCGGGCCAACCCTTCTCGCACTCGATGAAAACAAACCTTTGTTTCCATCCTACCCCGTTCGATGAGGTTGGCGACCTAACGACCCGGTAGTTACTTTTCGATTGGAGCTGAATGTATCCCGGGCCTGACTTCGAGCTCTCGGTCGTTAACCCAGCCTGGAAGATCTCGGAAATGCAGTATATGTTGGTCTTCATCCCCAGGCACTTCAACATGGCGCTCAACCCATTCACCATTGCATAGGAGTTGGGCATCAATTGCAGAGAGCTAATCCTAAGGGTATTGAAAAAATCGATCATCTCCTCGGAAATGGGCACCCTAAACCCATTCTTAACCGCCAAATAGTTGATCGCGATGCAATTCTCTGGCGGGTTAGTCATCCTATCTCCGACCCTGGGCCTTATCACTCGATAGCCCCCATACTCCGGAGCACCTCCAAATAGCCAATTTTGGATCTCCCCAAATTTCTCCTCCGATATTGAACAAGTAATGGCCCGAGGGTCCTTCACTAGCCGACCCTCTGGCTCGAGGTTCTCCACCTCTTCTTCCTCCTCCTCTTCTTCCAGTCGACCTGAAGTAGATGTCACCTCCCCCGATACTCGAGGTACGACTACCTCCGCTGACTCGATCTCAGGCAGCGGCTCGGAGACCTCCACAACCTCGACGCTCTCATCCCTTCCCTGTGGATTCGTCGACCTCATTTCTACGGTGGCTCCCGAGTCCGATGTTGAACTCGATTCCGATGAACCGGAACTCGACCCCACACTTATCTCCGCCACTTCCTTCCCCTTAGGGCCAGCCTCCGCCCGATTTGTTGACATCCTATAATGATAGAATCATGTTTTACTATTTGGCTCGGATACGAGCAAATCGAGAGAGAGGAAGCCTTCGAAGAGGGAAGTGGTACACCTCTCCCTCGAAGCGATCGAGAATAAAAATAAAAAAGCACAGAGAAAGGAGATCGAGCTAAAGATCGAAAGTATTACCTTTTGTTGTCTGAAGATGTGAAGATTGTCCTCTTCTAAAACAAGCGACCCCGAAATTCGACACGCAAAAACGCTTAATCGATCGAAAATAGCTCGGAGCTTTCTTCAATTCTCACACGCAAAAGTAACAAATGAATTTACAGAGGGAACTATTTATAGGGGTGAAAATGGGCGGGAATCGAGAAGATGAAACGACGCAATGTTTACAGCGGGTCCCACTCTTGGGGTTTGAAACATCACTGCCACGTCAGCCCTAGCAGATGATGTTTCGGGGGGCTTATGATGTGGCACGTACCCGCTGTCGAGTTGGGCCAGTCACCTTGCTCCACGTGTATGATCGAAGATCATGTCCCGGCCGCGATTCGATCGGAGCTTACCTCTCGATCATCACGCTCAAAGACCCATTTACCCCACATAAGTTACCGCGTAGATCGTCGACCCACAGTCGGACCTCCAGGCCGCTACGGGCAACCCAGACCCCTCGACCGTCCAGTGCACTGTTCCACTAGCAGGAAAAAGTGGCCGACCACGCATTTAATGCACGCTCTTAATGGGGCACCTGTCAGCTTCCCACGCCAACACGTCGAGGCGGTAACTTCTCTCTCCTCACAGTAGAAATAGTCCCTCCTCATTTA
This sequence comes from Lantana camara, assembly GCA_037501455.1. NCBI lineage: Eukaryota > Viridiplantae > Streptophyta > Magnoliopsida > Lamiales > Verbenaceae > Lantana > Lantana camara. The sequence goes on along the minus strand of CM074855.1, from coordinate 18,791,776 downwards.
TTGCACGGTAAGTTTTCCCACCTAACTCTTTTCACCGCTTAATTACTTCGACCATCTTCATCGAACCTGACTTGAGCGTCGGAGTACCAACCCGGGTCTCACACCCACCTTCCCCGAGTTGGTCTCGGAGCTCACGTTTACCTCGATCTGTGCAGATTTCGAGCAGTCAAACGGCCGTTCCCCCTCAACAAATAGAGTGACCGCGTCGGATCTCTCGATCAGACATCAGGCAGAGATCTGGCTCTATCAGATATAATAATATAAATTATTTTTACATTTTTTCATGTAAAAAATATTTGAAATGGTCTCGAAGCAATAAAATATTACAAAATAATAAATTTAAATTTTTTTGTGCATTAAAAGTAACGACAAATTATTGAACAATCCCTAATAAGGCAACAATGTTATCCTAAACCCCCCAATGTGAAATCACACTATTTTACATCCCCAATACACAATATATTTTTTCAAAACCACCTAAATCGCTTAAAATTACCAAAGTATCCCTACTAAAATTGAATAATCACAATCCATACCAAGCATCCAAATCCCTCCTCAATCGGTGGGAATTTGTCATTCTTCACCATTTCCCGCCACCGCCCGCCGCTGCATACCGCACACCGCCGCCGACAAGTGTAGAAGATGTTATTGGAGACTGAACGACCCACACACCCACGTTAGAGGCAAAACCCCTACAAGCTACCAAACACGCCCCCACGACGAACACTCTATTTTAGCTTGTTGCTTGAAATGGTAAGGTCTGAGAGGAAGGTACGTCGCACCCAACCTGTCGAGGTTAGTTTTCTTCCATAAATGGTCAGAAATTCAACTTTTTTCCGCCATATTCCAGTTTGTATTTGGTAAATGATGGTTTTAAATCAACAAGTAAGGGTTTCAGGAGTTTGTTAAATAAGGAACATTGAATCGATTTTTATTCGACAGACGGTTCGCTCAATGTCGACAACGCCGGTGATGATTGTTCCGTTCCCGGCCAAAACAAGCAGGGGAAAGAGAAAAAGATCAGAGGTAGACATCCATGAGACTGATGAGGGCATGCTTTCGAAGAAGCGGGTGTATTCGATTTTGTATCAGTGCGTGTTGGAGAGATTCAGTGAGGTTATCTCTAAAATTCATGACCAAATGTCTCCTGGTCAACTCGATGCAGTTAAGAAATCGCCCTTTGGTTGTTTTTTGGGAGCGCCTGTTCAGAAGGGGAGCATTAACAGAGTTGGGTTGTTGCTCGATTATTACAACTGCAGCATAAATACATTTAAATTTGGTAGCCAAGAAGTTTTATTTTGTGAGGAGGAATTCAGCATTGTTATTGGAATGCGGCATTCCGGTCATCCTATCGTGGTTGTGGGCCAGAGTAAATCCAATACCTTGATCAAGCATTTTGGCAATAAGGGAAACAATGTCTCCCGAGCTAACATCGAGAGTAAACTGCACGAATTCGTCGGAAGGACTGATGACGATGGCATTGATGATTTTGTACGGATGTACATTTTATACGTTTTTAATTGTTTGTTGTTCCCACGTAGCAGTGTACGTGTGCCTGCTGTGCTTATTTGGTATGTAGATGATTTGTCCAGGATTGGACAGTACGCGTGGGGCAGGGCGGCTCATATGTTTTTGATTCAAGGTATTAGGAAGCATGTTGTGGATAAACATGATTTTCTTGATGGATGTATTATGGGTTTGTTGGTAAGTCGTTGGCTTGGTTTTGTAGATTGTGTTGTTTATACCTATATATACACCTACTTAAGTTAGTGTTTATGTCAGGCATGGTTTCATGAACGAATCCAGAAGTTTGGCATCTCAAGAAGGTTGACATCATTCCCTCGGTTGTTTAAATGGAAAGGGAGTGCACTGCCTAGTACGAAAGAGAATACGAAGAAAGAACTGGAAAGTATTTGCCTGTCAGATGTAAGTCCGTAATCTTTGGTAATTTAAACCAATATCTTTATTTTATTCAAGTGTTTTGTAAGAAAGCCTGTTGATTTAAAAATACGCAGATTGTTCCCTTACGAGCGGCTAACAAAATGGAGAGAAGTCTGTCCAGAGCGGAGAAAGAAGTTTTTGTTGACGAAGGGGATCAAGTTGTTTGCGTAGCAGAAAAAGCGCAAGATGTCGATCAAGGAGTTCAAACCGTTTGTGTGGAAGAGACACCTGAATGTGTCGATGAAGGAGTTAAAACGGTTTGTGTGGAAGAGGCACCGGAATGTGTTGATGTAGGAGTTCAAGTTGATTTGATTGAGGATGGGGAAGGTGATTGTGATTTCGGACTAGCTGAGGTTAGATCGAAGAGGAAGAACGATGTGAGGGAGCGTGTGGAAGAGAATGTGAGAACATATTACATACAATCTTCAATATTACAATGTCTTTTAACTATGCGCGTGTGTTTGATTTGTCATTGGATAATTATGTATTAGGTGATTGTGTTTGATGGAGCTCAAGTGGACAGTAGGCCTAAGGAGGCCCCAGGATGTGAGGTCGTCACTGAGGAGCAACGGAATAGGGCATTTAATTTGATTATGAGCTACATGGAGGCGCAAAAGTAAGTGTTCTTACTTAATTCAATGAGTTTAGTTGGCAGAATGTTGTTGGCTGTATCATTATAATCTTTTGCAGCCATGATGTTGTGTATACAAGTAAGACGAGTTTTGTCTTTGTGTACGATCTACGAGATCTAATTTTGGGGAAGGAGATCAATGACAATGTTATTCTGTCCTATTACGACCTGCTAACATGTCCTGGTTACCTTGTGCCCAAATTCCACGATGTACATTTTGTTAACCCTCATGTGTCAGTTGAGTTTATGGGGAAATTGAAGAACAGGGGCACAGGAAAGACAAAGAAGAAGACTGTTCCTTACATTGTCCCATCTGCAATCAACGAGTTCATGACGCACCAGATGAAAAGTGACTACGTCATGACCCTTCACGAGGTGTCTTCAACAGTTATGTTCTCATGTCGTCATATTATTTTCCCTCTAGTGACAAATTCTCACTGGCATATGTTGGTGTATGAGACCGAGCACAAACGTTTCAATCACTACAACTCAATGCACACAGAAGCAGCTACCACCGATGTCGCAGTATACTCAGATTTCCTCTGGAAGTTGTGGATTAAGAACAATGTTGTCAAAAGTGACAAACAGACGGAATTGGTGTGGGCACGAATGAGAATTCAGGATAAGGGGAGCAATGATTGTGGTGTATTAATGTGTCTGTATGGTGAGATGCTTGTTCGAGAGACTGACGAGTTCAGGACATATGCCAAGACATGAAACATCGCCGAATACCGCTTTAAGTTAGCCAATGCCTTTCTAGAAAAACAATCTGGTTCATCTGTATAATTGAAATTTCAATTGGATTGTTATTTATTTTTGGCTATTTTTTACGTATTATGCGTGTCAAAATAATACGTAATTGGAAGGGTGAAGTGTCCAGTGAAACTGTAATAATGCGTAATTGGAAGGGTGAAGTGTCCAGTGAAACTGTAATAATGCGTAATTGGAAGGGGAGTTTGTCAAGTTAAACTGTAATAATACGTAATTGGAAGGGTGATTTGTCCAGTGAAACTATATGTAACGCCCCAGTTTTTTCCCTTTATGCATTATGTGATATTATATAAATTTCATAACATTATATGCGTTATATTTCTAAGAATTTATATGAATTGTCGTTAATGTGAATTTACGTGAATTAATTGCTAATGTGATTAAATGCTCATATGTGACCTTACTTGACTATTTCTTAAATGTGTGGATTCAATTGCATTAATATGAATGGAGTTAAATGATCATTTGCCATGACATGAAACTTGATTACATGACTTCAAATAATTGAGGGACTTAAATGCAAAAAGGAGATGAGTCATGCATTTGTTGGAAGACTCTTGTAAAATATCATTTATCTCTTCCATTCCATTTCATTAACCATATTTCATCAAAAATCTCACACACTCACACACACTTCTCACGATCAAAACACCAAGGAAGGAAGGAAGAGATTTCATCATTTTTCAAGCTTGATTTCAAGGGAAATTGCATAAGTTGGAGCATCAACACCATCACTTCATTTCATCTCTTTCATCATTTCTTTCATTCAAGGTAGAGATGAAGATTTATATGAATTCTTGAATCCATGAATTGAAGCTAGGGTTAGGATTTGAGCATGTTAACTTGATTACTTGATGTTGGAAGCATGATTCTATGCCTTACACTTGAATTAATGCTTGAATTCTTGGAAATTATGAACTTATAGGATGAAATTATATGAGTGTGTTGGATGAATTCTTGATGATTTAAGCATGCTTCTACGGAGTATATGATGTCTAATTAGTACATATGAGTTATATACATATTATGTGATTGTTTTGGGTGTTTTAGTTGAGTTTTCTTGAGGATTTGCTCCACTTTGCTCCATTTTCCTTCCCTCCGCTGTTTTCCCCTGTTTCTTCTCGGTTTTCAGCTGAAAATGCATTACCCGGGCGGGTAAATTTGTGCCTAAAATCTCCCCGGGCGGGTAGAGCTTGTGCAGAAAGTTTTCTGTACAAGTTTTCCCCTGCTGGGTAGATTTTGGCTTGTACTTTCCCGGGCCGGTTACCCCCTCAAATGAACTCGGATTGGCCTGATTTTTAACTTTTTGGAAACCTCTTGAAGTCTAGAATAACCTCCAATTGGAATCATCTCAATATATTTTGTTATTTGTGAGTTATAATCAATTATTTTAGGTGTCACCACTTTCCCATAAAACTGCACTCGTCTAACTTTAAGCTTATGCCATTTTCACCTCATTTTGAACTAGAAAACGAGCCATATATATTCAGAAATTTCTTTATGTCTAGTTTCATATCCAATAAGCAAAACTTAATTCCAACTTCTAGAACTCAAGATATTTCAGTTTTCCTACAGCATGCACATTTCTTAAAATTGTCCGTTTTTGCCAAACTTCACCAAAACCTCTCTTATTGCATTCCTTTCACTTCCTTGGCTCCCATATGTGACTTATATGAGTTATATACTTGATTTATTGATAATTATGCTCTTATTTGGCATTCCTTAATTGTTATGGCATAACATATTGATCATGATTTTGCCGTGCGTCTTAAATGGTTCATACGAGTCGTGTCTCACGTACACTTGTCCTTGTTGCACATATTATCTCCCTGTTGATGAGGAGCAAGCTTCATAGCTGTATCCTTACTATTTTTTATCGGCAGCGGTGAGGTTTATCTTCTTGCTGTAGCCAACAACCTATACCCGTATAGCCTACACGAATTGAAATTGTTTCCCCGCATGTGAATTATTATACATATATGTATATCTATCTAATAAATACGTGATTGACTACTATATTCTCGATTTTATTGCAAATGGATTTCAAGTAACAAATGGGTTATACATATAGATTCTTGAGCGTGTGTTCATGACTTTAATTGTGAAAATGGAAAGTTTCTTGCATGCATTGCATAACCGAGTGCTTGTTCTTGAAAATCCCCATTCGCGTGTTTCGATGGGGCCCCACTCGCATGTTTGAGTGGGGTAAGGGCCCGAGGCAACGTGGGAAGAAGAGCCGAGAAAGCATGGGCTGACGGTAAATCTATCTCGCGACCTCTACGGGGGACTGTGTTATCATCGGAGGTAGTTGATACCACATGTCGCCTGTGACCGGCACTGGATGCCGAAGGAGCATGGTACCGAAATGGGCTATGACTCGAGTGTAATTGGATGGTTAGGAGTTAGCTACCTCTTCCGTCACCCGGAGGCAGAAGGATGGTTTCTTGTTATTGTTCTTGTTCTTGATTGATTGTGGAGTAAAGGTTGGAGAAAGGGTATAACTCGGTACCCACTGATTGATTGAAACCCTTAATCTGATATAAGCCATTGTTCTTGAAAGTAAATGATTGTCTTGTTCTTGAAACTTGAGACTAAAGGAAATGATTGTCTTGTTATTGAAAATTGAGGCTATATCGGATCGAGGCAGCTTGTTATTGCATTACATATCTCTACCTATTGCATCGTGTATATATCTATTATATTCTTTCCGCCTCACCAGTCACTTGACTGACCCTCTCTTCTTCTGTTTCCTGTTACCCGTTGGCTGCAGGTTAGAGTGCTAGGCGGGATGTTGTGTCTGTCAAGTCCTGTGGTTAACTCAGAGTCTTTGCACACACGCATTGTAAATTGATGAGTTCATATTGAAACATGTATAAATGCTAATATTATGTTTTATTAATTCGGGACAGATTGAACCCGTGGTCATGATTTATGATTTATGTTTAAAATTTCGGGACTAGGTATTTATGCTAGTTGAACCCGTCAATTGCTACCTGCATTGATAACTTATTATATGCTATGCTTCCGCACGTGCATCCTATTCTATTGAATTGTTTATTTGGTCTCGAGTTTCTAGCTCCCGCCTAGCATAGCGAGTGAGTGAGTCCCCGTTCGCCGTGATTCGGCTCGTGTATAGACTCTCCATTTCATATACGGGTCGGGTCTCGGTGTGGGGGATGTGACGCCCTCTATTTGGGGTGTTACACTGTAGTAATGCGTAATTGGAAGGGTGAAGTGTCCAGTGAAACTGTAATAATGCGTAATTGGATGGGGACTTCGTCAAGTTAAACTGTAATAATGCGTAATTGGAAGGGTGAAGTGTCAAGTGAAACTGTAATAACTGTAATAATGCGTAATTGGAAGGGTGAAGTGTCCAGTGAAACTGTAATAATGCGTAATTGGATGGGGACTTTAACAAGACGATTAATTGAATCATGATTGTAATATAGTAATGATGTGATCATGATTCAATCAATCTTGTTAATGTTGCAATGTTTTAATCACAATCTTGTTCATAACTATATTGTTGTACTGATGTGATCATGATTCAATCAATCTTGTTAATGTTGCAATGTTTTAATCACAATCATGATTCAATTAATCGTCTTGTTAAAGTCCCCATCCAATTACGCATTATTACAGTTTCACTGGACACTTCACCCTTCCAATTACGCATTACTACAGTTTCACTGGATGTAACAGCCCGAAAACCCGCCTGTCGATATTGTCCGCTTTGGGCAATCCGGTATAACCCGGCCTTCCCTCACGGTTTTGTTTCTCCCGGTGGAATTTAAACCCGAAGGTGCCCACCCAGGAAAAGACCTCAACAGGGAAGAGGTATCTACCCCCTTATAAGGAAGGCTTCGTTCTCCTCCTCTTCCGATGTGGGACAAGCACTTTGGGACAAGCCTTAAAGTGCTTATCCCACATCAGAAGAGGAGGAGAACGAAGCCTTCCTTATAAGGGGGTGGATACCTCTTCCTTGTTGAGGCTTTTTCCTGGGTGGGCACCTTCGGGTTTAAATTCCACCGGGAGAAACAAAACCGTGAGGGATGGCCGGGTTATACCGGATTGCCCAAAGTGGACAATATCGACAGGCGGGTTTTCGGGCTGTTACACTGGACACTTCACCCTTCCAATTACGTATTATTACAGTTTCACTGGACAAATCACCCTTCCAATTACGCATTATTACAGTTTAACTGGACAAAGTCCCCTTCCCATTACGCATTATTACAGTTTCACTGGACACTTCACCCTTCCAATTATGCATTACTACAGTTTCACTGGACACTTCACCCTTCCAATTACGCATTATTATAGTTTAACTTGACAAAGTCCCCTTCCAATTACGCATTATTATAGTTTAACTTGACAAAGTCCCCATCCAATTACGCATTATTACAGTTTCACTGGACACTTCACCCTTTCAATTACGCATTATTACAGTTTAACTTGACAAAGTCCCCATCCAATTACGCATTATTACAGTTTCACTGGACACTTCACACTTCCAATTATGCATTACTACAGTTTCACTGGACACTTCACCCTTCCAATTACGCATTATTATAGTTTAACTTGACAAAGTCCCCTTCCAATTACGCATTAGTACAGTTTCACTGGATACTTCACCCTTCCAATTACGCATTATTACAGTTTCACTGGACAAATCACCCTTCCAATTACGTATTATTACAGTTTCACTGGACAAATCACCCTTCCAATTACGCATTATTACAATTTCACTGGACACTTCACCCTTCCAATTACGCATTATTACAGTTTCACTGGACAAATCACCCTTCCAATTACGCATTATTACAGTTTCACTGGACACTTCACCCATCCAATTACGCATTATTACAGTTTCACTTGACAAAGTCCCCTTCCAATCACGCATTACTACAGTTTCATTGGACACTTCACCCTTCCAATTACGCATTATTACAGTCATTCACCATACAACACAAAAAAATAAAGACAAGATAGACCTCTTCCAAAGACATATCATCCTGCCAGGTCCATCATCAAGCCAAAATGGCAAGCATCCACTGAAATCTAGGCCAATCTTCAGTTTCTGTGCGAAAACAAATCATATAAACGTGATTAGGATCCAGAATTAAACAACATACCCAACAACATACAAACAGTCAATTTGACACAGGGCCCCTGCATGTTCTCTTGTTATGCCCAGACCGTTTACATGATGAGCATACTGTAACAACTTTGACGACCTGCGATGGGAACCTATTCCTCTTCGGTCGACTAGGCTGAGGCCTCACATCGGGAGGCATGATCTGAACCTCGACATTTGAGACCATATCAATATTTGGTATAGGGAAAATAATGTTCTCATATGCTTTTTTATACATTTCAACTGAATAAGCATCATCACAAAAATCGTATACCGACCACCCTTTCTTGTCAATGCATGCACAAACATGTTTGCAGGGGAGCTTCAAGATCTGCCAGTAATTACAAGAACATTCCCGCTTGCCAAGGTCTACTATGTGTCGGAATTCCCCTTCATTCACCTCAAATGTCACTGAGTTGGCTCGCACAACATCTAAGCTCCTCCCTACTTCAAATTCAACCTTGACCATCACCTCTATATCCATACAAAGGTGCGTTTGCCATTCATGACTTTGCTCCCTTCTATTGCACATCATGGTCATTATCTGCTGCCTAATCCGGTCAATCAAAGCAACAATTGGGAGGGATCTCGCATTCGTCACCCAACTGTTCCAACACTCTGCAATATTGTTGTTGATGATACCAAATCGATTACCAGTAAATAATGAATTAGCCCAGTTTTCAGGAGCGGAGTTATTTAAGAAATCTACGGCCAATGGCATTGCTTTAAGGATTTTGTTGATGTGCAGGGAGTACTCAGCCCTGGTAGGAGCATATGCTGCTGCATTGAACACATTGGTCCAATGTTTTTGTTCAGTTTGGGATAATGCTTCCTAAGGACCTGCGATAATGACAACCAGCATCCACTTTATTATCAAGAAAAGGAGCATACATATCAACTCATCACACTAATCAGTAAACAAATACCTGAGTTCTAAAGTTATCCACCAAATATCTGAGGCAGAATGCATGTTGGCAGCCTGAAAATACCCTTGGCACATGCGTAACAAGTCCCAGGTGCCTGTCGGAGAAGAATGTGTACTGTCTAAAATCACAAAGCACAGGCTGACTTTCAAGAGCATGTCTCAACTTTTGGCAAAACCATTCCCAATTCTCATCATTCTCTGAGTCAACGACAGCGTATGCTATTATAAACAACTGATTGTTCCCATCCTTCGCTGTCGCATAAAGCAAATGACCTTTGAATTTGCTCTTGATATGAGTGCCGTCAAGGAAAATTATTTTCCTACAACCTCTAAGAAATCCTACCAAACAAGCATTCAAATCCATAAACAAGCGGTTAAACCTATTATCCGGTTGTTTTGTCTCCAAATCACAAATGCTGCCGGGATTCGAACGTCTCACAGCATCCACATACCAATGGAGTCGGTTATAAGACCCAGCATTAGAACCATGGATTTCATGTAGTGCTATCTCCTTGCCTAGCCAGGCAGTATGGTATGGAATTTCCACATTGTGCTCATTTCGGATATAAGAAACTATGTCTTTCGGTTTGTATTTAGGATTTGCCATGATATGGGCCTTCATCACACCCGCAACCCAATTTGAATCGGCATTGGGGTGTGACCTTTTATTCGTAACAGTTTCCAAACCACAAACATGGTCAACATTTAACTTTCTTATAGCAAACTCGCCGTCTCTCCTACAATAAGAGGCATAAAACCTCCAGTTGCAGTTCTCATCCGGACAAGTAGCTATAATCTTACCAGTATCATTCTTCATATATTTAAACTTTCGATTCACTGCAATGTGATAATTTTTTAAATGAACCCTACAGTCATTAGCATCCTTAAAGGACTGTCCAACGCGACGGATACAACGACTCCAGGATTCATTGTTGTTGGAATTATGAACGACTAGGGCTTGACTTGTCGAGGGTCATCCATTTTCAAATAAGATACAAGCCAAACGAATAACGCATCACATATGCATCGCAATCCCAAATCAGCCATATAACAGAGCAAATTAAAATATAGGGACTACCTTCTCTGAGATGAACTTGAAGGGGGCTGAATTGCTCTCAACTTTGCAATGTGTTGTTTTGCTAGACCATGCACTGCCACCATACTCTCAACATCTTGATCTTTCTTCAAAGTAATCCATGATTCATCTTCCATATGGGCAGCCTTGTACTGCACCACATATGTATCACAATCGAACGCAGGCCAATGGGTCTCAATCTCCGAAAACACTCTTACTAGCGTATCGCTCTCCCGAAGTTGAAAGACATGATCTTCGCCTTCAAAAAATACATTACACCAAGTCGAACAAGTCACCAAGCTGCCGGAATCCATCATCCCAGATTGGGTTTTCTTGATTTCGTATCAAACAAGTGGTGTCCGCTTCGGTTATCAAATCAAAATACCAATAGCAACAATTGGGGGTGCTATGATAATAGGCTTATGGCTGCGACGGCGGGGACGGGGGGCGGCGGTGGACTCAGAATCGCGGGAAGAATCAGAGGGAGTTTAGTTGCAAGGTGATGAATCAATCGTGCGTGTATCAGAGTAAAACTTGAGGGTAAAGTTGTCTTTTAATGTGTTTGGGGGGTTTAGAAAAAATATGTGCTATATTGGTGATCACAAATGAAGAATTTTCAAATTAGGGGGTTTAGGATAACTTTTTAACATTATTGGTCCTGTTTAATAATTTCCCCAAAAAGTAATCGCTAATGAAATTAATATATTAATTGAACGGAAAATTAATGAACAATCCCTAATAAGTCAAAACATTTATACTAAACCCCTCAAGTTGGAAAATAGCTATATCTGCTATCCTTTCTATTTTTTTAGACCCCCCAAATCGTGTAAATTAAAGTACCATAATGCCCTCATTAAAATGAAGATATCCATTGTCTTCTTTATGGCGTCTGATGTTTATTTCTTGACAGTAAACTCATCGCCCCTGACCCTTTTCCGGCGAAAAACTGAAAAATTTAGCACTGACGATTTTTATTCCGGTTAGATTATTGTACCTACAAATCGATATTCTGAACGCTATTTTTTAATTTCTCGATTTATTTTTGTTTAACTAGACAAACAAAACATTTGAATAACTAATAAAATGAATATTTACACTACAAACCTAATAAATTGCCATGCATTCCCGATAGGGCGCGTCAATTAAATAGAAAGCTGCCTGCACTATTTCCCGTAGTTTGACCGCCCGAAATTGTAGAGGTGATGATGAAATGTTACGATGTTAGGTTTCCCAACCCATTCACCTTTATTAATATCTTGCCCTTCTCTTTCTCTCCCAGATCTTGAATCCTTCTCTTTCTCTCCCAGATCTTGAACACTTCTCTTTCTCTCCCAGATCTCGAATCCTTGAACAACAAAGTCATGAATCACCTTGGTAATCCAACACCCATTCGTGGCGAGGCCGAAGTGTTCATGGTTGAACGTCTTCGGCTATATGCGGCAAACCACCAAATCGATCGGCTAGACAGCATGGAGACAACCCTGTTTCTAGTGTCGTTTGATATGTCAGCACGATTCCAACAACAATACTGGACACGAGATGTCATAGAAGCGGTGAGAAAATGCGAATAGTATTTTACAACTTTCGTAGATTGTTGGGGTGTCGTGGAGTTGAACGGGCTAGTGATGGTATTCATGCCCGAATTGATCTATTATATTTTCGAGTGAATGACCCAGATGTAAGTCGAATTCATACTCAATCCTTTTTTTTTTTTTTTTTTTTGTTCATTATTTAATGTACAATTTTACAAAGGACATTCACCGGGATTCTGAGGCCAGGGCTAGTGGATGTCCTTATTATGACGACCTTATGTTTATCTTCAAAGTGCGTCGGGCACACCTTTTGGGGGGCATAGAGGAACACCTCCACGCGGACAACATTGATGATATGGACTTGGACCCCGAGTCCCTTGATGGCGAGGATTACCCCGGAAATGAACACTCTGTGGAGAGTGTTAATTCCAATATCGTATAGGGTGATCCGGATGAGGTTAATCAGTTTCCTCCCCCATAATATAGACATGGTTTCTCCAAAATTTATTATTTGTAGATTGTTTAATGTTTAAATATTACAGTTAGTTTGATTGTAGTGTATATTACTGGTTCTGTAATGAAATATTTTTTAGGATTATTGCTTGGAATGAATTTCGTGCAGAGCACCATGAAATGTTTATTGTTGTTTGATAAACTGATGTTTTGTTATATATTAGAGTTAGTTGGAATGAATTTTTGTTGTTTGTGTAAACTGAATGTGCAGATTGTTGAGTAGTGGTGTGATCATGTGTAACTAATTGTGCAGTTTGTAGAGTAAATAAGAATTTGGGTTAGAACTAGATGTGCAGATTATGTTTGTTCTCATAATATGTAGACTTCCAGTCCTTCCAATTATTCTTCTATTATTTGCATGATAGGATCATACACTATCGTTTCATACTGTTTTATGATGATATTTAGTAAATGTGATGCCCGGAGCGATGGGCCACCACATCCCCCGCACCTAAACCTGAACCCACATATGAAATGGACTTCCATACATGAGCCCAAGTCTGAGCTAACGGGGACCTACACACACACACTAGGCTAAGCGGGGCTAAGACTCTGACAGAGCGCGCAAAAACATCAAATAAAATAAGCTGAAGCAACATACATGATCCAAACGAGCTCATCAAAAGCCTACATTATTATACACATGGCCTCACAACCCAAAAAGGATCGAGTATACATCAAGTGTTCATAATCTCCAAAGATTTACAATTCATATCAAATACATAAGTAAAAGTATCCAAAAGAGAGGATTATATATGCAACTCGACCTAGACTCGAAAGTACAACTAAAAGACGACGTACTTCCCCGCCTAACTCAAGCCAACCTACACTAAAGGTGGAAAAAGAGAGGATCAGTCTAAACTCGACTAAGTGAGGGCTAAAAGCACACCCACACAGTGGCGGAGCCAGAAATTTTATTTAGGAGGGTCGACGAAAGCATAATATTAAAGGGGAGTCAATAATTTATTATATTGACCCTCATTAGTATTAATTTTAACTTTGATGAGGGGGTCAATAATTTAAAAAACTCCATAAAATTACATATACAAATATGTATATATTTATATAATAATTAAAATTTTTTTTTGAGGGGGGTCAATTGTACCCCCTCGGGCAAGGGTGGCTCCGCCACTGCCCACACATAAATACATATAGAGCATAACATATATCAAAGGTGATGGCCATGAATCGAGCTAAGGTTTTGCAAACCAAAACGTTTTCAAAAGCTAACATAAGATACATAAAAGAATCCTGACACGATTCACAGTCCATCAAACATAAACATAAACAAATGTCCGGCGAGAACAGACCTTCCCTAGCTCCTCATAACATAACATAAAAACAATCATAAATCAAATCCATCCCCACATCCTTGGTGTTTCGAGAATCAAACCCTCTCCACCTATAATACAAATACATACGGGGTAGCTAACCCACGATATGCCTTCCTCGGTTATCCACCGAGGGCTCAAGGTACGAACCCTTCCCAACCTCCAAGAGTCGTACGTGAATACCTCAAATGGAATCATGCACAGGCCAAACCCGACGACCCTTGCCGTCCCGGGCATTCCTTACCCATAATTCCCGGGGCCCAACATACTGAATCATACCAAACTCCCATATTTCAGGGTAAACCTCGCTAAACCATATTATACACATGCCAAAGGGGTTCAAAATCTTAAGCTTACGTATGCTCATACTTATACTGATTTCACAAACTTCCAACGTTTCCATAAGATCATAATAATAGCTTAAACACACATATTTAAATATATATAAGTTATATATCTACATACAGGGTGAAAAACATCACATAATATGCCATAGGTCAATAACTAATACAAAAGTTTCTAAACCTCACCTCGAAGCAAAAAGAGGGTGAACCGGGACTAAAAGAAGCAACGACCACCTAAACCTCGCGCTCGTGGTTGTCCGGAAGAGGCTCTGAAACAAAAGAACACAAGACCCGAGACTTAGACTCAAATATGAACTAATTAGACGCCCGATAATTCTCATGAATGCAATGGATGCATATAAAGTGCATAAACGTACCATTTAAGACATATTGAATCATAACTCAAGCAAATCATGCCACAATACCCCAAAATTGTAATACAAGCAAGTTAACACATAATATAACATGTTAGCATAAAAAGAAAGTCATAAACGAAGCAAGAAATCAACGAAACAAGCAAACGGAACAAGTGAAAAAGTACAGTCACAAGAGAGGGAGGGTGACACGGAGGTGTCACTTCCCAAGCACAAAACTGGATGACACCTCCGTGTTTGAGGTCAGTAGCTCAAAATACGAGCCAAAGCCCCTGACACGGGCGTGTCACTCCGGGCACACGGGGGTGTCGGTGCCCTTGCTCCAAAAACTCGAGAAAAAAGCTTGCAAACTCTATAAAATCGCATCCCAAACAATAGAAACAACATAAAGACATGAAATGGTGTAAATATACCACAAAGACATGCAAGAAAACAAGCAAATTCAAGTTCCAAACTCATGAAATATTTGGCAAGGCAAGAAATCAAAATATGCAAGTATTTCATCCATTTCTTCCAAAACTCATAGATGCATTAATGATGAATAAACTCACAACCAACTACCATGCATTAAAGCTCAAGATGTAAAATAAATAAGCTCCATAGGTCATCTTATAAGTCATAAAATTCCATGAAAGCAAGAGATGCACATGATCTTCAAAATTTCTACAAAACCCTCACTATTCATCATTCAAGCCAAATTCATGGATTCTCTAACGTAAAACAAGTCAAGTTGAGCATAATAAGCGCAAGATCATGGAGATAACAAATACACTCTTACCTTAAGAAATAGGAGCAAGAAAGGATCAAATCTTGAGCTCAAGTCACAACAATGGAGGAATGACTATGGAGTTTCTTCTTTCTCTTTTCCTTTCTACTTGGGCTTCGAATTCAGCACAAATAAGAGATAAGGAGAGCTGATTTTGTAGAATAAAAGTCAAGGCTAGTACAAGAAATAGGTTTGTAGCTCTCAAGTGGCAATATAGGTGCGTTATAGGTACGCAGGGTCAAAATCTACATCGTCGGGGGGTCAAAACAACTTCGAAAAGTTACAAGGCTTGTTCCATTGGCTTTGAATCGTTGATTCGAGTCCAATGGTGAAGACAGAACTTGAATCTGAGTTCCCGAGCTCAAGTTACAAATAAATGACTCAAGAGTGGCCAATTTGCAAAAAGGCCCAAAACTTTGAACAAAAGTTCAATTGAGTCTTCTAAAGATCAAACAAGTCCAAAACACACTTAAATCATACAATTAACTCCAAGAATCATATAATATACACGAAGCAGGCATGCCCTGGTTTCAAATTCATAAATCGCAATTCATAAGAATTTAAATCAAAATGTTCAAGGCAAATACTTAGCAAATATTTCAAATAAATCATATAAGAATTGAATAAAGAAATGTAATTCAAATAAAATGCATCAAATAATATGAAAATAAATACAAATACGGAAATTAAACTCACACGTGGTACCAACTTGTACGTGCGGGCGGACGGGGTGTCATAGTGAAAAACCATGATAGGTAATAAGTTTGTTCTCATAATATGTAGACTTTCAGTCCTTCCAATTATTCTTCTATTATATGCATGATAGGATCATACACTACCGTTTCATACCGTTTTATGATGATATTTAGTGAAAAACCATGATAGGTAATATGTTTGTTCTCATAATATGTAGACTTTCAGTCCTTCCAAAGTCTACAAAGTCTGCTCTTAATTACGAATATTTAACCCATCATTCTACAAAGTCTGTTCTTAATTATGAATATTTACCCATCACTCAACAAACAATTCATTACCATATAAGTGATCAAGTTTCTACAACCTGAACAAGCTATTCATTTCCATAGATCAAAATGAGAAAACATCATCAAGCAATTTATTAACATAGTTTCAAACAAACATAAACAATCATAAGAGGGAGTGTATTCGATTACAACAATAAATAAAATTCCTTAAAAAAAAAGTGAATAAAATCATCAATCCTCAACTCCAGAACACGCTGTGGATCTGGTCAATCCTCAACTTCAGAACGAACAATGGCCAAACATGAATCATATGCGTGTTGGAAAACAACAGAGTTAAAGCAGCGGAAGTTTAAAAATTTTCCAAAAGGGATCGTGATCTTGCAATGTCCGTTTCAAAACTTGTGGGATTTCAAGAAACTTACAATAATTGAAGCTTTCTTGAAACGTTTTGAGCCGCCCTCAAACGTTCTTCAAGCAGCATGAATCCTCATTTCTTGAACGATTCTTTCTTCAAGATTCCAAAGTAGAAATTCTCTAGAGTATTAATCCACACCAACCTAGATTCAAATCATGTTAGTGGAGTATGCTAGTACTATAATATATGTATTAAAGAAATATGAAACGAGAAAAGAGAGCAATAGAATTATCCCTCAAATTCCATGAAGGTTGGACGTGATCTCCAAATCACGGGTAAGCCTCAAATTTTCAAACCCCTTAGTCCTTTTATAAGCTAGGGTTCGAAACCCTACTTGCTTGTAGGAGATGGTCTCCTACTTTGACTTTTCTTCTATTCTTTCTTTCCCTCTAAGTAAATAATGTCTTATCTAAAATAAAATATTTATTTTCTAGAGAAAGAGCTCCTAACTAATTTAGGAATACTTAATTATTCTAGTAATAATTAAATATCTCATCCCAATAATATTTATTCTAATCATATTAAAATTAATACTTTATTAGAATAATAAAATAGAAGATATTTGTTTATTTATTTATTCTAATCAAATTAGAACAACTAAATAATTAAATACTTAGAATTAATTCTCCAATTAATTCAATCAAGGACTTTAGAATTAATTCACTAATTAACTCTAACGGACTAAAATTAATTCTCCAATTAATTTTATTTGGCTATATAATTAATTATCCAATTAATTATATTTAGGGATTTATAATTAATTATATTTGGGCTTTATAATTAATTCTCCAATTAATTATATTTGAACTTAATAATTAATTCTTCAATTAATTAACTCATGGTCCAATTCATCAATTTCGACTATAGGCGTCCAAACGATGGTCTTGATACCCACACGTGTACCATACACATGTGGTCTTGTTTCGATTAATTATTTGATCTTTCTAACAATACCCTATGAACCCAGTATTTGTGTGTGACCCTCTAGGTTCAATTTCAGTTAGCCGTGAGCCTAATTAATTAATACACTTTATTAATTAATTACCTCACAGATCACACGACCATAGTCTAGCAATAGGTGTGTGACCCCTACCCGAAATGTGAATGTATATTCGAAAGAACCTTTCAGTCAATAGCATCATGTGGGATACGATCCTCCTACCATCCTATCTCTCGATTAAGATCTAGGGCATGGGAATATAGAGAGCCCTACTAATCTTAATCTTAAAACAAAGTTCCCTTCATATTCCATTTGATGTCAATACAAGAAAATCCCATTTTCTTGATGTCTTGATCTAACCACCTTGCGCAAGGATTTTTGGATGGAACATGAATGACTTGTGTAATAAGAGATCATCTTGCCTACATCAAGTGTAGGTCCTTTATTGATTCCAACAATTCTCATATGCCACTTGTGTAATCCCAACATAGGCCGTGGTTCAGGTGTCTATATGGCGACACCCTTTTGAGCCTATATCAAAGATTACAGAGTTAGCTCATATGAGACAATGTGGAATCTCAAGTCTAAGGATTAATTCCTCATGTCATTGACATGTGAGATATTTCCTAATCTGAAAGTTCTAGTAACGTCCTTTCCCATTTAGGAATCTTCTCACGCGGGGCACTCTCAGTGAACTTGTTCTTACAACAAGCACCCTTGTGTATTGTGTACACATCAACTTATACACTTTACACCCCATGAAACAGGATGATCCTTCTTAAGGACACAACTACATAAGCAATTCTCAACAGAGGCAAAGTCGACACTCCCACTGTCTGTCGGCCTCATTGACTTGGAGAAGTTTCTAATCCTCGCCTATGGAGTTAAGAACTTGTTTCATATGTCATTCCCATAATGACAAAGTTCTTAACGGCCTCATCGGATTAGGGGAGTTCTAGACATGCAC
The DNA here is from genome assembly GCA_037501455.1 of Lantana camara. Classification (NCBI taxonomy): domain Eukaryota; kingdom Viridiplantae; phylum Streptophyta; class Magnoliopsida; order Lamiales; family Verbenaceae; genus Lantana; species Lantana camara. The sequence continues at coordinate 18,773,131 of CM074855.1, read as the reverse complement.
ATGTAATGGAAACACACAAAACACATATTAACACATAAGAAGTGTTTGCCTATGATTATTATCATTCGTATATTATTCAAAGATTGTCTGTGATATAGGGAAAGTCCCAAAGCATACAAGCTTTCTAGGGCACTATTTCGCAACAATGTGTAGGGGTTATATCTTCTCTTCCTGACATGGAATGAGATTACTGACCAGTATTAATATAGTGTTCATACAAAACAGAATTAATTAGAAATCTCATACCTTCTCCCCGATGCCTGCTTCCCACCTAAATAGGCAGGAGGCTGAATTGCCCTCATCTCCACAATGTTGAGTTTAGCAAGTTGACGCAGTTGGATCATAGTCGGAATCTGCCCTCGCGTCACAAACTGACCCCGCGTCACAAACTGACCCACAACCCTTTTTTATGGGGAGCAAGTTACTGTACCATGTAAGAATCAGAGTTGAAGTCTGACCACTCATCACCAAGCTGCGGGTGAATCTCCTCCACTGACTCGCTTTGGTGGAAATACCGTAATTTCGCCGTTAAACCAACAACTTCTAGTATTTTCTTGTCCTGAGCATCATCACCGGCCATCGCAATCTTCAGAATACCAATTCGAACTATCAATTTGTAGTGGATCAACAACTCGAATCGATACAAATTATCAGCAATTCAATTCGATACAAATTATCAATGAATTATATTGTCTAATTGACATAATTAACATTCAATTAACGCCACGAATACATTCAATTAGCGCCAAGAATACATTCAATTAACATTCAACTCTAAGAATACCTTGTGGCAGCATAGGAAATAGGACACGATGACTAAATCGATTCTTCGTCGCCGTTGCCACCGCCTATCTTTATCCGGCAGTCGTCGCCGATAGCTCTCGTTGCCGACAAGTGGAGATGTGGTTGCAGAACATGGAATAAATCATTCCCAAATTGGGAATCAATTTAGGGGAAAAAAGAAGAAGGAGAAAACAGGGGCAAAACAGACTTTTCAAGAAAAATAACTTATGTATTGGTAACCTAAAACATACATTTTTCAGACTAAGGGATTTAGAATAACTTTTGAAGATATTTGGTCCTCATAATTAACTGCCCCATAATTAAATACGGAAATTGCGAAAGAATATTGGAAAATTTAAAGTAAAGCTTGGCTGAATTTAATATGCTTTTTAATTTATTTTTTATCACTTAATATATTTGCAAAATCCCCATAGTTTTATCATTTAATTGTTGCTGTTTAACTTAGGGGCAGTTTGTAATAACTCTCCATCAATTTGGAATGTTTTTACTTTAGTACTCCTCATAAAATTATACAACATAGTAGGATATAAATACTGCATTAGAACGTTTTAGTACTACAGTTTGTGAAAAATATACAACATATTTTGAGAGGTATTTTAAGTACTATATTAAGTGAAAATTATATGACATTTTGCCAAAATGGGGAGTTAAGTAAAAATATCCCTAATAATTGGGGATTTATCCCACATTACCCGTTTAACCTAACTTAAATTTGGGAAAACATTATTATACTAGCTTGTTAAAAGAATTATTGTTAATACAATTAAATTTTGGTTGAGTGAAGTTGTAAAACCTTGGCTTATGCCTCAATTCACATGAATTTATAAATAATTGACACATATACTATTGTTAGAATTTGAGTGTGGGTGGTATCAACATCACTGATTTGTACCAGTCACCATAACAAATATATAGAATTTAAGCACAAGAAGATTTAGAGAGGTTTGACCCCAAGATTGTGTAAAACATGAATCAAAGAGATTAATCATCTACCTAAGGTTGTTAAGCTTTAGGAGTTTGAAGAGAGATTCCATTAAGGATGAGACACGAAGGTCTGATTTACAATACATCTCAACACTGGAACGCCCGGTACTGGTACCAAAGGTCAAGCCACACATGAGCGCCTGGTACTACTAATACTGCAGTCAAGTTACAGAACTCAGCTCACTCACTCCTCTCCATACCACATTACAAGCCTAACAATTAGGAGAATACACCATCTCCATGTGCTTCCAACAGCTACTGCAATGTAGGAGGATGAAGCTTTATTGCATGAGTTGTACTTTAAAAGATCAGCCCAAGTCTCTATATATAAGCATCAGAAAAATAGCTGTTGGGACTGGAATTTGAATTTCGAACTTTGAGCTCCAACTTTTATCCCACAGCTGTCACCAACTCTCTCTTTTCACAAACCTACAATGAAGACTTTGAAATACAAGAGCTCAACGGTAATATAAAGATGATAAATCAGTCCAGGCAATTAGTTGTAATTTGTGCAAACTTATATTTGTTTTGTCGGCCTTCAAAACATGTAAGTCTCTGTTTGTTCCAGTGATATTACAATGCTAACAACTATTACCAATATATTTGAATTTGAGTACCGCATAAAATTAATATAATTAGAAATTACGTCTCAACTTAATTATTATATTCACAGTAATGATATTATAATTATAATTATCCTATTATCCAGTGATCTATTCACGTAGGCAAATAAACAATTTTGAATTTGATGGAGATTTAAATCTGAGTTCCATTTAAAATCAAGCTCAACTTATCAACAGACTTGGGTTGTCTTTACTTCAATAGAAAAGGGCTGGTTGTGTATATTAACCAGCCATATCTGGGCTTTACTTTGATAGTTTGAATGTCCAGCCTTTTCCCGGAGCCCCGGTACGGATCAAGAAATGGGCTTTGTAAATAGCCATCCAAAATTGTCGTTGCTAAATAAACCATGGGCAATGGTTTAGATAAAATGACTTTTATGCCCATTACAATTTTGTGAAATTCACAATATATCCCTATCATTTCATCTCATTTTCTTCCCCCAGATTTCCTTTCTAATCTCAACTGCTGCTTTCTCTCTCTAGCCGCTTTCGATTTCGCTTCTTCACCTTTTGCCTGTTTGTTGCAGCATCACCAACTGAGGAAGAGTAGCGGGGGTTGAGTTGTGAATATCATCTAATTTTCCCGGAGTAATATCGAGTTTGGGTGAAGCTGGGAAGTCGAGACCTTGTTGATCGAGGTGTGTTTTTGATGTTTGTTTGTCAATTTTGGGGGTGAGGTGGTGGTTGTGGAAGGTTTGATTTTATGATTGTTTAGCTAAAAGGTTTTATCTTTAATTTTATTGTTGGGTGGAAATTTTGATGGTGAAACGACTTTTGTTGACTCTGATAGTACTCATCAGAAGAGACGAAAGTGGACTTAGAAGCATATGAGTGGTGATAGTTTGATAGTTTTCACTTGGTTTGTAATTCCAATTTATTTAATTGTATCTCAAACTGAAAACCTCTGATTGGGGTTTACTCTAGATAAAGCTTTGGAGGATAACTTGACAGACATATAATTTGATATTGGTTTGCTGTTTAGGATATTAGGAAAAGCTTGAGTTATTCCAAAATGGGGTTTTGAGCTTGAGTATTCAAAGTGGGGATTTTATTGGACCGCTTCTTAATTCTTATGACGATTGACGGCATGTACTGTTTCCATTATAAAGGTTCTAGTAAAAATTATTGGTTGAAATATTTCCTGTGTTTTTTGTAGGATCTCGAGCAAGGTTAAGCTTGGAAAATGCTGAGGTAGACGATACAGAGTACATCAAGGTTCTGTCTCGTGGTTACTTTGTGATACAAAATAAAGAAAGTGTTGTAGGCTCCCAAGTTTACTGGAATGATAGGCCTAATTCCCAACTAATAACCATTACAATTTTGATTTATCGCAAGCTCAATGAGGGGTCAAATATGTCGATGGATAGTTATCGGAGCTTGCAGATGAACAATGGTGGATGCTCTGTTGCTATGTCGATGGACAACAATAGTGTTGGATCTAATGATTCACACACTCGTATACTGGGCTACCAAGGACTCGAGCGCGTCAGAGATTATTCTGTTGCTACAAGTGTAAATCATGGGAAAACTTCTCAGGGGTTGAGTAATGATGCCCTAGCTCAAGCTTTGATGGACCAAATTTTTAGAATGAAAAAATCTCTTGGGCATATTGCTTGCCTTGAATCAGTTTTAAGCTCAACGGATTTGTGCAACAGCTCTGTGAATGAGATGGGGATAAATAGTTATCTTATTTGGGGGAATATAACCGTTGGGGAATAGTTTCACGACAGGGGCAATATGATCAATAAGACATTAAACCAAGAGTTTATTAACCATCAAAGTAAAGGCTATTACTTGTGAGATTATATAGGAAAACTTACAAACCAACAAAGTAAAGAGTCTATTAGATAAAATAACCAAGAATTTGGAAAAATTAAACAATCCCCAATGGATAGCAAAAAAGTGAAGTAAAGACAGCCTTGATACATTTACATCACTCGTTATTACTTCATCATTTACTTGTACATGTTTAAAATGTGCCAACTAAAATTGATGGTTTTTAAGAAATGCTATCGACTGCTTAACCGTGTGTCAAAATCCATCCTGCAATAACCAACTAAACAGATGGTATCGAATCAAACTAAGAGATGATGTCATACGGCCAATCACCGGTTGGGCCAAGAGGAACATATAGACCAATTACTAAGAGATGCATGGAAAAAGAAAAGGTTATTAGTTTGCTAGTGTTGCAATGAGGGCTTGGAATGCAGCCTCCTCACAAGGAAGAGTGATTCTACTTCTGCCATCAAATCCATACTCATCGGCCGCCCGATCAAGAAGCCGTCGAAACAAGGCATTCTTCAACAACGACGTCGGCACCACGAACCGTTTCATCTCGCTACCAACGTACACCACAAAATGCCCTTTGGGCGCAATTTTCTTGCCTCGGTGACGAGTATCCCTCGAAACCCCGCAAACCAATTCCTTCGGCATCACTTGGTATCAAATTAACATATAACAAAGAGAGAGATATGACTGATCTAAGAATGGAGAGACTTGCTTTTGTTCCAGTTGTGGAAGGGATGGAGCAAAGATTTGTGTTCATATATAGCAAGAACACAGTAGTGTGACCCTTTGGATTAGAGGAGTAAATGAAGAACAACCCTAATGTGTACATATTAAAGGGGTTATGTGGATTCATGCAGATGTTTGATCAGTATTATTGGGATTCTGGACTATTGTGTGTGTGTGAGTTAATTTGCAGTTACAGCACATAGTGTCAGAAATGACATTGCTCTGTTCTGACTGTAGTGGTACTTCCGCCATACTTCCAACTGAGATAGAATTCATGTACAAGAATCCAAGTATATATTCACAATCCACTTGGGTTAAATATATATCATTTACTTGCACTATTAAACAAATAATAATAATAAATGCAACCTATTTTTTTTTTTCAGTTTCTTAAGCCCATTTTTATAGGTGGAACCAATTGAACAACTTAAATATAAAATTTTCCCTATCAATAGTAGTTTTATACTCAATAACTCTAACCCGGGACTTCTGGCTAAGCTATTATAACGCTGAAATATTAAATTACACCACCCATAATAAGCACAACCCTAATGATCTTATCAAGATTCGGCTTAGATGCCGTTTGTCTAAATTTATTTTAAGGTGCCGATAAGCATTCATATTTCATGTGATTTTTTTGAGATTATGAAATATTGGATCTTATTTTGAAAATGAACTCTTGAAATTGTTTGGAGAGTATATTAACATATTAAATAAGGTACTCCTATTGCGCAATTTATTTAAAATGAGGTTATAAATTTTTTAACATATAATTGAGTTTGTCAAATACTTTATGAGAGTTTATAAGCTCATAGTCATATTTATAAACTCTTTTTAAAGATTTTAGAAGCTCAGCTAAACACTCTTTTGTGTTGATTTCTGAGTATCTCTAATTTCAAATGATAGTTATGTATCAGTTACTTAAAAGGATTATATTTTTCAAGTTTTCATTTTATTTTAAACTTAATATATTTGTTGTTGATACTTTGACATAGAATATTAATCGAATGACCTGAACAGTTAATAATCGGTAATTCAACCATCGATTCTTATTACCATAAAATTCTTAAATATTGTGAAATATATTATCAAGTAAATCGTGTGCCTATTGTTGTTAATGATTCTCATTTGTTAGCTCAAAAGAATTAGGGGCCAGTAAATCAGCTCAAGGAAAATTCGAAGACGATCGGTTAGATAGTGAACTCACAAGTAGTTAAAGGGTAAAACGTTTGAACTCTCGAAAAAGATAAACTTTGATTATGAGTATCTTACAAGAAAAAAAACGTATGTGATTGAATCTGCTAGAAAATCCGAACTTATTAATCGAAATAGGAGGTTGGGACTTTGGAGTAATTTAAAGTCTCAATGAATAAAAAGGGACCACGAGCCAACTGTTAGGCCTACTCATTGATGACTGCAAAGCCTCATCGAGGAGGCCTTAGAAGTGCACTTTCAAACCTATCAAACGAAAGTGCAACCACCTTGAAGATGCGTTGAAAAAATTTGGACAAAATATGAAAGGAGAGTTCAACAATTGGGAGAGTCCATCGGAGACCCTAGACAAAGGGATAGTCGACGACATCGACAACTAATCTAACTCAATTCCGTTGCTACCAAAGAAAATTACTAAAATCACATAAAAACAAAAGTTGTCATGTCCATAAAAGTATGAAGTCAGATAAAATCATAAGATTCATAACTGACAGAGCCCACTAAACCCAATTAGCCTTGATTACCCCTTTTGTATGACTTAATTATTGTTTAACTTGCTATTTTATTCGTTGGCCTCTATCTAATCTCTAAAATTACTCATAAATTACACCATAATCACAACCACCACGCTTTGCAACTGACACAAACCCCTAAAATATAGTCAGAATTCTGGATTAATCTCCCCCATTTCCAAACCTAATAACTAACAATGTGAGGGAGGCAGAAGAAGATCAGGAGAGAGATTCCATAAATCTTTTTCTTGAATTTCATCTCCTACAACCATGCAACTCAAATCCATCAACACCTTCGTGATCACGCTTATGCTTGGTTTTGCACTGACCATCCTCTTCTTCTCAACTTTTCTGGAATTCCCATCTACCAAATCCTCGATCGACGACTCTATTTTCCAAACCCTAACGGGGTCCAACGAGCCGGAGCCCTTCAAAAACTTGTCGAAAACATTCGAGAGATGGGATTCTGAAGTGGGTTGTGCCCAATTCAGGGAGAAACACAAGGAATCGTTGGGAAATGGGTCAAAGATCTCATCTTTGCAGAATGCTGAGGGTGGAATCAAGTGTGGTGAGCTGCAGATGAACCATGTGAGCGTTCTGATCAAAGGGTGGACTTGGATTCTTGATAATATGGATAATCTGTATAGTTGTAGGTGTGGGTTGAGCTGTTTGTGGACTAAATCTTCAGTTCTTGCTGATAATCCTGATGCCCTGTTGTTTGAAACCACTACTCCCCCGTTTCAGGTGATTGCAGATACATACACATTTCTAATTTGGTTAGTTCTTGAATTTTCTGCATTTTGGGGATTGGCATTGCTTGTTATATGGTTTACTCTTTTGTTTAGAATGTGTGAGTTATTTATAAGTTTAGCTATAGGTACTCATATGCTCCTCAGCTCCTGTAGTTGTACTTCGTGTCTTTGAGCTAGTTGTAGTATCGAATTCTTGGAAATTGTTTATGTTGGTTTTTGGTGCCACATTCGAACCAAATGATTTGGATGAAATCACCTTAATGTATATTAGTCTAGTTTTCATACGAACCAAATGGTTTAGGTGAAATCACCTGGGACCAAGATCATGCGTATACAGGAGTTTATTTCCGAGCACATGTTTTTGTGGTAGTTTTTATTAAACAGAAGATGATGGACATTCAAGATTACAATGCAAAATGGTAGCTAACTGAAGGGCGGTTTTGTGGTCATATTGATCCCCGTAAAGCTGCAACACTTGAGCACTTGAAGGGCGAGGGGATTGGTCGAGAAAGATCTCTTGATCTTATTATGGGATAGTGATTGGATCACCATATGTTACTAAATTGAATACTCTCTCTTCTTTGAAAAATGATAAAATGGGTAAGTGTTCAATTGGGACATGTAATCGTAGTTAAAGGAATTCCCAGTAAGGATTCAGTGAATTCGAAAATTTCTATTGTTGGCATTAATATCAGATTCCTCATGTTTATTTTAAAGGGCGAATTACAGGGACGTACCTTGGGTTTGAACTAATTACGAAAGACATTTGACAAATTACAAAAACCTCCCCTGTCATACTCTAAGATTGGACCCGACACACAATTATAGTCATGGATTTGAAGTCATATATATCATCAATAAGTATCTAGGGAAACATAGGGTACTCACACAAAATAAGAGATGAAGCTATCGAAAATTATCGATTCAAATGTTAGGTAAATTCTTTGACAGGGAAAGTTTTTGTAAATTTTTGAACCTCGGTGGAAGTTTAGGTGAATATGACGATCTCAGAGCATGCTGGTGTAATTATCCCTTACGTAAATAATCGTCTCAAAATAAACTATGCTTTTCTCCCAGGTTGAGACACACTGTCTTTGAAGTTTCGGAAAATCACTCATGAAACCATATTCGGTTTAACTTTCTCAGAGCCCGTGTTATTTTTTATATTCGACAGAGACGAAAAGGTGATCCGCTTCGTGTCTATATGGATCTTGAAGCTGGCAGGAGGAAATCAGGTTATGAAGACATCTTCATCAGTTACCACGCTGGAGAAGATGTCCAATCGACTTATGCTGGAGCCCTCTTTCATAACAACCGAAATTATCATCTATCTCCCATCAAGAACAATGTTAGTCTGACATTATCTTACATTCTTTCTTTTTTTCTGCATTTTTGAAGCTAATAAACATCATTAATCTCAAGGAAACTCTCGTTTATTGGTCTTCGTCGCGATGCCTTCCTCAAAGAAACCGGCTCGCCAAAAAGCTACTTAGCCTATTGCCACACATCACTCATTTGGTAAATGCATGAACAACGTCGGAGGCCCTGACAAAGCACTCTCATTTTATCCCGAGTGCATGAAGGATCCGAACGAAGCTCCAAAATGGTGGGACCATCTGCATTGCGCCATGTCAAACTACAAATTCGTCCTCGCGATTGAAAACACCATGACTGAGAGCTATGTGACAGAGAAACTGTTTTATGCTCTGGACTCCGGAGCTGTTCCTATATATTTTGGCGCCCCCAATGTCTGGGACTTGGTTCCTCCTCATTCTATAATAGATGGCACAAGATTCAGCTCGACGGCTCAGCTTGCTTCTTATGTAAAGTCCTTGGCTAATGATCCTGTGGCCTATGCAGAGTATCATGCGTGGAGGAGATGTGGGGTTTTGGGTAATTATGGAAAGACTCGTGTTGCTAGCATCGACACACTGCCTTGCAGGCTTTGTGAAGCTGTGAGCAGGAAAAATGGGAGAAACGCAAAAGCTTCGTAGCCATAGCCCATAGGTAGGAAATGGTGCCCCTTTGTATTGTTTGAGAATACTGACCACTGAAAGTGGGATTTTTTATAGAAAGAACTGCATACTGACAAATTCAATCATATTTAGGGTTTGCATACAGCCCCATTGTGCTGCTACATGTACATTATAGATAGTCAAGATATATATATCTGACTTATGCAGATGAAAATTTTGACTCCCGAACTGCCGGTTTCATTCTTGCTTGAGTAGTGTTTGGAAAATCAACTTCTTTTCTAGCTTGTAGGTAGTTTTTTCCATAAATAAATGGAAATTCGTTTAGAGTAGATGAGTAATCTCCTTCATAAGTATCATGAGACAAAAATAACCATGTCAAGCATAAGATGAGTGGTCGCAAGAGGAGAAATAAATGGTCAATTTTTAACAGAAGGCAACTAAATTCTACACACTTGTATGAGTACAAGATCACAAGAGAACAACAGATACTATGCCAGTGAAGCCTACAAATCTAACTAAATCCCACAAAAAACACTACATCATGCAACTACAGGTGAAAATACATTACCTAATCATCAGATGAACCCTCACATTGGAAGTGTGCATTTCTTCTGAGAATGGCCGAGCATATGGCAGCGACCGCATTGAACAACTCTCTTCGGCCTTTTCAAGCTCTCTATCCTCAGAACCTTCTTCTTTGGCCTTCCCGGGGGCCTACGAGTTTTGGGGGGTCGAATCGTAATTTCCACTTTTGCCCCCCCACCCTCGGTGCCCTCACCCGGCTCCTTCCATTCGCTTTTGTCAGGTATTGGATATATCATCTGTGAGTAAGTTTCTCTATAACTATGAACAGTAAAACAATGCTCAGCAAAACAATGAGCATTCTGCCCACATGAGATGAGCGCAGCAGCAGCATGGGCGCAAGGAAGCCCGTAAAGCTGCCACCTCCGACACGAGCAGACACGATTCCGTATGTCCACGATGTTGGTTCTTTCGGTTGAAACAATCTCAAATTCAACCTCATTTGCACGGAGCACTTTATAGCATCTGGCATCAGCAATGGCTTCTTGAATCTTCTTCTCAGCTGATGGAACGAGAACCGAAGTCAGTCTCATGCCCATATTACGCCGGTCATTGAACCATAATGTCAGCTGATGGCGGATGTGTTCCATCATTTGTACAATAGGAAGCTCGTGGCATTCCAATGCCCAATTGTAGAGCAGTTCAGTGACCGTCACAGTGAAATGACCGTATCGCACCCCTTCAAAATAGGCTACGGCCCATAATTGGGGGTTGAAATGGTGAAGCCAAGGAAGGATGTCAGGGCAAATTTGCACCATTTCGGATATTTTGCTCTCAAATTCGGCCGTTGTAAGAGCATAAACGGCATTCCAGAAAATATTGACCAATTTTGAATTTTTGAAGGTGTCGCGGAAATTCTCGCTTATATACCGGAGGCAGAAGCCGTGAAAGGCGTTGGGGAAATGGGTTTCGACCGCTTCGACCATTCCAGTTGTTCTCTCAGAGAGAATAGTTAGTCGAGGCATACTTTCTGTATTTACCCCTAGAAGCTTGCGTAATTCTGACATGAACCACATCCAGTTGTCATCGCTCTCAACATCCACAACAGCTATTGCTAATGGAAACAGAGCGCCATCAGCATCAACAGCAGCAGCACAAAACAAAGTTCCTAAATACTTCCCCTTGAGTTGAACTCTATCCAATTCCAAAAGGGGGCGACATGCATTTATGAATCCATAGATCGCAGCACGGTAAGAAACAAACAGCCTCTGAAAAGAATATTCCTGTCCGGTTGCAACAACAGAGGCAATACTACCTGGATTAGTTTTCCTTATCTGTTCACAATAAGCAGGGAGAAGCTTAAAACCTTCCTCATAAGTCCCATGTAAAGCAGCCATGCTTCTCTCCTTTCCCCTCCACGCCTGCATGTAGGAAACCGCAACACCATGTTGATCTTTAATATCTTGCAAAATCTCCTTCGGCTTATATTGTGGATTATCCCTCACACGAGCTTCAACGGATCTTGCAACCCAACCCACAGATGCTTGCTGATGGTGCAGATTTTGGACACCCTCACAAGTATGGTCCCCATGAAGGGTTCTAATAGTGAATGTTGGAACTCCAGGGCATTTTGCCACATGGACGCGCCACGGACATCCTTCTTTAGAACATTTGGCTATGAACCTACTCCTGTCGGATTTCACTATCCGGATTTCAAAATGCATGGCTATAGCTATGTCTTTAAGTGTTCTCCTACAAGTATCGACATCGGGAAATTCTTGTCCAATCGATAATGCATGGCTTGCTAAAGAAACAGTCGTGTCCGAATTAGAGATTGGTGTGTACTCATTTTCGGACATATGGGTAGCCAATGCAACGGTGGTATTCGCATTGGGCGCTGTGGATAAAGCCTGTTCATCCATTTGCAATCATTCATCTAAACCAAACCCGAATTCTAAATCCCAACCATCACTCCCTCTTCAAAATGCAGCATTCCATCTGGAAACAACTTCGAAATGCCAAGAATGTCATGTTCTGCAAATGGGCAGCCAGCAAAATCCAAAATTTCCTCAAATATTTCACCAGAAATCACACAAATTGCACAAAGGCATCCGAGGTAAGCAATAATCTCCAAGAAGCTATCTACAAACTCAACCAAAACAAAAAAAAGCAAATAAAAATTCACACGAAACATATCGAACTCAAAATTCGAAAACAGGAAGCCCAATATTGAAAAACGCACACATTCATTAATGCAAACACACAATTCCACTCAAACAATAACCAAAATGAGTTTGCACAAACAAATCATTACCCAACGACAAATTGAACTTCAGTTGGAGTTTACACACTCAATTCCGGTCGGTGCGGCAGTCCGTGGAGCTGTGAGCGAGGAAGATAGAGAAACAAGAGCGCGTCACCTCGTATATTAGAAAAAAACAGACTGAGTGTGCTCAGAATTTGTGAGATCTGAACTGCAGGACTATACAGATGCGTATGTATGTATAGGTTGGCAAATATACACATACAATTATATATATACAATCAAGATATAGATTTCAGAATTCAGATAGAGGTGAAAGACGTAAAAATCTGGAATTTGTGAGGGCAAATATGAGGGAGAAGATTATTACTTTTGTGATGTGGTCTCTGCTTTTATTGCTATTTGCCCTAAATCCCAAAGGAAGTGGATTTCTGTGCAATAAATAAGGCCGTGTTTGTTTGGTTGATTTTGTAGGATGATATCTCACGTGATGCCGCGTTTGATTCGTTGGATTAGTCGGGACTGATGAAAGGCTTTGTTGTAAATTGCCATTTGTGCCCTTTATGTTCTTATTGAGGTTTGAGATAAACTTTTACAATTACTATTTTAAGTAAATTTATTCAGTTAATTATTTTTTGGTTATCGTATAATTGTTATTGTGGAGAAAAATAATTAGAAATATGTTTATTTTGCTTTGCCAAAGGCCCGAACTAGCTAAATTTATTGTTTAATTTATATAGAATGAGGACACATTATTATTATTTTTATTTTAAATTTATTTCTAATACGACACCATATTACGAAATAATATATTTAGATACACATGTGTGCATTATAGAAAATAGAAATATATATAATAAAAATAGAATCTTGTTAATTGGTATACATAATTTGACATTGGACCTAAAGATGGGCCTCAATATATTCTGAGAAGGCCCTTAAAAGGCCAACATAATATAATGATGGAGAATTTCCTTTTTTTTTTTTTAAAGAATTTTTTGATAATGTCATAATTGATTGCTATAACTCAAGTTTAATCTCAAACTCCAACAAGTTTTGATTTTTTTTTCTCAAAACCATGTCTTTTCCTGTTGATTATAATGATTAATTTTATCACTGCTTCATTTCATATTTGAAATCATGATTCGTACACTTGACATTTGATTAAAAAAATTTAAAACTGCTTCATATCCAAAATCAAAATTCGATTAAACTTTAAAGTGTTTATTAGACTTTTGGAGTCATGAAAACAATTTAACGTATTTGCACTTCCATTTTAGCCTGTCGTACTCGTACCAATATTTATGATGTATGCACATAGAAGTATCGATATTATTATATTCTTAATAATTTTGTTACATGATTAAATTTCGATATGACATGCGACTGGACATAATACAGCAAAATATTATAAAATTTGAAGTGGTTGTATTATGGTAGAATCAATGCATCCTCCATCACTTTTTGAGTTCCCTTCACAAGCTCACAAACTATTTACTATTACAACATCATCCGGAAACCTGGACAAGTGCGTTTCATTATCATTCAGTGCATTTCATTTTCACTTGGACGGCAATTTTTATCCTTTTTCAAAAATCAATCAGATGAGTTATTTGAATATGAGCTTAATTATTACTATTATTGTTTTACATATGATTTTTGTTTGATTGCAGGGATAGTAGGATTAAATATGGCGGTAAAGTATCGAATCCTTTGATCATTTGGGGTGCGTGTTTTAAAAGTAAGAAATGACCGTAAAATATTTTAGACTACATAGCATAATTGTTCGGCGTCTATTTGCTTGCATAGTTGGGAAGTTGGGAAGATTGAAATTTCAGTTATTTTGTTGTTTATTTCTTAGGTTTTTAACTCGTAGTAGGTGTCAAGAAACCTTTCTAAAATTTTATTTCATTGTTCTATTCATTCTTCTTTGGATATCTACGAAGAAATCTAAGTAGGATATTTTGAATAAGCTGATCATTAAATATCCATACGATCGAAAATCGTAAATTCCACCAATAAATTGATCCGTTGATATTCATGATATCGTTCCAAAACTAAAAATCTCACTAATAGATTGATTATTAAATATTTTTTTTTTACAATTCTAGTAGTGATACAATACGTTATGAATACAAAATTAAATAATATTTCAAAGTCTTTTCTAATATATTTTATAATTCATAAAAAAAAAACTCGATATATAACTATAATGTATGAATATTTTTAAAAATATCATTTCGTCGTGTCGTGTTGAATTCGTATCAGACACTTATGTCGGATACTATATCAAACATTTCTCATGTAATTTTTTTTAAAAAAAGTTCATGATATTATATTCATATCGTATCCGTCTGATCATATTCATATCTTTATATTATAAATATTAATGAAAACCTGAATATGTAAAAGAAAAAAAAAACAGTAGTTTGTGGGCGGACTTTATAATGACTATGGAGATTGCGCAATGAGTGTATTGACACCGACGACGATAGACAACAGCTGCATAAATGAGTGCAGCTTGGATCTGAATTTAATGAAATTATGGAATTTGTCCCCATTCATTTTACAATCAGACGCCAGACCTAATGGGTCTTTTCAAGACAACCATCCATGTCTTGTTCACACACGCCCATCCTCCCTTTCAAATTATATTATGATGCACGAACATTCTTTTAAATATTATTTTATTATACTGTGTTTTATCGAATATTTATATTGAATTTTATATTTGATACTATTCATATAAAATGTTTAAAAAAATTATATTTATCTCGTGTCTTATCATATTTGTATCTGTGCATTAAAGAAATTAAATAACTTAAATATTTTGTGGTACCAACTTTAAGAAAATTACAGTTTGTTAATATTGTACATTCAAAAACTTATACCTGACCTCTTTTCATTCTAGCCTCATCGTATCAACTTCATGTGAAGAATGTTTAAATTATTTTCATAAAACTAATATTCGTACTTAGTCCATTGAAGTTTTTAAGTATGAATTGCATTTGTCATCGTCTATATCTAATGTACCGATATTTTTAAAAATATTATTTTATCGTTTTGTCTTAGATATTCGTGTGCGACATCGTATCCAATACTTTTTATATGGAAAATTAAAAAAAATTAATAATCCATGTCGTGTGTGTGTCGTGTCGTGGCGGTATCCGTGCATTATAAAAAATCTCGTGTTTTTTAAATTTTATATAGAAAATTTTATGGCCGACAATTGCATTATATGCTCAAGTTGTGCTAATTTTCTTTAATTTTTTTTTTTTTTTTGTATTTATATGCATAAATCATAATCTCTTACTTTCTATAATTTCAGTTTTTAATGTAATAAAATATAAAAATTTTCAAATAGGTCGTAAAATAATTTATTTTAATATGTAATTTTTTATCCTTTAAATCTCTTTAATGTACTTTTTTTTACCAACTTTTAACTTAGAGCAAATTATATTTTTGGTCCTATAACATTAGGCCTTTTGCAATTTTAGTCTTATTTCTTTAAAATTATACACATTTAGTCTCATTATTTTCAAAAAGTTGCAATTCTGGTCCCATCCGTGAAATAATCGATTGAAAATGTATTTTTTTGCCTTTAAATGCAATTTAGGGAAAAAGTTATTGTTCATTACTTTTTTTTTTTTTTTTTTGGAGTTTATTTATTAATACCTCATTTTAGCACCATATTACCTTAATGAGTGTGATTCAGAGTAATGCTTCAAGGTTGATTCAAAGTGCTAAAATGGAGTATTAATAAACAAACCCCGGCAAAAAAAAAAAAAACAACTTAATGAACAGTAATTTTCTCCCCAAATTGCACTTAATGGAAAAAATACATTTTCCGTCCATTATTTGACGGATGAGACCAGAATTGCAACTTATTGAAAATAATGGGACTAAATATGTCTAATTTCAAAGAAATGAGACTAAAATTGCAAAAACTCTATCCTATAGGACCAAAAATTTAATTTGCCCTTTAATTTATGTCTTCACTTTCATCTTATGCTTCCCAATAAGAATTTTTAATTTGTGGCATTTATATTATTTATTTATTTATTTTGATATATCATTTTCAATATTTTCTTTTATACCCATTATATTTCTTTAAAAAAAATTTATTTATAAATATTTTTTTGCCTATTTTTTGCTTTTATTTTCGTAACAATGGGCAATGCGTGTAACTCAAACAACGCGTGAGTGTTTTTTATATTTATTTTTATAAAACACAAAGTTAATTTTTATAGTAATTTTTGAAATATAGAATTTATCTTGAATTTTCGGTATTTTACATGCTTTTCCTAGCCATTATCTCCCACCGATGCTTGAGTTCTTTTTTTTTTTGGTCAGAAGAAGAGTGCTCAACTAGCAACTCTCTTCATTGATCAAAACACTTAAGTTTCCAGGGGGAGGTGAGTCCCATTCAATCAAACAACTATCAATTCTGTGGCCCTCCTTCGCTAGCCAATCTGCACATCTGTTCTTTTCTCTGTGAACATGCTTGATCAAAATCTGCCAAGGTTTTCAAATCAACACTCGACAATCCTCCACAATGTGACCAAGGTAATGATGCTTGAGTTCTACTGTCATGACAAATAGTTTTACCAAGTTAAAATTAACAATAGTTTATTTGAGATGATAAATTATAATTTTCTTTAAGTTTAAACGACAATGTAACTAAATATTACTGTGAAGATAAGCAACATCCTAATAAAAATCATAAATTTTTATGGTCCATTTCGATGTGAGAGTGACTAGTGACTACATATTGATATTTCTATCAATATTTATGTCCTGACTCCTGATATATTCAGAAGTTCAATTTAAATATCTTTTTCTATGAAAAGGTGCCTCCTTCAATAATAATTCAACTATATTAATATTTCAAAATTGAAAAGAAATTATTACAATAATTACTATTAACTATGAAATTCAAACATCAATGTAAAATTAAGCACAGGACGAACAGGGAGTGCAAAAGATGATGGGAATTACCTACACAACTAACAGTCAATGGTGTCAAGACTTTAGCACTTGACAATTGACATCCAGTTGTTCCTAAGAATACAAAACATAGAGAGGCCATCAACAGCATAGTTACTTGAAAGAAATCTATACCGGGTGAGTTTGTTGAATATATATACCCATAGATGTATAAATGATTAGTTGTTGGAGAATTAATTATTGAGCACATCTAATAAACAAAGGCATATAAAAGGTTGTTTGGAAAACTGTGTCTCACATTGGAAAAGTAACATACTGAAGACAGTTTTATATATTAATATGCTGTGTATGTTATTAAATTGTGGAACTCAAGAGAGGACTAATGGGCTCACACGCGGTGCGGTGCACCGCACCGCCCGCGTACGGGACCGGGACCGGGACCGGGACCGGGACCGGGACCGTGGGCTTGGGCTTGGGCGATTGTGGCGTTTTGATGGCGTACTTTGCACTGCGCATCGTCGCAAGGAGCCTCGCCTCCGAGCCCAGAGCCTATCTTTTTGGGCCAAATTCATTCGGAATGAACCCTAAATTAGCCCAGCAATCTGAATTAGACTGTTGAGTGGCCAATTGAAACTGAAAAGTCAAGAGAATTGAAGCCCCAAATAAATTCAGGGGCTAGTAACAGCCCATTGATGCTGAATTAATTCTCAACAACCATAATTCAAATTGGTCCGTTTTTAACACCTGACAACCTTATATAGTTATATACATATCTCTGCAGCTGAAGAAACACACAATATACAAGCCTCATTTTGATTTCTTGTGCAGTGCTATCACACGAAATTCTCCCAAGAGCTTGACATATATCCTGGAAGTGTATCGCCTGAAACCTTTAGCACACTTCCCATAAAGTTAGGGGCGATAGAAACTTTAAGGACAGGGAATACCCGTGTCTAGCTTCTGTTTTTGCCCAGATTTCTCAACAATCTTAAAGTTTCTATCCAAAGAAGATGGAGTCTGAATCCTTCTGAATCATGAACCAGCAAAAGCTAGATCGCTTCGATGGCAACAATTTCAGCCGCTGGCAGGACAAGTTGAAGTTCCTGCTTACTGTCCTTAAGCCTGCCTATGTTCTGGATCCCAGTCTGCCACCAATTCCAGAAGATCCTCCTGCTCGAGCTAGAAAACCCTCCAAGCTATGGATACATCTCCTGATTAGTTGATTTCAGTTTCCTCTTCTCTTTCCCTTCCTCGTCACTCAACCAATAAAATAGAAAACCTTGTAGAATATTCCACTATCCTTGAAAATGCCATTATAGAACAAACTGTTCCACCCTTAGTCAGTCCTTACAATATCTACAGAAAAAGAGGTTCTCTGAGAGGAATCAGATCTTTGATCTCCTCCAACCGTCCCTCACAAACAAAAGAGTTTGTCCAGTCTTCCAAACTGGATAAGTGTGATCTACAATATTCCAAGCGAGAGCAGTACGTTACTCTCTCCATCCCTTCAGAGTTCATATCTTCCTGGAGACAGGAAGGATACACACACCTCCACTTCGGAGCCGTTCGTCTTGTTCTCTCTTACCAGGGGAGAAAAGGTCTTCCAGTAACAGCCAGACTGGCCTTGCTGGATACCAGATACCTGAAGTATGAGGATGCAGTTATCGGGACAGTGGTAACCACTCTCAACAGCGGAAGTGCAGTCTTGACTTACTTCCCCAATTTCGCCATGTCCTTGGGAGATGCCAATCTTCCCAATGCTTTGAAAGTTCAAGTCCAGATCACTGGAGCAGAGCAAGTAGCTACAACAGTAACAGCTACTCTACATCACCATCTTGTCTACAGGTTGCAGAACCATGGTCTAGATCTTCAAGGATCTGGATCCCCAGACGCTCTAATGATTCTAGCAAACTCTGGATCCGATACTCCAACTATCGTCCAGGTTCCTAGACAAATCCCCAGAAAGGAACTGGAAAGGTTAATGCCAACAGAGTGGATCACAAACTATAAGTCAGTCCAACAGACTCATGAGCCTGTCAGATCTACAACCTACGAATTCCAGACACTGTCAGATGGTAGAACCAAAACCATCTTCAAGCAACCTTAAGAAGATACTCCATCTTCTTCAAGTCCAATCTTCAAACAACTGATGATTCAGCCAGTGATACCGACAAGCAGAGAAACGTACCCATTCCTAGGGTACCTTCCAGTAAACTCCTTCTTTCCCGATGGAAAGGAGTCTTACACAGACAAAGTTGATGGCCACTTCGTATGGGATGCTGACCCATCCATGTGTGACTGTAGCACCCCAAGCGGTGGGGCACCACACCCCCGCACTATGACCCGACACATGGTACGAAATGGAAAGTCCGCACACGCACCAAGTCACAGTGAACGGGTGACAAACGAAAAAACCAACCAAAGCTAGGTGGTAACTAAACCCTGTACAAGTAAAATAAGCAAAACCCGAATGCGGAAGCGATGCAAAATATGAACTAACAAAAACTTTAATCAACGAACATAAATAAACGGGTTCAACTAATTCCACGAACCTGTCCTAACCTGTCCCGAATTCAAACATACAACAAAGACGGGTTCAACTAATCCACACCCTGTCCTAACCTGTCCCGAAAATTCATATGATCAAAGCATAAACGTCAACTTGTACAGAACATACTATATACATAATTTTCATACATAAATCGGAACAAAGTAATTAACAAAATCAAACGGACAGACACAGACTCGACAGACCCGACTCAAAGCCGCCTAGCTCGAACTCCAACAACTTGCACCTGCAAACTAAAAACATAGGTGGGGCGAGGGTCAGTCCACTGACTGAGCGAGGGGGCTGAACTCACACACACTATACATAATAAGGAGCAGAGCACGTATCAAAAGAGAGATTATGAACCGGGAGTAGGGTTTTGCATACCAAAACCATTTTCAAATCGAACTTACACATATCCTATCAAATCAAACTTATACATATCTTAACTTATCAACTTATACGTATCTTATTCATAACTTAACAAACTGAGCAAACTCACGTTTTATTAAAAGAGAAAGCTCCTATCCCGTTTCATAATCAACATAACAGATCATAATCATATACCCGGCGAGTACGGGTCTCCCAACTTACTTCCATATCGAATCAAACGTATCATAACAGAAAACAAACAAATATCATAAACAATCCAACCCCAACACCATGTAGTTCGTGTAACGCCCCAACTTTCGGCAATTCAGGTATGAACGACACGTGTGCGTTTGAGAGTTGTAATTTAATTATTAATTGATCATTTAATTCATTTTCCTATCATGACATAATTTTATAAAATTATATTCTTAACATTTTATTGTAAATTCATATCATATCATATTTTTCGGATTTATTGAACGTGATTGCAATGTGAATTATTTTTCCCGAATGTGATTTATTTCTTTTATGTCCTTAATTGCTCATTTTCATGAATATGGGATCTAATTGCATTGGGCCACATTGATCATTTAATAATGGAATTGGACTTGATTGCTTAACTTAATAAATGAAAGGATTTAATTGCAAAATTGGCCCTCTCCTCTCCTCTCATAGCAGCATTCACGTACCATGCCTCCCATTTCATACCAAAAACATTTCTTCCTTGTTCTTGCTTCCTATCTCAACCGAGACAAAACCCTACCTAGTTAAGGGGGAGATTTCATCATTCAAGCATCAATTTTGTGGGTTTTGGGGATATAGAAGCATCATCATCATCACTTCTTCATCTTGTCTCTCATCTCCTTCATTTGAGGTAACTATGGAGTTTGAATGATTTTATTGAAAATATATGATATATAGGGTTTAGTATTAGCTTGAATGAATTGTGTATTGGTTGTTGGAAAATTATTTGTGAACTTTAAGCTTGAGTTTGATGCATATATCTTGAGTTTTATGAACTTGAAGCATGATGGAGTATAGGGGTTTCAAATGAGTGATTATTGATGATCTAACATGGGATTATGTGTTTTATGACTTGTTGTTGATCAATATGTATGTTAGCATATTTATTGCATCTAATATTTACATTTGAACTTGGCTTGAAGCCATTTTTGGTGATTAATTGTTGTGTTGCCATGGCTGCTCTGTTTCTGCTCTGTATTCTGAAGCTCACGTATTCTGGGAACGGCCGTTCCCAACCCCAGTTCAAAACTGGAACGGCCGTTCCCATAATGCTGAGAGATTAGGCCAGCGAGACTGGGAACGGCCGTTCCCACTTTGGCCTGTGAGCCGGAACGGCCCTTCCCAGCCAAAACGCATTTTATATTTTAAAACGCTGGCGCGTTTTCTTCAGGCCATGGGAACGGCCCTTCCCATTTTCAAAAGGAAGCCGGAACGGCCGTTCCCATAGTCCAGAATGTGTGCAAAATTCACTGCATAAAATTGCAATTTTCGCACCTCGTTCCGACGGCTTCTTTGACCCCTAATTGCTATTATATGACTGATTACATGTTGAAACGCAATATTTTTATGGTACATTGTATTTTTCCCGTCGTCTCGTTGCATTTCCACCGTTCGTCATATTTGGTACATTTTGAGTCGTGTTTCACGGACAATTGTCTTTCTTGCACAGACCAGCTTCCTGGTGGCGAAGAGCAGGCCCCGTGAGTTGTTTCCTTGGATAATTTTGGGTCGTTCAGGTGAGGTTTAATTTTAGATACATAGGACCCGTACAACCCTATGTGATGTTTTAAGCCAAAACCTATTTATATACTTATAGTTTTCAAATGAGATTGGTTTTCAAATGTTTTATCGAACTATTGAAGGAATTGATTGATTGATTGATTGATTTGGCCAGTATTGTATTGCACTGTGGGCCCGAGGGTAGTGACTCGAGCCAACCGGGAAAGCATGGGCTGACGGGTAACTCGAGAGCTATCCTCACCAAACTAGGATGAACCCTGAACCCTCTAGGAGATTAGGGGAGGAAGGAGTTCCGGGCTTAGGGATTCATGTACCCTCTGCCCAGATTGATTGGATGGTGGGGCCTTGCAATCCCACCATCACCCGGAGGAAGAAGGCGTTATTGAAACTGCTAATTGTGCACATTAATGAATTGCTTGATCACCTAATCATCTAATAATTGACTGATTGATTGTACACAGTCGGTGTAAGGTTGGAGAATTGCCCACTCGCCGGGCCACGAATTGATTGTATTGAATTGATTGAATTGAAATTGGATTAGTTGTAATCTCGGGCGATAGTATCTCTTTTAACCTATTAGATTGTATTGTTTTTCCAAAATTATTACCCGAGGTTATAACTTGCATGTATGTGCGCTTATATTTATTTATACCCCTCGCTCAGTCTGTGTTGGACTGACACCTCAACTTTTCAGTGTTTTGCAGGGCGTGCTAGGCGGGAATTTAGAGTCTAGTGGTCTTTAAATTTGGGTCTAGCACACTTCATTCCCACATTTTGTTATGTATAGCTATTTGGGATATTTTGTATATCGCCTTGTTATCTATATTGTTGAGAGATGATAATGTATTGATAGTGTGAATGTTGGTACCTATAAGTAAATAAATAAACATGGTACCTATACGTATCGAATGAATGTTATTGCTTCCGCTTTTTAATACTCTGACTTGATTGTTGGTTGGTTTTAAATTGAGGGTACCCGCCTAGCCTTGAGTCATTTTATTGTCTCCCGTTCGCTATAGCTTTGATTCACGTATGGATTGTCCGTTTCATATGTGGATTGGGGCTATAGTGCGGGGGATGTGGTGCCTGGCGTTCCGGGTGCTACATCCTACGGTGGTATCAGAGCTCGGTTGCAAAACCGGGTCTCTAGTGTCGTGTCTTGTGAGTCTAGGTCGCACGGCATAGGAACTAAGTGTCAATTTGAGAGTCTTGCATCGTTATTTGATACTTGAACCTACTTGACTTACTTGAATGTGGGGTGACTTGTTGAATTTTTTGAATTTATGTGCAATTTGTGAATCATTTGCACACATTGGCATTACTAATCGAACATGCATAATAGTGACTTGATTTCAGGATGGCTCGCGATAGACATCACCGTGATCGTTCTCCTAGACATCACCATCATCGACATCATCGCCGGGAGAGATCACCACCTCCTCCTCCACCTCCTCAGGCTCAGCCACAGGACTTCATGAACGCAGTGGTGGGTCTTATTGATCAGAGAGTTCGGGATTATGTTCCTCCACCACCACCAGTGGCACCACCACAGCCTGGAGGCCAGATTTCAGCTGTTTTCAGGGAGTTTCAGAACCAACATCCTCCCAAATTTTACAAAGGAAATGATATTCAGGCCGAGCAGTGGCTGAAAGAGATTGAGAGGATATGGGAGCTTATCCCGTGTGAGTCCAGGGAGAAGGCCCGTTGTACCATTTCTTTGATTCAGGGTGAGGCCTACTCTTGGTGGGAGAGTGCCCGGATTGTGTTAGATGCTGCAGGCGAGGAAGTGAACTGGGAAGTGTTTATCAGAGAATTTCAGAACAAGTTCATTCCTCCATCTTCTCGCACTAGGAGATTGAAGGAATTTACAGAATTGAAGCAAGGGAACAGGTCGGTCTCAGAGTACATCGCTGAGTTTGAGAGGTTGTCCCGCTATGCCCCTAATATAGCGAGTGATGATTTCCATAAGGCGATGCAGTTTGTTCAGGGCCTTAGACCGGATATTCAGGCAGCGATTGAGGCGGTCAACACGAGCACCTGGGTGAAGGCTACCAAGAAGGCTCTATTGGTTGAGGATTCAGTGAATGCGAGGCGATCTACCTACCGTTCAGGTTCAGGTTCGGGCTCAGGGTCAGGATCGGGATTCAGAGGTTCTGGATCGGGTTTCAGAGGTGCTGGTTCAGGGTATAAGGGTTCTGGCTCGGGTTCTGCTTCAGGCAAGAGGCCGATGGTTTATTCTTCTCCACCACCAGCTCCACAGGGCCCAGGAAAGAAGCCCCGACCAGCAGGACCAGCGATTCGAGCTCCAGCTTTGCCACCACCACCCGAGAGACCTTATTGTACCTTCTGTGGACAGAGGACCCACGTCTATGATAACTGCAGGAGGCGTTTGGGTCTATGCCTACTTTGTGGGAGCGATGAGCATTTGGTAGATGGCTGTCCGGATCGCAGGATACCACCACCGGGGGCACCGAGACCACTGATTAGGGCTCGTGCTTATGCTTTGGAGGGTGAGCAGCAGGTGTTAGGAATAGTGCCCTAGAAAGCCGATTCGACGTAATCTGCTTTGGGACTTTTCTTGTATCACAGACAATCTTTGAATAATATACGATTGATTATAGGCAAACACTTCTTTATATGCCAATACGTGTTTTGTGTGTTTCCATTACGTACGCATGTATGAGAACTCCCCTAATCCTGATGACTTTAGGACTCTACCATTTAGGTGAAATGGTTCATGAAACGAGCCCTATATCACATAAGTCATGATTAGTAAAATACTCCAAGCCGATGAGTCCTACAGACAGTGGGAGTGTCAACCTGACTCCTCTAAGGCTTGCTTGTGGGATCACGCCCTTAAGAAGGACCACCTTGTTTCATGGAAGTGCAAAGTGTATAGTTGATACGTGCGTGATACATGAGGGTGCTTACTTTAATAAGTAAGTTCACTGAGGTGCCCCGTGTGAGAACATTCCTAAATGGGAAAGGAAGTTTCTATTTCAGGAAATGGAAACTTCCAGATTAGGAAATATCTCACGAGTCATTGATGTGATTAATTGATCCTTAGACTTGAGGTTCCTTGTCACTTTATGAATTAACTCTGTAGTCTTTGGTATAAGCTTTAAAGGGTGTCGCCTTAGACAACTGATTCAAGGCTTATGCTGGGGCTACACAAGTGATTCATGAAAGTGAATGAGAATCAAGAAAGGACCTACACTTGCATATGCAAGGTGATCTCTTATTGTGTAAGTCTTTCATATGCCATATGGAGTCCTTGGCCAAGGCAGTAGATCAAGACATCAAGAAAAGGGTTTCTTGGATTGAGATCAAATGGATATGAAATGCACTTAGCTTTAAGACCGGATTATTAGGGTTCTGATTATTCCCTTGCCCTAGATCTTAGTTGAGAGATAGTAAGTAGGAGGATTGTATTTCACATGAATCAATGACTTAAAGGTTTTGTCGAATCCGAACATTCCAATTCAGCTAGGGGTTAAACACCTGTTGCTAGACTATGGTCGTTTAATCTGTGGACTGATTAATTAATTAGTGAATTAATTAATTGGGGTCACTGCTAATTGAATTGAGAACCTAGAGGGTCACACACAACAACTTGGTTACATGAGTTGAGGCTTAAAAATGATTAAACGAGTTAATCGAGCCTAAGGGGTTCCACACGTGTGAAATCACACGTGTGGCTCACGTGATTGGACACGTGTCATTAAGACACGTGTGCCACACGTGATTATGTGATGTTAAATAATTAATGTGTTAATTATTTAATAGACTTTGGTTTAATTTTGAATTAAAAAGAAAGTCTAATTTTGGAGAAAATAATCTAGTTAATTAATTATGAATTAATTAATTAGATAAAAATAAGTTATTTATTTTTATAATAAATAAAGTATAAAATTATCCAAAAATAGTTTGGATATTTTTAGCTCTCTTAAAAGTTGACTTGAAATAGAATTCAAAGTCAAAGTTGGAAAATACTTGATGATCAAGTAATAGGAGAGAGAGGGACCAAATCCTTTGTCCATTAGGACTAGGTTCGGCCGCCCCTCCCCTTTCCTATATATAGGGGAGCTCATGCTTCCCTTTAGAGCAAATTGACAATTCTTGGTTCATGTGTTGAACACCTTCCTTTCTCCAAGATAAAATAAAACCCTAGGTTAAGCCTAAACACTAACTAGAGAACTAGCATCCTTACTAGTTAGATTGTAGCCAAGTTGGTGGACTATCTCTAGAGACTTCAAGTTAGAAGTTTTGAAGATTCGAGCTTTACCAAAAGTGGGGATTAAGCAAAACGATCAGAAGGGATGATGAAACGATTCTGATCCCAACAGAAAACGAGTGAAAAAATCGAACCAAAGAAGATGGCGAAAACCGTTCGTCCATATCCTGAAGGATGAGTTTTTTCACGAGGGTTTTGTGACTGGCAGTTTTCTTCTTTCGCAAAACTGGTTGGTGTGGATTGCTATCCCGACAATGGATTCTGAAGTAGAAAGAGACTTTCGAGGGACGGGTTGTCAAGCCGCGAGAAGAGCGTTCTTGGGTGGCTTGAAACGCTTCAAGAAAGAATAAAAGAAAAGTAAGTTTTCTATCTCTACGAATTTGGTTACACGATTGCGAGTCCTAGATCCTTTTGTTGGAAAAATTTTTAAATTCCGCTGCTTTCTGATTCGTGTTTTCCAACAAGTGGTATCAGAGCCACCTCGTTAATCGTGTTTCTGATTCGTCTCAATTATTCTGAATTTGGTAGAAATTCTTAGGCTTAGATGCGAATTAAATATTCATGAGTTCTTTTAGAAAGCCTGAAATACGAAACTGTAATTTTTCTGAATTTCTGAAACTGTTTTCTTAAATTGTGTTTTTGAAAACCGTTTTGATTGAAATATGTTTAAATCGAATTTTTTAATTTTGGATTGAATTGGTTTTGAGAAACCTTGACACGAAACGGAACACGAAAAGGACGAGCCTAGGCGTGCTAGCACGTCGCACGCCCAGGCCCGCCGCTGCCGCCCAGCTCCTCCCGCAACCGCGCGGGAGCCGTCCCGGGCGCGCCCAGCCCGTCCCGCAACCGCGCGGGACGCCTGCCCAGCCCGCCTAGTCGCGGCGGGCGCTGCTGCGCGAAAGTGCCTCGCGCGGCTAGGCCCCTTTTCGGGCCCGTTTTCGTGTTTCGTGTTTTTATGTTTTCGGTCCGTAAAATCCTGATTTAAATTTTATTTTAATTTTATCTTTTAAAATCAGTTTTGCTAAAATAAAATTATTTTAAAATTTTGATTAAATTGGGATTTTTGAGAAATTAAGCGATTTAAATTTTGGAAAAATTACAATCTTTATTTTCTGAAAATAATGAAAGAATAAAATTATTAATTTTGGAAATTAATTGGAATTTTATTGGTTTGTTGTTTTTCGGGTTTTATTGAAAAGGCTCTTGAACAAGAATTGCATCTAAGTCGTGTTTTAAGTCATTAGGACTTGAAACGAGAATTTTAATTTATTGGCTAAATTTAAATTCTCGCAAAAGCATGTTAGGTGATCATGGGCTTATTTCTATGTATGGTTTTAATTTATGCACATGGATGGTTTAAATTGGGGTTGGAGCCCTATAGTTGCGTTTTTCAATTGAGGTTGGAGCCTCACTTATGTGCGTACTGTTATGTGATTTATTATGTGGCTTTCCATATTACTGTTTTTGAGGCCGGGGTATGCCCCGTGTAATTGTCTAAGGCCAATATGAAGATTGAGCCTTATTACTTTATGTCTTTTTCCTTTTATTGTAATTTGAGAGTAGAGATAGGTGGTGAGGTTTTATTTTCATTTTGGAGACAATGCACCCATGGAGTAAGATGGACCACATTCAAGTAACAAGGAGGCCATAAGTGAAGACCCCTCAAAATGTTAGGGAGGGGAATCTCAATTGTTAAATGTAATAGAGATAGGGCTCGTATTTTGTTACCGCTTTCCCTTATGTGATTTAAACTGTTTATGTGGCATGTATGTTAGAACTTGTGATTGTGGAGTGGCTCCCACATATCACGCATAAGATAGGTAGAACCCATGATCATTACATGTTAGTATCATGCTAGGACATGTTATCTGTTTATGTGCTTGTTTGATATGCATTTAAGTGTACTTGCATTAATCAAGACTAATAAAATTGGATAACATATATGTTGGTGAGGTCGAACCGGACAACTCTCCGGTTGATTCGAAAATTCCCATTAAATATTAAGCTAATTTCGAACAAATAGGTGTTTAATTCGAGATGCAAATTTTGAATTAAATTCCTAGCATTCCATCAATAGGTTTTAAGTTTAGTAAGTAAAGCTAGTTATTGTCCGCGAGTCGTGGGATAGCTAGTGGAGCTTATTAATTCTTAGTTACCTAATTAATCATTTTAAATGGTCAATACTTCGTGGTCAATTTTAGCAAGGGCGATGTCCGCGAGTCGTGGGTCGTTCGAACTAAGTTTTGGTCATGATCTTATGATTGATGGGTCTAGCTTAACGCCTAAGTAAATATGGATGTCGCACGAGTCGTGGGTCCATATTGAAAGATAGGTGATGCAAAAACAATTACTAAGAATTCTAAAGGTGTTAGAATTGGTAAGTTGTACCTACCTAGGGTTCTTACTTAGAATGTCCGCGAGTCGTGGGTTCGAGGTAAAATGCCTAGGATCTTAGTACCCATTGGGAAACGTGTTCCTCTTAGATCTTTGGGAATTATAGATCTTTGAAAAACAGTGGGAGCTACATTAGATTAAAGACCTTATCTTTTGTATATCGTTATAATTCAGCATGCCCACATTTTCTCTGCTTAGCATTTAGGTTGTAGTTCTGTGATTCTCTACAATATGAAATGCAAACCCATTCGTATCCATCCTTAAGTCAAATAAGTTGACTAAGTCCTGACTAACTCTAAATGGCTTCGGATCCTAAAATCCATTTTAGAACCCGACTAGAGAAAGGCGTTCTCTAAATGGCGAAGTTTTCAATTGTGAAAAGTCGACCCGGGCCAAAAGAGAAGCAATCTGAGGTGAATGGATTTTTCCAAACCACTTAAAAGCAATTGAACCACCTCATAAAAACGTTACAAGGTATAACATTATGGAATTATTCAATATTCCAAATGAGGAAACAAGTGCTCACGAACAAGGTCTAAAGATCTTATTTGAAGATCTTATGGTCTCGATCATCAACTGAGAAAAGAGTTCTCAATGCACTGATTGCTTACATTGCCTCGACTATCATTCAAACCCTTTATGCTCAACTAGAATGATGCTAATGTAGCATAGTTAATCATTTAAGTTGATAATGGTTGAGAGCATCCTTAAGAAGGAACAAAAGGTTGTGATGGTTAATTCTTCTTCTAAACTCACTGAGTTAAAGGCCTGAAGGCCTAAAGAAGAAGAAATCCTTAAGAGCCCAATGGAGGGGCATGTAAGGGGTACGCCCAAAAGACACTAGAGATCAAATTGGACGTTTGCTTCTATGGTAGCAAATAAGGACTTTGAAAGGGAACTACAAAGAGTATGAGTACTCTGAAATGTTACCTCGTTTAGCAATTCTACTAGGAATAGAATTCAGTAGTCTTGAGTCAATTCTGCATAATCCGTTGTGCAAAGACTCAAGGTACTAATGTTCTGAACATGCAACGAGATAACAAAAGTAAGCGAGATGACAAAGCTTCGAATTACTTTGGAACGTTGAGATATAAAAGGATTAGCAAGTCAGAGACCTTAGGATCATTCTATGAAAATGAACCTATAGAGTTGACTTCCTGTGAATCCTATCTCAAAGGGAAAACGTTCCCGGAACATTGTTTAGGTGAAACATGGAACGTTCCAAAATTATAGTGGATTTCGATCCATGCTGATGAGTGTAAGATGCTTAATGTAAGCACTAGATACAATCGTCAGTTTAATCATTATGAATGAATGTACTTGTTAAAGTACAAATTCAAAACTTATATGAAATTCTTAGAATTTCAAAAGGAGGTTAGGAACCGAAGTAGTCATAAGTTATAGGTAAATCGATATGATCGAGATAGCCAATATCTTAGTAACTAATTCCTTAGTCATCTTAGAGATAATAGGATTATCTCTCAGTAAACTAATTCGAGACACCTTAGTGTTTCCGAATAATGGAATGAAACCTAATAGGATATGGTCCATCCCATAGTAAGCTTTACTGACTTATAATCATTCTAGGAATAAACTCCTAGAATATGCAGTTAGAGATTTTGAATTTAGTACCTTCCAAAATCAGTCCTTCAGTTGCACTATGCAATGTGGCATTCTAAATTCCCTAATTATTCTTATCTAAGAATTTAATGGAATCCTCTTAAGTGAAGAGGATAGTGGGAGATAAGCTTGAAATGAGTTCAAGTTTATACAATGATATTGGATATCAGTTTTGCGATTCCCTTGCACAAAGGTTGTTTGTCTCAAAGGAATGTACCTTTCTTAAGGAATCGTTCCTATATAAGAAGAAAGGCAAGCAAGCAGACCTCAAAGAAATTTGAAGGAAAAATATCCATGCCACATATAGAAGAAACGGGCCCATCTGATAAAACTTAGCCAAATTTTAGAGTATGTACACGTGTGAAACCCTTCTCTTAAGATGCGTTTAGAACGCGTTCCTAGATAGCCAAGGAATTACTTGAAGAGGAGACACTGTCAGATTTGGAATCTGAGTAGTGTAAGCAAGCCTTGAAATCCAATATGGATTCCATATACTTAAACCGAGTTTTGACCTTGGTTGATCCACCTGATAGGATCAAGCTCCTAGAGCTTCGAGTAAATGGAAAGCATTACAACCTTCTTGACGGTTGAAATACAAAAGTCCATTTGGATTGTGTTTACCATATCCTCATATTCTGACTATGAGATATGATAAATGAATATGAGAACTATCTTGTTCAATATGAGATTGAAAGAGAGTGAAATAAGGTATTTCTATAAATCTCATATTCAGTGGGAGTATGCATAAGGTATGCAAATCCCTAAAGTCAATCTGTGGATTGATAAAGGCTTCTAGGAGTTAGACAATTCGATTCCATAGGATAGTCAAATCGTTTGACACAGATGGAAGTCGAATAAGTCTCAAAGTGTACATAGGAAAGTTAGTGATGTAAGAGTCAATTTTGGTTCTTTAGAAGACGATGTCCTTCTCATTAGGAATGTCAAGGATGACGTGAAAGTTACCAATTCTTGTTTAAAGAAACAATTTGACATGAAAGATCTTAGTGATTATCCTATATTCTCGACATTCAGAACTATAGAAGATAGATCTAAGAGAATAAAAGGATTATCACAAAATGAGTACATAACCACGGTGCTAAAAGGAGTTTAGTATCGACAATGGAACATCTCTTTTGAAGAGTATGTGTCCTAAGATAACTTTGAGAAAGTTAGAATGTCCAGAATCCCTTTAAGTGAAAGGGTGCATAATGTATGAAAAGTTATGTACTAAATTAGATATGGCGCAACACTAAGCGTAGTAGGCCGAATCTAATATGACCTCAGAGAAGGTCATTAGATCTCTGTAAAGGATGTCCTCAGAGTACTTGAGAAGAAATGAGGATATGTATTAGTTTACAGAGCCCAAAAGATCTTATTGTTAGAAGGATATTTGATGTAACCGTTCATCAAACATAGATGATTATGAAATCATTGCAAGGATACAACTTCTACCAGAATGGTAATGCAATGTGTTGGAAAGGGTTCCAAGGACGGACATTGCAAAACTCGACTGTCGTAGTTGAGAACTTAGTCGTATTATATAACGCTAAGTTAAGTGTTTGGGTAAGAAACTCCATCTAACCAGTTAGATGAAGTTCCTAGCATGAAACAACTCCTTTATCATATTGTATGATAAAATGGATGGTTGCTCAAGTAAGAGAACCAAGACCTCACCAAGAGACTGAACACGTGATTACGAATCACTTTATAAGGAAAAGGTGTTTCCTAAGAGATGTGTAAACAAGAGGGTCACATCAGCAGAGAATATAGCAGATGCACTTTGGAAACGCCCAAAGTCAATAGGCTCTCAAAGTGCATCTTGAGAAGATGGGACTTAGAATACCTAAATGGCTTTTACGGGCAAGTGGGAGATTGTTAGGAATAGTGCCCTAGAAAGCCGATTCGACGTAATCTGCTTTGGGACTTTTCTTGTATCACAGACAATCTTTGAATAATATACGATTGATTATAGGCAAACACTTCTTTATATGCCAATACGTGTTTTGTGTGTTTCCATTACGTACGCATGTATGAGAACTCCCCTAATCCTGATGACTTTAGGACTCTACCATTTAGGTGAAATGGTTCATGAAACGAGCCCTATATCACATAAGTCATGATTAGTAAAATACTCCAAGCCGATGAGTCCTACAGACAGTGGGAGTGTCAACCTGACTCCTCTAAGGCTTGCTTGTGGGATCACGCCCTTAAGAAGGACCACCTTGTTTCATGGAAGTGCAAAGTGTATAGTTGATACGTGCGTGATACATGAGGGTGCTTACTTTAATAAGTAAGTTCACTGAGGTGCCCCGTGTGAGAACATTCCTAAATGGGAAAGGAAGTTTCTATTTCAGGAAATGGAAACTTCCAGATTAGGAAATATCTCACGAGTCATTGATGTGATTAATTGATCCTTAGACTTGAGGTTCCTTGTCACTTTATGAATTAACTCTGTAGTCTTTGGTATAAGCTTTAAAGGGTGTCGCCTTAGACAACTGATTCAAGGCTTATGCTGGGGCTGCACAAGTGATTCATGAAAGTGAATGAGAATCAAGAAAGGACCTACACTTGCATATGCAAGGTGATCTCTTATTGTGTAAGTCTTTCATATGCCATATGGAGTCCTTGGCCAAGGCAGTAGATCAAGACATCAAGAAAAGGGTTTCTTGGATTGAGATCAAATGGATATGAAATGCACTTAGCTTTAAGACCGGATTATTAGGGTTCTGATTATTCCCTTGCCCTAGATCTTAGTTGAGAGATAGTAAGTAGGAGGATTGTATTTCACATGAATCAATGACTTAAAGGTTCTGTCGAATCCGAACATTCCAATTCAGCTAGGGGTTAAACACCTGTTGCTAGACTATGGTCGTTTAATCTGTGGACTGATTAATTAATTAGTGAATTAATTAATTGGGGTCACTGCTAATTGAATTGAGAACCTAGAGGGTCACACACAACAACTTGGTTACATGAGTTGAGGCTTAAAAATGATTAAACGAGTTAATCGAGCCTAAGGGGTTCCACACGTGTGAAATCACACGTGTGGCTCACGTGATTGGACACGTGTCATTAAGACACGTGTGCCACACGTGATTATGTGATGTTAAATAATTAATGTGTTAATTATTTAATAGACTTTGGTTTAATTTTGAATTAAAAAGAAAGTCTAATTTTGGAGAAAATAATCTAGTTAATTAATTATGAATTAATTAATTAGATAAAAATAAGTTATTTATTTTTATAATAAATAAAGTATAAAATTATCCAAAAATAGTTTGGATATTTTTAGCTCTCTTAAAAGTTGACTTGAAATAGAATTCAAAGTCAAAGTTGGAAAATACTTGATGATCAAGTAATAGGAGAGAGAGGGACCAAATCCTTTGTCCATTAGGACTAGGTTCGGCCGCCCCTCCCCTTTCCTATATATAGGGGAGCTCATGCTCTCCTTTAGAGCAAATTGACAATTCTTGGTTCATGTGTTGAACACCTTCCTTTCTCCAAGATAAAATAAAACCCTAGGTTAAGCCTAAACACTAACTAGAGAACTAGCATCCTTACTAGTTAGATTGTAGCCAAGTTGGTGGACTATCTCTAGAGACTTCAAGTTAGAAGTTTTGAAGATTCGAGCTTTACCAAAAGTGGGGATTAAGCAAAACGATCAGAAGGGATGATGAAACGATTCTGATCCCAACAGAAAACGAGTGAAAAAATCGAACCAAAGAAGATGGCGAAAACCGTTCGTCCATATCCTGAAGGATGAGTTTTTTCACGAGGGTTTTGTGACTGGCAGTTTTCTTCTTTCGCAAAACTGGTTGGTGTGGATTGCTATCCCGACAATGGATTCTGAAGTAGAAAGAGACTTTTGAGGGACGGGTTGTCAAGCCGCGAGAAGAGCGTTCTTGGGTGGCTTGAAACGCTTCAAGAAAGAATAAAAGAAAAGTAAGTTTTCTATCTCTACGAATTTGGTTACACGATTGCGAGTCCTAGATCCTTTTGTTGGAAAAATTTTTAAATTCCGCTGCTTTCTGATTCGTGTTTTCCAACAGCAGGATGCTGATATTGATCCAGCCGCGGTAGTTGAAGGTACCATTTGCATACATGGCACGAACATTCATACCTTGTTTGATTCGGGAGCTACTCACTCCTTTCTTTCGAGTACTATATCTGTTTCTTTGCCTTTGCCTGTTTCTCGTTCTTCTGCATGTTATGTGGTTAGTACTCCTTTTGGTGGTAGTTTAGAATCTGATCGGGTGTTCAGAGAGGTCCCGGTGAGCATCGAGGGTCGAGTTTTCTTGTCAGACTTCATTGAGCTGCCGATGACTTGCTATGGATCTATTCTGGGCATGGATTGGTTGTACAGACATTCTGCTACAGTTGATTGTAGAGCAAAGAAGGTTCAGTTGGGATCCGATTTGGTAGTAGGTTGGAGTTCCAAGACTGTACCGCTACTTTCTTTTTCTGAAGCTCAGAAGTTAGTTCGAGAGAGAGCCACGGGTTTCATTGCTTATATTCTTAACAAACCTAAGGATCAGAGTAAGCTGGAAGAAACGGAAGTAGTGAAGGAGTTTCCCAAGGTCTTTCCTGAGGAATTGGATTCTTTACCTCCAGAACGGGAAATTGAGTTTGTGATTGACTTGTACCCTAACGCAGAGCCGTACTCCAAGACTCCGTATTGTATGGCTCCGGCCGAGTTGAAAGAGTTGAAGACTCAACTTGATGCGTTGTTGGAGATTGGGTACATTAGACCGAGTTCTTCTCCTTGGGGTGCACCGGTTTTGTTTGTAAAGAAGAAGGACGGAACCTTGAGAATGTGTATTGACTATAGGGAGTTGAACCGGATGACGATCAAGAACAAGTATCCTCTTCCACATATCGAGGAGTTGTTTGATATACTTCAGGGATCGAGAGTCTATTCGAAATTAGATTTGGGACAAGGATACTACCAGCTGCGTATCCGAGCAGGGGATATTTCTAAGACAGGATTTAACACTCGGTATGGGCATTATGAGTTCGTTGTGATGCCGTTTGGTTTGACCAATGCCCCAGCAGCTTTTATGGATATGATGCACAGGATTTTCAGGCCTTTTCTGGATAAGTTCGTGGTCATTTTTATTGATGATATCCTGGTTTTCTCGAAGTCTGCCGAGGAGCATGCAAGACACCTTCAGTTGGTATTAAGGACTTTGAAGGAGCATCAGTTGTTTGCCAAGTTCAGCAAGTGTGAGTTCTGGATTGACAGGGTGTCATTCTTGGGTCACGTGATTTCGGGCAACGGTTTGGAAGTCGATCCTTCCAAGATTGAGTCGGTTTTGAAGTGGGAGAAACCTAGGAATGCCTCTGAGATTAGGAGTTTCTTGGGATTGGCAGGTTATTACCGGAGGTTTGTTAAGGGTTTCTCCAAGTTAGCAGCTCCTTTAACCCGGTTGACGAAGAAGAATGTGAAATTTGATTGGAATGAAGATTGTGAGAAGAGTTTCACTTTCTTGAAGGAGAAGTTAGTGTCTGCTCCAGTGTTAGCCCTTCCGGAAGGTTCTGAAGGGTATGCTGTTTATACGGATGCTTCTAAGGAAGGCTTGGGATGTGTGTTGACTCAGAAGGGTAAAGTGATTGCTTATGCATCCCGAAAGCTAAAAGAGCATGAGAAGAATTATCCGACACATGATCTTGAGCTTGCTGCCGTAGTCTTTGCACTTGGAAAGTGGAGACATTATTTATACGGGGTGTCCTTCGAGATTTTCACCGACCACAAAAGCCTCCAGTATTTATTCACTCAGAAGGATTTGAATATGAGGCAACGGTGTTGGATGGAAAGGTTGGAAGATTATGATTGCACGATCAAGTACCATCCTGGTAAAGCCAACGTGGTCGCCGATGCACTTAGTAGGAAGGCTAGTGTGTCGAGCCTGGAAGTGGGTGAGAGTAGTGGAATCGAGCCAATTGTCTTAAAGGCTCGAGTTTCTAATATTTCGGTCCAACCAGAGTTGAAGCACAGGTTGTTTGAGGCTCAGAGTACGGATTTGGAAGTTCAGAGATTGGTAGCTAAGGCAAGAGCTGATCCAGAGTGTCCATTCGGGTTCGATGAAACCGGTCTTCTTCGTTTCAAGAACCGAGTGGTTGTACCCGAAGAGTTGAAACGGGTGTTGCTCGAGGAAGCTCACAGATCGGCTTATTCTATCCACCCCGGAGGAAACAAGATGTATAAGGATTTAAGGTAATATTATTGGTGGCGTGGATTGAAGAAAGATGTGGCCGAGTTTGTGAAGCATTGTCTCACTTGTCAGAAAGTGAAAGCCGAGCATCAGAAACCGGGAGGTCTTCTTCAGCCGTTACCTATTCCTGAGTGGAAGTGGGAACAGGTGACGATGGATTTCGTGTCCGGATTACCTAAGGTGAAAGGTGGATTTGATGGGATTTGGGTGATTGTGGACCGTTTGACGAAGTCTGCACATTTCCTACCGGTTCGGATGTCGTATAAGATTCGCAAGTTAGCCGAGCTTTATAACCGGGAGATTGTTAGGCTTCACGGGATTCCGATTAGTATCGTTTCAGACAGAGATCCACGATTCACTTCGAGGTTGTGGCGTGAATTGCAAGAGGTTTTGGGTACGAAGCTCCAGTTTAGTACAGCTTTTCATCCTCAGACGGATGGTCAGTCCGAGAGATTAATAAGGTATCTCGAGGATTTGCTTCGAGCTTGTTCTTTGGATTTCCAGCCTTCTTGGCATGATCAGCTACCTTTGATTGAGTTTGCGTACAACAACAGTTTTCAGGCTTCGATTGGAATGGCACCGTATGAGCTACTTTATGGTCGGAAGTGTCGTTCTCCGTTGTTCTTTGACTTGGAAGAGTGGAAATGGACTAAGCAGGAAGGTGTTAAGAAAGGTGAGAAATTGGAAAAACCTTCCAAGGCCGTTGAAGCTATGATTGAGAAAATTCAATTAATAAAACAACGGATGAAAGCAGCTCAGGACAGACAGAAGAGCTACGCCGATCGTCGCAGACGGGATCTCGAGTTTGAGGTTGGAGACCGGGTATTCTTGAAGGCGTCTCCACGTAAAGGATTTGCTCGGATTGGGAAAGGAGGTAAACTTAAACCTCGTTATTTAGGTCCTTATGAGATTTTGGAGAGAATTGGAGAAGTTGCTTACAGATTGGACCTACCACCGAGCCTCACGGGGATTCATAACGTATTTCACGTGTCTCAGCTGAGGAAATACTACCCCGATGAAACCGAGATCATTCCTGTTGAAGAAGTGGAATTGGAACCGAGTCTTACCTTTGTTCAGAAACCGGTTAAGATTTTGGATAAGAAGTTTCAGGAATTAAGAAACCGGAGGATCCCCATGGTTAAGGTTCTTTGGAGAAGTGATAAGACTGAAGAAGCCACGTGGGAGACCGAGACAAAATGAGACGGTTCCATCCAGAGTTGTTCCCTTCCGATCAGTGAATCTGGGGACCAGATTCTTATAAGGAGGGAGGATTGTAACGCCCCAGCTTTCGGCAATTCAGGTATGAACGACACGTGTGCGTTTGAGAGTTGTAATTTAATTATTAATTGATCATTTAATTCATTTTCCTATCATGACATAATTTTATAAAATTATATTCTTAACATTTTATTGAAAATTCATATCATATCATATTTTTCGGATTTATTGAAAGTGATTGCAATGTGAATTATTTTTCCCGAATGTGATTTATTTCTTTTATGTCCTTA
Organism: Lantana camara; assembly: GCA_037501455.1. Lineage (NCBI taxonomy): Eukaryota > Viridiplantae > Streptophyta > Magnoliopsida > Lamiales > Verbenaceae > Lantana > Lantana camara. Next base: position 18,735,370 of record CM074855.1, on the reverse strand, counting down.
ATTGCTCATTTTCATGAATATGGGATCTAATTGCATTGGGCTACATTGATCATTTAATAATGGAATTGGACTTGATTGCTTAACTTAATAAATGAAAGGATTTAATTGCAAAATTGGCCCTCTCCTCTCCTCTCATAGCAGCATTCACGTACCATGCCTCCCATTTCATACCAAAAACATTTCTTCCTTGTTCTTGCTTCCTATCTCAACCGAGACAAAACCCTACCTAGTTAAGGGGGAGATTTCATCATTCAAGCATCAATTTTGTGGGTTTTGGGGATATAGAAGCATCATCATCATCACTTCTTCATCTTGTCTCTCATCTCTTTCATTTGAGGTAACTATGGAGCTTGAATGATTTTATTGAAAATATATGATATATAGGGCTTAGTATTAGCTTGAATGAATTGTGTATTGGTTGTTGGAAAATTATTTGTGAACTTTAAGCTTGAGTTTGATGCATATATCTTGAGTTTTATGAACTTGAAGCATGATGGAGTATAGGGGTTTCAAATGAGTGATTATTGATGATCTAACATGGGATTATGTGTTTTATGACTTGTTGTTGATCAATATGTATGTTAGCATATTTATTGCATCTAATATTTACATTTGAACTTGGCTTGAAGCCATTTTTGGTGATTAATTGTTGTGTTGCCATGGCTGCTCTGTTTCTGCTCTGTATTCTGAAGCTCACGTATTCTGGGAACGGCCATTCCCAACCCCAGTTCAAAATTGGAACGGCCGTTCCCATAATGCTGAGAGATTAGGCCAGCGAGACTGGGAACGGCCGTTCCCACTTTGGCCTGTGAGCCGGAACGGCCCTTCCCAGCCAAAACGCATTTTATATTTTAAAACGCTGGCGCGTTTTCTTCAGGCCATGGGAACGGCCCTTCCCATTTTCAAAGGGAAGCCGGAACGACCGTTCCCATAGTCCAGAATGTGTGCAAAATTCACTGCATAAAATTGCAATTTTCGTACCTCGTTCCGACGGCTTCTTTGACCCCTAATTGCTATTATATGACTGATTACATGTTGAAACGCAATATTTTTATGGTACATTGTATTTTTCCCGTCGTCTCGTTGCATTTCCGCCGTTCGTCATATTTGGTACATTTTGAGTCGTGTTTCACGGACAATTGTCTTTCTTGCACAAACCAGCTTCCTGGTGGCGAAGAGCAGGCCCCGTGAGTTGTTTCCTTGGATAATTTTGGGTCGTTCAGGTGAGGTTTAATTTTAGATACATAGGACCCGTACAACCCTATGTGATGTTTTAAGCCAAAACCTATTTATATACTTATAGTTTTCAAATGAGATTGGTTTTCAAATGTTTTATCGAACTATTGAAGGAATTGATTGATTGATTGATTGATTTGGCCAGTATTGTATTGCACTGTGGGCCCGAGGGTAGTGACTCGAGCCAACCGGGAAAGCATGGGCTGACGGGTAACTCGAGAGCTATCCTCACCAAACTAGGATGAACCCTGAACCCTCTAGGAGATTAGGGGAGGAAGGAGTTCCGGGCTTAGGGATTCATGTACCCTCTGCCCAGATTGATTGGATGGTGGGGCCTTGCAATCCCACCATCACCCGGAGGAAGAAGGCGTTATTGAAACTGCTAATTGTGCACATTAATGAATTGCTTGATCACCTAATCATCTAATAATTGACTGATTGATTGTACACAGTCGGTGTAAGGTTGGAGAATTGCCCACTCGCCGGGCCACGAATTGATTGTATTGAATTGATTGAATTGAAATTGGATTAGTTGTAATCTCGGGCGATAGTATCTCTTTTAACCTATTAGATTGTATTGTTTTTCCAAAATTATTACCCGAGGTTATAACTTGCATGTATGTGCGCTTATATTTATTTATACCCCTCGCTCAGTCTGTGTTGGACTGACACCTCAACTTTTCAGTGTTTTGCAGGGCGTGCTAGGCGGGAATTTAGAGTCTAGTGGTCTTTAAATTTGGGTCTAGCACACTTCATTCCCACATTTTGTTATGTATAGCTATTTGGGATATTTTGTATATCGCCTTGTTATCTATATTGTTGAGAGATGATAATGTATTGATAGTGTGAATGTTGGTACCTATAAGTAAATAAATAAACATGGTACCTATACGTATCGAATGAATGTTATTGCTTCCGCTTTTTAATACTCTGACTTGATTGTTGGTTGGTTTTAAATTGAGGGTACCCGCCTAGCCTTGAGTCATTTTATTGTCTCCCGTTCGCTATAGCTTTGATTCACGTATGGATTGTCCGTTTCATATGTGGATTGGGGCTATAGTGCGGGGGATGTGGTGCCTGGCGTTCCGGGTGCTACAGTTCGGGGAGCAAACCCTCACTACTCATACAGATACAAACACACACGGGGTAGCGAACCCACACTGTGCCTTCCCCGGTTATCCACCGAGGGCTCAAGATACCACGCCTTCCCAACCTCCCTAGGTCGCACGTGAATATCTCAAATGAGAACGTGCACAGGGGTCATAACCGGCGGCCCCATGGTCGTCCCGGGTCCCCCTTACCCACGTCTCGGGGCCCAACATATCAAAACAGAGCATATCAGACAGATCATATCATAACTCGCTACATATCAAACTTATCATATCGAATCAAAATCATACTTACGTACCTTATCGGAGCATACCATACCTTGCAACTTAGCATATGCTATAAATGTACCTCTCCGTGTCATCCTAATCCGCAGCTGGTATGAAGACACACGGTTTGGAGTATAGCCTCGTTGCAAAACATTTCAAGCTTACATATGCTCGTACATATACAGTTCGAAAACCTTTAATCGTATGACAAATTCATAAACATATCATATAAACACGTATCTATTATATAAATATAATAGAATAATCGCATGCAGGCTTGAAAACGAGCACAGAATGTTGTAGGTCGCTGTAATTAAAACAAAATCCTAAAATCTCACCTTACACCGACGAGAACGAAAAACACAAGCCAAGACGTCCCACTGGATCCCAAACAGCTGACAGACACTCCATGAAGAAACCCTGAACGACTGAACACACACAGAACACAAGACTTAAACTCCAAACACAACCACAAAGACGCACGACCATGCTCACGAATACAATTGATGCACATCTAATCCATATCTATTCAATCAAGTCATTCAGAGCATATTATAATTCATATTCCATATCAAAAGATGCATAACTTATAAAATTCATAACATTAATTACATAACAATTTTTATATAAATTACACATTGGCATACTTGATCAATTTATTCAAATTAAATACAACGTATCTTTTCATAATTCATTTCTTATGTTTTATAAAATTTCATAATCAATTTAGTTTCCAAAATTACACTAACACCCCCTCAGACAATAATTATTCTCAAATAGATGGACGTAGAACGAGACAAATAAATTCGATAAATCAAGAATCAAATATTCATACATCATAGCATACTCCCACGTATCATACAACTCATAATTTCAATTTATAGCACATACGGGATCAAATTGCGCAATTAAAATCAATTAACAAATAAAATACAATAACTTCAAAAATTCATATAAAATCAACCGGACATCCGATTGACGAACGAAAAGTGGCGATGGACTCACCACGACGAAAGGAACTTGCTGTCCGAAGGGCGTCGGAAAGCCGCCACAGTAGCCGGCCGAACAGCCACCGGCCGCCACCGGAACGCCACCTCCGGTGGTCGGAAAAATCCCCGGAAGGACAGAAACGTACGCCTCGGCCTGCTTGACAAAAGCCCTCAATCAATTCCAGAAAAAGCTAAACACACGGGACTTCGTTTAAGAAAAACCGAACCAAATCCCAACGACGGAAACTGAAATTAACTGCAAACCGCAAAACGAAAATGAAATCCGGGCATACCGTTGGAAAGCTTGCAACGAGCCCTACGAAAGCCCCAAGTCAAAACGCCGGAAAAACCGCCGGAGAGAGAAGCCGCCGGTCCAGGCCGGTTCACCACCGGTCCATCGCCAACGGCCGGTTCCTGGAACTCCGCCAATGCCATCCGCTATGTTTCGTCATTCCAAGCAACTTTTGTAAAGGAAGCACCACCAAAACCGGCCGGAAAAGGTCCCAAACCACCGGCAAAGTTGCGCCGCTGCGTCACCGCCGGTTTCCGCCGCCTACGGCCACCGGTTGCTTGATTTGACCCCGGAATCGGACTCAGGAGGCCAAAACACGTCGGAAACCACCAAAGGCCGGTCGCGAATCTCGCCGCGTGCTACAGTGCACGCGCCACCGCCGCCGGTCTTCAGTCGGCGCGTGCGCCACCGTCTGGCCACCGTTGGCCACGCCGTTTGAACTGGAATTGCGCCGGGACCTCCTCTAACAAATGGGGTGGCGCGTGTCGTCGGAATGTCACCGTAAACCGCCGCAAGAAGGCGGCGAAGTGGCAGGTGTCCGTTTCGCCTCGCTGTTGTGCCGTAACGCCACCACCGCTGAGTTTCGGATCTCGATTCTTGTATCATCGTGACGGGCTCGTCGAGTTGATAAATTTTGACTATTCATTCGTGGAATTCCGTCGAGAAACGAGCGAGAACGGATAAGTGTGTGTAAACACACCTCCACTGTGTGTGAATAGTGCTGATCGCTGGAGAAGACGACGCTGGGCTGAGGTCTGATCTTTTGCATGCAAAACGAGGATCCGGGGTATATATCTCGGGTCCTCGTACGTAACGGATAAGTGTGTGTAAACACACCTCCACTGTGTGTGAATAGTGCTGATCGCTGGAGAAGACGACGCTGGGCTGAGGTCTGATCTTTTGCATGCAAAACGAGGATCCGGGGTATATATCTCGGGTCCTCGTACGTAAAACGATCAAACGAAGGAGCTAACGACATCCAAATTGGGCAAACTTAGAGTCTACGGACTCGTTTCGCCGACCCGGACGCGTTGAAGGGGTCAAAGAGGTCAAAATCTCGACCGAACGAGAAGTGACCAGAAAACCCCTAAAAAGAGAAAATTACAAAGGGCCCATAAACTCTAAAAGAGTTCAAAATAGGGCCACGGAAAATATAAAATCACATAATTAAACACATTAAAAGGTTGAAAAGTAACGTACCTAATAAGTCGGGCGAGCGGGGTGTCACAATCTCCCCTCCTTCAAAAGGACCTGTCCTCAGGTCCTATTACGGAGTCGTAAAGCTTCAAACTGGAATACTTCAATCCATCTCCTGAAATCGTGTAGAGTCATAGCCCTGGCTGTGAAGTTTACTCCCATTGTTTACATCAACTTCCTTCAGAGTTCCGTAGTCACAGAAGTTTGTTCAAACAGTTGACCGTTGGTCGCTTCAAACTTATTCGATCCCCCACTAGGCCACTGCACCCAAAGCTCGAAACTGTCACTTCTTCACCGGTTGCAAACCAACAACAGGCCACGCGAAACTCAGCCGCGACAAACAAGAGAGAATCACATCTCTCAGCACACAAGAAAGAGAGAACCCCGTCTCCCAGCACATCAAAGGAGAGAACCCCGTCTCTCAGGCACAGAATTGAGAGAACCCCGTCTCTCAACCACGTAATCGAAAGAGCCCCATCTCTCAACCTAGGTCTGGCAGACTTCCACATCTTCCAAACATTCTAGTTTGAGAAAATCCAGCATTTCTCAAACCCCTAAATTCGAGAGAATCCAGCATCTCCCAAATATCTAACTCCAAGAGAATCCAGCATCTCTTGCTCACATAATTAGAAAGAATCCAACATCTTTCTATCACATAAATAGGGAGAATCCCACATCTCCCTAACACGCAAATAGAGAGATCTCAACAACTCTCTAGCATACAAGTTCACTTACACAGCATTCATACATACACACATTAAAGTAGCACTGGATGCAAAACATGTGATGCATGTTTGGTGTACCTGATCACAACTGATATCGGTGTCCCTAGAGTATAGACTCATCATCCATGCTCAACTCAAGGGGGATATCGCGATGGAATCTCTATAAAATAAAATCACAATATGCTTGTATGTGCATGAAGGGTTAGTGAGTAACCAAAGAAATTATAAGCACCGAAGCACAGATAGTTCAAGCAAGCAGGTAATCCATTCAGTTTACAAAAATTCACAACAGCAACAAATTTTAAGTTATGAAAATTAAAGCAGTTAGTCACGTTATTACAATCGAGCAACATCAAACATTACACGTTGTCACATATGTCAAGCAAAGATAAATATAATTACTTATGAAATGCATGGGTGCAAATGCCATGAATGCTTAAGGTACCGTTCACCGTAGTAATGGTAAGCTTTGTTGCTGATTACCACGAACCTCCTTTACTTTAATTCTCTTGAAGGTTCTCACCTTTGTGTTGATATAACATCGAATCCAAAACATCCTCGACCTTTTCTTCACTCTTCTTTTATTTGAGAAATTCTATGGAATCCAGTTGAAAGGAGTTTGTAATGTAGCTGGGTGAATGTTGACCTTGCAAGTTGTAGACGTCACCCTACTTCTCTTCTTCATCGAGCATCCACCAACTACACTCCCACCGATGAGTTGCTCTCATTGGTGTCTTCACAATAACCTGACCTCCATTTGAGAACCTCCGAATGGTTCAAGTGTCTCAATTTCTTTATAGTCACCTCACGCCATCCAGAGTTAGAAATTCTGACTTTCTTATAAAATTTGCTAACCCCGAGTACCTCCAAGTAGTTAAGTATATATCCTGAAGGCACCTCGTTAATTAGAAGGTCTCTTGTTTCCCTTGTATACAAACATTTTCTTTTATCCATCCTATACCGTGAGTTTGTTAAATCAACTGTACACTTTCTGATCCACCCTTATTCAGATCCCAATGCAGCTTCCACTGAAATCGATCCTCGTTGGAACAGGTAAGGAAGTCACCTAGATATAATCACGAAGCTAATGCATGTGGGGTTAGGGATGTGAATGGCGTGCACTCATATCCAACAAAGAAAGCAGTCAAACACGTAGAACAAATATCCGAAATAATTAAAATTTACTCCAATACATGATGCACGTGCCATGTATGCATAATACCCGTTTTCATAGCAGTAGCATTGATTCCTTGTTATAAATTCTTGTAGAGGTCCATTTGCTTTTCATCCAAGTAGTCAGAAGATGGAAGTTTCAAATCTTCCTTCATAATTTTGTAGAAGTGGGAAGTGTTGTCATGATCAATTTACAATTTTGGCGTTGAGGCAACACCCTGTAATTCACAAATTGAATAAATATCTATGCATGCGGGTTAGTACATGGATATGTCAAGTAATAAGAGCAATTAAGAACACATAAGTAATGCAGAAGCAATACGTAATTTAATAAAATTTAAAGCAAAACAATGATAATTTTGCAAAAATCATAATCATAGTGTGCACACAATCACATAAGCTCAGTCAAATTCATACAGAGAAGTCAAAATTTCACATCAGACGAATGCAATGCACAAGTATTCCTATGCCGTACGACCTAAACTGACACGACACGACTCCAAAGCACCGGTTCTGAACCTGGTAGCTTTGATACCACTTAAGATGTAGCACCCCAAGCGGTGGGGCACCACACCCCCGCACTATGACCCGACACGTGGTACGAAATGGAAAGTCCGCGCACGCACCAAGTCACAGCGAACGGGTGACAAACGAAAAAACCAACCAAAGCTAGGCGGTAACTAAACCCTGTACAAGTAAAATAAGCAAAACCCGAATGTGGAAGCGATGCAAAATATGAACTAACAAAAACTTTAATCAACGAACATAAATAAACGGGTTCAACTAATTCCACGAACCTGTCCTAACCTGTCCCGAATTCAAACATACAACAAAGATGGGTTCAACTAATCCACACCCTGTCCTAACCTGTCCCGAAAATTCATATGATCAAAGCATAAACGTCAACTTGTACAGAACATACTATATACATAATTTTCATACATAAATCGGAACAAAGTAATTAACAAAATCAAACGGACAGACACAGACTCGACAGACCCGACTCAAAGCCGCCTAGCTCGAACTCCAACAACTTGCACCTGCAAACTAAAAACATAGGTGGGGCGAGGGTCAGTCCACTGACTGAGCGAGGGGGCTGAACTCACACACACTATACATAATAAGGAGCAGAGCACGTATCAAAAGAGAGATTATGAACCGGGAGTAGGGTTTTGCATACCAAAACCATTTTCAAATCGAACTTACACATATCCTATCAAATCAAACTTATACATATCTTAACTTATCAACTTATACGTATCTTATTCATAACTTAACAAACTGAGCAAACTCACGTTTTATTAAAAGAGAAAGCTCCTATCCCGTTTCATAATCAACATAACAGATCATAATAATATACCCGGCGAGTACGGGTCTCCCACCTTACTTCCATATCGAATCAAACGTATCATAACAGAAAACAAACAAATATCATAAACAATCCAACCCCAACACCATGTAGTTCGGGGAGCAAACCCTCACTACTCATACAGATACAAACACACAAGGGGTAGCGAACCCACACTGTGCCTTCCCCGGTTATCCACCGAGGGCTCAAGATCCCACGCCTTTCCAACCTCCCTAGGTCGCACGTGAATATCTCAAATGAGAACGTGCACAGGGGTCATAACCGGCGGCCCCATGGTCGTCCCGGGTCCCCTTTACCCACGTCTCGGGGCCCAACATATCAAAACAGAGCATATCAGACAGATCATATCATAACTCGCTACATATCAAACTTATCATATCGAATCAAAATCATACTTACGTACCTTATCGGAGCATACCATACCTTGCAACTTAGCATATGCTATAAACGTACCTCTCCGTGTCATCCTAATCCGCAACTGGTATGAAGACACACGGTTTGGAGCATAGCCTCGTTGCAAAACATTTCAAGCTTACATATGCTCGTACATATACAGTTCGAAAACCTTTAATCGTATGACAAATTCATAAACATATCATATAAACACGTATCTATTATATAAATATAATAGAATAATCGCATGAAGGCTTGAAAACGAGCACAGAATGTTGTAGGTCGCTGTAACTAAAACAAAATCCTAAAACCTCACCTTACACCGACGAGAACGAAAAACACAAGCCAAGACGTCCCACTGAATCTCAAACAGCTGACAGACACTCCCTGAAGAAACCCTGAACGACTGAACACACACAGAACACAAGACTCAGACTCCAAACACAACCACAAAGACGCACGACCATGCTCACGAATACAATTGATGCACATCTAATCCATATCTATTCAATCAAGTCATTCAGAGCATATTATAATTCATATTCCATATCAAAAGATGCATAACTTATAAAATTCATAACATTAATTACATAACAATTTTTATATAAATTACACATTGGCATACTTGATCAATTTATTCAAATTAAATACAACGTATCTTTTCATAATTCATTTCTTATGTTTTATAAAATTTCATAATCAATTTAGTTTCCAAAATTACACTAACACCCCCTCAGACAATAATTATTCTCAAATAGATGGACGTAGAACGAGACAAATAAATTCGATAAATCAAGAATCAAATATTCATACATCATAGCATACTCCCACGTATCATACAACTCATAATTTCAATTTATAGCACATACGGGATCAAATTGCGCAATTAAAATCAATTAACAAATAAAATATAATAACTTCAAAAATTCATATAAAATCAACCGGACATCCGATTGACGAACGGAAAGTGGCGATGGACTCACCACGACGAAAGGAACTTGCTGTCCGAAGGGCGTCGGAAAGCCGCCACAGTAGCCGGCCAAACAGCCACCGACCGCCATCGGAACGCCACCTCCGGTGGTCGGAAAAATCCCCGGAAGGACAGAAACGTACGCCTCGGCCTGCTTGATAAAAGCCCTCAATCAATTCCAGAAAAAGCTAAACACACGGGACTTCGTTGAAGAAAAACCAAACCAAATCCCAACGACGGAAACTGAAATTAACTGCAAACCGCAAAACGAAAATGAAATCCGGGCATACCGTTGGAAAGCTTGCAACGAGCCCTACGAAAGCCCCAAGTCAAAACGCCGGAAAAACCGCCGGAGAGAGAAGCCGCCGGTCCAGGCCGGTTCACCACCGGTCCACCACCGACGGCCGGTTCCTGGAACTCCGCCGATGCCATCCGCTATGTTTCGTCATTCCAAGCAACTTTTGTAAAGGAAGCACCACCAAAACCGGCCGGAAAAGGTCCCAAACCACCGGCCAAAGTCGCGCCGCTGCGTCACCGCCGGTTTCCGCCACCTACGGCCACCGGTTGCTTGATTTGACCCCGGAATCGGACTCAGGAGGCCAAAACACATCGGAAACCACCAAAGGCCGGTCGCGAATCTCGCCGGAACGCGGCGGAGCGAGGTGCTACAGTGCACGCGCCACCGCCGCCGGTCTTCAGTCGACGCGTGCGCCACCGTCCGGCCACCGTTGGCCACGCCGTTTGAACTGGAATTGCACCGGGACCTCCTCTAACAAATGGGGTGGCGCGTGTCGTCGGAATGTCACCGTAAACCGCCGCAAGAAGGCGGCGAAGTGGCGGGTGTCCGTTTTGCCGTCGCTGTTGTGCCGTAACGCCACCACCGCTGAGTTTCGGGTCTCGATTCTTGTATCATCGTGACGGGCTCGTCGAGTTGATAAATTTTGACTATTCATTCGTCGAATTCCATCGAGAAACGAGCGAGAACGGACAAGTGTGTGTAAACACACCTCCACTGCGTGTGAATAGTGCTGATCGCTGGAGAAGACGACGCTGGGCTGAGGTCTGATCTTTTGCACGCAAAACGAGGATCCGGGGTATATATCTAGGGTCCTCGTACGCAAAATGATCAAACGAACGAGCTAACGACATCCAAATTGGGCAAACTTAGAGTCTACGGACTCGTTTCGCCGACCCGGACGCGTTGAAGGGGTCAAAGAGGTCAAAATCTCGACCGAACGAGAAGTGATCAGAAAACCCCTAAAAAGAGAAAATTACAAAGGGCCCCTAAACTCTAAAAGAGTTCAAAATAGGGCCACGAAAAATATAAAATCACATAATTAAACACATTAAAAGGTTGAAAAGTAACGTACCTAATACGTCGGGCGAGCGGGGTGTCACAGTGACCCTGGATGTTCTTGCAATGAAGAATCAGACTCCGACGACGATGATGAAAGTGAAGCTAGTCGGAGAAGAAGACGAAGGAAAGCAAGAAAGAAAGGTCTTCCTTGCAAAACTTATAAACCAAAAGAACCAGATCCAGATCCACCGACAGCCACACGACCCTTGTCTTGCTATGATGAGGCGTTAGCCATCTTAAAGGCAGAACAGCAACAACAGAAGCAGAAAAGCTGCAGACAGGATTTGCCACAGTGCAATCCACCGCCATCCTTACCATGGCAACCTTGCATGATGATACACAGTTTGGGCACCAGTTTTCCACCTGCAGAAAGAAGTACAGAAAATAAGGTTGCAATCCGACCTTATGTCCAGACTACCACAGTCAACCCTGATGGAGGAACAACTTCCTCTCTGTCCCAGGGAGAAGAAGTCTTGAACTGGCAAACCACAAATGCCAGAGCTCAGAATAAAGCCTTAATCCAACTTGATTCTAAGGTTGATAAGGTTTTATCTCATGTCCAAGATACCAACCAGAAAGTGAATACAATCTCTCAGGAGCTTGATCAGATGTACAAAAGGGTAGTTGCCAGAATAGAGCTTCTTGACAAAGAACTCAGGCAGCTTATTTCCTTAAGAAGGATGGGTCCAGAATTCGACCAAAAAGAGAGAGAAATCAGACAACTCAAGAAGGATCTTGCTTACATGGAGCAAGATAGGAAGAGAAGTTCCATTCCTACACTTCCCTTTCTTCCTACACCCATTACACCTTCTCTCTATGACCCACCATCTTCTCCTGATTACTCAAAACAATTTTTCATGGTATCTGATATTCCTTTTGAGCCACCTCCTCCAAGGCCTAAGCCCACAAAAGCCTCTCCTTCTTCAAAGGAGAAAAACAAAGAAAAAGTTGGAGAACCCTCTTCTACATTGATTATTAGAAATCCTTCTGATCATAATATCCAAGAAGAGCCTACAAGAAATGAAGATGCCTCTTCAAATGATTCCAGTTCTCAATACTCTGAATCAGAAGCCTCTTCAGAAAGATCCAGTTCCCAACACAATGATTCTGAAATCTCTTCAGAAGAATCCTTTTCCCAGTCCAGTGAAGATAAAGTTGCAGACATCTCTCAGATCTTTATGGCAGATGATCCAAACTTTGGATTCCATCAAGATCAACCTCCTCAAGAATATGATGAACCAATAATGGAACAACCGTCTCCAGAATCTTATCCAGCAGATTCCGGACCACCTAAACCAGCAAATGGCCCATGGTTCACTTTTGATGATATTCCAGTGGGAAAAAGGAAAGAAAGGCTACAAACTTTTGCAGCATGGATCGATCTCCAAAGAATCAAAGAACCTCAACTCCCTACTGTCTTAAGGGAGTTTGTGTCACGATTCACAGGAACATTACGAGAATCGTTCCAATCATTGGGAGAATACAGACAGATCCAGTATGTGCAAGCAACCGCTCCCATGGCATTGCTAGCACTCCACCTTGAGTTCATAGGCGACAACACTCTCTACCAAAAGATGATCCAACAGAGTTATTTCGCCATGAAGTGTTGTTCTCTAAACAAGTCAGATTTGGATTTCCATTTCAAAAGAATGTCAGAACTATATTATGCCCTTAATGGGTATAATGATCCAAATCTAAAGCACGTGTACATTGCATCTCTTCCTCAAGAGATCCAGCCTGAACTCCACAGAGCCATAACCGCCTCGAGAAGAGAAATTCCACAGCTTTCTCTTGGAGAAATCCACCAGATTACCATTACCACAATCGACAAACTCTGTGAGCAACAAACAATGTTCAAGTCCTTAATGAAGAACAAATCAGTCCTAAAGAAAGCTTGCAAGAAATCTCATCTTGAGATTAAATGCAAATCCAAAGAAGAATGCAATTGTTCTCATCCAAAGAGTCAACAGAAAGGACTTGCTGAGAGAAAGGGGAAAAAGAAAAAACGTCTCAGATTCTTCAGACGTAAACCTTTCAGAAACAGGCGGACTGATCGATGCTTTGTTTGCAAAAAGAAAGGACATTTTGCTAAGAATTGTCCTCAGAATCGGGAGAAATCAGCCAGAATGGTTTCTCATGTTCAACAAAGCACAGAAGCCAATCTCAACGATGCAGAGGTTGAATCCTTGTTCTCTGAACAAGATGAGCAGACAGAAGACACCATCTTCGCAATTCAAGAAGAATTTACAGATGATGGTCAATCCTCCTCTGATTCTGACAATGATCAAGTACTACCAATCCTTCAGTCAGAATACATCACTCAAGAGATTATCCCGTCTCCACATATCCAGATCCATATACTTCCCTCGAAGTATGACAGACCAATCAAAGCAATTGGATTTATGGATACAGGAGCCATGAAGTCCATGATGAATCCAGACATCCTACCAAAGGAAGCATGGACAACTCACTACGAGTACTTCCAAGCAGCAGATGGCCAACAGTTCAAAACATCGCTGATCACGAAATATCCTATAGGGATACAATTCTTCCCAGATTGCATAATCTGGATGAAGGTCATTGGAAGCAAGCTGCATGGAAAAGATCTTCTCATTGGGTTTGATCTTTATCACAAAGCTCAGAAGCTCACCATTCTCCCCAATGGAATCAAGTATAAGAGGTACTTTCAGCCTTATACTACAATCCAGAAGATCTATGCATTAACAGAAGCATCCAAGGAATTCTATGATCTTGCCTCAAAACTCAAAGGATGTTGTGCTGAATCTCATTCGGAATTCTCTCATCCACATCCCTTGTGGAAGAATTCTGAATTCTTCATTCAGCTTCCATTCAAAAAGAATGAAGACATAAATCCTATGAAAGCTACACATCTAGGAATGACTCCTGATGATGAAAAGCTAGCAAGAGCTGAATGTTCTCAATTGCAGAAACTTGGATTAATTGAATCCACAACATCAAATTGGGCGTGCCAGGCATTCTATGTCAACAAACGGGCTGAACAAGTCAGAGGTAAAAAGAGGCTTGTAATTGATTATAAGCCACTCAATCATTTCCTTGCAGATGACAAATTTCCAATACCTCAGGCCCAAATGCTTTTCTCACATTTGGCCCAAGCCCAAATCTTCTCTAAGTTTGATCTCAAAGCAGGATTTTGGCAACTCGGTATTGATCCAAAAGATAGGTATAAAACTGCTTTCTGTATACCTAATGCCCAATACCAATGGACAGTCATGCCTTTTGGTCTCAAAACCGCTCCATCACTATTCCAAAAAGCCATGACCCGTATCTTTGAACCCATCCTGCATAGTGCCTTAGTCTACATTGATGATATCCTCATCTTCTCTGAAAATGAGAAATCTCACAGGGCACTCCTCTCTCAGTTTCATGAAATTGTCCAAGCGTATGGAATCATGCTCTCAGAGAAAAAGAGTCTTATTGGACAATCCTCCGTCAAGTTTCTTAGAATGGAATTTTCAGAAGGAAAATACAAGCCAGGTCCTCACATTGCACAGGAACTTCTCAGTTTCCCAGATGATAATCTGACTACAAAAGAAATTCAACAGTTTCTTGGAATAGTCAATTATATCAAGGACTTTCTTCCACAATGCTCCAGATACACGAGTCGGCTTTCCAAGATACTCAGAAAGAAAGCCCCCCCTTGGGGTAAGGAACAGACGGCAGCTGTCAAGCAGTTGAAACAAATCTGCCAGACCCCTCCACCTTTAAAGATTCCAGATAAAGGTGAAAGAATCCTTCAGACAGATGCCAGTGATGAATACTGGGGAGCAATTCTGCTTGAGAAAGCAGATGGGAAAGAATATTACTGTGGACATGCAAATGGACAATTCAGTCCAGCTGAAAAGCATTATCACACAGTATACAAAGAAATTCTAGCCGTCAAATATGGAATCAAGAAATTTGAATTCAATCTCATTGGTCATCATTTCACAGTTGTCATGGACAACTCATCTTTTCCGAAGATACTAGAATTCAAAAATAAGGGTCTTCCCGAATCCCAATTGTTGAGATTGAAAGACTAGTTTGCAAAATACCAGTTCTCGGTAAAGCATATAAAAGGAGATCACAACCTCATCCCAGATCTCTTATCCAGACCAAAGCCGATTCATCTCATCTCATCAGCCAAACCAATTCCCCTGATATACATGATGGCTTCCTCTTCCCAAATTCCTGTTATAACTGTTGAACCAGTTCTCCCCGAATTTCCTCCGACATCATTCCCATTATCCAATCCTGATGAAATCAAAATCTTTGCCAGAAATCATATCTTTTACTACCAGGCAAAATTTCTCCTTGCTTTAGGACTCTCTCTCGATTCAGGAAAGTTTTACCCTGATAATCCTTTCCTTCCTGTTTTCACCTTGATCGACAGAGTTACTCTTCCTGCCGAAGGATGCTGGTATTTCTGGTGCCTGGGTATTTCTAATTGGTTTGCCCTAGAAGTTGATCCAAAGATTCTACTCAACTCTATCAGGACCAATGCTTACAATTCCAATCTTACAAAGTTTCTTTTTGGTTATTGGACCAGAAAAGAAAGGATCAAGCATCTGATAAACATTGAGAAAAAGAATAGGTGTATGGAAAAACCTCTAACTGTCATAATCATGCATAGGCCATATTTCTTTTCACAAGAAAAACTTCTTCCTCTTGCCTATTGTTATGATTTTACCACTACTGATGGGGGTATCGGCAAACATCCGGGTAAAGCTACTGAGTTATACAACCATCTCTGTGCCAAGAACCATGTCCCAACTCTTGGGCATATCTCACCATTTCATAAAAAGTCCTACTGCACCTCCAATGTCTTTTTAACAGAAGACTTCTCTGATGGAGATCCTTATGCCAGATCTATGACACAGAGTCTCAGAGAAACAACTTTTCAAATAGCACCAATTCCAGAAGAAGATAAGATGGAATACACATACCCAGCAGGATACAGCCAAAACCCATGGGAATACTAGCTTGTAAGTGACTTAAAGAGAATCCTATCTCTTTTAGGTCATTGTCACCATTAAAGTCTTTGTAGGTCCTACCATGAAGACTTTTGTATCTTTACTTTATGTCGTGTCGGCCATTGTTTAGGCCTGTTTTATCGCGTGCTGTAAAGTGATTGCTGAGTCAGGGAGCCCAGGTATCTCATGTATCGTATAGTGTAGAGAACTAATCTCAGTTTCACTTTATGAATCTTTTTCTGGGAATATATCTCTCGTAACACAACTGCCCTAACGGCCTCCTGCCTCGGCGGGACTTACTCGTTACTCCAAATATTCCCCATTACAGATTCAACAAGTTACTCAAGATACTCACTTACACAGAGATACTAGGGACCGTAGCAATAGACCATTCCATGGAAATTATCTAATTCCTGATGTACAGGATCCTCATAAGAGGCAAGTACAGAGCATACTTTTAAGATAATTAGGAGTATATCATAGTAGACCCTTTGAGGGTATGGAAGAACTAGAAAGAAGGCTTTAAGCTAGAAAGGAAGACATCAGAGATAAGAAACTTGATTTTATTTCCAAACTCTTTACAAGGGACTCAAACTCTAATCCAGTCTGCCTAAAATGAAAGCCGAAGCCTACCTTATATAGGCAAACTTCCGGATTTCAGACGCGGAATTAAAACTCAAATTATATGGCGGGTACACTTCTGGGCCCCATCGCCTCATATAAATGAGATTCTTTTCCTCCACTAAGTGCAATAATGCACACTAAAGGCCAAAACATACTGGCCGACAAAGGAAAGTGGTGCGCAGACCACTACCATAAAGCAAGGGCTAAAAGACAACTGGCCCTGACTCAGCAATCACTTTACAGCACGCGATAAAACAGGCCTAAACAATGGCCGACACGACATAAAGTAAAGATACAAAAGTCTTCATGGTAGGACCTACAAAGACTTTAATGGTGACAATGACCTAAAAGAGATAGGATTCTCTTTAAGTCACTTACAAGCTAGTATTCCCAAGGGTTTTGGCTGTATCCTGCTGGGTATGTGTATTCCATCTTATCTTCTTCTGGAATTGGTGCTCTTTGAAAAGTTGTTTCTCTGAGACTCTGTGTCATAGATCTGACATAAGGATCTCCATCAGAGAAGTCTTCTGTTAAAAAGACATTGGAGGTGCAGTAGGACTTTTTATGAAATGGTGAGATATGCCCAAGAGTTGGGACATGGTTCTTGGCACAGAGATGGTTGTATAACTCAGTAGCTTTACCAGGATGTTTGCCGATACCCCCATCAGTAGTGGTAAAATCATAACAATAGGCAAGAGGAAGAAGTTTTTCTTGTGAAAAGAAATATGGCCTATGCATGATTATGACAGTTAGAGGTTTTTCCATACACCTATTCTTTTTCTCAATGTTTATCAGATGCTTGATCCATTCTTTTCTGGTCCAATAACCAAAAAGAAACTTTGTAAGATTGGAATTGTAAGCATTGGTCCTGATAGAGTTGAGTAGAATCTTTGGATCAACTTCTAGGGCAAACCAATTAGAAATACCCAGGCACCAGAAATACCAGTATCCTTCGGCAGGAAGAGTAACTCTGTCGATCAAGGTGAAAACAGGAAGGAAAGGATTATCAGGGTAAAACTTTCCGGAATCGAGAGAGAGTCCTAAAGCAAGGAGAAATTTTGCCTGGTAGTAAAAGATATGATTTCTGGCAAAGATTTTGATTTCATCAGGATTGGATAATGGGAATGATGTCGGAGGAAATTCGGGGAGAACTGGTTCAGCAGTTATAACAGGAATTTGGGAAGAGGAAGCCATTATGTATATCAGGGGAATTGGTTTGGCTGATGAGATGAGATGAATCGGCTTTGGTCTGGATAAGAGATCTGGGATGAGGTTGTGATCTCCTTTTATATTCTTTACTGAGAACTGGTATTTTGCAAACCAGTCTTTCAATCTCAACAATTGGGATTCGGGAAGACCCTTATTTTTGAATTCTAGTATCTTCGGAAAAGATGAGTTGTCCATGACAACTGTGAAATGATGACCAATGAGATGGAATTCAAATTTCTTGATTCCATATTTGACGGCTAGAATTTCTTTGTATACTGTGTGATAATGCTTTTCAGCTGGACTGAATTGTCCATTTGTATGTCCACAGTAATATTCTTTCCCATCTGCTTTCTCAAGCAGAATTGCTCCCCAGTATTCATCACTGGCATCTGTCTGAAGGATTCTTTCACCTTTATCTGGAATCTTTAAAGGTGGAGGGGTCTGGCAGATTTGTTTCAAGTGCTTGACAGCTACCGTCTGTTCCTTACCCCAAGGGGGGGCTTTCTTTCTGAGCATCTTGGAAAGCTGACTCGTGTATCTCGAGCATTGTGGAAGGAAGTCCTTGATATAATTGACTATTCCAAGAAACTGTTGAATTTCTTTTGTAGTCAGATTATCATCTGGGAAACTGAGAAGTTCCTGTGCAATGTGAGGACCTGGCTTGTATTTTCCTTCTGAAAATTCCATTCCAAGAAACTTGATGGAGGATTGTCCAATAAGACTCTTTTTCTCTGAGAGCATGATTCCATACTCTTGGACAATTTCATGAAACTGAGAGAGGAGTGCCCTGTGAGATTTCTCATTTTCAGAGAAGAGGAGGATATCATCAATGTAGACTAAGGCACTATGCAGGATGGGTTCAAAGATACGGGTCATGGCTTTTTGGAATAGTGATGGAGCGGTTTTGAGACCAAAAGGCATGACTGTCCATTGGTATTGGGCATTAGGTATACAGAAAGCAGTTTTATACCTATCTTTTGGATCAATACCGAGTTGCCAAAATCCTGCTTTGAGATCAAACTTAGAGAAGATTTGGGCTTGGGCCAAATGTGAGAAAAGCATTTGGGCCTGAGGTATTGGAAATTTGTCATCTGCAAGGAAATGATTGAGTGGCTTATAATCAATTACAAGCCTCTTTTTACCTCTGACTTGTTCAGCCCGTTTGTTGACATAGAATGCCTGGCACGCCCAATTTGATGTTGTGGATTCAATTAATTTAAGTTTCTGCAATTGAGAACATTCAGCTCTTGCTAGCTTTTCATCATCAGGAGTCATTCCTAGATGTGTAGCTTTCGTAGGATTTATGTCTTCATTCTTTTTGAACGGAAGTTGAATGAAGAATTCAGAATTCTTCCACAAGAGATGTGGATGAGAGAATTCCGAGTGAGATTCAGCACAGCATCCTTTGAGTTTTGAGGCAAGATCATAGAATTCCGTGGATGCTTCTGTTAATGCATAGATCTTCTGGATTGTAGTATAAGGCTGGAAGTACCTCTTATACTTGATTCCATTGGGGAGAATGGTGAGCTTCTGAGCTCTGTGATAAAGATCAAACCCAATGAGAAGATCTTTTCCATGCAGCTTGCTTCCAATGACCTTCATCCAGATTATGCAATCTGGGAAGAATTGTATCCCTATAGGATATTTCGTGATCAGCGATGTTTTGAACTGTTGGCCATCTGCTGCTTGGAAGTACTCGTAGTGAGTTGTCCATGCTTCCTTTGGTAGGATGTCTGGATTCATCATGGACTTCATGGCTCCTGTATCCATAAATTCAATTGCTTTGATTGGTCGGTCATACTTCGAGGGAAGTATATGGATCTGGATATATGGAGACGGGATAATCTCTTGAGTGATGCATTCTGACTGAAGGATTGGTAGTACTTGATCATTGTCAGAATCAGAGGAGGATTGACCATCATCTGTAAATTCTTCTTGAATTGCGAAGATGGTGTCTTCTGTCTGCTCATCTTGTTCAGAGAACAAGGATTCAACCTCTGCATCGTTGAGATTGGCTTCTGTGCTTTGTTGAACATGAGAAACCATTCTGGCTGATTTCTCCCGGTTCTGAGGACAATTCTTAGCAAAATGTCCTTTCTTTTTGCAAACAAAGCATCGATCAGTCCGCCTGTTTCTGAAAGGTTTACGTCTGAAGAATCTGAGACGTTTTTTCTTTTTCCCCTTTCTCTCAGCAAGTCCTTTCTTTTGACTCTTTGGATGAGAACAATTGCATTCTTCTTTGGATTTGCATTTAATCTCAAGATGAGATTTCTTGCAAGCTTTCTTTAGGACTGATTTGTTCTTCATTAAGGACTTGAACATTGTTAGTTGCTCACAGAGTTTGTCGATTGTGGTAATGGCAATCTGGTGGATTTCTCCAAGAGAAAGCTGTGGAATTTCTCTTCTCGAGGCGGTTATGGCTTTGTGGAGTTCAGGCTGGATCTCTTGAGGAAGAGATGCAATTTACACGTACTTTAGATTTGGATCATTATACCCATTAAGGGCATAATATAGTTTTGACATTCTTTTGAAATGGAAATCCAAATCTGACTTGTTTAGAGAACAACACTTCATGGCGAAATAACTCTGTTGGATCATCTTTTGGTAGAGAGTGCTGTCGCCTATGAACTCAAGGTGGAGTGCTAGCAATGCCATGGGAGCGGTTGCTTGCACATACTGGATCTGTCTGTATTCTCCCAATGATTGGAACGATTCTCGTAATGTTCCTGTGAATCGTGACACAAACTCCCTTAAGAAAGTAGGGAGATGAGGTTCTTTGATTCTTTGGAGATCGATCCATGCTGCAAAAGTTTGTAGCATTTCTTTCCTTTTTCCCACTGGAATATCATCAAAAGTGAACCATGGGCCATTTGCTGGTTTAGGTGGTCCGGAATCTGCTGGGTAAGATTCTGGAGGCGGTTCTTCCATTATTGGTTCATCATATTCTTGAGGAGGTTGATCTTGATGGAATCCAAAGTTTGGATCATCTGCCATAAAGATCTGAGAGATGTCTGCAACTTTATCTTCACTGGACTGGGAAAAGGATTCTTCTGAAGAAATTTCAGAATCATTGTGTTGGGAACTGGATCTTTCTGAAGAGGCTTCTGATTTAGAGTATTGAGAACTGGAATCATTTGAAAAGGCATCTTCATTTCTTGTAGGCTCTTCTTGGATATTAAGATCAGAAGGATTTCTAATCATCAATGTAGAAGAGGGTTCTCCAACTTTTTCTTTGTTTTTCTCCTTTGAAGAAGGAGAGGCTTTTGTTGGCTTAGGCCTTGGAGGAGGTGGCTCAAAAGGAATATCAGATACCATGAAAAATTGTTTTGAGTAATCAGGAGAAGATGGTGGGTCATAGAGAGAAGGTGTAATGGGTGTAGGAAGAAAGGGAAGTGTAGGAACGGAACTTCTCTTCCTGTCTTGCTCCATGTAAGCAAGATCCTTCTTGAGTTGTCTGATTTCTCTCTCTTTTTGGTCGAATTCTGGACCCATCCTTCTTAAGGAAATAAGCTGCCTGAGTTCTTTGTTAAGAAGCTCTATCCTGGCAACTACTCTCTTGTACATTTGATCAAGCTCCTGAGAGATTGTATTCACTTTCTGGTTGGTATCTTGGACATGAGATAAAACCTTATCAACCTTAGAATCAAGTTGGATTAAGGCTTTATTCTGAGCTCTGGCATTTGTGGTTTGCCAGTTCAAGACTTCTTCTCCCTGGGACAGAGAGGAAGTTGTTCCTCCATCAGGGTCGACTGTGGTAGTCTGGACATAAGGTCGGATTGCAACCTTATTTTTTGTGCTTCTTTCTGCAGGTGGAAAACTGGTGCCCAAACTGTGTATCATCATGCAAGGTTGGCATGGTAAGGATGGCGGTGGATTGCACTGTGGCAAATCCTGTCTGCAGCTTTTCTGCTTCTGTTGTTGCTGTTCTGCCTTTAAGATGGCTAACGCCTCATCATAGCAAGACAAGGGTCGTGTGGCTGTCGGTGGATCTGGATCTGGTTCTTTTGGTTTATAAGTTTTGCAAGGAAGACCTTTCTTTCTTGCTTTCCTTCGTCTTCTTCTCCGACTAGCTTCACTTTCATCATCGTCGTCGGAGTCTGATTCTTCATCGCAAGAACATCCAGGGTCACACATGGATGGGTCAGCATCCCATACGAAGTGGCCATCAACTTTGTCTGTGTAAGACTCCTTTCCATCGGGGAAGAAGGAGTTTACTGGAAGGTACCCTAGGATTGGGTACGTTTCTCTGCTTGTCGGTATCACTGGCTGAATCATCAGTTGTTTGAAGATTGGACTTGAAGAAGATGGAGTATCTTCTTGAGGTTGCTTGAAGATGGTTTTGGTTCTACCATCTGACAGTGTCTGGAATTCATAGGTTGTAGATCTGACAGGCTCATGAGTCTGTTGGAGTGACTCATAGTTTGTGATCCACTCTGTTGGCATTAACCTTTCCAGTTCCTTTCTGGGGATTTGTCTAGGAACCTGGACGATAGTTGGAGTATCGGATCCAGAGTTTGCTAGAATCATTAGAGCGTCTGGGGATCCAGATCCTTGAAGATCTAGACCATGGTTCTGCAACCTGTAGACAAGCTGGTGATGTAGAGTAGCTGTTACTGCTGTAGCTACTTGCTCTGCTCCAGTGATCTGGACTTGAACTTTCAAAGCATTGGGAAGATTGGCATCTCCCAAGGACATGGCGAAATTGGGGAAGTAAGTCAAGACTGCACTTCCGCTGTTGAGAGTGGTTACCACTGTCCTGATAACTGCATCCTCATACTTCAGGTATCTGGTATCCAGCAAGGCCAGTCTGGCTGTTACTGGAAGACCTTTTCGGACCATCACACGCCGGGAGCCCAGGTATCTCATGTATCGTATAGTGTAGAGAACTAATCTCAGTTTCACTTTATGAATCTTTTTCTGGGAATATATCTCTTGTAACACAACTGCCCTAACGGCCTCCTGCCTCGGCGGGACTTACTAGTTACTCCAAATATTCCCCATTACAGATTCAACAAGTTACTCAAGTTACTCACTTACACAGAGATACTAGGGACCGTAGCAATAGACCATTCCATGGAAATTATCTAATTTCTGATGTACAGGATCCTCATAAGAGGCAAGTACAGAGCATATTTTTAAGATAATTAGGAGTATATCATAGTAGACCCTTTGAGGGTATGGAAGAACTAGAAAGAAGGCTTTAAGCTAGAAAGGAAAACATCAGAGATAAGAAACTTGATTTTATTTCCAAACTCTTTACAAGGAACTCAAACTCTAATCCAGTCTGAGTAAAATGAAAACCGAAGCCTACCTTATATAGGCAAACTTTCGGATTCCAGACGCGGAATTGAAATCCAAATTATATGGCGGGTACACTTCTGGGCCCCATCGCCTCATATAATTGAGATTCTTTTTCTCCACTAAGTACAATAATGCACACTAGAGGCCAAAACATACTGGCCGACAAAGGAAAATGGTGCGCAGACCACTAACAAAAAGCAAGGGCTAAAAGTCAACTGGCCCTGACTCAGAAACCACTTTACAGCACGCGATAAAGCAGACCTAAACAATGGCCGACACGACATAAAGTAAAGATACAAAAGTCTTCATGGTAGGACCTACAAAGACTTTTAAGGCTGAAGATGACTTAAATGGCTGACAAAGAGATAAGATTCTCTTTATGTCACTTTCTTCTTTAGTCATTTTCATTATTTGCAGCAAGCTTCCTCAATACTCTTATCAGAGTGAATTCCATTCTTCATCAGGAGGATAACTAGCTCTTGGATCCCCGATCTCATTAGCAAAGATATGATGGATGCTTCTCATTTACATATCTTGGCAGTGCTCGACCCAAACATAAGTGGTCTGATTTTTGTCGAACAAGGCAAGATGTTCAGGGGTTTGTTCTCTGATAGATGTGCATTTCTGGATATTGTTAATCCCAAAAGAGAAGGGATTTATGTTGGAACTTTCAAAATCGAAATACACTGGTTTCTTATGACTCAAGAGCAAGTGTCTTTGGCATGGTTGGTGCTTCCCATTATGCTGCTGAGGGAAGTTGCTCAGGACTGAGATGAATACAGGCAATCCTCTTCGGAAAGATTGGATTGCTGCAATAGTAGTCGGTCCAAAGAACTCTGGTATTGGGAAGACTACTTTATCATGGTAGAATGGAAGGGAGATTCCTTTGATTAACCCGTTGTGGTAGAGATCTGCAATGAAATCCAAATCTTGAACCATATGGAGGTCAATGATAACCCTTAATGGTTCATTCTGTGGTTGAAAACACTTAAACCCTGTGGGAGTATGGACATTATCCATAATTTGATTGAGTGTTTCAACTTTCTTCTTGTGGAAGATGTACTCCTGTAATTCCATGATATTATCATAGAATTTTTTGTCAGAAATACTGAGAATTTTCTGTTGAAGCTCAGGAGGCAGACCTGTAAGGAAATTCTTTCTCTCAATGTTTGAGAAGAATAGTCTTTCCAAACGGTAACCAAAAAGAACTAATCTTTTTTCTTATTCCAACTTGAGAATCTTCCTTTGGAGAAGCTGGATCTTCAGATTTGCAAGATTAAGATCATTGGTCATGACATCTATTTGATGATGCCAGAGGTGAACAACAGAAGTGGTGATAGCTTTGAGCTTTTCACCAGAAGAGATAGTAGCGAAAGACTCCATTTTCTTTTTCTTGCTGGAAGGTTTGCTGTAATGTTTATCATAGCAAGTGACTTTTATAGGCGCCTTTGTCTGGAGAAAGTAATCACCTTTATCTGGAATCTTTAAAGGTGAAGGAGTCTGGCAGATTTGTTTCAAGTGCTTGACAGCTGCCGTCTATTCCTTACCCTAAGGAGGGGCTTTCTTTCTGAGCATCTTGGAAAGCTGACTCGTGTATCTGGAGCATTGTGGAAGGAAGTCCTTGATATAATTGACTATTCCAAGAAACTGTTGAATTTCTTTTGTAGTCAGATTATCATCTGGGAAACTGAGAAGTTCCTGTGCAATGTAAGGACCTGGCTTGTATTTTCCTTCTGAAAATTCCATTCCAAGAAACTTGATGGAGGATTGTCGAATGAGACTCTTTTTCTCTGAGAGCATGATTCCATACTCTTGGACAATTTCATGAAACTGAGAGAGGAGTGCCCTGTGAGATTTCTCATTTTCAGAGAAGAGGAGGATATCGTCAATGTAGACTAAGGCACTATGCAGGATGGGTTCAAAGATACGGGTCATGGCTTTTTGGAATAGTGATGGAGCGGTTTTGAGACCAAAAGGCATGACTGTCCATTGGTATTGGGCATTAGGTATACAGAAAGCAGTTTTATACCTATCTTTTGGATCAATACCGAGTTGCCAAAATCCTGCTTTGAGATCAAACTTAGAGAAGATTTGGGCTTGGGCCAAATGTGAGAAAAGCATTTGGGCCTGAGGTATTGGAAATTTGTCATCTGCAAGGAAATGATTGAGTGGCTTATAATCAATTACAAGCCTCTTTTTACCTCTGACTTGTTCAGCCCGTTTGTTGACATAGAATGCCTGGCACGCCCAATTTGATGTTTTGGATTCAATTAATCCAAGTTTCTGCAATTGAGAACATTCAGCTCTTGCTAGCTTTTCATCCTCAGGAGTCATTCCTAGATGTGTAGCTTTCGTAGGATTTATGTCTTCATTCTTTTTGAACGGAAGTTGAATGAAGAATTCAGAATTCTTCCACAAGGGATGTGGATGAGAGAATTCCGAATGAGATTCAGCACACCATCCTTTGAGTTTTGAGGCAAGATCATAGAATTCCTTGGATGCTTCTGTTAATGCATAGATCTTCTGGATTGTAGTATAAGGCTGGAAGTACCTCTTATACTTGATTCCATTGGGGAGAATGGTGAGCTTCTGAGCTCTGTGATAAAGATCAAACCCAATGAGAAGATCTTTTCCATGCAGCTTGCTTCCAATGACCTTCATCCAGATTATGCAATCTGGGAAGAATTGTATCCCTATAGGATATTTCGTGATCAGCGATGTTTTGAACTGTTGGCCATCTGCTGCTTGGAAGTACTCGTAGTGAGTTGTCCATGCTTCCTTTGGTAGGATGTCTGGATTCATCATGGACTTCATGGCTCCTGTATCCATAAATCCAATTGCTTTGATTGGTCTGTCATACTTCGAGGGAAGTATATGAATCTGGATATATGGAGACAGGATAATCTCTTGAGTGATGCATTCTGACTGAAGGATTGGTAGTACTTGATCATTGTCAGAATCAGAGGAGGATTGACCATCATCTGTAAATTCTTCTTGAATTGCGAAGATGGTGTCTTCTGTCTGCTCATCTTGTTCAGAGAACAAGGATTCAACCTCTGCATCGTTGAGATTGGCTTCTGTGCTTTGTTGAACATGAGAAACCATTCTGGCTGATTTCTCCCGGTTCTGAGGATAATTCTTAGCAAAATGTCCTTTCTTTTTGCAAACAAAGCATCGATCAGTCCGCCTGTTTCTGAAAGGTTTACGTCTGAAGAATCTGAGACGTTTTTTCTTTTTCCCCTTTCTCTCAGCAAGTCCTTTCTTTTGACTCTTTGGATGAGAACAATTGCATTCTTCTTTGGATTTGCATTTAATCTCAAGATGAGATTTCTTGCAAGCTTTCTTTAGGACTGATTTGTTCTTCATTAAGGACTTGAACATTGTTTGTTGCTCACAGAGTTTGTTGATTGTGGTAATGGCAATCTGGTGGATTTCTCCAAGAGAAAGCTGTGGAATTTCTCTTCTCGAGGCGGTTATGGCTCTGTGGAGTTCAGGCTGGATCTCTTGAGGAAGAGATGCAATGTACACGTGCTTTAGATTTGGATCATTATACCCATTAAGGGCATAATATAGTTCTGACATTCTTTTGAAATGGAAATCCAAATCTGACTTGTTTAGAGAACAACACTTCATGGCGAAATAACTCTGTTGGATCATCTTTTGGTAGAGAGTGTTGTCGCCTATGAACTCAAGGTGGAGTGCTAGCAATGCCATGGGAGCGGTTGCTTGCACATACTGGATCTGTCTGTATTCTCCCAATGATTGGAACCATTCTCGTAATGTTCCTGTGAATCGTGACACAAACTCCCTTAAGACAGTAGGGAGATGAAGTTCTTTGATTCTTTGGAGATCGATCCATGCTGCAAAAGTTTGTAGCCTTTCTTTCCTTTTTCCCACTGGAATATCATCAAAAGTGAACCATGGGCCATTTGCTGGTTTAGGTGGTCCAGAATCTGCTGGGTAAGATTCTGGAGGCGGTTCTTCCATTATTGGTTCATCATATTCTTGAAGAGGTTGATCTTGATGGAATCCAAAGTTTGGATCATCTGCCATAAAGATCTGAGAGATGTCTGCAACTTTATCTTCACTGGACTGGGAAAAGGATTCTTCTGAAGAGATTTCAGAATCATTGTGTTGGGAACTGGATCTTTCTGAATAGGCTTCTGATTCAGAGTATTGAGAACTGGAATCATTTGAAGAGGCATCTTCATTTCTTGTAGGCTCTTCTTGGATATTAAGATCAGAAGGATTTCTAATCATCAATGTAGAAGAGGGTTCCCCAACTTTTTCTTTGTTTTTCTCCTTTGAAGAAGGAGAGGCTTTTGTTGGCTTAGGCCTTGGAGGAGGTGGCTCAAAAGGAATATCAGATACCATGAAAAATTGTTTTGAGTAATCAGGAGAAGATGGTGGGTTATAGAGAGAAGGTGTAATGGGTGTTGGAAGAAAGGGAAGTGTAGGAATGGAACTTCTCTTCCTATCTTGCTCCATGTAAGCAAGATCCTTCTTGAGTTGTCTGATTTCTCTCTCTTTTTGGTCGAATTCTGGACCCATCCTTCTTAAGGAAATAAGCTGCCTGAGTTCTTTGTCAAGAAGCTCTATTCTGGCAACTACCCTTTTGTACATCTGATCAAGCTCCTGAGAGATTGTATTCACTTTCTGGTTGGTATCTTGGACATGAGATAAAACCTTATCAACCTTAGAATCAAGTTGGATTAAGGCTTTATTCTGAGCTCTGGCATTTGTGGTTTGCCAGTTCAAGACTTCATCTCCTTGGGATAGAGAGGAAGTTGTTCCTCCATCAGGGTTGACTGTGGTAGTCTGGACATAAGGTCGGATTGCAACCTTATTTTCTGTGCTTCTTTCTGCAGGTGGAAAACTGTTGCCCAAACTGTGTATCATCATGCAAGGTTGGCATGGTAAGGATGGCGGCGGATTGCACTGTGGCAAATCCTGTCTGCAGCTTTTCTGCTTCTGTTGTTGCTGTTCTGCCTTTAAGATGGCTAACGCCTCATCATAACAAGACAAGGGTTGTGCGACTGTCGGTGGATCTGGATCTGGTTCTTTTGATTTATAGGTCCTACAAGGAAGACCTTTCTTTCTTGCTTTCCTTCGTCTTCTTCTCCGACTAGCCTCACTTTCATCATCGTCGTCGGAGTCGGATTCTTCATCGCAAGAACATCCAGGGTCACACATGGATGGGTCAGCATCCCATACGAAGTGGCCATCAACTTTGTCTGTGTAAGACTCCTTTCCATCGGGGAAGAAGGAGTTTACTGGAAGGTACCCTAGGATTGGGTATGTTTCTCTGCTTGTCGGTATCACTGGCTGAATCATCAGCTCTTTGAAGATTGGACTTGACCACTAACAAAAAGCAAGGGCTAAAAGACAACTGGCCCTGACTCAGCAACCACTTTACAGCACGCGATAAAGCAGGCCTAAACAATGGCCGACACGACATAAAGTAAAGATACAAAAGTCTTCATGGTAGGACCTAACAAAGACTTTAATGGCTGAAGATGACATAAAGTTATTAAAGAGATAAGATTCTCTTTATGTCACTTTTCTTATAGTCATTTTCACCAATGCGTCGGATCGTGTATCACAGAGAATTCCATTCTTCATCAGGAGGGTGGCTAGTTCGTGGATCTCCAATCTCATTAGCAAAGATATGATGGATACTTCTTATGTACACATCTTGGCAGTGCTCTACCCAGACATGAGTGGTCTGAGTTTTGTCGAACAAAGCCATATGCTCTGGTGCATGCTCCTGTGCAGATATGCATCTTTTGATTTTATCAACTCCAAAAATGGTGGGATTGATATTTGAGCTTTCAAAATCAAAATACATTGGTTTCTTATGGCTTAGGAGCAAATGTCTTTGGCATGGCTGGTGCTTCCCATTATGCTGCTGTGGGAAGTTACTTAAGATGGAGATGAAAACAGGTAATCCTCTTCGGAAAGATTGGATTGCTGCAATAGTAGTCGGACCAAAGAACTCTGGTATTGGGAAGACTACTTTATCATGGTAGAATGGAAGGGAGATACCTTTGATTAACCCGTTGTGGTAGAGATCTGCAATGAAATCCATGTCGTGAACTATATGGAGGTCAAGGATAACCTTTAAAGGTTCATTCTGTGGTTGAAAACATTTGAACCCTGAAGGAATATGGATATTATCCATAATTTGGTGTATGGTTTCAACTCTCTTCTTCTGGAAGATGTACTCCTGTAATTCCATGATATTATCATAGAATTTTTGGTCAGAAATAATGAGAATTTTCTGTTGGAGCTCAGAAGGGAGACCTGCAAGGAAATTCTTTTTCTCAGAGTAGAGGAATAGTTTTTCCAAACGGTAACCAAAAAGAATTAATCTTTTTTCTTCTTCCAGCTTTTGGACCTTCTTTTGGAGAAGCTTGATCTTCAGATTTGCAAGGTCAAGGTCTTTGCTCATAAGATCAATCTGGTGCTGCAGGAGATGAACAGTTGAGGAGGTGATAGCTTTGAGCTTCTCACCAGAAGAGATAGTAGTGAATGACTCCATTTTTCTGTTTCTGAACTTTAGATTGGGATTCTTGTTGTTGAGTCCTGCAGAGATGGCTCCTTTTATAGCCATTCTTGGTTGAAACGATTTCTCACCTTTTTCAGGAATCTTTAAAGGTGGAGTGATTTGGCAGATTTGTTTTAAGTGCTTGACAGCTGCCGTCTGTTCCTTACCCCAAGGGGGGGCTTTCTTTCTGAGCATCTTGGAAAGCTGACTCGTGTATCTGGAGCATTGTGGAAGGAAGTCCTTGATATAATTGACTATTCCTAGAAACTGTTGAATTTCTTTTGTAGTCAGATTATCATCTGGGAAACTGAGAAGTTCCTATGCAATTTGAGGACCTGGCTTGTATTTTCCTTCTGAGAATTCCATTCCAAGAAACTTGATGGAGGATTGTCCAATGAGACTCTTTCTTTCTGAAAGCATGATTCCATACTCTTGGACAACTTCATGGAACTGAGAGAGGAGTGCCCTGTGAGATTTCTCATTTTCAGAGAAGAGGAGGATATCGTCAATGTAGACTAAGGCACTATGCAGGATGGGTTCAAAGATACGGGTCATGGCTTTTTGGAATAGTGATGGAGCGGTCTTGAGACCAAAAGGCATGACGGTCCATTGGTATTGGGCATTAGGTATGCAGAAAGCAGTTTTGTACCTATCTTTTGGATCAATACCGAGTTGCCAAAATCCTGCTTTGAGATCAAACTTAGAGAAGATTTGGGCTTGGCCCAAATGTGAGAAAAGCATTTGGGCCTGAGGTATTGGAAATTTGTCATCTGCAAGGAAATGATTGAGTGGCTTATAATCAATTACAAGCCTCTTTTTACCTCTGACTTGTTCAGCCCGTTTGTTGACATAGAATGCCTGGCACGCCCAATTTGATGTTGTGGATTCAATTAATCCAAGTTTCTGCAGTTGAGAACATTCAGCTCTTGCTAGCTTTTCATCCTCAGGAGTCATTCCTAGATGTGTAGCTTTCGTAGGATTTATGTCTTCATTCTTTTTGAACGGAAGTTGAATGAAGAATTCAGAATTCTTCCACAAGGGATGTGGATGAGAGAATTCCGAATGAGATTCAGCACAGCATCCTTTGAGTTTTGAGGCAAGATCATAGAATTCCTTGGATGCTTCTGTTAATGCATAGATCTTCTGGATTGTAGTATAAGGCTGGAAGTACCTCTTATACTTGATTCCATTGGGGAGAATGGTGAGCTTCTGAGCTCTGTGATAAAGATCAAACCCAATGAGAAGATCTTTTCCATGCAGCTTGCTTCCAATGACCTTCATCCAGATTATGCAATCTGGGAAGAATTGTATCCCTATAGGATATTTCGTGATCAGCGATGTTTTGAACTGTTGGCCATCTGCTGCTTGGAAGTACTCGTAGTGAGTTGTCCATGCTTCCTTTGGTAGGATGTCTGGATTCATCATGGACTTCATGGCTCCTGTATCCATAAATCCAATTGCTTTGATTGGTCTGTCATACTTCGAGGGAAGTATATGGATCTGGATATGTGGAGACGGGATAATCTCTTGAGTGATGCATTCTGACTGAAGGATTGGTAGTACTTGATCATTGTCAGAATCAGAGGAGGATTGACCATCATCTGTAAATTCTTCTTGAATTGCGAAGATGGTGTCTTCTGTCTGCTCATCTTGTTCAGAGAACAAGGATTCAACCTCTGCATCGTTGAGATTGGCTTATGTGCTTTGTTGAACATGAGAAACCATTCTGGCTGATTTCTCCCGGTTCTGAGGATAATTCTTAGCAAAATGTCCTTTCTTTTTGCAAACAAAGCATCGATCAGTCCGCCTGTTTCTGAAAGGTTTACGTCTGAAGAATCTGAGACATTTTTTCTTTTTCCCCTTTCTCTCAGCAAGTCCTTTCTTTTGACTCTTTGGATGAGAACAATTGCATTCTTCTTTGGATTTGCATTTAATCTCAAGATGAGATTTCTTGCAAGCTTTCTTTAGGACTGATTTGTTCTTCATTAAGGACTTGAACATTGTTTGTTGCTCACAGAGTTTGTCGATTGTGGTAATGGCAATCTGGTGGATTTCTCCAAGAGAAAGCTGTGGAATTTCTCTTCTCGAGACGGTTATGGCTCTGTGGAGTTCAGGCTGGATCTCTTGAGGAAGAGATGCAATGTACACGTGCTTTAGATTTGGATCATTATACCCATTAAGGGCATAATATAGTTCTGACATTCTTTTGAAATGGAAATCCAAATCTGACTTGTTTAGAGAACAACACTTCATGGCGAAATAACTCTGTTGGATCATCTTTTGGTAGAGAGTGCTGTCGCCTATGAACTCAAGGTGGAGTGCTAGCAATGCCATGGGAGCGGTTGCTTGCACATACTGGATCTGTTTGTATTCTCCCAATGATTAGAACCATTCTCGTAATGTTCCTGTGAATCGTGACACAAACTCCCTTAAGACAGTAGGGAGATGAGGTTCTTTGATTCTTTGGAGATCGATCCATGCTGCAAAAGTTTGTAGCCTTTCTTTCCTTTTTCCCACTGGAATATCATCAAAAGTGAACCATGGACCATTTGCTGGTTTAGGTGGTCCGGAATCTACTGGGTAAGATTCTGGAGGCGGTTCTTCCATTATTGGTTCATCATATTCTTGAGAAGGTTGATCTTGATGGAATCCAAAGTTTGGATCATCTGCCATAAAGATCTGAGAGATGTCTACAACTTTATCTTCACTGGACTGGGAAAAGGATTCTTCTGAAGAGATTTCAGAATCATTGTGTTGGGAATTGGATCTTTCTAAAGAGGCTTCTGATTCAGAGTATTGAGAACTGGAATCATTTGAAAAGGCATCTTCATTTCTTGTAGGCTCTTCTTCGATATTAAGATCAGAAGGATTTCTAATCATCAATGTAGAAGAGGGTTCCCCAACTTTTTCTTTGTTTTTCTCCTTTGAAGAAGGAGAGGCTTTTGTGGGCTTAGGCCTTGGAGGAGGTGGCTCAAAAGGAATATCAGATACCATAAAAAATTATTTTGAGTAATCAGGAGAAGATGGTGGGTCATAGAGAGAAGGTGTAATGGGTGTAGGAAGAAAGGGAAGTGTAGGAATGGAACTTCTCTTCCTATCTTGCTCCATGTAAGCATGATCCTTCTTGAGTTGTCTGATTTCTCTCTCTTTTTGGTCGAATTCTGGACCCATCCTTCTTAAGGAAATAAGCTGCTTGAGTTCTTTGTCAAGAAGCTCTATTCTGGCAACTACTCTTTTGTACATCTGATCAAGCTCCTGAGAGATTGTATTCACTTTCTGGTTGGTATCCTGAACATGGGATAAAACCTTATCAACTTTAGAATCAAGTTGGATTAAGGCTTTGTTCTGAGCTCTGGCATTTGTGGTTTGCCAGTTCAAGACTTCTTCTCCTTGGGATAGAGAGGAAGTTGTTCCTCTATCAGGGTCGACTGTGGTAGTCTGGACATAAGGTCGGATTGCAACCTTATATTCTGTGCTTCTTTCTGCAGGTGGAAAACTGGTGCCCAAACTGTGTATCATCATGCAAGGTTGGCATGGTAAGGATGGCGGTGGATTGCACTGTGGCAAATCCTGTCTGCAGCTTTTCTACTTCTGTTGTTGCTGTTCTGCCTTTAAGATGGCTAACGCCTCATCATAGCAAGACAAGGGTCGTGTGGCTGTCGGTGGATCTGGATCTGGTTCTTTTGGTTTATAAGTTTTGCAAGGAAGACCTTTCTTTCTTGCTTTCCTTCGTCTTCTTCTCCGACTAGCTTCACTTTCATCATCGTCGTCGGAGTCTGATTCTTCATCGCAAGAACATCCAGGGTCACACATGGATGGGTCAGCATCCCATACGAAGTGGCCATCAACTTTGTCTGTGTAAGACTCCTTTCCATCGGGGAAGAAGGAGTTTACTGGAAGGTACCCTAGGATTGGGTACGTTTCTCTGCTTGTCGGTATCACTGGCTGAATCATCAGTTGTTTGAAGATTGGACTTGAAGAAGATGGAGTATCTTCTTGAGGTTGCTTGAAGATGGTTTTGGTTCTACCATCTGACAGTGTCTGGAATTCGTAGGTTGTAGATCTGACAGGCTCATGAGTCTGTTGGAGTGACTCATAGTTTGTGATCCACTCTGTTGGCATTAACCTTTCCAGTTCCTTTCTGAGAATTTGTCTAGGAACCTGGACGATAGTGGGAGTATCGGATCCAGAGTTTGCTAGGATCATTAGAGCGTCTGGGGATCCAGATCCTTGAAGATCTAGACCATGGTTCTGCAACCTGTAGACAAGCTGGTGATGTAGAGTAGCTGTTACTGTTGTAGCTACTTGCTCTGCTCCAGTGATCTGGACTTGAACTTTCAAAGCATTGGGAAGATTGGCATCTCCCAAGGACATGGAGAAATTGGGGAAGTAAGTCAAGACTGCACTTCCGCTGTTGAGAGTGGTTACCACTGTCCCGATAACTGCATCCTCATATTTCAGGTATCTGGTATCCAGCAAGGCTAGTCTGGCTGTTACTGGAAGACCTTTTCTCCCCTGGTAAGAGAGAACAAGACGAACGGCTCCGAAGTGGAGGTGTGTGTATCCTTCCTGTCTCCAGGAAGATATGAACTCTGAAGGGATGGAGAGAGTAACGTACTGCTCTCGCTTGGAATATTGTAGATCACACTTATCCAGTTTGGAAGACTGGACAAACTCTTTTGTTTGTGAGGGACGGTTGGAGGAGATCAAAGATCTGATTCCTCTAAGAGAACCTCTTTTTCTGTAGATATTATAAGGACTAACTAAGGGTGGAACAGTTTGTTCTATAATAGCATTTTCAGGCATAGTGGAATATTCTACAAGGTTTTCTATTTTACTGGTTGAGTGACGAGGAAGGGAAAGAGAAGAGGAAACTGAAATCAACTGATCAGGAGATGTATCCATAGCTTGGAGGGTTTTCTAGCTCTTCTTCTACCAACTCGCCGGAATCTATCACGATATACTCACTTGATGCCAGGCGGTGCTCCTCCTGCCAATCCTCCAACAACAGGAGTTGCTGCTCCTCCCAACACTGTAGCAGCAGGTCCTTTCAAGAATGCTGTACAGATCCACCAAGAGATTGTGGAGACTCTTCAACAACAAAGGAGGAAAAGGGCTGAAGATGAAGAATTGGCTCGTAGTCACATCCTCAACACTCTCTCTGACAGGTTATATGATATGTACACAAACGTCAAATCACCTAGAGAGCTTTGGGAGGCGCTAGAATACAAGTATAAGGCTGAAGAAGAAGGTACTAACAAATACTTAGTATCTAAATACCTCGATTTCAAAATGGTTGATAATAAGCCAATCCTGGAGCAAGTGCATGAGCTCCAGGTAATTGTAAACAAAATACGGATGGTGAAAATTGTCCTTCCAGAAGCCTTCCAGGTAGGAGCTATAATTTCAAAGCTCCCTCCTGCCTGGAAAGATTATGCAAAGAGACTGATGCATAAATCTGAGGATATGTCCTTGGAACAAATTCAGAAACATCTGCGTATTGAAGAGGAGGCTCGGAAACGCGATGGTAAGAATTTTGTTCAAGGACAATCCAACGTGAATTATGTTGAGACTGGAAGTTCTAAAAAGAAGCCTTTCGGGGTTAAAAAGAATCAAGGACAATTTAAGAAATTCGGGCAGAAACCTAAACCTGCTCATAATGTTGCTAACAAAAGAAAAGGCAAGTGTCATGTTTGTGGAGAAACAGGACATTATGCGAGAGAATGCCCACAACGAAAGAGTGGATCCGGGGTTACAAACATGGTTGAGGAGAACCTAGTTACCATGGTGACTGATCTTAGCCTCGATGTGGCTATGATTTCTGAAATCAACATGGCAAGTGAACTTTCTGGATGGTGGTTAGATTCTGGAGCAACGGTTCACATTTGCAATGATCGAAGGCTTTTCAAGACCTTTGAAGAAGTTGTGGGGCAAGAGGTTCAGATGGGAAATAGCTCCAAAGCCGGTGTTGGAGGCAAGGGATCTGTCGAGCTCAGTTTTACCTCCGGGAAGAAATTAACTTTGATCAATGTCTTGTTTGTACCAGATGTTAGGAAAAGTTTAATTTCTGTTGATTTGTTAGATAAGAAAGGTTTTACGATTTCTGTTGAATCTGGCAAAGTCATCATCATGAAAAATGGTGAATTTGTTGGAAAAGGCTATGCTTGTAATGGGATGTATAAGATATCTATCAATAATATGAATTTCGTTTTTGCTTACATGATTTCTTCAGTTTCTTTATGGTATAGTCGATTAGGACATGTTAGCGCAAAGAACTTGAAAAATATGCATGCAATGGGATTAATTGATATTGGTAAAAACGAACTTGACAAGTGTGAAATATGTGCAAAATAAAAAATAGTAAGAAAACCTTTTCCAAGTGTTAAAAGAGAATCACAAATATTAGATTTAATTCATACTGATATTTGTGAGTTAAATGGAATTTTAACTAGAGGTGGTAAAAGGTATTTTATTACTTTTATTGATGATGCTAGTCGTTTTTGCTATGTGTATTTGTTAAGAACTAAAGATGAAGCTCTTAGTTCTTTTGTGAAATACAAATCAGAAGTAGAAACCCAACTTGAGAAGAAGATTAAGGTTCTACGTTATGATCGAGGCATGGAATATTGTTTGAATGCTTTTGATACACTTTGCGAAGAAAGTGGTATCATACATCAAACAACTGCCGGTTATACACCCCAGCAGAACGGTGTAGCTGAAAGGAAAAATCGTACCTTTCTGGATATGATAAATTGCATGTTAAATCATGCAAATTTACCTCACAACTTGTGGGGTGAAGCCCTTCTGTCTGCGTGCCATGTTCTAAATAGGATGCCTAGTACTGTTGTGAAGTCTAGTCCCTATGAAATATGGAAAGGCAGAAAACCCAACATAAGTTATTTCAAAGTGTGGGGGTGTGTAGCTTACTTTCGGGTTCCTGATCCTAAACGGACTAAGCTAGGGGCCAAAGCTATTAAAAGTGTATTCGTTGGATATGCTCTTAATAGCAAGGCCTATAGACTTCTTGATTTGGAGTCTAACGTGATAACTGAATCCAGGGACGTGGAATTCTTCGAAAGTACGTTTTCAAAAGATGTTGGAAACGAATCTGTGCCACCCCAAATTGAGCCTAGAGGTCCTATAAGGCCGGTTGTGGAAAACGATGTTCCTAAACAACAAATTGAGCCTAGAAGGAGTACTAGAGCAAGAAAAGAGAAAAGTTTGGATAAAGACTTTATCTCTTCTGATGCTTTATTATTCTTGGTGGAGGGGGACCAAGATAATAAAGTGGTAAGTGAAATACCGTTTGTATTTTCACTTGAGACGGATCCTAAAACATTTTCAGAAGCTATGGCTTCTCGAGATGCTTCCTTTTGGAAGGAAGCTGTAAACGATGAAATGGATTCGATCTTGGGTAATAATACTTGGGTATTAGCAGAGTTACCTCGTGGTTCTAAACCTATTGGGTGCAAGTGGGTATTTAGAAGAAAACGAAACACTGATGGCACTATATCAGCTTTTAAAGCTAGATTAGTTGCCAAAGGGTTTAGACAAGTAGAAGGGATTGACTACTTTGACACTTATGCACCGGTGGCTCGAGTTGCTTCCATTAGAATTCTTCTTGTCTTAGCCTCTCTTTACGATCTGTTTGTTCATCAAACGGATGTAAAGACAGCATTTTTAAATGGAAATTTAAAAGAAGAAATCTATATGGAACAACCTGAGGGTTTTGTATCACTGGGAACAGAAAACAAAGTGTGTAAGTTAGTCAAATCTCTGTATGGTCTAAAACAAGCACCAAAACAGTGGCACGAGAAGTTTGACACTGCTATCTTGAACTTCGGATTCAAGTATAACAGTGCTGATAGGTGCATTTATTCCAAAAGTACGGCTGACTATATGGTGATAGTCTGTCTATATGTCGATGATATGTTGATCATCGGGACTAATATGATTGGAGTAAACGAGACTAAAAAGTATCTATCCTCAGTCTTTAAGATGAAAGACTTAGGTGAAGTAGATACTATTTTAGGCATTAAAGTTAAAAAACTGTTGGTGTTGCGTGGCGGGCCCGAATCAGAGTGACGATACAACGGAATATTAAAAAAAATTCGTCATAACCTCGTTATCAAAATATTTCAAAAATATTTTAATAAAGCAGCGGAATAAATCGGGCAGCATAACTCTAATATATACAGGCATTGATAACATAATTTTAAATCATCTAGCATATGATCACAATATGCAAATATTAATTTGGGCAACACAACGGTATTACCGTACTGCAAAATTGGCTATCAACGGCACTTTTCAGCACCTCGATATCTTCTCGTGAAACCGGCAGAGCTTCCCCGCAATATCCCCGATTAAGAAATTGGAGTGTGGGCTCCGGCAGTATTTCCCTAAATACTTGAAAAAATATTTTTCTAGAAAAACTCTTTTTTCTAAAACCTGAAAATCCCTATTTTCGAATAATTAAGTGGATTATATATTAATTATATAACCACCTAATTAAGTATTAATTAATTCTTAAATAAGAATTAATTAAAAAAACAAGAGAAAGAGCCGAATGGTTTTGAATGCCTGCCAAAAATATTTCAAAAGGAATGCAGAAAAATTGAATTCAGCACAGCCTATTTATAGGCCAATTTGAGGGGTAAAAAGGTCAATTCGAAGGAAAGAGAGCTGCCGCGTGTCCTTAGCCGCCGGGTTCATCAAATCCGAGGACACTACGTCGTAGCACGTGTCGCCACGAGTCTAACAACGCGCGGCACGTGCCGAACGGGTCCGGCACGGGCCCACACGCGCCGCCCATGTGGCGGCTGTGTGTTGGCGCGCGTGAACCACACGCTGGCACGAGTAGGTGCCACGTGTCCGGTTCATCCGGTCCGACCGGCGGCCCGGCGGTTCAGACCGGTTCAGCTATGAACCGGTCGGTTCAATCCTGGTCCAGCTCTGGGCGACGTGGCACGCTGTGATTCTGCCACGTGTCAGGGTCGGTTCTAACCGAACCCGGCCCTACCCGGTGACCCGAACCGATGACCCGCCTCCACGACCCATTGACTTTTCAGTCAACACAATCTGGGCCGTTCTTTCTCGCTGACGTGGCACAATCCGGGCCGTCCACGCGGCATGCCATGTGGCGCCCACACGTCACCTGCCACGTCAGCATTTCGCCACGTCATCAAAAAACCTTTTTTTTTTTTTTTTCCCGAAAAAATTTATTTTCTCCAAAATAAAATTTTGTGCATTTCCAACTCTTTGGAATTTTATTTATTTTCTCAAAATAAATTACTTGGCTATTTTCAAACACTTTGAAAAATCATTTCTCTCTCTCCTTTTAATATTTTCTCTTTGATCTTCATTGGGGCTTGCGGGGGGACCTGCAGGACTAATTAATCTTAGCTCCAAACGGGTCAATCTATTATCATCCCATGATAATAATTGATTACCGTTTAACAATATTTAATTCCACTAAATAAATATTGTTGAACTCTAAAATTAATTAAATTATTCACGAATTTCTCGATCTAGAATAATTTTACATTTTACTCCTCTGTACAGATATCCATGAAAAGTAAATCAATACTACTATCATTTATTTTTCACTTCCAATCTGAAATTTCTTGATTCGCCTTAGGTTCAAATTCCCTGTATGTGAAACACATTCAACATACAACTTCGGTGACGCACACACGAAGTACTTTGGCCAAAGTTTTAATTCGAACCTTTTGCAAATCTATTTCAGGGATATCTTTAAACCTTCCAGCAAGGCTACAGATTCCTTGATCAATATTTCTCTCTAGCACATTTCATGCAATCACCGAACGTACAAAGTATTTTGGCCACCCGTTACCGAGACCTCACTTCTGAGTACATCACAGTGATTAACACTACATGCCTAAAGTAGAAACACTGCCAGGATTAAGAGTCTAATGCTTCCGAGGTTTTATTCATTTTAGATAGCAGTATAAAATGAACAATCTCAGTGGTCCAGTTCGATGTTTCCAATCTCGTTGAAAGTCATCAATGTGTTATAATTGGAGACTCCATTTCCCTATGACGAAAGACTAATCATCTTATATAACACATTATAGTCTTGATAAGAACATCTTCTTATCATACTGACTAGAACTTTAATGACACGTGACTTCTGGTATTTAAAATCTTTTCCTATGAAACACATTTCATATAAAAATACCATCACACGTCATTAATTATTAAATTTGTAAAATACTCATAACTTGCTTTAATTTCAGTTTTATTAATCCAAAATATTTACAATATAATTGGATTTTCAGGGCATTAATCCCAACAAAAACATAGTGGGGGTTTTTCACTAAACCAATCTCACTATATCGAGAAAGTTCTGACTAAGTTTAAACACCTCGAGATCAAGGAGGTGAATACTCCGTTTGACAACGGACTGAAACTTAAAGAAAATACTGGTAGAGCTATTGCACAACTTGAGTATGCAAGTGCTATTGGTAGCCTTATGTACGCAATGCATTGCACTAGACCAGATATGTCTTTTGCAGTTTCAAAACTTAGCAGATACACGAGTAGTCCCAATGCTGATCATTGGAAAGCTATTAGTAGGGTACTTGGGTACCTTAAGAGAACTATTAGCTTTGGTATGTTCTATAACAAGTTCCCTAGTGTGTTGGAAGGGTACTCAGACGCGAGTTGGATAACTAGCGTGGGAGATAACAAATCCACAATTGGGTGAGTTTCTCTCACTCTACCATAGAATCTGAGTTTATAGCTTTAGCACAAGCTGGACAAGAGGCTGATTGGATAAGAAATATGTTGTTAGACATAGATCTTTGGCCAAATCCAATGCCTCCAATTTCATTGTACTGTGACAGCGAAGCAACGCTTACAAAAGCGTACATCGGTACCTACAATGGTAAGTCTAGACATATTGGTCTTAGACATGCATTTGTGAGACAATTGATACAAGATGGTATCATAACAATTGTCTATGTGAGGTCAAATAAGAATTTGGCTGATCCTTTTACTAAGCCTCTGACGAGAGACTTAGCAGCTACAACTACTAGAGATATGGGACTTAAACCACCCGAACCATAAAGTGATGGTAACCCTACCTATAATCTAGGTTTCCCCTGAT
This sequence comes from Lantana camara, assembly GCA_037501455.1. Lineage (NCBI taxonomy): Eukaryota > Viridiplantae > Streptophyta > Magnoliopsida > Lamiales > Verbenaceae > Lantana > Lantana camara. The sequence goes on along the minus strand of CM074855.1, from coordinate 18,694,490 downwards.
TATAGGTTCAAAGGGAAAAACAAGTCACGAGTTGGTTAGAGCTATCAAGTGGTCTCATATGTAGTAGAAGATAGCTTAGTGAGTTGCAAAGTAACAAGGATGAGCTATGCTCTTAACAAAATGCTGCACTATTTGCAACAAGTGCTAGAGAAACATTTTGCCTATGTGAATTAGAAGTGAAGCCGCCTCTTATAGAGAGTCGTGGTTTACTCTCTTAGAGGTTCATGAAACGGGATATGGCGTATGGCTTTATAAGCGCCGAGCAGTGAAGTGCTTGCTGTGTGAGAAAGAACACGTGTGTGTGATAACTCCGGTTGCATCACAAAGGAGTTGAGGTTCAATCTACGGACACCGTCAACTTCGATGCAGTTTTGAGCTATTTACACTAAGGGAAGGTTCAATGTTCGTCACACCTTCTTTTAAGCACATGATCTTTGACACAATTGTTCAGAGACTTGTTTGGTAAAAGAGCAGTTTTCCAAACAAGTGGGGGATTGTTGAATATATATGCCCTATAGATGTATAAATAATTAGTTGTTGGAGAATTAATTATTGAGCACATCTAATAAACAAAGGCATATAAAAGGTTGTTTGGAAAACTGTGTCCCACATTGGAAAAGTAACATACTGAAGACAACTTTATATATTAATATGTTGTGTATGTTATTAAATTGTGGAACTCAAGAGAGGACTAATGGGCTCACATGCGGTGCGGTGCACCGCACCGCCCGCGCACGGGACCGGGACCGGGACCGTGGCCTTGGGCTTGGGCTTGGGCGATTGTGGCGTTTTGATGGCGTACTGCGCATCGTCGCAAGGAGCCTCGCCTCCGAGCCCAGAGCCTATCTTTTTGGGCCAAATTCATTCGGAATGAACCCTAAATTAGCCCAACAATCTGAATTAGACTGTTGAGTGGCCAATTGAAACTGAAAAGTCAAGAGAATTGAAGCCACAAATAAATTCAGGGGCTAGTAACAGCCCATTGATGGGGTATGCCATGAAAATTGGGGAAGTCTCGATCACTACGGCAGAGATGACGAGATTAAGAGAGGACCTAAAAATTGCTTGGGAAAGGAGATACCACAAGATTGAAATCGAATGCAACTCGAAAGCGATATTGAACTCGTGAAACAATTGAGGTGAAGGATCATCCCCCTTGAACTTATTATTGCGGGTTGTCGTAGATGCTTTGGCCAAGATGGGCCAAGAGAAGAACGAGGAGAGAGTCATTTAATTTGGGATAGCCAATCGAAGGGCATAGACCGCGAGATGAAGATTATCCGTAATTAGTTCTAGTAAATTTTTGTTGCAATATAAAATTAAGAATAAATTGGAAATTTAATTTATTTATATGTCAGTCAACCTCGTAAAATAATTATTAAATTATGAATCTTGACGTGGATCCAAACACATTTAATGCATTAAACTCGTATTGTGCCATCCTGCAAATTGTTGATCAAGAATAATTTAAAGATCGAAGTGGGCCAATTGATACCCTACTTAACCAATGCATTTGATCAAATTTATAATTTTAATTGCATTAAGTCATTATGAGTCTAATTATCAACTGGAAAAGACAAATAAATCAAATCTTCAAAAAATTATTAGTATCCATATCGGGCCATGAGAGACTGAAGAAAGTTGAAAGCCCTTGAAAATGACTATCACTATTTTTTTGGGTCAGATAACGGTGCAACACGAGGACTTCTCCCACGCATGCTTAACTTCGGAGTTCTGATGGGATTCGATGCATTAGTACTGGTATGATCGCACCCGAAAATGACTATCACTATTTTCCTTTCTTTTATGTTTCATATTTATTATTAATTACTTCTTTTTTCTTTCTACATGTGTTAGAAAGATATATTTAATTTGTATTAATAAATAAATGAATATCTTATTGTTTTAAGTGATGTTATCTGAAAATGGTTTGAGAGAGAATTGGATGGATAAATTGTTGGATTAATGATATAGGATTATCTGAGGCTATTCAAATCGGCGTAGGTCAGATAAATGGTTTTCCCATCGCAATGGGGTTTATGGATTTTCGGTTTATAGGGGTAGTATGGGTTGTATAGTGGGGGAGAAAATCACCCGTTTAATTGAGTAAGCTACCAATCAATTTTTTGTTTTGGCCAATCAAACCAATTCACTTAATTCTATAGGGTTGAATAAAAATTTGATTATCCTTTTGATAGAATTGTTGTGCTTAGTGTGTGACTCTTCCAATATGTTAACACAAGAAAAAAACAGATATATGTATGATTTGATTATGAATTTTCTCACAATACACTCTAACATTCAAGTCAAATAACTATAACAAAATATTGAACGAGAGGTGATTTACGTAAGAATAAAATTAAGATAACAATCATGAAAAATAAACATCATTTTAGAAAGAGAACAAGTTGATTATATCTAATCCTCCTTGATAAGGGGCATTCTATTTGCGTAACGTTCCCCGGGATTTCATCTATTTGAAGAGATCTTAAGTACGTACATGTTATATTAAATAGTTTTATGTTCATATCGTATGATTATAACGGAAGTGATAAGTTATGGTCACGAATGAATTCTAAAATTATAACCTTGAAAATATTTTGTTGGGATGCTTGCTTTCATGTTTAATTCAATTCCTAATTGGCTGGAAAATGTCTGCCTCACTATGCCACATTCCCACCACATATATTGTGCATAAAAATTCAAAACTAATTATGAACTTCATATTTTCATAGCTTCATTTATGTCTTCCTAATCTATTCGCAATTGTGGTCCTTGGTTTACTCATTTTTCCTTTTTCATGGACAAAACATTGGGTAGTTTAATTAATATTCTAGCCATATATAACTAACACAATCACATTTCTGTAATAGAGTAATGTTTCAAATAATAGATATGGTAGAGGAAATTTCGGTAGAGCCTAATATAATACGCTTAGTTTTTTCTTCTTTTTCCCCTCTTTTAAATTTATTTCTCATTTATGTTTATTATGAGTTTCCATGGATCCCATCATAGAAAATTCGTGTTCAAATCCGATTCGGTCGAATCTAACCAATCAAAAGGGTAAATTTGTTATATCTTTCATTTGATTTATCATTTTTCTTAAATTTTTCACAAATCATACGGTAAATATGAAATACTCACTTCTTTGTTATACTGATTTGATCAAGTTAGACTCGAATAAGAATTAGTTCATCAATAATTACCACGTAGTTAAAACACCTAAATACAAGACTATTAAATTAAAGTAATATCATATTGGAAAACTATGCCATTCAGTTTAAAAGTGAGTGAATATGGGTTATGAAATAATTGGAATTTCTTGATTTGTGAACCACCAATAATTGGGGTTGACCCGACACTCGAAGCACTCTCGTCCATGTCTCCATGACCCCCCTTGAGGTCCTCATTTCTTAATTATAACAAAAGAAAAGAAAAGGAGGAAATATAATTGCACTTTACAACCAAAAAAGAAAATATATTTCCAAATTGGAAGAAAATAGATTTGTTATACAGTTATAGTAGCTAATAATAGGGTATGCGTGAAATAAAAATAATATATTGTTAGTAAGTCAAGATTTTATGTAAATTTTTATATGTTTTCAAATTATACGTATTTGGACGTCTATGAGGCTTAATTGATGCGTATATTATGAAGCAACTCTCTTCTTTTCTTTTTCTGTTTTTTTTTTTCTTGTGTCCTTTTGGTTTAATCAAGATCCCGTTTATACAGAGCGAAATTCTATTAAGATTCTATTATCTTTATTACTGTTTAGTGCGGTAAGTAACTCAAATCTTTATCCTTTATTCTTTATTCTACGCGATCTTTCTTGTTTGTTCTTATCGTGTCGCGCAAGTATCACTATTTTATTGTTTTTTTTGGTTGTGCTCAGGACTATCATGGTATTCAGCGAATACCCAAATTTTTTTGTTTCTCAATATTTGTTAAACTGGCCACGTGGCAGGAGGGTGGGAGACAATCATTAAACAAGTAGTTTTTGTTAAATAAGAGGAATTATGTAGTGAATAAATAAGTAAATGATGCATCAAAATGAAAAATAGGTATTATTATTATTTTTTGGTTCAACTTAGTTCATCTAATTATTTATGGAAGACAAAAACTATACTTATAAAACATAGAGCAATTAAATATAGATATTCTAGAACCTCAATAATGATATATAGAGTCTAGTACCATGGCCATGGCCAGGGGCCCTATAAAAGCTGGATTTGTTGATTTTTTGCTTTGGAAATAAATACCAAAATGATTCATCAAAATTATGTAAAATGCAGCCATTTTATTCTACGTCACTCTCGATGCAAAAGCATAAAAATATTGATAATTTAACGTCGGTTTATTCTTCTTAAAATAAACCATAATTAGGAGGGTTGCGATAAAACAGATTTAAGAGAACTGCGACAATGCAAATTTGAGAGGATGTCCGGGAGTCGATCTGACCTTTTTATTAATTCGCCATCACAATTTATCTTTTAGGTTGTTCTTTTTTAGTATTCCTTATCATTTTTTTATTTTGTTTTTTTGTCTCTCGTATGAAGTTAAGTCTATTTCTTAGAATTTAGTATAGTCTTCCCTATCGAGGAGAAGTAGAGCCTCTTTTTATTCAGTATATATAAGGCTAATTATTTAGATTATTTCCATTTACTTATTAAGAAAAAAAACGCAACTTCGGTTTGCATAAGATTTTCTAAACTTTCGATTTATACCCAATCACTTCGGTATAATTTATAATAATATTTGTTGTGAAAAAAAAATAAATCCTAATTTAAATCTCAAAATCACTTTAAAGTCAAAACAATAATTAAAAATAAAAAAAAGGAATTAAAAATATCATGTGTGACCATCACTAATGAAACATCAGTAAACCTAATTAAGCCTTTTGTTTTATTATTATAATCTCCCTCTTCCCTCCAGCTAATCAATCAAAAGAGATGTCCTCATCGAGGCCTTCTTTGCTTTTTGGCAGTTTTGAGATCCAACAAATGCTTTTACAATAAATAATTTGTTTAACTATTTTTGTCATTTTTCCCCCACAATAAACACAGTGATCTCACATATTTGTTGTGTTACATATCACATTTATTTCATTATAACCTATATATTATTACCAATGCAATAATTCATTCATTTGAAATAATACGTTTATCATCGATTGTATTGATTAATCTTCTTGTAGGCACCTGCCGTAACAAAACAGTTGCATACGAGACCTAAAATTTGAAATTATTTTGTACGTAAAATTGAGATTCGAACCCTGATAATAATTTATTAAAAGAAATGTTTAAAGGGTATATTTAGAGAGATATATGTAAATAAATAAAAATGTGCATGGTCACACTTCCTTATCTCTTCTCTTCTTGTCCTTCTTTTGTCTCTTCTCTAATCATTTAGCTCCACTTAAACTTGAGAGCTAAAATTCCCATTACTGCCCAACAAACTTCTTCTCCTTTATGTTTGAAACCTGTGATGTTTCCAGAAATCTGAGGTTTTCTTCAAACTCTTTTGCTGTTTGGCTCTTTTAGCCATTTGCAGGAGTTCTTGTTGATTGAAATTTGAAACACTTTTTTGGGATTCTCCCAGATATATTGAAGCTGTAATTGGTGTAAATTCCAGAGAATTGAATACAGATAAAGAAGCTAGCTGCTTCTGCTGCATGCCTCTTCATCACAGTTTCAGGTAATTGAATTTGAATTTCTATCTTTTCTGTACAATAAGTCTTCCCTGCATGTCTCTCTCTCTCTCTCTGTAGAGATATAGTGAGAGAGGGTTCTGTTGCTGATAATATGCATATGTTTGGTGTATCTCTATGTTTCTGCAAACATAATACTGGTTCTTGTGTTCAAACTCTACTTTAGCAGATAATTAATCCTTAATCACAAGTTATATGCGTAAAACTTAATAGTTGTTTGATCAGTATTAATGTTTTCGACTGGTTTAAGGTTCTAAACTTTGTTCCTGGTGCAGAAAAACTGAAAAAATATAAGTTACAGTACCTTCTCCATTTGAGTTGCTTGAAAGATAGAGACATGTCTTGCTTTCTAATCTTGAAATAATTTCAAATTGACATCTTAACTTAGTTTAGCTTTTGAAGCAACAAATAATTTGATGGTTAAGTTCTTGCTCCTACGAGCACAGATCGATGGTGGGCTCTAGGTACTCGAAAATATAATTAGAGATGCACCTACGAACAAACAGATAGATCACGGGCTCTCAGTAACGAAAAAGTACAAATTTTTAGGTTCTCGCACCTACGAATACATCGATCGAGATCTGAGTACTCTGGAAATATAATTGGAGAATTAAGTAATATAAATTCTTTTTCTTAAAAATGGGTATTTCTGCAGTTTGAGCCAGAGATGTTTGTTTAAGAATTAAGAACATTCTATTGTTAAAAAAAGTTGCTTAAACAAAGTTTATATTATTAATTTGTGCAGAAAAATGGTACCTTTAAAGTTAATTGCATTGTCAGACAGATGTACTATGGAAATTAAATAATATTTATTTGTGACAATAGAATAATATTTCAAATTTCTTTATTTTGACTTCACTTATTTGGTGCAGAGTCTATGTCTGCTACTGTTTGTATTGAGCTACACCTGTAATTCACCACAGAGAAATGGCCACCCATCCATGTCAATTATAGAGATCCTCCCTGGATTTGGCCCCCTTTGTGAAAAGACCCGTTTACCCCTCCCACCACTTGCAAAATGGGGGCACAATTAAACTCACTTTCCCTCCAAATTGTAACCGTTTTCCTGATTTTCTTGTCTTTCTCCCAATCATCCATTTCCCTGGAAACAGAAACACAGGCCCTGTTGGAGTTCAAGAAACATCTCATTGATCCATTGAACCATCTGGAATCCTGGAAAGTTTCCATGCCCGACTCGCCGTGCCGGTTTGATGGGGTTACCTGTGATAAAGAAACTGGTTTGGTGACTGAAATTTCACTTGAAGGTAAAAACCTGTCAGGGATTCTATCGCCGGCGCTTTCGGAGCTGAAAAACCTCACTTCTTTAGTATTTCCGTCGAATCAGATATCAGGGATTCTTCCAGGTGAAATCAGCAAATGCTTAAACCTGAAAATCCTGAATGTGTCTGATAACTACATGAATGGAAGCGTTCCTGATCTTTCCAGCCTGAAAAACCTGGAGAGTCTTGATCTATCTGATAATTATTTCTCGGGGCGGTTTCCGAATTGGGTTGGAAACCTGACAGGTTTAGTGTCTTTAGGACTCGGGGATAATGTGTGGGACGAGGGCGAAATCCCTGATACCATTGGTAACTTGAAGAAACTGTACTGGCTGTATTTAGCTGATTCCAGTTTGATAGGCCAGATTCCTGAGTCCATCTTCGGATTGGAGAGATTAGGTACCTTGGACATGTGCAAGAACAAAATTTCAGGCGATTTCCCAACGTCCATCACGAAATTGAGTAAGCTGTTCAAGATTGAGCTGTATACGAACAATTTCACTGGTGAACTCCCGAAAGGGATTGGAGATTTGACCCTTCTGGAGGAGTTCGATGTGTCTGCAAATCAAATGCACGGGGTAATCCCTCAAGAGATGGGTAATCTAAAGAAATTAACTGTTTTTCACTTGTTCAATAACAATTTCTCCGGAGAAATCCCAGCTGGATTTGGTGAAATGCAGCATCTCATTGCCTTTTCTATTTATAGAAACAGTTTTACGGGCGAATTGCCTCAGAATCTTGGCTGGTTTTCGCCCCTGAATAGTGTTGACATATCTGAGAATAAGTTCTCCGGTGCATTTCCAAAGTATCTGTGCCAAAATGGTAATCTGCAAAACTTGCTTGCTTTGGAGAACAACTTCTCTGGGGTGTTTCCAGATAACTATGGTGAATGTAAGCCTCTTCAGAGATTGAGGATCAACAAGAACTGGCTCGAAGGGACGATAGCGGAGGGGGTGTGGGCCCTACCTAATGTCCAGGTTATGGATTTTAGTGACAATGATTTCAGTGGAGGAATATCACCAAGAATTGGTGACTCATTGCAATTGAATGAGTTAATGCTGTCAAACAACAGGTTTTCAGGAGGAGTTCCTAACGAAATAGGCCGGCTTAGGCTCCTTGAGAGGATTTATTTGGATAATAATCACTTTTCAGGGAAAATTCCATCGGAGATCGGTGAATTAAAGCAGATTTCATCGCTGCATTTGGAAGAAAACTCGTTTACTGATTCGATACCATGGGAATTGGCAAACTGTCCTAGGCTGGTGGACTTAAGTCTTGCTTCAAATTCTCTCAGTGGAGAAATTCCCAATAGTTTCTCCAAAATGCTTGCGTTGAACTCTTTGAATCTTTCAAGAAACAGGCTCGTCGGCCCCATTCCAACAGGGTTCGTAAAGCTGAAACTTTCATCTGTCGATCTTTCGAATAATTACCTCTCAGGGCTGGTCCCATCTTATTTTCTCACAGTGGCGGGAAATAAGGCGCTTCTTGGTAACAAGGGCCTCTGCATTAGTGATCATGACAATGAAAGGTTCGCAAACTCGGGGTTGGGCCCATGCGGCGGGCAAAATGGCCACCGAAGTAAAATACTCGTGCTCTGCATCATATTGGTAGTTCTAGTTGTTTTGCTAGCTGGTTTGGTGCTAGTGAGCTATAAGAACTTCAAGAGAAGTGAATTCACGGACCCTGATCTTGGCGACAGGAAGGGCATTAATCAGGACTGGAAAGTCGAGAGCTTCCAACAAGTTGAGTTCGACGTTGATGAAATATGCGACTTAGAAGATGATAACTTGATTGGAATGGGAAGCACGGGAAAAGTTTACAGGCTCGATTTGAAGAAAGGGTGTGGGACCATTGCTGTTAAGCAGCTTTGGAAGGGAAATGGGGTGAAGCTGATGGGAGCAGAAATGGAGATTCTCGGAAAAGTTAGGCATAGGAATATACTGAAACTGTATGCTTGTTTAATGAAGGGGGGTTCGAATTTCTTGGTTTTCGAGTATATGGTTAACGGGAATCTATTTCAGGCACTTCATAGGGAAGTTAAGGGCGGGAGGGCGGAGTTGGATTGGTGTCAAAGGTATCGGATTGCAGTTGGCGCTGCGAAAGGGCTTGCTTATTTGCATCACGATTGCTGGCCCGCTGTTATTCATAGGGATATCAAGTCGACGAATATATTGCTCGATGAGGACTATGAAGCTAAGATTGCTGATTTCGGTGTTGCTAAGGTGGCTGATCAAGTTTCTCCGAGAGGATCGGAGGTGAGTTGCTTTGCCGGCACTCATGGATACATTGCTCCCGGTTAGTTCTACAGAAACCAATCTTGTTTGCTTGTCTTTGCATTCATATTTTACCTGAAAAATAAAATGGTGGTCCGTCTCATTTTAATGAAAAGCAACCCCTGGCGCCTAAATTAAATTAGGGGTAATTACACTGACATACCCTATGGTTTTGGCCTAATTACACAAACTATCCCTATAAAAGAACTTTACATTACATCTAGAATCTAGATCAATGAAGTTTGATTACATCTTTAAGTTATTATGAATATCCTATTTTCTGTGATCAGTTTATGACTTTAATATCATGCATTACCCAAATTCTCAGGGCATGGTAGGGGATCTTTTTGTAATATTTCAAACTTCTGGAAAATTTTGTGTATTTGGGTCGAGCCTCGGGGTGTGTAGTATAATATCCCAATAAATCAGGCAATCATCTTCATTCTTACATTATTTGACACAATTACATACTTATTTTCGATATGTGGATCTAAACATTTGATCACAATAGGAACATGCAATGTATTATACTGATTCTTGTTTCTTTATGCAGAAATGGCGTATACGCTCGTGATCACTGAAAAAAGCGACGTATATAGCTTCGGAGTCGTGTTGTTGGAGTTGGTCACCGGCAAAAAACCGATAGAGGAGGAATACGGAGATGGGAAGGATGTAGTGTACTGGGTGTCAACTCATCTCAACAACAGAGAAAACGTGCTGAAAGTCCTCGATCAAAGGGTGATTTCCGACTCAGTTGAAGATGACATGATAAAAGTGCTGAAAATCGCAACGCTCTGCACTTCCAAGCTGCCAAATTTGAGGCCGAGCATGAAAGAAGTTGTCAAGATGCTTATCGACGCTGAGCCCTGCGCCTTTAGGTCACCGGATAATTTGGAGAAAAATGACAAGTCTTATCTTTAACCTCGGTCCTTTCTCTTGTGACGCTGGATTTTGATTCGAATTTATGTAGATAGTAGCTCGACGATGCTGCCGTTGATCGCTATAGGTGTGTCATTGCTTGATACGATGTTTTTCCAGTTTAAAAAATGTAATAGTTGATTACTTTAGTGCATTTTCACATGGAAATAAGTGTTCCTTAGTGAATTACAAGAATTATTTTGTATAACATTTGTTAAGGACTAAGGACCATATAGGAGCTTCTTCCATATGATGGTCATGGGACAAGAAATTGAAGTTCATCATACTTCCTCATATATATAATTGAAGTTATTTTGAAGAAATGAAGCTAGATTAGAACATCCAAACAGTACCGTGTGTAAATCTGGAGTGTTGATGATTTCTTAACTTTAGTTACATTTATATATGTATTTTCAGTAGCTGAGGTCAATGAAAATCGACTGCTTGTGACCTCGTGAGTATTATGAACCGACCCCTAGTTTCGGGGTCCTAACTCCGCCAATGAATGTGGAAGAAGATTTTCTTGCTCTCCAATTTCTTTTTCTCTCCTAATATATGAAGTTTCGTAGGAATATTCAGTGGACGTCAAGCAAAGATACATCCAGTTACCAATCGGAAAAGGAAATCCATTTTTCCCCCCCTTTTGTGGACAAAATTAATGCAACACAACAGAAACAAATAAAGGAATTGGACTTGTAAATTCAATTCACACTATACATTCAATATTCTATTCCTCAACTGATTAGCTTTGCTACCGTTATAAAAACCTACTATTCACCGATATATACGTAGCAACAAGAACACGACACAATACATATACGGTGATATAGAAGGAGTGTCGGATACGATATCCGATATAATATAATATGATAAAATGATATTTTTAAGAGTATCCCCGTGTGAAGGATAAAAACTATAATTTTTCCCATTTATTAGGTACACTAATTATTCAACTTTTTAGGGTCTTGCAGTAGTTGAATAGTGTAGACTTTCATAACGAAAGCTAATGGTTTAAGCTTTAACAAATGTGTGGTTGATTTGCTGATTAATGAATTTGTCACACATTGAAAAAAATAATGCAGCAACACCTTTTAGTGTAAAGACATATGGAAGTTGGAACGTGTGATTGGGGTGGTGAAACGATAATCAAAATGATTGGCTATCTCAAGTCTAACCTTTCTCCACATGGGTTATTTCGTCAAATCTCACTTCAAATTTGGCTCGAACGAACCTAATTAATTATATAATAAATGTCTCAAAATCTACATAAATTACATGATACGTTACAATTCCTCACCGCTTGTTATACTAATATGTCGAACTAAGCTCAGATAGAATTAACATATTGTTTCTTTTGAAGCTCGTTGTATAATACATTACAACAGGTTGTTTACATATGCAACTCCCGCAAGATTAAATAATTACAACTCGTATCCTCTTAAATGAAAAGATTATACGATCTATCCCTCTAAGTTTGAAAAATTACAAATGAACCCTTTCTAATTGGATTCTTTGCAAAATTATTCTTGAATTGATTATATCTCACTACTAATTAGTTCTTCACCCCCTAATTGGCGAAAAAAAATCACCATGAATATTAATTTATGAACGAATCATGTGTTGGTCTTCCAAAAAACTTCATAAATTACTTGTCTGTCAATTGAGAATGATGTGTGGGTTGTCGTGAGGTACTAATCAGTCAATTCAAAAAAACTTTTGTGGAAAATCATTTGGAAGGTAAGATATGTAATATTTTTATCTAAAAGGAGTATGAATTGTAATTATCTAATCTCAGACACTCTATACCAAAATAAAAAAAAAAAAAAAATCTCATCACATTTGTAAATTTATCAAAATCGGGGCATCAAATATGTATGGACATGATCTTTGTTTACATAACATACATTTCTTCTGTTGGAAACAGGATCAATACTTTCAAATTTAAACTTTCCGAGTAGTAAGCGTGTAATTACACTTTTCAAAATAAAGAAATATAAATTGCTATAAAATCGAAAAAGACAAAATAAACCACATGAAACATACCATTACTAAAGTAATTATCTTAATCTTAACTTTTCCAAAAAAGAGACACATAAACTACACATTTTCTTGTCTTAAAATAGATCATATCCAATTTACTCCTTTATTATTTATGCTCCCAAGTCCCATTTGCATGGTTTTCGTGACATCAAACCTTTGTCTCCGTAGCGCGTATATCCCCAGGCTGACCATAAATTTGTATCCATTATTTGTTTATAAAAAAGTTATCTCGTAACTTTCAATTTTTTAAACTTCAATCCTTTTTTGATTTAAAATTTTTAATATTATTCCTCAATTATATTTTGTAATTTTCATTTAACCTGAACTATGCAAAAATCTCCAAATGAATCCTACATGTCACTTATTCGGGCTTACTTGGGGTTGGCCCCAATTAAGTGACACGTGGATTAATTTGAAAATTTTGCGTAGTTCAGACCAAAATCAGACAAAAATTATAAAAAAAATTTAAATTGAAGGACAAAACTGAAAGCCCGAAATTGAAGAGAATTGAAGTTTGAAAATGTGAAAGTTACCAAACCATTTTTTGTAACTTTGTTTTTATTTATTTATTTATTTTAGCAAAGAACCAACCCGAATAAGTGACACGTGGATCAATATAGAAATTTTGCATAGTTCGGATCAAAATCAAACGAAAATTGTAGAAAAATTTACATTGATGAACAAACCTAAAAGATCGAAATCGAATAGAATTAAAATCCAAAAATGTGAAAGTTACACAGACGATATTTGCAACTTTATCTTTATTTATTTATTTTAGCAAAGAAAATTTCTTTCCACGTTGTTTGACTGAGCTAAGCTTGTCAAATTATTGATCAGGGACTAAGTCTTCGGTCCTCACACTCGCTCAAACACCGCGTTAATTTCCCTTCCTTTTGGTTCTTCCGCGACGAATCCCACCTCCATTAAAACCACCTTAATTTATTTTTCCATAATATTACTCAACAATCATCTCTCTATAGATCTCTCTTTGCCATCATCACCACCATGAAAACACTTTCTTGCAGATTATTTCTATGGCAATTCTTTCTGTAAATACTCTTCCTTTGGCCCTTTTCTTTATCTCCCTTTTCCCATTGATTCACTCGCTTTCCACTGTTGCAATCTCTGAAACTGGTAACCAAACATTGGTATGTGCGATATCCCGTAGCCAAGTGTCATCTCCATTTCTCAACTGCACGAGTTTTCCTCAAAGAAGTCAAATTTCTCTGAATTTTTCATTGGGTTCGCTTTCTGGGGTTGTGGGCGGAAATGGTTTCATATGTGCTTTAACCTCTTCTTCCGATTCCATCATGGTTTGCTGGAGGTTTTCATCGATTGGCAGCAGCATGGCTTTCAAAAGAATCTATATTGGTCCGGTTTTAACAGAGTTGGACTCTGGAAATTCCCATATATGTGGACTTAACAGCTCGAACTCCCTCGAATGCTGGCAGTGGCAGGATTTCAACGGAACTTCTAATGATATCTCGTCAAGTCTTGCTGTGGGAGATAATTTTGTATGTGGGTTGTCTGATATAGGAGGAGTTCTCTGCTTAGGGAGTGACCGCAATGTCACTGATCGTGCCCCTTCGGGTAGTAATTTTAGTCAAGTTGAAGCTGGTCCTCGCCATGCTTGTGCAGTGTCTGTTAATGGTAGTTTGGAGTGTTGGGGGAATATTCCGGCGGAAAAGCCGACAGGTGAGTTCGAGTCGATCGCATTGGCGGAGAATCGAGGTTGTGGGATTCGGCGTAATGGAACAGTTGTTTGTTGGGGAGAGAATGGGTTCAGTTTGCCTGGATCGTTGAGGGATGAGTATTTTGTAACTCTTGAGGCGAAAAGGAGGGTTTTTTGTGGCGTTGTGTCGTCGAACTTGTCGTTGCTTTGTTGGGGGGATGAGGGGTTTGATGCAAATCCATTGGTGTTTGATGATGTAGTTCCTGGTTCTTGTAGGAGTATGAATGAGTGTGATTGTGGTCCTTTGCCTGGTTATGATAGATATTGTGCTCAAGGACTGATGATATGCCGGAGTTGTGTTAGGCAGCCCGGTCTGCAAAGTCCAGAGCCACTGCCGCCGCCGTCGTTGTCGCCACCAGCGCCTCCACGGTCACGCCGGAGATGGAATGGTAAAATGGTGGCCTTTTTGGTGGTGGGTTGTGTTGGATGTCTCTCATTGTTGCTAGTGTGTGTATTTACATTTTCTCGTTATTTCAAGATTACGGGTAGTAGAATTCATGATTCGGGCCGGTTGGAAGAAGGTGGCTCGTCTCAACCCGGTAGCCCGACTGGTGCTTCGACTCAGCAGACGCCACCGGTCTTGGAAAAGAAGCTCAGTCATTTGATCAGCTTGGGTAATGGGGGCCACTTGGAGGAATTTCCCCTTGAAGTATTACTCAAAGCCAGTGGGAATTTCTCGGAGGAACATAGGATTGGCACCGGAAGCTTCGGTTCCGTGTACAACGCTACATTGGACGACGGCCGCCATGTGGCCATCAAGAGAGCTGAGAACTCTGCCTCGTCGTCCTACCCGGGCCCTACGAAACGAGCAGATCAGGACGACAAGGACAATGCTTTCCTGAATGAGCTCGAGTTCTTATCCCGCTTGAACCACAAGAACCTCGTCCGGTTGTTGGGGTACTGCGAGGATAGCAACGAGCGCGTTCTCGTCTATGAGTTCATGGACAACGGCACACTATTCGACCATCTCCACAAGCTAGAAAACTCCCCACTAACATCGTGGGCACATAGAATCAAGGTCGCCCTGGACGCTGCTAGAGGGATCGAGTACCTCCATCACTACGCGGTGCCCCGTGTCATCCACAGGGACATCAAGTCCTCCAACATCCTACTAGACGCCACGTGGACCGCCAAGGTCTCGGATTTCGGGCTCTCTCTCTTGGGCCCACAGGAGGACGAGGCCCACCTCTCACTACGAGCTGCGGGGACCATGGGGTACATGGATCCCGAGTACTACAGGTTGCAAATGCTGACAACCAAAAGCGACGTGTATAGTTTTGGGATAGTATTGCTAGAACTTCTCTCAGGTTGCAGAGCCATTCACAAGAATGAAAACGGCGTCCCAAGAAATGTAGTGGATTATGTCATTCCATACATAATTCAGGATGAAATCCACAGGGTTTTGGACGAACGGGTCCCCCCTCCAACCCCATTCGAGATCGAAGCTGTGGCTTACGTTGGGTATCTAGCTGCGGACTGCGTCATGCCGGAGGGCCGGGATAGGCCGACAATGACTGAGGTTGTAAATAGCTTAGATAGGGCTATGGAAGCGTGTCTCGCACCCCAGATTTTGTCTAGGTCCTCCACTAACTCATCGTCATAGCAACCATCAAAGTTTTATAAAGTTACATACATACACACCTGGGTTCATCCGAAACTCGTACATATGATCCAACTAATAGGCCATCAAACATTTTTTGCCAAAATGGTACTAGATTCTTGAATTATTTGTAATTTTAAACCTTATTTTTTCTTCTTTATGTCAATAATACATGGGGTATATAAATCATAAATGTGACATCTCACCTACTACAAAAGTTGATGAAGTGTGCATTATAGGTCATTAATGGAGCTTATATTTTCTGAATCTTTGACATTTCAAGATCTCTTTCAAATTTCAATTGTTAGATTGATTATATAAAAGTCAAGAAGAAAGAGTATGACGGAGAAATTTGAATATGGAAATCACCAACTCTAAGTGGGGAATGGGGATGCACCTTGACCAAGTACCCCCCGCCACCACCGCCACCGCCACCGCCACCCCATATATATATATATATATAAATGTGAATATAGTAGGACCACGTGCAATTCTCTAGAATTTAAAAAGGAAAAACCTAACTGATTTTGACATATGTCTCCAATAATCTATGGAAAGAGTCCATTCTCTATCACAAAGAAGAAGAAATCACTGGAAAGGAAGGTGTCAAATTACAATGACTCATGCAAAGCTTATTACAAGTCTGAAAACAAGTAAAGAACAAGTCATGCAACATGCAGGAGAGAGAAAGAGAGAAGAAGAAGAAGAAGATAATGTCATTCATGGTTTTTTTTTTCCCCTTAAAATACAAGTCCTTACCAACAATGGTAATCATGCACCAATTCAGAGAGAGGTTGTGTATCCATCTATACATAAACTCTTTGCAGAATCGGTAATCGATACAAAACGGAAGCTACCCTTTGTTCTTATCGTTACCCCGACAAGGAAAAATGAAACCAATCTCTGTAAATTTTGCTATCATCTTCTAGATATTTACCTCCCGGTTTGCAGTAGTCTTCCTTGTATTATTACTCTACATTTCCTAATCAAGCTTTGTTTCATTATGCAGCCAGAGCAGTCTCCTTCTTTTCATGTAGCTCTGTCAATATACTGTCGATTTTCGAAAATACCTCGTTTTTAGGAAGACTCCCATCCACCTGCATCCATAAGGTACATATTTAATCACACCATAACTACACACTGATTTGGTAAAGAAAGCTATCTTGAAAACAGATAGTCTGTAACTTGTTATGGAAACAATAGGAGATTAGCTTTTCCCAACAAATAATGACCATCATTAATATGCATAAACTTGATTGTTACATACTCTAACTGTTATGTCTTCGTACAGGGAAAGCACGGCCTCCACGTTACTGTTATGCGTGACCAAACGCAGTTTAACCTGAAAAATGGCATTTTGTTAAACATTCCAAAGACTAGATAAGAAAATCGAAAAATACATAAATGTTTTGCAGGAAATAAGAGAGTAAATGAGAAACATACCTTTTCTTCAGTGTCATCAAAGCGCTGTGTAAGTCTAGTAGCAATTTCTTCATTTTCTGGAGGAGAATATTTAAGATGGTAAATTTTCCCCGTAACGGGATCTAATCGACGGCCTACAACTCTCTCCACAAGGATATCTTCAGGGACCTGTTAAAAACAGTATTTAATTTATAATACTTTATTTTCATAAAATTTAGGAAAATGCAAAATGAAAAAAAACAGAACCTCACTTCAAGAAGAATGAAGACGTCAGGATCGAACCCATAATTCTTGAGGGCAGTAGCTTGGGATTCGCTTCTAGGATATCCATCTAGAAGCCAGCCTCTCTCCGCAGAATCTTGCTGTGATAAACGATCCTTGACCATCTACAACGAAAGACCAATCACGTGTTCATTTGTGAAAGTGAGACGAGTTAAGTGCTTTTAGAGATAATTACAGCTACAACCCCTGAGGTTTGGATAATTACATTGACACCCCTTGATGGTATTTTCACTTACACTCAGACCAGCCATCATAATCTATGTAATGAAATGCCATTTTACCCTTGTCTATCATAGTTAAATGATATAAAATCCTTTTCCATATTGTTTGCATTTGTGGACCTACTTGTAATTTAGCTGATGGAAAAAGGGGCTAACTGAATTTCCTTTTAAGAGTTGAAAATGTAAGATATATTGACAAAAATCCATAGGGTAGTTTCTGCATTTAGGCCAAACTTCAGGGAGAGAGTAGGTGTAATTATCCCGGGTGTTTTTCAATATCCTCCAAACGTTAGATTCTCTACCTATTATCTTAAAAACGAAAATGAAAAATTATCCATACAAAAAGCTACCATGACAACTATTTCATTTGGGACGAGCTCCCCTTTATTCATATATTCCTTTGCTAGAGTCCCATTCTCTGTGCGAGCAGCAACTTCAGCCCTGAGAAGATCTCCAGCCGCTACATGCACCAAATTATACTGCAAAGTGAACAAGTTCACCAAAACATGCTTCACAAAAACCTTCAATAACATTCAATTAGAAAGTGACGATATTTAGAGATGATCACAAGAGCCCTACTTCTAGAATTAGCCACTATGAACAAATGAAGGTGCAGAAACATAAGGGACAGAGGCAGAGTGAACTAGAATATCACATGAAAACCTTTGATATCAACTCCTGTACATCAATATGACGATTGAAGCACCACTTTGTACTTCATCGCATTATATTTCTATATTATTTCTGTTTGACAATTTAGGCCCTATAAAGTAAGTATGGAACCAAGAAGGATAAAGATTGTACGGAGGGTGATTTGTCCAATGCCACACGCTCAAACCATCTCCAGCTTGAAATTAGGGGCCAAGATGAAATCTAGGCTATAGAATCAAATACTAAACTAGTGCAGGATAGTTATGATCATGAATCAGTCAAGGAGAAAGACATTGAAACAGAACATTCACCAAAGGTTAAAGAAACTTTATCTTTCAATCACCAATTATCAGAAAGCACACCGGCCTCAGAGAAATGCATCTAAAGATTATGTTTTCTTGAAAGAAAACTTTCCATGGATTTTTTAACAAAAATATAGCCTCGGCATCATGTACTCTGTCCAAATGACCCATCCAACATTAATACACAATCCTCAGAAAGAATAAAACCAGGATCAAGAAACATCTATCTCGGCCCAAAACAAAAACAAAATTCCACCGAACCACCAGAAAATGGAGTAAATTACATAATTTACATTCAGTATTCCCAAACAATAAACAACTACAAGAATAAATAAAATGTAATATAGACAATTACCTTCTTCGTAATAAGCTCGCATTGAGTTCCTTTACCAGAAGCAGGAGCTCCTGATATCATTACCTTCAAAGGTTCCCTCTTCTCCATCGACCCAACAACCTTTTTCGCCAAAAAAAACAATCCATTCGCAAACCCCAAACACCATTTCCATTTAAAACTTCAAATAATAAACGGGTCTCTCACATATACTAAAAAAAAAAAAAAGCATCTTTACCATCAATCGAGGGATAACTTTGGATTTCCCGAAACGGGTTCGCGGCAGATTTTCATTCAGATGAAGAGACAAATGCGGGACCGTCGATTGGAGTGCCGAAAACCTCGGAGATGGCAAAAGCTGAACATGAGATGAAATCAAGGGCTTGTTCGGATTGAACGATGCAGCTGTGAAGTTAACTGAATAACAGCTGCAAGAAGCCATTTTTAATCACTTTTCTCGTATTCGAATCTCTATCAAATAGATTCGTGATTTCCGATTTCCCCAAAGCTGATGTTATTGCGACGAAAATGTAGGAGGAATCGAATTTATTGGTTAGGTTTTGTTTGGTTGTAGCGCGATTAGCTGTGGCGAGAATGCGAGCAAGACCAAGATGGAGCATAGATAGCACTCCACGTTGGGCGCGAACCGGGTTTTGAAACGGTTCGGGTTAGGCCACCGGGTTTGACTGGTAATTCTTGGCAAATGTATGAATTAAATTAAAATATTCTTGATGTCAATATTGGTTAGGACTTAGGTCATTAATTTAGTTTTGAAATGGGTGTTCAAATTGGATTTTATCACGATTTTATTTTTATTTTTATATTTATATATTAAATTTCTAAATTTGAAAAGGATGATGTCTGAATCTGGAGTTGATGCACTGGACGCTGAATCGACCACCAACATTCTAAGAATTTATAATATAGGAAGGACCTGAATCTGTTTAAAGGTCGTAAACAATAGTAAACATGAGCTCAAAGGCCAAACATAGGGAATAGGGGTTCCGTTTTGGCTCTCCGATACTTACATCAGTTAGGTCGCTCGAGTGAACAATAAATAAGAAAGAGATATGCGCTAGAGAGAGGGTAACTAAGAAAGAGGGGCGCTAGAGAGAGAGAGAGAGAGTAATAAATGACTTCTCTTGTGCAAAAAATATTGGTTGCATTTATAAGCGGGAACTTTGTACGTGCTTAGTACACATAGTTAAAGGTGTATTAAATACAAGGTATGATACAGTTAACCAATAGTATGGTTCCTCCTAAATGTTCACAAAATTTATAGGAGGATCACAGTCAGCAAATGGAGGATTAAAGGTGATGTCCCACATTAAGGTTGTCCCTGCATCTGACACTTTGGGTCGATTTCGACTGACAACTCAATATTTATGCGGTTGAGAGATCAGTGCTCGAAAAAGATATGACCGATTAGATAGCTTGAGATAGCATCCTACACTTAAAGTTAGAGATCAAGAACAAAGTGATAAGTCCAGATAACCGTGGATAAGTGATTGTCTAAAATAAATAAAATCTTACCTTGAAAAATATATGACATATATATGCTTTGGTGGTTGAAGGATTGGGAAAATCTTAAAAAATTCTTAAGTTCAGACAATTACAAAACTAAATCTATCGAGAAATTTATATGGCATCTCCATCAAAAAAATTTGACAACATCATTTGTAATTTTTTAATAGAAACATACTTTGCCCTTAAAATTTGATAATCAACGTTTCGTTTTAAATTTACAACTACAATTGTTTGTTGCCAACTCTTTGGAGGAAGCTCAAAATTGCAAAATCCAATCTTACACACAAGCTCTGGGTCACAAATCACATTCAAAGGTGGAGAAAATAAATTCTTAATGCCTACCGAAAAACTTAGTACGAACTAAGCTAAGCATATATCAGTTTTCTGAACAGAATAGGTAAGAAAAAGTTGTAATTTCTCAAACATGAAGGAAAATTTGCGTAGATGGGTCAAACATAATTTTTTAAAATTCAATTAAATCAAATATCATGGTATGCATATGTAATTATCCCCATTGGGTCTACATATATGATATATATGTATTTACATTTACATTCAAGAAAATAGAGATTAAAGTATTGAAAAGTAATACAAAGAAAAACAGGGGTAGCAATCTCACGAACGAAATTACAAAAAATACAAGGGGCAAAGTGTAATTTACAAAACCTAATAAACCAGTGTCATACTGTCATTAGCAACAACTCCACCGCCAACAGTTCCACACAATCCCACGCCTATAAACGACATTACAATTGCCCCCAAATTCACAGATCAATTTCAGCCCTAACCCTAATTCGCAAAAATGGCGAGACCCACCTCCACCAGACAATTGATCCTCGCGCCTTCCGCCACCGGCACGGCCACCACCACCATAACTTACGATACGGCTTCGTCCTCCGATGAGCAGCGGCCTGAAATTTCAGATTCCTTAGTGTTGAAATTGAAGCGCCCAAAGAAGAAGGTGTCCTGGAAGGAAGGGACGGTGGACAACGAGTTCATGAATAAGAAGAGCTCCAAGAAGTGCTGCATTTTCCACAAAGAGAAGCCCTTTGATGAGGATGATTCCGATGCCGAGGGTGACTGCGATCACGATCATGAGAGTCGTGGGAAAGATAGTGGTGGCAAAAGTAAACACGATCATGGGGGAGAGGGGAGCTGTTGCGCTGTTCCGTGACTGCGTGATTGATTGTTGTCGTCGTTGAATTGGATTCTGTAAGTGTGTTACTGGATTTAATGGTGAATTGGTGATGGTAATGGAGATATTATTCTTGCTTTTTGTTCTTGATGTTGTTATTTGGGGTTTGCTGGAAGTTCATTAGGATTTTGAAAAATTATAGAGGTGGGGTCTTAATTGAAGCTAATTTTGCCCAGCAAATGGTGGAATCTCCTCCTGTTGCTTATATGTAGTGCACATGTTGGATGGTTGTGAGTGAAGATGTGTTGTATGAAAGCATACAGGTTCATATGATTGTAATTGTTGGAACACTGTGTAGGCCAAAATTTGCGAATTTGCTATTTTGTTTGTATATATCCAGTATTGAATTTCATTTTTTCTGGAGGTGCCAATCTGTCTTACATTGTTTGTGTATTTTTGTCTGCGTTTATATTATTAGAATTTGTCGTCTGTCCTCAATGTTTCATGTCTCAGTAGGCCTGGTGCTGGTTTGGTTATAGTCTTTTCCTTTCAATACTGTATTCTGAGGTTTGTTTTTGTTGAACTTCCTCCATGCTGAGCGGCATATGTAAAGGAAAAGATCAACCTTTGCTTATTACATTGTTAACCATAAAAACTATAGCGATTAAAAAGTATTCAAAGATAAAAAGACTTCAGAGTACTATTAGTAATAAGAACAATGAATAAGAGAATTGGAAATGTTCTCATTACAAGTTTTTCAACTTAAGATATGTAAAAGATGAGCAGTTATTGTGTTCTAGGTTTACATGCTTCTTTTAAAGTTCCTTGCTGCATCTTGAGAAACTCCATTCTACCCTTGGAACCAGTTCGTAATGTGGAATACTGTGAGTTAGCCTATGCAATTGAAGTTTGAGCGATCATTTTGAGATGACATTCCAGGTTCATGAAACAATAGTACAAGTTGAAGGGGCTATGCAGTTATGTTTCTTCATTTAAACATTGTATTCCTGTGCTGACATGAAATATTTTGTATAGTCGACTCTTTCCCTGAAATAAAAAGCATGTTCTTTGGTATCTGCCTATGATTTTTTAATTTAATTATATGAAATCTGTTAAGTAGTTTAGTTGCTGCTAGATTAAGCATTCGGGTTTCTTTCCAATGTACTAGAGTAATGTCAGATTATGGAGAAATTAAAGTTTGACGAAATCATCTAAACACTAAATGTGGCCAGTGGGCTTAATTGAAACTAATTTACCGAAACACTGTAAACTAGAAAGAAATTGCTGATTGCTTACTTAGGTTTGGTTCTTTTAGTTTATGGATAGATATAACCTCGTTGCCCTTACTTTTGTGCATGATGGTTAAATTGTTTAAGTATGTTGCAACTCAGGTACTTCCTATCCTTCTGATACCAAATGGAAAGTGTAGAGGATTAATAAACTTTATATTATTAATTTATTTTACTATTTAATATTTTGAAATTATCCTAAATTTAATTTCAAAGTTAAATAGTTAAATTTAAATTGATATTATAATGTTTATTTTATCAACAAATCAAGTGATGACACGTGTCAAAGTGACGTGTTTTGACCAATCAAATTAAGTCTTGCAGTCAAAGAAAGCCAAAACAAATCATATGGCGACATGTGGCGTATTGCATCACACCGACCAATCAAATTTAAGTCTTATTTAATATTATCTCTTTAAAAAATAAAAATATAAAGAGATAATTATTAAATAAACTTTGACTTGAGCAACAAGTCTTGAATCATATGCCTATATAAAGAGGCTATGGGTTGTTCATTCAACACACAACACGAATTCAAGAAAGGCTAAAAATCTCTCTACGAGTTCAAAGAAAGGCTAAAAACCTTTCTTCCCGAAGTTATCAAATTTAGGTATTTGATTCGTTATCAAGGCGTTATGCCCGCGAATCGGCGTTATTATTCAAGCTAAATTCACGGAATTACCAACGAGTTCATCGGCGTTCTTGGCGGAATTTTTCGAAATCCGGCGTTTGATTCGTAAACAAGTCGAATGACCTACGAATTAACGTTATTCAAGCTAAATTTGAAGAAGAAGAAGATCAAACCCCAAATTCACCAAGAACCGTTTGAAGATTCCACAACTTTAAATCTGAAGGAAGAATCAGAGGATCAAGTGAAGATCGAAAACCTACTTTTACTTGAATTCTTAAATAATTTGTATTATTTATTCGGTATTGACTAAAAATCAATAAAGCGGATTTTTAGTGCAAACAGATTGGCACGCCCGGTGGGACCATCTTACCTCTCATCTCTTCCTTCTCATACCAAAGTTCAAATACTCAATGGCTCCTAAAATCCAACCCAACCCAAAGAATAAGGGAGCTGATGGCGCGAAGATAATTATTAAATAAACTTTGACTTGAACAACAAGTCTTGAATCCTATGCCTATATAAAGAGGCTATGGGTTGTTCATTCAACACACAACACGAATTCAAGAAAGGCTAAAAATATTTCTACGAGTTCAAAGAAAGGATAAAAATCTTTCTTCCCGAAGTTATCAAATTTAGGTATTTGATTCGTTATCAAGGCGTTATACCGGCGAATCGGCGTTATTATTCAAGCTAAATTCACGGAATTACCAACGAGTTAATCGGCGTTCTTGGCGGAATTCTCCGAAATCCGGCGTTTAATTCGTAAACAAGTCGAAGGACCTACGAATTAACGTTATTCAAGCTAAATTTGAAGTTGAAGAAGATCAAACCCCAAATTCACCAAGAACCGTTTGAAGATTCAACAACTTTAAATTTGAAGGAAGAATCAGAGGATCAAGTGAAGATCGAAGACCTACTTTAACTTAATTTTTTTTTATAAATAATTTGTATTATTTATTCGGTATTGACTAAAAATCAATAAAGCGAATTTTTAGTGCAAACAGATTGGCACGCCCGGTGGGACCATCTTACCTCTCATCTCTTCCTTCTCATACCAAAGTTCAAATACTCAATGGCTCCTAAAATCCAACCCAACCCAAAGAATAAGGGAGCTGATGGCGCGAATAAGGGAGCTGATGGGGCGAACCAACAAAATCTGAAGAACAAAGGAGTTAATGGTACCATACGGTCTTCTACAGACGGTCATGACTCAAAATCATCAGATGGTTCAACTCCCTCAACCCCTAGAGAAACTAATTCAAAGGAAACTCCTTTTACTGAAGAGGCGGAGACCATGACTCTTGAAGAGCAAGTTGCCCAAATAGCTCAAGCAATGGCTAACTTGCAAAAGACTTTGTAGGATAAAGACTTCCAGATTGCTCAACTTATGAATAAGTTAGAAAATCGCGATCCTGGTCAGTCTAGTCTTAACCCTCAAACTTTTTCGGCTCAAGTCACTGATGGAAAACAAGTGAATTTTCTTCCTCAGAAGCATGACTCCACGATGAGGATAAATAACTCCGCTACATCCATCGCCGCTCTATCTGTGCAAGAACTGCAAAATATGATAACTAATACAATTAGAGCTCAATATGGTGCACCCTCTCAAAATTCTCCAACATACTCAAAACCGTATACTAAACGTATTGATTCTTTGAGGATGCCAATGGGTTATCAACCACCGAGTTTTCAGCAATTCGATGGAAAGGGAAATCCGAAGCAACATAGTGCTCATTTCGTGGAAACATGCAACAATGCGGGGACATATGGTGATCATTTGGTGAAACAATTTGTGAGGTCACTTAAAGGAAACGCTTTCGATTGGTATGTTGATTTAGAGCCGGAGTCAATTGATAGTTGGAACCAAATGGAAAGAGAGTTCTTGAATCGTTTCTACTGCACTCGTCGCACTGTAAGTATGATCGAGCTCACTAATGCAAAACAGTGGAAAGACGAACCGGTCATCGATTACATCAATCGTTGGCGAGCATTGAGTTTGAATTGCAAGGATAGACTTTCAGAGATATTTGCAATAGAAATGTGTATTCAAGGCATGAATTGGGGATTGCTTTACATTTTACAAGGAATCAAGCCCCGAACATTCGAAGAATTGGCTACGAGAGCTCATGATACGGAACTAAGTATTGCACATTACGGTACTAACTTTCCTGCTGAAAATCAAAGAAAGGATAAAAGGGATATTCGGAGGAGTGAAAAATTCGTCAAGCCTTTTGCAAGGGAATCTATGGCAGTGAAGGCAACACCTGTCAAAATTCCCTCCAAGGAAAGGAAGGTTGAAGCCAAAACAAAAGATCAACCAACGCAGGATGAAAGGCGTCGACTTACACTGAAAGAGATGCAAGAAAAGGAATACCCATTTCCAGACTCCGACGTCTCACACATTTTTGACAAATTGCTAGCGAAAAAACTGATAGAGCTACCGCAACCAAAACGCCCCGAGGAGAGTGGGAAAGTGAATGACCCGAAATACTGCAAGTATCATCGAGTCATTAGCCACCCGATAGAGAAGTGTTTTGTGCTGAAAGATAAGATCATGACTCTCGCAAAAGAAGGCAAAATTATCCTTGAAAGTGAAGATGCAGCCGACGTAAACGCTACTAGTGTTGTAACTTCAACAAATGTCAATAAAGTTAAGAGCAACAAGAGTATGATGACATCACCAAAAAAATATTGGGGGCATCCATAAAAATCCAGTTTGGAAGCTTGGAACCAATGTTAGTTTCAAAATTGATGTCCAACAGAGAAGTTAAAGTTGAAGTACATACAACAACTAAAGTTGAAGATGATGATGAATGGACCGTAGTGACGCGTCGACGAAGGCAAAGGCGACGTGTAGAGCAGTTTCACCCTACTTGGATAAAAACATCAACTCCGATCAAGTATATACAAAGCGAGTCAAAGAGAAGGATGAAAGCACCTACCAACCATAAAAGGCCTTCAAACAATTGCTATTGGAAACCAATGACTTTGGGTGACTTTTTTCTGAAGAAATACTTCAAAGAAAGTATGAGTCCAACCTCCTATGATGAAGAAATTTCTCATGTTGTTTCTTGTCATGTTACTAGCGCGGTAAGTGCCTTCACGGACGATGATTTGTTACTAGGACCGAAACCGCCCAATCGACCACTTTTCGTCTCAGGATTCATGCAAGAAGAGAAAGTTAACCGCATATTGATCGATGGAGGTTCAGCCGTTAATATCATGCCAAAGTCCACTATGAAGAAGTTGGGGATCTCTATCGAAGAATTATCTCAAAGTCGTCTGACCATTCAAGGATTCAATCAAGGAGGACAACGAGCTATAGGAATGATTCGAGCAGATCTTCGAATTGGAGAACTAAAGGCAAGCACTCTGCTTCATGTGATTGATGCTAGGACTTCTTATAACCTTCTATTAGGGCGACCATGGATCCACGAAAATAATGTTATTCCATCTACCCTACATCAATGTTTTAAGTATCTGAAAGATGGAGAAATCATGAAAGTGGATGCGGATGCAAAACCCTTTGCTGATGCGGAATCCCACTTTGCTGATGCCAAATTATACTAGGACCCCCGCCAAGAAATCTTAAGGATTTGAGAAGTTTACAAGGCAATCTAGCATTTATTCGAAGGTTCATATCAAATTTGGCAGGAAGATGTCAACCTTTTAGTCATCTCATTTAATTTTGAATGGGATAAAGGATGTCAAAACGCGTTTGAAAGTATCAAAAAGCATCTCATGAACCCGCCAGTATTAGGGGCTCCAATTCCAGGTAAACCTCTTATCCTATATATTGTTGCGCAAGAACGGTCAATCGGGGCCCTATTGGCACAAGAAAATGAAGAAGAGAAGGAAAGAGCGTTATATTACCTCAGCAGGACCTTGACGGAAAATGAGTTAAAATATTCTCCGGTTGAAAAGATATGTTTGGCTTTGTTCTACGCAATCAAAAAGCTAAGGCATTACTTCGAGGCATATTCCATAAAGCTCATATCTCGAGCTGATCCGGTCAAATATGTAATGTCGAAACCAGTGTTATCCGGACGGTTAGCTAAGTGGTCAATCATATTTAATCAGTACGAGATAACATACGTACCTCAGAAAGCTGTCAAAGGCCAAGCACTCGCCAATTTCCTAGCTGATTATCCAATTCCGGCAGAGTGGGAACTATCCGATGACTTTCCAGATGAAGAAGTCTTTTTTGTCGAGCCTTCACCAACTTGGATAATGTTCTTCGATGGATCAGCTCGATCAAATGGAGCAGGAGCAGGAGTAGTTTTTGTCTCTCCAGAAAGGCTTGTTTTACCATACTCTTTTGTGTTGGCTGAATTATGCTCAAATAATGTTGCTGAGTACCAAACTCTGATTATTGGACTTCAAATGGCACAAGGAATGAAGATTCTCAGTATAGGAGTATATGGTGACTCCAAACCGATAATCAACCAATTCCTAAATGAGTATGAAGTCAAGAAAGAAGATTTGATCCCCTACCATCAACAAGCGTCAGTTTTGATGACAAAATTTGAGAATATAATTTTGAGTCATATACCAAGGGAAGAAAATAGAATAGCTGATGCTTTGGCTAATTTGGCGACTGTTATGGCTCTATCAAAAGGGAAAACAACAAGTGTGCCCGTGTCCAATCATTGGGTTGTGCCATTATCAAGTGGATCTGATATTGAAAATATAAATGCCGTATCAATCTCGGTTGATGAAGAGGATGATTGGAGGACTCCATTGATTGACTACTTAAAGTACGGAAAATTGCCATCAAATCCTCGACATAAAACTGAAGTGCGTAGACGAGTTCCTCGCTTTATTTTATACAAAGATACTTTGTATCGACGTTCTTTTGAGGGAACTTATCAGCGTTGCTTAAATGGTGAGGAGACTCTCGAAGCTATGACAGAAGCGCATTCAGGAGTATGTGGAGCGCATCAATAAGGTCCAAAACTCCATTTTCGGATCAAAATGATGGGCTATTATTGGCCTACTATGGTTAAAGATTGCTTGGATTATGCAAGAAAATGTGAAGCATGTTAGATACATGCCAATTTCATTCACCAAGCTCCCGAACCTTTACATCCTATAGTAGTTTCATGGCCATTCGATGAGTGGGGTCTTGACGTAGTGGGTCCAATAACTCCTAAATCTTCAGGTGGTCATTCCTACATATTGGCAGCTACTGATTACTTCTCAAAGTGGGCAGAAGCAATACCCCTTAAAGAGGTGAAAAAGGAAACAGTAGTTGAGTTCATTCGAAACAATCTGATTTTTAGATATGGGGTGACTCGATACATCATCACTGATAATGGTAAACCCTTTTACAACAAGTTGATGGACAAACTATGCGTGCAATTTGGCTTTAAGCAACATAACTCGTCAATGTATAATGCAGCTGCAAATGGTTTGGCAGAAGCATTTAACAAGACATTGTGCAATCTCTTGAAAAAAGTTGTGTCTAAGTCAAAAAGGGATTGGCATGAGAAAGTTGGGGAAGCGTTATGGGCGTATCGGACAACACATAGAACCGCTACTCAAGCTACCCCTTACTCCTTAGCTTACGGAGTCGAAGCCGTGCTACCTTTAGAAAGCCAAATACCATCATTGCACATAGCAATTCAAGGTCTTACTCCGGAGGATAATGCTCGTCTCAGACTTGAAGAGTTGGAAGCACTTGATGAGAAAAGACTTGCAGCTCAACAACAACTTGAATGCTACCAAGCCCGAATGACGAGAGCATTTAATAAGAAGGTGAATCCACGGTCATTCCAAGTAGGGGACTTGGTTTTAGCAGTGAGAAGACCAATTACCATCACTCAGCGTATGGGAAACAAGTTCATGTCAAAATGGGATGGTCCGCATGTGGTAAAGGAAGTGTATACAAATGGCGCCTACAAGTTGCTCGACAAGGATGGCTTGCGCATCGGACCTATAAATGGTAAATTCTTGAAGAAATACCACGCATGATAAAGTAGAATGCTCCTCGACGCACGAGCCTAAACTGCATGTCACTCCTGACCCATATGAGTATAAACTATGTATGGTAACCACCGATAGTAAAGTATGTGGATAAACTGCTAACTTACTCCACTGATGGTATTTCATGTGGCTAAATTAGAAATTCCCCACTCTTGTTCAGGGTGGTTAAACTTTGAACACTCCTGGCCCGCATGAGTATAAACTGTGTACCGCTTCCCCCTTCAAACAAAGTTAACTTTTTGAACTACGTTATGACTTGATCCCTTTTAAAAGGGTACGTAGGCAGCTTAGATATCTTCTAAGTTCAGTCGTAACTTTGTTTTGATTCATGGTTCCTTGTTGAATTGAAAATTCTTCAAGTAAGTATCAAATCACAAATCACAAGTTGAATAAGTTAGCAACCTTGCTTGGACCAAGTTAAGTTTGAATTCAATCTTAGCTTTGCCTTGATTCCTGTTCCCTTGCTGAGTTGAAAGCTTTTCGAGTTGAAAGCTTTTCAAGTTGAAATAAGTTCATAACTTCGCTTGGATTTGGGTTGATTTGTGTTTTCCTGTTGAATTGAGAGTTCTTCAGGTAAATATCAAATTGCAAATTGATTAAGTGAAGGAATTACGGTGTTGTTTATTTCTTCATGAAAATCAACATCCTAGAGTTGTGTCATTCTGATATGGTGATGTTATGAACAAAGAAAAAAATATATTACTGGAAAGTTGCAAGATAGAAAAGAAATAAATTCTATTAAGTAACTTTGAAGTAACGACGTTCATGGTACAACGAATCCTAAGATAAGAAGGAATAGAAAAAAACACAACGGTCCTAGCTACTCTTAAACAAATCCTAAGCGAAAACAATGCGGCCTAAGTACTATCAAGTAAATGGGTTCAAGTCCTTCAAGGATTCCTTGGCTACTTCGAGGAGATCAGAGGCATTCTTCACATCTTCAAGTAATTCATCATTGGCTGGGGGAGCTTTCTCGAGTGTAGTAATCTCTTGTTCAATTTCACCAATTCGATCTTGAACACCTTTGAGTAGGAGTTGTTGTTGCTTCAATAATGACGAAACCTCCTCTCTTTGCTTCTTTAAATTTTCAATCTCCTTCTTGATGCGCTTTAGATCATCCTTGAGTGTTTTGGTGTGTTCTGTTTCCTTGGCATAATTTGCTTGTGCATCCTTGAGGCGATCTTTGGCTTCATTTAGCTGCTGAGAGAAAGAAGTTTCAGATACTTTGACTTGGCCTCGTCATAAGTATTTGCTTTTGCGAACAATATCTTCAAAGAATCCTCTATATGGGAAGTGCAGGATCCATCATGTTTTTTCATTTCTGCAATTACAAAGTAGACTTCATCTTTGATGGAGGAAATAGAATCAAGAGGCGTGTCGGATATCTTCTTCGAAAGGTCATCCCATAATAGCTTAAGGAATTGCTTTGTTCGATCGATGATAAATTTAGCTCCTTGAAACACCGATACCTCAGGATGGAGTATATTTTGCTTCTTTTTAGTAGGCTTCGGTGCTTTCTCTTGAATCCCCCTCGCAAGTGGAGTATCCACCTCTAAGGAATTTGGCCCCACTACGGAACGTTGACTGTATCGGGACTCTTGACTATCTTCAATATTTATCATCTCATGCTTCAACTGCAAAGAAAAAGTAAGGTATGAATAAATGACGAGTATGAAGATCAAGTAAAGGTAAAAGTGAAGAAAAAAATTCAACCTTATTGGCAAATCTATCAAGCGAAGGTTGACTTGTATTCTTTTGCCTTTTCCAATGGTGCTCGCTATCACCACTCCCTTCGCCAAGACCATCCGATGCCTTTCGTTTCTCTCCTTCATTCGGGGTTTCGGCATCAAGTGACTTCAGGTCGATTAGTTTGGTGATGTTGTCTTCAAAAAAGTTGCCATGAATTTTTGACCACCATTCCTTGTAACTATCGGAAAAGAATCTCTTTGCATTTTGAGGAATTGCGGGAAAATAGGCCGAGGACATGGAATTGGCTAAGGTACAAACACGCCAATGGATGGTTCCTTCCTCCAAAGTACAGTGCCGGATATTATTTTTGATAACTCTAGGTACTTCTTGATAAAAGCCGAATTGACGACTGAATCGATGAGGACTGTATGGTTCAATGATAAATTGCCTGCCCCTCCTCAAAGTCAAATAACCGGATTGGATTGCCGCAAAGTAATTCTGTTTAAGTTCATGACCTCTCCCATCATCGGTGTGATGAAATTCTCCCCATTCTTTGACCATGTTGCAAGTCCAAGATACCAGTTCAGCTTTATGAATCTTCTTGCGAGCTTGCTTGGCATCATAGTATCGCGCACCTCCTTCACCGGAATATTGAGTTATAGGTGGACCGCGTACTTCTTGGCTTAATGGGAAGTGAGTTTTGAAGTAATGTGCTAACCAACCATAAACGAAGTGGATAGGGAATGGAGGGTCAACTCTGGTAGGTCGGGAAGCCATTGATAATCTGTTAAGCCCTTTGTAAATGCTGGCCAAGACAGGGACTGCTAATTCCACTTTTCGACTAGCCGCCATGGTGCTTGCAATTTTAAAGGTACTCGGACGGATCACGCCAGCATTGTCGCATGGTAAGGCAAAGGCACAAATCCAGCATGATAAGTAAGCCGCCAAATAGACTTCTTCCTTCAAGCTTCCTTTGAGGCCAAGTTTAGCAAATAGTTTATCTTCCGCGGAACTCCATGCTTCGGGGGCACCAATATCTCCTTGTGGGTTATGAGTTTGCTTGGAACGACTATTTTTTCTATCTTTGCGAGGAGGTGGTTGAGTATGTCTCCTAGTTCTCTTGCACCAAAAGTTCACCCAAGATTCGATTGTAACTGGAGAAAGTTGGCTTCTTCGGTTATCTCCCTTCAATGAGTGGTAAACTTGGAATAAATACTTGCATGAACTAGGTATAAACATATTTCCATTGTGATCATGACCACTAAGTTCCTTGGTATCAGGAACTACTTCGTCATAAATCAGTCCGGTAATAGGGAGGCCCGCCAAATTATGTAAGTCCCACAATGATATGGATAATTCGCCTTGTGATGTCAAGAGAGTATTTGTTGAAGGGCACCATGCTTCGATAAAAGCTTTGATAATCTCGGAGTTGCGATCATAAGTATATAAAGAGGCCCGTACTGCATCGTGTAGTTGAACATCGTTTAACTTGTCTCCGCATCGGCTAAGGATATCTTCAGTCCACTCCCAGTATCCGCCAATAAAGCAAAATTCACCATTAAACTTGAGATCGTTTCCCCACTTGACTTTTCCTTCGATAATAGCTCGACCCAATGATGGTAAGTAGCTTGGCCCTTCGGTAAGTTGATGGTGTGCAGCCTGTAGAGCCCACACCTTGGATATCTTGTTTAAGGTAATTCTTTGAGACCACTAGCTCAAACGTATTGATGTAATCAGGTTTGGCTAACGACTTCCGTACGAACCAAGTAAGGAATCATGCACCTCCAAACAAGTAGCCTTCTCTTCGGATTGTCTCTCATCATCAAGAATCGCCAAATGTTTTACACCGGATGGAGTTGAGATATCTTTGAAGTACACCATTGTGATCTTCGAATCGAAAAAAAAAGAGACGAAGAGAGAACAAGTTATCATAAAACTCAAATAAGAAATAAAGTGGGACGAACAAAGGAAAAGAATAAAACTAAACGCGTTACCTGTGAACTGCGTTGGATTAAAGCTGGGGAAATTTAACTCGCCGGGGGTTGCCGAATTGTTGCTGAAAAGTTAAGGGCTGATTATCGCCGCAGGCTGGATTCCTTTCCCAAGTGAATGCCGATGGAATTGTTGTCTGCTCCTTGAATTAGTGCTGCTGCTTCCGGAATTAATTTTGCTGCTTAAATTCTGGAGCTGCCTTCCTCCGAATTGCGATGCTGCCTTTTCAACTCCAAATTATATTGCTTTGGTGGTGTGAGAATTGAGGCTAGGGGATATCATATTTATAGGCATTGGTGGAGGGAGTGTCGTAATCGGATTAAGAATTCTATTTCCAACAGGAGTGTGATGCCATGATGCGATCAGCTAATTAATCCCAAGAGTTCATGCCCAATTAAATTTCGGAAGAAAAAAAAAAAAAAACAACGACATTAGGATACGGAATGATGTTGGTCTCGTCAAATTAGAATTTCACGCATGCATGGCAAGTTGAATTTGAACGTAGCATGGCTGTGTCAGAATTCTATGTCAACTATGTTTCCTTGACCAATTAAAATTCCTAAGTATGAAAGGTTCCTAATTTGCATTAACAGATTCGTGTTAATCCAATTTCCTGGGTTAATTAATTTTTAATTATGCAAGGAATCTATAAGCCCATGTGATTTAAAGACAAGTTCAACTTTGATTTTGATTGGAATTAAGTGTTATTTACGAAAAAAAATTTAAGTACTTCAAGTCCCGTCTTCTTACAAATACTTGGTACGTTTTTCGCCGAGCCTTGAAGTGGGGGCATTTGTAAGAGGATTAATAAACTTTATATTATTAATTTATTTTACTATTTAATATTTTGAAATTATCCTAAATTTAATTTCAAAGTTAAATAGTTAAATTTAAATTGATATTATAATGTTTATTTTATCAACAAATCAAGTGATGACACGTGTCAAAGTGACGTGTTTTGACTAATCAAATCAAGTCTTGCAGTCAAAGAAAGCCAAAACAAATCATATGGCGACATGTGGCGTATTGCATCACACTGACCAATCAAATTCAAGTCTTATTTGATATTATCTCTTTAAAAAATAAAAATATAAAGAGATAATTATTAAATAAACTTTTACTTGAGCAACAAGTCTTGAATCCTATGCCTATATAAAGAGGCTATGGGTTGTTCATTCAACACACAACACGAATTCAAGAAAGGCTAAAAATCTCTCTACGAGTTCAAAGAAATGCTAAAAACCTTTCTTCCCGAAGTTATCAAATTTAGGTATTTGATTCGTTATCAAGTCGTTATACCGGCGAATCGGCGTTATTATTCAAGCTAAATTCACGGAATTACCAACGAGTTCATCGGCGTTCTTGGCGGAATTCTCCGAAATCCGGCGTTTGATTCGTAAACAAGTCGAAGGACCTACGAATTAACGTTATTCAAGCTAAATTTGAAGAAGATCAAACCCCAAATTCACCAAGAACCGTTTGAAGATTCAACAACTTTAAATCTGAAGGAAGAATCAACTTTAAATCTGAAGGAAGAATCAGAGGATCATCGAAGA
The DNA here is from genome assembly GCA_037501455.1 of Lantana camara. Lineage (NCBI taxonomy): Eukaryota > Viridiplantae > Streptophyta > Magnoliopsida > Lamiales > Verbenaceae > Lantana > Lantana camara. The sequence goes on along the minus strand of CM074855.1, from coordinate 18,659,926 downwards.
CCTACTTTAACTTAATTTTTTTTAAAATAATTTGTATTATTTATTCGGTATTGACTAAAAATCAGTAAAGCGAATTTTTAGTGCAAACAGAAAGCAATACTATTGACAGGGTAAAAGGGCCTTGTGTAGATGGACAGACGTTGTGAAGACCTGAATATGGAAACCTAACCGGAAATTCTGAGGGATGTCCCGATTTGAGAGTAATATATAACACGATTGATGTATTTTTTTTACCCTTTTTCTTGGAATTGTAATTTTGAAGAGGATGATCACGGTTGCAACCGATATACAGTGTTGTATCTCTGGATTTTGTATCTAATTTCCACTATTGCAAGTGGTTAGGTTTTCGATCTTCCATGGCCTCTCTGTCCCACTATTTCCCTTGTATAAGTGCATATATAATGCATAGTAATATTAGTTTATGCAGTACTAATTTAGATTTTGGTTCGGTTTTTAGCAAAATGTGAACAGACAGCCCTGATGCCTTTAAGCTGCGGCTACACCGATGCGTGAGGTTCAAATTGGTGTCCAGGGGCAAAGCAGGGTGCTGTTTCGCGGAGGCCGCCCTCGTCAACTTTCTTGTACCTGTAACTATGCTATACTTTTATTAAAAATTGCGTTAATCTTTTTTTTTTGCACCCCAATCTTTGAGGTGTTGCATTTTGGAACCCGATCTTTGAAATTTTACAGAAAAGATTTGAGCAAGGATTTTAGATATATTCTATCGTGTTCTATCAAAACTAGGGTTGTTAGTGGTGCCAGAAAATTATATTCATTTATATCAACTTGTATCATGGATTAGTGGTGCCGAAAATTTCGGAATCATCAAAGACAAAACTAGGGTTGGTCATTCGGTCGGTTTTGGCTGTATCAAAATTTCAATTCGATTAACTAAAATTTCGTTTTTAATTTTTCCAAATTGAAACTGAACCGTTCTCCATTCAGTTCGTTTCGGTTTTTATTTATTCAAACTGAAACTGAATTGTTCTCCATTGGGCTTTAACATATCTCGTTAGATTCGGTTTTTACAGATCTTGATCAGTTTGGTTTTCAGTTTTAGCCAAAAAAAAAAAATTATTTTCTAGAAATAGAAAAAAGAAGAATTGCATGGACTTAATGATGCCAACTCTTCGGCAGTTTCTAGTTGTCAAAACCAAATTAATTTTCCCTCAAATTATCAATCACAGCACATTAGCCACCATAAAATCAAGTTCCATAGCCAGGTCTCAAGAGTATCAACAGTTGTAAAACTTTCTTCCCCAACAAACTTTTAAATCCATACGTACGTTGGAGAAGTGTCTTTGCCTGCCGTAGGAGTGCCTTTGGCTTTGACCTAGTGTCACAGGGTCGGAGTACTCGAGCTCATTTCCGCTCCGCTTGGCTACTCAGCCTTCAATCCCACACATATGCCCAACCGGTTTCGCTCTGCAATGAGCTCATCAGCGAGGCGGCAATAGCCCCCAACCAATTGAGTTCTCGGAAACCCTTGATTTGCCTCCTAGTCAAGTCCAAGACCAGCGACAAGCTCCCCTCAATTGGGTCGGCATGCCTGACTCCACAATATCAAAGGCCCCAAGACAAAACAACGTCTTTCGGGCCATTACAGCTCCCACTCAATATACTAGCCAACCGACATATGTGTGGATGCCTGGTCGCGACTCGGGGGTCGTGACACGTCGGCACCGGTGTGGTGCTAGAACTGATGTTGTTTTGCTGTGAGGAGGTGATTGACTGCTGATGGTTAAGGTTAGGTTTTACAATTGGGCAACCTATTATATTTATAATAGAAGGGGGAAAAAAAGAAAAAAAGTTGTTATACTTCGTTCCGGTTCGGTTTAACCGGACCAACGAACTGAAAACCGAATCCCTAAAAGAATCAACCGAAAAAAGAATTGAAAGGGTTCGTTCGATTTGGTTCGGTCGGGTTCTTGATTTCTGTTTTTTTGAACGACCCTAGATATATAGAACCGTCCATCAGAATTGGTATGTGAAATTGTGAAATGGTATGCCAGGAACTTCGGCATATATTCTTCAAACTTATCAGTGATGAATTCTATTTTGGTATACTACCTACTTTAAGGGACAAGGATTGCTTCGATATAATATACGAGATATGGGAGGAAGCAGGAAAAGAAAATAACATTTTATCCTAAAGGAAGGTTGATTATAATTTATATAAATTTATTTATTTATTAAGTATGTGAAAATTTTGATTAGGCTGTAGGCAGCCAATGATGTAAAAATTTACTTATGGATGTATGTTTTGCCGTGTAATATATCTCATACTAGAGTATACCCCGTGCTATGCACGGTATTTATATAAAAATTATAGTATATGATTCATATTATTATGTATTACTCATAAATATTGTAATCTAATATGAAGTAATTTATATTTAGGATAAAAATTTAATAGTGAAAAAATATTCGTTTACTTAACAATGACATAATATGACATCAAAGATCACCGGGATGAATAATATTTTTTAGAAATGATGAGAGTTATAATAATTATAAATTTTGATAAACAATGAAATTATTCTAAAAATTTTAATAAAAAAAATTCAAATTTGTCCAGATTACAACCTAGATGAACAAGAAAAATCAAATTAGTTAATAATAAAAAGAAAAAATCGCTAGATCATTAAGAAAATAACATAAAATTATTAAAGAAAATAATAAGAATACAAAATAAATAAAAATAATTATCAACAAAAATAATAAACATAATTATAACAAATATTGAAACTATAAAATAGATATATTTAATATAAATAAAAAATATAATAAAATAAAATGGAGAAAAAAAATACAAAATTTAAAGTCCATTTATATTTGAACGTGGACAAAAGAAAATAAAGGAAAATAAATATAATTAAAAGTAAAAGATGATTTAGAATTGAACATCCTAGAGAAAAAACATTAAATTAAAAATAGATAATTATTTGATAATGAATAATCATAAAAAAAATGGTGCAGAATAAAAACAAATAAAAAATAGTAAGAAACGTATCATAAAATTTAGAAACAAAAGAATCATTAAAAAATAAATTAATAAAATTTCTTATTATGTTCTTGGAATTGGTTTGATTTTATCATAAAAATCGGCTATGGAAAAAATTAAAAGTTTTGATGGGTAAAGATGAAGTTAAAGTAATTTAAATATATTCAAATCTCTAAAGCACGGACACGCCTAAAAAATGGCCCGTACAGTGTCCGACACGTGTCGGACACGGACACGGCTCGGACACGGCACGGACACGTGTCGGACACGGCTGAAGGAGTGTCCGGAAAAAAAAAAAAAAAAAAAATTTGGGACACGGTGTCGGACACGGCGAGGTGGAGTGTCCGACACGGCTCGGACACGGTGGAGCAAATTTGATCATTTTTTTATGCTTTTTTTAATATTTTTTGAATTTTTTGGAGAGAAAATTGAAATAACAAAACTTATTTTAGTTTTTAATATTATATATTTTTATAAATATTTTATGTTACATAGATTATACTTATAAAATATTTTTATTTTTATATAAAATATCTTTATTTATATATAAAATATATTTATTTATATAAAATATAGCCGTGTCGGAGCCGTGTCGTGTCCTAAAATTTTCAAAAAATCCGTGTCGCCGTGTCCGTGTCGTGTCGTGTCCGTGTCGCTGTGTCCGTGTCCGTGCAACATAGATTCAAATAGTATCAATGTAATATTCGTATGTCTGACAATTGTCTTTGTTCCATAAAAAATTAATTGAGTAAATTAAGTAAATTAATTAAGAAAAGATCTAATTAATAAAGATTTGAATTTGAATTTAAAACTTTAGTGGGTTTTATGGAAACTCTGTCACATTAATCATATCCAAATATAGTTAATGAATTTTTAAAAATTATCCATGATTTAAGTAATTTCTATAATAATGTCATTTGACATAATTTAAAATATATATTGGAAAAATAAATTTCTAAGTTTAATATTAGCCAAAATTGATATCATTTATCAACTGAAAATATTCAAAATTTTAAAAAATTTGAATATAGAATTGGTTATAAATACCATTTCTATATACTATAGTATAGATAAATAGAATGGTATTAAAAAAAAGATAGATATACAAAAAGTATGTTGACCAAATAAAAATAAAATTAAAAAATATTAAACACACTCAATATTTTGCACTAAACGAATGATGAAAAAGGGGGAAAAAAATACAATTATGCTAAATATGACCATAGTAACTATAATTAAAAGTTTAAAACATAACTTGGGCTGATAAAAGAAATATGAAAATACATCAAATTTTTCAAAATTCAGAACCAAAAAATTAGACGATGAACATATATAGAAAATTATAGGATAAAAATAAAATATAGGAATATAATTACAACACTAAAATATGTATAAAAACATAGCCATATAAATAAATACACTAGAATAATTGATGTTGGCCAAAAAATGGCTAACAACAATTAATTTATTTTCTTGGAAATACGATTGTATCAAGCCTGAAATTAATTGTGAAAATAAATACTCAATGAAGAAATAATGATGACTAAATATCGATAGTGATAAAATAAATAAAGAATGACAAAAATATAAATCTAGTAGAGCCGTCTTCAATATTCGGTTGTGGAACTTTTCCTCCTTTCTTCGTGAGCTCTAAAGTACAACACCAACTGAGAATAGTGGAGAATATCCAATGGCTAAAGTAATGTACGTAATTGCAGAAAAGTAATCTGAGATACAAAATATTGGAGAGAGAGAGAGAGAGTATGGCAGAAGAAGGGAACTCGAGAGAGAACAGAGAATTCTGTCATATTAATAATTAAATTTTTTATTAATGTATATTCTATAATTATTTTTAATATAATAACTAAATTATGATAAATAAATAGTATAAGGTATTGTCATATTAATAATTAAAATTAAAAACATAAGTGAAAAGAAATAAAATATTACTAGTAACTTCCCACCCTCGTGCATATGCAGATAAAAAAGAATACTATTATTTAAATATATTAAAATTAATTTTTATATTGATATATTCTAAAATGATTTTTAATTTAATTATTAAATATATTATTATTATTATTTAAATATATATGAAATTAAATTTGACATGTTAATATTTATTTTATAATTATTTTAATATAATTATAAATTTATATTAAATAAATAAAATATTTTAAAATAGAGTAGTACAAAATAATATAAAATAAAAATTAAAAATATGGAGAAAGAATAAAAAATATAATAGAAAATAATTGGAGTAGGGTGAGAGAAGAAAAAGGAGTTAAGAAATATCTAAAAAATAACACGTATGAGTGGTAGAAAAAATAAGTAGAAAAAGAAAATATTTTTAGAGTCCAAGAGACCAACACGGGTCTCTCACTTAATATATAGTATAGATATTTATTTTTCAATCAATAATCATTATAATTCTCCTACTTTATCTCCAACTACTTATTAAAAAGATATATCATAAAATCATTTTTAATAAGAAATCATTTTTCTCAATGTTTAAACTCCTACTTTTTCTCCAACAAAAAAATTATTTTTTATTTTAAAATTCTACAAATTTTAGAAATTAATTAAATTTGTACATGTAAATCATGTTCTTTAATAAAAAATAAAAAAAAAACTTTAACTTTTTAAAGAACATGGTAAATCATGGTCTAAAAAGTTAAAGTTTTTTTTTTTATTTTTTATTAAAGAGTAAATCATGGTCTAAAAAGTTAAAGTTTTTTTTTTTTTTTTATATATTAAAGAACATGATTTGCATGCACAAATTTAATTAATTTCTAATTATTAATAATTTTTTATTTGCACATAAATTAAATGTGTGGAGTTTCTAGTCTTAATTTAGTGTAATCCAGAAAACATCATCCTAACTAAATAGAAAACTTAATTTTATCTCTTAATTTAATTAAGAACTTATTTAGGAAAACGTAATCAAGAAAATATAATCCTAACAAATTTAAGATTTATTTAATTAGTTAAAAAATACTATACGAACAAATTTAGGATTTCTTCCATTAATCAATTTAGATATTATCTTTAACTTATTTATTTCCTAAATTAAAAGATTTTATCATATCTATACAACCAATTAGTGAATATATAATGCATAGATATTCCACCTATAATACTTACCAATCATCCGACTAACAGAATACATGCAGAATTGTACCCAAAAAAAAACTAATATTTGATCTAATACTTTCTTGATCCCCGAATCAATCAATAAAAACAATAAAAAATATATAACGTGTTAAGAAAACTAAAGTTTTAAAAAATGAAAGGGACGCCACATTCTGTGGCAACCCTATTAAAAAATTAATAAAAGTTAATTGACCGCCATCCTCTGTGGGACAAAAAAAAATATTTTTTTAATAAGAGTCGCCATATTCTATGGCAACCCGGTAAAAAATTAATAAAAAATTAAAGAAACGCCATACTCTGTGGCGTTTTATATCAAAAAATAACCCATTTTATTTCAATATCACTTTATGAATTCGAATAAAATTAAATAATATTTTTGAAAAAACCTATTATAATTCTCCAAAGACTGGTTACAGAAAATCCCTCTTATCCAGCACCTGGAAGATTTCTGAATTTGAACTTGTCTCCCACGTTCTCCACTTCTGACCCCTTCTTTCTTTTTTCCCTCAACCGACTTTTCTTCTTTAATACCTGTCAAAGTATTGTCTTGGACTCTTGCATTTAGGGTTTTCTAACCTTTTCTTGTGCTAATCCACATCAATTGATTAAATTAGGGTAAGAGAAATATAGCCCAATAACAATAACGTTGGAGACCGTTTGATAGGTGAGATTAATTTTTGTGACTTAATTTGAGTTAATTTATATTGGGCTTTTTAATCTATACTCTATTATTAAGCGCGAGACCCAATTGTGGTCTCTTGGTGTCCTCTTTTCTTATTTTTAAATTCCTTTTTTTTTTTATTTATGTTTATCCGTTTTCTTCTCTCACGTTCTTTTCTCTTTTTTTTTTCTCTATTTGTTTATTTTATCACTTCAAAAATATATTTCTAATTTATCTTTTCTCTTATCTCATTTTAATTTTTTTTCTTTTATATATAATTTTTATCTTTTTTTAAAGATAATGTTGTTTGGTATATTATCTTTTCATGCTATTTATTTATTATATTTTAATAAATATATTAAAAATAATTATAAAAAATATATTATTATAAAAATTATTTTTAATATATTTAAATCATAAAAAATTTAATTTGCACACGCAAGAGTGTGCCACAATTACTAGTTCAGATTAAGCACGATTAGATTATCTTAATTTATTGTTTGATACGAGAAAATAATTTTTCTGTTTAAGAAAAAATTTAGAAAAAAAAAGGGAGTAGTGCGTCAAAATTGTAATCTCAGTTAATCGCACCCCCTGTAGCGATTAAAAAATAAAATTAATATGTGAAAAAGAGGGGGTACGAGTGGGCTCAGAGATTTACGCGCTTGGCTCTGCAAGAAATCTATAATCTCTAATAACTAACAGAAAATTAAGTGGTATTAACACCGACAAAATAGCCTAATCTCACATATCTAACACTTTCTTATTAAATTAACTTAATCAAAGGTTAACAAATTCTCCATTACCTATTATAAAAAAAAAATCGTCAAAAATATAATACAACCAAATCAAAAATTCTAAAATGAATAAGAATAAAGGAGAAAAAGTGGAAAATAGATAAATAAAAAATATCAAATATAAATTAGAAATTATGATAAAATATCAAGTTACCTCTTTGTAATTTATCACCGATTATTGTTTCACCTCTTCATTTGTCATTGCATATTTGAACTTGATGGAGCATTGGGTGTAATGAGAAAATATTACTGAAAGAAAACATATTTGTCTTGAACCAAAAAGAAAAACAAAAAAAACATATTTGTATCGGTAGGTTTGATGGGACACGAATTAAACATCATTTATAGAAGAAATATTATACATGGGGAGAAATAAAATGAAAGGAAAAGAAAACCTAAAGGAAAAAAAAAGGGAAAGCAATTAAATTGTGATTTCGTAAATTATGGAGATAATTGAGAAAATATTGAATTATTTAAAAAATTAAATTAAGATTACATTTAATGTCAAACCTACCATTAAAATAATTTTATCAATTAAAAATAATTCGAAATTCTAAAAAATTAGAATTTAGTCAAAATTGAGACAATTTAAGTCAAAGACACCCTTCATATATATATATATATATATATATATATATTATAGTATAGATATAGATTAAACGGATAATCAATGAACAATCCCTAGTATACCTCAATACTTTTCCTAAACCCCCAAATTGATTTTTTATATGTTTTAAGGATCAATTATTCATGAAAGTTTTCCTAAACCCACCATTTCGCGTAAAAAGACTAAAATACCCTTAATAAATATGAAAAATTACCCCCAATGCCCCTTTTTTCTTCTTCCCCTTTTTTCTTTTTCTTTTTTTTTTTCTTTTTCTTCATTCCTGCGTTTTGTATTGAAGAAACGTAGGTTTAGGCCGAGACTCCAGCGCCGCCTCCGGCCACTTTCCGGAGATGGGAGCTACGTGTTTTTACTCATTTCGATGACGCTACTTCGTTGGTGGTAACCTCGTCTATTGAAAATGGCCGGAGAAGACGCCGGAGAGCTCGACCGAAACCTGCAAATTTTCAATAGAAAATGGGAAATGGGTCTATCCTTTTCGGTGATATTTTTCGACGTTTTTTTGTATGGATCTTGAAGATCTCGACACGAAGAAACCATTGCAAGAGACGGAATCGATTTTCGTTAAGCGGTTTGGGAATTATGGACATTTCTTTTTTAGATCTAAAATTTTTAGATCTGAAATTGGGGACAAATGACTTCGAATTTTGAAAAACTAATCGAAGATATGAACGAGGATGAGGAGTACGTTCCCGGTGAATTTTTCGGGATTTTTTGGATCACCTCCAGTGGCGGCCGGCGGCGCTCCGGCGAGCTTCAACGATGAAGGATATGATGAAGACGATGAGGTGTGGAGGAAAAAAAAAGGGTGTGAAAAAAGTAAAAAAAAAAGAACAAAATAAACTATTAAAAAATTGCCCCTAGATTAAATATGCAGCTTTTGTATGACAAAAACAATAATAAGGGAAAACTGCAATTTTGGTACCATAAGACGCAAGTGTGTGTACTTTTTTTTTTGGTGCAGCAGAATCAGCCTCAAGCACTAGCTTTCGGCAGCAAGAATGTCCGGCGGGCTCTCCCAGACCAATTTTTCAGCAGCCATCTGCTGCCCCGTCCTCGCCAACCTGTCAACAAGAGTGTTCCCTTCCCTACGAATGTGGGAAACCACACAATTCCAAGGTCTTCGCACAAGGCGCCTGCACTCTTCCACGATGTGGCCCAGAGGATGTTCATCAATGTTGGCGTTCTTAATCAGCTCCACCGCCACCGAAGAGTCACATTCCACTTCAATATTTTCAAAGCGTCGCTCCCACGCTAACCTCAACCCTTCCCCGTAATCCAAGCAACTCAGCCGTTAAGATATCACATCTTCCAAGCTTGACAGCAAACCCCAGCAGCCACGCCCCGTCGGAATTCCGAACAACCCCTCCCGCAGCTGCTGCGCCTGAATTAGCAAAGAAACTACCATCCGTGTTTAACTTAACCCATCCCGGCGACGGAGCGAACCACTTAGCCGGCGGTCGAGGCACTTTATTGCGTTTCTTAGTACATTGCAACGCCATCAAATCAACAATAAGGGTTTTCATGCTACTGATGGTAGAGTTCAGAGGATCATTACGCCCTTGATATTCTCGTTTGTTTCTATGTTTCCAGAGTCCCCAAAGACCAGCAACGAAGATCAGTTTCCAATCCCCTGCTGGGACTAAAGTGTTACCAATCTGTAACTTCCAAACCTTACTCCACCAGTCTTCTTCAGTAATTTCCATAAAACGTGGCCAATTGTTAGCAGCAATCACTGTTCTCCACAAAGTCATAGCTATCGGGCACTGCCTGAAGATATGCGTAATATCTTCTCTAGGGGCTTGGCATTTCCTACAGCTGGCGTCCGAACTCATGTTCCTATCAACTCTCAAAGCATGGCACATAAGACTCTTGTGATTGATTTGCCAAAGAAAGCACTTCAATTTAGTCGGGAGCGCACTAGCCCATATCAGCTTCCAAGATTTGTCAGGATTAGGGACGGATGGGCTAAGCGCATCATAAGCAGATTTGCAGGTGAATCGCCCTGACGCATGGCCTCCCCAATACCGAGTATCCTTCACATCCGGATCTAAGGCCAGTGGAGTTCCTCTTATAACTTGCTTCAGCTCATCCGAAATAATTGTTCTAAGATTATCTAAATTCCACATCCCATTGCTATCGAGGACATCACAGACCCGCAGGCCTTCCTCTTCCTCATGTATGGGGTTCTGCATGTAGCTCCTTAGAGAATTGCCCCCAAGCCATGCATCATTCCAGAAGCTCACTTCCGTGCCTCTTCCCACTCTCCAATGAACCTTGTGGCTAACACTCTTGACACTTTTAACAATCCCCTTCCAAAGAGGTGATGCGTACGCCTTCGGACACGTATCCATAATATCATTCCCGGCGAGATATTTATTCTTGGAGATCTCGCACCAAGTCGTATCCCTTTCCTTCAACATCCGCCAACCAGTCTTAGCGAGCATACTGATGTTGCTCTTACGGGCTTCCTTCAAACCGAGCCCCCCTTCTGTTTTCTTGCGGATAACTTTATTCCAGCCCACCAGATGGGTCTTCCTTTTTTCGGGATCGAAGGACCACAAGAAATTGCGATTGATTTGATCAAGCTTTTCGCAATAGCTTTTCGGGAACCAGCTAGTGTGCATGTGGTAAATCGGTATAGCGGAGGTAACCGATTGAATCAAGGTCATGCGGCCGGCCAAATTGAGATTCTTGGCTTTCCAAAGTGTGAGACGTTTCTGGACCCGTTCCAACACTTCCTCATAGACGGCATTCGAATGTTTCCCGTCGCCCAGATTAATACCCAAGTACTTGCCGATGGAATTCGTCTCCCCAATCTCGATAGTGTCTGTAATAGTCTGCCTCTTCCCCACTTCCGTATGAGGCGAAAACCAAATCTTAGATTTCCGAAGACTAACCCTTAGGCCCGAGGCTTTGCAGAAACTAGTGAGAATACCTTTAATAGCTCCTGCATTGTCTTTGGTGGCTTCCGCCATCAACATAATATCATCCGCGAAGAGAAGATGGCTAATTTTCGGGCCTTTTCTGCACGTTGTAACCGGCGCCCAAGTCTTAGAACTCACCGCCTCGTCAATCATATACCCCAACCGTTCCATGCACAGGACAAAAAGGTAGGGAGAGATCGGATCACCTTGACGAATGCCACAGGTGGGACTGATCTCTTCCGTAGGATCCCCGTTCCATAAGATGCGGGGCTTCACTTGAGTAACACAACCCATAATGAGGTTAGTGATGTTCTCAGGGAATTTGAAATAGCAAAGAGTCTCCCTGAGGAAGTCCCAATTGAGCTTATCGTAGGCTTTCTCCAAATCCAGTTTTAACAGCATACTCCCCTTTTTAATCTTAGAATTAGACATGGTATGAATCAACTCTTTGAGGACCAAGATGTTGTCCTGTGTCGTCCTTCCTGGTATGAAGGAGCTCTGGAAGGGTCCAACCAGCTCAGAGATAAAAGGTTTGAGGCGCCCCACTAAGATTTTGGTCAGAATCTTAAGTGTGACGTTCAAGAGGGCAAGTGTGTGTACTACTATTTTTTTTTTTTTTTTTGGTTTAACTGTGTGCTGCTATTTTCGCTTATTCAATTTTCGTCCTAAATTTTTTGAAAATGGTGTAATTGATTTTGTTGATTAGTTTTTTTGTCTTTTGGATGAGAGTTTCACGTGCCACTCAAGTGTACCATTGGTAGGTCCTATTAATTGTCATTTAAGAAGTTTTTTTTACAATTATAACTGTTAGAATACCATTCTCTATGGTATAGTTGACTTACCATACTTAGGTCTTAATTTGTGTAATTAGGGCAGATTTGTAGAGATTGTATTCTTTGGCCTATAGAGTTTGTAATAGCTATGTATATTGTAACTAAGCCAACAAAAACACAATACCATGAATACGATGAAAAACTTTTTCCCTAAATACCATGTTCTAACATGGTATCAGAGCAGGTTTAGAATCCTGGGGACTCAGTTTTAGGTTATCATCGTCCCAATACCAATCTCCAAACCAAATCAACCTCAACCCGGAAATAATCTGAAACTAAGCCAACATGTCTACTCCTACAGAAAACAATCCAACCAACCCAGATTTATCCCTACAGCTAGCCAACATGCTGCGCAACAACAACCAATCTATGATGCCCAATTCAGATAGTTTGTACATCGGAATCAAATTGAACGGTGACAACTATCCGGTTTGGGCCCGATTAATGAAGATGGCGATCGGAGGCCGTGGCGGCCGATCCCACATAACTGGAACCCCACTAGCTCCGGAAGAAACTGATCCAAAATTTGATCAATGGGAACAAATTGATCAGAGTGTCTTTACCTGGATAATTCAAAACATTGAATGTAACCTTCTCAACAATGTGCTACAATACCCGACAACAAAAGCCTTGTGGGACGGCCTCGCCACCACGTATGGCAGCGGTGGTGATCCACTACAGCTCTACGATTTACATCGAAGGGCTAATACTCAACGACAGGGACAGGAAAGCCTGGAAGAATTCTGGGGAAAGCTTCAAACAATCTGGATGGCTATTGACCGAAAACAGCCAAATCCCATGAAGTGCCCCGATGATATTGCAATGTTCAACAAAATTTCTCAAGAGCAACGTCTGTGGCAGTTCCTTACGGGAATAGATGAGAGATTCGAAGTAATTCGAAGGGACACTTAAAGCAGGAACCAAAGCCCACATTGGAGGCGGCATATGCAACGGTGAGAAGGGGGGCCGCTCGCCTCTAGATTCTCAAGGCGGTGGCCGGCGGCGACTCACCCCCCACCATCCACGATGCTGGCGCTGCACTTGTGGTCAAAAGGGGGAAAAGCTACAAAGGAACTGGACGCTCAGAAGGCGCCGACCGGCCAGAAGGTGGCGGTCGCCGGTCATCATTGCGTGAGGACAAATCCGGACTGGTTTGCGGTCACTGTGGCAAACCCAAACATACCACGGAGAATTGCTTTGAGGTCATCGGTTATCCCGACTGGTGGGAAGGGATTCAGAAGACCAGCGATGGGGGACAGACGGGGAAAGCCGGCAACCGCCGGGCACACCTTGCCATCGGTGACGGGGTTGCCGGACAAGAGCAAGGAGCTGCCGTGGGTGTCGGAGGAGGAGACGCTACAATGGCGGCGGCAGGGGCAAGTAGAGCTCATTTGGCCAGTGGAAGGGACAAAAATGGCGAGATAAGCCATTCTGGAGAAGAAGCAGCAAAAAACGGCGGCTTCACTCAAGGTACAGGGTTTGGGGGTAATGACCCAAACCCTAGTTTATCATCTTATTATATTTCCCCCCAAATTTCAAATAAATCTCAGATTGGCCCCCGTAGTTCTGAAATGTTACAGATTGGCCCCGATACTTTTGACACTTGTGGGTTACACACCCAAACCGCAACTCACCGAGTCACACAGTGGATTTTCGATTGTGGAGCGATGGATTCCATGACTTTTGACCCGGGAGACATTCTTGAACCTATGAACCCAAAACAATCCCATATTGTGACTGCAAGTGGGGACAAGATTTCGGTTGAAAAAGAGGGCCCTGTCTCTATTTCTCCAAATTTACGATTGAGAAATTACTTTTATGTTCCCTCCTTATCCTGCAAATTAGTGTCTATCAGTCAATTGACGAAAGAATTGAATTGTGTGGTTCTCATATATCCTCAATTTTGCATCTTGCAGGACATTCATACGAAGGAGATCATTGGGCGTGGTACTGAGCGTGGTGGATTATACTATGTGGATGAAGTTGAAAATCAGTCCAGAGCTCTTCTTTCACAAGGAACTGGGAATACACAACTCTGGCTCTGGCATAGACGACTCGGACACCCCTCACTTGGGTATTTGAAGATGTTATCTCCTTCGCTTTTTCAGAATAATCAGTATTTTGATTTTTCCTGTCAAACATGTCTTGCTACAAAAAGTCATAGAACTTTATTCAAGTCAAATAATACTCGAGTTGAGTCTGTTTTTTCATTGGTGCATTCAAACGTTTGGGGACCAGCCCCTGTGGCGAATCAAAATCAGTTTCGATATTTTGTGCTATTTATTGACGATTTTTCTCGTATGATATGGGTGTATTTTTTGCGGAACAAGTCTGATGTGTTTGATACTTTTGTGGCCTTCTATCATTTGATCCAAACACAATTTGACAAAAAAATTAAAGTACTCCGATCAGATAATGGACGGGAATACGTCAACCAAGATATGCACTCTTTTTTCCAGAAACATGACATTATCCATCAAAGCCCCGCCCAAATACCCCCCCAACAAAACGGCGTTTCTGAACGAAAAAATCGAACCATTCTTGAGATGACTCGTGCGTTACTCACTGAGGCACATGTTCCAAAACAGTTTTGGCCGGAAGCAGTTAGTACCGCAGTGTACTTGACCAATAGACTACCTACAAAAATCCTGGCCCACAAGACACCCCTATCGGTCCTTCAAACCCAAACCACAGTGCCCCCGCACCTCACCTTACCTCCCCGAATCTTTGGGTGCACGGTCTTTACCCATATTCCTAAAGCTGACCGCACTAAGCTGGATATCTGTGCAGAAAAATGTGTCTTCATGGGGTATGCCCCAAGTCAGAAGGGGTATCGGTGTTACAATCCGAAAACCAGACGGTTTCTCATCACCATGGACTGCAATTTTGTCGAAACTGAGTATTTCTACCTATCCCAGCACAGTGATCAGGGGGAGAGTCATAATGATAGATCTCTGAGCTGGTTGAATTATGTTGATCTGGTCGATCCTACACCACCTACTTCTAAAGAACTCAGTACCACACCTTCGCCCAGTGATCCTCCTTCGGATGATGTCCAAATTGACGTAATTGATCCTTCTCACTTTCTTTTGTTGTTTTCGATAATATTGATGTTCCAAATGCCACTGATATTGTGACCGAGAGTGCAGACAATCACAGGTACAGTCTGCCACAGAGAAGCACTAGAGGGGTACCCCCGCAATAGTACTCACCTGACCATACCTCCCGATCCACCAAGTACCCTGTGGGAAATATGGTCAGGGGGAGTTTGTCACATGTGGCAAAGGTATTTCTTAGCAGTCTGTACAAAGAGGAAATTCCCAGAACCGTACAGGAAGCTAAGCAGAGTAAGGAGTGGGAGAGATCCATGGAAGTCGAAATGGAGGCATTAGCGAAAAATGAGACATGGGAAAGATGCCAGTTACCTGAGGGAAAAAGACCGGTTGGCTGCAGGTGGGTCTTCACAGTTAAACATAAAACTGATGGCTCAGTGGAAAGGTATAAGGCCCGATTGGTTGCGAAGGGGTACACTCAAACATTCGGGATAGACTATTCCGAGACTTTTTCACCAGTGGCGAAACTGGATACGATTCGAGTGTTGTTATCTGTAGCAGCCAACAAGGATTGGCCACTCCATCAATTTGACGTTAAAAATGCCTTTCTACATGGAGACTTGAATGAGGAGGTCTACATGGAACCTCTGCCAGGGTTCACAGAAGAGTTTGGCCAGAATGAGGTATGCAGACTCCGAAAAGCTCTGTACGGGCTTAAGCAATCCCCTAGGGCATGGTTTGGCAGGTTCACACTGGCTATGCAGGGTCACGGTTACATACAAAGTAATGCTGATCACACACTGTTCCTAAAGAAACGAGGAGATTTGATTACATGCTTGATCATTTATGTCGATGATATGATCATAACGGGCAGTGACACAGAAGAAATGGAGAACCTGAAGGAAAATCTGTTCAAAGAATTTGAAATGAAGGACCTAGGAGGGTTGGAGTATTTCTTAGGCATTGAAGTTCTTCGGTCACAGAAAGGAATTTTTATCTCTCAAAGGAAATATATTCTGGATCTATTGGCAGAAACTGGATTGATGGATTGCAAACCCGTGGAAACCCCAATACAAGTAAATCACAGACTCAGGATAGAAGAAAGCAGAGAGCCGACGGACAAGGAACGATATCAGCGTTTAGTGGGAAAATTGATCTACTTGTCCCATACCCGGCCTGATATTGCCTATTCAGTAGGCATTGTGAGTCAGATTATGCACCAGCCACAGAAAGAACACATGGAAGCGGTCATCCGTATCATTCAGTATCTTAAAGGTACTGTAGGAACAGGGATTATGCTCGGGAGACATGGCCACCTCAACCATGAAGCGTATACAGACGCAGATTGGGCAGGAAATCCGAACGATCGTAGGTCCACATCTGGATTTGTTACACTTGTTGGAGGAAATGTGGTAACCTGGAGGAGCAAAAAGCAAAAACTTGTGGCACTATCTAGTGCTGAAGCTGAATTCAGGGGAATAGCAAAAGGAGTCACCGAGCTTATTTGGCTCAGAAGACTAATGATGAAAATTGGCATGGAACAAAAGGGCCCAAGTCCTCTGAGATGTGACAACAAAGCTGCAATCAGCATCTCAGAGAATCCAGTTCAGCACGATAGGAAGCACGTAGAGGTTGACCGGCATTTCATCAAAGAAAAGTTAGAGGATGGCACCATCTCCATTCCTTTTGTTAGGTCCGAAGACCAACTGGCCGACATACTCACAAAGACGGTTACAAATCAAATCTTCCAGACGACACTGTGCAAGCTAAGGATTGGGGATTCCATCACTTAGCTTGAGGGGGAGTGTTAGAATACCATTCTCTATGGTATAGTTGACTTACCATACTTAGGTCTTAATTTGTGCAATTAGGGCAGATTTGTAGAGATTGTATTCTTTGGCCTATATAGTTTGTAATAGCTGTGTATATTGTAACTAAGCAAGCAAAAACACAATACCATGAATACGATGAAAAGCTTTTTCCCTAAATACCATGTTCTAACAATAACCAATTATTCTTGTAAAAATTTCGATTGTGAAAAAACCATCATATATAATTATAATTATGAAAAAACTGCTTAAAAGACAATTAATAAAATCCACTAACGGTGCAATATGTGAGAGATACATAAGAATTTTTTTCAAAACCTATTGTTTATTGAGCTACTTTAAAGATTTTAAAACTAAAATTGAATAAGTAAAAATGGTAGTACACACACACACACACACTTTATAAGGCTAAAATTGCAATTTTCCTTTATAATAACGTGGTTCAATTGATTGAAGAACAGGGAAAAATGCGCTTCCTGGCACATTGAAAAACAGGGAAAATAATAAATAATGTGGTCCAATTGTTTATGGTAATATATCGAAACACGTAATCATGTACAGAAAAAACAGGGAAAATAATAAATAATGTGGTCCAATTGTTTGAAAACCAGAGAACATAATAAATAATGTGGCCCAATTGATTTAATATTTTGAGAGTAAGTCCGATATGAAATTTTTTGTTAAACTAGAGTGCGTGTTGTTGGTATGTGTGGTGGTTTTTTACGGATTGTTGTGAAGTTGCGGAGGTATTTGGATTCATGCACTATCTTTTTCAATTTTCCTTGCTTTCACGTAAATAAAGGGAAGGACTTCTAGGAGATCACTTTTAATACATTTGATACTCCTAAAAATATAATTTTATCATGTTATTTAGTGTTGAACACTCTTATTCTCACGTGCAAAATCTATCTATCTATCTATCTATATATATATATATATATATCTTATAAAAGCATGAGTTGAGTTTTTGGTTTCTTAGAAAATACGGATCGCCTAAAATATCCTCACAATAATTACGTCAATAGCTATTAGTCAAGGATAATGATATAATTACCTGTTATAAATTATTAATTTAATTATATTTAAAAAACACTCATTAACTTAAAATAGGACTCTTGGTAGAATTAAAATTTCTTCAACTTACCCAAAAAAGATATATAATTCAACAATGATTGTTTTAATATTAATATATTAATTAATTGTGTTCAAATTTTATAATATAAATTATCTATTTTTTAATTTTAAGGTCTACAACTTAAAATGTTATAATAAGATACATCTAACGATTTGGAAACGAAAGAATTGATTCACTTTATAAATTTTAATAATTTTTTATAATTATATAAAATAAAGTATCATTTAAATTTAATGAGTTACATAAGATAACATTCAATAAATCAATCCTAATGTAAGTCATATTATATAAGTCCATAGTTCTAATTTTCTAAGTTCATAAACTTTCTTAAATCATAATCATATTATACTTTTACAAACTTATCTAATTAACAAAATAATATAATTGAATAATTTATATAAAATATTTTTTAATAAATTAATTAATCCTAACGTAATATTTTTCAATTAACTAATACTATATAATTGTAATTATTTAAATCTAACTAACCATATAATCATCCTTTAGTTTATATAATAAAATGTAAATTAAACACGTAAAACTACGAATAGCGTTTTTGATTTCTTACGACTTAATATACCACAATTTAGAATTGCATGTCTGATGGGACCAAATCACGCTCGGATCTCATCTGAAGACCCTAGAGCTTGGACGCTCGCATTACTGGGCTCGTGAGATAACCAGGCCCATTCGCTTATTAGCCTCGCTGATCCAAGCCCATGCGCCTCGGCCCACTTCTTGAGCGGGGGATCTGTCCATTCAAACCCCATCCGCGCTCGGGATATGGTTCCCCAAGACCAACCTTCCATTCCCTCAAAGAAACACTTCACGAGGGTTCCTACTGTCCCACGCTCGAACAGTTGACGCTCGTGGATCATCTGTCGGAGGAACCTCTCTCGTGTATCCCCCCGAGCGTCACCAACGCTCGAATAAGGGCATCACTGAGATCCTCTCAGGCATCCGTACGCCTGCATGGAAGGTACTGAGCCTCCTAGCGCTCGTGTTGCCGCTCTGTAACTACCTCTGACACCTGGTAGTGCGCGCACCACCTGACACTCCCCTAATTTTTCGGGATGTCACTTTCACACCATCACAGACCACCACGTGTCTAGGGCAACACTGGGATTGGGACCACTTGGTCACTATTTATAAAATACTCATGCCCTCAACGTATAAATATGGGGATTTTCACTCCTTCCTTCCCAAGTCATCTTCTACACGGAAACACATAACTGGGCATCTTCTCCATTGCTGCATATTCATTCCAAGCTTTGCATACTTCACCATTTTCCGCACCCTTACTGCATTTTCTTTCCTGGTGTTATCCTAGCTGGAAGAACCCACACTCAGTTGGAAACCCAGTTCCTGAGGCTCTAAGCCTGTGATGGTCTTCCCTTCTTCATACAAATTCTAAAGTGATTGCTTGCATATTAGGAATCCATTTCCAGCACCATCATTTTTTGGCGCCGTCTGTGGGAACCCATCATTTTCATCTTCATCTTCATCAGATTCTTCCTCTCTAAGCTAGTTGAGACATAATACCTTCAGTTTCAAACATGGTGACTGCAACCAGATCTGGGATCTTGGATAACAGAGGTGCTCTGCCACCTCTCAATGAAGAAAACTTGGAGAGCAACACACCTTCCGGAGGCACGATCCCACCTGCTGTTGGGAACGGAACCGGAGACAAGGAGACAGTAGCTGGAGCTCCCCCGGCCGGAGGAAATGGAGCAGGAGGGTCCAATTCTGTTCTTCCACCCGCGGCACTCATTCCCGCCACCCTTGTCGCTAATCCCGCCGCCTACTCCATGGCTATGCCACCGCCAGGGTACACTTACATGCAGCCAGGTATGATGCCTGGAACGATGCTAGGCATGATGCCCATGATTCCACCTTATCAAGTAGGCACACTTCAGCTTTCCGTTTCCATTCCTGCCGAAATTTAAGGAGTGAAAATGCCGCAAATGACATCCCAACAAATCCAGGCGCTCTACGCTCAATGCGAGGTACAGGCCACACAAAATGCCTGGAGACATTTCACTTTCGCGTATTGCCCTTCGGAGATAGGCGCTCAGATGGCCCCTCCGGTCGGGGGACTTCAAGCCCATCCCCTCATGATGGCCCAGAATGTTCTAAGGACTGAGCCACCGCCGCCACCACCAACGCAAGGGAAAGATGCTCTCCCGAGGGCGGAACAGGAGCTACGCCCAGTGGAGAAGGAGAAAGCCCCTCCCGCGAGGGGAGATGTTGAAGAAGAGGTCTAATCTAGGGCCACTGGGAGGATTAGCAGGAGGGACGGAGGCGACCCTCAACTTACAGCCGTACAAGACCAGCTTATCGGACTCCAAAACATGGTGGAGCAGCTCTCTCGAGCACTGTTTCAAGCCCCCCATGCCGGGGCTGAGAGGTCCAGGGCCAGAGACGCTCGCAATCCACGCAGCTAGATCTCCCGCCGTGGGAGGGAGGAAGATTACGAGGAACACGACTTCGAGGGCGGGAACTACAGGCCTTTGATAGGCGGTTCACCCCTCACCGACGAGGTCCTGATGGTGAGCACGGGAAAGGGTAAAATCCCTATGTCCATCAACCCGTACGATGGAACAATTGATCTGGTTGAGCACCTGGATCACTTTGTGCACTTGATGCACTTATACGAGCATTCCAGCCACTACTGGACCAAGGTCTTTGTTACCTCACTCATTGGAATGGCTCAAAAGTGGTACAAGAAGCTTCCCCCTCGCTCAATTTGAGGGTATAATGATTTGACCGATGCTTTCCTGAGCCATTTTAACTCTTTGAAGGCGCCAGCACCCGCTGCCACGACCCTCTACAGCTTAGTGTAAGGGCCAAACGAGACCCTTAGGTCCTTCGTGGGCAGGTTCAACAAAGAGGTCTTATTGGTGGAGAGACCCTCGATGGATTTTGCAAGTCATATACTGTTTGGGGCCATCAACACGAAAAACTATGTCAGCGAGGAATTCGCTGAGGAAGTGGCCAAGAGGAAACCCCGCTCCCTAATAGAATTAAGGGACATTGCCGACTCTTACTTCACCCTCGAAGATATGTACATTGCGAGGGCCCAAAAGCTTGCCAGTGCCCCTCGCACTGAAAAGGGTCAGCCAGACAAGGGGGAGGCCCACAAGAACCGCCGCCGCAGTCCAGTTCCCACTCGAAAAAACTCTCCTTCCCCTCGCAGATTCGAGCGCATCCCTCTTAACAGGCCCATTGCTGAGGTCTACTCCATGGCAGATAAGAAGCTGTTCAAGAGACCGCCCAAGATGAGAGAAACCGAGGCTCAGAAGCGCTCGGGCAAGTACTGTGCTTTCCACAAACAAAAGGGGTACGACACAAATGAATGCCATCAGCTCGAGAGCGAGATTCAGAGGCTTATAGCTGGGGGGCACCTCAAAGAGTTCGTGAAGGTATTGGAAAAATATGACGAGCACTGTGCTGAGCGAGCGAGGGCTAGGGGAAGAAGCTGTTCACGCTCAAGGAGCCCCCGTCACCATCACGCTGGGATGAGCGACCGCGACAAGGAGAAGGCCGTTGATATGGAAAACCAGCCTTTTGTGGTTATCCACATGATTGCTGGTGGACCCTCGGGGGAGACTCTAATACATCCAGGCGCCGCTATGTTCGAAGTTATGATCAGAGACCTTCACAGCCCAAGTCTGTGCTTTCTGTCGACATCACTTCATGTTAAAGGGAGAATGAGATTGTAGGATTCACAAAAAAAGACCTAGAGCACATTGTAACGCCCCATGGGGTCGGTGAAATGTAACGCCCCGTGTCTTCATTCCAGGTACGCTCGCCACATGTGTGAGTTTGAGTGTTAGAATTGTTGGCATGTTTTAGGAATTATGTGTCTAATTGAAATTATGTGGATTAATTGTCTAATTGCCTAAGTGTTTATTTTAATTTTAATTTCATTTCATATTCTAACATATGCATAATTCATACATTCGTTTCATAACATAGTTTTATATATATATATATATATATATATATATATATATATATATATATATATACTTAAACTAATTTCATAAGAATAACATTCCATACACTTCTTGCATTTAATTATGAAAATGCATTATATATATATTTACACTTATATATATATTGCCTACACTAATATACTCACATGAATTATATATGTATATAATAATAAGCACTAAGATAATTATATACATATAATATATATAATATCTAACTTTATGACTTTATACATATATACATTATATCTATACTTATATTATACACATATATTGTATATGCATTGCAAGACACACACACAAACACATACAAAATCTCTAACACACATATTACACACACTCATCTTCATCTTCATTCCATCCTTGATCTCCAAGCTATAAGAGGATAGGAAGGATCATTTCAAGAGACATTAGCATCATCAAGATCATCTCCTCCATTTCATCATCTTCATTCCATTTCTTTCTTCCCAAGGTTGGTAATGGTATATTATGAGATGGATTATGTTGAATAGTTAGGGCTTTGTGATTTGGATGAGTTTCCTTGACCTTGAGCATGAATATTGTTAGGGTAGTGCCCTAGAAGAGCCAAATAGTTTAGGCCTCTTTTTGTAAACTACTCTTATTAGCAGCAATTTGTGACATTAATGAAATAATAAATGTAACGTTTCATAGTCGTTTAATTCTATGTGGCCAATTCATCATGTCTCATTCAAGTTTATTAATTGCATATTATAACTGTTTGTGTATGGATGAAACCCCAAGGTCACATTAAGCTACGGGACTTGACCTCGCATAGGGATGGAGGTTATGAAACAAGTTTCTATGGCGTGACCTAACTAACTCCAAGTCGAAGAGTCTAATAAGCACGGGGATGTTGACTTGACTCGTTTGAGACTTGCTCATATGACGTGCCTTGTAGAAAGGTTACTTTGTTTCATAAGTATTGAATGTAGAGACCTTCACACGCGTATGGGGGGTGCTTGTTAGGGAACAAGTACACTGAGGATCCCGACAGGAACACCTCAATGGGGTAAGGCTTTTACGCCTTGATGATGAGGTTGGTTCCCTAGTTATGGTAGTGTCTAAATGATCCTTAGACTTGAGGCTCCATTGATGCTCTGTGCATGACAAGGGCAATGTTTGATATGCGCCTAGAGATTCATGGGTTCCATGAATCTCGTTATGGTTGTATGTTGGCGTTGTTCGAATCATGTATGGGGGCATATGAGAGGCTAACATAGAATCTATCGCTCGTCTAGAAGAACGAGTGAATCACCCATGAGTTCTATTGTAGCACATTCCACTTAAATCCTTGCGCAAGGTAGTGAGATCTAAATTAGGAAATGGGTTTTCCTAGAGTGTTAGATCAAATGGAATTGCTATTAGAATTAATTCATAGCATTAGGACTAATAGGGTTCTATTATTCCCATGCCCTAGGTCCTAATCGGGGATTAGACGATAGAAGGATCTTATCTCACGGTATCCATGAGACTGAAAGGTTCACAGCATAAACTTCACCTGTTGGATAGGTGGTCATGAGCTTGTCACTAGACATCGATCATGATCTGTAGGTACTGATTAATTAAAAGGAGTTTTAATTAAACAATGATTAATTGAAAGGGTTTAATTGAATCAACAAGATAAATTGTTATCTAAAATACCACGTTAAGAATGTGGGCCTACTACTATTCATTGGTGAACCTAAGGGGTCACACAATGACTCGAATTGAACAACAAGATTATCTAAAGATCAATAGAGATTGATTGATAAATTAAAAGAGTTTAATTTATGAGAGAGAGTAATTAATTAATAATTGTATTAATTAATTTATGCTTAATTGTTAAGCTATTGAGAATAGATGTTAATGAGTTAACATTAATTTAAATAAGTGTATTTAAATTAATTGGACTTGAAATTTAATTAGGAGTAATTAATTTTTAAAGTCCACAAATTTAATTAGATATTGGACTTGTGATTTAATTAATGTAATTAAATTAAGTCCACTAATTAAAATGAATATTGGGTTTTTAATTTAATTAAGTAGTAATTAAATATAAGCCCAAGACTGGCCCATAGGGGTTTTGACCTAGGGCTGAGTATTTAAGAAAGATAAGGGAGAGAAATCAAATATCGTTGTTTTTCTTCTTTTCTGTTTTCTCTCCAAGTCTCTCTCTTCTCTCTCTTTTCTCAATACAGTATTGAGAATGCTATTAGATAATCAATATCTAATTAGTGTTCTAGTGTGCTAATTGAATAGTTGTTCAATTACGGGTCGTGGACTACCTTAGAGGAATTCCGCGTGGGATTCTTGGAAGAAGATCGGATAGAAGAGAAGCGGGTAGGTTTTGGAAAACCTTCTTGTCATCGTCATCAATCAGAAGCGAAAGAGGTATTTGATTCTTCTTTTGTTTAAATCGTAAATCTTGAATCAAAGGCTGATCTTAATTGGAATTCCGATAAAACTTGTTTTTATAATCCCTAAAATTTTTAATTTCCGCTGCGTTAAGGTTGATGAATTCCAACAAATATGTGATCATATATGTGTGTATTTTGGAATTATAGCATGAATACTTGAAGATATTGGCTTATTTGATGTTATGGAAATTATGAGACTTTGTATGATTGATTCATGTGTCAATATGATGGATTTAGATGTTGTAATTGAAGTATTAGATGTATATTGATGTTATATGCTAGTTTTGAGGTTTTTAGTTGTTGTAGATTGGTGTTGGAGAGGTTTGGGGGCCATATTCCGAGACTTGCCTTGTTTTTCCCCCGTTTTTTCGACCAGCGGTATGCTAAACGCCCGTTTGGCCCCTTAGTTCATTTACCAAACGCCCGTGTGAGATGCTACTGCCTCGACAGAAGGTTTCCAAACACCCGTTTCTACTTTCAGTTCATTTTGAAAATGCCCGTTTACCCCTCAAACGAACTCTGATTGACCTGATTCTTAAACCATTAGAAACCTCTTGAAGTCTAGAACACTCTCCAATTGGAATCACCTCAATATCGTTTCTAGATTTTGCGATATGATCAATTATTTTTGGCGTCACCATTTTACCAGAAATCTACATTAACCCAACTTCGGACCTACGCCATTTTCACTCCGCTTTGAATTAGAATTCGAGCCATATATGCTTGGAAAGATCTATTTGTCTACTTTCATATCCAACAAATAAAACTCCATTTCAACTTCTATAACTCAAGATATTCTCAATTTTCCACAGCTTGCGCATTTCCAAAAATTACCAACTTTTGCCAAACTTCGCCAAAACACCCCTTCTTGCATTCCTTTTGCTCCCGTATGTGATTTATATAAAGTATATGCTTGCTTAACCATTGCATAAGGCATTAATTGTGCATGAACATTCTCATGAATTAGAATTATCATCATTCCATGTCATGAGCATGCTGTTCGTCCATTATTTGGTTCATTTGTCTAGAGTCTTATGTACACTCGTCTTTCTTGCACAGAGTTTGATCCGGTTGAGGAGCAGGGTCAGTAGGCTTCTCGTATCCTTTCTCTTTTGGTCATGGTGAGGCTTTTATTTTAGTTAAACTATAACCATATTACCTTGTGTGATTATTTCAAGCCAAAACATATCAAGTATATGTATACTTTCGAAAATGGTTTCAAGAACGAATGTTTTCAAATGTTTCATGAAAATCCTTTTGGTGAGAACCACGAACGTATTATTGGGCCTGGGGAA
Source organism: Lantana camara (assembly GCA_037501455.1). NCBI lineage: Eukaryota > Viridiplantae > Streptophyta > Magnoliopsida > Lamiales > Verbenaceae > Lantana > Lantana camara. The sequence continues at coordinate 18,634,202 of CM074855.1, read as the reverse complement.
ATATGTGAATGGAGACCGGTATAACATCGGGTCGTCGGATAAGCCATTTCATATAGTACCCTTTGAGATTATCCTCGCGCGACTTGGGTGGCAGGAAGGCGGGATATTCTTGAGCTGGTGGTTAATCCGCCGAAGGAGCGGGAAGGAATCATGATCCCTCGTCTCAAATGTCACGAGGTGGTAGGGCCTTGCAAACCTTTCCACCGCCCCGGAGGAAGAATGATGGAAAATTATGTTTTCTCACGTCATGACTACGAATATGATTATGTAATGACTTCGTTATGAATGCATGAACGCCTAATAATGTTTTCAAATACACTATGGGAGTAAGGTTGGAGAATTTCCCCCTCACCGGGCCACGTTAAACTATGTTTTGATAAATAATAATTTGTTATCCGTAATTCCGAGCAATGCCTTTCTCAAACTTTCCACTTGGGATTTTCTAACACTTTACTCAGGATTATGGATTGCATGCGCATGTGATATATGTATATTGCCCCTCACTCAGTCTTAGGATTGACACCCCACGTTTTTAGTCTTTTTGCAGGTTGAGCTAGGCGGGGATTGAGGTCGTTGTAGTCTTTCCTTTTGGAGTCCTAGCTTGTAATTACTTCTTAGCATTTCATACTCATGTTTTAAAATATGTATTATCGTTTTGGAGAATTATTGTATATCTTATGTGGTGGCTGGGATGGCCTATGATTGTATAACTTAGTTTTGTATTAACTATGTATATATGCTTCCGCTTAATGTTATTGCATCGTTGGTTTTAATTGGTTTAAGGTTTAGCCCTGCTTAGCTAGGTCGAGTTTTTCTTTGTCACCCGTTCGCCACGTGTTTGGTTTGTGTATGGAAGTTAATTTCATGTATGGATTGGACTAGTGGTGCGGGGGATGTGACACCTTTCGATGTGGGTGTTACATGAAACCTCTGACTGCCCCATGGTGGTTAGTTTAGACGTTCACAATCATGTTGTAAAGAGGGTCTTAATTGATAGTGAAAGCTCTGTGAATGTTCTCCCGTACTCAACGTTCCAAAAGATTAATATAACAAACATTCCCCTCGAACCCCTCAGAACAACCCTCGTTGGCTTTGGGGGTTCCGAGAGCATCCCTCGCGGACAAATTCGCTTGGCCACCTCTTTTGGTCGCGCCCCACAGCGAAAGACTTTGAGCATCCTGTATGCAGTGGTCGGAGTGGACCTCCCATACAACATCATCATCGGACGCCCGGCTCTCGTTGATTTCAAAGCGGTTATTTCAACATACCATCAGAACGTCAAATTCCCAACTCCTGAGGTCTTACAGGGTCGGAGTACTCGCACAGCATTTCTGCGCCACTTGGCTTCCAGCCTTCAAATCCACTTGAACGCACAACTGGTTTCGCTCTGCCATGAGCTCATCAGGGAGGCGCCAATAGCCCCCAACCAGTTGAGTTCCCGGAAACCTCGAATTGCCTCCTAGTCAAGTCCTAGACCAGCGACAAGCTCCCCGAATTAAATCGGGTTGGCATGCCTGACTCCACAATATCAAAGGCCCCGAGACAAAACAACGCCTTTCGGGCTATTACCCCTCCCGCTCAAATATGCTAACCGGTCAACTTGTGCTTGGATGCCTGGTCGCGACTCGCAGGTCGTGACATTCTCCCCCATCTGATCAATGCAACGCCCTCGTTGCATGGAGGAAACAAAGACTCCGCCCTTCTTCCAGGATCGCGTTCACGCAACCTACTCATGACCGTTCTTGTGCCTCTTGCACCGGTTCATGTATGCTTATGTGTCGTGCCCTCCAACTGACGCATTGTGCCGTGTCCCTTACACTAAGCAGCGTGCCGTGCCTCTTGCATCTGTCGCACTCAATGCCGTGATCTCGCACGCGCCACATCTCATCGCGTAGGCCCCCGAGCAATAAGAGCGTGACCCACTCTAATACCACCTCTCACAGGGTCGGAGTACTCGCGCAGCATTTCGGCGCCACTTGGCTTCCAGCCTTCAAATCCACTTGAACGCACAACCGGTTTCGCTCTGCCATGAGCTCATCAGGGATGCGGCAATAGCCCCCAACCAGTTGAGTTCCTGGAAACCCTCGACTTGCCTCCTAGTCAAGTCCTAGACCAGCGACAAGCTCCCCGAATTAAATCGGGTCGGCATTCCTGACTCCACAATATCAAAGGCCCCGAGATAAAACAATGCCTTTCGGGCTATTACCCCTCCCGCTCAAATATGCTAACCGGCCAACTTGTGCTTGGATGCCTAGTCGCGACTCGCAGGTCGTGACACGAGGGGACATGCGAGGTTCTGTGCAACGTCAAGGAGGCTTGGGAATGTTACATCCTTTCCCTCAAAAGCCACAAGCCCAAATAAACCATCCAAGTAGGTTCCACCAAAAAAGCCGTCGACTTCCCCCAACTGGATGAAGATGGCCCCGAGCGAAAGAGCGCCAAATTGTACAGAAAGAAAAACAAGAAGAAAATCTCGAGCGAAGCCCAGCATGCGGAGGATGGCCCGCCTGGGGCCGTCGAAGGTTCCTCCTTGGAGAAAGAGGGCAACAAACCTTCAAAGGGAACCAATGACAGACTTACGGGGAAAAAGTGTGCGCTAGGAGCCCCTTGGCCAGAAGTTCGCATTGAACCCACCGAAAAATTCTTGACCATCGAGTTAGAACCGGGTAATCCAGATAAAACCACCCAGATTGGCTCAAACCTCGACGGTCCCTCTCAGATCATGATGATCGACTTCCTCCGAGAAAATCTTGATGTGTTTGCATGGAAAGCCTCTGATCTCACTGGCATAGATCCGAGAGTTATTGATCACAGACTCAACTTGGACCAGCCTTCAAACCAATCCAGCAGAAAAAGAGGGACGTTCATGGATTCCGGAGGTAAGTCATCGAAGAGGAGGTGAACAAGCTCCTCGAGGCTCAGTACATTGAGGAGATCTTATACCCTGAATGGTTCTGCAACGTTGTCCTCGTGCCCAAGAGTGCTAACAAATGGCGCATGTGCAATGACTTCATAGATCTCAACAAGACATGCCCCAAGGATCCGTACCCCTTGTCGAGGATCGACCAGTTGGTAGATTCGACGGTTGGTTGTGAGCTCATGAGTATGATGGATGCTTTCCAGGGGTATTATCAGATCTTCATGGTGCCCGAGGATCGCCCAAAAACTTCCTTCGTAGTTCATGTGGGAGTCTACTGTTTCAAGGTTATGACGTTCGGACTCAAGAATGCCGGAGCAACATATCAACGCCTCGTTAATAGAATGTTCGAGTGCGAAGTCGGAAGGTCCATGGAGGTATAGGTAGATGATATGATTGTCAAGAGTGAGCGTCAACGTTCCCATCTGGAGGATCTCAGGCGAGCATTCAACATCCTGCGTCAGTATGATATGAAATTGAATCCTTCTAAATGTACATTTGGCTTTCGGGGAGGAAAGTTCCTAGGGTATGTGGTTAGCTAAAGGGGCATCGAAGCCAATCCAGAGAAGATCAAAGCGATCTTAGACATCCCCTCCCCTCAAAATATAAGAGAGGTCCAAGTGCTGGTGGGCAATATCATTTCTTTGAACAGGTTCATATCCCGTTCAGCGGACAGGCTACTCGTGCTGAGTGAGGAATGTGATAAAGCACTGCAGGATATGAAATGATACCTCTCGTGCGCGTCTTTGCTGACGAAGCCGGTCCCAGGAGAGAGGCTACTCGTATATCTCTCCGTTTCCTTGGAAGCAACGAGCGCGGTTCTCGTCGCCGTGCGCGAGCGCAAGCACTTACCCGTGTACTAATTAAGCAAGACCCTATAGGGGGTGGAGAAAAGATATGTGGAGATAGAGAAATTTGCCTTTGCGCTCGTTAATGCTTCCAGAATGTTAAGGCCATAATTTTAAGCTCACTCCATCACGGTGCTTACAGACCAACCCCTCAAATAGGTACTCTCGAAACCGGATGTCTCAGGGAGGCTAATCAAATGGTCAATTGAACTCAGCCAACTTGACATCACCTTCGAGCCTCGCACAGCGATACAGGCTCAGGCAGTGGCAGACCTGCTGGTAGAGCACTTCAAACTGGATGTTGTGCCCTCAGTAGAAGATGGGTTATGGCTTCTGCACACAGATGGCTTCTCGACCTCACAAGAGGGTGGGGGGGGGGGGGAGGGAAGGGGAAGCCGGGGTGACCCTCAGAGATCCTCACGGGACTGAAGTTGATTGCGCAATCAAACTAGCGTTCCAGGTCACCAACAACTAGGCAGAATATGAGGCTCTCACCCAAGGGCTCAGGATCGCCCTTTAAAATGGGGCCGCTCGGGTCACTGCATATGTTGACTCCCAGCTGATTGCAAGTCAAATTAACGGCACTTATGAGGCTCGAGAAGCCACTATGGTGCAGTACCTAGCAAAGGCCAAGGGGATTATATCTAAGTTCAAGGAGTTCCACTTATTGCAGGTTCCGCGAGCAGAAAATGAGCGTGCAGATGTCCTTTCCAAATTTGCGTCTGCTCTGGAAGACTCTCGCGAGCGCTCTGTCACATTTCTTAGAACGGAGGAGCCACTTATTCGTGAGGCAGAACCCTTGGGTGGAGTGAACATGATCGATCCTTCTGAGCCTTGTTGGCTCGATGACATCATCAGATTCCTAAGGGATGGAACCTGTCTGAGCGACAAAGTGGAAGCACGGAAGATTAGGAGTAAGGCCCCTCGTTTCTCACTTGACAACGAAGGCCGATTCTTCAAGTGGTCTTTTCAAGGTCCACCATTAAGGTGCCTAAGACCCTCGCAAGCCAAAGAAGTATTGGAACATGTGCACAGTGGAAATTGTGGGAACCATGCCGACGGTCGAATTCTGGCCAAGAAGGTATTGAGGAGTGGATTTTATTGGCCCTCGGTGTTGCAGGATACCATCAGTTACTCTAAGAAATGTCCTAAGTGTCAATTTCATTCCAACACCCATCAACTGCCGGCAGCTCAAATGATCCCTATTGATGTTTTGTGGCCCTTTGACCAGTGGGGCATCGATATAGTGGGACCCCTGCCAATGGCGGACGGATAAAAGAAATTCGTGATTCTTGCTGTGGATTACTTCACCAAGTGGGCTGAAGCTAAAGCAGTCGCAAAATAACGTTCAAAGTTGTGAGAGACTTCATTTGGAAGAACATCATCTGCAGATATGGTATCCCAAGGGTACTCATCTCTGATAACGGCTCTCAGTTCATCGCCGCTGACACATGAGATTGGTGCTATGAGCTAGGGATCGAGCAACGCTTCACTTCCGTGGGCTACCCTCAGGCCAATGGTCAAGCTGAGGTAACCAATCGAACCATACTCCAGCATCTGAAAACGATGCTCGAGATTAAAAAGGGTGAATGGGCAGAAGAACTTCAAGGAGCTCTCTGGGCGTACCGCACTACCCCACGAGCGGCAACAGGAGAAACCCCTTACTCCCTCGTATATGGCTCCGAGGCTATGATACCTGTGAAAATTGCTCAAAAATCCGCACGCGTTGCCTATTTTGAGCCTGCAGCCAATGATGATAACAGGGCGTTCGAATTAGACTTACTTGATGAAATAAGGAACACTGCTTGGGCTCGGATTACCCACCAGTACAACAAACGCGTCAAAGAAAGGACCTTCCAACTAGGGGACTTGGTCCTAAAAAAAGTGGAAATATCCAAACATGTGGGTAAGTTGGACCCCAATTGGGAAGGCCCCTTCAAAGTCATTTAGGTACGAGCGAACAATACCTACCTGCTAGAGACTTTGCAAGGCGAGCGTCTCCCTCTACCATGGAATGCATGTAACCTTAGACGGTTCTACGTGTAGTTACAACCCTTGTAATTGCCCGCTCAAGGCACTTTGTATCTTATTTTAACAGAAATGCAAACATATCAGTAGGTATTTTCTAGTTATTATTTGTCATTTACTTACTTTGCTTTAATTAATGTTTTTACCTTATCAATTTCAATTAACGCCCACTCCGTGTCGAGCGCTCTCCACGTCGAACCGCGTGATGCCCCCATGGGCCGAACTTTTCAAACGAGTGGACCCCCTCTCAATCAACGCTATTGGCGTGTCGAGGACCCTCCACACTTAACAACTTGACGCTCATAAGCGCATAAATCCTCGAAATGAGCGAGTCGGAAATGGGAGTCGCTGTATGCTTAGTTACACCAACTGGATGCTGATCGCACCAGTTCACGCTTGTAAACCCCCCAAAGACCCTCATCTTCTATGGAATACGTACGCTCGTAGATAACAAACACTGGGCTAATCCTCTCATGGATGCCTAGGTACGAAGTTCACACTACGGCTACACTCACCATTATCCAACACTTAGCAAATCCTACTGTTGATTTCTAAGTTCATCTTAAGTTACTGGAACACTCGAGACAGAAATACACATCACACATTTAAGAAGACCAATACTTAGTAAAATCCTTATTGGGTTTCTAAGTTCAATTTCGAGCCTTGTTGGTTGGATATGGCCAGGGTACCCTCGTATAGAATACCCTCGCACCCATACATTCACATCACAAACATTCAAGCAACAAAAGAAAGGAACTAACAAACAACGCTTGAAGTTCACCACTGAAGATAATCAAACTTCATTTCCACGAAAAAGAGGATTACATTGTCGAAGGCAGAAAACAGGCTGAAGTGTGTTACCAAAAATACGAAAATCAGATACAAAAAGTTCAAGTGTTCATAGCTGAAATGGAAATAAACTAACAAAATTTCGAAAGTTGATTTCAGGGAGCATCTTGAGGGCCGCTTCCGGTCTCCGCATTTGGCGCGTGAGAGTTTTCGGGCTCAGGAGGTGCGGTCGCCAAGGGCACCGGAGCAAGGGCTTCTGAGCTTGAAGGTTGAGCATCACCGTAACCTTCTACTTCCGGAGCGTCCTCATCGCCATGGTCATCAACCATAACAAGCTCAGGATTAGGGGGTTTAGCCTCCATGAACTCATTTTGGAGCATGACAACCAAGTCGTTGTAGTCCGGTTCTGTCAAATCCTCGCTCAGATCCCTGTCCTGGTTGGGTGGCTCTAAGTTCTCATTGAGGTCCATGCGTAGGTGAGGGTCATTACGAGTGCTGGGAGGCACCTCTCCCAACTTGATCAGTTGGCCCACGGACTTCCAGAAAAACCACTCGGCGTTGGAGAAGCAATGGAGGTTGGCAGTGAAAGCGAAGGCTTTGGAATGCACGAACTTGAGGAGAGCCTCCCGGGCTACCCTCGTTTCCAGGTTTGCAGTCTGGCCCTGGAGATCAGCAAGTTCCTTTCTCACCAGTTCAAACTCCTGGTTACGCTCTGTTAGGTGCTTGCTTAGCTCCTCACTATCAGTCTTCAGCTTGTTATGTTCCCCTTCAACTCTTTGTGACGTTCCTCACCAGTTCAAACTCCTGGTTACGCTATGTTAGGTGCTTGCTTAGCTCCTCACTATCAGCCTTCAGCTTGCTATGTTCCCCTTCAACTCTTTGTGACTCTCGTCCAGTTTTAACCATGCATCCTCTCGGTCTTTGAGCGCCGCTTTTACCTTGTTATTTTCGAGCTTGAGCGCGGTGAGCTCTACAGAGACATTGTTATAGTCCTCTTGCAGTTGACCTGGGTCAGAGATACGTAACAGCTTTTTGTACTTGGTTTTGTGCTCGGAGTAGATCGCTGCTTGCCTCTGCAAATTCTTGAGCCTGGGGATCACCTCCTAAAACTAGAAAATGTATTAAGTCTCTACAGGTATAAGTTAAAGATCAAGCTGCTCGAGAAAAAAAGGCATTCACGGTTATGAGGGCATGTCATGCATCATCAGCAACTGGGGCGGCATCATACTTGTTCAGCTTGTCATGGTCCTCGGAGAATTGGAGCCTGTCCACAATCCCCGTGACAAGATTGTTGGTATATGGGCCTCTCTTCAAGAGGACCGGGCCTTACTCTAACGAGCGATGATAACGAGCGTCTCCGGTACGCTCAAATTTCTAGAAGTCCTCTTCTTCTGAGGACGACGTGTCACCTTCTTCACCCCTCGGGCCTACTACCACCTCTTTTCCCTTGCCGAAAATGGGGGCTGAATCCGGCATCCTCTTTCTTTTCTTCGAGCGCTGGGCTCGTGCCTCTTCAACGAGCCGCGCCAGTGACCCGGAGCGGTTACTGCGAGAATCATGGGACCCCTGCTGGGTTGGGCCTTCGGGGGCTACTGGGGGAGTGGGGTCATCCAATGTCAAGTCTTCGATATGAGACTCCCCACGGCCACCATCGCCTTCACCATGGCCTCTCCCTCGGCCTTCTCCTCTCCCCGAACCTCGCCGGGTGCCTCTGCCACCTTGAGGGGCGTCCGAGGGCAGAGCCTGTTGCTGTTGCTGCTGCTGACCGCCAGATCTGTGAGTGCGCATCATCGTAGCAATACTTTCTACGCTCAAGCGGGCCATAAGTATGTCTACCCCTGCGAATACGGAGATAAACGAGCGTCAGACTTTTACACTCAGAACACTTATCAAAGAACAACAAGTACTTTAAAAGTTAGCTTTCCTATCCTAAGTGTTAGCAGAGTTAGCTAGATTCTAGGTTCATGACGGGTAGACGCGCGACCATCTCGGGGGGACTGACGAGCCCGTAGCGAACAACACCCCCTCATGCTGCATCAAAGGTTTGGCCTTGATCAGCCATTTTTCGTTCCTCATCACGAGGGCCAGACTCTTCGCCCTGTGCTCAAACAATTTATCCCCATGCCTTTGCTTCACAAGGGGTCCCTCGCCATGTATCACCCACTCTCGGGAAACCCTAAAGAATCCCCCAGGCGCCCCTAAGAAGAAAATTTTTTCTTTCCAATCTTCACCATAAGATGTTGAGGGCGAATCAATCATCTTCAAACCGGATTTGGCTTGCAAATAGTAAAAGCCATCTTTAGGGGATGAGCGTGTAGAGCGGGATACTTGAATCAGACTGTTGAAGTTATCAATTGAAGGCTCATGACCTGTAGCCTTCATCAGTGTCACAAACGTGTTCAAGAGAGCGATCCCGTTGGGCAAAATTTGTGAAGGGCAGAGTCTGAGGAAATTCAGGATATCGACGATCGGGGTTGGGATCGGGAATCTTAGGCCCCCTGCGAGGACAACAGCACTATAAACTGTCATCATTCCAGGAGGCAAACTGTGGGCACGCTCGCGGTCCGTTGGAAGACGGGTATTATGAACAGCATTGTCCCAATAGATCTTGGACTTCAGCTCCGTTAACTCGCGAGCGTCAAGGTACACTTTATTTCTTCGGGGGTCTATCAGTTTGGTGGGGGTTGTTCACCCTCACCTGCGTTACTGGTTCTTTTCCCTTTCGACGGCATTTGTGAGGGGGCTCGTCTTCCGCTCGACGCCCGGAAGGCCCTTCTCCACCTTGAGGCCCCGCGATGGCCGTTGTAACCTGGTGATCCTGAGGCCTAACAACACTGTTTGTAACGGGAAAAACTCTTTTGCCTTGCTGTTGCATCCTCAGGGATAAATCCATTTCTTTAAATAATTGATCTACACCACCAGGGTTGCGTTCATTCATTCCTTGAACGGCCGCCCATAATTCCTCATCCGCATCCTCACTGTGAATCTCATGTATCGAAATGGCAACCGAAATCTCGTCATGAGGGGAAGAACTCCCCATTGACGTCTCATCTATTTTTCTCACCATTTGGTCTACAATATGCTCCGCCATTGTTGTTTTTACTCTGAAGAAGTTGAAGGTTCTTTACAGAAGAAGATGAGTAAGGAAGGACGATTTTGATACAGTAAAACCACGAGAAAGGACTTCTCACTAGAAACGACGCTCAAACACAACTTAAATCTAGGGTTAGTATCAGAGACTATGGAGGGTTACCTAAGGTTAAAGGAGAACTCGTCGGAAGTTGCTGAGAATCGCAGAAAGTTGCAGAAGTTTTGCTGCTGTTTTGCTTATGGAGACTCTGAAGGCGTAAAAGGTTCAAAGGTCTTCCAAATCCCTATTTATAGGGGGAAGTTTGCATTTAATTAGGGTTGGGATTTGAAACTACAATCATTTCCCGCTTCGAAAACCCCCCACTTTTGGTAACCGCCTCACACATTCTGGAGTGCACTCGCCCACGTCGCCACCCAACATTAAATGCGGATGGGACTTCATTTATTACGGTGTCAGAAGATGTCCATTGCAAAAGACAAGCGGTCATTTCCTCCCCAGAAGCTTGACCCTCGCATATTTAAAAACCAAGGCTCACCTATCTAAATTCTACAGTATGCTCAAGCACAACTACAAAATTTGGGGGGTAAAATGATGGGACCAAATCACGCTCGGATCAGCGCCATACACGTGTCATCATCTAAAGACCCTAGAGCTTGGACGCTCGCATTACTGGGCTCGTGAGATAACCCGGCCCATTCGCTTATTAGCCTCGCTGATCCATGCCCATGCGCCTCGGCCCACTTATTGAGCGGGAGATCCGTCCATTCAAACCCCATCAGCGCTCGAGCTATGGTTCCCCAAGACCAACCTTCCATTCCCTCAAAGAAACACTTCACGAGGGTTCCTAGTGTCCCACGCTCGAGTAGTTGACGCTCGTGGATAATCTGCCGAAGGAACTTCTCTCGTGCATCCCCCCGAACGTCACCAACGCTCGGGTGAGGGCATCACTGAGACCCTCTCAGGCATCCGTACGCCTGCATGGCAGGTATTGAGCCTCCTAGCACTCGTGTTGCCACTCTGTAACTACCTCTGACACCAGGTAGTGCTCGCACCACCTGACACTCCCCTAACTTTCCGGGATGTCACTTTCACACCATCACAAACCACCACGTGTCTAGGGCAACACTGGGATTGGGACCACTTGGTCACTATTACTAAAACACCCATGCCCTCAACGTATAAATATGGGGATTTTCACTCCTTCCTCCCCAAGTCATCTTCTACACGGAAACACATAATTGGGCATCTTCTCCATTACTGCATATTCATTCCAAGCTTTGCACACTTCACCATTTTTCGTACCCTTACTGTATTTTCTTTCCTGGTGTGATCCTAGCTGGAAGAACCCACACTCAATTGGAAACCCAGTTCCTGAGGCTCTAAGCCTGTGATGGTCTTCCCTTTTTCATATAAATTCTAAAATAATTGGTTGCATATTAGGAATCCATTTCCAGCACCATCAATGTCATCAGACAAAAATTACTTCAAATTAGGGGTGAACAAAATACCCGACCCGACCCGAGCCGAACCGAACCGAACTGAAATCGAAACCGAACCGAACCGAAGCTAACCGAATACATTCGGTTTCGGTTTCGGTTTCAGTTAGCATTTTTCTGAAAATTCGGTTTCGATAAAAACCGAACGGTTTTCAATTTTTACCGATAACCGAATCATAGCCCACTAGCTTATATGTTTTTTTCATTTTTCCTCATATCCCCAAGCCCACACACTTTACATCTATTATGGGCCTGTGGGCTTTGGCCCTTATTCCCTAATTTCACATTTTATAATTCTGCACATTTCACACTTTCACATCTAGCTTCACTCACACAGTCACCGTCTCCCCTACTCAGTCGCTGACTCGCCGCCACCATCCACCAGGCCACCACCCAATCCAAGATGCCACTGCTGCCACCGCCCACCAAGTCTACGCCTCCACCACCACCTACCAAGATGCCACCGCCGTTGTCACCACCACTGATCGTCGAGAACCCACTGCAAATAACTCTAAAACGCCGCCGCCTCCACCCGCTGAGAACCTCCACTGCTAGTAACTCTAAGCTCTTAATCCCTCCGCTTCTGTTGTTTGCTCAATTTGTTGTTATGTTAGGTTGATAAAATTAGATTGCTGGATTATATTTGAAGTTCTCGTGGTTTTGTCAGATTTTTTTTTTTTTTTAATTTTGAAAGATGTCCGGTTTTTCGGATTTAAACCGAAACCGAACCGAAAAAATTTGGTTGTTACCGAACCGAAACCGCTCATGATCGGTTCGGTAAACGGTTAGCCAAATTCAATAACTGAAAATTCGGTTAACCTAACCGAATAACCGAATTTTTGGTTATTTACCGATTGTGCACACCTACTTCAAATTATATGATAAAATATAGATTAAACACGTACGAATGACATTTTTGGTTTCTTACAACTTAATATATCACAATTTAGAATTGCATGTCGTTAGACCAAAGTTACTTCAAATTAAGAATTTTAAGGAGACTCAATGTGTGTGCATATAAAAATAAGATATAATCTAATTTTACAAATATTTTTTATGGTATTCAATTAAATATTCCTAATTTTGTTTTATAAATATATACTCTTATAATTATTCTTACTACATACATAAAATCAATTATAACAAAAAAATTAACATAAATCTAAAATAATACTCATTAGAGAAATGCAAATAAAAAAAATGAAATGCAAGATCAAATAGCAAATAGAATATAAAAAAGAGATAAAGAATAGTTAGTTAAAAGGCAAAATTACTTAAGTTTAATATATATACACACGCATACCAAAATTAAGGACAACAATGAAATATCTTTACAAATATATTTATAAAGGACATGACAAAGTGATAATTAATATCCCATAAAATGACAAATAAAATTTTGAAAATTAGATTAAAAATTTCAAGATGCTAGATTGGGTGTCAGCTCAACAAACGATATGGAGAATGTTTTAATTTAATTTGAATGAGATTGATCTAATAGTTATCAATTTAGATCTACATTTTCCAAAGTAGCAATACACAACTTATTGGTCGGATCAAAACTTGAAGGACATTTTGACTTGGGATCATTGCTCCAAAATAATGGGCCTTGAATATTTTTCAACTTGCATGAAAAGCAAAAAAAAAATAAAAATAAAAATACAAAGAATTTCCAGAGCATTATGCATGAGACAAACAAGGTAAATATTCGGAAGATTTGGAGAAATAATTGATGGCAGAGTATATCAAACTATTAGAAGAAGAAGAAATTATTTGGTTTTAAGAGTTGAGAATAATTGACTCCAATTTAGGGATAATCATTCACATTTCTTTCAGCTCTCAACCATAACAAGAAGGTGGAACCAAATGAATGCTATCAAAATAGGCAATGAATTGGCAACCAGTAATGATCAACTGAAGCCACACACTTGGGAGTACTACACCAAACATTTAGTGGAGATACCATTGAATAGGTGATGAGTATTGGTATTAGCTTGCGCCAAAGCTACCATGGATGGAACAAAGAGCCTTCAAAGTGTGGTTGAGGCGTTTTGCAGGGCGTTGGGCCTCAAATTAGACTTCAGCAAACCACACGTGTTGTTCGCACCTTATGTGTCAAATGATTTAAAGTAGTAGGTTAGTAGAATTCTGGCATGAAAAGTACAGACAACTTAACGAACTATTTGGGGGTGTAGATGAACTTTAGCTGAAAACATAATGAGCATTTCTCGATTGTGATTAACAGAGTCGAAAAGCACCTCTTAAGATAGAAAGCCAAAACGACAAACCTTTTTGAAAGAATGACACTTATTCAATCTATTATGATCTCGATCTTCATCTACCATATGCACACAAATTGGCTCCCCAATCACGTAAGCGATAAACTTGATCGACTCAAGCATAACTTTTTTTAGGCGACTGATATAACAAAGAAACAGACCCATTTTATAGGGTGGAAGAAGGTGACTAGAAAAGAAGTTAGAAGGTGGATTTGGTCTTAGAGAAGCCCAAAAAGGAACATAGCGATGCTAGCTAAAACAGGATGGAGAATGCTTAACAAGGAGACCACGGTGTGAAACTAGATACATAAGAAAAAATATTTAAAAGGGGAGGACATTCTTGATTGAATATAAGCCTCAACTTATGATTTCTCGAGCATGGAAGGGGATAGTTAGAAGCACTTGAATGGTGGAGCCATTTTGAAAATGGAGTATTGAGAACGATGAAGAGACGTCTTTATGGAATGATAAATGGTTATCACAAGGCAAACTAGCGGACATATTTGGAGATAACATTCATGATGAGGATAAAGATCTTATGATATGTAATCTCATAGGCACAAATAAAAATTGAAACCTAAATAAGCTGAAAACATTAGTTTAAACTTCAGTAAATCACATGTGTTGATCGCACCTTATGTGTCAATGATTTAAAGTAGCAGGTTACTAAAATTTTGGGCATGGAAAGTACAGAAAACTTAAGGAACTATTTGAGGGTGCGGATGAACTTTGACTTAAACTATAATGAGCATTTCTGGATTGTGATTAAGAGATTTGAAAAACATTTCTTGCGATAGGAAGCCAAAACGACAAAACTTTTTGGATGAATGACACTTATTCAATCCATCATGAGCTCGATGCCCATCTACCACAAGCATACAAATTGGCTCCCAAATCACGTGTTCGATAAACTTGATCAACTCAAGCACAACTTTTTTTAGGCCACTGATATAACAAAGAAACATACCCATTTTGTAGGGTAAAGAAGGTGATTAGAAAGAAGCGAGAAGACGGATTGAGTCTTAAAGAAGGCCGAAAAGAAATATAGTGATGCTCACTAAAACGGAATGGAGAATGCTCAACAAAGAGACGACGGTGTGAAACTAGATATATAAGATAAAAATATTTAAAAAGGGGGAGGGTACAATCTTGAACACAAGCCTCAACTTATGGCTTCCCAAGGATGAAAGGGGATAGTTAGAAGCCGTTAAATGGACATCTTTATGGAATGATAGATGGTTATCACAAGGTAAACTAACAGACATCTTTGAGATAAGATTCATGAGAAGGATAAAGATCTTATGGTATGTAATCCATTGGCATAAATAAAAACTGAAACTTGGATAAGATGAAAACAGTATTACCCAAGGAGGTGGTAGATGAGATACTTAGTGTCCTAATAGCATTGCATGATAATGGAGATAAGAGAGTCTGGACTAGGTCAACTAACGATAAATTGTCCTATAAAACTATTATAGTCTGCTTATGGTGTCAGATGAGACTCGGGAGAAAAATTTGAAATAAATTTCGAAATTACTTTGTCCCCAAAAGTTCAAGATTTTATTGTGGCTTGCTAACATGATAGCTTGCTCACGAATGTACTGAAATATGATAGAAAATTTGAAAAAAAAAAAAAAGATGTATGTACACGTTGCTGTACAAGACACGAATATGTGGACCACGTGCTCAGAAGTTGTGCATTCGCACTCCGGCTATTAGACAAGATTGTTGATGCGCAAACTGAAAGAAATTTTCGTGGCTTACGAGTGTCGAACGGGCTCAAAGAGAGGTTTTATAGTAAAATTCAGAGTACTATGTTTTCAGAATATCATGCGTGAATTGTCTTGATCTTGACGCTCTGGAATCTTTGGAAAACATGGAACTGAGGGAGCGATCAAAATGTTATGAAACTTAGAAGTGTCACTCTTCGCCACGTAAAAGAGTTAACTCAAACCTCAACACTAATCAGTGAGGATAAAAAATACATACAAAATAAAAATATGCATTGAGTTGTCGTGGAATAAACCCGAGAAAGGTGAAACTAAACTTGGATGTGAGCCTTTATAAACAGGGGCATCATTTGAGATGACAGGGGCGTCATTCGAGATGACAGCTGAATATGGGTGTTAGGATACGCTATGAATCTTAGAAGAGTTAATTATGCAGTGGAGTTATTGAGCTTAAGCGAAGTATTAACAATAATTTGGGAAAGACGCTTTTCGAAGACTAATGTGGGGATTGATTCGAAGAAGGTCGTGAACTGGTTAAACAGCGAAGGATATTGAAATGGAACAAATGCGAAATGTAATTTTAATTGACAAGTAAACTAAAGGCCCTACGAAAATTGAAAAATAAATCCCTAGAAAAGAAACATGATGACAGATAAATTGGCGAGAAGAGGTCACAAGTTTCAAGATGATTACTACGTCTAGGATGCTCCACCGGCAAAACTGGGTGATCTTTTTAGGTTTTTGTTTATAATTTTTACATATGTCTTTTCATTTTATTAAATATATTTGAAAGTTATAACTATTACTTATTATTATTATTTTTTTGGTTTCATTCTTTTTCGTTTTTGGTTTCATAAACTATTACTTATGCTTAAATTACTATATAATTTTATCACCTATGCTTAAATATAATTTTTACATATGTCTTTTCATTTTATTAAATATATTTGAAAGTTATAAACTATTATTTATGCTTAAATATATTTGGCCAAATTACTATTCGCTTAAATATTTAATTTTTATATAATAACGTAGTTTAAATATTATTATTATTTATTTATTTGGATGTTCTCTATTTCGAATTTCTACTCATTGTAAATGACTTGAAAGAGAGATTTCATATAAGTATTTTTGTATGTGTATATTTATTTAATCAAATTAATATTTTTAATATCCTAATTTATTCAATAAACATAATAGTTAAATTTATTTAAATAAAATTAAATGATAAACGTGCAACGCACGTTCAATTCACTAGTTTACAAAAAAAAATTCGTATCGCTATATCCATATCATGTTGTGTTTGTATCCGGCAACATAGGTGATCACCGGAGGCTGTATCTTTCTTTCACTACTACGAAAAACGCCCTATCGCTAGCAACGGGGTTTAGGGCAATTTTATGGTCACCAACGTTTTCTCTATGGCCAATTACAAAACAATCAATATAAATATGTTGCTTATAATTTATTTATTTATTTATGCTTATTTCGTAATACATAACAACGAAATTTTATTTGACAAAATAATTACCAATTATTATATTTAGTAATGAATATTTTGTCAATATTATATAATATAATTAATTATTAATTAACTATAACTAGCGACAAAAAATATGTAGCTAATTATGACAAATTATTTATATATATAAATATATTTATTTAGAAAATTAGTTTAAAATGGATATTATCTCTATACGATTATAAATATCTAAATCATAAACGAATAAAAATATATTAATCATACATTCAATCCGATAACCTCCATTTGCACACTAATATATATCTTTAGCGGTTTCATAAATCATATTTAAGATTCTTCTCAACTTCGTTCTATAAATATCTTTCTCAAAATCTCCGATTACTTGAATATTCGACCGTACCAAAATAAATGCTGGCTAACAAGTCCTGTCTAGGCAGCCCCCCTCCGCTATAAATCATCATTTACTGATTTTGTACCCCAAGAAAATCCTGATTCCATCACTGCCTATAAATAAAATAGAATTTTAGGTACTCCTCATGATCATAGATAAAAGAATGGAGCAAAATAAGAGCAAAATCCTTATATTTGGAGGGACAGGATACATTGGTAGTTACATGGTGAAGGCAAGCATTAAGTTAGGTCACCCTACTTATGTCTTCTCGAGGCCTGATTCCAAGAATCCTCAAACGCTCAATGAGCTTCAGTCCATGGGAGCCATTATAGTAAAAGTATAAACTTGATCAAATTTGGAGCTAAAATGTACTAATGTGGATTAAAATGACCTCCGGTTTTGCTGTGTATGCAGGGAAGACTCAACGAGCACGATAAGCTCGTTTCGATACTTAAGGAAGTAGACGTAGTGATCTCTGCGTTGCCGTACCCCCAAGTTTTTGATCAGCTCAAAATCATCGAGGCCATCAAGGTAGCCGGTAATATCAAGGTACGTGAACAAAATGTGTAAAAGTAATAGAGGATTGCAATTTGAAAACTTTTACAAAGTATAGACGACAATCCGAAACATTTGAAAGTTCAGATAAAAAGTTGAAAAAGCAATCATAGTACAGCCTAAGTTGTTTTCTCCTCAAAGTAATATCTGCCTCTTTCTATGTATAGAGATTTTTGCCATCAGATTTTGGGGTGGAAGAGGACAGGGTGAGTGTACTGCCCCCCTTCGCAGCATTCTTGGCGAAGAAGAAGAAAATCAGACGCGCCGTAGAAGAAGCAAAGATTCCTTACACTTTTGTTTCTGCAAATGTGTGTGGAGCTTACTTTGTCAACTATCTGCTTCGTCCTTACGAGCAGAACAACAAAAAGATCACTGTTTATGGAAGTGGTGAAGCCAAGGGTATCTACATATTTTTATATATATAGACTTCAACCATTTCTATATATACATTTGACAATTTTCATTAACAGATTATGTATATTTGTTGTTGGTTTTAAGCTGTATTCAACTATGAAGAAGATGTGGGCATTTTTACTATCAAAGTGGCAACTGATCCAAGAACCTGCAACCGCGTCGTGGTATATAGGCCGGCAGCCAACGTAATATCGCAGCTTGAGTTGATCTTGATGTGGGAGAAGAAAATAGGGAAAACTTTTGACAGAGTTCATGTACCAGAAGAAGATATTGTGGCCATGTCTGAAAGTAAGCGTGAGCAGTATAATTTTGTAGCGATGATGTACTATATATTAATTTATGATACACCAGCCAACAGGTGTTGGTCGAATCAGTTAAAGGGTTAGTTTTTTAAGGCAATGACCCGTATTCAAATCTCTTTAACCGCTTGGGGGTGTGTATAAAAAAAATAAATAAATAAAAATGATACACCAACATTTTTGAAAGATCGTGGGATAATTAAGAACCCCATGAGATTCGGCGAAAATACAGATTTTCTCTAAAGTTTGAAAAATTATAAAGTTTCCCTGACTTGTTGTCTCCTTCGTTAAATTTAATAGAATATGTGATTTTATTATTTCACTCCTCTTATTCTGAAACTCAAAAGCTTATATATAATAAAGAGTACAAAAAATAAAGAGGTTAAAATGTAAATATTAAAAATTTTGGGGGGAAAAGGGAGACTTGACTTAAGTAATAAAGAGTCCAAAAAACAAAGAGCTTAAATGTAAATATTAGGCTAAAGGGAGACTTGACAAGTACTTGAGTTTTGTATATATCTAACTTCCCTTTTTTTTTTTTTTAGGAAAAAGTGCTAGTTAATGATATTTTGATATTTTTATGATGAACTAATTTCATTCCTAAAGTTTATGGATGCTAAATATTTTTTTTTTAAAAAGGACATGCATGTTTATATTGGAATGCTATTCATATTTAAAGTACATGCATTGGAAATCATTAACGTTTGAAATATTTATTTAAATAACTTAATGGATATTTATATGAATTTACTAATAAATTAATTGAAGTTAGTGTGCTTGTTATGATTTTTTATTTTATTGAGAAATTTTATTTTCCTAAATGAACAAAGTTTAAATAAACTTATGCATAATAGGCATAAAACTAAGACATAAACATAAGATGGAACTTGTAAATTTTTATCATAATTTATTAGGATAAAATACGCATAAAAAATTCATTCCGATTTATATTTATAAATAAAATATAAATATTAATGAAATTACAAATTTTCAAATTAAAAAATACAAATTTAACCAACATTATAAATAATTTATTATTATACTTTTAGTATTATTACAATATACCCTCAAAAGTATAATTAAAATTTTAAAAATAATATTGTTGATGTCAACAAAATTTAACACCGGCTGAAAAAATTTGTGAGACAAAAAGTAAATCTTAGGGGATGTTCTCTAAAATTTTAAACCCAATTTGACAAGTGTGTCGAGTCTTTTGCATCGAATATCATTTCGTCAAATCCCATTTGTTAATCAAAGTGAACATTATTTATATAAATAATAGATATAGGGATAATACACTGACATACCTTGAAGTTTGACCTAATTACACATACTTTTCGTTAGGTTTGAGAGATTAAAAAACGTCTCATTCAAAGTGTTTATATCACATAGGAACCCACAAATTATCACGACTTCATCTCTAATTTCTTATAAATTTCCTGATTCTCCGATCACCCTTACTCTCCAATATCTGATTCTGAATCCATAACTATAATAGCACATGAGCAAATCCTCAAAGTATGAAAGAAGAAAGTTTTTGTTATTTCTCAACCTTAAGGGAGGTTTGTGTAATTATGTCAAACTTCAGAATTTATTGTTCAAATTCTGTATGCATTGTATTTTTTAGTAATTATATGTGTTTTACCTACAAAAGGATATACGAAAGTATATATTACCGGACCCAAACATAGTGATTCTGTATTAATCACAGAAAGAGTTGAATAAATTCTCACTAAAAATGTACTAATATATGCTGTTTGATTTATGCATGGCAGCTCTTCCAGACCCTGAAAACATACCAGTCGCCATCCTTCATAGTATTTTCATAAGAGGCGTGACAACGAACTTCGATCTTGAGGAGGAAGTCGAGGCTTCCAAACTATATCCGGACCTGAAATGGACTACTGTTGACGAGCTCCTTGACATTTTCCTCAATAATCCGCCAAAACCAGCTAAGGCTGCATTTGAATGAACTAACTGAGAAGCTGGAACTCATAAGTTTTAGGTTTACAAATTACAATACCCTTTATTATGTATCAAACTTTTTAATAATTATCTTTTTATCGTATCATGTTGTGTCGAGTTTGATGTCGAATCTTTAACTTGGTAAATATTAAAAAAAAATTTATATCGGTGCGTTTGTATCCCCAAAATGGTACCCATGCATCAACGTTGATTCGTATTGTTGGAAAATTATGATTAACTTACTGTATCTTATCGCAAACATCCCAAATAATTAGAAGCTTGCAATACATATCTTGCTAATGGTACGAGTCCTGAAAGTCTTGTCTGAACTCTCTAAGTTAGCTCGATATATTAGTTGTCTAAATCATACACATTGGGAGTTTTTGGAACAAGTGATGAAGTACCAGAAAGGTACCAATCCACTTGGATACTAATGAGTGTATAGGGTATGTTTATCTTGGGTAGAGGTGTTGTCTCATGGGAGTCTTTTAAACAAACTATGATAACTCATTCTACTTTTGAGGTAGTGTTTTGTGCATCGAATACAACTAAAAATAAGGCTGAATGGTTACATGAGCTAGTGGTTAGATTACCTATGGTTGCCAAGCTAGTACCAACCATTATTGTGTATTGTGATAGTTAATCCACTATTACAAAGATTGAAAGTATATGTACAATCTAAAGATGACAGGACATAATGTCTGATAGGATAAATGACCGATGATTTGGTTGGAACTAGAAGAAAATATCACTGTTTCTTTAATAATGGACGTGATGTATTCTTGGTTCAAAAATTCAGGTTTTGGATGAGACTGAAACCCGTATCGTAATACATCTTTATTAGAAACTCAACCTATCAAGTGGATATCCCATACGGAAAGTTCAATGTCGTATAAATAATTGTCAGATGTATTGGTTGCACCTAACTTAACTGGTGCTTAGTACCTATATTTATCGCCTAGTAGTCACCTGGTAGGTACTGGAATTACAAATAAAAGTTAGAGTTATACACTCTAAATGGGGTAGAAATCTGTTTAAGTGAATATTATCGTGTGACTGTGATTAGAGACAACGAGTTATTTCTTGAAAATATTCATGATACAAGACGTGACACATGACCATAATGTGCCAATTACCCTGAAGATTACTAAAACTCTTAGTAACATATTATTATGGATAGCACTATCATATCAAGGTGCCAAATTCAATGTAAAATAGTTCATTTGTCCATGTGACAACAAACTTGGATAACTCAGGTAGTGGTTTAAATTGAAAAGTACTATTAATCTATTGAAAGCATGCATGTTGCTGAAATTCTGATGGTCGACCTTTATACTATGAATTTGTAGGAGATCGTTAGGAATTTGATATTATATATTTTGTGGATGAAATTTATTCTTTGAGTGATGCCAAATTCCATGGTAGGAACTCATAGAATAAAGTTCATAAAATAATAATAAATAAATAAAAACAATAAAGATTAGAACTTTATGATATGCATGTATCCATATAATATGTTAAGAGATTTGTACTTTATACGCAAGTAAGAGTTGTATATTAAATTATACAGAGAAAATTATTATTTTCGTCCCATAATGTAACCTCTTTCCAATTTTGATCCCAACAGTTGTCATGTTCTTAATTTGCGTCTCATAAAATCACTTTTTTTCTTAAATTAGGTCCCATTGACCAATTTCTATCCAAAACAAACGGTTGACCGTTAAAAATGCTACTTTTGACTGTTAAAACATATTTTATATATATATATATATATATATATATATATATATATATATATAATATATAATGCATATATATTATATATGTGTATATACGTACTATACAATACATATATATAGTATATATTATATATTATTTTTTGTTTGGGGTGAAAATATACAATTTAAATATATGGGACTGAAAATATAGAATACAAATAGTTTCGGGTAGTTTTGAAAATATAAAAGAACCAAAAGAGGTAAAACAATTTTTTTAACGGTCAAATGTTAAATTTGGACCGAAATTGATCGAAGAGACCTAATTTAAGAAAAAAATGACTTTATAGGATGCAAATTGAGAATATGACAACTATTGGTATCAAAATTGAAAAGGAGTTATATTATGGGACGAAAATGATAATTTTCTCAAAAATTATACACTAAGAATCATATATTGGTAAGTATAAATATGAGTTTTATTGCTGGGAAAATATCATTTCTGGTCCCGCAAATTAACCCATTTTTACTTTTGGTCCCATTGATTACAGGATTCTCACTTTTGGTCCCGTACATTTCAAAAAATCTCAAAATTGGTCCCCCGTTAATCATTCCGTCATTTGACTAACGGTTGACCTACATGTCTGTTTAAAACCATGGGGAAAATCTCATTTTTGGTCCCACAGATTAACCCATTTTTACTTTTGGTCCCATACATTTCAAAAAATCTCAAAATTGGTCCCCTGTTTAAACGGACATGTGGGTCAACCGTTAGTCAAATGACGGAATGGTTAACAGGGGACCAATTTTGAGATTTTTTGAAATGTACGGGACCAAAAATGAGAATCCTGTAATCAATGGGACCAAAAGTAAAAATGGGTTAATCTGTGGGACCAAAAATGAGATTTTCCCTTTATTGCTTGATATTTGTTTTAAGTACTAATTCCAGACACCCCTTCATTCTTTGGTTTTTAGTGTATTTTGCCCTCTAATTTAAATTAGTGTGAATGCATGCCCCCTAATCTTTAAAAAATATCACAGTTATAACTCCTTTTAAGAAACTTTGATCGTTGATTTCTCCTCCTTCATAGTGACTCAAGTTTCAAGACCACCACCATCGTATTTGTCTCTCTCCAAGGTGAACTTTGTCCATACCCAGTCGATCCTATAGACGGTTGGAAGCCCTTATAAAGCTCCACCTGTCGTGTGTCGATTTTGACCAGTTATTTATCCTTTCTCGATTGTCAGATTTCGGTTTTGAAACCATAGTTGTATTTTTTATGTCGAGAGTTTCCTATTTGGCATATATTATCGACCCATTTGAAATCTGCTTTGTATAGATTTGCTCTGTTTAAAGGGGTTAAGTGTGACATATTTTCAAAAATTAGAGGTGCAATCACACTAATTCAAAGATTAGTAAGCAAAACACATTAAAGGCTAATGGATGAGGTGGTGTCTGGAATTAACCCTAATTTTTAATTTAAAATAAAATTGATACCAAATAGTTAAAATATCAACTGTATGACATTAAAAGCTTTGATCATGTGCTAATATATGTTAACAAAAACATACCGTACGTTTTTGTCATGTTATTTCTGCATTATGGCTGATTTAATTGTGATGTTTATGACCTTCCATAAACAAGGAGGAAATTGCATTTTTGGTATATCAACTCACCCTAATTAGCAATTTTGGTACAAAAATTTTTCCGATGAAAAAACTAGTCCATAACTCTAAAAGTTTGCAATTTCATGCATTATTTGACCCGAATAGATACGACCCTCCGGAAAACCCACCCCGGATCTCCACTTGTCCGTTGGAGAATTTGCCACGAAGTAGGTCTTGTGAGCTTCGGGTGGGTTTTCTGGCAGGTCATATCTATTCGGGTCAAATAGTGCATAAAATTGCGAACTTTTAGAGTTATGAGCTAGTTTTTTTACCGATTTTTTTTTGTACCAAAATTACGAATTAGAGTGAGTTGATATACCAAAATTGCGATTTCCTCCATAAACAAGACAATGGTCATTAGTGTCATGAGACTGATGACTCTCACTTACAAATATGAAGTTCTAACCCTCAGAATATGAGAGAGAGATAAAGAGACAGAGATGAAACACGTGGTGAATTAGATAAGAGTTAGAAATCTACATAAAATTTTAATTTGGTATAAAAAATACACTATAGTATGAAACACACACTGGTCTAGGGATGTAAATGAGCCGAGCCGAGCCGAGCCTTGGCCTTTTTTCTTGGCTCGAGATCGGCTCGACCAAGGCTCGGCTCGGCTCAAGCTTCATGAAAATATATTTTTTTATTTAAAAAATAATTATTTTTAATATTTATATATATTTATATATAAAAATAAGTATATATATATATAATATTATATATTATTTCAGTATTTTTATATATATAAATTAATATTTATTTATTTTTAATTAAAAATAGTGTCTCACGAGCCAGCTCGCGAGCCACGAGCCTAAAACAAAAGGGCTTGGGTTCGAGCTCGGCTCGGTTCGGCTCGTGACTGGCTCGCTTGTTTACATCCCTACACTGGTCCTTATAACATTAGTGAAAAAATATATTTACACACACATAACACATTTTTCAAAATATTAAATTTCATATATACCTAACACGCCTGTAGTGGCCCAATATTAAACTACCTAATGTTTTGTCCAAGAAATGGAGACATGAGAAAGCCAAGGACCCATCGAATGCCAATAGGTAAGAGAACATCAAATGGGGGTGGGACTATGAAAATATGAAATTTCATAATTAATTTTGAATTTTATGCAATCTAAATATGTGGTGAGAATGTGGGAGACGGTTTCCAGCCAATTGGAAATTGAATGAAACGTGAAAGCATACCGACAAAAACGTGGACATGAAATGATTTAACATAACATATACATTATCAAATTTATTTTTTTTTTCCATCCTTACTTTACTCATTTTTACAATTTATCATCTCGATTAACTTTTATCCTAAATCACTATATGAACTTTGCGTTTTTAACAAATAACCATCTATGTTCCGAAATTAGTGTTTTCATTGCTTAAGAACCACACACGTGACTTTCACATGCCTCACATAAGGGCAATTTCGTCCTTTCAGATTATCCAATAATTTAACCCCTTGTTTAGGGTTTTTCTTAGACACATTCTCTAGCTCCTTTCAGATTCAATTCCTTAGAAAAATCCATGAAGACAACGAACAATTACCATTGAAAAATTCTCACAATGAGCTGGGTTGTTAGGTCTAAGTCCAAGGCTATGATTTCTAGAGGTCGAATTACGCCTGATTATGGTATTCTTTTCCATTTGTTTATGTTAATCTTTTAATTTTTTTTACGAATATCAGTCACGCTTGATTAGGGTTCTTGTCTTTTGCGGTTTTGCCTAATTTTATGTCTTTTAATTTGTGTTCTTCGAAAAAGAATGGTCCCCCATTATTTCGGTATGTCTTTTGGTTCAAATTTTCCGTTTCAACGGCTAGGGTTTTGAGATGAGGGGATTACAAAATATTTGTAATTGAAAAAAATTTATACTTTACCCGAAATTTTCTACAACTGGAGAAACAGCGGCGGGCATGCTCTTCTCTCCGTGAAGTCTGACGAACAGCATGCCAGTCGTATTGGCAGAAATCTTCATCCCCCACAACTACTTCAGCGGTTTGGTGCCACATTTTATGTCATATAAATCGTGAATGAGAGAAGTGAGAGAAGAGAATGAGCTTTTTATATCATAATCCGAAAGGATGAAATTGCCCTTATGTGAGACATGTGAAAGTCCGTGTGTGGTTTTTAGGCAGAAACCACTAATTTTGGAACGTAAATGGTTGTCTGTTAAGAATAGATGACGGTTTGGAATGAAAGTTGACCGAGATGATAAACTGCAAAGATGTAAAGTACGGATGATATATTTTTTGAGGAAATTGTAAAAATGGTATACCAACTGACCCAATTTCGCACTTTTGGTAAGTGAATTTTTCCGATGAAAAATTAAACCCTTAACTCAAAAAGTTAGCAAATTCGTGCATAATCTCACCGGAAATGCCTTGTTAGCGCCGGAGAACACCACGTGGACCACGTCACAGTGCCAGGTGTATATTATGCACGAAAATACTAACTTTTTGAGTTAAGAAGTACTTTTTTCACCGGAAAAAAAGTTTTAGTACCAAAATTGCAAAATGGGGTCACTTGGTATACCATTTTTGCAATTTCTTCTATAATTTGTAATGCGAATTAAATAAGGCTCCTTCATCTACACAATTGCATCATCTCATTGGGTTGAAACTTGAAACTTGAAATTAGTGGAGTGAATGCATCCTCTAAAATTGGGAAGAGTAAGACCAAATTGCATAAAAAATTATCAATTCTCATCCAATTCATCATGAAGTCAATCACAAAGTGAATCTTACTTATAAACTAGAAACAACAAAAATATTCAACTCACAAGGAATTTACTGTAAGGAAGTAATTCAACTCACAAAGAATCTCCTGTAAGGAAGTAAGATCAATATTACGAGATTCAAACTTGACCCCGGTATCCCTAAACTTGAATCCCAAACTATTACCATCAACATAACAATCATAACTAAAAAACGTACCATCTCTGATGGCTACTATAATGTGCCCACCTGTAGTTATTTTTTCAAAATACACCTTATATGTCGCGTCTTTCCGAAAATAAAAGTCTTTAGAAGCCTAAAATGATGACCCCAACACCGATTCCTTTTTTACGTAAACTACTACATGAAACCCCTCATTCCTTTCACTACTCACAAGACTAAGAAGAACAAGACATCCATCGAATACTGCAAGCTTGCTGCCGCTCCTCGGCGCCTCCATCACTTCAAATAATTCCTCGTCTAAATCATACCTCACTTGATCAAATAACACCTCGTATAAACCAAACCTCACAATCTTATACACTAGATTATGCTCATGTTCGTCATCCCAACTAATTTTGGCTTGTTTTCTTCGTCTCAGAAATGGGCTCTCTGATTGAGTTGACATTTTCTTCTTTTTTGTAATTAGGGTTTCAATGAGGAGGATGAAGAAGATGACATTTTAATATTATTAAGTTTACTGTGGGGTAAAGGTGTCTTTTGACAGCCAATTATTATAAGAATTCACATACCCAGTTGCAAATATGGCGTGTGTGACAACAATCATGACATCAGGGTTTTGAGTGCTAATTTAATAAAATCATAGAGTTCACTTTAATATATTCAAAAGACAGGATTCATAAATTAGGTATATGAAGAAATTGCAAAAATGGTATACCAAGTGACCCCATTTAGCAATTTTGGTACTAAATTTCCGTTGACGTGTCCTGCTGACTTGTTTCATGTAAGGGGGCAATAATACACGTGGTTTACACGTAAGTGCTAACTGGCGCACATGTGGTCTTCTCCGGCGCCAACAAGGCATTTCCGGTGAGATTGTGCACAAATTTGCTAACTTTTTGAGTTAAGGGTTTAATTTGCCACTGGAAAACAAAATGTGCTAAAATTGCTTACTTGGGTTAGTTGGTATACCAAAAAAACATTTTCCTCCTAATTCTTTTTTCACTATACACTATTCCAATATCTCTTTGGATAAATGACGGAAATTTTTAACCCAAATTCGATTCGATCGAACCCAATCAGTTAAAAAGACAAGTGTATTATATTTGATATTTGATTCATCACTCTCTCTAAAATTTTTACCGACCATGCGATAAATGTAAAACACTCGTCCATTCATTGCACTGATTTTGCCGAGTCAAGTTCGGCTAGAATTACCCAACAAGTAACACCCTTAAAACGTTGTGCATGTAGAGTGTTGGCAATTCCCATAAAGGAGTACCACCATATAATTTCTTTTTCTGTAAATGGAATACCCCCACATAATTTATTTTATTTTATTTTTTTGTATTTTCGAACCACGTACCACAGTTCATCAATTAAACTCCAATTATTGGAGATTTCCTCTTATCGGCGCACAACCCCAACCCAAGACCAAAACGAAATTAGTGGCACGACCACTATAAATTGGATATAATTGTTGAGAGATGAGAGTCATGAGACCACTTCTTAAACATAAATCAAGAAAAAGTAGCGAAACAAACCATGGAGAAAAATGAGAGCAAAATCCTTGTATTTGGAGGGACAGGATACATTGGTAATCACATAGTGAAGGCAAGCCTTAAACTAGGCCACCCCACTTATGTCTTCTCAAGGCCCGACTCCAATCACATTGAAATGCTAAATGAGCTCCAATCCATCGGAGCTATTATAGTCAAAGTATGGACTTCAATTTCTCCCCTTCAACTAAATGTTTAGTTAATATATTTGATTGTTGTAAATTGTGTGTTTGTAGGGAAGACTCGATGATCACGACAAGCTCGTTTCAGTACTTAGCATGGTTCGCCGGAACGCCGCGATAACGGCCGGAACGGGCGTTCCGGAACCGGATCGGCCATTGCCGTTCCGCCTTGACGGGTATGGAACGCCTGTGTATTGAATCGGGGGTGGAACGCCGAGAAATCGGCCGGAACGGCGTTCCACCCCGTTTTCTCGGTCGGAATCGGAATGAAACGGCGATTTTACGTCATGGAACGGTTGGAACGACGAGTAAGACGGCTGCTTCAGAAACAGACTGCTCCTTTGCTTTGCCGGAGGAGATGAAGGAAACTAGAGGATAAACTAGGTTTTCTTAATTTAATTAGAAAAGTTAATGGGCCAAATCTATTAGTGTGGGCTATATTTTTTATTTATTAGTTTGCTAGGTTTTTCAAGTATGGGCTTTAGATTAAATAATCCAAATAACTTAATATTCTCATATTGACTAACTAATGTTAAATTAAATAAAATTAAATCAGATAAAATACCTAATCAATTATATCTAACACATTCTAATAATATTTAATAAAATTAAATTATACAATTATATGAACATTATAATTACTTAATATTTTATGCTTCAACTTTTCAAAATTTTCTTAAAAATACTAATTTGTACTAAATGAGGATATTTTTATGATTAAATCATTTATTTTAACAATCATTTTATGGTAGAATTATCCTACATTTCTTCCCCTAGTCATTCCACTTATTATTAACATATAATATATTGTTATTTATCTATCATAAATAATTTATGGTGTTATATGATATTGAATGAGCTTTTATTTGTATTGATATATTAATTAATTATATTTATCGTAAAAATACCCTCCGTTCCACGAAATGCCGCGACCGTTCCGCGATATGACGCAGGAACTGGAACGGTACCCCCCGTTCCATTTCCCGCGACCGCGACTGCGAACCATGGTACTTAGGGAAGTGGATGTGGCGATCTCTGCATTGCCATACCCTCGAGTTTTTGACCAGATCAAAATCGTCGAGGCCATCAAGGTGGCCGGTAATGTTAAGGTATATACGTGTAATGCACGTGCATGTTTCTGTATATTTGCTTCGGGGATAGGAAACAAAATGAGTTAAAGTGATCTCTTCCTCTCTCTCTATATATAGAGATTTTTGCCATCAGATTTCGGGGTGGAACTGGAAGAGGACCGGGTGAGCGTGAGTGTACTGCCCCCCTTTGAGGCAGTGTTGGAGAAGAAAAAGAGAATCAGACGTGCCGCAGAAGAAGCAAAGATTCCTTACACTTTTGTTTCTGCAAATGTGTTTGGAGCTTACTTTGTCAACTATCTGCTTCGCCCTTACGAGCAGAACAAAAAGATCACTGTTTATGGAAGTGGTGAAGCCAAGGGTATCTATATATTTTTATATATATAGACTTCAACCATTTCTATATATACAATTGACAATTTTCATTAACAGATTATGTTTATTTTTTTGTTGGTTTTAATTAGCTGTATTCGACTATGAAGAAGATGTGGGCATTTTTACTATCAAAGTGGCAACTGATCCAAGAACCTGCAACCGCGTCGTGGTATATCGGCCGGCACCCAACGTAATATCGCAGCTTGAGTTGATCTCGATGTGGGAGAAGAAAATAGGGAAACCTTTTGACAGAGTTCATGTACCAGAAGAAGATATTGTGGCCATGTCTGAAAGTAAGCGTGAGCAGTATAATTTTGTAGCGATGATGTACTATATATTGATTTATGATACACCGACATTAATTTTTAAAAAGGGAAAATATCATTTTTCGTCCTCTACATATGATATTTTTCGGTTTTGGTCCTGAACTTTTCACTTTTCTCACATTGCATCCTCTATGTTTCAAAAAATCTCAATTTTAGTCCTTTCACTAACCGACGTTAAATATTGGACGGAAAAAGGCGTGTGTCACTCACGCGCCACTCACATTCATTCGGGGGTGCGTGAGTGACACGCGCCTTTTTCCATTAAAAAATTAACCTCCGTTAGTTAAAGGACTAAAATTGAGATTTTTTGAAACATAGAGGATGCAAAGTGAGAAAAGTGAAAAGTTCAGGATCAAAACCGAAAAAAGGCATTTGTAGAGGACGAAAATGATGTTTTCTCTTTTAAAAGATTATGGGATAATTGCGAACTTTCCCTAGGTTTGGCAAAAATGCCGATTTTCTGAGGTTTGAGAAATTAGGAATTCTTCCCTAACTTGTTATCTCTTTCGTTAAATTTAACAAGGAAAAATTACAAAAAAAAGATACCAACTCACCTCAACTAGCTTTTTCGGGACATTTTTTTTTCCGGCAACAAAAATGGACATTAACTCAAAAAAACTGGCATTTTCAGGAAAAATTCGCCGGAATATGCTGATGGGGCACCGGAAAACTACAAACCCATAGTATTTAATAACATGGAACCACAATTAATAAACACATCAAATTTTAATGCCACCTAGCTAGCATGTGGCATCCTAATACTCTTGCCACATAATCTACATTTATTTGACATGGAATTAATACTCTTGCCACATCATCTCCTTTAATATATGATTCATTATTTTTTTTTAAATTACATTATATTTATATACTATTAATAAACATATGAACTCATACTTTATATTTTTAGTTAGAAATTAATTAGACACTTAAATAATTGCATATAATTATGTAATTTAATATCTTAAATTATATTTTATATATCTTAATTAATTAACACGCAATGTTTTCACTGGATGAATTTTATACATATTATATTTTATTGTAGATAATGTGTTAATATTTTATTATTATTATTATTATTTTTTAATAGAATCCCATCTTCAATGTACTCATAGAAGAACAGACAACATATCCACAAATGTGTTCGACAAAATTACTGAACCAAAGTCCAAAATCATTCCCCCAAAATGCTACCCTTAATCATAACCTATCCCCAATCTTCACTTCAAAATCAACATTTGAATGGTTGAACAACATCACCCCAACTGGCCCTCTGTAATCAGCATCAATAATACCTGCGCCCACATCTTTCGATTGCTTCCAAGCCAAACCCCATCGATGCGCAACGCGAGCATAAGTCCCTTCAGGAATGGTGATGCTGAGATCAGTGGGAATCAGGGCTTTGCCTCTGGCCGGCACTTTAGTCTCCGCAGCACTAGAGAGATCATAAACTGCGGAGTTTGTTCTCAGAAACGCCATTTTCGTGGAGATTAGGGATTTTGGTAGAGGGCTCTTTGATTTCGGGGCTCTGATCTTGATTTTCCGCCGTTTGAGCCATTTCCAATGCTAAAGAACGAGTTTTCTAAACTTAAAAAGAAAAGGAAAGGATTAAAATCAGAACACCCCAATTTTCTGCAAATATACCGAGTCGAAGAAGGCCATTCGTTTCCCAGCACGGCCACAACCACCACCCTACCACCCTTTCTTCCCCACCCTCATTTTTCCAAATTTAGCTCCACCAAAGCCGACTCTGCCACCCTCCGCAACCACCGGCCCACTACATCCCACCTCCCCCACCTTTCTCTATCCTCTTCCCGATCAAATCCACCATTGTCGGTGCCGCTGCTACTGTGCCCACTGCCCACCATAAGACGTCGTCTATTTCTCCATGAAACAATTTTTTCTTTGAAAACCCAGCAAGCCCAGAAGATTATTCAAGAATAAATTAAAAAAAATCCTAGATCTGGGTGTGTGTGCGCGCGCGTGATTTAAGTGGTGGCAGTGCGATTTTGTTGCTGCGGCGGTGGTGCGATTCTGGCGTGTGTGCGCGATGGTGGTGCGAAGAAAGTGATGATGTTGGTGGTATGATGACGGTGACGGTGGTGGTTTTGGAAGAAGCCGAGTGCGGCAGTGGTGTGAATGAAGGAGAAGATGATGATCTTTTTTTTTTTTTTTAATAAATTAAAATGTGTTTCTAGTATAAATTGGATTTTAGTTTAATTTGTGAATGACTGAATTCATTTATAACTTTTTTTCTTTTCTTTTTTTGTAGAAATTCATTTATAAATGATGTGTGTCTATGACCTTAAGGGCATTTATGACATGTTAAGTACATAAAGGTGAGTCAGCATACACTTGGATGCCAATTTTAAGTTAATAGTGACGTGGTTGCTATGATTTCGAATAGGTCAGCAAAAACTGCCCCGGTCAGCATACTCCGCCGAATTTTTCCTGAAAATGCTAG
The DNA here is from genome assembly GCA_037501455.1 of Lantana camara. Taxonomy (NCBI): domain Eukaryota; kingdom Viridiplantae; phylum Streptophyta; class Magnoliopsida; order Lamiales; family Verbenaceae; genus Lantana; species Lantana camara. The sequence continues at coordinate 18,601,632 of CM074855.1, read as the reverse complement.
TTTTTTTTAGTTAATGTCCATTTTTGTTGCCGGAAAAAAATATGTCCAAAACGCTAGTTGAGGTGAGTTGGTATCATTTTTTTGTAATTCTCCCATTTAACAAAATCTGTGATATATTTTACTATTTTACTTCTTATATCTTGAAACTCAAGGAGTGTACTTGAGTTTTGTATCTACATAGTTGTTGCTGTTTTTTTTTTTTTTTTCCCTTTTTTTTTAGAAAAAAATACTACTTGATGATATTCTGACATTTTTATAGTGAACTAATTTTATTTTTAAAGTTTATGGATGCCAAATATTTAAACAGAAAAAAAAAAAAAAAAAAAAAAGGACATGCATGCTTATATTTGCATGCTATTCATATTTAAAGTACATGCATTAGAAATTATTAATATTTACAATATTTTTTAAAATAATTTCACTGGATATTTATGTGAATTTACTAACACATTAATTGATGGTGATGTGTTATGATTTTCTATTTCATTGAGAAATTTTATTATTCTAAACGAATAAAATTTAAATAAATTTATGCAAAATATGCATAAAACTAAGATATAAACATAAAGTGGAATTTGTAATTTTTTATCATATTTTATTGGAATAAATATGTATGAAATATTCATTACGAATTTTCAAATTTCTTTCAAAAATAATAATCAACATTACAAATATATTATTACACTTTCAATATTATTACTCTCCCATGTCTGATTTTGAATATATAACTATAATAGCACATGAGCGAATCCTCAAAGTATGAAAGGAGAAGTTTTTTGTTATTCCTCAAACCTTAAGGGAGGTTTGTGTAGTTATGTCAAACCTCATAATTTATTTTTCAAATTTTGTATGCATTGCATCTTTTTGTAACTATATGTGTGTTTTACCTACAAATGGATATACGTACATATACATTACGTGAAAAAATTATGTAATAGTTGGACCCACATATAGTTTCTGTATTAAACACAAAGAGTTGAATAAATCTCACTGAAAATGTACTGATATGTGCTGTTTGATTTATGGCAGCTCTTCCAGATCCTGAAAACATACCAGTCGCCATCCTTCATAGTGTTTTCATAAGAGGCGTGACAACGAACTTTGATCTTGAGGAGGAAGTCGAGGCTTCCAAACTATATCCGGACCTGAAATGGACTACTGTTGACGAGCTCCTCGACATTTTCCTCAATAAACGGCCAAAACCGGCGAAGGCTGCATTTGAATGAACTAACTGAGAAGCTGGAAGTCATAAGTTTATTGCTAATGTAACTGATTCGGTTTTAGGTTTGTTCTTCAGAGGACATCTCTTTATTATGTATCAAAAATTTCAAAATTATCTTTTTATCGTATCATGTTGTGTCAAATTCGGTATCAGATTTTTCACTTGGTAAATATTAGAAAAAATTTATGTCAGCCCGTTTGTATGCCCACAATGGTACCCATGCATCAAAGTTGATAAGTATTGTTGCAAAATCATAATTAACTAATTATATTTTATTGTAAAATCATATATAGTTAATGAAACAAAATAATTCTTGAAATGCAAGTTTGAAATGAAGAGTATGGTTGAGGCTATTGTGATTCTTGGAATAAAATTGATTCCATTAACTAATGGTATATAGTAATTTTTCAATCTCACTATGTTGAGAAAATAATAGAGAAATTTAAATATACTAATAGTAGAATTGGTTGATCACCATGTGATCCTTCTTAACTTTCTTCAAGAATAGAATTGACATTTCTGTGACTTAGTTGAGATAATCTTAAATAATTGGGAGCTTGCAATATTTTGTTAATGGTACGAGTCCTGAAAATCTCATCTAAACTCGCTAAGTTAGCTCTATATATCAGTTGCCTAAGTCATACATATTGAGATTCTTTGAAAAAAGTGATGAAGCATCATAAAGGTACCAATTCACTTGGGTACTAATGGATGTATAGGTTATATTTATCTTGGGTGGAGGAGTGGTCTCCTGGAATTCTTTTAATTAAACAGACTATGATAACTCATTCTACTTTTGAGATTGAGTTTTGTGCATTTGATACACTTGAAACTAAGGCTGAATAGTTACATGGGCTAATGGTTAGATTACCCATGGTTGTTAAGCCGGTACCAACCATTTTTGTGCATTTTGATAGTCAATCCATTATTACAAAGATTGAAAGTACACGTACAATAAAATACAAAAGGACACAGTGTCTAGAAGGATAAATGATCGTTGATTTGGTTGGAAATAGAAGAAAATATCAGTGTTCCTTTGATAAAGGACTTGATGTGTCCTTGTTCAAAAACCCAGGTTTTGGATGAAACTAATGTTGGGAATAGTGCTCTAAAAATCCAATTTTTTATATTAATTAAACTGATATTACAACAAATTATGAGTATTTTACGATTACGTATGGTGGTATTCTTATAGTGGCGGAGCCAGAATTTTCATTCGGGGGGGGGGGGGGGGGGGGATCGACCAAAACATAATACTAAAGAAAAAAAATTTCATTCAGGGGGGCAACCAAAGCATAATACTAAAGAAAATATACAAGTAAAATTCAACTATTTTTTTTAAAGTACTTACAAGTTTGTCTGGTCTCAATTATTAATAATCTAGTATATTGACCCTCACTAGTATGATTTTAACTTTGGTGAGTGGGGTCAATAATGAAAATTTTCATAAAATTACATATAAATATATCTTTATAACTATATAATAATTAAAAAAAAATTGACGGGGTTCAATTGTACCCCCTTGGAGCAAGGTGGTTCCGCCACTGTATTCTTATATATATGAAATGTGTTTTATAGGGAAAAAACTTTGAATACCCAAAATCACATGTCATTAAAATTCTAGTCGGTAAGATAAGAATATATCCTTATTGAGACTATAACATGATTATATAAGATTTATATAATTAGTCTTTCGTCATAGGGAATGGAGATTTCGATTATAACATGACTGTTTTTTGATAACTCGTTAATTTGCCATCTTCATGATGGAATTATACCCCAAATTGTGCTTTAATTGATGTATCTTGAAAGGAATTGATACTTTGTTATGTTTTTCGTAGAATTGGGGCTCGAAGGCGAAATTGGTGAAAAATGGTGGTTTCATGAAGACATTCTCGTAAAAGAGCGAAATTCAGCTGGGTTCAAGGCTGTTATTATCTGTTGCGTGAGGAGTATGGAAGAAATTGGATATTTATGGGTTTTAGCTTTTGCATGCATGCACTCGACCTGAGGTTTGGTGGACTTGTTTATAACGGGAGTGGGCTGCATCTCTTGGAATTAATTTGGGCTGTACGAACTTAATATGTTGGAGTATGTTGGAGATGGGCTTGGCGTGACTTTATGGCTGGTGGAGTGGGACTATGGGTGGAATTAATTGAAAGCTAAATTGTTTAGAATTGGGCTGCGTGCTTTGGAGTTATTTTTGAGGGCCTAGTTGTTTAGATTTTTGTAAGTGGGCTGCGCGTTTGATTCATTAGTTGAATTGGAGAAGCCCAATTTGCTTGGCTTGATTTGGGGTTTAATGTGGGAAGGCCCAGTTTGTGTTGACTCTTGGAGAATAAGAAGTTGAGCCCAATTTGAACAAGAATTATAATCCTATTTTGATGAGGATTCGTCCGCGTGGGGTTAGAGATTTGGAGGCTTCATATATATATATATATGCATGCCAGTAGATTGAAAAATAACGTAACTCTTTGGCACATACACTTCTGGGAGCAGATTCGGGAGATTTTGGACATCAAATTCACGCACTTCGAGGAGTAGTTCATCATCTTAGTTTAATTCTTTCTTTTTTTTAGTTGATTTATGTTAAAAAATTCCTCTATTGTTTTGATGGATTTTTGTAACATGAGTAGCTAAACTTTAATTATCTACCTAGGGATTACAGATTCGATTTGGATATTGTGAGATCTAAATGTTTTTATTAATTTATGTTTATTCAGGCATTTATCTTATCTCCGATTTTCATGTTTATTGTGATTAAACAAATTTGGGATAGTGCACGATCTCTAGGTTGTTTTAATTGCATATTGTCATTCATGATGCTTGAAGTGTATGTAGAGCTTGATTGATAATTGTGGTAAATTAGTGATAGAGTTTTACCGATAGAATTCCTCGTTCACTAAGGGATTTGATAATCTAATTTCAATCTTGCGTGTGTCTCGACTTGGTTGATTAGGGTTGGTGTTTTTATGGTTCTTAATGCTGCAAATTCATTAAATCCTGTCGAGTGTCTCTAGGGGTTGTGAATTTGTTAGGGAAGATAACCGTCGAGTGTCTCTAGGTTATCCGATTAATTAAGTAAAAACGAGGTTGAGTCGAGTGTTTCTATCAACTATATCCAATCTGTCTGAATAACTTGAATTTATCCTTGAGTCAATGAACAATATAACAATTCGAATCGAATATCCCTGGCTAGATAGTTTTTCTTCTGATTGATTTCATCCTACTTGATCTTGCTTGATAATTTTAGTTAACTTTTTAATTTTTGCTATTTTAGTTTAGAGAAAATCTCATTTTTTGTCCCACAGATTAATCCATTTTTACTTTTGGTCTCATTGATTACAACATTCTCACTTTTGGTCCCGTACATTTCAAAAAATCTCAAAATTGGTCCCCCGTTAACCATTCTGTCATTTGACTAACGGTTGACCCACATGTCCGTTTAAACAGGGGACCAATTTTGAGATTTTTTGAAATGTATGGGACCAAAAATGAAATTTTCTTCATTGTTTTAAACGGATATGTGGGTCAACCGTTAGTCAAATGACGGAATGGTTAATGGGGGACCAATTTTGGGATTTTTTGAAATGTACAGGACCAAAAGTGAGAATCCTATAATCAATGGGATCAAAAGTAAAAATGGGTTAATCTGTGGGAGCAAAAATGATATTTTCCCTTTAGTTTAATTGCATACTTTAGTTAGAATAATTCAAACCCCTCTCCCCTCCCCCCCCCCCTCCCCCCCCTTTTAATTGTTACTTTTCGTGAACAACTTGGAATTGATAGAAATAAGTCAACCAGTCTCTGAGGATCGATCCTGTTTGCATTTTCAATGGGATTAGAAACATCGAACTGGACCTATTGAAATTATTCATCTTATATTCACTACAAAAAAACCACTGAAAACCGACGGGCATTTACCAACGGGAATTTCGCTAAACCCGTTGGTTTTCCGTTGGTACAAAGGAGTTCCGACGGCATACAGACGGCATTCCGATGGAGGCCTACCTGTCGGTAAAAACATCGTTGGAATATAGCTACCGACGACATCATTCGTAGGAAGGCCGTCGGATATATTATTCCGACGGGAGAAATACGGGTGACCGACGGGTATCTGACAACAAGTGTAGTCAAGATAACCAACGGGAAATGCCGTCGGTTATCCGTCGAGACAAGATACCGATGGTATTACCACGATATTCAGACGGAACCTTCCGTGGGACCATTCCAACGGGTTCGTTGTTTCCGTTAATACCGACGACCTGGTGACCGTCAGATAACCATCGAAAAAAGCAAAACCGACGGATGTCCGACTGCTATCCGGCCGTGGCTATTTTAGCGCGAAAAATTGTTGGCCAAACAATCGACGGACATTACCGTCGTTTTTCCGTGGCAACTGTCCTGACGGGTGTCTCTGCCATCGGTTTCCCATCGGTTTTCCTGGAAAAATGTTCCGACGGAATACCAATTGAAAGCCGTCGTTATTCTATCGGAATTCTGGGCAAATTTTTTGTGCTTTTTTCTGTTTTTGTGTGCTTTACCCTGCGAATTCTGAATTTTACAGCAAACCAAAGCTAAAACTAAACCACAACGCAATAAATACATCCGAACAACTGATCAGTATTACAACGAACAAAACAACATGTATTTAAAACCCATCAACATCAGGCCAAATTCACGTAGGAGCTGCCAATTAAACAAGATAAATGTATTATCACTAACAACGTATATAGAATCTAATAAATGAATAATGGTAGCACATATACTCACTTACCTCAGTCATCATCCTCTGTCGCCTCATTATCGTCATCCTCCGCCTGGTCACGCACACGTTTTCCCTTGCTTTGCGCTTGTAGCAGCTCGAACATCTGCTGCATAGTACACATCATCTGTTGCTGGGAAGCTTTGAACTGGGAAATTTCATCCTTCATTTGTTTCATCTCACTATCTTCGTGTGTCCCTTCCGAACGTGGGTTATAAGATGACGACCTTGCACTAGAAGGTCTGACGGGAGAGGTCTTCTGCAAGTTGTTCAAACCAGTCAATCGCCCTTTCTTGTTTCGACCCCTTGCGTCGTGGACCACAATGAGATATCATCCGGTGCAACGTAGTCGGGATCCTCCAGCACACTCCTCTGATGCTCTTCAAGGGCCTTTTGGTATCGCACCTATGTATATATTCATATATTTATATATGTATATATGAAAGTTAGGTGGAATTCGTAATTTAAATATTAATGATTGCATAGTTATAACCTGAAATGGAAAGATCAGCGTAAACCTTGTACTGTAGACGCATATTTTCAGCGGGAACATTCTTAAGTAATTTTTCCCTATCTTCAAGCGTAACAAAGGTCTTGCTGTATAAAGTTTCTGTGGTCAAACTTTGGCCCGTAGCAGCTTCCTATACATGATTATGTACAATGATATTAAAGTCAAACACTGTAATAACCATTTGTGGCTAATAAATTACTTACATGCTTCTTAATGATTGTGTGGACACTTTGAGAACCCCCTGCATATGTCGGTGCCCCGCTGCGGATAATCTATTTGCTTTATTCCTTTGGCGAACTGTTTGGTAATCTTCACGTGGCTACGACTCATACAACTCATTATAAACTCCATCTAGCATCCACCCGGGCTTATGACCACTTTTCCTAATGTCGTGGAAGATACCTCTCATTCGTTCACGCATCTTCTCCATGAAAGCGGCGTACATATGTCCTTCCGCTTGAGGCTCCCAATAAACGAATTTCTGTAAAAATGCCCATGTTATTATACGTTTTATAGTTACAAATAAATTAACAAAATCACGGTTCCCTTCCAATCTTGGAACCAACTGTCCCTCACTGGCTGAGGAACGTTACTCCACTTATCATATGCGGTGGTCAGCCTACTTTTGAGCACATTCGTAATGACGTTCGTGTTGGTGTGGCGGGCCCGAGACAGAGTGACGGTACATTGGAATATTTCAAAAAATTTCGCCATAACCTCGTTATCAAAATATTTCCAAAATATTTTAATAAAGCAACGGAATAAATCGGGCAGCATAACTCTAATATATACAGGCATCGATAACATAATTTCAAATCATCTAGCATATAATCACAATATGCAAATATTAATTTGGGCAGCACAACGGTATTACCGTACTGCAAAATTGGCTATCAACGACACTTTTCCAGCACCTCGATATTTTCTCGTGAAACCGGCAGAGCTTCCCCGCAATATCCCCGATTAAGAAATTGGAGTGTGGGCTCCGGCTAAACACTTTGAGAAAATATTTTTCTAGAAAAACCCTTTTTTCTAATTTCAGAAAATCCCTATTTTCTAATAATTAAGTGGATTATATATTAATTATATAACCACCTAATTAAGTAATTAATTAATCCTTAATTAAGGATTAATTAACTAAACAAGAGAGAGAGCCGGATGGCATTTTCAAAGTTGCCAAAACATTCAAGAAATGGAATGAATCAAAATGAACAGCCCCAAGCCATATTTATAGCTCCAATTTGGGGACAAAATGGTCCATTCGAAGGAAATAGGGCTGCCGCGTGCCCTTAGCCGCCGAGTTCAGCAAATTCGAGGACGCCACGCAGCAGCTCACGCCGTCGCGAGGCCAACGCCGCCTAGCAGGCGCGGAACGGAGCCCGCACGCACCCGCACGCGCCGCCCGTGTGGCGACTGTGCGTTTGGCGCGTGTGCTGCTCACGGCGGCACGAGCAGCTGCCACGTGCCAGACCGGTCCGGTCCGACCGGTGGCTCACGGTTCAGACCGATTCACACATGAACCGGTCAGTTCAGGGTGGTCAGACCGGGCACCACGTGTCTTAATCTCATTAGTCCACGTGTCCGGGTCGGTCAAACCTTGACCCGACCCTATCTGACGACCCGACCCGATGACCCGTTTCCTTAGCCCGTTGACTTTCCAGTTAACATCATCCGGGCCGTTGAAACGCGCTGACGTGGACGGATCCCAACCGTCCACGTGTCTTGCCATTTGGCACTGGCGCTGACCCGCTGACGTGGCGTGACACCTCAGCTACCACATCAGCAATTTTTTTTTTTTTGAAAAATTTTATTTTCTCCAAAATAAAATTTCGAGCATTTCCAACTCTTTGGAATTTAATTTATTTTCTCAAAATAAATACCTGGGCTATTTTCAAACACTTTGAAAAATCATTTCTCTCTCTCGTTTTAATATTTTCTCTTTAATCTTCGTTGGAGCTTGCGGGGGGACCTGCAGGACTAATTAATTTTAGCTCCAAACGGGTCAATCTATTATCATCCCATGACAATAATTGATTACCGTTTAACGATATTTAATTCCACTAAATAAATATTGTTGCAGTCTAAAATTAATTAAATTATTCACGAATTTCTCGATCTAGAATAATTTTGCATTTTACTCCTCTGTACAGATATCCATGAAAAATAAATCAATACTACTATCATTTATTTTTCACTTTCAATCTAAAATTTCTTGATTTGACTTACGTCCAAATTTCCTGTATGTGAAACACATTCAACATACAACTTCGGTGACGCACACACGAAGTACTTTGGCCAAAGTTTTCTTTGAACTTTTGCAAATCTATTTCAGGGATATCTTCTAACCTTCCAGCAAGGCTACAGATTCCTCGATCAATATTTTTCTTCAGCACATTTCATGCAATCACCGAACGTACAAAGTATTTTGGCCACCCGTTACCGAGACCTCACTTCTGAGTACATCACAGTGATTAACACTACATGCCTAAAGTAGAAACACTATCAGGATTAAGAGTCTAATGCTTCCGAGATTTTGTTCATTTTAGATAGCAGTATAAAATGAACAATCTCAGTGGTCCAGTTCGATGTTTCCAATCTCATTGAAAATCATCAATGCGTCATAATCGGAAACTCCATTTCCCTATGACGAAAGACTAATCATCTTATATAACACATTATAGTCTCGATAAGAACATTTTTTTATCATACTGACTAGAACTTTAATGACATGTGACTTCTGGTATTTAAAGTCTTTTCCTATGAAACACATTTCATATAAAAATACCATCACACGTTATTAATGATTAAATTTGTAAAATATTCATAACTTGCAATAATTTCAGTTTTATTAATCCAAAATATTTACAATATAATTGGATTTTCAGGGCATTAATCCCAACAATCTCCCACTTGCCCTAAATCCAATTGGCTATATATCTAAGACCCATCCCTTCTACAGGAGTGTCAAAACTCTTTTGCGCCAAAGTCTTTGTGAAGGGATCTGCTAGATTATTTACTGAGCCAATTTTCACCACTGCCACTTCTCCACGTTCCACATAATCTCGTATAATATGAAACTTCCTCTCGATGTGCTTCGTTTATGACTTCGAGGTTCCTTGGAGTTAGCCACCGTTCCAGCATTGTCACAGTACAATGTGATCGGCATAAGTCCGTCCTTGACAACTTCTAGATCCATTAGGAAATTTCGGAACCAATACGCTTCTTTGGCTGCTTCCGAAGCTGCCACGTATTCGGCTTCCATGGTGGAGTCAGCAATGCAAGATTGCTTAATACTCCTCCAACTTACGGCTGCTCCTCCTAGAGTAAACACGTATCCAGATGTCGAACGCCTAGAATCCAAATCAGATTGGAAATCCGAATCTGTGTACCCAATAGGAATGAGCTCATCACTGCGATAGACAAACATATAATCCCGAGTCCTTCTCAAGTACTTTAATATATGCTTTACAGCTATCCAGTGTTGGGGTCCAGGGTTTGACTGATATCTGCTGACTAGACCTACAGCGTAACAGATATCTGGCCTTGTATATAACATGGCATACATGAGGTTTCCGACTACCGAAGCATACGGAACATCTTTCATTTCTTCTGTCTCTTCTGGGTTCTTGGGACAGTGATCCGGAGACAGATGAACTCCATGTCTGAAAGGTAACGATCCTTTCTTGGAGTTAGCCATATTATATCTTGCCAGCATCTTATCTATATATGCTGCTTGTGATAAACCAATCATTTTATTCTTACGATCACGACAAAGTCTGATCCCTAGAATATAACTGGCCTCACTAGGTCTTTCATGTCAAACTGGTTTGACAACCAAATCTTAACTGCTGACAATATTCCTGTATCATTTCCAATGAGTAGAATATCGTCAACGTATAGAACTAAAAATGTTACAACACTATCATGGTGTCTCTTGTACACACATGGTTCATCAGGCAATTGTATGAATCCAAAGGATTTAATTGCTTCATTAAATATGATGTTCCATGATCTAGACGCTTGCTTAAGACCATAAATTGATCTATCAAGCTTGCATACCATATGCTCCTGATTTCTGGCAATAAAGCCTTCAGGTTGAGCCATGTATATTTCTTCTTGAAGGTGCCCGTTCAAGAAGGCAGTCTTTACATCCATTTGCCAAATCTCATAATCAAAATGAGCAGCAATGGATAGGAGAATTCTTATGGACTTAAGCATTGCTACAGGCGAGAAGGTTTCGTCATAATCGATACCTTCTTTCTGGGTATAACCTTTTGCCACAAACCTTGCTTTAAAAGTCTCAACCTTTCCGTCCACTCCCCTTTTTCTCTTGTAGACCCATTTGCATCCAATAGGTTTAATGCCCTCAGGCGCCTCTACAAGTTCCCAGACTTTATTAGAATACATTGAATCTAATTCAGATTCCATGGCTCTTACCCAACGGTCAGCGTCTATATCCTTTATAGCTTCATCATATGTGATAGGATCAGATACTTCAAACTCAACCACTTTGGTTAATCCTAGGTATCTGTCAGGTGCCCTGACAATCCTCCCACTACGACGAGGCTGTTGTGTACTCGTCCCTACATCATATGTTGTATCTAATACATCATATGTATCTAGCACATTTTCAGTTACTATGGGTTCTTGGAATTCAGAATCTGATGTTGTCATTTCTTCTAACACAATTTTGCTTCTACCCTTGTGGTCATTTACGAAATCATCTTCAAGATATTTAGCATTAGTGCTCACAAACACTTTGTGATCGCTCGGATCGTAAAATGTACCACCTCTTGTTCCTTTAGGATAACCTATGAACAAGCAAACCTCTGTTCTTGATTCCAACTTGTCAGGATCCTTCCTTAACACATGAGCTGGGGTTCCCCATATCCGAAGATAGGAGACACTGGGTTTTTGCCCTCGCTACAGTTCCATTGGTGTTTTAGGAACTGACTTGGATGGAACAAGGTTTAATATGTGTGCCGCCGTTTCGAGTGCAAAGCCCCAAAGCGAACTTGGTAGGGTAGCATGACTCATCATAGATCTTACCATTTCCATCAGAGTTCTATTTCTCCTTTCTGCAACACCATTTTGCTGGGGTGTACCCGATGCAGATAATTGAGATCTAATCCCATTTGCAGTGAGAAATTCTAGAAACTCTGTAGACAGATACTCACCACCACGATCTGATCGAAGTGCTTTGATACGTTTTCCAGTTTGATTTTCAACTTCAGCCTTGAATTCTTTGAACTTTTCAAAAGATTCAGACTTATATCTCATCAAATAAACGTATCCGTATCTGGAGTAATCATCCGTAAAGGTGATGAAATACTCAAAACCTCCTCTTGCTTGAATACTCATAGGACCACACACATCCATATGAATTAACTCAAGCAATTCTGTGGCTCGATTACCTTTAGATTTAAAAGATCTCTTGGTCATTTTACCTTCCAAGCAGGATTCACAGACTGGTAGTTCTGTTAAGTCCAAGGGACTCAACAATTCGTCTGAAATTAGTCTTTGGATCCTTTTTGGATTAATATGACCAAGACATAAATGCTACTTGTACGCCTCATCAGGCATAGGAGTTTTTCTTTTGGATGGTAAGTCAAGCGTAGTAGTGTTAAGTTCGGAATTAGGGTTTTTATCGGGGTATAACAAGAAAAGACCATCTTTTACCGTGCCAGAGCAAATAAACCTTTTGTTTTGCTTAATGGTAAAATTTTGTTCAAAACAAACATTGAAACCATTATTTATTAAACAACTCACAGAAATCAGATTTATGCGAACACACGGTATATACAAAGTGTCTTTCAGTACCAAAACCCTATCACCAAAATACAAATTTACAATCCCTACTGCTAATACAGATATACTTGTATTATCCCCGAGCAGTAGCTGCATCTCGCCATCTTCAAGCTTTCTGGTTAGCTTGAACCCCTGCAACGAATTGCAAATATGATTAGTTGAACCCGAGTCCACACACCAGGAATCTGGTGGACTTCCAACTAAACATAATTCAATCAAACAAGATATCAATATACCTTGTCTAGATGGCTTAGCAGGAAGACTTGCTAAGTATTTTGGACAATTCCTCTTCCAGTGCCCACTCTCTCCGCAGTGGAAACATTTTCCCTTGCTGGGTTTGCCTTTCTTCTTCTGAACCTTTTTCTTGGGATTGGGAATCTTTCCCTTTCCCTTTTTCCACTTGTTGGCCTTTGGAGCCGTGGAAGTCGACGCCTGAGCCAGAAGAACAGTTCCCTTAGCTTTCATCACTCCCTCCGCCACTTTAAGTTCGTTCATCAATTCAGGCAGAGAAAAATCCAATTTGTTCATAGAATAATTTTGCCTGAATGTGTCGAACGCCTTTGGCAGAGAGCATAGGATCATATCCTGTTTGCTGAGATCATCAAATTTAGCACCAAGGCTTTCAATTTCGTTCAGGCAAGCAATCATGTTCATAACATGATCCTGAACAGGTGATCCCTCAGACATCTTGGTAACTAACAGCCTCCGCATCAATTCGAGTCTCTTGGCTCGATTCTATCCTCCAAACATTTGATGGAGATGATCCATCATGTTCCTAGCAGTTGGCATCTCATGCATTTGATGCTTGAGAACATTGGAGACAGATACCATGATATAAGACCTAGCCAAATCATTGGACTTGATCCAATTGGCATAAGCATTTCTCATATCCTGATTGGCTGTAGTTTCCGGTACCCCCGGACAAGGTTCAGTGAGCACTTGTTTCAGATTCTCGTGACCAAACACGATGTCAAGATTCATCTTCCAGTCAGCATAGTTAGACCCTTCAAGCTTATTTTCCCTTAGGATCGATTGAAGCGGGCTAGCGGTCGTCATTGCTTTAAAACTGAAACATTTTAAAAAATGCAAGTTATGATTCTGTATTTTACTTCTATTGCGTCTAACCAATAAATAAAATCCACGTAAGCATTTTTGGTTTATGCAATGGTGACTTATCTAGCCGCAGTTGACTCCCCGGAAGCGAGGTCGAAAACTGCTTAGAAAAGCAAGAATTAATCTTAATTAACATGCCATCTAGGTAACTTTTACCAAACTATGTTAATCCACCACGTTAATCTTTAGCCTCTAAGTGAATGTAACATAGCTCCGAAGGGAGGTTAATACATCACTTAGTCAAGCGTACACCATTACCTAGAAATTCGTACGAGTAGATCAAACATTCCACGGAGGCGTGGTCGAGTTGACTTTCCCCGTACTTCATTCTATCCGTAGAAGTCTAATCTTGTATGCCGTGAATACATACCCGCCGAAGGGAGTAGTATATATCCACTATACTATAGACGGGTAACGGAGGCCGTGAGAATCCAACTCTTTTCATCTCGCTCCCACTTGAATTTTATAGAATTTGTGGATTATCTTTGATTATTAAATAATCACTTTTGGCGTTTTATTAATTTTGGAAGTAATTAATCTAATTAATAAGCTCCCACTAGGATTATTAAATAATCCTAATAATATTTTAAGGCTTTAATAACTCTTTATTAATTTAAGCCAAAAAATATTAATTCAATTATGCATCGTATTTAATCTCTATTAAACATTATTTATCTAATCATATTAAATAAATCATGCATAATTGAAACAACATAATATCACATATTATCATGCCATTTTAAAATTAAAAGCATGCTTGCAAATAATTATCATATAATTATCACGCTTTAAATTTTTAATGGTCCCCTAAATAAATATGTTTTAAATTATCACATAATTTAAATCATATTTACTGATTCGGTAACTAACCAGGAAGATTATTGAAATCAATTCCCAGAAAATTACCATTCCACGCAAATTCCCAGGAAACACTGGAGGGGTCACAACGGTCCCACTTAAAACCCAGCCTCCTTAGCCTGAATTTAAGTGCACAGTATCAGATTTAAAATTATGCATCTTATGCTTTATCAATGCGAGTATATAATCAGAGTCCCGCTCTGATACCAGTTGTTGGTGTGACGGGCCCGAGACAGAGTGACGGTACAGCAGAATATTTCAAAAAATTTCGCCATAACCTCGTTATCAAAATATTTCCAAAATATTTTAATAAAGCAACGGAATAAATCGGGCAGCCTAACTCTAATATATACAGGCATCGATAACATAATTTTAAATCATCTAGCATATAATCACAATATGCAAATATTAATTTGGGTAGCACAACGATATTACCGTACTGCAAAATTGGCTATCAACGACACTTTTCCAGCACCTCGATATTTTCTCGTGAAACCGACAGAGCTTCCCCGCAATATCCCCGATTAAGAAATTGGAGTGTGGGCTCCGGATAAACACTTTGAGAAAATATTTTTCTAGAAAAACCCTTTTTTCTAATTTCAGAAAATCCTTATTTTCTAATAATTAAGTGGATTATATATTAATTATATAACCACCTAATTAAGTAATTAATTAATCCTTAATTAAGGATTAATTAACTAAACAAGAGAGAGAGCCGGATGGCATTTTCAAAGCTGCCAAAACATTCAAGAAATGGAATGAATCAAAATGAACAACCCCAAGCCATATTTATAGCTCCAATTTAGGGACAAAATGGTCCATTCGAAGGAAATAGGGCTGTCGCGTGCCCTTAGCCGCCGAGTTCAGCAAATCCGAGGACGCCACGCAGCAGCTCACGCCGTCACGAGGCCAACGCCGCCTGGCACACGCGGAACGGAGCCCGCACGCGCCGCCCGTGTGGTGGCTATGCGTTTGGCGCGTGTGCTGCTCACGGCGGCACGAGCAGCTGCCACGTGTCAGACCGGTCCGGTCCGACCGGCGGCTCACGGTTCAGACCGGTTCACACATGAACCGGTCTGTTCAGGGTGGTCAGATCGGGCGCCACGTGTCTTAATCTCATTAGTCCACGTGTCCGGGTCGGTCAAACCTTGACCCGGCCCTATCCGACGACCCGACCCGATGACCCGTTTCCTTAGCCCGTTGACTTTCCAGTCAACATCATCCGGGCCGTTGAAACGTGCTGACGTGGACGGATCCCAACCGTCCACGTGTCTTGCCATTTGGCACCCAGTCAGCGCCACGCGGCGCTGACCCGCTGACGTGGCGTGACACCTCAGGTGCCACGTCAGTAATTTTTTTTTTTGTTTTTGAAAAATTTTATTTTCTCCAAAATAAAATTTCGGGCATTTCCAACTCTTTGGAATTTAATTTATTTTCTCAAAATTAATACCTAGGCTATTTTCAAACACTTTGAAAAATCATTTCTCTCTCTCGTTTTAATATTTTCTCTTTAATCTTCGTTGGAGCTTGCGGGGGGACCTGCAGGACTAATTAATTTTAGCTCCAAACGGGTCAATCTATTATCATCCCATGACAATAATTGATTACCGTTTAACAATATTTAATTCCACTAAATAAATATTGTTGCAATCTAAAATTAATTAAATTATTCACGAATTTCTCGATCTAGAATAATTTTGCATTTTACTCCTCTGTACAGATATCCATGAAAAATAAATCAATACTACTATCATTTATTTTTCACTTTCAATCTAAAATTTCTTGATTTGACTTACGTCCAAATTTCCTGTATGTGAAACACATTCAACATACAACTTCGGTGACGCACACATGAAGTACTTTGGCCAAAGTTTCCTTTGAACTTTTGCAAATCTATTTCAGGGATATCTTCTAACCTTCCAGCAAGGCTACAGATTCCTCGATCAATATTTTTCTTCAGCACATTTCATGCAATCACCGAACGTACAAAGTATTTTGGCCACCCGTTACCGAGACCTCACTTCTGAGTACATCACAGTGATTAACACTACATGCCTAAAGTAGAAACACTATCAGGATTAAGAGTCTAATGCTTCCGAGATTTTGTTCATTTTAGATAGCAGTATAAAATGAACAATCTCAGTGGTCCAGTTCGATGTTTCCAATCTCATTGAAAATCATCAATGTGTCATAATCGGAAACTCCATTTCCCTATGACGAAAGACTAATCATCTTATATAACACATTATAGTCTCGATAAGAACATTTTTTTATCATACTGACTAGAACTTTAATGACATGTGACTTCTGGTATTTAAAGTCTTTTCCTATGAAACACATTTCATATAAAAATACCATCACACGTTATTAATGATTAAATTTGTAAAATATTCATAACTTGCAATAATTTCAGTTTTATTAATCCAAAATATTTACAATATAATTGGATTTTCAGGGCATTAATCCCAACAGTTCGTGCCATCTTTGTTGTCGTGATACCTGCAAGAATTTCATTGAATAATTATAAACATTAATATGTTGTATAACAAAAAAAAAAAAAAAACTAAAATAAAAACAAGAATTTAAAAGGTATCACTTGCCCCCTATTTCCAACAGGAATTAAAAACTTTTTGCCAACTGGAGGGGCGTCTGTATCAGTAGGGTTATGCTGGTCTGAGCAAATCACACCATGACTAGATTGGCCAGGCGTGGATCCCGAAGCGTGTCGTTCATATGTTTCGGGTACATTTGGTGGTGTAGTAGATGGGGACGGTGTATGTAGCGTTGACGGGACAAGTGGCTGTGTATAGGAGGCATCTGGTGAGGCTTCTAGTGAGGGCATTGGTCGAATACCTCGGCCTCTACCCTTGGAACCGCCACTCCTAGCACGCAATGCTTTATTGGGAATCCTCGGTTGGTCCATCTACAATTGAAAAACCAATTTACATCAACAGACAGTATATTCATTTGCTAATGTAAAATAGAAATCAAGTTAGGACAAGTTGCAAGGATATATAAATTGAATTATAAGATGCAAACCATTTGTTACTTATGAAGCTAATGCAACAGAAATATGGATGTATGAAAAAGTCTAGTGCAACAGAAGAACTTTAGGTAAAACATATTACCAAATCAATCACTAAGGGTGTTTTCCACATCCTCGTCTGCCGAATCATCTATTAATTCATCGTCTGCTACATATTCACCAAATGTGTTAATTTCAAGCTCTACAAAGTCATCTAAGTCAGCGTTCGTGTCGACTAAAGGCCCAACTACATCATCTGCTTATACCATATTGATAATTGTTGTCTCATCGTTTTGATATGCAACCTCGAGCGATTCCTCCCTTTCTACTCTTCCTCTTGGCTTGGTTTTAATTACTGTCCACCAATTTTGCTTGTCTTTGATTCGACCAGGGTACGGAATATAATAAACCTGTTGGGTTAGCTATTCTAGGATAAAAGGATCATACCTTTTGTATCTACCCGTATGTTTTACCTCAATGATTGTGCTTTCTGCATTACCAATACGGGTCCCCCGGCGTGGTGTGGGATCAAACCAATCACATTTGAATAAAACAACTTTCTTTGTTGGAGAACCTGGGTAATCAAGTTCGATGATTTCTTCCAACGTCCTATAATAGGTATCTGTTATATCTCATTTATTCGCACTGCCTTTTACCCAAACTCCGAAATTCATTGTTTTTTTTTTCCTTGACCCCATGACCTCATATGGAATTTGAACCCATTGACAAAGTACTTCTGAAATGTCCTAACCTTTTATATTCGGCAGGACAAGTGTTGCAACAAAGGATCATCGATTCCATTGTTGGGGTTTTGAACCTAAGCAATACATAAGTTTCGATGTTATTTATTGTTGTATATTTTTCGCAATATGTAGTTAGTGTTACAAACTTTACTAAAACTTACATGATGCTGGAACCAACTTACAAAGT
Source organism: Lantana camara (assembly GCA_037501455.1). NCBI lineage: Eukaryota > Viridiplantae > Streptophyta > Magnoliopsida > Lamiales > Verbenaceae > Lantana > Lantana camara. The sequence goes on along the minus strand of CM074855.1, from coordinate 18,583,400 downwards.
TTCTTTCAATGTGGTCGCTATTATCTCCATCGTCCGCGTCCGTCAGTACGATGAATTCACTAAAATTTTTATTGTCATTTATAAAAACATTAGCTACTAACTTAATGGAAATAAACGATTTGTAAGCCTATTTACTTACTTGTAATATTTTTGAACTTCGTCGCAATTTAGCAAAATATGAACCGAGATTGCATTGAACTCCTTCGAAGTGGTAATATGACGTTCTTTAATTGCACCGGATGCACGACTCGGTGTGTTGAAAATAGATATTGTAGGTGCTGTCAAATCATCATTGTCACCCCCATCATCGTTTCTACCTACCCTGTTCCTCATGGAAAGAACTTCAGATTCAAAATAGTATGAGCAAAAGCTCGCAGTCTCACGGCATAAATACACCTGACAAATTGAGCCCTCCACCCTCGCCTTATTTTTAATGGTCCTTTTAATTTTCCCTAGAAACCTATATTTATGGCAAAAGAAGTACTGTAAGTTTGGTTAAAGATGCAAAAATTGTAAAAATATAAGAATATATTTGTTCCAGGGGCAGTACCTTTCAAATGGGTACATCCATCTGAATTGTACAGGGCCTCCATTACGAGCCTCCTCGATCAAATGAATTGGCAAATGTTTTATCACGTCAAAAAAAGACGGTGGAAATACCCGCTCAAGTTTGCAAAGTATAATAGGAATGCTTTTTTCCATTTTGTCAAGATCTTCGTGTCTTAGGGTACTTGAGCACAAGTCCTTGAAAAATTTGCTCAATTCAGCTAAAGGCTTCCAAACATCGTCAGACAATTCTTTGAATGCAATCGGTAACAATTGCTCCATAAAAATGTGACAATCATGACTCTTCATTCCATGTATCTTGGTTGCTTGAACGTCAACACACCTTCCCAAATTTGATGAATATCCGTCAGGTATAACAAGTTGTTTTATCCACTCACAAATTATACGTTTTTGCACTAACGTAAAGGCATACTTAGCTTTTGGCTTTGCCCATCGCCCCGTTTCCTGTGAGCACCAAATTTAACTCTGGCCGCCTACACAACTCCTGCATATCCAACCGTGCGTTCGCATTATCTTTTATCTTCGTAGGCATGTCCATGACCATGTTGAAAATATTATCGAACACATTTTTCTCGATGTGCATCACGTCTAAATTATGCCGTATTAGAAGATCTTTCCAGTAAGGCAACTCCCAAAAGATAGACTGTTTTTTCCAGTTATGTGACTCACCACAACCAGGTATTCTTGGATTACCAGGGTTCTTTGTAACTTTTGGGAAGTTTTGGACGGTTTTCCACAATTCATGCCCATTCGACATCGGTGGTGGAGGATCATATTCAGTTCGGTTTTTTCTAAAATTGTTTTTATTATGCCTGTACAGATGACTTGGATCAAGGAACATCCGATGACAATCAAACCAACTGAATTTTCTTCCGTTTGGCAAGTATATTACCTTACTTTCACCCATGCAGTACGGGCATGCTAATCTACCATGCGTGCTCTAACCAGAAAGCATTGGATACGCCGGGAAGTCGTTAATCGTCCACATCAGGGCAGCTTTCAGGTTAAAATTTTACTTTGTTGATGCGTCATATGTAGGCACACCGACATCCCACAACTCTTTCAATTCGTCGATTAATGGTTGTAAATACACATCAATGTTCTGTTTTGGATTATTGGGGCCAGGAATGATATAGGCCAAGAACATATACGGCATCGTCATGCACTTTTCTGGTGGAAGATTGTATGGCATCACGATGATAGGCCAACATGAATAGGATGCCGCTGACTGTGAATACAGAGTAAACCCATCTGCGCACAATGCAAGTCTTACGTTTCTCGGGTTACTCACAAACTCAGGATGTTTCTCGTCAAAATGTTTTTTTGCTTTCCCATTGGATGGATGAGACATTGTCCCTTCAGGCCTTTTATTCTTAGCATGCCATGTCATATGTGCCGCTTAGCTCATTGACGAATAAAGTCGTTTCAATCTTGGAATGAGAGGAAGATAATGCATTGTAGAGATTGTTTTTTTTTTTCCTCTTACCTCTTTCGTTCTCTTTTTCCTCGTACCGAGCAGCACCTCAAAATTTGCATTTTGTTAGTTCTTCATCCTCCTTGTAATACAACATGCACCCTCTCACAAAAGAATCAATCTTGATGCTTTGCAATCCTAACTTATGTACAAGTTTTTGTGCTTCGTAGAAGTTCTTAGGCATCTTATGACCCGACAGGCACAGATCAGACATTAACTGGATGAATTCATCGACCAGGTCGTGTGTGGCATTATAATCACTTTGGACGCTCAATATCCTAGCTGCAACTGACGAAGGTGAATGTTTCTCGCACCCATCCCAAATAGGTTTGTTAAATTCATCCAAAAGGTCATAAAACCTTTGTGTTGCTGGATTAGGTGGCTCACTCTGGCCTGACATTCCCCCGCCATCATGCATAACAGCATCACAATACATATCTCTGTAACGACTTAACGGATCTTCATAGTTTTGATTGTTTGTGTTGCTAGGGGCACCCTGGTGCATAGGCGAAGCTGTTTCACCATGATCAGTCCAGTACCAGTAGTTCGGTTTAAAACCATGGGTGTACAAATGCCGTCTCAAATCATCGGGCTTCAATAAGTCATACTTCCTTATGCACTTCTTACAAGGACAATGGATGACCGCTTCTCTAATAAATGGTTCTAACTTACTTGCATGCTCAATGAAAGTCTCAATCCCTTAGATATATTCTACCCTACATCCACCCCTTTTAGGATTTGTTCGATTGTACATCCAAAGTCTGTAGGAATATCCATGATCTACAATTACGGTAAATGTAGAAGATTGGATTACATATTCTTACGATATCAATTAATGAAAAGTACTATATCATATTATAAAAGTTGAATGAAAATTAGGAATTAGGAATCTTGTCAGAATGAAAATTTCTAGTTATATTCTATTTCTATTGTAGGAATCTTGTGTGCATTTCTATACATATATTCCTTGTACTTTTCGTCTACACTACAGCTATCCTCTTCAGTTGATCATCACCTGTTAAGATGCCTACAATTTAAAAAAAAAACTAATTGCTATAATTTACTATGGATGACTAAAAGATATATAAAATCAGATATATCGTAGTCACAATTTAGAACTAATCCAAGGAGTAATGAGCAAATATCCCTAACCAATATTTGAATTTTAGCGCCAAAATTCAACAATATTTGAACTTACATTTCTCTTCTGTTTAAATTTGTACAAAATAGTGGACAACAAACCAACCAAACCATCAGACTTCATCTGTTTATTTATATTTAACTATACCCTGAACTTTGATCTAATTGTAGAACTTTGAACTTTGGGATAATTACACTAACATACCCTGAACTTTTGGGATAATTACACTAACATACCCTAAACTTTGATCTAATTGCATAACTTTTTCCATCAAAGAATTTATCTTATATCTAAATTGATAGGTTTCGATGATTTTGTCTCTATTTTCTTATGAATGTCCTATTTTGTTCTTGACATTTAACTGATCAATATTTGATTTTAAATCAGTGATTAGAACAGTACCCGTCAAACCAAATCTCAGGACACATCAGGGGAGATTTTTGTAATTTTTCAAATCTTAAAGCAAATTTCTATAGTCAAACAAAACCTCAAGATATGTTACGTAATTATCTCATCTCTTTGAACATCCTTTAATCTTAGTAGGAGAACTTTCGTTGTCATCATTTAGTAAAATATATATGCTTACAATATATCAGTTGACCAACAGAATTGAGAAAATAGGAAGAAACTTTCCCCGGATATTCATAACCTTGGAGGCTCCATTCTTGAAATATTCGAATTTGATGATGCATGATCACCCAACTTAGTCCTACATACCTTCGAAAGTATACTTGAGACTTAGTCCTAAATACTTTATCAAAATTAAGGACCACCTAATACAGAAACCCACAAATTATGAACGATGGCTTCCTAAAATAAATATGACTGCTCAAGAATGAGAATAAGAACGCCTACAAAGCAACAAACGAGAGACCAAAAAGTAACAACTACTAGCATATTGCACAAAAGCATAGGATTAAAAGAAACCAAGAAGTGAGATAGATTGTCACCTTAATGACTGTATTTCAGCGACAAAAGACACCAAATTTCTTCCAAACACAGTCCAACCTGATATGCAAATACGGAACAAACTTAATAAGCTTAAAATTTAACATTTACAAGACCTTGAAATACACATTATTAAATTTAACTATGTGAAATTACAGAAATCTCCCCTGGTAGTACTAGAATATTAAAACCTTCCTTAGTAAACTTATTTACACCTTCCTATTACCTCATTTTGTCATTTGCTACAAAATTGATTTCACAACTAAGATTTCAATACTTTCCAAATTGCTCGATGTATATGGAGGACATTGTAATATAAGAAACTTGATAAATTTTATCAGTTTTGGTCCTATTTTAATGGTCGAGTGGGGTAATTCTTTCATTATTGAAATAAATGATGTTTGTGCAATTAGACATAATTACCACCCAAATAGCTGAGAAATAGTCTTAAAGTACTCACTCAAGGTTGATTAATAAGTAGATATTGATCAAAATGCAGACAATAGGCAGCAGAGGAACAAACGGGCAAGTGAAACCTGAAACAGAATCGGCATTTCATATAAAGATATACACGTTACTAAAATTTCAGTATATCGGACCATGATATATGTAACACAATTTTAGAACATATTTCTTACCAAAAGCATGCCAAATGGAAGCTAAAAGAAAAGACGAAGATCACAGGAATAACTGGAATATCAATGCAACACACATTTCAAAGAGAAATATATTTAACATATCATACAAACTCGGATTTAGATGAAATTTTACGTACATGCTCACGATACATTAAGGAACATCTCTATAAAACAGTTTTCAAAAATATGAAGGTTTACCCCCTCTGCTCGAGGAGTAGTTCAGATCAGAAAAATTGAAAGCTGTACTGATTTAACTCTTTCTCGGGTATCAAACGGACTCAGATGAACGAAAAATTTGGCAGACACAAACCTCGACATGCTATGAGGATACAGTTAAATCAGTTTTCAAAACGGATTTCGTATGGACTCAAAATTTAAGTATAAAGTTGCTGCATAAAAGCTGTCAGTTTTCGTGTTATGCATTCGTTAACTATAGGCATGCAATAACTCAGCCAAAACAATCAAAACTCATGCAACAACATACCTATAACATTCTCTAACCTTTAAAATTAATCGTACAATCAATAGCACAAGATTTTATGTATTAACAGTCACCGAAATCAACCCAAACGGAAAGGTTACCTCAAGTAGCACAAGATGAAGGCCTGGAATATTTACTTTGCCTTTAACTTGTCTCCCGTCCTACACCCTCAAGCAATTCTGGATTGCCATAAAAATAGAGACATACTTTAGAATCTAGTCTTAAGCACAACAAATGATATCTTGTGTAGATGATGACTTAACTCTGATAAGTAAATCTCTAAATTGATTGTTTGATAAGTTTATTTCTTCTTATGGTTGGAATGATATCTTAGTGTATGTAAGTGGTCAATTTGTCTGATATCAAACCATCAGTCAATGTTTAGTGTATAACACATATCACCCTCCCAACCAAAAAGTTAGATCTCTTCTCAATAAAATTATCACTGCATGGGAAATGCTAGAACAAAGGTATCACTGCAATAAAAATGCCTCAATTTCTCGACTTCCATTAGTTGAGTATCTAAAAGTCCCAACTCTCATTTGATTGAGTTAATTCCCGAAAACCCTGTGTTAATTAATTTTCCAAAACCCAACCGAATGCACAGATTTGCCAAAACCCTCATTGATTACCAAAAATTATTATAATTTCCCAGGAACACTGCGTGGGAAATGCTAGAACAAAGTATCACTACAATGAAAATGCCTCAATTTCTCAACTCCCATCAGTTGAGTATCTAAAAGTCTCAACTCCCATTTGGACCCTATCTTAATTAATTTTCCAGAACCCAACCGAATGCACAGATTTCCCAAAAGCGTCATTAATTACCAAAAATTATAAATTCCCAAGAACCCTATGGGTCAATTTCCAATTTCTGAAAACCCCTCATATTTTCCACCATTCTAATAAAAACATGTCAAAGAACCACAACAAATGTCCTAACAAAGTTGCAGCAGCAATGTGGTGGCCAAGTTACATAAAAAATAATGGATGGATGAAGAAAAACAGAGATCCTTACCGGCTCCTTCCTGGATTCCACTCTTCTTTCTTGGCAGGTTACTTCCTCGACAGCAAGACCCTTACAAGCCCGTCGAACCACTGATTCACAATCCTGAACTGTCCCATCGAACTACAACTTATCTTCAGCTAAAACTGACCCTTAGCTGCAATGTTTTGGTTAAATTGTGGCCCACATCCTCTTCCTTTGCTGAAATCTAAGTGATACTCCGTTCAACTAACACCCAAGCCCAAATGCCTCCATAAGAACGCAAAATAGACCAAAACCAACCACATTTCATCAAAAACTGGAAGAAACTCATCACCCTGAAACTAGAAAATCGAGAGGAGTCTAGAGCTTACCTTCAGTACTGCTAGCCGCCCAAATGCCTTCTTCATCTCCGATTCAGACGAAATCGATTTCAACCTCAAAATCTGGAACCTAATTCTTACACAAACGAACCCACAAAAACCCGAAACGCTACCCTATCGTTCAATACCGAGAACCCTAACCCCTTCTACGTTACAGAGATTAAAAATGCAAGTGATTTGGGTATGAATTCTTGCGTGTGTCAATTTTCCCAGAAGTTTGGCGTGTCACAATTTCGATTTCAAAATACATTCGATTTGGGGGAAAAATTTCAGGGCTGATAATAAGGGCTTAAAATTTTCGAGGGGCCAAGTCCGTCGGAACACCATCGGTAAACAAATGGGAAGAAAAAACCGACAGAATACCAACGCCAAAAGCCGTCGGAACAGGAAAAAATGGAAATTTATCCGCACCAATGGAAAAATGTCGTCGGATATCCGTTGGTCAAGTAAGTTCAGTGGAATTCTTCAAACAATTCCGACGAAAGCAACCCGTCAGTTAACCGTTGGATAAATATTAATGAATGCAACCCCGATGGAATTACGACGGGAACATAACCGTCGGGTTTCCGATGAATAACATACATAGCTACCGACGGTCTACCCGTCGAAAATCCGTGGTAAATTTTTTATCTCAAAAAGTGTGCCAAATTTTGCCGACGGATATCCGATGTATTTTCGACGACCCGGCCCTCGCAACCTTTTCGAGCACATTTTTTAAATTGTCGCCAATTTTTTCGATGGCATACCGACGAGAGACCGATGGTTTCCATCTTTTGTTTTTTTTTATCAACGAGTGATCGCAATTCCGTTGGTTAAGTGTCGCTATTCCATCGGAAATATCGACGGATTACCGACGGGGTCCCCCATCGGAAAAATCCGTCGGAATTCGGTGATTTTTTTGTAGTGATTGCTAGCTAAAATGAACAAATCTTGGGAGCATTGGACTCTTAATCTTGACAGTATTTCACCTTTAGGCATGTAGTGTTAGTCATTGTGATGTACGCAGAAGTGACGTCTCGGTAACGAGTGGCCAAAATACTTTGTAAGTTCAATAATTGCATGAAATGTACTAAAGAGTAATGTTGATAGAGGAATATGTGGCCTTACTGAAAGGGTAAAAGATATCCCTAAAATAGATTTGTAAAAGTTCGAATTAAAACTTTGGCCAAAACATTTCGTGTGATGTGTCACCGAAGTTGTATGTCGAATGTGTTTCATATACAATGAATTTGAACTCAAGGCAAATCAAGAAATTTCATATTGGAGGTGATAAATAAATGATAGTAGTGACAATTTATTTTTCATAGATATATACACGGAGGAGTAAATTGCTAAATTATTCTGGTTCGAAGAAATTCTTGAATAATTTAATTAATTTTAGTGTGCAACATATTTATTTAGTGTAATAAAATATTGTTAAATGGTAATCTATTATTATCATGAGATGATAATATATTGACCCATTTGGAACTAAAATTAACTAGTCCTGCTGATCCCCCTGCAAGCCCCACTGAAAACTTGAAGAGAAAATATTAAAAGGAGAGAAAGAGAAAAAAAATTTTCAAAGTGTTTAAAAATAGCCAAATGATTTATTTGAGAAAATAAATCAATATTCCAATAGTTGGAAATGCCTGAAATTTATTTTGGAGAAAAAAAAATTCAAAAAAAAATGTATTGCTGATGTGGCAATGTTTGACATGTCACGTCACGTCAGCAGGTGAGACCGCATGGCTTGCCATGTGTATGGTTCAGACTAGGCTGCATCATCAAAGTTGGACAAACTAGATGATATCTGGAGCGGATTGGGTCAACGGGTTGGTCAACAAGGTAGGATCAGATCTTACCTGAATAGAGTCGGTCTGGGTCGAATCCAGATAGGACCAACCCAAAAACATGGCATGACCTGGTGGTGCAGCGCGTGTGTAGCATACGCCAACACGTGGCCGGCATGTTAACGCACTACTAGAAATCTGTCATATAGCAACGGAAATTTAGCAACGAAAATTATTCGTTGCTATTTAGCAACGGATATAGCAACGAAAAAAAAATTCATCGCAAAATGCTTTAGCAACGGAATTTTCGTTGCTAAATCCGTTGCTATATATGAAAAAAAATAGCAACGGATTTTTCGTTGCTAAAATTAAATAATACAAAAAATAAATAAATTGGTATATATAGCGACGGAAATTCCATTGCTATTAAAATAAAAATCTAATAAAAAATAATATAATATTTATAAATATTTGCAACGAAAAATCCAGCAACAGATTTTCGGTTGCTATATGAAAGAAAAAAAAATAAAAATAAATAAATATAAAAAATATTCGCAACGGATTTTTCGTTGCTATATGGAAGAAAAAAAGAAATAAAAATAAACAAATATTTAAAATATTAGCAACAGAAAATCCGTTACTATTTAGCAACAAATTTTTCGTTGCTATAAGGAAGAAAAAAAAAAGAAATAAAAATAAACAAATATTTAAAATATTAGCAGCCGAAAATCCGTTGCTAGCAACGGATTTTTGTTGCTATAAGGAAGAAAAAAAAAGAAATAAAAATAAATAAAATATAAAATAGATTAGCAACGAAAAATCTGTTGCTATAAACATATGATTAAAAAAATTAATAAAATATTTATAATTTAGTAACGGATTTTTCGTTGCTATATGGAATAAAAATAAATGAATAATAAAAAATAGAGCAAATTACATTTTTGGTCTCATAGGATTGCGCCGTTTTCAATTTTGGTCCCATTCTTTTAGAATTAGACAAAAATAGTCTCGTTGTTGCATTTTGTTACATTTTTTGTCCCAACTGTTAAATTTTGGACGGAACCGTTAAGTATATTTAAAAGTCAAATAAAATGTCGTTGAAACAAAATATCAATGGATTGTATCCAAGTTGGTTGGATGCTCATTTTCTTTTCATGAGGTCCTTGGTTCAATCCCAGACTCTCCCTTTTTTATATATGTATATATATATTTATTATATAATATATACATGTATAAAATACATATTATATATTATTATTATTATTATATTATATAATATTTATTGATATTATATATATCGTATATATATTATATATATAATACATATAATATTATATACATATGTATATTATATATAAATATATAATATTTATAATACATATAACATTATATACATACGTATATTATGTATAAATATAAAATATTTATAATATATATATTTATAATACATATAACATTATATACATACGTATATTATGTATAAATATAAAATATTTATAATATATATATTTATAATACATATAACATTATATACATACGTATATTATGTATAAATATAAAATATTTATAATATATATATGTATTAAATATTATATATCTATATATATACATATATATACATATATATCTTGAATATTAAATAATAATTAATATTATATGTTTATATATAATATACGTACATATATATAATATGTGTTTATAATATACATTATAAATCATTAAAACATGTGCATAACACAATAATTCCTTAAAATTCACATATATAACGCTCGAAATTCACATATAAATACTTAAATATTAAGAGAAAAGTTTCTCATTTAACATGTAACGGTTGCATAACACAATAATTTCTTAATATTTAGACTTAATTCTACAAATTTTAATATAAATTCATTATATTAAAAGAAAACTTCTTAATTTAACATCTAACGGTTGCGAAACACAATAATTCCTCAATGTATAGATATAATTCTATAAATTCAAATATAAATGTTTCATATTAAGAAAATAATTCTTTATATTAAGTTATTCAACTATGATTGCTAAATAATACAATAGTTCCTCAAAATGCAGGTATTGTTCTACAGATGTATAAGTGAATACTTCATATTGACATAAAATTAGTTCTTTATTCAAGTACCAACTAAATCTAATTATTTAATTATGTAAACTTTCATCTTTTTTTTATATGTCATAAAAACTTATACTTACTTTGATATACATTAGTATTATATATATATACATGCTTGGGGTTTATATAGAATTTAACACAATAATTCTTCAATATTTAGATATAATTCTACAAATTCAAATATAAATGTTTCATATTAATAAAATAATTCTTCATTAAGTTATCCAACTAGGATTGCTAAATAATACAATAGTTTTTCAAAATGCAGATATTGTTCTACAGATGTATAAGTGATGACATAAAATTAGTTCTTTATTCAACTACCAACTAAATCTAATTATTTAATTATGTAAACTTTCATCTTTTTTTTTTTATATGTCATAAAAACTTATACTTACTTTGATATACATTAGTATTATATATATACATGTTTGGGGTTTATATAGAATTTAACACAATAATTCTTCAATAATTAGATATAATTCTACAAATTCAAATATAAATGTTTCATATTAATAAAATAATTCTTCATTAAGTTATTCAACTAGGATTGCTAAATAATACAATAGTTTTTTCAAAATGCAGATATTGTTCTACAGATGTATAAGTGATGACAAAAAATTAGTTCTTTATTCAACTACCAACTAAATCTAATTATTTAATTATGTAAACTTTCATTTTTTTTTTATATTTCATAAAAACTTATACTTAAGTTGATATACATTATTATTATTATTATTATTATTATTATTATTATTATTATTATTATTATTATTATTATTATTATTATTATTATATATATATGCATGCTTGGGGTTTATATAGAATTTAACACAATAATACTTCAATATTTAGATATAATTCTACAAATTCAAATACAAATGTTTCATATTAATAAAATAATTCTTCATTAAGTTATTCAACGACGATTGCTAAATAATACAAATGTATAAGTGAATACTTCATGATGGGGTAAGAATGTGAAATGTCAAACTCCGATCACTCTCTATTTTATTGAAGTGGGGGAAGCAGAGGATGAGCTCAAAAGGGTCGCCGAAAAAGATTCGGGGCTCTACCTGCTAGGACAAACACCAGCAAATTCAGAAGGCCAAGCTGGGGAAACTGGGGGTGATTCCCAGTTTGGCTCTCCGACGCTCAAGTCAGTTAAGGAATTGAGAGAAAAAATAATTGCAGAGTTCAAGTAGGGAAGCTTGCTTACAGTGAAGAGGATGACCTCGCATATTTATAGTTGGGGGTCGGGGACCCTTTGGTCATTTGCACCATGTGGTCATGGCCGAATGTTGCCCTAACACGTGGCGTTATGAGAGAAACCTAGGATGAATCTTCTGCAAAAGCTGATGCCAATGTAGTGCGGGCAACAATGGCAGGTACGCGGGTGTGTTGCTGGTGTCAGAGAGCCATTTCGGAGGTTGGTAACGAGGGCTAGGAGCACGCTCGCGTCAACCGTGAGCCTTGGAGGCCAGTGAGTCCGCTAGGGGATAAAGGCCAAGGTTCGTGCCATGAGGGGGTATGGGAGCTTCCCTGAAGGAAAATGGCGCTTGTAAAGGGCTTCTGGGATAATCTGGGGCTTTTGTCCCGTTGTGTGAGGAGCGCTCGTTGAAGAGCGGCCATGGTGGTTATGCGTCACGTAACGGAGGAGACACGCATTGATCAGGGATGGTAGCGCTCGTGACGCTTGTGGATTTTTGGGGGCACTTGTTGATAAATACCTTAGTCTTGAGGAAGCCACGTGTTACGTTCTCTTGCTACCACGTGTCCAAATGTGGGACGAGCGTGTTTTGGCCCTATCATTTTACCCCCCAATTCTGTAGTCCTTAGGATAAGGACTGTAGAATTCAAATATCTCAGTTCCTTACGAGGGTAACGATCGTTAATCGCGTGTTGAGCACCTTTGCTCCTGACCATGCATTAAATGCGGTCATATCAGGCGACAGCTCGAAACACCTTTGCATTAAATGCTAATGCGCGTGTAGGCGCGTGACTTTGGGAATGCACGTGACGGTTCACTAAAATGAACGGTTTTCTAGGTAGGAAATGATTGTCTTTTGAATTACTTGCCAGAAACGTACCAACTCCCATCCCTATAAATAAGGGATTCTGCATCCATATCGTCCTTTACGCGAACAAATCTTCAGAGCACAAATTTGCGAAAAACTCTTTGCAAAACAAATTTCAGAGCATTCACAACTTTCTTCCAAGTTTTTCCAGAAAACTCAAGGTAACTTTCTGGTGAAATCTTTTAACTTTGCTAACCTTAGAACAAATTAGGATTTAGTTCTCAATACATCTCCCTTATTTCCCAGAGTCCCTGAATTTTGCAACTCCTTCCGATTCCTAAAAAACCCTTCCACTTCTCAAAAACCCTTCTCAAACCATGTCTGGAGATCATGTCGAAGAATCTGTCCGGGAGGTTGAGGAGATGACAAGTCAGAATTCACCTCCAAGGGATAAAGAATTGCATGCTGCCGTTTCTGCCATGGAGGAGAGGAACCCAGGTGGGGTTGAGCATCTTTGCGAAGAGATGGACTTAACGTTGGAGGCGATGAGGCAAGGGGAAGTTCTTCCGGTGACAGAGAGGACCACTCATCCCCATCGCTATACCGTGATCGTGGCGTTGCCTGCTCCGGAGCTAGGGGGGGATCAAGGAGGCTGGGCCCTCGAAGGCGCCCCCAAAGAAGAGGAAGACCAAAAAATCCAAGAAAACCCAGAAATCCAAAGGCACAGACAAGGGTGAAGGCTCGGGTATGCAGGCGACCGAGCGTACCCCTGACGAGACTCCCAGCACCATCACTCTGGGAGAGATAAAGACTGTTATGGCCCCGATATATTGGGATGAGCGGTATACATGGAGAATCCCAGCCAAGCATGAGCATGCAAATCGCCCGCCCCAAGGCGAGATGGCGGTCTACAAGGATGCAATTGGGTCAGGGGGCCTAAGATTTCCAATCCCGGTCCCGGTGGCCAACATTTTGAATAACTTGAACTTATGCCCCTCGCAGATTGTACCCAACGGTGTCACACTCATCACCTGCTTTGTGATCCTCATGAAGTGTACCAATTATGAGCCTTCAATGCGGAATTTCAATGCTCTATTCCAGGTTGTCAGGTCGCCACGCTCGTCTCCCGAGGTGGGCTTCTTTTACTATATTCAAGCGAAGGCCCATATGAGATTGATCAACTCTCCATCTTCCACGTATGGCCCCGATTGGAAGAAGAAGTTCATTTTTGTCAAAGCCCCAACGGATGATGATTTCAGGGTATCACGAGAGTGGATCTCACACGGGAAAGGATCCCTTGTGAAGAATCACCTGGACCCCACTTTCCCTGAGAACTGGGGTAAAGAACTAGCTGGGGCGTTGAGGGACGAGGGCTGGCTGATACAAGCCAAAGATTTGATAGATGACGCGGAACTCATGTTCCTCTGCGGACTTACCAACGACCCCCATTATCTCAGCAACCCTCCCATTCGAGACTTGGATAGAGATGGTTAGATTTTAGGGCACTAACACTTAGATAGGGATACTGACTTTCATGTATTTTCATGATTTACATTATTTGAACGAGCGTTTCCGACCCTTGTGCTTTTCCTTGCTTTTATTTTCCAGGACCAGGTATTATAATGGCCGGTGGAGGGATTAGAAACGCTGCTAGATTTGCCAATGCTAACAGGCGCCAAGCTAATCAGGGAGATCAGCAAAACCCACCACCCCAAGGCGCAGGTCGCGGCAACGAGCGTGGTGGTCATCAAGCCACAAGTTCGAGCGCCAGTCAAAGTAGAGGTAAGAATCAAGCACCCAACCCTGATACAAGGTTGACTCCGAGGGCCCCGGTCGCTCCTCAAGCGAGTGGAGCCATCATTCCCGCTCCGGTTCCGCCGTAAAGGCCTCAGACGAGCGTCAGTACCAGAGATACTCAAAGAGGAAGCGCCTCAACCTCTAGAAGAGGAAAAGGATGCCAGATTCCTTTTCTATAACCGGCAAGGGTAAACCGGTTGTGGAGGGCCCCCCAAGGGCGATGGAGACACTTCCTCCTAAGAGGAAGAGCATTTGTGGGATTTTGATCGTCGATGGGATAGGAGCTATAAGGGTTCTGCGGATGGAGGCACGGTATTATTGAGGCACGAAACAGTCGCGCAAACCATTAGCGAAGGCTTATTTGAGAGGGTCCAATTCACAACGGATCATAGGGCCTTGTACTTCGAGTCCGTGGAGAAGGTGACCAGTGACATGGTACATGCTCTAATTTCTGTAAGTCCCCTTCCTCCTCGTAATTTTATTATCTTTCGAAGATGTTATTCTTCAAGGTTTTTATTAACACTCCTGCCCTTTTGAGCCCGTACAGTAAGTGCTTCCGAGGGAGAAAAACATCCAAATACGTGTCACGGTTTATGCTGACCGGAAAGCAAAATACAAGAAGATGGCGCGCTCGAACGATCCTGCTCAAATCCAAGAAGAATTGGATATAGAGAAAGCCAAGTTCCTTTCTCTTGATACAGAGCATAAGAAGATGGAGGTAGAAATGAAGAAGCTACAGGAGGACTCCACGAACGATGAGACCGCTCGGAGGAGTTGGCGCACATAATACAATAATCTCAACGAGAGCCATCAAAAGCTTACAGATGACCGTAACGCCTTGAGGACGAGGGCCACTGAAGCGGAGAAGAAATATACGGATACCATGAACCAACTTCCTCATCGCATCGAGCAGTCGGTCAAAGAGGCGCTCATCAAGTTTTTCCATTTAAAGGCGTTCAATTTTACGGCCTCATTGCACTGTCTCGACGAGGCTAAAAAAGCCTTCAATTTGGCGATTGAGCAGGGTATCCACAAGGGCTTAACAGATCCATCCATTCGTGAGGTGCAGGACATGGGGCTCATGTACAACGAGCGTTGCGTCGAGAAAGATGACGATCGTGAAGACCCTGAGGTAAACCTCTCCGAGCCAGAGTATAACTTCCTGGTCACGCTCATCCAGGATGAATACATGGCGGCTCATCCTCCGGTGGAGACCCCTCGTGTAGAACAAAATGAGGGTGTTGATGCTGCTACTATCTCCTCCGAGGTCCTCCCTGCAAATGAGTCTTCAGCGCCCGTTGTTAACGCTCCTGTTCTCGTCGCTGAAAATGCCCTTATTCCAGCCAGTGAAGCTGATGAACCCAATGCCCTCCAAGCGCCAGGAAGTAACGAGCCTGCGCCTCCTCCAACTGCCCAGAACCAAGAGGAACAAGCCCCCCAAGCGCAAGAGCCAGCGGCCCCAGTATATGGTCCCGTGGCTCAAAATATCTTAGTGGTTCAGGATGAAGACACTGCTCCTGCCGCTTGATGATTTCCTTCATTTGCTTATGTTGTAATTCCCCTTTATTTCCGCTTAGTATTTACTTTTTTAAGAATGTTATGGGCCCATGTGCCCTTGTTTTGTAGCTTTTTAAGAAAGCTTTGATTAATGAAGATCTTTCCTTTCTTAATAGAGTCTCCCTTTATTTCCTTGTGTTATTTGTTTGTGAGATTTTTACCTTGAGCTTGTTGTAACAAAATCTCATAATGCTAAGATTCTGGGTATCATGCTTGGTAAAATATGCACTGTTTTAGCTAAGTCTTCAGTAACTATAAGGGTCTTGTTGGGATGCTGCCCTTATTCAAGACTTGTGAAAATTTTGCTTTTAAAACCTGGAAAATTTTACTAAGTCTTGAGTAATCACGAGGGTCAAACTGGGAGGCTACCCTCGTTCAAGACTTGTGAAAATTTTTCTTTAAAACTTGGAAAATTTTACTAAGTCTTGAGTAATCACGAGGGTCTTACTGGGAGGCAGCCCTCGTTCAAGACTTGTGAAAATTTTGCTTTAAAACTTGGAAAATTTTACTAAGTCTTGACTAATCACGAGGCTCTTACTAGGAGGCAACCTTCGTTCAAGACTTGTGAAAATTTTGCTTTAAAACTTGGAAAATTTTACAAAGTCTTGAGTAATCGCGAGGGTCTTACTGGGAGGCAGCCCTCGTTCAAGACTTGTGAAAATTTTGCTTTAAAACTTGGAAAATTTTACTAAGTCTTGAGTAATCACGAGGGTCTTACTGGGAGGCAGCCCTCGCTCAAGACTTGTGAAATTTTTGCTTTAAAACTTGGAAAATTTTACTAAGCCTTGAGTAATCACGAGGGTCTTGCAGGGAGGCTGCCCTCGTTCAAGACTTGTGAAAATTTTGCTTTGTTTCTTGCAAAATTTAATTGCGTAGCGAGTCTCGTTTTCGAGCGATAGGTGCCCATAGTATAGGCTACCCAAGCCTACTAGGATGCTCGTGCGTACGAGGTGGACTTTGGGCGTATCCTTAGAGGTACTGGATAAGCACGCTCGTGGAGTTATGCCGATTCCTAAATCACGAGGAAATTCATGCCCCTTGAGTTTAAGATCCCAAGAGAGAATTCTCAGTAACCTGCATACTCAAATGAAATGAATGAGAGGAGCAATTTTCATTATAAATTTCTTGAGAAATAACATATGCTTCATGCTTTACAAAATAAACTCAAACATAGAACCGCCTGAGGTTGCATGCGTTCCAAGGGCGTGGGAGACGCTCGCCCTGCAGTGACTCGAGCGTGTATGTGTTGTTTGCCCGTATTTGTATAACTTTGAACGGACCTTCCCAGTTGGGATCTAGCTTGTCCACATACCTTGAGACTTCCACTTTCTTGAGGACCAAGTCCTCCAACTGAAAAGTTCTTTCCTTTACCCTTTTGTTATACTGTCGAGCCACAGAGGCTTTGTACTGATGGATGAGTGCCCATGCCTTATCCCTCTTTCCATCCACGAGATCTAATTCCCGCGCCCTACTTTCCTCGTTGGCTTTATGTTCAAAGTATGCTACCTGAGCGGATTCTTGTGCAATCTCCGCAGGTATCATTGCTTCTGACCTATATACGAGCGCGAAAGGTGTCTCTCTAGTAGCCGCTCGTGGAGTAGTGCGATAAGCCCATAGTGCCCCTTGCAAATCGTCTGCCCAATCACTCTTTTTGCTTTCTAGCATGGTTTTCAGATGCTGCAAAACGACCCTGTTGGTGACTTCTGCTTGTCCATTGGCTTGGGGATGACCTACGGAAGTAAAACGTTGCTCAATACCCAACTCTGAACACCATTCTCGTGTGTTAGCTGCTATGAACTGGGACCCATTGTCCGAAATGAGCACCCTTGGTATGCCATATCTGCAGATAATGTTTTTCCAAATGAAGTCCCTCACGACCCAAAAAGTAATCTTTGCTACGGCTTCAGCCTCGGCCCATTTGGTAAAATAATCGACAGCTAAAATGATAAACTTCTTCTGTTCGACCGCAATGGGCAAGGGACCCACAATGTCGATCCCCCATTGGTCAAAGGGCCATGAGACATCTATAGGGATCATCTGAGCGGCTGGTAGTTGAGGGAGGTTAGAGTGAAATTGACACTTAGGGCATTTCCTGGAGAACTCAATGGCCTCTTGGAGAACTGTGGGCCAATAAAAC
Source organism: Lantana camara (assembly GCA_037501455.1). NCBI lineage: Eukaryota > Viridiplantae > Streptophyta > Magnoliopsida > Lamiales > Verbenaceae > Lantana > Lantana camara. Next base: position 18,565,371 of record CM074855.1, on the reverse strand, counting down.
CCACTCCTCAGGGCCTTTTTTGCGAGGATACGCCCTCCTGAATGATTTTCGTAGCTCCCATTGTGAATAAGCTCGAGCGTTTCTTTAGCTTGCAAGGGCCTTAGACATCTCATCGGGGGTCCTTGGAATGACTTCTTGAATAATCTCCCTTCGGAGTCTAAAGAAAACCGAGGGGCCTTGTTTCTGACTTTCCGAGCCTCCACCTTGCCAGTGGGACAAACGCTATCTCTAAGAAATCTTATAATATCATCAAGCCAGCACGGCTCGTGCGGATCAATCATGGCTACCACACTTTGGGTGACCTGCTCTTTTATCAGAGGCTCTTCAGTTCTAAGGAACATAACGGAGCGCTCACTGATACCTTCCAAGGCCGAGGTAAATTTTGATAGAGCGTCAGCGCGCTCGTTTTCTGCCCGTGGGACCTGGAGTAGATGAAATTCCTTGAACTTCCTAATAATTTCCTTGGCTTTGCTCAAATACTGCACCATGGTGGTTTCTCGAGCCTCATAAGTTCCTTCAATCTGGATCGTAATTAATTGTGAATCCACGTAGGCGGTAATTCTGGAGGCTCCATTTTGAAAAGCAATTTTCAGTCCTTGAACAAGGGCTTCATATTCTGCCTCGTTATTGGTGACCTGGAAATCCAACCTGATTGCAAAGTTTAACTCAATTTCGTTGGGGTCTCTAAGGGTTACCCCTGCTTCTCCCCGTTGAGAGGTTGAGGAACCATCCGTGTACAGGACCCATAGACCATCGTTCTTTAGAACAGCAGGTTCTAAACCGAAGCGCTCAACCAGCAAATCCGCTACAATCTGCGCTTGTATAGTAGTTCTGGGCTCGAAACTTAAGTCAAACTGGCTCAACTCAATGGCCCATTTTATCAATCTTCCCGACACATCTGGTTTGGACAGTACCTGCTTCAGAGGCTGATCGGTAAGGACAGTTATTGAGTGTGCTTGGAAGTACGGCCTCAACCGTCTTGATGCGTTGATGAGGGTGAATGCAAATTTCTTGATTTCCAAGTACTTCCTCTCGGCCCCTTGCAATGTTTTGCTTAAATAATAAACAGGCAAATGCTTATGTTCTCGTATGGCTATTAGAACCGCGCTCGTTGCTTCTGTGGAAACAGAGAGGTACATAAACAACCTTTCACCTTCAACGGGTTTTGTTAATAACGGAGCACTCGAAAGGTAAGCCTTCATGACTCGCAATGCTTTTTCACATTCTTCAGTCCAAGTAAAATTTCGTGCATTTCGCAAAATTTTGAAGAAAGGAAGGTTTCTGTCCGCCGAGCGCGAGATGAATCTGTTCAAAGAAATGATTTTCCCTACTAGCACTTGCACTTCCCTGAGATTACGAGGGGAGGGGATGTCCAAGATAGCCTTGATTTTTTTGGGATTGGCTTCAATCCCCCTCCGACTGACTATGTAGCCTAAGAATTTTCCCCCTCGTACTCCAAAAGTACACTTTGAAGGATTTAATTTCATCTCATACTGGCGCAGAATGGCAAACGTGCGCTTGAGATCCTCCAAGTGCGAGCCCTGACGCTCGCTCTTAACAATCATATCATCGACATACACTTCCATGGATTCTCCAATTTCTTTCTCAAACATCTTGTTGACAAGGCGCTGATAAGTGGCTCCAGCGTTCTTGAGCCCGAAAGGCATAACCAAGAAGCAATATACACCCAGTTGGACAACAAATGAAGTTTTGGGGCGGTCTTCCGGGGCCATAAAGATTTGATAGTACCTTTGAAAGGCATCCATCATACTCATGAGTTCGCATCCTGCGGTCGAATCCACCAACTGGTCTATACGGGGCAATGGGTAAGGATCCTTAGGGCAAGCCTTGTTAAGATCAGTGAAGTCATTGCACATGCGCCATTTATTTGCGCTCTTGGGCACCAATACCACGTTACACAACCATTCGGGATACAATATGGGCTCGATGTATTGGGCCTCGAGGAGCTTGTTAACTTCTTCCTCAATAACTTTTCTCCGAAAACCATGTACATCTCTCTTCTTCTGCTTTATTGGCTTAAACGAGGGGTCCACATTGAGCCTGTGGACCATGACGCTTGGGTCAATCCCAGTAAGGTCAGATGTTTTCCATGCAAAAACGGTAACATTTTCTCTGAGGAAGTCAATCATTATAATCTGCGAGGGTCCTGAGAGGTTGGACCCAATCTGGGTAGTTTTATCCTTGTTCCCTGGTTCTAGCTCAATAGTAAGGAATTTTTCCGAGGGCTCGATCCTTATCTCTGGACGGGGGAGCTCAAGCGCTCTCTTCTTTCCTGTTAAGCGTCCATCATTAAGGGGCTCGCTCCTATCACGCTCATCCCCCTCAGAGGAGGACTCAAGCGCTCTCTTCTTTCCTGTTCCTGGCGGAGCATTTTCGAGGGAGCTATCGGCGTTGGGATCCTTCTTTTGTTCTTCTTTCTGTTCAGCTTAGCCCTCTTTAGCACGGGACCATCCTCGTCCAGATTGGGGAAATCAACGGATTTCTTGGTGGACCCAATTTGAAATGCTTTCTCTGTTTTAGGCTTTCTGAGGGATAGCAGGTAGCATTCCCAAGCCTCTCGTACGTTGCATAAAACTTCTCCGACACCCTCGGGGTGGGGAATTTGATTTTCTGATGGTAAGTGGAGATAATCGTTTTGAAGTCTACAAGGGCCGGTCGCCCGATTATGATATTGTATGGGATGTCAATTTCTACCACCGCGTAGGTGACCATGACCGTTTTGCGTTGTGGGGCTCGGCCAAATGAATTGGCCAAGCGAATTTGCCCTCGTGGGACAACCTCAGAACCTCCAAAGCCAATGAGGGCTGTTTTGAGGGGTTCGAGCGGGATGTTGGTAACATTCATTTTTTGGAACGTGGTGTAGGGCAAAACATTAACAGAGCTTCCACTATCCACTAACACCCTCTTTACAATGTGATTGTGGACATCTAAGCTAACCACCATGGGGCAGTCAGAGGTTTCACTGACCCCATGGGGTGTTACAATATGTTCTAAGTCCTTATCTATAAATCCTATCACATCATGTTCCTTCGAGCGTTCATCCTGGGATTCCCGGATGGCATAGACTGATTCGGGCACCGAGGGGCGTTGATCGTAACTTCGGATATGTTGTCCCGGGGAAGCGTTAGAATCACCTCCAAAGGAACCTCCTGCTATCATGGTGGTGACCGCAAAAGGGGTATTTTCTTGCTTAGGAGCCTTTCCTTTGTTGCGAGGCGCTGTTCTCAGGAGGGCCTCTCCCTCGCGGGCTCCTTGAACGCGATAGGCTCCTCCTCCTTTCCCTTTTTCGCTCATTGCAGCGCTCATCATAACACTCCAACATCTTAACGAACTCCTTCAAGTGGCCCCCAATGATGAGCCTTTGAATTTCAACCTCCAGTTGGCGGCATTCATCCGTATCGTGCCCCCTTTGCTTATGGAAAGCACAGTACTTGTTCAAGCGCCTTAATGCCTCCGTCTCCTTCATCTTCATGGGCCTTTTGAAGAGTTTCTTGTCAGATAAGGCGTAAACTTCAGAGATAGGCCTGTTAAGAGGGACATGCTCTAGTCTCTGTGGAGGAGGAGGTGACTTACGGCGCTCTCTGTGAGGAGGCTCCTCTCGCCCTCGTTCGCTTTTAGAGCGTCCAAAATGCCTTGGAGCATTGGACCCGTACATGTCTTCGAGCGCGAAGTAGCGCTCGGCTATCTCCCTTATTGCCATGAGAGATGTGGGGCGTTTCTTCACAATGGAATCAACAAATTTCTTACTCACGTACTGCTTGTGATTATAGGACTTGAAAAGGACGTGTATCAGGAATTCCATGGACGGTGTCTCTACTAGCAACACCTCCTTGTTGAAATGAGCGAAGAATGATCGAAGGGATTCATGCTCGCCCTGAATCAGGTTATACAGCACAGTGGGTGCGGTGACAGGAGCCTTCAAGGAATTAAAGTGGTTCAGGAAGGCATTTGTGAGCTCACCGTAGGAGTGAATCGAGCCTGGCGGCAGACGCTTGTACCAATCTTGGGCCATTCCCACAAGGGAGGTAACAAACACTTTGGCCCAGTAATGACTAGAGTGCTCGTACAAGTGCATTAGATGCAAAAAATGGTCCAGATGCTTTGCGGGGTCGGTGGTCCCGTCGTAACGGTTGACTGATATCGGGACCTTGCCCATGCCAGCTTGGGCTACCAAGACTTCTTCCACAAGGGGAGACCCTTTTGCGAGGGGATGGTGGATGTGACATCCGAAATTTTCTTCCTGCTCCACATGGCGGGGAACATGCTGTTGGCGGACGTTGCGTCGAGAGTCTTTGGCTTTTTCACGCTCTTCCCCAGCATGGGGGACTTGGGATCGCGCTCTTGAGAGCTGTCCCACCAACTCCTGCAACTCCTGCAGCCGGTCTTGCACAGCCGCAAGGAGGTTGGGATCTTCTCTTCTTACCTGGCTCCCTCGGTGGGAGGCTTATGGCCCTTGTTTTGATGCTCGAGAGTGGACCTCTTCATCAACATCAATCCTTTCGATGGGCTCCTTGCCCTTGTCCGCTTGGGAACGCTCGACTGCCCCTGGGTTGGGAACTTCTTTATCTTTCGCGGGTGGAGGCGGTGGCTGAGCCCTCAACACGGCCTGAGCCTGCAGGAGGGGAAGCCCCTGTATTCCCCCCAAGGGCGAAGCTATAGGGGCGGTTTGCCCAAGAGGAAAGTACAGGGAATGAAAATTTTCCCATGCATTCTGGGCGGCTTGAATCTCGCACTGGGTGTATAAGGCTCGCAGTTGCTGAGGAGTCAAGGGCGGCAACTCCACCCCTTCAATCTCCCTAGGAACTACTACTGGGAGTTGGATCTGGCCGGCGTGGTAAGGTTGAATTGGTGGCATCATGACAGAGGGCGTGAGCGTATATCCTGGAGGCGGCATCATGTAGTGTTGCCCTCCTGGATTCGCATGAGAATGAACCCACTGATTCTGGGGGGGTTGTGGAAGAGAGGGGAGTTGAGCACCTACAACGGCCCTAGAAGCGGGCGGTTCTAGCGGCGGAATCATTGATTCTATAAGCGGAGGCACACCTCCGGCGGGTGGTGCTCCGCCAGTGATTGCAGATGGAATGGTGGCGATATTGGCATCATGGGGAGGATCATCTCCTCCTCCCATAGCTCCAGATCTTGTAGCTACCATGGGTAAGTACGTGAAATGTCAAACTCCGATCACTCTCTATATTGTTGAAGTGGGGGAAGCAGAGGACGAGCTCAAAAGGGTCGCCGAAAAAGATTGTAGCACCCGGAACGCCAGGCACCACATCCCCCGCACCATAGCCCCAATCCACATATGGAATGGACAGTCCATACATGAATCAAAGCTACAGCGAACGGGAGACAATAAAATGACTCAAGGCTAGGCGGGTACCCTCAATGTAAAACCAACCAATCAATCTAGTCAGAGTATTAAAAAAAACGGAAGCAATAACATTCATTAGATACGTATAGGTACCATATTTATTTATTTATTTATAGGTACCATCATTTACACGATCAATACAATATCATCCTTCAACAAAATAGATAACAGGGCGATACAAAATATCCCAAATAGCTATACATTCAAAATGTGGGAATGAAGTGTGCTAGACCCAAATTTAAAGACCAAATGACTCTAAATCCCCGCCTAGCATGCCCTGCAAAACACTGAAAAGTTGAGGTGTCAGTCCAACACGGACTGAGCGAGGGGTATAATAATTATAAGCGCATATACATGCAAGCTATAACCTCGGGTAATAATTTTGGAAAAATAATACAATCTATTAGGTTAAAAGAGATACTATCGCCCGAGATTACAACTATTCAAATTCCAATTCAATTAATTCAATTCAATCAATAGTGGCCCGGCGAGTGGGGCAATTCTCCAACCTTACACCGACTGTGTACAATCAATCAATCAATTATTAAGTGATTAGGTGATCAAGCAATTCATTAATGTGCACAATTAGCAGTTTCAATAACGCCTTCTTCCTCCGGGTGATGGTGGGATTGCAAGGCCCCACCATCCAATCAATCTGGGCAGAGGGTACATGAATCCCTAAGCCCGGAACTCCTTCCTCCCCTAATCTCCTAGAGGGTTCAGGGGTCATCCCAAGTTGGTGAGGATAGCTATCGAGTTACCCGTCAGCCCATGCTTTCCCGGTTGGCTCGAGTCACTACCCTCGGGCCCACAGTGCAATACAATACTCGCCCAATCAATCAATCAATCAATCAATTCTTTTCAATATATTTCGATAAAACATTTGAAAACCAATCTCATTTGAAAACTATAAGTATAAATATAGGTTTTGGCTTAAAATATCACATAGGGTTGTACGGGTCCTATGTATCTAAAATTAAACCTCACCTGAACGACCCAAAATAATCCAAGGAAACAGCTCACGGGGCCTGCTCCTCGTCACCAGGAAGCTGGTCTGTGCAAGAAAGACAATTGTCCGTGAAACACGACTCAAAATGTACCAAATAGGACGAACGGCGGAAATGCAACGAGACGACGGGAAAAATACAATGCACCTTGAAAATATCACGTTTCAACATGTAATTATTCATATAATATCAATTAGGGATCAAAGAAATGATTGGAAGAGGGTGCTAAATTTTTAATTTTATGCAGTAGCTTTTGCACTACATTCGCCGTGGGAACGGCCGTTCCGGCCTTCCCTTGAAAATGGGAAGGGCCGTTCCCATGGCTCAGAAACGCGCGCCAGCGTTTTTTTAAAAGGAAAAATGCGTTTTGGCTGGGAAGGGCCGTTCCGGCTCGCAGGCCAAAGTGGGAACGGCCGTTCCCAGTCTCGCTGGCCTTGTCTCAGCATCATGGGAACGGCCGTTCCAGTTTTGAACTGGGGCTGGGAATGGCCGTTCCCAGAATACGTGAGCAAAAGAATGCAGAGCAGAAAACAGAGCAGCCATGGCAATCCCTCAAACAACCACAAAAAAAAAGGATGCAAACCAACTTCCAATGCCAATATTGGATACAATAAATATGCTAGCATGTATTTTGATCAATAACAATTCATAAAAACACTTAATCCCATGCTAGATCATCAATAATCCATCATTTGAAACCCACATATTCAATCATGCCACAAGTCCATAAATCACAAGTTATATGCATCAAACTTGAGCTTAAAGTTCACAATCAATTTTCCAACACTCAATACACAATATACTCAAGCTAACACAAAGCCCTATCAATGCCATATTTTCAATATAATCATCCAATCACCATATTTACCTCAAGAGAAAGAAATGGAAGAAAAGATGATGAAATGATGATGAAGAAGCTTGTATGATCCCAAATCCCACAATTATTGAGGATTGCAAGATGAAAACTCCCTCTCCTTCACAAGGGTTTTGTCACGGTAGAGCAAGGAAAGCAAATGAAGCAAGATGATATTTTTGGTATGAAGAAAGAAGCAAGGTACGTGAATGCTGATCAAGAAGGAGAAAAAGATGGCCATTTTGCTATTAAATCCCTTCCCTTATTAAGTTTTGCAATTAAGTCCAAATCCCATTTTAAGTGATCAATATGGTCCAATTCAATTAAATCCCATATGCATGAAAATGATCAATTAAGGACATAAAAGAAATAAATCACGTTTGAGAAAATATTTCACATTGCAATCACGTTCAATAATTCCGAAAAATATGATATGATATGAATTTTCAATAAAATGTTAAGAATATAATTTTTATAAAATCATGTCATGCTAGAAAAAAATGAATTAAATGATCAATTAATAATTAAATTACAACTCTCAAACGCACACGTGTCGTTCATACCTGAATTGCCGAAAGCTGGGGCGTTACAAAGATTCAGGGCTCTACCTGCTAGGACAAACACCAGCAAAGTCAGAAGGCCAAGCTGGGGAAACTGGGGGTGATTCCCAGTTTGGCTCTCCGACGCTCAAGTCAGTTAAGGAATTGAGAGAAAAAGTAATTGCAGCGTTCAAGTAGGGAAGCTTGCTTACAGTGAAGAGGATGAACTCGCATATTTATAGTTGGGGGTCGGGGACACTTTGGTCATTTGCACCATGTGGTCCTGGCCAAATGTTGCCCTAACATGTGGCGTTATGAGAGAAACCTAGGAGGAATCTTCTGCAAAAGCTGATGCCAATGTAGTGCGGGCAACAGTGGCAGGTACGCGGGTGTGTTGCTGGTGTCAGAGAGCTATTTCAGAGGTTGGTAACGAGGGCTAGGAGCACGCTCGCGTCAACCGTGAGCCTTGGAGGCCAGTGAGTCCGCTAGGGGATGAGGCCAAGGTTCGTTCCATGAGGGGGAATGGGAGCTTCCCTGAAGGAAAATAACGCTTATAAAGGGCTTCTGGGATAATCTGGGGCTTTTGTCCCGTTGTGTGAGGAGCGCTTGTTGAAGAGAGGCCATGGTGGTTATGCGTCACGTAACGAAGGAGACACACATTGATCAGGGATGGTAGCGCTCGTGACGCTTGTGGATTTTTGGGGGCGCTTGTTGATAAATACCTTAGTCTTGAGGAAGCCACGTGTTACGTTCTCTTGCTACCACGTGTCCAAATGTGGGACGAGCGTGTTTTGGCCCTATCACTTCATATAACATAAAAGTTCTTTGTTCAACAACCAACTAAATCTAATTATTTAGTTATGTAAAACTTTCATCCTTTTTTTTGATGTCATAAAAAGTTATACTTAAGTTGATATACATTATATTTTTATCTCATAACTAAAACTTGAGATATGTAGTTAATTAATAAATATTTAAATTTTTTACGGAATATGTATTATAATATAAATAATTATATATTTAAAAATATTTTTATTTAAACTATATGATAACAAGTATTTAATTATTTAAATTAGTATATGAATATTTGATAGTGTTTAAATATAAAAAATGACATGATAATAACAATAATGGAGTTAGCCCAATTGGTTTGGGGTTCAACCTTCTTCACTTGGGACCAGGGTTCAATTCCTACTCAATGCGAATAATGTGGAATAATTGTGTTGGCTCGGTTGGGGCTCGGCTCGGTTAGGTGGGGTGATTCGGGCCCCACAAATAAAATTTTTAATTTATTAATTTGAACTATTTTTTTTTGCGACGGATTTTGCAACGGAAAGGCACAAAATTAATTAATTATTAGTTGGTTTGCAACGAAAAATCCATTGCTAAAACCGTTGCTAATTTCCGTGGGTAGTAATTTGTTGCTATAAGTTCGTTGCTAATTCCGTTGCTAATAATTCGTTGCTAAACCTGTTGCTACAGATTAGCCACGAGGGTTATAGCAACGGAAAATTTTCGTTGCTAAATCCGTTGCTAAGCCAAAATCCGTTGCTAATAGGGCCAAAATCCGATTCTAAATCCGTTGCTATAGGGCATTTTTCTGGTAGTGACGGCGTGCGGCGCCCGTTTGGCGTGTGTCGACCTCCGATCAACTCATAGCGGCATGTGCTACAGCGTGGCGTCATCGGATTTGCTGCATTCGGCAGCTATGGATGCATGTTTGAGATTGACCAAAATACCCCTAAAAATCTTGCTACAAATAGGCTGAATGTTTGCCATTTTTTCAGCAATCAATTCATCCGATTTCTTAGCTTTTAAAAGCCTTTTTCGGCTAATTCTCTCTCAAATTTAATTAATCATATCTTAATGGATTAATTATTTGATAATTAAATGTTTACATAATTAATATGTAAACCATTTAATTGTTAGAAATTTAGAAAATTTTCTAGTTTTAGAAAAAAGAATTTTTCTAGAAAAATATTTTCTCAAGTATTTAGCAAAATGCTTACGGAGCCCACACTCCAAGGGTCGAGTCTGGGATATTGCAGGGAAGCTCTATAGATTTCATGTGGAGAGAGAAAAGGTCAAGACTCCTGGAAAATGGACTCGGTACACAGTAGATGAAGGAGGATAATTTTGTAAAATTGTCGTAGATAGTCATATTTGGTTTATGGTAATAATCTATCGTTTTATTTCCCCAAGTGTAATAAATATGCTCTTAAGTGTAAATTGTATGTTAGATATTTATCTGCTTAGTAATTTAAAATTTATTATCAATTGCATGTATATACTTGAGTAGATCCGACTAGTATTCAACTATTGTATTAAAATATTTTAGAAATATTTTGATACCTATATTAAAGGGAAAATTTTGAAGTACGATCCCGTACCGCAATTTTTTTGGACCCCTACCCAGCAAATGAAACTCGTATCATAATACATCTTCAGTAAAAACTCAACCTACCAATGTGGTAGAACCAATTTGTCGGATAAATTGGTTGCACCTGACTTAGCTGGTGCTTAGTACCCATGTCTATCCTCTGGCAATCATCTGGTAGGTATTGGAACTATAAATAAAAGTAAGAGTTATACACTCCGAATTGGGTCGAAATCTATTTAAGATGAGATATTAGCAGTTTTGGAGATGGCCAACTAAGTGAATATTATCGTGTGGCCGTGATTATAGACAACAAGTTATTCCTTAAAAATATTCATATACAGGACGTGACACATGACTGCAATGCATCAACCCTAAAAATTACTAAAACTATTTGTAATATGTTGATGGCGCTATCATACCCACGGTGCCAAATCCAATGTGAAATAGTCCATTTGTCCATGCGATAATAAAGTTGGATAACTCAGGTAGTGGTTCAAATGGAAAAGTACCATTCCACTTAAAGCATGTTGCTGAAATTTTGATGGCCAGTCTTTATATTATGAATATATTATGAATATGTGGGTGATTGTTAGAATTTAATATTATATATCTTGTGGATGAAATTTGTAGTTGTTGTCATCACACCTCCCTTAAAAATACGAAATTCCTGACCTCAGAATATGAGAGAGAGACACACACACACATAGATGTAGCATATGCTGAATTAGATAAGAGCTAGAAGTCTACATAAATTTTAGTTTGGAACAAAAAAATACATTCTAGTACGAAATACATATTGGTACTTATGAATTTAGTGAAAAAAATAAATTTCCACACACATAACACGTTTTCTAAAATATCAATCAGACACCACACGAGCCCTAATTAAAAATCGAAGTGAAATTTTTTTATGATCATGCATATTAGAGATTCAAAAATCTCTGGATTATCATATCTTAACAAAAGCTTTGTAGTGCACAGCGGTAGTGGCCCAATATTAAACTACCTAATGTTTTGTCCAAGAGATGGAAACATGAATAAACCAAGGACCCATCGAATGCCAATAGATAAGGTAATGTCAAATGGGGCTATGAAAATATGAAATTTCGTAAATAATTTTGAATTCTATACAATCTAAATATGTGGTTGGGAATTGGGAATTGAATTAAACGTGAAAGCATACCGACAAAAACGTGGACATAAAGAGATACCATCGGCTACATCTAACCTAACCAGTGCTTAGTAGTTAGTACATATGTTTATCCTCTACTATTCACTTGGTAGGTGTTGAAATTGCAAATAAAAGTAAAAGGTATACATTACAAATATGGTCGAAATCTGTTAAGATGAGACAATAGAAGTGCATTTTTGGAGATGCCCAATTAAATGAATATTATCGTGTGACCGTGATTAAGATAAACATTCTATTAAAAGCATGTTATTAACATTCTGAAGGTTTTCATACTATGAATTTGTGGGGGATCGTTGGAATTTGATATTAAATATATTGTGGGTGAAATTTATTTTTTGAGGGTTGCCAAATTCATTGGTTGGAATCCATAAAATAAAATTCATAAAATAATAATAAATAAATTAAAAGTAATAAAGATTGAAATTTTGTGTTATGTTATACTTCATATAATATATTAAAGGGAAAATATCATTTTTCGTCCTCTACAGATGCCCTTTTTCGGTTTTAGTCCCGAACTTTTCACTTTTCTCACATTGCATCCTTTATATTTCAAAAAAACTCAATTTCAGTCCTTTAGCTAACTGACGTTAATTTTTTAACTGAAAAAGACGCTTGTCACTCACTCGCCCTGAATTAATGTGAGTGACACGCGCCTTTTTCCGTCAATTTTTTAACGTCCGATGGTTAAAGGATTGAAATTGAGATTTTTTGAAACATAAAGGATGCAATGTGAGAAAAGTTAAAAGATCAGGACCAAAATCGAACAAGGGCATCTGTAGAGGACGAAAAATGATATTTTCCCTATATTAAAATATTTATATTTTATATACAGTTGAGAGTTGTATATTAGATTATACACTAAATATTGCGTATTGGTAAGAATAAATATGAGTTTTATTATTGGATATTTATTTTAAATTTAAAATAAAATTGATATCAAACAATTACATTATCAATGGTATCATATTAAAGGCCTTGATCATGTGTTGACATCTGTTACAAAAGGTATGATATTAAAGGCCTTGATAATATGTTGATATCTGTTACAAAAAGTATTAGACGTTTTTATGGTGTTATTTCTGCATTATGACTGACTTAATTGTAAGGTTTATGGTTTGTCACAAATAGAACAATTAACAGTCTTTGGTGTTATGATTTCTCCCCTACAAATACGAAGTTTTATGTCAAAATATGAGAGAGATAGAGAGAGACAGAGATGTAACATATGTTGAATTAGGCAAAGGTTAGAAGTCTATATAGATTTTTAATTTGATACTGAAAGATAAACTCTAATACGAAATACACACACTGATACTTGTGAGTTTAGTGAGAAAATATACATATTGTGGCACCCGAAGCACAAAGATGCCACATCCCTGCACTATAGCTCAATCCACATATGAGATGGACGACCCATACATGAACTAAACTATAGCGAACGGGAGACAATAAAAATAAAAACTATCTAGCTAGGTGGGACTAACCCCCAAACCACATAATAAATTCATAATAACATAATGAAACATAAGTAAGTACTCCACTACTCAGGTATAATTTATGATAACATATACAACTCGTTAAGGATACCAGAATGAGTTACAATAATCCACTTGTACAAATAAATAAATGCACCCTGAGAGACTCGAATGCAAAGACTGGACTCGACTAAATTCCCGCCTAGCATGCACCTGTAGAAACCTGAAAGGTGGAGGCGTCAGTCTATGAAAGCCTGAGTGAGGGGCATAAATAAATATAAGCGCAAATAACATGCAAGCTATAACCTCGAGTAAAGTTTTAGAACTGAAAGCAATATAAGTTCAAAATACAATACACATTGCCCGAGATTACAACTATCCAGTTTAACAATTTAATCGTTTTCAATCAGTCAATCAGTGGCCCGGCGAGTGGGGGCAAATCTCTAACCTTACACCAATAGTGAACGTTACATGCTTTGTTTAATTATCATGTGATCATGCAATTCAATTACAGTGCACAAGTAGCAGTTTCATGAACTTCTTTTCCCTCCGATGATGGGAAGGTAGCGAGCCTTCGACCATCCACGACATGGTGTACGTCAGGAACATGACTCCCACGCATGGGACTCCTTCCTCCACCAAACCTCCTGGTGGATTCAGGGGTGATCCCACAATAGTGAGGATAGTGCAAGAGTTACCTGTCAGCCCTTGCTTTCCCGGTTGGCTCAAGACACTACCTCGGGCCCAAAGTGCAATACATGATTACTCACCAAACATGCTTGATTCAGTACGAAACATGACTTGCTTTTCATGAACATGGCTTGCTTGCAATCAATTAAGAGTTTAGAAATGAGTATAAATAAGTATATACCTTTTTGGCCGAAAGTTTCACGTAAGGGGTTATAAGGGTTCTAAATAACTAGAAATTAAACCTCACCTGACAGGCGACAAGACGACTTAAGGATGCATGAACGTGCTCAATCGATCAATAATCTCCGCCCTAGAGAAGAACTGGACAAGAAACGGGAACATTGTACACTCGTGAGATATGACTCAATAATGATACCAAATATGACGCACGTCATAAACATGCAACGAGATGACGTGCATTGACCAATGTAGCATTTAATATTCATATTCTTGCATGAAATGGATCATATTATAACATGTATAGGTCATTTAAGGATAAAGGAAAGGAGTTAGAAATCTTAATTTTATGCAGAAACTTTCTGCCTAATCAGAGAGCTGGGATCGGCCGTTCCGGCCCGTAGTTCAAAATGGGAAGGGCCGTTCCCAGTACTGTTCACGGCCATTCCGACCACAGGCCAAAACTGGGAAGGGTCGTTCCCATGCTCACGCGCCTGTCATTTTCAAATGGGTGGGAACGGCCGTTCTCAGAATGAACTGGAACTGGAAAGGTCGTTCCCGCCATGCAGAAGATGCAGAAACAGAGCATGAAACAGGGGATTTTCGGGCCAAGTTTAAAACCACCAAAACTCACATGATTCAATCTGAAAATGCATAAATTCATGAAGAAACATGTATACATGCTTAAGGTACAATAAAATCCAACATAAACACCTAAATCATGCCTTAATCCTTATAATCATCAACTTTCACCCAAATGAGAACTCATCATATAACTTCATAAATCTCAAGATTTGAACATGAAATTCAAGCTACAAGCATGTAATCATACTTCTAACAACAAATATACAATTTATCAAGCTTAAATCATGAACCCTAGCTTCATACATGTAATTTCAAGAATTCATATAAATATGAAAAGAGAAGTAAAGGGATGAATGAATGATGATGATGATGCTTCCAAAGCTCTAATTTGCCGGAAAATAACTTGAATTTGATGAAATCTCTCCTCCCTTTTTGGATGATTTTGGTTCGGTGAAGGAGGAAGCAAAATGTGTATGCTTGTAAGAATGAAATGATCATGGAAGATGAAGGAAGAAATATAACGTGATATATCTCCTTGATTTTGATGAAATATCTCAATTTACAATTAAGTCCCTCAAGGTTGTAAATCATGTAATTAAGGATGAAGGGTTTGGAAAGTGATCAATTAAGTCCAATAAATAATCATTCAATTTAGTCCTCACACTCAAGTAATTGATCATTTAGGGACAAATAACAATTAATTCACGTTCGGCAATCAATTCACGTAACAATTAAATCCAATTTGTACAATAATTCTCAAATTGATACATATCTCACATAATTCCACGTAAACATGTTGAAATATATTTCATATAATTTTCAGGAAATGTAGGAATTTATTAAAGGAAAGAATTAAAATAAATCCTAACTCTTGAAAAATCACACGTGTCGTGTATACCTGAATAACTGAAAATCGGGGCGTTACACATATGGCATGTGCCGAATACATTAAAGATAATTAAATCCCTATTCACAACTAAAACAACGGAATATAGTACAAATAGAGTCGATCCACATAAACTGGTTGATTTAATACTATCCATTCACATGAAATTCACGAAAAGCAATTAAATGGGGTTTTTTTCAAGTTTATCTAATCTATTAGCATGCAAGTAAAATATATAACTAAAATTAAACAATTAACTAACAACGTCGATTAAGAATAGGAATAAATCAATCAAGGGAAAAAGTACCTAGCCAGAGATATTTAATTCAAATTGTCATATTAATCATCGACTCAAGGATAAATTTAATTAATTCAAACAAATTGGCTATAGTTGAAAGAGACACTCGAATCAACCTCATTTTTACTTAATTTCTCGGATAATCTAGAGATACTTGACAATTATCTTCCCTAATCAATTCACAATGCTAAAAAGAAAATCTTAAGAGTTTAATGAATTCGCAGCATTAGAATAGATAAAAGTATGAATTCGCAGCATTAGAATAGATAAAAAATACCAATCCAAATTAACCAAGTTGTGACGCATGCAAGATTTAAATCAGATTATCAAACCCTTAGTGAAATCGGAATTCTATAGCTAAAACCCTATCACTAATTTACCACAAATATCAAGCATCTAATACATATATATTAAACAATATGAATAACAATATGCAATTAAATACAACCTAGAGATCGTGCACTATCACCAATTAAGTTGATCGATCACAATAAACTTGAAAAATAGAGAATTAATAAATGTCTAAAATAAATTGAATTTAATACGAATAATTAGGTCTCACAATAATCAAATTCGAATCTACATCCCTAGTTAGATACTAAGAATTTAGCAACTTATAATTGAATTATTCAACAAAATTAAAGAACAAGTCCTAAACATTAATCAAACGTTAAATCTAGAAAAGGGGGAAAAGAAGACTCAATCATGCGTGAAGAATTGCTCCCAAAAGTCCAGCCCCCGTGAGAATCCTCCAAGTTTCTGCTTCCTAAGAAGACTGAATTGCGTGCCAAAAAATCTTCCAAAGTGGCGTGTATAAAAGATGCAGAAAATCCCCTCCAAAAGCCTTTTAAAGTGAGAACAATATTCAACCATTTCTCTCCCCATATTTGCCCAAAATTATATCAAAACCTTGTCTTACCTCAAAGAAATTAGGTTTCCATGTAGCACACGGTTCCTCCCAGTTAACATGTCTTTCAATTTTTCTTCAAGTTTAACTAATTTATTAGCGTGCAAGTAAAATAAATAACTAAAATTAAACAATTAACTAAGAAAGGTCGATTAAGAATAGGAATAAATCAATTAAGGGGAAAAATATCTAGCCAGAGATATTTAATTCAAATTGTCATAGTATAATCTAGAGATACTTGACAGCTATCTTCCCTAATCAATTCACAACGTATAATCTAGAGATACTTGACAGTTATCTTCCCTAATCAATTCACAACGCTAAGAAGACAATCTTAAGAGTTTAATGAATTCGTAGCATTAGAATAGATAAAAGTATGAATTCGCAGCATTAGAATAGATAAAAATACCAATCCAAATTAACCAGGTTGTGACGCACGCAATATTTAAATCAGATTATCAAACCTTTAGTGAAATGGGAATTCTATAGCTAAAACCCTATCACTAATTTACCACAAATATCAAGCATCTAATACATATATATTAAACAATATGAATGACCATATCCAATTAAATACAACCTAGAGATCGTGCACTATCACCAATTAAGTTGATCGATCACAATAAACTTGAAAAATAGAGAATTAATAAATGTCTGAAATAAACTGAATTTAATACGAACAACTAGGTCTCACAATAATCAAATTCGAATCTACATCCCTAGTTAGATACTAAGAATTTAGCAACTTATAATTGAATTATTCAACAAAATAAAAGAACAAAGTCCTAAACATTAATCAAACGTTAAATCTAGAAAAGGGGTAAAAGAAGACTCAATCATGCGTGAAGAATTGCTCCCAAAAGTCCAGCCCGAGTGAGAATCCTCCAAGTTTCTGCTTCCTAAAGAAACGTGAGAAGACTGAAAATTGCGTGCCAAAAAATCTACCAAAGTGGCTTGTATAAAGGATGCAGAAAATCCCCTCCAAAAGCCTTTTAAAGTGAGAACAATATTCAACCATTTCTCTCCCCACATTTGCCCAAAATTATGTCAAAAACTTGTCTTATCTGAAAGAAATTAGTTTTCCATGTAGCACACCGTTCCTCCCAGTTAACATGTCTTTCAATTTTTCTTCAGCCAAACAAGCGCTTGCCTGGCATTAAAGGGTCAAATTCAGCAACTTTGACACGCGGGAATGGTCAACAGACGAATGGAAACTCAAACACGCCATTTGACCCTTGCACTTGATCACTTCTTATGCCCAGATCGTCAAACTCTTCTCAAAACTACTAAAATTGCATACTTTTCATCACAAAACCTCGAATCTACAATGAAAACAGCAAAAAGGACATTTCACCTAATTAAGGATCAAATTCAAGTTTAAAACGGGGCAATAATCAACTAAAAAGATGACAATTAAGGCACGCTATCAACATACCATACACATAACACGTTTTCTAAAGTATCAATCAGACACCAAACTCTCTCATTAGAGCCTTGATTACTAATCGAATTGAGATTCTCTTGTGATCGTGCATATTAGAGATTTCTGAACTATCTCATTCCCAAAAAAACTTTGTAGTACCCCATGCACCGATGGTAGGGATGCAAACGAGCCGAGCCGAGCCGAGCCGAGCCGAGCCTTGGCCTTTTTTTCTGGCTCGAGCTCGGCTCGACCAAGGCTCGAGGCTCGCCCGGCTCGGCTCGAGCCAAATGAAATTATATTATTTTTAATTAAAAATTAGTTTTTTTAAATAATTTAATATATTTTTATATATAATAATATATATTTATTAAATATATATTATATACATATATATTATAAATATATTAATTTTTTATTAATTTTCTATAAAAATCAATAAAAATATATATAATATTATATAAAAATAAAAATATTTATATATATAAAAATAAAAATATTATTTTTTAATTAAATATCTTGGCTCGCGAGCCACGAGCCTAACTAAAAGGGCCTTGAGTTCAGGCTTGGTTCGAGTTTGCATCCCTAACCGATGGTGGCGTGATATTAAAGTTTTGTCCAAGAAATGTGATGGTGTCAAAATCTGGCTATGCATTGGACTGCAGATCAAGACTCCCAAATCACCCAAGATATTTGTAACGTGAGGTTACTCTGATGCTCTCCTAAGCTGCGAAGGATGAAACAAACATGAACTCAAAGGGCCAAAACGGGGGAAGGTGGGGGTTGGATCCATTTTGGCACTCCGACGCTCAAGTCAGCTAAGGTTCTGGGTCGAAGGTCTACTGAAAGTATTGGACTCAGAGTGTGTAGGAAAGCTTACTGTTTACACAAATTTTCGTTGGAATTCTGCAATAAAGTATTACAAGAAATACGAAAATAGGGAAAACAAAGAATTTAATGATTTAATTTGAATAAAGTGTTACAACTCTGTAATTCCTCTGATTCTTCTTGAATAGCGGATTCGAGGGCTTGATGCTTGATCCCGAATCAAATGAAGAACTTGGTTGAATTTGCTTGGAAGTGTGGCTCGTTGCACGGACAGCACTTCGAGATAGCAAGTGACAATGGCTCAAAGATTTGAGAGCTTGAATGCCTTTGCTCTTGAGAATTTGATGATTTTTTGTGTGTTGTGATTTGTGACTTGTGGTTATGTCATGTCAACTTGTAACCTTGAAGCCTCTATTTATAGGCTTTCGATTCTTCTCTTGGGCTTCATGGGCTTGGGCTTGAATTTGAAGACTGCTTCCTCAGAGCGGGCTTTATTTTATTTAATGGATCACTTTTTAATCCATTTAATTAATCCAAGAAATAAGAATAAAATTCCATAATTCTTATCTCGAATTAAATATTTAAGCCCAAATTTACTATGGACTTATGATCAAAATTAATAATTAATAGCCGATTTATTTGGCCACCAATTAATAATTTTATCTTCGAATTTTCGGTGTCAACACTTACCATTACTGAAGGTGGAGGTGGGTTTTTATAGCTTGGAGATGGACTCCGTGGTGCAAGTACACCTCCCAGTAAGTGTGGATCTGGTCTAGAGGGAAAGAGATGGCCTGTGGCCGGAACAATACTTTTCTGGCGAAAGCATTGTTCTCCTGCTCCTGCCAGATGCCTGACACAGTACCTGGCGCGGCAGTAATTAATGCAGTCTGCATTAGGTGGTACGCACATTGAATGTAGTTTTCTGATAGCGTGTGGGTCGATCGGACCTCTGGGTCGAACGCCCTCCCAGTCGAAAGAGATCCCTGGGTCGGACTGTAACACCCGAGCTCAAGGCGTCACATCCCCCGCACCGAGACCCGACCCGAATATGAAATGGACGATCCATACCCGAGCCAAATCATGGCGAACGGGGACAAACACACACTCTAAGCTAGGCGGGCTAACCCTTAAACCATAAAACAACATAAAACATTAAAGCGGAAGCAATAAACGAACATATACCATATATATATGTACCATGAGCATCCAAGCTCCAAAAATCATTCATATACATCAACAATTGCCATCACGGCCCAAAACATATACGCTCCACATCATTATACATGTTCAATGATCGAAATAAAAGTATGCAAGTGTAAGACTCAAAATACAGAGCTAGAAGTAAATGCAAGACCTAGGACTCGTATTCCCGCCTAGCTCCCTCAACACCTGCACAAAATAACTGAAAACCAAACGGGTTCAGTCCAAAAGGGACTGGTGGGTATAAAACAGGGCATAAATAGAATATATGACAGTAATTAAACAATCACATGCAAGCTATAATCCCAAGTGAGGTTTTTAAGGACTTTCCCAAGTGGGTGAATAGAATCATCAAAAGGGATTATAACGAATCATTAACATTAGGTCATTATTGGCCCGGCGAGTGGGCCTGCATTATCTCCAACCAACACCTTGTGTAAACCATTTAAACATTCATTCATTTATTCTTTTCATGCAATCAATCTTTTGTGCACATTCATTAACATTTACTCCTTCTTCCTCCGGGTTGGTGGCGGGTTTGCAAGGCCCATCCACCCATTCATTGACCAAAAGGGGAACATGACTCCCCAGATGGCACTCAGCGTCCATTCCTCGCTAACTCCTAACGAGGTCCGGTTACGCCGTTCATTGGTGGGACTAGTGTGAGGGTTTCCCGTCAGCCCATGCCTCCTCGGTTCCCCACTCACACCAAGCCCCTGGGCCCCATTCATTGTGAACATTCATTCATTCTCGCCAAAATATTAGGTAGGATTCATGAAATAAGGGCTTTACGTTTGCAATCATTTACTCGATAAAAGACTCAAAATATATATATATCGTATTACTTTGGCTTAAAACTTTTCACATAGGGAGATATATCGGGTCGTTTTATCTAAATATAAGAGAAACCCACCTTAAACCGTCAAAGAAGAAAGCACGAGCCTCACTGACCGGCCTCGTTTCCAACCGAGTCCAAATCTGTGCAAGGAAGGTGAAGTGAGACTCAATATGAGACCAAGTATGACGCACGGCAATGCTCATGTAATTTAAATAAAACCAATCAATCAATTAACACTAAGCATGTATAAAGACCAATTAACACCTAAGAGGTGAAATTAATAACAAGAAATCATATTCTCATATTATTCAATTATTTCAAGTTCAATTCATAGAAGGCATGGAGTCACACAATACGTTTGAGCAATTAAGTACCAAGAAGTGTCAAGTAGGAGCATACTTATCAATTAAACAAGTATATAAATCATATAATTCACATATGGGAGCCAAGACAGTGAAAGGAATGCAATAAGAAAGGTTTTGGTGAAGTTTGGCCAAAACCGACAATTTTTGGAAATGTACATGTTGTGGGAAAACTGAAATATCTTAAATTCTAGAAGTGGGAATTGAGTTTTATTTATTGGGTATGAAAGTAGACACAAAGACCTTTCCGACGGTATATGGCACGTTTTCTAATTCAAAGCGAGGTGAAAATGGCGTTCGTCCGAAGTTGGACAAAATGCAGGAAATAAAAGGTGACACGCCTGTGTCACCATTACAAGGCAAAACGTGACACCCCCGTGTCACGGTACAGAAAATCAAACCAACCTGCACCCCCGTGTCACGCGGAACAAGGCAAAGTTGACACCCCCGTGTCGACTGTACGCAGCAGAACAAAACAGGGCAAAACAGGGCATTCCTACGGGAATTGGCTCCCAAGCCTACCCACATCAAACCAAGACAAGAATTCACCCCAAAACTATCATATATCAAGCATATATCTCACATATAGCAATTAGACTTCAATTAATCCAAGGAACCAAGCAATATCATCAAGAATTCATCTTCCAAACCCCATATATAACATGATATCTAAGTCTCACATTATTCATGAATTCATGCAAGCTTTGGAGTATAAAGATCAAGATCATGCTTCTAATCACAAATAACCAAGGAATTGCATTATAAATCTCAAACCCTTCTTCAATCATAACATCAAGAATTCAACAAAGTCTCAAGCTCTACCTTGAATGAAAGAAAGGAGAAGAAATGATGGAGTGATGATGATGATGAAGATGCTCCCAAATATGCAATTTCCTCTTGAAATATGGCTTGAAAATGATGAAATCTCTCCTTCCTCCTTTTGGTGTTTTGAACGAGATTGAGTGTGTGTGAGTGTGTGAAATCTTAGATGAAAAATGGATAAATGAAGTGTGGGGGATGGATAAGATATATACATGAGTCAAGATATATATATATAGATATATATATATATATATATATGTATGTATACATTATATAATTCAAGTGGGGAGAAAAGTCTTGCTAATTAAAAGTTATTTGCACACAAGCCCTTACCTCTTAGGAATTTACAAGTTAGGGATGCTTCAACTTGGCATGCATGGTTGATGATTATAAAAACACATATATATATAGCTCTAAAAGAATATGATGAAATGGAGTTGAATATATATATGTTATTCTAAATCACTTAAATCATGCTTGGAGAATTAAATACACACTCACGAAATTAAATTCGCGAAGTTATAATTTAAATCATAATTGCAAGTATTCAAATCAAGAAAATTAAATGACGCAAATCAATTAAATATAAATCATGCCATAAATTACAAGATGATAAAATTTCATGTAAACACTTGATCAAATAATTCACAAATATCATGAAATACATAATTGAAAAACTGGGGCGTTACACGGACATCTCTCGGTCGAGTAAGAGGCGGTCCTTGGGTCGCGTCTCGCTAGCGCTTAGGGTATGGTTGTTTTGCTAGGGGCAAGTGCTGGCTTGAAGAGAGCGTTGCCCTGAGTCGAATCCGAAACGACAGCGAGGCAGGCGTGGCTCGGACTTCCACGTGGCATGACACGTGGTGCCCAGTCAGGGGTCCCAATTTTTCTCCTATCATCTCTCCCCCCAAGGTAAGATGGCGCTCATGCAGCGGCAGTGGACCTTGAGAAAGGCGTCGTGACCGCTAGGGGAAAAAGAGGGAAAACTGTGTGGCGGTCGCCGCGACCAAGTCTGGGTCGCTCAATGTACCCTCGAGCTAGACTCCATCGAGCCAGGTTCCCCTCGACCCAGGTGTCTTCGAGCCACCTCACTTCGACCAAGGGGAGTCTGAGGAGAGGCGGTGAGGTCACACGCGCGTGCCTTTTGGAAACTCCTGGGCGGGAAACGCTAGGTTTTTCCCCTGTCAACGCAATGATTACGCTTTTTAAAATTTGGAGGGCTTGGCACAAATCCTGAGAGGCGGTTGCGTATAGCCGTCGTTGGGTAACGGGCCACGCCCTTCTCTAAACAAGTTAATCGGCCAACACGTGGCCATAATTAATCCTGATTTGGGGTAACCGCAGCTATAAAGTGGGGACTTAGGCGGTTCCTCCCGCCATTCCTAAGTGAAAAAACCCCTGAGTGAAGAAGCTCAAGCATCCGAAATGCCCAAAAGAACTTAACTCAGGGAGAATTTCCATCAAATCTTTAAGGTACGCCTCTTATTTCCCAGATCTCTTCTTTTCTTCCCTTTTCTAAACCAAACCTAAATGGCTCCCAAGAGATCTGCCGCCGTATCCTCCGGTAACCAACCCCAAGGCAAATAGCAAAGGAATTATGGGCCCAAGGACATCCCGTCAGACCCTGAAGTGTCCATTGAGTGCATCGGGATAAAGCATCCTGAAAGGAAATGGGAAGACCCCAATGCCGAAATGTACATCCCCAACATAGAGGAGGAGGTTATGGGTCCCACCCTAAGGGGGGTGACTGAGGGGGATCAGTCTGTAGAAGCTGATTCCTTGTCTTTGAGCGGGGAAAGAGAAGAAAGAATTGATGAGAAGGCGATGGAGGATACTACCGCAGAGATAGAAGAGATGTCCTTGGAGGAGGAGTCTCACGACCAAGGATGGGAAGCTTCCACTTCTGAAGTTGAGCCGAAGACTCAGAAAGGGAAAAAGAAGAAGAGGCAGAAGAAATGTGCAAAATACTATCATAGATTCTGGGTGGAGATCTGGAGAGGAGAAAGGACAATGGCGGAGAAAAGGCTGACTGGATGGAGAGACTTGGACATGAACTTTGAGGTTTTCAGTCCCAACCATGACGAGCATATGGGGGTCCCTCCGGAAGGATGCATCGCAATCTCTTTGAAAGCCATCGAATACGGCTTCCGGCTCCCCTTGTCTCTGTTTCAGATCACCCTGTTCAACCACCTACAAACTAGCCCAATTCAAATACTGCCTAACGGCCATGCCATGATAACGGCTTTCGGGATGCTGATGAAAATCCTGGTTCAAGTGGAGTTCCTGGAGCACTTCGTGGAATTGTTCGTGGCCTCAGTCGACGCAGCTGCTTCCCCCAACAGGAGGGGGTTTGTAAAACTCCAATCTCGCATGGAGAGCAAGATATTTGACACGGAGAAGTCCTCTCATGGGACGGATTGGAAGAGGAAATTCGTCTTCATGCGGTGTAAGGATAGGTGGAACGGTTTGGAACATACTTCATGGAACGACGTTGCCCAGGTCCGGTTGGAAAGAGGGGCAGTGTGACACCCCGTCTCTCCGATGACCCAGGTATGACGTCACGAGAGGTTTTTCCGACGTTTTATTTCTTCTTTTGATTTAATTTATTTGCTGAATTAATTGTTTAAGTGATTTATATGCTCTAATTGTTTAATTTTCACGTCTTAACTTTTGAATTTAATTCCCGAGTATGCTAATTTCGTGAATTTATGTGATATACGTGATTTAAGTATGAATCGTATGTTCCTAGGTTTTGCGAGTTAGGTATGTTTCTTATGAATCTCATGAATCCGTATGAATCTTATGAATCCCTGGGCCCCGGAGGCGTGGGTAAGGACGCCCGAGGCGGTGTTGGGCCACCGGGTTAAACCTGTGCACGTGCTCCTTTGAAGTACCTACGCGTGACTCTGAGGGAGATGGAGAAGGCGTGGTGCTTTGAGCCTTCGGCTGAGGCCGGAGAAGGTACGTTGTGGGCTCGCAACCCCACGTATATTGAGTTGCACGATGTGGGCCCGTAACCCGCGTGCAGACTTCCGAAGAAGGTTGGAATACAGGAATATGAATCTTATGAATCTTATGCATTTGAATTTATTTGTGATTTCTTATGAATCTTATGTTAAGGAGTAAGGTTGGAAACTCGTACTCGCCGGGTATTTGAATTCTTTTGTTATGTTGATTATGAAACGGGATAGGAGAGTTTGTTTTCAATATGAGATTTCTGTTTTAAACTATGAATCGATCTGAGTATGCGAATCCCTATGAGTTTTAATATGAATCCATATGCGTTCCTTGAATATATATATGAATTCTTACGAGTTTTCAAACTCAAGAAGATACGAATATATGTATAAGTATGAGTTCTTTTGGAAAATGACTTTGGTGTGTAAAACCCTATTCCCGGTTCATAGTCTTTCGTTTAATACGTGCTTTGCTCTATATATATATATGTGTGGGTGTGCGTGAGCCCCCTCACTCAGTCGGTGGACTGACTCTCTCCTTTCAAGTCTTTCGAGTCGTCTGCATCTTGCATCATTGTTTCACGCTCTTGTATATTTAGAGTTACGTATATATGTATGAAAATGTTTATGATTCAGGATTTTGAGAATTTGTATGATTTAAATTGCCCCTGCCGGGCCTTACCTTACGTTTTAAAAGAGGCCTGTGCGCCCAAGTTTGCACGTGATTCATATGTTTAAATTTTGTCGGCCGTGGCCATTGCATGGGTATGATGATCTTGTTGTTTTCTCATGTAATCCTTTTTGTTTGGTGCACTCTGTTTAGGGTCTGGACCGCCTAGCTTAGGTGAGATTTTATTTGTCACCCGTTCACCGTGGCTTGATGAGTGTGCAGAGTTTCCATTTCGTTACTCTTGTTGGGCCATGGTGCGGAGGATGTGGTGGCCTGTCGCTTCGGGCGCTACAGGCAGTACGCTGGTCGAATACTCTGCTATCGGCTCTGAGGGAGGTGCACCCCTTGACACGGGGGTCTTCACAAGTACCTACCTGTTGATAAGCCTGGGGTTGGCTCCGGGTACGCCGCGGCACACAGACTTCAGATTTAGTAACTATGTCGCCAATCCCCTTGACCAAGCACATTCCTCCTCTTTCTCTTTAACTTTATATCTAAATTCGCACATTTTGCTTTGTTCCCGTTCGACGGGGGTTTATGTTTTCTACCTGTTGACTCTTACTGTTCCTAGTGCAGGATCGATAATGGCCGCTGGATAATTAAAATCTCTCGACCAGAAACTGAAGAAGAAACAGGCCGATGCGGCCAAGAAAATTGAGGAGGGCATGGTCGACGGTCCTGCGCCCACCATCCAAGAAATTGCCCAAGCAAAGGGCTGGACTGAGGAAGATCGCAGGGAGAAGATTGCCGCAGTAGAGAAAGCAGCAGGACAAAGGTGGGCTGATGGGTATACCCCGACTGAGGGGGGGATGCGGACGCCCATGGGGCCGCTTGGGTCCCCCCAAAGAAAAAGCGACGAAACCCCCAAAGGGGAAAGTGATCTTCTTTCTATCTGCGGGGAGGCCTGACTCTGGCTCAGAGACCGCCTCTGGGTCGTTTCTGACTGAGGTCCCCGCGGAGGACCCAGAAGAGGAAGACTCAAGATGAAGCCGAAGGTGGGGCCTCTCTCCAAGCACCAAGGCGGGCTCAAGACCCACTGAGACCCACCAGTGGATGGACCCCTCCCATATTCAGGGCAGGCAACACCCCCCGGATTTTCCATGCTACGCGGGGATTACGAGAAGATAGTCAACATCCCTAGCTTTGAGGGGCCAAAATACCCATTTAACGTCTCTGAGTTTACGGCTGATGGGTTTGAGAGGCGTTTCGCGACTGGCCAGATTGATCAGGATGTGGTAGGGCCACTTACTACTCGCTGCAAACAAGTGCCAACCTCAGAGCTGGCTAAGGAGAGTAATGCTACCCTCTCTTATAACAAGATCGCACTGTTGAATGCGGTAAGGGATCTTGATTCTAAACTGTTCTCTTGTTCCTAACTGTTGTATTTTTCTAATATTTCTATTTTTCCTCTTTCCCAGTTGATAGTAAGAGAGTATCATTCGGTCGCGCATCTGGAGATAGCTGATGAAGCTCGTCACAAACTATTATTCGAGAGGGTTGAGGTATTGGAGGGGAAAAGCTGGAAAGATGAAGCGGCAAAATTGTCCCAAGAGCTGCAAACGGCAAAAAACTTGTACGCGGGCAACTTGAGCAAGCTGGACAAACAGGTGAAGGACTCGGTCACAGCGAAGTCAGCTTTGGAGGCGGAGTTGGAGAAGCTTAGGGTCGAGAACGAAAAGCTCTAGACTGGGCTCACTCAAACCAATAGCTTGCTGGACATCGCCGACAAGAAGGCAGAAGATGCGTACGCCAAAGGCAAGCAGGATGGTTTTCGAGAGGGCTTCGTGGATGGAAAGAACGATGGGGCGAAGACGGCCTTTTGGACAATAGATAAGCTGGTGCCATAGATTATGGATAGCGCAGTGGCAGAGTTTCTGCGGTCTGACGTATTTGACAACGTCTTCGGGACACTGGGGATGTCAAACATCGAGCCTGGGTTTCACGAATTGCTCAGCGACCCAAGGAAGCTGAACACCGCCAACGGTTATATCCTAAACACTCTTCCTAAACAATTCCTTGCCCGTATCGATTTTGAGGAAGATGAGAGGCAAGTGGTGGAGGAAAGCGCAGACGATGATGAGGAGCCTGATTGGAGCACTAAGCCCTATGGTTGGTAGTCGAATGGGCGGACGCTAAGGCTGACAAGCGCCTCGAGTCTAAAATCGAGCTTCCCGGGCCCGTAGATTTGGAGAAGGCCAAGGAGTCTTTGCTTGCGGCCTTTGTACCCTCAAGTAATGGATCGAAACACGTTGAGATCCAAGGCGCAGGCCCAAACAGCCCGGCTTTAGCAATTCCTCCACTGGCAGCTCTTCTACCAGCCCTTGTGATTACTGGAAATGATTCTACTTCTGCCGACGCTCACCCGGGAATAGATCCAAGCCCCCTAGTTTTGACTGAAGAACCTGCTGCTGATTCCGCGAATCCTCTGGTTCCTAACTCTTGACTCTTGTAAATGATTCGCAATTTAACAATGTAATTTCTTTTCCTGTTCTGCTTGTAATCCGTTGGGGCTTGACCCCATTTTGAATGAAATCCAGTTTGGTCTGAACTTCTCTTATTTATAGCCTTTCCAGTGTTCGCTTATCTTGTTCTTGGAGTTTTGGTGATTTGCTATTGTTTTATTTAACGGCGTGGAATCCGAAAAATTGAAACAAGTTCTGGCTCAAAACAAGCAACAGTCCTGGGTCGAGATGAACTGTAACCCTTGGGACGTGTAGCATATTTCATCAAGGGTGTGGCACCCATCCCCAAGTCATTGATAGAATATCGAATGTGCACTCAAGAGGCGATTTTAAAACACCTTTGAAAGATATGCTAACTGATACGGTGAAACATTCAGATTGACTGAAAGTAATGAGATTCAGATTGACTGAAAATACTTTTATTGCTAAGAGAGAGTCAAGTACAGAGAGCACTTAGAAACAGAATCTTAAATATAAAACTTCTTAAGGTTGTGGGCGTTCCATGACCTGGGAATGGTGTTTCCCTCCATGTCTTCGAGGTGATACGCTTTGTTGTGACCCACCTCAGCAATACGATATGGGCCCTCCCAGTTGGGTTGTAACTTACCCACGTGCTTGGTTACTTCGACCTTTTTGAGGACTAAGTCACCGATTTGGGAGGCACGCGGTTTAACGCCTTTGTTATAACTCTGAACCACCGTGGCTAGGTACTGCTACATGCGTCGAAAGCCCTTCTGTCGGATTTCTTCAATGTGTCGAGCTCATGCGCTCGGTCTTCTACGTTTCTGGCGAGCTGATAGTTAGAAACTCTTGCAGTTTGATGGAGTAACTCTGCTGGGATCATAGCCTCCGACCCATAAACCATCAAGAAGGGTGTTAACCCTGTTGTGGTCCTGGGAGTGGTGCGGTAGGCCCAAAGGACTCCATCAAGTTCGTCGACCCAAGCTCATTTTTTAGCTTCTAAACGGGTCTGGAGATTCTGGATAATGATGTGATTGATAACTTCGACCTGACCATTCGCTTGAGGATGGCCCACTGACGCGAAACACTGACTAATTCCTATATCAGAGCAGTAAGATCTGGTACTGGCGCTCTGGAACTGATTTCCGTTATCGTAAATTAAGACCCTAGGGACCCCAAATCTGCAAATGATGTTGCGCCACAAGAAGTTCTGAATGACTTTATCAGTGATCTTTGCAGCTGACTGGGCTTCGACCCATTTGGAAAAATACTCTACCGTGACCAAAAGGTATCGTCTCTAACCGGTAGCGAGCGGGAGCGGCCCCACAATGTCAATCCCCCACTGGTCAAAAGGCCAGCATATGTCAACAGGGACCATCTCCGTCGGGTGTTGGTGCGGGATGTTGGCGTGCTTCTGGCAATTAACACATTTGTGAGCGTATTCCTTAGCATCTTCATTGAGGGTAGGACAATAAAACCCACTCCTAGAGACCTTCTTGGCTAGGGATCGACCACCCACGTGATTTTCGCACTGCCCGCTGTGAATTTCTTCAAGCACGTCTTGGGCTTGGGAAGGACGGAGACACTTTTTTGTTGGACCCATGTATGCTCTTTTGTATAACCTTCCTTTAGAGTCAAGTGAATAACCCGCTGCTTTGTATTTGAGGCGTCTTGCTGCATTTCTATCCGCTTGCAGTACCCCACCGCTAAGTATAGTATGAATTCGTGGAGCCAGCACGGCTCCACTGGGTCGATGGAGCATATCATTTCCATCTCTCCATCGATCACCCTTCCTTTGCTTGAGAGGTAGGTGATGTTTTGATCTTTGGAACCTCTCATCCCATTCGCGAATTTAGATAGGGTGTCTGCTCGCGTGTTCTCTTCCCGGGGGACTGCAGTGTTAACTCTTTGAAACTGGATACCAAGGAATTGACCTTAGCCAGGTACTTGATCATTATCTCCTCTCACGCCTCATAAGAGCCCTGGAATTGGTACGCTACCAGCTGAGAATCCGTGGTTACTGATATTCTTTCAATCCCGTGTTCTTTAGCGATTTTGAGGCCCGTAATGAGCGCTTCATATTCTGCCTCATTGTTGGTGGTCGGGAAGTCTAGGGAGATGGCGAAATCAAGCTCTTACCCTTCCAAGCTTATCAGGGATATCCCCACATCTCCTCCTTGAGAGGTTAAGGAGCCATCGACCGACATGGTCCATAGCACCGAGCGCGGGGTCTGCTTGCTTGGATCGTCTCTCGCGATGAGGAAGTCTGCGAGGATTTGGGCCTGGTACGCAGCCCTGGGCTTGTAGCTGATATCGAACTGGCTCAACTCAATTGCCCATTTCACTATCCTCTCTGATGCTTCTGGCTTCTCCAACACTTGGCGCAAGCCTTGGTCTGTGAGGACCACAATGGAGTGGGACTGGAAGTAAGGCCTTAAATTCCTGGAGGCATGCACGAGTACCAGAGCAAACTTTTCGATTTCCAGATAGCGAGCCTCCACGCCATGTAATATCTTGCTCACATAGTCTACTGGCATATGTTTCCTTTCGCGCAGTGCAACTAACACAGAGCTGAACGCCTCTTCCATGACCACTAGGTAAAGATACATGGTTTCCCCTGCAATTGGTTTAGCCAACAAAGGAGGGGAGGCAAGATATTCTTTGAGCCTTTCAAAGGCCACATTCATCAGTCCACTCGAATTTCTTAGTGTTACGCAGAATTTTAAAGAGTGGAAGATTTTTCTCAGAAGAGCGAGAGATGAACCTGTTTAGGGATATAATCCGACCCACTAGACGCTGGACGTCTCGAATAGTGTGGGGCTTGTTGATGCTTTTCAATGCCAGAATCTTCTCTGGGTTGGCTTCTATCCCCCGTCATGCCAAATGAGCATTTGTTGGGATTCAGCTTCATTCTGTACTTACGCAACAGGTCGAATGTCCAACCCAGATCTGTTAGGTGCATCTCGGCCCTCTCGCTTTTAACAATCATGTCGTCAATGTACACTTCCATTGTTTTCCCGATTTCGCCTTCGAAAACTTTGTTAACCAGCCTCTAGTACGTGGCTCCTGAGTTCTTCAAGCCGAAAGGCATGACCTCAAAGCAATTGATGCCCTTGATCACGATGAAAGCAGTCTTCTTCTTATCCTCCTGAGCCATGAAAATTTGGTAATAGCCCTGGAAGGCATCCATCATACTCAGGAGCTCGCAGCCGGCGGTGGAATCGACCAGCTGGGAGAGGATAAGGATCTTTGGGACATGCCTTTTTTAAGTCAGTGAAGTCATTGCAAATCTGCCACTTCCCTCCAGTTTTTGCGACTAAGACAACATTACAGAGCCAATCAACATATTTGGCTGGCGTGATATAACCCGCACCTAGGAGTTTGTTGACCTCCTGCTCAATTATTTTATTGCGGTCATCACTTTGTGCCCTTAACCTCTGCTTGATGGGTCGAAGACTTGGATCGATGTTCAAATGATGTTCGATGACCTTTGGGTCGACGCCGACCAAGTCTGAGGACTTCCAGACAAATACATCTGCGTTATCTTATAAGAATTGGATGAGCATAGACTGCTGCTTACCTTTAAGGTTGGCTCTGATATTGGTGGTTTTTCCCTCGTCGCCGGGAATTAGTCGAACTGGTAGAGGTCATTTGCTTGGAACACATCTCTATCGTTGGGTCGTCTGGGTCGGCGAGCTCCGTATCCAAAAAGTCATCAACATTTATCAAAGGTATAATAGTTTTGTTGGGGAGTCTTACCTTCTCCATGGAGATGGAGTAGCATTCCCAGGACTCCGGAATGTTACACCTGAGTTCCCCGATCCAATGCGGAGTTGGCAGTTTAACGGTTTGGTGGTACATGGAGATCACCGCTCTGAAACTTATGAGGGCGGGGCGCCCTATGATGATGTTGTAAGCAGATGGTCCTTCCACCACCAAGTACTCAAGCAGTTGGGTGGCCCTCTTTGGCAACTTTCCCATAGAGGGACGAGCTAAATCCACCAAAACCTGTCAAAGGTGTCTTAATTGGTTCAGAATCAAGAGAGTTATAGATGTTCATTTTTTGCAAAGTTGAGTAAAAGATAATGTTGGCTGAGCTTCCACTATCAACAAGGGTCTTGTGTACAGCGCAGTTAGCGACATCAAGTGTGACAACCATCGGACAACTCGGCATTCCGCCGTCCCGTGACATCACTGGTACAAAGTCCCTATCACTAAAGGGGATTTCTTGCTCGCGCCATTCTTACCCTGACTCCACATGCATCACCTCTCTAGGTCCGTAGAGCTCTCGACCCACCTGACGCCGCGACCGTTTACGGGCAGTTTTGGAATCTCCCCCAACAGGACCTCCTGCAATCATGAATATCTCATTGGTGAGCAGGTTGTGGGGGTTTTCTTCTTCCGGTTTTTCGAGCGGCGGCTTACGTCCTCTCCTTGTTGGGGGGGAATCCCTTGGGTCGAAGGCTTGGAGGGCTCGCTCCTCCAGCTTCTTAACAAACTCCATCAGATGGCCACCCTGGATTAGCCTTTCCACTTCTTCTCTCAGAGCGATGCACTCTGAGGTCCAGTGCCTGGATTGCATGTGGTAGGCGCACCTTTTGTTTGACTCTTTGGCCTTCTTGGTTTCCTTCAGCTGCTTGGGCTTTTTGAGTAGTCCCCTGTCCATGACCTCATAGATCTCCTCAATTGAGCAGACCAATGGGGTTTAAGACTTCTTGGCCCCGCTGCCTGAGGGTATCTCACGCTTGAGCCTTTGCTCTATTCGTCCGGAAAGCCTAGGAGGTTCCGACTGAGTTGGGTGGGATCTTGGGAATCGCACAGGTGTCGGCTCGTATGCTCGTCGCTTGTTTTTGCGTCCTTGTGCACGGGTAGTTAACTTAACCTCCTCAAGGCGCATAAAACGTTGGGCAATGGCCATAACTTCTTCTATGTTTTGGGCCGACTGGAGGATGATCTCATTAGCGTAATCCACATGGCGGATGGCCTTGTGCAATGTTTGGGTCAAGACATCAATCCCCGGATGTTCAACTTTGACAAACGCCTCGTTGAACAGGGCGAAGAAGCTTCTCAAAGTCTCACCCTCCTCTTGAACGATGTTGTACAGATACATAGACGGGAGCTTGACTCCCGCCATGGAGGATAAGTGAGCTTTGAAGTTCTCGGCCAGATGGGCGTAGTCCTTGATGCTATGAGGGGTCAGTCGCTCAAACCAGTCTTGGGCTGGACCCTCGAGCGTGGTTTCGAAAATCTTGGTCCAAATGAGTTTGGAGTGGCCATAGAGGCTGACCTGAGCCTCAAATTTGGAACAGTGTTTCGCGGGTCGGTGTTCCCGTGATATGTTGGCAAATTGGTGGGGACCTTATCCACCACCTTTGTGTCGATGATTTAATCGCACAGAAAGGGGACTTTGCCTCCTTTTCACTGTGGTACACCCTTCCCTGACGCTGGGAAGGGTGATCTCCATTATAGGCGAGGGCCCTAACCTCCTGGGCTAGCCCGCAAGGAACGTGTGATGACACTTCCTCTTGGGGATCGAAATATTCCAAACCCTGAGCTAGGTCGGAAAGATAATGTTGTTGTTGCTGCTGCTGCTGTTGTTACTGTCTCCTG
Organism: Lantana camara; assembly: GCA_037501455.1. Taxonomy (NCBI): domain Eukaryota; kingdom Viridiplantae; phylum Streptophyta; class Magnoliopsida; order Lamiales; family Verbenaceae; genus Lantana; species Lantana camara. The sequence goes on along the minus strand of CM074855.1, from coordinate 18,531,857 downwards.
GGGAGCTGATTTCGGAGGTCGCCTGGTCCCACCTAGTGGCTGCGATTGACGCGCAAGTAGGCGTCGGGATGGACCCTAGCCCCCAAGCGGTCAAACACAAGAGCGTTTCTGGGAACAGGCGCGTCCCTGTTCATTTCACTTGCTGTCTCTGCCACGTGGCAGGCGCCTCTGTCATCGTCCCTTACGTTTCTGAGGGCCTGCAAGGGGCGTTCCTCTTCTAGTTCTCGCCTCCTCCTCTCAGGCTCACGGCTGAATAGGGGGTTACCGTTGTTATCCACGCTTTCCTCTACATGGGCCCCAAGGATGGACTTGGGGTTGAATCCCTCGGGTTGGGGCCAAGTAGATGGCCTGCGGTTGGACGTAAGGATTTTGGGCATAAGGAAGGGGCGGGTATCCCCAGAAGCTAGGTTGGTTAGTGGGTTGTTGGACAGCATATACCAAGGGTGCGGAAGGACCTTGGACCGTGGGGTAGGCAATGTTTTGAGGAGTTAGTGCCAGTGGACTCCCTCGCGGTGGGGCCGGCATGTTGGGCTCTCTGTTTTCTCTGGCTACTGCCAGGGCCTCCGCCCTGCACTGTTCCACATAGGCGGTCAAGTCCGCCTCCGCCAAGATCAACCGCCCCTGCGTACTTGGGCCGGCCTCCATGGTAGCTATTCCCGCTGCGAGGGCCTAGAAGTTGCCACCAGAGGTATTGAGGTCTGGGAAGATCTCCTCCCCGTTTTCACCATAAACTCGTCGGCCGTGGCGAGTTTGAACCATGATGGTTGTTGTGCGTGATGCTTGCCGTGAAAGAAGTCAGGCTTTTTGTTCAGAGTTTCCCACAGATGGCGCCAAGATGATGTTGTCAAAATCTGGCTATGCGCTGGACTGCAGATCAAGACTCCCAAATCACCCAAGATATTTGTAATGTGAGGTTACTCTGATGCTCTCCTAAGCTGCGAAGGATGAAACAAAAGTGAACTCAAAGGGCTAAAACGGGAGAAGGTGGGGTTGGACCCATTTTGGCACTCCGACGCTCAAGTCAGCTAAGGTTCTGGGTCGAAGGTATACTGAAAGTATTGGACTTAGAGTGTGTAGGAAAGCTTACCATTACTGAAGGTGGAGGTGGGTTTTTATAGCTTGGAGATGGACTCCGTGGGTGAAAGTACACCTCCCATTAAGTGTGGATCTGGTCTAGAGGGAAAGAGACGGCCTGTGGCCGGAACAGTGCTTTTCTAGCGAAAGCATTGTTCTCCTGCTCCTGTCAGATGCCTGACACAGTACCTTGTGCGGCCGCAATTAATGCGGCCTGCATTAGGTGGTACGCGCATTGAATGTAGTTGTCTGATAGCGTGTGGGTCGATCGGACCTCTGGGCCGAACGCCCTCCCAGTCGAAAGAGATCCCTGGGTTGGACATCTCTCGGTCGAGCAAGAGGGGGTCCTTGGGTCGCGTCTCGCTAGCGCTTGGGGCATGGCTGCTTTGCTAGGAACAAGTGCTGGCTCGAAGAGAGCGTTGCCCTGAGTCGAATCCGAAAAGTCAACGAGGCTGGCGTGGCTCGGACTTCCACGTGGCATGACACGTGGTGCCCTGTCAGGGGTCCCGATTTTCCTCCTATCAAAATGGAAACATGAATAAACCAAGGACCCATCGAATGCCACTAGGTAAGGGAACATCAAATGAGGCTATGAAAATATGAAATTTCATAATTAATTTTGAATTTTATGCAATCTAAATATGTGGTGGGAATGTTGGAGACGGTTTCCAGCCAATTGGAAAGTGAGTGAAACGTGAAAGCATACCGACAAAAACGTGGACATAAAATGAGTTAACATAACATATACACTATTTCAATATCTCTTCGGACAAATGACACCCTTACAAACATTGTGCATGACTGACTGAGCATGAGGAGTGGTTCCTAATATCCCGTAAAGGATTACCACATACCACAGTTCATCAAATTAAACTCCAATTATTGGAGGCAATTCCTCATATTGGCGCACAACCCCAACCCAAGACCAAGACGAAATTGATGGGACGACTACTATAAATTGGATATAATTGTTGAGAAATGAGACCCCTTCTTAAACATAAATCAAAAAAAGGAGTGAAACAAGCCATGGATAAAAATGGGAGCAAAATCCTTGTATTTGGAGGGACAGGATACATTGGTAATCACATAGTGAAGGCAAGCCTTAAACTAGGCCACCCCACTTATGTCTTCTCAAGGCCCGACTCCGATCATATTGAAATGCTAAATGAGCTCCAATCCATCGGAGCTATTATAGTCAAAGTATGGTCTTCAATTTTTCCCCTTCAACTAAATGTTTAGTTAATATATTTGATTATTGTAAATTGTGTGTTTGTAGGGAAGACTCGATGATCACGACAAGCTCGTTTCAGTACTTAGGGAAGTGGATGTGGCGATCTCTGCATTGCCATATCCTCGAGTTTTTGACCAGCTCAAAATCGTCGAGGCCATCAAGGTGGCTGGTAATGTTAAGGTATGTATATACGTGTAATGCACGTGTGCACGTTTCTTATATTTGCTTCATATATAGGAAACAAAATGAGTAGAAGTAAGGGTGTCAAAACACAACCCGACCCGAAAACCCAACTCGACCCACCCGACAAAATATCAGGTTAGGGTTGGGGTTTTTCGGGTCGGGTTGAAATCGGGTCGGACCCGAAACGAACCCGGGGATGAAAGAACAGGTTCGGGTGGGTTTCAGGTCGACCCGGTTTAACCCGAAAAAAAAAAAGAATGGATAGTATATAATGCAAACCCTAACCCTTTGCCTCATTTTTCCCCTTTCATTTTTACTCGTTCTCCCAGCAGCGGCGATGCTTCCATTCTCCTTGCAGCGGCGTTGCTTCCATTCTCACCCACCACTCGCCGCCGCCTCTTTGTCACCGGTAACAGGTAATTTCTTTCTCTCTTCTTCTTTCTTTTTTAAATATGTTAAGATTTGTTCCATCTTTACTCAGATCCAGCGCGACGGTGCTTCCATTCTCACCCACCACTCGCTGCCGCCTCTTCCCCGCTGGAAACAGGTAATTTCTTCCTCTTTTCTTCTTCTTCTTCTTTTTTTTTAAATATGCTAAGATTTTTTCTATTTTTACTCAGATCCCAGTGGTGGTGCTTCCATTCTTACCCACCACTCGCCGCCGGCAAAAGGTAAGTTCTTCCTCTCTTCTTCTTCTTCTTCTTTCTTTTTTAAATATTCTAAGATTTCTTCCATTTTACCATTAAAAATGAAAATTTTAACGCATTGATACTCGACATGTGATTGCTATGAAAATTTGAGCTGGGAAAATTTTGTCCGGAGAAAAGATTTGGTTTTTATCAATAACTAGTTCGTGCTTGCATTAAAAGCTACGGACGTTCTGTTGGATTTCTCGAAATATGAGTCAATTGATGTTACTGTGTTTAAGTAGGCCAACTAGTTATGTTATCATCTGTTGGTACCATGAAATATGAGTAATCTCTGATATTGTCAAAGAGAGTTCCATTGTTTCTAGCAAGTACATGTGCAGTGGTTCTTGTTAGTTTCAGTGTTTAGCAGCATGTTTGATGTAGTGTATGGAAATGCCTTATTCTAGTTACAAATGATTGTAGCTTATCTATTTTTTGGTTGGGCAACACAAAGGCCATTAAGTAGGATAATGAAGTACGATTCTGTGAAGGGCTTTGTGAACTCATTAGTTAACAGGTGGAAATTTTTGTTTTAGGATGGTCTGTCTTACATTCGAGTTTTCGTTAGCATCTTGCGTGACATATTCAAGGAAGAAACTGTAGAGTATGTTTTAGCTCTGATTGATGAAATGCTTTCAGGTAATTAATTAACAGTTGAACAATCACTCCTTTTCCTTTTGCAGATTGCTCTGGAAAGGTAACTGGTTTATACAAGAGAAGAGCTGTAAGATACTTTCTTTGATAGTAAGGTGTGAAATTCGTTCATCTCTTGGAACTTGATTTGGTTATTTGTTTTAACTCTTCTGTGTAACATCCTATTTTCAATTATTCCAGTGCCAGGCCAAAATCGAAGGAGGGTGACATGGTTAATGGTGCATCAAATTCAAAGAAGGCGATCACTACTATAAATGAGTGTTTTGAAAGAAATCCAATCTTGGTAACTAACGTGAGCTGCGTGCAGCTAGCTCAACAATTTAGATCTAGAAAATACAACTACAATTAATAATTAATCATATATAGTTGTCCTTTTATCAGATTTATTCTCCAAAGCTTGATCCTATTCTTATATACTTGTTTGTTGTGTTTTTCCTGAAATCTGCATAATAATATTTGAGTATATATGTCTTTTCAAGCAAGGACTCCTAAGAGCCCTTGGATGCCTTTTCCGATGTTGTTTGCTGCCATTTCAGATCAAGTCACTCCTCAGAGCATGGACCTTGTTAAAACCAATTATGCATTGTTCAAGGTATATACGTATTTGACACTTTAATTTACTTATTTATTGGGGTAAATATATACTGAATTTCTTTTACTTCTTTCTGTTGTTGGGCAGAACAAGAAGCTAACTCGAGATGCAATTGTTAGGAAATTGAGGCTGATTGTTGGTGATAATTTATTGAAGTCAGCAATAACAAGTCTTCAGTGCAAGGTATTGCTTGTAAGGTTTGTTAACATATACATAAAGTCATATGCAACACAGATATTAACCCGAAACTAATCTTTAAATCAGAATTGTAATTATAGACTCTTAAATTCTAATGTATTTATTATGCAACTTTTTGACTACAATGCATTAGTTCTTTGTTTTTGTGAGCATTTTATTAACAAGGCAAATACTTTCTATTATCATAATATACTCTATCGTCAACAATTTTAGTTTTTTCCTTGGTTGTCATTTGCGCCGGATTTCAGATGTCATATCTTTATTTGTTTTGAATTTTTAAGTACTGAGTATTTACACAACAATTAAGTGCATTTAAACCATTTCTCACTAATACGAGTGTTAGTTTCGTTTTGGTTTTATACAGATGTCGTCCAGTACCAATGTGGGAACAGCTTGTGTGGGAGAAGTCAGGTATTATATTATAAACTATCTGTATGTAGTAGCGAGTGTGTTGGAGATGTTTATGCTTTTGTGTAAGCTCTGACTCTGAAGTGAATAAGTGACTACTTCGAGTTATTTTGGGTTTTTATCAACTAATTTTAATAGATAGGATTGTTTGTCATATATTTGAAATCTCTATTGTCTCATTTGTTGAGTTGTGTTGCCAATGAGAACTTTTTCCTTTCCTTTCCTTTTTCATTTTCTGCTGTTATGCTATCTTTAGTCTACTGTTATGCTATCTTTAATCTAATGTTACACTATTTTTGCCTATTGTTTTTATATAGGATGACTTAAGGAAGAGCTTGTTAGGTGGAATAGAAGTGTTTGAGCTGGAATTTTAAGTGTTTTGAAGTTACCTTTCGTGATGTTTGTTTCATGGGAAGATTGTAATGGCTTTGTATTTGTGTTGTTTGTTTTACTACTTTTGTATTTGTGATGTTTGTTTGATGGGAGGACTATAATGGCTTCTTATTTGTGATGTTTGTTTCATGTCTATGCATTTGTGATTGTTTCATGGGAGGACTGTAATGGGATTATAGTGATGTTTGTTAGGTTATTGGATTATAGTAGTGTTTGTTTCATGCCATTTAAAATGTATGTCTCTGCACCATTTTTTGGCAAACAATTCCCCCACATTTTGCAATTAAATTCAGGTCGGGTCGGGTTAAATCGGGTGGGTCGGGTCATCGGGTGACCTGAAAAAAATCAGGTCAACCCGAACCCAACCCGAACCTGATAGGTTCAGGTTAGGGTTGGGGGTTTCGGGTTCAATTCGGGTTCGGGTTGGGACTTTTTGTGTAATACCCCTGTCCCAACCCGACCCGAACCCACCCGACCCACCCGAATTGACACCCCTAAGTAGAAGTGATCTCTTCCTCTCTATATATAGAGATTTTTGCCATCAGATTTTGGGGCGGAAGAGGACAGGGTGAGTGTACTACCCCCGTTCGCAGCATTGTTGGAGAAAAAGAAGAGAATCAGACGTGCCGTAGAAGCAGCAAAGATTCCTTACACTTATCTGTCTGCAAATCTCTGTGGGGCTTACTTTGTCAACTATCTGCTTCGCCCGTTCGAGCAGAATGGAGAGATCACTGTTTATGGAAGTGGTGATGCCAAGGGTATATATATACACATGTGTGATGTGTGTGTGTGTGTGACTGTGTGTAGACTTCAACCATTATTATATCTACATTTGACAATTTCCAGTGACAGATTATATTTTTGGTTGGTTATCATAAGCTGTATTTAATTATGAAGAAGATGTGGGCACTTTTACCATCAAAGTGGCAACTGATCCAAGAACCTGCAACCGCGTTGTGATATGTCGGCCGGCAGCCAACATAATATCGCAGCTTGAGTTGATTTCGATGTGGGAGAAGAAACTAGGGAGAACTTTTGAGAGGGTTCATGTCCCAGAGGAAGATATTGTGGCCATGTCGCGAAGTAAGTGTGATCAGTGTAATTTTATAGTGATATCATAAGATTAGATTAAGATACACCAACACATCTAAAAATTTATTTACATTCAAAACGAGTTGGAGTGTCGAACACTGAGCCTGATCAAATACACTCTTAGAGTGTGTCGATGTTAACTACATATAAAGAAAATTCTTTCAACTCTATTGACTTGTCATATATATGTAGGGATAATTACGAATAACCCTGAAATTTGATGAAATTATAGATTATCCCCTAAGATTTAAAAAATTACAAATTCCCCCCTGATTTTTATTCTCTCTCACACAAATTTCACCTACCATTAATCACACCGTTTAAATTCATATTTACATTCCAAAAACACCCTTAGGGGGTATATTGTAATTTACTGAGAATTTAATGATATAATTATAATATTAGTTAATTTCGATTTATTGTATTTTAAAAAATTGTTATTTAATTTAATATTTTATATTTTATCTATAAATATAAATTAAATTAGATTTTCAATCCATATTTATTTTTACGAAATATGACAGAAAGTTATAAATTTCATCCTATATTTATATCTTAGTTTTAAATATATTTTGTACGAAGTTCATTTAAAGTTATTTTAAAATAATTTATTTGTAATTATAATAATTTTTCCCCCAAAATACAAATTCATATAAAAAAATCACATAGAAATATCAATTAGTGCATTAATAAATTTTCCCCTTAAAACTGAAAATCATATATAACAAACACACCGACCTCAATAAATGTTAGTAAATTCACATATATATCTATTAAAATTATTTAAACAATTATTTCAAACGTTGAACATGCATAATCAATATCTACAGAAAAATATTAGGCATTCATAAACACGAGGTATGAAATTAGTTTATCATAAAAATATTAAAATATCATTGAATAGAATTCATTGGGAAAAAAAAAAAGTTAGGTAGACACAAAAATCAAGTATTTACATCGAATCCCTTAAAAATTTCAATTCTCGCATTAACCCCCTTACTTTTGGGCACTTTATTACATATACCCCCTAAATTTCAACATATTAGGGGTAAAATAGTAAATTTCGCACATTCTGTTAAATTTAACGGATCGAAGAGATAACAGAGCAGAGGGAAGTTCGTAATTTCTCAAACCTCAAGAGGTAATCTGTAATTTAGTCAAAACTCATGGGGGCTATTCGTAATTATTCCTATATATTTACTATCAACAACGGGTCATAAACATTGCATCAAATACCATTTCCTCTTTATCCCATTTCTTAATAAAAGTGAACACTACTTATATAATAATTGATATAAGAATAACTACACCGATATATACCATGAGATTTTGATGTAATTACACATATTTTTTCTAAGGATTGGGATATTACAAAGACTTCCCGTACCAAAGAATTTATATCACATGAATCGACAAATTTTGACTTCGTCGTCTCTAATTTTTATGAATAATTTAATTTTCCATTGACACTTTTTTGTCAATATTTTATTTTACACGAATAAACTATGAAGCGTAGCAAATCCTCAAAGTATGATAGAAGTTTTTGGTAATTTTTCAAACCTCAAGGGAGGTGTGTGTAATTACGCTCAAACCTCGAGGTTTATTGTACCAACTATGTATACGCTGTATTTTAGTAACTATGTGTCTTATGCCTACAAAAGTATGCAAAAATGTATGTAATAGTTAGATAGGCACATAGTAAATCTGTACATACTATGTATAAAAGACAATAGCCAACACGGAAAGAGTAGAATAACTCATTGAAAATGTACTAATATGTGTTACCTGATTTATTGCAGCACTTCCAGATCCAGAAAATATACCAATCTCCATCATTCATAGTGTTTTCATTTGTGGCGTGACAACGAATTTCGATCTTGAGGAAGAAGTCGAGGCTTCCGAACTATATCCGGATCTGAAATGGACTAACGTTGACGAGCTCCTCGACATTTTCCTCAATGATCCGCCAAAACCCTGGACGGCTGCATTCGGATGAACTAAGCTGGAAGTCATAAGTGTATCATGGTTTATTGCTTAAGGTACGTAACTGGTTCAGTTTTTGGTTTGTTCTTCAGAGAAGGGCAGACTCTTTGCTGATAAGCAATGATAATTAGATGTATCTATGTTTATAGTAATATCATTTTGTTGTGTCGTGTTGAACCCCAATGTCCAACCTTTCGCTTGGTAATTTTAGAAAAAAATTATGTTTGTCGTGTTCGTACCGCCATGAATCCATGTATCATAGTTGATAGGTATTGTTGCAAAATTATAATAATATTATTTTATTTTATTTTTTTGCAATAGATTTATTTATTAAATAATATAGACTAATGTGGATGACATATCTCAACACGAGGAAATTCGCAAAACATGTGCGCATTTAAATTTGACGAATTATGTATAAATAGTAACTTATGAAATTAGATGTAAAAAATTCTCTTATAATTAATATAAATGGATATTTAGAGTTAAACTCTCAATATATAGGACTTGTTTTTAACTTACTTCCTATTGCAATAAATTTTTTAATTAACTCCCTAATTATTCTTAAATGACCTAAGTATTCTTCGTTTAGCCATGTTGTTCAATAACACGACAATTCCTCAAAATTTTGATATAGTTCCACATTTACATAATGTTATACTTCATATTCAAAGAAAAGTTCTTTATTTAATAATTAACGGTTGCGTAACACAATAATTCCTTAAATTCATATTTAATGTTCAAAATTCAAATGTGAATACTTCATATTAAAAGAAAAGTTTTTCATTTAACATCTAAGGGTTACATAAAATAATAATTCTTTAATATTTAGATATAGTTATACGAATTCAAATATAAATTTCATATTAAGATAAAAATTCTTCATTTAATATCTAACCGTTGCATAACACAATAATTCCTTAATATTTAGGTAGAGTTCTACAAATTCAAATATGAATACTTCATATTAAGAAAAAAATTGTTCATTAAATCATTCAACTACCAATTGCTTAATAATACAATAATTTCTCAAAATGCAGATATTTTTCCACAAATGTATGCATGAATAGTTCATATTAACATAAAAGTTTTTCATTCAATAACAAACTATTGTGTATCACAATAGTTTTTCAAAATTTAAATATAGTTCTACAAACTCAAATATTGTGTATCACAATAGTTTTTCAAAATTTAAATATAGTTCTACAAACTCAAATGTAAGTACTTCATATTAAGAAAATTATATTAAAGGTAAAATAGATAATTTATATTAATAGGGAGCAAACTAAAAATTTATTTAAAGCAGGAAGTAAACTAAAAATTTTAGTCAAATATGGAGTTTATTCGAAATTAAAATTCTCTTAATATATAAAATCTCTCGTACTCGTACTCGTACTTTGAATTCCAGAAAGGAATATAAATGGAAAAATGTTTTCAGAATATTGCTGATATATCTTCCTCACTATCTACATGAGAAAAAAGATGACCTTAACCAAATAAATACCTAAATTTACATGAAGTTTGTGTGGTTATACGTATGTAACGTATTTATAATCAGAGATCGAACTAAAAATTTACATAACGGGGGACAAAATTTTAAATATTCAAAATTAAGATAACGAAAATTTATATTTAGGAACAAAAATATAAAATTTTCAGAGCAAGGGCATGGGCATGCCGCATGCCCCCCACTTGGTTTAGTCCCTGTCCCCCTGTCTATAATACATCGTGCATTGTTGTACCCGATACAGTACCAAAAATGTAAAGGTATCCAACTTTTTCTAAAGTCCTCTATTATATACCATCAAATCATATATGTTAAGCAAGTCGATACTACATTAGTTTAACAGAAAAAAATTATATTTAAATCCCTGAATACACGATTATCATTAATAGAGAAAGTTTTACCACACCCAACGCCTGTCACGGGATTAATTTAAAAAGAAAAACATTTGTTTCGTTATGTATTTATCGGGTCGTGTTCGTGTATCATAATTAGGTACAAGTGACCAGTATAGTTTTTCTCTTTCTTGATCTCAATCTTTCAACAATACAACTGACCTGTATTAATGAATGTAACAGAAAGACGTAACATGAAACTAAAATAACCCCAACCCCAATCCAAAACCACTACGAAATTCGTGACGTGACTACAATAAATTGGATATAATTGTTGAGAGGTTCGACCTCTTCATAAACCTAAATCAAGAAAAAGGATTGAAACAAGCCATGGAGAAAAATGAAAGCAAAATCCTTATATTTGGAGGGACAGGATACATTGGCAATTACATGGTGAAGGCAAGCCTTAAACTAGGTCATCCCACTTGTGTCTTCTCAAGGCCCGACTCAGATCACACTGAAATGCTAAATGAGCTCCATTCCATGGGAGCTATTATAGTCGGTGTATGGACTTCAATTTCTCCCCTTCAACTAAATGTTTAATTATACACTACAACAAATTATCAAATTCGCAACGATTTTTTTAGCAACAATTTTATTTTTATTATGTTTTGGCAACGAAAAATGATTTTCGTTGTATTTTTTCTCACTTATTTAGCACGAAAAAAATATTTCGTTGCCAAAGTTATGTGTCTCTCAACCGTCACTTTTAAATCTTATTTGGCAACAATTTTGAGAAATTGCAACAAAAAATTTTGTAGTTAAAGTACAACTCTTTTGGGAACAATATGAAATCATTACCAATAATAAATTTCTGTAACAAAATATAATTGTAGCTAATAATGCCCTTTGTGCAACGAAATTTGTTGTTGAGAATTCTTGTAAAAAATTAGCTACGATATTTAATAGTTGCTAAATATTTAACTTTTTCCAACAAAATATTTTGTTGCGGTTGTAGTTTTTTGGGCGACAAACTATATTGTTGTTAATACTTTCATAGATTAGCAACGATTATTATTGTTGTAAAATATTAAGTACTTTTGGTGACAAAACTTTTGTGGCAAATACATATTTAACAAAATGATAAAAACCAAATAAATTATATAATGAATTTTCTCTTTCTAAACATTACATCTAGCCAAGTTGGTTTGGGGGCACCTATCTCTTATTGTCAACCCGAGTTTATAATAAATTTCGTTGCCAAACGTAGTTTTAAAATATAATATTTAATTGTATTCTTTGCACCTGAGTTGATTTCCATGTGGGGGAAGAAGATAGGAAAAACGTTTAACAAGGTTCATGTCCCAGAGGAAGAACTCGTGGACCTTTCGGAAAGTAAGTATCCAAATCCACGAATCTATGATGCACGGATACGGACACGGCGATACGGATACGGCGACACGGATTTTTTTTTGAATTTCCCACGTGAGGAGTGTCGGACACGAGTGTCCGACACGACACGACACGGCAAAATGATATTTTTAAAAGTGTTCATGCATCATAGCCACGAATATTAAAATCTAGGGGTAACTACACCGAAATACCATGAGGCTTGGCCTATTTACAAGACTTCCCCCAAGATTTACGAAATTACAAGAACTTCTCCTGACGTATTCTGAGATTTAGCCAAACACATGCTATTATAGTTATGAATGAATACAAGAACTTCTCCTGACGTATTCTGAGATTTAGCCAAACACATGCTATCATAGTTATGAATTCAAAGTCAGATATTGATAGGTAAGAATGACAAACGAACTAGAGTATCCGTTAAAAGTTAGAGATGGAACCACCAAAATCTATCAATTCACGTGCAACGTAGATTATTTGACATGGGAAGTTTTTGTAATTATGATGAACCTCGGGGTATGCCAGTGTAATTGTGGCTAAAATATGTTATTTGTGGAAGATGGACGCCCAGAAAGTTAAAATAACATGCAACGATGACTAATTTAGATATTTTCTTTGCAGGTTTGCCGCCGCCTCATAATATACCAGTCTCCATCCTTCACAATATTGTAAAAGGAGCGACAACAAACTTCGATCTTTGTGGGTTACTCGAAGCTTCAGCACTACATCCGGAACTCAAATTGACTACCGTTGATGAGCTCCTCGAAATCTTCCTCCACAACCCACCAAAACCTGCTTCTACACCATTTGTATAAATTCTCAACACATGTTCTGAATGGAAGTTATCGTGGTTTTTATCGTATCACTTTCTATTGATATTGGAAATAAGGCTCAATGGGTGTAATTATACTGCAGAAGTAATGCATTAAGTTGAACCATAAACATCTTGTCACGATACAAGCTCGCGCGCAATAACAGTTTTGTTCCAAATACTTGTATATAATATTAGATGAAATATATAGAGGTGTACTTGCAAAACTTAAAATGTAAACATCCTATATAAGAAACAAAAACTTAGAAAATTAAGGAAATTCAGAAGCATGAAATAACTTGCAGAATTGTTACCCCTCTTCTTCTTCGGTCTTTCGGCTAGATCTCCAAGAAATGAGACTATTCACATGAGGGGAACAACAGTTGAAGGAAATTTGGTCCTCATTCGCCTCGATCTTTTTCATAAATTGCAAACGGTGCTCATAAGCATAAAGAGCACTATCTTTACCCTTAAAAACAATTTCACCCAAATCTCTCCCAGAATAAAGAGGAATCCAGTTCATCATGCAATCCACACTAATACTATATTGCTTCTCCCAACCTTCACCACTTAAACTCTTCAAGATCCACACATCAATTCGGTTAGCACCTGCATGAGACACAAAACCGAGAAATCCACACAATTCAAGAATACGATCATAAATCCCACCATTTTTCGGTAACTTCACCTTCTCGAACTTCTCATCACCCAACGGCATTGACACTATATACTCGTTATGATCAACATGTGGGACCCAGTGCAGAGCCTGTATAGCAAAAACGGGCTGATAACCAAACCAACTAAAGAATCCGAAAGGGGGTCCATCCACGACCCTCCATGATCCACCCCCAATGTTCACAATCTCACAACCAACATATCTCAACTCATCTTCAAACAAATGTACCAATTTATAACAGCCAGTTTTGTGGCAAAATGCCAATCCATATGATTCGTGACGAGGGGCACACTTCGTTCCCAAAGGAATTGCTTCCATCTCCCTTGTTATGGGGTTCAGGATAATTAATCCTCCTCTCTTAGAGCGATTATCAAGAACGATCAAACCTTTGCACGTTGCTCTAATTTTTCCCATGCAAGTAGTATGGTAATCTATTGTGTTGCTCTTGCCATATTTAATTTCCAAAAAGTTTAAGTGAAACAATGCACGTGGACCAAAAAGCGGCCAATGATGTACAGGCACGGATGCCAGTTTGGATTCAACAAAAAAGTCCGCCTTTTTGGCTGATGAAAACGGGAGGCCGGCTCTAACAGGAGTGAAATATATTAATCCAACATCCGATTGTTGCAAATGGGCATTGATGAAATTGGGACTATTAACAATCCCATACCATGACTTACAAACAAACCGAGTAGTATCTAAGGATTCAAGCGGGAGGCGAAGAATGATGTCAGAAATGCAGTCTTTAGGGAGATAAGGTACAGAAACCAGACTGCTTTGTGGTTCCTCATTAATGTGCTGCTTCTTTTGGTTTCCTTCGAGCTCCTTTCTTAACTGTATTCTTTGCTCTACCAGCTTTAGCAAGCCAGTGGCTTTGCCCGGAACAGGTTCCATGTTCATGGACTCTGCTTTTCAAGAAAAGAAACTCCGATTATTTGTTAGGCTAAATTCTAAAAAAACTATGCTACCACTGATCTTTACATTTAACTTACTTTGAACATATGGATTAAAAAAAAATCTAAATTAAGCTCGTTTTTGCCGTTCTACAAATCTCGACGACAATGAGAAAATTCTTGTAAGGAACAAGTATAAACAGAGTTCAAAATGTTGGCCAGAATCTCCAAAAGCTAACTTGAGTTTCATCCAGTAGGTAAAATTTGAACAAAACGATGAAATAGTCATTTATTATTCATAATTTCACATATCTCGAACTGATTGAGTCATTTATTATATGTAAATTTCAATGTTAAACAAGAAATTATCCAAGTATAGGATCACCACCCTCGTCCCCATCACAAAAACAGTTAAAGTTCCAGAATTTATCCCAAACCCCTCTTCACCATTTCACATAAAGAAACCATATAAAGAAACCCATCAAGATTTCCCTAGACCAAAGCAAAACGTAGCATATAATCATAAACTCAACATGCTCAAGAATTCTGGAAATAAAGATTAAAAACCCCAGAATTTTTTTGTCCAAAAAAGAACGATAAAAATGTTACCTTTTCGACTAGGATCTCTAACCTCTACACATGGTGTGCGCTTCTGAATATGATCGTGCTCCGCAATCGTGAGGCGCACGCAGAAATAGCAGAGTGAAAGTTCTGTCACTCGAGTCCAAACACTTCTTTGCTTGGATAAATCCGTAGTCCCGCTACAAAAGTCAATCCTCCAGTTTTTCTTAATGTTTTCTCCTATTTTGTTTTCTTTTCTAATTTTGGTGGTGCTTTTTTTAGGGTTTCTATAATCTATTTATTTGGATCGGGCAAATAATACCATTTAAATACAAAATTTTTCTTACCACTCGAATTAGACCATTTAAATAGAAACTTTTTCTATCCATAATTGTTGGTCTCTAAAGACTCAAATATTAAATCTTTTCTTTGCGTCGTAATTTTTTAAGTGATTAGCAATTCTATATGTTATTGACATTTCTTGATAGCTGGTGAAAAGACTTAAACTTATTTTATATTCAAATACGGACCCTATATTCGAAATCTAAATTCTTATGGGGCTCGAACATGAAACCTTTTGTTTGTCTTGTAATTTTTGTTAAGTGACTAAATTATTGGCACCTCTTGATAGCAGATGAAAAGATTTAAAAAAAATTCATATTAAATACCAACCATATATTCCACATCTGAATTCTTATACATTCAATTATTTTATTTACTTTTTTTTTCGAGGGAGTCAATTATTTTATTTCACTTGTTATTTGTTAACATCTTTCCTAATAGCAATTTTTTTCTCTAATCTAAATACTAGTATACTACCAATACACGTAATATTTGTATGTGAGCTTATACTCCGCTGTATCCAAATGATTAGGTAGGCAATTGTCTTTTGTTGTAGCCGGAGTTTGAAACCTAATAGTTACTTCAAATAATTGTATTAGACGGTGGTTGTCCGATTATAATAAAAATAAATAAAATAATATTTTTATACCCTTGAATCAAAGTAAAACAACATCAACCAAAAAATAAAATCTTGAGCACCCTTTCCTTCCCATAGGATATACCCAACAATATCATTATTCATCACCAAGATCAACGCTTTACTGAAATTTCAATTTTATTACCCCTGATCCACCATCATCGATCAATATATATCCACACTTGGAGACTTGGAGTTGTCAACTATGGTCAATTCCTAGGCAGCGAGCACAGACACAGATACTAAAATTTGTCAAGTTTACCTTAATAACCCAGAAGATCAAGATGGTCCCTCTATTCTATTCCATTTTCTTGCACGGGAAAATTCTAGCACAGATCTAGTTTGATCGAATCCAACTAACTATAAAAGTAAGTGTGTTATATTTGTCATTTGATTCGTTACTCTCTCTATATTTTCCACCAACCACACGGCAAGTATAAAACACTGGCTCCCTCGTTACACCGATTTGACCGAGCCAGATTCGGGCTAGAATATTATTCTTGCACAAATACTCAACACCTCACGACCACTTCCCCCTTGTTTTTGAGTTTTGACAAAGAAAGCGCACAGCTTTGTATGTTTGTGCTCTCATTCAAGAAAACTATCCAAAACATTCATCACAGTAATTAGCAGTAAGCGTCCCTAATGGAAGAAGAACACATGCTTTCTAGCTCGAAACTATTGGCTCCATTACCCAAATTCAAGCATATTAGCCCCCTTGCATGATGCTGGATATATTACTTTCTTTGTAGCCACCAATTTCCATATTTCTAACTTCTAAGCATAAGATGGCTTTCCAGCAATGAACTCACATTACTTCGAGCTCGTCTCTTCTAGCTCCTCGTCTTCCGAGCTTTCACTGTGCCTGAAATTTGGGATAACATACGCCTCCATTACACTTGAATACTTGTAAAATGATCACACATATGGAAAAGAAAAACTTTTTAGCTTGCACTGTTAAATTTGATAGAAGGAAAACCCAAGACATTGGAGGCTAAGGCAAACTGCTCACATGGAAGAAGTGGAATCCCAGTGATAGGTATGAACTTCGAGGATGTCGTTGCCTAGCTCCCGTTGCTCGTCTAGAAGTTTCAATGCTGATGATTCCAGAGACGAATCGCAGTTAAAAACCTCAATCAGTTGAAGAGTAGGAATATCTCCAAGTTCAAGAGGGATTTGCTCTAGTGCCTTGCAATCGTTGATATGAAGTTGCTCGAGGCAGGGGAAGTGCATATTTTCTGCTCGCCAGTACTTGAGATCACTTAACTCCTCCATTAGCAAATACGTCAGCTTCGGGAACTGCCCTTCTGTCGGTTGCCACTCGTCTCCAGCAAAGGAAGCCCATCGTAGTTTGAGTACTCGTAGATTGGGCAACGAGCCCACAACCATCATGTCTTTCCAAGGAAGCATGCAGCCTTTCAGGGACAGCCTTTTGAGAGTCAGAGGAAAGGCAAAGAACTCAGGTACTTCAACATACTTGTAGGAACCGTATGGCGAAAACTTGATATCCAGTGCCTCGAGTTTGCGCAGATGGACGAGATTGTAAAGGCCAAACCAGAGCCACTTCCGCTTCCTTCGTTCATTGTAGACAAGTTTTAGTTTCTTGACATTTGGAATCATGTCAACGGTACGACGAGTGAGTGTGAGATTCACTACATTCCATAGTGTTTGTAGCTTTTCTAGCAAAGGAGCTCCATGAATGTTGCTTCCAGGAGGAATCTTGGGCAACTGCACTTCATCAATCATAATATGCCTTAGATGTGGCATCTTCCAAATTTCAGGGGGCAACAGGACAGGCAAGCAGTACAGACTCGGTGCCGATGAAACAGTTAGTGTCTGGAGATTCTGAAGTTTGAATATCAACGAGGGGATGCCAAAATTACGACGCAAAAGCGCTAGGTACCTTAAATGCATCAGCTCTAAAAGCTGATCAGGAAACAAGTCGAACATCAGGTTTGGTGCATCCAACACTCTAAGAAGTTTAAAGTCCGTCGCATCTGATGAAAACTGGTCCCAAGTATCAGGAAAGAAAAGAATAGAACGAACATGGGAGACGTCTTTTTTTGATGGAAATTCGGGAAATGTGTAGTCTTGATGAATATAGAGACGGCGAATATTCCCTGTGGCTTCTTGGTGAGAGTAGTCAGCATTTTTATGTCGAATGTGAAGGAAATTTTCATCGCGGGCTCTTTTAAAACACAAATCTCTCAGAAGATCATGAATGCTGCAACATCTGAATTTGCCATTGGACTTCCATTTGGTTGCCAAGACAAGATTTCTATGGACAAGCTCCTCCAAGTACTCTTCAGCCACTTCTTCAAAGGTTTTATATTCGATAGGTTTTAGAAACCCCTCAGCAACCCACAGTTTGATGAGTTTGGATGTAGAAATCTCTTCCGGGAAGCCTCCAAAATATAAAAAACATGGTTTCAGATGATGAGGCAAGTGGTTATAACTCAAAAATAGTATCTTCGAGAAATGTTCGTCACTTTCAGCAACAGTTGAACTTATGCTTCTTACAATCTCTTCCCAATCATGTCGTGTCGTATTAGCCTTGGAGAGGAGTCCTGCAACCACCACTATCGCGAGTGGAAGTCCTCGACATTTTTTCGCGATCAACCTCCCGACATCCTCCAACTCATGGGGGCAAAACACCTTCTCACAAAAAAGACTCCAACTCTGATCCTCAGTTAAGAATTGCATATGAAGAAGAAATTCCAAACTACCAGCATAAATAGCCACATCTAACAGCCTACTCGTTAATATAACCCGACTGCCATTCGAGTCATCTGGAAGTATCCTCTTTATAGAATCCCAGATTTTTGTATCCCATATATCATCCATTATAATTAAATACCTTCTTCCTTTCAAATGTTTATATATATACTCTTTCAGCAAATCCTCACCAGCTTCATGTAAATCCTGTTTTCTATTCAGTGAAGTTAGAATAGCTCGAAGAACGTTTTGCAGATGATAATCCTGAGTTACAGTGACCCAGGCACGGCAATCAAAATAGTCGTCTATAAATTTATCGTCAAATATGTTTCTGGCCAAAGTAGTCTTTCCAATACCCCCCATTCCGACGATAGGAATAACTTCAAGTCTTGATGATCGTCCAGATAACTGGTCTTTTATTGTGGTGAGATGCCCATCAAATCCTACTATGATATTTCTACCACTAGGTGCTTGTACTTTTGATGCAACTCCACTACTTTCTGCACAAACACGAGCTTTTAGTTTCAATTCTTTATGAGTTATATATTCAAGAAATCTATAGTTTTGAAGAGGAACAGTTACACTAGCATACCCGACATTTGACCTAACTACACAAAACCACCGTTAACATGTCAGAAATTATAGAAACTTCCACTGACATGCTGATGCATACCCAAGATTTGATCTACTACACAAAACTACCCTCAACTTTTGAGAAGTTACAGAAACTTCCCCTGGCACCCTTACCCGATATTTGACCTAACTACACAAAACTACACTTAACTTTTAGCAAATTAAAGAAACTTTCCCTGGCATACCCTGAGGCTTGACCTTACTGTCATGAATTCAAGGTTATGGCATCATAAAAATCCATTATAATGTCAATTCATTGACAGATAAGTTTGTATAATTAGGCCAAACGTCGATCAGGTATGTCGGTATAGTTATCCCTACTTAAAAAGGAACACTTTGTAAATGAGGCTTACCTGCTTGAATTGATGCTTCAGTACTATCTGCAGAATTAGGAAACACCTCCGAGTTACCTTCACGAATCGCGAGTCCTTCCATCTTCGTCCTCATCATCTCTTCCACAATCGAACCAACTTCTCGTTTCAACCTCTCCAAGTCTTGATATTCCCTGGCCATGATACTCAGTGTAAGAATCCCACACTTCCGATCTGAAACGTGAGTTTCAATGATATCTCGTGCTCGATATGCTGCACGTCTGATCCGCCTTTCCATAAACTCAGCCAACTCCCCTTCACCTAACAGTTCTTTCAAAAGTTTGAACTTTTCAATGAGAGATGCCATTTGTCGTTTGTCAAGCAGAGAATCGTGAGACTGGTCATGGCTGCTTATCTCCTCGAGCAACCGAACAAGAACAGCATCCAGCTGCCAATGATCCTCTTCGTGAGCTCTGCACCTTTTCTTGATCCTCACTAGCTCCTCCACAATCGAATCAACTTCAAATTTCACCTTCTCTAATTGCTGATGAAGCCTCCTAAGCATATCAATCTTGCGCCTTCTGGTCAAAACCTTATACTTTCTGTTTCTCGGAGGATTCTGATCTGAGATATGGGATTCAATTAGATCCTGAGCTTGATACGCTGCGTCTCTTATTCGTCGTTCGAGGAGATCGGCTGCTTCTTCGTCATCTTTGGGAGAATAATCTTGCAGCAAGTCCTGCAGACGGCTCAACTTCTCACAAAGAGAGGTGATTTGCTGTTTGTCAAAGAGATAATCGGGATATCCATGGTGGGAGAAGCTTATCTCCTTGAGTAACTGCACAGCTGAGACAAGAGCTGCGTAATAAGCCATGGCCGACGTTATATCTTCTTCATTCCAAAGCTGCAAAAACAGAGATGCTCGGATTATTGAGAAGTATGATTATGGAGTGACATTTTGCTGGTGTGGAGACAGGTGGTGCTAATCAGTGGGGAAAAGATAACTGGTTTTTATACTAGAAATTTCTAGTTTTTATAACAGAATTGATATACATGGTCCCTCTTACATATTTTATTCTCTTTTTCTTAATCACGCAAGTGTTCGGAATTAGAAAAGAAAATTTTTTGATATCTTTTCATTTCACAATTATTTATTTCTTTTAATCTCAACGTTGAATTGGACAAGACAAATTAGGTTCGAGAAATAAAAATTCGATAGTAGGTCAAACTCCATTAATACGTCTAAGTATCGGTTTCGAAATTTATATTTGATGTGGACCTAATTTCCACATTATTTAATTAAGAAATATTGGATATTATCACTATTTATTTGGGATAGAAAGAAGAGGAAGTTGAGAAGATATTGGGAGAAGAAGTCAGCAGTTACGTGGTTTTTCAAATTTGAGAACATGCCAAGACTTTACGAGGAGAGAGAGAAGAGGGGAGGCTAGATACATTGAACGTACTTTTGGCAGAAGGATCTCTCTGCAGTCATATATATTTTCTTATCTTGATTATTTTTTCTTTCTTCTGATCATTTTTTCTGTAATTGCCATTGTTACTCTCATATAGAGATTATGCTATTCAGAGCTCCATTGTACTCAGAAAACATTATTCCCAGAAGACAGAAGATTACTAGCAATTTCATATTCCTTTTTAATTCATCGTTATTTTCAGTTCTCATTAAATTCAGTGTTTCTTTTCTAATTATTTTTATTTTGCAGCTTGATTAAATCTCAATTTCCCAAATACAAATTGTGTTGGTATTTCGTCATTTTTTGGCAAATATCATTTGGCGCCGTCTGTGGGAAGGCGATTAAATCAAGCAAAAGGCATGAGTTTTTACGATTTCCCATGGCATCCAAGATCGGATCTAGCGGGGTATCAACTTCAGGCAACCCATCTGCTCCAGCAACGACGGGTGCTGAAAATGCTATCGGGAGTGCTTCAAATCCTCTCTTCGTCGGAAGTATCCCCGTATTAACCGATTCCACCATCGTTACGGTAACGGGAGGCACACCACTAACCAAGGACAACGCAGATCACCCAGAATCCAGCTTGACGGGAGGTTTGAAGAATCAGCGAAGCGAAAACCTTGAAATTAGGGATGAAGATCTGCTGACCCCTCCAGGTGCAGGGGGATCCTCACCTGGAAGGATGTCCCTGCCTAAGGGGCTGAACCTGCCCGCAGGAGCAGACAGGCAGACGGGCTACCAGCCGTCTGCTGAAGAGCTGGAGGGATTGCTGAACTATAACTTCAACCCCCAGTAGACTACCAGGGTGACAGATATACCTGGAGGGGTGTCGTTGGGGAGCAGCACCGTTACCATGCAGTTTCAAGCTAAGAGAGCAGCTGACGGGTCTGGTGGATCAGGAAGTGGCTTTTTACCGCTAGAGGTGCCCATTCACCTTACAGCTAGGGAGCTCCAACAATGGATTAACGCAGCTGTAGCCGCTACCACGGTGCAGCGAGGCCAGCCACCGGCCCAGGGGCACGAAACAGCCCCACCACCACATGTAACGGAGCTGATAACGAGAAGAATGGTACCCCCTCCAGCTGCAGAAGTTCTACCTCCAGCTAGGGACCCCCTGGGGCTGCCGGGAGCTGGCAGGATCGGAAATTGGGCAGCAGGCAGAGCTACATGGCCGCCACTAACACCACCGCCACCCATGGATTACCAGACAGGAAGAAGAGAACTAGGCCTCCCTGAGCAACCAGACTGGGCCGCCAGGTTACAGCAGAGGCTGGAAGAGATGGAGAGGCAAATGAGAGCAGGACCTGCTAGGGTGACCAGGAGAGACGGACCCTTCAGCCAAAGGATCCTAGCTGACGAACTCCTGCCAGGTTGCAAGACATCCGGGGTGCCGGAGTACAATGGTGCAACGGATCCCTAAAAGCATTTGGATCGGTTCGAGAACTTGGCCCTCCTGTACCAGTACAGTGAAGGGGTGAAATGCAGAGTGTTCTTGACCACGTTTACGGACAATGCGCAAGAGTGGGCTCGGCAGCTTGAGCCCGGATCTATACATTCCTTTGACCAGTTTGTTGCACTGTTTTTACATCAGTTCGCTAGCAGCAGGGGCTACCAGAAAACTCCAAATGCTCTTTTCGCGGTAAGGCAGAGAGAGGGGGGAGTCTTTAAGGAGCTACATCAACAGGTTCACCAAAGCTGTGTTGGAAGTCCCTTCTGCTACTGCGGAAGTGCGCGCTAGTGCCTTCCAAGAGGGCTTGAGGAAAGGAGCGTTCTTCACATCGCTCTCCAAGAAGCCGCCCACCAGCTGGGATGATCTCCTAACCAGGGCGGAAAAGTACATCAATTCGGAAGAAGCAGAAGCGGGGAAGGACGAAGCAATAGCAGCTGACAGGAGGAGGGAAAGAAATGAGGACGGGCGGCTGCCCGCTCCAGCTAAAAGGATCAGAATACCTGAAAGAAGATAGCAACTTTTGAGTCTTGGGCCCCGGTATGACCGATATACCCCACTGCGTACGACACCCGCTTAAACTCTTATGCAGATCCAAGGAATGGGCCTCTTGAATTGGCCCCGGAATGCGGAAAATGGGCCCCTCAAGCCCCCCCTCAGAGAGGTTTTGTCGGTTTCACAACGACTATGGACATGACACGGATGAATGTCGCCACCTGCGCGATGAAATCGAGAGATTAATTCAGGAAGGCTACTTGCAGGAACTGATATACCGAGATCGGGCAAAAGGCTGGGAGATGTTCCCAAAGAGGAACGCAGCAGGAGGGAGTTTACCTGCAAGAAATCCACCTGGAAGGAACGGACCTGGAAGGGGTGCACCAGGAAGGAGGACACCAGGAGGGAATCCTCCCAGGTCGAACTACGGCAGAAGGGATCACCAACCAAGAGGAGGGGAGCAAAGAAGGCACCTCTCACCTCATAGGCCCTTGATTGAAGCACCCCAAGCAGAAGCGGGAATAGCAGGAAGGCCCGAGCAGGAGAAAGCTCTGCAGCAGAAAGGATTCATCCACATGATAATGGGAGGACCGGCAGATGGGGACTCCCATCGGGCTAGAAGAGCGCACACGCAGGAGGCTGCTTTTCACACGCAGACAGGTTCATTTATCATGGAGGTAGACCAGGCAGGAACGCAGCCCATGCTTTAGTTTGGACCAGAAGACCTGGAGGGAATTCAGGCTCCTCATAATGACGCCCTGGTCATCACAGCTAGCATTGCCAGCTATGGCATGGGAAGAGTCCTTATAGATAGCGGGAGTTCAGCAAACATCCTCTTCCGAGAGGCATACGAGCAGATGGATTTGGGAAAATTTGAACTCGAACCTGTAAAGACTACCCTGTTTGGGTTCGGCGGAGAGGTTGTAAGACCTATAGGGATGATTTCCCTGCCGGTTACATTGGGAGCCAAGCCTAGGACGAGGACTCGGATGGTGAGGTTCTTGGTGGTAGATAAACCTTCAGCTTACAATGCCATACTTGGGAGACCGGCTATGAACGCTTTCCAGGCAGTTATCTCCACTTACCATATGAAGATAAAGTTCCCAATGCTGGAGGGAGCTGGAGAGGTGTCGGCGGACCAGCATTCCTCCAGGAAGTGCTACGTCAAAGCTGTCCAACAAGCAGACAGGAAGGAGGCTAAGCAGGAAGGAGAGAAGAGAGGTCGAAGTGACAAGAAGAGAAAGCTGAAGGAAACTGAGCAGGAAGATAAGCAGGACGGACCTCACCCGAAAATAGAACCTACCGAAGAACTCTTGAGCATCGAGCTAATCCCCGGAGATCCCGAGAAGATAACCAGAATAGGGTCGCAGCTGGACTCCAGCTTGAAAGAAGAGCTGACAGCTTTCCTTAGAAGGAATGTGGATGTCTTCGCCTGGACGGATGACCAGCTGGAAGGAATTGATCCTTCTGTGGCGGTTCACAGGCTAAATGTAGATCCAAAGATCCGCCCGGTGAAGCAGAAGAAGAGGACACACGGACCTGAAAGGGATAAGATCATATAAGACCAGGTGGACATGCTGCTAGCTGCCGGTCACATCAAGGAAATTAAGTTTCCTGAGTGGCTCTCAAATGTAGTCCTGGTCCCGAAGAAGGAGAACAAGTGGCGCATGTGTGTGGATTTCAGAAACTTGAACAATGCATGCCCCAAAGATTTCTACCTATTACCGAATATAGATCAGCTGGTGGATTCCACCTCTGGGTGTGAACTCCTCAGTATGATGGATGCTTCGCAGGGCTACCACCAGATTCCTTTGGATCCAGCAGACCAGAGGAGAGTGAGCTTCATCACAGCTGGAGGGACATATTATTACGTGGTCATGCCCTTCGGGCTGAAAAACGCAGGAGCAACCTACCAGCGCCTGGTAGACAGAATGTTCAAAGATCAGATAGGGAGGAACGTGGAAGTTTACGTAGACGACATGTTGGTGAAAAGCAGGAAGTCAGACACTCACCTGGCAGATCTGGAAGAAGCCTTCCAGGTCCTGCGTAAATACAACATGAAGCTGAACCCGTTGAAGTGCTCTTTTGGGGTGAAGAGAGGAAAATTCCTCCGTTACATTATCACGGAAAGGGGGATTCAAGCAAATCCTGTAAAAATTCAAGCAATACGGGACATGAAGGCCCCAACAACACCGAATAAAGTGCAATGCCTGACGGGGAGGATGGCAGCTTTGAGCCGTTTCATCTCGAGACTGGCAGAAAAAAGCCTCCCTTTCTTTGGAGTATTGAGAAAGGCGTGCAAGTTTGCATGGAGTCCGGAATGCCAGAAGGCTTTCGAAGACCTGAAGGCATACCTGGAAGGAATACCCCTCCTGGTCAAGCCCGTACCAGGAGAACCTCTATACGTATACCTGGCAGTATCAGGCCAGGCCGTCAGCTCCGTTCTGATCCGGGAGAAAGGAGGAACCCAGAAGCCGGTGTATTATGTCAGCAAAGTGCTTAAAGGAGCCGAACAGCGGTACCCGGATATGGAAAAGCTGGCGTTGGCACTCATGGTTACTGCTCGAAGGTTGCGACCATACTTCTTATCGCACGCGATAGTGGTCCGCACGAATTATCCCATGAGGCAAGTGTTCGGGAAGCCGGAGACATCAGGAAGGTTGATTAAATGGGCCATGGAGCTGGGAGAATTTGATATATCATATTCCCCAAGAACAACAATCAAAGCGCAAGCCCTGGCGGACTTCATATCAGAAATGACCATGGTACCTGAGCAGGAAGGGCGCAGGTGGCTGCTGCACGTTGATGGTTCATCCACCAGCTCGGGGAGTGGAGCTGGAGCGGTGATAACCAGCCCTGAAGGAGATGAATTCGAGTTTGCTATCAGATTCGACTTCAAAGAATCCAACAATGAGGCGGAGTATGAGGCAGTAATCATGGGGTTGAAGCTAGCCAAAGAAGCTGGAGCGCAGAACCTGGTGGTGTATTCAGACTCCCAGCTGGTATCCTGTCAGGTGCAGGGAACGTATGAAGCTCATGAAGAAAGGATGAAGGCCTACTTAACTAAAATGAATGAAATGAAGACAGAATTTGTTACCTTCCAGCTGGAGCAAATACCACGTGACGAAAACAAGAAAGCAGATCGACTAGCCAAGATGGCTAGTTCGTTGGAGGGTGTCCATACCAGGAAGATTACAGTTCTGACCCTTCCTGCTGGGGCGCTAGAGCAGGACGCGAATGCAGACCAGGAAGTGCTGATGGGGCAGGAAGAGCAGGACTGGAGGGAGGAGATTTTGGACTACCTGCTGCACGATATACTTCCAGCCGACAGAATGGAAGCGCTGAGAGTGCAGCGAAAAGCTGCCCGATTTGTGGTGATGCGAGGTTTCCTATACAGAAGATCGGTGACAATGCCCTTACTCAAATGCTTGTCGTCGGAGGAAGACCACTACGTGCTGCGAGAAATACATGAAGGGAGTTGTGGAAGTCATTCTGGCTGGACCGCGCTAGCGGGAAAGGTGTTGAGAGCAGGATACTTTTGGCCAGCCATCAAAGCGGATGCTAGGGAGTTCGTTGCAAAGTGCAAGCAATGTCAGAAATACGCTCCCCTCCTGCACCAGTCAGCTGAACCTCTCACGGCAATGTATTCACCATGCCCCTTCGCCAAATGGGGCATCGATATAGTTGGTGGGCTTCCCCCTAGAAAAGGGAAAACACGATTCATGATTGTAGCCTTGGATTACTTCAGCAAGTGGGTGGAAGCGGAAGCTTTAGTGAAGATCACGGAGAAAGAAGTAATAAAGTTCTTACAACGAAATATCGTGTGCCGTTTTGGAGTCCCGAGAGAGCTAGTCTCGGACAATGGGAGGCAGTCCATAGGAACGCGGCTAAACGAATGGTGCCAGCAGCTAGGGATCCGACAATGATTCTCAGCGGTCTATCACCCGCAGGCAAACGGGCAGGTAGAGGTGATGAACCGGCTCATCTTACATGGCCTGAAGACTAGAGTGGAAGGAGCTAGAGGAAAATAGGCCACCGAGCTGCCCCCAATCTTGTGGGCTCACCGAACTACTCCTAATGTGACCACGGGAGAGACACCTTTCAACCTGGTATACGGCACTGAAGCAGTCATTCCTGCTGAAATAGGCATGCCCTCGCCACGAGCGGAAGCCTACAATGAAGAAGTGACCGAAGCATTAAGGAAGGAAAGCTTGGATACTATAGAAGAGGCAAGGGATCGAGCACTTATACGAATGGCGAAGTACAAGAATCAAATGGTGGCGGCTTACAACAGGAAGGTGAAAGTACGCGACTTCCAGGTAGGAGACTTATTGCTCAGGAGGGCAGATGCCTTGAAACCTGTCGGTTAGCTGGGCCCCAGCTGGGAAGGACCTTACAAGGTCGTAAAAATTATGGGTCGAGGAGCTTATGAGCTGAAGGATGCTGACGGAAAGAAGCTATCCCGACCTTGGAACGTGCAAAACCTGAAAAGGTTCTTCTGCTAAGCAGGCGCGCACGCCTGGAAGGAGAGCAGAAAGAGGGACGCATTACCAGAACTTCCAGGTCCCCACCAAAACCTGAGGGGGTTTTCCCGCTACGCAGGCTCGCGGCCCGCACACCTGGAAGTAGAGCAGGAGGAGAAACGTATTATCAGAATTTCCAGGTTCCAAATCACAAAGAACGCCGCAAATCACATCCTCCCCCCAGAAGGTTTAAGCGCGTTCCTCTCAACAGGCCCAATTCAGAGGTGTACGCTTTTTCAGATAAAAAACTCTTCAAAAGGCCCACGAAGATGAAAGATACAGAGGCGTTAAGGCGCTCGAACAAATATTGCGCCTTCCATAAACAAAAGGGGCATGATATAGATGAATGTCGCCAATTGGAAGTTGAAATTCAAAGACTTATAGCGGGAGGGCACTTGAAAGAGTTTGTGAAGATGTTGGAGTGCTATGATAAGCGTTGTAACGAGCGTGCAAGGGAAAGGAGGAGGAGCCCGTCGCGCTCAAGGAGCCCATGAGGACGAGGACCCCCCGAGAGCAGCCACCGTGGCAAACAAAAAGCCACGGAACAAGAGAATGCCCCATTTGCGGTCATCAACATGATTGCTGGAGGGTCATCCGGAGGGGACTCCAATGCTTCTCGTCGTCGATATGTTAGGAGCTATGACCAACGTCCCTCTACTCCCAAGCAAGTCTATGCTATCAAAGAAACGAGCGACTACCTCTCCAGGGAGAATGAAGTTGTGGGGTTTAGTGATAGGGACCTAGTACACATTGTAACACCCCATGGGGTCAGTGAAACCTCTGATTGCCCAATGGTGGTTAGTCTAGACGTCCATAATCATACTGTAAAGAGGGTTTTGGTTGATAATGGAAGCTCTGTCAATGTTTTGCCTTATACCACTTTTCAAAAAATGAACATTACCAACATCCCACTCGAGCCCCTCAAAACAGCCCTCATTAGTTTTGGAGGCTCTGAGGTTGTCCCTCGAGCACAAATTTGCTTGGTTACCTCATTTGGTCACGCCCCACAGCGAAAAACATTGATGGTCACCCATGCGGTAGTGAAAATTGAAATCCCATACAACATCATCATTGGGCGCCCATCCCATGTAGATTTCAAAGCGATCATCTCCACTTACCATCAGAAAATCAAGTTCCCCACCCCCGACGAGGTTAGGGAGGTTCTGTGCAATGTCCGAGAGGCGTGGGAGTGTTATATATTGTCCCTCAAGAAGCCCAAAGCAGAGAAAGCATTCCAGATTGGGTCCACCAAAAAGTCTGTAGATTTCCCTAGTTTAGACGAAGATGGCCCCGTGCGCAAGAGGGCCAAGTTGAACAAAAATAAGGATTCAGGCGCTGGAAGCAACCCCGAAGGCGTCCCACTCGGAGTGGTTGAGGAATCTTCCTCTAATGAAGAGATGAGCGAGCGTGGAGAAGAAACAACCGGTGACCGCTTGACAGGGAAGAAAAGGGCGCTCGAACTTCCTCACTCTGAGGTCCGGATCGAGCCCACAGAGAAAGTCCTCACCATTGAATTGGAACCTAGGAACAAAGACAAAACCACCAAAATTGGATCCAATCTCTCAGGACCGTCGCCGATCATAATGATAGACTTCCTTAGAGAGAACATTGACGTTTTTGCCTGGAAAGCATCTGATCTTACTGGAATTGATCCGAGCATCATAGTCCACAGGCTCAATGTGGACTCCAGCTTCAAACCGATCAAACAGAAGAAGCGAGATGTGCATGGTTTTCGAAAGAAGGTTATTGAAGAAGAAGTTAACAAGCTCCTCGAGGCCCAGTACATCGAGCCCATATTGTATCTAGAATGGTTGTGTAACATGGTGTTGGTACCCAAGAGCGCTAACAAATGGTACACGTACAACGATTTCACTGATCTTAACAAAGCCTGCCCCAAGGATCCATACCCTCTACCCCAGATTGATCAACTGATGGAGTCGACCACAGGGTGTGAGTTAATGAGCATGATGGACGCTTTTCAGGGGTATTACCAAATCTTCATAGCTTATGAAGACCGTCCCAAAACCTCATTTGTTGTCCACATGGGTGTGTACTGCTTCTTAGTTATGCCTTTTGGGCTCAAGAACGCGGGAGCCACATATCAGCGCCTCATCAACCGGATGTTTGAGAAGGAAATAGGAGGATCCATGGAGGTGTACGTGGACGACATGATTGTCAAAAGCGAGCGCCAAGGCTCACATCTAAAGGATCTTAAGCGCACATTTGCCATTCTACGTCAATATGGCATGAAGTTAAGTCCCTCCAAGTGTACTTTCGGAGTACGAGGGGGAAAATTCTTGGGCTACATGGTCAGCCAACGAGGGATTGAAGCTAATCCTGAAAAGATAAAGGCCATCTTGGATATTCCGTCCCCTCACAACCTCAGAGAAGTGCAAGTGTTAGTGAGGAAGAAAATCTCTTTGAACCGATTCATCTCCCGCTCGGCAGACAGAAATCTCCCCTTCTTCAAAATTCTACGCAACACCCGAAATTTCTCTTGACTAAGCCCGTGGCGGGGGAAAACTTATTCATATATCTTTCTGTCTCCGCCGAAGCTACGAGCGTCGTTCTGGTAGCCGTGCGCGAGCGCAAGCACCTACCTGTCTATTACTTAAGTAAGACGCTGCAAGGCGCTGAAAAGAAGTATTTGGAAATTGAAAAGCTCGCTTTTGCCCTCATTAATGCTTCTAGGAGGATGAGGCCTTACTTCCAACCACATTCAATCACTGTCCTTACAGATCAACCCTTGAAGCAAGTTCTATCAAAGTCCGATGTCTCCGGAAGGCTGATAAAATGGGTCATTGAATTGAGTCAGTTCGACTTAAACTTTGAGCCTAGAACTGCCATACAGGCGCAGGTAGTTGCGGATTTATTGGTTGAACGCTTTGGTTTAGAGTCTGCTGTTCCGAAAAACGGCGGTCTATGGGTCCTTCACATAGATGGCTCCTCGACCTCTCGCCGGTTGGGGGGGGGGGGGGAGGGGAGGGGAACAGGGGTGACCCTCAGGGATCCCAACAGAGTTGAAATCGACTTTGCAATTAGGTTGGATTTCCAAGTTACGAACAATGAGGCAGAGTACGAAGCTCTCATACAAGGGTTGAGAATTACTTTTCAGAGCGGAGCTTCTAGAGTCACGGCTTATGTTGATTCGCAATTGATTTCAAGTCAAATTGAAGGAAAGTATGAAGCTCGAGAAGCCACCATGGTGCAGTACTTGGGAAAAGCGAAGGAGATAATCGGAAAGTTCAAGGAATTTCATTTGCTTCAAGTCCCCCGAGCGAAGAACGAGCGTGTAGATGCCTTATCCAAATTCGCTTCTACCCTAGAAGGATCCTGTGAACGTTCTTTCACATTCCTGAGAACGAAGGGACCGTTAATTCAGAGGAAAGAGCCCGACCAAGAGGTAGCTATGATTGATCCCACTGAGCCCTGCTGGCTCGATGACATTGTCAGATTCCTTAAAGATGGTACTTGCCCTACCGATAAGGTGGAGGCACGAAAAATTCGAAATAAGTCCCCTCGTTTCTCACTGGACAACAAGGGCAGACTCTTCAAGAAATCCTTCCAAGGCCCACCAATGAGATGTTTGAGGCCCTCGCAGGCCAAAGAGACCCTTGAACATGTTCACGGAGGGAGTTGTGGAAATCATTTCGGGGGCCGCATTCTTACCAAAAAGATATTGAGAAGTGGGTTCTATTGGCCCACAGTCCTCCAAGATTCCATAGCATTTTCCAGGAAATGTCCAAAGTGCCAATTTCACTCTAATATTCCTCAAGTGCCAGCTGCTCAAATGATCCTTATAGACGTCTCATGGCTCTTTGATCAATGGGGTATCGATATTGTTGGCCCCTTGGCTGTGGCGGTTGGGCAGAAAAAGTTCTTATCCTAGCCGTTGATTACTTCACCAAATGGGCAGAGGCTGAAGCCGTAGCAAAAATCACCTTTAGAGTGGTGAGGGATTTCATTTGGAAGAATATTATTTGCAGATACGGCATTCCGATGGTGCTTATCTCGGACAATGGATCCCAATTCATAGCAGCTGATACCCGTGAATGGTGCTCAGAGTTAGGTATTGAACATCGTTTTACTTCCATGGGTCACCCTCAGGCCAATGGACAAGCGGAAGTCACCAACAAAATCATTTTGCAACATCTGAAAATTATGATTGAAAGCAAAAGAAGCGAATGGGCAGAAGAGTTACAAGGGGCTTTATGGGCCTATCGCACCACGCCACGAGCGTCAAATAGTGAAACCCCTTACTCACTTGTCTATGGCTCAGAGGCAATGATACCAGCAGAAGTTGCCTATTAATCCGCCCGTGTGGCATATTTCGAGCCCGGAGTAAACGAGGATAATAGAGCCTTGGAATTGGATCTTTTGGAAGAAAAAAGAGACAAGGCATGGGCACGCATTCATGGAATATCTATTAGAGTGATTTTTATGTGTGGAATATCTCGAGGATGGTAAGTGATTCCCCCTCGGAAACCTAGGCAATCGCTACATAGGTCCAAGGCACGAGAATCCCTCTTTCGAGGGCGGAATACGCATATCAAAAGTGGCAGGATCCCATCTAGAGGTCCACCCCCTTTGGGAAGTAATTCAGCGATTCCAGTTAGCGTTCAAACACCACAACACTTGGGAGGAAACTTTTAGACAGGTTTCCACAAGTCATGGCCAAGGCTCCCTCGAAAATGGGATCCTCGCAGCAGAAGTCCCTCGCATTCAAGCACTAGGATGGAAAACTTTTAGACAAGTTTTCACAAGTCTAGACCCTTGAGTCTGTAAGGACTTGTTAAAATTCCTAAGTGACCAACAATGCTCCTGAGCTCAACCCGTGTGCCTCACGCTCGCGAAAGATGAAGGTCAAACCTATTCTTACAAGCATTCGCAATCAGCTCACGAGTGGGTCTGTACAAGCGCTTGGTAAACGTTGTAAGGAACCTAAGGTGCATACACGAATGTCCTAGTAGGCCCGGGTTGCTTATCACACAAGTACCTAGCACTTGAAATCAGGCCTCGTTGCATACTTTGGTCAAGTTATACCTTATAAAGGCTTTAGACTAGCCTCTGCAAGTCCCTAACCAGGGTACCCTCAAAGCCTAACCCTCGTGTTGGTCAAGGGCTCACCGCAGACCATTTTCACTATACTTAGAGAATTTTCACAAGTCTGGAATCAGGGCAACCTCAAAATAAGACCCTCGTGATTATTCCAAGACTTAGCAAAATGTTCACAAGTCTTGAATCAGGGCTAACTCAAAGTGCGACCCTTGTGCTCATTCTAAGACTTAACAAGAATTTCCAAATTTTACGTCTTCACTTAGCTTATTACTCAGAATCTTAGACATCACAAGATTTTGATAAAACAAGCGCGAAGTAAGTGTTGACACCGAAAATTCGGAAATAAATTATTAATTGATAGCCCAAATAAATTGGTTATTGATTATTAATTTTATTCTAAGCTCATGGTAAATTTGGGCTTAAATATTTAATTTGGGATAAGAATTATGGACTTATATTCTTATTCATTAAATTAATTAAATGGATTAAAAAATGATCCATTAAAATAAAATAAAGCCCACTTCTTTAAAGTGTGGACTTTAAATTCAGGCCCAAGCCCATGAAGCCCAAGTGAAGAACCGAAGGCTTATAAATAAAGGCTCCAAGGCTACAATTCACATAACCACAAGTCACAAATCACAACACACAAAAAATCATCAAGTTCTCAAGAGCAAAAGACACTCTAGCTCTCAAGTCTTCGAGCTATTGTCACTTGCTACCTCGAAGTGCTGTCCGTGTAAGGAGCCAACACTTTCAAGCAAAGTCAACCAAGTTCTTCATTTGATTCGAGAATAAGCATCAAGCCCTCGAATCCACCATTCGAGAAGAATCAGAGGAATTACAGAGTTGTAACACTTTATTTAAATTAAATCATTAAATTCTTTGTTTTCCCTATTTTCGTATTTCTTGTAATACTTTATTGCAGATTCCAACGAAAATTTGTGTAAACAAATTTTGGCACGCCCAGTGGGACCTTCTCTGCCTCTCATCTCTTCATTCGGTGGAAAATCTCAAAATCACCATCTCAAGCAATTCCATGGCACCAAAAAGAGAACTCTTCAACAAGAAGGGCTTTGCCAACTTCATTGCTGATATTGCTCAATCTCCCACCGGGAGCAAGCACAACGGTTCAGCCTCATCTGAATCTGACAATTCCAACCCTGCTACTCCAAAAAGGGTCAATTCCACTCCTTTCGCCGATTTGCCTGCTATGACCACCGGGGCAACGAACGTGGACGATCAACTTGCTCAGATGGCTCAAGCCATAGCTGATTTGCAGAAAATGGTAGAGGACAAAGATCTTCAGATTGCGCAGCTGATGAACAAAGTAGAGCAGCAAAACGCCGAGGGGTCTAGTCACAACCGTCCTTCTCCTCCAAAACACATTCCAAATGAGAAGCGGGTTGATCAGACGCTTCACGAGCCAGATTTTGCACAAAAGACCACGCGTTCAACGAGTTCCGTAGCAGCCTTGTCCGTGGAAGAGTTGCAGGCGATGATAGCTAACACCATCAAGGCGCAGTATGACGGGTCTTCCCAAAACCGAGTGGCATACTCTAAACCATACTCTAGGAGAATTGATGCCATGAAGATGCCGAACGGATACCAGCCACCCAAGCTCCAGCAGTTTGATGGAAAAGGCAACCCAAAACAGCATATCGCCCATTTCATTGAAACTTGCAATAACGCCGGAACGGGTGGAGACCTTCTTGTCAAGCAGTTCGTGCGATCGCTCAAAGGTAACGCCTTCGATTGGTATGTTGATCTTGAACCCGAATCCATCAATAGTTGGGACGAAATGGAGGGGGAGTTCTTGAACCGTTTCTACAGCACACGGCGCACCGTAAGCATGATTGAACTCACAAATGCCAAGCAATGGAAAGACGAGCCCGTGGTCGACTACATCAACCGTTGGCGCGCCTTAAGCCTGAATTGCAAAGATAAGCTGTCCGAAACTTCAGCAATCGAAATGTGCATCCAAGGCATGCATTGGGGTCTGCTCTATATATTGCAAGGCATCAAACCCAGAAATTTTGAAGAATTAGCTACTCGCGCACACGACATGGAGTTAAGCATTTTGAATCACAAAACGACGTTTCCAGTGGAGGATGCGAGAAAGGAAAAGAAAGACTATCCGCGAAGGGTGGAGAAATCACACAAGGCACCAGTTAAGGAATCCATGGCCATCAAGACAACTGCGGTCAAAGTCTCTTCTGGTGACAGAAAGAATGAAAGAATCAAGGAGCAGAAACCTCCGACTGACAAACGACGACCTACGTTGAAAGAGCTCCAAGAAAAGGTGTATCCATTCCCCGACTCCGATGTCCCTCAAATCCTGGACGAATTGTTGGAGAGAAAACTCATTGAGTTACCGGAGTCAAAGCGCCCAGAAGAGAGCGGGAGAGTGAACGATCCCAAGTTTTGCAGGTATCACCGAGTGATTAGCCACCCCCTTGAAAAATGTTTCGTGGTTAAGGAGAAGATCATGAACTTGGTGAGAGACGGAAGGATAATCCTTGAAACTGAGGATACGGTGGATGCGAATGTTGTGTGTGCAGGTAAGAATACACTTCCTTCATCTATGCCGGGGGCATCTATTATGCTGCAATTTGGAAGCTTAGATCCCGTTTTTGTGAAAATCCCTATCAACGTTGAAGAAGTTCTCAAAGAGATGCTCGAAGAAGAAATCACGGAGCAGCCAGATCTCGTATCCGGGAGTGATGAGAAAGATGAAGAATGGACCCTCGTGACTCGACGCCAAAGACAAAGACGTCGTATTGAGCAGATGCATCCTTCTAGGATAAGGACGTCATATCCCCGAAAGAGCATGCAAATAGGTTCGAAGAAAGGGTTAGAAGTTCGACCGAACCCAAAGAAATCCTCAAGAAGTGACCAACATGAATCTGTCGTGTTAGGAGACTTTTTTCCAGCTGAGTTCTTCAAAGAGAAGGCCGAGCCAAAAAATTTGTTGCCGCGAAGGGAGAAAGATGAACAATCCGCCTTTTGTTATGCTGCCATCGCCTTTGATGATGAAGACCTATTGTTGGGATCAAAACCACACAATAGACCGCTCTTTGTCTCAGGCTTCTCGCGGGGGCAGAAAATCAACCGCATGCTAGTTGATGGAGGGTCAGCAGTCAACATCATGCCCAAATCCACTATGAAGAGTCTGAATATCACGATCGAGGATTTATCTCATAGTCGTCTGACAATTCAAGGTTTTAACCAGGGAAGCCAACGAGCCATTGGAATGATCCGTGTGGAGCTTACCATCGGGGAGTTAAAAGCTGATACCCTCTTTCACGTCATTGATGCCAGGACATCTTACCACCTATTGTTGGGCAGGCCATGGCTTCATGAGAACGGAGTGGTTCCCTCTACCCTCCATCAGTGCTTCAAGTATGCAAGAAATGGAGAGATAGTAAAGGTTGATGCAGACACAAAGCCTTTCACCGAAGCAGAATCATACTTCGCAGATGCCAAACTTTACTTGGATTCGAAGCCAGCCGAAGAATCCTCATGTTCCCCGAACCATCCTATCGTTGAACCTGGTAGCACCAAGGAAGAAAGCGAGGATAGCAAAAAGGAGAGCGTTGTTCAGGTGGCTACAAACAGAGAAGTTGCAGCTATAAAGACACTTAAACCGCCGCGGTTGCAATATCGTCCGAAAGAACATGTTGTCAGCCTTGGGTCAACCAGGTCAAAGAATGCCCGAGCAGACGACTTTCGAGTAATCAAAAAGGAATTAATTTTACCTGTCGCCAAATTGAAGAGTGTAGAGCAAGCGGGGTCATCATCCGAAAGCCAACTCCAAGGAGGTTTCAATCCAAAGGCGTATGATCTTCTGGAGAAGTCTGGGTACGACTTTCAAAACCCATCCCAACTAGGTGAGCTAAAACCTGAGCTTACTGGCGAAAAGATCCATGGGCTTACCAAGGAGCAACACAAGCTGAAAAAGCAAGGATTCCGCGTCGACCAACCGAAGTCCGGCTTAGGATTCTCCCCGATGGAACCAATCAGGATCCGACTAAGGAAGAACGCCCACGCTAGCGTACAATACATTACCGCGGAAGAGGATAAGAGCGATGGTAACAAAAAGGTCACTGATCGTCGTCTTTCTGTATTTGACAGGCTGGGGGCATCCAAAACCCGTAGATCAGTATTCGAGAGGCTTGGAAATACTCGTCGAGCTAAGTCTGTTCATGATAGGCTTGGGATCAACCGTCAAACACGAGGCTCTGTCTTTGATAGACTAGGGAACCGTGGAGCGAAGCAACAAAAGAGACAAGACATCATTAGAGAGGTGGAAGCAATAGAATTAGAAAGTAAAGCTCAGACTATCCATATCTCTGCATCCCGTGAAAATAAATCCTCAATCCTGCTTATTACCTCAGATAGGCCAGTGATGATTAAACAACAAACTTTTGGACACTCGAGTGGCGTGGCTGGAGAAAGAGTAGAGGTCACGATCGGGTCCAACGAAACTTGTGCTCACGAGGAAGGCGAGTACTATGGATGCAACCATGTAACGGCTGAAGAAAATTCTGACTCTGAGCCTTCTGATGACGAGGTTCAGGAAGCCCCGAAGCAGCTTGAAGATGGTGTACAAACAACTGTGGACGAGCTTAAGGAACTGAATCTCGGAACTGACGAAGATCCGCGCCCCGTATACGTTAGCGCGCTGCTGAGTCAGGAAGAAAGAGAAGAATACATCAGAATCCTGAACGAGTATAAAGATGTCTTTGCATGGACGTATAAGGAAATGCCTGGCCTAGACCCCAAAGTCGCAGTGCACCACCTTGGTATTAAACACGGAGCACGTCCCGTCAAACAATCACAAAGGATGCTCCGCCCAGAACTTGCCGCTCGTGTTGAGGCAGAAGTAAACAAGTTGATCGAAGCCGGATTCATCAGAGAGGTTAAGTACCCTACCTGGATATCTAGCATCGTACCGGTCAAGAAGAAGAATGGCCAAATACGGGTTTGCGTGGACTTTCGGGATCTGAACAAAGCGTGCCCCAAGGATGATTTTCCGTTGCCTATCATTGAGCTGATGGTTGACGCTACTACAGGACATGAAGCTCTATCTTTCATGGATGGATGCTCCGGGTATAATCAGATACGGATGTCGCCAAAAGATGAGGAATGTACAGCTTTTCGCACTCCGAAGGGTATATACTGTTACAAAGTGATGCCCTTTGGTTTGAAGAATGCAGGTGCTACATATCAACGAGCGATGCAAAATATCTTCGACGATATGCTGCACAAAAGAGTTGAATGTTATGTTGATGATTTGGTTGTGAAGACAAGGAAAAGAGCTGATCACTTGGAGGATCTCCGTGTTGTGTTCGAGAGGCTAAGGAAATACAACTTGAAGATGAATCCTCTCAAATGCGCGTTCGGAGTGACATCCGGAAAGTTCCTTGGCTTTGTGGTTCGTCATCGAGGCATTGAGGTGGACCCCGGAAAAATAGACGCTATCCAGAAGATGCCTCCTCCAAGGAATCTGAAGGAGCTGAGGAGTTTGCAAGGCAATCTCGCGTTCATAAGGAGATTCATATCTAACCTTGCCGGGAGATGCCAGCCATTCAACCATCTCATAAAGAAGGACTCCCCTTTCGAATGGGATGAAGGCTGCCAAAATGGATTTGAAAGCATAAAGAAGTACCTTCTGAACCCACCAGTGCTAGGAGCCCCGATACCCGGGAAACCACTCGTACTGTATATCGCAGCGCAAGAACGTTCAATTGGCGCCCTGATGGCTCAGGAGAATGTTGAAGGTAAAGAAATGGCACTTTATTACCTGAGTAGAACCTTGACGGGAAGCGAATTAAAGTACTCTCCGGTTGAGAAGATCTGCTTAGCCTTGTTCTACGCCATTAAAAAGTTGAAACACTATTTCGAAGCCTACTCTATTCGGCTCATCTCCCGTGCTGATCCAGTCAAGTTCGTGATGTCGAGACCCGTGCTTTCTGGAAGACTAGCAAAATGGTCCATCATCTTCAACCAGTA
This sequence comes from Lantana camara, assembly GCA_037501455.1. Classification (NCBI taxonomy): domain Eukaryota; kingdom Viridiplantae; phylum Streptophyta; class Magnoliopsida; order Lamiales; family Verbenaceae; genus Lantana; species Lantana camara. The sequence goes on along the minus strand of CM074855.1, from coordinate 18,493,522 downwards.
TGAAATAATGTACGTGCCTCAAAAAGCTGTCAAAGGCCAGGCACTTGCCAATTTCCTTGCGGATCATCCTGTCCCTGCGGAATGGGAATTGTCTGAAGATCTGCCTGATGAAGACGTTCTGTTCACAGAAGCTTTCCCACCATGGACAATGTTCTTTGACGGATCAGCACGAACCGATGGAGCGGGGGCAGGAGTCGTCTTCGTTTCTCCGGAGAGACAAGTTCTGACATACTCAATCGTGCTCGGAGAGCTATGCTCTAATAATGTTGCGGAATATCAAGCCTTGATAATCGGGCTTCAGATGGCTTTGGAAATGGGGATAACAGAAGTGGAGATCTACGGCGACTCTAAACTCGTCATCAACCAGCTTTTGAACACCTACGAAGTCAAGAAGGAAGACCTTGTGCCACTTTCCCAACAAGCTGCAGAGCTGCTCAAACATTTCGAGAGTGTCACTCTAAATCACATTCCCAGGAATGACAACAGGATAGCAGACGCGTTGGCCAACTTAGCTACCACTTTAGCTTTGTCAGAAGGGGAGACAACAAATGTTCCTGTGTGCAACCGATGGATTGTACCGCATGCCACTGAATCAAATCATGAAGGCTCAAATGTCACATCCATCTCAGCTGCCGATGACGAAGATTGGAGGGTACCATTAGTTGACTACCTCAAACATGGGAAGTTGCCTGAAAACGCGCGTCATAAGGCGGAAGTGCGGAGAAGAGCATCAAGCTACGTCCTTTGTAGAGATACATTATATCGACGATCGCTTGAAGGGAATTATCAAAGATGTTTGAACGGTGAGGAAGCTATTGAAGCCATGACCGAAGCTCATTCAGGAGTCTGCGGAGCCCACCAATCCGGTCCAAAGTTGCACTTTCGAATTAAGCGGATGGGCTACTACTGGCCGACAATGGTGAAAGATTGCCTTGAATATGCGAAACGGTGCGAAGCTTGTCAAATACATGCCAACTTCATACACCAACCTCCGGAACCGCTTCATCCTACTGTCGCCTCTTGGCCATTTGATGCATGGGGTTTAGATGTCGTAGGGCCTATAACTCCCAAATCCTCAGCGGGTCACATGTACATTTTGGCGGCCACTGATTACTTCTCCAAATGGGCAGAGGCACTTCCCCTCAAAGAAGTGAAAAAAGAGACAGTGGTCGAATTCATTCGCACCAATCTCATCTTTAGGTACGGCGTGCCGCGATGCATTGTAACTGACAACGGGAAACCGTTCTATAATAAGTTGATGGATAAATTGTGTGCACAATTCGGCTTCAAACAGCATAACTCTTCGATGTACAACGCTGCGGCGAATGGCTTGGCAGAAGCGTTCAATAAGACCCTGTGCAACCTTCTGAAGAAGATAGTCTCGAAGTCAAAGAGGGATTGGCACGAAAAGGTTGGAGAAGCGCTCTGGGCATACAGAACGACACATCGAACGGCCACTCAAGCTACCCCTTATTCGCTCGTGTACGGGGTCGAAGCCGTGCTTCCGCTTGAAAGTCAGATTCCTTCATTGCGCATTGCGATCCAGGAGGGGCTTACTGCTGAAGATAATGCTCGTCTCAGACTCGAAGAATTGGAAGCTTTGGATGAAAATAGATTGGAAGCTCAACAACAACTAGAATGCTACCAAGCTCGCATGACGAGGGCCTTCAACAAAAAGGTGCGCCCTCGAGCATTCCAAGTTGGAGACCTAGTGTTGGCGGTACGAAGACCCATCACCATCACCCAACGCATGGGAAGTAAGTTCTCGTCAAAATGGGATGGCCCTTATGTCGTGAAAGAAGCATACACCAACGGTGCCTACAAGCTGGTGGATAAAGATGGCCTGCGAATCGGTCCCATCAACGGCAAGTTCCTGAAGAGATACTATCCATAAGAAGTTTGCTCCATGACGCACGAGCCTAAACTGCATGTCACTCCTGGCCCGCAAGAGTATAAAATGCGTACGTCGACCACCAATTGTAGTGTATGTGGTTAAACTGCTAATCTACTCCACTGACGATATTTCATGTGGCTAAAATGTAGAAATATTTCACCTCGTCCAGGGTGGCTAAGCTTTGGATACTCCTGGCCCGCACGAGTATAAACTGTGTACGGCACCCCCTCAAAACAGTGTTATGTTTCCCGAACTACGTTATGACTTGATCCTCTTCGCAGGGGTACGTAGGCAGCTTGAAATTTGAAATTCAAGTTCAGTCAAATCTTAAAACAAACCAAAGGTTCCTGTCACCTTCATGTTCATTGGTTATGTTTGAATTTCAAACAAGTTCACGAAATTCTACGTTTGAAACATGCGACAAAAATTCGTAATGTACACCAAGCATGAAGAAAAATGAAATTAAACTACAAGACTCAAAAGAACGGAGTTGAAGAAAAATGCATAATTTTATTCCACCAAAAGAGTTCTTACACATCAAAAGAAAGAACGACGTAGAAAGGAATAAAAAAGTGCTATAACAACTACATGATCAAACAAAAGGATCAAAACGAGCAAAGTCCTGTTGAGATTCTGCAAAGATCTTCTCTGTCTCCTTCAAAGCCTCTACTTCCTTATCAGACGAGGCTCGAATTTCCTCAAGTTGAGAGACTTGTTTTTGTTTTTCGCTCACAGCCTTCTGAAGCACAGGCAAATCTTCTTCAACGGCTCGAAGTGATGAATCGACAAGTTCCTCTCTAGCACGTAACTCAGCTAGTTGTTTCTCTAACTCTTTCCGTTGCATGGCAAGTTGGAGTGCTTCGGTCTTCAAACGGGCCATCTCCTCGGTGCACTTGATTTCCCGACCCTCAACCTCAGAAAGTTCTTGTCTGGCGAGCAAAATCGATTTCCCATGAGCCTCCTGCGTGGGCATCCGGCCGGTTTCCATCTTGATCTTCACATATTTTGAAGCACCATCAAACAGGAACTGCAGCCGACTCTCCAACGATGAGGTATCCATGAAGGCCCGCATCTCCTTGACCGAAGAATCGAAGTCGGGCTTCCTATCTAAAAACTTTTCCGGAGTCGCGCTCACGGCCTTATCTCGTATCTGTCCCCAGAAGTAAGTAAGCATCATCTGTCGAGCATTGAACTTGACGACTTCGAAACTAAATTCTGATACTTCGGCGGGGGGTGGATTCTTAGGTGCTGGCTTAGACTTCTTAGCTGCATTCTCCTCGATGCTGGGTCTCGCAGCTGCAAAATTAAGGAATGTTGTTTTCAACATACAAGCCAAGGAGGGAGAAGGACGAGAAATCGTAATTCTTCTTCAATAAAGTGTTCATACCGCAAATAGGGGGAGTTTCGATCGCAGCTGGCAACTTGAAAAGGCTAACGCCGTTGACCGACTCCGTGCTCCCTTCGGAAACGATGTGGACTCCTTGCTCCAGACTCCCAAGCTGAAAAGCAGAAAATAGGGGAAGGATGGTTAAAACATGACATAAATGAAAAGAAGAAAATGCAAAATAATAGCATTACATATTGTGCTAAGTCTTCTAAGGGCATCGAGGAACTCGGGGCATCCTCAAAAAAGTCTGAATTGACATGAATATCGTCTAAGCCAAAAACCTTTGTTCCTTCATCATGTCGGGGTTGATCACTGGATCCACCGTTCGAGAGGGAGAGTGCTGATATGATCTCGTTTCCTTCTCCGGGGGCAAGGATAGACAAGGGCTTGATGGCTAGGGCATTGTCTGAACGCTGACGCTTCTTGGAAACTGTCTCAGTCGAAGCAATGGTATGGTCAGGATTGAGGGGTGGAGTCTGGGGTGTAGCTTCTTTTTTATGGTCCTTAAAGCTCCCAGTAGAATTCTTTGACGTCTGGCCAAGTTTGACGACGATCTTTGTGTTCTTTCCGGTCGAGGCCTTCCAACACTTTGCCCACCAACCAACGTACGCCTTGGCAGCCAACTGAGAAGATGATGAATCACCCGAAATGGTGAATTTGGCATTTGTCCCAAGTATGGTAGAGGATCTCCAAAGGCGAACTAGCTCGCTCAGCTCACATGTGCGAATCTCCTTTTTCAGCATACCCGGGATGTCCTGGCAGAAACCATGTTGCCGGCTGAATCTGTGAGGGCTATAAGCTTCAACTATGTGGTCGGACCCGCTGCGAAAGGTCAAATAACTGGACCGGAGCGCCACAATGAGATCCTTGAAGGTGCTAGAAATGGTTGAATCGTCTGTCACTGAAGATCGCTCAGGCATGGTTAGAGTCCGAAGCTTGGACGGATTGATCTTCAAAAACAAGTCACGAGCTTCTGCAAGATCAAAGGACAGGGCCATATTCTCTCCTGAATACGATTCCATCTGTGGGCCACGCGGTTCATGTTTTGGAGGAAAGTAGGTGCCAAGGTAGCGTCCCATCCAGCCGTAGAGAAAATGAACGGGAAAGACTGCAGCGGTTTGACTCAAGCTTTTGGAAGTAGAAATGTCTCGCAAACCCCGGTAGATGCTCGTCAGTACAGGAATCGCCAAAGAAAAGCACGTCCCACGAGCCATCATGCTAGAAACCTTGAAAACTGAAGCCCGGATTTTGTTGACTCGGCGGTGGGGGAGTACGAACTTGCACAACCAGCATGCTATGAAAGCGGCAAGATAGGTCTCTGCCCGGGCCTGCTCCTCAACTTCTAACATCAGAAAAGGATCATCAAACTCCTTGGTGCGAGGTGAAGGGGGGACATCAACCTTCCCGGATGGATTGTGAGAAGATTTAGGCCTGGTCTGTCTCTTCCTGGTGGTGCGCAACGGAGGCTCGGCATATCTCAGCGGCCCTCTAAACCAAAACTCTACCCAATCAGAAATGGACACGCCGTCAGAATCCTTGGGAAGCCGGTGGTAAGCCAGAAGTAGGTGTCTGCAGCTTTGAGGTATGGAAGTTGAGTGACCACCGATGCCCAACAAATCTTTGGCGGAAGGAACGGCTTCATCATAGAACTCTCCTCGTATTGGCAATCCACAAAGTCCGCGTACATCCCACAAAGAAATTGAGAGCTCTCCGACAGAAGTATGTAAGCTGTTGGTTGAAGGGCACCACAACTCCAAGAAGGCCTGGAAGACATTTCTGTTGCAAACGTACGTGAAAAGAGAGGCATGAACAGCATTGTGGATCTTGGCTCGATCAAGGGTCTCTGCATAATGGCTTAAGATATCCTCGGTCCATTCCCAATAACCGTCGTGGAAAGAAACTTCGCCAAGTCTGGATGGTGGCATCCTCCATAGGTGGCTGCTATGATTGAGATGATAGTTCGGGAGCTTGAATTCCGTCTGATGGCCATGATGGAGTGGAGACTTCAGCAAAAGGACTCGGGATTCGAAGATGGCACCGGAGTATGGATTTATGGCTTCCATGGCTGTCTCAACGGTCCATTCCGAAAGATGTGAGGCCTTATCGGATGAGCGCGTCTTGGAGTGATGGATGCCTTTGGCCGGTTCGTGGATCGGTAGAGCGGTGCTCTTGACCTTCGAATCATCCCTACGACCCTTGATGATAATGTGCGGGGACGGCTCACGACGATCTTCGATGTCCATGCTAGATGTTCTACCTGAAAAGCTTCGAAGTAATTAAATCACTCAGACAAGTCCAAACAAGGAAAAAAATAAATTAATATATTTATTTAGAGCTGAACAAATAAATGTTCACTAAATTGACTTGTTGCGCCATAAATTGAAAGAGAAGCAGTATTTTGGAGTATGTTCTATCATTTTTAAGTCATTAACTTGATTTTGGGAGGTCCAATTAGATAATCAAGTTACTTTCTCGAAAAAAAAAAAAAAATGAGAAGAGCATTAAGGGATCATGTCGGTCATTATATATTTTCTTTTCTGTCATTGATTGACCGTACGATAAAAGAGGGAGAAACAAACACTCTTCTTTGCCCTTTTACTCCGACTCGATGACTTGAAGAACAACAACTCTTGAAACAACTTCAACTCAAGAATGGTCTCGCCCCTGCAGAAGCAAGCAATTACCATTCAGCTCAAAGAAGAGAAGAAGCTTAGAGGCAGAAAGAAAGAAATAAAAAGATAGAAGTTGTTCATCCTCACCCAGCGGCAGCGTGACAACGCACAAACGAAAGCGGACAAGGGGCTGATCGGTAGTACTCAGTTCATCCTTTCACCTAAAGCAAAGATTTCTTTTTGTGTGGGAGGCGCCAGCGTAAAATATGAAGAAGAAAAGGACTGGCTCCAATCTTATATAAGAAAGAAAAAAAAAAAAATTACGGCAAGATTGGGAATGAGAGAATAACGGAGAAAATCAATCTCCTAATTTGAGCCTTTTAATGTTTTGGACAGAAGCTGAATTCAAAAAAAAAGGGGAAACAAGGCAATGGAAATTTGATTCTTTCAGCCGCGATTTCGTGGGACGAAGTGATAATAGAAGGTAAGCCAATATTATCTTCGTAATTGCCGCGATTGAAGAGAGAAGAAAGGATTGATCATCTCCATCGTATCAGCACACCAGCTCAGTTTGAAAAAATCTTTACCAAAATATCTGTCCGTGTTTGTCCGCAAATGGAAGGGAAGTGTTGACCAGCTGCAAAGCGAGTAAAATTATCCGAATGGGAGCTCAACGGACTTCCTTTGCTGCACTAAAACGAATTAAAAAAAAAATAGGGTAGAGAAATATGGAAACAAAGAAGATTCCTCCGCCGCTACACTTCAATTCGTCTGACATTGCGTGACTGTATTGGAAATGGAATGTGGAAGATGATTTATTTTTTTAATTTGGGCTTAGGTGTAGCCCAAATTTGAAAAAAAAAGGGGAATAAAGAGTGGTTGTGGGCTAATCTTCTGTCTCGGACCACAGTGGCCATAGATTCCCCAATTTAAATTGCTTTGGGCCAAATCATTGTCCACTTTGTTGCTGGCATATAAAAGAAAAAAACAAAGAACAAAGGAATTGGGTAGCCCCCAATCATCAAAATCCACGAAGGCATCAGGAGTTAGCCCATCAAATTAATTGGGTTGCTTTGATTTGGGCTAAAAGAATGTGCCAACAAAATACGAAGCTAAGTGTTGTGCTACGAAATTGCCATGACCCTCAAATCAAAACGGGCCCGACACCAAGAAAATGAAAAGAAATGCGGAGTACTTCAAGCCCGGCCTCGCGAAAGTTCGACGCTCGTTCCGAACCTTGAAGTGGGGGCATCTGTTGACACCGAAAATTCGGAAATAAATTATTAATTGATAGCCCAAATAAATTGGTTATTGATTATTAATTTTATTCTAAGCTCATGGTAAATTTGGGCTTAAATATTTAATTTGGGATAAGAATTATGGACTTATATTCTTATTCATTAAATTAATTAAATGGATTAAAAAATGATCCATTAAAATAAAATAAAGCCCACTTCTTTAAAGTGTGGACTTTAAATTCAGGCCCAAGCCCATGAAGCCCAAGTGAAGAACCGAAGGCTTATAAATAAAGGCTCCAAGGCTACAATTCACATAACCACAAGTCACAAATCACAACACACAAAAAATCATCAAGTTCTCAAGAGCAAAAGACACTCTAGCTCTCAAGTCTTCGAGCTATTGTCACTTGCTACCTCGAAGTGCTGTCCGTGTAAGGAGCCAACACTTTCAAGCAAAGTCAACCAAGTTCTTCATTTGATTCGAGAATAAGCATCAAGCCCTCGAATCCACCATTCGAGAAGAATCAGAGGAATTACAGAGTTGTAACACTTTATTTAAATTAAATCATTAAATTCTTTGTTTTCCCTATTTTCGTATTTCTTGTAATACTTTATTGCAGATTCCAACGAAAATTTGTGTAAACAGTAAGAATTCAAGGCATAAAGTAAAAGACACCAAGTCATAAAAAAGAAATTTTCATTAACGAAAGCAAGGCGTACAAGGATTACAAAATAAGGGCACCATGGCCCATAGAATTCATTTCAAAAGCATAAAAGATACAAAGGAAATTTGTTTGAGGAAGCTCTAAGCAGCAGGGGCAACATCTTCTTCCAAGTTCACCACTTGAGGAACAGGCACGTTTTGAGCGGGTACCACCGGTCCTTGCGCTTGGGGGACTGGTTCATTAGAATCTTGAGCATTGGAAGGAGAAGGAACTAGTGGCTCGGCAGTCTCGACCGGCGGAACGAGGGCATTCTCCATGGCAGAGGCAGAAGCATTCATCTGAGGCGCATTCTCTTGAGAGCCTTCGAGGGCAGTTGCGGCATCATTAGCCCCCTCGTTTTGTCCCGCATGAGGCGTCTCTTCCACCGGATAAGAGGCCATATATTCGTCTTGAAGAAGTTCAACTATAAAGTTGTACTCCGACTCAATCAAGTTACCCTCCAGATCTTCGTTTTTGTCCTCCTCTTCCTCACAACGCTCATTGAATCTCATCCCCATGTCAGAACGCCCATGAGCGGAAGCATCCGCCAAGCCCTTGTGGATCAACTACTCAATAGCTAGATTAAAGGCGTTTAGAGCCTCGTCGAAACAGTGGAGCGAGACCGCAAAGCTAAAAGCTTTGGAATGACAGAACTTAATGATTGCCTCCTTGTTGGCCTTCTCAATGCACTCGGGGAGCTGCGTCATTGCGTCCGCATATTTCTTCTCAGCAGCATTGGACTTGGTGACCCACCCATTCCGGTCATCCATCAGCTTCTTATGGTTTTCCTGGAAGGTATTGTGATCCGAGCGCCATTTCTTACGAGCAGCCTCCGATTTCTTGAAATTCTCCTGGAATTTCTTCATCTCCGCTTCCAGCTTTTTATGTTCAGTCTCGAGGGAGAGGAACTTGGCCTTCTCCACATCTAATTCTTCCTGAATCTAAGCAGGGTCGTTTGCGCGCGCCATCTTTTTATATTTCGCCTTGAGCTCGGAGTAGACGGTCGCACGCATTTGCAGGTTCTTGGCCCTTGGAAGTACTTGTTACATTTGTTAAAATAAAGAAGAAATGCTATGTTTAAAACCCGGACCGGACCGGCCGGTCGGACTGGTTCGACCAGTGATCGGCAGCTTATCCGGTCCGAGTGACCCCTTAAAACCGGTGCTCTCTCGGACCAGTCTAGCCCGCTACGGACCGGTCGAAAACCGGTCAAATAACCAGACCAGACCGGATTACGGGCCAGTTGGCCCGGATTCCTTTTTTTTTTTTCAAAAATTAAAGCCCAAATAATGGTGCAAGCTGGGGTTCGAACCAATGACCCCTACATATCCTAAAACTAGTTGCTCTACTTGCTTGCTTGCAATTCATTTTGTTAATAATATTCTTATTCTTAAATAAAAAGTTCACTACATCTATAGATTAAATTTAAAAAGTGAGGTTTTAGAAAATACTAATTACGACTACAAGTATTATATACGTAGTATTATTAAATAAATTTAAATATAGATAAAATAATGTGAAATATTTTATTTTTTATAATATATATCTATAAAAATATATTTGCATGTGTGTTTTTTCTTTTTGTTTTTTTTATCACGATAAATAGTATAATATTTGTTAATCAATTATTATCTAAATTGTTTTGATATTTATGATTTGAAAATTTATTATTGGATAATGTTATTTGAAAATTGACCGATAGTTGTAAGTGATTTAAAATTATATCTATTTTTTTATATTATTTGACATATTTATTTATTTATTTTTATTAATATTTGTAATATTATATAATATATATAATTAAATATAATTATTACGTAATTATGATGTCACACCGATTCGACCACTGGTCGAACCGGTCGAACCAATAAAACCAGTAACCAGTAACCAGTAAGGCTTCCGGTTCGACGTCCGGTCTTGGTTTTAAAACATAGAAGAACTGTCATACTGAGAGATTTTTGAGGAGGGTAAGGAGATATTGGAAATAAAAGGGAGAAATGAACGAGGACTTACCGAAATAAGGGCGTGGACCATATCCGCAGCCACTCTCTTGGAGTTCTGGGAAAACAGCGGCTGGTGGTCTCCCGTAAATTGCACTCTCTCATAGAACCCTTCGGTGATGGTCCGCGAGGGGGGACGCTCGGACAAAAGGTTGGGGCCCTCATTAGGAAGGCGGGCGAAGTGCCTGCCCCCCATGCGGTCGAAGCTCCATAAACATTCTTCCTTAAAGGAGGAAGTTTCTCCGTCTCCGCACGTCCCCTCGGCCACTTGTTTTCCCTTGCCCGTTATAGGGATAGCATCAGACATCCTCTTCCTTTTCTGGAAGTTTGGGCAACATCTCCTTAGCGCTCCCGGATGACCACATTCGTGGGTGGCCTTGTTGCTTCAGTGGTAGGAGGAGTGGCTCTCCTCGGGGCGGTGGTGTCAGCCGGCCTGGGAATGATCCTTGTTTCAGTGTTGGCCGCTCGATTTTCTCCGTGGTCTCTGGGTTGCTGGGCAGTACTCGAACTTGTCTCTTGATGGCCCCCGCGACCATCACCATGACCAGCCCCTTAGCCCTGAGGGTTCGGCTGGTTGTATTGTTGCTGGTGTTGTTGACGGTTGCGTGCGTTGACAAAATTGGCCACATTGCGCATGTTTCTTCCGGCCATTATGATGTTTGCTCTTGAACAAGAAAAAAAAAGAGACAAGGGTTAAAACTTTTGGCTAAAACTCACAAAGTACAAGTACAATGATGAAGTTAGTAACCCTATCTAGAGTTAGTGCCCTAAAATCTAACCATCTCTCACCAAGTTTCAAGCGGGAGGATTGTCGAGGAAATGAGGGTTATTTATGAGCCCACACAGGAACATAACCTCCTAATCATCAATAAGATCCTTTACCTGTATCAGCCAACCCTCGTCCCTTAGGGCACCCGCCAAATCTTGAGCCCAGTTTTCAGGGAAAGTGGGCTCCAAACGATGCCTCACAAGGGGACCCTCCGCATGCGAGACCCACTCTCGTGGGATCCCAAAATTGTCATCTTGAGGAGCCCTCACAAAAAAGAACTTTTCCTTCCAATCTACTCCATAAGTAGACGAGGGGGAATTGATCAGCTTCATGCCGAACTTCGCTTGAACATAAAAGAAATTGGCCCTCGGAGACGAGCGAGGCGATCTGGCTACTTGGAATAAAGCATTGAAATTGTGCATGGAGGGCTAGTTTTCAGTGCACTTCATGAGGATGATGAAAGTGGTTATGAGCGTCAGGCCATTGGGGACGATCTGCGAGGGACTGAGATTAAGGTCATTGAGTATGCTGGCCATGGGGACAGGGATGGGTGATCTCAAACCCCCAAATGCCACGGAATCCATAAAAACAGCCATCTCTCTGGGTGGGGGGGTTGTTAGCCCGCTCGTGAGGAGCTGGGATCCTCCAGCTGAAGCGCTCGTCCCAGAATATTGGGGCCATCATTGAGGTCATCTCCCCCAAGGTAATAGTGCTTGGAGTCTCCTCGGGGGGCCTCTCAGTGGCCTGCATGCTAGATCCCTTGCCCTTGGTCGATCCTTTGGTTTTCTTGGCCTTATTGGACTTCTTCTTACGCTTGGCCGGTGGTTGTTCTGATGGTCCCGCGGCCTCCTCCTCGAGGGCCGACGGCGGCAGGGCTACAGTTACTGTATGGCGATAAGGGTGAGTTGCGCTCTCTGTTATCGGCAAAATCTCCCCTTGTCTCTCTGCCTCAATCACCATAACCATCTCTTCAAAAAGGTGTTCAACACCCCCTGGATTTGTTTCCTCCATGGCGGAAACCGCCGTGTCTAAATCCTCATCCCTTGGAGAGTTATCAGGGGACGAGCTTTGAGTGGCCATCTCATCCACTTCACGGGTAAATTCCTCAACGTGATCTCCGGCCATGATTTTTAAAGTTCAGAGGAGTTTGTGGGAGGTTCTGAGGATTTGGAAACTTGGGGAAGCTAATGAAGTTTTGGGAAGATTGGTCCTATTACACTAGGGTTAGCAGGAAAATTCTACAGCCCTTATTACTAAGGACTACAGAATTGGGGGGGCAAAATGATGGGGTCAAAATACACTTGGCCCACGTTTTGACATGTGGCGCAACTTTCGTGTGACAAGTGGATTTGCCGGTAACCAAGCACGCTCTCCCAAGCGTCCATGGCACTCAGTAACCAATCCCCCCAACGACACGCGTCACCGTCACTATGAGACGGTGGCCCTCTTTCACCCTCATATCGACAAGCGCGCTCTTCGCCTACCAGGCGCCCTCCAGCGGCTCCAAAGAAGTCCTCCACAAGAGTTGTATCCCCTCGTTGAACTTCCATACAACAGCAGATTAAGGGGACTCATCTTCCCCTCCTTGTACCATCTTAGCTTTGGTCCCCACGCGGATCCACAAGCCTATCAGGCCCTTGGTTAACACGAGCGCGTCAATGGCCCTGGTTACCAACCCAAAACAGCTCTCTACGTGTCTGCGTACCTACCACTGTTGCCCGCACCACCTTTTACACCAGCTTTTGCAGGAGATTCTTCCTAGGTTTCTCCTCATTGCATTAGGGCAGGACCACATGGAGACAAATTACCAAAGGGTCCCTGACCCTCAACTATAAATACTGGACTTCATCTCCTTCTCTGTAAGCGATCACTCATCACTGAAGTTCTTACTTTCTTCATTTTTCACCTCTTTCAGATCATCATCTGACTTGGGCGTCGAAGAGCCAAACTGGGAATCACCCCCAGTTCCCCCAACTTAGCCGTCTGACCTCTGTTTCTTTGGTGTTTGTCCTAGCAGGTTGAACCCTCCATCTTTTCCGGTGGTCATCATTGAGTTTCCCTACCTTAAACAAATTCTAAAGTGATTGGACTCTGTACCCCATATTGAGACCCATCAGATATAATGAATAAAAAAGAAAAAGGTGTAATGAACATATTTAAATCTTAGAGTTCTATTTGTATGTAAAAGGTTCATTTAGAAATATTAATATTTTAATAAGGATATTATTGTCAAAATAAAATTTTAAATAAATTTAAAAAACCGTATAAATAGAAGCAAAATCTAAAAGCTTATGTCATAAGTGCTTATTTTTAGAGTTTGCAAACACTTCCTGGGTCTTTGACAAAAGCCCAATGACCTTAAAGCCTCATACAGTTTGGGCTCAAAATTACATCATTTAGCCATTTGCTGCTCCTCTATTTTTATTTATTTATTTATTTATTGAAAAAAGAGAAGAAACTTTTAGAGAATTGTTAAAAATTGTTTAAATTTAACTTAATATTCTCAAATATATATATATATATTTTCAAGATCGGGGAATTTAAAGTCAACTATAGGGTTCGAATCCTGACTTGGGGTATGGAGCAGCTTTAAATCACCTGGCCAATTATCTCACCTTATAAGGTGCCTACAATTCAGCGAGGGGACTAGTCACTACAGTCCCTGGTCTAAACCAAAAAAACAAATCGATTATAGTAATTAGTTCACTCGCTGAGCTTAGGCATCTCAAAGAGTGAAACATGAGTCAGTAGTTTTAAAGTTGTTTTATACTCAAAATCACGATTTGAATTGGGTTTTTATTTCGATATACTATTTATTATAAGTTTGGGGGTGAGTTGGATTAGTAAGATATAAAATTATTCTTATCGATAATAGTTTTGAACCTAAAAACTCGAATAGAAGATATCTACTTAAGTTGACAAAGCTTCAAATGGCAAATATACAATTAGCAGTTCTTGTCTAATATGGTTCGATTAGGAACATCCACATAAAGTAGAAAATAGATACATTACCATTTCCATATCATAAAATAATTTATTCTTAATTTTGATCCCAATAATTAGTCATTTCTCAATTTACTTCTCACATTGTTGATTTTTTTACCAATTTAACTTCCAAAGGGGAATATTTGAAAACTCCCCATGGGTTTGAAAACTTCATTTTAGCTCCCCATTTTCAAATACATCATTTGGGGATTTAGATACACGATTCTGGGATTTAGATACGTGATTTTTTCCTTGTATTTCAAATACATCATTTGAGGTTTTAGATACGCGATTCTTGAGTTTTAATACATCATTTTTGAAAATAGGGAGCTAAAAGGAATTGGACTTATCATTTGGGGAGTTTTCGGAAATTCCCCGTTCCATCAACTACGAAAGGTAATGTCGCGTGAACGGTGCATGACAGTTAAAACAAGACCAAAAAATAGCATTTTAACCCCTTATAAAATGCTTATTTTCACTCAACCCCCTATTCTAAATTTTTCAAAAATTAACTACACATCGTGTTCTAGAATCATGATAATTTTTACACTAGAATTCTCCCCTTGTACACCAGAAATTGAATGAGTACAGATTCTCGAAGTATCACTAAATGACGATAGTGATGAAGCATGTGGATTGTACATTGTGAAAAAAGTGATCCTGCAGGCCGACCCCCACGTTTTCTCAATAGAATCCAAGAAAACACCCCACATGCCTTGTATATTTTGCACCATAAACGGATTATTTTTATTGCCATTATTAGTTTTTAAATTCATAAAAAGAGAATAATTAATTGTGCATTAATTAACAAAATCGTGATTTTATAGAAAAATAGTCATTTCTCATGTTAAATCACTTTTAACTCGGACATTCCGGCGGAGTCAGGAGTTTAATAGAGGGAGGAGCAATTATTAATCTTGTTTATCATCAAGAATTCGAATTCATTCAAACCGATCAGACTTGACTGACCTCGACTCGACCCTGACTTGTTTAAAGTTGTATGAGAGTACATAATTTCACAAACTTTCTTGTTGATTCCAAGCACCCTTTTGAACTAATGTGATTTAATTCCACAACCCCACAAGACATCACCATCACTTGAGCCAATCTTGTTTGCATGTGAATGTACCTACATGAACACATTAGTTCTCACATATTTGATCATTTTGTAGTGGAAAAATCCTACCTACTATTGATCCTCATGACTCCTTGTACATGGCAAGTATAATTAACAATTACCATATCATAATCCCACAATCCCATCTCAAGAATCATGAAACCAATCACATAAAAAACATCACCTTCACCATGCCCCATTCCACAAGTAAAAACCCTCAAATCTTGCCTCCATCACCACCATGTCTTTCCCTCCAAATCTTGGCATCACAAATTCCTTCATTATTGACTCCAACTCCACCACAATTTTCCAAGAACTCCCATCCCTTCTACCACCACTAGACAAAATCTCATCACCATTCTCAAAAGTTGCCAAGATGAATGGTTACTCGAGGATCAGGAAAACCAGCGCAGAAACCAGGTCCAAATCCATGGATTTTGGCGATCTCCCTTTGCCACACAATACGACAAGATCGGCAGAAAAGATCACGACGGTGGTGAAGGGAGCGATCCCGGAGCATGGACAGGAGGAGGCCAATGGAGAGGTGTTTGGCGTCATTCTTGGAAGAAAATATCCCGTTTCATCCGGCTCTTCAGTGCAGGTAGTGACGGCTGATCAAGAAAATCGTCGATCCTCATTTCAGAGCGCTGTGAAGAGGTCGTTTTCAATCAAGCGCTCGGCTTCGGTTTCGGCTGGGTATTCGAGGATCCACCACCAGTCTGATCTAAATGCAGAAGAGGATGACCAACATGAGAATGGTTTCACCACCCAAAACAGGACAGTGAAGAAAAAAGGTAAGTTCTTGAAGGCTTGTAGGCGTTTATTTGGATTGTAAAGTGTTTCTCCAAGGTATTATCCATTGCACTTCTGTGGAAGGTTTGCTTCTACTTTCCAAGGTTATGAATAACATGAAATATTTCTTTCGGAAATTGTATGTTACTTAGAAAGTATAAATCAAGATTCAGGGGTTATTTGCAGCAAACCGTATCAGTGAAATTTTGAATGTTATGCATCATTTTCGTAATCTATATGCAAGGGGGATCAATGTAATTTTCAAAGATCAACTCAGGGCATGACATTTGAAGTTCTAATGTTCTATACAAAAGCGTCGATTCTTACAGGAATTTCTACGAATTTCTCTTTATCTCTCCGGTAACAATAACCATGGGGCGGGGTTACAGCATCATATTTCAACAAGATGATACAAAGTTCCAAAAAATCCTCATGTGTAAACACTGCTCTACAAAATGTACAATCACAACCTACAAATTAACTCAACCTAATTACACACTCAGTTGCTTTCACTAAAATCAGCATCAATTACGTTTCCGTCTCCGTCTCCATCCGAGGAGGATCCACCGGTCGAAGCCGCTCCTTCAGAAGGAGAAGCAGAAGCAGCAGCACCTGGCTAACTGTACAAAGACTGTCCTAATTGCATAACTTCCTGATTGAGTGCAGACATAGCATCCTTAATGGCTTGAATTGAACCACCAGAAATCGAATCTTTAAGTTGGTTTAATTTGCTTTCGACTTTGTCTTTTACATCTGAAGGGACTTTATCTCCCAGCTATTTCAACTGCTTTTCGGTCTGATACACAACCGACTCTGCTTGGTTTTTGGTGTCGATTGCTTCTCTTTTTTTCCTTGTCCTCCTTCGCGTATGTTTCTGCATCTTTAACCATTCTCTCCACCTAAACATTATGATTACATCCCAAAGGGTTCAGTAAATTGCCAAAAAAAAACCCTCCTATCCATCATATTTTGAGGAAATTGACAAAAGTTATGAAGAAACTTAGATAAAATGTCCACGTGTTAGCAAATTAAAGTGTTCGCAAAACCTTCTTCACGCTTCCTAAACCGCGAATCGCATTGTAACTTGAGGAAACGGAAAGTGCTTATCAAACTTACAATGCTAATCATTCCAAATAGTTTTTTTTTTTTTTTAAAGATAAGAAAATAAGTTATTGGGCTCTGATTAACACATGCAGCAAAACATACCTCATCTTGGGGCAATGTACTGGCACCAGTTATAGTAATGTCCTGTTTCTTCCCTGTTCCTTTGCCCACAGCAGTGACAGAAAGTATGCCATTGGCATCTATGTCGAATTTGACTTCGATTTGTGGGACCCCACGAGGCGCGGGAGGGATTCCATCCAACCGGAAGCTTCCGAAGGATTTGTTATCTTTCACAAATTCTCTTTCACCTTGCAATACATTAATCTCCACACCCGTTTGCCCATCGGCTGCTGTTGAAAAGACCTCTGATTTAGAAGTTGGCAGAGTTGTGTTTCTTGGAATGATTTTTTTCATCACACCGCCCAAAGTTTCCAACCCGAGTGATAATGGTGTTACATCCAAGAGCACGATATCACTGGCATCACCAGCTAAAACACCAGCCTAAAACAAAAATTATGAGTTTGTTACCTTTATAAAGCTAATTAGAGGTGCACAAGCCATTTAACTTCATATTACATTAACCTATACTCTAAAACTACTGTGTCAATACACTAACTTCTAAAATTAGGACATCCATAAAATTTTCACATAATTTTGACTTATAATGTCACTTAATTAAGTGTGATGCTAAAAGAACTGGTGTTATTGCACAGAAGATGCTAGTTGAAGGGGAAGTGTGTGTAAGTTTTTTAACCTAGAAATGGATGTGTGTACCGTTATAGGGGAGAGAACTGCGATTACTGCTAAAAACAAACAAAAAGGTCTGTCACCATCATCAAAATTAAACATGCACTTCAGCAAAAATTGAATTATATATCATTAATTTGTGTTATAATCATTAGAATGGAAGTAATAAGATAGCAATTAAATAAGGGAGGCATGTGTAATTTGAGTTATATATTTTACAGAGGAAGGTTCTGTGATACCATACCTGGACTGCAGCTCCAAGTGCCACGACTTCATCTGGATTAACAGTGGCATTTGGATCTTTTCCAGTCATCTTACTGACAAGATCTTGGACAGCAGGGATGCGAGTCGAACCACCAACAAGAATTATTTCATCTATGTTCTTGATGGAAAGTTTTGCATCTTTCAAAGCAGTTTCAACAGGAGGTTTGAGCCTGAAAACACAAAATTTACTCATTACGATTCATTTCGTGCAAAGATATTTTCCAAGATTGAAACAAGTATAAAATGGACTAATCAAAATACCTGTCTAGTAAGTCAGAGCATAAGTCTTCAAATTTAGCCCTTGTTAACGTTGTGTCAATGTGCTTCGGACCATCTGCAGTAGCAGTGATAAAGGGTAGACTCTACAAAAATTAAGAATATTAGGTTTAGCACTCAACAAAATAGAAAATACTAGTATATTTTACGTTATGACGAACACACAAATACCTTATACTGGTTTGAGTTAAAGAAGATAATTCAATCTTTACCTTCTCAGTGGATTCAGTAAGACGTTGGAGAGCCTGCTTGTCTTTCAGAAGATCGATACCTTCATCGTTCCTGAAGGTTTCAGCGAGCCAATCAACAATCCTCTGTTTTTCATGAAAAACGGCACATGATTATTATCATTATCTTCAAAAGAGAAAACAATTTGATCATGCTAAATAGCTACACACCTTGCCAAAATCATCACCACCCAAATGTGCATCCCCTGATGTTGAAAGCACCTCGAAAACTCCATCTCCCACCTCAAGAACTGCATACATTAGTTAATACAAGGTTTAGAACAACAAAATTGGAACTCATAGTTCAAAATATAAATTATAAAAGAAAAAGGAAATTCCCCCATGAATGATCTATACCTGAAACATCAAATGTACCCCCTCCGATATCAAAAACTAAAATGGTTTCATTATTCTTCTTCTCAAACCCATAAGCCAAAGAAGCAGCTGTAGGTTCATTAATAGTTCGGAGAATGTCCAAGCCAGCTATACGACCAGCGTCTTTTGTTGCAGTTCTTTGAGAGTCATTAAAGTAGGCAGGTACAGTAATAACTGCTTTAGTAACCTAATCATTCAAGAACTTTGAGGCATCATCCACAAGCTTTCTTAAGACCTGTAAGGAAGGAAAAGTTATTCTGCATCACATTATCATTAAAATCACGAAGCTGGTTTCGTGTTGCATATGGCTGTTCATATTTTTTTTCTTCCGATGCAGATATATCGAGCATAAACGGACTGAATTTCATCAAAGAGGCAAGAAACAAGACGCGAGACCAAAAAATCCAATCTTGTCCTCCTTTATTGCTCATCAAAGGAAACAGGGGAAACCAAATTACGAAATTTTCGAACCACAAATCCTTCCCCTTAAATCATATGCCGAAAGCAAGTCGTGCAACACCATAATTTTAAGATCAAGCTATAATTCAGATGGACAACAGCTCTCATATAGAATCATTGGGTCAAACAACCTCATCGGAAGAACAGAACAGAACAGAACAGAGCAATCGATCACTATTCCAACCATCACCAATCACCACGCCAAAATCACTACATATTCAACACTAGAAATCCCAACCATCTCAAAATCAAGAGAAAAGCAGAAACACTAAACGCAATTACAAGAAAAATTACATACCTGAGCAGAGATCTCCTCAGGAGTGAACAATTTCCCAGTGGCAGAGCACTCCAGCTTCACATTCCCATTCTCATCCCTCACAAACCTATACGAAACCTGCTTCGACTCCTCATCAACCTCATTCATCTTCCTCCCAATAAACTTCTTCACCGAGAAAAACGTGTTCTCAGGGTTCACCACCGCCTGCCTCTTCGCGATCTGCCCCACGAGCCTATCCCCAGACTCCGTATACGCCACCGCCGACGGCGTCGTCCTCTGCCCCTCCGCGTTCGTCACGATAGTGGGCTGCCCCCCTTCCATCGCCACCACGGCGGAGTTGGTGGTGCCCAAATCAATTCCCACCACCTTCTCACAAACCACTCTGAAGGGCCTCAAACTCCGGATATCCCCGTCTTTTCTTCCATTAAACGAAAACAAAGGCGTCCTTCTGATCGGCTTCAGACCCAGAAACCGGGCTTTCTTCCCCCGTTGGGTAAAAGGGCAGTGGAGCTGCGCTGCAGTAGCCATGGATTCTGTACAAAACGTATCACAGAAGATTATTTCTTGCGGAGATTTTGCAGGGTGGGAAAGAGCGGGAGAAAGGGTTTATTACGTGGCCAGCATTTTGGAATTTGAGTTGCTTTGAAGCCTTTGATCACCTTTCAATTGGTCGGGCGTCTTTTTTTTTTTCTTTTTTTTTTTTTTTTTTTTTTAGAACAAACGATATTATAAATTATATAAATAAATCGTTAAAGAACAAATAATGCAGTATAAGTCGGAACTCGGAACGACCGAGAATCTTTTGTAAATCGAAACTGTATCTTTTTCAAAAAGTGAATAGATTAAATGTTTTGTTTCACACTTAATATAAACTAGTAAATGCCGCACATTCGTTGCGTGTACAAATAAAAATAATACTATTATTAAATATATTGAAATTAATTTTTATATTGATATATATTCTATAATCAATTTTAATATAATTATTAAATTATGATAAATAAAAAATATAAGATATAAGGAGAAAAAGATAAAAATTATACATTAAAGAAAAAAAAAGAATTGAAGTAGAGTGAGAGAAAAGTGAAATAATGAAGATGTGTTGGAGCCGTAAATAAATAAATAAATAAGAAAATAATTTAAGAGTCCAATGAATGGGGAAGAGATTAAGCAAAAAAACTATTAAAATACGTGGGTAGAATTTATGTCTGAAAAGTAAAGAAAAAAAAAGAGTCCATAAATTCAGGGATAATACGTAAATAAAAAGAAAAGAAAAAATTGAAAAATCAGGGACAGAAAAGGAAAGAGTCCAAGACACCACATTTGCCCCATGACGCTTAATAATATACTATAGATAAAAAAACAATAGGAATTTACGGATCTAATATCTAGTAAAATATTATTTATGCTAAAGTGATTTTCAACTCATACCAAAATTGAGTATAGAAGATATGGGGTGTAATTTGTAAGAGTCAATTTATTGTGGACTGGAAATGAAATAGTGCAAAGTTATGGGATCGAAAGCATAAGAGCAAATTACATTTTTTGCCTCATTGGATTAGATTTTTTACAATTTTATTGTCATGCTTTTAAAATTAGACACATTTAGTTTCATTATTTTCAAAAAGTTGCAATTTTGGTCTCGTCCGTTAAATAATCGATAGAAAATATATTTTTTTACCGTTAAGTGCAATTTGGGGGAAAATTTATTGCCCATTAGGTTATTTTTTGTGGGAGTTTGCTTATTATTACCTCGTTTCAGCACTACATTACCTTAATAAGAGTGATTCAAATCTGATTCAATTAGTAAATATTTGTTCACTAAATGGATTCTAAATTTAAGTTTATTATGATGAAAAATCAAATACATATCCATAATAGATCGGGTTTTTAAATTCTATTTATCTTGAGTTATGATTATTTATAATAGGATATGATAATTAAACTTTGTTTTTAATCACTAAAATAAATTAAAAATCAAATCGAATCTAGATTAAAGTATGGTCATAGACATAGTGAGCGAAGGAAAAAGGAAAATGGGACCATGGCATCTCATAAATTAGCCCAAGTCCAACCCATTTCTAAACACAGGCCCAAAAAAATCCTGGTTGTAACCCATATCATCAAAACATATTCTTGTCAAAACAAAGCTAAAAAATAATATTCTTTGTCAAATTTAGTCGTGTCGTGTCGTGTCGTATTAAATATTCGTATCCGACACTCCTTATATGAAAATTTTAACCGAAATATTGTGTTGTGCCACATTGATATATCCGTATTCGTGTATTATAATATATAATTTCAAAAATCCCCCACTCTTATATTTAAATTTTCATGAAGGACGGACATTGTATATAGCCAATGGTAATTAATGCAAGTGATTAATCTATGAGCATACTTTAATATATTATCATTTTTAATCTAGATTCATGCAGCACCTATGCCTTACACGTGTCCTTTTTACAAATTAAATTCAATTACACACAACCAACAACAGGAAATGATTAATCGGAATATATCAACATTTTTTCAAATGAAAAAGTAAAACAAAGTTAAGCAAAGCAAATATCAAATAGATAATACAATTATACGTGTATACTGGGAACCGTAAAACAGATTGAACCTAAAATTCAATACAATTATACGTGTATAATGGGAATCGTAAAACAGAGTGAACCGAAAATTCAAACGCAATTATTATAATATGAAACGTGTTAAGGTTAACCACGCACTTTAAATTTTAGGATCGTAAGGACGATGAAGACCACCGCTATCTTCCCATATATACCACCAAAAGTCCATAACGCCCACATGCAGAGCCCCCACACCACTCATTTAACAAGAGTTTCCGCCATAAAAAAACACCAGACACTGAAACAGAACGCAATAATCCAGAGATTGATCTTTGACGGCTTGGACTAGGGAGGGGACGGGTCACAGAGAATCACACTAGTAACACCCTAGAAATCAAAACAAAACAGTGAGAGACTATGAAATTAAACGCTGAAAAAAGAGAGAATATATATATATATATATATATATATATATATATATATGTGTGTGTGTGTGTGTGTGTGTGTGTGTGTGTGTGTTTGAGAACCTCCAAGGAATCAAAGCTTGTGGTCTCGCTTGGAGATGTTTTGTATAGGATATGCAAATCATCAGTAGAAGAAGTTAGATATGGCCTATCAGAGCTTGTGAGTGGAAGGGCTGATGTTGGAATGGAAGATGGGAGAACCTGCATTGGGAGTGAGATGACTTGGAAGGTCGAAAACACAGGTGTGAGAGAGTCGGAAGGGATAGCTTGGAAGGTCGGAGACGCAAGTGTGAGAGAGCCGGAAGGGATGGCTTGGAAGGTCGGAGAGTGAGAAGCAGAGAACTGGTACCGAAAAAGCATGTTTTATTATTTTCAAAATGAGAAAGAGGATATCAATGAAGCAATGCGTTATAAAATATAGGTATATATAGGCAGTTGTGTTCGTGTGTCCGACACTCTATGTTGCACGGACACTGACACGATACGACACGGATTTTTTCAAAATTTACGGCTCCGACACGGCTATATTTTATATATAAATAAAAATATTTTATATAAAAATAAAAATATTTTATAAGTATAATCTATGTAACATAAAATATTTATAAAAATATATAATATTAAAAACTAAAATAAGTTTTGTTATTTCAATTTTCTCTCCAAAAAATTCAAAAAATATTAAAAAAAGCTTAAAAAAATGATCAAATTTGCCCTATCGTGTCCGATCCGTGTCGGACACTCCACCTCGCCATGTCCGACACCGTGTCCCAATTTTATTTTTTTTTTCAGACACTCCTTCAGCTGTGTCGGAGGCGTGTCGGAGCCGTGTCCGTGTCCGTGTCCGACACGTGTCGGACACTGCACGGGCCATTTTTTAGGTGTGTCCGTGCTTTAGAGCCGACACTCCTTATATAGAAAATTTTAAAAAATTAATGTCGTCGTATCCGTACCGAGTTATGTTCGTATGGATATATCCGTATTCGTGCATTATAACATATAATTTAACAAATCCCCCACTTTTGTATTTAAATTTTCTTCTTATAAATCATCATGAATTTTCATGAAGGACATACTATAGCCAACGATAATTAATGCAAGTGATTTATCTGTGAGCATACTTTAATATATTATCATTTTTAATCTAGATTCATGCAACACCTATGCCTTACACTTGTCCTTTTTACAAATTAAATTCAATTACACACAACCAACAACAGGAAATGATTAATCGGAACATATCAACTTTTTTTCAAGTGAAAAAGTAAAACAAAGTTAAGCAAAGCAAATATCAAATGGAAAATACAATTCTACGTGTATATTGGGAGCCGTAAAACAGATTGAACCTAAAATTCAATACAATTATACATTTATAATGGGAATCGTAAAACAGAGTGAACCTAAAATTCAAACACAATTATTATAATATGAAACGTGTTAAGGTTAACCACGCACTTTAAATTTCAGGATCGTAAGGACGATGAAGACCACCGCTATCTTCCCATATATACCACGAAAAGTCCATAATGCCACATGTAGAGCCCTCACACCACTCATTTAGCAAGAGTTTCCGCCATAAAAAACCACCAGACACTGAAGCAGAACTCAATAATCCAGATATTGATCTTTGACGGCTTGGACTTGGGAGGGGACGGGTCACAGAGAATCACACTAGTAACACCCTAGAAATAAAAAACAAAACAGTGAGAGACTATGAAATTAAACGCTGAAAAAAAAGAGAATATATATATATATATATATGTGTGTGTTTGAGAACCTTCAAGGAATCAGAGCTTGTGGTCTCGTTTGGAGATGTTTTGTATAGGATATGCAAATCATCAGTAGAAGAAGTTAGATATGGCCTATCGGAGCTTGTGAGTGGAAGGACTAATGTTGGAATGGAATATGGGAGAACCTGCATTGGGTGTGAGATGGGTCGGCAGGTCGGAGACACAGGTGTGAGAGAGTCATAAATGAAGGCTTGGAAGGTCAATGACGCAGGTGTCAGAGAGCCGGAAGGATCGCTTGGAAGGTCGGAGAGTGAGACGCAGAGAACTAGTACCCAAAAAGCATGTTTTCTTATTTTCAAAATGAGAAAGAGGATACCAATGAAGTAATGCGTTATAAAATAGAGGTATATATAGACAGCTGTCTTCGTGTGTCCGACACTCCTTATATAGAAAATTTTAAAAAAATTAATGTCGCCGTATCCGTACCGAGTTATGTTCGTATTGATATATCCGTATTCGTGCATTATAACATATAATTTAAAAAATCCCCCACTTTTATATTTAAATTTTCTTCTTATAAATCATCATTGATTTTCATGAAGGACATAGTATAGCCGACGATAATTAATGCAAGTGATTAATCTATAAGCATACTTTAATATATTATCATTTTTAATCTAGATTCATGCAGCACCTATGCCTTACACGTGTCCTTTTTACAAATTAAATTCAATTACACACAACCAACAACAGGAAATGATTAATCGGAATATATCAACATTTTTTCAAATGAAAAAGTAAAACAAAGTTAAGCAAAGCAAATATCAAATGGATAATACAATTATACGTGTATACTGGGAACCGTAAAACAGATTGAACCTAAAATTCAATACAATTATACGTGTATAATGGGAATCGTAAAACAGAGTGAACCGAAAATTCAAACGCAATTATTATAATATGAAACGTGTTAAGGTTAACCATGCACTTTAAATTTTAGGATCGTAAGGACGATGAAGACCACCGCTATCTTCCCATATATAGCACCAAAAGTCCATAACGCCCACATGCAGAGCCCCCACACCACTCATTTAACAAGAGTTTCCGCCATAAAAAAACACCAGACACTGAAACAGAACGCAATAATCCAGAGATTGATCTTTGACCGCTTGGATTGAGGAGGGGACGGGTCACAAAGAATCACACTAGTAACACCCTAAAAATCAAAACAAAACAGTGAGAGACTATTAAATTAATCGTTGAAAAAAGAGAGAATATATATATATGTGTGTTTGAGAACCTCCCAGGAATCAGAGCTTGTGGTCTCGCTTAGAGATGTTTTGTATAGGATATGCAAATCATCAGTAGAAGAAGTTAGATGTGGCCTATCGGAGCTTGTGAGTGGAAGGGTTGATGTTGGAATGGAAAATGGGAGAACCTGCATTGGGAGTGAGATGGCTTGGAAGGTCAGAGACACGGGTCTTAGAGAGTCGCAAATGATGGCTTGGAAGGTCGAAGACGCAAGTGTGAGAGAGCCAGAAGGGATGGCTTGGAAGATCGGAGAGTGAAACGCAGAGAACTGGTACCCAAAAAGCATGTTTTCTTATTTTCAAAATGAGAAAGAGGATATCAATGAAGTAATGCGTTATAAAATAGAGGTATATATAGGCAGATGTGTTCGTGAGTCCGACACTCCTTATATAGAAAATTTTAAAAAAATTAATGTCACTGTATCCGTACCGAGTTGTGTCCGTATTGATATACCCATATTCGTGCATTGTAACATATAATTTCAAAAATCCCCCACTTTTATATTTTTCTCCTTGTAAATCATCATGAATTTTCATGAAGGATATAGTATAGCCAACGATAATTAATGCAAGTGATTAATCTATGAGCATACTTTAATATATTATCATTTTTAATCTAGATTCATGCAGCACCTATGCCTTACACGTGTCATTTTTACAAATTAAATTCAATTACACACAACCAACATTAGGAAATGATTAATCGGAACATATCAACATTTTTTCAAGTGAAAAAGGAAAAAAAAGTTAAACAAAGCAAATATTAAATGGATAATACAATTATACATGTATACTAGGAACTGTTAATACAATTATACGTGTATACTGGGAACCGTTAAACAGCGTGAACCTGAAATTCAATAAAATTATACGTGTATACTGCGAACCGTAAAACAGAGTGAACCTAAAATTCATACGCAATTATTAAAATATGAAACGTGTTAAGGTTAACCACGCACTTTAAATTTCAGAATCGTAAAGACGATGAAGGCCACCGCTATCTTCCCATATATTCCACCAAAAGTCCATAATTCCCACATGCAAAGCCCCCACACCACCCATTTTGCAAGAGTTTCTACCATAAAAAACCACCAGACACTGAAACAGAACACAATAATCCAGAGATTGATCTTTGACAACTTGGACTTGGAAGGGGACGGGTCACATAGAATCACACTGGTAACACCCTACAACTCAAAACAAAACAGTGAGAGACTGTGAAATTAAAGGGTGAGAAAAGAGAGAATATATATAGATAGATAGATAGATGTTTGAGAAACTCCAAGGAATCAGAGCTTGTACTCTTCCTTGGATATGTTTTGTATGGGATCTGCAAATCATTAATAGAAAATTTTAGGTGTGGCCTATCGGAGCTTGTGAGTGGTAGGGCTGATGTTGGAATGGAAGATGGGAGAACCTGAATTGGGAGTAAGAGAGCCGGAAGAGATGGCTTAGAAGGTCGGAGAGTGAGACGTAGAGAATTAGTACCCAAAAGCAAGTTTTCTGATTTTCAAAATGAGAAAGAGGAGATCAATGAAGTAATACGTTATAGAATAGAGGTATACATAGGCAGCAGTGTTCGTGTGTCCGACACTCTTTATATAAAAAATTTTAAAAAAATTAATGTCGTTGTATTCGTACCGTGTTGTGTCTGTATTGATATATTCGTATCCGTGCATTATAACATATAATTTCAAAAATTCCCCACTTTTATATTTAAATTTTCTTCTTATAAATCATCATTTTTCCATGAAGGACATAATATTGCCAACGGTAATTAATGCATGTATTTAATCTATGAGCATACTTTAATCCATTATCATTTTTATTCTAGATTCATGCAACACCTATATCTTACAGGTGTTCTTTTTACAAATTAAATTCAATTACACACAACCAACTACAACAAATGATTAATCGGAACATATGAACATTTTTTCATGTGAAAAAGTAAAACAGAGTTAATCAAAGCAAATTTCAAATGGATAATACAATTATACGTGTATACTGGAAACTGTTAATACAATTACAAGTGTATACTAGGAACCGTAAAACAGAGTAAACTTAAAATTCAATACAATTATACGTGTATACTGGGAACCATAAAACAATATTGAAACTAAAATTCAAATGCAATTTTTATAATATGAAACGTGTTAAGATTAACCATGCACTTTAAATTTTGGAATCGTAAAGACGATGAAGACCACCGCTATCTTCCCTTATATACCACAAAAAGTCCATAACGCCCACATGAGGAGCCCCCACACCACTCATTTAGCAATAGTTTCCGCTATAAAAAAACTACCAGACACTGAAACAGAACACAATAATCCAGAGATTGATCTTTGACGGCTTGGACTGGGGAGGGAAAGGGTTACAGAGAATCACACTTGTAATACCCTAAAAATCAAAACAAAACAGTGAGAGACTATGAAATTAAACATATATATATATATATATATATATATATATATATATATATATATATATATATATATGTTTGAGAACCTCCATTGAATCAGAGCTTGTGGTCTCGCTTGGACATGTTTTGTATGGGATTTGCAAATCATCAGTTGAAGAAGTTAGATGTGGCCTATCAGAGCTTGTGAGTGGTAGGGCTGATGTTGGAATGGAAGATGGAAGAACCTGCATTGGGAGTGAGAAAGCCGGAAAGGGATGACTTGGAAGGTCGGAGAGTGAGACACAGAGAACTGGTATTTTCAAAATGAGAAAGAGGATATCAATGAAGTAATGCGTTATAAAATAGAGGTATATATAGGCAGATGTGTTCGTGAGTCCGACACTCCTTATATAGAACACTTTAAAAAAAATTAATGTCGTTGTATCCGTACTGAGTTGTGTCCGTATTGATATATCCGTATTCGTGCATTATAACATATAATTTCAAAAATTCCCCACTTTTATATTTAAATTTTATTCTTATAAATCATCATGAATTTTCATACAAGTATTTAATCTATGAGCATACTTTAATCTATTATCATTTTTAATCTAGATTCATGCAGCACCTATGTCTTACACGTGTCCTTTTTACAAATTAAATTCAATTATACACAACCAACAACAACAAATGATTAATCGGAACATATCAACATTTTTTCAAGTGAAAAAAGTAAAACAGTGTTAAGCAAAGCAAATATCAAATGGATAATACAATTATAAGTGTGTACTAGGAACTGTTAATATAATTATACGTGTATACTGGGAACCGTAAAACAGAGTGAACCTAAAATTCAAACCAAGTTAATATAATATGAAATGTGTTAAGGTTAACCACGCACTTTAAATTTCATAATCGTAAAGACGATGAAGACCACCGCTATTTTCACAAATATACCACCAAAAGTCCATAACGCCCACATGCAGAGGCCCCACACCACTCATTTAGCAAGAGTTTCCATCATAAAAAACCACCAGACACTGAAACAGAACACAATAATCCAGAGATTTATCTTTGATGGTTTGGATTGGGGAGGGGATGGGTCACAGAGAATCACACTGGTAACACCCTAGAAATCAAAACAAAACAGTGAGATAAAATTAAAAACTGAGAAAAGAGAGAATATGTGTGTGTGTGTATGTGTGTGTGTGTGTGTGTGTATGTGTTTGAGCACCTCCAAGGAATCAGAGCTTGTGGTCTCGCTTGGAGATGTTTTGTATGGGATCTGCAAATCATTAGTACAAGAAGTTAGATGTGGCCTATCGGAGCTTGTGAGTGGAAGACTGATGTTGGAATGAAAGAAGGGAGAACCTATAATGGGAATGAGAGAGCCGAAAGGGATGACTTGGAAGGTCGGAAACGCAGATGTAAAAGAGGCGGAAGGGATGGCTTTGAAAGTCGAAGAGTGAGACGCGGAAAACTGGTACCCAAAAAGCATATCTTTTTATTTTCAAAATGAGAAAGAGGAGATCAATAAAGTAATGCATTATAGAATAGAGGTATATATAGGCAGCAGTGTTCGTGTGTCTGACACTCCTTATATTGAAAATTTTGAAAAAATTAATATTGTCGTACACGTACCGTGTTATGTCCGTATTGATATATTCGTATTCGTGCATTATAACATATAATTTCAAAAATCTCCCACTTTTATATTTAAATTTTCTTCTTATAAATCATCATGATTTTTCATGCAGGACATAGTATAACCAAAGGTAATTAATGCAAGTATTTAATCTATGAGCATACTTTAATCTATTATCATTTTTAATCTAGATTCATGTAGCACCTATGTCTTACACGTGTCCTTTTTACAAATTAAATTCAATTATACACAACCAATAACAACACTAGGAACCGTAAAACAGAGTGAACCTAAAATTCAATCGAAATTATTATAATATGAAATGTTTTAAGGTTAACCACACACTTTAAATTTCAGAATGGTAAAGACAATGAAGACCACCACTATCTTCCCATATATACCACCAAAAGTCCATAACGCCCACATGCAGAGCCTCCACACCACCCATTTAGCAAGAGTTTCCGTCATAAAAAACCACCAGGCATTGAAACAGAACACAATAATCCAGAGATTGATCTTTGACGACTTGGACTGGGGAGGGGATGGGTCACAGAGAATCACACTGGCAACACCCTAGAAATCAAAACAAAACAGTGAGATAAAATTAAACGCTGAGAAAAGAGAGAATATATATAAATATGTGTGTGTATGTGTGTTTGAGAACCTCCAAGGAATCAGAGCTTGTGATCTCGCTTGGAGATGTTTTGTATGGGATCTGCAAATCATCAGTACAAGATTTAGATATGGCCTATCGGAGCTTGTGAGTGCAAGGGCTAATGCTGGAATGGAAGATGGGAGAACCTACATTAGGAATGACAGAGCCGGAAGGGATGGCTTAGAAGGTCGGAAATGCAGGTGTGAGAGAGCCGGAAGGGATGGCTTGGAAGGTCTGAGGGTGAGACGCCGAGAACTGGTACCCAAAAAGCATGTTTTCTTATTTTCAAAATGAGAAAGAGGAGATCAATGAAGTAATGCTTTATAGAATAGAGGTATAAATAGGCAGCAGTGTTCGTGTGTCCACATTCTTTATATAGAAAACTTTAAAAAAATTAATGTTGCTATATCCGTACCGAGTTGTGTCCGTATTGATATATCCGTATTCGTGCGTTATAACATATAATTTCAAACATCCCCCACTTTTATACTTAAATTTTTTTCTGATAAATCATCATGAATTTCCATGAAGGACATAGTATAGCCAACGGAAATTAATGCAAGTGCTTAATCTATGAGCATACTTTAATATATTATCATTTTTTATCTAGATTCATGCAGTAACTATGCCTTACACGTGTCCTTTTTACAAATTAAATTCAATTACACACAACCAACAACAGCAAATGATTAATCGGAACATATCAACATTTTCTCAAGTAGGCATGCAAACGAGTCGAACCGAACCCAGCTTTGACGTTTTTTCAGGTTTCGAGCTCGGGCCTAAAAAATTAGGCTTGGGTTCGGCTTGCGAGCCTTCGAACCATGGTTGAGGTGGCTCGGGCTTGGCTCGCAGTGAGTTTCGTGCGAGCCGAGCCGAGCCGAGCCACGAGCCATTGACAAAAACCTCAAAACAACTTTATCTTGGCCAGATCTGAACCTTCCCTTTTACATACATCCAAATGAAAATAGGATAAAGAACCAAATCTAATTTTTTCCCTTTAGGCGTATAGCCATCACAAAAGAATAGTAGAAGATACAGATGTAATCAGACAAAAAAACTTGAGGAAATACGTTATATTTTGACACATTCTAAAATTCATGGAAATAAATCAGAAAAAAAAAAAAGAGGGAGAGGAGGAGGTGATGGCTTCGTTGCGGCTGAGAAAGGAGGATGTGGTGGAGGTGCTGGACGGCGAGATCTAGAGGAGGAGGTGGTGTCGGAGGCGCTGGACGGCTAGATCTGAGGAGGAAGTGGTGGTGCCGGCGCCGGCGAAACGGCGAGATCTAGAGGGGGAGGTGGTGCGAGACGGCGAGATCTAGAGGAGGAGGTGGTGTCGACGGCGCGGGACGGCGAGATCTGAGGAGGAGGTGGTGCCGGTGGCGCAGGACGGCGCGAGCTGACGGTTATGTCAAGGTGGTGGAGGGAGGTAGAGATGCGGTGGCCTTGTGAGGCTGATTGCTGAACTCTTGGAATCGGTGGTAAGGTGGTGGCGGAAGGGTGAAAGTGAAAAATCAAAAATGAAGAATGAGATGGCTGGGACGGTGGGTCTTCTTTACATTTTGTTTAGTTAGTATATATATATATATATATATATATATATTATATACATATATGTATATATATATATATATATATATATATGCATATATGTATTTATGCTATATATATATATATATATTTTTTTTTTTTTAACACACACACCCCAAGTGGTCCAAGGGATTCGATCCCGAGACTTTGCCTTCGAGAAAGAACCCTCAAACCACTTGACCAACCCCTGTTGGCATGTATTTATGCTATATAAACGTATATATGTTATATATATATATATATATATATATATATATATATATATATATATATAATATATTTTTTATAATATGTAACATATATGTATATATGTATTTATGCTATATAAACGTATATATGTATATATATAATATTTTTTATTTTATTTTAGATTAGCTCGCGAGCCAGCTCACGAGCCACGAGCTGTGGAACCTGTGGCTCGGGCTTGGCTCGTAGGCTAAACGAACCGAGCCATGGCTCGGCTCGTAAGGACCGAACCCAAGCACGAGCTTTCCTCGAGCCAGCTCGATAAGCTCGCGGGCTGGCTCGTCTCGTTTGCAACCCTATTCTCAAGCGAAAAAGTAAAACAGAGTTGAGCAAAGCAAATATCAAATGGATAATACAATTATAAGTGTTTACTGGGAACTGTTAATACAATTATACGTGTATACTGGGAACCGTAAAATAGAGTGAATCTAAAATTCAAACGCAATTATTATAATATGAAACATGTTAAGGTTAACCACGCACTTTAAATTTCAAAATCGTAAGGACGATGAAGAACATCGCTATCTTCCCATATATACCACCAAAAGTCTATAACGCCCTCGTGCAGAGCCCCCACACCACCTATTTAGCAAGAGTTTCCGCCATAACATCCAACGGCCCATACAACCTATACATTTTTCTCAAGTGACAAACCATTAATTTAGGAATTTTTTTAGACGAACAAATTATAATGCATTTGGACATTAATATTCAAGTTTTTTTTTTTTTCTTAATTAGTGGTGAAATTAATATGGTCAATTCAAGAATAATTTCGTCGGGCCAACAAGAGTTAGTCCAAGTGATTAATGAGTTCATTCTCCAGGGCAAGGTCACGGATTCAAAACATGTTTGAATGTGTGCAAATAATAATAATAATAATAATTTCGCCGGAACTCTATTAGATTGAGTTTAGTTATAGTTTTTCAAATTTAAAAGGATAAGTTGAATGATATTTTCATTAAAAAAAATGTATGAATTATAATTACTCAATCCTATGGGATGTAAAAGTAAAAAATCCTAGAAAATAATTAAGAGTATTTTGATATGATATCTTATGTCATACCACTTGCATATATACATCCCGGTGAAAACCATGAAAAGTTTAACTATGTCCAAACATCCCCTTATTTCATTTAAGAGAAAATTACATTTTTTGTCCCATAGAATATAGACCATAATTTTTTTGGTCCCACACCTTTTTTACAGTCCCACCCGTTTGGTTTTTTGACAAGTTTAGTCCCAAAACTCAAAATTTTCATTTTTAACCCCAGATAGAATTAACTTCCGTTAATGTGACTTTTAGGTGGGTAAAAGGCACGTGAGAGTTGCATTTTGGAAGGAAAAAAATCCCTACTTTCTTATTTATATATTGAAATGAACACAGCAGCTTCAGAAGCTTATTTTCTGACCATTTTTTAGCATTTTTCACTTAAAAAACATTTTTCTCTAATACAAAGAATCTGTTTCCAAATCATCCATACAAATTCAACACATTAAATAACGAAATAAGCCGCAACAAAAAAATAATCTTCAGTGAACAATCTTCACAATTTCTACATAATGCAACCATTCAAATTCATTGTTTTCAGTACATATACAAAAGACAACAAGACAATACGGATATTGTTTTTGCTCATATAATGAGGATACCAGTGAGCAAGCAATTCAACCACCAAGTTATCAACAAAAAACTCATTAGGACATTGTTTTTCATCCTAACTAGTTACAAAAGAGAGATACACATCATTTGAACTCTAACCATCACCTATTTGGAACTACCACCTGCTGCTCCCTCATCAGATTCCATAAAATATTTGTTTCTTGGTGCTTTAAACACACGCTTCCTTACCTGGATAAAAACAATGCATAGTTAGTTAAGCATGATTATGTTCAAATTGTAGTTCATATTGTATTTGTGTAATACTTATAGTCATTTTAGCTTTTGGTTCAAATTGTGTTTGTGTCATGCTTATTCCTTCTTCAGCATTTTGTGTCACAATATCAGGTTGCACTTGATCTCTATTCTCAGCTTGTTCCACCCATTCTTGGATCATTTTCTCAATATGTTCCTCACCATACACCACATCTAAGTCCTTCCTTGATTTGCAGCCGTTTCTGTTGTGATCCTCCACACCACAAAACTTACATGTGACTTTATATGATTGTCTTTTCATCCTCTTACTTTCTTTCTGAGTTTTTCTCCTACTTCTTTGTTCATCTTGATCCATTCTTCTTGCCCGTTTTGGCCGTCCAGGCCTCCTTCCAAAGTTGAGTGGACAGGGTGGGATGTAACCAGTCTTGTCCCACATAGCAGGACCATCCATAGGCAATATTGCTTCTCCATACACAAAACTGAAAGTAGACACAAGGTAGCATTCATGGACATAGTCCTCTGGATCGTGGCCTTGTGTAAAGATGGCATTAATTGCATGTTTACATGGGATTCTAGAGACATCTCATTTTCTGCAAGCACAGGTGTGATCCTCTATATCAACAACATACCTTGTTCTATCCAGAGATCTCACCTCATAATGAGTGTCATCACTTTTTATAGGGACACACTTTCTTGATTTCAATGTGAGCCTCTGAACTTGCTTGTTGATCTTTGGACATAAGAGTCTCCCTTCCCATTTTGTCTCGGCTGTATCCCTCAACTTTTGGTTTCTCTTCATCAAGTACTCTCTTATCCACTCAAGCATTGTCAATATTGGCTTCTCTCTTGCAGCCATGATACATGCATTGAAGGATTCACATACATTATTGAGCAATGAGTCACATTTGGAGAATGTAGAGAAATGTGAAACAGACCACTGGGAGGGATGTTTATCATTGAGCCATTGTACACTTTTAGGATCAAGGTCAGCAAGTTCTTGCATTGCTTCCTCAAATGCTGGGACTGTACTTGCCCTGGCAGCCTTCCAAAATGCAAAGCTTGAATGATAAACCCTTAAATCCAACCTTTTTCATGTTCCCTAACAAGTGTCGGGCACAAAACCTATTTTCCACAAATGGCAACACATTATCATATGCTGGTAGGAGGCCTTTTTGCTTGTCTAATATAAAGGTGTATGTCTCTTCCCTGTCCCTTATCAGGTTCTCTTTTAACAATGACAAGAACCGCTCCCAGGATACCTTGTTCTCCACCCCTACAACAACATATGCAAGAGGAAAAAGGTCATTGTTGGGATCAAACCCAACTGCAGTTAACAAAACCCCACCAAATGGTCCCTTCAAGTGACATCCATCTACACCTATAACTCTCCTACATCCTGCCCAAAATCCTCTCTTCAAGGCCTCAAAACAGATATATATCCTCTGGAATTTACTGAGTTCAACATCCAATACAACAGTTGATCCTGGATTCCTCTCTTTTATTGCATTTGCATAGTCATACAACTTGCTATATTGGTCTCCGTAATCATTTTGTATCATTTCGATAGCCTTTTTTTTAGCCCTGTATGCTTGCACCTCTGACACATTAACCCCAATTCTTGATGTTGCCTCCTCCTTAAAACCTCTGACATCCCTTTTTGGATCAGCTCTAAAGCACTCAATAAATTTTTTTGCCAACCATACTGAATTCACAGTTTTTACATCCCTATTTCTATTGCATCTATGGACAGAGTGATATTCCCTAATTACATAATGTTGCTCCCCAATTTTCTTGACAGCATTGATCCTCCATTCAAACCCAATATCCTTCTTCCTACATCTTGCGTAGATCCTCCTATTATCATTCTTTTCTATTTTCAAGCTCCTTCCAGTCTGAATTGCATGAGAATGAATAGCCTCTCTGAACAAAGTTCTATTAGAATACCTCTGTTCAAGTCTGAAAACAGGATCAAACACGTGATTGTCCACCCAATTTTCATTATCTGTTGAAAAATCACTAGGAAAGTCATTATCACTGCTGTCAGTCATTGAACCACTTTCAGCCTCAGTTGAGGAGTCTGCTTTTCTCTTTAATCCTGCATATTCACCTTCAGGGCCAATATTATTAGTAAATTCATCATCATCATTTACACCCTTCTTCTCCTTTATGTTGGGATCAAAATCAGTGTCATCTGATCCACTGTTGAAATATAATCCAATTTCGCCTTCCCCTTATCAACAATGTTGACATTCTCTATATTTTCAGCAACATGATGATCATTTACATCTCCAATAGTCTGCTCATTTATATTTGCTTCAGTATTAACTTCACCCCCTAAATCACTCCCTGTAGAAATTCATCAGTGTGTAAGCTAAGTATATTTTCAGGATATATAGAAAGATACATAAAGTAGACAAAAGGGTGAGGTCACAAAACATACAAAGGCAAGATAAGGAAGTGAGTAAAATAGTCGGTGGTCCAAACAATGACAAAACCCATGAATAAGCACGCTTTGGGACCACACCCATTGAGTATAGGAGACAAAGACCAAAACCCATGAATAAAAGACACAAACCTTCGCAAACTTTTGACAAAACTTGCCTTTTAGTCCGACATTAACATTATCTTGTAGAAAATTTCACAAACTTTTAACAAATTTCAAAAATCTTATACGTACCATATTCTGGGTCATTCTCTCCCAGTCGTGAGGGCCTTAGCAGCAAACGTACGCTGTCTTTTTTCTCTTGCTCCGTTACCATTGCTACAACGAATTTCCTCAGCCCAACATAAGAGAAGATGAAGGTAGAGAGAGATTGAAGTTGTTGTCGTAGGGTTTGCTTCAAAGTGTTTGATAAAATTAAGTTTGGAGATAAATTTTGATTTTTCTTTATTGAAGTATCACGTGCGCTAACGTGGTTTTGGGCTTTGGGACTAAAATTGTCAAAAAAAAAAAAAAACAAATGGGTGGGACTATTAAAAAAGTATGGATCTATATTATATGGGACCAAAAATGCAATTTTCTCTTCATTTAAATATAGCATGTATAAGATATGGAGTCATGGTTGTGGTTCATTAGTTAATTATATACACTTAATGAAGGAGCTTGACGTCTTAGTCAAAGATGCCGGGCTTAAGCTCATCCAAGTCTCGGATGACGGCACCTTTCCTTTTTTTCTCTGTATTGTGTCTCTTGTTTTTCATTCCTACGATCGAGCTATGGGTGATTTTTTATGTGTGTTTGATTTGATATTTTTCATGTACATGCTTACTTTGGGTTTTAGAATTAATATCACTAAGAATTTTACATTACTTTATGTATACCTCTCTCTGGGCATAATGAAACACAAGTACAGAACATTACTATATTTTTTTGTTATTTGCACTGGAATATGGACATATGAAAGAAAGAAAAATTTGGACAAACTTGATGTGTGTTGCAGAGTACTATTTTTTTAGCGTCACGGTAACATAACAATGAGTTTTTTTGTTAATCATATGATATTTTGGAATATATGTGTGCCTGTTTTGCTTTAATCTAGCTACTTACGTCTTTAAATGTTGTCTCTCTTGAAAAAACCTTAGGCTATGACGTACACGTTCATTAATCTGTCCGGGACCGGGGACGTATTGAAATGTGTCATAGGGACATTTATGTGGCCTGGAATTAAAATAAGGACATATCGTTTAGTCCACATTAACATCATAAATAAATGTATCTTTATGACTTATGACTTTAGCACTTTGTATAGCAACAAAGTGTAAACGGGAGCAATAATCATAGGAACATCTTTTGTACGAATCTTTATTTCTGTTATACATTTTGTATATATTTTAGCTTAGGTCAATTTTTCAAAAACCCTTTTGGCGGTATTTGGTTTTGGTTTCTTGGACTTGTTTTTCTTTATTTACATCACTGTCACTTTTACAAAGCAATTAAGTTACATTTGGTGTCAACTTCTCGTGCAGAAAGGTTTGTCTATGAACAAGCTAAGGTACAGTTGTATTTAATTCATTTGTGAACACGAATTATGTATTTATCTTAGCATGGAGCTGCTAGAGCAGATGTCCAGTCAGTTGCTACATCCTCAAGCGTTTATGGGGTAATCTTATGAAGGTAGAAGCTTCAGATGATGATCTCTCAAGTTCAAATTACATTGCAAAGAAGATAACAATGGTGCTTTTTGTTAATGGCCTGGTAGGTATTTGCTTGCTGATTATACGTAAATGTGGTCCGATCCTCTACATTTTAGTTCTTTATACCTTTATGCTATTTGTAAGTCATTCAGCACATTAGTGTAATCCCAATTACTCTGAATTCATATTTAAATTACGGTTCATATGCTTTATTGCACTTAAGTATTTTGGACATTCTTGAGTTTCTCGGTCTCTCATTTGTTCCTTCATTTCTACTTTCCCCTTTACAGATAGATAGATTGGTGGACCGTGGTGCATTAAAGCAGGCTATTGAAATTGTTTATGCTGTAACTCTGCCCAAGGCCTCCAAATTGCCACCGGAGCAAGTTGATGTGAATGTACACCATCACATTTTCCAGTTACTCTTTTCTATATTCAAGGGGTATCAGCCTAATTTTGAAAGATCAACTCAGGAATGACAATCAAAGTTCTAAAGTTCTATACAAAAGCGTCGATTCGTACAGGAAGTTCTCTTATCTTATCTCCCCGGTAATGATAGCAAACTTAACCACGGGGCAGGATTAGAGGGTCATATTTCAAGAAGATGATACAGAATTCCAAAAATCCTCATGTATAAACACTGCTCTACAAAATGTACAATCACAACCTACAAACTAACTCAACCTTAACTTCACACGCAGTTGCTTTCACTAAAATCAGCATCAATTACGTCTCCGTCTCCATCCGAGGAGGATGCACCGGTCGAAGCAGCTCCTTCAGAAGCGGAGGCAGAAGCAGAAGCACCTGACTGACTGTACAAAGACTGTCCTAATTGCATAACTTCCTGATTGAGTGCAGACATAGCATCCTTAATGGCTTGGGTTGAACCACCAGAAATCGAATCTTTAAGTTGGTTTAATTTGCTTTCAACTTTGTCTTTTACATCTGAAGGGACTTTATCTCCCAGCTATTTTAACTGCTTTTCGGTCTGATACACAACCGACTCTGCTTGGTTCTTGGTGTCGATTGCTTCTCTTTTCTCCTTGTCCTCCTTCGCGTATGTTTCTGCATCTCTCCACCTGCACATTACGATTACATCCCAAAGGGGTTCAGTAAATTTTGGAATACGAGAAAACCAAATTATATAAAATTTTCATTCTTGCTTTGGATATTGCAAAAAACCTCTCCTATACATCATATTTTGAGGAAATTGACAAAAGTTATCAAGAAACTTAGATAAACTGTCCATATGTGTTAGCAAATTAGGGAACCTTCTCCACGCTTTCTAAACCTCGAATCGCATTGTAACTTGAGGAAACGGAAAGTGCTTATCAAACTTACAATGCTAATCATTCTAAATAGTTTTTTTTTTTTTTTTTTTTTTTAAGATGTGAGAATACGTTATTGGGCTCTGATTAGATCTAAACAAATGCTGACACATAACACATGCAGCAAAACATACCTCATCTTGGGGCAATGTGCTGACACCAGTTATAGTAATGTCCTGTTTCTTCCCTGTTCCTTTGTCCACAGCAGTGACAGAAAGTATGCCATTGGCATCTATGTCGAATTTGACTTCGATTTGTGGGACCCCACGAGGCGCGGGAGGGATTCCATTCAACCAGAAGCTTCCTAAGGGTTTGTTATCTTTCACAACCGTTAATCTCCACACTTGTTTGCCCATCGGCTGCTGTTGAAAAGACCTCTGATTGAGATGTTGGCAGGGTTGTGTTTCTTGGAATTATTTTTGTCATCACACCACCCAGAGTTTTTCACAAGCCATCTAACTTCATATTACATTAACCTATACTCTAAAACTACTGTGTCAATACACTAACTTCTAAAATTAGGACATGCATGAACAATTTAAAATTTTCACATAATTTTGACTTATAATGTCATTTAATTAAGTGTGATACTAAAAGAACTGGTGTTATTGCACAGAAGATGCATTTTGAAGGGGAAGTGTATGTAAGTTTTTTAAACTAGAAATGGATGCTTGTACCGTTACAGGGGAGAGAACTGCGATTATTGCTAAAAACAAACAAAAAGGTCTGTCACCATCATCAAAATTAAACATACACTTCAGCAAAAATTGAATTACATATCATTAATTTGTGTTATAATCATTAGAATGGAAGTAATAAGATAGCAATAAATTAAGGGAGGCATGTGTAATTTGAGTTATATATTTTACAGAGGAAGGTTCTGTGATACCATACCTGGACTGCAGCTCCAAGTCCCACCACTTCATCTGGATTAACAGTGACATTTGGATCTTTTCCAGTCATCTTCCTGACAAGATCTTGGACAGCAGGGATGCGAGTCGAACCACCAAAAAGAATTACTTCATCTATGTTCTTGATGGAAAGTTTTGCATCTTTCAAAGCAGTTTCAACAGGAGTTTTGAGTCTGAAAACACAAAATTTACTCGGTATGATTCATTTCGTGCAAAGATATTTTCCAAGATTGAAACAAGTACAAAATGGACTAATCAAAATACCTGTCTAGTAAGTCGGAGCATAAGTCTTCAAATTTAGCCCTTGTTAACTTTGTGTCGATGTGCTTCGGACCATCTGCAGTAGCAGTGATAAAGGGTAAACTGTACAAAATTACAGGAAAAAAAGAAGAGTTAGCACTCAATAAACTAGAAAAATACAATGTTGGATCTTTTATGTGGCGAAAAAGACAAAAATACCTTATACTGATTTGAGTTAGAGAAGATAATTCAAACTTTGCCTTCTCAGCCGATTCAGTAAGCCGTTGGAGAGCCTGCTTGTCTTTCAGAAGATCAATACCTTCATCTTTCCTGAAGGTTTCAGCAAGCCAATCAACCACCCTCTGTTTTTCATGAACAAATGCCACATGATTATTATCATTACTCTCAAAAGCGAAAAGAAATGACAATTTGAACATTTTAAAGAGCTACATACCTTGTCAAAATCATCACCCCCCCAAATGTGTGTCCCCTGATGTTGAAATCACCTCGAAAACTCCATCTCCCACCTCAAGAACTGCATACATTAGTTAACACAATGTTTAGAACAAAGAAAATGGAACTCATAGTATGACAAAATTATAAAAGGAAAAAGAAAAGAGAAAGCAACCCGTGAATCATTTATACCTGAAACATCAAATGTACCACCTCCGAGATCAAAAACTAAAATGGTTTCATTATTCTTCTTCTCAAACCCATAAGCCAAAGAAGCAGCTGTAGGTTCATTAATAATTCGGAGAACGTCCAAGCCAGCTATACGACCAGCGTCTTTCGTTGCAGTTCTTTGAGAGTCATTAACGTAGGCAGGTACAGTAATAACTGCTTTAGTAACCTTATCATTCAAGAACTTTGAGGCATCATCCACAAGCTTCCTTAAGACCTGTAACGAAGGAAAAGTTGTTCTGCATCAATTGTCATTAAAATCATCAAATCAATTTTGTGATACACATATATGTTCGTATTTTTCTTCTGATGTAGAAATATCAAGCACAAACGAACTAAAATTCATCAAAGAAGCCAGAAACAAAACTCAGAGACCAAAAGTTCCAAATCGGAATAACACAATTGTCATATAAGCTCATCGGAATAACGAAACAGAGCAATCTATCACTACTCAAACGATCACCAATCACAATGCTAAAATCACTACATATTAACACTAAAAATCCCAATCATCTCAAAATGAAGAAAATAGCAGAAACACTAAACGCAATTACAAGAAAAAGTACATACCTGAGCAGAGATCTCTTCAGGAGCGAACAATTTCCCAGTAGCAGGGCACTCCAGCTTCACATTCCCATTCTCATCCCTCACAACAACCCTATACGAAACCTGCTTCGACTCCTCATCAACCTCCATTCATCTTCCTCCCAATAAACCTCTTCACCAAGAAAAACGGGTTCTCAATTTCTCATGGTTCACCACTGTGTGTGTAATAAGTTGTAAGATTATTTCCTACGTTTTAATTATTTGGTTGTTACGTTTTTGTAGATATAGGAACGTGTCATAATTAAGAATCTGCTAGGATAGGGGCTTCTTTTCTGTGCGAAACTTATGCTTGCGTGTATATATAGGGGTCCTCTCGTAATGATTTTGTATCCGATCAATAATACAGATTCTCATTTCTAAATACATTTTGTTCATGGTGTCAAGAGCCACAGAGCCTTGATTTTGTTCGCGGAAAATGGCGATTGAAAAGCACTTCGTTACAATGGGAAATCACTCTGTTGCACTCTGCTACAACGGGAAATCGCTTTGTTGCGATTGTTAATGGAGATCCTTTATATCTCCAAGCATAAGATAGTTTAGGTACGCCTCTGGTTACAACACTTTTGAATGGAAACAATTACCTATCGTGGAGTAGATCGATGAAAATTACGCTTGGTGCAAAAGTAAAGTTAGGTTTCATTAATGGACGGTGTGAGAAACCGAATGAAGATTATGATAAGTTTGAGCAATGGCTTAGGGTAGATCTAATGGTCCAATCCTGGATCTTGCACTCGTTTGCCAGTGTATTTGTTGATGCTTTTTTGTGTGCATCATGTGCTAAAGAATTATGGGAGGAATTAGAAACACGTTTCGAGAAATGTAACAGTCCACTCTTATCTTATATCAAATTCAAAGGGAAATCAGTTCAATATCTCAAGGATCGCTGTCAATTGTGCAGTATTTCACTCAGCTTAAGAAACTTTGGGATGAGATGAATTGTTTGAAGCCTTTACCACAGTGTAATTGTGGATCAGTAAAGCAAATTTCAGATTATGAATCATCCACAAAACTGATGCAATTTCTTATGGGATTGAAGGATAGCTATGATAACATACAAAATCAAATTCTGGTGATGGATCCCTTGCCTAGTGTGAACAAAGCGTACTCCATGTGGAAAAGCAGCGAGAGGTACAAACAACTATTGTTGATGCAACTGATAATAGTGCAATGATGGCACGGTTCAAGAAACCAGAGGGATATAATGGAGATCGTTTTAAGGTACAAGGTGGATCTGGCACTTCTGGCTTAAGCAAAACAGGTTTCCAGAAACGTATGGATAAGGTTAATCGCAAGTGCAGCCATTGCAACTATATTGGACATACGGCTGAAACGTGTTTCGAAAGTCACGGTACACCAGATTGGTATAAAGAAATGAAATAAAACAGGGCACGAATGGGGATGAGGAGTTCTGCTAATATGGTTGAATTGACTGGAGAGGGTGTGTCTGGAGTGGAGAAAGAGTTGCAATCCTCTAATCTTAGTTCAAACATTCAAGGATACATCAGAACTAAAGTACAAAAGATGATGCAATCTACTGGAACTTCAAACGTTGTGAATTTAGCTGTCATGGAGGATTTTGCATGTACCTCTCACCATTTAGCTTTGCACACACTTGATTTAACACTACCAAGAACTTGGATTATTGATACATGGGCCTCAAATCACATGTGTTGTGATCTTTTTCTTTTAGATAAAGCAAGGAAACCACAAAGCCACCCCTGTCCACCTTCTAAATGGTGCATCAACCATGGTTGATCAAGTTGATGATGTTACCTTGTCTGAAAAATATTATCCTTACTGATACACTATACATACCATCTTTCAAATACAATTTGCTTTTTGTGAACAAACTAGCAAAGACATCTCTAATTGGATTTGTCTTTTATCCTACTTTTTGCCTTCTGCAGGACCTTAGGACACGACAATTGATGGGAGTTGGAAGAGTACAAGGGAAATTATATGTGACTCATTCAAGCTACTTTGATCCTTCTTTCATAGTTTCTTTTCTACAATATAATCATCATGAGTCATTATCATTTAGTCACCAACAATGTAATAGTTCACATTCGTTCGTAGCCTTTGATTCTACAAAAACTTAGCATAATAGACTTGGGTATGCCCCACTCTCTGTACTCAAACGTTTACCTTTTTTGAATAATACTGAATGTGGTTCTTGTCCTTGTGATATTTGTCCTCTTGCTAAACAACAATGTTTGGCATTTCCCATTAGTTCTTCTGAATCTCATGCATCATTTGACCTGATTCATAAAGATGTTTGGGGTCCGTATCCACCATCCTTTTCGAATGCTTGTTATTTTCTCACAATACTTGATGATTTTACTCATACTACTTAGACCTTTCTTCTCAAACGTAAAAATGATGTATATTCCATCTTTAAACAATTCCTTTCTCATATTCAAACCCAATTCA
Source organism: Lantana camara (assembly GCA_037501455.1). Taxonomy (NCBI): domain Eukaryota; kingdom Viridiplantae; phylum Streptophyta; class Magnoliopsida; order Lamiales; family Verbenaceae; genus Lantana; species Lantana camara. The sequence goes on along the minus strand of CM074855.1, from coordinate 18,449,478 downwards.
ACGCATCTGTAAAGATTCTTCGATCTGAAAACGGAATTGAATTTACCAACATTGGGTTCCAATCTCTTTGCATCATTCATCAACGTTTCACTCCTTACAACCCACAACAAAACGGGCGAGTTGAGCGGAAATACAAATATATAATACAAATTGCCCGTTCTCTGTTATTTCAATCTAAATTACCTATTAAATTCTGGGGGGAATCTATATTGATAGCAACTCATATTCTTAACCGCTTACCAATTCTTCTTCTTAATTCGAAAAGCCCATTTGAAATGCTCTATGGAAAATTCCCAGATTATCCATTATTAAGACATTCGGTTGTTTGTGCTATGTGACAAGTACACTTTCCAAGAAAGATAAATTTGCCCAACGCGCTTTTAAATGTATTTTTTTGGGGTTCTCTCCTAGGTTCAAGGCATACAAAACTTATGAGTTGGACAATCACAAAATTCTTATCTCACATGATGTTGTTTTTCATGAAAATATTTTTCTATACACCACTGATTCTAAGGTTGCCACTCCTCTTCTATTAGTACATGAACTACCTGATTCCTTTCCAGTCCCTAATCTAGAACCAACTCCTATTCCTACTCTTTCCATACATACTCCCTCTCCACCACATTCTGTTACTTCATCTCATGACCTTCATATCATTCGTCACAGTACTCGTTCCAAACGGACACCTACTTGGCTTGATGATTATGTCTCTACAGTCACTCTTGCTACTCAGTCAGCTCCTAGTGGAACTCATCTTAAGGTTTCTACAGGAGAGCCCTACCCGCTCCATCACTATATAGAAACCCCTAGTTCACAATAGATGAAATTTTTTACCAATGTATCAAAAGCGCAGGAAACCTGTTATGTAACGCCCCGAATTTCATTAATCATAATTTTATGTTTATTATAATTTTATAAATTACATTTTATCAAACTTTCATGAAATTTCATGAATTCATTCTAAACTCAGAATTTATTTCATAACTTGAAAATATTTATTACGTAAACAAGTATCGAGAGTGCTTTAATTACGAAATTGTCCCTAAATATTTATTTCTTTAACTTTAGGGACTTGATTGCATAAACTTGTAGGAACTTAATTGATCATATTTCAAAAACCTTACATACTCAATTGCAAGACTTAAACAATTAAGGGATTAAATTGCAAATCTTGGTGTTTCACATATTTCAAAAAGGGTTATCATGTTATATGTATCTCCAAGCTTCTTTGTTCTCATTTCATCCAAGAATTCCCAACAACTTTGCTTCCTTTCATTCTCGGTTCCTTCAAGCAAAAAGGGAAGAGAGATTTCATCCAAGATTCATCAAGTTCTCAAGAAATATTTGAGGTTTTGGAGTATAGTCATCATCATCATCATCATCATCTACTTCCTCCATATTTTATCTTCAAGGTTGGCTTTGCATGAATTGATGATTTTGATCACATTAGTATTGGCTAGGGTTTGAGATGTATATGCTAGATGGATTAATTGTAGATGGGAGCATGACTATGTGATCATATCTTGAGTTATGGCATGATTTAGAGCATGAATTCTTGAGTAATTAGCTTGAATGATCAAAGTGAAGCATGAACTTGAAACCTAGGAATCTTGATGATATTTCATGTCTTACATGTTTAAGTGTTATATTATCACTTTTGGAACACATATGCATCATATTTCCAGAAATTACTAACTTTGTTTATCAAAATTGGAAGTTTGTTGCTTGGTTGAGCACTCCCGTAGCAATCCCCTGTTCTTCTCTGTTTCTTTCCAGTTGCAGAACTGGGAACGACCGTTCCCAGCCTCAAGGCTTTGTGGGAACGGGCCTTCCCACCTTTTTAAATAAAATATTGTTGCTTGGTTGAGCACTCCCGTAGCAATCCCCTGTTCTTCTCTGTTTCTTTCCAGTTGCAGAACTGGGAACGACCGTTCCCAGCCTCAAGGCTTTGTGGGAACGGGCCTTCCCACCTTTTTAAATAAAATAGGCGGCCGAGACTGGGAACGGCCGTTCCCATTTTGGCCTGCGTGCCGGAAGGGCCGTTCCCAGCTTCAGCGTGTTTTAAAATTGGAAAACGTTGGCGCGTTTTGAAGGGTCATGGGAACGACCCTTCCCATTTACAAAGGGAATCCGGAACGGCCGTTCCCGCATGCCTGACAGAACAAAAGTTTATGCATAAAATTGGAATTTTAGCACCATGATCCAATGCATTCTTTAGTCCCAAATTGCTATTATATGATTAATTACATGCTAAAATAAGATGTTTTCATGCTACATTGTACGTTGCATGTCGTCTCGTTGCATTTTCGCCGTTCGTCATATTTGGGCCATTTAGGGTCAAGTCTCATGTATACATGTATCTCTTGCACAGATCGTCTTCTCGTAACGTGGAGCGGGGGCCGTAGGCCGTGTCTCGACTTGCATTTTGTTGGTAAAGGTCAGGTTTAGTTATTAATTATCTAGAACCATATAACCTTTATGTGGATTTCAGCCAAATTACATATACATATATCTTTATAATCGTTTTCCAAGAACAAGGGATTTAATAACTGTCCGTGTATCGTGTTACAAGTCGTGTCCCTTGAGAGTAAATCATGTTTCTTGAAACTAATCGTGTTCATGACAAGCAAACCGTGTATCGTGTTATCGTGATTGCACCGTGATCGTGTTTGGCGAATTATCGTGTATCGTGTTTATGGGTCCGAGGGTGAGTGTTTGAGCCAACCGGGAAAGCATATGGCTGACGGGTAACTCACACACCTCTCTCACACCGTGGGGATGCCCCCTGAATCCACCAGGAGGTTTGGTGGAGGAAGGAGTCCCGTACGTGGGAGTCATGCTCCCGACGTACGTCGTGTTATCGTGGGTGGTTCGGGCTTTGCAAACCCACCACCAATGGTGAAGGATGGATTTCGTGTTATTGATCGTGTGCACTATAATGACTTGTATGATAATTTAATTAAATGAAAGTGTAATCCTTGTTCACTGTCGAGGTTGGTTGGAGATCGTGCACGCCCCTCGCCAGGGCCACTGATGGTTATAATAAACATGATTAACATGTTAAACTTGATAGTTGTAATCTCGGGCGAATCCTTGATATTCTTGCACATATACCATCGTTAGTATTCTTCTAGTTACAAAACCTTACCCGAGGTTATAACTTGCATGCTACTTGTGTTTATATATATATTTCCCCTCACTCGGTCTTCACAGACTGACGCCTCCACCTTTCAGGTTCTGTTCGTGGCGTGCTAGGCGGGAGTCGTGTCGTGTCATTCGTCCAGCTGAGTCTAGCATGGCATTACCACTTATGTATTAGCATATTGGAGTATCATGTTAGTAGTTTTGAGCACTTATATATGTGAATATTGTGTAGAAGATGATAATGTATTGATATGATGAAACGATATTACTATGCTTCCGCTTTTGAGTTTCATGTATTGGACTTATCTTGCATTTGTGGGTCTAGTCCCGCCTAGCTAGCGTGTTCTTTTGTTAACTTGTCACCCGTTCGCTATAGGTTAGTTCATGTACGGATTCCCCGTTTCGTATGTGGATCGGCCTATAGTGAGGGGGTGTGACATCCTCTACGTGCAAGGGGTGCTACATGTTAGCTATAAACAAGGGTGTTCAAATCCTAAGTGGGTGGAGGCAATGAAGGCTGAATTGTGCGCACTTGAGGATAATAATACTTGGATATTTGCTGATCTTTCCCTGGAAAATGTCCCATTGGGTCAAAATGGGTCTGTAAGATTAAATATCTCCCGAATGGCACCATGGAACGGTATAAAGTGGGCCTAGTGGCTAAAGGATACAATCAAATTGAAGGGGTGGACTATGTTGATTCTTTCTCTCCAATTGCGAAACTAGTTACCGTTTGTCTTCTTCTTATTTATGCAACAACAAATTCTTGGGTTATTCATCAATTGGACATTAATAACGTCTTTTTACATGAATTCTTGCATGAGGAAGTCTGTATGTTACTCTGGAAGGTTACGGTACTACTCCCGCCGGTAAGGTTTGTAAACTTGTAAAGTCTTTGTACGGGTTCAAGCAAGCATCTCATGAATGGAATGTTGAATTTACCTCCAAATTGATTGCCTATAGTTTTATTCCGTCCGAGAATGATCATTGTCTGTTTGTTAAGAATTCGGAGGATGGTGCGTTGGCTCTTTTGGTTTATGTCGAAGACGTTATTATTACTGGGACTCACGAGGTGGATATTCTTACTGTCGAACAATTTTTGCACCTACTATCAAGGATATGGGGAATGCAAAGTATTTTCTTGGCTCGGAAATTACTCTCTCTTTTTTTAGGACTTCCATCACGCAAAGAAAGTATATTTTAGACATCCTTCTTGATAATGGACTCCCTGACGCCAAGCCCGCGTTCACTCCTTTACCAAAGGGCCACAAGTTGGTCCTTGATGATGGTCCTGTCTTTAATGAGTCTGATAAGGACCGTCGCTTAGTCGATCGATTGCTTTACCTCAACCTTGCTCGTCCTGATTTGAGTATTATTACACAACAATTAACTCAGTTTATGCATCGCCCTTGTCTTTCTCATTGGAACGATGTTATCCACATACTTCACTATCTCAAACACACCTCTTCTCAAGGGCTATTTTTTTCTTCCACTTTCGATTTGCAGCTCCGTGCATATTGTGATGCAGACTGGGCTGCTTGCAGCGATACTCGTCGTTCCATTACAAGTTTTTACATCTTTCTCGGCTCATCATTTATTTCCTAGAAATCCAAGAAACAAGCCACTGTCTCTCGATCTACATCTGAGGCAGAGAATCGTAGAATGGCCTCGACGGTTTGCAAACTGAAATGGATCTCTTTTCTGCTACAAGATCTCAGTATTTCTATCCACACACCTATTCCACTCCACTGTGATAATCAGGCTGCTTTGCATATTATTTCGAATCCGATTTTCCATAAGCAAACAAAGCACATCGACATTGATTGTCACCTTGTTCGCCATGAGCTCAAGAAAGGCTTCATCACTCTTCTCCATCGTACCTCTCGCAAACAGCTTGCGACTTTTTCTACAAAGTTGCTGGCGCTTTCTCAATTTTCTGTGTTGTTGTCCAAGTTGAATCTTGTAGCGCCCAGAGTGGTGGGCCACCACATCCCCCGCACCTAGACCCGAACCCACATATGAAATGGAAGTCTATACATGAGCCTAAGTCTAAGCGAACAGGGACCTACACTTTGTCGATTTAAAACTCACACTTGCTGAACTTAGCATAGAGCTTATGTCCGCTTAGTGTCTCCAAGACGATTCGAAGATGTTGTGCATGCTCAGCGAATCTCGAATACACCAAGATGTCGTTTATAAAGATCACCATGAACTTGTCAAGAAACGGCCTGAACACTCGGTGCATCATGTCCATAAACACATCAGGGGCATTTGTCAACCTAAATGGCATCACAACGAAGTCAAAATGCCCATATCGAGTGTTAAACCCGGTCTTTAGTATATTCTCCACCTTGATACGCAGCTGATAATAACCCTGCCTCGAATCTAACTTGGAGTAAACTTTAGAACCCTACAGAAGATCGAACAACTCCTCAATATGAAGCAAAGGATATTTATTCTTCACGGTCATCCGGTTCGGCTCACAGTAATAAATGCACATCCAGAACGTTCCATCTTTCTTCTTTACAAACAAAATGGGAGCACTCTATGGAGAAGTGCTCGAACGGATGTACCCGCAAGCTAGAAGCTCATCAAGCTGCGACTACAACTCCTTAAGTTCAGCAGGTCCCATCCTATAGGGAGTCTTCGAAAATGGATCTGCTCCAGGATGAAGGTCTACTATAAACTCGATATCCCTATCGGGGCGGTAGAGAACCCAAATTTTCAGGGAAAACATCGGCATACTCTTGTACAACCTCCGTCTCTTCAAGTTTGGCCTGATCCTTCGGTTTATTCAAAAGGTAGACCACAAAACCTGTTGCACCATCCCGGACCATCTTACTAGCCTCAACAAAGGAAATAAAAGGGCTCGACTTCAACCTTTTGCCCGTAAACACCACTGAACCCAAAGAAACCTTCTTCTCGTGGAAATCCATCATTGCTCGATGCTCGTACAACCAATCCATACCAAGGATTGCCCCATACCTCTGCATCGGTATCTCGATCAACTCAGCAAGAAAAACTCGGCCCTCAAAGCTCACCGAACACTCCCGGTACATCAAACATATCATAAGTTTCATAATACAAATCCATAATCATATACATATCCCAAAGTATTCAAAAGATGCAACAAAATGGATGCAGACTCGGCCTAAACGAACTATTACGACTCGACGACGTACTTCCCCGCCTAGCTCGAGCAAACTTGCAACTAAAGGTGGAAAAGAGAGGGGTCAGTCTTAACTCGACTGAGTGAGGGGGCTAACGCATAGCCACACACATATAAGTATAGAGCAAATCACAAATAAACGAGATGGTCATGAATCAACGCTAGGGTTTTATATACCAAATCATTTTAAAAGGATAACATATATAATACGTAAAAGAAAGCCTAACTCGATTCATAATCCATCGAAACAAAAACATAAACAAATGTCCGGTGAGTACGGACCTCTACCAACACCCCTCATAATATAGCATAAAAACCGAAATCATAAATACAAATCTAACAGAACAACCTTGGTGTTCCGGGAATCATACCCTCTCCACCTACATTACCAATACACACAGGGTAGCTAACCCGCATTGTGCCTTCCCCGGTTATCCACTGAGGGCACAAAGTACCACACCTACTCAACCTCCACGAGTCGCGCGTAAATACTTCAAATAGGAACTATACACAGGCTAAAACCGATGGCCCTTGCCGTCCCGGGTATCCTTACCCATAATTCCCGAGGCACAATATACCAATTCTTACCAAATTCCTATGTTTCAGGTCTTACCTTGCTCGTACCATAACATAAACGTACAAAAGAGTTCAAATCACAAGCTTACGTATGCTCATACTTATACCATTTTCATAAATTGAACACGTATTCATAAGATCATAATCATATCTTAAACACACGTATTTAACTATATATAATCTCATGCGGTGTGAGAAATCAACATATAATAGGCCATAGATCGTTTAACTAATAGAAACAAAACTAAACTTCACCTTATAACAAAAGTAGAAGGGAACGGAGACCAAAACGAGCAAACCGACACCTATACCTCGGGTTCGGTGACGTCCGGAAGTAGCTCTGTAATAAAATAACATAATACCTAAGACTTAGACTCGATTATGTACCAATTAGACATCCGACGATGCTCCTGAATGCAATGTATGCATATGAAGTGCAAGAAGGTACCACTTAAAGCGTTCAAGTTCATATCACGTAAAACTCGTATCAAATCAATTCATAAAATTAAACAAGACATTTAACATATAATAAAACATGTTTACATTGCTTATAAATAAAAAACAAACAATTAAGAGACATAGGAAAGCAATTAAAGAAACACGAAAACCATGCATGCAAAATTGAAGTATTTAAGATCATATTATATAAAAACTAAATCAAATAATTCCATAAATATATATATATATATATATATATATATATATATATAATCAACAGCTTTACGATGAGAAACAACCAAAACATATGCATGGGATTAAAAAAAAAAAGATGCAGCAAGTATGCATGCAAACACCCATGTACGGCCGCGCCCCAAACTCAGCACAAAAATGGCTCGGCCGCTCCACAATTGCAGAATGCTCACTGGAAGAGTTGCGCGGCCGCGATACCATTCCTTCACAAGAATGGCACGGTCGTGACACAAATTAAGAAAAGCTACTGGAATAGTTGCGCGGCCACGACATGAAATTAGTTCAATTTGCTACGCGGCCGCGCCGCTGCTTCTACACAACGAATATGCAGCAATAGCAGTTGTACGTACGGGGAGACGGGGCATTTTTCCCCACCTTCAACTTGAGGGCATGCTGTAAGAAGTTTTAAGATTATTTCATAAATTTTATTATTTGGTTGTTACGTTTTTGTAGATATATGAATGTGTTTTATATAGTTTTCATAATTAAGAGTTTGCTAGGATAGGGGTTTCTTTTCTGTGCAAGACTTACGCTTGCATGTATAGAAAAGTTTGTATATATGGAGACCCTCTTGTAATGGTTTTGTATCAGATCAATAATACAGATTCTCATATCTAAATACATTTTGTTCACACCGCCTGCCTCTTCGCAATTTTTCCCACAAGCCTGTCCCCGGACTTCGTATATGCCACCACCGACGGCATCGTCCTCTGCCCCTCAACGTTCGTCATAATAGTGGGTTGCCCCCCCTCCCATCGCCGCCACGGCGGAGTTAGTGGTTCACAAATCAATTCCGAACACCTTCTCACAAACCACTCTCAAAGGCCTCAAACTCCGGTGATCCCCGCCTTTTCTTCGATTAAAAAAAATCAAAGGCACAGTAGGATTTCTTTCCCCGTCAGGTAAAAGGGCAATAGAGTTATGCTGCAGTAGCCATGGATTCTGTACAAAACGTATCACAGAAGATTATTTTTGCGGGGATTTTGCAGGGGTGGGAAAGAGCGGGAGAAAGGGTTTATTACGTGGTCAACATTTTGGAATTTAGTTGCTTTGATCCCTTTTGGTCGGGCATCTTTTTTTATTTTTTTAAAGAGCAAACGATATTATAAATTATATAGATAAATCATCAAGTAAAAATGATGCAATATAAGTCGGAACAAAGGAAAATCTTATATAAATCGAGATTGCATCTTCTTCACAAAGCGAATAGGCTAAATATTTAGTTTCACGCTGAATATAAATAAAATAATAAAAATCTAAGAATCTAATATCTAGTAAAATATCAATTATGTTAAAGTGATTTTCAACTCCTATCAAAATTGAGTATAGAAGATATGAGATGTAATATGTAAGAGTCAATTTATTGTGGACCGGAAATGAAATAGTGAAAAGTTACGGGATCGAAAGCATAATTAACTCTCGTTTTGGGCTAATGTTTCCATCTTGAAGGTTCTTTCAAAGATATATAAATTAAACAACTGGTTGAATAGTAACATAAAACCCGATTGTCTCAAACTCACTCAATTACTATTCTTTTTAAATTTTTCATAAATTACACAATTAGCGTAAAATACACTCTCTTATTGTACTAATTTGATTCAATTAAATTTCCTCATATAGACACAGTAGGATCATCTACTAGCATGAAATAGTCATTCATATGTTTTAAGATTTGACAGCTTTGAATATGTGCAAATGCTTTACGATAATAAAGAGTTCGTACTCGTTGATTTGGATTCAATTAGTAAATATTTACTTCAGTAATTGGATTCTTAATTGAAGTTTATTATGATGAAAAATCAAATACATATCCACAATAACTCGAGTTTTTAAATTCTATTTATCTTGACTTAGGGATATTTTATAGTAGGACATGATAGATTAGAGTTTGTATTCAATCGATAAAATTAAAAAAAAAATAAAAATCTAATAGAATGTAGACTAAAAAGTATGGTGATAAACTCATATTGAGCCCAAAGGAAAAGGAAAATGGGGCTATAAATTAGCCCAGGCCCAAGTCCAAGTCCGGTCCATTTATAAATACAGGCCCAAAACAACCCATATCAATATTTTTAAATGAGCGTAATTATTCTATTATCAATTTTAAACTAGATACATTACACGTGTACTTTTTGGCAAATTAAATTCACAGCAAATGATCAATCGGATTGAAAAAAGTAAAACAGAGTTGGATATTACAATTATACGTGAATAATGGGAGAAGTTGATACAATTATACGTGTGTGTATATACTGGAGGAACGTGTGTACCTAAAATTCAAAATTCAATACAAACGAAGATATATTGGTTTGGCTTAACCCTAAAACAACGCAATTACTATTATAATATGAATATGAATATGAGTTAACCACGGACTTAATTTGAGAATGGAAATATGAGTTAACCTCGGACTTTGAATTTGAGAATGGTAAGCACGATGAACATGACAACAATTTTCCCACCTAAACCACCAAAGCTCCACAGCGCGAACAGGCCAAGGCCACAGACCAGCCATTTAGCAACTGTTTCGGCCATAAAAAATCACCAAAGAGTGATGCAGAATAGAATAAACCAGATATTGACATTTGACGGCTTCTTGGACTGGGGAGGGGTGGCGTCACAGAGAATCAGAGCCTAGAAAATCAAAACAAAGTGAAATTAAAGGAATTAGAGCTTGGAGATGGGATCTGCAACCAAAATCATCATCAGAGAAGAAGAATAGACACAAAGCATCAAAATCTTTATCATCAGTGAAGAAGAAGAAGAATAGACAGCAAACATCAAAATCGAAATCATCATCAATCAGAGAAGAAGAACAAAAAACATCAAAATGAGAGAGAAGAAGAAGAGCATCTTACCGATAACAGTAGGAACATCAACTAACATGAAATAGTCATATATATGTTTTAAGATTTGACCGCATTGAATATGTGCAAATGCTTTAAGATAATAAAGAGTTCGTACTCGTTGATTTGGATTCAATTAGTAAATATTTACTTCACTAATTGGAATCTTAATTGAAGTTTATTATGATGAAAAATCAAATACATATCCACAATAGAACGGGTTTTTTAATTCTATTTATCTTGACTTAGGGATATTTTATAGTAGGACAAGATAGATTAGAGTTTGTATTTAATCAATAAAATTAAAAAAAATAAAAATCAAATAGAATGTAGATTAAAAAGTATGGTGATAGACTCATAGTGAGCCCAAGGAAAAAGGAAAATGGGGCTATAAATTAGCCCAGGCCCAAGTCCAAGTCCAGCCCATTTATAAATACAGGCCCAAAACAACCCATATCAGCATTTTTAAATGAGCGTAATTATTCTATTATCAATTTTAAACTAGATTCATTACACGTGTACTTTTTGACAAATTAAATTCGCAACAAAGGATCTATCGTATTGAAAAAAGTAAAACAGAGTTAGATATTACAATTATACGTGAGTAATGGGAGAAGTTGATACAATTATACGTGTGTGTATACTGGAGGAACGTACGTACCTAAAATTCAAAATTCAATACAAACAGAGATACACTGGTTTGGTTTAACCCAAAAACAATGTAATTATTATTATAATATGAATATGAATATGAGTTAACCACGGACTTTGAATTTGAGAATGGCAAGCACGATGAACACGACTGCAATTTTCCCACCTAAACCTCCAAAGCTCCACAGCGCGAACAGACCAAGTCCACAGACCAGCCATTTAGCAACTGTATCGGCCATAAAAAAAACCGCCATAGAGTGATGCAGAACAGAATAAACCAGATATTGACATTTGACGGTGGCTTGGACTGGGGAGGGGTGGCGTCACAAAGAATCATAGCCTAGAAAATCAAAACAAAGTGAAATTAAAGGAATCAGAGCTTGGAGATGGGATCTGCAACCAAAATCATCATCAGAGAAGAAGAATAGACACCAAGCATCAAAATCATCATCATCAGAGAAGAAGAAGAAGAAGAAGAAGAAGAAGAATAGACAACAAACATCAAAATCAAAATCATCATCCATCAGAGAAGAAGAACAAAAAACATCAAAATCAGAGAGAAGAAGAACAACATCTTACCGATAACAGTAGGATCATCTACTAACATGAAATAGTCATACATATGTTCTAAGATTTGACAGCATTGAATATGTGCAAATTCTTAAAGATAATAAAGAGTTCGTACTCGTTGATTTGGATTCAATTAGTAAATATTTACTTCAGTAATTGGATTCTTAATTGAAGTTTATTATGATGAAAAATCAAATACATATCCACAATAACTCGAGTTTTTAAATTCTATTTATCTTGACTTAGGGATATTTTATAGTAGGACATGATAGATTAGAGTTTGTATTCAATCGATAAAATTAAAAAAAATAAAAATCAAATAGAATGTAGACTAAAAAGTATGGTGATAAACTCATATTGAGCCCAAAGGAAAAGGAAAATGGGGCTGTAAATTAGCCCAGGCCCAAGTCCAAGTCCAGCCCATTTATAAATACAGGCCCAAAACAACCCATATCAACATTTTTAAATGAGCATAATTATTCTATTATCAATTTTAAACTAGATTCATTACACGTGTACTTTTTGACAAATTAAATTCACAGCAAATGATCTATCGGATTGAAAAAAGTGAAACAGAGTTAGATATTACAATTATACGTGACTAATGGGAGAAGTTGATGCAATTATATGTGTGTGTATACTGGAGGAACGTATGTACCTAAAATTCAAAATTCAATACAAACAGAGATACACTGGTTTGGTTTAACCCAAAAACAATGTAATTATTATTATAATATGAATATGAATATGAGTTAACCACGGACTTTGAATTTGAGAATGGCAAGCACGATGAACACGACTGCAATTTTCCCACCTAAACCCCCAAAGCTCCACAACGCGAACAGACCGAGTCCACAGACCAGCCATTTAGCAACTGTATCGGCCATAAAAAAAACCACCATAGAGTGACGCAGAACAGAATAAACCAGATATTGACATTTGACGGTGGCTTGGACTGGGGAGGGGTGGCGTCACAAAGAATCAGAGCCTAGAAAATCAAAACAAAGTGAAATTAAAGGAATTAGATCTTGGAGATGGGATCTGCAACCAAAATCATCATCAGAGAAGAAGAATAGACACCAAGCATCAAAATCATCATCATCAGAGAAGAAGAAGAAGAAGAAGAATAGACAACAAACATCAAAATCAAAATCATCATCCATCAGAGAAGAAGAACAAAAAACATCAGAATCAGAGAGAAGAAGAACAACATCTTACCGATAACAGTAGGATCATCTACTAACATGAAATAGTCATACATATGTTCTAAGATTTGACAACATTGAATATGTGTAAATGCTTAAAGATAATAAAGAGTTCGTACTCGTTGATTTGGATTCAATTAGTAAATATTTACTTCAGTAATTGGATTCTTAATTGAAGTTTATTATGATGAAAAATCAAATACATATCCACAATAACTCGAGTTTTTAAATTCTATTTATCTTGACTTAGGGATATTTTATAGTAGGACATGATAGATTAGAGTTTGTATTCAATCGATAAAATTAAAAAAAATAAAAATCAAATAGAATGTAGACTAAAAAGTATGGTGATAAACTCATATTGAGCCCAAAGGAAAAGGAAAATGGGGCTGTAAATTAGCCCAGGCCCAAGTCCAAGTCCGGTCCATTTATAAATACAGGCCCAAAACAACCCATTTCAATATTTTTAAATGAGCGTAATTATTCTATTATCAATTTTAAACTAGATACATTACACGTGTACTTTTTGACAAATTAAATTCACAGCAAATGATCAATCGGATTGAAAAAAGTAAAACATAGTTGGATATTACAATTATACGTGAATAATGGGAGAAGTTGATACAATTATACGTGTGTGTATATACTGGAGGAACGTGTGTACCTAAAATTCAAAATTCAATACAAACGGAGATATACTGGTTTGGTTTAACCCTAAAACAACGCAATTACTATTATAATATGAATATGAATATGAGTTAACCACTGACTTAATTTGAGAATGGAAATATGAGTTAACCTCGGACTTTTAATTTGAGAATGGCAAGCACAATGAACACAACTGCAATTTTCCCACCTAAACCACCAAAGCTCCACAGCGCGAACAGGCCAAGGCCACAGACCAGCCATTTAGCAACTGTTTCGGCCATAAAAAACCACCAAAGAGTGACATAGAACAGAATAAACCAGATATTGACATTTGACGACTTCTTGGACTGGGGAGGGGTGGCGTCACAGAGAATCAGAGCCTAGAAAATCAAAACAAAGTGAAATTAAAGGAATTAGAGCTTGGAGATGGGATCTGCAACCAAAATCATCATCAGAGAAGAAGAATAGACACCAAGCATCAAAATCATCATCATCAGAGAAGAAGAAGAAGAATAGACACCAAACATCAAAATCAAAATCATCATCCATCAGAGAAGAAGAACAAAAAACATCAAAATCAGAGAGAAGAAGAACAACATCTTACCGATAACAGTAGGATCATCTACTAACATGAAATAGTCATACATATGTTTTAAGATTTGACAGCATTGAATATGTGCAAATGCTTAAAGATAATAAAGAGTTCGTACTCGTTGATTTGGATTTAATTAGTAAATATTTACTTCAGTAATTGGATTCTTAATTGAAGTTTATTATGATGAAAAATCAAATACATATCCACAATAACTCAAGTTTTTAAATTCTATTTATCTTGACTTAGGGATATTTTATAGTAGAACATGATAGATTAGAGTTTGTATTCAATCGATAAAATAAAAAAAAATTAAAAATCAAATAGAATGTAGACTAAAAAGTATGGTGATAAACTCATAGTGAACCCAAGGGAAAAGGAAAATGGGGCTATAAATTAGCCTAGGCCCAAGTCCAAGTCCAGCCCATTTATAAATACTGGCCCAAAACAACCCATATCAACATTTTTAAATGAGCATAATTATTCTATTATCAATTTTAAACTAGATTCATTACACGTGTACTTTTTGACAAATTAAATTCACAGCAAATGATCTATCGGATTGAAAAAAGTGAAACAGAGTTAGATATTACAATTATACGTGACTAATGGGAGAAGTTGATGCAATTATACGTGTGTGTATACTGGAGGAACGTATGTACCTAAAATTCAAAATTCAATACAAATAGAGATACACTGGTTTTGTTTAACCCTAAAACAATGCAATTACTATTATAATATGAATATGAATATGAGTTAACCACGGACTTTGAATTTGAGAATGGCAAGCACGATGAACACGACTGCAATTTTCCTACCTAAATCCCCAAAGCTCCACAGCGCGAACAGACCGAGTCCACAGACCAGCCATTTAGCAACTGTATCGGCCATAAAAAAACCACCATAGAGTGACGCAGAACAGAATAAACCAGATATTGACATTTGACGGTGGCTTGGACTGGGGAGGGGTGGCGTCACAAAGAATCAGAGCCTAGAAAATCAAAACAAAGTGAAATTAAAGGAATCAGAGCTTGGAGATGGGATCTGCAACCAAAATCATCATCAGAGAAGAAGAATAGACACCAAGCATCAAAATCATCATCATCAGAGAAGAAGAAGAAGAAGAAGAAGAAGAAGAAGAAGAAGAAGAAGAAGAAGAAGAAGAAGAAGAAGAAGAAGAAGAAGAGACAACAAACATCAAAATCAAAATCATCATCCATCAGAGAAGAAGAACAAAAAACATCAAAATCAGAGAGAAGAAGAACAACATCTTACCGATAACAGTAGGATCATCTACTAACATGAAATAGTCATACATATGTTCTAAGATTTGACAACATTGAATATGTGTAAATGCTTAAAGATAATAAAGAGTTCGTACTCGTTGATTTGGATTCTATTAGTAAATATTTACTTCACTAATTGGATTCTTAATTGAAGTTTATTATGATGAAAAATCAAATACATATCCACAATAGATCACGTTTTTAAATTCTATTTATCTTGAATTAGGGATATTTTATAGTAGGACATGATAGATTAGAGTTTGTATTTAATCAATAAAATTAAAATAAAAAATAAAAATCAAATAGAATGTAGATTAAAAAGTATGCTGATAGACTCATAGTGAGCCCAAGAAAAAAGGAAAATGGGGCTATAAATTTGCCCAAGCCCAAGTCCAAGTCCAACCCATTTACAAATACAGGCCCAAAACAAACCATATCAACATTTATAAATGAGCGTAATTATTCTATTATCAATTTTAAACTAGATACTTTACACGTGTCCTTTTTGACAAATTAAATTCACAGCAAATGATCAATCGGATTGAAAAAAGTAAAACATAGTTGGATATTACAATTATACGTGAATAATGGGAGAAGTTAATACAATTATACGTGTGTGTATACTGGAGGAATGTGTGCACCTAAAATTCAAAATTCAATACAAACAGAGATATACTGGTTTGGTTTAACCCTAAAACAACGCAATTACTAATATAGTATGAATATGAATATGAGTTAACCACAGACTTAATTTGAGAATGGAAATATGAGTTAACCTCGGACTTTGAATTTGAGAATGGTAAGCACGATGAACATGACTGCAATTTTCCCACCTAAACCACCAAAGCTCCATAGCGCGAACAGGCCGAGGCCGCAGACCATCCATTTAGCAACTGTATCGGCCATAAAAAACTACCAAAGAGTGACGCAGAACAGAATAAACCAGATATTGACATTTGACGGCGGCATCACAGAGAATCAGAGCCTAGAAAATCAAAACAAAGTGAAATTAAAGGAATTAGAGCTTGGTGTACCTGGACTGACTAAATTCGCAGGTCAATCAAGGCTATTTTGCCTAATCGGATGAGTTTTGGAGGTTCGGACATGTGTAGATCATTCTAGACTTCAATTTTGCTAGAAAGACTTAGAATTCTCTAGAACATACTAGAGAACCCTTGTACATTCTAGGAAACTCTCCATAGCTCTTAGAATACTCTAGAATTGCTAGAATTGTATAGAATACTCTAGAGAGCAAATCTTAGCCGTCGGATCAAAATGATCCTAACCGTCCGTTTCTTTGGAGAGTCCTATAAATACCAGGACCTCATTCATTTGCAACCATCAAGCCAAGGGGGTAAACATTCAAGCATTGTAAGCTTTGAGTTTGAGTGAATAAAGTTCTCTGCTTACACACTTACTTTCCTTGCCTTTGTTCTTTCAGTTCTTCACACTTTCGTGAGAAGTTAAAGGCTGCTTAGCTAGCTTCGTGAGGGGCGAACGAGGGGCTAAGGCTGTACGCGACCTTGTAAGGGGCAAGTCTACGACATTGGAGATGGGATCTGCAACCAAAATCATAATCAGAGAAGAAAAATAGACACCAAGCATCAAAATCATCATCAGAACCAAAATAGACACCAAAATCACCATCCATCAGAGAAGAAGAACACCAAACATCAAATTCATCATCAGAGAAGAAGAATACACACCAAACATCAAAATCAAAATCATCATCTATCAGAGAAGAAGAACAAAAAACATCAAAATCAAAGAGAAAGAAAAAGAGCATCTTACTGATGCACTGGAATCAGAAGGTAGGCTGGAATCATCAGTAAGGAAATCACCACAGGGATCAGAAGGTAGTAGGTTGGAATCATCAGTAAGGAAATCACTGGAATCAGAAGGTAGGCTGAAATCATCAGTAAGGCATGGCACATCGCAACTTTTGAGTGGAAGAGCCCTAAGCTTCATGGTTGAGCTAGTGTGAGTGGAAGTGGAAGAGTTGGCTTCATCCATGCCTGCATTGGCTTGGAAGGTGGGAGACGCAGCATTGGGATTGGGAGTGAGAGAGATTCAGAAGCAGAGCCAAAACCATGTTTTCTGAATTCTGATTTCAAAATGTTAATGAAGGAATGCGTGAACAGTAGCGGTATAGCGTATATTTAGGCAGCAGCTATGTGCATTTTGTGCTTGCTTGGTGTGTGCGTCAGTGTGAGAGAGAGAGAGAAAGGAGAAACGGTTTTGGAGGGAATCAATCCATTCCCCTCCGATGACAATTCTCGCGAATTCTGTTCAATTAATCAAGATGAAGAAGCCCTTGGAATTGTGATATTATAAGCCCAAAATAGGCCCACAACAAAGCCCAGCCCAATTAATTGCTGCAAGAAAACCCTTAGTATTAGTTTACTCGGACCTAAAAAGGCATATAAGATTTGGTATCTGTCTCTTACAACCGTTTACTTGGATGGGGTTGAGGCCTGTTGCAGGCCCGCTGGCCCAATGGATTGAGCATGCAAGAGTGGACTATTTATCAACGAGTTTATTGCACAAAAAACCCTGTGATATACCTAATTAGCACTCTGAATCCTGTGATTTGAAAATTCTCAAAGCAAACCCTATGATTGTAATAAATTAGCACTCAATTGGCATTTCAAACCCTACAACCGTGGTTGTAGGGTTTTGAGTGCTAACTTTAATACAATCACAGGGTTTTGAGTGTTAATTTATATAATCACAGGGTTCTTTTTAAGAATTTTCAAAATACAAGGTTTGGAGTGCTAATTAGATATATCACATGGGGTGATCGTGCAAAAAACTCATTTATCAACTCCAAAATAGAGTTGCAATTTAACCCATTGTCAATGGGCCAAATGAAATTGGCAAAAACGACTTTAATTTTACTGAGCAAACTAACCCGAATAAATAAGGCATGAATTGGGTCTTAAACTTTTGGGCAATTATGCAGGAGTAAATAAGGTATTTACTATTTACCATCATAACTATTGGGCTGTGTACAACCCAAGTAAACGGCCCAACAAATTAAGTTATATAACCAGTCCACTAAACTACCCAAGTAAACATTGGGCTGGGTATTTACATTATTATCAATATACCAATAACCCAAAACCTCTAGATTGCATTCAGCCCAAGTAAACTAATTCTTAGTTTTATTGCTCCCCTGCCGGCCGTGAAGGAGCTTCAAAGACTTTATATAAATGTATCTTTATATAGCAACAAAGTGTAATCATAGGAAATTAAGCTTGCAAACAGTACCTTTCGAGTTTCATCTCTGCCTTAAGCTTACTCATCCCCTTCTGAGTATTAATGCATTTAAATTTACAATTTTTTCCTACTTTTGCACATCTGCCAATATTATGCGAATGGCTTACCACCTCCAAAATGAGTAAATATGAGGACTTACTGCTATCAAATCAATGGGGTTTGGAGGTGAGGCTTTGGCAAGTATGGCTTACGTTGCTCATGTGACTCTGACGGTCACCAGTTACCACTATCACCGAGGGTCAATTGCATGGATACAGGTAACTGATTTTAGGCTTACTTCTTGATTCAATATTTGTCTTACCACTAATTTCTTTCAGAAAATGTAAACTGTCCTCGTATCATGCATTCTTGCACCCGTTTTAGCTCAGGCTTGCTAGTTCACATACATGTGTCTTTTCTTTTGCCATCTAAACCACCACAATCATACTTTTCAAGAGAATCTATTGTTGCAATGCTGGCTGAGTACTCTAAACCATTGATCGATTTCCTGGAGAAATTACCGGAGGTCGATAAGGTAGGAAATTAATCATTAAATGATAGCATCAATTTATCTCCACATTTATAGTTCCTCTGTTTAATTCTTGAGACGGTTTTCTTTGAATGTAATATTGGTTGGCCAGAGTGATGGTGCTTCCATTTCCTATGCTTTAGAGCAAATTCCTCACAAAATTTCAAAAGCTGTTTACCTTTGTGCCACAATGATATCTGATGGCAAGAAAGCTTTGGACGTGTTTATTGAAGAGGTTTGGTTCACCGGTTCTTGACTATCTTTCCGTGGAATACCAAAAATAAGTCATTTGCATTTTGAAGGATCGTTTATATTTTCTGCCATCGGCCTAAATTTCAATCAATCTCCTACAAAGGTAGGACAATTCTCCAACAGGGTTCATGTTTGAGAAGCAGCATCTGCAGGGGCTATATTTCAATCAATCTCCTACAAAGGTATCTTATGCATTCTTCTGTGAGCTTAAGGCTAAATTGCATCTACACCCCTAAAGCTTAACTTATTTACAAAAAAGGCCCCCCTTGTTTCGGAAATTACCTATGCACACATGATATTATCTGATTGGTGGTTGAGGTAATTAAGGAGCTGTCTTTTGTGATCAAAATGGTAAATAACAGCCACGTCCCCCCTAGGGTTTGTCCTAATTACAAAAAAGACCCACATTTGTTTAAAATAACCAATATAAGCTTGGAACTTCTTTATTAGTTCAAAATTCATGGTGTGTGGATGTAAATATTCAAAGTAGGGATGGCAATTGGGCCGGGTCCGCCGGGTCGGGTCTGGACCCGGAAAATTGGACCCGTGAGAAACGGGTCTGGACCCGGAGCCGGCCCTTAAATTTGAAAAAAAAAAAAAAAAAAAAGAAAGTTGTTAGTGTCAGAATTATACAAGTCCCACGTGAGACCACACATAATCATTAAACCCTATGTTTTTTTCTAAGTTGATTTAGATATATAAACTCAACATTTCACACTATTTATTTCTAAATTAATTTTATTTTTCCGGGAGATCTACATAAAAACTAGGCACAAATATATATATGGATTTTATACTTTCATTATAATTTGCCTTTCTCGATTCAAAATAGTTTTTATATATCATAATAATAATTTATTAAAATGTAATTTATCCAAAATTTGAAAAGTAAATGGGTATGGAAATTATTAATAATGTAAAGGAAATTAAAGTGTTAGATATGTGAAAAGGAAAAGTTGGACCTACATGGAAACAGAAATATAGTCATACGCATTTTTCATTTTTGTCTACAACACAAAAATCAGACATGCATATGATGACTGTCGTCCATCTTTTCATATTAAGGCATGCATTGTGAGACCAAGAATTTAGGAGATTAATTAAGGTAAGAATAATTAATTGTAATATTAATATTAAGTGATATGAACAATAATCCATGTGATATATAGATAATTTGTAATATTAAGTAAATATTTAAATCATATAGAAGAAAATATAATCTATGTGATATATATTTCTTTTAAATAATAAATGAATTACGGTTAAAGTCAAATTCTATTACTTTAATGTACTTAATTCTAAATTGTATATTAAGTATTTTCTTTTTATAATTTTTTTTATTAATTAAATAAAGAAGTTGTAAAAAAAATTAATTTCAAAAACTTATATAATTATCATCAAATTTTAAAACTCTCTTAATATATGTAGATAAATATAGATATAGATGTACATATATATACAATTGTGAATTGCAACTTCGTTTTATATAAACATGAAAAAGTTTACAAACTGAAACTATTATAGTATCAAAAACGGGTTAAATGTATAAAAAATGAGTTAAGTGTATCAAAAATGGATTAAATGTATCAAAAACGAATTAAAAAGACCAAAAATTAATAAATGGGTCCAACGAGTCTTGTTCCGGACCCGGGTCCAACGGGTCCAATATTAGACCCGCCGGGTCCATCGGGTCCACCGGGTCTGGTCCGGGTCTGGACCCGTCGGGTCTGGACCCACCGGATCTGGCCCAGACCCGGCCCATTGCCATCCCTAATTCAAAGTATACTTCTTGAGCGCAAGAGTAATTCTTCTATTATCTTCTTCTCGTAGGATGTTGCTTTAGCGATGGTTTCTATGAGGCCTATCCCACTAGGTCCTATTACAGAGACACTTTCTTTATCAGCTGAAAAATATGGAACGGGACGACCATTCTACATTCAAACCCTGGACGATAATGCCCTCTCACCAGACGTGCAAGAAAAACTCGTGAGGGAAAATCCACCCGAAGGAGTCTTCAAGATCAAGGGAAGCGACCATTGCCCTTTCTTCTCTAAGCCTCAGTCATTGCACAAAATTTTGCTTGAGATAGCTCAAATTCCATAGGGAAGTACTTAATTTTGCAAAGATATATGTATACCATGCGATTCTTTGCTTTAGACTTTAGTTTAGAGTTTTGTAGAATATATGTAAGCTCAAAATCATTCTTATAGAAATTCCATTTTTCTTTAACTCATGTTCTTGCTACATTTGGCTCCATCAGTATCTTTTACAATGTTGTTGCTTCATTGGATCCACAAATCAACGCATGCAAGTGTTTGGGTTTCTTGCAATATTTTTGGAGGTCACATGTGCATGTTCGCTTTTTACTAACATTCTTGTGCATGCACATGCATGATAATAATCATATCCAAATATAAGCTGCTTACATGATGCACAAACAAACAAACACAATACAGATATGACACCGACATAACACTGATTTTTATTTTTTATTTTCTTTTGTAATTTACTATGTAAGTGGTGTCTCAACAAGATAGAAAATTTTAAGTACTCATATATCATAGCTCTTTAATGAATGACTTTGATTGAAATCGGAAAGTTTATAGAGATATTTAGAAGATATGAGAATTTTTTTTTCTTGACAAAAGAAAAAGGAAGAGGAAAGAATAACAAAAATGTCAATTAAAAAAAAAAAAAAAAAAAACATAATACAAATATGACACCAACACGACAAATAACAATTTTTCTTATAATATACCATGTAAGTGGTGTCCATGATAAGATAGAAATTTAGAAGTATCCATATACCATAGCTGATAGCTCTTTAAAAAAGTGACTTTGATTGAAATCTTCCAAGAACTCCCATCCCTTCTACCACCACTAGACAGAGTCTCCTCACCATTCTCAAAAGTTGCCAAGATGAATGGATACTCGAGGATCAGGAAAACCAGCGCAGAAACCAGGTCCAAATCCGTGGCTTTGGCGATCTCTCTTTGCCACACAATACGATGGTGATAAAGGGAACGATCCGGAGCATGGACGGGAGGAGGCTAATGGAGAGGTGTTTGGGGTCATTCTTGGCAGAAAATATCCTGTTTCATCCGGCTCTTCAGTGCAGGTTGTGACGGCTGATCAAGAAAATCATCGATCTTCATTTCAGAGCGTTGTGAAGAGGTCGTTTTCAATCAAGCGCTCGGTTTTGGTTTCGGCTGGGTATTCGAGGATCCACCACCAGTCTGATCTAAATGCAGAAGAGGATGACCAAACATGAGAATGGTTTTACCACCCAAAACAGGACAGTGAAGAAAAAAGGTAAGTTCTTGAAGGCTTGTAGGCGTTTATTTGGATTGTAAAGTGTTTCTCCAAGGCTTTATCCATTGCACTTCTATAAGTCGAGGTTTGCTTCTACTTTCCAAGATTATGAATAATATGAAATATTTCTTTCGGAAATTGTACGTTGCTTGCTTAGAAAGTATAAATCAAGGGTTACTTGCGGCAAACCGTAAAATAGGGGAATTTTGAATATTTTGTATCATTTTCGTAATCAAGTTAGATCACATTTTCCAGTCACTCTTTTCGATATGCAAGGGGGATCAGTGTACTTTTGAAAGATCAACTCAGGAATGACAATCAAAGTTCTAAAGTTCTATACACAAGCGTCGATTCGTACAGGAAGTTCTCTTATCTTATCTTCCCGGTAACGATAGCGGGGCAGGATTACAGCGTCATATTTCAAGAAGATGATACAAAATTCCAAAAATCCTCATGTATAAACACTGCTCTACAAAATGTACAATCACAACCTACAAATTAACTCAACCTTAATTACACACTCAGTTGCCTTCACTGAAATCAGCATCAATTACGTCTCCGTCTCCGTCTCCATCCGAGGAGGATCCACCAGTCGAAGCAGCTCCTTCAGAAGGAGAAGCAGAAGCTGCACCTGGCTGACTGTACAAAGACTGTCCTAATTGCATGACTTCCTGATTGAGTGCAGAAATTGCATCCTTGATGGCTTGAGTTGAACCACCAGAAATCGAATCTTTAAGTTGGTTTAATTTGCTTTCGACTTTGTCTTTTACGTCTGAAGGGACTTTATCTCCCAGCTCTTTCAACTGCTTTTCGGTCTGGTACACAACCGACTCTGCTTGGTTCTTGGTGTCGATTGCTTCTCTTTTTTCCTTGTCCTCCTTCGCGTATGTTTCTGCATCTTTAACCATTCTCTCCACCTGCACATTATGATTACATCCCAAATGGTTCAGTAAATTGCCAAAAAAACCTCTCCGATCCATCATAGTTTGAGGAAATTGACACAAGTTATGAAGAAACTTAGATAAAATGTCCACATGTGTAAGCAAATTAGGGTGTTCGCAAAAACGTTCTTCATGCTTTCTAAACCGTGAATCGCATTTTAACTTGAGGAAACGGAAAGTGCTTATCAAACTTACAAAGCTAATCATTCTAAATAGTGTTCTTTTTAAGATGTGAAAATAAATTATTGGGCTCTGATTAGATTTAAACAAATGCTGACACAGTAACACATGCAGCAAAACATACCTCATCTTGGGGCAATGTGCTGGCACCAGTTATAGTAATGTCCTGTTTCTTCCCGGTTCCTTTGTCCACAGCTGTGACAGAAAGTATGCCATTGGCATCTATGTCGAATTTGACTTCTATTTGTGGGACCCCACGAGGCGCGGGAGGAATTCCATCCAACCGGAAGCTTCCTAAGGATTTGTTATCTTTCACAAATTCTCTTTCACCTTGCAATACATTAATCTCCACACTCGTTTGCCCGTCGGCTGCTGTTGAAAAGACCTCTGATTTAGATGTTGGCAGGGTTGTGTTTCTTGGGATGATTTTTGTCATCACACCGCCCAAAGTTTCCAACCCGAGTGATAATGGTGTTACATCCAAGAGCACGATATCACTGACATCACCAGCTAAAACACCAGCCTAAAATAAAAATTATGAGTTTGTTAACTTTATAAAGCTAATTAGAGGTGCACAAGCCATCTTTCATATTACATTAACCTATACTCTAAAACTACTGTGTCAATACACTAACTTCTAACATTAGGACATGCATGAACAATTTAAATTTTTCACATAATTTTGAATTATAATGTCATTTAATTAAGTGTGATACTAAAAGAACTGGTGTTATCGCACAGAAGATGAAAGTTGAAGGGGAAGTGTGTGTAAGTTTTTTAACCTACAAACGTATGCTTGTACAGTTACAGGGGAGGGAACTGTGATTATTGCTGAAAAAGGTCTGTCACCATCATCAAAATTAAACATGCACTTCAGCAAAAATTTAATTATATATCATTAATTTGTGCTATAATCATTAGAATGAAAGTAATAAGATAGCAATAAAATAAGGGAGGCATGTGTGATTTGAGTTATATATTTTAAAGAGGAAGGTTCTGTGATACAATACCTGGACCGCAGCTCCAAGTGCCACGACTTCATCTGGATTAACGGTGACATTTGGATCTTTTCCAGTCATCTTCCTGACAAGATCTTGGACAGCAGGTATGCGAGTCGAACCACCAACAAGAATTACTTCATCTATGTTCTTGATGGAAAGCTTTGCATCTTTCAAAGCAGTTTCAACAGGAGTTTTGAGCCTGTAAACACAAAATTTACTCGGTACGATTCATTTCATGCAAGATATTTTCCAAGATTGAAACAAGTATAAAATGGACTAATCAAAATACCTGTCTAGTAAGTCGGAGCATAAGTCTTCAAATTTAGCCCTTGTTAACGTAGTGTCGATGTGCTTCGGACCATCTGCAGTAGCAGTGATAAAGGGTAAACTGTACAAAATTACAGGGAAAAAAAAAAAAGAGTTAGCACTCAATAAACTAGAAAACTACAATGTTGGTAATCGTGTGACAAAGACGAAAATACCTTATACTGGTTTGAGTTAAAGAAGATAATTCAATCTTTGCCTTCTCAGCCGATTCGGTAAGACGTTGGAGAGCCTGCTTGTCTTTCAGAAGATCAATACCTTCATCTTTCCTGAAGGTTTCAGCAAGCCAGTCAACAATCCTCTGTTTTTCATGAAAAAATGGCACATTACTATTATCATTACTCTCAAAAGTGAAAACAAATGACAATTTGGACATGCAAAATAGCTACATACCTTGTCAAAATCATCACCCCCCAAATGTGTGTCCCCTGATGTGGAAAGCACCTCGAAAACTCCATCTCCCACCTCAAGAACTGCATACAATAAACACAAGGTTTAGGACAACGAAAATGGAACTCATAGTTAAAATAAATTGTAAAAGAAAAAGGAAATTCGCCCATGAATGATCTATACCTGAAACATCAAATGTACCGCCTCCTAGATCAAAAACTAAAATGGTTTCGTTATTCTTCTTCTCAAACCCATAAGCCAAAGAAGCAGCTGTAGGTTCATTAATAATTCGGAGAACGTCCAAGCCAGCTATACGACCGGCGTCTTTTGTTGCAGTTCTTTGAGAGTCATTAAAGTAGGCAGGTACAGTAATAACTGCTTTAGTAACCTTATCATTCAAGAACTTTGAGGCATCATCCACAAGCTTTCTTAAGACCTAAAAGGAAGAAATAGTTGGTCTGCATCAGGTTATCATTAAAATCACGAAGCCGGTTTCATGTTTGCATATGGCTGTTCAAATTTTTTTCTTCTTATGCAGATAGATCGAGCATAAACGCATTAGATTTCATCAAAGAGGCCGGAACAAAACACGGGATGATAAGTTCCAAATCTTTTCCTTTTCTATTGCTCATCACAGAGAACAGGGGAAACCAAATTACGAAAATTTAAGAACCACAAATCCTTCCCCCTAAATCATATGCCGAAAGCAAGTCGTGCAACAACATAATTTTAAGATCAAGCTGTAATTCAGATGGACAACAGTTCCCATTTAGAATCATTGGGTCATACAATCTCATCGGAAGAACAGAACAGAGCAATCTATCACTATTCCAACCATCAGCAATCACCAAGCCAAAATCACTACATATTTAACACTAGAAATCCCAATCATCTCAAAACGAATAGAACGGCAGAAACAGTAAACGCAATTACAAGAAAATTTACATACCTGAGCAGATATCTCCTCAGGAGCGAACAATTTCCCAGTAGCAGGGCACTCCAGCTTCACATTCCCATTCTCATCCTTCACAACCCTATACGAAACCTGCTTCGACTCCTCATCCACCTCATTCATCTTCCTCCCAATAAACCTCTTCACCGAGAAAAACGTGTTCTCAGGGTTCACCACCGCCTGCCTCTTCGCAATCTGCCCCACGAGCCTATCCCCAGACTTCGTATACGCCACCACCGACGGCGTCGTCCTCTGCCCCTCCGCGTTCGTTACAATAGTGGGCTGCCCCCCTTCCATCGCCGCCACGGCGGAGTTGGTGGTGCCCAAATCAATTCCCACCACCTTCTCACAAACCACTCTCAAGGGCCTCAAACTCCGGCGATCCCCGCCTTTTCTTCCACTAAACGAAATCAAAGGCGCCCTTCTGATCGGCTTCAGACCCAGAAACTGGGCCTTCTTCCCCCGTTGAGTAAAAGGGCAGTGGAGCTGCGCTGCAGTAGCCATGGATTTTGATTCTTTACAACGTCTCTTAAGATGATTTCTTGCGGAGATTTTGCAGGGTGAGAAAGAGCGGGAGAAAGGGTTTATAAGGGTGAAGGACTTAGGAGAAATGGACAAAGATTAACGATGTGTTCTAGAGAAATCTGGAGTTGAAGTGGGAAGTGGTCTCTTTCTGGAGATGGTACTGTAGTGTGGAATTTATGAGAATGTCGAGGAGTTTCTGGTACATGCGAGCAAGTTTTGTTATGGTTACGTTTTTGATTTATTACGTTTTGGCCCCATAGCTTCTTGTAATTTTATTATGTGGCCAGTATTTTCGAATTTGAGTCGTTTTGATCCCCTTTTCGATTGGTCAGACATCTTTCAAGTTTCAAATTTCATGAAAACGGAAATAAAAGGGCTTTTGGGTTGCAATAGGCAAATGTCACCTTTTTTTGCACTGAAACTGAAATAGTGTCAAGTTATGGGGTTGAAAATATAATTAACTCCAATTTTGGGACTAATGTTTCGAACTATTTTTTTTCACACACACATCTAGGAATTCAAACTGCATTAGAAACCAAGTTGACCAATTACTACTAGCGGAGCCAATTATATATTTTTATTATGTTATTTAAATATTAGATTATATTATTTATCTAAGTTTCTATCCAACAACAACTATATCAATTAAATTGAAATCTATCAAATTAAATTAATTATTCTCCTTAAATTTTCTATGAGTCATGCATATATAAAATACTCTACTCTTTTATTATTTCAGTTTTGATCGAGCCAAAGATCCTGCTTGACGTCCGATCGAGGATTCCGACGCGATCACTCTATTTGTTGAGGGGAAAACAGCTGTCCGACTACCCAAGACCTGCGCGAGTCGGAATAAATGTGAACTCCGAGACCAACTCGAGGAAGGTGGGTGTGAGACCCGGGTTGGTACTCCGACGCTCAAGTCAGGTCCGACGGAGATGATCGGATTAACTGAGTGGTGAAAAGAGTTAGGTGAGAAAACTTACCTCGCAATAAATGAGGAGGGGGTATTTATACTGTGCGGAGAGAGAAGTTACCGCCTCGACGTGGTAGCGTGGGGAGTTGACAGGTGCCCCATTAAGACTGTGCATTAAATGCGTGGTCGGCCACCTTCCTGCCATGGGGACAGTGCGCTGGCCGGTCGAGGGATCTAGGTCGCCCGTAGCGGTCTGGGGGGTCCGACTGTGGGTCGACTGTCTATGCGGTAACTTCTGCGTGGTAAATGGGTCTTCGAGCGTTATGGTCGAGAGGTAAGCTCCGATCGAATCGCGATCGGTACATGACCGTCGATCCTACACGTGGAGCAAGGTGACTGGCCCAACTCAACAGCGGGTACGTGCCACGTCATAAGCCCCCCGAAACATCATCTGCTAGGGCTGACGTGGCAGTGATGTTTCAAATCCCAAGAGTGGGACCCGCTGTAATCATTGCGTCGTTTCATCTTCTCGATTCTCGCCCATTTTCACCCTTATAAATAGTTCCCTCTGTAAATTCATTTGTTACTTTTGCGAGAGAGAATTGAAGAGGGCTCCGAGCTATTTTTGATCGATTTAAGCGTTCTTCGAGTGTCGGATTTCCGGGTCGCTCGTTTTAGAAGAAGACAACCTTCAGACTTTCAGACAACAAAAGGTAACACTTCCGATCTTTAGCTCGGTCTCCTTTCTCTATGCTTTTTTTATGTTATTCTCGATCGCTTCGAGGGAGAGGTGTACCACTTCCCTCTTCGAAGGCTAACTCTCCCTCGATTTGTTCGTATCCGACTCAAACAGTAAAACATGATTCTATCGTTGTAGGATGTCAACAAATCGAGCGGAGGCTGGCCCTAAGGGAAGGGAAGTGGCGACCACAAGTGTGGGGTCGAGTTCGGATTCATCTGGATCGAGTTCGACATCGGATTCGAAGGCGACTGTAGAGAAAAGGTCGACGAATCCTCAAGGAAGGGATGAGATTGTCGAGGTTGTGGAGGTCTCGGAACCTCTGCCTGAAGAAGAATCAATGGAGGCAGTTGTGCCTCGGGTATCGAGGGAGGTGACGTCGACTTCCGATCGACTGGAGGAAGAGGAGGAAGAGGTAGAGAACCTCGAGCCAGAAGGTCGGTTGGTGAACGATCCTCGAGCCATCACGTGTTCTATATCGGAGGACAAGCTCGGGGAGATCCAAAATTGGTTGTTTGGGGGGGCTCCGGAGTATGGGGGTTATCGAGTAATAAGGCCCAGGGTCGGAGACAGGATGACCGATCCACCGACAAACTGCATCGCGATCAATTACTTGGCAGTTAAAAATGGGTTTAGGGTGCCCATTTCCGAGGAGATAGTTGACCTTCTCAACACTCTTAGGATTAGCCCTCTACAGTTGATGCCCAACTCCTACGCAATGGTAAATGGGTTGAGGGTCTTGTTGAAGTGCTTGGGAATGAAGACCAACATATACTGCATTTCTGAGATCTTCCAGGCTGGGTTGACGACCGAGACCTCGAAGTCAGGCCCGGGGTACATTCAGCTTCAGTCGAAGAGTAATTATCGGGTTGTTAGGTCGCCAACCTCGTCGAATGGTAAGGGATGGAAACAAAGGTTTGTTTTCATCGAGTGCGAGAAGGGTTGGCCCGGTCTAAAATATCCGGGATGGAGCTGGGTTCCTCGAGCGGATCTTCCGAGAGGGACCCCGGGTTGGCCGAACACTTTGATGGCAGCCCTAAGGATGTTAGGAAGTGTGGAGTCGGAAGATATGATCACTCCACAGTCGTTAATCGAACTAGGGCTCGCGCCAGGAGTCAGGAAGCATTTCGACCCTGGTACCTTTATCGAATCTCTCGAAGCATCACACTTACCTGCTTTTGTTGTTGTTGTTGTTGTTGTTGTTGTTGTTGTTTTTTTTTTTTTTTTTTGCAACTCTGTGATCGAGTGTAGTCCTTATTGCAGACCAATACATCATGTCGGCCGCTTTGAACGCGAGGAGGAAGGAGATGGCCGAGCTCAAGAAGGCGGCTGAGAAGAAGAAAATGCCTCCGTCGACCCAGGCGGAAATAACGGCCGCGACCGGTGCAACGGTCGATGCTCTACCCGAGGTTCTCTCAATGAGAACGAGTGATGCTCCTGAGAAGAGGGGAAGAGCCCCCTCGGGGGTCGAAAACTTGGAAGCCCCCCAGTCCAAAAAGCAAAAAACCAAAAGCCAACCGAAGTCAGGGGTCGGAGCCGACAAGAATAAGGGTCGAGAGAAGACCCCCATGCTCCCAATGCCACCAACGCTTGGTCCGATCATCGAGGTCCAGGTCGGAGATTTCTCGACTCCTCCCAACCAGGGTCGGGGGGCCATCGTTCCCCGAAACGTTGCGAGTATCTTATCGGGGGTGCGAAGGCCTCCGACCGGATCTTCATCGGGGACCGCTGTGCCGTGGAAGCCCAGCGACGAGGAGAAAAAGATGTTCTTCGACTATCCGATCCTCGAGAAACCCCACTTTCCTTGTGGCCTTTCGAGCGTCAATGAGAAAGGTGAGCCTAGACGGGTCGGTACTGCGCCCAAGGATTACAATGCGCTCGGGGCATTGTACAGTTTGATCCAGACCACGGTCGACCACAAGGAAAGGATGGCGCTATCCGATGACGAGATCGAAGCGTCGTGGGTCCAGAAGTATTTTGCTGTAAGTATGCTTGTAATATTGTGTTTTTCCCAAGCATTGGATCGAAGTTGCTGAAGGTCGATGATTCCTTGCAGATGGGTCAGGACTTCTTCCAGGTGGCTCGGAGGGGATGGGTTCATCGGCAGCTGAGGACGAGAGCTGAGCAGCAGATCGAGAGGATGAGGATCGAGCTGGAGGAGAAGGACAAGAAGTTGGCTGAGGCCAACAAAGACAAGGAGAAGCTCGATCATGACCTCCTGGAAGCTATTGAACATCTCTTGGAGGTTGAGAAAAAACTGAAGACGGCCGAGGGATGGGTGGCGAGGTCGATCCAAGAAGAAGCCGACGCGAGGGCCCGCTGCTTAGCGGAGGGGGAAAGGAAAGGTGCAAAGCTGGCCCTGGATCGATGCAAGAGGGGCCTAGCCGAATCCGTGAACGACCTCGAGCGTCGAGGCGTTTACAGGTTCATAAAGTCCAAAGCGTACGAGAAAGCAGTGTCGATTGCGAGCTTCAAAGACGTCGATGAGGGTTTCAATTTGTGCCTAGCTCAAGTGCAGGCGGCCAAATACCTCCCGATGGATTATGATCAAGAGAAAGTCGGCCTGTTTCAAGATGATCCTCGGCCAGTCGACCCGGTTACTCGACCTCCTACTCCCTAGCCAAACTGGGAGGAAGATGAGTTTGGCTTCGCCGTGAAGTTGGCCCGATCCAGGGTGGCGGGTGAGCCAGACGATATAGTCACCCAAGAGCTCGATCTTGACGCCTCGTTCGACCTGAAGGACATGTGCCCAGAATATTTTGGGGATGGGGCCATCGTTCCGATCGAGGAGGGAACCGGACCCTAGGCAACCGAGGAATGAGTCGGAGAGAATGGACTAGCCCTATCTCTGTACTCGGAAGTCTTTTGCTGAGTGGAATTCGATCTTTCAAAGTTTCGACTGTTGGGGTCGGACTCTTGTAGTTGTTGGCTCGAGATTCATCTGTAAATAGGTAGGAATCCGAGCGTTTGTTGCTCCCGTTTGTAAAATCCAAATTTGTAAGAACGTGATCGAAAAGTTATGATCGATGCACTTTATTTTAAATATATTATGTAAGTTCTCTTCTGGGTTTTAATGAATGTCTTAAGTATTCTCTCGAGTTTCTTTGATGTTTAACTTTTCGTGTTAATCGATAGCTATGATCGAGAAGATGTTGATGCAAACTGCTTTAATCTTTCGGGACATGTAAGACATTAGTACGGGCGTCGTATAACGCAAGTACTTGATCGAATAACACGAGCGTCAAAAGACAAGAGAAAACTTTATTACTTTTTCGACCAGAAGATTTACATAAATATGTTTACAAGTAGTACTTCTTCAAGTTGTGAGCATTCCATGATCGAGGCAATGGCTGTCCATCGAGATCTTCGAGATGATATGCTCGATTCTTGCCTACCTCGACAACTCGGAAGGGTCCTTCCCAGTTGGCGTCGAGCTTGCCCACATGCTTAGTGACCTCAACCTTCTTAAGGACCAGATCTCCGACTTGAAAGTGAAGTGGTCGCAAGTTTTTGTTGTAGGCTCGAGCAGTTGTGGCTCGATATTGTTGCATCTTCCTATCTCCTTTTTCTCTGGTTTCGCTTATTGTGTCGAGATCAAAGGCTCTTAGCTCGTCGTTTTGGTGGCGGTGAAAATGAGCCACTCGAGGGGATTGATGTATAATCTCGGCCGGAATCATGGCTTCCGAGCCATACACCATGGCGAAGGGGGTTTGACCAGTTGAGATTCGAGGGGTGGTTCGATACGCCCATAGGACACCTTCAAGTTCATCAACCCAATGGCTTTTCTTAGCTTCGAGTCGCGTACACAAATTTTGTATGATGGTTCGATTGGTAACCTCGACCTGCCCATTAGCCTGAGGATGTCCGACCGACGTGAACCTTTGGCTGATCTTGAAGTCCGAACAGTAGGCTCTGAAACTTGAACTTTGAAACTGGGGTCCATTGTCGCATACTATGACTCGAGGTACTCCAAATCGAGTGATGATGTGTTTCCAAAGGAAGTCTTGTAGCGCATGAAAGGTGATTTTTGCAACTGCCAGGGCCTCGACCCATTTAGAGAAATAATCAATCGCCACAATGATGAATTGCCTTTGTCGAGTGGCTATCGGAAAGGGGCCAATTATGTCGATTCCCCATTGCTCAAAAGGCCAGCACGACTCGATTGGAATCATGTTAGCGGGGTGCTGATGGGTCAGATTGGCGTGTCTCTGACAACGATCGCACTTTCTCACGAATTTGAGTGCATCCTTGCGTAGGGTAGGCCAGAAGAATCCAGATCGAGATACCTTCAGGGCTAATGATCGCCCCCCGACATGGTTCCCACACGATCCTTCATGGACTTCGGCTAAGACTTCTCGACCTTGTGATGGTCGGAGACACCGTTTTGTTGGACCGATGATTGAACGTTTGTACAAGCGACCCTCTTGGTCTAGCGCATAGCTTAGTGCGCGTTGCTTGAGTCTTCTTGCTCCGACCGAGTCCTCGGGTAAAGTGCCATCGTGCAGATATAAGACTATATCATCGAGCCAACAAGGTTCAGCTGTGTCGATGGGATGGACCTCGGAAGGAATATGATCTATTGATCGAATAGATGATATCATGAAGGTTATGGTCCGATCCTGTGTGCCTAGCGACCCGCTTACAAATTTAGAAAGTGCATCTGCTCGAACGTTCTCTTCTCGAGGAACTTGTGAAATTCCGAATTCTTCGAATCTGGAGATGGCCTTCTTGACTAAGGCGAGATATTTGATCATTGACTCCTCTCGAGCCTCATATTCTCCAGTGACTTGACCGGCAACCAGCTGTGAATCGCTCAGGACTCGAAGTCTTCCGATGTTTTGCATTTTTGCGATTTTCAATCCTGATAAGAGAGCTTCGTACTCAGCCTCATTGTTTGTTGCAGGATATTCGAGGGCGATGGCATATTCGATTTGTTGCCCGTTCGCATTGGTGAGGGATACCCCGGCCCCTCCTCCGGAAGCGGTCGAGGAGCCATCGACCGATAGGGTCCATACGGTTTGATCAACCTTAGATGCCGAGAGAGGGTCTTTCTCGACCAAGAAATCAGCCAGGATCTGCGCTTGATACGCTACTCAGGGTTGATACGTTACCTCGAACTGTCCGAGTTCGATCGCCCATTTTGTGAGTCGACCCGAAACTTCCGGTTTGTCCATGACGGTTCTTAGCGGTTGATCGGTGAGGACAATGA
Organism: Lantana camara; assembly: GCA_037501455.1. NCBI lineage: Eukaryota > Viridiplantae > Streptophyta > Magnoliopsida > Lamiales > Verbenaceae > Lantana > Lantana camara. The sequence goes on along the minus strand of CM074855.1, from coordinate 18,415,573 downwards.
TAGGGTGTGCCTGGAAGTATGGTCGAAGCTTGCGGGACGTATGGACTACTGCGAGAGCAAACTTCTCGATCTCGAGGTAGCGAACTTCTGGTCCATGGAGAATTTTACTCACGTAGTATACAGGGAGATGTTTCCGATCTCGAATGGTGACAAGTACCGAGCTAATTGTTTCCCTCGATACGGCCAGATTCAGGTATAAAGTTTCACCATCGACGGGCTTGGCGAGCATGGGTGGAGAAACCAGGTACTTCTTCAGAACTTCAAGAGCTTGGTCGCACTCGGGGGTCCATTTGAAATCTTTGATATTTCGCAAGATTTTGAAAAAAGGTAAGTTCTTCTCCGAGGATCGGGCAATAAATCGATTGAGTGATATGATCCGTCCAACAAGCCTCTGTACGTCACAGATCGAATTAGGAGCAGGGAGCAGTTGTATAGCCTTTATCTTGGCGGGGTTGGCCTCGATCCCCCTCTGACTGACCATGTAGCCTAGAAATTTCCCACCATCGACCCCGAAGGTGCACTTGGCTGGGTTGAGCTTTAAATTGTATTTTCGGAGGAGGTCGAAGGCTTTCTTCAAATGGTCGAGATGGTCGATGGGAGATGTTTCCGATCTCGAATGGTGACAAGTACCGAGCTAATTGTTTCCCTCGAAACGGCCAGATTCAGGTATAAAGTTTCACCATCGACGGGCTTGGCGGGCATGGGTGGAGAAACCAGGTACTTCTTCAGATCTTCAAGAGCTTGGTCGCACTCGGGGGTCCATTCGAAATCTTTGATATTTCGCAAGATTTTGAAAAAAGGTAAGTTCTTCTCCGAGGATCGGGCAATAAATCGATTGAGTGATATGATCCGTCCAACAAGCCTCTGTACGTCACGGATCGAATTAGGAGCAGGGAGCAGTTGTATAGCCTTTATCTTGGCGGGGTTGGCCTCGATCCCCCTCTGACTGACCATGTAGCCTAGAAATTTCCCACCATCGACCTCGAAGGTGCACTTGGCTGGGTTGAGCTTTAAATTATATTTTCGGAGGAGGTCGAAGGCTTTCTTCAAATGGTCGAGATGGTCGATGGCTTTTTCGCTTTTAACTAGCATGTCATCGACATATACCTCGATGGTATGGCCAATCTCTGACTCAAAGACTTTGTTCATCATTCGTTGGTACGTCGCTCCTGCTTTCTTGAGCCCGAATGGCATAACCTTGAAGCAGTAAATGCCATTGAAAACAACGAAGGCAGTCTTGGGTTGGTCCTCGATGGCCATGAAGATTTGATAGTAGCCTTGAAAAGCGTCCATCATGCTCAATCATTCGCACCCTGCCGTGGAGTCGACCAGTTGATCGATCCCTGGCAGAGGGTATGGATCCATCGGACAGGCCTTATTTAGGTCGGTGAAATCATTGCACATTCTCCATTTTCCTCCTGGCTTGGGTACAAGGACAACATTGTATAACCATTCGACGTATTGGATCGACATGACGTATCTGGCCTCGAGAAGTTTGTTGACCTCGGCTTCGATGATAGCATTTTGGGAATCGCTCTGAGAACACAACCTTTGCTTGACTGGTTTGTAGGATGGGTCTACATTTAGGTGGTGTTCGATCACCTTCCTGTCCACCCCCACTAGGTCAGAGGCACTCCAGGCAAATACGTCGAGGTTATCGCGGAGGAAATGTACGAGTATGCATTGCTCTTTTCCTTTCTGGCCTGCCCCAATACGTGTGATTTTTTCGGCCTGTCCTGGAATTAGCTGAATTTCCTCGATCTCTTCAGTGGGCTCGAGCTTTTTGTCCTCTTGCTTTTTTCTTTTTGCAGCGTGAGAGGAACACATTTTTTTGGAGTTTTCTGGGTCGATTGCCGATGGGTCTGCAAATTCATCTTCGACGATGGGGTCGTCGGCGACGAGAGGTACATGCTTACCCGTGGAAGTTTTAGGCTTGTCCAAGGAGATGGAGTAACAACTCCAAGCGGCCGATATATCGCACCTCAATTCCCCGACCCCGGAGGGGGTGGGCAATTTTACCATTTGGTGGTAAGTGGATATGACCGCTCGGAAGTCGATGAGACCAGGCCGACCGAAGATGATGTTGTAAGCGGAGGGTATTTCGACGACAAGATATTCGATCTCGCGTGTGGCTCGTCGGGATAGAGTGCCCATGGATGTGATCAAACGTACTCGACCTTTAGTGTAAACTTCTGCTCCTCCGAATCCTGTAAGAGGTGTTCGAATAGGGTCTAGGAGTAATTCATCGTGTAAATTCATGCGAATAAGAGTCGAGTAAAGGATAATATTGCTTGAACTTCCATTATCTATCAAGGTGCGGGATACAGCAAAGTTGGCGACGTCGAGCGTGACGACCATAGGACAGCTAGGTGTCTCGCTCGAGCATCCCGGTACATCAGTTACATCATTCTCGCTCAATACTATCTCTTCCCTGATCCAAGCATCTTTCCGGTCGAACGTGCATAACTTCTCGATTTCCATAGAAGCCCTGAGCAGCTGTTCGTCGCGTCTTTTTCCGAGCGGACCTTGAATCTCCTCCAGAAGGCCCTCCCGAAATCATGTCAATCCAACCGAGACATGGTCGATTATGGGGGTCACGCTCTGTCGGTGGCTTGGCCTGTCTTTGCTTGGGCGATCTATCGAGAAGGTCTCGATTCTGAGCATTGTCATCCATCTTCCTTACAAACTCTTGGAGATGACCTCCCTTGATCAGACGTTCGATCTCCTCGCGCAATGCATTGCATTCGGAAGTGTTATGCCCCTTCTGTTGGTGAAAGTTGCAGAACTTGTTGCTCTCTCGAGTCTTGGGAGTTTCTCGCATCGGTTTAGGTTTTTTCAGAAGAGCCGGGTCAATGACATTGTAAATCTCATCGAGCGGGCGTGTCAATTGTGTGTAGTGCTTCCTAGTGGTGGACCCTGTCGGTGTCTCGGTTTTGGGATGGACATCCTGCTTGACGGGTCGATTAACATCTGTTTTTCGACTGGGGATCGGGCTCCTCTGAGAACTCTCCAATTCTTCAAGTTGCATCCAATCGCAAGCGGCTGCTTGGATATCTACCAAATTCTTTGGTTTTTGCAAGAAGATGTATCTAGCAGCTTCGATGTTGACCAATGCCTTGTGAACAATGGGTTTCAAAAGGTCGATGCTTGGCTCTTCTGTTTTGAGCACTGCTTGCGAGAAGCGAGTGAAGAAATCTCGAAGTGATTCGTTAGGAGCTTGCTTTATAGTATAAAGGTAGGTTGGAGGTAGCTTGTCTCCCTTCATGGCAGAGAATTGAGCTTTAAATCGATCCACCAAGACCTTGTAGGAAGGTATGGATCGAGGAAGGAGTCTCGAGAACCATACCAAAGCCGGGCCATCAAGAGTTGTGACAAAGAGTTTAGCCCAGATGTTGGGCGAGTGACCGAACATGCTGAGCTGCATCTCGAGGCGTGACACATGCTTTTCAGGGTCAGTTGACCCGTTATACGTGGGTAACCCAGCAGGGATCTTTTCGTCGGTGGTGGATTCGATGATGGAGTCACAAAATGGAGACTGAGCTTCTCTCTCGCTGCGATATTTCCAGGGTCGGACTGGTCGGGGTGATCTAGACTGCTCTCGCCGAGTTGATCGCGATCGGCTGGGGGACTGACTATGCGACCCTTGACTCTCAGTCCTGCGTCGACTATCCGACTGACCTGAACGGGGTGGTATCTGATTTCGAAGGTCATTCGATCTGACAATGTGCCCTCTGTTTGATCTACGGATTTGATTGACTCGCCCGTGGGGCCCGAGTCGACTGAATACTCCACTCGACTCGTGTGGGGATGAATCGCGCTGGGAAGGGCTTCTTTTCTCCTGAGACCCACACCGCACGCGGTTGTTATTCCTTTCTCGGGAATGGGATAGTCGAGATTTTTGCCGGGACACACCTTGCCCCCGACGACTGTCATTGCGATGTATCCTGATGTCGGTGGGGGTCCTAGAATCGACCTCATCATTCGGGTGGAATGAAATTCGATCTTGAACCGGCTTTCGAGCACTCCCTTGTGCGGGCATCGGTTGTTGATGATGAAGTTGAGGTTGTATATTTTGCCCAATTCCAACCCAATATGTGACAGGTGGTTGGTATTGCGCGGGATGTACATACCCAGGATGGTGCATCTGGGTTTGAAGAATCTCCACCGGACGAGTTTGCGGGCATTCTGGCATCCGAGGTTCTCTTCCTTCTGCAGCAGCCGCTATAGCTTCATCTCGACAAGCTTTTAAGTACTTATCTATCTCGGGCGTCGAGTAGACTAGCTGTGGTGAGATGGTGGTAGGAACAACGACTTGCAGATGTATTTGAGGGATGACTTCCCGACCGTTCTCGTCGAATAAGCGATTGCTGGCGATATTGTGAGTAGTCATGTTCAATGGCTTGTTGTTGCTGATTCCCACAGACGGCGCCAAATGATCGCGCCAAAGATCCTGCTTGACGTCCGATCGAGGATTCCGACGCGATCACTCTATTTGTTGAGGGGAAAACAGCTGCCCGACTACCCAAGACCTGCGCGAGTCGGAATAAACGTGAACTCCGAGACCAACTCGAGAAAGGTGGGTGTGAGACCCGGGTTGGTACTCCGACGCTCAAGTCAGGTCCGACGGAGATGATCGGATTAACTGAGTGGTGAAAAGAGTTAGGTGAGAAAACTTACCTCGCAATAAATGAGGAGGGGGTATTTATACTATGCGGAGAGAGAAGTTACCGCCTCGACGTGGTGGCGTGGGGAGTTGACAGGTGCCCCATTAAGACTGTGCATTAAATGCGTGGTCGGCCACCTTCCTGCCATGGGGACAGTGCGCTGGCCGGTCGAGGGATCTAGGTCGCCCGTAGCGGTCTGGGGGGTCCGACTGTGGGTCGACTGTCTATACGGTAACTTCTGCGTGGTAAATGGGTCTTCAAGCGTTATGGTCGAGAGGTAAGCTCCGATCGAATCGCGATCGGTACATGACCGTCGATCCTACACGTGGAGCAAGGTGACTGGCCCAACTCGACAGCGGGTACGTGCCACGTCAAGTTTGATCGAATTAAAATTACTTTAATAAAGAACTTAATCATTGAGTTGGATTCAATCCAATTCAATTACTTACTAATTTGATTCATATCATGAAAATTGAATACAAATTCATGATAGATGGAATTCTTTTAACTCTATTTTTCATCTATTTGTTTTGAATTGCTGATATTTATAATCAGATATATGAGTATAAAAAAAAAAAAAATTCATCAGTGAAGTATATTAAAAATGGAATCGAATTTAAAAACTTCTTATATCGGACATTCAGCAATTTCCTTTTCACATCTCGTCCCATGAAATCCGTTACATAGAGGCGTGGTGAGAATCGAGTTGCACATGCCACTGCTAGAAATACATCAGACTCTATATATGGAGGGATAGTCATCCCTGATTACCTGAATGAAGTAGTTAATACGGAAAGTCGAAAACTGCTTTATAATTTTGTTAAGATTTGTTGCTGCGTTTATTGGTTGGCCTCTTGTGGCTTTTCATAAAAAAAAAAAAAAAAAAGACCGTATCGAATTCAGATTAAAATCTACCCCACCCCTACGGGAAAAGGAAAGGAAAAATGTACTTGGGCATCTCAATGGACTATGGCATCTGATAAACTAGGCCCAAGCCCAACCCATCTTTAAATGCTATATAGAGAGATCATTCTTAATTGGGCTAAAAGGCCCAAAACAATCCTTGTTGTAACCCATATCATCTAAACATGTTCTTCTAAAATCAAAGCTAAAGAATAATATTCTTGTCAAACCATGTAATAATTGTGAATGTTCATGGGCATTGTGATTGATCCAAGTAGTTATGGGTAATAAGATAGGATTTATAAATTATAATATATAGATATGGATATGGATACGATACGATATAAATATGATAATATCAATTTTTTTTAAATTTCTTATGTGAGGAGTGTCCAGTGGCGGAGCCAGAAATTTGATTGAGGGGGGTCATATTAGACTTTTCCGCATATGTATATATATATATATATATATATAACCTTGTCAAATACCGAAAATACAAGATAAACCCTGTGTTTCAAAAATTAGCATAAAAAATCTTGTATTTCATCAAAATAAACATAAAAAATCCTCACATGTTGTTTGAGTCATACGTGTTGCCCTTATTCACGAAAATAAAAGCAAAAATTAGACAAAAAATATTTGCAAATAGAAAATTGTAAAGAAATATAATAGAATATAACAGAAAATATTGGAAACGGTGTATACAAGAAATAAATGAAGAATGTAAATACAACAAAAATTCTTATCGGGAAAGAAATTAATGGGTAAAAAGTTACATATTAAAATAAATTATTTTATGATCTATTTGAGAAATTTTGTGATTATTGAGGCAGAATTGAAATTATAAAAATTAAGAAATCATGCATATAAGTAAAAAAACAATATTTTTGTAAAGAAAATTCGCTGAACCTGAGCATCCAGTCATAAGGTTTTTTGTACAAAATTAAGAAAAATATAAGATTTTCTATGAGATTTTGTATAACATGAGGTTTTTTATGCCCATTTCGAATAACACGAGTTGGGTGCATATAACTCATATATTATTTGTGTGGTCTCAATTATTAACAATTTAATATATTGACCCTAACTAGTATTAATTTTAACTTTAATGAGGGGGGTCAATAATAAAAAATCCCATAAAATTACATATATATATCTATATATTTATATATATATATAATAATATTAAAAAAAAAAAAAGAAATTGAGGGGGGTCAATTGCACCCCCTCTTGTGAAGGTGGCTCCGCCACTGGGAGTGTCGGATACGAGTATTCAACACGATATGATACAACATGATAAAATAATATTGTTAGAAGTATCCGTGCATCATAACTCTGCGTTGAAATACATCTGGTTAGTTTAGCGTATGTGTTTGGGGAAAAAATAAAAAATGAAGGACACGTGTAAGGCACAGGTGCTGCCAAAAATGTTGATAATTTCTAAAAATTCATGTCTGTGGGGGCCCCCAAATATTGTGAACTAGAGGCATAGCCACTCCCATTACAAATCTTATCCTTGAGAAAGTGTACATGTGGACATGGTTACCAATTTGGTATACATATCAATCTTGTATTCATTTCCTTCTTCTCTCCTCTTCATAAATATTGTTCAAACGAGTGGCTCTCAATTTGCAAGACTTTTGCCCTATTCAATGGAAATTAATACATTTCATTTTTAATGTTTTTTTTAGGTGAGTAACAATGAAAATAGATACTCTACTTTGGTCTCAATCCGAACAGTAAGAATTAAAATTTTCAACTCTATCCTTACTGAAACATGCACGAATTATATGATAGGTGTGTCTCTACTCTGTGACTAGTTTATGTCGGGTCATGTTTAATTTGAATATATATTTCCATGAATAATGAGTGGTTTAGTAATTTTAGCATGTCTAGCTCCAAGAAAGAGTCATTTTATGGCCAAATTTGTCATGGGCATAGGGGAATATGGAGCTTTGAAGTCACTAGGATTGCAAAGAAAAATATACTTCTCCACATTTCTCCTTCACATATGCTTCTTCAAAACTGTATTCATTTCTTGAAGAAGACTAAGTTTGGGTAATGGCTCATTTGCATTGCCACCATTCGGTTGTCGTTAAAGGGCCGTTGGGGAGAGAACTTCACCAGAGACAAATCCGACTTCACAATGTGAACTTCAAGAATCAAGGAACGAGATTTAAGAACAACGGCTATGGGTTCGTGCGCTGCTGCAGCTCTCCAGTGTCGACTTCCGCTGGCCAGCACGTGCGTTTTATGGAGGAAAAGAAGCCCGCCTTGGAATTCGGCTATCTTGTAAGTGATGTGAATTGGAATGTGAGGAGGATGGTCGAAACAGAGGAAGAAATGAGGAAAGTGGCTGATGTGCAGGCGGAAGCTTTCCATGAGCCTGTTTTTTTGTTTGATGATGTGTTCTTCGAGTTCTTTAAGGTAACTTTTCATTGGTATGGTAAGAGTTTTGGGAATTATGTTGTGTGTGTACGTAATACGTAGTCTGTATGAGGTATGCTGCGAATTATCTGTCAATTTCCATGCATGGTGTAGGCTGAAGTGCTTTCAGGACTTCTTTACAGGCTAAGGAACTCACCTCCAGATAGGTATGGGAAAACAAGAAGAGTTTGAACTTTACACTCACACACATAATGTCATGAAACACCAGAAAGCTGTAAACTTAGTAATATATTTAACCTTTAAACTTGTATATGTAATCTCTTACATTGGTATATCCTGAGGTTTGAACTGATTACACTAACTTCCCCTGATGGTACAGAAATTTGAAAAACTTTCCCTGATGTAGTTAGTCTAATCATAGAAATATTCATCAATCTGTAATGAAAATTCTTTGTCGGGCAAATCTTCTGTACTTTCTCAAACATCAGGGGAAGTTTGTGCAATTAGGCAAAACCTCAATGTATGTTAGTGTAATTATCTCTTTAATTTTCTCCCACACGATCAATTCCGATTCCAGGCCAATGTTTTTATCCTGCTCAGGTTTTACACAATTCGTATCGAAAACAGAATTCTTAGCTGACAATGAAATTGTGTATAAACAGGTATGCATGTTTGGTTGCAGAGCCCAGAAATGATATTGAAAATTCAGAGAAAGAGCTTGTTGGAGTAGTTGATGTTACTGCTCAGAGAGAAGACTCAGTCCTTGAGCATCTCCCAGGGGCAAAAGAGTATCTTTATGTATCCGGAATAGCTGTTTTAAACAAATTCAGGTTCGATCCAACCAACAATTTTTCGACGAAATTAGTATACTTTAAGCCGATGACTAACAATTTACGGAACTTACTACAATATGATTTGCAGAAGGCAAAGGGTGGCAACGTCGTTGCTAAAAGCTTGTGATATGCTATCTGCCGTTTGGGGTTTTGATCATCTTGTTCTCAGAGCATACGAAGATGATTATGGTGCTCGGAAACTGTATTCAAAGGCTGGTTACAGAATTGTTTCAGGAGATCCGCCATGGATGACTACTTGGATTGGACGGAGAAGGAGAATACTTATGGTTAAACAAGCTGGTAAACGATGACACATAGTTACGAGTGAAATAACACACAGTTTCGTCATAAAAGCAAGCATTCTATGTAACATATAACCCTTCTTCCAAAATCACACATACGTCCCTTGTATTCGGTCGATTACTACATATAGTTGAACGATGATATCCGAGTTTCTGAGTATATTTCTAAATTGTAAACAAGCTGAACATCAAGGAAGGAAAACAGTTGCAACAAAAGCATCAACAAGTTCACATTCAGTTCCGGTACAAATTTAAGTACTTAAAATTTGGCAAAATAGATAGATATGCATCTCCGGAATCATGCCATTATTCTTGATCCGATGATACCTGAAATATAAGAATGACAATATAAATTAGTCCCTAATTCCACTTCTGAATTTGAATCACGTATTTGAGTCTCAGACAAAATATACCCTCGGTATTTCAATACTCAACGATTCCAAAGAAGGCGAGCTTTCAAATAAAAAGCGCATCACATTTGCTGGAATAGAAACATGTTTAGCAGCCTTCTGCTTATCTCTGATCTTTGAACACTCGGGAGAGGCTTTTTGTTCCTGTAAATATTATCCGTACCGAAAACAATTAAAACACCAATGAAATTATATTTCCATCCTTTTCTTTTGCCAATCATGCCTTACAGAGTGGAAAAAAACATATTAATTTCGATATTATTAGATGTATTAAAAAATTTCCCAAGATATATAATGAAAAAATGACAATTCTTGCATCCATTATAAGCTATTCCGTATCCTGAAGTTTTCACAGCTCTAAACATAGACAACAAAGTGAAGAAAGACGAGCATAACACCTTAGAACCGTTGAATATCACCACATCAGAAGCAACCCCCTCCAATAACCGCATTGCCGATTCGATCCTCATAACTTTTTCTCTGTATTTATTCTCAGCTGCGAACCTTAAGAACCTCAAATTCTCAAAAATAACAGGTGCTCGTTCTTGTAAACCAGGAAGCACATGAACAACCTGAAAACGTACAATCACACATTCATCACAATGTGTTGGTATATTTTACTATGAAAAGCACAAAAAGATGTAAAATTCATAACACCTCGAGTGTCTTCAATGAGAGGGAAAGGGATTTGATGTTGCATATATGCCTCAGCATATCAAGAAAACTCTCTGAAGTTTTTTGCTTCCTTTCACTAGCATTCACCACAAAGCATGAAGTGGGATAGCACAAATCAATACAAGCTTTCTCCAAACACGATAATCCATCCTGGAAATTCACTCTAGCTATATGACCCTGAAAATTAAAGGAAACAAGTCTAGGAGCATTCACATTGATCATATGCTCATCAAAGCATCTCCAAGGACTTCTCCAATACTTAATCTCCAAATTCTTGAGATTCGCACAATCAACATCCAAAACCTTGAGCTTATTCCCCGGCCTAATACTACACTTGCTCAAAACCAAAGTTTCAAGAGACGGGCACCCCGAGAAAACCTCACCATTGAAGTTTTTATCAGAGAATTCAAAATTCTTGAGGCGTAAAACCTTTAAGTTGGGCAAAGTAAGTGATTTTGGCAAATCTATGCTACAACTAGTTGCATTACTCAGGTGCAGAGTAATCAATGATGGGGAAGTACGCAGCATTTTAGGCAATGTAATAGGCTTTCGTTTGACAAAACCTCGGATCATGAGATGCTGCACCTTATGACGGGCCGCGTAATCGATGCAGTTCTGGATGAACTCAAAGTCGACATCCTTGTGCAGAGATATACGGAACATGGTGAGATTACTATGCTCCCTGCGTTGCAAAACATGATTCACATACGATTCGAAAGAAACGACACCGGAATTTTTGGTTTGGGGGGAAATAGGACCTTCGTACGTATCGAGTCCGCCTCTTTGAAATATAGACAGCGTGAAATCGATACACGGTGAAAGCGTCCATAGCAGCTTGTATCGCTGGGACAGAACAGATGTCCTGATTGCAGACTTGGTGTCGAGAAAAGAGAGAATGTGAGTCAGAATGCTGTCGGGCAAAGAGCTGAGCATGTCAAGATCGTGTTTTTCTTCGAGTTTTTCTTGATTCTTCCTCGATTTCTTGCTTCTCGGCTCCATATCTGATCTGGGCTGCGATCAATAAGCTAGAAAAGTGAGATGGGCCGATCCGAATCGATGCCGAATACTGAATCAGGGGTATGAGGAAGAATCACAACGAAAAGCACACGGAATCAACTGGTTATTGAAAATCTTGATAGGGTTTTTGGATATGGGTTATGTGATCGAAGAGAGCATCGGAAACTGAAGGGAATTCTACTGAGGGAATTCAACTGGAGAGAATTGTGACGGGAAGGGAGAGAGAGGAGAGTTCTTTCCACTACCCAAAGCGCAGTTTCTTTTTATATTGACACTTCTTGATTTTTGTGAAGTGCCAATATCTGGAAGTGCGATTTATAAATTAAATTTATGCCCAAAGTTAATGATTCTTGGTTTTTTATAATACTCGGATACAAACATAAACATACGATTTTTTTTTTTTAAAATTTCTCAAGTAAGAAGTTATAATGTTTGGCTACGGACATGACGAAGAATATAAACTTTTTTTAAAATTTCTCAAATGGAAAGTATCCAACATGATGATACAATTTTTTTTCAAATTTTTCATGTGTGATACGGATTTTTTTTTTGGAATTTCTCACGTGAGAAATGTCACACGATATGCGATACGATAAGACACAGCAAAACAATATTCTAATAGAAAACATAATAAAAACTTTGGCTATTTTTATCAAATTAATGAATGAACTACTTTAACACTAAAAAAAATAAATAAAAAAAAAAACACATCATTTGGAGTGATTTGGCAATTCAAATCATATATGTCTAACAAAGAAAGCAAATATTGGAATTTTAGGGATTCAAATAGTGTTACAATTCTCTTCTCCATAGCTGCATTTGAATATGATTTTCTATGCATAATTCAAGTCTCTAAGCTCTAATATCCTCTTATGATCTTCTCGTATCTGTTTTTTGGCCTCTTCTGTACAGTCAAAAATCTCTGCAATGCAAGAGTTACTCTATCCTTGCACGTTTTGATTGAGTTTGCTTCATGTATTCTATGCATTCTTCAGAAGTTCCAGAGGGATGTGCCAGTTGCCACTCCAGCAGTTTTACTTGCTGCAGTTCCAGAGCGATCGTTACGTTTGAATCAAGGTCGGACCCAGAAAATTAGGATAGTATATAAGTCTGAAGTTTATATACAAATGGGACAATTACACTGGCATACCATAGTCCATAAGGTTGGACTTAATTACAGAAACTTCACGTAAAGCTTGACTTAGTTACACAAAGTTCCCTTGAGGTTTGAGAAATTACGTAAACTTCCCTTGATGTACTTGGTTTGCCCTATTGCATGCTATTATAGTCGTAAATCTAAATTCAAATATTGATGAGCAAGTATCAAGGGCAAAACAGGGTATCCACAAAATTTTAGAGATGATGCCATTAATACTCATCGATCCAGATGTAACGGAAGTTAATTGATACCGAAAGTTTTTGTAATTTTTCAAACCTCAGGAGAAGCTTTTGTAATTGGGCTAAACCTCAGGATATGTCGGTGTAATTATCCCGATGAAAGAATTTATCTTGTAAAAGTAGGGGTCTTTTTTTTCCGGGCGAATCAGTTTTATAGAGGTGGAGCGTGTAGACATACCCATTCTCTTACAATAGGGCCTCCGGATTTTAGCTGCAAGAGACTCATGATTTCTTTGCCATTTACTAGTGGTTTCATTTCCCATACTTTCTCCAGCCCTGCATCATCAAGAAAATAAGAAAAACAAACTGGTCAGTGCTATTTTATAGCACAATCTATATCGGAAGCATTATCGAAATGGGATCGTCTCTCAAGATTGTGTGCCGATGAGAATACATCAGAAAAGGTGAGGCAAGTACCCATTTCCACAATTTTACTTTCAACCCCATTAAATAATTCTCTTTTCTTGTTCAAGTCCGTGTCGCCATTTGATGAACTTATGCTCGAACCAATATCTTCAGGGTATAAGAGCAAAGAAACAAGCAATGCAGCACGCCAGAAATCTTTGATTTCTCGAAGAAGCAACCCTATACATGAGATGAGTTAGTCAGTAGATGCATACATACACCAAGAAGGAACAAATACGGTAGGGGCAGAAAGGTCATTTTACCAGCCAATATTCTGAGTTTCGAAGCAACAGGGACATCAATAGTTTCATTTTTCCAATCTACTTGAAGAATTTGCAAGCTCTCATTAGATACAACTGAAGGAATCAAGGATATAAACTTTTGTGCTGCAAGATGCAAGCTCATAACCTGCAGAAAGGTTATAAATTCTATATAATTTAACTGCAGTAATTAAACTAAAAGCACCATTCCAAAACTTGTAGACATAAAGATAATAAAAGAACTCGAGATCATACTGTTTCTGCATCACTAGACTTCAACTTGAGAGAATTGCGGAAGATGTAGCTTGTTACTGGAATCTGTTCGAGAAAAGCAAAATCAGAAAACAATATATGACTTGGCAAGATTCTTCACACAATTTTTACGGGATTTATACCGACATATCCTGATGTTTGGCCTAATTCCACAAACTTCTAGTGAAGTACTTCCCCTGTCAAAGAATTTACGTTATACTTGGATTGAGGAAGTTTGATGATATTATCTCTAAGTTTTTATTTATTTTTGGTACAAATAGGAGACCTAAGGTCACAGTTAGGAGGCTGATCCTCCATAAGAAGATCTCTCTAAGTTTTTATGAATACACTAGTTTGCCTTTGAACCTTACCAATCAATATTTAACTTTAAAGTCATTACTATAATAGCATGCATTAGGCTAAACCCCACGGTATGGATGGGAAAGTTTTTCTAGTGGAAATTTGTGTAATTAGGCCAGACGTTAGTGTATGCCCGTGTAATTATCTCAACCTTTATTGTTATGGATTTACAGAAGTAAATGACAATACCTATCTTGTAGCGTATGACATCCACACCAATCAAAAGAGAAGTTGGAAAAAAAGGGAACAGAAGAAGAGTTTTACAAGTATGCCCAAGTAAGATAAAGCTTTCATCGGCTTTTACCTTTTTCCCTTTTCTGTCTTTGTAAACAGTGTTCCTCAGGGGCAGAAGCAAAGCAGCATAGAGGCAGAGCCTGTGTTGGTCATTCTAGAAAACGCAGGAAAATAGAAACTATACTTTACACATTTGTCTCCAAAAGCAAAAAAAAAAAAAATGCAATCATAAAGGGCATGTGGTACGTATGCTCAAAATAGTTTGTCAAGCATTATATTCTTAGATACATTTCTTACTTTTAAGATTCAACTAGATATGGTAAATATTTATTACCAAGTAGATTAAATACTTACAGTGAAGGAGGACCCCACTAGCTGCAATAATCTATATGCAGAATCCATGCAAGCAACACAAAGCCTAGTCACGAAGAGAGAGAGATAGAGAGATTTGTCAAGCGAAAAATACATAAAGCAGTCATATATGAATGCTGATGCAAGTTGTAACTGCATACAGAAATACTGATTTATATTCAAAAATTAGTTCGTGACAAAAAAAAATATATATATCTTGAAGGCAAATGACAAAATTATATAAAAATAAGGAATATTACGATTCACATCTTTCTGGGGTCGAAGGTTCCACCTCAGATGGAATAGTAAATACAGCCCAGAAGAGCTGCAACTGAGAAATGTAAGTCATAGCCGTCACAGGTTGATTTCCCGATACCATGAGATCAACCTGCACAATGGAACATATATATATATATAAGAAATAAGTGCCAGAAACATTAGATATCAAAATAAAATTAGAATTCAAGAAAATCAAAAGCACACCTCATGACCAATGCGTTCTCTGCTAATTTTATCAGCAATTGCAGCTTTCACATCATTATCTGAAGCAGCAATCTTCAATTCTCCATCGAGCTCAAATCCAAACCTCGCACCTAAAATTTAGTGAAATCAGTTCTCTTTTTCTTTTTTGTTTCCCGATGTTCTAATACATCACAGAAGTTGTTTATGGACTACCAAATCGTATAGCTCGAAGAACTCGAAGGGGGTCATCTAAAAATGTCTGC
This sequence comes from Lantana camara, assembly GCA_037501455.1. Lineage (NCBI taxonomy): Eukaryota > Viridiplantae > Streptophyta > Magnoliopsida > Lamiales > Verbenaceae > Lantana > Lantana camara. The sequence continues at coordinate 18,400,396 of CM074855.1, read as the reverse complement.
TTTGGAGGTAATGGAGTCACTATTTTCCCAGATTTCAAGTCTTCAATGCCTACAGATAAAAGAAACACTAAGTTAGTGGATAATGAAATGTTGTTGCCTTGGACATTATAACAAGTTGAAATATTTGGATATAAAGGCAAAAAGGGTGTATAACCTCTCTGTGTAAAATCTTCAACTGAACTTGAATTGATGTTGTAGAACAAACTGTTCAACAGAAAGTTGAATATGAGCTAATACGAAACACTCAAGTTATTCACACTGAAAATATTAACATCGATTTCTATGAATATGAAATTCAACCTGGAGATCATAAAATGTCATAAATGTTAAGAAAAAGTACCTGTTGATTGTTAAATCCCTTCGATAAGCATCTTCTTCTGCTGTGCCAAACCTCTGCAAACAAGATCATGCAAATAGATTTACACGTTTTTGTATAATACATGATAAAACCGCATGTTATTCTTGAGATCAAATAACCTTTTTTTACTTGCTCTTTATATAAATGTTATTGCAACAAAAAATAAACTTAAGCAGAAATGCATAGTAGAACATTCACGGATATACCATTGTCGGAATACGACTATTCTCACTGTAGTCTTCCGCTCTTAAGTTGACAAAGTCAATCCATACATCAAAAAGGCGCATCCTTGCTGTTTCCAAATGTTTTGACTGATCAGGATTGCTGCCAATCATCATGAAAGAACAACATCAAAATGCAGAACATTAAATTTTCATTCAAGATAACCAGATAACTGCCCCATTCGAAGTTTACAAAGGAAGTGATCAGCTAGCAACAAGCAACATCACCCATGCATTAAACCATGAGTTATAGAAATCTCATGCACCAAAGCGACTGTATTGATAATCTATATGCAATATTCAAATATATGACCAAATGCACGAAACAGCCAAATGAAGCAGGGAAAGGTTGGTACCATTGTATTACACCAATTCCGTGAGTCTCTTCGCCTGTCGAAGACAAATACTCATTCACCTTTTCACAAAATTCTCTCCCCAACATATTGTCAAGTGCAATATCAATATCATAACATTCTTTCCCCAATAGCTGCAGTTAGAAGAAATCAAAATTAGAACACATCAGCCAAAAATTCTCTATTTATTCAACCAAGTCATATGAATCTTTTCGAAAATTCACCAAAGAAACTCAAATACGTTTCTTTTCCGATCAATTCGTTCCTAAATCAACCCACAATACGATTAACTACATCCAATTGCTTGAACAGAAAACAAAGAAAGCAGAAGAAGAAACAGAAAGGGAAACCTTGTCGCGAACCCATCCGCCAGCAACACGGAGCTGGGTTTGCAGATTGAAGTGGCGAAGAACCTCGAGAAGACGGTCGAAAATCTGCTTCTCCTTGGCCGTCAGATCAATCTGGTCCTTCACGTGAACGAGCGGCTGCGATGTGGGCATTGCTGCTTTTACAGAAGCGCCTCTGGAGAAGCAGAAGCTGTAACCACAGTGGCGAAAACTCAAGTGCCCCCGCTTCGGATTACGGCGGGGAAGAAGAGTGGGTTGACGAGAGAGAGGCGAGAATTTGAATGGGTTTAAGAAGGGGAGAGGGAGAGGGGTTTTGGAAGAGGAAGCGAAAATAAGGGAGTTGAGTAGTTTCATTTCATGGCCTTTGGTGTGGCTAAAAACGAAGTCTTTTCGCAATATAGTATGTAAAAGCGTGTAATACAACCCCACCCCTAAAAAAGAATAAAGATAGAAACTTTATTTATATCTTCATATAAATTCCTTCAATTTTCTTGGATTTAGACCATTATTGAGGATGCCCAGTTCGTTAGAGATCTGAAGTTAGCATACCCATCTGAATTCTTGGAGAAAAACAGTGAGTTGATTTGGGGAAGAAGCGAGGAGAAGACTCCGATATCGTATTCGATTTGAAAGTAAGTTTTTTGTTATCTAGACTGGCTAGATATCATCGTCTCTCTCTCTGTTGGGTATGATTCGTGAGGGGAAATGGGATCTGTTACAAATGGGCTGTCGCCGTGGAGAAGATTACTGTGATACACTCTCTGTGTTTGTGCTATTTCCCCTGAGAAAAATGTCATTTGTGCGTGATCATCTCTACATGTTTTTTCATTGCTTACGTTGAGATATGAATCTGATTTGCGATCCACCTGCTGTCTTGATTCTTGCTCTGAGAACTCACCTCCTATTTGATGATTCAATCTGTCAAGGAAATGCATCACAAGTTTCAATAAATCATGAACATCTGACGATGCACCCCCACCTGATTATCTTATTAAAATTATAATGTAGGAGATTATTATCTGCTTTAGAACTTGGTTTTGAATGTATTGAGTTCTCTCTTTTTATTCGGCACATGCATTGAATGCGCCCGATTGCTCGTATCCGGTTAACTATGAGTTATGAATGCGTAAAAACTAAAGATACTTATAACTGTAGAAAGATTTCCCATTATGTTGAATCATTGTTCAAACTTGTGTAACACCTCGTAAATTTGCAGTAGTTGGAGGAGCTATGCCGGGTGTTATAAACAAGTTCTTCCTTACGAGCATATCCATGCTTGTAGCTCCTATTGCCATTCTATACGGATTCAACCAAAATTTATTCCCCGGTAAGCTTCCATCCAACAGCTATGATTTTGGATCCTCGCTTACATTCGACTTATGCATGTCAGAATGCGTTGTTCAAGTAAATAGTCCTACACGTGCTGCACAAAATAGAGGTGTAATAGAGGATCCAAACTGCTTACTCTGAGCTATTATTTTATTTACAGTTCGATTCTCATTTCGTACTTTCATGCACCTAAACAGGTTCTTCTGAGTTGTCTCCCGAGTCCATGACACTGTGGAGTGGTCTCGTAGCAGTCATCTCTGTGAACATGGTCATAGCTTTCTACATTTACATGGCCATAAAAGAGCCTTCAGACAACAAACACGTGCCCGATCCTAACTTCCTTGCAGATGCAAAGGCCAGCATAAAGAAGAATGCTGAACCAAGCGCTGCGGCCGCCTCATCAGCACGCCGTCGTGCGAGACGAGATAACTGATTTCGGTTCATTGCAAGGATAGTTACACTTGACATGCCTTGAGTTTTGACCTAATTACACAAATTTCCCCTCAGGTTTGAGAAATTACAAAACCTCCCCTCAAACTTGGAATTCCGGCCAAACGAATGTCGTTATCATTATAAAATTTAGAATTGAATATTGACTAGCGAGTGCCAACGACTAAATGGGAAGTTTTTGAAATTTCTCAAACCTTAGGGTAAGTTTTGTGTAATTAAATCAAATCTTCGGGTATGCATGTAATTATCCTAATTACAAGTTTTTGTTTCTAGGATGGAGAGAAAATATCATGAATTGCAAGGTTTTTAGGACATACAACATGAATGTATATCAGCATTTGATTTTTAAGAAGATTTTATGAAAGTATAGGGTTTTATTTCATCTTTAAATCTCAAATAATTAGTGAGATCTTTGGGTACTCATTTTTCTGGGATGGAATCGGAATCCATCTTTCCACCCCGATCCCAATTTCTCCGTCCCGCGCACACCCCTTCAAGTAAGGCCTTGTTTAGATGTTACAATCATTTTTTATCTTTTTTCTAATTTCACACATGGCTATACTCTCTATTATCAAATTTTCAAATTTATACCATAAATATATCTTCAAAAATATAAGCAAATATAAATAAAAAATTATAGGTAAAAAAAAAACAAATTTATTCACATAGATCCTTTTTTTTTTTTTTTTTTCACTACACTCCCTAGGAGATTGAATAATTGCAATGATTCCTCCTTGAAAATATCACACAAATACCTTTTCAAGTTTTCAAAATTCCAAATAAACTCATTCCCCATAAGGTGTTGATAAAATTATTTTAAAATAACTATATTTCACAACTAATTAATTACTCACAGTAACTGGGAACATTTTTCAGTAAATCTTGAACATCTGACGATGCACCCCAACCTGATAACCTTATAAAATTATAATGTAGGAGATTATTATCTGCTTTAGAATTTGGTTTTGAATATATTAAATTTTATGTTTTTTCTTCGGCACATGCATCGGATGCACCTGTTTGCTTGTTCCAGGTTAACTACGAGTGATGAATGCATATTGATCGTGTCGAATTTCGGGCGGCTGACGTGGCTCGAAATAGTTGACCTTGACCACTTAGAATTTGTAATAGGGAAGTCCTCGACTCGGTATTGACCTGCAAGATGGGGTGGCAAACGTGAGTTACGGACCGACAAAGGACGGGTTGGGGTGATCCCTTTGTCGGCACTCCGACGTCCAAGTTAGTTTCGAGTGGTTTGTGAGAGCCGTTCGAGTAGTTTTGGGTGTAATGAATGCGCTTATGATGATTAGGGATAGCATTTATGAAGGGGGTATTTATACCTGGGGAGTAATGATGGCTGAATAGTGTTGTTTGCAGGCGCATTTAATGCGCTACAGCTACTTGGTACGGCCTGTCAGGCTCATTAAATGCTTAGAGCGGCGGAGTGGGGCCCAACGATGAGTCGAGGTAAGATCGACCAGGGTACGGCATAGTCGATTAACATTCGACTTGTCTTGGGGAGATCCCGACTAGATATCAACTCGTCCCAAACTGGGTCGACTCGACGTGGCAGCGTGTCCAGGGTCCATACTCGGGGAGTTCCTCCGCCCATGCCATCAAGGCGACCGCCTCGGGCGTCCACGTGGCGTGTTTGACTAGTCATCGCGCCACGCGGCGGGCCACCGCTGGTCCACCTCGTGTACACGTGGCGATATCGGATCGGCCCACGTCATTAGCCCCCAGGAAGGCGGTGCCAGGGTGACGTGGCAGCGGCCTTTCAAATTTCGAAAAGTGGGCCCCAGGCGTAATCATGGCGACGGTTCGCCTTCGATTTTCCCGCCTAAATTTCCCCTATAAATAGTCCCATAGGGCCTTCATTATTTTCTTTTTACTTCAGAAATTTTCAGAGTGTTTCGAGCATTTCAGAGCTTTTCGAGGCAAGAATTTCGGAGAATTCGAGTCGACCCAAACCAACAACAGATTTCCGGTAAGCTCTCTCAGCCTGGTGTCCCTCGCCTTTGTAAAAATATAAAAAATAGATACTAAATCGTTCCGACGGGAGAATATAAAATTTAAAAATAATTTTAAATGAGTTCGACGGGGTTTTTAAAATATAAAATTAAAATTAGAAAAACACATAAAAATTTAATATTCGATAGATGCGAGTCGAACACTGGACTTCTTAAAAGGTAACACCCCCTTTGTTCCAGTCATGCAAAGCGATTTGTTGAGTAGATGTTAAATATTTTTTTAAATACCCAATTGAAAAACAAGCAAATACTCAGCTAAGGCCTAAGTGCAGGGCAAAATTTCATTTCACGCCCAACTCTCACGCCTAATTTTCTCTGACGTTGCTTGCGCCTCCGGCCGTCGCCTGCTCTTGCCTCCGCCTCGTGGAAATTGGAAGATTTCGTGGCAGCTGAAAATCAATCCCCAATTATTTCTGCATAGCTTCCCAAATTTCCCTAACCAGCTTCTCCAATTGACACCCTGGCCGCCGTCTTCGTCGGTCATCTCCGCCTCCGGCAGAGGTTTGATTTCGTTTCAGAAATTTTCTTTGTTCGTTCAATTTAAGCTCTGTGCGTTTGATTGTGAATTTCCTTCTTTTTCTAGGTATTATTGAAAAAATTGTGTTCTTCTTCTTTTCTTGACTGAATCTGGATGAACTTTTGTCTATGATTCCACAATATGTGGATAACTATAATTCTAGCTTGGCCTATGATTCACAATGTGTATAACTATGATTCTAGGATAATTTTCATTTGTGATTGTTCTGATGAATGTCTATTCCCTTGTGCGTATAGCTATAAAACTACTGCACCTTGTAGATATCATATATGATATACCCTTCGCCATCAAGAAATTCCGAGACATATTATGTTGTAGGTTGTTGCTAGAATTACAGTTTCAGCACATAACTACTTCCCCAATTTCAGGTAAAAGGGTGACGATGATACCAAGTTGGACGAAACTGTCAATGTCTTAACTGCAAAGACTTCAGAGATTGCCGAAGGTGATGAAATTGAAATGGTTGCATAATATTTGACCTATTTAATCTAGTGTTACATGTTGGCTTGATGCAGTGTTACATGTTTTGTTGACAAAGAGACATTGGTAAGCTCTTAAAAGAAAAAGGAAAGAAAAAAAAAAAAAACAATTTGTAGCAGTAAATGTTATTAAATGAATTGAGTGTGTAAAGTAAAATATAAACTAATATATAAGTGAGTGTGTGTGTAAATTTGATCATCAATTTGGTTTTGCTACTGCATGTCATTAATTAGTTTTTTCTCTAACGTACCTCAATATGGCAATATATAATTATAATTATGTAACATTTGGGTGATGAAATTGCAAAGATATTGTTTACTGTACATGTTATTACAAGTTAATTTTAGAAGGCATGATTGATTGTGTCTGGATTGATATTTAGAAGTTTACTGTACATCGTAATTATTCTTATAATAGGATGCGGTAGAATTTTGGTTTAACTTTTAGATTCTGACCAATAAGAAATAATTATATTTCATTAGTGTAAACTGAATTTCCTTATATTATATTAATAAATTAAATTTATGCTAAGGATAAAACATTAAAATCTTCTATTTAATTATTAATCTAGATCCATCAAAGTGTTTGTAGTATTTAAAAGTGTGACAACTATATTAAACTTATAATTTGTAGCTAACTCGTATGGACTAAAACATAGAAAAAAAAGTACTTTAAAGCTAATCATTATAAATTTTATTAATGATTAAATATATTAAAAACTGTTTTCAGAGATAAACAAATTTATTTTGAACTCAATATTTTAGTTTAAACTTTATTTTCAGATTTAAGAAACATAATAAAATCAACTTGTACCTATCTCCACATAAATACCATCCTTAATGTTTGTTTTCTCTATCATTTGTAAACTTAGTTGAGACATCAAAGACAAATGCAACTTTTTTAATAGGGGTCTTTTGACCATGGTGCAGCTTCTTCAGCACAAGCGTTGCTTTCACACATTGTACAAATTCTCGGCATCCAACCAATTCTTCTACGCCCATTACGATTCTCGCTTGTCAAAATCCCATCACTTTCGAAGAATTTGCTCACGGTTGGGCAATGGCCTCGTTGATTTCTTCGACGGCCTTCTGCAGCTTTGCATCGGCGGCGTTAACGAAAGCATTAATCTTGAACGACCCATTAAGCAGGTTCACGCGCAGATTATGCTTACATCGTCGTCATTTTCGGCGTTCTTGTCGGCCAGGCTTATCTCTGTGTACTCCAAACTCTCTCAGTTGAATGGTGCACGCAAGGTGTTTGATACTTCGCCTGAAGATTGCTTTTTTAGCTCTCTTTTCTGGAACTCGATGTTGCGTGCTTATGCTTCTAGTTTTAGATACGAAGATGTTCTGGAATTGTATGGGCGAATGCGTGAACTCAATGTTCAGCCTGATGGATTTGGTTTCCCGCTGATTATAAAGGCGTGTGGGGTGAGGGGTGGAGTTAGATTTTGCAGAAGTGTTCATTGTCATGCTCTGCAAATGGGTTTTGCGCATAACCAGCATGTTAGTAATGAGTTGCTGGGAATGTATGGGGAGATTGGCTGGATGGAACTGGCGTCACAAGTGTTTGATCAAATGCCTCTGCGGAATCGTATTTCTTGGAATGTTATGATATCGAGTTTTGCCAAGAATTATGACTGTGATGGTGCATATGGAATGCTTTGCAGAATGGAGAGTGAGGGGTGGGAACCGAATGCTGTGACTTGGACTTCGTTGATTTCCAGTTTTGCCAGATGCGGGCTTGTTGATAAAACGTGGGAGTTTTATATTGTGATGAGAAAGAAAGGTGTGAATTCTACTGCTGAATCGGTTGCTGTTGTTATATCTGTGTGTGATGAAATGCCCATTAAAGGTGAGATTATCCATGGACATGTAATAGCAGGTGGTTTTCAGAATTATGTATTCTTGAGAAATGCCCTGATAAGCATGTACGGTAGAAACGGTGCTACCGAAAAGGCAGAATATCTGTTCTCAGGGCTGGAAACGAAGAGTATAGTGAGCTGGAATGCATTAATATCTGCCTATGCCCAGTCTGGTTCGTGTGACGAAGCATATTCTGCATTCCTGAGGTTGGAGAATTTAAATAACACAGTAAGGCCAAATGTAGTAACTTGGACTGCTGTTATCAATGGATTTGCAGCTAACGGGCGCCACAGCGAAACTTTAGAACTCTTTAGACATATGCAGTTCGCTCAAGTGGCAGCCAATGCAGTAACACTAGCCACCTTGTTATCTGGATGTGCTGAGTTATCACACCTACCTCATGGCAAAGAAATCCATGCCCATGCTATCAGAACATTAATGGATAGCAATAACTTCTTAATAACAAACGCTTTAACCAACATGTACATGAAATGTGGTACCTTGAAAACCGGACATCTACTATTTGACAAAATGGCTCGTAGAGACATAACCTCATGGAACATAATGATCACCGGTTATGGCATGCATGGATTTGGCAGTCAGGCTCTGAAAATTTTCAATGAAATGGTTAGTGCAGGTTTTCAGCCAGACAAGGTTACCTTTGTTGCTGTTCTTTCTGCATGCAGCCATTCAGGCCTCGTTTCTGAAGGGCGCAGGTTGTTTGATAAAATGTCGGGAGAATTCCGAATTGAGCCGGAAGTGGAACACTATTCTTGCATGGTGGATCTTTTCGGCCGGGCCGGGCTTCTTCAGGAAGCAAAGGAGATCTTGAAAAACATGCCTATGGAACCAAACGTGCCCGTCTGGGGAGCTTTATTGAATTCTTGTAAGATGCATAAGAATACAGATTTTGCAAAAGAAACTGCTGAGAGGATTTTTGATCTCGGGTATGAGGTGACGGGCAGTTACATGTTGCTGTCCAATTTGTACGCCGAGAATGAGAGGTGGGACGATTCTGCAAAGGTGAGGTTCTTAGCGAAGGCGAGGGGTTTGAGGAAAGTAGCCGGAATGAGCTGGATTGAGGTTAAGAAGAAGGTTTGCTTGTTCTCAGCTGGAAAAGGTGTGAATCTGGAGATGGAGGAGGTTTATCACGTGCTTAGAGATTTGAATGTTCATATGATGGAGGAGAAAGAGTTTGCCTATTGGAATTTGTTGTGAGGTTTTCCGTGTATCAAGGTTGTGGAATGTTGATGCTAGGATTGTTACCTAAGATGTACAGACACGACACATAGATATGGACTCGGCAAGGAAACGACGATATGGATTTTATCTTGAAATTCTCACGTGAGAAATGTCTAACAATGAGGGTCCGACACAATATAATACAGCATGTTGGATGTTGGATATTATCGAGTCGGACAGATGTTGGATGCTGCGGATACCTTGGGAAAAATTGGGGCAAGGATGTGAGCATTGCTTGGGGCTTGGCAGGGGCTGTGCGTGCAAGGCAGCAAGGTGCGGACGTGCGCGCAAGGCAGTCAGCTGGCGCTAGGCGGGAACGGTTATAGGCAATTGTGGCTGAGGCGCGTGCCTAGCAATTAATGCAAGTTCGACAAAACCGCCCAACACTTAGACAAGGTTTTGTTGGTTATTTGCCTAGCGGTTAGGGTTGTTAACCACACTTTTTTTATAGGCTATGTTGTACACGATTTTGAGGGGTTGAGTTTCCAAATAATGTTTACAAACATAGGCTCCTTTGTATTGAGATTTGTTGGAAAAATTATGAAGGTGAGATTTTGCCCGTAATTTTTCACACTATTATTTGGTTCGCAAATTCTTTGTTTGATAAACCTGTAAATTTTCAAGAATTCGGGAAAAAAGTGTTACCATTTGAGTTAGTACAAAGTACATAATATGATAAAAAAACTCATTAAATTTGTATTTAGTTGTTGGGTCAAAAATTGTAATACAAAACCTTCGGATATATAGTATATCATCGAATGGCTAACGCAAACTACTTAACTATGGTTAAGAATTCCTAAACTTGACAAAACACTGGTTCATTATATGTTTTTTGAAAAAGGAGAGTGTATATAACTGTAAATTCTCCTCCTTCCCGCGCGAACTCTCAGAACAGGGGAAATGACGTCAGCTCGTTCATGGATCAAAGCAGACGAAACAGCTAAAGAAGCACTCGTCAGGATCCTCACAGAGCGGCCGTCGGTGGTGTTGCCGCCGCCGCTCCACCGCCTGCCCCTCCGAGCCGGGAACGTCGTCGAAATCGTGGGGCCGTCTCCTTCCGCGAAAACCCTAATTCTCATCCAGGTGAAAAAGAAAAGGAAATAGAATTCAATCCGCCAGCTATCAGTGTGACAGATCAAACATTTATCTGAAATTTATGTTTTTCAGGCAGCAATAAACTGTATCTTGCCTAAAGAGTGGAAGGGAGTGCAATATGGAGGGCTGGAGCGCGGTGTGCTCTTTGTTGATTTGGACTGTCGTTTCGATGTTTTGAGCTTTTCGCGTGCTCTAGAGAGGCGAATCGTTGGGGCTAATGGTGATTTACTGAACTTAATTGGTATAAACTTGAAAATAGGAATCTTGTCGTGTTGTTTTTCTCTTTTTGCTTTGATTCGAAATGGTTTTCCTTTTTCCTCTTTATTTTGAGGAATTTGTTGTCACTGAGTTTCGTTTTTTCAATTGAATTAGGGTTAAGGAGGAGCATGAATGGGGATGGGCCTGAATATGACGAAGAGTTGTTTGTCGCATGCATGAGGCGGTTCTCATATACCAGATGTTACAGTAGCTTCGAATTTCTTGCTACTCTTAAGGTAAGAACATTTTTGTTCATTCAAAATGAAATTTTCGTTTCTATTAAGTTCTTGGGATTATTTATATTCAGTTTCTTGTCTAAGTTGGTGGTAAACTTGAGGCGTTGATTCCCAAGATATTGGATGAAGAACTAAAATTACATGTGGATGATCATTTTCTGGTTCTGGTTCTGTTTCAGAATGAGTTGGATTTCTAAGAAATGTGATTCGTGAGAATAGAAATTATTCCATTTCATTTAAGAGTTTGTTCAAGTAGACTGTGATATTCTTATGGTGGGCAATCTGTATTAACCCGTCATTGCAGACATTGCCTTTTCGTCTTCAAAAGGAGAAGGAAACGCGAAGTAGTGCTGTTTATATGCTTATGATTGACAGGTTTGTGCAATGATTATTGATGCCTAGCAGCATATTCAATTTATGACTATCGAGCTTTGTAATAGCATGATTTGAGTCGTAATCCTCTTACCGTGCAGTCTGGTCCTGATTATTCGTTGAATAAATTAGTCCACACAAGGATGTGCATGTAAAAATATTAGAACTTAAATTAGAAACATTTCATTGTGAACTGCATGGTTCTGAAGGTTACACTGCATTGGAATAAAAATAAGGATGCTAACTAAACCACGAAAACTTCAATGGTACGGAAAGACTAGTAATAACAATTCCATCACAAACTTCTTATATGCGAATTCCTTTTTGAATCCAGCATTGGAGCTTTTTACTGGATGGATCGTGCTTTACCATCTTCATCAACAGGGAGAAGCAACAGGTAATAGTTGTTTTGTTATTTCAATATCCATATTTCTTTCATCAGCGTTCGGCAATCACGATGAGTAGAAGATTGTTCATATGTTGATGCATCTTTTTTAGACTTGCTGTTCCAGGGAACTTCAATTTTTTTGAATGTGCATATTTTTCTTCCTTATCCATCCGATCTGTGATTAGCTTCTTCTTGACGTCCAGTGTTATCCCAGACATGAATAAGTTCTATCCTATTCAATAGCATTTAAGAATGAATCTTTCAAATGCAGCTTTTACTTGTCTTATTCACAGGAAGAGCCTTTCTCTTCAGAATGTGGCAGAAAGCATAGTTCAGGAGATACGGGGCCTTCTGCTTGAGCATCCCATGCTTGTTTTAGCCTCCAAATTAGCTATTTTCAGCTATAAGCAATCAGCATCAGAATTCATAAGGTTGTTTTTTTGTGTGCTACTGGAGGTTTTGCCGTCTCTTCAGATATTTCACATACAACTGCCAACAAAACCTTTATATTTAGTTTTATATAGGAGTAAAAAGGGACGAAACCATATTACTGGATTTATTTCTTATCCGAATTGTATATCTGAAAATCAGCAATATTTGCTTCAGAAATTCAGGAAAAAAATCCAATGAAAAGGTGTTGGATTCAAGAGGACCCCGAAACCTACCACATCGTGACTACATGCCATCAGTGTGGCAGGTATAAACCTGTACATGTTGTTCATTTCCTACCCTGAAGATAGTTTATGAAATAGTATTCACTAAATTACGGAGAATCTTTGTGTATATGCAGTCCTTTGTTTCCCACAGAATACTTCTGCGACCATTGGGTTCGTATCCCAGCTCCCTCCTTAAATATGTTTTTTTTTTTTATTTGTGATAATTACACCAACATACCCTGGAATTTTGGCTTTATTGCACAAACTTCCCCTGAGATTTGGAAATTGCAACAATTCTCCCTATCAAAAAAGAAACTACATTACATCTGAATCAATGAGAAGTTTATGTAATTAGGCAAATCTCAGGGTATACCAGTGAAATTATACATTTGAATCAATACATGACATATCAACACTTTCATGTGTTGCAGACAGTGAAAGCAAACCCGGGCACCATCCTACATTTTCGACCGAATGGCTTTTCCCGCCCCTGAAATTTTTAGACAAGTTTAGAGTAAATGAAGTATGATAACCCTCTTTGTTGCTCAATTATCAATATCCACATTCACTGTATTGGTTATCTAAGTATGGTCCTCTTCTGCAGGATGGTCTCTTAGTTATCTTATGAAGTGTCAACAAGCTAAGCTGATAGTTCTAACAGGAAGGAATTAGAGGACATTATGGCCTTTTGAAATATGTATATAGCTTAAGGGAATGATGAGTGTAATAGGTTATTGCAAGTGTTTTATGATTTCATGTTTTTAAACACTATGCAATAGTTATAATTGTCGATATGGATGTTGAAATATTCATAATCGGATATGATATAAAATGAAAATATTATTCTGTGTTCAAATTGTAGGTATAATTTTATGACACTAATAGACATCTGAGCATGAGGGGTGTATAATTGGTGTTTTCTTGTTTATTTCTATATTCCATTATGGGTTGGAACTTGATTGAATTAGTAAGGTGTGAAATTCTTGTACTAATGATAGATACTCAAGATGCACTTATATTTTAAAAATATTATTTTATTATATCGTATCATATTATAAAACTGTCATGTGGTATATTGTGAAACAAAATTTAGTGTTGGTGTATTTGTGTTTGTGATTCCGGTTTCGGTTCGTTCACAAGATTGAATAGCCGGAAATTCTCCTCCGGACCTTGATTTAATTGCTTGGATTAAATTTTTTTGTACGCCACCGGTCAGGGCATTTGACACTTTAGTATCTAATTTTTAAAATTTAAAAATTCGATATCCAACTTTTGAATCTTATTCACTTAAGTGTCCAATTTTAGATCCGATGGAATCTTTCGGTCAAGATACCCTTGAAAAAATGACACATGTTGTATCTTGACCGAAAGATTCCACTGAATTTGAAATTAGACACTTAATTGAACAAGATTCATGGTTAAGTATTGAATTCTCAAACTTTAAAATTTGAGTATTAAAGTGTAAAACACCCTAAATATTAGCGTGCAAAAAATATTTAATCATAATATTTTCCAAGAGTACTCGAACTCATGCATTATAGGTAGTTGTACCAAAAATTAAAAATCACACTGATGAGGCATAAAATCACACTCGTATCAGAGCCGTCCACGTGTCACCATCTGCCAACTTAAGGAGTGGACGCTCGAATTGATGGGCTCGCGGGCCAACCCACCCCCCTCCCTAATCGACTAAGACGAGCCCACGGGCCTCGGCCAATTGTTCAGGAAAGGGGTTCAGGTTGTTGAGCCTGACGCTCGCTCCATGGCCCTCAAAGCCACCCATCCCAGGGAAGCACCCCCCGAGGGCCATCTAACGCTCGTAGGTCATCTGCCAGAGGATCCTCTCGTGCGCCCCTTCGAGCGTATATCACGCTCGGGTATGATCTACCCTCTGGTGAGGCATCCGTACGCCAGCAGGATCAATCTTGAGCCTCCCAACGCACGGCCCTCGCCAACAACCTCTGACACAATGACAGTGTGCACCTCGTACCTGTCACGCCGCCCACTTTTCAGAACCATCGCTTTCATGCCATCATAGGCCGCCACGTGTTAGGGCAATACAGGTTTGGGACCACACAGTCAAATTACCCAAATTAACCTCACCCCTAACATATAAATAAGGGAGAACACCTACATTTTCTCTAAAGTCATCTTCTACACAATACACTGCACTCTGAAGCTGGGCATATTTTCCTCCGCTTTTCTCCTTCACAAACTCTGCATTATCTTCACTATAGCTGCATCATAATCATACTTTGCACTCTTGGTGTTATCCTAGCTGGAAGAACCCACGCTCAAAAGGAAACCCAGTTCTTAAGGCTTTCACGCCTGTGATGGTCTTTCCCCTTTCAAACAAATATTGAAAGTGTTGTTGCATTTTAGGAGCCCAGATTCCTGCACCATCATTTTTGGCGCCGTCTGTGGGAAACCATCACTATCATCTTCATCTTCATCTTCATCAAATTCTTCTATGAGCTAGTCGATTTATAACACCTTTTGCCCCAAACATGGTGACTGCGACAAGGTCTGAGATTCTAGAAAACAGGGGTGGCCTTCCTCCCGTCAATGAGGAAAACGTGGCCAACAATACCCCCGTCGAAGGTACCTCCCCACCAACTACCGAAAATGGGGCCGGGAACACAGAAACCGCAGCTGCAACTCTCCCCACCAGTGGAAACGGGGTAGGAGGATCCGGCTCTGTTCCTCCTCCACCGGCCCTCATCCCCAATGTTCCAGTCTCCCATCCCGGCGTGTACTCCATGGCCATGCCACCACCGGGATACACTTATGTACAACCGGAATGATTTCCGGAGTAATGCCATGCCTGATGCCTATGATTCAGCCCTATCAAGTGGGCACGTTACAGCTTCCCATCTCCATGCCAAAAGAAATCCAAGGAGTGGAGATGCCCCCGTTAACCAGAGAACAACTCCAGGCGCTCTACGTTCAGTGCGAGGCGCAGGCTTTGCAAAATGCCTGGGGTCACTTCACATTTGCTTACTTCCCCCAGACAGGAGGCTCGAGAGCGGCCCCACCGCTTGGTGGACTCCCGGTCCATCCCCTCCTGATGACGCAGAATGTGCTGGGGGCCCACCCATCTCCACCACCTCCAGCGCAGGAAAAAGAAGCTCCTCCGAGGGCGAATCCGCCCCTGCAACCCGGAGAGAAAGAGAAAGATCCCCCCGTGGGGGGAGACGTAGAAGAAGAGGTCCAGTCCAGGACCACCAGGAGAGCCAATAGGAGGGAAGGAGGCGACCCTCGGCTGGCTGCGGTGCAGGACCAGCTGGATGACCTGCAGAACATCGTGGGATAACTCTCTCGAGCGCGGTCTCAAATCCCCCATGAGGGGGATGAGAGGTCCAAGGCCAGAGACGCTCGTCCTCCACATAACCAAGTCCCACGCCGCTGGAGGGAAGAGGAGTATGAATATAACCGCGAGGGCGGGAACCAACGGCCTTTGACAGGCGGATCGCCCCTCATTGACGACGTCCTGATGGCCCGTACGGGAAAGGGCAAAATCCCAATGTCCGTCAACCGGTACGACGGGACCACAGATCCGGCCGAGCACCTAGATCACTTCGTGCACCTGATGCACCTTTACGAGCATTCCAGTTATTACTGGACGAAGGTGTTTGTCACTTCCCTCGTGGGAATGGCCCAGGAGTGGTATAAGAAGCTGCCTCCCCACTCCATCCGAGGGTACAACGACTTGACTGATGCCTTAATGAGCCACTTCAGTTCCTTGTAAGCTCCTGCACCCGCTGCCACGACTCTCTACAACCTAGTACAAGGACCCCACGAGACGCTCAGGTCCTTCATGGGCAGATTTAATAAGGAGATTCTGCTTGTAGAAAAGCCCTCAATGGACTTCTTGAGGCACGTACTCTTTGGGGCCATCAACATGAAGAATTATGTTAGTAAGGAGTTCGTGGAGGAGGTGGCAAAGAAAAAGCCTCGCTCGCTGATAGAGATCAGGGACATCGCTGACTCCTTCTTCACCCTCGAAGACATGTACATTGCGAGGAATCAGAAAATGGCCAATGCCCCTCGAACCATTCGGGGCACGGAGGACAGGGTCGAGCCCAAGAATCACCGCCGAAGCCCAGCGCCCGCTCGGAGGAGTTCTCCTCCCCCTCGCGGATATGAGCCAATTCCCCTCAACCGCCCGATTGCTGAAGTTTACTCCATGGCGGACAAGAAACTGTTCAAAAGGCCGCCCAAGATGAGGGAAATCGATTATCAAAAGCGCTCCGGAAAATACTGCGCCTTCCATAAGCAGAAGGGATACGACACAAACAAGTGTCGCCAGTTGGAGAGCGAGATTCAGAGGCTCATCGCTGGGGGGCATTTCAAAAAATTTGTCAAAGTGCTAGAAAGGTACGATGAGCATTGCTCCGAGCGCGCGAGAACCAGAGGAAGGAGCAGTTCGCGCTCAAGAAGCCCGCGCCATCATAGCCCTGAGACCAGCGAGCGTAACAAGCAGAAGGTTGCTGACATGGAGAACCAACCATTTGCGGTCATCCACATGATCGTTGGGGGACCCTCGGGAGGAGATTCCAATGCTTCTAGGCGCCGCCATGTTCGAAGCTACGACCAGAGGCCTTCCCAGCCCAAGCTAGTGCTCTCCGTCAACAGCTCTTCACGCTCAAGAGAGAATGACATTGTAGGGTTCACAGAGAGAGACTTGGAACACATTGTAACACCCCATGGGATTGGTGAAACCTCTGACTGTCCCATGGTGGTTAGTTTAGACATTCATAACCATGTTGTAAAGAGGGTCTTAATTGATAGTGGAAGCTCTGTGAATGTTCTCCCGTACTCAACGTTTCAGAAGATGAAAATAACAAACATTCCCCTCAAACCCCTCAGAACAGCCCTTGTCGGCTTTGGGGGCTCCGAGATTGTCCCTCGCGGACAAATACGCTTGACCACCTCTTTTGGTCGCGCCCCACAGCGGAAGACTTTGAGCGTCCTTTACACAGTGGCCGAAGTGGATCTCCCTTACAACATCATCATTGGTCAACCTGCGCTCGTAGATTTCAAAGCAGTAATTTCAACGTATCACCAAAAGGTCAAATTCCCCACTCCCGAGGGGACGGGCGAGGTTCTCTGCAATGTTAAAGAAGCTTGGGAATGCTACATTCTTTCCCTTCGAAGCCACAAGCCCAAACAAACTACGCAGGCGGGCTCTACCAAAAAGTCGGTTGACTTCCCCGAGTTGGATGAAGACGGCCCCGAGCGTAAGAGGGCCAAGCTTTACAAAAAGAAAAACAAAAAAAAGATCTCAAGCGATTCCCAGCCTGCTAAGGATGGCCCTCCTGGGGCTGTCGAGGCATCCTCTTCCGAAAACGAGGGTGATGGACCCTCAGACGACAAGGGCGACAGACTCACTGGGAAGAAAAGGGCGCTCGAAATTGCGCGGCCTGAAGTTCGCATTGAGCCCGTCGAAAAATTCTTGACCATTGAGCTGGAACCCGGGAATCCAGATAAGACCACCCAAATCGGTGCGAGGCTCGAAGGTCCCTCCCAGGTCATGATGATCGATTTCTTGTGAGAGAACCTTGACGTATTCGCCTGGAAGGCCTCTGACCTCACTGGGATAGATCCAAGCGTCATCGTCCACAGGCTCAACTTGGATCCAGCCTTCAAACCCATCAAACAGAAAAAGAGGGACGTTTATAGGTTCCGAAGACAGGTCATAGAGGAGGAAGTCAATAAACTCCTCGACGCTCAGTACATTGAGGAGATTTTATACCCAGAATGGCTCTACAACGTGGTGCTCGTACCCAAGAGCACCAACAAATGGCGCATGTGCAATGACTTCACTGACCTCAACAAGGCGTGCCCTAAGGATCCGTACCCTCTGCCAAGGATTGATCAGTTGGTGGATTCGACCGCTGGTTGTGAGCTTATGAGTATGATGAACGCCTTCCAAGGGTACTACCAGATCTTCATGGCCTCCGAGGATCGCCCTAAAACTTCTTTTGTGGTCCATGTGGGTGTCTATTGTTTCAAGGTTATGCCGTTCGGGCTCAAGAACGCAGAAGCAACTTACCAGCGCCTTGTCAACAGAATGTTTGAACGTGAAATTGGAAAATCCATGGAAGTCTATGTGGACGACATGATTGTCAAGAGCGAGCGTCAACATTCCCATCTGGAGGATCTCAAGCGAACATTTAACACCCTACGTCATTATGGTATGAAATTGAACCACTCCAAGTGTACATTTGGCGTTCGGGGTGGCAAATTCTTAGGGTACATGGTCAGTCAGCGAGGCATAGAGGCCAATCCAGAAAAGATTAAAGCGATCCTAGATATTCCCTCCCCTCGGAATGTGAGGGAGGTCCAAGTGCTGGTGGGAAAGATCATTTCTCTAAACAGGTTCATCTCCCGCTCGGCGGACAGGAACTTACCTTTCTTCAAAATTTTGCCCAACGCTCGCAATTTCGCCTGGAGCGAGGAATGTGAGAAAGCTTTGTGAGACATGGAGCAATACCTCGCGAGCGCACCGTTGTTGACTAAGCCTAACCAAGGAGAAAACTTGTTCATTTACCTTTCCGTTTTCTCAGAGGCTACGACCGCTATCCTCGTGGCAGTCCGTGAGCGTAAACATATGCCGGTATTTTATTTAAGCAAACCTTGCAGGGGGCGGAGAAGAGATATATGGAGATAGAGAAGTTTGCTTTTGCGCTCGTTAATGCCTCACGAAGGCTAACGCCTTATTTCCAAGCTCATTCCATCACGATGCTCACAGACCAACCCCTCAAATAGGTGCTTGCAAAACCGGACGTCTCAGGGAGATTTATCAAATGGTCAATTGAACTCAGTCAGTTCGACATCAACTTCGAGCCTCGTACCACGATACAGGCTCAAGCTGTGGCAGACCTGTTGGTGGAGCGCTTCAATTTGGATATCGTACCCTCGTTGGCAGAGGGGTTATGGTTGCTGCACACAGATGGCTCCTCGACCTCACATGGGGGGGGGGGGGGGAGCCGGGGTGACCCTCAGAGACCCTCATGGTGTTGAGGTTGACTAAGCTATCAAACTGGCGTTCCAGGTCACCAACAACGAGGCAGAATATGAGGCTCTAATCCAAGGGCTTAGGATAGCCCTCTAGAATGGTGTCGTTCGGGTCACTGCATATGTTGACTCCCAGCTGATCGCAAGTCAAATTGATGACACTTATAAGGCTCGAGAAGCCACTATGGTGCAATACTTGGCGAGTGCTAAGGAAGTGATCTCCAAATTCAAAGAATTCCATCTGTTGCAGATCCCAAGTGTAACACCTGAGCGCAAGGTGCCACATCCCCCGCACCGAGACCCGACCCGAATATGAAATGGACGATCCATACCCGAGCCAAATCACGGCGAACGGGGACAAACACACACTCTAAGCTAGGCGGGCTAACCCTTGAAACCAAATAACAACATAAGACATTAAAGCGGAAGCAAAGAACGAACATATAACATATATATGTATCATGAGCATCCAAGCTCCAAAAATCATTCATGTACATCAGCAATTGCCATCACGGCCCAAAACATGTACGCTCCGAGATAATATCCATATACAATAATCAAAATAAAAGTATGCAAGTGTAAGACTCAAAATACAGAGCTAGAGACAAATGCAAGACCTAGGACTCGTATTCCCGCCTAGCTCCCTCAACACCTGCACAAAATAACTGAAAACCAAACGGGTTCAGTCCAAAAGGGACTGGTGGGTATAAAACAGGGCATAGATATAATATATGACGGTAATTAAGCAATCACATGCAAGCTATAATCCCAAGTGAGGTTTTTAAAGACTTCCCCAAGGGGGTGAAAAGAATCATCAAAAGGGATTATAACGAATCATTAACATTAGGTCATTATTGGCCCGGCGAGTGGGCGTGCATTATCTCCAACCAACACCTTGTGTAAACCATTTAAACATTCATTCATTTATTCTTTTCATGCAATCAATCTTTTGTGCACATTCATTAACATTTACTCCTTCTTCCTCCGGGTTGGTGGTGGGTTTGCAAGGCCCGACCACCCATTCATTGACCAAAAGGGGTTACATGACTCCCCAGATGGCGCTCAGCGTCCATTCCTCGCTAACTCCTAACGAGGTCCGGTTACGCCGTTAATTGGTGGAACTAGTGTGAGGGATCACCGTCGGCCCGTGCCTCCCCGGATAGCCACTCACACTAAGTCCCTGGGCCCCATTCGTGCATTCGATCATTTCTCGCCAAAACATTAGGTAGGATCGATAAAATAAGGCTTTACGTTGAAAACATTTACTCTTTAAAACGACTCTTTATATATATATAATTTTGGTCGAAAGCTTTCACATTGAAGGTATATATAGGGTCTTGTATCTACATAGAAGAAAAACCCACCTTAAACCGTCAAAAGAAGAAAGCACGAGCCTCACTGACCGGCCTCGTCTCCAACGTGATCAAAATCTGTGCAAGAAAAGTGAAGTGAGACTCAATATGACCAAATAAGACGCTCGGCAATGCAATGATCATGATATGAATATATAAGAGATTAAATTATGTTATGGAAATGTTCATGTGCACTATTAATGTCTTAAAGACATATAAACATTCATTCCATTCTTCCATGAAGCGTTCAAATTTGTTAAAGTTCAACATCTCCATAAATCATACTAAATTAGTCCAAGAAATTCAAATAACGATCATAACACGTAGTATAACATGTATACATATCATACAAGTCATTAAATAAGGAATAAATAGCAATTAGGGTTCAAACTTAAGAGCAAAGTCCATGCATGCACACATTAGGAGAAAAGAAGACACGTTGAAGCATATCTCGGACAATATTCCACGAAAAATCATAAAATTTCATAACACTCAAGATAATACATGTTAGCATAGCATAAAAGTCATAAAAGAGGTGGAGGAATATAAAACAAGCGAAGAAAAACAAGAAAAAATGAAACAGGAGCAATAAAAAAAAACTGGACAAAATCCACCCCCATGGATTTTTCCAAAGGGAAAAATCCACCCCCATGGATTTGGTCCAGACCTACTGACTCAAATCCACCCCCGCGGATTTTTCCAAAGGGAAAAATCCACCCCCGTGGATTTGAGTCTGAAGCCAAAAAAAAAATAAAGAACGTAGCAGAAAAACAGAGCAACACCATGCCAACTCCAACCAACATACTTAGGTAAGTTAAGATCATCAAAACGCAAAAAAACCACTCCACAACAACACACAAACATGCTCCCAAAGTGTTGAAACATAAGGAGGTAAGGATGATCATTTCATGTAAAAACTTCAAATATACATTAATGGTAACTCATGAATGCTTCAACTACCATCTAATACTTCACCATAAATGCAAGGAAGGTGGCATGGCAACCATATTCAAGCTTGGAATCAACCAAAACAACCAAGGAATGAAAGAGTTCAACAAATTAACATATAACCTAACTATTCAACATCTTCTCCAAACTCCATGAAAACATGCTCAAAATTGGGGAAGAATGGATCAAAATGACTCATAATGAATGTATATAACAATCCTAAGCTTACCTTGTGGATTAATGGAGGTTTGGAAGAGATTTGAGCTTGAATCTCCAAGGATTGGCTTGAGCTACGGGAAAACTGGAAAGCAGGGAAAGTTTGGCTGATTTTCTCCAAGTGAAGGGGGTTATCTCGGTTTGGGGTGGTTAAGGCTGGTTAGAGGGTTGAGTTAGGGTTCCAAGGAATCAAACCATGGTTAATTGGGTCAAGGTTTGAATAAGTTATGGCTTATTTAGTAAAACGTGGCAGTTTAGGCGTCCGTTGCGTGTTTCGGTTGAATATCGGAGGTTCAAATAATTTTGGAAAAGTATAAGGCTAAGTTCATTAAACTCAAATTTTCGATACGAGTTCAACGAAGTTGACGAAACTCGAATCCGAGTTTCCTAGCTCAAGATATCAAATAAGGAACCAATGGTGCGCTAATTGCTCGTTAGCCCCCGTTTTGGATTCCAAAATCAAAATAAATTCATAACTCATGAAAATGAACCCGAAAACATGAAGCGAACATATATCCATATTCATAACACATATAAGTCCAACATATTAAATTTTCGCAAAATTCCGAATTCATTTCATGTAGAAACGGTAAGCAAACAATTCATACAAGAGCAAATCGTTCAAAATTCATATAAATTCAAATTCAAACATTTTCAAATAATTCAATTATTTCATAATTTCATATAATATAAAATAAATAATTAATAACGTAATTAAAATAAATTAAATGCGCACGTAATTATCACATAATTCATACCTGAACGACTTGAAAAGTCGGGGCGTTACACCAAGAACGGAAAACGAGCGTGCAGACGCTCTCTCCAAGTTTACATCCGCTCTGGAGGATTCTTGCGAGCGTTCAGTCACATTTCTCAGAACGGAGAAGTCGCTGATTCACAAAACGGAACCCTCGGGTGAGATGAACATGATTGACACCTCTGAACCTTGTTGGCTCGATGACATCATTAGACTTCTGAGGGATGGAACCTGCCCGAGCGATAAAGTGGAAGCACGGAAGGTTAGGAGTAAGGCCCCTCGCTTTTCTCTTGACAACGACGGACGGCTATTCAAGCGATCTTTCCAAGGTCCACCATTAAGGTGCCTGAGGCCCTCGCAAGCCAAGGAAGTATTAGAGCATGTGCATAACGGGAGTAGTGGGAATCATTCTGGCGGTCGAGTTCTGGCTAAGAAAGTATTGAGAAGTGGGTTCTATTGGCCCTCGCTACTGCATGATGCCATCAGCTACTCCAAGAAATGTCCTAAGTGTCAGTTTCATTCTAACACCCTTCAGCTGCCGGCAGCCCAAATGATCCCTATTGACGTTTCATGGCCCTTCGATCAGTGGGACATTGATATTGTAGGACCCCTCCCAATGGCGGTCGGACAAAAGAAATTTGTAATACTCGCCGTGGACTATTTCACCAAGTGGGCCGAGGCTGAAGCGGTTGCAAAGATAACGTTCAGAGTTGTAAGGGATTTCATTTGGAAGAATATCATCTGCAGGTATGGCGTCCCGAGGGTGCTCATCTCAGACAACAGTTCCCAATTCATTGCCACTGACACACGGGATTGGTGCTACGAACTTGGGATTGAGCAACGCTTCACTTCTGTAGGCCACCCTCAAGCCAACGGTCTAGCTGAAGTGACCAATCGAACCATACTCTAGCACCTGAAAACAATGCTCGAAAGTAAGATGGGGGAATGGGCAGAAGAACTTCAAGGTGCCCTCTGGGCGTACTGTACTACCCCACGAGCGACAACAGGGGAGACCCCTTATTCCCTCGTATATGGCTCTGAGGCTATGATACCTGCGGAAATTGCCCAAGAATCCGCACGAGTTGCCTATTTCGAGCCTGCAGTCAATGAGGCCAATCGAAGGTTCGAATTAGATTTGTTAGATGAAAGAAGGAACACCGCTTGGGCTCGTATCCACAAGTACAAGGCGACCGTAGCCCACCAGTATAACAAACGCGTCAGAGAAAGAACTTTCCAGCTAGGGGACTTGGTCCTCAAAAAAGTTGAAGTCTCCAAATATATGGGCAAGTTAGACCTCAATTGGGAAAGCCCCTTCAAAGTCATTCATGTACGAGCGAACAACACCTACTTGCTAGAGACTTTGCAAGGCGAGCGTCTCCCTAGGCCGTGGAATGCATGTAACCTTAGACGGTTCTACGTGTAAATGTTAACCTCTGTAATTGCCCGCGTGTGGCACTTTGTACTTTCTTTTGATAGAAAGCATGATAGTTATTATCTTTAATTGAACGCATCACAGTGAGAATTTTACCCGTTGTTATGTCATTTATTTGTTTTCTGTGATAAATGGCTTAGATAGTCAAAAGCCTACTCCGTGTTGAGCGCCCTCCACATCGATCGGCTTAGTAAACACCCCATTAATTTCAAGTCAAAGTTGCCCGCGTGTTAGGAGTTTTCCACATTGGATAGTTTGACGCTCATAAGCGTTTCAACCCTAAGAAAGAGCGTGTCAAAAGAATGGGATGCTAAATGCCTAGTTTACACCAACTGGATGCTGATCACACCAGTTCGCGTTTGTAAATCCCCGACGACCCTCATCCTCTTAGGTATGAGTACACTCATAAATAGCATCACTAAGTTAATCCTGTCATGGATACTTAAGGATGAAGCTAATATTACAACCACGCTCGCTTTACTCCCATAGTTAGCAAATCCTACAGTTGGTTTCTAAGTTCACTCAAACCATGGGAGCGCTCAAATTACAAGTATGCATCACCTACTTAAGGCCAATAGTTAGATAAACCCCCAGCAGGTTTCTAAGTTCAAATTCGAGCCTCACTGCATATATAGTCAGGGTACCCTCATAAGAAACACCCTCGTGCCTATACATTCACGTCATAAATATTCCAATATCAACAAAGACAAGCATACAAACACCAAACATAGAGAGACAACAATCCCCAACATCCAAAAATAAAGGGAATCAAACTGCATTAACGGAAGACAAGTTCAAGTATGCTATCAGGAATACCAAACAGAAATACAAATAAAAAATGGTTCATTAACAAAGGTGGAACTTAAACAGAATGGAAGGAAATAAGCAGAATCGCGAAGCAACGGTTGGAAGGGCATCACTGGGCTTGACTCTCGGGTTCAGGTGGAGCAGTGGAGAGAGGAAGTGGGGCCAACACGTTGGCATTAGAAGTTTGAGCATCGCCTTGGCCCTCGACATCTTGGGCATCGATGGTAATACCATCATCCTCTATCTGCGCAGGCTCGGGGTCTATGGGATTGGCCTCCATGAACTCCCTCTGGAGCATCATCACGAGATTTTGATACTCAGGCTCCGCCAGCCTCTCAGAAGGGTCCTCATTGCGAATGATGGGCTCCAAGTTCTCGTCCAGGTCCATACGCAGACGCTCGTCAGTCCGCACGCTCTCCGGAGCCATTCCCAACTTCACCATCTGCCCAATAGCCTTGTAGAAGAAGCGCCGAGCGTTATCAAAGCAGTGGAGGTTGGCAGCGAAAGATAAGGCCTTCGAGCGCACGAACTTTATCACGGAATCCCAAGCCACCTTCGATTCTAAACCAGCCACCTTCTCCTGTAATTCAGAGAGAGACTTCTTGATTACCTAGTTTTGACGAGTACTCTCAACCAGTTGCTCTCCCAGCTCCCCATTTTGGACCCTCATCTGGTCGCGCTCTTCTTTAAGCTTATTATGACGCTCGTCAAGGGCCAGATATGCATCATCCGACTTCTTCAAGTCCTCTTTCAGCTTATCATTTTCAAGGTCAGAGGTGGCAAGTTGAGCACCGACGTTATTGTGATCCTCCTGCAACTGGCTAGGGTCAGAGATGAGCAGCAACTTCTTGTATTTGGCCATGTGCTCAGAGTAAGCCTGCGCCCGGCCCTGTAGGTTCTTTAGCCTGGGGATTACCTCCTGGAAAGCCAGAATCGAGGGTCATTATCAGAGGTAAAAATAGAAAAGGTTGGAATCTTACAAAGGAAACTGAAGACTTACCGTCAGGAGGGCGTGACACGCATCTTCTGCGACCCCAGCGGCGTCATGCTCGTTCAACTTGTCATGATCGCCGGAGAATTGAAGCTTCTCGACAATATCCGTAACTAGGTTGACGGTGGCCGCACTCTTTCTCAGAAGGACGGAGCCGTCCGTCCTTTGGCGCTTATATCGAGCGTCCCCCCGGCAGCCTATCTTCCAAAAATCCTCATCCTCAGACGATGAGGTATCACTGCCCTCGCCACGGTGGCCCACGACCACCTCCTTCCATTTCCCAGATATGGGGATGGAGTCCGGCAACCACTTTCTTTTCCCCTGACGCTAAACTCTTATTGCGTCATGGAAACGGGCTAACTCTCCCCAGCGGTTGCGGGAGTTGCTGGAACTGAGCGTAATTGGCCCTTCAGGAGCGGCCGGAGGAGGAGTGGCACCTCGAGCGCTGTTTACGGTCAAATCTTCAATAGGCCCCACGATCGGAGCCTCATTTCCGGCACCCCTGCAAGCACCTCTACCACCATCACCTCGCCCCGACCCTCGGCGAGTTCCCCTTCCCCTCGGAGCTTGTTGCTGCTGTTGTGGTTGCGGGTTGGCGCCCGCCCTTTGAGCGAGCATCAGTTGGGCAACACTCTCTGCGTCCATTCTAGTTGTTATTATCTGAACGTCTGCAAAACAAAAGCGCAAAGCGTCAGGAGGTTGCTATTTGGACATTAACTATTAAAGACATTGCAAGATAGACAAAGTTAGTGGTGCTATCCTAAGTGTTAGAGAAGTTAGTTCCTAGGATCTAACCGTCGAGGGCCATAATATGAGCGGGAGGATTGAATATGAAGTCAGGAGGGTTCGAAATCCCGAATCGGAATAAGATCCCTTCGTTCCTCATCAAGTCCTTGGCTTTAATCAGTTTCTTCTCATTCTTCATAACGAGGGCCAGACTCTTCGCCCAATACTCGAAAAGTTTATTCTCAGCTCTGTCCTTGACCAAGGGCCCTTCACCATGGCCTATCCACACGCGATGAGCCCCAAATGTCCCCCCAGGAGCTCCCACGAAGAAGTACTTTTCCTTCCAATCCTCGCCGTACGAAGTCGAGGGTGAGTCAATCATCTTGAGCCCTGACTTAGCCTACGCGTAATAAAACCCATCTGTGGGGGACGAACGTGGAGAGCGGGCCACTTGGATCAAGCTGTTAAAGTTGTTTATCAAGGGTTCATGGCCTGTGGCCCTCACCAGCATCACGAATGTGTTTATTAGGGCAATGTCATTGGGGAGAATTTGGGAAGGGCTTATTACCAAGTAATTGCAAATATTGGCGACGGGTACTGGAATCGAAAATCTCAAGCCCCTGGCCAGGACTGAGTCTTGGTAGACAGTCATCATCCCCGGCGGCGGTCGGTTGACCCTGTCTCCTTCACCCGGAAGGTGCATCGAGAATACTGCCTCATCCCAGTACACCTTAGTCCTTAGATCCCTCAAATTTTCGAGCGTCAGTATGCTTTGTATGTCATCTGGGGATCTGTCTATTTGGTGGGGGTTATTCTGCCTCACTCGGGTCGCGGGCTCTTTTCCTTTCCTTTGGCGTTTCCGGGGAGGTTCGCCTCGGCACGACGCACCCTCGGGAGCCGCAATGGCCACCGTAATTTGATGATCTTGAGGCCTTACGAAACTATTCAACACAGGGAACACTCTCTCCCCCTGTCTCTGCATCTCCATTACGTTGTTCATCTCCTCAAAAAGATCAATTACCCCTTCCGGATCCCGCTCGTTCATTCCTTGAAAGGCGGCGTCAAGCTCCTCATCCCCAACCTCTATCGGAGCCCCGGCTACTGGAATGGCCATTGGGATCGCATCGCCTGGGGAAGCCCTTGCCAGTGGGACGGCCATGGGAACAATGTCCCGAGGGGAAGAACTCCCAACGGACATCTCGTCTATCTCCCTCACATAAGCATCTGCGTTGGGTTCCGCCATGTCTGGTTTTTTATTCTTGGAGATGAAACTTTTCACAAAAATCCAGTGGGGAAGAAGAGTTCAGGAGTGAGTTCAATGGCAGAGAAGGCTTCCTCACCAAAAATATCGCTCACACACAACCTAAATCTAGGGTTAGGACAAGAAATCAGAGATTACGCGAATGTTACCTAAGGTTTGAAGGAAGAAACTTGCTGAAATTTGCAGAGAGGTGCAAAGCTTTTTGCTGCGGTTTTGCTTGAAGAAGGATGAAAATGTGAAAGGTTTCAAAGGTTCTCTCTCTCCCTATTTATAGGGAAAAAGGCTGGCATTAATTAGGGTTTGGGATTCAAAATGCAATCATTTCCCGCCTTGGGAGACTCCCGCTTTTGGTAACCACCTCACGTCCCCAGAGCACACGCGCCCACGTTCCCACTCAGCATTTAATGCGGACATGACTTCATTTATTGCAATGTCAGAACATGTCCGTTACGGAAGTCAATCGGTCACTTCTTTCGCAGAAGCTTGACCTTCAGATATTCAAAAGAAATTCAAGGCTTATCTCTCTGAAATTCTACAGTACGCTTAAGCGCTACTACAGAATTTGGGGGGCAAAATGATGAGGCATAAAACCACGCTCGTATCGGAGCCGTCCACGTGCCGTCATCTACTGACTTAGAGCTTGGACGCCCGTATTAATGGGCTCGCGGACCAACTCAGCCCATTCCCTTGTTAACTAATGCAGGCCCACGAGCCTCAACCCACGGTTCAAGCAGGGGATTCAGGTTGCCAAGCTTGATGCTCATGCCATGTTTCTCAGGGCCACCCTTCCCAGAGAGGCCCCCCCACGAGGGGCTCCTACTATCTAACGCTCGATTAGTTGATGCTCAGGGATCATTTTCCAGGGGAAACCCTCCGTGCACCCCTTCGAGCGTCAACCACGCTCGGGTATGATCTACCCCCCTTATGAGGCATTCGTACGCTTGCAGGACCGATCTTGAGCTTCCCCACGCCCGGCCCTCGCCAACAACCTCTGACACAATGGCAGTGTGCACCTCGCACCTGGCACGCCGCCTACTTTTCAGAGCCATCACTCTCATACCACCACAGGCCACCACGTGTTAGGGCAATACAGGTTTGGGACCACACGGTCAAATTACCCAAACCACCCTCACCCCTAACATATAAATAAGGGAGAACACCTGCATTCTCTCCCAAGTCATCTTCTTCCCAAGACACTACATACACAGAACTGGGCACATTCCACCATTTTTATTCTGGTTCCTTCTTCCCCAAGCTCTGTATATTTCACCATCTTTGTATCCCTACTGCATTTTCTCCCCTGGTGTTATCCTAGCTGGAAGAACCCACGCTCTTTGGGAAACCCAGTTCCTGAGGCTCAAACGCCCGTGATGGTCTTCCCCCCAAACAAATCTTAAAGTGTTGGTGATTTATTAGGATTCTCTTTCCTGCACCATCAGTACTTGGCGAGTGTTAAGGAAGTGATTTCCAAATTCAAAGATCTTCATCTGTTGCAGATCCCAAGAACGGAAAACGAGCGTGCAGACGCTCTCTCCAAGTTTGCATCCGCTCTGGAGGATTCTTGCAAGCGTTCAGTCACACTGCTATAAATGTTAGTCTTTATAATTGCCCACTCGTGGCACTTTATACTTTCTTTTGATAGAAAGCTTGACGATCGTTGTTATTAATTGAAATCATAACAGTAAGCATTTTACCAATTATTATGTCATTTACTTGCTTTTTCTTTGATTAATGGTATTGGTAATCAAAAGCCCACTCCGTGTTGAGCGTCTTCCACGTTGAACGGCTTAGTAGACACCCCATTAATTTCAAATCAAAATTGCCCCTGTGTTAGGAGTTTTCCACATTGGATAGTTGGACGCTCATAAGCGTTTAAACCCTAAGAATGAGCGTGTCGAAAGAATGGGATGCTAAATGTCTAGTTTACACCAACTGGATGCTGATCACACCAGTTCGCCTTCGCAAATCCCCGATGACCCTCATCCTCTTAGGTAGGAGTACGCTCGTAAATAGCTATCACGGGGTTAATCCTCTCACGGATGCCTAAGGATGAAGCTAATATTACAGCCACGCTCGCTTTACTCCCATACTTAGCAAATCCTACAGTTGGTTTCTAAGTTCACTCAAACCAAGGGAGCGCTCAAATTATAAGTGTGCATCACCTACTTAAGGCCAATACTTAAATAATCCCCCAGCCGGTTTGTAAGTTCAAATTTGAGCCTCACTGCGTGTATAGCCAGGGTACCCTCATAAGAAACACCCTCGTGCCTATACATTCACGTCATAAATATTCAAATATCAACAAAGACAAGCATACAAACACCAAACATAGAGAGACAACAAGGCCCAAAATCCAAAAGTAAAGGGAATCAAACTGCATTAACGGAAGACAAGTTCAAGTATGCTATCAGGAATACCAAACAGAAATACAGATCAAAATGGTTCATTAACAGAGGCCGAACTTAAACAGAAGAGAAGGAAATAAGCAAAATCGTGAAGCAACAATTGGAGGGGCATCACTGGGCTTGACTCTCGGGTTCAGGTGGAGCAGTGGAGAGAGGGAGTGGGGCCAGCACGTTGGCATTGGAAGTTTGAGCATCGCCTTGACTCTCGCCATCGTGGGCATCGATGGTAATACCCTCGTCCTCTATCTGCTCAGGCTCGGGGTCTATGGGATGTTAGGAATAGTGCCCTAGAAAGCCGATTGTATATCCGCTTTGTGCTTTTCCTTATTGTAATCACAGACAATCTTTGAATGAAATAACGAATTGAGGCAACACTTCTTTATATGCTCTTGTTTGGTATGCGTTTACTTTATCTGTGCATGTATGAGAACTCCCCTAATCCTGATGACTTTAGGACTCTGCCATTTAGGTGAAATGGTTCATGAAACGAGCCCTATATCACATAAGTCATGATTAGTAAAATACTCCAAGCCGATGAGTCCTACAGACAGTGGGAGTGTCAACCTGACTCCTCTAAGGCTTGCTTGTGGGATCACGCCCTTAAGAAGGACCACCTTGTTTCATGGAGGTGGAAAGTGTATAGTTGATACGTGCGTGATACATGAGGGTGCTTACTTTAATAAGTGAGTTCACTGAGGCGCCCCGTGTGAGAACATTCCTAAATGGGAAAGGAAGTTTCTATTTCAGGAAATGGAAACTTCCAGATTAGGAAATATCTCACGAGTCATTGATGTGATTAATTGATCCTTAGACTTGAGGTTCCTTGTCACTTTATGAGTTAACTCTGTAGTCTTAGGTATAAGCTTTAAAGGGTGTCGCCTTAGACAACTGATTCAAGGCTTATGCTGGGGCTGCACAAGTGACTCGTGAAAGTGAATGAGAATCAAGAAAGGACCTACACTTGCATTTGCAAGGTGATCTCTTATTGTGTAAGTCATTCATATGCCATATGGAGTCCTTGGCCAAGGCAGTAGATCAAGACATCAAGAAAAGGGTTTCTTGGATTGAGATCAAATGGATACGAAATGCACTTAGCTTTAAGACCGGATTATTAGGGTTCTGATTATTCCCTTGCCCTAGATCTTGGTTGAGAGATAGTAAGTAGGAGGATTGTATCTCACATGAATCAATGACTTAAAGGTTCTGTCGAATCCGAACATTCCAATTCAGCTAGGGGTTAAACACCTGTTGCTAGACTATGGTCGTTTAATCTGTGGACTGATTAATTAATTAGTGAATTAATTAATTAGGGTCACTGCTAATTGAATTGAGAACCTAGAGGGTCACACACAACAACTTGGTTACATGAGTTGAGGCTTGAAAATGATTAAACGAGTTAATCGAGCCTAGAGGGTTCCACACGTGTGAAGCCACACGTGTGGGTCACGTGAGTGACACGTGTCCTTGTGACACGTGTCACACACGTGAATTTATATGTATATTAAATAATTAATTAGTTAATTATTTAATAGACTTTGGTTTAATTTTGAATTAAAAAGAAAGTCTAATTTTGGAGAAAATAATCTAGTTAATTAATTATGAATTAATTAATTAGATAAAATAAGTTATTTATTTTTATAATAAATAAAGTATAAAATTATCCAAAAATAGTTTGGATATTTTTAGCTCTCTTAAAAGTTGACTAGAATTAGAATTCAAAGTCAAAGTTGGAAAATACTTGATGATCAAGTAATAGGAGAGAGAGGAACCAAATCCTTGTCCAATAAGGATTTGGATCGGCACTCCCTCCTATATATAGGGGAGCTCGAGCTCCCCTTTAGAGCGAATAGACAATTCTTGGTTCATGTGTTGAACACCTTCCTTTCTCCAAGATTAAATTAAACCCTAGGTTAAGCCTAAACACTAACTAGAGAACTAGCATCCTTACTAGTTAGATTGTGATCAAGTTGGTGGACTTTCTCTAGAGACTTCAAGTTAGAAGTTTGAAGATTCGAGCTTTACCAAGGAGAGGGGATCAAGCCGCGAGAAGAGCGTTCTTGGGTGGCTTGAAACGCTTCAAGAAAGAACAAAAGAAAAGTAAGTTTTCTATCTTTACGAATTTGGTTACACGATTACGAGTCCTAGATCCTTTTGTTGGAAAAAATTTTTAAATTCCGCTGCTTTCTGATTCGTGTTTTCCAACAAGTGGTATCAGAGCCACCTCGTTAATCGTGTTTCTGATTCGTCTCAATTATTTTGAATTTGGTAGAAATTCTTAGGCTTAGATGCGAATTAGGTATTCATGAGTTCTTTTAGAAAGCCTGAAATACGAAACTGTAATTTTTCCTGAATTTCTGAAACTGTTTTCTTAAATTGTGATTTTGAAAACCGTTTTGATTGAAATATGTTTAAATCAAATTTTTTTAATTTTGGATTGAACCGGGTTTTCGA
The DNA here is from genome assembly GCA_037501455.1 of Lantana camara. Lineage (NCBI taxonomy): Eukaryota > Viridiplantae > Streptophyta > Magnoliopsida > Lamiales > Verbenaceae > Lantana > Lantana camara. The sequence continues at coordinate 18,367,812 of CM074855.1, read as the reverse complement.
GAAACCCAGAAATACGAAACAAACACGAAAAGCAACGAGCCTAGGCGTGCTAGCACGTCGCACGCCCAGGCCCGTCGCCGCCGCCCAGTTCCTCCCGCAACAGCGCGGGAGCCGTTCCAGGCGCGCCCCGTCCCGCAACCGCACGGGACGCCTGCCCAGTCCGCCTAGTCGCGGCGGGCGCATGATGCGCGGCCAGTTGCCGCGCGCGTGCGCGCGCTGCTGCGCGTCTGTGCCTCGCGCGGCTAGGCCCCTTTTCGGGCCCCGTTTTCGTGTTTCGTGTTTTTCGTGTTTTCAGTCCGTAAAATCCCGATTTAATTTTATTTTAATTTTATCTTTTAAAATCAGTTTTGTTAAAATAAAATTATTTTAAAATTTTTGATTAAATTGGGATTTTTGAGAAATTGAAGCGATTTGGATTTTGGGAAAATTATGAACTTTATTTTCTGAAAATAATGAAAGAATAAAATTATTAATTTTGGAAATTAATTGGAATTTTATTGGTTTGTTGTTTTTCGGGTTTTATTGAAAAGACTCTTGAACAAGAATTGCATCTAAGTCGTGTTTTAAGTCATTAGGACTTGAAACGAGAATTTTAATTTATTGGCTAAATTTAAATTCTCGCAAAAGCATGTTAGGTGATCATGGGTTTAGATCTATGTATGGTTTTAATTTATGCACATGGATGGTTTAAATTGGGGTTGGAGCCCTATAGTTGCGTTTTTTCAATTGAGGTTGGAGCCTCACTTATGTGCGTACTGTTATGTGATTTATTATGTGGCTTTCCATATTACTGTTTTTGAGGCCGGGGTATGCCCCGTGTAATTGTCTAAGGCCAATATGAAGATTGAGCCTTATGACTTTATGTCTTTTTCTTTTTATTGTAATTTGAGAGTAGAGATAGGTGGTGAGGTTTTTATTTTCATTTTGGAGACAATGCACCCAAGGAGTAAGATGGACCACATTCAAGTAACAAGGAGGCCATAAGTGAAGACCCCTCAAAATGTTAGGGAGGGGAATCTCAATTGTTAAATGTAATAGAAATAGGGCTCGTATTTTGTTACCGCTTTCCCTTATGTGATTTAAACTGTTTATGTGGCATGTATGTTAGAACTTGTGATTGTGGAGTGGCTCCCACATATCACGCATAAGATAGGTAGAACCCATGATCATTACATGTTAGTATCATGCTAGGACATGTTATCTGTTTATGTGCTTGTTTGAAATGCATTTAAGTGTACTTGCATTAATCAAGACTAATAAAATTGGATAACATATATGTTGGTGAGGTCGAACCGGACAACTCTCTGGTTGATTCGAAAATTCCCATTAAATATTAAGCTAATTTCGAACAAATAGGTGTTTAATTCGAGATGCAAATTTTGAATTAAATTCCTAGCATTCCATCAATAGGTTTTAAGTTTAGTAAGTAAAGCTAGTTATTGTCCGCGAGTCGTGGGATAGCTAGTAGAGATTATTAGTTCTTAGTTACCTAATTGATCATTTTAAATGATCAATATTTCGTGGTCAATTTTAGCAAGGGCGATGTCCGCGAGTCGTGGGTCGTTCGAACTAAGTTTTGGTCATGATCTTATGATTGATGGGTCTAGCTTAACGCCTAAGTAAATATGGATGTCGCACGAGTCGTGGGTCCATATTGAAAGATAGGTGATGCAAAAACAACTACTAAGAATTCTAAAAGTGTTAGAATTGGTAAGTTGTACCTACCTAGGGTTCTTACTTAGAATGTCCGTGAGTCGTGGGTTCGAGGTAAAATGCCTAGGATCTTAGTACCCATTGGGAAACGTGTTCCTCTTAGATCTTTGGGAATTATAGATCTTTGAAAAACAGTGGGAGCTACAATAGATTAAAGACCTTATCTTTTGTATATCGTTATAATTCAGCATGCTCACTAGTTCTCTGTTTTACCATTTAGGTCGTAGATTCTGTGATTCTCTACGTGTTTTGAAATGGCAACCAAAAACCCTCTTGTATCGATCCTCGAGTTAAACAAGTTGACTGGTCCCAACTATTCTGATTGGCTGAGGAATCTAAAAATCATTTTAGATTCTGAGAAGAGAACCTATGGTCTCTTCGAAGGGGAGCCTAGTCCCGAAGGGGAGGCTCCCACTCGGGCCGAGCGGGACGCGATTCAGAAGTGGAAGGATGATAATCTCCAAGCCCGTTGCCTTATGTTGGCTAACATGTCTCCGGACTTGCAAAGACAACATGAGGCCATGGAATTTGCTTGGGAGATTTACGACCACTTAGAGCAACTTTACCGCCCTCATGAACGTGTTACAAGGTATAACACTTCAAAGGAATTGTTCCACTTGAGAATGAGGGAAGGTTCAAGTGTCCATGAATATGGACTCAAGTTTCTTGCCCTTACTGAGAAACTTGCTTCCATGGACATGCCGCTGAAAGATGAGCTTTCAGTGGATTTGTTGCTAGCTTCGCTCCCACCATCATTCAACCCATTTGTCCTTAACTTCAACATGAATCATGCTGGTGCTACTGTAGCTGAGCTGATTAGTCAGCTTGTGACTGCTGAAAGCACGATCAAGAAGGACAATAAGGTTTTGATGGTGAATGCTCCATCTTCCTCTTCTGGGCCTTCTAAAGGTAAGGGCAAGAAAGCCCAAAAGAAGAAGAAGAAACCCCTTAGGCCCACTGGTGGCATTTCGAAGGGGAAGGCCCAAAAGAAGAAGCGTGATCAGAAAGAGGATGTTTGCTTCCATTGTGGCAAAGCGGGACATTGGAGGAGAAACTGCCCAGAGTACAAGGCTGCTCTAAAGAAAGGTATCTTTCTCGTTGAAGTAAATCTTTCTATTAATTCTAGTTCTTGGGTACTTGATACCGGTTGTGGAACTCATATCTGTAATGATGTACAGATGCTAAGTGAAGTCCAACAACTCAAAGAAGGAGAATGTGTCTTGAAGATCGGCGATGGCTCAAACGTTGAAGCTCGAGCTTTAGGCACAATTAGATTAGATTTAGGTAGTTTTGAGTTAGTATTAAATAAAGTCTTTTATGTACCGAGCATTATTCGTAATATAATTTCAGTTCCAATATTAGATTGTGAAGGTTATGAAACTTATATTAAGAATGGTAAATATTTTATCAAACGGAACAACTCTTCCGTTCATATCGGTACTCTAAGTAATGGACTTTACCTAACTCAAAATATCAATATTATGAATATACAACGAGAAACAAAGCGTAAGAGAGATGACAAAGTTTCAGCTCCCTTATGACACGCTAGATTAGGACACATTTCCAAGAACAGAATTAGCAAGATAAACACTTTAGGATCATTCTCTGAAAATGATCTCAAAGAGTTGACTTCCTGCGAATCCTGTCTCAAAGGAAAGATGTCCAAAGTTCCTTTTAAAGGAACTGTGGAACGTGCCACTAAGGTTTTGGATTTGATCCATACTGATGTTTGTGGACCGCTTAGTGTAAGCACTAGAAACAATCATCAGTATTTCATAACCTTTACTGATGACTTTAGTCGGTATGGTTATGTATACTTAATGAAGTATAAATCTGAAGCTTTTGAGAAATTCTTAGAATTTCAAAAGGAGGTTGAGAACCAAACTGGTCACAAGATCAAAGCACTTCGATCTGATCGAGGAGGCGAATATCTTAGTGAAGAATTCCTTAATCATCTCAAAGATAATGGGATTATCTCTCAGTGGACTCCTCCGGGAACTCCTCAGCTTAATGGAGTTTCTGAGAGAAGGAATCGAACCCTACTTGATATGGTTCGTTCCATGATGAGTTTCACTGACTTACCACCTTCTTTCTGGGGTTATGCCCTAGAAAGTGCAGCAAAGATTTTGAATCTAGTTCCCTCTAAGTCAGTCCCTAAAACGCCCTATGAAATGTGGCATGGTAAAATCCCTAGTTATTCTTATTTAAGAATTTGGGGTTATCCTGCTTACGTGAAGAGGACAGTGGGAGATAAGTTAGAATCTCGTTCTAACTTATGCTACTTTGTAGGTTATCCTAAGGAATCCATAGGATACTATTTCTATGATCAATCTGAGCAAAAGGTGTTTGTTTCCAGAAATGCCACTTTTCTTGAGGAACCGTTCCTTAAAGAAAAGAAAGGCAAGATCATAGAATTAGAAGAAGTACAAAGTGACCCCACACCACCCACTAAAGAAACGTCCCACTCTGATCAACCACAACCAATCACGAATTTCGATACACATGAAAATCCTCCTCTAAGGCGTTCTGAACGCAATCCTAGACAGCCGGAGAGATGGTATGGATTCTTCCATGAAATCTCTCAAAAGGATAATGATCCTTCAACATATGAGGAGGCACTTTCAGATTCTGAGTCTGAACAGTGGATAGAAGCCATGAAATCCGAAATGGATTCCATGAACTCCAACCAAGTTTGGACCTTGGTAGATTTGCCTGATGGGGTCAAACCCATAGGTTGCAAATGGATCTTTAAGAGAAAGCTTGGAGTTGATGGAAGCATTGCAGCCTACAAAGCAAGACTGGTTGCAAAAGGATTCACTCAGAGACCCGGCGTGGACTTTGACGAAACCTTTTCACCAGTTGCAATGCAAAAGTCTATTCGGATCATGCTTGCCATTGCTGCATATTATGACTATGAGATATGGCAAATGGATGTGAAAACTGTCTTTCTCAATGGTGACATTGACAAAGACATTTATATGGAACAACCCATAGGTTTCACGTTCAGTGGGAGTGAGCAAAAGGTTTGCAAACTCCAAAGATCAATCTATGGATTGAAACAGGCTTCTAGGAATTGGAACATTCGATTAGATGAATCGGTCAAAGCGTTTGGCTTCATCCAAATTTCGAATGAATCATGTGTGTATAGAAAGGAATTGGAGACCTCAGTGCAATTCTTAGTACTTTATGTTGATGACATCCTTCTTATTGGGAATTCGAAGGATGACATGAAAGTGACTAAGTTATGGTTATCGAACCAATTCGAGATGAAAGATCTTGGTGATGCGTCCTATATCCTTGGAATTAAAATCTATAGAGATAGATCCAGAAGGTTAATAGGACTATCACAGTCGATGTACATTGACAAAGTATTGAAGAGATTCAATATGGAGTCAGCAAAGGTTAAGAACCTTCCTATGAGTGTAGGAACGTGTCTTTCAAAGAAGATGTGTCCTAAGACTAACCTTGAGAAGGAGAGAATGACTCATACACCTTATGCATCAGCAATAGGTAGCATAATGTATGCAATGTTATGTACTCGACCGGATGTGGCTTATGCACTTAGTGTAACAAGTCGTTTCCAATCTGACCCTGGAGATGGTCACTGGGCTGCCGTGAAGAATATTCTTAAGTACTTGAAAAGTACTAAAGATTTATTCTTAGTAAAGATCTTACTGTCGAAGGATACTGCGATGCAAGCTTTGCGTCTGACTTAGATGATTTTAAGTCAATGTCAGGATACATTTTCTGCCTAAACGGCGGAGCAGTGAGTTGGAAGAGTTCCAAGCAAACAACCACTGCAGATTCGACCACTGAGGCCGAATACTTAGCTGCAAATGATGCAGCTAAGGAAGGTGTTTGGATTAGAAACTTCATTCAAGAGTTGAATGTTGTTCCTAGCATGAAAGACCCCATTACTGTGTTTTGTGACAACACTGGGGCGGTTGCTCAAGCAAGAGAACCAAGATCTCACCAACGGACCAAGCACATTATGAGGAAGTATCACCTAATCCGTGATATTATCAAAAGAGGAGATGTGCTAATTGAGAGGGTCACATCAGCAGAGAACGTGGCAGATCCACTTACTAAACCCCTTAGTCGAGAAGCTTTCCAAGGTCATCTTCAGAAGATGGGACTTAGAGTAGCTTTAGAATGGCTTTGACGGGCAAGTGGGAGATTGTTAGGAATAGTGCCCTAGAAAGCCGATTGTATATCCGCTTTGTGCTTTTCCTTATTGTAATCACAGACAATCTTTGAATGAAATAACGAATTGAGGCAACACTTCTTTATATGCTCTTGTTTGGTATGCGTTTACTTTATCTGTGCATGTATGAGAACTCCCCTAATCCTGATGACTTTAGGACTCTGCCATTTAGGTGAAATGGTTCATGAAACGAGCCCTATATCACATAAGTCATGATTAGTAAAATACTCCAAGCCGATGAGTCCTACAGACAGTGGGAGTGTCAACCTGACTCCTCTAAGGCTTGCTTGTGGGATCTCGCCCTTAAGAAGGACCACCTTGTTTCATGGAGGTGGAAAGTGTATAGTTGATACGTGCGTGATACATGAGGGTGCTTACATTAATAAGTGAGTTCACTGAGGCGCCCCGTGTGAGAACATTCCTAAATGGGAAAGGAAGTTTCTATTTCAGGAAATGGAAACTTCCAGATTAGGAAATATCTCACGAGTCATTGATGTGATTAATTGATCCTTAGACTTGAGGTTCCTTGTCACTTTATGAGTTAACTCTGTAGTCTTAGGTATAAGCTTTAAAGGGTGTCGCCTTAGACAACTGATTCAAGGCTTATGCTGGGGCTGCACAAGTGACTCGTGAAAGTGAATGAGAATCAAGAAAGGACCTACACTTGCATTTGCAAGGTGATCTTTTATTGTGTAAGTCATTCATATGCCATATGGAGTCCTTGGCCAAGGCAGTAGATCAAGACATCAAGAAAAGGGTTTCTTGGATTGAGATCAAATGGATAGGAAATGCACTTAGCTTTAAGACCGGATTATTAGGGTTCTGGTTATTCCCTTGCCCTAGATCTTGGTTGAGAGATAGTAAGTAGGAGGATTGTATCTCACATGAATCAATGACTTAAAGGTTCTGTCGAATCCGAACATTCCAATTCAGCTAGGGGTTAAACACCTGTTGCTAGACTATGGTCGTTTAATCTGTGGACTGATTAATTAATTAGTGAATTAATTAATTAGGGTCACTGCTAATTGAATTGAGAACCTAGAGGGTCACACACAACAACTTGGTTACATGAGTTGAGGCTTGAAAATGATTAAACGAGTTAATCGAGCCTAGAGGGTTCCACACGTGTGAAGCCACACGTGTGGGTCACGTGTCCTTGTGACACGTGTCACACACGTGAATTTATATGTATATTAAATAATTAATTAGTTAATTATTTAATAGATTTTGGTTTAATTTTGAATTAAAAAGAAAGTCTAATTTTGGAGAAAATAATCTAGTTAATTAATTATGAATTAATTAATTAGATAAAATAAGTTATTTATTTTTATAATAAATAAAGTATAAAATTATCCAAAAATAGTTTGGATATTTTTAGCTCTCTTAAAAGTTGACTAGAATTAGAATTCAAAGTCAAAGTTGGAAAATACTTGATGATCAAGTAATAGGAGAGAGAGGAACCAAATCCTTGTCCAATAAGGATTTGGATCGGCACTCCCTCCTATATATAGGGGAGCTCGAGCTCCCCTTTAGAGCGAATAGACAATTCTTGGTTCATGTGTTGAACACCTTCCTTTCTCCAAGATTAAATTAAACCCTAGGTTAAGCCTAAACACTAACTAGAGAACTAGCATCCTTACTAGTTAGATTGTGATCAAGTTGGTGGACTTTCTCTAGAGACTTCAAGTTAGAAGTTTGAAGATTCGAGCTTTACCAAGGAGAGGGGATCAAGCCGCGAGAAGAGCGTTCTTGGGTGGCTTGAAACGCTTCAAGAAAGAACAAAAGAAAAGTAAGTTTTCTATCTTTACGAATTTGGTTACACGATTACGAGTCCTAGATCCTTTTGTTGGAAAAAATTTTTAAATTCCGCTGCTTTCTGATTCGTGTTTTCCAACATGGGATTGGCCTCTATGAACTCCCTCTGGAGCATCATCACCAGATCTTGATACTCAGGCTCCGCCAGCCTCTCGGAGGGGTCCTCATTGCGAATGATAGGCTTCAAGTTCTCGTCCAGGTCCATACGCAGAAGCTCGTCAGACCGCGCGCTCTCCGGAGCCATTCCCAATTTCACCATCTGCCCAATAGCCTTATAGAAGAAGCGCCGAGCGTTATCAAAGCAGTGGAGGTTGGCAGCGAAAGAGAAGGCCTTCGAGCGCACGAACATTATCACGGAATCCCATGCCACCTTTGATTCTAAGCCGACCACTTTGTCTTGTAATTCGGCGAGGGTCTTCTTGGTTATCTCATTTTGACGAGTACTCTCAGCCAACTGCTCACCTAGCTCCCCATTCTGAACCCTCAGCTGGTCGCGCTCATTCTTAAGCTTCTTGTGACGATCATCAAGGACCAGATATGCACCGTCGGACCTCTTCAAATCCTCCTTTAGCTTGTCCTTCTCGAGGTTAGCGGCAGCTAGCTCAGCGCTGATGGAATTGTAATCCTCCTGCAACTGGCCAGGATCAGAGATGCGCAGCAATTTCTTATATTTGGCCTTGTGCTCGGAGTAGGCCAGCGCTCGCCCCTGTAGGTTCTTCAACCTCGGGATTACCTCCTGAAAGTCCAGAATCGAGGGTCATTATCAAAAGTAAGAACAGAAAAGATTGGAATTTTGCAAAGGAAACTGAAGTCTTACCGTCAGGACGGCGTGACAAGCATCATCTGCGACTCGAGCGGCGTCATGCTCGTTCAACTTGTCATGATCGTCGGAGAATTGAAGCTTCCCGACAATATCCGAAACTAGGTTGACGGTGGCCGCACTCTTTCTCAGAAGGACAGGGCCGTCCGTCCTTTGGCGCTTATAACGAGCGTCCCCCCGACAGCCTATCTTCCAAAATTCCTCATCCTCAGACGATGAGGTATCACTGCCCTCGCCACGGTGACCCACAACCACCTCATTCCCTTTCCCAGAAATGGGGATGAAGTCCGGCAACCGTTTTCTCTTCCCCTGACGATCAACCCTTATTGCATCATGGAAGCCGACTAACTCTCCCGAGCAGTTGCGGGAGTTGCTGGAACTGAGCGCGATGGGCCCTTCAGGCACGGTCGGAGGGGGAGTGGCGCCTCGAGCGCCATCTATGGTCAAATCTTCGATGGGCCCGACGATCGGAGCCTCATTTCCGGCACCCCGGCGAGCGCCTCTATCGCCATCACCTCGCCCCGACCCTCGGCGAGTTCCCCTTCCCCTCGGAGCCTGCGGCTGCTGTTGTGGTTGCGGGTTGGCGCCCGCCCTCTAAGCTCTCATCAGCTGGGCAACACTTTCAGCGTCCATTCCTGCAGTTATTATCTGAACGTCTGCGAAACAAAAAGCACAAGCGTCAGAAGGTTGCTATTTGAACATCAACTATTAAAAACATTGCAAGATAGACAGAGTTATTGGTGCTATCCTAACTGTTAGAGAAGTTAGTTCCTAGAATCTAACCGTCGAGGGCCATGATGTCAACGGGAGGATTGAGTATCATCTCTGGAGGGTGGGAAAGCCCATATCGAAACAACACCCCCTCGTTCTTCATCAACTCCTCGGCCTTGATCCATTTTTTCTCATTCCTCATTACGAGGGCCAGGTTTTTTACCCAATCCTCGAAGGGTTTGTTCTTGGACCTGTTTCTAACCAATGGCCCCTCTCCATGCACGATCCACCCTCTATTGGCCCTGAAAATTCCCTCTGGCGCTCCCACGAAGAAATAATTTTCCTTCCAATGCTCGCCGTATGAGGAAGAGGGTGAGTCTATCATTTTAAGGCCAAACTTGGCCTGGGCGTAGTAAAACCCGTCCGTGGTGGACGAGCGGGGCGAGCGGGCCACCTGGATCAAGCTATTGAAATTGTCTACTGAAGGCTCGTGGCCTGTGTCCTTCATCAACATCACAAAGGTGTTTATTAGTGCTATGCCATTAGGGAGGATCTGAGAAGGGCTGAGGGTTAGATAGTTGCAGATGGTGGCAATGGCGGCGGGGGATTGGAAACCTCAGACCCCCAGCCAAAACTGTATCTAGGTAGGAATTCATCATCCCTGGAGGCGGTCAGTTAGCTCTCTCTCCCTCCACCGAAAGGCAAATAGGGAACACCGCCTTATCCCAATAAACCTTGGCCTTCATGTCCTCCAAGTCTTCGAGCGTTCGAATGCTCTCAATTTTGTCAAGCGATCTATCTGTCTGGTGAGGGTTGTTCTGCCTCACCCGGGTTATAGGCTCTTTCCCTTTCCTCTGTCGTTTGCGAGGGGGTTCACCACCAATTTGACGCCCGGATGGCCCTGTCTCGCCCTCGGGAGCTGCTATCGCCACCGTAATCTGATGATCTTGAGGCCTTACGGCGCTGTTCAACACGGGAAACACTCTCTCCCCTTGTCTCTGCATCTCCATCACATTACCCATCTCTTCAAAGAGATCATTTACCCCTTCGGGGTCACGCTTGTTCATCCCTTGAACGGCGGCATCAAGCTCTTCATCCCCAGCCTCAATCGAAGCCCTGGCCAATGGAATAGCGGTGGGAATCTCATCACCTGGGGAGACTCTAGCCATTGGAACCGCCGTGGGCACATTATCGTGAGGGGAAGAGCTCCCAACTAGCATCTCGTCTATTTCCCTCACATAAGCATCTGCGTGATTCTCCGCCATGTCTGGTCTTTGCTCCTTGAAGATGGAGCTTTTCGCAAGAGGTTCAGTGGGGAAGGAGAATTCCAGGGCAAATTCAATGACATAAAAGGGGTTCCTTACTTAAGAAATATCACTCACCCAACCTAAATCTAAAGTTAGTACAGGAAATCCGAAGTTGCGAGGATTTACCTAAAGATTGAAGGAAAAACTTGCTGGAATTTGCAGAAATTTGCAAAAAGTTCTTGTTGCTTATATGCTTGAAGAAGAATGAATGCGTGAAAGGGACTCTAGGGCTTTACAAATCTCTATTCATAGGGGCAAAAGCTGGCATTAACTAGGGTTAAAGATTCAAAATGCAATCATTTCCCGCTTTGGGAGACTCCCACTTTAGGTAACCGCCTCACGTCTCCCGGAGCACACGCGCCCACGTTCCCACTCAGCATTTAATGCGGACATGACTTCATTTATTGCAATGTCAGAACGTGTCCGTTACGGAAGCCAAGCGGTCACTACTCTTGCAGAAGCATGACCCTCGGATATTCAAAATTTCAAGGCTCGCTTCTCTTAAATTCTACAGTATGCTCAAGCAATACTACAGAATTTGGGGGGCAAAATGATGAGGCATAAAATCACACTCGTATCAGAGCCGTCCACGTGTCACCATCTGCCAACTTAAGGAGTGGACGCTCGAATTGATGGGCTCGCGGGCCAACCCAGCCCCCTCCCTAATCGACTAAGACGAGCCCACGGGCCTCGGCCAATTGTTCAGGAAAGGGGTTCAGGTTGTTGAGCCTGACGCTCGCTCCATGGCCCTCAAAGCCACCCATCCCAGGGAAGCACCCCCCGAGGGCCATCTAACGCTCGTAGGTCATCTGCCAGAGGATCCTCTCGTGCGCCCCTTCGAGCGTCTATCACGCTCAGGTATGATCTACCCTCTGGTGAGGCATCCGTACGCCAGCAGGATCAATCTTGAGCCTCCCAACGCACGGCCCTCGCCAACAACCTCTGACACAATGGCAGTGTGCACCTCGTACCTGTCATGCCGCCCACTTTTCAGAACCATCGCTTTCATGCCATCATAGGCCGCTACGTGTTAGGACAACACAGGTTTGGGACCACACGGTCAAATTACCCAAATTAACCTCACCCCTAACATATAAATAAGGGAGAACACCTACATTTTCTCCCAAGTCATCTTCTACACAATACACTGCACTCTGAAGCTGGGCATATTTTCCTCCGTTTTTCTCCTTCACAAACTCTGCATTATCTGCACTATAGCTGCATCATAATCATACTTTGCACTCTTGGTGTTATCCTAGCTGGAAGAACCCACGCTCAAAAGGAAACCCAGTTCTTGAGGCTTTCACGCCTGTGATGGTCTTTCCCCTTTCAAACAAATATTGAAAGTGTTGTTGCATTTTAGGAACCTAGATTCCTGCACCATCACACACATCAGCTGGTATAATATTAAAATCATTTAGTGACACTGGTGTGACATATTTTCGATAGGCCATGTAACATATCCTTAATGCGCAACGTAGACCAAAAACCCAGTTGGACAAAGCATAGGATGCCATGTGGACGTCGCCAAAACATTGTATGGTAGATCCAGAATCTCCAGGTCGAGCCAATGGTTGAGGTCGATCAAGCCCAGATCTAGGTCGTCTGAGAGCTTGATAAATATAAGTAGATCAATAACCTAACAGCTGCACTGAGCCAAGGTCAAGCTGACCAAGTCCGAAGATGGAGTTCAGAAAGCCAAGATTGATTTCCAACCATCGCGGGCAAAGTGCCTAAAATATCAATCCTCAAAGCGATATAACGAGACACCAAATAAGTCCATTCGCCCCCAACACCCTTATTAGGACACGTGTAACAATCTAATTTCCTAGAACAATGTACGAGGGAACAATTAATGCTCTTAAGTACTTGGATTTGCCAAAAGGGGAAATGAGGCATAACGTGTGCAATGAACCAAATCGAAAATGGACGCATTGAATGCCACATCATAGTATGTGTACTTGGTGCGTTTTAGACCCAAAATTACAAATATCTCCGTCATGAACAGTATTTGATAAGCGCGTTCAAACTTTAAAACTCTTGAACTCATTTAACTCTTTCTTATAATCCAATACTGACTTAAGCGTCAGATGAACGTCACCAGATAAAATGTCAACTGTTTTACCCTTTTGGGGTTGAATATTTTATAGGTGGAAGTGAGTTCATACTTATAAATTCTTGATAGATCAAGAGAAGTTAACCAAATTTTAGCAAGACGGGAACTTGACATTCAATAGTTTAAGCATAATGATTTATTATGGTTTAACAGAATTAGGTGCTACCTGGAGTATATTCAATAATTTAAATATGTATTTTTCTCATTTATTGATACTTTATTAATAACTAGTGAAATGAACGTGCGTTGCACGTTTATCATTTAATTTTATTTAAATAAGTTTAGCTATTATGTTTATTGAATAAATTAAAATATTAAAAATATTAATTTGATTAGATAAATATAATAATATTTTGTTGAACTATTTTGATCTTAAAAAACTACACATAAAAAAATATTTATATGAAATCTCTATTTCAAATTATGTACAATATTGTCTCCTTTCCTAAAAATCTCCATCTTCTTCTCCATAATTGTAGTTTGATCATGAGTATTTCTATTTTTCTTTCTCCATCTTCTTCCTATCTTCTTTCTATTTTTCTATTTGATTTCACAATAGAAAAATGCTCATTGTAGTTTCAGCTAAAGTTCTAGCTACTGCACCCGCAATTAGTTCCTTAAGCTGTTTATACTTTTCATTCCCAAAATTCTACTAACCTGTTGTTTTAAATCTTTTAACACATAAGGTACGAACAACACATGTAATTTGCTGAAATTTAATTTGGACCCAACACCTTGCGAAAATGCCTCAACCACACTTTCAATGCAGTTTGCTCCATCCACGGTTGCTTTGGCTCCCAATATTAAGCTGTCCAAAAAAAGCAAGTTTGAGATGTGAGACCTTTTCTGACATACCATAATTGGCTTCTAGGTCTGGCCGAAATGGTTTCCTCAATTACATACGTAAGTTGTTCTTGTAGAGTACAAACAAATAAACTGAGAGTGATTGCCTTATCTAATGCCACACATCCGTACAACCTCCGTCGGTTCACCATTCTATACAATTTTCGATTGTATCCTCTACATTCTGCTCATAATGATATTGATGATTTCCTTCGAGAATTTGAAGAAAGTTAAAGTTTTTCTCAAAAAATTCTACTGAATTGTATCTTACGCCTTTTCAAGATTCAATTTCAGCACCATGCACTTTCTTATCGTTGGAGTGATGTAGCAATCATAACACTTTTTTAGGCAGTAAGATATTGTAATGGGTGTCTTGGCCAGGAATGAAGCTATTCTGGTTCGATTCCATAATTTCTTTGATATTCGGCTTAAACGGAGTATAATCATCTTGGTATTCATTTTTTAGCCATACATTAACATAATGACCAGAAACTCGTTTATTTTTCTAGATCATTAATTTTTTAAATTAGGCAAATAAACAATCGATAATCCTTCTTTGGAATTGATTCTCTCTCCATGCAATCATTGATGAAGTTCACTATCGAGTCTCCAACTATATCCTAACAGGTTTAAAAAAGTAAGTTTGGAAACCATCTAATCCCAGTGCTTTGTAAAGGTGCATGCTCCTCACTATCCTCAAGATTTTCTCATTTGAGGTCATTCTTTCCAAGTTATTTTTTCGCTAACACCTTAGGGGTCGTTGGTGCAAGCTAATACCAAGACTCATCACCTCTTTAATGGTATCTCCATTGAATAGTTTGGTGTAGTACTCCCAAGTGTGTGGCTTCAGTTGATCATTATTAGTTGCCAATTCATTGCTTATTTGGAGAGCATTCATCTGGTTCCTCATTTTTCTCGTTATGCTTGAGAGATGAAAGAAATGTGCATGTTTATCCCTTGAATTGGAGCAAATTAATTCTTGGCTCTTAAAACCAAATAATCTCTTCTTGTTGTAATAGATTTTTATATCCTGCCATCAATTCTTTCTCCAAATCTTTTGTATATTTACCTTGCTTGGCTCATGTATAATGCTCTGAAAATTCGTAGTATTTTTTTTTTATTTTTTCGTTTTTCGAGCACATTGAAAACTGTTCAAGGACCATTATTTTGGAGTAATGATCCCAAGTCAAAATGTACTTCAAGTTTTGATTCAGCCAATAAGTCGTCTATTGCTACTTTGGAAAATATAGATCTAAATTGGTAACTGTTGTATCAATCTCATTCAAATTAAATTCGAAAATTCTCCATATCATTTTTGGAGCTGACACTCAATCTAACATCTTGAAATTTTTAATCTAATCTTCGAAATTTTGTTTACCATTGTACGCAATATTAATTCTCACTTTACCATGTCCTTTATAAATATATTTGTATAGATATTTTACCGTTGTCCTTAATTTTTGTATGTGTGGGTATATAAATTAAAATTAAGTATTTCTTCTTTTAATAACTATTCTTTATCTCTTTTTTATATCATCTTTACCAATTTGATCTTGCATTCCATTTCTTATTTGTATTTCTCTAATGAGTATTATTTTAAATTTATGTTAATTTTTTTTATAATTAATTTTATGTATGTAGTGGAAATAATTAAAAGAGTATATATTTATATAAAAATTTAAGGAATGTTTAATCGAATACTATAAAAATTATTTATAAAATTAGATTATATCGTATTTTTATATGCACACACATTGAGTCTCTTTAGGATTATTAATTTAAAGTAACTTTGGTCTAACAACCTGACATTCTAAATTGTGGTATATTAAGTCGTAAGAAACCAAAAATGTTATTCGTACTTTTATGTATTTAATTTTATTTTATTATATAAACTAAAGAAAGATTATATGGTTAGTTAGATTTAGATAATTATAATTATATTACTATATTAGTATTAGTTAATTAAAAAATATTATATTAGAATTAATTAATTTATTGAAAAATATTTTATGTAAAATTTTCAATTATATTATTTTGTTAATTAGATAAGTTTATAGAATTATAATATGATATTAATTTAAGAAAGTTTATGAATTTAGGTAATTAAAACTATGGACTTATATAATTAGACTTACATTAGGATTGATTTATTGAAAGTTATCTTATGTAACTTGTTCATTTTAAATCATATTTTATTTTACATAATTATAAAAATTTATTGAAATTTATAAAGGGAATCAATTTGTTGTTTTTTGATTCGTTTTTAGATATATCTTATTATAACGTTTTAAATTATAGACCTTAAAATTAAAAAATAGACAACTTATATCATAAAATTTGAATACAATTAATTGATATATTAATATTAAAACAATCCTTGTTGAACTATATATCTTTTTCTTGGGTAAGTTGGAGAAATTTTAATTTTACCAAGAGTCCTATTTTAAGTTGAGTATTTAAAATACATTATTATCCTTGACTAATAATTATTGACCTAATTATTGTGAGGATATTTTAGGCGATCCGCATTTTGTAAGAAATCAAAAACTTAACTCGTGCTTTTATAATATATATAGATATAGATTAGTAATTATGCATACTCGATACGTGTGTCAAAAAAAATATTAATTTTAAAATTAAATTTTTTATATTTATAATCATTTTTAATATAATTGCCAAATTGTAGTAAATAAATTCCATAACATCATATTAGTCAAAATAATAATAAAATAGAAATTTAAAAATACGAAGGAAAAAGTAATAAAAATATAAATAAAATTTATTAAAAAAAAGAATTAAGGTGAAGTGAGAGAAAAAAAGAGTTAGAAATAATACGTTTGTAACGGTGAAATAAATAAAAACCAAAAGTTTAAGAGAGAAAACGGTTGTTGTGCAGTAGAAAAGAAAAGAGTTTAAGAGTGTAAGGACAGAAGAAAAAATAGTCAAAGAAACCAAACGGTTTCTATCTATGCCCCACACTTAATATAATAGCATAGGTAATATTCAAAGTTTGCAACAAAATGTAAGAACAAAATATTTGAATTTCAAAAGGTTATTTAATTAAGGGCTAATTTCGGATACCCTCATCCTTTAGCCCTTAGTATATTTTGCCCCTTAATATTTGAATTAGTGCGATTGTCTCTCTAACTTTTAAAAAATATCACATTTAACCCCGTTTAACAAATTTTGACCGTCGATTTCTCATACGTTACGGCGATCCAAACTTCAAGACCACCGCCATCGTGCTCGTCTCTCTAAGGTGAACAAAACCCATACCCTAGTCGACCCTATTAGCCTCCGAAAGCCGCTACAATGCTTCGTCGGTCATGCACCGTGATCCGGCTCAAAATTGGTTTTGTTGAGTTGGAGGTCTAGCTGGCAATCTCGGATCGATCAATCAAGAATTTATAGTGGTGGACTCTTTAATCGATCTGAAAACACTCAAAATACACATGAGCTCAAAGGCCAAATTGGGGGACTTGAGGTTGGACCTAAGTTTGGCTCTCCGACGCTTAAGTCAGTGCAAGGAACGGGTTTAGAGAGAGAAATAATGTAAGGAAATGCTATTAAATGCTCTTAAATTCGCTTACCAACTACTGTTGAAGGAGGGTATATTTATAGCTCTGAGTGATTAACACAGTAGTGCGTGTACGACAACTATGCATTAAATGCGATCGAGAGTTAATCCTGATTAGGAAGTGCTCGATCCCACCGAGGGGTATAAAGCGCGCCAATTTTCCCTTTTTGGTAAGACCTAGCCCAGTAGGCATTAAATGCACCGACTTGCGTTTGTACCGGGGAATAAGAATGGGACACATGTCTTGACAGCGACGTGTCTTGGGCGTGCAGAGAAGGGCTCGAAGCATGGCGTTGGAAAGCGGGGTCGATAGTCTCCAAGCCCTACCCGTTCTGCCAAAGTGACCAAGGGATTGGGTCCTTGGAGATGGGGCTCGACTTATGTGGGAACAGACCCGCATCGACCCGACCCCCTATAGCCTCTCGATCCGGGCACATGCGAGGTGGGGTCGGACTTGGAAGTTGAGGTCGAGAGGGTCCATGGGGCGCAAACCTCAACCCGGGTCGGTCAAGATGACGCGAGATCCAGGTGGCTCCGCGTTGGGCACGCCACGTGGCCCAGTAATATTCTGCCATATCACACCGTACAAGGGTATTTGGGATTAGCCCTTAATTAAATTCTTAATTTATTAAAATGCAACAAAATGGAAATTAAAAGATTCTGACCATGTCTTGTTATTGCAACATCTGACAGATGGGTTCATTCAACATTAAATTTAAATTTGAAAGGAATAAAATGTCCCCATTTAATAAAATAAAGTAATTTAAAGTTAATATAAAGGATTATTAACGTTTTTATTTTTATTTTGTTCTTTGCCCCCTTCAGATTCCACATCCCAAGCACTCCCAAACAGATCTCAAAGACTTTGGAATAAAAATGAAGTCTTTTTCTTCTTGACTTTTGGCTACCCAAATTGATCATAAAAAGCCCTACAAATCGAAGAATAATTTAGCTGATAATCCATCGTCAATGGCGTCCTCCCTTCAAACGATGCGATTGTCAAATTTTCAGCTCAGGCTGCTTTCTTTGGCAGTGTTTTTTTTACTATCTCAGACGGTCAGTGCATCGGAAAATAAGTTCAAGTTGGACGGCAAGGTGTTGGAGCTCGACGATTCCAATTTCGATGCCGCAATTTCACATTTTGATTATATTTTCGTCGATTTTTATGCTCCGTGGTGTGGCCACTGCAAGCGTCTCGCGCCCGAGGTTTGATTGATTTTTTTGTTTTTTTCGGCATTTTTTTTATGTGGGATGTCATTGGAATCTCGCTGCTTACGGATTGTTGTGCTTGAGCTGTATTAGCGTACGGGAGGGGTGCGATTTTTTTGACTGATTTGCTTTTCAGTTTTGTTTTTTAATCTGGTTTGGGGCGTTTGAGTTTGAATCTTCAAGTGGATTTCTTTGAGCTAGTTTGATTGTGTGTTGTTAGTTAGGGGCATGATGCAGAAGTCTAAACTTTTACCGTGTCCTTATAGTTTAAAAGGGGTGAGTTTTGTTTTTGAAATTCGTTACTTTAGTCAGATTCTTGAATTGGAGAGGGATAAGGGATTGCAATTTTTTGTGGTTTTGTTGTACTTTGGAATAGCATGGTATGACTCAGCATATGCTGATATTGCTGTTTCGAGATCCACACATGAGTTTCCCAAAGAATTGTTTCTATTTTGATTCTGGTTTTGTACTTTGGTTATGATATCCGTTCTACCGTAACAATTAACCGCGCTATAGAACTGTATTTGTAACATTGGTTTTGATCCCCTTTTGATTTGTGCATTGCTGCTCTTGGAATTCAACACCCTTGTTTATAACAAGAAAGATTTATGAAACAGAAGAAGAAGATGCAGTTTGAGGAAGCTAGTTAATAATCGGATTAGAACCAGTCAGATGTAGGCGAAGAAATTTTCATTTATTTAGTTGGATGAGTAAAATCGGAATATGCTAGTTTGTATGAAGATATTATGTGTATGGGAAAATTTGCAACTTATATAGCACATACAATAATTTTTGTTTGTATAGAACTTTATTAATAGTACTACAAGGTTTGTGGTACAAAGACTACTGCATTATCATTTTCTTTTCATTATTGTTTTCTCTTCCTGCAATTTCTTCCTCCTAAGCGATTATTGGTCTGCCGTGTTTGGTCCATCTATTCAGGCTGTAGTCTTGCATTCTGTTTCGAGGAAGACTAACATATTTGAATTTCCCATTGCAGTTGGATAAAGCGGCCCCTATTCTAGCTGGATTAAATCCCCCCATAGTTGTAGCAAAAGTAGATGCAGACAAGTACAAAAAGCTTGGTTCTAAGAATGGCGTTGAGTATGTTGCTGCCTCAGTCTCCTGGGATAATTTGGTTCTTTGTTCGAGTTTGATTCTTTCATCTGTGCGGAATATCTTAACGTATTTGTTCTATATTTTGCAGTGGATATCCTACACTAAAGATTTTTATGCATGGTGTTCCTACAGAATACAATGGACCACGGAAAGCGGATTTACTTGCTCGATTTTTGACAAAGTTTGTTGCACCAGATGTTGCTATTCTTAATTCCGACTCTTCCATTCAAGATTTTGTTGAAGCAGCAGGCACACATTTCCCAATATTCATTGGATTTGGCTTAAATGAGTCCCTGATATCGAATTTGGCCATCAAATATAAGAAAAAAGCATGGTTCTCTGTTGCCAAGGATTTCTCAGATAATATAATGTCCTTGTATGATTTTGATAAGGTGCCTGCTTTGGTTGCAACTCATCCAGTCTATGATGAACAGAGCATCTTTTACGGGCCATTTGAAGGTTAGCTTGTGTCTAACTGTCAAATTGAACAGCAGTTATCAACTTTTCATGTTTTTGAAGTGTATTGCATTCTATTTCTAACATTATTCTTGCAGCTATCTGTTTTGCTCTACTTACACAATGCATAATGCATACGTTTTAGTAATAGCTTGGGGAGGCCTATATTGTCATGGATTATGATTATCTAATTTTCCCAAGTGCAGTTATAATATTAAGTGATGAGAATTGAAGTTCATTTGACTATCTTATGTTTTAGAACTTGTTTTGATCTTGAAAGTCAAATGTTCTACTTAAGTGGATTTTGTTATTTTATACGGCTTCTTTTTTTCTTTTTTTTTTTTTTTTTTTCTCTTGAGGGATCTGTTGAGATTGTAGAAATTCTCGCATACTTCTTTTAAGCAATATTTCTCATATGTTCACTATCCATGTTTACTTGCTCTGAATTGCAGAGAAATTTATTGAAGATTACATAAAACAGAGTCTACTCCCACTGGTGTTACCCATAAATGAAGAGTCATTGAAGTCGCTTCAATCGGACAGAAGGAAAGTTGTTGTAGCTATCTTGAAGGATGAAACGGATGAGAAATCCAAGGAAGTGATAAAAGTGTTAAAAGCTGCTGCTTCTGCGAATCGCGACTTGGTATTTGGTTATGTTGGGGTCAAACAATGGGATGATTTTACTGAATCATTTGAAGTATACAAGAAAACCCAGCTTCCAAAATTGGTTGTTTGGGATGGGGATGAGGAGTATTATACGGTAAGTGATGCTTCCCTTTTTATCCCCAGCAAAAGATTTCTATTTCCGATCTCCTAACTCGGAGATTCTCATTTTGCTTGTATTGCATTGTTTCTTTTCTTATCAAAACAGGTAATCGGTTCAGAAAACATGGATGAAACCGATTTGGGCACCCAAGTCTCGAGATTCCTTGAAGGTTACCGGGAAGGAAGCGTGATACAAAAGAGACTTGCCGGGCCAACTGTGTTTGGTTTCATAAAGTCACAGTTCGGTGTCCAACTTGTTCTCCTTTTCATTTTGATGCTGTTGGTATTGGCTGTGTTCTTGTTTATGGCTAAAGAAGAACCTCTGACTGTTGGCACTCGACCCCCATCTGATGATGGAAGGCCGATCCCCAATTTGCAGCAAGAAACCAGAGACGATCTCAAGGAAGATTGATTTCTTGCCTCCGCTGAAACACCGACGAATTATGGCGACTATTACATGATCTACTGAATTAATCTGAGGGCTTTAGATCCACGTTTCTATCTTCAAGTTTTTCACGTATTTAATTTGGTCTTTGTTGGGATAAATTATAGTTAGACTATTTTGTTGTCAATGAAAAGCTGGACCTATCTCATTTTTCTGTACATAGTGAACTTGTCTTACGAGTAGTTTTTGCTGCAATTCTCTCCAGCTTGTACTCATTATGAGAAATGGACTCTTTTGATGAATATTGTGCTCCTCAAACATCCCATTGCAAATAGCCGTTGATGGATCGGATTTAAATCCGAATCTTGTTAGATAAAAATCTTCGATTGGCATCCGTAAGTCAAAATAAGTGAGCCGAATATGGAACTACTGCTCAATCGATCGTATTTGATTATAAATATTCGAAATTGATCGTATTTGATTATAAATATTCGAAATATATGATTGAACCAAATGGACATAAATAAACCAAACCTCAATATATACCAAACCTCAATATATTATATATACAACAGCACACACGAATATATTAAGTGGAGGCACAAACATTCTCCAGTTCTATTCCCAAATGAAATAAAAGAGGCTAAAAACAACATAAATCACCTTTGAAAAAAGCTCTGCAAGTATAATCCTCTCAACTTGTATGGCAAAATTTCCTTGTATAAATATACAAATTCAGCTTCTTCAAGGCTCTCTTCGAAACCATGTCATCATCTTGCTGCATACACCATCTCTTTACTGTCGACGGTCGTCCAGTGATCACTTTTCGAATCAACCGTCACGATTTGCTATTACCTTCACTCACATCCTGGAAGCGACTGAGCCGAAGCAAAAGGCGAAAAGCTTGTAGCCGACTCACTATAATGCAAAGGGTTAGCTCGGATGCTCGAAGAACCAACAAAGCTTGTAGTCGACTCACTATGATGCAAAGGGTTAGCCCGGATGCTCGATGAACCAACAAAACTCGAACCGTTTCCCGGGCTTGGTATATAAGGAGACATGTATCTTGAATTGAGAGAGGAGAGAGAAGGGTATCCCAGTGAGTGAGGTGATACTAGATAAGACAAGCCATTAGATCTTTGTGAGGACACATTCCTAAGGTCAAGGGAGCTTCGACTTGTACTCAGATGAGGAGATCGATGATGATGAGAATGTGGAATATAATGAGTGGTGGAGATTGACTGAGGGCGTGAAACTGAAGGGGATCGAGAAGTTGAATGGTTGATTTGAACGGCAGATGATGAAACGAAGGATGATCTAGCGGACGGTAGAGAAGCTGAAGATGGAGCTGGTGACAGCAATGGGGTGCATTCTGATGCTGGTGGTTCCCCTGTACTTGTTCTTGCATCGCGTTTGCATACAGGGCAAAATGTTCTCCATGATGTTAGCCACGCATCGACACACATCGAGTGAAATTCTGGGGAAATGAAATAAGAAAAGGTTAACTACCTCCGCACCCATTAAGAATGCATGAAATTACAGGCTTTTGATAGTTGGACTTCATTGCCATTTCAAAATCCTATAGTTAAACTTCATTGCAGCAATCACAACCGAGAAAACCTCTTCAAGATCAAAAATAAAATATACATAAATTTTAAAAATAAAGCATAGGTGTGAGATACATAAGAATTAGAGAAGCCCTTACTGTGGCGACACGGCAAGACCCTTAGCTTGTCTCCCATATTGTAGTCCTCAAGACAAATGGCACATGTTGAAGAAGTACAACTCTCATCCAACACGGCAGTGAAAATTAGGGTCGGCATTGCTTTCACCAAACGGCTACTCATTCCATGGAATTCCCTTACATGTGGAGCTTGCGGCCTTTCTCTTCTGATCCTATGCCTTCGGACAAAGAAACATGTTGCCATAACAGCAGACATTGCAAGCAATGAAATGAAAGAGATAGCCATTATAGACCATGCTGAGTTTTCGGAGCTGGGAAGTAGGCATATCTGCACGTCACTATCACCAGCATATTTTGATAGTGTTTTACCAGAATGTTTGGAAACGAACACGGCTTGTATCTTTATACCAGCAGAATTTCCAG
This sequence comes from Lantana camara, assembly GCA_037501455.1. NCBI lineage: Eukaryota > Viridiplantae > Streptophyta > Magnoliopsida > Lamiales > Verbenaceae > Lantana > Lantana camara. Next base: position 18,344,665 of record CM074855.1, on the reverse strand, counting down.
CCACTGCATTTTTGTGCAATTTTTCAGAAAAGTTAATGCATTTAATAGAAACGGAACTGCATAAAGAAATGGCTATTGGGGATTATTGTTAGCAAAATGGTGGACCACTTCAGTTTGAGATGATCAACTGTTAAAGTTATTCACTAAGAAAAATTTAGCTTGAAAAGAGTTCGAGCAAGATTTTCATGCTACTGTACTGTACTGAAACAATTTGATTGTTAATATCAGGGAATTCGCTACTCCAAGGGAAACCTGACTATACTGCCTAGTAATTTCAGGGGTTAGACACATACGTAACTAACCCTTATCACAAACATAGTATTGCATATCTTCTCACGGTACCTTACGATAGCATGCCAACATAGACTAAGGGCATTAGGCAATTTGGCATTTTATCAATCTGGTTTTACACAAGAGCTTGAATTTAAGCATTTTCTAGTGATCATCGCAGCATTTCTATATTCATCACAAGCTTAAGAAAATGAATAAGGAGAAAACTCCATGCACAGTAACTGAGAAACTGCAAGTTGAAAATATACATACTTGCAACCAAATCATTATTTTCATCGTTATAGATTATTGCAGCTTTAAATCCAGCAGCTTGTGCTCGTCTAACTTTGTCATCAAAGCTACATGTTCCTCTTGCTATCAAAGCAAATGGAGATTCTGTGTGATTCACTTTTGGGGAAAATTTATTCTTCAGCGGCGAGCATCCATCCAGAGGCTCTGCAATGTATAACGTCCCACATTTCCCGGACCCTTTTACCAATGGAGCTGAAACAAAAAAGAATTATATTAGCGAGATGATTTGTATAAATAAAACATATAAACTTTCTATTGTTAATGCTTAAGTAAGGGGAAAGTACCAAGAAGAGGTTTAAGACACTAAAAAAAGCCAAGTTTTCATCTCCGAATTCAATGAACTGGCTTTGAAAATCAAGGCAACAACCAATGGGTTTTTAAGAATTTTAGTAAAGAAGAAATCCCAAATACTAATATTAAGCAGATGAATGCAGGAATGACATATCTTTACTTTGTAGATTTCATTAATGGATAAAGATTCAATCTTTCCCATGGAAATACTTAAAGTAAAGCTCAAACATTGCAGAAGCTAAATAATTCAAGCAATTCAACAAAGAGAGAAGCAAACAAAAGCCCAAACTGGGAAACCATAAATACTCCACTAGGGTAACCCAAGAAAACTTAAATCAAACAAACATTGAAATAATCGAATTGCTTCAGCAATGAAGTAAACAGCAAACAAATCAGGTCAAACAACCCAGAATAAATTCAATAAGATTTCAAACATGAGGAACTTTACTCACCAAAATTAGCTTCAATGTCTTCAAATGATGCAGTAACGTTGTCGCCAATCAAAAGCAAATTGCCGTGAGCTAAGAAATCACCCAACAAGCAGAAAAAGCAGTAGAAAAATACCCAGAAATTCAACATCTCTAAGAACCGTAAAAATCTCAACTTTTTCCGAAATAACAAAAACCCGCCTCAAACCCTGCTCTTCCCCTGAAAAGGAGGAGTCTTTGGTCGAATTTCTACGAGGGTTTTCAACTATAAGGGAATTGAAACATCAGCTTCCATACTGCAGTACGATTGATTATGTAATGAGTTCTTTTGGGGCTTTTTGAATTATTGGCAAGTCTTTCAAGTTTCAAGAGAGAAGTTTTGCAGAAACCAAGAGAAAATATTTGCTATTTATAGGAATTGTGTCTTTTTGTGTGGGTGTGGTGTGATTTTCCTCTGATAATCTTGCATTCCACGAAATATTAGTCCAAAAAAGATGAAAATATAAATACACTCAAAAGAGAGGAAAGTAAATTTGAGATTTGCAACTTATCCCTAAAAAAAAGTTTAAATATTTGCCCTCTTTTTTTTTTTTTCTTTATATCTATTCTACAGCTCAAGAGGTTTAAAATTTTCCTTATCAAGTATCAATGGTAGTTGAGTCTTTGGTTAAAACTAGTATAATGCTGACTATTTAGTGGTTATATATTTGGACTCTAAATAATTAAAGAATAGTCTATGAGTTCTTGATTCCTAATTATTAGATCTTGAGTTCGTGTTCGATTAATGCAATTGTTGTTCTATTTGTATCATATAGTAATGATATTGTATTTTATTATATTTGTATGCTTTAAAAAATATTATTTTATCGAGTCTTGTCATGCGATGTATTCGATATTTGAGTTCGAACCACCCTCTGATAAACTTAAGAAGGAACTTGTGTCATCGTAATTGTGATATCATATCTTTATTTTGTGTTTGTATTATTATGATGTACGAATATAGACATAATAATATATATATTTTTTATATTTTTTGTATAAAAAATGTCTTACACGATAAAAACAATATTGAGTCATCAACCATGATAATATTAAAATTGTTTCACGTTAAGATAACATGTTAAAAACATAAAGTTTTTCACATACTTTGCTTTAAAATTTACTTTACTTTACTTTATTTATATCTTATGGGATTTATTTGAGAGGATTCCGTAATATTCTTATCTTAAATTAAATCATTAATATTGACAAGATTATCCAGCAAGTGCTGGAGCATACTAGATTAATGATTAATCTATATAGTCATTATAAGCATATAAACCACTGATTAACGTTAGGTGCAGCAACAAGATAACATTTAATAATGCATGATAGAAGGATATGGATATGGATATGGATATGAATATGGTAATATATGCATAATCCGATATGGATGTGATGACATAAATTTTTTTTAAAACTTTTTACGTGAGGAATATCAGCTACGGTATTATACATAAATATTCAATACTATATAATATAATAAAATAATATTTTATAAGTATCCTTATATCATAATTAATAATTAATAATATATTTATATTTAATAGTGTCCAAGTGGGCTCAAATTATATTAAATTGGACAAGAAACTGTGGGCCTATCAGAGAGATCCATTTCACCAGGTTTCGAGTATCTGGTTTTTATATTTCCTTTTAATCAATATATAAAGTAAGGACTTGTTTGAATTTATATATAATTAATTTTTTTATAATATGTTATGATATACGGATATGAACACGATATGGATGTGATATGTCAAAATGATACTTTTAAAAATATTTATGCATCATAGATCTTAAATATTTTAAGTTTTAATTTAGCTAAATATATAAATTGAAGCCACCGAAAAATACATTTATGTTGCAAAACCCAGAGAAATTAGGTATAATATTTAACGTGGTTAATTTCCTTTTTGTTTTAGAACAAGCACGGTCGATTACACTTTCATCGAATGGAATAACGGGTTAGAATAATTAAATTCGTCTCATACTTAAAACCCGTATCCTAACTTTTTATATTTGATTAAAGATGGATAATTCTGGTATAACAATTGTTAATGTGTAACTATTTCAAAATGGGTTCTTGTTTTTCTTTTAAATACACACTGTAACTAATCAGAGAAATTTAAACTCGAATAATTATTCTAAAAAAAACTTTTTAACTACTTGAACCAATATCTGTTTAGCAAAATAGGTTCCTACTTCATTTCCTATTTCTTGAGATTAGGTGGAAGAAATAATTATATTATAAAAAAATTAAAGGAGTTTATTTCTAATTTTAACGGTCTACCAATATACTTAACAATGAGATAAGCCAATTATAGTATATTTAACGTTTTAATTTTAATATTTCTTATTAAATTAAAAAAATACCGAATACTCTCTTTCGGTAGATGATCATTTTTTAAAATATTATTTTGCACGGACACCGCGGTGAAAATATTTTTTCGCAAAACAATTTGCGTCAATGATATGCATAATTTTACCCATATTATATCGTTATATATATATCCATACATTTAAATACATAATTTCTAGGGTTAATAAGAAGAGACGAAAAAAATTGTAGGCATAGTATTATTTGGTATTTTCCCATATGACCCACTTAGAGATAAAGGGAAGAATTTGAGATAAGACTATAGAAATAAACAATGCAGTTTACATAGACACTTTTCTAAACCTACCCCTCAAAGCCCCAACCACATAATTTACAGGGTTAATTACGTTAACATCCCTTGGAATATGGGAAATTTCAAATTAGCCCCCCATATTTTGGGCCGGAATTATTGTGAACTCGATGTAGGCAAGTGATTTGGGATTAAACAGTGGCCCAAAAATTTAAAATTTGGCCCATCGTTTCATTGGTTTGAATTTGATTAACCCTAGGGCCGTGGATGAATCGAATTTTAATCCGAATCTGATGAATCATATCATACTAGTAACTCCGTACACCCGATGTGCGTGCGAAGAAAAAATTATTATTATTTAAATATATTAAATTAAATTATTTATTTTAATATAAATTTAATAATTATATATTAATAATAAATAGTTAAAATATAAATTAAAAAATATAAGAAAGACAAATAAAAAGAATATAAAAAAGAGAAAAAAAGTAAGACGAGAGAAAAGTGGAGTTAATACTTAATAGGTAAATAACTTAGTAATGTCTGTACGTGATGGAGAAAAATAAATAAATTAAATGAAAAAGAGACAAGTACAAGAGACCACCTTTGCCTCTCCTGCTTAATATATAGTATGAATTATAAATATTCGTTATTCGAAATAAATGAATCGGTTAAAAATCTGAATCCATTTTATATATAATATTTAATTAAATAAATCTTTTACTAGTAAAGAATATTAAGTGAAATGATAAAAATTAAAATTTTCACATATTTATTACTTTAAACAATAATAAAATTTGAATAGTTTATTTCAAAAAAAAAATATTTTCCTTGATTAATAAGATTAAGTTAAACTATTTTAAATAAATATAAACAAAACCATCAAATAACCCATTAAATAATAGTTATTTTTTAAATATTATGTAACTATATTAATTTTTATTAAAAAATATATTTTATTATTAATCAGGTTCAGGTCTTTTATCGGATTTGATAAGATTCGATTATGCATGGGTTCAGAAATTAATGAATCCTATAAAATTCGAATTCGGATCAAGATAAGAAATTTTCTTATTAGATTTAAATCCGAAATCTCCTGATCCGATCCAAATCTAACCAATTGACAACCTAAGCAAACCTTTTTTAATTTCCTTTGGGTTAAAGCTTTTCATCAAATCTTGAAATATTCTAGAGTCTCAGTGTAGTTAAAATGTAATAAATAAACATATTCATCCTTATCAATATAAATAGTCGTTATCAATATAAATACTTTTTAAAAAATACGTTTTATTTTGGGGGGTTTGTTTCAATAGCACAAGTCAATAATATAGTTGCAGCATTACAATTTTTTTCATCCAAATAATTCAGAACGCCCAAGTCCCCAAGCACTTCACAGTTCACACCGACACCCACAAAATTTTAATTCACAAATATTTATAAAAATATTATTTTATTATATTATATTGTCAAATAATTTTCTAATATTTTTTATTTAAAATAAAATTTATACCATTATATTCGTACACAAAATCCTAATTTATAAAAATATTAAAATTTATATTATTATATTCATATTAAATAATGAAACATGCGTATAGAATACATTGTCATCATACCATAAGACATGGTATGTATATAAGTCAACCAGAATCTTAAGGGTTAGGTGTGCCCATATATTTTTTGAATTGATATTTCCGACATTAATAATACGGGGAATTCCCGAAAACTCCCCAAATGATAAGTCCAATTCCTCTTAGCTCCCAATTTTAAAAAATGATGTATCTGTATCCCTGAATCACGTATCTAAATCCCCAAATGATGTATTTAAAAATGGTGTGTATCTGTATCCCAGAATAGCGTATATGTATTCCAGAATCGCGTATCTAAATTCAAGAATCGCGTATTTAAAACCTCAAATGATGTATTTAAAAATGGGGAGTAAAAGGAACTTTCCAAACTCATGGGGAGTTTTCAAAGATTACCCCTTAATAGTAAGATAGGCAAGACTGATTTTAATATATTATCAACGCCAACCTCAAATGCATCTTGCCTCCTCAATAATGAATTTCGGAGGTGTTTTTATTTTTTCTTTTTTCCCCAGTATGCATGAGTGTTGGAGTTGAGTTACGGGATATTTGCAAGTTCTATTTTATAAGTAAAAGTCAAAATTATAAAAAATTGTATTAATATAAATAGTGAGTCTTAGGAAAAAAATGATGATAAAAAAATAAAAAATCAATTAGTATAAATAGTGAGTGTTTGAAAAAAGTGATAAGCATAAATCAATTGAATGTTTGCCGGAAAAAATTGATAATTACTTTCAATTTTCATAAAATTACTAATTTAACCTAAAATACTTTAAAATATTTTTGAATATTATAATATATGTAACGCAATTTCTGTGAATAATTAATTAATCAAACACGATAAATGATCACAAATAAATTTTTATTGATTTTGCTCAAGAAATAAGTACAATCTCTAATTCGTTCATCTGATTCTTCCTACGAGAATTTGTTGAAATTCGGAAAGTTTGAAACGCCTTCGTTGACTTTGAAGTTTCGATCTTCCGTTGGATTTGATTTGCTTCGGTAAAAGTTAATCGCGGGTCTGTCGACTTAATCGCGAATTAAACGCCTTTATTTTGGTGAAACGCTGAAGAACGCCGATGAACACTTTTGAAGTTGATTTGATTTTGACTTGGATTTGTTGAGCAGAAATGCCGGAATACGAATTTGATGCTTCGATTGCGGATTGAACAATTCGATTTGTTGACTTTCACGAAGAACACGCTTAAAGCACATTCGAAGTTGATTTGAAGAAAATGCCGGATTCACGAACTTGATGCTTTATTGCGGATCAGACGCTTTGATTTGTTGATTTCCACGAAGAACGCAAAGCACCTTGCTTCAATTGATTTGAATTTGACTTGAGTTCGTTTGAGGAGAGCAACACCAAAACAATACTTCGATGCTTTGATTCCGGATTGGAAGCCGAATATGTTGATTCCATGAAGAACGTCGTCCAAGATGCCGAAGAACGCCGAGGATGCTGAAAAATGCCGAAGAACTTCGTTCTCCTTGCTTTGTTGCTTGCTTCTTCGTATCTCCGAGTTATGTGAGTTGTGATTTTTAGCTTGTAGAATGCCTCTATTTATATGAGGGGTAATTCTTTCCATAATTATCGAAAGAAGACTTCGTTCCGATTAGCTCTCGTCGATTTCGTAATATCTTCTATAAATCAAACGATATGATTTGATTTCTAGAATATTACATTTGACTTTCTTTATTTGGCTTGATTTTATTTTATTTCCAAATTTTGAATTTTGACACATTTAAATATATATTAAAAAAATATCAATTAATTGACTATTTAATTATTGGAATTTTGTTTCCCTAAATTAAAATAAAAAATATAATTTTGATATTTAACATATATTTAATTTACACATGCCATATTTTTATTGGCCATAAATTTTAGCCTTCTACAAATGCCCCCTCGAGACTTGTTCACGTTCAATTGCTTTGAGTTAGTGAATGAGTCTCGAAATTAATCATCAAGAAGATAGATAGTTTAAACTTGTAGCACCCGGGACGATAGGCGCCACATCCCCCGCACTATGAGCCCGATCCACACATGAAATGGAAAATCCATACATGAACCAAGCTCACAGCGAATGGGGACTCACTCACTCGCTATGCTAGGCGGGAGCTAAACTTAAAACCAAAAGAATAAGACTGAAATACATGAAATTTCAAAAACAAATCATACCATTCATAATAAACATAAGAAGCAATGACGGGTTCAACTAGCATAAATACCTAATCCCGAAATTCAAACATAACTGTAACCATAATTCATAATCATAACCATAACCGTGATTCATACATACATTCTTTAATCCCTTAATCAAATACAAAGATGCGTGCAAGTGACTCAAACTAAGACATAGAACTTGACCGACTCGGAACCCCGCCTAGCACACCAAAACCTGCAAAACTGAAAACAAAGCCGGGTTCAGTCTATAGGAGACTGGTGGGTATAAAACAGGGCATAATATAATATAAGACAGTATTTAAACATTCACATGCAAGTTATAATCCCCAAATGAGGTTGTCAAAGCATTTCCCAAGTGGGTGAGATAAAGAAATCATCAAAAGGGATTATAACCATCAAATTCCATTAATTAGGTCATTTGTGGCCCGACGAGTGGGCGTGCATTATCTCCAACCAACACCTTGTGTAATCCATTAGTCATTCATACATTCGTTCATTCATTCATTCATACATATCATTCTTTTGTGCACAATCATAACATTTACACCTTTTTCCTCCGGGTGATGGCCGGGTGATCGGCCTGAACCATCCATGCATGGACCAAAAGGGTTTCATGACTCCCCAGATGGCACTCAGCGTCCATTCCCCGCTAACTCCTAATGGGGTCCGGTTACGCCGTTCTATAAATGGAACTGGTAGAAAGGGATCACCGTCGGCCCATGCCTCCCCGGATAGCCTCTAACACCAAGTCCCTGGGCCCCATTGTGCATTCATTCATTTATACATTTCTCGCCAAAACATTCGGTAGGTATTCATAAAAGAAAGGGGTATACGTTCAAAATCATAGACTCGATAAATGACTATATATATATATAATAATTTTGGCCGAAATCTTTACATGTTGGGATTATATAGGGTCATTAACTAGTAGAAGAGAAACCCACCTGTTACACCTTACCGACAATACCAAAAGAAGGAAGACTCATGGTGCTTTATGAACCCGGCAAGTCTCCACCCTGGAGAAACTTTCAATTTGGAGTAGAAATGGTGGGGGTAGGAGCTCAATACCCCAAGGTTTGAATAGTGTCATCTTCTTCCTTCTTCTTTCTCTCTATTTCTTCTTTCTCTCTCCTTTTGGCTGAGTTTGGGGATAAATGGGAGGGGTTGGTTCAGTGGGGGGCCAGATATGGGGGAGAGAGAGAGTGTGCAAGTGGTTATAGGTCAAGGGTTAGGGTCTAGGTTCGTTAGGTTAGGTCCGTGAACGTGAAATAGCTATTATTTGTCATTTTTAGCACAAGGGGCTTGTTTCGGTTAAAATTTGGCAACCCAAATGATCTTAGAAAAATGTGAGGCTTGTCCCATTGTCTCCGATTCATCGATCCGGATCCAATGGAGGTGACGGAACTCGATTCCGAGTTCCCGAGCTCAAGATATGCCGCCCGGAACACAAGGTGCGCTAAATGCTCTTTAGCCCCCTTTTCGGTTCTGATCACACGAACGAATCCAAAACACACACATACGAGAATAAAATCATGCGACGAGCATATAAACATAATCATAAGTCACATAGTTCACTCATGCCAAGTTTTCACGAAAAACAGAAATCAAACCAAATAGCAACGGCATCAAACATAAACACACATGCTCAAACGTCTCAAGAATTCACGATCAATTAATAAAATCAATAATGAAGCATATATCGTTAATTAAATTGCGCACGTTGGTAAACGAATACGTCATGCTCAAACCTCTGAAAAACTGGGGCGTTACAACCTCACCCCCTTAAAAAGAATCCGTCCTCGGATTCACTACAACCTATTCAAACAAAGAGAGAACTCAGTCTCTCGAAAACAACAAAGAGAGAGCCCCGTCTCTGAGACAACAAGGAGAGAACCCCGTCCCTCAAATAACAAAGAGAGAGCCCCGTCTCTGAAACAACAAGGAGAGAACCCCGTCCCTCAAATAACAAAGAGAGAGCCCCGTCTCTGAAACAACAAGGAGAGAACCCCGTCTCTAAAAAAAACAAAGAGAGAGCCCCGTCTCTGAAACAACAAGGAGAGAACCCCGTCTCTCAAAAAACAAAGCAAGGAAGTCTCCAATACTCCCGAGCCACACAACCCAAATAGAAACATCAAAGAGCAAACATCAAACATGAGGCAACAGAATCAATTACAACAATTGAAATCATGTAAGACACAAAAGACAGAGCAATATTTATAAAGTAAGCACATAAGTCATTGATCATGCAAAGCAATTATCACGACAGGAAAACAAGGTACACGTCATCAAATTTATTTGAATTGTAATTGCATGTATGCATATGCTATGAATGTTTCCTATACCGTTCACCGAAGCAATGAGGTTGAAAGTTGATAATTCATAATGCGGTAGGAGGCTCCGATTTGGCTCTTGATTAATTCTTGGAATTCCCTTTGCTCGTAGTATTAAGCTTTGAAATCCTCGGCGTGTTGACATCGGAAGAACTACCCCATTCCCATTCCATAGCAAGTCTTTATCCACGAATCATACTCGAACTTTTCTCAAATTCTCGAATATATTCTCTCACCGAAATAGCGTCCTCAACTTGCCTCAGAAAACATTTGAAAAGCCGGTAACCCATCTTGATTAAATCATAGTATCCCTTCCCACAACCAATTGTATTAATCCTCACTAAATCAATCACCAATTATAATGATTGGATCGATTCTTGTTATTCACTACCTTTCTTAACCCCTCGTCTTCAAGTCAGGGAACACGGTAATCCAATTATAATCCGTTCCGCGATTAACCTCACAGTTTCTATCACTTAAAATTTTGACATGGTAGCAAGTGCTAATCCTTCTTATGAATCCTTCCTCATCTCTTGCCATGGTAATTCTTCCTTCTCTTTGAACGGTAGTGATACATCCAGTTTTGATCCATTTACTCCTTTACACTTAGTCCACACAATTTCACCATCTCTACTTCCCGATTTCCCTCAACTTAATATCCTTGGAAGTTTTCATAGAAGAATGACCGACAACTCGGTGAAGTTTGTATGTCGTGTTATCCACATTCCTTCAATACTTAGTGATGTCTTTTGATATTCTCTCGAATTACTTCCTCTTCAATCTTTATACGTACATTTTATCTCTTTTCCTTTTATTCACCCCTAGAATTCTTTTGTTGAGGACTTAGTTAACTTAGGAGTGGTTACCATCATCTTCAAGCATGACGATTCGATCGAGTTTTCCTTTTTACCAAAGCTATTCTCAGAATCCCTTAGAAATTCCCTGATAATATCATCATTTTCAGTATCTGTATCCCATATACACGACTGGCCCAAGAATCTATTTGTAAAGATGCGTTTGGTTCCGACTCCTTTAATTCCCTAGGGTCCAATTCAAGTCCTTCCATAATTGCTCCCTACTATTCCTTTCTCCTTAACTTCTTTTGAGTCATCATGGAAAATCAACCAGTACATAGTTGGATCTTAATTTGTTGGGTGTCATCCGAGCTCCTCCAACACTCGATCGAAATTATCCTCTAGGGGCGCCATCACGAATTGTGCCAATCTGATTCGGTTCCTTTTCTTTTGAGTTGACATAATGGTCCCACAGAAGCTCCTCCGTAATTCCACCATCTTCAGAGTATGATACCCGATTCTATAGAAAACCCCCTATTTCGAACTCTATCCATATCCTTTTCGCCGAAAATCCTAATCTCCTTCAACTGAGTAACTCTAGCTAAGAAATGGTTCGGTGAGTTACTCACATGAAATCAAGACGTTTAAATTGGAATAACATCCACTCTCTTTTATCCCCAATTTCTATCTTTCCGGATCTTATTGCAATCCGGAACTCTCCTCTCTTTTCTCATTTGATTCAAATAATTCCAAATCCATTCCAACCCTTAATCTCTAAAATTTAACTTTCATTTCCAGCATCTCCCTATCACCCAAAAAATTTCCTTTTTGACCCGCTTCGGTAGAGCTTCGGTAAGGATTCGGTTGAATTAATAGTTGAGGCATTACATTGAGAGAGTATCCTAACAAGTAAACATTCAAACAGTGCATGTTGGGTTAGAATGTTCAATGCGTGCAACACATATTTCAACCAAGGAGATGCAACATCCAATCATTGATTACAATATTAAAACACATAGGTAGGAATTTAAATAAGTAAATTACAACGTATGATGCACGTGCTATGAATGCATTGAACCTGTCACCATCATGATGGATTTTAGTACGATATCTCGTCCCTTGATTCCAATCCACGTGCATATTCAATCATTGATGATGCTTCCCATCCTTGCTTGCTTCTTGATATCACCGTGTTCCAAAATTCCAAGAAGTTGATGCGATTTGAATTCTTCGAGACTCCTGGCTATCTATGCTTTGCATCCATTTGTTAATCCTCAATTGCAACCGTATCTCCCAAGCTTCTTAACTTGACTCCTTTTTGTAAAATCCTACAATTAACGGCTCTCCACTCTTTTCATCTTAGTTGAGTCGAAGCCTCCAACACATCTTGCATTTGGTCCTTTGAAGCTTCCCAATTTGACCTTCCAATTGTTCAACCATCTCGAACTCGGAGGTCTCAACAGTGGACCTTGGAGATTTTGATCTCGTATTGAACGCCTTTATAATTGGGTGGTAAGAAGTTCCACATCCATCTTGTTGTCTCACAACTCCCTTAAATTAGAAATTTTGAGTCTCCACCATACTTGTACTTTGATAATCTTCAAGGTTTGTAAAAAGGATGAAATTGATGAACCTTCCCATGATCCAAGCTTCCTATTACCTTCCTCTCATGATATCGAGCCATGATATGAAATTCCATTTGGCAAGCCGCGAAAATTAAACACCTAGCCTTCAATTCCCTTTTTGCTCCCACAATCCCTCCGTCGATCTAGTAGAAGTAACTTGTAGTTGAAATAGGTTGTAGCTTGATTGAAATGATTACAATCTATAATCAAAATTCAACTCAAATATATATGTATGTCGGTTAGGATATGCTTATGGCACATAGTTGAATCAATGAAAGCACACTAAATGCAAAATGCAATACCAAAGTAATGAGATTAAAATTAAGTTATGTATATCGAACAATCTCAACAATTAGCAGCAAATAACAATAAAAGCCAATGCAATGCATACGTTGACAAGTTGTTCCTATACCGCACGACCTAAACTGACTCAATCACGACACTAGAACACCGGTTTTGCAACCGGGGTCTGATACCACTTAAGGATGTAGCACCCGGGACGATAGGCGCCACATCCCCCGCACTATGAGCCCGATCCACACATGAAATGGAAAATCCATACATGAACCAAGCTCACAGCGAACGGGGACTCACTCACTCGCTATGCTAGGCGGGAGCTAAACTTAAAACCAAAAGAACAAGACTGAAATACATGAAATTTCAAAAACAAATCATACCATTCATAATAAACATAAGAAGTAATGACGGGTTCAACTAGCATAAATACCTAATCCCGAAATTCAAACATAACTGTAACCATAATTCATAAACATAACCATAACCGTGATTCATACATACATTCTTTCATCCCTTAATCAAATACAAAGATGTGTGCAAGTGACTCAAACCAAGACATAGAACTTGACCGACTCGGAACCCCGCCTAGCACACCAAAACCTGTAAAACTGAAAACAAAGCCGGGTTCAGTCTATAGGAGACTGGTGGGTATAAAACAGGGCATAATATAATATAAGACAGTATTTAAACATTCACATGCAAGTTATAATCCCCAAATGAGGTTGTCAAAGCATTTCCCAAGTGGGTGAGATAAAGAAATCATCAAAAGGGATTATAACCATCAAATTCCATTAATTAGGTCATTTGTGGCCCGGCGAGTGGGCGTGCATTATCTCCAACCAACACCTTGTGTAATCCATTAGTCATTCATACATTCGTTCATTCATTCATTCATACATATCATTCTTTTGTGCACAATCATAACATTTACACCTTTTTCCTCCGGGTGATGGCCGGGTGATCGGCCTGAACCATCCATGCATGGACCAAAAGGGTTTCATGACTCCCCAGATGGCACTCAGCGTCCATTCCCCGCTAACTCCTAACGGGGTCCGGTTACGCCGTTCTATAAATGGAACTGGTAGAAAGGGATCACAGTCGGCCCATGCCTCCCCGGATAGCCTCTAACACCAAGTCCCTGGGCCCCATTGTGCATTCATTCATTTATACATTTCTCGCCAAAACATTCGGTAGGTATTCATAAAAGAAAGGGGTATACGTTCAAAATCATAGACTCGATAAATGACTATATATATATATAATAATTTTGGCCGAAATCTTTACATGTTGGGATTATATAGGGTCATTAACTAGTAGAAGAGAAACCCACCTGTTACACCTTACCGACAATACCAAAAGAAGGAAGACTCATGGTGCTTTATGAACCCGGCAAGTCTCCACCCTGGAGAAACTTTCAATTTGGAGTAGAAATGGTGGGGGTAGGAGTTCAATAACCCAAGGTTTGAATAGTGTCATCTTCTTCCTTCTTCTTTCTCTCTATTTCTTCTTTCTCTCTCCTTTTGGCTGAGTTTGGGGATAAATGGGAAGGGTTGGTTCGGTGGGGGGCCAGATATGGGGGAGAGAGAGAGTGTGCAAGTGGTTATAGGTCAAGGGTTAGGGTCTAGTTTCGTTAGGTTAGGTCCGTGAACGTGAAATAGCTATTATTTGTCATTTTTGGCGCAAGGGGCTTGTTTCGGTTAAAATTTGGCAACCCAAATGATCTTAGAAAAATGTGAGGCTTGTCCCATTGTCTCCGATTCATCGATCCGGATCCAATGGAGGTGACGGAACTCGATTCCGAGTTCCCGAGCTCAAGATATGCCGCCCGGAACACAAGGTGCGCTAAATGCTCTTTAGCCCCCTTTTCGGTTCCGATCACACGAACGAATCCAAAACACACACATACGAGAATAAAATCATACGACGAGCATATAAACATAATCATAAGTCACATAGTTCACTCATGCCAAGTTTTCACGAAAAACAGAAATCAAACCAAATAGCAACGGCATCAAACATAAACACACATGCTCAAACGTCTCAAGAATTCACGATCAATTAATAAAATCAATAATGAAGCATATATCGTTAATTAAATTACGCACATTGGTAAACGAATACGTCATGATCAAACCTCTGAAAAACTGGGGCGTTACAACCTCACCCCCTTAAAAAGAATCCGTCCTCGGATTCACTACAACCTATTCAAACAAAGAGAGAACTCAGTCTCTCGAAAACAACAAAGAGAGAGCCCCGTCTCTGAGACAACAAGGAGAGAACCCCGTCCCTCAAATAACAAAGAGAGAGCCCCGTCTCTGAAACAACAAGGAGAGAACCCCGTCCCTCAAATAACAAAGAGAGAGCCCCGTCTCTGAAACAACAAGGAGAGAACCCCGTCTCTCAAAAAAACAAAGAGAGAGCCTCGTCTCTGAAACAACAAGGAGAGAACCCCGTCTCTCAAAAAACAAAGCAAGGAAGTCTCCAATACTCCCGAGCCACACAACCCAAACAGAAACATCAAAGAGCAAACATCAAACATGAGGCAACAGAATCAATTACAACAGTTGAAATCATGTAAGACACAAAAGACAGAGCAATATTTATAAAGTAAGCACATAAGTCATTGATCATGCAAAGCAATTATCACGACAGGAAAACAAGGTACACGTCATCAAATTTATTTGAATTGTAATTGCATGTATGCATATGCTATGAATGTTTCCTATACCGTTCACCGAAGCAATGAGGTTGAAAGTTGATAATTCATAATGCGGTAGGAGGCTCCGATTTGGCTCTTGATTAATTCTTGGAATTCCCTTTGCTCGTAGTATTAAGCTTTGAAATCCTCGGCGTGTTGACATCGGAAGAACTACCCCATTCCCATTCCATAGCAAGTCCTTATCCACGAATCATACTCGAACTTTTCTCAAATTCTCGAATATATTCTCTCACCGAAATAGCATCCTCAACTTGCCTCGGACTTCGTAGATAGTTTATGCTCGTATTAAGGAGTTATGATTTGATCTTGTGGATAGTTTATGCTCGTATTAAGGAGCTTTGATTTGAATTTGTAGATAGTTTATGCTCATATCAAGGAGCTTTGATTTGGCCTTGTAGATAGTTTATGCTTGTATCAGGGAGCTTTGATTCCAATTTGTAGATAGTTTATACTGGTATCAAGGAGCCTTAATTTGGGTTTGCAGATAGTTTATGCTCGTATCAAGGAGCTTTTATGACAATTTATTCTCTTATCAAGGAGAATCAGTTGTTATGACATTTGTGGCAACGAAAATTCAACTTGAAGAGTTTAGATAGTTTATGATCTTATCTAGGAGCACTTGGGAGTCAAAATCACTTGTTATGACATTTGTGGCAACGAAAATTCAACTTGAAGAGTTTAGCTAGTTTATGCTCTTATCTAGGAGCACTTGGGAGTCAAAATCAGTTGTTATGACATTTGTGGCAACTTCTCCGCTTTCACCATCACTAACATCACTTGTTTGTTCGTCCGATTTTAAGCTTATCTCAAGGTTATAGATACGAGTTGCTAATTCTTCAAAGGTTCTTGGTTTGATTCCTTGAAGAATATAAGCTAGACTCCATTGAATTCTTAAAAGCACATTTCGATGTATGGATCCTCTAACAAGTGATCTTTGTAATTGAGACTCAAATTTCTCCAACGATCGATGTAGTCGATGACGGGTTATTTTTCGCGCTGGAATTGGTGAGTTCAACCATGCTAACCGTTCGACGAGTGCTGTAGAAACGAATGAGGAATTTATGCTCAAGTTGCCCCCAACTATCAATTGAGTTTGCCCCCAAGTCGGCATTCCAATCGAAAGCATTTCCTTTTAGTGATCGAACAAACTGTTTAACTAGTTGATCCTCGTAAGTTCCAGCGTCGTTGCACGTCTCGATGAAGTGAGCCACGTGTTGCTTGGGGTTGCCCTTTCCATCGAATTGCTAAAATTTTGGAGGTTGGTAGCCCATCGACATCTTCAAGTTATTGATTCTTTAGGTGTAGGGCTTGGAGTAGACCAAGGACGATTTGGAACCTCTCTCGATTTTGAATTTGCTCGTTCCCACGATGAACTCCTTCAATTACTCCACCGGGATGAGCCCGTCCGATAGAACTTGGAATTCCTTAGCTAAAGGCTTTTGAACTCCGCTTGATTGCCCTTTCGCTGAAGTCTCAGACTCTTCTTGCTCATTCGGTCGTTTTCCCGTCACGTGACTAGCATTGTCACTATCCACTTTGTCCATCAATTTTGCAATGAAAGAGTCTTGCTCTTGAACGTACTTGGCGAGTCCCTCGATGACCTGTGTCAAAGCAGTAAGTTGTTCTTATACAGTTGTTGCACTTGTCGTCATGGCGGACGTAAAACCTGAAGAACTTGAAGTCGAACGAGAAGTGGACGAGGCCGAGTCGTCTTCTTCGTCTTGATTTTCGTAGGTGAGAAGTGGCATGTTCTTCCCATCACTTTTGAGAGATCGAGCTTTTTCGGAAGACGTTTACCCCCTCTTGGACATGCTTCTTGTTGTGACAAAACTTTCGGCAACAAGTTTGGAGATGGCGGCCTCAATGCTGAAGATTCCTTTGTTGGCCATTGGATTCTTCAAATTTGTCGAGTAGGAAGAGAATTGGATTCTTCAAATTTGTCGAGTAGGAAGAGATGAGAGGTAGAGAGGTCCCACTGGGTGTGCCAGAAATTTGTAACGCAATTCCGTGAATAATTAATTAATCAAACATGATAAATGGTCACAAATGAATTTTTATTAATTTTCATCAAGAACCTTTAGATGTAGCACCCTAACCCCAAGCCACTACATCCCCCGCACTATAGCCTCGATCCACATACGAAATGGACAATCCGTACATAAACCAAAACTATAGTGAACGGGTGACAATAAAAAAAAAAAACGAGCTAGGCGGGACACTCCCAACATAAACCATGAAAACATGATAATAAAAGCGGAAGCAATTCAATAAATACGTATATGTACTATATTTACCAAATAGATACATAATAGATACCAACATTAACTATCAATACATTATCATCTTCTTATATTATATACATGCTCGAGTATTCAAAATGTGATAACAATGATCATAACATGATGCTACCAAAAGTTCTATACATGAAAGGTACAATGCTAGACCCGAGAAATGCAAGACCTGACCGGACTCCCGCCTAGCACGACCACGCTCACAAGTACCTGAAAAGTTCTATACACTCGGTGGACTCTCATTGTCCCACCTAACAATCCCCTTGTAGTGGTGTGGAGTTGCTCTGGTCGAGCCGTTTTGAAAGTTTCTCTCTACTCCTCTTTGAATTAACCCTTCCCATGCTCGGCCAAAAGGTGTAAGAGCATGTCCTAGGCGACTTTGGACCATGGCCAGATAATTCTCGAATTCCTTTAAAACCCCACGGTCTTCAAAATCTTTGTAAATCTTCTTACATCAACTAGTATATCTGCACGGTCTGAGATATGATTTCTTGAATCCAATTCTTCTATTTCCATAGAATTAATATCCTGACTTCTTCCTACTAATCGACCTCCAACTATTGTTTCGAATCTTTACTTAGTTATCACCTCGATGGAAGTCCCTTGATTTTACTCTTTACGAATTCGAATTGGTTGCATGACTTGTCCTCTATTGACTTGCACTTGGGTAGACAATTGCCCTCCAAAACTCTTTGCCGGCCTTTTTTTATCGTTTTCATTTGTTGCTTTATATCTCCCAATTCAACTTCACAACACGGCCAAATCCACTTGGATCTGGAAAGTAAACTCCAATCCATCCTGAAGATAGAACTTCTCGCATCTTGGTTTTTCTATAGACTTGGAATCACTGTAATGATCGATTCTTTTTATATTCTCCCAATACTACTTCTTCCTTACCCAAAATCCAAGGTGTTTCAATTCTTTCCCTTGCTCTTTTCTTGGGTTAGACAATCCTGTGGAATCGGATTAAAGTTTCTCTAGAATCGAGAGTTATTCGTTTCCCTCCTAGGAATTGGGTTTAAATACTTATTCCCTTGACTACTCATTCTTAAAGGATTCTTCCCTTTTTGTAGTGTCCTTAGCCTTCTTGTAATTATCTCCTCTAAATCCTTTGAATTTTCACCTTCTCCTTACCCCGGTTCTCATTACTACGAGGAAAACTTCACTTGGACATGTAGAGAGTTCATACATGCTATCACGAAGACATGGAACTTATGCATGCCGGGTTAGATTTGCTTATGCTATGCGCCACGTTATCATCCAATAAAGCAAGAAAGCAACAAGTACTAACAATACATAACACACATCACAAATAAGTATAAAGATACAATGTGGGATGGATGCTCATGCAATGGATGCAATTACCTCTCAGGTGTCTCTTTGGCCTTTGCCGTTCACATTCTTCCAACTTGTGCTTTGGCGATCCGCATCCAAAGCATCGCCCCAATCTCTTCCAACAATTCTCGTAAGTATGAGAATTTCTTCTACAATGAGCGCACGGCGGTTGTTCCATAGCTGGGGATTCTTTCACTTTCTTCTTTCCCTTGGACCCCGCTTGAGAGTCCTCTCGATCTCTCTTTGATCCTGACCCCGAGCTACTTCCCGATCCAATTCTCCCTACTAGACTCTTTTCTTTTAACTTCTTGGATTCAACTCGGAGGGCTTCTCGGATACTCTCAATCCAAGCTCTAGACTCGATCCCGGTTTCCATTTCTTGAAGGTCTTCTCTAATTCCTTCCATAAATTGGGCCACTCTTTCGGATTCGTTCGGTCTTCTTGAATAGATGCGAGGGCATATGTTAATCTTGTGTTCGGAGGAGCCATATCTAGTACACTTGCCCAACCTTTTCCAACACCTCCTATAACTATGGTTGGGTCCTCCACAATGGTTGCATGGAATCTGGTCTTTGGGAAACGACGTGTTTCGTAAGAACATAAAATCATTTCCAATAAATCGAGCCATTTTACCCTTCATCTTGGTGGATTGATTATTGGTGCGATGATTCGGCGGTCTCGGTCTTGAAGAGCCTTCGTCTCTATTTGATCCCAATTCCAACTTAAGGGCCATGATCGTTGAGATGAGTGGTTGCTTGTTATAAGATGATAACCTACAATACACAAGGGAGGCAAAGGTATAATGCATGCGGTTAGTGAGTGATTATGGCACGTAAATGGAACAACTAGCGCATGTAAAATATGCAACAACTATAATTAATAAAAAGAAAGTAGAAATTTTAAAACACATAATGCAAGAAAATTCACATATTTCGATGCAATGCACACATTAGCATGTTTTCCCTACGCCGTACGACCTAGACTCGACGCAACACGACACTAGAACTCCGGTTTTGCAACCTGGCTCTGATACCACTTTAAGATGTAGCGCCCGGAGCGACGAGCCACCACATCCCCCGCACCTAGCCCCGAACCCACATATGAAATAAAAATCCATTCATGAGCCCAAGACTAAGCGAACGGGAACCTACACACACTCGCTAAGCCAGGCGGAGCTAAGATAATACCAGAGCGCGCATAATATTAAGAAAGCAAAAGCATACATCAAGATCCAAGAAGATAAATCCACAAAAACGGGTTCATCTAGCCCTAGGAGCCTGTCCCGAAAATATATAAATATAATTCAAAGAGCATACATAAATCAAATCCTAGAGATGCATATACAATTCGATTAACAAATCTAAAACATATACAAATGTGACCGAAAGCTAATGAAATGCAACTCGAACTAGGAGACTAGAACCCGACCGACTCACGACTCCGCCTAGCACGAACCAACCTGCAAACTGAAAAATTGAAAGGAGAGGGTCAGTCCACCGACTGAGTGAGGGGGCTAACGCACACCCACACACGTATACATATAGAGCAAAGCACGTATTAAATAAAAGACTATGAACCGGGATAGGATTTTGCATACCAAAAACCATTTTCGAATCAAACTCATACATATTCATATCATAATCGGACATAGCTTACAAGAAAGGTCCTATCCCATTTTATAATCAACATATCTTAACGAATTCTTATACCCGGCGAGTACGGGGTCTTACTCTAACTCCCCAAATTATAAACATACGTATTAAAACAGAAAACACAAATCATAAACCAATCCAACCCCAACAACATGTAGTTCGGGGAGCAAACCCTCACTACTCTTACCAATGCACAAGGGGTAGCTAACCCACATTGTGCTTGAAGCACCACGCCTCCTCAACCTCCAAGAGTCGTGCGTTGGTACTTCAAATGGGAATCGTGCACAGGCTTAACCCGACGGCCCTTGCCATCCCGGGCGTCCTTACCCACAATTCCCTGGGCCCGGTAAATCTGAACAAGACTTAACATACCAAAACTCGCAACTTAACATAATTAGAATGTAACAAACTTACATACCTTAGCATACCTTACCGTGCAACTCGGCCTATGCTTTTAACGTACCTCTCCGTGTCATCTGAAAACATATCAAGTTGAAGAAGAGCAAAGCTTGCACGAAGACACACGGTTTGGAGCATAGCCTTGTTGCAAATCATTTTTAAGCTCACATATGCTCATACATATAGTCCAAAACATTTAATCTTATGACAAGATCATAAACGTAACTTATAAACACGTATCTATTATATAAATATAATAGTATAGTCACATGCAGGCTTGAAAATGAGTACGTAGGGTTGTAGGTCGTATTAACTAAAAAGAAAACAAACCCAAGCCTCACCTTTTACCAAAAATGCTCACGGATGAGCGTTGACGGCCAAGAAGAGGCTAAATGGCGGAACCAACACCTCCCGAACTCAAATCTGCGACATACAAACATAAACTCATGACTTAGACTCGATCATGAACCACTTAGACGCACGGCGACTCATACGAATGCAAATGGATGCAATGCATATCATATGGATTCATACTTAGGCATATCGGAGCAAATAACGAGAGATCACATAAGGAATTCAAGAATTAAACTCATACCATATGAAATAAACTAATAATGTGTCATATTATAGCATAATATAAGTGTTCATGAGTTTAAAATGCATAAGGGAGATAAACGATTCAAGAAAGAATTACACGCATCACTTAAGACATATTAAATCATAATTCGTTCAAATCATATCAAATAAATTCAAAATTCCAAAACAAGCAAATTAACACATAATAATTCATGTTGGTAAAGCTTAGGGATCATATTAGGGGTGGGAGAGAAGCAAACAAGCGAAGAAAACAAGAAAACAAAGTTCGGAGCAAAAATGAGCCACTGCCCTAAATCTACCCCGGTGGATTTTTTCCAAAGGGGAAATCCACCCCCATGGATTTAGGGCAGATAGCTCTCTGCCTCAAATCCACCCCGGTGGATTTGGGTCAGAGGCTAAAAAAAACGAGAAAAAGCTTCCAAAATCTATGAAAACCCATCCTAAACCAAAGTAACAACATCAAGACATGAAATGGTGCAAATATACAACAAATACATGCAAGAAAAACATACTAAATTAGCTCCAAACATGCAAGTTTCAAACCGGAAACTAAGGAGAGCAAAGTAGGCATGAGTTTCATCAAATTCCTCCCAAGAACTCAAAAGACCATTAATGGAAAATCATCAAATAACCAACTACCATCAAATAGGATCAAATATTAGCAAGAAATGAGCCATAGAGATCAACATACAAGTCTTCGCACTCATGAAAGGCAAAAGATGCATAAGTTCTCAAAGATCTTCAAAACCTAACTATTCATCAACCCTAGCATATTCATGAATCTCTACCATGAAAGCATGATTTAAGGAGTGCAAAATAATCATAAGAACAAGGAGATCAAGAATCCTAACTTACCTTAAAAGATTGGAGCAAGAAATGGCTAAAACTTGAGCTTAAAGCTGCAACAATGGTGGAAGAAGCTTGGGAGTTCCTCTTTCTCTTTTCTTTCTCCTCTTGGTTCGAATTTCAGCAGAAAAAATGGAGAGAGATGGCTGATATTTTGGTTGAATAAGTCAAGGGAGAGTACAAGTAATGAGTGGTCTAGGCTCCAAGTGGTCTTAGAGGCGTTATAGGTACGTAGAGCCGAAATCTGCATCGTTGGGGGTCGAAACGGCATCAAAAAGATACAAGGATTATTCCATTGGCTACAAATCGTCGATTCGAGTCCAATGGAGGTGACGAAACTCGAATCCGAGTTCCCTAGCTCAAGATACGAATTAAGGACTCAGGAGTGGCCAATTTGCAAAAAGGCCCAAAAATTTAAATAAAGTGCAATTGAGTCCAATACTAAAATCAATTAAGTCCAAGGCAAGTTAATACATACAAATAAGTCCTAAAATCATCTAATTCACATAGTTCACAAAGTTGACATACTCGGAATTCTAATTTATAAGTTGTAAATTTCAAAAATTGCATATATTCACATTAGGAGCTCAATTAGGGAAAATTCTTAACAACTAATTCAAGTAGTTAATATGAGAAATAAAATGTGAGAACCTAGGTCATATAAAGTCATCAATTAAATAAGGAATCAACTAAGTTACGGAAAATAAACTCACACGTGACGCGTACCTGTACGTGCGAGCGAGCGGGGTGTCACAAAGTGTATGTGATTTTAAAAGTTTGGCAATTAGATCCTTGAAAACTATGCAATTAAGTCCCTAAAGTTTAAAGAAATAACCAAGTAGGGACAATTTCGTAATTTGAACACTCTCGGTAGTTGTTTTTAGTAATAAATATTTTTCCATGATATAAAATAATTTTCCAATGATATGAATTCGCATAATTCATATAAATAATGTTTCATGAATTTTATAAAAATATGAGATGTCACGTAAGAATACTATGAAATTAAAGAATTAAAATAAATTCCTACGCTCAAAATCTCACACGTGGCGTGCTTACCTGTTCATCCGGAACCGGGGCGTTACAACTCTCCCCCCCTTAAAAGAATCTGGTCCCTAGATTCTCTAGTCCTGCGTGAACAACTCCGGGTGGAACCGTTTCATTTTATCTTCGGTTTCCCATGTAGCTTCCTCAGTTTTATCACTTCTCCACAAAACTTTAACCATGGGAATCCTCCGGTTTCTTAACTCCTGAAATTTCTGATACAAGATTCTAACCGGTCTCTGAACAAATGTCAAATTCGGTTCCAACTCAACTTCTTCCACGGGGAGGATTGTGGTTTCATCGGGGTAATACTTCCGTAACTGAGAAACATGGAACACGTTGTGGATCCCCGTAAGACTCGGTGGTAGCTCCAGCCGATAGGCCACTTCGCCTATTCTTTCAAGAATCTCGAAAGGACCTAAGTAGCAAGGATTAAGTTTTCCTCCTTTCCCGATCCGGGTGAAACCTTTCCTTGGTGACACCTTCAAAAATACCCGGTCACCAACTTCAAATTCTAGATCTCTTCGGCGCGTATCGGCATAGCTCTTTTGCCTATCTTGCGCGGCTTTCATCCGTTGTTGAATTGTTTGAACTTTCTCGATCATAGCCTGCACGAATTTGGTAATCCGGAAACAAAGTCCATCGTTACTTGTTTCCACTTCCACTCGGGAATAGGTAACGGTTGTAGAAGTCCCGCGGGCTTTTGATGCTCAGCTTTCACTCTCTGGCAAGTCAAGCAATGTTTCACATATTCAGCCACGTCCCTTTTCATCCCGTTCCACCGATAATATTGCTTCAAATCCTTATACATTTTATTTCCTCCTGGGTGGATTGAATATGCTGACTTGTGAGCTTCTTCAAGTAGAACCCGTTTCAACTCTTCGGGTACTACTACTCGACTTTTAAATCGGAGTAAACCGGTCTCATCAAACCCGAAAGGACTCTCCGAATCAGCTCTAGCCTTAATTACTAGCTTCTGAACTTCCGGATCATTATTCTGAGCCTCAAATAACCGATACTTCAATTCCGACTGAATTGTGATATTAGAAACCCGAGCCTTTAATACAATCGGAGCTACTTCATCACTTTCGTTTATTTCCAAACTCGATACACTCGCCTTCCTGCTAAGTGCATCGGCGACCACATTGGCTTTTCCTGGATGATACTTGATTGTACAATCATAATCCTCTAACTTTTCCATCCAGTGCCGTTGCCTCATATTTAAATCTTTCTGCGTGAATAAATACTGAAGGCTCTTGTGATCGGTGAAAATCTCAAAGGAAGTCCCGTAAAGATAATGTCTCCATTTCCCGAGAGCAAAGATCACGACTGCGACTTCCAGGTCGTGTGTAGGATAATTCTTTTCATATTCCTTTAACTTCCGGGAAGCATAAACGATCACTTTTCCCTTCTGAGTCAATACACATCCTAGGCCTTCCTTAGAAGCATCTGTATACACTGCATACTCCTCTGAACCCTCGGGAAGTGCTAACACTGGAGCTGAGACTAACTTTTCTTTCAAAAAGTTGAAGCTTTGATCACATTTCTCGTCCCAGACAAACTTGACATCTTTCTTTATCAATCGGGTTAACGGTGCAGCAATCTTGGAAAAATCTTGAACGAACCTCCTGTAATACCCGACCAATCCCAAGAAACTCCTAACTTCCGAGGCATTCTTTGGTTTTTCCTATTTTAGCACGGCCTCAATTTTCGAGGGATCGACTTCTAAACCTTTAACCGAAATTACATGTCCCAAGAAAGAGACCCGATCGATCCAAAATTCGCACTTACTGAATTTGGCAAATAACTGATGCTCCTTTAAAGTCTGTAGAATGAGCTTAAGATGCCTCGCGTGCTCCTCAGCTGATTTTGAGAATACCAAGATATCATCGATGAAAATGACCACAAACTTGTCGAGGAAAGGCCTGAAAATCCGGTGCATCATATCCATAAAAGATACAGGGGCATTAGTTAACCCAAATGGCATAACCACAAACTCGTAATGCCCGTACCGAGTATTAAATCCTGTTTTTGGAATATCCTCTGTTCGGATCCGCAGCTGGTAGTATCCTTGTCTTAAATCTAATTTCGAATAAACTTTGGAACCCTGAAGTATATCGAATAACTCCTCGATATGTGGGAGGGGATACTTGTTCTTAATAGTCATCCGGTTCAACTCCCGGTAATCGATGCACATTCTCAAAGTTCCGTCCTTTTTCTTTACAAATAACACCGGTGCTCCCCAGGGTGAAGAACTCGGCCGGATGTACCCAACTTCCAATAGTGCCTCGAGCTGAACTTTTAATTCTTTCAATTCTGCTGGAGCTATCCGATACGGAGTCTTTGAATACGGCTCGGCGTTCGGGTAAAGATTGATTACAAACTCTATCTCTCGTTCAGGAGGCAAAGAATCTAACTTTTCTGGAAATACCTCGGGGAATTCCTTTACCACTTATGTATCTTCCAATTTCACCTGATCCTTTGGTTTGTTCAAAATGTAAGCAATAAACCCGGTAGCCCCGTTTCTGACCAATTTCTGAGCCTCTGAGAATGAAAGTAGGGGTACGATCTTCGAAGTCCAACCCGTAATCACCTCTGAACCCAACTGTACCTTCTTTGCCCGACAATCTACCGTAGCACAATGCCGGTACAACCAATCCATCCCCAGAATAGACCCGTATCTCTCCATTGGCATAACAATGAAATCTGTCAGAAATTCCCGGCCTTCAATCACCACTGGAACATCCTTGTAAACCTGATCCGTCTCTCGCCTACTACCGAAACGAGTACTAACTAAATAGCGCACAGAAGAGCACATAGCAGGCAAGGGTAATGTAATAGCAATAGAATGCGCAAGAAAGGAGTGTGTAGCTCCTGGATAAAATAATGTATGGATGTTCGTGCCATGGATGCAAATAGTACCTTCCACTACCGCTGAAGGGTCGATCTCAGCATCCTGCTCCTCTCCAGCTAATGCATAGGCTCGAGCTCTCACAAGTGGCCTCGGACCTGCAGGTGGCGGATCCTGACGATCCGGACAACCATCAACCCGGTGCTCGTCACTCCCGCAGATCAAACATAACCCCAACCGTCACCTGCAGTTGTCATAAGTATGGGTAGGAAGCCCACAGAATCTGCAGCCCGGTTTCTGAGGTGGCTGAGGTGGTGCTAGAGCTCTGGGAGCCTTCTGTGACGGTCCTGCAGCTTTAAACTTCTTCCCGGAGTCCTTTGGTGCTGGAGGCGTAGAATAAACAATAGGCCTCTTTCCTGCACTCGACCCCTGTCCCGATCTTGAGCCCGAAGCCTGTCCAGTAAGAGGAATAGATCTCCTGGCAATATCAGAATCCTCAACTTTCAAAGCTTTAGCAGTAGCTTTGGCCCAAGTGCTCGCATTAGTTACTTTCAGGGCTTCCTGGATGTCGGGTCGAAGTCCCTGTACGAACTGCATCGCCTTGTGAAAGTCATCATTCGCTATGTTGGGTGCATAGCGAGAAAGCCTCTCAAACTCAGCAATATACTGACCAACAGACCTTCCTCCTTGTTTCAGCTTTGTAAACTCCCTCAACCTGCGGGTACAAGAAGCTGGAGGAAAAAACTTGTTTCTGAACTCCCGTACAAAGACCTTCCACGTGATATCTGTACCGGCAGCCTCCAAAACGATCTGTGTGCTCTCCCACCAGGAGTAGGCCTCGCCCTGAATCAAAGTGAGAGTGCAGCGAGCCTTCTCCTGAGTATCACAAGGTATGAGCTGCCAAATCCTTTCAATCTCCTTCAGCCACATCTCTGCCTGTATGTCGTCGCCCTTATAGAACTTCGGGGGACGCTGATTCTGAAATTCACTCAAAATGGCAGAAATGGGGTTCTCCTGGAGTGCTACTGGTGCTGGTGGTGGTGGAGGAACCATTTCCTGTAGCCTTTGATCAATCAACCCCACTACCGCGTTCATAAAGTCCTGAGGCTGTGCCTGAGCAGGTGGGGGAGGAGGTGATCACTCACGACGATGGTGGTGGCGATGATGATGCCTGTGTCTCGGAGATCGGTCACGGTGATGTCTATCACGATCCATCCTAAGATCAAATCACTACACATGCGTGGTTTAATTAATGAATGCAAATGTGTGCATATAATTCAATAATATCAATAAACACACCTTCAAAGAAGAGCAATATCTCAAGTAATGTAAGAATTCAAGTAAACCAAACAATTCAGCTAAATGCAGACTCTCAAGTAACAAGTAATCCTATGCCGTGCGACCTAAACTGACTTGACACGACTTGAGAACCTCGGTTTTGCAACCGGGCTCTGATACCACCTGTAGATGTAGCACCCTAACCTCAAGGCACTACATCCCCCGCACTATAGCCTCGAACCACATACAAAATGGATAATCCGTCCATAAACCAAAACTATAGCGAACGGGTGACAATAAAAAAAACGAGCTAGGCGGGACACTCCCAACATAAACCATGAAAACATGATAATAAAAGCGGAAGCAATTCAATAAATACGTATAGGTACCATATTTACCAAATAGATATATAATAGATACCAACATTAACTATCAATAAATTATCATCTTCTTATATTATATATATGCTCAAGTATTCAAAATGTGATAACAATGATCATAACATGATGCTACCAAAAGTTCTATACATGAAAGGTACAATGCTAGACCCGAGAAATGCAAGACCTGACCGGACTCCCGCCTAGCACGACCACGCTCACAAGTACCTGAAAAGTGAAGTATCAGTCTACCGAAGACTGAGTGAGGGGAAATAAATATATATACACACACGTCACATGCAAGTTATAGTATCGGGTGAAGACTTGGAAATAAATAAATATGGATTTTAAGAATAACTTATTCTTTGCCCGAGATTACAACTAATCATTTTAACATGTTAACTTGATCATTTCATGAACATGTGGCCCCGGCGAGTGAGGGCGATTCTCCGACCTTTACACCAAACATGACAATACGTGCTTGCATGATTTATTCAATACGTGATCATACATTTCCTTTTGTGCTCAAATAAACATATTCATGCTTGAACCATGCAATAACCCGAGGATAGCCCGACATGCCGGATCCATCCCCAGTCTCCTTCTTCCTCCGGGTGATAGTGGGTTTGCAAGGCCCAACTATCCACGACATGGTGTGTATAGGGAACATGACTCCCTAAACACGGAACTCCTTCCACCACTAATCTCCCAGTGGCTTCGGGGGTGATCCCAATGAGATGAGAATAGCTTAGGAGTTACCCGTCAGCCCTTGCTTTCCCGGTTGGCTCAAGAACTATCCTCGGGCCCACGTGCAATCATGTACTCACCAAACATGCTTAAAAATCATGATAATCATGGCTTGCTTGCTTGAAATGTTTGTAGTTTTGAAAACATTCATAGATATAATACGTTTTGGTTGAAAATAACACATAAAGGTTGTAGGGTTCTATGTACCTAAAGTAAAACCTCACCTTTTCTTACAAAACATAACAAGGATATGCTCTATGGAGCCTGCTCCTCGTCCACAACCTCGTGACCTGTGCAAACACGACATGTATACGTGAGACATGACTCAAAATGGACCAAATAGGACTAACGGCAGAAATGCAACGAGATGACGAGCAAATGATAATGTGGCATGAAAACATCTTGTTTCAGTACATAATCAATCATATAATAGCAATTCGGGGTCAAAGAAATCATCGGATCATGGGGGTAAAAATGTAATTTTATGCAGAAACTTTTGTTCTGTCAGTCAGGTGGGAAGGGCCGTTCCGGCTTCCCTTTGTAAATGGGAAGGGCCGTTCCCGTGGCCCTTTTAAAACGCGCCAACGTTTTTATTTTTGAAAACACGCTGAAGCTGGGAATGGCCCTTCCGGTACGCAGGCCAAAATGGGAACGACCGTTCCCAGGCTCGGCCGCCTATTTTATTTGAAAGAGTGGGGATGCCCGTTCCCACAATGCCTTGAGGCTGGGAACGGTCGTTCCCAGTTTCTGCAATTGAAAACAGTGCAGAAACAGGGGCAGGCTACGGGAATCAAGCAACCAAGCAATCAAGTCCCAATTTTGATCAACAAAGCTACTGATTTTTGGAAATATGATGCATATATATTCAAAGGATGATAATATAACACTTTAAACATACAAATCGTGAAATATTATCAAGAATTCAAGTTTCCAAGTTCATGATAAAACTTGCTCACTCAAGCTAAATACTCAAGAATTCATGCTCTAAATCATGCCATAATTCCAGATATGATCACATAATCATGCTTCCATCCACACTTAATCCATCTAGCATACAATTCTCAAACCCTAGCTATCATATAAGTGATAAAAAATCATCACTTCATGCAAATACCAACCTTGAGCTAAAGAAATGAAGAAAATAGATGAAGAAGATGATCAAGCTTCAATTCTTGCAATATTTCTTGGAAATTCTTGATGTAAAGAATGAAAAATTCTTCTCCTTTTTTAGCTTGGTGAACCGAGAGTGAAAGGAAGCAATTAGGTTGGAAAATTCTTGAATGAAATGAGATCATGGAAGCTTTGAGATGATATAACGATTCATCAAATTTTAAAATGAGTAAAATGTCCAATTTGCCAATTAATCCTCCAAGAATTCAAGTTATGCAATCAAGTGTATGTGATTATAAAAGTTTGGCAATTAGATCCTTAAAAACTATGCAATTAAGTCCCTAAAGTTTAAAGAAATAACCAAGTAGGGATAATTTCGTAATTTGAACACTCTCGGTAGTTGTTTTTCGTAATAAATATTTTTCCATGATATAAAATAATTTTCCAATGATATGAATTCACATAATTCATATAAATAATGTTTCATGAATTTTATAAATATATGAGATGTCACGTAAGAATACTATGAAATTAAAGAATTAAAATAAATTCCTACGCTCAAAATCTCACACGTGGTGTGCTTATCTGTTCATCCGGAACCGGGGCGTTACAAATGGGTACAATCTTTAATTCGTTTCTTTGATTCTTCCTACGATAATTAGTTGAAATTCAGAAGGTTTGAAACACCCTTGTTGACTTTGGAGCTTCGATCTTCTGTTGGATTTAATTTGCTTATGGAAAACGTTAATCGCGGGTCTTTCGACTTAATCGTGAATTAAATGTCTTTATTTTTGTAGCATCCCGGAGCGAAGGGCACTATATCCCCCGCACCATAGCCTGACACATGTAACAAAATGGGTACTCCGCACACTCGCCAAGCTACAGCGAACGGGAGACAAACAAAATCTCTCCTAGGCTAGGCGGTCTAGACCCTAACACAAAGTGCGCAATAAAAACAAATATCAAATGCGGAAGCCACAGGATCAACAAATACAAACATACATGCTCAAACCCGCCCCAGGCCAAATAATTCAAACAAGTATCAAAGTTCGAATCTTAAATCATATCTTATACATAATACCAGAACTGAAAGGTAAAGATGCAAGGGATGCAAAAGACTCTACTATAGGACTCAATAACTCAAAAGAAAGACCGCCGCCTATCAAGAACCAACACCTGCACTTGCAAACTCAAAGAAACAAAGGGGGAAAAAAGACAATGAGGAGGGGTCAGTCCTAAAGACTGGTGAGGGGGCTAACACACTCACACGTATATATACATACGAGCAGAGCATATTCAAAATTAAAGAGTTCATGAACCGGGGCGTGGTTTTTGCAATCTAAAACATTTAACACGTGATGCTAGGTATATGGAAAAGAGTTAAGGTCAAAGGCCAAAATCAACCAAATTTTAGCAATTAAGAATCCATTCCCGTTTCATGAATCAAGTCCAAAGTCGAAATCACACAACTCGACGAGTACAAGTTTCTGACCAACCTAACTCCTTTCATAATCAAAATCAAATTCAAAATTCAAACGAAAACAGAATCAAACACACATACCTCTTCTCCGGGTGATGGGAGGGTGGCCTACCCTAACCATCGTTTTAAATGTATGGGTCGTGAGTTTCATGACGCTCACGCCCGAGTATTCCATCCCCCCACCAAACCTCTTGGTTGGTTCCGGGTTGATCCTTTAAGTGGAGACCATACTCGGGAGTATCCTGATGGCCCAACACCGTCCCGGGGCTTCTTTGCACAAATCTCCGGGGCCCAGTTCCAACTTTCAAAGTTCAAAATTTATAATTTTCAAAATTCAGACATATCTTTCAAAGTCATAACTCGCTAGTTCAAAACACACACACCAACCCTTTTCAAAACAATTAATTGAAAATATAACTTACGTATATATATATAAAAGCATTTTTCAAATGTTTCATAACAAACGGGCCAATTCCCACAAAATACATATCAAACTCGTATCTAAATACATATATATATATATATATATATAGGTCGCATGTGGGCTTAAAACACATTTAGGGTTGTAGGTCATAATAACTAAAAGAAAGAAACCTCACCTTTCCAACATAGTTGAGCAAAAGGATATAAAACGGACGCCTACGGGACCACCTCGTTACCCACAGGACGAACCTCTGAACAAAGAAAACAACCAAAAGACACTCTTAGACTCAACATGAACCAATTAGACGCTCGAAAAATGCATATGAATGCAAATGATGCGTATAAAATGAAACAAGATAGTACTTAAGTCATATTAAGCCACATTAAGTCACATTGAGTCATAACTTGCTTAAATCAAGTCAAACGAATCCATAAATGTCACACAATGAGTATATCCTACCATATAACACGTTAACAATGCATACCTTATCATAAAAAGGGCAAAGAAATAACGCTCAAGGTAAACAAATGAGGTATGAAGTCATGCACGCACGTAAGAGAGCTTATAGAGCATATGAGATCATAATTCGAAAATGAGCATCTAAAATAAACCATAAATTCATAATTTACAACTTAACACATAATATGACATGTTAATATATAAGTCATAAAAGAAGCGAGAAAATAACATACAAAATGGATAAACGAAGAACGAATACATACATGCAAGGAAAAGTATGTGACACGGGGGTGTCACCTCTCAAGGCAAAAAAGTGACACTCCCGTGTCCTAATGCAGTAGCAAAACCCTAAAAAATAACCCTTAGAACATGGGGGTGTCACATGCCAAGGCAAAAACGTGACACTTCCCGTGTCCGAGGTCGGTGGCTTCAAACAAGGGTGACACCCCCTGTCACAAAAGTGACACTCCTGTGTCACCTGGCAGGCAGCAAATATGTTATGAAAATGGAGCTCAAAACAGGGCAAAAATCATGGGAAAGCAAGGTATTCATGGAGGACAATGATTATACTTCATAATCATGCAACGAAAGCAAGAAAACCTTGTTGGGAATAGTGCCCTGAAAATTCAATTTGTTGAATTAATTAAACTGAATTTACAGCAAGTTGTGAGTATTTCACATATTGATAATTAATGGCGTGTGGTGGTATTCTTATATATGAAATGTGTTTCATAGGAAAAAACTTTGAATACCGAAATCACGTGTCATTAAAGTTCTAGTCGGTAAGATAAGAATATGTTCTTATCAAGACTATAACGTGGTTATATAAGATGACTAGTCTTTCGTCATAGGGAATGGAGATTCCAATTATAACACGTTGATGATTTTCAATAGGATTGGAAACATCGAACTGGACCATTGAGATTATCCATTTTATACTGCTATCTAAAATGAATAAAATCTCAGGAAGCATTGTACTCTTAATCCTGATAATATTTCGGCTTCAGGCATATAGTGTTAGTCACTGTAATATACTCGAAGTGAGGTCTCGGTAACAGGTGGCCAAAATTCTTTGTACGTTCGGTGACAACATGAAATGTGCTAAAGAGTTATATTGATCAAGGAATCTGTGGCCTTGCTGGAAGGTAAAAGATATCCCTAAAATAGATTTGCAAAAGTTCGAATTAAGACTTTGGCCAAAGCACTTCTCGTGATACGTCACCGAAGTTGTATGTTGAATGTGTTTCACATACAGAGAATTTGAACTTAAGGCGAATCAATAAATTTCAAATTAGAGATGAAAAATAAATGATAGTAGTTGCAATTTATTTTTCATGGATATCTACATGGAGGAGTGAAATGTGAAATTATTCTAGATCGAGAAATTCGTGAATAATTTAATTAATTTTAGAGTGCAACAATATTTATTTAGTGGAATTAAATATTGTTAAATGGTAATTAATTATTGTCATGAGATGATAATATATTAATCCGTTTGGAGCTAAAATTAATTAGTCCTGCAGGCCCCACTGCAAGCCCCAATTGAAAAACCCAAAGAGAAAATATTAAAAGGAGAAAGAGAAATGAATTTTCAAAGTGTTTGAAAATAGCCAAAGAATTTATTTTAAGAAAATAAATTGAAGTTCCAAAGAGTTGGAAATGCCCAGAATTTTATTTTGTAGAAAATAAAATTTTCATCGAATTTTTTTTTTTGATGCTGACATCAGCTGCCAAGTGGCGCTGATTGGGTGCCGCGTGTGCGCCACATGTAATGTAGCACCTCCCCAATATTACAACTCCCGCACCGCAATATTCCCCAAGTGCAGGTTAGACCCAACACTCAGGAAATACTACGGCGAACGGTCAGGATAATATATGAGTAAAGAGTATGACACAGTGCAGCGGAAGATAAAGAGATATAAGACTTTGCCAGTATGTGGGGAGCATAACGTATGAAGAATAAGGATTATCGCTATTGATCAAAATAGTTTACAAAAGAGTACAACAGGATGAAGTATGAGATGGCTTAATTATACCGACAATAGGCTCAAGACAGTGTATTCTTAGTATCAGTTCCATGCTACTATTCATAACACTGTAATGCTTCAAGATACCTCTAGTTGTCGTTCCCTGATTCCTGAAATCATGCATTTTAAAGTAGGCGAGAGGGTTAGTCAAACTGACTAAGTGAAGGGGGTATAATATTTCGTAGATATATGTATACACATATATATTTATATAATCGAGAAGACCTTGATCTAAAATAGTAGCAATAGGATATAGCAAATATGAAACGGTTCAAATGTGTAAAACAAGGATAGGGGAAATTTGGAATATTTGTAGAAATATGAACCGTCTGTAATAGTAACTTTAATGCACGCAAGCTAGGCCTCTCCATCCATAACTCCTTAAATAATTTGGTAAAATAGTACCGGGCTGATCAAGGCACCGATACTTTAATAAAACCAATATGATAATACCTCCTTAACTCCGGTGTCGCGCCCAGGGAGCTACCCCGCGGTGACGTAACAATAATTGGGAGCTCATACCACTTCCTTGTATATCTCTTGACGTGGAGTAACTAACCTCCAATTAAACCACTACCAAGAGTTGGTGATAGTCCGCAGCACCAACAACACCCTCGGCCCGATACCTTCCGGGTAATTGCTCGCTACGGATACAACCAGGGCCCATAATAACAGTAATAATAAGATATTTTGCTTACTTAGTCGGGAATCAGTTCTTAGTAATAATAGGACTAAAATATATAATGTCCGGATAAGATCCTGATTCTGACTTAAAAGTATTTTCCTCGTAAAGAGGGATATTGTATTATAGTAATATGTATATAAGGTGGTAAATCATAAATAATAGGTAGACTTGAAAATAGGTTTTATGTAGATACATAAGTATAGGCATGATTCTAGTTGAAGGCATTTTAACCCTCACCTATACCGGTAGTCATGTAGATTCCATTGCTCGGTCCTAATTTCGCCTGTAAGTATTAACTACTATAGGCTTAGGACTAAGTTCTTATTATTCTAATGAAATTGGCACATATGGTATATAATGTAACACATTAGATCTTATTGTTCTAATCAAATAAGCACATAAACTGTAACACGTTAGAGAATATTCGGTAAACCTTAATTTTAACCGTTTAAGGGAATTTAATTAATGAATTAGGTTTTATGAAGTCTTTAACTAATCTAATATTTCCCTATCTATTAATCACATTATAATCCTAATTAGAGTATTAGGAATGAAATCTAGGGTTTAATTTGACAATGTAGGTTAGATTTGAAATTATTTCATAACTTACCGATTTTTGGAAAATTCGGGTAAAATTCTTCTTTATAAACTCTAAAACCTATTTTATAATTATTTTTAATTAATTTTCGAAATTGTTTGAATATATGTTGACCAAAAAGTCAAAATTACTATTGAAAACATTTACTATTCAAATTCTTATGAATTAAACACTTTATAACATAAAATTAATCAAATATATACACACACTAGCACACGTGCACCTTAATTTGATTAAAGAACATTATGAACATGTTCTTATACTTATGAATGTGTTCATATTAGTTCATGATCATATTTAATTAATTCTAGCTTCATAACATATAATTAAACTTGAAATGTAGCATTTTATGTAACTTTAATCATAAAAATAATTCTAATAAATTATTCTAGGCATGAATTTAATCAAATAAAATCATAAATATTTAAGCATATACTCAGATTATATTACAACCTAATTCATGCATTTAATTAAATAAAATCCATAATGTAAGCACATTTTTCCTAAAACTAGCAATTAAGCAGATATTTCATAAAATAAAATTAAATTCCTAAAGCATAATTTAATTAAATCTAAGCATGCTACTATTATTATTATACTAAGAACATAATATAAAGCATGAAATAATAAAAGAACAAAACTCATACCTTAGAGAGGACTAGGGAGCTCGAACTAGAGGGGAAAAATGAGTGATTTTTGTGTAGTCTTCTAAATGAGCCTGGAGAGGTATTTATAGGTATGATTTAGCGGCTTAGTTTGCAATTTTCTAAATTTTAGGGTGTGAGTCATGGTGTTGAGTAAGCTAGATGTATTTATTAGGGTATTTAGGTGTATAGACAAGTGTATAGATGATGTAGGAGCTTATGTATACATATGTGATGTAGAAATTACTTCATAATAAAATAAATCTAAAATAGGGTGAAAATAATAATAAAACCATATCAAAATATTCAGATTTTATTTTAAAATTTTAAAAGTTGCAAAATAAAGAGGATCGAAAGGGCTTTCCGATGATTATAAACACTTAACGTTTAAACGTCTAACTTTAAAGTAGTAAACATTTGAAAATTTGAAAAATATGATAAAATACATAAAACGAAGCTAGGATGAGATTTAATTTCCAAGAAATTGTTCATGATTCATAAAATAATTTGAGGATTATTTTGAGTATAATATTGAATATCAAACGCCATATGGTTTAAAAGTTAGTTTTTACGGCGGGAATAGTACTTTAGGAAAAATAAGAAAAATTTATAAAATGAACTAGGATTTAAAATAGGGTTTGGGAAATGTCTTAAAATTCATAAAATAATTCAAGGATCGTTATGGTTATAATATTGTGTAGAAAAAATGTTAGAATTCGAAAATCTTCACTTTAGGGCAAAACTAGGATTTTTGGCCGGTTTTGACTACTACGGGAGTTATAATGAGAATTAAGGTTTGGGAATGATATCATAATTCATAAAATTTCATAAGGATTCATTTGAACCCAATATTAGATAGGTAAAAGTGTCCCGGAAAATTTCTACGTTTGTGAAGTGAAGAGTAACTAGGGACCTAATGGTAATTTTTGACAAATAATGTTCAAAGTGTGTTTTGAAGTAACAAAAGCTAAGATATGAGTCCAGAAAATGTGAAATAAGGTCTTCTAAGGTTTCATAAGGAATATGTGAAGGTTTCGAGCCGATGAATGAATAGTGATATGAGGCTTGTAATGAAAGAACATTTAATATTCGAGGCATAAAAGCACATTGTCCACATAAAATGAAATACATAACGAATTAGTGCTTTCTTCTAATCTTTGATCTACCTATTTCTTCTAGGCCCTAAAATCCGGGATGTTACATATAAGGCTGAGATCGTGCCACGTTAGCGCGCATGAATGGTCCAGATTTGATTTGGATCGGGTCGGACAACGGGTCAGCGGATCGCCGGACCGGGTTCGGTCGGATTGGTTCAAGGCCAGGAATCCTAGCCGCGTGTACAACACATTCACCACCTTCTAGTGGCTCATGAGGGCGCGTGCGGGGGCGGATCGGCACGTTCTCGGCGACGTTGGACTCGTGGTGATGAGAACTACGATGTGATCATCTCGGTTTTCATTTCCAAGTTACAAACGCAAGTGGGGTGTGAAATTACCATTTTGCCCTCGGTTTTTCCCCTATAAATAGGGGTCTTGGCCCTTCATTTTTCATTCACAACTTTGGGAGAGGTTTTGGCTGAGCTCTCGGCTTTGAAACCATATCCCATTTCTCCTAGTTAATTCCGATTTATTTTGGAATTAATTTTAATTAGGTGTTTATATATAAAACGCCTAATTTCGGGAGATTAAACCCTGAAAAGGGTTTTCTAGTTTAAAGTTTTATTTTCTCTAAGTATTTAGGGAAATACTTTCGGAGCCCACACTCCGAGGGTTTCTCTGGGGTTATTGCAGGGAAGCTCTGCCGGTTTCACGAGGAGATCGGGTATCGGGCTCTCGGGAGGTGAATTCGGGAGCTGGAAAAATGCCGTTAGATAGCCATATTTGGAGTACGGTAATATTTTACAGTTATATTATTTTAAGCATGATAAATTATATGCTCTTAAGTGTTAATTGCATGTTAGATATTTATCTGCTTAAGTGATTTAAAATTTATTATCAATTGCATGTTTGTACTTGAGTAGATCCGGCTAGTCTTCCGCTATTGTATTAAAATGTTTTAGAAATATTTTAATACTTGTATTATAAACAAAATTTTAAAATGTGGTCCCGGACCGCTAATATTCTGGGCCCACCACCCAGCAACTGGTATCAGAGCCGTGCTCTTGATACCAGTGCATTGATATGATGCATGCGATGCATAATTTTAAATTTGTTATTGTGCACGTAAATTTTGTCAAAGGAGACTGGTTTTTAAGTGGGACCGTTTGTGACCCCTCCAGTCTTTCCTGGGAATTTACGTGGAATGGTATTTCTTTGGGAAACAATTTAATTGGTTTTCCAGAAAAAATTACCGAACCAGTAAACATGATTTAAATTATGAGATAATTTATTTATAACATGTTTACTTTATGCTATTTATTTTAAGCATGATAATTATGTGATAATTATATGAAAGCATGCTTAATTATTATATTTTATGGCATGATCATGATAATATGAGATATTATGATATTTCAATTATGCATATTTTATTTAATATGGTTAAATAGTATTGTTTTAATAGAGATTAGACGCGATGCATAATTGAACTAATATTTTTCGGCCTTATTAATAAATTATTATTAAAGCCTTAAAATATTAGTAGGATCATAAATGTGATTTAGTAATCCTAGTGGGAGGATATTAATTAGATTAATCACTTCCAACAATAAGACGTCAAAAATGATTATTAAATAATCAACAGATAATCCACACTTCTGAAAATTCAAGTGGGAGCGAGATGAAAAGAGTTACACGGCCTCCATTACCTGTCTATAGTATAGTGGATACGTACTACTCCCCTCGGCGGGTATGTATTCGCGGTATACAAGATTAGACTTCTACGGATAGAATGAAATACGGGAAAGTCAGCTCGACCAAGCCTCCGTGGAGGTCTTGACCTACTCGTACGGACTTCTAGGTAATGGTGCACACTTGACTAAGTAATGTATTAACCTCCCTTCGGAGCTCTGTTACATTTACTTAGAGGCCAAGGGTTGACGTGGTAGATTAACATTGTTTGGTAATAGTTACCTAGATGACATGTTAATTAAGAATAGTTCTTACTTTTCTAAGCGGTTTTCGACCTCGCCTCCGGGGAGTCAATTGCAGTTAGTTAAGTCACCATTCCGTAAATCAAAATGCTTACGTGGATTTCATTTATTGGTTATGTAGCACCCCAAGCGGTGGGATACCACACCCTCGCACTATGACCCGACACGTGTACGAAATGGAAAGTCCGCACAAGCACTAAGTCACAACGAACGGGTGACAAACGAAAACACACACACTAGCTAGGCGGTATCTAACCCTATTCAAAAGAAAGAATACAAAACATGACAGTGGAAGCTAGGGAAAATACCAACTTTAAAAAACTTACGTACATTAAACATACAAAAATCAAAATCTACTACACGGGTTCTACTAATGCGGCAAACCTGTCCTATCCTGTCCCGAACAATTACACAACAAAACGGGTTCACCTGGCCTAGAAACCTGTCCCGAATAATCATAAAATCACAACGGGTTCATCTAATCCGAGCACCTGTCCTAACCTGTCCCGAATTTCACATATTCAATTCATAAATGCAAACCTGCACAGAACATATCTTATACAGGATTTAAGAATCATAATTCAGAACAAATACTTAACAAACTTAAACGAATAGACACAGACTCAGCAGACACGATACACCGCCGCCTAGCACGAACTCCAACGACCTGAACCTGGAACTAAAACATAAAGAGGGAGGGGTCAGTCCAAAGACTGAGCGAGGGGCTACCCACACACACCAACATATATATAGAGCACAACACGTTCCAAATTAAATGTTCGTGAATCCGGGATTAGTTTTTACACGCCAAAACATTAGCTCGTGATAATATATATATAGGATGGCTTATCAAAATAGAACGAACAAAACTTAACTTATACGTTGGTCAAAGCATACGTTCAAATTCATGCAGACTTAGCACACATATCGGAACATATTTTATTAGGTTAAAAGTATACCAAATTTTATCTTAATTTAAGAATCTACTCCCGTTTCACGAACTTATGACAGACAAACAGAACACTCGACGGGTACGAGTTCAAATTCCAACCAACTCTTCAGATCATATTTAAATTTAGAGTCAAACATAAATCAAAGTCAGACATACATACCTCTTTTGTGGGTGACGGAAGGGTTGTACATACCCTAACCATCCACAAACAATCGAGGGGAGTGCTCAATGCTGCTCAAACCCTCAGGACTCCGTCCTCCACCAATCTCTTGGTGGATTTCGGGTTGATCCTTTCAGATTGATGGAGATCGCACTCGGGAGTAACCTGATGGCCCAACGCCGTCCCGGGGCTCCTTCGTACAAATCTCCGGGGCCCAGTTCAAATTGTTCAAAGTTTCAAAAGTTCAAACCCCGCTACAGACAGACAGACAGACAAACATATTTCATGCATGTCATACTTATCATATCGCACGTACATATCACACACACTGACCTCGAAATCATAACAAAACTGAGACTAAGCATACATAGGCTCATACATAGCGTTTCGTACTTTTCAAATGAAATCATATGACAAAACCAACTGAATACGTACTTCGCACATATCTACATATACATAAGACTTATAAACCGCATGCATTCGAAAACGAGCACGTTACAATAGGGTATAACTATATCTTAACCTCACCTGGTACCAGACAAAGCTGAAGACACAGCAAATGGTCCACCCCGGAACCTACACAACCCACTAGTCACCACCCCGGGTGCGCCTGTACCAACTGAACACACAAAACACAACACAGAACTCAGACTCAGACAACCACACAGAGACGCACGACAAATGCAATCACATAAGCAGGGTTCAAATTCCTATTAATTACATGCAAAACAAAACATTAGGACGTGTTCATGTACACAATTAATACAAATAGAAGGAAATGAAAGGCGATGCAAATCACATAATTTCATATCAATTCATTTATCAAATAACCAGTTCATATTCCTACGAATAAATTATTTCTTACGTGCAAAAGTTTCTAATTAAACCCTATAAGTTCCATTCAAGTCATATTTCACATTTTATACGAAATCCACATATTACAAGCCCAATTAAATCATATAATAGCATGTGACGAATTCATTTAGACCTATGGGGTTACATACCAAATTCCGACTAAGCCATTTAACCATTCAAAGTTCATACAATTCATACATTGCATAATAGATTCAAATTCAATTGAGGTAATTAAACTTTAATTACAAAACTCTCAAATTTAATCATCCAAGCCATAATAATTCAATTTTACTTAGTCAAAATTAGCATATTCATTTTTAAAATAACAAGGATTAAATAATTGAAGTCATGCAACTCCATATTATTCAAAATTACACTAACACCCCCTTTAAGTTAGACAAATAGCTCAACTACAACATATCAGAATTCAAATTGCAAATTAAAGCATCAATATATCTCATAATTCATTTAATACATGACTTCATATACATTGGAATTCATATCGATCGACAAATACAACAATACACAATTAACACAATTAATTTCAAATATTCAAATTACACAAAATAAATCACAACAAATCAACTGGACATCCGATTGACGAACGGAAAGTGGCGTTGGACTCACCACAATGAAGCGGACCTACTGTCCGAAAGTCACCTGAATGCCGCCGCCGTAGCCGGTCGAACAGCCACCGGCCGCCACCGGAACACCGCCTCTGGTGGTCTGAAAAATCCCCGGAAGCACAGAAACGTGCGCCTCGGCCTGCTCGACAAAAACCCTCAAACAATTTCAGAAAATACCAAAAACACCGGATTTCGTTGGCGAAAAACTGAACTAAGTCCTTAGAACGAAAACTGAAATGAAACGCAAACCGTAAAACAAAAACAAAATCCGAACATACCGATGGAAAGCCCGTAACGAGGCCTTCGAAAGCCCCTAGCCAAAAGCCAAAAAAATTCACCGGAAAAATCAACCGCTGGTTCACAGCCGGTCCGCCACCGGTCCACCGCTGACGGCTGGTTCTTGGACAGCCACCTACATGAAAAGTTCGGCTTCGTCGAGTTGAGCAACTTCTCTAAAGGACCAGACACCAAAAACTCGCCGGAAAAGCCCCAAATCGCCGCCAAAGGTCGTACCACGTCTGCCACACCGGAACCACCACCTACGGCCAGAATTGAGCTAAACCGAGGCCGGAATCGTCTTCACGAGGTCGGAAAACCTTGGAAACCATCAAGCCCCGTCAAAATACGCCGCTGGAAGACTGCGAAACTCGCCGCTACAGTTTGGCACGCCACGCCGCGAGCTTCTGGCGGCGCGTGTGGCGCCATCGCGGCCCGGATGGCCGCGCCGCCAACGTCCAACGATGTGCCAGGAAGCCTTCTATCTGGGTCTGGGGCGCGTGTCCCAAAATCGTTGTCGGAAGCCGCCGCGGAAGGGCACCTGGCACGACTGAAAAATGGCGATAACTCAGCCACCATTCGTTGTTTGGTCGAGATCTTGGTATGGTTGTGACTGCATCGTCGAGCTCTTCGAAATGGACTATTGATTCATTGAAATCCATTGAGAAACGACCAAGATATAGGCTCGTAACCGTAGCTGTGCATAGTACCACGGGAGAGAGAGTGGGAGAAGAGAGAGAGAGGAAAAAGGTTATGACCGGTTCACGTACGATCTCGTATACTTAACCCGAATCAGACGCGTTGAAAAACCCTAAAATAAAACCCGAGTACAATAAAATAAACTCGCAAATTTCAAAATAATTTTACGAATTAAGACGAGAAAGAATTACCAATTAGTTCTTAATCCAATTTAATTTAGAAAACCTTTCGTACAAATTAAACAAGTTAAATAACGTAAGGTATTAAAAATCGATTTTAGAAATTATTCATGAAATAAACTTAAAATAAATTAAACGGTTGTGGTTTACGTACGAAATAATTTAAATTAACAATTACTCTTAATTAATTCGAATAATTAGCATACCGAATTGAATCCACATTTAATCATATAAGTCACATAATTAATAAATTAAACATTCAAGTAGAAGAACTTACCCGTAAACGTCATCGGGTCGTGCTTCAGAGATGCGGGATGTTATAGGTTAGACGCAAAAGAAAGTGAAATGCATGATCATAACTTGCTTTTATTTATTTATTTCAGTTTTATAATAACGATCTCTCTTAGCCCACTCCAAATGTCTATAAGGAAATAGGCTAGTAAGGTTTCAAATATGCTGACTAGGAAATGAATCTTGACATCGTGTTGAGACACGAAAGTTTACGTACTCACTGAACCTTATCCGAAAATTCCAAAAACTACAACCATTCAGGATTAGAAAGACGCTTATTCCAAATGGATCAAGTGTGATGATCTGGCTAGTCTTATATCCTGACATCTGTTTTAGATGTTCTTGAGCATTAGATGCATGAGATGCCTACTGATAAGAACATGTTTTGAAGACAGAATCGTACGAAGGTACGAGCCAATAAGAAAGGTTGTTAGTTATGAAGATGTTTGAAGGATCATCGATTCAGAATCATATTATGAATATGATAACTGATCTGAACGATATTGAAAGCCTCTGTGCTTAAAGAGACAATCTTAACAGATAGGATACGATCCTATACTCTCTGTTTAAGTCGTTTGAACGTTCAAGAATAATTTTAAATATTTTTTTTAAAACCCAACTTGAACCAATGAACGACCTCAATACGGCAGAAAGGGTGATATAGACTAAGGGAAAAGTTCTCTTAAATCAGACATCAATATCCACGGCCTCAAAAGCCAGTAAGTGGAAGAAAGAAAAATGAAAAGTTCCCAATCGAAGGTTCAGAAATAGAAAGTAAAATCCGACAATGGAAAAGTGTTTCTATTTCGGTGGTAACGGGTATTTGGAAAGAAAATTGTCCAAAATACTTAACCTATCTGTTTGCTACGCCTTAGATAAGATATGAAGATATCTTACTCGTTGAAAGTATATTTAGTTGGAAATCCACCGGATTCCTGGTGTGTGGATTTTAGATCAACTAATCATACCTGCAATTTGT
Organism: Lantana camara; assembly: GCA_037501455.1. NCBI lineage: Eukaryota > Viridiplantae > Streptophyta > Magnoliopsida > Lamiales > Verbenaceae > Lantana > Lantana camara. Next base: position 18,300,204 of record CM074855.1, on the reverse strand, counting down.
TGCAAAGGTTCAAACTAACCAGGAAGTTTAGAAAACGGCTAATACACAACTATTGCTCAGGGATAATACAAGTGTAATTGTATTAGCAGTAAGGACTATAAAGTCGTATTTTGGCAATAGGGTTTTTATATTATACGTGCCATATATACAAAAATTTGATTTTTGTAAGTTATTTGATAACTAAAGGTTTAACTATTTGTTTTGAACAAAAATTTACCGCTAAACAAAATAAAAAGTTTATTTGCTCTGGCACAATAAAAGATGGTCTTTTATACCTCAATGAAAACCCTAATTTAAGTTTAACATTAAGAAGCTTGACTTACCATCTAAGAGGAAAAACTTCTACATGGCACCTATCTATTGGTCAATTGAATCTGAATAGGATCTAAACACTGATTGTTGAGTCCCATTGACTTGAAAAAGGTATCAATCTGTGAATCCTATTTAGAAAGTAAAATGACCAAGAAAGTCCTTTTAAGCCATGAAGTTGCTTATGCCAGTTCATACGAATATGTGATCCTATGAATGTTCAAGCAAGAGAAAGTTTCGGGTACTTCATCATTCATTTGAATGATTACTCTAGATACAAATATATGTTTATTTGATGAGATTTAAGTCTGTATTTTTGAAGAGTTCAAAGAATATAAGACTGAAGTCAAAGAGTCAAATTAGAAAACATATCGAGGCACTTCTATTAGATCGAAGTAGTGATAAATATCTATGTTCAGAGTTAAATTGAATTTCTCAAATGGGATTAGATCTCAACTATCTGTATGAGATACGTCTTAGCAAAGATGTATTCCAGAAAAGAGAAATAGAACTCTGATAATGATGGTAAGATTCATGAAGAGTCATGCTACCCTGCAAGGTTCATTTTGGGGTCTTGCGCTCAAAACGACAATGCACATTAAACCTAGTTCTATCTAAGTCAGTTCCTAATACATTGATGGATCTGTATCTCGGGTAAAAACCCGGTATCTCTTATCTTCGGATTTGAGATAGCCTGGTTCACGTGTTAAGGATAGATCCTGACGAGTTAGAATAAAGAACAAAGGTTTACTTGTTCTAAGGTAATTCTAGAAGAACAAGGGGAGGTATATTTTGTAATTTGAGAAATCACAAAAGATGTTTGTGAATATTTCAAAGATGATTACATAAATAACCACAAAGGGTGGAAGTAAAATAGTGTTAAAAGAAAATAACAGTATTTGATACTGATTTCCATAGACTCATAATAACTGAAAATGTATTAGATACATGTGATGTACCAAATATAACATGTGATGTAGAGACATGTACATGAGAGCATCATTGTAGTGGGAGGATTGTCAGGACACCTGACAAGATACCTAAGATTAACCTAAGTGGTTGAATCTAATGCATCTGATCCTGTCACGTGTAATGAAGCTGTGGAAGATATAAACACTGACCGTTTGGTCAAAAGCCATTGAATCATAATTAGAATCTTGGTATTCTAACAAAGTCTTAAACTTGTAAAGGCGCCTGAAGGCATTAAACCCATTAGATGTAATTAGGTTCTACAAGAAAATTGTAACGTCCCAGTTTTTCAATTATGTATTTCATGATATTTGTGAATTATTTGATCAAGTGACTACATGAAATTTTATCAACTTGTAATTTATGGCATGATTCATATTCATTTGATTAGCACTATTTAAATTCCTTGATTTGAATCCTTTCAATTATGATTTAAATTATAACTTCGTGAACTTAATTACGTGAGTGTGTATTTAATTCTCCGAGCATGATTTAAGTGATTTAACATAACATGTATATATATATATTCAACTCCATTTCATCATATTCTTTTAGAGCTATATATATATATATGCGTGTGTGTGTGTGTGTGTTTATATAATCATCTCCCATACAAGCTAAGTTGGTACATCTCTAATTTGTAAATTCCTAAGAGACAAGGGCTTATGTGCAAATAAGTTTTAATGCCAAGACTTTTCATCGCACTTTAATTATATACAATTCATATATACATATATATCTTGCCTCATATGTTAAATACACATATACATACATTATCTCCTTCATTTCATTCATGAGACAAGCTCAAGATATTTCCATTTCTCTCTCCCTCCATACCGATCCAACCATGGAGTGGGAAGCCAAGTTTTATTCTATTTTTCTTCAAGAATTTGAGCTCCAAGACTTTATCTTTCCCTTTCCCTTCATCTCCTCCATCTTCAAGGTAAGAGGATGCGTATTTCTTTGATGATTCATGATAGCAAAGTTAGGGTTTGGTGATTATATGAAATGCTTGAGATTATATGTAGCTTGTTTGAAGAATTGAGATGATTTCATATAATTATAACTTGGATTCATGAAGTGTGGAGCATGACTGATCATTTGACTTCATATTAGTTTCATGGATGAAATTCTTGATGATCTATACATGTTTCCATGGATTAAATGATGTCTAATTGATATATATGAGTTATATGCATGTTATATGATGGTTTTGAGTTGATTTCTTGCCTTGGTTTGGTGTTGGAATGGATTGGGAGCCAATTCCCGTGAACCCCTGTTTTTCCCCTACTATTTTTCGGACAGAACACTCCCACACGCCCGTGTGGCTTCCCAGTTCATTTCCCACACGCCCGTGTGGGAACCTACTACTTTTAGACCATTTTGCAAATGGCCGTTTCTCCCTCATATGAACTCGAATTGACCTGATTTTTAAACTCACGGAAACCTGTTAAAGTCTAGAACAACCTCCAATTCGAATCACCTCAATATATTTTTCTATTTGAGAGTTATAATCAATTCTTTTAGGTGTCTCCACTTTCTCGGAAAACTGTACTCACCTAACTTCAAGCTTACGCCATTTTATCCTCGCTTTGAAATAGAAAACGAGCCATATATCACCCGAAAGGTCTTTGTGTCTAGTTTCATAATCAACAAGAAAAACTCAATTCAAACTTTTACAACTCAAGATATTCCAGTTTTCCTACACCGTGTACGTTTTCGAATATTGTCGGGTTTTGCCCAACTTTATCAAAACCTCTTTTCTTGTTTTCCTTTCACCCTCTTGGATCCCATATGTGACTTATATGATATATATTCTTGGTTAATTGATAATTATGCCCTGTGTGACGCTTCTTGGTACTTAATTGCTCAAACATGATTGTGTGGCTCCATGCCCTATATGAATTGAACTTGAAATATTTGAATGATATGAATACATGACTCCTTGAGATTAATTTCATATCTTAGGTGTTACATGAGCATTGTCGTGCGTCATACTTGGTCTCATATTGAGTCTCGTCTCACGAGTTCCCGTTATTTCCTTTCTTGTCCAGTTTTTCTCCAGGGCGGAGATCATTGATCGTTTGGGCACTTTCTTGTATCCTTGTCTTGTTCCATCGCTCGTCAGGTGAGGTTTAATTCTAGATACATAGAAGCCTTACAACCCTATGTGATGTTTTCAACCAAAAGTATATATATATATATATATATATATATATATATATATATATATATATATATATATATATATCTATAGTTTTCAAACGTTATTGATTTTCAACGGATTTCATGAAATAAACGGATTGATTAATTGATTGATTGATTTGGTGAGTAAATTGTATTATTCACTGTGGACCCGAGGGTTAGTGTATGAGCTAACCGGGAAAGCATGGACTGACGGGTAACTCTGCACTCCCCTCACATTGTTCGGATGACCCCTGAATCTACTAGGAGATTAGTGGAGGAAGGAGTTCCGGGTATAGGGACTCATGAACCCTATGCCCAGATTGATTGGGTGGTGGGGCCTTGCAATCCCACCATCACCGAAGGAAAAAAGGTATTGAAACTGCTACTTGTGCACTATAATATATTGCATGATCATTTAATCCATTGATAATCTAAACATGGTAATGTTCACTATCGGAGTAAAGGTTGGAGATTTGCCCTCACTCACCGGGCCACTGATTGATTGAATTGAATGGATTGAATTATTAATTTAAATAGTTATAATCTCGGGCAAGCCTATTACATTTCTTGAACTTATATTGTTTCTTTTATTAAAGCCTTACCCGAGATTATGGCTTGCATGTTAATTGCGCTAATATTTATCTATACCCCTCACTCAGTCTTTCATAGACTGACACCTCACATTTTCAGGTTGCAGGGTTCGTGCTAGGTGGGATAGAGTCTTTCATGTTGGGTCTAGCACTTGTCTTCCTCTTTTTCTTATACATTAATGATGCATATATAGATTGTTATGTCTCTTGGTACATATGTATTAAGTATGACTATTTTGATATCTTTAGGGAATTGGATTTCTGTAAATGTTGGGAAGGATTATGTTAATGAATTGAATGTAAATTATGCTTCCGTTTTGTTATTTATGCATGTTGGTATTAAATGAGGGTTAGTGCCGCCTAGCTAGTGTTTCTTTTCTTTTGTCACCCGTTTGCTATAGTTTTGGTTCATGTACGGATTATCCATTTCGTATGTGGACTGAGCTATAGTGCGGGGGTGTGGCATCTCAGCGTTCCGGGTGCTACATCTTAGGTGGTATCAGAGCCCGGTTGCAAAACTGCGGTTCTAGTGTCGTGTCTTGTGAGTCTAGGTCGAACGACATAGGATTAATTGATAATTTGAGAGTCTTGCATCTTATTTGAACTTACCTGAACATCTTTGAGCTACTTGATAACTTGTGCATGACATTGATTCGTATCACTACTTGTTGATTAATTGACCTTCTATGGTTTGGAAATTTATATGTTCAACGTGTTTATTTAAACTTTTGCGGAATTTTATGTGTCAACGTGTTTTATCTTAAATTTTGTTGAATTATTTATTGCATTTTGCATCAAATTCTTGTATTTGGTATCAATTATGTGGCATGAGCATGTACTAACCGCATGCATTTAGTTTTGAATTGATTTTTATTATAGGTTATGAAGATGATATCAAACCACGACCAATCTTTACGACAACCTCAGCCTATTACAAGTTCTTTTCTCTAGTCTAGAGGGGTAAAAGAATGCACCGGGGAAAATTTATCCAATGATTCAAGAGCCGTAGTCTTCATTCATCAAGTTAAGATTTAAGTGATAAGGTTCGGAATAGAAAAAGTAATTGTGGGAGAAATTCATAAGCTCTAGGAAGTTAGAAGATAAAAGAGGAAAGTTTGCCAGCTATGGTATCAATGGTGAACCCTCAATACGGTGAGAAGTTGGGGTGTGTAATGATTTTAATTCACAAGATCAACATGTATGCCACGCTATAAAGACTTCTCACCTGGATTCTGCAGGAATATTCATTCAGAAAAAAAAAGGGAATAAAGTCTCAAAGGTGTTTAGGTTTGAGATTTCCATCAACAAGAAGCGATGTGTATAACTTGTAAAATAAACATGTGAGCTCACATTATGAAAGAATTTGATCAACCGAGATCAAGAGACTCATTAACTCAAGGGAGTAATGAAGGAAGTCTTGAGGGTATCAAGGATTCGAGTTCAGATTTGTAAGCAAGTGACGATCTTCAACTAGTTGGAACTAAAATCAAGATGTGAGAGAAAAGTAATAACTAGGGTTGAGGTCGAAATATGTGGATTAAGTTTGAGATGAATCGAGACACTTCGGACTTTGAAATGGGGTTCGGATAAATTGGGAAGACTTAAGAAATTGATCTATTTTGAGTTCTTGGAAACAACAAGTAGAAGATTAGAACATTGAAGTAATCAATATAGCTCTACAAAGAATCAGGATATTTTGGATTTCGGGTTAAAAAGGAAGACGGATAGAAAGGAGTAAAGAAGATTGGTTAATATAGCGGGTTCAAGTTCATGGAAAGTCAAGATACTTAAGATTCTATCTTCAATTAAATTGAGTTTATTTTTGGATCCAAGATGAATTGTTATATGGTGAGGTGGAATTGGAAGATATGGATCAATAAGTGGAAACGCTAAAGAAAGGCAAGGAGTTTTAGAAAGGAATTATACGTGCAGGTGTAAGCAATTAAAAGTTGAATTCATTCAACTGTTTGAACTCATAAAGAATAACGAAAAAGCTTTGATCAAAGTAACAATCAGAAGAATTTAAGTTCAGAAATCATCGCCTCGACTTATAAGGTTATATAAGTGATGCAAGGAATCTTTGATCGGGGAGATACTTCTAGTAAATGATCGGACAACACTTAGCAGTTGATAATTGGGAAAGATGGGTTCAAGGAATACTTGAGGAAGGAATCGAGTTCAAGAAATTTCAAGTCTCAAGTGATGGAGATGTACAAGTTGATATTAAGGATTTTGAAGAATTGGAAGAACGTGGGTAACAAGAAATAACCAACAAAATCGAGGTAAGCTCGTAATTCAACAAAACAAGGGATAAGTGTCGGGATAAGCTTACCACAACTACGGTGACAGGTTCAACGCATTCATAAGCACGTGCATCATACGTTGTTTTAAATTATTTAAATTCCTTAATCATATGCACATCTCTAATTGAGCTTAATTGTTCTAATGTGTTGCATCTTTAATTACTTATAAGTGTGATACGTGCATCGGCATCTTAACCCAACATACATTTTAAGTGTTTTATTGATAGGAACTCTCCCCACCTCATTTATCAAGCATTAGTTCAATTGAGACACAACCGAGGTATGATAAGGAAATAATTGGATTGCAAAGTGTGGACCAAGAGGGAAAGAACAATTTAGAGGTCAGAGAAGTAGCCGGGAGTTGGATTGGTAGAAGTGGGTTGTTATTCCTACCAGTCGTTGCAAAAGTAAAGTAAGAAAATTTTCGGTCAAGTGGCGTGGATAGAATCATTTGTACCAAGGAAGCAATAGAAAGAATTTAGATTCTTCAAATTAGAATTGATGCAGCGAGCTCAACGAATAAGAATGGAAATTCTTAAGGGGGAGAGTCGATAGGGATGAGTTGAAGATTGGAATTTTGCTTAAGTGGACTAGCTTACTAAGAGCAACACAATTTCAAGAGTTGCAGACAATGGGAGTTCTTGGAAATGGAAACAGGTAAATTAGAAGAGTTTGACACTTGATGACCTTCAAGATTTGGATAAAAAATTATGTGAGAATAATTTCAGAAAAGGCTAAGTGCTTCAAGAACCGGAGGTGAGCATTCGGGAAAGGATGGTAGACTTAGTGTTCATTTCGATTTCCAACCGGGACGGAGGAATTTTCGGGAACAAGATAGGAAGTGATAGGTAATTCAAGAATATTTGAAAGAAGAGATTCTTTGATTTGAGAAATAGTAGAACAAGTTTAAGAAGTGAGATGGAATATATATATGTTTTATTTTCTTAAGGGGGAGAGCCGGCCAGGAAACTTCAAGAAAAATGGTTCTTTTTTTCCCTCTATCAGAACCATGTGAACGAAGTCTTCAATATCTTAAAACTCATGCGCCTAAAGTTCTCAAATGGAGATTTCTAAAGCCATAAGGACGCATATCTTAAGCCGAGCTGAACAAAAAGAAATTTGATGAGAATGGGAGAAATAATGGTTTCTACAAGTCGAGTGAACATACTTTGATCATAAATGAGAATTCTACAAGGAAGGCGATTGTCATTCAAGATCTGCGCGAAAGGATAAAAAAGGTGCTGCACTATTATAAGGGTGCGAGATAACTGTAGCTTGATGGGTCAGCATATACCGGAAAAGATCACATGGGAGTTAATTCAACTGAGTATTGGAAATGGAATTCTTAAAAAGGAAATCACAACATGAACAAGATAGATTATCGACTCATCAGTCATTTTCTATGATGAACCGGGAATATTAAAAGGGTAGAAACCAAACTTCGAGCTATCTAACAATTAGCTCGGGCATCGAAAGAGGTTAACTACAATTTGTGGGAAGAATAAGTGGGTTGGATTACTATCAAGTGTACATTCAAGAGTTGAAACTTCGGATTGTTATATCGAGAAAGGATAAAGAATTTGATCGTGGGATGAAAATTGAGAGGATATTTAATACATACAGTGGGCATGTTGAGGAATCGAGACAGTTAACGATCAGACTATGCAACGATACTGGAAAGTTATCAATTTCAAAGTTCATTACATCGGTGAACGGTTCACCTAAACATGCTTATCACGTACACTATGCATTTTATTATTACCATCTATGGTTCTTTGTATTCGTTAATTGTTTGCATGACTAATTGGAATATTTGACCTCTTATACTTGCTCCTTACATGGCGGGTTGTGTGTGAGTGTTTATTCACTTGAGCTTAGGTTGTGTGTTTTTTGTTTGAGAGACGGGGTTCTCTAGTTGCTTGTTTGAGAGACGGGGTTCTCTCATTGCTTGTTTGAGAGATGGCGCTCTCATTGTTTGTTTGAGAGACGGGGTGCTCTCGTTTCTTGTTTGAGAGACGGGGCTCTCTCACCGTTTGTTTTAAAGATCTAGAACTCGAGTATGGACTGGGGACCAGGTCCTCTTAAGGGGGAGAGAGTTGTAACGCCCCAGTTTTTCAATTATGTATTTCATGATATTTGTGAATTATTTGATCAAGTGACTAAATGAAATTTTAACAACTTGTAATTTATGGCATGATTCATATTCATTTGATTAGCACTATTTAAATTCCTTGATTTGAATACTTGCAATTATGATTTAAATTATAACTTCGTGAACTTAATTACGTGAGTGTGTATTTAATTCTCCGAGCATGATTTAAGTGATTTAGCATAACATGTATATATATATTCAACTATATATTCAACTCCATTTCATCATATTCTTTTAGAGCTATATATATATATATATGTTTATATAATCATCTCCCATACATGCCAAGTTGGTACATTTCTAATTTGTAAATTCCTAAGAGACAAGAGCTTATGTGCAAATAAGTTTTAATGTCAAGACTTTTCATCACACTTTAATTATATACAATGCATATATACATATATATCTTGCCTCATATGTTACATACACATATACATACATTATCTCCTTCATTTCATTTATGAGACAAGCTCAAGATATTTCAATTTCTCTCTCCCTCCATACCGATCCAACCATGGAGTGGGAAGCCAAGTTTTATTCCATTTTTCTTCAAGAATTTGAGCTCCAAGACTTTATCTTTCCCTTTCCCTTCATCTCCTCCATCTTCAAGGTAAGAGCATGCATATTTCTTTGATGATTCATGATAGCAAAGTTAGGGTTTGGTGATTATATGAAATGCTTGAGATTATATGTAGCTTGTTTGAAGAATTGAGATGATTTCATACAATTATAACTTGGATTCATGAAGTGTGGAGCATGACTGATCATTTGACTTCATATTAGTTTCATGGATGAAATTCTTGATGATCTATACATGTTTCCATGGATGAAATGATGTCTAATTGATATATATGAGTTATATGCATGTTATATGATGGTTTTGAGTTGATTTCTTGCCTTGGTTTGGTGTTGGAATGGATTGGGAGCCAATTCCCGCGAACCCCTGTTTTTCCCCTACTATTTTTCGGACAGAACACTCCCACACACCCGTGTGGCTTCCCAGTTCATTTCCCACACGCCCGTGTGGGAACCCACTGCTTTCAGACCATTTTTCAAATGGGCGTTTCTCCCTCATACGAACTCCAATTGACCTGATTTTTGAACTCACGGAAACCTCTTGAAGTGTAGAACAACCTCTAATTAGAATCACCTCAATATAGTTTTACATTTGAGAGTTATAATCAATTCTTTTAGGTGTCTCCACTTTCCCGGAAAACTGCACTCACCCAACTTCAAACTTACGCCATTTTCTCCTCGCTTTGAAATAGAAAACGAGCCATATATCACCGGAAAGGTATTTCTGTCTAGTTTCATAATAAACAAGAAAAACGCAATTCCAACTTTTACAACTCATGATATGTAACATCCCGACTGATCAGACTCTCATGTAACCTGTTGTGTGCGCTATTTAATTAATTCTCTTATGTGATTACGTGATATTTAAGTACTAACGTGGATTAATTGAATTTAATTGATACTTAATTGCTTTGGTATGAATTTGTTTAACTTGAACGTTTAACTTCCTTGCTTTGTATTTTGTTCGTTTTGGATCCGTATTTAATTCTGATTTCTGAGAATCCGTGACATGTGTTAATTATATGCTTCTTGGACTCGGTTATATGCTCGTTATATGTTTTGGTATTTGTTTTGATTTCCTTTTTGGGTTCGTTTTGGAGACGGGACCTAAAGGAGGCTAAAGAGAATTTAGCGCACCTTGGGTTCCGGGACACGTATTTTGAGCTCAGGAATTCGGATTCGAATTTCGACACCTCCGTTGAACTCGTTTCGACGATTCGGATTCAATCGGACAAGCCTCACATTTTTCTAAGTTCATTAAGGCCTTCGAATTTCACCCGTAACTATCCCCTTACGCTTGAAAGCTACCTTTTGACCTAGCAATGCCTTGTGGACCCCACTTAAACCCAACTAAGCCTTAACCATGATTTGTAGCTTGTGTTAACTCACTCCCTCAGCCCTTAAACCCCCCTTAACCGATCCATTCTCTCCCTCTCTCCCAAAACCGACCAGCCAAGCAAGGGAAAAGAAGGAAGAGAAACCCATTGTCCATTTCCTTGATTTTTGAGCTCAAATCTTCACCTAAGCTTCTCCAATTTGAAAGGTAAATTCATGGTTGTCTTCTACACTCTTTCTTCTCTCTTTTATGTGATCTTGAGTTGGTTTCCATGGTTGATTGATGAGATATGGCAAGCATGTGAATAGTAGTAGTTGGGAGAATTTGATTGATTCTTGCTCCATCCTTGTTCCCTTGAAATATGATGATGATATATGACTTCTAGAGCATGATTATTGATATTTATTGCATCTCCTTTTATGGTTGTTGAGATATGATCAAATTGCCATTAATGAACTCTTGAGCTTTGATGATATATTTGATGCATTTCTTCCTCACTCATGCTTTGAATTGCTTGCATTTTGGAGCTGAAATTGTGGCTACTTGTTGGGCATGAACCTATGTTTAATTGGTGTCATTTTGATGCTTGTTGAGTGTGTTTTGTTTGGCATAAGAGTCTCCTTGAAGCCCCCAACCGAAATGCCCTGTTTTGCCTCCATTTTCGGACTTGTTTCGCCAAAAAATTTTCCAGGCCGAAGGCCTGACACGGCCGCGTCAGTTTACAAAGGAAAATGGACACGGCCGTGTTGAGCCCTCGGAAATGTTTTTTTCGAATTTATTTGCCTGACACGGCCGTGTCCGTTTTCTTTTGTTTTCTGACACGGTCGTGTCCATCAGGGTGGCATCCGAGAAGATTTCTTTCGCCTTTTCGTTGCTTCTTATTGGTCCTTCTTGCCTCGTTTTTGGTATGTATGCATGACTAACTTGTCATATGTTGTGCTAAGCCGTATGTTATGAATTTGTGATTTGATTTACCTCCTCGTTTGTGATATATGTTCTTATAGGAATTGTTTGCTCGTAAATGACATAAATGTGGATTCATCTCATATCATTTACATCATAAGCATACATATGCATGTACCGAGCGTCAATGTGGTTCATATTGAGTTTAAGAGTGTTCCTTGTTGTTTGTCTTGTTCAGAGGATCTTCCTGTAGAGGACGAGCTTGCTCCGTAGGTGTCCGGTTTCCCCTTTTTATCTCCACTTCGTTCGTTGGCAAGGTGAGGTTTTTTTTGTTCTTTTAGTTATTCGACCTACAACCCTATTTGATTTGAGGCCTCGCATGTGAATACGTATATTATATGGTAAATAAGTGTATGATACATATGTTGCGGGATTTCTCCCATTTGTTATAAGGATTGGAAAACGTTTTGTATAAATATGTAAGCTATTTTGCCTTCGTTTGAAAAGTTTAGTTTTGTGTGAGTGTGTATGTGTAAGCGAGATGTGGCTTTGAAAGATAAGCGTTGAGATATATTTGTGATTTCGTGATCTGTTTGGGCCCCGGAGTGTGGTATGGTAATCTCGGGACGGTCGAGGGGTCGCTAAGCTCTTCCATCAACACCTCCATTAAGAGTCTCACCCAACCTTGGGAGGTTGAGGAAGGGTGTTTCTCTTGAGCCGGCGGAGGTAACCGCCGAAGGTTTCAAGGTAGTAATTAAACCTTGTCTCGTCTGTGTATGTGGATAGTTAGGGCCTATCAACCCTTCTATCAAACGGTGTTGGGGATGGATTCTGATTTGCTTTGCTTTGCTTTGTTCTTCGTAAATGGAAGTTGGAGTGTAACTCGTACTCGCTGAGTTGGTTTAGTTTTGTATGATCTGTGAAACGAGAGTGGATTTCTAAGTACCTAAAACTTGGGATTTGGCCTTTTGCCTTTTCTTTAACCTATGTATATCTATATCACGGGAATTAATTTGGCTTGCAAAAACCACTCTCGGTTCAAGGATCCTTCCGTTTTGATGCATACTTTGCTCTATATATATATCGGGTGCGTGAGTTAGCCCCCTCACTAGTCACTAAGACTAACCCTCGTTATTGTTTTTCCCCTTTTTCCTTTCTTTTGAGTTTGCAGGTTCTTCCGGGTCAAGCTAGGCGGCAAGTGTCTTTTGGGTTTACTTGTGGTTTAGCTTGGGTCTTCATGCATCGTAGTGGATTTCCTTTCCTTTACTTTACGCATTTTGGATTATGTATTCCGATTACACTTGTGTTTTTCGGCCGTGGCGGCATTGTATATTCTGTATATAATATAGCATGTAGCATGAATACTTGACCCTCCCCCATTTTGATTGTGTATATATGTGATCTTGGGAATTATGTTGGATATGAATTGCTTCCGCTACTCTGACTTTATTTTGCGCAGTTTCTGAGGGTCTAGGCCGCCTAGCGAGAGTGTGAGTTTTGTATGTCTCCCGTTCGCTATGGTTTGATACGGGTGTGAACTCTCTATTTCGTTACTCGTGTTAGACCTTGGTGCGGGGGATGTGGCACCCTATCGCTCCGGGGGTGTTACATGATATTACAGTTTTCCTACAGCGTGTACGTTTCTGAATATTGTCGGGTTTTGCCCAACTTCATCAAAACCTCTCTTCTTGCTTCCTTTCACCCTCTTGGCTCCCATATGTGACTTATATGATATATATTCTTGGTTAATTGATAATTATTCCCTATGTGACGCTTCTTGGTGCTTAATTGCTCAAACATGATTGTGTGGCTCCATGCCCTATATGAATTGAACTTGAAATATTTGAATGATATGAATACATGGCTTCTTGAGATTAATTTCATCTCTTAGAGCATGTTTACTTTTACAGATAATGGATATTTGTGATATATAACCGATATCTACGTGTATTTACATTGCATGTGTGAAAGCCTATAGGATAAACTCTGGCCTATGAGATTTCCGTGTTTTATTGAGATATAGATCACACGCCAAAAAGGCATGTGATAGATCACCAGAATTATGACACGCTACACAAAATTACCAATATATCTATCTTTTCACAAAATTTACAAAAGAATTGTCACCTATATCTATTTTTCCTCCCACGTTCTGAAAGAATTTTTTGGAGAAATTCCTCTTTCATCTATTTTCTTCTCAAGATTTTACAAAATATTCTATTTTAATCTATTTTCTTCTCAAGATTTTACAAAAGATTTTATTTTTATTTTACAAAAGATTTTATTTTCTTCTCTCCAAATTGATCAAGTTCTTTTATTTTTATTTTATAATTATAGAGAATTTTAAATAGGAACGTGAATTATTAAAAAGTTAAAACATGATGAACCACAAAATAATTTTAAAAATTGAGACGAAACTCCTCCAAAAAGAAAAAATAAAAAATAATACCGTCTCCTAAATATATATATTTTTTCACTTTACACCCTCTCATTTAATATAATGCATTTTTTAAGGATTTAATCAAGCTGCAAAGAGATTATGATATTAAAATATTTGAGACGGTGCAATGAATTCTCAAATCAAAATGAAAAGGGAGATCTCCATTTTGAGACTACAAAATTCTATTTTTGTAAAAGTTTAGAATAAAAAATAATTAAAATAAATTGAGGGTAAATAAGTAATTTAATTCTATCATGTGTTAACTACCCATAAAAGTAAACAACAAATTAAACGTAAACATGAATTGATGACATATATTGACATGATTAGTAAATGTGAGTATGTCTACTATCACAAACATTTGATATCCTTACATGTATTATCACTACATGAAAAGTAAACGAGCCCTTAGGTGTTACATGAGCATTGCCGTGCGTCATACTTGGTCTCATATTGAGTCTCGTCTCACGAGTTCCCGTTATTTCCTTTCTTGTCCAGTTTTTCTCCAGGGCGGAGATCATTAATCGTTTAGGCACTTTCTTGCATCCTTGTCTTGTTCCGTCGCTCGTCAGGTGAGGTTTAATTCTAGATACATAGAACCCTTACAACCCTATGTGATGTTTTCGGCCAAAAGTATATATATATATATATATATATATATCTATAGTTTTCAAACCTTATTGATTTTCAACAAATTTCATGAAATAAACGGATTGATTGATTGATTGATTGATTGATTGATTTGGCGAGTAAATTGTATTGTTCACTGTGGGCCCGAGGGTCAGTGTATGAACCAACCGGGAAAGCATGGACTGACGGGTAACTCTGCACTCCCCTCACATTGTTGGGATGACCCCTGAATCCACTAGGAGATTAGTGGAAGAAGGAGTTCCGAGTATAGGGACTCATGAACCCTATGCCCAGATTGATTGGGTGGTGGGGCCTTGCAATCCCACCATCACCGGAGGAAAAAGGGTATTGAAACTGCTACTTGTGCACTGTAATAAATTGCATGATCATTTAATCCATTGATAATCTAAACATGGTAATGTTCACTATCGGAGTAAAGGTTGGAGATTTGCCCTCACTCGTCGGGCCACTGATTGATTGAATTGTTAATTTAAATAGTTGTAATCTCGGGCAAGCCTATTGCATTTCTTGAACTTATATTGATTCTTTTATTAAAGCCTTACCCGAGATTATGGCTTGCATGTTAATTGCGCTAATATTTATCTATACCCCTCACTCAGTCTTTCATAGACTGACACCTCACATTTTCAGGTTGCAGGGTTCTTGCTAGGCGGGATAGTGTCTTTCATGTTGGGTCTAGCACTTGTCTTTCTCTTTTTCTTATACTTTAATGATGCATATATAGATTGTTATGTCTCTTGGTACCTATGTATTAAGTATGACTATTTTGATATCTTTAGGGAATTGGATTTATGTAAATGTTGGGAAGGATTATGTTAATGAAGTGAATGTAAATTGTGCTTCCGTTTTATTATTTATGCATATTGGTATTAAATGAGGGTTAGTCCCACCTAGCTAGTGTTTCTTTTCTTTTGTCACCCGTTCGCTATAGTTTTGGTTCATGTACGGATTATCCATTTCGTATGTGGACTGAGCTATAGTACGGGGGTGTGGCATCTCGGTGTTCCGGGTGCTACAAAAAGAAAAGGAGAAATGGACGAAAAAGTAGAAACTTTAAAGCAAAGCTTATGGCAAGGGATTTTACCCAGAAAGAAGAAATCATTTATGAGATCTTCTCGCCTATAGCAGGGCTTAAGTCCATAAGAACTCTCTTCTCCATTGTTTCTCATTTCGATTATGAGATTAGATAAATGGATGTAAAGACTATGTTCTTGAATGGGCACCTATGATGCACGGATACGGACACGGCGACACGGACACGACACGACACGGATACGGCGACACGGATTTTTTCTTGAATTTCCCACGTGAGGAGTGTCGGACACGGCGTCGGACACGAGTGTCCGACACGACACGACACGACACGGCAAAATGATATTTTTAGGAGTGTCCGTGCATCATAGATGGGCACCTTCAAGAAGAAGAGATACATGGTACAACCCGAAGGCTTCACAGCCAGAAATCAGGTACATATGATGCAAGCTTAATAGATCGATTTATGATCTTAAGCAAGCGTCTAGGTCTTGGAACATCAGAATTAAAAAGGCAATTTAAATTCTTTGAATTTGTGCAATTGCCTGATGAACCATGTGTGTACAAATGACATCAAGATAATATTGTAACATTTTCATTTTGTATGTAAACAATATTCTGCTTATTGGGAATGATGCAAGAATTTTGTTAGCAGTCAAGATTCGGTTGTCAAATCATTTTGACAAGAAAAGACCTTTGTAAGACCAATGTTGTTCTAAGGATCAGACTTTTGTTGTGATCATGAGAATAAGAAGATTGGTTTATTACAAGAAGCATATATAGATAACATACTGGCAAGCTACAATATGACGAATTCCAAGAAAGGATCATTACCTTTTAGATTTGGAATTTATCTATCTCGGGATCAGTGTCTTGAGACAACTGAAGAGATAGAAGACATGATTAGAGTTCCGCAGCGGAAGCTTTATGTATATCATATTATGTACAAGGCCAGCTGTCTATTATGAAATAGGTCCAAGTCAGCAGATATTAGTCAAACCCTAGAATCTGACATTGGGTAGTAGTAAAAGCATATATTGGAGTACTTGAGAAGTACTCAAGATTATATGTTAGTCTACCATAGTGATGAGCTCATTTCAAGAGAGTACACAGACTCGGATTTACAATCTGATTTGTATTCTAGATGTTTGACATCAGAATACGTGTTTACTCTAGAAAGTGCAACTACTAATTGGAGGAGTGTTAAGCAGACTTGTATTGCTTACACCACCATGGAAGTCAAATACATGGTAGCTTGAGAAGCAGCCAGTTAGATGTATTCGATTCATCATTTCCTAGTTGTTGGCTCAGAAAAACATCTAATAGATTCCTTCACTAAAGTATTGGCGCGAAAGAGTGCAAAACGAGTTTTGACACTCATGTGAAAGGAATAAGACTTAGATGTGTAGCCAAATTGAATTTAGGGCAAGTGGGAGATAGTTGGGAATAGTGCCCTGAAAATTCAATATGTTGAATTAATTAAACTGAATTTACAACAAGTTGTGAGTATTTTACATATTGATAATTAATGGCGTGTGGTGGTATTATTATATATGAAATGTGTTTCATAAGAAAAGACTTTAATACCGAAATCACGTATCATTAAAGTTCTAGTCGGTAAGATAAGAATATGTTCTTATCAAGATTATAACTTGGTTATATAAGATGATTAGTCTTTCGTCATAGGGAATGGTGATTCCAATAATAACACGTTGATGATTTTCAATAGGATTGGAAACATCGAACTGGACCATTGAGATTATCCATTTTATACTGCTATCTAAAATGAATAAAATCTCAGGAAGCATTTTACTCTTAATCCTGATAATATTTCGGCTTTAGGCATATAGTGTTAGTCAGTGTAACATACTCGAAGTGAGGTCTCGGTAAAAAATGGCCAAAATGATTTGTACGTTTGGTGACAACATGAAATGTGCTAAAGAGTTATATTGATCAAGGAATCTGTGGCCTTACTGGAAGGTAAAAGATATCCCTAAAATAGATTTGCAAAAGTTCGAATTAAGACTTTGGACTTCGCGTGATACGTCACCGAAGTTGTATGTTGAATGTGTTTCACATATAGAGAATTTGAACTTAAGGCGAATCAATAAATTTCAAATTAGAGATGAAAAATAAATGATAGTAGTTGCAATTTATTTTTCATGGATATCTACACGGAGGAGTGAAATACGAAATTATTCTAGATCGAGAAATTCGTGAATAATTTAATTAATTTTAGAGTGAAACAATATTTATTTAGTGGAATTAAATATTGTTAAACGGTAATTAATTATTGTCATGAGATGATAATATATTAATCTGTTTGGAGCTAAAATTAATTAGTCCTGCAGGTCCCCCTGCAAGCCCCAATTGAAAAACCCGAAGAGAAAATATTAAAAGGAGAAAAAGAAATGAATTTTCAAAGTGTTTGAAAATAGCCAAGGAATTTATTTTAAGAAAATAAAAGTGAAGTTCCAAAGAGTTGGAAATGCCCGAAATTTTATTTTGGAGAAAATAAAATTTTCATCGGAAAAAAAAAATATTTTTGATGACACGTCAGCGGGTTTGCTGCCAAGTGGCGCTGAGTGGGCGCCGCGTGTGCGCCACGTGTAAGATTGAGATCGCGCCACGTCAGCGCGCATGAATGGTCCAGATTTGATTTGGACCGGGTCGGACAACGGGTCAACGGATCGGGCCAGCGAATCGGGTCAAAGGGTAGGACCGGGTCAAACCGGATACGTGGCAGAACCGGGATTGGCCACGTGTCGAACCAGACCGGACCGGGTTCGGTCGGACCGGTTCAAGGCCAGGAACCCCAGCCGCGTGTATAACACACGCGCCACCTTCTGGTGGCGCATGAGGGCGCGTGCGGGGGCGGATCGGCGCGTTCTCGGCTGTGTTGGACTAGTGGTGATAAGAACTACGATGTGGTCACCTCGGTTTTGGTGCCAAGTTGCACACGCAAGTGGGGTGTGAAATTACCATTTTACCCTCGGTTTTCCCCCTATAAATAGGGGTCTTGGCCCTTCATTTTTCATTCACAACTTTGGGAGAGGTTTTGGCTGAGCTCTCGACTTTGAAACCATATCCCTTTTCTCCTAGTTAATTTCGATTTATTTTGGAATTAATTTTAATTAGGTGTTTATATATAAAACACCTAATTTCGGGAGATTAAACCCTGAAAAGGGTTTTCTAGTTTAAAGTTTTATTTTCTCTAAGTATTTAGAGAAATACTTTGGGAGCCCACACTCCGAGGGTTTCTTTGGGGTTATTGCAGGGAAGCTCTACCGATTTCACGAGGAGATCGGGTATCGGGTTCTTGGGAGGTGAATTCGGGAGCTGGAAAAATGCCGTTAGATAGCCATATTTCGAGTACAGTAATATTTTACAGTAATATTATTTTAAGCATGATAAATTATATGCTCTTAAGTGTTAATTGCATGTTAGATATTTATCTGCATAAGTGATTTAAAATTTATTATCAATTGCATGTATGTACTTGAGTAGATCCGGCTAGTCTTTCGCTATTGTATTAAAATGTTTTAGAAATATTTTAATACTTGTATTATAAACAAAATTTTAAAATATGGTCCCGGACCGCTACTGTTCTGGGCCCACCACCCAGAAAACCTCTCAAGAACACCACATCACACCCTAAATTCTCACTCAGTAGCTGATCATGGATAGTAGTTCATATATTCAAGTTTATGGTTCAAAAACTCATCAATTCTTCAAAGCCATTAATGATGAATCCTTTGTTACACATCTGCCATAAGTTAGGTACCAAAATTTGCTGTAAAGAGGGTCATATGATCAACAAATATGCAGCAAAACATCATAACACTCATGCTAAGTCATGAATTCCGAAAAAAAAGAGCAAACCCTTCCTATTCATGTGTCTTCCCAAAACTATGTAAAACCAAGATCAAAACATGAATTCCATGGATCAAAAGAAGTATAGAAGAATGAAGAATCCAAAAATATGCTTACCTTCATGAGATGATGAAGTATGGAAGAAATATGAGCTCATATGATCAAAGGTTGAATAGCTTACTTCTTCTCTTCCTTCTTCCTTCTTGTATTAGCAGCTCTTTTTCTCTTTTTGGAGGGTGAGGTTCGAATGGGGGCTGATATGGGAGAGATAGGGATGACTCTAGTTGATATAAGTCAGGGTTTGGGGTTAATTAGGGTTAAAATGGGCCCACAAGTACAAGATTAGTCAAAGGTGGTCATATTGGTGCGAGGTGCGAGGTGCTCAGCTCGGTGGAATTTCGGAGATTCAAACGGGTTTAGAAAATTACAAGGTTAGGTTCTTTAGCTCCCAATTTTTGTTCCGAGTCCAATGCCACTTCCTAAATTCGAATCCGAATTCCCGAGCTCAAGTTTCGTCTTTCGGAACCCAAGGTGCGTTAAAACGAGTTAGACCCTCAAGTCCCTTAACAAATAAAATGGTTTGGAAACCGTATTAAACAAAATCAAAATCATGCAACGAGCATATAAACATGTTCATAACACATATAATTCATACATATCACATAATCATGAAAATCTAAATTGGAAACGGGTTCAAACGAATCAAGAACGAAGTAAAAGGCAAATACGTTCAAACTGCAGGTACATAGTTCAAATAAAATTCAAATATTAATTCATATATTTCAAGAATTTCATATAAACAATATAATAAACATATAATTCTTGTAATTAAATAATTTAAATGCGCACGTAGCACTCTCATAACGGCGTACCTATACGGCCGAAAAGTCTTGGTGTTACAATTTTGGTGAACTCCGATGAACATCTTTGAAGTTGATTAAAATTTGACTTGGATTTGTTGAGGAGCAATGCCGAAATACGAATTTGATGCCTTGATTGCGGATTGAACACCTCGATTTGTTGACTTTCACGAAGAACACCGAAGAACACGCTTGGAGCACTTTCGAGGTTGATTTGAAGAAAACGCCGGATTTGCGGACTTGATGCCTTGTTGCGGATCGGACGATTTGATTTGTTGATTTCCACGAATAACGCGAAGAACCTCGCTTCGATCGATTTGAATTTGACTTGAGTTAGTTTGAGAAGAGCAACACCGAAATAATACTTCAATGCTTCGATTCCGGATTGAACGTCGAATATGTTGACTCCCATGAAGAACGCCGTCCAAGATGCCGAAGAACGCCGAGAATGCTGAAAAACGTCGAAGAACTTCTTTCTCGTTGCATTGTTGCTTGCTTCTTCGTATCTCCGAGTTGTGTGAGTTGTGATTTTTGGCTTGTAGAATGTCTCTATTTATAAGTGTATGAGGGACAATCCTTTCCATAATCTTCGAAAGAAGACTTCGTTCTGATTGGTCCTTGTCGATTTCGTAATATCTTCTATAAATCAAAAGATATGATTTGATTTCTAGAATATTACATTTGACTTTCTTTATTTCCTTGATTTGATTTTATTGCTAAAATTTGAATTTTGACACATTTAAATATATATTAAAAAATACCAATTAATTGACTATTTAATTATACGAATTTTGTTTCCTTAAAATTAAAATAGAAATATAATTTTGATATTTAAAATATATTTAATTTAGTCGTGTCACATTTTTATTGGCCATAAATTTTAGCCTTCTACAATAAAATTTAAGTATTTTATTATAAAAATATTATAATTTTGTATAAGATTAGTTATAATTAATCAGACATGGAGTTATAATTTATAAAAATTAAAAAAATAGAAGATTTATCTAGTAATTGCATATTTTTTAGCTATGAGACTTTTTGAGATTACAATCTGATTGGAGGAGAAAAAAAATATATTACAAGTGGAAAAAGAAAAATGTAATGAACATATAAATTTTAATGTTATATTTATAGGTAAAAGGTTAATTTAGAAATATTAATATTTTAATAAGGATATTATTGTTAAAACAGAATTTTAAATAAATTTACAAAATCGTATAATTGTATCAAATACTTTATATGTGTGATGAATTAAAAAAAAGTAATGACATTTTATTAGATCCGATGATATGACATTGATGAAAGCTCATGCTCGACACTGACAAGATGAGACGAGCATTGACTCGGCTCATGACACCTTTGAACCAAGCTTGAACTAGATCATCTTTGCCCGTCGGCTCACAAGACATAGGTATATATATATATATATTACTTAATATCATATATATATATAATTTGTAGTCTGGCTCGCGAGTCGGATCGAGCTAGTGCTCGAGCCAAGCCCAATCATGGCTCATGAGTCAAACTCGAGCCAGCTTTCTATAGGCTGTACCAAATTACAAAAATCGTCAAGACTCAGCTCGACTCGTTGTCGTGTCTAATTTCACATCATCACAAGGATTCGTGTAAAATATTACAATTCTTCTCTTTATCATACCAATCACATTAGGTTATCCACACTTAAGAATCAGCTCGACTCGTTGCCGTGTCTAATTTCACATCATCACAAGGATTCGTGTAAAATATTACAATTCTTCTCTTTATCATACCAATCACTTTAGGTTATCCATACTTAAGAACCAATTGTAGGGATTGAGTTAAGGCCCTAAGATGCAAAGAATCACTCTACATTTCTTTTCGTGTCATATTGTGTTCAGTTAAATTTTATACCTATCATTAAGTCAAATGTTAAAATTGTTATGACAACATGTCCAAATCGTATCACGTTTATATCATCCATCCATTTTGTTTATTTGAAATAATTAAATTGAATTATATATATTTCGTCCTCTTATTTGTATCATATCATGTTTATAATTCGAAGCAAAATTTTCCGAATCCCTGTCAGGGAAAAGTGTTGCCCCATTAAAGGATGTGAGTTAATTACAAACTATGACAAGTGAAAACCTTTTTTTTTTTTAAAGGATGACAAGAAAAAACTCATTAAATTGATATGTGGTTGTTGGCTTGTTAAATCGTCCAATATGGTTGCATTTACTCAATGGCCTGACTGAATTGGTACATGTACATAACCATAAATATCTTTTGCTATTATAATGTGGAGAAACATTAAATTAAATACTAACCACAAGAAAATGTCATCGAAAGTAACTGACATTATGCTTGTGTTACGCTACATACAATTTCAACGACATATATATGTATAATGTTTTTTCTCTGCGTCAGCGAAACAATTTATTAAATTATAGATTATAATTATTGAGTTCGATTCCAAATGATTTGAGATTAACTCCTTATCCCTCAAAATTTTAAAATATCTTATTATAGTAATTCAGGTTTTTTTGAAGAGATTAATTGAAAAAGATCAGATAAAAAATTTGAATCGTCATATGTCAAGAACCTTATTTATATAATTTTTGGACTTTGGGTTTTGTTATTTAGGATACTTTCGCGTTCATTTCCCTTTTCATCCAAACTTATTTGTAAAACTCTTTACTGCTCCATCAAGTTCTCTCTAATATCTATAACTAAACGAGTGTCCAGAGTATACAAATTCTATGGAGCGAACTTGTTGAGTGAGCTCCCGAACACGTGAACTCTCCCCATTATACTTCTTGTGAAACTAGCCACGTTTCCTAATTAGTTAGAACTAATCAATAATATTATAATTTTATGACATTGTTAATTAGATGCAAAACACATACACAAACATATCACATAAGTAAGGAAGCACAAAGAATAAATTTAACAATAAAATGAAGTGGAAATTTAATGGCAAAAAAATATCATTATTTTTTCTTTTTTTTTGAAACAAAAAATATCATTACTTAAAAACAGCCATTTTGCAGCGAATAATGGCGGTTGGAAAATTATAAATTTTTTTGAAATCATATTATTGCTTCAGGTCTAAAACTCTCACGGGGCTCGTGCTCCATTTAATTTGGATGAGTCGAGCACAAACTCTAATATTTTTTTTCTTGGAAATAGAAGAGTGTCATCACAAAGGAATATTTATAAACTCTTTTGTTCTTGGAGTAACAGAGTAATAGAATTTCTTTTTAGAGTAATAGAAGTTAAAGTAATTAAAAGTGGTGGAAAAATAAAAAATAAAGCTAGTTTATTAGACTTAGATAACTTTCACTTTATTTATAAAAAATAGTAATTCTGTGCAAATACAAATAAATATTATTTTTTAAATATATAGTCAATTAAATTCTCTATTAATATTTATTTTTGATATAATGATAAATTTTAGAAATAATAAATAATAAAATAAGTGAATATCTTATTAATTGAAAATGATATAAAATAGAAATAAAAAAATATAGAGAAAAAATAAAAAGAATATAATAAAAATTTTGGAATGGATTGAGAGAGAAAAAAGAAGTAAAGAAAAAAATAAAAAAATAATACGTTATGAGAGTGATAAAAAAATAAAAAAACTTTAAAGTTTAGGAGATCAAAATGTTATTTTAGGGTTTCTCATATAAAAATATAGATAATCCGGAAGCTAAAATATGAATCTAAAATCATGATGTTTTTATATTCTTCCAGATTATAGCTTTATTTCTATTTAAAATAAGGCGTAATTAATTTCCAAACACTCCAAAAATATTGAAATATCAGCTAATACCACAAAATCACATTCTCTGTAGAATTTACTAATGATATCATGTTTTAATGAAACTTCACAAAAATATGGTTGAAGTATGATGTACGAACATCACTTCTGATAATATTGTTTTGTCGTGTTAAATACTCGTGGTGGACACTGTATCCGACACTTGTCACATGATATTAAAAAATTCGTGTCGCCATATCCGTATCATGTCGTATCCATGTCGTCGTATCCGTATTTCTACAGGATAGATATTGAATTAAGTTTGTTTATTTACAAATAGACCCTTTTTTATGACTTTTATACATTCATGGGTGGCTATGGCGACAATAATGATGGCTTTAGAAGTACTGGGCTGCTGCTGTTCTCATATCTAATAAATCTAGTCACTTTCTTATTCGATCTCGATCAACTCTGCAGTCTTCTTTCATCAGTTAATTTGTCTCCTATAAGTTGGTCAAATATTTAATGAATTGAAGGTTGGTTTTTATCTCATGGAAAATGAGGGTGGCGTTCTACTAATCAATTAATAATGCATGGTTAATTACATATAAAATTGAGGGAAAATTGCAAATATTGGAGGTTTTGGGCTTTGTTCCCAACTTTTAAAATGACTCAATTTACCACAGTATTTGTGTATTTTTACATCATTTTCTGACTTGATGGGTCCTCCCTACAACAGGAGACATGTGACTAGCTAAATTCGTGAATAGATGATGACATTTAGATCGTGATAAGTTCTCAAAAAGATTTTATCGACAAAAAGTTAAAGACTTTAAAGACACTCTTGAGCACTAGCAGACAACGTGTAACTAGTAAACACAAATATATAAGAGAGCAAGAGCACAAATATATAAGAGAGCAAGAGCAAGTCTAATAACCGTAAAAGACTAAACCCTAATAGGACACCTCTTCTATAAAAAAAAGGTTTGTAAGTTAAGACTAAAGACAAGGCAAAAAGAGAGAAAAAGAGAAAAAAATGATTCGATTCGACAAATATTCATCGCGACTGAATAAAAAAAATATTCTCATTTTCTAATTCGCTACAAATATCAATCAACCCCTCATACTTTACGAAAGCGGTCTAATAATCTTTTATGTAATTTTGGATACAACCCAATGAAAGTACGTGTTAACTTTAGGGTAATTCATGGTTTGGGAAGGAATAATCTTTATTTCTGTATGTTAATCTACTAGGTACAAGCACAAATAAATACAACATAGGACTATGCTAAGAAAGGAAATAAGATCAATCACAGTTAATTACACGATCCTCTAATTTATACTTTCCTAATGTCTACATTCCCCCTCAAGTTGTAAAGTCGGATCACCGATTTGCAACTTGCCTAAGACTTCGCCAAATATCCTTCCATTTACTACCTTGGTCAATATGTTCGCGAGCTGATCTTCTGACCTCACATACGATAGCTCAATGACTCCCTCCTCAATCTTCTCTTTGATGAAATACCTGTCTACCTCAACATGGTGCGATCATGCTGCATGGGATTCTCAGATATGCTTATCGCCGCCCGATTGTCGCACATGAGTCTGCACTTTCTTGTAGGAGAAATGCCAATCTCTGTCAGCAATTTCCTAAGCCAAAGGACTTCTGCTACTCCGCGCGCAACCCCTCGGAATTCCGCTTCTGCGCTCGAAAGAGCTACCACCTTCTGTTTCTTACTTTTCCATGTCACAACATTACCCCCGATCAACGTAAAATAACCAGAGGTCGACCTTCGATCATTCGGATTCCCTGCCCAGTCTGCATCTGTATAGGCCTCAATCTCCAAGTGCCCGTTCTTCTGAAAGACGACCCCTCTTCCTGGACATCCTTTCAAATACCTACACACTCTGAGAGCCGCTTCCATATGTGCTTTCTGTGGCCTGTGCATGAACTGACTTAACACCCCCACTGCGTAAGCGATGTCTGGCCTGGTGTGGGATAGGTATATCAACTTCCCTACCAGATGTTGGTATTGTGACCTGTCTACCTCTTCTGCTTCTTCTTCAATTCTCAAACCGTGATTAACAACCATAGGAGTATCTGCTGGCTTACATTCCAATAACCCCATCTCAGCTAGTACATCCAGAACATACTTCCTCTGTGAGATGTAAATTCCCTTCTTAGAGCGTAATACTTCTATCCCGAGAAAGTACTTCAGTGGCCCTAAATCCTTTATCTCGAATTCTTGAAACAAATTCCCTCTGAGCTGTGTAATTTCCTCTTGATCATCCCCTGTGATAATCATATCGTCGACATAAATAATCAAACACGTTACCAGCTCTCCTCGCCTCTTGATGAATAACGTATGATCTGAATTGCTCTGGTGATAGCCGTACTTTTTCATAGTTGCTGAGAATCTCCCAAACCATGCTCGATGTGACTGTTTCAACCCATACAATGACTTCTTCAACTTACATACTTCCCTACTGCTGAACTTCCCGGTAAACCCAGGGGGTGGATCCATATATACTTCCTCCTGAAGATCCCCATGTAGAAAGGCATTCTTAACATTGAACTGATGGAGATGCCAATCTCTGTTTGCTGCTACAAAGAACAACACCCTGATGGTGTCTATCTTTGCTACGGGTGAAAAAGTTTATGAGTAATCAATCTCGTATGTCTGAGTATACCCTTTCGCCACTAGCCTCGCCTTGTACCTTTCAATACTACCATCTGCCTGATGTTTCACTGTAAACACCCAGCGGCAACCAACAGTTCGCTTCCCCTCAGGTATGGTACACTTTTCCCATGTTCCACTCTTTTCTAATGCCTCCATTTCTACCTCAATTGTCTTGACCCACTTCTCATCCCTAAGTGCCTCTTCCACTCTGCTGGGAATTCTGACGGACTGAATGACACTTGTATGAGCAAGAGCTTGTGGGCTCACATTCTTCCTGGCCATGTTGGCTATTGGGTACCGCGGGGTTCGACCAACATAGTCTGGCTCATATCGTTTTGGAGGAATGCCTCTCGTGGAGCGTGGAGGCAACACATATCTCTCAGTACCCCTGTCTGTATTATCACCATCACTTTCTTTCTCCCCCTGTTCCTCACTACTCCCTGCACTGTTATCATCATAGGGAATGACAGAAATCGAACTACGAACTGTCTTACTTACCTCAGGAGTATTCACCGGATGGATGATGGAGTTGTCAGGGCTCGTGGATTATACCATGGGAGGTGGTGACTCGGTGGTTCCGCCTACCTGCTCTGTTGGAACTGTGTCTGGCCAACCAAGCGGAGGCACCCCACTGAGTGGATCTTGCTGCTGATTCTCCCCCTGACCACTGAATGGGGCTATAAAGTAGTATTCTGTCTCAACAAAATCACAGTCCATGGTGGTGTAAATCTGACGGGAGGTAGGGTTATAACACCGGTACCCTTTCTGATGAACCCCATAGCCCACAAAGACACATTTGACTGAACACGGGGTCTAGTTTGTTACGAGTACTTTTAGGGAGATGAACAAAGACAGAACACCCGAATGCCCTAGGAGGAAGGGTTAGAATGGAAGGTACTCTAACTTGTTTGGCAAGACACTGTAACGGGGTGTCAAAGTTTAGTGGCTTGGAAGGGAGACGGTTTACTAGGTAAATAGAGGATGCTACAGCTTCTAGCCAGATATATTGAGGACAACGGGACTCAATAAGGAGAGCTCTGGACATTTCTAAGAGTTGACGGTTTCGGCGTTCAGCCACCCCGTTTTGCTGAGGGGTATGGGGACAGGTTGTCTGGTGAATTATCCCATGATCACAAAAGAACTGCTTAAGAGTAGAGTTGACATACTCCCCCCCGTTATCAGACCTAAGCACTTGAATGTGGGTTTTAAACTGAGTCCGTACCATATGATAAAATTCAGTGAATTTAGATGAAACTTCAGCTTTATTTTTCAAGAAATAAACCCAGGTCATCCGGGAACAATCATCAATGAACAAAACAAAATACTTAAAGCCATGAGTTGATGCAATGTTCGGGGCAGGGCCCCATACATCAGAATGAACTAACGAAAAATCCGTACTTGTCCTAGAATTTGATACTGGATACGACTATCTATGACTTTTAGCTAAAACACAAGTGTCACAAGTGAATTGACAATCTTTTGGGAAAAACTTAAGGAATAACAACTGAAGGTACCCTGACGAAGCATGTCCCAACCGACGGTGCGATGGCTTAATTTCCTTCTTCCGCCAATCTCCATTCGCATCAGCCGCGACCATAGGGAATAATTGAATTGGTTTAACTTAATATTGATTGATATGGATTGAGGCGTGTGATGGGTTTGGTTTGTTTCTGACTATGGTGTTTGTAGGTTGCTGAGTATACTGGCTAATGGGGTGGCTAGGGAACCGCCGGGCTGTTGCGATCCCTTGCCGGTACTGCTGTTGCTATCGTCGGCCATGGCCGGGAAAGGTGTGGTACGTGATGAGCAAGGTTCAGATCCAATTATTGGATCGTCGCCCGCTCTGATACCATGTTAACTTTAGGGTAATTCATGGTTTGGGAAGGAATAATCTTTATTTCTGTATGTTAATCTACTAGGTACAAGCACAAATAAATACAACATAGGGCTATGCTAAGAAAGGAAATAAGATCAATCACAACTAATTACACGATCCTCTAATATATACTTTCTTAATGTCTACAGTACGTACTAATTGAATTTTAAATTCCATTAACCCATTGAAAATACTTTTACGAGTTAATTTGTTTTAATTAGTGACCAAAAAACTTGCAAAATAATGTGATTCGCATGAACACTACACCTAAATCATTCGTGACACACGTTATAACGACTTAAACATTAAAACATAATTATTCTTCAACAAAGCTGTCCATTTAATTCTCTCTAAGTTTGGCCTTACTATTGGACTTATATATATGTTATTTGTTGCTTAATTAATTGTTTTTCTTTCTATTATTATTATTTTTGTCTTATTACTCATCATGTGTGCTAGATTCAAATTTTTGTTTTCCTTCTTCCTATTTTTTTAATCTAGGGCAAAATTATTAAATGCATAGTTTCAAGAATTTAGCATACCAAAGAGATATAACCACTAAAATGTTCATTATTGTCATTTATGATATATAAACACAGACATAACGATATTAATATAAGTACGTACATCCATATATATATATATATATATATATATATATATATATATTATTTTTTAAATTTACTAAGTAATACATTTTCAACGTGGCACCAGACATGAGTCTCTGTGATGCATCCATAAAGAAAGGCAAAAAATTTTCTACCGATCAATAGTAAGACCCCAATTTGATAAAATAATTCTTGTCAAAGGGGTCAAAATATAAATAAATCATATTCCTAGCTAATGCCTACATTTGAAGCCTTTCTTCCCCTTTAATTAGTGGCATCATAATAGGCCCAATTTCAAAAATAATATTTTTCTCAAAAAAATATTTCTAAAGTAATATTACCTTTTTATACTTTAATAAAGTAATATAAATTGTCATCATCAATGACGACTTTTAATAGTAAAATTGCCATTCCCTTTGACGACTTTCAAAAATTGATCAACCTTGGGTTTTTCTAGATTGATAAATTACAACAAATTGGTACAATAACTTTTAAAATTGTATTTTTAACCCGAAATCTTTTTATAAAAAAACCTATATATTTTCTAAAAATATCAAATAAACCCCTAAATTACTTTTTAGAACTTTTATTTTAAAAATAAATTGTAATGGACAAAACGTCAATATACCACTTGTTTATCTGGTATCAGAGCCTAGAAGACGATGTCTTTTGGGATAAAAAATATAAAATTTTGATAAAAATAATTATAACTACTATGTATATATTATTCTAGATCGGAATAATTATATGGTTTCTGTGGCGCCCCGACCCGGGGCCTCCATATGCCCACGGATCCGGACGTCAGGTGATACCAGTCACACCACATTACCTGTATAAACACTAATACAAAAGCCATATCTAATTCAGAAATATATTACATTAAGGATATTCAGTGTCAACACACTTATTTACAACCCTTATTGTCCAAGATTAAAAGTATTGTACATTATTCGTCACCCTAGGTTGACTAGACTATCTCAGCCACCAATATTTACACCTGAGATGTAGTCACTACTTTATTCAAACCAATATGTACGCTATGCACAGTATCACCCTTAGCTCAATTCCCATTTCCAGTATCGCATCCTCTAATAGCACATTCTGGAGAACAAAACGAAATAGAAGGAAATATAGGGTGAGTCAAATGACTCAGTGGGAATTATCACAATAATCAAGAACAGAAAGATAGCAGAGCAAATCAGAAAAGTAACGATAACAACGATAAAAAGATAAAGAACAGGGTAAACAGATAATGTTCACTGAGGGTCAAACGTTATAGGTCCCGCCTTGTATCGCCTTCCCAGATGATCAGTCCAGGCAGTAGTCAGTGGCAGTGGATAGTACAGAGACCAGCGACGCACGCATGGTCATTCCCAGGGAGCGACCCTAGGAATTAACGAACTTTGCGGTCCCCGCAGTCGTTATTCTCCTTCATATTGGTTTACAGAATCGGTTACAGAATCAGGCTTAGGTAGGTTTAAGGTAGGCTTACAGCTAAAAAAAAATGGCTATCAATCAGAAGCTCAGAACACAAGGCAGTGAACATATAGTAATCAATACAGTAATAACTCAATGAATAGATCAACAGACAGTAACAGATCAACGAACAATTCAGAAGACAGTTCAGAGAATAGATAATAAATAGTTCAAAAGGTAATTCAGACAATTTAAGGAGCAATACAAAAAATAAGCCAATGAACAATTCAAGAATAATGAAACATATAGAATACTAGAAGTAAAGAGAAAGAGATCATGGTACGAGGATTATGTTTTGTCTCCAGCAATAAGGGGTTATTCCCACCTGTCAATCAGGGCTGTTGAGCTTCGTAATCTGTTTGCTGCTGCCCTAAATTACCTGACAAGAATAAGGTAATTGGCTAAGCTCATATTCGGTTGTTCGTGATTAATAATTTCTAAATATTGATTTTCCTAATATTTTGACATCAATTGATTAATCTTAGTGTGTTTAATAACAAGTCTGTTTATATCACTAACTTATTCTTAACGCAATTTATAATAATTAAGTTAATAAGCAAGTTTATAAAATTATTGCGAATATTTATTAACAATTATATAAGTTCAGATAGATATTTAAATAATATTAAAAAATATCCCTTAGTCCTTAAATTAATCTAATGTGTCCAATAGATTCCATCGTGCGGGGCCCACGTCAAGGTACAAGTCCAAATAGATTTAAAATCAAGGTGAATCTTTAATTATTCTTTACAATTATTTAATCACACTCATTATTATAATGGCATTAGTCATTATACATGTTACTATACTAATTTTAAAAAATCAAGTTCAAAGTCTAATTAATTCTTATAATTAAAAATCGTAATTATAGCCATTAACATATTCCTGATCGTAATCATGATTACCAAAATCAAATCCAATATCTTTGTTAAGAGTTTACTGTTACAGTTACTATTATTATTATTATTATTATTATTATTATTATTATTATTATTATTATTATTATTATTATTATTATTATTATTATTATTATTATTCAGTTTATACATAATTAAGTTCCAATCCGTAATGACCGTCTACCGAATCATCAATATTATCACACGGATGGGTTCAGGAGATCAAGAATTATTTTCTGATATTTATCCAGCGAGTCGCCGTTACCGGACCACCACCTGCCGCGGCCACCCATCACCGCACCATGCCGGAAAATTCCCAAAAAAAAACAGAAACGATCGTTTTCACATCCTCATTAACAATTTTCAGTCAATTTCATCTTATAATCTCAAGTTAGGGATTAATTCAAGAAATCCCCTTTTAACCTTAACCCTAAACCCTAAAAGATTGAAACTCAAATTAAACGTAAACTAACTGCAATTAATCCAAACCGATTGCAGGTAGGTATTACCCAAATCAAACCCCTTAAAACCCACCTTTAATCCGCCGGGAAAGTCACCGGAAAAGCTAAGCTCCGTCTACCGTCGCTGCTTCACCGTTTAAATCTCCACCACCTCGATTTTCAACGATCAGCCACCGATTACCGACTCACCTCACCGAACTCTTAAAAAGGCCTAAGGTTGTAATTTATTTCTCCGATCAAATTGCCGGCGTTGGTGAAGCTTCTGACTAACTCTTCGGCTCAGTTTTCTTCCTCGTCTCTGGATGAAACCCAAAGATAATTGCAGATTGGTACTCTCCTCATCGAGACGATCGAGAATCACTATAAGTTCCTAAAATTTGGCTGAGGATTGGTAAGGTTAGGAAGAGGCGGCGATGGCGTTTCGTCTGGGAAGGATTTGTGTGTGTTTCTTAAGGTGTGGAGTGTGTGTGTGTTTTTCTGCTTTGGTTTAGAATGAATAAAATGGGGTTAGGTTATTTTAATCAGACGCACTATGCGTCTGATTTAATTCTATTTCCTTTTTTTTTTTTTTTTTTTTTTTACCCCAAACTTTCCTAAATTCTATTTTCACCCCCAAAACTTCTAATTTAATTTATCTAGGCCCAACAACATAATTAACAATATGTTTATATTTTATAAACACACAATTATATAATATATTCGATTACTGTAATTTATGGGGCGTCACATACTCCCCTCCTTAAAAGAATCTGGTCCCCAGATTCATACCTGTATCGTTGAATAACTCAGGATATTGTTTCTGCAGCATATCCTCTCGTTCCCACGTCGTCTCTTCTACCTCGTGATTTCTCCACAGTACCTTTACTTGAGGGATCTTCTTGTTTCGAAGTTCTTGAAATTTTCGATCTAGTATACGTACAGGGAACTCTTCATAGGTTAGGTTTTCTTCTAAGGGGACGTCATCAAGTGGTATGATGTGGTTTTTATTCGGATAGTACTTTCGTAGTTGCGATACGTGAAACACGTTGTGGATCTCGGTGAGATTAGCAGGTAAAAGAAGACGGTAAGCTACAGGGCCTATTCTATCTAGGATCTCGAAAGGTCCCATGTATCTTGGACTCAACTTTCCTCCTTTTCCGATCCTTGAGAATCCTTTTCTAGGAGAGACGCGCAAAAATACTTTATCTCCAACTTCAAATTCTAAATCTTTTCGTCTCTTATCTGCGTAACTCTTTTGTCTGTCCTGTGTCGTTTTCATGTTTTGTTTGATCGTTTGGATCTTTTCCATCGTTTCTTGCATAAGCTCGGACCAGGTCTTCTCCTTTTCCAACTTAATTAATAACTTTTCTTCTCTTAAATCCCAATGTATGGGGGATCTGCATTTTCGTCCATACAACGCCTCATATGGAGCCATCTTGATGGTCGCTTGATAGCTATTATTGTAAGCAAATTCCACGAGAGGTAAGTGTTTGTCCCATCCTGCTCCAAAGTCAAGCACACATGCTCGTAACATGTCTTCTAATATCCGAATAGTCCTTTCAGATTGGCCATCAGTTTGAGGATGAGCAGCAGAACTGAAACACAAGTTCGTTCCCATTTGCTCTTGGAGGCTTTTCCATAATCTGGAGGTAAACTTTGGGTCTCTATCTGACACAATACTTATCGGTATACCGTGAAGTCGTACGATCTCCTTGAGATATATAGTTGCTAACTTTTCTACCTTATATTGTGTTCCTACAGGTAGAAAATGAGCCGACTTGGTGAGTCTGTCAACGATTACCCAAATGCTGTCATAGCCACCTCTAACAGTTGGTAATCCAGTGACAAAGTCCATGGTGATATGATCCCATTTCCAGTCGGGTATTGGCAATGGCTGCAACATTCCAGATGGTCGTTGGTGTTCTGCTTTAACTAATTGACAAGTTAAGCATTTCTGCACATAATCTGCAATGTCTTGCTTCATCCCGCTCCACCAAAAGTGTTGCTTAAGATCTCGGTACATCTTGGTTCCGCCAGGGTGCACAGTATGATGAGTTTTGTGTGCCTCTCTTAACACATCTTATTGCAATTCTTTCGACACACAAATTCGTTGTCCAAACCAAAGAATCCCTGTATCATCAATTTTGAATTTCGTATTTTCATCATCTCGTAGGGTTCTCCTTAATTGTTGAATCTCTTCGTCTCCTGGTTGAGTATCTCTTATCTTAGTATATATCTCAGGATATATTATCAATCCCGCAACTTGGCATTTAGTCATTGCAGTCACTCGTTCTCTTAGGAGATTTTGGGCTTCTAAAATCTCCTGCCCTCCTAAGTGTGATATTCCACTTTTCCTGCTCAGGGCATCTGCCACCACATTAGCTTTGCCTGGATGGGAGATGATATTGCAATCATAGTCCTCCAGGAATTCCATCCATCTCCTTTGTCGCATATTCAATTGCTTTTGGGTGAATATGTACTTTAAACTTTTATGATCAGTATACACATCAAAGGTTGCACCATATAGATAGTGCCTCCATTTTGCTAACGCAAAAACTATTGCGGCTAGCTCCAGGTCATGTGTGGGATAGTTTTGCTCATATGTCTTGAGCTTTCTTGACGCATAGGCTATGACTCGCCTATTTTGCATGAGTACACAACCTAATCCTTCCTTCGAGGCATCTGTAAAGACTACGAATCCTTCCAAGCCTTCTGGCAAAGCGAGCACTGGTGCCAAAGTTAACTTTCTCTTGAGCTCTTCAAAACTCTTTTCACAGTCTACTCCCCACTCAAAAGGTTGATCCTTGTGGGTGAGTCGCGTCAGAGGTCCAGCTAATTTAGAAAAACCTGATACAAACTTTCGATAGTATCCTGCCAATCCCAAAAAACTACGAACTTCAGATACGTTCTTGGGTTGTCTCCAATTGGTTATGGCCTCAATCTTGGTAGGATCTACCTCAATTCCATTTTGAGAAATAATGTGACCCAAGAATGTCACTCGGTCCAACCAAAATTCGCATTTACTAAATTTTGCGAAAAGTTGGTTATTTTTCAACGTTTCCAGTACCATTTGTAAGTGCTCTTCGTGTTCCTCCTCTGATTTTGAGTAAATCAGGATATCGTTAATAAATATCACCACAAATCGATCCAAAAATGGTTGAAAAATTCGATGCATCAAGTCCATGAACGCAGCTGGTGCGTTAGTTAATCCAAAAGGCATCACTACAAACTCGTAGTGACCGTATCGAGAGTTAAACGCTGTCTTGGGAATATCTCCCTCTCGAACCCTTAGTTGGTAGTATCCTTGTCGCAAATCCAACTTCGAATAGACCTTAGAACCTTGAAGTACATCAAAGAGTTCATCGATATGAGGCAATGGATACTTGTTTTTGACTGTCATTCGATTTAACTCTCGATAATCAACACACATACGCATCGTTCCATCTTTCTTTTTGACAAACAACACTGGAGCCCCCCAAGGCGATGTGCTAGGCCGGATGAATTGTTTATTTGTTAACTCTTGGAGTTGTTTCTTCAACTCCTGTAACTCAGCTGGTGCCATGCGGTACGGGGTCTTAGAATAGGGTTCTGCACCTGGTGTTAATTCGATGACAAATTCGATTTCTCTTTGGGGCGGTAAGGATTCTAAATCCTCAGGGAATACTTCCGGAAATTCCTTCACAATCCTTACTTCTTCCAACTTAATCTTATCTTCAGGCTTATTAATCAAGTAAGCCAAAATTCCTTGATTCCCTTTTCTGATCAATTGTTTTACTTCCCCAAATGACGCTAAAGATACAGACATCGGTCCACTAACGGGTTTTATAGGGATAGTCACTGGGTTTTCAATCTTGATTTGCTTATTAAAGCAATCCATTTGTGCTCGGTGATGGTATAACCAATCCATCCCCAAAATAACATCATAACCTCCAATAGGAAGTTCAATAAGCTTGGCTAGATATTCACCTTAACCAATTCTTACTGGGCAAACTGGGTATATCTTATCAGTCATCATACTAGCACCTACTGGAGTTTGTACCTCAATTTGGTAAGGCGTAACTTCACAACGCAAATTTAAATTTACCGCAAAGTTCGGAGACACAAAAGAATGGGTAGCTCCAGGATCAAATAATACTTTGCCTTTACTTCCAGAAACATAAAACATACCTTCTACCACATCGTTGGGGTTTGGTGCTCCCTCTCCGGCTATGGCATAGGCTCGTGCAGGCACTCGAGGTTTTCCTCCAGGTTTCATTGGTTGTTTTTGTGCTCCTCTAGCTACATTAGTCGTCATTTCTCTCTTCTCCGGGCAGTTATTAACATAATGGTTAGGATTACCGCATCGAAAACATCGATGGTTTTTCTTCCAACAATCTTCCTCCTTGTGATTAGGGTTTCCACAAATTCTGCAATTTCCCGCTGTATTTGGTCATCCCCCGGGTCCTCTCCCAGCATTATTGGGGCGATTGTTAGAAAACTTGTATTCCACCCTTTGAAATTTCTTCATAGGGCCTCCTTGCATAACTGCCTTACCCTTTCGCACTTCGTCCTCAATCCTATGTATCTCCTGTAACTCAGACTCGGCTTCTAAGGCTTTGGTCACCACTTGGACATAATATTCAAAGTCGCAAGCAATCAAATGGCGTCAAATCTCGGTCCGAAGACCATCCACAAATTTTCTCATCATCCTTCTTTCATCTGTTTGGATGTGAGGTGCATATTGGATCAGACGATTAAATTAAGCCTCGTATTGGGAAACTGTGGATGTTCCTTGAATCAGCGCCATAAACTCTCGCTCTCTAGCATCCTTTACTACTTGAGGTACATACTTGTTGTGAAAAGCTCGAGAGAAGTTCTCCCAGGTCCACGGCGTTCCTTGTCGTTCCCATTGGCTGGAGGTTAATCTCCACCAACTTCTAGCAGCATCTGCGAATAAGAAAGTGGCGTAACGTATTTTTTGAAGATCAGTGTAGTTCAGTGCCTGATAGATATTTTCAATATCGCTAAACCAAGCTTCTGCCACTCGATTGTTAGGTTCGCCAGAAAATTTAGGCGGATGGAAAGCAAGGAATCGCTCTAAGCCTTTATCTCCCACATCACCACCTGCGTGCCCTTGTTGTTGGCAAAATTGCATAAATCGTTGCATCATATCGGGCATGTCTCTTGCCACATGTTGTTGATGGGCTTCTTGGTGTAGAGAACCATGTGGGTAGTTGCCAATGCTACGCTCTTCCTCTGTGCGTTCCCTTTCGCTTCTTTCTTGTCCACGACCTCTAGAAGCTGATGCTCGAGAAAGTGGAGGTCTTCCTCTTCGAGCCGAATGGTCAGGAGAGTTAGTTCGAGAACCTTGTTGTGATGCCATTTTCTATAACTCAACCACACACGCAATTGTCAGTAATTAGAAAATTAAAGACAAGGTTAGCATTGCCTACAATCTTATATAATCTAACTAATAATTTAACATACAATACAGAGACAACGATGCATAAAAGAAAATTTAGAATGCTATAGCCTAGTATCAGACATGTTATAAACAAAGCTGCATATATATTTATACAAAGATTTACATGTAATGTACATAGTGGATCCCACTATCCAGATAAACCTATCTACAACCTGTACAACCATGTTCCCACCAGTCAAAATACGGCCTCACCCGTGCCAGGTACGTACACTCCAAAAGCATGGTCACATAACCTATCAGTCTAACTATGCCATGCTGAGCAACCTATGAGCAAAAAGGGTTGCTATCGCTACTATCCGATAATCTAGATAATCACACAAAATTTTAGCCACATGGGTTAGTACCCCATCTACCCTGCTCAAATATCAATGTCCTCGTCAGAAGACTCAGTATCATCACTGGAAGACTCGGTGTCACTACTAGAGGAACTGCTAATCGTAGTCGAAGTGATCCCTGATACAGCATCCTCGTCTCCCTCAGGCTCCTCAGGATCTACCATAACCACGTCTAAGAACAGCTACTCAATCCACTGTACGTCAATATCTTCCATAAATGCAGCAATATCCTCAATATCCTCATCTACTGGCACCACTAGTCCCTGATTCAGCTCCTCACCCTCGGGTGCCGTCTCCTCTCCCTCTGGTCCTACTCCCTCATTTTCGTGACCCTCATTCCCCTCATTCTCACCAGCTGGATCAGCAACCCAGTGTCCCTCCTCATTGTCCCCAGGCCCCGCTAAATCTTCTATCGGCTCCTCCTCCCTAGCTATATCCTGTACCAACCCGACTGGATGTCCTACAGTACGATCCTCACTCACTACTGTCGGTACTGTCTCACCCCCAGCTGGCCCACAACCTGGTGGCCAATCTCTAATGGCACTAACTACACCTCTGCCCCTAGGTATGATCGGACTACCGGGAACAGGGCGTACCCCCGATGGTCCTGCCTCCTGAGTATTGCCAGCAACCTTCCTGGTCTGGCAGTAGTCGAACTCGCGGTAGAAGAAGTCAAGGTCCAACTCCATATCTGCATGTACTTCATTAAGGCGACGAATGGACTCTTGGCACCGTGTCTCTAGATCCTCAAATATTTTCTTTAAATTTTCTTTTCGACTTTCAGCGTACTCCTGTATTTCTTGTACTATTTTTGCTATTTCCGCATCTACTGGTTCTTTCCCAGTCCCTAATCGCCTTAACCGCTCAACCTCTCTATTTTGCTCTCGCAGCTCACAACTTAATTCCTTAATTTGTTCCTCATAAGCATGGATAATGGCTAGGAGGTCTTCCCGAGTTTTATTTATATCTACCCCCTCACTAGTAGGATCTATCGTAGCTTTACCCTTATCAGCTGCCATCCTGTAATTCAAATTTTAAATCAGTACCTGTATAGGTATAAAATTAAACAATTAATAAATAAATAACGCACAACTTTTACTTTAATCATATTATATCAATGAAGAATGACATAGACTGGTCGACCCAGGTTCTATCTTCACTTCCTCTCTCTATAGTTTTCTTACCAAATCCCAGTCTCGGGGTTCCTGCGGTATGGAACTTACTATTGGTTGAGCCCATACTCCACATTCCAAGGATTCTGTCCCAGCAGCTTAGGTATCAACCTAAGCTCTGATACCACGTGTGGCGCCCCGACCCGGGCCTCCATATGCCCACGGATCCGGACGTCAGGTGATACCAGTCACACCACATTACCTGTATAAACACTAATACAAAAGCCATATCTAATTCAGAAATATATTACATTAAGGATATTCAGTGTCAACACACTTATTTACAACCCTTATTGTCCAAGATTAAAAGTATTGTACATTATTCGTCACCCTAGGTTGACTAGACTATCTCAGGCACCAATATTTACACCTGAGATGTAGTCACTACTTTATTCAAACCAATATGTACGCTATGCACAGTATCACCCATAGCTCAATTCCCATTTCCAGTATCGCATCCTCTAATAGCACATTCTGGAGAACAAAACGAAATAGAAGGAAATATAGGGTGAGTCAAATGACTCAGTGGGAATTATCACAATAATCAAGAACAGAAAGATAGCAGAGCAAATCAGAAAAGTAACGATAACAACGATAAAAAGATAAAGAACAGGGTAAACAGATAATGTTCACTGAGGGTCAAACGTTATAGGTCCCGCCTTGTATCGCCTTCCCAGATGATCAGTCCAGGCAGTAGTCAGTGGCAGTGGATAGTACAGAGACCAGCGACGCACGCATGGTCATTCCCAGGGAGCGACCCTAGGAATTAACGAACTTTGCGGTCCCCGCAGTCGTTATTCTCCTTCATATTGGTTTACAGAATCGGTTACAGAATCAGGCTTAGGTAGGTTTAAGGTAGGCTTACAGCTCAAAAAAAAAGGCTATTAATCAGAAGCTCAGAACACAAGGCAGTGAACATATAGTAATCAATACAGTAATAACTCAATGAATAGATCAACAGACAGTAACAGACCAACGAACAATTCAGAAGACAGTTCAGAGAATAGATAATAAATAGTTCAAAAGGTAATTCAGACAATTTAAGGAGCAATACAAAAGATAAGCCAAGGAACAATTCAAGAATAATGAAACATATAGAATACTAGAAGTAAAGAGAAAGAGATCATGGTACGAGGATTATGTTTTGTCTCCAGCAATAAGGGGTTATTCCCACCTGTCAATCAGGGCTGTTGAGCTTCGTAGTCTGTTTGCTGCTGCCCTAAATTACCTGACAAGAATAAGGTAATTGGCTAAGCTCATATTCGGTTGTTCGTGATTAATAATTTCTAAATATTGATTTTCCTAATATTTTTACATCAATTGATTAATCTTAGTGTGTTTAATAACAAGTCTGTTTATATCACTAACTTATTCTTAACGCAATTTATAATAATTAAGTTAATAAGCAAGTTTATAAAATTATTGCGAATATTTATTAACAATTATATAAGTTCAGATAGATATTTAAATAATATTAAAAAATATCCCTTAGTCCTTAAATTAATCTAATGTGTCCAATAGATTCCATCGTACGGGGCCCACGTCAAGGTACAAGTCCAAATAGATTTAAAATCAAGGTGAATCTTTAATTATTCTTTACAATTATTTAATCACACTCATTATTATAATGGCATTAGTCATTATACATGTTACTATACTAATTTTAAAAAATCAAGTTCAAAGTCTAATTAATTCTTATAATTAAAAATCGTAATTATAGCCATTAACATATTCCTGATCGTAATCATGATTACCAAAATCAAATCCAATATCTTTGTTAAGAGTTTACTGTTACAGTTACTATTATTATTATTATTATTATTATTATTATTATTATTATTATTATTATTATTATTATTATTATTATTATTATTATTATTATTATTATTATTATTATTATTCAGTTTATACATAATTAAGTTCCAATCCGTAACGACCGTCTACCGAATCATCAATATTATCACACGGATGGGTTCAGGAGATCAAGAATTATTTTCTGATATTTATCTGGCGAGTCGCCGTTACCGGACCACCACCTGCCGCGGCCACCCGTCACCGCACCATGCCGGAAAATTCCCAAAAAAAAAAATAGAAACGATCGTTTTCACATCCTCATTAACAATTTTCAGTCAATTTCATCTTATAATCTCAAGTTAGGGATTAATTCAAGAAATCCCCTTTTAACCTTAACCCTAAACCCTAAAAGATTGAAACTCAAATTAAACGTAAACTAACTGCAATTAATCCAAACCGATTGCAGGTAGGTATTGCCCAAATCAAACCCCTTAAAACCCACCTTTAATCCGCCGGGAAAGTCACCGGAAAAGCTAAGCTCCGTCTACCGTCGCTGCTTCACCGTTTAAATCTCCACCACCTCGATTTTCAACGATCAGCCACCGGTTACCGACTCACCTCACCGAACTCTTAAAAAGGCCCAAGGTTGTAATTTATTTCTCCGATCAAATTGCCGGCGTTGGTGAAGCTTCTGACTAACTCTTCGACTCAGTTTTCTTCCTCGTCTCTGGATGAAACCCAAAGATAATTGCAGATTGGTACTCTCCTCGTCGAGACGATCGAGAATCACTATAAGTTCCTAAGATTTGGCTGAGGATTGGTAAGGTTAGGAAGAGGCGGCGATGGCGTTTCGTCTGGGGAGGATTTGTGTGTGTTTCTTAAGGTGTGGAGTGTGTGTGTTTTTCTGCTTTGGTTTAGAATGAATAAAATGGGGTTAGGTTATTTTAATCAGACGCACTATGCGTCTGATTTAATTCTATTTCCTTTTTTTTTATTTTCTTTTTACCCCAAACTTTCTTAAATTCTATTTTCACCCCCAAAACTTCTAATTTAATTTATAGATGGTTATTATACAGATGTATCCTATGATGATACAGATTGGCAATATCCTTCACCTTAACATGAGAATATTAAATAGACATGAGTTAGCTAATTTATATAATTTTTATAACGATATGTTAAAATATTTTCTAAAAATGAATAAATTAAATCCAAGTAATTATTATAAAAAGAAGATAAAGAAGTTTAAAAGAAAGAGAAATTATTGCTCAAATCTCCTTTCTATATGAATCGATACTGGAAAGATTGGATTAACAATATAAATAAAATATTAGAATTGGATACTAAAATAGATAAATTAAGAGATGAAATAAAAATTTCAAAAGATAAAGAATTATGTAATAAAAATAAAAATGAAATAAAGAAGCTAAAAAATCTACTTAAAAAAGAAAAGAATAGAGCTTTGTTAAATAGAACAAAAGCTGGAAAAGTATGGAAACTATAGGTGTTAATCTTCGATCTATAATAGAATCTGTCAATAGAATTAATGAAGAAATATTAAATCTTCAAGATTTTATAAGAGAACTAAATAGTGAAGTCCAATTAAATAGAGTTAGTATGAATCAACTTGAAATAACCATTAAAGAAAAAGAAAAAAGATCTAAAGAAGAAAAATTAAAAGACATAGAAAAAGAAATCAAAAGTCTGCTTAAGGTAATAAATTTAGAAAAAACCAAACCATATGAAAAAGGTTCACTACAAGAAAACAGGCGAATTCAGAGGGAATTTCGAGGGAATTCCGAGGGAATTCGCCAAATTAATTTCCGAGGGAACATTCCCTCGGAAATCCCTCGGAAATTTTAGCGCCAAGGTTAGCCGTCAAGTTTTCCGAGGGAATTCCGAGGGGAAATTCCCTCGGAAAAATAAAAATTATTTATTTATTAAATTAAAATAATATTCTGAGGGATTTTCCGAGGGAAATTCCCTCGGAAATCTAAAACTTAATTAATTTTTAAATTAAAATTATTTTTCGAGGGATTTCCGAGGGAAATATTCCCTCGGAAATGTTCACATAATTCGACTTAGTATTTTTCGGGGGAATTTCCGAGGGAAAATTCCCTCGGAAAATTGAAACTTATTTAATTTCTAAATTAAAATTATTTTCCGAGGGATTTCCGAGGGAAATATTCCCTCGGAAATGTTCATATAATTCAATTTTGTATTTTCCGAGGGAAAATTGCCTCGGAAAATTGAAATTTATTTAATTTCTAAATTAAAATTATTGTCCGAGGGATTTCCGAGGGAAATATTCCCTCGGAAATGTTCATATAATTCAATTTCGTATTTTCCGAGGGAATTTCCGAGGGAAAATTCCCTCAGAAAATTGAAATTTATTTAATTTCTAAATTAAAATTATTGTCCGAGGGATTCCCTCAGAAAATTGAAACTTATTTAATTTCTAAAATAAAACTACTTTCCGAGGGAATTCCGAGGGACGTATTCCCTCGGAAATTAATTTGATAAATTCCCTCGCAATTCCCTCGGAATTTTTAATAGTTATTTTTTAATTATTAATTATATAATAATTTATTGAACTTAGGTAAAATCCATGACAATTATAAATATCATTAGTGAATTAAGAGCTATAATGATATCTATTAAATTAGTAATTGCAAGTTACATATATATATATATATATATATATATATATATATATATATAGTCGAACTTTCGACTATAGTATATTTTTCGAGCAATATGTTAGTGTTTAATTATTTAAAATGAAATTGAATTTCGTTTTAACATATTTTTTGAAAGAGATTTCTTTT
Organism: Lantana camara; assembly: GCA_037501455.1. Lineage (NCBI taxonomy): Eukaryota > Viridiplantae > Streptophyta > Magnoliopsida > Lamiales > Verbenaceae > Lantana > Lantana camara. Next base: position 18,256,711 of record CM074855.1, on the reverse strand, counting down.
AATTAATTTATTAACAAATAAAACGAGGGAAAATGGTTTTCCCTCGGAAATCCCTCGGAATTTGCTATATATATTTTTTAAAATTAAGCACTACATAATAATTTGTTGAGTTTAAATACAATACATGACAATTATAGGTATAATTAGTGAATAAAGTAAGATAATTTTAGTTATTAAATGAGTGAATTGATGGTTATACCTGTGTAATCAAACATTCGGTAAGTATTTCGAACGATATCATAACGTTAAGGACATTCGTTTTATTTTAAATTGAAATCGAATTTCGTTTTCACATATTTTGGGAAGAGAATTTTTTCTTATATAATTAACTAACAACGAAAACATCATGTTATTTCATTTAATTTTAAAAAACAATGTTTTCTCTTTTTTTAATATTTAGGTTTTTCCGAATTCCGAGGGAATTTCCATTTTCCCTCGGAAATCCCTCGGAATTCCCTCGGAATTTGCTATATATTTTTTAAAATTAAGCACTACATAATAATTTGTTGAGTTTAAATACAATCCATGACAATTATAGGTATAATTAGTGAATAAAGTAAGATAATTTTAGTTATTAAATGAGTGAATTGATGGTTATACCTATGTAATCAAACATTCGGTAAGTATTTCGAACGATATCATAACGTTTTGTCCCTTTTTTTAATTTTGGTTTCCGAGGGAATTCCCTCGGAAATATCGATTTTGTCCAATTTTTTTTAATTTTATTTTGCGATATTTCCAAGTGAATTTCCGAGGGAATTCCCTCGGAAATTTTTTTCTCGGAAAATTTTCCGAGGGAATAACTTCATTTGGTATATTCCGAGGGAATTTCGAGGGAAATAAAAATCAATTCATTTCCCTCGGAATTCCCTCCCTCGGAAATATTTCCCTCGGAACCAATTCCGAGGAGGGTTTTTCCGAGGGAATGATTTCCCTCGGAATTCCCTTGGAAATTTCCCTCGAAATTCGCCTGTTTTCTTGTAGTGGTTCCTTCGATGATTATATGCTAAATACCATAGTTCCTAGAATGCTAAAAGAGCAAGAAGAGAATTCTAATAAAGCTTTTGAAAGACTTAATGTTAAAGGAACTAATATAGAAAATGAAAATAAACAAGAAGAAAATCAAATCAAAATAAAATGCAAACATGAATGAAATAAATGATTTAATTGAAGATTTTGAAAAAATAAATTTGGATGATATAGTAGAATGCGAAGTAAGAATGAATAACACTGGTCCCTCAGGAACCAAAAGAGAAGATGGATCAACAATAGAAGATCCAGACGAATCTATGGGATCCAACGAACCAAAAAGTTATCCAACTTATTTTAATACAAAGAAAAATAAACATCAAGATAATAGAACTAAAAGTTATAATGTTAAATATCAACTTAATGATGAATATTAAGAACCTACAAATGTAAATGGAAGTAAATTAAATTTGAACAATAAAAAAGATAAAAGAAAAGTTTTAATCAAATGACAAAATGATATGATTGCCTACTTCTTAAATCAAGATGAAATATATGCTACGACATCTAGAAGAGCTGAATATATAATATCTACATTTGATGGAATTGTACATAATTGGTGGAAAGGTATTTCTTCTGATGTACAAGGAATAATGAGAACGACTATGGAAACTGGTTTTGATAAAGATATTAGAACTGGAGTAGAAGGAATGACATACTATATAGCTGATGAGTTTTTAGGAGAACCTTGGATAAAAGATGCTGAAAAAGAATTTTTAAGAGAGAAAGAAGAAGCTAGAAATGATCTTATAAATCTTTCAATATGCTCCATTAAATTTCTTCGAAATTACATAGAAGAATTTTGTGACTATTATTATAAAAAATACTGGAGTGGAGAGTCACAAGACATATATCTTAATATGTTCTATGCGAAGCTCCCAAATCCTTGGAATACACATATAAATAAAGTATGGGAAAAAGAAAAAGAAAATACATCTAATAATCTAGGTGGAAGAATAAAAGTTTTGATAAATGAATTAAAAATGCTTTGTTATGAGCAACAATTATACAAAAAATCTAGAAAAATTTCAGGACTATATTGTTCAAAATTAGAAATGCCTACACAATGGGGTTGTGAAAAGAAAAACAGACCCTATAGAAAGAGAAAAGTCCAATAGAGAGACGTAAGCAATGACGTCTGCCACCACTACCCAAATGTTGGCAAAATCTTGGCCGTCAATTAAAAAGCTTGATCGTGTGGAGAGAAATAAAAGATGAAGATTTTCTTATCTTCATAAATAAGAATCTTATCTCTTTACGCGTTTTAGAGTTGTATAAATAGAGAAGGTCTGTAATAGAGAAGATCATCGAAAAAACAATTGTCAGAGTGAGAGTGAGTATTCAGAGTTGTCATATGAGTGTTTGCTTTGTTCTGAGTATGGAAAAATAAACCCAAAAAGGGGAAATAAAACCCTTTCTTTCATAAACACAATTTCTAATTTGTTTTAAGTTTATTTGTAGCACCCCGCACGTGAAGCACCACATCTCCCGCACTATGGCTCAACACGAGTAATGAAATAGGAAGTCTGTACCCGTATCAAACCATAGTGAACGGGAGACAAACAAATCAACCCTCCTAAGCTAGGCGGAACTTAGACCCTGCAATAATAACCAATCAACAAAACATAATGTAGCGGAAAACTAAATCCAAACACAGGCATTGGCCACGGTCCTGCATAAATTAAATACATAACCCGCAAGCAGACTTGGGCTCCTCAGGCCTCTTATAATTCATAACAAAGCCCGACAAGGCAATTCAATAACAATTACATAAAGATTCAAGTTCATATTATTACAGAATCAAATCATGCATAAATTAAATGCATATGCGAGTGCAGAGACTCTCCTAACTTAACTTGACCAACTTAAGGACTCCACACAACTCCGCCTAGCTCGAAACTCCAAAGCCAAACCTGCGCACTAAAAGGTTGGGGAGGGAGAGAGTCAGTCTCTAGAAGACTGAGTGACCAGGGGCGAAATATGTATATATAAAACATGCACATACAAGTCATAAATCCCGAGCAATGTTTTATTTAAAATTAGTTCCCAAAAAGGGCAAGAAAAAGGCTAAGCAATGCTCGAACTTTACAACTAATCATATTAAATTTATTAAGTTCATAATTCATACATAAACATAAAGGCTCGGCGAGTGAGCGTGCATTATCTCCAACCAAACTCCGACCGTGTACGACAAATATCATTAATACTTTAAATAGGTGATCATGCAATATATCATAATACACACATATCATATATCATATCATAGGACATAGTCGTTTGGGCAATCCGTGTCCCGGCCTTCCCACACGGTGCATAACAATCATAATATAATCATAATTATAAAACAAGTTCCAACCTTCTTCCTCCGGGTGGTGGATGGGTTTGCAAGGCCCGACCACCTAAACATATCAATGTGGCAATTGAGGTTCATGAGTCCTCAAAACCCGGTTAGCGTTTCCTCGTCAAAAACTCCTTAACGAGGTCCGTTTCGCCGTAATCAATGTGGGACTAATGTACGGGGTCACCGTCGGCCCGATGTCTCCCCGGATAACCACATACACTAAGTCTGTAACGCCCCGGTTTCCAGATGAACAGGTAAGCACGCCACGTGTGCGTTTTGAGCGTAGGATTTATTTTTATTTCTTTAATTTCATAATATTCTTACGTGGCATTTCATATTTTTATAAAATTCACGAAGCATTATTTATGTGAATTACTTGAATTCATATCATTGGAAATATTATTTCATGACACGGAAAAATATTTATTGCATGAAACAAGTACCGAGAGTGGTTCAAATTACCGAATTGTCCCTACATGATTATTTTCCTTAAACTTTAGGGACCTAATTGCATAGTTTTCAAGGGCCTAATTGATCATATTTCAAAACCATGTATACTCAATTGCATACCCTCATGAGCTAGAGGATTAATTGGCAAACTAGCACATTTCACACATTTCAAAAATGGGTTTTACGTAATGCATCTCCAAGCTTCTTCTTTGTTCATTTATCCAAACATTTCCAACATATTCATCTCCCTCACTCTCGGTTCCAAGGAAGAAAAGGGAAGAAGTAATTTTTCATCCAATCATCAAGATTTCAAGAAATTTGCCAAGTTTTGGGGAATTCATCATCATCATCATCCATCTTCTTCATTTCTTTCCATTTCAAGGTTGGTTTGCATGAGTTGATGATGTTGATCATATTAGACATGATTAGGGTTTGAGTTTGATATGCTAGATGGACTATTGGTAGATGGAAGCATGATTATGTGATCTTATATTGAATTATGACATGATTTATAGCTTGAATCTTTGAATATTGAGCTTGAATGATCAAGTATGATCATGAGTGTGAAACCTTGAAATCTTGATGATATTGTGTGTTCTAGGTGTTTAAGTGTTAATTTATCATTCTTTGTATATATATGCATCATATTACCAGAAAAGCATGGCTTGGTTGATCAAAACTTGTAATTTGTTGTGGTTGTTGATCATTCCCATGAGCATCCCCTGTTTTTGCTCTGCTTCTGTAAGTTGCAGAAACTGGGAACGACTGTTCCCAGCCTCAAGGCATTGTGGGAACGGGCGTTCCCACCTTTTCAAATGAACTAGGCGGCCGAGCATGGGAACGGCCGTTCCCATTTTGGCCTTGGTGCCGGAAGGGCCGTTCCCAGCTTCAGCGCGTTTTTAAAATGGAAGTCGTTGGCGCGCTTTTGGGGATTACAGGAACGACCATTCCCATTTTGCAAAGGGGTCCGGAACGGCCGTTCCCACCTGGAATGCAGAACAAAAGTCTCTGCATAAAATTACGAAAATAGCCCCTCGATCCGACGACTTCTTTGACCCTAAATTGCTATAATATGTGCTATTATGTACTGAAACAACATGTTATCATGCCACATTGCATTTTCCTCGTCATGTCGATGCATTTCCGCCGTTCGTCATATTTGGTCCATTTTAGGTCATGTCTCACGTATACACGTCGTGTTTGCACAGGTCACGGGGTTGTGGACGACAAACAGGCTCAGTAGAGTATATCCTTGTCATATTTTGTAAGATAAGGTGAGGTTTTATTTTAAGTAAATCGAACCCTATAACCCTTATGTGCTATTTTTCGGCCAAAACATATTATCATTATAAACGTTTTCAATGTTATAAATATTTCAAGCAAACAAGTAATGATTATCATGATTTTCAAGCAAGTTTGGCGAGTACATGATTGCACGTGGGCCCGAGGGTAATTCTTGAGCCAACCGGGAAAGCAAGGGCTGACGGGTAACTCCTGAATTATCCTCACATTGTTGGGATCACTCCCGAAGCCACTAGGAGATTAGTGGTGGAAGGAGTTCCGTGTCTAGGGGGTCATGTCCCCTACACACAACATGTCGTGGATAGTCGAGCCTTGCAAACTCACTATCACCCGGAGGAAGAAGGAGACTGGGGATTAATCCGGCATGTCGGGTTATCCTCAGGTTATTGCATGATTTCAAGCATGAAATTGTCTATGTGAGCACTAAATGGAATTGTATGATCATGTATTGAATTGATAAAGCAAGCATGTATTGTCATGTTTGGTGTAAAGGTTGGAGAATCGCCCCTGCTCGCCGGGGTCACGTGTTCATGAACTGATCAAGTTAAACTGTTAAAATGATTAGTTGTAATCTCGGGCAAAGAACGAGTTTCTTGAACTATATTTCTATTTCACTTCCAAAGTCTTCACCCGAGGCTACAACTTGCATGTGATGTGTGATATATATTTATTGCCCCTCACTCAGTCTTCGGTAGACTGATACTTCACTTTTCAGGTACTTGAGCGCTGGTCGTGCTAGGCGGGTGTCCTGTCGAGTTTTGCATTTTCACGAGTCTAGTACCGTACCTTCATGTATAACACTTTTGGTACTTCATGTTATGATCGTTGGTAGTACATTTTGAACACTTAAACATGTATATTATTAAGAGATGATAATGTATTGATAGTTAAGTTGGTACCTATTATATATCTATTCGGTAAAATATGGTACCTATATGTATAATTGAGTTATTGCTTCCGCTTTCGTTATCATGTTTGCCTTATTTATGTTGGGGAGTGTCCCGCCTAGCTCATCATTTTTTTGTCACCCGTTCGCTATAGTTTTGGTTTATGTATGGACTTTCCATTTCATACGTGGATCGAGGCTATAGTGCGGGGGATGTAGTGCCCTGGGGGTTAGGGTGCTACAAAGTCCCTGGGCCCGTGTTCAATACATGTTCTCGCTAACATATTCAATTCATAAGAACATAACATATTGCATAATTCATTTGAAAAGGGTCTACTCGATCAATATTTACTCGATAACTTTACTTTAAAAGTAACATATATATATACATAAGGTTTTTGGCCAAAGCTTGTCACATAAGGTTGTAGGGTTTAATATGTAACTAGAACGAAAACACCCTCACCTGGAACATGACGATACAAGGATACGAGTTACCGAGTGCCTAGTTGATCAAGATTTCTCCGTCCTGGAGATAAACTGTACAAAAGACAACATGACGTGTTCGTGAGACTCAAGACTCCAAATAAACCATATTTGACGCACGACAATATATGATCATGATGCGAATGCGTAAAAGATGATATTAAGTCATGAAAATGTTCATGTGCACTATTAAGGAATTTAAAACATAAAATAAGCCATTCGTTCATTCATTTCATTCAATTTCATAAATTTCCATTTCATATCAATTTGATCTAAGAATTCATTTAATAATCATAACACGTAATATTCATGTTTACAATTAGAAATAAGATAATTAAAATGTTCACTCAATAATCAGTGACTTAAATACGCGAAATAGAAATCAATTAAATTCTATAATTAAAATAATCAATCAATACTTAAAATATATAATAAATACATAATAAATATATAATAAACATATATATATATATATATATATATATATATATATATATATAGATCAACATGCATGCATAATTACATTTAACATACATACTACATATAATAACCATGCATATATAATTAAATTAGAAAGATCCATGCATGCATTAACAAGCAACAACAGTCATGCATGCAATAGGATTAGAAAGGCCATGCACACACAATTATCCCTGCACAGCAAACACACACAACACTCATGCATACATACACTCCATGCACACGCAGCTGTCTCTGCACATATATATATATGTATACGCACACAAACTGCACCATTAAAGAACAACAGCAGCAACATAACTGAACAACAGACACATCCACACATCAACACAATGAAAAGGAAGAACAGCAAAAGAAAGAAGAAAAGAGAACAGAAGAAAGAAGCAGCAGAAGGAAAAGGAAAAGAAACAGAACTGCACGCAGCAGCTACCCGCCCGGGTAGCCATCCCAGTTCAAAACTCCTCGTCCGGGTAGAGGGTACAAAAAGTTTCTGTAACAGGAGTACCCGGCCAGGTACTCTCCAAGAGCAAGCTCTCCCCGCCCGGGGAGAGTGTTACAGAAGCAACAGAAGTAGCAACAGGCGGCAACGAAAAACAGGGGAAGAAAAGAGGTTCAAATAAGGCCAAAATTCTCCCAAACTTGACAACCAAAACAAGCCAACATATTAAGGAATAAAAAGGCTACAAATGCACAACAAACAAGCCTATAAATAACCTCAATATACGCAGCAAAACTGAGAAGAAAAAGGCAGCAGTTTCATGTGGGAAAAACAGGGGAAGAATGAATGAAAACAGGGCAAGACGAAACATGATCAAACAACCATTAATACAGCTGCAATTAAGATAAAAAGGAACAACATTTGTCATCAAAACAAATCCTAAAAGCTAGCAGCAGTTCAGTGCGTGAGGGAGAAAAGAAATCGGTTGGAGTTCAAGCATTTCATAACAATCCATTAATGATATCTCACCAAACTCTTAACCATCAATTAGTACAAGCATACTCAGTCATAAATGAAGTAAAAGAATCATATATATAGCATCAAAACAAGTCATAGATCAAGAGAAGTCAAGAAATCATCAAAACACTTTAAAACCTAACTATTCATTCAAATGCTCCAAACCTCATGAAATCTGACTCAAATTTAGGGATGAAAGGATCAAAATAACCAGAGATGCATGTACAACATAATCCTAACTCACCTTGTTGATTGGATGAAAGTTGATAGAGATTTGAGCTACAAAATCTCAAGGATTTGCACAGTGACGGGAAAACTGGGATGCTGAAGCTTTGGCTGAATTTTCTGGTTTGTGTGAGGATTGGTTCGGACTGGGGCAGTTAAGGGATGATAGAGGTTTGAACTAGGGTTAAAACGACACCAACCATAGTTAATTTGGTTAAGTTTTGAACAAGTTATGGCCATTTTAGTGGAATGTGGTTGTTTTGATGCCGTTTCGTTTTTCGGTTGGATTTCAGAGGTTCAAATGATTTTGGAAAAATATGAGGTTAAGTTCATTAAACCCGAATCTTCGATATGAGTTTAACGAAGTTGACGGAACTCGAATCCGAGTTCCCGAGCTCAAGATATCACGTACGGAACCAAGGGTGCGCTAGTTGCTTGTTAGCCCCCGATTTGGTTCCACAATTCAAATTAAATTCGTTAACGCATCAAATGAGTTCGAAAACATAAACCGAGCATATAGGCATGTTCATAACACATATATTTTCGACATACTAAATTTCCACGATATTTCGATATCATTTCATATAAGAACGAAGCACAAATAAACATTCATGCGCATATTCATAATAATTCACACATTATAACTTATATCTAACATTTAAATTCTAATATTAAATAAAATTCAAGGTCAACGTATTTTATAAAAATTAATTAATATGGTTAAAGCATGATTAATTAACATAACACTTAATTAACATTAATCACTAAATTAATAATTTAAAATACTTACTTAAAATAACGAAATATATAAAATAATATTAAATTGAAATAAAATAAAATAAAACTATAACAATTTATAAAGAAATTGAATATAAAACACGTATAAACAATTAATCACATAATTAAATAATTTAATTGCGCAATTTATAAACAAATACGACACATTAGTATAAATGAAAAACCGGGGCGTTACATTATTACATCTCTTTACCCCCTTATCTTTCAAAATAGATTATCTGGTTTCAGTAAGCCATAGTGATTTTTTCGTTGAGATTGAAGCTTGTTTCCGTTGATGTCCATATAGGTAGGAGGCTGTCAGGACTGTTGGAATGTTGAGCTGATCGAGAAAGAAGAAGACTAGTCTTAGAAGAATCCGATAGATCTTTATTGAAGACGCAGGAGATAAAGAAAGGTAATAAACTTTACTCAAAATATTTTGTGCTATATGATTTTAGAATGGATTTTAGAGTACTCTTATTAAAATCAATATTTGATGAATTTTACTATTAAAATTGATTATTTCAAATATAATTCTTGGTACATAATCATGAAACATATATAAAACCATGGATGATAATTCAGATGGTGATTTTAGTAGAGAACTACTTCTTGCATGCAATTTTAGTAAATGTTTTGATGAAGATACATCTAATAGGCGTTTTAGATATTTCGTAAAACTATTCTTAAATGCTAGAATGAGGAGATTAGTAAATGAACATTCAGATAAGCATAAATCAAAAGAAATAGATTGTGATGAAGAATGCAGAAAAACAAATAAAAAATTGAATTTTATAAATAAAGTTATATTAGCTATAGAACAGATTTATGAATAGGAAGGTTCATCAGATTCATAAAGAATAATGAATTCCAGAAAAATAAAGGCAGATAAAAAGATTAGGATCAAAGTTAAAAGCTATAATAACGAGATTTCCAAATTGGAATTTCATGATAAAATTTTTTAGAATATATGATGAAGAAAATAGATTAGAAGAATCTGCTAAAGAACAATATGAACAAGTTAAAGCAATAAACAAAAAGTTAGTAGAAAAAATTTATCAAAGAGAAATAAATGGCTAAATTATGGATCTCTATGAGAAACATATGAATAGACATCAAAGAATAAAAGCAATAAAATATAACACAGAAAAGTTAGAAACTATTAATAACTTATCTCAGAAAATGATGCATGAAAATATGTTAAAGAAATCTGAAAATACAAGAACAATATCTTATGAAAGAAATAATAAATTCTAAAAATACTTTGCTAAGATTTGAAGATGAGATTAATAATATAAAAAGGCATAATAAAGAAATAATATGGTTAATGCAAAATATACCTTGTTATAATATAATGGATAAACAAATACTAGAAGAAAATAATGAAACTATAAGATGGTATAAAAATAAAATAAGGGAAATATATATAATTTCATCAGCATAATTATGACTTCAAAATTTCACCCATATACTTTTTTAATATTTTTTAGAAGTTTTGGGGTTCAATTTATAAATAACATAGAGTAAAGGCTAATAAAACAAAAAATTTCTTATACTACTATTTATAAGTGCCAATCTCTCTGGTGACTTATACTAAAACTAACAATATATTTCAAGAGATATTACTTTATGAAAAAGTAAAATTTTAAATATTAGTTTTGCAAAAAGCCCCATCATAATAACCCTATAATTATCAATTAATTATATGCGGCAAAATTTGTTCGTACAGAACACACAGATGATGACTATTGAAAGTTGAAACTGATCTTTGATAAATTTATTGAGCTTGGACCTCCCTGACATCAGTACCAAACTGCAGCCATGCCGGACCCTTCTTACCTACCATTAGAGAAGATGAATAATTTAACAACACAAATAAAAATTAATTTGAAAACTCTAATTCATGAGTTTCAATTAATATAATGGCATAATCGCACACTTGTTTGCTGTATATTTTCTTGCAAAATATGACCAAAAATTCACCGACAACTACATGATTAGTCTCTTTACTGAATCAAAGATTCCTTCACCGAATTATACATAGACATTTTATCGCAGGTTGGAGAATTAAATGGTTCGATACCCAAAATCAAGATTATTGACCACTTTATAGATAATGATGATCAAGTAGCCTTTACCTTTTTCTTTCTTTATATTTATTATAAGTTCGAGTCGAGTTAAACCATTAAAATATAATACTCTCTCGAACAATGATAGTTACATTTTTAAATATTTGAATATGTAACTTTTGTTTAAACTAACAATTAACATAGTCCCAAATCGCCATACTATACCACTAATAGGTGGTATTTACCTAAATAAATATGATAAACAGAAAAATCTTATAGAGCTCAAACAAAATTTCCTAACTTTAAGAGGCTGTTATTCTGAGATCTCAAGTTTAAGCATGGCCAATCGATATATTATTGCCATTTTCTTGGAAATAGGTCATGAATATTGGAATCTACAGTATAACCTCGATAAATTAATAACCTCGTTAAAATAATAATTTTCTTCGGTCCCGAGTCGGGATCAACGTGGTAAATTAATAATTCGTTAAATTTATAAGATAATACAAAAAAAAAAAATTTCATATAGGTCCCATTTGATATATAAATTAATAATTCATCTGTATCAAAATATTTTATACATAATACATAAGTAAACTAAACAGGTTTCTGAAAATATGAATCTAATGTTGTTTGTTTCTTCTTGAAATCAATATCACATTGAATCTCATCTCTAACCCTTCTTATTGCATTAAGAATATCGGGTGATTTATACTCACACAGTTCTCTACGCATACCATCAGTCATGGTTGATTTTTTAACACCTTTGAGATGAGAAGCCATTTTTTTTTGTTTTTTGATTTGAAGACTTGCATAATACATCTATTTATATAGTAACTTAGTTAATGTATGTACGTGTAACTACATTAATAATTGAGTGGATTTATACATTTTAATGAATGTAGGTACATGTAACTACATTAAAAACTAAGTAGATTTATATATTTTATTAAGATATACATAGAATATTGAAAATGTATCAGCAAAAATACATGAATTTGGTTAAGTATGCATAATTAATAATCAATGTACAAATTAGTTTTCACGTACACCTAGGTACATTCATAATATGAACCCAAAAAGTATATAATTTATAAATTAATAATTATTAATTTATACGATTAATTAATACCTCGTTAAATTAATAAAATTTGACGGTCACAACAGTATTAATTTATCGAGGCTATACTGTGTTACACAATAATCAAACAAAGTAAGTTTGTTACCATCTTAATTCTTATCCCACTAAAAGCCAAAAGCTAGAAGCTCCGGGAAAAGGATACCAAAAATTAACTTCGAATTTGGCAAAGATAACATTAATTTCCAACATAATTGTTGCATGAACTTTACCTAACTCCAATATTCTTAGCCCTTAATAAAAGCTAAAACAATTTATTAGTATTAATTAGTGTGTCATAATTGATTATCCGTGGTCCAATTCTCGTTCTCTCACATGGCGTTTTGTAACTTTTACTCATACTTCCAAATAACATCACATGCTCTCCAGAAAGGATAGTACAGTTTCAAGAAATTACAGTTGTGTAAGGTCTACGTATAAGACAGATTGTACATTGTTCCCTAAAAATATGGATATAAAATTACCAATTATACTACAACATTGCTCGGGGACAGCTTAGCTTGTCCTAAAATAAATAAACATACAACAATGTAAGGGAATTAAATTTAAGAAATTAATTAACAAAAGAAAGAAAAACCTAAATTGATAGTAAATATTTCTGTAGCAACATTAATATATTCAAGAACAAAGATTTAAAATTTATTGAGTCGATAAAGATTTATCAATCGACTTAGCTGGAACGGCGATGGAGAAGATAATGTGGGGTTGGTCTAGGGAGATAGACTATGGATTCTGCAACTGTACAAGTCTTTTTGCAAGAGGTATACATGTTTATGAATCCAAACCTATCACTTAAGCTCCTCGTGATCTTTGAGCTGCCCTTCCAAGAGATGTTACTATTGTTATTTGCGCTATGATCATCATGATCATGATCTTCCTTGGAGCATTCGACCAGGGCTGCGAAAAATGGGTCCCTTTGAAACCTATTGCTTTTCTTGGGGGAGATCTCTTCTTGATGTAGCGTCTTCTTGGTGGTGGAGGTGGCGGATGTGGTGTTCCCGGCAGGCGGCAATGGGAGGAGGTGGCTGCCGGAGGAGTATTCCGGCTTTGTGGACAACCCTAGTGGGTGTTTAGGGATTCCAGGAATTTTCTCCCATGAAAATGGTATACCTCTGTATTTGAGAGGCGTGCCTGGAGTAAATAGAGGGAATTGATCTTCATTTAGGGAGAATGATGATGATCCAAGGGAGGAATCCGAGGAATACTCTGACGACGAGAATGAGGCGGTCCGGCGAGCGGATGCCGGCCGGAATGTTGGTGTGGGGAGAAGGGTTTCATCCTCATTCGGGGAGGTGGAAAACATCTTGTTACTCTTGAAGAGGAGGAAGAATGAAGAAGTGTTTGTAGTGTGTGTACTATGTGTTGTGTGTGTAACTTTAGTTATAGTGTTCTTGTGGGGAATATATATATGGATGGCTACTATTATATGGTCTAGATTGAAAGACTTGGAAAAACTTTAGTGAAATGGGGATGAAAGTGATATTAAGTGTGGTGAAATGACAAAAGGGCCCCAACTCAATAATGAGAAAGGAGATATAAAAGAGGGGGACAAAATGGGAAATAAAATATAAAGAAAGTGGGTGTGATGTGGATATATGTTTGTTTCATTATTGCCCATATTGTGAAGGGTTGTTTGAATTGTGTAGATTATGTATGGAGAGTGGTTGTGAGATGCCTTACATGTACATGACTTGAGGTGGTCAATCTTGCTCTTGATTTTGGAGAAATTTTAGTCAAACTTTTAATTGATTAAACATCAAGGATTATTAATTACTTATCTTCAAGAATCTAAATCTTACTTACCACTACAATTTTCTTATCAAAAATGTTATAAGTCCAACCTTCCAAATTAAAGATTAAAATATTGCATGTGATCTCTTGCATTTATCCAAACCATTGAAATGTATAATTCTAATTCAAATCTGATTCGATCATTCTTCTAAGATAGATATAGATATAGTATATAACCAGATTACTCTATTTCCTCTACGTGGAAAAATAAAATTAAGGAATCTGTGAATATTATTAAAATTACAATTATAATTAAGAGAAATAAATGATTCGTGATAAAGACAAGATACATGTGGGCCAACAAATTCGTGTTCAAAATAGTTAAACTTAAGCACGGACCTTGTTGGTAAAAAAAAATAAAAAAAGAAAGAGAGAATGGATTCCAATAGAGTTTTCTAGAACATATCAATAAATTAGACCCATACTACCAGGTATTTCATGACATAAATAAACTCGAAACTTAAGAAATCCGTTGGACATGTCGATTCACATCTCTTACAACTAACACAGTTCTCAATCCTTGGGAGCAGAAGCGGTTTGTTTACACCCGTCTAACGGGCATGCTGCAATGAAGAGATTTTTATATTTATAGTGTGATTGAAAAAAAATTTAAAGCGAATAACTAATTAACGTAATGCACCTATCATCTTATTAGTTGCGAATCAATCAAGTCTAGCGAGAATAAAATTTTCTGTTTAGGAGGTGGGCTTTCATGTTATTTTCTTTTGTACTTTATTGAATAATTGGTAGACAAAATTATTATATATGGTCAAGCTTGTGCAATAATTTGACTTATATATATATATTGCATGTTGTTGGTTTACTTGAATAATTTTAAACCTTGTCATGAAATGGTTATTAATGCATATATATGGCATTGAAACCTAGTCAAATGTTTTGGATTTTCATTATTCTCCACATGCTATATGGCTTATTCTTATACTAATTTATCATCCAAAAATAATACGAATAAAGTGATGCCAATTTGAATATTGTAATTAAAGCCTACTTTTTATTTGGCCACCCTCTTGGCATTGCTCCGAAAATATATATTTAAAAGGGTTAATTATATCTGAATTCAGAAAAAATAAAAACAAAATTACTGTATGTGACCCATCTTAGCCAAAATACGAAATGTACGGCGTGTACAACTATTAAGGAGTTCGAAAATTTTGGGGGGAAAAAAAACAAGGGTTAGGGTTCGTCCAAACTTTGATCGATACCTTCGATTTCACCTGAATTTCCTATTTTACTCCTTATTTTAATATATTAACAGTCTCTTAATATAGTTTCACTAATTCACATTTCACTCCAACAAATACCAGATAGCTTAGTTCTAATTGCAACTAAATTAACTAATTTATCTATTGTTATTTACCCTAAATTAGAAACTAATTATGGGAAATACTTTGCTAAAAATATTATTATATAGGAGGAAATAACTTGAACAATAGATGAGATCACCAATTCTTAAGAAATAACATTGGCACGGCAGTATGTTGTAAAGTCCCAACAGAAGTATGTTGCCATGTCCACTTCTAATTAATTAAATCTAGATATTTAAATACAATCATTAGTTAGTTAATTATTTTGAAGTTAATTAGAAATTAGGCAGAATCTGGTAATTGACACATTCGTGTATTTCTTGATTTGTACTACTTAAGTGAGTAACTTCTAAGGTCACTTGGTAACTAGTTTGATACTTTTATACGAAATTAACATGAATGTTGTCGATGTTTTAACGTAGAAGTACCCAAACAATATGCTATATAAGGATGTACGCGGTCGAATATGGACAATTTTATAAGGTAATTATCATTGGACCCAACATATGTGGATTGATGAAAATATCAATTGTAAATATAAAATAATTTTTTAAAAATTAAACGGTCCAAATTGGGCGGATACAATTACGGTTTTGATGGGGTAAAAACTTTGAAGGGATTTGAACACCAATCACTTTAGAATTTGTGTGTGGAAGGGAAGACCATCACAGGCGTTAAGCCTCAGGAATTGGGTTTCCAATGATGTGTGGGTTCTTCCAGCTAGGATAACACCAGAAAATGCAGTGAAAATGGTGAAGTGTATGGAGCTTGGAAAGAAGATGATGCAGAGGAAAAGTGGTGCCCAGTTAAGAATACAGTCTATGTGTTTTGAGTATGAAAGTGCATTCCCATATTTATAGGTTGAGGGTTAGGGTGATTTGGTAAATGTAACCAAGTGGTCCCAACTCCGTGTCACCCTAGACACGTGGCAACATGTGATGGTGTGAGAATGACATTTCTGAAAGATACCTGCGGGTAGGTCGCAACAGTGTGTCAGAAGAATGTGTGCGCACTACCACAGTGTGTCAGAGCTGGTTACAAGGTTGTTGATGAGTGTTGAGGCGCTAAGAGTAGCTTGCTCCTTACTCCATTGGATGTGTCCCTACGGGAGCCTTATGTTGATGAGGGAATTGGCCTCGGGGGCTTGTGGACACCTTGCAACAGTGACGACATGGGCGTTAGGGGCGGCATGAGCGTAAACAGGCTCCTGAGGGACAACCCGAGCTCCAAAGGGCTTAGATAGAGGGTTCTCCCTGGTAACTTTAATCGAGCGTTGGGGACGCTCGGGATAGGTAGGATGCCTGACCGGGTGAGGTCCCCGAGGGAGAACTAAATGGTGTAAAGAGGGAGATCTTCACGAGGGTAGTGATCATCTCTGTTAGGCCTTCATAAGAGCCCTGAGGGAGATAAGTGGCAACCTCACGTTCGGGGAAGAGGGAGAGGTTGGCAGATGGGCCTTAGGAACCAAGGCGGTAGGCAGCATGAGCTGGACCTGTTCACGAGCCCGCATTATTGAGCGTCTAAGCCCATGTGGTCCCTGGGATCA
Source organism: Lantana camara (assembly GCA_037501455.1). Lineage (NCBI taxonomy): Eukaryota > Viridiplantae > Streptophyta > Magnoliopsida > Lamiales > Verbenaceae > Lantana > Lantana camara. Next base: position 18,239,914 of record CM074855.1, on the reverse strand, counting down.
TCTGAACAATCTTTCTGGACCGTGACACGTGTACGAGTCCGATGCGATCGTAAATTGGGCCCATCATTTTTCCCCCCAAATCTTGTAGTAGCGCAGGACGCGTACTGCAGAATTTTAGCTTTGAGCTCTGGGCTTTGAATATCCAAGGGTCAGGGTGTCCGTTGAGAAGGGGCACTCATGAAATCCTCATTATGATAGTTCTGACACCGCATTTAATGCGGCCTTGACACTTTGACTATTCGAATAACTGCATTTAATGCTGAGTGGGGGGCGTGGTTGCATGTTCCAAGGAAACCGGTGCGTGAACATTGGTAATTGCGTGACGGTTACCAAAAGTGGGTGGTTTCCTAGGCGGTAATGATTGTATTTTTTTTTTTTGAATTTATTGCCAATCATGTGTATATCCCTATAAATAGGGATTTGCAGATCATGTGTACTCTTTACGCATTCAAACACTTCTAAAGCAAACATCACATTTCGAAACTTTCTGCAGAATCCGGCGAACTTCCGGCAACTCTTCTTCCTTTCCGTTCTTAGGTAAACCTCAGGTTTCTCTTTAACTTCCGCTTGTTAACCCATAGATTTAGGTCACAAAAGTCACCAACGCGTTAGAGGAATCTTCTCTGAACATCCTTGCTTTCCCCCACCCTAAATCAAATACTCCATTCTCCACTTAAATCCACAAATGGCAGATGAAATAATCAGCCAAACTGTGAGGGACATTAACGAAATGTCCAGCGCGAGTCCTTCTCCCCAACACAATATCCCGTATGCCATTCCCATGGCGGAGGCGCCAGTAGAGAACAGGGATAAAGAACTAGACGCAGCGGTTCAGGGTCTGTAAGAGCGCAACCCTGGGGGGAGGGGGGGGGGGTTTGAACAGATCTTTGAGGAGATGGCTCTGATAGAGGAGATGGAGCGTCAAGGTGAGAGGGTGCTCCCTGTGTTGGATAGTGCGGTTAGGCCCCAGGATCATCGGGTTAATGTAGCGATTGCTGCCCCCTAAGAGGAAATGGGGACTTTCGAGCGCCACCCGGAGGGGGAAACCTCTAGTAAACGTCGTAGAAAAGGGAAAGAACCAGCTACCAAAAAGAAAAAACCCAAAGTATGAGGAGAGGGTTCAAATCCCCATAAGACAGATAAGCCTCCAGAAGAGATTCCCAGTAGCCTGACGGTCGGGGAGATAGCCACCATGAGGGTCACCATTTACTGGGATGAGGCATTCACTTATCGACGTCCAGAGCCGTATGAGCGTGCCAATAGCCCCCCCTGGAATGATGACGGTATACAAGGATGCCGTGTCCGCCGGGGGCTTGACATTTCCCATTCCGGCCCCCATAGCGGAAATTTTGAATTATCTCAATCTGTGCCCTTCGCAAATCTACCCCAATGGCATTGCCCTCCTGAATGCCTTTGTGATTTTGATGAAGTGTACTGGCCACAAGCCCTCTATTTCCCACTTCAACAGTTTGTTCCAAGTATCGCGATCGCCCCGTTCATCTCCGAACGACGGCTTTAACTACATCCAAGCCAAGTCTGGCCTGAGAATGATAGATTCCCCCTCGTCATCGTATGGCACAGATTGGAAGGAAAAGTTCTTTTTCGTGAGGGCGCCTGCTAACAGCGATTTTGGGGTTCCCCGAGAGTGGGTAGTGCATGGCGAGGGTCCCATAGTGAAGTCCAGATTTTCCTTACCAAACTTTGTAGATTGGGCCAAGAAACTGGCTCTCATCATGAAGAACGCCAATTGGCTCATTGAGGCTAAAGATTTGATGGATGATGAGGAGATTTTGTTCCGTTTTGGGGCTTGTGAGTCCCCCTGATATGGTTGCTCATCCACCTGCTCGTACGATGAACAGAGACGGTTAGATTCTAGGAACTAACTTTGCTAACATCTTAGGATAGGGTTGGTAACTCTTTACTTTAACGATAAGTTGTAAAAGAGTGAGCTGACCCTCGAATCTCTTTTATGCAGAGATTGGCATACTCATGGCTAGAGGAGGCGCTGAAGACATTGCTGCTCAATTGCGCGCTCGTAGACGGGCCAACCGTCAACAGCATCCCCAACAAATGAACCCTCGTGGGGGCCGTGGCGATGGACGTGGGAACGGTGGCCGAGAAAAAGGCCGTGGTGACTGTAGAGGCAGGGGCCGCGGAGATGGAAGAGGCATGGGCAGAGGTGACGGTCGCGGTGGGGATCGAGTCGCCAATCAAACAAGCGGAACGGTTATAGACGCCCCCTCCTCCCGGGGCCTGTGGTTCCCGCGCCCTCGGATGGGTTCGTTCAATTAGGTCCCGACAGCTCCCGCAGCAACCGCGTGGGAGTAGTTATCAGAAACATGGAGGAGGAGAGAGCCCAGCCCTCAAGGAAGAGGAAAAGGTTGGCAGACTCCATCCCTGTTGAGGGCAAAGGAAAAGAAGTGACGGTGGGAGTACCCGGGGAAGATGGAGATACTTCCTCGTCAGAGGAGGAAAGCCTGTGGAAATTCGAGTGGGGGGGGGGGGAGATATTCGTTTCAAACGGTTGGCAGATTCAGGTCCTACCCTTCTGGCCAGCTCCCCCTCCACCCGCAACTTCGTACATAGAATTGTTCACAACCTCCAATTCTCCGGTGATCACGGGAAACTGTTCGAGCAGAGCGCGGCCCAGGTTGCAGGGGATGCTTGTTACACCCTCTTGGAGGTAAGCGTTTGGTCCATCTTTGACCATCCTCAGTTTCCTCAGAGTTGCTTAAGGCTCATGGTGATTCAATTCTTTATGCAGGAGGTGATCCCAAGGCTGAAGAATCTTCAGCGGCGCTCAGAGGCCTTCTCCGAGCGCAAAGCTAAGTATAAGAAGCTGATGCGGTTCGCAGATCCAGGCTGGTTGCAAGAGGACTTGGATATGTCTACGGCCCAATACAACTCCCTCAGGATGGATTATGACAAGATTAAGTGTTAGGAATAGTACCCTAGAAAGCCGATTGTATATCCACTTTGTGCTTTTCCTTATTGTAATCACAGACAATCTTTGAATGAAATAACGAATTGAGGCAACACTTCTTTATATGCTCTTGTTTGGTATGCGTTTACTTTATCTGTGCATGTATGAGAACTCCCCTAATCCTGATGACTTTATCTGTGCATATATGAGGCGAGTATCTTAGTGAAGAATTCCTTAATCATCTCAAAGATAATGGGATTATCTCTCAGTGGACTCCTCCGGGAACTCCTCAGCTTAATGGAGTTTCTGAGAGAAGGAATCGAACCTTACTTGATATGGTTCGTTCCATGATGAGTTTCACTGACTTACCACCTTCTTTCTGGGGTTATGCCCTAGAAAGTGCAGCAAAGATTTTGAATCTAGTTCCCTCTAAGTCAGTCCCTAAAACGCCCTATGAAATTTGGCATGGTAAAATCCCTAGTTATTCTTACTTAAGAATTTGGGGTTGTCCTGCTTACGTGAAGAAGACAGTGGAGATAAGTTAGAATCTCGTTCTAACTTATGCTACTTTGTAGGTTATCCTAAGGAATCCATAGGATACTACTTCTATGATCAATCTGAGCAAAAGGTGTTTGTTTCTAGAAATGCCACTTTTCTTGAGGAACCGTTCCTTAAAGAAAAAAAAGGGAAGATCATAGAATTAGAGGAAGTACAAAGTGAGCCCACGCCACCCACTGAAGAGACGTCCCCTACTGATCAACCACAACCAAACACGGATTTCGATACATACAAAAATCCTCCTCTAAGGCATTCTGAACGCACTCCTAGATAGTCGGAGAGATGGTATGGATTCTTCAATGAAATCTCTCAAAAGGATAATGATCCTTTAATATATGAGGAGGCACTTTCAGATTCTGACTCTGAACAGTGGATAGAAGCCATGAAATCCGAAATGGACTCCATGAACTCCAACGAAGTTTGGACCTTGGTAGATTTGCCTGATGGGGTCAAACCCATAGGTTGCAAATGGATCTTTAAGAGAAAGCTTGGAGTTGATGGAAGCATTGCAGCCTACAAAGCAAGACTGGTTGCAAAAGGATTCAATCAAAGACCCGGCGTGGACTTTGATGAAACCTTTTCGCCAGTTGCAATGCAAAAGTCTATTCGGATCATGCTTGCCATTGCTGCGTATTATGACTACGAGATATGGCAAATGGATGTGAAAACTGCCTTTCTCAATGGTGACATTGATAAAGACATTTATATGGAGCAACCCATAGGTTTCACACTCAGTGGGAGTGAGCAAAAGGTTTGCAAACTCCAAAGATCAATCTATGGATTGAAACAGGCTTCTAGGAATTGGAACATTCGATTTGATGAATCAGTCAAAGCGTTTGGCTTCATTCAAATTTCGAATGAATCATGTGTGTATAGAAAGGAATTGGAGACCTCAGTGCAATTCTTAGTACTTTATGTTGATGACATCCTTCTTATTGGGAATTCGAAGGATGACATGAAAGTGACTAAGTTATGGTTATCAAACCAATTCGAGATGAAAGATCTTGGTGATGCGTCCTATATCCTTGGAATTAAAATCTATCGAGATAGATCTAGAAGGTTAATAGGACTATCACAGTCGATGTACATTGACAAAGTATTGAAGAGATTCAATATGGAGTCAGCAAAGGTTAAGAACCTTCCTATGAGGTAGGAACATGTCTTTCAAAGAAGATGTGTCCTAAGACTAACCTTGAGAAGGAAAGAATGACTCATACACCTTATGCATCAGCAATAGGTAGCATAATGTATGCAATGTTATGTACTCGACCGGATGTGGCTTATGCACTTAGTGTGACAAGTCGTTTCCAATCTGACCCTGGAGATGGTCACTGGGCTGCCGTGAAGAATATTCTTAAGTACTTGAAAAGTACTAAAGTTTTATTCTTAGTTTACGGAGGTCAGAAAGATCTTACTGTCGAAGGATACTGCGATGCAAGCTTTGCATCTGACTTAGATGATTTTAAGTCAATGTCAGGATACATTTTCTGCCTAAACGGCGGAGCAGTGAGTTGGAAGAGTTCCAAGCAAACAACCACTGCAGATTCGACCACTGAGGCCGAATACTTAGCTGCAAATGATGCATCTAAGGAAGGTGTTTGGATTAGAAACTTCATTCAAGAGTTGAATGTTGTTCCTTGCATGAAACACCCCATTACTGTGTTTTGTGACAACACTGGGGCGGTTGCTCAAGTAAGAGAACCAAGATCTCACCAACGGACCAAGCACATTATGAGGAAGTATCACCTAATCCGTGATATTATCAAAAGAGGAGATGTGCAAATTGAGAGGGTGACATCAACAGAGAACGTGGCAGATCCACTTACTAAACCCCTTAGTCGAGAAGCTTTCCAAGGTCATCTTCAGAAGATGGGACTTAGAGTAGCTTTAGAATGGCTTTGACGGGCAAGTGGGAGATTGTTAGGAATAGTGCCCTAGAAAGCCGATTGTATATCCGCTTTCTGCTTTTCCTTATTGTAATCACAGACAATCTTTGAATGAAATAACGAATTGAGGCAACACTTCTTTATATGCTCTTGTTTGGTATGCGTTTACTTTATCTGTGCATGTATGAGAACTCCCCTAATCCTGATGACTTTAGGACTCTACCATTTAGGTGAAATGGTTCATGAAACGAGCCCTATATCACATAAGTCATGATTAGTAAAATACTCCAAGCCGATGAGTCCTACAGACAGTGGGAGTGTCAACCTGACTCCTCTAAGGCTTGCTTGTGGGATCACGCCCTTAAGAAGGACCACCTTGTTTCATGGAGGTGCAAAGTGTATAGTTGATACGTGCGTGATACATGAGGGTGCTTACTTTAATAAGTAAGTTCACTGAGGTGCCCCGTGTGAGAAGATTCCTAAATGGGAAAGGAAGTTTCTATTTCAGGAAATGGAAACTTCCAGATTAGGAAATATCTCACTAGTCATTGATGTGATTAATTGATCCTTAAGACTTGAGGTTCCTTGTCACTTTATGAGTTAACTCTGTAGTCTTAGGTACAAGCTTTAAAGGGTGTCGCCTTAGACAACTGATTCAAGGCTTATGCTGGGGCTGCACAAGTGATTCATGAAAGTGAATGAGAATCAAGAAAGGACCTACACTTGCATTTGCAAGGTGATCTCTTATTGTGTAGGTCATTCATATGCCATATGGAGTCCTTGGCCAAGGCAGTAGATCAAGATATCAAGAAAAGGGTTTCTTGGATTGAGATCAAATGGATATGAAATGCACTTAGCTTTAAGACCGGATTATTAGGGTTTTGATTATTCCCTTGCCCTAGATCTTGGTTGAGAGATAGTAAGTAGGAGGATTGTATCTCACATGAATCAATGACTTAAAGGTTCTGTCGAATCCGAACATTCCAATTCAGCTAGGGGTTAAACACCTGTTGCTAGACTATGGTTGTTTAATCTGTGGACTGATTAATTAATTAGTGAATTAATTAATTGGGGTCACTGCTAATTGAATTGAGAACCTAGAGGCTCACACACAACAACTTGGTTACATGAGTTGGGGCTTGAAAATGATTAAACGAGTTAATCGGGCCTAGAGGGTTCCACACGTGTGAAATCACACGTGTGGGTCACGTGACTGGACCCGTGTCATTATGACACGTGTGCCACACGTGAATAATTATTTTGGTGATTAAATAATTAATTTGTTAATTATTTAATAGACTTTAGTTTAATTTTAGTTTGGATATTTTTAGCTCTCTTGAAAGTTGATTTGGATTTGAATTCAAAGTCAAAGTCAAATTATTTGATGATAAAGTAATAGGAGAGAGAGAGAGACCAAGATCCTAGCCCATAAAGGACTAGGAATTTCGGCACTCCCCTCCCTATAAATAGGATAGCTCGAGCTCCTTATGGAGCGAATTGACAATTCTTTTGGTTCATGTGTTGAACACCTTCCTTTCTCCAAGATCAAACAAACCCTAGGTTAAGTTTAAACACTAACTAGAGAACTAGCATGTAATATCCCACATCGGATTGGAGGTGGGCTTGAAGCTGCTTTATAAGCAGTGGATCCCCCTCTCCTTAGTAGACGCGTTTTCCTGGACAGGCACCCCTTAAGTGGTGGTTTAAATTCTGTCGGGAAAAAGTAAAACCGTGAGGCGCTTGGGGTCTACCCTTGGCCAAAGCGGACAATATCGAACGGCGGGTCTTTGGGCTATTGAAAATGGTATCAGAGCCAGGGGCCCGGATTCGGTGTGCCAGCGAGGACGCTGGGCCTCTATGGGGGGGTGGATGTAATATCCCACATCGGATTGGAGGTGGGCTTGAAGCTGCTTTATAAGCAGTGGATCCCCCTCCCCTTAGTAGACGCGTTTTCCTGGACAGGCACCCCTTAAGTGGTGGTTTAAATTCTGTCGGGAAAAAGTAAAACCGTGAGGCGCTTGGGGTCTACCCTTGGCCAAAGCGGACAATATCGAACGGCGGGTCTTTGGGCTGTTACATAGCATCCTTACTAGTTAGATTGTGATCAAGTTGGTGGACTATCTCTAGAGAGCTTCAAGTTAGAAGTTTGAAGATTCGAGCTTTACCAAGGAGAGGGGATCAAGCCGGAGAAGAGCGTTCTTGGGTGGCTTGAAACGCTTCAAGAAAGAATAAAAGAAAAGTAAGTTTTCTATCTCTACGAATTTGGATACACGATTACGAGTCCAAGATCCTTTTTGTTGGGAAAATTTTTTAAATTCCGTTGCTTTCTGATTCGTGTTTTCCAACAAGTGGTATCAGAGCCACCTCGTTAATCGTGTTTCTGATTCGTCTCAATTATACTGAATTTGGTAGAAATTCTTAGGCTTGATGCGATTGAGTATTTGTAATTGTTTTAGAAAGCCTGAATTACGAAACTGTATTTTTTCCTGAAAGTTTCTGAAAATTAGTTTTTGCAAAATTTAATTTTTGAAAACAATTTTAGATTTGAAACTGTATAAACTGTTTTTGGATTTCTTGGATTGGTTTTGCTTTTGAACGAAAACACGAAACAAAACCCGGATTACGACGAACGCGCAAAACCCCGCGCGCGAAAGCGTCGCTCGCGCGGGCTTCGCGCGCCAGCCGCTCTCCTGCCCAGGCGCGCGTATGGGCGACGCCGCCCAGCACCCTCCCGCAACCGCGCGGGAGGCCCTTCCGGGCGCGCCTAGGTGCGCCCGCCCAGGGCGGCCGAGACTGGCCGCCCATCCCCGCCCGCCACTCAGCCGAGAAGGCTGCGCGCAGCGTGCGCACTCGCACGGCCTTGGCCGCGCGCTTTGCGCGCGCGATGTGCGGGACTCTTCCGTGTGCGGGCCCGTTTTCGTGATCCGGCCTTTTCATGTTTCGTGCAATCCAGTCCCAATTTTTATTTTAATTTTAAAATTTTTTATTTTTGAATATTTATTTTAATTTTTGAATAAAACTTAAAATTGGGATTTTTTGAGAAATTGAAACGGTTTATATTTTGGAAAAATACAATTTTGATAAAATTATTAATTTTCAGAAATTAATTGGAATTTTATTTGTTTTTGTTAAATTTGGGATTTATTGAAAACTGTTATAAATAAGACTCGCATCAAGTCGTGTTTTAAGTTATTAAGGCTTGAAACGGGAATTTTAATTTATTGGCTAAATTTAAATTCTCGCAAAGGCATGTTAGGTGATCATGGGTTTAGACTTATGTATGGTTTTAATTTATGCACATGGATGGTTTAAATTGGGGTTGGAGTCCTATAGTTGCGTTTTTCAATTGAGGTTGGAGCCTCACTTATGTGCGTATTGTTATATAATTTATTATGTGGATTTCCATATTACTGTTTTTGAGGCCGGGGTATGCCCTGTGTAATTGTCTAAGACCAATATGAAGATTGAGCCTTATTACTTTATGTCTTTTTCTTTTTATTGTAATTTGAGAGTAGAGATAGGTGGTGAGGTTTTATTTTCATTTTGGAGACAATGCACCCAGTCACGTGACCCACACGTGTGATTTCACACGTGTGGAACCCTCTAGGCCCGATTAACTCGTTTAATCATTTTCAAGCCCCAACTCATGTAACCAAGTTGTTGTGTGTGACCCTCTAGGTTCTCAATTCAATTAGCAGTGACCCCAATTAATTAATTCACTAATTAATTAATCAGTCCACAGATTAAACAACCATAGTCTAGCAACAGGTGTTTAACCCCTAGCTGAATTGGAATGTTCGGATTCGACAGAACCTTTAAGTCATTGATTCATGTGAGATACAATCCTCCTACTTACTATCTCTCAACCAAGATCTAGGGCAAGGGAATAATCAGAACCCTAATAATCCGGTCTTAAAGCTAAGTGTATTTCATATTCATTTGATCTCAATCCAAGAAACCCTTTTCTTGATATCTTGATCTACTGCCTTGGCCAAGGACTCCATATGGCATATGAATGACTTACACAATAAGAGATCACCTTGCAAATGCAAGTGTAGGTCCTTTCTTGATTCTCATTCACTTTCATGAATCACTTGTGCAACCCCAGCATAAGCCTTGAATCAGTTGTCTAAGGCGACACCCTTTAAAGCTTATACCTAAGACTACAGAGTTAACTCATAAAGTGACAAGGAACCTCAAGTCTTAAGGATCAATTAATCACATCAATGACTCGTGAGATATTTCCTAATCTGGAAGTTTCCATTTCCTGAAATAGAAACTTCCTTTCCCATTTGGGAATCTTCTCACACGGGGCACCTCAGTGAACTTATTAAAGTAAGCACCCTCATGTATCACGCACGTATCAACTATACACTTTGCACCTCCATGAAACAAGGTGGTCCTTCTTAAGGGCGTGATCCCACAAGCAAGCCTTAGAGGAGTCAGGTTGACACTCCCACTGTCTGTAGGACTCATCGGCTTGGAGTATTTTACTAATCATGACTTATGTGATATAGGGCTCGTTTCATGAACCATTTCACCTAAATGGTAGAGTCCTAAAGTCATTAGGATTAGGGGAGTTCTCATACATGCACAGATAAAGTAAACGCATACCAAACAAGAGCATATAAAGAAGTGTTGCCTCAATTCGTTATTTCATTCAAAGATTGTCTGTGATTACAATAAGAAAAAGCACAAAGCGGATATACAATCGGCTTTCTAGGGCACTATTCCTAACAACTGAGCCTTCTTCAAAAAGGCAGTCGGGCAGATAATCAAACTGGGAATGGCGCCTCCTTCGGCTTGTATGGATGATCGCTTACGGATGGATTTAGACGGGAATCTAGAGCCAATTGTCAGGATCGGGGACCCAACAGACAACTTGATCTAGCCGGAATACAGCGATCTAGTTGTAATGCTCCAGGATGAATTCATGGCCGCTCGTCCGGTTGAGCCCGAGCCCATGGAGACTAATGGCGGCCAACCCAGTGCGCCATCTATCGAGGGTCAAGCCAGCATGCCTGTATTAGAAGACCAGAGCTCCACTCAAGATGCCCCCTTTGGGCCTGCTGATCCTCGTGTCTTTGCGCCTGTCCCTTTGTCCGTTGCGCCCCCTGCTCCTCAGATTTAAACTTCCAACATTGAGGTGGTGGATTTGGAGGGAGATTCCAACCCCAGCGCTCAGAACTCCGCGCCTACAGCTTCCGCTTCCGGGGACCTGCCTGCGTGAGGCTGTTTTTCACTTATACCCTCCATTAATCTGTAATCCTTCCATGCTTCCCTTATTTTGCAATGCAATTTTCTTTCTTGTACTTGTAATTTTCTTTTCAACTTAATGGAATTTCAATGTTTTCCCCTCTGTGTTGGAATGTTTTGAATGCTTGTTGTTGATTTCACTTTGATGCTTGAAGTCTTGTGATGTGTGAAAGCATGGGCGCGAGGGTGTGTCATATGAGGGGTACCCTGGCCACGTTCTGCATAAGGCTCAGGCTTGAACTAAGAAATCCGCCAGGGGTTTTGCTAAGTGTTGGGCTTCGCTAAATGTTTGTCCTTGATGAAAATTAATCTAAGTGTTGAATAACAACAAACGTAGCTATGGTGTGAACTTGAACTCAGAAATCAACAAGAGGATTTGCTAAGTGTCCACCGTTTATGAGCGTACAAATTTTTAATCAGGTAACAATCTTTTAAGAGGTCTACGAGTGCGAACCAGAATAATTGTTATTCAGTTGGTGTAATTGAACATGTATCACCCTCGATTTTGACTCGTTTGTTTAAGAAGGGTACAAGTATCTAAGGCCATCAAGCAGATTAGTGTGGAGCACTCTCAACACACTGTTAGCGTTGATATACAGAAGGGGTATGCTCATTTAAGAGAGACCCGCGTGAGAGTAGATATCAAGCCGTTCGACGTGGGGTACCCTCTACACGGAGTAGGCGTTGACGTGACTGCAATACAAATTACCCTAAGTTGAATCAAGAAAATAACAAACAATGCATGAAAGTACTTACTGATGTATTTGTATTTTTGTCAAAAGAAGATACAGTGTGCCCCGAGCTGGGAATTACAAGATTTGCCTTTAGACAAAGAATCTTCTCAGATTGCAGGCATTCCATGGGCGAGGGAGACGCTCGCCTTGCAAAGTTTCCAGCAGGTAGGTGTTGTTAGCTCGTACCTGGATGACTTTGAAGGGGCCTTCCCAGTTGGGGTCTAACTTACCCACATGTTTAGACACTTCAACTTTCTTGAGGACCAAGTCTCCCAACTGGAAGGTCCTCTCTTTGACACGCTTATTGTATTGATGGGCCACTAATGCCTTGTACTTGTGCATCCGGGCCCAAGCAGTGTTTCTCTTCTCATCCAACAAGTCTAGTTCAAGCGCTCGGTTAATTTCGTTGGCCGTGGGCTCGAAATATGCAACGCGTGCGGACTCTTGGGAGATTTTCGCAGGTATCATGGCCTCGGAGCCATAGACGAGGGAGTAGGGGGTCTCCCCTGTCGCCGCTCGTGGGGTGGTACGATACGCCCAGAGGTCTCCCTGAAGCTCTTCAACCCATTCGCCCCTTTTACTCTGGAGCATCGTTTTTAGATGATGGGGTATGGTCCTAATCGTGACTTCAGTTTGACCGTTGGCCTGGGGGTGGCCTACGAAAGTGAAGCGTTGCTCAATGCCAAGCTCGGAACACCACTCTCGAGTGTCAGCGGTGATGAATTGAGAGCCATTGTCTGATATTAGCACCCTCGGGATGCCATACCTGCAAATGATGTTTTTTCAAATGAAGTCTCTTACCACTTTGAACGTTATTTTCGCGACCGCTTTAGCCTCTGCCCACTTGGTGAAGTAATCCACAGCGAGGATCACAAATTTTCTCTATACAGTCGCCATTGGGAGGGGTCCTACTATATCGATACCCCGCTGGTCAAAGGGCCAGGAAATATCGATGGGAGTCATTTGTGCCGCTGGCAGTTGAGGAACATTGGAGTAAAATTGGCACTTGGGGCATTTATTGGAGTAATTGATGACATCCTACAACACCGAGGGCCAATAGAATCCCCTCTTCAATACCTTTTTGGCTAGAATACGACCACCAGGATGATTTCCATAACTCCTACTGTTCACGTCTTCCAGTACTTCCTTAGCTTGCGAGGGTCTCAGGCACCTTAACGGAGGACCTTGAAATGACCGCTTGAAGAGCCTGCCCTCATTATCAGGTGAAAAACGAGGGACTTTACTCCTAACTTTCCATGCTTCCACCTTGTCGCTCGGGCAGATCCTCTCTCTTAGGAATCTGATGATGTCATCAAGCCAACAAGGCTCGGAAGGATCAATAATACTTACTTCACCCGAGGGTTTCCCCTCGAATATCAATGGTTCCTCTATCCTAAGGAGCGTGACTGAGCGTTCACAGGACCCTTCCAGAGCAGATGCAAATTTGGAGAGGGCATCAACGCGCTCGTTCTCCGCTCGTGGAACCTACAGTAGGTAAAATTCCATGAACCTCGAAATTATCTCTTTAGCCTTCGCTAGGTACTGCACCATGGTGGTTTCTCGAGCCTCATAAGTTCCATCAATCTGACTTGCGATTAGCTGAGAATCAACGTAGGTAGTGATCCGGAAGGCTCCATTCTGGAGTGTAATCCTGAGCCCTTGGATGAGAGCCTCATACTCAGCTTCGTTGTTGGTGACTTGGAAGGCTAGCTTGATTGCATAATCAATCTTAATCCTTTGGGGATCTCTGAGGGTCACCCCCGCCCCTCCCCCTTATGAGGTCAAGGAACCATCTGTGTGCAAGAGCCAAAGACCTTCATCCCACGAGGGTAAGGGCTCTAGGCCGAAATGTTCGACCGAGCCTGAATAGCAGTACGAGGCTCGAAGCTGATGTCAAATTGACTAAGTTCGATTGACCATTTTATTAACCTGCCAGAGACGTCTGGCTTCGAGAGAACCTTCTTGAGCTGTTGATCCGTGAGCACCGTGATGGAATGAGCCGGGAAATATGGCCTCAACCTCCTTGAAGCATTCACAAGGGCGAAGGCGAACTTTTCTATCTCCATCTATCGCTTCTTGGCGCCCTACAGAGTCTTGCTTAGGTAATATACTGGCAGATGCTTACGCTCGCGTACTGCTACAAGGGCAGCGCTCATGGCTTCCAAGGAGACAGAGAGGTAAATGAACAAGTTTTCTCCTGGATTTGGCTTTGTCAGCAAGGGTGCGCACGAGAGGTATTGCTTCATGTCTTGTAAAGCTTTCTCACATTCTTCGCTCCAGGCAAAATTCCGAGCGTTACGCAGGATTTTGAAGAACGACAAATTTCTATCAGCTGAGCGGGAAATAAATCTGTTAAGGGAGAAGATTTTGCCTACCAGCACTTGAACCTCTCGGACATTTCAAGGGGAAGGGATATCCAAGACTGCCTTGATTTTTTCCAGATTCGACTCAATGCCTCTTTGATTGACCACGTACCCCAAGAATTTTCCTCCTTGAATGCCAAATGTGCATTTAGAAGGGTTCAACTTCATATCATAGTGGCATAGGATGTTGAAGGCTCGTCGGAGGTCATCCAGGTGTGAATATTGGCGCTCGCTTTTAACGATCATATCGTCCACGTAAACCTCCATGGATTTTCCGATTTTGCGCTCAAACATCCTATTCACAAGGCGTTAATAAGTGGCTCCAGCATTTTTGAGCCCAAACGGCATGACCAGGAAACAATAAACGCCTACATGGACCACAAAGGAGGTTTTTTGGCGATCCTCGGGTGCCATGAAAATCTGATAATACCTCTGAAAAGCATCCATCATGCTCATAAGCTCGCACCTGGCCGTTGAATCTACCAACTGGTCAATCCTACGCAAAGGGTAAGGATCTTTGGGACATGCCTTGTTGAGATCTGTGAAATCTTTGCACATGCGCCACTTGTTAGCGCTCTTGGGCACGAGGACCACGTTGCAGAGCCATTCAGGATATAAAATTTCTTCAATATACTGAGCCTCGAGGAGCTTGTTGACCTCCTCCTCAATTACCTGTCTCCGAAATACATGAACGTCCCTCTTCTTCTGCTTGACCGGTTTGAATGCAGGGTCAACATTGAGCCGGTGGACTATGACGCTCGGATCTATTCAAGTAAAGACATCCAAGTTCTCTCGCAAGAAATCGATCATCATGATCTGAGCTGGACCGTCGAGATTCGAGCCAATCTGGGTAGTCTTATCCGGATTTCTAGGTTCCAACTCCATGGTCAGAAAATTTTCGGTGGGCTCAATTAGCACCTCCGGCCTCGGGGTTTCGAGCGCCCGTTTTTTCCTTGTGGGTCTGCAATCAGCTTTCTTTGAGGGTTCCTGGATGTCGCTCTCGGAGGAGGACCCCTCGACGGCTCCTGACGGTCCATCTTCACCGTCTTTGGTCCCTCCCGGGACCTTTTTCTTGTTCTTCTTTCTGTTCAGCTTGGCCCTCTTACGCTCGGGGCCATTCTCATCCAACTTGGGGAAATCCACAGACTTCTTGGTGGATCCCGTTTGGATTGCCTGCTTGGGCTTATGACTGCGAAGAGACAAGATGTAACATTCTCAAGCCTCCTTGACGTTGCAAAGTACCACACCAGCACCCTCGAGGGTGAGAAACTTGACTTTCTGATGGTAAGTTGAAATCACAGCCTTGAAGTCCACGAGGGTTGGGCATCCGATGATAATATTGTACGGGAGATCCACTTCGACCACTGCGTAAAGAAAGCTCAAAGTCTTTCACTGTGGGGCACGACTAAAAGAGGTGACCCAGCAAATTTGTCCTCGAGGGACGATCTCAGAACCCCCAAAGACAACGAGGGCTGTCCTGAGGGGTTCGAGGGAAATGTTTGTTATATTCATCTTTTGAAACGTTGAGTAAGGGAGAACATTCACAGAACTTCCACTATCAGTTAAGACCCTCTTTACAACGTGATTGTGAACATCTAAGCTAACCACTATTGGGCAGTCAGAGATTTCACTGACCCCATGGGGTGTTACAATGTCCTCTAGGTCTTTTTCAGTGAATCCTACAATCTCATTTTTTTTCGAGCGCGAGGATTCTTGCAAGGAATACACCTGTTTGGGCCTTGAGGATCTCTGATCATAACTTCGGACGTGTCGACGGCGAGAGGCGTTAGAGTCACCCCCTGAGGGCCCGCCAACGATCATGTTGAGTGCGAATGGCTTCACCCCCGAGCCCTGGTGCGCTCAGCACAGTGCTCGTCGTACCTCTCGAGCATCCTCACAAACTCCTTCAGATGCCCCCCGACAATGAGCCTTTGAATTTCGCTCTCAAGTTGACGGCATTCATTTGTGCCATGCCCTTTCTGCTTGTGGAAGGCACAGTATTTCCCCTAGCGTTTTTGGGCTTCGATTTCCCTCATCTTTGGCGGCCTCTTGAACAGCTTCTTGTCCGTCTTGGAATAGACTTCTGCAATATGTCTATTAAGGGGAATCCGCTCGAACCTTTGAGGGGGTGCGGAGCTTCTCCGAGCGGGAGTAGGGCTGCGGCGGCGGTTCCTGTTGGATTCTCCCTTGTCCTCCAAGCCCTTGTCTGTGCGAGGGGCATTACAAAGCTTTTGGGCCCTCGCGATATACATGTCCTCGAGGGTAAAGAAAGAGTCAGCTATATCTCTGATTTCCATCAGGGAGCGGGGTTTTTTCTTGGCTACCACCTCCACAAACTCTTTGCTGACATAGTGCTTCATGTTGATGGCCCCAAAGAGCACATGCCTCAGGAAGTCCATTTAGGGCTTCTCTACCAGCAGGATCTCCTTGCTGAACCTGCCTATAAAGGACCTGAGAGTCTCGTTTGGTCCTTGCACCAGGCTGTAGAGAGCCGTGGCCGCGGGCGCTGGTGCTTTCAAAGAATTAAAGTGATTCATGAAGGCCTCAGTCAAATCTTCATACCCTCGAATGGAGCGAGGGGGACAGCTTCTTGTACTATTCTTGTGCCATTCCTACGAGGGAAGTGACAAAGACCTTCGTCCAGTAATGATTGGAATGCTCGTACAGGTGCATCAGGTGCACGAAGTGATCCAGGTTCTCGACTGGATCGGTGGTTCTGTCGTAGTGATTGATGGACGTGGGGATTTTTCCCATCCCCGCGCGGGCCATCAAAACTTCAACAATGAGGGGCGAACCGCCTGTCAAAGGCCTATGGTTCCCGCCCTCGCGGATATGCTCTTCATAATCCTCCTCCCTCCAGCGGCGAGGGACTTGGTTAAGTGGGAGGCGCGCGTCTCTGGCCTTGGACCTCTCGTCCCCAGCGAGGGGGATTTGAGACCGCGCTCGAGAGAGCTGCTCCACCATTTGCTGCAGACTATGTAACTGGTTTTGCACGGCGTCCAAACAAGGGTCGACCCTCTCTCTTTTGCTTGTTCCCCTGGAGGCCCTTGATTAAACCTCTTCTTCCGCGTCTCCCCTCACCGGGGGGGGGGCTTTCTCCTTCTCCAAAGGGTGTTGTTCTTGGTCAGCCCTCGGGGGAGCATCTTTCTCCTGTGCTGGTGGTGGTGGTGGTGGTGGTGGCTGGGCCCTTAACACGTTCTGGGCAGCTGTGAGGGGATGAACTTGGAGTCCTCCTATCAGAGGAGCCATCTGAGCGCCTACTCTCGAGGGGAAATAGGCAGAAGTGAAGTGCCTCCAGGCGTTTTGTGTGGCCTGTACCTTGCAATGAGCGTAGAGTGCCTGGAGTTGCTGTTAAGTCATTTACGGCATTTCCACTCCTTGGATTTCTTTAGGAATGGACACTGGAAGTTGCAAAGTGCCCACCTGGTAAGACCGGATCATGGGTACTATGCCTGGCATCATTCCCGGCATCACGCCGGGCTGTATGTAGGTATATCCAGGCGGCGGCACAGGCATGGAGTATGTAGCTGGGTTGGTGACGGCAGCGGCTGGCATGACCGCCGCGGGGGGTACAACAGAACCTGATCCTCCAGGGAGAGATCCCAACATAGCTTCTTTGTCCCTATTCCCTGCAGGGGGAAGCTCAACATTGATAGGGGGGTTGCTCGTCACAGGGCGGATGTGGTGTTCACGCCTCCTCCTGTGTTTTCCTCGTTCACCGGAGGAAGAGTACCTCTGTTGTCAAAAACCCCAGATCTGGTAGCGGTCACCATGGTTGAAACTGCTGGTGTTACTTTTCCACTAGCTTAAAGAGGAAGAATCTGATGAAGATGAAGATGACGATGATGGTTTCCCACAGATGGCGCCAAAAAATGATGGTGCAGAAACTTTGAAGGGATTTAAACACCAATCACTTTAGAATTTGTGTGTGGAAGGGAAGACCATCACAGGCATTAAGCCTCAGAAACTGGGTTTCCAATGATGTGTGGGTTCTTCCAGCTAGGATAACACCAGAAAATGCAGTGAAAATGGTGAAGTGTATGGAGCTTGGGAAGAAGATGATGCAGAGGAAAAGTGGTGCCCAGTTATGAATACAGTTTATGTGTTTTGAGTATGAAAGTTCAGTTAGAGAATGTGCACATGCATTCCCATATTTATAGGTTGAGGGTGCGGGTGATTTGGTAAATGTAACCATGTGGTCCCAACTCAGTGTCGCCCTAGATACGTGGTAGCATGTGATGGTGTGAGAATGACATCTCTGAAAGATACCTGCGGGTAGGTGGCAACAGTGTGTCAGAAGAATATGTGCGCACTACCACAGTGTGTCAGAGGTGGTTACAAGGTTGTTGATGAGCGTTGAGGCGCTAAGAGTAGCTTGCTCCTTACTCCATTGGATGTGTCCCTGACGGGTGCCTTGTGTTGAGGAGAGAATTGGCCTTGGGGGCTTGTGGACACCTTGCAACAGTGACGGCATGGGCGTCAGCGGCGGCATGAGCGTAAACAGGCTCCTGAGGGACAACCCGAGCGCCAAAGGGCTTAGATAGAGGGTTCTCCCTGGTAACTTTAATCGAGCGTTGGGGACGCTCGGGATAGGTAGGGTGCCTGACCGGGTGAGGTCCCCGAGGAAGAACTGAGCGGTGTAAAGAGGGAGATCTTCACGAGGATAGTGATCATCTCTGTTAGGCCTTCATAAGAGCCCTGAGGGAGATAAGTGGCTGTTAGGAATAGTGCCCTAGAAAGCCGATTCGACGTAATCTGCTTTGGGACTTTTCTTGTATCACAGACAATCTTTGAATAATATACGATTGATCATAGGCAAACACTTCTTTATATGTCAATACGTGTTTTGAGTGTTTCCATTATGTGTGCATGTATGAGAACTCCCCTAATCCTGATGACTTTAGGACTCTACCATTTAGGTGAAATGGTTCATGAAACGAGCCCTATATCACATAAGTCATGATTAGTAAAATACTCCAAGCCGATGAGTCCTACAGACAGTGGGAGTGTCAACCTGACTCCTCTAAGGCTTGCTTATGGGATCACGCCCTTAAGAAGGACCACCTTGTTTCATGGAGGTGCAAAGTGTATAGTTGATGCGTGCGTGATACATGAGGGTACTTACTTTAATAAGTAAGTTCACTGAGGTGCCCCGTGTGAGAACATTCCTAAATGGGAAAGGAAGTTTCTATTTCAGGAAATGGAAACTTCCAGATTAGGAAATATCTCACGAGTCATTGATGTGATTAATTGATCTTTAGACTTGAGGTTCCTTGTCACTTTATGAGTTAACTCTGTAGTCTTAGGTATAAGCTTTAAAGGGTGTCGCCTTAGACAACTGATTCAAGGCTTATGCTGGGGCTGCACAAGTGACTCATGAAAGTGAATGAGAATCAAGATAGGACCTACACTTGCATTTGCAAGGTGATCTCTTATTGTGTAAGTCATTCATATGCCATATGGAGTCCTTGGCCAAGGCAGTAGATCAAGACATCAAGAAAAGGGTTTCTTGGATTGAGATCAAATGGATATGAAATGCACTTAGCTTTAAGACCAGATTATTAGGGTTCTAATTATTCCCTTACCCTAGATCATGGTTGAGAGATAGTAAGTAGGAGGATTGTATCTCACATGAATCAATGACTTAAAGGTTCTGTCGAATCCGAACATTCCAATTCAGCTAGGGGTTAAACACCTGTTGCTAGACTATGGTCGTTTAATCTGTGGACTGATTAATTAATTAGTGAATTAATTAATTAGGGTCACTGCTAATTGAATTGAGAACCTAGAGGGTCACACACAACAACTTGGTTACATGAGTTGAGGCTTGAAAATGATTAAACGAGTTAATCGAGCCTAGAGGGTTCCACACGTGTGAAGCCACACGTGTGGGTCACGTGAGTGACACGTGTCCTTGTGACACATGTCACACACGTGAATTTATATATATATTAAATGATTAATTTAGTTAATTATTTAATAGACTTTGGTTTAATTTTGAATTAAAAAGAAAGTCTAATTTTGGAGAAAATAATCTAGTTAATTAATTATGAATTAATTAATTAGATAAAATAAGTTATTTATTTTATAATAAATAAAGTATAAAATTATCCAAAAATAGTTTGGATATTTTTAGCTCTCTTAAAAGTTGACTTGAATTAGAATTCAAAGTCAAAGTTGGAAAATACTTGATGATCAAGTAATAGGAGAGAGAGGAACCAAATCCTTTCCCAACTAGGATTTGGATCGGCACCCTCTCTCTATAAATAGGGGAGCTCGAGCTCCTTTTTGAGCGAATAGACAATTCTTGGTTCATGTGTTGAACACCTTCCTTTCTCCAAGATTAAATTAAACCCTAGGTTAAGCCTAAACACTAACTAGAGAACTAGCAACCTTACTAGTTAGATTGTGATCAAGTTGGTGGACTTTCTCTAGAGACTTCAAGTTAGAAGTTTGAAGATTCGAGCTTTACCAAGGAGAGGGGATCAAGCCGCGTGAAGAGCGTTCTTGGGTGGCTTGAAACGCTTCAAGAAAGAATAAAAGAAAAGTAAGTTTTCTATCTTTACGAATTTGGTTACACGATTGCGAGTCCAAGATCCTTTTGTTGGGAATTTTTTTTTTAAATTCCGCTGCTTTCTGATTCGTGTTTTCCAACAAGTGGTATCAGAGCCACCTCGTTAATCGTGTTTCTGATTCGTCTCAATTATACTGAATTTGGTAGAAATTCGTAGGCTTGATGCGATTGAGTATTTGTAATTGTTTTAGAAAGCCTGAATTACGAAACTGTATTTTTTCCTGAAAGTTTCTGAAAATTGGTTTTTGTAAAATTTAATTTTGAAAAACAATTTTAGATTTGAAACTGTATAAACTGTTTTTGGATTTCTTGGATTGGTTTTGCTTTTTGAACGAAAAACACGAAACGAAAACCCGGATTGCGACGAACACGCGAAACCCCGCGCGCCGCCGCCCGCCTGTGCTAGGCGTGCGCAAGGGCAACCGCCCAGGCTTGGCCGGGACAGACCGGCCAGCCGCCCAGCCGCCCAGCTCCTCCGGCACGCCTGTGCGGGAGCCTTCCGGGCGCGCCTAGGTGGGCGAGACTGGCCGCCCAACCCCGCCCGCATGCTTGCGGGAAAGCCGCGCCCAGCAGCGCGCGCACTCGCGCGCCGCGTGCGTGCGGCCTTCTCCGCGTACGGGTCCCGTTTTCGCGATCCGGCCTTTTCGTGTTTCGTGCAATCCAGTCCCAATTTTATTTTAATTTTAAAATTTTATTTTTTGAATATTTATTTTAATTTTTGAATAACACTAAGTTAAGTGTTTGGGTAAGAAACTCCATCTAACTGGTTAGATGAAGTTCCTAGCATGAAAACAACTCCTTGATCATATTGTATGATAAAAAGGATGGTTGCTCAAGTAAGAGAACCAAGACCTCACCAAGAGACTGAACACGTGATTACGAATCACTTTATAAGGAAAAGGTGTTTCTTGAGAGATGTGTAAACAAGAGGGTCACATCAGCAGAGAATATAGCAGATCCACTTTGGAAACGCCCAAAGTCAATAGGCTCTCAAAGTGCATCTTGAGAAGATGTGACTTAGAGTACCTAAATGGCTTTTACGGGCAAGTGGGAGATTGTTAGGAATAGTGCCCTAAAAAGCCGATTCGACGTAATCTGCTTTGGGACTTTTCTTGTATCACAGACAATCTTTGAATAATATACGATTGATCATAGGCAAACACTTCTTTATATGCTAATACGTGTTTTGAGTGTTTCCATTATGTGTGCATGTATGAGAACTCCCCTAATCCTGATGACTTTAGGACTCTACCATTTAGGTGAAATGGTTCATGAAACGAGCCCTATATCACATAAGTCATGATTAGTAAAATACTCCAAGCCGATGAGTCCTACAGACAGTGGGAGTGTCAACCTGACTCCTCTAAGGCTTGCTTATGGGATCACGCCCTTAAGAAGGACCACCTTGTTTCATGGAGGTGCAAAGTGTATAGTTGATGCGTGCGTGATACATGAGGGTGCTTACTTTAATAAGTAAGTTCACTGAGGTGCCCCGTGTGAGAACATTCCTAAATGGGAAAGGAAGTTTCTATTTCAGGAAATGGAAACTTCCAGATTAGGAAATATCTCACGAGTCATTTATGTGATTAATTGATCCTTAGACTTGAGGTTCCTTGTCACTTTATGAGTTAACTCTGTAGTCTTAGGTATAAGCTTTAAAGGGTGTCGCCTTAGACAACTGATTCAAGGCTTATGCTGGGGCTGCACAAGTGACTCATGAAAGTGAATGAGAATCAAGATAGGACCTACACTTGCATTTGCAAGGTGATCTCTTATTGTGTAAGTCATTCATATGCCATATGGAGTCCTTGGCCAAGGCAGTAGATCAAGACATCAAGAAAAGGGTTTCTTGGATTGAGATCAAATGGATATGAAATGCACTTAGCTTTAAGACCAGATTATTAGGGTTCTAATTATTCCCTTACCCTAGATCATGGTTGAGAGATAGTAAGTAGGAGGATTGTATCTCACATGAATCAATGACTTAAAGGTTCTGTCGAATCCGAACATTCCAATTCAGCTAGGGGTTAAACACCTGTTGCTAGACTATGGTCGTTTAATCTGTGGACTGATTAATTAATTAGTGAATTAATTAATTAGGGTCACTGCTAATTGAATTGAGAACCTAGAGGGTCACACACAACAACTTGGTTACATGAGTTGAGGCTTGAAAATGATTAAACGAGTTAATCGAGCCTAGAGGGTTCCACACGTGTGAAGCCACACGTGTGGGTCACGTGAGTGACACGTGTCCTTGTGACACGTGTCACACACGTGAATTTATATATATATTAAATGATTAATTTAGTTAATTATTTAATAGACTTTGGTTTAATTTTGAATTAAAAAGAAAGTCTAATTTTGGAGAAAATAATCTAGTTAATTAATTATGAATTAATTAATTAGATAAAATAAGTTATTTATTTTATAATAAATAAAGTATAAAATTATCCAAAAATAGTTTGGATATTTTTAGCTCTCTTAAAAGTTGACTTGAATTAGAATTCAAAGTCAAAGTTGGAAAATACTTGATGATCAAGTAATAGGAGAGAGAGGAACCAAATCCTTTCCCAACTAGGATTTGGATCGACACCCTCTCTCTATAAATAGGGGAGCTCGAGCTCCTTTTTGAGCGAATAGACAATTCTTGGTTCATGTGTTGAACACCTTCCTTTCTCCAAGATTAAATTAAACCCTAGGTTAAGCCTAAACACTAACTAGAGAACTAGCATCCTTACTAGTTAGATTGTGATCAAGTTGGTGGACTTTCTCTAGAGACTTCAAGTTAGAAGTTTGAAGATTCGAGCTTTACCAAGGAGAGGGGATCAAGCCGCGTGAAGAGCGTTCTTGGGTGGCTTGAAACGCTTCAAGAAAGAATAAAAGAAAAGTAAGTTTTCTATCTTTACGAATTTGGTTACACGATTGCGAGTCCAAGATCCTTTTGTTGGGAAATTTTTTTTTAAATTCCGCTGCTTTCTGATTCGTGTTTTCCAACAGTGGCAACCTCACGCTCGGGGAAGAGGGAGAGGTTGGCAGATGGGCCTTAGGAACCAAGGCGGTAGGCATCATGGGCTGGACCTGTTCACGAGCCAGCATTCTTGAGCGTCTAACCCCATGTGGTCCTCGGGATCATCTGAACAATCTTTCTGGATCGTGACACGTGTACGGGTCCGATGCGAGTGTAAATTGGGCCCATCAGGTTTGACGGGTTAAAAAAATATTTTTGTTAACAATTTTAGAATTACAATTTTAATTCAAAAAAATTTAAAGAATATAAAAATTATTCTAGTTTAAAATATATTACAATACTAATGTATAACAATTTTTAAATAGATAAAAAAGATATCATTTATACATAATTAAATAAATAATATAATATTTTCATAATTGTCGTATGGTATAACTTAGTTGTTTATTAAACAAAAATTTATGTAATATAAGTTGAACACAAAAATGAGTTATATATGTTGATAAGGGGAAAATCGGGGAGTCTGATTTAGCGCCAGATGTCATTGCCAGATAAGCAGCCTATGCCTCGTAAGCTTTTCACGACCGAGCCGCTTAGGCGATCATCGACCCACTACTTGACTGAAGACCACAAGTCCTGGTTTGGCGGCGGTCTCCCGCGACCCAGGGTCTCCTTTCACTCCAGAGAAAGGCGCGACCCAGCGAGACCCCGACCCGATCACTATCGGACAACCGCACTTAATGCGGGTACCACCTACGGCTGGTCGCATTAATTGCAGCCGCGCTCAGTACAGTGTCAGGGATCCTGGCAGGAGCAGGCGCATAGTGCTTTGGCTGGAAAAGCACTGTTCCGGCCAGAGGACCAGGACTCTCTCCTCCCAACCGGATCCACACTTTCTGGGAGGTGTACTTGCTCCCGCGAAGTCCATCTTCACCCTATAAAAGCCTCGCCTGGCGACGGCCAAAGGTAAGCTCTTTTTCACGCACAAAAACTCTCAACTCTAGCAATTTCCGACCAAGAGCTTAAGCTGACTTGAGCGTCGGAGTGCCAAAACGGGTCCAACCCCCACTCTTCCCTGTCTTGGCCTCTGAGTTCACGTTTGTTCTACCTTTCCAGTTGGAAGAAGCGCCGGAGTTCTCCACACATTACAAATATCTTGGGTGATTTGGCGTCTTAGTCTGGAACCCCGTGCAGTGCCCAGATTTTGACACGATCATCTTGGCGCCGTCTGTGGGAAACTCTGAACAAAAAAGTCTTTCTTCCTTACCAGCTTAATCCAGCTCTCCACTGACGATGGTCCAAACACGTCACGGGCGACGAGTCTACGGCGAGAATGGTGAAGAGATCTTTCCGGATCTCAACACCTCAGGTGGGAACTTCCCACCCCCCGTAGTGGGGATCGTCGCTACGGATGCCGGCCCTAGTGCTCCTAGCCGTTTGATACTTTCAGAAGCGGATTTGGCGGCTTACGCGGAGAGCTGTCGGGCAGAGGCGTTGGCCGCTGCAAGAGAAAACAGGGAGCCGGTCATGCCGGCTCCCCCAAGAGGAAGCCCTTTGGCTCTGACCCCTCAGAATGTTGCACACCCCACGGTTCAAGGGCCTTCTGCACCAGGGACGTATGCTGTCCATCAGCATGCCCCTCAGCTAAGTATCTGGGGGTATCCGCAGCTCCCCTACGGTCAAAACCCCTATGCGCAACCTCAGACCATATACATTGCTCCGGCCTTGGGAGCCCAGCATCCAGTCCATCTGGGTGCGCACATGGAGGAGGGTTTCGATGACAATGAAAACCCACCCCGCCGACAGGAGCCAGCTAGAAGAAGGAATGGTCAGGCTGAGGAACGCCCCTCGCAACTCTTACGCAATATGAGGGAAACGGATAGGGGCGCGCGCCACGTTGCAGGGACGGCAAGCGAAATGAATAGAGACGTTCCTGTCCCTAGAAATGTGCCTGTTTTCGATCGCCTGGGGGCCAGGGTCCATCCCAACGCCTACCATCAGGCCAATCGGGGACATTGGGTGGGACAGGACGATCTCCGAAATAATCTTCCCCGGAGGCAGAGGCAGCAACAACAGCAGCAGCAACCTTATGTACCCGACCCGGCACCAGGGTCGGAGTATTTTGATCCTCAAGAAGAAGTGTCATCACACTTCCCCCAAGGGCAGGTCTTCAAGGAAAGGGCACCAGCCCACCACCACGGTCACCTCCCCCCACGTCTGGGGAGGATGTACCGCAGCGAAAGGGAGGCAAGGTCCCCCTTTTGCGACGAAATCATCGACGCCAAGGTGGTGGACAAAGTCCCCACCAATCTGCCAATATACCACGGGAGCACCGACCCCGTGAAGCACTGCTCCAAATTCGAAGCACAAGTCAGCCTCTATGGCCACTCCAAACTCATTTGGGCCAAGATTTTCGAAACCACGCTCGAGGGTCCAGCCCAAGACTGGTTTAAGCGGCTAGCTCCCCATAGCATCCGGGATTATGATCATTTGGCCAGAAAGTTCAAAGCTCACTTCTCCTCTATGACGGGGGTCAAGCTCCCGTCCACCTATCTGTATAGTATCACACAGGAAGAAGGTGAAACCTTGAGAAGTTTCTTTTCACGATTCAACGAAGCATTCGTCAAGGTCGAGCACTTGGACATTGACATCCTGACCCAGACCCTACACAAGGCGATCCGCCACACGGAGTGCGCCGATGAAATCATCCTCGAGTCTCCCCAGAATATGGAGGAAATAATGGCCATAGCACGCCGTTTCATGCGGTTGGAAGAGGTCAAGTCCACAACGCGCGCTTTGGGGCGCAAAAGTGATCGACGAACAAACGACCCAGCTCCCGATAGGTTCCTCAGATCCGACCCACCTCGGACGGAGCCTCCAAGGATCTCCAGCAGAATGGAACAAAGGCTCAAGCGGGAAGTGCCCTCAACGAGCGGGGTCAGGAAAGGTTACACACCTTTGGTTTGCCCTATAGAGGAAATTTACGAAGTCATGGATCGAGGACTCCTTAAAAAGCCAAAGCAGCTGAAAGAAACCAAGAAGGCTAAGGAGTCTGGGAAGCGCTGCGCTTACCACATGCAGCCCGGTCATTGGACTTCAGAATGCATCGCTTTAAGGGAGGAGGTAGAGCGATTAATTCAAGGAGGCCACCTCATGGAGTTTGTCAAAAAATTGGACGAGCGGGCCCACCAAATTCTCGACCCAAGGGAGTCGCCTCCGCCCAGGAGGGGACGAAAGCCACCATTGGAGAAGCCTGGAGAGGCTAACCCCCACAACATGCCCACAAACGAAATCTTCATGATTGCGGGTGGCCCCGCGGGAGGAGACTCCAAGACGGCCCGTAAGCGGTCAAGGCGTCAGGCGGGTCGGGAGCTTTATGGGCCCAGAGAAATCATGCAAGTGGAGCAAGGGCAAGAATGGCGCGAGCAAGAAATCTCGTTTAGCGATAAGGACTTCATACCCGTAATGCCACGAGATGGGGGAATGCCTAGTTGCCCGCTGGTCGTTACTTTAGACGTAGCAAATTGCGCTGTTCATAAGACCCTAGTCGACAGTGGTAGCTCCGCTAACATTATCTTCTATTCTACCTTGCAAAAGATGAACATCCATAATTCCCTTGAATATGAGCCTATTAAAACACCATTGACAGGTTTTGGGGGCTCGGAGGTCTATTCTAAAGGAAGAGTCAAGCTTGTTACCTCCATGGGAAAGCTGCCGCAACGGGCCACACAATTATTGGAATACTTGGTGGTGGAAGGCCCCTCTGCTTACAACATCATCGTGGGACGCCCCGCTCTGATCAGCTTCCGAGCGGTGATTTCCACTTACGACCAAACTATCAAGCTGCCGACCCCGCATGGGATAGGGGAGCTCCGTTGCAACATACCGGAATCATGGGAAGGCTACTCCATCTCCATGGAAAAGGTACAACTTCCGAACAAAACTGTCGTTCCTTTAATAGACGTAGGCGATTTCCTAGATGCGGAACTTGCCGACCCAGACGATCCCACCGCCGAGATGTGTTCCAAGCAGATGACCTCCACCATAGCAAGGAAGAAGCGTAAGCTTGATGATGGTAAGATGGAGGCAGTAGGAGCCCTCGTCCCAGTCTCATTGATTCCGGATGACCCAGAGAAAACCACGCACATTGGGGCGAATCTCAAAGGTAAGCAGCAGTGCATGCTCATCCAGTTCCTACGAGATAATGCAGACGTGTTTGCTTGGAAGTCCTCAGACTTGGTCGGCGTCGACCCAAAAATTATCGAACACCATTTGAATGTGGACCCAAGTTTCCGACCCATCAAACAACGGTTGAGGGCCCAGAGTGATGAGCGAAACAAAATAATCGAGCAAGAGGTCAACAAACTGCTGGATGTCGGATACATCACGCCAGCCAAGTACGTGGATTGGCTCTGCAATGTCGTTCTGGTCGCGAAGACAGGAGGGAAGTGGCGAATGTGCAACGACTTCACCGACCTAAACAAGGCCTGTCCCAAGGATCCTTACCCTCTCCCACGCATTGATCAGTTGGTCGATTCGACTGCCGGCTGTGAGCTCCTGAGCATGATGGACGCCTTCCAGGGCTACTATCAGATTTTCATGGCCCAGGAGGACAAGGAGAAGACCGCTTTCATTGTGGTGAAGGGAATCTACTGTTTCGAGGTCATGCCATTCGGATTGAAAAACGCTGGCGCAACCTATCAAAGGCTGGTCAACAAGGTTTTCGCAGACGAGATAGGCAAAACAATGGAGGTCTATGTTGACGACATGATCGTCAAGAGCGAGAGGGCAGAGATGCATTTGGCCGATTTGGGTCGGACTTTCGACCTGCTCCGCAAGTACAGGATGAAGCTGAATCCCGGCAAATGCTCCTTCGGCGTAGAAGGAGGAAAATTCCTTGGTTACATAGTCAGCCAACGAGGAATCGAAGCCAACCCGGAGAAAATCTTAGCTCTCAAGGGCATCAACAGACCCCACAACGTGAGGGACGTCCAGCGTCTCGTCGGTCGAATCATTTCACTAAACAGGTTCATCTCTCGCTCTTCTGAAAAAAATCTCCCGTTCTTTAAGATTTTACGCAATATTAAAAAATTCGAGTGGACTGATGAATGTGATGAAGCCTTTGAAGGGCTCAAAGAATATCTTGCTTCTCCTCCCTTGCTTGCTAAACCTGTAACAGGAGAAACTTTGTACCTTTATTTGGCGGTCACGGAGGAGGCCGTGAGCTCTGTGTTAGTAGCCGTCCGCGAAAGGAAGCACATGCCAGTATATTACGTTAGCAAGATACTCCACGGCACGGAAACGCGCTATATGGAGATCGAAAAATTCGCTCTGGCCCTCGTGCATGCCTCCAGAAAGCTAAGGCCTTACTTCCAATCCCACTCCATCATTGTCCTCACAGACCAAGGCTTGCGCCAAGTCCTGGAAAAACCGGAAGCATCGGGAAGAATCGTGAAATGGGCCATCGAGTTGAGTCAGTTTGATATCAACTACCAGCCCCGAGCTGCATATCAAGCCCAGATCCTCGCAGATTTTATCATTGAAAAGAGCGACCCCCGTAAGGAAACCCCGCGCCTAGCGCTATGGACAATGTCGGTCGATGGCTCCTCAACCTCTCAAGGAGGCGGTGTGGGGATCTCCCTAACCAGCACGGGGAGCGAGACGCTTGATTTCGCCATCTCCCTGGACTTCCCAGCCACCAACAATGAGGCAGAATACGAAGCGCTCATCGTTGGCCTTAAAATCGCAAAGGAGCATGGGGTCGAAAGGATTGCCGTAATGACGGATTCCCAGCTGGTGGCGAGCCAGTTTCAGGGCTCCTACGAAGCGAGTGAGGAAACTATGATCAAGTACCTTGCCAAGGTCAAATCCTTGGCGTCTCAATTCAAAGAATTTACGCTACAGCAAGTCCCCAGGGAAGAGAACACGCGTGCGGACGCGTTGTCAAAATTCGCGAACGGAATGAGAGGCTCCATGGACCAAAACATCACTTACTTGTCAAGCAAGGGGAGAGTGATTGATAGCGAGGCAGAGGTAATATGCTCCATCGACCCCGCAGAACCGTGCTGGGTCGACGAATTTATACTTTACCTCAGAGATGGAGTGTTACCTGCCGACCGAAATGCCGCGAGACGCCTCAAGTACAAGGCCGCAGGTTACTCCCTAGATTCCGAAGGGAGATTATACAAGCGGGCATTCATGGGACCAACCAAGCGGTGCCTACGTCCCTCACAGGCTTTGGACGTCTTGGAAGAGATACACAGCGGGCAGTGTGGAAATCATGCGGGCGGTCGATCCTTGGCCAAGAAAGTTTCCAGAAGTGGGTTCTACTGGCCCACTCTAAACAAGGATGCTAAGGAATACGCCCGTAGGTGTGTTAATTGCCAAAAACACGCCAACATCCCGCATCAGCACCCCGCAGAAATGGTCCCTGTAGATATTTGCTGGCCCTTTGATCAGTGGGGCATTGACATCGTTGGGCCACTGCCACTCGCGACGGGTCAACGGCAATACCTGTTAGTCGCGGTGGAATACTTCTCTAAATGGGTCGAAGCCCAACCCACGGCAAAAATCACGGACAAGGTTATCCAAAATTTCTTATGGCGCAACATCATTTGTAGATTTGGGATCCCCAGGGTCCTCATCTGCGACAACGGAACTCAATTTCAAAGCGCCAGCACTAGGTCCTACTGTACAGATATGGGAATCAGTCAGCGCTTCGCGTCGGTCGGCCATCCCCAGGCGAATGGCCAGGTCGAAGTAATTAATCGGATCATTATTCAGAACCTCCAAACCAGGCTGGAGGCCAAGAAGGGAGCTTGGGTCGACGAACTTGACGGGGTCCTATGGGCGTACCGCACAACTCCTAGAACTGCTACAGGGCTAACCCCCTTCTCAATGGTCTACGGGTCGGAGGCCATGATCCCCGCGGAGCTTCTACATCAGACTGCGAGGGTTTCCAACTACCAGCTCGCCAGAAACGCAGAAGATCGAGCGCATGAGCTTGACACCATTGAAGAAATTCGGCAGAAGGGATTCCAACGCATGCAGCAATATAGAGCCACGGTGGCTCGGAGCTACAACAAAGGGGTCAAGCCCCGCGCTTTTCAAATCGGCGACCTGGTTCTCAAAAAGGTTGAAGTGACGAAACACGTGGGCAAGTTACAACCTAACTGGGAAGGCCCATACCGCATTGCTGAAATAGGGCGCAACAAAGCTTATCACCTAGAGGATATGGAGGGAAACGCCATCCCCAGATCTTGGAATGCGCATAACCTCAAGAAGTTTTATGTTTAAGAGTTTCTCTAAGTTGTAGGTACCATTTTGTACTTTCCCCAGTTCGTCCCCAAATGATGAAAAGTACTTTCAGTCCATTTGAATTGTCTTTTATCTTCAGCTAAATGTTGTAAAGTACTTTCAGTCCATCTGAATTGTCTTTTATCTTCAGCTAAATGTTGTGATGTATCCGTTAATTGAAGTTTACGTGTGCGATCCTAAACATCTTAAAAAGGATGAACAACGCAAACAGAGACCAAGGAAACCTTAAGAAGTCACTCGGGGCGACTCGCGAAGTAAGTTCCCAGCGAGCCAGTGTTGGCTCGCAAGGGCAACCTCTTCCGACCCACGACGAGCACTTTTCAAGTTTCACTTAAGCTTTCGTTCAAAAGATTGCAAAAAAGCCATACTCGCCAACAAGACCAATGTCTTAGAGATAAACAACATTAGAATGAGAAAGTATCAAAAGCAAATAATAAATGCTCGAATTTACAGGAGGAGGTGGGGGTTCAATCCCCGGAATATTACAAAGAAATAGCAGTAATAATGGTACAAATGTCGTTCGCCTTCAAGAGCTGGAAGGAGGAGTTCGAAGATCAGGCTGAGATGCGGGGGGAGTCACTTCAATGGCGGGAGGGAGTGATGCCAGAGGAGGGATCGCTAAAGCAGGACCACCCGTTTTCCCGGTCAAGAGGTCATCATCTTTCGACCCGCTACTTGAGGGAGCATAAGTGGCCAGCAAAGTCTCTTTTGTCCACTCTATATCCACGGGGCCCGGCAAAGATACCGCTCCTGCTTGCTTGTCGAGCTGAGATTCAGCCCATTCCACGGCCCAGCCGTAGGTCACTTTGTTCCAGTCCGGCTCCTCTTCGTCTTCTTCACCATCTGTCGCTTCCTGATTCGCCCTTTCTTCGAATTCAACGCGAGCCATGAACTCTTCCGGCAATGTGTTGGGAACATACCCGTTCGCCGCATTGAGTTTACGAGGGTCGTTAAGAAGGGCATGGGGGATTGGGTGGTGAAGGTGGATCTGCGATAGAGCCCTCATGAAGCCGGTCTCTATGTCTGAAGCCCCCAGGGTGCCCGAGACGGTGCCAAACACCTTGGATTGAAGAAACTCTGCCACGGCGCTATCCTTTATTTGCGGCACTAGTTTCTCGACCGTCCAGAAGGCCGTTTTGGTTCCATCCTTTTGCCCTTCCACAAAGCCATCCCGCCATCCATCCTGTTTGCCCTTGGCATAAGCAGCCTCGGTTTTCGCTTCCGCGGCGTCCAACAAGCTTTGCCGCGTGGCCACACCCGTTCGCAGCTCCTCGTTCGCAGCCCTTAGTTCCTCCAACTCCTTCTCTAGGGCAGACCTCTCCATAAGGGAATCTTTTACCAGCTTGTCCATTTTGTCAAGCTTCACGGTGTACGCCTTCTGGGCATCTTCCAACGCCTGGGATTGCCTCGCCGCCTCGTCTTTCCAGCTCTTCTCCTGCAACACCTCTGCCCTCTCCGCCAGCAGCTTGCGGCGGGCTTCATCGGCCAATTCCAGTCGCATGGCAGACTGGTGCTCCCTCACTATCAACTGGGAAGAGGAAAAGGAGAAAAAGTCAGAAACGAAACAATGAAAAGCATGACCCAAGGGAAAGAATGGCGAAAGGGCCCTTACCGCATTCAAGAGCGCAATCTTGTTATAGGAGAGGGTCGCATTGCTCTCCTTAGCCAACTCCTGGTGGTCGCTTGCGGTTTGTAGGGAGTAATAAATGGCCCCCAGCACATCCTGGTCGACTTCCCCGGTAGCGACCTTCCTCTCCGACCCGTCCTCTTTGCGTTCTGAAACCCCAAAGGGATACTTAGGCCCGGCGAATGTGGGGACGGCGACTATACGTTCGTAGTCCCCCCTCAGCATGGTGAAGCCGGGCGAGGTCCCCGGCCGAAGAGTTGGGGGAGCCCAGCCGCCCGGTGGCCGGAAAGGAGGATCACCCCGCCTAACAGGTTTCTTGGGGGCCCTGTCCTCCGCCTCATCCTTTTCCTTCCTCTTTAGGGTACGCCGACCCCTGGGCACTTCCGGAGGAAACGACCCGGAGTTGGTCTCTGAGTTCGTATCCGGTCGCCCGGCAGAAATGACCACCTTCCCCTTTGGTTTTGAAGGGACAGCGCCTTGATCTACCGGAGGTGGAGCCGGGGCATCGTTTGCCGGAGGGATCCAAGCGGCTCCTTGCGCATCCGCTTCCCCCCCATCCGTAGGAACATGGGCGTCAGCCCACCTTTGCCCGGCTGCCCGCTCCACGGCCGCAATCCGACCCAGGGAATCTGCCTCCGTGAGGCCCTCTTCTCGCGCTATCTCTTGGACAGAAGGAAGCGGGCCAGGCACTCCTTCCTCAGCAATTTTCTTGGCCCTCTCGGCTTGTTTCTTCTTCAACAGGCGATCCACGGCTCTGGCTCGTCCGGCTACCATTATCGACCCTGCACATGGGGAAAAAATAAAGTTCAGCGGACAGAGTTAGAAATCAGTGCGGTAAAGAAAAGATGAAGTCAGGGAAGGGAACGTGCTTGGCCTAAGGGTATTGAGGGTGTAGTTACCCATTCTGAAATCAATGTGTCTCCGTGTCCCCGGAGCCAACCCCAGGTTAATCAGCAGATGGGTGTTCGTGAAGATCCCTGTGTCCAGGGGATGCACCCCCCTCAGTGCAGCTAACAAGGTGTTGGGCCAGCGCACCGGACCCCTCTCCAACCTTACCTGGGCCACGTCGTTCCAGGAGGTATGTTCTAGGCCGTTCCACCCGTCTGTATATCTCAGGAAGGCAAACTTCTTTTTCCAATCCACGCCATGAGAGGACTTCTCGGTGTCAAAAATCTTATTCCCCGACCGAGATTGCAATTTCACAAACCCCCTCCTGTTGGGGGAAGCAGCTGAGTCGACGGAAGCTACGAATAGTTCCGCAAAATGCTCCACGCATTCAACCTGTCCCAAGATCTTCATCAAGGACCTGAACGCTGTTACCATCGCATGACCGTTTGGGAGCAGTTGAATGGGGCTGATCTGGAGATGATTAAATAGAGCCACCTGGAAAGGGGAGAGAGGGAGTCGGAATCCATACTCAATGGCCTGCAGGGACATGGCGATACACCCTTCAGGGGGGGCTCCCATGTGTTCATCCTTGTTGGGAGTAAAAACTTCGGAACGGTCGTCCAAATCCCTCCAGCCGGTCAGTCTCTTCAGGGCGGTGGTCCTCTCCGACCCATACACCTCGGCCCTAAACTCGTAATAGTGTTTCGGGCATTTTTGCTGCCCTTTCCTTTTCGTTTTCCCCTTCTGGGGCCCCCGTTCAACATCCGAAGCTGCGCCACCGCGACCTTCTTCCTCCAACGACATCTCCTCAATCTCTGCGGCCGTATCCTCTACAAATTCGTTGTTTACTTTGCCTCGCATTCTACCACCGCTTAAGGGGACGGATTCAGCTTCCATGGAACTTTCACTGTCGGCCGGTTCCCTCAAAACCGATCCGGTGGCTTCCTCCGCTGGGTTCCTGAAATACATCGTCACAGTGGGATCCTCCCACCTGGCTCTCCCTGGAGCCTTAACCCCTATGCATTCTAGGGACACCTCAGAGTCCGACGGAATGTCCCGCGGACCGTAGCTTCTCACTTGCTCACTTGGGGGTTGGCTCTCGACAGGCCCGGAGACGTTCCTCTTGGGAGCCATTTCTAGGATGTGAGGGAGAAAGGAAGAGGGGAGAGATCTGGGATTGAAAAGCGTACCTCGAGAATGTGCTTGCGAATTCTCCCGGAGTGCGTTTTGACAGAGTCTGGTGGAAGGCAAGAGTCACTTCAAATCTAGGGTTTGCTCTTGTGAAAGGCGTGGAACGGAGAAAAACCGCCTAAGTCCCCAATTTATAGCAACGTTTCAACTAGGCGTGATTATCCCTTCCCACGTGGCCATAAATTAGTATACTGGGGAAGAACGTGTCCCCTTACCCCCAAAACGGCCGCCTGCAACCGAACCTCACAACCCGTGCAAGTCCCTCAAATTTCAAAAGTGTAATCATGACTCTGACAAAGGGAGTTTCCAGAGTTCCCCGCCCAGTGGGGCACAGCTAGTATGCGCGCATGAGGCCACGCCTCATGTCTTGGGTCGAAATATATCTGGGGTCGAAGGAGGTTGGCTCGTCGAATCCTGGCTCGGACAGTTTTCCCAACGATCCAGATCTCCACAAGATCATCGCGACCCAGGCCTCCCCCATTTTACCCCAGCCGAAAAGCCTTCCTTGAGATCAGACACCACTCTTTTAATGGTGCCCGATCTGGGGGGGCAGATGATAAGGGGAAAATCGGGGAGTCTGATTTAGCGCCAGATGTCATTGCCAGATAAGCAGCCTATGCCTCGTAAGCTTTTCACGACCGAGCCGCTTAGGCGATCATCGACCCACTACTTGACTGAAGACCACAAGTCCTGGTTTGGCGGCGGTCTCCCGCGACCCAGCGTCTCCTTTCACTCCAGAGAAAGGCGCGACCCAGCGAGACCCCGACCCGATCACTATCGGACAACCGCACTTAATGCGGGTACCACCTACGGCTGGTCGCATTAATTGCAGCCGCGCTCAGTACAGTGTCAGGGATCCTGGCAGGAGCAGGCGCACAGTGCTTTGGCTGGAAAAGCACTGTTCCGGCCAGAGGACCAGGACTCTCTCCTCCCAACCGGATCCACACTTTCTGGGAGGTGTACTTGCTCCCGCGAAGTCCATCTTCACCCTATAAAAGCCTCGCCTGGCGACGGCCAAAGGTAAGCTCTTTTTCACGCACAAAAACTCTCAACTCTAGCAATTTCCGACCAAGAGCTTAAGCTGACTTGAGCGTCGGAGTGCCAAAACGGGTCCAACCCCCACTCTTCCCCGTCTTGGCCTCTGAGTTCACGTTTGTTCTACCTTTCCAGTTGGAAGAAGCGCCGGAGTTCTTCACACATTACAAATATCTTGGGTGATTTGGCGTCTTAGTCTGGAACCCCGTGCAGTGCCCAGATTTTGACACGATCATATGTAATTTATACTAGTAATTCGTGCAAAAACATAATAAAATATTATTATTTAAATAAATATTAAATAAATATTTTTATATTAATACTTATTTTGTAATTATTTTTAATATAATTATAAATTTAAAATATAATACAAAATAAAAATTAAAAATATGAGAAAAATAAGAAAAATATATAATAAAATAATAATATATATAAATATATTAAAATTAATTTTTATAATAAAATTAATTTTTATAATAAAAATGAGAGTAAGGTGAAGTGAGAAAACAGAAGTTAAAGAAATAAGTACAAAATATGACGTTAAGAGTGTTATAGAAAAAATAGAAAAAGAAAATAATTTTAGAGTTCAAGAGATTAAAGCGGTTACTCTAAGGGTCTTTCACTTAATAATAGTAATTATGCACACTCGATGCGTATGCTTTAAAAAAAATATTATTATTAAAATATATTAAAATTAAATTTTTTATATTAATAAAAATTAAATAATTCTTAAATAGAAAATGCTAAAATCATATCAATCAAAATAATAAGAAAAAAATATATATATATGAGATAAAAAGATAAAAAAAATATGATGAAGATTAACCTGATGTGAGAGAAATGGGAGTTAAGAGATAGAGAAAAAGGGAGTTAAGAGATAACATAGAATAAATTAAAAGAATTTTTTTTTTAAAGTTAGTGGCAGAGAATAAATTAAAAGAAAAAAAAAATGAGGGACAGAAAAGAAAAGAGTCAAAGAGTCAAAGACACCAAAACCGTTTCTATCTACCTCTGACGCTTAATATAATAGTATAGATAATAGTGTAGATAAAGTACATATAATAATTGTCTTATGTGTTATATATTTAAATTACAATATTTATCTATACTATATAAAAAAAAGAAGCGGTGTTTTCTCTCACAAACGACGGTTTGTGACACCAAAACACCAATTTTTTGTATTGCCTATTATACCCTTAAATTATATTAACTAAAATACATATGATTTAAGGGTTTTTTTGGGAATTTTACTATGAGAAGTTTTTTACACGATCAAAAACTCCCTCAACTTCTTTCCATTATTTTCTCAACTTCTTCCCTTAACTTCTTTCATTCTAAAATTTAGATTCAAATATAATTCTGACAAAAGTATCAGAATACTTGAACAACAATCTTTTCCGACTCACATTTGGAGTAATTGTTCTTCTAACCTTTTTTTTTTTTTTTTTCAGACTTCTGAAAGTTATATATTATACAATGTGCAGTGACATTATGAAGAGGTAAACAAAGGGATAATTTAAAGTTTCCGAGTTTTCTTGGTTCGATATTCTTCTTTCAATTTGATCGGTAAATGATTGTTTACAAACAAGCCCACACATTAATCCCGACTCTTAGATTTCTTTTAGAATGTTTGTGGCTATCAATTGAAGTGGGTTTTTTTTGTGGATCAAATTGTTAATACACCCATATGACCAAGTGAAGAGAACATCATAAGAAAATTGGACACTATAGGTGACTTCACCTTTCGACCTGGAAAGAGATTCGGGAAAGGCAGGAGGTACAGTCGTCTACGGCCAATCTATGGAGAGACTTTTCAAAGGTTAAAACACTTGCATTTGAGATTCTTGCTATTGCGCATGCGTTAATTTTGTAAATATTTTTTTTTATCTTTTTCTTCTATCGAGTTTACAAAATTATTTATTTTTCTCTATTTTTCCATTTAAGACAACATGTTACTTATTTTAAATTTAATTTGTTTATTGACAATTATCCATAGTTTAGAACCGCAAAGAAAAATATTTTCACGATTTAAAACTTCTTTTTATCGTTATTCATATTTAAGAAAACATCATTTTTTCTCCAACTAATAACTTCCCTTTTGTTTTTCTATTATCCAATTCTTAGGGTACATACCTAGGCTGCAATCTTCACACCACAAAGAGGAACAATTGCTTGGGATTCTATCCATTTTATTGATAATGTGGACTATTCCAATTTTTTTTGAATTAGTTATAACTCAAATTCTTCTGGTACGTATTTATAGAAGAGAGTTGCTTTCTTTTTCCTTTTTCTTTATTTATTAGTTTAATTGTTTTCTTCTTCCTTTTCTTTATTTATTAGTTTAATTTGTATTTTGCAGTTCAAGTCTTTGTGAATTTTGTTATCCAAATGCATGTTACAGTAGAAGTATTTACGGCATGATTGGTATGATGGAATGGAGTAGGAATGGAATGGGCATTACCGCGTCCATTCCTAAACCCATGATTGGTACCGAAACATGATTAGGAATGCTCATTCCCGCGGTAATGCTCATTCCCACAAGCGTGAGATTACCCATTCCTTTGGTCCCCCATGGTATTAGTCATTCCCAATATTTAAAATTTATTATTATTTTTATATTTTCGTCACATATTTGTTAAATGCATATTATATTTATTATTTTCATAAATAAAAATTAAATACTATTAATCACATTGAAAATTTAATAAATTAAATCAAATATATGTAAATATAAATATATTATGCATTTAAAAAACATGTTCAAAATATTATTTTATTTATAAAATTTTATAAATTCAAATATTTTATAAAGAACGAATTTTGACATTTATTTTAAAATTTATTTTTAAATGTCAAGAAATATATTAAATATAATAGATAATTATACATAATCTATGCATGAATAGAGAAATAGTATATATATATATATATATATATATATATATATATATATATATATATATGTCACAAACTCACTCTCACACTCACACATATATATATATTACATATAATAAATGTCATATATATAACACATTCGATATAAAATAGTAATAATATATTTATATATGAAATAAGTATATAGTTATTCAAAATAAAAAATTTAAAATATATATTTAATATAAAAATATTTTTAATTATATTATTATTATTATTATTATTATTATTAATGAAATAAGTTTAAAATTTTTATTTCATTCCCAACTTTATTACTTGGCGTACCAATCATAACAATGTCATAATAAAGTCATTCCATTCATTTGTTCATTCCATTACAATGTTCATTCCTTTCATGTCTCATTCCATTCATGCATACCAATCATGCCGTAATATGTTCAATATTGTAAA
Organism: Lantana camara; assembly: GCA_037501455.1. Taxonomy (NCBI): domain Eukaryota; kingdom Viridiplantae; phylum Streptophyta; class Magnoliopsida; order Lamiales; family Verbenaceae; genus Lantana; species Lantana camara. The sequence goes on along the minus strand of CM074855.1, from coordinate 18,201,249 downwards.
TTTTAATACTTCTATTTGCAAGAGAGATATTATTGTGATTTTTATTTTGATTTTTTTTCCATGTAGATTTTGTCAGGTATGCAGCATCAAGTTTTTTATGCGCGCAGGGACGGCGTGCTGTGGTGACTAGTGTATAAAATATAAATATATCTATACTCTATAAAAAAGGAAATGGTGTTTTCTCTCACAAATGACGGTTTGTAACACGAAAACACCAATTTTTCTGTTTACCTATTATACCCCCAGAATATGAAAAATATTAAGGATTAATTTGAAAATACACCTAATTTTAATTTATGTTTTTTAACATTATCCATTAAAACTTCTCCTCCGAACGTGGGACTCAATCACTCAAACCACTTCTTTTTCTCTTCCGTTCTTTCTTTTCTTTTCTTGCCATTTTATTAATGGACATTTCTTTCGGACTCAAATCACTTTTATTCTCTTCATACTTTTCCATTAACTGATTTCCATTTTATTTATGGAGATTTATTTTCAACTTAAATCACTTTTATTTCTCTTCATACTTTTCTATTCTATGATAAAAGAATAGTTCAACGGGTCTCTTTTGAATCTCCTTCTCTAATACTTAATGAGCTCAGTCACTTTTTTTCTCTCAGATTATTTCTTTGCAACTTTTCTCTTATTTCTTTGAAATTTTTCTTGATGGAGAGAAATTTCTTTTTCTCTCCAATTAATTGTTTGCCGTTTTTCTTGATGGAGATTTCCTTTGAAAGTTTTCTATTTTTCATAAAAGATTACCAATATATGTCATGTACATCTCTCTGATACTAGAGTCTTGGTATCGTTTTTTTTAAATAAAAAATACCAATATATCTCCTGTAAATCTTTCTGATACTAGCGCCTGCCGCCTCGGCATTGTTTATGTGTGGTATTAATACATAAAAATTCATATACAATTTATGTGAGGTATTACTGTATAAAAACTCATAAATTTGTTTAGTCCGTATTCTATCTCGCTCTTTTTTGGTTTACCTTTATTTCTGTAACTTCTTTGGTTACTTATTTAGAATTTTGCAAATGTACCTAACAATGACACTATTTTTCATGAATTTTTTAGATATTTATTTTTATGTTTTAGAAAATAAGTTTGAACGCAGAGACGACGTGCTAGCGGTGACTAGTTTATACATATAGTGGGCGGATTGTGATTTAGACGTGCAGTTCTGAATTATTATTAGATTCACTATCCAATCCAAAAATGACATATTGCAATATTTTTTTAATTGCGGTTATTTTTTAATGAATGTTAACAGAAAATTTTTGGATGGTTTGATCTGATTTTATTAGATGGATTAATCATGCGGGTTTACGTACACCTCTACCAACGTAGCATAAAATATCAGAATTTATTGTTGTGTGGACATTAGACATATCAAATGGGTTTATGGGTCTACTTATAAGGGTTGACCAAGTGGTTTGAGAGTTCTTTCTCGAAAGCAATGATCGGTTCGAATCCCTTTGATCACTTGGGGGATGTGTGTTTAAAAAAAAAAAAAAAATTGGGTTTATGGTTTTATTTTAAAAAAAACACATATATGTGCAGTTTTTACATACGTTTTCCAACAAAAAATTGATCCGTTAATGTCGAGTTAGGTCAGACAACTCTGATTGTGAAAATGTAATTTTTTTTGTATTAATAATATATAGTGATATTTTCATATGCTTAAACACGACAGATGTAATTAATCTACTATAGAATCAAACTAATATATAATATAAAGTTGAACCACCAACTAATCTAATTAATATAGATTTGAACTGTTGCAGACTTGCATATGGTGGTACTCTTCTCTTGTTAATACATTATAATAATGTTAGATCCTATCATGCACGGATACAAAAATGATGATAAAGATACGATAAGATACGGTATTTTTTCTTGAATTTTTCATATGAGGGGTGTCCGACACGACACAACACAGCAAAATAATATTTTTAGAAATGTTCATGCATCATAGGTTAGATCAAAGGAAAGAAAGAAAAATAATAATAAATAGATAGATGGAATTATCTAACTTAAGAGATAATATTTCTTAACATCTGGATTGTAATATTTTTTACAACTATTAAAACAAACTATTTTGATTTGCAAATCGTCATTTAATCTTTTCATTTGTGACATACCACCATATAAACTCATTTTTTTTGTAGGGTTGCCTTAAAAATAGCTTACGCGTATGCATTATATACATATCACGTGTTTTGTTTTTTAACCAAAATTCTAAAAAAGTAATTTAAACGATGGCATATCATAAATACAAATATTAGATTATCGGGTTGGAAGTCGAGGAATCTTAACTTGGCGGGACGGTTGACCCTTATCCACTCGGTGACGAGTTCGATCCCGATCTATCACATGCATATCACCTGATTCCTGAACAACATTTGCGAGAAGTTGGATCGCTTAAAACGGTCGTTCTTGTGGGGTTCTGACATTACGAAGAGGGATACTCATCTCGTGGGCTGCGCGAAAGTGATTAAACGCAAGGAAGAAGGCGGTCTGGGCTTCAAAGAGACTCGTAGGATGAACATGGCCATTCTCGCCAAGACCGGTTGGCGGATGGCGCGAGAAGAGGATACAGTTTGGGGGAATATCTTTCGCGATAAATATCTTAAGGGCGAGGATATCCTAGAGCATCAGCCGAAAGTTACGGATTCGAGGACCTGGAAAGGTATTTGCAGGAGTATTCGGGCTCTCGAGCCGCTGTGTCGCTGTCGAGTTGGGAGAGGTGAATATATTTGGCTTTGGGACGATAGATGGCTATCCAAAGAAACTCTTCGGAGTTGACTTGGTGACCGCATACATCCGGAGGATGAGAATAAAGTATTCGGGGATCTGATTGATGAGTCTGGCCGTTGGTGTTTTGATAGATTGAAAACCGGGCTGCCAGGGGAGGTTCAAGCTGAAGTTAAATAGGTGCCACTGACGCTTGGGGAAGAAGATGATCGTTTGTACTGGTCGGGCACCTCAACCTGCAAATTCTTATGCCGGTCGGCCTACAGGGCACTCATGCCGGAGGAAACGAAGTTAGATGGTGGGTGGAAACGTCTCTGGAAGTTGCAATGCCCACAGAAGATCAAATTATTCCTGTGGCTTTGCAAGCACAATAGTGTGTATACTAATGCGCTCCGCTTTGACCGTAAATTTGGTACATCGGACAGCTGTAATCGCTGTCGGAATGGACGTGAAGATATATGTCATGTCCTCAAAGATTGTCCTTAGGCAGCTAGGATTTGGGAAGAGGTGGTGAGTCTGGCGAGCTGGAGGGTGCTCAGCACATTTCAGTCCTCGGATTGGGTGGTATTGAAAACGAAACTTGTAAATTGTGAATTCATTTTTCTCATTCATACTTTACAAAGCTATACAACTGTGTTTATATACAAAGCTGGAAGAGGAAATAAAATTAGCTGACCCACTCATGTGATTACACGTGTCCCTGAGCCTAACAGAATCTTGACTAATGAAAGCGTGATATTAAAGCTAAAAGTGCAATTGGAACTGATCAAACTAACTTTTCTTCTAATTACAAAAGACCCCCCCTCAAGGTGGATGGAAAATGTCTTTGACATCCAACTTGGAGATGAATGCTTTGAGCTGTGGAGATGATAGCGCCTAGGTAAACATATCAGCTACATGATACGCTGTTAGAATAGGAAGAAGCTTAATGAAACCAGTGGAGACCTTATCCTGAACAAAATGGCAGTCTATTTCGATGTGCTTTGTGCGCTCATGAAATAACGGGTTTTCTACAATATGCAAAGCTGCCAAGTTGTCACAGAACATCACAGCAGGACTATCAATGGTGACTTGCAGATCTTGTAACAATTGAGATATCCAAACCAATTCGGACGTGGTAACAGCCAGAGCCCTGTATTTGGCTTCAGCGGAGGACCTGGACACAACGGTTTGTTTCTTTGATTTCCAGGATATCAAGACTTTACCTAAGAACACAAAGAAACCCGTTGTGGAGCGCCTTGTATCTTGGTGTTACACCGGTAAAAGTTGCCTAGGCTTGACTCGGTTAGTGGATGAGTCAAGGTTGCGAGATGGTGCTTGCTTGGTGAAAGATCATCGAAAAAGTTCTTTAGCGCAATGCAAAGCACCTTGTCCCGATAAAGTTGGCTTGGATGCAAGGATGTCGGATATCGATGCTTGGCGGCTGGGCGTTGAGCAAGGGAATGCGCATGTGTTGTGCATTATGCGCGTAAGTCTCGGTGGATTGCGCAAGTGTCCCGCAATGTTGGCACATGAAAAGTGATTGTTCCGCAAGGATTAGCTAAGTTGGCTGCTGCTGTTCGGATTGTCCCGGAAGACTAGGCTTCTGCGCAAAGGTGTCCCGCAAGGCTGAGGGTGATGCGCGCAATAAACAACTAGTGCGCGCAAGGCAAGCGGGAAGCAGGAGGCAAGGCGGGGCTGGGCGCGCACATGCGCGCGCCTGTGTGCGGGATGGACGTGCGCGCGCGCGCAAGGCTGCTAGGCGCGCCCGCACTGGGCTAGCAGCAACTCAAAAGATGGCGGGAACGGTTACTTTGGCGGGAACGGTTATGGAACGGTTATGGGGCGAATTTAAGCACACTTTTGGGCGCCAAGATGTTCAGACGCATGAAGCTTTGAATGGGGCGGTTGCTGGGCATAGCCGCCAAGTTAGTGGGCTGAATTAGTGGCGGTTATGGTCTGATTGAGCGGGAAAATTGCCCATGACTTAGTGCAGGCTTGAAATTCGAAATAACCTAGCTGAGTGGGTTGTACTCAGCTTTATAAATAGCTTGGTAGGGCCTTGTGCGAGTTTTGATGAGAGTTTCGTGCAAGAAAGCTATGTGTGCCCTTTGTATTTGATTTTTACGAGAAATAATATGAAGGTTGGGCGTAAGCCCGTAAATGTGCGATATTGCCTTTAAATTCAGCAAGTGTGTGTGCGTGGGGCTTGTTGAATGTTTGATGCAAAGCGTGGGCTTTACTTGTGCGGATTCAATCCCCCAAAACGTGGGAAAACACGAGTGTTGGGTTCAATCTTTGGGAAACACGAGTGTATGCGAGTTTTGGGATAAGGCTGAGGGGATTTGCGAGGAATTCCTGCCGGATGGGGCTGATCCTAGGCGAAAAATTTTATGTCAAGGTTCGACCCCGTCACAATTGGTATCAGAGCCTCGTTTGGGGTTCTGATCTACGAACTTGAATGCGGGAAATTCAAGTTTGATGTGTGCTTGATGGAGATCTTTGCTTGGAAGGAAGATCTGCACGTGAAGATGGCGAAGTACTTGGCGGCGTTGCTGTCAGAAAATGGGAGTTGGTGCGCGACTCCTATCCGCTGCGCAAATCTCGATCCTTGAAGGTGAACAAGGGTGAAGATGGTGCTGAAATCCTTGAGTGCTTGCAAGGATTTCGAAATTTCATGGCTGATGTAAAAGTCATGAGAAATCCGAGTCGTTGAGGCGGCTTGGTCCACTTCTTTTCAACAAATTCGTGGGCAAGAGGCATGGATTTCGAAGTGGGTGAATCTTTGGTTGAAAATCCGAGGATTCGAGGGCTGGAACAACGGTTGAACGAATCTCTTGAAGGTGTTGCTGTTGGAACCGTTGTGGATCTGACTTCCTTGGTCTAGATCTTGAAGGTGGCGGTTATCTTTGGCTAAGAGTTCGAGTTTGGCATGAATTTTGAGTTTCAGAGGGTGCTGGCCGAAAAACTTAGGCCATGGATCTGAAATTCATGCTAAGAGGATGAACTTATGAGAAGCAAAGAAGGCAAAACGATGAAGAGGAAGGCTGTGCGTGGCTGCTGTTCAAAAATTGGGGAATTCCAGACCCTAGATCTACTTTGCGTGGTAGATCTTGTGCAGATTGCTTTATGATGGTGAAATCTGTGCACAAAGGAGTTGTTGAGGCGACTCCAAGTTGCTGCATTGAAGGGTCCTTGGCCGAAAAAGCAAGGAAGATAGCGGAGCAAAGGCGGATCCATGCGGGAAGGTGGATCTCTTGAAGATTTCGTTGGGGCACGAAGTCATACGAGTCGGTGAGCGATTCATAACCGTGGATGCTTGTTCTTTGTGCTGAAAATCAAAGGCAAGTGGCGGATTTGAAGATCTAAGCGTGTGTGGGGGTTGGATCTTGAACCTGATTTCGTTTGGAAAGAAATCAGCCGGCATTGTTCGAAGTTAGTCAAGGATGTAGCCGAAATTTTGGTCCTTGGCATGGGCAGTTTCGAGGTATTGCTGTCTCGCTTGATAACTTATTCAAGGTGTCGGGTTTCCTAAGGAATTTGCAAGGTTGCAACGTGGCTATGGTGCGTTGGGATAGTCCGTGATACGAGAGACGGAGTCCATTGCATAGCGAAGTGTTGTTGATGGGAACCGAGGCAAAGAAGGAAGCAAATTAAAGTTGATGTGGCGTGAAGGCTGATCTCAAGGCCTAAAAACGAGATCTAAAGAGCCTTAACACATTGATTTGAAGGAAGGATGAGGGAAGGCAGCGGGCAACCGGTCAAGTGAAAATGGCTCGTTTTCATCCATTCCATGCATGCCAAAAGGGAATTGTTGCAGTCTTGTGCGGGAAAGGCTGTCATGTTTGACGGGTTTTCAAACAAAACAACCAAGTGGATCGAGTTTGGTTGAGAAAAGCTAAGGGAAGGACGGATCGTGCTCGGATTTGTTAAGGAAAGTCCCACAAATTTCCTAACAAATGGATTCTGTTGCAAGTGATGGTGAGATTGGGCAGAATTGGTTCGTTGATGGCAAAGTTGATCTTGGTGAGCAAAATCAACAAACGGGGTATGATCTTAAAATACTCCGGGGTAAAGGCGTGAGGATTGGGAAGTGGCGCTAATGTCCGAACATAAAGCTGCTTTGGAAAGAGCTTAAGGCAAGAAAATTCAAGGTTGGAACCACGGGCAAGAGATTGTCCGACGAGGAAATCGGATTCTTCAAGTGGGGGTGGTTTGTTACACCGGTAAAAGTTGCCTAGGCTTGACTCGGCGAGTGGACGAGTCAAGGTTGCGAGATGGTGCTTGCTTGGTGAAGGATCATCGAAAAAGTGCTTTGGCGCAATGCAAAGCACCTTGTCCCGATAAAGTTGGCTTGGATGCAAGGATGTCGGATATCGATGCTTGGCGGTTGGGCGTTGAGCAAGGGAATGTGCATGTGTTGTGCATTATGCGCGTAAGTCTTGGTGGATTGCGCAAATGTCCCGCAATGTTGGCACATGAAAAGTGATTGTTCCACAAGGATTAGCTAAGTTGGCTGCTGCTGTTCGGATTGTCCCGGAAGACTAGGCTGCTGTGCAAAGGTGTCCCGCAAGGCTGAGGGTGATGCGCGCAATAAACAACTAGTGCGCGCAAGGCAAGCGGGAAGCAGGAGGCAAGGCGGGGCTGGGCGCGCCTGTGTGCGGGATGGACGCGCGCGCGAGCGCAAGGCTGCTAGGCGCGCCCGTACTGGGCTAGCAGCAACTCAAAAGATGGCGGGAACGGTTACTTTGGTGGGAACGGTTATGGAACGGTTATGGGGCGAATTTAAGCACACTTTTGGGCGCCAAGATGTTCAGACGCATGAAGCTTTGAATGGGGCGGTTGCTGGGCATAACCGCCAAGTTAGTGGGCTGAATTAGTGGCGGTTATGGGCTGATTGAGCGGGAAAATTGCCCATGACTTAGTGCAGGCTTGAAATTCGAAATAACCTAGCTGAGTGGGTTGTACTCAGCTTTATAAATAGCTTGGTAGGGCCTTGTGCGAGTTTTGATGAGAGTTTCGTGCAAGAAAGCTATGTGTGCCCTTTGTATTTGATTTTTACGAGAAATAATATGAAGGTTGGGCGTAAGCCCGTAAATGTGCGATATTGCCTTTAAATTCAGCAAGTGTGTGTGCGTGGGGCTTGTTGAATGTTTGATGCAAAGCGTGGGCTTTACTTGTGCGGATTCAATCCCCCAAAACGTGGGAAAACACGAGTGTTGGGTTCAATCTTTGGGAAACACGAGTGTATGCGAGTTTTGGGATAAGGCTGAGGGGATTTGCGAGGAATTCCTGCCGGATGGGGCTGATCCTAGGCGAAAAATTTTATGTCAAGGTTCGACCCCGTCACACTTGGCATGATGCCCAATCAGCATCAACAAACGCAGTTAACTTATTATCTGTCTGAGAAAGGAAGAAAATTCCTTGACCCGGAGATCCTTTGAGGTAGCGTAGTAAGTGATGAACAACATCTAAGTGTGTAGTTCTAGGTTGAGAGACAAATTGACTCAACTTATTCACACTAAAACAGATATCAGGCCTTGTCAAAGTGAGGTACAGTAATTTACCAATGAGATGTCTATACATGCCAGAATCAGCCAAAAGGTCACCCTCAAAGGAATTAACTCTAGCATTTGGATCCATAGGTGTAGGCATTGGTTTAGAACCAAGAAAACCTGAATCTTCCAAAAGTTGCAAAGTATATTTTCTTTGGCAAGGAACAAGACCTTGTTTTGAGCGAGCAATCTCCAAACCCAAAAAATATTTCAAAGTGTCAAGGTCCTTCAACTTGAATTGTGTGTGTAAAAATTGTTTTAAAGCATGAATGAGCTCCTGATTCGGACCAGTGATGATGATGTCATCTACATACACCAATAAGGCAATAAAATCTGAACCAGACCCTTTAGTGAACAGAGAATAATCTGCCTTAGATTGAGAGAACCCATAACTGATTAATGAAGTGCAGAGCTTAGCATACCATTGCCTAGAGGCCTGCTTTAACCCATAGATGGATTTGTTCAACTTACAAACCAAATTAGGTGACTTAGGCGACTGAGAAGATTGTAATACTGAATGATGAGGTGGAGTATACCCTTGGGGCAGTTCCATATAGACTTCCTCAAATAAGTCTCCATTCAAGAAGGCATTATTAACATCAAGTTGTGCTAATTCCCAGTTGTGTGAGCTGGCTAAGGCCAAGATAGTCTTCACAGTAGTGAGTTTAGCTACTGGGGAACATGTATCTAAGAACTCAATTCTTTCCAACTGACTATATCCCTTGGCCACTAACCTAGCTTTGTGGCTCTCAAGACTGCCATCAGATTTGTATTTGGTCTTGAATACCCATTTACATCCTATAGTATGAGCTCCAGGAGGCAGAGATACCACTATCCAAGTGTTATTAGTTTCCATGGCATTCAATTCTTCTTGCATGGCCTGTTTCCATTCAGGATATTGGATAGCTACTTTATCAGATTGTGGTTCTGGAACAATGGTGACATTCAAGCAGAAATTTTATAATCTGGGGAAAGTCTCTCATAAGATATATGATCAGATATTGGATATAAACTGGTGGTATCACAACTGCCATCATGAGAGATTAAGCTACAATGGTAATCATGTAAATAAGAAGGCCTCCTTATGGTTCTGGAAGTTCTTCTAAGATTTTCAGTAAGAGAAGTATCAGTATTTGTGGCATTGTGGGGTTGTATGTTATGTGTAACTGGAATGGGGGTAAAGACAAATCAGGAAAATCATGATTAGAGGAGTGTGCTTGAAGTTGTTGAAGACTCTGAAATGGGAATATGGTTTCTTGAAAAGTGACATCTCTGGATATAAAGATTGTTGGAAAACAGGAATCAGAAAGCAGCGGAAATTTAAAAAATTTTCCAACAGAAGGATCGAAACTCGCAATCGTGAATCCGAATTCGTAAAGATTAGAAACTTACTTTTCAATAATCTTTCTTGAAGCGTTTCAAGCCACCCAAGAACGCTCTCCTTGGTAAAGCTCGAATCTTCAAAACTTCTAACTTGAAACTCTCTAGAGATAGTCCACCAATTTGATCACAATCTAACTAGTAAGGATGCTAGTTCTCTAGTTAGTGTTTAGGCTTAACCTAGGGTTTATTTTATCTTGGAGAAAGGATGGTGTTCAACACATGAACCAAAAGAAATCGTCAATCACCCTCAAGGGGAGCTCGAGCTCCCCTATATATAATTGGGGAGGGGTGGCCGAAAACCTAGTCCTTATGGGCTAAGGATTTTGGCCCCTCTCTCCTATTACTTGATCATCAAGTAATTTTGAACTTTGACTTTGAATTCTAATTCAAATCAACTTTTAAGAGAGCTAAAATATCCAAACCCCTTTTGGATAATTTTATACTTTATTTATTAAATAAATAAATAACTTATTTTATCTAATTAATAAATTCATAATTAATTAACTAGATTAATTTTCTCCAAAATAAGACTTTCTTTTTAATTCAAAATTAAACCAAAGTCTATTAAATAATTAACACATTAATTATTTAATATATAAATAATTATACACGTGTGGAACACGTGTCCATAAGAACACGTGTCCAGTCACGTGACCCACACATGTGGAACCCTCTCGGCATGATCAACTCGTTTAATCATTTTAAAGCCCCAATTCATGTAACCAAGTTGTTGTGTGCGACCCTCTAGGTTCTCAATTCAATTAGCAGTGACCCTAATTAATTAATTCACTAATTAATTAATCAATCCAAAGATTAAACGACCATAGTCTAGCAACATGTGTTTAACCCCTAACTGAATTGGAATGTCTCGAATCGACAGAACCTTTAAGTCATTGATTCATGTGAGATACAATCCTCCTACTTATTATCTCTCAACCAAGATCTAGGGCAAGGGAATAATCAGAACCCTAATAATCTAGTCTTAAAGCTAAGTGCATTTCATATCCATATGATCTCAATCCAAGAAACCCTTTTCTTGATGTCTTGATCTACTGCCTTGGCCAAGGACTCCATATGGCATATGAATGACTTACACAATAAGAGATCACCTTGCAAATGCAAGCGTAGGTCCTTTCTTGATTCTCATTCACTTTCATGAGTCACTTGTGCAGCCCCAGCATAAGCCTTGAATCAGTTGTCTAAGGCGACACCCTTTAAAGCTTATACCTAAGACTACAGAGTTAACTCATAAAGTGACATGGAACCTCAAGTCTAAGGATCAATTAATCACATCAATGACTCGTGAGATATTTCCTAATCTGGAAGTTTCCATTTCCTGAAATAGAAACTTCCTTTCCCATTTAGGAATCTTCTCACACGGGGCACCTCAGTGAACTTGCTTATTGAAGCAAGCACCCTTATGTATCACGCACGTATCAACTATACACTTTGTACCTCTATGAAAAAAGGTGTTCCTTCTTAAGGGCGTGATCCCACAAGCAAGCCTTAGAGGAGTCAGGTTGACACTCCCACTGTCTGTAGGACTCATCGGCTTGGAGTATTTTACTAATCATGACTTATGTGATATAGGGCTCGTTTCATGAACCATTTCACCTAAATGGTAGAGTCCTAAAGTCATCAGGATTAGGGGAGTTCTCATACATGCACAGCTAAAGTAAACGCATACCAAACAAGAACATATAAAGAAGTGTTGCCTTAATTCGTTACTTTATTCAAAGATTATCTGTGATTACAATAAGGAAAAGTACAAAACGGATATACAATCGGCTTTCTAGGGTACTATTCCTAACAATCTCCCACTTGCCAGTTAAAGCCATTCTAAAGCTACTCTAAGTCCCATCTTCTGAAGATGACCTTGGAAAGCTTCTCGACTAAGGGGTTTAGTAAGTGGATCTGCCACGTTCTCTGCTGATGTGACCCTCTCAATTTGCACATCTCCTCTTTTGATAATATCACGGATTAGGTGATACTTTCTCATAATGTGATTGGTCCGTTGGTGAGATCTTGGTTCTCTTGCTTGAGCAACTGCCCCAGTGTTGTCACAAAACATAGTAATGGGGTCTTTCATGCTAGGAACAACATTCAACTCTTGAATGAAGTTTCTAATCCAAACACCTTCCTTAGATGCATCATTTGCAGCTAAGTATTCGGCCTCAGTGGTCGAATCTGCAGTGGTCGTTTGCTTGGAACTCTTCCAACTCACTGTTCCACCGTTTAGGCAGAAAATGTATCCTGACATTGACTTAAAATCATCTAAGTCAGATGCAAAGCTTGCATCGCAGTATCCTTCGACAGTAAGATCTTTCTGACCTCCGTAAACTAAGAATAAATCTTTAGTACTTTTCAAGTACTTAAGAATATTCTTCACGGCAGCCCAGTGACCATCTCCAGGGTCAGATTGGAAACGACTTGTTACTCTAAGTGCATAAGTCACATTCGGTCGAGTACATAACATTGCATACATTATGCTACCTATTGTAGATGCATAAGGTGTATGAGTCATTCTTTACCTTTAGAAGGCCCAGAAGAGGAAGATGGAGCATTTACCATCAAAACCTTATTGTCCTTCTTGATCGTGCTTTCAACAGTCACAAGCTGACTAATCAGCTCAGCTACAGTAGCACCAGCATGATTCATATTGAAGTTAAGGACAAATGGGTTGAATGATGGTGGGAGCGAGGCTAGCAACAAGTCCACTGAAACCTCATCTTTCAGTGGCATGTCCATGGAAGCAAGTTTCTCAATAAGGGCGAGAAACTTGAGTCTATATTCATGGACACTTGAACCTTCCCTCATTCTTAAGTGGAACAATTCCTTTGAAGTGTTATACCTTGTAACACGTTCATGAGGGCGGTAAAGTTGCTCTAAGTGGTCGTAAATCTCCCAAGCAAATTCCATGGCCTCATGTTCCCTTTGCAAGTCCGGAGACATGTTAGCCAACATAAGGCAACGGGCTTGGAGATTATCATCCTTCCACTTCTGGATCGCGTCCCGCTCGGCCCGAGTGGGAGCGTCCCCTTCGGGACTAGGCTCCCCTTCGAAGAGAACATAAGTTCTCTTCTCAAAATCTAAAATGATTTTTAGATTCCTCAGCCAATCAGAATAGTTGGGACCAGTCAACTTGTTTGACTCGAGGATCGATACAAGAGGGTTTTTGGTTGCCATTTCAAAACACGTATAGAATCACAGAATCTACGACCTAAATAGTAAAATAGAGAACTAGTGAGCATGCTGAATTATAACGAAATACAAAAGATAAGGTCTTTAATCTAATGTAGCTCCTACTGTTTTTCAAAGATCTATAATTCCCAAAGATCTAAGAGGAACACGTTTCCCAATGGGTACTAAGATCCTAAGCGTTTTACCTCGAACCCACGACTCGCGGACATTCTAAGTAAAACCCTAGGTAGGTACACTTTACCAATTCTAACATCTTTAAAACTCTTAGTAATTGTTTTTGCATCACCTATCTTTCAATATGGACCCACGACTCGTGCGACATCCATATTTACTTAGGCGTTAAGCTAGACCCATCAATCATAAGATCATGATCAAAACTTAGTTCGAACGACCCACGACTTGCGGACATCGCCCTTGCTAAAATTGACCACGAAATATTGATCATTTAAAATGATCAATTAGGCACCTAAGAACTAATAAGCTCCACTAGCTATCCCACGACTCACGGACAATAACTAGCTTCACTTACTAAACTTAAAACCTATTGATGGAATGCTAGGAATTTAATTCGAAATTTGCATCTCGAATTAAACACCTATTTGTTCGAAATTAGCTTAATATTTAATGGAAATTTTCGAATCAACCGGAGAGTTGTCTGGTTTGACCTCACCAACATATATGTTATCCAATTTTATTAGTCTTGATTAATGCAAGTACAACTTAAATGCATTTCAAACAAGCACATAAACAGATAACATGTCCTAGCATGATACTAACATGAGATGATCATGGGTTCTACCTATCTTATGCGTGATATGTGGGAGCCACTCCACAATCACAAGTTCTAACATACTTGCCACATAAACAGTTTAAATCACATAAGGGAAAGTAGTAACAAAATACGAGCCCTATGTCTATTACATTTTACAATTGAGATTCCCCTCCCTTACATTTTGAGGGGTCTTCACTTATGGCCTCCTTGTTACTTGAGTGTGGTCCATCTTATTCCATGGGTGCATTGTCTCCAAAATGAAAATAAAACCTCACCACCTATTCTACTCTCAAAAAATGAAAAAGTACTGAAAAGTAATAAGGCTCAATCTTCATATTGGCCTTAGACAAATACACGGGGCATACCCCGGCCTCAAAACAGTAATATGGAAAGCCACATAATAAATCACATAACAGTACGCACATAAGTGAGGCTCCAACCTCAATTGAAAAACGCAACTATAGGGCTCCAACCCCAATTTAAACCATCCATGTGCATAAATTAAAACCATACATAAGTCTAAACCTATGATCACCTAACATGCAATTTGCGAGAATTTAAATTTAGCCAATAAATTAAAATTCCCGTTTCAAGTCCTAATGACTTAAAACATGACTTGATGCGAGTCTTATTTATAAAGGTTTTCAATAAATCCCAAACTACTAATTTTATTAAAGATGTATTTTCCCAAAATATAAACCGTTTCTATTTCTCAAAAATCCCAATTTCAAGTTTTATTCAAAATTAAAATAAATATTAATAAAACAATTTTTAATAATTAAATTAAATTAAAATTAAAATCGGGACTGGATTGTACGAAATACGAAAACGGATCACGAGGAAGACCGCACGTAAGTGGTGCGCGCGGTCCTCCCACCCTGGACGGGAGCGCCTAGGCGCGCCCGGAATGCTTCCGCCGCGGTTGTGGGAGGGAGAAGGCGCAAGGCCTGCGCACGCCTAGGTCAGGCGGGCGTTGGCGCGCGAAGCCTTCGCGTGCGGGGTTTCGCGTGCTCGTCGTAATGCGGGTTTTCGTTCAAAAGCAAAACCAATCCAAGAAATCTAAAAACAGTTTATACAGTTTCAAATCTAAAACAGTTTTTCAAAACAAATTTTACAAAATAGTTTTCAGAAACTTTCAGGAAAAATACAGTTTCGTAATTCAGGCTTTCTAAAACAATTACAAATACTCAATCGCATCAAGCCTAAGAATTTCTACCAAATTCAGTTTAATTGAGACGAATCAGAAACACGATTAACGAGGTACCTCTGATACCACTTGTTGGAAAACAGGAATCAGAAAGCAGCGGAAATTTAAAAAAATTTCCAACAGAAGGATCGAAACTCGCAATCGTGAATCCGAATTCGTAAAGATTAGAAACTTACTTTTCAATATTCTTTTTTGAAGCGTTTCAAGCCACCTAAGAACGCACTTCTCGCGGCTTGATCCCCTCTCCTTGGTAAAGCTCGAATCTTCAAAACTTCTAACTTGAAGCTCTCTAGAGATAGTCCACCAACTTGATCACAATCTAACTAGTAAGGATGCTAGTTCTCTAGTTAGTGTTTAGGCTTAACCTAGGGTTTATTTTATATTGGAGAAAGGATGGTGTTCAACACATGAACCAAAAGAAATCATCAATCACCCTCAAGGGGAGCTCGAGCTCCCCTATATATAATTGGGGTGGGGTGGCCGAAAACCTAGTCCTTATGGGCTAAGGATTTTGGCCCCTCTCTCCTATTACTTGATCATCAAGTAATTTTGAACTTTGACTTTGAATTCTAATTCAAATCAACTTTTAAGAGAGCTAAAATATCCAAACCCCTTTTGGATAATTTTATACTTTATTTATTAAATAAATAAATAACTTATTTTATCTAATTAATTAATTCATAATTAATTAACTAGATTAATTTTCTCCAAAATAAGACTTTCTTTTTAATTCAAAATTAAACCAAAGTCTATTAAATAATTAACACACTAATTATTTAATATATAAATAATTATACACGTGTGGAACACGTGTCCAGTCACGTGACCCACACGTGTGGTTTCACACGTGTGGAACCCTCTCGGCATGATCAACTCGTTTAATCATTTTAAAGCCCTAACTCATGTAACCAAGTTGTTGTGTGTGACCCTCTAGGTTCTCAATTTAATTAGCAGTGACCCTAATTAATTAATTCACTAATTAATTAATCAGTCCACAGATTAAACGACCATAGTCTAACAACAGGTGTTTGACCCCTAGCTGAATTGGAATGTCTCTATTCGACAGAACCTTTAAGTCACTGATTCATGTGAGATACAATCCTCCTACTTACTATCTCTCAACCAAGATCTAGGGTAAGGGAATAATCAGAACCCTAATAATCTGGTCTTAAAGCTAAGTGCATTTCATATCCATTTGATCTCAATCCAAGAAACCCTTTTCTTGATGTCTTGATCTACTGCCTTGGCCAAGGACTCTATATGGCATATGAATGACTTATACAATAAGAGATCACCTTGTAAATGCAAGCGTAGGTCCTTTCTTGATTCTCATTCACTTTCATGAGTCACTTGTGCAGCCCCAACATAAGCCTTGAATCAGTTGTCTAAGGCGACACCCTTTAAAGCTTATACCTGAGACTACAGAGTTAACTCATAAAGTGACATGGAACCTCAAGTCTAAGGATCAATTAATCACATCAATGACTCGTGAGATATTTCCTAATCTGGAAGTTTCCATTTCCTGAAATAGAAACTTCCTTTCCCATTTAGGAATCTTCTCACACGGGGCACCTTAGTGAACTTGCTTATTAAAGCAAGCACCCTTATGTATCACGCACGTATCAACTATACACTTTGCACCTCCATGAAACAAGGTGGTCCTTCTTAAGGGCGTGATCCCACAAGCAAGCCTTAGAGGAGTCAGGTTGACTCTCCCACCGTCTGTAGGACTCATCGGCATGGAGTATTTTACTAATCCTGACTTATGTGATATAGGGCTCGTTTCATGAACCATTTCACCTAAATGGTAGAGTCCTAAAGTCATCAGGATTAGGTGAGTTCTCATACATATACAGCTAAAGTAAACGCATACCAAACAAGAGCATATAAAGAAGTGTTGCCTTAATTCGTTACTTTATTCAAAGATTGTCTGTGATTACAATAAGGAAAAGTACAAAGCGGATATACAATCGGCTTTCTAGGGCAGTATTCCTAACAAAGATGTCTCTGGTGTCAAGATTTAAAAGTCTATACCCTTTCACCCCAGGAGGATAACCCAAAAAGACACAAGGTACAGTCCTTGGAGTAAATTTGTGTCTATGAGAAGGGAGTGTGGAAGCAAAAGCCAAGCAACCAAAAACCTTTAAGTGGGAATAGTCGACACTGGAATGGAAAAGCAGTTCAAATGGTGACTTGTAGTCCAAATGAACAGAGGGTGTTCTGTTGATGAGGTAAACTGCTATAAGGAAGCAGTCAGTCTAGTAATGTGAAGGCAATCTGGACTGGAAGTATAGTGCTCCAGCCATATTCAGCAAGTGTTGGTGTTTCTTTTCTACTACTGAGTTCTGTTGTGGGGACTCAACATAGGAAAACTGATGCATGACTCCAAGTTCTTTGAATAATTCAGTAAAGGATAACTCAGGTGCATTATCTGATCTAAATGCCTTAACTTGAACATTGAACTGAGTTTTAATGTATTGAAAGAACTGGGGCACAACTGTAAACACATCAGACTTATTCTTCAACAGATAAATCTAAGTAAATCTAGTAGCATCATCCACCAAAGTGAGGAAGTACCCGAACTGATTTGTGGAAGCATGATTGAATGGTCCCCAAATATCTGCATGAATCAAGTCAAAAGTAGAAGATGATCTGTTGTTTCTGAGTGGAAATGTCAACCGTTTTTGTTTTGCCAAAGGGCATACAAGACAGTGAGATACATTGTTGTGAGAGATAACAATTCTCAACTCAGTCTTTAAATTCTCAAGAACAGGTAAAGGGACATAGCCTAATCTATCATGTCATGTCTCCACTGACACTTTATTAGCTAAATGTGTCTGTAAATGTGTGTTGGTAACTGGAATTACAGTGTTCAAAACATATAGCCCATTCTTGAGATCAGCCTTGCCAATCATCTCCTGTAGCTTGGAATCTTGGAGTATACACTGATTTGCAGAGAAAGAGATAGACACTGATGAGTGTTGCAATAGGTGACTGAGGGATATCAAATGAAACCTGAATTTGGGGACATATAATACATCATGCAAGATGAGCTTAGGATGTAACTGGATGGCCCCCTTATGTGTCACATGGAATGAAGAACCATCAGGCAAAAGCACTTGATCAGTGGTAACCATATCAACTTTATCAAGTAAAGATAGATCACATGTGATATGTCTACTAGCACCCGAATCAATGATCCATGTAGCTTGACCAAAAGCAAACTGTGGAGAAGCAGATAAGGATATACCTGTATCAGCTTCTTGAGGTCCAGATGTCCCAGGATCAGATATGTTAGTAATCTGCACGTGTGAAGCCAACAGAGACAACAAATCCTGGTATTGTTTATCAGTTAAAGAATTTAAAAAGGAGCTAGGACTGGAGGATTGTGCACCAGCTGAAGAAGAAGAAGAAGAAGAAGTCACATTCACATGATTAACCATTGGAGCAGGAATAGAGATATCAGCAGCAGTAGGTTGGTGAATGAGGTAAGGGAGTCCTATTTCCACTAGTATTGGAGAAGTAACCTGGTGGAAATCCATATAATTTGTAGCATCTATCCACTGTATGATTAGTACGATGGCAGTGGGAACACTCAATCTGATGACTCTTCCCTTTGTAATTAGTGGGAGAAGTACGATTAGGAGTGAAATTGGTATGTGCACCACGACTGGAATTAAACCCTCGTCCAGTGCCAAAACTGGGGCGTGAGTAAGAAGCATTGGAAGAAGCTGGTTTGACAGCAAATGCCATGGTACTGGAAGTGGAATTAGTAACAGATCCTAGGCTGCGTTGTCTTTCCTCTTGACTGACAAGTGCAAAAACTTTACTCATAACGGGAATAGGGTCTATCATAAGAATTTGACTTCGAATTTGTGCAAACGACTCATGTAATCCCATTAAAAAGGCCATCACATACTCTGATTGGTAATATAGGCACAAATCATGAACACCTCCACAGTTGCAATGATTACACGTACAAACAGGCCTATAATTCGATAATTCTTCCCAGATTGCTTTAAGTTTTGTAAAGTAGACACTTACAGAAGAGCCTTCCTGACACGTCGAAAGCAGAGATTGGCGAAGTTGAAAGATCCGCGGGCCATTGGATTGCTGAAAACGATCACGCAAATCCAGCTAGATCTCGCGGGCAGTGTCCGAGAACAGGATGGAAGCAGCAATTTCTTTGCTAACAGAATGTAAAATCCAGGATATAACAACATGATTGTTCCGTACCCAAGCTTGGCGACGAGGTTCTGGATCAGTTGCCGCCGGAGGAACCAGATATCCATCTACGAAACCATGTTTGTTCATTGTAGACAGCGCAATCAGCATCGACCGACTCCAGGTGGTGTAATTCTCACCCGTGAGCTGCTGGGAGACGAGAAACGAGTTGAGATGCTTAGATTGGTGAAGAAAGTAAGGATCATCGGTAGGAATAGTGGAGTTAGAGTCGCCGAAATTCATGGCGGCAAAGCAAAATCAAAACTGGAATTGAGGAGAATCAATGCGAAAACAGAGATTGCACAGCGGAAAATTTGATGAATGAGATCTAACAAATCAAAATATCTGCTGATACCATATTGAAAACGAAAATTGTAAATTGTGAATTCATTTTTCTCATTCATACTGTACAAAGCTATACAACTGTGTTTATATACAAAGCTGGAAGAGGAAATAAAATTAACTGACCCACTCATGTGGTTACAGGTGCCCCTGAGCCTATCAGAATCTTGACTAATGAAAGCGTGATATTAAAGCTAAAAGCGCAATTCGAACTGATCAAACTAACTTTTCTTCTAATTACAAAAGGTGGAGAAGGTGAGCATGCTGGGGCTTAGTCATAAATTTGATCCCACTTGGCCTTGGTGGACTGTTTTTCTTGCTGCTGTCTGGTCTATTTGGAAATCCAGTTGCAAATTTGTGTTACTATCAATGGTATTAAAAGCTTAGCTGCGGAATTTGGTCTCTTTGTCGGTGACGAAGAGGAACAAGAGGGCTAGCAGTAGAGCTCATATCGTTTGGCAAAAGCCCGATAAGGGATGGGTCAAGTTAAACTCTGACGGGAGCTTTTTTAAGCACACCAATCATGCATCCACGGGAGGTATTGTCCGGGATGAAGACGGGCAGTGGCTGTTTGGATATGCCATGAAACTTGGGCAGATTTCTATTAACGCAGTGGAGCTCCTTGGGCTCCGAAAAGGGCTCGAATTGGCTTGGGAAAGACGCTTTCATAAAATTGAGATTGAAATCGATTCGGAAATCGTTCTCAATTGGGTGACGAAGGAGGATATCGTGGATCATCCTTTGGGTAATGTGATTATGGATTGCCGGAAATTTCTTCACATGCCATGGGAGACTAAGATTCAGCATGTGTTCCATGAAGCCAATGATTGCGCGGATAAACTTGCTAAGATGGGGCACGACAACTCGCCGGAGTTGATGCTTTGGGAGATTCCGCCGGATGACTTCTAGTTTGTTTTTGGTTGTTTCCCCGGGAAAGGGGGGGCACCAAAAAAAAAAAAAAGTTTATAAGTCAAAATAAATTATTTATGTGAATTTCAAAAAAAATTATAATTCGAATATGAAAAAATAATTATCTCCTAATTTAAAATTGAATTGGGTCGTGCGCGGGTACAAATCATTTGGTGAGTAAATTATACTCATCAACCTTGTTGGTTGTGGTCAATTCTAGGACTGCACAATAATTTTATGTTAAATTAATAAACGAACACATAAATATAGTAGACGTTAATTTGTTACATTATTTGAGTAATTGTCGGTTTCAAAGACTAAATAAGTTTAATTTTCAAAAAGCTTAGTCCGATATAATTAATATCAATATCCAAATAAGTTACACGAATTTTCTATATGTCAAGAAAATAATATGCAAAAATCAAAGGTCAGTTGGTACTTTTAAATAACAATTGAATCAAGAATTGAATTTTTTTCCAATATCCACACTAAAAAAAAAAAAAAAAGAAAAAGAAGAATAGAAAATAATAGAAAATTTTTTCAGCCGAGCTGAAAGATTAGTTGTACCAACAATATGGGGACTTTTATTTTTGTTCTACATCAATTATTATTATTATTATTATTATTATTATTATTCGTTTGTCTGGTATGGAGATGATGAAAACGATGACCGTGACAGTTAAATTTTTAAAATTAAATTAATTTTATGAAATACGGAATTAATAATAACCAATTAATTGATTTATTAATTTATCTTATTTGCATGTCTGTTAATTTTGTACTAGTAACTCATCATATTAGATTCGAGTGCAAATAAAAAAATTATTAATATTATATTAAAAATTTTCATGTTTGTATTTATTTTATAAATATATTTATTATTGACATGGCATAATAACACGAGGACGCGTGGCACACCCCCGTAGGCGCCACGTGGACTCCATGCCAACCTGGATAAACCAGAAACGGCCTATTGGACAGATCATCAGATCGATATCAGGTCCTCAGATCATCAAATCTGTTTGAGGACACCAGATCGATTTGCATATCATCCGATCATCAGATCAACCGATCGATCTGATCTCTCCTATGAGGAAACCCACAACATTAAGGATCCCGGAAGGCAATATCGATCTCCGGATCGATTACATACGTCACCGGACACCCGAATACTGTAAAGCACTCCTGTCGGGACACGTGTATCCTCCTCATTCCCTGGAACAGGCGTACTATGGCTCATTAATGACCGTCAGTCCCTGCTTTTACTCAAAGGGGAAAGAAGGTACAAACGACCCGCCTCAAGCCGGTTCCATCGTCCGACATCCAGATCGACGACTGGCAACGCCATTAATGCACACCTACAGTACACACACTACTGTGTCATTTGGTCATGGCTATAAATACTCGCCCTTTGAACAGTAGTTGGTAAGCCTTTAATACGCATTCAATTGCATTTATTCTCTCTCTAAAGAGCTCCATTACTGACTTGAGCGTCGGAGTGCCAAACTTGGGTAAAACCCCAAGTCCCCCAATTTGGTACTTAGCTCACGTGTGTTAGTACTTTCAGGTCGATAAGAACCCACTCAAACAAATTCTTGACTGATTGACCCATATCTGACAGCCAGATCGACCACGTCAGATCAACCAGATTTGAGCCAGATCAGTTTGGCGCCGTCTGTGGGAAGCCCCTTTTTCACATCGACCTAGATATAAGCATTTCTGCACCCCTTTTTCCAACATGGTTAACACGAGAAACACCTACCGAGAGGAGGACATGGAGGAGGTAGCCAAAGGCAGGCATGATCACAACGCGCCGCTTGGCAACACCACAACTGCTCCTCCGATCGGGCCCAGCGCCAACGCCTCCATTCCCCCGCCTGACACCACTCCCCGGATCGCGGTCACCCAGGTGGACCTAGACGCCTTCCTCGACCAGTGGCGGGTCGAGCTCAAGTGCGCCCAGACGGAGGGCCGCGAACCCAGGCGCCCCGAGCTACCAAGGGCCAGCCCAGCCACCACCATACCTAGCCCTGTGGTGGGCAATGCGTTGGCCCCCACCGTCCAAGCATACGGGAACCCAGTTCCCTATGTCTTTCAACCACTAGACAGGCGACCGGCCCACATCATCTGGGGCCTTAGTCCCCAGATCGGAGCAAGGCAGGTCCAAGAATTCGCTCCGCCACCGCCACCCCCTGCGACGAGCAAAGAAATTCCCCGCGAAGGCCACGGGGATTCCGATCACCCGAGCCGCAACAACCGCGGCAAACGCGTGGTCGACGAGGATAATAAGGAGTTCGACGACCTCCGAGCGCGAATCCCCGCTCGATCCGCTAGGGAGGAGGCCGTCCGAATCGCCGCGGCACGCACTGGGAAAGAGCAGGATCATTATGTGGACCCACCGCGCAGACGGGTCCAAGACCGCCTGGGTGACCGTGGCTCCCACGTTACCCAGAGGCAGGTCGACCTTCGAGATGGGCTGAACCGACGCCCTCTCCGTTACCGCAGCGACAGGGAGGAAGCTTCCCCCTTTTGCAAGGACATTCTCCGTACGACCTGTGATGGAGATCGAATTCCGACCGGCCTGCCCATGTATAACGGGACCACAGATCCCGAAAAACATGTGACAGCCTTCGAGAATCGGATGCTGCTACACTCCCACCCGCAGCAGATTTGGGCCAAACTCTTCGTCACCACGTTGACGGGCCCCGCGCAAGATTGGTTCATCCGCCTGCCGCCATGGTGTATCACGACCTATAACCGGTTCGTAGACCGGTTCTCAGCGCACTTCTCATCAATGACCGGGGAGAAGCTCCCGCCCTCGTACCTCAACAGCATCTACCAAAGGGAGGGCGAATCCCTGCGAGATTTCATGACTCGCTTTTCGAGGGAGGTGGTTCGGGTCGAGAACCCGACGACGGACACCTTGCTTTCCGTAGTCCATTGGGCCCTTCGCAACCGCCTCTGGGCAGACGAGATCGTCAGGGCCGGGCCCCGTAACCTGACGAAAATACAAGATATCGCCCACGGCTTCATGCGTGTCGAGGAGATAGCCCTCGCGCATGGACCTCCTCCTCGATCTGAGAGGCGGGTCATTGGGTCCAGTTCGCCCCCACACCGGAAAGGGAACGAGCAAAAGAAAATCAAGGGGAAAGTCGACTAACCGACCCAGGTCAACCGACGAAACTATGTCCCCTTGACCAAGTCCATCGACCAGATCTACATGGTCATGGACCAAAGCCTTCTGAAGAAACCAAAGCCCATCCGAGAGGGCCCGAAGACGGAAAAATCGGGAAAATTCTACGGCTACCATCAACAATGGGGCCACACCACCGTAGAATGCAACGCCCTCCGTGACGAGATCGAAAGACTCGTACAAGGAGGGCACTTGAAGGATTTTGTTCGAAAGATCGACCACTACTCAGATAGGGCGGGACGACCCAACGACCGTGACCGCTCCAGGTCGAGGTCTTCCCCGAAACGATCTGGAAAGCAGCCGCTGGAAAGACCTGAAGACAATCCCCCTACTCACGGCAAGATCTATATGATAGCCGGGGGGCATGAGGGCAGTGACTCCAATGCAGCTCGAAAGAGGAACATCAGGCGAGCAGCTAGAGAGTTCAACGGTCCCCTCGAAGAGGTCTTCCAGATCGATCAGGGTAGAGAGTGGGAGAGGCAAGAGGTTAGCTTTAGTGAGAATGATAGCCGCCCTGGCCCCCATCGGGAAGGCGACGCGCCTAGCTGTCCGATGGTGGTGACCTTGGGCGTGGCTAACTATGATGTAACCAAATGCCTAGTTGATAATGGAAGCAGCTCGAACATTATCCCTTACTCGACTCTTGTAAAAATGAAATTGCATAACCTAAAACTCGATCCGATCCGAACACCGCTCTCCGGGTTCGGTGGATCGGAAGTGATACCGTTAGGGCATATCCGACTCCTCACCTCGATGGGAACATCCCCCAAGAGGGTGACCCAGGAGGTCGAGTACGTCATCGTCAATATGCCCCTAGCGTATAATATGATCTTCGGCGGACCCGACCTTATTCAATTCAAAGCAATCATCTCAACGTACCACCAAAAGCTGAAAATGCCCACCCCGAACAGGGTCGGAGAGGTGACTTGCGATGTCATGGATAGTTGGGCTTGTTATGCCATCGTCCTAAAAAAGCCATCCGGGAAAGAGGTGGAGCAAGAACTCGACCTCCAGACCTATGCCGACGGGGAGATCGAGCTACCCACGAAGGAGTGCGAGGCGGAGAGATACCCCGCAACTCGAAAGAGAAAGGCAAGCGAGCGGCTCGAGCCCTCGGAAGAACTAAAAGAAATTACCCTTGTCCCCGGAGACAGCAATAAAACCACCAAGATTGGGGCGAACATGCATCCTCAACATGAGATCATGATGATAGAATTCTTGCGGGATAACTCAGACATCTTCGCATGGGCAGCCAAAGATCTGATCGGCGTCGATCCGAAAGTGATATGCCACCGGCTCGGGATCGACCCATCGGTTAAACCAATCAAGCAAAAGCTAAGACCTCAAAGTCGAGCAAGGAATGAAATCATAGAGGCGGAGGTCAACAAGCTACTCGACGCGGGATACGTTACCCCAGCTCAATACGTTGACTGGTTGTACAACGTTGTCCTCGTGCAGAAAACAGGTGGGAAATGGAGAATGTGTAACGACTTCACCGACCTCAATAAGGCATGCCCGAAAGATCCATATCCGCTGCCCCGAATCGATCAGCTCGTCGACTCGACAGCTGGGTGCGAGATGCTCAGCATGATGGACGTCTTTCAAGGCTATTACCAGATCTCTATGGCCCCCGAAGATCAAAAGCACACGACCTTCATCATGGTAAAAGGAATATATTGCTTCAATGTCATGCCCTTCGGGTTGAAGAATGCAGGAGCCACGTACCAAAGATTGGTCAACCTGATGTTTAAAGACGAGATCAGGAAGACCATGGAGGTCTACGTCGACGATATGATCGTGAAGAGCCGCTGGGCGTATCATCATCTAGATTGTTAGGAATAGTGCCCTAGAAAGCCGATTGTATATCCGCTTTGTGCTTTTCCTTATTGTAATCACAGACAATCTTTGAATAAAATAACGAATTGAGGCAACACTTCTTTATATGCTCTTGTTTGGTATGCGTTTACTTTTGCTGTGCATGTATGAGAACTCCCCTAATCCTGATGACTTTTAGGACTCTACCATTTAGGTGAAATGGTTCATGAAACGAGCCCTATATCACATAAGTCATGATTAGTAAAATACTCCAAGCCGATGAGTCCTACAGACAGTGGGAGTGTCAACCTGACTCCTCTAAGGCTTGCTTGTGGGATCACGCCCTTAAGAAGGACCACCTTGTTTCATGGAGGTGCAAAGTGTATAGTTAATACGTGCGTGATACATGAGGGTGCTTACTTTAATAAGTAAGTTCACTGAGGTGCCCCGTGTGAGAACATTCCTAAATGGGAAAGGAAGTTTCTATTTCAGGAAATGGAAACTTCCAGATTAGGAAATATCTCACGAGTCATTGATGTGATTAATTGATCCTTAGACTTGAGGTTCCTTGTCACTTTATGAGTTAACTCTGTAGTCTTTGGTATAAGCTTTAAAGGGTGTCGCCTTAGACAACTGATTCAAGGCTTATGCTGGGGCTGCACAAGTGATTCATGAAAGTGAATGAGAATCAAGAAAGGACCTACACTTGCATTTGCAAGGTGATCTCTTATTGTGTAAGTCATTCATATGCCATATGGAGTCCTTGGCCAAGGCAGTAGATCAAGACATCAAGAAAAGGGTTTCTTGGATTGAGATCAAATGGATATGAAATGCACTTAGCTTTAAGACCGGATTATTAGGGTTCTGATTATTCCCTTGCCCTAGATCTTGGTTGAGAGATAGTAAGTAGGAGGGTTGTATCTCACATGATTCAATGACTTAAAGGTTCTGTCGAATCCGAACATTCCAATTCAGCTAGGGGTTAAACACCTGTTGCTAGACTATGGTCGTTTAATCTGTGGACTGATTAATTAATTAATGAATTAATTAATTGGGGTCACTGCTAATTGAATTGAGAACCTAGAGGGTCACACACAACAACTTGGTTACATGAGTTGAGGCTTGAAAATGATTAAACGAGTTAATCGGACCAAGAGGGTTCCACACGTGTGAATTCACACGTGTGGATCACGTGAGTGACACGTGTCACTGTGACACGTGTCACACACGTGTATATATATATATATATTATATATATATTAAATAATTAATTAGTTAATTATTTAATAGACTTTGGTTTAATTTTGAATTAAAAAGAAAGTCTAATTTTGGAGAAAATAATCTAGTTAATTAATTATGAATTAATTAATTAGATAAAATAAGTTATTTATTTTATAATAAATAAAGTATAAAATTATCCAAAAATAGTTTGGATATTTTTTAAGCTCTCTTCAAAGTTGACTAGAATTAGAATTCAAAGTCAAGGTTGAAAATACTTGATCCTCAAGTAATAGGAGAGAGGGACCAAAATCCTAGCCCATAAAGGACTAGGAATTTTGGCACTCCCTTGCCTATATATAGGGGAGCTCGAGCTCCCCTTTAGAGCTAATAGACAATTCTTGGTTCATGTGTTGAACACCTTCCTTTCTCCAAGATTAAATTAAACCCTAGGTTAAGCCCAAACACTAACTAGAGAACTAGCATCCTTACTAGTTAGATTGTGATCAAGTTGGTGGACTTTCTCTAGAGACTTCAAGTTAGAAGTTTGAAGATTCGAGCTTTACCAAGGAGAGGGGATCAAGCCGCGTGAAGAGCGTTCTTGGGTGGCTTGAAACGCTTCAAGAAAGAATAAAAGAAAAGTAAGTTTTCTATCTTTACGAATTTGGTTACACGATTGCGAGTTCAAGGTCCTTTTGTTGGGAAAATTTTTTAAATTCCGCTGCTTTCTGATTCTGTTTTCCAACAAGTGGTATCAGAGCCACCTCGTTAATCGTGTTTCTGATTCGTCTCAATTATTCTGAATTTGGTAGAAATTCTTAGGCTTAGATGCGAATTAGGTATTCATGAGTTCTTTTAGAAAGCCTGAAATACGAAACTGTAATTTTTCCTGAATTTCTGAAACTGTTTTCTTAAATTGTGATTTTAAAAACCGTTTTGATTGAAATATATTTAAATCGAATTTTAATTTTTGGATTGAACCGGGTTTTCGAGAAACCCAGAAATACGAAACGAACACGAAAAGCAACGAGCCTAGGCGTGCTAGCATGTCGCACGCCCAGGCCCGTCGCGCCGCCCAGCTCCTCCCGCAACAGCGCGGGAGCCGTCCCGGGCGCGCCTAGGCGCGCCCGCCCAGTCCGTCCCGCAACCGCGCGGGACGCCTGCCCAGGCCGTGCCGGACGCCCTGCCCAGTCCGCCTAGTCGCGGCGGGCGCATGATGCGCGGCCGGCGCGCGCACGCGAGCGGCAACTGCCGCGCTGTGCGCGCGCTGCTGCGCGTCTGTGCCGCGCGATGCTAGGCCCCTTTTCGGGCCCGTTTTCGTGTTTCGTGTTTTTCGTGTTTTCAGTCCGTAAAATCCCGATTTAATTTTATTTTAATTTTATCTTTTAAAATCAGTTTTGTTAAAATAAAATTATTTTAAAATTTTTGATTAAATTGGGATTTTTGAGAAATTAAAGCGATTTGGTTTTTGGAAAAATTATGAATATTATTTTCTGAAAATAATGAAAGAATAAAATTATTAATTTTGGAAATTAATTGGAATTTTATTAGTTTAATGTTTTTCGGGTTTTATTGAAAAGGCTCTTGAACAAGAATTGCATCTAAGTCGTGTTTTGAGTCATTAGGACTTGAAACGAGAATTTTAATTTATTGGCTAAATTTAAATTCTCGCAAAAGCATGTTAGGTGATCATGGGTTTAGATCTATGTATGGTTTTAATTTATGCACATGAATGGTTTCAATTGGGGTTGGAGCCCTATAGTTGCGTTTTTCAATTGAGGTTGGAGCCTCACTTATGTGCGTACTGTTATGTGATTTATTATGTGGCTTTCCATATTACTGTTTTTGAGGCCGGGGTATGCCCCGTGTAATTGTCTAAGGCCAATATGAAGATTGAGCCTTATTACTTTATGTCCTTTTCCTTTTATTGTAATTTGAGAGTAGAGATAGGTGGTGAGGTTTTATTTTCATTTTGGAGACAATGCACCCATGGAGTAAGATGGACCACATTCAAGTAACAAGGAGGCCATAAGTGAAGACCCCTCAAAATGTTAGGGAGGGGAATCTCGATTGTTAAATGTAATAGAGATAGGGCTCGTATTTTGTTACTGCTTTCCCTTATGTGATTTGAACTGTTTATGTGGCATGTATGTTAGAACTTGTGATTGTGGAGTGGCTCCCACATATCACGCATAAGATAGGTAGAACCCATGATCATTACATGTTAGTATCATGCTAGGACATGTTATCTGTTTATGTGCTTGTTTGAAATGCATTTAAGTGTAATTGCATTAATCAAGACTATTAAAATTGGATAACATATATGTTGGTGAGGTCGAACCGGACAACTCTCCGGTTGATTCGAAAATTCCCATTAAATATTAAGCTAATTTCGAACAAGTAGGTGTTTAAATTCGAGATGCAAATTTTGAATTAAATTCCTAGCATTCCATCAATAGGTTTTAAGTTTAGTAAGTAAAGCTAGTTATTGTCCGCGAGTCGTGGGATAGCTAGTGGAGCTTATTAGTTCTTAGTTACCTAATTAATCATTTTAAAAGATTAATATTTCGTGGTCAATTTTGGCGAGGGCGATGTCCGCGAGTCGTGGGTCGTTCGAACTAAGTTTTGGTCATGATCTTATGATTGATGGGTCTAGCTTAACGCCTAAGTAAATATGGATGTCGCACGAGTCGTGGGTCCATATTGAAAGATAGGTGATGCAAAAAACAAATTACTAAGAGTTCTAAAGGTGTTAGAATTGGTAAGTTGTACCTACCTAGGGTTCTTGCTAAGAATGTCCGCGAGTCGTGGGTTCGAGGTAAAATGCCTAGGATCTTAGTACCCATTGGGAAAACGTGTTCCTCTTAGATCTTTGGGAATTCTAGATCTTTGAAAAACAGTGGGAGCTACAATAGATTAAAGACCTTATCTTTTGTATATCGTTATAATTCAGCATGCTCACTAGTTCTCTGTTTCACCATTTAGGTCGTAGATTCTGTGATTCTCTACGTGTTTTGAAATGGCAACCAAAAACCCTCTTGTATCGATCCTCGAGTCAAACAAGTTGACTGGTCCCAACTATTCTGATTGGCTGAGGAATCTAAAAATCATTTTAGATTCTGAGAAGAGAACTTATGTTCTCTTCGAAGGGGAGCCTACTCCTGAAGGGGAGGCTCCCACTCGGGCCGAGCGGGACGCGATTCAGAAGTGGAAGGATGATAATCTCCAAGCCCGTTGCCTTATGTTGGCTAACATGTCTCCGGACTTGCAAAGACAACATGAGGCCATGGAATTTGCTTGGGAGATTTACGACCACTTAGAGCAACTTTACCGCCCTCATGAACGTGTTACAAGGTATAACACTTCAAAGGAATTATTCCACTTGAGAATGAGGGAAGGTTCAAGTGTCCATGAATATGGACTCAAGTTTCTTGCCCTTACTGAGAAACTTGCCTCCATGGACATGCCGCTGAAAGATGAGCTTTCAGTGGATCTGTTGCTAGCTTCGCTCCCACCATCATTCAACCCATTTGTCCTTAACTTCAACATGAATCATGCTGGTGCTACTGTAGCTGAGCTGATTAGTCAGCTTGTGACTGCTGAAGGCACGATCAAGAAGGACAATAAGGTTTTGATGGTGAATGCTCCATCTTCCTCTTCTGGGCCTTCTAAAGGTAAGGGCAAGAAAGCCCAAAAGAAGAAGAAGAAACCCCTTAGGCCCACTGGTGGCATTTCGAAGGGGAAGGCCCAAAAGAAGAAGCGTGATCAGAAAGAGGATGTTTGCTTCCATTGTGGCAAAGCGGGACATTGGAGGAGAAACTGCCCAGAGTACAAGGCTACTCTAAAGAAAGGTATCTTTCTCGTTGAAGTAAATCTTTCTATTAATTCTAGTTCTTGGGTACTTGATACCGGTTGTGGAACTCATATCTGTAATGATGTACAGATGCTAAGTGAAGTCCAACAACTCAAAGAAGGAGAATGTGTCTTGAAGATCGGCGATGGCTCAAACGTTGAAGCTCGAGCTTTAGGCACAATTAGATTAGATTTAGGTAGTTTTGAGTTAGTATTAAACAAAGTCCTTTATGTACCGAGCATTATTCGTAATATAATTTCAGTTCCAATATTAGATTGCGAAGGTTATGAAACTTATATTAAGAATGGTAAATACTTTATCAAACGGAACAACTCTTCCGTTCATATCGGTACTCTAAGTAATGGACTTTACCTAACTCAAAATATCAATATTATGAATATACAACGAGAAACAAAGCGTAAGAGAGATGACAAAGTTTCAGCTCCCTTATGGCACGCTAGATTAGGACACATTTCCAAGAACAGAATTAGCAAGATAAACACTTTAGGATCATTCTCTGAAAATGATCTCAAAGAGTTAACTTCTTGCGAATCCTGTCTCAAAGGAAAAATGTCCAAAGTTCCTTTTAAAGGAACTGTGGAACGTGCCTCTAAGGTTCTGGATTTGATCCATACTGATGTTTGTGGACCGCTTAGTGTAAGCACAAGAAACAATCATCAGTATTTCATAACCTTCACTGACGACTTTAGTCGGTATGGTTATGTATACTTAATGAAGTATAAATCTGAAGCTTTTGAGAAATTCTTAGAATTTCAAAAGGAGGTTGAGAACCAAACTGGTCACAAGATCAAAGCACTTCGATCTGATCGAGGAGGCGAATATCTTAGTGAAGAATTCCTTAATCATCTCAAAGGTAATGGGATTATCTCTCAGTGGACTCCTCCGGGAACTCCTCAGCTTAATGGAGTTTCTGAGAGAAGGAATCGAACCCTACTTGATATGGTTCGTTCCATGATGAGTTTCACTGACTTACCGCCTTCTTTCTGGGGTTATGCCCTAGAAAGTGCAGCAAAGATTTTGAATCTTGTTCCCTCTAAGTCAGTCCCTAAAACGCCCTATGAAATGTGGCATGGTAAAATCCCTAGTTATTCTTACTTAAGAATTTGGGGTTGTCCTGCTTACGTGAAGAGGACAGTGGGAGATAAGTTAGAATCTCGTTCTAACTTATGCTACTTTGTAGGTTATCCTAAGGAATCCATAGGATACTACTTCTATGATCAATCTGAACAAAAGGTGTTTGTTTCCAGAAATGCCACTTTTCTTGAGGAACCGTTCCTTAAAGAAAAGAAAGGCAAGATCATAGAATTAGAAGAAGTACAAAGTGACCCCATACCACCCACTGAAGAAACGTCCCACTCTGATCAACTACAACCAATCACGAATTTCGATACACATGTAAATCCTCCTCTAAGG
Organism: Lantana camara; assembly: GCA_037501455.1. NCBI lineage: Eukaryota > Viridiplantae > Streptophyta > Magnoliopsida > Lamiales > Verbenaceae > Lantana > Lantana camara. The sequence goes on along the minus strand of CM074855.1, from coordinate 18,169,403 downwards.
CGTTCTGAACGTACTCCTAGACAGCCGGAGAGATGGTATGGATTCTTCCATGAAATCTCTCAAAAGGATAATGATCCTTTGACATATAAGGAGGCACTTTCAGATTCTGACTCTGAACAGTGGATAGAAGCCATGAAATCCGAAATGGATTCCATGAACTCCAACCAAGTTTGGACCTTGGTAGATTTGCCTGATGGGGTCAAACCCATAGGTTGCAAATGGATCTTTAAGAGAAAGCTTGGAGTTGATGGAAGCATTGCAGCCTACAAAGCAAGACTGGTTGCAAAAGGATTCACTCAGAGACCCGGCGTGGACTTTGACGAAACCTTTTCACCAGTTGCAATGCAAAAGTCCATTCGAATCATGCTTGCCATTGCTGCATATTATGACTATGAGATATGGCAAATGGATGTGAAAACTGCCTTTCTCAATGGTGACATTGACAAAGACATTTATATGGAGCAACCCATAGGTTTCACATTCAGTGGGAGTGAGCAAAAGGTTTGCAAACTCCAAAGGTCAATCTATGGATTGAAACAGGCTTCTAGGAATTGGAACATTCGATTTGATGAATCGGTCAAAGCGTTTGGCTTCATCCAAATTTCGAATGAGTCATGTGTGTATAGAAAGGAATTGGAGACCTCAGTGCAATTCTTAGTACTTTATGTTGATGACATCCTTCTTATTGGGAATTCGAAGGATGACATGAAAGTGACTAAGTTATGGTTATCGAACCAATTCGAGATGAAAGATCTTGGTGATGCGTCCTATATCCTTGGAATTAAAATCTATAGAGATAGATCTAGAAGGTTAATAGGACTATCACAGTCGATGTACATTGACAAAGTATTGAAGAGATTCAATATGGAGTCAGCAAAGGTTAAGAACCTTCCTATGAGTGTAGGAACATGTCTTTCAAAGAAGATGTGTCCTAAGACTAACCTTGAGAAGGAAAGAATGACTCATACACCTTATGCATCAGCAATAGGTAGCATAATGTATGCAATGTTATGTACTCGACCGGATGTGGCTTATGCACTTAGTGTAACAAGTCGTTTCCAATCTGACCCTGGAGATGGTCACTGGGCTGCCGTGAAGAATATTCTTAAGTACTTGAAAAGTACTAAAGATTTATTCTTAGTTTACGGAGGTCAGAAAGATCTTACTATCGAAGGATACTGCGATGCAAGCTTTGCATCTGACTTAGATGATTTTAAGTCAATGTCAGGATACATTTTCTGCCTAAACGGCGGAGCAGTGAGTTGGAAGAGTTCCAAGCAAACTACCACTGCTGATTCGACCACTGAGGCCGAATACTTAGCTGCAAATGATGCAGCTAAGGAAGGTGTTTGGATTAGAAACTTCATTCAAGAATTGAATGTTGTTCCTAGCATGAAAGACCCCATTACTGTGTTTTGTGACAACACTGGGGCGGTTGCTCAAGCAAGAGAACCAAGATCTCACCAACGGACCAAGCACATTATGAGGAAGTATCACCTAATCCGTGATATTATCAAAAGAGGAGATGTGCTAATTGAGAGGGTCACATCAGCAGAGAACGTGGCAGATCCACTTACTAAACCCCTTAGTCGAGAAGCTTTCCAAGGTCATCTTCAGAAGATGGGACTTAGAGTAGCTTTAGAATGGCTTTGACGGGCAAGTGGGAGATTGTTAGGAATAGTGCCCTAGAAAGCCGATTGTATATCCGCTTTGTGCTTTTCCTTATTGTAATCACAGACAATCTTTGAATAAAATAACGAATTGAGGCAACACTTCTTTATATGCTCTTGTTTGGTATGCGTTTACTTTTGCTGTGCATGTATGAGAACTCCCCTAATCCTGATGACTTTTAGGACTCTACCATTTAGGTGAAATGGTTCATGAAACGAGCCCTATATCACATAAGTCATGATTAGTAAAATACTCCAAGCCGATGAGTCCTACAGACAGTGGGAGTGTCAACCTGACTCCTCTAAGGCTTGCTTGTGGGATCACGCCCTTAAGAAGGACCACCTTGTTTCATGGAGGTGCAAAGTGTATAGTTAATACGTGCGTGATACATGAGGGTGCTTACTTTAATAAGTAAGTTCACTGAGGTGCCCCGTGTGAGAACATTCCTAAATGGGAAAGGAAGTTTCTATTTCAGGAAATGGAAACTTCCAGATTAGGAAATATCTCACGAGTCATTGATGTGATTAATTGATCCTTAGACTTGAGGTTCCTTGTCACTTTATGAGTTAACTCTGTAGTCTTTGGTATAAGCTTTAAAGGGTGTCGCCTTAGACAACTGATTCAAGGCTTATGCTGGGGCTGCACAAGTGATTCATGAAAGTGAATGAGAATCAAGAAAGGACCTACACTTGCATTTGCAAGGTGATCTCTTATTGTGTAAGTCATTCATATGCCATATGGAGTCCTTGGCCAAGGCAGTAGATCAAGACATCAAGAAAAGGGTTTCTTGGATTGAGATCAAATGGATATGAAATGCACTTAGCTTTAAGACCGGATTATTAGGGTTCTGATTATTCCCTTGCCCTAGATCTTGGTTGAGAGATAGTAAGTAGGAGGGTTGTATCTCACATGATTCAATGACTTAAAGGTTCTGTCGAATCCGAACATTCCAATTCAGCTAGGGGTTAAACACCTGTTGCTAGACTATGGTCGTTTAATCTGTGGACTGATTAATTAATTAATGAATTAATTAATTGGGGTCACTGCTAATTGAATTGAGAACCTAGAGGGTCACACACAACAACTTGGTTACATGAGTTGAGGCTTGAAAATGATTAAACGAGTTAATCGGACCAAGAGGGTTCCACACGTGTGAATTCACACGTGTGGATCACGTGAGTGACACGTGTCACTGTGACACGTGTCACACACGTGTATATATATATATATATTATATATATATTAAATAATTAATTAGTTAATTATTTAATAGACTTTGGTTTAATTTTGAATTAAAAAGAAAGTCTAATTTTGGAGAAAATAATCTAGTTAATTAATTATGAATTAATTAATTAGATAAAATAAGTTATTTATTTTATAATAAATAAAGTATAAAATTATCCAAAAATAGTTTGGATATTTTTTAAGCTCTCTTCAAAGTTGACTAGAATTAGAATTCAAAGTCAAGGTTGAAAATACTTGATCCTCAAGTAATAGGAGAGAGGGACCAAAATCCTAGCCCATAAAGGACTAGGAATTTTGGCACTCCCTTGCCTATATATAGGGGAGCTCGAGCTCCCCTTTAGAGCTAATAGACAATTCTTGGTTCATGTGTTGAACACCTTCCTTTCTCCAAGATTAAATTAAACCCTAGGTTAAGCCCAAACACTAACTAGAGAACTAGCATCCTTACTAGTTAGATTGTGATCAAGTTGGTGGACTTTCTCTAGAGACTTCAAGTTAGAAGTTTGAAGATTCGAGCTTTACCAAGGAGAGGGGATCAAGCCGCGTGAAGAGCGTTCTTGGGTGGCTTGAAACGCTTCAAGAAAGAATAAAAGAAAAGTAAGTTTTCTATCTTTACGAATTTGGTTACACGATTGCGAGTTCAAGGTCCTTTTGTTGGGAAAATTTTTTAAATTCCGCTGCTTTCTGATTCTGTTTTCCAACATAGATCACCTGCGTAGGTCGTTTGAGATCTTACGGCAATATGGGATGAAGCTCAATCCCGACAAGTGCACGTTTGGGGTCGAAGGGGGAAAATTTCTGGGGTACATGGTGAGCCAGCGAGGTATCGAGGCCAATCCCACGAAAATCAAAGCTATCCAGATCATACCTCGACCTCAATGCATCAACCAGGTGCAATCCCTCGTAGGGCGGATAATCTCCCTCAATCGGTTCATATCGCGATCATCCGAGCGCAACCTCCCGTTCTTCAAAATCTTGAGAAATCTGAAGAAGTTCGAGTGGAACGAGGAATGCGACCGAGCGTTCGAGCAACTGAAAGAGTACCTAGCCTCTCCCCCATTGCTGGCAAAGCCAAATGAGGGTAAGACCTTGTACCTCTACCTATCCATTTCTAACGAGACATTCAGCTCAGTCTTGGTCGCCATCCGAGATCGAAAACACCTACCGATCTACTACCTAAGCAAGATCCTACACGGAGCAGAACGGAACTATCTCGAGGTCGAGAAGTTCGTGTTAGCCCTCACACACGCAGCCCAGAAGCTACGTCCATACTTCCAAGCTCATCCCATAATCGTCCTAACAGATCAACCACTTATGTGTCGGGCCGAATGATGAAATGGGCGGTCGAGTTGAGTCAGCATGACATCACCTATCAACCTCGAGCCGCCCAGCAAGCTCAAGTTTTGGCTGACTTCCTAGTCGAAAAGAACACCAGCTCGATGGGGATCGTTCTCACCTCGCCAAGCTGGACCATGTACACGGATGGCTCATCGACCTCTCAAGGAGGGGGAGTGGGCATATGCCTTACAAGTTCAGAGGGACTCCAGCTCGATTTCGCCATTAAACTCGATTTTAAAGCAACTAACAACGAAGCAGAGTACGAGGCGCTCGTGCGGGACTAAGATACGCCACGGAAAATAAGATCGACAAGCTATCCGTGGTGACTGACTCTCAGCTCGTCGCCGACCAAGTCAATAGTACCTACGAGGCTCGGGAAGAGTCCATGGCAGAATACCTCAAAACGGTGAAAGAGCTGGCCTCGAAGCTAAAAGAGTTCAAAATTGAGCAGGTTCCCCGTGAGGAGAACGGTCGAGCGGATGCCTTATCAAAGCTGGCGAATGGATTCCAAGGAACAAAAGACGCAACCATCTCGTTCATGGTCTCGGGGGGCCGTGCGATCGATGAAGGAAAGGTCGAGATCGCCACCATCGATCCGCCGGAGCCTTGCTGGATGGACGATCTTATCGCCTACCTCAAAGACGGGCTTTTGCCCCAAAATCGAACTGAGGCTAGAAGAATAAAATATCGATCTCTGCTCTATATGATAGATCATGAAGGCAGGTTGTTCAAAAAATCCTTCACCGGTCCCCCTCTAAGGTGCCTGCGACCTAGCCAAGCCCAAGATGTCCTAGAAGATGTCCATGAGGGATGCTGCGGGAACCACTCCGGAGGTCGAGCTCTAGCTCGAAAGATCTTAAGGAGTGGGTATTTTTGGCCGACTATGGTGTAGGATGCGAAGATCACTCTAGGAAATGCCCCAAGTGCCAAAAACACGGCAACCTAATCCACACTCACCCGGCGTCCAAGATACCGATCGATGTGTGCTGGCCCTTCGACCAATGGGGGATCGACATCATCGGTCCCTTCCCCATGGCACCCAGACAGAAAAAGTTTGTCATAGTATGTGTCGAGTACTTCTCAAAGTGGGTTGAGGCCGAGGCAGTCCCCAGAATTACTGATGCAGTGGTAAGAAATTTCCTCTGGAAGAATATAATCTGCCCTTTTGGGGTTCCGAGGATAGTCATCTGTGACAATGGTCCTCAATTTCGATCCGAGAATACTATGAGCTATTGTCGGGACCTCGGGATCGACCTCAGATTCACTACAGTTGGTCATCCGCAAGCAAATGGCCAAGCTGAAGTCACCAACCGAATCATTATCCAAAATCTCAAGACCCGCCTTGATGCCAAACTGGGGGCATGGGCGGACGAGCTCGACGGCGTACTATGGGCATTTCGAACTACCCCGCGGACAGCCACGGGACAAACACCATACTCTCTAGTTTACGGATCCGAAGCCGTCATCCCATCGGAGCTGTTACACGAAACCGCTCATGTATCGCAATACCATCTCGACCGGAATACGGAGATCAGAGCTGAAGATCTAGATGTGATTGAAGAAAGCAGGGAACACGCCTATAAGAAGCTCAAACAGTACAAGGCAGCGGCGGCTCGATCATACAACAAACACGTGAAGCCCAGATCGTTTCAGATCGGCGACCTAGTGTTAAAAAAGGTCAAAGTCTTGCAGCGTGTTGGAAAACTTGAGCCTAACTAGGAGGACCCTATCGCGTTACGGAGATCGGGAAAAACATGGCCTACCGGCTCGAAGACATGGCCGGGAAGCCATTACCCAGACCGTGGAATGCGCACAACTTGAAGAAATTTTACACTTAGCCTTTAAATCATTTCAAGTTTGTAACGGTTAAAGCAGTCAAATTCGCCTGAGAATCGATCTCTATTCAGTAAATTAATATACATGTTTTGGAGCGACATCCGATTGGAGTCAATACGTAATCTTGTACCAGGTTACTATTGTAACGCCCCGATTTTCAGACAGTCAGGTACGCTCGACACATGTGGGTTTCGAGCGTTAGGACTTTATTTTATTATTTCCGTTTATTTAATTTATATGTGTTACATTAATTTCTATAAATTATGTTCAACATGATTACGTGAAAATTATGTGATATTCATTTCATTTTGATAATTCTTGTATAAATGGGATCTAATTGCTACATGAACTAATTGCCCAAATTGTATTAATTACATAATTGTCCTTGATTGCTCACTTCCTTTTATTTAAGGACTTAATCGCATGAAAATATTGTGGACCCAATTGATCATTTCCCAAACTTGATATACTTACTTGCATGATTTATGGAGTTGGAGGATTGCATCATAAATACCACATATTTCCCCCAAGTGTAACGATATATGCATCTCTTCTACAACCATCATCTTCATTTCATACCAATCATCCCATGTTTGCTCTTCTCCCCACCGAACCATAACCCTCCAAGAAAGAAGAAGAGAAATCCTTCATCTTCAAGCTATTTTACGAGAAAGCTAGGGAATTCAAGCTCAAGCACCCATGTTCATCATCTTTTCCATCTATTTTCACTTGAAGGTATATGATCATATATGTGATTTCTTGATGATAATTCATGAAGCTAGGGTTTGAGGTTAGATGGATTATCATGTGCTTTAGATGTTAGAAGGATGATTAGGAGCTTTTGACATGAATTGGAACTTGAATTCTTGAAGATCATGGATGGATATGGCATAAGTTGGTATATGAGCTATAGTTGGTGATTGTGATGATTAAATCATGGATTGTGTGTTTATAATGAGTTTTACTGTACCAAAAGCATGTATATATGTTTCCTTCTATGAATTACAGCATAAGAGATTGAATTATGAGTGTTTGTGGAGATTGGTTATTCATTTCGTGCTTGCTCTGTTCTTCTCCCCTGTTTTCTGAACCTTCTGTGTAACGGGAACGGCCCTTCCCGTTCCCTTTGTAAATGGGGAACGACCGTTCCCATTGTTTGAATAATGTGTCAGGTGGCGAGGACGGGAACGCCCGTTCCCACTTTATCTCACAGACGGGAACGGCCGTTCCCATCTTCGGGGAGCCCGACAGCGGGAACGGCCATTCCCACTTTGAACTGAAACCTGGAACGGCCGTTCCCAGCTCTCTGGTAGTACAGAAACTTTCTGCACAAAATTACAATTTCAGCCCCTCGTTCCAATGGCTTATTTGACCCCAAATTGCTATTATATGATTGATTATATGTCGAAACAACATGTTATCATGCTACATTGTTTATTGCTCGTTGTCTCTTGTATGATCATGCCGTGCGTCATTATATGGAATAATGTCCTTGAATTATAGTCTCATGCACGTACATTGTCCCGTTTCTTGTCCAGTTATTCTCCAGGGCGGAGATTGTGGATCATGAGCACGTTCACGCATTCACGAGTCGTGTGTCGCCTGTCAGGTGAGGTTTAATTTCTAGTTATATAGAACCCGTATAACCTTTACGTGGGTTTTGGCCAAAGGTATTTATATTTATAATTTCATGAAAGTACTTATCATTTCAAGCATGTTATTGTTCATAAATCAAGCAAGTAGGTCATGTTAGTATGCACAAATCAAGCATGTCATGTCATCAAGCAAGTCATGTGTTCTCCTGGCCAGGTTCTCCTTAGGGAGGGCGCTGGACCGGTCCTCGGGCCGGTGATTGTCCATCCAATCACAGGAAGAACAATACCGTATCGTGTTCGTGTGTTCTCTTGGCCAGGTCCTCCTTAGTGAGGGCGCTGGACTGGTCTCCGGGCCAGTGGTTGTCCGTCCAACCACAAGAAGAACAAAGGCTTATCGTGTGCATGTGTTCTCCTGGCCAGGTTCTCCTTAGAGAGGGCGCTGGACTGGTCTTAGAGCCGGTGGTTGTCCGTCCAACCACAGGAGAAACAACCCATCGTGTTACAAGCAAGCCATGTAGTGATTGCATGATTTCCATCCCATGAACGTGTTATATGACTACACTATTGCATGATTGCACGATAATTGAATTGCGTGATCACCTAATGATTAACAAGCAAGCAAGCATGTTTATCGATTGCATGAAAGAACAAGTATTTAATATTGATAGTTGTATTCTCGGGCGAAGCTATATTATTATTGAACTTGTATAATTATCTTTTATAATCTTTACCCGAGAATATGATTTGCATGTTATCTGCGCTAATATGTATTTAAACCCCTCACTCGGTCTTCACAGACTGACGCCTCCACCTTTCAGGTTATTGCAGGTGCACGCTAGGCGGGAGTTGAGTCGAGTCGAGTCCCGTTCATGTAGTCGTGTCATCCGTGGTTCGTGTATTTATTTATTATGGTTAATTATGGAATTGTAGTTGTTGTTATTATTAAATTGAAGATGATAATGTATTGATATGATCAGTTAGAATATATTTTATTTGGTAAACGAGAAATGTCATGATTGGATAAATGGAAATAGTTGATAATGTTATGTTTATGCTTCCGCTTTATTATGTCGCATGTTCGAGTATCCCGCCTAGCTTGTCGTGTATTGCATTGTCACCCGTTCGCTATAGGTTGGTTCACGTACGGATCACCCATTTCGTATGTGGATTGACCTGTAGTGCGGGGGTGTGGCACCTCCACGCGTCCGGGGTGCTACAACTATCCCCTCGGGTAAGCCCTCATTCGACCTGCGGTCATGAGTCGAGGTGGGAGCGAACCCCCCAACATCCAATCGTTAGTGATCGAGATCCAATGAGGTCGTTTTCAGACCTAACGAGATCCTAAACATCCTAACGTATTGGGTGCTTTTAAATCATTGTTAGAGATCGAGATCCAATGAGGTCGCTCTTAGACCCAAAGAGATCCTAAAAATCCTAACGTGTTTAATGCTCAAACGCCGTTAGAGATCGAAAAGGTAGATCCTAAGATCCAATGAGATCGTTTTAGATCCGAGGAGATCCAGATTAATGGTTTTCAAAAATTAAAGATCCAGAGATCCAAAGAGATCGTTTTAGATCCGAGGAGATCCAGAGATTAACGGTTTTCAAAAATTAAAGATCCAGAGATCCAAGGAGATCGTTTTAGATCCGAGGAGATCCAGAGATTTGTGGTTTTCAAAAATTAAAGATCCAGAGATCCAAAGAGATCGTTTTAGATCTGAGGAGATCCAGAGATTAACGATTTTCAAAAATTAAAGATCAAGAGATCCAAGGAGATCGTTTTAGATCCGAGGAGATCCAGATATTAAGGTTTTCAAAAATTAATGATCCAGGGACCCAAAGAGATCGTTTTAGATCCAAAGAGGTCCAGAGATCGATGGTTTTCAAAAATTAATGATCCAGGGACCCAAGGAGATCGTTTTAGATCCAAAGAGGTCCAGAGATCGATGGTTTTCAAAAATTAATGATCCAGGGACCCAAGGAGATCGTTTTAGATCCAAAGAGGTCCAGAGATTGATGGTTTCCAAAAATTAATGATCCAGAGATCGATGTATTTCAGAAGAAGATTCTAAGACCCAATGAGATCGATTTAGATCCAAGGAGGTCTAGAGATCGATCCGATGAGAACGCAGTAAGGTAAAAGGACCAAGGAAAAAATGCGAACGCCCGAGACTAGATCGACATCCAAACGAGATCAAATAGCGTGACGAACCTATCGATCCGAAAGCGATAAAAATCTAACTAAAGGGTAAGCAAAACCTGGATCGACAAACCATGCGCACGCCAGATCGAACAAATACTCAACTTGGAAAGAAAAAGAAGTATGAAACAAAGTTCATTCATGCGAAAAGTAGACCCCCAAATTTGAAGGGTTCGATTCTACCTAGCACATCGACCTCACCACGCGACGTGGCTCGATGGGCAAATGTTCAAAAACAGGCAGAAATAAACTGCAAGTATCCACCTAGCCACAGACCGGCTAGCAGGTCGAATTAAATTTAAAAAAAAAGTACTAAGGGAATGGATCAGTCGATCTCGACCCGGGTTGAAGCAGATTCTTGGACTGATCGATTCCTGGCTCTCTCGAACTCCCGGGCCCTGGGAAGGAAATGGTCGACCTCGACCGGTTGAGGCAGCTCGCATGTCACCTAGGACTTGGTCTTCTTAGCCTGAGCCATCTCAATGGCGTGCCCATACTTATAGGTCGCCCAGTCGATGTGAACCGGCTCCTCTTCTTCAGATTGATCAACAGCACCCGGATCGGGGAGCATGGGGCCGATCGATTCGAAATTAAAATTCGGGGGGAAAATGTCCTGAGCCTTGAGTTGGTTGATGGCGATTTGAAACCCCTCCGCCAGATCGTTTTCCCCCACGATCAAACTGGCCTCTTCGAACCCAGGGCCCTCCATGAATTCTCGAACTGCGTACCGTTCGATCAGAATCTTGCACTTCCTCAGGTCGTCAGCAGCCTTGTCGATCTTAGCCTTGGCGAGCCCAAAGATCTCCAGTCTGCCCTCCTCCTTGGCAGCAGTTCGGGTGCTCTCGAGTTGCCCGGCGAACTCCGTCCTCAGCGCAGCAATGGCATTCTCATGTTGCTTCTCAGCTTGTGTCAAAGCCTCCTGGGCGCTCTTCATCTGGGCCTCCATCGAATCCCTCTCCTCGACCCGGACCCTTTTCTCCTCCCTGGCATAACGGAGATCTTCCTCGAGCTGATGGATGATTTGGGGGTCCATCGAAGCGAGTCGTGCCTTTGCGCTCTGGTAATTCTCCTTGTACCTCTGTTTGCCGGCTTTAAAGACCTCCGCCTCCTGGATAGAGTTCACCAACACGGGGAGAACATCCTGAAAAGCAATATGCAGATCGATCAGAAACAAAGGGATCGATCAGCAAGAAGCAGATCGATTGAAAAGTACAGATCGATCATCACTAAATCGATCGACCCCGAAATATATAAAAAAAATGATAAAAAATGATGAATGATATATATACTCACACAGAAGATTCCTCGAGCGACCTTGGCCCTCTTCTGATCCGCCAACCTCGACCTGGACAGCTTCCTCTGTTCATCAATAATGCAGCCGGTATTGAACAGAGCGGAGATCAGATCGATGTCCGGAGTGCCAAAAGCCAAGGCACGCTTCGATCCGTCCGGTTTTTCCATCTCGAGTCCGGCCGGCCACTGTGGAAGTTGGGTTCTGGGGAAATCCAAAAGCTGGGATTCTTCGTCCGAATCCTCGGACGACTCCATCACGTGAGCGGTTTCCCTGAAAGGCCTCTTTCCCACGCCATGCCTTGCCTGAACAAACTGGGCATAAGGGTCAATGTCTTCATCAAAATGTAATTCTAATTGTCTAAATTTATTACTTGCTCGAGGTCGTCATCGACCTGACCCCCTGAGGACCCAGCCAGATCGACGAATTCCTGACCCCGAACTGGAGGCACCGCCGTGTCCGGGCCGATCTGATGAGCGCCTTGGTCATGCAACTCCTTTCGGAACCCCTCTTGATGAATTTATTGTGCTTCAGGAAGGGCGTTGAGTATCGAGCGAGCTACGTCGATCACCGGTTGCATCTCCACGACAGCGACCTCCCTCTGGTTTCTCGCTCTCATCTTTGTAGCTCGAGACATGATTAGAACTCGTAGATCTATAGATCGAAAAGAACAAGGATTAGATCGACATAAAAGGAGGAAAATTTACAAAATACTTAAGGAACCCCGATCGAGGAGGGATCTGGTCGAAGTAGGAGCATACCAAGGCGGAAGTTCCTCCGTCGATGCCCAAGGATTATGCCCGCTTCGACTAGGTTCCCAGTCCTTTTCAGGTTTGTATGGTCAAGCAGGCCCAAGCGGGGAAGCAGATCGAAGTTATTGTGGAGCCACGAGGTCGATCTGGTAGGAAGGCGCTTCGGATCATCTGAACCCCATGTAGATCAAAACGAAGGGGAGATAGGGAGGTCGACAAAGAAGAACTTGGATTTCCAATCTACCCCATGCGACGTCGAGGGGATCGATACCATCTTCCTATGAGGCTTCGACTGAAGATTGAAGTACCCGGGGCCAGATTTCGCGGCGCTATTCAGCGTAAAGAACTCCCCAAAATCTTCGATCTCAGGCGCGAACCCCAGGCTCTTCATGATGATCATCATGCAGCGAATAAAGGAGAACGAGTTCGGAGTCAACTGAGTCGGACACATGTTGAAGCGAACTAGGAAGTCGGAGACGATCGGAGGTAGCGGGAGCCTAAATCCGTACTTAACTGAGTGATAGTAGACCCCAATCGACCTCAGCCTCTGTGGGCTACCCACCGTCTCCCCCTCCAGCGGCATTCGAACTACATACGGCAAATCCAAGGCCAATCTCCTCCTCGCATCCGCGAACTCGGATTCGGTTATCTTTGATGACCTCTGGGTAACATGGGTTAAAGTACGGTAGATGTGACGCGGTTGCTCCGCCACGGGAGGGTTCGCCACGGGTTCTTCGATCTCCCCTTCTTCATCGATCTGCGGAACCCCCGGCTCATCCATCAATCTTAACGGTCCTCTCCCCCTCGAGGTCGAAGCAGGTCCCCCGCGATTAGCCGTACCGTCGGATCCCGCGAGTGACTCAAAGGTAGCATCTGGAAGCAAGGGGACATTCTGCTCGAGCTCCCGATCAGGAGACGGTGTGAAAGCCGCTTCCTCAGATTCCCCACCCATTTCGATCTGATTGTGAGCCATAAGAAATGGGAGAAGAAATGGAATTTTACCTTGAGAGCAGATCGAACAAGCTTCAAAAGGACAGCTGGCAAGGGCCACGGATCGGAGCAGTTCGACGCCTTACGTATGAAAATAGTGAAATGAGGGCTGAGGGTGACCCCCTATTTATAGAGGGTGAAAAGGTAACGTCTCGAAATACGAAACGACGCCATTATTACCCCGGACACGCCACCTCCCTCAAAGGTCACGTCGCATTAAATGCGGCGTCAGATCGAGGAACTCAAAAGCGAGCATCATCATCAAGGCCGTCGTTCGATTTTAACGGTCACGACGGTTCCCCTACCCAATGCCAGATCGACGAAATTACCATTGCGAAATTTCACACTGGTAATTTGGGGGGCCTCTGACATAGCATAATAATACGAGGACGCATGGCACACCCCCCGTAGGCGCCACGTGGACTCCGCGCCAACCTGGACAAACCAGAAACGGCCTATTGGACAGATCATCAGATCAATATCAGGTCCTCAGATCATCAGATTTGTTTGAGGACACCAGATCGATTTGCATATCATCCGATCATCAGATCAACCGATCGATCTGATCTCTCCTATGAGGAAACCCACAACATTAAGGATCCCGGAAGGCAATATCGATCTCCGGATCGATTACATACGTCACCGGACACCCGAATACTGTAAAGCACTCCTGTCGGGACACGTGTATCCTCCTCATTCCCTGGAACAGGCGTACTATGGCTCATTAGTGACCGTCAGTCCCTGCTTTTACTCAAAGGGGAAAGAAGGTACAAACGACCCGCCTCAAGCCGGTTCCATCGTCCGACATCCAGATCGACGACTGGCAACGCCATTAATGCACACCTACAATACACACACTACTGTGTCATTTGGCCATGGCTATAAATACTCGCCCTTTGAACAGTAGTTGGTAAGCCTTTAATACGCATTCAATTGCATTTATTCTCTCTCTAAAGAGCTCCATTACTGACTTGAGCGTCGGAGTGCCAAACTTGGGTAAAACCCCAAGTCCCCCAATTTGTACTTAGCTCACGTGTGTTAGTGCTTTCAGGTCGATAAGAACCCACTCAAACAAATTCTTGACTGATTGACCCATATCTGACAGCCAGATTGACCACGTCAGATCGACCAGATTTGAGCTAGATCAATTATAATTACGGATAATGGGGGATAAATTCCCAATTGGGTATCATATTTTTACTTAACTCCTTATTTTGATAAAATGTTGTATGATTTTCACATAATGTCGTACTTAAAATATCTCTCAAAATATGTTGTATAATTTTCGCAAAATGTAGTACTAAAAAGTTCTAATGTCGTATTTATATCCTATTATGTTGTATAATTTTATGGGGAGTAAAGTAAAAATATTCCAAACTGATGGGGAGTTATTTCAAACTGCCCCTTATAATTATAAATTTATGATAAATAAATAAAATAAGATAATATCTGTAACGCCCCGAATTTCAGACAGTCAGGTACGCTCGACACGTGTGGGTTTCGAGCGTTAGGACTTTATTTTATTATTCTTGTTTATTCGTTTATACGTGTTATATTAATTTTATAAATTGTATTTTAACATGTTTACGTGAAATTTTATGAAATACTTGTCAACGTGAGAATGATTGTGCAAATTGAATTTAACTGCTACGTGAAATAATTTCCGAACATGATTTAATTGCTTAATTGTCCTTAAATGCTCATTCACTTTAATTTAGGGACTAAATTGCATAAAAACTTATTGGACCAAATTGATCGTTCCTCAATCTTTCTATCCTTAATTGCATGACTTGTTAACCTTGGAGGATTTAATAGCAAATTGAGGCAAATTCAAGAGATATATCACGTTATCTTCTTCATTCTTCTAAACACTTCATACCAACTTTGCTCTCTCCATCTCTCTCTCCCGATCCATGAACCTTAGAAGAGGAAGAAGAGATTTCATGAATTCAAGCTAGTTTTCCAAGGAAATTTCATGTTTTAAAGCTCAATCATCCATTTCCATCATCTTCTTCCATTTATTTTCACTTCAAGGTATATATGATTATATATGTGAAATCTTGAATTGAGTATATGAAGCTAGGGTTATGATTTGATTACAATAACTTGTTTATATGATGATAAAGGCATGATTAGGAGTTTTGAACTTGAATTTCTTGCATATATCATGAGAATCATGGAGTTCTTTGATGAACTCATATTTGAAATGATGATGATGATTCTTGGTGATTAATGTGTGAGATGAGTGTTTATACTAGTTTATCACACTTTGAGCATGTATATGTATTTTTTTTCATGAATTATAGCATTTAGAGTTGAATTATGATGATTTTGGTGAGCTTTGGTTATGGGTTGTAGCTCCCCTGTTTTCCCGACTCCCCTCCCCTGTTCCAATTGCTCTGGTTTTTCTACTGTAGCAAATATTTGAAGTGTAGAGCACTCTCCTTTTTACGGTTCGTCAATATCTATTTTCGTTTGTGAGTTATGGCCGTTTTAATTTGGTGCCGCCAAACTGTCGCGAATCTGCGTTAACCCAATTTAAAATCGAATTGTGGCTTGTTGAGTTGGAGTTTTTCAAAACTGTTTTATGGGGATAATCTTCATATATTATAGATGTTCTCTGCAAAAATTGGTGTCAATCCAAATTGATTTGAACCCCGAGAAAAATAGCAACATCCCCTGATGTCCCCTGTTTTCATATTTCGGTTTTGGCTTGATCAGAGAGACTAAATGGTGGAAGTTTTTAAAACTGTTTCACGGGGGTATTTCTGGATATGTTATAAGTATTTCCACCAATTTTCAGATCGTTTCGACTTCGTTTGATAAGGGAACGACGATCATTTTTCACTACTAGCGCTGCAGGAAATTTTCTGCTTTGGGTCATATTCAAACGAAAACTGGTATTTGCTCGGGATGAATTAGAATGTGAGCCTTATATTTTTGTAAAGATATGTTTGTCTAGTTTCCTAGGAATTTTGCGGTTCATTAAAATTCATTCCGATGAAAAAGTTATGCTTATTTGAATACAACGTGCGCATGTTGAAAATTTTCTGCATAAAAATTGAGATTTACACTTTCAATTCCAATGGTTTTATTGATCCCAATTTGTGATTACATGATCAATTACATGCCATAATATGAATATATCATGCTACATTCGTGAATGCATGTCATCTCGTTACTTGATCATGCCGTGCGTCATATTTGGGTACCATTATTGAGTCCTGGCTCACGAGTGCACAAATGTTTCCATTTCTTGTCCAGTTCTCCTCCAGGGCGGAGATTGTTGACCATGAGCACGTTCACGCATCCATGAGTCGTCGTGTCGCCTGTCAGGTGAGGTTTAATTGCTAGTTATATAGAACCCGTATAACCTTTACGTGATCTTTCGGCCAAAGGTATTTATATCTATAATTTCCATTAAATCACTTATCATTTCAAGTATGTTATTGTTCACGAATCGAGCATGTCATGTTCATGAAAGCAAGTAAATGTGTTCTCCTAGCTAGGTCCTCCTTAGTGAGGGCGCTGGGCTGGTCTTCGGGCTGGTGGTTGTCCGTCCAACTACAGGAAGAACAATACTTTATCTTGTACGTGTGTTCTCTTGGCTAGGTCCTCCTTAGTGAGGGCGCTGGGCTGGTCTTCGGGCTGGTGGTTGTCCGTCCAACCACAAGAAGAACAAATCCTTATCGTGTACCTGTGTTCTCCTGGCCAGGTTCTCCTTGGCGAGGGCGCTGGGCTAGTCTTAGAGCTGGTGGTTGTCCGTCCAACCACAGGAGGAACAAACCCTATCGTGTTACAAGCAAGCCATGTATTGATTGCATGATCATGAACAAGTATTTAATATTGGTAGTTGTATTCTCGGGCGAAGACACCATATTATTGAAAGTATATAATTATCTTTTATAAATCTTTACCCGAGAATATGACTTGCATGTTATTTGCGCTAATATGTATTTAAACCCCTCACTCGGTCTTCACAGACTGACGCCTCCACCTTTCAGGTTATTGCAGGTGCATGCTAGGCAGGAGTTGAGTCGGGTCGAGTCCAGTTCATGTAGTTGAGTCAACCATGGTTCGTGTATTTGGTTATTCATTGTTAATTATGAAATTATAGTTATTGTTATTGTTTATCCGAAGATGATAATGTATTGATATGATAAGTTAGAATACATTTTATTTGGTAAATGAGAAATGACATGAAATACTAAATGGAAATATTTGATAATGATTACTTTATGCTTCCGCTTAATTCCGTCGCAAGTTTAAGTTCTTCCCGCCTAGCTTGTCGGTTATTGCATTGTCACCCGTTCGCTATAGGTTGGTTCATGTACGGATGGCCCATTTCGTATGTGGATTGACCTATAGTGCGGGGGTGTGGCATCTCCACGTGTAAGGGGTGCTACAATATCGAATTAGTAAAAGATAATAGTTAAAAAAAAAATTAAAAAATATGGAAAGAAACACAAGAAAATTTCTAAAAACCTAAACCTTTCTTAAGAGATCTCATCCCACTAGATCAACTAAACTTTTAAGAGCTGTTATTCATTTCTCTCGTATGAAAGATTTTATTTCTCTCGTATGAGGGCGTCGTCTGCCGCAACCCTAAATCCGCTGGTAGTTTCTCCGACCAGAGTAGCCAAGAGTGTTGTTATTCGCTCTGTTGTCATAGCCGGGGCCTTTCTCCGTTCCTGGATTCTGAATTTCGGGGTGATTATTTCTCCTTCGTAGGTTTCCTTTCTACTAATTCTGTGTTCTTCTGTTTATAGGTTACTTTCGTCGGGCTTCCTTCTCTGGGGAGGCGGACCTATGCCATTTATTCTATGAATCCTTCATCCTCTCATGCCGCCACAAATGTGGCCAGTTCGATCAATGATCTCTCCAGACTTACAGCGGGTCTCTCTCTCACAGTTAAGGAATCCTCCGACCTTCTCATTCCTACTGAGATCAGACCTATTCCTTCGGAGGATAATTCCCTTATGTTGATTGGTAGATTATTTTCTCGTCGCTCAGTTCGTTTTGATACATTCCGTTTGATGATGCGTCGGGCCATGAATCCAGTGAAGGGTATGGAAATCCAGAGAGTGGGCACGGATAGATTTCTGTTTTGTTTCAATCACAAGCTAAATTTGCAGCGTGTGATGGAGACGACGCCTTGGACCTACGAGAAGTATCCGATTATTCTGCATGCCCTAGAGACAGATGATGAGCCAAGTAAGGTTACTTTTGATCACTGTGATTTTATCATTCATAGACTGGGTCTCCCGAATGCCTATAAGACCCCGGATATTGTAAGATTGATTGCTCAAAGAGTTGGGATTTTCCGCACTATCATGCCTGCTCCTAAAGGATATTCTACAGATCATGACCTTCGTGTTAGGGTGGGGATCCCTATTACTGAATTATTACTCCCCTGCCTCAAATTGAGCACTCACAACGGGAAGCACATCTCTGTTACATTCAAGTATGAACGCTTGACCAATTTCTGTTATTTGTGTGGCCTGTGTAACCACATAGATCGTGTATGCTTATCCCTGTACGAAGAGAATTTTGTTGAACCCTCAGACTCATATCCTTATGGCTCGTGGCTCAGATTCCATCCCATATCCAGCTCCTCTCCTGATATGGTGTACCTGACTCCTATCTCAGTCTCTCCTTCCTCAAGCCACCATCCTCACATGCTAGCCATTAATGACGGCAGTGATCCCATCAACGCATCAACACATTTCTGCCCCCCCCCCCCCCAACATTCACTCCATCCCTAAGCCCCAGGTTTGAGTCTCGAGTTGTCTTTACCCTACCCAGAAGCAATCTCTCTTAACCAAAGATCCCTCGAGTAGTAATTCCCAGATTGACCAGTCCCTCCAGATTACTTCTGTCCTACCTCAGAATAAATACAACCAGCTGGAACCTCCCTCACCTGTAGCCAGTGATATACCATGTAATAAGGCCAAACATCCCCGCACTCCAATGGACTCTGGTAGCCCTGATCGTCAACGTCTGAAGCTCATCACACCTAATACAGTCACTTCCCATACTGAGACCTTCACTAACGCAAACCTGAGCTCCCTTCCATCCCAAATTCCCCTTCCTTATAACCTCAACATCGATGCTCAACTGATCTATGTCCCCCTCACTTTGAGCCTTTGATCCGAACAAGCTTCACTAGCTCCTAAGGTTGGTAAATTTCGAAGCAAGAATAAAAAAACTCACACCAAATCTGCCTCGTCCCTCATCTCTCTCAGCATTCCCCGATCATACCCTCAGTCCTTCCCTTCATGTCGGTGCCCTCTCTGACATCACTAATATAACGACGAAGGTTTCTAGGCAACCCCGTCGAGAAAAATGAGTTGCTTAAGCTGGAACTGCCAGGGCACGGGGGGTCTCTGGCGAGTTCATAATTTTCGGTCTCTTATACGGGACCATAACCCCACGGTGATCTTTCTTTCTGAAATAAAATGTAATTAGTGTCATATTGAGTGGTTAAAGCTTAGTCTGGATTTGAATGGTGTTGGTGTGGATTCTATAGGCCGTAGTGGGGGGCTAGCTCTGTTATGGCGAAAGAATGTTGATGTTACACTTCTCAACTTTTCTTCAAACCATATTGTTGTTCTGATATCGGGTGTCGGTAATGCGGACAACTGGCGTTTCACCGGCTTTATGGTATCATGGATTAGGAAAATAGAATGAAATTGTGTGACCTTCTCTGGAGGTTGAAACGGGCTTCTTCTACCCCCTGGTTAGTAAGTGGGGACTTTAATGAAATTTTGGACAATGGGGAAAAAAAAAAGGAGGGGGGGAGGGGAATGAACGTCCCATAAGGCTTATGGATGCGTTCGCCGATGCTCTTAGGAATACTGGATTATCTGATCTTGGGTTCTCTGGCTTTTCGTTCACTTAGACTAGGAGCTCCACGGCTCCTTTCACTATCCGAGGTAACTTGTACCCTTAAAAGTATGTATCCCCTTCAATCCCAGATCCCGAATGGCCTTCCCCCGTAATTTTTTAAACATTATTGGGATATTCTGGGTGGTAATGTGGTGACTTGTGTGCTGGATTTTTTGAATGGAGGGAATTTTGATAAGAAACTTAACTTTACCCACATTGTCTTGATTCCGAAGTGTAAGTCGACTGAACTTATTACACAATTCAGACCCATTAGCCTGTGGAATGTCATCTATAAAATCTTGTAACGCCCCCACCCGTACCAGAACAAGAGGAGAGCGGCGTCTCAACCCCCGCACTGAAACACCCCTCAAGTAATGGTGTGAGCCATCACTCAAGAAATACTCCAGCGAACGGCTGTCTATCAGAACTATACATGTACAACGATGTGGCTAAGCAGCGGAAAATCAGAGTATTTTAAAACTTTTCAAAACATGTGCGTGATGGCATGTAACAAGCAAGAACATATCGCTCGTGTAAGAGAGACTCGGCATAACGGAACATATAACAGATTCACATATAAGTATCGATACAGCAGAGTTCAAAATATCGGTAACAGAGTAGCAGAAAGAGTATAACAAAGATACTCAAGTATTCAGAAACATATACAGAAGTATAAAGTGATGCATCCATAAAACATATGCAGGACGCAAAAGAGGAAGTAATACTAAGTCCTGACAGAAACAAAAATGACAATCTAGAGCTTCAAGATACCTCTAGACTGCGGCTGCAAGACCTGAAACCACGAGGCAAGAAAACGGGAGAGGTATTAGTCAAAAGGACTAAGTGAGGGAATACTTTAAAGAAAGTACTGAATTAAAGAACTTGAAGTAAAGTTCGAAACTGTTAAATGCAATGCTTTAAAGAAGAACTTAAAACAAGTTCGGTTGATAAAACTCTTTGAATGCGATGCTGTAAAAGAATGCACGTTATAAAACATTTTCATGAATGCTATCACACGCGCACACATATGTTGTTGATGGTTCATAGTTCTTTCATAAAACGGGATAAGGGTAAAGTGAACTTTTCCAGATATGAACCATCCTTTATGAAACAGAATTTTGCCCGCAAGCTAGGCTCCTCCATCCTTACTCCAGAAAACATGATTTGGATGAGCATCAGACCAGGGTCAACAATAATTCCACGTATAGTAGAGTATCGGACCAAGATCAACAATAACCCCACATAAAGTAGAGCATTGGACCAAGGTCAACAACAACTCCGCACACAGTAGACTATTGGACCAAGGTCAACAACAACTCTTACCAACACATACAAACATGCACCATCCTCCACCGGTTGTCACTTCGGGTAGCTAGCCCTAGGCGACCTGTAAACATGTAATGGGAACAGATTTGCTGTCCGTTCCCAGACAGATTGTCCTGACTTAACAAACCTCCTGTTAAAAGTCGGTGTCAATTGTCCAAGTGTGGCGGCCGGTATTGGTGATGTCGTTGGCGCTCACCTCCCGAGCATCACCTCCACACATAACCGCCGGGCCCAAATTGTAAACTGTATGCTTGCATTTAAGATTAGCAGTGACCAGAGTATCACTCCAGTATGCTAACTATAACATGTGAAACTGTAACTGTAACATATGATTCTGTCTGTAAAACATATGATTCTGTCTAAAAACATGTGATGTTGTCTGTAAACTGTACTTTGAAAACATATGCAAAACATGTAACTGTCTTTGAACAAGAATGCAGAACTTTGGAAAACATGTGCTGTAGATCAAGGTATACTATTAAAGTATGAATGATCCTTTCAAGAGAATGTCCCGATAAAAGGGAGTAGTTCAAAACGAGGTTTAGCTTTGAATTTCAAAACATATGATACGATAGTATAATCGTGGTTCCAGTTGGAAAACATTTATAACTTCACCTCACCTAATAGTACCAAAAGGGAGGTAGACATATTAAGCGGTGCCCTGGGGATCCCAGTGCTCAACTTTAACTCCTGTAGGTGGTGTACTAGAGTGAGCTTAAGAACTAAGACCCACTACTAACCAAGATGCATATGAAATGCAAGAACAATGAACAAGGAACATGTAAAGAACATGTAACACAAGAGAGTAATACCATTTAAGGTATTCAAGAAAAGTAACACACAAAGGAATACGTCAAAGTGAGTTACTCTTAACGTTAGACTATGATCTTACTATAACCGAGTAAGCTTTAGTCAAATTATGAATCCTATCGCAACCTTAAGTTAAGAAACAAGTCCACGAAAGAAAACACATTTTGAAAACACATTTTAGACCCTGGATATGGAAACCCTAGGTGCAAATGTCTATAGAGAAAGCACAAGTTTTAATTCATTTTTACTATTCAAAAGCACTATTCAAAAGTACTATTCAAGATTACTATTCACGATTACTATTCACAGGTTACTATTCACATGTCGGGTCAAAGGGTCGGGTCAAACCCTTACTATACACACACGGTACACACACACGGTACACACACACACCATGCACGAACACACACACACGGCATGCACACACACACACACCCTAATTAAATTATGATCTTGATTATAACCTATAGTTTCAAGTTCATGTTAATATAATCAAGTGTGATCTAGGTTAAAGGTATAACCTATAGTTAAGAGATCCAATTAAGGCATAAGATCAAGTTATGAAACACTAATCTATCTTAGGTTATAACATGTGACACTATTAAAGTGTATAACATGATCAAGGCACTAATCCATTAATCCAAATCATAACATAAGCTCAATTCATAATTCAAGAGTCATATAACAATGTGACAACATGTCACAACATATATCATATCATATCATAAACCTTTAGGCATGTAACATGTAACAATTTAATTCCAATATCAACATGTAACAAGTTGTGACATAATAAATTGTAAAGCACTATTCCATTAGCTAACATGCATGAACATAATTTAAATTCCATAATCATGCATCAATGCTCATAATATAACAACCATATCACATGATCATAGCATATACTAGATCAATTCATAACATATTCAAGCATATACTAAACAATTAAAACATATAAGCAACTATCAAAACATATCATAAAAACTATATAATAAATGCATAAAATAAAATCCTATATGGCTTAGGGAAGACCCTAAGACCCAACCTAAACATAATATAAACATACCATAACATAAAAACATAAACTAAACTAACATAACATAAAAATAAAACAACTAACCTAGCTAAGGGGAGGGGATGCCGACGGCAAGAGGGGAAAGGAGGGAGAGAGGAGTGCTTGTTAACACAAGACTTTGAGCAAGGATTCAAATGCCATGAGAGGGGTATATATAGGTGTTGGGAAGCCCCTCACCTTGCAATTAGAGAGGGCTTAAGGGTAGGAGAGCAAAACAAGAGTTCATCCACTTGTATCTTCTAGAAGCTTTAGGGATGTTGAAGCTAAAAATGGGCTGCTGGGGGTATTTCTGTAATTTCGTCCCCCATGGCTCGAGGATAAGTGGCTGGAAGTTTAACCATTCTGACGGCAAGAAAATTAGCTTCGAAACGCATATTCATTCGTCGAAATCGGATTTACCGTTTGAAAGATACATTAGTTTTAACGAATAAAAGTTTTGAGCTCGAAACTCGACATGAGTGAAAAACGACTTTCTAGAATGATTTTCAAGTCCGGATTGCTTCCAAAATTCAAGAAATAAATCGAGAAGCGTTTTGAGTCCAAAATCGACTATAAAACGTTTTACCGATAAAAAGTTGAAAACGTAGGATGAATAGTGAATCCTCACGTACGAACGTACGCTTCAAATTTTCAAGCTAGGACTTGAATCAAGAGTTGTAAAACATCTCAAAAATCTTGAAATAGCTCAAGTAGTGCAAATCCGAAGAGAAAACATTTTCCGAAAGAAACCGTTCGTAAAAGGAATAGTAAACTAGGGTTTTCAAAAACGTTTTCAATAAAACAAAGTTCCGGAATGGATTTCCAAGCCAAGAATGATTTCAAAAGACTCGTCTCGATTCAAGGATCGATTCGACTGTAACTTGGGTAGAAAAAGGTGTCAGAATCAAAAGCTTATTTTTTGATGAATAGTAACTGTGGTCGGTAAGTTCCAAAAATACCCTTATGGCTCAAGAAAGACTTTCTGAGCTCGGGAAACAAGTTCAAACGATAAGGAAACATGTGTGATGGACCTCTAGGGTTCGAGTAGCAACATGAACAAGGTAGGCTCGGGTTAAGAATAGTAAATTGTATCAAAGGTCAAGAATTCCCCCTTAAAACATGTCAGAACAAATACGAGCACAAAGTTCATGTAAAAATGCAATGCATGATGATTCAAAAAGTTGGATCACGGTCTATAAACGCTTTACCATTGCCTTAACTTACTGTTTTCATCCAGGCCCTGTTTTGGGCTGTTACAATCACCCCTCCTTAAAGAGAATCTGTCCTCAGATTCTTCTGCTGTAACTGCAAACAACTCAGGGTGATGTTTCTGCATTTTCTCTTCTGTCTCCCAGGTTGCCTCTTCTGTCCCATGTCCCTTCCAAAGGACTTTAACCAAAGGAATCTTCCTATTCCTCAGCTCTTGAAACTTCCTGTCAAGAATCTTAGCGGGCTTCAAAACATAAGTCAGATCCGGTTCCAACGGTATCTCCTCTACAGGCACAACCTCTGTCTCATCCGAGAAACACTTGTGAAGCTGAGATACATGAAATACGTTGTGGATTCCTGTTAGACCTACAGGCAAATCCAATCTATAAGCTGTCGGTCCGACTCTCTCTAGTATCTCATACGGTCCAACATATCTCGGGTTTAACTTTCCACCTTTTCCAATTCGGGAAAACCCTTTTCTTGGCGATGCCTTCAGAAATACCTTTTCGCCCACTGCGAATTCCAAATCCCTTCTTCGTCGATCAGCATAACTCTTCTCCCTGTCCTGGGCAGCTTTCATTCTCTGGCGAATGATCTGAATCTTTTCTGTCACTTCTCTTATCCATTTAGCTGAATTCACTCTGATCTGTCCTTCCTCAGTACATCTTGCTTCATCCAAATCCCAGTATAACGGGGATCTACATCTCCTTCCATACAGAGCTTCATACGGAGCAGCTTTAATAGAAGCTTGATAACTATTGTTGTATGCAAACTCCACAAGAGGTAAACAATCTTTCCAGCTTTCCTGGAAGTCCAAAGCGCAAGCTCTTAGCATATCTTCCAAGTATTTGATCATCCTTTCTGATTGTCCATCCGTCTGAGGATGCGCTGCAGTACTGAAGTTCAACTTCGTTCCCATCAAAGTCTGAATTTCTTTCCATAAGTGCGACGTGAATTTCGGATCTCTATCCGAGACTATACTGTTCGGAACTCCATGTAGTCTAACAATCTCTTGCTGATATAACTTTGCCAACGTGCTAACCTTATCCGTCGTCTTTACCGGCAAAAAGTGCGCTGACTTGGTCAATCGATCAATGATCACCCAGATACTATCTTGTCCTCCTCTGACTTTGGGTAATCCAGTGACAAAATCCATCGTGATTTGCTCCCAATTCCAAGTCGGAATGGGTAATGGTTGCAACTTCCCACTCGGTTTCTGGTGCTCAGCCTTAACTTTCTGACAAGTTAAGCACTTCTTGACATAGTTGGCTATGTCTCTCTTCATTCCGTTCCACCAGAAATGCGTCTTAACATCTTGATACATCTTAGTGCCTCCGGGATGTATCGTGTACTTAGTCTTATGCGCTTCATCGAGAATCTCTTTCCTCAAAACAGTTGGTACGCATACTCGACCTTTGTACCTCAATATTCCATGTTCATCAACCCTGAACTTAGTCTCATCATCCTTCTCCTTAGATTCGAGACATTTCTTAATCCACTCGTCGTTCTTCTGTGCCTCTAGTACTTGTTCTTTCAAAGGTGATATCATCACAACGTTCGCGATTCGAGCTTTAGTTATCACCTCCATTTTCTCTCTTCGTTCAACCTCGGGATTGGCAGAAATCTGTGCCAAATGAACTTTCCTGCTTAGAGCATCTGCTACAACATTCGCCTTTCCTGGATGGTACTGAATAATGCAATCGTAGTCCTCCAGAAATTCCATCCATCTCCTCTGTCGCATATTCAACTCCTTCTGAGTGAATAGATATCGCAGGCTCTTATGATCAGTAAAGATCTCAAACGTAACTCCATACAGGTAATGTCTCCATTTTCCCAGAGCAAAAATTATCACTGCTAACTCCAAATCATGAGTCGGGTAGTTGACTTCATGCGTTTTGAGTTTCCTTGATGCATACGCAATCACCTTCCCGTTCTGCATCAAAACTCCTCATAGTCCTTCTTTCGAAGCGTCGGTGTAAACAGTATAACCTTCTTTTCCTTCTGGTAACGCTAACGCGGGTGCAGTTGTTAGCATCTCTTTCAATCTTTGAAAACTTTGCTCACACTTCTCAGTCCATTCAAACTTCCCTTCTTTCTTTGTCAACTTAGTGAGAGGTGTAGCTATCTTCGAGAAGTCTTGGACAAACCTCCGGTAGTAACCAGCTAATCCCAGAAAACTCCTCACTTCTGAAGGATTCTTCGGTGACTTCCAATCCATAATCGTCTCGATCTTCGAGGGATCTACTTCGATTCCAGATCCTGATATGATGTGTCCGAGAAATGTAACTCTCTCAAGCCAGAACTCACATTTACTGAACTTTGCATATAGCTTGTGATCCAGCAAAGTGCGTAACACGATTCGAAGATGTTCAGTATGTTCCTCCCGTGTCTTTGAAAATACCAATATATCGTCGATGAAGATCACTACAAACTTGTCGAGAAACGGCTTGAATATACGGTGCATCATATCCATGAATGCAGCTGGTGCGTTCGTCAAACCAAACGGCATTACTACAAACTCATAATGTCCATATCGGCTGTTGAAAGCAGTCTTCGGAATATCTGCTTCCCTGATCTTCAATTGATAATACCCTTGTCTAAGATCTAACTTGGAGTAGACCTTTGATCCTTGAAGTATGTCGAACAGCTCTTCGATATGAGGGAGAGGATACTTATTCTTGATTGTCATCCTGTTCAGCTCCCGATAGTCAATGCATAAACGCAATGATCCATCCTTCTTCTTAACGAAAAGCACAGGCGCTCCCCACGGCGATGTGCTCGGTCGAACATATCCAGACTCAATCAGTTCATCCAATTGCTTTCTCAGTTCATCTAATTCAGCTGGTGCCATTCTGTAAGGTGTCTTTGAGTACGGCTCAGCTCCTGATATCGTCTCGATTGTAAACTCCAACTCTCGGTCAGGGGGTAACGAATCCAAATGCTCAGGAAACACATCTAGGAACTCGTTTACCACTTCCACTTCTTCGATCTTAAGTTGATCTTTCGGTCTATTCAAAAGATAAGCCACAAATCCACTAGCTCCTTTCTGAATCAACTTCTTAGCTTCCATCGAAGAAATCACTGATAACTTCTCAACTTTCCCTTCTGATGTCCCACTTTCATCTTCTTCCAAGATGATCTCTTTCTTGTAACAATCCAACTTAGCTCGGTACTTAGACAACCAATCCATACCAAGTATAACATCGTATCTTGTCATTGGTAACTCAATCAGATCCGTCGGGTAACAACGGGTACCAATACATATAGGGCAGCGTTTATATACTTGATCCGTAACAAGGCAAGTTCCCAAAGGAGAACTCACTTCAAATTTATATGGCAAGTATTCAAGTGGAAACTGTAAATGCGCACATAATTTAGAAGCAACAAATGAATGCGTGGCACCAGGGTCATACAAGACCTTAACTGGCGTGTTAAGAATGTGCACAATACCTTCCACAACAGACGAAGGATCAACCTCCTCCTTACCATCCAAAGCATAAGCTCTGCCTCTGACCACCGGTTTGTTCGTCGTACCCACCACTCCTTTTCCTTTATCCTGGACCCCAAATCTCCTGATCTTGTGCGGGCAACTATCCATCTGGTGCTCAGGGGAACCACACGCGAAACACTGTCCATCTTTCTTGCGACAGTTCTCCTCAGTGTGTCCCGTTCGGCGACAGTATCGGCAAACAATTTCCTCTGGACCTGGCTGAGGTGCTCTCTGCTGTTGTGGCGCCTTCTGATACTGCTGTGGCGCTTTCTGCTTCTGTGCTTGCTGTTTCGGTGGAGCATTCTGCTGCTGATGCTGTGGTGTTACCATTGGCCTCTTTCCAGTTCCTTGGGGAAAAGATCCGGAAGGTCGCTTATTACCTTGATAAGGCTTAGGGTTAGAAGGTCCTCGACGGGCAGTAGTTATCTTGATCTCCTTGTGTGCAGCTCAACCCTTAGCGCTCTATCAACAGCCTGGTTGTAGGTCTCAATAACCAAAGAAGCAAGTGCCAACCGAAGTTCGGGCTTCAGTCCATCGATAAACCTCTTCGTCTTGCGACGCTCATCATTCAGAATATGAGGCGCATACTTGATCAGCCTTACAAACCTAGCCTCATACTCCATCACATTCATTGTTCCCTGAACCAGACTCATAAACTCAGTCTCCCGTGCATCACGAGTCACTTGAGGCGTATACTTCTGCTGAAACTCTCTGATAAACTCATCCCAACTTCCTTCAACGTTATTCTCAATCCACATATGCTGAACGTGCTTCCACCAATTGTATGCAGCTCCTTCCATAAGAAAAGTAGCATACCGAACTCGTTCACGATCCTCTGGGTAGATCTCCATAGCCTCGAAAATCTTCTCAAGACTAGTAATCCAATTCTCAGCCTTTATGTCGTTCGGTTCTCCATAGAACTTAGGCGGATTCATCCTCAGAAACTTCTCCAATGACCTTTCATTAGGAGGATTATCTCTCGGTGCACAAGCCCTCATAAATTGTCGTAGCACATCCCTTAATTCCGGAGTTCCTTCCCGTTCCGGGGGTGGCGTGACATCTCTTTGGGGTGGCAGTGGTGGTACACGATTCCGGGGTGCTCTTCTTGGTGGCATGTTGTTACTGAATTCACAAGCATTCAGATACATATATTCGATGCATGACATATAATGATTCACAGAATCCGTAACCACGTATTCACATTCTCACGTAGTCACGCATAAGTATGAGAACAACACATCCCCATAACAACATGTCAGCAAAGATTCAAGATCTCCAAACATCATATAATCAGAAACAATTGTCAGATAACATGTAAACGAGAACAGAAGCTCGGGTAACATATCAACATATTAGAAACATGTATAACATATCCCAAAACATGATCAACATGTAAAACGGGAATAGAACGTGTACTGTCATAACAACAAGAACTGTAGCATGATCAGAAGTATGATCAACATATCCAGAAGCGTATTCAACATATCAAGAACAATAGCATGATAACAATAAATGAAATGGCATGATCCTATCAACGGTCCTAATGGTATCTTGAAGCAACTCTAAGACTCATGCAATGACAGTTATGGAAAGCAGTAAACAGATATTCAACATAAAGCCGAAAGTGTTATAACTGTGCAAGGTTTGGTAAAATTTACTACAGGCCACATGTTAACAGTATTAATTCAAAATGGGGAGGACCCAATACTATCGAGTTGACTCCCTTACAGGCATTACCAATCCGTCCAACCCTGCTGAAAATAACCTAGTAGGTACCAAGTCATCTGAACCGTCATCCGTGGTGCCAAAAGTCGGGGACCATCTACCAGAGCTATACATCCCCTTATCCAAAAGTCAGTCCTGAACTGTCCCGGCTATACGTCCGCCATCCATAGATAGATATATATGCATCAGTACTATATACAGAAATCTCTCATCAGCAATCAACCCTGATAACTGTGGTCCAAAGAACCCCTGGTAGTGTCATCAGAAACGGCAACGACCTCACCCTGTCCGTGTCCTGCTGGATCATCTCCGCCATCATCATCATCATCAGATCCTCCATCGCCTCCATCAGACTGATCCTGCATAAGCTCGGGCTCCTGAGAGGCCTGACTGACATCCTGACCCTCGATCTCCTCAACTGCCTGCTCATCGGATAAGTGATAGGTATCATACAGGCGAGCTCTCACACGGGCACGGTAGTGCTGGTGACGCTCCATAGAGGTGTCGCGATCAATAGTCATCTGCATAAGATCTGCCTCCAGCTCAGCAATACGAGCAGCCCTCTGATCAGCAATATGAGTCATCTCTGCAGCATGCTCACGAGCGATGTCCCTATCAATCTGGTACTGCAGTGACTGATCCTGATAGCGCATAGACTCCAACCTGACCTCACGGGTCCTCTGATACTCCAGAAAGTAACCATCTCTCTCAGACTCGAGATAGTGCACAACTCTGTTAGGATAGGAATACCCAGGTCTGCCACTGTTCCTAGACCTACGCCAAGTGTAGAAACGAGTGCCTCCACGGCGAGAAACTGTCACAGTACGCGGGGCCTCAAACTGCTCAAAGAAAGCCTCATCCATCTGCTGATTAGGATCCTGGTGTGGCTGAACTGCCATAGCTATACAGAAGATACCACAGATATGAAATCCAGATAACAGAACCATGCAATCCCCAAATATCCTGTCTCGATGCAATATGAGAATGATCCTGGATGCAATGCGTGAACAATCCATGATGCAACATGAGAGCAATCTAGGTTAAGTCTCTTCTTACTTAACACGATGCTCTGATACCACCTCAGGCTGTAACGCCCCCACCCGTACCAGAACAAGAGGAGAGCGGCGTCTCAACTCCCGCACTGAAGCACCCCTCAAGTAATGGTGTGAGCCATCACTCAAGAAATACTCCAGCGAACGGCTGTCTATCAGAACTATACATGTACAACGATGTGGCTAAGCAGCGGAAAATCAGAGTATTTTAAAACTTTTCAAAACATGTGCGTGATGGCATGTAACAAGCAAGAACATATCGATCGTGTAAGAGAGACTCGGCATAACGGAACATATAACAGATTCACATATAAGTATCGATACAGCAGAGTTCAAAATATCGGTAACAGAGTAGCAGAAAGAGTATAACAAAGATACTCAAGTATTCAGAAACATATACAGAAGTATAAAGTGATGCATCCATAAAACATATGCAGGACGCAAAAGAGGAAGTAATACTAAGTCCTGACAGAAACAAAAATGACAATCTAGA
This sequence comes from Lantana camara, assembly GCA_037501455.1. NCBI lineage: Eukaryota > Viridiplantae > Streptophyta > Magnoliopsida > Lamiales > Verbenaceae > Lantana > Lantana camara. The sequence goes on along the minus strand of CM074855.1, from coordinate 18,138,438 downwards.
GCTTCAAGATACCTCTAGACTGCGGCTGCAAGACCTGAAACCACGAGGCAAGAAAACGGGAGAGGTATTAGTCAAAAGGACTAAGTGAGGGAATACTTTAAAGAAAGTACTGAATTAAAGAACTTGAAGTAAAGTTCGAAACTGTTAAATGCAATGCTTTAAAGAAGAACTTAAAACAAGTTCGGTTGATAAAACTCTTTGAATGCGATGCTGTAAAAGAATGCACGTTATAAAACATTTTCATGAATGCTATCACACGCGCACACATATGTTGTTGATGGTTCATAGTTCTTTCATAAAACGGGATAAGGGTAAAGTGAACTTTTCCAGATATGAACCATCCTTTATGAAACAGAATTTTGCCCGCAAGCTAGGCTCCTCCATCCTTACTCCAGAAAACATGATTTGGATGAGCATCAGACCAGGGTCAACAATAATTCCACGTATAGTAGAGTATCGGACCAAGATCAACAATAACCCCACATAAAGTAGAGCATTGGACCAAGGTCAACAACAACTCCGCACACAGTAGACTATTGGACCAAGGTCAACAACAACTCTTACCAACACATACAAACATGCACCATCCTCCACCGGTTGTCACTTCGGGTAGCTAGCCCTAGGCGACCTGTAAACATGTAATGGGAACAGATTTGCTGTCCGTTCCCAGACAGATTGTCCTGACTTAACAAACCTCCTGTTAAAAGTCGGTGTCAATTGTCCAAGTGTGGCGGCCGGTATTGGTGATGTCGTTGGCGCTCACCTCCCGAGCATCACCTCCACACATAACCGCCGGGCCCAAATTGTAAACTGTATGCTTGCATTTAAGATTAGCAGTGACCAGAGTATCACTCCAGTATGCTAACTATAACATGTGAAACTGTAACTGTAACATATGATTCTGTCTGTAAAACATATGATTCTGTCTGAAAACATGTGATGTTGTCTGTAAACTGTACTTTGAAAACATATGCAAAACATGTAACTGTCTTTGAACAAGAATGCAGAACTTTGGAAAACATGTGCTGTAGATCAAGGTATACTATTAAAGTATGAATGATCCTTTCAAGAGAATGTCCCGATAAAAGGGAGTAGTTCAAAACGAGGTTTAGCTTTGAATTTCAAAACATATGATACGATAGTATAATCGTGGTTCCAGTTGGAAAACATTTATAACTTCACCTCACCTAATAGTACCAAAAGGGAGGTAGACATATTAAGCGGTGCCCTGGGGATCCCAGTGCTCAACTTTAACTCCTGTAGGTGGTGTACTTGTGACACCCCGCTCGTCTGACGTGTAAGGGGTTTTTCGGTCACTTCGCGTTAGGTCGAGATTTTGACCTCTTTGACCCCTTCAACGCGTCCGGGGCGGCGAAACGAGTCCGTAGACTCTAAGTTTGCCCAATTCGGATGTCGTTAGCTCGTTCGTTCGATCGTTTTTGCGTACGAGGACCCGAGATATATACCCCGGATCCTCGTTTTGCGTGCCACAAGTTCAGCTCCAGCCTTCAGCGTCTTCTCCAGCGTTCCAGTTACTGTTCACACGCACTCGAGGTGTGTTTACACACACATGCTCGTTCTCCCTCGTTTCTCGACGGAATTCGACGAATCAATAGTGGAAATTTATTAGCTCGACGAGCCCGTCACGATGGTACAAGAATCTCGGCCAACCGATGAGCGACGGCGGCGGAATCGGCGATTTTCAGTCGCGGCGGTAGGAGGTGGCGGAGCTGCCACTTTGCCGGCCTCCCGCGGCGGTTTCCGGCGCCTTCCCGGCGACACGCGCCCCACAGGCGGCAAGGGGAACTCCTGGCGCAGCGGAGGACGTTGGCGGCGCGACCAACGGCCACCCGACGGCGGCACACGCGCCGCCTGAAGCCGCGGTTGCGCGCGCGTGAACAGTGTCACGGCGGCGCTCCGGCGACCTTTTCCGACCAAGGTTAGTGTTTTCCAAGGTTTTCCGACCCCCTGAATCCATTTCCGGCATCGTTTTCACCTAATTTTGGCCGTAGGTGGTGGTTCCGGCGACGTGGTGGCGGCAGAAACTTCGGAGCTCAACGGGGGCCTTTTCCGGCCATCTTTTGGCCTCGGGCCCTTCACGAAAGTTGTTCGGAACGACGAGAACTAGTGAACCCCATTTGATCGACTCCAGATTTTGCCGTTTGGCGGCGGCTGAACGGCGGCCGGTCACTATTCCGGCGGCTCCGGCAGCGGCGTTCCGGCGGGCTTCGGACAGCTCGTTCGCCTCGTTGTGGTGAGTCCATCACCACTTTCCGTTCGTCAATCGGACACTCGGTTTATTTTCTATGAATTTATTTGTGTATTTGGGACTTATTTGAATTAATTGTTTAAATGTAAATTAATTGCTATATGTTTGAGTTGTTGATCGAAATGAATTCCATTGTGTATGAAATCATGTATGATATGAAATGTGATAAGTATGGACTTTGTATTTTGTAAATTGAACCCCTGACTTGTTGATTTTGCTACTTGGTTAGTCTAGAGGGGGTGTTTGTGTAATTTTGAGTAAAGTAGGAATTTGTTTAATTTGAATTAATAGACCTTAATAATGAAATCTTAAATGTAATGTATGAATTGAATATGTAACGTATGAATTTAATGAACTTAGTTTGATTAGAATTTGACTTACATGAAATATGAAACAGGCTATTATGATTTATTTGATTTGTGAGCTACGTGAATTTGTATGAATTGTTTTGTGTGAGGAATGAAATAATATGAATGCACTGCGTGAATTTTGCATGAAATGAATTATATGAACCTTGAATGATTAAATAATTTGCTTTGAATTTGTATAAGACTTCGTGAGGTTTAAATAAATTAGAAGCTTGCTACAGTGATTTGCTTGACTTATTAATACTTGGAAATTTGTATGAAATGCGATATGAATTTGAATCCGGCTTATGTGAGTACATCATTTAAGTGCTGGAGCATTGCCGTGCGTATATGTGGTTCATTCATGTGTCTAAGTCTTGTTCCGGTGTTCAGTTTGTCCAGGTACACCCGGGGTGGTGTTTTGTCGGCCGTGTTGATTCCGGGGTGGATCAAGCGTCTTGTCTTCGGCCTCTTCGGTGTAAGGTGAGGTTAGGATATAGTTACACCTTATTTCAATGTGCTCGGTTTTGATTGCATGTGATTCAATAAGCCTTATATGTATATAACTAAATGTGAAGTATGTATTTGTTGAATATGTCATGAGTTTGGAAGTATGTTAAGCAATGTACAGGCCTATGTATGCCTCTGTGAGCTGATTTGTTATGTTTTGTTATGTTTTGCCACGCGAAGCTATGCTTCTAACCGTATACTTCTCATGAGCCAAGTTTGGCAAGGACCGAGTTTGACTGAAACGGAAAGTGGTATGTATATATGTATAAGTTCGGTCTGTCTGTCTCTGTTGTAGCGGGTTATGATATGATTTGTATGTTGGGCCCCGGAGCTATGGGTAAGGAACCCTCGGGACGGTATAGGGCCGTCGAGGTTCGGCCTGTGCGTAGTCTCCATCCGATATATCACACGCGACCCCTGGGAGTTTGGGAAGGTGTGATATTTCGATGCCTTCGGCGTAAAAAACCGGGGAGGGCACGATGTGGGTTCGCTACCCCGCGTGAGTCTGCTATGGATGGTTTGGGCGTATACACCCTTCCATCACTGGAGTTGAGGATGATATGTTATGATATGTATGTAAGTTTTCTGCTTTGTTTCTGATATGATATGTCTGAGGAGTTTGGGAGTGTCTGAGCTCGTACCCGCCGAGTTCTCTATTATGTATATGTTCGGTTAAAGTTCGTGAAACAGGGATAGATTCTAAATTAAGTTAAAAGTTGAGGGTTTATAAGTTGCTGTGTTTTGATTAAAGTTATTCAATTATCCTATATGTATATATCACGGGAAAATGCTTTGGTATGAAAAACCTGTCCCTGAGTTCATGAACATTATGACTTTTGTATCTGCTTTGCTCTACTATATATATAGTGTGCGTGTGTTAACCCCCTCACACAGTCGAGTTAAGACTGACCCCTCCCCTCTTTTGTTTAGTTTGCAGGTTTTGCTCGGGTTTCGTGCTAGGCGGAGTATGTCAGTCAGTTGGAGTCTGTTTTCGAGTCTTTGTTTTGTTTTAGGTTGTCATACATCTGCATTTCAGTACTTATGATTTTTGTATAAATTACGTATATGTTGAATTTGAATTATGATACGGATTGATATGAATATTTCGGGACAGGTTAGGACAGGTTTGCTCTGTTTAGTTGAACCCGTTGGATTTATGATCATTGTTTGATTCGGGATTAGGTATTTATGCTAGTTGAACCCGTCAACTGCTTTTGAATGTTTGATTTTCGCATGGCTTACTTTCTTGCTTCCGCATGCTTGCAGCTTGGTTTTGTTTGTTCAGGGTAAGTTCCGCCTAGCTTAGGTGTGAGTCTGTCAGTCTCCCGTTCGCCACTGTTTGGCTCATGTACGGACCCTCCATTTCGTATGTGGATCGGACTGTGGTGCGGGGGATGTGGTGACCCACCGTGCGGGTGCTACATCCTTAAGTGGTATCAGAGCTACCAGGTTCAGAACCGGTGCTCTGGAGTCGTGTCGTGTCAGTTTAGGTCGGACGGCATAGGAATACTTGTGCATTGCATTCGCCTGATGTGAAATTTTGATTTCTCTGCATGAATTTGTCTGAGTTTATGTGATTGTGTGCACACTATGATTACGATTTTTGTAAAATTATTATTGTTACGATTAAATTTTATTAAATTACGTGTTGCATCTTCATTACTTAAGTGTTCTTAATTGCTTTCATTACTTGACATACCCATGTACTAACCCACATGCATAGATACTTGGTCCATTTGTGAATTACAGGGTGTTGGCTCGATAACAAAATTGAAGTTGATCGTGACAACACTCCCCACTTCTACAAAATTATGAAGGAGGATTTGAAACTCTCATCTTCTGACTACTTGGATGAAAAGCAAATGGACCTCTACAAGAATTTATAACAAGGAAGGAGTGCTACTGCTATAAAAACGGGTATTATGCATACATGACACGTGCATCATGCATTGGAGTAAATTTTAATTATTCTGGATATTGTTCTACGTGCTTGACTGCTTCCTTTGCTGGATATGAGTGCACTCCATTCACATCCCTAACCCCACATGCATTAGCTTCGTGGTTGTACTTTAGGTGTTCTCCTACCTGATCCACTACTTGCTGTCTTGGTCGAAGCAACGTTTGAATTCGAACAGGGTTTGACCAGAAAATATACAGTCGAGCCAATAGCTTCAAGATAGGGTGAATGCATATAAGATAGAATGTTGGGTTGTGGTCAATCTTTCTACACGATGCGATGCTCATAGCCTCATAAATGATTTGATGAAAGTCGGGGTATTTCTAGATCCAAGCTGAATTGTCGTGATGTGGGATTACTTGAAAGACAGGAAATAACAAATGGGAATGATAAAGAAAAGTAAAGAAATTCTGGGTGGATTTCGGCCGATCATGTATAAACAATTGGATGAAAAACAAAAAGGGGAGTTCATTTAATTCTACGAACTCCTAGAGAGTGAACTAAGGAAGTTTGATTAAAGTGACAACCATGAAGAAGACTCGGGAAACAATCGGAGAGTAATTACTAAAGAAAATACAGAATGCTAATTCCATGAGCGTAGAAGACTTCAGGTTCAAGAAATCGTACTTCCAAGCCGTGGAAATGTCCAAGTGATGCTAGATAATTCTGAAGATAAGAAGACCGTGGGGAAAAACAAGAAATCTTTTAACTATTAAGTTGCTTTCAGGATATGTACTTACTACTTGGAGGTACTCGGGAGTAACATAGTTTATAAGAAAGTCAGCATTTCTAACTCTGGAAGGGGTAAGGTGACAATGAAGAGATCAAGACACTTGTATCATTCAGAGAATTCCAAGCAGGAAATCGGGTTACTATTATAAAGACACTCACCAGAGTAGTTACACTTACACAAAGAAAAAAAAAGGGGAAAATTGTGCAAGCAATGGAATTTTGTGCCGAGGTCATTGAAGATCAACTCCACCAAATATTGAGGGTAAGGTCATCTTTTACAACGACGGTGTACTAAGCAAGGCGGTGTAAAGAGTCTTCATTTATTTCTCCATGATTGTCCTGAGAGATTTCACATTTGAAAGAAATGGTAATTTCCGATTACCGAGGATCCTATTGGGATTTCAAGAGATTACACGGATTACTATACCCCGAGAATCAAGTGAGACGATCCAAGATCAGTTGAGTACCCGAGAATCTGTAGGAATACTAAAGAATGCAAGTTTGAACGGGAAGTTGGAACTATGGCCAGTTAAGGAGTTGATTAACCTTTCAAGTTAAAGAAATTGCCAACCTCGACTCCACTACTACGGTGAACGGTACATTGGGCATTCATGGCATTTGCACACATACATTTCATAAGTAATTGTATTTTATTTTATTCTGCTTGACTATGTGACAACGTGTAATGTTTGATGTTACTCGATTGTAATAACGTGACTAACTGCTTTAAATTTCATAACTTAAAATTTGTTGCTGTTGTGAATTTTTGTAAATTAAATGGATTACTTGCTTGGGTGAACTATCCGTACTTCAGTGCTTATGATTACTTTGGTTAATCACTAAACCTTCATGCACCTACAAGCATATTGTGATTTTACTTTACAGGGATTCCATCGCGATATCCCCCTTGAGTTGAGCATGGATGATGAGTTTATACTCTAGGGACACCGATATCAGTTGTGATAAGGTACACCAAACATGCATCACATGTTTTGCATCCAGTGCTACTTTAATGTGTGTATGTATGAATGTTGTATAAGTGAACTTGTGTGCTAGAGAGTTGTTGAGATATCTCTTTATTTGCGTGTTAGGGAGATGTGGGATTCTCCCTATTTATGTGATAGAAAGATGTTGGATTCTTTCTAATTATGTGAGCAAGAGATGTTGGATTCTCTTGAAGTTAGATGTTTGGGAGATGTTGGATTCTCTCGAATCTAGGGTTTGAGAAATGCTGGATTTTCTCAAACTAGAATGTTTGGAAGATGTGGAAGTCTGCCAGACCTAGGTTGAGAGACGGGGCTCTCTCGATTACGTGGTTGAGAGACGGGGTTCTCTCAATTCTGTGCCTGAGAGACGGGGTTCTCTCCTTTGATGTGCTAGGGAGACGGGGCTCTCTCTCTTGCGTGCTGAGAGATGGGATTCTCTCATGTTTGTCGCGGTTGAGCTTTGGGTGCAGTGGCCTAATGGGGGATCGAACGAGTCTGAAGCGACCAAGTCAAGTGTTTGAACAAACCTCTGTGACTACGGAACTCTACAGGGAGTTGATGCAATCAGTGGGAATAAACTTCACCGCCAGGGCTATGACTCTACACGATTTTAGGAGATGGATTGAAGTATTCCAGTTTGAAGCTTTACGACTCCGTAATAGGACCTGAGGACAGGTCCTTTTGAAGGAGGGGAGATTGTGACACCCCGCTCGTCTGACGTGTAAGGGGTTTTTCGGTCACTTCGCGTTAGGTCGAGATTTTGACCTCTTTGACCCCTTCAACGCGTCCGGGGCGGCGAAACGAGTCCGTAGACTCTAAGTTTGCCCAATTCGGATGTCGTTAGCTCGTTCGTTCGATCGTTTTTGCGTACGAGGACCCGAGATATATACCCCGGATCCTCGTTTTGCGTGCCACAAGTTCAGCTCCAGCCTTCAGCGTCTTCTCCAGCGTTCCAGTTACTGTTCACACGCACTCGAGGTGTGTTTACACACACATGCTCGTTCTCCCTCGTTTCTCGACGGAATTCGACGAATCAATAGTGGAAATTTATTAGCTCGACGAGCCCGTCACGATGGTACAAGAATCTCGGCCAACCGATGAGCGACGGCGGCGGAATCGGCGATTTTCAGTCGCGGCGGTAGGAGGTGGCGGAGCTGCCACTTTGCCGGCCTCCCGCGGCGGTTTCCGGCGCCTTCCCGGCGACACGCGCCCCACAGGCGGCAAGGGGAACTCCTGGCGCAGCGGAGGACGTTGGCGGCGCGACCAACGGCCACCCGACGGCGGCACACGCGCCGCCTGAAGCCGCGGTTGCGCGCGCGTGAATAGTGTCACGGCGGCGCTCCGGCGACCTTTTCCGACCAAGGTTAGTGTTTTCCAAGGTTTTCCGACCCCCTGAATCCATTTCCGGCATCGTTTTCACCTAATTTTGGCCGTAGGTGGTGGTTCCGGCGACGTGGTGGCGGCAGAAACTTCGGAGCTCAACGGGGGCCTTTTCCGGCCATCTTTTGGCCTCGGGCCCTTCACGAAAGTTGTTCGGAACGACGAGAACTAGTGAACCCCATTTGCTCGACTCCAGATTTTGCCGTTTGGCGGCGGCTGAACGGCGGCCGGTCACTATTCCGGCGGCTCCGGCAGCGGCGTTCCGGCGGGCTTCGGACAGCTCGTTCGCCTCGTTGTGGTGAGTCCATCACCACTTTCCGTTCGTCAATCGGACACTCGGTTTATTTTCTATGAATTTATTTGTGTATTTGGGACTTATTTGAATTAATTGTTTAAATGTAAATTAATTGCTATATGTTTGAGTTGTTGATCGAAATGAATTCCATTGTGTATGAAATCATGTATGATATGAAATGTGATAAGTATGGACTTTGTATTTTGTAAATTGAACCCCTGACTTGTTGATTTTGCTACTTGGTTAGTCTAGAGGGGGTGTTTGTGTAATTTTGAGTAAAGTAGGAATTTGTTTAATTTGAATTAATAGACCTTAATAATGAAATCTTAAATGTAATGTATGAATTGAATATGTAACGTATGAATTTAATGAACTTAGTTTGATTAGAATTTGACTTACATGAAATATGAAACAGGCTATTATGATTTATTTGATTTGTGAGCTACGTGAATTTGTATGAATTGTTTTGTGTGAGGAATGAAATAATATGAATGCACTGCGTGAATTTTGCATGAAATGAATTATATGAACCTTGAATGATTAAATAATTTGCTTTGAATTTGTATAAGACTTCGTGAGGTTTAAATAAATTAGAAGCTTGCTACAGTGATTTGCTTGACTTATTAATACTTGGAAATTTGTATGAAATGCGATATGAATTTGAATCCGGCTTATGTGAGTACATCATTTAAGTGCTGGAGCATTGCCGTGCGTATATGTGGTTCATTCATGTGTCTAAGTCTTGTTCCGGTGTTCAGTTTGTCCAGGTACACCCGGGGTGGTGTTTTGTCGGCCGTGTTGATTCCGGGGTGGATCAAGCGTCTTGTCTTCGGCCTCTTCGGTGTAAGGTGAGGTTAGGATATAGTTACACCTTATTTCAATGTGCTCGGTTTTGATTGCATGTGATTCAATAAGCCTTATATGTATATAACTAAATGTGAAGTATGTATTTGTTGAATATGTCATGAGTTTGGAAGTATGTTAAGCAATGTACAGGCCTATGTATGCCTCTGTGAGCTGATTTGTTATGTTTTGTTATGTTTTGCCACGCGAAGCTATGCTTCTAACCGTATACTTCTCATGAGCCAAGTTTGGCAAGGACCGAGTTTGACTGAAACGGAAAGTGGTATGTATATATGTATAAGTTCGGTCTGTCTGTCTCTGTTGTAGCGGGTTATGATATGATTTGTATGTTGGGCCCCGGAGCTATGGGTAAGGAACCCTCGGGACGGTATAGGGCCGTCGAGGTTCGGCCTGTGCGTAGTCTCCATCCGATATATCACACGCGACCCCTGGGAGTTTGGGAAGGTGTGATATTTCGATGCCTTCGGCGTAAAAAACCGGGGAGGGCACGATGTGGGTTCGCTACCCCGCGTGAGTCTGCTATGGATGGTTTGGGCGTATACACCCTTCCATCACTGGAGTTGAGGATGATATGTTATGATATGTATGTAAGTTTTCTGCTTTGTTTCTGATATGATATGTCTGAGGAGTTTGGGAGTGTCTGAGCTCGTACCCGCCGAGTTCTCTATTATGTATATGTTCGGTTAAAGTTCGTGAAACAGGGATAGATTCTAAATTAAGTTAAAAGTTGAGGGTTTATAAGTTGCTGTGTTTTGATTAAAGTTATTCAATTATCCTATATGTATATATCACGGGAAAATGCTTTGGTATGAAAAACCTGTCCCTGAGTTCATGAACATTATGACTTTTGTATCTGCTTTGCTCTACTATATATATAGTGTGCGTGTGTTAACCCCCTCACACAGTCGAGTTAAGACTGACCCCTCCCCTCTTTTGTTTAGTTTGCAGGTTTTGCTCGGGTTTCGTGCTAGGCGGAGTATGTCAGTCAGTTGGAGTCTGTTTTCGAGTCTTTGTTTTGTTTTAGGTTGTCATACATCTGCATTTCAGTACTTATGATTTTTGTATAAATTACGTATATGTTGAATTTGAATTATGATACGGATTGATATGAATATTTCGGGACAGGTTAGGACAGGTTTGCTCTGTTTAGTTGAACCCGTTGGATTTATGATCATTGTTTGATTCGGGATTAGGTATTTATGCTAGTTGAACCCGTCAACTGCTTTTGAATGTTTGATTTTCGCATGGCTTACTTTCTTGCTTCCGCATGCTTGCAGCTTGGTTTTGTTTGTTCAGGGTAAGTTCCGCCTAGCTTAGGTGTGAGTCTGTCAGTCTCCCGTTCGCCACTGTTTGGCTCATGTACGGACCCTCCATTTCGTATGTGGATCGGACTGTGGTGCGGGGGATGTGGTGACCCACCGTGCGGGTGCTACAGTACTAGAGTGAGCTTAAGAACTAAGACCCACTACTAACCAAGATGCATATGAAATGCAAGAACAATGAACAAGGAACATGTAAAGAACATGTAACACAAGAGAGTAATACCATTTAAGGTATTCAAGAAAAGTAACACACAAAGGAATACGTCAAAGTGAGTTACTCTTAACGTTAGACTATGATCTTACTATAACCGAGTAAGCTTTAGTCAAATTATGAATCCTATCGCAACCTTAAGTTAAGAAACAAGTCCACGAAAGAAAACACATTTTGAAAACACATTTTAGACCCTGGATATGGAAACCCTAGGTGCAAATGTCTATAGAGAAAGCACAAGTTTTAATTCATTTTTACTATTCAAAAGCACTATTCAAAAGTACTATTCACGATTACTATTCACGATTACTATTCACAGGTTACTATTCACATGTCGGGTCAAAGGGTCGGGTCAAACCCTTACTATACACACACCCACACACACACGGTACACACACACACCATGCACGAACACACACACACGGCATATGCACACACACACACCCTAATTAAATTATGATCTTGATTATAACCTATAGTTTCAAGTTCATGTTAATATAATCAAGTGTGATCTAGGTTAAAGGTATAACCTATAGTTAAGAGATTCAATTAAGGCATAAGATCAAGTTATGAAACACTAATCTATCTTAGGTTATAACATGTGACACTATTAAAGTGTATAACATGATCAAGGCACTAATCCATTAATCCAAATCATAACATAAGCTCAATTCATAATTCAAGAGTCATATAACAATGTGACAACATGTCACAACATATATCATATCATATCATAAACCTTTAGGCATGTAACATGTAACAATTTAATTCCAATATCAACATGTAACAAGTTGTGACATAATAAATTGTAAAGCACTATTCCATTAGCTAACATGCATGAACATAATTTAAATTCCATAATCATGCATCAATGCTCATAATATAACAACCATATCACATGATCATAGCATATACTAGAGCAATTCATAACATATTCAAGCATATACGAAACAATTAAAACATATAAGCAACTATCAAAACATATCATAAAAACTATATAATAAATGCATAAAATAAAATCCTATATGGCTTAGGGAAGACCCTAAGACCCAACCTAAACATAATATAAACATACCATAACATAAAAACATAAACTAAACTAACATAACATAAAAATAAAACAACTAACCTAGCTAAGGGGAGGGGATGCCGACGGCAAGAGGGGAAAGGAGGGAGAGAGGAGTGCTTGTTAACACAAGACTTTGAGCAAGGATTCAAATGCCATGAGAGGGGTATATATAGGTGTTGGGAAGCCCCTCACCTTGCAATTAGAGAGGGCTTAAGGGTAGGAGAGCAAAACAAGAGTTCATCCACTTGTATCTTCTAGAAGCTTTAGGGATGTTGAAGCTAAAAATGGGCTGCTGGGGGTATTTCTGTAATTTCGTCCCCCATGGCTCGAGGATAAGTGGCTGGAAGTTTAACCATTCCGACGGCAAGAAAATTAGCTTCGAAACGCATATTCATTCGTCGAAATCGGATTTACCGTTTGAAAGATACATTAGTTTTAACGAATAAAAGTTTTGAGCTCGAAACTCGACATGAGTGAAAAACGACTTTCTAGAATGATTTTCAAGTCCGGATTGCTTCCAAAATTCAAGAAATAAATCGAGAAGCGTTTTGAGTCCAAAATCGACTATAAAACGTTTTACCGATAAAAAGTTGAAAACGTAGGATGAATAGTGAATCCTCACGTACGAACGTACGCTTCAAATTTTCAAGCTAGGACTTGAATCAAGAGTTGTAAAACATCTCAAAAATCTTGAAATAGCTCAAGTAGTGCAAATCCGAAGAGAAAACATTTTCCGAATGAAACCGTTCGTAAAAGGAATAGTAAACTAGGGTTTTCAAAAACGTTTTCAATAAAACAAAGTTCCGGAATGGATTTCCAAGCCAAGAATGATTTCAAAAGACTCGTCTCGATTCAAGGATCGATTCGACTGTAACTTGGGTAGAAAAAGTTGTCAGAATCAAAAGCTCATTTTCTGATGAATAGTAACTTTGGTCGGTAAGTTCCAAAAATACCCTTATGGCTCAAGAAAGACTTTCTGAGCTCGGGAAACAAGTTCAAACGATAAGGAAACATGTGTGATGAACCTCTAGGGTTCGAGTAGCAACATGAACAAGGTAGGCTCGGGTTAAGAATAGTAAACAGTATCAAAGGTCAAGAATTCCCCCTTAAAACATGTCAGAACAAATACGAGCACAAAGTTCATGTAAAAATGCAATGCATGATGATTCAAAAAGTTGGATCACGGTCTATAAACGCTTTACCACTGCCTTAACTTACTGTTTTCATCCAGGCCCTGTTTTGGGCTGTTACAAATCTCGTCTAAATTCTTAGCTAACCGGATTAAACAGCTTCTTAACACCCTTATCTCTTCGAGCCAATCTACTTTTATTTCCAATCGTTTGATCACTGATAATGTCTTAGTAGCTTTCGAGATTAATCACTTTTTGAAGCAAAAGAATTCAGGAAAGAAAGGCTACTATAACCTGAAGTTTGATATGAGCAAAGCTTATGACAGGGTCCAATGGCGGTTCCTCAAACGGCTTCTGGTCAGGTTAGGTTTTCCCCAGTTGTTTATTTCTCGCATCATGATTTGTATCTCTACAGTTTCCGACTCTTTCATGTTTGATGGGTGTGAATTTGGCTCGCTGGTCCCAGAGAGAGGAATTCGTCAAGACCACCCTCTCTCCCCTTATCTGTTTCACTTCTGTGCAGAGGTTCTTTTGATTATGTTGTAGGAGGAGGAAAGGAGTGGACGGATCACGGGGGTGGAGGTTTGTAGGGGGGCTCCGGCGGTCTCTCATTTACTTTTTGCAGATGATACGATGATTTGTGGGAGAGCTTGTGCTTCGGAGCTGGAATGTGTAAGGGAGGAGCTGGATCGTTATAGTCTGCTCTCGGGCCAAACTATGAATTACTAGAAGTCCTCTATTATGTTTAGTAAGAATGTGGGGGCTAGTGTTCAAAGTGAGTTGGCTGTTGTTCTTGGGGTGAGATGTGTGGAGAAATTGGATCTTTATTTAGGGTTTCCTTCAGTGGTGGGGAGATCGAAAAATGAAGTGTTTTCGGGCATTCTTGAGGTGACGAAACATGTTAGGGGTTTCTTAGAAAAATTTCTCTCAAAGGCGGGGAAGGAGGTCCTTATTAAAGCGGTGTTGCAAGCTATCCCGACCTAAATCATGAACTGTTTTAAGCTCCCGGATGTTCTTTTAGATGGATTAATTCTACCATAGCTAAGTTTTCGTGGAATAATCGTGATACCAAGAAGCTTCACTGGCTTGCTTAGGAAAATATTTGTGTTGGAAAGGGTGAAGGTGGCTTGGGTTTCCGATCGTTTAAGTATTTCAACTTGGCTATGTTGGCGAAACAGTTATGGAGAATTGTGAGACTCCCGAACAATTTGCTCAGCAGTATTCTTAAGGCGCGGTACTACCCAAACTCGAACTTATGGAATGCATCATTGGGGCGGTCTCCGTCCTTTATGTGGAGAAGTCTCTTTGAAGCTAAGTACCTCCTAGCTTCCGGTACGAGATGGAGGATTGGTGACGGTCAATCTACTCATATGTAGCGGGATAGATGGCTCCCTCAAGGCCCGGACTTTCGGCCCCGGTTCCGTCAGGATGCAAGCATCTTTTCCGAGTGGGTTTCAGATCTTCTTAAGCTAGGATTAATGGAATGGGACAAAGAGTTAGTAAGGAATGCTTTCCACGAGCGAGACGCGAGGATGGTGTTGAGTATCCCGCTAGGAAGCACTGTTAGAAAGAATTTGTTAACTTGGCATTACAACAAGAACGGATGCTTCTCGGTTAGAAACGCCTACAAGCTCACACTGGATATTGCGAATAGGGAAGTAGCCTCCTCAGCGGTCTCTTCTTCTCACCCAAGTTGGAAGGTAATTTGGAGTCTTAAAGTGCAACCTAAGATAAAAAAATTCCTCTAGCGGTGTAACCATAATATCCTACCAACAGGTGAGAACTTAGGTAGGCGGCATTGTGTGTTGGATGTAGCCTGCGTGCACTGTGGAGATTCGGGTGAGGACTTATCACATGCACTGTTTTGGTGTCCCTATGCGAGGCAGGTTTGGGTTTTGTCAAATATTCCTTGACATGACATCCAACAGATGGCGACGGACTTTGGTGCGGGGCTGCTGCACATAGTTAAATCCCTTTCTCCTCAGGATTGCGAGAGAGCAGTTGTTGTGTTGTGGTCCATTTGGAGCGCTAAGAACCGCAAATGCAGTTACGAAGATAACTAGATAACTGGTAGCCGCATGAAAAGTTCGCCTTTGCAGCGAGCCATGTAGGTCTGACACAAGCGATTGATGATGAATGTATCCAGGCAGTTACGAGAGACTCGGATGTCAGGTGGAAGAAGCCAGTTGGGAATTGGGTCAAAATTAATTTTGATGGTGCCATATTCAAAGATTCGGTGGCCATAGGGATTGGGGCGGTTGCTCGGGATAGTGATGGAAATTTTATTGGTTGGGAAACCGATAGGAAGCTTAATACTATCGACCCTTTGGTGGCTGAGGTTAAGGCGGCCCTCTCCGCTACTCGGTTAGGTCGGGATTTTGGGTGGAGGAAGGTGGTGATTGAAAGCAATTGCTTGAATGTTATTAACTGCCTGTGAGGTGATGTTGAGGATCTCTCGTATATTGGGAATCTCTCGTATATTGGGAATATCATCGAAGATATAAGACTAACTTGTAACTGAATCAAGAAGGTCCGGTTCTCTTTCTGTCGTCGTGGCGCTAATGTTGTAGCCCACAAGTTTGCTCGTAATCCGGGTTATGCCTGCGTTGGTTCTTCTGATTTTCCTTCCTTTGTTTCGGATGCTGTTAGCTCTAATGCAAGGACACTTCAAAATTTAACCCGTGCAGTGTCGGACACGGACACGGCTCCGACACGCCTCCGACACATGTCCGACATGCCAGATCCGTGTCTGAATTAAAAAAAACAAAGAAAAAAATAGGGACACGGTGTCGGGCACTCCGCAACGGAGTGTCCGACACGGCTTTGACACAGATTCATTCATTTTGGATTTCTGAAGGGCGAGACTGCATCGACGCATCGCGATATCTCTTGTCGAGTTCCATGGTAGGCATCTGCGGCGGAAATGGTGGTGGTTGTGGTGGCGTAAGAAATTGATGCGGCCGCCTACTGTCAAGAAATCGATGTGGTAGAACCCTTGAACTAATCGACCTTGCCATGAGCAGATCATGAAAATTGATCGGATGTTGAGGACTCCACTTCCGCGCCGGTGAAAGTGACGGCAGATTCTGAGATGAAGAGAAGTCATGGTGTTTGTTTTTTTGATGTATTGATATTTGCTAGAGAAATTTGGATGCGGCGGAAGAGTTATTACTTATTAGGGTTTAGAACAAAGGCAGCTATAATTTTATCCAACTTTGTATATTAAGGGTTTGGGCTTTTTGGCCCAAAACACTTCAAAATTATTCAACTTGTTTTTTCTTTATCAAACTACTTTCAAACATAATATGACCTACTACAAGTACATATATTTACTTTGTAGTGATAGGTATATACATTAGTAATACAATATTAGAAATAATTTATATAAGTCAAAGAATATTTTGTATTTATAAAATAAAGAATACGACTTAGTGTTGCATAAATTAATATTTATATAATATATTTATTTATATAAATGTATAATCATGTCAGAGCCGTGTCGTGTCCTAAAATTTTAAAAAAATCCGTGTCGTCGTGTCCGTGTCGTGTCATGTCCATGTCGCCGTATCCGTATCCGTGCATCATAGGCTGTTAGTTTTGATTTAGCTTAGTTTGGCCGTGTTGGGCCACCATTAAAATATATATATTATATATATATTTATATATATATATATATAACAGGAAAAAGAATTAGAGTAAGTAAGAGAAAAAACGAGTTAAGAGATAGAATTTATTTTTAAATTGATAAGTTTCATTAATAACGAGACCATAATAAGAAAATTGATCAAAATTTGGAGAATCAAAAGAATTATTTTTTGTCTAACTATTTAATTAAAAAAAAAAACTAATAACTAATCTATTTAATTCGAGGTAATTGGCCCAATATAGAAAAGCTAAGTTGGCCCAATAATCTCTTTGATTTTAGTTAGGGTATTTTAAGAAGCTTAGCCCAATGACGCAAAACCTAAACAACCAACTTTGCTCTGATACAAGTCGAAATACGTTTTAGAGACAAGCAGGTAACTTTGTAGTATATATATATATGAACAGATTGATCACGTGTTCGGTTCAAATCTCATTAGTGGAATAGTGGGAAACCAATAATAATCCTTTTTTGAAAATAACAGTCCCAATATGCTTTAGCCTTTAGGTAATAAGAAACGACTCTAGCACTAAGTGATGTAGTTTTGTCGCTCAATAGCTCAAAATTATGCTAATTTAATTAGAACTCTCAGATTTAAATTTTTGGTCTTACAACTATTTATTTATTTGTTTATTTATTTAACACACATCTTCAAGTGATTAGAGAAATTCAAACCCGAGTACTAATTATATATTAAATCTATCAAACATATAATAATTACAACTATTATTAACTGAGAAAAAATCATCTAAATTGTTCGACCTAGACTTGAACCTAAATGAAATTAGAATAACAAACTTGAATAGATTACTAAATTACAAATATATTTATTCACTCATAATTCTAATTGTATTTTAGATTGAAAATATAATTATTACATGTTTGATATTATTTAATTATGTAATTATAGGTTTATTATAATGTTTAATTGATATTCTTGAATTTATTTGAATTATTTGTTAAGTATATGTTTGAATACTTGAATGTTTTGCCCCTATTTACCTCATTTTTAATCCGTTTGTACCCGTTTTCGATTCTAATTTTTGTGACAACATGATATGCATGAATTATACGTATTACGAACTTGTTTACATGCTCATTTTATGTTTTTAAGTTCGTTTGTTACGGTTCTTAAACCGTTTTATTTGTTAAGTGACTCAAGGGCCTAACTTGTTTTAGAGCGCCTTGTGTTCCGAAGGGCGTAACTTGAGATCGGGAATCCGGATTCAAATTCTGGAAGTGGCGCTGGACTTGCAACGAAAATACAGAGTTAAAGAACCTAACCTTGTACTTTTCTAAACCCATTTGGACCCCCAAATTTGCCCGAACCGAGCCTCTCGTGCAGATCAGCCACCCTTTACGGTTTTGACCATAACTTACTCATTTCTTAACCAAATCACTTCATTCTTGGACCCACTTAACTCTAATTTAACCCTCTTTCACTCTCCCTAACCCTCATTTTGAACTCAGCAATAGAGAGAGGGCGAAACAGCTGCAAACCGAGAAGAAAGGGGAGAGACCCGGAACTGTTCATCTTCTTGCATTTTCAAGTTCATAACTTCTTCGATTCTTCTCCGATTCAAGAGGTAAGCACATATTCTTGTTCTCCATCCCCTTTTGGTTGTTTTAAGTCATAATTTGCATATTTTCATTCAGATTTGAGTAGGTTTTGGAGCATGAACATGAATAGTTAGGTTATGAACAAATTCTTGAATTCATGCCCTCTATGTGATCTTCATGAGATTTCTTGCTTGTTTGGTGTTCTTTTAAGCTTCCTTGACTTGATTTTATCCTTCAATTTTGTTCTCCTTTCATGTATGATGATCCACCATTGATGAATTTGAAGAAATGAATAGGAAATGGGTTAAAAACTTGAAGATATAATCTGCACTTTTGATCATTGTTGTTGTGACTGATTTGGGGCTGTTGTGGTGTGTTTATGGCTCGTTTTTCTTGTGATTTTGGTCCAGAATTATGTGCTTAAGTTGTCTCTATGTATCTATGCTCCTTGCAGCTTTTTACTTCGAGTTTCAGGTGTAAAATGAAGAAGAAGACAGCCCAGAGCAGAAACGAACGCCTGTTCGCCTGGTTCAAGCTTTGAGCTTGAACGACCGTTCAGGCATGGCAGCAACTTATGTGCTACTGAACGGTCGTTCAGTTGGGAAGGGCCGTTCAGTCCCCCATGCAGGCCAAGAAGCTACTGCAACGACGACTTTCGTTCCGAAGCCGCGCAACGATCCTTCGCTTATTTTCTTGAACCTATGTGTTGTTCTTGTTATGTTTATGATTTGATTTGTTTTGTCCCGCCCCGATTATTCTCCTAACTTGTTATTAACTTGTAGTATTATGTGTTTTGATGTTTATTTTAATTTTATGGATTTATTTGCTAAGTGTAAACGTGTTTTGAATGTCTAACTGTTTAAGTGATACATGTAATTTCTCGTTGCATCTTTTGCCTTATCTATGTGTTTTAATCTTATATATGCATGAGATATGATATAATGTGATATATTAGGTATTTATTTAATGTGTTATGTGTTGTTTTATGTGTCATTTATGTGATTTTGATTCATGTATACGCATACGAAATTTTATGCCCTAAATGCTAACTCTTGTTGCCTTCCTTGTGTCCGTTGCCTTCCTTACGTGTTTTAACTTCATGGATGCTCTTGGTATGATACAATATGATATGTTATGAGTCTATTTAACATGTTATGAGTTTAATTTGCATGTCGTTGATATGATAATATGCTAATTGCTTCAATATGTTTAAATTTGAACGTATGTGACTTGCATTGCATCATATGTATTCATATACATTTGCCGAGCGTTTCTATGGTTAATTATTGAGTCTAGTATTATTTCTTGTATTTAGATTGTCCGAGTGGAGTAACTTTCCGGTGTAGAGTCGCTCCGTAGGTGTGGTTTACCTCATTTGGTTCGGTTCGCTCGTCAAGGTGAGTTTTCTTTCTTTTAGTTAATATGACCTACAACCCTACCTGAGTTTGAAGCCCGCATGCGACTTACGTATATATATGGATACGTTTTTGATATGTACTTTGTGGGAATTAGCCCGTTTGTTATGAAACCATTTGAAAAACGCTTTTATATATATACATAAACTATATTTTCGTTTGTTTGATTTGAAAAGGGGTTGGTGTGCGTTTTGAACTAATGAGATTTGACTTTGAAAGATAACTCTTTGAACTTTGAATTCTTTGAATTCTGAACTTTGAACTGGGCCCCGGAGAAGTGTTATGGTAACTTGGGTCGGTCGTGGGGTTGTCGAGCTCTCCCATCAACACAACTCCACCTTTGAGAGACTTAGCCCAACCTCGGGAGGTCGAGGGGAAGGCGAGTTTTCTTGAGCTGGTGGTAACCCCGTCGAAAGAGCAGGTAGGATCCCCCGAATCAGATTTTTTACGAGAGAACCGGGGTTGAGAGGACGTCCTCTCATCCCCACGCGGAGAAGGTCGGATTGACTTTGAACTTTGTATTTATTTCTGAATTTTGATTCTGAATATGAAATAGGTTGGTTGGAAACTCGTACTCGCCGAGTTAGTGTGATTTTGATTTTGATTATGGTTCGTGAAACGGGAGTGGACTTCTAATTTCTAAAATTGGTTGATTTTGGCCTTCGGCCTTAAACCTTTTTCTATATATATTATCACGGGATAAAACGTTTTAGAATGCAAAAACCACGCCCCGGTTCATGAATTTTATGACTTTGAATATGCTATGATCTCAGGTATATGTATGTGTGAGTGCGTTAACCCCTTCACTAGTCTTTAGGACTGACCCCTACTCGTTGTTTACTTTTTCCCCTTGTTTCTTGAGTTGCAGGTGCAGGTTTTGGTTCTGGTTCGAGCTAGGCGGCGGTCTTTCTTTTGAGTTGTTGGAGTCTTGTCGTCGAGTCCTTTGCATATCTCGCATCTTTACTTTCCTGTTTTGGTACTATGCATAAATATGTATAAGGTTATGCTTCCGAATTCGAATTATGAGAATTTGTATAATTATTTGGCCCGGGATGGGCAAGTTATGTATATCTTGATTATATGTTAAGCATGTATAAGTATTTATATTTGAATCCTGGTGCTTCCGCATTTGATTTTGTTTGTTTATGCGCACTCTGTATTAGGGTTTAGACCGCCTAGTCTAGGTGTGATTTTGTTTGTCTCCCGTTCGTCGTAACTTGGTGCGTGTGCGGAGTTTCCATTTCGTTACATGTGTCGGGCTATGGTGCGGGGAATGTAGTGCTCTGCGCTGCGGGGTGCTATAGTGAATAATTAGTTTTCATGTGTCTATCTTAAAAAATTTATTTTAAGTTTTTGCTTTTGTTAAAACTTTCAAATTCTAATTCACTCTTTTTAATTTTTTTTTTTTGTTTCAGTAGTACGTGAGAGCTCTTTTTCTTCTATATAATGAGATTTAATATATTTTTTTCCATCAACTTTTTAAAACCATTTATATTTTCTTGTGTGTTATAATATATTTAGATAGCGTTTGATAATGTAGATTATCCAATTTCACTTAATCTATTTGTGGGAAATTAACTGAAATTAAGTATTTTTACAAGAAGTTAATTTTGTGTTGGATATATTTAGGGCTGTAAATGGATATTCGAAAATTCGATATCAGTCCGCATCCGAATTCGTTTATAGAGGATATTATCCGAATTCGTTTCAAGAGGATATTATCCGTATCCGATTATAGACATCCGACTTATAAACGGATAAGGATATGGTAATAAGACATCCGATCCGTTTAACATCCGAACCGTTTCATTATCCGTTATCCGATATATCCGTAATCCGTATTCGATAAATAATATGTTATATTAAAATATATACACATAACTATGTATGTATGATAAATTATTAGTATTAAGTAAATTTTTTAGTGCATTTATTAAAGAAAAACCTTAGATCTTATTAGTAACCATACGTTCACTTCAACATTTATATAGAGACAATATAATTAACATATGTTATGTTATTAATAAAAGTATTATATTTCATATTAATTATATGATAAAATTTATAGTTTCACCATATTTATACATTCACTAAAAAATAAAAAATGATATAGATAGATATCCTTATTATTTCTCTATTTGTCTAAAATGTATATATTCAAAGTTATATAATTATTAAATAATTTATCTATAAATGAATACTTGATAATCTGATTAAAAATTCGAAATTATATAGTAAAATAATTTATGTCAAATTTTGAATAGTTGAAAATCCGATTAAAATCCGAATCCGTCCGAATCCGCTTTGTATCCGTATAAAAAGGATATTATCCGTATTCGTCCGAATTATAAACGGATAAGGATATGGTAATTATACATCTGATCCGTTTAGTATCTGTTTACACCCCTAGATATATTCAATTGATAAATTTAGTTGCATTTAATTTCACTTATTATCCTGTTTGATATATCTCATAAACTGAAATATCATTTAAAATAGTAATTTTCATTTTTTTTTTTTTGTGAAATAAATATTAATTTTCATGCTTAGCCACAAAATCAAACTAACTTTTTAAACTTATCTATAACATATAAGAGTTAATCTGCGATAAACACACCCCCTCCCCTAGGATTTATTTGAGAACTTAATCTCTCTAAACAGAAAATTAGTTAAAATTAAGTGAGCCAAATGAGTCTAATTTGGTATATCAAACGCTCTCTTATAGAACTATTTACCATAAATGATTAATCTTTAAGTTATTATTTTGGACCTTTTGAAATTAATTTTACTAACAACACACAATTTTAATTTCAATAATTATTAGGCAAAAATACAAATTTGGTCCTATAAGTTTGTAATTTTGGAAATTTAATCTTGTCCATTTAAAAATTTACAATTAAGTCCTGTAAGTTTGTAATTTGGCAATTTTGGTCCTGTTCGTTTTGAAATTTACAATTAAATCATGTAAATTTTAAAATTTTGTAATTTATTTCGAATTCAGATGGCCTGTAAATACGGATGACTACGGTCCCACGAAGATCTCTATGTATTTGTTCCAGTTCAGGACAAGTGAGATCTCCCGGTTTATGCGCGTGAAAGCAGGTCAAACACAGAAGAGTTTGTCTCAGTCTGAACTCAGGCACAACACCCGTCGTCTGAATTCGGACATAAATTGTAAAATTTTAGAACTTCCAGGACTTAATTGCAAATTTCGAAACAAACAGGACCAAAATTGTCAAAATTACGAACTTACAGGATTTAATTATAAATTTTGAAAGGAACAGGACTAAATTGCCAAAATTACAAATTTACAGGACCAAATTTACATTTTTACCTAATTATTATGGGTATTATAGACTGCAAGATGTCCGTCATAGTCGTTCTACTTTTATTTGTACTAAATAATGGGGTTTTCTATGAATAGTACCTAAAAGTTGAAAAAATTCCCTTTAACTCCCCATTTTTAAAAAAGTTTCCATTTGCTCCCTAGATGACAGGTCAAATTCCCTTTAACTCCCTATGGTTGTATAAAAATTCAAGAATCGCGTACCCGAACCCCGAAATCACGTACTTAAATGCCCAAATGATGTATTTGGGGGAAAATACATCATTTGGGTATTTAAGTACGTGATTTCGGTCTTCGGGTACGCGATTCTTGAATTTTTATACAACCTTTCAAAAAAACGGGGAGTAAAGAGGAACTTTGATTTTCATTTGGGGAGTTCAGAGGAACTTTTTTGAAAGTGGGGAGTAAAGAGGAATTTGAGTTCCCATATGGGGATTTTTCGAGAATTTCCCGCTAAATAATAACACTATCATCTATTTAAGATCACTTATTTACTTTTTTTTTTTTAGTTTTATATACTATCTAATTAAATTCGAGTTGGGCTACAACGATAAATAAAACTCATCTTAATAAACTTTTTTAATAAATCGGTTTCAAAATTTTTGTATCTTTCAGATATAACTATTAAAACATTAATCATAAAAATAAATTCCATAGCCTAAAAACCTTTTTAATAAAATTAAAATACAATTGTATTATTTTAAGAAACATTTCTCTTTGTTTGAAGCTAATAAAATGTAAAAAATCTTCTAAATAAGAAAAAGATACATTTAATATGAAAAGAATACTTTGAAAAAACCAACAAAATTATCTTCTTCTTCTTTTTGCTTATAATAATTTATAAAATAAATATTTATTTATATTATATATTAAGCCAGAGATCCAAATTGTTAAGGCACTTGGAGAAGAAAAGGATTTTGTTAAGTTCATAGTTGAATGATCCAAAGTACACAAGAAACCGTGTATTTAAGCTAATCATCCCTACAAGCCAGGGATACTCTAATCTGTTAAATAAGGCAACAACAATCTCTCCTAGAATTGGGGATATATTCTAACATTCCCCCTCAAGCTAAGTAATCGGATCCCCGATTCTCAGCTTGTCCAAAATTGTCTTGAACACCTGTCCGGTAACAGCTTTAGTCAGAATATTAGCTAATTGGTCCTCTAACTTAACGAACGGAAGCTTGATGGTGCCATCCTCCAGTTTCTCCTTTATGAAGTGTCGATCAACTTCCACGTGCTTAGTCCTGTCATGCTGTACCGGGTTCTCGGAGATACTGATTGCGGCCTTATTATCACACTTTAACCGCCCGGGCTCCCTTCGAGCCATTCCAATTTCTGTCATTAGTTTCCTCAGCCAGATAATCTTCGTTACAGCTTTCGCGATACCCCTGAATTCCGCTTCAGCGCTCGAGAGAGCTACGACTTTCTGCTTCTTGCTTCTCCATGTCACCACATTCCTTCCTACAAGGGCAAAGAACCCTTAGGTAGACCCTCTGTCGTTTGGGTTTCCCGCCTAATCAACATCTGTGTATGCTTCAATATCTAAGTGTTCATGCTTCCCGAACAAGATCCCGCTACCTACGGAGCCCTTTAGGTACCGGATTATCCTTATCTCTGCCTCCATGTGGCTCTTCTGAAGCTGGTGCATGAACTAACTAACTATCCCTACGGCATAGGCGATGTCCAGTCTAGTGTGGGATAAGTAGATCAGTTTCCCAACCAATCGCTGATATCGTTCTTTCTCGGCTGGTTCTCCATCTTCCTGTATCCTTAATCTGTTGTTGACTTGGATTGGGTTGTAGACCGGTTTACAATCCAGTAACCCCGCTTTGGCTAAGAGGTCAAGAACATACTTTTTTTGTGAATTGAAGATTCCCTGTTTGGATCGCATTACCTCTATGCTAAGAAAGTTCTTTAGGCCCCCGAGGTCTTTCATTTCGAACTCTTTGAACAGATTCTCCCTGAGTTGTTCTATTTCCTCCTTATCACTTCCGGTAATGATCATGTCATCTACGTAAATGATTAGGCAAGTTATCATGCTTCCCCTGTTTTTCAAGAACAATGTGTGGTCCGAATTGCTCTGTCTGTACCCATACTTTCTCATAGCCACAATGAATCTCCCAAACCAAGCACGTGGAGACTGTTTAAGTCCGTACAATGCCTTCCGGAGCCTGCAGACTTCATTAGCATTGAAACGGTCAGAAAACCCGGGAGGATCCTCCATATACACTTCTTCTGACAATTCTCCATGCAAGAAGGCGTTCTTTACATCAAATTGATGAAGTGGCCAATCTTGGTTGGCTGCTACAGAGAGAAGAACACGCACTGTGTCAATTTTCGCCACCGGAGAGAACGTCTCAGAGTAGTCAATCTCGTAGGTTTGAGTGTAACCTTTTGCTACAAGACGGGCTTTGTATCTCTCCACAACTCCATCTGCCTTGTATTTAATAGTGAATACCCACTTGCACCCAATTGGTCTCGTGCCCTGGGGTAATTCACATTTTTCCCAAGTTTTGTTCTTTGACAACGCCTCCATTTCTATAACCATCGGATTCCTCCATTCTTCAATTTCCAGGGCTTCCAGAGCCGTTCTCGGAACCTGTTCTTTGTAAAAATTGCTCATAAAGGCTTTAGCCACGTCAGACATACTCCCCCTTACCATATTCCCCACAAGGTACCTAGAAGACCCTGACCTCTGTTCGGGTGAATATAGGTTTGGAGGAACCCCCCTTGTACTTCTCTGAGGCAATATGTAGCTGTTATTCTCAGCATCATCTGAAACAGGATTAACTGTATCTGGAACAGGAACAATATCATATATAGTCGAAGAAGGATCAGAATCAGTTACCTCGATTTGGACATCATGCGGAGGAGACTGATTGGTGGTGGTATTGAGCTCGCTGTTGTGTTGATTGGGATCGGACGAAGAAAGAAGACACGTCTCGTCAGAGTCACTAAGCCAACATAGAGAGTCACTCAGATACTCCCCCTGAGAGCTATGTTAGGTCTGGAAATAGTACTCAGTTTCCAAGAATTCACAATCCATGATCACATGAAGGCGTCGGGTGACGGGGTTATAACACCGGTACCCCTTTTAATGAGGTGCATATCCGACAAAGACACATTTAATGGCACAAGGATCCAGTTTTGATATTTCAGTTTTGGGAATATGCACAAACATCGTGCCTCCAAAGACCCCATGGGGGCATAGTAAGTGATTGAGGAATGACAGCTTGTGTTTGGAAGACAGACAGAGGTGTTTGGAAGACTGGTGGGAAAGTATTTTTATGGGTAGCCTATTTGTAAGGTAGGTTGCGGTGGCGATAGCTTCGAGCCAGAAATGGTGCGGGATGTGGGATTCAGTTAAAAGGGCTCGGGTCATTTCGAGGAGGGTTCTGTTTTTTCGTTCAGCGACTCCATTCTGCTGAGGTGTATTAGGGCAGGTGGTTTGATGAATGATACCCTGTTTGGTTGTGAAATCATGCATTTGTTGGTTAACATACTCACGCCCATTGTCCGATCTGAGTACTTTGACCTTCTGATTAAACTGGGTTTGTATCATGGTAAAGAATGCGACAAAAGTATCATAGACCACTGATTTGTGCCGAAGAGAATATACCCATGTCATACGAGAAAAATCATCAATAAATAGCACAAAATAACGAAACCGATTTTGATTAGTAACCGGGGCCGGTCCCCAAACATCTGAATGTACTAATGAAAAAACAGACTGAACCCGAGTGTTTGTGGGTTTAAAAGGGTTCTATGACTCTTTGCAACTGAACAAGTTTGACAAGACAACTTGAAGTTTTGAATATTCTGAAAAAATGCAGGAAATAACATTTGCAGATACCCAATTGACGGATGTCCAAGACGCCAGTGCCATAGCCAGATTTGGGTGTCCGGGGTGCCTTTGGTCAGTAAAGCTTGAGAGGGCTGTTCCAGTTTATCCACATAATAAAGTCCGTCCCGCTCAGTACCACGCTCAATGATCTCCTTAGTATGAATGTCCTGTATTAAGCAGAAACGAGGGTATATCAGAACAACACAATTTAATTCATTTATCACATGACTTAGAGACAACAGCTTGCATGAAAGAGATGGAACAAAAAGATAATTTCTCAGTTTCAATTTTGGTGAGATAGCGATTGTCCCTTCCCCCTTAACTTCTAATAAATCCCCACTATCAGTTTGAATATGAGAATTTTCCCGGGAAGTAAATTCAAGTACATCAGAGGGATCAAACGTCATTGTGTCCATCGCCCCACAATCAATTATCCATTGTGATGATTTATTGGGGTCATTGAAAGTATACAAAGTACAGGGGTCAGCTTGTAATTTACCAAAGTTGGGCGGTTGATCTGTAAATAAGGGAAAATAGGGGTGTTATATTCAAGAGACCTAGGGTTTGAGTCAAAAGACTCAAACCCTTTACCTATTTCCCCCGTCTGGGTCTATGCTGCTGCTCCTCCTCCTCCAATGACGGCGGCGACGTTAGCCCTCCGTCCGCCTGCCGCCGTCACCGCGGTTTCCATGGCCACCATTCCCGACGCCGCTGCATCGGTGTCTCTGTATTGGATGACGCCTGCAGCAGCACTGTGATTAGCCCCTTTTTTAGCCACCCAGCCACTACCGTCTCCAGCAGCGGCGTTGGCGTGCCGATGTCCTCCTTTTGCCAATGTGCCGATGCCTTCTCCCTTCCGGTTACCCTCCCACCAATCGGGGTAGCCGATTAATTCAAAACAACCTTCTATTGTGTGTTTATTCTTCCCGCAGTGAAAGCACTCGAGATCAGACTTGTCTTCTCGAGGTGGGTATCGCCGACCGGTGCTATCGGCACTCTTGCTTCCTTCCGATTTTGTCCGATCGCCCCTTCCACTTTTCGCAACCAGCCCCATCCCGATGCCCGATAATAACGAGTCCCCTTCACCATCGGTCGTCGTCTTTAGAATCTGAAGACGGGCAGCCTCCCGTCAGATAGTGACGTAGGCGGATTATACTAAGGGTTTTGATTCAAGTTTCAGCAAATCCAGCCTTATGGGATCGTACTTGTCATCAATTCCGGTGAGAAACTGATACAAGCTTTGTTCTTGTATGATTTGATTGAAGATTATAATATGGCATTTCATCGGGCTTGGCTGTCTTCGATCTATTGCCATCCAAATTCCTTGCAGATTATTCCAGAAGTCTTCCAGACTATCGAGGCCCTGTTTCTGTGTGTTTACCCTTTTTTGGAGGTCGAACAACTGGAGGGGGTCTGAGCCACTGCCGTATGTCGTGGCAAGGCCGTCCCAAAGTGCTTTCGCAGTCCCAAAACATTATTTATCAGGTTTGCTTCCCTGTTTTGTATGATCCACGTGAACACATTCTGATCGATTTCTTCCCACTGATCATATGTTGAATCGGTAATGCTTGGTGCTGGTGGAATACCAGTGAGGTGCGAGCGGCAACCGCATCCTCTGATTGCCATCTTCATCAGTCAGGCCCATACGGGGTAATTCTCATTGTTTAGTTTGATGCCTATTGATAGATTTTGTGGGTTGGTAATGGTAGGTTATTGCATATTATTTCGCAACAGATCTACTATTTGAAGGGTTAATTCTGTATATGGTTTTGGTTCTGTAGGAAAGGACATGGTTGATCGAATCAAGAGGTTTGGGAAAGGTTTAGGACGATGATGTTGAGACTGAGTCCCAAGGATTTTTAACGCTGCTCTGATGTCATGTTAAGGCACGTAGAGAAGAAAAGGATTTTATTAAGTTCATAGTTGAATGATCCAAAGTACACAAGAAACCGTGTATTTAAGCTAATCATCCCTGCAAGCCAGGGATACTCTAATCTGTTAAATAAGGCAACAATAATCTCTCCTAGAATTAGGGATATATTCTAACACAAATAGTAACCATTTTGGTCTTTTAGTGTCTGTTTTTTTCTTCTCATTTATTTATTTTTTATCTGTTTTATTCTCTGACGTTCTTTTCTCTTTTTTTCCTCATTTGTTTGTTTTATCATTTAAACAATATTTTTCTAACTTAATTTTTTCTCTCATCTCAATTAAATACTTTTTTTATATATATAATTTTATCTTTTTTCAAGAATAATATTATTTGGTATATTATTCTTTTATCCTATTTACTTAATATAATTTAATAAATATATTAGAAATAATTATAAAATATTTAAATAAGAAGAATTTTTTTATTTGCATACAGATTACAGTGTCGGGAAATGTGCGATATCTCCCCAATGCGGGGGTCAAATTTGCCTTTGCTCCCCATTTTCAAAATTCTCCCCACTAACTACCCAATTCACTTTACTAATTTTCCTTTACTACCTAATGTGTGCAATTTTACAAACTTACCCCTGATGGCTATCACTTTTCCCTCTCATTCTCATTAATCTGAAATAAAAAAAAAAAAAAGAAAACGGGAGAGAGGTTCCGGCGACAGGGTTTGTGAGATAAAAACCGACTACATTACGGCGATCTTGGGTTACGAAGGTGGTGGGTGACGGATCAGTCGGTTTTCGACGCGTACGATTACCCTAGTGAGAGGTTTCCGGCGTTGAGGGAATTTCCCCGCTATTGAGGTTGGTTTCCTCCGCTGCAGAGTTTACGCTACAGAATGTACCTTTCTTAAGGAATCGTTCCTGTAGAAGAAGAAAGGCAAGCAAGCAGACCTCAAAGAAATTTGAGGATAAATATCCACGCCGCATATAGAAGAAACGAGCCCATCTGATAAAACTTAGCCAAATTTAAGGAATCGTTCCTGTAGAAGAAGAAAGGCAAGCAACCAGACCTCAAAGAAATTTGAGGATAAATATCCACGCCGCATATAGAAGAAACGAGCCCATCTGATAAAACTTAGCCAAATTTTAGAGTATGTACACGTGTGAAACCCTTCTCTTAAGACGCGTTTAGAACGCGTTCCTAGATAGCCAAGGAATTATTTGAAGAGGAGACATTGTCAGATTTGGAATCTGAATAGTGTAAGCAAGCCTAGAAATCCAATATGGATTCCATATACTCGAACCAAGTTTTGACCTTGGTTGATCCACCTGATAGGATCAAGCTCGTGCAGCTTCGAGTGAATGAAAGCATTACAACCTTCTTGACGGTTGAAATGCAAAAGTCCATTTGGATTGTATTTACCACATCCTCATATTCTGACTATGAGATATGATAAATGAATATGAGAACTGTCTTGTTCAAATTAAGATTGAAAGAGACTGAAATAAGGTATTTCTATGAATATCATATTCAGTGGGAGCATGCATAAGGTATGTAAATCCCTAAGTCAATCTGTGGATTGATAAAGGCTTCTAGGAGTTAGACAATTCGATTCCATAGTATAATCAAATCGTTTGACACAGATGGAAGTCGAATAAGTCTCAGAGTGTACATATGATAGTTAGTGATGTAAGAGTCAATTTTGGTTCTTTAGAAGACGATGTCCTTCTCATTGGGAATGTCAAGGATAACGTGAAAGTTACCAATTCTTGTTTAAGAAACAATTTGGCATGAAAGATCTTGGTGATTATCCTAAATTCTCGACATTGAGATCTATGGAAGATAGATCTAAGAACATAAATGGATTATCACAAAATGAGTACATAACCATAATACTAAAAGGAGTTTAGTATGGACAATGGAACATCTCTTTTGAAGAGTATGTGTCCCAAGATAACTTTAAGAAAGTTAGAATGTCCAAAATCCCTTTAAGTGAAAGGGTGCATAATATATGAAATGTTATGTACTAGACTTAATATGGCGCAACACTAAGCGTAGTGGGTCGAATCTAATATGACCTCAAAGAAGGTCATTAGATTTCTGTAAAGGATGTCCTCAGAGTACTTGAGAAGAAATGAGGATATGTATTAGTTACAGAGCCCAAAAGATCTTGTTGTTAGAAGGATATTTGATGTAACCGTTCATCAAACATAGATGATTATGAAATCATTGAAAGGATACAACTTCTACCAGAATGGTAATGCAATGTGTTGGAAAGGGGTTCCAAGGACGGACATTACAAAACTCGATTATCGTAGTTGAGAACTTAGTCGTATTATATAACGCTAAGTTAAGTGTTTGGGTAAGAAACTCCATCTAACTGGTTAGATGAAGTTCCTAGCATAAAACAACTCCTTTATCATATTGTATGATAAAAATGATGGTTGCTCAAGTAAGAGAACCAAGACCTCACCAAGAGACTGAACACGTGATTACGAATCACTTTATAAGGAAAAGGTGTTTCCTAAGAGATGTGTAAACAAGAGGGTCACATCAGCATAGAATATAGCAGATCCACTTTGGAAACGCCCAAAGTCAATAGGCTCTCAAAGTGCATCTTAAGAAGATGGGACTTAGAGTACCCAAATGGCTTTTACGGGCAAGTGGGAGATTGTTAGGAATAGTGCCCTAGAAAGCTGATTAGTCATAATCCGTTTTGGGACTTTCCTAGTATCACAGACAATCTTTGAATAATATACGATTGATTAATATCATAGGCACACACTTCTTTATATGCTCTTGTTTGGTATGCGTTTACTTTAGCTGTGCATGTATGAGAACTCCCCTAATCCTGATGACTTTAGGACTCTACCATTTAGGTGAAATGGTTCATGAAACGAGCCCTATATCACATAAGTCATGATTAGTAAAATACTCCAAGCCGATGAGTCCTACCGACAGTGGGAGTGTCAACCTGACTCCTCTAAGGCTTGCTTGTGGGATCACGCCCTTAAGAAGGACCACCTTGTTTCATGGAGGTACAAAGTGTATAGTTGATACGTGTGTGATACATGAGGGTGCTTACTTTAATAAGTAAGTTCACTGAGGTGCCCCGTGTGAGAACATTCCTAAAATGGGAAAGAAAGTTTCTATTTCAGGAACATCCAGATTAGGAAATATCTCACGAGTCATTGATGTGATTAATTGATCCTTAGACTTGAGGTTCCACGTCACTTTATGAGTTAACTCTGTAGTCTTAGGTATAAGCTTTAAAGGGTGTCGCCTTAGACAACTGATTCAAGGCTTATGCTGGGGCTGCACAAGTGATTCATGAAAGTGAATGAGAATCAAGAAAGGACCTACACTTGCATTTGCAAGGTGATCTCTTATTGTGTAAGTCATTCATATGTCATATGGAGTCCTTGGCCAAGGCAGTAGATCAAGACATCAAGGAAAGGGTTTCTTGGATTGAGATCAAATGGATATGAAATGCACTTAGCTTTAAGACCAGATTATTAGGGTTCTGATTATTCCCTTACCCTAGATCTTGGTTCAGAGATAGTAAGTAGGAGGATTGTATCTCACATGAATCAATGACTTAAAGGTTCTGTCGAATCCGAACATTCCAATTCAGCTAGGGGTTAAACACCTGTTGCTAGACTATGGTCGTTTAATCTGTGGACTGATTAATTAATTAGTGAATTAATTAATTAGGGTCACTGCTAATTGAATTGAGAACCTAGAGGGTCACATACAACAACTTGGTTACATGAGTTGAGGATTTAAAATGATTAAACGAGTTAATCGGGCCAAAGGGTTCCACACGTGTGGGTCACGTGCGTGACACGTGTCCTTCATGGACACGTGTGCATGTGCGTGGATATTTATTTGGTGATTAAATAATTAATGTGTTAATTATTTAATAGACTTTGGTTTAATTTTTGAATTAAAAAAAAGTCTTATTTTGGAGAAAAATAATCTAGTTAATTAATTGTGAATTAATTAATTAGATAAAATAAGTTATTTATTTTAAATAAATAAAGTATAAAATTATCCAAAAATAGTTTGGATATTTTAGCTCTCTTGAAAGTTGATTTGAATTTGAATTCAAAGTCAAAGTCAAAATTACTTGATGATCAAGTAATAGAAGAGAGGGACCAAATCCTTAGTCCATAAGGACTAGGATTTTCGGCCACTCCCATCCTATATATAGGGGAGCTCGAGCTCCCCTTAGAGCTAATCGAGAATTCTTTTGGTTCATGTGTTGAACACCATCCTTTCTCCAAGAAAAACGAAACCGTAGGTTAAGCCTAAACACTAACTAGAGAACTAGCATCCTTACTAGTTAGATTGTAGCCAAGTTGGTGGACTATCTCTAGAGAGCTTCAAGTTAGAAGTTTTGAAGATTCGAGCTTTACCAAAAAGTGGGGATCAAGCAAAACGATCAGAAGGGATGACGAAATGATTCTGAACCCAACAGAAAACGAGTGAAAAAATCGAACCAAAGAAGATGGCGAAAACCGTTCGTCCATATCCTGAAGGATGAATTTTTTCACGAGGGTTTTATGGCTGGCAGATTTCTACTTTCGCAAAACTGGTTTTCGAAGGGAGTTTCAATCATGCCTTTCTCGTTTCATGTTTCTTTCTTTATGTTATATTGTTAAGAACTTCCCTAACATGATTTCGAAGGGAGTTTCAATCATGTCTTTCTTTCTTTATGTTATATTGATAAGAACTTCCCTACAATGGATTCTAAAGTAGAAAGAGACTTTCGAGGGACGGGTTGCCATTACCGCATGAAGCGCGTTTGAGGGCGGCTCAAAACGTGTCAAGAAAGCTACTACCCAAGTGAGTTTCTTGATCTCTACGAATTTGGATTCACGATTGCAAGTCTAAGATCGTTTTGTTGGAAAAAATTTTAAATTTCCACTGCTTTCTGATTCCTGTTTTCCAACATAAACCTCACCCCGGGCGGGGAGATTTTGTGAAGAAAGTGTCCCCGATGCAGTGAGTTTTTTGCACTGTTTTCCCTGGGCGGGGAACTTTTGCCTTGTATTTTCCCCGGCCGGGTACCCCTTTGTCCGAACTCCGTTTGACCTGAATTTCGGCCAAGATCAACCTCTTTGAGTCTAGAACACTCTGCAATTGGAATCATTATAAAGTTCATTCTAGATTGTGAGATATAATTGTTTTATTTTGGTGTCGCCACTTCGCCAAAATTCTGCACTCGTTCAACTTCAAACCTCTGCCATTTTCGGCTCCCTTTGAATTACAATACGAGCCATATACTTCCGGAAAGCCCTATGTGTCTAGTTTCTTTTTCAAGAAGCAAAACTTGATTACGTTTTCTCAAACTCAAGTTATGCCCTTTTTCCTACAGCTCGTTCGTTTCGGTAAAATTGTCAGCTTTGGACTATTTTCACTCGAAGCCCTATTTTGTGCTTTTATTCCATTTTCTCGTATCTTCCTACCCAGGTTATGACCCTAACATGTTAATATGTTGTCTTTCGTTAATTATTTTAAGTTTATGACTTCGTTTGTTACGTGTAATTGTGACTTGAATTCTTGACCGTTATATGAAAAGTTTAAAGCTTTCTTGCATCTCTTGCTCTTTCTTTGGACTTCAAGCTTACGAATGCATATATGCTATTACATGATATTTTATGAATTTAGTTAATACTTTATGAGTTTACTTCTTGAATTCCTTATGAGATATTTGGTTATTTGCCCTGATATGCCTAAATATGAATGTAAAGGACGTGCATTGCATCCAATTGCATTCTTATGCATCGTCGTGCATCTAATTGGTTCATGATTGAGTCTAAGTCTTGAGTATGTGTTTATTTGTCTCAGATTTGAGTTCGGGAGGTGTCGGATTCACCATTTAGCTTCTTCTTGGTCGTTAACGCTCTTCCGGGAGCACTTTTGGTAAAATGTGAGGTTTTAGGTTTGTTTCTTTATAGTTAATGCGACCTACCACCTTATGTGCTCGTTTTCAAGCCCGCATGCAAATATACTATTATATTTATAAAATAGATAAGTGTTTATACAATAGGTTTATGACCTTGTCAAATGATTATGAGTTTTGAAAACTATAAGTATAAGCGTACGTGAGCTTATGTTTTTCAACGAGGCTATGCTCCAAACCATGTGTCTTCATGCTAGCTACGGATTAGGATGACACGGAGAGGTACCTTTATAGTATATGCTAAGTTGCAAGGTAAGGTATGCTCCGATAAGGTACGTAAGTTATGATTTTGGTAAGTTTGGTATGTAGCGAGTTATGGTATGACATGTTATGTTATGGTTTGCATTTGGGGCCCCCGAGACGTGGGTAAGGGAGACCCGGGACGACCATGGGGTCGTTGGTTATGACCCCTGTACACATTCTCATTTGAAGTACTCATGTGCGACTCGTGGAGGTTGAGGAGGCGTGGTGCTTTGAGCCCTCGGTGGATAACGGGGGAAGGCATAATGTGGATTAGCTACCCTGTGTGTTTTTGGTAATGGTAATGTGTAGTAAGGGCTTGCTCCCCGAACTACAAGTCGTTGGGGTTGGATTTATTTATGAATTATGTTTTTTCTGCTGTAATACGTATGTTATAAATTGGGGAGGTTGTGTAAAACCCGTACTCACCGGGTAAAAGAATCGGTTATGATTTGTTGATTATGAAACGGGATAGGAGATTTCATTTATGGAATCGGTTAATTTTGTTATGTTTCGTTAAGTATAAGTATAAGTTTGCTTTGAATATGACTTTAGTATGCAAAACCCTATCCCGGTTCATAGTCTTTTGTTTATTACGTGCTTTACTCTATATGTATACGTGTGTGGGTGTGCGTTAGCCCCCTCACTCAGTCGGTGGACTGACCCCCTCTCCTTTCAACTTTTCAGTTTGCAGGTTTTGGGTCGTGCTAGGCGGAGTCGTGAGTCGGTCGAGTTCTAGTCCCCTACTCGAGTTGTTTTTTTTTTTTTATTTACATTCGGTAACATTTTGTATATGATTCGATTTTGATAATTGAAGTATGTATATGTTATGCATTTGTAAATGAATTATGTATGAATTCTTGATTTATATATCCGGGACAGGCTTCTAGGGATAGTTAAACCCATTTTTGTGGATTTATCTTCTTGATTTTGATGTATGCTTCCACTTTCTTTAGTTTTTGCACGCTCTGGTATTGTCTTAGCTCCACCTGGCTTAGCGAGTGCGTGTAGGTTCCCGTTCGCTTAGTCTTGGGCTCATGTATGGATTTCTATTTCATATGTGGGTTCAAGTCTAGGTGCGGGGGATGTGGTGGCTCGTCGCTTCGGGCGCTATAGTATTGGGGATGAGAATGAGGATGAAAAGCAAGTTGATGAAAGTGAGTATGAAGAGACTGTGGGGGAAGAGGATGATGATAAGGAAGAGAGTGATAAAGAAGCAACCATGGAGGAGAAGGGAGAGAAGGATGTAGCTGATATGTTGACTGATATGCAAGATAACATGTGGAGGAGGATGTAGTTGAGGCTATGGAGGAGGTTGTGGACAATGTTGTGGTGGAGCCTGTGGATAAAGCTATAGAGAAGGCTATGGAGGAAGATGTGGTGGAGGCTGGGGATGAGAAGGATGTGGAGAAGGTTGTGGAGGTGGAGAATGTTGGGGTGCAGAATGAGAAGAATGATGATGCTAATGGTGATGATTCAGATGATAGCGGGCGTCATGAGACTAGAATGAAGTAAGTGAATGACACAATTAGCTTCATTGCTTTGTCTGTAAGAGAGAGAGATGATCGGATCAAGAAAAGAAAAGCACCCGATTTCATTACACCTCCTTCGTCCACAGCCCCGAAGATGAAGAAGAAAGTAAGTTATCACATTTTGTTTAATTATAATTAATTATATGTTAGTTATATGTTACTTAAAACTCATGTATTGTGTAGGTGAACTTTGGAAAGACCCCTATAGATCAATGTTTTGCTTATGTTGGGAGATTGGACTACCCTAGAAGGGATGAGCTGACCTCCGAAGAGGAAGAAAAAATCGATGGTTTCATCCGGGGATAGGCTAACGAGGCTTCCGAAGCTATTGTTTATAGTGCAAATGATGTTGAAATCTTCGATTTTGACATATACCGATTGTTTTGGGGCCTCGAGATGAGGCAATCTGTGTTTGAGGGATACATTGACATTTTGAGAAGCATGAACATGATAAGAATTTGGGCCATGTCTTCCCATGTAACAACTGGTATATTAGACAAACTGCCTCTTGAAAAGTTCATCAAAGGTTCGAAGAAGAAACTGAAGGCTCAAGATCTGGAAGGGATGGATAAGTTTCTGACAGACAATGTGATGAAGAGTGTGCGTTCATTGCTTGCGCTTTTGAATCCTGATGTGTTGGGAGGTAACCGTTACATTATCTTCCCATTGAACACAAAAAACCATTGGCATATGGTGGTGCTCGACACTGAACTCAAGGTATTTAAACGCTTGAACTCTATGAATTCTTCCGTCGCAATCGGGCATGCGAAGTTGTGGGCGAAATTCATTCGAATGTTCCTTTTTCATGCATACAAGTATGAGATTCCGACAGATGACGTAGATGCTCAGGTATGTCCCTCCCAACGTGATGATAGCTTCGATTATGGTGCCTTTTTTTACCTATTTGCTGAATGTTTTGCTAGGGATGACCCTACTTTCTGGAAAGAATTTCTTCATGTGAAGATGTCGTCTTATTGGGCCCATTTGGTTGCGAAGATATTGGCTGCAAGAGACAATTCTAAACTTATAGTTGAAAATTGATGTGTATATTTGGTATTGTAGTGGTGTGTTGTTCACATATTTATACCACATATGGACAATTAAGTACGTGATTCTAGCATCTGTGTACAACATTTCACCAAATTTGTACAACGTGAAAAAAGTTGTATAATGCACTCTCCTATGTAATTTCCAAGAATTTATACCACATATGGACAATTAAGTACGTGATTCTAGCATCTGTGTACAACATTTCTCCAAATTTGTAAAACGTGAAAAAAGTTGTATAATTCACTCTCCTGGGGTACATAAAAGTGAATCCTTACTCTTCACGAATTTATACCACATATGGACAATTAAGTACGTGATTCTGGCATCTGTGTACAACATTTCACCAAATTTGTACAACGTGAAAAAAGTTGTATAATGCACTCTCCTACGTACTTTCCAAGAATTTATACCACATATGGATAATTAAGTACGTGATTTAGCATTTTTATACAACATTTCACCGAATTTGTATAACGTGAAAAAAGTTGTATAATTCACTCTCCTACGTATTTTCGAGGAAGTTATACCACATATGGATAATTAAGCACGTGATTCTAGCATTTTTATACAACATTTCACCAAATTTGTATAACGTGATAAAAGTTGTATAATTCACTCTCCTACGTACTTTCGAAGAATTTATACCACATATGGACAATAAAGTATGTGATTCTAGCATTTTTATACAACATTTCACCAAATTTGTACAACGTGATAAAAGTTGTATAATTCACTCTCCTAATCAATACATACTGAAATGGTACATACCAAATGATGAAAAGTACTAATTCATACCACCATATGTTGTGTGAGTTTAAACCAATTGATACAATAGAGTTTAATAGAATTTGTACAAGATTATGTTATCATAATGTGTTGAATGATATATACTATATGATATAGTATGTTGGTTACATATGTTATCATAATGTGTTGAATGACATATACTATATGATAAAGTATACGAACATATGTTAACATAATGTGTCCTATGATATTATATAAATCATTCATAACATATGTAACCAACATACTATATCATATAGTATATATCATTCAACACATTATGATAGCATAATCTTGTACAAACTCTATTAAACTCTATTGTATGAATTGATTTAAACTCACACAACATATGGTTATGAATTAGTACTTTTATCACGTTGTACAAATTTGGTGAAATGTTGTATAAAATGCTAGAATCACGTACTTAATTGTCCATATGTGGTATAAATTCTTGGAAAGTACGTAGGAGAGTTTATACAACTCTTATCACGTTGTACAAATTTGGTGAAATGTTGTATAAAAATGCTAGAATCACGTACTTAATTGTCCATATGTGGTATAAATTCTTGGAAAGTACGTATGAGAGTGCATTATACAACTTTTATCATGTTGTACAGAGAAATGTTGTATAAAAATGCTAGATTCACGTACTTAATTGTCCATATGTGGTATAACTTCTTCGAAAGTACGTAGGAGAGTGAATTATAAAACTTTTATCCCGTTGTATAAATTCGGAGAAATGTTGTATGAAAATGCTAGAATCACGTATTTAATTATCCATATGTGGTGTAAATTCTTGGAAAGTACGTAGGAGAGTGCATTATACAACTTTTATCATGTTGTACAAATTCGGAGAAATGTTGTATAAAAATGCTAGAATCACGTACTTAATTGTCCATATGTGGTATAACTTCTTTGAAAGTACGCAGGAGAGTGAATTATACAACTTTTATCACGTTGTACAAATTCGGAGAAACGTTGTATAAAAATGCTAGAATCACGTATTTAATTGTCCATACGTGGTATAACTTCTTCGAAAGTATATAGGAGAGTGAATTATACAACTTTTATCACGTCGTACAAATTTGGTGAAATGCTGTATAAAAATACTAGAATCACGTACTTAATTGTCCATATGTGGTATAAATTCTTGGAAAGTACGTAGGAAACTTTTATCACGTTGTACAAATTCGGAGAAATGTTGTATAAATATACTAGAATCACGTACTTAATTGTCCATATGTGGTATAACTTCTTCGAAAGTACGTAGGAGAGTGAATTATACAACTTTTTTCACGTTGTACAAATTCGGTGAAATGTTGTATAAAAATGCTAGAATCACATACTTAATTGTCCATATGTGGTATAAATTTTTGGAAAGTATGTAGGAGAGTACATTATACAACTTTTTTCATGTTGTACAAATCTGGTGAAATGTTGTACACAGATGCTAGAATCACGTACTTAATTGTCCATATGTTGTATAAATTTGTGAAGAGTAAGGATTCACTTTTATGTACCCCAGGAGAGTGAATTACACAACTTTTTTCACGTTGTGCAAATTTGGAGAAATGTTGTACACAGATGCTAGAATCACGTACTTAATTGTCCATATGTAGTATATAAATGGCAGGATCAGGTATCAGGTATTTAATCAAGTATGACTAGTACCATTTCATTCCAACAAACACCAGGTAGCACAAATGAAGGAAAAATTACGATTGTACATAAACACCAGGTCACAGGTACGTAATACCTATAACAAGGTTACTTCAAGTCCAACAAACTAAACTACACAGGTTGTTCTTAAAGTGTACAATCTAATATAAATTGCAGAACATGGAAAATTAAGATTCAAGGGGCTGTTTGCAGCCACGTCGATTGTGACCCTTTCGCTTGCATCGTGAACATGTCAGATCTCTTTTGACAACTTCAGATGGTATTCTCTTTTGTCTTCTACGTCCGGGTTGAACACTCACATTGGGTGGATAAACAAATTGGTCCTGTTCATTTTCCCCCAAAACCAGCTTTTCACCTGTTGGTATGGGGTAGATAGGCAACCAGTAAGCTTCTCTAAATATCACAACGGAATACGCTTCGTCACAGAAGTCATATAACGACAATCATTTGTCCTCAATACAAGCACAAACATGCTTACAAGCAATTCTAAATATCTGCTACTGCTTATAAGTACATGGTCTAGTTTGCAAATTCACGACATAAGTTGACTTACCCTAGGAAACTTCAAACAGAAACGGGTTTGCTCGATTTAAGGTCATTTTGCAACCCTCAACATAATTCTGCCTCAGCATCTCTTTTGGATGAGGACATAGAACTTCAATGTTGTATTTTTCTCCAAGATCGCGCATATCCTTCATCATGGTCATTATTTGTACACGTATCTGACCAACCATACCTAACATAGGTAGAACCCTTGCATTATTCACCTAGGAGTTCCAAGACTCGGCAATATTGTTATTTATGACACCAAAACGTTCACCCGAAAAGAGACAGTTTGCCCAATTCTATGGCTCTGACTGCAAAATGAAGTCTTGTGCACGAGGCATTGCTTTCATAATCTCATCTACAAATTTCTGATATTCATTGAATGAAGTAGTGTATGCGGCTTTTTGAAATATCAATTTCCAATGTTTTTTTTTCTTGTAAGGATAGAATCTGAGAATCTACACATAAAAAAAAAAATGATACATATGACAGAATAAATAATGCATTGAGTTCAACAAGTACGTCATGTTCTAAATTAAATACTTAATTTTAACAAATCAGTAACTCAAATAAATATGATGTCTCTTACCTGAGTCCGAAAATTGCCAACCAAATGTCGTAGGCAATACGCATGGTTGCTGTCAGGAAACACCGTCGGGACAGCCTTCCGTAGACCTGAATCTCTGTCAGAGAAAAATGTATATGATCTAAAATTAATTAGGTCTCGTGTCTGACTCGCTAATGCTTCATGCAATTTCCTACAAAACCATTCACAATTTGCATCATTTTCAGCACTTACAACAGCATATGCGAGGGTGAATAAACCATCATTGTCATCCTTCGATACGGCAGACAAAAGACAGCCTTTGAAGTTATTCTTAATGTGAGTCCCATCCAGAAAAATCAACTTCCTGCAACCTCTGAGAAATCCAAGCAAACATGCATGAAAGCAAAGAAACAGCCTCGTAAATTTTTGAGTATCTGTATCCACCTCATAATCAGCAAAACTCCTAGGATTTGTTTTTTTAAGAGCATCACAATACCATCTCACTCGATCATACGATGCACCATCATACCCATGGATATCATACATAGCTAATTCTTTACCCTTCCACACCCGTCTGTAAGGAACTTCAACAGCGTATTCCCTCTGTATGTCGTCTTTCATTTCTTTAGGAGAATACTTGGGACACCTTCTAATCTTCTCTCTCACAATGTTTGCAATCTAATTAACATCAACTCTAGGATGTCCCTTCGACCGTAGACTACCCACTCGACATGTGTGCTGCAAGCAATATTTTTTTATTGCAAATTGTAAGTCTTT
Source organism: Lantana camara (assembly GCA_037501455.1). Lineage (NCBI taxonomy): Eukaryota > Viridiplantae > Streptophyta > Magnoliopsida > Lamiales > Verbenaceae > Lantana > Lantana camara. Next base: position 18,096,545 of record CM074855.1, on the reverse strand, counting down.
CTTACCATATCATGCATAGATACGCCATTTACAATTACTATCAAGACACACCGCTATGATTGTAACATCCCGACTTTCAGGTACGCGTTACGGGTGTGTTATGTGCGCGATTTAATTATTTATTTACGCACTTATGTAATATTCTAATGATTATTTGATTATTTGAAGATATTTGAATTTTTTTTACGCACTTATGTGTTATGAATATGAACTTTGAACGCTTATGCCTTCTATGCCTCGTTTTTGCTCTATATGTGTCCGAATTTAATTTCGTTTCTTGTGAATTTTTGATATGTGTGAATTATGTGAGTTATGAACATGGTATTATGCTCGTTTTATGATTTCGAGTTCGTTTGGTTTGGTTTTGGCTCGTTTTTCTTTTATGGAACCTAAAGGATGGCTAAAGAGCATTTAGCGCACCTCGGGTTCCGGGCGGCGTATCTTGGGCTAGGGAATTCGGATTTGAATTCCGGAAGAGGCGTTGAACTCGTAACGAAATTTAGAAGTTTTGAAACCTAACTTTATATTTTTCTAAGTTTATTTAGACCTCCGAAATTCAACCGAAACGAGCACCTAAAGTTAAGAGAACACCCCTTTGACTAGTCTTGCACTTGAGGGTCCCATTTAACCCCAATTAAACCCCCAAACCTTGAATTATATGGCATGAGTTAATTTCTCTCTCTCCCACCCTCAGCTCATTCGAACCAACCCCCACAAAGAAGAAGAAATTCATCTCCAAGAAGAAAGAAGAAGAGAAAAAAAAAGGAAGAAATGAGGCACTATTCAATTTCTTGTAATTTTGAGCCCTACACCCCATCATTTCTCTTCTAATCGAAGAGTTAAGTTGATATTTGATATCTCCATGTCATTGTGGTCACTTTAACTCCAACTTTGCAAGTTTTCACCTTGATTTGAATGCTATATTGCTTATGTGATGAATAGTGAGGGTTTGGAGTAATTTGAGGATTCTAGCTTAATCTCTTGTGGATTCTTTTGATATGAAGCATGTATATTGTTCCTAAGACATTATTTATGACCGAGATGAACTTTTTTTAGGTGTTAGTTGAGAATTCATAACTTTGCCATTAATAAACTTTGAAGGTTGTATGAGAATTTGAGCTCCTTTCACTTCTAGCTCATGTTGTTGCTTCTTTGGACCATTTTATGACTTGTAATGCATGAATTCTTGCTTTCCTTTCTTGTATATAAGTGTTAGTTTGTTTTTGGCTTGGTTTGTTTGGAGTTTTAAGGAGTTGCAAGCTTTTTCTCGAAAATTTGGCCCCTGACCCAAATCCACGGGGGTGGATTTGAGGCAGGCCCTCTTGAAATATTTCTGACCTAAATCCACGGGGGTGGATTTGGGGCAACAGCTCTCTTTGCTCCGAACTTTGTTTTCTTATTTCTTTTCACTTGTTTCTTATTCTACCACCCCTAATTTGATCCCCATGATTTTTCTAACATGTTGTATTATGTGTTATGAGTATTGCATTGAATTTATATGCTCGTTTTTTAGTTATGATCTCTCATGCCAATATATGTCCTTATATGACCTAAGTGTGATTTCCTTTCATTTTATTCACATCATTTGCACCCATATGCATTTACCGAGTGTCTATTTGGTTTATTTTGAGTCTAAGAGTATCCCTTGTTATTTGTTTTGCACAGAGGACCTTCCCGTTGACGACGATCTTGCTGCTTAGGCGTCCGTTTCTTACTCTTTTGTTGCCGCTGCTTTGAAAGGTAAGATTTTGTTCTTTTAGCTATAATGACCTATGACCCTATGTGTTTTGAAGCCTGGCATCCGAAATATGTATATTATACGTTAAATATGTGTATGATATGTATGTTAAGGGCTTGTCCCATTTGTTATATGACTTTGAAAACTATTTGTATACATATGTAAGCTATTTTACGTTTGATTTGAAAACCTTTGATAAGAGTGTGTGTGTAAGCGAGATGTGAACTTTAAGGAAAGCTTTGTGAAAATTATGCCTTTTGAGTTATGTATTTGGGTCCCGGAGAGTGGTATGGTATCTCGGGACGGCCGAGGGGTCGCCGAGCTCTTCCATCAATACTTTCCATGTGAGAGTCTCACCCGACCTTAGGAGGTTGAGGAATGGTGTTACTCTTGAGCCGACGGTAGTAATCGCCGAAGGTTTCAAGGACGTGATTAAGCCTTGTCTCGTGTGCATTTTGCCGATAGTTAGGGCCGTCAACCCTTCTATCACCCGGAGAAAGGATGGTTTATGATTTCGTTTTGATTATGCCTTGTTTATGGAAGTTGGAGGTTGACTCGTTCTCGTCGAGTCGTGTGACTTTGTATGGTCTATGGAACGAGGATGGATTCATAATTACTTAAAACTTGTTATTTTGGCTCGTAGGCTTAACTTTTCTAAGCTTATACATATCTACTATCACGGGAAAAGTTTTAGCTTGCAAAAACCATTCTCGGTTCATGGATCTTATTAAACTTTGTTAAGTGCTTTGCTCTATACATAGTATGGGTGCGTGTGTAGCCCCTCACTAGTCACTAGGACTAACCTCGTTGTCGTTTCTTCTTTTCCCCTTTCTTTTGAGTTGTAGGTGTTGGAAAACACAAATCAGAAAGCAGCGGAATTTAAAAAAAATTTCCCAACAAAAGGACCTTGGACTCGCAATCGTGTAACCAAATTCGTAGAGATAGAAAACTTACTTTTCTTTTATTCTTTCTTGAAGCGTTTCAAGCCACCCAAGAACGCTCTTCTCGCGGCTTGACAACCCGTCCCTCGAAAGTCTCTTTCTACTTCAGAATCCATTGTCGCGATAGCAATCCAAACCAACCTAGATTCAATTCATGTTAGGGAAGTTCTTAACAATATAACATAAAGAAAGAAACATGAAACGAGAAAAGCAGGATTGAAACTCCCTTCGAAAACCAGTTTTGCGAAAGTAGAAAACTGCCAGTCACAAAACCCTCGTGAAAAAATTCATCCTTCAAGATATGGACGAACGGTTTTCGCCATCTTCTTTGGTTCGATTTTTTCATTCGTTTCATGTCGGGTTCAGAATCGTTTCATCATCCCTTCTGATCGTTTTGCTTGATCCCCACTTTTTGGTAAAGCTCGAATCTTCAAACTTCTAACTTGAAGTCTCTAGAGAAAGTCCACCAACTTGATCACAATCTAACTAGTAAGGATGCTAGTTCTCTAGTTAGTGTTTAGGCTTAACCTAGGGTTTATTTGATCTTGGAGAAAGAAAGGTGTTCAACACATGAACCAAAAGAATTGTCAATTAGCCCTAAGGGGAGCTCGAGCTCCCCTATATATAGGATGGGAGTGGCCGAAAATCCTAGTCCTTATGGACTAAGGATTTGGTCCCTCTCTCCTATTACTTGATCATCAAGTAATTTTGACTTTGACTTTGAATTCTAATTCAAATCAACTTTCAAGAGAGCTAAAAATATCCAAACTATTTTTGGATAATTTTATACTTTATTTATTTAAAATAAATAACTTATTTTTATCTAATTAATTAATTCATAATTAATTAACTAGATTATTTTTCTCCAAAATAAGACTTTCTTTTTAATTCAAAATTAAACCAAAGTCTATTAAATAATTAACAAATTAATTATTTAATATATTATTAAACAATCACGTGTGGCACACGTGTCACAATGACACGTGTCCAGTCACGTGACCCACACGTGTGGTTTCACACGTGTGGAACCCTCTAGGCTCGATTAACTCGTTTAATCATTTTAAAGCCTCAACTCATGTAACCAAGTTGTTGTGTGTGACCCTCTAGGTTCTCAATTCAATTAGCAGTGACCCTAATTAATTAATTCACTAATTAATTAATCAGTCCACAGATTAAACAACCATAGTCTAGCAACAGGTGTTTAACCCCTAGCTGAATTGGAATGTTCGGATTCGACAGAACCTTTAAGTCATTGATTCATGTGAGATACAATCCTCCTACTTACTATCTCTCAACCAAGATCTAGGGTAAGGGAATAATCAGAACCCTAATAATCCGGTCTTAAAGTTAAGTGCATTTCATATCCATTTGATCTCAATCCAAGAAACCCTTTTCTTGATGTCTTGATCTACTACCTTGGCCAAGGACTCCATATGGCATATGAATGACTTACACAATAAGAGATCACCTTGCATATGCAAGTGTAGGTCCTTTCTTGATTCACATCCACTTTCATGAATCACTTGTGCAGCCCCAGCATAAGCCTTGAATCAGTTGTTTAAGGCGACATCCTTTAAAGCTTATACCTAAGACTACAGAGTTAACTCATAAAGTGACAAGGAACCTCAAGTCTAAGGATCAATTAATCACATCAATGACTCGTGAGATATTCCCTAATCTGGAAGTTTCCATTTCCTGAAATAGAAACTTCCTTTCCCATTTAGGAATGTTTTCACACGGGGCACCTCAGTGAACTTACTTATTAAAGTAAGCACCCTCATGTATCACGCACGTATCAACTATACACTTTGCACCTTCATGAAACAAGGTGGTCCTTCTTAAGGGCGTGATCCCATAAGCAAGCCTTAGAGGAGTCAGGTTGACACTCCCACTGTCTGTAGGACTCATCGGCTTGGAGTATTTTACTAATCATGACTTATGTGATATAGGGCTCGTTTCATGAACCATTTCACCTAAATGGTAGAGTCCTAAAGTCATCAGGATTAGGGGAGTTCTCATACATGCACAGCTAAAGTAAACGCATACCAAATAAGAGCATATAAAGAAGTGTTTGCCTGTGATATTAATCATTCGTATATTATTCAAAGATTGTCTGTGATACCAGGAAAGTCCCAAAACGGATTATGACTAATCGGCTTTCTAGGGCACTATTCCTAACAATCTCCCACTTGCCCGTAAAAGCCATTTAGGTACTCTAAGTCCCATCTTCTCAAGATGCACTTTGAGAGCCTATTGACTTTGGGCGTTTCCAAAGTGGATCTGCTATATTCTCTGCTGATGTGACCCTCTTGTTTACACATCTCTTAGGAAACACCTTTTCCTTATAAAGTGATTCGTAATCACGTGTTCAGTCTCTTGGTGAGGTCTTGGTTCTCTTACTTGAGCAACCATCCATTTTATCATACAATATGATAAAGGAGTTGTTTCATGCTAGGAACTTCATCTAACCAGTTAGATGGAGTTTCTTACCCAAACACTTAACTTAGCGTTATATAATACGACTAAGTTCTCAACTACGATAGTCGAGTTTTGCAATGTCTGTCCTTGGAACCCCTTTCCAACACATTGCATTACCATTCTGGTAGAAGTTGTACCCTTTCAATGATTTCATAATCATCTATGTTTGATGAAACAATTACATCAAAATATCCTTTCAATGATAAGATCTTTTGGGCTCTATAAAGTTATAAACTAATACATATCCTCATTTCTTCTCAAGTACTCTGAGGACATCCTTTACAGAGATCTAATGACCTTCTCTGAGGTCATATTAGATTCGGCCCACTACGCTTAGTGTTGCGCCATATCAAGTCTAGTACATAACATTTCATACATTATGCACCCTTTTACTTAAAGGGATTTTGGACATTCTAACTTTCTTAAAGTTATCTTAGGACACATACTCTTCAAAAGAGATGTTCCATTGTCCCTACTAAACTCCTTTTAGTATTATGGTTATGTACTCGTTTTGTGATAATCCTTTTATTCTCTTAGATCTATCTTCTATAGATCTGAATGTCGAGAATTTAGGATAATCACTAAGATCTTTCATGTCAAATTGTTTCTTAAACAAGAATTGGTAACTTTCATGTTATCCTTGACATTCCTAATGAGAAGGACGTCGTCTTCTAAAGAACCAAAAATTGACTCTTACATCACTAACTTTCATATGTACACTTTTAAGACTTATTCGACTTCCATCTGTGCCAAACGATTTGACTATCCTATAGAATCGAATTGTCTAACTCCTAGAAGCCTTTATCAATCCACTGATTGACTTTAGGGATTTGTATACCTTATGCATACTCCCACTGAATATGAGATTTATAGAAATACCTTATTTCAGTCTCTTTCAATCTTATATTGAACAAGATAGTTCTCATATTCATTTATCATATCTCATAGTCAGAATATGAGGATGTGATAAACACAATCCAAATGGACTTTTGCATTTCAACCGTCAAGAAGGTTGTAATGCTTTCATTCACTCGAAGATGCACGAGCTTGATCCTATCAGGTGGATCAACCAAGGTCAAAACTTGGTTCGAGTATATGGAATCCATATTGGATTTCAAGGCTTGCTTACACTACTCAGATTCCAAATCTGACAGTGTTTCCTCTTCAAGTAATTCCTTGGCTATCTAGGAACGCGTTCTAAACACGTCTTAAGAGAAGTGTTTCACACGTGTACATGCTCTAAAATTTGGTTAAGTTTTATCAGATGGGCTCGTTTCTTCTATATGTGGCGTGGATATTTATCCTCAAATTTCTTTGAGGTCTGCTTACTTGTCTTTCTTCTTCTACAGGAACGATTCCTTAAGAAAGATACATTCCTTGAGACAAACAACCTTTGTCTAAGGGAATTGCAGAAACGATATTCAATATCGTTGTATAAACTTGAACTCATTTCAAACTTATCTCCCACTATCCTCTTCACTTAAGAGGATTCTACTAAATTCTTGGATAAGAATAATTAGGGAATTTAATATGCCACATTGCATAGTGCAACTAAAGGACTGATTTTGGAAGGTACTAAATTCAAAATCTCTAACTGCATATTCTGGGAGTTTATTCCTAGAATGATTATAAGTCAGTAAAGCTTGCTATGGAATGGACCATGTTGCATTAGGTTTCATTCCCTCATTCGGAAACACTAAGGTGTTCTCGAATTAGTTTACTGAGAGATAATCCTATTATCTCTAAGATGACTAAGGAATTAGTTACTAAGATATTGGCTATCTCGATCATATCGATTTACCTATAACTTATGACTACTTCGGTTCCTAACCTCCTTTTGAAATTCCAAGAATTTCATATAAGTTTCGAATTTGTACTTTAACAAGTACATTCATTCATAATGATTAAACTGACGATTGTATCTAGTGCTTACATTAAGCATCTTACACTCATCAGCATGGATCGAAATCCACTATAATTTTGGAACGTTCCATGTTTCACCTAAACAATGTTCCGGGAACGTTTTCCCTTTGAGATAGGATTCACAGGAAGTCAACTCTATAGGTTCATTTTCGAAAAATGATCCTAAGATGTCTAACTTGCTAATCCTTTTATATCTCAACGTTCCAAAGTAATTCGAAGCTTTGTCATCTCACTTACTTTTGTTATCTCGTTGTATGTTCAGAACATTAGTGCCTTGAGTCTTTTGCACAACGGATTATGCAGAATTGACTCAAGACTAGTGAATTCTATTCCTAGTAGAATTACTAAACGAGGTAACATTTCAGAGTACTCATACTCTTCGCAGTTCCCTTTCAAAGTCCTTATTTGCTACCATAGAAGCAAACGTCCTATTTGATCTCTAGTGTCTTTTGGGCGCACCCCTTACATGCCCCTCCATTGGGCTCTTAAGGGTTTCTTCTTCTTTAGGCGTTCAAGCCTTTAACTTAGGGAGTTTAGAAGAAGAATTAACCATCTCAACCTTTTATTCCTTCTTAAGGATGCTCTCAACCATTATCAACTAAATGATTAACTATGCTACATTAGCATCATTCTAATTGAGCATAAAGGGGTTGAATGATGGTGGAAGCAATGTAAGCAATCAGTGCATAGAGAACTCTTTTCTCGGTTGATGATCGAGACCATAAGATCTTCAAATAAGATCTTTAGACCTTGTTCGTGTGTACTTGTTTCCTCATTTGGAATATTGAATAATAATGTTATACCTTGTAACATTTTTATGAGGTGGTTCAATTGCTCTTAAGTGGTTTGGAAAAAATCCATTCACCTCAGATTGCTTCTCTTTTGGCCCGGGTCGAATTTTCACAATTGAAAACTTCGCCCTTTAGAGAACGCCTTTCTCTTATTCGGAATCTAAAACGAAATTTAGGGTCCGAAGCCAATCAGAGTTTGTAGCACCCTAAACCCCAAGGCGCCACATCCCCCGCACTATAGCCTCGATCCACGTATGAAATGGACCCTTCATACATAAACCAAGACCACAGCGAACGGGTGACAATAAAAATAACGAGCTAGGCGGGACACTCTCCCCAACAACACCAACGCAAACATGATAATGAAAGCGGAAGCAATAAAGTCATTCATATATATAGGTACCATATTTATTACATAGATACATATAGGTACCAATTAACTATCAATACATTATCATCTCTTAATATACTATACATAATCAAGTATCCAAAACCTGACAATACTAGTCATAACGTGAAATGTCTCAAAAGTACTATACATGAAAGGTGCTAGACTCGTGAGGATGCAAAAGACGACCGAACACCCGCCTAGCACGACCACGCTCAAAGTGTACCTGAAAAGTGGAGCATCAGTCTACCGAAGACTGAGTGAGGGGCAATAATATATATCACACGTCTCATGCAAGTTGTAGCCTCGGGTGAAGACTTTAAAGTAGAATAGATATATAATTCAAGAAGTTTAACCTTTGCCCGAGATTACAACCAATCATTTTAACACGTTTATTTTAATCATGCTTGTCAATGTCATGAACATGTGGCCCCGGCGAGCAAGGGCAATCTCCAACCGAACTCCCAATCGTGAACAATACGTGATCATGCGTGCTTGCTTGATAAATACGTGATCATACAATTTAATTAGTGCTCACATAAACAATTTCATGCTTGAAATCATGCAATAACCCGAGGATAACCCGACATGCCGGATTAATCCCCAGTCTCCTTCTTCCTCCGGGTGATAGCGAGTTTGCAAGGCTCGACTATCCACGACATGGTGTGTGTAGAGGACATGACCCTCTAGACACGGAACTCCTTCCACCACTAATCTCCTAGTGGCTTCGGGGGTGATCCCAACAATGTGAGGATAATTCAGGAGTTACCCGTCAGCCCTTGCTTTCCCGGTTGGCTCAAGAATTACCCTCGGGCCCACGTGCAATCATGTACTCGCCAACCATGCTTGAAATCATGATAATCAATACTTTCTTGCTTGGAAATGTTTATAAGTTTGAAAACGTTTATAATTATAATAGGTTTTGGCCGAAAATAGCACGTAAGAGTGGTAGGGTTCTATAACCATAACCTAAAACCTCACCTTTTCTTGCAAAATACAGTAAGGAAGTGTTCTAAGGAGCTTGCTCCCCGTCCACGCCCTCGTGACCTATGCAAACACGATGTACATTCGTGAGACATGACCTAAAATGACCAAAATATGACGAAAGGCGGAAATGTGTCGAGACGACCATGAAAATACAATGTGGTATGATAACATGTCGTTTCACATCATATTAGCACATATTATAGCAATTCGGGGTCAAAGAAGTCGTTGGATCGAGGGGCTATTTTTGTAAATTTATGCAGAAACTTTTGTTCTGCATGTCCAGGTGGGAACGGCCGTTCCGTTCCCCTTTGAAAAATGGGAACGGTCGTTCCCAAGAGTTCCCCAAAACGTGCCAGCGTTTTTCCCCTTAAAACGCGCCTTTGAGCTGGGAACGGCCCTTCCGGCGCAAGGCCAAAATGGGAACGGCCGTTCCCATGCTCGGCCGCCCTTTTATTTGAAAAGAGATGGGAACGCCCGTTCCCACAAAGCCTTGAGGCTGGGAACGGTCGTTCCCAGTTTCTGCAACTGGAAAAACAGAGCAGAAACAGGGGAAGCTCTCGGCAATGGCTCAACCAAGCAACAAAAATCCATTCTTGAACCCCAAATGCAATAATTTCTGAGAATATGATGTATCCACACTTATGGCATAACAATACCACACTTAAACACATAAAACATGCAATATCAATAAGATTTCCAAGGTTTCAAGCTTATGATCAACTTGATCATTCAAGCCAAATATTCAAATATTCAAGCTAGAAATCATGCAATAATTCATGATATGATCATAGAATCATGCTTTGCACAACACATAATTCATATGACATGAAATTCCTAAACCCTAGCATGTCAAACACAATCACAAATCATCCCTTCCATGCTACCAACCTTGAAGATGAAAGAAATGAAGAAGTATGATGATGATGATCAATTCCCAATTGCTTGAAAGATTTCTTGAAATCTTGATGATTGATGGAAAATTACTTCTTCCCTTTTTCTTCCTTGGAATACCGAGAGAGAGAGAGCAATTTTGGTTGGGATATGTTTGCTAAAAATGATCAAGGAAGCTTGAAGAAGCTTATACCGTTACATTCCAATCTTGGTTTTTGTGAAATTGTAGAAGTTGCAATCTAATCCTTTGTCTTATGAAGTCATGCAATTAGGTATGCAACAATTTAAAATATACTCAATCAAGTCCCTAAGAGTTTATGCAATTAAGTCCCTAGAATTTTAGAAAATATTTATCTAGGAACAATTTGGTAATTTGAAGTACTCTCGACAATTGTTTTATGCAAGAAACATTTTTCGTGTCATGAAATAATGTTTTCAATGGTATGAATTCAAATAATTGACATGAATAATGTTTCATGAATTTTACAAAAATATGAATGCCACGTAAGAATATATTATAAAATTAAAGAAATAAAATAAACCTACGCTCAAAACGCACACGTGGCGTGCTTACCTGTTCATCCGGAAATCGGGGCGTTACAACTCTCCCCCCCTTAGAAGAATCTGGTCCCCAGATTCTCTAGTCTTGCTCAAACAACTCCGGGTGGAACCGTTTCATTCTATCCTCTGTTTCCCAGGTAGCTTCTTCGGTTTTATCGCTTCTCCACAACACCTTAACCATGGCAATCCTCCGGTTTCTTAGTTCCTGAAATTTTCGATCCATAATCTTAACCGGCCTCTGAACAAACGTCAAATTCGGTTCCAGCTCAACTTCTTCCACGGGGAGAATCGTAGTCTCATCGGGGTAATATTTCCTTAATTGTGAAACATGAAACACGTTGTGAATCCCCGTAAGACTCGGTGGTAGGTCCAGTCGATAGGCTACCTCGCCTATTCTTTCAAGAATCTCAAACGGACCTAAGTAGCGAGGATTAAGTTTTCCTCCTTTCCCGATCCGGGTGAAACCTTTCCGTGGTGACACCTTCAAGAATACCCGGTCACCAACTTCAAATTCTAGATCTCTTCGGCGCTTATCGGCGTAGCTCTTCTGTCTATCTTGTGCGGCTCTCATCCGTTGTTGAATCATTTGAACCTTTTCAATCATAGCTTGAACGACTTTGGAAGGCCTTTCGAATCTTTCACCTCTCTTTACCCCTTCCTGTTTCGACCATTTCCATTCTTCCAAGTCGAAGAACAACGGAGATCGGCACTTTCTTCCATAAAGTAACTCGTAAGGAGCCATTCCGATCGAAGCCTGAAAGCTGTTATTATAAGCAAACTCGATCAAGGGAAGCTGTTCTGCCCAAGAGTTCTGAAAATCCATCGCGCAAGCCCGAAGAAGATCTTCCAAATACCTGATTAATCTTTCAGTCTGACCGTCTGTTTGCGGGTGGAATGCTGTACTGAACTTAAGTTTCGTTCCCAAGACAGCCTGTAATTCCTGCCACAACTTAGAAGTGAACCTCGGGTCTCGATCTGAAACTATGCTCACCGGAATACCATGAAGTCGAATAATCTCTCTGTTATAGATCTCAGCCAACTTCGGGATCTTATAGGACATCCGAACCGGTAGAAAGTGAGCAGACTTTGTAAATCTATCCACGATTACCCAAATTCCATCAAACCCGCCTTTAACCTTCGGTAATCCGGAAACAAATTCCATCGTTACTTGTTCCCACTTCCACTCGGGAATAGGTAACGGTTGTAGAAGTCCCGCGGGTTTTTGATGCTCAGCTTTCACTTTCTGACAAGTCAAGCAATGTTTCACGTATTCTGCCACGTCTTTTCAACCCGTTCCACCAATAATATTGTTTCAAATCCTTGTACATCTTATTTCCTCCTGGGTGGATCGAGTAGGCTGACTTGTGAGCTTCTTCAAGTAGGACCCGTCTCAACTCTTCAGGTACTACTACTCTGTTCTTAAACCGAAGTAACCCGGTCTCATCAAACCCAAACGGACTCTCCGGGTCATCCTTAGCTTTACTTACAAGCTTCTGCACTTCCGGATCCTTATTTTGAGCCTCAAATAACTGATGCTTTAATTCCGGCTGAACTGTGATATTAGAAACCCGAGCCTTTAACACAATCGGGGCAACTTCCTCACTTTCCTTTATTTCCAGACTCGATACACTCGCCTTCCTGCTAAGTGCATCGGCGACCACATTGGCTTTCCCGGGATGGTATTTGATTGTACAATCATAATCTTCCAACTTTTCCATCCAATGCCGTTGTCTCATATTCAAATCCTTCTGTGTGAATAAATACTGGAGGCTCTTGTGGTCGGTAAAGATCTCAAAGGAAGTCCCGTAAAGATAATGTCTCCATTTCCCGAGAGCAAAGATCACGGCTGCAAGCTCTAGGTCGTGTGTCGGATAATTCCTTTCATACTCCTTTAGCTTTCGGGAAGCATAAGCGATCACTTTTCCTTTCTGAGTCAAAACACAACCTAAGCCTTCTTTAGAAGCATCAGTATACACTGCATATTCCTCTGAACCCTCGGGTAAAGTTAATACCGGAGTTGAGACTAACTTTTCTTTCAGAAAATTAAAGCTTTGATCACACTTCTCGTCCCAGACAAACTTAACATCCTTCTTTGTCAACCGGGTTAACGGTGCCGCAATCTTGGAGAAGTCCTGAACGAATCTCCTGTAATAACCGGCCAATCCCAAGAAGCTTCTAATCTCCGAGGCATTCTTTGGTTTCTCCCACTTAAGCACGGCTTCGATTTTCGAGGGATCGACTTCCAACCCTTTTCCTGAAATCATATGCCCCAAAAAGGAAACCCAATCGATCCAAAATTCACACTTGCTGAACTTAGCAAACAACTGATGCTCTTTCAGAGTCTGAAGAACGAGCCTGAGATGTCTCGCATGCTCCTCGGCTGATTTTGAGAAAACCAGAATGTCATCAATAAAAATCACCACGAACTTATCGAGGAAAGGCCTGAATACCCGGTGCATCATATCCATAAAAGCTGCAGGGGCGTTAGTTAATCCAAATGGCATAACCACGAACTCGTAGTGCCCGTACCGAGTATTGAATCCTGTCTTAGGAATATCCTCTGCTCGGATTCGCAGCTGATAGTATCCCTGTCTTAAATCCAATTTTGAATAAACCTTGGAACCCTGAAGTATATCGAATAACTCCTCGATATGTGGGAGGGGATACTTGTTCTTGATAGTCATCCTGTTCAACTCCCTGTAATCGATACACATTCTTAAAGTCCCGTCCTTTTTCTTGACAAACAACACCGGTGCTCCCCACGGCGAAGAACTTGGCCGAATGTACCCAACTTCCAACAAGGCTTCCAGCTGGACTTTTAATTCTTTCAACTCGGCTGGAGCCATCCGGTACGGAGTCTTTGAATACGGCTCAGCATTCGGAAAAAGATCGATCACAAATTCAATCTCTCGTTCAGGAGGCAAGGAATCCAATTTCTCTGGAAATACCTCGGGAAATTCCTTTACTACCTCGGTGTCCTCTAACTTCACCTGATCTTTTGGCTTGTTCAGAATATAGGCAATGAACCCTGTAGCCCCGTCTCTGACTAATCTCTGAGCCTCTGAAAACGAAAGTAGGGGTACGGTCTTCGAAGTACAGCCCGTAACAACCTCTGAACCCAACTGAACCTTCTTAGCCCGACAATCCACAGTAGCACAATGTCTGTAAAGCCAATCCATCCCCAGAATAGCCCCGTATCTCTCCATTGGCATCACAATAAAGTCGGTCAGAAATTCCCTGCCTTCAATCACAACTGGAACATCCCTTTAGACCTGATCCGTCTCTCGCCTACTACCGAAAGGAGTACTAACTATATAACGCACAGAAGTACACATAGCAGGCAAAGGCAGAATAATAGCAATAGAGTGCGCAAGAAAGGAGTGTGTAGCTCCTGGATCAAATAATGTATGGATGTTCGTGCCATGAATGCAAATAATACCTTCAACTACTGCGGCGGGGTCAATCTCGGCATCCTGCTCCTCTCCAGCCAATGCATAAGCCCGAGCTCTCACCAGTGGCCTCGGTCCTGCAGGTGGTGGATCCTGACGATCCGGACAACCATCAACCAGGTGCTCGTTACTCCCGCAAATCAAACATAAACCCAACCGACGTCTACAATTATCATAGGTGTGCGTAGGATGTCCACACCATCTACATCCCGGTCTCTGAGGTGGCTGGGGTGGTGCTGGAGCTCTCGGACCTCTCAGTAACGGCCCTGCACCCTTCTGTGACGATCCTGTAGTCTTAAACTTCTTCCCAGAGTCCCTCTGTGCTGGAGGTGCAGAGTAAACCATCGGCCTTTTTCCTGCGCTCGATCCCTGGCCTGATCTCGAGCCTGAAGCCTGTCCTGCTCGCTGAGTAGCCCTCCTAGCACTATCGGAATCTTCAACTTTTAGGGCTTTTGCTGTAGCTTTTGCCCAGGTGCTAGTATTAGCTGCTTTCAGTGCATCCTGGATGTCCGGCCTCAACCCCTGAACGAACTGCATCGCCTTGTGAAAGTCATCATTCGCTATGTTAGGTGCATAGCGAGAAAGCCTCTCGAACTCGGCGATATACTGACCCACGGACCTGCCTCCCTGCTTTAATTCTGTAAACTCCCTCAACCTGCGGGTACGGGAAGCTGGAGGAATATACTTGTTTCTGAACTCCCGTGCAAAGACCTCCAAGGTAATCTCGGTCCCGGCTGCCTCCAGAACAATCTGAGTGCTCTCCCACCAGGAGTAGGCCTCGCCCTGAATAAGAGTGAGGGTGCAACGAGCCTTCTCCTGACTGTCACAAGGAATAAGCTGCCATATCCTCTCGATCTCCTTTAACCACATCTCTGCCTGTATATCGTCTCCCTTATAAAACTTCGGGGGACGCTGATTCTGAAACTCTCGCAAAATAGCAGAAATGGGATTCTCCGGAGGTGCTACCTGCGCTGGTGGTGGTGGTGGAGGTACCCTTTCCTGTAGCCTCTGATCAATTAGCCCCACTACTGCATTCATGAAATCCTGGGGCTGTTCCTGAGCAGGTGGAGGAGGTGGTGATCTCTCGCGGCGATGATGTCGGCGGTGATGATGCCTGTGCCTCGAGGATCGGTCACTGGAACGTCTGTCGTGCTCCATCCTGAAATTAGATCACTAAACATGCATGGCTTGATCAATAAATGCAAATGTGTGCATATAATTTCCATACTATCAAATAGCACATGTTCAAGGAAGATCAAGTAGCTCAATTCATGCGAAGGAATGAGTAAATCAAGTAAATCAACCAAATGCAGACTCCCCAATACCACATAATCCTATGTCGTGCGACCTAGACTGACTTGACACGACTCAAGAACCTCGGTTTTGCAACCGGGCTCTGATACCACCTGTAGATGTAGCACCCTAAACCCCAAGGCGCCACATCCCCAGCACTATAGCCTCGATCCACGTATGAAATGGACCGTTCATACATAAACCAAGACCACAGCGAACGGGTGACAATAAAAATAACGAGCTAGGCGGGACACTCTCCCCAACAACACCAACGCAAACATGATAATGAAAGCGGAAGCAATAAAGTCATTCATATATATAGGTACCATATTTATTACATAGATACATATAGGTACCAATTAACTATCAATACATTATCATCTCTTAATATACTATACATAATCAAGTATCCAAAACCTGACAATACTAGTCATAACGTGAAATGTCTCAAAAGTACTATACATGAAAGGTGCTAGACTCGTGAGGATGCAAAAGACGACCGAACACCCGCCTAGCACGACCACGCTCAAAGTGTACCTGAAAAGTGGAGCATCAGTCTACCGAAGACTGAGTGAGGGGCAATAATATATATCACACGTCTCATGCAAGTTGTAGCCTCGGGTGAAGACTTTAAAGTAGAATAGATATATAATTCAAGAAGTTTAACCTTTGCCCGAGATTACAACCAATCATTTTAACACGTTTATTTTAATCATGCTTGTCAATGTCATGAACATGTGGCCCCGGCGAGCAAGGGCAATCTCCAACCGAACTCCCAATCGTGAACAATACGTGATCATGCGTGCTTGCTTGATAAATACATGATCATACAATTTAATTAGTGCTCACATAAACAATTTCATACTTGAAATCATGCAATAACCCGAGGATAACCCGACATGCCGGATTAATCCCCAGTCTCCTTCTTCCTCCGGGTGATAGCGAGTTTGCAAGGCTCGACTATCCACGACATGGTGTGTGTAGAGGACATGACCCTCTAGACACGGAACTCCTTCCACCACTAATCTCCTAGTGGCTTCGGGGCTGATCCCAACAATGTGAGGATAATTCAGGAGTTACCCGTCAGCCCTTGCTTTCCCGGTTGGCTCAAGAATTACCCTCGGGCCCACGTGCAATCATGTACTCGCCAACCATGCTTGAAATCATGATAATCAATACTTTCTTGCTTGGAAATGTTTATAAGTTTGAAAACGTTTATAATTATAATAGGTTTTGGCCGAAAATAGCACGTAAGAGTGGTAGGGTTCTATAACCATAACCTAAAACCTCACCTTTTCTTGCAAAATACAGTAAGGAAGTGTTCTAAGGAGCTTGCTCCCCGTCCACGCCCTCGTGACCTATGCAAACACGATGTACATTCGTGAGACATGACCTAAAATGACCAAAATATGACGAAAGGCGGAAATGTGTCGAGACGACCATGAAAATGCAATGTGGTATGATAACATGTCGTTTCACATCATATTAGCACATATTATAGCAATTCGGGGTCAAAGAAGTCGTTGGATCGAGGGGCTATTTTTGTAAATTTATGCAGAAACTTTTGTTCTGCATGTCCAGGTGGGAACGGCCGTTCCGTTCCCCTTTGAAAAATGGGAACGGTCGTTCCCAAGAGTTCCCCAAAACGTGCCAGCGTTTTTCCCCTTAAAACGCGCCTTTGAGCTGGGAACGGCCCTTCCGGCGCAAGGCCAAAATGGGAACGGCCGTTCCCATGCTCGGCCGCCCTTTTATTTGAAAAGAGATGGGAACGCCCGTTCCCACAAAGCCTTGAGGCTGGGAACGGTCGTTCCCAGTTTCTGCAACTGGAAAAACAGAGCAGAAACAGGGGAAGCTCTCGGCAATGGCTCAACCAAGCAACAAAAATCCATTCTTGAACCCCAAATGCAATAATTTCTGAGAATATGATGTATCCACACTTATGGCATAACAATACCACACTTAAACACATAAAACATGCAATATCAATAAGATTTCCAAGGTTTCAAGCTTATGATCAACTTGATCATTCAAGCCAAATATTCAAATATTCAAGCTAGAAATCATGCAATAATTCATGATATGATCATAGAATCATGCTTTGCACAACACATAATTCATATGACATGAAATTCCTAAACCCTAGCATGTCAAACACAATCACAAATCATCCCTTCCATGCTACCAACCTTGAAGATGAAAGAAATGAAGAAGTATGATGATGATGATCAATTCCCAATTGCTTGAAAGATTTCTTGAAATCTTGATGATTGATGGAAAATTACTTCTTCCCTTTTTCTTCCTTGGAATACCGAGAGAGAGAGAGCAATTTTGGTTGGGATATGTTTGCTAAAAATGATCAAGGAAGCTTGAAGAAGCTTATACCGTTACATTCCAATCTTGGTTTTTGTGAAATTGTAGAAGTTGCAATCTAATCCTTTGTCTTATGAAGTCATGCAATTAGGTATGCAACAATTTAAAATATACTCAATCAAGTCCCTAAGAGTTTATGCAATTAAGTCCCTAGAATTTTAGAAAATATTTATCTAGGAACAATTTGGTAATTTGAAGTACTCTCGACAATTGTTTTATGCAAGAAACATTTTTCGTGTCATGAAATAATGTTTTCAATGGTATGAATTCAAATAATTGACATGAATAATGTTTCATGAATTTTACAAAAATATGAATGCCACGTAAGAATATATTATAAAATTAAAGAAATAAAATAAACCTACGCTCAAAACGCACACGTGGCGTGCTTACCTGTTCATCCGGAAATCGGGGCGTTACAACTCTCCCCCCCTTAGAAGAATCTGGTCCCCAGATTCTCTAGTCTTGCTCAAACAACTCCGGGTGGAACCGTTTCATTCTATCCTCTGTTTCCCAGGTAGCTTCTTCGGTTTTATCGCTTCTCCACAACACCTTAACCATGGCAATCCTCCGGTTTCTTAGTTCCTGAAATTTTCGATCCATAATCTTAACCGGCCTCTGAACAAACGTCAAATTCGGTTCCAGCTCAACTTCTTCCACGGGGAGAATCGTAGTCTCATCGGGGTAATATTTCCTTAATTGTGAAACATGAAACACGTTGTGAATCCCCGTAAGACTCGGTGGTAGGTCCAGTCGATAGGCTACCTCGCCTATTCTTTCAAGAATCTCAAACGGACCTAAGTAGCGAGGATTAAGTTTTCCTCCTTTCCCGATCCGGGTGAAACCTTTCCGTGGTGACACCTTCAAGAATACCCGGTCACCAACTTCAAATTCTAGATCTCTTCGGCGCTTATCGGCGTAGCTCTTCTGTCTATCTTGCGCGGCTCTCATCCGTTGTTGAATCATTTGAACCTTTTCAATCATAGCTTGAACGACTTTGGAAGGCCTTTCGAATCTTTCACCTCTCTTTACCCCTTCCTGTTTCGACCATTTCCATTCTTCCAAGTCGAAGAACAACGGAGATCGGCACTTTCTTCCATAAAGTAACTCGTAAGGAGCCATTCCGATCGAAGCCTGAAAGCTGTTATTATAAGCAAACTCGATCAAGGGAAGCTGTTCTGCCCAAGAGTTCTGAAAATCCATCGCGCAAGCCCGAAGAAGATCTTCCAAATACCTGATTAATCTTTCAGTCTGACCGTCTGTTTGCGGGTGGAATGCTGTACTGAACTTAAGTTTCGTTCCCAAGACAGCCTGTAATTCCTGCCACAACTTAGAAGTGAACCTCGGGTCTCGGTCTGAAACTATGCTCACCGGAATACCATGAAGTCGAATAATCTCTCTGTTATAGATCTCAGCCAACTTCGGGATCTTATAGGACATCCGAACCGGTAGAAAGTGAGCAGACTTTGTAAATCTATCCACGATTACCCAAATTCCATCAAACCCGCCTTTAACCTTCGGTAATCCGGAAACAAATTCCATCGTTACTTGTTCCCACTTCCACTCGGGAATAGGTAACGGTTGTAGAAGTCCCGCGGGTTTTTGATGCTCAGCTTTCACTTTCTGACAAGTCAAGCAATGTTTCACGTATTCTGCCACGTCTTTTCAACCCGTTCCACCAATAATATTGTTTCAAATCCTTGTACATCTTATTTCCTCCTGGGTGGATCGAGTAGGCTGACTTGTGAGCTTCTTCAAGTAGGACCCGTCTCAACTCTTCAGGTACTACTACTCTGTTCTTAAACCGAAGTAACCCGGTCTCATCAAACCCAAACGGACTCTCCGGGTCATCCTTAGCTTTACTTACAAGCTTCTGCACTTCCGGATCCTTATTTTGAGCCTCAAATAACTGATGCTTTAATTCCGGCTGAACTGTGATATTAGAAACCCGAGCCTTTAACACAATCGGGGCAACTTCCTCACTTTCCTTTATTTCCAGACTCGATACACTCGCCTTCCTGCTAAGTGCATCGGCGACCACATTGGCTTTCCCGGGATGGTATTTGATTGTACAATCATAATCTTCCAACTTTTCCATCCAACGCCGTTGTCTCATATTCAAATCCTTCTGTGTGAATAAATACTGGAGGCTCTTGTGGTCGGTAAAGATCTCAAAGGAAGTCCCGTAAAGATAATGTCTCCATTTCCCGAGAGCAAAGATCACGGCTGCAAGCTCTAGGTCGTGTGTCGGATAATTCCTTTCATACTCCTTTAGCTTTCGGGAAGCATAAGCGATCACTTTTCCTTTCTGAGTCAAAACACAACCTAAGCCTTCTTTAGAAGCATCAGTATACACTGCATATTCCTCTGAACCCTCGGGTAAAGTTAATACCGGAGCTGAGACTAACTTTTCTTTCAGAAAATTAAAGCTTTGATCACACTTCTCGTCCCAGACAAACTTAACATCCTTCTTTGTCAACCGGGTTAACGGTGCCGCAATCTTGGAGAAGTCCTGAACGAATCTCCTGTAATAACCGGCCAATCCCAAGAAGCTTCTAATCTCCGAGGCATTCTTTGGTTTCTCCCACTTAAGCACGGCTTCGATTTTCGAGGGATCGACTTCCAACCCTTTTCCTGAAATCATATGCCCCAAAAAGGAAACCCAATCGATCCAAAATTCACACTTGCTGAACTTAGCAAACAACTGATGCTCTTTCAGAGTCTGAAGAACGAGCCTGAGATGTCTCGCATGCTCCTCGGCTGATTTTGAGAAAACCAGAATGTCATCAATAAAAATCACCACGAACTTATCGAGGAAAGGCCTGAATACCCGGTGCATCATATCCATAAAAGCTGCAGGGGCGTTAGTTAATCCAAATGGCATAACCACGAACTCGTAGTGCCCGTACCGAGTATTGAATCCTGTCTTAGGAATATCCTCTGCTCGGATTCGCAGCTGATAGTATCCCTGTCTTAAATCCAATTTTGAATAAACCTTGGAACCCTGAAGTATATCGAATAACTCCTCGATATGTGGGAGGGGATACTTGTTCTTGATAGTCATCCTGTTCAACTCCCTGTAATCGATACACATTCTTAAAGTCCCGTCCTTTTTCTTGACAAACAACACCGGTGCTCCCCACGGCGAAGAACTTGGCCGAATGTACCCAACTTCCAACAAGGCTTCCAGCTGGACTTTTAATTCTTTCAACTCGGCTGGAGCCATCCGGTACGGAGTCTTTGAATACGGCTCAGCATTCGGAAAAAGATCGATCACAAATTCAATCTCTCGTTCAGGAGGCAAGGAATCCAATTTCTCTGGAAATACCTCGGGAAATTCCTTTACTACCTCGGTGTCCTCTAACTTCACCTGATCTTTTGGCTTGTTCAGAATATAGGCAATGAACCCTGTAGCCCCGTCTCTGACTAATCTCTGAGCCTCTGAAAACGAAAGTAGGGGTACGGTCTTCGAAGTATAGCCCGTAACAACCTCTGAACCCAACTGAACCTTCTTAGCCCGACAATCCACAGTAGCACAATGTCTGTAAAGCCAATCCATCCCCAGAATAGCCCCGTATCTCTCCATTGGCATCACAATAAAGTCGGTCAGAAATTCCCTGCCTTCAATCACAACTGGAACATCCCTGTAGACCTGATCCGTCTCTCGCCTACTACCGAAAGGAGTACTAACTATATAACGCACAGAAGTACACATAGCAGGCAAAGGCAGAATAATAGCAATAGAGTGCGCAAGAAAGGAGTGTGTAGCTCCTGGATCAAATAATGTATGGATGTTCGTGCCATGAATGCAAATAATACCTTCAACTACTGCGGCGGGGTCAATCTCGGCATCCTGCTCCTCTCCAGCCAATGCATAAGCCCGAGCTCTCACCAGTGGCCTCGGTCCTGCAGGTGGTGGATCCTGACGATCCGGACAACCATCAACCAGGTGCTCGTTACTCCCGCAAATCAAACATAAACCCAACCGACGTCTACAATTATCATAGGTGTGCGTAGGATGTCCACACCATCTACATCCCGGTCTCTGAGGTGGCTGGGGTGGTGCTGGCCCTTTTGCATCACCTATCTTTCAATATGGACCCACGACTCGTGCGACATCCATATTTACTTAGGCGTTAAGCTAGACCCATCAATCATAAGATCATGATCAAAACTTAGTTCGAACGACCCACGACTCGCGGACATCGCCCTTGCCAAAATTAACCACGAAATATTAATCATTTAAAATGATCAATTAGGTAACTAAGAACTAATAAGCTCCACTAGCTATCCCACGACTCGCGGACAATAACTAGCTTTACTTACTAAACTTAAAACCTATTGATGGAATGCTAGGAATTTAATTCAAAATTTGCATCTCGAATTAAATACCTATTATTCGAAATGAGCTTAATATTTAATGGGAATTTTCGAATCAACCGAAGAGTTGTTCGGTTCGACCTCACCAACATATATGTTATCCGATTTTATTAGTCTTGATTAATGCAAGTACAACTTAAATGAATTTCAAACAAGCACATAAACAGATAACATGTCCTAGCATGATACTAATATGAGATGATCATGGGTTCTACCTATCTTATGTGTGATATGTGGGAGCCACTCCACAATCACAAGTTCTAACATACATGCCACATAAACAGTTTAAATCACATAAGGGAAAGCTGTAACAAAATACGGGCCCTATCTCTATTACATTTTACAATTGAGATTCCCCTCCCTAACATTTTGAGGGGTCTTCACTTATGGCCTCCTTGTTACTTGAATGTGGTCCATCTTACTCCATGGGTGCATTGTCTCCAAAATGAAAATAAAACCTCACCACCTATCTCTACTCTCAAATTACAATAAAAAGAAAAAGACATAAAGTAATAAGGCTCAATCTTCATATTGGCCTTAGACAAATACACGGGGCATACCCCGGCCTCAAAAACAGTAATATGGAAAGCCACATAATAAATCACATAACAGTACGCACATAAGTGAGGCTCCAACCTCAATTGAAAAACGCAACTATAGGGCTCCAACCCCAATTTAAACCATCCATGTGCATAAATTAAAACCATACATAAGTCTAAACCCATGATCACCTAACATGCTTTTGCGAGAATTTAAATTTAGCCAATAAATTAAAATTCTCGTTTCAAGTCCTAATGACTTAAAACACGACTTGATGCGAGTCTTATTTATAAAAGTTTTCAATAAATCCCAAATTACCAAAACAAATAAAATTTCAATTAATTTCTGAAAATTAATAATTTTATCAATGATTGTATTTTCCCAAAATATAAACCGTTTCAATTTCTCAAAAATCCCAATTTTAAGTTTTATTCAAAAATTAAAATAAATATTCAAAAAATAAAATTTTAAAAATTAAAATAAAAATTGGGATTGGATTGCACGAAACACGAAAAACACGGATTATGGAAAAACGGGGCCCGTACGCGAGAAGAGACGTGCGTGATGCAAGCGCGCACAGCGCGCGGCTCCTCCCGGCCGAGTGCGGGCTTGTGTGGGCGACGTGCCCGGAAGGCCTCCCGCGCGGTTCCGGGAGGGTGCTGGGCGGCGTCGCCCAAGCGCGTGCCTGGGTAGGCGGGCGGCTGCGCGCGAAGCCCGCGCGCGCGATGCATTCGCGCGCGGGGTTTCGCGTGTTCGTCGTAATCCGGGTTTTCGTTTCGTGTTTTCGTTTAAAAGCAAAACCAATCCAAGAAATCCAAAAACAGTTTATACAGTTTCAAATCTAAAATAGTTTTCAAAAATTAAATTTTGCAAAAACCAATTTTCAAAAACTTTCAGGAAAAAATACAGTTTCGTAATTCAGGCTTTCTAAAACAATTACAAATACTCAATCGCATCAAGCCTAAGAATTTCTACCAAATCCAGTATAATTGAGACGAATCAGAAACACGATTTACGAGGTGGCTCTGATACCACTTGTTGGAAAACACAAATCAGAAAGCAGCGAAATTTAAAAAAAATTTCCCAACAAAAGGACCTTGGACTCGCAATCGTGTAACCAAATTCGTAGAGATAGAAAACTTACTTTTCTTTTATTCTTTCTTGAAGCGTTTCAAGCCACCCAAGAACGCTCTTCTCGCGGCTTGACAACCCGTCCCTCGAAAGTCTCTTTCTACTTCAGAATCCATTGTCGGGATAGCAATCCAAACCAACCTAGATTCAATTCATGTTAGGAAAGTTCTTAACAATATAACATAAAGAAAGAAACATGAAACGAGAAAAGCAGGATTGAAACTCCCTTCGAAAACCAGTTTTGCGAAAGTAGAAAACTGCCAGTCACAAAACCCTCGTGAAAAAATTCATCCTTCAGGATATGGACGAACGGTTTTCGCCATCTTCTTTGGTTCGATTTTTTCATTCGTTTCATGTCGGGTTCAGAATCGTTTCATCATCCCTTCTGATCGTTTTGCTTGATCCCTACTTTTTGGTAAAGCTCGAATCTTCAAACTTCTAACTTGAAGTCTCTAGAGAAAGTCCACCAACTTGATCACAATCTAACTAGTAAGGATGCTAGTTCTCTAGTTAGTGTTTAGGCTTAACCTAGGGTTTATTTGATCTTGGAGAAAGAAAGGTGTTCAACACATGAACCAAAAGAATTGTCAATTAGCCCTAAGGGGAGCTCGAGCTCCCCTATATATAGGATGGGAGTGGCCGAAAATCCTAGTCCTTATGGACTAAGGATTTGGTCCCTCTCTCCTATTACTTGATCATCAAGTAATTTTGACTTTGACTTTGAATTCTAATTCAAATCAACTTTCAAGAGAGCTAAAAATATCCAAACTATTTTTGGATAATTTTATACTTTATTTATTTAAAATAAATAACTTATTTTTATCTAATTAATTAATTCATAATTAATTAACTAGATTATTTTTCTCCAAAATAAGACTTTCTTTTTAATTCAAAATTAAACCAAAGTCTATTAAATAATTAACAAATTAATTATTTAATATATTATTAAACAATCACGTGTGGCACACGTGTCACAATGACACGTGTCCAGTCACGTGACCCACACGTGTGGTTTCACACGTGTGGAACCCTCTAGGCTCGATTAACTCGTTTAATCATTTTAAAGCCTCAACTCATGTAACCAAGTTGTTGTGTGTGACCCTCTAGGTTCTCAATTCAATTAGCAGTGACCCTAATTAATTAATTCACTAATTAATTAATCAGTCCACAGATTAAACAACCATAGTCTAGCAACAGGTGTTTAACCCCTAGCTGAATTGGAATGTTCGGATTCGACAGAACCTTTAAGTCATTGATTCATGTGAGATACAATCCTCCTACTTACTATCTCTCAACCAAGATCTAGGGTAAGGGAATAATCAGAACCCTAATAATCCGGTCTTAAAGTTAAGTGCATTTCATATCCATTTGATCTTAATCCAAGAAACCCTTTTCTTGATGTCTTGATCTACTGCCTTGGCCAAGGACTCCATATGGCATATGAATGACTTACACAATAAGAGATCACCTTGCATATGCAAGTGTAGGTCCTTTCTTGATTCACATCCACTTTCATGAATCACTTGTGCAGCCCCAGCATAAGCCTTGAATCAGTTGTCTAAGGCGACATCCTTTAAAGCTTATACCTAAGACTACAGAGTTAACTCATAAAGTGACAAGGAACCTCAAGTCTAAGGATCAATTAATCACATCAATGACTCGAGAGATATTCCCTAATCTGGAAGTTTCCATTTCCTGAAATAGAAACTTCCTTTCCCATTTAGGAATGTTTTCACACGGGGCACCTCAGTGAACTTACTTATTAAAGTAAGCACCCTCATGTATCACGCACGTATCAACTATACACTTTGCACCTTCATGAAACAAGGTGGTCCTTCTTAAGGGCGTGATCCCATAAGCAAGCCTTAGAGGAGTCAGGTTGACACTACCACTGTCTGTAGGACTCATCGGCTTGGAGTATTTTACTAATCATGACTTATGTGATATAGGGCTCGTTTCATGAACCATTTCACCTAAATGGTAGAGTCCTAAAGTCATCAGGATTAGGGGAGTTCTCATACATGCACAGCTAAAGTAAACGCATACCAAATAAGAGCATATAAAGAAGTGTTTGCCTGTGATATTAATCATTCGTATATTATTCAAAGATTGTCTGTGATACCAGGAAAGTCCCAAAACGGATTATGACTAATCGGCTTTCTAGGGCACTATTCCTAACAGTAGGTACAGCTTGAGTTCTACTAGTCTTACTTGTGGCGCAGCTCGAGTCTTCATATGCATTGTAGTGGTTTATAGTTTTGTTATTTATGAACTATTTTGGGATATGTGTATTTTGATACTTAATTACGAATTGTTACTTGATCTATTTTGGCCCCGGATGGGCATTGTACATTTGTATATATTTATACCATGCTAGTATGGATTTATTATAACAGATATGTGACCTTGGGATTTCTGTTTAGCTGATTTATTGCTTCAGCTATATTGTTGATTGATATGCACTCCGATTGAGGGTTTAGGCCGCCTAGTTAGAGTGTGAGTTTTGTTTGTCACCCGTTCGCTATTGTTTGACGCGTGTACGGACCTTTCATTTCGTTACACGTGTCAGACTCTAGTGCGGGGGATGTGGTGCCCTACGCTTGGGGTGCTACAATGATCTTCAAACTATCGTTTTTAATATACTTGAAGGAACGATGGATAGACACGGAATAATTTTTCAGTTTTGTCCAAAACTCAACCGCATCTATGAACCCTTGGTCTACCCCGTTTATGCACATACTCCAGGAATTTCGGGAATTTGAATGCATAGCATCAGATTGGGGTGTAAGTGTCATTCTCGCATCATCTGCTCCGTACCTAACAAGGCTGACAAAGAAAACATTGTAGCAAAATACAATTGCAACAGAATATGAATGACACAAATTCATTATTGAAGTACCTCAAGCTAGTCGATCCCATATGCTCGGTTTCATCATCCCTATCAGTGGCCCTAATGTAAAAATATGTCAAATTGAACGTTTTATGCAGTTCAATCATGTTAGAAACATCTTCATCATTCAATAACCTAACTTAATGATCCTTGGCATGAGGCGCAGTGTATGTCAATCTTAATTCCGTCATATTTATCTCAGGCCAATAATCACCAACAATTGTCTTCAGACTCATCAAATTGAAATCACCCCTAATTGAGAAAACATGCATTTTGTGATTATAGCGAATACCACCAAGGAGACGCACAGGTGTGCTACACTCACCAACTTCGTATGGGCTACCCATGACTAAATCCGAAACAGAGGCAAAAAGTAATTCAACAATTTCAGCTCAGAAATGGTGAAAGGAACGAAATTGTCTGAGCTTAGCGGCGAGGGGAGTCAAGAATCAGGCCTCGAGTTCGTCTAAGAAAGTCGTCGGGACCAATTCCAGGGAGCTCCGTCGTTTCCGTCGGCGAGAGAGCTGAGATCAGCTAAATACAGTGAAATACGGCGAGAGAGGGTAGCAGAGTTTACACACTTGCCGAAATGGAGTCGTCGCCGGCGAATTGACTGGGAACGTCTTCAAATTTGCACCGGCGAGGTAATTGGGGCCGTTCTTGATGTTCTTCTTCTTGTTCAGACAATCCTTTTCTTGTTGGTGGTAGTTTTATTAATAATAAATGGATATAACAATAATAATGGTTGAAATGGTAGGAAAAAAATGGTGGAAATATTAAATGGAGGGTAAAGCAGTCATTTTAGATCAATAGGGAGCAAACAAAAATTACAATTCTCAATTGGGGAGTTAGTAGACACAATTTCTAAAATGGGGAATAGATAAACATTTTGATAACCCATATGTAGTTTTAAAATATGGCCCCTTACGGTGTGCCACAATTCCTAGTATTTATTATGTAAATAGCAAATGCTAAATGCTAGTTCATAGTATTGATAGTACAGAAATATAAATATCAACACATTAATAATTAAGTCAATAGATTTGATTGGCCCACCCCGTTCAAAGAAAATCGCGGTCGTTTAAGGGTTTCTATTGATATTTTTTTCTTGCATTACTGAATGAAGAATAATTAGAGTGTACAACCCTAGTGAATTTCTATCGTTCATTGTGAAATTAATCATAACGCGTGTCACAAACTTTTATTGTACTATATATATATATTAATTTTTCCTTCTCCTAACCCCTAGTTAAATAAGTGCAATCACATCAGTATTAATTAGGCATGCCAATGAGTCGAGCCTACTTGCAAGCTCCGCAAAGTTGATTAGAAAAAAGCTCGCGTTTGGATTTAGCTCTAATGAGCCGAGCCAAGACGTGGCACATGCGAGCTAAAAGCCTAAAACCGAACCAGATTGTCTCTGCTCGTCGACTCACGAGTCATATATAAATATATATATATATATATATATATATATATATATATATATATAATATACTTAATATTATATAAACATTTAATTTTTAACCTGCCGCTCGAGCCAAATCCGAGTCAAAATGTTATGGCTCGCCACTCACGAGCCAGATTCGAGCCTATTTTCTATTGATTGAGCCTGAGCTGAAAGAACAACTGACCTCGTACGTTGTCATGCCTAATACTAATGCGCCGAATTCCATCAAAACTTTAAAATTAAACGTGTTTGAGCGAGAATAGCTAGTACTAAGCTAAGCAATAAACATCTGGGAAAGCGTCGTGCTACACCCCTTGTCCTTTTTGGACGAAAAAATTAAAGAGCAATTCTTTACTGTATTAAATGACCGCACACTAAAAAAAAAAAGAAAGTTGCGAGAATTTTGCCTGTAAAAATGAACGGAGAATTCCCAAAAAATCCCCACATGGAAACTCAAATTCCTCTTTGCTCCCCACTTTCAAAAATGTTCCTCTGAACTCCCCAGATGAAAATAAAACTTCCTTTTTACTCCCCATTTTTTTGACATGTATAAAAACTTAAGAATCGCGTACCCAAATCCCCAAATCACGTAACTAAATCCCCAAATGATGTATTTGCCCCCAAATACATTATTTGGGGATTTGGGTACCGGATTCGTGAGTTTTTATACAACAATGAGGAGCTAAAGGGAATTTGGCATGTCATCTGGGGAGCAAACGGAAACTTTTTTTAAAGTGGGGAGTTAAAGGGAATTTTTTCAACTTATGGGTACTATTCAAAGAAAACCCCAAAAATGAATTATAGTTACAAATTTAGTCCCGATAAATTCATATAAAAAATTTACCGAGCCATCAAAATAATGCTTTATTTTAAATGAAATATGTTGAAATTATGTACAATAACGCCTTTTTATTGAATTATTTTGGAATAATCGTCACATCAAGGGGCAGTTTGAAATAACTCCCCATCAATTTGGAATATTTTTACTTAACTCCCCATAAAATTATACTACATAATAAGATATAAATAAGAAATTAGAACGTTTTAGTACTATATTTTGTAAAAATTATACAATATATTTTGAGAGGTATTTAAGTACTACATTATGTGAAAATTATACGACATTTTGCCCAAATAGGGAGTTAAGTAAAAATATGATGTGAATTGAGGATTTATCCTATATTACCCGTCACATCAACTCGTACCCTTTAAAAATATTTTTTTTTTTACCTCAAAAAAAATAAAATTAAAAAAATTGATCTTCTATAAGTAGTTGCTCATAATATTGATGTAATTCAACCTAACTTTTGTACAATTATTAATCATGTCCAAGAAAAAGCCTATATGTGTGCAAACTTGAAAAAGGTGAATAGCCCACCATTTTTGACAATTATGTTAAATTGATTTGGTCAAACCCAATTTGTACTAATCATGTTTAGAGATAATTATTGCTCCAAAGAAAAGGTTAGTAGTATTAGAGATCTAGCTATATACCTATACTAATCCTTATGGGCAGGTCAAAAGTTTGTGATTAATTAATTATTATTATTATTATTTTAATACACACCTCCTACTGAGATTTAAATTCGGAATATGATTATAAGGGGGAATGAACTCATTAACCGATTGAATCACCCTGTTAGTTGATTAATTGATTATTTAATTTGCATTATTAATTCTTTTTTTAAATTGTAATAAGAATCTTCGAAGTGCTTAGTAATAATGGCGAAAACAATTGTTTTTTGGACATAAAGGAGAAATCATATAGATGCTTGTAATTTGGATATATTCCTTAAAAAAATGTGTTGGAAAAAATAATTTCCATATAATTATATTTGGAAATTAGGGAATATATACTTTCTTTATGGTTGAAATTTCATTAATTAATTAGTCGAACGAGGCCAAATGTTGTCTGGAAGGATAAATGTCTGAAATACCAGGGATATCCATATTCTTGTTTTATGAATCAGTGACAAAGATAAAATAAATATATATATTTCTTGCTGGATTTGATTTTTTTTTTTTTTATTTCTTAGAGTTTTCGACAAGGTGCTGGATTTGGTTTTATTATAATCTAAACAATAATAAGCAAAATATTGCATGCTTAAGAAATTTAAAGTAAAATGAATTATAATACACAAATAACATAAAAGAAATACTACCAACGGGATTTATCTAAGTGATTAATGTATTCATTTTTTAAGATAATATTTCGAGTTTAAATTCCACCTGGATATATATGTTTTTTAAATATATATATATATGAAAAAAGAAACATAAAAGAAATACTCTCAAAATAGAAAATGTATCTCCATTCCAGGAATCCGAGGAACATAAGGTGAGTGAAGTCGGCTCAGTCACTAGTTTAGTGCTCTACCTTGTTCTCGACCTCATCGAACTTCACTTTTTCATAAATTGATCAGTTTCAACACAAAAGTATTTTAATTAAGGCCTTGTCAACTTTATTATTTATAATTTATCATTTAAAATATACTATAAATAATGTCAATAACAACAATATTTATGTATTTTTAATTTCAATATCTTTTTTTTTTTTGCTAAAATAAAATTCAAAATTCGGGTAATATGGGATAAATCCCCAATTGAGTATTATATTTTTACTTAACTCTTCATTTTGACCAAATTTCGTATAATTTTCGCATAATGTAGTATTTAAAATACCTCTCAAAATATGTTGTATAATTTTCACAAAATGTAGTACTAAAACGTTCTAATGCAGTATTTATATCCTATTATGTTGTATAATTTTATGAGGATTAAAATAAAAATATTCTAAATTGATGGGGAGTTATTTCAAATTGCCCCTTGAAAATTTCAAGTATAAAATAATTTAATTTGAAAATGGGCAGCCCTCCAATGGAAGATCGAAAACAAAGCAACCCCATACAACGAAGCACGCGCGGGGAAGTGCGAGTGGGCAAAGAAAAGCTGGCGGGGCTTAACTAATTATAGACCGAAAGAAGGACAACTCGAAGTGGTATACGATTAGTTTTTAGCTTCTTTTTTGAGTGGGGGGCATGTGCTCACCTCACGCTGTCTCACTCGCTTGCTCGACACGCGTCTCATCCTAACTTTCCCTTTTGCCTTTACCCCCCTCATCCCCAATGTGGAAATGACATGATCATCATTTTCACTCTTATTTGTTTAAATTTTATAAACTCCACTAACTCCTTTTTCATGTATTATCACCTTTTTATATTATTTTAAATAAATATTTTTGTACCGCCACGAGGTGAGGTGTCGTGCCTTAACGATTTGGTATTATATTAATTCGAAAAAATTGTCAACTAAGTAAAACATTATAAGTGAGTTTCGAACTCCTCATATTTCAAAAGATTAAATAAAATTTGATTATTATAATCTAACTAATCATAACTAAACCAAGATCATTAAGTTCTATATCGTTATTGGTTAATGTGAATTTTTTAATGATTATATTAAAATTGAAGTGATTATGTTTTACTTATATACACGTTTAATCACGGATGTGTCTATGTGAATGATTTAATAACAATCAATCAAATAATAATTATTTGTCATTATAATTTGTTAGCTCGACTATAAATTGGGTCAAGACTAGAATTATATATTTATATGATGGGTACTCGTCAAATCTCTTCTCTCTATTTCTTCTCTAGTGTTTTATTGTTGTCTTACGTATTGACCTAAACCCTCCTTTTATAGTTCTGGAGACTGTAGTTCTATTAGGGAAGCTCGAATCAATTCATAAGATTCATTTTCCATTCCACCAAGTTATCCCTGATCGATATCCGTAACTAATCGAATATCCCTTCCTATATAAACTTTATGGAACAAGTTTATTGGACGAACTCCCGAACACACGAATTCTCCCTATCATGTTTCTTATGAAACTAATCACGTATGTTAATTGGTTAGAGTTCATCAATATATATAGTATAGTTTGGTGAATAATCGTGGAAATCATTTCTTTGGAGACACTTCTTTTGTAAGAAATGAAAAGGTTCGGACAGAATCAACAAGTGTCAAATGGTAATATTCAACCCTTGATGAGTGAATTTTACACTAATAATAGTTTTCGTAGAAGTTACAACCCTAAATTGGGAAGTATATGCCTAATTCATGGTCAACTATTTTTAATCAGAATTCTCCTATTCGAATGGTTAAATGTACGATTATCTATAATGCACGGACACTCCGAAAATTTATCCCGTGCAGTGTCGGACACGGACACGGCACCGACACGTGTCCGACACGGCAAAATATGTCCAAAAATAAAAAAAAATCTGACACGCCGTGGACACGGCTCGGACACGGCGCGGATACGTGTCCGACACGGCTCGGACACGGCTTAAGAAACATCGGACACGGCTTAAGAAGTGTCCGACACGGCGACACGAAAAATTCAAAAAAAAAAATAATTTTTAATTTATATTTCCTGAATATTTGAGGGTATATATGATGGGTTCAGGAATGTGAGGGTCCGAATCCGATCACTTTACGATTTGTATTTGTGGAGGAAACCGCCGGAGATTCGCCGGAGAAGAGAAAGGGGGCTCTACCTGTTGGGACAAGCACAATAAAAGTCAGAAGGCCAAGCTGGGGGAACTGGGGGTGATACCCAGTTTGGCTCTTCGACGCTCAAGTCAGTTCAAGGTCTGAAGAAATGTAAGTTCAGTCACAGTTTGAGTGATGAAGAATGCTTACCAGTGTAGATGACTTTGGCTATTTATAGTTGAGGGTCAAGGGCCCTTGGGTCATTTGCCTCAAGTGGTCCTGGCCGAATGTTGCCCTAACACGTGGCGCCGTGAGAGAGAAACCTAGGAGGAATCTTCTGCAAAAGCGGCCAAAAGTTGGTGCTGGCAACAGTGGCAGGTGCGCGGGCATGTACGTTGTGTCAGAGAGCCATTTGGGTGGTTGGTAACGAGGGCTTAAGAGCGCGCTCGTGACAACCTGGAATATTGGAAGCCAAGATATCCGCTGAGGGGAATGAAGGCTCCAGTTCAAGTGACGAGCCAAAGGGGAGGCCACTCTGAGGGAGTGTGACGCTCGAAGAGGGCTCCCTTGGCTCGTGGGCGTGCCAATCATACAGTATGAAGGACGCTCGTGAGAGTAACAGCGCTCGTTGGGCTTGACTCATAAAGAAGGATTGCGCTCGTTAGGCTTAGCGCTCGTGTGCTGATGGGTGCAACCTTTGGGAGACAGATGTCATCATCTCGGTGATGCCGCGTGTCCTAACTTGGGACGATCGTATTTTGACCCCATCATTTTGCCCCCCAATTCTGTAGTCCTTATTGATAAGGACTGTAGAATTTTGACACGTTCTAACCTTCGCATATAACGCTCGTATAGGATTTGGCGTGCTGAGCAATTTTTCTCTGATTGTGCCATTAATGCGGTCTTTTCAACTGACCGCTCGTAACGCTTCTGCACTGAGCGTTGTACTATTCTTGAGTATTCGAAGCGTCAGAGCATTAAATGCGGGCGCGTGTGGGGCGCGTGAGCATTGGGAAGCATGTGACGGTTCCGTAAAGTGGGCGGTTTCCCAGGCGGGAAATGATTACCATTTTGAATTTATTGCCGAAAACGGTACCAACTCCCATCCCTATAAATACGGGATTCTGAAATCTTGCTACTCTTTACGCATTCAGAACTTCCAAGTATCCTTTGCAAAAAGAATTCTCTCGCACTCCAGTTCTTAGAGCATCTTCAACCTCTTCTCCAGTTTTCTCAAAAATCTTCAAGGTAAACTCCCAGCGTAATCTTCTAACTCTGCTAACTTTAGATTCGGACTTTAGGATTTTGTTATCCCTTAGGTTTTACTCCTTTAGGGAATCCTAGCTTCTTTCCAGAAAACTCCCAATCTCTAACCCAGATTAAATCTCTCCCAAATCTCAGCTTCTGCCATGGCTGACCAACATGTTGAGGAATTTGCCCGTGAAATCAATGAAATGGCCACTGAAAGTTCCTCTTCCCCCGATTCTCCTAGAGATGAGGAGTTGGGGGCGGCAGTGATGGCCATGGAGGATAGGAATCCAGGCGGAGTGGATCCTCTTTTTGAGGAGATGAATCTGGTAATGGAGGCAGAGAGGCAAGGGGTTGTTCTCCCCATAACTCAGAGTGCCACTCATCCCCACCGCCATACCGTGACTGTGGCCGTCGCGAACCCGCTTCCAGTGGCTGAAGCCATAACCGGGCCTTCAGAAAGAGCCCGTGATAAAGGAAAAAGCAAGAAATCCCAGAAATCCAAAGGACATAACGAGGGTGAAGGATCAGGTTACCAGGCTACCGAGCGCACGCCCGATGAAACTCCCAGCACAGTTACCGTGGGGGAAGTGAAAACGATGATGGCGCCCATTTACTGGGACGAGCGGTATACGTGGAGAATCCCGGAAAACCACGAGCGTGCTAATAATCCGCCTCCTGGGGAGATGGCAGTGTACGTGGCCACAGTGAGCTCAGGAGGCTTGAGATTCCCTATCTCAATTTCGTTGGCTCATTTGTTGAATGATCTGGGCCTCTGTCCGTCACAAATCGTGCCCAACGGCTTGGCTCTCTTAACTTGCTTCGTGATTCTGATGAGAAGCATGGGTTACGAGCCCTTCTCGCGGAACTTCAACGCCCTCTTTCAGGTAGTCAGCTCATCTCGTTCATCTCCCGAGGCTGGTTTCTACTATGTTCAGGCGAAGGCCCATATGAAACTGATCAACTCGCCCTCGAGCACCTATGGCCCCAATTGGAAGGAGAAGTTTATCTTCGTTAAGGCCCCAACAGAAGAGGGCTTTGGGGTACCCACACAATGGGGCTCGTTTGCAAAGAGCCGGCTGCAACCCGCACTCCCTAAAGATTGGGCCAAGAGCCTGGCAGCAACCCTGAGGGACGAGGGCCATCTTATTCAAGCGAAAGATTGGATAGATGATGAGGAGCTCATGTTCCTGTGTGGCCTCTCTGATGATCCCTATTTCCTTGACAACCCTCCGGCTCGTGACATAGAGAGAGATGGTTAGATTCTTAGGGCACTAACTGTAGATAGGAATGAATACTAACTGCCTTTCTGTACTTGTAACTTGCAATCTGAGTAGATGGTTTGAGGATTTCTAACCCTCGAAATTTTCATTCTTGCAGGAGTTGTTATATTAGAGATGGCAGGAGGAATCAGGCAAGCCGCTCGTTTTGCCCACGCCAACAGGAATCAAGCCCAGCCAGGGGATCAACAGCGCGAGCAACAGCGCCCTCGTAATCGTAACAATCGCGGGGACGCTCGTAGCGGCGCCAGTTCAAGCGCCAATCCTGAGGTTCAACCCCCTCGTGGCCGGGGGGAGAATAGACTGGCCAACAGAGTACCCCGGGGGCGGTCAGAGAGAGCGGGAGACGTTCAACCCCCTCCGCCTGCAGAACAAACGAGGCCAATAACCACCCTGGCGATAACCGAGGCCCCTCCGAGCGCTAGCAGGCCTTCCCGCAAGAGGAAGAGGATGCCCGATTCCGCTGCAATCAAGGGCAAAGGCAAACAAGTAGTCGAGGGCCCCAGGGGCGAGGGGGAAACTTCCTCTTCAGAGGAGGAACATTTGTGGGAGTTCCCCCGTCGAGGGGACAGAGACTTCACAGGCGCCTCCGATGGTGGGCCGGTTCTGCTGAGGCCTGGCACGGTCGCTCAAGCTGTCACAGACAATCTCTACAGCAAGGCCCAGTTCTCGGCGGACCACCGGCATCTCTTCAGCGAGTCTGTGGAGAAAGTGACCTTGGACGCGGCCCACGCTCTAATCTCCGTAAGTCTTCACTCCTTGCCTTCTTTGCTCTGTAAGTTATCATTTTTTTGGCTAACACTTCCCTTTCCTCCCACTTATGCAGCAAGTTCTTCCCCGGCTCCGAAATGTACAAATGCGAGCCTCCACTTATGCCGAGCGCAAGGCCAAGTACAAAAAGATGGCCCGCTCGAATGATCCGGCTCAGATCCAATCGGAACTGGACGCAGAAATCGCCAAGTACAAATCCCTCAAGGGTTTGTACAATAAAACGGAGGAGGAGCTGGGAAAACTGAAGGAGGATTTCCAGGCCGTGGAGAGCGCTCGCAGCGCCTTGAGCAACCAGTTGGCCCAGGCTAACGAGCGCTGCAATAAGGCAGAAACCGAGCGGGAAAGCTGGAAGGCGAGGGCCCTGGAGGCCGAGAGGAAATTCAACGATGCAGTGAGCGAGTGGCCTCGGAGTCTGGAGCGTGCGAACAAGGAGGCCCTTATCAAATTCTGCCATTCAAAGGCCTTCAACTTCGCAGCCTCGTTGCACTGCCTGGATGAGGCCCAGAATGCCTTCAACTTGGCAGTGGAGCAGGGCATCCACAAGGGGTTAACTGACCCGGCAATGAAGGGAGCAGAAGGCACGGGGCTCATGTTCAACGAGCGCTGTGAGGAAGTGGATGAGGACCCCAACGACCCCGCGGACTCCATTGCTGAGATGGAGTACGCCTTTTTGGTGAAGCTGATCCAGGATGAGTACACGGACGCTCATCAGGAAGGGGGTGCGGCTCAATCCGCTCAAAACGATGACCCTGAAGATGAGCCCCAAGCGCCTATCTTGGAGGAGGCCCCTGTCCCAGATGCCGAGGGTGCTAAAGTCCCCGCTCCTGCTGCCAACGAGCCCGGCGATCCCCAAGCTCAACTGCAAGAGCCTGAGGGCCCAGTTCCCGGCCCCGTGGCCCAAAACATTCTGGTGATCGTCGATGAAGACATTGCTCCAGCTGCCTGAGATTTTCCTTTGTATTTTCCTGTTTTAATGCCTTTTTTCCTTTCTTTTGAAACGATGTTCAGTGGCCTTTGAGCCCTTATCTTGTAATTCAGGCCATGGCCTTTTATGAATAAAAATTATCTCTTTCTTGACAGCAAGTTTTCATACTGCGCTTGTTGTGGTTTTCATACTGCGCTTGTTGTGAACAAATCTTGTAATAATAAGACTGTGTGTAGCATACTCTATGGATGTTTTGTTAACTTCTGTAAATCTTTGAAAATTTGTCTAAGTCTTGAGCGATCGTGAGGGTCTTACTGTGAGATTGCCCCCCCACTCAAGACTTGTATAAATTTTTGCCTTTGTCATAAATCTTGAAAATTTGTCTAAGTCTTGAGCGATCGTGAGGGTCTTATTGTGAGATTGCCCCCCACTCAAGACTTGTATAAATTTTTGCTTTTGTAAATCTTTAAAAATCCGTCTAAGTCTTGAGCGATCGTGAGGGTCTTACTGTGAGATTGCCCCCCCCCCCACTCAAGACTTGTATAAATTTTGTTTTTGCTCTTAAAAATTTGGCTGAGTCTTGAGTATATACGAGGGTCTTATGGAGAGGCTACCCTCATTCAAGGCTCGTGCGATTTCTTCTTAACTTTGGGGGAATTTTGCTAAGTCTTGAGTGTGTGCGAGGGTCTTACTGAGCGGTTGCCCTCGTTCAAGACTTGTGCAATACCCTCTTGATTCTGAGGCCATCGTTCGAGCGCTCTGGCTCTTGTCGTATTTTTGGCTCTTGCAGGAAATCCCGTTTTCGAGCGCAAGGCGTTATAAGAAACGGCCAAGGCCTACTAGGATTTGCTCTTGTAGGAGATCCCGTTTTCGAGCGCAAGGCGTTTTAAGAAACGGCCAAGGCCTACTAGGACTTTCTCTGTAGGAGATCCCGTTTTTGAGCGCAAGGCGTTTTAAGAAACGGCCAAGGCCTACTAGGACTTTCTCTGTAGGAGATCCTGTTTTCGAGCGCAAGGCATGTTAAGAAACAGCCAAAGCCTACTAGGATTTTCTTCATAACCTTCTTCCAATTCGCCTAATTGGTTGTGAGCGTAACCAGTCTATCCTTATGAGGGCGTCCCCCCATGTGGAGTAGAGTGCTGGCAAGCGTAACCCATACGAGATAACAACATACATACTGGAATGAGTTGCCAACCACGCTCGCAAAGACGAGGGACGTGGGACTTATCCATTCAAGCAATCAAAGAAACAGGAATATTAGAGAAATTAAAAAGATTATGTTACCACTTACTTGTGATTGGAAGTACATAGAACCCGTCAAAGAGGGTTGTTACATCAGGGTTTGCAAAGAGCTTTTAAACATAAAACCGCCGGAGGTTACATGCGTTCCAAGGGCGAGGCAAGCGCTCACCTTGAAGTGTCTCCAGGGTGTAAGTGTTGTTAGCTCTGAGTTGTACGACTTTGAATGGGCCTTCCCAATTGGGGTCCAATTTCCCCACGTGCTTGGATACTTCCACTTTCTTCAAAACCAAGTCTCCCAACTGGAAAGTTCTTTCCCTTACACGCTTGTTGTACTGTTGGGCCACAGAGGTCTTATAATGGTGAATCTTAGCCCAGGCTTTGTCTCTCCTTTCATCCAGCAAATCCAACTCCAAGCTCCTGTTGCCGTCGTTGAGTTGAGGCTCGAAATAGCCTACACGAGCGGATTCGTTTACTATCTCCGCCGGTATCATTGCCTCTGATCCATAAACGAGCGCGTAAGGTGTTTCTCCAGTGGCCGCTCGTGGGGTGGTGCGATAAGCCCAAAGCGCTCCTTGCAGCTCCTCAGCCCATTCACTTTTCTTGCTCTCAAGCATGGTTTTCAGATGTTGCAAAATGATTCTATTGGTAACTTCTGCTTGCCCATTGGCTTGAGGGTGTCCTACAGAAGTAAATCGCTGCTCAATCCCCAACTCAGAACACCACTCTCGTGTGTCAGCTGCTATGAACTGGGATCCGTTGTCAGAAATGAGCACCCTCGGTATGCCGTACCTGCAAATGATGTTTTTCCAAATGAAGTCCCTCACAATCCTGAAAGTAATTTTTGCAACAGCTTCGGCCTCGGCCCACTTGGTGAAGTAGTCGACGGCTAAAATGACAAACTTCTTTTGTCCCACAGCCATGGGCAAGGGGCCCACGATGTCTATTCCCCACTGGTCAAAAGGCCAAGAGACGTCTATTGGGATCATCTGTGCGGCCGGCAATTGAGGGAGATTTGAATGAAATTGACATTTAGGGCACTTCCTCGAGAATTCAATGGCATCTTGGAGTACTGTAGGCCAATAAAACCCACTTCTCAGAACCTTCTTTGCGAAGACACGCCCTCCGGAGTGATTCCCACAGCTTCCATTGTGGATGAGTTCGAGCGTCTCCTTCGCTTGTGAGGGCCTCAGGCATCTCATTGGGGGTCCTTGAAATGATTTCTTGAACAACCTCCCCTCGGGATCCAAAGCGAAACGAGGGGCCTTACTTCGGACTTTCCTAGCTTCCACCTTGTCAACGGGAGGAATTCCATCCCTAAGGAAAATGACGATGTCGTCAAGCCAACAGGGCTCGTTTGGATCAATCATGGCGATTATCTTGGTGGCGACCCTTTCCTTGATCAAGGGTTCCTCAGTTCTAAGGAACGTAACAGAACGCTCGGAAGTGCCCTCTAAAGTTGATGCAAACTTTGACAGAGCGTCCGCACGCTCGTTTTCTCCTCGGGGCACTTGAAGTAGGTGAAATTCCTTGAACTTCCCAATGATTTCTCTGGCTTTACTTAAGTACTGAACCATGGTGGTTTCTCGAGCCTCATAAGTTCCTTCAATCTGGCTCGCTATTAACTGTGAATCCACATAAGCGGTGATTCTGGAGGCTCCATTCTGAAAAGCAATATTCAATCCTTGCACGAGGGCTTCATATTCTGCTTCGTTATTAGTAACTTGGAAATCCAGCTTGATTGCAAAGTCCAGTTCAATCCCATCGGGGTTTCTGAGGGCCACTCCTACTCCTCCCCCTTGAGAGGTTGAGGAACCATCCGTGTGCAGTACCCATAACCCATCATTCTCCGCAACGGTGGGCTTTAAACCAAAGCGTTCGACCAATAAATCAGCTACAACCTGAGCCTGTACCGCGGTCTTGGGCTCGAAACATAAGTCGAACTGACTCAATTCGATGGCCCATTTGATTAATCTTCCGGACACATCTGGTTTGGACAACACGTGCTTCAAGGGTTGGTCGGTGAGAACCGTTATGGAGTGCGCTTGAAAGTAAGGTCTCAGCCTTCTTGAGGCGTTAATAAGAGCAAACGCGAATTTCTCAATCTCCAAATACTTCTTTTCGGCTCCTTGCAATGTTTTGCTCAGATAATAGACAGGTAAGTGTTTCCGCTCCCGTACAGTGATCAGAACCGCGCTCGTGGCCTCGGATGAAACGGAAAGATACATAAATAATCTCTCACCCTCGACGGGCTTAGTCAGCAGTGGTGCGCTCGATAAGTACGCCTTCATATCCTGCAGCGCCCTTTCGCATTCTTCTGTCCAAGCAAAGTTACGTGCGTTCCTCAAAATTTTGAAGAAGGGAAGGTTCCTGTCCGCCGAGCGCGAAATAAATCTGTTCAACGAGATGATTTTGCCTACTAGGACTTGCACTTCCCGCAAATTTCGAGGGGAGGGGATCTCCAAAATAGCCTTGATCTTCTTCGGATTGGCCTCAATTCCCCTCTGGCTGACCATGTACCCTAAGAACTTTCCCCCTTGCACTCCAAAGGTGCACTTCGAAGGGTTCAACTTCATCCCATACTGGCGCAAGATTGAAAAAGTGCGCTTGAGATCTTCCAAGTGGGAGTCCTGGCGCTCGCTCTTGACAATCATATCATCCACGTAAACCTCCATGGATCTTCCAATTTCTCTTTCAAACATCTTATTGACGAGCCGTTGATACGTAGCTCCGGCGTTCTTGAGTCCGAAAGGCATGACTAAGAAGCAATACACCCCCAGATGGACAACAAACGAGGTTTTGGGGCGGTCTTCTGGGGCCATAAAGATCTGATAGTATCCCTGGAAAGCATCCATCATGCTCATGAGCTCACAGCCAGCGGTCGAATCCACCAATTGATCAATCCGGGGCAGCGGGTAAGGATCTTTAGGGCAGGCCTTGTTGAGATCAGTGAAATCGTTGCACATGCGCCATTTATTCGCGCTCTTGGGTACCAAAACGACATTACACAACCATTCCGGGTACAAGATGGGCTCGATATATTCAGCCTCCAGGAGTTTATTAACTTTCTCTTCAATGACTTTCTTTCGAAAGCCATATACATCCCGCTTTTTCTGCTTGATGGGTTTGAAAGAGGGATCCACATTAAGCCTATGGACAATGACGCTCGGGTCAATCCCTGTGAGGTCGGAGGCTTTCCACGCAAATACATCACTGTTTTCCCTGAGAAAATCAATCATCATGATCTGAGAAGGCCCCGAGAGGTTAGATCCTATCTGAGTAGTCTTATCCTTGTTTCCGGGCTCCAGCTCAATGGTAAGGAACTTCTCCGAGGGTTCGATTCTTATCTCAGGGCGAGGAAGTTCGAGCGCCCTCTTTTTTCCTGTCAAACGGTCACCGGGTGCTGATTCACCCTCTCCCGGCTCGTCTCCTT
The DNA here is from genome assembly GCA_037501455.1 of Lantana camara. NCBI lineage: Eukaryota > Viridiplantae > Streptophyta > Magnoliopsida > Lamiales > Verbenaceae > Lantana > Lantana camara. The sequence goes on along the minus strand of CM074855.1, from coordinate 18,054,951 downwards.
CTGAGGACGATCCACCAACGGTCCCTGGTGGTGCACTTTCGAGGGGATTCTCCACGTTGTCTCCCCTCTTCTTTTTGTTCTTCTTCTTGTTCAATTTCGCCCTTTTCCGTGCTGGGCTGTCCTCATCTAGATTGGGGAAATCCACTGACTTTTTGGTGGAGCCAATTTGGAAGGTTTTCTCCGCTTTAGGCTTTCTGAGGGACAGCATGTAACATTCCCAAGCCTCTCGCACATTGCACAGTACTTCTCCCACGCCCTCGGAGGTAGGGAATTTAATCTTCTGGTGGTAGGTGGAGATGATGGCTTTGAAGTCCACGAGGGCCGGGCGCCCGATTATGATGTTATAAGGAATGTCTATCTCCACAACTGCGTACGTTACCAAGAGTGTTTTGCGCTGAGGGGCTCGGCCGAATGAAGTAGCTAAGCGTATCTGCCCTCGTGGGGCAACTTCCGAGCCTCCAAAGCCAATGAGGGCTGTTCTGAGGGGCTCGAGCGGAAGGTCAGCCTTCATCTTTAAGAACGTAGAATAAGGCAAAACATTAACGGAGCTTCCACTATCCACCAACACCCTTTTTACAACATGATTATGAACATCTACACTAACCACCATGGGGCAATCGGAGGTTATACCCTCCCCATGGGGTGTTACAATGTGCTCTAAATCCCTATCATCAAAGCCTATTACATCATTCTCTCTAGACCTTTGAGCGCTGGAACTCTGGATGGCATAGATGGGTTTAGGCATTGCTGGGCGTTGATTGTAGCTCCGGACATACCTCCGCCGAGAGGCGTTGGAATCCCCTCCTGACGAGCCTCCTGCAATCATATTTATGACCGCGAAAGGTTCGTTCTCTTGCTCAGGGGCCTTTCCTTTATTGCCCCGGCGGCTGCTGCTTTCAGGGGGTCCCCTGCCCCTTGGGCTCCTCGACCGGGATGGACTCCTCCTTCTTCCTCCAGCGCGCTCGTTGCAGCGTTCATCGTAGCGCTCGAGCACCCGGACGAGTTCTTTCAGGTGGCCCCCTGCGACGAGCCTCTGAATCTCAGCTTCCAACTGGCGACACTCATCCGTGTCGTGCCCCTTCTGCTTGTGGAATGCGCAGTATTTGTTCGATGGCCTTAGCGAGTCCGTTTCCCTCATCTTGATGGGTCTTTTAAAGAGCTTTTTATTTGAGAGGTTGTAGACTTCTGAATTCGGCCTGGTGAGCGGGATTCGCTCGAATCGACGAGGGGGTGGTGGCGACCTTCTGCGCTCTTGAGGGCGCTCCTTCTTGACGGCCACGTCCCGTCCCCGCTCGTGATGGGGTCGCTCGTTCCTGGCCGGACTGTGATGCCGGGGACCATTCGTCCCATACATGTCTTCGAGCGCGAAAAACGGCTCGGCTACTTCTCTTAAGGCCATGAGGGTCCCAGGCCTCCTTTCCACAATGGCGTCAGCAAATTTCTTGCTCACATACTGCTTGTGATCCACAGCCTGAAAAAGCACTGGGATCAAGAAATCCATTGAAGGCCTCTCCACCTGTAGGATCTCCTTGTTGAAGCGGGCGAAGAACGAGCGCAGAGATTCGCTCTTGCCTTGCACCACGTTGTACAGGGCAGTAGGTGCGGTGACTGGCGCTTTCAAAGAATTGAAGTGGTTGAGGAAAGCATGAGCCAGCTCTTCATATGAGTGAATCGAGCGCGGCGGCAGCCGTTTGTACCACTCCTGAGCCATTCCTACCAAGGAAGTGACGAAGACTTTCGCCCAATAGTTGCTGGAATGCTCGTAAAGGTGCATAAGGTGCAAAAAATGATCCAAGTGTTCAGCTGGATCAGTTGTCCCGTCGTAACGGTTGATGGAAATGGGGATTTTGGCCATGCCTGCTTGGGCCATCAAAACTTCCTCCACAAGGGGTGAGCCCCTCGCCAACGGGTGGTACTCATACGTGCCGAAGTTTTCCTCCGGCTCCTTGCGGCGGGGGACCTTTGGTGGAGGGTCCTTGGTACGGGTGCTTCTGGCATCAACCCGTTCATCCCGACTAGGGGAGATCTGAGTTGAACGCCCTCGTGAGAGCTGTCCCACAATATCCTTTAGACCCTGCAGCTGGTCTTGCACAGCCGCGAGGATGTCAGGATTCACGTCTACTTGTCTGTCCCCTTGTCTGGGGGCTCGTGACCCTCTTCTGGAGACATGAGAGTCCCCTTCATTCTCGTTCACTCGTTCTGTGGGCTCTTTATTCCTGCCCATGGAGGGACGCTCGTTGCCCTCCTGCTGGGGCACTTCTCTGGCTGGTGGTGGTGGTGGTTGTGCCCTCAGGACAGCCTGGGCTTCTCTGAGGGGAAAGTTTTGTTGTCCGCCCAAAGGAGCTGCAATTTGAGTGGCCTGCCCAGAGGGAAAGTACATGGAATGGAACCTTTCCCATGCCCCCTGAGCCGCCTGAACCTCACACTGGGCATAGAGAGCCCTCAACTGTTGGGTGGTCAGTGGAGGTAACTCCACTCCTTCAATCTCCCTGGGGACCACCACCGGGAGCTGGATCTGACCAGCATGATACGGCTGGACCGGCAGCATCATAACGGCCGGAGTGAGAGTATACCCAGGTGGGGGCATCATGTAACCCTGCATTCCGGGAATCACCTGGGGATGGATCCACGGGTTCTGAGCAGGCTGCGGAGGAGCAGAGAGAGAGACTCCTCCAGCGGCGGCGGGGATCGGTAGTGTTGGCGGTGTAGGTAGAGGTATTGAAGACTCTGCTTGTGGAGTCACTCCTGCGGCGGGAGGTGCTCCACCAACGGTGACGGAAGGTGGCGGGGCTCCACCAGCAGCGGTGGAGGGAATAATGATATTGGCATCCTGGGAGGCGTTATCTCCTCCTCCCACAACTCCAGATCTTGTAGCCACCATGACTGTTAAAGGTAAGAGTGTGCTTGCTTTTCTACCAACAAAAAGAGAGAAAGGGATAGAGGAAAGGTTTCCCACAGACGGCGCCAAAAATGATGGGTTCAGAAATGTGAGGGTCCGAATCCGATCACTTTACGATTTGTATTTGTGGAGGAAACCGCTGGAGATTCGCCGGAGAAGAGAAAGGGGGTTCTACCTGTTGGGACAAGCACAATAAAAGTCAAAAGGCCAAGCTGGGGGAACTGGGGGTGATACCCAGTTTGGCTCTCCGACGCTCAAGTCAGTTCAAGGTCTGAAGAAATGTAAGTTCAGTCACAGTTTGAGTGATGAAGAATGCTTACCAGTGTAGAAGATGACTTTGGCTATTTATAGTTGAGGGTCAAGGGCCCTTTGGTCATTTGCCTCAAGTGGTCCTGGCCGAATGTTGCCCTAACACGTGGCGCCGTGAGAGAGAAACCTAGGAGGAATCTTCTGCAAAAGCGGCCAAAAGTTGGTGCTGGCAACAGTGGCAGGTGCGCGGGCATGTACGTTGTGTCAGAGAGCCATTTGGGTGGTTGGTAACGAGGGCTTAAGAGCGCGCTCGTGACAACCTGGAATATTGGAAGCCAAGATATCCGCTGAGGGGAATGAAGGCTCCAGTTCAAGTGACGAGCCAAAGGGGAGGCCACTCTGAGGGAGTGTGACGCTCGAAGAGGGCTCCCTTGGCTCGTGGGCGTGCCAATCATACAGTATGAAGGACGCTCGTGAGAGTAACAGCGCTCGTTGGGCTTGACTCATAAAGAAGGATTGCGCTCGTTAGGCTTAGCGCTCGTGTGCTGATGGGTGCAACCTTTGGGAGACAGATGTCATCATCTCGGTGATGCCGCGTGTCCTAACTTGGGACGATCGTATTTTGACCCCATCAATATATATATTTTTTAAAATAATTATATAAATTTGCTAAAAAATATTTAATATTAATTTAAATTCAATTTTTTCATAATATTATTATATAAAAAATGTATTAATTTTATGTTTAATGATTTTAATGTTGAATTTGAAAATAATATATGTTATTTAAGTTTGTAATATTAAATACTTTTATAATATTTTATTTTATATAAATAAATAAATATATATATATATAATTTATTTATTTATATATAATATAGCCGTGTCGGAGCCGTGTCGTGTACTAAATTTTTCAAAAAATCCGTGTCGCCGTGTCCGTGTCGTGTCGTATCCGTGTCGCCGTGTCCGTGTCCGTGTCCGTGCATCATAGACGATTATTAATATTATGGCGGATTTACATCTTAGTGATTCGATCGACTTGAATGAATATAAACACGTAACATTTCTTATATTTAATTTTGTCGTTTATAAGACACATAAATTAATCAGCCAATATTATAAAAACATTTGCCTGAAATTATTAACCTAAATTGCAACATTTATTCACCAATTGCATCCATTTTAACATAATTTGACCAATTGATCCAAATATCTAATAATTACTAGTAACGTAGTATGATATTGGTTATTGATGGAAGTCGTTTTCATGGAATTCCCACGTGGCTAAATTAATGTTAAATATACATATTGACTTATAGTAATTAATTAATTTATAAAAGTATCATATTTTACAGTTTATAGTTACCACAAGAAATCTATTGAAACAGGTGGTAATTAAACTAGCAATAGTTAATGGATAAATTAGGTGGCCAAAATATCTGCATGAAATTTATCCTTATCTTTTAATTAATATTTAAATATATCTAACAATTTAATTATATAAAATATAGCTTAAACGCCAAGCTATAAATAGCTAGTATCCTAAAAACACTGAATCCGGAGCTAAATCATGAAATTCTGAGCCCCCTTTCCTCATAAAGCAAAGTCTCTGGATTTCATATAATATGATAAGGAAAAATATATTTTTTTTATTCGAATTTTTATTTTTTTGTAATTTTATTACTCTGATAAATTTTGATTTTATATCGTTATTCAATATTTACATTTATGATATACTGTAATTTAATATAATTTTTTGATCTTTCTTATAATTTATTATCTTAATAAATTTTTATTGTATACTGTCATTCAATGTTTATATTTATGACACATAACGTCATCTAAATACCTTTTTAGTGATTTTAGTTTAAAATAATAATAATACGTGACGTGTTGTCTTTCAACATAAAAGTCAGTTCTTTTTTAATCAAAATCAACAAAAAAAGTTAAATGTTTCGGATGGCGGTATGTTATAAGTACAAACACTGAAAGAATGTATGCAACGAAAATTAATTTATCGAAATAATAAATTGTAAAAATGAATAAAATTCGAATGATAAAAAAAAAATTCTCTAACAATAGGATACAAACTATCGCTTGTATTTGAGAATTTTATCTTTTAGTGTTTTGATTTTTTAAAAATAGTATAAAAGAAATTAATAACACTAATATATATTAAAATATGAAGTGTATATATATATATATATATATGATAATATGAATTTGTTAGGCGTTCTGCCAAACCCAGTCTGGGTATAGATAATTGATCCCTTAAATTAGGGTTCATATACACAAAAGAATTTCAAATAAAAACCAAAGTAAGATAGGTTCATATTTATCATCAACATCACTGCTTGCGTCACAGTCACTATTAATGGGCTGTTACATTAGCTGCACTCTCCAATCCTAGGACATTCAATTCTATGTAATGGAAGCACATAGCAATCTCTGATTCTTCCATCAAAAGTAGCTAACAGCCTTTATCTCTAGATTAATGAGGATGCAGGTAATTGGTCATGTCACTCTATCTTTTCTTCCATATATATATATATATATAAAGTAAACACACAAAACATTAGGACAAAAGAAGCGGTTGACCTTAACAAAATGTCCATTACACATGTCAACTACTTACAAAACACTTCTAAAATTCCATATTAATATGATTATCAGATATTCGTGTTAAATATTGTGTCGAATAGATGTGGTTAGGAATGTTTATAATTCGAGCCGGTTCATGAGCCGATTAAGGTTCAAATTCAAAAAATATGAATCGAAGTTGAACCAAACATCAAATCAAATTCGAACCTTTTTATTTTTGTTTGTAGCTCGCGAGTCAATTCGCGAGCCGACCAAATTTATTTTAAAAAATACATATCCATATTATATATATATATATATATATATATTTATATATTTATTTTAAATTATATGTTGGGTTCAAACTTGAGTTTGAGTCGAACCAAACTCGAACTATAAAAAGAACCGGATTTCGAATACAAAATTTAGTGTTCGTCGAACTCGAACTCGAGCCGGACTGAATAACTTCGAGCCAGAAAAAAATAGCAAAGTTCTGCTAGACTCGGACCGTAAATATCACTAGGTGTGGTGTAAATAATATAAAAAAATTCAGTTCAAAATATGTTGTGAGAATTGCATGTTTATCGTTGTAATTGTATCTACACATTATATGTGGCATTTTTTGAATTGAAAAAATTGAATACTTTGTAATATAATGCATTATTCTATAATTCACTAACTTTTTATTATAAGTTAATCAAATGATAAATATAAAAAATTGTGACATAATTAATACTAATAAATCTTTCCAAAGTATATAATACTACATATTGTTGCCCTTCCAATATTAAATAGTCCAATCCTTTCTCAAACTTCAAAATTATAAATGCCTGCTCTTTTTCAAGATACTATATAAATATTTGTACATTTCCCATAACGCCCTCGTTTAAATTCGGAAAAGAAAAGGAGTATTTACATTATAACCCTTCCAAGATAGTTATATTACAGTTTCAGCCCTGTTGTTTTTTGTTCACCATATAACACTCCAATCGGGTACAAATTTTATAAATTACAAATGATCCTCTTTGGGAATTAATAATAATAATAATAATAATAATAATAATAATAATAAATTTTAATGTATAATAAGAAGAATTGGTATACATAATTAATAAAAATACGTAATAGATACACAACCTACCTTTCCAAATTTGGAAAATTACCAAATTATTCTTAGATTAACTATATTCATCATTGCTAATTAGAGAAAAAAGATCATCATAAATATCAATTTTCAAACGAATGATGTGTTGATAATCCAAAAATTTTCATAAATTAATTGCTTGTCACTTAAATATTTATCGTAAGGAACTAATCAATGGTGAAATATAATCGATTTAAGAAAAAATATATAAACTAATTTACAAATTTATATTAATGGAAATTTGACTTGGGACCTTTTTGTACGCATAATTAATGTGAGAAAAAGTGAAAGCATTAAAAAGTATAACACAGCCGAACTTTTGCCTCACATGGCGTAACACATATCTCCCTGGGGAGAATTAGAAGGGCTAATTTCTTAGTAATAAATCTTTTATTTTTTTTTTTTCTCATTTTTGTAGTATTAAAAACTATGTTGCACGGACACGGACACGGCGACACGGACACGACACGACACGGACACGGCGACACGGATTTTTTCAAAATTTAGTACACGGCTCCGACACGGCTATATTTTATATAAATAAATATATTTTATATATATATAAAGATATTTTATATAAAAATAAAAATATTTTATATAAAAATAAAAATATTTTATAAGTATAATCTATGTAACATAAAATATTTATAAAAATATATAATATTAAAAACTAAAATAAGTTTTGTTATTTCAATTTTCTCTCCAAAAAATTCAAAAAATATTAAAAAAAGCATAAAAAATTATCAAATTTGCTCCGCCGTGTCCTCGCCGTGTCGGACACTCCACCTCGCCGTGTCCGACACCGTGTCCCAATTTATTATTATTTTTTTTTCCGGACACTCCTTCAGCCGTGTCCGACACGTGTCCGAGCCGTGTCCGACACGTGTCGGACACTGCACGGGCCATTTTTTAGGCGTGTCCGTGCTTTAGAGATTAAAAATGATTTAAATAAAATATGAAATAATTTATTACACCACCTAAAGCCATTCCCGAATCTTTCTTCAAAAAGAAGAAAGACGATACCATCGAGATGAGATATTCTATTTCACCTTTTATATTCAAGTAACCGATTGGATTTACAATACGTGTAGACTCAAATACGCCACGACGACATCATTACGAATGCTGCTTTATTCTAAGGGTGACAACCTCATATAGTAGTACATCACCACCTCCACCCCCAACCAAAAAGAAGAAGAAATTAGAAAGAAAAAGAGGAAAAAACCCTAGGTGAATAACAAAGCTTACCCCAAATGACATTATCCTAAATAACTCTCACACACAAATGTATGTAAAGACCATCAAGTGATTTATCTATAAATTTTGAGTTCGAGTTCTTGGAAGTACAACTATCATAAATAAGAGGGGAAACTTACTTTATACCTAAGTGATCCGACTTATTGGATTAATGGAAATGGAGCTTAGATCAAGAAAACAAATGCATGTACAGAAAACCATGTAAATTTTGTGTACAATAATCTCTATAGAATTGTGTATTGTATGGTAACTAGAAAGATGTATAAGTGTCATTCAATGTTTCTCTTTTCCCATAGTTGCTGCTGGTGCTGCAACTTTCCCTCTGTTCCCTCAATGCACTCATCACTGCAAAAACCCTTTCTTTTCTTGTTCCCACCCCATCACTGAAGTAAGTAAGAGGGAGGAAATTAATCAGAAAACACAGACACATGTATGAATCTATATATGATATCATAGATATGTAAGCCAGTTCATGAACCAAGATTGGCAGGTGGTGAGTGTGGGTGTGTAGGGACAGGTGGCGTTGTGGTCAACTGCCACGTAGCAAATGGGATCCAGTATGAGGTGGCACGCACATTCAGCTCCAAACCAAATAAATAGAGGTGGGAGCAAAGCAACAGCTTCTTGAGCTCTCATAATCTTTGCTTTCTTTTTCTTCGATATAATCTCTCTATTTTTCTCACTTGCTTTCTACCTTCTTTCACTATATTTTCGATTCTTGGTTCCTTTAATTGCTGCAATTGTAATCTTATTACCTCATTAAAACAAGGAAAAGAAAAAGACGACAAAGAATGCTGGCCTCGGCTGATAATCAAGCAGCGGAAGATCATTCCAAACAATTGTACCCTCCTCGGGATCCCAAGTTGTCTCCTCCAATAACCCTCAAGGTTGAATTTTTAACTCGTAAATCTTGAGAATTTTGATCAAAGTTTAGATCTTTTTGTGGGGTATGAGAATTGATCTGTTTGTTTTATTGTTTTTATGCTTTTGTCGCAGTTCTTGGACGTTTCTTACAGAGTAAAGCTGCATGAGAGCAATGCAAAATCAAGAGCCTGCAGCATAAGGGACATTTTCGGCGGTGGCGCAGCGCCGCAGTCGGATGTGGAGAGTCAGGCGGCCGTTCGGCGCCACCACCAGGAAAGAACGATTTTGAACGGGATTACAGGCACGGCGGCGCCAGGGAGGCTTTTGGCCATACTGGGCCCATCCGGCAGCGGCAAATCGACGCTGCTGAACGCCCTCGCCGGGCGGCTCCACCACGGCAACGGCCTCACCGGCGGCGTGCTGTTCAACAACCGGAAAATCACCAAACAAATCGTCAAGAAGACGGGATTCGTCACCCAAGACGACGTTCTGTACCCGCACCTAACGGTGAGGGAAACTCTGTTTTTCTGCTCGTTGCTCCGCCTCCCGAACTCGGTCCCTCGCAGCGAGAAGATCGCCGTGGCGGAATCGGTGATTTCGGAGCTGGGTCTGACGAAATGCGCGGACACGATCATCGGGAACGCCTTCATCCGCGGCGTTTCCGGCGGGGAGAGAAAGAGGGTGAGCATAGCGCATGAGATGTTGGTGGACCCGAGTTTGTTGATTCTGGACGAGCCGACGTCGGGATTGGACGCGACGGCGGCGTACAGGCTGGTGGCGACGCTGGGGGGGCTGGCGGCGAAGGGGAAGACGGTGGTGACGTCGGTGCACCAGCCGTCGAGCAGGGCGTACCAGATGTTCGACGATTTGCTTGTGTTGGCGGAGGGGAGGTGTATATACTTTGGGAAGAGGAGTGACGCCATGGCCTACTTCCAAAGTGTGGGCTTCTCGCCGAGTTTCGCCATGAATCCTGCTGATTTCCTGCTTGATCTCGCTAATGGTATGTTTGTCTTTTATCTTATCTTGTCTTCTTCTCTCCAATTCTCAATATCGACATTTAATTCCTAATTACTACTGAATGCATGCATTATTACACTTTTAATTAGGATAATTCTAAACTGAGCTTGCCTCTCTCCAAATCCAATATAGGCTATTTTACATTTTTCCGTATAATTGATAAAAAAAGTAGGGAGAATGATAAATTAAATAATAAATATGATATACTTGTTCTTTTAATCAGTTAAATTCATTGAATCAAGTTTGAGTTAGAATTTTTTTATTAACTAGATAGGTTCAACTCTGTTAGTTTTGCTGAAACTTTAGTTTATACCCGACTTGACTGAATGATTCAATCGTTAGGCTTTTCTTTTTTAAGCTACTTAATTGAATTAAATTTGAATTAGAATAAGAATGACAGAGAATTTTGTGCATTAAGAACCATGAAATCAAACTGATATTGGTCGATATTTTATTTTTATAGACATAGATTTATTCTTAATTAATTAAGAATGATTAATCTATTCAAAATTACTAAAATTTGGTCTAGGTCAAGAACTTGATTTGGCCTTACTCTTAGATTTTTATCATTCGACCCTTAGATTTTTATCATTCGAATTTTATTTTATACAAGTACCGCAAGAGATTTTTATTATCCCAACTAGTGAAAGTACTGCAGAAAGTACTATACGTGCATTTAATGATGCCTCAATATAATTGTCCATCTTTGTAGTGAAGTAACATGGATTTAGGCAAGCAAGATGGTCCAGAAATTGGGGGTGGTCACACTCACACCTTGCTCGTTCTCAGAGAAATATGTTGGTTTTTGGAAGCAACATTCTTCTCGTGAATACTATATTCAAGGACTTTTTGGAAAATTCGTATTTAGTAAAGAATAATCTCGACCCTCGACGCCTGATCACACCCTCGTTTGGAGGGATGAGATTTCAAGAAAACGATTTTTCATTGTTTCACACCTTCACCTTTTAAGAAAATTCTAATCCAGATCTGATTTGTTAGATGTTCAAATTCTAAAATGTTTGTTCGTTTATTATACTGATTTGATCGAAATAGATTGAGTTTGATATTTGTGGTGTCATTGTCGGCAATTAAGAAGACGGGCCAGCTCTATTGTTGAGGTTTTCATCGAACATTTTGTTTCCTTCCAAGAATTGACATTAGTTGACGTACTGGTAGAAAACATGAGTACAAAAATTTGGACTTTTGAGGATAGGGCGAAGTTGAAACTTGAAAGTCATGAGTCTCTGCACAAGTTGTGGAAATTAACGGCAACCGTGAGGGGTGGTTGTGACAGCGACGCCCGACACATATCACTACTTGCTGTCTGAGTTTTGGCAGCAATAATGCACCACCGTGTGTGGTGTTTCTTGCATTCGGCCGCCGGGAGGACGCGGCGGTGGTGGTGGTGGGGATTTTGGGTGAGATGGAAAGGTATGAAAAGAAGGGGTGTAGTGGGGAGAAATGTTTGATTATAGACATAATGAGTGATGCGTCTTGAAAATATATTGAAAGGCAAAACTTTAAAAATCACTTAGCTCACACCACGTGTCCCTTTTATCTTTGCTTTTGCTCACTTTTCAACACCCTTTCCAATAGTGATCATCATCTCTTCTTTATTCAAATCAAATCCTTCTCTGTTTAATGTAATAATATATATATATATATATATATATATGTATATGTATATGTAATTTATTAAATGGTGATAGCTCAAGGCTTCACTTAGTGACATAATTTCTACGAGAAATTACAAAAATTATATATGTATTAAGCAAACTTGTTTTTTAATTTTTAAAAGAGAATCATTACTCGTTTTTCGATTATCCCAAATGAGACATTATGAAATTCGAACTCGTAATAAATCTGTTTACATATGCGGATATTATTTAAGCAATTTTTTTTTTTTCAATTTAAACCAAACTTTAATATACTTTGGTGTAACAACACCAAAAATATTAATGTTTTTTCTTAAAAATTTCTCTGCACATTTCCGCTTTCTTTTTCTTGTTTTTTAAGAATTTTCAAGAAAAAGTGAAATTGGTATAATACTCGTATTTTTTGTTGGTGTCCTTGTTATATTCGTTGTCAAAAGTTCTTTAAGCCAAAAGTTGAGAGCCAAGTGACATTAATTTGGGATCTAACTTAGTGTTGGAAACATGGAATCAACGTAATAAAAAAGATAAAAGAATACCATATGCTATTTCCGATGTGGGAAAATTATAGGGCCCCGTTATATCTTCTCATTCTTTGGATTCTTTTATACTAGGGGAACTCACTAAATATTGTCCAACATTTGGAATATGAGCTAAGGCCCCTTCTTATTCATCTTTCCATTATAACAAATATAATATTTTTATTATAGTGAGAGTGAGACTCATTACTTATTAGAAAAGTATTGCAAAGGGAAAGTTATAGTGTAAATGTTTAAACAATTTGACTTGTATAAGCTTGGGCCTTGTATTTCCCGTGAAGTAGGGGTAAGTCGAGTATGAACTTGTTTCCCGGTCAAATTATCGCTATAATGAGATGTGAGTATTTTAAACTCTAATCGTGTGATGAGATAAGCAACAATTTTAAACGGGAGAGAAGAATCAAATAACAAGTGTAATATATTTGCTATTATAATTGGATAACTTTGACCGAGTCGGGTTGAAATCTTCCGAAAATTAGAGGGTGCATTATTGAAAATGCCAAGTAGGGTATGATGGGACAATGATTTGATTTTGATAATATGTGTGGACAATGAAATTTTATAACATTGCTTGATTGATCATTTTTGGTGAAAGGGACATGTTATGGCTTTTCTTTAGAGGAGCATCTCATAATTCTTGACTTAGGAGGGAGAGCAATGGATGGAAGATGGTATGGTGACTTTCTAGCCAAAAGTCCCATTCTTTTTCCCTCATCAAGAAAGCGGCTTTTCAATATTTCATAGGTCCTAGGTGTGTACTTAGACCTCCATTCCATCCCGTTTATGGGTTTCGTTTCTTAAAGATAGCACCATATCCAAAGATGTGATCATAATTCCAGCCAAAACCTAGGGTTCATGAGGGGTTCGAATATTCTGCACTTGTCCTGTGATCAAAATCGATTTAGTGAAAACGAGAAGTTGAGTAACAAGTTTAATACACTTAATTATCATATAATATATTGGCTTCATCACTCCCTGATCTAACGTTGTCAGTTTCAGTTGAATATGAGCACTAGGTAGCAATACATAAACCCTGCCTTAAAGTTGAAACATAAAAATTAGTGCGACGGTACACAAAGTAATAATTTTTGTTTCAACTTTAGTGTCATGCCCCGGACCCGCGAATGTCGTCTTCGTGCATTTAGTCTCCATAAGTAGCATGATTATGCAAAATCATCAAATGGGAGCACCTGAAAATTATCTTGAAACTGTTGTTAGTGAAGATTTAGGTCATAAGTTAGTGTTATTTAGGTCCCTATACAAAGGGTTTGGTTGAATAACATTTTTACCAGATAATTTTCAGTTTTCTGAGGTCCCTTTTCGGCCCCTTTTTGGTTTTCAAGAATAGGTTGGTGGGACATGTCACTAATCCAAGACTATTGCTAGAAAAAAAATGTCATTTTTAAAGGGAAAGCACTTAGGAGGGATAGGAGCATTTTAACCTGTTAAAAACTTTATTTAATTTGGTTCTGTTTAGAGCATTGTTGAACAACAAAAAACTAAAGTTAAGGATTATTTTTTTGTTTTGATCCATGGTTGGACAGAATGATGATAAATATGGATTTTGATAAACGTGACAACATTGCTTGCGTTGGATACCATCTATCTTGGAAAAAGTAGGAATATTTTGCTATAAGTTTTGTGCATCACACACATACACACAGACACACATGAGATGATATTCTTTAATCTTTCTACATAAAGAAAGTTATTCTGCATGATGGGTATTCGATGGCTTCTACAAGACTATAACAAAGAATTACCGAACATGCATATTGAGGCCTTAGGTTAGGGGATCATGAGTAGTGGAACACTCTTTCGAGTACACGTAAACACTACATATATATAAACAAAGAGTTACCTAACATGCATATAGTGGCAGATTCAGGATCCCCGTATGAATATATAAGCGTGGTTTCAAAATCATGGGGTCACAAATAGTCGAGTGCCCTTTGGCAAGTTAGAGGATTACCAGCATCCCGTGACTTATACCTTACTAGAAATCCTCAATAGGGTGCCAATTTCATTGACTATCACTCTTTCTGCAGATCTGTGTCTGCACAATCTTATGAAAACCACTCCTCTCTGATCTGGAAAGTGTTTTCGTCCTTTCTTTAATCTCTGTGGAGGAAAGAAATATTCTGTGTGTATCTTCAACGATTAAGTAAGAACACCACGTGTTCGACAGTCCTGTTCCATCCACCAAATGTAGTACTTTTCTTGTTTAAATAATTGATAAATTTTTATTTTTGAAAAGAAAATAAAGGCAAGTGGAGAAGGTGGTACATATCCCATTAGCAGCAGCATTATGGTTCAGTGGACTCCCACCTCACTACCAACATTGGACAGCACTAATTAGTTCATCTCTTTTACTATATAAACATCACTAAATCTTGAAATATCTTACTAAAACATATATTTATGCTATGATTGCTGTGATTGTCACTTGATGCACATACCATCATACGTATCTTTTCTTGGTTTTTGGGGTGGTCATGATTGAGCTATAGTGTAAAAAGAATTAATCTTTGGACCATAGTACGTGATTTTGAAATGTACTAAATATGGGTGTATCTAATGTTGATAGTAGGTAGTATAATGAATTACTGATGTAGTATTCATTAATTGGATTCCCAAAATTGCTGTGTGTTCAACCATAGAGTATATGATTTTGAAATGTGCTAAAAATGGGTATTATATGTGATGGCAGGGGTATGTCCACTCGACGGTTCGACCGAGAGAGAGAGGCCTAATGTCCGGCAGACCCTAGTGACGTCGTACAACAATGTACTGGCGCCTAGGGTAAAATTGTCATTGATGGATACTTCCAACGCGGGGGCGATAGTTGAAAACCCTACGACCAAACACTTCGACTGCACGAGTCATCTCTCCTCGTGGTTCAATCAGTTGAGCATTTTGCTCCAAAGAAACCTCAAGGAGAGGAAACACGAGACCTTCAATTCCCTAAGGGTTTTCCAAGTGATCACGGCCTCGTTACTAGCCGGTTTCATGTGGTGGCACTCGGACTATAGGGATATCCAGGACCGCCTCGGCCTCCTCTTCTTCATCTCCATCTTCTGGGGCGTTTTCCCCTCTTTCAACGCAGTCTTCGCCTTCCCTCAGGAGCGCGCCATCTTCATGAAGGAAAGGGCCTCAGGAATGTACACCTTGTCGTCTTACTTCATGGCCCGGATCACGGGGGACCTACCTATGGAGCTCATACTGCCCACATTGTTCTTGTCCATAACATACTGGATGACGGGGCTAAAACCGGAGATACCCGCTTTTATCCTCACCCTTATCGTCCTCCTCGGCTATGTTCTCGTCTCCCAGGGTCTCGGGCTGGCGCTCGGTGCTCTCATCATGGATGCCAAGCAAGCCTCAACCGTGGTCACCGTCACGATGCTGGCATTCGTCCTGACGGGAGGGTACTACGTCCACAAGGTACCGGTGTTTATGGGGTGGATAAAGTATGTCTCCACCACATTTTACAGCTATAGGCTTCTCATCAATGTCCAATATGGGGAAGGGAAAGCAATCTCCTCCATGCTTGGTTGCTCATCTGGGGGACATGATAGAGCCACCTGCAAATTCATTGATGAAGACATTTGTGGGCAGATTCACCCGGCAATGAGCGTGGGGATTTTGTTGATCATGTTTGTTGGGTACAGAGTGTTGGCTTATATTGCTCTGAGGCGAATTAGAGCCTGATAAGAAGGGTGATTGAATGTCACAGTCCTCAGGTAATGTAAACATCATTATGACAACATGAGATGATTGGATTGACTGATGGAAAAGACCTTCAGAAGAAAATGATGTTTGTTTTTCACTACTAAGGTATGATGAGAAGGCGTTGGATTCGAGCTAACTGTGTTGGGGAATTAGGAGAAGAGTTAGTTTCGATCACTCAAATGTAGAAAAAATGTAAGAGAATGACTACTATTTTATGTTATTGGCCGTTAATTGGCTAGCTTTTGCCAATTGTAATTGAAAATAACAGTCTTTTTAACAATGGAAATTCTTGCATGCATCCGAATGTCTGGATATTGTCACATTTCACTTGCATATGTGTGTGTGTGTGTGTGAGAGAGAGAGAGAGAGAGAGGGAGAGAGAGGCTTCCGCAATTCAAATTAACGAATTCCCCAAATCTCATCGGGTCGAAAAACTGTATATTCACTTTATAAAATATAGTCATACTAGAACCTGGATCGATCCTGCGCAAAATCAAACAAATAACTCAAAATTGAAGCTTTAAGATCTTCGACCTTAGCCTTACTTTTCGTCTCGAATACACCCTTCATTATGATCGCATATAATCTTTCGAGCTGTGGGATACCGTAATCTTTTGAGTGCTCCACAAACAGCGTCTTGATTGACTCGACTTGATTGGAAATCTCTCCATCTGACATGGCAACATCTTGTGGCAGGCATGCAGTGTCACCATCAGAAGCTCCGTGCTGGTTTCCATCAGCCACTGAAGTTTCTGTTTCTTGCTGATTTTCCTCTGCTTCAGCATCTTCAGGTGGCTTTGGGGGATCCATATCGTGATCTGATCCGTTTTCTGCCTCCAAAGCTGGCGGGTTGCATAAAAATTAGTACAAAAGAATATGCAGTTGGGTATTATATGAGGAAATAAATCAATGTGGAGAAGAAAAGGGATAAATATATCGCACAATAAAACTTGATCAGCTCAATAATTTGGCTGGCTCGATGTTCTTGATCCTGATTGCCCAGACTGCCTTTTCTATCTAGAAGCCGTATAGAGTTTACTAAGAAATCTTCTGTAGCCACTTTACCGGGCTATTATAAAAATCTTTTTCTGTTCTTAATGCAGAAGTGACGAGGACCTATAGATTTCTCGTTTTATACATATGATTTCTTTTCATATCAGGGCTCAGATATCTCTGGTTAATTAACTCCAATCTATTGCAGCATTGTGAAAGTGTGTATGTTGGCTTGGACTGTTTCAAGCTGGTTAGATGATATCTGATCGGAATATTGACAAACAACTGTGCAAGCAACTCTATTAGCTATGTTAGACCTGAAAGTAGAGTTCTCTCAAATATATATTTCCAGAATGACAGAGAAACTAAAAGAGCATTTGTCAACAAAAACTAAGACGACCCATACCTAATAAACCTACTTGGATTCTGGATCTCAAGTCAGAGTGGGCAAACAAAAGGCGATGTAGTAGACTAGTCCATATTCTTCAGGGTTTACCAGTAGGGCCCAAGAGAACTTTCATCCATATCTGAAGCAGATGATGGTGAATGAAGTATTTGCCGAGGCTTGATAACACGGTATAAAGGTTGGTCCATATATACAGTATATTGGGATTTCTTGGTTTTTATTGAGGAGATTCATTTCCTTATTCAGTTCTTACTGAAAATTTCATCATTCTTGCAGAACTCTGAACTCTCATCCTTCATCCTACACTTTTTTTTTTTTTTCATTTTCAAAATTCAGAACAGGGTGGCCTAAAGGAAAGGGGAGGATTGCTGCAGTAATAGAGTTTATTGTCATTTCAATTGTCCGTCAAGGTCAAACGTGATCTGACATTTCCAAGCGAAGATACCCCCAACCCTCCCAAAAACAAAAGTGCATTCCTTAGAGAAAAATTAAATCACAGAAACAAGATGAAACCTGATTGTGGGGCATCAGAATTTTTCTTCGGCCTTTTGATTGTTTCATTGCTTTGGTCTAGATTAACCTCAGGTTGGACATTACGAAGACGGGCACTAGCCCTAGTCACAGACATCATTTGGGTGACAGGAGCTTGTGGCAATGCAGCTCCACC
Organism: Lantana camara; assembly: GCA_037501455.1. Classification (NCBI taxonomy): domain Eukaryota; kingdom Viridiplantae; phylum Streptophyta; class Magnoliopsida; order Lamiales; family Verbenaceae; genus Lantana; species Lantana camara. The sequence goes on along the minus strand of CM074855.1, from coordinate 18,036,952 downwards.
ATTATCAACAGGCAAGGAGACCGGACCTCCTTCTTCAGCAATCTTGTCACAGAATGCAACCAATGAAGCATCCATCTGGGATAGCATACCATGCACCTGTAAAAAGTGAAATACTTCGTAATTAATGGAGGGCTTTTGAAGGGTTCAGCTAGAAAAGAAAATCCTGAACTGGTAGAACATACAGCATCACGAAGTTCATAAGCTCTACTGACAATCCTTGCTCCATTGTAATCATCCCCATTATATCTCTACGAACAAAGAGACATAAGTGTCAGAATAATGAGAATCTAAATAAGCATTTGCAGCAGCTATTGTAGTAGCTATCGAAGAGCCTTTTAAAGAGAATAACAAATATTATGCAAATTAATTGAAGAGGGTCATGAGCAAGCCACTTGAATGATGTAATGAGATGCCATCCTAATATAATGTATCTGCTATCACTACAGAAGAAGCTTAAACTTAGTGGCAGCCATAAATTTCAAGTAAATAAATTGCTGAAACTTCTATTAAAAATTTTACTAAAAAGGTAGAGCAAGGAGTAAGAACAATGAAGAACCCAGCACTTCAAAACTATAATATATTACCCCATTATCTCATCATAGAATAATAAACATCTCCTCTTATTAGATATATGGCATTTTGCACCATGCTGGTGCATATACATTTCAATCATGCAGAATGTGCACTTACCTGCTATTTTTCTTTTTTCTTTTTTTTTTTCCAATTCTTTTTATAGGGCATTTTACACCTTAGCTACAATTTTTGTTAAACACGGACCTTGGCATTAGCTACAATGAGATCAAAATCCTCCAGGAATGATTTACATGTGCTATACTTTCCGCTGTCAACACGTTGCAGCAACGTAGCTATGTCCATAGGATTCTGGATTATAGCATGATAGTTTGGTGCATCTTCATCCATTACTGGATAATGGAATGCACTAAACCGCTTATCATAGAGAATTCTGCAGCAGAAAATAAAAGAGAAAAAAAAATCCAGAGATTAATTAGACTAATCATGAAACGGTTACTCCAAAAGCAGAACTTAAAAATACCGAACATATTGATTCTAAAATGTCCGATCTTAGCTAGGGTTGGCAGAGCTATCAATCATTTTCAGAGAGAGAGAGAGAGAGAGAACTTTCATCTTACACTACATTTTCTTTTGTTTGTCCCTTGTTCATATTTATATTTGTTTGGCCTCTCTCCAAGTCTTTTAATGAAGGAGATAAATCTGGTGTACATGAGGGTAGGCAATGGCCCCAATTAACATTTATGTACCATTCTTAATAAAAACACTCAACAATTAGTTAATCCACACAAAACAAAAAGAAATAGTAAAAGCAGATATAGAAAATGGATACCTAAATCTGGAATGCTTTTAATAAATAAAAACCTTTTGGTAAGCATTTGTACTTTCTGGGAACATAGAATGAAACTCAATTTTATTGCGTCTCCCTTATAACCAGTCAATAACTTGATACTGGTTAAATGTCAATATTTCCCATATGCATTGCCAAAAAAACTCATCCATGGAAATATATCTTTCTAATTAGAATGCACTCAGAGTGTGTGCGCAATGCGCACTAGTCAACAAGAATAAAAATTAAAAGTGATTTAAGAAACTATATACATCATTTGATCACAATGGAGATAACACTAGCAAATATAAAATTCGTCAATATATGATTGTTGGGGGATTGGTACAAGAGTCAGTGGCATAGTGCCACTTTCTAACCATAAGCAAATTAAACCAAAAATTTATATCAGAACTGACAAGAATTTGATAAGAAAGAGCAGGAAATAATCAGCTTTCTCACCGATTGCAAATATCTCGCAAACACATGCGCAGTCGGCGAAGAGCATGCCCCTGAGCTTCAGCTTTGGCTCTTAACTCAGAGGCTTTCGGTCCCGTAGCCACTTTTGGAGCTTTGGGAAGTTCAGGAGGCCTAGTTGAATCCTTTAGTAGAGACTCCGATTTAACAGACAATGCCGCTTCTATCAGACGGCCAAAAAACAAAGATCTGTCTTCAGTTGATGGTGAGGTCAACGGCAAACTGTCAATAAAAAAGAAATTATAGCATCCTGTAGCTTAACTAGAACAGCATAAGTAGAAACAGGGAAACATCAGGACCCGAATGAACAACTGAAAAAATATTGATGTCCCCAACCAAATGAATTTCCTTGTTTTCTTGGGTTAAAGAGCAACTGATCTCACACCATTACAAACCAACTTAAATATGAAAAGAAAGAACAAAATTCAACCAAAAGGAATAAAACATCTGAATCTGCATATGCTTTACACTTGATGCACTAACAAATTAAACTTGTAGGAAAATCGTCAAAAGTTCAAGTTGTGGGCATGTAAGTAGGAGACACATACACATTGCGGTCAGAGAATATTGAGGACGGATTATCACATAAATCAGCAAGTGGGGTACAGGATGTGCCCAGTAATAATATGGGCAAGTCAGATGGTAACTCTTCCAACAGAGTCTGCAGTACAGCCTTAAGTTGATCATGCGCCTACAAAGCACAAATGGTTAATTCCATTATTCTCCACGGAAGCACAAGAACGGAATAATTAATTCGCAAAAGCAGAAAAAAGGAATAAGATTAAGTGTACCCAAAACATTTAATGTATAAATTTGATTCAGATAATCACTAAAACACGAAAAACTTGCACTCACACTCTCCCACCAAAGGTGGAATTGTGGCAAATAAAGTATTGATGGCGTAGTTCTCCTGGCTTCACCAAAGACGTGCACGAGTGCCTCCTCAGGTGTTTTAGCACCAGGATCAGAAAGTAAAGATGGCAGTGCTAGAGAGTGAACAGGAAATTTCTCCAGTTCATGCAACACTGCAGGTCCAATATGATCCTATAAAACTAAAGCAGTAAGTATACTTAGTTATCTGTGGACTTCATTATGACTCATAAAAGAAATGTTCAGAATATTTACCAGTCCGACACGATCATCACCATGCAGTAAAAGCCTAGGTCGATAGACAAGAGAGATTGCAGATCCATAAGAAAGCATAGAAAGCTTGGTGACCTCTGAGGAAACTGTTGAGACAGGGAAGATGTCAGATATAATATTCATCGCCTTTTGTAGATGTCTTTGTAGACATGGCAAAACAACCGGTGATAATGGCCTAGAGTTCACGATGGAGCCTCTATGAGCAGCGGGAGTGATTGTGGACATGGCATCTAGAAAGTGATACTTTTCCACCTTCACAGAATTGACATCTATTAAAAACTTGTCATCACTGGTGTAAACTTGAGGATATCTTTCACGAAAAGCTCGTATTGCAGCTTCAGTACATAAAGCCTTTAAATCAGCACCACAATACCCCACACAACTGGCTGCAAGCTCCAACTTTAGCTCCTCTGAAGGAGGCTGCTGCCACTTACGAGTATGTATGTCTAGAATTTCAGCACGTGCTTCACAACCAGGCAATGGAAAGGTGAACTCACGATCAAATCTCCCAGGGCGTCTCAAGGCCCCATCAATGGCATCGACTCTGTTGGTAGCTCCAATCAAGACTACTTGTCCACGAGAATCCAGGCCATCCATTAAGGCAAGTAAAGTAGACACAATTGAATTATGAATTTGCTCTTGTTTGCTAGACCTAACTGGAGCAAGCCCATCAATTTCATCAAAGAAGATTATTGAAGGCTGATTCTTCTGAGCTTCTTCAAATAATAATTTCAACTGCCTCTCTGCCTCACCAACCCACTTGCTCAGTACATCAGCCCCCTTTCGCATATAAAAGCTGACCTTTTGCCCAGCCTTTGAAGCTGCACATGCCAATGCTCTGGCAATCAATGTTTTCCCTGTGCCAGGAGGACCACACAATAAGACTCCCCTAGGTGGGGTAATGTTGTAGCTTGCAAAGAAGTCTGGATACAACAGCGGGAAGAACACCATTTCCTTCAAAGCATCAATATACTCTGACAGACCACCTATATCCTCAAAACTTACAGTGTCATCAATTTGAACAGGCTGAATATCAGCCCCTCCTTTGGAGCTTGGACCAGCAGTTTGAACACCAGAAATCAAATTAGAAAGTGAATCATTTTGTTGACCCCAACCAGAGGCGGCAATATTTAAACCCCATGCAGTTGTACCTTGCATTTCTAGCCCCCCCAGCAGCCAAGGTGCCCCAGATCTGTTGGCACCTCGTCCCCAAGGTATGGGAGGACCTTGATCAAGTTCATCTACTAGAAGGGAATCATCAGAGTCATCAGCTCGTGACATGCGATGGCGTTTATGAACTCGGGGTCCACCTCTCCTCCCTTCCCTACTGACTTTGGTTCCCATCCCTTGATGAAGCACTCTTCGTGGAGATCTTGGCATTTGTTTACTCTGCTCCATAGAGAACCTGCGCACTTCTGCACGATTTCGCAGATCATACCGCCGTCTACCCTCTTGCTCTTCACCCTCTTCATCATCCCCATCTTCCTCTCCATCTTCACCATCATCCTCACCAGCACCATCATCTTCCTCTCCATCATCAGCGTCATTATCCTCCATGTCTTTTGCATTTTCTGGCTCATCATTTGCCCCTTTCTCATCAGATGTACTTTGTTCCTCATCAGATTCCGCACTTAACTCTTCTCTTGAATCCACTCCCGAACGCCGAGGTCGAAGTCCTTCCCGACGAGGTCTTAGCCCTTCACGACGTGGTGTCAAGTCATCTTGGCTTGCACTGTTATTGTTTACTCTGTTCCTAGACCTTCGGTAACTAGGAATCTGAATACAAGTTTCTCACACTTTTAGCCAAACGAAATCACACACAAAAAATAGAAAAAGAGAAAGAAAGAAACCTATTCTATAACAAAAAGAAGCTCAAAAAGTAGTTAAAGGATCGAGTTACACGAGTCTCACCATTAAGTCATTATCCTCCGTTCCTGAACTATCTGTGTATTGTTCAAGATTTATAGGAACCCTCCTCTTCCTAGTAGAGCGCCTAAGATTGGTTGCCACTGACTGCAACAAGTCAATAGTAACACATTACAAATCTTTTTTTGCAATTAAATAACAGAAACCAGGAAATAAACCCCTTCAATTTAAAAAGGCATTGTCCAGTCATAAGAAAGTCAAGGTGCCATGGCGAGATATACAGCAAGAGAGACATCAATATAACAAAACAAACAAGAATCCATGAAAGGCTCAGTTGTACAACAGAAGCAAATAGATAATATTCCATACATTTACTTTTGATGTTCTCTTTTGACGCAGCATCTTTGCTATTTGTGCCGCTGCTGTCCTAGTTTTGGTCTTTTTTCTCTTAGACCGTATGATAGTCGGAGCATAATACATGTATGGGCGGTTATAAAACTTTGGCCTGCTTCTGAGCCTATCACTTGTACGAACTGGCCTTGAATCAGGTCCATCCCCTTCAACTGACCTTTTCGTGTACATTGGAAGAAAACTATTGTCTTCCCATGGGCTAAAAAGAACAGACCTAAGAAAAAATATAACATGTTCTCAAAGCAACACAACAAACAAGATAACTGAAGGCAATGTTCCATATCATAAAGACATATAATTGGACATAGGTGATCAGCATATTGCAATTAGGCCGGATGAACAAAAGCAATTATCCAAGCAACAAGACAATGAGAATTACTATTATGGAAAAGAATATTTTTCTCATGGGAAAACTCATGCAGTATAAACTCCATATCGTTGCGCACTTCCCGATGCTTGTGCCTTTTCTTATCTCAAAAACAGATTCTATGAAAAAACCAAAAAAAAGAATAATCCCACATCAAATTCTGCTCCCAGGAAATTAACCCCATGAAATCAAGGCAAGTACGGTTTAGAAATTGGCTGCATTTTATAATAGACTCACTAGAAATACATAATCTATACTTTCTGGTCCTAAACCAAAATACAATTCAAACCTTCTACCAGTATGAAAAAGATGATTTAAACAGTGCCACAACATCATGTTCTTTGTTTAACATATAAACTTCTTATACCAAACTAACGGTTGCTGCCATTAAGAAATCTGAACATCCAAGTCAACACCATATGGGCACAAAATAAATAAATCACTTCTAATTCACAACCATTCAAGATTAAAAGAAAAATCACTACAACTAACCAATCCTTCCAATTGCATTTGATTCCTCACTCAACAGCAACTTGCATTTACCCCCAATTTCTCTTCTTCTTTGATTCACTCATAGCAAAACCACCTAGTTCAAAAATTAAACAAACAAAATAAGTCTCCAAACTTCCAGGACGGCAAAAAAGCAGTCGAGCTATCAATTCCATGACAAACAATTAACAAAAACATGAACAAGGAACAAAAAACAAAAAAAATCCACAAGTATGGAATACCGCGGCACAAATCGGCACAGAACGAGAAAGCAATACACATTTGCATGCACGCTGCCAACAATGGAAGTCCAGATAAATATCAAACAGCAGCGGGAAAACCAGCAGAATTTTTTTTGGCAAAACAGAAATTATTCATGATTCCGGAGATAATTAGAGCTGAAAAAGCAGAAAGATAAACAGAAATCTAGAAACAAATCAACTACGAATTCCGAAAAACAGACACAAAATTTACCTTTTTGATGACAATTCGAAGTACTGTGAAGAAGAAGAAGAGAGAGAGAGAGGGAGAGAGAGGGAGAGAGAGACTGAAGGAGGGCTGGCGATATATAGAGAGAGAGAGAAACAGAGAGGTTTTTCGTGTTTCAATTCTTCCCTTTCTCATTTAAAATATTATTCGTTTATAGTCCTTAATTGGGCCGGGCCTATACCACTTTAACTGGGCCATATTTTTAGGCCCAAATTTACACTGCACAAAACCTGAGGGAAACGAACCGGAGGCAACCTTCGCTCTATAATCAGAGTTTTCCGGAAGAAGTGAATATCATTTCACTGCTGCAGAGATTGACCTCCATTGAAGGTGGACTACAATACAATCGTTGATCATCATCGTTCTGGGAAGGCGAGAAGAGAGAGTTACGAACCCTAGCTTTGTGGTGGGTTGTCATTGCGGGAATTCAGTGTAAATGGAGAAGCAAGCTTCGGGCTCGCGGGAGCTGCAGTGCGTGGGTAGACTGGAAATCGCGCGGCCGAAGCCGGTGGGGTTTCTGTGCGGGTCCATACCCGTCACGACGGATGAAGCTTTGCATGATTTTAGCGCCGCCGCGCTGGTTCCCTCTCCCGATACGTACGTGAATTTTGGTGTTTATAGAGTTATGGTGGTGGGGAGTTGCATTAGCGTTTGGGTTGCTTCGTGCTTTCAATTACTGCAGCGAGTGGTCTTTCTGTTCGCGTGTCGTTGGAATGGGTTTTCAGACCGTTTAGTTGAACTGGAAGATAGATGATGTGGCTTTTTGTTTCCCTAATTGATGAAGCTTTTGGGATATTTGTGTTACGCTGATTAGGGCAGAAATGTGTTGGCAAAATGATCATCTTCTGTTAGTTAATTTTTGTAGTACTTGATATTTTAGTTGCGTAATTCCTGTGGTGAGGAGTTGATGCCTTATACCTATTTAGCAATTGCAAGCGTATAGTCTTATTGCTTTGACAATGGTTTGTTGGAGTCCTCTTTCTGTAGGTCGGTCGTTTATCTCTGTCTGTCTGTGGGTGTATAACTTTGTATTCTGTGCTGGTAATGTTGATAACTGTAAATAAGGGCTTGGTAACTTGTAATTTTCTCTTTGGTTGGGACTATTTGTGTTAGAAGATGCAAGCTAGTATTGAATCGCTTAGGCTATAGAATTTCTGGTTTGGGAATTAGTTATTTGTTACCTGTTAACATATTTGTCTTGTGGCTCTTGCAATTTATGACTTCACTGATGCAAATGCCTCGAGTATGAGTCATCTCATGTTATTTATTTGAAATTTGGATACTGTAGGGTAAGTGCTCCAAGGTATCGGATGATACCAACAGAGACGGATCTAAATGCACTTCCATTACCCTCAAGTATTCCAGAAAAGGTGCTACCAATTGCTGCAGCACAGTCGAGGGCAAGTGAAGGTATCAATTCTTTCGGACTTCGCGTATCAAGAATCATTTTAGCTTGCACCAATACAAAATACATGGACACATGCCAAAGGTTTTCCTTAAACTAATCCCCTACCCCTCCAAAAAGATTATTCAAAGGTATATGAAAAACCGTCTAAAATTGTTGATTGGTGTCATTCTGCCTGTTGATAAACTGATGATACATTATATCTGGGTCCACTGTTTTCAACGTTATCTGAAAACATTTTTTCTTTGTAATTCTTATGATATAGTTACCCAATAATTAAGATACAAAACTATCTTCTCCATGTCCAGCTCCAGTAGTCTCTGAATGTTTTGGTTCTGCAACGTATAATAGCTGTGTCATCATAGAGGAAAAATGTGTATCTCCTGGTTTTATAATCTCAAATTTCTAATTTCAGTTCCTGGTTTTATAATCTCAAATTTCTGGTTTCAGTTCCTTCCACTTGCCAGTAATAATTATTGCATACATGATAATTTATGGTCAATCCACTAAACCAATTCCTTGTGGAAAGTAATTTTCATCAAATTCTTCTTATTGGAATTCTCAGTATTACCCCAGAATTTCTAATTGCTCAAGTTTCAGTTGACTTAGTTAAAACCTAGCATGCTTTTTCCATGTTTGTGGGCTAATTTGAATGTGATGTGCTGACCTGGATTTTTAGGTTATTTAACTCGGAGAGTGACTGGAAACTATGCTGCAATAATTTGAACTCTGTAGACTGCATTCAATTGTTGCATTTTTTATGGTGCTGGCAGATTCTCAATGGCAAGGTGACCGTACGATGTCAAGCCTTGCAAGAAAAGGAGAAGCACTTGCAGTATCTGGTGTAGCGGACTATGGTGACGAGATTGACGTAATTGCCCCAGCCGATATTCTAAAACAAATATTTAAGATACCATACTCTAAGGCTCGAGTTTCGGTTGCTGTTCACCGTGTCGGACAGACACTTATCCTGAATAGTGGGTAGGATATCTTCGAATATTACGTTTTTTCTGTTCTTTTGAGTATGTCAGTTCTCAAATGTTGTTTGGCAGGCCTGATATTGAAGAGGGAGAAAAACTTATACGAAGACAAAATCGTCAGCCAAAATGCGTAGATCAGTCAATGTTCTTAAACTTTGCCATGCATTCTGTAAGAATGGAGGCTTGTGATTGTCCACCAAGTCACAATGCATCAGATGAGAAGCTTAAGTCTTCTATTTATCCGGACCAGTACATGTCAAGTGAAGGGTCACTTGAATCCACAGATCAGCCAATGCAGGGGCATGCATCCTATAGTCAGTGCGAAGGCATTGTTCAAGGGGAAGGGTATGCTCATCATCAAGACTATCCAGAGGATGAAAACGAAAACCTGTTTTGGCGGAAAAAGAAAAGCAAGAGACATAAAAATCATGAAGCAGTCAAGAAGGTCTCAGAAGTTAAAGAAAAGCCTAGGTGCCAGGTTCAAGAATCCGAGAAATACAGAAAAGTTGGTGATGATGGTTTCTTAAGAGTGTTGTTTTGGCAGTTTCACAATTTTCGTATGCTTTTGGGTAGCGACTTACTCATCTTTAGCAATGAAAGATATGTTGCAGTGAGCTTGCACTTGTGGGATGTCTCAAGGAAGGTGAGACATCAAACAACAAAAGAATCGTCGTTTTCTCTTTCACGCACTTGCTCTCTGTTTATCTCTGTAGGAAGTATTTTCTATCTTTCAATGTATTTATCTGAATTCATTTATAGGTCACCCCAATGACCTGGCTTGAAGCTTGGTTGGACAATTTTATGGCTAGTGTTCCCGAATTGGCAATCTGCTATCATCAGGATGGCGTTGTTCAAGGTTATGAACTTCTGAAGACTGATGATATCTTTCTACTAAAGGGAATATCAGATGATGGAACTCCTGCTTTTCATCCTCATGTCGTCCAACAAAATGGTCTTTCTGTTCTAAGATTCCTTGAGGAGAACTGCAAGCAAGACCCTGGTGCTTACTGGGTACTAGTTTTCATTCAGTGTTGACTCTATACTACTTCTGTTGGTTGAAAGATTTCTCACTTTCATGTGTATTTACTGCAGCTATACAAAAGTGCCGGGGAAGATGTCATCCAACTATTTGATCTTTCTGTCATTCCTAAAAGCCACACTGCCGATAGTTGTCGTGATAGTTCTGTGTCTCTGCCATCTTTGATATACAGAGGGAGAGGTGATTCCATACTCTCCTTGGGGACTTTACTGTACCGTATTGCACACAGACTTTCACTCTCAATGGTATGTTGCAGATTGTTGATTATTGATTTCATGTTCTGCCATCTACATTTGCTAATTATTGTTTTGTTGCAGTCTCCTACTAACAGAGCGAGATGTGCAAGGTTTTTCCAGAAGTGTCTTAATTTCCTGGACGAGCCAGATCATCTAGTATGTTTCCTTTTGAATTAATAACTGAATGAAATTTGTTGTAAATGTGGTGAGATCAGATTAAGTATCAAAAAATCTTATTGGGTGGTTTCGGTGAATAGGTGGTGCGTGCACTCGCTCATGAACAATTTGCTAGGTTCCTCTTGACCTACGATGAAGAGTTGGAGTTGACATCTGCAGTGCATCCATTGGAGTCAGAAGTTACCATTTCTGATGCCGAAGAGGAATCCTTTGAATTTATAAATGGATTATCTGCATATAGCATTCAGGATGTTGTCTATCCACCTGTTACTGCAGTCGAACATCTTGAAATTGCAGGAGATGAGCAAAATCCCAAAGAAGAAAGTTCTGCTGAGATGTCATTTTGCCGGAACATGTCTTCACCTGCAATATCAGAAGTATCAGATGTGGCAGTAGAAAATAGGAATCTGTCGACTGTTTGTGATGATGATTTTGTGGTCTGTAAATTGCCAAAAAACTCAGACGATGTGGTCCAGACTGTTGCCGACCCACTAACCTCAAAGCTAGCTGCAATACATCATGTCTCTCAAGCCATCAAGTCTCTCAGATGGACAAGACAACTGCAGACTGCCAGGCCAGAGCTGAACCTTGAAGGTGAAGTAGAGAATGATCTGCCTTCGCCAGTGGATTTCTCTCTCTGTGCCTGTGGAGACTCTGAGTGCATTGAAGTTTGTGACATAAGGGAGTGGCTTCCTACATCAAAAATAGATGATAAATTATGGAAACTTGTCCTACTGCTTGGAGAATCTTATTTGGCGCTTGGCCAAGCTTACAAGGATGATGGTCAGCTGTATCAAGCGTTAAAGATTGTAGAATTGGCTTGCTTGGTCTATGGCTCAATGCCTCAAGACACGAGATTCATTTCCTCTATGGTTTGTAACTCATTAGCCAAGATGGAAAATAGTGCTGTAAATAAAAATGCTAAGCCTTCTATAGGTGATGATATTTTTACTTTTGATGGATTGTCTTCTAAGTACCTCTTCTGGACCAAGGCTTGGACTCTGGTCGGTGATGTGTTTATTGAGTTCTACTTGATGAAGGGCCAAGAGGTATCAAGACAAAGAGAGGGGAAGGACTACACCAAGGACTTGCGAATGTCATCTGAGGTATTGAAGGAGGTCGAAAGACTGAAGAAGAAAATGGGGGAATTTAATCAAAACTGCAGTTCTTGTTCTTTAATAAATTGCAGCTGCCAGAGTGATAGGGCCAGTAGTGGCAGCAGCGCTAGCAGCAGTGCCAGGGATGCACATTCATCAAATTATGGCAGAAAGCAGGGTAAAAAAGCACATGGGAGAAACAGCTTCTATGCACGCCCATCGGACCACAGTGATCATAATTCTCAGAAGGAATACTTGAAGCAACGCAAGGCCTATTCCCTGAACGGAGCATCTAAGATTTCTGATGCTACACAGGAAATAAACTTCGTAGCTGCAAGCACTGAAACAAGCAGAACTGATGGTTCGAAAGGGACTGATGACACAGGGTTGTCTGAAGATACTCCTTCAGAAACTACTCCAAAGGGAGAAAGTGCTGCAAAAAGTGGAGGTATATTTAAATATTTGAGGAGCTCTGTAACTGGAGATGCAGATTATACACTTTCTGTTGCTCTGAGCTGTTATGAAGAAGCTGAAAAAGCTATGGGTGCACTTCCTGCTAATTCAGCAGAACTACAATCTGTACTTAAAAAGAAAGGATGGGTTTGCAATGAACTGGGACGAAATAGGTTGGAAATGAAAGATTTGGATAATGCTGAAACAGCATTTGCGAAGGCAATTAATGCATTCAGACAAGTAGAGGACCATACCAATGTCATTCTGATAAACTGTAATTTAGGCCATGGGCGACGTGCTTTAGCTGAGGATATGATATCAAAGATAGGAAGTCTCAAGAAGCATGCCATGTTCCAAAATGCATATTTGCAGGCGCTTGAGACTGCAAAACTACAATACAGAGAAGCACTCAGATACTATGGAGCCGCCAAAACAGAACTGTATGTTCTTACTGAGAAGGCAGGTCCTTTATCCTGTAGTTTGAAGAATGAAGTGAACACTCAGTATGCACATACGTATCTGAAACTTGGCATGCTGCTTGCTACAGAAAATACTGTTGCTGAGGTTTATGAAAATGGTGTGCTGGAAGATTGTTGTAGTTCTAGACCTTCTCAAACTCAGATTGGACACAGAAAGCATGAAATATCAGCAAATGAAGCAATCCGGGAGGCTTTGGCTGTTTATGAGTCACTGGGTGAGTTGCGCAGGCAGGAGGCTGCATATGCTTACTATCAACTTGCGTGCTATCAAAGGGACTGCTGCTTAAGGTTTTTGGAATCTGATCAAAACCATAACAATTTGGCCAAAAATGAAAACAGTGTCGCTCAAAAGGTAAAGCAGTATGCTTCCCTGGCAGAGAGGAACTGGCAGAAGTCAATTGATTTCTATGGACCTAGAACACACCCTGTGATGTACCTGACTATTCTTACTGATAGATCAGCTTTGTCGTTTAGCCTCTCAAGCTACCTTCACTCCAATACGGTATATTCTCGGACCTCTTCTCTGTATATCCTTTGGTTTTTTTCATGAATTTAGACCATTATAAACAAGCCGCCATGTTGAATGGACTGCTTTGACGTTGTGTTAAATCATATGGCACCATTTGTTGAATGGCATGTGTTGCATGATTGAGGAAGTGTAACAATTTTTGGGTGTGTTTCCTTACGAGCTTTATCCTTCGCATGCAAATTGACGGAAATTAATCAATTTTTTTTTTATTGTTATTGTTGCTTGAAAACAATTAGAAAGATTATGACAGATTGAATGAAATTATCTATGGCATCCAATTGCTATCCCTACACGCTTGTCTTGGGGCTTTTAACACCAGAAGTGCTATCCATAATGAGTTCAAAAATTTTATCTGTGTACTCGGATCTGCAATTAGCTGCTGCTTGTTAGTGTCGGAAGTCACAAACAAAAGTTTTCTGGTGTATTGAGTGAAATTTTTTCTGACGTCTTATTGATATGCATCCGTATATGTCTTGAGGCTTTTAACACTGTCAATGGTATATATATAAAATTGTTATCCGTTGACTCAGTTCCCGATTTTGCTGTCTGTCTACCAGCTTCTTGAATCAGCCTTAACTCGCCTGCTTGAAGGACGCCATGTATCTGAAAACACATCACTGAAAGATGGGACTCCAGAGGTTTGTACCAAATTTTGGAGTCAGCTTCAAAAGCTCTTGAAGACTATGTTGGCCGCAGCACGATCAACAAAAGCAAACAAGAATCCAGCCAACCCTCCTAGTAAATCGGCCGATGCTAAGAAGCTCTCTGAACTTTACAAGATTTCTTTGAAGTCCTCTGAACTCAGTCGGTTGCATAAAATGCACAGCTTGTGGACAACGTAAATGCACACCTACTAAGTTTCAATCTCGGGCCATTCCGAGTAGGGGAGAATGTTAAGTGATCCGAACTCAACTTTCTCCATCGGTTTCTATGAATTATTGATGGTTTGGTAGAAAGTATGAGTGAAGGTCATTTGTAGGGATCGAAATGGGTCCTCAATGCCTTGTTGAGCTGATGGTTTTGTATAATACAATAGTGTCCTGAAAAACTCTTGCTTGCTGTAAATGAATCATGATAACGATTAAATCCAACACGGTGTTGAACAGTACGCTTTCCTGAATGTAGATATGCTTGCCAGCTTTTGCTATTTGAACGCGGTTTCCTATCAAGTACATTTTGAGTTGGTTAATCAGAATTTTACAGCTATGGGCTGGTCTTGTGTAAGCCAATGGTTACAAAAAAAAATAAAATATTTTACTTATACACAAATCTCAGGTATATTGATAGATAGTTGAGATTATTTTTACGTATACTGATAGACTGAATCACGACAGTTCGGATTAGACGAAAAGAATTTCATGTATATTAATAGATCGTTAAAATTAAGTTAGATGAAATAAATATCGGTAAACAGTTGAGATTATATGAAAAAAATAATGGCAAATAATTGAGAGAGAAAATTAAATTAGGCGAAAAAAATATTGTTAAACAGTTGAGATTATATGAAAAAAATATTGACAAACAATTGATAAGAAAAATATTGGCAAACAGTTGAGATCATCAGAAAGAAAAAAAAATATTTGTTAATGTTCCCTACGTATATCCTCTTGAGTCTCAAATCTCAATGCAATTATTAGAGAAAATTATTTTAGTCGAGAAATTATAAATATTCGTAAGTATAGGGTGTATTTTGTAATTTCTTTAGTTCTTTTTTTATATTTCTTATTCAATTTTTAAATTTTTTTTGAGAGTTTTCTTTTTGTAATTATTATTCAAATTCCACTTCTTTTCTTTTTCAATTATATTCTTCTTGTGTAATAAAGTTAAATCTCAAAATTAATTAATTGGTTAATAATTTCATTATGAGAATTTGAATTTCACTTGATATATGTATTTAAAAGAAAATTAAATCTGATGGATATCCGTAATTATTCCCAATCATTATTAGAAACAAAAGTGATTCATACATAAAATTATACGCAAATCCCGGCTGTAAATGCAGGACCAAGAACGTGTTGACAACGTCAAATACTTCAAAATCCGAGTAGACCACACAACGTAGTTTCAACTTTCAAGAACGCCCCACGAAATTGCGCGATTCATTTTTGTGCTTATTTTATTCACCATTTAAGATTTTTTTAAAAAAAGGAAGAAAATTCAATAATGGATGGGTGGTGGGCGGTGGGCATAGATGATTGATCTAAATTTCCCCTCAAAAAGAGCAAAAACAACACACCTCTTCTCCAAGGCGAAACTTCAGCACCACAAACCCGCCAAATTCCGTTGACCAAACATCCAAATATTAGTTAATCTCTCCCCAAAAACATCACAAACACAACACCCTCTCATGATAATAATGGACAAACACAAACAACAACCCTGAATTCTCTCTCTTTGATTTGATTTTCCCCAGCTCAAGATTCAAGAACCACAAGAACGACCCGACACGACGCGAAAACGATGACGAAACAATCCACGGGATCGACCTCAAGGGCGACGACAACCATCCTCCCGTATCAGACGCCGAGGCTGAGGGATCACTACAACCTCGGCAAGAAACTAGGCCAGGGGCAATTCGGCACGACCTATCACTGTGTGGAGAAGGCGACCGGCATTGCGTACGCGTGCAAATCGATCCCAAAACGGAAGCTCTTGTGCAAGGAGGATTGCGACGATGTGTGGAGGGAGATTCAGATAATGCATCATTTGTCTGAGCATTCGAGCGTGGTGAGGATCAAAGGGACGTACGAGGATCACCTGTTTGTGCATTTGGTGATGGAGTTGTGCCGTGGAGGAGAACTTTTCGACCGGATTGTGCAGAAAGGGCATTACAGTGAGAAGAAAGCTGCTCAGTTGATGAAGACCATTGTTGGTGTTGTGGAGGCCTGTCATTCTCTAGGGGTGATGCATAGGGATCTCAAGCCGGAGAATTTTCTGTTTGATTCGCCCGATGAGGACGCCATACTGAAGGCTACTGATTTTGGATTGTCTGTTTTTTATAAGCCAGGTATGTTGGTTTGATCTGATAGATCCATCAAGATTGTTGTTTGGGGTGATTAATGTTGTTTGATCTGGCATTTGTTGTTTGTATTGGTGTTGGTTTGGGAAATTCAGAGATGGGATTTGCTTCTTTTTCTTCTCCTGATTTGATCTCTGATCACTGATCAGTGAATGATCATTATATACCAAATAACATGCAAACTTAATATATTTATGATGATTATTTCAGGGCAATATCTTTCCGATGTCGTTGGAAGTCCTTACTACGTCGCGCCTGAGGTGCTGCACAAGTACTACGGACCTGAAATCGACGTGTGGAGTGCCGGTGTTATCTTGTACATATTACTGTGTGGTGTTCCACCTTTCTGGGCAGGTATACTATGTTTTAAGTTTCATCATTCTGCGTGTTTCATACATATATTGGACTTATAGTCTAATTCATTCATCTCTTTACTAAGTTTCTCATAACTTGCAGAAACTGATAATGGGATCTTCAAACAAATCTTGAAAGGCAAGATTGATCTTGAATCTGAACCGTGGCCACAAATTTCAGAAAGCGCAAAAGACCTCGTAAGAAAGATGCTCGAACGAGACCCCAGAAGCCGAATCACTGCTCATCAAGTCCTATGTGAGTAGTAGTATATTCATTAACTTCGTCAAATTCTGTCAACTTCACATTTCCATGATTCGATAGAAAAAAAAAATAAAAAATTGGGTCTTTAAATTTAGGCCATCCTTGGATTGTGGACGACAAGGTTGCACCAGACGAGCCTTTGGGAAACGCAGTATTATCGCGCCTAAAGCAATTCTCTGCCATGAACAAACTCAAGAAAATGGCTCTGCGTGTAAGTTCCTTAGCTATACATTTGTTGCATTGAATTAACCAAAAAATATAATAAAATTAGACAAATATAGAATTTAGCTGTCACAAATTCATTACAATAAAGCACGCTGCACACCCGTCGTGCTTAAGTTGGCCAAATCTATGTTGTATGCAGGTTATAGCAGAAAGACTTTCTGAAGAAGAGATCGGTGGATTGAGGCAGTTGTTCAGAATGTTGGATACGGACAACAGCGGGACAATAACGTTTGAGGAACTCAAACAAGGTTTAAGAAGAGTAGGCTCTGAGCTAACGGAATCTGATATCAAGCAACTAATGGAAGCGGTACATATTTGACTTTGTCTTGTTTTATGGATAATTACAATGACACACACTGAGGTTTGGGCTAATTACACAAACTTCCCCTAAGGTTTGAGAAATTACAAAAACTTTCCTCGACATGCTCTAAGATTTTTGGCAACATACATTCTATTATGTCATTAATTTAAATTCAAATATTGATAAAAAATTGTCAACGATTAATAGGGTTTTTGTAAAAAATCAGATATGAAACCATTAAAATTCAATAGTTCATTGATCTAGATGGACATTTCTCAAACCTAAGGGGGAGTTTGTGTAATTTGGTCAAACCTCAGGGTATATCACTATAGTGATCGTTTTATGACAAGACAACAAGATCGAATCCTAGGATCAAACTTAACTTTGCGATAATTGCTTTCTTGAACAGGCTGACATAGACAACAATGGGACCATAGACTATGGTGAGTTCCTAGCTGCAACTTTACACAGGAACAAGATGGAGAGAGAGGAGAACCTTCTCGCTGCATTTTCGTTCTTCGACAAGGACGGAAGTGGTTACATCACTGTTGATGAGCTTCAACAGGCTTGCAAAGACTTTGGATTAGGAGATGTTCATCTTGAAGACATCATCAAAGAAATCGACACTGACAATGTAAGTTTCCTCAAATTACAAAAACCTCCCCTCTACTTACTGAATATACCCCCTTTATGCTAATTAACAGAAGGGCTTTTCTCTTTGTATTTGTAAGGCCGAAATTTAACCAATAATGGTAGTTTAATATACCATAAATTGATAATTTTCAATTCTTAAAAATATATAAATAGTTTTATTTATTTATTATATATCTTTTTATCACAGGATGGGCGTATTGATTATGGAGAATTTGCTACAATGATGAGGATGGGAAATCCTGGTGTTGGCTCAAGAACAATGAGAGGCAATTTGAACTTTAACTTGGCAGATGCTCTCCAAGGTAAATCCACGGAAGAGAAAAATGGAGAAAATCATTAATTTTGTGTATTTTTTGTAATATAATCTTCCCTTTTTTGGTTCTTTCTTTTTTATTTTTTCTTAAATTATAATTTAATATACCTGTAATGAAAAAAATTATTGTATACATCTGATGTGAGTTCGTAGTATGCTCATTAATGTATGTTATGAAGTTTCAATAGTTTGAAATAGAAATTGGCAATTCCTTCTCATATGTGCAAATATAAATTTTTTATCCAACTAATACCAAAATATTTATTTTTTTCTGATGTCTTTTAATTTTTAATGTTGTGGTTTGTTTTGATCTATGAATTATGATTTGTGGATACTTTTAAAAATATTATTTCACCATGTCGTGTTGTGTCGGATATAGTGCCTGATATTCCTCACATGAGAAATTTAAAAAAATTCTGTATTACCGTATTTATATCGTTTTGTGTCAATGTCACCGTATCCGTATGAGTATTTCAATAGTAAATGAAGTAAATGGAATCGGAAAAGTGGAGATTTTCTTTTGTCCTTGTTCTATTCTTAATTGAAAAATCAAATTATTAATATGTATTTATACCAAAATTTTAGTCCAAAACACTCGCTCTCCGTTATGTTAATTTGATTGAGTCAGATTCAAAATATAATGATTCTATTTACACAATTGATCGAGTGTGAATTTCAGGAAACAAAACGCATGCAATTGAGAAAGATTCTAACCTAGATTCGATTAGGTCGAGTTTGTTCAATAACATTTGTAAGTGTATTACACTTATTATTTGATTTGTTATTTTTTTTAAAATTTTTATCCTAATTACATGATAAATGTAAAACAATTCTTTTTTTTTCTTTATACTAATTTGAACGAAGTAAGTTTGAGGCTAGAATTACCCCGCAATTGATGGATTGTATCCATAACTACGTAGAAAATTCTAATCTAAACTTGGTTCGTCCAAACCTAACTAATCAAATGAAAAGTGTATTATATTTGTCATTTAATTAATTATTTTTTCTAAATTTTTCACCAACTACACGACAAGTATAAAAAACTCACCCCAAACTCACCCCCTCATTACATAGTTTTTACCAGATCAGACTCGACCTAGAATTACCCTAATTATGTTACCTAATAAGGCTAGTTTAAGAAACATGCTACAAATAACTCCTACAATTATAATATAATCCTTAAAGACCATTAATACAAACTTGTTATCATCGTTTCGTTTCTCATAACATTAGTACCGAAAACAATTTAATAAAATCTATTAATTGAGTCTTGGTAGAATTTTAAAAAAAAAAAAATCCAATTAATTTCAAAGTAACAAGGGTAAAAAGGTAATTTCGTCTACAACATCGGATAGGATAACGAGACATCCCAAGACCTCTGCAACTCCAAACGCCAAAAAGAACTCCAGAAAACATTCAGAGGGAACGCTCAAATTCTTGAAATCAACTCAACAATGGCAGCTGCCCTTTCTCTCTGTTCTTCTCTCACACCAAAACTCTCTCAAAATCAAACTCCCATTTCGATTTCTCAGTCAAGATCCAATCTTTCTTTCCTCTCCCACTCTCTCTCTTCCCTTTCGCTCACTTCCCGCAAGCTGCCCGCATTATCTTTCACCGCAAAATCAACCGATACGGAGTCTGTTGTTGCTTTGAGCGAGCCCGAAACTGCGATTCCAGTAGCTGAAAGTGAGCCCGCTTCTGAAACGGCTGAGCCCAAACGCGAGGAAGTATTTGCGGTTGTCATGGTGAGTACTGTGTGTGTGTGTGTGTGTTTTCTTGCGATTGTTTTTTATTGCGAATAATTAGACGTGTGGAATTGGCATTGATGAAGAATGTGTTTCATTTCCAAAGATTTCAACTTTGCTTGGTACCAGACGCTAGGTTTAACGGGGACTCAATTTCTTTCTTCTTTGAAGAAATGTGTCATGGACCTGGATCAATTGCAAGGCTCTCTCTCCTATCAGGCTAGGTTTTTGGGATGAGTTCTCCTGTTTGGTTTATAACAGAATGTTGTTGAAGAAATATAGTAATGGTTAAATGGATTGAATTTCTCACGGAAGTGGTGGAATTTGTTTGATATGATGTGAAATTGGGAAAGTTCTTCTGCACGCAGTTCTGAATCCAACAACTTATAGTTAAGCTGCTTTGAATTTCTCTTAGTTTGGATTATCTGAACTATGGACAATTGTTTTAGTTCTGTGGTTCTTGCTTGTCTCTATTGTTGAAGGTTCCCGTATTCTTTAATCATGATATTGCTTGTAAATCATATAGTTGGTCTGGTTGTGTTTAAAGCTATGGTGGAAGTTTGAGTAAAGAAGATGATTTAAGATTTCGCTCTTCTGTTTTTACCTTTCTTCAGATTTTTCTTGTCTCTATTGTCGAAGGTTCTCTGTTATATTGCTTGTAATCATATAGTTGGTCTGGTTGTGTTTAAAGCTATGGTGGAAGTTTGAGTAAAGAAGATGATTTAAGATTTCGCTCTTTTGTTTTTACCTTTCTTCAGATTGGATCAAGGCAATACATTGTGTTCCCCGGACGATATATCTACACGCAGAGGCTTAAGGGTGCAAATGTAAATGACAAGGTTAGTTATTGGCTCTTTATGATCAATTCAATATAATGGTGTCGATTTTGTCCTCAATGTGCAATTTATTCTTTACCTTATCTTAATCTTAGTTTTTCCTCAAGAGACTATTTAAATTTTCAAATATAATCTTTTACAGGTTACCCTGAACAAGGTGTTGCTAGTGGGAACAAAAACGAGCACATACCTTGGAAGTCCCATTGTGACGAATGCTAGAGTCGAGGCTGTTGTTGAAGAGCAAGTATGGTTCTGTTGTATAATACTTTCTTTCTTGTATGTAGTTACACTTTGCTGCATCGATTCATGGGTATGCTTTTCCTTGTAGACAATGGATAAGAAGGTCATTGTCTTCAAATACAAAGCCAAGAAAAACTACAGAAGAAAAATCGGACACAGACAGGTATTTTTGTTTAGAGATTATTACATTGGCATACTCTGAATTTGGACTAGTTAAACAAACTTCCTCTGAGATTTGAGAGATTTCAAAAACTTCCTCTGTGATTTGCCTAATGCATGCTATTATAGTCATAAACTTAAACTCAAGTATGGATTAGTGAAGTTTGAATGGAGATATAGGGTATTCTATAAACATAATGATGATATCATCAAAGTTCATAAATCCGGATGTGATGTAAATTCTTTGATAGGGGAGGTTTTTGCAATTTCTCAAACATCATGCGAAGTTTGTGTAAAATTAGGCCAAACCTCAGGTTATTTCAGTGTAATTTTCACTACAGTTTATAGTTTGCTAGCTTACTTGAGCATATGTTAAAGGACAAACAGAGATGCAACACACTTTATTTGTGTTAACTTTGAAGCTAAAAGCAGAAAATGACACTTCTTCTAGAGTTTGCATAAGAAAAACATGAATTCTTTACACGCGTGTTTAGTAGGTAGTTATATGATTCATATCGCTGTTTTGTGTTTCTTGTCGTTGCAGCCTATCACAAGGATAAGAATAACAAGCATCACGGGATACGAAAACCAACCCGCTGTCACCCTTCCTTGAGAGCAAATTCAGATTAGCTTCTCTGTCGATTTGAATATATGTTTATCCAGGTTTTTTATTACATGAAGAAGATTTATGTGAAGAATATACAGTATGTGAAGCCTTGTTGATTTTGATATTTGATGCTAAACGAATATTCGAATTTTGAGTGTAGAAATCCATTTCCAGGGAGGGCTTTATAATCAACATCTGATTCTGATATTCTGTTTTCACCGTGTGTTTGGTTGTAATTTCTGAGCTTGTCTCATTTTAACCTGCACCTATTTGACAGTGGAGTATACGGCTGTGCAACTAAAAACTACATATTTTTGAAGAACAAAACACATAACGATAATTGTTGGTCTGGGATTACTAATATAGTCATATGGAGTATATACCCCAATCCAAATTCTATGCACATTAATATCCGTAAGGAGTAGTAAACACTATAATGTATTAGGGTCTGCAGCTGATATTTGATGAACATCTCTACAATAGTGTAATGTTGCTTAATTTAGAAAGATGTCAGTATCAATTCATAATTCCTGTCATGTACAGTATCCTGAAAGAGTGAAATACTCAGCTTCTGCTCTTCTTTTAGTCCCAAATAATCACCTCATGCATGCGCCATTTCGGAATAGCTCATTCATATATACGCTTCCTCTTCAAAAGGGTCGGAAGTAATAAAAGAGAGCCAATAAAGAAAAGTACAGTCAAGGTTTTGAAATCGTAGAGATCTTTCACCGACTTTAGATCACCAAGAGCAAGTCCAGCCTGAACAATAGAAAAATACACGTTAAAACACTAGAAATGTCTATAGAGCCAACCATTTTAGAAATATCCTTGTTCAATCATATATCTATTGAACCAACCATTTTAGCAACAAGAACATGTCTCAGAAAATTGATGTATGATTATGAGAAGCAATTATGTTATTAGTTTAGTGTACCTTAAGCATCTGTGGCTATTTCTCACTCATGTGGTTGAATATTATAACGTGGAGAATTTACATCGACAATTTTACATTGTAATATATATGGAAATCAGTATACTTTAACATCAGTCAGTCAATGTTCATGTCACCAGTCAATTACATTTCAGTTAGCAATATTATGAAAGTGAAATACAAACCAAAGTCAACTGCTCTAGTATCACTCAGCTAGATGTCAACTATATTAGCAGCATTTTTCGACTAGCACTAGGAAACCAGAGTGACTAATGGAGCATTCTTGCGTGCAAGTAAGCCATCAAAAAGAAGAAAGAGATGCATATAGAAGCCATGGAAAAACAAGGCATAAACTTACCCGGACAGTAATACAAGAGGCTGGAATGATACCAACAAGAGTGGCCAGAAAGAAAATATGAAATGGAATATCCACAATTGGTGAAGCCAAATTGATAAAAAGGTTTGGCAGCGTCGGTGTAACTCTCAAAAAGAGCATGTAATTCAGCAATTTCTCCCTCCTCTTCGCTATCTGAAATCAATAAAGTTCAAACATTACTAAGTTTCCCAAGGAAAGAATTCACGAAACGAATGAATACATCTACCAATCTAAATCCAGCAACTTTAAACAATATATTAAATATTTAAATGCAAGAAAAACATAAGAGATCACCAAATACAGTACCTCTGCCTGAAAATATCTCAACTTCTCAGGCCACAACCAATTAACAATGGGTCTACCGATCAATTTAGACAGAAAATAGCAAGATGATGCACCAGCAGTTGCATTAAAGACAACCAACACAACACCTCGGATGACTCCAAAAAGAGCTCCAGCTAGCAAGGACATGAAAATTGTCCCAGGTATCATAAATGTCTGCATGAATATGTATGTTGAAGAGTAACCCAGAATAAACTTTGCTGGGTAAACACGAGCATAGCTTGCAAGATGATCTCTGTAGCATAAAGAGAAAAGCGTCACCCACATACAATTGCACAACATGTCAAGCAATCAATTTGTGCTAAAATTCAACCACACACATCAAATACCCAAATCACCAGCAGATATCTCATATACTCAATTAAAAATTTATAATTAAATTTAGAAAATTTCTTACTTGAGCAAGCGAAGATCGGCGAGATTGCGAGGCAGCTTGAGCATCTCGTACTCCGCCGCAGGCATGGTGAGGTAGATGCAGAGCAATCCGGTGGAAAACACCAGAAACACACCCATCGCCGCCGCGAATTCCCACCGAGAGAGCGGAAATTTCTCGGCCTTGTGTTTCTTCCCCGTCGGAGATTCCGCATTCTTCTCCTCGTCCTTATCCAACACTCTACCACCATCCGTTTCCACCACCAGGCTCCGCGGCGCCGCCATGGAAAGAGGCTGCAACAAATCGTCGGGAAGCGATGAACAGCGCAGAATTTTAACCTTCATTATATTGAAACCGAATTGAGAAAGCAATTGTTCTGAGCTCGGCTCATAGCTGCTGCTCCACCTATCAAGCAAAATCCACCAACACAAAATACTCGAAATCTACGAGGGAATTAGGGATTTCGCTCACCCGATTGAAAAAGGCGGAGAATTTCACCAAATCGTGATATCGGATTGGTGGGTATGTACATGTACATAAACAAGAAATCAAGCATCAAAAACCCTAGAAATGGAAAACAATTGTATAAATTCTGTATGTATCTGTGTCTCTCTCTATGTTAGTGGGGAGAGAGAGAGAGAGAGAGGAGTCGGGTATGAATGCTGGGGAAGTTTAGAGCAATTAATTTGTTTGAAATTTTGAACGCAAACGCGGTTTTAGGGGAAATTATATTGGGTATTAGGTTTTGTTGTCCAATTAATTACAATTTGACTGCTAATCTAGCACTAATTAGGAGGCTGTTTGCTTTATACTTTTTAGCCCTAATGGCTGCCCAACCCCGGAAGGAGACGGTTGGGATAATGTAAATCAGATATTTAACGGTCCATTAAAGAGAAGATGTGATTCCCATAATCTATAAGAAATTCACTCTCAAAACTCATATTGGGCTCAATTTAGACACATTGATTTACTTTAAAAGTTTTGATTTTATATTGACGTCGACAATGATTGGTTTAAGTGGTGAAGAGTTCTTTCACTAGGTCAGTGATTCTGAATTCAAATAAGAGTGTATTCCTCGAAAAACAAAAGATTTTATACTGGCTAAACTTGAAACTTCTAGCTCAAATCCAATTCTATTATGACGACAATATTATACATATTATTTGGGGGATTTTATGAAAATGGAGTTTTTTTTTTTCGTGTATTTTAAATATGGTTTACTTTTAAAAAATATTTTAATTTTAATATAAACTGCTTTTCGAGAAAACGGCTTCATTATAAATTTTTCTTTTTTCAAAATTTTAATGAAACTATTTTTTATAAAAGCGATTTTATTAAAAACACCACAATCACTTAGTTAATGCCACATGACCTTCTCTTCACCAAACTATAATATTTGATGGAGGCACGTTCTTGGTAGGTGGTTTCATTAGAAATTTTGAATCCAACACCTTGTAAGATCATTGATTATGAATCTGAGTTAAGATTTTTGATTTTTTTTTCTATTGAATTATTAATATTTTTTGGTTTTATAAGTTGAATTTATATTTGTAGGGTTTTTGTTGATTTTGGTGATTTTTTTTTTTTTTTTAAATCGGTTAGAAACTTATTTTATGAATTTGTGATATATATTTTTTTGGAGTTGTGTTAATTTTGGTTTAGATTTTTTTTTTTTAGGTTTGTGTTAATTTTGATTTAGAAAAAGATCATCAGCTTGTTAATTTTGGTTTACAAACTTGTTATTTTTTATTATTATTATTTTTTACCCTTTTAAGCCCTTTTTTTATGAAAATTAAGCCCCTTATTTTCAATTTGATTTTATTTCAAATTCATAATAAATGTATTTAACATGTTTAGATAAATAAATATTACACAAATTTTGCATTATTAACCTCTAATTTTTCTTCTTTTGCATTACAAGTTTTTTGCATTATTACTGGGTCCAATCTAGATAACTATTTTCTATAGTTTTGGTGATAAATTTTGATGAGGATATTGTGGTACAGGCTATTATGAAACTATGGTTTTCACTTTTCAAATATTATGCAACAATGAGATATTTAAGGAGGAGATAACTATTGAAATGAGAAAACAATGGGATGACAAGTGACATTACTTCAATAGTTCAGTGGAGGTTGAATTTTTAATAAAGCCGCTTTCCCCAAAAGGGGTCATTAAATATCCATAAAAAAATAATAATAGTGAAGTCACGTTCCCCTCATTAAAAATCTTAAAAAATGAAAATAAAAAAATTCAGGCTTTGAGGACGCAGATTTTACTAGAATACCGTGATCATTTTTGTTTGTATGCTTTGCTTGATCGTTAGATCATGTCCGATGCTTCTTTCGCTTGGACTCTAGGTTGGTTTATAAAGGAGGAGGGTCCTCGATTCCTCGTTAATAACTCCACAGTCTTGTTGATTGGTTTTTATTTTAAAAAAAATATACTACAAAAATACATAATAAAAAAGACACTAAAATTAGAAAATTCCCTACTATTTGATTGATCACATATTAAAATTTTGACCAATCAAACACTCGTTACTCGTTACATTAGTTTGATTGAATTAAGTTCAATCACTTCAAACTAAAATCACTTTGAATTTTTTATTTCCATTATGTATTCTTGAACTCTGATAGTGTCTCGTGTGTTTGGGCACATTTCTGTGTGATATTCAATATTCCTTTACCGAATACGAGGTCGGTTCATCTGATGGTTATGGCTTGGGTTAATTCTTCTCCCTATAGTGCTAAAAAACACATCCGAATCATTATTCCGATCCTGATCTTGTGGTATACGTGGTTGGAGAGAAATAACTCTAAACACAATGGAGATAAGTTTAATAAATTCAAGATTATCAGACGTGTTACTAATCATATATTTAATTTCTGCAGGGTGAAGCGTTTGGAGTACCAGTGGTGGAAGGGTGACTTATTGGTGGCTACTAAGTTGGGTATTAAGGTCAAGAAACCCCCGGACAGGATCCCGCGCATAGTGTTTTGGAGGAAGCCGCCAACTCAGTGCTTAAAATCAACACAGATGGTTCATCCAGAGGAAACCCGGGGCCATCCGGAATTGGTGGTGTCTTACGGAATAATCAGGGTCATGTTCTGGATGCGTTTAGTATAGGCATTGGCGTGACGACGAATAACATTGCCGAATTGATGGCTTTGGTTGAGGGTGTACGCAGGGCGGCTGTTCTAGACTACCAGAATTTATGGCTGGAAATGGATTCTAAGATTATTATAGATATCCTAGATAGGGGTCGCTATGGAGATTTGGGTGTTCAACAACTGATTGATCAATTTAAACAACATGTCACAGGAAAACAGATCCGCTTGTCTCATGTTTTTCGCGAAGGCAACACCGCAGCGGATCTTCTTGCGAATAAAGGATCCCTCACCCAACAAGATTGGTCCTTTGATCAGAATGATTTATTCCCTGAGCTTCGTGCCATCATCAATCTGGATAAATGGGAGCTTCCTTACTTTTGACACTGATATTTTTTGCTTGCCCTAAGGATAAGATGTCTGATGGTTTTTTGATTTGGGTCTTGCTTAATTCTTGTGACTGGTTTAATGCTCTGTTTCTCCTTGATCAGGAAAATCATCTGCAGGACTGTCGCGATGCGTGGGTGAACAGAATCAGCTGGAATATAGTGCAGGATATTGGTGTCTTTATTAACCACTTTCTGGAAGCTAAAACCTTGGAGCAGGATTCCGGAAATGTACATCTTGGTTAGTGTAGTGCTTTTAATATTTTATATATTAAGTTTATGGATGTTGTAATATTATGCTGGTTTGACTCTCCTTTTGGTGATTACTTGATGGAGATAACACTTGTTGTTGGCAAATCATCGAGATTGCTTTGCTGCTCTTTGCAGGAGGTTCGAGACAGTTGCTGTATCCTGGGTTCGAGAAGTCACCGTTGGAGGTCATTATGGAACAAAGATTTTGACGGTTTTCTTGTACATTTTGCCCGATAGCAACCGGAAGATGGAGAGCTTACTCTCCACTATATTAGAGAGAGCCCTGAGGACGCCGTCAACATTAATGAGTTCACCCTTTGCAAGACAGGAACCACTCCGGAGACAGTCATGATAGCCTGGGATCTTGGGCGCCTTTTTGTTGGGAATAGTGTCCTGAAAATTCAATTTGTTGAATTAATTAAACTGAATTTACAGCAAGTTGTGAGTATTTCACATATTGATAATTAATGGCGTGTGATGGTATTCTTATATGAAATGTGTTTCATAGGAAAAGACTTTGAATACTGAAATCACGTGTCATTAAAGTTCTAATCGGTAAGATAAGAATATGTTCTTATCATGACTATAACGTGGTTATATAAGATGATTAGTCTTTCGTCACAGGGAATGGTGATTCCGATTATAACACGTTGATGATTTTCAATAGGATTGGAAACATCAAACTGGACTACTGAGATTATTCATTTTATACTGCTATCTAAAATGAATAAAATCTCAGGAAGCATTGTGCTCTTAATCCTAACAATATTTCGGCTTTAGGAGTATAGTGTTAGTCACTGTAATATACTCGAAGTGAGGTCTCGACAACGGTGGCCAAAATACTTTGTACGTTCGGTGACAACATGAAATGTGCTAAAGAGTTATTTTGATCGAGGAATCTGTGGCCTTGCTGGAAGGTAAAAGATATCCCTGAAATAGATTTGCAAAAGTTCGAATTAAGACTTTGGCCAAAGCACTTCGCGTGGTACGTCACCGAAGTTGTATGTTGAATGTGTTTCACATACAGAGAATTTGAACTTAAGACGAATCAATAAATTTCAAATTAGAGATGAAAAAATAAATGATAGTAGTTGCAATTTATTTTTCATGGATATCTAAACGGAGGAGTGAAATGCGAAATTATTCTAGATCGAGAAATTAGTGAATAATTTAATTAATTTTAGAGTGCAACAATATTTATTTAGTGGAATTAAATATTGTTAAACGGTAATTAATTATTGTCATGAGATGATAATATATTAATCCGTTTGGAGCTAAAATTAATTAGTCCTGCAGGTCCTCCTGCAAGCCCCAATTGAAAACCCCAAGAGAAAATATTAAAAGGAGAAAGAGAAATAAATTTTTAAAGTGTTTGAAAATAGCCAAGGGATTTATTTTAAGAAAATAAATCAAGTTCCAAAGAGTTGGAAATGCCCGAAATTTTATTTTGGAGAAAAATAAAATTTTCATCAAAAAAAAAAAATCACGTGGCAGCTGCCAAGTGGCACTGACTGGACACCGCGTAGCGTGACACGTGGACGTCTGAGATCGCGCCACGTCAACGTAAAACAACAGTCCAGATTGGATATGGACCGGGTCGGACAACGGGTCATCGGGTCGGGTCAATGGATAGGGCCGGGCCGACCCGAACACGTGGCAGAATCAGGCTCGACCACGTGTCGAACCGGACCGAACCGGGTTCGGTCGGACCGGTTCAAGGCCAGGAACCCTAGACCCCTCGTGTGAGGGCGCGTCATGTGGCATACCGGCGCGTGCTCGGTGGCGTTGGATTCGTAGCGACGAGGCCTTGAACGTAGTCATCTCGATTTTTGTGTCCAAGTTGCACACACAAGTGGGGTGTGAAATTACCATTTTACTCTCGGTTTTTCCCCTATAAATAGGGGTCTTGGCCCTTCATTTTTCATATACAACTTTGAGAGAGGTTTTGGCTAAGCTCTCGGCTTTGAAACCATATCCCTTTTCTCCTAGTTAATTTAGATTTATTTTGGAATTAATTTTAATTAGGTGTTTATATAAAACGCCTAATTTTGGGAGATTAAACCCTGAAAAGGGTATTCTAGTTTAAAGCTTATTTTCTCTGAGTATTTAGAGAAATACTTTCGGAGCCCACACTCCGAGGGTTTCTCTGGGGTTATTGCAGGGAAGCTCTGTCGGTTTCACGAGGAGATCGGGTATCGGGTTCTCGGGAGGTGAATTCGGGAGCTTGAAAAATGCCATTAGATAGCCATGCATATTTGGAGTACGGTAATATTTTATAGTTATATTATTTTAAGCATGATAAATTATATGCTCTTAAGTGTTAATTGCATGTTAGATATTTATCTGCTTAAGTGATTTTAAAATTTATTATCAATTGCATGTATATATAATATACTTGAGTAGATCCGGCTAGTCTTCCGCTATTATATTGAAATATTTTAGAAATATTTTAATACTTGTATTATAAACAAAATTTTAAAATGTGGTCTCGGACCGCTACTGTTCTGGGCCTACGTCCTAGCAACTGGTATCAGAGCCGTGCTCTAGATATATACATGCATTGATATGATGCATGTGATGCATAATTTTAAATCTGCTACTGTGCACGTAAATTCTGTCAAAGGAGACTGGTTTTTAAGTGGGACCGTTGTGAGCCCTCCAGTGTTTCCTGGGAATTTACGTGGAATGGTATTTTTTGAGAAACAATTTAATTATTTTTCCTGAGGAATTACCGAATCAGTAAATATGATTTAAATTATGAGATAATTTATTTATAACATGTTTACATTATGCCATTTATTTTAAGCATGATAATTATGTGATAATTATATAAAAGCATGCTTAATTATTTTGTTTATGGCATGATCATGATAATATGAGATATTATGCTATTTTCAATTATGCATATTTTATTTAATGTGACTAGATAAATAATATTTAATAGAGATTAGACGCAATGCATAATTGGACTAATATTTTTCGGCCTAATTAATAAGTAGTTATTAAATTGCCTTAAAATATTATTATTGGGACTTTAAATGTGATTTAATAATCCTAGTGGGAGCGTATTAATTAGATTAATCACTTCCAACAATATGACGCCAAAAAGTGATTATAAGATAATCCACACCTTTTAAAAATTCAAGTGGGAGCGAGATGAAAAGAGTTGGATTCTCACGGCCTCCATTACCGGTCTATAGTATAGTGAATATGTACTACTCCCTTCGGTGGGTATATATTCACGGTATACAAGATTAGACTTCTACGGATAGAATGAAATATAGGAAAGTCAGTTCGACCACGCCTCCGTGGAGTGTCTTAACCTACTCGTACGGATTTCTAGGTAATGGTGCACACTTGACTAAGTAATGTATTAACCTCCCTTCGGAGCTCTGTTACATTTACTTAGAGGCCAAGGGTTGACGTGGTAAATTAACATTGTTTGGTAAGTGTTACCTAGATGACATGTTAATTAAGAATAGTTCTTGCTTTTCTAAGCGGTTTTCGACCTCGCCTCCGGTGAGTCAACTACAGTTAGTTAAGTCACCATTGTGTAAATCAAAATGCTTACGTGGATTTCATTTATTAGTTGGACGCAGAAGAAAGTGAAATGCATAATCATAACTTGCTTTTATTTAGTTAATTCAGTTTTATAATTACGATCTCTCTTAGCCCACTCCAAACTATTTGTCTATAAGGAAATAGGCTAGTAAGGGTTCAACTATGCTGTCTAGGAAATGAACCTTGACATCGTGTTGAGACACGAAAGTTTACGTACTCACTGAACCTTATCCAAAAATTCCAGAAACTACAGCCAGTCAGGATTAGAAAGACGCTTATTCCAAACAGATCAAGTGTAATGATCTGGCTAGTCTTATGTCCTGACATCTATCTTAAAAGTTCTTGAGCATCAGACACATGAGATGTCTACTGATAAGAAGATGTTTTGAAGATAGAATCGTACGAAGGTACGAGTCAATATGAAGGTTGTTAGTTATGAATATGTTTGAAGGATCACCGATTCAGAATCATATTATGATATGATAACTAATCTGAACGAGATTGAAAGCCTCTGTGCTTAAAGAAACAATCTTAATAGATAGGATACGATCCTATACTCTCTGACTAAGTCATTTAAAAGCTCAGGATTAATTTTAAATAATTTTTTTTTAAACCTAACCTGAACCAATGAACGACCTCAATATGGCAGAAAGGGTGGTATAGACTAAGGAAAAAGTTCTCTTAAATCAGACATCAATATCCACGGCCCAGAAAGGCAGTGAGTGGAAGAAAATTAAAAGGAAAAGTTCCCAATCTAAAGTTTAGAAATAGAAAGCCATATCCGATAATGAAAAAGTGTTTCTATTTCGGTGGTAATGGGTATTAGAAAGGAAATTATCCGAAATACTTAGTTTGTCCATTTGCTACGCCGTTTAGATAAGATATAAAGATATCTTACTCGTTGAAAGTATATTTAGTTGGAAATTCACCAGACTCCTGGAATATGGATTCGAGCTCAACTAATCATATTTGCAATTCGTTGCGAAGATCCAAACTAACCAGATGTTGTAAGGTTTTACTATAGTCAAAAACCAATCGTGCAAGTGTACACTAACATATGTGTATCACAATAGGATCGAACCTACAGGGAAGGGAAATCAATCACTACTCTATATTCCTTTCTAATCTAGAGACTTAATAGAAGCAATGGTTATTTCTATTAATCTACTAACGCAAAAATTAACAAGTAACTAGAATAAAATTGCGAATAACAACTTAAACACACGAATTAAATTCAGTAAACTAAACAGGTAGGGGAAAAGTAATAAATCATACAATCAAGAGCTGACGTGATACTCGTTTGACAGGTGTAATCCTACAACCTAGTCACTTATATTTGAATTACCCTCTCTCGAGGTGTAACCAAGTGCTTAATTAGTGTCCAATGTTGCTCTCGCAATCACCAATAGTTAATTAAACCATAGGAACAAGACTAGTGTAATTCAGTATTCTAGCGGCTCGACAAGGAATAAGATTACTATTGTATCCAAATCTCTTTGTACCCTACAACTTACAAGTTCTGAAAACCATCTAAATTACCATCACTCTTTCGATCTATAGGCAATTATGACCCATGCTAAGGGTGATCAGACCATCGCAAGTCAGTTCAAACCTGTTTTCAAACTAAGAATTAACACAAGTCATTCAAGCATCTCATCAAGCATCCATCATGCAATCATCATCACTCCCCCTAGCCCTAGAGAATTAGCTACTCATAATTAAATCAAAACTCATAAAACTAAAGAAAATTGCATTAAAATAAATCATCGTCAACGAATCTAAACAAGGTCTAACAATTAAACTCATAAGCATTCAGCAGTATCTAAAAACAAATCTAGCATACGAAACTAAAACTAAACTCAAAGGAATTAGTTTGTAAATTAAAGCAATAATAAAACCAAAGATCGTTCTCGAAATTCAATCCTGTCGTCTTCTCGAATTCTTTGAAAACCTCTGAAAAACTCCTGAGTCTTCTTCCAAACCCTAGGTTTTGACCTGGAAGGAAAACTCTTTCTCTCTCTGTATCTCCTTCTGTCTATCTGTGTCTCTCTCTCTGTCTCTGTCTCTCAAAGGACTCCAAAACGCACTAATATAGCAGCCCTAGGATAATTCTCGCCGCCCTAGGTAACGGGCATTACCTATTTTTGCCTTACTTCTGTTAACGCCCGTTACTGCCTTAAAATCACCATAACGCTTTAACAGTGGTAACGGGCGTTACCACTTTCCTTCTGCATGGGCGTAACGGGCGTTACCCCTCTCTTCTCGCCAAAACTCCCCTCCTATGGCTAGTAATGGGAGTTACTCCTTTTACACAGCCTGTTACCACGTTATCTCCCAAAAATGCGTGAAATCGCTCTGCTTCGTCGTTTCGTAACTCCAACTCCATAATCACCTGAACGGAACAAAATAAACACATAAACGCATCAAATGGCACCAGAATATAATCTAATTAACGCTTAAAATCATGCAATTTCTACATACAACAAAATCTCCCACACTTGAATATTGCTCGTCCCCGAGTAATACGGAACTTAAGAAAACACATCCTAATCAAACCCTCTCCTCTAAGCAATCATCAAACCTTCGCCTAAACAAGTCTAGCTAATCAAATCAAATACTCATAAACTTGAAATCCTCAAAATTTAGTATGAAAAGTAAACCCTTGTGTAGTGTGTGAGTCAAACGATACAATGTACAAAAACTAGAATGAAAACTTCACAATTTCCTCCTAAGCTCTAATCATAAACTTCGGAACACACTCTTCGCACCTATCTCCACTAATGGAATTAAATCAAAATTTCGGATCGGTAGGTCTTTCGAGCTTGTAATGTAGGCTTAGGGTAAGGTTATGGAAATTTAGATCAAGTGACTACTCACCAAGCTTACATCATTCAATCTATTCAAAACACGAAACACTTCCATTCACCATTAACACAAAAATCGCCCCAACTCTTCAATTGAATCCCACACTTTCAAATTCACACTTTGCATAATCTTATTTTTTCCTCTTCTTTGCTCTTTCTCTTTTCATATCTTTTTTTTTTCACTCTCTTTTTTTGTTTTTTGTTCTGTTTTTTTTTCTTTCTCGTACAATAACCTCTCACTTTCAATCACAAGAACAAATAAAAAGGGGGTCAAAGAATAGATAATTACCATACACATTCAAATGAGCAAGCCTTGGTGAACAAAATTATCAAGGTAGGTATTTCTATGTTGTGCATTGGTTTATAATGTGGCTACAAAAATCTTTGTACAACAATTAGGCTCAACGGGGTCAATAAGATTACGTTATTTAGTGAAAAACGGCTAAATAGAAAAGCTTAAAATTCTCCGACAACGACTGCCTACTTCACTTCCTTAGTCTTTTATTAACTCAAAATTTCGCCTCAATAGGACTAAAGTGCATCCTAATCAAATCTTAGACTCATTCGGAAATTATCAACTCATCTCTCTAAGCTAAGTACATTATTTCGTTCAAAAGTACTCAAAATATAAGGGTATACTAACGCACTAAATCATCAAATCTCATGAAATTTTCCTCAATTCAAAAGGCCTAACTTACTCTAGCAAAAGCTCAACAATCAAAATTCAAAGAAAGAGTTCAAAATGAGGGAAAATTTTCAAAAATTTTCAAAATTACTCGAATTTTAGCAAATCACAAGTGAAACTACATCTAACCATGCAAATATTCAATAAAACTCATAGCAAACATGCACATTCTTCCCCCACACTTAAACTTTGCAATGTCCTCATGCAAATGAAAGAATTCAAGGCCTAGAAAACTCTCTGATTAACTGAAGAACCAGTAATGTGCTTGCAAAGATTCCGAAACCTGAACAAGTGATTAGAAAACACGGATCAAGTGCACAGGCAATTGACAATCAATACAAGTCACAAATTCACGAAAAGAAAAGCACCATTGCATAAACCAAATCAGGAAACCAAACCTAGAAAACTTAAGTGTAGACAAATATCCAAACATAGTAATGCATAAAAAAAATAAAATATCTAGAAATCTAGGGGAAAAATCAAGGTAACAGAATCAGGGTGAAGGGGGTCCTCCAAAGTACTGATCCAAGCGAGCACTGAACCCATCAAACTTGGCCTCCCATATGTCGAATCATTCATCCACATAATGTGCCAAATCTTCAACTCTGGCGATTACGGTGGTCAAATCAACCCTCAATCCTGCTAGCTCTGCATGTACACCTCTCAAAGTCACAGGAGCGTCGTCACTGGTCTCAGCAACAATAGGCGCGGCACTGCGAAGAATCGCAAACTCATCATCTAGTCGGTCAGGTATCCGAGCTAAGAGCTCCTTCTGCCTCTCAAAAAGCTCATCAAACCGGGCTTTACCCCAGTTGTACATCTGCCAGAGATGATCTCTCTCACGGATAGGACACCATGGCAAATTCCAATTCTTCAGCTCCCCACTCTCCCAAGATATAGCTAAGCCCACAGTCTCCAAGTATTCAGGACCAATATGTCCAAAGCTAATAGGCAAAGCCCCTCTTGGTCTCTAATTCATGTCCCTAGCAAACATCGTTACAAAGCCTCCATGAGCAATCGTGCCCGTAACACTCCCAGCACTCTCTTGTACCTTCCAAAGAAACTTAATTGTACCATCAAACTTAATACCTTCTTTCATCATATACATTATACCCAACTCAATCTCAGTAATATGGCTATCTCTCCCCGTATCTGGTACAAAATCCCAGGGCTAAAATCCTATGGACTAGTACCCAAGTCAACGAATCAAAATAGCTGTCATGTGTGCATCGAGAGGAATAACTAGGGATACCCTCTCTCAAGGGAAAGGATCTCCATACCTCCTCTCACTGAGTATTACTCCATTTGGGCAAAGAAGTGGTGGCATTAGCTGGAAACCGAAGAATCTCTCTTTTCCTGCTCACAATCCATGTCCGAGTTTCCATATCATCAAGAGTGAAGGTCAAGGTGTTGTCCACCGGATCAAAATTCATTATATGGAAGAAAGCGGCTGTCATATCTCCAGAGGTCATATCCATCCTATGAAGGAAAGACAGCCAACCTATGTTGTCGAAAGGCCTCTTCACTTCCTCCCAAACCTCAAAATCATCCATCCGCTCGAAGAATTTAGTACCCACAATATTCCTTGTTGAATTCCTTTGGAAAGGATTCCCAAAGACATTAACCGTTACGCTGACCGATTCAAAAGGTTGGTGGTCTAATCTGGGTGAAGTAGTGAAAGGTTCCGAGACTCTAGAGCGCTTAGTGCGACCCATAGTACCTAAATCAAACAATTATAGCAAAACAAAGCACAAAGAAATCAATCACAATTCACATGGACAATTCATCAAACACCTTGTGTGCTTAAGCCTGGTGTGTGAGTCCTACTCAAGTTCTTCAATCTACCCAACTCAAATTCACACTAGCCTAATCGCTACAATTCAAGCTCATAATTCTCTACCTTCAACTCCATAATTAAAAAACAAGGTCACTTAGAACTTTAGTGATAGTGCCAAAAATATTTCTAAGTGTTGAGCTCCACCCCTTCGAGGTCCACTCTTTCGCGTTCCACCTCAAGCGAGGCCCCTCATCTTGCGAGGTCTGCATAATGCGAGGTCTCCATCTTGAGAGGTCCGCACCTACGAGATCCGCACCTCGCAAGGTCCATAAATACGAGGAAATGATAGTGCCAAAAATATTTCTAAGTGTTGAGCTCCACCCCTTCGAGGTCCACTCTTTCGCGTTCCACCTCAAGCGAGGCCCCTCATCTTGCGAGGTCTGCATAATGCGAGGTCCCCATCTTGAGAGGTCCGCACCTACGAGATCCGCACCTCGCAAGGTCTATAAATACGAGGTCCGCACTTGGCGAGGTCCGCACCTTGCAAGGTCTGTACCTTGTGAGCTCCGCATCTTGTGAGGTCCCCACTTGGCGAGGTCCGCAAGTGCGAGGTCCGCATCTACGAGCTCCGCATCTTGTGAGGTCCGCACCTCGCGTGGTCTGCATATGCGAGGTCCGCACCTCACGAAGTCCGTATATGCGAGGTCCGCACCTTGTGAGGTCTGCATATGCGAGGTCCGCACCTCACGAGATCCGTATATGCAAGGTCCGCACCTTACGAGCTCCGCATCTTGTGAGGTCCGCACCTTGCGAGGTCTGCATATGCGAGGTCCGCATATTCGAGGTCCGCACCTTTCGAGGTCTGCATATGCGAGGTCCGCATAGTGGAACACGTTCGGCATGGGTGCGTGGCAGTACCCACGTTCGCACGTTTCTCCACTACGTAATACACGATCCCGCGAAACTCGCGCCTTAACCTAATTCAGATGGTATAAATAGTCTTTTTCTGATAAAAATCAGGTACGCACACTTTTACATACCGAACCTCTGCCAAAATTTCCGGTCACCTTTCCACCTGAGACAATCTCACTGTCTTGAGCGTCGGAGTGCCTACGCGGGAAACACCTCCCGTCTGGTATTCTTACGTTGCTTTGATCCTAGCAGGTTGAAGAACCCACTCTTTGGCTAATTTGTTGGAGATTTGGAGCCGATTCCGTTCAATTTCCGGCGAACCCAATTTTCAGCATCATCAGTTTGGCGCCGTCTGTGGGAAAGCCATCGGATTTCCCAACCTTTTCTCAAAGTTATTCTTTTTGTTTCATTTGGAAGATGACCGGAGCTGATAACACTAGCCGTGGCGAGCGAAGCTCTAGCTTGCCTCCACGACTATCCCCAACCCCGAGTAAGTCAAGCGAACATCAACGTGAGTCAAGCGAACGTCGACGTGTTGCGCCATCTACCGCCAGCGTTCCCGCATAAGAGGAACCGCATCGGAGCCACGACTATCCCCAACCCCGAGTAAGTCAAGCGAACATCAACGTGAGTCAAGCGAACGTCGACGTGTTGCGCCATCTACCGCCAGCGTTCCCGCATAAGAGGAACCGCATCGGAGCCACCGTGGACTTCAGTCTGCCCGTCCACTCCTTACAAGCTCTTGTTACCGGAATAGGCCAAAATTCAATCAACATTCCGACAGGTTTAAACCCTTTGCTACTAAACCCGTTGTTGTTCAATCTGCTCTGGGGAATCCAAGGAGGAACACAAGCCCAGATCGGAGGAGTCCAGACCATTATTGATCCACCTCGCACTACCATCGTGATGAGCGGAGTGGAGCACACGACCAACCGGCCACTACAGGGGGAACTGCTCGTTCGAACGGAACCCCTACCCGTTCGTACCGAGGCAAATCCGATGGTAGCGGGACCGAGCCGAGTGCGAAACCCTATCCTACCTCCGGATGGTGATGACCAAGTCTCATTCGAGCGGCACGATGGGAAACAGACCATGGTGGAGGACGAGGAGGAAACAGATCCTCTCAATCCCGCTCAACATTCCAAAACTCGAGCGGGGGAGAGAGAGAATGACCGCCTCACTCAGTTGGAAGAGGAGAATCAGAACCTACGCGCCGCCCTGAGCAAGATTGTGGAAGGATCTCGGGTTGGCGATCAAGACGAGGCTCATCACCGACCCGAGCGGCGTCGAGACGAGGAGGCGGTCGACAAGCCTAGGCATCATACTGTCCGAGGCGATCGAGAGAGGCCTATCGAGCTATCAACCCATCGGAGGCATAGTCGACCTCGAAGATCAAGGCCTGAGCGAGCTTCGCCATTTTGCGAAGAGATTCTGATGGCCCGGGCGGGACACTCAAAGGTTCTTACCAACCTGTCCCGCTGCGATGGAACGGGCGATCCTGAGGAACACATGACCGCGTTTGAGCACCTCATACACCTATATGAGCACTCACTGGACTTCTGGTGCAAGATATTTGTCACTTCGCTCACGGGAACCGCCACCGCCTATGATTAGTTTAAGCGGCTTCCACCTGGATGGATTCGAAGCTACGATGACCTGTGCAGATAGTTTGATAGCCATTTTAGACCTCTGAAGGTGACTAAGCTGCCCACAACTTATCTCTGGAATGTCGAGCAAGGCCCCAATGAAACTCTACGGGAGTACTTTACTCGCTTTGGTGCTGAACTAACCAAAGTTGAGATCCCATCCGGTGATTTCCTGACGCAGGCAGTGTACCAAGGGCTGAATGATTCTAAGATCAGTACGGAGTGCGGAGACGCCATTGCCCGTCAAAAGCCTAAGGACATGATTCATCTCCGGAGGATAGCGAGTGAGTACATGAAGCAGGAACACATGGCTCGCATGAAACGAGCGCGTGTCCAGGATAGACTATCAAGAAGCTCAAATATCCATGATAGACTATCAAGGAGCTCAAATAGTGAGGAGCGTAGGGAACGGCAAGCTGGACCCCTCTCTCGGGGACCGCGAGTTGAACTCACCAAACGTAACTCTGAGATCCTGAACATTGCTGGTTCAAAAATGTTCAAGAAGCCCCGTCCGATGCCCCAAAGCGAGAAGAACTCTCATTCCAACAAGTATTGTGCATTCCACCAACAGAACGGACACGATACGGATGAATGCGTCAGTTTAGAAAAAGAGATCCAACGTTTGGTGGCCGGAGGAGAGCTATCGGAGTTTGTTAAGTCTATGGATCGGCACCATAGGAAACGAGGAGACAGAGCTCGGTCTCGCACGCATGGCACCCGTCAATCTCGCTCGCGCTCACGCAGCCCGCGGGGCAACGGACGAGTAGCTAAAGGCGCTAAGCAAGCACCCGATGATAACATGCCCACTCGGGGAGTGGTGAACATGATTGCTGGAGGAGCAACAAATGATGATACTAAGACCTCATGAAAGAAAGCAGGGCGACGGTTCAACCAGGAGCCCAACGCTTCCGCTCAGCATATTTTCCACATACAGAAAGGCGAGGTCTTAGGTTTCATCGAGCGTGATTTTGATAATGTTGTGATTGATGAAGATGAAGAGTGTCCGGACTGCCCAATGGTAATCGATGTTGACATCTACAACACCAAGGTCAAAAGGGCATTGGTAGATAGCGGCAGTTCAGTAAATGTTTTGCCACTCTCCCCCTTTAAAAAGTTATGTGGCAAGGATGTTGAGCTCGAAGCCGTTGAGACCCCTCTCCTTGGGCTCGGCGGATCAGAGTTGTACGCAATTGGCCAAGCAAAATTGGCGACCTCCTTAGGTTGCGCTCCGAAAAGAGCCACGGTCCCATTGACATACACGGTGGTCGAGGTCAACCTCCCATACAACGTGATTCTTGGGAGACCCGCCCTTGCAAAGTTCAAAGCCATTCATTCAGCGTTCCATCGCAAAATGAAATTCCCAACTCCTAACGGAATAGGAGAAGTAAATTGTAAGCTGAAAGAGGCTTGGGAGTGCTACATGCTCTCAACCGTGAAGCCTAAGTCTATTCAAGAAACTCCACAGCCGCTGGAAGCTGCTCAAAAGGAAGATGACGAGACGCTTGATACGAAAGGGATCACTCATCCCCAAAAACGCAAGTTGGAAGCTGAACAATGTGAGCACAAAGAA
Source organism: Lantana camara (assembly GCA_037501455.1). Classification (NCBI taxonomy): domain Eukaryota; kingdom Viridiplantae; phylum Streptophyta; class Magnoliopsida; order Lamiales; family Verbenaceae; genus Lantana; species Lantana camara. The sequence continues at coordinate 17,996,459 of CM074855.1, read as the reverse complement.
ACAAGGTTGAAGCCAACCGGAGACTTTACAGAGACTGAGCTCATCCCTGGTGATAGCTCGAAAACGACTAAGGCTGGCGCTCAAATCAAACGAAAGCAACAAGTCATGCTTATCGCTTGGCGGATGCCAACAATACGTTGCTCCTTCAACCATAAAACGCGAACAACTTGAAAAAGTTTTACGTGTAAGGCTCATTTGATCTAAGTTAAGCGTTCGTTTCTTTCAGCATTTAGTTCATGATTAGCGTTCAGTTTTCAGTATTTCGTTTTAGGAAACAAAGGCATTTGTATTTCACAAGTGTTCCGTTCATTTTATTAGTAAAGTCTTTCCGTTTCATTTTCTACTTGAGTGCTTTATAAAATTTTATGTGACAATCTCTTGGCTCAAGAAGCCTACGCAAAAGGAGGGGAACCGAACCCCTCCAATCCGCAAACACACTTTACAACATAAAATTTATGAGCTCCACACTTAGAACTTGAAAAACTTTCGAATTTTGGCTTACATACAAACTTGACAATGCTATGGTTTGAAGTTTGAACATGACACTTAGAAAATTTTTACATGCCCGAATACGAGTTACATGTCCAAGTCCAAACGCAATACTGAGAAATTTTGCACATAACTTGCATACAATCTCGTAAATATTTACAAATGCATTCATTCACACAAAGCTTGCCAAATACATGTTCTTCATCATAAAGCGTTGGCATTACAAAGTTCTAAGAGCCCTCTACACAGCAAACTCGGATTCGGTGTCATCATCGATCACCTTGAAGTGTTCTGGAACAACACCCGCTCCCTCAGTCGCATCAGCAAGGACTCCATCATGGACGACGTGCTCCCCGCGAGCCTCCTCGTCTCTATCACCCCCAGTCGTATCAGCAACGACTCCATCACGGACGGTGCGCTCCCCACGAGCCTCCTCGTCTCTATAACCCCCTACCACATCAACGGCGACTTCATCACTGACGGCGCGCTCCCCGCGAGCCTCCTCGTCTCTACCACACTCCCCTTGAGCGTTCTCTCCAGCTGAACGCCCTCACCCGCTACGTGGGCGGCTCCCTTGGCGACAAGTATGATGTTGAGCTCGTCCAAGACAAACCCGAACTCGTGGTTGCTAAGATCAGCGGCCGGGCCATACTGCGCCCCCTTGACCGAGAATAGTCTTCATCTCACTATCATTGTCGAGGCCAATATCATCAACATTCGCATCCCCATGAATGACCCTTATGTGATCAAGTTGGTGATAAGCGCGTTCAACTGCCTCCCGAATCTGAGTATAACTGCTGAGGGCGCTTACGACCTCGAACACCGGGCTCCTCATAAAACAATTAATCCCTTCCATCAATTCAGCATGCGTCCTGACCGCCGGGTCACATTCAGACTCTTCGAGCTTCGCGCTCAGCTCAGCGTGAGCCCGCTCACTCTCCTTGAGCAACTCTCCTCTTCAGCCTGCACCTCTTCAGCCCTCTGTTGACATCGGTCATTCTCTCATTAACATTTTCAAGGTCGTCCTGAAGGATTTTCTTCTCAGCTTCGAGGAGTTCAATACGCTCATTATGGCCGGAGACAAGGGTCGCCTGAATGCGAACCTCATTCTCCTTCTTGTTCATCTCTAAGTTGGCCTTTTCGAGCTCCATCTCAAGATCCTGAACTCTCCTTTCGAGGTCAGCAACAACACTCCTATACAGGCACTTGTACCTATCATTTCCTTTGTAAACAAGGGCTTTCGTTTGGCTTAGCAATAAGAAATTGAGCGCGAGTTCAGATCGAAAGGGTGAAACGGAATATTCCAATTGAAGGGAGACCACTTCAAGATTACTCTACGAGCGCCTCAATTATTCGACACTCGAAGAGTGGGGGGCAAATGATAGTGCCAAAAATATTTCTAAGTGTTGAGCTCCACCCCTTCGAGGTCCACTCTTTCGCGTTCCACCTCAAGCGAGGCCCCTCATCTTGCGAGGTCTGCATAATGCGAGGTCTCCATCTTGAGAGGTCCGCACCTACGAGATCCGCACCTCGCAAGGTCCATAAATACGAGGAAATGATAGTGCCAAAAATATTTCTAAGTGTTGAGCTCCACCCCTTCGAGGTCCACTCTTTCGCGTTCCACCTCAAGCGAGGCCCCTCATCTTGCGAGGTCTGCATAATGCGAGGTCCCCATCTTGAGAGGTCCGCACCTACGAGATCCGCACCTCGCAAGGTCTATAAATACGAGGTCCGCACTTGGCGAGGTCCGCACCTTGCAAGGTCTGTACCTTGTGAGCTCCGCATCTTGTGAGGTCCCCACTTGGCGAGGTCCGCAAGTGCGAGGTCCGCATCTACGAGCTCCGCATCTTGTGAGGTCCGCACCTCGCGTGGTCTGCATATGCGAGGTCCGCACCTCACGAAGTCCGTATATGCGAGGTCCGCACCTTGTGAGGTCTGCATATGCGAGGTCCGCACCTCACGAGATCCGTATATGCAAGGTCCGCACCTTACGAGCTCCGCATCTTGTGAGGTCCGCACCTTGCGAGGTCTGCATATGCGAGGTCCGCATATTCGAGGTCCGCACCTTTCGAGGTCTGCATATGCGAGGTCCGCATAGTGGAACACGTTCGGCATGGGTGCGTGGCAGTACCCACGTTCGCACGTTTCTCCACTACGTAATACACGATCCCGCGAAACTCGCGCCTTAACCTAATTCAGATGGTATAAATAGTCTTTTTCTGATAAAAATCAGGTACGCACACTTTTACATACCGAACCTCTGCCAAAATTTCCGGTCACCTTTCCACCTGAGACAATCTCACTGTCTTGAGCGTCGGAGTGCCTACGCGGGAAACACCTCCCGTCTGGTATTCTTACGTTGCTTTGATCCTAGCAGGTTGAAGAACCCACTCTTTGGCTAATTTGTTGGAGATTTGGAGCCGATTCCGTTCAATTTCCGGCGAACCCAATTTTCAGCATCATCATTTAGGATTCTTCAAAGATTTAACCCAATTCAAGTTAACTTCAATTTAAAGCATCAATCCTAATTCTAGCATAGTTAATCTCTCAAAATTCATCAATTCAATCTCATAGTGATTCCTAACATGTAATTCAATCCTAGGTCTCATCTATTAGATTGGAAAATTTGGCTCTAACTATAACTCTAAGACAAGGGAATATTAACTTACTTGGATTCACAAGGGCGTAAAGAGTGTAACTTGGAGGGGAAGCTTCTTGCTTGTAAATTGATGATGATTGGCCAAGGGAACAATTGAATCTCTTGTAAGGTAGAATAAGTGGGTGTAAGTGTATTATAGGTTTGGGGAAAAAAAATCCAAAATTGGGTAGGACAAGACTTAAATTTACCTTAAAAACGTGCTCCCTAAAACCCAATCTGCGCCAGTCGAACCGGTAACGGGCATCACCGGTTTTCCTCTTAAGAGGGGTAACGGGCGTTACCTCTTTTGGCCAAGACGCCTGTATCCGTTAACGGGCGTTACCTAAGAATAACTAGGAATGTGTAACGCCCGTTAATCACTATTCCACCCAAAACATACTTAAAACACAAACACACAACTAATGGTGCTCAATCACGCCAATTAACTGAAATTAACTCATAGTATTCAATCAAATCACAGTGCACCATTCTCGAAACACATAAACATAAATAACAATTCATATCAACAATTCATTCTTCTCAAGAAAGAAAATCAATGCCATGCACATGCATACGAACAAAGTAAATGGATCTCAACATTGACAATAACACTCAAATCACGGCCCTCGCACCATCTAGATCTTGGCTACCTAGTAAAACATCACGTGACCTGCAACGAGAGAGACAACTCAATTATCGCGAGAAAAGGAGAACGAAAGAAACGAAAACAACGGAAACAAAAACAAAACAAAAGAAAAGAAAAAAGAAAAAGTTAGTTCTAAGTTATAGTCGTTAGCTTGACTGCAACAATAGATTTGGGATTAGCAATCCCCAAGCAACGAGTCATAAGGAGTGACCTCGTTCTTGTTACTCACAAAACCAGAGCTTGATCTCCAAGTATCTAAGTCCAGAACATCCTTCATTCTTGATCTTTGAAACTTCATTTCTCTTTGCCAATCAACTGCATCTCTTTTCTCCGTAAACAGAGTCATTCCATCTGGTGTATCATTTATAACCTTAATCATGCAACACTTATCTGGAATTACCGGCGGTGTCCTGGAACTAAAGTTCCTGAACTCCATTCTCTCATCTCCTATTTTGAACGTGAGCCGTCCATTTTGAACATCAATATCGGCTCCAACCGTAGCCAGAAACGGTCTTCCAAGTATCAATGGCATCCTCTCATCGCTCTCAATATCAAGAACTACAAAATCAGTGGGAATGTGAAATTTTACAACTTTTACCAAAATATCTTCCAGAATTCCTGTCGGGTATTTCACCGATCTATTTGCTAGTTGGAGTGTCATATTCGTCGGTGTAAGCTCCTTCACTCCTAATTTCCTGCAAGTAGACAATGGGATTAAACTCACACTAGCTCCTAAATCACATAGAACATTATGAAATTGCAAAGAACCAATAGTAAGAGGAATTGAAAAACTCTCTGGATCTTTAAGCTTCGGAGGAAACTTATGCTGAATAATAGTATTACATTCCTCAGTAAGTATCACAGTAGTGAAGTTCTCAGGCTTCTCCTTGCTTGGAATCACTTCTTTCTCTAAATTCTCCTTCTTAGAATCATCTTTCTCTTCAACTTTCTCAAGTACTCCTTCTTCAAACACAACTTCCTCAACATCCGAACTTACAAACTTCTTCGGACCTTCATTCTCTCTATTGCCTCCTACAAATATGGCCTGGCAATGCTCCTTAGGATTGTTTTCAGTTTGGCTTGGTAGCATTCCTGGGCCTCTCAAATTCAAAGATTGGGCAATTTGACCAATCTGAATTTCCAAATTTTTGGTCTGATTTACCACTTGATCTACTTGGGCTTCCAGCTTCTGACGTCGACTCGTAGACACGGTGTCTGACACGTGTCGGACACGGCTGGAGGAGTGTCGGAAAAAAAAAAAAATTGGGACACGGTGTCGGACACGGCGGGGCAATTTTATTATTTTTTTATGCCTTTTTTTAATATTTTTTGAATTTTTGGGAGAGAAAATTGAAATAACAAAACTTGTTTTAGTTTTTAATATTATATATTTTTATAAATATTTTATGTTACGTAGATTATACTTATAAAATATTTTTATTTTTATATAAAATATTTTTATTTATACATAAAATATATTTATTTATGTAAAATATAGCCGTGTCGGAGCCATGTTGTGTCCTAAAATTCTGAAAAAATCCGTGTCGTTGTGTCCGTGTCGTGTCGTGTCCGTGTCGCTGTATCCGTGTCCATGCAACATAGATGGCGGTTAAGCCATCTAACTCTATGACTCTTGTTTGCACATTCGCTGGGTGCGAATGGCTCATTTCATGCACAAAAACATCGTTTTGCGACATATTATCTAACAACTCAGTAGCAACTGCTTCAGATTTGGCTAAGAATGCTCCGCCAGTTGCGGCATCCATCGCTCCTCTAAAGGTAGGGGACATCCCATTGTAAAAAGTCTGAATCAATAACCAACCGGGAATCTCGTGATGTGGACACTTCTTCTGCAAATCCTTAAATCTCTCCCAAGCTTCATAGAAAGACTTTCCATCCAACTACCTGAAACCTTGAATATCATTCCTGTACTTCGTGGTTTTGCTAAGTGGAAAGAACTTTGCTAGGAAAGCCTGAGATAATGCTGCCCAAGTCTGAAAGGATTCATTTGGGATAGTACTCAGCCATGCTTTAGCTCGATCCCTAAGTGAAAAGGGAAAAAGCCTAACTCGGATAGCATCAGTGGTGACATTGTGAATTTTGAAGTTATCACAAACTTCCAAAAAATACTCCAGTTGTGAAGTTGGATCCTCCAAAGGTAATCCTGAAAATGGATTATTTTGCAACAGATTTATGATAGCTGGTTTAATTTCAAAGTTATTTGCTGCAATTGGGGGACGAGCTGCAGTCTGAATTGCTCCAGCTTGCGGCACGTTATAATCTCTTATAGCGGGTGGTGGTGGTGGGTCTGCTTCAGCCATCGGTAAAGCAATTGGTTTCTTCTCCTTCTTATGCCTTCTCCTAATAGCACTCACTATTCTCTCAATTTTCGGATCGTATGGAACTAATTCGGGATCTTGAGATCTTCGCATGCACTGTAAACGTGTAAAAGGAAAAAGAATTCCTCAGTCCAATTCCACAGTAACAAGGATAATGAACACAAAGTAAAGTAATAGTCTAAAGCACTAGATCAAAATAATTGAGTAATATTGACTTAAAAAGCCTTCCCCGGCAACGGCGCTAAAAACTTGTTGTAAGGTTACTACAGTTAAAAACTAATCGTGCAATTGTACACTAACATACGCGTAACACAATAGGATCGAACCCACAGGGAAGGGAAATCAATCACTACTCTATATTCCTTTCTAATCTAGAGACTTAACGGAAGCAATGGTTGTTTCTATTAATCTACTAACCCAGAAATTAACAACTAGAATAAAATTGCAAATAACAACTTAAACACATGAATTAAATTTAGTAAACTAAACAGGTAGGGGAAAAGTAATGAATCATACAATCAAGAGCTGACGTGATACTCGTTTGACAGGTGTAATCCTACAACCTAGTCACTTATATTTGAATTACCCTCTCTCGAGGTGTAACCAAGTGCTTAATTAGTGTTCAATGTTGCTCTCACAATCACCAATAGTTAATCAAACCATAGGAACAAGACTAGTGTAATTCAGTATTCTAGCGGCTCGGCATGGAATAAGATTACTATTGTATCCAAATCTCTTTGTACCCTACAACTTACAAGTTCTGAAAACCATCTAAATTACCATCACTCTTTCGATCTATAGGCAATTATGACACATGCTAAGGGTGATCAGGCCATCGTAAGTCAGTTCAAACCTGTTTTCAAACTAAGAATTAACACAAGTCATTCAAGCATCTCATCAAGCATCCATCATTCAATCATCATCACTCCCTCTAGCCCTAGAGAATTAGCTACTCATAATTAAAGCAAAACTCATAAAACTAAATGAAATTGCATGAAAATAAATCATCGTCAACGAATCTAAACAAGGTCTAACAATTAAACTCATAAGCATTCAATAGTATCTAAAAACAAATCTAGCATACGAAACTAAAACTAAACTTAAAGGAATTAGTTTGTAAATTAAAGCAACAATAAAACCAAAGATCGTTCTCGGAATTTAATCCTGTCGTCTTCTCAAATTCTCTGAAAACCTCTGAAAAACTCCTGATTCTTCTTCCAAACCCTAGGTCTTGACCTGGAAGGAAAACTCTTTCTCTCTCTGTATCTCCTTCTGTCTATCTGTGTCTCTCTCTCTCTCTGTCTCTCAAAAGACTCCAAAACGCACTAATATAGCAGCCCTAGGATAATTCTCGCCGCCCTAGGTAATGGGCGTTACCTATTTTTGCCTTACTTCTGTTAACGCCCGTTACTGCCTTAAAATCACCATAACGCTTTAACAGTGGTAACGGGCGTTACCACTTTCCTTCTGCATAGGGGTAACGGGCGTTACCCCTTTCTTCTCACCAAAACTCCCCTCTTGTGGCCAGTAACGGGAGTTACTCCTTTTACACAGCCCGTTACCACTTTATCTCCCAAAAATACGTGAAATCGCTCTGCTTCACCGTTTCGTAACTCCAACTCTATAATCACCTAAATGGAGTAAAATAAACACATAAACGCATAAAAAGACACCAGAATATAATCTAATTAACGCTTAAAATCATGCAATTTCTACACACAACACCAGAAAGTTTGAAAAACAGCCAACATGTAACTACTGCTCAAGGATAATACAAGTGTAATTGTATTAGCAGTAGGAACTGTAGTATTGTATTTTGGCAATAGGGTTTTATATTATACGTGCTATATATACAGAAATTTGATTTCTATGAGTTATTTGATAACTAATGGTTTAACTGTTTGTTTTGAACAAAAGTTTACCATTAAACAAATTAAAAGGTTTATTTACTCTGGAACAATAAAAGGTGGTCTTTTATACCTCAATGAAAACCCTAATTTAAGTTTAACATTAAGAAGCTTAACTTACCATCTAAAAGAAAAAACTTCTACGTGGAACCTATCTATTAGTCTATTGAATCTGAATAAGATCCAAAGACTGATTGTTGAGTCCTATTGACTTGAAAACAGTATTAATCTGCAAATCCTATTTAGAAAATTAAAAATGACCAAGAAGCTTTTTTGAGACAAAGGGTATTAAGCCATGAACTTGCTTGAATGAGTTCATTTGGACGTATGATATTATGAGTGTTCAAGCAAGAGAAAGTTTTGGGTACTTCATCATTGATTTGAATGATTACTCTAGATACAGATATGTTTATTTGATGAGACTTAAGCCTGTATTTTGAAGAGTTCGAAGAATGTAAGACTAAAGTCAAAGAGTCAAATTAGAAAACATATCAAAGCACTTTAATTAGATCGAAGTAGTGATTAGTATCTATGTTAAGAGTTAAACAAAATTTCTCAAATGAGATTAGATCTCAACTATCTGTATGAGATATGTCTTAACAAAGATGTATTACATAAAAGAGAAATAAAACTCTGATAGAGATGGTAAAGATTTATAAAAAGTCATGCTACCCTATGAAGTTCGTTTTGGGGTCTTGCGCTCAAAACGACAATGCACATTAAACCTAGTTCTATCTAAGTCAGCTCCTAAAACACTAATGAATCTATAATTAGGGTGAAAACCATGTATCTTTTATCTTCGGATTTAAGGTAGCCTGACCCATATGTTAAGGATGGATCCTGACAAGTTAGAATAAAGAAGGTTTACTTGTTCTAAGGTTATCCTAGAAGAACGAGAGGTGGTATATTTTGTAATTTGAAAAATCACAAAAGATGTTTGTGAATATTTCAAAGATAATTACATAGATAACCACAAAGGGTGGAAGCAAAGTAGTGTTAAAAGAAATAACAGTATTAGACACTAATTTCCATAAACCCCGTGATAACTGAAAATGTATTAGATACATGTGATGTACCAAATACAACATGTGATGTAGAGACGTGTACACGAGAGCATCATTGTAGTGGGAGGATTGTCAGGACACCTAACAAGATACCTAAGATTAAGACAAGTAGTTGAATCTAACGTACCTAATCCTGTCACGTGTAATGAAGCTGTGAAAGACATAGACGCTAACCGTTTGGTCAAAAGCCATGGAATCTAAGTTAGAATCTCTATATTCTAATAAAGTCTTGAGCTTGTAGAGGCGTCTGAGGGCATTAAACCCATTGGATGCAATTGGGTTCTACAAGAAAATAAAAAGGAGAAAATGGACGAAAAAGTAGAGACTTTAGAGTAAACTTATGGCAAGGGATTTTACCCAGAAAGAAGAAATCATTTATGAGGTCTTCTCGCCTATAACAATGCTTAAGTCCATCATCCTCTCAATTTTATCTCATTGTCGATTATGAGATTAGATAAATGGATGTAAAGACTATGTTCTTGAACGAGCATCTTCAAGAAGAAAAACATGGCATAACCTGAAGGCTTCATAGCTAGAAATCAGGTGCATATAAGTGTGCAAATTTAATAGATCATTTCGTGATCTTAAGCAAGCGTTTGAATCATGAAACATCAGAATTAAAGAGGCAATTTAAATTCTTTCGATTTGTGCAATTGCCCGATGAATTATGAGTGTACAAAATAACATCATGATAATGTTGTAACATTTTCATTTTGTACGTAGACGATATTCTGCTCATTGGGAATGATGCAAGAATTTTGTCAGTGGTCAAGATTCGGATGTCAAATCAGTTTGACACGTAAAACCTAAGTGAAACCAATGTTATTCTAAATGATCAGACTTTCATCGTGATCATAAGAATAAGAAGATTGGTTTATTACAAGAAGCATATATAGATAAGATGCTGGTAAGCTATAATATGACAAATTCCAAGAAAGGTTCGCTATGTTTTAGATTTGGAATTTATCTATCTCGGGATCAGTGTCCTAAGACAACTGAAGAGATAGAAGACATGATTAGAGTTTTGTAGCGGAAGCTCTATGTATGTCATATTATGTACAAGGCCAGCTGTCTATTATGAAATAAGTCTAAGTCAGCAAATATTAGTCAAACCCTAGAATCTGACACTGGGTAGTAATGAAATCATATATTGGAGTACTTGAGAAGGACTTGAGATTATATGATTGTCTACCACAGTGGTGAGCTCATTTCAATAGAGTACACAGATTCAGATTTACAATCTGATTTGTATTCTAGACGTTTGATGTTAGAATACGCGTTTACTCAAGAAAGAGCAAGAGTTAATTGAGGAAAGTTAAGCAGACTTGTATTGCTTACACCGCAATAAAAGCTAAATACATGGTAGCTTGAGAAGCATCCAGTTAGATGTATTGGATTTATGATTTCCTAGTTTTTGGCTCAGAGAAACATCTAATAGATTCCTTCACTAAAGTATTGGTGCAAAAGAGTGCAAAATGAGTTTTGATGTTCATGTGAAAGGAATAAGACTTAGATGTGTGGCAAAATTGAATTTAGGGCAAGTGGGAGATTGTTGGGAATAGTGCCCTGAAAATTCAATTTGTTGAATTAATTAAACTGAATTTACAACAAGTTGTGAGTATTTCACATATTGATAATTAATGGCGTGTGATGGTATTCTTATATGAAATGTGTTTCATAGGAAAAGACTTTGAATGCCGAAATCACGTGTCATTAAAGTTCTAGTCGGTAAGAAAAGAATATGTTCTTATCATGACTATAATGTGGTTATATAAGATGATTAGTCTTTCTTCATAGGGAATGGTGATTCCGATTCTAACACGTTGATGATTTTCAATAGGATTGGAAACATCGAACTGGACCACTGAGATTATTCATTTTATACTGCTATCTAAAATGAATAAAATCTCAGGTAGCATTGTACTCTTAATCTTAACAATATTTTGGCTTTAGGCATGTAGTGTTAGTTATTGTAATACACTCGAAGTGAGGTCTCGACAACGGTGGCCAAAATACTTTGTACGTTCGGTGACAACATGAAATGTGCTAAAGAGTTATATTGATCGAGGAATTTGTGGCCTTGCTGGAAGGTAAAAGATATCCCTGAAATAGATTTACAAAAGTTCGAATTAAGACTTTGGCCAAAGCACTTCGCGTGATACGTCACCGAAGTTGTATGTTGAATGTGTTTCACATACAGAGAATTTGAACTTAAGGCGAATCAATAAATTTCAAATTAGAGATGAAAAATAAATGATAGTAGTTGCAATTTATTTTTCATGGATATCTACACAGAGGAGTGAAATGCGAAATTATTCTAGATCGAGAAATTTGTGAATAGTATAATTAATTTTATAGTGCAACAATATTTATTTAGAGGAATTAAATATTGTTAAATGGTAATTAATTATTATCATGAGATGATAATATATTAATCCGTTTGGAGCTAAAATTAATTAGTCCTACAGGTCCCCCTGCAAGACCCAATTGAAAACCCCAAGAGAAAATATTAAAAGGAGAAAGAGAAATGAATTTTCAAAGTGTTTGAAAATAGCCAAGCGATTTATTTTAAGAAAATAAATCAAGTTCAAAAGAGTTGGAAATGCCCGGAATTTTAATTTGGAGAAAATAAAATTTTCATCAAAAAATAAAATAAAAAAAATGACGTGACATGCCACGTCAGCGGGTCAGCTGCCAAGTGGCACTGACTGGACGCCGTGTGGCGTGACATGTGGACGGCAGAGATCGCGCCACGTCAGCGTAAAGCAATAATTCAGATTGGACCTGGACCGGGTCGGACAACGGGTTATCGGGTCGGATTAACGGATAGGGCCGGTCTTACCCGGACACGTGGCAGAATCAAGCTCGGCCACGTGTCGAACTGGACCGAACCGGGTTCGGTCGGACCGGTTCAAGGCCAGGAACCCTAGGCCCCGTGTGAAACACCCGCGCTGCCTTCTGGCGGCGCTTGAGGGTGCGTCCGGTGGCATACCGGCACGTGCTCGGCGGCGTTGGATTCGTGGCGACGAGACCTTGAACGTTGTTACCTCGGTTTTTATGTCCAAGTTGAACACGCAAGTGTGGTGTGAAATTACCATTTTACCCTCGGTTTTTCCCCTATAAATAGGGGTCTTGGCCCTTCGTTAATTTTGATTTATTTTGGAATTAATTTTAATTAGGTGTTTATATAAAACACCTAATCTCGGGAGATTAGGCGTTGAAAAAGGTTTTCTAGTTTAAAGTTTTTTTCTCTAAATATTTAGAGAAATACTTTCAGAGCCCACACGCCAAGGGTTTCTTCTGGGGTTATTACAGGGAAGCTCTGTCGGTTTCACGAGGAGATCGGGTTTCGGGTTCTCGGGAGGTGAATTCGGGAGCTAGAAAAATACCGTTAGATAGCCATATTTGGAGTACGGTAATATTTTACAGTTATATTATTTTTAAGCATGATAAATTATATGCTCTTAAGTGTTAATTGCATGTTAGATACTTATCTGCTTAAGTGATTTAAAATTTATTATCAATTGCATGTATATATTTGAGTAGATCCGGCTAGTCTTCCGCTATTATATTAAAATATTTTAGAAATATTTTAATACTTTTATTATAAACAAAATTTCACTAATTAATTAATCAGTCCATAGATTAAACGACCATAGTCTAGCAACAGGTGTTTAACCCCTAGCTGAATTGGAATGTTCGGATTCGACAGAACCTTTAAGTCATTGATTCATGTGAGATACAATCCTCCTACTTACTATCTCTCAACCAAGATCTAGGGCAAGGGAATAATTAGAACCCTAATAATCCGGTCTTAAAGCTAAGTGCATTTCATATCCATTTGATCTCAATCCAAAAAACCCTTTTCTTGATGTCTTGATCTACTGCCTTGGCCAAGGACTCCATATGGCATATGAATGACTTACACAATAAGAGATCACGTTGCAAATGCAAGTGTAGGTCCTTTCTTGATTCTCATTCACTTTCATGAATCACTTGTGTAGCCCCAGCATAAGCCTTGAATCAGTTGTCTAAGGCGACACCCTTTAAAGCTTATACCTAAGACTACAGAGTTAACTCATAAAGTGACAAGGAACCTCAAGTCTAAGGATCAATTAATCACATCAATGACTCATGAGATATTTCCTAATCTGGAAGTTTCTATTTCCTGAAATAGAAACTTCCTTTCCCATTTAGGAATCTTCTCACACGGGGCACCTCAGTGAACTTACTTATTAAAGTAAGCACCCTCATGTATCACGCACGTATCAACTATACACTTTGCACCTCCATGAAACAAGGTGGTCCTTCTTAAGGGCGTGATCCCACAAGCAAAACTTAGAGGAGTCAGGTTGACACTCCCACTGTCGATAGGACTCATCGGCTTGGAGTATTTTACTAATCATGACTTATGTGATATAGGGCTCGTTTCATGAACCATTTCACCTAAATGGTAGAGTCCTAAAGTCATCAGGATTAGGGGAGTTCTCATACATGCACAGATAAAGTAAACGCATACCAAACAAGAGCATATAAAGAAGTGTTGCCTCAATTCGTTATTTCATTCAAAGATTGTCTGTGATTACAATAAGGAAAAGCACAAAGCGGATATACAATCGGCTTTCTAGGGCACTATTCCTAACACTAAAAACTAATCTTCTTAGTATTGGTCAGCTCTAAGAGAAAGGATAAGAAATTTCTACCAAAAATGGAGTTTGTCGTATTCAAGATAAAAAATTGGGATTAATTGCACAACTTAAGATGACAACAAATCGAATGTTTTCGCTGCATCTAAACAACACCATTCAACCATACTTTTCAACTAATTTGAAGGATCAGACATGGTTGTGGCATTTTTGCTATGGTCATTCTGAACCTTGGTGGATTAAAGCTTCTACAACAAAAGAATATGGTTAGGGGGCTGCCGCAGATTTAGATTCCTTCATAGATTTGTGAAGATTGTGTTGTTGGCAAACAATAAAGAGATTGTTTTCCCAAAGGAATCATGGAGAGCAAAAAAAAAAAAAAAAATTCTGGAGTTAGTTCACACTGATATCTATAGGCTTATCAATCCGACATCAAATGGTGGTAGATGTTATTTTTTAACATTTATTGATGATTATAGTCGGAAGAGTTGGGCTTAGTTTTTTGTAGGAGAAGTCCGAAACACTTTTAGCCTTCAAAACCTTTAAGTTGAGGGCTGAAGAAGAATCAGACGTGTCAATAAAAATTCTTAGGAGTGATCGTGGCGGATAATACAACTTACGAGAATTTGTAAATTTTTGTGAGGAACTTGGAATTCAAAGGCAACTCACTATAGCTTATACACCTCAACAAAATGGCAATTCGGTGAGAAAAAATCGTACAATTTTAAACATGCTGAGGAGTATTTTATCAAGAAGAGTGTTACTATGAGTTTTTGGCTTGAAGCAGTTAACTGGAATATCCATCTATTGAATAGAAGTCCCACACTCGTTGTTTGTGGAAGAAGCTTGGAATGGGTATGTACCAAGCATTTTTCATTTCAGGATCTTCGGATGTATAACATATGCACATATCCCAGATCAAAAGCGATGGAAACTTGACGGTAAGGGAGAAAAATGCATTTTTCTTGGCGTTAGCGATCATTCAAAAGCATACAAATTGTACAATCATATCACCAAGAAAATTGTCATTAGTCGTGATGTGATGTTCGATGAAGAAAAGTTTTGGAGATGGGATGAAAACAACAAATCCAAACTGCAAATAGAAGTTGACCTTGATAGAGAAAATGGAGAGACAGATCAACCGGTGGATAGAGAGCCATCATCGGTCAATGAGAGCAATACAATAGTTGAATCTAATGATGAGCAACGACCTCAATGAGTTAGACGGAGACCTGCATGGATGAATGATTATTAGGTACAAGGTGTTGCTAATAATGAGGAATTAATTACTCATTTTGCTCTATTCTCAGATTCTGATCCTATAACCTTCGACGAAGAGGTGAAAGAATCAAAATGGCAAAAAGCTATGGATGCTGAAATTAAACAAAACTTGGGAGCTGACAGAGCTTCCGAAAGGGAAAAGACCATCGGCGTAAAGAGGGTGTACAAGACAAAATTAAATAAAGATGGTGAAGTTGCTGGTCAAAGGTTATAAGCAAGAGTTTGGAGTTGATTATAGAGAAGTTTTTGCTCCGGTTGCACGACATGTTACAATCAGTTTGGTGATAGCATTGGCGGTGGAGAACTCGTAGCCTATCTTTCAGTTAGATATAAAATCAGGTTTCTTACATGGTGATTTGAATGAACAGGTATATGTCCATCATCCTCCTGGATACATTAAGAGTAACAGTGAGCATAAAGTGCATAAGTTAAAAAAGGCTCTTTATGGACTAAAACAAGCCCCCGTGCTTGGTATAGTCATATTGAAAATTATTTCTTGAAGGAAAGATTTCAAAAGTGACCATATGAGCATACACTTTTTATTAAATTTGGAGATTTAATTTGGAAAAATGCTCATTGTCCTCTTATATGTAGATGATCTTATATTTACGGGGAATGATAATGATATGCTTGATGAGTTTAAGAAATCAATGATGGTGGAGTTTTTTTATGTCTGACCCTGGATTAATGCATTATTTCCTTGGTTTGGAGGTTGTTCAATATGATATTGGCATATTTGTTTCTCAAAGAAAGTATGTTGGAGAAATTTTAGACAGGTTTGGGGTGACAAATTACAATCCTGTTTCTACACCAACGTAATTGTAGCTGAAGCTGGGTAAAGATTCTTGTAGTCGAACTATCAATAGCACTCTTTACAAGAAAATTGTAGGGTGCTTAGTGTACCTTATTAGTCTTATAAGCAGATTTATGGAGTGTCCAAACTCCAATGAAGGTGCATTTACTTGCAGCCAAAAGATTTTTCGATAAATAAAAGGTACCAACAACTATAGGCCCCTCTATAACAGGGGGAAAAGTTCAAATTTATTTGGCTACACAGACAGCGATTACGTCAGTGATCTAGATGATCGAAAGAGTACATTAGGTTATGTGTTTATGATGGCCTCAAGTGCAATTTCTTTGTCTTTGAAGAAACAATCTACTGTGACATTATCATCTACATAAGCTGAGTTTGTAGCAGCAACAACGTGTGCTTGTCAAGCAATTTGGTTAAGAAAAATTCTTGATAAACTTCATTTCAAGCAACAAAAACTTACTCCTATTTTCAGTGAAATTAATTCTTCAATAAAACTCTCCAAAAATCCAGTTTTACGGGGGAGAAGTAAGCATATTGATGTCAAATACCACTTCTTGAGGGAATTGACCAAGGGTAGAACAATTGATCTTATTTTCTGCAGAAGTGAAGATCAAGTTTCTCACATAACTACTAAGCCCCTCAAATTGGATGTGTTTCAAAAGTTGAGAAATATGTTAGGAGTTTGCATGCTAGAAACTTAAGCTTGAGGAAAGATATGTTGCTACAAGTTGAAGTTAAACTAAAATGTGTAGACATATGGGAAGCTAGTAATTAGGGATTGATGTAATCGTGGTTATCTTCGGCGTGATTTTCTTTCCTTTCCTAGCATAGTTGTATACTTGTATTTATACGTGCTTCTACATTGTATAGTTCAATACAGTAATAACAGAAAAACCTTTCCCCACAATGAATCCCTCTAAGACAAACATGGTATCAGAGTGGGCGACGATCCAATAATTGGATCCGAACCTTGCTCATCCAATAATCATGACTTATGTGATATAGGGCTCGTTTCATGAACCATTTCATCTAAATGGTAGAGTCCTAAAGTCATCAGGATTAGGGGAGTTCTCATACATGCACAGATAAAGTAAACGCATACCAAATAAGAGCATATAAAGAAGTGTTGCCTCAATTCGTTATTTCATTCAAAGATTATCTGTGATTACAATAAGGAAAAACACAAAGCGGATATACAATTGACTTTCTAGGGCACTATTCCTAACAATCTCCCACTTGCCTGTCAAAGCCATTCTAAAGCTACTCTAAGTCCCATCTTCTCAAGATGACCTTGGAAAGCTTCTCGACTAAGGGGTTTAGTAAGTGGATCTGCCACGTTCTCTACTGATGTGACCCTCTCAATTTGCACATCTCCTCTTTTGATAATATCACGGATTAGGTGATACTTTCTCATAATGTGCTTAGTCCGTTGGTGAGATCTTGGTTCTCTTGCTTGAGCAACCGTCCCAGTGTTGTCACAAAACACAGTAATGGGGTCTTTCATGCTAGGAACAACATTCAACTGTTGAATGAAGTTTCTAATCCAAACACCTTCCTTGGCTGCATCATTTGCAGCTAAGTATTCAGCCTCAGTGGTCGAATCTGCAGTGGTAGTTGTTGGAAAACACGAATCAGAAAGCAGCGGAATTTAAAAATTTTCCCAACAAAAGGACCATGAACTCGCAATCGTGTAACCAAATTCGTAAAGATAGAAAACTTACTTTTCTTTTATTCTTTCTTGAAGCGTTTCAAGCCACCCAAGAACGCTCTTCACACGGCTTGATCCCCTCTCCTTGGTAAAGCTCGAATCTTCAAACTTCTAACTTGAAGTCTCTAGAGAAAGTCCACCAACTTGGCTACAATCTAACTAGTAAGGATGCTAGTTCTCTAGTTAGTGTTTAGGCTTAACCTAGGGTTTAATTTAATCTTGGAGAAAGGAAGGTGTTCAACACATGAACCAAGAATTGTCTATTAGCTCTAAAGGGGAGCATGAGCTCCCCTATATATAGGAAAGGGGAGGGGCGGCCGAACCTAGTCCTAATGGACAAAGGATTTGGTCCCTCTCTCTCCTATTACTTGATGATCAAGTATTTTCCAACTTTGACTTTGAATTCTAATTCTAGTCAACTTTTAAGAGAGCTAAAAATATCCAAACTATTTTTGGATAATTTTATACTTTATTTATTATAAAATAAATAACTTATTTTTATCTAATTAATTAATTCATAATTAATTAACTAGATTATTTTCTCCAAAATTAGACTTTCTTTTTAATTCAAAATTAAACCAAAGTCTATTAAATAATTAACTAATTAATTATTTAATATATATATAATATATATACACACACGTGTGACACGTGTCACAGTGACACGTGTCACTCACGTGAGCCACACGTGTGATTTCACACGTGTGGAACCCTCTTGGCCCGATTAACTCGTTTAATCATTTTCAAGCCTCAACTCATGTAACCAAGTTGTTGTGTGTGACCCTCTAGGTTCTCAATTCAATTAGCAGTGACCCTAATTAATTAATTCACTAATTAATTAATCAGTCCACAGATTAAACGACCATAGTCTAGCAACAGGTGTTTAACCCCTAGCTGAATTGGAATGTTCGGATTCGACAGAACCTTTAAGTCATTGATTCATGTGAGATACAATCCTCCTACTTACTATCTCTCAACCAAGATCTAGGGCAAGGGAATAATCAGAACCCTAATAATCCGGTCTTAAAGCTAAGTGCATTTCATATCCATTTGATCTCAATCCAAGAAACCCTTTTCTTGATATCTTGATCTACTGCCTTGGCCAAGGACTCCATATGGCATATGAATGACTTACACAATAAGAGATCACCTTGCAAATGCAAGTGTAGGTCCTTTCTTGATTCTCATTCACTTTCATGAATCACTTGTGTAGCCCCAGCATAAGCCTTGAATCAGTTGTCTAAGGCGACACCCTTTAAAGCTTATACCTAAGACTACAGAGTTAACTCATAAAGTGAGAAGGAACCTCAAGTCTAAGGATCAATTAATCACATCAATGACTCGTGAGATATTTCCTAATCTGGAAGTTTCCATTTCCTGAAATAGAAACTTCCTTTCCCATTTAGGAATGTTCTCACACGGGGCACCTCAGTGAACTTACTTATTAAAGTAAGCACCCTCATGTATCACGCACGTATCAACTACACACTTTCCACCTCCATGAAACAAGGTGGTCCTTCTTAAGGGCGTGATCCCACAAGCAAGCCTTAGAGGAGTCAGGTTGACACTCCCACTGTCGGTAGGACTCATCGGCTTGGAGTATTTTACTAATCATGACTTATGTGATATAGGGCTCGTTTCATGAACCATTTCACCTAAATGGCAGAGTCCTAAAGTCATCAGGATTAGGGGAGTTCTCATACATGCACAGATAAAGTAAACGCATACCAAACAAGAGCATATAAAGAAGTGTTGCCTCAATTCGTTATTTCATTCAAAGATTGTCTGTGATTACAATAAGGAAAAGCACAAAGCGGATATCAATCGGCTTTCTAGGGCACTATTCCTAACAATCTCCCACTTGCCCGTCAAAGCCATTCTAAAGCTACTCTAAGTCCCATCTTCTGAAGATGACCTTGGAAAGCTTCTCGACTAAGGGGTTTAGTAAGTGGATCTGCCACGTTCTCTGCTGATGTGACCCTCTCAATTAGCACATCTCCTCTTTTGATAATATCACGGATTAGGTGATACTTCCTCATAATGTGCTTGGTCCGTTGGTGAGATCTTGGTTCCCTTGCTTGAGCAACCGCCCCAGTGTTGTCACAAAACACAGTAATGGGGTCTTTCATGCTAGGAACAACATTCAACTCTTGAATGAAGTTTCTAATCCAAACACCTTCCTTAGCTGCATCATTTGCAGCTAAGTATTCGGCCTCAGTGGTCGAATCTGCAGTGGTTGTTTGCTTGGAACTCTTCCAACTCACTGCTCCGCCGTTTAGGCAGAAAATGTATCCTGACATTGACTTAAAATCATCTAAGTCAGACGCAAAGCTTGCATCGCAGTATCCTTCGACGGTAAGATCTTTCTGACCTCCGTAAACTAAGAATAAATCTTTAGTACTTTTCAAGTACTTAAGAATATTCTTCACGGCAGCCCAGTGACCATCTCCAGGGTCAGATTGGAAACGACTTGTTACACTAAGTGCATAAGCCACATCCGGTCGAGTACATAACATTGCATACATTATGCTACCTATTGCTGATGCATAAGGTGTATGAGTCATTCTCTCCTTCTCAAGGTTAGTCTTAGGACACATCTTCTTTGAAAGACACGTTCCTACACTCATAGGAAGGTTCTTAACCTTTGCTGACTCCATATTGAATCTCTTCAATACTTTGTCAATGTACATCGACTGTGATAGTCCTATTAACCTTCTGGATCTATCTCTATAGATTTTAATTCCAAGGATATAGGACGCATCACCAAGATCTTTCATCTCGAATTGGTTCGATAACCATAACTTAGTCACTTTCATGTCATCCTTCGAATTCCCAATAAGAAGGATGTCATCAACATAAAGTACTAAGAATTGCACTGAGGTCTCCAATTCCTTTCTATACACACATGATTCATTCGAAATTTGGATGAAGCCAAACGCTTTGACCGATTCATCAAATCGAATGTTCCAATTCCTAGAAGCCTGTTTCAATCCATAGATTGATCTTTGGAGTTTGCAAACCTTTTGCTCACTTCCACTGAATGTGAAACCTATGGGTTGTTCCATATAAATGTCTTTGTCAATGTCACCATTGAGAAAGGCAGTTTTCACATCCATTTGCCATATCTCATAGTCATAATATGCAGCAATGGCAAGCATGATCCGAATAGACTTTTGCATTGCAACTGGTGAAAAGGTTTCGTCAAAGTCCACGCCGGGTCTCTGAGTGAATCCTTTTGCAACCAGTCTTGCTTTGTAGGCTGCAATGCTTCCATCAACTCCAAGCTTTCTCTTAAAGATCCATTTGCAACCTATGGGTTTGACCCCATCAGGCAAATCTACCAAGGTCCAAACTTGGTTGGAGTTCATGGAATCCATTTCGGATTTCATGGCTTCTATCCACTGTTCAGACTCAGAATCTGAAAGTGCCTCCTCATATGTTGAAGGATCATTATCCTTTTGAGAGATTTCATGGAAGAATCCATACCATCTCTCCGGCTGTCTAGGATTGCGTTCAGAACGCCTTAGAGGAGGATTTTCATGTGTATCGAAATTCGTGATTGGTTGTGGTTGATCAGAGTGGGACGTTTCTTTAGTGGGTGGTGTGGGGTCACTTTGTACTTCTTCTAATTCTATGATCTCGCCTTTCTTTTCTTTAAGGAACGGTTCCTCCAGAAAAGTAGCATTTCTGGAAACAAACACCTTTTGCTCAGATTGATCATAGAAGTAGTATCCTATGGATTCCTTAGGATAACCTACAAAGTAGCATAAGTTAGAACGAGATTCTAACTTATCTCCCACTGTCCTCTTCACGTAAGCAGGACAACCCCAAATTCTCAAATAAGAATAACTAGGGTTTTTACCATGCCACATTTCATAGGGCGTTTTAGGGACTGACTTAGAGGGAACTAGATTCAAAATCTTTGCTGCACTTTCTAGGGCATAACCCCAGAAAGAAGGTGGTAAGTCAGTGAAACTCATCATGGAACGAACCATATCGAGTAGGGTTCGATTCCTTCTCTCAAAAACTCCATTAAGCTGAGGAGTTCCCGGAGGAGTCCACTGAGAGATAATCCCATTATCTTTGAGATGATTAAGGAATTCTTCACCAAGATATTCGCCTCCTCGATCAGATCGAAGTGCTTTGATCTTGTGACCAGTTTGGTTCTCAACCTCCTTTTGAAATTCTAAGAATTTCTCAAAAGCTTCAGATTTATACTTCATTAAGTATACATAACCATACCGACTAAAGTCATCAGTAAAGGTTATGAAATACTGATGATTGTTTCTAGTGCTTACACTAAGCGGTCCACAAACATCAGTATGGATCAAATCCAAAACCTTAGTGGCACGTTCCACAGTTCCTTTAAAAGGAACTTTGGACATCTTTCCTTTGAGACAGGATTCGCAGGAAGTCAACTCTTTGAGATCATTTTCAGAGAATGATCCTAAAGTGTTTATCTTGCTAATTCTGTTCTTGGAAATGTGTCCTAATCTAGCGTGCCATAAGGGAGCTGAAACTTTGTCATCTCTCTTACGCTTTGTTTCTCGTTGTATATTCATAATATTGATATTTTGAGTTAGGTAAAGTCCATTACTTAGAGCACCGATATGAACGGAAGAGTTGTTCCGTTTGATAAAATATTTACCATTCTTAATATAAGTTTCATAACCTTCACAATCTAATATTGGAACTGAAATTATATTACGAATAATGCTCGGTACATAAAGGACTTTATTTAATACTAACTCAAAACTACCTAAATCTAATCTAATTGTGCCTAAAGCTCGAGCTTCAACGTTTGAGCCATCACCGATTTTCAAGACACATTCTCCTTCTTTTAGTTGTTGAACATCACTTAGCATCTGTACATCATTACAGATATGAGTTCCACAACCGGTATCAAGTACCCAAGAACTAGAATTAATAGAAAGATTTACTTCAACGAGAAAGATACCTTTCTTTAGAGTAGCCTTGTACTCTGGGCAGTTTCTCCTCCAATGTCCCGCTTTGCCACAATGGAAGCAAACATCCTCTTTCTGATCACGCTTCTTCTTTTGGGCCTTCCCCTTCGAAATGCCACCAGTGGGCCTAAGGGGTTTCTTCTTCTTCTTTTGGGCTTTCTTGCCCTTACCTTTAGAAGGCCCAGAAGAGGAAGATGGAGCATTTACCATCAAAACCTTATTGTCCTTCTTGATCGTGCTTTCAGCAGTCACAAGCTGACTAATCAGCTCAGCTACAGTAGCACCAGCATGATTCATGTTGAAGTTAAGGACAAATGGGTTGAATGATGGTGGGAGCGAAGCTAGCAACAAATCCACTGAAAGCTCATCTTTCAGTGGCATGTCCATGGAAGCAAGTTTCTCAGTAAGGGCAAGAAACTTGAGTCCATATTCATGGACACTTGAACCTTCCCTCATTCTCAAGTGGAACAATTCCTTTGAAGTGTTATACCTTGCAACACGTTCATGAGGGCGGTAAAGTTGCTCTAAGTGGTCGTAAATCTCCCAAGCAAATTCCATGGCCTCATGTTGTCTTTGCAAGTCCGGAGACATGTTAGCCAACATAAGGCAACGGGCTTGGAGATTATCATCCTTCCACTTCTGAATCGCGTCCCGCTCGGCCCGAGTGGGAGCCTCCCCTTCGGGACTAGGCTCCCCTTCGAAGAGAACATAAGTTCTCTTCTCAGAATCTAAAATGATTTTTAGATTCCTCAGCCAATCAGAATAGTTGGGACCAGTCAACTTGTTTGACTCGAGGATCGATACTAGAGGGTTTTTGGTTGCCATTTCAAAACACGTAGAGAATCACAGAATCTACGACCTAAATGGTAAAACAGAGAACTAGTGAGCATGCTGAATTATAACGATATACAAAAGATAAGGTCTTTAATCTATTGTAGCTCCCACTGTTTTTCAAAGATCTATAATTCCCAAAGATCTAAGAGGAACACGTTTCCCAATGGGTACTAAGATCCTAGGCATTTTACCTCGAACCCACGACTCGCGGACATTCTAAGTAAGAACCCTAGGTAGGTACAACTTACCAATTCTAACACCTTTAGAACTCTTAGTAATTATTTTTCGCATCACCTATCTTTCAATATGGACCCACGACTCGTGCGACATCCATATTTACTTAGGCGTTAAGCTAGACCCATCAATCATAAGATCATGACCAAAACTTAGTTCGAACGACCCACGACTCGCGGACATCGCCCTTGCTAAAATTGACCACGAAATATTGATCATTTAAAATGATTAATTAGGTAACTAAGAACTAATAAGCTCCACTAGCTATCCCACGACTCGCGGACAATAACTAGCTTTACTTACTAAACTTAAAACCTATTGATGGAATGCTAGGAATTTAATTCAAAATTTGCATCTCGAATTAAACACCTATTTGTTCGAAATCAGCTTAATATTTAATGGGAATTTTCGAATCAACCGGAGAGTTGTGTTATCCAATTTTATTAGTCTTGATTAATGCAAGTACACTTAAATGCATTTCAAACAAGCACATAAACAGATAACATGTCCTAGCATGATACTAACATGTAATGATCATGGGTTCTACCTATCTTATGCGTGATATGTGGGAGCCACTCCACAATCACAAGTTCTAACATACATGCCACATAAACAGTTTAAATCACATAAGGGAAAGCGGTAACAAAATACGAGCCCTATCTCTATTACATTTAACAATTGAGATTCCCCTCCCTAACATTTTGAGGGGTCTTCACTTATGGCCTCCTTGTTACTTGAATGTGGTCCATCTTACTCCTTGGGTGCATTGTCTCCAAAATGAAAATAAAAACCTCACCACCTATCTCTACTCTCAAATTACAATAAAAAGAAAAAGACATAAAGTAATAAGGCTCAATCTTCATATTGGCCTTAGACAATTACACGGGGCATACCCCGGCCTCAAAAACAGTAATATGGAAAGCCACATAATAAATCACATAACAGTACGCACATAAGTGAGGCTCCAACCTCAATTGAAAAACGCAACTATAGGGCTCCAACCCCAATTTAAACCATCCATGTGCATAAATTAAAACCATACATAGATCTAAACCCATGATCACCTAACATGCTTTTGCGAGAATTTAAATTTAGCCAATAAATTAAAATTCTCGTTTCAAGTCCTAATGACTTAAAACACGACTTAGATGCAATTCTTGTTCAAGAGCCTTTTCAATAAAACCCGAAAAACAATAAACCAATAAAATTCCAATTAATTTCCAAAATTAATAATTTTATTCTTTCATTATTTTCAGAAAATAAAGTTCATAATTTTCCCAAAATCCAAATCGCTTCAATTTCTCAAAAATCCCAATTTAATCAAAATTTTAAAATAATTTTATTTTAGCAAAACTGATTTTAAAAGATAAAATTAAAATAAAATTAAATCGGGATTTTACGGACTGAAAAACACGAAACACGAAAACACGAATGCACGGGCCCGGGATGACGCGGGATCGCCCGCCCGCTGCGCAGGAGCGCGCGCTAGGCGCGCGCCAGCGCTGCGCACAGCCGGCAGCGATTGCCGCCAGCGTGCGCGCGCCAGGCGCGCCCTTGCGCGCAGATGTGCGGCGCGGGCAGGCAGTCCCATCCATCCCTGGGCGGGCGCTCCCGCGCGGTTGCGGGAGGAGCAGGCGGCTGTCCCGCACGGTTGCGGGACAGGCGAGCAGGGCGTCTAGGCGGGCGGGAGGGCTGGATGGCGGTAATGGGGTTTGGGCGTGCGACGTGCTAGCACGCCCAACCCCATTCTTTTCGTGTCCCGTTTCGTATTTTCGGGTTTCTCCAAAACCCGGTTCAATCCAAAATTAAAAAATTCGATTTAAACAAATTTCAATCAAAACGGTTTTCAAAAACACAATTTAAGAAAACAGTTTCAGAAATTCAGGAAAAATTACAGTTTCGTATTTCAGGCTTTCTAAAAGAACTCATGAATACCTAATTCGCATCTAAGCCTAAGAATTTCTACCAAATTCAGAATAATTGAGACGAATCAGAAACACGATTAACGAGGTGGCTCTGATACCACTTGTTGGAAAACACGAATCAGAAAGCAGCGGAATTTAAAAATTTTCCCAACAAAAGGACCATGAACTCGCAATCGTGTAACCAAATTCGTAAAGATAGAAAACTTACTTTTCTTTTATTCTTTCTTGAAGCGTTTCAAGCCACCCAAGAACGCTCTTCACGCGGCTTGATCCCCTCTCCTTGGTAAAGCTCGAATCTTCAAACTTCTAACTTGAAGTCTCTAGAGAAAGTCCACCAACTTGGCTACAATCTAACTAGTAAGGATGCTAGTTCTCTAGTTAGTGTTTAGGCTTAACCTAGGGTTTAATTTAATCTTGGAGAAAGGAAGGTGTTCAACACATGAACCAAGAATTGTCTATTAGCTCTAAAGGGGAGCATGAGCTCCCCTATATATAGGAAAGGGGAGGGGCGGCCGAACCTAGTCCTAATGGACAAAGGATTTGGTCCCTCTCTCTCCTATTACTTGATGATCAAGTATTTTCCAACTTTGACTTTGAATTCTAATTCTAGTCAACTTTTAAGAGAGCTAAAAATATCCAAACTATTTTTGGATAATTTTATACTTTATTTATTATAAAATAAATAACTTATTTTTATCTAATTAATTAATTCATAATTAATTAACTAGATTATTTTCTCCAAAATTAGACTTTCTTTTTAATTCAAAATTAAACCAAAGTCTATTAAATAATTAACTAATTAATTATTTAATATATATATAATATATATACACACACGTGTGACACGTGTCACAGTGACACGTGTCACTCACGTGAGCCACACGTGTGATTTCACACGTGTGGAACCCTCTTGGCCCGATTAACTCGTTTAATCATTTTCAAGCCTCAACTCATGTAACCAAGTTGTTGTGTGTGACCCTCTAGGTTCTCAATTCAATTAGCAGTGACCCTAATTAATTAATTCACTAATTAATTAATCAGTCCACAGATTAAACGACCATAGTCTAGCAACAGGTGTTTAACCCCTAGCTGAATTGGAATGTTCGGATTCGACAGAACCTTTAAGTCATTGATTCATGTGAGATACAATCCTCCTACTTACTATCTCTCAACCAAGATCTAGGGCAAGGGAATAATCAGAACCCTAATAATCCGGTCTTAAAGCTAAGTGCATTTCATATCCATTTGATCTCAATCCAAGAAACCCTTTTCTTGATATCTTGATCTACTGCCTTGGCCAAGGACTCCATATGGCATATGAATGACTTACACAATAAGAGATCACGTTGCAAATGCAAGTGTAGGTCCTTTCTTGATTCTCATTCACTTTCATGAATCACTTGTGTAGCCCCAGCATAAGCCTTGAATCAGTTGTCTAAGGCGACACCCTTTAAAGCTTATACCTAAGACTACAGAGTTAACTCATAAAGTGAGAAGGAACCTCAAGTCTAAGGATCAATTAATCACATCAATGACTCGTGAGATATTTCCTAATCTGGAAGTTTCCATTTCCTGAAATAGAAACTTCCTTTCCCATTTAGGAATGTTCTCACACGGGGTACCTCAGTGAACTTACTTATTAAAGTAAGCACCCTCATGTATCACGCACGTATCAACTATACACTTTCCACCTCCATGAAACAAGGTGGTCCTTCTTAAGGGCGTGATCCCACAAGCAAGCCTTAGAGGAGTCAGGTTGACACTCCCACTGTCTGTAGGACTCATCGGCTTGGAGTATTTTACTAATCATGACTTATGTGATATAGGGCTCGTTTCATGAACCATTTCACCTAAATGGCAGAGTCCTAAAGTCATCAGGATTAGGGGAGTTCTCATACATGCACAGATAAAGTAAACGCATACCAAACAAGAGCATATAAAGAAGTGTTGCCTCAATTCGTTATTTCATTCAAAGATTGTCTGTGATTACAATAAGGAAAAGCACAAAGCGGATATACAATCGGCTTTCTAGGGCACTATTCCTAACAGTAGTTTGCTTGGAACTCTTCCAACTCACTGCTCCGCCGTTTAGGTAGAAAATGCATCCTGACATTGACTTAAAATCATCTAAGTCAGATGCAAAGCTTGCATCACAGTATCCTTCAATAGTAAGATCTTTCTGACCTCCGTAAACTAAGAATAAATCTTTAGTACTTTTCAAGTACTTAAGAATATTCTTCACGGCAGCCCAGTGACCATCTCCAGGGTCAGATTGGAAACGACTTGTTACACTAAGTGCATAAGCCACATCCGGTCGAGTACATAACATTGCATATATTATGCTACCTATTGCTGATGCATAAGGTGTATGAGTCATTCTTTCCTTCTCAAGGTTAGACTTAGGACACATCTTCTTTGAAAGACATGTTCCTACACTCATAGGAAGGTTCTTAACCTTTGCTAACTCCATATTGAATCTCTTCAATACTTTGTCAATGTATATCGACTGTGATAATCCTATCAACCTTCTAGATCTATCTCGATAGATTTTAATTCCAAGGATATATGATGCATCACCAAGATCTTTCATCTCGAATTGGTTCGACAACCATAACTTAGTCACTTTCATATCATCCTTCGAATTCCCAATAAGAAGGATGTCATCAACATAAAGCATTAAGAATTGCACTGAGGTCTCCAATTCCTTTCTATACACACAAGACTCATTCGAAATTTGAATGAAGCCAAACGCTTTGACTGATTCATCAAATCGAATGTTCCAATTCCTAGAAGCCTGTTTCAATCCATAGATTGATCTTTGGAGTTTGCAAACCTTTTGCTCACTCCCACTGAATGTGAAACCTATGGGTTGCTCCATATAAATGCCTTTATCAATGTCACCATTGAGAAAGGCAGTTTTCATATCCATTTGCCGTATCTCATAGTCATAATATGCAGTAATGGCAAGCATGATCCAAATAGACTTTTGCATTGCAACTGGTGAAAAAGTTTCATCAAAGTCCACGCCGGGTCTTTGAGTGAATCCTTTTGCAACCATTCTTGCTTTGTAGGCTGGAATGCTTCCATCAACTCCAAGCTTTCTCTTAAAGATCCATTTGCAACCTATGGGTTTGACCCCATCAGGCAAATCTACCAAGGTCCAAACTTGGTTGGAGTTCATGGAATCCATTTCGGATTTCATGGCTTCTATCCACTGTTCAGAGTCAGAATCTGAAAGTGCCTCCTCATATGTTAAAGGATCATTATCCTTTTGAGAGATTTCATGGAAGAATCCATACCATCTCTCCGGCTGTCTAGGAGTGCGTTCAGAACGCCTCAGAGGGGGATTTGCTTGTGTATCGAAATTCGTGATTGGTTGTGGTTGATCAGAAGGGGATGTTTCTTCAATGGGTTGCGTGGGGTCACTTTGTACTTCTTCTAATTCTATGATCTTGCCTTTCTTTTCTTTAAGGAATGGTTCCTCAAGAAAAGTAGCATTTCTGGAAATAAACACCTTTTGGTCAGATTGATCATAGAAGCAGTATCCTATGGATTCCTTAGGATAACCTACAAAGTAGCATAAGTTAGAACGAGATTTTAACTTATCTCCCACTGTCCTCTTCACGTAAGCAGGACAACCCCAAATTCTTAAGTAAGAATAACTAGGGATTTTACCATGCCACATTTCATAGAGCGTTTTAGGGACTGACTTAGAGGGAACTAGATTCAAAATCTTTGCTGCACTTTCTAGGGCATAACCACAGAAAGAAGGTGGTAAGTTAGTGAAACTCATCATGGAACGAACCATATCGAGTAGGGTTCGATTCCTTCTCTCAGAAACTCCATTAAGTTGAGGAGTGCCCGGAGGAGTCCATTGAGAGATAATCCCATTATCTTTGAGATGATTAAGGAATTCTTCACTAAGATACTCGCCTCCTCGATCAGATCGAAGTGCTTTGATCTTGTGACCAGTTTGATTCTCAACCTCATTTTGAAATTCTAAGAATTTCTCAAAAGCTTCCGATTTATACTTCATTAAGTATACATAACCATATCGACTAAAGTCATCGGTAAAGGTTATGAAATACTGATGATTGTTTCTCGTGCTTACACTAAGCGGTCCACAAACATCAGAATGGATTAAATCCAAGACCTTAGTGGCACGTTCCACAGTCCCTTTAAAAGGGACTTTGGATATTTTTCCTTTGAGACAGGATTCGCAAGAAGTTAACTCTTTGAGATCATTTTCAGAGAATGATCCTAAAGTGTTTATCTTGCTAATTCTGTTCTTGGAAATGTGTCCTAATCTAGCTTGCCATAAGGGAGCTGAAACTTTGTCTTCTCTCTTACGTTTAGTTTCTCACCGAAAACCCACCACCGCCTTCAAGAGACTCCCCGGCCTACACCAAATGGGAACAGACAGACCTCATCGTCTGTACATGGTTATTGTACAATATGGAACCAAAATTAGTGATATTATTCGCCGAATACCCATCGACAAAAACACTATGGGATGTCCTAAATTTCATGTACAACCAAAGCAACGATGTCTGTAGCACCCCGAGCGAGGAGCACCACATCCCCCGCACCATAGCCCGACACGGGAGCTCCACTCGTGCACCAAGCCATGGCGAACGGGTGACAAATAAAACACACCTAAGCTAGGCGGTCTAGACCCTGAAACAGAGTGCGCAACAATTCGAAAACCAGAAGCGGAAGGACAAGATCAACATACACACATGCAAGGCCACGAGCCAGCAAAAATTAAAGCATACACGCCACCTGCAAACTTGGGCATACAGGCCAAGTTTTGGGACATAAGGTAAGGCCCAGCAAGGGCAATTCTAATCATACACATGTTAGGAATAGTGCCCTAAAAGCCGATTGTATATCCGCTTTGTGCTTTTCCTTATTGTAATCACAGACAATCTTTGAATGAAATAACGAATTGAGGCAACACTTCTTTATATGCTCTTGTTTGGTATGCGTTTACTTTAGCTGTGCATGTATGAGAACTCCCCTAATCCTGATGACTTTAGGACTTTACCATTTAGGTGAAATGGTTCATGAAACGAGCCCTATATCACATAAGTCATGATTAGTAAAATACTCCAAGCCGATGAGTCCTACAGACAGTGGGAGTGTCAACCTGACTCCTCTAAGGCTTGCTTGTGGGATCACGCCCTTAAGAAGGACCACCTTGTTTCATGGAGGTGCAAAGTGTATAGTTGATACGTGCGTGATACATGAGGGTGCTTGCTTTAATAAGTAAGTTCACTGAGGTGCCCCGTGTGAGAACATTCCTAAATGGGAAAGGAAGTTTCTATTTCAGGAAATGGAAACTTCCAGATTAGGAAATATCTCACGAGTCATTGATGTGATTAATTGATCCTTAGACTTGAGGTTCCTTGTCACTTTATGAGTTAACTCTGTAGTCTTAGGTATAAGCTTTAAAGGCTGTCGCCTTAGACAACTGATTCAAGGCTTATGCTGGGGCTGCACAAGTGACTCATGAAAGTGAATGAGAATCAAGATAGGACCTACACTTGCATTTGCAAGGTGATCTCTTATTGTGTAAGTCATTCATATGCCATATGGAGTCCTTGGCCAAGGCAGTAGATCAAGACATCAAGAAAAGGGTTTCTTGGATTGAGATCAAATGGATATGAAATGCACTTAACTTTAAGACCGGATTATTAGGGTTCTGATTATTCCCTTGCCCTAGATCTTGGTTGAGAGATAGTAAGTAGGAGGATTGTATCTCACATGAATCAATGACTTAAAGGTTCTGTCGAATCCGAACATTCCAATTCAGCTAGGGGTTAAACACCTGTTGCTAGACTATGGTCGTTTAATCTGTGGACTGATTAATTAATTAGTGAATTAATTAATTAGGGTCACTGCTAATTGAATTGAGAACCTAGAGGGTCACACACAACAACTTGGTTACATGAGTTGAGGCTTGAAAATGATTAAACGAGTTAATCGGGCCAAGAGGGTTCCACACGTGTGAAGTCACACGTGTGGCTCACGTGAGTGACACGTGTCACTGTGACACGTGTCACTGTGACACGTGTCACACACGTGCGTGTATATATATATATATATTAAATAATTAATTAGTTAATTATTTAATAGACTTTGGTTTAATTTTGAATTAAAAGGAAAGTCTAATTTTGGAGAAAATAATCTAGTTAATTAATTATGAATTAATTAATTAGATAAAAATAAGTTATTTATTTTATAATAAATAAAGTATAAAATTATCCAAAATAGTTTGGATATTTTTAGCTCTCTTAAAAGTTGACTTGAATTAGAATTCAAAGTCAAAGTTGGAAAATACTTGATGATCAAGTAATAGGAGAGAGGGACCAAAATCCTAGCCCATATAGGACTAGGAATTTCGGCACCCCCCTCCCTATAAATAGGGGAGCTCGAGCTCCTTATGGAGCTAATTGACAATTCTTGGTTCATGTGTTGAACACCTTCCTTTTCTCCAAGATTAAATTAAACCCTAGGTTAAGCCTAAACACTAACTAGAGAACTAGCAT
The DNA here is from genome assembly GCA_037501455.1 of Lantana camara. Lineage (NCBI taxonomy): Eukaryota > Viridiplantae > Streptophyta > Magnoliopsida > Lamiales > Verbenaceae > Lantana > Lantana camara. The sequence goes on along the minus strand of CM074855.1, from coordinate 17,964,419 downwards.
CCTTACTAGTTAGATTGTGATCAAGTTGGTGGACTTTCTCTAGAGACTTCAAGTTAGAAGTTTGAAGATTCGAGCTTTACCAAGGAGAGGGGATCAAGCCGCGAGAAGAGCGTTCTTGGGTGGCTTGAAACGCTTCAAGAAAGAATAAAAGAAAAGTAAGTTTTCTATCTTTACGAATTTGGTTACACGATTGCGAGTTCAAGGTCCTCTTGTTGGGAAAATTTTTTAAATTCCGCTGCTTTCTGATTAGTGTTTTCCAACAACACATATCAAATTTGAATCATATTACAAACTTATACATAATATTAGAATGAAAAGATAAAAGTAAAGAAGATGCAGAATGCAAAGACTCGACCCGAACTACTCAAAAGAAGACTGTCGTCTAGCACAAACCCAAACCTAGCACCTGCAACTGAGGGGGAAAAGAGAGGGGTCAGTCTACAACTTGACTGAGTGAGGGGGGCTGATGTACACCCAACACGTATCTACATATAGAGCAAAGCACGTATTAAACAAAAGACTATGAACCGGGAATAGGGTTTTACATACCAAAGCCATTTTCCAATAGAACTCATACTTATACATATATTCGTATATTCTTAAGTTTGAAAACTCGTAAGGATTCATAGATTCAAGAACGCATATGGATTCATATTAAAAACTCGTAGGGATTCATATTGAAACTTATGAAGATTCATAATTAAAACTTATAAGGATTCTTATATTCAGATCGATTTATAGTTTAGCATAGAAATCTCATATTGAAAACAAACTCTCCTATCCCATTTCATAATCAACATAATAAAACAAAGTTAAATTACCCGGTGAGTACAGGTCAACTTTACCTCTTAATAAAAGAATTCATAAGAAACATAATAAAACATAAATTCATAAAATTCATAAGACTCATATTCCCGTATTTCATCCACCTTCTCCGAAAGTCTGCACGCGGGTTATGGACCCACATCGTGCAACTCGATACTGATACGTGGGGTAGCGATCCCGCAACGTACCTTAGGGAACACGTGCACAGGCTTAACCCGGTGGCCCAACACCGTCTCGGGTGTCCTTACCCATGCCTCCAGGGCCCAGGGATTTATAAGATTCGTAAGAAAACATAGGACTCATAAGAAACATACCTAACTCGCGAAACCTAGAATCAAACGATTCATACTTAAGAAACATACCATAAGAAACATACCTTACCGTGCAACTCGGAATATGCTATACACGTACCTCTCCGTGTCTTCCAAATTCATAAGATGCTAAAGGAGATCCATAGTTCACTTGACACCACACGGCAAAACCATTTTAAGCTTATATATGCCCATACGTATAATTTTAGAAGAATTCATATAAAATCGAATTAATAAGATTCATAACATATTATATGACACATATTTAATATACATATAGTATATATTCGCATGCGGGGTGAGAAAACATCACATTAAGGCCATAGGTCGCTTATCTAAAAGAAAAGATCCTAACCCTCACCTTACACCGACGTGGCTAAGAATGAGATAAATGATTCACCCCGGAATCAACTCGGATCACGAAACACCACCCCGGGTGCACCTGGATAAACTGAAGACAATATGCAAAACTTAGACTTGAGGACGAACCATATAGACGCACGGCATATGCTTAGTCACGTAAGAGATGTAAATACTTAGTTAAAAGCTCATACACGTATCAAATTCATACAAGACGTGAAAAAACACACATATCGTAGCTTAAAAAATTCATAATATGCATTAAAGCAAGTTCATGTGCACAATTAATGAGTAATAAAGCATCAAAAAACGTAACAAGGCTCATAAGCGATTCATGCAAACAACTCACATTACCTAAGAAACATAAAATGCATAAAAAGAGCAAATGAATACACTTACACATGCTAAAATAAGTTAGGAATAAGTTCGGAGGTGGGAAGATACGAGAAAAACGGAATAAGAACACAAAAAAGGGGTTCCGAATGAAATTGGGCCAAAGCTGATAGATTTCCAAAACAGACAAGCTGTACGAAAATAGGAATATCATGTGTTTCAGGAATGGGAATTAAGTTTTGTTTCTTGGAAATGAACCTAGACACATATATCTTTAAAATGATAGGTGGCTCGAATCATGGTTCAAAGTGAGGTGAAAATGGCGTAGGTTTGAAGTTGAACGAATGCAGAATCTCGGTGAAGTGGCGAGACCAAATTAAAATGATTATAACTCACAATCTAGAACAAATTTTGACTTGATTCCAATTAGAGATTGTTCTACACTCAAAAATGTTGAACATATCCGAAAATCATCTCAATCGGAGGTCATATGAGGGGATACCCGGCCGGGGAAAAACAAGGCAGGAATTTATCCGGCTGGGGAGAGCAGTGTAGAAAAGTTCCTGCTCTAAAGTACCCGCCCGGGTAGTCACTCTGGGCATGAAAAAGAAGCAGAAACAGGGGCTAAACGTGGAAGGAACCAAAAAACACCAAAACCACCTCCAAACTCAACCAATGCACCTCAAAATCAAGACATAAATTCATGTATGCATGCTCTATAACATATCTCAAACTCAAGGTAAGAAATCAAGTATACATCAAGTTTCCATTTTCAAGCTGAAGCTCCAACAATGGCCAAACACTCGTGCTTCAACCAATAACTTCAAATTCAATAATTACGCATCATATTAACTCACAAGAACAACATTTATCAAGATTGGAGCATAAGAATCAAGAACAAAGGTGTGAGATCAAATTTTCATATAAAGTCACTATTCATCATCTTCTCCAAGTTCATATAATCAAGCAAGGAATTCAATATTTAATCGGGTAGAATCGAAACACGTAATGAGAGGATCACAAATCTTACCTTGGTTCTTCGATCAGATGGTCGGACGGGGCATAAGCTTGAGCCGAAGCTTTGAGGCCAAGGGGAAGGCTTTCTTCTTCTCCTTTCTTGCCTTGTTTGATCGATCCAAAAACGAGGGAGAAGGGAAGATATTTTCAGCCATAAAGGGCTAAAACGGGTCGGGTCAAAAAGGATCCAGTCCACTCGGATCGAATTTTAAAACGATAAGGGTATCAATCGGCTTTAGAAAATTATAAGGTTAATTTCATCGAATCCGAATCATCGAAACCAACTCAATGACAAGGTCGAAATTCAAATTCGAATTCCCGAGCTCAAGGTAGCCACGAGGCTCAAACACCCTAATTAGAATTAGGTCCCTAATTTGCAAATGTTGGACGATTGAGTCCAAATACATTTTATTAAATTCTAATGCGCACTTAATTAAATAAAATACAAATTGACACATAAAACATGCTAATAGCACATAAGTCATGAAATTATGGAATTAAACTCTCCCGTAACATCGTACCTGGATTGTCGAGAAGACGGGGTGTCACAATGTCCTTCAAATTTTTGACCTTACGGTCAAGGCCAACAATTTGAGACAAGGGACAGATAGTATTGCGAAGTATTACTGTAGCCTTCAACGAATCTGGCGAGAGATCGAGCTCCGTAACCTAATTCGATGGCTTATGAACGGGACATCACGACCTTCAATCGCCTTAGATCTGAGACCCAATTATTCTAATTCCTCACCGGGATTGACGATAGGTATAAATCGGAGCGGTGAGACCTCCTGAAAGAGGACCCACTTCCATCCGTAGAGAAAGCTTATACCACCATACGATGAGAAGGCAATCGGCGTGAGATATTAGGGGGTCGAAGCTCATCATCAGCCTCGGAAACAAGTATCGGAGTCGGATTGGCTGCCAAAAACCCGACATGCAACGAAATCGATCACGAGAAGCCAAGGAATGGACCAGTTAGAACAGCTCCGCGAGTGGGCTGCCTCGGCCACTAAAAAGATGGGTGTTTGAAACTGATTGGATGGATGGAGGGGTGGAAAAGCCATCGTCGGGACTACACAACGTCGGCTTACGGTGTGGCGTCGGTTGTCACCCCCGGAGGCGAGACGTCAGCAGACGTGAAGAAGGAGGAAGAGAAAGATGTAGCGACTGATGATAAAAATGGAGATATGGGCCACGCAAATTTAGGTATAGGGCAAAGGGTTGATTTACCACCCTGCCCTCCATATTTTATGTCCTCATCTTTTTCAACCCCCAATTGTAAATCTACCCCAGCAGTTTCTAATTCTTACGTTTTTAACCCCAATAATTGTTCCCCTAATCATTGTAATGTCCCTTCCCCACTTACTTGTATACGTGACCCATGTGTGAAAGATAATACAACAGGTGTAGCTCTTCAGACTGCCTCACAAGGAATTGGGCAGAAGTCACGGTGGATCTTTGACTGTGGAGCCACTGATACAAAGAGTTCTGATCGTTCAGATTTGAAGGACTATCAGGCCCCTTAAAAAAGGAGGATCTTTAATGCAAGTGGTGATATTTGCCCGGTCGAAGGCACGAGGACAGTGACCCTATCTCCGGACTTGAAACTAAAAAACTGTCTTTATGTGCCCAGTTTATCCTACAGTTGCTTTCTATTGGCCAAGTTACCAAAGAGCTCAATTGTATGGTGCTAATGTTCCCTACATTTTGTGTGTTGCAGGATATTCGATCGGGAAAGATGATTGGGCATGGTACTGAGGAACCAGGGTTGTACGTCGACGAGGTGGCTCAACACGGAACTACAGCGCTTGCTCACGGGATAGTGGACCGCCAACAATGGCTGTGGCACCGACGTTTGGGTCATCCCTCATTAGGGTATCTTAAGTTGTTATTTCCAAAGTTGTTTTCTTCAGATAGTTAGTTTTCTTGTGAGATTTGTTTACTAGTAAAAAGTCACAAGCAGTCATATCCTATGTCGAACCCTAGGTCTAAGTTAGGTTTTTCCTTAGTGCATTCTGATGTATGGGGTCCTGTCCCAAACACTGAGTCAAGTCATGGTTTCAAATACTTTGTTCTATTTATTGATGACTATTCACGACCTGGGTTTATTTCCTCAAAAATAAAGCCGAAGTTTCTGCCAAGTTCATTGAGTTTTTTAATATGGTTCGTACACACTATCATTCTCACACTCAGTTGCTTCGATCAGATAATTGGGGGGGAGGGGAATATATGAACTCTATTTTAAAACAGTTCTTTCAAGATCATGGGTTAGTGCACCAAACTTCTTGCTTACATACCCCATAGCAGAATGACATAGCTGAACGCAGAAACCGTCAGCTACTTGAGATGTCAAGATCCCTCCTCATTGAGTCTCACTCTCCTCAGTATATGTGGCCCGAGGCGGTTGCTGCCTCTGTCTACATTGCGAATCGGTTGCCCTCCAAAACCCTTAACTTTGATACACCACTAAAATGTCTATCTAATCAAGTCAGTGTCCCCTCCATCATGACCCTCCAGCCGCGGGTGTTCGGGTGCTCTGTGTTTGTCCATCTCCCTAAAGCAGTCCGTTCCAAACTTGATCCGTGCTCTGTTAAGTGTGTCTTTGTCGGGTATAGGATTAATCAGAAGGGGTATAACTGTTATCATCCCTCTACTCGGCAGCTGTTCACCACGATGGATTGTGATTTCATGGAGTTGGAGTATTACTTTCTTTCCCCACTCAGTACTCAGGGGGAGAACAGTCAGTAGGACCCACTGAGTGGGGTGTCACCTCTATCTTGGTCAGACACAGTCCCAAAAGAGCAAGTAACCGGAACTACCGAGCCACCACCTCTAGGAGCACAACCCGTGTGTTACGACCTGGGAGTCGCAACCAGGTATCCAAGCACAAGTTGGCCGGTTAGCTTATTGAGCGGGAGGGGTAATAGCCCGAAAGGCGTTGTTTTGTCTAGGGACCTTTGATATTGTGGAGTCAGGCATGCTGACCCGATTGAATTCGGGGAGCTTGTCGCTGGTCTTGGACTTGACTAAGAGGCAAGTCGAGGGTTTCCAAGCACTCAACTAGTTGGGGGCTATTGCCGCCTCCCTGATGAGCTCATGGCAGAGCGAAACCGGTTTTGCGTTCAAGTGGATTTGAAGGCTGGAAGCCAAGTGGCGCAGAAATGCTGCGTGAGTACTCCGACCCTGTGAAAGTTGGTATCAGAGCGGGTCACGCTCCTATTGCGAAGGGGGCTGCGTAAAGAAGTACGATGAGTGTGAGATCACAGCATTGAGTGCGATAGATGCATGAGGTACGACACGTTGCTTAGTGTAAGGGACACGGCACAATGCGTCAGTTGGAGGGCACAACATAAAAGCCTACATGAATCGATGCAAGGGGCACAAGAACGGTCATGAGTAGGTTGCGTAAACGCGATCCTGGACGAGGGCGGAGTCTTTGTATCCTCCATGCGACGAGGGCGTTGCATTGATCAGATGGGGAAGAATGTCACGACCTAAGAGTCGTGATTAGGCATCCAAGCACAAGTTGGCCGGTTAGCTTATTGAGCGGGAGGGGTAATGGCCCGAAAGGCGTTGTTTTGTTTTGGGGCCTTTGATATTATGGAGTCAGGCATGCTGACCCGATTGAATTCGGGGAGATTGTTGCTGGTCTTGGACTTAACTAGGAGGCAAGTCGAGGGTTTTCGAGCACTCAACTGGTTAGGGGCTAATGCCACCTCCCTGATGAGCTCATGCCAAAGCGAAACCGGCTGTGCGTTCAAGTGGATTTGAAGGCTGGAAGTAAAGTGGCGCAGAAATGCTGCACGAGTACTCCGACCCTGTGAAACCGTGGCTACCTCCAGAGAGCCCACTACCTTGACGAAGGTTTTCAGCAATGATGAAGAAGTATGGCTATCATCAGAGCAATTCGGACCATACTCTCTTCATCAAATGAAAGGGAGCACTGGTGACGTGTCTCATCATCTACGTAGATGATATGGTTATTAAAGGGGACGACTAATAAGAAATCTCGTGCTTAAGGGAGAACCTATTCAGAGAATTTGAAATGAAAGACCTGGGACAGCTGAAGTACTTCCTCAGGATTGAGGTACTACGGTCCAGGAAAGGATATATATCTCTCAGAGGAAGTTTGTTCTTGATTTACTAGCTAAGACTGGACTGCTAGACTGTAAGCCAGCCGATACCCCTATGGTGGTCAATCATGGGGTTGAGAATAGAAGAAGAAGCAGAAGAAGCAGAGAAGCCACGGTATCAACATCTGGTAGGGAAACTGATTTACTTGTCCCATACCAGACCGAATATCGCTTATGCCGTAGTGGTACTGAGTCAGTTCATGCACCGACCGTAGAAAGAACATATGGATGCAACACTCAGAGTGTGCAGATATTTGAAAAGTTATCCGGGGAAAGGTATTGTGTTTCAGAAGCATGGACACTTAGAAATTGAAGCCTACACTGGCGCAGACTGGACTGGGATCCTAGTGATCGAAAGTCGACTTCCGGTTACTTCACATTAGTTGGAGGAAATGTAGTAACATGGAAGAATAAAAAGCAGAAAGTGGTGGCTCTTTCAAGTGTAGAGGCAGAATTCAGGGGGATCGCCCGTGGGGTAGTAGAGGTGCTCTGGTTGAGGAAGTTACTTACGGAAATTGGGGTTCCACCCACCGTAGCGTGTAGGTTGAAGTGTGACAATAGGGCGGCGATCAGTATATCCTAGAACCCTATGCAGCATGATAGAACAAAGCACGTAGAAGTGGATCGACACTTTATCAAAGAGAAGATTGAGGAAGGCATCATTAAGCTTCCGTTTGTGAGGTCAGAGGACCAACTGGCAGACATCTTGACAAAGGCCGTGAACGGGAGGATCTTCGCAGAAGTATTAGGCAAGTTATACATCGAGGACCCGACGATACAACTTGAGGGGGAGTGTAGACATATAGAAAGCTAGTAATTAGGAATTGCTGTAATCGTGGTTATCTTCGGCATGATTTTTTTCCTTTCCTAGCACAGTTGTATACTTGTATTTATACGTGCTTGTACATTATATAGTTCAATATAGTAATAACAGAAAAACTTTTCCCCACAATGAATCCCTCTAAGACAAACAAAATGTGAATACACATGATCAGATTAAGGGGGCAAATGTTAGGAAATAATTTAATAATCCTACTTTCATAAGATTTAGTGGTCTATTATTTACCAAATTATTGGGAAGTTTGTTAGAGTCATTGAATAAATCTTCTTTCAGGGTAGAGTTGGTGGTCTATTATTTTTTTTTTGTGTTAAATAATATCAGGTAACTAGAATCAATGTTCATGGCGGGGGTTTAAAAAAAAAAAGTACCAGATCGAAAAAATTTATTTCTGGGATGGTTCAAGTTAAAATAAACCAAGATTAGGTTTAATACCGAAGTCTGGATTCGCCCATTCTGTTGCCATGTTTTAGGCGTTCTTAGGGCTTACCTCCATGACTGGTTAAGAACTAAATCTCTAATACAAAGCTGAATGGTCCTATAAATAGACATAAAATCGGATTTGAAATTCGGAATTGAAACCTACACTAAGCTATTTGCTCCATTATTAATGAGCACTATGTAGTTTTATCAAAACAACGGCAACAAACCGTGGGCACTTTATTAAAGTAAAAGATTCCTTCCAAAATAGGAATGGTTGGTGGAGTAGTTGGCATATCAACCTCTTAGGACCCCATCATGTCTTTCCCTTTTCCTTCTTTATTCAAATATTTCTGAATTACCTGCTCGATATCATCACAAACTCCTTCAAAAGGATTTTGGGCTTCCCCGGCTGGGTAAAAATCTTCATTGGATAATGTCTCCATGGAAACACTTGATTGTGATTCAAAACTGAATTTTTTCATTAAATCTTTCTTTATCTCTCTGAGATATGAAGCGACTTTTTCTTCATCAGAAACTTGACCTTTTTGGAAATATAATTTCTGTGAGATATATTCAAAGGGACTTGGAGATTTATTTTGTTCCTCCAAACTTGTATATTCTTCAATCTTCTTTTTGATATTATCAACAGTCTCTTGTCCTTCAATACATCCTTCTTTATTAACTTGCATCATTTTTTAACAGAACTTCGTATAAAAAGTTCTAAAGATACATGGTATCTTTTGCTGAATTTCACCCAATTCTGGTTCCCATTTCCAAATCCATGGAATACCAAATTCAGTGAAAAAGTGAAAAGAAGTAATTCCTTCTATCCATTTCCCATTATTCTGGGCTTCAATAATTTTGGGATAAATCTCCACCCACTGAGAATATAATTCTTGAAACGTATTTGGCAAAATTTTTGTTGTAGGACCAAAACTGAGCCACCATTGGTATAACCAATTTGGAATGTCTTTATTATAAACATTCGGACATATTTTGAAAAACCATGAATGCTTATGAAGCTCATTTTGATAAAAGAAAGCTTTATTAAAAGCTTCAACATAATCCCAATAATTAAATTTTATTTTTACTTGGGAATTTTAGAGACTATATTCTCTTTCTCTAAGGGTACTAATTCCCCATTCTTCTGCAGATATTACCTGCTTAATAATAACTTTACTAAAGCTATAAACTTTAGTTTGCTTTCCTGCAAAAAAATGATCAAATTCGCAGGATCCTGTCACCTTAAGTATATTCTCAAAGTGAGTTCGCTGTTTATATGAACCAGCAGTAAAAAATGCAGTATCAAGATACCTTTGCCTGCGATGCCAGATATTATCTTTCCATCTCAGTTCTTTTTCTTCCAAGAGTAATATTAACTCTTTATGAGAATTTTGCTCATATAATAAATCAACTGATTCAGCTTCTTCATCTCCTACTATATTAGCATAAGATGGAGCTGTTTGAGCATTACTCTCCTGTTTAGCTTTGAATTCTAAAAATTCCTTGTATAAAGGATCATCCTTTGGTGTATTATTGGAGGATGATGATGAAATATTAGCAATATTTTCAGCTATTAGCTTCTGTTTGGGAAATTGGGCAATAGTTCTTCCACCCCTCCCTCTATTACAAGGATTTCTTCCTCCTCCTCGAGGTTGCATCCTGAGAATATGAATAAATTAAGCTATTAGCTTTTTTAATCTATTTTTTACAGATATAAGCTGTTTTTCATCTTCCTTGATGTAATAATCAAGACCATGATCAACATTAAGATAAAAACATAAAGATTTAGTCTGCTCAATTTGAGCTTCAAGATATCTTTGAAAAGCTATAAGCTTTGGAATCATCAATTTATGACGCCAAACAGTTTCAAGCCCAGGTGGTTTAATATTAGTCCTAATATCATATGGACCAATTAAAGGGGGATCGAAATCATATTTGAATTCTTCCCAAGTTATCAAATTCATCTTCTTATTAGAAGATTCCATACCTGCAAAATTAGATAATATAATAATTAATTTCATCAAGAAGTCTTTCTTTAAAAGCCGTACTACTATTAATATGGAAGCAGGCATTCTCATACTGGCTTTTTCTTTCAATATAATTGAGATTATTCCTTGGATTAAGAATATTATTGTTAATATTATCAGTCCAATAAATAATATTCCTATCATGCTCATGCAATAGGAATACTACTTTCTTCACATAATTGTGAATCTTCTTAGCTTTATCCCAGTTGATAGATTTATAAAATCTATGAGGAGGTAACTCTGGAATTCCTCTGGCATTACACATCCTGTAAATATTCCCGAGTTAAAAAGTCAGGAAGACTATTGTCGGTTCCTTTTTTATAAATAATTTCAAAATCAAAAGGGGCTAATTGAGCTTGCCATCTAGCAAACATTTGTTTAGAAACATGATGATCAAAATTTTTATTAAACATATATTTAGCAGCTTGACAATCAGTCTTAATAATAAATTTTTGATTATATAAATCATCTTGAAATTTTAGCACACATTTAAGAATAGCCAAAATTTTCTTTTGCTATAGTAGCATAATTCTTATGACTATCTCTCCATTTACCCGAATGGAATCTAACAAGATATTCCTGGTTATTAATAGAATCCTTTTGCTTAAGGATTCCTCCAAAACCAATATCAGAAGCATCAGTTTCTATAATTTTATCACATTTGGGATTAGCCAGCATTAAACAAGGAAGGTTTATAACCTTTCCTTTAATTTTTTTGATAACTTGAGTATGACTATCAGTCCAAGATTTTGGATTTTTCTTTAATCTATCATAAAGAATAGCTGTATCTTCAGCAAGATTTCTATAATAAGGAGAAATATAATTTAAACTTTCAAGAAATCTTTGGAGTTGAGTTTTGTCCAAAATTTTATCAGGGATCTTAGAAGCAAACTCTATACTTCTATTAATAGAAATTATTTTTCCCTTTTCAATGTTATGGCCAAGAAATCTAATTTTTGTTTGGAAAATAAGCATTTTTGGTTTAGATATTACTAAACCATTCTGAATAACAATTTTCTTAAATATATCAAGATGTTTAAAATGACTTTCAATATTTTTTGAAACTACTAAAATATCATCAATATAAACAATTATAAAATCACTATAAGGATAAAAAATCTCATTCATAATATTTTGGAATTCTGAAGGGGCATTCTTCAGACCAAAAGGCATAACCTTCCACTCATATTGTCCAAAAGGGACATAAAAGCGGTTTTATAAATATCTTTTTCATGTATTTGAATTTACCAATATCCTAATTTTAAATCAAACTTAGAAAATATAAGAGCATCATAAAGCCTATCCAATAAATCCTTTTTATTAGGGATTGGATATCTAATCCATTTCAAAACTTTATTTAAAGGTTTATAATTTATAACTAACCTGGGAACTCCCCTCTCTTGTTCAGCTTGTTTATTAACATAAAAAACTGTGCACGACCAAGGAGATTTTGAAGGTCTTATTAAACGTTTATGCTGCAGAGATTCAATCTCTTTTTTACAAAGATTTAAATAATCTTTGTTCATTTGGCAAGGTCTAGCTTTAGTAGGAATCTTCCTTTCTTCAAAATCTTCTTCATACGGAAGAGAAACAATATGTTTCTTTCTTTCCCAAAAAGCATTTGGATGGTCATTACATATTTGTAAAGAGAACTGATTATAAAGAAATTTAATTTTATCTTGTAATTTATGGTTTTTCAAGATATTATCAAGATCGTTTATTTCAAACTCGCTTGAGAAAATTAATTTGGTTTTCTTTTCTTTCAATTAAAGAATCTTTTATTTGATTCAAAACCCTAGTAAAAGGTTCAAATAAACTGAAAAGTTATCTCTTTTCCTTCAAAAGTCCCTATAAATCCTTTTTCATTAATATTTTTTATAGGAAATATTTTCTTTAGAAAAGGAGTTCCAAGTATAACTTGGTTAGTGATATTTTTAACTAATAAAAAACTTATAGGAATGCAAACCTTATTTTTGCAAATATAAGCTTTAGGAAGTTTGTAGTCAATTTTCATTTTCTGCCCATTAGCAGCACTGATAGAATCAGTGGTTTTATAAAAATACCTGGTTGGAATAATTCCTTCTTGAATGAAATTTAAATCTGCACCACTATCAACAAGAGCTATAAGATCCTGTCTATAATTTCCATCGATTAAGAGAGAAATTTTTATAAACCATTTTTGAGATATAACCATCTCTAAGGTGGATAAAAAATTATCATCTTCAGAAAAAGTAATCTGATTTTCTTCTTCAGGAATATAAACTTGTTTTCCTCTGCTTATCTCAAGTTTAAAAACTCTTTCCTCAAGGTTCCTATTATCATTTTTCAAAATTTTTATCTCTTCTTTAAGATTTTGAATCTCAAAAGATAAATCATTTCTAGTAGTAGGATGATTGGACGTTTGTCTTTGTTTTAAAATTTTATTAACTTTGGCCATAGTATATGGTTCAGAATTCTTTTGAAAACTTTGGTTTTGATCGAAATCATTTTTATAATTTAATTGATCAATAATTTTTGATCTAATATCGGGATCTTGAATGATTTTCAAAACTTCAAGAATATTATCGTTAGTAATAACATTTATTTCCTGAAATTGGGAAATAATTTGATAAATATTTGCTTCTTCAATATCAGAAGAATCTGTTTGGTTTTCACAAGTTAAACCATTTTTACATGGTTCACATTCTTCGGAATCAGAATAATATTCTCCATTATCTAAAACTTCTAAATCATCTGTATACGATGATTTTTCATTTTCAGAATCAGAATTCAAAAATATTTTGCAAAGAGTATCTTTGATATTATCATCAATCTCTAAGCTTTGAATTTTCTTCTTGGTCCAACATTGATTAGCATAATGACCAATTTTTTTACATTTTCTACATGTAATAGGAGGACTATTAGTTCTCCTTTTTTCTCTCCTTATCTCTCTTTTCTCCCTTCTTTTCCTATGTTTTCGTTTGGAAAATTCAGGGGATTTATAAAACTTCTTTCTTTTATTATGACCCTTTTCTTTAGGAATAGAATTAGAAATTCCAAACTGATCACAAAATTGGCCTAATTGTTTCCTTTCATTAAGATTATGCTTCTTAATCTGTTGGCTAAGTTTTATTTCATTGCATAAGGCTATTCCTTCACTTTGGCATGTCCCTATAAGACTGCCATAATTATAATTTTCATAATTAATATTAACATCTCCTTTTCTAAGGGTATTTCTCACCCTTTCTGCAAAGAGCGATGGTAAACCATCAATAAACTTGGACTTCCAATGAGTACTATTAGACTTAGGAAGTTCCATAACTCTACTGAGAAAAGTATCCTTATACCATCTAAATGATGTAAGGGTACGACATCTAAGATTTTGAAGTAGAGTTCTGATCTTATCACTATTCTCCGAAAATCTTCCGGTAAAATGTTCAATAATGTTAACAATCAAAGTATAAACAACATCAGGATTATTAACACCATTTTCAATTTTTACCGTATTAAGAATATTTTCTTTGTTAGCCTCAGTGAGATAATTATCCCACCAACCTTTTAATTGACCAGTAAAACCTGCAATGATCATTTTGGCAATATCTTTATCTCTATTCCCATTACTTTTACAAATGGTACTATACATAAGCATTCTATGAACCGCATTATATATATGTCTTTCAGCAAAACCATCTATATTCCATTCATAGATATTTTTGCCACTGTAGGAATTATTAAAAGTATATTCTTGCTCCTCAAGCATAATATCTTGGGGAGTTGGTCTAGGATAATAGTACATTCTCTGAGTAGGCTTATCATCATACTTAGAAAGTTTATTAAGTTCTTCTTTTATCGTATTACGATAATTTTCATTGTCAGACATACTATCCTCAAATTCTTCATTAAGAATGCTAATTCTAAAACCTTTAAATTTCTCATCAAGAATTTTTTCCAGGTCAGAAATAGATTTTAATTTAAAATCCTTGATTTCAGGAGGTGGTTGAATACTAGGGATAATTCCACTAGATTCACCATGATCTTTTTCAATTTTGTTTTGAGTTTTGAAATTTTCCAAATCAGAAATAATTTTCTCCACTCTTTTAGTTAAAGAAGAAATATTTTCTCCAAGCACAATTAAATAAATATTTGTAAAATTATGTTGTTGAACCATATTATTCATATGATTCAAAGTAATTGGTAAAGTATTATTTTCAAATAATTTTTGAAAAGCAGTATAATATCTGGTCTCACTCCCCTTTTGTATAGAAAAAGAATAAGGAGGGGGAAAATTCGTCCTTAAAACTTCTCCACTATGAGTGAGTTTATACTCTCTTTCTATAACAGAAATATGATTTTCAACATACTTGGTTATAAACCAAGGAACAAAAGATATTTTTAAATTTTTTTCAGTAAGATCTTTATAAAATTCATCTTGAAATATTTTCCTATCATCTTTGGAAAATTTTTCAAAAAGCCATTTTTTAAATGGTTTCCATTTAGGAAGATTAAAATCATTTTGGATTTGTTTCCTTGCCGGAGAACCGGACTAAAATCTATTTTTGGTTTAAAATCCATTAAATAGAAAAATTCATTTCGGAAGCAGTTATATCTGCATCTTTAACATTATAAATGCCTTTCACAATATTGTCAGGATGAATTCTTAATTCTTCAACTTTATCAAAATTAGATTCTTCTAGAGATTCTATTTCTCTTATTTGAGAAGTAGAAGCTCTTGAAGGAGATTCAGTATAATAAATAGGAGAGATATGTTGATGTGATTTAGATCTAGAATAAGATCTACCACTTCCTCCTATATAATTCTTGGAGGGTTCAAAACTTATTTGAACATTTCCTTCAGAAGTTTGAAGAATACTAGTAGGATTATAACTAATCTTGGGTTGAGCAGGAACAACTTGCTCAATGACCCAATTTTCTGGGAAAGTTATTTCATCCCATTTAATAGATCTTCGAGTAGTAATCTCAGATCTACTAAAATTACTCTCTATTAAAATAGTTTCATCTGATGGTTTATTAACCATCTTACATCTAGGATTAAGAGTTTGAAGAGGTTTGTAATAAATTCTATAACAAACGCATATAACTTCAGAACCAGGAGCATAATTATAACCATGCATCTTTATATTAAGAGTTAAAGCATCACAAATATTAACATCAGATAAAGATAATTGAAGATTAGGATAAACATTAAAATAAACTGGACCATGTGCCAGATTAGATTGTATTATACCTATCAAAGATTGTTTCCAAATAAGATTTCTACCATCTCTAAGAGCAGCTATAAAACTCTCAGGTAAACCTTCTAAGGTTAAAGGTTTAAAAGCAACTTGAACTAATCCAATATGAATAAATTTATATATACCTCTATATTTATTGTGGTCTCTATTATTAAGTAATTTAATAATCATTTCATCTTTATTAAGAGAAATCGTTTCTTCCGTAGTTTTAACAACTTGCTTGAAACTAAGTCTATCAAAAGTTCCAAATTTATAAATAACAGTCGGATCTATCTTAGGAATAGTTCATTTATTCAACAAATCAAGATTTTGAGGAATATCATACTCCTCTTCCATACTGTTTTTAACATTATCTCTATTTCTAAAGATATTCATCATAGAAAGATGGTGTTAAATATTACCAGACACTAACATCAATACCCATGGCTCTGATACCATTTCAGAGGATCTTTTATTAAGGCGAAAATTAAATAACGAAATTAACAAAATTAAATCATTTGGTGAGACCATATCAAAAACTTTTATACTGTACATGGTAATTTTACCAGATTAAAACAAGCTAGAGATTTAGTTCTTAACCAGTCATGGAGGCAAGCCCTAAGAAAGCCTAAAACATGGCAACAGAATGGGCGAATCCAGACTTCGGTATTAAACCTAATCTTGGCTTATTTTAACATGAACCATCCCAGAAATAAATTTTTTCGATTTGGTACCTTTTTTTTTTTTTTTTTAAAACCCCGCCATGAACATTGATTCTAGTTACCTGATATTATTTAACACAAAAAAAATTTAATGGTCTATTATTTACCAAATTATTGGGAAGTTTGTTAGAGTCATTGAATAAATCTTCTTTCAGGGTAGAGTTGGTGGTTTAGTGGATTTATTTTACTGGTGGTTTGTTAGGACTTAGGAGGTTTTTTTTTATAATATAGGAGTCTCTGAAAGTTTTCTTAAGTCAATAAACAAAATATTTTCTGAGTTATCTAGTTTTCCCTTCTCTTTTCTATTTAGCATTACTCTTTTTTATAACAATTTTTGGGTTCACTCACCATACATGCTAAATGTATTTGACTATTTGTAGGCGGCTAAGATTAGAGAGGAGAATTCTTTTGATTTTTTTTCCCTATCACACGATTTTTCTTTTTTCTTTTTTTTTTTTTTTAAATTTCAATAGACTAATACACATATCGTATAAATACAAGTGCCACAAAAAATCAAAACACAAAATGAAATAAAAGATGGAAACAGCAGAAAAGAGTAATTGCATTTTGAGATTTTACCAAGTTTTAATGTTGTATGAAATAACTGCGGAATTGGGAAGTCATGGTGCAATAAAAACTAATTTGGCTATAAAGCTCTCGGCTCTGCTATCACTTATTAATGCCTTTATTTAGTGGTGTTGCATATTTAAATGTACATGGTCATGGGCTATGTTAGAAATTAGAATAGGAGTTAACTAATTTGGTCTTACATATTTAAATGTACACGGGCTATGTCAGAATAGGAGTTAATTAATTAATAAAAGTAGCCGAAAGAATTTCTCAAAGTCCCGACTTTACCCGATCAATTGTTTAATTTGTTTGGGTGATTTACATCAAACTACCTTAAATTTAGATTTAATTACATCAAACTACCCATAGATTTGCCAGGTACATGAAAAACTTGGTAGTTTTTTCAACTATGAATTTTCTTTTTACTTCCAATCGAGCCTCATTCCTGAGAATATATCATGGATCTGTCGAACCAGGTACGACATACAATCGTGGTGTCAAAGGAAGCAAAAAGGTGCGCGAAGAGCTTATCAGAATTATTAAGGAGAGGAGGAAGGAGCTTAGTGCAATGAGGCCGAATGAGGAAATCATCGCTAAGGACGTTTTGTCGAAGATGCTACTAGAAGACAATGGCGAGTTTTCCAGTGACATGGAGATCTGCTGCAATATAGGCTTGCTAATAGGTAGCAATGAAACTACCAGCGTTACCACCACCGCCGTCATGAATAACCTTGCACAATTTACACACATTTATGAAGAGGTTTACAAAGGTAAACATTCCATAATATTTAAACTTGTAGCTCCGGTTTGCTTTAGTTTAAGGAAAATACATCTCATGGGGATTCGGAAACAGCCTTGACATTGATCACCATTGACTAAAATTACAAGAGATTTCAATTTAATTCTTCTCTAAATGGGGAAAATGTCATCCAACTCCCCTGTGTAACACGAAAGAAGTAAGAAAAACCCCAACATAAAAAAAATACTTCAAAAAACCCTCGGTTTTTCAAAATATGCACGAAAAACCCTAATACGAGAAGGTGAGACTCACGCGCATTGACTGCAAGTGGGATTGAATTTTTTTTCACTTTTTTTTCCTAAAATGACTATTATACCCTTGTATTATATTTATTAAATAATATTAATATATATATATATATATATATATATATATATATATATATATATATATATATTCGACCGGTTGTCCAGGCCACTGTACTGGCATCGTACCACCACCATCGCCGGCAACCACAACAAGTAACTCAGGAATTAGCTTTAACAAGAAGGCCAACTCCCTCTGCGAGAATTGTGGCTTTCTGGGCTCTACTTGATGCTCTGTTTCACCATTTTATGAACAGCTTCTGTTATTTCCTCTACAAATTCCACAATCACTCCATCAACGCCCATCAAATGCTGCACATACACCGCTTCCGCCACGTTACTGCACACAACTACCACCACCAAGAACAACAATCTGAAATCAAACCCAAATCCACATACACAAACTCAATTTCAGAAACGACAGACCTGAAGAAGACAGATGAAATGGCATTGTGCGATGGTGGTGCTCGTCGGAGTGGAGGACGGCGAATCTGCTCTTTAAGAAACCAGATCTGGACCGCCGCGCCTTCGGACCGCCTTCCGCGCCATCTCCGCCGCCGATGGCTTCAGAGGAGTCGCTTTTATGAGGACCTATGCGGCGTCGCATTTCGCGGATCTGTGGAGGTGGGAATTGATTTGCAGAAAGGTGTGGAGTTGTGCGTGGGGGTAGGGGTAAGGGGCGGAGTTGTCTCCGGCGATGAAGGAGAGTGGCGGCGGCAGATCTGTTGGGCAGTGGACGTAGAGAGAAGAAGATTAAACTTGGTGGCTGCGATGGAGTTTTGCAAAAAGTGGGTGGGGTGTGGTGGGGGTTCTGCAACGGCGAACCTGGAGAAGACGACGGGAGAGGCGGCGACGGAGTTGGGCGACTGGAGAAGACAACAGAAAAGGCGGCGACGGCAGTGGCGTCGGAGAAGACGATCGGAGAGGCGGCGTGTCAATTTGGAAGACGCCTGAATATATATCATTGATATATATATATATATATATGAATTATGTATATATAAACATATATTATTTCTATTAATTTATTTTATTACGGATAATTCCTCCAAAATCCCCAAGTGTAAACTAAATTTTCTTTTCACTCCCCAATTTTAAAAAAGTTTCTGTTCACTCCCCAATTGAAAAACAAAATTCCTTTTCACTCCCCAAGGTTGTATAATAATTCAAGAATTGCGTACATTTTTTAGGGAATTGCGTATAAAAATCCCGGAATCTCGTATATACAACATTTTGAGATTTTTATACGCAATTCCCTAAAAAATGTACGCAATTCCTAAAGACAATGTACGAACATGTAATGTTTGTGGGGACCTAAAAGGAATTTTGTTTTTCAATTGGGGATTGAATGAGAACTTTTTCAAAACTGGGGACCTAAAAGGAATTTTTTCAACTTTTTGGTACTATTCAAAGATTTTCCCTTATTTATTATTATTATTATTCATATGTATAAAATACATTTACATATATATATATATATATATTAATTTATTAATGTTTTTAGTAAATATGATAATATATATATATAATTTTTTATATTAATTACATATATATATATTAATTTTTTTTTATAAATTTATTATATATATATATTAAATTAATTATTATAATTGGTATATAATGTATATATAATTACTAATATACATATGAAATATTATTTCTATAAATTTGTTAATTTATTAATATGTATTATATATATATTTATATATATATATATATATATATTTATATATATTATGCTATAATATTTATCTATATTTTATATATTTATAACACTTTTTAATAGATATAATAATATAATTTAAATTGTATTTTATTTATTAATATAATATTTATTCTGAATTAAAAAATAATTTTTAATAATATTATATGAAACATTGTATAAGGGTATAATAGGAATTTTACATTTTTTCGTTGACCAAATGAGATTAGGGGGCGGTAAGTCTATTTTAAAAAACATAAGGTTTTTTAAAGTACTTTTTTTTGTTGGGGTTTTTTAAGATTCTTTCAAAAAACAGAGGGTTTTTGGGGTTGTTAGCTCTCTCTAAATGTGGTATGGCTCTTACGGAACAAACGGAGATTGCAAAGTCTAAGGGTCCTAATGAGCTCTTGACGTGGGAAGATGTCGAAAAGATGAAGTACTCGTGGAATGTTGCACGCGAAACGCTCAGGTTATTACCCCCCGGCCCCAGGATTATTTCGGGTAACCACAACAGAGTTCACATATGCTGGATTCACCATACCCAAAGGATGGAAGGTATATTTGGTGTATTTACGAAAAAGATCATCAGATGCGTTCTCTGAAATTTTATATTTAATTGGAAAACATGCTCAAATTAAAAACTACCAAACTCTCCGCATTTGATAAATTTTTTACACCAGAAAATGAAATTTGAAGGACTCATATATAATTCGTAATATCCAGTAGACTTTTATATTAATCAAAAATCCTCAAAGATACTCGTTGCAAATCTCCATATCTATGATGTACTTCGCCTGACCCTCGATATACATACCTCTTGCAAACATTTTGGATGGTTCATTCATCACACAAGAATCCTAAGTGTTGTCTATTGTAAAAGCCATAGTTTGAACGAAGGTTTTCTGTATTTTCTGTATATCTAAACAATACACAATACAAGGCTAAATACATTACCATACTAGGCTAATAAAGGAAAGGGAATATATGCACAAATTTACAGATTACAATACGCCCTAATTCCTTGCTTTCCTTATGTCAACACTCCCCCTCAAGTTGTATAGTGGGATCTCCAATATGCAACTTGCGTAAGACTTCTCCGAATATCCTACCATTCACTGCCTTAGTCAAGATATCAGCCAACTGGTCTTCAGACCTCACGAATGGAAGCTTAACAATCCCAAGCTCAATCTTCTCTTTAATGAAGTGTCTATCTACCTCTACATGTTTCGTTCGATCATGCTGAACAGGGTTCTCAGCTATACTAATCGCAGCCCGGTTATCACACATGAGATTACACACCCCATCCACTGGAACACCAATTTCTGCAAGTAGCTTTCGCAGCCAGAGAATCTCAGCTACTCCTCGTGCAACACCTCGAAACTCTGCCTCTGCACTAGACAGTGCCACAACCTTCTGTTTCTTGCTCTTCCAGGTTACCACATTTTCTCCGACCAAAGTGAAGTACCCGGAGGTTGACCTCCTATCCTCTGGACTTCCGGCCCAGTCTGCATCTGTATAGGCTTCAATATTAAGGTGCCCATGCTTCTGAAACAGAATCCCCCTTCCGGGACACCCTTTTAGGTATCGACACACTCTGAGTGCAGCCTCCATGTGTTCTTTCTGGGGTCGATGCATGAACTGACTCAGCACTCCAACTGCATAGGCTATGTCAGGCCGTGTGTGGGACAGATAGATCAACTTTCCCACCAAATGCTGATATTGTAGCTTATCAGTCTCTTCAGCTCCTTCTACTATGCCAAGGCGGTGATTCACTACCATAGGAGTGTCCGCTGGTTTGCACTCTAGTAATCCGGTTTCAGCTAATAGATCCAGAACAAACTTTCGCTGAGAGATGTATATTCCCTTCTTTGACCGCATCACTTCTATTCCGAGAAAATACTTCAGCTGCCCTAGGTCCTTCATTTCAAATTCTCCGAACAAGTTTTCTGTGAGTTTGGAGATTTCCTCTGTGTCATCCCCTGTTATGATCATATCATCTACATAAATGATCAGACATGTTACCAACCCGTCTCGTTTCTTGATGAACAACGTATGATCGAAGTTACTCTGATGGTAATCATATTTCTTCATAGCAGCTGAGAACCTTCCAAACCACGCTCGGGTGACTGCTTTAACCCATACAATGCCTTCTTTAGCCTGCACACTTCCCCATAACCGAAACCCCTTGTGAACCCTGGTGGGGGTTCCATGTATACCTCCTCTCTGAGATCTCCATGTAAGAACGCGTTCTTCACATCAAATTGATGCAACTTCCAGTCTCGGTTAGCGGCCACCGAGAATAGTACCCTGATGGTGTCGATCTTGGCTACTGGTGAAAACGTCTCTGAGTAGTCAATTCCATATGTCTGTGTGTATCCTTTTGCCACAAACCTAGCCTTGTATCGTTCAACACTCCCATCTGCTCGATGTTTAACTGTGAAGACCCAACGACATCCCACTACTTTCTTATCCCGGGGAATGACACACTTTTCCCATGTTCCATTTCTTTCCAGTGCCTCCATTTCTGTTTCCATTGCCTGAATCCATTTCTGATCTGTCAGTGCCTCTTCCATTCGATTCGGAACCCTGATCGAGTGGACTGCTGCAGTATAGGCACGTGCTTGTTCAGAGAGATTTTCTGCTGCTAAACTGGCCAGGGGATACCTCAGAGTTCTACCGGTATGTTCCGGCTCATACCGTTTTGGTGGGATTCCTCTATTGTTGCGTGGTGGTAGTACGTATCTTGCTTGTGTCTCCCCCTGACTCATCTCCTCCTCTGACTCACTTATACCTTGTTCTCCACTCTCCCCCTGTTCCTCTATCTCCCCTGCACTGTTAGAATCATAGGGAATGACTGATGTAGAGCTGTTATCAGTACAATTACTAACCTGAGGAATACTCATCGGGGTGACGGGCTCGACGAAAGTGGGAGGTTGTATTACAGGAGGCGGTGGCTCGGTGGTTCCGTCTACTTGTTCTGTTGGGACTGCGTCTGGCCACGATTGTGGGACCACCCCACTCAAGGGGTCTTGTTGATGACTCTCCCCTGACCGGTGAGTGGGGTGTGAAAATAGAAATCTGTTTCAACAAAATCACAGTCCATAGTGGTATACAGACGACGAGTAGGAGGATGATAACACCTATACCCCTTTTGCTGAACCCCATATCCAACAAAGACACACTTAAGAGAGCACGGGTCAAGTTTAGTGCAGGTAGTTTTAGGGATATGAACAAACACGGAACACCCAAACACCCGTGGAGGAAGAGTTAGGACAGATGGGATACTAACTTGACCAGCAAAACACTTAAGGGGAGTATCAAAGTCTAGGGATCTTGTAGGAAGACGATTGGTCAAGTAGACAGAAGTAGCAACCGCTTCTGGCCACATTGACGAAGGACACTTAGACTCAATGAGAATGGATCTGGACATCTCTAGCAGTTGTCTGTTCTTACGTTCTGCCACCCCATTCTGTTGGGGAGTATGGGGACACGAGGTTTGATGGACCATTCCATGGGTACGAAAGAAATCCTGCAGGGTGGAATTTATATATTCTCCCCCATTGTCTAACCTAAGCACCTGAACATGAGTTTTATACTGTGTCCGCACCATATTAAAGAACTCAACAAACTTTGAGGGAACCTCAGATTTATTATGCAAAAAATATACCCAAGTCATTCTGGAATAATCATCAACAAAAAGAACAAAATACTTAAACTTATGATCCAAACCAACATTCGGGGCTGGTCCCCACACATCTGAATGGACTAAAGAAAATACAGTTTTAGTACGAGAACTAGACACTGAATAAGACTGCCTATGACTCTTTGCAAGCAAGCATGTTTCACAAGAGAATTTATTGTCTTGGGTAAAAAACTGGGGAAGTAATAACTGAAGATACCCTTGGGAAGCATGTCCTAAACGGCGGTGCCACAACCACTGTTGGCGGTTCACTGTCCCGTGAGCAAGCACTGCAGTTCCTTGGTGAGCCACCTCGTCGACGTAATATAACCCGCCACTTTCAGTACCACGCCCAATCACCTTCCCCGAATGAATATCCTGCAACAAACAGAAACCGGGGAACATCAGCACCTTGCAATTCAATTCTCTGGTGATATGACTGATAGAAAGTAATTTGCACGACAAAGTAGGAATATAGAGACAGTTCTTTAAGCTAAGTGCAGGTGATAAAGACACAGTTCCTGCACCAAGAACCGGAGAAACACCCCCATTGGCGTTCCGAATTGAGCTTATTTTCGGAACAGTGTAATCACTCAAGTCTGCCTTATCGTATGTCATCGTGTCTGTAGCTCCACAGTAAAAAATCCACCTGTCATTTTTCTTACTAGTAGTATACAGTGCTGATCCTATCTGATTATTTAATACATGCTCTTTTTCATTATTACAACTCGAAGCAAAATTACAGGAGGGAAATAAAGATGGGGACTGAAAATTTAATTGCTGTGATTGAGAGTGGGAGGTGGAGGGGTAAAAGAGACCTTTTATCCCCCCACACTCAATACCTAATTTGTTTGTCCCTTGGAGACTACCCTCTCCAGCCGCCAGTCCTGCAAATCCACTCTGCTCTCCACCTTCAGTTCCCACTTTTTCCTCCCCACCGTCCGCCATCGCCGCCGTGCCCTGCGGTTGTCCTGCCCGTTCACGGCGCTGGCTCCGCCACCACTCCGGGAAGCGAATAATTTCGAAACAGCTTTCCTTGACATGGCCATCCCTCCCGCACTTACTGCACTTGGACACCAGCCGGGTTCCGCCATCGTTCCGGGATGATGGCATTGGGGTTTTCTTTGGCACGCCTGACCGGGGTCTGGAGGCGAACCGCTGTGCCGCCTGTGCTAGCCCCTGTTCCGAGTCCATCCGGCTTTTGGCCATGAGCCCAGCCCCGATACCTGAGGCTCCGGCCGATGATGGGCCACCATCTTCCAGATCTGATCCTAAGATCCCTCTCCGAAACCCTTCCCGACGAATTGCTGCATACGCCTTCTCCACAGTAGGTAAGGGGCTCTCTTTCAACAAATCTCGCCTGTCTCCATCGAATTTGTCGTTGATTCCGGCGAGAAATTGGAACAGGCGGGTTTCCGATTTCAGCCGATTAAACACTGCTATGTCATTTTCACATGCCATGGGGTAGGGTTGTCTGGCATCAATCTCTCTCCAGATCCTCTGAATATCGCTGTAATAGCGTTCAATACTGTTCGTCCCTTGTTTTAGGTTATTAGCTCTGGTGGTGAGGTCGTATATCTGGAGACCGTCACCTCCTTGGCTGTATGTGGCTTGCAGACCCTCCCATAGTGCTCTTGCTGTTGGGTATTCAACATAGTATGTGATGAGATCCTGTTCCATGTTTTCTAGGAGCCAAGAGCAGACTATTAGATCATCTTGTTCCCACTTGTGGTAGTTGGGTTGGCCGGGTGCCGGTGGTGGTGGATCGCCGATAAGGTGACTGAGTTTGCCTCTTCCACCAATGGCTAACTTCATGAGGCGAGCCCACAGGGAGTAATTGAACTGATTAAGTTTGGTGCTGATTGAAACTGTTTGGGGTGTGTGGCTATGATTCTGATGATTTGCTGGTTGGGTTTGCAGGTTCTGGAACTTGGTTTCGATGATGCTTGCTAACTGTGTGGCTAAGGAATCGACTGGCTGTTCCGATTCCTTGCCGGATCTGGATACACTGCTGTCGTCGGCCATGGCCGAGAAAGGTACCGGTACGTGATGAGCAAGGGTCGATTCCGTCTAATGGATCATCGCCCGCTCTGATACCATATTGTCTATTGTAAAAGCCATAGTTTGAACGAAGGTTTTCTGTATTTTCTGTGTATCTAAACAATACACAATACAAGGCTAAATACATTACCATACTAGGCTAATAAAGGAAAGGGAATATATGCACAAATTTACAGATTACAATACGCCCTAATTCCTTGCTTTCCTTATGTCAACACTAAGTACTTCCCTGATCCGGAAAAGTTTGATCCGTCGAGGTTTGAGGGAAGTGGACCGGTTCCTTATGCGTTCCGCGTTCGTGCCCTTTGGCAGAGGAGTTAGGATGTGCCCAGGAAAAGAGTATGCTAGGCTACAAATCTTGATTTACATGCACAACGTGGTGACAAGGTTCAGATTTGAAAAGGCAATCCCAAATGAGAAGATTGTGGTTCGTACTTCGCCTGCTCCGGCTTATGGGCTTCCCCTTCACATCTATCCCCATGGCAAATGAAAAGTAATCCCCATCGATAGATACGTTTGATCTGTCTATGAAATTGTTTCTTAATTGTTTTGTGTTCTTGAAGGACCGCCGTGCTTTTTTACGGGTTGCTTAGGCAATCTCCTTGTTAGGATGTTTGGTCCTTTCGGTGTTCCTAGTCTTTTCTCTTTATATGCATTTGTTGCTTGGGTTTTTTTTTTTTTTGTTGGATGATAACATTGTCCATTTGCCATGTCCCGGGAAGAAATTGTTAGGAAATAAATAAATTAGATTTACTTAGTATTAAAATTTTAAATTTTTTGTTTTGAAGAAACTCAAAGTGAATTTTTGTGTAAATAATTTTATCAGCCTTATTTTTTTAGTATTACAACAATATATACATCTTCTAGACAAACTACAAATCAGTCACGAAACCAGAACAAATTATGCTAAATATAAACGTAAATCCTATCTAATATTTACTCAAATATTCTACCAAATTTATCAATATATACAATATTACAATCCAACCCCCCTCAAGTTGGTGCATGAATATCTGGAAAGTCCAACTTGCAAAGTAGATGGTCAAATTGAAGCTTGCCAAGGGCCTTCATAAAAATATCTGCCAAATGTGATATTATGGGAACATAACTTGGATAAATTCCTCCACTGGTAATCTCATCCCGAACAAAATGACAATAAACTTCTATATGTTTGATACGCTCATAAATATTGGATTTTGAGAAATATACAAATCACTTGACTATCACATTGAAGAAGCATTGGTTGTTCGTGACATAATCCAATAATAGCTAAGAGCTATTTCAGCCATTTTAACTCACATGTTGTGGATGC
Source organism: Lantana camara (assembly GCA_037501455.1). Taxonomy (NCBI): domain Eukaryota; kingdom Viridiplantae; phylum Streptophyta; class Magnoliopsida; order Lamiales; family Verbenaceae; genus Lantana; species Lantana camara. The sequence goes on along the minus strand of CM074855.1, from coordinate 17,937,789 downwards.
AATTGATCTATATTCTACCTCGGCCGAATAACGAGATATTGTATGTTGTTTTTTTATTTTCCAAGATACTAGAGAAATACCCAGAAAAACCACCACTACAACAAATTATCAAATTCACAACGATTTTTTTAGCAACAATTTTATTTTTGTTGTAAATAATTATGTTTTGGCAACGAAAAGTAATTTTCATTGTCTTTTTTCTTACTTATTTAGCATGAAAAAAATATTTCGTTGCCAAAGTTATGTGTCTCTCAACCGTCACTTTTAAATCTTATTTGGCAACAATTTTGACAAATTGTAACAAAAACTTTTGTAGTAAAAGTACAACTCTTTTGGGAACAATATGAAATTGTTGCCAATAATAAATTTCTGCAACAAAATATAATTGTAGTTAATAATGCCCTTTGTGCAACGAAATTTGTCGTTGAGAATTCTTGTAAAAAATTAGCTACGATATTTAATAGTTGCTAAATATTTAACTTTTTCCAACAAAATATTTTGTTGCGGTTGTATCTTTTTGGCAACAAAATATATCGTTGTTAATACTTTCATAGATTAGCAACGATTATTATTGTTGAAAAATATTAAGTACCTTTGGCGACAAAAACTTTTGTGGCAAATACATATTTAACGAAATTATAAAAACCAAACTAATTATATAATAAATTTTCTTTTTGTAAACATTACATCTAGCCAAGTTGGTTTGGGGGCACTTATTTCTTGTTGTCAACCCGAGTTCAACTCGTGTAAAGAACACAATTAAATAATATATTTTTAAACGACATTTGACAACAAAATTTATTTTGTTGTTGTAGGAAAATATATTTAAGCACGAAAATTTTTTCGTTGCAAAATACATGATATTTTTGCAACGAAATATATCGTTGTAAATAACAATAAATTATAACTTTAAAACAATTTATTTGCAACGAAATGTTCAATTTGCCTACAAAAAAATATAAAATTAGCAACAACAATATTTGTTTTCTTTTTTAATCACATTTTGCAACGAAAAACATATCGTTGTCAATTTTACATGTATATACAACGATATTGACTTTTCGTTGCCATGAACTTTTAGTAACGAGGTTTTGCCAATGAAACCGGCAACAAAAATATTTTGTTGTTAATAGAATTGACAACGAAAAAATATACTTTTGGCGACGAAAATATTTGTTAGTAAAAATGAAATTTCTTGTAGTGCACCCATCCTATCAACGATTGTCTCGTAAGTGGACAACCTGCCCAATATGAATCACACCACCCATGCAACCGTAAATCACACTTGTTTTCTACAAAAATTCCACATCCTGAGCTTTCCTTCAAGAACTGTACAACACGAATTGCTTCCTCCTAATGATCGACTCATGATTTTTGCATGAACTGAGATATATAACACATTTACATTGTATGCATGAATTGAGATAAGACCCGTGGTTGTTCTTCATTTATTGTTATGTTAATAAACTTCTTACTATTTTTATTTTTACAATTTATTAGTTAATTATGATTATTTGAACGAATTTATTTTGTATTAATATTTATTAATTGATATTTATTTATTAATTTTTGGTTATTCTTGTAATTAAACTTTATTATTTTGTTTGTTGTAATTTATTTTTTGGTGATTGTTTATTTTTATTTAATAATTTTTTTTTATTTTTTTTATTTTTATAATTTGTTATTTACTTTTAATTATTTTCAATGAATTTGTGTAAAAATTTATTATTTAATATTTATTTATTTAAATATATTTTAATTATTATTTAATTATTATTTCAATTATTTCCTTTTATTTATAATTTTTAACTTATAATTTATATTTTCAGTTATTTTATGCATGTTTTCAACTTGAATTATGTCAAGAAGGTGCTGAGAAGATTAGTAAGAACAATATGCTGAAGGAAGTGAATCACTATGAATCCGGGATCTGAATCCTGGCAGGCAAACACAAAGGCAAAACATTAGAAAGTCAAGTTGGGGAACATGGAGGAATGCCCAGTTTTGCCTCTTCGATGCTCAAATAAGTAAATTAGGTATGAAGATTTAAGTGAGTTAGCGAAAATGCAGTGAATGCTTGTAATGTAAAGCTTAGCGATGGAGATGACTTGTTGGAGTATATATAGTTGAGGAGTGAGGTCCTTTTGGTAATTCCGTGTAACCCAGATGCGAAGAGATGTCGTTCTAGACACGTAGCCCAATAAGGGATGTTTAAGGAAAAACATTCATATAGACCTGCCAGAAAGGTAACCGTAAAAATAACGATAGTAGGAATACGATCATGTACGATGTATCAGAAAGCACTACTAGATCGTAAGGAATTACTAGATCGTAAGGAATTACTAGTTTTTCTTTTAACTCCCCACTTGCAGCATACTTTAATAGCTATTTTTAGATGTAAACCGCTGCATGCAAAACCCCAACTAATACTTCGATTAATTAATATTTTCTTGGTTGACTTATGATTATTAATTAACCTATATATATAAGAGCGGTAATTTAGATTTCGTCGTCCAAGCTCAGGCTTTGTGCAAAGCATCGGATAATTTCCTCTTCTCCACAAACAAGGGAATTTGAAGGGAATTTGCAACAAAAAGGGAGTAGTCACACGAAGCCCACAAAAGTGAATGTAAGGCCTCATGGATCAATTGAAGGCAAGGCAATAATGGCCCATGCAATATTAGGGAGGGAGCCCTATTCATAATTAATTGTGACAAGCCCAAGTGACGTTATTCTTTGGAATTAAAAAGGGTGTCACGGTTTAGGAGTCCAACCCATGGTTTGAGAATTTGTTGCTGATGTAGCCCCACTTCTGACGATACTTGGGGAGTTACGTCCGTTACAAAGATTGGAGTTAAGGGGAGTTTAATTGGAAGAACATGGGAGAAAACGTGGATAACATGGCTGGAGATAGATGGAAGAAGTTCAGCCCCTTTACGCTACAAAAGGCACAAAGTAACAGTTGAAAAGGGACACTTCTTACGCCAAACACAAAGACGCAGCAACACGGGAGCTTCTTTTCTTCCTTTTCTTTATTTTTAGGCTTTGTTAATTTCCTTTGTTCGTGATTTTCTAGTTTCGTTTTTGTCGGGATTTTCCTAGTATGCATTAGGTTTTGTGAGACTACTTCGTTTGTTGATTAATTCAAGTTATCCGTTTTATTTTCGATTTCATGATATTGGGTTTTGCCTTATTCTTTGATTTAAGAGCTCGAATCTTAGAGTTAGCAATTCGCATAGAGCTAGTTAATTCGTTCGGTGGAGTTAGCCGGATAATTAACAAAGTGGTAATCAACATAGGTTGTTAAGTTCGGCTGAATTTTGTGTTGTGGAATAATTCGGTCTAATTAGACTACAAAGTCAGTTAGGGTTAGTGTTCTTTAGCTCGTAAAGCAATTAGTTAATTGAATCTTTGAAGGAGTTTCTGATAGGGTTATTAGCTAGTTAGGAAATAGTCTTTAGGAGTTTCTTTAGATTATTCTAAAAATACGAAGAAAAGATGGAGCCTAAGGTAATTGGTAACTATAGCTAGCCTAACGTGGAATTAATCACCCAGTTAATGATCATAGCCTGATGCATGTATAGGGAAATCCCAACTATTTGACATCCATTGAATTTATTTGGTTTTATCCACTTTTCAGTTTAGTTTAGTTGTTAATCGTTTGTCTATTTAATTAATTTCATTATTAGTTTAACTAAATCTCAAACCCCCCCCCCCCGCCCCTTTTTTAATTGTTCGTTTCGTTTTCTTTGCATAAGAAAGATCACAAACTCATCCAGTGGATCGACCCCTCTTACCACTATTTACAATTTATTTGTAGTCGGTCCTTTATCGATTCTACTAATTCTACATATGCCACTTATGTAATCCTAACATAGGCCGTGGTTCAGGTGTCTATATGGCGATACACTTTTAAGCCTACATCAAAGATTACAGAGTTAGCTCATATGAGACATTACAGAATCTCAAGTCTAAGGATTAATGAATCACGTCATTGACCTGTGAGATATTTCCTAATTTGGAAGTTTCTGGAAACTTCCTTTCCCATTTAGGAATGTTCTCACGTGGGACATGTCAGTGATGAAGTTCTTGTAACAATAACCCTTATGTATTATGAACGCATCAACGTATGCACTTATCACTCCATGAAATTGAGTGATCCTTCTAAAGGACATAATCACATAAGCAAGTCTTAGCAGAGTCAAGGTCGGCACTCCCACTGTCTGTCGGACTCATCGACTTGGAGAAGTTTCTAATCCTCGCCTATGGAGTTAAGAACTAGTTTCGTGTGCCGTTCCCATAACGACAAAGTTCTTAACGGCCTCATCGGATTAGGGGAGTTTAGTATATGCAAAACAAAGTCAAACCCAAACAGACATAAATAAGCACATAAAGAAGTGATTGCCCATGAACAAAATCATTTTGTTTATTATTCAAAGACTGCTTGTGATTTTATAAGGAAATAGTAAAGCCAAAAGCTGTTTTAAGGGCACTATTCCTAACAGTGACACCCCGTCTTCTCGGCAATCCAGGTATGATGTCACGAGAGAGTTTAATTCAGTAATTTCGTGAATTATGTGAATTTGCATACAATACGTGTCAATTTGTATTTTATTTAACTATGTGCGCATTAGATTTAATTAATTATACTTGGACTTAGTCGTCCAATATTTGCAAATTAGGGACCTAATTGTAATTAGGGTGTTTTTAGCCTCGTGGCTACTTTGAGCTCGGGAATTCAAATTCGAATTCTGACCTTGTCATTGAGCTGTTTTGATGATTCGGATTCAATGAATTAACCTTTTATTTTTCTAAAGCCATTTGATCGCCCTAATGTTTTAAGATCGAATCAGATATCGTTTAACCCTACCCGTGTGACTGACCCGTTTCAGCCTTAAAGGCTAAAAATATCAGCCTCTCTCCCCATTCTTGATCGTTCCAAAAGAAGAGAAAAGAGGAGGTAAATTGGCCATTATTCACTCCCGGACTTTGACTCGAGTTCCGGCTTCCTCGCTCGCCCAATCGAAGATCCAAGATAAGATTTGTATTCCTCTAATTACGTGCTTCCTTTCTATGTTCTTTTCGTGGTGTGATTTCGTGTTATGTGGCTTGTTGGGAAAGAAGATGAATAGTGCTAGGTTTGGGTTTTTGGGTGATGGAGCTCTTTTCTGGAGCTCTAAGTTGTATTTATGTGATCTACGTGTTGTACTTGACTTGTGGTTTGATTTTAGGGTGATTTGGGGTTGTGGTGTGGCGTGTGTGTATGTTTGGTGTTGTGGTTCCGCCATTAATGCCGGAACTTGGAGCTGCTCTCGGGGGTGTGACCCGCCTGTGTCACCCCGCTTCGTATGTGACATGGCCATGTCGGATTGTGTTGAGGCGTCTGACCTCGGACACGCCCGTGTCACCTTTTGTTCTTGGAGGGATATGCCCGTGTCTCCACTGTTTTGCAGAGCGTCTGTACTGAGACACGCCCGTGTCTCAGTTTTCTCTTGGAGGGAGACACGTCTGTGTCTCCCCCTCTGTGTGAGTGTCTTGTTCGATTTTTGGGTTGTTTTGGTTCGATTTTGTTTTACCTGCTCATTATACGCTTTTATCCCTCCCCGATTATGATCCTAATTTGACTTATGTTATGATAAGAGTGTAAATTCATATAATAAGATGTGTTATGTAATTATATGATTTAGTTTTCGTGCTAAAACGTGTTATATGTTATATTCGATTTTTGGGTTGTTTTGGTTCGGTTTTGTTTTACTTGCTCATTATACGCTTTTATCCCTCCCCGATTATGATGCTAATTTGACTTATGTTATGATAAGAGTGTAAATTCATGTAATAAGATGTGTTATGTAATTATATGATTTAGTTTTCGTGCTAAAACGTGTTATATGTTCTTAAACGAATTAAGTGTCACCTTATGCATTTTGGTTGCTCTTATTTGCATTAATTGTGCACATGAACATGTTTTAATGTGTTTTATGCATACGTTAAGTTAGGATATATGCATTCCTGCATGAAATTGATTTGAATATGAACCTTGCCCAAGTATTTACATCTCTGAAGTGTCAATGCATATGCCATGCGTCTATGTGGTTCATCCTTGAGTCTAAGTCTTGTTTATGTCTTCAGTTTGTTCAAGTGCACCCGGGGTGGTGTCTCGTTGGCTGTGTTGATTCTGGGGTGAATCAATCGTCTCGTCCTTGGTTCTATCAGTGTAAGGTGAGGTTAGGTTATAGTTAAACCCTATGAAATGTGCTCGTTTCCTATGCATGTGAACTATAACCTTAAGTAAAAGTAAATATGTGAAAGATATGTAAGTATAAGACTTTGCTAAGTAATTTCAAGTATGATACGCTATGTACAAGCCTATGTATGCTTGTTTTGATTTGTTATTATTCGTTCTGTTTGCAACATTAAACTATGCTTCAAACCGTGTGCCTCTTATGAGCCGGTAGCTACAAGCTATGGATATGCTACAAGCTATATTTGTTTTGTACTGAACTGTATTGGTTAATGAGCCTACAAGTCAGGATGCCCGGGATGGCAGTGGGCCATCGGGTTAAGCCTGAGTGTAGTCTCCACCTTGATAGGACTAACCCGGAACCCGCCAGGAGGTTTGGTTGGGGGGATAGGACCCTGAGGGTTTGAGTGTGCGCGTCCCCTCTTCTGTACGGATGGTTAGTGTCGCGCAACCCTTCCATCACCGGAGAAGGAGGTTCTGCTGTAAGTATGTATTATTTCGTTTTATTTGCTTGTATGATTAGTCGGAGGAGCCCAGGATGGGATTAGATACTCGTACCTGCCGAGTTATGTATGTATGCTCTATTAAAGTTCGTGAAATGGGGATAGACTCATAAATAGAAACGGGGATAGACTCATAAATAAATTAAAATATGATCCTTTGAAATTATAAGTTAATATATGAAATGTTTTGCTAAGATTTGCTAAGTATTGATATGTATGATACGTATGAATTGATGATGTTAGATTTTGTTCTGTTTTGATACGAAACCCCTATATGTTTGTATCACAGGCAAATGTTTTAGTGTGCAAAAACTATCCCTGAGTTCACGAACATTATGTGTTGTACGTGCTTTGCTCCTTATATGTTGTAGCGTGTGTGGGTAGCCCCTCACTCAGTCAGTATAACTGACCCCTCTCCACTTTGTTTTTAGCATGCAGGTGTTACGTGGAGTTTGAGCTAGGTGACGTGTGTAGAGTCCTTGGAGTCTGTCGTGTCTTTTGTTTCATTTGGGTCTGTTGCATTTCATATGATTCAGATTTTGTATAAGTTTGATATTATGTTTATGTAAGCCTTGTTTGATTTATGTAATATATTTTCGGGACAGGCTTCTAGGGACAGATTTGAACCCATTTGTATTCTTGATTTATGTTATATTCGGGATTAGGTATCTATGCTAGTTGAACCCGTCACCTACTGTTTAAGTTTTTAATACATGATTGTATGTTTCGCTTCCGCATAGGCTTTTGTTTTGAGTTGGTGGGTCTACGTTCCGCCTAGCTTAGGTGTGTGTCTGTCTGTCTCCTGTTCGCCTCTGCTTTGTTCATGTATGGGTTTCCCATCTCGTATGTGGATTGGGCTTAGGTGTGGGAGGAGGGTTGTTGTGACCCACCCTACGGGGTGCTACAATATGTATAATTAAATCTGTATAATATGTATATTTTTAATTTTATTTTAGTATTGACATGGCATAATATTACTGAGGTATGTGTCACGTCTGTAAGGGGCCCACATGGACCCAATGCCACCAAGGCGTACCAGAAAATGACACGTGGATGCCACAGACAGCCACATGAACGACGGCCGTCTCGCCATGTGGCAAAACCTAACCTAGATTGACTTGAGGACCAACACAGTCCCGATAACTCTATCTGAGAAGTGTAGTGAACAAGATCGACCTGGCCTGACTTTTAGATTGATAATATGAAGGACCCAATCAATCTCTCATTGTCGTACAGACCAGTTGACCGTACATCGATGCCAGATCGATGTAATGAGTCACCAGACAGGTCCGTACCCTAAAGCACTCTTGTCGGGACACGTGCTGATATCTCATTCCCTAGGGCAAGTGTATGAGGAGGCCATTAACGAGGACCCCTCCTCATATATATCAATGAAAGCATGAAATTTAAATGCAGGAGAGGGTTGCTAAACATTATTAAGATAGCACTTGGTTTGACAATTAATTAACAATACCCAACCTCACTTGTAAGACAAACTTATGAGGTAAATAGTAAAATTAACGTTAAAACTTAAACGAATAATGAGTGTTAAGTACCTAATAGAGGGAGAAAATTTAGTTTACTCCCCAATGCCAAAATTTTTTGTTCTAACTTCCCATTTTCAAATTTTAATTTTTGTTTGCTCCCATTTTGTGTAAAAATACTCAATTACCCTCCACAGAAAAAAAAAAAAATTGTTAACATAATAACTCATATACACAATTTCATACTTTTATTTTGCATTTTAATACTTCAAAATATAATTTTCATATTTAATCATGTACAAGTTAATATATTTTTTTCTTCTGTGTTGATAAGTGGATTTGGGGGTAAAAATTAATTGTTGATTTATATTTTGAAGTATTATTTAAAAATTATAAAGTATCCAAATTATAAAACAGATTGTAAAAACTAATTGTTGTTAAAGTATTTATATTTTAAATAGGAGTATTATTCATAAAAGCTAAAATACATACGTTTATAATTAGAGCATTATTCAGAAACATTAAAGTATCTAAATTTAAAACTAGAGTATTATTCATAAAAGTTAAAGTATTCAAACTTAAAATTAGAGTATTATTTGTAAAAGTTAAAATACTCAGGTTTAAAATTGAAGTATGAAAATGAAAAAGAAAGAATAAGAAAAGAAAAAAGAAGACAATTTAGATATTTGTCAGTGAATAAAAATTATTTTTTTTTTTAAAAAATGAGGAGTTAGTACTAAAGTCTAAAAGTTTTAGCATTCGGAAGTAAACTAAATTTTCTCCCACTACATGGTATTTAAAACTAACTGGCCCAAAATTAAATTATAATTTGAATCTATTTTTTATTTGACTCTATGTATATACTTAGTTAGGTATATAAAATTCGTTCATGTTTTCTTTAAAGTAAATGAACCTTATTTTTACTTTATAAGTTACCATAATTTATTTAAGTAAGTATTCTCAAAGAATTTGATACTTTATAATTGTTGTGCAAAATTTTTTCTAGCTACATTACAATCCAAAGGCACAACAAAGTATAAGCCACCTTAATCGTTTTTCACACCAAGACTTGCTCGTTTGATTTGAATTGTGTATCTTTTGACCCCTTTTGATTATTTTTGTGATTGAAATTGAGAGATTTATGAAAAGAGAAGAAAAGAAAAAAGAATGAGAGAGAGAGAGTTGTGGAAAAAAGAAAAGAGTGCAGAAAAAGAGAAAAAAAAAAAAGAGCAAAAGAAAGGAAAGAAAAATTCTACAAGTGTGATATTGAATAGTGGGATACAAATGTATAAGTGTGGGGGAGATTTAGTGGCCAAAGGAAAGTGTCGTGTTTTGTAATGATTGAATGATGTAAGCTTGGTGAGTAATCACTTAATCCAAAAATTCCATAACCTTACCCAAAGCCTACATTACAAGCTCGAAAGACCTACCGATCCTGAGTTGTGAGTTAACTCCATTAGTGGAGATAGGTGCGAAGAGTGTATTCCGAAGTTGATGATTGGAACTTAGACGAAAATCATGAATTGTTCATTCTAGTCTTTGTACATTGTTTCGTTCGAATTCACACACTACACAAGGGTATACTTTTCACACTATTTTTGATGATCTTGTGCTTATGAGTAATTGATTTGATAAGCTAGACTTGTTTAGGTGAAGGTTCGATGATTGCTTTGGAGACGAGGTTTGATGAGGATGTGTTTTCATTATTTTCTTATTTCTCGAGGACGAGCAATAAGCAAGTGTTGGGGAGTTTGTTGAGCGTAAAATTCGCATGAATTTGAGCATTATTTTGAATATATTTTTGTGCCGTTTGATGCGTTTGTGTGCTTATTTTGCTCCATTTAGGTGATTAGGAAGTTGGAGTTAAGAAACGGCGAAAATAGGCTAATTCACGAATTTTTGGAGGAAAAAGGAGTTACCCCCGTTACTCCTACCAAGAGCAAATTGGTAACGCCCGTTACTAGATGCAGTAGGCTATAATTTCAGGCGCAGAAGGGGTAACGCCCATTACACCTTGGCAGAAGAAAAGTGGTAAAGCCCGTTACTACTAATTAAAGCGTGGGTACATTTTATGTGGTAACGAGGGTTATTGGAATTTGTGGATTGATTGGTAACGCCCGTTACCAAGGGCGGCAAGAGTAGATTTGGGCAATTATTTAAGGCGCGACATGGATTAATTTTGAGAGTCTTTTTCTTCAGTTCGTAACCTAGCAACCAGAGAGAGATACGAAGCAACAAGAAGAGGTTTTTGGAGAGATTCGAGAAGACGAAAGGATCGAATTCTTCAAATAATTTCTTTAATTCCGGTTTTCATTTATTGCTTTAATCATCAAACTAATTCCTCTAAGTTTAGTTTTAATTCGTTTAGTATGTTTAGATTCGTTTTTCAGAATTCATGAGTGTTTAGGGTTTTCTTCTTGAGAATTTGTTCCGACTTGATGAACATGAATTTCTTTAATGCAATTCCTTTGATTTTTATGAATTTCGATTTGATTATGAGTAGCTAAATCCCTAGGGCTAGGGGAGTGATGATGAATGCATACTAAGTGTTTGATATAATGCTTGAATGACCTGTGTGAATTCATAGTTGTGGAAACTTGGTTTAATTTAATTGCAACGGTTTGGCCAACCTTAGCATGATCTAGGATTGTTGTATAATCGAAAGATTGATTGTAATTATGATGTTTTCATAACTAGTGGATTTAGGGTTTAAAGATATTTGACTTCTAATCCATACAACTTGTAATTCTTATTCCATGCCAAGCCGCTAGAGTTTGAATTACATTAGTTTTGATCAAATTGGTTGAATTGATTATTGATGATTGTGAGAACAACGTTGAAATTAATTGAACACTCGTTTATACCTTGAAAAAGAATAATACGAATCTACGTGACTAGGTTGTAGAATTGCACTCGTCGGACAAGTATTGTATTGAATTTTTGAAAGCATTGGTTGTTACTCTCTGGCCCATTTAGTTTATTGATTTTTAATCCGCAATTTAAGTCTTGTTGCTTGCTAGTTTTAGTTAGTTGTTAAGTTCTTTTAGTAGTAATTAATCAACCAACGTGATATTTGATCGGTCTCTAGATTAGAATTACGTATTAGAGTAGTGATTGGTTTTCCTTCCATGTGGGTACGATTCTATTGTGCTACGCGTATATTCAAGGTGTTAGGAATAGTGCCCTAGAAAGCTGATTGTATATCCGCTTTGTGCTTTTCCTTATTGTAATCACAGACAATCTTTGAATGAAATAACGAATTGAGGCAACACTTCTTTATATGCTCTTGTTTGGTATGCGTTTACTTTAGCTGTGCATGTATGAGAACTCCCCTAATCCTGATGACTTTAGGACTCTAACATTTAGGTGAAATGGTTCATGAAACGAGCCCTATATCACATAAGTCATGATTAGTAAAATACTCCAAGCCGATGAGTCCTACAGACAGTGGGAGTGTCAACCTGACTCCTCTAAGGCTTGCTTGTGGGATCACGCCCTTAAGAAGGACCACCTTGTTTCATGGAGGTGCAAAGTGTATAGTTGATACGTGCGTGATACATGAGGGTGCTTACTTTAATAAGTAAGTTCACTGAGGTGCCCCGTGTGAGAACACTCCTAAATGGGAAAGGAAGTTTCTATTTCAGGAAATGGAAACTTCCAGATTAGGAAATATCTCACGAGTCATTGATGTGATTAATTGATCCTTAGACTTGAGGTTCCTTGTCACTTTATGAGTTAACTCTGTAGTCTTAGGTATAAGCTTTAAAGGGTGTCACCTTAGACAACTGATTCAAGGCTTATGCTGGGGCTGCACAAGTGACTCATGAAAGTGAATGAGAATCAAGAAAGGACCTACATTTGCATTTGCAAGGTGATCTCTTATTGTGTAAGTCATTCATGTGCCATATGGAGTCCTTAGCCAAGGCAGTAGATCAAGACATCAAGAAAAGGGTTTCTTGGATTGAGATCAAATGGATATGAAATGCACTTAGCTTTAAGACCGGATTATTAGGGTTCTGATTATTCCCTTGCCCTAGATCTTGGTTGAGAGATAGTAAGTAGGAGGATTGTATCTCACATGAATCAATGACTTAAAGGTTCTGTCGAATCCGAACATTCCAATTCAGCTAGGGGTTAAACACCTGTTGCTAGACTATGGTCGTTTAATCTGTGGACTGATTAATTAATTAGTGAATTAATTAATTAGGGTCACTGCTAATTGAATTGAGAACCTAGAGGGTCACACACAACAACTTGGTTACATGAGTTGAGGCTTGAAAATGATTAAACGAGTTAATCGGGCCAAGAGGGTTCCACACGTGTGAAGTCACACGTGTGGCTCACGTGAGTGACACGTGTCACTGTGACACGTGTCACACACGTGTGTATATATATATATATATTATATATATATATTAAATAATTAATTTGTTAATTATTTAATAGACTTTGGTTTAATTTTGAATTAAAAAGAAAGTCTAATTTTGGAGAAAATAATCTAGTTAATTAATTATGAATTAATTAATTAGATAAAATAAGTTATTTTCTTTATAATAAATAAAGTACAAAATTATCCAAAAATAGTTTGGATATTTTTTAGCTCTCTTAAAAGTTGACTTGAATTAGAATTCAAAGTCAAAGTTGGAAAATACTTGATGATCAAGTAATAGGAGAGAGACAAACCAAATCCTTGCCCAACAAGGAGTTCGGCCGTCCCTCCCCTTTCCTATATATAGGGGAGCTCATGCTCCCCTTTAGAGCTAATTGACAATTCTTGGTTCATGTGTTGAACACCTTCCTTTCTCCAAGATTAAATTAAACCCTAGGTTAAGCCTAAACACTAACTAGAGAACTAGCATCCTTACTAGTTAGATTGTGATCAAGTTGGTGGACTTTCTCTAGAGACTTCAAGTTAGAAGTTTGAAGATTCGAGCTTTACCAAGGAGAGGGGATCAAGCCGCGAGAAGAGCGTTCTTGGGTGGCTTGAAACGCTTCAAGAAAGAATAAAAGAAAAGTAAGTTTTCTATCTTTACGAATTTGGTTACACGATTGCGAGTTCAAGGTCCTTTTGTTGGGAAAATTTTTTAAATTCCGCTGCTTTCTGATTCGTGTTTTCCAACACAAGGTGTACACTTGCACGATTGGTTTTAACTTAAAATCACAACAAGTTTTTGGCGCCGTTGCCAGGGAAGGCGTGTTAAATCAATATTACTGAAATACCTAAATCTAGTGCTTTAGACCATTTATTTTTATTTGTGCTTTTTGACACTTGCTACTGTAGAATTGAACTAAGGATTGTCTTTCCTTTGTGCAGGTATACGGTGCATGCGGCAATCTTTAAGTTTGGAACTAATACCACACGATCCGGAGATTGAAAGGACACTCTAAACTATTCGAAGAAAACGCAGAGAAGATAAACATTCAGCTCCTGAACCAATGGTTGAAAATCCAAACAACGGAAGAGATGGGGGAATTCAAGATCCACCATCCCTACCTCCTCCTGCACTTAGAGACTACAACATGTCAAATGCTGGAGTAATTCAGAAGAATGTAGTCCGTCCTCCAGTTGGAGCGAACAACTTTGAAATTAGGCCTGCTATAATCAACTTGCTGCAGCAAAATCCGTTTGGGGGATTGGTTTTCTGAGGATCCCACGGCACACCTTGCTCGCTTTCTTGAGGTGTGTGATACTTTCAAGATCCACAATGTTTCTAGTGATGCTATCAGAGTCAGGCTATTTCTCCTCTCCCTGAGGGATAGAGCCCATTTTTGGATCAGTTCTCTACCTAGTGAGTCTCTTCAGACTTGGGAGGCTCTCTCTCAAGCATTCCTAGCAAAATTCTTTCCACCCAACAAGACTGCGAAATACAGGAATGACATCACAACCTTCCGACAGTTTGATGGAGAATCTCTATATGAGGCTTGGGAGAGATACAAGGAGATGCAGAGAAAATGCCCACATCATGGCATCCCGGGTTGGCTCTTAGTGCAGACATTCTATAACGGGATGTCTCAAATTACGAAAGGTGCGATAGATGCAGCAGCTGGCGGGGCATTCATGAAAAAATCTGAAGCAGTTGCCATTGATCTCCTAGAATACATGGCCATCAATGGTAGCTATGTTCATGAGAGGAGAAATCCTCAACCAGTCAAAGGCGCGGCTGAAGTTCTTCAGCTAGATGGATTGACAGCTATCAATGCCAAATTTGATGCACTGAGCAAGAAATTGGACCAATTGACTGTGAATGCGGTTACACACCTCCTCACGCAGCACCTCTGGTACAGGTAAGTTGTGAAATTTGTAGTGGTCCACATATATTTAACGTGTGTCCTTATACCAATGCAGGTGAATAGGTGGTTGTCGGGCAAGAGCAGGTGAATTATGTAAACAATTCAAACCCGGTGAACGACCCTTACTCAAACACCTACAACCCAGGCTGGAGGAACCATCCCCATTTATTTTGGTCTAACAATCAGAATGTTCAACAACCACAACCACACCCTGAAATGGGTGCTACGTGCTGGGAAATGGGTGCTACACGCTGAAGGTTCACGACCCTGAAAAGGCAACGACCATCCTCACCGGAGGACCATGGGTGATAGGTGGAAATTACCTAGTGGTGTGCAAGTGGATCCCACAGCTTAATGTAGCGACGGATAGAATTACCACTACGATTTCATGGGTCAGAATTCGAGGGCTATCAACAGAATACTACAAAGAAACTATCTTATATGAGATAGCGATGGCCGTAGGCACTCATATAAAGATTGACAAAAACACTTATTGGGGGAATAAAGGCAAATACGCCCATGTTTGTGTCGAGATCAACCTTGAAAAACCCCTAAGGAGTGGTATTAATGTAGAAGGACAACTCCTTGCAGTGGAATATGAAAATCTTCCCTCAATCTGCTTTCACTGTGGTCGTGTCGACTAACGAATTGGGAGCTGCCCGAATAAACTAACCGAAGGGGAACTTGGCCAAGAAGGGACCGGAGCTAAGCAAATGCCTAGCGACGCTGCGGAACATGCTAGACCTTCAGAGCAGGGGATGGCCCTACATTCCGGCCATAGATGCTTGCTAAACATAGCCGAAACACTAAGCCAGGTGGCTCAATACCCACTAGAAGTCAGCTACAATCGGTGGCGGTCATGGGCTCCGGCGAGCAACGTCGGCCAACGTAGAAAAAACAAGGACACACGTTGCGTCAAGAGGGGAACAGAAACGCAAACCCTACACGTTAAAACCATTTTGAAATCTTTGATAACCCTCTTATTGCGGAAATGAAAGAGTTGGAGGAACAGAATCCTATGATTTAGGAAATGGCCAATAATTCCTAAGAGTTAATACTCCCTCAAATAACAGAAAACCCTCATACTAATGAGGAGACAATCAAAGACTCTACTAACTTGGAATTTGGGCTGACTCAGCCAGTTGAAACTCACACGGAAGCTGGGCCACTTCAGTTAGTGGAGACACAGAAGGAAAGGTCTGGTACAAATCTTGGAATATCACAAAGGATCCGCTCCCGCTCTAAAAAGTCGGGGAAGAAACCGGGTTTCCAATTAACCCGTAACGTTGCATCTACTCAACGTAAACCATTGAAAGAGATAAATCCTAACTTGCTAGTAGATGTTGTGAACGATACGACAGTACACGTGAAGAAGGAAAAAAATATCCACACTTTAACAAACTATGGACTTGATGAACGAGGTAGCTTTCGATAACCTGATTTTGACAGAGAAGTGGATAGATGATCCTAATATGGCCTCTCTTTGCAGCCTGTCCTAATCGTTTGGGAACCTAATGTACCTACATCCGTATTTCCACCAAATGGAGATACTGGCGACCCTCATTCCGTTGGCAAATCAGAAGCTTATTTGTCAAGTGGAAGTGGAACTAGCACAGACCGAAATACAGCATCATCAATCTTTGATGTGAGCGTTAGTTACTCAGGTCCTTCAGGGGATTTTCCTGTGTCGGATTGAAAATCCGATTCTCCTTAACAGCATGCTAATCATTCCCATGAAGGTTCTCTCGTGGAATTGTAATGGTACTAGTAATGAAGTTTTCAGGCGCACCTTGGGCGCCCTCATTCGTGATTATAGGCCCGATACTATCTTTCTTCTTGAAATTAGGGTTTCGAATGTTCGAGCTGAAGAAGTGTCTAGAAGCCTTGGCTTCAGTAATGTGTGTCGTGCCCCAATTCAGGGGTGGGAAGGAAGGATCTGGATGTTGTGGAATGAAGACAATAACCAAGTTGAAATTCTGGAAGTTACAAACCAACTAATTCATGCTCGAATTAGGCCTCGTACTAATCAGGATTGGTGCTGCACAGGGGTGTATACGAGGCCCAACCTACGAAAATGAGAAGATTTCTGGAATGATTTCCGTCGTATCCACGCAAACAACTATAAACCGTGGTTATTGACAGGGAATTTTAACGAAATCCAATCTCCTAGTGAGAAGAGTGGAGGAAGAACTGTCTCTCGGAGGAGATGTGAAAAGTTTGCAGAAGCCAAACATAGCTGCTACTTGATCGATCTCGAATCAAAGGGCCCCGTTTCACTTGGTCGGGGACTATCAATGGTGGGATTTGCATCAAAGAAAGGTTGGATCATGCTTTAGCTACGCTAAATTAGACCAGCCGTTTCTCGGATAGTGTCTCTAGGGTTCTTCCAAAAACCCATTCGGATCACCATCCGATTATTACTGATGCAAAAGGGATGGTGGCCTCCAACTGTGGTAAGCCCTTCCGTTTCGAAGCTGTGTGGATGACTCACCCGGACTGCCAGGAAATAGTGGATAAACACTGGAAAACCAATCGGGGGGTGAATAAAATCTGCCAAACCTTGCAAGACGAGCTTCTAGAGTGGAACCGGGTCACGTTTGGCAGCACATTCAGAAGGAAACATCTCCTCAAAGCTTGGATAGGGGGTATTCAAAGCATCCGGAGGAGCGACTTCACGATGATCTCAAAATTCTAGAGTTAGAACTTATCCGAGAGTTTAGTGAAGTTCTTAAACAAGAGGAGGCTTTTTGGTTTCAGAAGTCACAGGTAAATTAGTTGAAAATGGGGGGGATAACAATACCAGATTCTTTCATTTGTCAACACTCACTAAACTACAAAGGAATAAAATTGTAACTCTATACCTGGGAGACGGTCGGTGCAACGACCCAGAGCAGCTAAAAAACCATGTGCACCAGTATTTCTCGGATCTATTTGCACCTGAAATTCCGAGTTGTACGGCCACCCTGCGGTAAAGTGCACTCCAAAGGAAGGTTAGTGAGAGAGGAATGGAAGCCCTGACTAAATCTCTTACTAAAACAGAACTGCATAAGGCGTTGAAATCCATGAATGCATTCAAATCTCTAAACCCGGATGGATTCCAAGCTCATTTCTATCAAACTTATTGGAATTCTGTGGGAGATAAAATATTTGAATACATCAAAGCGTGTTTTGAGTCTCAAGCTATCCCGACCGAGATGGGGGATGCTTTTATTTGCTTGGTCCCTAAGAATGATTCCCAGAAGGATGCAAGCGAATTCTATCCTATTGCACTACTTAACGTCACGCTCAAGTTAATGACAAAGATTCTTGTGCATCGTATTAAGCCATTTATATCTGAACTTGTTGGCCCTCTTCAAAGTTCTTTTATCCTAGGGAGGACAACGCACGACAACATCCTTATCTTGAAAGAGCTAATCCACACCATGTCATAGTCGAAAAGCAAAAAAGGAAGCATGTTACTTAAATTGGATTTAGAAAAGGCATATGACAAGATTAGCTGGGCGTTCTTTAGAGAGACTTTAGTTTTCTTCAATTTTTCGGATGCCATAATTAATCTTATTCTGAGTAGCGTGATGGGTGTCAAACCTCGTTGCTTTGGAATGGCGAACCACTCGATACCACTACACCTACTTGTAGAATCAAGCAAGGGGACCCAGTCTCGCCGTATCTCTTTGTACTTTGTATGGAGAGACTGATTTATATGATTGGAACCCTGTAGTTATCTGTCGCCGTGGGCCTAAGATTTTTGTAATGCTTCGGGTCTTCGGGTAAGTATTTAAAAATCTAAAGTGTGGTTTTCTCCACCGATCAACCATGAGAGGTGATTGGCTATCGTAAATGCACTTGGAATTGGTGAAACACAACAAATTGACAAGTATCTTGGTGTCAATCTTGGGAATAGGAGACGTTCCAATTCTGTGTATACCGAATGCTTGGAGCGAGTGCAGAAAAGGATTACACAATGGAAAGCTAAAACTCTAAATCTTTCAAGGAGAATGATGCTTATCCAATCTTTCACCTTGGCTATACCAGTTTATCTTATGTATACTTCCTGGTTCCCAAGGAGTTATTGCGAGAAGTTGGATCAACTCAACCGAAACTTTTTATCGTCCTCTGCTCCAGAGAAACGGAAGATACATTTGGTTGGTTGGAACAAAGTTATATGGACGAAGGCGGAGGGTGGCCTCGGTCTTAAGGAGGCTTGCAAGAGCAATATAAGTTTGTTGGCGAAAACGGCCTAGCAGATTTTGAAGAACAAGGACACTATTTGGTGTAAAATTTTTCAGGCTAAATATCTCCCGGAGGGCAACATCCTTACCTCTGAACCGAAACCGGGGGCCTCGAACTTATGGTGTGGTATGGGAAAATTGCAAAATCGGGATACCAACTGACCCCATTTTGCACTTTGAGTACAGTTCATTTTCCGGTGGCAAAAAAACCCCTATATCTCTAAAAATTGGCAATTTTGGATCAATTTTCACCTGAAAGCACCTGATCCTACCGGAAATCCGGCCCGCTATCCTACATGGCAATAAAATACCACTTCACGTGTGTAATCTACGGACGTGTCAAAACTGCCATAGCCACATCATTATAAGATTGTTTATGTGGCATTAGTCCCTTAAAATTAAACATAATATTTAATCCAAATAAACTACCTTTAAATAATTCAAATAAGCAACTTTTAAAATATAATTTTATGTATATAATTAAGAATTAATACAT
The DNA here is from genome assembly GCA_037501455.1 of Lantana camara. Taxonomy (NCBI): domain Eukaryota; kingdom Viridiplantae; phylum Streptophyta; class Magnoliopsida; order Lamiales; family Verbenaceae; genus Lantana; species Lantana camara. The sequence goes on along the minus strand of CM074855.1, from coordinate 17,918,545 downwards.
TTAAAAATTATAATTTTATTTATGTTGTGTATAATATATATTTGTATTTTGAGGAAAATATAATATATTTTTAAGAATTTTATTTATACAAATTATACTTTATTTTACGTAATATACTAATGAAATCAAATTAATATCAAAACTATAAAATAAAATAAAAAAAAAGGAAGGAAAAGAACCAATCCAGCCCCAGTCCCAGCCCGCGGCTCGCCGCAGGAGAAGATGAAACGCAGAACGACATTCGAAATTGGGGATTTCTCCTTTTTTTGTCGAATTCCATGTATGAGTAGTGCTCCTTTTCCGGCGAGCTCTTCCGACGACCATGAATCGCCATTGTTGCCCACCAGCCACAAAGCTTCCCCCGCCAGATCCACCCAAGTTCACCACCACCAAGACAACCACCATAAAATCGACTCAACACCACCACCAAATCCGCCGCGCCACCCACCACCGAGACAACCACCATCAAATCGACTCAACACCACCACCAAATCCGCCGTGCCATCCACCACCACCAAATCCATCGCGCCACCCACCAACGAGACAACCACCATCAAATCGACTCAACACCACGACCAAATCCGCCGCGCCACCCACTACCGCCGTTTGGAGAGAGAGAGAGAGAGAATCGATGGAGAGAGCATGGAGGGAGAAACCGACAGAGAATCTGCCGCCGCCGTGGTCTTGACCACCACCCACTTGCAAAGTCCAAACTTCATCCTCAGGTCCAGATCTAACATATAATTTTTTTTTTCTTTTTTTGTTTTGTGTTTTTTCCATCCTTTAGTTTTCAATTTTTAAATTGTTTATTAGAAATTAGAATGGTAAAGCTATTTTTCATAGCAAATTAGATTTTGAAGGCTTCCCAGTTGATAATTAATGAATATTGGGTAATTGGTTGTAACCGTCTTTAAATATTTGTAGTAATGATGAACATTCAAATCCACCGTCTTGAACAGACAGATATTCAATTTATTTTTTTTTGGTTATTTTTTACTATGTTAGTAATATATATATATATATATATATATATTATTTTTGTATTATGTTAGTATAATATATGAAATAATTAGATATTAAAGTAACATAAATTATTGTACTTAAATTAAGTATTTAAGGTTCTAATTAATTCTCCCTCCCACTCATGTTTTTGACAGATTTGATTTTTTATTTTAAAAATAAATAAAGTTTAATTGCCACATGGATAGTGTTTTGTGACATGTATATGGTGGTTTCGCCACATCAGATAAATTCACACGTAAGGCATTTTTGAGTGATCACGTGTGGCGCACGACCTGTTTTTCCGGCGGCCAATAGTGATTTCCGGTGAAAATTGACCCAAAATTGCCAATTTTTAGAGATATAGGGCTTTTTTTGCCACCGGAAAATGAACTGTCCTCAAAGTGCAAAATGAGGTCAGTTGGTATCCCGATTTTGCAATTTTTCCGGTGTGGTATTGTGAAGAGCCTGAAAAGCGTTGAACATAAAATTGGATGGCGTGTTGGTAATGGCACTCAAGTGAGGCTCTGGGATGATAACTGGAGTGATGTGGGACCTTTAAGAAATCATATACAGGGTAATTTGCATGATAGTGAAGTGAATTGGAAAGTCTCGGATATTAGGGATGATATGGGGCGATGGAATTTGGATAATCTTCAGACCATACTATCTGATGCTACCAAGGAGATGATCAAACAAGTGCTGATTTCTATTAATGAGGATGCTAAGGATCTGCAAGTTTGGAAGGGACACTCTTCTGGACAGTTTACCTGCAAATCAGCCTATGCAGAACTACGACCCATCTACACCAATCCTGGCAGCTCTTGGAAGATGATCCGGGATAGCAAGATCCCAACCAAACTCAAAACCTTTCTCTGGCAATTGAAGCACAGCAGTGTCATGCATAATGCTTTAAGAGCGGACAGACAGTTAGGATCCGATGCGAGTTGTCGCAAGTGCTACGCCCCGCGAGAGGACATCCTCCGTATATTTAAACGCTCCGCTGCAAGAATAGTGTGGAGGAAAGTTTTGGGGGGCTGGGGATTTCTCCAAGCTCTATAACATTAGTGATGAAAACTTTTTTGGCGTTGCTTGGAAGATGATTGTCAGTACTGTTTTTGTTCCAGGATCAGAGTGGAAATTGGTGTCTGTAGCAGGTCTATGGAGCCTTTGGAAGAGCAGGAACAGGTTCGTGTACCAGGGTAAGTCGGAACCACTCAGTGTTACTCTCCAAAACATGAAAACGTTGGTTTTGGACCTAACTGAAATTCATAGGGACAGAGGTATTCCTAACCAAACTAAGTAGCAGGTCACCTGGACTCACCCGACCACGGGCTGGGTCAAATTAAACACCAATGGGAGCTATATTGGAATCATAGATAGAGCTTCGATTGGGGGTGTGATCAGAGATGAGCATGGCGATTGGATCATGGGATTTGCTATGAAAGTTGACACTACTGATATTCTTACTACGGAGCTGCTAGGTTTAAGGAAGGGGCTCAAAATTTCATGGGAACAGCGGTTCGAACAGATTGAAGTAGAGTGCAATTCCCTCTTGGGAGTCAACTTGATCAACGAGGGTGGACTTGAGAATCACCCTCTGGGCCACGTCACGGCGGACTGCAGCGTGCTCATCCATAAGCCTTGGGTCTGCAAACTCCAGCATGTGAAACGAGAAGGTAATAAGATGGCGGATGGACTGGCTAAGTTTAGGCAGACTATGACAGAGGATAGGAGAGTTTGGCTCAACTGGCCGGAGGAGCTGAACTTGGAGAGTAATTAGTTTGTTTTTTCCTTTCCCGACATCTGTTGCAACAAATTTTTTTTTTTTATAAATTGCTTCTAAACTCCCTACTCCATAGCATGATTTTCTGCACGGCCACCGTCTCTCTCTTTCTCAACCATCAGCACGAAAACACCCCCCTCTTTCGCAATCATCAGCACGAAAACACCTCCAATCGTCTTTGTTTTTTATCCTCTCAATCAACCTTTGCTCTTGCCTACTTCTTGATCCCTCACTCAATATTAGGTCATTATTACTATATTTAATTATGTCCAAAATCTATTAATGATTAACTTTTTTAAAACATGATTATTGTACGTGTAAAAAAATAGTTTACTCATTTGACAATATAAATTTTATTATTCGAGATTTATATTCATTCACTCTAGTATTGCTTCAGTCTATTAAATTTATTTTCTTTTTCTTTTCCTTTTAAAATTATCTCTATCTTTTAGTTTTTCATTTTTGTCCTTATCTCTATCTGTCAAATTTATGATTCATTTTCACATTCTCTTTTGTATTTTTTCCTATGATGCACGGATACAGACACGGACACGACACGACACGATACGGATACGACAACACGGATTTTCTTCTTTTTTTTTTTTAATTTCCCACTTGAGTGTCAGATACGTATCTGACACGACAAAATGATATTTTTAGAAGTGTTCGTGTATCATAGATTTTCTGTTTTTCTTTAATTATACAATCAAATGATAATTATTTTTATTTATCAATATGTAATAATAAATTTAAATAGTATAAATTATTACTTTTTTTCTTCTTCATATATCGAGTTTGTCTATTCCACTAATATATAATGAGCGTCTTTATGTTTAACTATATTTACGCAACTATAAATATACACTTATATTTTATAGTGTAAATTGTAATTTAAATATTAATTTTAAAAAGAGGCCTTATTATGATACTCTATGTTTTTCTTTTTATTTTTATTTTTATTTGAGGAGTCTTAATTCTAGTTTATTATTAAGGAATCATATTTTGACTCAAATAATTGTTTTTAAAATAAATAAATATAATAATATATAATATGCATTTACCAAATTACCATCTAGTTAAATATTGTTAAAAGAATTATCCCAAGGATATTTTAGACAATCAATAAATTGTAAGAAACCCATATCGACCAACTTTTGATCTTGCATACTTCTCGATTATTCACTCAACATTAATGTGACCAATATTACTATATTTGATTATGTCCGTAATCTATTAATGATTAATTTTTCTTAAATATGATCATTGTACGTCTAGAAAGACATTACTCATTTGATAATAAAAGTTTTATTATTTGAGATTTATAGTGATTCATCTAGTATAATTTCATTCTATTAAATTTGTTTTCTTTCTCTGTCCTTTTTGAGATTCACTCAATTTTTTTGTTTTTAATTTTTTACTTGTCTTTATCCATCAAATGTATGATTCATTTTTAGACTCTTTAATATTTTCTTGTATTTTTTATTTCCTTTAATTATAAAATTAAATGATATCATTTTTATTTTTCAATAAATAATAATAAATTGAAATAGTATAACTAATTATTTTTTATTTTGTTCATATATCGAGTTTGACTATCCCGCTTATATATAATGTACATCTTTATAAACATATTTATGCAGCTATAAATGTACACTTATATCTTATTATATAAATTATAATTAAAATATTAATTTTAAAAAGAGTTCTTATTATAATACTCTATGGTTTTTTTTCCTGAGAAATCTTATTTCTAATTTATTTAGGAATCATATTTTGACTCAAATAAGTATTTTTAAGATATCTAAATATCTATCTATCTGTCTATCTATCTATATATAAATAGATAATATGCCTTTACGAAATCATCATCTAGTTCAACATTGTTAAAAGAATTATTGCAAAAATATTTTAGGCGATTAATAAGTTGTAAGAAATCTATCTCGACCAACGGTCTTGCTTACTTCTCGATCACTCACTCAATATTAAGATCACTATTACTATATTTGATTATTTTCATAATCTATTAATGATAATTTTTCTTAAACATGATCATTGTACATGCATGAAGAAAGACAATATATTCGGTTGATAATACAAATTTTGTTCTTTAAGATTTATATTCTTCACTCTGATATAGCTTCATTCTATTAAATTTATTATTTTTCTCTTTTCCTTTTAAAGCACTCTATCTTTTTTTTTTTTTTTCATTTTTGTCCTTGTCCTAGTTTATCAAATTTGTGATTCATTTTCATATTCTCTAACAGTTTTTGTATTTTCTCTCTTTTTTTTAATTATGTAATTAAATGATATCATTTTTATTTATCAATAAATAATAATAAATTTAAATAGTATAAATTATTATTATTAATTTTATTTTCTTCATATACTGAGTTTGTCTATCCCATTGATTTATATAATTCACGTATTTTATGTTTAAATATATTTACGCAATTATGAATGTAGACTTATATCTTATTACGTGAATTATAATTAAAATATCAATTTTAGAAAGTGTCCTTATATAATTGTGCATTTTAGAGACTTATGTTTGGAATATTAGGGCAGTGCTGAGATTCAATTGTGCATTTTAGAGAATAAACATCCAGTGGTGCCTTATAGTTTCCATTGCTTTTGTAATAGTAAAAATTCATTTCCGCTTAGTCCGAATCAAGTTTTAAGTAGCAAGTATTCCTTGTAAGTCCGAATCGGGAATAAGTCATCGTTCTATGCTCATTTGAGTATTGTTGTGTATCTGGTGGTTGACTCGATTGTCGTGACTTGGTACTTAGCTGCTAGCCTAATTGTCGTAGCTGTGAATGGGCCAGATAAGTCCTCGAATGGGACTAACCTCTGTTTTGACAATAGCTTGAAGTTGTTCATGTCTCACATCTTTCATGGGCACTTTTGTTTGAACTCTTTGTTGGACGCTTGACTTGACAGGTTGTATCTTGCCCCCTGATTATTCGGGCCTGCATTTAAATTTCATGCTCCAGGTTGATCCCTGATTATTCGGGCTTGGGCATGAGGGGGGTGTATTAACGTGTCCTACATTGACTAATTACCAAACTATGTGCTATCCTAATATCGCTTGACAACCATCACCTTATCAGTTAACTTTTGAGTTGAGTTAGGCCAATTACATACTCTAACATATATATATATATATATATATGTGGATGGATGGTTCGTGCATAACTACAAGCCAGTTGGATTAATAACCTTATGTTTCAAGAAAAAAAAATAGAAACATTATGTTAAATCAGAATTGCCCGACTACAAAATGTTTGCTATGATTGCTTATATTATATCAAAGATAAGTAAATTATTCATTTAAACAATCAATCTCTAAGAATTTGAAATAAATTAGTATAGCAATAGTGAATATTATTAGACAAGGAATATTGATTTACGAGCAGTAGTTGGCTTTAACTAAAATTTTAGTGCAGAACCATTTGAAACTAATTCGTCATATCTTTCTCCGGATAAGGTTTTCAATTCAACTGGTTTGTCTTTATGTACTAACATGTGAATACAGTGTTTTAAGTAGCAAGTTTCTCGGTTCAGTTCGAACCGAGAATAAGTCACTGATGAGTGTTAGTCTGAATTTTGCCATATATCGTGCGTGGGGACTTAGCTGCTAGCTTGATTGTCGTAACTTTGACGTTTACAACTCAGTCCTCGAATGGGACTAACTATAAGATTTTGCTCTTTCCCTGCAATAGGCTGTTTTTGGTTGATTTGGCCATTTGTATTTGGTCTCTGTTTTTCAATTTTGGGCTGAAATGTTATAGTTGGAGGTTCCATTTTTGCAATAAATAGTGTCTTTCGGGTTAAAAAAAAAAAAAAAGCAAAAACAAATACAGTGCCTTTTTATCAAAAAAGAAAAAGTAAATACAGTGCCTTTATGTGTGGTATAGAAAACCTTATATGTTTGGGAAAAATGCAAATTTGATTCTATAAATTTTTTATTTTGGCAGTTTAGTTCTGTTAGAATTCTATTTTTGGAATTCAGTTCTATAATTTCCAAAATTTTGTAATATTGATCCAATTTTGTCGGAAAATCTATTTGTCGTCGAAAATATTTACATAGCAACTACGTCCAGTTTTATCTTTCTTTGGTTATTTGATATTTCTTGAATCGTTAATTTTTATTATATTTGTATATTTTGTAACTTATTTTAATTATGTTATATATTGTCGCACAATGCAACATATAATTAGAATATTTAAATGAAATAATTTTATATTTTCATGTTTCTTTTCATTGGAATTGTTGAAAATTTTTGTTTTGACAATATAAATGATAATCTTGACAATATATTTTTTTCTTTATGACGATTTTTTTTATCTATAAATTCTTTTGTTTCTTTTTTTTTTAAAGTTTTGTCCTACATTTAAAAAAATAAATATAATATTTTTTCTTTATTTTTTTAGTTTGTAACAAACGAACACTTAATATCATACTATATATTTAAATTATCTATATGCCAATTAATTGATAAATTAAACATTGAATTATTTATTTTTAACTTTCATGTATAGCACTTCTTCCTTTTCATTATTTTTATTTTACCCGCTCCATAACATGTTCCTTCATCTTCTTATTGTTTTAAGTATTTCTATATATTTTTTTCATATTTAATTGTGGTTGTTTTTAACCTTTTATGTTATTATTTGGTGTTTTTTTTTTTCATTTTTATTAATTTATTTTCCTTACTACTTATATTATAACGTTTAAGGTTGTTTCATTTATTTGATGTTTATTGTGTTTTCAAATTTACTTATTTGTATTTTTAGATTTTTCAATATTCACTTCTAAATATTTATATGCTATTAGTTAATTGGTATGCACAACTCATAGTGGTTTATACTAGTAATAAGTATAATACACTCGATCATATGTGTTAGGAGATTGTGTTTATCTCCTATTTTAGGGGAACAAATCAAGCTAATTATGTAACAAATCCATGGTTTGTAGGGATGCAATTCTTGTTCATAAGCTTTTTCAAATAATCCAAGAAACATTAAATGAATAAAATTCCAATTAATTTCTGAAAATTAATAAATTTATCTCTCCATTATTTCAAAAAATAATAAGTGTAATTTTTTCCAAAAGTTAAATCCGTTTAATTTTATAAAAATCAAAATTTAAGTAATTAATTGAAAAATAACTTTTATTTAATAAAACAAGATTTTTAAGAAAATAAATCGGGATTGGATCGAATCAAAACACGAAAACGAAACCACCGCGAACAGGTCAGTCTGCCACGCCCGCCCGACAGCCCAGGCCTTCCGCACGCGTCGCGCGCATAGCGCGCAGCCGCCCAGGCCATAAGGCCGGTGCTGCGCGGACACGCTCCCACGCGGATGCGGGAGGTGAGGGCGGAGGCCTTGCGTGGCTGCGGGCTGTTGTACGGAGGACTCCCGCGCGGTTGCGGGAGGGGCTGCGCGGATGGTCCCACGCGGTTGCGGGACTACTGTGCGGAGACTCCGGCGGTTACGGGAGTCGTGGCACAGTAGCGATGCGGGCCTGGGCGTGCGACGCTTTAGCATGCCTAGGCTCACGTTATCGGTTCGTAACGCGATTTCGTGTTTCGCAATATGTTTCAAAAGCTCAAATCAATCCATAAAATTAAAACTCGATTTAAATAAGTTTGATCCAAAACAGTTTCAATCAAAATTTTCAGAAAACGTTTTTCAGAAATTTCAGGAAAAACAAAATTTTATTTTTTCTTAGATTTCTAAAAAACTCATGAATACTCAATTACATCTAAATCTAAGAATTTCTATTAAATTCAGAATAAGGGAGACGAATTAGAAATTGCAAGGGGCTCTGATACCACTTGTTGGGAAAACCGAAACAGTAACGCAGCGGAATTTAAAAAATTTTCCCAAAAGAAAATCGAATCTTGCAATTCCTATTCCCAAATTCGTAGAGATTCAAGAACTTACTTAATTAAATCTTCCTTGACACGTTTGAGCCGCCCACAAACGCTCTTCAAACGACAAGTCCCCAAGCTCCTTCGCATCTTTCAAGACTCCACGAAAGCTGCCCTCTAGAGAAATAATACACACCAACCTCGATCACGATCTAAACAGGGAGGATACTAGTTCTATGTTTAGTGTTTAGGCTCTACGGTTTGTGTGATATAATTTGGAGAAGGAGATTTTTCTATCAAAATCCCTCATGGGGTTCGAACCCCACTTATTTATAGCTTAAGGGGTTCGAACCCCTTTGCTTGTTGGACAAGGTTTCCTAAACCTTTTAGCTAAGGGATTTCTTACTTGGAGAGAAAGACTCTCTACTTTAACCAAAAGTCTCCTTTTGATCAACTTGTCTAGCAAGAAATAATATTTAACTAATTTAGATATTTTATTTATTCATAATAAATATCTTGAAGCTAATAATTATTTACTTCACAGTTAATTATTTATTAGACTTAATATCTCCAAATTATGACTTTAATTATAATTCATAATTAAATTAAAGCCCATTAAATAATTAATTAATATTAATTATTTAATCATCACCACTAAGTGACACATGTCACATGAGACACGTGCCCACACGTGTAGCCCTTAACCAATCTCTTATTGATTCGATCAACTCGATTAATTGATTCAAGCCTTAACCCTCGTAACCGGGCGTTTGTGTCGGACCCTTTAGGTTCATAATTCAATTAGCAGTGACCCTAATTAATTAATTCTCAAATAATTAATCAGTCCACAGATCACAGTACCATAGTCTAGCAACAGGTGTGTGACCCCTAGCCGAATAAGAATGTCTCAATTCGAAAGAATCTTTAAGTCATCGACATATGTGAAATAAGATCTTCCTACAACTTATCTCTCAACCAAGATCTAGGGCAAGGGAATAATCAGAACCCCAATAATCTCGATCTTAAGGTTAAGTTCACTTCATATCCATTTGATCTCAATCCAAGAAACACATTTCTTGATCTCGATCCACTGCCTTGGCCAAGGACTCTTTTATGGCATATGAATGAATTACACAATAAGAGATCAACTTGCTCATGCAAGTGTAGGTCCTTTATCGATTCTCATATGCTTCCATGTGCCACTTGTGCAGCCCCAGCATAAGCCTTGAATCAGTTGTCTCGGGAGGTACCCTTTAAAGCTTATACCTAAGACTGCAGAGTTAGCCCACAAAGCATCAATGAAATCTCAAGTCTAAGGACTACTGAATTACTTCAATAACTTGTGAGATATTTCCTAATTTGGAAGTTTCTAGAAATAGAAACTTCCTTTCCCACTTAGGAATTTTCTCACACGGGATACCTCAGTTTACCTATTTAGAATAAGTAAGCACCCTCATGTACCACGCACGTATTATCAATACATTTTGTACCCATGAAACAAGGTGGTCCTTCTTAAGGGCATGATCACATGACCAAGCCTCGAACGAGTCATATTGACACTCCCACTGTCTTTTGGACTCATCAGCTTAGAGTGATTTCTAATCATGACTTAAGTGATTTTAGGGCTCGTTTCATGAACCACTTCACCTAAATGGTTGAGTCCTATAAGTCATATTGATTAGAAGATTTCTTATGCATGCTTAGAAAGTAAACCTACAATCAAACAAGAGCATATAAAGAAGTGTTGCCTTAGTTAGTTTATTATTCAAAGATTATCTGTGATTTACAAAAAAGAAAAGCACTAAGCAGACTATTATATCGGCTTTCAGAGCACCATTCCTAACAATCTCCCACTTTTCCGTCAAAGCCATTCATAAGCTAAGCTAAGTCCCATCTTCACAAGATGAGCTTCGAGTGCTTCACGACTAGGGGTTTCGTAAGTGGGTCTACCACGTTCTCTACTGATGTGACCCTCTCTATTTGCACATCACCTCGTTTGATGATATCACTGATCAGGTGATACTTCCTCATGCTTGGTCCGTTGGTGAGATCTTGGTTCTCTTGCTTGAGAAACCGCCCCAGTGTTGTTGCAAAACACAGTGATGGGGTCTTTCATGCTAGGAACGACATTCAATTCTTGAATGAAGTTTCTAATCCAAACACCTGCCTTAGTTGTATCATTTACAACTAAGTATTCGGCCTCAGTGGTCGAATCTGTAGTGGTTGTTTGCTTGGAACTCTTCCAACTCACTGCTCCGTCGTTAAGGCAGAAAATGTATCCTGACATTGAATTAAAATCATCTAAGTCAGATGAAAAGCTTGCATCACAGTATCCTCTGATGATCATCTTGCTATCCTCCGTAAACAAAGAACAAATCCTTAGTTCTTCGTAAGTACTTTAGGATGTTCTTCACGGCAGTCCAGTGACCTTCTCTAGGGTCAAACTGGAAACGGCTTGTGACTTGAAGTGCATAATGTTAGGAATAGTGCCCTTAAAGTAGATGTTTGCTTTACTATTTCCCTGTAAAATCACAAACTGTCTTTGAATAATAAACGAGATGATTTTGTTCATAGGCAATCACTTCTTTATATGTTTATTTATATCTGTTTGGGTTGACTGTGTTTTGCATGTATTGAACTCCCCTAATCCGATGAGGCCGTTAAGAACTTTTTCGTTATGGGAACGACATAGGCGAGGATTAGAAACTTCTCCGAGTCAATGAGTCCGACAGACAGTGGGAGTGTCGACCTTGACTCTGCTGAGACTTGCTTGAGTGATTATGTCCTTTTGAAGGATCACTCAGTTTTATGGAGGGATAAGTGCATACGTTGATGCGTTCATAATACACAAGGGTGATTATTACAAGAACCTTATCATTGAGATGTCCCGCATGAGAACAGTCCTAAATGGGAAAGGAAGTTTCCTGAAACTTCCAGATTAGGAAATATCTCACAGGTCAATGACGTGATTCATTAATCCTTAGGCTTGAGATTCTGTAATGTGTCATATGAGCTAACTCTGTAATCTTTGATATAGGCTCAAAAGGGTGTCGCCATATAGACACGTGAACCACGGCCTATGTTGGGATTACACAAGTGGCATATTTAGAATTAGTAGAATCGATAAAGGACCTACACTTGTTAAGAACAAGAATGATCTCTTACTGATTGAGTTGTTCGTAGTCCATTAAACATTAAACCCTTGGCCAAGGTGGATAAAAGATCAAGACATCTAGAAAATGTGGTATTCTAGGATTGAGATCAAAATGGATATGAAACAAACTTAACTTTAAAGATCAAGAATATTTGAGCTCTGAGGATATTCCCATGCCTTAGTTCTTGATTGAGAGACAAAGTTGTAAGAGGATCGTATTTCACTGATTGTCATTGACTGAAAGGTTCTTCGATTCATTTCGTTATTCGGCTAGGGGTCACACACCCAATGCTACATTACGGTAGTGTGATCTGTGAAGTGGTTAATTAATTAGGGAATTAATTAATTGCTATCACTGCTAATCGAATAATGAACCTAAAGGGTCACACACAAATGCCAGAACACAAGGGTTATGGTAGGATGTTAATATGGTTAACGAAGGATCAAAATAGTTGATCAAAACGAAGCGAAACACGTGGGCATTGCCACGTGTCAATGACACATGACTGCCATGTGTCACGCAAGCCTGCGGGGCTGCCACATGTCGTGTACACGTGGCACGTGCGTGGCTTCGTACGTATGATTATTTCACACGATAATTCTTTTCTAGAATTAATTTATTAAATTGTAATTAATTAATTTTAGTCTTTTAATTAATTGTTAAGACTATTCTCAAGTAAACTTAACCCAATAAATAATTAATTGGGAATTAAATTATTTATTGAAATATTGACTTTTAACTTTAGGAAAGTTGAAAAGTCTAACTTTCTATTGTAGGAGAGAGAAGTCTTCTCTTGCTAGACTTGGAGAATAAGTTAGGAACTTATTATTCCAATTAAATTAAATAATAAAATGAGTTAACTAGTGAGCAGGAAAAGAAGTCCACTAGGGTTAGGAAAACCCTAGCATTTTCGAAAATCCCTTGCATAAATACAAGGGTGGGTGCTTCTCTTATTCTTTAGACCAACACTCACGAAGTGTTAAGTTTTTTAGAAAAGTAAAAGAAAATTTTTCAAAGCAAAAATTATCCTAGCCTTAACACAAGCCATAGAACTAGCATTCTCACTCGCTTGATCGTGTTCTAGGTCTGGTGTGGATACGCTTTGGAGGGCTTCTACTTTGGAGTCTTATTTGAAGGTCGTTCGAGGGACTTTCCGCTTGAAGGGTGTTTGTTAAGCGTTGACAACATCACAAGAAAGCTTCAATTAAAGTGAGTTTCTTGTTACACCCAACGTTACAGTACGAAAATTGCAAAACAACGATTAAACTTTTGGAAAATTTTAAACTTCCGCTGCTCAACCCTTTCGTATTTTCCAACAAGTGGTATAAGAGCCACCTTGCAATGTTCGTATTGTATCTTTACTGCTTTTGGAATTTTGATGAAAATTCTTGAATTTGAGTATATGTTGTATATTCATGGTCTTTATTTGAAATACGAAGTTGCCGGATCAAAACTTTTTCTTAACAATTTTGCGAAAATTGTTTCCTTATTAATCTGGTTTTAAACTGTTTTAATTCAAATTGATTTGAACTGTTTTAGTTCGAAACAAAAATTAGAATTTTTTGAAATTGCGATACAAAAAACGGGAACGAGAGCACAACCGCGTGCCTCGTGCGACTAGCGTATGGGCCGGCGAAAACTGCCCCGCCATGTTTGTACCTGCCCGGGCGATGGCGTCTGGGCATGCCCGACAGCCCTGCGCGTCCCGCCAGGGATAAACCTCCCCGAGACGCGCAGCCTTGCGCGCAGGCCTACACGTTGGCGTGCGCAGGCTGCCCGTCCCTGTCCGGCAGCTGCACGGACTATGAGAGCGGTGTTTCCCGCTCTTGCGCTCCTTGTGTGCGCCCTTGCGGGCGGCGGCAGCGCGCCTCGCGCGGGCTGTCCCAGGACACCTTTTCGTATCGTGTTTTCGGTTTCGTAAAATCCCTAAAATCTGATTTTATTTTAAAATTTGATTTTAATTTTATAAAATTATATATTTGAAATAATTATAAAATTTGGGATTTTATGAATTAAAGTCATGTTCTAATTTTCGAGAAAATAATAAATATCACCTTGAATGATATTTTAGGCAAAAATTTAATTTTGAATTGATTTTTCTTTTGTCTAGATCTGGTGATTCGATTTTGAATAAATTCTTGAATAATGAACTATATTCAAATTACTTAAGTTAGTTATAACTTGAAGTCAAAGGAATTTTAAATTTAATTGGTAAATTTAAATTCGAGCGGACTCATGCTAGTTTAGGTGATAATTTGTTAGTCTTATGTATGCTTTAAATTCTGCACATGGATGATTTCAATTGGGGTCGGAGCCCCATAGTTGAGCGTTTTCAATTGGGGTTGGAGCCCTACTTATGTGCGTACTGTTATGTGTTTATTATGTGGCTTTCCTTATTATTGTTTTGGGGCCGGGGTATGCCCCGTGTACTTGTCTATGGTCAATATGAAAATTGAGCCATATTACTTTATGTAAAGAGAGTAGAACTTAGGAAGTGAGGTTTTTATTTTCATTTTGGAGACAAGCACCCATGGAATAAGAAGGATCCACAAGGAGCACTTGAAGAGCGGTGACCATAAGAAGACCCCTCAAAATGTTTAGGAGGGTTTCTATTAATGTAATAGATAGGGCGTTTTTCCATTAAATTCTGTACCCCTGTGTGATATGAATTGTCTTATGTGGCATGAATGTTAGAACTAGTGATTTTGGAGTGGCTCCCAAAATCACATATAAGATAGGATACCCACGATCACCTCATAATAAGTATCATGCTAGGACATGTTATCTGCTAATTGCTTCTGTGATGCACTTTATGTGAAACTGCATTAAATAAGACAATTAAAATTTGGATAACATTATATATTGGTGAGGTCATTCGAAAATCCCATTTAAATATTGAGCAAAATTCGAATAAATAGGTGTTTTATCACGGTAATAAAATTCCTAGCATTCCATCAATAGGATTTAGGACTTAATAAGTGAAACTAATTGTTGTCTCACAAGTATTGGGGTAATTATTGTAGCTTATTAACTCTTAGTTTCCTGATTAATTATTTTAAATAATTAATATTTCTTGACCATTTTTGAATGGGCGATGTCTCACGAGTCGTGGGTCGTTCTGGACTAAGTTTGGTTGAGATCTTATGATTGATGGGTCCTGCTCAACACTAAAGTAGATATGGATGTCTCACGAGTCGTGGGTCCATGATCGAAAGATTAGTGATGCAAAAATATTACTAGGAATTCCATGGAGATGGAATTGGCAATTTGTACCTACCTAAAGATTCTAAGACCTTTGGATGTCTCACGAGTCGTGGGTCTAAAACTAAGAATGCTTGGGATCCTAGTACCCATTGAGAAAATAAGTTTCTTCTAAATTTGTTGGGATCCTAGTACCCATTGAGAAAAGAGAAGATATGTTCTCTTTGAGGGAGAGCCTGTCGCTGAAGACGGGGCTCCGACTCGGGCCAAAAGAGAGGCGATCGTGAAATGGTTTGAAGATAATCTTCAAGCCCGTTGCCTCATGTTGGCCAACATGTCTCCGGACATGCAAAGGCAACACGAGTCAATGGAAAACGGTTGGGAGATTTATGACCATCTCGAGCAATTATACCGCCCTAAAGAGCGTGTTCTAAGGTACAACACCTCTAAGGAGCTCTTTTATCTTAGAATGAAAGAAGGTACAAGTGTCCATGAGCACGGTCTCAAGTTTCTTTCTTTGAACGAGAAACTGACCTCCATGGAAATACCACTGAGTGAAGAGCTCGCTGTGGATTTGTTGCTCGCATCGCTTCCTCCATCATTCAATCCTTTCGTGCTAAAGTTCAACATGAATCATCCTTATGCTACTGTAGCTGAGCTGATTAGTCAACTTGTGACTGCTGAGGACACGATCAAGAAGGATCGCAAAGTAATGATGATCACTTCCTCTTCTAGACCTTCTAAAGGCAAAGGGAAGAAAGTTCCCAAGAAGAAGGGATCTCTTAAACCCAATGGAGGGGTTAAAAAGAGAAAGGATCAGACAGAGGATGTTTTCCATCATTGTGGCAAGAAAGGGCATTGAAAGAGGAACTGCCAAGAGTACAAGGATACTCTAAAGAAAGGTGTGTTTATTGTTGAAGTAAATCTATCTATTGATTCTAATTCTTGGGTACTTGATATCGGCTGTGGAGCTCATATCTGTAATGATGTACAGATGCTAAATGAGGTCCGGCAGCTTGAAGAAGGAGAATGCGTCTTGAAGGTTGGGAATGGATCAAGCGTTCAAGCTCAAGCCATCGGGACGTGTAGATTAGATTTAGGTGTCTTTACTTTAGTTTTGAACAAAGTCCTTTATGTACCTTCTATTAGTCGTAATATAATTTCCATTCTAATATTAGATTGTGAAGGATATGAGACTTTCTCTAGAAATGGAAACTTTTATCTTAAGAAGAATAAAACTCCCGTTTTACTTGGTAAATTATCTAATTGACTTTATACAACAAAAAATACTAATATTCTGAATACACAACAATTAAACAAACGCAAAAGAGATGACAAGATCTTGGCTTCTTTATGGCACGCACTTTTAGGACATATTTCTAAAGATATGATTGCCAAGTTAACCAATTTAGGATCATTCTACGATAATGAACTGAAAGAGTTAACTGTTGTATGATTTACTTAAGTTAAAACCAATCGTGCAAGTGTACACCAACATACGCGTAGCACAATAGGATCGAACCTACAGTGAAGGGAAATCAATCACTACTCAATACTTCTCTCTAATCTAAAGACTAAATGAAAACCAATTGTTTTTGTTATCTATTAATCTACTAAAACAGAAATTAACAATTAACTAGAATTAAACGCAAGTAACAACTAAAACACACGAATTAACTTCAGTAAACTAAACATGCAAGGGACAGTAATGAATCATACAATCAAGAGTCAATACGATACTTGTCTGGCAGGTGTAATTCTACAACCTAGTCACTTATATTTGTATTACCCTCTCTCAAAGTGTAACCAAATGCTGAATTAGTGTTCAATGTTGCTCTCGTTATCACCAATAGTTAATTAAACCATAGGAACAAGACTAGTGCAATTCAATATTCTAGCGGCTCGGCATGGAATAAGATTACTGTTGTATAAGCTAGAATCAAATCTCTTTATATCCTACAACTTACAAGTTATGAAAACCATCTAAATTACCATCAATATCTCGATCTCATTAATGTGGCTATCATCATGTACACTATACCCAACTCAGTCTCATTAATGTGGCTATCTCTTCCATATCTAACACAAAATCCCGTGGCTAAAATCCTATGGACTAGCACCCAAACCAATGAATCAAGATAGCTATCATGTGTGCATCGTGGGGAATAACTAGGAACACCCTCTCGCAAAGGGAAGGATCTCCATACCGCCTCTCTCTGAGCATCACTCCATTTAGGTAAAGAAGTAGTGGCATTAGCTAGGAAACAAAGAATCTCTCTTATCCGGCTCACATTCCATGCTCAAGTTTCCATATCATCTAGAGTAAAAGTCAAGGTGTTGTCCACCAGATCGAAGTTCATTGTGGTGAAGAAAGCGGCAGTCATCTCGGCGTACGTCATATCCTTCCTAGTAAGGAACGGTAACCAACCTATGTTGTCAAACAATCTTTTCACTTCTTCCCAAGCCTCAAACTTCTCCATCCACATATCCTTGAAGAACCTAGTAAACACAATGTTCCTCGTCAAATTCCTTTGAAAAGGATTACCCATAGTATTCACCTTTATGTTGACCGATCCCAACGGTTGATGGTCCAACCTGGATGAAGTCATGAAGGGCTCCGGAACTCTAGAGTGCTTAATATCACCCATATACCTAAATCAAACAAATATAGCAAGACAATGCATATAAAAATCAATCACAATTCACTTAGATAATTTATCAAACTCCTTGTGTGCATAGGCCTAGGGTGTGAGTTCTAACTTAATGTTCTTCAATCTACCCAACTTAAATTCACATTAGCTTATAATCTACAACTTAAGCTCAAAATTCTCTACCTTCAACTTCATAATTCGGACTTAAGACTACGTAGAAGTTAGGATTCTTCAAAAATTCAACTCAATTCAAGTTAAATTCAATTCAAGACATTAATCCCAATTCTAGCATGCATAGTCTCTCAAAATTTATCAATTAAATCTCAAAGTGTCTCCTAACATGCAATTCAATCCTAGGTGTCAATCTTAGATCAGAAAAATTAATTCTAACCATTCACCCTAAGAAAGGGGATATTGACTTATCTTGTTTCACAAAGAAAGAGAGTGTAAACTTGGTGGTAATGCTTCTTGGTTGCAAATTGATAATAGTTGGCAAAGGAGAACTATTGAGTCTCTTCTAAGGTAGAATGAGTGTGTGCAAGTGTATTTATAGGTTTGGGGGAGAAAAATCCGAAATTGGGTAGGGAAAGAATTAATTTAACCCTAAAACGTGTTTTCTAAACCAAGATGTCGTAGAATCGGGCCGGTAACGGGTGTTACCGATTTTCTTCTTGAACGGGGTAACGGCCGTTAAAATCAGTAGGAATGTGGAGTCTCCTAACTTTTACTAAAACATCTTCAAGAATTCCTATCGGATATTTCACTGATCTGTCTGCTAGTTGGAGTGTCATATGAGTCAGTTTAAGCTCCTTCACTCCTAATTTCCTGCAAGTAGATAACAGAATTATACTCACACTAGCTCCTGCATCACATAAAACATTATGAAATTGCAAAGAACCAATAGTAAGGGGAATTGAAAAACTCCCTGGATCTTTAAACTTCGAGGGAAGCTTATGCTGAATAATGGCACTGCATTCCTCAGTAAGTATAACAGTCGTGAAGTTCTCAGACTTCTCTTTGCTTGAAATCACTTCTTTCTCGAAGTTCTTCTTCTTTTAAAAATCATCTTCCTCTTGAACTTTTTCAAGTACAACTCTCTCAACATCCGGACCTGCAAGTATCTTCGGACCTTCATTCTCTCTATTGTCTCCTACAACTATAGTCTGACAATGCTCCTTAGGATTGTTTGAGTTTGGCTTGGTAGCATTCCTGGGCCTCTCAGATTCAGAGATTGGGCAATCTGACCAGTCTGAGTCTCCAAAGTTCTGGTCTGATTTACCACTTGATCTAATTGAGCTTCCAACTTCTGATGTCGACCCATAGGCACGGTTATGAATTTCGTAAGTGCAACCTCCCATCCCTACTTTTGCTCCTGTTGAGGGGTCGCAGCATTAAACGAGATTAGTGGTTGTGGTTGAAATTGCGGCCTAGGCTGAAACTGCGGCCTAGGTTGAGGTAGTTGTTGAACATTCTGATTATTAGACCAAGAAAAGTGGGGGGTGATTCTTCCATCCTGGATTGTAGGTGTTTGAGTAGGGATCATCTGATGGTTTGAAGTTGTTTGCATAATTCACCTGCTCTTGCACCTGTTCTCCTGCATTGGTATGAGGACACATATTAAACTCATGTGGACCACTACAAATTTCACAAGTTACCTGAAATGGTTGGGGTTGTATCCCAACTGCGTTGACAGAAAGTTGATCCAATTTCTTGTTAAGGGCTTCAAATGTGGCATTGATGGCAGTTAAGCCATCTAACTCTACGACTCCTGCTTACACTTTCACTGGTTGCGAATGGCTCCTCTCATGCACAAAAACATCGTTTTGTGACATATTATCTAACAACTCAGTAGCAACTGCTTCAGATTTTGCTAAGAAAGCTCCGCCAACTGCGGCATCCATCGCTCCTCTAAAAGTAGGGGACATCACATTATAAAAAGTCTGAATCAATAACCAACAGGGAATCCCGTGATGTGGACACTTCTTCTACAAATCCTTAAATCTCTCCCAAGCTTCATAGAAAGACTCTCCATCCAACTGCCTGAAACCTTGAATATTATTCCTATACTTCGTGGTTTTGCTAAGTGGAAAGAACTTGGCTAGAAAAGCCTGAGATAATGTTGCCCAAGTCTGAAAGGATTCATTTGGGACAGTACTCAACTATGCTTTAGCTCGTTCCCTAAGTGAAAAGGGAAAAAACTTGACTCAGATAGCATCAGTAGTGACGTTGTGAATTTTGAAGGTATCACACACTTCAAGAAAATACTCAAGGTGTGATGTCGGATCCTCCAGTGGTAATCCTGAAAACGGATTATTCTGCAGCAGATTGATGATAGCTGGTTTGATTTCAAAATTATTTGCTGCGATCGGGGGACGTGCTGCAGTCTGAATTGCTCCAGTCTATGCCACATTATAATCTATTATGGCCGGTGGTGGTGGTGGGTCTAGTTCAGCCATCGGTAAAGTAATCAGTTTCTTCTCCTTCTTATGCCTCCAGCTTATAGCACTCAGTGTTCTCTCGATTTCCGGATCGTATGGTACTAATTCCGAATCTTGTGATCTTTGCATGCACCGTAAACCTGCACAAAGGAAAAAGAAATCCTCAGTCCAATTCCATAGTGACATAGATAATGAACACAAAGTAAAATAATGGTCTAAAGCATTAGATCAAAATATTTGAGTAATATTGACTTAAAATGCCTTCCCCGGCAACGGTGCTAAAAACTTGTTGTATGATTTACTTAAGTTAAAACCAATCGTGCAAGTGTACACCAACATACTTGTAGCACAATAAGATCGAACCCATAGGGAAGGGAAATCAATCACTACTCAATACTTCTCCCTAATCTAAAGACTAAATGAAAAGAAATTGTTGTTGTTATCTATTAATCTACTAAAACAGAAATTAACAATTAACTAGAATTAAACGCAAGTAACAACTAAAACACACGAATTAACATTAGTAAACTAAACAGGCAAGGGACAGTAATGAATCATACAATCAAGAGTCAATATGATACTTGTCTGGTAGGTGTAATTCTACAACCTAGTCATTTATATTTGTTTTACCCTCTCTCAAGGTGTAACCAAGTGCTTAATTAATGTTCAATGTTGCTCTTGCAATCACCAATAGTTAATCAAACCATAGGAACAAGACTAGTGCAATTCAATAGTCTAGCGGCTCGTCATGGAATAAGATTACTATTGTATAAGCTAGGACCAAATCTCTTTGTATCCTATAAATTACAAGTTATGAAAACCATCTAAATTACCATCAATCTCTCGATCTATAGGCAATTATGCCACATGCTAAGGGTGATCAGGCCATCGCAAGTCAATTCAAACCAGTTTTCAAACTAAGAATTAACACAAGTCATTTAAGCATCATATCAAACACCTATCATGCAATCATCATTACTCCCCTAGCCCTAGAGAATTAGCTACTCATAATTAAAGTAAAACTCATAAAACTAAAGGAAATTGCATTAAAATAATTCATGTTCATCAAATCTAAACAAAGTCTCAAAATAAAAAACATCAACATTCAGTAATATCTAAAAACGAATCTATCATACGAAAACTAGTTAAAGCTAAACTCAAAGGAATTAGTTTGATAATTACAACAACAATAAAACCGAAAATCGTTCTAAGAATTCAATCCTTTCGTCTTCCCGAATTCTCTGAAAAAGTCCTCTGAAACTCCTTGTCTTCTCTCCAAACCCTAGGTCACGACCTGGAAGAAAAGCTGTCTGAAAAGGACTCCAAAATGCACTAATATAGCAGCCCTAATAGTATCTCGCCGACTCTTAGTAACAGGCATTACCTTTCCACGTGCATTTATCGTTAACGCCCGTTACTGTTGAAATCGTAATAACGCTTTTATTAGTGGTAAAGTGCGTTACCACTTTCCTTCTGCACAGGGGTAACGGGCATTACCCCTATTCTCTCGTCAAAAGCTCACTCCTGTGTCTTATAACGGGGGTTACTGAATTTGTACTCGCAAGTGGTAACGGGGGTTACCACATTTTCCTCCAAAAATGCGTGAAATTGTTTTGCTTCGCCGTTTCGTAACTCCAACTCTAAAATCAACTAAACGGAGCATAACAAACACATAAACGTATCAAACGACACAAAAAATATAATCTAATTACGCTCAAAATCATGCAATTTCTACACTCAACATTAACTCATTGTGAATCATGTCTTAAAGGAAAAATGGCCAAAACTCCCTTTAATGGTAAAGTGGAACGTGCCACTAAAGTAATGGAATTAATCCATACTGATGTTTGTGGACCACTTAGTGTAAGTACGAGAAATAATCATCAGTATTTCATAACCTTCATAGACGACTTTAGTCGTTTTGGTTATGTGTAGTTAATGAAGTACAAATCCGAAGCTTTTGAGAAATTCTTGGAATTTCAAAAGGAGGTTGAGAACCAAATCGGTCCCAAGATTAAGACACTTCAATCTGATCGAGGTGGCGAGTATCTAAGTGATAAATTTCTTAGTCATCTCAGAGATAATGAAATTATCTCTTAGTGGACTCCTCCGGGAACTCCTCGATTAAATAGAGTTTCGAAGAGAAGGAACAGAACCCTACTTGATATGGTTCGTTCCATGATGAGCTTCACTGAATTGCCACCTTCATTCTGGGGTTATGCCTTAGAATCAGCAGTTAAGATCCTGAATCATGTTCCCTCCAAATCTGTACCCAAAACCCCATTTGAAACGTGGTTTGGCAAAATCCCTAATTATTCTTACTTAAGAATTTGGGGTTGTCCTGCTTACGTGAAGAGGACAGTGGGAGATAAGCTTGAAGCTAGATCAAGCTTATGTAACTTCATAGGATATCCTAAAGAGTCAATAGGATATTATTTTTACGATCCTCTTGAACAAAAGGTCTTTGTGTTAAGAAATGCCACTTTTCTCGAGGACTCGTTCCTTAAAGAAAAGAAAGGCAAGATCACAGAACTCGAAGTTTGAGACCAAGGTCCCACGCCGAGTTGGGAGACTGACGTCCCTCAGCCAATCGCGGATAGTGATACATGCTAAAATCTTCCTCTAGTAAGACGTTTTGAGCGTATTCCTAGACAACCAGAGAGATGGTATGGTTTTCTCCACCAAACATCTCAAATGGATAATGATCCATTAACTTATATGGAGATACTATTAGATTCGGACTCTGAACAGTGGAAAGAAGCAATGAAATCCGAAATGGATTCCATGTACTCTAATCCAGTTTGGACCTTGGTTGTCCACCTGATGGGATCAGGCCCATAGGGTGCAAATGGATATATAAGCGCAAGCTTGGAGTAGATGGAAGCATGACAGCCTTTAAAGCAAGATTAGTTGCTAAAGGTTTCACTCAAAGACCAGGTGTAGACTTTGTTGAAAACTTCTCCCCGGTTGGAATGCAAAAGTCCATCAGGATCTTGCTTGCCATTACAGCATATTATGACTATGAGATATGGAAAATGGATGTGAAAACTGCCTTTCTCAATGGAGACATTGTCAAAGATATTTACATGGAGCAACCCATGGGTTTCACATTCAGTGGGAGCGAACAAAGGGTTTGTAAGCTCCAAAGATCAATCTACGGATTGAAACAAGCTTCTAGGAATTGGAACATTCAATTTGATGAAGCAGTCAAATCGTTTGGCTTTATTCAAAATCCGAATGAGTCCTGTGTGTACAAGAAAGAACTGGAAACCTCGATTCAATTTCTGATACTTTATGTAGATGACATCCTTCTCATTGGGAATGCGAATGA
The DNA here is from genome assembly GCA_037501455.1 of Lantana camara. Lineage (NCBI taxonomy): Eukaryota > Viridiplantae > Streptophyta > Magnoliopsida > Lamiales > Verbenaceae > Lantana > Lantana camara. The sequence goes on along the minus strand of CM074855.1, from coordinate 17,895,105 downwards.
TGACATGAAAGTTACAAAGTCTTGGTTATCGAACCAATTTGAGATGAAGGATCTTTGCGATGCATCTTACATTCTCGGGATAAAGATCTATCGGGATAGATCTAGGATATTGTTAGGATTATCACAGTCGGTTTATGTAGACAAAATACTCAAGAGGTTTAGTATGGAGGAATCCAAACGTAGAAAACTTCCATTGGGCTCGGGAGCAGTTCTTTCGAAGAAGCTGTGTCCCAAGATTGAACTTGAAAAGTCCAAGATGTCCAGAATTCCTTATGCATCAGCCATAGGAAGCATAATGTATGCGATGCTATGTACTTGACCGGATGTGGCTTATGCACTTAGCGTGACTAGCCGATTCCAATCTGACCCTGGTGAAGGTCACTGGACTGTTGTAAACAACATCCTTAAGTACTTGTGAAGAACTAAGGATTTGTTCTTGGTATACGGAGGCTAGCAAGATCTTGTCATTAGAGGATATGGTGATGCAAGCTTTGCATCAGACATGGATGACTTTAAATCCATGTCAGGATACATATTCTGCCTAAACGGCGGAGCAGTGAGTTAGAAAAGTTCCAAGCAAGCGACCACTGTAGATTCAACCACTGAGGCCGAATATTTAGCTGCAAACGATGCAGCTAAGGAAGATGTTTGGGTAAGAAACTTCATCCACGAGCTGGGTGTAGTTCCTAACATTAAAGACCCCGTAACAGTGTTTTGTGACAACACCGGGGTGGTTGCTCAAGCAAGAGAACCAAGATCTCACCAAAGGACCAAGCACATTTTGAGGAAGTATCACTTAATTCGTGAAATCATCAAGAGAGGAGATGTGCAAATTGAAAGGGTCACATCGGCAGAGAACATGACAGATCTACTTACTAAAGCCCTTAGTCAACAGGCTTTCGAAGGACATCTTCAGAAGATGAGTCTTAGATTAGCACCTGAGTGACTTTGATGGGTAAGTGGGAGATTGTTAGGAATAGTTCCCTTAAAGCAGATGTTTAGTTTACTATTTCCTTATAAAATCACAAACAGTCTTTGAATAATAAACGAGATGATTTTGTTCATAGGCAATCAGTTCTTTATATGCTTATTTATATCTGTTTGGGTTGACTGTGTTTTGCATGTATTGAACTCCCCTAATCCGATGAGGCCGTTAAGAACTTTGTCGTTATGAGAGCGACACATGAAACAAGTTCTTAACTACATAGGCGAGGATTAGAAATTTCTCCGTGTTGATGAGTCCGACAGACAGTGGGAGTGTCGACCTTGACTCTGCTGACATTTGCTTGTGTGATTATGTCCTTTTGAAGGATCACTCAGTTTCATGGAGGGATAAGTGCATACGTTGATGCGTTCATAATACATAAGGGTGATTGTTACAAGAACCTTATCATTGAGATGTCCCGCTTGAGAACATTCCTAAATGGGAAAGGAAGTTTCCTGAAACTTCCAGATTAGGAAATATCTCACAGGTCAGTGACGTGATTCATTAATCCTTAGACTTGAGATTCTATAATGTCTCATATGAGCTAACTCTGTAATCTTTGATATAGGCTCAAAAGGGTGTCGCCATATAGACACGTGAACCACGGCCTATGTTGGGATTACACAAGTGGCATATTTAGAATTAGTAGAATCGATAAAGGACCTACACTTGTTAAGAACAAGAATGATCTCTTACTGATTGAGTTGTTCGTAGTCCATTAAACATTAAACCCTTGGCCAAGGTGGATAAAAGATCAAGACATCTAGAAAATGTGGTATTCTAGGATTGAGATCAAAATGGATATGAAACAAACTTAACTTTAAAGATCAAGAATATTTGGGCTCTGAGGATATTCCCATGCCTTAGTTCTTGATTGAGAGATGGAGATGTAGGGGGAACGTATTTCACTAATTGTCATTGACTGAAAGATTCTTCGATTCATTTCGTTATTCGGCTAGGGGTCACACACCCATTGCTAGATTATGGTAGTGTGATATGTGAAGTGGTTAATTAATTAGGGAATTAATTAATTGCTATCACTGCTAATCGAATAACGAACCTAAAAGGTCACACATAAATGCCAGAACATGAGGGTTATGGTAGGATGTTAATATGATTAACGAAGAATCAAAATAGTTGATCTAAACAAAGCGAAACACGTCGGCATTACCATGTGTCAATGACACGTGACTGCCATGTGCCACGCAAGCCTGCGTGGCTGCCACGTATCATGTACACGTGGCACGTGCGTGGCTTCGTGCGTATGATTATTTCACACGTGAATTCTTTTCTAGAATTAATTAATTAAATTATAATTAATTAATTTTAGTCTTTTAATTAATTTTGAATTAATTGTTAAGACTATTCTCAAGTAAACTTAACCCAATAAATAATTAATTGGGAATTAAATTATTTATTGAAATATTAACTTTTAACTTTAGGAAAGTTGAAAAGTCTAACTTCCTATTATAGGAGAGAGAAGTCTTCTCTTGCTAGACTTGGAGAATAAGTTAGGAACTTATTATTCCAATTAAATTAAATAATAAAATGAGTTAATTAGTGAGCAGGAAAAGAAGCTCACTAGGGTTTGGAAAACCCTAGGATTTTCGAAAATCCCTTGCATAAATACAAGGGTGGGTGCTTCTCTTATTCTTTAGACCAACACTCACGAAGTGTTAAGTTTTTGAGAAAAATAAAAGAAAATTTTTCAAAGAAAAAATTATCCTAGCCTTAACACAAGCCATCAAACTAGCATTCTCACTTGCTTGATCGTGTTCTAGGTCTAGTGTCGATACGCTTTGGAGGGCTTCTACTTTGGAATCTTATTTGAAGGCCGTTCGAGGGACTTTCCACTTGAAGGGTGTTTGTTAGGCGGTAACAACATCACAAGAAAGCTTGAATTAAAGTGAGTTTCTTGTTACACCCAACGATACAGTACGAAAATTGTAAGACAATGATTAAACTTTTGGAAAATTTTAAACTTTCGCTGCTCAACTCTTTCGTGTTTTCCAACACATAAGCCATATCCGGTCTAGTACATAGCATTACATACATTATGCTACCTATTTCCAAGGCATAAGGTACATGAGTCATTCTATTCTTCTCAAGATTAGTCTTAGGACACATCTTCTTTGAAAGACATGTTCCTACGCTCATCAGAAGGTCCTTATTCTTGGAATCTTCCATGTTGAACCGCTTCAGCACCTTATCTATGTACATAGACTGTGATAGTCTTATCAATCTATTAGATCTATCCCTAAAGATCTTTATACCGAGAATATAGGACGCATCGCCAAGATCTTTCATCTCGAATTGGTTCGATAACCATGACTTGGTAACTTTTATGTCATCCTTCGAATTCCCAATTAGAAGGATGTCAACAACATAAAGTACCAAGAATTGCACTGAGATTTCCAATTCCTTTCTATACACGTAGGACTCATTCGAGTTTTGTATGAAGCCAAACACTTTGAATGCTTCATCAAAACGAATGTTCCAATTCCTAGAAGCCTTGTTTCAATCCATAGATTGATCTTTCGAATTTGCAAACCTTTTGCTCACTCCCACTGAATGTGAAACCTATGGGCTGATCCATATAAATGTCTTTATCAATGTCTCCCTTGAGAAAGGCAATTTTCACATCCATTTGTCATATCTCGTAGTCATAATACGCGGTTATGGCAAGCATGATTCGAATAGACTTTTGTATTGCAATCGGTGAGAAGGTTTCATTAAAGTCCATGCTGGGCCTTTGAATGAATCCTTTGGCAACAATTCTTGCCTTATAGGCTACAACATTTCCATCTACTCCAAGCTTTCGCTTAATGATCCACTTGCACCCTATGGGTTTCACCCCATCAGGCAAATCTACCAAGGTCCAAACTTGGTTGGAGTACATGGAGTCCATTTCGGATTTTATGGCTTGTTTCCACTGCTCAAAATCCGAGTCTGACAATACCTTATCATATGTTAGAGGATCAATATCCTCTTGAGAGATTTCATGGAGAAAACCATACAATCTCTCAGGCTATCTAGGAACGTGTTCAGAATGCCTTAGAGGAGGATTTTCACATGTATCAAATTAAAGTTCGTGATTGACAGTGGGGTATCAGACTGGGACGTCACCTGCACATGTGGCGTGGGGTCATCTCAAATTTCTTCAAGTTCTATGATCTTACCTTTCTTTTCTTCAAGGAACGGTTCCTCAAGAAAAGTCGCATTTCTTGAAACAAACTCCTTTTGTTCAGTTTGATCATAGAAGTAGTATCCTATGGATTCCTTAGTATAGCCAACAAAGTAGCATAAGTTAGAACGTGCTTCTAACTTATCTCCCACTATCCTCTTTACATAAGCAGGGCAACCCCAAATTCTTAAGTAAGAATAACTAGGGATTTTACCATACCACATTTCATAGGGCGTTTTGGGGACCGACTTGGAAGGAACAAGATTCAAAATCTTGGCTGCAGTTTCTAGAGCATAACACCATAAAGAAGGTGGCAAGTCAGTGAAACTCATCATGGAACGAACCATATCAAGTAGGGTTCAATTCCTTCTCTCAGAAACTCTATTAAGCTGAGGAGTTCCCGGAGGAGTCTACTGAGAGATAATTCCATTATCTCTGAGATGACTAAGGAATTCTTCACTAAGATACTCGCCACCTCGATCAGATCAAAGTGTCTTGATCTTGTGACCAGTTTGGTTCTCAACCTCCTTTTGAAATTCTAAGAATTTCTCAAAAGCCTCAGATTTGTAGTTCATTAAGTACAAATAGCAATAATGACTAAAATCGTCAGTAAAGGTTATGAAGTACTGATGGTTGTTTTGAGTGCTTACACTAAGCGATCCACAAACATCAGAATAGATCAAATCCAAGGTCTTAGTGGCTCATTCCACACTCCCTTTGAAAGGAGTTTTGGACATCTTTCCTTTGAGACAGGATTTATAGGAAGTTAACTATTTAAAGTCATTTTCAGAGAATGTCCCTAAGGTAGTCGACTTGCTAATTCTGTTCTTGTAAATATGTCCTAATCTAGTGTGCCACAAAGATGCTGAGACTTTGTCATCTCTCTTACGTTTTGTTTCTCGTTGTATATTAAAAATATTATTATTTTGAGTTAGATAAAGTCCATTGTTTAATGTACCAAGATGTATTGAAAAATGAATCTTTTTAAGGAAAAGGTTACCATTCTTAATATAAATCTCATAACCTTCGCAATCAAGTATTGGAACTAAAATTATATTACAAATAATATTTGGTACATAAAGGACTTTATATAAAACTAAAACAAAACGATTTAAATCTAATCTAATTGTACCTAAAGCTTGAGCCTCAACCGTTGAGCCATCTCCAATCTTCAAGACGCATTCTCGTTCTTTGAGCTGCCGAACCTCACTTAGCATCTATACATCATTACAGATATGAGATCCACAATCAGTATCAAGTACCCAAGAGTTAGAATTAATAGAAAGATTTACTTTAACGAGAAACATACCTTTGTTCAGAGTAGCCTTGTACTCCTAGCAGTTTCTCCTCCAATGCCCCGATTAGCCATAATGGAAGCAAACGTCCTTTTTTTTATCACTTTTCTTCTTTTGGGCTTTTCCCTTCTTGATGCTGCCATTAGGCCTAAGGGATGTCTTCTTCTTTTGGGCTTTCTTGCCCTTGCCTTTAGAGGGCTTAGAAGAAGATGGAGTCGTGACCATCATAACCTTGTTGTCCTTCTTGATCATGCTTTCAGTAGTCACAAGCTGATTAATTAGCTCAGCTACAGTAGCATTTACATTATTCATATTGAAGTTAAGGACAAAAGGGTTGAAAGATGGTGGAAGTGAGTCCAGCAACAAATCCACCAAAAGCTCATCTCTCAGTAGCATGTCCATGGAAGCAAGTTTCTTAGTAAGAGCAAGATACTTGAGTCCATATTCATGGACACTTATACCTTCCCTCATTCTCAAATGGAATAATTCTTTTGAGGTGTTATACCACGTAACACACTCATGAGGGGCGGTAAAGTTGCTCTAACTGGTCGTAAATCTCTCAAGCGAATTCCATGGACTCATGTTGTCTTTGCATGTCCGAAGATATGTTAGCAAGCATAAGACCACGGCCTTGAAGATTATCATCCTTCCACTTCTGGATCACGTCCCGCTCAGCTCGAGTCGGATCTTCCCCTTTGGGAATAGGCTCCGCCTCGTAGAGAACATAATTTCTCTTCTCGAAATCTAGAACGATTTTTAGATTCCTAAGCCAATCAGAATAGTTGGGACCAGTCAACTTATTTGACTCGAGGATCGATACTAGAGGGTGTTTGGTTACCATTTCAAAACACGTAGAGAATCACAGAATCTACGACCTAAATGGAAAAACAGAGAACTAACTGAGCATGCTAACTAATAACAATATACATGAGATTAGGTCTTTAATGTATGTTGCTCCCACTATTTTTAGAAGATCTATAATTCCCTAAAGATCTTAGAGGAAACTTGTTTTCCCAATGGTACTAAGATCCTAAGCACTTTATCTCGAACCCATGACTCGCGGACATTTTAAATAATGCCTAAGGTAGGTACAACTTACCAATTCCATCTCAGTGGAATTCTTAGTAATGTTTTTGCATTACCTATCTTTCAATATGGACCCACGACTCGTGCGACATCCATATTCACTTAGGCATTAAGCTAGACCCATTAATCATAAGATCATGATCAAAACTTAGTTCGAACGACCCATGACTCGCGGACATCGCCCTCCCTAAAATTGATCTCGAAATATTGGTCATAGAAATGATCAATTAGGAAAATAAGAACTTATAGGTTTCACATAGCCACCCCACGACTCATGGACAGCAACCAGCTTCCCCTATTAAACTTGAATCCTATTGATGGAATGCTAGGAATTTAATTTATAGTTTGCACCTCGAATTAAATACCTATTTTCGAAATTAGCTTAATATTTTTAAGGGAATTTTCGATTTAACCGGAGAGTTGTCCGGTTCGACCTCACCAACATATATGTTATCCAATTTAATTAGTCTTAATTAATGCAAGTACAACTTAAATGCATTTCACACAAGCATATTGCAGATAACATGTCCTAGCATGATACTAACATGAGATGATCATGGGTTTTATCTATCTTATGCGTGATATGTGGGAGCCACTCCACAATCACAAGTTCTAACATACATGTCACCTAAAACAGTTTAAATCACATAAGGGAATTGGAAATAAAACGATGCCCTATCTATTACAATAATAGGAACCCTCTCTAACATTTTGAGGGGTTTTTGTTGGGAATAGTGCCCTTAAAGCTGCTTTTTGGCTTTACTATTTCCTTGTAATATCACAAATAGTCTTTGAATAATAAACGAGATGATTTTGTTCATAGACATTCACTTCTTTATGTGCTTATTTATGTCTGTTTGGGTTGACTGTGCTTTTCTTTGTTGCTATGAGAACGACACATGAAACAAGTTCTTAACTCTATAGGCGAGGATTAAAAACTTCTCCAAGTCGAGAGTCTGTCGACTTTGACTCTGCTGAGACTTGCTTATGTGATTATGTCCTTTTGAAGGATCACTCAATTTCATGGAGTGATAAGTGCATACGATGATGCGTTCATAATACATGAGGGTGATTGTTACTAGAACTTCATCACTGAGATGTCCCGCGTGAGAACATTTCTAAATGGGAAAGGAAGTTTCTAGAAATTTCCAGATTAGGGAATATCTCACGGGTCAATAACGTGATTCATTAATCCTTAGACTTGAGATTCTGTAATGTCTCATATGAGCTAACTCTGTAATCTTTAATATAGGCTCAAAAGGGTTTCGACATACTAAAATCTGAACCACGGAGTATGTTGGGATTACACAAGTGGCATATGTAGAATTAGTAGAATCGATAAAGGACTTACACTTGTTGCAAGAACAAGAATGATCTCATACTAATTGAGTTGTTCGTAGTCCATTAAACTTAAACCCTTGGCCAAGGTGGATAAAAGATCAAGACATCAAGAAAATGGGGTTTTCTTGGATTGAGGTCTAAATGGATATGAAACGAACTTAACTTTAAAGATCAAGAATATTTGGGCTCTGAGAATATTCCCAGGCCTTAGTTCTTGATTGAGAGATGGAGTTGTAGGAGGATCGTATTTCACTGTATGTTATTGACTGAAAGGTTCTTCGATTTATTTCGTTATTCGGCTAGGGGTCACACACCCATTGCTGGATTACGGTAGTGTGATATGTGAAGTGATTAATTAATTACTGTCACTGCTAATCGAATAATGAACCTAAAGGGTCATACACAAATTCCAGGACACGAGGGTTATGGTAGGATGTTAATATGATTAACGAAGGATCAAATTGTTGATCGAATTGGAGAGAGTAACACGTGGGTATTGCCACGTGTCAAAAGCACGTGAATGCCACGTGTCACACGTAGCCACTACGTGGCTACCGCGTGTCATTCACACGTGGTACGTACGTGTCTCCAATCGTGTAATTTTATTACACGCGAATTCTTTTCTAGAATTAATTAATTAAATTGTAATTAATTAATTTAAGTCTTTTAATTAATTTTGAATTAATTATTAAGATTTTATTTCTCAAGCTTAACCCAATAAATAATTAATTGTGAATTAAATTATTTATTGAATCTTGACTTTTAGCTTTAGGAAAGTTGAAAAGTCCAACTTCCTATTGTAGGAGAGAGAAAGTTGATTCTTGCAAGACTTGGAACATAAGTTAGGAACTTATTATTCCAATTAAATTAATAATTAAATTAGTTAATTAGTGAGCAAGAAAACAATCCCATTGGTTCTTGGAAACCCAAGGGGGTTCGAACTATATAGTATAAATAAAGGGGTTGGGGCTTCTCTTATTCTTTAGATCAACACTCACGAAGTGTTAAGTTTTTGAGAAAAATAAAAGAAAAGTTTTCAAAGAAAAACCCTAGCCATTAACACAAGTTATAGAATTAGCATTCTCACTTGCTTGATCGTGTTCTAGGACTGGCGTGGATACCCTTTGGAGGATCGCTTCTTTGGGATCTATCGAGAACCGTTCAAAGGACTTTCCGCTTGAAGGGTGTTCAGTAGGCGGTACTGAAATCACTAGAAAGCTTCAATTTACATTAGTTTCTAAACACCCTGTGATATGATATGAGAATTGCAAGTCCATGATCAATCTTTTGGAAAAATTTTAAATTTCCGTTGTGCTTACTCTTCTAGTTTTCCAACAGTCTTCATTTATGGCCTGTTTGCTACTTGTGGGTGGATCCATCTTACTCCATGGGTGTACTGTCTCCAAAAGAAAGAAAAAGGCCTCACTACCTAAATCTACTCTCAAATTACAATTAAAGGGAAAAAGACATAAAGTAATAAGGCTCAATCTTCATATTGGCCTTAGACAAATATACGGGGCATACCCCAGCCCAAAAATAGTAATATGGAAAGCCACATAATAAACACATAACAGTACGCACATAAGTGGGGCACCGACCCTAATTGAAAAACGTAACTATGGGGCTCCATCCGCAATTTAAACCATTCATGTGCATAAATTAAAACATCACAAGACTAAACCCATGATCACCTAACATGCATAAATTGCAAAAAATTAAATTTACCCATAAATTAAAATTACCGCTTTAAGTTCTAATAACTAAAAACACGACCTAGATGCAATTCTTGTTCATGAGCCTCTTCAAATAATCCAAGAAACATTAAATCAATAAAATTTCAATTAATTTCTGAAAATTAATAATTTTATCTCTCCATTATTAGAAAAAAATAATAAGTGTAATTTTTCCCAAAAATTAAATCTGTTTAATTTTATAAAAATCCCAATTTAAGTAATTAATTTAAAAATAATTTAAATTTAATAAAATAAAATTTTTAAGAAAATAAATCGAGATTGGATTGAATCAAAACACGAAAATGAAACCACCACGGACAGGTTAGTCCACCATGCCCGCCCGACAGCCCAGGCCGCCCACAAGCCTCGCGCGCGAGTGTGCTCGCGCATCGCGCGCAGGTTCCCAGGCCACAAGGCCGGTGCTGCAAGGACACGCTCCTGCACTAATGCAGGAGGCGAGGGCGGAGGCTCCGCTCGGCTGTGGGGCTATTGTGCGGAGGGCTCCCGCGTGGTTACGGGAGGGACTGCGTGGATAGTCTCGCGCGGTTGAGGGACTACTGTGAGGAGACTCCCGCGCGGCTGCTGGATTCGTGGCGTGGCGGCGATACGAGCCTGGGCGTGCGACGTCGTAGCACGCCTAGGCTAACGTTTTCAGTTCTAACGCGATTTCGTGTTTCGCAATATATTTCAAAAGCTCAAATCAATCGATAAAATTAAAACTCGATTTAAATAAGTTTGGTCCAAAACAGTTTCAATCAAAATTTTCAAAAAATGTTTTAAAGAAATTTCAGGAAAAGAACAGATTTAATTTTTCTTAGATTTCTAAAAAACTCATGAATACTCAATTACATCTAAATCTAAGAATTTCAACCAAATTCAGAATAAGGGAGACAAATTAGAAATAGGCCTTGCAAGGTGGCTCTGATACCACTTGTTAGGAAATGTGAAACAGTAACGTAGCGGAATTTAAAAAAATTTCCCAAAAGAAGATCGAATCTTACAATTCCTATTCCCAAATTCGTAGAGATTCAAGAACTTACTTAATTAAATCTTTCTTGACACGTTTGAGCTACCCAAAGATGCTCTTCAAGTGGCAAGTCCCCAAGCTCCTTCAAATCTTTCAAGACTCCACGAAAGCAGCCCTCTAGAGAAATAGTCCACACCAACCTCGATCACGATCTAAACAGGGAGGATGCTAGTTCTATGTTTAGTGTTTAGGCTCTAGGGTTTGTGTGATATACTTTGGAGAAGGAAATTTTTCTATCAATCCCTTATGGGGTTCGAACCCCACTTATTTATAGGTTAAGGGGTTTGAACCCCTTTGCTTGTTGGACAAGGTTTCCTAAACCTTTTAGCTAAGGGATTTCTTGCTTGGAGAGAAAGACTCTCTACTTTGACCAAAAGTCTCATTTTGATCAATTTGACCAAAAGTCTCATTTTGATCAACTTGTCTAGCAAGAAATAATATCTATCTATTTTAGATATTTTATTTATTTAAAATAAATATCTTGAAGCTAATAATTAATTAATTCACAATTTATTATTTATTAGACTTAATATCTCCAAATTATGACATTAATTATAATTCATAATTAAATTAAAGCCCATTAAATAATTAATCAATATTAATTATTTAATCATCACCACTAAGTGACACGTGTCACACGAGAGACTTGTCCCACACGTTTGGCCCTTAACCAATCTCTTATTGGTTCGATTAACTCGATTAATAAATTCAAGCCTTAACCCTCGTGACTGGGCATTTGTGTGTGACCCTGTAGGTTCTTAATTCAATTAGCAGTGACCCTGATTAATTAATTCCCAATTAATTAATCAGTCCACAGATCACACTACTATAGTCTACCAACAGGTATGTGACCCCTAGCTGAATAAGAGTGTCTCAATTTGAAAGAACCTTTAAGTCATCGACATATGTGAAATAAGGTCCTCCTACAACCTCTCTCTCAACCAAGATCTAGGGTAAGGAAATAATCAGAACCCCAATAATCTCGATCTTAAGGTTAAGTTCACTTCATATCCATTTGATCTCAATCTAAGAAACCCATTTCTTGATCTTGATCCACGGCCTTGGCCAAGGACTTCTTTGTGGCATATGAATGACTTACACAATAAAGAGATCAACTTGCTTATACAAGTGTAGGTCCTTTATCGATTCTCATATGCTTCCATGTGCCACTAGTGCAGCCCCAGCATATGCCTTAAATCAATTATCTCGGGAGGCACCCTTTAAAGCTTATACCTAAGACTACAGAGTTAGCCCACAAAGCATTAATGGAATCTCAAGTTTAAGGACTACTGAATCACTTCAATGACTTGTGAGATATTTCCTAATCTGGAAGTTTCTAGAAATAGAAACTTCCTTTCCCATTTAGGAATCTTCTCACACGGGACACCTCAGTGTACCTACTTAGAATAAGTAAGCACCCACATGTACCACGCACGTATACACTTTGCACCCTATGAAACAAGGTGGTCCTTCTTAAGGGTGTGATCACACAAGCAAGCCTCGAACGAGTCATATTGACACTCCCAATATCTTTTGGACTCATTGGCTTAGAGTGATTTCTAATCATGACTTAGTGATTTTAGAGCTAGTTTCATGAACCACTTCACCTAAATGATTGAGTCCTATAAGTTATATTGATTAGGTAAGTTCTTATACATGCATAGAAAGTAAATATACAATCAAACAAGAGCATATAAAGAAGTGTTACCTTAGTTCGTTTATTATTCAAAGATTATCTATGATTTACAAAAAGGAAAAACACTAAGCAGACTATTACATCAACTTTCAGGAAACTATTCCTAACAGAACCCACGTGGACACAAGCTTATCATACCGAATATCTAAATTATCTCAATGAATTTTTTACTGTGGAGTAACAGATACAATGACTTTTGATCAACAGATATTCTGGAGCCTGTATCACCCACAAAAAGTCAAATTCATATATCTAATGGAGAATTAACTGAAGTCATAAAATAGGGATTTATCGCCATCTCTCCCAAGCTGAAATTAAAAAACTGCCTCAATGTCCCCTCTTTGTCTTGCAAATTGCTTTCCTTGAGTCATGTGACAAGAGAATTAAATTGTGAAGTTCTAATGTATCCCAGGTTTTACCTTGTACAGGATATTCATACTATGGAGATCATTGGGCATGGTTCTGAGCGGAGGGATCTCTATTATGCCGATGTAGTTAAACCCAGATCCACAACCCTCCTATCTCAAAGCACTGCTGATAAACAAATTTGGCTCTGGCACCGGTGCCTTAGTCATCCTTCCTTGGGGTATTTACGTTTATTATTTCTCACATTGTTTCATAATAATCACATGACTACTCTAGATTGTCAAACTTGTTTAGCCGCTAAGAGTCATCGAACATCATTTAAGTTAAACAATTCTTGGGTGGATTTTGTTTTTTCTTTGGTTCATTTTGACGTTTGGGGAACTTCCCTTGTTTCGAATATAGGACATTATCAGTATTTTATGTTGTTTATTGATGATTTCTCTCGTATGACCTAGGTTTATTTTCTTCGACATAAATCTGAAGTGTATGATACTTTTGTGACTTTTTTCCATATGGTGCAAACTCAATTTAATCATACTATTCGTGTGCTCCGGTCAGATAATGGGAAAGAATATGTTAACCAAAAAATGAGTGACTTTTGTAAAAAACATGACCTTATCCACCAAACCACTTACCCAAACACTTCCCACCAAAATGGGGTCACAGAAAGAAAAAACCGAACCCTTCTAGAAATAACCCGTGCCATAATAATAGAATCTCAAGTTCCTACCAGATTCTGGCCTGAAGCTGTTGCTACAACCACCTATCTCACAAACAGACTCCACACAAAAATACTCTCCCACAAGACACCCTTGTCCGTGCTCCAGACACAAACAGATATCCCTCCAACACTCACCCTACCACCAAGAATTTTCGGTTGCTCGGTGTTTGTTCATGTTCCCAAAACTGACCAGAGCAAACTTGATCCTTGTGCTATCAAGTGTGTTTTTTTGGGTTATGCCACTCATCAAAAGGGGTATAGGTGCTATAATCCTGTCACTCGCCACATTCATGTTACCGTGGACTGTGATTTTCTAGTTGGGGAAGTTTAAGAGGTGTATATGGAGGCTCCACCGGGGTTCACCTCTAACTTTAAGGATAGGGAAGTTTGCAGGCTTCAGAAAGCCCTTTATGGACTCAAATAGTCTCCACGTGCTTGGGTCGGGAGGTTTACGGTGGCGATGCGACAGTATCGTTACATACAGAGTAACTCTGGTCATACCTTGTTTCTTAAATGAAGGGGAAACTTGATCACCTGTCTAATCATCTATGTGGATCAGTGGCGGAGCCAGAAACTTTATTCAGGGGGGTCGAAATTCAACTTTTTATTTAAAGCACATAGAAGCTTGTATCTCACAAATGTCCGCATCAGTTACACAATACGCGACATCCTCTTTTATGTTATACTCTAACCAACTACCATAAATATTAAACCACTCGTGATTAAAACGACCTATAACATTACCGATATTTCTTTGTGGAAACTTATGCTTGCGTGGTTAATAATGTAGCACCCCGAGCGGTGGGCACCACATCCCCCGCACCATAGCTCGACTCGTGTAACGAAATAAGGACTCCGCACACGCATCAAACCATGGCGATCGGGAGACAATAAAAAACAAACCCTAGGCTAAGCGGTCTGGACCCTAATATAGAGTGTGTAATAAAATTTAATCAAGCATGCGGAAGCTACAGGATCCAAACGAGCAGATTTACATGTATAACAAAACACTAGGATCATTAAACAATTATACATAACATGCCACTTGGCCAAATTAAATCATATCTCATGCTTCTCAAACGAATCAAATTTATATACATGCGTTCAAAAGCTCAAGAGTACAAAGTAACTACAAGAGATGCATGAGACTCAAACTACAAGACTCCAAGACTCGAAAGAAGACCGCCGCCTAGCTCAAACTCCCAAACTAGTACTTGCAAACTCAAGACAAGGGGGGAAAAAGAGAGAAACAACGAGGGTCTGTCCTAGAGACTGGTGAGGGGGCTAACACATGCACCCGTATACATATAGAGCAAAGCATGTAACAAGAGCATAATAATCCATGAACCGGGGATGGTTTTTGCACTCTAAAACGTTTGCCATGATAATAAATATATATACTTAAAGAAAGTTAGGCCGAAGGCTAAAATCAACCAATTTTAAGTATTTATAAGTCCATTCCCGTTTCATAGATTTCAAGGCAAGACAAACAAACTCGGCGAGTACGAGTTTTTCTCCAAACTCCTCATGTCAAGATAAGTTCACGTCAAACAAGTCAAAACAAAACAATCCTACCTCATACTTCGGTGATGGAAGGGCCGGTCGACCCTAAACCATCCAAGCACGTATGTATGGGTCGTGAGCTTCGCGACACTCACACCCGAAGACCCCATCCCCGACCAACCTCCTAGTGGGTTCCGGGTTCGTCCTAAAGTGGAGATCATGCATAGGAGGTGAGTCCGGTGACCCCTTGGTCATCCCGGATGCTCCTTACCTACAATCTCCGAGGCCCATCAAGTCAAGAACAAGTATCACGTCAAGTGACCTATTTCAAGGTCCATAACTCGCTACAAGATCAAACAAGTTCAAAATGTATTCAAGCTTTTAAAATAAATCAAAACATAGTGTATATACGTATAAAAGTTGTTTTTAATTTCTTTCACAAGTGGGACAAACCCTCAAAATACATATCACGCATGTATCTAGCATATAATATATATATATATTTCACATGTGGGCTTCAAATCACATAGGGTTATAGGTCAATTTAACTAAAAGAATAAAACCTCACCTTGACAAACAAACCGAACAAAACGGGCAAACCGAAGCAAACTAAACCTATGGAGCGACCTCGTCACCCTTGGGAGGAACCTCTGAACGAAACAAGTAACAAAGGATGAGTTAGACTCAAAATGAACCATAGACACACTCGGCAAATGCATATGGACGCAAATGATGCCATGCACTTCATATAAATTTGTACTTAGGCACATCAAACCAAATATCGAAACATCACTCAAATAATTCATGAATTAAATACATAACTTGCCAAATATATTCATAACATATCATATTGTAGCATATCACAAACATTCATAAGGTTAAAGTTCATATAAAAGGCAAAGAATGCATAAGAAGTGAAATGAAGTAGCACTTTAGGCATATAAGAGCTTATGAGTTCATAATTCTAAGACGAGCATTCAAATCAAGCTATAAATTTACTACAATACACATAACACATAATATATCAAGTTAACATTGCATACGAGTCATAGATGAAGTGAGAAGAAATAAAACACGATATAAACTCACACACGCAACACAAAAGATCAACACATGAAAAGGAGTTTCAATTAATTCCATAAATTAACAATAAAAGACAAACATATATATATATACAACATAGTATAATCATTTGCAATACATATATTATTATATAATCATATCATGGTATTAACATTACAAAACAACCCAATTTAAAACATGAAAGCATTTAAGGAACAAGGTACGTGAGCATACAAATATCCCTTCCATGCACGGCTGCATCACCTGCAAGTTTATCTAATAAAATCAAATTTCAAAAGTTAGGACATGGCCTGTAACGATCCATCTTTCGGAACAGGTAAAACATGTGTGAACGTTCGAGAGTATATGTTATATTTGTTTGATATATTAATTGCCAACTACTTGTCCTTACTTGCCAAATTTGCAACGTATGAATACCTAAGTGAATTTTTGTTGTGTATTCTTAATGCAAGAACGTGAGAACTTAATTGCATAAACCATATAATAAGAAGGATAGCTAATTAAATTAGGAATTAAAGTCAAGAATTGCTTTATGACTCATGTATTCCATTTAAGGTTTGTATGCTTTTTATAAAACATCATTTTCTTCCATTTTATTCCAAGAATTTGAAGAACACAAGATTTCTCCTCCTTCTTCTTTGCTCTTTCTTGCACGATCCACTTCCCTCTCTCACACACCATCACTTTGATCCAAGTTCTTCCAAATTCAAGGTAGAATTTATGTTTTTCTTCATACATAACCACATCTCCATGGTTTAATTCTTACATAAACATGAGTTTGCATGCATGTTCATGATATGTTGCCATGAAAGCTAGGTTTGGAGAATCATATGGCAAAGCATGTTAGGAGGAAGTGTTAGAAGTAAGTATGCTAGAAATCATGTGTTAGGAAGAATTCAAGAAGCTATCAAGTATGATCATAAGTTAGGAAAGCTTGAAGTTCATTAATGGAGATTGATGGGTTTTGAGGTTGATGATGATGAATATTACCATGAGTTCTTGATGTATATTTGCTCTTTGAATTGTTTCTAAGTGTGCTTTGGTGTGTAGTGGAATGAATACACTTGATTCTAGTTATAGCTTGGCAAAATTGGATGATTTAGGTGATCAATTTGCTTCCTTTTCATTCCTTCCTTATTTTCCCCTATTTTTGGTCGATTTTCTGCTGTAAATTCACTACCCGACCGGGTAAAATCATGAAGAAAATCTACCCGGGCGGGTAGCCTTGTCCAGATGATTTTCTGGACTGTTTTTCCCCGGTCGGGGAATTTTTACCCTAAACTGTACCCGGCCGGGTACCCCATCAAACGAACTCGGATTGAGCTGATTTTCGGACCACTGAAACTAATTTAAGTGTAGAGAATTCTCCAATTGGAATCACTTTAAAACCATTTCTGAGGAGGGAGATATGATCGATCCAAAATTGTGTCGCCAAATTGTCCGAAATCTACATTCAACCAACTTTGTACCTATGCCATTTTTGATACACTTTGAAGTAAAATTTGGGCAATATATGGTTGAAAACCTCTATTTGTCTAATTTCATTTCCGACAAGAAAAACTTAATTCCGACTTCTCAATCATAAGATATACTCCATTCTTTACAGCTTGCGCGTTTGGGAAAAACTGTCAGCTTTGCCAAGTTTTGGTTAAATGCTCATTTCTTGCAATTTTCATCATTTCTTTCCATTTATTGAATCTCATATGTGATATAAACTTCTTATTTCAAGTGTAAGTACTCTTATATAAGTATATTGTTTTACTAAAATTGCATGAAAGATGCCTAAACTTGCCCTAAGTGATCTTCAATATGATAGTTAATTCTTAAAGTTCCATGATTGCTCATATTTGCCATTCCTTGCACAATTATAGTCTCATTGCATATGAATCTATATTTATATCATTTCATGTCATTGTTTTGCATTGTCGAGCATCTCTAGTTGGTTCGTTTGAGTCTAATGTCAACCGTAATCGTGTCTTTTGATCAGGTGATCATTCCAAGGATCTAGTGGTTTAGATTATACCTTGTTTTGGTTCTTTTTTGTCAAGGTTGTCAAGGTGAGGTTATTCTCTTGCTGTAATCAATACTATACTGATATTATGGCCTACACAATTTGATTGTTCCTCACCCAAACTATTATACATATATGTATTATGTATTAAATAAGCCATTGCCTACTATTTTCCCGGTTTTACCGGAAAGGATATTTCTAATACCAAATGAGTTATATATATGTTTCTCAAGCGTGTGTTCATGAATCTCGATTGAAAATTGAAAAGGTATCTTGCATACATTGCATAACGAGTGTTTGTCTTGTGATTGTTGGGCCCGAGGCAACGTAGCTTAGGGGATCCGGGAAAGCATAGGGCTGACGGTGAAAGTAGCACCCTGCACGTGAGGCACCACATCCCCCGCACTATGGCTCAACATGAGTAACAAAATGGGAAGTCCGCACCCGTATCAAAGCATAGCGAACGGGAGACAAACAAAATAACCTTCCTAAGTTAGGCGGAACTTAGACCCTGTAATGAAAACCAATCAACAAAACATAATACATCGGAAAACTAAAGTTCAAAAACACGAACCATAAGCAGACTTGTGCTCTTCAGGCCTCTTTTTAACTCATAACCCACGTCCGGCAAGAGCAATTTAATAGCAACTATACAAAGTTTCGAATTCATAATCTTACAAGGTTGAATCATGCACCCTTTAAATACATAAGTGAATGCAGAGACGCTTCTAACTTAACTTTACCGAATCAACTCAACATAACTCTGCCTATCTCGAAACTCCAAAGCCAAACCTGCACGCTAAAGTGTTGGGGAGGGAAAGGGTCAGTCTCTAGAAGACTGAGTGAGCAGGAGCGATAATTATATATAAAACATGCACATGCAAGTCATAAATCCCGAGCAAAGTTTTATTTAAAGTTAGTTCCCAAAAAGGGCAAGAGAATACTAAGCAATGCTCGAACTTTACGACTAACCATATTAACTTTATTAAGCTCATAATTTATACATAAACATAAAGACACGGCTAGCGAGCATACATTAACTCCAACCAAACTCCGACCGTGTACGATAAATATCATTAATACTTTGAATAGGTGATCATGCAATATATCATAATAGACACAGATCATATAACATATCATAAGACATATTCGTTTGGGCAATCCGTGTCCCGGCCTTCCCGCACGGTGCATATCAATCATAACATAACCATAATCATAAAACAAGTTCCAACCTTCTTCCTCCTGGTGGTGGACGGGTTTGCAAGGCCCGACCACCTAAACATATCATTGTGGCTATGAGGTTCATGAGGCCTCAAAGCCCGGTTAGCGTTTCCTCATCAAAAACTCCTTGACGAGGTCCGTTTCGCCGTTAAACATAATGGAATCAGCACATGGGATCATCGTCGGCCCTTGCCTCCCCGGATAGCCACATGTACTAATTCCTGGGCCCGTGAACATAACATACATGCTTAATCTCGCCAAAACATATCAATTCATGTGAAACATATCATATTTCATAATTCATTTGAAAAGGGTTTACTCGATACATTTCATTTGAAAACCATATATATAACTATATTAGGTTTTTAGCCAAAGCTTGTCACATACGGTTGTAGGGTTTAATACATAACTAAAACGAAAACACCCTCACCTGAAACATGACGATACAAGGATACGAGTACCGAGTGCTTAGTTGATCAAGATTTCTCCACCCTGGAGATAAACTGTACCAAAGACAACATAATGTGTTCGTGAGACTTAAGACTCCAAATGAACCAAATAGGACGCTCGGCAATGTAATGATCATGATATGAATGAAGAAAAGATGCTATAATGTAATGAACACGTTCATGTGCACTATTAAAGTCTTAAAGACATATAAATATTCAATTCATTCATTCAATGAAGCATTCGTATTCAAACGAGTTCATATCCTTCACATTTCACGTTAAAGGAATTTAAATCATATAATCAAGTCATTCAAATATAATCATAGCACAAGTTAGATCACATTTCTAATTAGAAGATAAACAATTACATACATCACATTACATAATATAATATATTTCCAAAGTTTGAAAACAAGAAGAAATCATATGATAGGGGAAATGGTTACGGAAATCACAAACGCCATAAAACGCACATAAACGGCATTCACCAAAAGCATGCCTAAATATCATCCAATTGTTATGAAATCAAACCACCATACTCTTAACACATAGTAAAACAAGTTCATAGTTCATCACGAATGAAGATAAAGGCGTTAAAGAGGTGAAACAATCAAAAACCAAAAAGGAAAAGACAAGAAATGCGCAGGGGGAGGGACACGCCCGTGTCCCTCAATTTGACTAGACTGAGACACGGGGGTGTCTCAGTACAGACCTGAAAAAAGGGCATGACACGGTGGTGTCTCACCTTACAAGGCAAATGAGACACGGGGGTGTCACGGTACAGACCCAAAAACGCAAACAAAGCTTACTAGCAAAACAAACCCTATACAAAATCAGTCCCAAAAACATACCAAATCAACTCCAAATCTTATGAAACTTGATATACAATATATTTAGCATGTTAGGAGAATTTTTCATTTAGAGTTCAAAGTCCAAATCACACGTTAAGAGACCAAAACCATGCAGTAAATCTGGGGCGCCAAAACCGCACATATGAGCTCAATTGTTCAATCATTCCATGATCAAGTACTTAGGGGTTGAATTTGAATCTAAAACCTTGGGGAATGCATGCTAACATACTAAAAAACTAATATACATCATATATATGCAAGATGGCACGAATTGAAACACATTAGAATGACCAACCAGTCACAAAATGTAACAGCAGCAGGTCTGTCATGGATCATGCATAAGAACAGGTCATGTATTTCGGTTTTAGGGCTTAAAATGGATCCAAAAGCTTGCAACATGAATTCTAACAAATAGATAAATGAGTGTACATCATATCCATTCAAATTCACATGAAAAGAAGGTCATTTGATCAAGCAACAAACCATAATTCCACACAGCATTCCCGAAACAGGGGAGGCAGTTTGATCTTTAAGTTTGGAGCTCTATATCTCATAATTTCATCAAAGGGTCTAAAGATAAAATCATCCTAACATCATTTACTATCAGTTAGGAAACAAATAGGCCAAGAAAGAAGCTCATATAATCATTTACAAGCAAGGAAATCAACTACACAACTAGGTAGGTCACAGGAGCAATTACCCCCAAAAATTCATATCAAGCTCATAACTCAACCCTAACCAAATCTGATACAAAACAAGTAATAAATGGATGAAATCATATATAAAAGAGTAGAGGATACATAAATATTCATACCTTGAAGATTTAGGGAAGAAAGAAAGTGATTTGAGCTCAAAAATCACAAGGGCCAAGGTTTTCTCTCCTCTTTTCTTCTCTTCCTCTCTCTCGATGAAGTGCAGCAGAAAAATGGGGGTTTTGGGTCGGTTTTTGCTGATAAAATGGGGGAGAAAGAGGTTAACTCAAGCATACAAGTCATGGTTAAAGCATGGTTAGGTTTAAGAGGTGTTAAGGGGTCCCACCATGAAGACTAGTCAACAAAAGGGTTGATCTTGCATGAGTTGTTCGTTATGGTTGAATTTCGGAGGTCTTACTGATCTCAAAAAGGTATGAGGCTTGTTCCATTGTCTCCGAATCGTCGATACGAAGGTAACGGAGGTGACAGAATTCAAATCCGAATTCCCGAACTCAAGATATGTCGTCAGGAACCCAGGGCGCTAAAAGCGTTTTAAGCCCTATAAGTTCCATCTCCAAAAACCGAAATCAAAACTAAATCAAACGAGCTTAAAATTACAATATAAGCATGTAAACACGTTAATAACTCACATAATTCAAGTATACCAAGTTGGGACAAAAATCGAAATTAAAAACGGACTTAAACGAATCGAAAACGATTAGAAAAGGATTTAAACGTTTAATGTTTCAAACTTAAAAACTTAATATCTATATTCAAATATTTCAAAACTCAATCAATTAAATCCGAAATCATGAAACGAACATATATTCCTACACAAGACACATATAAGTCCAACATATTAAATTTGCACGAAATCTCGGTATCAAATTAAATAGAAACGAAGCACGTAAAAGAGGCTCATAAACAATGCAACAATGAAATTCATAATATTAAAATTAATGAAAAACACATACGTATATAATTTATAATGTCATGCATGCATAATTAATTAACATGGATTGCATAAGTTCATGCATCTTATAAAACAATTCGTGCCACAATTAACATATATATATAAATATGTTTAATATTAATAACATTAAAATAAAGTAATTAACATTTAATATATTTAAAATAAAATTAAATATGTAAAACACGTATAAATAATTATTTCGCGCAATTTGATAAACACATATGTCATGCTGTACAAATAAGAAAAACTGGGGCGTTACAACCTCTCCCCCTTAAAAGAATCCGTCCTCGGATTCACTATCTGCCTGAAAACAATTACTGAAGGAACCCCGTTCCTCACAAACAACAAGGAGAGAATCCCCATCTCTCAACAACAATAAAGAGAGAGCCCCGTCTCTCCAAAGCAACAATGAGAGAACCCCGTCTCTCAAAAACAACAAAGAGAGAACGCCGTCTCTCAAAAACAAGAATTACATCAAAGAATAAACACCAAGAAGAAAAGATTTCAAAACATAAATTACAATAATGAGTAATCACTTAGATCACACAGGGACACGTAATAAAATCAATGACAACATAACAGGAAACAACGAAATTAATCAACTAGCAAGGTATAGGACATCAAGAATCAATTAAATCAAATTACGCGTATGCATATGCCATGAATGTTTTATGTACCGTTCACCGTAGCCAAGAAATTTGAAATTGACCAATTTCATGGTCTAATTATATAATGCGTCCCAAAACTAGCTTGACTCTTAACTTATCTTTAACGCCCTTAATATGAGTGTTCGGTTGAAGAGAAAACATCCCTCAACTGGTCCTGCTCGACTCTTTCACCTGTATCACCTTCTTCAGTTTGGCGGTTTCCTTGGAATTCAATTTACCCTTAGAATCGTGTTCACTTTCTTCTTTAACTCTTCACCCTTAACCTCTATATCTTCTATTGACATGTCTAATTATTTCAACCAGTCGAACTCTGCTTATCTTATATATCATCAAAACATTCCTTCTATGAATCATGTTTGAATCTTTTATTCTTGTTGATGCCCGAATTCACCATATTCAAGATCAACTACCTCCAAAGTCCTAAATTCGATTTCCATCTCCTGATCGTTCCCACCATTAGACCAACCTTTTCGTGGATCCTTTCTCATCTCTTATCCATGGTATTAGCTGTACATTGAGTTCTGCTCCATGTAATCCCTTAATTCAAGATAAAACTTTCTTAATGAGCCTTGATGTTTAATCCAAATCCTTTAACGATCATTACTTTCCAATTTCCTTTAACTTAATATCCTCCGAAGCCCTTATGAAGGAACGATTAACAACTGAGTGAGGTTTATATGTCGTGTACTATCCACACTCCTTCTCATTCTCCCTGTGGTAATCTTCAACTCAAATTTTAATGACTTAGCTCTCGCCTTGAAGGTTTAATCGTTAGGGCCTCCTTATTCATTTCCAATCACCATCATTAAGCTTCCATGTCTTCCATGGCTTGCATTTTGGTTATTCTTACCGAATAATTCTTCGAGCATCGCTGCAAGCTTTAATTCTGTTTCTTAGTCATGCTCTCCCCCTTAAAAATTTCCACCTTTACGTCTTAAATTCCATCGACCCTTCTTTCATCGGACTCCTTGATGAGTAATTTCCCATTAGGAGGAGTTTTAATCCCAATAGCAATCCAAATCCTTTGCCCTTCACTTCTTATCTAATTCTCAGAACCCCATTTCCTAATCTTGTTCGATCCATGTACCCCGAAATCAACTCTAACCCCCTCTTTCTTTCCAAGATTCCATCTCTATTTCTATCTCAACCTTATCACCAAAAGGTTCTTATTCGACTCGGTTCAGTTGATCTTCAATTGGGATAATAATTAAAGCATCATACGAGAAGGACAACCTAGCATGTAAGCACTGAAACGATGCATGTGGGGTTATAATACTAGGTGCACGTAGTAGGTATTTTAAACAAGGAAATGCAACATCAAGACACATAATTCAACAAATAAGTATGTAACAATAATTTAACCATTAGAGTATTAAAACACATATAATAAGAATTTAAATAACTAATTTGCGATGCATGGTGCATGTGCTATGAATGCATTGAACCTGTCACCGTAGTGGTATCCTTGGCACGACATCTTATCTTTTGATCTCGATATTGTGAGCATAAGTCGTAAGGTTGAACATTGTTCGATCGTTGGTGATGCTTTCCCATCCTTGCTTGCTTCTTGATATCACCGTGTTCCAAAATTCTAAGGAGTTGGTGCGATTTGAATTCTTCGAGACTCCTGGCTATCTTTGCTTTGCATCCATTTGTTAATCCTCAATTGCAACTGTTCTCCCATGCTTCTTAACTTGACTCATTTTTGGTAAAATCCTACAATTAATGGCTCTCCACTCTTTTCATCTTAGTTGAGTCGAAGCCTCCAACACCTCTTGCATTTGGTCCTTTGAAGTTTCCCAACTTGACCTTCCAATTGCTCAACCATCTCGAACTCGGAGGTCTCCACGGTGGACCTTGGAGAGTTTGATCTCGTCTTGAACGCCTTTATAATTAGGTGGTAAGAAGTTCCATATCCATCTTGTTGTCTCACAACTCCCTTAAATTAGAGATTTCGAGTCTCCACCATACTTGTACTTTGATAATCTTCAAGGTTTGTAAAAAGGATGAAATTGATGAACCTTGCTATGATCCAAGCTTCCTATTAGCTTCCTCTCATGATATCGAGCCATGATATGAAATTCCATTTGGCAAGCCGCGAAAATTGAACACCTAGCCTTCAATTCCCTTTTTGCTCCCACAAACCCTCCGTCAATCTAGTAGAAGTAACTTGTAGTTGAAATAGGTTGTAGCTTGATTGACATGATTACAATCTATAATCAAAATTCAACTCAAATATATATGTATGTCAGTTAGGATATGCTTATGGCACATAGTTGAATCAATGAAAGCACACTAAATGCAAAATGCAATACCAAAGTAATGAGGTTAAAATTAAGTTATGTATATCGAACAATCTCAACAATTAGCAGCAAATAACAATAAAAGCCAATGCAATGCATACGTTGACAAGTTGTTCCTATGCCGCACGACCTAAACTGACTCAATCACGACACTAGAACACCGATTTTGCAACCGGGCTCTGATACCACTTAAGGATGTAGCACCCCGCACGCGAGGCACCACATCCCATGCACTATGGCTCAACACGAGTAACGAAATGGGAAGTCCGCACCCGTATCAAACCATAGCGAACGGGAGACAAAAAAAATAACCTTCCTAAGCTAGGCGGAACTTAGACCCTGTAATGAAAACCAATCAACAAAACATAATGCATCGGAAAACTAAAGTTCAAAAACATGAACCATAAGCAGACTTGGGCTCTTCAGGCCTCTTTTTAACTCATAACCCACGTCCGGCAAGAGCAATTTAATAGCAACTATACAAAGTTTCGAATCTATAATCTTACAAGGTTGAATCATGTACCCTTTAAATACATAAGTGAATGCAGAGACGCTTCTAACTTAACTTTACCGACTCAACTCAACATAACTCCGCCTAGCTCGAAACTCCAAAGCCAAACCAGCACGCTAAAGTGTTGGGGAGGAGAGGGTCAGTCTCTAGAAGACTGAGTGAGCAGGAGCGATAATTATATATAAAACATGCACATGCAAGTCATAAATCCCGAGCAAAGTTTTATTTAAAGTTAGTTCCCAAAAAGGGCAAGAGAATACTAAGCAATGCTCGAACTTTACGACTAACCATATTAACTTTATTAAGCTCATAATTTATACATAAACATAAAGGCTCGGCGAGTGAGCGTGCATTAACTCCAACCAAACTCCGACCGTGTAAGACAAATATCATTAATACTTTGAATAGGTGATCATGCAATATATTATAATACACACAGATCATATATCATATCATAAGACATATTCGTTTGGCCAATCTGTGTCCCGGCCTTCCCGCACGGTGCATATCAATCATAACATAACCATAATCATAAAACAAGTTCCAACCTTCTTCCTCCGGGTGGTGGACGGGTTTGCAAGGCCCGACCATCTAAACATATCATTGTGGCTATGAGGTTCATGAGGCCTCAAAGCCCGGTTAGCGTTTCCTCATCAAAAACTCCTTGATGAGGTCCGTTTCGCCATTAAATATAATGGAATCAGCACATGGGATCACCGTCGGCCCTTGCCTCCCTGGATAGCCACATGTACTAATTCCTGGGCCCGTGAACATAACATACATGCATAATCTCGCCAAAACATATCAATTCATGTGAAACATATCATATTTCATAATTCATTTCAAAAGGGTTTACTCGATCAATATTTACTCGATACATTTCATTTGAAAATCATATATATAACTATATTAGGTTTTTGGCCAAAGCTTGTCACATACGGTTGTAGGGTTTAATACGTAACTAAAACGAAAACACCCTCACCTGAAACATGATGATATAAGGATACGAGTACCGAGTGCTTAGTTGATCAAGATTTCTCCACCGTGGAGATAAACTGTACCAAAGACAACGTAATGTGTTCGTGAGACTTAAGACTCCAAATGAACCAAATAGGACGCTCGGTAATGTAATGATCATGATATGAATGAAGAAAAGATGCTATAATGTAATGAACACGTTCATGTGCACTATTAAAGTCTTAAAGACATATAAACATTCAATTCATTCATTCAATGAAGCATTCGTATTCAAACGAGTTTATATCCTTCACATTTCACGTTAAAGGAATTTAAATCATATAATCAAGTCATTCAAATATAATCATAGCACAAGTTAGATCACATTTCTAATTAGAAGATAAACAATTACATACATCACATTACATAATATAATATATTTCCTAAGTTTGAAAACAAGAAGAAATCATATGATAGGGGAAATGGTTACGGAAATCACAAACGCTACAAAACGCACATAAACGGCATTCACCAAAAGCATGCCTAAATCTCATCAACTTGTTATGAAATCAAACCCCATACTCAACACATAGTGAAACAAGTTCATAGTTCATCACAAATGAAGATAAAGGCGTTAAAGAGGTGAAACAATCAAAAACCGAAAAGGAAAAGACAAGAAATGCGCAGGGGGAGGGACATGCACGTGTCCCTCAATTTGACTAGACTGAGACACGGGGGTGTCTCAGTACAGACCTGCAAAAAGGGTATGACACGGGGTTGTCTCACCTTACAAGGCAAATGAGACACGGGGGTGTCACGGTACAGACCCAAAAACGCAAACAAAGCTTACCGGCAAACAAACCCTATACAAAATCAGTCCCAAAAACATACCAAATCAACTCCAAATCTTATGAAACTTGATATACAACGTATTTAGCATGTTACGAGGATTTTTCATTTAGAGTTCAAAGTCCAAATCACACTTTAAGATCACCAAAACCATGCAGCAAATCTGGGGTGCCAAAACAGCACATATGAGCTCAATTGTTCAATCATG
The DNA here is from genome assembly GCA_037501455.1 of Lantana camara. Lineage (NCBI taxonomy): Eukaryota > Viridiplantae > Streptophyta > Magnoliopsida > Lamiales > Verbenaceae > Lantana > Lantana camara. Next base: position 17,867,392 of record CM074855.1, on the reverse strand, counting down.
TCATGATCAAGTACTTAGGGGTTGAATTTGAATCTAAAACCTTGGGGAATGCATGCTAACATACTAAACAACTAATATACATTATATATATGCAAGATGGAACGAATTGAAACACATTAGAATGACCAACCAGTCACAAAATGCAACAGCAGCAGGTCTCTCATGGATCATGCATAAGAACAGGTCATGTATTTCGGTTTTGGGGCTTAAAATGGATCCAAAAGCTTGCAACATGAATGCTAACATATAGAGAAATGAGTGTACATCATATCCATGCAAATTCACGCGACAAGAAGGTCATTTGATCAAGCAACAAACCAGAATTCGATACAGCAGTCCCGAAACAAGGGAGGCAGTTTGATCTTTAAGTTTGGAACTCTATATCTCATAAGTTCATCAAAGTTTCTAAAGAGAAAATCATCCTAACATCATGTACTATCAGTTAGGAAACAAATAGGCCAAGAAACAAGCTCATATAATCATTTACAAGCAAGGAAATCAGCTACACAACTAGGTAGGTCACAAGAGCAATTACCCCCAAAAATTCATATCAAGCTCATAACTCAACCCTAACCAAATCTGATACAAAACAAGTAATAAATGGATGAAATCATATATAAAAGAGTAGAGGATACATAAATATTCATACCTTGAAGATTTGGTGAAGAAAGAAAGTGATTTGAGCTCAAAAATCACAAGGGCCAAGGTTTTCTCTCCTCTTTTCTTCTCTTCCTCTCTCTCGATCAAGTGCAGCAGAAAAATGGGGGTTTTGGGTCGGTTTTTGCTGATACAATGGGGGAGAAAGAGGTTAACTCAAGCATACAAGTCATGGTTAAAGCATGGTTAGGTTTAAGAGGTGTTAAGGGGTCCCACCATGAAGACTAGTCAACAAAAGGGTTGATCTTGCACGAGTTGTTCGTTATGGTTGGATTTCAGAGGTCTTACTGATCTCAAAAAGGTATGAGGCTTGTTCCATTGTCTCCGAATCGTTGATACGAAGGCAACGGAGGTGAAGGAATTCGAATCCGAATTCCCGAACTCAAGATATGTCGTCCGGAACCCAGGGCGCGCTAAAAGCGTTTTAAGCCCTATAAGTTCCGTCTCCAAAAACCAAAATCAAAACTAAATCAAACGAGCTTAAAATTATAATACAAGCATGTGAACACGTTAATAACTCACATAATTCAAGTATACCAAGTTGGCACAAAAATCGGAATTAAAAACGAACTTAAACGAATCGAAAACGATTAGAAAATGATTTAAACGTTTAAAGTTTCAAACTTAAAAACTTAATATCAATATTCAAATATTCCAAAACTCAATCAATTAAATCCGAAATCATGAAACAAACATATATTCCTACACAAGACACATATAAGTCCAACATATTAAATTTGCACGAAATTTCGGTATCAAATTAAATAGAAACGAAGCACGTAAAAGAGGCTCATAAACAATGCAACAATGAAATTCATAATATTACAATTAATGAAAAACACATACGTATATAATTTATAATGTCATGCATGCATAATTAATTAACATGGATTGCATAAGTTCATGCATCTTTTAAAACAATTCGTGCCACAATTAACATATATATATAAATATGTTTAATATTAATAACATTAAAATAAAGTAATTAACATTTAATACATTTAAGATAAAATTAAATATGTAAAACATGTATAAATAATTATTTCACGCAATTTGATAAACACATATGTCATGATGTACAAATAAGAAAAACTGGGGTGTTACAGTGAACCTACTCTACGACCTCTATGGGTGTACGTGCTATCTTCGGAGGTAGTGGATATCACGTATTACCTGTGACCGGCTTCAACCGAAGGAGCATAGTACCGAAATGGGCTATGACTCGCGTGTTCTTGCATGGTTAGGGCGTAATTATCTCTTCCATCACCCGGAGGAAGAAGGATGGTTTCTTGAATTGTTATTGTTCTTATATTGTGAAGTAAGGTTGGAGAACGGGTATAACTCGGTACCCATTGGTTGCTTGAAAACCCTTAACCCGATATACTCCTTATTATCGTAATTGAAATAATTGTATTATAAAATGGGCTATATCCGGTCGAGGCGAAGTGTTATTGTTATTATGCATTGCACCTCTTGTTATTGTATTAATTATAACTTGTATATTGTTATCCCTCGCCAGTCACTCGACTGACCCTCTTTTCCTTTCCTTTTGAGTCGAGTCCTATTTTGTTGCTTTTACATATGATATTAGTTAATGGTGAATATGATATTGTCATGTGATGTAATAATGAATTATCCGCCACAATACCTTTGCTGTGTTAGTAGTGAACTTGATTTATGTAAATTAGTAAATATTGAGCTCTTGAATTGTTGTTTACTTGATGAGTAGCTTCTGCTATGTGCTTAAATATTTTGATCGCCTGTATAGTGCCGCCTAGTTAGGAGTGGTCTTGAGTGTCTCCCGTTCGCTAGCTCTTAGCACGTGTAAGAATTTTGCCATTTCGTATACGTGTTGGGTTTTAGTGCGGGGGATGTGATAGCTCCGCTTGGGGCGTCACATTGCCGTGTTGGTTTGCAGTTCAAAATGGACACGTCCATGTCCGATTTAAATCAATTCAGCGAACAAGGTCGAAATATCAACATGGCCTCGCCCATTTTGCTTGAGATGTGGACACGGCCGTGTTGCCTTTCTTCCTAAAAAATCCATGGCAGCAGTAGCAGTTCGAACAGGGAAGGGGCAAGGGAATGAGCAGCGGCAATTCAAGGCAAAGCACAATAGCAAAAACGCAGCAAGTTCTTCATATAAAGCACACATACAAGCCGACAAAAGAATGAATCCAACGATCAATCAAAAAGCTTCAAGAAAAGCTTAAATTCTTCAATGGTGGATTTCTCCACACCACACATAAATCAGATTCAAGGCAAGGACAAGATCGAGGATGCATCAAGGATCACATAGCACTTCACGGAATAAGAATCGAAGCAAAAACGAGCAAAATATCAACAAATCTTCACACACCCGTAACTATTCATGCCCAAGCTCAAAACTCACTCAAATGATGCTCAAAATCAAAGATTCATGGCTTAAAAGTTTTATAAAGACGTGGAAAACAAAAATATATGCTCACCTCTTTGATTTGATGAAGAACGGAGGTCGAACGAGCCCAAAATCTCCACTGAGTGAATAGTGGCGGAAATCCCCTCTTTCTTCCCCTTTCTTCCCTTCTCTCTCGGTTTTCTTGGGGTCTGGACCGAAATGGCTGAAATGGGAGGTAGGTTTTTGTGTTAGGGAGATATAGGTTCAAGAATCGGGCCAAACGGAGTTAAAACGAGTAAATTACGAGCAAAAAGGTTTAGGGTGGCAAATCTGCGCGAGGCTCACGTTTCGGGCGAAATTCGGAGGATCAAACGGGCTTAGAAAAATATAAGACTAGGTTCCATAGCTCCCAAATTTTGTTACGAGTCCAGAGCCACTTCCAGAATTGGAATCCGAATTCTCGAGTTCAAGTTATGGCTTCCGGAACTCAAGGTGCACTAGAGCTCCGTTAGGCCCTTAAGTCTCCAAAATAAATAACTGGTCAACGATCACCACAAACGAGTTCTAAAGTATAAAATGAGCATGTAATTAAGTCTATAACATGTATATTCATGCATGTCATGTATTCACAGTTGTCGAGGATCAAGTACGGGGTCAAACGAGTCAAGAACGAGGCAATTACGGGCAAAAACGTTCAAGTTGTATGTCTAACTCATATAATAAAATTCATATAAATTCATATAATTCAAATAATCAAATAATTAATATAATAAACAATAATAACGTAATTAAATAAATTAAAATGCACACATAGCACTCTCGATACGACATACCTGTATGGCCGAACGAGTGGGGTGTTACAATCTTCCCTCCTTCAAAAGGACCTATCCTCATGTCCTAAAGCAAGGTCTTGAATGGCTCCGGAACAAAGTCCACTCAACACTTCCACTGCGCTACTCCAACCTAAGCAAACAGTAGACACCTCGGGATATTACTTCCCTTAACGAGGAATAAGAAAGACCTCACATATCCGGCAACTCAGTGGCGAAACAACTAGAAAGCTACTTCCCATATCTTCATTCAAGAAGCTCAAGGGTCTACGTAGCATGGGTTACACCTCCCGACTTGCCAATCCGAGTGAATCCCCTTGCAAGAGATATCTCCAAAAGGTCCTCATCTCCCGCCTCAACTCTAGGGGTCTTCTTCTTCTCCAAACCACAAATACCTCGCAACCTTGTCGATCAAACAAACCACGAGAGTTGGGTCAACTCGTTAGCACGAACAACCACTCAAATCTCATCGAAATCCCCTTAGCCTTGGCAAACCGGACACATAGTCCATAGCCGTTTGTTCCCACTCCCAAATAAAACTCAGGAGTAGTTGGAGAAACCTACCGATTCGTGATGCTCGGTCTTCAACCGTTGACACTTTGAACATTGCTACATGGAGTTTGCAACGTCTCTACATGTGCTATTACATCACACCGGTTCTTTAAGTCTTCGATCAAATTCGAACCAAGAGTGGGATATATCTCGTGACCTTGCACTTCTCGAGGCGTAGACCACTCTCTTCTGCAAGAAACACACAACAAAGACCTTTCTTTGTGCCTCGATTGTAAACGAGTAGCCTTGAGTGCCTTCTAATAGGCAAAAGCCGATACCGAAGGAAACTTACTTCAACAGCCTCATCCCGCTTAAAATCGTGCCTCTACCTCGTCCTTCTTGTCAATGGGTTGGCAACTCTTAAAGAAGATTCGCCTAGTATACCCCGGCAGTACCAGAAAAATGCCCTATAGGAACGGATTTAGCAACGGATTTTAGCCCTATTAGCAACGGATTTCGACTTAGTAACGGATTTAGCAACGAAAATTTTCCGTTGCTATAACCCTCGTGGCTAATTTGTAGCAACGGATTTAGCAACGAATTATTAGCAACGGATATTAGCAAAGGAATTAGCAACGAACTTATAGCAACGGATTTAGCAACAAATTACTACCCACGGAAATTAGCAACGGTTTTAGCAACGATTTTTTTAGCAACAGATTTAGCAACGGATTTTCCGTTGCAAACCAACCAATAATTAATAATTTTCTGCCTTTTTGCAACTTAATTTCCGTTGCAAAATCCGTCGCAAAAACTAATAATTCAAATTAATAAATTAAAAATTCATTTGTGGGGCCCGGATCACCCCACCTAACCGAGCCGAGCCCCACACGAGCCGAGCGCATAAGAGGCGAGCCCAACCGAGCCCCACACGAGCCAACACATTAATTCCATATATTGGCGTTGAGTAGGAATTGAACCCTATACCTCATGCAAAGAAGGTTGAACCCCAAACCAACTGGGCTAACTCAATTGTTGTTATTGTTATGTAATTTTTTATATTTAACCACTATCAAATATTCATATACTAATTTAAATAACTAAATACTTGTTATCATATATTTTAAATAAAAATATTTTTAAATATATAATTATTTATATTATAATACATATTCCGTTAAAAATTTAAATATTTATTAATTAACTACATATCTCAAGTTTTAGTTATGAGATAAAAATATAATGTATATCAACTTAAGTATAACTTTTTATGACATATAAAAAAAAGGATGAAAGTTTTACATAACTAAATAATTAGATTTAATTGGTTGTTGAATAAAGAACTTTTATATTATATGAAGTATTCACTTATACATTTGTATTATTTAACAATCGTAGTTGAATAACTTAATGAAGAATTATTTTGTTAATATGAAACATTTATATTTGAATTTGTAGAATTATATCTAAATATTGAAGAATTATTGTATTAAATTCTATATAAACCCCAAGCATGTATATATATAATAATAATAATAATAATAATAATAATAATAATAATAATAATTGTAGCACCCTAGACCCCAAGGCGCCACATCCCCCGCACTGTAGCCTCGATCCACGTATGAAATGGATAGTTCATATATGAACCAAGACCACAGCGAACGGGTGACAACAAAATGACGCTCTAGGCGGGACACTCTCCCCAACATAATCAACAATCATGAATAGAAAAGCGGAAGCAGTAAAGTCATTCATATATATATAGGTACCATATTTATTACATAGATACATATAGGTACAAATTTTCTACCAATACATTATCATATCTTCAATAATATACATCAGTAAGTATCCCAAAAGTTGTCACTCGCGAACATAACATGATATCCGATCTAATATGTACATGAAAGGTGCAACCCTAGACCCGTGATAATGCAAGACTCGACCAACGCCCGCCTAGCACAACCACGCTCAAAAGGTACCTGAAAAGTGAAGTATCAGTCTACCGAAGACTGAGTGAGGGGCAATAAATATATATAACACACATCACATGCAAGTTGTAGCCTCGGGTAAAGACTTTTAGAAAACAATAATTATATAGTTCAAGAAATCTCATCCTTTGCCCGAGATTACAACTATCCATTTTAACACGTTTAATTAATCATGCTTGCCAATATCATGAACATGTGGCCCCGGCGAGTAAGGGCAATCTCCAACCGAACTCCCAATCGTGAACAATACGTGATCATGCTTGCTTGCTTGATAAATAAGTGATCATGCAATATCTTTAGTGCTCACATAGACCATTTCATACTTGAAAACATGCAATAACCCGAGGATAACCCGACATTCTGGATTAATCCCCAGTCTCCTTCTTCCTCCGGGTGATAGCGAGTTTGCAAAGCTCGACTATCCACGACATGGTGTGTGTAGAGGACATGACCCTCTAGACACAGAACTCCTTCCACCACTAATCTCCTAGTGGCTTCGGGGTTGATCCCATCAATGTGAGGATAATTCAGGAGTTACCCGTCAGCCCTTGCTTTCCCGGTTGGCTCAAGAATTACCCTCGGGCCCACGTGCAATCATGTACTCGCCAACATGCTTGAAAATCATTACAATCAATACATTCTTGCTTGAAATAGTTGTTACTTTGAGAATGTTTATAAGTATAATAGGTTTTGGCCAAAAACTAGCACATAAGGGTTATAGGGTTCGTTTTACCAAAACAAAACCTCACCTTTCTTGCAAAATATAATAAATAAGCGTTCTAAGGAGCTTGCTCCCCGTCCACGCCCTCGTGACCTGTGCAAATACGACGTACATTCGTGAGACATGACCTAGAATGACCAAAATATGACGAACAGCGGAAATGTGTCGAGACGACCATGAAAATGCAATGTGGTATGATAACTTTTCGTTTCACATCATATTAGCACATATTATAGCAATTCGGGGTCAAAGAAGTCGTCGGGTCGAGGGGCTAATTTCGTAATTTTATGCAGTGAATTTTACACTGCAATACAGGTGGGAACGGCCGTTCCGTTCCCCTTTGAAAAATGGGAACGGTCGTTCCCAAGAGTTCCCCAAAACGTGCCCGCGTTTTCCCCTTTTTAAAACGCGCCTCATGGGAATGGCCCTTCCGGCTCCAAGGCCAAAATGGGAACGGCCGTTCCCATAGTCGGCCGCGCGGTTTGAGTTTGAAAGAAGGGAACGCCCGTTCCCGCAATGCCTTGAGGCTGGGAACGGTCGTTCCCAGTTCTGCAACTGGGAAAACAGAGCAAAAACAGAGTATGCTCTCGGGAAGAAAGCAACAAAGCCACAAAAACCCATTTTTGATCCCCAAATGCTATAATCTCTGGGATTATGATGTAAACAACTTCAATACATGATAATATAACACTTAGGCACTTAAACCATAAAATATCATCAAGAATTCATGCTTTCAAGTTCATGATCAATTTGATCATTCATGCCAAATATTCAAAGAATCAAGCTAGAAATCAAGCAATAATTCATGTTATCATCATTTAATCATGCTTCCTATTCTAATTCAATCATCTAGCATATATCATTCAAACCCTAGCATGTCAAACATAATCAAAATCATTCTTTTCCATGCAACCAACCTTGAAAGCTAAGAAATGAAGAAAGTGGATGATGATGATGATGATCTCTCAATTTCTTGAAACACTTCTTGAAATCTTGATGATTGATAGAAAAATTATCTTCTTCCCTTTTTCTTCTGTGAAACCGAGAGAGAGATGAATATGTTTGGCAATTTTGGATAGAAAATGATCAAGGAATGTGGGAGAAGAGATGATATTACGTGATGCATCTCCTTGGTTTGAGTGCTATATGCCAATTTGCCAATTGATCCTTGAAGTCTATAAGTTCTACAATTAGGTATGTTACAATTTAATATATGCTCAATTTGGTCCTTTGAGATCATGCAATTAAGTCCCTAATATTTTAGAAAGTATTTAACTAGGGACAATTTGGCAATTTTATCACCCTCGGTAATTGATTTCATGCAAGAAAATATTTTCCGTGTCATGAAATAATTTTTCCAATGATATGAAATCATATAATTGATATAAACAATGTTTCGTGAATTTTATAAAAATATGAAATGCCACGTAAGAATATATTATGAAATCAAAAGAAATAAATAAAACCTACGCTCAAAACGCACACGTGGCGTGCTTACCTGTTCTTCCGGAAACCGGGGCGTTACAACTCTCCCCCCCTTAGAAGAATCTGGTCCCCAGATTCTCTAGTCCTGCTCGAACAACTCCGGGTGGAACCGTTTCATTTTATCCTCTGTTTCCCAAGTGGCTTCCTCGGTTTTATCGCTTCTCCACAAAACCTTAACCATGGGAATCCTCCGGTTTCTTAATTCTTGAAATTTCCGATCCATGATCTTAACCGGCCTTTGAACGAACGTCAAATTCGGTTCAAATTCAACTTCTTCCACGGGGAGAATTGTGGTCTCATCGGGGTAATATTTCCTTAGTTGCGAAACATGAAACACATTGTGAATCCCCGTAAGACTCGGTGGTAGGTCCAATCGATAGGCTACCTCGCCTATTCTTTCAAGAATCTCGAACGGACCTAAGTAGCGAGGATTAAGCTTTCCTCCTCTCCCGATCCGGGTGAAACCTTTCCTTGGTGACACCTTTAAGAATACCCGGTCACCCACTTCGAACTCCAGATCTCTTCGGCGCTTATCTGCATAGCTCTTTTGCCTATCTTGCGCGGCTTTCATCCGTTGTTGAATCATCTGTACCTTTTCAATCATAGCTTGAACGACTTTGGAATGCCTTTCGAATCTTTCACCTTTCTTTACTCCTTCCTGTTTCGACCATTTCCATTCTTCCAAGTCGAAGAACAACGGAGATCGGCACTTTCTTCCATAAAGTAACTCATAAGGAGCCATCCCGATCGAAGCCTGAAAGCTGTTATTATAAGCAAACTCGATCAAGGGAAGCTGTTCTGACCACGAGTTCTGAAAATCCATCGCGCAAGCCCGAAGAAGATCTTCCAAATACCTGATTAACCTTTCAGTCTGGCCGTCTGTTTGAGGGTGAAATGCTGTACTGAACTTAAGTTTCGTTCCCAAAACGGCCTGTAACTCCTGCCACAACTTAGAAGTAAACCACGGGTCTCGTTCTGAAACTATGCTCACCGGAATACCATGAAGTCGAATAATCTCTCTGTTATAGATCTCAGCCAACTTCGGGATCTTATAGGACATCCGGACCGGTAGAAAGTGAGCAGACTTCGTAAATCTATCCACGATCACCCAAATTCCATCAAACCCGCCTTTAACCTTTGGTAATCCGGAAACAAAGTCCTTCGTTACTTGTTCCCACTTCCACTCGGGAATAGGTAACGGTTGTAGAAGTCCCGCAGGTTTTTGGTGCTCAGCTTTCACTTTCTGACAAGTCAGACAATGTTTCACGTACTCTGCCACGTCTCTCTTCAACCCGTTCCACCAATAAAATTGCTTCAAATCCTTATACATCTTGTTTCCTCCTGGGTGGATCGAGTAGGCTGACTTGTGAGCTTCCTCGAGTAGGACCCATCTCAATTCTTCAGGTACTACTATTCTGTTCTTAAACCGAAGCAACCCGGTCTCATCAAACCCAACTGAACCTTCTTAGCCCGGCAATCTACGGTAGCACAATGCCTGTATAACCATTCCATCCCCAAAATAGCCCCGTATCTCTCCATTGGCATCACAATAAAGTCTGTTAGAAATTCCCGGCCTTCAATCACAACTGGAACATCCCTGTAAACCTGATCCGTCTCTCGCCTACTACCGAAAGGAGTACTGACTATATAGCGCACAGAAGTACACATAGCAGGCAAAGACAAGGTAATAGCAATAGAATGCGCAAGAAAGGAGTGTGTAGCTCCTGGATCAAATAATGTATGGATGTTCGTGCCATGGATGCAAATAATACCTTCAACTACTGCAGCGGGGTCAATATCAGCTTCCTGCTCCTCTCCCGCGAGTGCATAAGCTCGGGCTCTCACCAGGGGCCTCGGTCCTGCAGGTGGGGGATCCTGACGATCCGGACAACCATCAACCAAGTGCTCGTTACTCCCACAGATCAAACATAGACCCAACCGACGCCTGCAGTTATCATAGGTGTGCGTAGGATGTCCACACCACGTACATCTCGGTCTCTGAGGTGGCTGGGGTGGTGCTGGAGCTCTCGGTCCCTTCGAAAATGGCCCGGTGTACTTAGGTTTCTTCCCAGTATCCCTCTGAGCTGGAGGTGTAGAGTAAACCATCGGCCTTTTTCCTGAGCTCGATCCCTGGCCTGATCTCGAGCCTGAAGCCTGTCCAGTCCGCTGAATAGCCCTCTTAGCACTATCAGAATCCTCAACCTTTAGGGCTTTTGAAGTAGCCTTTGCCCAGGTGCTTGTATTAGCCGCTTTCAACGCATCCTGAATGTCCGGTCTCAACCCCTGAACAAACTGCATCGCCTTGTGAAAGTCATCGTTCGCTATGTTAGGGGCATAGCGAGAAAGCCTCTCGAACTCGGCGATGTACTGACCCACGGATCGGCCTCCCTGCTTTAACTCAGTAAACTCCCTCAATCTGCGGGTACGAGAAGCTGGAGGAATATACTTGTTTCTGAACTCCCGTACAAAGACCTCCCAAGTAATCTTTGTCCCTGCTGCCGCCAGAACAATCTCTGTACTCTCCCACCAGGAGTAGGCCTCGTCCTGAATAAGAGTAAGGGTACAACGAGCCTTCTCCTGACTGTCACAAGGGATAAGCTGCCATATCCTCTCAATCTCCTTCAACCACATCTCTGCCTGTATGTCGTCTCCCTTATAGAACTTCGGGGGACGCTGATTCTGGAACTCTCGCAAGATAGCAGAAATGGGATTCTCTGGAGGTGCTACCTGCGCTGGTGGTGGTGGTGGAGGTACCCGTTCCTGTAACCTCTGATCAATAAGCCCCACCACTGCATTCATGAAATCCTGGGGCTGTGCCTGGGCAGGTGGAGGAGGTGGTGATCTCTCGCGGTGATGATGTCGGCGATGATGATGCCTGTGCCTCGAGGATCGATCACTGTAATGTCTGTCGGGCTCCATCCTGAAATGAGATCACTAAACATGCGTGGCTTGATCAATAAATGCAAATGTGTGCATAGAATTTCCATAATATCAAGTAACACATATTCAAGGAAGATCAAGTAGTGCAGTTAATGCGAATAAGGGAGTAAATCAAGTAAATCAGCCCAATGCAGACTCCCAAATACCACATAATCCTATGCCGTGCGACCTAGACTGACTGGACACGACTCAAGAACCTCGGTTTTGCAACCGGGCTCTGATACCACCTGTAGATGTAGCACCCTAGACCCCAAGGCACCACATCCCCCGCACTGTAGCCTCGATCCACGTATGAAATGGATAGTTCATATATGAACCAAGACCACAGCGAACGGGTGACAACAAAATGACGCTCTAGGCGGGACACTCTCCCCAACATAATCAACAATCATGAATAGAAAAGCGGAAGCAGTAAAGTCATTCATATATATATAGGTACCATATTTATTACATAGATACATATAGGTACCAATTTTCTACCAATACATTATCATATCTTCAATAATATACATCAGTAAGTATCCCAAAAGTTGTCACTCGCGAACATAACATGATATCCGATCTAATATGTACATGAAAGGTGCAACCCTAGACCCGTGATAATGCAAGACTCGACCAACGCCCGCCTAGCACAACCACGCTCAAAAGGTACCTGAAAAGTGAAGTATCAGTCTACCGAAGACTGAGTGAGGGGCAATAAATATATATAACACACATCACATGCAAGTTGTAGCCTCGGGTAAAGACTTTTAGAAAACAATAATTATATAGTTCAAGAAATCTCATCCTTTGCCCGAGATTACAACTATCCATTTTAACACGTTTAATTAATCATGCTTGCCAATATCATGAACATGTGGCCCCGGCGAGTAAGGGCAATCTCCAACCGAACTCCCAATCGTGAACAATACGTGATCATGCTTGCTTGCTTGATAAATAAGTGATCATGCAATATCTTTAGTGCTCACATAGACCATTTCATACTTGAAAACATGCAATAACCCGAGGATAACCCGACATTCCGGATTAATCCCCAGTCTCCTTCTTCCTCCGGGTGATAGCGAGTTTGCAAAGCTCGACTATCCACGACATGGTGTGTGTAGAGGACATGACCCTCTAGACACGGAACTCCTTCCACCACTAATCTCCTAGTGGCTTCGGGGTTGATCCCATCAATGTGAGGATAATTCAGGAGTTACCCGTCAGCCCTTGCTTTCCCGGTTGGCTCAAGAATTACCCTCGGGCCCACGTGCAATCATGTACTCGCCAACATGCTTGAAAATCATTACAATCAATACATTCTTGCTTGAAATATTTGTTACTTTGAGAATGTTTATAAGTATAATAGGTTTTGGCCGAAAACTAGCACATAAGGGTTATAGGGTTCGTTTTACCAAAACAAAACCTCACCTTTCTTGCAAAATATAATAAATAAGCGTTCTAAGGAGCTTGCTCCCCGTCCACGCCCTCGTGACCTGTGCAAATACGACGTACATTCGTGAGACATGACCTAGAATGACCAAAATATGACGAACGGCGGAAATGTGTCGAGACGACCATGAAAATGCAATGTGGTATGATAACTTTTCGTTTCACATCATATTAACACATATTATAGCAATTCGGGGTCAAAGAAGTCGTCGGGTCGAGGGGCTAATTTCGTAATTTTATGCAGTGAATTTTACACTGCAATACAGGTGGGAACGGCCGTTCCGTTCCCCTTTGAAAAATGGGAACGGTCGTTCCCAAGAGTTCCCCAAAACGTGCCCGCGTTTTCCCCTTTTTAAAACGCGCCTCATGGGAACGGCCCTTCCGGCTCCAAGGCCAAAATGGGAACGGCCGTTCCCATAGTCGGCCGCGCGGTTTGAGTTTGAAAGAAGGGAACGCCCGTTCCCGCAATGCCTTGAGGCTGGGAACGGTCGTTCCCAGTTCTGCAACTGGGAAAACAGAGCAAAAACAGAGTATGCTCTCGGGAAGAAAGCAACAAAGCCACAAAAACCCATTTTTGATCCCCAAATGCTATAATCTCTGGGATTATGATGTAAACAACTTCAATACATGATAATATAACACTTAGGCACTTAAACCATAAAATATCATCAAGAATTCATGCTTTCAAGTTCATGATCAATTTGATCATTCATGCCAAATATTCAAAGAATCAAGCTAGAAATCAAGCAATAATTCATGTTATCATCATTTAATCATGCTTCCTATTCTAATTCAATCATCTAGCATATATCATTCAAACCCTAGCATGTCAAACATAATCAAAATCATTCTTTTCCATGCAACCAACCTTGAAAGCTAAGAAATGAAGAAAGTGGATGATGATGATGATGATCTCTCAATTTCTTGAAACACTTCTTGAAATCTTGATGATTGATAGAAAAATTATCTTCTTCCCTTTTTCTTCTATGAAACCGAGAGAGAGATGAATATGTTTGGCAATTTTGGATAGAAAATGATCAAGGAATGTGGGAGAAGAGATGATATTACGTGATGCATCTCCTTGGTTTGAGTGCTATATGCCAATTTGCCAATTGATCCTTGAAGTCTATAAGTTCTACAATTAGGTATGTTACAATTTAATATATGCTCAATTTGGTCCTTTGAGATCATGCAATTAAGTCCCTAATATTTTAGAAAGTATTTAACTAGGGACAATTTGGCAATTTTATCACCCTCGGTAATTGATTTCATGCAAGAAAATATTTTCCGTGTCATGAAATAATTTTTCCAATGATATGAAATCATATAATTGATATAAACAATGTTTCGTGAATTTTATAAAAATATGAAATGCCACGTAAGAATATATTATGAAATCAAAAGAAATAAATAAAACCTACGCTCAAAACGCACACGTGGCGTGCTTACCTGTTCTTCCGGAAACCGGGGCGTTACAATAATAATAATAATAATAATAATAATAATAATAATAATAATAATAATAATAATAATACTGTATATCAACTTAAGTATAACTTTTTAGGACATATAAAAAAAATGAAAGTTTACATAATTAAATAATTAGATTTAGTTGGTAGTTGAATAAAGAACTAATTTTATGTCAATATGAAGTATTCACTTATACATCAGTAGAATAATATCTGCATTTTGAGAAACTATTGTATTATTTAGCAATCGTAGTTGAATAACTTAAAATAAAGAATTATTTTCTTAATATGAAACGTTCATATTTGAATTTGTAGAATTATATCTAAATATTGAAGAATTATTGTGTGAAATTATATATAAACCCCAAGCATGTATATATATGTATATATATATAATAGTAATGTATATCAACTTAAGTATAAGTTTCTATGACATATAAAAAAATGATGAAAGTTTACATAATTAAATAATTAGATTTAGTTGGTAGTTGAATAAAGAACCAATTTTATGTCAATATGAAGTATTCACTTATACATCTGTAGAACAATATCTGCATTTTGAGGAACTATTGTATTATTTAGCATTCGTAGTTGAATAACTTAATGAAAAACTATTTTATTAATATGAAACATTTATATTTGAATTTTTAGAATTATATCTAAATATTGAAGAATTATTGTGTGAAATTCTATATAAACCCCAAGCATGTATATATGTGTATATATATATAATAGTAATGTATATCAACTTAAGTATAAGTTTCTATGACATAAAAAAATGATGAAAGTTTACATAATTAAATAATTAGATTTAGTTGGTAGTTGAATAAAGAACTAATTTTATGTCAATATGAAGTATTCACTTATACATCTGTAGAACAATATCTGTATTTTGAGGAACTATTGTATTATTTAGCAATCGTAGTTGAATAACTTAATATAAAGAACTATTTTCTTAATATGAAACATTTATATTTGAATTTATAGAATTATATCTATATATTGAGGAATTATTGTGTTTCGCAACCGTTAGATGTTAAATTAAGAAGTTTTCTTTTAATATAATGAATTTAGATTAAAATTTGTAGAATTAAATCTAAATATTAAGAAATTATTGAATTATGCAACCGTTACATGTTAAATGAAAAACTTTTCTCTTAATATTGAAGTATTTATATGTGAATTTCGAGCGTTATATATGTGAATTTTAAGGAATTATTGTGTTATGCACATCTTTTAATGATTTATAATGTATATTATAAACACATATTATATATATGTACATTTATTATATATAAACATATAATATTAATTATTATTTAATATTTAAGATATAAGATATATATGTCTATATATTATATATATTGATATATAATATTTAATATATATATATATATATATATATATATATTATAAATATTTTATATTTATACATAATATACGTATGTATATAATATTATATGTATTATAGATTATATAATATTATATAATATATATACTATATATATAATATCAATATATTAAATATTATAATAATAATAATATATAATATATAATATGTATTTTATACATGTATATATTTTATAATAAATATATATATATACATATATAAAAAAGGAAGAGCCTGGGATTGAACCCAGGACCTCATGAAAAAAAATGAGCATCCAACCAACTTGGATACAATCCAATGATGTTTTGTTTGAATGAAATTTTGTTTGACTTTTAAATATACTTAACGGTTCCGTCCAAAATTTAACAGTTGGGACAAAAAATGTAACAAAATGAAACCAACAAGACTATTTTTGTCTAATTCTAAAAGAATGAGACCAAAATTGAAAACGGCGCAATCCTATGGGACCAAAAATGTAATATGCTCTATTTTTTATTATTCATTTATTTTTATTCCATATAGCAACGAAAAATCCGTTACTAAATTATAAATATTTTATTAATTTTTTTAATCATATGTTTATAGCAACGGATTTTCCGTTGCTAATCTTTTTTATATTATTTTATTTTTATTTCTTTTTTTTTTCTTCCTTATAGCAACGAAAAATCCGTTGCTAATATTTTAAATATTTATTTATTTTTATTTCTTTTTTTTCTTCCATATAGCTTTTTCGTTGCTAAATTAGCAACGGATTTTTCGTTGCTAATATTTTTTATATTTATTTATTTTTATTTCTTTTTTTTTTTCTTTCATATAGCAACGAAAAATTCGTTGCTAAACAGCAACAGATTTTCCGTTGCTATTTAGCAACGGATTTTTCGTTGCAAATATTTATAAATATTATATTATTTTTTATTAGGTTTTTATTTTAATAACAACGGAATTTCCGTCGCTATATGTACCAATTTATTTATTTTTTGTATTATTTAATTTTAGCAACGAAAAATCCGTTGCTATTTTTTTTCATATATAGCAACGGATTTAGCAACGAAAATTCCGTTGCTAAAGCATTTTGCCACGAATTTTTTTTTCGTTGCTATATCCGTTGCTAAATAGCAACGAATAATTTCCGTTGCTATATGACAGATTTCTAGTAGTGCGGCGACACAAGAGACTTATACTATGAGGCAATTCTTGGATCTTCTACCCGAATACATAGTTAATAATACCCTTATTGAGACTAAACCGGCATGGACCACAAAACTCTGACGGAACACGAAAAACTCTTCCAAACAAGCAAAAAGGGTATTAGTCTTCCACAGTTAACCTGTGTAGCTCACAGCTGTTTAAATTCATCTTAAGTCCCATCTCTTCTTAGCTAGGAATAGAGTACTCCACGAAGAAGTACTCGAACTAATGATACCACCTTCTAAGAGCTCATCGACTATAGCTACAACTCCACACCCAAGCTAGAGCCCATCGGGTAGGGAATCTTCAAACAAGGTTTAACTCTGGGATAAAGATCACGACAACCTCAATGGTCCAATCCAAGTAGTAACGAATCCCAACCTTCAAGGAAACATCGAGAAAGTCTTACTACGATCTTTGTCTCCTCAAGCTTGACTCGATCCCTCGGTTAATCCAAGGGTAAGTCACATAGCTTGTTGCACCGTCCCGGAATAACTAACCGTCTTCGCGAAGGATATAAACGGGCTTGCCTTCCGTCTATTACCCGAAAATACCATTGAGCCCAAACGGAACTCCCAAAGCAACCACCAACACAACACGACGCTCAAGCAACAAAACCCTACGTCTAAGGTAGCTCCGTACCTCAACAAGGCACCTTCTAGCAACCACCAAGAGCTCTCGGCCCTTACAACTCGCCAACCACTCGGCGCTCAACCTTACCAAACTCTCTCCATGAAGAGAGACCACACAAAAGAAAAGCAACAATGCAAGCAGTAAGCAAACACTAAAAGCAACAAAAATATAAGAGTAACAAATAAATAGGTTTACCTGAGAATAAAATATGCATGTATGAAATGCCATGTATGCTTAGTGTACCTTTCACCATAGCGGTAGTGTTGAGCTCAGTGTCAACTTCTTTGCTGTCCAAGGTGAAATCTTGATCTTGAACCGGGATCTTGAGGTCGTGGTACGTCAAAGGCTTATGATTCGGATTATTCGGGCAAACTCTCACCACATATCCCCAACTCTTTACACTCGGAGTAATCCCTTACTCCCTCTCTACAAATTCTTCTCGTGTGATTCGGATCTCGGATTCTTGTTCTTTGGTTAACTCTCTTCACTCGAACATTCTATCACTTTCTTACAATTTTTTTTTCTATGTGATTCGGGCCTTGGCGAATGGAGTATTGGATTAATTATGGTGAGTGAGGCATAGAATCCAACTTAGATAATCTGACTTTATTCTTATTCTTCTCCTTGGTAGTGTTGACATTTGAAGTCCTTGAGGATTTTCTTGTACTTCAGGTCTCGGCAAAAGGGAGCATTGGATTAATTTCGGTGAAGGAGGTACCGAAGCCATCATTGATAGTAAATCATCTTCTTTTTCTGACATTATTGACATCTTGAAACTTCTCGAGAATTTCTTGAAGTTTGGATTCCTTACTTGATCTTTGAATCCCAAACCGATCTTTTCCCTACATAAGTACTGTGTGAGATCCCGACCGTTGCTTATTCATTCTCACTTGTACCATCTCTTAAATCTCTTCGATCCATGTATGTATCTTTGAAGCTCGGAAAACTTCATTAATTACTACTTTTACACCCTTATATAAAGTTCCAAACCTTAACGCGATATTCACTGGTAATTGATCTCTTAGGCTCTAGTCTAAAACCATCCATCTTTTCTAATTCTTGTTCGTGATCATGGAACTCTTGAAATCTTCTTATCATTGAACTTGGAGGGATGCTCTTATAGTAAAACTTCTCGAATAAAATCTTCTCAAGTAAACTTTTCCCGGGCTCTTCAAGCTCGGTTTTGGATTAAATGGATAGTACATCTCTTGTTTTCTTGTGATATTCCCGGGATCTTTAAATTTGGATCTCAATTTCTTAAATCACTTCAAGCTTGACCTTGGATTGAAACGGATGGTATACTTCTCCTTTTCTTGGGTTATTCCCCAAACAAATCTTCCAGAACCACAATACCTCTAACAACCCTTCCTCGATCTTGACATCATTATCCCCAAACTCCTTCAAAGGATCAAAATTCTCTAAACTTCTTGCAGACCGGAGGAACTTGTTTCCCTTGTTCTGTCCCGGTGATGAGAGTTGTTATTGAGGTGATAGCTTGAAATAAAATACAATTCCAAGAATTATCTATGCATGCTAGGTTTTGGTGCATGTTCATGTGTACAATTAATACAATTAATTGCAATTAAATCATAGAAGTGATGTCATGAATGTAAACAAACACATAATCCTAAGCTGAACGACCTGGACAAACCCGATACGACACTAGAGCTCCGGTTTTGCAACCAAGAGCTCTGATACCACCTAAGGATGTAGCACCCCAAGCGGTGGGCACCACATCCCCCGGACCACAGCTCGACACGTGTAACGAAATAAGGACTCCGCACACGCATCAAACCATGGCGAATGGGAGACAAGCAAGAACAAACCCTAGGCTAGGCGGTCTGCACCCTAATATAGAGTGCATAATAAGATTTAAATCAAGAATGCGGAAGCTACAGGATCCAAATGAGCAGATATACATGTATAACAAAACACTAGGATCATTAAACAATTATACATAACATGCCACTTAGCCAAATTAAATCATATCTCATGCTTCTCAAACGAATCAAATTCATATACATGCGTTCAAAAGCTCAAGAGTACAAAGTAACTACAAGAGATGTATGAGACTCAAACTACAAGACTCCAAGACTCAAAAGAAGACCGCCACCTAGCTCAAACTCCCAAACGAGTACCTGCAAACTCAAGACAAGGGGGAAAAAGAGAGAAACAACGAGGGTCAGTCCTAGAGACTGATGAGGGGGCTAACACACGCACCCGTATACATATAGAGCAAATCATGTAACATGAGCGTAATAATCCATGAACCGAGGATGGTTTTTGCACTCTAAAACGTTTCCCATGATAATAAATATATATACTTAAAGAAAGTTAGACCGAAGGCCAAAATCAACCAATTTTAAGTATTTATAAGTCCATTCCCGTTTCATAGATTTCAAGGCAAGACAAACAAACTCGGCGAGTACGAGTTTTTCTCCAAACTCCTCATGTCAAGACAAGTTCACGTCAAACAAGTCAAAACAAAACAATCCTACCTCGTACTTCTGTGATGGAAGGGTCGGCCGACCCTAAACCATCCAAGCACATATGTATGGTTCATGAGCTTCGCGACACTCACGCCCGAGGACTCCGTCCCCTACCAACCTCCTAGTGGGTTCCGGGTTCGTCCTAAAGTGGAGATCATGCACAGGAGGTGAGTCCGGCGACCCCTTGGTCATCCCGGATGCTCCTTACTAACAATCTCCGGGGCCCATCAAGTCAAGAACAAGTATCACGTCAAGTGACCTATCTTTCAAGGTCTACAACTCACTACAAGATCAAACAAGTTCAAAACGTACTCAAGCTTTCAAAACAAATCAAAACATAGCGTATATACGTATAAAAGCTATTTTTAATTTCTTTCACAAGTGGGACAAGCCCTTAAAATACATATCACGCATGTATCTAGCATATAATACATATATATTTCGCATGCGGGCTTCAAATCACATAGGGTTGTAGGTCAATTTAACTAAAAGGACAAAACCTCACCTTGACGAACAAACCGAACAAAATGGGCAAACCGAAGCAAACTAAACCTACAGAGCGACCTCGTTACCCTCGGGACGAACCTCTGAACAAAACAACAAAGGATGACTTAGACTCAAAATGAACCATAGAAACGCTCGGCAAATGCATATGGACGCAAATGATGTCATGCACTTCATATAAATTTGTACTTAGGCACATCAAACCAAATATCATCACTCAAAAAATTCATGAATTAAATACATAACTCGCCAAATATATTCATAACATATCATATTGTAGCATATCACAAGTATTCATAAGGTTAAAGTTCATATAAAAGGTAAAGAATGCATAAGAACTGAAATGAAGTAGCACTTTAGGCATATAAGAGCATATGAGTTCATAATTCGAAAAAGAGCATTCAAATCAAGCTATAAATTTACTACAATACACATAACACATAATATATGAAGTTAACATTGCATACGAGTCATAGATTAAGCGAGAAGAAATAAAACATGAAATAAACTCACACACGCAACACAAAAGATCAACACGTGAAAAGGAGTTTCAATTAATTCCATAAATTAACAATAAAAGACAAACATATATATATACAACATAATATAATCGGTTTATACTATTTGCAATACATATATTATTATATAATCATACTATGGTATTAACATTACAAAACAACCCAATTTAAAACATGAAAGCATTTAAGGAACAAGGTACGTGAGCATGCAAATCTCCCTTCCATGCACGGCTGCATCAGCTGCACGTTTATCAAATAAAATCCAATTTCGAAAGTTAGGACACGGCCGTGCTGGTTTGTAGTTCAAAATGGACACGGCCATGTCCGATTTAAATCAATTCAGCGAACAAGGAAGAAATATCAACACGGCCTCGCCCATTTTGCTTGAAATGTGGACAAGGCCGTGTTGCCTTTTTTCCTCAAAAATCCATGGCGGCAGCAGCAGTTCGAATAGGGGAGGGGAAGGGAATGAGCAATAGCAATTCAAGGCAAATCACAGCAGCAAAAACGCAGCAAGTTCTTCATATAAAGCACACACACAAGCCGACAAAAGAATGAATTCAACAATCAATCAAAAAGCTTCAAGAAAATCGTAAGTTCTTCAATGGTGGATTTCTCCACACCACTCATAAATGAGATTCAAGGCTAGGACAAGATCAAGGATGCATCAAGGATCACGTAGCACTTCATGGAATAAGAATCGAAGCAAAAACGAGCAAAATATCAACAAATCTTCACAAACCCGTAACTATCCATGCCCAAGCTCAAAACTCACTCAAATCATGCTCAAAATCAAATATTCAAGGCTTAAAAGTTGTATAAAGATGTGGACAACAAAAATATATGCTTACCTCTTCGATTCGGTGAAGAACGGAGGTCAAACGGCCCAAAATCTCCAATGAGTGAATAGTGGCGGAAATCCCCTCTTTCTTCCCTTCTCTCTCAGTCTCCTTGGGGTCTGGGCCGAAATGGCTGAAATGGGAGGGTAGGTTTTTGTGTTAGGGGGATATAGGTTCAAGAATTGGGTCAAACGGAGTTAAAACGAGTAAATTACGAGCAAAACGGTAAAGGGTGGCAAATCTGTGCGAGGCTCACGTTTCGGGCGAAATTCGAAGGATCAAACGGGCTTAAAAAAATATAAGACTAGGTTCCATAGCTCCCAAATTTTGTTACGAGTCCAGCTCCACTTCCGGAATTGGAATCCGAATTCCCGAGCTCAAGTTATGCCTTCCGGAACTCAAGGTGCGCTAGAGCTCCGTTAGGCCCTTAAGTCTCCAAAATAAATAAATGGTCAACGACCACCACAAACGAGTTCTAAAACATAAAACGAGCATGTGATTAAGTCTATAACACGTATATTCATGCATGTCATGTATTCACAGAAGTCGAGGATCAAGTACGGGGTCAAACGAGTCAAGAACGAGACAATTACGGGTAAAAACGTTCAAGTTGTACGTATAACTCATATAATAAAATTCATATAAATTCATATAATTCAAATAATCACATAATTAATATAATAAGCATATAATAATATAATTAAATAAATTAAAATGCACATTTAGCACTCTCGATACGGCGTACCTGTACGGCTGGACGAGCGGGGTGTTACAGATAAGGTCCTCTTTGGAGGTAAGCTCTTCTATTTTCATCTTGTTGATTTGGATCATATTCGAAAATTTTATTTCTTAATCCTGGATCACTTGGAAATTCTCTCAATTCGATTCGTATCCTCTTGTTCTTTTGACTTTCTTGAAGATGTGGAATTGATTGAATCGAATCCTTTGGCTTTCTAATAAGAAATTTCTCCATGTTGATAATTGATAAAACAAACCATAATTAAAAGATAAAAAAAGTAATTTTAATTGTTAAAGGAAAAAAGAACCAAAATATATGTAAACAATATAACAATTATTAAATATACCTTGATATTCCAACACCAATCGCCGAAATAAATGGACAATCAAGAATGAGGGATTGAGTTTTAATTTCTGGTGCACTGCACTGCGTGGCTGCTGCTATTGGGGACTTTTAAATATTTGAGGAAAATTTTGACTTTTAATTCGATTGGATAAGTGGGCTTTTTGTGTATATTTTTTTGGGTCCATTAACATATTGATCTTGTGTATTTTTCATTGGCCCATTAATCTTTGTGTTTATATATATATATATATATATATATATATATATATATATATATATATTTTATCCCAATTATTATTAATTTATTATATTGACTCTCACTAGTATTAATTTTAATTTTTATGAGAGGGATCAATAATGAAAAACTCAAAAAAATTACATACACAATAACACAAATATATATAATTTAAAAAAAAATTTTTTTTGAGGGGGTCAAATGTACCCTCTCAATTATGAGTGGCTCCGCCACTGATGTGGATGATATGATTATCACTGGGAGTGATTTTGAAGAGATGGAGAAACTCCGAGAAAGCCTGTTCAGGGACTTTGAAATGAAGGATTTAGGGGGACTCAAGTTTTTCCTGGGCATTGAGGTTCTTCATTCGAGGCGCGGTATCTTTATCTCTCAGAGAAAGTACATTATGGATCTGTTGGCCGAGGTTGGGACGGTTAACTGTAAACCGATAGACACCCCGATAAAGGCTAACCACAAGCTCATGATAGAAGATGATGGAGAACCAGCTGACAGAGGGAGACATCAGCGATTGGTGGGAAAATTGATCTACTTATCTCACACTAGGCCAGACATTACGTATGCTGTTGGGGTGGTCAGTCAGTTTATGATTAGCCTCAGAGGAATCATATGGAAGCCGTAGTGAGAATCATACAGTATCTGAAAGGTACAGTGGGACACGGGATAATGTTTGGGAGACATGGTTACTTGAATATTGAGGCCTTCACTGATGCTAATTGGGCAGGAAACCCAAATGACAGGAGATCCACATAGGGGTACTTCACCCTGACTGGAGGAAATATGGTGACATGGAGGAGCAAGAAACAAAAGGTGGTTGCTCTCTTAAGTGCTGAGGCAGAATTGAAAGGTGTTGCAAAGGGAATAACAGAGGTTCTTTGGTTCAGGAAGCTGATGACAGAGATAGGCTTTCCTCAGGAAAATCCAAGCATGCTGATATGTGACAATAAGACGGCTATTTGTATTTCAGGGAATCCAGTATAGCACAATCGAATAAAACACGTGGAGATAGATCATCACTTCATAAAGGAAAAGTTGGATGGAGGCATTATTGAGCTACCGTTTGTCAAGTCAGAAGACCGGTTAGCAGACATTCTTACAAAGGCCGTCTTCGGCCAAGTGTTTCAGAAGGCACTTGATAAGTTAAGAATTGATGATCTCATTACTTAACTTGAGGAGGAGTATTAGGAGATTGTGTTTATCTCCTATATTAGGGGAACAAATCAAGGTAATTATGTAACAAATCCCTGGCTTGTGGGGATGTCTACGCCTATGTGTTTGACTTGATTGTAACTCTTTCTCATACAGTTTTTACAATGAAATATATAATTTCTTCCTCAAACCTCTCTTTAACAATATGATTGGTTATGTTCAATTGAAACAAATTTGAATTAAAATTTTCTATTTCAACACGACAAGTACAGGAATAATTATTTGGGAAAAATACTAGAACCCTTCGAACTATTTTTCAATCCTAAAACCCTAACCCGTTAATTTTTCTTTCAAAATAACCAATGGGCTTTTACCTATTTTTAGTACAAAATCGCCCTTCGAGTTTCTTACACTAATATTTTTAAATCTAGTTAAATAGTAATTAACTTTATCACAAGCGCTAATTTATAAGAAAATTTTTGTATGAGACCTGATGTGAGACTCAATTCCTACGCCAATCTAATTTTTGTTTAAAGAAAATTTACTAACCCCACTCAACACACAAATCTATTAAATATTATTATTATATTTTTATTATTATTATTATTTTTTGATCTTTCAGAGTTTCCCTACACCCAATTGAGTGAAGGATTAATCTCCCGAGGTAGCTGAAGGCGCTTATTGCGGGGACCTCTCCCAATATAGTTTTTTACATCTACAAGGTTCGAAAACTCAAGCCCCTATCCACTTGAGTCAACTGCCCGTTGGTATTATTATTTTATTTTAAGTAACCAAGAAAAAATTATTCTTATTGATTATCACGAATACTATTTCAGATATAAGTTTGTATCTTTAAAAATTTTAAAATACATCCATTTGTCCTTTTATTTTAATTTAAATTTAAGTCCGTTGTATTAATTCTTCACGTACTAAAATCGATTATTATTGTCAAAAAAAAAAAAAAAAAAAAAAAAAAGATTTCGCTTCTCAAAAAAATAAAAAAAATTAAAAGTTGTAAAAAAAACTAAATTAATAATTCAAAATAATAAAACAATTATCAATCAAAAACATATAATTTAAAAACAAATCAGTGTTGCAATTATCTCCAAACTCGAAACTCTAATTTTCTTAAAAAATATATCAAAACTACACAAATAAATTAATAGTTTTTATAATACTATTTTCTTGGTTTTCCAAAATAAAATAATAATATTTAATAAAATTAAGTGTCGAGTAAGGCTAAATTCTTTTTTTTTTATTTTTTTAATAAAAAATAAATAGGTATAGTAATTAGGGTCCACATGCACCGACCAGGTTCATGCAGAAATGTTCCTAATTTATATATACAAATTCTTTCTTATCAAAATAAAAATAAAAATGGATTCACGACAAGTCAGTTTGATTAAAAACATTATCTTTCAAAAACAGAATAAAAACATTATCTGGAGATGACAAATTAATTCCAAATTTTTATTAATAATCTAATTATAGCAGATGCTACACGTAATCAAGAGGCTAGAATTTTCCCACAACATAATGTTTGTTATGATTACTTATTTTATATCAAAGATAAATAATGATAAATACCGGAATCAATCTGCTATCTTTCATCTTGCCTCAGCATTATCAGTTCATTGTCTTTAAAATAATGATCTTGCCTCTGCAAGTTGCAGACACACTTCGATACCTATTTTTTAGATGTAAGGACCCGCTGCATGCAAAACACAACTAATACTTTGAATAATTTTTTCTTGATTGATTATTTTTGTTATTATTCGAATATTAATGAAGAGCCATTTTGGAACTAATTTGTCAACTATCTCCACGAATCCAACTGGTTTGTCCCCAACCAACATTTAGGGATGTTTGAATTCACCTTAATCTTCGAAATATGTATTATTAACAATATTTTCAAAATCGGACAAGAGGTCAAACCGACAATCTTATTAATCATATGTTCAACCAATTCGAAGGATTGGACCGGTATGACCTCATAAATAATTAATTATTATTTTATTATATATGATATATACACATATACATATAATATTATAACTATCCAAAAAAGAAAACATTATAACAAATTACATAAATATTAAAAAAAATTCATATTTATCAATATATATATATATATATATATATATATATATATATAAATAAAACATAAAAACTTATTAAAATCAAAACAACTAAATTAATTTTGATATATATATATATATTCAGTTACATTAAATCATTTCCAAGAAAGCATGGTAAATTTTAAGCAATAGATATCTACGAGTTGAAGTGCGTTATAAAAAAACTAAAATCTTGTAGGTATCTTAAATCTTAAATAAATATCTATTGTTAAGAATATGTTAATTCCCGAATTGTCCCCAATAAGACTCAAACTCGTAACCTATTTGTTCATCGATACAAATACTTATCACAAAGCAATTTGTTCGACTTTTATACTTTTGGAAATTCACTCATTTGTTTTTTTTTTTTTTTAAAATACCAATTAAGCAAATTGGTGGTCTGATCTCACTATCAAGATCGATACCGCCAATTAATCGATCGATATTTCTGACCTTGTACTAGTCCGATCACCACCAATTTTAAGATTAGTTCGGATTGGATCTTCACTGATCACCGATCGAACCAATCTGACGGATTGGTTCGGTTCGAATTTGAAAACATTGGTTATTAACCCCTTACGAATATTTGGGGCAATTTTTCCGACCAAAAGGAATCATGCACTTTTCACGTGTATCGCTACATTCCTTGACGTTTGTAATTTCTATCGCTATACCTCCTAACTTTCTTAATGTGTGTCCTACACCCTAATGTGTTTCTATTGTTCTGATAAAAATATCCCGTAAAAGTAACACGTTTTGTTCATATATCTTATTAACTTTTAGGGATAATTACAAACTCATCTTGAAATTTGGCGAAAATATAAATTTTTCTTTGAGATTTGAGAAATTACGAACACTTCCTTGAGGTTTACATTCTTTCTCACAAAGTATCCCAACTGTTAATAATGGTGTTAACTTTTGTTGACATCAACAATATTATTTTTAAAATTTTCAATCATACCCTTGGGGCTATATTGTAATAATATTGAAAGTGTAATGATATATTTGTAATAATGATTAAATTTTGTATTTTCAATTTGAAAATTTGTAATTTAATTAATATTTATATTTCTTCTATAAATATAAATTGGAATAAATATTTCATGCACATTTATTCCAATAAAGGATGATAAAAAGTTACAAATTCCACTTTATGTTTATATCTTAGTTTTATGCATATTTTTGCACAAGTTTATTTAAACTTTGTTTGTTTATAATAATAATTTTTTTTAATGAAACAGAAAATCATAACAAACACGATAAATTCACATAAATATCCATCAGAATTATTTAAACAAATATTTCGAACGTTGGTGATTTCTAATGCATGTACTTTAAATACGAATAACATTCCAATATAAACATGTATCCCCAAGCTTGGCTTTTTGACGGTTTGTTCTTGGTGTTTGTCCTAGCAGGTTGAACCCTCAGCTTCTTCGACGAGTACTATTCTGTTTCCCCACATCAAACAAATTGAAAGTGATTGGAATCTGACCTCCCATATTCAGACCCATCATTTTTGGTGCCGTCTGTGGGAAACCATTTCTCTTCCCTTCATCTTCGCTAGCTGAACAACAAACACCCCCTTTCCATTGCCTTCACCATGGTTACTACAAGGTCAGGTGCAGCAGGAGGCGGCGATGAGCTCCCCCTCCCAGATTACTGGAGGCGCACCACCAGGGGGAGGAGCTCCCCTTACGGCGGAGCCAACCGCTCCTCCGTCAGGAACCACCACTGGGCAGTTCCCGGCAATAGTGGCTGTTGGAAAAACGTAATCAGAAAGCAGCGGAAATTTAAAAAATTTTCAACAAAAGGATCGAAACTCGCAATCAAGAATCCAAATTCGTAAGGTAAAGAAACTTACTTTTCAATAATCTTTCTTGAAGCGTTTCAAGCCACCCAAGAACGCTTTTCTCGCGGCTTGATCCCCTCTCCTTGGTAAAGCTCGAATCTTTAAAAACTTCTAACTTGAAGCTCTCCAGAGATAGTCCACCAACTTGACTACAATCTAACTAGTAAGGATGCTAGTTCTCTAGTTAGTGTTTAAACTTAACCTAGGGTTTATGTGATCTTGGAGAAAGGCTGGTGTTAAACACATGAACCAAGAAGAATCGATCAATCCCTAAGGGGAGCTCGAGCTCCCCTATATATAGCATGAGAGGGGCGGCCGAACCTAGTCCTTTTAGACTAAGGATTTGGTCCCTCTCTCTTATTACTTGATTATCAAGTAATTCCAAACCTTGATTTTGAATTCTAATTCAAATCAACGTTTAAGAGAGCTAAAATATCCAAATCCCTTTTGGATAATATTATACTTTATTTATTTATTAATAAATAACTTATTTATCTAATTAATTAATTCATAATTAATTAAATAGATTAATTTCTCCAAAACAAGACATTCATTTTAATTCAAAAATTAAACCCAAGTCTATTAAATAATTAACACATTAATTATTTAATACATAAATAACATACACGTGTGACACACGTGTCCCTAAGGACACGTGCCAATCACGTGAACAACACGTGTGGAACCCTCTTGGTATGATCAACTCGTTTAATCATTTTAAAGCCTTAACTCATGCAACTAAGTTGTTGTGTGTGATCCTCTAGGTTCTCAATTCAATTAGTAGTGACCCTAATTAATTAATTCACTAATTAATTAATCAGTCCACAGACTAAACAACCATAGTCTAGGAACAGGAGTTTAACCCCTAGCTGAATTGGAATGTCTCGATTCGACAGAACCTTTAAGTCATTGATTCATGTGAGATACAATCCTCCTACTTACTATCTCTCAACCAAGATCTAGGGTAAGGGAATAATCAGAACCCTAATAATCTGGTCTTAAAGCTAAGTGCATTTCATATCCATTTGATCTCAATCCAAGAAACCCTTTTCTTGATGTCTTGATCTATTGCCTTGGCCAAGGACTCCATATGGCATATGAATGACTTACACAATAAGAGATCACCTTGCAAATGCAAGTGTAGGTCCTTTCTTGATTCTCATTCACTTTCATGAATCACTTGCGCAGCCCCAACATAAGCCTTGAATCAGTTGTCTAAGGCGACACCCTTTAAAGCTTATACCTAAGACTACAGAGTTAACTCATAAAGTGACATGGAACCTCAAGTCTAAGGATTAATTAATCACATCAATGACTCGCGAGATATTTCCTAATCTGGAAGTTTCCATTTCCTGAAATAGAAACTTCCTTTCCTATTTAGGAATCTTCTCACACGGGGCACCTCAGTGAACTTACTTATGAAAGTAAAGACCCTCATGTATCACGCACGTATCAACTATACACTTTGCACCTCCATGAAACAAGGTGGTCCTTCTTAAGGGCGTGATCCCACAAGCAAGCCTTAAAGGAGTCAGGTTGACACTCCCACTGTCTGTAGGACTCATCAGCTTGGGGTATTTTACTAATCATGACTTATGTGATATACGGCTCATTTCATGAACCATTTCACCTAAATGGTAGAGTCCTAAAGTCATCAGGATTAGGGGAGTTCTCATACATGCACAGCTAAAGTAAACGCATACCAAACAAGAGCATATAAAGAAGTGTTACCTCAATTTGTTATTTTATTCAAAGATTGTCTGTGATTACAATAAGGAAAAGTACGAAGCGGATATACAATCGGCTTTCTAGGGCACTATTCCTAACAATCTCCCACTTGCCCGTCAAAGCCATTCTAAAGCTACTCTAAGTCCCATCTTCTGAAGATGACCTTCGAAAGCTTGTCGACTAAGGGGTTTAGTAAGTGGATCTGCCACGTTCCCTGTTGCTGCGACCCTCTCAATTTGCACATCTCCCCTTTTGATAATATCACGGATTAGGTGATACTTCCTCATAATGTGCTTGGTCCGTTGGTGAGATCTTGGTTCTCTTGTTTGAGCAACTGCCCCAGTGTTGTCACAAAATACAGTAATGGGGTCTTTCATGCTAGGAACAACATTCAATTCTTGAATGAAGTTTCTAATCTAAACACCTTCCTTAGCTGCATCATTTGCAGCTAAGTATTCGGCCTCAGTGGTCGAATCTGCAGTGGTCGTTTGCTTGGAACTCTTCTAACTCACTGCTCCGTCGTTTAGGCAGAAAATGTATCCTGACATTGACTTAAAATCATCTAAGTCAGATGCAAAGCTTGCATCGCAGTATCCTTCGACAGTAAGATCTTTCTGACCACTGTAAACTAAGAATAAATCTTTAGTACTTTTCAAGTACTTAAGAATATTCTTCACGGCAGCCCAGTGACCATCTCCAGGGTTAGATTGGAAACGACTTGTTACACTAAGTGCATAAGCCACATCCGGTCAAGTACATAACATTGCATACATAATGCTACCTATTGCTGATGCATAAGGTGCATGAGTCATTCTTTCCTTCTCAAGGTTAGTCTTAGGACATATCTTCTTAGAAAGACATGTTCCTACACTCATAGGAAGGTTCTTAACCTTTTCTAACTCCATATTGAATCCCTTCAATACTTTGTCAATGTACATCGACTGTGATAGTCCTATCAACCTTCTAGATCTATCTCGATAGATTTTAATTCCAAGGATGTAGGACGCATCACCAAGATCTTTCATCTCGAATTGGTTCGATAACCATAACTTAGTTACTTTCATGTCATCCTTTGAATTCCCAATAAGTAGGATGCCATCAACATAAATTACTAAGAATTGCACTGAGGTCTCCAATTCCTTTCTATACACACATGATTCATTTAAGATCTGAATGAAGCCAAACGCTTTAACTGATTCATCAAATCGAAAGTTCCAATTCCTAGAAGCCTGTTTTAGTCCATAGATTGACCTTTGGAATTTGCAAACCTTTTGCTCACTCCCACTTAATGTGAAACATATGGGTTGCTCCATATAAATATCTTTATCAATGTCACCGTTGAGAAAGGCAGTTTTCATATCCATTTGCCGTATCTCATAGTCATAATATGCAGCAATGGCAAGCATGATCCGAATAGACTTTTGCATTGCAACTGGTGAAAAAGTTTCATCAAAGTCTACGCTGGGTCTTTGAGTGAATCCTTTTGCAACCAGTCTTGCTTTGTAGGCTGGAATGCTTCCATCAACTCCAAGCTTTCTCTTAAAGATCCATTTGCAACCTATGGGTTTGACCCCATCAGGCAAATCTACCAAGGTCCAAACTTGGTTGGAGTTCATGGAATCCATTTCGGATTTCATGGCTTCTATCCACTATTCAGAGTCAGAATTTGAAAGTGCCTCCTCATATGTTAAAGGATCATTATCCTTTTAAGAGATCTCATGGAAGAATCCATACCATCTCTCCGGCTGTCTAGGAGTGCTTCAGAACGCCTTAGAGGAGGATTTACGTGTATATCGAGATTCATGATTGGTTGTGGTTGATCAGAAGGGGATGTTTCTTCAGTGGGTGGCTTGGGGTCACTTTGTACTTCCTCTAATTCTATGATCTTGCCTTTCTTTTCTTTAAGGAATGGTTCCTCAAGAAAAGTAGCATTTCTGAAAACAAACACCTTTTGCTCTGATTGATCACAGACGTAGTATCCTATGGATTCCTTAGGATAACCTACAAAGTAGCATAAGTTAGAATGAGATTTTAACTTATCTCCCACTGTCCTCTTGACGTAAGCAGGAAAACCCCAAATTCTTAAATAAGAATAACTAGGGATTTTACCATGCCACATTTCATAGGGCATTTTAGGGACTGACTTAGAGGGAACTAGATTCAAAATCTTTGCTGCACTTTCTAGGGCATAACCCCAGAAAGAAGGTGGTAAGTCAGTGAAACTCATCATGGAACGAACCATATCGAGTAGAGTTCGATTCTTTCTCTCAGAAACTCCATTGAGTTGAGGAGTTCCCGGAGGAGTCCACTGAGAGATAATCCCATTATCTTTGAGATGATTAAGGAATTCTTCAGTAAGATGCTTGCCTCCTCGATCAGATCGAAGTGCTTTGATCTTGTGACCAGTTTGGTTCTTAACCTCCTTTTGAAATTCTAGGAATTTCTCAAAAGCTTTAGATTTAACCATACCGACTAAAGTCATCGGTAAAGGTTATGAAATACTGATGACCGTTTCTTGCGCTTACACTAAGCGGTCCACAAATATCAGAATGGATCATATCCAAGACCTTAGTGGCACGTTCCATAGTTCCTTTAAAAGGAACTTTGGACATCTTTCCTTTGAGACAGGACTCGCAAGAAGTTAACTCTTTGAGATCATTTTCAGAGAATGATCATAAAGTGTTTGTCTTGCTAATTCTGTTCTTGGAAATGTGTCCTAATCTAGCGTTCCATAAGGGAACTGAAACTTTGTCATCTCTCTTACGTTTAGTTTCTCATTGTATATTCATAATATTGATATTTTGAGTTAGATAAAGTCCATTACTTAGAGTACCGATGTGAACGGAAGAGTTGCTCTGTTTGATAAAATATTTACCATTCTTAATATAAGTTTCATAACCTTCACAATCTAAAATTGGAACTGAAATTATATTACGAATAATGTTCGGTACATAAAGGACTTTGTTTAAAACTAACTCAAAACTACCTAAATCTAATCTAATTGTGCCTAAAGCTCAAGCTTCAACTTTTGAGCCATCGCCGATCTTCAAGACACATTCTCCTTCTCTGAGTTGTTGAACTTTATTTAGCATCTGTACATCATTACAGATATGAGCTCCACAACTGGTATCAAGTACCCAAGAACTAGAATTAATAGAAAGATTTACTTCAACGAGAAACATACCTTTCTTTAGAGTAGCCTTGTACTCTGGGCAGTTTCTCCTCCAATGTCCCGCTTTGCCACAATGGAAGCAAACATCCTCTTTCTGATCACGCTTCTTCTTTTGGGCCTTCCCCTTCGAAATGCCACCAGCAGGCCTAAGAGGTTTCTTCTTCATCTTTTGAGCTTTCTTGCCCTTACCTTTAGAAGGCCCGAAAGGGGAAGATAGAGCATTCACCATCAGAACCTTATTGTCCTTCTTGATCGTGCTTTCAGCAGTAACAAGCCGACTAATCAACTCAGCTACAGTAGCACCAGCATGATTCATATTGAAGTTAAGGACAAATGGGTTGAATGATGGTGGGAGCGAGGCTAGCAACAAGTCCACTGAAAGCTCATCTTTCAGTGGCATGTCCACAGAAGCGAGTTTCTCAGTAAGGGCGAGAAACTTGAGTCTATATTCATGGACACTTGAACCTTCCCTCATTCTCAGATGGAAAATTCCTTTGAAGTGTTATACCTTGTAACACATTCATGAGGGCGGTAAAGTTGCTCTAAGTGGTCGTAAATCTCCCAAGCAAATTCCATGGCCTCATGTTGCCTTTGCAAGTCCGGAGACATGTTAGCCAACATAAGGCAACGGGCTTGGAGATTATCATCCTTCCACTTCTGGATCGCGTCCCGCTCGGCCTAAGTGGGAGAGTCCCCTTCGGGACTAGGCTCCCCAATTCGAAGAGAACATAAGTTCTCTTCTCAGAATCTAAAATGATTTTCAGATTCCTAAGCCAATCAGAATAGTTGGGACCAGTCAACTTGTTTGACTCGAGGATCGATACAAGAGGGTTTTTGGTTGCCATTTCAAAACACGTAGAGAATCACAGAATCTACGGCCTAAATGGTAAAACAGAGAACTAGTGAGCATGCTAAATTATAACGATATACAAAAGATAAGGTCTTTAATCTAATGTAGCTCCCACTGTTTTTCAAAGATCTATAATTCCTAAAGATCTAAGAGGAACACGTTTCCCAATGGGTACTAAGATCCTAAGCATTTTACCTCGAACCCACGACTCGCGGACATTCTAAGTAAAACCTTAGGTAGGTACAACTTACCAAATCTAACACCTTTAGAACTCTTAGTAATTGTTTTTGCATCACCTATCTTTCAATATGGACCCACGACTCGTGCGACATCCATATTTACTTAGGCATTAAGCTAGACCCATCAATCATAAGATCATGATCAAAACTTAGTTCGAACGACTCACGACTCGCGGACATCGCCCTTGCCAAAATTGACCATGAAATATTGATCATTTAAAATGATTAATTAGGTAACTAAGAACTAATAAGCTCCACTAGCTATCCCACGACTCGCGGACAATAACTAGCTTCACTTACTAAACTTAAAACCTATTGATGGAATGCTAGGAATTTAATTCAAAACTTGCATCTCGAATTAAACACCTATTATTCGAAATGAGCTTAATATTTAATGGGAATTTTCGAATCAACCGGAGAGTTATCCGATTCGACCTCACCAACATATATGTTATCCAATTTTATTAGTCTTGATTAATGCAAGTACAAATTAAATGCATTTCAAACAAGCACATAAACAGATAACATGTCCTAGCATGATACTAACATGGGATGATCATGGGTCTATCCTGTCTTATACGTGAAAACTGGGAGCCACTCCACTATCACAATTCTAACATACATGGCACATAAATAGTTTATATCTCATAAGGGAAAACAGTAACAAAATACGAGCCCTATCTCTATTACATTTTCAATTGAGATTCCCCTCCCTAACATTTTGAGGGGTCTTCACTTATGACCTCCTTGTTACTTGAATGTGGTCCATCTTACTCCATGGGTGCATTATCTCTAAAATGAAAATAAAAACCTCACCACCTATTCTACTCTCCAAAAAAAATGAAAAAGTACTGAAAAGTAATAAGGCTCAATCTTCATATTGGCCTTAGACAAATGTACGGGGCATACCCCGGCCTCAATACAGTAATATGGAAAGCCACATAATAAATCACATAACAGTATGCACATAAGTGAGGCTCCAACCTCAATTGAAAAACGCAACTATAGGGCTCCAACCTCAAATGTAAACCATCCATGTACATAAATGTAAAGCATACAAAGTCTAAACCCATGATCACCTAGCATGCAAAAATTGCAACAATTTAAAACACGACTTAGATGCAATTCTTGTTCAAGAGCCTTTTCTATAAAACCCGAAAAACAATAAACTAATAAAATTCCATTAATTTTTGAAAATTAATGATTTTTATTCTTTCAATATTTTCAGAAAATAAAGTCTGTAATTTTCCAAAATTTAAATCACTTTAATTTCTCAAAATCCCAATTTAAACAATTATTTCAAAAATAACTTTTAATTTAAATAAAATAAAAATTTTCAGAAAAATTAAATCGGGATTGGATTGGACTAAACACGAAAATCAAGATCGCAAAATGAACGGCCCGGAATGCCCGGACTGTCCACCCGCACGCCCGGAATGCCCGGACAGTCCAGCAACACGCGCGACCGGTAGCAGAAGGTTGCTAGTGCACGCGTGCATCGCGCGCAGCAGCAGGCGGGCGTGTTGGGCTAGGCTCCTGCGCGGTTACGGGAGGCGAGAAGGCGCGCCTAGGCACGGGCGAGCAGTAGCGGCGGGCAGTCCCGCGCGGTTGCTGGACTGCTGGGCGGACGGGCCGCGGGCCTAGGCGTGCTACGCCTTAACACGTCTAGGCTCATGTTCTCGTAACGCGATCTTGTGTTTCGTCCTTTTAGTTCAAAAACCAACAACAATCCAAAATTTAAAACACGATTTAAATATATTTGATCCAAATAATTTCAATCAAATTTTCTAAAATGTTTTCAGAAACATTTAGGAAAAATACAGTTTCGTAATTCAGGCTTTTTAAAAGAACTCAAGAATACTCAATTCGCATTTAAGCCTAAGAATTTCTACCAAATTCAGTTAAGTGGAGACGAATCAGAAACACGATTAACGAGGTGGCTCTGATACCACTTGTTGGAAAAACGGAATCAGAAAGCAGCGAAAATTTAAAAATTTTCCAACAAAAGGATCGAAACTTGCAATCATGAATCCAAATTCGTAAGGTAAAGAAACTTACTCTTCAATAATCTTTCTTGAAGCATTTCAAGCCACGCAAGAACGCTCTTCTCGCTGCTTGTTCCCCTCTCCTTGGTAAAGCTCGAATCTATAAAAACTTCTAACTTGAAGCTCTCTAGAGATAGTTTACCAACTTGACTACAATCTAACTAGTAAGGATGCTAGTTCTCTAGTTAGTGTTTAGACTTAACCTAGGGTTTATGTGATCTTGGAGAAAGGCTGGTGTTCAACACATGAACCAAGAAGAATCGATTAATCCAAGCTCCCCTATATATAGCATGAGAGGGGCGGCCGAACCTAGTCCTTTTGTACTAAGGATTTGGTCCCTCTCTCTTATTACTTGATCATCAAGTAATTCCAAACCTTGATTTTGAATTCTAATTCAAATCAACTTTTAAGAGAGATAAATATCCAAAACCCTTTTGGATAATATTATACTTTATTTATTTATTAATAGATAATTTATTTATCTAATTAATTAATTCATAATTAATTAAATAGATTAATTTCTCCAAAATAAGACTTTCATTTTAATTCAAAAATTAAACCCAAGTCTATTAAATAATTAACACATTAATTATTTAATACATAAATAACATACACGTGTGACACACGTGTCCCTAAGGACACGTGCCAATCACGTGAACCACACATGTGGAACCCTCTTGGTATGATCAACTCGTTTAATCATTTTAAAGCCTTAACTCATGCAACCAAGTTGTTGTGTGTGACCCTCTAGGTTCTCAATTCAATTAGTAGTGACCCTAATTAATTAATTCACTAATTAATTAATCAGTCCACAGACTAAACGACCATAGTCTAGCAACAGGCGTTTAACCCCTAGCTGAATTGGAATGTCTCGATTCGACAGAACCTTTAAGTCATTAATTCAAGTGAGATACAATCCTCCTACTTACTATCTCTCAACCAAGATCTAGGGTAAGGGAATAATCAGAACCCTAATAATCTGGTCTTAAAGCTAAGTGCATTTCATATCTATTTGATCTCAATCCAAGAAACCCTTTTCTTGATGTCTTGATCTATTGCCTTGGCCAAGGACTCCATATGGCACATGAATGACTTACACAATAAGAGATCACCTTGCAAATGCAAGTGTAGGTCCTTTCTTGATTCTCATTCACTTTCATGAATCACTTGTGTAGCCCCAGCATAAGCCTTAATCAGTTGTCTAAGGCGACACCCTTTAAAGCTTATACCTAAGACTACAGAGTTAACTCATAAAGTGACATGGAACCTCAAGTCTAAGGAATAATTAATCACATCAATGACTCGCGAGATATTTCCTGATCTGGAAGTTTCCATTTCCTGAAATAGAAACTTCCTTTCCCATTTAGGAATCTTCTCACACGGGGCACCTCAGTGAACTTACTTATGGAAGTAAGCACCCTCATGTATCACGCACGTATCAA
This sequence comes from Lantana camara, assembly GCA_037501455.1. Lineage (NCBI taxonomy): Eukaryota > Viridiplantae > Streptophyta > Magnoliopsida > Lamiales > Verbenaceae > Lantana > Lantana camara. The sequence continues at coordinate 17,829,504 of CM074855.1, read as the reverse complement.
CTATACACTTTGCACCTCCATGAAACAAGGTGGTCCTTCTTAAGGGCGTGATCCCACAAGCAAGCCTTAAAGGAGTCAGGTTGACACTCCCACTGTCTGTAGGACTCATCAGCTTGGAGTATTTTACTAATCATGACTTATGTGATATACGGCTCGTTTCATGAACCATTTCACCTAAATGGTAGAGTTCTAAAGTCATCAGGATTAGGGGAGTTCTCATATATGCACAGCTAAAGTAAACGCATACCAAACAAGAGCATATAAAGAAGTGTTACCTCAATTTGTTATTTTATTCAAAGATTGTTTGTGAGTACAATAAGGAAAAGTACGAAGCGGATATACAATCGGTTTTCTAGGGCACTATTCCCAATAGTGGCGGGGGGATCTGGGCTCCCTGCCCCACAAAACATTCCCTCCAGTCAACCAGTTCACCCCGGAGGGTATCCGCTCATGATGCCTCCACCGGGGTACACCATGGCTCCATCCCCCATGCTCTCCATGGTACAACCTTACCACGCCGGCCGGATCTAGATTCCTATTGTTATCCCAAAGGAGATTGAAGGAGTGGAGCTACCCTCAATGATACCCCAGCAACTGCAAGCCATCTATACTCAGTGTCAAGTCCAAGCCGCTCAAAATGTTTGGCAAAACTTCACTGCCACCTACTTCCCCTCAGGGACGGCCCTCAGATTGCCCCTCCTATAGGAGGATGATAGGTCCATCCTCTAATGGCGGCTCAGACCGTTCTACAAGCTCGACTGCCACCTCTACCTTCCAGAGAGAAAGAAGTCCCCGTTAGGGGAGGAGGGGAACGCCCATAGGCTGACAAAGGCAAAGGGCCTGTGGAAAGGATTGAAATCGATAATGAGGCTAATTCTCAAGCCTCAAAACGAGGCTCTCATGTCTCCATACGAGGGAGCAAGGCCCAGGGGAAAGATCCTAACCTTCTCGCTACTGTGCAAGACCAGCTGCAGGGGTTGCAGGATATAGTGGGACAACTTTCTCATGCGCGGTCCCAAATCCCCCACGCTGGGGAGGAGAGGACCAATGCCAGAGATGCTCGTCGCTATGCCCTCCAGCAACATGTCCCTTGGAACAATAAGCAAGAGAAAAACTACGAGAATTACGACTACCACCCCCTGGCAAGGGGCTCTCCCCTCGTAGAAGAAGTATTAATGGCCCAGGCAGGAATGGGCAAGGTCCCCACTTCCATCAATCGATATGATGGAACCACAGATCCAACGGAGCATTTAGATTATTTTCTTCATCTAATGCACCTATACGAGCATTCGAGCCACTACTGGGCCAAACTGTTTGTTACTTCCCTCTCCGAAATGGTGCAGGAATGGTATAAGAGTCTGCCGCCACGCTCGATCAGGGGGGTACGAAGATCTTGTCCACGCTTTCTTGAATCATTTCAACTCTTTGAAGGCTCCTGTCACCGCGCCCACGGCTCTGCATAACTTGGTCCAGGAAAGGCACGAATCCCTCGATCAGGGGGGTACGAAGATCTTGTCCACGCTTTCTTGAATCATTTCAACTCTTTGAAGGCTCCTGTCACCGCGCCCACGGCTCTGCATAACTTGGTCCAGGAAAGGCACGAATCCCTCAGATCCTTTTTTGCCCGCTTCAACAAAGAGATACTTTTGTTAGAGAGACCCTTAACGGATTTCTTAATCCCAGTACTCTTTAAAGCCATGGACCATAAGCAATACGTGAGCAAGAATTTTGCAGACGCTATAGTGGAAAGGAGGCCTGGGTCACTCATGGCCATATGAGAGATTGCCGAGCCATTCTTTGCACTCGAGGATATGTATGGGACCAACACGCCAAGACACCCTCGTCCTTTGAAGAACGAGAGAGGGCGTGAGGATTCACGAAAAAACCGTCGGAGGTCTCCACCTCCTCCTCGAAGGCTCGAGCGCGTCCTCCTCAATCGGCCCAACTCCGAAGTTTATTCCCTCTCCGATAAGAAACTCTTCAAAAGGCCTCAGAAAATGAAAAAAATAGAGGCCTCAAAATGCTCGGGGAAATATTGTGCTTTTTATAAACAGAAAGACCATGACACTGATGAGTACCGCCAACTCAAAAGCGAGATTCAAAGGCTCATCATTGGAGGCCACTTAAAGGAGTTTGTCAAAGTTTTAGAACGCTACGACGAGCGCTACAATGAACGGAAAAGGGAGAGAAGTAGAAGTCCGTCGCGCTCAAGAAGTCCCCGAGGGCGGGGTTTCCCGGAGAGTACTTCCCGAGGCAAGCAGAAGGTGTGTGAACAGGCCAATGCTCCTTTCACGGTTATCCACATGATCGCGGGAGGCTCATCAGGAGGAGATTCCAATGCCTCCTGCCGCCGATACGTCAGGAGTTATGATCGATGCCCCTCAATGACCAAGCAGGTCTACGCTATCAAAGAAGCAAGCACCTGTCATTCCGAGGAGAATGAGGTAGTAGGATTCAGCAATAGGGATTTAGCGCATATTGTAACGCCCCATGGGGACAATGAAACCTCTGACTGCCCCATGGTGGTTAGCTTGGATGTCCATAACCATGTTGTAAAGAGGGTTTTGGTTGATAGTGGAAGGTTTGTTAATATTTTGCAGTACACAACATTTCAGAAAATGAATATTACCAATACTCCCCTCGAGCCCCTCAAAACAACCCTCATTGGCTTTGGGGGCTCTGAGGTTGTCCCTCACGGACAAATTCGCTTGGCCACCTCATTCGGTCGTGCCTCACAGCGAAAGACGCTTAGGTTGCCTACATAGTGGTCGAAATTGAGATCCCTTATAACATCATAATAGGGCGGCCAACCCTTATTGATTTTAATGTGATTATTTCGACTTACCATCAAAAGGTCAAGTTCCCCACCCCCCGAGGGGGTTGGCGAGGTCCTTTGCAACGTTCAAGAGGCTTGGGAATGCTACATGTTATCCCTCAAAAAGCCCAAATCGGAGAAGACGTTCCAGATTAGATCCACCAAAAAGTCAGTGGACTTTCCCAACTTAGATGAAGATGGCCCCGTGTGGAAAAAAACCAAAATGAATAAGAAGAAACACAAAAAGAAAGATCCCAGCACCAAAAGTCATCCCGAGGGTAACCCACCCGGAGCGGTCTGGGAATCCTCCTCGGAAGAAGAAACTCACAAGGGTGATGATATGGCTGTTGATAACCGTTTGATAGGAAAGAAAAAAGCGCTCGAATTTTCTGACCATAGAGTTGGAACTTGGGAATAAGGATAAAACCACTCAGATTGGGTCTAATCTCTCAGGGCCCTCGCAGATCATGATGATCGACTTCTTGAGGGAAAACATTGACATTTTTGCCTGAAAGACATCAGATCTAACCGGGATTGACCCAAGTGTCATAGTCCATAGGCTCAACATGGACCCCACCTTCAAACCAATAAAGCAAAAGAAGAGGGATGTACACGGATTTCGGAAGAAGGTTATTGAGGAGGAAGTGAACAAGCTCCTCGAAGCCCAATATATCGAGCCCATATTGTACCCAGAATGGCTTTGCAATGTGGTGCTAGTACCCAAGAGTACCAACAAATGGCGCATGTGCAACGATTTCACGGATCTTAACAAAGCTTGCCCCAAGGATCCCTACCCTTTACCTCAGATTGATCAATTGGTGGATTCGACCAGTGGTTACGAGCTCATGAGCATGATGGATGCCTTCCAAGGGTAATATCAAATCTTCATGGCACCAGAGGATCGTCCCAAAACCTCGTTCGTGGTGCACCTAGGATTCTGTTGCTTCTTGGCCATACCTTTCGGGCTCAAGAATGCGGGAGCCACATACCAGTGCCTTGTTAATCGAATGTTTGAGAAGAAAATTGACGGATCTATGGAAGTGTAAGTGGATGATATGATAGTCAAAAGCGAGCATCAAGCCTCGCATTTGGAGGATCTCAAGTGCACGATTGGCACTTGCGCAAATACGGTATGAAACTGAACCCCTCTAAGTGTATATTTGGGGTACGAGGAGGAATGTTCTTAGACTATATGGTGAGCCAAGGTGGAATTGAGGGCAATCCAGAAAAGATCAAAGCCATCCTGGATATTCCTTTCCTTCGTAATGTCCGTGAAGTACAAGTGTTAGTGGGAAAGATCATCTCTTTGAGTAGATTCATATCCCGCTCAGCAGACAGAAATCTCCCGTTCTTCAAAATTCAACGCAACGCTCAGAATTTCTCTTGGACCGAGGAGTGTGAAAAGGCGTTACAAGATATGAAAGCTTACCTCTCGAGCGCACCTCTCTTGACAAAACCAACGGAAGGTGAAAACTTGTTCATATACCTCTCTGTTTCTGCAGAGTCCACGAGCGCGGTATTGGTGGCTATACGTGAGGGTAAACATTTGTCGGTTTATTATTTGAGAAAAACGTTGTAAGGAACTGAAAAGAGATATCTGGAAATTGAAAAGTTCACATTTACCCTCATTAACGCATCACGGAGGTTGAGGCCTTATTTTCAAGCGCACTCAATCACTGTCCTTACTGATCAGCCGATAAGGCAGGTTTTGTCTAAACCGGACTTCTTTGGAAGACTAATAAAATAGGCTATTGAATTGAGCCAGTTTGATGTTAAATTCGAGCCAAGAACAGCCATACAAACGCAGGCGGTCGCGGACTTATTCGTTGAACGCGTTGGTTTAGAGCCCGCCGTTCTTGAGAGCAACGATTTGTGGGTTCTGCACACAGATGGTTCCTCGACCTCTTAGGGGGGGAGGAGCAGGGGTAACCCTCAGGGATCCCAACAGAGTTGAAATAGACTTCGTAATCAGGTTGGATTTCCAAGTCACAAACAACGAAGCAGAGTACGAGGCTCTCATTCAAGGGTTGAAAATCACTTTTCAAAACGGAGCTTCCAGGATCACAACTTATGTTGATTCACAACTGATTGTAAGTCAAATTGAAGGAACTTATGATGCTCGAGAAACCACTATGGTGCAGTACTTAGGGAAAGCAAAGGAGATAATCAGAAAATTCAAAGAGTTTCACTTACTTCAAGTCCCACGAGCGGAGAATGGGCATACAGACAAATTCGCTTTTGCCCTCGAAGGATCCTGTGAACATCCCATCACATTCCTGAGAACGGAGGAACCATTGATACAAGGAAAAGATTCTACCCGAGCGGTGGCCATGATTGATCCCACCGAGCCCTGTTGGCTCGATGACATCATTAGGTTTCTTAAGGATAGTATTTGTCTTACTGACAAAGTGGAGGCACAGAAAATCTAGAACAAGGCCCTTCATTTTTCCTTGGATTCCGAGGGAAGGCTTTTCAAGAAGTCCTTTCAAGGCCCACCTATGAGATGTTTAAGGCCTTCACAAGCCAAAGAGACCTTTGAACATATCCACGGTGGAAGATGCGAAAATCACTCTGGAGGGCGTATCCTTGCCAAGAAAATACTGAGAAGCGGATTCTATTGCCTCTCGGTCCTCCAAGATTCTATTGAATTCTCCAAGAAATGTCACAAGTTCCAATTTCACTCTAATGTTCCCCAATTGCCAGCTGCTCAAATGATCCCTATAGACATCTCATGGCCCTTTGATCAGTGGGGTATTAATATCGTAGGCCCCCTGCCAATGGCGGTCGGATAGAAAAAATTTGTCATCCTAGCCGTGGATTACTTCACTAAATGGGCCGAGGCCGAGGCCGTTGCAAAAATCACCTTCAGGGTGGTAAGGGACTTCATATGGAAGAACATCATTTGCAGATACGGCATTCTGAGGGTACTCATTTTAGACAATAGGTCCCAATTCATAGCAGTAGACACCCGAGAGTGGTTCTCGGAATTAGGCATTGAGCAATGCTTCACTTTCGTGGGTCACCCCCAAGCTAACGGTCAAGCTGAAGTCACCAACAGGATCATTTTGCAACACTTGAAAACTATGCTTGAGAGCAAGAAGGGTGAATGGGCCGAGGAGTTACAAAAGGCTTTATGGGCTTACCGCACCACACCACGAGTGGCCACTAGTGAAACCCCTTACTCACTTGTCTATGGCTCAAAAGCAATGATACCTACGAAAATTACACAGGATTCTGCTCGAGTGGCATATTTCGAGCCGGGAGTTAACGAGGAAAATAGAGCATTTCAATTGGATCTTTTGGAGGAAAGAAGAGCCAAAGCCTGGGCACGTATTCATGAATACAAAGCGTCCGTCGCTCGACAGTATAACAAGCGTGTCAAAGAAAGAACATTCCCGATAGGAGACTTAATCTTCAAGAAGGTAAAAGTTTCCAAGTACGTGGGTAAGCTGGATCCCAATTGGGAAGGTCCGTTCAAAGTTATACAAGTAAGGGCTAACAATACCTACACGCTTGAGACACTCCAGGGCGAGCGTCTCCCGCGTCCGTGGAATGCATGTAACCTTCGACGGTTTTATGTTTAAATCTTGAAAACTTTGTAAAAACCAACTTCTGGGATCTATGTACTCTTCGTTTACAAGCGCTATTTAATGGAATGGTTTTGCTTCAAAGAATGTCTTTTATACTCTTGATTATGGCAAGTGATTCCCTCTGGAGACTTAGGCAATAGCCACTCAGGTCCAAGGCACCAAAATCCCATCTAGAGATCCACCCTCTTTCGAAAATTGGATGAACGTCGAAAACAATCCTGAGGCGAGGAACGAGTCCAACCAGGCCCCACTCCTGGTTCATGCTCGGGGAAGCCTCCCAGCCAATGCATACACAGGGACGCTAGTGGCCACCTCCTGTCACTCTTGAATGAACCCCTCGTGTCCAGACACATGGGTGGAAAACTTTTAGACAAGTTTTCCCAAGTCTTGAGCAGGGCACCCTCAAAGTGTAGCCCTCTCCTCTACCAAGCCTTGATAGATTTCTTAGTGACCAGGGGTCCCTCATAAAAGATCCCCTCGTACACAAGCACCTGGGGGGGGGACTTTTAGGCAAGTTTTCACAGAATCCGGACCAAGGCACCCTCGAAGTGACCCTCATCGCTGGAACCCCTCGTGTTCAAGCACTTGGGTGGAAAACTTTTAGACAAGTTTCCAGTCCTAACCAGGATGCCTTCGAAGCGTGCCCCTCGTGTCCGTAAAACTTGGTAAAATTCTTAAGTGACCAAGGGTCCTCTTGGAGACACCCCTTGCATCCAACGCTCGTACAGAAAGAAGAACAAACAGGTTTGCACAAGCCTTGACCAGGGCGCCCTCAAAGCGATCCCTCGCGTATGCAAAGGCTTGGCGAAATCTTCAAATTGACCAGGGACCCTCATAGAAACTATCCCCCGCGTCTTACATTTGTATGCAAACTTGTAGAAGAGTTTTTACAAGTCTTAACCAGAATGCCCTCAAAATGGGACCCTCGCGTTGTCAAAAGACTTAGCATAAATTTGCAGGTTTTGTATCATATTTACTTAGTTTTTTTTACTCAGTTCTTATTCAGAAGAAAATGATAGAACTAGCACACAAGTAAAATGCATGAAAGATAAAACTTTGCAATGAACTGGAAATTTCTCATTCATAAAGAGCTGACGCTCGACATTACAAAACAAAGGCACTTTGGCCCCTAGAATTCATTCAGAATAGCAGGAAAAAAGTTACAAGTCAAAAGAAGGTAACATTCAAGCAAGGGGATCAACCTAGGCATTTGAAGCAGGCTATCCTCTAAATTGACCATCTCATTTTGGGCTTGGGGAAGTGGCTCTGGGGTTTGAGAAGTTTGAGCATTGGGATAAGGAGCATTCACAAGAGCAGCAGGCCCGGCCATAGGAGCAGGAGCGTTTTCACTAGTTGGCGCTTGAGGCACGTGTTCAGGAGGACCCACAGGGGCAAGTGTAGCATCGTTAGTCCCCCTCAGTTGTTAGTTTAGTGCGAGACCCTTCCTCAGATTGGTGAGCAGCCATAAATTCATCTTGTAGGAGTTCAACCAAGTAGTTATACTCTGACTCGTTCAAGTTGGCCTCAGGGTCTTCTCCGCCCTCCTCGGGCACCAAACAGCGCTCATCAAATCTCAGTCCCATGTCCGGGGGCCCTCTCGAAGGAGCCTCTGCTAAACCCAGGTGGATCATCTGCTCAATGGCCAAATTGAAGGCATTCTGAGCCTCATCATAACAATGCAAGGAGGCGGTAAAGACAAAGGCTTTGGAATGACAGAACTTGATAATGGCCTCCTTGTTAGCCCTCTCAAGGCGCTTGGGGAGCGACTGCTGGAACTCCTCCTCGCAAGCCTTCTTGGTGGCATCGGTGTACTCCTTTTTGGCCTCGTTGAACTTGCGAATCCACTCATTTATCTCCGTCATCAGCTTCTTATAGTTCTCCGAAAGGGTGGCCGCCTCCAATCGATGTTTCCTTTGAGACTCCTCAGACTTCTTGAAATCCTCCTTCAGCTTTTTATGTTCAGTCTCGAGGGATAGAAACTTGGCCCTCTCCACATCTAACTCCTCTTGGATTTGAGCGGGGTCTTTTGAGTGCGCCATCTTCTTGTACTTAGCCTTATGCTCGGAGTATACGATCAAGCGGCGCTGAAGGTTCCTGACCCTTGGGAGAACTTGCTACAAAATTCCCAACACTTAGCATTTTTCAGAAGTAAAAAGGAAACACTTGAAAGAAGAAGAGAAGGATGAAGGATCTTACAGAGATAACCGCGTGCGCAAGATCTTGAGCCACTTACTCCGCCCTCTGGGCGTATAACTTCCTATGGTCCTTAGAGAATTGGACTCTCTCATAGAGCCCGTAGGTGATGTTCTGAGCGAATTCGTGATTGCTCAGCAAAGTGGGACCTTCCCATGGGGCACGACCAAAATGCTTGTCCCCAATGCGCTCAAAGTTCCATAGTTGTTCCTCTTCAGAGGAGGAAGTGTCTCCGTCACCACGGTCACCCTCGACCACATTCTTGCCTTTACCAACTATCGGGATGGCATCGGGCATTCTTTTTCTCTTTTTTGAGGTTGAGCATGGCCCTCTTGGGGCTCTCTTATCACAACGCCCGTGTGTGGTCTCTGTTGGTTATCCCGTGGGTTGGCCAGCGGTCTCCGTGGGGCTCCATTTGCTGGCCTTGTCACGAGGCGAGTTTTTGGTACTTGAAACCAGAAAGACGAGGGTCAAATCTTCCTTACAGAGATCCCCAAAGTACAAGAATGAAGTTAGAGATCCTATCTAAAGTTAGTTCCCTAAGAATCTAACCGTCTCTCTCCAAACTTCGTGCGGGTGGATTTCTGACCATTTCAGGGTTATTCATGAGCCCACAGAGGAATAGAACTACCTCATCGTCTATCAATTCCTTGGTTTTTATGAGCCACCGTGTGCTCCTTAGAGCTGCCGCTAGTTCTTGGGCCCAGGATATGGGGAACGAGGGATCTAAGTGTGATCTCACCAGAGGCCTATCTCCATGATCTACCCACTCTCAAGGAACATCGAAATCCTCGCCCTCAGGAGCCCTCACAAAGAAGAACTTCTCTTTCCAATCCATCCCATACGATGTCGAGGGTGCATCTATCAGTCTCAAATTGGATTTGGCTTGAAGATAATAAAAACCCGCCTGAGGAGACGAGCGTGGGGAACGGACCACTTAGAAAAGGCTGTTAAAATTATGAATGGAAGGCTCAATCCCCGTACACCTCATCAGAATCACAAAAGAAGTTATGAGGGCTATCCCATTGGGTACTATTTGAGAAGGGCTCAGGTTTAGAAGGTTCAGGATACTGGCCATAGGAACTGAAATGGGGAACCTTAACCCCCCAAATGTCACTACATCTCTATAAATAGCCATTTGTCGGGGAGGGGAATGGTTAGCCCTCTCATGCGGATCTGGGATTCTGTGCGTGTAGCCCTCGTCCCAATACCTTAGAGCCCTAATTGAAACCAGATCCCCTAGGGTTAGGGTACTAGGAGTCTCATCTGGTGTTCTCTCAGTCGCTTGCATTCCCTCGCCCTCGCCCTCGGTGGATTTCTTTGATTTCTTTATCTTCTTTCTGCGCTTAGCAGGATGGTCATCCGAGTGTCCATCACCCTTATCTTCAAGAATAGGGGCAGAAATAGCCACAATCACCGTATGGCGGTGGGGATGTGTGGCACTCTCCGTCAACGGCAACGTCTCCGCCTCCTTCACCAGATCCATATCCTCAAAGAGGTGTTCAACACCTCCGGGATCTCTCTCCCCCATAGTAGACACCATAGTATCTAAATCCTCATCCACAGTTTCATGATGAGGAGTATGATCATGTGGGGAGGAGTTTTGGCTTGCATTATCCTCCAGTTCACGGACAAGTTCCTCAACGTGTTGATTAGACATGATTCTTTAAAGGTAAGGAAGATATGAAGATTATGGGGGGCAAATGAAGTTTCAGGATGGTTGATCCTAACGATACTAGGGTTAGCAAGTCAGAAAGTCAGAAGGATCAAGAGATTACCTAAAGTTTTCGAAGAACTTGAAAGTGGGGAGAAATTCTCTTAAGGTTGCCTTGGAAGTTTTTGCATCAAATTACCCTAAAAGTTGCTCACGTGAAGAAGAAGAAGAAGATGTTGATTCTGAATCCCCTATTTATAGGGAAGAGAATCATTGCGGTTTTAGGATATTAAATTCAAAGTGCAATCATTTCCCGCCTAGGTAACCGTCCATTTTTGGGAACCGTCACCCGTATCCTGAGGTTCATGCGCCGTTTCCTGAAAAGTCGCACCCACTCGCCCATCAGCATTTAATGTGGGACTCTTCAAGCGGTCTATTGAAAGGACTTCATTTAATTTATGTCAGAAGAAGATTTTGCAATACGCAAGCTCTCTACACGAGCATCACCCTCGACATTTGAGAAAATTTAAAATTCTATAGCCCTTATTACTAAGGACTATAGAATTGGGGGGTAAAATGATGGGACCAAATCACGCAGGGCTCACTTTTGGACACGTGGCACCACCAGCATTAGACGCGTGGCCTCTTGATCCCCAAGCAAGCCGTCCCCGAGCGGCACTTGCCCTTGCTGGCCAGAAGGTAGGAACAAAGATCGCGCTCGATCCACGTACAGACACGTGGCCTCCCCCTCGCTAGACAAGTGGCCCTTATAACCGCTCCCCGACGAGCGTCCTTCCTACTTCCAAGCATGTCCCAATTCCCCAAGGAATTGTTTCTCAAGCGCTTATTCCCCTCGGACGAGCCTACGCATGTAGGAGAACAGAGGGTCGAAACTCCCCTCATTGCACAGCCTTAGCCCGGGTCCACCCTTGGATCTGCAAGCCCTTCAGGCTCATGGTAAACACGAGCATGCACCCAGCCCTAGTTACCAACCTAAAATGGCTCTCTGACACGCAGTACACATCCGCGCACCTGCCACTGTTGCCCGTTACCAACTTTTCACCAGTTTTTACAGGAGATTTCTCCTAGGTTTCTCCTCATTATGCCACGTGTTAGGGAAACACTAGGGCAGGTCCACAATGTGCAAATTACCAAGGGGTCCCTGACCCTCAACTATAAATGAGAGGCTTCATCCCTTCCACTATAAGCAATTCCTCCATTACTGAAACTCGGCAATTACTTTGTTTCATCTCTTTCATATCATCATCTGACTTGAGCATCAGAGAGGCAAAATGGGCATCACCCCCAGTTCCTCTAGCTTGGCTTTTTGACTATTTGTTCTTGGTGTTTGTCCTAGCAGTTTGAACCCTCAGCTTCTCCGGCGAGTACTATTCTATTTTCTCGCATCAAACAAATTGAAAGTGATTGGAATCTGACCTCCCATATTCAGATCCATCATGTATCCATAAACTTTAGGAATGAAATTAGTTCATTATTAAAACGTCAAAATATCATTAAGTAACATTCTTTGCTAAACCAAAAAAAAAAAAGAATAAGAAAATACTAGGTAAACACATTATTCAAGTATTTACATCAAACCCCTCAATAATTTTAATACTTACATTAACTTCATTGCTTTTAATTTGGACTTTTATTACATATACCCCCTGGGTTTTAGGATCTGAAGGGTAAAATAGTAAAATCATAAATTATGTTAAATTTAATGAAGGAGATAACGAGCCAGGTGAGAGTTTGTAATTTTTCGAAACTTAGGGGATATGTAACGCCCCGACTTTTCGGCCGTACAGGTATGACGTCACGAGTGGGTTTAGACCGAGTGTTATGTGATTTGATTATGCTTTAATTCCTAAGTGAGTGTTTAATTAATAATTTCGTGAACTAATTGTTATTATGTGACCAATATGATTTAAATGATTATGTTCTTTAATCTCGTTTTTAATATGGTTACTTACAATTAATGTTTTATGTTGAATATGTACGTATTTGAACTTATATACACTTTGAATTTAACCCCAATTGCTATCCTACCAAACCTTGGGACCCTAATTGAATTACTTAAATTCTCTAAGGACCAAAGTGAAATTTTCCCTCTATCTTTCCCTTTATTACACGGTGTAACCCCTCTCTTTCTCCCCATTCTTCTTCTTTCATTTTCTCCTAACAAACAAGGGTTCCCAACTTCCCCTATTCTCCCTTTTTGATCGGCCCATCAACCGAGCAAGGAGACAAGAGAAATTCTTCAAGTTTTGGTCCAATAATTCAAGCTCCAACCATTTCTTCCTCTTCTCCTCCCTCTTATCCAAGGTGTATGTGTATATATATATATATATATATATATATATATATATGAATATGTTGGGTGATAACTTGGGTTATATAATTCTTGCTTAATAATTTGAATCTTGGCGTGTATATGCATGAATATATGATAATCTATGAATTCTACGTTTGATTGTTTGAATTCTTGGAGCAAGAGTATGTGTATGTATATATGTGTATATATATGTGTAAATTTAGATATAAAAATGGTGGATCGGTTTCTTGTGCATTTCATGCCATTTTGCTAGGCTATTATGATAGAGCATGTATGTGTGAGTTTATACCTTGAATTTGATTACATTTGGTTGAGATTTGAAGTGGTTTTTGCCCCCTCCTTTCTCCCCTTCGAACAACCCCTATTCTGCTATGTTTTTCTTGCCCAGAGTGGCTACCCGGGCGGGTGGTTTTTGTTCTAAAAAGTACACGGGCGGGTACTTTAGTGCAGGAGGGTTTCTGCACGCTTTTTCCCCAGCCGGGTACTCTCTCATAAGACCTTCTATTGACTTGATTTTTGAACCCATGGAAACCTCTTGAAGTTTAGAACATTCTCCAATTGGAATCACTTTAATATATTTTATCATTTGTGAGTTATGATCGTTTGAAAATTGTGTCGCCACTTCGCCGGACACTGCACTCACCCAAATTCGGACCCTCGCCATTTCCACATCGTTTGAACCACGACTTGGGCTATATATCATTTGAAAGGTCTATGTGTCTAGTTTCATTCCTAATAAACAAAACTCCATTCCAAATTCTAGAACATAAGATATGTTCAATTCTTTACAGCTCGTGAATTCCCGAAAACTATCAGCTCTCACTAAAAGCTTGCCCAATCCGTTTTATTGCTTTCCCTCCACTTCCTCGAACTCCATATGTGGTTTGAATGAATTGTATGCTTGCTTAATTGATTGTATGTGATATATCTTGATATGATTATGAATTTTATGTTATGAATTCAATGTATAAACGTGAAATGCCAACATGAACGTTTATGTTCTACTTTTATACATGCATGAATGGTTTGTTTCGCTTAAATTGTTTTGTATGTTGTGTATAGCTTCCTCCATGACTTATATATTTTGTTAATATGTTATGTTATGTATTAACTTGTATATTATGAAATCATAATGTGATTTTGTTAAACATTTTGTGAATTATGGTCTAATATGCCTTAAATGTTCTCTAGCTTGTATGTATGAATTGTTCCTCCGTTCATGGGCCTCATATGATAACTTCTCGCTTTATTTATAACTCGTATACATTGTAAACATGTTATAGTATGAGTTATGATTATTATTTTAAGGTTATGGCTTAATTTGGCACAAAATATGAAAGATATGGAACATATGAACTTCAAACCTTCATGTATTGATTGAAATTGAATGAATTACTTGATTATATGACCTCATAACATGATTCATGTTTTTATGTAACTCATATCATGTACATAACATGCCGTGCGTCTATGTGGTTTCATATTAAGTCAATTCTCACGGGTACACATTATTCCTTCTCTTGTACAGTTCGTTCCCAGGGAGGAGACTTCCGTATTGAATAGGCACCCGTACTACTCATGTCTCTTGTCTCGTGGTATTCCAGGTGAGGGTGTTTTCGTTCTAGTTACGTATTGAACCCTACAACCTTATGTGACAAGTTTTGACCAAAAACCTAATGTATATCTATATATTGTTTCCAAATGGAGTCATCGAGTAAATCTTTTCTCAAGGATTATGAAATGTATTTATTATGTTATAAATGTATTATGTTTCTCAAGAATTGAATGTTTTGGCGAGAGCATGTATTGAACACTGGCCCAAGGGCTTAGTGTATGTGGCTATCTGGGGAGGCATCGGGCCGACGGTGATCCCGTGCATTAGTCCCACATTGATTACAGCGAAACAGACCTTGTCAGGAGTTTTGAGGAGGAAATGCTAACCGGGCTTTTGAGGGTTCATGAACCTTACTAGCCACCATGCATGAGGTGGCCGGGTCTTGCAAACCCGTCCAACACCCGGAGGAAGAAGGTTGGAACTTATTTTCATGTTAAGGATTATGTTATTATTGTTAGGCACCGTGCGGAAAGGCCGGGACACGGATCGCCCAAACGAGTATGGCTCATGTTACATGACTTGCATGTATTATGATGTATTGCATGATCGTGTATTCAAAATATTAATTATATGTATCGTACACGGTCGAAGATTGGTTGGAGATTATGCACGCTCACTTGCCGAGCCTTAATGTTTATTCATGATTTATGAACTTAATGGAATTAATATGAATTAGTCGTAAAGTCTGAGCATTGCTTGTCCTTTTCTTGCCTTTCTCAGGAACTAGCTTTAAATAAAACTTTGCTCGGGATTTATGACTTGCATGTGCCTGTTTCTATATATATGTATCGCTCCTGCTCACTCAGTCTTCTAGAGCTAGATTCTTGCAGGTTTTGCTAGGTGGAAGTCGAGTCATAGCATTCTTGGTTGAGTCACACTTGTACACTTGAGTCACAATTTACATTGTCAGGATTTAATTGTAATTCTTTTAGGTATTAAGGCCTGTGTGCCAATTATGATTCTTGATTACGGGTTCGGGACATGTTGCATGCCTAGTTGAACCCGTTGTTAGGATGCATGTTGGAACTTAATTATGTTATGAAATGTTTTAAGCTTGGAGCTATTATTGGAATTTATGCATGGTATTGTTGCTTCCGCACTTTGTTTTGGCATTATGATTTATTTGGTACCGGGTTAGCTTCCGCCTAGCTAGGATATCTTTTATTTTGTCTCCCGTTTGCTATGAGTCCGGTTCATGCTTGGATTATTCATTTCAATTGTGGACCAGACTTGTAGTGCGGGGGATGTGGCGCCTATCGTCCCGTGTGCTACAGGATATCTGTAATTTCGCCAAAACTTACGGGACATTTGTAATTATCCCAAACTTTTAACATATTTGATCCTAATTTACACATTTGATCCTATGTTAGTTAACATATTATCATCTGATTTTTACACTCTTCGTTCTGTAAAAAAGATTTAAAAGAGTTGTGGTGTGTTTATAGGACCAAATATGTTAAAATTATAGAACAAAATGTATTAATATACGATCAAATATATAAATTCGGTCTAAATTTGTTAAATATTAATAAGATATACAACCAAATATATTACTGGAATACTTATAGGGTCAAAGTTGATTTTTGACCATACTTGTAAGATTAAAATTGTAATTTTGTCTAATTTTTTTATGAGATTGGATTTTCTCTATACCTATAAACAGCTAGAGCACAGAGTTTTTCATACAATTAACTTAATTAAATATTCATTAACTTTTTTATCCGTTTCCCCTAATTAGATTTTTTTTTGGCAAAACAAGTCCCTTGTTTTGCACAACTGAAAAATAGCATCGATTCTTTTCAACGTTAAATTTTCAGTATTGTGTAATAATAGTACCCGGTTACCGTCACCATGTGCCAAACGCTTAATTTTCTAATTGAATCAGGGCAATTGGAATTCCAAAATTACAATTTTTTTTAAATTAAAGGAAAAAATTTCAACCGCTATATTTACTGTGACAAAAAAAGGTATCTACAAACTCTACTCCATAAGTAGAAGTTAAAAGAAAAATGAAAGCTGTAAAAAATTGTAATAGTAAAAACAATGAGTGTTTCGAAAAAAAAAAAAGTGATAAATATTAAACTAATCAGTTGAGTGTTCGCAAATAAAAGTTAATAATCACTTTTAACTTTACAAAATTACAAATTACCCTTAAACTTTTAAACATTTTTGGATATTATAATATGATTTAAGTGTTAGATTAATATAAAAATTATATAAGTTATTATAATTCTGTATAAGATTATTTATGAATTAATCAAATATAAAATTATTCTATATATACCTTTATTTATAAATTTATAAAAATTAAGAAAAGAGAAAAGATTTATCTCCAAATGCATATTTTTTTAACTATAAGACTTTTTGAGATTACAAAACTCTGATTGGAGGAGAGAAAAAAAAGATATAAGAGTAGAGAAAGAAAAGATCTAATGAACATATAAATCTTAGAGTTGTATTTGTATGTAAAAGGTTAATTTAGGAATATTAATGTTTTAATAAGAATATTATTGTCAAAACAAAATTTTAAATAAATCCAAAAAACCATATAATCTATGAGCAGAATCTAAAAGCAAGTTCTGCTTTTGGATTCTAGACTTATTTCTGCTTAAATTAAGCAGAAACTGGTTTTCCAAACACTACAGAATGACTGAAAATGGGTACTTATTTCATAATTACTTATTTTTAGAGTTTGCAAATAATCCCAAAATATCAACGCGGATATAGTTGCTGCCCTAGTTTTTGCAATTTTCTTTATTATTATTATTATTTTTGGTCAGATGCAATTTTCTTTATGTAGCTATATATATACTCAATTCCAGGACTTCCCAAAGGCATACTGGCCTTCTTGCAAAGTAGTAAAAACCATGGAAACAGTCTTCTCTTACGTTCTCTCTCTCCTACTTGTTCCTCTCTCCCTCTATCTTATTTCGTTTATCCGTAAAAATGGCTCTAACGCCACAGAAAACCTCCCTCCAGGATCAAAGGGTTGGCCATTGTTGGGAGAAGCCATACATTTTGCCTTTCATGGTCCTCAGAAGTTTTTCAAGACAAGGATGGAGAAACACTCAAACAAGGTGTTCCAAAGCTCGTTGCTTGGACAAGATATAGCAGTATTTTGTGGTGCAGAAGGCAACAGGTTCCTCTTCAAGAATGAGAACAAACTCGTCTCCTTCTGGTTGCCACCATCAGTGAAGAAGGCCTTCGGTTTCCCTGAATTAATGGAAAAGAGCCTAAGTGAAGTACAGACCCCCATATATGGGATCAGACACGATCTTTTCAAAATAGGTGTCTTAAAAGAGTTTGTACCGGTGATGGATGCTCTAGCTCGTAAGCATTTTGATAATCACTGGTTGAACTCTGAAAAAATGGTGAAGGTTTATCCCATGGTGAGGAAGTACACCTTCGACGTCGCTTGTAAATTGCTTATGAATGTGGAAGATCCAGAGCAAATAAAGAAGTTGTCAGATCCCTTCAATCTGATCGTTGATGGTACGCTCTCATTGCCTATAAATTTTCCGGGTACAACTTACTGGCGTGGTCTCAAAGGAAGCAAAAAGGTGCGCGAGGAGCTTATGAGGATTATCAAGGAGAGGAGGAAGGATTTGAACTTAAAGCGGCAGAACAATGAGATGATCGATGGTACGGATGTGATCACCAAGATGCTGCTTGAAGGTGGCGAGTTTTGTGGTGATTTGGAGATTTGTTTCAACCTTCTTGGCTTGCTGATGGCAGGCTATGAAACTACAAGCTCTATTACCTCTGCTATCATGAATCACCTTGCACAACTTCCCCACATTTATGATGAGGTCTTCAAAGGTAAAGAGTACTGCCATAGTTTCCATATTTGTAGTAATAAGTGCAATATATTTGTCGGTATCCAAGTTAGATCTAGGCTACAACTTTCCCTGATAACCACCTCAAATTACAAGTAATTTGTGTATGTATGCCTTGTACAGAACAAATGGAGATAGCAAAGTCGAAGGGTCCTAATGAGCTCTTGAAATGGGACGACATAAAAAATATGAAGTATTCGTGGAACGTTGCACGTGAGTCAATGAGATTAGCAGCGCCTGCACAGGGAGGATTCAAAGAAGCTACAACAGAATTCACTTATGCTGGTTTTACTATTCCCAAAGGAACGAAGGTAACACACACATATATAGATTAAATAGGGCATTTACCCTCTTTAAGATTTCATAAATTTTAATAAATTAATCCCTCCGACTTAAATAATATATGTCCTTGAGCTAGCAGAAAAATATGTAAGACTACTATAAAATGGGCTCTAGCTAACCGTGCATTCTATTTTAAAAGATTTAGTCAATATTATATAAGTTTATTTTGACAAATATACTAATAAATATTAATGTATATTTCATTAAATAAGATAAACACTATCATTATCCGGCAAAGAGCAAGCTTTTTACTATTTCACTAAATGTATAGAACTTTTAAAATGAATATTTTTGAAAGTCTACACGTTTATATAAATTTGAGACAAAATTGTAAAAATTGTCCTGTAACTTAGGTGTTTTCGAACTACAATCCTTTTCGATATCACGTTTTTAATTTTATCTTGTAATTTAAGAAAATTTAAAATATTCATCCGATTTCGACCCGAAATTAATTAAAAAATTTCCAAGTGTTGAAAATTCGGGCCTAATTTGAGGATATTTTGGCTGACTGGGCTAAATTATGAGTAGATGGATGCCTTGTGAATTTATGACGTAGCTTTTTATTTTGAAAAAAAATTACTTTTTTTTTTAACACACGCACACCCAAGCGGGGATTCGAACCCAGGACATTGCCTTGGAAAATGAACTCATTAACCACTTGGACCATCTCTACCTTGTCGGCTAAATATATTAATATGTAATATACATGATAATATATAAATATATGATATATTTTATTATTATTTATTAGTGTATAATATACATTATTTATTTATAAAATTTAAAAAATATATACATATATAAAATATATATAAATATCATATACATATTATTTATAGAATATTTTTATTTGTCATGTGTGTATATATATATTTTTCACTTTTTTTTTTAATTTCTACATGACAGCCTACTAATCTTTAATTGATCCAATCAGCAAAAAAATCTTCAATTTTGGCCCGAAATCGTGTAATGTCAGAAAAAAATTGAAAATTTTTCAAATTTGGGTTAAAATCGGACTAAAATTACAAAAAAATTTAAATTACAGAATAAAATTAAAAACTTAATATAAAAAAAGACCGAAGTTCAAAAAGATGTAACTTACTAGATGATTTTTATAATTTTACCTATATTTCACGGACAACTATTTTTCAAACCAGAAAATTTAATTAATTTCTAAATTCATCTAACCTCGGGAAAGTCAAGTCAAGGAAAACGTACGTAGAAGCAAGGATGGTGCATCACCTATTTCTCGTTCTTGCTCGGGAGCCAAAACGAACACGCCTGCTACCTACTGCACTGGACCTGTGACCAGGCATTCTACCTTTGTCGAATTGGAACCAAGCATTGCGCTCGAACAGTTGAGCGGCTGGAAAGAAAGACGACCTCACCTTCTCGTAAATGGTGTCAGTGAGAGCAATTTGAGTATCCCCGTTGGCCTTCTTTTGTAGATAGAATATTCAATGAGTGGAAAGAAGCACCCAACCTAATAAAATAAAGGGAAATAGTATATGTTTGCTTAACTCTCAACATGCTCTTATTGCAGACATATTGGACCGTTTATACATCACACATGAATCCCGAGTACTTTCCGGAGCCGGAAAAGTTTGATCCGTCTAGGTTCGAGGGACGGGGACCCGCTCCATACACATTTATACCCTTTGGAGGAGGGGAAATGACATGTGCTGGAATTGATTATGCTAGGGCACAAATCTTGGTCTTCATGCACAATGTTGTAACGAGGTTCAAACTTGAGAAGGCAATCCCAAATGAGAAAATTCTCATTAAAGCTGCTATCCCTACCCCGGCTTATGGGCTTCCGGTCCACCTCCATCCTCATGACAAATGAAAATGTGTTCCTACATGGTTATATAAATAAACCAATGACTTGATATTTCATGATTATGTTTCTCTTGTCTCTTTTGCCAATAAAAAATGTACTAAATTTCTACTATTTGTTTGTTTTTCTTAAATTGAGGCTTGCCAAGGGCCTTCGTAAAAATATGTGCCGATTATGATATTGTGGGAACGTAACTAGATAAATTCTTCCACTGATCATCTCATCCCGAACAAAATGACTATAGACTTCTATGTGTTTGATATGATATGTTCATGAAATATGGGATTTTGGGAAATATACAAAGTCGCTTGACTATTATTAGAAACAGAGATTGAAAAGAGATTGGGGAATTTCATATTCTTCATTATTCAAAACTGAATATCAGCAGTACAAAAAGAGTTTATATACAAGCCATACACCAATAATTATAAGCCACGTGTCTAAAAAAAAACTTTGGTGCCTAACAACTTGCTTAACTGTATTGCAGAGGAATTAAGCTAAACTGTCAGCTAAGGATCTGAAGGTTCTGGAATATTAAAAGAGCCTCCCCTCAAGGTGGATGAAAAATATTCTTGACAGCCAACTTGTTCATCAATAATTGTAAGTGAGACGGAGGGAGCACTTTGGTAAATATATCAGCTAGTTGATGCAAGGAACGTACTGGTAATAGCTTTAGGAATCCAGTTGACACTTTGTCCCTATGAAAATGGCAATCAACTTCAATGTGCTTTGTTCGCTCATGGAACAAAGGATTTTCGTCCAAATGAACTGTTGCTAGGTTATCACAAAACATAATCACTGGATCTTTAAGATCTACTTGTAACTCTGTAAGTAATTGTGATACCCAAACTAATTCGCTTGTGGCAACAGCCAAAGCTCTGTACTCGGCTTCAGTAGACGATCTTGAAACAACCGTTTGTTTCTTTGATTTCCAGGATATTAAAGCAGAGCCCAGAAATACACAAAAACCAGAAGTAGATCTTCTTGTATCAGGACAAGAAAATTCCCTATCCAGAAGTACCCTTCAAATATCTCAGTACATGATGCACAGCGTCAAGATGGATAGTACGAGGCTTGGACACATATTAGCTTAGTTTATTGACCGCAAAGCAAATGTCTGGTCTTGTTAAAGTAAGATAAAGCAGCTTTCCAACCAGCTTTATGTAAGTGGTTATATCCTCAAGAACCTCACTATCAATTGGGTTAAGTTTTGAATTGGGATCCATGTGTGTGTTAATTTGTTTTGCTCTAAGAAATCCGGCTTTCTCTAGCAGCTGCAAAGTATACTTCCATTGACATATCATAATACCATCTTGTGATCTTGCAATTTCTAAGCCAAGGAAGAATTTCAACGTTCCAAGATCTTTAAGCTTAAATTATAGGAGCAAGAATTCTTTAAGAGCAGTAATTGCAGAGGGATTTGAGCCAGTGATGATGATATCATCAATATATACCAAGAGAGCAATAAAGTCTTGATCACATACCATGGTGAAAAGTGAATAATCCACCTTTGATTGTGTGAATCCATACTTGATAAGAGATGCAGAAAACTTAGCATACCATTGCCTAGATGCCTGCCTCAAGTTATATATTGATTTATTCAACTTACAAACTAGTGGTCCAGTGGTGGCATGAGCAGAGGCAGGGACTTCATATCCCATAGGCAAATCCATATAAACTTCTTCAAATAAATCACCGTCTAAGAAGGCGTTGTTAACATCTAACTGAGCAAGATCCCACTGCTTTGCACTTGCTAGAGCTAAAAGGGCTTTGACAGTAGCAAGCTTAGCAACTAGAGAATATGTATCCATGAAATCAATTCCCTCAAGCTGACTAAATCCCTTATCCACTAATCTAGCTTTATACCATTCTAAAGTGCCATCAGATTTAAACTTGGTTCTATAAACCCATTTGCAACCTATGGAGTGATGACCTGCTGGCAAAGAAACCACTGACCATGTATTATTCATCTCCATGGCTTTGAGTTCTTCTTGCATAGCCTGATGCCATTCAGGAATGATAACAGCTTGTTGATAATTTTGAGGCTCAAGATGTGTTGTAACATGTAAACAAAACCGTCTATATTCAGGAGACAACTTATCATAAGATAGATAAGAAGAAATGGAGTAAATACTTCGTGTCACTGGTGGAGATGTACCCTGTAGCAAGTTGCAATGGTAGTCCTGAAGGTAAGATGGTTGTCTGATTTGTCTGGATGATTGTCTGCAGATAATTGGAGAAGTGGTATCCGGATTGGAAGGCTAAGATGCTGCATCTAATTGTTGAGATGAAGATGGCAAACATTCACTTGAATCCATTGATCTGGAAACCACTGGTAAAGGCAGAGGAACTTCCAAAAACGCAGATAGCTTGTCTGGAGTGAATTGAGCAATGGACTGATGAAATGGAAATGTATCTTCATGAAAGATAATATCACGGGAAAAGAAAGTTTCCTTAGTCTTTAAATCCAGCATCTTATAGCCTTTCACTCTATTAGAGTAACCCAAAAAGACACAGACTCTTGCTCTTGGTGAAAACTTGTGTCTATGTGAAGGTAGAGTAGAAGCATAGGCCAAACATCCAAATGCTCTTAAGAGCTTATAGTCAAAACCGTCCTTGTACAACAATTTAAATGGAGAACTTGATTCAAGATGAATAGAAGGAGTTCGATTGATGAGATAGACAACAGTAAGTACACAGTCTATCCAGTGTGATAAAGGAACTCTTGATTGAAAATATAAAGCTCTAGCTACATTCAAAAGGTGCTGATGTTTCCTCTCAACAACAGAGTTCTGCTGTAGTCTCTCAACACAAGAGAATTGATGGAGAACCCCTTGTTCTTTAAAGAACTCAGTCAATGACAGCTCAGGGGCATTGTCTGAGCGAAAACACTTAATTCTCTTGCCAAACTAAGTGGAAATAATATGAAAGAACTGAGGTATGGTGGCTAGTACCTCTGATTGTGCCCTCAGCAAGAAAATCCGTGTAAATCTAGTGTGTTCATCAACAACTGTGAGGAAATATTTATATGGATTTGTGGGAGATTGATTAAAAGGTCCCCAAATATCAGCATGTATTATATCAAAATCATTGGAAACTCTGTGATGACCCAAAGGAAAAGATAATCATTTTGTTTTGCCAAATGACAAATGTTACAAGGAAGAGAAGTGGATTTTACATCACTACTACAGCAAAATGAACATGTTCTAGTACCCCAAGTTTGAACTGAGACTTTATTAATAGAATGATAGCTATTACAAGATGAATCTGTATGCAGTACATATAGACCATCTTGTATACTAACCCTGCCAATCATCTCCTTGGAGTGTGAATTTTGAAGGACAAAGTGAGTAGACGTAAAACAGGTGCAAAGAGAGGAATGTTGAAGCATGTGGCTAATTGAAATCAGATTAAACCGAAATTGAGGCACAAACAAGACATCATTTAAAGTGAGAAAAGGATGTATATGAATTTTGCCTTTGTAACTGACTTGGAATGTAAAACCATCAGGCAGTATAACTTGAGCATTTGAAATAGATTCAGCATCATCCAATAAGGCCATATCACAGGTAATATTACTACTTGCCCCAGAATCTAATATTCAAATATGGTTTCCAAGAGAAGAAATGGTAGATGCTGATAGAGTAATACCTGTGGCAAGCTGAAGTGGAGCTGAAGAACTTGTCTCAGCATGACGTGGGGAAACCTGTAACTGGGAAAACAACAAGGACAAAAAAGACTTGCATTGTTGCTTAGCTATTATGCTCAAAACATTAGTAGAGTTAGAATCTGTTGAATTAACAGTGATAGCATCATTATTAGTAGTGGAATTAAGATGAGATACTTGATTAACAGAGGATGGTTGATGAATTGAAGGAGAACGAGGTTTAGAGTTGTTGAAGTAACCCGAAGGATAGCCATGAAGCTTATAACATCGGTCCACTGTATGATTATCCCAGTGGCAGTGGGAACACTCAATTCTCCCCTTTCCTCTGCCAAATCCAGTACCACGGCCAGCATGACACGAATATGATTTGATTGCATTAGAATGCTACGGGGAAGTTTTAGCGGATGAATTGCGCACTGAAAACGCCATAGGCGCTGAAACAGAGGATGAAGAAGCAACACCGAGACCATGTTGGCGCTCTTCCTGAGTGGCAACAAACACCTTACTAATCGATGGTAAAGGATCAAGCATAAGAATATGGCTCCGAATCTGCGCATAAGAATCATTTAGCCCCATGAGGAAGGCCATGACATACTCCGAGTGATAGTAAGCACAGAGAGCATGGACACCATTGCAGGTGCAACCCGTGTTGGGAAAACAAAATAGAAACACAGTGAAAATTTAACAAGTTTTCCCAAATGATAGAATCGAATCTTGCAATTCCTATTCCCAAATTCGTAGATATCAAGAAACTCACTTAGATAGTAGGTTTCTTGACACGTTCTAGCCGCCCAAGAACGCTCTTCACGTGGCTTGATCCCCAAAAGCTCCTTCGAATCTTTCAAGACTTTACGATAGTAGCCCTCTAGAGAATTAGTCCACCAATCTCGACCACGATCCGAACAGGGAGGATTCTAGTTCTATATTCGGTGTTTAGCCTCTAGGGTTTAGTGTATAATTTTGGAGAAGGAGAATTTATCTATCAATCTCTAAGGGGTTCGAACCCCTTATATTTATTGCTATGGGGTTTGAACCCCATCTCCTATTAGAGATAGGATTTTGACCCACTAGCTAGTATATTCTTTGCTTGGAGAGAAAGACTCTTACTTTGACCAAAAGTCTCCTTTTGACCAACTTGTCAAGCAAGAATAATATCTAACTCTTTTAGATATATTTTATTTTACTTTATTTATTTTATAATAAATAACTTGAAGCTAATAATTAATTAATTCACAATTAATTATTTATTGGACTTTATTTCTCCAAATTAGAACTTTAATATTAATTCATAATTAAATTAAAGTCCATTAAATAATTAATCAAATTAATTATTTAACTAACACATACACATGGGACACGTGTCACTGGGGACACTTGTCCCACACGTGTGGACCCCACCAATCTCCTATTGGTCCAATCAACTCGTTTAATCGATTTCAAGCTTTAACACACGTGACCGGGTTGTTATGTTTGGCCCTCTAGGTTCTTAATTCAATTAGTAGTGACCCTAATTAATTAATTCCTAATTAATTAATCAGTCTATAGATCAAATGAACGTATTCTAGCAACAGGTGTTTGACCCCTAGCTGAATAAGAATGTCTCGATTCGACAGAACCTTTAAATCATTGACATATGTGAGATACAATCCTCCTACATCCCATCTCTCAATCAAGATTTAGGGCAAGGGAATAATTAGAACCCTAATAATCTCGATCTTAATGTTAAGTGCATTTCATATCCATTTGATCTAAATCCAAGAAACTCATTTCTTGATATCTTGATCCACTACCTTGGCCAAGGACTCCATTATGGCATATGAGTGACTTACACAATTAGAGATCAACTTTCTAATGCAAGTATAGGTCCTTTATTGATTCTCATATATTTTCATGTGCCACTTGTGTAGCCCCAGCATAAGCTTTGAATCAGATGTCTAAGGCGACACCCTTTAAAGCTTACACCTTAGACTACAGAGTTAGCCCATAAAGTATCAATGGAACCTCAAGTCTAAGGATCACATAATCACATCAATGACTCGTGAGATATTTTCTAATCTGGAAGTTTCTATTTCCAGAAATAGAAACTTCCTTTCCCATTTAGGAATCTTCTCACACAGGACACCTCATTGTACTTACTTAGAATGAGTAAGCACCCCCATGTATCACGTACATATCCGCAATACACTTTGCACCCCATGAAACAAGGTGGTCCTTCTTAAGGGTGTGATCACACGAGCAAGCCTCGAACGAGTCAAGTCAACACTCCCACTGTCTTTAGGACTCATCGGCTTGGAGTGATTTCTAATCATGACTTATGTGATATAGGGCTCATCTCATGAACCACTTCACCTAAATGGTTGAGTCCTACAAGTCATATTGAGTAGGGGAGTTCTTATATATGCGTAGTTAAAGTAATCATACAATCAGACAAGAGCATATAAAGAAGTGTTGCCAAAGTTCGTTTATTATTCAAAGATTATCTGTGATTTACAAAAAGAAGTACTAAAGCGGATACACAATCGTCTTTAAGGGTACTATTCCTAACAATCTCCCATTTATGGGATAATCTAAGTCCCATCTTCGCAAGATGACCTTCGAAAGCTTCTTGACTAAGGGGTTTAGTAAGTGGGTCTACCACGTTCTCTGCTGATGCGACCCTCTCAATTTGCACATCACCTCGTTTGATGATATCACGGATTAGCTGATACTTCCTCATAATGTGTTTGGTCCGTTGGTAAGATCTTGGTTCTATTGCTTGAGCAACCTCCCCCCCCCCCCCCAAGTGATGTCACAAAACACAGTAATGGGGTCTTTCATACTAGGAACAACATTTAATTCTTGAATGAAGTTTCTAATCCAAACACCTTCCTTAGCTGCATCATTTACAGCCAAGTATTTGGCCTCAGTGGTCGAATCTGCAGTGGTAGTTTTCTTAGAACTCTTCCAACTCACTGCTCTGCCATTAAGGCAGAAAATGTATCCTGACATTGACTTAAAATCATCTAAGTCAGATGCAAAGCTTGCATCGCAGTATCCTCCATTACTAGATCTTTCTGTCCTCCGTATACTAAGAGCAAATCCTTAGTGTTTCGTAAGTACTTTAGGATATTCTTCATGGCAGTCCAGTGACCTTCTCTAGGGTCTGATTGGAAATGACTCGTCACACTAAATGCATATGCCACATCCGGTCGAGTGCACAGCATTGCATACAGTATGCTACCTATTGTTGAGGCACAAGGCACATGAGTTATTCTTTCCTTCTCAAGGTTTGTCTTAGGACACATCTTCTTAGAAAGACATGTTCCTACACTCATGGGAAGAACTTTGTTCTTCGCATTCTCTATACTGAACTATTTCAGTACTTTGTCTATATACATTGATTGTGATAGTCCTATCAACCTCTTAGATCTATCCCTATAGATCTTTATACCGAGAATGTAGGACGCAACACCAAGATCTTTCATCTCGAATTGGTTCGATAACCAAGACTTGGTAACTTCCATGTCATCCTTCGAATTCCCAATTAGAAGGATGTCATCAACATAAAACACCAAGAATTGCACTGAAGTCTCCAATTCCTTTCTATACATGCAGGATTCATTTGAATTTTGAACGAAGCCAAACGCTTTTACCGCTTCATCAAAACGAATGTTCCAATTCCTAGAAGCCTATTTCAATCCGTAGAGTGATCTTTGGAGCTTGCAAACCTTTTGCTCACTCCCACTGAATGTGCAACCTATGGGGTTGATCCATATAAATATCTTTATCAATGTCTCCATTGAGAAAGACAGTTTTTACATCCATTTGCCATATCTCATAGTCGTAATATGCAGCTATGACAAGCATGATCCGAATGGACTTTTGCATTGTAACCAGTGAGAAGGTTTCATCAAAGTCCACGCAGGGCCTGTGAGTGAAGCCTTTGGCAATGAGCCTTATCTTATAGGCTGCAATGTTTCCATCTACTCCGAGCTTTCTCTTAAAGATCCATTTGCAACCTATGGGTTTTACCCCATCAGGCAAATCAACCAAGGTCCAAACTTGATCGGAGTACATGGAATCCATTTTAGATTTCATGGCTTGTTTCCACTGCTCAGAATCAGAGTCTGACAGTGCCTCCTCATATGTTAAAGGATTGTTATCCTCTTAAGAGATTTCATGGAGAAAACTATACCATCTCTCAGGCTGTCTAGGAGTGTGTTCAGAACGCCTTAGAGGAGGATTTTCATGTGTATCGAGGTTCGTGATTGATTGTGGGATGTCAGAATAGGACGTGTCTTCTGAATGTGGCGTGGGAGTATCTCAAATTTCTTCGAGTTCTGTTATCTTGCCTTTCTTTTCTTCAAGGAACAGTTCCTCAAGAAAAGTTGTATTTATTGAAACAAACATCTTTTGTTCAGTTTGATCATAGAAGTAATATCCTATGGAATCCTTAGAATAGCCAACAAAGTAGCATAAGTTAGAACGAGCTTCTAACTTATCTCCCACTGTCCTCTTCACATAAGCAGGACAACCCCAAATTCTTAAGTAAAAATAACTAAGGATTTTTCCATACCACATTTCATAGGGCGTTTTAGGGACAGACTTGGAAGGAACAAGATTCAGAATCTTGGCGGCACTTTCTAGAGCATAACCCCAAAAAGAAGGTGGTAAGTCAGTGTAACTCATCATGGAACGAACCATATCAAGCAGGGTTCGATTCCTTCTCTCAGAAACTGCATTAAGCTGAGGAGTTCCCGGGCAGTCCACTGAGAGATAATTCCATTATCTCTGAGATGACTAAGGAATTCTTCACTAAGATACTCGCCAACTCGATCAGATCGAAGTGTCTTGATCTTGTGACCAGTTTGGTTCTCAACCTTCTTTTGAAATTCTAAGAATTTCTCAAAAGCCTCAGATTTGTACTTCATTAAGTATACATAACCATAATGACTAAAGTCGTCAGTAAAGGTTATGAAGTACTGATGTTTGTATCGAGTAATTACACTAAGCGGTCCACAAACATCAAAATGGATCAAATCCAAAGTCCTTGTGGCTCGATCCACACTTCCTTTGAAAGGAGTTTTGGATATCTTTTCTTTGAGACAGGATTCGCAGGAAGTTAATCATTTAAGGCCATTTTCAGAGTATGTCCCCAAGGTAGTTAACTTGCTAATTATGTTCTTAGAAACATATCCTAATCTAGCGTGCTACAAAGATGCTGAGACTTCGTCATGCCTCTTACGTTTTGTTTCTCGTTGTATATTCAGAATATTACTGTTTTGAGTTAGATAAAGACCATTGTTTAATGTACCAAGATATATTGAAAAATTATTCTTTTTGAGGAAAAAGTTATCATTCTTAATATTAATTTCATACCCTTCGCAATCAAGTATTGGAACTGAAATTATATTACGAATAATGTCTGGTACATAAAGGACTTTATTTAAAACTAAAACAGAATGACCTAAATCTAATCTAATTGTGCCTAAAGCTTGAGCTTCGACCGTTGAGCCATCCCCAATCTTGAAGACACATTCTCCTCCCTTCAGCTGCCGGACCTCACTTAGCATCTGTACATTATTACAGATATGAGATCCACAACTAGTATCAAGTACCCAAGAGTTAAGAATTAATAGAAAGATTTACTTCAACGAGAAACATACCTTTATTTAGAGTAGTCTTGTACTCCTGGAAGTTTTTCCTCTAATGCCCCGGTTTGCCACAATGGAAGCAAACGTCCTCTTTCTGATCACGTTTCTTCTTTTGGGCTTTTCCCTTCATGATACCTTCATTGGGCCTAAGGGACTTCTTCTTCTTTTGGGCTTTCTTGCCCTTGCCTTTGGAAGGCTTAGAAGAAAATGGAGTATTGACAATCATAACCTTATTGTCCTTCTTGATCGTGCTTTCAGTAGTCACAAGCTGACTAATCAGCTCAGCTATAGTAGCATTTGCATAATTCATGTTGAAGATAAGGACAAAAGGGTTGAATGATGGTGGGAGCGAGGCTAGCTACAAATGCAATGAAAGCTCATCTCTCGGTGGCATATCCATGGAAGCAAGTTTCTCGGTGAGAGCAAGAAACTTGAGTCTATATTCATGGACACTTGCACCTTCCCTCATTCTCAAATGAAATAATTCTTTTGAGGTGTTATACCTTGTAACACGCTCATGAGGGTGGTAAAGTTTCTCTAAGTGGTCGTAAATCTCCCCAGTGAATTCCATGGACTCATGCTGTCTTTGCATATCCAGAGGTATGTTTGCAAGCATGAGACAACGGGCTTGTAGATTATCATCCTTCCACTTCTGGATCGCATCCCGTTCAGCCCGGGTTGGAGCTTCCCCTTCGGGAACGGGCTCCGTCTAGTAGAGAACATAAGTTCTCTTTTCGGAATCTAGAATGATTTTTAGATTCCTAAGCCAATCAGAATAGTTGGGACCAGTCAACTTGTTTGACTCGAGGATCGATACTAGAGGGTTTTTGTTACCATTTCAAAACACGTAGAGAATCATAGAATCTACAACCTAAATGGAAAAACAGATAACCAAGTGAGCATGCTAAATAATAACGATATACATGAGATTAGGTCTTTAATCTATGTAGCTCCCACTGTTTTTAGAAGATCTACAATTCCCTAAGATCTTAGAGGAAACTTGTTTTCCCAATGGGTACTAAGATCCTAAGCACTTTATCTTTGACCCACGACTCGTGGACATTCTTAGCAATATTTTTGCATCTAAATCGATGGAATTCTTAGCAATATTTTTGCATCACCTATCTTTCAATATGGACCCACAACTCCTGCAATATCCATATTTACTTAGGCGTTAAGCTAGACCCATCAATCATAAAATCAAGATCAAAACTTAGTTTGAACGACCCACGACTCGTGGACATCGTCCTCCCTAAAATTGATCTCGAAATATTGATCATTTAAAATGATCAATTAGGAAACTAAGAACTAATAGGTTTCACATAGCCACCCCACAACTCATGGGCAGTAACTAGCTTCCCCTATTAAACTTAAATCCTATTGATAGAATGCTAGGAATTTAATTCAAAGTTTACACCTTGAATTAAACACCTATTTTCGAAATTAGCTTAATATTTTGAGGGAATTTTCAATTTAACCGGAGAGTTATCCTGTTCGACCTCGCCAACATATATGCTATCCAATTTAATTAGTCTTGACTAATGCAAGTACAACTTAAATGCATTTCACACAAGCACATAGCAGATAACATGTCCTAGCATGATACTAGCATGTGTTGATCATGGATTCTACCTATCTTATATTTTATATGTGGGAGCCACTCCCACATAAAACAGTTTAAATCACATAAGGGAATTGGAAATAAAACGATGTCCTATCTATTACAATAATAGTAATCCTCTCTAACATTTTGAGAGGTCTTCACTTGTGGCCTCCATCTTGTTACTTGTTGTGTGGATCCATCTTACTACATGGGTGCATTGTCTCCAAAATGAAAGAAAAAGACCTCACCACCTATCTCTACTCTCAAATTACAATAAAAAGAAAAATACATAAAGTAATAAAGCTCAATCTTCATATTGGCCTTAGACAATTACACGGGGCATACCCCGGCCTAAAAAACAGTAATATGAAAAGCCACATAATAAACACATAACAATACCCACATAAGTAGGGCACCGACACCAATTGAAAAACGCAACTATGGGGCTCCAACCCCAATTTAAACCATTCATGTGCATAAATTAAAATCATTCATAAGACTAAACCCATGATCACCTAACATGCATAAATTTGCAAAATTTTAAATTTAACCAATAAATTAAAATTCTCGGTTTAAGCCCTAATGACTTAAAACAGGACTTCGATGCAATTCTTATTCATGTGACTTTTCTATAAAATCCAAGAAATATTAAATCAATAAAATTCTAATTAATTTCTGAAAATTAATAAGTTTATCTCTTTATTATTTTCCAAAAATAATAAGTGTTAATTTTCCCAAAATTAAATCCTTTTCAACTTCTCAAAAATCCCAATTTAAAATTATTTTCAAAATAAAATTAATTTTAATAAAACTGATTTTAAAAGCGAAAAATCGAATCGGGATTTCATCGGATTGGACACGAAAAAGAGATCGCGAAAACATGGCCCGGAATCCCGCGAACACTGCCCGGCGCGAGCGAGCAGTTGGCTGCAGCTGCTATTGGAAAACACGAAAGAGTTAAGCAGCGAAAGTTTAAAATTTTTCCACAAGTTTAATCATTGTCTTGCAATTTTTGTATTGCAAGAAACTCACTTTAATTGAAGCTTTCTTGTGATGTTATTACCGCCTAACAAACACCCTTCATGCGGAAAGTCCCTCGAATGTCCTTCGATTTAGACCCCAAAGTAGAAGCCCTCCAAAGCGTATCCACACCAGACCTAGAACACGATCAAGCGAGTGAGAATGTTAGTTCAATAGCTTGTGTTAAAGGCTAGGATTTTTTTCTTT
The DNA here is from genome assembly GCA_037501455.1 of Lantana camara. NCBI lineage: Eukaryota > Viridiplantae > Streptophyta > Magnoliopsida > Lamiales > Verbenaceae > Lantana > Lantana camara. The sequence goes on along the minus strand of CM074855.1, from coordinate 17,797,157 downwards.
GAAAACTTTTCGTTTGGATTTCCTCAAAAACTTAACACTTCGTGAGTGTTGGTCTAAAGAATAAGAGAAGCACCCACCCTTATATTTATACAAGGGGGTTCGAAAACCCTAGGGTTCTCCTAACCCTAGTGGGCTTTGTTTTCTTGCTCACTAATTAACTAATTAATTATTTAATTTAATTGGAGAAAATAAGTTCCTAACTTGTTCTCCAAGTCTTACAATAATAACCTTCTCTCTCCTACAATAGGAAATTAGACTTTTCAACTTTCCCAAAGTTAAAAGTCAATATTCAATAAAACAATTAATTCCCAATTAATTATTTATTGGGTTAAGTTTATTTGAGAATAGTCTTAACAATTAATTCAATAATTAATTAAAAGACTAAAATTAATTAATTACATTTAATTAATTAATTCTAGAAAAGAATTCACGTATGAAACAAACACACGCCTAAAGTCACGTGGCAGCCACGGTGGCTTGTGTGACACGTGGCAGTCACGTGTCTTTGACACGTAGCAATGCCAACGTGTTTTGCTCCATTTCGATCAACTATTTTGATCCTTCTTTAATCATATTAACATCCTACCATAACCCTCGTGTCCTGGCATTTGTGTGTGACCCTTTAGGTTCATTATTCGATTAGTAGTGACAACAATTAATTAATTCCCTAATTAATTAATCACCTCACATATCACACTACCGTAATCTAGCAATGGGTATGTCACCCCTAGCCGAATAACAAAATGAATCGAAGAACCTTTCAGTCAATAACATACAATGAAATACGATCCTTCTACAACTCCATCTCTCAATCAAGAACTAAGGCATGGGAATATTCTTAGAGCCTAAATATTCTTAATCTTTAAAGTTAAGTTCGTTTCATATCCATTTAGACCTCAATCCAAGAAAACCCCATTTTCTTGATGTCTTTATCTTTTATCCACCTTGGCCAAGGGTTTAACTTTAATGGACTACGAACAACTCAATCAGTAAGAGATCATTCTTGTTCTTAACAAGTGTAGGTCCTTTATCGATTCTACTAATTCTACATATGCCACTTGTGTAATCCCAACATAGGTCGTGGTCCAGGTGTCTATATGGCGACATCCTTTTGAGCCTATATCAAAGATTACAGAGTTAGCTCATTGAGACATCACAGAATCTCAAGTCTAAGGATTAATGAATCACGTCATTGACCTGTGAGATATTTCCTAATCTGGAAGTTTCAAACTTCCTTTCCCATTTAGGAATGTTCTTACGCGGGACATTACAGTAATGAAGTTCTTGTAACAATCACCCTTATGTATTATGAACGCATCAACGTATGGACTTATCACTCCATGAAACTGAGTGATCCTTCAAAAGGACATAATCACATAAGCAAGTCTCAGCAGAGTCAAGGTCGACACTCCCACTGTCTGTCGGACTCATTGACTTGGAGAAGTTTCTAATCCTCGCCGATGGAGTTAAGAACTTGTTTCATGTGCCGTTCCCATAACGACAAAGTTCTTAACTACCACATCGGATTAGGGGAGTTCAATACATGCAAAACACAGTCAACCCAAACAGACATAAATAAGCACATAAAGAAGTGATTGCCTATGAACAAAATCATCTCATTTATCATTCAAAGACTGTTTGTCATATTATAAGGAAATAGTAAAGCCAAAAGCTACTTTAAGGGCACTATTCCTAACAATCTCCCACTTTCCCGTGAAAGCCATTCAAGAGCTAATCTAAGACCCATCTTCTGAAGATGTCCTTTGAAAGCCTGTTGACTAAGGGCCTTAGTAAGTGGATCTGCCATGTTCTCTATCGATGTGACCCTTTCAATTTGCACATCTCCTCTCTTGATGATATCACGGATTAAGTGATACTTTCCCAAAATTTGCTTGGTCCTTTGGTGAGATCTTGGTTCTCTTGCTTGAGCAACCGTCCTGGTGTTATCACAAAACACTGTAAAGGGGACTTTAATGCTAGGAACTACACCCAGCTCGTGGATGAAGTTTCTTACCCAAACACCTTCCTTAGCTGCATCGTTTGCAGCTAAGTATTCAGCCTCAGTGTTCGAATCTGCAGTGGTCGCTTGCTTGGAACTTTTCCAACTCACTGCTCCACTGTTTAGGCAGAATATGTATCCTGACATGAATTTAAAGTCATCCATGTCTGATGCAAAGCTTGCATCACAGTATCCTCTAATGATAAAATCTGGCTGGCCTCCGTAAACCAAGAACAAATCCTTAGTTCTTTGCAAGTATTTAAGGATACAGATTGGAACCGGCTAGTCACACTAATTTCATAAGCCACATCCGGTCGAGTACATAGCATCGCATACATTATGCTTCCTACAGCTGATGCATAAGGAATTTTGGACATCCTGGAATTATCACGTTCAGTCTTGGGACACAGCTTCTTTGAAAGAACTGTTCCTGGGCCCATTGGATGTTTTCCACGCTTGGATTCTTCCATACTAAACCTCTTTACTACTTTGTCTATGTAAACCGACTATGATAATCCTAACAATCTCCTAGATCTATCCCGATAGATCTTTATCCCTAGAATGTAGGATGCATCACCAAGATCCTTCATCTAAAATTAGTTCGATAACCAAGACTTAGTTACTTTCATGTCATCCTTCGCATTCCCAATGAGAAGGATGTCATCTACATAAAGTATCAAAAATTGAACCGAGGTTTCCAATTCTTTCTTGTACACGCAGGACTCATTCGGATTTTGAATAAAGCTAAACGATTTGACTGCTTTATCAAATCGAATGTTCCAATTCCTAGAAGCTTGTTTCAATCCGTAGATTGATCTTTGGAGCTTACAAACCTTTTGTTCGCTCCCACTGAATGTGAAACCCATGGGTTGCTCCATGTAAATGTCTTTGTCAATGTCTCCATTGAGAAAGGCAATTTTCATATCCATTTGCCATATCTCATAGTCATAATATGCTGCAATGGCAAGCAAGATCCGAATGGATTTTTACATTGCAACCGGGGAGAAGGTTTCATCAAAGCCTACACCTGGTCTTTAAGTGAAACCCTTACCAACTAATCTTGCTTTAAAGGCTGCCACACTTCCATCTACTCCAAGCTTGCGCTTATATATCCATTTGTACCCTATGGGCCTGATCCCATTAGGTGGATCAACTAAGGTCCAAACTTGGTTAGAGTACATGGAATCCATTTCGGATTTCATTGCTTCTTGCCACTGTTCAGAGTCCAAATCTAACAGTGCCTCCTCATAAGTTAATGGATCATTATCCACTTGAGATGTTTGGTGGAGAAAACCATACCATCTCTCTGGTTATCTAGGAATGAGTTCAGAATGTCTTACTAGAGGAGGATTTTCGCGTGTATCACTCTCTGCGATTGGTGAGGGACGTTAGTCTCCAAACTTAGCATGGGACCTTGGTCTTAAACCTTTTCGATTTCTGCGATCTTGTCTTTCTTTTCTTTAAGGAATGAGTCCTCAAGAAAAGTAGCATATCTTGACAGAAAGACCTTTTGTTCAAGAGGATCGTAGAAATAATATCCTATTGACTCTTTAGGATATCCTACGAAGTTGCATAAGCTTGATGTAGCTTCAAGCTTATCTCCCACTGTCCTCTTCACGTAAGCAGGACAACCCCAAATTCTTAAGTAAGAAGAATTAGGGATTTTGCCAAAACACATCTCAAATGGGGTTTTGGGTACAGATTTGGAGGGAACAAGATTTAGAATCTTAACTGCTGATTCTAGGGTATAACCCCAGAATGAAGGTGGCAATTCAATAAAAATCATCATGGAACGAACCATATGAAGTAGGGTTCTGTTCCTTCTCTCCGAAACTCCATTTAACTGAGAAGTTCCCGGAGGAGTCCACTGAGAGATAATTCCATTATCTCTGAGATGACTAAGGAATTTGTCACTTAGATACTCGCCACCTCGATCAGATCGAAGTGTCTTAATCTTGTGACCGGTTTGGTTCTCAATCTCCTTTTGAAATTCCAAGAATTTCTCAAAAGCTTCGGATTTATACTTCATTAAGTACACATAACCAAAACGAAGTCGTCTATGAAGGTTATGAAATACTGATGATTGTTTCTCGTACTTACACTAAGTGGTCCACAAACATCAGTATGGATTAAATCTAATACTTTAGTGGCACATTCCACTTTACCATTAAAGGCAGTTTTGGCCATTTTTCCTTTAAGACATGATTCACAATGAGTTAACTCTTTAAGTTCATTATCATAGAATGATCTTAAATTAGTTAATTTAGCAATCCTATCTATAAAAATATGCCCTAAACGTGCGTGCCATAAAGAAGCCGAGATCTTGTCATCTCTTTTGCATTTGTTTAATTGTTGTATATTCAAAATATTGGTGTCGTTAGTTGTATAAAGTCCATTAGATAATGTACCAAGCAAAACGGAAGTTTTATTCTTCTTAAGATAAAAGTTTCCATTTCTAGAAAAAGTCTCTAACCTTCACAATCAAGTATGGAATGGAAATGATTTTACGAATAATAGAAGGTACATAAAGGACTTTGCTCAAAACTAAAGTAAAGACACCCAAATCTAATCTACACGTCCCAATGGCTTGGGCTTGATCGCTTGATCCATTCCCAACCTTCAAGACGCATTCTCTTTCTTCAAGCTGTCGGGCCTCATTTAGCATCTGTACATCATTACAGATATGAGCTCCACATCCGGTATCAAGTACCTAAGAATTAGAATCAATAGATAAATTTACTTCAACAATAAACGCACCTTTCTTTAGAGTATCCTTTTACTCTTGGCAGTTCCTCTTCCAATGCCCTTTCTTGCCACAATGATGGCAAACGTCCTCTCTTTGATCCCTTTTCTTCTTGGCCTTTCTCGTTTTAACCCCTCCATTGGGTTTAAGAGATCCCTTCTTATTGGGAACTTTCTTCCCTTTGCCTTTAGAAGGCCCAGAAGAGGAAGTGACCATCATACTTTGTTATCCTTCTTTATCGTGACTTCAGCAGTCACAAGTTGACTAATCAGCTCAGCGATAGTCCCATGAGCATGATTCATGTTGAAGTTTAGCACGAAAGGATTGAATGATGGTGGAAGCGATGCGAGCAACAGGTCCACGGTGAGTTCCTCGCTTAGAGGCATCTCCATAGAAGTAAGTTTCTCGTTCAAAGCAAGAAACTTAAGACCATGTTCGTGAACACTCGTACCTTCTTTCATTCTGAGATGAAAGAGCTCCTTAGAGGTGTTGTACCTTAGAACATGCTCTTTGGGGCGGTACAATTGCTCGAGATGGTCATAAATCTCCCAAGCGTATTCCATTGACTCATGTTACCTTTGTATGCCTGGAGACATGTTGGACAACATGAGGCAATGGGCTTGAAGATTATGTTCAGACCATTTCGCAATCGCCTCTCTCTCGGCCCGAGTCGGAGCCTCCCCTTCAGGGGTAGGCTCTCCCTCGAAGAGAACATGTCTTCTCTTCTTAGAATCTAAAACTATCTTCAAATTCCGAAGCCAATCAGAGTAATTGGGCCCCGTCAACTTATTTGATTCGAGGATGGATACCAAAGGGTTTTTGGTTGCCATTTCAATTATAGAGAATCATAAAACTACAACCTAAATGGAAAAACAGAGAAATCATGAGCATGCTGAATAATAACGATTATACATATTATCAAGGTCTTTAGAAATATGTTCTCCCACTGTTTTTAGAAAGTCTAGAAATCCCAACGACTTTATAAGAAACCTATTTTCTCAATGGGTACTAGGATCCCAAGCAATCTTAGTTTTGGACCCATGACTCGTGAGACATCCAAAGGTCTAAGAATCTTAGGTAGGTACTAGTTACCAATTCGATCTCTCATTGAATTCCTAGTGATGCTTTTGCATTACTGATCTTTCGACTATAGACCTACGACTCGTGAGACATCCATATCTACTTTAGTGTTGAGCTAGACCCATCAATCATAAGATCTCAACCAAACTTAGTGCGGAACGACCCACGACTCGTGAGACATCGCCGTTCTAAAATGGTTAAGAAATATTAATTATTTTGAAATAATTAATCAGGAAACTAAGAGTTAATAAGCTACACTAATCACCCCACGACTCGTGAGACAGCAATTAGTTTCACTTATTAAGTCCTAAATCCTATTGATGGAATGCTAGGAATTTTATTACCGTGATAAAACACCTATTTTTCGAATATTGCTCAATATTTAAATGGGATTTTCGAATGACCTCACCAACATATAATGTTATCCAAATTTTAATTGTCTTGTTTAATGCAATTTCACATAAAGTGCATCACAAAAGCAATTAGCAGATAACATGTCCTAGCATGATACTAATTATGAGATGATCATGGGTATCCTATTGTATATGTGATTTCGGGAGCCACTCCAAAATCACTAGTTCTAACATTCAAGACATATAAGACAATTCATATCACATAGGGGTACAGAATTTAATGGAAAAATGCCCTATCTATTACATTAATAGAAACCCTCCTAAACATTTTGAGGGGTCTTCTTATGGCCACCATTCTTCAAGTGCTCCTTGTGGATCCTTCTTATTCCATGGGTGCTTGTCTCCAAAATGAAAAATAAAACCTCACTTCCTAAGTTCTACTCTTTTTACATAAAATAATATGGTTCAATTTTCATATTGACTATAGACAAGTACACGGGGCATACCCCGGCCCAAAAACAATAATAAGGAAAGCCACATAATAAGCACATAACAGTGCGCACATAAGTAGGGCTCCAACCCCAATTGAAAAAGCGCAACTATAGGGCTCCGATCCCAATTGAAATCATCCATGTGCAGAATTTAAAACCATACATAAGACTAACCCATGATCACCTAAACTAGCATGCTCCCGCTTGAATTCAAATTTACCAACTAAATTTAAAATTAATCCCTTAACTTCAAGTAATAATTAACTTAGGTAATTTGAATATAGTTCATTATTCAAGAATTTATTCAAAATCGAATCACCGGATCTTGACAAAACAACAATTAATTCAAAATTAAATTTTTATCTAAAATATCATTCAAAGTGATATTTATTATTTTCTAGAAAAATAAGAACTTGACTTTAATTCATAAAATCCCAAATTTTATAATTATTTCAAATAAATAATTTTATAAAATTAAAATCCAATTTTAAAATAAAATCAGATTTTAAATAATGGGATTTTAACGAAAACCAAAAACACAAAATGAAAACGAGCCCGGAACAGCCCGCGAGAGACGCGCGGCCGCCTCCCGCAAGCACCGCGCACAAAGCCCGCGCGGTTGTGCTAGGCCGGTGTTGCATCGCCCGCGCGCCTATCGAACAGGGCTGCCGGGCGAGGGGAGGCTTGGCAGGCGGCCGTGCTAGGCGCGCGCTGCGTGCGTGGACAGGAGCGCAACCCTGACGTGCCTGGCCGGTCCGTCCACGCGGATTGCAGACAAGGCGGGGCGGCTTTCGCCGCCCTATACACGGAAAGCGCTTGGTCGAGCGCGGCTATACAGTCCGTTTCGATCCCGTTTTGCAATTTTCAAAATTCCAGATTCAGTTTTCGAATTAAAACAATTCAAATCAATCTGAATTAAAACAGTTTAAAACTAGATTAATCAGGAAACAATTTTCGCAAAATTTTCAGGAAACAATTTTGATCCGGCAACTTCGTATTTCAAACAAAAACCATGAATACACAACATATACTCAAATTCAAGAATTTTCATCAAAATTCCAAAAGCAGTAAAGATACAATACGAACGTTGCAAGGTGGCTCTGATACCACTTGTTGGAAAACACGAAAGAGTTGAGCAGCGAAGTTTAAAATTTTTCCACAAGTTTAATCGTTGTCTTGCAATTTTCGTACTGTAACGTTGGGTGTAACAAGAAACTCAATTTAATTGAAGCTTTCTTATGATGTTGTTACCGCCTAACAAAAACCCTTCAAGCGGAAAGTCCCTCAAACGTCCTTCGATTTAGACCCCAAAGTAGAAGCCCTCCAAAGCGTATCTACACTAGACGTAGAGCACGATCAAGCGAGTGAGAATGCTAGTTCTATAGCTTGTGTTAAAGGCTAGGATTTTTTTCTTTGAAAATTTTTCTATTAGATTTTCTCAAAAACTTAACACTTCGTGAGTGTTGGTTTAAAGAATAAGAGAAGCACCCACCCTTGTATTTATACAAGGGGGTTCGAAAACCCTAGGGTTCTGCTAACCCTAGTGGGCTTTGTTTTCTTGCTCACTAATTAACTAATTAATTTTTTAATTTAATTGGAGAAAATAATTTCCAAACTTGTTCTCCAAGTCTTACAAGAATAACCTTCTCTCTACTACAATAGGAAGTTAGACTTTTCAACTTTCCTAAAGTTAAAAGTCAATATTCAAGAAAACAATTAATTCCCAATTAATTATTTATTGGGTTAAGTTTATTTAAGAATAGTCTTAACAATTAATTCAATAATTAATTAAAAAACTAAAATTAATTAATTACAATTAATTAATTAATTGTAGAAAAGAATTCACATATGAAGCAAACACATGTCCAAAGCCGCAGGCATGTCACGTGTACACGACACGTGGCAGCCACGCTGGCTTGCGTGACATGTGGCAATGCCCACGTTTCTTATCCATTTAGACCTCACTCCAACAAAACCCCATTTTCTTGATGTCTTGATCTTTTATCCACCTTGGCCAAGGGTTTAACTTTAATGGACTACGAACAACTCAATCAGTAAGAGATCATTCTTGTTCTTAACAAGTGTAGGTCCTTTATCGATTCTACTAATTCTACATATGCCACTTGTGTAATCCTAACATAGGTCGTGGGTCAGGTGTCTATATGGCGACACCCTTTTAAGCCTATATCAAAGATTACAGAGTTAGCTCATATGAGACATCACAGAATCTCAAGTCTAAGGATTAATGAATCACGTCATTGACCTGTGAGATATTTCCTAATCTGGAAGTTTCAGGAAACATCCTTTCCCACTTAGGAATGTTCTCACGCGGTACATCTCAGTGATGAAGTTCTTGTAAAAATCACCCTTATGTATTATGAACGCATCAACGTATGCACTTATCACTCTATGAAACTGAGTGATCCTTCAAAAGGACATAATCACATAAGCAAGTCTCAGCAGAGTCAAGGTCGACAGTCCCGCTGTCTGTCGGACTCATTGACTTGGAGAAGTTTCTAATCCTCGCCTATGGAGTTAAGAACTTATTTCATGTTCCGTTCCCATAATGACAAAGTTCTTAACAGCCTCGTTGGATTAGGGGAGATCAATACATGCAAAACACAGTCAACCCAAACAGACATAAATAAGCACATAAAGAAGTGATTGCCTATGAACAAAATCATCTCGTTTATTATTCAAAGACTGTTTGTGATATTACAAGGAAATAGTAAAGCCAAAAGCTTCTTTAAGGCCACTATTCCTAACAGTTGCGCGCATCGCGAGCAGCAATGGTGAGCGGCGTGCGGGTAGGCTCCCGCGTGGTTGCGGGAGGTACTGGACGGCGCACCCAGGATTTCTCTCACGTGGTTGCGGGAGCTGTTGGCGGAAGGCCTGGGCGACGATGGTGGGTGGTGGTGCACAGCCTAGGCATGCTAGGCTTGAACACGCCTAGGTTCGCGTTTTCATATCGCGATTTGATTTCGTACCACAGGTTTGACGAAAACCAATTCAATCTAAAATTAAAACACGATTTAACAGTTTCAAAAATAAGATTTTCAAAAAATAGTTTTTCAGAAACTTTCAAGAAAAAAACAGATTCAATTTCTCAGATTTTCTAAAAGAACCCATGAATAGTCAACTCGCATCTAAGCCTAAGAATTTCTACCAAATTCAGAATAATTTAGGTGAATCAGAAATAGGCCTTGCAAGGTGGCTCTGATACCACTTGTTGGGAAAATGAAACAGAAAAGTAGCGGAAATTTAAAAAGTTTTCCCAAAAGATTGAATCGAATCTTGCAATTCCTATTCCCAAATTTGTAGAGATCAAGAAACTCACTTAGATAGTAGCTTTCTTGATACTTTCTAGCCGCCCAAGGATGCTCTTCACGTGGCTTGATCCCCAAAAGCTCCTTCGAATATTTCAAGACTTCACGATAGTAGCCCTCTAGAGAATTAGTCCACCAACCTCGATCACGATTCGAACAGGGAGGATGCTAGTTCTATATTCGGTGTTTAGACTCTAGGGTCTGGTGTATAATTTTGGAGAAAGAGAATTTACCTATCAATCACTAAGGGGTTCGAACCCATTATATTTATAGCTATGGGGTTTGAACCCCATCTCCTATTAGAGATTGGATTTTGACTCTCTAGCTAGTATATTCTTTGCTTGGAGAGAAAGACTCTTAATTTGACCAAAAGTCTCCTTTTGACCAACTTGTCAAGCAAGAATAATATCTAACTCTTTTAGATATATTTTATTTTACTTTATTTATTTTATAATAAATAACTTGAAGCTAATAATTAATTAATTCACAATTAATTATTTATTAGACTTTATTTCTCCAAATTAGAACTTTAATATTAATTCATAATTAAATTCCATTCCATTAAATAATTAATCAAATTAATTATTTAACTAACACATACACACGTGACACTTGTCACTAGGGACACGTGTCCCACACGTGTTCCATACGTGTGGACCCCACCAATCTCCTATTAGTCCGATTAACTCGATTAATCGATTTCAAGCCTTAACCCACGTGATCGGGTTGTTATGATTGACCCTCTAGGTTCTTAATTCAATTAGTAGTGACCCTAATTAATTAATTCCTAATTAATTAATCAGTCTATAGATGAAACGACCGTAGTCTAGCAACAGGTGTTTTACCCCTAGCTGAATAAGAATGTCTCGATTCGACAGAATCTTTAAGTCATTGACACATGTGAGATACAATCCTCCTACGTCCCATCTCTCATCAAGATCTAGGGCAAGGGAATAATTAGAACCCTAATAATCTCGATCTTAATGTTAAGTGCATTTCATATCCATTTGATCTCAATCCAAGAAACTTATCTCTTGATGTGTTGATCCACTGCCTTGGCCAAGGACTCCTAGATAGCATATGAATGACTTACACAAGAAGAGATCATCATCTTGCCAATCCTTTATGGATTCTCATATACTTTAATGTGCCACTTGTGTAGCTCCAGCATAAGCCTTGAATCAGTTGTCTAAGACGACACCCTTTAAAGTTTACACCTAAGACTACAGAGTTAGCTCATAAAGTATCAATGGAACCTCAAGTCTAAGGATCACTTAATCACATCAATGACTCGTGAGATATTTCCTAATCTAGAAGTTTCTATTTCTAGATGTAGAAACTTCCTTTCCCATTTAGGAATCTTCTCACACAGGACACCTCAGTGTACTTACTTAGAATGAGTAAGCACCCCCATGTATCATGCACGTATCAGCAATACACTTTGCACCCCATGAAATGACGTGGTCCTTCTTAAGGGCGTGGTCACACGAGTAAGCCTCGAATGAGTCAAGTCGACACTCCCACTGTCTTTAGGACTCATTGGCTTGGAGTGATTTCTAATCATGACTTATGTGATATAGGGCTCATCTCATAAACCACTTCACCTAAATGGTTGAGTCCTGTAAGTCATATTGATTAGGGGAGTTCTTATACATATGCAGTTAAAGTAATCGCACAATCAGACAAGAACATATAAAGAAATGTTGCCAAAGTTCATTTATTATTAAAAGATTGTCTGTGATTTTCAAAAGGAAAGTACTAAAACGGATATATAATCCGCTTGAAGGGTACTATTCCTAACAAGCTGGGCGGTAATTGGACTATTTCTCCCAAATAGTTGATTTTGGTAAAATAGATACTGACGGAATCCGAATCCTGGCGCGTAGAGAGAAGTGCGTGACGTAACTGGAATATGCGAGAACCATTGGATTGTTGAAATCGATCTTGTAAATCAAGCCAAACAACTCTCGCTGAATCAGAGAACAAAATACCAACTGTGATCTCCTTGGATACAGAGTGAATGATCCAGGATATCACAATACGGTTGTTTCGAACCCAGGCATGGCGAGCATCGGAATCAGTGGGTGCTGGAGCAAGGATGGAACCGTCAATGAAATCGTGCTTATTCTTCGTCGATAAAGCGATCAACATAGATCGCCGCTAAGTGTGATAATTTTCGCCAGTTAGAAGCTGAGAAACGAGGAATAAGTTTAGATTCTCAGATGCAGGTAAAAAGTATGGATCATCCGGTGAAAAAGTTAATGAATGAGTGGAAGCTGAGCCAGAATCCATGGCAAAAGAGGAAAAATCTACTCAAAAAGCGAGAGTACAGCCACCAAAAATGCTATAAAAGACACCAGAGATCGCCGAAAAGAGAAATCAGAGAAGCGCGATCACCTCTGATACCATATTAGAAAAAGAGATTGGGGAATTTCATATTCTTCATTATTCAAAACTAAATATCAGTAGTATAAAATATGTTTATATACAAGCCATACACCAATAATTATAAGCCACGTGTCTAAAAAAAACTTTGGAGCCTAACAACTTGCTTAACCGTATTGCGGAGGAATTAAGCTAAACTGTCAGCTAAGGATTTGAAGGTTCTGGAATATTACGAGAACTATCACATTTAAAAAGCATTGGTTGTTCACGACATAGTTCAAGACTAACTAAGATCCCTTTCAACCATTTTAACTCGCATGTCGTGGATGCCATTGATCTATATTCCAATATTGTATGTTGTTTTTTCGTTTTCCAAGATACTAGAGAATTGTCCAGAAAAACCACCCATCCTGTCAATGATCGTGTTGTAAGTGAACAACCTGCCCAATGTGAATCACACCACCCATGCAACTGTAAATCACACTTGCTTTCTAGAAAAATTCCACGTCCCGAGCTTCCTTTCAAGAACCGTACAACACGAATTGCTTCCTCCCAATGATTGACCAGTGGGTTTTGCATGAACTGGGATAAGACATGTACATTGTATGCAAGCTCGGGTCGAGTGAATCAGCCTTCCTACCAACCATCGATATTTCTTTGGATCATCTAAAAATGCCCCATCTGCTAGGACCAATTTATGATTCTGCTCTACAGGAGTGCCGATTAGTTTAGCACCTGATAACCCAACTTCCAAAATAATATCCAATTTATGCTTTCGCTGGCATAAGACAATTCCTTCTGGTGCACGCGAGACCTCAACTCGATAGTGGACGTTTACTCCACAAGGTCTTTTTAAAGACAGTTTTTATTCTCTTCGTTCTTCCTAAACTAAAGTTTATTTTGCAGCCAATAAATGTTTAATTGAGTTGTGGCATACTCGTCTTGGACATTTTTTTCAGTCGTGTCCTACACTATATGCGCCATGAACTCGAACTTCCATATCTGTACCGCTAATAGATTTTCCATGTACAAGTTGTCAGCTTGGGAAAAGTTATCATTTACATTTTTCAGTAAAGGAAACCTGATCATTTTATCCTCTACATATTATACGTTATGATGTTTAGGAGTGTGCACCACAGGTATCCTTGGATGGTTTCAGATTTTAGTTGGCCAATCATTGGTGAAAATGGTGGAAAAGGGGGAAAAACCGGAGCCAAAATACAATTAAAATTAGGGTTTCTTTTGTTTTAAAGCTCAAACTAACCACGGAAAGACCGATTCTTAAAAAAAATGTGATAGTTTAGTGATCATTCTTGTTAAAATTTAAAATGGGAGACAAAAAATGAATAAGTCGTATAATTAGTAACTAAAAATATAATATTCCCTTCTTTTTCCATATCACACTTCTTCCTTTCTTTTACCATCACTTCTATATTAAATAACCTTGCACAACTTCCCCACATTTATGATGAGGTGTACAAGGGTAAATATTTTATCATCTCCATATTTATATAGCCTTGATCACGGGGTAATTTTCGTCCATACTTAAACCAGAAACCCTGTTTTCCACTTGTAGTTTGATGCACTTAACAGAATAAATAGTTGGCCCTCACCATATTAGACCCAAAAATTTCCCTTGATCACCACCTTAAATTACAAGTAATTAGGTCATGTCATTTGCAGAGCAAAGAGAGATAGCAAACTCGAAGGGTCCTAATGAGCTCGACATGGGAAGATGTCTAGAAGATGAAGTATTCCTGGAATATTGCACGTGAAATCGATGAGATTACCATCCCCTGCACCAGGAGGATTCAGAGAAGCAACAAAAGAGTTCACTTATGCTGGTTTCAGCATACCCAAGGGATTGAAGGTATCACACACATGCATAAATACACACACAAACACATGTAAATATAAAGAATTGTATTTAGGGATAATTACGAACTCCCTAAATTATGGCAAAATCATAGATTCCCCCTTAAGATTTGAGAAATTACAAAATTTTCCCTGACCCATTATTTCCTCCGTTAAATTTAACAGAATGTGTAATTTTACTATTTTGCCCTTCATATGCTAAAACTCAAGGGGTTATATGTAAGAAAAAATCAAAAACAATGGGGTTAATGCAAGTACTGAAATTTCTGAGAGATTTGATGTAAGTACTTGGATTTTGTAACTATCTAATTTTTTTTTTCAAGAAAATGTTACTTAATGATATTTTAATATTTTTATGATGAACTAATTTCATACTTAGAGTTTATGAATGCTAATTTTTATTTTTTTTCTATATTGAGCATGCATGTTTATATTGGGATGTTATTCTTTGTATATAATTAAGATAGATATATGATAACACTCAGAAATATTTGTTTTAATAACTCTTATGAATATTTAATGTGAATTTTTTTAATGCATTGATTGATGTTATGTGTTTGTTATAATTTTCTATTATAGAGGAAAAATTTGTTGGGGCAGTTGCAAATAACTCCCCATCAGTTTGGAGATTTTTACTTTACTCCCTGACAATTTATACTACATAATAGGATATAAATACTGCATTAGAGCATTTAGTACTACATTATGTGAAATTTATACAACATGTTTTGAGTGTGGTGAAAATATACAACATAATAGGATATAAATACTGCATTATGTCATATTCGTACTACATCTGGGGAGTAAAATAAAAATTTATTGGGGAGTTAAGTAAAAATATAATGCCCAAGTGGGGATTTATCTCACATTACCCGAAATTTGTTAGTATCAAACAAATAAGTTTAAATAAACTTATGCAAAATATACATAAAACTAAAATATATAAACATAAGGTATGGAATAAATATGCATGAAATATCTATTTCGATTTATAATATAGATAAAATATAAATATTATATTAAGGGATAATTACATACGGGCCCCTGAGGTTTGGGCCAATTACAATCCGGTCTCTATTCTTCTAGTTTTTACATAGAAGTCCCTAAGGTTTGATTCCCGCATAAGGTCCCTGACGGAAAATGTAAAAAGGCCCAACTACCCCTAACGTCTTGAATGAAAATTTTTTCATTTCAAATGTAATTATTTTATTAAATTTGAAATGACCACCGTACCCTTAGTTCAATATGTTGGCCATTTTGTGGGCAACCTCACTCCCAAAAAACACTTCACCTTCCAAAAACACTCTCTCTTTAGAAATGGTGAAAACCCTAAGAACTCTGTGTGAATCCTCCATGTCCGGTCACTGTTAGCCCCTTCAGTGTTAGAATTCTTAGATTGTCTTGCTGTAGGGACGTTGTTTCACTAAAAGTCTGTCAAATTTCGAGTTGCTTGCACGTTTGGTGAGTGTAACTCTTCATCTAAAACCCTTGTTTTTCCCTTTTTTTTTTGTAAAGGTATTTCATATAAAAATCTGGACTTTGAAGTCGAAAGCTATGTTTTTGTGTGTCATAGGACGTTATTGTGGGAAGCAATCCTTTTTTTTTTTTTTTTTAAAAAAGTTCCAAGACTATTGATTTACATGAATTTTTTGCAATTTTTGGCTATTTAAAACCCTATCAGATGAATTATGAAAGTTTTTTGTAGGATAATATGGGTTCTAGCTTCCATCTTAAAAAACCTCCAATTTTTTTTTCAGGCTAGGGTTCGGTATTTTCTAAGATTTTAGCGTGATTTTTTATTTTTCCCGAATTTTTCCTCACTAATACACTCTATTTTACAAAGCAAGCACAATGGGTGACAAAACTTATACATTGGTTGTTCATTTCAAGGATACCATTGCAAGTTTCTACAAAATTGATCCAGATAAGTATAGTTGGTTTGATTTTTGTGCTGATCTTAAGGATTTATTGAGTTTAGATGGTGATCCATTTTTTATAGTTGCTTTTACACACGGGTCTGAGGGTAAAATGGCAGTGTATGATGATGAGGACGTTATGAGGATGTTTCAAAGGAATGCTGATGATAATGTGATTGATGTTTTTGTTTTGTCAACTGTGAATGATATGCATGTGAACAGTCAAAAGTTTACTGCTGACTCTAGTGATGCTAGGGTTCAAATTGACAATCTACATGGTGATGTGAATATGAATAGTGCTATTATGAATGGACCTACTTCTAGAACTGTAAGAGAGCGGCGTACTAGAACAAACGAAGGTAGTTCTAAGAAGGGAAAAACTTGTGCAGAGAGTTCAAGAAAAAAGAAAAAAATTGGTAATACTAAAAAAGCCAAATTGAAGAATGTTCCTTCTGATGATGAAGACTACAATAGTGATGATAGTCTTTATGTGCCAGAGATTGATGTAGAAAACCTTGACAACATTGACTGTAATACTGCAAATGATTCAGATGAGCTGTCAAACTACGAATCTGATAATCATTGTGAGGCTATAAATGTGCAGATGAAGAGTTTGATAATGACCCTTATAGGAATAAATACAACTATCCAGGTGACAAGTTTGATGAGGGTAGTGGTTAGGTTAATTTGTAGGTTGGTCAATACTTTTCTGATGTTGAGCATTTGAGGAGAAGACTGAAAGAGTTTGTGATTCAAAAGGGTTTTAACATCAAGAGTTACTGTAGAGTGTGAGAGTGTAGGCTGTGATTGGAGATTACATGCATCAGTGATGGGAGATGGGAGAACTTTTCGAGTTAAAAAATACAACGGTTTGCATACCTATTTAGAGCTGATTGTACTGAAGAAGCTAGTATTGAATGGCTAGCTTCAAAGCTAGTGAAATGGCTGAACAAAACCCTTGATATAACCTCTAAGGAGATTCAAGCCAAACTTGAAAAATACCACATTGAACCCACTTAAATGCAAGTTTATAGAGCTAGACTGAAAGCATTACAAGAGATTGATGGGAATCACAGTGAATCTTATGGCAAGTTGCCATATTATGCTAAGGTTTTACAACAGTTTAATGAGGGTACAACTGTTACTTTACAGTCTCATATACCTGATGAAGGCAGTCATGATGCAATCCCTACTTTCCAAAAGATGTCCATTGGTATTACTGCACTTGCAAAAGGTTTTTACACTAGATGTGCACCCTTTATTGGGTTTGATGGTTGTCATCTCAAAGGTGAGTTTGGTGGGGCCTTATTGGCTGCAATTGCTCATGATGGGATTAATGGATTGTATCTACTAGCTTATACAGTAGTGGAAACTAAGAATAAAGATATTTGGACTTTTTTCTTTGAAAATCTTGGGAGGATGTTAGGTGACTTTGATGAAAACATTTCGTGGAGTTTTATGTCTGATAGATAGAAGGTATGTAATAGTTAATAAATTCCTTTTGTTTGTTCAACTTGTTGTGTATCACTAACTAATTCAATATTGTTGCAGAGCTTAACTAAGACAATCAATGAGCTGGTCCCACATGCCAACAACAGAAGGTGTGGAAGGCATATCTATGCTAACTTCAGGTTGAAGTTTCCTAGACATGCACTCAAGAAGTACTACTAGGAAGCTTCCAGGACATACAACATAAGGGGATTTAATTTTGCAATGACCAAAATCAAGGACTTGAACCCCAGAGCACATCCATATTTATCTGCACTCCCAGCATCCTAGTGGTCAAGACATGCTTTTGATCCGGCAGTGAAGAATGACCATTGCACCAACAACATCTCAGAGTCCTTTAATAACTAGGTGGAAAAGCTAAGAGGTAAACCTGTGCTTGCTCTTGTAGATGGTATTAGGGCCAAACTTATGAGCAGGTTAAACCAAAGGAGAATAAAAGCTTTGAAATGGAAGAATCAAGTAGTTCCAACAGTGGTAAAGAAGCTGAATAAGATCAGAACTGAAACTAAGAAATGCTCAGTTTTGATGGCCGGTGATGATAAATATGAGATTCAGGATGGTCCAGCTCACTATGTAGTTGATATGATTGTTAGAAGCTGTCAATGTAGAGAGCGGGACATATCTGGCATCCCTTGCATGCATGAACATGTGTATATTGCCCACAGGAGAGAGAGACTAGAGGATTACACAGATGCTTTATACACAAAAGGATTCATATGAGAACTGTTACAAACATATGATCTCACCTGTTCCTGATGAATCATTTTGGGGAGAGATGCCTGATTTAATTCCAAGAGATCTCAAACCACCTCAGAAAAGAAGACTACCGGGAAGGCCCAAGAAAAATAGAAGAAAAGAACCTGGAGAAAGTTAGAATGTGCCCAGGTCAACTATAGTGAAATGCAAGTTATGTCAGCAGACTAGTCATAATAGGAGAACTTATCCTTCCAGGGGTCAGGTAATATTGTTTGCATTTATATTGTAGTTATGGATCAAAGTTTTAGCTAGTTGTATTTGTTTAAATTTTCTAAGTAATAATAGTTTCATATGTTTTGTTGAAGCCTATTGGTGAACAGGCACAAAGTTCAAGTATGGCAAACCAAAGGACAACACAAGATGCACCTACTCTGAATAATGATGATTGGACTGAAGCTGAGTTGGATGATGTGTATGCAAGCTTGGACCAGTTGGAGGCACAAGTGAAAGCCATAAAGACCACCAACCCAAAAAGTGTAAGTTTGCAGGGGCATGTTGCTGATGGATTAAGTGTTGTAGATGGTGTTCTCCATGATCATAATGCTAGCCCAGGCATGTTGACAAGGAGTAAGAGGAAATGCTCTGATCTAACAAGAGAAACAACAAGTAACAAAAGAATGTCAGCATATTAATAGTAAGTCTTCAGGTTGAATCATGTTCTGAGTCTTGTTTTAAACTTATTATTCAGGTTGTTTGTGGCTTAATGTTGTAAATTTCATGATTTAATATCATCAAGTTAATAGTCAGGCTTTAATGTTTCTGAATTAATCTTTTGAATTATGTTTTGAATCATGTTTTGGGACTTGTTTTGAACTTATTACTCAGGTTGTTTGTGGTTTAATGTTGTAGTTTTCATGGTTTATTGCCAGCAAGTTAATGGTTAGTATTTAATTTACAGTTGTGGTTGCCAAAAGCGTTGTCAAAAGAAAGAAAATGACTGTTCAAAAAAGATGCAAAAAAAAGCACTTCTGGCAAAGGATTGAAAATCAGTAAACTTGTTCCATCACAGTCAAGAGTTGCCACTCATCTAGAAGTGAGCCAAGGGAAGGGTAAGGAGAAGATGGTCAACCAAAAAAAGGCACTTCTGGCAAAGGATTGAAAATCAGTGAACCTATTCCATCATAGTCAAGAGTTGCCACTCAACCAAAAGTGAGCCAAGGGAAGGGTAAGGAGAAGATGGTCATGTCTCAACCTGTTCCAATCAATTCGATTGATGAAATTTTGGCCAAGCTGAACAAGGATTTAGGTTTGAAGTCCTACACCCAACCCACAACATGCTCCAAGGGAAAACAGAGAGAGCCAGTCTCAGCTGTTGCAACCAATACAAAGGGAACATCGATGGAGACAACATCCAAGACCAAGAAAAAGCTGGACTTTGAAAAGATGCAACTCAAATGTAGCTTTGGTGTATAGGAAGCAGTCTATTATTTTTGTCTTATGATATCATTATGATACAATATCTCAATCATCACCGTCTTTTGTTTTATGCTAATATCTGTGAATGATTGGTATGTTTTGTTAGGAATAGTGCCCTAGAAAGCCGATTGTATATCCGCTTTGTGCTTTTCCTTATTGTAATCACAGACAATCTTTGAATGAAATAACGAATTGAGGCAACACTTCTTTATATGCTCTTGTTTGGTATGCGTTTACTTTAGCTGTGCATGTATGAGAACTCCCCTAATCCTGATGACTTTAGGACTCTACCATTTAGGTGAAATGGTTCATGAAACGAGCCCTATATCACATAAGTCATGATTAATAAAATACTCCAAGCCGATGAGTCCTACAGACAGTGGGAGTGTCAACCTGACTCCTCTAAGGCTTGCTTGTGGGATCACGCCCTTAAGAAGGACCACCTTGTTTCATGGAGGTGCAAAGTGTATAGTTGATACGTGCATGATACATAAGGGTGCTTACTTTAATAAGTAAGTTCACTGAGGTGCCCCGTGTGAGAACATTCCTAAATGGGAAAGGAAGTTTCTATTTCAGGAAATGGAAACTTCCAGATTAGGAAATATCTCACGAGTCATTGATGTGATTAATTGATCCTTAGACTTGAGGTTCCTTGTCACTTTATGAGTTAACTCTGTAGTCTTAGGTATAAGCTTTAAAGGGTGTCGCCTTAGACAACTGATTCAAGGCTTATGCTGGGGCTACACAAGTGATTCATGAAAGTGAATGAGAATCAAGAAAGGACCTACACTTGCATTTGCAAGGTGATCTCTTATTGTGTAAGTCATTCATATGCCATATGGAGTCCTTGGCCAAGGCAGTAGATCAAGACATCAAGAAAAGGGTTTCTTGGATTGAGATCAAATGGATATGAAATGCACTTAGCTTTAAGACCAGATTATTAGGGTTCTGATTATTCCCTTGCCCTAGATCTTGGTTGAGAGATAGTAAGTAGGAGGATTGTATCTCACATGAATCAATGACTTAAAGGTTCTGTCGAATCCGAACATTCCAATTCAGCTAGGGGTTAAACACCTGTTGCTAGACTATGGTCGTTTAATCTGTGGACTGATTAATTAATTAGTGAATTAATTAATTGGGGTCACTGCTAATTGAATTGAGAACCTAGAGGGTCACACACAACAACTTGGTTACATGAGTTGAGGCTTTAAAATGATTAAACGAGTTAATCGAGCCTAGAGGGTTCCACACGTGTGAAACCACACGTGTGGGTCACGTGACTGGACACGTGTCACTATGACACGTGTGCCACACGTGACTATTTAATTGGATATTAAATAATTAAGTTGTTAATTATTTAATAGACTTTGGTTTAATTTTGAATTAAAAAGAATGTAACATGCCGACTGATCAGACTTTTCAGGTAACCTCTTATGTGCGCTATTCAATTATTTCCTTATGTGATATTTCATTTCTAACGTGAATTATTGAAGTTATTTGAACTTATTTGCTTTAATATGATTTTGGTTACCCTTGAACGTTTAACTTTTCTTGTTGGGTATTTTATTCGTTTCGGGTTCATATTTAATTCTAATTTTTGGTGAATTCGTGATATTTGTTAATTATATGTTTTGTGAACTCGTTTACATGCTCATTATATGTTTTGGTATTTGTTTTGGTTGCCTTTTTGGGTTTGTTTTGGAGATGGGACCTAAAGGAGGCTAAAGAGCACTTAGCGCACCTTGGGTTCCGGGACGTGTATCTTGAGCTCGGGAATTCGAATTTGAATTCCGTCACCTCCATTGAACTCGTTTCGACGATTCGGGTTCGATGGGACAAACCTCACATTTTTCTAAGCTCATTAAGACCTTCGTATCTCAACCGTAACGAGCCCCTTTTTGTTTGGAAGCTATCCTTTGACCTAATAGACCTTGTGGACCCCACCTTAACCCAACCAAACCCTTAACCTTGGAATATACTTGAGTTAAGCTCTCTCTCTTGCCCCTTTTGCTGCTAAACCGAGCCAAACCCCTCTCTCTCTCCCAAAACTGATCGGTACAAAGAAGCAAGGAGGAAGAAGAAAACTTTTTGGCCATATCTTTCATTTTGAGCTCAAAACTTCATCAAAACTTCTCCAAATTGAAAGGTAAGTTCATGGTTACAATCTACACTTACTCTTCTCTCTTTTATGTGATTTTGAGTTCAATTCTTTGGTTGGTTATTGAGATTTTACAAGCATGTGAATAGTAGTGTTGGTAGATTTGATTGATTCCTACTCCTTTCATGTTTCCTTGAGATTTAATGTTGTTAGTATGCTCCTAAGACTTGATTCCTAGCATTTATTGCTTTTCCTTGCTTGGTAGTTGGAGTTTGGGGTGTTTGGTTTTGTTTTGGGGTTGCTGAGTTACTGTTGAGCCGTCTGCGTTTTCTGTACCATGACACGGGGGTGTCACGGTTTGCCCTTTGTTGGTGACACGGGCGTGTCACCTTTTGTTTTCGTTTTCGCTTTTCTGTACCGAGACACGGGGGTGTCTCGGCTTGCCTTGTTTCGGTGACACGGGCGTGTCACCTCCTAGTTTCCGTTGTTTAGTTCTGTACTGAGACACGGGGGTGTCTCAGCTTGCCTTTCCCGGGGGACACGGGCGTGTCTCCTAGGAACTCTAGTTTCGTTTGTTTTGTTTCCTTTCCGTTGTTTCTTGTTGTTTATTCTTGCCTCGTTTATGATATATGTCCGATTATGCTTTGAATGCTCATAAATGATCTAAATGTGGACTCATTTCATATCATTTGCATCATAACCATACATACACATGTACCGAGCGTCAATGTGGTTCATATTGAGTCTAAGTGCGTCTCTTGTTGTTTGCCTTGTTCAGAGGATCTTCCTGTAGGGGACGAGCTTGCACCGTAGGTGTCCGGTTTCCTCTTTTTGACTCCACTTCGACCGTTGACAAGGTGAGGTTTTGTTCTTTTAGTTACTCGACCTACGACCCTATTTGATTTGAAACCTCGCATGTGAATACGTATAGTATATGTTAAATAAGTGTATGATACTTATGTTGCGGGATTTGCCCCATTTGTTATAAGAATTTGAAATCGTTTGTATAAGTATATACGCTATTTTGCTTTTGTTTGAAAAGTTTAGTTTTCCGCAAGTGTGTGTGTGTGTGTGTGTGAGCGAGATGTGGCTTTGAAAGATAAGCTTTGAGGTATATTTGTGTGACTTTCGTGATATGTTTGGGCCCCGGAGTGTGGTATGGTAATCTCGGGACGGCCGGGGGGTCGCCGAGCTCTTCCATCAACACCTCCATTTGAGAGTCTCGCCCAACCTTAGGAGGTTGAGGAAGGGTGTTTCTCTTGAGCCGGCGGAGGCAACCGCCGAAGGTTTCAAGGAAGTAATTAAACCTTGTCTCGTTTGTGTATGTGGATAGTTAGGGCCGATCAACCCTTCTATCAACCGGTGTTGGGGATGGATTCTGATTTGTTTTGCTTTGCTTTGTTCTTCGTATTTGGAAGTTGGGGATGTGTGTGACTCGTACTCGCCGAGTTGGTTAAGCTTTGTATGATCTACGAAACGAGAGTGGATTCTTAATTCACCTAAAACTTGGAATCTTGTTTTGCCCTTTTCCCTTTCTTTTAACTTATATATATATCTATATCACGGGAATTAATTTGGCTTGTAAAAACCACTCTCGGTTCAAGGATCTTTCCATTTGATTAAATGCTTTGCTCTATATATATATCGGGTGCGTGAGTTAGCCCCCTCACTAGTCGCTAGGACTAACCCTCGTTGTTGTTTTCCCCTTTTTCCTTTCTTTTGAATTTGCAGGTTCTTCCGAGTCAAGCTAGGCGGCAAGTGTCTTTTGGGTTTACTTGTGGTTTAGCTTGGGTCTTCATGCATTCGTAGTGGATTACTTCTACTCTTATTGCTGTATTTTGGATTATGTATTTATGATTACACTTACTCTATTTTGGGCCGAGATGGCATTGTTTATTCTGTTTATAAACTGGCGTGAATGGTTGACCCTTCCCCACTTTTGAAATGTATATGTGATCTTGGGATATATGTTGATTATAAATTGCTTCCGCTACTCTGATTTTAATTCTTGCAGTTCTTGGGGGTCTAGGCCGCCTAGCGAGGGTGTGAGTTTTGTGTGTCTCCCGTTCGCTATGGTCTGATACGGGTGCGGACTTCCATTTCACTACTCGTGTTGGACCTTAGTGCGGGGGATGTGGCACCCTTCGCTCTGGGGGTGTTACATCCTTGCGTGGTATCAGAGCTCTCGGTTGCAAAACCAGAGCTCTGGAGTCGTGCGAGTCGGTCTAGGTCGTTCGGTATAGGAGTATGTGACTATTTGCATTCATCCACATCTCTACGTGACTTGGTTGCTTAAATTTGTGATAATTGACTTCATGATCATGAACTGAACTCCATGCATCGATATCTTCTTGATTTGTGTATTTTCAGGATGCCTCCAAGAAGGAGAGCAGATAGGGAACAGACTCCTGATCTTAATCAACCCCCTCCACAAGCACCTCCACCTCCTCCGATGAATGCTGAGAATATTGTGCAGGCCCTTCTGAACGAACTTCAGCAGAACCAAAGGAATAATCCACATTGGGAAGGACAAGGTGGGCAAGTAACTCCGGCCTTTAAGGAGTTCAGAAACAACAATCCACCGAAGTGGTATGGAGGAGATGACATCCAAGCCGAGGAGTGGTTGTCGAAAGTTGCGGGAATTTGGGAAATTTACCCCGCTCCTTCGCATGAGAAAGCTGTTTGTACGGCCCGGTTTGTTCAAGGTCCCGCATCCAATTGGCTCAAAGCTATGAGAGCTCGATTGGAGAGGAATGGAGAGGAATTCGATTGGGAAAGCTTTGTGAGAGAGTTTCGTCATAAGTATGTTCCATCAAGTGCTCGTGAGAGAAGATTGCAACAATTTACAGAACTGAGACAAGGAAATCGATCGGTTGAAGAGTATATTTTGGAATTTGAGAGACTTGCACCGTACGCCCCGCACATCACCAATGATGATACCCAGAAGGCCCGGAACTTTATTCATGGTTTACGATATGAAGTCCAGGATGCTCTTAAGGCAGCTACAGTGGATACATGGGAGAAGGCTACGAGGAAGGCAATTAAGGTGGAAGCCAACAACAAGAGATTGAGGCCGACTTACTCTTCGGGCCAAGGTTCGAGCTCTAATTTGGGGAAGAGGCCTGTATCCTATAGTGGGCCTCCGGTCTTCAAACCCCAAGGTCCTACTACTTCAGTCAAGAAAGCTCGACCTCTGGTACCGACGACACTAGCTTTACCGGCCCCGATTCAGTGTAGCTATTGCAAGGGTCCCAACCACACCGAGGAGAATTGCCGGAAGAAATTGAGAAGATGTTATAAATGTGGAGAGCCCGGCCATATGATCAGTACTTGTCCTCAAGTGAGAGCACCTCAGCCTCGAGTTCCTCCGCCGTTGAATGTGATGCCTCCGAGAGCACCGATCCAAGCAAGAGCCTATGCTTTGGAGGGCGAGGAAGAGAATGTAGAGGTGGATGCCAATGCCGTTGTTGAAGGTACTATCTACATTCATGGCATTCCATTGCATGCATTGTTTGATCCGGGTGCAACGCATTCATTTATTGCTTCCCGGCTTGCTTCTACTCTTCCCTTGCCTGTTGCTTGCCTAGATGATTCCTTTATTGTTTCTTCTCCCCTTGGTGCTACTTTGTCTACGAATTGTGTTTACCGAGTTGTCCGGTGGTTGTGGAAGATCATGAGTATCCGGCAGATCTGATCCAGATGCCTATCAAGAAGTATGGGGTAATTCTGGGAATGGACTGGTTGTACCGTTACCGAGCCATGATGGATTGTTTTGCTAAGAGGGTGACTTTGGGTTCTACGGTCTTTGCGGGTCAGAGGTTGAAGACCTGCCCGTTTATTTCCTTCATGGAAGCAAATAGACTGTTTCGGGACGGTGCGACGGGCTATGTGGCCTACCTTTTGAATAAGCCAAAGGATCAGGCCAAGCTCGAAGAGACGGAGATCGTGAAGGAATTCCCCGATGTGTTTCCGGAGAACTTGGGATCTTTACCTCCGGATCGGGACGTCGAGTTTGTGATAGATCTCTATCCCGGAGCAGAACCGTATGCGAAATCTCCCTATAGGATGGCTCCAGCCAAGTTGAAGGAGTTGAAGACGCAATTGGACGAGCTCTTAGAGTGTGGTTACATTCGCCCGAGCACTTCTCCGTGGGGTGCTCCGGTCCTGTTTGTAAAGAAGAAAGACGGGACTTTGCGAATGTGTATTGACTACCGTGAGCTGAACCGGCTAACGGTTAAGAATAAATACCCGCTCCCTCACATTGAAGAGTTGTTCGACCTCCTGCAAGGGTCGAGGGTTTATTCCAAGTTGGACTTAAGGCAAGGGTATTACCAGTTGCGTATCCGGGAGGGAGATATACTAAAGACGGGTTTCAACACGAGATATGGGCATTTTGAGTTTGTGGTCATGCCTTTTGGTCTGACCAATGCCCCAGCCGCGTTTATGGATATGATGCACCGAATATTCCGGCCTTACCTCGATAAATTCGTGGTCATCTTTATAGATGATATTCTGGTGTATTCGAGGTCCGAAGAAGAGCACGCGCGGCATTTGAGTATTGTCTTGTCTACACTTCGGGAGCACAGATTGTTCGCCAAGTTCAGTAAGTGCGAGTTCTGGTTGGATCGAGTTTCCTTTTTGGGTCACTTCATTTCGGGGAATGGTATAGAAGTGGATCCTGCGAAGATCGAAACGGTGATGCTTTGGAAACCACCAAAGAATGCCTCGGAAGTGAGAAGTTTTCTCGGGTTGGCAGGGTACTATAGGCGCTTTGTGAAAGATTTCTCGAAGATTGCTTCCCCGTTGACCCGGTTAACTAAGAAAGAGGTGAAGTTTGAGTGGGATGAGGCGTGTGAGAAGAGTTTCCAAACCCTTAAGGAGAGGTTGACTACTGCTCCGGTTTTAACCCTACCCGAAGGTTCGGAAGGCTACTCAGTTTACACCGATGCTTCGAAGGAAGGTCTCGGTTGTGTGTTAATGTAGAATGGTAAGGTTGTAGCCTACGCCTCAAGGAAGTTAAAGGATCATGAGAAGAACTATCCCACTCATGACTTGGAACTCGCCGCAGTGGTGTTTGCTTTGATGAAATGGCGGCATTATCTTTATGGAATCACTTTTGAAGTGTTCACCGACCACCAGAGTCTTAAGTATTTGTTTACCCAGAAGGATTTGAACGTAAGACAGAGGAGATGGATGGAGACACTCGAGGACTATGATTGTAAGATTCAGTACCATCCGGGTAAAGCCAATGTGGTGGCGGATGCTTTGAGTAGGAAAGTGAATGTTTCAGGTTTGGAAGCAGGTTCTAGTAGACAGGGTTCAGTGGTTCTGGTTTCAGAGGCTCGATTGGCTAATATTTCGGTTCAGCCGGTTTTAAAGCAGAGACTGATAGAAGCTCAATCTATGGATCCAGAGATTCAGAAATTGATAACGAAGTCAAGGATTGATCCTGAAACCGAGTTTGGATTTGATGATTCGGGATTGTTTCGATTTAAGGCTCGGGTTTGTGTCCCTGAAGGATTTAAGCAGTTGGTACTTGATGAAGCCCACAAGTCAGCGTATGCAGTACATCCCGGTACCACCAAAATGTACAAGGATCTAAGGACTTTATACTGGTGGAACGGCATGAAGAGAGACGTTGCTAACTATGTTAGGAGATGTCAAACATGCCAAGTGGTGAAAGCAGAACACCAGAAACCGGGAGGAACTCTCCAACCACTTCCAATACCCGAGTGGAAGTGGGAGCAAGTGACAATGGACTTCGTGTCCGGCTTGCCAAGGACCAAAGGAGGTTCCGATGGGATTTGGGTGATTATTGATCGGTTGACGAAGTCCGCACACTTTCTTAAGGTGAAGATGTCCGACAAGGTTCCTAAGTTGGCCCGGTTGTATCGGAAGGAGATTGTTAGATTGCATGGTACCCCGGTCAGCATTGTTTTAGATAGAGATCCTCGGTTCACATCCAGTTTTTGGCAGGAATTACAGAAGTGTTTGGGGACGAAGCTCCACTTTAGTACTGCATTCCACCCACAGACGGATGGCCAGTCAGAAAGGCTAATAAGGTATCTCGAGGACATGCTTCGTGCTTGTGCCTTAGATTATCAGGATTCGTGGGATGAACAGTTGGATTTGATTGAGTATGCCTACAACAACAACTTTCAGTCTTCTATTGGCATGGCACCGTATGAGGCTTTGTATGGAAGAAAGTGCCGATCCCCTCTCTTTTGGGATATTGATGAGTGGAGATGGACCAAAGATGGAAAGCTCGAGAGAGCTAAGAAACCTAAGAAAATTCAGGATACCATCGAGAGGGTGAAAGTGATTAAACAGAGGTTGAAAGTGGCTCAAGACCGGCAAAAGAGTTATGCAGATAGGAGAAGACGACCCTTAGAGTTCGAGAAAGGAGATAAGGTCTTTTTAAAGGCATCTCCTAGAAAAGGGTATGCTCGGATTGGTAAAGGCGGGAAGCTTAACCCTCGCTACTTAGGCCCCTTTGAGATCCTTGATCGAGTTGGGGAAGTAGCTTACAAACTTGATTTACCGCCGAGTTTGACCGGGATTCACAATGTGTTCCATGTCTCCCAGCTTCGGAAACATTATCCCGATGAGTCTTCTATTCTTCCTGTTGAGAAAGTTCAGTTAGAGCCGGATTTGACTTTTAAGAAGTATCCAGTTCAGGTGTTGGATCGAAAGATGCAAGAGTTGAGGAATAGACAGATCCCTCTTGTGAAAGTCCTGTGGCGTGATCAAGAATCCGAAGAAGCTACTTGGGAGACTGAGGATAAGATGAAACAGTTGTATCCGGATCTTTTCAAGGCCTCGCCTCGGACCTGAGGACAGGTCCTTTTGAAGGAGGGAGGGTTGTAACATCCCGACTGATCAGACTTTTCAGGTAACCTCTTATGTGCGCTATTCAATTATTTCCTTATGTGATATTTCATTTCTAACGTGAATTATTGAAGTTATTTGAACTTATTTGCTTTAATATGATTTTGGTTACCCTTGAACGTTTAACTTTTCTTGTTGGGTATTTTATTCGTTTCGGGTTCATATTTAATTCTAATTTTTGGTGAATTCGTGATATTTGTTAATTATATGTTTTGTGAACTCGTTTACATGCTCGTTATATGTTTTGGTATTTGTTTTGGTTGCCTTTTTGGGTTTGTTTTGGAGACGGGACCTAAAGGAGGCTAAAGAGCACTTAGCGCACCTTGGGTTCCGAGCCGTGTATCTTGAGCTCGGGAATTCGGATTCGAATTCCGTCACCTCCATTGAACTCGTTTCGACGATTCGGGTTCGATGGGACAAACCTCACATTTTTCTAAGCTCATTAAGACCTTCGTATCTCAATCGTAACGAGCCCCTTTTTGTTTGGAAGCTATCCTTTGACCTAATAGACCTTGTGGACCCCACCTTAACCCAACCAAACCCTTAACCTTGGAATATACTTGAGTTAAGCTCTCTCTCTTGCCCCTTTTGCTGCTAAACCGAGCCAAACCCCTCTCTCTCTCCCAAAACTGATCGGTACAAAGAAGCAAGGAGGAAGAAGAAAACTTTTTGGCCATATCTTTCATTTTGAGCTCAAAACTTCATCAAAACTTCTCCAAATTGAAAGGTAAGTTCATGGTTGCAATCTACACTTACTCTTCTCTCTTTTATGTGATTTTGAGTTCAATTCTTTGGTTGGTTATTGAGATTTTACAAGCATGTGAATAGTAGGGTTGGTAGATTTGATTGATTCCTACTCCTTTCATGTTTCCTTGAGATTTAATGTTGTTAGTATGCTCCTAAGACTTGATTCCTAGCATTTATTGCTTTTCCTTGCTTGGTAGTTGGAGTTTGGGGTGTTTGGTTTTGTTTTGGGGTTGCTGAGTTACTGTTGAGCCGTCTGCGTTTTCTGTACCGTGACACGGGGGTGTCACGGTTTGCCCTTTGTTGGTGACACGGGCGTGTCACCTTTTGTTTTCGTTTTCGCTTTTCTGTACCGAGACACGAGGGTGTCTCGGCTTGCCTTGTTTCGGTGACACGGGCGTGTCACCTCCTAGTTTCCGTTGTTTAGTTCTGTACTGAGACACGGGGTGTCTCAGCTTGCCTTTCCCGGGGGACACGGGCGTGTCTCCTAGGAACTCTAGTTTCGTTCGTTTTGTTTCCTTTCCGTTGTTTCTTGTTGTTTATTCTTGCCTCGTTTATGATATATGTCCGATTATGCTTTGAATGCTCATAAATGATCTAAATGTGGACTCATTTCATATCATTTGCATCATAACCATACATACACATGTACCGAGCGTCAATGTGGTTCATATTGAGTCTAAGTGCGTCTCTTGTTGTTTGCCTTGTTCAGAGGATCTTCCTGTAGGGGACGAGCTTGCACCGTAGGTGTCCGGTTTCCTCTTTTTGACTCCACTTCGACCGTTGACAAGGTGAGGTTTTGTTCTTTTAGTTACTCGACCTACGACCCTATTTGATTTGAAACCTCGCATGTGAATACGTATAGTATATGGTAAATAAGTGTATGATACTTATGTTGCGGGATTTGCCCCATTTGTTATAAGAATTTGAAAACGTTTGTATAAGTATATACGCTATTTTGCTTTTGTTTGAAAAGTTTAGTTTTCCGCAAGTGTGTGTGTGTGTGTGTGAGCGAGATGTGGCTTTGAAAGATAAGCTTTGAGGTATATTTGTGTGACTTTCGTGATATGTTTGGGCCCCGGAGTGTGGTATGGTAATCTCGGGACGACCGGGGGGTCGCCGAGCTCTTCCATCAACACCTCCATTTGAGAGTCTCGCCCAACCTTAGGAGGTTGAGGAAGGGTGTTTCTCTTGAGCCGGCGGAGGCAACCGCCGAAGGTTTCAAGAAAGTAATTAAACCTTGTCTCGTTTGTGTATGTGGATAGTTAGGGCCGATCAACCCTTCTATCAACCGGTGTTGGGGATGGATTCTGATTTGTTTTGCTTTGCTTTGTTCTTCGTATTTGGAAGTTGGGGATGTGTGTGACTCGTACTCGCCGAGTTGGTTAAGCTTTGTATGATCTACGAAACGAGAGTGGATTCTTAATTCACCTAAAACTTGGAATCTTGTTTTGCCCTTTTCACTTTCTTTTAACTTATATATATATCTATATCACGGGAATTAATTTGGCTTGTAAAAACCACTCTCGGTTCAAGGATCTTTCCATTTGATTAAATGCTTTGCTCTATATATATATCGGGTGCGTGAGTTAGCCCCCTCACTAGTCGCTAGGACTAACCCTCGTTGTTGTTTTCCCCTTTTTTCTTTCTTTTGAATTTGCAGGTTCTTCCGAGTCAAGCTAGGCGGCAAGTGTCTTTTGGGTTTACTTGTGGTTTAGCTTGGGTCTTCATGCATTCGTAGTGGATTACTTCTACTCTTATTGCTGTATTTTGGATTATGTATTTATGATTACACTTACTCTATTTTGGGCCGAGATGGCATTGTTTATTCTGTTTATAAACTGGCGTGAATGGTTGACCCTTCCCCACTTTTGAAATGTATATGTGATCTTGGGATATATGTTGATTATAAATTGCTTCCGCTACTCTGATTTTAATTCTTGCAGTTCTTGGGGGTCTAGGCCGCCTAGCGAGGGTGTGAGTTTTGTGTGTCTCCCGTTCGCTATGGTCTGATACGGGTGCGGACTTCCATTTCGCTACTCGTGTTGGACCTTAGTGCGGGGGATGTGGCACCCTTCGCTCTGGGGGTGTTACAAAGAAAGTCTTATTTTGGAGAAAATAATCTAGTTAATTAATTACGAATTAATTAATTAGATAAAAATAAGTTATTTATTTTATAATAAATAAAGTATAAAATTATCCAAAAATAGTTTGGATATTTTTAGCTCTCTTAAAAGTTGACTTGAATTAGAATTCAAAGTCAAAGTTGGAAGATACTTGATGATCAAGTAATAGGAGAGAGGGACCAAAATCCTAGCCCATAAAGGACTAGGGATTTCGGCACCCCCTCTCTATAAATAAGGGAGCTCGAGCTCCTTATGGAGCCAATTGACAATTCTTTTGGTTCATGTGTTGAACACCTTCCTTTCTCCAAGATTAAATTAAACCCTAGTTTAAGCCTAAACACTAACTAGAGAACTAGCATCCTTACTAGTTAGATTGTGATCAAGTTGGTGGACTTTCTCTAGAGACTTCAAGTTAGAAGTTTGAAGATTCGAGCTTTACCAAGGAGAGGGGATCAAGCCGCGAGAAGAGCGTTCTTGGGTGGCTTGAAACGCTTCAAGAAAGAATAAAAGAAAAAGTAAGTTTTCTATCTTTACGAATTTGGTTACACGATTGCGAGTCCAAGGTCCTTTTGTTGGGAAAATTTTTTAAATTCCGCTGCTTTCTGATTCGTGTTTCCCAACAAGTGGTATCAGAGCCACCTCGCTAATCGTGTTTCTGATTCGTCTCAATTATTCTGAATTTGGTAGAAATTCTTAGGCTTAGATGCGAATTAGGTATTCATGAGTTCTTTTAGAAAGCCTGAAATACGAAACTGTAATTTTTCCTGAATTTCTGAAACTGTTTTCTTAAATTGTGATTTTGAAAACCGTTTTGATTGAAATATGTTTAAATCGAATTTTTTAATTTTGGATTGAACCGGGTTTTGGAGAAACCCAAAAATGCGAAACGGGACACGAAAAGAACGGGGCTGGGCGTGCTAGCACGTCGCACGCCCAAGCCCCAACATCGCCGCCCAGCCCTCCCGCATCCGCGCGGGAGGCCTCCCGCCCGCCTAGGCGCCTTGCTCGCCTGTCCCGCAACCGTGCGGGACAGCCGCCTGCTCCTCCCGCAACCGCGCGGGAGCGCCCGCCCAGGGATGGGCGGGACTGCCTGCCCGCGCCGCACGTCTGCGCGCAAGGGCGCGCCTGGCGCGCGCACGCTGGCGGCAATCGTTGCCGGCTGTGCGCAGCGCTGGCGCGCGCCTAGCGCGCGTTCCTGCGCGACGGGCGGGCGATCCCGCATCGTCCCGGCCCGTGCTTTCGTGTTTCGTGTTTTTCGGTCCGTAAAATCCCGATTTAATTTTATTTTAATTTTATCTTTTAAAATCAGTTTTGTTAAAATAAAATTATTTTAAAATTTTGATTAAATTCGGATTTTTGAGAAATTGAAGCGATTTGGATTTTGGAAAAATTATGAATTTTATTTTCTGAAAATAATGAAAGAATAAAATTATTAATTTTGGAAATTAATTGGAATTTTATTGGTTTGTTGTTTTTCGGGTTTTATTGAAAAGGCTCTTGAACAAGAATTGCATCTAAGTCGTGTTTTAAGTCATTAGGACTTGAAACGAGAATTTTAATTTATTGGCTAAATTTAAATTCTCGCAAAAGCATGTTAGGTGATCATGGGTTTAGATCTATGTATGGTTTTAATTTATGCACATGGATGGTTTCAATTGGGGTTGGAGCCCTATAGTTGCGTTTTTCAATTGAGGTTGGAGCCTCACTTATGTACGTACTGTTATGTGATTTATTATGTGGCTTTCCATATTACTGTTTTTGAGGCCGGGGTATGCCCCGTGTAATTGTCTAAGGCCAATATGAAGATTAAGCCTTATTACTTTATGTCTTTTTCTTTTATTGTAATTTGAGAGTAGAGATAGGTGGTGAGGTTTTATTTTCATTTTGGAGACAATGCACCCATGGAGTAAGATGGACCACATTCAAGTAACAAGGAGGCCATAAGTGAAGACCCCTCAAAATGTTAGGGAGGGGAATCTCAATTGTTAAATGTAATAGAGATAGGGCTCGTATTTTGTTACCGCTTTCCCTTATGTGATTTGAACTGTTTATGTGGCATGTATGTTAGAACTTGTGATTGTGGAGTGGCTCCCACATATCACGCATAAGATAGGTAGAACCCGTGATCATTACATGTTAGTATCATGCTAGGACATGTTATTTGTTTATGTGCTTGTTTGAAATGCATTTAAGTGTACTTGCATTAATCAAGACTAATAAAATTGGATAACATATATGTTGGTGAGGTCGAACCGGACAACTCTCCGGTTGATTCGAAAATTCCCATTAAATATTAAGCTAATTTCGAACAAATAGGTGTTTAATTCGAGATGTGAATTTTGAATTAAATTCCTAGCATTCCATCAATAGGTTTTAAGTTTAGTAAGTAAAGCTAGTTATTGTCCGCGAGTCGTGGGATAGCTAGTGGAGCTTATTAGTTCTTAGTTACCTAATTAATCATTTTAAATGATCAATATTTCGTGGTCAATTTTAGCAAGGGCGATGTCCGCGAGTCGTGGGTCGTTCGAACTAAGTTTTGGTCATGATCTTATGATTGATAGGTCTAGCTTGACGCCTAAGTAAATATGGATGTCGCACGAGTCGTGGGTCCATATTGAAAGATAGGTGATGCAAATACAATTACTAAGAGTTCTAAAGGTGTTAGAATTGGTAAGTTGTACCTACCTAGGGTTCTTACTTAGAATGTCCGCGAGTCGTGGGTTCGAGGTAAAATGCCTAGGATCTTAGTACCCACTGGGAAACGTGTTCCTCTTAGATCTTTGGGAATTCTAGATCTTTGAAAAACAGTGGGAGCTACATTAGATTAAAGACCTTATCTTTTGTATATCGTTATAATTCAGCATGCTCACTAGTTCTCTGTTTTACCATTTAGGTCGTAGATTCTGTGATTCTCTACGTGTTTTGAAATGGCAACCAAAAACCCTCTTGTATCGATCCTCGAGTCAAACAAGTTGACTGGTCCCAACTATTTTGATTGGCTGAGGAATCTAAAAATCATTTTAGATTCTGAGAAGAGAACTTATGTTCTCTTCGAAGGGGAGCCAAGTCCCGAAGGGGAGGCTCCCACTCGGGCTGAGCGGGACGCGATTCAGAAGTGGAAGGATGATAATCTCCAAGCCCGTTGCCTTATGTTGGCTAACATGTCCCCGGACTTGCAAAGACAACATGAGGCCATGGAATTTGCTTGGGAGATTTACGACCACTTAGAGCAACTTTACCGCCCTCATGAACGTGTTACAAGGTATAACACTTCAAAGGAATTGTTTCACTTAAGAATGAGGGAAGGTTCTAGTGTCCATGAATATGGACTCAAGTTTCTTGCCCTTACTGAGAAACTTGCTTTCATGGGCATGCCACTGAAAGATGAGCTTTCAGTAGATTTGTTGCTAGCTTCGCTCCCACCATCATTCAACCCATTTGTCCTTAACTTCAACATGAATCATGCTGGTGCTACTGTAGTTGAACTGATTAGTCAGCTTGTCACTGCTGAAAGCACGATCAAGAAGGACAATAAGGTTTTGATGGTGAATGCTCCATCTTCCTCTTCTGGGCCTTCTAAAGGTAAGGGCAAGAAAGCCCAAAAGAAGAAGAAGAAACCCCTTAGGCCCACTGGTGGCATTTCGAAGGGAAAGGCCCAAAAGAAGAAGCGTGATCAGAAAGAGGATGTTTGCTTCCATTGTGGCAAAGCGGGACATTGGAGGAGAAACTGCCTAGAGTACAAGGCTACTCTAAAGAAAGGTATCTTTCTCGTTGAAGTAAATCTTTCTATTAATTCTAGTTCTTGGGTACTTGATACCGGTTGTGGAACTCATATCTGTAATGATGTACAGATGCTAAGTGATGTTCAACAACTTAAAGAAGGAGAATGTGTCTTGAAGGTCGGCGATGGCTCAAACGTTGAAGCTCGAGCTTTGGGCACAATTAGATTAGATTTGGGTAGTTTTGAGTTAGTATTAAATAAAGTCCTTTATGTACCGAGCATTATTCGTAATATAATTTCAGTTCCAATATTAGATTGTGAAGGTTATGAAACTTATATTAAGAATGGTAAATACTTTATCAAACGGAACAACTCTTCCGTTCACATCGGTACTCTAAGTAATGGGCTTTATCTAACTCAGAATATCAATATTATGAATATACAACGAGAAACGAAGCATAAGAGAGATGACAAAGTTTCAGCTCGCTTATGGCACGCTAGATTAGGACACATTTCCAAGAACAGAATTAGCAAGATAAACACTTTAGGATCATTCTCTGAAAATGATCTTAAGGAGTTAACTTCTTGCGAATCCTGTCTCAAAGGAAAGATGTCAAAAGTTCCTTTTAAAGGAACTGTGGAACGTGCCACTAAGGTTTTGGATTTGATCCATAATGATGTTTGTGGACCGCTTAGTGTAAGCACTAGAAACAATCATCAGTACTTCATAACCTTTACTGATGACTTAAGTCGGTATGGTTATGTATACTTAATGAAGTATAAATCTGAAGCTTTTGAGAAATTCTTAGAATTTCAAAAGGAGGTTGAGAACCAAACTGGTCACAAGATAAAAGCACTTCGATCTGATCGAGGAGGTGAATATCTCAGTGAAGAATTCCTTAATCATCTCAAAGATAATGGGATTATCTCTCAGTGGACTCCTCCGGGAACTCCTCAGCTTAATGGAGTTTCTGAGAGAAGGAATCGAACCTTACTTGATATGGTTCGTTCCATGATGAGTTTCACTGACTTACCATGTAGCACCCCGCACGTGAGGCGCCACATCCCCCGCACTAAGGCTCAACACGAGTAACGAAATAGTAAATCTGCACCCGTATCAAACCCTAGCGAACGGGAGACAAACACAAAAACCTCCTAAGCTAGGCGGAACTAGACCCTGCAATGATAACCAATCAACAAAATATATTGCATAGCGAAGCCAAAGTTCAATCATACAAGCCATAAACGGAATTTGGGCACTTCAGGCCTCTTTTAAATCATAGCAAAACCCAGTAAAGCCAATTTCATAATAAATACATAGGTATCCAATTTCATGATATAACTGAAATGAATTATACATAATTCCAATACAAATGAGAATGCAGAGACTCTCCTAGCCTAACTCGACCCACTTAAAGACTCCAGACACCTCCGCCTAGCTCGAAACTCCAAAGCCAAACCTGCACACTAAAGTGTTGGGGAGGGAGGGGGTCAGTCTCTAGAAGACTGAGTGAGCAGGAGCGATATATATATATAAAACATGCACATGCAAGTCATAAATCCCGAGCAAGGTTTTGTTTGCGATTAGTTCCCTAAAAGGGCGAGAGAATGATTAATCAATGCTCGGATTTTATGACTAATTCATATTAAATTCATTCCATTCATAAATCATACATAAATATAAGGCTCGGCGAGTGAGCGTGCACAATCTCCAACCAAACTCCGACCGTGTACGACAAATATCAATAATATATTGATTAGGCGATCATGCAATATATCATAATACACACAGACCATAAATCATATCATAAACATATTCGTTTGGGCGATCCGGATCCCGGCATTCCCGCACGGTGCATAATCATATCATAACCAACCTTCTTCCTCCGGGTGGTGGACGGGCTTGCAAGACCCGGCCACCGGAACATACATAATGGCTAGTGAGGTACATGAATCCTCAAAAGCCCGACCTGCGTTTCCTCGTCAAAACTCCTAACGAGGTCCGTATCGTCGTAATTTGGTTGGAACTAGTATATGGGATCCCCGTCAGCCCTTGCTTCCTCGGTTAGCCACATATACTAAGTCCCTGGGCCCGTGAACATAACGTATTCGCATAATCTCGCCAAAACATATCCATACATACATATAATACATACTATAAGAAATCATACCTTACCGTGTAACTCGGCATATGCTATATACGTACCTCTCCGTGTCATCCTAATCCATAGCTAGCATGAAGCCACACGGTTTGGAGCATAGCCTCATTACAAAACCATTTTTAAGCTTATGTACGCTCATACATATAACTCAAAAGAATTTACTCGATAACTTCATTTGAAAACCATATATATATAATCATAAGGTTTTTGGCCAAAGCTTTTCACATAAGGATTGTAGGGTTTGTTACATAGCTAAAACGAAAACCACCCTCACCTGAACCGTGAAGTTACAAGGATCGAGCACCAAGTGCCTGAACGATCAAAAGCTCTCCACCCTGGAGACAAACTGTACAAAAGACCACAAGACGTGTTTGTGAGACTCAAGACTCTAAATGAACCATATATGACGCACGACAATGCTCAAACATGATATGAAGGCATAAGGATCATATTAAGTCATGAAATATTCATGTGCATTATTAAGGCGTTTAACTCATATATCCAAGTCATTCACTCATTCATTCATTATCATTCAATTCATATTCCCAATCAATTTATTTCAAGAACTCAAATAGGA
This sequence comes from Lantana camara, assembly GCA_037501455.1. Classification (NCBI taxonomy): domain Eukaryota; kingdom Viridiplantae; phylum Streptophyta; class Magnoliopsida; order Lamiales; family Verbenaceae; genus Lantana; species Lantana camara. The sequence continues at coordinate 17,758,992 of CM074855.1, read as the reverse complement.
GCATAGAACATGTTCAAGCTCTTCCATAATGCTACCACATACTTCATATTACATAACATAGCATATAGCCAAGGTTTGACAACAAGAAGAAGTCATATGATATAGAAAATAAGTGATGCGATTCATAAGCGACATATAAACACACATAAACGGCATCAAGAAAAAGCATGCCTATAACACATCCAAATGCCATGAAATTACACCATAATGCTCCCAACATATAGCAAAACAAGTTCATAGTTCAACACAAAAGGAGATAAAGTCATTCAAGAGGTGAAACGAATCAAAAACCGAAAAGGAAGCAACACGGACTGCACAGGGGAAGGGACACGGGGGTGTCACCTTCCTTAGCCAAACTGAGCCACGGGCGTGGCTTAGTACAGAGCTGCCCAGAAGGTGTGACACGCCCGTGTCTCACTCTTATGAGTAAATGAGACACGGGGGTGTCACGGTACAGAACTAAAACCGTTCACAAAGTTAAACCGGCAAAACTGATCCCTTACAAACTCAATCCAAAAACATACCAAATGAACTCCAAATGCTCTGAAACTTAATATAAAACATATTTGGCATGTTATGAACATTTTTCATTTAGAATGCAAAGGCTAAATCACACTTTAAGATCATCGAATCCATGCAACAAAGCTGGGTCGCCAAAATCGCACATATGAACCCTAATGATTCTATCATGCCTTGATCAAGTACTTAGGGCTTGAATTTGGATCTGAAACTTTGGGGAATGCATGCTAACATACTAAACAACTAATATACTTCATATATATGCAAAATGGTACAATTTAAAGCACATTCGAATGATCAACAAGTTACAAAACGCAACAGCAACAAGTCTGTCATGAAGCATGCATACAAACAGGCCATGTCTTTCGGTTTTGCAGCTTAAAATGGATCCAAATACTTGAAAAATGAATGTTAACATATAGAGTAATGAGTTTACATCAACACCATGCAATTTCACACTAAAATAAGATCATTTAGTCAAGCTACAAGGCAAAATGAACAGCAGCAGTCCGGAAAACAGGGGAAGCAGTTTGATCATCAAGTTTGGAGCTCCATATCTCATAATTTCATAAAAGGAGCAAGAGATGAAATCCTCCTAACATCATATACTATCAGTTGGGAAAGAAATTGGCCAAGAAACAAGCTCATATAATCATTTACAAGCAAGGAAATCAGCCACACAAGCAAATAGGTCACTAGAACAAAGATCCCCAAAAGTTCATACTAAACTCATAATTCAAACCCTAATCAAATCTGATCCAAATCATGTTGTAAGGAGATTAAATCAAGTATAATAGAGTAGAGAAGACATAGATATTCATACCTTGAGGATTTGGTGAAAGAAGATGGTGATTTGAGCTCCAAAATCACAAGAATGGCCTTGGGTTTTCTCTCCTTTCTTCTCTCCCTCTCTCTCGATCAGCTCCAGCAGAAATGGGAGATGTTTGGTTCGGTTCTGCTGCTAAAAGGGTAGGAGAAAGGCTTAACCCAAGTTATAAAAGTCATGGTTAAGGTATAGTTAGGTTAGGGGGGTGTTAAGGGTCCCACCATGAAGACTAATCAACATAAGGGGCTCTTCTTGCACGAGTTGCTCGTTACGGTTGGATTTCGGAGGTCTTAATGATTTCAAAAAGGTATGAGGCTTGTTCCATTGTCTTCGAATCGTCGATACGAAGGCAACGGTGGTGTCGGAATTCGAATCCGAATTCCCGAGCTCAAGATATCACATACGGAACCAAGGGTGCGCTAATTGCTCGTTAGCCCCCGACTTGGTTCCACAAATCAAATTAAATTCATAAACCCGTCAAATGAATCCGAAAACATAAACCGAGCACATAGGCGTGTTCATAACACACATATTTACGACATACTAAATTTTCATACCAATCCGTTAACATTACATATATGAACGAAGCACAAATAGAACACTCATGCGCATGAACGAATTCATATTGTTATAAATGAATTACTTAAAATAACCATAGTCTATAGTTTAAATCAAATACAAAAACTTATAAGCAATTAATCATATAATTAAATAATTAAATTGCGCAATTTATGAACAAATACGCCACATTATTTTAAAACTGAAAAACTGGGGCGTTACAATCTCTCCCCCTTAAAAAGAATCCGTCCTCGGATTCACACACGCCTGAAAACAAACAATGAGAGATTCCCCGTCTCTCACAAGCAACAAGGAGAGAGCCCCGTCTCTCGAGCAGCAATGAGAGAACCCCGTCTCTCCAACAACAATGAGAGAACCCCGTCTCTCCAACAACAATGAGAGAACCCCGTCTCTCCAACAACAATGAGAGAACCCCGTCTCTCCAACAACAATGAGAAAACCCCGTCTCTCGCAAGCAAAGAGAGTACCCCGTCTCTCAAACAAAAATAAGAGAATCCCCGTCTCTTAACCAAAAATAAAGCAAGGAAGTCTCCAATACTCCCAAGCAACTCACGCGAAACCAAATTTAAAAATCACGGAAATCACCCAAAGTAAGTAAGAGACGTCGCCCACATTGATTCAATTACTCCAAGTCATTTAACACATTACAGATCATAGCACTTAACATAAAAATTATAAAAGTTAAATTTGCATGGATGCATGTATCACGAATGCTATAAGTACCGTTCACCGTAGTTGCAAAAATTCAAAGTTGTGAATTGTCGTTGTCCAAGGTATGATCTGTCCTGAATGTAGCTCAGTGTCCAACTTGTCTTGAACCTCTTCAGGGTTCCCCGGCGAAACGATTGATGAATTCCTTAAAGATTATATCCTTAGATCCTTTCTAACTTGTATTGCTACCCAACTTCTTCAATCCTTATCCAAATCGGTGCTTAACATATCCCCGAGGATCACCACTCTGAGCAAACTTGAAGATTCAATCCCAACCTTACGATTTATTCTTATAGTCTCTCTCAACACAAATCTTTTCCCACCTTTCGTTCCCATTGTCCGTTCATTCCCTTTCGATCCCCCTCAAAGTTATATTTGATAACTGGTCCCATATTTCCTTCACCGAAGATAGAAGGTTCTTGATGATTCTTAAAATTTGAGACCAATACTCCAATTATCAACCCTTTTTCCATTTGGTCTCTACTTAAGCTTCCTTGTAGGTTACCGTTGATATAACTAATAACTCGATGATATCGTCTTGGACCCTTTCGCACTTCAATGAATAAATCTTGATCGACACCATCCCCTTATATGATAGCTTGATCCAATTTTCCTTTAGTTAATTCCATCTTAGGAGGTCACAGAAACTCCCATATAATTTCATCACTCCCAATTCGGAATTCCAGACATAGAATCGTTCAATAAACTCTCTTCTTTATATCTCGAAAGATCTTCCCCCGAATTTGGCATCGTCACTTCTCTCTTAACAACTTAACCATTACCGTCCTCTTATTCATTTCCAATGGCCACCATTAGGATTTCCGGATTCTCCTTAATTTGCATCCCCGTTGTTGCTATTGACATGTTTCTTCGAGCACTACTTCCACCCTCCACTTCACCTCTCGGTCGTGCTCTCCCCCTTAAAATTTTGCTCTTTCATCGAACTCCCTCAATCTCTCTTCCCCATTCTTATTCGATCCGAACACCCCAAAGATGAATCTAATCTGACTTTCCTTCGGAGGTCCTTTCCACTAACCTATCCCTTACCTAAAGTTCTTTATTTCCCAATTGTCTTTCTTGTCATGTGCCACGCCATTATTTCCTTTCCCTTAACTCAGATATGGTTCGAGCGAGGATATACTTGACAATTGAGGTGCCAGATTTTCCTATCAAGTAAACACTAAAATGCATGTCGGGTAAAGATGGCAATGCATGTGTCACGTTTACACCAAGCAATTATACCACACATTAGCGCAACAAAACCAATTAGAAATGTACGAATAACATAAGATCAAGAGAATAAATAATTAATGCAAAATATGATGCACGTGCTATGAATGCTTTGGAACCTGTCACCAATGGGGTAAGTAGTTAGCTCGACAGCTTTTCCTTGCTACTCCAAGTCCCGCGGTTACTTTGACTTGGTAAATGGTTCCTTGCCTTTTCCACGGTCTTCGAGATTCCCATGCATCTTTATAAATTAACTTGTATCTTCCACTTCCAAGGAGTTAGCATCCACACCTCTCCTCGCAATTCGACCTTTACTTCTAATCGTCACCTTAATCAAGAATCCCGTGCCTATCCCTTATGAGTTCAATTCACCTCCAACTGCTTACATTTGAGCGCATGATTTCCTTGCAAGGAGTGATTGCCTTTCTTTACCATTTCCATTTGTTGCTTCATATCTTCCATTTTACTTCACAACATGGCAATTCAGCTTGGTTTTGGGAAAACGAACTCATATCCCAATCAACACCTTGATCAAGATTCCCGTGACTATTGTTTATGAGTTTCCCATCACGATCGAAATCCAGAGCACCCAAGTCCAACTCTTCCCGGTCTTAACTTCGACAGACTTGATTTCAATTCACTAGGCTTAATCAGAAATCCTTCTTGTCGACCCCAGGTACACAGCTCCTACCGGCCCATTTTATCTGAGTCTCTCCTAACTATTGAGACCTCCAAAGGTTGTCCGAATCTTCATCTTGATGTCCTCTCCGGTTCAAGTTCCTTTAGCTTATCCTTTCTTTCCGATCTACGCGCATAATTGACCCCTGATAACGCTTTCCATTCTTGCTTGCTTCTTGATGTCTCCATAAAGTTCTGAGAAGACGACACGAGTTGTATTCCTCAAGTTAGAACTTGAGTCTTTGCATGTCTTGTATGTTGAGAACCTTCAAGGTTTGTAGGTAGGGCATGATTGATGAACCTTCCCGTGAACCAAGCTTCCTCCCATGATACGAGCCATGATAGGTAGTTCCATTGTGCACACCATGGAATTTGAACACTCAGCCTTCAAGTTACTTTACTATTTGTAGTTGGGGTGATTTGTAGCTTTGTTTGCATGATAGTAGCCTATATAAGAAAGATCAACTCAAATATGGATGCATGAAGATTAGCGTATGCTTATGACACGTAGTTAAATGAATCAAGGCACACAGAATGCAAATTGTAACACTTAAAGCAACTAAATGAAAACGTAGATTGTATACATATTTTAAGCAATTTCCAACAATTAGTATCAAAGATTCATGCCAAATCGATGCAATGAACATATTAGCAAGTTGTTCCTATGCCGTGCGACCTAACTGACTCAAACACGACTCAAGAACACCGGTTTTGCAACCGGGCTCTGATACCACTTAAGGATGTAGCACCCCGCACGTGAGGCGCCACATGCCCCGCACTAAGGCTCAACACGAGTAACGAAATAGTAAATCCGCACCCGTATCAAACCCTAGCGAACGGGAGATAAACACAAAAACCTCCTAAGCTAGGCGGAACTAGACCCTGCAATGATAACCAATCAACAAAATATATTGCATAGCGAAGCCAAAGTTCAATCATACAAGCCATAAACGGAATTTGGGCTCTTCAGGCCTCTTTTAAATCATAGCAAAACCCAGTAAAGCCAATTTCATAATAAATACATAGGTATCCAATTTCATGATATAACTAAAATGAATTATACATAATTCCAATACAGATGAGAATGCAGAGACTCTCCTAGCCTAACTCGACCCACTTAAAGACTCCAGACACCTCCGCCTAGCTCGAAACTCCAAAGCCAAACCTGCACACTAAAGTGTTGGGGAGGGAGGGGGTCAGTCTCTAGAAGACTGAGTGAGCAGGAGCGATATATATATATAAAACATGCACATGCAAGTCATAAATCCCGAGCAAGGTTTTGTTTGCGATTAGTTCCCTAAAAGGGCGAGAGAATGATTAATCAATGCTCGGATTTTATGACTAATTCATATTAAATTCATTCCATTCATAAATCATACATAAATATAAGGCTCGGCGAGTGAGCGTGCACAATCTCCAACCAAACTCCGACCGTGTACGACAAATATCAATAATATATTGATTAGGCGATCATGCAATATATCATAATACACACAGACCATAAATCATATCATAAACATATTCGTTTGGGCGATCCGGATCCCGGCATTCCCGCACGGTGCATAATCATATCATAACCAACCTTCTTCCTCCGGGTGGTGGACGGGCTTGCAAGACCCGGCCACCGGAACATACATAATGGCTAGTGAGGTACATGAATCCTCAAAAGCCCGACCTGCGTTTCCTCGTCAAAACTCCTAACGAGGTCCGTATCGTCGTAATTTGGTTGGAACTAGTATATGGGATCCCCGTCAGCCCTTGCTTCCTCGGTTAGCCACATATACTAAGTCCCTGGGCCCGTGAACATAACGTATTCGCATAATCTCACCAAAACATATCCATACATACATATAATACATACTATAAGAAATCATACCTTACCGTGTAACTCGGCATATGCTATATACGTACCTCTCCGTGTCATCCTAATCCATAGCTAGCATGAAGCCACACGGTTTGGAGCATAGCCTCATTACAAAACCATTTTTAAGCTTATGTACGCTCATACATATAACTCAAAAGAATTTACTCGATAACTTCATTTGAAAACCATATATATATAATCATAAGGTTTTTGGCCAAAGCTTTTCACATAAGGATTGTAGGGTTTGTTACATAGCTAAAACGAAAACCACCCTCACCTGAACCGTGAAGTTACAAGGATCGAGCACCAAGTGCCTGAACGATCAAAAGCTCTCCACCCTGGAGACAAACTGTACAAAAGACCACAAGACGTGTTCGTGAGACTCAAGACTCTAAATGAACCATATATGACGCACGACAATGCTCAAACATGATATGAAGGCATAAGGATCATATTAAGTCATGAAATATTCATGTGCATTATTAAGGCGTTTAACTCATATATCCAAGTCATTCACTCATTCATTCATTATCATTCAATTCATATTCCCAATCAATTTATTTCAAGAACTCAAATAGGAGCATAGAACATGTTCAAGCTCTTCCATAATGCTACCACATACTTCATATTACATAACATAGCATATAGCCAAGGTTTGACAACAAGAAGAAGTCATATGATATAGAAAATAAGTGATGCGATTCATAAGCGACATATAAACACACATAAACGGCATCAAGAAAAAGCATGCCTATAACACATCCAAATGCCATGAAATTACACCATGCTCCCAACATATAGCAAAACAAGTTCATAGTTCAACACAAAAGGAGATAAAGTCATTCAAGAGGTGAAACGAATCAAAAACCGAAAAGGAAGCAACACGGACTGCACAGGGGAAGGGACACGGGGGTGTCACCTTCCTTAGCCAAACTGAGCCACGGGCGTGGCTTAGTACAGAGCTGCCCAGAAGGTGTGACACGCCCGTGTCTCACTCTTATGAGTAAATGAGACACGGGGGTGTCACGGTACAGAACTAAAACCGTTCACAAAGTTAAACCGGCAAAACTGATCCCTTACAAACTCAATCCAAAAACATACCAAATGAACTCCAAATGCTCTGAAACTTAATATAAAACATATTTGGCATGTTATGAACATTTTTCATTTAGAGTGCAAAGGCTAAATCACACGTTAAGATCATCAAATCCATGCAACAAAGCTGGGTCGCCAAAATCGCACATATGAACCCTAATGATTCTATCATGCCTTGATCAAGTACTTAGGGCTTGAATTTGGATCTGAAACTTTGGGGAAAACAGGGGAAGCAGTTTGATCATCAAGTTTGGAGCTCCATATCTCATAATTTCATAAAAGGAGCAAGAGATGAAATCCTCCTAACATCATATACTATCAGTTGGGAAAGAAATTGTCCAAGAAACAAGCTCATATAATCATTTACAAGCAAGGAAATCAGCCACACAAGCAAATAGGTCACTAGAACAAAGATCCCCAAAAGTTCATACCAAACTCATAATTCAAACCCTAATCAAATCTGATCCAAATCATGTTGTAAGGAGATTAAATCAAGTATAATAGAGTAGAGAAGACATAGATATTCATACCTTGAGGATTTGGTGAAAGAAGATGGTGATTTGAGCTCCAAAATCACAAGAATGGCCTAGGGTTTTCTCTCCTTTCTTCTCTCCCTCTCTCTCGATCAGCTCCAGCAGAAATGGGAGATGTTTGGTTCGGTTCTGCTGCTAAAAGGGTAGGAGAAAGGCTTAACCCAAGGTATAAAAGTCATGGTTAAGGTAGAGTTAGGTTAGGGGGGTGTTAAGGGTCCCACCATGAAGACTAGTCAACATAAGGGGCTCTTCTTGCACGAGTTGCTCGTTACGGTTGGATTTCGGAGGTCTTAATGATTTCAAAAAGGTATGAGGCTTGTTCCATTGTCTCCGAATCATCGATACGAAGGCAACGGAGGTGTCGGAATTCGAATCCAAATTCCCGAGCTCAAGATATCACGTACGGAACCAAGGGTGCGCTAATTGCTCGTTAGCCCCCGACTTGGTTCCACAAATCAAATTAAATTCATAAACCCGTCAAATGAATCCGAAAACATAAACCGAGCACATAGGCATGTTCATAACACACATATTTACGACATACTAAATTTTCATACCAATCCGTTATCATTACATATATGAACGAAGCACAAATAGAACACTCATGCGCATGAACAAATTCATATTGTTATAAATGAATTACTTAAAATAACCATAGTCTATAGTTTAAATCAAATACAAACACTTATAAGCAATTAATCATATAATTAAATAATTAAATTGCGCAATTTATGAACAAATACGCCACATTATTTTAAAACTGAAAAACTGGGGCGTTACATACCACCTTCTTTCTGGGGTTATGCCCTAGAAAGTGCAGCAAAGATTCTGAATCTAGTTCCCTCTAAGTCAGTCCCCAAGACGCCCTATGAAATGTGGCATGGCAAAATCCCTAGTTATTCTTACTTAAGAATTTGGGGTTGTCCTGCTTATGTGAAGAGGACAGTGGGAGATAAGTTAGAATCTCGTTCTAACTTATGCTACTTTGTAGGTTATCCTAAGGAATCCATAGGATACTACTTCTATGATCAATCTGAGCAAAAGGTGTTTGTTTCTAGAAATGCTACTTTTCTAGAGGAACCGTTCCTTAAGGAGAAGAAAGGCAAGATCATAGAATTAGAAGAAGTACAAAGTGATCCCACACCACCCACTGAAGAAACGTCCCATTCTGATCAACCACAACCAATCACGAATTTCGATACACACGAAAATCCTCCTCTACGGCGTTCTGAACGCACTCCTAGACAGCCGGAGAGATGGTATGGATTCTTCCATGAAATCTCTCAAAAGGATAATGATCCTTTATCATATGAGGAGGCACTTTCAGATTCTGACTCTGAACAGTGGATAGAAGCCATGAAATCCGAAATGGACTCCATGAACTCCAACCAAGTTTGGACCTTGGTAGATTTGCCTGATGAGGTCAAACCCATAGGTTGCAAATGGATCTTTAAGAGAAAGCTTGGAGTTGATGGAAGCATTGCAGCCTACAAAGCAAGACTGGTTGCAAAAGGATTCACTCAAAGACCCGGCGTGGACTTTGATGAAACCTTTTCACCAGTTGCAATGCAAAAGTCCATTCGAATCATGCTTGCCATTGCTGCATATTATGACTATGAGATATGGCAAATAGATGTGAAAACTGCCTTTCTCAATGGTGACATTGACAAAGACATTTATATGAGCAACCCATAGGTTTCACATTCAGTGGGAGTGAGCAAAAGGTGTGCAAACTCCAAAGATCAATCTATGGATTGAAACAGGCTTCTAGGAATTGGAACATTCGATTTGATGAATCAGTCAAAGCGTTTGGCTTCATGCAAATTTCGAATGAATCATGTGTGTATAGAAAGGAATTGGAGACCTCAGTGCAATTCTTAGTACTTTATGTTGATGACATCCTTCTTATTGGGAATTCGAAGGATGACATGAAAGTGACTAAGTTATGGTTATCGAACCAATTCGAGATGAAAGATCTTGGTGATGCGTCCTATATCCTTGGAATTAAAATCTATAGAGATAGATCTAGAAGGTTAATAGGACTGTCACAGTCGATGTACATTGACAAAGTATTGAAGAGATTCAATATGGAGTCGGCAAAGGTTAGGAACCTTCCTATGAGTGTAGGAACATGTCTTTCAAAGAAGATGTGTCCTAAGACTAACCTTGAGAAGGAGAGAATGACTCATACACCTTATGCGTCAGCAATAGGTAGCATAATGTATGCAATGTTATGTACTCGACCGGATGTGGCTTATGCACTTAGTGTGACAAGTCGTTTCCAATCGGACCCTGGAGATGGTCACTGGGCTGCCCTGAAGAATATCCTTAAGTACTTAAAAAGTACTAAAGATTTGTTCTTAGTTTACGGAGGTCATAAAGATCTTACTGTCGAAGGATACTGCGATGCAAGCTTTGCATCTGACTTAGATGATTTTAAGTCAATGTCAGGATACATTTTCTGCCTGAACAGCGGAGCAGTGAGTTGGAAGAGTTCCAAGCAAACTACCACTGCAGATTCGACCACTGAGGCCGAATACTTAGCTGCAAATGATGCAGCTAAGGAAGGTGTTTGGATTAGAAACTTCATTCAAGAGTTGAATGTTGTTCCTAGCATGAAAGACCCCATTACTGTGTTTTGTGACAACACTGGGGCGGTTGCTCAAGCAAGAGAACCAAGATCTCACCAACGGACCAAGTACATTATGAGGAAATATCACCTAATCCGTGATATTATCAAAAGAGGAGATGTGCTAATCGAGAGGGTCACATCAGCAGAGAACGTGGCAGATCCACTTACTAAAACCCTTAGTCGAGAAGCTTTCCAAGGTCATCTTCAGAAGATGGGACTTAGAGTAGCTTTAGAATGGCTTTGACGGGCAAGTGGGAGATTGTTAGGAATAGTGCCCTAGAAAGCCGATTGTATATCCGCTTTGTGCTTTTCCTTATTGTAATCACAGACAATCTTTGAATGAAATAACGAATTGAGGCAACACTTCTTTATATGCTCTTGTTTGGTATGCGTTTACTTTAGCTGTGCATGTATGAGAACTCCCCTAATCCTGATGACTTTAGGACTCTACCATTTAGGTGAAATGGTTCATGAAACGAGCCCTATATCACATAAGTCATGATTAGTAAAATACTCCAAGCCGATGAGTCCTACAGACAGTGGGAGTGTCAACCTGACTCCTCTAAGGCTTGCTTGTGGGATCACGCCCTTAAGAAGGACCACCTTATTTCATGGAGGTGCAAAGTGTATAGTTGATACGTGCGTGATACATGAGGGTGCTTACTTTAATAAGTAAGTTCACTGAGGTGCCCCGTGTGAGAACATTCCTAAATGGGAAAGGAAGGTTCTATTTCAGGAAATGGAAACTTCCAGATTAGGAAATATCTCACGAGTCATTGATGTGATTAATTGATCATTAGACTTGAGGTTCCTTGTCACTTTATGAGTTAACTCTGTAGTCTTAGGTATAAGCTTTAAAGGGTGTCGCCTTAGACAACTGATTCAAGGCTTATGCTGGGGCTACACAAGTGATTCATGAAAGTGAATGAGAATCAAGAAAGGACCTACACTTGCATTTGCAAGGTGATCTCTTATTGTGTAAGTCATTCATATGCCATATGGAGTCCTTGGCCAAGGCAGTAGATCAAGACATCAAGAAAAGGGTTTCTTGGATTGAGATCAAATGGATATGAAATGCACTTAGCTTTAAGACCAGATTATTAGGGTTCTAATTATTCCCTTGCCCTAGATCTTGGTTGAGAGATAGTAAGTAGGAGGATTGTATCTCACATGAATCAATGACTTAAAGGTTCTGTCGAATCCGAACATTCCAATTCAGCTAGGGGTTAAACACCTGTTGCTAGACTATGGTCGTTTAATCTGTGGACTGATTAATTAATTAGTGAATTAATTAATTGGGGTCACTGCTAATTGAATTGAGAACCTAGAGGGTCACACACAACAACTTGGTTACATGAGTTGAGGCTTTAAAATGATTAAACGAGTTAATCGAGCCTAGAGGGTTCCACACGTGTGAAACCACACGTGTGGGTCACGTGACTGGACACGTGTCACTATGACACGTGTGCCACACGTGACTATTTAATTGGATATTAAATAATTAAGTTGTTAATTATTTAATAGACTTTGGTTTAATTTTGAATTAAAAAGAAAGTCTTATTTTGGAGAAAATAATCTAGTTAATTAATTACGAATTAATTAATTAGATAAAAATAAGTTATTTATTTTATAATAAATAAAGTATAAAATTATCCAAAAATAGTTTGGATATTTTTAGCTCTCTTAAAAGTTGACTTGAATTAGAATTCAAAGTCAAAGTTGGAAGATATTTGATGATCAAGTAATAGGAGAGAGGGACCAAAATCCTAGCCCATAAAGGACTAGGGATTTCGGCACCCCCTCTCTATAAATAAGGGAGCTCGAGCTCCTTATGGAGCCAATTGACAATTCTTTTGGTTCATGTGTTGAACACCTTCCTTTCTCCAAGATTAAATTAAACCCTAGGTTAAGCCTAAACACTAACTAGAGAACTAGCATCCTTACTAGTTAGATTGTGATCAAGTTGGTGGACTTTCTCTAGAGACTTCAAGTTAGAAGTTTGAAGATTCGAGCTTTACCAAGGAGAGGGGATCAAGCCGCGAGAAGAGCGTTCTTGGGTGGCTTGAAACGCTTCAAGAAAGAATAAAAGAAAAAGTAAGTTTTCTATCTTTACGAATTTGGTTACACGATTGCGAGTCCAAGGTCCTTTTGTTGGGAAAATTTTTTAAATTCCGCTGCTTTCTGATTCGTGTTTCCCAACATGTTTTGTTTTGGGACTATCTGCTCAATTAAATTAGCAATATGTATGTAAACAGTTAAGAATGTTTAAGGTAAACATTTGATGTTATTGATACGCTCAGTAGTTGAGTTACAATATCATCTGGGATATGTGAAAAAACAAAATCATAGCTAGAAAAGACATATATATTCAGTACTACAAGCTTGTGAAGAAGCTGTGAATTAGGTCTTTCAGCTACAACATGAGTGGCACCATCATTTCCACTAATTGCTTCATCTTCATCATTGAAGGGTAGGTTATCTATGGGAATACACCAGAGCGAGAACCCATGTATATCGCATCAACAGAAAAGCCTTCCACGATTCCCCTTATCCTTCTCCACCACCTTAATTGTCGTCCATCGACCATAATTTCCTTCCCTACATCTCTCCTTCCTGTATTTCAAACTTGTATTGTATGTATTTGTGGAGTGGTGTGAGCTTCCCATGATTTCTAGGGTGTGTAATGGTAGAATGAGGGTCTGAAAATATATATAGGCACAATCCTAACGGCTATAAACGGCTCTATTCAAAAAAATTATAAATTACAAATAAGTACCTCAAGTTTGATTAACTTAACAAAACGATCCCTAGTTCTTACATATTTTACATTACAGTCCCTAGGGGCATTTTGGTTTTTTAACAAATAATAATAAAATATTCAGGGGTATTTTTTGATGAACAGACAAGAATATTAACGGAACGTCCGTTATGGACCTCTAACAGAATCAAACCTTAGGGACTTCTATGTAAAAACCAGAAGAATAGGGACCGGACTGTAATTGGCCCAAACCTCAGGGGCCCTTTTATAATTATCCCTTATATTAAATTATAAAATTTTAAATTAAAAAATATAAATTTAACTAATACTACAAATATATCATCATATTTTTAGTATTATTACAATTTACTCCCTACGAGTAGGATTGGAATTTTTTAAAAATAATTTTGCTAACATCATCAAAATTTAACATCATTAACGGTTTGGACAATTTGTAAGAGAGAGTGTAACACTCAGGTGGGTGTTCGTAATTTTTCAAACTACAGGAGCAAATCCGTATTTTGGCCATATCTCAGGGGGATGTTTGAAATTATCCCTTCTATTTGTTACTCGTGAGATTATGTGAATTTTGTATATTATTTGATAACTTAGGTGTAGTAGTTTGCAATAAAGGTGTAATTTTTTTTTAATACAATACGTCATTCTTGCAGACATTTTAGATCATCCATTCATCACACAAGAACCTCAAATATTTTCCCGAGCCGGAAAAGTTTGATCCCTCTATGTTAGATATAGAAGTTTTGACTTCTCGTATGCAATCCCTAATTGATAGTGATAGAACCTGATTTGTAGGGATTAGATTTACAGAGTTTACTATAAACCTAGACCTCTTGCACTGTGTATGATACAAAAATAGAAAAACAATTAATACAATACAGAAAACTTCTTCTGATTACCATGATCCAATGTGGTGTCAGAGCAGTGTTAGAATCCTTCAGACTCAATTTTAACATCATCATCCCATACCAATCCCAAACCCTTGGCCGAGATCAGGCCAAAACCAAACATGACAACCCAAATCAATGCTAACCCAAAACCTTAGATTACAAACCTGTTGCGCAGAAACACCCAAACCCAATCGATAAAATCGTATCGGTGGATCCTTGACTGTGAGGCAACCGATACAATGACCTTTGACCCATCGAATATACTAAACCCAGTTACCCCAAACAAATCCCATATCCAAACTGCAAATGGCGAATTGGCAATAGTTAACAATGAAGGCTCAGTTTCTGTCTTACCAAAACTGAAACTGAGAAACTGTCTTTATGTTTCTTAATTATTTTGTAAATTGTTGTCTTTGAGCTATTTAACGAATGAATTGAACTGTGTGGTGCTCATATATCCCCCTTTCTGCTTGATATAGGACATTCATATGAAGGAGATCATTGGGCATCGTACTAAATGTGGAGGACTCTATTATGTTGACGAAGTGGACCCCCTCTAAAGCCCTTCTTTCAACGGGTATAGCAGACAAACAAATTTGGCTCTAGCACCAAGCCTTGGGTATCTACAATTGTTATTTCCTACCCTTTTCTAGAATAATATGTCTTTAAACTTATCTTGTCAGACTTGTCTTGCTGCTAAGAGTTATAGGACTTCTTATAAACCCAAATGATATACGGGTTCAATCTGCTTTCTCATTGGTATATTCGAATGATTGGGGAACTGCCCCAGTTACAAATCAAAGTCAGTTTCGGTATTTTATACTATTTATTGATGATTATTCTAGTATGACATGGGTGTATTTTCTCCGTCACAAATCTGAAGTATATGATACGTTCGTTGCTTTTTTTAAAATGGTGCAATCTCAGTTCAACCACAAAATTAAGGTGCTCCAGTCAGATAACGGAAGAGAATATGTTAATCAAGAAATGAACAGGTTCTTTTAGGAAAATGGCCTTATCCACCAAACCACATGCCCCAACACCCCTTAACAAAACAGGGTAGCCGAAAGAAAGAATAGTATCATACTTGAAATAACCCGAGCTATGTTAACTGGAGCCAATGTCCCAAATCACTTCTAGCCTGAAGCTGTTGCCACCACAACCTATCTCACAAACCGTTTTCCACTAAAATCCTTGCCCATAAGACTCCACTATCAGTCCTACAAACCCAATTGAAGTACCACCTCACCTTACCCTGCCACCTCTGTGACACCCCTGTCCCACATCGGGAAAGTATAGGGATTAAGTTCAATATATAAGTTAAAGAGTCCAAGTATAACCAATGGATATCCCTTTTGGGCAGTGGTTTAGGCCCAATTTTAGGTTCCACTCGGTAGACTTGGAGACTTGCCCTCACGTCCAACGGGCCCGTGGACCCGGGGCATGACAGATGGTATCAAAGCCGGTGTCAGAAAGCTGATGTATCAGGTCCTCAGCGAAGATGTTGAGCTCTCCTGCGGGCTTAACTTCCATCGCGTGGGAACAAAACCCGTATCTGGGCTATTCTAGTGGCGGGACAATATCTACATACTGGGCCAATCTTGTTATTCATTGTTGAATTTGAAAGGAACAGGACCAGCCCAGTATGCAGATATCGTCCACTTTAGCCAAGGGTGGACCCCAAGCACCTCACGATTTTGTTCTTCCCGGTGGGTTACGCCACCATGGAAAACGCATCTGCAAGGTAAGGTTTCCATCCCCCTCATAAGGAGAACTTCGTTCTCCTTACCAACCTATGTGGGATGGGTGCACATCCACCCTCACCCCCCACCCCCTAAGGAGAGCTCAGCTTCCTCGCTGAGGACCTGACACATCAGTTTCCTGGCACTGGCTCTGATACCATTTGAAAGGAACAGGACCAACCCAGTATGCAGATATTGTCCCGCCACTCATGACGAGAGGAGGAAAACCAAACAATTCATTGATGGACTTAATCCGGAACTGTGCTAGGCTTTGGCACCTCTGAACATTTATGAATACACCTAGATGGTTCATACGGCCTTAAGTACTGAGACGGCTCATAGGGAGATTCGGATGACTGTTACTCGTGGAGGACCACAGCAGCTAAGACCACCTCAAGGATTCAAATATCCAACAAATCAAGCAAACTTTAAGCAAGGAAAGAAACTTATAAGGACACCGCCGCAGCCACGACCACCACAAGTACCACCCGCCCCTCAGGATGAGATTGAATGTGAATATTGTCATAAGCCAGGACACACCGTGGAGAATTGCAGGAAGAAAGCTGGTCAATGCTTCTTTTGTGGAAGCCCTGATCACCAGTTGGGGAATTGCCCAAAGAAAAATAATAGACAGGGATATCAGGACAAAGGAAAAGTCAAGGCGGTGGTGGGAACGTCTAACAAGCCAATGGTTAGAGGAAGGGCTTATGCCCTGGATGGATGTGAGGAGCTAGATCCTTCAACTATTGTGGAAGGTACGGTATATATTCTTGACATGCCAGTTAAGGTCTTATACGACCCTGGTGCCATGCATTCATTCATTTCATTAAACTTATGTGAGCGTTTAAATTTTCCACTTGAATACTTGACATACCTTTTCAAAGTAAGTTCTCCTTTAGGGACTTGCCTTATAACGGATCAAGTATATAAACGCTGCCCTATAAGAGTTGGTAATCCCTTTTATCCGACGGATATTTTCACTCTTCTAATGACGAGATATAGAATCATACTGGGTATGGATTGGCTCTATAAATATCATGCTAAATTGGATTGTTTTAAAAAGGAAGTCATCTTAGGAAGAGATGAAAATTGGACATCAGACGGAAAGGAAAAGCAATCATTGATAATCTTGTAATAGAGGCGAGGAGGATGATTCGGAAGGGAGCTACAGGGTTCATTGCTTATCTCTTCAATAGACCAAAGGATCATCAAATTGGAAGAAGTTGAGATTGTTAATGAGTTCTTAGAGGTGTTTCCTGAACACCTGGATTTGTTACCACCAGATCGTGAATTGGAGTTCGTAATTGAGATAGTTCTGGGAGCCGAACCATTTTCCAAGACACCATATCGGATGGCACCTGCTGAACTTTAAGAGTTAAGAAAGCAACTTGATGAGTTGATAGAAGCAGGTTATATTCGATCGAGTACATCACCTTGGGGAGCACCTTACTATTTGTCAAGAAGAATGACGGATCCCTACGACTTTGTATTGACTATCGGGAGCTCAACAGAATGACCATCAAGAACAAGTATCCTCTTCCTCATATCGAGGAATTATTCGATATACTCCATGGATCTCGAGTATACTCCAAGTTAGATTTGAGACAATGATACTATCAGTTGAAGGTGAAAGCGGAAGATATCCCCAAAACAACTTTTGATAGTCGCTATGGACATTTTAAGTTTGTGGTGATGCTATTTGGATTGACGAATGCCCCAGCTGCATTCATAGACATGATGCATCGGATTTTCCGACCATTCCTCGACAAGTTTATCGTAATCTTCATAGATGATATTCTAGTCTTTTCCACGACACCAAAGGAACATGCAGAGCATCTTCGATTGGTGCTAGGCACTTTGCAGGATCACAAGCTATACGTAAAATTCAGCAAATGTGAGTTTTGGTTGGAGAAAGTCACATTCTTGGGACAAATCATATCGGGTTCAAGGGTCGAGGTTGATCCCTCGAAGATTGAAACGATTATGAACTGGAAACAACCAAGGAATCCTTCAGAAGTGAGAAGTTTTTTGGGACTCGCCAGCTACTATAGGAGATTCGTGCAAGACTTTTCAAAGATAGTTGCACCACTTTCAAGATTAACCAAGAAAGAAGGGAAGTTCGAATGGACAGAGAAGTGCAAACAGAGTTTCCAAGAATTAAAGAAGAGTTTGACGACGGTGTCGGTACTAGCGTTACCAGAAGGAAAGGAAGGTTACACCGTCTATACTGATGCCTCGAAAGAAGGATTGGGTAGTGTTCTAATTCAACATGGAAATGTGATAGATTATGCTTCAAGAAAGCTTAAACCATACCAGGTTAACTACCCTACACAAAATTTGGAGACTTGCGCTCGCGTCCAACGGGCCTGCGGCCCCGGGGCATGACAACCTCGGATCTTCGGGTACACTGTGTTCATCCATGTTCCAAAATCTGAGCAAACCAAAATTGATTCTTTGTGCGGTGAAGTGAGTTTTCATGGGATATGTCCCTCATCAAAAGGGGTTTTGTTTCTGTAATCCGGCCAACAAGCGTATTCATGTTACTATGGATTGTGATTTTGTGGAAACTGAATACTACTTCCTTACCCAGTCAAGTGATCAAGGGGGAAGTCAAAGTGAATCCCCATACTGGTTGAGTTATCTTGATTCGAGTAATCCGGTACCTACATCCGAGCCTGAACAGAGCAAAGAAGATCTCAGTACCAACATCACACTAATGCCTAATGATCCTCCTCCGAATGATGTCCAAACCGAGATAACTAAAACTTTGAACTCCCTCTCTGATATTCACAATATATTGATGATACCAGAAATGTTGTTGTGACTGTTTCTAATAATGTAACAATAAGTCACAGGTATTCTTTACCACAAAGAAGCAACAGAGGGGTATCTCCACACAGATACTCTCCCGATCATCCTTCCCGATCAGCCGAATATCCTATAGGAAACATAGTTAGGGGGAGCCAGTCGGGAGTCGCTAAGGCATACTTTCGGAACCTCTATAAAGAAGTAATCCCGAGAACGGTACAAGAAGCCAGACAGGATGAAGAATGGAAGAAGGCCATGAGGACTGAGATGGATGCTTTGATAAAAAAAAATGGGACTTGGGAAAAATGCAAACTACCCAAAAGGAAGAAACCGATCGGGTGCAGATGATGGCTCAGTCGAGAGATATAAAGCCCGATTAGTGGAAAATGGGTACACTAAGACTTTCGGATATGATTACTCCAAGGCTTTCTCTCCAGTGGCAAAGTTAGATACAGTTCGAGTGTTACTCTCAGTAGCTGCTAATAAGGATTAACCCCTTCATCAGTTTCATGTGAAGAACGCCTTCCTACATGGTGACTTGTCAGAGGAAGTGTATATGGAACCCTCTCCAGGGTTTACAGGGGATTTTGGAAAAGATGAAGTATGCAAACTCCGCAAGGCTTTGTATGGATTAAAACAGTCACCGTGGGTATGGTTCGGCAGGTTTACACTGTCAATGCAACGCCATGGATATGTTCATAGTAACTCAGACGATGCCCTATTTCTGAAACGATGGGGAGAATTAATCACATGTCTGATTATCTACGTGGACGACATGATCATAACAGGGAGTGATACCGAAGAGATAAATCAACTTCGGGAGAATCTCTTCAAGGAATTCGAGATGAAAGTGATAGCTTTAGAAGAATTCATGATTTAGGAAGGGATAAATCTTATTTCTGTATGTAACAAAGACACTGTACAAGTACCATTAAATATAATACATAGTTATGCTAAGAATGGAAAAAGAAAAATTACAGCTAATTACGGGATTACAAAGGATTCCCTAATATTTACTTTCCTTATGTCAACACTTCCCTCAAGTTGTATAGTCGGATCGCCGATTTGCAACTTGCTTAAGAATTTTCCAAATATCCTCTCATTCACAGCCTTGGTTAGGATGTCTGCGAGTTGATCCTCTGATCTCACAAATGGGAGTTTAACTATCCCTTCCTCAATCTTTTCTTTGATAAAATGTCTATCCACTTCCACATGTTTTGAACGATCATGCTGTATGGGATTTTTAGATATGCTTATCATCGCCCGATTGTCGGACATGAGTCCACACGCTCTGGTTGAGGAAATACCAATCTCTGTAAGTAACTTTCTCAACCAAAGAACTTCTGCCACTCCACGAACAACCCCTCGAAACTCTGCTTCTGCACTCGAGAGTGCCACAACCTTCTGCTTCTTACTCTTCCAAGTCACAATATTTCCCCCGACCAATGTGAAATAGCCATAGGTCGACCTTCGATCAGTTGGACTTCCTGCCAATCCGCATCTGTGTAGGCCTCAATCTCTAAGTGCCCGTGCTTTCGAAAAATAACACATCTTCCCGGACACCCTTTCAGATACCTACACACTCTGAGTGCTGCTTTGATAGGTTCTTTCCGTGGTCGGTGCATAAACTGACTCAGTAATCCTACCGCGTAGGCAATGTCTGGCCTGGTGTGGGACAAGTACATCAACTTCCCTACCAGGTGTTGGTACTGTGATTTTTTTTATCTCCTATGCTTCTTCTACTATCCTCAATCCGTGATTGACGACCATGGGAGTGCCTGCCGGTTTGCACTCCAACAATCCTGTTTCAGCTAGCAAATCAAGAACAAAATTCCTTTGCGAGATGTAAATCCCTTTCTTAGACCGTAGCACCTCTATCCCGAGGAAGTACTTTAGTGACCCTAGATCTTTCATTTCGAACTCCTGGAACAAGTTTTTCCTTAGCTGGGAAATTTCCTCTTGATCATCCCATGTGATAATCATATCATCGACATAAATGATAAGACAAGTCACTAATCTATCTCTCCTTTTGATAAACAGTGTGTGGTCTGAATTGCTTTGACAATAGCCATACTTTCTCATAGCTGCCGAGAATCTTCCAAACCAAGCTCGGGGTGACTGTTTCAAACCATACAGAGCTTTCCTTAACCTATACACTTCCTTACTACTGAACTTTCCTGTGAACCCTGGTAGGGGTTCCATGTACACATCCTCCTGAAGATCCCCATGCAGGAACGCATTCTTAACATCGAACTGGAGGAGTTCCCAGTCTCGGTTAGCTGCTACCGAGAATAGAACCCTGATGGTGTCTATTTTTGCTACGGGAGAAAAAATCTCTGAGTAATCGATACCATATGTCTGTGTGTACCCTTTCGCCACCACTCTCGCTTTGTATCTCTCAATACTTCCATCTGCCCGATGCTTCACTGTGAAGACCCACCGGCAACCAATCGACTTTTTTACTTTGGGAATAATGCATTTTTCCCATGTCTTATTTTTTTCCAGTGCTTCCATTTCTACCTCCATTGCTCTCACCCACTTTTCATCTCCAAGAGCTTCTTCTACTTTACTTGGGATTCTAACGGAATGGATAGCTGCAGTCTAGGCACAAGCTTGTGGTGCCACGTTGGCTACCGGATACCTTGGGGTTCTGTCGGTATGCTCGGGCGTATACCGTGGGCGTATACCATTTTGGTGGAAACCTCTCGTTGACTGTGGTGGTAAAACATATCTCTCTGTACTACCTTCGTCACCTTTAGTCTCCCTCTGTTTGTTACTACCTCCTGCACTATTAAGAACATAAAGAATAACAGATGTGGAGCTATCCAGGGTCTGGTTACTAACCTCAAGAATATTCGTCGGGGTGATGGGTTCGGTGGATGGTACCGTAGATTGTATCACAGGAGGTGGTGGCTCCGTCTACTTGCTCTGTTAGGACTGTGTCTGGCCAAGTCAGTGGTGGCACCCCACTCAGTGGATCCTATTGTTGTTTCTCTCGCTGACCACTGAGTGGAGCTGAAAAATAGTACTCTGTCTCAACAAAGTCACAATCCATAGTGGTATACATACGACAAGAGATGGGATCATAACACTGATACCCCTTCTGATGAACCCCATACCCGATAAAGATGTATTTGACTGAACAAGGATCAAGTTTGGTGCGAGTGGTTTTGGGGAGATGGACAAAAATCGAACACCCAAATACCCGTGGAGGAAGAGTAAGACTACAGGGAACACTAACCTGACTAGTAAGGCGCTGTAATGGAGTCTCAAAGTTAAGTGGTTTTGAGGGTAATCGGTTAACCAAATATATGGAGGAAGCAACTGCTTAGGGCCATATGAACTGGGTACAGTGTGACTCAATGAGTAAGGACCTGGACATCTCTAATAGTTGGCGATTCCTACGTTCAGCTACCTCGTTTTTTTGTGGGGTGTGAGGACACGATGTTTGGTGGATTAACCCACGGTCGTGGAAGAACTGTTTAAGAGTAGAGTTAACGTACTCTCCCCCATTATCTGATCGAAGTACGTGGATATGAGTTCTAAACTGTGTATATACAATATTGTAAAATCATTAAATTTCGAGGAAACTTCAGCTTTATTTTACAAGAAATATACCCATGACATCCGAGAACAATCGTCAATGAACAAGACAAAGTATTTAAAACCATGATTTGACTCACTGTTTGGAGCAGGCCCCCATACATCGGAATGAACTAAAAAGAACACAGTTTTTGACCTAGAACTAGACACTAGATAAGACTGTCTATGACTTTTAGCTAGAGAACATTCTAAACTGTGTACGTACAATATTGTAAAACTCAATAAATTTCGAGGAAACTTCAGCTTTATTTTTCAAGAAATATACCCATGTCATCCGAGAACAATCATCAATGAACAAGACAAAGTATTTAAAACCATGATTTGACTCAGTGTTTGGAGCAGGCCCCCATAAATCGGAATGAACTAAAGAGAAAACAATTTTTGACCTAGAACTAGACACTGGATAAGACTCTCTATGACTTTTAACTAGAGCACAAGTTTCACAAGTGAATTGATAATTTTTTGCAAAAAAACTGAGGAAATAACAACTGAAGATACCCTGACAAGGCATGTCCCAACAGGCGGTGCCACAACCGCTGTTGACGGTTCACTGTCCCATGAGCAAGCACTGCAGTTCCCTGTTGAGCTACCTCGTCGATGTAGTACAATCCACGATCCTCAGTACCACGCCCAATCACCTTCCCTGAACAAGCAAAAGGAGGGAAACATCAACAACATGCAGTTTAACTGTTTTGTAACTTGACTTATAGAAAGCAATTTACAGGACAAGCTCGGGACGTAAAGGCAATTTTTTAATTTCAAATTTGTGGACACGGTCATAGTCTCTGCTTCCTGGACATCCAAAATACCACCACTTGCATTTAGAATTCCATCTTTGGAAAGGTTCATATATTCCTCTAGATCCGAACAATCATAAGTCATCGTATCCATAGCCTCACAATCGAATATCCATCGAGACTTATGTGGGCTAGGATGCGTGTTGGCTCGGAGAGTTGTACCTGTCTTAATTTCATTTACAGTGGGGTCCCTTTTACAAAATTGTGAATTAAGGGGCCCATTACTACTAGAAATATATTTAGGGACTGAAATGTTAGAATTAGAAAATTCAGGAGTGGAATTACAAGGGGGGTGGAGATTTATTAAAATAAACTTGTGAGGGGCAGGATGGGAATTTCCATCCTTGCCCTATACCTAAAAAAGCGGAGCCCCTCTTCTCGCCATTTCCATCAGCCGCTGCTCCTGATTTCTCTTCTTCTCTATTTCTGCCCTCCGTCGCTTCACCTCCGTTGGCGGTGACTGACGCCGCGCCATACGTATGTTAGGAATAGTACCCTAGAAAGTCGATTGTATATCCGCTTTGTGCTTTTCCTTATTGTAATCACAGACAATCTTTGAATGAAATAACGAATTGAGGCAACACTTCTTTATATGCTCTTGTTTGGTATGCGTTTACTTTATTTGTGCATGTATGAGAACTCCCCTAATCCTGATGACTTTAGGACTCTACCATTTAGGTGAAATGGTTTATGAAACGAGCCCTATATCATATAAGTCATGATTAGTAAAATAATCCAAGCCGATGAGTCCTACCGACAGTGGGAGTGTCAACCTGACTCCTCTAAGGCTTGCTTGTGGGATCACGCCCTTAAGAAGGACCACCTTGTTTCATAGAGGTGCAAAGTGTATAGTTGATACGTGCGTGATACATGAGGGTGCTTATTTCAATAAGTAAGTTCACTGAGGTGCCCCGTGTGAGAACATTCCTAAATAGGAAAGGAAGTTTCTATTTCAGGAAATAGAAACTTCCAGATTAGAAAATATCTCACGAGTCATTGATGTGATTAATTGATCCTTAGACTTGAGGTTCCATGTCACTTTATGAGTTAACTCTATAGTCTTAGGTATAAGCTTT
The DNA here is from genome assembly GCA_037501455.1 of Lantana camara. Taxonomy (NCBI): domain Eukaryota; kingdom Viridiplantae; phylum Streptophyta; class Magnoliopsida; order Lamiales; family Verbenaceae; genus Lantana; species Lantana camara. The sequence continues at coordinate 17,734,633 of CM074855.1, read as the reverse complement.
AAAGGGTGTCGCCTTAGACAACTGATTCAAGGCTTATGCTGGGGCTGCACAAGTGATTCATGAAAGTGAATGAGAATCAAGAAAGGACCTACACTTGCATTTTCAAGGTGATCTCGTATTGTGTAAGTCATTCATATGCCATATGGAGTCCTTGGCCAAGGCAGTAGATCAAGACATCAAGAAAAGGGTTTCTTGGATTGAGATCAAATGGATATGAAATGCACTTAGTTTTAAGACTAGATTATTAGGGTTCTGATTATTCCCTTGCCCTAGATCTTGGTTTAGAGATAGTAAGTTGGAGGATTGTATCTCACATGAATCAATGACTTAAAGGTTCTGTTGAATCTCAACATTCCAATTCAGCTAGGGGTTAAACACCTGTTGCCAGACTATGGTCGTTTAATCTGTGGACTGATTAATTAATTAGTGAATTAATTAATTAGGGTCACTGCTAATTGAATTGAGAACCTAGAGGGTCACACACAACAACTTGGTTACATGAGTTGAGGCTTTAAAATGATTAAACGAGTTAATCGGGCCAAAGGGGTTCCACACGTGTGAAACCACACGTGTGGGTCACGTGAGGAGCACGTGTCCTTAGGACACGTGCCTCACACGTGTATATGTATATATATGATATATATATTAAATAATTAAATGTGTTAATTATTTAATAGATTTTGGTTTAATTTTGAATTAAAAGGAAAGTCTTATTTTGGAGAAAAATAATCTAGTTAATTAATTGTGAATTAATTAATTAGATAAAAATAAGTTATTTATTTTAAATAAATAAAGTATAAAATTATCCAAAAATAGTTTGGATATTTTAGCTCTCTTGAAAGTTGATTTGAATTTGAATTCAAAGTCAAAGTCAAAATTACTTGATGATCAAGTAATAGGGGAGAGGGACCAAAATCCTTAGCCCATAAAGACTAGGGATTTTCGGCCACTCCCTTATTATAAATAGGGGAGCTCGAGCTCCCCTTAGAGCTAATTTGCAATTCTTTTGGTTCATGTGTTGAACACCATCCTTTCTCCAAGATAAACAAAACCCTAGGTTAAGCCTAAACACTAACTAGAGAACTAGCATCCTTACTAGTTAGATTGTAGTCAAGTTGATGGACTATCTCTAGAGAGCTTCAAGTTAGAAGTTTGAAGATTCAAGCTTTACCAAGGAGAGGGGATCAAGCCGCGAGAAGAGCGTTCTTGGGTGGCTTGAAATGCTTCAAGAAAGATAATTAAGAAAGTAAGTTTCTAATCCTTACGAATTTGGTTACACGATTGCGAGCCTAAGATCCTTTTGTTGGAAAATTTTTAAATTTCCGCTGCTTTCTGATTCGTGTTTTCCAACAAGTGGTATCAGAGCCACCTCGTTAATCGTGTTTCTTATTCGTCTCAATTATTCTAAATTTGGTAGAAATTCTTAGGCTTGATGCGATTGAGCATTTGTAATTGTTTTAGAAAGCCTAAATTACGAAACAGTATTTTTTCCTGAAAGTTTCTGAAAATTGGTTTTACAAAATTTAATTTTTGAAAACTATTTTAGATTTGAAACTGTATAAACTGTTTTTGTATTTCTTGTATTGGTTTTGCTTTTGAACGAAAACACGAAACGAAAAGCCTGGATTACAAACACGCGAAACCTCGCGAACGGGCTTCGCACGCCGCCGCCCGCCTGTCCTAGGCGTGCTCAGGTCGTGCGCCTACTCCCTCCTGCAACCGCGCGGGAGGCGTTCAGGCCCGCCCAGGCCGCCCGCCATTCTGCCGAGAAGGGCCGCGCGCTGTGCGCGCCTACGACGTGCAGCCCTTTTCGTGTACGGGCCCCGTTTTTCATAATCCGTGTATTCGTATTTCGTGCAATCCAGTCCTAATTTTATTTTTAATTTTAAAATTTTATTTTTGAATATTTATTTTTAATTTTGAATAAAACTTAAAATTGGGATTTTTTTGAGAAATAGAAACGGTTTATATTTTGGGAAAATACATCTTTAATAAAGTTATTAATTTTCAGAAATTAATTGGAATTTTATTTGTTTTGTTAATTTGGGATTTATTGAAAACTTTTATAAATAAGACTCGCATCAAGTCGTGTTTTAAGTCATTAGGACTTGAAACGGGAATTTTAATTTATTGGCTAAATTTAAATTCTCGTAAAAGCATGTTAGGTGATCATGGGTTTTTAATTTATGCACATGGATGGTTTAAATTGGGGTTGGAGCCCTATAGTTGCGTTTTTCAATTGAGGTTGGAGCCTCACTTATGTGCGTACTGTTATGTGATTTATTATGTGGCTTTCCATATTACTGTTTTTGAGGTCGGGGTATGCCCCATGTAATTGTCTAAGACTAATATGAAGATTGAGCCTTATTACTTTATGTCTTTTTCTTTTTATTGGAATTTGAGAGTAGAGATAGGCGGTGAGGTTTTATTTTCATTTTGGAGACAATGCACCCATGGGGTAAGATGGACCACATTCAAGTAACAAGGAGGCCATAAGTGAAGACCCCTCAAAATGTTAGGGAGGGGAATCTCAATTGAAAATGTAATAGAGATAGGGCTCGTATTTTGTTACAGCTTTCCCTTATGTGATTTAAACTGTTTATGTGGCATGAATGTTAGAACTTGTGATTGTGGAGTGGCTCCCACATATCACGCACAAGATAGGTAGAACCCATGATCATTACATGTTAGTGTCATGCTAGGACATGTTATCTGTTTATGTGCTTGTCTGAAATGCATTTAAGTGTACTTGCATTAATCAAGACTAATAAAATTGGATAACATATATGTTGGTGAGGTCGAACCGGACAACTCTCCGGTTGATTCGAAAATTCCCATTAAATATTAAGCTAATTTCGAACAAATAGGTGTTCAATTCAAGATGCAAATTTTGAATTAAATTCCTAGCATTCCATCAATAGGTTTTAAGTTTAGTAAGTGAAGCTAGTTATTGTTCGAGAGTCGTGGGATAGCTAGTGGAGCTTATTAGTTCTTAGTTACCTAATTGATTATTTTAAATGATCAATATTTCGTGGTCAATTTTGGCAAGGGCGATGTCCGTGAGTCGTGGGTCGTTCGAACTAAGTTTTGATCATGATCTTATGATTGATGGGTCTAGCTTAACACCTAAGTAAATATGGATGTCGCACGAGTCGTGGGTCCATATTGAAAGATAGGTGATGCAAAAACAATTACTAAGAGTTCTAAAGGTGTTAGAGTTGGTAAGTTGTACCTACCTAGGGTTCTTACTTAGAATGTCCGCGAGTCGTGGGTTCAAGGTAAAATGCCTAGGATCTTAGTACCCATTGGGAAACGTGTTCCTCTTAGATCTTTGGGAATTCTAGATCTTTGAAAAACAGTGGGAGCTACATTAGATTAAAGACCTTATCTTTTGTATATCGTTATAATTCAGCATGCTCACTAGTTCTCTGTTTTACCATTTAGGTCGTAGATTCTGTGATTCTCTACGTGTTTTGAAATGGCAACCAAAAACCCTCTTGTATCGATCCTCGAGTCAAACAAGTTGACTGGTCCCAACTATTCTGATTGGCTGAGGAATCTAAAAATCATTTTAGATTCTGAGAAGAGAACTTATGTTCTCTTCGAAGGGGAGCCTAGTCCCGAAGGGGAGGCTCCCACTCGGGCCGAGCGGGATGCGATCCAGAAGTGGAAGGATGATAATCTCCAAGCCCGTTGCCTTATGATGGCTAACATGTCTCCGGACTTGCAAAGTCAACATGAGGCCATAGAATTCGCTTGGGAGATTTACGACCACTTAGAGCAACTTTACTGCCCTCATGAACGTGTTACAAGGTATAACACTTCAAAGGAATTGTTCCACTTGAGAATGAGGGAAGGTTCAAGTGTCCATGAATATGGACTCAAGTTTCTTGCCCTTACTGAGAAACTTGCGTCCATGGACATGCCACTGAAAGATGAGCTTTCAGTGGACTTGTTGCTAGCTTCGCTCCCACCATCATTCAACCCATTTGTCCTTAACTTCAATATGAATCATGCTGGTGCTACTATAGCTGAGCTGATTAGTCAGCTTGTGACTGCTGAAAGCACGATCAAGAAGGACAATAAGGTTTTGATGGTGAATGCTCCATCTTCCTCTTCTGGGCCTACTAAAGGTAAGGGCAAGAAAGCCCAAAAGAAGAAGAAGAAACCCCTTAGGCCCACTGGTGGCGTTTCAAAGGGGAAGGCCCAAAAGAAGAAGCGTGATCAGAAAGAGGATGTTTGCTTCCATTGTGGCAAAGCGGGACATTGGAGGAGAAACTGCCCAGAGTACAAGGCTACTCTAAAGAAAGGTATGTTTCTCGTTGAAATAAATCTTTCTATTAATTCTAGTTCTTGGGTACTTGATACCGGTTGTGGAACTCATATCTGTAACGATGTACAGATGCTAAGTGAAGTCCAACAACTCAAAGAAGGAGAATGTGTTTTGAAGATCGGCGATGGCTCAAACGTTGAGGCTCGAGCTTTAGGCACAATTAGATTAGATTTAGGTAGTTTTGAGTTAGTCTTAAATAAAGTCCTTTATGTACCGAGCATTATTCGTACTATAATTTCAGTTCCAATTTTAGATTGTGAAGGTTATGAAACTTATATCAAGAATGGTAAATACTTTATCAAACGGAACAACTCTTCCGTTAACATTAGTACTCTAAGTAATGGACTTTATCTAACTCAGAATATCAATATTATGAATATACAACGAGAAACTAAACGTAAGAGAGATGACAAAGTTTCAGCTCCCTTATGGCACGCTAGATTAGGACACATTTCCTAGAACAGAATTAGCAAAATAAAACACTTTAGGATCATTCTCTGAAAATGGTCTTAAGGAGTTAACTTCTTGTGAATCCTGTCTCAAAGGAAAAATGTCCAAAGTCCCTTTTAAAGGAACTGTGGAACGTGCCATTAAGGTTTTGGATTTGATCCATTCTGATGTTTGTGGACCGCTTAGTGTAAGTACAAGAAACAAACATCAGTATTTCATAACCTTTACTAATGACTTTAGTCGGTATGGTTTTGTATACTTAATGAAGTATAAATCTGAAGCTTTTGAGAAATTCTTAGAATTTCAAAAGGAGGTTGAGAACCAAAACTGGTCAGAAGATCAAAGCACTTCGATCTGATCGAGGAGGCAAATATCTTAGTGAAGAATTCCTTAATCATCTCAAAGATAATTGGATTATCTCTCAGTGGACTCCTCCGGGAACTCCTCAGCTTAATGGAGTTTCTGAGAGAAGGAATCGAACCCTACTTGATATGGTTCGTTCCATGATGAGTTTCACTGACTTACCACCTTCTTTCTGGGGTTATCCCCTAGAAAGTGCGGCAAAGATTTTGAATCTAGTTCCTTCTAAGTCAGTCCCTAAAACGCCCTATGAAATGTGGCATGGTAAAATCCCTAGTTATTCTAACTTAAGAATTTGGGGTTGTCCTGCTTACGTGAAGAGGACAGTGGGAGATAAGTTAGAATCTCGTTCTAACTTATGCTACTTTATAGGGTATCCTAAGGAATCCATAGGATACTACTTCTATGATCAATCTGAGCAAAAGGTGTTTGTTTCCAAAAATGCCACTTTTCTTGAGGAACCGTTCCTTAAAGAAAAGAAAGGCAAGATCATAGAATTAGAGGAAGTACAAAGTGACCCCAAGCCACCCACTGAAGAAACGTCCCCTGCTGATCAACTGCAACCAATCACGAATTTCGATACATAAGTAAATTCTCCTCTAAGGCGTTCTGAACGTACTCCTAGACAGCCGGAGAGATGGTATGGATTCTTCCATGAAATCTCTCTAAAGGATAATGATCATTTAACATATGAGGAGGCACTTTCAGATTCTGACTCTGAACAGTGGATAGAAGCCATGAAATCCGAAATGGATTCCATGAACTCCAACCAAGTTTGGACCTTAGTAGATTTGCCTGATGGGGTCAAACCCATAGGTTGCAAATGGATCTTTAAGAGAAAGCTTGGAGTTGATGGAAGCATTGCAGCCTACAAAGAAAGACTGATTGCAAAAGGATTCACTCAAAGACCCGGCGTGGACTTTGATGAAACCTTTTCGCCAGTTGAAATTCAAAAGTCTATTCGGATCATGCTTGCCATTGCTGCGTATTATGACTATGAGATATGGCAAATGGATGTGAAAACTGCCTTTCTCAATGGTGATAATGATAAAGACATTTATATGGAGCAACCCATAGGTTTCACATTCAGTGGGAGTGAGCAAAAGGTTTGCAAACTCCAAAGATCAATCTATGGATTGAAACAGGCTTCTAAGAATTGGAACATTCGATTTGATGAATCGATCAAAGCGTTCGGCTTCATTCAAATTTCGAATGAGTCTTGTGTGTATAGAAAGGAATTGGAGACCTCAGTATAATTCTTAGTGCTTTATGTTGATGACATCCTTCTCATTGGGAATTTGAAGGATGACATGAAAGTAACTAAGTTATGGTTATCGAACCAATTCGAGATGAAAGATCTTGGTGATGCGTCCTATATCCTTGGAATTAAAATCTATCGAGATAGATCTAGAAGGTTAATAGGACTATCACAGTCGATGTACATTGACAAAGTATTGAAGAGATTCAATATGGAGTCAGCAAAGGTTAAGAACCTTCCTATGAGTGTAGGAACATGTCTTTCTAAGAAGATGTGTCCTAAGACTAACCTTGAGAAGGAAAGAATGACTCATACACCTTATGCATCAGCAATAGGTAGCATAATGTATGCAATGTTATGTACTCGACCGGATGTGGCTTATGCATTTAGTGTAACAAGTCGTTTCCAATCTGACCCTGGAGATGGTCACTGGGCTGCCGTGAAGAATATTCTTAAGTACTTGAAAAGTACTAAAGATTTATTCTTAGTTTATGGAGGTTAGAAAGATCTTACTGTCGAAGGATACTGCGATGCAAGTTTTGCATCTGACTTAGATGATTTTAAGTCAATGTCAGGATACATTTTCTGCCTAAACGGCGGAGCAATAAGCTGGAAGAGTTCCAAGCAAACGACCACTGCAGATTCGACCACTGAGGCCGAATACTTAGCTGCGATACAGCTAAGGAAGGTGTTTGGATTAGAAATTTCATTCAAGAGTTGAATGTTGTTCCTAGCATAAAAGACCCCATTACTGTGTTTTGTGACAACACTGGGGCGGTTGCTCAAGCAAGAGAACCAAGATCTCACCAACGGACCAAGCACATTATGAGGAAGTATCACCTAATCCGTGATATTATCAAAACACAGTAATGGGTTCTCACCAACGGACCAAGCACATTATGAGGAAGTATCACCTAATCCGTGATTTTATCAAAAGAGGAGATGTGCAAATTGAGAGGGTCACATCAGCAGAGAACGTGGCAGATCCACTTACTAAACCCCTTAATCGAGAAGTTTTCCAAGGTCATCATCAAAAGATGGGACTTAGAATAGCTTTAGAATGGCTTTGACGGGCAAGTGGGAGATTGTTAGTAATAGTGCCCTAGAAAGCCGATTGTATATCCGCTTTGTGCTTTTCCTTATTGTAATCACAGACAATCTTTGAATGAAATAACGAATTGAGGCAACACTTCTTTATATGCTCTTGTTTGGTATGCGTTTACTTTATCTGTGCATGTATGAGAACTCCCCTAATCCTGATGACTTTAGGACTCTACCATTTAGGTGAAATGGTTCATGAAACGAGCCCTATATCATATAAGTCATGATTAGTAAAATACTCCAAGCCGATGAGTCCTACCGACAGTGGGAGTGTCAACCTGACTCCTCTAAGGCTTGCTTGTGGGATCACGCCCTTAAGAAGGACCACCTTGTTTCATAGAGGTGCAAAGTGTATAGTTGATACGTGCGTGATACATGAGGGTGCTTATTTCAATAAGTAAGTTCACTGAGGTGCCCCGTGTGAGAACATTCCTAAATAGGAAAGGAAGTTTCTATTTCAGGAAATAGAAACTTCCAGATTAGAAAATATCTCACGAGTCATTGATGTGATTAATTGATCCTTAGACTTGAGGTTCCATGTCACTTTATGAGTTAACTCTATAGTCTTAGGTATAAGCTTTAAAGGGTGTCGCCTTAGACAACTGATTCAAGGCTTATGCTGGGGCTGCACAAGTGATTCATGAAAGTGAATGAGAATCAAGAAAGGACCTACACTTGCATTTTCAAGGTGATCTCGTATTGTGTAAGTCATTCATATGCCATATGGAGTCCTTGGCCAAGGCAGTAGATCAAGACATCAAGAAAAGGGTTTCTTGGATTGAGATCAAATGGATATGAAATGCACTTAGTTTTAAGACTAGATTATTAGGGTTCTGATTATTCCCTTGCCCTAGATCTTGGTTTAGAGATAGTAAGTTGGAGGATTGTATCTCACATGAATCAATGACTTAAAGGTTCTATCGAATCTCAACATTCCAATTCAGCTAGGGGTTAAACACCTGTTGCCAGACTATGGTCGTTTAATCTGTGGACTGATTAATTAATTAGTGAATTAATTAATTAGGGTCACTGCTAATTGAATTGAGAACCTAGAGGGTCACACACAACAACTTGGTTACATGAGTTGAGGCTTTAAAATGATTAAACGAGTTAATCGGGCCAAAGGGCTTCCACACGTGTGAAACCACACGTGTGGGTCACGTGAGGAGCACGTGTCCTTGGGACACATGCCTCACACGTGTATATGTATATATATGACATATATATTAAATAATTAAATGTGTTAATTATTTAATAGACTTTGGTTTAATTTTGAATTAAAAGGAAAGTCTTATTTTGGAGAAAAATAATCTAGTTAATTAATTAATTAGATAAAAATAAGCTATTTATTTTAAATAAATAAAGTATAAAATTATCCAAAAATAGTTTGGATATTTTAGCTCTCTTGAAAGTTGATTTAAATTTGAATTCAAAGTCAAAGTCAAAATTACTTGATGGTCAAGTAATAGGGGAGAGGGACCAAAATCCTTAGCCCATAAGGACTAGGGATTTTCGGCCACTCCCTTATTATAAATAGGGGAGCTCGAGCTCCCCTTAGAGCTAATTAGCAATTCTTTTGGTTCATGTGTTAAACACCATCCTTTCTCCAAGATAAACAAAACCCTAAGTTAAGCCTAAATACTAACTAGAGAACTAGCATCCTTACTAGTTAGATTGTAGTCAAGTTGGTGGACTATCTCTAGAGAGCTTCAAGTTAGAAGTTTGAAGATTCGAGCTTTACCAAGGAGAGGGGATCAAGCCGCGAGAAGAGCCTTCTTAGGTGGCTTGAAACGCTTCAAGAAAGACAATTAAGAAAGTAAGTTTCTAATCCTTACGAATTTGGTTACACGATTACGAGCCTAAGATCCTTTTGTTGGAAAATTTTTAAATTTCCGCTGCTTTCTGATTCGTGTTTTCCAACAACGCAGGTGTTGTGTTGTTACGGCGGTGGCTCTTCCAACCCTCCGGCCATCCTATGAGTTCCAAGCATCCTTCTGTTGTGTGCACCATGCGTTTGCAATGTCCGCACTGTACCGGACCGCTGCTGTTTGCGGTGTTTGTTACCGCCGCTGGTGGTATTCCACCGTGAGGCCACCGGCGTGAGCCTTGGTGGCCCACCACTCCGCGGATCTGGCTTCCGTCTGCGGCCAACCCCTGTTCGTGGTTGTCCCTATTTTCCGATAAGTAGTCCGACTCCAATTCCTGTGTCCGACGCCGATGATGAGCCCCGACCCCCCAATATCTCTCTTCGGTTTCCTTCTCACCGTATGGTGGCATAGGCTTTCTCAACCGTGGGCAGCGGGTTCTCTTTCAACAGATCCCGTCGCTCCGATTCGTATCTATCGTCAATCTCAACGAGAAATTAGAATAATTGGGTCTCGGATCTGAGGCGATTGAAGGTTGTAATGTCTTGTTCACACATCATCGGGTTAGGTTACCGGACCTCGATCTCCCTCCAGATCCGTTGAAGACTGCTATAGAACTTCTCGATACTATCGATTCCTTGTCTCATTTTGTTGGCCCTGACCGTAAGGTCGAAGATCTGAAGGTCATCACTGATTTGGCTATAAGTGGCATTAAGGCCATCCCACAAGGTCTTGGCCGAAGGGTACTCTGCAAACAGTGTTAATAATTCCGGCTCCATATTATGTAAGAGCCCTGTACAGACGATAAGGTCTGATTGTTCCCACTTGGTGTATGCCGGTGAGTCCGCCGCTGGAGGTGACGGGACTCCAGTCAGATGGCTGAGTTTTCCTCTCTCTCCGATCTCCATCTTTATTAACTGAGACCAAAGGGAGTAGTTAAATTGGTTCAATTTGATGTTTATCGAAACAGATTATGGCATATAGTTGTGGTTTTGATTGGTTTCTGATTGTGGTTGTATATTGCTGAGAAGGCTGGCTAATTGTGTGGCTAAGGAATCACCGGGCTGCTGCGACTCTTTGCTGGTGGTGCTGTTGTTGTCGTCGGCCATGGCCGGGAAAGGTATAGTACGTGATGAGCAAGACTCGGATCCAATTATTGGATCGTCGCCCACTCTGATACCATGATAGCTTTTGAAGAATTCATGATTTGGGAAGGGATTAATCTTATTTCTGTGTGTAACAAAGACACTGTACAAGCACCACTAAATACAATACAGAGCCATGCTAAGAAAGGAAAAAGTATAATTACAGCTAATTATGGGATTACGAAGGATTCCTGAATATTACTTTCCTTATGTCAACAGAAAGACCTTGGGGGTTTGAAGTATTTTCTAGGGATCGAAGTTCTGAAGTCGAAGAAAGGGATATTCATTTCATAGAGGAAGTATGTCCTTAATCTGTTAGCCGAAATTGGTATGCTTGACTGTAAACCAGTCGAGACTCCGTTACAGGTGAATCACAAACTGAAGATAGAAGAGAGTGGGGAACCAGCTGAAAAAGAACGATACCAATGTTTGGTTGGTAAGTTGATCTATTTGTCCCATACTAGACCGGATATTGCTTATACTGTGGGGATCGTTAGCCAGTTCATGCACCAACCGCACAGGGAACATTTGGAGGCGGTTGTAAGGATTATCAGATATCTGAAAGGGACCATCGCGATAGGAATCATGTTTGGAAGACATAGCCATCTAGACATAGAAGCCTACACTGATGCAGATTGGGCAGGGAACCCAAACAACAGAAGATCCACCTCTGGGTTCTTTACACTAGTCGGAGGGAATGTGGTAACATGGCGAAGCAAAAAACAGAAGGTCGTGGCTTTTTCTAGCGCAGAAGCAGAATTAAAAGGCATAGCGAAAGGTGTAACTGAGATAATTTGACTGAGGAAACTAATGACAAAGATTGGCATGACCCCTTCAGGATCGAGTCTTCTAAAGTATGATAACAGGGCCACTATCAGCATCTCGGAGAACCTTGTCTAGCATGATAGGACTAAGCACGTGGAAGTGGATCGACACTTTATTAAGGAAAACCTCGAGAATGGTATCATCACAATTCCTTTTGTCAGATCAGAGGATCAGCTAGCAGATATACTGAGATATTCCAGACAGCACTAAGCAAGTTAAGGATCGGCGACTCCATCACTTAACTTGAGGGGGAGTGTTAGATATGGAAGGTTTGACTTCTCGTATGTAATCCCTAATTGATAGTGATAGAACCTGATTTGTAGGGATTAGATTAGCAAAGTTTACTATAAACCTAGACCTCTTGTACTGTGTATGATACAAAAACAGAAAAACAATGAATACAATACAGAAAACTTCTTCCGATTACCATGATCCAACTCTCTAGATTTGAGTGAAGTGAACCTCCTCCTTATGCGTTTGTACCCTTTGGCGGAGGAGCAAGGATGTGTGCCAGAAAAGAGTATGCTAGGGCACAACTCTTAGTCTTCATGCATAATGTGGTCACAAGGTTCAAACTTGAAAAGGCAATACCAAATGAGAAGATTCCCATTAAAGTATTATCTCTACCCCGGCTTATAATGGGCTTCCGGTTTACCTTCATTCTCATGAGAAATGAAAACTAATCGGTCTTCATATATCAGTGTGCTGTCATTTGGTTTTATAATTAAAATGGGTGTCTTCCAATTCCATTATGGTTGTGTTGTTCTAGTTTCCTTTGCCAAAAATCTGACACAGCAGGTATGATCAAGAAATGTTAGTAAATTCTGCGCTAGTTGTTTGTGTCTCTACAACAATACAAGTTTCTGGATTGTTTGGTTATAAACTGGTAGTCTTCTTCTCTTTCCATCATCCGAATCGTCAACGAATACATGTGGCTTTGTAGTTGTTAGGAGTCATAAGGATGCAGTAAAAATAAGTCAGTGGATATTAACTAAACCACAAGTGACAAGCCTATACACTTAGGTAGCAATAAAACATATAATTCAGTACTTGAGAGGTGATACAGATTATATGATTGTCTACCAGAGTGACGAACTCATTCCAGTCAATTAGATATTGACAACCAACTCAAGTTACAGGATATTTCAGAAAACAAATTTAGTCGCTACCAACGAGTTTATAATTTGAGCCGTATGATATGTAGTTATGTAGTCACATCTCTGCAAAGTCAACTTGTGTTTTTTTATTTTGTGAACACGCACTCCGTCGTTATGTAATTTCTTGTTTAACCTAAAATGTTAGCAATATGTAGCTTTTCTTCTGTCCTCAGTTTCAAGGGGGAAAAAAAAAAAAAAAAAAAAAACAAAAGGTTTCTCCTCTCTACTTCTAAAATTAGTAGTTGCCATCAAATATTTTCACCACACCAAAAGGATACAGGTCAGTTGGCTTAGATAATTGGATCGTATTCATCCTTTTCTACTAATTAAATTATTTTTATTTAAATAGGGAGAGTAAAATTTAGATCAAATACATCTTTTATGATTTTAAATAACACTTGAATATTAAATAATTTTTTCAAATTCATAGTTTTCCATGTAATTAGAAACCAAACGAGTTTTAATGCGTATATTAGTAAGACAAAATAGGAATGTATGTTTGGGAAAATTACATCCAACTATTTTCTATTTAGGCATAATTACAATGCAAAAATTACAATATAATCCTTATAAGTACTGCTTGGTTTGAAATCCCTGAGGGAAGATACAAAATTACCTCCATGCTGATGAGGCCTAAAAATCATCCTCGAACCAGAGCCGTCCACGTGGCAGCACGCCGCTGATTAAAGCCCTGACGCTCGCCATGATGGGCTCATGGGCCTTCCAGCCGCTCAATTGCCAGCTAATTTAATCCCTCAGTCAGCGGATGACCATTTGAGCCAAGGGCCACAACCAACGGTTTGACGCTCGTGTCACGGCCCTCAGGATTACCCTACTCAGGGAAGCACCCACATGGGGGCCCACTAATACGCTCGGTATTCCGACGCTCAAGGGTCATATATCGCGAGGAGGCCATCCATGCATTCTTCGAGCGTCACCAACGCTCGGGCATGTCTATGCCCCGTTTCGTTGGATCCGAACCTCGGCAGAAAGAATCTTAGGCCCATCCCCCCGCGTAACCCTCGTCAACAACTTCTGACACAAAAGTACTGTGCACCGCGCACCTGACACGCCGTCTCCCTTTTCGGGGATGTCATTCTCACTCCACCAAAAGCTGACGCGTGTTAGGGCAACACAGGTTTGGGACCACATATTCAATTTACCCATCTACCCCCATCCCTAACATATAAATAAGAGAGAAGTCATGCATTCTCCCCCAAGTGATCATTCGCACAAAAACCATACACATTGTTCTGGGCATTTTCCACTGATCTTCTCAAGCTTTTTCATTCACCACAGTAACACTACCTTAGTAGCTTGCATTCTTGGTGTTATCCTAGCTGGAAGAACCCACGCTCAAAAGGAAACCCAGATCCTGAGGCTCTCACGCCTGTGATGGTCTTTCCCTTTTCATACAAATTCTAAAGTGTTGTTGCATTAGGAAACTCAGATTCCTGCACCATCACATGCCCTTGACATAATTACAACCTTTTTTAAAAAAAAAATGTATTAAATATTAAAAATAGGAAATGATAAAGTTGCCCTTTTAGGGCTGTCAACGGGGTCGGATTCGGACTGGATCAGGAGATTCCGGATCCGAATCCGATAAGACAATCCAATAACCGGATCCGAATCCGAATCCGAGTCCTATAGGATTCGGATTCATTTATTTTGAATCCATGCATAATCGGTCAGATCAGATCCGATAAAAGATCCGACCCGATTAATAATAAAATTTAATTTTTTAAATAATAAATTTAATATAAAAAAATAAATATAATTAGATAATATTTAATAAGCAATTGTTATTTAATAGATTATTTGATGATTTTATAATATTTACTTAAGAGAGGTTAATTTAAACTTATTAATAAAGAAAAATATATAGTTTTAGGGTAAACAATTCAAAATTTATTATTATTTAAAGTGATAAATATGTAAAAATTCTAATTTTAATCATTTTACTTAGTATTATGTACTAGTAAATAATTTATTTAATTAAATATTATATATATTATCGGATTCGGATTCTTAACGGATCAAATTCCTTAATTCCTTATTCTATCCATTTATTTCAGATTTCGAGTATTTATAATCGGATATGATCCATCGGACATTTTTATCGGACGAATATGCTAAAATTCGGATAGGATTCGGATCGGATTCAAATTAAAATCCGATCCATTGACAGCCCTATCCATTTAAAAATTCACTATATGTATATGTTCCCAAAAAATGTTTATATATTTTTTTCTTTTTTTAAAAATAAAAACGGAACACAGTCCCGTAGAGTTGTTAATAAGATCCCCAGCTCATTCATTAATCACCACAAAAATATTTACAATGGAAAACCCATAAAGTACATACCCAAAAATTCGAAAATAGCCCATACAAAGAGCGTAACTATAAATCGAAAGGCAGGACCGAAAATAACCCAAAAATGCTCCTTCTCGTGATCCAATCCAGCAGCAAAAACGCCCATCCCAATAGCACAACTCCAAGAAAGAAGACACCATTTGGGCTTAAAGCATGCAGCCCATTTCCTATCTTTAACCCACTTACAAAAGATCGCCAGGTGGGCCACCAATGCCCTCTCATCTGCGAGCATCGAACTTCCATATGTCCTCTCCATCTGCTTGATTTTAGAAAGGAGATGAATCGATTATCGATGATGTTGCCTCCAATGAGTCGTCCCATTAGCCTAAAGCAATTGCAAGATAGCCTGAGCATCAGCCTCCAACCAAACTCTGAGAAACCCCAACTCCAAAGACAGCGAACAATTCAGCCTAAATACTCGTCTTGTCCTCCCCCAAAGGAACTGCAAAAGCCATCTCCACATCTCCTAGACTGTTCCTAATGATTCCCCTTCGACGCTCCATCCGTATTGAGCTTAACCCATGGGGATTCAGGCGGTTTCCAAAGCACTTTAATAGATTTCAACCTCACTCTTGGCTGATAGTGTATGCCAAACAATTCAGCAGCCCGCAAGTCTCCTCTCCAATGTTTGAACGAAAGGACATTGGCACAGTGCAAAATTCGGACCTGTTGCAGAACACACCGAACAAAAGATATACCGAAAATTTTTCTTCTCACGGTATTTAGCGTCATTACGCGATCTCCAAATATACCAGCAGATCAGTCCCGGTATAAGAAATCTAGCTAATATGTCCCAGTGTGCATTTAGGATTCGAATTAAGCCAGAATAAGAACATACATTTCACCTCAACAGTATCCGGCACCACCAAACAAAAATGCGCAGCAAAAAATTCCCAAATACGCCTAACCTTATACCCAAGCAAAAATAAATGCTCCACCGTTTCAATCTGACGACAACATTGGCACTTCGAAGGAAATTGAGATCCTTTCCGCTGAAGTCTGGTATCCACGGTAATCCAATCCTTAATCATGCTAATCAAGAATATAGACATGGTAGGACTGAAAGTAGGTGCCCAAATATGTCTAAATAAATTTTGTGCAAGCTTCGTTTCTCTCACAACCTCCCAAATTGATTTAAAAGAAAACTTGCCATTAGAAGTAAGTTTCCACGTAAGTGTATATTTATGCAGCGGTTTAATAGGAACAGAAGCAATTTGCTGCACCAGTTGCGGGCTGACAACTTCAGCAAGCTTATGTAAATCCCATTCTCCATGATCCCAGAGATAATTCACTGGAACATTATGGAAAAACTCTCTATTCACCAACTCTGATAAAGCACATTCGCCCAGCTAATTATCCTCCCAGAAGGATATATTGTCATCCCCTAGTTCCTAGAACATAAACTCCTTTGTTTGTTTAGCCACCTTCAAAATTCTTTTGGAATTGTTCCTTTTGCAAACTTGATCGCACTTTATATCAATTTTCAGACTTCAAGCTTGAGTTCTGTTGTTCATGCAACAAGCTTCCTTATTCAATCAAGTCAGCTTCAAGATTCAAATCTTGATAACAGATTTTACGAGAAAGGTTTTGTTGTAGGGAAAATGCCTAAACCGTAACAAATATGTCGAAATCATCGAGACTACACAAGCGGAAGCGTACCTTGATCCATAGCAATCCGTAGTTAATTCGACAATGCAAGGTTGTAATCTTCTAAGTCTTGATAGACCGTCAATTCTATTCTTTTTGGGATTGAGCAGAAAAGAAGACAAACAACAAAGAACCTATGTGACTTAGGGACCACAACCCTAATTTATAACCAAAAGTAGGGCACCTTAATTATGGGTCCATTAATCATAATTAAGTGTTCACGAGGTTCTACAAATAAAAGACCCATACTTCAACAAATATTTCTATAGACCCCTACAATTAAATAAAACTTAAGTAGATCACTCAATTGGTCTCGTATTATGAGATAGCCTACGTACAATTTATTAAATATGTGAGACCACTAAATAGAAAATCCAACAATCTCCCACTTGGTTCACATATAGTTCCAAATAATTGTACATAGTTTTAAACCTTCGTACGCGCAACCTTATGCTATATCTACTTTCGAAATATTTCCAAACAATCTGGTCCATCAATTATGTTATTATAGGATCAAAGCAGCTTTTGTTACACAATTAGTAACTAAACCGAACAATTGTCACAATACTAACACAATCAAAGACATAGATCAAAAGTATGGCATGTAGCATGGAAATTACATGTAATGTGATCTTAGCCATGCCTATTTCCAACTGGTCCTACCTTATGACTCAAAGAGTCCCAAAGCACTTTCAAATACTTAATGCAAAACAGCAATAGAAAGCTAAAATCCTTATTGTCAGACACTACAAAAAAAAAACAGGATTAGTGACCGATTTTCAGTGACCGCCTTATCGGTCACTGATTAGAGACCGATCAGTGACTGATATTACATATATGTAAAAATCAGTGACCGATCAGTGACTGCATAAAATTCAGTCACAAATCGGTCACTAATCGGTCATTGATTTTGTGACTGATATTTTATGGGTCACTAATCAGTCACTGATTTTGTGACTCACGAATTAATCGGTCATTGATCGGTCACTGAATCTGTGACCGATTCTTATCGGTCACAGATCGGTCATGGATTATTTGATTCAAATGTAATGTGGTCACTGATTTAGTGACCGATATTTTATCGGTCATTAATCGGTCACTGATTAGTAACCCAGACTCTAATCGGTCACTGATCGGTCACTGATACTATGACTGGTTATAGTCGGTCATAGATTTTTTAATTTTGTTATATTGCGGTCACTAATCGGTCACTGATTTTGTGAAAAAAAAATACTGGTCATTAATCGGTCACGAATCACATTTTTTAGGATATTTAAAAAAAAAAACCACAAAAATGTAAACAAATCAATTTTGAATTTATTATTGTTTTGATTTATTAATATTAGAGGAAAAATATTATAAATACTGAAATTATACTTTTGTTTTCAATATTTTTTTTCTCTAATATTTTTTTTCTCTAATATTATAAATACTGAAATTATACTTTTGTTTTCAAAATATTTTTTATCATTTCTCTAATTTTGAATTTTTTTTTTCTCTAATATTAACTATTTAACCAAATCTATACCAAACATTAACTACAAAGTCAAATTTGATCATTAACTGTTTAAATATGTCTCGAAATACTGATTGAATCAAAATGATCAACTTGATAATTGATTTGAAATTCATACTTTGGACGAATGTTAGAATCGATTTGTGAATCAAATCAAAATTAAGAATTTTATTACATTTAATTTGAAACTCAATTTAACTTAGTTAAGTTAAGTTTAAAAATATATTTTGAAATATTCATGAGATCAAAGTGATCCACTTGAGAATTGATTCGAAATTCATTTTGAAAGGGTTCCTCTCCCATCCCACGCATCGACCCTCCTCATCACGCGCCACAATTCCAATGCCGATAGAGTTGGCCTCCGAGAAAACGGCGCCGTCGAAATTGATCTTGATCCACCCACGTTCCGGTTTGCATCAGCGAAAATCCAGTGTGAAGGTCTGTTGTTGCTCCCTCTCATCCTCTATAGAATCAGACATGTGTACACTGTCTAAAGCCCAAGCGATAAGTTATTTGAACAAAATTAAATTTGATCAGTAACCATTTAAATATGTTTCGAAATATTAATTGAATTAAAATGATCACAAGTGACAATTGATTCGAAATTCATGCTTTAGAAAAATGTTAGAATCGTTCATGAATAAGATAAGTTTCAACTTTATTAAATTAAATTTTAAACTCAATTTAACTTTGTTGGATTAATTAAAAAGATATGCTTTGAAGTATTCATTGAATCAAAATGATCCACTTGAAAATTGATTCGAAATTCATATTTTGGAAGAATGTTAGGATTAATTCGTGAATCACATAAGTTTCAACTTTATTAAATTAAATTTAAAATTCAATTTAACTTTGTTGGATTAATTAAAAAGATATTCTTTGAAAGTGATCCACCAGAGAATTGATTTGAAATTCATACTTTGAAAGAATGTTAGAATCGATTCGTGAACCAAATTAAGTTTCAAAATTTTATTAAATTTAATTTCAAACTCCACTTAACTTTGTTAGATTAATTTAAAGAAAAATGTTTGGAATTATTCATTGAATCAAAGTGATCCATCTGAGAATTGATTCGAAATTCATACTTTGAAATATTAGAATCAATTCGTAAATCAAATCAAATTTGAACTTTATTAAATTAAATTAAAAACTCGTTCAAACTTATTGGATTAATTAATAATAAACTATTTAAATTCAAATCATTTGAACTCAATTCAATTGAATGAACCAAACTTAATTAAACATTAAAAACTTAATAAGAAAATAAATAACAGTATATATATTAATAAAATTAATATGCTTCGTAGTAGCAATTATATTTTAATTTTAGTACTTCCTTATTTTAAAACTAATTAAAAGAAAAAGAAAAGAAAAGAAAACGAAATTGCTTGTGAATATTTATGGACATATAAAACAAATATTTATATATACACAAAGTATATCCCACTTTCATTTTCAGCCTAAAACTATCCCGCCTAATCCCACTTTCATTATTTCGGTCTAAAATTATCCCGCTTTATTCCCTTTTTCACCCCCAATTTCTTTGTGCGCTTCCATTCTCTCACGCCAAATACTTAGGGCAAAATTTTTCTCTCCCTCCAAACTCCATCCTGCCGCCCTGTATCTCTCACCCAACTCGCAGCTCTTGATGCCTTTCCCCACTGCCTTAAGCCTTCCTCCGCCGCTATGAGCCACCGTCGACATAACCGCCCCCCGCCTTAAGACATCCCACCGCCTTCTCTCATTCTCGCTGTAAGCCACCGCCGACATAGCTGCCCTCCCGACATATTAAGCATGACAAACGAGCATTGGGTTTTTTCTCCGTAGGGTTTCAGCTCACATATACGGCACAATCGAAGTATGGGCTACTAATAGTAAGTCTAGGCAATTCGATTCATTGATATACTGGGTTGTTTGAATTTATTTATTTTTTGTTCGAATTTCTGTATGAGCATATATGACATTGGGTTTGATTTTTAATTTGATCTTACTTTGGGATGCATTGTTGTTTTTGGTTTGGAATGCATTGTTGTTTTTGGTTCTAAAGTACAAGTCTTCTTTATCATGTGAAAAAAAGTTTGTGATAGTTCTTGAATGGCATGGAATTATGATCCTTTCTCTTCTTTAAAAAAAAAAAAAAGTTTGGGCAAGTTTGTGATCCTTTCTCTTCTTTAAAAAAAAAAAAATCCAGCACAAACATGTTGTTGAATTATCTCAATTTCTCATCTTGCCCAATTGCTAGGTAATTAATAATAACAAAGTTCTGTTCAAAACGAATTGGTGGTTAACAATATTACAAAAGTTTTACAGCAGCTTTAATGGTTGCATGCTTCACTGGATTCTTAATTCTGGAGAAGTTCTTATGTTATAGCTTTGGGAATGTGTGGATTGTGGAATATCTAATATTTTTTCTATAATTGTTGAGTTTTGTTCTCTTTTTATTTATTCTAAACATTGTTTCTTCTGAAGGTATATATTAGAAGCTATTTTTATTAGATGAGATAATGTGAATCTTGTTTCTAGTAGTTCTCTTGTCTTCTTAATATCTGCTTAATCTTGTTTCTGATTGAGAGGGAACTTTATACATTATTCACTGCTCAAGGGTCGAGATACAATGTTAGTTAATTTTAAATGAAACTACAGAGGGTTAGCCTTAGAGAGATTCCATTTATTGGCAAATTTCTAATTAATGATAGTTTAGCTTTGTTATATGACTGATTTAGGATGGAGGTGATTGTCTTTTAGGAGGGTTGTCTTGTTGATTAATCAATGGGAGAAATGGTCCAACAATTGGCATTTAAAGGTTATTCATGGAACAATTGACATTTGAAGGTTAAAAATTATATGCTCATGTAGCTGATATATCTATAACATGGTTCAACTAAATAAAATTATATTGTTACACTTGTAAACTATATCACTTATTTCTGATAATTCTCTAATGAGTTGTATTTGGTTTAAAGTTTGCTTTAATGTTTCAATAGTATAATATCTTACTTGTATTCTATTTATATATAATCAATTTTGTGTTTGTTTTATAATATATATATATACTAGAGAATCCACATGTTAGACATAAGAAAAATCAACAGGACAACAACATAACTTGAACTTGACTGGCCCATGTACTATTGGGTAACAAGAAAATAAAAGTAAGTACTCTGATTTGCTTCCATTATTCATTTTGAAGGCTTTTGTGCTTTTCATTGGAGAGTATTATTTATTTGTTAATAGTGCTAAGGAAAAACAAAATACTAGATAGTGCTATTCATTTTGAATATGTCGGTAAAGAAACCTGCAAATATTCAAACTTAGACTCTAGCATGTAAATATGATGTGTTCCTGTAATTTTTATTGTCTTGATTCAGGAGAATCTGATTCTTTGAATCTGTAATCTAGTTTACTGGTAATTTTGTTGTTTTCTACATCACTCTTAAGGCTTGTATCTCTAATTTGTAATAGACTGGAGAGTCTTGTTTTGATGGCCATGAACGTATCCTTTATACTAGGGGCCAGCTGCTGCAGTGAAGAGAGGCAAGTCTTAAATTTTTGCCTTATAGGTGCACAAGTTAAAAGTCATTTCTGGCCTATTTAACAGTTATGGTTCATATCTTGGTAAATTGTTTCTAATATCAGGTATGGGTAGACATAAATGTGAGTTATTCATACCTTTATATATGAATCTAATTGATGGAAGGTAAGAATGAATATAATATTGTTCATGTGCATGGTTTTATGCTTTGTGTTATCTTTTTTTTTTTTTTTTGGTAAGGATGCTTTATCTGCTAAGATATCTTTTTGAGAAATGAAAAGGACCTTTGCTTGACATATGATTTACACGTGAGGAATTCAAATAGTGGGTAGATATAAATGTGAGTTATTCATACCTTTGCTTGAACTGGACCTTTCAATAGGGTTCAATTTTTACTTAGGATGTGCATTTTTCTCATACATGTACATTTTCATGTCTATCGTAGAACTTCAGAATCATATCTATCCTTAGTCTACCCTTCCTTCATGCCATTTAAATGATAATTTAATTACCATCTGTGTGCTTTGAAGAAGTATATTACATCCCTTGTTGCTTCAATTGGGCTTGGTGACCCAATAATTTAATAATTGAATTCTTGTTGCTTCCTTTGTGTCTTAAAAGTATTTTCAAGTTTCTCTACACTTGCATACTAAATTACAGACTAATCAAGTTTTTAACCATATGTGTAAGGTAAAATATTTGCTGTTTATGTCTTCATATATTTTCAAATGTGTAGTTTGATACTCTTAAGTTTAGCAATTGGTTTCTTTGGAGTAATTGGTAATATTCTAAAGTATCTGAAGAGTTATATTAGAAGCATATTGATGGTCTGCTCATGCCTTTAGGTTTGCCAAAGCATATCACTTGCGTGGGCTTCTTTTCCATGGGATGGGAGGCACAGGTAAATGTTCGAAAGTTACTACAGTTGAGATAAATACGCTGCTATAATTTATCAGTTACTGCTCTAACTACTTGAGTTTCTTATAAACTCATATTTATATTATCTTTGTTTGAAGAAAAAATTTGGCAAACGAAAGATATAGGAGGCTGCTTAAGTGATGAGGCAAAATAAAGATCGCCAATTATGAAGGAAGCTAAAAAGATTGTCAAAGAGGCAAAGAAAGTGGCTGGTGAGGCAAAATAAAGAGAAGCTATATTTGGGACTTTGGCAAATGCTTAGAGAGATTGAAAACTTTGGAAGCAACTAATTCAGCACAAGGATCCAACAAGTAGAAGTTTTGGGAAGTTTTTACATGAAACAATGGAGAAGATTGAAAACGTTGTTAAAAACTTATTTGATTTATTATTAATGGTTTGTAAAACTTTAGGACTTTTAATGGGATGATTTGTAATATGAGTATGAAATTATATTAGAATGTTATGTATTTAATTTGATGTTATTTTTGTTCATTCGAATTATATTTTTAATTGATGCATGAAAATGGTATAGGAATCGGAAAAGAAAAACATAATTTTTAATAAAATAAAATTAATAATAAAATTAATATTTGAAGAAATTAGTGACTGATGAATCGGTCACAAAACAAAACTGTTCTGAAATAGTGGCTGAAAATATTTAAAACTTTAGTGACCGATTGCACGCGGTCACTGATTAGTGACCGCTTTGTGACCGAGTCTACCACGCTAAAAAAATTTAATTAGTGACCCCTTTTTCTACATCAGTGACCGATATATCGGTCACTAAATTAGTGACCGACAAAAATCAGTCACTGAAATATTAGTTGCGAGGTTTTTACCAACCGCCCGAGATCGGTCACTGATGCTGATCAGTGACCGATTCTTGTTGAATTAGTGACCGATCGGGCGGTCACTTATACTGTTTTTTTTGGTAGTGCGAGTATTCAATCAAATAAAACTTTATTTGTCTCATAAACCTCAGTCTGTATAGAACATAAAACATGTCAATAAGCAAGACGAAAAAAACACAAACTCACACTACAAAGACATGTCATGTAGTTTGATGACACCCATATGAGCTAATGTTCATGAAACACTTTAGGTGGCAATCCCTTAGTGAGTGGATCTACTAGCATTTAGTTTGTACTTATTTGCTCTATTGACACTTGAAGACTCTGAACTCTTTCTTTTACAACCAGATACTTAATATCTATATGCTTAGATTTAGATGAACTCCGGTTATTCTTTGAATATAACTCTGCAGTCTTATTATCACAATTAATTCTCAATGGTCTTTCAATGTCATTGACAATTTGCAGCCCAGTGATAAAATTTCAGAGTCATATCCCCTGATTCGATGCCTCAAAGCATGCTACAAATTCAACATCCATAGTGGAAGAAGCTATCAGTGTCTGTTTGACACTTTTCCAAGAGACAGCTCCTTCAGCCATCATGAAGATATAACCTGAAGTGGATCTTCTGCTATCAAGGCATCCAGCATAGTCCGAATCAGAGTATCCAATGATCTCCAAATGATCCGACCTCCGATAGGTGAGCATGTAATCCTTAGTCTTTTGTAGATACCTCATAACCCGTTTTGCTGCCCTCCAATGATTCATTCCCGGGTTACTTAGATATCTGCCTAACATCCCCACTATGTATGCTAAATCCCAACGCTTACACACTTGAGCATACATGAGGCTCCCCACTGCAGATGCATAAGGGATTTCCTCAATCTCTTTCTTCTCAAGGTCCATTTTAGCATATTGGAGCAAAATAAATTTATCATGCACAATTTTGCATGCCAAAATATAGGCCTTTTGCGACAAGCCGAGTATACCTCTGAAACGATCCCGATGGATCTGTATACCCAGAACATATGACATCTCCCCAAGATCTTTCATCTCAAATTTACTTGATAAAAATATCTTGCTTTCACGCAATAGGCTTATATCGCTGCTTGCTAGTAGAATATCATCTACGTACAACACCAGGATAATAAATTGGCTCCCACTCACCTTAAGATATATGCATTGGTCAACAGTGTTTTCCTTGAAACCAAAAGAGGAAATCACCGCTTTAGACCATAAATGGACTTCTTAAGTTTACATATGAGGTGCTTTAAATCTTTGGACTCAAAGTTCTCCGGTTGCACCATATATATAGTTTCTTCAATGTCTCCATTGAGAAACGCTGTCTTTACATCCATTTGATGGAGCTTTAAATCATAATGAGCTAGAAGTGCCATAATGATTCTAAAAGAGCCTTTTTCGTTGAAACTGGAGAAAAAGTCTCTTTAAAATCAATGTCTTCCCTTTGAGTGAAACCCTTGGCAATAAGACGTGCTTTATATCTTTCGATGTTACCATTTGAATCTCGTTTAGTTTTAAAAATCCATTTACAACCAATTGGTTTTACTCCTTGTGGTAACTCGACAAGATCGCAAACGTCATTGTCCATCATGGATTTCATCTCTTAATTCATGGCCTTGATCCATTCATTAGAGTTTGAACATAAATTTACTTGATTGAATGATGCAGGATCATCTTGCAATCCCATAACAAATTCATGTTCATGGAGGTAAACAACATAGTCATCTAAAATCGCTTTCCTCTTTTCTCTAGTGGACCTTCTTATAGGCACTTCATTTTGAGGTTGTTATGGTGCATTATTTTGAATAGATGATGGTTCTGGATCTAATTCAGTGGGTCATAACTCATTATTTTGAACAAATGATGGACCCGAAACCGATTCAGTAGGAATCCCAAATGTGATTGTGTTTTTCGAATTTTCTTGATTCGCAGGTTGAGGAGTGATAGGACTATTTATCCAATCATTCTCAGCTACAACTATAGTGGGAATCTTAACACATTCCTCGTCAAACACAATCTTTCCAATTTGATTCCTCCCACTGTAATCAACATCCTCAATGAATTTGGCATTTCCCGTTTCGAAAAAGGACTTGTTTGAGGGGTCATAAAACTTAAATCCCCTAGACCTTTCCGAGTAACCTACAAAGTAGTAGCTAATTGTTCTTGAATCCAGTTTCCTTTCGCTAGGCTTATAAGGCCTAGCTTCAGCTGGACATCCCCAGACATGCAAGTGCCTAATACTAGGCTTCTTGCCTGTCCACAACTCGTACGATGTTTTTATCTACTACTTTGCTTGGAACTCGATTTAAAATATAAACTGCGGTCTTTAGTGCTTCGCCCCAAAGTGATTCTGGCAATGAAGAATGATTAATCATACTTCTCACCATATCCTTAAGAGTTCGGTTTTGTCTCTCAAATATGCCATTTTGATTTGAAGTCCCCGATATGGTGTACTGAGGTACAATTCTACACTCACTTAAGTATTTGGCGAAGTGTCTTAGACGTTGTTCACCGGATCCGTCATATCTGCCATAGTATTCTCCACCACGGTTAGATCTAACAGCTTTAATTTTCTTGCCTAGTTGATTCCCAACTTCGGCTTTGAAAGCCTTAAATAAGTCCAAAGACTGTGACTTCTCATGAATTAGGTACAAATATCCATAACAAGAGTAATCATCAATAAAGTTGATAAAGTATCGTTGTCCAATCCAAGAAGCTGTAGGGAATGGACCATAAATATCTGTATGTATCAACTCTAAAGGTTCTTTACTCCTATTGGCACCCAATTTCCTCATATTTGTTTGTTTTCCCTTTATACATTCTATACAGATTTTAAAGTCTGTAAAATCAAGGGAATCAAGAATTCCTTATGATATAAGCCTCTATATTCTCTTTTCAGAGATATGTCCTAAACGTTTATGCCACAACATTGATGAATTCTCATTTGTTAACTTACGTTTAGTACCAAAGTTACTTGATTGTAGATTTTCAATATCAGTTGAAGCTTTAGTATTCAATTTATACAAATTATCAATTAGAGTACCAGTACATATAACATTTGAATTTAAAGAAAAAACACATCTTCCATTCCCAAATGAACAAGAATATCCAGATTTGTCCAAACAAGAAATAGAAATCAAGTTCCTTCTAAATGACGGTACAACGAAAGTTTCTTCCAAATTCAAATAAAAATCAGTATCTAAATGAATTCTAAAAACACCAATAGCTTCTACTAAAGCTTTATTGCCATTCCCCACATAGATGTATCTTTCAACATCAGTTGGTACTCGGCACCTTAGGCAATCCTGCATTGTGACACTTATGTGAGTAGTTGTACCCGTATCTATCCACCAAGTGTCACTAGGTACTAAAGCCAAATTAGCTTCTGAACAAATAAATTTGAGAAGTCTACCTTTCTTTTCATGCCAAGCGGCGTATTTGGGGACAATCCTTCTTTATCTGATCAGGTTTCTTGCACCTTAGATTGGCTTGTCCCAAATTCTACAGTTTCTTTATCCTTGTTCCTTTTCCTTTTATTGGTGGAGGCCTAGCCTTAGAAGTCATAGCCAAATGAGCACTTTCAGTCCTATCTTGTCTCAATCTCTCTTCTTCTTGCATACATTGAGCTACAAGCTCATTTAGAGTCCATTTCTCCTTTTGAGTATTATAGGAGATTTTAAATGGATTAAATTGTGCAGGAAGTGAGATCAAGACCACGTGCACAAGTATGTCATCCGACACCTCAAGCTTTAAGCCCTTAAGTCATGTCACAAGATTAGACATCTCCATGATGTACTCCCTTATGTTTCCCTTACCTTTATACCATATAGAAACCAGCTTACTAAGAGTAGTGTTGGTCTCAACCTTTTCATTAGTTTTGAATCTGTTTGCTATTTGGTCAAGGAAACTTTTGACATTTTCTTCATCAGGACTACCACCCCTTATGGCTTCCGGAATTTAGCGCCTCATGATCATCAAACTCATGCGATTTGATTGCTTCCACTTCTCGTATACAGATCTCTATACAGCAGTGCTAGTATCAGTGAGATCCATGGGGTGATCAAACCTTAATGCATGATCGAGATCCGCACAACCAAGCATAATCATAACATGCTCTTCCTAGTGCTTGAAGTTAGAACCATTAAGCTCAGGGATGTTGTTCAAGTTGGCAGATAAATAAGACACTATAAAAGAAAATAATATGCTCATAATTAATTTAACATCGAAACAAGCATATACAAAGACAAAACCAAATATCAAAATATATATGCACTGGTGGGCCCATCTCAAGATACCTAACATAACACTATTATTTAGTCTTTGGACAGAAATAACAATTTGTAAGTGGTACTCTTAAACATAATCAAGAATATTGATATTTAAAACGGCCTCACAATATGCCTTTCTTTGGACCGACACATTGTAAACATGTTAACACCAAATATATCACATATTCATGATTATCATTATCTGACCAAAATAATCTTCCTTTGGACCGATTATTTCGCATAAATAACAAAAGATAACTTAATTAACGAAATTAATTAAATCTTACCTAATAGAGGTTACTTTGGTAACATATTAGTTCAATCTAACTAATTTTCATTATTACCGAAATATAATTGAATATATAATCTCAAATACGACGAAAAGCCATCTCAGCCGCCGCTGGATTATAGTCTATTAAAACAACTAATAACCAAAAAATAGGGCATCTTAATTATGGGTCCATCAATCATAATTAAGTGTCCACGGGTTTCTATACAAAAAAGACGCATACTTCAACAAATATTTCTATAGGCCTATACGATTAAATAAAACTTAAGTAGATCACTCAATTGGGCTCGTATTATGAGATAGGCTACGTACAATTTATTAATTATGTGAGATGTAGCACCCTAACCCTCAGGGCACTACATCCCCCGCACTATAGCCTCGATCCACATACGAAATGGTAAGTCCGTACATAAACCAAAGCTATAGCGAACGGGTGACAATTAAAATAAACGAGCTAGGCGGGACACTCTCCCCAACAAAATCAAGCCAAACATAATAATGAAAGTGGAAGCATTAACCACTCATACAAATAGGTACCATATTTACCAAGTGTATACGTAATAGATACCAATATTAACTATTAATACATTATCATCTTCTTATACTATATACATGCTCGTGTATTCAAGATGTAATAGTCATGATCATAACATGATATCTATCAAAAGTCTATACATGAGAGGTGCAACACTAGACCCGTGAAAGTGTAAGACTTGATCGGACTCCCGCCTAGCACGACCACGCTCTCAAGTACCTGAAAAGTGAAGTATCAGTCCACCGAAGACTGAGTGAGGGGTAATAGATAAATATATAACACACATCACATGCAAGTCATAGTCTCGGGTGAAGACTTGGAAATGAAACAATATATATATAATTCAAGAAGCTTGTTCTTTGCCCGAGATTACAACTAATCATTTTAACATATTAACTTGAGCATTTCATGAACATGTGGCCCAGGCGAGTGAGGGCTATTCTCCAACCTTGCACCATTGGTGAAGCGTTACATGCTAGTTTAGTTATCATGTGATCATGCAATTCAATTACAGTGCACACGTATACATTCATGAACACCTTCACATTGGTTGATGGTGGGTTTGCAAAGCCCTAACCATCCATGCTACGCACGTCGGGAGCATGACTCCCACGTGTGGGATTCCTTCCTCCACCAACCTCCTAGTGGATTTGGGGGTCATCCCAATGTTGAGGGGTGTGCAGAGTTACCCGTCGGCCCTATGCTTTCCCGGTTGGCTCGTACACGTACCCTCGGGCCCAATGTGCTGTCATGCTACTCGCCAATAATCAATCACGATCCAAACATAAGACATGCATTGCTTTGCATGATCATGCTATTAATCAAACCACACGCAATGTTTTGCATGAGTTTAATTTGCTTGAAAATTACTTTAAACGTTTTGGAAATGATTTTAGAAAGTATATGTATATCTTTTGGCTTAAAAGTTCACACAAAGGTTCTAGGGTTCTATTTAAGTACTAACTAAACCTCACCTTCTGACAAAACACAACAAGGATATGCTCTACGGAGCCTGCTCCTCGTCCACAACCTCGTGACCTATGCAACCACGACGTGTATATGTGAGACATGACTCAAAATGGACCAAATATGACGAACGACAAAAATGTAACGAGATGACGAACAAATCACAATGTGGCATGATAACATCTTGTTTCAGTACATATTGTATCATATAATAGCAATTCGGGATCAAAGAAACCATCGGATCATGGGGCTAAAAATGTAATTTTATGCAGAATATTTTGTTCTGTCAGACGCACGGGAACGGCCGTTCCGGCTCCCCTTTGAAAATGGGAAGGGCCGTTCCCGTGGCCCTTCAAAACACGCCAACGATTTCCTTTTAAAAACGCGCTTTTAGCTGGGAACGGCCCTTCCGGCACACAGGCCAAAATGGGAACGTCCGTTCCCAGGCTCGGCCATTTATTTTGGTTTAAAAGAATGGGAACGCCCGTTCCTGTTGGGAATAAGTACCCTGAAAATTCAATTTATTGAATTAATTGACTGAATTTACAGCGAGTTGTGAGTATTTCACATATTAATAATTAATGACGTGTGGTGGTATTCTTATATGAAATGTGTTTCATAGGAAAAGACTTTGAATACCGAAATCACGTGTCATTAAAGTTCTAGACGGTAAGATAAGAATATGTTCTTATCAAGACTATAACGTGGTTATATAAGATGATTAGTCTTTCGTCATAGGGAATGGTGATTCCAATTATAACACGTTGATGTTTTTCAATAGGATTGGAAACATCGAACTGGACCACTGAGATTATTCATTTTATACTGCTATCTAAAATGAATAAAATCTCAGGAAGCATTATACTTTTAATCCTGATAATATTTCGGCTTTAGGCATGTAGTGTTAGTCACTGTAACATACTCGAAGTGAGGTCTCGGTAACGGGTGGCCAAAATACTTTGTATGATTCGGTGATAACATGAAATGTGCTAAAGAGTTATATTGATCGAGGAATATGTGGCCTTGCTGGAAGGTAAAAGATATCCTTGAAATAGATTTGCAAAAGTTCGAATTAAGACTTTGGCCAAAGCACTTCGCGTGATAACGTCACCGAAGTTGTATGTTGAATATGTTTCACATACAGAGAATTTGAACTTAAGGTGAATCAATAAATTTCAAATTGGAGATGAAAAATAAATGATAGTAGTTGTAATTTATTTTTCATGGATATCTACACGGAGGAGTAAAATGCGAAATTATTCTAGATCGAGAAATTCATGAATAATTTAATTAATTTTAGAGTGCAACAATATTTATTTAGTGGAATTAAATATTGTTAAACGGTAATTAATTATTGTCATGAGATGATAATATATTAATCCGTTTGGAGCTAAAATTAATTAGTCCTGCAGGTCCCTCTGCAAGCCCCAAATTGAAAACCCAAAGAGAAAATAATAAAAGGAGAAAGAGAAATGAATTTTTCAAAGTGTTTGAAAATAGCCAAGGGATTTATTTTAAGAAAATAAATCAATTTCCAAAGAGCTGGAAATGCCCGGAATTTTATTTTGGAGAAAATAACATTTAAAAATTTAAAAAAAAAAAAAAAATTGCTGACGTGGCACTGACGTGTCACGCCACGTCAGCAAGTGGGCCCAGGTGGCGCTGACTGGGCAGCCGCATGGCACGCCACGTGTGCGACACGTGGATGGCCCAGATCGCGCCACGTCATCATGTTGACCGGGTCAACGGGTCCAGAGCCGGGTCAACGGGTCGCGTTTCCGGATAGGACCGGACCGGGTCCGGTTCCGGGTCGGACCAGACCCGGACACGTGGCAGCTCCTGAAGAGGCCACGTCACCGGAAACCCTAGCCGGCAAGTGATCACACGCGCCGCCTTGTAGCCGCGCGTGTGGGCGCGTGAGTGCTCCGATGGGCGCGTTCTCGGTGGCGTTGGACTCGTGGTGGAGAGACCTTCAACGTGGTATCCTTGGTTTTCGTGTCCAAGTTGTACACGCAAGTGGGATGTGAAATTACCATTTTACCCTTGCTTTTGAATCCAAAATGACCGAAACGCCCTCGGTTTTTCCCCTATAAATAGGGGCCTTGGGTCCTCATTTCTCATTCAACATTTGGGAGAGGTTTTGGCTAGAGAATAGCTTTGAAACCATATCCCATTTCTCCTAGTTAATTCCGATTTATTTCGGAATTAATTTTAATTAGGTGTTTATATATAAACGCCTGATTTTGGGAGAATAAACCCTGAAAAGGGTTTCCTAGTTTAAAGTTTTTTCTCTAAGTATTTAGAGAAATACTTTCGGAGCCCACGCTCCGAGGGTGTCCCTGGGGATATTGCAGGGAAGCTCTGCCGGTCTCACGAGTGGGATAGGAGCTAGAAAAATGCCGTTAGATAGCCATGTTTGCAGTACGGTAATATTTTACAGTTGTTTTATTTTAAGCATGATAAATTATGTGCTCTTAAGTGTTAATAGCATGTTAGATATTTATCTGCTTAAGTGATTTAAAATTTATTATCAATTGCATGTATATACTTGAGTAGATTCGGCTAAGTCTTCCGCTTTGTATTAAAATGTTTTCGAAATATTTTAATACTTGTATTATAATTAAAAATTTTGAAATGTGGTCCCGGACTGCTACTGATCTGGGCCCGCATCCCATCATGTGGTATCAGAGCCATACTCTAGATATATACATGCATTGATATGATGCATGTGATGCATAATTTTAAATCTGATACTGTGCACGTAAATTCTGTAAAAGGAGGCTGGTTTTTAAGTGGGACCGTTGTGACCTCTCCAGTGTTTTCTGGGAATTTACATGGAATGGTAATTTTTTGGGAATCGATTTCAATAATCTTCCTGGTTAATTACCGAATTAGTAAACATGATTTAAATTATGAGATAATTTATTAATAACATGTTTACTTTATGCCATTTATTTTAAGCATGATAATTATGTGATAATTATACTAGCATGCTTAATTGATTTAATTTATGGCATATTTATTTTGTGTCATTTAAAATTTTAAGCATGATAATTATGTGATAATTATATAAAAGCATGCTTAATTATTTTATTTTATGGCATGATCATGATAATATGAGATATTATAATATTTCAATTATGCATATTTATTTAATGTGATTAAATAGAATTGTTTAATAGAGATTAGACGAGATGCATAATTGGACTAATATTTTTCGGCCTAATTAATAAATAGTTATTAAATTGCCTTAAAATATTATTATTGGGATTTTAAATATGATTTAGTAATCCTAGTGGGAGGGTATTAATTAGATTAATTACTTCCAATAATAAGACGCCAAAAGTGATTATTAAATAATCAAAAGATAATCCACACCTTTTAAAAATTCAAGTGGGAGCGAGATGAAAAGAGTTGGATTCTCACGGCCTCCATTACCCGTCTATAGTATAGTGAATATATACTACTCCCTTCGGCGGGTATATATTCGCGGTATACAAGATTAGACTTCTACGGATAGAATGAAATACGATGAAAGTCAGCTCGACCACGCCTCCGTGGAGTGTCTTGACCTACTCGTACGGACTTCTAGGTAATGGTGCACACTTGACTAAGTAATGTATTAACCTCCCTTCGGAGCTCTGTTACATTTATTTAGAGGCCAAGGGTTGACGTGGTAGATCAACATTGTTTGGTAAGAGTTACCTAGATGACATGTTAATAAAGAATAGTTCTTGCTTTTCTAAGCGGTTTTCGACCTCGCCTCCGGGGAGTCAACTGCAGTTAGTTAAGTCACCATTGCGTAAACCAAAATGCTTACGTGGATTTCATTTATTGGTTGGACGCAGAAGAAAGTGAAATACATAATCATAACTTGCATTTATTTATTAATTTCAGTTTTATAATTACGATCTCTCTTAGCCCACTCCAAACTGTATGAGGAAATAGGCTAGTAAGGGTTCAACTACGCTGACTAAGTAATAAATCTTGGCATCGTGTTGAGACACGAAAGTTTACGTACTCACTAAACCTTATCCGAGAATTTCGGAAACTACAACCAGTCAGGATTAGAAAGACGCTTATTCTAAATGGATCAAGTGTGATGATCTGGCTAGTCTTATATCCTGATATCTGTCTTAAAAGTTCTTGAGCATCAGACGCATGAGATGTCTACTGATAAGAACATGTGTTGAAGACAGAGTCGTACGTAGGTACGAGCCATGAAAACGGTTGTCAGTTAAAGATGTTTGAAGGATCACTGTTTCATAATCATATTATGAATATGATATCTAATCTGAATGAGATTGAAAGCCTCTGTGCTTAAAAAGACAATCTTATCAGATAGGATACGATCCTATACTCTCTGCCTAAGTCGTTTGAATGTTCAAGATTATTTTAAATTTTTTTTAAAAAACCAATGAACAACCTCAATATGGCAGAAAGGGTGATATAGACTAAGGGAAAAGTTCTCTTTAATCAGACATCAAGATCCACGGGCTAGAAAGCCAATAAGTGGAAGAAAGAAAAGGAAAAGTTCCCAATCTAAGGTTCAGAAATAGAAAGTCAAAATCCGAAAATGGAAAAGTGTTTCTATTTCGGTGGTAATGGGTATTGGAAAAAGAAATTATCCAAAATACTTAGTATGTCTGTTTGTTATACCGTTTAGATAAGATATGAAGATATCTTACTCGTTGAAAATATGTTTAGTTGAAAATTCACCAGACTCCTGGTGTGTGAACTTGAGATCAACTAATCATATTTGCAAGTCATTGCGAAGATTCAAACTAACCAGGAAGTTTGAAAAACGGCTAACACACAACTACTGCTCGGGGATAATACAAGTGTAATTGTATTAGCAGTAAGGACTATAAAGTCGTATTTTGGCAATAGGGTTTTTAATATTATACGTGCCATATATACAGAAATTTGATTTCTGTAAGTTATATGATAATTAATGGTTTAACTGTTTGTTTTGAACAAAAGGTTACCATTAAACAAAATAAAAGGTTTATTTGCTCTGGCACAATAAAAGATGGTCTTTTATGCCTACATGACAACCCTAATTTAAGTTTAACATTAAGAAGCTTGACTTACCATCTAAGAAGAAAAACTTCTACGTGGCACCTATCTATTGGTCAATTGAATCTGAACAGGATCCAAAGACTGATTGTTGATTCCTATTGACTTAAAAATAGTATCAATCTGCGAATCCTGTTTAGAAAAGTAAAATGACCAAGAAAGTTCCTTTTGAGACAAAAGGTATTAAGCCATGAACTTGCTTGAGTTAGTTCATACGGACATATGATACTATGAATGTTCAAGCAAGAGAAAGTTTTGGATATTTCATCATTCGTTTGAATGATTACTCTAGATACAGATATGTTTATTTGATGAGACTTAAGTCTATAATTTTGAAGAGTTCAAGGAATATAAGACTAAAGTCAAAGGGTCAAATTAGAAAGCATATCAAGGCACTTCGATTAGATCGAAGTAGTAAGTATCTATGCTCAGAGTTAAATAGAATTTCTCAAATGAGATTAGATCTCAACCTTCTGTATGAGATACGGTTTGGCAAAGATGTATTACAGAAAAAAGAAATAAAACTCTGATAGAGATGGTAAAGATTCATGAAGAGTCATGCTACCCTATGAATTTCGTTTTGGGGCTTTGCACACAAAACGACAAACCTAGTTCTATCTAAGTCAGTTCCTAAAACACTGATGGATCTGTAGTTAGGGTGAAAACCCTGTATCTTTTATCTTCGGATTTAAGGTAGCCTGGTCTACAAGTTAAGGATGGATCCTGACAAGTTAGAATAAAGAACAAAGGTTCACTTGTTCTAAGGTTATCCAAAGAAGAACAAGAGGTGGTATATTCTGTAATTTGAGAAATCACAAAAGATGTTTGTGAATATTTCAAAGATAATTACATAGATAACCACAAAGGGTAGAAGTAAAGTAGTGTTAAAAGAAATAACAGTATTAGATACTGATTTCATAAACCCGTGATGACTGAAAATATATTGGATACATGTGATGTACCAAATACAACATGTGATGTAGAGACGTGTACACGAGAGCATCATTATAGTGGGAGGATTGTCAGGACACCTGACAAGATACCTAAGATTAACCCAAGAGGCTGAATCTAACGTATCTGATCCTGTCACGTGTAATGAAGCTGTAGAAGATATAGACGCTGACCGTTTGGTCAATATCCATGGAATCTAAGTTAGAATATCTGTATTCTAACAAAGTCTTGAACTTGTAGAGGCGTCGGAAGGCATTAAACCCTGTTAGATAAAATTGGGTTCTACAAGACAATAAAAGGAGAAATGGACAAAAGTAGAGACTTTAAAGCAAGCTTATGGCAAGGGATTTTACCTAGAAAGAAGAAATCCTTTATGAGATCTTCTCGCCTATAATAGTGCTTAAGTCCATTATCCTCTCCATTTTATCTCATTATCGATTATGAGATTAGATAAATAGATGTAAAGACTATGTTCTTGAATGGGCAATTTCAAGAAGAAGAGATACATGGTACAACCTGAAGGCTTCATAGCCAGAAATCAGGTGTATATAATGCGAGCTTAATAGATCGATTTATGATCTTAAGCAAGCGTCTAGATTATAGAGCATCAGAATTATAAGGCAATTTAGATTCTTTGGATTTGTATAATTGCCTGATGAACCATGAAGTGTACAAAATGACATCATGATAGCGTTGTAACATTTTCACTTTGTACGTAATTAATATTCTGCTCATTGGGAATGATGCAAGAATTTTGTCAATGGTCAAGATTCGGACGTCAAATCATTTTGACAAGAAAAGACCTATGTGAGACCAATGTTATTCCAAGGATCAGACTTTTGTCGTGATCATAGGAATAAGGAGATTGGTTTATCACAAGAAGCATATATGGATAAGATGCTGGCAAGGTATAATATGACAAATTCCAAGAAAGGTTTATTAGCTTTTAGATATGGAATTTATCTATCTCAGGGTCAGTGTCCTAAGACAACTGAAGAGATAGAAAGCTTGATTAAAGTTCCGCAGCGGAAGCTTTATGTATGTCATATTATGTACAGGGTCAGATGTCTATTAAATAGATCTAAGTCAGCAGATATTAGTCAAACCCTAGAGTCTGACATTGGGTAGTAGTGAAAGCATATATTGAAGTACTTGAGAAGGACTTCAGATTATATGCTTGTCTACCACAGTGGTGAGCTCATTTCAATAGAGTATAGAGATTCGGATTTACAATCTGATTTGTATTCTAGATGTTTGACATCAGAATACGTGTTTACTTTGGAAAGAGCAATTGTTAATTGGAGAATGTTAAGCAGACTTGTATTGCTTACACCGCCATGGAAGTCAAATACATGGTAGCTTGAGAAGCAACCAGTTAGATGTATTGGATTCATGATTTCCTAGTTGTTGGCTCAGAGAAACGTCTAATAGATTCCTTCACTAAAGTATTGGCGCGAAAGAGTGCAAAACGAGTTTTGACACTCATGTGGAAGGAATAAGACTTAGATGTTTAGCCAAATTGAATTTAGGGCAAGTGGGAGATTGTTGGGAATAAGTGCCCTGAAAATTCAATTTATTAAATTAATTGACTGAATTTACAGCGAGTTGTGAGTATTTCACATATTAATAATTAATGACGTGTGGTGGTATTCTTATATGAAATGTGTTTCATAGGAAAAGACTTTGAATACCGAAATCACGTGTCATTAAAGTTCTAGACGGTAAGATAAGAATATGTTCTTATCAAGACTATAACGTGGTTATATAAGATGATTAGTCTTTCGTCATAGGGAATGGTGATTCCAATTATAACACGTTGATGTTTTTCAATAGGATTGGAAACATCGAACTGGACCACTGAGATTATTCATTTTATACTGCTATCTAAAATGAATAAAATCTCAGGAAGCATTATACTTTTAATCCTGATAATATTTCGGCTTTAGGCATGTAGTGTTAGTCACTGTAACATACTCGAAGTGAGGTCTCGGTAACGGGTGGCCAAAATACTTTGTATGATTCGGTGACAACATGAAATGTGCTAAAGAGTTATATTGATCGAGGAATCTGTGGCCTTGCTGGAAGGTAAAAGATATCCTTGAAATAGATTTGCAAAAGTTCGAATTAAGTCTTTGGCCAAAGCACTTCGCGTGATAACGTCACCGAAGTTGTATGTTGAATGTGTTTCACATACAAAGAATTTGAACTTAAGGTGAATCAATAAATTTCAAATTGGAGATGAAAAATAAATGATAGTAGTTGTAATTTATTTTTCATGGATATCTACACGGAGGAGTAAAATGCGAAATTATTCTAGATCGAGAAATTCATGAATAATTTAATTAATTTTAGAGTGCAACAATATTTATTTAGTGGAATTAAATATTGTTAAATGGTAATTAATTATTGTCACGAGATGATAATATATTAATCCGTTTGGAGCTAAAATTAATTAGTCCTGCAGGTCCCTCTGCAAGCCCCAAATTGAAAACCCAAAGAGAAAATAATAAAAGGAGAAAGAGAAATGAATTTTTCAAAGTGTTTGAAAATAGCCAAGGGATTTATTTTAAGAAAATAAATCAATTTCCAAAGAGCTGGAAATGCCCGGAATTTTATTTTGGAGAAAATAAAATTTAAAAATTTTTTTTTAAAAAAAAAAAAATTGCTGACGTGGCAGGTGACGTGGCACTGACGTGTCACGCCACGTCAGCAAGTGGGCCCAGGTGGCGCTGACTGGGCAGCCGCATGGCACGCCACGTGTGCGACACGTGGACGGCCCAGATCGCGCCACGTCATCATGTTGACCGGGTCAACGGGTCCAGAGCCGGGTCAACGGGTCGGGTTTCCGGATAGGACCGGACCGGGTCCGGTTCCGGGTCGGACCAGACCCGGACACGTGGCAGCTCCTGAAGAGGCCACGTCACCGGAAACCCTAGCCGGCAAGTGATCACACGCGCCGCCTTGTAGCCGCGCGTGTGGGCGCGTGCGTGCTCCGATGGGCGCGTTCTCGGTGGCGTTGGACTCGTGGTGGAGAGACCTTCAACGTGGTATCCTTGGTTTTCGTGTCCAAGTTGTACACGCAAGTGGGATGTGAAATTACCATTTTACCCTTGCTTTTGAATCCAAAATGACCGAAACGCCCTCGGTTTTTCCCCTATAAATAGGGGCCTTGGGTCCTCATTTCTCATTCAACATTTGGGAGAGGTTTTGGCTAGAGAATAGCTTTGAAACCATATCCCATTTCTCCTAGTTAATTCCGATTTATTTCGGAATTAATTTTAATTAGGTGTTTATATATAAACGCCTGATTTTGGGAGAATAAACCCTGAAAAGGGTTTCCTAGTTTAAAGTTTTTTCTCTAAGTATTTAGAGAAATACTTTCGGAGCCCACGCTCCGAGGGTGTCCCTGGGGATATTGCAGGGAAGCTCTACCGGTCTCACGAGTGGGATAGGAGCTGGAAAAATGCCGTTAGATAGCCATGTTTGCAGTACGGTAATATTTTACAGTTGTTTTATTTTAAGCATGATAAATTATGTGCTCTTAAGTGTTAATAGCATGTTAGATATTTATCTGCTTAAGTGATTTAAAATTTATTATCAATTGCATGTATATACTTGAGTAGATTCGGCTAAGTCTTCCGCTTTGTATTAAAATGTTTTAGAAATATTTTAATACTTGTATTATAATTAAAAATTTTGAAATGTGGTCCCGGACTGCTACTGATCTGGGCCCGCATCCCATCAGTTCCCACAATGCCTTGAGGCTGGGAACGGTCGTTCCCAGTTTCTGCAACTGAAAACAGAGCAGAAACAGGGAAAGAGCTACCGGAAGCAACAAACAACAACAAAATTCAAGTTTTGATCAACAAATGCTATTATTTCTGGAAATAAGATGCATATATATATTCAAAAGATGATAAAATCACACTTAAACACATAAAACATGAAATATCATCAAGATTTCAAGGTTTCAAGTTCATGCTTCCTTTGATCATTCAAGCTCAAATATTCAAGAATTCAAGCTCTAAATCATGCAATAATTCAAGATATGATCACATAATCATACTTTGCTCAACAAATAATCCATAAAGCCCATGATTCATAAACCCTAGCTATGTCAAATATGATCAAAATCATCAATTCATGCAAAGCCAACCTTTGAAAGTAAAGAAATGAAGAAAGTAGATGATGAAGATGATCAACTCCCAAAGCTTGGAAAATTTCTTGAAATTCTTGATGAAATGGAAGAAATCTCTTCTTTCCCTTTTCTTCTTAATACCGAGAGTGAAAGGAAGCAAATAGGTTGGGAGATTCTTGAATAAAATGAGATCATGAAAGCTAGGAGATGAAATAACGATGCATCCCATTTTTGAAATGTGTGAAATGTCCAATTTTGCCAATTAATCCTCCAAGAATTCAAGTTATGCAATTAAGGATATAAGGTTTTGAGAAATGATCAATTAAGTCCTTGAAATGTTATGCAATTAAGTCCCTAGACTTTAGAAAAATAATCAAGTAGGGACAATTTCGGTAATTAAATCACTTTCAGTAATAATTTTACGAAGTAATATTTTGATGATAGGAAATAAATCCTAAGTCGAATATAAGCTCGTGAATTTCATGAAAGTATAATAAGGTATAAGTTATAAAATTATAGTGAGACATAAGAAACTATTTAATGAAAATCGGGGCGTTACAATTCTCCCCCCCTTAAAAGGACCTGGTCCCCAGGTCCACTGTCAAGTTTCAATGATGCACAAGCCATAAGAGAACCCCGTCTCTTAAACAAGAAATGAGAAAACCCCGTTTCTCGGCAAAGGATGAGAGAGCCCCGTCTCTCAGCACGTAATGAGAGAACCCCATCTCTCGGACATACACCAAGTAGCAATCCAAAACAATGATAGAAACATTTATCACATAAGAAGCAAGTATAGTCACGCCAATCACATTAATTTATCCTTCATATCAAAGCACATTGTTGCTGGCAAAAGTCATATTAATAATAAATTCATGATGCTCGTGATATGCATGTTTGAATGTACCGTTCACCATGAATGTGATTGATACCTCTGGCTGCCACATTCGAATTTTCACGTTCATCTTGTACCCCTCTGGCCAAATGGTAGGCACGAGCCTGAACTAGTGGTCTCTCACCCCCGGGTCGGTCTTTCTCTTCGCCTTGGACATATGTTTGCTTGATGCTCTTTGCTCCCATACCTCATACATAAATTTAACCGTTCCCGGCAAGCCTCATAGGTATGATTATCACGCCCACAATAGGCACAAAGAACCTTTCTCGATTGTGATGGCAATGCTGTAGCCGAAGCATTTCCCGAAGTTGACCTATCACTTTGGGATTTCTTCTTCTTAGGCCTTTCCTGAGATGGTAGGGTCGAATCAGTGTTAGATCTTTTCATTGTGTTGAAATCTTATCCCGATCCTGAAGCTAGGTCCTGTTCAAAATAAGGACTAGATTTTTTTGCATTGTCTGAATCCTCAACCTTCAAAGCTTTAGTAGTAGCTTTAGCCCAAGTACTCATGTTAGCTGCTTTTAAGGCATCCTGGATGTCTGGCCTGAGTCCCTGAATGAACTGCATCGCCTTATGGAAGTCGTCGTTTGCTATGTTGGGTGCATAGCGAGAAAGCCTCTCAAACTCGGCAATATACTGGCCCAATGATCTCCCTCCTTGCTTAAGCTCTGTAAACTCCCTCAACCTGCGAGTACGGGAAGCTAGAGGAATAAATTTGTTTCTAAACTCCCATACGAAAACCTCCCAAGTAACAGCAGTACCAGCGGCCTCTAAGACAATCTGTGTACTCTCCCACCAGGAATAGGCCTCACCCTGGATAAGAGTCAGGGTGCAGCAAGCTTTCTCTTGAGAGTCACATGGGATAAGTTGCCAAATCCTCTCTATTTCTGTAAGCCACATCTTTGCCTGAATGTCATCACCCTTATAGAATTTCGGGGGATGCTGATTCTGGAACTCTCGTAGTATAGCAGAGATAGGGTTCTCCTATGGAGCT
This sequence comes from Lantana camara, assembly GCA_037501455.1. NCBI lineage: Eukaryota > Viridiplantae > Streptophyta > Magnoliopsida > Lamiales > Verbenaceae > Lantana > Lantana camara. Next base: position 17,693,166 of record CM074855.1, on the reverse strand, counting down.
ACGGGTGCAGGTGGTGCTACAGGAACCCTCTCCTGTAGTCTCTGATCAATTAACCCTACTACGGTGTTCATGAAATCATGAGGCTGAGCTGGAGGAGGTGGAGGAGGGGGTGAGTTCTCACGGTGATGATGGCGGCGATGGTGATGACGCCGATGTCTCGGGGACCGGTCACGATGATGTCTATCACGATCCATCCTGAGATGAGATCACTATACATGCATGGTTTGGTTAGTAAATGCAAATGTGTGCATATAATTCTATAATATCAATAAACACACATTCAGAGAAGATTAAATAGCTCAAGTAATGCAAGGATTCAAGTAAATTAAGTAATCCAATTAAATACAGACTCTCAAGTAACAAGTAATCCTAGGCCGTGCGACCTAGACTGACTTGACACGACTCGAGAACCTCGGTTTTGCAATTGGGCTCTGATACCACCTGTAGATGTAGCGCCCTAACCCTCAGGGCACTATATCCCCCGCACTATAGCCTAGATCCACATACGAAATGAAAAGTCCGTACATAATCCAAAGCTATAGCGAACGGGTGACAATTAAAATAAACGATTAGGTGCGACACTCTCCCTAACAAAATCAAGTCAAACATAATAATGAAAGTGGAAGCATTAACCACTCATACAAATAGGTACCATATTTACCAAGTGTATACGTAATAGATACCAATATTAACTATCAATACATTATCATCTTCTTATACTATATACATGCTCGTGTATTCAAGATGTAATAGTCATGATCATAACATGATATCTATCAAAAGTCTATACATGAGAGGTGCAACACTAGACCCGTGAAAGTGTAAGACTTGATCGGACTCCCGCCTAGCACGACCACGCTCTCAAGTACCTGAAAAGTGAAGTATCAGTCCACCGAAGACTGAGTGAGGGGTAATAGATAAATATATAACACACGTCACATGCAAGTCATAGTCTCGGGTGAAGACTTGGAAATGAAACAATATATATATAATTCAAGAAGCTTGTTCTTTGCCCGAGATTACAACTAATCATTTTAACATATTAACTTGAGCATTTCATGAACATGTGGCCCGGGCGAGTGAGGGCTATTCTCCAACCTTGCACCAATGGTGAATCGTTTCATGCTAGTTTAGTTATCATGTGATCATGCAATTCAATTACAGTGCACACGTATACATTCATGAACTCCTTCACATTGGTTGATGGTGGGTTTGCAAAGCCCTAACCATCCATGCTACGCACGTCGGGAGCATGACTCCCACGTGCGGGATTCCTTCCTCCACCAACCTCCTAGTGGATTCGGGGGTCATCCCAGTGTTGAGGGGTGTGTAGAGTTACCCGTTAGCCCTATGCTTTCCCGGTTGGCTCGTACACATACCCTCGGGCCCAATGTGCTGTCATGCTACTCGCCAATAATCAATCACGATCCAAACATAAGACATGCATTGCTTTGCATGATCATGCTACTAATCAAACCACACGCATTGCTTTGCATGAGTTTAATTTGCTTGAAAATTACTTTAAACGTTTTGGAAAGGATTTTAGAAAGTATATGTGTATCTTTTGGCTTAAAAGTTCACACAAAGGTTCTAGGGTTCTATTTAAATACTAACTAAACCTCACCTTCTGACAAAACACAACAAGGATATGCTCTACGGAGCCTGCTCCTCATCCACAACCTCGTGACCTATGCAACCACGACGTGTATACGTGAGACATGACTCAAAATGGACTAAATATGATGAACGGCGAAAATGTAACGAGATGACGAGCAAATCACAATGTGGCATGATAACATCTTGTTTCAGTACATATTGTATCATATAATAGCAATTCGGGATCAAAGAAACCATCGGATCATGGGGATAAAAATGTAATTTTATGTAGAATATTTTGTTCTGTTAGACGCACGGGAACGGTCGTTCCGGCTCCCCTTTGAAAATGGGAAGGGCCGTTCCCATGGCCGTTCAAAACGCGCCAACGATTTCCTTTTAAAAACGCGCTTTTAGCTGGGAATGGCCCTTCCGGCACATAGGCCAAAATGGGAACGGCCGTTCCCAGGCTCGGCCGCTTATTTTGGTTTAAAAGAATGGGAACGCCCGTTCCCACAATGCCTTGAGGCTGGGAACGGTCGTTCCCAGTTTCTGCAACTGAAAACAGAGCAGAAACAGGGAAAGAGCTACCGGAAGCAACAAACAACAACAAAATTCACGTTTTGATCCCCAAATGCTATTATTTCTGGAAATAAGATGCATATATATATTCAAAGGATGATAAAATCACACTTAAACACATAAAACATGAAATATCATCAAGATTTCAAGGTTTCAAGTTCATGCTTTCTTTGATCATTCAAGCTCAAATATTCAAGAATTCAAGCTCTAAATCATGCCATAATTCAAGATATGATCACATAATCATACTTTGCTCAACAAATAATCCATAAAGCCCATGATTCATAAACCCTAGCTATGTCAAATATGATCAAAATCATCAATTCATGCAAAGCCAACCTTTGAAAGTAAAGAAATGAAGAAAGTAGATGATGAAGATGATCAACTCCCAAAGCTTGGAAAATTTCTTGAAATTCTTGATGAAATGGAAGAAATCTCTTCTTTCCCTTTTCTTCTTAATACCGAGAGTGAAAGGAAGCAAATAGGTTGGGAGATTCTTGAATAAAATGAGATCATGAAAGCTAGGAGATGAAATAACGATGCATCCCATTTTTGAAATGTGTGAAATGTCCAATTTTGCCAATTAATCCTCCAAGAATTCAAGTTATGCAATTAAGGATATAAGGTTTTGAGAAATGATCAATTAAGTCCTTGAAATGTTATGCAATTAAGTCCCTAGACTTTAGAAAAATAATCAAGTAGGGACAATTTCTGTAATTAAATCACTTTCAGTAATAATTTTACGAAGTAATATTTTCATGATAGGAAATAAATCCTAAGTCGAATATAAGCTCGTGAAGTTTTATGAAAGTATAATAAGGTATAACTTATAAAATTATAATGAGACATAAGAAACTATTTAATGAAAATCGGGGCGTTACATGAGACCACTAAATAGAAAATCCAACATTTATAGCTAACTTAGCTAACTCAACCAATATGCTTTGAACACAGATTAGCATGAGTTCAATTGTTGTCCAATGGTATCAGTTCAGCAAACTCAAGCGAAGAGTTCAACTGGCACTCAATAAAAAGAGCACCTTTTTTAGTTAAGTTCCTAAGCTCAATACTTGAGCTAATCACTTCAACCAAGATATATGTAATTATGGAAGCTCAGTCTTGAACTTTAACAAGTTCAGTCAATGTGACAGGAAAAGAAGCTGGATTAGCTTTCTTGTACATACATAAGCATCAACCATAAAAGTCTCAAACAAGGTATGAGAAGTGTAGAGCAAAGAGACTAGATATTTAGAGAGGTTTGACCCCCAAGACTGTGTAAAACACGGGTCAAGGAGATTAATCCTCTACCTAAGTTATCAAACTTAGGATTTTCAAATCACCAATTTATTGAGATCAGAATTATAAGATACAATGTGGCAGAGAACTGGAACCTGCTATAACACAGCCCGGAGCAAATTAGTCTAGCTCCTGGATCCTACCTTACAACAACTACCCACCAAGAGAACAAACACATAATCTCTATACCGTTGTAAACAAAAAATAATTTGCAAGAAATAACTTGAAAGGCATCACTTATTGAGGTGTATCTTAAGCTCTATTTATAAGCTCAAACAAATAGCCGTTGTTTTTTGAAGTTTGAAGCCCACTTGGTGCGGTTCCCAAGACATCTCCCAACAGCTATATTTGCTTCCATATGACTTTGAATTCCAACAGCTATTATTTCTTTAAGCTGACTTCAAAAGACAAAACTAACCCTTTAATTTTGTTCCTGTAAAACTACGGTTAGAAGAGTAATAATGTATGCATGATATATTATAACAAATTGCATGAAGATGAGATCCTAATAAGGTGTTTGAAATCTATTGTTTTGATTGGTTTGACAAAAAGTATCATCCTCTAAACAAAGTGCAGGGATGGCCAGTTCACCGACGACCAAATTTGTTGTCGCGCCGCACAGCTTGCCAGTGACCAAATCTGCCTCCGCGCTGCACGGTACACTATCATCGTCCCGTCCCACCCCACCACGCCACGGCCTCCCTCGCCAAATCCGCTGCCACCACAGTTAATCCCAATTTTCCAAATCTGTCGCGCCGTTGCGCTCATCCCAAATCCTCATTAAATCTGCCGCCTCAAGTCCACCTCTGCCCTATTCTTCATCAGATTCACAATCTGGATCTGGGTGTTTGCTTGTGAAAGCATGTGCCCGTGTATGTTATTGTATGGATGTGTGTTTGTGGAGAAGAAGAAGTGGTCGTTGATGGTGATGGAGACACGGGGAAGGGAGGCGATGGATTCGGGGAAAGAGGAAGGGTAGGCGATGAACGACGGTGGCTGATGGTGGTCTTGGCGTTGAAGGCGGCGATTGGTGGTGGTTCCGGTGAAGGTCCAACTAATTTAGTTTTTTTTTTTTTTTTTAATTTTTACAATAGATATTTTATATTTAATATTTTTGGGTCTCAAAAAAATATTTTGTATTTAATAATTAGTTGAGAATATTTATATAATATTAGGAATATTAGTATTTATAATTAATAAATTTTATACAAGTGTTTTGTATAATATATATTTTGAAAATTTGAGGAAATATGATTATATATAGAGAAAAAAAAAATTTGCCATCCGTACTTTGACCAATTTTGCAGTTTACCATTTCGGACAACTCTCATTGCAAACCGTCATCTGAACTTTGCATCTGTAACAAAATGCCATCTTTTGGTGGTTTTGGCCAAAAAACTTGACACGTCGCATGTTTTAAAATGCGCTACGTCAGTTGTATTTTCACCAAAACCACCAAAAATAAAGTTTAGATGGCGGTTTGTTAAAATTGCAAAGTTCAAATAGCGGTTTGCAATGAAAGTTGCCCGAGATGGTAAATTGCAAAAACACACAAACTCCGGATGGTAATTTTTTTTTCTCCTATATATAATTAATAGATTTTATTCGGGTGTTATGTATAGAATATATTTTAAATTTTTGAGAAATATAATATATTTGTATTAAATGGAATATGATATTAATATAACTTAAATCCAAAGATATTCATAATAGTACTCATTTTTTAACAAAACGATCCCTTACTAATATGACTTTAACGACAGCAGAAACCTTCTCCCCAGTAGCGAAAATCGACACTATCAGAGTTCTGTTTTCAGTTGCCGTGAATTAGAATTGGCCCCTTCATCAGTTTGATGTAAAAAATGCCTTTCTCTGCGGCGATCTAATGGAGGTCCCTCCCTCCGAGGTTTTCCCATGAGTTTGGTACCAATGAGGTGTGTAGGCTTAAAAAGGCATTGTATGGCCTTAAACAGTCTCCTAGGGCGTGGTTTGGGAGATTCACTGTGGCAATGAAAAAGTATGGGTACGTACAGAGTAATTCTGACCATACTCTGTTCCTGAAGAGAAGAGGCGAGAAAATCACGTGTTTGATTATATATGTTGATAACATGATCATTACCGGGGACGACATTGAGAAAATGAGGGATCTTCAGGAAAATCTGTCTGGAGAATTTGAGATGAAGGACTTAGGTTACCTCAAGTATTTCTTAGGGATCTAAGTCATGCGATCGAGTCAAGGGATCTATCTGTCGAAGAGGAAGTACATTCTTGACTTGCTTGCAGAAACAGTGATATTGGATTGTAAGCCCAATGATACACCTATGATGAGTAATCACGGGGTTGAAATTTACTGATGGAGCCGAACCAGCAGATCGAGCAATGTATCAACACCTTGTGGGAAACTCATATGTATCTCACATACCAGACCAGACATCGCGTATGCTGTCGGATAAGTGAGTCAATTCATGCATAACCCTCTAAACGAGCATATGGAAGCAGCATTGTTGATACTAAGATATTTGAAAGGATCTCTGGATATAGGAATCCTGTTCAGAAGAAATGTTCATTTGCAGATAGAAGCATATTCAGATGCAGATTGGGTGGGCAGTCCGCTTGACAGAAGGTCGACCTCCGGGTACTTTACGTTTATTGGGGGAAATTTAGTCACTTGGAGAAGCAAAAAGCAAAAGGTGGTAGCAATCTCGAATGCTGAGGCAGAATTCAGGGGGATTGCGAAAGGGGTGTCCGAAGTCTTGTGGTTAAAGAAACTGATGACCGAAATGGGCTTTCCTCCGACTGGAGCATGTCCCATAAAGTGTGATAATAAAGCAGTTGTTCATATATCCGAAAATCCAGTGCAGCACGACAGGACGAAACATGTAGAGATTGACCGCCACTTTATAAAAGAAAAGCTTGAAGTTGGGATTATATCACTCCCATTTGTTCTATCAGAAAACCAACTGACAGACATTCTCAGTCCTTTATATTTCCTCCTCTTGTAATTGTTTAATACGATGAATAACACAATGAAATACAATTCCCTCTTTTCCTATACTTTTACTTTTCAACATTTAGCACTAAATTTATTGAAAAAACAAAGGAATTCGACGATTTAAAAACTGTGGGACAAACAAAAAATGACTTATAATCCACGGTATCAAAATAATTTTCTCTTTTTCTATGTTCACTTTTCTGGCTTTTACCCTGTTTAAGTAAACAGTTAAACTTCAGTCTTCGGCCGTTATCTTTGATGATATTACTTTTTCTCTTACATTTTCCCCCTATCTTTTTACTTTATTAGCCATCTCTGCTGACATTTTTCTCTTTTTCTTTTTTCCTTTTCCTTTTCTTTTTTCCAAGTTGTTTCTTTTCTTGCCTATATATTTTAGGGATAATTACAAAAGTCCCTCTGAGGTTAGGTGAAATTACAGATACCCCCTTGAGGTTTGAGAAATTACGAATTTCCCACTGACTCGTTATCTCCTCCGTTAAATTTAATAGAATTTGTGATTTTGCTATTTTACCCCTCACATCCTAAAACTCAGGGGGATATATCTAATAAAAGTCCAAAAGCAAGGAGATTAATGTAAGTGTTGAAATTCTTGGGGGGTTTGATGTAAGTACCTAGCATTTTTTTAATTTGGTTTAGCAAAGAATGCTACTGATGGGTTCCGAATAGGTGGGTTAGAATCCGATCACTTTTAGAATTTGCTTGAGTGGGGAAACCGCCGGAAGTTCGCCAGAAAAGGAAGGGGGTTCTACCTGCTAGGACAAACACAAGAAAAGTCAAAAGGCCAAGCTGGGGGAACTGGGGGTGATGCCCAGTTTGGCTCTCCGATGCTCAAGTCAGATAATGATCTGAAAGAGGAAATGTAAGCTAAGTAGGGATTGCAGTAATGGAGGTCGCTTACCGTGAAGGAGATGACTCAGCTTATTTATAGTTGAGGGTCAGGGACCCTTTGGTCATTTGCCTCATGTGGTCCTGGCCGAATGTTGCCCTAACACGTGGCGCTGCGAGAGAGAAACCTAGGAGAAATCTTCTGCAAAAGCAGCTAAGAGTTAGTGTGGGCAACAGTGGTAGGTGCGCGGGCACGTACGGTGTGTCAGAGAGCCGTTTGGGAGGTTGGTAACGAGGGCTTAAGAGCGCGCTCGTGACAACCAGAAGTGTTGGAGGCCAAGATATCCGCTAGGGGATGAGGACTCCGGTTCGTGTAATGAGTCAGAAGGGAAGACCACTCTGAGGGAGTGTGACGCTCGAAGAGGGCTTCCTTGACACATTGATGTGTCAACCATACAATATGAGTGGCGCTCGTGAGAGAGCGGCGGCAAGGGGAGCGTGTCAGCGATGACATGCGCTCTTGAAGGATGATAGCGCTTGTTGGGCTTAGCGCTCGTGTACTGATGGAGCCACCCTGGGGAGACAAATGTCATCGTCTCAGTAGTGCCACGTGTCAAAACGTGGGACGAGCGTATTTTGACCCCATCAGCTACTTAATGATATTTTAATATTTTAATAATGAACTAATTTCATTCCTAAATTTCATAGATACCAAATATTTTCTTGAAAAAAAAAATTTGTGCATGCATGTTTATATTGGAATGTTATTTGTATTTAAAGTATATTATTAGAAATCACCAACGTTCAAAATATTTGTTTAAATAATTTTGATGGATATTTATGTGAATTTAACGTGTTTGTTATGATTTTCTATTTCATTAAAAAAAATTATTATTCTAAACGAACAAAGTTTAAATAAACTTAAGCAAAATATGCATAAACTAAGACAAACATAAAGTGGAATATATCGCCAATAGGGGTTGGTCCAAGTGGTTAATTAATGGATTCATTCTCCAGGATAAGGTCTCAGGTTCGAATCCCACTTGGGTGTGTGTGAGTAAAAAATAAATAAATTAATAAATAAAGTGGAATATGTCATTTTTTATCATACTTTATTGGAATAAATATGCATGAAATATTTATTCCGATTTATACTTATAAATAAAATATAAATATTAATTAAATTATAAATTTTCAAGTTGAAAATTACAAATTTAACCTTGTCAGTGGGATAAACACCATCCCTAAGAAACTTGATGATGTTGTCAAGCCAACAGGGCTCGTTCGGATCAATCATAGCGATCATCTCGGTGGCGATCCTTTCCTTGATCAAAGGCTCTTCGGTTCTAAGGAACGTGACAGAACGCTCGGAAGTGCCTTCTAATGTTGAAGCAAATTTAGACATAGCGTCTGCACGCTCGTTTTCCGCTCGTGGTACTTGAAGTAGATGAAATTCCTTGAACTTCCCAATGATTTCTTTGGCCTTACCCAAATACTGCACCATGGTGGTTTCTCGAGCCTCATATGTTCCTTCAATCTGGCTCGCGATTAACTGTGAGTCCACATAAGCGGTAATTCTGGAGGCTCCGTTCTAGAAAGCAATTTTCAAACCCTGCACGAGGGCTTCATACTCCGCCTCGTTATTAGTGACTTGGAAATCCAATCTGATTGCGAAGTCCAACTCAATCCCATTGGGGTCTCTAAGGGCCACTCCTGCTCCTCCCCCTTGAGAGGTTGAGGAACCATCTGTGTGCAGGACCCATAGCCCCTCATTCTCCGAAACGGCAGGCTCTAAGCCAAAGCGTTCAACCAACAAATCAGCTACAACCTGAGCTTGTATCGCGGTCCTGGGCTCAAAGCATAAGTCAAACTGGCTCAATTCGATGGCCCACTTTATCAACCTTCCCGACACGTCCGGTTTAGATAAAACTTGCCTCAAGGTCTGATCGGTAAGGGCCGTTATGGAGTGCGCTTGAAAATAAGGTCTCAGCCGTCTTGATACGTTGATAAGAGCAAACGCAAATTTCTCAATTTCCAAATACTTCTTCTCAGCTCCTTGTAATGTTTTGCTTAAATAATAAACAGGCAAGTGTTTTCGCTCTCGTACAGCGATCAACACCGCGCTTGTGGCCTCGGAAGAAACGAAAAGATACATAAATAGTCTCTCGCCTTCGACGGGCTTAGTCAGCAGCGGGGCACTCGAAAGGTAAGCCTTCATGTCCTGCAGCGCTTTTTCACATTCTTCCGTCCAAGCGAAATTTCGTGCGTTCCTCAAAATTTTGAAAAATGGAAGGTTTCTATCCGCCGAGCGCGAAATGAATCTGTTCAAGGAGATGATTTTTCCCACTAATACTTGGACTTCTCGGAGATTTCGAGGGGAAGGGATCTCCAAGATAGCTTTGATTTTTTCTGGGTTGGCTTCAATCCCCCTCTGACTCACCATGTATCCCAAAAACTTCCCCCCTCGTACTCCAAAAGTACACTTTGAAGGATTCAACTTCATTCCATACCGGCGCAGAATAGAGAAAGTGCGTTTGAGATCTTCTAAATGTGAGTTCTGGCGCTCGCTCTTGACAATCATATCATCGACATAAACCTCCATGGATCTTCCAATTTCCTTCTCAAACATCTTGTTGACGAGCCGCTGATACGTAGCTCCGCGTTCTTCAGCCCAAAAGGCATGACCAGGAAGCAGTACACCCCTAAATGGATAACAAACGAAGTTTTAAGGCGGTCTTCTGGAGCCATAAAGATCTGATAGTACCCTTGAAAGGCGTCCATCATGCTCATAAGTTCACATCCAGCGGTCGAATCCACCAATTGATCTATCCGAGGCAAAGGGTAAGGATCCTTTGGGCAAACCTTGTTTAGATCAGTAAAATCGTTGCACATGCGCCATTTATTCGCGCTCTTGGGTACCAAAACCACATTACACAACCATTCTAGGTATAAAATGGGCTCGATATATCGGGCCTCCAGGAGTTTATTAACTTCCTCTTCAATAACCTTTTTTCGAAAACCGTATACATCCCGCTTCTTCTGTTTAATGGGCTTGAAAGAGGGGTCCACATTAAGCCTGTGGACAATGACGCTCGGGTCAATCCCAGTGAGGTCGGAGGCTTTCCACGCAAATACATCAATGTTCTCTCTGAGGAAGTCAATCATCATAATCTGAGATGGCCCAGAGAGGTTGGACCCTATCAGAGTAGTTTTATCCTTGTTCCCAGGCTCAAGCTCAATAGTAAGGAATTTTTCTGAGGGCTCGATCCTTACCTCAGGGCGGGGATGTTCGAGCGCCCTCTTCTTTCCTGTCAGACGATCATCAAGTACGGGCCCATCCCCCTCTCGCTCGTCTCCTTCTGAGGAAGACTCGTCGACGGTCCCCGGTGGAGCGCTTTCGAGGGGGCTTCTGGTATTGTCATCCTTCTCATTCTTGTTCTTCTTCTTGTTTAACTTCGCCCTTTTCCGCACGGGACTCATCTAAATTGGGAAATCAACAGATTTTTTGGTGGACCCAATTTGGAAGGTTTTCTCCGCGTCAGGCTTTCTGAGGGACAACATGTAACACTCCCAAGCCTCTCGCACATTGCATAGTACTTCTCCAACGCCCTCGGAGGTGGGGAATTTAATCTTCTGATGGTAGGTGGAGATGATGGCTTTGAAGTCAACGAGGGTTGGGCGCCCAATTATGATGTTATAAGGAATATCAATCTCCACCACCGCATATGTAACCATGAGCGTCTTACGCTGAGGGGCTCGGCCGAATGAAGTAGCTAAGCGGATTTACCCTCGGGGGACAACCTCTGAACCTCCAAAACCAATGAGAGCTGTTTTGAAAGGCTTTAGCGGGAGGTCAGCATTCATCTTCAAGAATGTAGAGTAAGGCAAAACGTTAACAGAGCTTCCACTATCCCCCAACACCCTTTTTACAACGTGATTGTGAACATCTACACTAACCACCATGGGGCAGTCAGAAGTCACACCTTCCCCATGGGGTGTTACAATGTGCCCTAAATCACTATCATCAAAGCCTATTACATCACTTGCCCTTGACTGTTGAGCGCTCGATTCATGAATGGCGTAGATGGATTTAGGCACGGATGGGCGTTGGTCGTAGCTCCTGACATACTTCCGCCGTGCTGTGTTGGAATCTCCCCCTGAAGAGCCTCCCGCTATCATATTGATAACCGCAAAAGGCATATTTCCTGCTCAGGGGCCTTTCCTTTATTGCTCCGATGGCTGCTGCCCTCGGGGGGGCCTCTTCCTCGTGGGCTCCTTGAGCGTGACGGACTCCTCCTTCTCCCTCCGGTGCGCTCGTTACAACGTTTATCATAGCGCTCAAGTACCCTGACAAATTCTTTCAGATGGCCCCCTGCGACGAGCCTCTGAATCTCAGCTTCCAATTGACGACACTCATCCGTGTCGTGCCCCCTCTGCTTGTGGAAAGCACAATATTTGTTCGAGCGTCTGAGCGAATCCGTTTCCCTCATCTTGACGGGTCTCTTGAAGAGCTTCTTATCGGAGAGGTTATAGACTTCGAAATTCGGCCTCGTGAGCGGGATGCGCTCGAATCGACGAGGGGACGGTGGCGACCTCTTGCGCTCCTGAGGACGCTCCTTTCTGACAACAACATCCCATCCCCGCTCGTGATGAGGGCGCTCGTTCCTTGTTGGACTGTGATGCCGGGGACCATTCGTCCCATACATGTCTTCGAGCGCGAAAAACGGCTCGGCAACCTCTCTTAAGGCCATGAGCGTCCCCGGCCTTCTCTCCACGATGGCATCAGCAAATATCTTGCTCACATACTGCTTGTGATCCACTGCCTGAAAGAGCACTGGGATCAAGAAATCCATAGACAGCCTCTCCACTTGCAGGATCTCCTTGTTGAAGCGCGCGAAAAACGAGCGAAGAGACTCATTCTTGCCTTGCACCACGTTATAAAGGGCAGTGGGCACAGTGACTGGGGCTTTCAGAGAATTGAAGTGGTTGAGGAAAGCGTTGGCCAGCTCTTCGTATGAGTGTATCGAGCGTGGGGGTAACCGCTTGTACCACTCCTGCGTCATTCCTACCAAGGAAGTGACAAAAACCTTGGCCCAATAGTTGCTGGAATGCTCGTAGAGGTGCATCAAATGCAGGAAATGATCCAGATGCTCAGCTGGATCGGTCGTTCCGTCGTAGCGGTTGATGGAGGTGGGGATTTTGGCCATTCCTGCTTGGGCCATCAAAACTTCTTCCACGAGGGGGGAGCCCCTCACCAACGGGTGGTATTCATATGTGCAGAAGTGTTAGGAATAGTGCCCTAAAAAGCCGATTGTATATCCGCTTTGTGCTTTTCCTTATTGTAATCACAGACAATCTTTGAATGAAATAACGAATTGAGGCAACACTTCTTTATATGCTCTTGTTTGGTATGCGTTTACTTTATCTGTGCATGTATGAGAACTCCCCTAATCCTGATGACTTTAGGACTCTGCCATTTAGGTGAAATGGTTCATGAAACGAGCCCTATATCACATAAGTCATGATTAGTAAAATACTCCAAGCCGATGAGTCCTACAGACAGTGGGAGTGTCAACCTGACTTCTCTAAGGCTTGCTTGTGGGATCACGCCCTTAAGAAGGACCACCTTGTTTCATAGAGGTGGAAGGTGTATAGATGATACGTGCGTGATACATGAGGGTGCTTACTTTAATAAGTAAGTTCACTGAGGTGCCCCGTGTGAGAACATTCCTAAATGGGAAAGGAAGTTTCTATTTCAGGAAATGGAAACTTCCAGATTAGGAAATATCTCACGAGTCATTGATGTGATTAATTGATCCTTAGACTTGAGGTTCCTTCTCACTTTATGAGTTAACTCTGTAGTCTTAGGTATAAGCTTTAAAGGGTGTCGCCTTAGACAACTGATTCAAGGCTTATGCTGGGGCTGCACAAGTGATTCATGAAAGTGAATGAGAATCAAGAAAGGACCTACACTTGCATTTGCAAGGTGATCTCTTATTGTGTAAGTCATTCATATGCCATATGGAGTCCTTGGCCAAGGCAGTAGATCAAGATATCAAGAAAAGGGTTTCTTGGATTGAGATCAAATGGATATGAAATGCACTTAGCTTTAAGACCGGATTATTAGGGTTCTGATTATTCCCTTGCCCTAGATCTTGGTTGAGAGATAGTAAGTAGGAGGATTGTATCTCACATGAATCAATGACTTAAAGGTTCTGTCGAATCTGAACATTCCAATTCAGCTAGGGGTTAAACACCTGTTGCTAGACTATGGTCGTTTAATCTGTGGACTGATTAATTAATTAGTGAATTAATTAATTGGGGTCACTGCTAATTGAATTGAGAACCTAGAGGGTCACACACAACAACTTGGTTACATGAGTTGAGGCTTGAAAATGATTAAACGAGTTAATCGGGCCAAGAGGGTTCCACACGTGTGAAATCACACGTGTGGCTCACGTGAGTGACACGTGTCACTGTGACACGTGTCACTGTGACACGTGTCACACACGTGTGTGTATATATATTATATATATATATTAAATAATTAATTAGTTAATTATTTAATAGACTTTGGTTTAATTTTGAATTAAAAAGAAAGTCTAATTTTGGAGAAAATAATCTAGTTAATTAATTATGAATTAATTAATTAGATAAAAATAAGTTATTTATTTTATAATAAATAAAGTATAAAATTATCCAAAAATAGTTTGGATATTTTTAGCTCTCTTAAAAGTTGACTAGAATTAGAATTCAAAGTCAAAGTTGGAAAATACTTGATGATCAAGTAATAGGAGAGAGGGACCAAAATCCTAGCCCATAAAGGACTAGGAATTTCGGCACTCCCCTCTCTATAAATAGGGGAGCTCGAGCTCTTTATGGAGCTAATTGACAATTCTTGGTTCATGTGTTGAACACCTTCCTTTCTCCAAGATTAAATTAAACCCTAGGTTAAGCCTAAACACTAACTAGAGAACTAGCATCCTTACTAGTTAGATTGTGATCAAGTTGGTGGACTTTCTCTAGAGACTTCAAGTTAGAAGTTTGAAGATTCGAGCTTTACCAAGGAGAGGGGATCAAGCCGCGTGAAGAGCGTTCTTGGGTGGCTTGAAACGCTTCAAGAAAGAATAAAAGAAAAGTAAGTTTTCTATCTTTACGAATTTGGTTACACGATTGCGAGTTCATGGTCCTTTTGTTGGGAAAATTTTTAAATTCCGCTGCTTTCTGATTCGTGTTTTCCAACAAGTGGTATCAGAGCCACCTCGTTAATCGTGTTTCTGATTCGTCTCAATTATTCTGAATTTTGTAGAAATTCTTAGGCTTAGATGCGAATTAGGTATTCATGAGTTCTTTTAGAAAGCCTGAAATACGAAACTGTAATTTTTCCTGAATTTCTGAAACTGTTTTCTTAAATTGTGATTTTGAAAACCGTTTTGATTGAAATATGTTTAAATCGAATTTTTTAATTTTTGGATTGAACCGGGTTTTCGAGAAACCCAGAAATACGAAACGAACACGAAAAGCAACGAGCCTAGGCGTGCTAGCACGTCGCACGCCCAGGCCCGTCGACGCCGCCCAGCTCCTCCCGCAACCGCGCGGGAGCCGTCCCGGGCGCGCCCAGTCCGTCCCGCAACCGCGCGGGACGCCTGCCTAGCCGTGGCAGGGCGCTGCTGCGCGCGGCGCAAGCAAGATGCGCGGCCAGCGCGCGCACGCGAGCAGCAACTGCCGCTCGCTGTGCGCGCGTCTGCGCGCGCTGCTGTGCGACGGCGCCTCGCGCGGCTAGGCCTCTTTTCGGGCCCGTTTTCGTGTTTCGTGTTTTTCGTGTTTTCAGTCCGTAAAATCCCGATTTAATTTTATTTTAATTTTATCTTTTAAAATCAGTTTTGTTAAAATAAAATTATTTTAAAATTTTGATTAAATTGGGATTTTTGATAAATTGAAGCGATTTGGATTTTGGGAAAATTATGAATTTTATTTTCTGAAAATATTGAAAGAATAAAATTATTAATTTTGGAAATTAATTGGAATTTTATTGGTTTATTATTTTTCGGGTTTTATTGAAAAGGCTCTTGAACAAGAATTGCATCTAAGTCGTGTTTTAAGTCATTAGGACTTGAAACGAGAATTTTAATTTATTGGCTAAATTTAAATTCTCGCAAAAGCATGTTAGGTGATCATGGGTTTAGATCTATGTATGGTTTTAATTTATGCACATGGATGGTTTAAATTGGGGTTGGAGCCCTATAGTTGCGTTTTTCAATTGAGGTTGGAGCCTCACTTATGTGCGTACTGTTATGTGATTTATTATGTGGCTTTCCATATTACTGTTTTTGAGGCCGGGGTATGCCCCGTGTAATTGTCTAAGGCCAATATGAAGATTGAGCCTTATTACTTTATGTCTTTTTCTTTTTATTGTAATTTGAGAGTAGAGATAGGTGGTGAGGTTTTATTTTCATTTTGGAGACAATGCACCCATGGAGTAAGATGGACCACATTCAAGTAACAAGGAGGCCATAAGTGAAGACCCCTCAAAATGTTAGGGAGGGGAATCTCAATTGTTAAATGTAATAGAGATAGGGCTCGTATTTTGTTACCGCTTTCCCTTATGTGATTTGAACTGTTTATGTGGCATGTATGTTAGAACTTGTGATTGTGGAGTGGCTCCCACATATCACGCATAAGATAGGTAGAACCCATGATCATTACATGTTAGTATCATGCTAGGACATGTTATCTGTTTATGTGCTTGTTTGAAATGCATTTAAGTGTACTTGCATTAATCAAGACTAATAAAATTGGATAACATATATGTTGGTGAGGTTGAACCGGACAACTCTCCGGTTGATTCGAAAATTCCCATTAAATATTAAGCTAATTTCGAACAAATAGGTGTTTAATTCGAGATGCAAATTTTGAATTAAATTCCTAGCATTCCATCAATAGGTTTTAAGTTTAGTAAGTAAAGCTAGTTATTGTCCGCGAGTCGTGGGATAGCTAGTAGAGCTTATTAGTTCTTAGTTACCTAATTAATCATTTTAAATGATCAATATTTCGTGGTCAATTTTAGCAAGGGCGATGTCCGCGAGTCGTGGGTCGTTCGAACTAAGTTTTGGTCATGATCTTATGATTGATGGGTCTAGCTTAACGCCTAAGTAAATATGGATGTCGCACGAGTCGTGGGTCCATATTGAAAGATAGGTGATGCAAAAACAATTACTAAGAGTTCTAAAGGTGTTAGAATTGGTAAGTTGTACCTACCTAGGGTTCTTACTTAGAATGTCCGCGAGTCGTGGGTTCGAGGTAAAATGCCTAGGATCTTAGTACCCATTGGGAAACGTGTTCCTCTTAGATCTTTGGGAATTATAGATCTTTGAAAAACAGTGGGAGCTACAATAGATTAAAGACCTTATCTTTTGTATATCGTTATAATTCAGCATGCTCACTAGTTCACTGTTTTACCATTTAGGTCGTAGATTCTGTGATTCTCTACGTGTTTTGAAATGGCAACCAAAAACCCTCTTGTATCGATCCTCGAGTCAAACAAGTTGACTGGTCCCAACTATTCTGATTGGTTGAGGAATCTAAAAATCATTTTAGATTCTGAGAAGAGAACTTATGTTCTCTTCGGAGGGGAGCCTAGTCCCGAAGGGGAGGCTCCCACTCGGGCCGAGCGGGACGCGATTCAGAAGTGGAAGGATGATAATCTCCAAGCCCGCTGCCTTATGTTGGCTAACATGTCTCCGGACTTGCAAAGACAACATGAGGCCATGGAATTTGCTTGGGAGATTTACGACCACTTAGAGCAACTTTACCGCCCTCATGAACGTGTTACAAGGTATAACACTTCAAAGGAATTGTTCCACTTGAGAATGAGGGAAGGTTCAAGTGTCCATGAATATGGACTCAAGTTTCTTGCCCTTACTGAGAAACTTGCTTCCATGGACATGCCACTGAAAGATGAGCTTTCAGTGGATTTGTTGCTAGCTTCGCTCCCACCATCATTCAACCCATTTGTCCTTAACTTCAACATGAATCATGCTGGTGCTACTGTAGCTGAGCTGATTAGTCAGCTTGTGACTGCTGAAAGCACGATCAAGAAGGACAATAAGGTTTTGATGGTGAATGCTCCATCTTCCTCTTCTGGGCCTTCTAAAGGTAAGGGCAAGAAAGCCCAAAAGAAGAAGAAGAAACCCCTTAGGCCCACTGGTGGCATTTCGAAGGGGAAGGCCCAAAAGAAGAAGCGTGATCAGAAAGAGGATGTTTGCTTCCATTGTGGCAAAGCGGGACATTGGAGGAGAAACTGCCCAGAGTACAAGGCTACTCTAAAGAAAGGTATCTTTCTCGTTGAATTAAATCTTTCTATTAATTCTAGTTCTTGGGTACTTGATACCGGTTGTGGAACTCATATTTGTAATGATGTATAGATGCTAAGTGATGTTCAACAACTAAAAGAAGGAGAATGTGTCTTGAAGATCGGCGATGGCTCAAACGTTGAAGCTCGAGCTTTAGGCACAATTAGATTAGATTTAGGTAGTTTTGAGTTAGTATTAAATAAAGTCCTTTATGTACCGAGCATTATTCGTAATATAATTTCAGTTCCAATATTAGATTGTGAAGGTTATGAAACTTATATTAAGAATGGTAAATATTTTATCAAACGGAACAACTCTTCCGTTCATATCGGTACTCTAAGTAATGGACTTTACCTAACTCAAAATATCAATATTATGAATATACAACGAGAAACAAAGCGTAAGAGAGATGACAAAGTTTCAGCTCCCTTATGGCACGCTAGATTAGGACACATTTCCAAGAACAGAATTAGCAAGATAAACACTTTAGGATCATTCTCTGAAAATGATCTCAAAGAGTTGACTTCCTGCGAATCCTGTCTCAAAGGAAAGATGTCCAAAGTTCCTTTTAAAGGAACTGTGGAACGTGCCACTAAGGTCTTGGATTTGATCCATACTGATGTTTGTGGACCGCTTAGTGTAAGCACTAGAAACAATCATCAGTATTTCATAACCTTTACTGATGACTTTAGTCGGTATGGTTATGTATACTTAATGAAGTATAAATCTGAAGCTTTTGAGAAATTCTTAGAATTTCAAAAGGAGGTTGAGAACCAAACTGGTCACAAGATCAAAGCACTTCGATCTGATCGAGGAGGCGAATATCTTAGTGAAGAATTCCTTAATCATCTCAAAGATAATGGGATTATCTCTCAGTGGACTCCTCCAGGAACTCCTCAGCTTAATGGAGTTTCTGAGAGAAGGAATCGAACCCTACTCGATATGGTTCGTTCCATGATGAGTTTCACTGACTTACCACCTTCTTTCTGGGGTTATGCCCTAGAAAGTGCAGCAAAGATTTTGAATCTAGTTCCCTCTAAGTCAGTCCCTAAAACGCCCTATGAAATGTGGCATGGTAAAAACCCTAGTTATTCTTATTTAAGAATTTGGGGTTGTCCTGCTTACGTGAAGAGGACAGTGGGAGATAAGTTAGAATCTCGTTCTAACTTATGCTACTTTGTAGGTTATCCTAAGGAATCCATAGGATACTACTTCTATGATCAATCTGAGCAAAAGGTGTTTGTTTCCAGAAATGCTACTTTTCTGGAGGAACCGTTCCTTAAAGAAAAGAAAGGCGAGATCATAGAATTAGAAGAAGTACAAAGTGACCCCACACCACCCACTAAAGAAACGTCCCACTCTGATCAACCACAACCAATCACGAATTTCGATACACATGAAAATCCTCCTCTAAGGCGTTCTGAACGCACTCCTAGACAGCCGGAGAGATGGTATGGATTCTTCCATGAAATCTCTCAAAAGGATAATGATCCTTCAACATATGAGGAGGCACTTTCAGATTCTGAGTCTGAACAGTGGATAGAAGCCATGAAATCCGAAATGGATTCCATGAACTCCAACCAAGTTTGGACCTTGGTAGATTTGCCTGATGGGGTCAAACCCATAGGTTGCAAATGGATCTTTAAGAGAAAGCTTGAAGTTGATGGAAGCATTGCAGCCTACAAAGCAAGACTGGTTGCAAAAGGATTCACTCAGAGACCCGGCGTGGACTTTGATGAAACCTTTTCACCAGTTGCAATACAAAAGTCTATTCGGATCATGCTTGCCATTGCTGCATATTATGACTATGAGATATGGCAAATGGATGTGAAAACTGCCTTTCTCAATGGTGACATTGACAAAGACATTTATATGGAACAACCCATAGGTTTCACATTCAGTGGAAGTGAGCAAAAGGTTTGCAAACTCCAAAGATCAATCTATGGATTGAAACAGGCTTCTAGGAATTGGAACATTCGATTTGATAAATCGGTCAAAGCGTTTGGCTTCATCCAAATTTCGAATGAATCATGTGTGTATAGAAAGGAATTGTAGACCTCAGTGCAATTCTTAGTACTTTATGTTGATGACATCCTTCTTATTGGGAATTCGAAGGATGACATGAAAGTGACTAAGTTATGGTTATCGAACCAATTCGAGATGAAAGATCTTGGTGATGCGTCCTATATCCTTGGAATTAAAATCTATAGAGATAGATCTAGAAGGTTAATAGGACTATCACAGTCGATGTACATTGACAAAGTATTGAAGAGATTCAATATGGAGTCAGCAAAGGTTAAGAACCTTCCTATGAGTGTAGGAACATGTCTTTCAAAGAAGATGTGTCCTAAGACTAACCTTGAGAAGGAAAGAATGACTCATACACCTTATGCATCAGCAATAGGTAGCATAATGTATGCAATGTTATGTACTCGACCGGATGTGGCTTATGCACTTAGTGTAACGAGTCGTTTCCAACCTGACCCTGGAGATGAACACTGGGCTGCCGTGAAGAATATTCTTAAGTACTAAAGATTTATTCTTAGTTTACGGAGGTCAGAAAGATCTTACCGTCGAAGGATACTGCGATGCAAGCTTTGCGTCTGACTTAGATGATTTTAAGTCAATGTCAGGATACATTTTTCTGCCTAAACGGCGGAGCAGTGAGTTGGAAGAGTTCCAAGCAAACAACCACTGCAGATTCGACCACTGAGGCCGAATACTTAGCTGCAAATGATGCAGCTAAGGAAGGTGTTTGGATTAGAAACTTCATTCAAGAGTTGAATGTTGTTCCTAGCATGAAAGACCCCATTACTGTGTTTTGTGACAACACTGGGGCGGTTGCTCAAGCAAGAGAACCAAGATCTCACCAACGGACCAAGCACATTATGAGGAAGTATCACCTAATCCGTGATATTATCAAAAGAGGAGATGTGCTAATTGAGAGGGTCACATCAGCAGAGAACGTGGCAGATCCACTTACTAAACCCCTTAGTCGAGAAGCTTTCCAAGGTCATCTTCAGAAGATGGGACTTAGAGTAGCTTTAGAATGGCTTTGACGGGCAAGTGGGAGATTGTTAGGAATAGTGCCCTAGAAAGCCGATTGTATATCCGCTTTGTGCTTTTCCTTATTGTAATCACAGACAATCTTTGAATGAAATAACGAATTGAGGCAACACTTCTTTATATGCTCTTGTTTGGTATGCGTTTACTTTATCTGTGCATGTATGAGAACTCCCCTAATCCTGATGACTTTAGGACTCTGCCATTTAGGTGAAATGGTTCATGAAACGAGCCCTATATCACATAAGTCATGATTAGTAAAATACTCCAAGCCGATGAGTCCTACAGACAGTGGGAGTGTCAACCTGACTCCTCTAAGGCTTGCTTGTGGGATCACGCCCTTAAGAAGGACCACCTTGTTTCATGGAGGTGGAAAGTGTATAGATGATACGTGTGTGATACATGAGGGTGCTTACTTTAATAAGTAAGTTCACTGAGGTGCCCCGTGTGAGAACATTCCTAAATGGGAAAGGAAGTTTCTATTTCAGGAAATGGAAACTTCCAGATTAGGAAATATCTCACGAGTCATTGATGTGATTAATTGATCCTTAGACTTGAGGTTCCTTCTCACTTTATGAGTTAACTCTGTAGTCTTAGGTATAAGCTTTAAAGGGTGTCGCCTTAGATAACTGATTCAAGGCTTATGCTGGGGCTGCACAAGTGATTCATGAAAGTGAATGAGAATCAAGAAAGGACCTACACTTGCATTTGCAAGGTGATCTCTTATTGTGTAAGTCATTCATATGCCATATGGAGTCCTTGGCCAAGGCAGTAGATCAAGATATCAAGAAAAGGGTTTCCTGGATTGAGATCAAATGGATATGAAATGCACTTAGCTTTAAGACCGGATTATTAGGGTTCTGATTATTCCCTTGCCCTAGATCTTGGTTGAGAGATAGTAAGTAGGAGGATTGTATCTCACATGAATCAATGACTTAAAGGTTCTGTCGAATCTGAACATTCCAATTCAGCTAGGGGTTAAACACCTGTTGCTAGACTATGGTCGTTTAATCTGTGGACTGATTAATTAATTAGTGAATTAATTAATTGGGGTCACTGCTAATTGAATTGAGAACCTAGAGGGTCACACACAACAACTTGGTTACATGAGTTGAGGCTTGAAAATGATTAAACGAGTTAATCGGGCCAAGAGGGTTCCACACGTGTGAAATCACACGTGTGGCTAACGTGAGTGACACGTGTCACTGTGACACGTGTCACACACGTGTGTGTATATATATTATATATATATATTAAATAATTAATTAGTTAATTATTTAATAGACTTTGGTTTAATTTTGAATTAAAAAGAAAGTCTAATTTTGGAGAAAATAATCTAGTTAATTAATTATGAATTAATTAATTAGATAAAAATAAGTTATTTATTTTATAATAAATAAAGTATAAAATTATCCAAAAATAGTTTGGATATTTTTAGCTCTCTTAAAAGTTGACTAGAATTAGAATTCAAAGTCAAAGTTGGAAAATACTTGATGATCAAGTAATAGGAGAGAGGGACCAAAATCCTAGCCCATAAAGGACTAGGAATTTCGGCACTCCCCTCTCTATAAATAGGGGAGCTCGAGCTCTTTATGGAGCTAATTGACAATTCTTGGTTCATGTGTTGAACACCTTCCTTTCTCCAAGATTAAATTAAACCCTAGGTTAAGCCTAAACACTAACTAGAGAACTAGCATCCTTACTAGTTAGATTGTGATCAAGTTGGTGGACTTTCTCTAGAGACTTCAAGTTAGAAGTTTGAAGATTCGAGCTTTACCAAGGAGAGGGGATCAAGCCGCGTGAAGAGCGTTCTTGGGTGGCTTGAAACGCTTCAAGAAAGAATAAAAGAAAAGTAAGTTTTCTATCTTTACGAATTTGGTTACACGATTGCGAGTTCATGGTCCTTTTGTTGGGAAAATTTTTAAATTCCGCTGCTTTCTGATTCGTGTTTTCCAACAAGAAGTTCTCCTCCTGCTCCTTGCGGTGGGGGACCCTTGGTCGACGGTCCTTAGGACGAGCGTTTCTGGCATCAACCCATTCATCCCGACTAGGGGAGATCTGAGTTGATCGCCCTCGTGAGAGCTGTCCTACGATATCCTTTAAACCCTGCAGTTGGTCTTGCACAGCCGCGAGGATGTCAGGATTCACGTCCCCTTGTTTGTCCCCTTATCTGGGGGCTCGCGAGCCCTTCTAGAGACATGAGAGTCTCCTTCACTTTCATTAATCCTTTCCGTGGGCTCTCTGTTCCGGTCCACGAGGGGACGCTCATTGCCGCCTTGCTGGGGCGTTTCCCTGGCTGGTGGTGGTGGCGGTTGTGCCCTCAGGACGGCCTGAGTTTCTCTGAGGGGGAAAGTTTGCAGTCCGCCTAAAGGGGCGGCGGTTTGAGTGGCCTGCCCAGAGGGAAAGTACATGGAATGGAACCTTTCCCATGCCCCCTGGGCCGCCTGAACCTCACATTGGGCGTAGAGAGCCCTCAATTGCTGAGTAGTCAATGGAGGTAACTCCACTCCTTCAATCTCCCTGGGGATCACCACCGGTAGCTGGATTTGACCGGAATGATAGGGCTGGACCGGCGGCATCATAATGGTGGAGGTAAGCGTATAACCAGGCGGTGGCATCGTGTAACTCTATCCTCCTGGGTTTACAGGGGTATGGACCCATTGATTTTGTGGAGGATGTGGAGGAGCAGAAAGAGGGACTCCTCCGTCGGCGGCGGAAGCTGGTAGTGCCGGCGGAGGAACTGAGGCCTCTGCCTGTTGTGTCACTCCTACGGCGGGGAGAGCCCCACCATCAGCGGCAGTCAGCGGCGGGCCTCCGCCCACAAGGGCGGAGGGAAAAACAGTATTGACTTCATGAGAGGTGCTGTCTCCTCCTCCCACGACTCCGGATCTCGTAGCGACCATAGTTGCAAGGATTCTGGTGTTTGCTTTTCAACTAGCAGAAGAGAGGTAAGATGCTGAGAGCTGGTTTCCCACAGACGGCGCCAAAAAATGATGGGTTCTGAATAGGTGGGTTAGAATCCGATCACTTTTAGAATTTGTTTGAGTGGGGAAACCGCTGGAAGTTCACCGGAAAAGGAAGGGGGTTCTACCTGCTAGGACAAACACAAGAAAAGTCGGAAGGCCAAGCTGGGGGAACTGGGGGTGATGTCCAGTTTGGCTCTCCGACGCTCAAGTCAGATGATGATCTGAAAGAGGAAATGTAAGCTAAGTACGGATTGCAGTAATGGAGGTCGCTTACAGTGAAGGAGATGACTCAGCTTATTTATAGTTGAGGGTCAGGGACCCTTTGGTCATTTGCCTCATGTGGTCCTGGCCGAATGTTGCCCTAACACGTGGCGCTGCGAGAGAGAAACCTAGGAGGAATCTTCTGCAAAAGCAGCTAAGAGTTAGTGTGGGCAACAGTGGCAGGTGCGCGGGCACGTACGGTGTGTCAGAGAGCCGTTTGGGAGGTTGGTAACGAGGGCTTAAGAGCGCGCTCGTGACAACCAGAAGTGTTGGAGGCCAAGATATCCGCTAGGGGATGAGGACTCCGGTTTGTGTAATAAGTCAGAAGGGAAGACCACTCTGAGGGAGTGTGACGCTCGAAGAGGGCTTCCTTGACACATTGATGTGTCAACCATACAATATGAGTGGCGCTCGTGAGAGAGCGGCGGCAAGGGGAGCGTGTCAGCGATGACATGCGCTCTTGAAGGATGATAGGGCTTGTTGGGCTTAGCGCTCGTGTACTGATGGAGCCACCTTGGGGAGACAAATGTCATCGTCTCAGTAGTGCCACGTGTCAAAACGTGGGACGAGCGTATTTTGACCCCATCAGCTACTTAATGATATTTTAATATTTTAATAATGAACTAATTTCATTCCTAAATTTCATAGATACCAAATATTTTCTTGAAAAAAAAAAAATTTGTGCATGCTTGTTTATATTGGAATGTTATTTGTATTTAAAGTATATTATTAGAAATCACCAACATTCAAAATATTTTTTTAAATAATTTTGATGGATATTTATGTGAATTTAACGTGTTTGTTATGATTTTCTATTTCATTAAAAAAAAATTATTATTCTAAACGAACAAAGTTTAAATAAACTTAAGCAAAATATGCATAAAACTAAGACAAACATAAAGTGGAATATATCGCCAATAGGGGTTGGTCCAAGTGGTTAATTAATGGATTCATTCTCCAGGATAAGGTCTCGGGTTAGAATCCCACTTGGGTGTGTGTGAGTAAAAAATAAATAAATTAATAAATAAAGTGGAATATGTCATTTTTTATCATACTTTATTGGAATAAATATGCATGAAATATTTATTCCGATTTATACTTATAAATAAAATATAAATATTAATTAAATTATAAATTTTCAAGTTGAAAATTACAAATTTAACCAACATTACAAATATATCATTACACTTTCAATATTATTACAATATACCCCCTAAGGATATGATTGAAATTTTTAAAAATAATATTGCTGATGTCAGCAAAAGTTAACACCGTTATTAACGGTTGGGTAGGGAAAATTTGTATTTTCGCCAAACTTCAGGGGGGGCATTCGTAATTATCCCTATATTTTATTCCCTTTTTTGATCTGAGAAAATTTGTATACAAAATTATTATTTTATTTTGAATAATAGACTTGCATGGGATACTATGTTAAGAATTTAGTTTTCTTTAAATATTGAAAATTTTAAGTTTATCTTGTACTTTTATGATATTATAAGAATATGCATATGTTAAATAAAATATAATTATTTGTTCATAACATTGTATCGCTTCAACCGGTGATTGATTCAGTTGAACTAGACCACGGTTCACCAATAAGCCCGATTCGGATTCGATTTTGAAAATATTGCTCCGAGGCATTGCTGTACCACGTCCTACATCCGGGGTGTGACATTTTATATTTAGATTTATGAATTCAGATCGAATGCACCTTTTATTAATATATTATGACTTTATGAACAACATATAAAAGGCACACGGTTTTAACGTGTATATATTAAAAAGGATAAATCGGATATTAATGTTCAAACTGCGAGAAATTGACCTTGGATGGGAACAATTCTGATAAGATCTTTTAAATAATTATTTTGTAAAATAGGATTTTCTCTAATACTTCCAAAATAATACAGAATTTGTTATAAAATTAACTTGGTGTGTGTTTATAAAAAAAATTGATTAAATAACCATTAAATAATTTCAGAATCCGACTTATACTAAATTGGAAGACTTCCCCAACGCATACGTGCCTTCTTGCAAAGAAGTAAAAACCATGGAAACAATCTTGCCTTATTCTTTCTCTTCTACTTGTTCCTCTCTCCCTCGATTTCATCTTATTTATCCGTAAGAGTTAAACATAGTAGTTGACGTAATTTAATAGTTTGGTATTATATTTGAAAGAGTAATTATTTTCTCCATTTAATAATATCACCGTATTTATAGGGTACATTAATTATATCTTAAATATAACTCTAATAGAATATTTCTAAAGATATTCCCAACATAACAAACTCTACAACAACATATATACAATATCTACCAAATAGAACGTAATATTCACACCCGCAAGCTCTAGTCGGGTAGAAGACATAGAGCTTGATCTCATGTAGAGAGAATTCCAGTAGATTGACGAAGTACCAGTCCAACCCATGGAACTTCCAGAGGACGCAAATGTTCTAGACGAGATCCTAGTAAAACTACCAGAAAAGGTTCCAGACGAACTTCCAGAGAGTTCCAGAGGAATACCAGAGAGAGCGATTCAAAACCAAGCTGCAAAACATCATTTTGATGGTCAGGCCGCATACCTGCATACCTAACAGAGCGTCAAAAGGTAACGGAAGTGACGGTCGACAGAACATCATAGAAGGTGATGGTCGACAAAGCGTTACAAATCCCAACGGAGATGACGATCGACAAAGCATCACATGAGGTGATGGTCGACAGAGCGTCGCAAGACCCCAACGGGGCTGAGGTGACGATCGACAAAGCATCACATGAGGTGATGGTCGACAGAGCGTCGCAAGACCCCAACGGGGCTGAGGTGATGGTCGACGCGTTGAGGTGATGGTCGACAGACGACAGAGCATCACAAGAGAATCCCAATTTTCAAAAGACGAAACCTTGGAAGGGAGAAAAACCTAAGCTCTGATACATGAAAGAGTAATTGTTTTCTCCATTTAATAATATCAAATTACAGCCTTATTTATAGCGTACAATACAAGTTCTAAGATTTATACAAAATATTCTAGAAGATAGTAAGAGATAATTACAATTAATTATATCTTAAATATAACTATAACAGAATATCTCTAAAGATATTCCCAAGATAACAAACTCTACAACAATATATATACAATATGGGAAAATTGCAAAATCGGTATACCAACTCCAAAATTTTAGTGCTTTTGGTACTGTGAATTTTCCGGTGAAAAAAAAAACCCCGCAACTCTAAAAAATAAGCAAAAAAGTGTTAATTTTACCCAAATAAGCCAAAACCCGACCGAGATCCGACCCGGATGCTGACGTGTCTCGTCGGAGTCACAACTGGCCTATGAAACCTTCCACATCATACAAAAAATAAGTCCAACTCACATGCCACATACACAATAAACAAATTATTGATGCCAAATAAGCACAATAAATTTTTGGTGGGAAATTTTTTTTGTAATTATCTTCTATTTTTCTATATTACTATATTGTATAAATGTAGTCCAAATTAATACCCAAATTATTTTTATGAATTACTATATTATATAAATATTTGCAATTAATTCAAAACGAAATAATTAATACCCAAATTATTTTATGAATTAATAACCAATCAAAAAAAAAAAAAAAAAAAACAAATCCGGGTGGAAGAATCTCTCTTTCAAACTCTCTTACAACATCAATCAAAAAAAAAAAACATCAATCGATCCTCTCTCCCCCAAATTCTCTTTCTCTCTCTCTCTCTTTTTTTTTTCCTTCATTCTCTATCCACCATTTCTTCTTCTCTATCTCC
The DNA here is from genome assembly GCA_037501455.1 of Lantana camara. Taxonomy (NCBI): domain Eukaryota; kingdom Viridiplantae; phylum Streptophyta; class Magnoliopsida; order Lamiales; family Verbenaceae; genus Lantana; species Lantana camara. Next base: position 17,665,437 of record CM074855.1, on the reverse strand, counting down.
ATCTCAACATGGAAGAATCTGCAAGCTCTGCGGTGGATTTTTACAATAATTCGTATTAAATAATTTAGACTATAAAATCTTAATTCGGCCCTAACGGTGAGATGATTCTAATACTATAACGTTGAAATTTTGATAAAAAACGGCTTAACCCCAAAGAAAGACTACGAGACACCATTGTCCATTAGCATGTGATGCACTAAAAAAATATTATAAAAAATGAAAATATAATTTTTTAATAAAAAAGAATTTTTATAAATGCATCTGACTATAGGATTTTACATTTAATTAAAAAAATTTACAATCTTCAACTATACGTCTTTTTATTTTATAACTTAAAACAAAAAAACTTACAATTTCAATTATTATTTTTTAATAAAATACAACTTAATTTCAATCATTGCATGCCACATAGAAACTTTTTTGTATATATGTCACATAATGAATGAAAATCGGTTGCAATTTTCTAAAAATAATTGAGGTTGCAACTTGAGACGATTTCTAGTTTAGATTGTAAAATTACTATAGTTTAGAATGGTAAAAATATTTATCTATTTAATCTACCATATCTTTTATAAAATTTCAAACAAAAACACATGATTTTAAATATATATAAAAAAGTTAGAATCATTATATAATTAGAAGTTTGTATTAGTCCAAAATTAAATTTCTAGAAGTTTTCATAATATTTCAGCTTCAGCCCTTTCTTCTCATGAAAGACAAAGATATTTCCAATGAAAAGTGGGGAACAAATATAAATAAAATAAAATAAAATAATTGCTTGTTGACCCAAGAAATTAACGAATTTACGGAAAGGGTCAAGTCGGACGAACCAAATTACCGAACCTTTTAGGACAGAACCCACAGCTTCAGCCCTTTCTTCTCATGAAAGACAAAGATATATTTTTTTTTGATTGATGTTGTAAGAGAGTTTGAAAGAAAGATTCTTCCACCCGGATTTTTTTTTTTTTTTTTTTTTTTTGATTGGTTATTAATTCATAAAATAATTTAGGTATTAATTATTTCGTTTTGAATTAATTGCAAATATTTATATAATATAGTAATTCATAAAAATAATTTGGGTATTAATTTGGACTACATTTATACAATATAGTAATATAGAAAAATAGAAGATAATTACAAAAAAAATTTCCCACCAAAAATTTATTGTGCTTATTTGGCATCAATAATTTGTTTATTGTGTATGTGGCATGTGAGTTGGACTGGTTTTTTGTATGATGTGGAAGGCTTCATAGGCCAGCTGTGACTCCGGCGAGACACGTTAGCATCTGGGTTGGATCTCGGTCGGGTTTTGGCTTATTTGGGTAAAATTGGCACTTTTTTGTTTTTTTTTTTAAGTTGTGGGTTTTTTTTTTCATCGAAAAATTTACAGTACCAAAAAAGCTAAAATTTTGGAGTTAGTATACCCATTTTGCAATTTTCCCATACAATATTTACCAAATATAACATAACGTTCACAATATTAACCTAACGCTCCGACTAAGAATGAAGATAGCAATGTTTTAGTCGACTCCGGACCAATACGTTGGACATGATCTTGACAAATATGGGTGCTTAATTAAAGTAATAAATATAAGGTTGTCTGAAACAGGAAACAGTCTCGAGGAATTGAAAACTTATGGGGTACAGTAAATTCTCTTACTTCCATTGAAACAACTAGTGAAATCACAGATTATTGTCAAATAAAACAAGAATAACAATAAATACACTCATCAAATGAAACATTATTAATTAAAACCATGCAGACCAATGGCCGAAAACTTATAAAGGATGGATTAATCTTCATTTGTCATGAGGATGGAGACGAACGGGAAGCCCATGAGCCGGCGTAGGCGAAGCATGGAACACTATCTTCTCGTTCGGGATAGCCTTTTCAAGTTTGAACCTCCTGACAACGTTGTGCATGAAAACAAGGACTTCAAGCCTCGCGTACTCTTTCCCAGGGCACATCCTAGGTCCTCCTCCAAAGGGTACAAACGTGTAAGGAGCCGGACCACTTCCCTCAAACCTAGACGGATCAAACTTTTCTGGCTGAGGGAAGTATTTGGGATTCTTGTGTGATGAATGGACGGTCCAAAATGTCTGCAGGAAGAACATATTGAGAGTTAGGGGAAGTGCATCAAATGCATATTAGAGAGTGTGTGTGCGTGTGTTAATTACCTTCCATCCTTTAGGTATGGTGAAACCGGCATACGTGAACTCTGTTGTGGTTTCCCGGAATGCTCCTTGCGCAGGGGGTGTTAACCTGAGCGATTCACGCGCAACGTTCCATGAATACTTCATCTTCTCGATATCTTCCCATGTCAAGAGTTCATCAGGGCCCTTAGATTTTGCAACCTCCATTTGTTCTGTAAGAGTCGAACAATTATATGTCATTTTCATATTTATCAAGATAATAAAGGGATAATTATATCGATATTGAGGTTTGGCGTAATTACACTTACTTCCCTCTGACTTGCCTTGATGTCTGGCCTAATGTATGTTATTATAGTCATAATTTTTAATTCAAATATTGATCATAAGTGGGTTAATCGGAAAAATAGTTAAATTCTATATTAAAAAGTTTAATTCAACTCTGCCCTTGTAGAGGTATATAATGCAAATTTAGTTTTACCTTTCAAAACTCGTTCGTAAATGTGAGGAAGTTCAGCAAGGTAATTCATGACGGCAGTGACAGCAGAACTAGTGGTCTCAAAGCTAGCCACAAGCAAGCCAATAATATTGTTAGATATCTCCATTTCACTCAAGAACTCTCCATCTTCATCTGTCACAAGCAACATCTTCGACAACAAATCCCGTCCCTCTGTTTCCTTCTTCTCCATCATCTCCTTCCTCCTCCCCTTAATAATCCTCATAAGCTCTTCGCGCACCATTTTGCCTCCTTTGATAGCACCGTTGTAGGCCGTCCCCGGTAAATCTATAGGCACCGAGAACATCCCATTTGTCACGAGGGTGAAAGGGTCCGACAATTTCTTGATATGCTGGGGATCCACCACACTAAGAAACAATCTACAAGCAAGCTCAAATGTGTACTTCTTGGATAAGGGGTGAACTTTAACAACCGTACCAGGTGTCCAATCACTGTCCAAATGCTCACGGGCTAGGGCATCCATAACGGGTATATACTGTTTTAAGGCCTCCGGCTTGAGAATATCGTGGTGAAAGCTTCTCTTGAGGGCCACCACTTCTTTCAAGTTGCCCTCTACATATTCGGGGAAAAGTAAGGCCTTCTTCATTGATTGTGGCCACCATGAAGTGAGGAGTTTATTATCGTTCGTGAAGAGGAACTTGTTGCCTTGTTGGCCGCAGAATATGGCCATCTTCTCTCCCAACAAGGAGGTTCTAAAAACTTCAGGTGAGTATTTGTCCATTCTATCCTTGATGAATTTTTGAGGGCCTAAGAAGGCAAACTCCATGTTTTCTCCCAACATTGGCCAGCCTTTGGAGCCGGGAGGGAGGTTTTTCGAGTCGTTGGAAGCATTCTTGAGGATAAATGAGACGAGGTAGAGGGAGAGAGGGAGAAGTATAAGAGGCATAATGTATGGTAAGAAGGCATCCATTGTCGTTTGCAAGCAATTAGTATTATAAGTGATACAGGAATGTGTGAGAACCGAGTGTCTATGTATGACTTGGAGATGTGGAATTGTGAATGTGTATATATAGGGCTAAAAGGGTGTGAAAGGAATTGCATAATTTGGCATGCATATGATAATCTGCGAGGCAAAATCATGAAGGGCGGTCCTGTTGTGAAGACAAAATGAAGCATATGATGGAAGGGTGAATTAATAGTCAGGATGAAGATTTTGGCTTAGGACAAGAAATAGGATTTGAGTACAACTAGTTACATAGTGACCTTGCTTTACTTAAGCTACTTTCTTTTATTCCTATGTTTGTCTTACTGGTAAGTCGAAAAAAATAAATAAATGAACGTTCTTATAAAACTTGGAAAAGCGCCCAAACTGATAAAAAAACGTATGGTATCCTTGTTATATAATTAATAAAAATTATCAATCTTTTTATTGTTTATAGATATAGAGAAGTCCACCTGATCATGAGAAATAGTATAAATGAATATATCATTATGATATTCTTTCAATGTTAATTATGAATGCGAAATATATATGTTTCAGAAAAGTTAGGTTTATTAAATATTATGGCAATAGCCACGCAATTTATTAGATATTTGTATATTTATAAGTGCTAAAATATAATTAGATTATTAAGAAACTCTTCTTTTCAACTTATATTAATTAAAGGTACTTCCTTTTATTCTTGTGTATGTGTTTAATTTGTCTCATTGGTAAGTCGAGAAAACCAAATTCAACGTTCTCATACACGTTAGGTAAAGTATCGACACTATCTGATTTTCTTAAATTCTTTTAATTATAGATAATGTACATAATTCAGATAGAGAATCAAGAAAATCAAAATCAAATTCAACGGATATTAAAGGGATTCAAATATTTTCTTTTTTGATCAGGCAAAGCGAGAAGCAATTGGGGAACGAAGGATTTTCTTCTCAAATCCCACGCTTTTGGAGTTAATTAGGTTAGTATCACTATCTATTTTTTATTTTATATGAATATTGAAAAATTATTCTCCTTTTTATCCTAAATTTTGTTAGTGAGTTGTTTCAAAACTCTCTTAGATGTAGAAATAGAAAAGGATTAGCAATTAGTTGATATGTATGATAAGAATACTGAGATAGAAAAGGAAAAACACTCGAATTTATATTTATTGGATGAGTAGTAGAGAAAAGGAAAAGTACCATCTGAATTATTGTTTAGTGTGTACGTATAATTATAATTCCATTAATTTATTTTAATTACACAAAGGTTTAGTAAAATAATAATTTATCTATATAGTATTTTTATATTAAAATTGTCAAAAAATTTATTAAATTGTTAAATAAAAAACTTTCACCCAAGCCCACAACCTCAAGTCAATGGTCACCTATGATGCATGGACACGGACACGACGACACGGACACGACACGACAAGGATACGGTGACACGGATTTTTTCTTAAATTTCCCACGTAAGGAGTGTCGGATACGGTGTCGGACACGAGTGTCCGACACGACACGACACGACACGGCGAAATGATATTTTTAGAAGTATCCGTGCATCATAGATGGTCACTGCCGTCTTTCCTCTTTTTACCTCCATAACATCAATACCGATTAAAAGATAAAAATAAACCCTTTAAAAAAAATATAAGAATAAACAACACACACATATATAGAGTAAATACTAAATACTATTATAATATATTATATTACCCTAATAAAATAAAAAACACAATGATCTATAAATAACAATCTTCTTCGTCTTATTTATTTTATTATTATTATTATTATTATTATTATTATTAAGAAAAAGTAATGTTATTATATTATATTACTACAATAATTAAAAAAATAAAACTATTACGATGCAAAAATAACAAACACACCTACTCATATAGATATACACAATATTAATTAACTCAAATAATATATATATATATATATATATATAGACACATATATTCAATTCGTTCTAACAATAACAGTGGGAGCTTATTTGATGGAGGGAAAGTGGGATTTTGACTTATAAAAATGAGAAAAATAAATAAAAATAATAGGATTGTTTAAATTATAAATCAGAAATATATAGCTAAAATCTAAAGAATTAATCTGTTATATATATATTTTTTGCGTTGTTAAAAACTAATAATCCCACAACTATACATGTGTCCCCAAATACAAAAATTATTATTATTTAAATTTATATTGAATTAAATATTTTTTATGTTAATATTTATTTTAAAATTACTTTAAATATATTTATAAATTTAAGGTAAATAAATAAAATAAGACAATATCTCATTAATAAAAAATAATATAAAATAAAAAAATATGGGAAAAACAATAACTAAAATAATCGCTTGGTTCTATTAAAACTCAAATTCTTGATTTGATTATCCTTTTTAACTAAAAATACTTGAAGAACAATATAACTTATAATTAAAAATTATCTCAAGATTAAGTAATTTTATATTGATTGCATTTATTTTATTTGTATATCCGATAAAAATATGGATAAAAGTTGGATGAATCTTCCAAGATCAAGTACGATGTATGAATGGGGTTTGCACAACTTTTTAGAGTTTGCATTATCTAATTCTTGTGTTGACGGAATGATTTTGTGTCCTTGCAAAAATTGTAAGAATGGATTAAGCAAGACAAAAGAAGTAGTGAAATAACACCTAATTTGTGATGGTTTTATGAAGGGTTACACACAATGGATAGTACATGGTGAGCTTAATTCAAATAATGCAACTTCAACCGTACCATCTACCAAAACGAACCAACATGATGACATGCAGAGTTTACTAAATGAGTTTTTCGACTTGAGCATGATGGTTGTATTATGGATGACTCACACCAAGAGGAAAATGAAGAACTGAATGAGGAAGCTAAAAGATTTTATAAGTTCTTGGAAGATTCTCAACAAGAACTATATCCTGGATGTGAAAATTTCACTAAATTAAATTTTTTGATTAGAATGCTTCATATAAAGTGTCTTGGTAAATGGACTGACAAGTCATTTACCATGATGATTGATTTGTTGAATGAGGCTTTTCCGGAAGGTGTGCAATTACCAAAATCTTGGTATGATGCAAAAAAGATCATCAAAGAGTTAGGTATGGGTTATGAGAAGTATGATTTATGTTGGAATGACTATATGTTGTATTGGATCATCAAAGAGTTAGGGCGGAATGCAAAACATGCAATGAACCTAGATGGATTAAAAAAACAAACACTAATAATGTTGCAGCTAAAACTTTATGGCATTTTCCTTTAAAACCTAGACTGCAACGTCTTTTCATGTCATCTAAAACTACATCGTTTATGCAATGGCACACCAAAGATCGTCCTAAAGATGGAAAAATGAGACATCCTACAGATTCTTCAGCTTGGCACACATTTGACCATTATAATACTGAATTTACAAAAGATCCTCGAAATGTCAGGTTAGGTTTGGCATTTGATGGGTTTAATCCATTTAGAACTATGAGTGTACAACATAGTACATGGCCGGTAGTTTTGATTCCATATAACCTACCCCCCTAGATGTGCATGAAGAAGCCTTACTTTATGTTGTCGTTGCTTATTCCTGGTCCGACTCAACCCGACAATGATATGGATGTGTGTCTACAACCTTTTATAGCTGAGTTGAATGAACTATGGATTAAGGGGATAAACACTTATGATGCATCATGCAAGAAGAATTTTCAAATACGTGCTGCTTTGTTATGGACAATCAGTGATTTTCCTGATAATTCTGACTTGTCTAGTCATCAAACAAAAGGATATTATGCATTCCCTATATGTCACAAATCTATATCCTCATCAAGGCTACATTTTTCTAAAAAAGAGTGTTATATAGGTTACCGTCGATTTTTACCTAAGAATCATCCCTTTCGAAGAGATGCAATTTCTTTTGATGATACACAAGAACTCCGAAAGACCCCCTCCTCAACTGACAGGAACTATGATCATTGATGAGCTTAGTAACTATCCTCCAATCAAGTTTGGAAAGAAAGTTACTGATAATCCACAGTTACCACATGGTTTGGGGGAAAAAAGGTATCTTTTTTGATCTTCCGTATTGGAAAGATAATTTGGTTCGTCATAACCTTGCTGTCATGCATATTGAGAAGAATATATGTGACAGTATTCTTTCCACATTGCTAGATGTACCAGGAGAGTCAAAAGATCATTTATGTGCATGCCTTGACCTAAAAGATATGGGCATTAGGCCAAGCCTACATCCAAGAGAGGGTCAAAGTAATAAATCTATCTTGCCTGCTGCATCATTTACTATGGCCAAAAAAGAGAAGGAAATATTTTTCAAAGTTCTAAAAAGGGTAAAAGTTCGAGATGGATATTCTTCTAACATATCAAGGTCTATGAAACTTAAACCACTCAAAATTTCTGGTCTAAAAAGTCATGACAATCATGTACTAATGCAACAATTACTTCCACTGGCCTTATGAAGAGTATTATCGAAGTCTGTGCGCACATCTTTGATTCGATTATGTCGCTACTTCCGAGACTTGTGTTCTAAAGTACTCCGACCTCATGATTTAGTTAGACTGGAAAAAGATATTGCAGAGATACTATGTCAACTTGAAAGAATTTTTCCTTCACTCTTTTTTGATATTATGGTGCATTTATCTGTTTATTTGGCCAATGAGGCTAGAATGGCAGGTCCAGTTCATTACCGTTGGATGTATCCAATTGAAAGGTACTTAATTTTTTTATAGTAATTATAATGTAGCACCCAGAACGCTAGGTAGCCACATCCCCTGCACTATAGTTCAATCCACATATGGAATGGACGATCCATACACGAATCAAGCCTATAGCGAACGGGAGACAATAAAAAAAACGACTCACTAGCTAGGCAGGACTAACCCTCAAATGAATACAAACATGCATAACAATAAAGCAGAAGCAAAATAATTTACATTCATTCATTATCATATTCGGGTCGGTCACTTCACTATATACAACCATCTTCCATAACAAGTTATGATATACATAGGTACCAAAAGAATTCGTAATTCATACATATATTAACATGAAAAGGGAATGCTAGACTCAACATGAAAGACCCAAAATAAAGACTAACTCGATCCCGCCTAGCACTCAACCTGCAAAACTGAAAATGTGAGGTGTCAGCCTATGAAAGACTGAGTGAGGGGTTTATAATTACAAGCGCAATTACCAAGCAAGTCATAATTTCGGGTAAGATTTTATAAAGAAATAATATCAATTTAAGAATAGAATATATTCTCGCCCGAAATTCCAACTAAGTCAATTTAGCAATCAATCATTATCAATTCAATCCGTGGCCCGGTGAGTGAGGGCAATCTTTAACCTTTCTCCCAAAAGTGAACAATCATGAATGTTTCAATTTATTAAGTGATCATGCAAGTTATTAAGTGCGATCAATTAGCAGTTTCATGAACCCTTCTTCCTCCGAGTGATGGTGGGCTTGCAAGACCCAACCATCCAATCATGGTGTATGTCGGGAACATGACCCCCACGCACGGGATTTCTTTCTCCTCCAAACCTCCTGGTGGATTCAGAGGTGATCCCAACATGGTGAGGATAGTGCAAGAGTTGCCCGTCAGCCCTTGCTTTCCCGGTTGGCTCAATACACTACCCTCGGGCCCACAATACAATACAATTACTCGCCAAATCAATCAATCAATCTGTTTCATAAAATCCATTGAAAATCATTAAGGTATGAAAACTATAGATATATAAATACTTTTTGGCCGAAACATCACATAGGGTTGTAGAGGTTCTATATATCTAGAATTAAACCTCACTTTTACTTTACCAACCAAAAGAAGCAAGGAAACACCCTAAGGAGCGTGCTCCTCGTCACCGGGAACGTGATCTGTATAACAAGGACAAGTGTACGGGAGACTCGACTCGTATGAACCATTTAAGACGAACAGCAAAGTCATGCAATATCAATCATGCCTTTACAATCAATAAATATCATGAATGTGCCCAAATTCCCAAATAAAGTATCAAGAAGTATCAAATAGGAGTATAATTATCAATTAAGAAAGCATATAAATCATATAAGTCATATGCGGGAGCCAAGTAAGTGAAAGGAATGCAAGAAGAGAGGTTTTGGTAAACTTTGGCAAAAGTTAGAAAAAGTTGACAGTTTTCGGAAACATACAAGCTGTAGGAAAATGGAAATATCTTGAGTTGTAGAAGTTTGAATTGAGTTTTGTTTATTTTAAATGAAACTAGACACATAGGGCTTTCCAAGGATATATTGCTCATTTTATATTTCAAAGCGAGGAGAAAATGGCATAAGCTTGAAATGGGGTGAATGCAATTTGTCGGGAAAGTGGCGACACCAAAAATAATTGATTATATCTCACAAATTAAAAATTATAATTTGGTAATTCCAATTGGAGGTTGTTTTAGACTTCTAGATCTTTCCATGGGTTCAAAAATCAGGTCAATCGAAGTTTAAACGAAGTCGGCACGGCCATGTCAATATTGGCCTAGAAACTGACACGGCCGTGTCGGAATAAAAAAATTCCAACTCGAACTTCCAACACGGCCGTGTTGAAAATGAACTAAGGTTGGACACGGCCGTGTTGAAGCAAATTCTGGACGAAAAACAGGGGAAAAACAGGGGGTTCACGGGAAATGAATCCCAAACCATTCAACACCAAACCAAGGCAATTAAATCACTCCAAACCATCATATATCATGCGTATAACTCATATATACCAATTAGGCATCAAGTAATCCATCCAAGCTTGCTCAAATCATCCAGAATTATCATTCAAAACCCCAAAGTATTTCATGCCTTTCAACCTTCCAAGAAATTCATGTTTTCATGTAAACTTTGAATTATAATGACCCTAAACATGCTTCTATCCATAAATGGTCATGAAAACATAGGGTTGTCAATTTTGGACCCGACCCGACAACCCAACCCGACCCACCCGTTAAAATATCGGGTTAGGGTTGGGGTATTTCGGGTTCGGGTCAAATCGAGTCCGACCCGATTACAACCCGGGGAAGAGAGAGAAAATCGGGTCGGGGTTGGGTCCAACCCGGGTCGACCCGAAAAGTTCCACGGGTGACCCGATAACCCGGCCCAAGCCCAACAACCCGGCCCAAAATATATAAATAATTGTATTTATTCTAAATAATATATATATATATTCTAAATAAGTATGAAATTAACTTTTCTTGTCTTATATTATTTGGTATCGGATGAATATTGATTTGCATCACTAATTATTGTGTTAGATTTAATATTTCCATTTTTAATGAGAAAAATATTTTGTACTTTGAACTAATGTTTCTTTTACCTAATAAATAAATTTTATTTCAAATAATAGATTTATTTTAGTGTGCTAAATTGTTTAGGTATAGTTAACTAAATTATTAGTTTATAATTGAAACACAAGTATCTTTAATTTTTATTACAAGTTTTTACATTAAGAGTATATTAAACATAAATATAATAGAAATGATATACATAATGGCTATTTTTAAAAATCGGCTAGTAAAAAAAATATATTTATTTATAAATATATGATTTTTGTTAAACATAATTAATTTATTTATATATCTTATTTCTTACTCCCAAAATATCTAGAAGATCATTTCATAAATTATTATCATTAACTTCCACATTTATGTTTATTTGTATTCCATATATATATATACACATACACATTGCAAAGACTATTTTTTTTATAAAATCTATAAAAAAATATATTAGATATAATGGCTAGTTTTAAAAAAAGATTAGTAAAATAATTTTTTGTATAAATATGTGATTTTTGGTATACACAAATCATTCATTTCTATATCTTATTTCTTACTTTGAAAATATTTAGAAGATCATTTTGATCAATTTTCATGTATCAAGATGTTATGAGCTTTGTTAATTTTCTTAATAGTTATAGTGATAGCTTTCACTATAATTAACCTTATTCTAGATATCCGGAGAGAGAATTGAAATTTAATTACCATCATTATATTTCTCATAAATTCCATTATGATTAAACTTAAGCAATTAGAATTGCACTATGATTAGTTTAGTAAAAAATATATAATTCATTCTAAATAATTTTTATGTATCTAATTTATATTTTACATAATTGTCCTATTGATTGAATTTTATTAAATTTATATAAATAAGAATTTAAATAGAATTGATATAAAATTTAATTATAGTTACACTTAGAATTAGATTTTAATTAAGATTATAAAAAAAGTTTTTAATGTGGGTACAATTTATTAGAGTTAGATTTAGAATTTGATTAAAATTAGACTTGTAACAAAATTTCTATCCATAATTAAGTATTAATAAAATTTTAATAATAATTTATAATACATATTGGTTTACATAATTAACTTAATTAAACACTAGTGAAATCATTATTGTAAGGATATTTTGGCGATCAATAAATTTCAAAAAAAAAAATTATTCTATAAACATGTGATTATTATATGACAATAATGTGATTTATAATGTCAATATTATATGATTTGTCTATATTTATATTTTTTTAATTAGAAAGATATATATGATTGTAATATGATTAGAATTAAACGGAGTTTATGGACAAAAAGAAATATATTTATTTGGACTTAAAGAATTAGAATTGCATTATGATTAGTTTAGTAGAAAATATATTATTTGATCTAAGCAATATTTATGTATCTAATTTATATTTTACATAATTACCCTATCGATTGAATTTGTATAAATATAGAATTTAGCTATAATTACATTTAGAATTAGAACTTAATAACATTTATGTATTAATTATTATTTTTTTTATCTATCAAATCTTATAAACTATATATTTTTATATATCTATACTCTATTATTAAGTGCTATACCTAATTGTGGTCTCTTGGTGTCCTATTTTCTTATTTTTAAATTTCTCTTTTTTTTTATGTTTATCCGCTTTCTTCTTTCACGTTCTTTTCTCTTTTTTTTCTCTATTTGTTTATTTTATCACTTCAAAAATATATTTATAACTTATCTTTTCTCTTATCTCATTTTAATTTTTTTTCTTTTATATATAATTTTTATCTTTTTTTAAAGATAATGTTGTTTGGTATATTATCTTTTCATGCTATTTATTTATTATAATTTAATAAGTATATTAAATATAATTATAAAATATATATTAATATAAAAATTATTTTTAATATATTTAAATCATAAAAAAAATTAATTTACACACGCAAACAAATGTGCCACAATTAAAATTACTAGTTGTTTTTAAATTTTACAATAATTTAAATATAAAATAAACTTTAAAAAAAATCAAAAAAAAAAAAAAGAAAGAAAAAGAAAATCAATTGGGATGTGTTATTCGGGTCATCAAACCAACCTGAAAATATGTGGATACTATTGATGATACTCCAAAAATGCGCACGTATCAGAGCCGTCCACGTGTTTCCATCGATTGACTTGAAGACTATACGCTCGCATTGATGGGTTCTCGGGCCAACCCAACCCACTCGCTTGCCAACTAATACAGGCCATTGGGCCTCGGCCAACTATTCTGGTAAATGGGCCAGAGCTGGCAGGTTTGGCGCTCACACCTACGCCCTCATGGTTACCTTTCTCAAGGAATCACCCGCACGAGGGCCATATCCTTGTCGCTCGGGTTTTGGCGCTCAAAGATCATGAGCCGTGAGGAACCCGTCCGAGCATTCTTCGAGCGTCAATTCGACTCGAGGATGATCCCCCATCGCCGTGGTGGATCTAGACCCTCATAAGACGGATCCGGGATCCTCCACTCACGCGACCCTCACCAACAACCTCTGACACAAAGGTAGTGCGCACCCTGTACCTGACGCACCGTTTCCTTTTCAGAAACGTCATTTTCACGCCCTCAAGGGCTGCCACGTGTTAGGGCAACACAGGTTTTGGGACCACACGGTCAATTTACTCATTTACCCTTACCCTTAACATATAAATAAGGGGGAACACATGCTTTCTCCCCCAAGTCATCTCCACGATACATACGGCACACATTGTTCTGGGTTCAGACATTTTTTTTCCTCCGCATCTTCCCAGGCTTCATATCAGTTTCATTACATTTTGCATTCTCGGTGTTATCCTAGCTGGAAGAACCCACGCTCGAGAGGAAACCCAGTTCCTGAGGCTTCCCCGCCTGTGATGGTCTTTTCCCTTTTCATATAAATCTTAAAGTGTTGTTGCATTTAGGAAACATAGATTCCTGCACCATCATTTTTGGCGCCGTCTGTGGGAAATCCGTCACTACCACAACCAGATTCTTCCTCTGAAGGCTAGTTGAGATATAACACCTCCTAACTCTGAAAATGGTAACTGCAACAAGATCAGGGGCTGTGGGAAACAAAAACGCTCCTCCTCCAGTCAATGAGGAGAACGCGGAGAGCAATATTCCCATGGGGGAGTGAACCCGCCAGCTGCGGGGAATGGAGGCGGGAATCCAGATACTGCGGCTGCAACTCTCACACCGGGAGGGAATGCTATGGGAGGGCCCAGTTCTGTTGTTCCGCCTATAACTCACACTGCCAACGCTTCCTTTCTTTACTCAGGTACGTATCTCATAGCCATGCCTCCACCGGGATACCCCTTTTTGCAACCTGGAATGATGCCCGGGATGGGGCCGATGATCCAACCTTACCAAGTGGGGACACTGAATCTCCCCATGTCATTGCCGAGAGAGATACAAGGGGTAGAAATACCCCAAATCACCACCCAGCAGCTTTAGGCGCTGTATGCGCAGTGCGAGGGCCAGGCAGTCCAAAACGCTTGGGAACATTTTACTGCAGCGTATTTCCCTTCGCACGCTGGCGCTCGAATGGCCCCACCTCTTGGAGGCCTCCCAGCGCACCCCTTGACGATGGCCCAAAACGCGCTAAGGGCCCAACCGCCTCCACCACCGCCGAATCAAGAAAATGAGGCCCCACCGAGGGTCCAGCAAGAACAACCACCTGTAGGAGATGAAAGGGCCCCTCGAGATGAGGCGGTCGGAGATAATGAAGAGGTCCAATCGAGGGCCACAGGAAAGGCAAACCGCAGGAATGTTGGTGACCCTCAGCTGGCCGCGGGACAAGACCAAATTAGAGGGCTCCAGAATGTGGTAGAGCAGCTCTCTCGAGCAAGGTCTCACGCCCCTCGTGACGGGGACGAGAGGTCCAAGGCCAGAGACGCTCGCCGACCCCGCAGCCCAATTTCACGCCGCAGGAGAGAAGCCAGCTATAAAGATCCCGAGGACAGGGATTACAGAATCATGACGGGCGATTCCCCCCTCATTGAGGAGGTACTAATGACCCGTGCGGGGAAAGGCAAAATCCCCACGGCCGTCAACAGGTATGATGGAACCACAGATCCAGCCGAGCATCTGGATCATTTTGTACATCTTATGCACTTGTATGATCACCCAAGCAATTATTGGGCCAAGGTGTTTGTCACCTCTCTCACGGGAATGGCCCAAGACTGGTACAAAAAGCTTCCCCCACGCTCAATTCGGGGGTACTATGACTTGATGGACGCTTTCATCAGCCACTTTAACTCTTTGAAGGCACAGGCCCCAGCCACGACCGCTCTTTACAGTTTGGTCCAAGGGCCGAATGAAACTTTACGATCTTTCATGGGAAGATTCAACAAGGAGATCTTGTTGGTAGAAAAGCCCTCTATGGACTTCTTGAGGCATGTTCTGTTTGGAGCTATCAACATGAAGCATTACGTCAGCAAGGAGTTTGTGGAGGAGGTGGCCAAGAAAAAGCCACGCTCGTTGATGGAGATTAGGGAAATTGCGGACTCTTTCTTTACTCTCGAGGATATGTACATCGCAAGGGATCAGAAAATGGCGAACGCCCCTCGTCCCAGCAAAGTACCCGAGGACCGGACGGATTCTAACAGGGGTCGCCGCCGCAGCCCAGTTTCCACACGACGAAATTCTCCGTCCCCTCGGAAGTTCGAGCGCATTCCTCTCAACCGCCCAATTGCAGAAGTTTATGCCATGGCGGATAAAAAGATGTTTAAGAGGCCGTCTAAGTTGAGAGAAACCGAGGCTCAGAAGCGCTCGGGAAAATACTGCGCTTTCCACAAACAGAAAGGGCATGACACCAGTGAATGCCATCATCTAGAAAGAGAGATTCAGAGGTTGATCGCTGGGGGGCACCTTAAGGAGTTCGTAAAGGTGTTGGAGAGGTGTGACGAGCACTGTGCGGAGCGAACGCATGTGCGGGCGAGAAGCCGTTCTCGCTCTCGGAGCCCGCATCACCGTCTCACCGAGCCCAGCGACAGGGGGAAAGGGAAAGCTTCAGACATGGAAAATCAGCCATTCGCGGTCATACACATGATCACCGGAGGACCCTCCGGGGGTGACTCTAACGCTTCCCGACGTCGCTACATTCGGAGCTATGACCAAAGGTCTTCCCAGCCCAAGCCGGTACTCTCTATTGATCAAACATCATGCTCGGAGAAGGATGAGAACGTAGGTTTTACAGAGAAATACTTAGAGCACATTGTAACACCCCATGGGGTCGGTGAAACCTCTGACTGCCCCATGGTGGTTAGCTTAGACTTTCACAATCATGTTGTAAAGAGGGTCTTGATTGATAGTGGAAGCTCCGTGAATGTTTTACCCTATTCCACGTTCCAGAAAATGAACATCACCAACATCCCGCTCGAACCCCTCAGAACAGCCCTCGTCGGCTTTGGGGGTTCCGAGATCGTCCCTCATGGACAAATTCGCTTGGCCACCTCTTTCGGTCGCGCCCCACAGCGAAAAACTCTAAATGTTCTCTATGTGGTGGTCGAAGTAGACCTACCATACAACATCATCATTGGGCGCCCAGCCCTCATCGACTTCAAGGTTGTAATTTCCACCTATCATCAAAAAGTTAAGTTTCCCACCCCCGAGGGTACCGGGGAAGTACTGTGTAATGTTAAGGAGGCTTGGGAGTGCTACATACTTTCCCTTCGGAGCCACAAGCCCAAACAGCCTACCCAAGCAGGTTGCACCAAAAAGTCTGTTGACTTCCCCAAATTAGATGAAGATGGCCCTGAGCACAAGAGGACCAAGCTCTATAAGAAGAAGAACAAGAAGAGGGCTATGGACAGACCAGGGGATGCTGAGAATTCGCCCCTCGGGGAGGTTGGAGTTTCCTCCTCGGAAAACGAGGATCGTATACCCTCGAGAGGTAACAGTGGGGGAATTACCGGTAAGAAGCGAGCGCTCGAACAACCGAGGCCTGAAGTACGGGTGGAACCTACGGAAAACCTCCTGACCATCGAATTGGAGCCCGGGAATCCAGATAAGACCACGCAAATAGGTTCCAGCCTCGACGGTCCCTCTCAGATTATGATGATTGACTTCTTGCGAGAAAATATTGATGTCTTTGCTTGGAAGGCTTCCGACCTCACTGGCATAGACCCACGCGTCATTGTCCACCGGTTGAACGTGGATCCTGCCTTCAAACCTATAAAGCAAAAGAAGAGAGACGTTCATGGGTTCCGAAGGCAGGTCATAGAGGAGGAAGTCAATAAACTGCTTGACGCTCAGTACATAGAAGAAATTCTATATCCCGAATGGCTTTGCAATGTGGTGCTCGTTCCGAAGAGCGCCAACAAGTGGCGTATGTGCAATGACTTCACGGACCTCAACAAGGCGTGTCCCAAGGATCCGTACCCCCTGCCTAGAATTGATCAGTTGGTGGATTCGACCGCTGGGTGTGAACTTATGAGCATGATGGACGCTTTCCAAGGATATTATCAGATATTTATGGCTCTTGAGGATCGTCCCAAAACTGCGTTCGTGGTTCATATGGGTGTTTATTGCTTCAAGGTTATGCCCTTCGGGCTCAAAAATGCAGGAGCGACGTATCAACGCCTCGTCAACAGAATGTTCGAGTGTGAGATGGGAAAATCCATGGAAGTATATGTCGATGACATGATCATCAAAAGCGAGCACCAGTATTCTCATCTGGAAGACCTCAAACGAGCGTTCAACATTTTGCGTTGTTATGGTATGAAACTGAATCCCTCCAAATGTACATTCGGCGTGCGGGGTGGCAAGTTTTTGGGGTACATGGTCAGCCAACGGGGCATAGAAGCAAATCCAAAAAAGATTAAAGCAATCCTGGACATACCCTCCCCTCGCAATCTGAGAGAGGTCCAGGTGCTTGTGGGTAAGATCATTTCGTTGAATAGGTTCATCTCCCGCTCAGTGGACAAGAACCTACCCTTCTTTAAAATTCTACGTAACGCTCGCAACTTTACCTGGAGCGAGGACTGCGAAAAGGCTCTGCAAGACATGAAGCAGTACCTTTCAAGCGCGCCTTTGTTGACCAAACCTAACCCAGGAGAGAACTTGTTTGTCTATCTATCGGTTTCCTTGGAAGCCACGAGCGCTGTCCTCGTGGCAATTCGCGAGCGTAAGCATATGCCGGTGTATTACTTGAGCAAGACTCTACAGGGAGCAGAGAAAAGATACATGGAGATAGAGAAATTTGCTTTTGCGCTCGTAAATGCCTCTCGAAGGTTAAGGCCCTATTTTCAAGCGCATACCATCGTGGTGCTCACTGATCAGCCCCTCAGACAAGTGCTTGCAAAGCCGGACATCTCAGGGAGATTAATTAAATGGTCAATTGAACTTAGTCAATTCGACATCACCTTTGAGCCTCGCACAGCGATACAACCTCAGGCCGTGGCCGACCTTTTGGTAGAGCGTTTTAACTTGGATACAGGGCCCTCAGCAGAGGATGGCCTGTGGCTTCTGCACACAGATGGCTCCTCGACCTCACAAGGGGGAGGAGCTGGGGTGACCCTCAGAGACCCTCTCGGAGCTGAAGTTGACTACGCCATCAAGCTGGCGTTCCAAGTCACCAACAACGAAGCTGAGTATGAGGCCCTCATCCAGGGGCTCAGGATTGCACTCCAAAATGGCGCCACTTGGGTCACTGCATATGTTGATTCGCAGTTGATCGCGAGTCAAATTGATGGTTCTTATGAGGCTCGAGAAGCCACCATGGTGCAGTATCTGGCGAGCGCTAGGGAGATGATAGCCAAGTTCAGAGAATTCCACCTTTTGCAAATCCCGAGGGTAGAAAACGAACGGGCCTACGCTCTGTCAAAGTTCGCATCCGCCCTGGATGGTTTTAGCGAGCGTGCTATTACATTTCTTAGGACAGAGGAACCGTTGATAAGTAGAGGGGAACCTTTGAAGCAGGTGCATATGATTGATCCTTCCGAACCTTGTTGGCTCGATGAGATCATCAGATTTCTCCAGGATGGAACCAGCCCAAGCGACAAAGTTGAGGCTCGGAAAATCAGGAGTAAAGCCCCTCGCTTCTCATTGGATGCCGAGGGTCGACTATTCAAGCGATCCTTCCAAGGCCCACCGTTGATTCTTGAGACCCTCGCAGGCCAAGGAAGTTCTAGAACACGTGCACAATGGAAGTTGCGGGAACCACTCGGGCGGTTGGATCTTGGCAAAGAAAGTCTTAAGGAGTGGGTTTTACTGGCCCTCGGTGCTGCAGGATGCCATTAGCTACTCCAAGAAATGCCCTAAGTGCCAGTTTTATTCTAACACCCCCAGTTGCCAGCGGCTCAAATGATTCCCATCGATGTTTCATGGCCTTTTGATCAGTGGGGCATCAATATTGTGGGGCCCCTCCCAATGGCGGTCGGACAAAAGAAATTTGTAATACTTGCCGTGGATTATTTCACTAAGTGGGCTGAAGCCGAAGCGGTCGCCAAGATAACTTTCAAGGTTGTGAGAGATTTCATTTGGAAAAACATCATCTGCAGATATGGTGTCCCGAGGGTGCTCATCTCAGACAACGGCTCCCAGTTTATCGCTGCCGACACGCGGGATTGGTGCTATGAGCTAGGGATTGAACAACGATTCACTTCCGTGGGCCACCCTCAAGCCAATGGTCAAGCGGAAGTGACCAATCGAACCATACTCCAGCATCTGAAGACGATGCTCGAGAGTAAGAAAGAAGAATGGGCAGAAGAACTCCAAGGAGCCCTGTGGGCTTACCGTACTACTCCACGAGCAGCAATAGGGGAAACCCCTTACTCCCTCGTTTATGGCTCCGAGGCCATGATACCTGCGGAAATTGCTCAAGAATCCGCACGCGTTGCCTATTTCGAGCCTGCTGCCAACGAAGCCAATCGGGCGCTCGAGTTAGATTTGCTGGATGAGAAGAGGAATACTGCTTGGGCACGTATCAACAAATACAAAGCAACCGTTGCTCGCCAATACAACAAACGTGTTAAGGAGAGGACTTTCCAGCTATGGGACTTGGTCCTCAAAAAAGTTGAAGTCTCCAAACACGTGGGTAAGTTGGGCCCCAATTGGGAAGGCCCCTTCAAAGTCATTCAGGTACGAGCAAATAACACCTACTTGTTAGAGACTTTGCAAGGCCAGCGTCTCCCTAAGCCATGGAATGCATGTAACCTTAGAAGGTTCTAAGTGTAAACATCGGTTTTTTTTTTGTAATTGCCCGTTGACGGCATGGGGTCCTTTCTTTTGACAGAAAACATATTATACTCGTTTTGTAAATTGCGAATATAACAGTAAGCATTTTTTATTTTTGATTATGTCGTTTATTTGTTTTTCTTATTGGTTAATGATTTAAGCAAACTTAAGGCCTACTCCATGTCGAGCATCTTCCACGTCGAACAGCCTAAGTAATACCCCAATCGTTTTGAAGCAACGCTATTTGGGTGTGTGACAATTCGTAAGTGTGTAAAATCCTAAGAACGAGCGTGTCGGACAACCGGGTGGCAAAATGCTTAATTTATGCCAGCTGAGTGCATGTCACTCCAGCTCGTGCTCGTAAAAACCCCGGTGACCCTCGACTTCTTGGGTGAGGGCACACTCAGAAAACAGTGAATCCCATAATAACCCTTTCATGGGTCCCTCAAAATAACGCTAACCCCACGGTTACGCTCGCTTTGATCCCATACTTAGCAAATCCTACTGATGATTTCTAAAGTATGTACAACCTAATGGAGCGTTCAAGACGAGGGTGCGCATTATAGGGCTAATACTTAGGCAAATCCCCAGAGGTTTCCTAAGTTCAAATTCGAGCCTCATTACGGATACGGCCAGGGAACCCCCGGGGGAAACACCCTCGCGTCCGTATCTACGCCCCTCAAATCTCCAGACGCTGCCAAACTTTAAACTGATGGTGTGATATGGCGAATGCCGGGGCCCTCTTAAAGAAAACGCCCACACGCACAAACACGCTCATCGCAAACGTTCATACAAGAAGGACCAGTTCACACAAGAAAGAAAGACGAGCGCAATGAAATAACATCATTCATCGTTTAAAAGTAAAGGAGAAAACATTCAGACATTCAAGCATTTAAAAAGGAGTTCAAATATATGGGAAAGCGGCATAAAGGATCCAAAGTATTCAGGAAATAACTGAAAGATTAAGTACAGATATAAAATTGTTCGTAAATGGAGAGAAGAATTTAAACTGACAAGGGTAAGAGATTAGTAGCCAAGGGAGCTTCACTGGGCTGGGGCGTCGGGCTCAGGAGGAGCAGTCGCAAGGGGAACAGGGGCCAACACATTGGCGTCAGAAGTTTGGGCCTCGCCAGGTTCCTCGACATCCTCTGTGTCCATGACGGTGCCCTCGTCTTCTATTAGGAGAGGCTCGGGATCTACCCTGTTGGCAGCAATAAACTCCCGTTGGAGCGTTTGCACCAGCTCCTCGTACTCAGGCTTCGCCAGGCTCTCGGTGGGATCCCCATCTTGGACCATAGGCTAACAGTTTTCGTCCAGATCCATGCGTAAACGCGCGTCAGTCCGAGCGCTTTCGGGTGCCAAGCCCAGCTTCACCATTTGCCCGATGGCCTTATGGAAGAAACGCCTTGCATTGTCGAAGCAATGGATGTTGGCCGCGAACACGAAAGCTTTTGAGAGCAAGAACTTCTTCACTGCCTCCCAGGATATCCTCGCCTCCAAGCCCTGTACTTTGCCCTGCAAGTCAGCAAGGGCCTTGTTAGCTTCCTCATTTCGGCGAGTGCTTTCCGCCAACTGCTCACCCAGCTCCCGGTTCTGTTGCCTCAACTGGTCACGCTCCACCTTCAACTCCTTATGACGCTCGTCAAGAGTAAGATAGGCCTCGTCCGCCTTCTGCAGGTTCTCCCTCAGCTGGTCCTTATCGCGGTTGGCCATGGACAGTTGGGCATGGACGTTGTTGTAATCCTCTTGCAGTTGAACAGGGTCAGAGATTCGCAACAGTCTCTTGTATTTGGCCTTATGCTCGGAGTAGGCCTGCGCTCGCCCCTGCAAGTTCTTTAACCTAGGGATTACCTCCTGGAAAGTCAGAAACAAAGGTTAGCGTTAAAATGGGAACAATGGAAGTTGGAAACCTTCAGAGGATACTAAGGACTTACTGTCAGAAGGACATGACAAGCGTCGTCAGCAACACGAGCGGCGTTATGCTCGTTTAGCTTATCGTGATCGCCGGAAAATTGGAGTTTCCCGACGATGTCAGAAACGAGGTTCACAGAGTAGGCGCTCTTCTTCAGAAGCACCGGACCCTCGGTCCGCTGGCGCTTGTAGCGAGAGTCGCCCTTGCAGCCTATTTTCCAGAAATCTTCATCCTCTGATGAAGAAGTGTCGCTACCCTCGCCTCTGTGCCCTATCACCACCTCCTTCCCCTTGCCGGAAATGGGAATTGAATCCGGAAGCCTCTTTCTCTTCCCTTGACGGTCGGCCCGAAGGGTTTCATGTATGCGGATGTGCTCGCCCGAGCGGTTCCATGACCCGCTCGAACTCAATGAAATTGGGCCTACGGGGGCCGCCGGCGGAGGAGTAGCCTCGTGAGTACCCTCCACTGTCAGATCCTCAATAGGGCCTCTGGGGGGAGCCTCATTCCCTGCTCCCCCGCGAGCATTGTTATGTCCTCGGCTAGCTCCTCGCTTGGTGCCCCTTCCCCTCGGAGGGCGGTTTTGCTGTTGCTGCGGAGGCTGAGGCTCGGCGGCAGGTCCTTGGACACCCAACATACGGGAAAGAGCTTCAGCATTCATGCCTTGAGATAGTATTTGAACACCTGCAAACGAGAAAAAACGAGCGTCAGGAGTTGGCTGCTCATATCGCAGATGCAAGGACACAGCTATCACTCTAAGTTAGAAGACTATTCTAAGAGTTAGAGCAGTCAGTTCCTAGAAGCTAACCATCGAGGGCCATGATGTCAGCTGGAGGATTGAGTATCATGTCTGGGGGGCAGGACAAGCCATAACGAAACAGTACTCCCTCGTTCTTCACCAGGGTTTCAGCCTTAATCCACTTTTTCTCACTCCTCATCTCGAAGGCTAACCCCTGTGCCCAATCCTCAAAAGCTTTATTCCTCGTCCTTTCCCTAATCAAAGGACCCTCGCCATGTATCAACCACTGGCGATGAACCCTAAAAATCCCCCCTGGAGCCCCCACGAAAAAATACTTCTCCTTCCAATGCTCGCCATAGGAAGTGGATGGGGAATCTATCATCTTAAAACCCGACTTGGCCTGGGCATAATAAAACCCGTCCGTAGGTGATGAGCGCGGCGAGCGGGCCACCTGTATCAAGCTATCAAAATTGACGATCGAGGGTTCGCGACCTAGCGCAACCATCATAATCACGAAAGTGTTGATTAGTGCTATGCCGTTCGGTAGAATTTGTGAAGGGCAAAGCCTCAGGTGGTGATAGATGTTGGCAGTGACAGGCGAGATGGGGAACCTCAAACCCCCAGCCAGGACTGATAGACCGTCATCATCCCAGGCGGCAGTCGGTTGGCCCTCTCCCCCTCCTCGGAAAGTCGCATGGGAAATACTGCTTCATCCCAATAAGCCTTCGCCCTCAAATCCTCCAAATCGTCGAGCGTCAGAATACTCTCAATCTCATCCGGAGATCTATTAGTTTGATGGCGGTTATCTTGCCTCACTCGAGTGACAGGCTCCTTGCCTCTCCTATGGCGCCTTCTGGAGGGTTCAGCCTCGAATTGACGTCCGGATGGCCCTGCTTCGCCCTTGGGAGCCATCACCGCCACTGTGATCCTGTGATCTTGGGGTCTCACACCGCTATTCAACACTGGGAATACTCTCTCCCCCTGCCTTTGCATTTCCATCACGTTATGCATCTCTTCAAAGAGGTCGTTCACCCCTCCAGGAGTACGCTCGTTCATCCCTTGAACGGCAGCATCCACCTCTTCTTTCCCGGCATCGGCCGGAGCCTGGGCTACCGAGATCGCCATGGGAATCCCCTCACCTGGGGACGCCCTAGCCAGGGGAACCGCTGTGGGGACATCACCGTGAGGGGAAGAGCTCCCCACCGATATCTCCTCAATCTCCCTTACGTAATCGTCAGCTTGGTTTCCGGCCATGTTCACTTTTCAACTTTGGAAGACGGGATTTCTAACAGAGAACTCAAGGAGGGAGAAGATTTCTGAAACAGGTTCAATGGTAGACAGTGGCTCTTCACTCAAGGGTTTCACTCACACAACCTAAAACTAATGTTAGCACCGGGAGAATAAGAAGAAGGGTAGGGAATTTTTACCTAAAATTTGAAGAGGAGAAGTTCGCCGGAATCTGTAGAACTGACAGAGATTTCTTGCTGCGTATGTGCTTGAAAGAGTTTGAATGCGTGAAAAAGGTCCCAAAGCCCTGCAAACCCCTATTTATAGGGAAGAATTTACATGGATTAGGGCTGAAAATTCAAAACGCAATCATTTCCCGCCTAGGAAATCCCCCCACTTTTGCTAACTGCCTCACGTCTCCCGGAGTACACGCGCCCACGTTCCCACTCCGCATTAAATGCGGACATGACATCAATTAATGCGATGTCAGGTTGTGTCCGTTACAGAAGGCAAACGGTCACTTCTCTAGCAATGGCTTGACCCTCAGATATTTAAAAATTCAAGGCCCCGTTCTTATTAAATTCTACAGTACGCTCGAGCGTTACTACAGAATTTGGGGGGTAAAATGATGATACTCCAAAAATGCGCACGTATCAGAGCCGTCCACGTGTTTCCATCGATTGACTTGAAGACTATACGCTCGCATTGATGGGTTCTCGGGCCAACCCAACCCACTCGCTTGCCAACTAATACAGGCCATTGGGCCTCGGCCAACTATTCTGGTAAATGGGCTAGAGCTGGCAGGTTTGGCGCTCACACCTACGCCCTCAGGGTTACCTTTCTCAAGGAATCACCCGCACGAGGGCCATATCCTTGTCGCTCGGGTTTTGGCGCTCAAAGATCATGAGCCGTGAGGAACCCGTCCGAGCATTCTTCGAGCGTCAATTCGACTCGAGGATGATCCCCCATCGCCGTGGTGGATCTGGACCCTCATAAGACGGATCCGGGATCCTCCACTCACGCGACCCTCACCAACAACCTCTGACACAGAGGTAGTGCGCACCCTGTACCTGACACACCGTCTCCTTTTCAGAAACGTCATTTTCACGCCCTCAAGGACTGCCACGTGTTAGGGCAACACAGGTTTTGGGACCACACGGTCAATTTACTCATTTACCCTTACCCCTAACATATAAATAAGGGGGAACACATGCTTTCTCCCCCAAGTCATCTCCACGATACATACGGCACACATTGTTCTGGGTTCAGACATTTTTTTTCCTCCGCATCTTCCCAGGCTTCATATCAGTTTCATTACATTTTGCATTCTCGGTGTTATCCTAGCTGGAAGAACCCACGCTCGAGAGGAAACCCAATTCCTGAGGCTTCCCCGCCTGTGATGGTCTTTTCCCTTTTCATATAAATCTTAAAGTGTTGTTGCATTTAGGAAACGCAGATTCCTGCACTAGAATTAGAATTAGAATTGCATTATGATTAGTTTAGTAGAAAATATATTATTTGATCTAAGCAATATTTATGTATCTAATTTATATTTTACATAATTACCCTATCGATTGAATTTGTATAAATATAGAATTTAGCTATAATTACATTTAGAATTAGAACTTAATAACATTTATGTATTAATTATTATTTTTTTTATCTATCAAATCTTATAAACTATATATTTTTATATATCTATACTCTATTATTAAGTGCTATACCTAATTGTGGTCTCTTGGTGTCCTATTTTCTTAGTTTTAAATTTCTCTTTTTTAATGTTTATCCGTTTTCTTCTTTCACGTTCTTTTCTCTTTTTTTTCTCTATTTGTTTATTTCATCACTTCAAAAATATATTTATAACTTATCTTTTCTCTTATCTCATTTTAATTTTTTTTCTTTTATATATAATTTTTATCTTTTTTTAAAGATAATGTTGTTTGGTATATTATCTTTTCATGCTATTTATTTATTATAATTTAATAAGTATATTAAATATAATTATAAAATATATATTAATATAAAAATTATTTTTAATATATTTAAATCATAAAAAAAATTAATTTACACATGCAAACAAATGTGCCACAATTAAAATTACTAGTTGTTATTAAATTTTACAATAATTTAAATATAAAATAAACTTTAAAAAAAATCAAAAAAAAAAAAAAAAGAAAGAAAAAGAAAATCAATTGGGACGTGTTATTCGGGTCATCAAACCAACCTGAAAATATGTGGATACTATATAAAGAGAAAACCCTAATTTGAAGACATTTCAACCTCTCTGCCTCTGCTATCTTCTTCTCTGCACCATTGTCGTCTGTCATCTTGGTGCCCCAACACTTTCTCCACCGCCTGGCTGCCTCACCTCTGCAACTCTCATCGCTCCGCCATCATCAATACCCTCCACCACGGCAGAAATTGCCTACTCTGTTTCCTTTCTTCTCAAATCCCCTGCCTCGCCTCCGCCATCATCAACGGCCGACCACCACACCGCCATCATCAACGCCCCGCCACCACACTGACACGGCGGAACTCGTTTGCTCTGTTTCCTTTCTTCCGCTGCCTGTTTGCAAATCTACTTGTCTTTTATTTTAAGATTTCTCCCCCTTTTGTTTCCAATTCTCTTTTTTTTTTTTCTGATTTCAATAACTATTAGTGGTGGGTTAATTTCTTCTTGTTCTGATTGAATGGATTTGAGATTACGAGGATCAATGGTAAATAAAATTGAAAGGTGTTGTTGGCCTGCAAAAAAATTTAATTTCTTCTTTATTTTTTACAAATTTGCTTGCCTCTGAAATCTTCTTGATTGTCTACAACTTTGATCTAAATTTTGTATACTCTACCTCGAAAAATAGGATTTTTTCTTGAAAAGAAAGGCAAAGATTCCCTCAATTTTATCCCATTCAAGTCTGAATTAATTTGAATGTTCTTCTCAGACTTAAGCAGTAAAGGGAATCTAATAGGTTCGAATTCAAATCGGGTCGGGTTTATCGAGTGGGTTCGGGTTATCAGGTGACCCGAAAATGAATCAGGTCAACCCGAACCCAACCCTAACCTTATAGCATCAGGTTAGGGTTGAGGGTAATGGGTTCAATTCGGGTTCGGGTCGTGTTCGGGTTGAGATTTTTGGTGTTGGCCCCCTGCTTCAACCCGACCCAAATCCACCCGATCCACCCGAATTGACAACCCTATGAAAACATCACATAATCATCAAACCCTACTCAAGTATACCTCAAGGGATTCAATCAAATTCTCCATATACCTCAAGATGGAAGAAGAAATGGATGAAATGATGAGATGATGAAGATGATGCTTCTAGCTTCACAAATCCTCCAAGAATCTTGCTTGAAAAAGAGATGAATTCTTCCTTCCCTTCTTGGTGTGTTTGGATCGATATATGTGGGTGTGAGTGTGTGTATATATGATGAAAATGTATGGAATGAAATGTGGGAGAGATGATATACCTAAGATATATTATATCCTCTACTAACCATGATGAATCATCACCTTTTGCATATAAGTCCTTCAAGTATTTAAATTCAAGCAAACAAGTTCCATCTCTAGCCAAGTGATCAACTAACTCCCAATTCATGATACAATTAAGTCCATATAATTAAATAAGTGATCAAGTAAATCAATGAAGTACACATATGAATCACTTAGTTATATAGCAATTAATTCACCCAATTACACATTAATGGTAATTTCATGTAAATGTATAAAAGTATGATGCATGTTAATGTAATGAAAATTATAATTATAAGAATGAGATAATTAAATTAAACCTCCAACTCCCGAAGACCCGCAGTGGCGTGCTTACCTGAACTTCCGGAAAACTGGGGCGTTACATATAATATATTTATAAATTTTTTTCTAATACCATAATATTTTGACATTTATTCTAAACTTTTAAACGTGCAATGAACTAGGTATTTGTCAACTTTAAAATTCTATGTACGCAATCACACTCATCCAGAGGGTTCAATCGCCGAGGGATATATTGTAGATGAATGCTTGACATTTTGTTCGTTATATTTCTCAAATGATGTCGAGACACGATTTAATCAAAGCAGAAGAAATGATGTTCATGATGAAACTCCTAAAGAAGGGTTGGATATCTTTTGGATGTCTGGGCGCGTAATTGGAAAAGTTGACATTGTGAAATTAGATGCAAAAACTTTATCACAAGCTCACAGATATGTGTTGTTCAACTGCAAGAATATAGAACCATATATCAAGTAAGTTATATCGATCAATATTTAATTGTTTTTTTATAATGATTTAGTACTTACATATTTATTTACAGCATACACAAAGCCTTGATCGTTAGTCAACATCGTTACTCTTCACAACATGAAATTCAACGAATCCACAATGAAAATTTTGCATCTTGGTTTGACCATCATGTAAGTTTTCACTTAAATTTAATTATAAGATTTTTAAATTTATATAGTTATGGATTAATTTTTAATATTCTTTGTTTTATTTCAATTTAATAGGTGGAAAGTTTGAATTTGGGTGAAAATGATCCGACTTCAAATGGTGTAAAGTTGTTATCTAAAGGACCAAATGTTATAGCAAAACGATACAAGGGATTTATATTAAATAGGTGTAGATTTCACATAAAAGACCGTGAAAAAAATAGAAAAACTCAGAATTCTGGACTTATGGTCTCTGCAGTGACTTCTAGTTTTGCAAGTCAAAAAGATAACGATCCTATTGTTAGTGAGCTAAGTTATTATGATGTTATCAAAGATATCATTGAGTTGGATTATATGAGAGGAAAAAAGATCGTTTTGTTTGATTGCGATTGGGTTTCAAAAGAAAAAAGGCTAAAACAAGATGCAGATGGATTCACCTTAACAAATATCACAAATATGCAGCGTCACAATGAGCCTTTTGTACTTGCATCTCAAGCTCAACAAGTGTTCTATGTTGAAGACCCTCTTGATTCAAATTGGCAAGTTGTACTGAGATCGATACCAGGAGATCAATTTGATTTAATAGAAGAGCCGGAGAGTAGCGAAGATGCAGATTGCAGCACCCAAAATCTTTCGATAATGACGATGTTAGCTGGTTAAGGGAGGGGGTTGCTGGAACCAAAGTTGACATGCCTATGACAACAATTTCAGAAATGCTTAGATGGAAAAAAGAGATGAATTAAAAGAAACAACAAAAAGGAGGACGTTGTGCAACTTAAGTATTGTAGTTACAATATGAACAGTGTTTGGTTTGATCATGAGATTGTTTTATGACTTTTTTGTTGCAAAATTATTTTTTTTTGTTTTCATTCTAGATGCATATTTTATTAAAATTTAAAATTTAAAATTTATTAATACATTGCTGCTCAATTCTTTATGTTTTATTTTAATAGTGATGACTAAAAAAGTTCCAAAAAGAAATAGGATGGCCAATCCTACAACAAATTGTGAAGTTACTTCAAGTAAGTTTATACTATTCTTTATTATTATTATTATTATTATTATTATTATTATTATTATTATTATTATTACTATTTTGTGTTTCATTTGCTAGGTCACAACAAAGAACGAAAAAGAACAAAAAGAGCTATTCACATGCCAGAAATTTGTGCATTACCTCCCGGAGTTAAACTTGAAGTTGAATGTAATGAATTTGGTCAACCCATAAATGATAACAGTTCTAAATTTGTTTGTTTTCTAGGTGTGATATCTAGAACACATTCATCTGCTCCTATTGATGTTCTTGATTGGCGAAAAATGTCAAACTCTAAAAAAAAAAAATGATGGATTTGTTGAAGGTAATTTTCTTAATTTTTTTAAATTCTAAAACTAATTAGCAACTCTGTCTAATGATATTCTTTTAATATAGGAAAAGTATGTTTGTCCTATTGGCATTGATGAATGGATTTTGCAATCAATTGGCACTAATGGGAGAAATTGGAAAGCTGATTTGAGGTTTGATTATTTTGATTCTACATTACCCATTGAGGAATTGGTGAAGGAAAGAGATGAAAGGGTTAATGAAAGAGCAATGGAGGAATCTTATTATGTATTGGCTATCTGACAAGGGAAAGGTACAAATAAGTTATCAATGTTTATTTTTTAATTTTTTATATATTATTTTATAAACACTTTAGTATTACATTCTTAGCAAGCTAGTATACGAGGAAAAGAAGGCAGAAAACATAAGAATATACATCATACAACAGGCAAAAAGTCATTTGCAAAGATTCGAAAAGAATTGGTGAGAAAATGAGTTTATTATATTTACTTTCACATTAATTTTGTACTTATTATTATACACTGCTTAGATTGATACTTGTTACTTATTTTTTACTTACCTTTTTTGAATTACAAATTAGGAGGGGTGCTTGAATCGCCCACCTACTCGAGTTGAAACTTATAGAGAATGTTTTCCTGTGGAAAAAGGGGGAGATGCGGGGGAGTTGATGGTAAATATATTCAATATAATATAAATTTATTATCATATTGTTGATTTATCGAACTTTGTATTTCTCTTTCTATATGGGGAACAATGCAAGAGTTAACTAATACACTAGTGGATCCCTTAAGTGATTTTGTTGTTAGAGACGATATTTTTGCTAAAACTGTAGGTCCAGAAAAACCGGAACGTGTCCGTATGATGGGGCAACGAGTTACTCCTAAAGATGTCTTTGAGGGCCTCCCATCACGCAAAGCTTGCTATAAGATGCTTAGAGAAAATATTGCAACAACTCAACTATTAACTAAGAAACTCCAAACTTGTCAAAGAGTTATTGACCAACAAAATGTAAATGGAGGGGGTTCTTCTATTGTCACTTATCTGCCTTTATCACCTGCTCAGCATGATGTTATCTCGACCCAACTTTATCAGATATAGTTCAACCACTTGAGGTAAAGTTAAAATTGAGCTTATTCAAATATTGTCAAACATTTACGTATTATAAGATATAATGTTGTACTTACTGAAAATATGTAATATAAAATAACATGTCTATCTCATTTTTTTTAGTTAAGACATCTCATAAATTATTCTTTATAATGTTAGGTAAATTGTTCAGTTTTACTTAAGAGTATAACTGATTCAAGTAAAATTGTGGCAAAGGGTATTTTACGTAGCACGGATCTTAATACAATTTTTGGAGGTGAAGAGTTGGGAAAAAATTGGTGCTTTGTCCATATAAATGTGACAATGGATCGAGAAGAACGATTAATCAGATCATGCTTTATGTTTCAAACTGTTGGTGAAGTTATTGGAGCAACTGTTTCTTGGCCTCTTAGCTTGGTACATTTTTTCTTTTTCTTTCCAAGAAAATATTATGCGTTGTTTATAATTTTTGTATGGCTTCATTATATTTTTTTTCTTATAAAGATGGTTCACGCAGAGGAATGAGATAGACGAGTCGATGCTAATTAATGACGTGGGATGGAAAATTCGTTATTTATATATCTATTATTATTATTTAATCAATAAATTTTTTTACCCGTAATGATTATTTTTGTTTATTTTCTGGAATACTTGAATTATACATTTTCATTATAATATTATTTAGACCATGAGCACATGTATAGTTAATTTTTTATTTTAACTTTCAATTAGATTTTATTTGAATTTAGTTATAAAAATTATTATTGGCATTTTCGTTTTGAATTGTATGATCATATTAATAGTATTACAGGATATATTGTTTTTCTTATCGAAAATATATAATATAATTAAAATTTATAATTCAAAATATAAAATATAAATTATTAATGATTAATTAAGATGTTATACATATATAGTAATATGATATTGTATAACATCTAATTAACGCAACACACTATATTATATATGTTGTTAAAAGCTGGTTTTTACGAGTGACAACATATATAATGAACAAATCGTGATTCATATTATACTAGTAACCACGCACACTCGATGCGTGTGCATGAAAAAAATATTAAAATATATTTGATTGGCCCAAATCATGCTCGGATCATCACCGTACACGTGTCAAGATCTGGACGGCTCAGCCAGATCAATCTGGAACACTTGAGCTTGGACGCTCGTGAAGATGGGCTCGCAATAGCGGATCCAGCCCACCTACCTATAGCCTTACTGCCTAAGGCCCGCCTGCCGGAGTGCATCATTCGAGCGTGGGAATCCCTCTCACAGTCTCGCCCGACGCTCTCAATATTACCTCGCAGGGATAATCACGACTCAAGACTCGCGTCGCAGGCACAAGACACTCCCTTGCTTGTTCCACGCTCGAGACCATCCTGACGCTCGCCTCCTTCGTAGCGCTCACGTGATCATTAAAGCATACCTCAGCCACCAGGGTCCACCTCAGGGCCTCTCTCGAGGGTACGAGCGACCTCGTGGCTGAAGTTTCACCCCGAGCATCCCAACGCTCGGATAAGCCAATCTGGGGAATCCTCCCCCTCGAGCGTCCCGGCACTCGGGTCAGGTCACCCCTCAGACGTATCTTCAAATGTCCTTATGCCCGCTCAACCCTCTCTGGGTAACCTAGCGCTTATACGGCTGTTGCACAACTGCCTCTGACACACATAGGTAGTGCGCACACCAATCCCTAGCATCCACTACCACCTGTACGAAAGTATATCACAGAGATGTCACTCTCATACCATCACACGCTGCCACGTGTCTAGGGCAGCACTGTGTTTGGGACCACCTGATCAGATTACCCAAAACACTCCTGCCCTCGATGTATAAATAGGGGAATTTTACACACACTTTCCTTAAGTCATACTTCCTGCACAAAAAACACACCCACTGCACATTGAACTGGACATTTTTTCCTCTGCATCTTCGTCTTCCCCAAGCTCATTACATTTCATCATCTCTGGTGTTATCCTAGCCGGAAGAACCCACACATCATTGGAAACCCAGTTCCTGAGGCTCAACGCCTATGATGGTCTTCCCTCTCACAAACAAATCTTGAAAATGTTGGTGACTTAGTACATTTCCAGTATTTACACCATCATTTTTGGCACCGTCTGTGGGAAACCATCATCATCTTTTTTAGCTTCATCTATTTCTTCCTCCTTGAGCTAGTTGAGATATAACACCTGCATTCAATCATGGTTACAACTACCAGATCCGGAGCTTTGGACAATAGAGGATCTCTTCTTCCGGTCAACGAAGAGAACCCAGAAGGAGGCGCTGATACAACCACTGCCTCTAAGATAAACAACATGCCAGTCAATGTTGAGCTTCCCCCTGCTGGAAACAAAGACAAGGAAACCGTGGCGGGATCCCTCCCGGCTGAAGGGATTGGAGCTGGAGGATCAGGTTCTTCTATTCCACCTGCAGCGCTCGTGCCTGTCGCCACTGTCACCAACCCCGTCGCGTATTCCATGGCAATACCTCCATCGGGATGCATGTACATGCAGCCCAGTGCTATGCCCGGGGTAGTACAGGACATGATGCCCATGATTCAGCCCTATTAAGTGGGCACGCTATAACTCCCAGTCTTCATTCCTAGAGAAATCCAAGGAGTGGAGATGCCACAGGTGACACCGCAACAACTCCAGGCGCTCTATGCTCAGTGCGAGGTGCAAGCTGCCCAAAACGCTTGGAAACACTTTACAGCTGCCTACTTCCCCTCGGGCTTGGGCGCTCAAATAGCACCAACGATGGAAGGATTACAAGTACACCCTCTGATGGCCGCCCAGAACGTACTGAGGGCTCAGCCACCACCACCGCCACCAGCATAGGGGAAAGAAGCCCCCCTCCCCCCCCCCCCCCCCGAGAGACAAACAAGAACAGCGTCCCGTAGAGAAGAAAAAAGCCCCTCAGGTCAGGGGAGATGCAGAAGAGAAGGTCCAATCCAGGGCCACCGGAAGAACAAGTAGGAAGGAAGAACATAACCCTCGATTGGCTACAGTCCAGAACCAACTCGAAGGTTTACAGCAAATGGTGGAGCAACTTTCTCGACCACGGTCTCAAGTGCCCCATGCTGGGGACGAGAGGTCTAAGGCCAGAGACGCTCGCAACCCACGCAACCAGATCCCCCGCCGCTGGAGGGAAGAAGACTATGAAGAGCATGGCCACGAGGGCGGGAACCACAGGCCTTTGACAGGCCATTCATCCTTCATTGATGAAGTTTTGATAGCCTGCGCCCGGATGGGCAAAATCCCCACGTCCGTCAACCGGTACAATGGAACCACTGATCCAGCCGAGCATCTGGATCACTTTGTGTACTTGATGCACCTATATGAGCATTCCAGTCATTACTGGACAAAGGTTTTTGTCACTTCCCTCGTGGGAATGGCACAAGAATGGTACAAGAAGCTGCTCCCTCGCTCCATTCGAGGGTACGAGAATTTGACTGATGCCTTTCTAAACCACTTCAACTCTCTGAAGGCACCGGTGTCCGTTGCCACGACTCTCTACAGCCTGGTACAAGGACCAAACGAGACCCTCAGGTCCTTTATATGCAAGTTCAACAAAGAAATCCTACTGGTGGAAAGGCCCTCGATGGATTTCCTGAGACATGTGCTATTTGGGGCTATCAACATGAAGAATTACGTCAGTAAGGAATTTGTTGAGGAGGTGGAAAAAAAGAAACCACGCTCCCTGATGGAAATAAGGGACATAGCTGATTCTTTCTTCACCCTCGAGGACATGTACATCGCGAAGGCTCAAAAGCTTGCCAATGCCCCTCGCACCGATAAAGGCTAGGAAGATAGGGGGAGTCCAACAGAAACCGCCGCCGCAGCCCTGCTCTCACTCGGAGGAACTCCCCTCCTCCATGCAGGTTTGAGCGCATTCCCCTCAACAGACCCATTGTTGAGGTCTATTCCATGGCAGAGAAAAAGTTGTTCAAGAGGCCGCCAAAAATGATGGAAACCGAGGTCCAGAAGCGCTCGGGGAAGTATTGTGCCTTCCATAAACAGAAAGGGCATGACACCAACGAGTGCCGTCAGCTTGAGAGCGAG
Organism: Lantana camara; assembly: GCA_037501455.1. Taxonomy (NCBI): domain Eukaryota; kingdom Viridiplantae; phylum Streptophyta; class Magnoliopsida; order Lamiales; family Verbenaceae; genus Lantana; species Lantana camara. The sequence goes on along the minus strand of CM074855.1, from coordinate 17,630,564 downwards.
ATTCAAAGGCTCATTACCGCGGGCCATTTGAAGGAGTTTGTGAGGGTGCTCGAGAGATACGATGAGCATTGTGTTGAGCATGCCAGGGCTAGAGGGAAAAGCCGCTCGCTTTCAAGGAGCCCACGTAACCGTCGCCCTGAGAACAGTGACCGTGGCAAGCAGAAAGCCACCGAAATGGTGAACCAACCCTTCGCCTTCATCAACATGATCGCTAGTGGACCCTCGGGAAGAGACTCCAATGCTTCTAGGCGCCGCCACATGCGCAGTTATGATCAAAGGCCTTCCAAACCCAAGTCTGTACTCTCTATCGACAGCACTCCACGCTGGAAAGAGAATGAAGTTGTAGGATTCATTGAGAAAGATCTCGAGCATATTGTAACACCCCATGGGGTTGGTGAAACCTCTGACTACCCCATGGTGGTTAGTTTAGATGTCCACAATCACATTGTAAAGAAGGTTTTAATTGATAGTGGAAGCTCCGTGAATGTTCTCCCTTACTCAAAGTTTCAAAAGATGAATATAATGAACATTTCCCTCGAACCCCTCAGAACAGCCCTCGTTGGCTTTGAGGGTTCCGAGATCGTCCTTCGCGGACAAATTCGCTTGGCCACCTCTTTTGGTCGCGCCCCACAGCGAAAAACTTTGAGCGTTCTTTACGCAGTGGTTGAAGTGGATCTCCCGTACAACATTTTCATCGGACGCCCAGCCCTTGTGGACTTCAAGGTTGTGATTTCAACTTACCATCAGAAAGTCAAGTTTCCCACGCCCAAGGGTACAGGTGAGGTACTTTACAACGTCAAGGACGCTTGGGAATATTACATTTTGTCTCTTCGTAATCATAAGCCCAAGCAAGCAATCCAAGCGGGTTCCGCCAAGAAATCTGTGGATTTCCCAAGTTGGATAAAGATGGCCCCGAGCGTAAGAAGGCCAAGCTGAACAGAAAGAAAAACAAGAAGAAGGTCCCGGGTGGGACCAAAGACGGTGAAGACGGATCCCCGGGAGCCGTCGAGGGGTCCTCCTCCGAGAGCGATAGCCAGGAACCCTCGAAGGAAGCCGATGTTAAACTCACAGGGAAGAAACGGACGCTCGAAACCCCAAGACTAGATGTACGAATAGAGCCCTTTGAAAAATTTTTGACCATCGAGTTGGAGCCTGGGAATCCAAATAAAACCACCCATATAGTCTCCAACCTCGATGACCCCTCTCAAATTACGATGATCGATTTCCTACGTGAAAACCTAGATATCTTTGCTTGGAAAGCTTCAGACCTAACCGGCATAGATCCGAGCGTCATAGTCCATAGGTGAAACGTTGATCCTACGTTCAAACCTATCAAGCAAAAGAAGAGCGACGTTCATGGGTTCAGGAGGTAACTCATCGAGGAGAAAGTCAACAAACTCCTCGAAGCTCAGTATATTGAGGAGATCTTATATCCTGAATGGCTCTGCAACGTGGTCCTCATGCCCAAGGGCGCTAACAAATGCCGCATGTGCAATGATTTCACGGATCTCAACAAGGCATGTCCCAAAGACCCTTACCCTCTCCCTAGAATTGACCAACTGGTGGATTTAACGGTAGGGTGTGAGCTTATGAGCATGATGGATGCTTTTCAGGGGTGCTATCAGATCTTCATGGCACCCGAGGACCGTCCAAAAATGTCCTTCGTGGTCCACGTGGGTATCTACTGCTTCCTAGTCATGTTGTTTGGGCTAAAAAATACTGGAGCCACTTATCAACGCCTTGTAAACAGCATATTCGAGCGCGAAATCGGAAAGTCCATGGAGCTTTACATGGATGGTATGATCGTTAAAAGCGAGCGCCAACATTCACACCTGGATTACCTCAGGCGGGCCTTTGATATTTTACGCCACTATGGTATGAAATTGAACCCCTCGAAATGTATATTCGTCGTTCGAGGCGGAAAATTCTTGGGCTATGTGGTCAGTCAGAGAGGCATTGAGGCCAATCCGGAGAAGATCAAGGCAATCATAGACATTCCCCTCCCCCCTCGAAATGTTAGGGAGGTCCAAGTGCTGGTGGGCAAAATCATCTCCCTGAACAGGTTTATTTCCCGCTCAGCGGACAGAAACTTGCCTTTCTTCAAGATTCTGCGCAACGCTCACAAATTTGCCTGGACCGAAGAATGTGAGAAAACATTGTAGAATATGAAACAGTATCTCTCGTACGCACCATTGTTGACAAAGCCGGTCCTAGGAGAGAGCCTGTTCATCTACCTCTCCGTTTCCTCAGAGGGCACGAGCGCAGTCCTCGTCGCGGTCTGCGAGCGTAATCACCTGCCAGCGTACTACCTAAGCAAAACTTTGCAGGGGGCAGAAAAGAGATACATGGAGATAGAGAAATTTGCTTTCGCCCTCGTTAACGCCTCCAAAAGGCTAAGGCTATATTTCCAAGCTCACTCCATCACTGTGCTTTCGGATCAACCTCTCAAGCAGGTACTCTCGAAACCGGACGTATCTGGAAGGTTAATAAAATGGTCAATAGAACTCAGCCAGTTTGACATCAGCTTCGAGCCTAGAACAGCTATACAGGCTCAAACGGTGGCAGATCTCTTGGTTGAACAGTTTGGTCTGGAGCCCACACCCTCGTTGGATGAAGGCCTGTGGCTCTTGTACACTGATGGATCCTCGATCTCATAGGGGGAAGGATCGGGGGTGACCCTCAGAGATCCCCATGGAATTGAAATTGATTACGTAATCAAACTAGCCTTTCAAGTCACCAACAATTAGGCTGAGTATGAAGCCCTCATCCAAGGGCACAGAATTGCCTTTCAAAATGGAGCCTCTCGGGTCACTGCTTACATTGACTCTCAATTGATTGCTAGTCAGTTGATGGCACTTATGAGGCTCGAGAAACCACCATGGTGCAATACCTGGCGAAGGCTAAGGAAATAATTACCAAATTTAAGGAGTTCCATCTATTGCAGGTTCCGCGAGAGGAAAACGATCGCGCTGATGCCCTCTCTAAATTTGCATCTGCTCTAGAAAGCTCCTTCGAGCGTTCAGTCACGTTCCTCAGGACGGAGGAACCATTGATAAGCGAAGAGAAACCCTCGTGAGAGGTAATTATAATTGATCCATCCGAGCCTTACTGGCTTGATGACGTCATCAGATTTCTGACGGATGGAACTTGCCCATCTGACAAAGTGGAAACACGGAAAATCAGGAGTAAGGCCCCTCGTTTCTCACTTGATAGTGAGGGCAGGCTCTTCAAACGATCTTTTCAAGGCCCACCATTAAGATGCTTGAGACCCTCGCAAGCTAAGAAGGTGCTCGAACATGTACATAATGGAAGTTATGGGAATCATTCTGGCGGTCGGATTCTGGCTAAAAAGGTATTGAGGAGCGGATTCTATTGGCCCTCGGTACTGCAGGATGCTATCAATTACTCCAATAAATGCCCTAAGTGTCAATTTCACTCCAACATCCCTTAATTGCCAGCGGCCCAAATGATCCCCATTGATGTTTCCTGGCCCTTTAACCAGTGGGGTATTGACATAGTGGTACCCCTACCAATAGCGGTCGGACAGAAAAAATTTGTGATCCTCGCTGTGGATTACTTCACCAAGTGGGTAGAGGCCGAAGAGGTCGCGAAAATAACGTTAAATTTGGTAAGGGATTTCATTTGGAAAAACATCATCTGCAGGTATGGCATCCCAAGGGTGCTAATTTCAGACAATGGCTCTCAGTTCATCGCTGCAAACACTCGAGAATGGTACTCAGAGATTGGCATTGAGCAATGATTCACTTTTGTGGGCCATCCATAGGCCAACGGTCAAGCTGAAGTAACCAATAGAACCATACTTTAGCATCTAAAAACGATGCTCGAGAGTAAAAAGGGTGAATGGGCTGAAGAGCTCCAAGGAGCCCTGTGGGCATATCGCACTACCCCACGAGCAGCAACCGGTGAGACCCCTTACTCCCTCGTTTACAGCTCCGAAGCTATGATACCTATGGAAATCGCTCAAGAGTCCGTATGCATTGCCTATTTCGAGCATGAAGCCAACAAGAGTAACGGGCGCTCGAACTAGACTTGCTAGACGAAAGGAGGAATACTGCTTGGGCTCGTATCCACAAATACAAGGCAGTAGTGGCCCATCAGTACAACAAGTGTGTCAAGGAAAGGACCTTCCAGCTGGGGGACTTGGTCCTCAAAAAAGTTGAAGTGTCCAAGCACGTGGGTAAGTTAGACCCCAATTGGGAAGGCCCCTTCAAAGTCACTCCGGTACGAACGAACAATACCTACCTGCTAGAGACTTTGCAAGGCGAGCGTCTCTCTTGACCATGGAATGCATGTAACCTCAGAACGTTCTATGTGTAATTGCAACCATTGTAAACGCCCACTCGATACACTTTGTATCTTCTTTTGACAGAAATACAAATATGTCGGTAAGTATTTTCCATACATTATTTATCATTTACTTGATTCAATTTATGATAATTTGCATCATCAATTACATCAACGCCCACTCCGTGCCGAGGATACTCCACGTAGGATGGCTTGATGTCCACTATTACCGGAATCTCTTAAACGAGCGAACTTCTCTTCAGGTCAACACTATCGGTGTGTCGAGGACACTCCACATTGAATAGCTTGACGCTCATAAGCGCATAAGCCCTTCTTAAAATGAAGGGGTCAGAATCGGGTTGTTATATGCTTAATTACGCCAACCAGATACTGATTACTCTAGTTCGCACTTGTAAATCCCTTAGAGATCCTCATCTCATTACATATATATACGCTCGTAGATGATGAACACTTAGCAAATCCCCTTGTTGATTTCTAAGTTCCGGTTTGTACTACCGCTACGCTCGTTATTATCCAACACTTAAACTAATTTTTATCAAGAGCAAACGCTTAGCAAATCCCCTGGTGGATTTCTAAGTTTAAGTTTGAGCCTTATACTGAATATGGCCAGGGTACCCCTCATATAGCGCACCCTCGCTCCCATACATTCACATATCACAAAAATCCAAGCATCAAAAGGAAATCATCAAACAATATTCAGAGCATCACAACACTGAAAGGTGAAAGCGGAATTTCATTACTACAAGGATGAAAGTTACAAGTTAAGATTACAAGTACTAAGGAAAAGGAAAGGAAATCAGAAAGTAGGGAATCAGTTACAAAAGCTTAACACATCACTGAGGCAGGAGGGAGGCTTCACGAGGGCTGATTCTTGGGCTCTGGAGGGTCTGTAGATATGGGAACAGGCGCTAACACTTGAGGATCCGCAGATTGAGTGTCACCCTGACCAGCTTCATTTTGAGCGTCCTCTTGGGTACCCTCATCTACCACCTTAGGCTCGGGCTCTAGGGGGTTAGCTGCCATAAATTCATCCTGGAGCATAATGACTAAGTCATTATTCTCCGACTCCGTCAAATTGTCAGAAGGGTCCCCAATCCCGACGACCGGCTCCAGGTTCTCGTCCAAGTCCATGCGCAGGCGATCATCTGTGCGAGCGTTGGGGGGCACCATTCCCAGTTTGATCAACTAGCCCACGGATTTCCAGAAGAATCTCTTGGCGTTGGCGAAACAGTGGAGGTTGGCAACGAATTCGAAAGCCTTCGAGCGCACAAATTTGAGGACCACATCCCAGGCAACCCTCTTCTCAAGATCCGCTACTTGCCTTTGGAGATTAGCAAGTTCTTTCCTCACAGATTCCAATTGTTGGTCTCGCTCGTTAATCTGCTAGGTAAGGTCCTTGTTGTCGTCCCTCAGCTTGTTGAGCTCGGCCTTCAATTTTTTGTGTCGCCCATCCAGCCTCTCCCAAGCCGCCTCTCGCTCCTCGAGCGTCTTCTTCACTTTCTCGTGCTCAAGCCCGAGAGCTGCGTGTTGAACACTGACCATGTCATAATCTTTCTACAGCTGGCCAGGGTCAGTGATGCGCAACAACTTTTTGTACTTGGCCTTAAGCTCAGAGTGGGTCTCTGAACGTCGCTGCAAATTCTTCAACCTCGGGATCACTCCCTACACATGTGACAAAAATTATTCTAAGTACAAAATTACTTAAGGGATTCTAGATATCAAAAGAAACTCTCATGTACTTACCGCTATAAGAGCATAACAAGCGTCTACAGCCACCTCCGCCGCCGGCTACCTGTTTAACGGTTGATGGTCCCCGGAGAATTGTCGGTGGTGGACCAAACCCGGGACAAAGTTACGGGTAGAGGGAGAATCATTTAGGAGCACTGGACCATCCTCCCCCGAACGTCTATAATGCGCGTCTCCCTCGCGCTCAAACTTCCAGAAACTTTCATCCTCGGAGGATGAAGTGTCGCCATCATCACCAGACTTGCCCACTACAACCTCCCTCCCTTTGCCTGAGACGGGGAAGGAATCCGCCAGCCTTTTCCTCTTCCTTGATGGTTAGGATCTATCCCCACTTCGATCTGAGATAATTATCCCCGAGCGGTTACGGCAGGGGGCGTCAGGGCCCAACTGTACACTTTCCTCAGCGGGCACAGGGATGAAGTCGCCCTGAGGTGTATCACCACCAGCGTTCCCGCTTGCGGTATCCTCAACTTGACCATCTCCCTGGCCGCCTCTTCCAGACCCGTGACCGTCTCCGCGGCCCTCACCTCTCCCGGTATCGCGACCCCCATGGGGAAACCTCTGATGCTGCTGTCGTTGTTGCTACTGAGCATTGCCCGCTCTGCGAGCGCTGTAACGTTTTCTGCTCCTGTCAATAATATATCTACATCTGCAAACAAGGAAGCAAACGAGCGTTAGATGACCACGTACAATACACTTACGCAATGCAGCAAAATTTAAAGAGTTAGCATTCCTACTCTAAATGTTAGCAAAGTTAGTTCCTAGAATATAACCGTCTCGGTCCATTGTTCGAGCGGGAGGGTTGACTATCATTTCTGGGGGACTCACGAGGCCATAGCGAATTAATACTTCCTCATTGCGCATCAGGTCCTTAGCCTTAATAAGCCATTTCTCATTCTTCATCACAAGGGCTAGCCCTTTTGCCCATTGCTCAAAAAGTTTATCCCCAGATCTGTGCTCTACAATGGGCCCTTCTTCGTATATCACCCACTCTAGGGGAACTCTAAACACTCCGCCAGGCGCCCCCACAAAGAAGAACTTCTCCTTCCAGTTCTCTCCGTAAGAAGTTGAGGGTGAATCAATCATCTTTAAGCCGGACTTAGCTTGGGCGTAGTAAAACCTATCCCTCGGAGATGAGCGGGGAGAGCGAGCTACCTGGATCAAGCTGTTGAAATTGTTGAACGAGGGTTCGTGGCCAGTAGCCCTCATCAATATTACAAAAGTATTGAACAGGGCTATTCCATTAGGCAGAATCTGTGAAGGGCATAAGTTCAAGGAATTCAACAAACAGACGATCGGGGCCAGAATCGGAAACCTCAGACCCCCTGAAAAAACAGCATCCCTATAAATGGTCATTATCCCGGGGGGCGGACTATTAGCTCACTCGTGCTGTACAGGAAGACGGGTTGTGTAGACATTATCCCAATAAACCTGAGTCTTCAAGAGGGCCAATTCCGCGAGCGTCATAGTACTCTCAATTTCGTCCGGAGTTCTATCTGTCTAATGGCGGTTGGACTTCCTCACTTGAGTCACCGGTTCCATACCCTTTCGACGGTGTTTTCTAGGAAGCTCTTCCTCTACCTAACGCTCGGAAACCCCCGCTTCTTCTTGGGGAGCAGCGATAGCCACTGTAACTTGGTGGTCTTGAGGCCTAATGGCACTATTCAATACTAGGAAAACCCTCTCCCCCTGATTTTGCATCCGCAATGATAGATCCATTTCCTCAAAAAGTGCAGCCACTCCCTTAGGATCACGCTCGTTCATCCCTTGAACGACAGCGTCCAGTTCTTCATCCTCAGCCTCTTCTGGGATCTCCCTTATCGGAATAGCGTATGGTATATTACTTCGGAAAGGAGAACTGGCAGGGGACATCTCATCTATCTCTCTCACCGTCTGGTTAATGATCTCATCCGCCATTGTTGTTCTTGCCCTTGAAGATGAAGGTTTTGCAGAAATATTTAACAAGAAAAGAAGAATTTTTAGCATGGGAACGATTGATCAAAGGGCTTCCCCACACTAGACCGGTGGTCGACACAACCTAGACCTAGGGTTAGCACAAGAAAGGTCAGAAATCACAGTGGTTTACCTAAAGTTGGAGAAGAAAACTCATCGGAAATCACAAATAATTACAGAAAGTTGCAGGTTGCATTGGAGAGTTCTGAATGCGTAAAAGGTAAATAGGGTTTGCAAATCCCTATTGATAGGAGGAGTTATACACATGATTGGGGCGTTTAATTCAAACGCAATCATTCCCGCCTAGAAAACTCCCCACTTTTGGTAACCGTCACACAGTTACCCATGTTCACGCGCCGTTTCCTTAAAACACGCACCCACGTCTCCACTCAGCATTTAATGCATGCCCACTTGAACCTCAGAACTGATAGGACAGCATTTAATTCCCTGCCAGTAGGGGTGTTCATGAAAACTGAAAATCGAAAAATCGAACCGAACCGAACACTCCTTAGTTCGGTTTTCGGTTTGCCCCTTTTCAATTTTCGGTTTTTTGGTTTTTTTCGGTTCGGTTTCACGGTTAAACCGAACTAAACCGAAAACCGAGATTTTTCGGTTTATGGTTCGGTTAACCAAACCTAAAACCGAACCACTGATATTATTATTTTTATTTTTTATAATTTTATATGTATTGTAAAATTAAAAAATGTGTTACATTTTTGCCTTTTGGGAATTAAGAGTACATATCAAAAATTTCATTGCTAATGCAGTAATGTTTTATGCTTTGTAAACTCCAGAGGATTCCAGTCTCCAGATCCCCAATCTTGCCAAGCCCGAACCCTAGTTTCCCTTTTCCCAAATCGCATCCGCTGGACCAATGCTCCAGCTTCTCTTCTCTGGCGATGGCGACAAGGCGACAACGAAGAGTCGAAGATGTCCTTCTTCTTCTCCATTTCATCTGTACAAGTTTACTCCAAATTGTCAACCCGTGACCCCGTCAGTCAAGGTGAGATTTTTTACAGTTTTTTTTTCTTTTCGTTTCGATTTCCAGCTTCAAAATCTTGAGGGGATTGAGTATTTGAGTTTATGAGTTTTATTCTAGCTGAAATCTTGATTCTTGAGCTTGTGAGTTGTGAGTTTTATTCCAATTTTTAATCTTGAGCTTATGAGTTCTGTACTTCTATATAATCCAACTTCTGTATAAATCTGTATGTTTTAGATAGATACTATACACGAGAATGATGAGATGGAGGTTGAGAACAATGAGATATGCGATTCTTCGGGGTCTGATCATGGTGACGCAGCTTCCAAAAAAAGAGAAAGAATGGTGATCATTGTGAAGGTTCAAAGACAAAGAAAAAGAAAAAGAATTCCGATAAGTCGAAAACACGTTCTGAGGTATGGAATCACTTTACTATCATTTATGTGGATAGGAAACGAAGGCTAAGTGCAATTATAACAACAAAGCATATGCTGCCGATTCAGCCGTGAATGGAACATCTAGTTTGAAAAACCACTTAAAATAATGTAAGAAAATTCCTAACAATAAGATCAATGATTCTTACACCAATGATAGTTTTACACGTCATGTGGGTTTACATGATATGTCATCTCATTATAGTGTACCAGCTAAATTTGATCAAGAAGCTACTAGGGAGGCTTTAGTGAAGATGGTAGTAATTGATGAATTGCCCTTTAGGTTTGTGGAGGGAGAAGGGTTTAGAAAATTTGTTGCTACTGCATGTCCTCAGTTTGTTGTTCCATCTAGAATCATCGTTGCTAGAGATTGCCTTAAGTTCTACTTTAAGGAAAAAGACGTACTTACAGAATACTTCAAGAAATCAAACATGTGTGTGTCTCTTACCACTGATACATGGACTTCAAACTAAAAGAATAATTATATGTGTTTAACTGCTCACTTCATTGATGATTCTTGGGTATTGCATAAGTATACACTTAATTTTGTTCCTATCACTAGTCACAAAGGTGAAGATCTTGGTATATTGATGGAAAAATGTCTTATGGAGTGGGGAATTGGTAAGGTGTTTACTCTTACGGTTGATAATGCTTCTTCTAACGACACCACAGTTGCTTATATGAAAAAAAGACTTGTTGCATGGAAGAAATTAATTTGTGAAGGTAAATATCTTCATATGAGATGCATTGCTCACATTATCAATGAGATGCATTGCTCACATTATCAATCTTGTTGTGAGAGATGGTTTGTCACAAATGGGTCAAAGTGTTGAGCATATACGTACTGTAGTGAGATACATACGTTGTTCCCCTTCTAGATTGGCAAAATTTAAAGAATATGTGGAGGAGGAAAACATTGAGAGTAAGAAAGTGGTGAATCTTGACTGCCCTACTAGATGGAACTCCTGTTATTTCATGCTTGAAACAGTTGTCACTCTTCGTAGTGCATTTGATAGATATGAAGTTTGTGAGAAGAATTTTCGAGATGATTTTGGTCCCAACGGACCTTATGCTAGGATTGGAATCCTAGTATTGCAGATTGGGTTGTGATTGAGAGGTTTGTGAAAATCTTACAGCATTTTTATGCTTTCACTGTACAAATCTCTGCTACAAAGTTTGTGACATCGAATGTGTTCCTTGATCAAATTAGTAATATTGATGTCTTAATTAAGAAATGGATAATGAGTCCGGATGATGGTTTGGCAAGAGTTGCTTTAAAAATGAAAGGAAATTTTGATAAATATTGGGGTGATCCGGTGACGATGAATATGAATTTGTACCTTGTTGTTGTACTTGATCCTCGTCACAAGATGAAGTACATCACTTTCACCCTTAAGAGGATGTATAATGATGAGTTAGCAACGGAGATTAGGAGATGGGTGACTAAGGCCTTGGAGGAGTCTTTTGAAGATTACAAAAAACTATATGGTCCTCCTAGGCCATCTTCTCAAGAGGCAATGTGTAGCATGAGTAGTGTTCTACCAACAGATGACACTATTAGCCAATAAATGTTGGAGGTTATGGCTAAAAAGGAACGAGAATATCGTGAACAATGTATCTTGGAGGATGGAGATTTGGATAATTCTTCGGAGCTTGACATATATTTGAGTGAGAAGAAAGAAAAGAATTTGCCCAGCTTTGACATTCTAAGATGGTGGAAAGTTAACCCTATTCGATTCCCGGTTTTATCAAAATTGGCTCGTGATTTGTTGGCTATGCCAATATCCACCGTAGCTTTGGAGTCGACTTTTAGCACTTCCAGTCGTATCATTGATGACTTCCGGGCATCTGTGACACCAAGAATGGCTCAAGCCCTTGTATGCACTCAAGATTGGCTTCGAAATGGCTCTCCAAAACTACCGGTTGAAGAAGAATATGAAGTTTTAGAAAGTATTGAAGAACGTATTTTACTTTTGAAGTTTAATAATCGTATTTGATATTAATATTATCATAATTTTACAATTACTTAGTTTTCATTGATTTTAATTTAGATATAATGTCAACTGGAAGTGGAACCGGAGACTCGGTGGTTCTTAGTGCCTAAAGGGAGCATGTAATTGGTAATGTTATGTTTATTATTAGCTAGTATTTGATCATTTGATTTATTATTATCATTTAATAATTATAATTTATAGTTATTGCTAAGGAGGAAAGATGTTGAAGTCTCGAAGATTTGAAGCTTGAAGAGAATTTGAAGAAGTTGCATAATTGTTATTTAATTTGGTATCTTTGGCCTTTGTTATTCAGATTTTAGACAATATGTTATTTTGTAATGTTTTCAATTTTCATGCCTAATGTTCTGTAATGTTTTTCATGCCTAATGGTTCTGTAATGTTTTCAAATTTCATGACTAATGGTTCTGTAATGTTGGAGATGAGTGATGACTGTCTTACCCCTTTATATTCTGTTTTGTTTTGTTTTTTTTTAAATAGTATTTGAGTTCGGTTTTTCGGTCGGAAATCGAAACCAAACCAAAACTGTTCGGTTAAAACCGAACCGAACCGAACACGTTTCGGCTCGGTTTTGGTTTAGGTTTTCGAAAAACCGACAATTCGATTAACCGAACCGAAACTTCAGTTCGGCTGAAAAACCGAACCGTGAACACCCCTACCTGTCAGAAGATGTACGTCGTGGAATACAGATCGTTGCTTCCCTCCGAGAGCTTGACCCTCGAATATTCAAAGTTAAGGCTCGAATTTCAAAATTCTACAGTACACACAAGTGTAACTACAGAATTTGGGGGGGTAAAATGATGGGCCCAAATCACGCTCGGATCATCACCGTACACGTGTTAAGATCTGGACGGCTCAGCTAGATCAATCTGGAACACTTGGGCTTGGACGCTCGTGAAAATGGGCTCGCAATAGCGGATCCAGCTCATCTGCCAACAGCCTTACTGCCTAAGGCCCGCCTGCCGGAGTGCATCTTCGAGCATGGAAATCCCTCTCCCAGTGTCGCCCGACGCTCGCAATATTGCCTCACAGGGACAATCACGACTCAAGACTCGCGTCACAGGCACATAACACTCCCATGCTTGTTCCACGCTCGAGACCATCCTGACGCTCGCGTCCTTCGCAGCGCTCACATGATCATCAAAGCATACCTCAGCCACCAGGCTCCACCTCAGCAGACCTCGGGGCCTCTCTCGAGGGTACGAGCGACCTCGTGGCTAAAGCTTCACCCGAGCGTCCCAACGCTCGGACAAGCCAATATGGGGAATCCTCCCCTTCGAGCGTCCCGGTGCTCGGGTCAGGTCACCCCTTAGACGCACCTTCAAGCGTCCTTATGCCCGCGTAACCCTCTCTGGGTAACCTAGCGCTCATACGACTGTTGTACAACTGCCTCTGACACACATAGGTAGTGCGCACACCAATCCCTGACATCCACTACCACCCGTATGAAAGTATATCTCAGAGATGTCACTCTCATACCATCACACGCTACCACGTGTCTAGGGCAGCACTGTGTTTGGGACCACTTGATCAGATTACCCAAAACACCCCTGCCCTCAACGTATAAATAAGGGAATTTTACACACATTTTTCCTAAGTCATACTTCCTGCACAAAAAACACACCCACTGCACATTGAATTGGACATTTTTTCCTCTGCATCTTTGTTTTTCCCAAGCTCATTACATTTCATCGTCTCTGGTGTTATCCTAGCTGGAAGAACCTACGCATCATTGGAAACCCAGTTCCTGAGGCTCAATGCCTGTGATAGTCTTCCCTCTCACAAACAAATCTTCAAAGTGTTGGTGACTTAGTACATTTTCAGTATTTACACCATCAATATTAAAAATAAGTTTTTTATATTAATAATTATTAAATAATTATTAATGGATTTGATGCTTAATATAATAATATAGATACAAATAAATTAAGCATACCAAAAAATAAATCGGAATTCTATTAGTCAAAATAATAAAAAAAAATTAAAAGTACGGAAAAAAATAAAAAAAATATGAAAAAGATTAACATGAGAGAAAATTGGAGTTAAGAAATATACGCAAATAAATTAAAAGAAAAGAAAGAGAGAAAATTGAGGTTAAAAGATAACATGTAAATAAATTAAAAGAAATAAAAAGATTTTAAAAGTGATGGGTCTGAATATGGGGTACAGAGTCCAATCACTTTACAATTTGTTTAGGTGAGGAAACCAGTTGATGATCGTCGGAAAAGACGGGGGGTTCTACCTGCTAGGACAAACACCAAAGCAAAGTCAGAAGGCCAAGCTGGGGGAACTGGGGGTGATTCCTAGTTTGGCTCTCCGACGCTCAAGTCAGATGATGATCTGAAAGAGAAAGTAAAGAAATAGCAAAACTGCAGTGATGGAGATTGCTTACAGTGGAGAAGATGAACTTATCTATTTATAGTTGAGGGTCAGGCACCCCTTCGTCATTTGCACCGTGTGGTCCTGACCAAGTGTTGCCCTAACACGTAGCGTTATGAGAGAAACCTGGGAGGAATCTTCTGCAAAAGCTGGTGAAAGTTAGTGTTGGCAACAGTGGTAGGTGTGCGGGCATGTATGGGATGTCAGAGAGCCATTTTTAGGGGGTTGGTAACGAGGGCTAAGAGCACGCGCGTGTCAACCAAGAGCCTTGGAGACCAAGGAATCCGCTAGGGGATGAAGGCCAAGGCTCATACAATGAGGGGGAGTGAATGTTTCCCCGAGGGGGAGTAGCGCTCGGAGAGAGTTTCCTTGATAGAGTGGAGCTTAGCCTGGTACGGCGGAGTGCGCTCGTCAGAGAGCGGCAGCGTTGATGGCTCATGCGCGCCGCAAGGATGGTACGTGTCCCTGTGGGACTTTGACGCTCGATGGGTTTGTACGCTCGTGAATAATTACCTTAATTACAAGAGGACAGATGTCGTTATCTTGAGTTGCCACGTGTCCAAACGTGGGACGAGCGTATTTTGACCCCATCATTTTGCCCCCCAATTCTGTAGTCCTTAATAATGAGGACTGTAGAATTCTGTCAAAGTAAATCTTCAAGCGTGGCGCTTGGGAAAGCGTAGCGTGTTGGGCAATTTATCCTTTTGATTACGCCATAAATGCGGTCTTTTCCTCTGACCGCTTGAAACGTCTATGCATTAAATGCGGTCCTTTCTTCTGACCGCTTGTAACATTTGTGCATTAAATGTTGATGCGCGTGGGGCGCGTGATTCTTGGGAAGTACGTGACGGTTCAGTAAAGTGAACGGTTTCCTAAGCGGGAAATGATTGCAATTTCAAATTACTTGCCATAAACGTACTAACTCCCATCCCTATAAATAAGGGATTCTGCATCCATACCACCTTTTACGCGAACACATCTTCAGAGCATACATTTGCGAAAAACTCTTTGCAAACAAGTTTCGGAGCATCCAAAACTTTCCTTCAAGCTTTTCCAGAAAACTCATGGTAACCTCCGGTGAAATCTTCTAACTTTCCTAACCTTAGAATCAGATTAGGATCTAGTAATCTTTCAAGTTCCACCTTCTCTAGAAATCCCAAATCTCTCTGAACATTCATCGCTTCCCAAAATCCCCATATCTCTTCCAGATTCTGCAATAGCCATGGCCAGAGATCATGTAGAAGAATTTACCCACGAGGTTGAGGAGATGGTTACCCTGATTTCATCCCCTCCGGGTTCCCCTAGGGACGAAGAATTGGATGCGGCCGTTATGGCCATGAATGAGAGAAACCCGGATGGGGTTGAGCCCCTTTTCGAAAAGATGAACTTGGTACTTGAGGCGGAGAGGCAAGGAGAGGTATTGCCGTTGACGGAGAGTGCCACCCATCCTCACCGCCATACCGTAACCATGGACGTTGTTGCCTCGGCCCCTGAATTCGAGGGAGAAGCGGTCCCTCAGATAGAGCCCAGGCCAAAGGCAAGGGGAAGAAGCCCCAGAGGCCCAAGAAAGCTAAGAAGGCCAAAGGGCCGAACGAGGGTGAGGGCTCAGGTTTGCAGGCGACCGAGCGTACCCCTGATGAGACTCCCAGCACCATCACTCTAGGGGAGATAAAGTTTGTTATGGCTCCAATCTATTGGGACGAGCGTTATATATGGAGAATCCCAACCAAGCACGAGCGTGCCAACCATCCTCCACCCGGTGAAATGGCGGTTTACAAGGACGCGATTGGCTCGGAGGGCCTAAGATTTCCAATTCCAGTCCCAGTGGCCAATATTTTGAACAACTTGAACCTTTGTCCCTCGCAAATCGTGCCCAACGGCCTCACTTTGATAACGAGCTTCGTGGTCCTCAGAAGTACACTGGATATGAGCTTTCAATGGAGAATTTTAACGCTCTATTCCAAGTTTTCAGCTCACCACGCTCGTCTCCTGAGGCGGGCTTCTTTTATTATGTTCAAGCAAAAGCCCACCTGAAGTTGATCAATTCTCCATCATCCACCTATGGACCAGATTAGAAGGAGAAGTTTATTTTTGTAAAAGCCCCAGCGGATGATGATTTTGGGGTGTCACGAGAGTGGGTCTCGCATAGGAAGGGCTCCCTCGTAAAGAATCGTTTAGGCCCCACTTTTCCTGATAACTGGGCTAAGGATTTTGCTGGAGCACAGAGGGATGAGGGCCGGCTGATACAAGCCAAAGATTTGATAGATGATGCGGAACTCATGTTCCTTTGTAGACTTACCAACGACCCCCATTATCTCAGCAACCCTCCCGCTCGGGATTTGGAGAGAGATGGTTAGGTTTTAGGGCACTAACTTGTAGATAGGAACGCTAACTGTTTACTTGTGTTTGTAATTTGTACTTTGCGAAGTTTGTTTTAGGGTTTCTGACCCTTGTACGGCGGAGTGCGCTCGTCAGAGAGCGACAGCGTTGATGGCTCATGCGCGCAGCAGGGATAGCACGTGTCCCTGTGGGACTTTGACGCTTGATGGGTTTGTACGCTCGTGAATAATTACCTTAATCACAAGAGGACAGGTGTCGTTATCTTGAGTTGTCACGTGTCCAAACGTGGGACGAGCGTAATTTGACCCCATCAAAAAGTTAGGGAAAGAAAAGAAAAGAAAGAGAGAAAATATTTTAAAAATCAGTGATAGAAAGAAAAGAGTCCAAGAGTCAATGACTCCAAAACGGTTTCTATCTATCCTGATGCATAATATAATAATATCGATAACATGCAAATAAATTAAAAGAAATAAAAAGATTTTAAAAGTTAAAAGAAAAGAGTCCAAGTGAGAAAATATTTTAAAAATCAGGGATATAAAAAAAAGACTCCAAGAGTTGAAGACTCCATAAATGTTTCTATCTACCCTGTCGCATAATATAATATAGTATAGATAATAATATAAATAGTTTATTGTAATACTTATAATTTCTACGTTATGTTAAAAAGGTAATAGTGCACAAAAAGAAAAAAGGCGTAATACGATATTATCTTAAATCAAAAAATAAAATATATAACTTTGTATTTAATTAATAATATAATATAATTTATAAGTGTATTAAATGATGAATTTCAATTACGAAATGAATTGGTCTTCTAATTAAAAAAATCAATGGAATTTTAGCGGCAAATATAATTCAATTATTGATTTATTCTCCCCCCAAATTTGTCTTTCTTCCCATTTATTTTTTTCCTTAAATTTTATTCCCCCCATTTAGTGTCCTCGCCCCCACCAATTTAGTGTCTTCAGGTTCCCTCCCCACCCTAATTTGTCTTTTTCATTTCCCAAGCCAATTCATTTTGGAGCTCTTTACCTCTAGGTTCTAGGAGCAAATTTTACTGCTCAAATCAAAACCCTTTTTGATTTTCTCATATTTTTTTGCCGCGTATTTCATGTGGAAGATGGTGTGCTCCGCAGACGAATCCGATTTTGCCGTGCCGGAAAATGCGTCAGAGGAGAAGAGATCTACATCAAAGAAACGGGAATTTCAATTTTGCGAGGTACGTATGGAAATTAATTATAGGATTTTTTCTTTCAAAATTTTCTTTTTTTTTTAATAATTTTCCTTTTTTTTAAAGTTTTTTTTGGTATTTGAAAACCCAGACAATGAGAAATGGCTTCTGGGTGTTGGTTGATATGACGAGTGGGAGATATCTGTGGAGAAACATGAAGCAGTTAACCAGCAGAAGGCCAGGTTTTAAACTAAATTAATCAAATCATCTTATGTTATCTTCTAGATGTTTTGGTTTTTGTTTAATTTTGTGCCTAGATCATGTGAGAGAATTTTATGCCGTCTTTTGTTGCAGATGAGCTACAACTTTGAGGATTTCTTGAGTCTAGGAAAATTAGGTAAAGTTTTCACTACATAAATAATTAGTTTTCACAATCAATTTTTGATTACTTGACATATATGTTTGACTGAAACTACTTTATATGAATTTGAAGGCAAAAATAGAAGTCATCTTTGCAAGTGGATGAAGAGACCGATGAAGAAGTCAAAAAATGGTTGATGCCGAGGTGATATTCTTTGAAGCAAGATAGTGATGCCGAGGCGAAAACAAGTTATTCTTCTTTATACATATTAATAATATAGTTGGTATATGGTTTTTGTATAGTTGATTATTATATAGGATTAATTTTCTTATAATGTAATCTTTAGTTTTCTTTGAATTGTTGTATCAAGTTATTGTTTTATTTATAAAATATTTTTGATTGAAATATTTGTTTGATAATTTTTTTTTTTTTATCGGTAACATAATTTTGAAATTTGATATTTTTGAAAAATTATAGCATTATTTTGGTAATCGAATCTGCAATATTTTTTAAAAAAGATATATAAAATTAAAATATTAAATCTATTGGTTAATGAAATGGAAAAGATTCATTTGAAAATTTGATATTATTTTGCAACCAAAATTTTAATTTTGGCAATATAATTATGTTGCAAATAAATATAAATAAAATATAAAAATTAATTATTTTTGGCAACGAATTGGTTGAAAATTTTGGATGCAAAATTTTATTTTTTTTGAAGGACAAAAATTTTAAATTAACAATAAATTTTTTAATACATCAATGTCTTGCGACACATTTATTTGTAGTAAGAGTTAAATTATATTAAAATTAAATTAAAATTTTAAATTTTAAATGCATTTAAAAGTGTAGTGTGACTTTTTGTGTTACTACACATTAGAATGTAACTAAAATAATATATATTGCTTCATTTTAAAGTGTAGCAACATTTCTTACTACACCAATCGTGCCTACACTTAAAAAAACTGTAGTATGAAATTATCTGTAGTAACATTGTTTATCCTTCGACGCTTAAAAGTGCATTTAAAACCCATTTTTTTTGTAGGGGATATTCGCCTCCAAAGTTTGATTTCGACATCAGCTTTGATCAAGTAGTTTATATCCATCAAATTCGTAAAAGATCATATCTACTAATCCGGGAATAAGCTTCGCGTCCTGGGATGCAAAGTTGAAGAGAAGAATCAGAGGAAAATTTTGATATGATTTATTCCTTTAAAATTGTTATTTTCTTTGAATTTTTATATTTTGTTCATATTATTTTTTGTCTTGTAATTTATTTTGTAGACAATAAAATTTGTGTGGACAATAGCCAACTAACGGGATTTGGCCATTTCTACGCGAATCCCTCGTGCCTAGTAAATTAAAATTATCTATCTAAATTATAATTATCCCCTTAAAACATTCGTGGGCCACTTTTCATGTCCGAGACTCCGAGTCCCCGATACATGGCAATTTTCTTAATCTCCTTGGATAAATTAAAGATTATTTAGTTAGGTATTAGTTAATAAAATTATATTATGCCCAAACAACAAATATGTGAATGAAATGGAATTTTATTGAAAATCAATATTGACGGGGCTTTGTCTGACGTGACAAGCTCCACCATTTATCTTTATATTGAGAGCGTGAAACACCGGGGAGGCAGTGCTCTAGCCGGGAACGCGAATCGAAGCGAGAGATGGTGAAATCTACCGACTAGGTCAGCGCAGATTGAGAAGCTCAATAGTGGGTTAAGTGCGGTTATGGTGCTAATAGTGAAGAAGAAGAACCCTTCCAAGGAAGACACTTGGCTTATTTATAACTGAGGGTGAGGACCCTTTTAGTAATTTTGTACCAAGTGGTCCCGAATGAGGCATTGTCCTAGGCCCAATGAGGGTGGTTTGTTAGAGGACATATGTAGGCCTACCAGGGAGGTAGCCGTAAAGCAATAGTAGCAGGAGCACTGTCATGTAACGGGTGTCAGAAAGCACTATGTGAAGCCATTACTGTGGGGCTGGTGCCTCGGTATGGTGATTGTTAGGAGTCCTCGGGATGGCGACACCCGAGGGAACTCAAAGGGGTCTGACTGCTCTCTAG
This sequence comes from Lantana camara, assembly GCA_037501455.1. Classification (NCBI taxonomy): domain Eukaryota; kingdom Viridiplantae; phylum Streptophyta; class Magnoliopsida; order Lamiales; family Verbenaceae; genus Lantana; species Lantana camara. Next base: position 17,610,787 of record CM074855.1, on the reverse strand, counting down.
GATTGTTTAATACCTCTTGGAGCGCCCGGAGTTACCCCTCGTGGCTCTCAACTCCGAGGGGTGGATTGAGCCTTTAAGAGCGACGTTGCGGGCTCGAAGCCCAAGGGGAGTCTTGCAATTTTCCCAATCATGAAGGTTCTGATCTCTCCTAAGTGATTAGCAAGGCTGGCTGAGCTGGCCTTGGAGTACAAGTGGCGGAATTAGGAGGGTCCATGTGTCATGACGTGGCGTTATTATATTTGGACTCCATCAAACATCTTGCAACATTAATGTTCTATCATATCCAACTCAATTGTAGCATAATTAGTTAGAAATATGTCATCTGATTGATATTTTTCCAAAACTACACATCTAGACACTATAAGAAATCCTGCACATTCCAATGAAAACACTCCGTCGGTAATTCCGACGAAATTTCAAAGGGCTTCGATTTTAAAAAATAAAAAATTAAATTAAATAATTTTGATGGGATTCCGAAGGAAATCCCATCGATTTTTTAAAAATAAAAATTTTAAAATTAACATTAGATAATTCCGACAGGATTCCGAGCGAAACCCCGTCGAGATTTTTAAATTATAAAATATAAAAATAAAAATTAGATGTTTCCGACAGGATTCCCCTAGAAATCTCGTCAGTTTTTAATACAAAATTTTAAAATTAATAATAAATAATTCTGATGGGATTTCGAGGGAAATTCCGTCGGTTTTTTTAAATATAAAATTTAAAAATAAAAATAAAAATAAAGGGAAAAATATGAATAATAGAAATCAAATAATTCCGACGGTATTTCCCTCGGAATGTTATAAAAATAAGATTAAATAATTCTCCTCGGAATCCCGTCATATTTTAAAATATTAAATTACAAAAGGTTATTATAAAGTAAAATGTATTGAATGGGGGTCGAACCCAGGAGTTCATAAAATTCAGGACCCCATTGTGCCAATCATGCTAAATTATTTGTTAAGTAGATGACAAATTATTTTTTAAGTAACCCATTGATAAACAAGTAATGCTCAGCTAAGTCTAGGGCAAAATTTCATTTCATGCTCAAATCTCACTCCTAATTTTTCTCTGATGTTGCTTGGGCCTCTGACCAAAGCCTGCTCTTTCCTCTGCCAGCCTTGCGCCTGCCGTCTCTGCCAATCGTCGCCTCTTCTCGCCTCCGCCAGGCTTGCTCCGTCTCAGCCCACCTCAGTCCTCCTCCACTCTCCCTCACCCTCAGCCTCCGCGTAAGCCCTCCTCTGTGTCAACCTCCACTTTTTCAGCCTCCGCCTGAACGAAGTGATGCCACATCCCCCGCACCGAGGCTCAACTCGCATACGAAATGGGAAAATTCATACACGTGCCAAACTCATGGCAAACGAGAGACACACTCACTCCCTGGCTAGGTGGAACCTAACACAACCAAAAACTCAAAGTGCACAAAGCAAATACACATGCGGAAGCGATTAAAGGATCATCACATACTAGTCAAATAGCATAAAGGTCGCACCGGCCACGAATATCTATAATATCATCATCAAATATATACACGAGAGCCATCAAGGCCAAAATGACATCACCAAGTATATAAGAGTATGCTAATGTATGCATATACAAGTCAAATAAATGAATGAACTGAGTTAGACTCTAAACTGAAAGACCATGACCAAAAGTTTACTCTGCCCTAGCTCGACACCTGAACCTGCAGTCAACACCCAAAGGAGAAATCAGACCACGACTGATGAGGTGAAAGATAATAATATAAGGAATATATGCTCACTCAATAACAATAACCAAAACTCACACACACTAAAACCATTTCACTTGCTGGGCGAGATACGAGCCAATCTCCAAGCTTTCCGCCCACTCAAATGCATTTTTAAATCATAAACAATAATAAAAACAATCCTCCTTCTCAATTTTATACCAAGGCTTGCTCGTTTGATCCTTTTTTTTTTTTTTTTTAGTATCTATCTTTGAACCCCCTTTTGATTATTCTTATGTTGAAATTGAGAGGTATATGCAAAGAATGAGAAAAAGTTGTGAGAAAAAAAAATGAAAAAAAATATTCCAAATTGTGAAATCAAATAGTGGGATATAATAAATATTGCAAAGTGTGAAATCAAATTGTGGGATATAATCGCCTAAGTGTGGGGTAAATTTAGTGGGCAAATGAACGTGTCGTGTTTTGTAATGATTGAACGATGTAAGCTTGATGAGTAGTCACTTGATCCAAAAATTCCATAACCTTACCCAAAGCCTATATTACAAGCTCGAAAGACCTATCGATCCCAAGTCTTGAGTTGACAGTGGAGATAGGTGCGAAGAGTGTATTCCGAAGTTGATGATTGGAACTTAGGCGAAAATAGTAAATCATTCATTATAGTGTTTGTACATTGTTTCGTTCGAATTCACACACTACACAAGGGTATACTATTCACACTATTTTTGATGATTTTGTGCATATGAGTAATTGATTCGATAAGTCATACTTGTTTAGGCGAAGGTTTGATGATTGCTTTAGAGACGAGGTTTGATGGGGATGTGTTTTTATGATTTGCAAATTTCTCGAGGACAAACAATAGGCAAGTATGGGGGAGTTTGTTGAGTGTAGAATTCGCATGAATTAGAGTATATTTTATGTCGTTTCATGAGCTTATGTGTATATTTTGCTTTCATTTAGGTATTATTTGTGTTTGAGTTACGAAACAAGGGAAATTAGCAAATTCGGAGCTAAGTATTGCAAAAATGAGGACACCCCCATGTCCCCTACATGTTCAAATTGAGGCACCCCCATGTAGGGGGTTAGACGATGAGTTTTCACGAATCAAAGGAGACCCACCCGTTTCTCCCAGGAAGAACAAACTCGGACACGCCCGTGTCCGAGGTCAGAAGGTCTGGAATTCGAGAAAAGCGGGTAACACGCCCCGTGTCATTCCACAAGAAGAAAGTCTGACACCCCATGTTGGAGTACAGTAGGTTGAAGCTTTCAGAGAGAAAGGCGACAAGCCCGTGTCGCCAAGCATGAAGAAATGGTGGCACGTCGGTGTCACTTATAAAGTCGCAATAACATTTTCTCTTTTGACACGGGGCGTGTGAGGATTTAGTACTACAAGGTGACACGCCCGTGTCCATTGTCAGTTGGCATATTGTTGGGCAGCTATATATATGCGCGAGAGTTATTGTTTTGGGAGTTTCGGAGATTGAAAACCTAGCATCTTAGGAGCGAGACGGAGGAACGAGAGGAGGTTTCGGGGAATTTTGAGAAGACGAAAAGATTGAATTCTTCAAACAATTTCTTTACTTCTGGTTTATTTATTGCTTTAATTCATCAAACTAATTCCTCTAAGTTTAGTTTTAATTCGTTTAGAATGTTTAGATTGGTTTTGTCGAATTTCATGGATGTTTAGGACTTAGTTTTTAAGAACTTGTTTGAATTTGTTAAACATGAATTTCTTTAATGCAATTCCTTTGATTTTCATGAGTTTTGAGTTGATTATGAGTAGCTAAATCCCTAGGTTAGGGGAGTGATGGATCATGCATGCTAATGGTTTGATATAATGCTTGAATGACTTGTGCTAATTCTTAGTTTTGAAAACTTGGTTTTAACTTATTGTAACGGATTGGCTAACCCTTAGCATAACCTAGAATTACCTAAATATCGAAAGATTAATGATAATTGAGTCGTTTTCTTAACTTGTAGATTTAAAATCTAAAGAGATTTAATTCTTGATCTATACAAGTAATTTTTATTCTATGTCAAGCCTCTAGAATTAGAATTACACTAGTCTTGATTAATTGGTTAAATTGGTTTTATTGATTGTGAGAACAACCTTAATACTGTTTTAACACTCGTCTATATCTTAAAAGAGAATAGATTGAATCTAAGTGACTAGGTTGTAGAATTGCACTTGTCAAACGAGTATTATATTGAATTGTGCACGCATAGTTGTTACTCCCCAGCCTTGTTTGTCTCTTGAATTCACTTCATGCGTTTAAGTACTTAGTTGTGCTTTTCTTTAATTAATTATTTGAATTTCTTGTTAGTAGTTTAGATAACCAACTTGATAATTGACCGGTCTTTAGATTAGAATTAAGCGTAGAGTAGTGATTGGTTTCCCTTCCCTGTGGGTACGATCCTATTGTGCTACGCGTATATTCAAAGTGTACACTTGCACAATCGGTTTTCATTAAAACACACAACACATAGAATCCCATAGTCCCACTACCTCCAGTGGTTTTTTAGGATCCTGTATCACTATGGGAACCATGTACTCGGATTTTCGTTAGCCCTTACTTTCCCGGTTCACCTCATACACAATCCCCGGGCGCACATTAACACTTACCCTATGAGCGTCAGACAAATCAATTCCATTTATCTCGCTAAAACATTTCATTTGTTGTACTTTAGTAAACACTTTGCACTTTGGTAAATCACTTGGCATTTGAACTCACGTGTGAAAACATTCAGGTAATATCCCCGTACCATACACTTATCACATTTTGAAAACGGTTTTCAATTGGATATAGCAATCAATAACCTTTACACATATCTATATGTATAATACGATCGCATGCAAGGGTGAGAAAACAACATCACTCGGGGGTTAAGGCCATATCCTCTTTCGACACCGGTCGCAGTGGGGATTGACTGTATAAAAGATCGGTTAAGGAAACCTCACCTTGGACTTGTAGAAATAGACAAAAGCCAAAAGAAAAGGAGCTATGCGTCTACTCCTCCACCGGTGGATCACCTGAGTCAAAGACACAATCTAGGACGAGACACAACTCAATGAACCACACAAGAGACGCACGACTTATGCTTGGTAATGATTAAATGCAATATAGATAGAATATGGATGCAACATAATATGATTCACATTTAACACGTAAAGTAAGCAAATAAGATTTATTAGATCATATTGGTATGCGAAATAATTAATCGAATGCAATTCATAACAAATACGAAGCAAACTAAATCAAGTTTCATCAATTATTCTCATAAAATTGCTTGTGCAGAAACTTTCAGCACGCGCGTATCGAAGAAAAATCATCATAACTTATTGCTCGGAAGATATTTCAACGATCCGTAAAATTCTTAGTAAACTAGACAACCATATCTTTCAAATAGCATAGGCCTCAATTCCTAAAAATTTTTGCATAAATATAGATTTAAATGCAAAATTGACACAAAAACAGGAATTTAGCTGCAGCAACACGTTTTAAAGAAAATTACGTTTACCATACCAAACGAAGTTGAATGGATCTGAAATTTTATAGGATGTCACTCAACACGTATAAAAATATCCATGTAAAACAGTTTCACAAAATTCAAACGTTTACCCGCCCTTCTCAGGCTACAGATCCAAATCAGAAAACAGGGGTTGTAGGGTGTTTCGTTTTTCTTTTTCAGGCACCAGACAAACTCAGATTGACACGAGATTTAATAGAGGTAAACTTGAACATGTTAAAAATGTCCAGTTAAAACAGTTTTGTAAAAGATAATGTACGAGTTCAAAATTTTGTTTAAAACTCACTGCAGTAGCAGGGCTTCATTGCAGCAGTCGAGCAGTTCAGTTTCACAGCTTTTTCATCCATTTTCTTCCAACAAAATCATGCAAAAACAACTCCCTAACTTCCACATTGATCATATACTTCATCTATTCAAGTTTCTCCAAGTTTCAAGCATGTAGACACATATATATACACATGTTTGGGCCACTCATTCACCATATTTTCAACATAGATGCATATACTCAGATATATCCAAGAAATGAGACTAAATTCTACTCATTAAAGCCACATTAAGCACATTTCATGGCTAAATCCTCCATTCAAAACTCAAGTAGGGGAAACTTGAAAATACCAACAAATCCTACTCATTTAGGTTACATATTGTACATAAACATGCTTGATTCAAGAAATATCAAAAATACACCAACCCCTAATTTCCTACTCAAGATACGTACATATATATACATTTATGTTTCCAAAATCATGACGAAACCAAAGGGAAAGACCAAATTTGGTAAGACTCAAGTAGGGGAAACTTGAAAATACCAACAAATCCTACTCATTTAGGTTACATATTGTACATAAACATGCTTGATTCAAGAAATATCAAAAATACACCAACCCCTAATTTCCTACTCAAGATACGTATATATATATACATTTATGTTTCCAAAATCATGACGAAACCAAAGGGAAAGACCAAATTTGGTAAGACCAAAATAATCCCTTTTCTTACCTCTTGTGGATGAGTTTTGGATGGTGGAACAAAAAAAGTCTTCTCCTTGTCTTCTCTACAAGGTCCGTCTGAGAGCAAGAGAAGAGAGAATTAGGCCCCAAGGGACGCCCAAGTCTTTTTTTAGGGATATAACCCTCAATTTCTTTTCCCTTTTTCTTTCCCCAATATTTTCTGACGTGGCATCTTTACATACTAATCAAGTTGCAATTAACTCGTTTTGTAAAAGGAAGAAACTTTAGGGGCCCTTTTGCAAATAAAATAAATTTATAAATTAGGGTTAATTACATCTAGACCCCTTCCGAGTTTAGTATATTACAATTGGACCCCTGTTAGTCATTTTATTACAGTTTGACCCCTTCTAAAATTTCAAAATTACTAAACGGTGAAGAAAAGGTACGATTCCGTTAAATATTTCACTTTATATTCCAAATAATTGCGTTATATTCCAAATAATTGTGAAATGACCATTATGTTTGGTTCTAAGATCATGTTTTATAAAAGTAGGAAAAAAGTCACGTCTTTTTAGAATAAATAAATGGTTAAACAAACAATTATTTCACAATTATTTTGAATATAATGGTTATTTCACAATTATTTGGAATATTCCGTGAAATATTTAACGAAATTGTATCTTTTCTTCACCGTTTAGTAATTTTGAAATTTTAGAAGGGGTCAAACTGTAATAAAATGACTAATAGGGGTCCAATTGTAATATACTAAATTCGGAAGGGGTCTAGATGTAATTAACCCTATAAGTTATAACAAAATCAAAAACCCTAAATCTAACATTTTTCCTTCCTTTCCTCTCTTATCCCGTCGATTTTCTTCGCCGACATCCCCCAGATCTGTCTCTTTGTTCGCCTCATCTGAATATATATTTCCTTTCTCTTCTTGTCTTCGCCGCCGCTGCTTTGGAAAGCATTTTGATTGATCTTGCCAAACTTTAAATAATAATGGTGGTATTGATGGTTCTGTGTTTGTATCATAACAAAGAATCATCAATATCAACTGTATTATTTATTCGAGTTTGAAGACAGCAATAACACATAGAGGAAGTTGTAGAAATTGAAATTGAACTGACATAAATCAGGTTGCAATCTATTATTTAACAGAACTTACAATGTAGATCAGCTACTTGAGTAAATTCGAGTGCGAGATTCCATCAATCGAGCACGCGATTCAAGTTATTGGTAAAATCTTTTTAGCACTAAATTCAATGAATCGCGTGCTGCATTGGTGGAATCGCGCACTAGATCAATGAATCGCGTGCTGTGATTAGATTCATTTAAGTGTGTTATAGCTCTCACCGACCTGTGCATAGACTGTCTCAAGTCTGCCCATTGAACGGACATATTGGGAATGCACAGATCCGTGAGAGCTAAAGCACATATAAATCAATAAAAATAATCTACCATACGAGATATATTGTGAGGATGAGCTTGGTAATTGGACTATTTAAAGAAAGAATTAGGGCTGCATGCATTTAATTAAGTTGGTTGACAATGCATTAATTATTATGACGATTGGTTGGCAATGCATTCAATACTATGACGATTGGTTTGGCAATGCAATCAATCTAGCGATTCATGAAATCGATTGCGCGATTAGTAAAGAAACAAATCAAATAAATAACTCGACAGCGATTTTTCATCTATGTCAAATTTAGGGTGTAGGTCATATTTGTGTTGTTTTGCTGCATTTGGATAGCCTAAATTGACCTGAATATGTGGAGATGAAGAGGGTCAGTCATGCTCTGTTTTTTCTCGTGAATTTTGCCCTGTTTTTGGCCTGAAATTCTTGTTGTAAACTGTTGCGTTCTTCCCTTGCTGTTGCTGTCAGTTTTATGCATTGTTAGGACTGGTTTGTTGTTGCATTTCATGCCATTTGATGCTGCATATCTTGCCTATATGTTGCTTGAGTTGTTGCTGCGTTTTAAGCTAGAAAACAGGGGGTTTTGTTGAGCTGCTGCGTTCATGGCACGGGGGTGTCAGTCTGTTCCTTTTCAGCGTGTAACGGGGGTGCACGATGGTCTGTTTTCTCTGTACCGAGACACGGGGGTGTCTCGATTTGTTCTATGTTGGTGACACGGGGGTGTCACCTTCTGCATCCAAACTTAAGCATACGTTAATGAGGTCCAGGCGTGCTCATGTTGAATTTGGAATGTCTGTAGCTGCTGTTGGTTGCTGCTTGTTGCTATGATTTGTTTTTCTTTTCCTTGCATGGCTGTTAGTTGTAGGAGTGCATGAATTAAATTGTTAATGCATGAGCTTGCATGCATTTTATGAAATGTTTACATACATTGAAATTGGTAATTAATGCATAAAATTGCATGCTTCTCGTACGTATACATGCATATATGTATATATATATATATATATATATATATATATATATATATATATACTTAAATAATTTGCATGCATTTTAACAAGTAAATTGCATGCTTGTTTGGGGCTGTACGTAGGCATGTACATATATATATATATATATATATATATATATATAATTAAATAGTATTGCATGCATGGGGTATATATATATATATATATATATATATAATATAATTATGTATATATATATATATGTTTATTAAATTTTAAATGTTATTTGATTTAATTGAATTATAGAATTTAATTGTTACCTATTTCATGTTTTATTTAAATTTTGATATTAAATTGAATGTATTTAATTGTGTATTTTCTAATTAAAATGTGATTTAACTTGTGTTTTGATTCTATATGAAATTCTTGAATTTATTTGATTGAAAATGTGGAATTATGAATTAGAATGAAAGTGAATGAAAGATTGAATGACTTGATTATATAACTTAAATTCCTTTGACGTGGAATGTGAAGGATATGAACTCATTTAAATACGAATGCTTCATTGAATGAATGAATAGAATGTTTATATGTCTTTAAGACTTTAATAGTGCACATGAACGTGTTCATTACATTATAGCATCTTTTCTTCATTCATATCATGATCATTACATTGTCGAGCGTCCTATTTGGTCATTTTGAGTCTCACTTCACCTTTCTTGCACAGATTTTGACTCCGTTGGAGACGAGACCGGTCAGTGAGGCTCTTGTGCTCTCTTTTGTTGGTTTAAGGTGGGCTTCTCTACTATTTAGTTAAATGGCCCTATATACTCCCAATGTGAAAAGATTTCAGCCAAAAATATATATATATATGTATATAGAGTCGTTTTCAAGGGTCAATGATTTTAAAAGTAAAGCCTTTCTTTCATGAACATACCAAATGTTTTGGCGAGAATGAATGAATGTTCACAATGAATGGGGCCCAGGGACTTGGTGTGAGTGGTGACCCGAGGAGGCAAGGGCTGATGGCGATCCCTCACACTAGTCCCACTAATGAACGGCGTAACCGGACCTCGTTAGGAGTTAGCGAGGAATGGACGCTGAGTGCCATCTGGGGAGTCATGTTCCCCTTTTGGTCAATGAATGGGTGGGTGGGCCTTGCAAACCCGCCACCAACCCGGAGGAAGAAGGTGTAAATGTTATTGAATGCGCACGAAAGAATGATATGCATGAACAGAATGAATGAATGAATGTTAATGAATTACACGAGGTGTTGGTTGGAGATAATGCACGCCCACTCGTCGGGCCAATAATGACCTAATGTAAATGAGTCGTTATAATCCCTTTTGATGATTTCTATTCGCCCACTTGGGAAATTCTTTAAAAACCTCAGTTGGGATTATAGCTTGCATGTGATTGTTAAATACCGTTGTATATTATATTTATGCCCTGTTTTTATACCCACCAGTCCCTTTTGGACTGAACCCGTTTGGCTTTCAGTTGTGTTGTGTAGGTGTCAAGGGAGCTAGGCGGGAATTCGAGTCATAGGTCTTGCTTTCATTTCTAGCCCTTTGTATATTGGTCTTACACTTGCATATTTCACTTTTGATCATTGTATATGAATGTTGTTATGGAGCGTACTTATTTTGAGCCGTGACGGCAATTAGTAATGTATATGACTTACTTTTGAAGCTGTGATGCTCATTGTACGTATACATGATGTATGTTCGTTTATTGCTTCCGCTTTAATGTTTATTTTGATTTTTTTTTGGTTCAAGGGTTAGTCCCGCCTAGCATAGAGAGTGTGTATGTCCCCGTTCGCCGTGATTTGGCTCGGTATGGATCGTCCATTTCATATTCGGGTCGGGTCGGGTCTCGGTACGGGGGATGTGACACCTTGCACTCGGGTGTTACATCCTTAAGTGGTATCAGAGCTTAGGGTCGCAAAACCCGGGCTTTCGTGTCGTGTGAGTCAGTTTAGGTCGTTCGGCATAGGAACTAAGTGATAATGTGTGCATTGCATCGATCTTGAACATAAAATTGCCTTTCTTTTTAATCTTGTCGAATTACTTGTTACATTTCATATTGAATCCGTGCCCTTCGTGTTGAATATGTGCCATGATCATGTACTAATCGCATGCATATATCCTTGAAATAAGTTATGAACTACAGGATATAAAGATACTATCAAACCACGGTCAAGTATCATGCTAACAACGCCTTACTACAAGTTCTTTTTGAGGCATGGAGGATAGGAATGACGTATCGGGGGAAAGATATAGAGAATTCGAGAGGCGTAGTCCTCATAGATAGAGTTAGAGTTCAAGGGATAGGAGCTGAAATGGAAGTTTGATTTAAGAAGATGCAACTATAGAGGGATATTCATAGAAATAGGAATTGATCGGGAAATATTTATGACTCCAAAGGTTGACATATGTGGCTCTCTTACATAAGAAGCCATAATTGGAGCCAACGGGATCGTTCAAACTAAGGAATGCAGTAAATGAACCTTGAAGGTATTTTGGTTCAGGGTTCGGACCATTGAAGAGGTACCGAGGACTGGGAGGAGTCAAGGTAAAATCAATTCGATGGAAATTGAGCACCAAGAGTTGTCAAAGAAGGGTTGCTAAATAAACCTAGAAATTCGAATTCGAGATTTTGGAGGTGAAAATCGAGAAGGGTTTAAATTTAGGTGCTCTGGATTGCTACTAAGATAGAAACGAGTAGGGAAGGGAGTAGAGAAAGGCAATTGACGGGGTAGATACAAATTTAGAAAAGTGGTGATATTGAGGACGGGAATTGAGTTCGTTTTCCAAATCCAAGCTGAATTGTCGGGTGGAGAGGTCGAATTGGAAATATGGAGCAACAAATGGAAACGGTAAAGAAAGACAAAGACTCTTTAGAAGGAAATCATGCACTCAGGTATAAGCAATCGAAAAACAAGGCTAATTCGTCAATCTAAGTTCATAAAGGATAAGTACGGGAGTCTTGATCACGGTGATGGCGAGAAGTAGGGTTCAGAATTACATTAGGGTTCAAGTTTGTAAAAGAATTTGGGCAATATTGAAGGGTGATTCTCGGGGTGGAAATGTGGAGGTCAATTCAGTGGTTGTCGAAGAAATCAGGGATCATGAAATTGCAATTTCAGACAGTGAAAGATACAAGTGATGCGAAAAGATTCATGGAAAACTTGAAGACCGTGGGAAAGACAAGGCATGATTAGCAAGTCAAAGTAACCTCGTGATTGAAGGAACGAGGAAAAGCTACCGAGCTAACAACTTGCTATATTGGTGACAGGTTCCAAAACATTCATGGCACGTGCATCATATTTCGCATCACATTATTATTTTCCTTACTTATGTTTGTGCGCGCATTCCTATCTGATTTTGTTGCTTTAAGGTGCGGCATATTTAATTGTTTCAAGTATGCCACGTGCATTATCATTTTAACCCGACACGCATTCTAGTGTTTATTTGATAGGAAGTTCTTTCATCCCACTTATCAAGTATTTCTTCGATCGGGTCACATCTTAGTTAAGAAGAAAAGGAGTAATGGGATGGTGAGATACAAGGAAGGTGATGTCGGGAAAATAGAGAATTTCAAGTAAAGGATAGGTTAATGGAATCGAGAATTCATAAAGAGAAGTGAGATTAGAGTTGATTGCGGGGTGTTTGGATCGGACAAGAATAGGAAAGGGGCTTCAGATATTAAGCGAATTAGAAGGGAAGTTAAAAGCAAAACTTTAGGGTTTTCGACAAAAGAAGAATCGATGGAGTTCAACACGCGACAATAGAAATTTAAGGGGGAGAGCACGACCGAGGAACAAATTGGAGAATTGAATTGGTGCTCGAAGAAATATTTTCGTAGGAGTAACGAAATTACAAACTAAGGAAGAACGGGAAGTCCTAATGGTGTGATCGGAAATAAATAAAAGAGCCTCAACGGTTAAACCATTAAAGTGAGTGTTAAGTATTAAGTTAGTGTTGAAGGTCACCACGGGATATTGAGGAGATGGTTTGTCGAGCATTTCTATACCTGGGATTTAGATTTTGGAAAATAATGAAATGGTGGAAGAGCTTCTGCGAGACTACTAAATCGCCTCAGGGAACAAAGATTAAATCAAATTAATGCGTTCATGATGGCAACCATAGAGGGTAATCTGGCTAAGTATTGGAGGAGTTCGGACATCAATTAACAAAATAAAACCCTACTGCATCGCTAGTCGTTCTCCATAACAAGTTAGAAGAATTTGAGCAGAAAGGAATTAGAAAGAAGTGACTATAGAAGGACTTGAATTGAATATTAAGAAGTATCAAGGAAGTTTCCCCTCGATTAGAAATTTGGGTGGACCGAAATCTAATGAACGCTTAATGGCTTTAAGAGGATGAAGGGATGAGGAAACGATCCACGAAGAGGTTAATCCAAGTTTTTGGGAACCGATGATTACAACCCGGTTTGGAAAGAACTCGTCAAGAGGACTGTGACTATTAATCAAAAAGGTTATGGAACTTCAGAGGTTTCACCAAATTATAGAAGGAGACATGAACCGTGAAGAAGACCGGTCCGAAATCTGAAGATGTAGGGTAAAACTCGTCTGGAAAAGCAGGTTGATTGGATTAGGGTTAAAGTATAACCGAGAAATGGAAGAAGGTGGACACATTAAAGATATTAAAGACATGCCAAGAGTCGAGCTAGCTTTTGGGTTCAGACCATACCTTGGGACCAAGAAGGCTTTGGGTTTCAAATTCATTCCCACGGTGAACGGTACCTCAAACATCCATGGCATACGCATACACGCATTGTTAATTTAAATAATTTTGCTAATTTGCGCTTTGACTCTTTGATTCATTAATTATGGTTATACAATCGATTAGATGTAAGTAAGTGATGATTGTTCCCTGACTTTATGTGATTGTTTTGACTAAGTTACCGTAATTGGATATTTTGTTGTTTTCTCCTTGGTGTTTGTTCTTCGTTGTGGCTATATTTTGTATTTTGAACTTCGTTACCTGTTGGCGAGAGATGGGGTTCTCTCTTTGTTACATTTGAGAGACGGGGTTCTCTCTTTGTTGCTTTTGAGAGACGGGGTTCTCTCTTTGTTGCTCTTGAGAGACGGGGTTCTCTCATTGTTGTTTGAGAGACGGGGATTCTCTCCTTGTTGTTTTTGAGGAACGGGGTTCATTCATTAATTGTTTAAGGCAGATAGTGAATCCAAGGACAGATTCTTTTAAGGGGGAGAGGTTGTAACGCCCCAGTTTTTTTATTAGTATAGCATGACGTATGTGTTTACCAAATTGTGCGAAATAATTATTTATACGTGTTTTACATATTTAATTTTATTTTTTAAATGTATTAAATGTTAATTACGTTATTTTAATGATATTGATATTAAATATATTTATATAATATATATATATATATATATATATATATATATATATATATATATATATCTGTTAATTGTGCACGTATTGTTTAATATATTTGCATGAATTCATGCAATACATTGTAATCATAATTGGTGCATGCATTTCTGATTTTAAGTAATGCATGCATTTTATATTTATAAATTATTTATGCATGCATGTATTATAAATTATATATATATACGTATGTGATTTTTATATTATTTGGAAATATTATGAATTTTATTGTTACATTGCGTATGAGTGACATTTAAGTGCTTCGTTTCTATTTAAATTGATACCGAAATTTAGTGCAAATTTAATATGTTGAACTTATACGTGTCTTGTATATGAATATATGTTCGTTTCGTATTTTCGGATTCATTTGCATGTGTTTCGGATTTAATTTGAATTTTGGAATCCAAGTCGGGGGCTAACGAGCACTTAGCGCACCCTTGGTTCCGTAATTAATATCTTGAGCTCGGGAACTCGGATTCGTGTTCCGTCAACTTCGTTGAACTCGTAACGAAAATTCGAGTTTAATGAACTTAGCCTTATATTTTTCGAACATCATTTGAACCTCCGAAATCCAACCGAAAAACGAAACGGCGACCAAACTGACCTTGCTGCACTAAAATGACCATAACTTATTCATTTGTTGACCAAATTAACCATGGTTAGACTCTATGGAACCCTAAATCAACCTTTTATTCAGAAATTAACCCCCCAAACCGAGATAACCCTTCCGACTTGGAGTAAATTGGCCAAACATCATCTGCTTCCCAGTTTTTCCCGTAGCTCAAGCCCTACCAAGAGATTCAAGCTCAAATCTCTTTCCAAACCTCCATTAATCCACAAGGTAATATTGGATATGTTATGTAAATTCAATATGAGTCATTTTCATTCATTCATCCCCAAATTTTATCATGGTTTCATGAGGTTTTAGCTGAATTAGAAATTAATAGGTTTTGAGCATTCATGAAGATCTCATTCGATTCTTGATGGATTTGAGTGATTCCAAGCCTGAAAATGATTGTTTTAACATCCTCTTCTCATTTATGATCATTGATTTCATGGTGGTTGATGTATTTATGAGATATCATTTATGGCTCTTTGAGAAAATTTCATGAATGGTCACGTGTGCCTTCGTTTCTTGTTTGAAATCTTTTGGAACTGATTTATATGTCATATTTGTGCTGTTTTGCTGCATTTGGATAGCCTAAATTGACCTGAATATGTAGAGATGAAGAGGGTCAGTCATGCTTTGTTTTTCCTCGTGAATTTTACCCGGTTTTTGGCCTGAAATTCTTGCTGTAAACTGCTGCGTTCTTCCCTTGCTGTTGCTGTCAGTTTTATGCATTGTTAGGACTGGTTTGTTGTTGCATTTCATGCCATTTGATGCTGCATATCTTGCCTATATGTTGCTTGAGTTGTTGCTGCGTTTTAAGCTAGAAAACAGGGGATTTTGTTGAGTTGCTGCGCTCATGGCACGGGGGTGTCAGTCTGTTCCTTTTCAGCGTGTAACGGGGGTGCACGATGGTCTGTTTTCTTTGTACCGAGACACGGGGGTGTCTCGGTTTGTTCTATGTTGGTGACACGGGGGTGTCACCTTCTGCATCCAAACTTAAGCGTACGTTAATGAGGTTCAGGCGTGCTCATGTTGAATTTGGAATGTCTGTGTTGATGGTTCTGTGTTTGTATCATAACACAGAATCATCAATATCAACTGTATTATTTATTCGAGTTTGAAGACAGCAATAACACATAGAGGAAGTTGTAGAAATTGAAATTGAACAGACATAAATCAGGTTGCAATCTATTATTTAACAGAACTTACAATGTAGATCAGCTACTTGAGTAAATTCGAGTGCGAGATTCCATCAATCGAGCACGCCATTCAAGTTATTGGTAAAATATTTTTAGCACTAAATTCAATTAATCGCGTGCTGGATTGATGGAATCGCGCACTAGATCAATGAATCGCGTGCTGTGATTAGATTCATTTAAGTGTGTTATAGCTCTCACTGACCTGTGCATAGACTGTCTCAAGTCTGCCCATTGAACGGACATATTGGGAATGCACAGATCCGTGAGAGCTAAAGCACATATAAATCAATAAAAATAATCTACCATACGAGATATGTTGTGAGGATGAGCTTGGTAATTGGACTATTTAAAGAAAGAATTAGGGCTGCATGCATTTAATTAAGTTGGTTGACAATGCATTAATTATTATGATGATTGGTTGGCAATGCATTCAATACTATGACGATTGGTTTGGCAATGCAATCAATCTAGCGATTCATGAAATCGATTGCGCGATTAGTAAAGAAATAAATCAAATAAATAACTCGACAGCAATTTTTCATCTATGTGAAATTTAGGGTGTAGGTCATATTTGTGTTGTTTTGCTGCATTTGGATAGCCTAAATTGACCTGAATATGTGGAGATGAAGAGGGTCAGTCATGCTCTGTTTTTTCTCGTGAATTTTGCCCTGTTTTTGGCCTGAAATTCTTGTTGTAAACTGTTGCGTTCTTCCCTTGTTGTTGCTGTCAGTTTTATGCATTGTTAGGACTGGTTTGTTGTTGCATTTCATGCCATTTGATGCTGCATATCTTGCCTATATGTTGCTTGAGTTGTTGCTGCGTTTTAAGCTAGAAAACAGGGGATTTTGTTGAGTTGCTGCGTTCATGGCACGGGGGTGTCAGTCTGTTCCTTTTCAGTGTGTAACGGGGGTGCACGATGGTCTGTTTTCTTTGTACCGAGACACGGGGGTGTCTCGGTTTGTTCTATGTTGGTGACACGGGGGTGTCACCTTCTGCATCCAAACTTAAGTGTACGTTAATGAGGTTCAGGCGTGCTCATGTTGAATTTGGAATGTCTGTATTGATGGTTCTGTGTTTGTATCATAACACAGAATCATCAATATCAACTGTATTATTTATTCGAGTTTGAAGACAGCAATAACACATAGAGGAAGTTGTAGAAATTGAAATTGAACCGACATAAATCAGGTTGCAATCTATTATTTAACAGAACTTACAATGTAGATCAGCTACTTGAGTAAATTCGAGTGCGAGATTCCATCAATCGAGCACGCCATTCAAGTTATTGGTAAAATATTTTTAGCACTAAATTCAATGAATCGCGTGCTGGATTGATGGAATCGCGCACTAGATCAATAAATCGCGTGCTGTGATTAGATTCATTTAAGTGTGTTATAGCTCTCACCGACCTGTGCATAGACTGTCTCAAGTCTGCCCATTGAACGGACATATTGGGAATGCACAGATCCGTGAGAGCTAAAGCACATATAAATCAATAAAAATAATCTACCATACGAGATATGTTGTGAGGATGAGCTTGGTAATTGGACTATTTAAAGAAAGAATTAGGGCTGCATGCATTTAATTAAGTTGGTTGACAATGCATTAATTATTATGACGATTGGTTGGCAATGCATTCAATACTATGACGATTGGTTTGGCAATACAATCAATCTAGCGATTCATGAAATCGATTGCGCGATTAGTAAAGAAATAAATCAAATAAATAACTCGACAACAATTTTTCATCTATGTGAAATTTAGGGTGTAGGTCATATTTGTGTTGTTTTGCTGCATTTGGATAGCCTAAATTGACCTGAATATGTGGAGATGAAGAGGGTCAGTCATGCTCTGTTTTTTCTCGTGAATTTTGCCCTGTTTTTGGCCTGAAATTCTTGTTGTAAACTGTTGCGTTCTTCCCTTGCTGTTGCTGTCAGTTTTATGCATTGTTAGGACTGGTTTGTTGTTGCATTTCATGCCATTTGATGCTGCATATCTTGCCTATATGTTGCTTGAGTTGTTACTGCGTTTTAAGCTAGAAAACAGGGGGTTTTGTTGAGCTGCTACGTTCATGGCACGGGGGTGTCAGTCTGTTCCTTTTCAGTGTGTAACGGGGGTGCACGATGGTCTGTTTTCTCTGTACCGAGACACGGGGGTGCCTCGATTTGTTCTATGTTGGTGACACGGGGGTGTCACCTTCTGCATCCAAACTTAAGCGTACGTTAATGAGGTTCAGGCGTGCTCATGTTGAATTTGGAATGTCTGTAGCTGTTGTTGGTTGCTGCTTGTTGCTATGATTTGTTTTTCTTTTCCTTGCATGGCTGTTAGTTGTAGGAGTGCATGAATTAAATTGTTAATGCATGAGCTTGCACGCATTTTATGAAATGTTTACATACATTGAAATTGGTAATTAATGCATGAAATTGCATGCTTCTCGTACGTATACATGCATATATGTATATATAAGTAAATTGCATGCTTGTTTGGGGCTGTACGTTGGCATGTACCTATATATATATATATATATATATATATATATATATATATATATATAATTAAATAGTATTGCATGCATGGGGTATATATATATATAATATAATTATGTATATATATATATGTTTATTAAATTTTAAATGTTATTTGATTTAATTGAATTATAGAATTTAATTGTTACCTATTTCATGTTTTATTTAAATTTTGATATTAAATTGAATGTATTTAATTGTGTATTTTCTAATTAAAATGTGATTTAACTTGTGTTTTGATTCTATATGAAATTCTTGAATTTATTTGATTGAAAATGTGGAATTATGAATTAGAATGAAAGTGAATGAAAGATTGAATGACTTGATTATATAATTTAAATTCCTTTGACGTGGAATGTGAAGGATATGAACTCGTTTAAATACGAATGCTTCATTGAATGAATGAATTGAATGTTTGTATGTCTTTAAGACTTTAATAGTGCACATGAACGTGTTCATTACATTATAGCATCTTTTCTTCATTCATATCTGTGACGCCCCGTATTCTCGAAGGGCGTCCTGACGATATTAACAAGTCTCTACACTTGTGTGTGTTTAATTTAAGAGTTCTTGAATTATGTGATTTAATGTAAATTCAATTTAATATGTGTTCATTCGAATTATTCTAAGATTAATTGTCAACTTGATTAATTACATGCATATTTAACCCTAACTGTCTAATTTGATTTAATTCGAATTTATTCCATGAAATAATTGTCAAGTTGATTTTAAATCCATCATGTTACTTAACTTGTTTAATTTCGTTTTACTTGAATTCTTTGAGATTAATTGTCAATCATGTGTTTACGAAGTGTCGTTAAATTGTACGAAATGTTTCTAAAATTAAATTGAATTAAACTCTAATTGGTAAATCTCTCTCTTTCATTTTAATTTATAAAATTAATTCGGAGCTTGAATGTTTATTCGTAACTTTACAAATTTTATTTACGATTATTTGTACGTGATATTTCACTTTGCTACTCGATAAGGATACCCGGTAGTATATAGCTTGTGCACAAGACACATTTCTCTCAAATCTCCTTTCTCTCTCTCTCTCTCCTCTCCCACTCTATCTCCCGTGGGTACTTTGCGCGGCTTTGGTTACGAGCCCATAACTCAATCGTTTCTCGACGGAATTCAACAAACGAATAGTCCATTTCGATTATCTCGGCGAGACCGACACAAGAGTACCAATTTTATGGCCTAACGACGAACGGTGGCAGAGTGATGGGCGGATTTCAGTAGCAGCGGCGGAGCTGTCAGACCGCCGCCACTTCATCGGCGTTTCGCGGCGTTTTTCGGCCACCTCCTTCGTGCACGCACCGAAGACCCAGCAAGAGGACATCCCGGTGCTTCGTTTGACGTTGGTGTCACGGCCATCGGAGCAGCGACGGTGCCGCACGTGCCACCCAAAGCTCGCGGCGGCGGCGCGGGTTACTGTAGATGCGGGTTTCGCCGCCTTCCGGCGGTGGTTTTCGATGGGGCTTGATGGTTTCCAAGGTTATTCGACCCCCTGAGTTCATTTCCGGCATCAATTTCACCAGATCTTGGTCGTAGGTGGTGGTTCCGGCGATGTGGACGGCGGTAGAAACTTCGGTGGCTAACAGGGCCCTTTTTTGGCCATCTTTTGGCCTCGGGCCCTTCATGAAAGTTGTTCGGAACGACGAGAACTAGTGGCCTGTGATCACGCGAATCTAGATTCGGTGGTTTGGCGGTAGATCGCGGCGGCATAGTGGCGGTGCAACGGCGGCACTAGCTCCGAGGATTTTTCCGGCGAGCTACCTTAGGGCTTTCGAAGAGCTTGTCATGGGTAAGACAATGCCTTTTACGGATCGCATTTTGGTTCACCGGTTTGGAAGTAATTTGAGTTTGAAGATTTAGGGTTTTCGTGTTCTTAGATTTCAGATCTAGGACAATCGACTTGGAATTTTCAGTAATTGATAGAGGATTCGGAACGGGGACGAAGACTTCATTCAGGACTAATTTTTCGGGATTTTTCTGGCGACCTTCGGCGGCGGTCCGGCCAAATTCCGGTAGCTACAGTGGTGGCGTTCCAGCGGCGTCTGGTCAGAATGTTCTTCTCGTTGTGGTGAGTTCAACGCCACTTTCCGTTCGTTAATCGGACACTCGATCTATTTATTACGAATTATTTTGCGTAATTGTGATTATTTGAATTAATTGTTTTAAGTGCAAATAAATTGGTTATTGTTGGTTTGTTGATCGAGATGTATTCTAATCGTATATGAAAACATGTGTTGAATGGAGTGTGATATGCATGAATGTTTCGATTTACAATTTGAATGCCGATGTGATGAATTTATACTATGTGTTTAGATATGAAGGGGTGTTAGTGTAATATCTAGAAACTAATATCTTATGTGACTAAATGAACTTGAATGATATTTTAGAAGAACGAGGATTTGAGACGTTCTCAATTTTATGTTTGTTGTAAATTGTGTTTCAAATATAAATTTAGATACATGAAAGATGCTTGAACAACTTGAGACTTTATGCATGATAGGAGTTAGAATTATAATAAATTGATAATTGTCATGTTTTTAAGTAATTAATTCCTAGTGGAATAATTGTATAAACACTTTAAACGAACAATTATGCTTAGTAATCAACTAAGGGGATGTTTGTGTAATAATTCTAAACTTTTATAAATGACTTAGGGGATGTAAGTGTAATATTTATGAAACTATGAATGTGACTTGAGCTTGTGTACCAAACATGTTGTGAAGTTGTAAAGTATGATCTTAAGTGAATTAAATGCACTCTTTATTTGTATCAAACATGCTATCTACGTACAACAACTTTGTATGTTTATATGATCAAGTTGCTCTTACTTATGCACTTTACAACTCGTCATGAACTTGATGCTTAATTCTAACATTATAATTGAACCCTGTGACATTGGATGATTTAATATGCATTTTGTGAATACTTTGACTTCCTAAATTGATCTTGTATCTTTGGATATGGAATTGCGTGTTGGTTGCTTGTAAATATGACCTTGTTGAGCATTGATATGCCTTGAATGACCACGACACCTTATCCAAGCACAACATGAACACTTATGCATAACCACGATCATGTTGAGCAACGTCGTGCGTCTTGTTTGGCTCATATAGAGTCTAAGTCTGGGCTTCTGTATGTCTTGTCACAGAGTTTGGTGGTGCCGGTGGGCCCGAGGTTTAGAGGGTTTGGCCCTTCACACTCTCGGACTCTACTTTCACGAGGTGAGGTTTAGGATTTTGTATAGTTACGCGACCTATGACCTTAATATGCTGATTTCAACCCCTTGCATGCGAGTATATCTATTATAAATATGTATGTGTTGCATATGATATGTTTATGTCCTTTTGAATCAACTCTGTTTTGGAAAATTAAATATGAAAGCATATGTAAGCTGTTTTGAAAAGTACTTTACGTTATGTTCTGTAGCGAGATTGCCATGAAAGATTGGCATTTGTGATCCATTGTGATCTGTTCTGATGTGATCTATTGTGATCTGTGCGTGGATCGATCCTGGTGAGCTGCGGGAGTGGGTACCCCCGGGACGGTTAGGGTCGTCGGGGCATTTATCCATTGCGTAGTTCCATTTGAGATATCTTCACGCGACCCGTGCTGTAGGGAAGGTGTGGTATCTTGAGCCTTCAGCTAAGGCCGGGGAGGACTCTTGTGGGTTCGCAACCCCTTGAGGGTGAGTCTATTTTTAGACGGTTTATTCTCGATGGTATGGGGATGGTACATCTCCTCCATCATTGGTGTAGAGGTTGGATTGATTTTGATTTATGTTATGAGGAGTTGAGGTTGGAAGCTCGTACTCGCCGAGCAGTTGATTATGTTATGTTATGGAATTATGAATCGGGATAGAGTCTTTCTGGAAAATGGTTTCTAAACTTATATCTATATCTTATTCGGGTTCTTTCAAAACGTTTTGGTATGCAACACCTATCCCCGGTTCATGAGTCCATCCTTTTTATTCTGTGCTATGCTCCTTATATATATATAATGTGGGTGTGCGTTAGCCCCCTCACACGGTCAAGTTGACTGACCCCTCATTTACACTTTTAGTTGCAGGTTGTTGGGGTTTGCTAGGCAGAAGTGAGTCCTTTGAGTTGCACTTCGTCGGTCTAGTCTTTCTATTTGCATTTGTCTTTTCATACACTTTACTTATGCTTTGACTCGTAGACTTGAGATTATACTTTACTATTCGGTAGCCCTGCGTGGCACTCTCATTCGGCCCCTTGTGGCACTTGATGATTATTACTTTATGTTGATATTCGGGATTAGGTATCTATGCTAGTTGAACCCGTCACCTGCTTTGCATGTTTTGTTTTAAATGCTTTCGCTATCTATTGTTGTTGGTTTTAATTTCTTCCGCACTCTGAGTTTTGGTCAAGTTAGATCCGCCTAGCCTAGTGTGTGAGTTGGTCTCCCGTTCGCTCTGATTCGGACATAGTGCAGGGGATGTGGCATCCTCCTTTTGGGGTGTTACAATATCATGATCATTACATTACCGAGCGTCCTATTTTGTCATTTTGAGTCTCACTTCACCTTTCTTACACAAATTTTGACCCCGCTGGAGACGAGGTCGGTCAGTGAGGCTCTTGTGCTCTCTTTTGTTGGTTTAAGGTGGGTTTCTCTACTATTTAGTTAAATGGCCCTATATACTCCCAATGTGAAAAGATTTCGGCCAAATATATATATATATATATGTATATAGAGTCGTTTTCAAGGGTCAATGATTTTAAAAGTAAAGCCTTTCTTTCATGAACCTACCAAATGTTTTGGCGAGAATGAATGAATGTTCACAATGAATGGGGCCCAGGGACTTGGTGTGAGTGGTGACCCGAGGAGGCAAGGGCTGACGGCGATCCCTCACACTAGTCCCACTAATGAACGGCGTAACCGGACCTCGCTAGGAGTTAGCGAGGAATGGACGCTGAGTGCCATCTGGGGAGTCATGTTCCCCTTTTGGTCAATGAATGGGTGGGTGGGCCTTGCAAACCCGCCACCAACCCGGAGGAAGAAGGTGTAAATGTTATTGAATGCGCACGAAAGAATGATATGCATGAACAGAATGAATGAATCAATGTTAACGAATTACACGAGGTGTTGGTTGGAGATAATGCATGCCCACTCGCCGGGCCAATAATGACCTAATGTAAATGAATCGTTATAATCCCTTTTGATGATTTCTATTTGTCCACTTGGGAAATTCTTTAAAAACCTCACTTGGGATTATAGCTTGCATGTGATTGTTAAATACCGTTGTATATTATATTTATGCCCTGTTTTTATACCCACCAATCCCTTTTGGACTGAACCCGCTTGGCTTTCAGTTGTGTTGTGCAGGTGTCAAGGGAGCTAGGCGGGAATTCGAGTCATAGGTCTTGCTTTCATTTCTAGCCCTTTGTATATTGGTCTTACACTTGCATATTGCACTTTTGATCATTGTATATGAATGTTGTTATGGAGCGTACTTATTTTGAGCCGTGACGGCAATTAGTAAAGTATATGACTTACTTTTGAAGTTGTGATGCTCATTGTACGTATACATGATGTATGTTCGTTTATTACTTCCGCTTTAATGTTTATCTTGATTTTTTTTTTGTTCAAGGGTTAGTCCCGCTAGCATAGAGAGTGTGTATGTCCCCGTTCGCCGTGATTTGGCTCGGGTATGGATCGTCCATTTTATATTCGGGTCGGGTCTCGGTGCGGGGGATGTGACACCTTGCACTCGGGTGTTACAATATTAGTCATATAGAGCATATAAATGAAGTCTCAAATCATGTTAATCAACCCATGAATCATATATCACAAACTTGGTGTGAAACCCTTACTATTTACCCAATTCTCCACACTAAAAAAAAAATCACAAAACCAAAAGAAAAATGATCGGTAGAAAGTTAGAAAAGATCGTGGGGATTTCAAAACTTACTTCGGATCGAAAAATGACGGAGAAACGAAGGAGATACGAGCTTGAGAAGATTGGAGGGCTTGGGAGCTTTCTTTCTTCTTCTCTTCCTCTTGCTTGATATGTTTGGTGAAATGAAAGGGAAGAAACGGTTCAAGGATATAAGGGGTTGGTTCGGTCCGGTTTATTTGGTCTCGGTTCGGTTCAAGTTTTTCCCGGTTTAATTATTTCGGTTCAAAAGGTATCGGTTCAATTCCAAAATCCCCAAAATCTCAAAGCACGAATTTTAAAATCAAATACACAATTACGTCACATAGTTCAAATAATTCTATACTAAATGCAATTAGGAGTTAAATCACATAATTTACCTGACCGAACTGTAGAACGGGGTGTCACAAAAGGCTTGGCCCTTTTTAGGGCCAGGTAAACAGGTTGGTTAACACGGGTAGGGCCGAACAGTATCCGGTCCAAACGGATCGGATTTGAAATGGTAGGGCTGTCAAACGGCTTTAGAAAAATAGAAGGTTAATTCATTGAATCCGAATCGTCGAAACGAACTCAATGACAGGGTCGGAATTCGAATTCGAATTCGAATTCTCGAGCTCAAATAGCCACGAAGGCTCAAACGTCCTAATTATAATTAGGTCCCTTATTTACAAATATTGGACAATTGAGTCCAAGTACATTTAATTAAATTCTAAAGCACACGTAATGAAAATAAATCTCACGTTGATACGTAAGCATGCTTAATCACATAATTCACGAAATACTGAATTAAACTCTCTCGTGACGCCATACCTGGAATGCCGAAGAGACGGGGCATCACAATATTCCTCGTCAAATTCCTTCCATATGGATTACCCAATTTGGTCATAGTTATATTAACCGAATCCCGTGGTTGGCGGCCCATGGGGTCTGAAGAAGATGATGCCACATCGAGTCTCGGGTGCTTGTTTCTCCCCATAATAGCTACAAGTCATAAAACAACAACCAAGCAAGCTGTGACACCCCGTTTCTTCAACAGGCCAAGTATGATGTCACGGGAGGGTTTTTCGATGTTTAATTTCTCTTTTGATTTAATTTATACCTTGATTTAATTTTTTAAGTGATTTATATGTCACGGGAGGGTTTTTCGATGTTTAATTTCTCTTTTGATTTAATTTATACCTTGATTTAGTTTTTCGATGTTTAATTTCTCTTTTGATTTAATTTATACCTTGATTTAATTTTTTAAGTGGTTGGCGGCCCATGGGGTCTGAAGAAGATGATGCCACATCGAGTCTCGGGTGCTTGTTTCTCCCCATAATAGCTACAAGTCATAAAACAACAACCAAGCAAGCTGTGACACCCCGTTTCTTCAACAGGCCAAGTATGATGTCACGGGAGGGTTTTTCGATGTTTAATTTCTCTTTTGATTTAATTTATACCTTGATTTAATTTTTTAAGTGATTTATATGCCTTATGTGTTTAAATTTAACGTTTAATTTCTCGTATTTAGTTTCTTTTATTTGAATTTAAAGTTAAACTTTGTAAATACGTGACGTACTTGGATTATATGATTTATGAACTTGGTTATGTGTTTATTTTATTTGTTTATACTTGTTTGTTGAGGTCGTACACCATTTCTTGATTTTTGGGATTTGAGGGCCTAACGAGTTTTAGCGCGCCTTGGATTCTGAAAGGCATAACTTGAGCTTGAGAACTCGGATTCGAATTCCGAAAGTGGCGTTGGACTCGTAACGAAGAATGGAAACTAAGGAACCTAACTTTGTAATTTTCTAAGCCTATTTGGACCTTTGAAACTTCAATGAACTAAGACGTTTATGCCGGATCCTCTAACCCGCCCATTTTAGCCAACATTTAACCCGTTTAAGCCATGGTTCGACCCGGTTCTTGACCCTTATCTACCTAACCAAGAAATAACACACTCATTCTCTCCCTCACTTTCATATCTCGTTCCACACACAAGAAAGGAAGAGAAAAAGAAGTTCTCCAAGCCCTAGCCATCTTCCTCCTTTGAAAGCTCAAGATCAACTCCAGTCTTCACTTCTTCAACAAATCAAGGTAAGAATCTTACTCCTTACAATGTGAACTTTCATTTTACCCGATTCTTTTCTCTTGAAACTTTAGATTCATCCTTGTTTGGAGGAGATGATGAATAGTGTAGAAATATGGAAATTTGATCTCTTGCTCTCACACTTGAATTAAATTCTCCAAGATTGATATATATTATTCCTTTGAGCTTCCTTGCTGCTTAATTGTAGGAATTCTTGTTGTTGGTTGTGTAGTACATGAAACTCCATTGTTGGAGCTTAAATGAGCTTTAATGGCAACTTGTTATATGCTTGATTTCATGGCTTTAAATTGAGATATGTGATAGAGCATGTATATATGAACTTATATCTTGAATTTAAGGTGATTTGGTTGAGATTTGCTTGTGCTTTGTTGATTTTTGGTTTCTCTCGCGTAAGTGCCCTATTTCTGCTTCATTTTTAGGCCTGACATGAATCCACGGCCGTAGATTTTATGCCTTGTGAAATCCACGGGCGTGGATTTGAGGCAGGGACTCTGGATGGGATCCACGGTCGTGGATCCTCCCCTATTTTCTATTTAAGCTTGTTTTGTTCCGTTGACTCATCATCCGAGCTCCGATTGACCTAATTTTTGGACACAATCAACCTTTTTGAGTCTAGAACACTCTCCAATTGGAATCCCCTTAAAATTCATTTTGTTTTGGGAGATATAATCATTTTATTTTGGTGTCACCACTTCATCGGATTTTTGCATTTGACCAACTTCTAACCTACACCATTTCGGATCGCTTTGAATCAAGATTCATGCCATATATCATTGGAAAGAACTTTGTATCTAGTTTCATTTTCAAAAACAAAACTTAATTCTCATTTCTCAAACTCAAGTTATGCCCGATTTCCTACAGCTTGTTCGTTTCGGTAAAAGTGTCAGCTTTGGCCTATTTTCACTCGAAGCCCTATTTTGTGCTTTTATTCCATTTTTCTTGCATCTTTCCATCTCCGAACTTGATCCTAAAATGATAATGTGTTGTAATATGTTGTGTTCCTTTAATTATTTTAATTTTATGACTTTGTTTGTTAGGTGTAATTGTGACTTGAATTCATGACTGTTATATGAAACGTTTAATGGTTTCTTGCATCTCTTGCTCTTTCTTTGGACTTATAGCTTATGAATGTTGGAAAACACGAATCAGAAAGCAGCGGAAATTTAAAATTTTTCCAACAAAAGGATCTAGGACTCACAATCGTGTAACCAAATTCGTAGGGATTAGAAACTTACTTTCTTAATTGTCTTTCTTGAAGCGTTTCAAACCACCCAAGAACGCTCTTCTCGCGGCTTGATCCCCTCTCCTTGGTAAAGCTCGAATCTTCAAACTTCTAACTTGAAGCTCTCTAGAAATAGTCCACCAACTTGACTACAATCTAACTAGTAAGGATGCTAGTTCTCTAGTTAGTGTTTAGGCTTAACCTAGGGTTTTGTTTATCTTGGAGAAAGGATGGTGTTCAACACATGAACCAAAAGAATTCTCGATTAGCTCTAAGGGGAGCTCGAGCTCCCCTATATATAGGAAGGGGAGGACCGAAAATCCTAGTCCTTATGGGCTAAGGATTTTGGTCCCTCTCTCCTAATACATGATCATCAAGTAATTTTGACTTTGACTTTGAATTCAAATTCAAATCAACTTTCAAGAGAGCTAAAAATATCCAAACTATTTTTGAATAATTTTATATTTTATTTATTTAAAATAAATAACTTATTTTATCTAATCAATTAATTCGTAATTAATTAACTAGATTATTTTTCTCCAAAACAAGACTTTCTTTTTAATTCAAAATTAAACCAAAGTCTATTAAATAATTAACACATTAATTATTTAATCACCAAATAAATATTCACGCACATGCACACGTGTCCATGAAGGACACGTGTCACGCACGTGACCCACACGTGTGGTTTCACACGTGTGGAACCCTTTGGCCTGATTAACTCGTTTAATCATTTTAAAGCCTCAACTCATGTAACCAAGTTGTTGTGTGTGACCCTCTAGGTTCTCAATTCAATTAGCAGTGACCAATCAATTAATTCACTAATTAATTAATCGGTCCACAGATTAAACGACCATAGTCTAGCAACAGGTGTTTAACCCCTAGCTGAATTGGAATGTTCAGATTCGACAGAACCTTTAAGTCATTGATTCATGTGAGATACAATCCTCCTACTTACTATCTCTCAACCAAGATCTAGGGTAAGGGAATAATCAGAACCCTAATAATCCGATCTTAAAGCTAAGTGCATTTCATATCCATTTGATCTCAATCCAAGAAACCCTTTTCTTGATGTCTTGATCTACTGCCTTGGCCAAGGACTCCATATGGCATATGAATGACTTACACAATACGAGATCACCTTGCAAATGCAAGTGTAGGTCCTTTCTTGATTCTCATTCACTTTCATGAATCACTTGTACAGCCCCAACATAAGCCTTGAATCAGTTGTCTAAGGCGACACCCTTTAAAGCTTATACCTAAGACTACAGAGTTAACTCATAAAGTGACAACGAACCTCAAGTCCAAGGATCAATTAATCACATCAATGACTCGTGAGATATTTCCTAATCTGGAAGTTTCCATTTCCTGAAATAGAAACTTCATTTCCCATTTAGGAATGTTCTCACACGGGGCACCTCAGTGAACTTACTTATTGAAGTAAGCACCCTCATGTATCACGCACGTATCAACTATACACTTTGCACCTCCATGAAACAAGGTGGTCCTTCTTAAGGGCGTGATCCCACAAGCAAGCCTTAGAGGAGTCAGGTTGACACTCCCACTGTCTGTAGGACTCATTGGCTTGGAGCATTTGACTAATCATGACTTATGTGATATAGGGCTCGTTTCATGAACCATTTCACCTAAATGGTAGAGTCCTAAAGTCATCAGGATTAGGGGAGTTCTCATACATGCACAGCTAAAGTAAACGCATACCAAACAAGAGCATATAAAGAAGTGTTGCCTCAATACGTTATTTTATTCAAAGATTGTCTGTGATTACAATAAGGAAAAGCATAAAGCGGATATACAATCGGCTTTCTAGGGCACTATTCCTAACAATGAATGCATATGATATGCTATTATATGATACATTATGAGTTTAGTTAATATGTTATGAGTCTACTTCTTGAATTCCTTATGTGATATTTGGTTATTTGCCCCGATATGCCTAAGTATGAATGTATAGGACGTGTATTGCATCCAATTGCATTCTTATGCATCGCCGTGCGTCTAATTGGTTCATGATCAAGTCTAAGTCTTGAGTATGTGCTTGTTTGTCTCAGATTTGGGTTCGGGAGGTGTCGGATCCACCATTTAGCTTCTTCTTGGTCGTCAACGCTCCTTCATGAGCACTTTCGGTAAAAGGTGAGATTTAGGTTTGTTTTCTTTTTACTTAATATGACCTACAACACTACGTGCTCGTTTTCAAGCCCGTATGTGACTATACTATTATATTTATGTAATAGATACGTGCTTATAAGATACGTTTATGATCTTGTCATAAGATTAAATGTCTTGGACTATATGTACGAGCATATGTGAGCTTGAAAATGATTTGCAACAAGGTTATGCTCCAAAGCGTGTGTCTTTGTGCAAGCTTTGTTCTTCTTCAACTTGATATATTAGCGGATGACACGGAGAGGTACGTTAAAAGCATAGGCCGAGTTGCACGGTAAGGTATTCTAAAGTTTGTAATTTTGTTACGTTCTAAGTATGTTAAATTGCAAGTTATGGTATGTTAAGTCTTGTTCAGATTTGCTCGGCCCAGGGAATTGTGGGTAAGGATGCCCGGGACAGCAAAGGCCGTCGGGTTAAGCCTGTGCACCATTCCCATTTGAAGTACTAACGCGCGACTCTTGGAGGTTGAGGATGCGTGGTGCTTCAAGCACAATGTGGGTTAGCTACCCCTTGTGCATTGGTAAGAGTAGTGAGGGTTTGCTTCCCGAGCTACTTGTTATTGGGGTTGGATTGATTATGATTATGTTTTCTGTTTTCATTCGTATGTTAATAATTGGGGAGTTAGAGTAAGGCCCGTACTCTCCGGGTACAAGAATTCGATAAGTTATGTTGATTATGAAATGGTATAGGATCTTTCCTTTAAGCTATGTTTGATTATAATATGAATAAGTAAAAGTTTGATTCAAAAAAATGACTTTAGTTTGTAAAACCCTATCTCGGTTCATAGTCTTTTGTTTATTACGTGCTTTGCTCTATATGTATACGTGTGTGGGTGTGCATTAGCCCCCTCACTCAGTCGGTGGAGGTTGTGGTTCGTGCTAGGCGGACTCGTGGTCGGTCGAGTCCTAGTCTCCTAGCTCGAGTTGCATTTTTATTAGCATTCAGTTACACTTTTGTATATAATTTGGATTTGGATTTTATAAGCATGTATCTTTGAATTCTATTTATGTATTTATATTTTCGGGACAGGCTTCTAGGGATAGTCGAACCCGTTTTGTGGATTTATCTTCTTGAATTTTGTTGTCTCCTTCCTCTTTGATACTAATTTACGCGCTCTGGTCTTATCTTAGCTCCGCCTGGCTTAGCATGTGAGTGTAAGTCCCCGTTCGCTTAATCATGGGCTCATGTATGGATTTCTATTTCATATGTGGGTTTGGGCCTAGGTGCGGGGGATGTGGTGGCTCGCCGCTCCGGGCGCTACACAAGCATATATCAAGCAAAGCTCACAGAAACATTTTATCAAACACCTGGTGGGCATAGTCCTAGGGTATGTGTTCTAGCTAGAATTCTTCAACCTATCCAACTCAAATCAAAACTAACCTACATTATCATAATTCAAGCTCACAATTACCCACATTGTACCCCCAAATTTGGACTCAATTAGCAATTAACGATTAGAAATTAGGGCAGTCTCCAAATTCAACCAAATTCAACTAAAATTCATTCCAATTCAGCAACCCTACTTCTATCATGCATAACCTCTCAATATTCATCTATTTCAAACTAAAATTTGTCCAAAAGTCGAAATAATTAAACCTATAGTTCAAATTCTAAATTGGGGAATTTAATCTAAAATTCTACTCAATGTGGGGAACTAACTTACCAAGTGAAAAGAGAAGGAGAGTGCATGCTTGTGGGGGTGGAGTCTCACCGGAAAACGAACGGCGGCGCGGCTGGTGGGGAAGTGGTGGTGCTACGAGGTGAAGAGCTACTGTCGTGTGTGTGCTATGTTGCTTTGTCTCGTGAATTTTTTTTGTGTAGGAAAAGGGGGGAAAGCGTTTAATTAAAGTGGAAGGTTCAGCCCACAAAAACGTGTTCCTAAGCGCTATATGATTTCACGCTTAAGACGTGACACGACTGTGGCATCTGTTTCACTTAGGGGGAGCCACGAGCGTGTCATGAACTGCTCGCCAGCCCCAAAGTTTCTGTACTGAGACACGACGGTGTCTCAGTTTGGCCTAGCTGGGGGACACGATGGTGTCCCCTTAAAAACTCTAAAATCTCAATTTCACGAAAATTACCCCAACTCCCACGATTCAAGGTGTTTATTCACGTTAATTCCAGCAATTAGCTCAAATGTGGCATCAAAACCATAGTACACCAATCAAAAACACATACTCGCAATCATATAAATTTCATCCATCAATTCAACACCAAACATGAGCATAACTGCACACGTAAATACGATAAATAGACCTCAATGACGACACTAAGCTCAACAACTAGGTCCGCTCATCCATCAGAGCTTCCACAAGCCATACCTAACCTACATCAAAAGAACGAGATAACAAATCATAACCGGAGAATAACGAGGACGAGAGGAAGGAAAAGAAAGAAAGAATGAATTAGTTCTAAGTTATAGTCGTTAGCTTAACTTTGAAACCCGTAACACACGCGACGTGTGTTAATCGATGGGCTCGCCAACTAGATACGACTTCAATCTCTGCCCATTCACCACAAACGTGTCCGTAGTTTCATTTCCTATCTCCACAACTCCACTTGGCAACACCTTGATAATTCGAAACGGACCAGACCAACGGGACTTCAATTTCCCGGGAAAGAGCTTCAACCCAGAATTGAACAACAATACCAATTGTCCTACTTCGAACTTCTTAACCCGGATGTACTTATCATGCCATCTCTTAGTTCTCTCCTGATAAACCTTGGCATTTTCATACGCATTTAGCCGGAACTCTTCTAACTCATGCAATTGCAACACACTCTTCTCTCTGTACGCCCACATAGCATGAATTCCCATAAACCAACTTATACTCGAGCTCAAGTGGAAGATAGCATGAATTCCCATAAACCAACTTATACGGGGACGCTCCAATAGGTGTTTTAAAGGTAGTTCTGTACGCCCACAACGCATTATCCAACTTGAATGCCCAATCCTTCCTCGAGCTACTCACATCTTCTCTAGAATCTTCTTAATCTCCCTATTAGAAATTTCAACTTGCCCACTTGATTGGGGATGATACGGAGTCGCCACTCGATGATGAACACCATACTTCTTCAAGAGGATCTCAAGAGGTTTATTGCAAAAGTGAGAACCTCCATCACTGATAAGAGCTCGTGGGACTCCAAATCGACTAAAAATATTCTTCCTCATAAATTCCAATACCACCCTAGAGTTATTCGTAGGAGTAGCTACTGCTTCCACCCACTTAGATACATAATCTAACCCACCAAAATGTACTTGTTTCCAATGGATGACGGGAATGGACCCATGAAATCAATGCCCTAAACGTCGAAAAGCTCAATCTCCAGTATGTATCATAAGGGCATCTCATCTCTCTTCCCTATAGTCCCCGTCCTCTGACACGAATCACACTTAGTCACAAACTCATGTGCATCCTTAAACAGCGAAGGCCACCAAAATCCAGATTGTAATGCCTTTGCAGCAGTCTTACTCGCACTAGCATGACCTCCATCAGGGCTAGCATGACACTGATACAACACTTTCTCTATCTCGTCCTGAGGTACCCATCTCCTCACCAAATCATCGGAACAGTGTTTGTAAAGCAACGGTTCCTCCCAATAGTAATACTTCGCACCGGAAAGGAACTTCCTCTTCTGGTGGAAACTAAGGTCGGGAGGTACAATTCTACTTACCAAATAGTTCACAAAATCTGCATACCATGGGACTCCAGAATCCACCTTAAACAGTTGCTCATCCGGGAAGTTCTCCACAATAGCTTCTTCTCTATCCTCAGACTTCTCCTCAAATTCTAACCTCGACAAGTGGTCAGCTACCATATTATCAGTCCCTTTCTTGTCCCGGATTTCCAAATCAAACTCCTGAAGCATCAAAATCCACCTAATGAGGAGTGGCTTACTATCTTTCTTTGACAAGAGGTACTTGATGGAGGCATGATCCATATATACCACAGTTTTAGAACCTATCAAGAAAGAACGAAACTTCTCAAAAGCATGTACAATAGCTAATAGTTCTTTTTCAATGGTGGCATAATTAAGTTGTGTATCATTAAGTGTTTTGCTAGAATATGCAATAACATGTAAATGTTTCTCCCTTCTTTGACCAAGGACCGCCCCTATGGCCAAATCACTAGCATCACACATGAGCTCATACGGTAAGCTCCAATCTGGTGCCACCATAATGGGTGTTGAACTCAGTTCCTTTTTCAACCTGTCGAAGGCAATCAAACAATCTTTATCAAAAACAAATTCAACATCCTTTTGTAAAAGCTTGCAAAGAGGTAAAGTAATTTTGGAGAAAACCTTGATAAATCGGTGATAAAATCCGGCATGACCAAGGAAAATCCTAACTCCCTTTATGTTCATGGGTGGTAGCAACTTGGCAATCACTTCAATTTTAGCTTTGTCAACATCAATCCCCTTTTCTGAAATCATATGGCTAAGTACAATCCCTTCTTTCACCATGAAGTGACACTTTTCCCAATTCAATACTAGATTAGTCTCTTCACATCTCTGCAAAACTTGGGTTAAATTCTGCAAACAAGACTCAAAAGAAGAACCAAACACAGAAAAATCATCCATAAAATTTTCATGCTACGCTCAATGAAATCAGAAAAAATAGCCATCATGCATCTCTGAAATGTAGCTGGGGCGTTGGCATTCTCCTAAACATGAAAGTACCATAAGGACCAGTAAAAGTGCATTTTTCCTGGTCTTCCGGAGCTATAGCTATTTGATTATAACCCCGAATACCCATCTAGAAAACAGAAATATGCATGCCCATCTAACCTCTCTTACATCTGATCAATGAAGGGAAGGGGAAAGTGATCGTTTCGTGTAGTAGCATTAAGCTTCCTATAATCAATGCAAACTCTCCACCCAGTGACTGTCCTAGTAGGGATCAATTCATTATTTTCATTCTTAACCACAGCCATTCCCCCTTTCTTAGGTACGACCTGAACAGGACTAACCCACTTACTATCTGAGATGGGATAAATGGTCCCGACATCTAGCAATTTAATTACCTCAACTCTACCAACTTCTTTCATGTTCGGGTTTAACATGCGTTGGTGTTCTACAGAGGGTTTATGCTCATCTTCCATCAAAATTTTATGCATGCAAATGGTTGGGCTAATCCCCTTAATGTCAGAAATGGTCCACCCTATTGCTCTTTTATGATCCCTCAAAACCTTTAATAAAGCATCTAATTGTATCTCAGACAATTCAGCTGAAACAACAACAGGCAACGTATCAGATTCACCTAAGAATGTATATTTCAAATGAGCGGGGAGGGGTTTCAATTCCAAACTAGGAGCCTTAACAATCGAAGGGGGAGGAGTGGGCTTACCTGTACCCAACTCCTCATAAACAAACCTTTGTCGGAATGGTACGAATAGGGTTGCCTCAAGTGCCTTCGAATAGGCAACGATTTCTTCAAGCAATTCCTCCCCATCTATTCTCTCTTCCATTCCCTACAAACATAAATCAAGAGGGTCATCTTGTAGTGTTGAAATCGAAGTAAAATCTTCTACCATGAAGCACTTCTCTTCCATCGCCGATCTTTTTACGGTCTTGAACAAGTTAAACTCCACTTGTTCTTCCCCCAATCTTAGAGTTAGCACTCCATTCTTCACATCAATCAATGTCCCGGCTGTAGCTAGGAACGGTTTTCGTAAAATCAATGGCATATCTCGGTCCTCTTCCATATCAAGCACGAGAAAGTCTACAGGAAGGTAGAACTTTCCAACCCTTACAAGTGCATTTTCCAAGATTCCATTAGGATATGTGATGGACCGATCAACTAATTGCAGTGAGACTGTAGTCGGTTTCAGAGCATCCAAACCTAATTTCCTGTAAATAGACAAAGACATTAAACTCACACTAGTACTAAGATCACATAAAGCCTTATTGAAAGTTAAATTGCCAATAGTACAAGGGATAGAAAAACTCCCTGGATCTTTAAGCTTCGGGGGAAGCTTATGTTGGATAATAGCACTGCACTCCTCAGTAAGTGTAATCGTGGCATACTCCTCCAATTTCCTTTTGTTCGACAGGATCTCCTTCAAAAACTTGACATAAGTAAACACTTGTGCTAATATTTGTGCTAGTGCCTCTGCAAAGGGAATGTTGATGTGTAACTCCTTGAATATGCTCAAAAACTTCTCAAACTGTTTTTCCAACTTCTGCTTCTGTAATCTTTGAGGGAAAGGAACCGGTGGCACATATTCCTTGGGTGCCACATTCACCTTTGGCTTTGAAGGGAGCTCTTCCTTTTTATCCTCTGTGTTTCTCTTCTTAGTCTCAACCGCCTCCTCAACTTTCTCACCAATAGTATTGTCAAAATCTATAGGCAACTTTGGTTCTGCGTACTCCTTACCACTTCTTAAGGTTATGGCCTTACATTGCTTCTTAGGGTTATTTTCAGTTTGACTAAGCAACATTCCTTGGTCCCTCATATTCAAAGATTGGGCAATCTGCCCAATTTAAGTTTCCAAATTCCTGTTCTGATTCAACACCTGTTCCACTTGAGTTTCCAATTTTTGATACCTGTCCGAAGATACGGCTATGAACTTCTCAAGTGCGGTCTCCCATCCCTGCTTTTGTTCCTGTTGAGGTGGTGGGGCGTGGTATGGAGCCGATAGTCTAGGTTGGAATTGGGGCCTAGGTTGAAAATGTGGTCGGGATTGAAATTGTGGTGGTGGTTGTGGTTGTTGAGCATTTTGGTTGTTAGACCAAGAAAAATGGGGATGATTCTTCTAACCTTGGTTGTAGGTGTTTGAGTAAGGGTCATTCACCGGTTTTAAATTATTTACATAGCTCACTTGCTCTTGCACCTGTTCACCTGCGTTGGTATAAGGACACACGTTAAATGCATGTGGAACACTACAATTTCACATGTTACCTGCACTGGTTGGGCATGTGCCCCAACTGCATTCACAGAAATTGGTCTAATTTCTTGCTAAGAACCTTAAATTTGGCATTAATGGCGGTTAGGCCATCTAGCTCTAAGACTCTTGTTGTCCCCTTGGTTGGTTGGGAATGGCTCCTTTCATGCACAAAAACATCATTTTGTCACATGTTGTCTAACAGTTCAGTGGCGACCGTTTCAGATTTTGACAAGAATGCTCCGCCAGCTATGGCATCCATCGCTCCTCTGAAAGTTGGGGACATCCCATTGTAGAACGTTTGTATCAATAGCCAACCCGGAATGCCATGAAATGGGCATTTCTTCTGCAAATCCTTGAATCTCTCCCAAGCCTCATAAAAGGACTTCCCATCCAATTGTCTAAAGTCTTGAATATCATTCCTGTACTCTGTGGTTTTTCTAAGCGGGAAAAACTTAGCTAGGAAAGCCTGAGAAAATACGTCCCAGCTCTAAAAGGATTCATATGGTACAGTACTCAACCATGCCTTAGCTCGTTCCCTTAGTGAGAATGGGAAAAGCCTGACTCGGATAACATCGGTAGTGACATTGTGGATCTTGAAAGTATCACATCTCAAGAAAATACTTCACCGAATTTTGAGATCGTCGCATACACCGTGAACCTGCACAAGAGCAAGAAGATCCTTAATTCAATTCCACAATGACAAAAGACTAAGAACCAAAGTAAAGTAATGGCCTAAAGCACTAGATCAAAATATTTAAGTAATATTGATTTAAAACGCCTTCCCCGGCAACGGAGCCAAAAACTTATTGTGATTTTAAGTTAAACTAATCGTGCAAGTGTACACTGAAAACATATGCGTAGCACAACAGGATCGTACCCACAGGGAAGGGAAATCAATCACCACTCAATACCTCTTTCTAATCTAAAGACTGGACGAATTCATTGTGGTTGTTTAACCACTAAAACGAATTTGAACAATTAACTAGAATAAAACACAATTGAATGATTTAACACACATGGATTAAACTCAATAACTAATTAGGCCGGTGAGTAACAACTATGCATGCATGATTCAATATAATACTCGTTTGACAAGTGCAATTCTACAACCTAGTCACTTAGATTCGTCTATCCCTTTTCAAGGTATAAACGAGTGTTCAATTAATTTCAACATTGTTCTCATAATTATCAATAATCAATTAAACCAATATGATCAAGACTAGTGCAAATCAAATTCTAGCGGCTCGACATGGAATAAGAATTACAAGTTGTATGGATTACAAGTTAAATCTCTTTAAAGCCTAAATCCACTAGTTACGAAAACATCACCATTACCATCAATCTTTCGACACTTAGGTAATCCTAGATTATGTTAAGGTTGACCAGACCGTTGCAATTAAATTAAAACAAGTTTTCACAACTAAGAATTAGCACAAGTCATTCAAGCATTATATCAAACACTTAGCATGCATTCATCATTACTCCCCTAGCCTTAGGGATTTAGCTACTCATAATTGACTCAAAAATCATGAAGATCAAAGGAATTGCATTAATTGAAATCAAAGTCTTCATGTCAAAACAAATTTAAAACCAAACTCATAAACATTCATGAGCTAAGAAAACGAATCTAAAAGTCTAAACGAATCAAAGCTAAAAATTGATGAATTAGTTTGATCACGAAAGCAATAAATAAAACCGGAATTGAACTAAATTGTTCGAAAAAATCAATCCTCTTGTCTTCTCGAAATCCTCCGAAACACCTTCGTAAAACTCCATCTCGAACTCTCTCTGCTAGGTCAAAAGTCTGAAGAGCCGATCCCCCGCAAGAGTCCCGAACGTCATATAAATATTAGTTCTTAAAAATCCTCAGCCAACACAAGACACGACCGTGTCTCGTTTCTTCACAATCCCCGCCATGGTCGTGTGTAGCAAAAATCGCCATAAAGTTTTATTAAGTGACACGACCGTGTCACATATTACGCTTCAAGGATACCACAGCGGTGTCGATACAACCTCTTGCACCGCCAACTCTCTGTATCGAGACACGACGGTGTCTCGTTTTGCTCATGCCAGGTGACACGACGGTGTCTCCATCTTGTCCAAAAATCCATCAAGTTCTATACTGAGATACGACGGTGTCTCAGCTTGTTCTTCCAGGGAGACACGACGGTGTCCCCTAAAAATTCGCCAATTTTACCAATTTTTGCCATTTCTTCCGTCTCCAACGCATAAGTACCTAATTGGGCATAATACACACATAAGCTCTTAATAGGACATGTTATCTGCTATTTGCTTGTGTGAAATACATTTAAGTTGTACTTGCATTAAACAAGGCTAAAATTTGGATAACATATATGTTGGTGACGTCGAACTGGACAACTCTCCAGTTGGTTCGAAAATTCCCCTTAAAATATTAAGCAAAATTCGAAAATTAGGTGTTTAATTTGAGGTGCAAACTTTGAATTAA
Source organism: Lantana camara (assembly GCA_037501455.1). Lineage (NCBI taxonomy): Eukaryota > Viridiplantae > Streptophyta > Magnoliopsida > Lamiales > Verbenaceae > Lantana > Lantana camara. The sequence continues at coordinate 17,571,714 of CM074855.1, read as the reverse complement.
ATTCCTAACATTCCATAAATAACATTTAAGTTTCAAGGGTGTATTCATATTTCACATGTTAGGAATAATGTCCTGGAAAGTCAATTCGTTATAATCCGCTTTGACATTTTTTTTTTTGTAATCAGAGACAATCTTTAAATAGTAAACGAATGATTCTATTTATAGGCAAACACTTCTTTATATGTTTTACATGTTTTGTGTGTTTTCAATTATATGTGCATGTATTAAAACTCTCATAGTCCCTAAACTGTTAGAATTTAGTCATTTAGGTTAATAACTTATGAAATAAATCCTAACTCAGGTTGGATTAAAAATTACTCAAAGTCGATGAGTCCAATGAACAATGAGAGTGTCAACTTACTCAACTGAGACTTGTTTGTGTGATTGTGTCCTTAAAAATGAATTACCATGTTTTATAGGGCTTAAAATACATAGTAAATGCGTATACAATATATAATAGTTCTAGCTACGTTGATCGAGTACACCTTCGTAAAATGATTCATAAATAAGAAAATAAAGTAATCACTTCAAGAAAGACCACAAATCAATACAATATCTAATTAATCCTTAAATTTGAGATTTCATATTTATGTTGTTTGAGATAAAAGAACTACAAGGGATGTGGAATATTTATAGAAGAGGAACTCTATACTACAATAAAGAGTCGCCATTACATTAGATACTGCAGCAATATTCATGGTTCCTAGAACTTATTTTTGGAAATGAAAAGTCAATTCTACAAGGTAATTGATAACAAACAGAATTCCGTACTAGGAAAAACACCTTTACATTTCGATACTCGGTGCTACTTCATACTTGCGAAGATTGGAAAATCAAACAAATGTTTTAGTCCACACCTATTTTGGCCAATTCATAGTTTGCTTTGTAGGAGCATTTTAAGACCCAACACCTTGCTACTTGCATGATTTCGGTCACAGCCACAATGGATTGTAAATTAAATAATTGATTGAAAAAAGAAAAAGAAAGAAAGATGCACCTTGTTGCAAATCAAACTATCTATATTCATCCTTCTAAAATATATGTTAATCTACAGAATGTTTACGGCCAAAGGGGTTGGTATAAACGTTTTCCCTACACTTCTCTTTTTCTGAAACGAATCATCTCAGAGTACAAGTCCTAAGAAATGATATGCACTATATGAATTTATACACTTAGCTATAAACTACCAGATTCCAAGGGCGATGTGAATATAGATTTCCATATATAAACTCAGCAGAAAAAACATTCAAAGGTGAAAAAGACTAAGCTGCTTTTGGTTTCATATTTCTGTTTCTTGTTATTTTACTTAAGGTAGAATCCCTTGAAGTCTGTAAACTTGAAATCAGAGAGCTGTTTAACACTGCAAACAATGATCTGATGAGGACTGTTGATCCCACTTAAAATCTCCGCAGGCGGTTAGAACAGTAGAGAGGATATAATCATCCACCTCAATGCCCTCAGCTTGCATTCTGTACAAGAGCTTCAAAGCCTCACCACAGAGCCCATTCTTTGCATAAGCTACAATCATTGCCTTCCATGAGACCAAGTTCCTCTCAGGCATACTATCAAACACTTGGATCGCCTCAGAAAGATGTCCACATTTGGAATACATATGAACCAAAGCACTGCCCACAAAAACATTGGACAATGCAGGGGTTTTATTTATGGAAGAATGAATAAGTTTTCCTTGTTTAATATCTTCTATGTTTGCACATGCTTTCAGTGCTGATGAATAAGTAAAAGAATTGGGTTTTACGCCTTCGCCCAACATTTGCCTTAAGTACTCAAGGGCCTCATATTCATGACCTAGGTCAGCACAGCCAGAAATCATTGCAGTCCATGAAACTACATTTTTATAAGGCAGGTAATGGAGTACTTTAGATGCAGAAGAATAGTTTCCACATTTACAATAAAGCCACACAAGTGCACTTCCTAAGAAGATATTGCTTGGCTCAAAATTCTTGAAAATTTGTGCATGCACTTCTTTACCCAAAGGTAATGCCCTGAGTAAGCCACAAGCCCGAAGGATGCTAACCATGGTTAAGCTGTTGCCATATAGTTTTAACCTCTTCATCATGCGAAAGAGTATTATAGCATCTTCTCCAAGCCCATTGCGGGCATACCCCGATATAATGGAATTCCAAGTGATTGCATTTTTCCTTTTCATTCCATCAAAATTTTTCCTTGAGTCTTCAACTTCCCCACATTTTGCATACATATCCACCAATGAAGACCCTATGTAAACATCCATATCATATGCCTTCTTAACAGTTGTACCATGTAATTGTTTACCAAATCTTAACTCTTTCTCTTCACCACAAGTTTTTAATACACTACAAACAGTAAACTCGTTTGGGACGAGTCCATCAGATAGCATTTGTGTTAACATTAGAAATGCCTCCTGCCCCCGTCTGTGTTGTGAGCAAGCTGTGATAATGGTTGTCCAAGCAATCAAATCCCGGTTTTGTATACGGTCAAAAACTTTAAAAGCACTGTCCAGATCACCACACTGAGCATAAAAATGTAAAATAGCACTATCTAATATGACATTGCTGATTTGACCCTTTACTATACAAGCATGCAGCTGCCTTCCAAGCTCATAACTGAATATCCTGCTACACAAATTCAACACACAAACATATGTCTGAGCATTCCAACATAACCCACTATTAACAAACTCAATGAACAAACTCAAAGCTTCCCTGCTTGTACCATGTCTTTGGTAGCCATTAAGCATTGCAGTCCATGAAACCACATTTCTCTCTGACATGTTATCAAAAACCTGACGGGCAGTCACCAAATCCCCAAATTTTGTATACATACTGATCAAGTTATTATATACAAATATTGTTGGATCTTTCCACTTAACAACAACAGCATGTACTTTCCTGATCTCTGCAACATTAGAACAAGATTGAAGCCAATTGCCTACTTTGAAAGAGTTTGTAGCCCGAATGACTGCAATAGCATCATCCGTAAGCACATTGTTGCTATCATCCACATTTGCAGGAGATGTGGAGCATGAGTACGAGTGGGCCAGCAAAGGAATTTCCTTGGAGATGGAGTGGTTTAGGCTTTGACTGTGGCTGAAACTATGGTAGCATTTTGCTTCCCGGGAGTGCTTCTTGTATTTTGGCAAATAGGATGATGAAGAATCAACAAGGTAAGGTGCTTGATTTTGATGTAAAAGAATTTGTGGAGAAGTGTAATATAGACAGAACATCGGAAGAACTCAATATTTGTTTTCCCAAAATTTTCAGGCTATAAACTCTGTTCCTTCCTGTGGCATAGCATGTCGAACATCCATCAAAATCAAGTACATACTGAATTTTTAAGGGCTGACAGAAAGAAAAGGAAAAAAACAGAAAATAGAAAAGGAAAAACTATGAACTCCAAAATCAAGTGAATATTTTGTGAACTAAATTATATGATGTTCCCTTAACTTGCTGAACAGAAATCATCAAATCAGTGTGAAGAATCGAATCAAACTATACTCAATTCTGATAAACTCTACATGTCAAGTGAGATTTTAAAATTCTAAAGTTCAAAACATGCATCCTAAACAGAAATAGGGTGGAACTAAGAAATATTATTTGAGCAAGCTGCAAGCAAAGCCCAAAGAAGAGATAAGGAAAATAATTAATCTGAAATTCATATTCGAAAATCTACACAGTATGCTAAGCTGCACATAACTGTTCATTCTCCTCACCAGGAAACTTTTTCTAATCGTTTCCTTGTATAGCACAGTAATTTAACAGCAAAAACCAGAAAACCAACACAAAGACATACATGCACACTACAAGTAATAGACAACAGACGGGCACACAAACACACACACATATATTCTAAGAGAGAGATAACCTGTTGAGCTTTTCCTCTTCTTCCTTTTGTTGTTTAATCAGTAAAAACCTCAGAACAACGATGGAGCCAGATATTCATTTGTATGAGATATCGGATATTTAAGCGCTGATGATATCGCCAGAGCAGTCGTTGTAATGCCAGAGGAAAACTATGTCCCTTGACATTTTTACCCTCGTAAACAACTAGATATATATATATATACTCCCGCAACGGTACAAGAATTCTTATTTCTTATGCAGATTTTGCTCACTGAGTACGTGAAGCAGAGAAAATGTTCCTTTCTTTTTTCACTTCTTTTCCTAATTTTCCAGGGAGATGATTACCCATCAAAATTTGAGATTTGATTCATAAATCATTAATGATCGTGCAGGCTTCACGATATACAGATTGCATATCCTTGTAGAGGAAAGGTTGTTGCTTCATTCAACTCCAAGCGCGAGCTTAAATTGGAGGGCCCTAATTGGATTGTTGAATTCGGAAGGGAAAATGGTTGCTGTTGCTTCTTTAGCCAAATCGTTGAAGAATTTGAAGCTTCAGAATGCTACTCCGCATCTGTTCAGGTTTCAGAGTGTTCGAACCCTCTTGCTCCAATCAGCTTCTGAGTCTGTGAAATTGGAGAAACTCACTGATTCTGATTCAGGTAAATCTTTCTAATTTCCTTTTAGGGTTGCCTTCTGAACATTAAAACATTTGGGGTCAATGAATAACATAACTGTACTAGCATAGGGTTAAATGTAAATATTTTATGATCATCATTTTCTTCTTTTATTTTTGCTACAAAGTTGAAGAATAGAAGAAAAAAGCCAAAATAAAATACATATGTATATTAAAACAATGGAAATAATGTTTCAGTGAGTAGTTAATGTTTGCAGTTAAATTTGTAATTTCTTAGCTCATCATGCCAACCGTGAAATAATGAATTTGATCCCCCACAGCTTAGTAAGCAAACTTTATACAACTTTTAGTGATCAGTCAATAGTTGTACCTTATAAAGGCTTGAAGTATCCACTGCTTTTTCCTCTTTTGAGTCTGCACAGTGAACAGTGCTGCTATTGTTAACTGGCTTACTTGTAGGAATTGTGGAGGTTCATTTGGACAGACCCCAAACGAAGAACGCAATTGGAAAGGATATTTTGAGGGGGTTGCAAAATACATTTGAAGCTCTTAATAACGACCACGCAGCAAAAATTTTGATGATCTGCAGTTCAGTCCCCAGAGTGTTCTGTGCAGGTGCTGATTTGAAGGTAGAATTCTAGATCATGCCTGTAAGGCTATAAATGATGCATCAATTTGTTTTACGAGATATAACTATGAAATGTAAGATTGACTGCTAAACGATAACTGTAAATCAGAATTTGTTTCAGCTTTTTAATGATATCTAATAGAATCTTATTTTGTTAAGTATATACCTAGAATAATGAAACGAGTATCATTCTTAATTCTGGCATTTCTGGGATAATACAAGGAGTTGGATTATTGATTTATTTAATATATTATGATAAGTTTAGTTTCATATTATTCTGCTAAATGTAAAGGGAAGTGAGTAACTGGCAACCTGTGATGAGTTATTTTCTGCTTTATTTCTTTTCCCAGTAGCAACATGTACAATCGACTATATGGTTATCATTGATATTAAGTAGCTGAGATTAATCTAATTCTTGGAATGTATATGTAAAGTCTTGATGTGCCAGACACAAATGTACTTTCAGTGTTGTAAACCTTATGAGAAGTTTCATCAAAGCGTGCAATCCTAGACTCCCAATATAATAAGGATTCATATCAGTTGTCCGCTATTACTAGTAACTTTGTTCATTTTAAAGGCCCCTTGGATATCTATTTATATTTCCTTTCTTTTCTTGTCCAATGAGTTTACTGTGCTATTAGATGCTTTTAAGAAACTTGATTTTTTTCTTGGTACAATATGTTGTAATTTGGTTGTACTTCTAAATTTTGTACTTCGAAAATGTTTGCTAACGTAGATATCTTCTTAAAAATTATTATATGTCAAGGACTCAGTAATATTATACTTTTGATATTCTTTACTTGCTTATAATGAATCTTTTGAAGTAATGAATTTCTAGGAAAGGAAGAGAATGACTCCATCCGAAGTTCAAAATTTTGTGCACTCTTTACGCTCCACATTTTCCTATTTAGAGGTTTATACTTATCTTTCTTGGCCTTCATAAAGTTTTCCTATTGTACAGTGGATCAATAATTTTTCGTTTAATTTAATTCTTTAATAATTTTCAGGCACTTAGGATTCCTACGATAGCTGTCATAGAAGGTGCTGCATTGGGAGGAGGGCTTGAAATGGCATTATCTTGTGATCTTCGGATATGTGGTTAGTGTTGATTATTCATTATGATTATATTCCTTTTTTTTATCTCTAGAGATTTATTGTATTTCTTCCTTTTGTGTGCTTTCCTTGTTAGAGTTTTGTATATATCCACAACTTTTAATATCTTTTATACACAAGAAAGAGAATGGAAGTATTTTTTTTCTCTCTGCCCTACTGTTCTGGGTTTATTAATATCTTGAGCTCAGACATACATTCTGTGTATGAAATACATTTCAATGTTTCTAACTTGGTACATTCACCATACATGACACAGTAGAAGATGCAGTTCTGGGATTACCAGAAACAGGACTTGCAATTATACCTGGGTAAGGCCTCTTCATCTTCTCTTGTGCCGTGACATTGCTGAACAAAACTCTATAAATGAAAAAAGAAAAAAGAATGTTCTTTTAAGTAGGTATACACTATTTTGAAGATGTGTCTAATTTTTATGGAGAAAGACTCTTCCAGGGCCGGAGGAACACAGAGACTTCCTAGATTGGTGGGAAAATCAACTGCAAAGGAACTCATATTTACTGGTCGGAAGGTCAGTGGCAGAGATGCTTTGTCCATTGGTATGTCAAATTGTAGCTTTTTTCTTTTTTTGACATGTAGAATCTGAGATGAGTATTATCCTAAATTTAGATTACTTTGCAGGACTTGTTAATTATTGTGTCCCTGCTGGCGAGGCTCGAGCAAAAGCTCTTGAGATTGCCAGGGATATAAATCAGAAGGTAAACAATCTAAGGCATGACAAATGTTTCCATTTATTGAAATTTGAATGCTCCTATCTTTTTAAATTTTGCAGCAAAACTTACTGTATGAATTTGTATATTGCATAAGCCGTTAAGACAACATTATTTCTCAAGTCTCCTATATATATATATATATATATACTTATTTATTTTAAAGATTTCTGGTGGTTAACAAACCTCATAATTCCATGTGAGGATAAAAAATTCTACCGAGAAAACTCGATACAATTTAAACATCAATATACAGCTTTGCCACAAGGTAAATCCCTCAGCTTGTCTGGTATAGAAGTTTCAGAGTCGTTCACGTATAACCGTCACAACTTAGTCATTCTTCGAGCCAGCTTTGGTATAACGGACACCATTCTTGTACTACCTAGGTTTGAAGAATTGTTGGAAAAATTAATAGTGTATCCATCCAAGTCTGAAATAGTTCCTAATTGTTTAAGCGGTAATAATTAATGTAATAGCGCCATCTTTCTCTTTATTTCTGTGGTAGTTTCCTTTTCTTGAGCTTATAAGCCTTTTCTTCTTCTTTTTTTCCTTAATTGCAGGGACCATTGGCTATACGTATGGCGAAACGAGCCATTGATGGAGGAGTGGAGGTAGATATGGCCTCCGGTCTAGCATTGGAGGAGGATTGCTATGAACAGGTCTTGCACACAAATGATCGTTTGGAAGGCCTGGCAGCATTTGCTGAGAGAAGAAAGCCTAATTATAAGGGAGAATGAAATTTGCGCCCTGCTACTAAATTTTATACATTGTGGTCTCATTTAATATATGTTTGTGCAAGCGATCATCATTTACGTACATACATACTATCACGATGTATGCTGAACTATTTTTTAATTTTTGTAGTAAATGTAGGTTTCTTTTTCACAATTAAACTCAAAATTACAATGGAAGTGTCATATCAAGTTATGGTGGATTTTTTAGCCAATTTGATTAGAACACTTGATTTTCTATTTTGGACTAATCCTAGATACCTTATTTTTTTTTTAAGACTTAGTGCATTTTGTTCCCTAATTTTTTTGAATCGATGCAATTGTCCCTCCAACTTTTAAGAAATGTCACATTTAACCCATTTTCGATGAAATCTTAGAAAATATTTCATTCAAAAATTTTTAATAAAATTTAGGGGTGATTTATAAGGGACAAATTTGGACAAATTAGATTTCAAATGTGACGGAGAAAAATTTTGTTTTGCTGATAAGGCATCACGTGTTAGCACAAGTGCCTGGCCACGTCAGCCATCCGACCTAGATCGCTCTCTCCCTCGAGTTAGCACTTACCAATAGTTTGGGAAGCTTCACCTCCTCGTTCTGTCTAGTCCCACACTCCTCGACTTGCAAAGGCCTTTGACCTAGAAGCCAACCGAGCGAGCTGTAATATCGACCCAGAGTGTAAGGTACAGGTGCATTAAATGAAGGCATCCCTCTTTGCAGGCGTATTAAATGCATCCCATACCTTATACTTTCTCTGCAACTACTCTGACAAGGCAGGTACAGGAGACCATGCCTTGAATGACCTGCACCATGCCTCGCCATGCTTGCAGTCCTTCACCTTTGACTATGTGTACCTACACACACTGAACTCATAACTATAAAACTATAAATAGCATCTCATTTATGACTTAGGTGTGACATTATTCCCGTATTAAATAGACTCCCACCCGCTCACTTATATCGACCTAGGTCAACCAAGAAGTTTGACTTGAGCGTTGGAGTACCAAAATGAGTCTAACCCCCATATTTCCCCGTTTTGGCTTTTAAACTCACGTTTGTTCGTCCACACAACTTCAGGAGGTCTAGAGCTTCCTCAACAAATACAAATTCCTTGGGTGATTGAGAGTCCATATCTGCTGTCTTGTCCACACTCGGATTTGAACACCATCATCTTGGAACCGTCTGTGAAAAACTCTGATCTAAAAGCTGTGTTTGTTCTGCAATAATGGTACAAAATTAATATGGATGCCGTGTTATAGAGGATGGGGAGCAAATATTCCCCGATCTTAATGCTCCCCGGAGCAAGTTATCCGCCTTCTCCTCCTCCAGGCATTACAACTACAGAGGCTGGTGCAAGTGCCCCTGCAAGAGTAGTCCTCCCAAAGGCAAAGTTGGCCGCCTACTTTGAGTAATGCAAGGCTGAAGCCATTGTTGTGGTAAGAGAAATCAGGGAGTCCAACATGCCGATCATGCCAAGGGCTAGACCTTATGTGATTACACCCCAAACAGTGGACTATTCTCCAACCTTCACACCACCCATGCAATACACTGTCCAATAGCTAGGCTACTAGGGGTATCCACTACCTGCGTATCATCAAGCCCAATATGTCCAGCCACCACCCCCAACAATATACATCACAGGAACTTAGCCGCATGAGCACAACTTCAGGTCTATCTTAATTCTCATTCTGGAGAAAGGGTGGGTGATAGCGGAAACCTACCGAGAAATCACGGCTAAAGGAGGGTTGGGAAGGAGAGGTGGAAAGGCCGTCCCAAGTCTACAAAAACATGAGGCCGAATGACAGAGGGTCACGCCACATAGCTGGCACCACCAATGAGATCGAGAGGAATGCCCCACTTACTCACAATTACCCTATTTTTGATAAATTGGGGGCTAGGGCCTAACGATGCCTACCTGCGCGCTAATAGGGAACATTGGGTGGGGCTGGATGATTTGAGAAACTAACTTCCAAGGAGGAATCAGAGCAGCAACAACAACAAGTCTATCAGGGTTAGGAATCAAAGTACATTGACCCACAAGAGGAGTCTTCTTATGCTCCTTGTAATTGAGTCCCCGCAGCTCGATTGCCAGCAGTCCAAGAGATAGACATGCCGAATTAACCGGTGCGTGTATGTCACAGTGAAAGGGAGGCAAGATAGCCCTTTTGCGATGAGACAATTGATGCCAAGGTGGTGGATAAAGTCCCCATCAATTTGCCAAATTTACAGAGGAAACACAGATCCCATCAAACATTGTTCCAAATTCGAGGCCTAGATTAGCCTGTATGGTCACTCGCCTCTCATTTGGGCAAAAACTTTTGAAACCATGCTCGAGGGCCCAAACTAAGACTAGTTTGAGAGGTTAGCCCCCCACAACATCCGTCACTAGAACAGTTGTCTAGAAAGTTCAAAACCTATCTCTCTTCCATAGCTGGAGAGAAGCTTCCCCCAGCTTACTTGTAAAACATTATACAGGGGGAAAATGAGTTCTTGAGGAACTTCTTTGCCTGCTTCAATGAAGCGATAGTCAAGGTCGACCAACCAGGAATCGACCTACTTACATAGAATCTCTACAAAGATCTCCGACACGATGAATGTGCTGATCAAATAATTCTGAAATAGCCTCGCGATTTGGAGAATATCATGGTAATTGCTTGTAGGTTCATGAGGCTAGAAGAAGTGCAGTCAACTCGTCATGACGTTATTAGAAGAAATGATAGGCGCCAATCCGAGCGGCAGTCTAACCGTCCAGCTTGACCCTATCCATCTCGACCCCCTAAGGTCGAGCAAAAGTTGAAAAGAGAAATGCCCTCTGGTAGTGGAATGAAGAAGAGTTACACACCTCCAGTGTTCTCACTAGAGGAAATTTACAAAGTTATGGATTGAGGTATGATGAAAAAGCCCAAATAGCTGAAAGAGACGAAGAAGGCAAAGAACTCAGGCAAGCACTGTGCCTACCACATGCAATACGACCACTGGACGTCAGAGTGCATTGCCCTCAAAGAAGAAGTTGAAAGGCTGATTCAGGGTGATCAATCGCTAGACTTTGTAAAGACGTTGGGTGACAGGGTCACACAAGCTCTTGACAGGCGAGACTCCCCACCTCATAAGAGAGGGCGCAAGCCACTCCTCAAAAAGAAAGAAAAGGCCAACCCTCACAACTTACCTACTTTAGGAGACATTTATATGATTGCGGAGGGGGAGGGGGAGGGGAGAAGATGATGATTCCAAAACTTCTTCGAAAAGGTCTAGACGCAAGGTGGGTAGAGAGATGTATGGTCCCAGAGAAGTGATGCAGGTAGAGCCTGGCGAAGAATGGCTGGAGCAAGAGATCTCGTTTAGTGATAGGGAGTATGTGCCAGTGCTACCACAGGGCGGTACAACGCCGAGTTGTCCTCTAGTAGTCACTCTTGATGTAGCTAACCACGTTGTGCATAAGACCTTTGTCAATAATGGAAGCTCCAGCAACATTATCTTTTACTCTACTTTTCAGAAAATGAATATTCATTATAAGTTAAATTATGAACTGATAAAAACACCTTTGACAGATTTCGGGGAAGCTAAAGTGTATCCCAAGGGACAAGTCAAGCTCGTTACCTCTATGGGAAAACTGCCCAAACGCATAACTATGACAATCGAGTATTTGGTGGTCAAGGCACCTTCCACTTATAACATAATTTTAGGGCTCCCTACACTGATTAGTTTTAGGGCAGTTATCACGACTTACCAACAGATGATTAAGTTGCCAATATCGTTTTGGATAGGGGAACTAAGATGCAACATCCCAGAGTTTCAAGAATGCTATTCTATCTCCATGGAAAAGTTGCAACTCCCTAACAAAGTAATAGTTCCCCTCTTAACAGTAAATGGTTTTCTCGATCTAGAACTAGCTGACCCAAATGACCCAATAATGGAATCCTCCTCCAAAAAGATGAGCTCAACAATTGTCAATGAAAGTTGGATGATGGAAAAGTGTTCGCTTCTATAGAGCTTGAACAAATTCAGCTAGTTTTCGGAGAAGAGAGCAAAATGACTAACATCGAATCAAATCTGAAAGCTAATTAGCAATGTATGGTAATTCTATTTCTTCGCAACAATTTTGAAGTTTTTGCCTGGAAAGCCTCGAATTCTGTAGGAGTAGACCCAAAGGTGATTGAACATCATCTAAATGTCAACCCATCATTCCGAACAAAATTTGAGAATGCAAGGTGATGATAGAAATGAGGTTATCGAGCAAGAGGTTAACAAACTCCTAGATGCTGGATACATCACGCCGGCCAAATATGTTGACTGGCTATACAATGTTTTAGTGGCAAAAATAGGTGGAAAATAGAGAATGTGAAATGACTTCATTGATCTCAAAAAAGCATATCCCAAAGACCCTTATCCTCTGCTTTGGATAGATCAGTTGGTTGACTCCACATCAAGCTACGAGCTCATGAGTATGATATATGCGTTTCAGGAATATTATCAAATATTCATGGCTCCAGAGGATTAGAAGAAAACCGTCTTCATCGTTGCCAAGGGCATATATTGCTTTGAAGTCATGTCGTTTAGTTTGAAGAATGCCGGAGCCACCTACCAAAGATTGGTGAATAAAGTTTCTGAGGAAGAAATTGATAAAATAATGGACGTTTATATGGACGACATGAATGTGAAAAGTGAGAAAGCTGACTCCCATCTCGAGCATGTGGGTCAAACTTTTTATCTGTTGCGGAAATAAAAGATGAAATTGAACCCAAACAAGTGCTCATTTGAGGCTGAATGAGGCAAGTTTCTGGTTACATGGTCAGTCAACGTGGTATAGAGGTCAACCTAGAGAAAATCAAAGCTATCCAACTCATTCCTCGACCTCACTCCATCCGAGACGTCCAATGTCTTGTGGGTCGGATCATCTCACTTAACAGGTTCATTTCTCGATCCTCTAAAAAGAATCTTCTATTCTTTAAAATTCTGCATAATACTAAGCAGTTTTAATGGACTGATGAGTGTGATCAAGATTTCCAAAAGCTTCAAGAATATCTCGCTTCGCCTCCATTGTTAGCTAAACCCATAACTTGGGAGACCTTATATGTATACTTGGCAATATATGAAGAAGTGGTCAGCTTAGTGCTGGTTGCCCTAAGCGAAAGGAAGCACATGCTGGTATACCACAAAAGCAAAATTTTGCATGGAGCAGAAACCCAGTACTTGAAAATTAAAAAGTTTTCCTTGGCACTCGTCCACACAGCCAGAAAATTGAGGCCCTTTTTTCGGGTTCACTCGATTGTGGTATTGGCAAACAAGGCCCTGCGTTAAGTACTCGAAAAGCCAGATGCCTCGGGGAGGTTAGTGTAGTGGGCAGCCGAGCTAAGCCAATTTGATATCAGTTTCTAGCCTCGGACTGTCTACTAAACTTAGATTATTGCTAACTTTCTCATTGAGAAAGATGGTCCTGTGACAGCCCTGCCTAACTCAATGTTGTGGACTCTTTTTGTTGATGGCTCCTCAACCTCTCAAGGGAAGGGGGGAGGGGGTAAGAATGGGAATATCCCTTGTAATTACAGAAGGGGAAGAGCTTGATTTTACCATTTCCTTGGATTTCCTTCGAAGGCTAACAACATTTACAGATTCCTAATTGGTGGCAAGTCAGGTCGAAGGAACATATGAGGCGAGAGAGGATTCAATGATGAAGTATTTAGCCAAAGTCCAACCTTTGGTATCAGAATTTAAAAAGTTCAAATTGCAGCTAGTGCCAAGGGAAGAGAACACAAGAGCAGACACCCTTTTCAAATTTGCAAATGGATTAAGAGGTTCAAAGGACAAAACCATCACCTACCGCTCGACCCAAAGAAGGGTAATCAATGCGAAAGCTAATGAAGTATGTTCAATAGACCCAGTCGAACCTTGCTGGTTGGATGAAATAATACTCTTTCTCAGGGATGGCACGCTTTTAGCCAATCGAAATGAGGCCAGATTCCTCAAATATAAAGCTGCAAGTTACTCTCTCGATTTAGAAAGGGTATCAGCAAATGCAATAGTATCGAGCCACAGTGGCTAGAAGTTACAACAAAGGTGTTCAACCCCGTATGCTCCAAGTTGGCAACCTAGTCCTTAAGAAGGTCCAAGTAACAAAGCATGTGGGCAAGCTCTAACTTAATGGGGAGGGTCTGTACAGAATCGCAAAAGAGCTTGATGGGACCCCCATTCCCAGATCATGGAATGCCCATAACCTTAAGAAGTTTTATGTATAGATTGAGTCCAAATGTAAGTATATTATGTACTTTAGTCTATCTTCATCAATGGAAAGTGAATTTTCAATTCATCTGAATGTCTATCACTTAGCTTGACTCTTAGATAATTACCTAATGTGCTTAATGACATTCAATATTCTATCATACTTCAAAGTGGGAAGTTACAGACCCCTAACTGGCAGTTTAGAATGTTGAGTTCATGAACAAAGCATTAGAAAAAGTTTTTAATTTGGAAATTTCACTTGTGTTTGATTATTTGGTTTCACAAACTGATAATCGATTAAGTGAAGTAAATTTAAGTTCAGAAGTTCAAATCCTTCTCGAGTTGAAACTTGTAGTAAGTAAAGTCAAGGAAAATGCTAATATTTAGTTCAGGTCCAATGCTTAGAGCCCATCTCTACTTTCGAGCCACTACTTTATAAACAGCCAAACCGAATGAAAAAGGAAATTAAAGTTGAGGAATGGAGAAAATAGCTTCATTAATTAAAAAAAAAAGGGTCAAGCCCCTTGGAGATTACAAATTAAGGCTTTATTGGCTAAATTATAATAAATTGGAAATAATTAATTTAGCTTCAGAAGGTGGGGGAGTTAGCTTCAATGGTTACTAGCTCCACAGCAAGAGGTTCTTTCGAGATGTAGGTCGACCATTCAGTTGGAGAAAGAGTAGGATATATGGGAGGGTTGCCAGGGGTACATAATTCACCGGTCGAGGCTATGTTGCTTCAGGAAGTCCTGGAATAGTACTCTAGAAAGCCGATTGGTTATAATCTGCTTTGGGACTTTCCTTATATCACATATAATCTTTGAATAATATACGATTGATTATTATCATAGGCAAACACTTCTTTATGTGCAATACGTGTTTTGTGTGTTTCCATTATGTGCGCATGTATTAGAACTCCCCTAATCTATAAGTCTGTTAGGGACTTTGTCATTAGGTGAATGGCACATGAAACAAGCCCTAACTCAAAGCCGGATTAGAAACCACTCCAAGTCGATGAGTCCAACAAACTCAGGAGTGTTGATTAGGCTCAATTGAGTCTTGCTCATGGGATTACGTCCTTAAAAAGGATCATCCTATTTCATGGGGTGTAAAGTGCATAAGTTGATGCGTACGCAATAATACATAGGGGTGCTCGTTATTAGAATGGGTACACTGAGGTGTCCCGCGTGAGAAGATTCCTAAATGGGAAAGGAAGTTTCCACTTCAGGAAGAGGAAACTTCCAGATTAGGAAATATCTCACAGGTCAATGGCGTGGGTAAAGTAATCCTTTGACTTGAGATTCCATTGATGCTTTGTGGGCTAACTCTGTAGTCTTTGGTATAAGCTTTAAAGAATGTCTCACAAGACAACTGATTCAAGGCTTATGCTGAGGCTACACAAGTGGCACATGGAAGTATATGAGAATCAACAAAGGACCTACACTTGCTTTAATGCAAGAAGATCTTTTATTGCATAAGCCATTCATATGCCATCCTAAACCCTCGGCCGAGGTAGTGGATCAAGACATCAAGAAAAGGGTTTCTTGGATTGAGGCCAAATGGATATGAAATGAGCTTAGCTTTATGATTGAGATTAGTAGGGCTCTCATTATTCCCATGCCCTAGATCTTAATCGAGAGATGGGATAGTAGTAGGATCATACCTTACAGTTGTCATTGACTGAAAGGTTCTTTCGAATATATATTCATTGTTCGGGTAGGGGTCACACAACTGTTGCTAGACTATGGTCGTGTGATCTATGAACTAATTAATTAATAAAGTGTATTAATTAATTAAGGTCACTGCTAACTGAAAATGAACCTAGGGGGTCACACATAAATGCCAGGTTCAAAGGGTATTAAAGAAAATGTCAAATAGTTGATCGAAACGAGACCACACGTGTAAAGTACACGTGTGACACGTGAGCATGGATTGGGCGTGTAGTCCAATTGTAAAATTAGACCATGTGTTAATTAATTGGAGAATTAATTATAAAGCCCAAATATAATTAATTAGAGAATTAATTAAATCCCTAATATATAATTAATTGAGAGAATTAATTATATAACCCAAACAAATTAATTAGAGAATTAATTTTAGCCCGTTAGAATTAATTAGAGAATTAATTCTAAAGCCCTTCATGGAATTAATAAGAGAATTAATTCTAAGTATTTAATTATTTAGTTATTCTAATTTGGTTAGAATAAATAAATAAATATGAGATATCTTCTATTTATTATTCTAATAAATATTAATTCTAATGTGATCAGGATAAATATTAATTATATAAGATATTTAATAATTAAATATTCCAAATTTTATTTGGAGCTTTTTTCTAGAAGAATAATATCTTAGTTATATAAGAGGTTATTACTTGGAGAAGGAAATAGAATAAAAGTCAAACTAGGAATCTTGTTCCTACACAGACTTGGGATCTAAGAAATCCCATATAAATAACACAAGGGCTGGTGGAACGATTTGAACCCGAAATATTCTGAGTGAAAAAATCGATCCACACAAGATGGCGAAAACCGTTCGTGTATACGAAGAACGACCAGTTTTTTCACGAGGGTTTTTGGCGTGCAGATTTCTGTCTTCGCCAAACTGGGTTTCGAAGGGAGATTTAATTATGCTCTTTTTTATTCTCGTTTTGTTTCTTTCTTTACACATGTCAAAGGATGTAACACCCCAAACGGAAGGTGCCACATCCCCCGCACTCAAACCCGACCCGCATATGAAATGGAAAATCCATACACGTGCCAGATCACAGTGAACGGGGACTTACTCACTCACTATGTTAGGCGGGAATTAAACTTTCGAAACCAAATAATAAAGTACAAGGAGAAATGACAAGTGCGGAAGCAAAACATGTAATCAATTTCCAATATAAGCAATATAACGGGTTCAACTATCATAATTACCTAGTCCCGAAATTTCTAACACGATAAATCATAAACACAATCATACATACGGGTTCAATCTATCCTTAGAAGCCTGTCCTGAATCATGAACAAAAAATCATAATAATTCATACATTCATGTCCAATTAATCATTTTTATAATATGCAATGGAGTGACTCGGACTAGACCATAAGACTCGACCGACTCGGACTCCCGCCTAGCGCTCCAAACCTGCCAAAACTGAAAACAAAGCCGGGTTCAGTCTATAGGAGATTGGTGGGTATAAAACAGGGTTTAATATAATATTATTATGAGAATTAAAGCGCACACCCACATGCAAGTCATAATCCCGTACGAGGTTTTAAAACATTTCCCAAGTGGGTAAAAATCAAATAAAACACGCTAGGGATTACAACAATAATTTCATTCGTTCATTACAGTCATGCAGTCATTACGTGAGCCCGACGAGAGGGCGAATTCTCCAACCTTCACCTCGTGTGTACATTTATTCATTTATTCGTTCATTAGTGATCACAAAATCATTCATTCAGTCACAATCATTCATTCATTCAATCGTTTATTCATTCAATCATTCATGCATTCATTCATTCACTTACACCTTTTTCCTCCGGGCGGTGGACGAGTTAGCAAGACCCGACCACCTCATTCATTGACCAAAGGGGTTTCATGAGTTCCCCAAAGGCGCTCCACTTTCTTTCCTCGCTAATCTCCTAGCGAGTTCCGGACTCTGTGATTTTTGGTGGGACTAATGTACAGAGATCCCCGTCAGCCCGAGCTTCCCCGAATAGCCACGTACACTAGCCCCGGGCCCCCATTCATTGTGTTCACTGATCTCACCAAAATATTAGGTAGGGTTCATAAAAGAAAGGCTTTACGTTGAAATATTGACTCTTTGAAAGACTCGATATAGATATAGATATACTTTTAGCCGAAATCATGCATATTAGGGTATATCGGGTCATTTCTTAACTAATAGTAGAGAAACCCACCTGTTACACGTTACTGAACGATACTAAGAAGAAGAAAATACTTGAGGTGTTCTATGAACCCGACATCTCCGCCCTGGAGAAAACTGTACAAAGGATAATGTAACGTGCTCGTGAGACTTAAGACTCCAAATGAACCATATATGACGCATGACAATGCATTAATGTGATGTGACATGCATAAAAAGTAACAACATGCTATGAAGATGTTCATGTACGCAATTAATGCCTTAGAAACACATAAACGAGCAATTCATTCAAGTACTTTCAAGAAATGAAGGTATCATAATCATTCGTTTCATATATTTTCATGAATCATATCAAATCGAGCCATAATCTTCAAACCATAATCATAATACACATATCAACATGTTTACAATACATACAGTAAATATAGAAGCAAGAGGATTTACTTAAGACCTCGAAAGAATGTAAGAAAGCACTTAAACCACGTTATAGCATATTAGTTCGTTACCCAAAAAATCATATCGAAACACTCCACAGCTTTAATACAACAATTACAACACATAATACAACATATTACAACATGTCATGAGCATTCCATAGTTTAAAATACATAAGAGAGGCAAAGGATACAAGAAAGCTTCAAACGTGTCATTCAAACATTCATGCATTAAAATCACGTTTACATTTATCAAATGAAACCATAAAATTAAAATAAATAATCACACATATCATATATTATCAATTAATCATGTATACATTCATTAAAACCACATACGGAGTTCGAGGAAGTGGAAGGAAAGCAAGAGAACGGATTTGAGCAAGTTTTAGTGAGAGCTGACAGTTTCCGGGAATGCGTAAGCTGTAAAGAATTGAACATATCTTGAGTTCTAGAAGTTGGAATTGGGTTTTGTAGTGTTCGGGGCGGGCGAAGGGGATCGAGCGGGGTCCATCTCTGGGGCTCGTTTTCGTGTTTCGTTTTTGATCCAATTCCAATTTTATTTTATTTTGGATATAAAATTTGTTTTACTAAAATTAATATTATTTTTAAAATAATTTTAAAATTGGAATTTTGATAAATTAAAACGGATTTAATTTATGGGAAAAATTGACACTTGTTATTTTTGAAAAAATGGAGACATATAAAATTATTAATTTTCAGAAAATAATTGAAATTTTATTGATTTAATGATTCTTGGATTGTTTGAAAAGGCTCATGAACAAGAATTGCATCTAGGTCGTGTTTTAAGTTATTAGAACTTAAAGCGGGAATTTTAATTTATGGGTTAATTTAAATTCTTGCTATTTATGCATGTTCGGTGATCATGGGTTTAGTCTTGTGATGTTTTAATTTATGCACATGGATGGTTTAAATTGTTGGAAAACACGAAAGAGTTGAGCAACGAAAGTTTAAAATTTTCCAAAACTTTAATCGTTGTCTTGCAATTTTCGTACTGTAACGTTGGGTGCAACAAGAAACTCACTTTAATTGAAGCTTTCTTGTGATGTTGTTACAGCCTAACAAACACCCTTCAAGCAGAAAGTCCCTCGAACGGCCTTCGATTTAGACTCCAAAGTAGAAGCCCTCCAAAGCGTATCCACACCAGACCTAGAACACGATCAAGCGAGTTTGAATGATAGTTCTAAGGCTTGTGTTAAGGCTAGGATAATTTTTGCCTTGAAAACTTTTCTTTTGGTTTTTCTCAAAAACTTAACACTTTGTGAGTGTTGGTCTAAAGAATAAGAGAAGCACCCACCCTTATATAAATACTAGGGGGTACGAAATTCCCTAGGGTTCTCCTAACCCTAGTGGGCTTCTTTTCTTGCTCACTAATTAACTCATTTAATTATTTAATTTAATTGGAATAATAAGTTCCTAACTTATTCTCCAAGTCTAGCAAGAGAAGACTTCTCTCTCCTATAATAAGAAGTTAGACTTTTCAACTTTCCTAAAGTTAAAAGTCAATATTCAATAAATAATTTAATTCCCAATTAATTATTTATTGGGTTAAGTTTATTTGAGAATAGTCTTAACAATTAATTCAAAATTAATTAAAAGACTAAAATTAATCTAGAAAAGAATTATCGTGTGAAATAAATCACACGAAATAGGACACGCGTGAAGCCACGTGTACGTGACACGTGGCAACCACGTTGGCCGCGTGACACGTGGTAACCACGTGTACATGACACGTGGTATCAGCCTTGTTCTATGCCCATTTCGATCAACTATTTTGATCCTTCGTTAATCATATAACATCCTACCATAACCCTCGTGTTCTGGAATTTGTGTGTGACCCTTTAGGTTCATTATTCGATTAGCAGTGACAACAATTAATTAATTCCCTAATTAATTAATCAATTCACAGATCACACTACCGTAATCTAGCAATGGGTATGTGACCCCTAGCCGAATAACGAAATGAATCGAAGAACCTTTCAATCAATGACAATCAGTGAAATACGATCCTCCTACAACTCCATCTCTCAATCAAGAACTAAGGCATGGGAATATTCTCAGAGCCCAAATATTCTTGATCTTTAAAGTTAAGTTCGTTTCATATCCATTTCGACCTCAATCCTAGAAAACCCCATTTTCTAGATGTCTTGATCTTTATCCACCTTGGCCCACGGTTTAATATTTAATGGAGTACGAACAACTCAATCAGTAAGAGATCATTCTTGTTCTTAACAAGTGTATGTCCTTTATCGATTCTACTAATTCTACATATACCACTTGTGTAATCCCAACATAGGCCGTGGTTCAGGTGTCTATATGGTGACACCCTTTTGAGCCTATATTAAAGATTACAGAGTTCGCTCATATGAGACATTACAGAATCTCAAGTCTAAGGATTAATGAATCACGTCATTGACCTGTGAGATATTTCCTAATCTGGAAGTTTCAGGAAACTTCCTTTCCCATTTAGGAATGTTCTCGCGTGGGACATCTCAGTGATGAAGTTCTTGTAACAATCACCTTTATGTATTATGAATACATCAACGCATGCACTTATCACTCCATGAAACTGAGTGAACCTTCAAAAGGATATAATCACATAAGCAAGTCTCAGCAGAGTCAAGGTCGACACTCCCACTGTCTGTCGGACTCATTGACTTGGAGAAGTTTCTAATCCTAGCCTATGGAGTTAAGAACTTGTTTCATGTGTCGTTCCCATAACGACAAAGTTCTTAACGGCCTCATTGGATTAGGGAATTTCAATACATGCAAAACACAGTCAACCCAAATAGACATAAATAAGCACATAAAGAAGTGATTGCCTATGAACAAAATCATCTTGTTTATTATTCAAAGATTGTTCGTGATTTTACAAGGAAATAGTAAAGCAAACATCTGCTTTAAGGGCACTATTCCTAACAATCTCCCACTTGCTCGTCAAAGCCACTCAGGTGCTAATCTAAGACCCATCTTCTGAAGATGTCCTTCGAAAGCCTGTTGACTAAGGGCTTTAGTAAGTGGATCTGCCATGTTCTCTTGCAATGTGACCCTTTCAATTTGCACATCTCCTCTCTTGATGATACCACGGATTAAGTGATACTTCCTCAAAATGTGCTTGGTCCTTTTGTGAGATTTTGATTGTCTTGCTTGAGTAACAGCGCCGGTGTTATCGCAAAACACTGTAATGGGGTCTTTAATGCTAGGAACTACACGCAGCTCGTGGATGAAGTTTCTTACCCAAACACCTTCCTTAGCTGGGTCGTTTACAACTAAGTATTCGGCCTCAGTGGTCGAATCTGCAGTGGTCGCTTGCTTGGAACTTTTCCAACTCACTGCTCCGCCATTCAGGCAAAATATGTATCCTGACATGGATTTAAAGTCATCCATGTCTGATGCAAAGCTTGCATCACAGTATCCTTTAATGACAAGATCGTGCTGGCCTCCTTAAAACAAGAACAAATCCTTAGTTCTTCTCAAGTACTTAAGGATGTTCTTTACAGCAGTCCAGTGACCTTCACCAGGGTCAGATTGGAATCGGCTAATCACGCTAAGTGCATAAGCCACATCCGGTCGAGTATATAGCATTGCAAACATTATGCTTCCTGTGGCTGATGCAGAAGGAATTCTGGACATCCTGGACTTTTCAAGTTTAGTCTTAGGCCACAGCTTCTTCGAAAGAACTGTTCCCGGGCCCATTGGAAGTTTTCCACGTTTGGAATCTTCCATACTAAACCTCTTTAGTATTTTGTTTATGTAAACCGACTGTGATAATCCTAATAATCTCCTAGATCTATCCCGAGAATGTAGGATGCATCACCATGATCTTTTATCTCAAATTGGTTCGATAACCAAGACTTTGTTACTTTCATATCATCCTTCGCATTCCCAATGAGAAGGATATCATCTACATAAAGTATCAGAAATTGAACCGAGGTTTCTAATTCTTTCTTGTACACGCAGGACTCATTCGGATTTTGAATAAAGCTAAACGATTTGACTGCTTCATCAAATCGAATGTTCTAATTCCTAGAAGCTTGTTTCAATCCGTAGATTGATCTTTGGAGCTTACACACCTTTTGTTCGCTCCCACTCAATGTGAAACACATGGGTTGCTCCATGTAGATGTCTTTTTCAATGTCGCTATTGAGAAAGGTTGTTTTCACATCCATTTGCCATATCTCATAGTCATAATATGCTGCAATGGCAAGCAAGATCCTAATATATTTTTGCATCGCAATCGGGGAGTAGGTTTCATCCAAGTCTACACCTGGCACTTCCATCTACTCCAAGCTTGTGCTTATATATCCATTTACACCCTATGGGCCTGATCCCATTAGGTGGATCAACCAAGGTCCAAACTTGGTTAGAGTACATGAGATCCATTTTGGATTTCATTGCTTCTTTCCACTGTTCAAAGTCCGAATCTAACAGTGCCTCCTCATAAGATAATGGATCATTATCCATTTGACATGTTTGGTGGAGAAAGCCATACCATCTCTCTGGTTGTCTAGGAATGCGTTCAGAACGTCTTATTTGAGGAGGATTTTCGCGTGTATCACTCTCTGCGATTGACTGAGGGATGTTGTTCTCCGAACTTGGCGTGGGACCTTGGTCTCGAACCTCTTCGAGTTCTGCGATCTTGCCTTTCTTTTCTTCAAGGAACGAGTCGTCTAGAAAAGTAGCATTTCTTGTTACAAAGACCTTTTGTTCAAGAGGATCGTAGAAATAATATCCTATTGACTTTTTAGGATATCCTATGAAGTTGCATAAGCTTGATCTAGCTTCAAGCTTATCTCCCACTGTCCTCTTCACGTAAGCAGGACAACCCCAAATTCTTAAGTAAGAATAGTTAGGGATTTTGCCAAACCACATCTCAAATGGGGTTTTGGGTACAGATTTGGAGGAACAAGATTCAGAATCTTAACTGCTGATTCTAGGCATAACCCCAAAATGAAGGTGGCAATTCAGTGAAACTCATCATAGAACGAACCATATCAAGTAGGATCCTGTTCCTTCTCTCCGAAACTCCATTTAACTGAGGAGTTCCCGGAGGATTCCACTGAGAGATAATTCCATTATCTCTGAGATGACTAAGGAATTCGTCACTTAGATACTCGTCATCTCGATTAGATCGAAGTGTCTTAATCTTGTGACCAGTTTGGTTCTCAACCTCCTTTAGAAATTCCAAGAATTTCTCAAAGGCTGTGGATTTATACTTCATTAAGTACATATAACCAAAACGACCGAAGTTGTCTATGAAGGTTAAGAAATACTGATGGTTGTTTCTCGTACTTACACTAAGTGGTCCACAAACATCAGTATGGATTAAATCCAATACTCTAGTGGCACGTTCCACTTTACCATTAAAGGGAGTTTTGGTCATCTTTCCTTTAAGACATGATTCACAATGACTGAAGTCGTCTATGAAGGTTATTTAGACCTTGTCTATTGCATCTTGTACGACCTTAGAGGGTTTTTCCTTCTTCTCCCCTCTTTCACCCCTTCTTGTTTGGTCCAATTCCATTCTTCCAAATCAAAGAACAACGGAGACCTACACTTTCGTCCGTAGAGAGCTTCATAAGGTGCCATCTCTATCGAGGCTTGATAACTATTATTATAAGCAAACTCGATTAATGGCAACTGCTCATTCCACGAGCTTTGAAAATCCAAAGCACACGCTCTCAACATATCCTCCAAATACTTAATTAACCTCTAGGACTGCCCGTCTGTCTTAAGCTGTCCTAAACTGAAGTCTCGTTCCCAAACATTTCTGTAGCTCTTGCCAAAACCTTGAAGTAAACCTTAGATCCTGATCCCACACAATACTAACCGGTACTCCATGAAGTCGGACAATTTCATCATTGTACCTCTTGGCTAGTTTACTCACCTTGTCGGACATCCTAATGGTAAGAAAATGAGCAGACTTTGTCAAACGGTCCATAATCACCCAAATTCCATCAAGTCCACCCTTCACTCTTGGTAAACCCAAAATGAAATCCATCGCAATCTGTTGCCACTTCCACTCTGGGATCGGTAATGGTTGAAGTAGCCCCGATGGCTTTTGATGTTCTGCTTTCACTACTTGACAAGTCATACAATGCGTAACAAAGTTGATCACATCCCATTTTAAACCAATCCACCAATAGTACTGTTTCAAATCCTTGTACATTTTATTCCCTCCGGGATGTATTGAATACCCTGACCAATGGGCTTCTTCAAGAATGATCCGTTTCAACTCTTCCGGCACAACAACTCTATTCTTGAATCTTAGAAGTCCCCGTATTATCAAACCTAAACGGACATTCTGGATCAGCTCGAGCTTTCTCTGCTAATTTCTGAACCTCGGGATCAATTTTCTGAGCCTCAAACAATCTCTGTTGAAGATCCGGTTGGACCGTAACATTCCTAATACTATCCCTTAACTTGAATGATTCATCCTCATCTCTAACTTCCACTTTCACGTTGGACACGCTAGCCTTCCTACTAAGCGCATCCGCGACCACGTTATCTTTGTCGGGATGGTACCGGATTGTACACTCATAATCCGCCAGAATTTCCATCCAACGCCTTTGTCTCCTGTTCAAATCCTTTTGAGAGAATAAATACTGGAGACTCTTGTGGTCGAAAAAGATCTCGAAGGAATTTCCATAGAGGTAATATCTCTACTTACACAAAGCAAAGATCACCGCTGCTAATTCGAGATCATGAGTGGGGTAATTTTGTTCATGCTCCTTCAGTTTCCTTGAGGCGTAGGCAATAACTTTTCCATTCTGCCTCAAAACACATCCCAAACCCTCCTTTGAGGCATCCGTGTAAACTGTATATTCTTCTATACCTTCGGGAAGTGCTAACACGGGTGCAGTTGTCAACTTCTCTTTTAAGTGCTGGAAGCTCGCCTCATATGCCTCATCCCACTCAAATTTAACCTCTTTTTTAGTCAATCGGGTTAAAGGAGTAGCTATCTTTGAAAAGTCCTGTACGAATCTCCGATAATAGCCAGCTAGACCCAAGAAACTTCTTATCTCTGAGGCATTCTTTGGACTTTTCCACTGAGTAAGTGTCTCAATCTTCGAAGGATCTACTTCTAGACCTTTACTCGAGATAATGTGGCCTAAAAAGCTACCCAGTCAATCCAAAACTCACATTTGCTAAACTTAGCATATAACTGTTGTTCTCTTAAAGTGTCCAACACAATTTTGAGATGTCGAGCATGATCTTCCGGAGTCCTCGAATAAACAAGAATATCATCGATGAAGATTACCACAAACTTGTCAAGATAGGGACGAAAAATCAGATGCATTATATGCATGAATGCATCTGGGCCATTAGTTAATCCAAACGGCATCACTACGAACTCATAATGTCCGTACTGGGTGTTGAATCCCGTCTTCGGAATGTCGTCTTCTCGGATTTTCAATTGATAGTATCCTTGTCTCAAATCCAACTTTGAATATACCTCCGAACCTTGCAACATATCAAATAAATCCTCAATGTGGGGTAACAGATACTTATTCTTCACCGTCATCCGATTTAGTTCCTGATAATCTATACACATCCTCAAAGTCCCATCCTTCTTCTTGACAAAGAGAACTGGTGTACCCCAAGGTAAAGAACTTAACCGAATATACGCAATCTTAATCAACTCTTCAAGTTGAACCTTTAGTTCCTTCAATTCAGCCGGTGTCATTCGGTATGGAGACTTAGAATACGGTTCTGCTCCCAGATGTAGGTCTATCAAAAATTCAATCTCTCGATCCGGCGATAAAGAACCCAAACTTTCCGAAAACATGTCAGGGAATTCCTTCACAACAGCGGTATCTTCAAACTTAGCTTGATCTTTCGGCTTATTAAGAAGGTAGGCAATGAATCTCGTAGCTCCTTCTCTCATCAACTTATGGGCTTCCATGAAAGACAAGAGAGATACCGATTTCGATCCACGACCAACCACCAACTCTTCACCCAAAATAACCTTCTTGGCAAAACAATCAACCTTGTCCCGATACCGAAATAACCAATCCATACCCAATATAACCCCATACTTCTTCATAGGCATAACAATGAAATCAGTAGGATAATCCTTTCCTTCCAACAATACTGAACAATCCAGAACCATCTGATCTGTCTGTAGACTTTCCCCGAGTGGGAAACTAACCAGGTAACAAGAAGATAAAGAAATAACAGGCAGGCACATAGAAGTAGCAAGATCACAAGAAATAAAGGAATGCATGGCACCCGGGTCAAAAAGTACCTGAATGCTCATGTCATGAATGCATAGGGTACCTTCCACCACGGCTGTTGGATCGATCTCTGCATCCTGCTCCTCGCCCTTAAGGGCATAGGTACGGGCTTGGATCATGGGCCTTGGGACTCCTCTTTGAAATCCTGGAGTCTTTTCAGGACAAGCGTCCGCCATATGATCTTCTTTCCCACAAATAAGGCATAATCCCAACCTTCTTCGACATTGATAGTAGTTGTGGGTTGGTCCTCCACTATGTGTACACGGCGATTTAGCCAATCGAGCCGCACTTGGAGTTTGTTGAGCCAAAGGTGCCGTAGGTGGAGCCTGTGGAGCTTGTGGGGCGGTGCAGTGTTACGGGGCTTCTTGAAAGGACCCTTAGGTCGAGCAGCTTGAATCGTGGGCCTCTTTCCCGAACTTGATCCGAAACCTTATCCCATTGGTGCCCTGAAGACCGGATCTTTCTTCCTTTATTCCTCCTCCTGCACTGTAGCACCCCGGAGCGAAGGGCACCACATCCCCAGCACCATAGCCCGACACGTGTAACAAAATGGAACATCCGCACACGCACCAAGCTAAAGCGAACGGAAGACAAGCAAAAACTCTCACCTAAGCTAGGCGGTCTAGACCCTAATACAGAGTACACAACAAAATAAAACATACGCGGAAGCAACAGGATCAACAAATACTATCGTCATACATGCTCAAGAGAATAAAAGATATACATGCGATGCCACTCCAGGGCCAAATAAAAGCTTACGAGTTCCAAATTCGAGTCATGGACATAATCTTATACATATCTCCAAAATACTAAAGCGAGAGATAAAGATGCAGTATGCAAAAGACTCGAACAACTCGACTCGAACGACCCAAAAGAAAACCGCTGCCTAGCTCAGACCGAACCCTGCACCTGCAACTCAAAAGTTTCGTGCTGTAACGTTGGGAATAACAAGAAACTCACTTTAATTGAAGCTTTCTTGTGATGTTGTTACCACCTAACAATCACCCTTCAAGAGGAAAGTCCCTCGAACTGGACATCTCAGTGATGAAGTTCTTGTAACAATCACCCCTATGTATTATGAACGCATCAACGTATGCATTTATCACTCCATGAAACTGAGTGATCCTTCAAAAGGACATAATCACATAAGCAAGTCTCAACAGAGTCAAGATCGACACTCCCACTGTCTGTCGGACTCATCGACTTGGAGAAGTTTCTAATCCTCGCCTATGGAGTTAAAAACTTATTTCATGTGCCGTTCCCATAACGACAAAGTTCTTAACGGCCTCATTGGATTAGGGGAGTTCAATACATGCAAAACACAGTCAAACCAAATAGGCATAAAAAAGCACATTAAGAAGTGATTGCCTATAAACAAAATCATCTCGTTTATTATTCGAAGATTGTGTGTGATTTTACAAGGAAATAGTAAAGCAAACATTTGCTTTAAGGGCACTATTCCTAACAATTGACTGAAAGGTTCGTCGATTTATTTCGTTATTCGGCTAGGGGTCACACACCCATTGCTAGATTACGGTAGTGTGATTTGTGAAGTGATTAATTAATTAGTGAATTAATTAATTATTGTTACTGCTAATCGAATAATTAACCTAAAGGGTCACACGCAAATGCCAGGGCACGAGGGCTATGGTAGGATGTTAATATGATTAACGAAGGATCAAAACGGTTGATCGAAATGGCCATTGGACGTGGCTTGTGCCACGTGTCAAGTACGCAGCAGCCATATGTCACGTACACATGGCTCACACGTGTCCCATAACGTGTAATTTTATTACACATGAATTCTTTTCTAGAATTAATTAATTAAATTGTAATTAATTAATTTAAGTCTTTTAATTAATTTTGAATTAATTATTGAGATTTTATTTCTTAAGCTTAACCCAATAAATAATTAATTGAGAATTAAATTATTTATTGAATCTTGACTTTTAGCTTTAAGAAAGTTGAAAAATCCAACTTCCTATTGTAGGAGAGAGAAATTTGATTCTTGCAAGACTTGGAGAACAAGTTGGGAACTTATTTTCTCTAGTTAAATTAATAATTAAATTAGTTAATTAGTGAGCAAGAAAACAATCCTATTGGTTCTTGGAGACCCTAGGGGTTCGAACAATGTAGTATAAATAAAGGGGTTGGGGCTTCTCTTATTTTTTAGACCAACACTCACAAAGTGTTAAGTTTTTGAGAAAAATAAAAGAAAAGTTTTCAAAGCAAAATCCTAGCCTTAAACACAAGCCATAAAACTAGCATTCTCACTAGCTTGATCGTGTTCTAGGACTGGTGTGGATATGCTTTGGAGGGTCGCTGCTTTGGGATCTATCGAGAACCGTTCAAGGGACATTCCGCTTGAATGGTGTTCAGTAGGTGGTACTAACATCACTAGAAAGCTTCGACCTATGTAAGTTTCTAAACACCCTGTGATACGATACGAGAATTGCAAGTCCATGATCAATCTTTTGGAAAAATTTTAAATTTTCGCTATGTTTCTGTACTCATTCTCCAACAAGTGGTATCAGAGCCACCTTTCAACGCTCGTATTGTATCGTTACAGCTTTACGAATTTTGATGAAAATTCTTGAATTTGAGTATATGTTGTGTATTCATGGTTTTGGTTTGAAATACGAAATTGTCGGATCAAAACTGTTTCTTGAAAATTTTGCGAAAATTGTTTCCTGTTTAATTTGGTTTTAAAGTTGTTTAGATTCAGAATGATTTGAACTGTTTTAATTCAGATTGGAATTGATGAATTTATCGAAATTACGAAACGAATACGGAACGGGCTCACCCGCACGCCATCGCGTGCGTGATCGCGCGCACGTGGCGTGGTTGTTCCGCCAGCGGCCGAGAGGGCCTGCTCGTAGGTGCATGGCCCAGCGCGCATTCTCGCGCGCGGCTTGCGGGCCTCTCCAGCCGTGTCCCGACACTACTGTGTGGGCAGTGTGCGCGAGGCTGCTGCTCGCACGCTTCAAGCGCGCGGGTCGGCGGCTCTTGCGGGCCTCTCGCAGCCGTCCTGGGACGCCTGTTTTCGTTTTGTTTTTTTTTTCAATTTCGAAAATCCTGAATTACGAAAAATTTATTTTATTTTAAAATTTATTTAAAATAATTATAAAATTTGGGATTTTATGAATTAAAGTCAAGTTCTAATTTTTCAAAAAAATTACGAAAATCACTTTGAATGATTTATTTGACAAAAATTTAATTTTGAATTAATTGTTATTTTGTCATAATCCGGTGAATTCGATTTTGAATAAATTCGTGAATAATGAACTATATTCAAATTACTTAAGTTAATTGTAACTTGGAGTCAAGGGAATTTTAAATTTAATTGGTAAATTTAAATTCAAGTGGAATCTTTCTAGTTTAGGTGATGATGGGTTAGTCTTATGTATGTTTTAAATTCTACACATGGATGATTTCAATTGGGGTCGGAGCCCCATAGTTGCGCGTTTTCAATTGGGGTTGGAGCCCTACTTATGTGCGTACTGTTATGTGTTTATTATGTGGATTTCCTTATTATTGTTTTTGGGCTGGGGTATGCCCCGTGTACTTGTCTGTGGCCAATTAGAAGATTGAGCCATATTACTTTATGTAAAGAGAGTAGAACTTAGGAAGTGAGGTTTTTATTTTCATTTTGGAGACAAGCACCCATGGAATACGAAGGATCCACAAGGAGCACTTGAAGAACAGTGGCCATAAGAAGACCCCTTAAAATGTTTAGGAGGGTTTCTATTAATGTAATAGATAGGGCTGTTTTTCCCATTGAATTATGTACCCCTATGTGATATGAACTGTCTTATGTGGCATGAATGTTAGAACTAGTGATTTTGGAGTGGCTCCTGAAATCAAATATAAGATAGGATACCCATGATCGTCTCATAATTAGTATCATGCTAGGACATGTTATCTTTTAATTGCTTCTGTGATGCACTTTACGTGAAATTGCATTATACAAGACAATTAAAATTTGGATAACATTATATGTTGGTGAGGTCATTCGAAAATCCCTCTTAAATATTGAGCAAAATTCGAATAAATAGGTATTTTATCATGGTAATAAAATTCCTAGCATTCTATCAATAGGATTTAGGACTTAATAAGTGAACATAATTGTTGTCTCACGAGTCGTGGGGTAATTAATGGATCTTATTAACTCTTAGTTTCCTGATTAATTATTTTAAATAATTAATATTTCTTAACCATTTTAGAATGGACGATGTCTCACGAGTCGTGGGTCGTTCCGGACTAAGTTTGGTTGAGATCTTATGATTGATGGGTCTAGCTCAACACTGAAGTAGATATGGATGTCTCACGAGTCGTGGGCCCATAGTTGAAAGATCGGTGATGCAAAAACATTACTAGGAATTCAATGAGAGATCGAATTGGTAAATAGTACCTACCTAAGATTCTTAGGTCTTTGGATGTCTCACGAGTCGTGGGTCCAAAACTAAGATTGCTTGGGATCCTAGTACCCACTGAGAAAATAAGTTTCTTCTAAAGTCGTTGGGATTTCTAGACTTTCTAAAAACAGTGGGAGAACATATTTCTAAAGACCTTGATAATATGTATAATCGTTATTATTCAGCATGCTCAAAGTTTCTCTGTTTTTCCATTTAGGTTGTAGTTCTGTGATTCTTTACAAACTGAAATGGCAACCAAAAACCCTTTGGTATCCATCATCGAATCAAACAAGTTGACGGGGCCCAATTACTCTGATTGGCTTCCGAATCTAAAGATAGTTTTAGATTATGAGAAGAGAAGATATGTTCTCTTCGAGGACGAGCCTACCCCTGAGGATGAGGCTCCGACTCGGCTTGAAAGAGAGGCGATTGAGAAATGGTCTGAAGATAATCTTCAAGCCCGCTGCCTCATGTTGGCCAACATGACTCCGAACATGCAAAGGCAACACGAGTCTACAGAATATGCTTAGGAGATTTATGACCATCTTGAGCAATTGTACCACCCCAAAGAGCATGTTCTAAGGTACAACACCTCTAAGGAGCTCTTTCATCTCAGAATGAAAGAAGGTACAAGTGTCCACAAAATATGGTCTTAAGTTTCTTTCTTTGAACTAGAAACTTACCTCCATGGAGATGGCTCTAAGCGTGGATCTCGCCGTGGACCTATTGTTTGCGTCGCTTCCACCATCATTCAATCCTTTCGTGCTGAACTTCAACATAAATCATGCTTATGCTACTGTCGCTGAGCTGATTAGTCAACTTGTAACTGCTGAAGTCACGATAAAGAAGTATAACAAAGTAATGATGGTCACTTCCTCTTCTAGGCCTTCTAAAGGCAAAGGAAAGAAGGTTCCCAAGAAGAAGGGATCTCTTAAACCCGATGGAGGGTTAAAAAGAGAAAGGCCAAGAAGAAAAGGGATCAGAGAGAGGACGTTTGCCACCATTGTAGTAAGAAATGACATTGGAAGAGGAACTGCCAAGAGTACAAGGATACTCTAAAGAAAGGTATGTTTATTGTTGAAATAAATCTATCTATTGATTCTAATTCTTGGGTACTTGATACCGGCTATGGAGCTCATATCTGTAATGATGTATAGATGCTTAATGAGGTTCGACAGCTCGAAGAAGAAGAATGCGTCTTGAAGGTTGGGAATGGATCAAGTGTTCAAGCTCAAGACATCGGGACTTGCAGATTAGATTTAGGTGTCTTTACTTTAGTTTTGAATAAAGTCCTTTATGTACCTTCTATTATTCGTAATATAATTTCCATTCCAATATTAGATTGTGAAGGATATGAGACTTTCTCCAGAAATGGAAAATTTTATCTTAAGAAGAATAAAGCTTTCGTTTTACTTGGTACATTATCTAATGGACTTTATGCAACTAAAGACACCAATATTTTGAATATACAACAATTAAACAAACGCAAAAGAGATGACAAGATCTTGGCTTCTTTGTGGCACGCACGTTTAGGACATATTTCTAAAGATAGGATTGCTAAGTTGACCAATTTAGGATCATTCAATGATAATGAACTTAAAGAGTTAACTCATTGTGAATCATGTCTTAAAGGAAAAATGGCCAAAAATCCCTTTAATGGTAAAGTGGAACGTGCCACTAAAGTATTGGATTTAATCTATACTGATGTTTGTGGACCACTTAGTGTAAGTACGAGATACAATCATTGGTATTTCATAACCTTCGTAGATGACTATAGTCGTTTTGGTTATATGTACTTAATGAAGTATAAATCCGAAGCCTTTGAGAAATTCTTGGAATTTCAGAAGGAGGTTGAGAACTAAACTGGTCACAAGATTAAGTCACTTTGATCTGATCGAGGTGGCAAGTATCTAAGTGATGAATTCCTTAGTCATCTCAGAGATAATGGAATCATCTCTCAGTGGACTCCTCCGGGAACTCCTCAATGAAATCGAGTTTCGGAAAGAAGGAATAGAACCCTACTTGATATGGTTCGTTCCATGATGAGTTTCACTAAATTGCCACCATTATTCTGGGGCTATGCCCTAGAATCAGCAGTTAAGATTCTGAATCTTGTTCCCTCCAAATCTGTACCCAAAACCCGATATGAAATGTGGTTTGGTAAAATCCCTAACTATTCTTACTTAAGAATTTAGGGTTGTCCTGCTTACGTGAAGAGGACAGTGGGAGATAAGCTTGAAGCTAGATCAAGCTTATGTAACTTCGTAGGATATCCTAAACCGTCAATAGGATATTATTTCTACGATACTCTTGAACAAAAGGTTTTTGTGTCAAGAAACGTCACTTTTTTTGAGGACTCGTTCCTTTAAGAAAAGAAAGGCAAGATCGCAGAACTCGAAGAGGGTCGAGACCAAGGTCCCACGCCTAGTTTGGAGAATAACGTCCCTATCCCTACCCAAGAGAGTGAAACACGTGAAAATCCTCCTCAAATAAGACGTTCTGAATGCATTCCTAGACAACCAGAGAGATGGTATGGTTTTTTCCACCAAACATCTCAAATGGATAATGATCCATTAACTTATCAGGAGGCACTGTTAGATTCGGACTTTGAACAGTGGAAAGAAGCAATGAAATCCGAAATGGATTCCATGTACTCTAACCAAGTTTGGACCTTGGTTGATCCACCTGATGAGATCAGGCCCATAGGGTGCAAATAGATATATAAGCGCAAGCTTGGATTAGATGGAAGCGTGGCAACCTTTAAAGTAAGATTAGTTGCTAAGGGTTTCACTCAAAGACCAGGTGTACACTTTCATGAAACCTTCTCCCCGGTTGCAATGCAAAAGTCCATTCGGATCTTGCTTGCCATTGCTTCATATTATGACTATGAGATATGGCAAATGGTTGTGAAAACTGCCTTTCTCAATGGAGACATTGACAAAGACATTTACATGGACCAACCCATGGGTTTCACATTTTGTGGGAGCGAACAAAAGGTTTGGAAGCTCCAACTTTCAATCTACGGATTGAAACAAGCTTCTAG
The DNA here is from genome assembly GCA_037501455.1 of Lantana camara. Lineage (NCBI taxonomy): Eukaryota > Viridiplantae > Streptophyta > Magnoliopsida > Lamiales > Verbenaceae > Lantana > Lantana camara. The sequence continues at coordinate 17,537,798 of CM074855.1, read as the reverse complement.
GAATTGGAACATTCGATTGATGAAGCAGTCAAATCGTTTGGCTTTATTCAAAATCCGAATGAGTCCTACGTGTACAAGAAAGAATTGGAAACCTCGGTTCAATTTCTGATACTTTATGTAGATGACATCCTCCTCATTGGGAATGCGAAGGATGACATGAAAGTAACAAAGTCTTGGTTATCGAACCAATTTGAGATGAAGGATCTTGGTGATGCATCCTACATTCTGGGTATAAAGATCTATTGGGATAGATATAAGAGATTGTTAGGATTATCACAGTTGGTTTACATAAACAAAGTACTAAAGAGATTTAGTATGGAAGAATCTAAACGTGGAAAACTTCCAATGGGCCCGGGAACAGTTCTTTCGAAGAAGCTGTGTCCCAAGACTGAACTTGAAAAGTCCAAGATGTCCAGAATTCCTTATGCATCAGCTATAGGAAGGATAATGTATACGATGCTATGTACTCGACCGGATGTGGCTTATGCAATTAGTGTGACTAGCCGATTCCAATCTGACCCTGGTGAAGGTTACTAGACTACTGTAAAGACCATCCTTAAGTACTTACGAAGAACTAAGGATTTATTCCAAGTTTAAGGAGGCCAGCAAGATCTTGTCATTAGAGGATACTGTGATGCAAGCTTTGCATCAGACATGGATGACTTTAAATCTATGTCAGGATACATATTCTGCCTGAACGGCGGAGCAGTGAGTTGGAAAAGTTTCAAGCAAGCGACCACTACAGATTCGACCACTGAGGCCGAATACTTAGCTGCAAATGATGCAGCTAAGAAACGTGTTTGGGTAAGAAACTTCATCCACGAGCTGGGTGTAGTTCCTAGCATTAAAGACCCTGTTACAGTGTTTTGTGACAACACCGGGCGGTTACTCAAGCAAGAGAACCAAGATCTCACCATAAGGACTAAGCACATTTTGAGGAAGTATCACTTAATCCGTGATATCATCAAGAGAGGAGATGTGCAAATTGAAAGGGTCACATCGACAGAGGACATGGTAGATCCACTTACTAAGGCCCTTAGTCAATAGGCTTTCGAAGGACATCTTCTAAAGATGGGACTTAGATTAGCTCCTGAGTGGCTTTGACGGACAAGTGGGAGATTGTTAGGAATAGTGCCCTTAAAGCAGCTTTTGTATTTACTATTGCCTTGTAAAATCACAAACAGTCTTTGAAAAATAAACGAGATGGTTTTGTTCATAGGCATTCACTTCTTTATGTGCTTATTTATGTCTGTTTGGGTTGACTGTGTTTTTGCATGTATTGAACTCCCCTAATCCGATGAGGCCGTTAAGAACTTTGTTGTTATGGGATCGACACATGACACAAGTTCTTTACTCCATAAGCGAGGATTAGAAACTTCTCCAAGTCGAGAGTCCGACAGACAGTGGGAGTGTTGACCTTGACTCTGCTGAGAGTTGCTTATGTGATTATATCCTTTTGAAGGATCACTCAGTTTCATGGAGTGATAAGTGCATATGATGATGCGTTCATAATACATGAGGGTGATTGTTACTAGAACTTCATCACTGAGATGTCCCGCGTGAGAACATTCCTAAATGGGAAAGGAAGTCTCCTAGAAACTTCCAGATTAGGAAATATCTCACAGGTCAATAACGTGATTCATTAATCCTTAGACTTGAGATTCTGTAATGTCTCATATGAGCTAACTCTGTAATATATGATATAGGCTCAAAAGGGTGTCGCCATATAGATACCTGAACCACGACCTATGTTGGGATTACACAAGTGGCATATGTAGAATTAGTAGAATCGAGAAAGAACCTACACTTGTTACAAGAACAAGAATGATCTCTTACTGATTGAGTTGTTCGTAGTCCATTAAACTTAAACCCTTGGCCAAGTTGGATAAAAGATCAAGACATCAAGAAAATGGGGTTTTCTTGGATTGAGGTCTAAATGGATATGAAACGAACTTAACTTTAAAGATCAATCATATTTGGGCTCTAAGAATATTCCCATGCCTTAGTTCTTGATTGAGAGATGGAGTTGTAGGAGGATCGTATTTCACTGTATATTATTGATTGAAAGGTTCTTCGATTTATTTCGTTATTCGGCTAGGGGTCACACACCCATTGCTAGATTACGGTAGTATGATCTGTGGAGTGATTAATTAATTACTGTCACTGCTAATCGAATAATTAACCTAAAGGGTCACACACAAATGCCAGGACACGAGGGTTATGGTAGGATGTTAATATGATTAACGAAGGATCAAAATAGTTGATCGAAATGGCCATTGGACGTGGCTTGTGCCACGTGTCAAGTACACGTGGCTGCCACTTGTCACGCGGCCAACGTGGCTACCACGTGTCACGTACACGTGGCTCATGCTTGTCCCATGACGTGTAATTTTCTTACACGTGAATTCTTTTCTAGAATTAATTAATTCAATTGTAATTAATTAATTTAAGTCTTTTAATTAATTTTGAATTAATTATTAAGATTTTATTTCTCAAGCTTAACCCAATAAATAATTAATTGAGAATTAAATTATTTATTGGATCTTAACTTTTAGCTTTAAGAAAGTTGAAAAGTCCAACTTCCTCTTATAGGAGAGAGAAAGTTTATTCTTGCAAGACTTGGAGAACAAATTGGGAACTTATTTTCTCCAATTAAATTAATAATTAAATTAGTTAATTAGTGAGCAAGAAAACAATCACATTGGTTCTTGGAAACCCTAGGGGTTCGAACCATATAGTATAAATAAAAGGGTTTGGGCTTCTCTTATTTTTTAGACCAACACTCACGAAGTGTTAAGTTTTTTAGAAAAATAAAACAAAAGTTTTCAAAGCAAAATCCTAGCCTTTAACACAATCCATAGAACTAGCATTCTCACTAGCTTGATCGTGTTCTAGGACTGGTGTGGATACGCTTTGGAGGGTCACTAGTTTGGGATCTATCGAGAACCGTTCGAGGGACATTCCGCTTGAAGGGTGTTCAGTAGGCGGTACTGACATCACTAGAAAGCTGCAACCTACGTAAGTTTCTAAATACCCTGTGATACGATACGAGAATTTCAAGTCCATGATCAATCTTTTGGAAAAATTTTAAATTTCCGCTGCGTTTCTGTACTCGTTTTCCAACATTAGGAACAATTCCTTAAGAAAGGTATATTCTTTAAAACAAACAATATTTGTTTAAGAGAATCTCAGAGATAATATTCTATATTGTTTGCATAAACTTGAACTAGTTTCAAGATTATCTCTCAATGTCTTCTTCAATTAAGAAGACTCAAGAGAGATACATTCTTTAGAACAAACTATATTTGTTCCAAAGATTTGCAAAAGTAACAATATATATCGTTCATATAAACTTGAAATAAGAAGACTCCCACTGTCTTCTTCACTTAAGAAGACTCCCACTGTCTTCTTGATATAAGAAGACAATCCCAAAATTCTAAGACAAGAATTATTAGGGAATTTTGAATGCCACAATTCATAGTGCATTTTAGGGACTGACTTGGAATGTGCAAGATGTTGGAAAACACGAATCAGAAAGCAGCGGAATTTAAAAATTTTTTCCAACAAAAGGACCTTGGACTCGCAATCGTGTATCCAAATTCGTAGAGATAGAAAACTTACTTTTCTTTTATTCTTTCTTGAAGCGTTTCAAGCCACCCAAGAACGCTCTTCTCGCGGCATGATCCCCTCTCCTTTGGTAAAGCTCGAATCTTCAAACTTCTAACTTGAAGTCTCTAGAGAAAGTCCACCAACTTGATCACAATCTAACTAGTAAGGATGCTAGTTCTCTAGTTAGTGTTTAGGCTTAACCTAGGATTTTATTTAATCTTGGAGAAAGGAAGGTGTTCAACACATGAACCAAAAGAATTGCCAATTAGCTCTAAAGGGGAGCATGAGCTCCCCTATATATAGGAAAGGGAGAGGGGCGCCGATCCTATTCCTTGTTGGGCAAGGATTTGGTCCCTCTCTCTCCTATTACTTGATCATCAAGTAATTTCCAACTTTGACTTTGAATTCTAATTCAAATCAACTTTCAAGAGAGCTAAAAAATATCCAAACTATTTTTGGATAATTTTATACTTTATTTATTTAAAATAAATAACTTATTTTATCTAATTAATTAATTCATAATTAATTAACTAGATTATTTTTCTCCAAAATTAGACTTTCTTTTTAATTCAAAATTAAACCAAAGTCTATTAAATAATTAACACATTTAATTATTCAATATATATATACAGTATATATATTCACACGTGTGGGACATGTGTCACAAGGACACGTGTCACTCACGTGAGCCACACGTGTGATTTCACACGTGTGGAACCCTCTAGGCCCGATTAACTCGTTTAATCATTTTTAAGCCTCAACTCATGTAACCAAGTTGTTGTGTGTGACCCTCTAGGTTCTCAATTCAATTAGCAGTGACCCTAATTAATTAATTCACTAATTAATTAATCAGTCCACAGATTAAACGACCATAGTCTAGCAACAGGTGTTTAATCCCTAGCTGAATTGGAATGTTCGGATTCGACAGAACCTTTAAGTCATTGATTCATATGAGATACAATCCTCCTACTTACTATCTCTCAACCAAGATCTAGGGTAAGGGAATAATCAGAACCCTAATAATCCGGTCTTAAAGCTAAATGCATTTCATATCCATTTGATCTCAATCCAAGAAACCCTTTTCTTGATGTCTTGATCAACTGCCTTGGCCAAGGACTCCATATGGCATATGAATGACTTACACAATAAGAGATCACCTTGCAAATGTAAGTGTAGGTCCTTTCTTGATTCTCATTCACTTTCATGAATCACTTGTGCAGCCCCAGCATAAGCCTTGAATCAGTTGTCTAAGGCGACACCCTTTAAAGCTTATACCTAAGACTACAAAGTTAACTCATAAAGTGACAAGGAACCTCAAGTCTAAGGATCAATTAATCACATCAATGACTCGTGAGATATTTCCTAATCTGGAAGTTTCCATTTCCTGAAATAGAAACTTCCTTTCCCATTTAGGAATGTTCTCACACGGGGCACCTCAGTGAACTTACTTATTAAAGTAAGCACCCTCATGTATCACGCACGTATCAACTATACACTTTGCACCTCCATGAAACAAGGTGGTCCTTCTTAAGGGCGTGATCCCACAAGCAAGCCTTAGAGGAGTCAGGTTGACACTCCCACCGTCTGTAGGACTCATCGGCTTGGAGTAATTTACTAATCATGACTTATGTGATATAGGGCTCATTTCATGAACCATTTCACCTAAATGGTAGAGTCCTAAAGTCATCAGGATTAGGGGAGTTCTCATACATGCACAGATAAAGTAAACGCATACCAAACAAGAGCATATAAAGAAGTGTTGCCTCAATTCGTTATTTCATTCAAAGATTGTCTGTGATTACAATAAGGAAAAGCACAAAGCGGATATACAATCGGCTTTCTAGGGCACTATTCCTAACAATCTCCCACTTGCCCGTCAAAGCCATTCTAAAGCTATTCTAAGTCCCATCTTCTGAAGATGACCTTGGAAAGCTTCTCGACTAAGGGGTTTAGTAAGTGGATCTGCCACGTTCTCTGCTGATGTGACCCTCTCAATTTGCACATCTCCACTTTTGATAATATCACGGATTAGGTGATACTTCCTCATAATGTGCTTGGTCCGTTGGTGAGATCTTGGTTCTCTTGCTTGAGCAACTGCCCCAGTGTTGTCACAAAACACAGTAATGGGGTCTTTCATGCTAGGAACAACATTCAACTCTTGAATGAAGTTTCTAATCTAAACACCTTCCTTAGCTGCATCATTTGCAGCTAAGTATTCGGCCTCAGTGGTCGAATCCGCAGTGGTAGTTTGCTTGGAACTCTTCCAACTCACTGCTCCGCCGTTTAGGCAGAAAATGTATCCTGACATTGACTTAAAATCATTTAAGTCAGATGCAAAGCTTGCATCGCAGTATCCTTCGACAGTAAGATCTTTCTGACCTCCGTAAACTAAGAATAAATCTTTAGTACTTTTCAAGTACTTAAGAATATTCTTCACGGTAGCCCAGTGACCATCCCCAGGGTCAGATTGGAAACGACTCGTCACACTAAGTGCGTAAGCCACATCCGGTCGAGTACATAACATTGCATACATTATGCTACCTATTGCTGATGCATAAGGTGTATGAGTCATTCTTTCCTTCTCAAGGTTAGTCTTAGGACACATCTTCTTTGAAAGACATGTTCCTACACTCATAGGAAGGTTCTTAACCTTTGCTGACTCCATATTGAATCTCTTCAATACTTTGTCAATGTACATCGACTGTGATAGTCCTATTAACCTTCTAGATCTATCTCTATAGATTTTAATTCCAAGGATATAGGACGCATCACCAAGATCTTTCATCTCGAATTGGTTCGATAACCATAACTTAGTCACTTTCATGTCATCCTTCGAATTCCCAATAAGAAGGATGTCATCAACATAAAGTACTAAGAATTGCACTGAGGTCTCCAATTCCTTTCTATACACACAAGACTCATTTGAAATTTGAATGAAGCCAAACGATTTGACTGATTCATCAAATCGAATGTTCAAATTCCTAGAAGCCTGTTTCATTCCATAGATTGATCTTTGGAGTTTGCAAACCTTTTGCTCACTCCCACTGAATGTGAAACCTATGGGTTGCTCCATATAGATGTCTTTGTCAATGTCACCATTGAGAAAGGCAGTTTTCACATCCATTTGCCATATCTCATAGTCATAATATGCAGCAATGGCAAGCATGATCCGAATAGACTTTTGCATTGCAACTGGCGAAAAGGTTTCATCAAAGTCCACGCCGGGTCTTTGTGTGAATCCTTTTGCAACCAGTCTTGCTTTGTAGGCTACAATGCTTCCATCAACTCCAAGCTTCTCTTAAAGATCCATTTGCAACCTATGGGTTTGACCCCATCAGGCAAATCTACCAAGGTCCAAACTTGGTTGGAGTTCATGGAATCCATTTCGGATTTCATGGCTTCTATCTACTGTTCAGAGTCAGAATCTGAAAGTGCCTCCTCATATGTTAAAGGATCATTATCCTTTTGAGAGATTTCATGGAAGAATCCATACCATCTCTCCGGCTGTCTAGGAGTGCGTTCAGAACGCCTCAGAGGAGGATTTACATGTGTATCGAAATTCGTGATTGGTTGTAGTTGATCAGAAGGGGACGTTTCTTCAGTGGGTGGCGTGGGGTCACTTTGTACTTCTTCTAATTCTATGATCTTGCCTTTCTTTTCTTTAAGGAACGGTTCCTCAAGAAAAGTGCCATTTCTGGAAACAAACACCTTTTGCTCAGATTGATCATAGAAGTAATATCCTATGGAATCCTTAGGATAACCTACAAAGTAGCATAAGTTAGAACGAGATTCTAACTTATCTCCCACTGTCCTCGTCACGTAAGCAGGACAACCCCAAATTCTTAGGTAAGAATAACTAGGGATTTTATCATGCCACATTTCATAGGGCGTTTTAGGGACTGACTTAGAGGGAACAAGATTCAAAATCTTTGCTGCACTTTCTAGGGCATAACCCCAGAAAGAAGGTGGTAAGTCAGTGAAACTCATCATGGAACGAACCATATCAAGTAGGGTTCGATTCCTTCTCTCAGAAACTCCATTAACCTGAGGAGTTCCCGGAGGAGTCCACTGAGAGATAATCCCATTATCTTTGAGATGATTAAGGAATTCTTCACTAAGATACTCGCTTCCTCGATCAGATCGAAGTGCTTTGATCTTGTGACCAGTTTGGTTCTCAACCTCCTTTTGAAATTCTAGGAATTTCTCAAAAGCTTCAGATTTATACTTTATTAAGTATACATAACCATACCGACTGAAGTCATCGGTAAAGGTTATGAAATACTGATGATTGTTTCTTGTGCTTACACTGAGCGGTCCACAAACATCAGTATGGATCAAATCCAAAACCTTAGTGGCACGTTCTACAGTTTCTTTAAAAGGAACTTTGGACATCTTTCCTTTGAGACAGGATTCGCAAGAAGTTAACTCCTTAAGATCATTTTCAGAGAATGATTCTATAGTGTTTATCTTGCTAATTCTGTTCTTGGAAATGTGTCCTAATCTAGTGTGCCATAAGGGAGCTGAAACTTTGTCATCTCTCTTACGCTTCGTTTCTCGTTGTATATTCATAATATTGATATTTTGAGTTAGGTAAAGTCCATTACTTAGAGTACCGATGTGAACGGAAGAGTTGTTCCGTTTGATAAAATATTTACCATTCTTAATATAAGTTTCATAACCTTCACAATCTAATATTGGAACTGAAATTATATTACGAATAATGCTCGGTACATAAAGGACTTTATTCAAGACTAACTCAAAACGACCTAAATCTAATCTAATTGTGCCTAAAGCTCGAGCTTCAACGTTTGAGCCATCGCCGATCTTCAAGACACATTCTCCTTCTTTGAGTTGTTGGACTTCACTTAGCATCTGTACATCATTACAGATATGAGTTCCACAACCGGTATCAAGTACCCAAGAACTAGAATTAATAGAAAGATTTACTTCAACGAGAAAGATACCTTTCTTTAGAGTAGCCTTGTACTCTGGGCAGTTTTTCCTCCAATGTCCCGCTTTGCCACAATGGAAGCAAACATCCTCTTTCTGATCACGCTTCTTCTTTTGGGCCTTCCCCTTCGAAATGCCACCAGTGGGCCTAAAGGGTTTCTTCTTCTTCTTCTTTTGGGCTTTCTTGCCCTTACCTTTAGAAGGCCCGGAAGAGGAAGATGGAGCATTCACCATCAAAACCTTATTGTCCTTCTTGATCGTGCTTTCAGTAGTCACAAGCTGACTAATCAGCTCAACTACAGTAGCACCAACATGATTCATGTTGAAGTTAAGGACAAATGGGTTGAATGATAGTGGGAGCGAAGCCAGCAACAAATCCACTGAAAGCTCATCTTTCAGTGGCATGTCCATGGAAGCAAGTTTCTCAGTAAGGGCAAGAAACTTGAGTCCATATTCATGGACACTTGAACCTTCCCTCATTCTCAAGTGGAACAATTCCTTTGAAGTGTTATACCTTGTAACACGTTCATGAGGGCGGCAAAGTTGCTCTAAGTGGTCGTAAATCTCCCAAGCAAATTCCATGGCCTCATGTTGCCTTTGCAAGTCCGGAGACATGTTAGCCAACATAAGGCAACGGGCTTGGAGATTATCATCCTTCCACTTCTGAATCGCATCCCGCTCGGTCCAAGTGGGAGCCTCCCCTTCGGGACTAGGCTCCTCTTCAAAGAGAACATAAGTTCTCTTCTCAGAATCTAAAATGATTTTTAGATTCCTCAGCCAATCAGAGTAGTTGGGACCAGTCAACTTGTTTGACTCGAGGATCGATACAAGAGGGTTTTTGGTTGCCATTTCAAAACACGTAGAGAATCACAGAATCTACGACCTAAATGGTAAAACAGAGAACTAGTGAGCATGCTGAATTATAACGATATACAAAAGATAAGGTCTTTAATCTAATGTAGCTCCCACTGTTTTTCAAAGATCTATAATTCCCAAAGATCTAAGAGGAACACGTTTCCCAATGGGTACTAAGATCCTAGGCATTTTACCTCGAACCCACGACTCGCGGACATTCTAAGTAAGAACCCTAGGTAGGTACAACTTACCAATTCTAACACCTTTAGAACTCTTAGTAATTATTATTTGCATCACCTATCTTTCAATATGGACCCACGACTCGTGCGACATCCATATTTACATAGGCGTTAAGCTAGACCCATCAATCATAAGATCAAGACCAAAACTTAGTTCGAACGACCCACGACTCGCGGACATCGCCCTTGCCAAAATTGATCACGAAATATTGACCATTTAAAATGATCAATTAGGTAACTAAGAACTAATATCCACTAGCTATCCCACGACTCGCGGACAATAACTAGCTTCACTTACTAAACTTAAAACCTGTTAATGGAATGATAGGAATTTAATTCAAAATTTGCATCTCAAATTAAACACCTATTTGTTTGAAATTAGCTTAATATTTAATGGGAATTTTCGAATCAACCGGAGAGTTGTCCGGTTCGACCTCACCAACTTATATGTTATCCAATTTTATTTGTCTTGATCAATGCAAGTACACTTAAATGCATTTCAAACAAGCACATAAACAGATAACATGTCCTAGCATGATACTAACATGTAATGATCATGGGTTCTACCTATCTTATGCGTGATATGTGGGAGCCACTCCACAATCACAAGTTCTAACATATATGCCACATAAACAGTTTAAATCACATAAGGGAAAGCGGTAACAAAATACGAGTCCTATCTCTATTACATTTAACAATTGAGATTCCCTCCCTAACATGTTGAGGGGTCTTCACTTATGGCCTCCTTGTTACTTGAATGTGGTCCATCTTACTCCATGGGTGCATTGTCTCCAAAATGAAAATAAAACCTCACCACCTATTTCTACTCTCAAATTACAATAAAAAGAAAAAGACATAAAGTAATAAGGCTCAATCTTCATATTGGCCTTAGACAATTACACGGGGCATACCCCGGCCTCAAAAACAGTAATATGGAAAGCCACATAATAAATCACATAACAGTATGCACATAAGTGAGGCTTCAACCTCAATTGAAAAACGCAACTATAGGGCTCCAACCCCAATTTAAACCATCCATGTGCATAAATTAAAACCATACATAAGTCTAAACCCATCATCACCTAACATGTTTTTACAAGAATTTAAATTTAACCAATAAATTAAAATTCTCGCCTTAAGCTCTAATAGCTTAAAACACGACTTAGATGCAATTCTTGTTCAAGAGCCTTTTTTATAAAACCCGAAAAACAATGAACTAACAAAATTTCAATTAATTTCTGAAAATTAATAATTTTATTCTTTCAATATTTTCAGAAAATAAAGATTGTAATTTTTCCAAAGTTTAAATCGCTTAAATTTCTAAAATCCCAATTTAAACAATTATTTCAAAAATAATTCAGATTTAATAAATAAAATTTTTCAGAAAAATTAAATCGGGATTGGATTGAACTAAACACGAAAATCAAGATCGCAAAACGAAGGGCCCGGAACGGACTGCACGCCCGCCCGAGACAAAGCCCGGCAGATGCGCAGCATCGCGCGCATGGACGGGCGCGCCAGCGCAGCCGGCAGCGTGAGCTGCCAGCCCGCACGCGCATGGAGAGCATCCTCGCGCGCGTCGCGCGCATCAGTTGGGCGGGGACGGGCAGGCGTGACCGGCAGGCTCCCGCGCCGTTGCGGAAGGGATGTGCGGGCACGCCTAGGCAGCGGCGAGCAGTCCCGCGCGGTTGCGGGACTGCTGGGCGTGAGGGCGCGCGGGCCTGGGCGTGCTACGCCTTAGCACGTCCAGGCTCGTGTTTTCGTAACGCGATTTCGTGTTTCGTACTTTTACTTCAAAAAACCAACAACAATCCAAAATTAAAAAAAAAAATTATTTAAACATATTTCAATCTAAACGGTTTTCAAAAAACAGTTTCAGAAATTTAAGAAAAATTACAGTTTCGTATTTCAGGCTTTCTAAAAGAACTCATGAATACCTAATTCGCATCTAAGCCTAAGAATTTCTACCAAATTCAGAATAATTGAGACGAATCAGAAACACGATTAACGAGGTGGCTCTGATACCACTTGTTGGAAAACACGAATCAGAAAGCAGCGTAATTTAAAAATTTTTTCCAACAAAAGGACCTTGGACTCGCAATCGTGTATCCAAATTCGTAGAGATAGAAAACTTACTTTTCTTTTATTCTTTCTTGAAGCGTTTCAAGCCACCCAAGAACGCTCTTCTCGCGGCTTGATCCCCTCTCCTTTGGTAAAGCTCGAATCTTCAAACTTCTAACTTGAAGTCTCTAGAGAAAGTCCACCAACTTGATCACAATCTAACTAGTAAGGATGCTAGTTCTCTAGTTAGTGTTTAGGCTTAACCTAGGGTTTTATTTAATCTTGGAGAAATGAAGGTGTTCAACACATGAGCCAAAAGAATTGCCAATTAGCTCTAAAGGGGAGCATGAGCTCCCCTATATATAGGAAAGGGAGAGGGGCGCCGATCCTATTCCTTGTTGGGCAAGGATTTGGTCCCTCTCTCTCCTATTACTTGATCTTCAAGTAATTTCCAACTTTGACTTTGAATTCTAATTCAAATCAACTTTCAAGAGAGCTAAAAAATATCCAAACTATTTTTGGATAATTTTATACTTTATTTATTTAAAATAAATAACTTATTTTATCTAATTAATTAATTCATAATTAATTAACTAGATTATTTTTCTCCAAAATTAGACTTTCTTTTTAATTCAAAATTAAACCAAAGTCTATTAAATAATTAACACATTTAATTATTCAATATATATATACAATATATATATTCACACGTGTGGGACACGTGTCACAAGGACACGTGTCACTCACGTGAGCCACACGTGTGATTTCACACGTGTGGAACCCTCTAGGCCCGATTAACTCGTTTAATCATTTTTAAGCCTCAACTCATGTAACCAAGTTGTTGTGTGTGACCCTCTAGGTTCTCAATTCAATTAGCAGTGACCCTAATTAATTAATTCACTAATTAATTAATCAGTCCACAGATTAAACGACCATAGTCTAGCAACAGGTGTTTAATCCCTAGCTGAATTGGAATGTTCGGATTCGACAGAACCTTTAAGTCATTGATTCATATGAGATACAATCCTCCTACTTACTATCTCTCAACCAAGATCTAGGGTAAGGGAATAATCAGAACCCTAATAATCCGGTCTTAAAGTTAAATGCATTTCATATCCATTTGATCTCAATCCAAGAAACCCTTTTCTTGATGTCTTGATCAACTGCCTTGGCCAAGGACTCCATATGGCATATGAATGACTTACACAATAAGAGATCACCTTGCAAATGTAAGTGTAGGTCCTTTCTTGATTCTTATTCACTTTCATGAATCACTTGTGCAGCCCCAGCATAAGCCTTGAGTCAGTTGTCTAAGGCGACACCCTTTAAAGCTTATACCTAAGACTACAGAGTTAACTCATAAAGTGACAAGGAACCTCAAGTCTAAGGATCAATTAATCACATCAATGACTCGTGAGATATTTCCTAATCTGGAAGTTTCCATTTCCTGAAATAGAAACTTCCTTTCCCATTTAGGAATGTTCTCACACGGGGCACCTCAGTGAACTTACTTATTAAAGTAAGCACCCTCATGTATCACGCACGTATCAACTATACACTTTGCACCTCCATGAAACAAGGTGGTCCTTCTTAAGGGCGTGATCCCACAAGCAAGCCTTAGAGGAGTCAGGTTGACACTCCCACTGTCTGTAGGACTCATCGGCTTGGAGTAATTTACTAATCATGACTTATGTGATATAGGGCTCGTTTCATGAACCATTTCACCTAAATGGTAGAGTCCTAAAGTCATCAGGATTAGGGGAGTTCTCATACATGCACAGATAAAGTAAACGCATACCAAACAAGAGCATATAAAGAAGTGTTGCCTCAATTCGTTATTTCATTCAAAGATTGTCTGTGATTACAATAAGGAAAAGCACAAAGCGGATATACAATCGGCTTTCTAGGGCACTATTCCTAACACAAGATTCAAAGTCTTAACTGCGTTTTCTGAAGAATAAGTTCAGAATGAAGGTAAGGCAGTAAAGCTTAACAAGGAACGAACCATATACTATAGGGTCATGTTCTATTCAAAAATACCAAGTTATTCTCAAATGAGCTTACTGAGGGATAATCCTATTATCTCTAAGATGACTTAGAAATTAGTCAACAAGATGTTTGCTATCTCGATCATATTGAGATGCAATTATCATATGACTACTATGGTTCCTAACCTCCTAATTTTGAAATTCTAATAATTTCACAAAAGTTCCAAAATTCGTACTTCAGTAATCACACTCATTCATAATGATTAAACTAATGATTTTGTCCAGTGCTTACATTAAATTCAAAATCACTAGTATGGATCGAAATCCATACATACTTTGGAACGTTCTTTCGTTTCATATAAACGAGTTTTAGGGAACGTTTCCCTTAAAATAAGATTCTTAGGAAGTTAAGTCTTTGGGTTCATTTTCATAAAATGATCCTAAGATTATTAACTTGCTAATCCTACTTATAACGTTCCAAAGTTAGTCAAAACTTTTTCATCTTATGTACTTGTGTTATCTCGTTGTATGTTCAAAACATCAATACTTTGAGTTTTGCACAACAATTTAACTCCAGACTAGCGAATTCTGATCCTATCGGAATTACTTCAACGAGAGACATATGAAGTATACTTATACTCTTTGCAGTTCCTTTCCAAGGCCCTTGTTTTCCACTATAGAAGCTAAAGTCTGGTCTTTCTTTTAGGCTTTAGAACAATAATAAGGAAAGCCACATAATAAACACATAACAGTACGCACATAAGAAGGGCTCCAACCCCAATTGAAATAACGCAACTATGGGGCTCCGACCCCAATTGAAATCATCCATGTGCATAAATTAAAACATTCATAAGACTAACCCATGATCACCTAAACTAGCATGCATTCGCTTGAATTTAATTTTACCAACTAAATTTAAAATTCCCTTGACTTCAAGTTACAACTAACTTAAGTAATTTGAATATTAGTTCATTATTCAAGAATTTATTCAAAATCAAACCTGGATCAATGACAAAACCTCAATTAATTCAAAATTAAATTTTTTGTCAAAAATATCATTCAGAGTAATATTTATTATTTTTCTCGAAAAATCAGAACTTGACTTTAATTCATAAAAATCCCAAATTTTATAATTATTTCAAATAAATAATTTTATAAAATTAAAGGTAAATTTTAAAATAAAATCAAATTTTATAAAACGGGATTTTTCGAAGCCTGAAACACGAAACGAAACGCCGACCTGGAAAAGCCCACGCGAGGCCCGTGCGAGCAGGCCTCCTTGCGCACAGCCTGCGCGGGAGTAGCACAAAGGCAACATCGCTGCGCGTGTGCGCGTACCTTGCTCTCTATCCGTGCGCCGCCCGCGTGTGCTACCTGGCGGATTCTAAGCGGGTGAGGCAGTCACTACACCACCCTATGCGCGAAGCGCTTGCGGTAATACCCCATCCCATTTCTCGATTTTTGTATAACAATTTCCAAGATTCATAGTTTCAGTTTCGAATTAAAACAGTTCTGAACAATCTGAATCGAAACAGCTTAAAACCAGATTGAAACGGAAACAGTTTTTTACTAATTTTCAAGAAACAGTTTTGATCTGACAGCTTCGTTTTTAAACTAAAAACCAAGAATACGTAACTAATACCCAAATTCAAGAATTTTTAGTCAAAATTCGTAAAGCAGTAAAGACACTTAAGGATGTAGCACCCCGCATGTGAGGCACCACATCCCCCGCACTATGGCTCAACACGAGTAACGAAATGGAAAGTCCGCACCCGTATCCAACCATAGCGAACGGGAGACAAACAAAATAACCTTCCTAAGCCAGGCGGAACTGAGACCCTGCAATGATAACCAATCAACAAAATATAATGCATCGGAAAACTAAAGTTCAAACACATAAACCATAAGCAGAATTGGGCTCTTCAGGCCTCTTTTAATTCCTAACAAGCCCGACAAGGCAATACAGTAACAATTACATAAGATTCAAGTTCATAATGACACAGGGTCGAATCATACACCATTTAAATACATTAGTGAATGCAGAGACGCTACTAACTTAACTTGACCGACTCAAACTCAACACAACCCCGCCTAGCTCGAACTTCAAAGCCAAACCTGCATACTAAAGTGTTGGGGAGGGAGAGGGTCAGTCTCTAGAAGACTGAGTGAGAAGGAGCGATATACATATATATAAAACATGCACATGCAAGTCATAAATCCCGAGCCAGGTTTTATTTGAAATTAGTTCCCAAAAGGGCAAGAGAATAACAAAGCAATACTCTGATTTTACGACTAATCATATTAATTCATTACGTTCATAATTCATACATAAACATAAGGGCTCGGCGAGTGAGCGTGCATCATCTCCAACCAAACTCCGACTGTGTACGACACATATCATTAATACCTTAAATAGGTGATCATGCAATATATCATAATACACGCAGATCATATATCATCTCATAAAACATATTCGTTTGGGCAATCCGTGTCCCGGTCTTCCCGCACGGTGCATATCAATCATAAACATAATCATAATCATAAAATAAGTTCCAACCTTCTTCCTCCGGGTGGTGGACGGGTTTGCAAGGCCCGACCACCTAAACATATCATTGTGGCTATGAGGTTCATGAGGCCTCAAAGGCCGGTTAGCGTTTCCTCGTCAAAACCTCCTTGACGAGGTCCGTTTCGCCGTTAACATAATGGAATCAGCAAATGGGATCATCGTCAGCCCTTGCCTCCCCGGATAGCCACATGTACTAATTCCTGGGCCCGTGAACATAACATACATGCATAATCTCGCCAAAACATTTCAATTCATAAGAAACATAACATATTTCATAATTCATTTGAAAAGGGTTTACTCGATCAATATTTACTCGATAACTTTACTTTAAAAGTGACATAAATATATATATACATAAGGTTTTTGGCCAAAGCTTGTCACATAAGGTTGTAGGGTTTAGTATGTAACTAGAACGAAAACACCCTCACCTGGAACATGGCGATACAAGGATACGAGTTACCGAGTGCCTAGTTGATCAAGATTCTCCACCCTGGAGAAAAACTGTACAAAAGACTACATGACGTGTTCGTGAAACTCGAGACTCCAATGAACCATATAAGACGCACGACATGCAATGAACATGATATGAATGCGTAAAAGATGATATTATATCATAAAATGTTCATGTGCACTATTAATGTCTTAAAGACATATAAACATTCAATTCATTCATTCAATGAAGCATTCGTATTCAAACGAGTTCATATCCTTCACATTTCTAATTAGAAAATAAATAATTACATACATTCCAATGTATTCAATCTTTCACAAAACTCTACTACATACATCACATTACATAATATAATATATTTCCAAAGTTTGAGAACAAGAAGAATTCATTTGATAGGGGAAATGGTTAAGGAAATCACAAACGACACAAAAACGCACATAAATGGCATTCAATAAAAGCATGCTTAAATCTCATCCAAATGTTATGAAATCAAACCAACATACTCTCAACACATAGTAAAACAAGTTCATAGTTCATCACAAATGAAGATAAAGGCATTAAAGAGGTGAAACAATCAAAAACCGAAAAGGAAAAGACAAGAAATGCGCAGGGGGAGGGACACGCCCGTGTCCCTCAATTTGAATAGACTGAGAGACGGGGGTGTCTCAGTACAGACCTGCTAAAAGGGCATGACACGGGGGTGTCTCATATTACAAGGCAAATGAGACACGGGGGTGTCTCATATTACAAGGCAAATGAGACACGGGGGTGTCACGGTATAGACCCAAAAACGCAAACAAAGCTTACCGGCAAAACAAACCCTATACAAAATCAGTCCCAAAAGCATACCAAATCAACTCCAAATCTTATGAAACTTGATGTAAAACATATTTAGCATGTTAGGAGCATTTTTCATTTAGAAATCAAAGGCAAAATCACACGTTAAGAGCACCAAAACCATGCAGCAAATCTGGGGCGCCAAAACGCACATATGAGCCCTATTGGTTCAATCATGCCATGATCAAGTTCTTAGGGGCTGAATATGAAGCTGAAACTTTAGGGAATGAATACTAAAATGATAAAAAACTAATATACTCCATGTATATGCAATTTGACACAATTTGGAGCACATTAGGATAACCAACAAACCACAAAAATGCAATAGCAGCAGTCCAGTTCTGTCATGCATAAGAACAGGTCATGTATTTCGGATTTGGGGCTCAAAATGGATCCAAAGGCTTGCAACATGAATGCTAACATATAGAGTAATGAGTGTACAACAACTCCATGAAAATTCACACGAAACGAACGCCATTAGATCAAGCAACCAGACATGATTCCACACAGCAATCCAAAACAGGGGAGGCAGTTTTGATCATCAAGTTTGGAGTTCCATATCTCATAATTTCATCAAAGGGTCTGAAGAGAAAATCATCCTAACATCATATAATATCAGTTAGGAAACAAATAGGCCAAGAAACAAGCTCATAAACTCAGTTTAAAGCCATGAAATCAGCTGCACTACCAAGCAAGGTCACAAGAGCAATTACCCCAAAAGTTCATATCAAACTCATAACTCAAACCCTAACCAAATCTGATCCAAAGCATGTATTAAATAGAATAAATCATGTATAAGAGAGTAGAGAATACATAAATATTTATACCTTGAAGATTTGGTGAAGAAGGAAAGTGATTTGAGCTCAAAATTACAAAGGTAGCCAAAGTTCTTCCTCTTTTCTTCTCTCCCTCTCTCTCGATCTTTTGGCTCGGTTTTTCTGATAAAAAAGGAGGACAAAGGCTTAAATCTAGTACACAAGGCATGGGTTAAGGTATGGTTATGTTAGAGAGGTGTTAAGGGGTCCCACCATGAAGACTAGTCAACAAAAGGAGTTCTTCTTGCAAGAGTTGTTCGTTACGGTTGGATTTCGGAGGTCTTAATGATCTCAAAAGGGTATGAGGCTTGCTCCATTGTCTCCGAATTGTCTATACGAAGGCAACGGAGGTGACGGAATTCGAATCCGAATTCCCGAGCTCAAGATATCAATTACGGAACCAAGGGTGCGCTAATTGCTCGTTAGCCCCCAACTTGGATTCCAAAAACAAAATAAATTCAAAACTCTATCAAATGTAACCGAAATCATGAAACGAACATATAATCATTTACAAGACACATATAAGTCCAACATATTAAATTTGCACGAAATATCGGTATCAATTTAAATAGAAACGAAGCACGTAAAGGAGACTCATAAACAATGCAACCAAGAAATTCATAATTTTACAATTAATGTAAAATCACTTATGTATATAATTTATAATGTCATGCATGCATAATTAATTAACATGGATTGCCTAAGTTCATGCAAATTATAAAACAATTCGTACCACAATTAACATATATATATATATATATAAATATGTTTGATATTAATAACATTAAAATAAAGTAATTAACATTTAATACATTTAAAATAAAATTAAATAGGTAAAACACGTATAAATAATCATTTCGCGCAATTTGGTAAACACATACGTCATGCTATACTACTAAAAAAAACTGGGGCGTTACAATACGAACGTTGCAAGGTAGCTCTGATACCACTTGTTGGAAAATAGCA
Organism: Lantana camara; assembly: GCA_037501455.1. Taxonomy (NCBI): domain Eukaryota; kingdom Viridiplantae; phylum Streptophyta; class Magnoliopsida; order Lamiales; family Verbenaceae; genus Lantana; species Lantana camara. The sequence continues at coordinate 17,518,461 of CM074855.1, read as the reverse complement.
GAGTTAACGCAGCGGAAGTTTAAAATTTTCCACAAAGTAGATCTAAAAGACTTGCAATGTTCATATCGTAACGTTGGTATTTCAAGAAACTTACAACAATTGAAGCTTTCTTGAAACATTTTGAGCTGCCCTCAAAACGTTCTTCATGCGGCATGAATCCCTGTTTCTTGATCGATTCTTTCTTCGAGATTCTAAAGTAGAAATCCTCTAGAGTATTAATCCACACCAACCTAGATTTAAATCATGTTAGTGAGTATGCTAGTACTATTACATGCGTATTAAAGAAACAGAAATGAGAAAAGAGAGCAATAGAATTATCCGTAAAATTCCATGAAGGTTGGACGTGATCTCCAAATCACGTGTAAGCTCTAAAATTTCAAACCCTATGCCCCCTTTTATAGTCTAGGGGTCGAAACCCAAGTTGCTTGTAGGAGATGGTCTCCTACTTTGACTTTGTCTTCTATTCTTTCTTTCTCTTCAAGTAAATAATGTATTATCTAAAATAAGATATTTGTTTTCTAGAGAAAGAGCTCCTAACTAATTTAGGAATATTTAATTATTCTAGTAATAATTAAATATCTTATCCTAATAATATTTATTCTAATCATATTATAATTAATACTTTATTAGAATAATAAAATATAAGATATTTATATATTTCTTTATTCTAATCAAATTAGAACAAGCAAATAATTAAATACTTGGAATTAATTCTCCAATTAATTCTTTCAAGGGCTATAGAATTAATTCACTAATTAATTCTAACGGGCTAAAACTAATTCTCCAATTAATTTTATTTGGCTATGTAATTAATTATCCAATTAATTATATTTAGGGATTTATAATTAATTCTCCAATTAATTATATCTTGGCTTTATAATTAATTCTCCAATTAATTATATTTGGACTTAATAATTAATTAACACATGATCCAATTCTGTAATTGGAGCCACGCGTCCAAACGCGCTCTTGACTCCCACACTTGTACCATACACATGTGGTCTCGTTTCGATCAATTACTTGATCTTTCTAACAATACCCTTTGAACTTGGTATTTGTGTGTAACCCTCTAGATTCAATTTCAGTTAGCAGTGAACCTAATTAATTAATATGTTTTATTAATTAATTACCTCACAGATCACACGACCACAGTTTAGCAACATGTTGTGGGAAAACTGTAATATCTTAAATTCTAGAAGTGAGAATTGAGTTTTGCTTGTTGGGAATGAAAGTAGACACATAGACCTTTCCAACGCTATATGGCACGTTGTCTAATTCAAACCGAGGTGAAAATGGCGTTGGTTCGAAGTTGGACAAAATGTAGTTTCTGGAGGGTGGTCGCGGGCGCGACCAAAAACCTTCACAAAATGGTCGCGGCCGAGACCAAGTATTTTTGGCCGAATTTTCTCCAATTTTCTCAAAACTCGAAACTTGGCTAAAATGGGGTCGCGGGCGCGACCAATTTTGACCTATTTTCAGTCGCTGTCGCGACCCGTTATGCAGCAGCAGCAAAACAGGGGAAAAACAGGGGATTTTCATGCCAAAATCAACCAAAACAACAATAATACCAAGTTCCAACCATAACAATTATTTCAAATCATCAAATACACATTATACTTCATTTATTCATCAATCAAACCATGAAATATGCATCAACTTCCCAAGAATTTGTCTCCAAAAACCCATATATATACATGCTTCCCAACCTTTATATACATCAAAGTTTTCATGCAAGCTTTCATCCCTCATGATCATCAACATATTTCTAGCCCCAATCATGCAAGAATTTATCATTTAATTCCTAACCGTACTTAATCATGTTTTCAAAAGATGCAAACATATTTCATATTATACCTTAAGATGGAGGGAAGATAAGATGAAGTGGTGATATGATGATGATGATGATCCTAGCTCCATAATTCCTTCAAATCCTAGCTTGAATTATGAGATGCAATTCTTCTTCTCTTCTTGGTGCAAATACCGTGATCTAGTAGGTGTGGGTGTGTGTAGCTTTCTTTTATGAAATATAATGAATGAAATGAGAGATAAATATGATATTTATCAAAAGTCTTGCAAGAATTATGATGACTCAACCAATCCTGCATATTAGTCCTTGAAGTATTTAAATGTATGCAATCAAGTTTCATTCCATAAGATATGAGCAATTAACTCCAATTCATGTTATGCAATTAAGTCCACATATTTATGAGATGATCAATTAAAGTCACATAAGACAATTAAGCACATTATCACTTAATTCACAATTTCACATTAAAAGTTAATTCATATAAATGCATAGAGATAGGATGCATATATTATGATGAAAGTTGTAAAGTAACATATAATATCACATAATGATTGAATGGAAAAACCGGGGCGTTACAATTTAGCTATGTAATTAATTATCCAATTAATTATATTTAGGGATTTATAATTAATTCTCCAATTAATTATATCTTGGCTTTATAATTAATTCTCCAATTAATTATATTTGGACTTAATAATTAATTAACACATGATCCAATTCTGTAATTGGAGCCACGCGTCCAAACGCGCTCTTGACACCCACACTTGTACCATACACATGTGGTCTCGTTTCGATCAATTACTTGATCTTTCTAACAATACCCTTTGAACTTGGTAATTGTGTGTAACCCTCTAGGTTCAATTTCAGTTAGCAGTGAACCTAATTAATTAATATGTTTTATTAATTAATTACCTCACAGATCACACGACCACAGTCTAGCAACAGGTGTGTGACCCCTACCCGAAATGTGAATGTATATTCGAAAGAACCTTTCAGTCAATAACATCATGTGGGATACGATCCTCCTACCATCCTATCTCTCGATTAAGATCTAGGGCATGGGAATATAGAGAGTCCTATTAATCTTAATCTTAAAACAAAGTTCCCTTGATATTCCATTTGGTCTCAATCCAAGAAAGCCCCATTTTCTTGTTGTCTTGATCTAACCACCTTGCGCAAGGATTTTAGGATGGAACATGAATGACTTGTGTAATAAGAGATCATCTTGCCTATAGCAAGTGTAGGTCCTTTATTGATTCCAACAATTCTTATATGCCACTTGTGTAATCCCAACATAGGTCGTGGTTCAGGTGTCTATATGGCGACACCCTTTTGAGCCTATATCAAAGATTACAGAGTTAGCTCATATGAGAAAATTTGGAATCTCAAGGTCAAGGATTAATTCCTCACGTCATTGACATGTGAGATATTTCTTAATCTGGAAGTTCTAGTAACGTCCTTTCCCATTTAGGAATCTTCTCACGCGGGGTACTCTTAGTGAACTTGTTCTTACAACAAGCACCCCTGTGTATTGTGTACGCATCAACTTATGTACATTACACCCCATGAAACAGGATGATCCTTCTTAAGGACACAACTACACAAGCAAGTCTCAACAGAGGCAAAGTCAACACTCCCACTGTCTGTCGGCCTCATTGACTTGGAGATGTTTCTAATCCTCGCCTATGCAGTTAAGAACTTGTTTCATGTGTCATTCCCATAATGAAAAAGTTCTTAACGGCCTCATCGGATTAGGGGAGTTCTAGACATGCACACGTAATGGAAACATACATAACACGTATTGGCACATAGGAAATGTTCGCCTGTGATTACAATCATTCGTATATTATTCAAAGACTGCCTGTGATATAGGGAAAGTCCCAAAGCATACAAGCTTTCTAGGGCAATATTCCCAACACTATTTACACCGGAGATTCGACGGAATCTAGTATCTGTTGTTGTTCTTCTAATATTAGGAGATGGCTTGATATTTACTAGGGACACTGTTAAACTTTATTATGGTGATGCATTTTATGGTAGTAGACTTGTTACGGATGGTTTTATCATGTTAAATTGTAAAAGACATATGTTTGACTACTATGTGGACCTATGTACTTCGTTTAATGTAAGTTCTTCTAGCTATACAAATATTGATGTGGATGTTTGGCATGCTAGATTAGGTCACATAGGGCAAGATAGGATGAATCGATTGGCACGAGAGGGGCTTCTAGACCCCATCTCTAAAATTGATTTGTTTGTATGTGAAAACTATCTTACTGGCAAAATGGCACGTAAACCATTTGGAAAGGCTACACGAGCCGAATACCCATTGCATTTGATTCATTCTGAAATTTGCGGTCCTATGAGTGTTAGAGCGAGACATAAAGCTTCTTATTTCATTACTTTCATAGATGATTTCACGCGTTTTGGTTATGTCTATTTGATTTCACACAAGTCAGAAGTGTTGGATTGTTTCAGACAATACATAAATGAGGTTGAAAATCAATTAGACAAAATGATCAAAACATTAAAAACTTATCGAGGGCGTGAATATCTATCAGATCAATTTAAAGATCTATGTAATGAAAAAGGAATTACACGGCAATTGACTATTCCACACACACCACAAGGAGGAATAGAACATTGTTGGATATGGTAAGATCCATGATGGCACAGGCTAACTTGCCGATCTCTGTTTGGGGAGATGCCTTGTTAACTGCATCGTATATCTTGAATAGACACTACAAGAAATCCTGCGAATTCAGAGAGAAATGTCCCGTCGAAATTCCCTCGGAAATTCCGTGGAAATTCCGACGGCATTCCGACGGGGCTTCAAATTTTTTTCTAAAAAAAATATATTAAATAATTCCAATAGGATTTCCCTCAGAATCCCTTTGGTTCTTTTAAAATATAAAATTTAAAAATAATATTAAATAATTCCGGTGGGATTCCGAGGGAAATCCCCGTCGGTTTTTAAATGTTTCCGAAGGAGATTTTCCTTGGAATCCCGTCGGTTTTTTAAATACAAAATTTAAAAAGTATGGTAAATTATTCCGATGGGATTCCGAGGGAATTCCCGTCGGTTTTTTTTAAATATAAAAAACTTAATAAAATAAAAATGAAAAATATTAATTGATTAAAACTTCCGACGGAATACAAATGGTTATTCCATCGGAATTTTAAACTTTAAAATAAAAAAATTGAATAAATAGAAACTGACAGGACAAATCCCGTCGGTTTTCCATCGGTGTATATGGATAAAAAATTCGAGTTAACTGCACCTAACCCCCTGTGTTAGTTTCAATTTTCAAAAAAGACCCTCAGTTATGAAAATTAGCTAAAAAAACCCTGAGTTATTTTAAATTTTGCACACCGCCCCTCAAACTCATTTGGTCAAATGTAAAATGTGATAACCCTAAAATACCGTTACTTTATATATTAAAATAATATTAAAAATATTAATATTTAATGTATTAAGAATAAAAATATTATAACTATATTATTTTTAAAATATACATATTTAATATATGCATATTATATTAAAAAATAAAAAATATATAAATATTAAAAATGATTTTTAATAGTTTTAAATATATATTAAAATATAGATATAAATGAATAATTATTTTTAAAAATATTATTAATAAATAAAAATATACATCGATATTATTTATATATTTTCATTAAAAAATATATTATTTATTTATATATATATATAATTACTTATAAACATATATACATAATACAATATACAATATTTTATATTTATATATTATATTGTATGTGTATAATGTATTTCTAATATTTAAAAATATTATTAATAAATAAAAATATACATAGATAATTATTTATATATTTTCATTAAAAAATATATTATTTATATATATATGTATATAAAATATTTAATATTAAAAACCATTCCCACCCCCCAACCACCCCCCTGTGACACCCCGTCTAATCAGCCGTACAGGAATGATGTATGTGCGCATTTAAAATTATTATTTATGTATTTTATATTTATTTTTAAATGTTTATTTCATTAATTGAAATATTTGAACTATTTAATATTTATTTCTTTGAATATTTGAATTCTAATTATTTGAATAATAGGCTTATTTGTCGAAATGTGTTATGTTTGTGTTTGAATTGAGATCGAAATTTCGTGCTTTTCTGATATGTTGGAGATTTGTGAGTTATGAATTTGTTTATGTGCTCGTTTTACATTTTCGGACTTGTGTGAGATGGTAATGCACCATTTTATTTGTTTTGGGGATTCGAAGGCCTAACGGGCTTTAGAGCGTCTCGGATTCCGGAGGCCATATCTTGAGCTCGGGAATTCGGATTCGAATTTCGGAAGTGGCACCGGACTCATAACGAAGATATGGAACTAAGGAACCTAGCCTTACATTTTTCTAAGCTCATTCGATACTCCAAAACTTAACCGAAAAAGTGACTCGCAACCATATGACTACCTTTCACTAATTTGCATATAAGTCCCTCAATTTTTAAGCTTTTCACATGAATCTTGGACCCACAATTCACCAACTCAGTCCTTTATCACCCCTTGCCTCCCTCATCTCGGTTTGTGCAAGAAAAATGGGAGAAATATCTGAGCTTTGGAGCAGCAACAGTCCATTCCCGTCACTTTACACCCAAGGATGTTTTTGAGCTCCAATCTTCATTTTCCTCTATCATCCTCAAGAGGTTAGTACATATTTGATATCTCCATGCTTATGTGATCATTTTCATCCAATAAATTCAGATTATAAGTGTAACACCCCAAGCGGTGGGGCACCACACCCCCGCCTTATAACCCAACACGTGTACGAAATGGAGAGTCCACACACGCACCAAGTCACAGCGAACGGGTGACAAACGAAAACACACACTAGTTAAGCGGTACCTAACCCTGTACAAAAGAGAATATGCGAAACATGACAGCGGAAGCCAGGCAAAATACCAACTTTCAAAAACTTTCATACATTAAACATATTGAGCAATACAGAAATCAAAACCATCTATACGGGTTCAACTAATCGATCGAACATTCCTGTCCCGAACAATTACACAACAAGACGGGTTCAACTGGCCCTAGAAACCTGTCCCGAATAATCATATAATGAAACGGGGTTCATCTAATCCAAGCACCTGTCCTAACCTGTCCCGAATTTCATATATTCAAATCATACAAGCAAACCTGTACAGAAGAAATCTTATACAAAGTTTACGAATCATAAATCAGAACAAAACGCTTAACAAACTTAAAGGAACAGACACAAACTCAACGGACACACGACACCACTGCCGAGCACGAACTCCAACGACCTGAGCCTGCAACTAAAAACATAAAAGAGGGAGGGGTCAGTCCAAAGACTAAGCGAGGGGTTAACACATGCACGCTGTACATATATACAGAGCACAGCACATTGTAGAAGCAATGTTCGTGAGCCCGGGGTTAGTTTTTGCACGCCAAAACATTTTCCCGTGATAGAATACATATAGGGAGGCTTAAAACCAAACAAACAAATCTTAACTCAAACGTTTCTTAAAGTATAACTCAGATTCATGCAGACTTAGCACACATATCGGAACATAACTTATTAGGTTAATGGCAAAACCCATTTTATCTTAACTTAAGAGTCTAACCCTTTTCACGAACTTATAACCGACCAACATAACGAAACTCGACGGGTATGAGTACACAACCAACCAACTCCTTCATAACACACAAACACTTAAGCACACGAAATCAAAATACACATACCTCCACGTACACCGGTTGATGGGTGGGTTGTACATACCCAAACCATCTGCACTTAAACGTCAGGGTCGTGAGTTTCATGACACTCACACCCAAGGACTCCATCCCCCACTAACCTCCTAGTGGGTTCCGAGTTGATCCTATAAAATGGAGAAGTGTACAGGGGTTGCAACCGGCGACCCCATGGTCGTCCCGGGTCTCCCATTACACACAACTCCGGGGCCCAAACTTACATTTACACTTACACATATCATACAAAGCTTAAACCCTCTAGACTCACGCTTATACATAGCACATGCATATTGTACTTATCATATCGTACGTACATATCACGCCGACCTCAAAATCATAACGAAATCAAAGCTAAGCGTACATAGGCTTATACATAGCTTCATACTTTCAAACTTATGGCAAAGCCAACAAATAAGTATCTCACATATATCTACATATACATAGAGGCTTATAAGTCACATGCATTCGAAAACCGGCACATTTCGATAGGGTATAACTATATCCTAACCTCACCTGGTACCAGACACAGACGAAGACATAGCAAATGGTCCACCCCAGAACCTGCACGACCCACTTGTCACCACCCCGGGTACAACTGAACCAACTGGACGCACAAAACACAACAAAGCGCTCAGACAGACTCAAACAACCGCACAGAGACGCACGGCAATGCTCAAGCAGTTAAGAAATGCAATCACGTAAGCAGGGTTCCAATTCCTATTAATTACATGAAAAACAAAACGTCAGGATATGGTCATGTACACCATAAATGCACATAGAAGCAAATGAAAAGCGATGCAAATCATAATATCTCATATCAATTCATTTATCAAATAACCCGTTCATAATCGTACGAATAAATTATTTCTTACGTGCAAAAGTTTCTAATTAAATCCTATAAGTTCCATTCAAGTCATATTTCATATTTTATACGAAATCAACATATTACAGGGCCAATTAAATCATATAATAGCATGTGATGAATTCATTTAGACCCACGGGGTTACATACCAAATTCCGACTAAGCCATTTAACCATTCAAAGTTCATACATTGCATAATAGATTCAAATTCAATTTAGGTAATTAAACTTTAATTGAAAAAGTCTCAAATTTAATCATCCAAGGCATAATCATTCAACTTTTACTTAATCAAAATTAGCATAATCATTTTCAAATGATAATGTTCAATTAAATCAAGTTATACAAATTGTATTTTCTAAAATTACGTAAACACACCTTGTTTTTATGCATAACAATTGGCATGAAACAGGACTAATATCAACAACAAATCATGAATTCATACATTCATAGTTCATTACATATTTTCAAATACCAAGCAATGCATATTCATCAATTTATCAAACATACAAGAACGAATTACATTTTAAACAATTAACAACTAATACAATTTCGGCATAACGGGGTTCAATTTACAATTCAAAGCATCAATGCATATCACATTTCATTAAATGTATGATTTCGTATACATTGGAGTTCATATAAATCGATAAATCAAGCTAATAGCAACTAAATGACATTTAGAACAATTAATCAAATAAATCCCAAATGCACAAATAAATTCGTAGAAATTAAACCAAGTGTCCGATTGACGAACGGAAAGTGGCGTTGGACTCACCACGATGAGGTGGATAAACTATCCGAAGGTCACCGGAGCGCCGCCGCCAGAGCTGCCGGAACAGTGGCCGGCCGCCGTTCGGCCGCTGTCGGAACGTGCCGGTAAAAATCCCCAAAATTCACCCGTGCAAGAATTCCTCGTGCTCGTTCCAAATCCTCGATCAATTTCTAGAAATTCCAAGCCAATTGTCTCCAATTTCAAATCCAAGAATACGAAAACCCAAAAATCTTCAAATCAAAATTACTTCCAAACCGGTGAACGAAAATGAGATCCGAAAGAGGCATTTATCTTACCTGTAACGAGCTCTTCGAAAGCCCTAAGCTATTCGTCGGGAAAAATCCCCGGAGCAGACCTCCACCGTGAACTGCCACGATCCGTCACTAAACGGCAAAATCTAGAGTCGCGTAAACGGGGATCGATAGTTCTCGTCGTTCCGAAAAACTTTCGTGAAGAGCCCATGGCCAAAAGATCGACAAAAAGGGACCCCAATATCCTCCGGAACACCACCTACAACCAAAATTTGCTCAAATTGAAGCCGAAAATGAACTCAGGGGGTCGGAAAACCTTGGAAAGCACTAACCTTGGTCGAAAAAAGCCGCCGGAGCGCCGCCTTATCACTATTCACGCGGCGACGGCGTGAGCTTCCAACGGCGAGTGCGCCGCCACCACGGCCGCAATGGTCGCGCCTCCAACGTCTAGCGATACACCGGGAGGTCTTTTTTCTGGGTCAGGGGCGCGTGTTGTAACAGCCCAAAGACCCGTCGTTCGATATTGTCCACTTTGGCCAAGGGTAGACCCCAAGTACCTCACAGTGTTACATTTCGAGCCACTGGTATAACCCAGTGCACCCAAAAGGCCTCTACTCAGGGGAAAGGGATCCACTACTTATAAAGCAGCTTCAAACCACTCTCCAATCCGATGTGGGACAAACACCTTAGGCTATTATAGTCCACCCCCCCCCCCCATAAGGGCCCAGCGTCCTCGCTGGCACACCGAATCTGGGTCCCTGGCTCTGATACCATTTGTAACAGCCCAAAGACCCGCCGTTCGATATTGTCCGCTTTGGCCAAGGGTAGACCCCAAGCGCCTCACGGTTTTACGTTTCGAGCCACTGGTATAACCCAGTGCACCCAAAAGGCCTCTACTCAGGGGAGAGGGATCCACTACTTATAAAGCAGCTTCAAACCACTCTCCAATCAGATGTGGGACAAGCACCTTAGGCTATTACACGTGTCAACGGAAGATCGCAGGAAACCGCCGGCGAAGTGGCGGTTCCGTCACCTCCCTCCATCCGTGACTGTAAATCGGCAAAACGGGCCACCTCCGCTTGTCGTCGGGCCAAGATCTTGGTACCGTTGTGACCGCGTCATCGAGATCTTCGAAATGGACTAATCATTCGTCGAATTCCGTAGAGAAACGAGCGAGTTTGAGTAGTGTGTGAAATCACATGTTGAGTATGTGTAAGTGTGTCGTGAGAGAGGAGAGAGAAAGATCCGGTACAGAGAGAGAGCTGCTGATCGGTTTGGTACGAAAAAAGAGGATCCTGGTGTTTTATCCCGGGTCTTTGCGCGCAAAACAAACAGTAGGAGGGACAAACGACGTCAGAATTGGGCAAACTTAGAGTCTACGGACTCGTTTCGATGCCCCGAACATATAGAAGGGGTCAAAATTGCGATCAAATGAGCAGTGACTGAAAAATCCCAAAAAAATAAAGAAAATTACAAAAAGGCCCCTAAACTCTTAAAGAGTTCAAAATAGGGCCACGAAAAACACAAAATCACAAAAATAAATACATACAAAGGTTGAAAAGTGACGTACCTTATACATCGAATGAACGGGATGTTACAATAAGCCTTGTTTGATTGAGTTTGGCTCCGAGTCTTGAATAGTTAGGTTTAGGCCCAAATTTGAATTCCATGACTTCTTTTGGTGTTTCTCTTTAATTGAGGCTATAAACTTGATCACTTACACTTCATTTATGGTTGTATATGTCTGAATTTGATGGTAGTTGTGATATGGGTGAGATACCATTATTGTTCTTGAGGTTTTGAAAGAGTTATACATGAGTTTTGCATCATTTTCTTTCCTTCCAGCCTGCTGTTCGTTTTTGCCTTGATTACCGGAGATGACTTGATTTGCTGTCTTATTTCATTCTATAACATGCCTAGATGAGTTGGTATTTGTTTGGGGGAAGTTGCAGGGCTGAACAGGGTTGAAACTCCGTCATCTCGTAGCTGAATTGTCTCCCAGGCCGGGGAGATTTTACATTAAAAAGTACCCGGCAGGGGACTTTTTATGTACTAAATCTCCCCGGGAGGGGAGATATATATATATATATATATATATATATATATATATATATATATCATGTTATATATTTAAGTAATTTGAATATAAGTGCTTATATTTAATGATTTAAATAGTATGACGTTATTTCATGAAATGTGACCTTCTAATTGTGAGATTATAATATGTTATGAATTATGGATTTAAATTACGAAGTGATATGATACGTTTTATACAAATTTGAATTTAAATGACTAAGGTGATGCATTCTTGCATTTCATTTGGATCCATTTGCATTCTTAGGCATCACCGTGTGTCTAATTGGTTCATGATCGAGTCTAAGTCATAAGTTTGTGTTTATTTGTCTCAGATTTGGGTTCAGGAGGTGTCGGTTAGACCGTTTAACTCCTTCTTGACCGTCAACGCTCATTCGTTGGTATTTTGGTAAAAGGTGAGGTTTAGGTTTGTTTTCTTTTAGTTAATACGACCTACGACCCTCTATGCTCGTTTTCAAGCCCGCATGCGAATATATACTATATGTATATTAAATATGTGTCTTATAATATGTTATGAATTTTGTTAATTCGATTTAATATGAATTCTTCTGAAATTATACGTATGGGCGTATATAAGCTTAAAATGGTTTTGCAACGAGGCTATGCTCCAAACCGTGTGGTGTCAAGTGAATTATGGATCTTCTTTAGCATCTTATGAATTTGGAAGACACGGAGAGGTACATGTATAGCATATGCCGAGTTGCACGGTACGGTATGTTTCTTAAGTATGAATCGTATGTTTCTAGGTTTTGCGATTTAGGTATGTTTCCTATGAGTCTTATGAGTCCTTATGAGTCTTATGAATCCCTCGGCCCCGGAGGCGTGAGTAAGGACGCCCGAGGCGGTGTCGGACCGTCGGGTTAAGCCTATGCACGTGCTCCTTTGAAGTACCTACACGCGACTCTGAGGGAGATGGAGAAGGCGTGGTGCTTTAAGCCTTCGGTCGAGGCCGGAGAAGGTACGTTGCAGGATCGCTACCCCACGTATATAAAGTTTCACGATGAGGGCCCATAACCCGCGTACAGACTTCCGAAGGAGGATGGAATACGGGAGTATGTGTCTTATGAATCTTATGTATTTATGTTTCCTTATATTTTCTTATGAATCTTTCTTAAGGGGTAAGGTTGGAGACCCATGCTCGCCGGGTAGTTGAATTCTTTTGTTATTGTGATTATGAAACAGGATAGGAGATTTCGATTCAATAAGAGATTTATACGAGTAAATTCCGAATGTATGAATTTATGAATCAATTTGAATATTTATGAATCCATGTGAGTTTGATTATTTGAATCAAAATGAACTTTGAAGATTTGGATGTATGTATAAATATGAGCTCTTATTAGAAAATAGCTTTCGTATGTAAAACCTTATTCCCGGTTCATAGTCTTTTGTTTATTATGTGATTTGCTCTATATATATAAGTGTGTGGGTGTGCATTAACCCCCCCTCACTCAATCGGTGGACTGACCCTCTCCCTTCAACTTTTCAGTTTGCAGGTTAGGCGTGCTGGGCGGAGTCGTGAGTCTGTCATGTTGTGGTCTTCTAGCTCGTGTTGCATTTCATTTGCATTCACACACATCCTGTATATGATTCAATATTGATAGTGGAATTATGCATGTAATATGCATTGGTTAATGATTTATATGAATCTTATGAACTTTTGTTATGTATATATATTAGGGATAGTTGAACCCGTTTTGTGGGTTTATCTTCTTGGTTTTGTTATATGCTTCTGCTTTCTTGTTGTTTTGCGCGCTCTGGTCCTGTCTTAGCTCCGTCTGGCTTAGCGAGTGTGTGTAGGTTCCCGTTCGCTTAGTCTTGGGCTCATGTATGGATTTGTATTTCATATGTGGGTTCGGGGCTAGGTGCGGGGGATGTGGTGGCCCGTCGCTTCGGGCGCTACACCCCCCCCACCATCTTCTTCTTCCCCAACTTGCGTAGAAGCAGCAGCCACACCAATCCACCATCTCCTTTCCCTCAGCCCCGCCCCACCCCACCACTCACTTTCTTCCCTGCCCAACACCAAACAACTGTCGTCCTTCTCCTCCCCCGATCCACTGCCGTTGCCGCCGACCCCCTTCTCCTTACCCGATTCACCATCGCCGCCCCTGCCCCACTCTTCTCCTTCTCCAATTTGTCGGAGGCGGCGGCCACTCACTCTTCTCCTTCCCCGACCAACAGCTGCCATCGGCCCCCTTCTCCTTCCCCGACCAACAACCGTCGGAGCCCCGCCACGCCCACACAAACACATATATATATATATATATATATCATTAAGGGCATAAGTGACTTTTCACTCCCAAAAACCCTTCCACACACGCAGTCAACCCGCGTGAGGGTCACACAACTCGCTCAGGGTTTTTTTTCCAAACTTTTAGAAAACACAGGATTCTTTGGATGATATTCTATATGACGGGGTTTTTTTTTGCTCTTTTCGCCTAGCACAAGGTAATTTCCTGCATTTTTCTCATAAAAATTCATCAGAACCCTCCAAAATTTCATATTCTCACTTTTGTGAAAAAAGCCCAATTCCTCTCCTCCACCCGTCTCCGCCCACCTCCGCCTCCTTCCGTCTCCACCCACCAACTGCTTCTCCGTCTCTGCCTACTTCGTCTACGTCGCGCCCTCCCCAGTCTACCACTTCTGATTTTCTTCAGCTACCTGCTCAGCCTACGTGACCGCCTCCGCCTGCTTCTCCTTCGTTGTCTGCCACGCTCCCGTGTGCTCCGTCCAAGTATATATATATATATATATATATATATATCTCTTCCCCCATACCTCTCTCTCTCTCTCTCTCTCTCTCTTCCCCTCCTAAGACTTTCACAAATCGTAATATTTGCAAGATAGAAGTAGGGTTTCTTTTTTCCTTTTTCAAGATAGGAGTATAAGGTTTCCCTCTTTACCTTTGTGTTGCTTAGCTATTAGCTTTTGTTTAGTGGTTAAATTGTTATTTAGTCCTCCGAACTGTTATTTAGATTTTTGGGTTTAATTGACAAATTTTCTCTCTACATTTGATAAATTTTGGATAAGAAATCTTGATTTCTACGGTATTTGGGTTGCGGAGAATCTTTGATGGTGCTCATATTTTCCTTTTGTTTTGAAATCAGAGTGGGCTTATAATGATTAGTTGACTAGGGAATTGGTAATTGATAAAATTAAAAAAGAAGAGAAACAAGGCTATTATCTAAATTTCAGTGAATGGCTTCTGCTCTCTGACAATTTGTTGAATTTTGTGTGTCTCTATATATTTGTATGCATGCATGTGTTGAGTTTCTGTCTATTTTTCAGTTTAAATTATCCTCATTGGTTTCGCTATAATTAATTCCTTTTGTTAGTTTTACAGAATCTCTACAACAGAATCTATATGAGAAAATAACAGTTGCTAAACTTAATTATAGGTTAAAGTTAGTTGAATTCTTCAATAATTGTAGTTTTGTGCTTACTCTTGTTGGAATGAATACTTGTATTTAAAGTTTGAATCTTTGTGGTTGTTGGACTCAATACACTTGTTGGATTTGCCCCAACTTAAGTAGTGAAGTTGTAGGTTCTTGAATTGGTTGGTTTCCCTGAAAAAACTAGGTGTTTTCATTTTATATATCATAAGTCCACCACTAACACATGATTTTGTTGTTCTCATTTTTAGATGGCTTTGCTTGTTTTCTGCAGGCTGAATTTGACCCTATAAGATGGCTGGATAAATCATTGATACATATATGTGCGCGGTTCGGAGAGTTCCAGAATGACAGCCCATCTTCTTTCAATTTATCCCCTAGTATCAATATTTCCTCAGTTCATGTTTAATTTACGGCGTTCACAACTTGTTCAGGTATTTAAAGATGTTAAATTTCCTTAAATATATCACTATTGAGCAAAGAAAGACCTATAAAGAATGTGGAAGTACTAGGAAAAATGAGATGATGTGGTCGTGACGCCCGGAGCAACGAGCCACCACATCCCCCGCACCTAAACCCGAATCCACATATGAAATGGAAGTCCATATATGAATCTAGGTCTAAGCGAACGGGGACCTACACACACACACACTAGGCTAAGCGGGGCTAGAACACTAACAGAGCACGCAAAACAGATACACAAAGTGCGGAAGCAATGAATAAAATCCATTAGAACCAGCAAAAGACATATACAATGGCCATATGGACCCAAAAGAAAACTAATATTTACATCGAGTGCTCGAACATCATCAAAATACAAACTAGTACAGATACAAGTCAAGAGTATCCAAAGATGCAAAATGAAATGTTGACTCAACCCAAACTAGCTAATACAACACGACCACGCACTCCCCGCTTAGCTCGAGCAGACCTGCAACTAAATGAGGGAAAATGAGAGGGGTCAGTCAGAACTTGACTGAGTGAGGGGGTTAACGCACACCCACACACGTATACATATAAAGCAAAGCACGTATTAAACAAAAGACTATGAACCGGGATAGGGTTTTGCATACCAAAACTAATTTCGAATCAAACTTGTACCTACTCATATCAAAATTGAACATAGCTTAAAAGAAAGGTCCTATCCCGTTTCATAATCAACATATCTTATCGAATTCCTATACCCGACGAGTACGGGTCTTACACAATCTCCCCAATTCTTAACAGAAAGCATAAATCGTAAACAATCCATCCCCAACATCCCTGTAGTTCGGGGATCAACCCCCTCCCTACACATAACCATTACCAAAAACACACGGGGTAGCTAATCCACGTTGTGCCTTTCCCGGTTTACTACCGAGGGCTCAAAGCACCACACCTCCTCAACCTCCATGAGTCGCACGTGAGTACTTCAAATGAGAACGTGCACAGGGGTCATAACCGGCGACCCAATGGTCGTCCCGGGTCTCCCTTACCCATGTCTCGGGGCCCAATTACAATCAATTAATCCAATAAACTTTACTTAACTCGCTACAGAATTAAACATAATTCACGTACCTTATCGAATATACCTTACCTTGCAACTCGACATATGTTATACGCGTACTTCTCTGTGTCTTCCTTAATAATAAGATGTTGAAGTACGTCCCAGCTTGCGTGACAACACACGGTTTGGAGCATAGCCTCGTTGCAAAACATTTTCAAGCTTATATATGCTCATACTTATAGTTCAAAATGTTTAATCATAAGATAAGGTCATAAACTTATCATAAGGCACGTATCTAATATATAAATATATAGTATATTCGCATGCGGGTGAGAAAGTCATCACATTTAGGCCATAGGTCGCTTATCTAAAAGAAAGGTCCTAAATCTCACCTTATAATAAAAGAAGAGTGAAGCCGGGCAAAACGAACAAAGAGACACCTAAACCTCGGGCTCGGCAACGTCCGAAAGCAGCTCTGAAAGAGAAGAACGTAAAACCCGAGACTTAGAATCAAAACGTACCAAATAGACGCTCGACAATGCTCATGAATGCAATGGATGCAAAATGGAATGCAAGAATGCGCCATTTAGGTCATTTAAGTTCAAAACCCGTACAAAACGTATCATATCATTTTCATAAACGTAATTCACAAAATATAACAATTAATTAAACCAGAAAATTACACTTAGAACACACGTTTCATATCTAAGAATTCAAATAAAAGACAAGACTATATTCATAATTTAAACCATATTTTATAAAAACTAGATTAAATAAATTAATAATGGAAAATTACACAATTCATGTATATATATATATCATATTACACGTACCAGCGGCCCCAAGTCCTTAAAGGTCACGTTTAGCATATAAAATCCTACCAAAGTTCACAAAATTCAAATTCTTAATATATTTCATAAATCCATGCATTACCTCATGTAAAACTAAGCATAACGGACAAGATTAATGCATATGAATTCCATTTAAAAGTAATAGTCATGGTTTAATATCTAAGTAATTATAGCAAGGCTAAGTTCATAATATCAGTTATCCTACATGCATTAACTAATTCATGCAATATATAGCACTCGCAGCACACCAAAAAGAAAATAAACAACATGCATTTACTACCTACAACATGAAATAAAAGAAAGAAGCACATAACATGGCAAGTCCCATCTCCCCTCCCGGGGAGATTTGCTTCACAAAACTCCCTTGTCGGGGAGTTTCATGCACTAGCTGCTGCAGAGGAAAGTCCCCGCCCGGGGACTTTACAAGAGCAAACTCTCCCTACCCGGGGAGAGTTGTGGTGCGGGAAAAAGTGCAGCAGCAACAGCCATTCCCCTGCCCTCAAAGCTGTAACAACAGCAACAACAACAAGGTAACCAAGCAACAACAAAGCTCACGAAAAGCAGCTACAAATCAAGCAAATTCCAGCCCCCAACCTCAAGCTACAAACCGGCAATCAAGGAGATGCAAATATGCAAGAGTTCAAACCATTTTCTTACAAAAACCTTGAAGTTCATTAATGGTATCTCAAGCAAACTCCAATCAATTCAGGTCCAAATAATCATAAATAAAGCTCATGTGGTCTCATATATTCCATCAAATCAAGAGAAATTACAAGAGAATGCATATGAATTCAAGAAATGATCCTAACCCTTACTATTCATCTCAAGCTTCAAAATCATATCAAACCTAAGTGAAAATCTGAAAATCATGGATGAAAATGATCACATAATGATTTAGATATCAAATATGTACTTACCCCTGGAAGATGGTGGAGGAAAATGGAGATTAGAGCTCAAAATCTCTCTTGGGTGAATAGTGATGGGATTGTTGTTTGTTCCTCCAAAAATGGCTGAATTTCTCTTCCTTGGCTCGTGTGGACCGAAGTGAAAGAGAGAGGGATGGTATAGTATCAAGTTGGGGTCATGTGGGTCCAGGTTTGAGGGTAATTGGTCAAGAATTGAGGGACTTATATGCAAAATATTCCAAGGTGGTCATTTAGGCGCGAGACAAAGTTACGGGCTTGTTTCGGGGTACCAAACAATTTTGGAAAAATGTAAGGCTTGTTCCATTGCACTCAAATTGTCGAAACGAGCACAGCGGGGGTCACAGAATTTGAATCCGAATTCCCGAGATCAAATTACATTACCCGGAACCCAAGGTGCGCTGAGTACATTTTAGCCTCCTTTAGGTTACCCAACAAAACAAATCCCGAAACCCCCACATATAAACCCGAAAACACATAACGAGCATATAGTCACGTTCATAACTCATAAAATTCCAACATATCAGAAAGGCACGGAATTTCAATCTCGAATCGAACACAAACGAAGCAAATTACCACAAGATAGGCAAAATATTCAAATAAGAAATTTCAAATAATCAACGAATTAAATTAAATATTTCAATAATGAAAATAAACAATTAGAATAAATAGAGAATGCATAAATAATAATTTTAAATGCGCACAAACGTCATACCTGGTTGGCCTGAAGAAACGGGGTATCTTATTGGTAGTCTGTGTCAGTTCATGCTTGAATCTTGATCCTTATCCTCTTTAATCAGGTTTTCAACAACAACCCAGATGAGATAGCATACTTTAGAATGATTCTCAACAGATAAAATATTGCTAATTCAATTGTCATGATTCAACCTTCCTTGATTTCCTACTCATTCCATTCTGAACCCGAACCGGCTCTTCTTGATGTGGCTTCCATTGTTGCTGATAGAATCCTCCTTTTAGATTCCTATTTCACTGTTGTTGTATTTCATGGATCAACCTTTGCTCAATGGCGAAAAGCTGGATATCATGAACAACCCAAGCACCAGAAGATCCTTTGTTGCTCAATGTCTCTAGCTGATGTGTGCTGCATGTGTTGTGAAATTTAACTAATTTTGGAACACCTATTAGTTGGTGATGATGCTTTTCTTTTGGAGTATGTTAAATATGCCATTATTTATTTTAACTTCATTTGAATCTATTAGAAATTCAAATATTGATTTATAATCAAGCATAGAAAACAAGTGAAGTAACAGTTGCAGCTTTTATTAGCTTTTTACAAATATTAATGAATTTTCAGCGCACAATCATTTGGGAACAATAAATAGACGTATACGAGGAACTGATCAGTTTAGTTCTTTCTAAGAATTTGCATAAACTGAGTTTTTATTTATTAATTATATATGTTAATGGACAAATTTGTAAGCAATAACAAGCTCTAACACAGTTCAGACAATGATTCAAAAATAATTTACTAACATAGTTCACTTTGCTTGCACTGAATTATTTTTTAATATTTGCATTCTTGCGCACTTGCTCCTGTACACACACTCGCTCACGCATCTGCTTTGTGTGACTTTGGACTCGAACTTTTTATCTTAGTTAAGTTGTTGGTGCTAAAGTCTTGGCATATAATTTAGTTGTTGTTTTACTCAATTTGGTTGCTACATTCTCTAAATTTCTGATATTGTAGGCTTTCGCGTACTTGTTACAAGCGCGACGTGATGATGCAGATGCCATAGTAAAAGAGAGATTTTCTATCCCCCGCATTGTAATATGTGATCAGCACGGCTCTCAAGTCTTTAATCATCTTTCTCATAGCTGGTGGATTCAGGAATAATCAAATCTGTATTTAATATGGCCCATTAGAAAATATTTTCAGTTAGATTCAATCTGCAGTAGCTAAGGCAACTTGTAATTAAGTTAGTTTTGAATTTGTTTATTAAGTTTGGCAATATATGAGTGCTAGCATTGTATTAACTTTGGTTCTCTAATCTTTATACTCATCAATACATATAGATCTTAGACTGAAATTACGAATTTTAATAGATGATGAATAGATAATTTTTGCTTCCTTGTGTTGATCTCGTAGATTATCAAAGTACCATTTTTTAATAGATGATGAATGATAATTTTTGTATGGATTAGTGTGTGTATTTACAAGGTTAATTGATGAATTGGTTTTTAATAAATACTTTTGAGTGGTAGTAAAATAATTTCTTTTATTTTTTTTAATAATTCCGACCGAATTTCCGTTGGAATTGTTTAATTTTTTTTTAAATTTTTAAAAATCCGATGTGATTCTGAGCGAAATTCCATCAGAATTGTTTAATTTTATATTTTTATTTTCAAAAATCCAATGGGATTCCGAGGGAAATTCCGTCGGCATTGTTTAATTTTATATTTTTATTTTCAAAAATCCGAGGGGATTCCGAGAGGATTCCCGTCGGAATAGTGTAATTTATTATTTTTTATTTTTAATAAATCCGAATGGATTTTTCTCTGAATTCCGTCGGTTTTCCCTCGGAATTTTGATTTCGAGTGAGGGTTTTCCTTCGGACTCATTCCCTCAGAATCCCATCGGAATTCTTGAAATCCAACGAGGCCCGTCGGAATTCACAGATTTTCTGGTAGTGAGAGTTCCTACAAAATAAGTACCTTCTACTCCTTATGAACTTTGGAAAGGAAGAAAACCGATCCTTGATAACCTTACACCTTGGGGATGTGCAGTCTATACCCTTGATTCTTTCAACAAATATGGAAAGTTAGTCCCTCGAGGACGAAAATGTATCTTCATACGATACTCTGATCAATCTAAGGTTATGTGTTCATTGGAGAAGAAGGTGATGGAAGTGTAACTGAAATTGAATCGAGAAATGCAGATTTTCTGGAAAGGAATTTTCCTAAGAGGGATGAAATAAAAGAAAAAGAACCTCTGTTTGAGTTGGTAGATTCAAAAGATAGCCCCGTTCAATGTGGATCAGTGAAAACAGCAGATAATTCGTTACCACTTGATCCAAGTGGGTGCAATTTGAATTTAATTAAGTAATTCCTTTGAATCTCATTCTCGGAAGACTAGTATGAAAATCATGCCAAAATGACACTTTGCATTGAGGGTTATGCTTTTGTGACTTGTCTTGATAGCAAAGATAAGTCTAAATAGCACAACATTGAAATCTGTTCAGAAGATATTGATGAGTCTAAAACCATAAGTGAGGCTCTATCATGTCCCGTTAAGGATAAGCGGAAAAATGCAATGGAAGAAGAAATGAATTCCACGGAGTCAAATAAAGTGTGGGAATTAGTAGACCTCCCACAAGGACGAAAGGTTATTGGGAACAAATAGGTTCTCAAGATTAAGCGTAAAGTTGATGGATCAATTGAGAGGTATCAAGCTCGCTTGGTAGCAAAAGGTTATACTCAACAAAAGGGTATTGATTATGAAGAAACCTTTTCGCTAGTGGTAAGATTTGCCTCCTGTAACGCCCCAATTTCCGGAAGTTCAGGTAAGCACGCCACGTGCGGGTCTTCGGGAGTTGGGGGTTTATTTTAGTTATTATGTTCATTTATTTCGTCATATTATATGCATTATATCTTCATGCATTTAAATGAGTTATCATTTAATTGAATCTACGTTAATTAATTGATAATGTGCCTAATTGTTTATGTGACATTACTTGACCATTTATTTAAATGTGTGGATTTAATTGTATAACATGAAATGGTTCTAATTGATCAATTTCCATGGAATAAGACTTGATTGCATTCATTCAAATACTTCAAGGACCTAAGTGCAAATAATGGACTCATGAGAGTTAGTGGAAGACTTATAATACATCTTGTATATTTCATCTCTCCCACATTTCATACATTCACATTGCATACAAAATTTCATACACACACACACACACACTAAATCACGATTAAAACACCAAGGGAGGAAGGGAAGATTTCATCTCATATTTCAAGCTAGAATTAAAGGAGAGAATTACACAAGTGGAGCATCATCACCATACCATCATATCATCCTATCTTTCTTTCATTCTAAGGTAGAAATTGGATTTAAAGAATCTCTTGAATTTATGATTGAGTAGGGTTTGGTGATTAAGTTAGGATTCCTTGTTTATTTGATTATTAGAAGCATGTTATGATCTTTTTATTTCAAAGCTTGCATGAAGTTATGAATTATGTGGAAGTTGGATGAAATGAATTATTTGGGGTTTTGATTGATGAATTCTTGAGGATTTGAGCATATTTAATGGTTGATTTGTTGTCTAAGTGAAGTATATGTATGAGTGCATGTGGGTAAGTGTTGTTCTTGGCTTAAAAATAATTTGAGATTGGTTTGCATGGAGAATGAAAAACTGCCCTGTTCTTCCCTGTTTTCGAACAGAGGGTCCCGGCCGGGATCTATTTTTGAACTGAATCCAGTCCCCGCCGGGATTCTCTCATAGGTTGGCACCTGGACCTGTATCCCGGCCGGGATACATTTTGAACTAAAAACCATCCCGGTCGGGATAGTCAAGAACGGTGGCTACGTTATTTCTGTCCCGGCCGGGACACTCTTGAACTAAAAATAAATTCCGGCCGGGATCTCTCTCTGGGTGAACAATGTTTTTGTGTGTAAAAATTATCCGTCCTCCAATTAATTTCATTATGCCTCGTATGTTCTTAATTGTTAAAATTTTGATAAATTATGTTTGTTTCAATCATGATCACAACATTTCAAAATTCTCCTTGCGCGACATTTTATTTCGGGATTTTTCGATGATAGGAACTTTGAAATATGTATTACATGCTTAATTCTTGCTACATTAATTGGTAATTTGAACTTGTTTATGATAATTATTGATTGTGAGAGCATGATTGACATCAGATGATTTTGTCGTTCGTCTTGATTGGTTCATAAGAGTCGAGTCTTACGTACACTTGTCCTTATTACACAGATCACGGTCTTGGAGACAAGGAGCACGCTCCGTAAGGTGTTTCTTTACTTCTTTTGTCGGTAGAGGTGAGGTTTAATTCTAGCTATATAGAACCCATACAACCCTATATGATGTTTTAAGCCAAAATGTATCTATATATCTGTAGTTTTCCAAACCTTATTGATTTTCAACTAATTTACTGAACTGAACCGATTGACTGTTTTGGCGAGTACATTGTTCACTGTGGGTCTGAGGGTAGTGTATTAAGCCAACCAGGAAAGCAAGGGCTGATGGGTAACTCTTGCACTATCCTCATCATTTTGGGATCACCTCTGAATCCACCAGGAGCTTTGGTGGAGGAAGAAATCCCGTACGTGGGAGTCATGTTCCCGAAGTACACCATGACTGGATGGTTGGGCCTTGTAAACCCACCATCACCCGAAGGAAGAAGGATTCATGAAGCTGCTACTTGAGCACTGTAATAATTGCATGATCACCATTGAATTGAACTTGATTGTCATGAATGTTCACTGTTGGAGTAAAGGTTGGAGATTTGCCCTCACTCGTCGGGCCACTGATTGACTGAAACTATAATAATAAATGTTAAATTGGATACTTGTAACCTCTGGCGATATTATACCTTATTCCTTGAATTATATTGTTTCTTTCACAAAACATTACCCGAGATTATAACTTGCATGTATATATGCATATATTTATTTAAATCCCTCACTCAGTCTTTTGTAGACTGGCACCTCACATTTTCAGGTTTGCGGGGTTCGTGCTAGGTGGGATCGAGTCGGTCTTTCATTTTGGGTCTAGCACATTTCATGTATATTATTGATGCAAATATGTATTGTTATATCTCTTGGTATCTATGTATTACATATGACTTATTTTGGTACTTTTGGAAGATTGTATATAAGGTTGATGATTATGAACTTGAATGATGAAATGAAATGAATGTACAGTATGCTTCCGTTTTATTTTTTACGCATGTTGGTATTTAGTTGAGGGTTAGTCCCGCCTAGCTAGAGAGTCATTTTTTTATTGTCTCCCGTTCGCTATAGGCTTGATTCATGTATGGGTGTTCGTTCCATATGTGGATTGAACTATAGTGCGAGGGATGTGGCTACCTAGCGTTCCGGGTGCTACATCCCAAGGTGGTATCAGAGCCCGGTTGCAAAACCACGGTTCTAGTGTCGTGTCTTGTTAGTCTAAGTCGCACGGCATAGGATTAGTTGATTATATGAGAGTCTTTCATCTTATTTGAATTATTTTAACTTAATTGAATTACTTGAACTACTTGATTTATGTGATTTGTATGTGTTATGAATTTTATTGCACTCATTTGCACTTGTTAATCAAGCATGCATGTACAGTGTTTGAATTTCAGGATGCCACGTGGTCGTCCTCGTAGAGAGCATTCTCCCGGTCATAGGCGCCATCATCATGACCATTTTCCTCCACCTCCACCCCCTCAAGCTCAACCTCAGGACTTTTTGAATTCTATGGTTCAACTTATTGATCAAAGGTTGAGAGATTATGTGCCTCCAGCACCACCAGCTACTCCACCACAACCAGCACAGATTTCAGCTATATTCAGGGAATTTCAGAATCAACATCCACCAAGGTTTTTCAAGGGGAACGACATACAAGCCGAGCAATGGCTTAAGGAAATGGAAAGAGTTTGGGAGCTCATCCCATGTGAGTCTCAAGAGAAAGCACGGTGCACTCTTACTTTGATTCAAGGAGAGGCCTATTCTTGGTGGGAAAGCACCAATACTGTTTTAAGTGCCGCCGGAGAGGAAGTCACGTGGGAGGTATTTGTAAGGGAATTCAAGAACAAATTCATACTTCCATCTTCTCGTACTAGGAGACTTAAGGAGTTCACCGAGCTCAAGTAAGGGGGAAAATCCGTTTCAGAGTATATAGCCGAGTTTGAGAGGTTGTCCAAGTATGCACCCAACATTGCAAGTGACGACTTCCATAAGGCTATGCAATGTGTACAAGGACTAGAGACCAGATATCCAAGATGCTATTGAGGCTGTCAACACTAGCACATGGAGGAAGGCTACTTCAAAGGCTCTTAAATTTGAGGATTCGGTTAATACCCGGAGATCTACTTATAGTTCGGGTCAGGGCTCAGGTTCCGGGTCGAGATCGGGATATAACACCGGTAAGAGGCCAATCACCTATGATACAGCTCCTCTACAATCTAAAGGGCCAGTAAAGAAGTTCAAACCACAAGGATAGGTTCAGAAAGCTCCCCGGGTTACTCCTGCGGTGCCACCACCTACCGGGAAGCCAGGATGTACCTATTGTGGGTTGCCTACCCATACCTACGAAAGTTGTCGACGTCGTCTGGGGTTATGTTTGATTTGTGGGAGTGCAGAGCATATGGTAGATGGATGTCCAGATCGACGTAATCGGCCACTTGGGGGTCAGAGGTCACTCATTAGAGCCCGTGCTTATGCCCTGGAAGGAGAGGAACCGGATGCGGATGTGGACCCAACAACAGTTGTAGAAGGTACCATATGCATTCATGGCACAAACATATATACTTTATTTGATCCGGGAGCTACCCACTCCTTTATTTCGTGTGATATTGCTATTACTTTGCCTTTGTGTGTTACTTGCTCCTCTGCATGCTTTGTTGGTAGTACTCCTTTTGGTGGTAGTGTAGAAACTGACCGGGTTTACAGGGAGGTGTCGGTGAGTATTGAGGGTTGGGTTTTCTTAACGGATTTAATTGAATTTCTGATATCTCGGTATGGTTCTATCTTGGGAATGGATCGGTTATGCAAGCACTGTGCTACCGTTGATTGTCTGGCTAAGAGAGTTCGATTGGGTTCAGAAGTTGTCACGGGTTGGAGTTCTAAATCGGTGTCTTTATTATCTTTCTCTGAAGCTCAGAAGTTGATCCGAGATGGGGCTATGGGATTCATAGCCTATATTCTTAATCAACCTAAGGATCAGATGAAGTTAGAAGAAACGGAAGTGGTTAAAGAGTTTCCCGAGGTTTTCCCTGAAAAGTTAGATTCATTACCGCCTGATAGAGAAATACAGTTCGTGATTGATTTATACCCGAATGCAGAGCCCTACTCTAAGACTCCGTATCGGATGGCACCGGCAGAATTGAAAGAGCTAAAGGTTCAGCTTGATGCTCTACTGGAAGTCGGGTATATTAGACCGAGTTCATCGACGTGGGGTGCGCCGGTATTGTTTATGAAGAAGAAAGATGGCTCTCTACGGATGTGTATTGATTACCGAGAGTTAAATCGGATGACCATCAAGAATAAATATCCTCTTCCACACATTGAGGAGTTGTTTGACATACTCCAAGGTTCTAAAGTCTACTCGAAGCTTGATTTAAGACAAGGCTATTATCAGTTACGGATCCAAGCCAAGGATATTCTAAAAACGGGTTTCAATACTCGTTATGGGCATTATGAGTTTGTGGTTATGCCTTTTGGATTAACGAACGCCCCAGCCGCTTTTATGGATATGATGCATAGAATCTTCCGGCCCTTTCTTGATAAGTTCGTTGTGATATTCATTGATGATATTTTGGTTTTCTCTAAGTCCGCTGAGGAACATGCAAGGCATCTTCAACTTGTGTTGAAAACATTGAAGGAGCATCAATTATTTGCGAAGTTTAGCAAATGTGAGTTTTCGATCGACCGGGTGTCTTTCTTGGGGCATATCATTTCGGGGAATGGATTAGTGGTTGATCCTTCAAAGATTGAGGCCGTTTTGAAATTGGAGAAACCAAAGAACGTCTCTGAAGTTAGAATCTTCTTGGGATTGGCAGGATACTATAGGAGGTTCGTGCAAGATTTTTCTAAGATCGCCGCCCTTTTAACTCGGTTAACAAAGAAGGATGTGAAGTATGCGTGGGATGATAATTGTGAGAAAAGCTTTAATGTTTTAAAGGAGAAGTTAGTTTCAGCTCCAGTTTTAACTCTTCCGGAGGGTTCTGAAGGGTATACAGTTTTTACAGACGCGTTAAAGGAAGGATTGGGGTGTATCTTAACTCAGAATGGGAAGGTGATTGCTTATGCTTCCCGGAAGTTGAAGGATTATGAAAAGAACCACCCAACGAATGATCTTGAGGTTGCCGCCGTGGTATTCGCGCTCGGGAAATGGAGACATTACTTGTACGGGGTAACTTTTGAGATTTTCACCGACCATAAGAGCCTTTAATACTTGTTTACTCAGAAGGATTTAAATATGAGGCAACGGAGATGGATGAAGCGGTTAGAGGATTATGATTGTGTTATTAAATATCATCCTGGGAAAGCTAATGTGGTTGCTGATGCCTTAAGTAGGAGGGTTGGTGTTTCGAATTTGGAAGTTGGTGTAAGTAATGAAATTGAGCCAATTGTGGTGAAAGCTCGGGTTTCTAACATCTCCATTCAACCGGATTTGAAACATAGAATGTTTGAGGCTCAGAATAGAGATTCGGAGGTGCAGAGATTAGTTGTTAAGGCAAGAGAGGATCCAGAAAGTCCATTCGGGTTCGATGAAACCGGTTTTCTTCGTTTCAAGAACTGAGTGGTGGTACCCGAAGAATTGAAAAGGGTATTGCTTGAGAAAGCTCACAAGCCGGCGTATTCGGTCCATCCCGGAGGGAATAAAATGTACAAGGATCTAAAGCAATATTATTGGTGGTATGGGTTGAAGAGGGATGTGGCCGAGTTTGTGAAGCATTGTTTAACATGTCAGAAGGTTAAAGCTGAGCATCAAAAGCCTGGAGGTCTTCTACAGTCGTTACTTGGTCCCGAGTGGAAGTGGGAATAGGCGACAATGGATTTTATTTCTGGGTTACCGAAAGTAAAGGGTGGATTCGATGGTATTTGGGTGATTGTGGATAGGTTAACAAAGTCAGCACATTTTCTATCGGTCAGAATGTCTTATAAGGTTCGTAAACTGGCTGAGATTTATAATAGGGAGATTGTCCAACTTCATGGGATTCCGGTTAGTATTGTTTTGGATAGATATCCCTAGTTTACTTCAAAGTTATGGCAAGAATTGTAAGGGATTTTGGGTACGAGGCTTCAATTCAGTACGGCATTTCATCCTCAAACTGACGGTCAGTCTGAGAGTGTCATACGGTATTTAGAAGACTTAGTTCGAGCATGTGCCTTGGATTTTCAAACTTCTTGGCATGAACAACTTCCGTTGATCGAGTTCATGTATAATAACGGTTATCAAGCTTCAATTGGTATGGCTCCTTATGAGCTACTTTATGGTCGGAAATGTCGGTCTCCGTTGTTTTTCGATTTGGAGGAATGGAAATGGACGAAACAGGAAGGAGTTAAAAAGGGTGAGAAGTTAGAGAAACCTTCTAAGGCCTTGAGGGCTATGATTGAGAAAGTCCAACAAATTCAACAACGGATGAAAGCTGCTCAGGATAGGCAGCAAAGTTATATTGATCGTCGTAGAAGAGATCTTAAGTTTGAAGTAGGGGATCGGGTTTTCTTGAAAGTATCTCCACGTAAGGGATTTGCTCGAGTTGGAAAGGGACGAAAGCTTAATCCTCGTTATTTGGGACCGTTTGAAATTCTTGAGAGAATTGGGAAAGTGGCTTATCGTTTGGATTTACAACCAAATCTTATGGGAATTCATAATATATTTCACGTGTCTCAGCTAAAGAAGTATTATCCTGATGAAACCGAGATTCTAGCCGTTGATGAAGTAGAGTTGGAACCGAATTTGTCATTCGTTCAGAAGCCGGTTAGAATTTTGGATAGAAAGTATCAAGAATTGAGAAACTGGAGTATCCCTATGGTTAAAGTATTGTGGCGAAGTGACAAAACCGAATAGATGACTTGGGAGACGGAAGATAAGATGAAACGGTTCCACCCGGAGCTATTTTCTTCCAATCAGTGAATCTGGGGACCACATTCTTCTCAGGGGGGGAGAGTTGTAACGCCCCAATTTCCGGAAGTTCAGATAAGCACGCCACATACGGGTCTTCGGGAGTTGGGGGTTTATTTTAGTTATTATGTTCATTTATTTCGCCATATTATATGTATTATATCTTCATGCATTTAAATGAGTTATCATTTAATTGAATCTACGTTAATTAATTGATAATCTGCCTAATTGTTTATGTGACCTTACTTGACCATTTATTTAAATGTGTGGATTTAATTGTATAACATGAAATGGTTCTAATTGATCAATTTCCATAGAATGAGACTTGATTGCATTCATTCAAATACTTCAAGGACCTAAGTGCAAATAATGGACTCATGAGAGTTAGTGGAAGACTTATAATATATCTTGTATATTTCATCTCTCCCACATTTCATACATTCACATTGCATACAAAATTTCACACACACACACACACACACACACACACTAAATCACGATTAAAACACCAAGGGAGGAAGGGAAGATTTCATCTCATAATTCAAGCTAGAATTCAAGGAGAGAATTGCACAAGTGGAGTATCATCACCATACCATCATATCATCCTATCTTTCTCTCATTCTAAGGTGGAAATTGGATTTAATGAATCTCTTGAATTTATGATTGAGTAGGGTTTGGAGATTATGTTAGGATTCTTTGTTTATTTGATGATTAGAAGCATGTTAGGATCTTTTTATTTCAAAGCTTGCATGAAGTTATGAAATATGTGGAAGTTGGATGAAATGAATTATTTAGGGTTTTGATTGATGAATTCTTGAGGATTTGAGCGTATTTAATGGTTGATTTGGTGCCTAAGTGAAGTATATGTACGAGTGCATGTGGGTAAGTGTTGTTCTTGGCTTAAAAATGATTTGAGATTGGTTTGCATGGAGAATGAAAAACTGCTCTGTTCTTCCCTGTTTTCGAACAGAGGGTCCCGGCCGGGATCCATTTTTGAACTGAATCCAATCCCGGCCGGGATTCTCTCATAGGTTGGCACCTGGACCTGTATCCCGGCCGGGATACATTTTGAACTAAAAACCATCCCGGTCGGGATAGTCAAGAACGGTGGCTACGTTATTTCTGTCCCGGCCGGGACACTCTTGAACTAAAAATAAATTCCGGTCGGGATCTCTCTCTGGGTGAACAATGTTTTTGTGTGCAAAAATTATCCGTCCTCCAATTAATTTCATTATGCCTCGTATGTTCTTAATTGCTAAAATTGTGATAAATTATGTTTGTTTCAATCATGACCACGACATTTCAAAATTCTCCTTGCGCGACATTTTATTTCGGGATTTTTCTATGATAGGAACTTTGAAATATGTATTACATGCTTAATTCTTCCTACATTAATTGGTAATTTGAACTTGTTTATGATAATTATTGATTGTGAGAGCATGATTGGCATCACATGATTTTGCCGGTTGTCTTGATTGGTTCATAAGAGTCGAGTCTTACGTACACTTATCCTTGTTACACAGATCACGGTCTCGGGGACGAGGAGCACGCTCTGTAGGGTGTTTCTTTGCTTCTTTTGTCAGTAGAGGTGAGGTTTAATTCTAGCTATATAGAACCCATACAACCCTATGTGATGTTTTAAGCCAAAATGTATCTATATATCTATAGTTTTCCAAACCTTATTAATTTTCAACCGATTTACTGAACTGGACCGATTGATTGTCTTGGTGAGTACATTGTTCACTGTGGGCCCGAGGGTAGTGTATTGAGCCAACCGAGAAAGCAAGGGCTGACGGGTAACTCTTGCACTATCTTCACCATTCTGGGATCACCTCTGAATCCACCAGGAGGTTTGGTGGAGGGAAATCCCTTGCGTGGGAATCATGTTCCCGACGTACACCATGACTGGATGGTTGGGCCTTGCAAACCCACCATCACCCGGAGGAAGAAGGATTCATGAAGCTGCTACTTGAGCACTGTAATAATTCCATGATCACCATTGAATTGAAATTGATTGTCATGAATGTTCACTATTGGAGTAAAGGTTGGAGATTTGCCCTCACTCGCCGGGCCACTGATCGATTGAAACTATAATAATAAATGTTAAATTGGATAGTTGTAACCTCGGGCGATATTATACCTTATTCCTTGAATTATATTGTTTCTTTCACAATATATTACCCGATTATAACTTGCATGTATGTGCGCTTATATTTATTTAAACTCCTCACTCAGTCTTTTGTAGACTGACACCTCACATTTTCAGGTTTGCAGGGTTCATGCTAGGCGGGATCGAGTCGGTCTTTCATTTCGGGTCTAGCACATTTCATGTATATTATTGATGCAAATATGTATTGTTATATCTCTTGGTATCTATGTATTGCATATGACTTATTTTGGTACTTTTGGAAGATTGTATATAATGTTGATGATTATGAACTTGAATGATGAAATGAAATGAATGTACAGTCTGCTTCCGTTTTATTGTTTACGCATGTTGGTATTTAGTTGAGGGCTATAATGCATGGACACTTCGAAAATTTACCCCGTGCAGTGTCGGACACGTGTCGGACACGGACACGGCTCGGACACGGCACCGACACGTGTCCGACACGGCAAAATGTCCAAAAAAAAAAAAATCTGACACGCTGGGGACACGGCTCGGACACGGCTTAAGAAACATCCGACACGGCTCGGACACGGCTTAAGAAGTGTCAGACACGGCGACACGAAAAATTCAAAAAAAAATTAATTTTTAATTTATATTTCCTGAATATTTGAGGGTTTTTTTTTTTTAAATAATTATATAAATTTGCTGAAAAATGTTTAATATTAATTTAAATTCAATTTTTTCATAATATTATTATATAAAAAATGTATTAATTTTATTTTTAATGATTTTAATGTTGAATTTGAAAATAATATATGTTATTTAAGTTTGTAATATTAAATACTTTTATAATATTTTATTTTATATAAATAAATAAATATATATATATATATATATATATATATATATATATAATTTATTTATTTATATATAATATAGCCATGTCGGAGTCGTGTCGGAGCCTAAATTTTTCAAAAAATCCGTGTCGTGTCGTATCCATGTCGCCGTGTCCGTGTCCGTGCATCATAGGTTGAGGGTTAGTCCCGCCTAGCTAGAGAGTCATTCTTTTATTATCTCTCGTTCGCTATAGGCTTGATTCATGTATGGGTGCTCATTCCATATGTGGATTGAACTATAGTGAGGGGGATGTGGCTACCTAGCGTTTCGGGTGCTACACCTTCATTCGCCTTCTTTTGGGCATTGTAGCCAACATGGATTTGGAATTACATCAAATGGACATAAAGACTGCATTTCTCAATGAAGAACTTGAAGAAGAAATCTACATGGTTCAACCAATAGGTTTTATTCTCAAGGGTCAAGAAAATAAGGTCTGTAAATTAAAGAAATCAATTTACGGATTGAACCAGTCTTCAAGGCGGTGGTATTTGAGATTTCATCAAGCGATAATCTCATATAACTTTGTCATGATTGATGAAGACCATTGTGTTTATGTGACAAGGTCCAAACAAAAGTTTGTAATTCTATCACTCTATGTTGATGATATTTTGTTAGCATCAAACGACAATGAGTATCTTATTACCATTAAGAAATAGTTATCCTCAAATTTTGAGATAAAGGATTTGGGAGAAGTAGAATATATACTTGGAGTAAAAATCCATCGTGATCGTTCTAAGAGATTACTTGGTCTCTCACAGGAACCTTATATTAAAAGGATTTTAGAACGATTCAAAATGGAAAACTGCAATCCCATTGATACTCCGGTGGCAAAAGGTGAATCATTAAGCCGTGAAATGTGTCCTAAAACTCCATAAGAAATACAAGATATGTCCAAAGTACCATATGCTAGTGCCATTGGAAGTTTAATGTATGCGATGATGTGCACTCGCCCTGATATATGTTATGCCTTGGGTCTAGTTAGTAGGTATCAATCTAATCCAGGACGAAGGCACTGGAAAACTGTTAAAAGGATATTCAGATACCTAAAAGGAACTACATAATATTCCTTGTGCTATCAAGGGAATAATTTATAGTTAAGAGGATACAAAGATGTTGATTGGGAAGGTGACTTAGACGAATGAAAGCGATCTCCGGCTATACGTTTTTGCTAAATAATGGCGTTATATCTTGGAGTAGCAAGAAACAACATGTGTATCTCTATCCACTTTGGAAGCAGAATTGGTGGCTTGTGCTTTTGCAGTTCAAGAAGCAGTTTGGTTAAAGCGTTTTTTCAATCATTTGGGATTGATAAACAGTAAAGTGGGAGCCGTGAAAATTTATTGTGATAGTCAAGCAGCCATGGCTTATACTAAAGATCCCCAATATAACGGGAAAACCAAACACATAGACACAAAATATAATTTTGGGCGTGATATTATAGAGAAAAATGAAGTAATATTGAGATACATATCTACGTTGTTAGGAATAGTGCCCTTAAAGCATATGTTTGCTTTACTATTTCCTTGTAAAATCACAGACAGTCTTTGAATAATAAACGAGATAATTTTGTTCATAGGCAATCACTTCTTTATGTGCATATTTATGTCTGTTTGGGTTGACTGTGTTTTGCATGTATTGAACTCCCCTAATCCGATGAGGCCGTTAAGAACCTTGTTGTTATGGGAACAGCACATGAAACAAGTTCTTAACTTCATAGGCGAGGATTAGAAACTTCTCCAAGTCGATGAGTCCGAAAGACAGTGGGAGTGTCGACCTTGACTCTGTTGAGACTTGCTTGTGTGATTATTTCCTTTTGACGGATCACTCAGTTTCATGGAGTGATAAGTGCATACGTTGATGCGTTCATAATACACAAGGGTAATTGTTACGAGAACTTCATCACTGAGATGTCCCGCGTGAGAACATTCCTGAATGGGAAAGGAAGTTTGAAACTTCCAGATTAGGAAATATCTCACAGGTCAATGACGTGATTCATTAATCCTTAGACATGAGATTCTGTAATGTCTCATATGAGCTAACTCTGTAATATTTGATATAGGCTCAAAAGGGTGTCGCCATATAGACACCTGAACCAAGGCCTATGTTGGGATTACACAAGTGGCATATGTAGAATTAGTAGAATCAACAAAGGACCTACACTTGTTAAGAACAAGAATGATCTCTTACTGAATGAGTTGTTCGTAGTCCATTAGACATTAAACCCTTGGCCAAGGTGGATAAAGATCAAGACATCTAGAAAATGCGGTTTTCTAGGATTGAGATCGAAATGGATATGAAACGAACTTAATTTTAAAGATCAAGAATGTTTAGGCTCTAAGAATATTCACATGCCTTAGTTCTTGATTGAGAGATGGAGTTGTAGGAGGATCGTACTTCACTGTATGTTATTGACTGAAAGGTTCTTCGATTTATTTCGTTATTCGGCTAGGGGTTACCCATCCATTGCTAGATTACGATAGTGTGATCTGTGAAGTGATTAATTAATTAGGGAATTAATTAATTGATGTCACTACTAATCGAATAATGAACCTAAAGGGTCACACACAAATGCCAGAACACGAGGGTTATGGTAAGATGTTAATATGATTAAAGAAGGATCAAAATAGTTGATCGAAAACGGGACTGAAACACGTGGGCATTGCCACGTGTCAAAGACACGTGACTACCACGTGTCACGCATGCCTGCATGGCTACCACGTGTCATGTACACGTGGTTGATGCGTGGTTCTGATGTGTAATTATATTACACGTGAATTCTTTTCTAGAATTAATTAATTAATTTTGGTCTTTTAATTAATTATTGAATTAATTGTTAAGACTATTCTCAAATAAACTTAACCCATTAAATAATTAATTGGGAATTAATTTATTTATTGAATATTGACTTTTAACTTTAGGAAAGCTGAAAAGTCCAACTTCCTATTGTAGGAGAGAGAAGGTTATTCTTACAAGACTTGGAGAACAAGTTGGGAACTTATTTTCTCCAATTAAATTAATAATTAAATTAGTTAATTAGTAAGCAAGAAAACAAAGCCCATTAGGTTTTAGAAACCCTAGGGGCTCGATCCACACTTGTATAAATACAAGGGGTGGTGCTTCTCTTATTCTTTAGACCAACACTCACGAAGTGTTAAGTTTTTTAGAAACATAAAAGAAAAGTTTTCAAAGCAAAACCCTAGCCATTAACACAAGTTATAAAACTAGCATTCTCACTTGCTTGATCGTGTTCTAGGACTGGTGTGAATACGCTTTCGAGGCCTTCTACATTGGAGTCTAACTCGAAGGACTGTTCGAGGGACTTTCTGCTTGAAGGGTGTTCGTTAGGCGGTAACAACATCACAAGAAAGCTTCAATTAAAGTGAGTTTCTTGTTATTCCCAAAATTACAGTACGAAAATTGCAAGACAACAATTAAACTTGTGGAAAATTTTAAACTTCCGCTGCTCAACTCTTTTGTGTTTTCCAACAAGTGGTATCAGAGCCACCTTGCAACGTTCCTATTGTGTCTTTACTGCTTTATGAATTTTGATGAAAATTCTTGAATTTGAGTATATGTTGTGTATTCATGGTTTTTGTTTGAAATATGAAGTTTCCGGATCAAAATTGTTTCTTGAAAATTTTGTAAAAATTATTTCCTGATTAATCTAGTTTTAAACTGTTTCAATTCAGATTGATTTGAACTGTTTTAATTCGAAAAATGCATATGGAATTTTGGAAATTGTGAAACAGGATCGAAACGGAACCCGCACGGCTAAGCGCTTTCCGCGCATGGGGCGGGGAAAGCCGCCTCGCCTTGTCTGCAGTCCTCGCGGGCGGACCGGCCAGGCACGCCTAGGCGCACCTAGCACGGCCGCCCGCCAAGCCACCCCTCGCCCGGCAGCCCTGCGTGACAAACGCGCGGGTGATGCCGCACCGGCCTAGCACAGCCGCGTGCGCTTGCCGGCGGCGGCTGGCGCCTTGCGCGGGCTGTTCCGGGTCCGTTTTTGTTTCGTGTTCTTCGTTTTTGTTAAAATCCCTTTTTGTAAAATCTGATTTTATTTTAAATTTTGATTTTAATTTATAAAATTATTTATTTGAAATAATTATAAAATTTGGGATTTTATGAATTAAAGTCAAGTTCTATTTTTCGAGAAAATAATAAATATCACTTTGAATGATATTTTAGACAAAAATTTAATTTTGAATTAATTTTTGTTTTGTCTAGATCCGGTGATTCGATTTTGAATAATGAACTACATTCAAATTACTTAAGTTAGTTGTAACTTGAAGTCAAGGAAATTTTAAATTTAATTGGTAAATTTAAATTCAAGAGGAAGCATGCTAGTTTAGGTGATCATGGGTTAGTCTTATATATGGTTTTAAATTCTGCACATGGATGATTTCAATTGGGGTCGGAGCCCCATAGTTGCGCATTTTCAATTGGGGTTGGAGCCCTACTTATGTGCGTACTGTTATGTGTTTATTATGTGGCTTTCTTTATTATTATTTTTGGGCCGGGGTATGCCCCGTGTACTTGTCTATGGTCAATATGAAAATTGAGCCATATTACTTTATGTAAAGAGAGTAGAACTTAGGAAGTGAGGTTTTTAATTTTCATTTTGGAGACAAGATCCTATGGAATAAGAAGGATCCACAAGGAGCACTTGAAGAACGGTGGCCATAAGAAGACCCCTCAAAATGTTTAGGAGGGTTTCTATTAATGTAACAGATAGGGCGTTTTTCCATTAAATTCTATACCCGTATGTGATATGAATTGTCTATTAGGAGGGTTTCTATTAATGTAATAGATAGGATCCACTAAGTTTGGTTGAGATCTTATGATTGATGGGTCCTACTGAATACTAAAGTAGATATGGATGTCTCACGAGTCGTGGGTCCATGATTGAAAGATTAGTGATGTAAAAATATTACTAGGAATTCAATGAGAGATCGAATTGGTAAATAGTACCTACCTAAGATTCTTAGACCTTTGGATGTCTCACGAGTCGTGGGTCCAAAACTAAGATTGCTTGGGATCCTAGTACCCACTGGGAAAATAAGTTTCTTCTAAAGTCGTTGGGATTTCTAGACTTTCTAAAAATAGTGGGAGAACATATTTCTAAAGACCTTGATAATAAGTATAATCGTTATTATTCAGCATGCTCATAGTTTCTCTATTTTCTCATTTAGGTTGTAGTTCTATGATTCTCTACTAACTGAAATGGCAACCAAAAACCCTTTGGTATCCATCCTCGAATCAAACAAGTTGACGGGGCCCAATTACTCTGTATTAGTTTACAGAACCCAAAAGGATCTTATTATTGAAAGGATATTTTGATGTAATCGTTGCATCAAACATAGATGATTGTAAATCATTGAAAGGATACAACTTCTACCAGATTGGTAAAGCAACGTGTTGGAAAGGCGTTCCAAGCAAGGATGTTGCAAAACACGACTATTATAGTTAAGAACTTAGTCGTGTTTAATACCGCTAAGTTAAGTGTTTGGGTAAGAAACTCCATTTGACTAGTTAGATGAAGTTCCTAGCATGAAACAACTCCTTTATCATATTATATGATAAAATGGATTGTTGCTCAAGTAAGAGAACCATGACCTCACCAAGAGACTGAACACGTGATTACGAATCACTTTATAAAGGAAAACATGTTTCCTTACAGATGTGTAAATAAGAGGGTTACATCAGCAGAGAACTTAGCAGATCCACTTTGGAAACGCCCAAAGTCAATAGGGTCTCAAAGTACATCTTGATAAAATGGGACTCAGAGTACCTAAATGGCTTTTACGGGCAAGTGGGAGATTGTTGGGAATAGTGCCCTAGAAAGCCGATTAGTCATAATCTGTTTTGGGACTTTTCTAATATCACAGACAATCTTTGAATAATACACGATTGATTATTAACATAGGCAAATACTTCTTTATGTGCAATACGTGTTTTGTGTGTTTCCATTTCGTGCACATGTATTAGAACTCCCCTAATCCATAAGGTTGTTAGGGACTTTGTCATTAGGTAAATGACAAATGAAACATGTCCTGACTCAAGGTCGGATTAGAAATCACTCCAAGTCAACGAGTCCAACAAACAGTGGGAGTGTTGATTAGGCTCGATTGAGACTTGCTCGTGGGATTGCGTCCTTAAGAAGGAGCATCCTGTTTCATAGGGTGTAAAGTGCATAGTTGATGCGTACGCAATACATGAGGGTAATCGTTATTAAAACGGGTACACTGAGGTGTCCCGCGTGAGAAGATTCCTAAATGGGAAAGGAAGTTTTTGTACCTAGAAATAGAAACTTCCAGATTAGGAAATATCTCACAGGTCAATGGCGTGAGTAAATTAATCCTTTCACTTGAGATTCCATTGATGCTTTGTGGGCTAACTCTGTAGTCTTAGGTATAAGCTTTAAAGGGTGTCGCCTTAGAAAACTGATTCAAGGCTTATGCTGGGGCTGCACAAGTGGCACATGGAAGCATATGAGAATCAACAAAGGACCTACACTTGCTTAAATGCAAGAAGATCTCTTATTGCATAAGTCGTCCATAACCCATCCTAAACCCTCGGCCAAGGTAGTGGATCAAGACATCAATAAAAGGGTTTCTTGGATTGAGATCAAATGTATATGAAATGAACTTAGCTTTAAGATTGAGATTAGTAGGGCTCTCATTATTCCCATGCCCTAGATCTTAATCGAGAGATGGGTTGGTAGGAGGATCATACCTCACAGTTGTCATTGACTGAAAGGTTCTTTCGAATATATATTCATTGTTTGGGTAGGGGTCATACACCTGTTATTAGATTATGGTTGTATGATCTGTGAACTAATAAAGCGTATTAGTCTCACTTCTAACTGAAAATGAACCTAGGGGGTCACACGCAAATGCCAGATTCAAAGGGTATTGAAGTAAAGATGAAATAGTTGATCGAAACGAGACCACACGTGTAATTGTACACGTGTGGCAGGTGAGCGAGCTTTTGGGCGTGTGGTCCAATTAAGAAATTGGACCATGTGTTGATTAATTAGAGAATTAATTATAACGCCCAAATATAATTAATTAGGAGAATTAATTATAAATCCCTAATATGATTAATTAGGAGAATTAATTATAAAGCCAAATAAAATTAATTAGAGAATTAATTTTAGCTCGTTAGAATTAATTAGAGAATTAATTCTAAAGCCCTTCATGGAATTAATTAGAGAATTAATTCTAAGTATTTAATTGTTTAGTTATTTAGTTATTCTACTTTGATTAGAATAAATAAATAAATAAATATTAAATATCTTCTATTTATTATTCTAGTAAATATTAATTCTAATATGATTAGAATAAATGTTATTGGAATAATATATTAGTTATTATTAGAATAATTAATATTCCTAATTTGGTTAGGAACTCCTTTTCTAGATGAAATAGATATCATATTTTGAATAAGACTCCTATTACTTGGAGAGAAAGGAAATAGAAGAAAAGTCAAAGTTGGAATCCAATTCCAATGAGACTTAGGGTTCGAAACCCTAGCCTATTTATAGGCTAAGGGGTTCGAAAATTTGGCTCACGCGTGACTTGGGATTCACGCCCAATCTACATGGCTTCAAGAATTTGGGAGAATTCTCTTGCTCTCTTTCTTCTCGTTTTATGTTTCTTTCTGTACACATATTATATCGCTAGCACTTTCCCTAACATGATTTGAATCTAGGTTGGTGTGGATTATTACTGTAGAGGAAACCTACTTTGGAATCTAGTAGAACGAATCTTTCGAGGGACGAGGGTTGCCATTACCGCATGAAGCGCGTTTGAGGGTAGCTCAAAACGTGTCAAGAAAGGGTCGATTCTTGTAAGTTCTTGAATCCCTAAGATTAGAAATAGAAATTGCAACTCCGAT
This sequence comes from Lantana camara, assembly GCA_037501455.1. Classification (NCBI taxonomy): domain Eukaryota; kingdom Viridiplantae; phylum Streptophyta; class Magnoliopsida; order Lamiales; family Verbenaceae; genus Lantana; species Lantana camara. The sequence goes on along the minus strand of CM074855.1, from coordinate 17,478,524 downwards.
CATACTTTTGGGAAATTTTTTTAAATTCCACTGCGCTTTCTGATCGTGTTTTTGCCAACACTTTCATTCTGAGATGAAAGAGCTCATTAGAGGTGTTGTACCTTAGAACACGCTCTTTGGGGCGGTACAATTGCTCGAAATGGTCGTAAATCTCCCAAGCTTTGTCTATTGACTCGTGTTGGCTCTACATGTCCGGGGACATGGTGGCCAACATGAGGCAACGGGCTTGAAGATTATCTTTAGACCATTTCGCAATCGCGTCCCTTTCGGCCCGAGTCGGAGCCTCGCCTTCAGCGACAAGCTCTCCCTTGAAGAGAACATATCTTCTCATTTCAGAATCTAAAACTATCTTTAGATTCCTAAGCCAATCAGAGTAATTGGGCCCCGTCAACTTGTTTGATACGAGGATGGATACCAAAGGGTTTTTGGTTTCCATTTCAATTGTAGAGAATCAGAGAACTACAACCTAAATGGAAAAACAGAGAAATCATGAGCATGCTGAATAATAACGATTACATATTATCAAGGTCTTTAGAAATATGTTCTCCCACTGTTTTTAGAAAGTTTAGAAATCTCAACGACTTTAGAAGAAACTTATTTTCTCAATGGGTACAAGGATCCCAAGCATTCTTAGTTTTGGACCCACGACTCGTGAGACATCCAAAGGTTTAAGAATCTTTAGGTAGGTACGAATTGCCAATTCCATCCCCATGGAATTCCTAGTAATATTTTTGCATCACTAATCTTTCAATCATGGACCCACGACTCGTGAGACATCCATATCTACTTTTATGTTGAGCAGGACACATCAATCATAAGATCTCAACCAAACTTTATCCGGAACGACCCACGACTCGTGAGACATCGCCCATTCTAATATGGTCAAGAAATATTAATTATTTAAAATAATTAATCAGGAAACTAAGAGTTAATAAGCTACACTAATTACCCCACGACTCGTGAGACAACAATTAGTTTCACTTATTAAGTCTTAAATCCTATTGATGGAATGCTAGGAATTTTATTACCGTGATAAAACACCTATTTATTCGAATTTTGCTCAATATTTAAATGGGATTTTCGATTGATCTCACCAACATATAATGTTATCCAAATTTTAATTGTCTTGTTAATGCAGTTTCACGTAAAGTGCATCACAGAAGCAATTAGCAGATAACATGTCCTAGCATGATACTAATTATGTGATGATCATGGGTATCCTATTCATGCCACATTAGACAATTCACATCACATAGGGGTACAGAATTTAATGGAAAAAATGCCCTATCTATTACATTTAATAGAAACCCTTCTAAACATTTTGAGGGGTCTTCTTATGGCCACCGTTCTTCAAGTGCTTCTTGTGGATCCATCTTATTCCATGGGTGCTTGTCTCCAAAATGAAAATAAAACCCTCGCTTCCTAAGTTCTACTATCCTTACATAGATTAATATGGCTCAATTTTCATATTGACCATAGACAAGTACACGGGGCATACCCCGGCCTAAAAACAATAATAAGGAAAGCCACATAATAAACACATAACAGTACGCACATAAGTAGGGCTTCAACCCCAATTGAAAACGCGCAACTATGGGGCTCCGTCCCCAATTGAAATCATCCATGTGCAGAATTTAAAACCATACATAAGACTACCCCATGATCACCTAAACTAGCACGCTCCCGCTTGAATTTAAATTTATCAATTAAATTTAAAATTCCCTTGACTTCAAGTTACAATTAACTTAAGTAATTTCAATACAGTTCATTATTCAAGAATTTATTCAAAATCGAATCACCGGATCTAGACAAAACCACAGTTAATTCAAAATTAAATTTTTATCTAAAATATCATTCAAAGTGATATCCGTAGTTTTCTCGAAAAATAAGAACTTGACTTTAAATCACTAAAATCCCAAATTTTATAATTATTTCAAATAAATAATTTTATAAAATTAAAATCAAATTTTAAAATAAAATCAGGTTTTCCAAAACGGGATTTTAACGAAACTTGGAAAACACGAAAAGAAAACAAAATCCCGGGACAAACTGCACGAGGCGCGTGGGGATCTCCCGCAAGCGTGCCCACGCGAGCAGCCAATCGCCCGTGCACACAGCCCGGCGAAGTCCGGGACGGACCGGCAACAGCCACGCGCAGGCCTGCGCCAATGGCCGTGCGCGCCTCGCGCGCTGGCCGCACGGCATGCGCAGCACGCTGTCGGGCGGGGAGGGGAACAGCACAGCAGCAGTGCCCGGTGTCTGCCGCGCGCGGGTGTCGGTCAACCCCGTTCCCCTTTGCTCTCATCTCGTAATTTTAGCAAATTAAAGTAATCCAATTTCGATTTAAAACAGCTCAAATCAATCTAGGTTAAAATAGTTTAAAACCAGATTTAATCGGGAAACAATTTTCGCAAAATTTTCAAGAAACAGTTTTGATCCGGCAACTTCGTATTTCAAACAAAAACCATGAATACACAATATATACTTAAATTCAAGAATTTTCATCAAAATTCATAAAGTAGTAAAGAGACAATATGAACGTTGCAAAGTGGCTCTGATACCACATGATGGAAAACACGAAAGAGTTGGGCAGCGGAAGTTTAAAATTTTTCCACAAGTTTAATCGTTATCTTGAAATTTTCGTGCTGTAACGTTGGGAATAACAAGAAACTCACTTTAATTGAAGCTTTCTTGTGATGTTGTTACCGCCTAACAATCACCCTTCAAGAGGAAAGTCCCTCGAACGGGACATCTCAGTGATGAAGTTCTTGTAACAATCACCCCTATGTATTATGAAAGCATCAACGTATGCATTTATCACTCCATGAAACTGAGTGATCCTTCAAAAGGACATAATCACACAAGCAAGTCTCAGCAGAGTCAAGATCGACACTCCCACTGTTTGTCGGACTCATCGACTTGGAGAAGTTTCTAATCCTTGCCTATGGAGTTAAAAACTTATTTCATGTGTCGTTCCCATAACGTCAAAGTTCTTAACGGCCTCATTGGATTAGGGGAGTTCAATACATGCAAAACACAGTCAAACCAAATAGACATAAAAAAGCACATAAAGAAGTGATTGCCTATGAACAAAATCATCTCGTTTATTATTCAAAGATTGTCTGTGATTTTACAAGGAAATAGTAAAGCAAACATCTGCTTTAAGGGCACTATTTCTAACAATTGACTGAAAGGTTCATCGATTTATTTCGTTAATCGGCTAGAGGTCACACACTCATTGCTAGATTACGGTAGTGTGATCTGTGAAGTGATTAATTAATTAGTGAATTAATTAATTATTGTCACCGCTAATCGAATACCTAAAGGGTCACACACAAATGTCAGGACACGAGAGATATGGTAGGATGTTAATATGATTAACGAAGGATCAAAACGGTTGATCGAAATGGCCATTGGACGTGGTTTGTGCCACGTGTCAAGTACACGTGGCAGCCATATGTCACGTACACATGGCTCACACGTGTCCCATAACGTGTAATTTTATTACACATGAATTCTTTTCTAGAATTAATTAATTAAATTATAATTAATTAATTTAAGTCTTTTAATTAATTTTGAATTAATTATTGAGATTTTATTTCTTAAGCTTAACCCAATAAATAATTAATTGAGAATTAAATTATTTATTGAATCTTGACTTTTAGCTTTAAGAAAGTTGAAAAGTCCAACTTCCTATTGTAGGAGAGAGAAAGTTGATTCTTGCAAGACTTGGAGAACAAGTGGGGAACTTATTTTCTCTAATTAAATTAATAATTAAATTAGTTAATTAGTGAGCAAGAAAACAATCCCATTGGTTCTTGGAGACCCTAGGGGTTCGAACAATATAGTATAAATAAAGGGGTTGGGGCTTCTCTTATTTTTTAGACCAACACTCACAAAGTGTTAAGTTTTTGAGAAAAATAAAAGAAAAGTTTTCAAAGCAAAATCCTAGCCTTAAACACAAGCCATAAAACTAGCATTCTCACTAGCTTGATCGTGTTCTAGGACTGGTGTGGATATGCTTTGGAGGGTCACTGCTTTGGGATCTATCGAGAACCATTCAAGGGACATTCCGCTTAAATGGTGTTCAGTAGGTGGTACTAACATCACTAGAAAGCTTCAACCTACGTAAATTTCTAAACACCCTGTGATACGATACGAGAATTGCAAGTCCATGATCAATCTTTTGGAAAAATTTTAAATTTTCGCTATGTTTCTGTACTCCTTCTCCAACAAGTGGTATCTGAGCCACCTTTCAACGCTCGTATTGTATCGTTACAGCTTTACGAATTTTGATGAAAATTCTTGAATTTGAGTATATGTTGTGTATTCATGGTTTTGGTTTGAAATACGAAATTGTCGGATCAAAACTGTTTCTTGAAAATTTTACGAAAATTCTTTCCTGTTTAATTTGGTTTTAAAGCTGTTTAGATTCAGAATGATTTGAACTGTTTTAATTCAGAATTGGAATTGATGAATTTATCGAAATTACGAAACGAATACGGAACGGGCTCACCCGCACGCGGCGTAGTTGTTCCGCCAGCGGCTGAGAGGGCCTGCTCGCAGGCACGTGGCCCAACGCGCGTTCTCGCGCGCGGCTTGCGGGCCTCTCCCGTCGTGTCCCAACAATGTCGTGTGCGCGAGGCTGCTGCTCGCACGCGCTTCAAGCGCGCGCGTCGGCGGCTCTCGCGGGCCTCTCGCAGCCGTCCTGGGACGCCTTTTTTCGTTTTGTTTTTTTTTTCAATTTCGAAAATCCCGAATTACAAAAATTTTATCTTATTTTAAAATTTATTTGAAATAATTATAAATTTTGGAATTTTATGAATTAAAGTCAAGTTTTAATTTTTCGAGAAAATTACGAAAATCACTTTGAAAGATTTATTTGACAAAATTTTAATTTTGAATTAATTGTTGTTTTGTCATAATCCGGTGAATTCGATTTTGAATAAATTCGTGAATAATGAACTATATTCAAATTACTTAAGTTAATTGTAACTTGGAGTCAAGGGAATTTTAAATTTAATTGGTAAATTTAAATTCAAGTCGAATCTTTCTAGTTTAGGTGATCATGGGTTAGTCTTGTGTATGTTTTAAATTCTACACATAGATGATTTCAATTGGGGTCGGAGCCCCATAGTTGCGCGTTTTCAATTGGGGTTGGAGCCCTACTTATGTGCGTACTGTTATGTGTTTATTTTGTGGATTTCCTTATTATTGTTTTTGGGCTGGGGTATGCCCCGTGTACTTGTCTATGGCCAATTAGAAGATTGAGCCATATTACTTTACATAAAGAGAGTAGAACTTAGGAAGTGAGGTTTTTATTTTCATTTTGGAGACAAGCACCCATGGAATACGAAGGATCCACAAAGACCACTTGAAGAACAGTGGCCATAAGAAGACCCCTTAAAATGTTTAGGAGGGTTTCTATTAATGTAATAGATAGGGCTGTTTTTCCCATTAAATTCTGTACCCCTATGTGATATGAACTGTCTTATGTGGCATGAATGTTAGAACTAGTGATTTTGGAGTGGCTCCTGAAATCAAATATAAGATAGGATACCCATGATCGTCTCATAATTAGTATCATGCTAGGACATTTTATCTTTTAATTGCTTCTGTGATGCACTTTACGTGAAACTGCATTAGACAAGACAATTAAAATTTGGATAACATTATATGTTGGTGAGGTCATTCGAAAATCCCTCTTAAATATTGAGCAAAATTCGAATAAATAGGTATTTTATCGCGGTAATAAAATTCCTAGCATTCCGTCAATAGGATTTAGGACTTAATAAGTGAACCTAATTGTTGTCTCACGAGTCGTGGGGTAATTAATGGATCTTATTAACTCTTAGTTTCCTGATTAATTATTTTAAATAATTAATATTTCTTAGCCATTTTAGAATGGGTGATGCCTCACGAGTCGTGGGTCGTTCCGGACTAAGTTTGATTGAGATCTTATGATTGATGGGACTAGCTCAACACTGAAGTAGATATGGATGTCTCACGAGTCGTGGGCCCATAGTTGAAAGATCAGTGATGCAAAAACATTACTAGGAATTCAATGAGAGATCGAATTGGTAAATAGTACCTAGATAAGACTCTTAGGTCTTTGGATGTCTCACGAGTCGTGGGTCCAAAACTAAGATTGCTTGGGATCCTAGTACCCACTAAGAAAATAAGTTTCTTCTAAAGTCGTTGGGATTTCTAGAGTTTCTAAAAACAGTGGGAGAACATATTTCTAAAGACCTTGATAATATGTATAATCGTTATTATTCAGCATGCTCATGATTTCTCTGTTTTTCCATTTAGGTTGTAGTTCTGTGATTCTCTACAATTGAAATGGCAACCAAAAACCCTTTGGTATCCATCCTCGAATCAAACAAGTTGACAGGGCCCAATTACTCTGATTAGCTTCGGAATCTGCAGATAGTTTTAGATTCTAAAAAGAGAAGATATGTTCTCTTCGAGGGAGAGCCTGTCGCTGAAGGCGAGGCTCCGACTCGGGCCGAAAGGGACGCGATTGCAAAATGGTCTGAAGATAATCTTCAAGCCCGTTGCCTCATGTTGGCCACCATGTCTCCGGGCATGCAAAGGCAACACGAGTCAATGGACAACGCTTGGGGGATTTACGACCATCTCGAGCAATTGTACCGCCCCAAAGAGCGTGTTCTAAGGTACAACACCTCTAAGGAGCTCTTTCATCACAGAATGAAAGAAGGTACAAGTGTCCATGATCACGGTCTCAAGTTTCTTGCTTTGAACGAGAAACTGACCTCCATGTAAATACCACTGAGTGAAGAACTCGTTGTGGACTTGTTGCTCGCATCGCTTCCACCATCGTTCAATCCTTTCGTGTTAAACTTCAACATGAATCATCCTCATGCTACTGTAGTTGAGTTGATTAGTCATCTTGTGACTGCTGAAGATACGATCAAGAAGGATCGCAAAGTAATGATGGTCACCTCCTCTTCTGGGCCTTCTAAAGGCAAAGGGAAGAAAGTTCCCAAGAAGAAGGGATCTCTTAAACCCGAATGAGGGGTTAAAAAGATAAAGGCCAGGAAGAGAAAGGATCAGAGAGAGGACGTTTGCCATCATTATGGCAAGAAAGAGCATTGGAAGAGGAACTGCCAAGAGTACAAGGATACTCTAAAGAAAGGTACGTTTATTGTTGTAGTAAATCTATCTATTGATTCTAATTCTTGGGTACTTGATACCGGCTGTGGAGCTCAAATCTGTAATGATGTACAGATGCTAAATGAGGTCCGGCAGCTTGAAGAAGGAGAATGTGTCTTGAAGGTTGGGAATGGATCAAGCGTTCAAGCTCAAGCCATCGGGGCGTGTAGATTAGATTTAGGTGTCTTTACTTTAGTTTTGAACAAAGTCCTTTATGTGCCTTCTATTATTCGTAATATTATTTCCATTCCAATATTAGATTGTGAAGGATATGAGACTTTCTCTAGAAATGGAAACTTTTATCTTAAGAAGAATAAAACTTCCGTTTTGCTAGGTATATTATCTAATGGACTTTATACAACTAAAGACACCAATATTCTGAATATCCAACAATTAAACAAAAGCAAAAGAGATGACAAGATCTCGGCTTCTTTATGGCACGCACGTTTAGGCCATGTTTCCTAGGATAGGATTGCTAAGTTAACTAATTTAGGATCATTCTATGATAATGAACTTAAAGAGTTAACTCATTGTGAATCGTGTCTTAAAGGAAAGAAATCCAAAACTCCCTTTAATGGTAAAGTGGAACGTCCACTAAAGTATTGAATTTAATCCATACTGATATTTGTGGACCACTTAGTGTAAGCACGAGAAACAATCATCAGTATTTCATAACCTTCATAGATGACTTTAGTCGTTTTGGTTATGTGTACTTAATGAAGTATAAATCCGAAGCCTTTGAGAAATTCTTGGAATTTCAGAAGGAGGTTGAGAACCAAACTGGTCACAAGATTAAGACACTTCGATCTGATCGAGGTGGCGAGTATCTAAGTGACGAATTCCTTAGTCATCTCAGAGATAATGGAATTATCTCTCAGTGGACTCTTCCAGGAACTCCTCAATTAAATGGAGTTTCGGAGAGAAGGAACAGAACCTTACTTGATATGGTTCGTTCTATGATGAGCTTCACTGAATTGCCACCTTCATTCTCGGGTTGTGCCTTAGAATCAGTAGTGAAGATTCTGAATCTTGTTCCCTCCAAATCTATACCCAAAACCCCATTTGAGGTGTGGTTTGGAAAAATCCCTAATTATTCTTCGTTAAGAATTTGGGGTTGTCCTACTTACGTGAAGAGGACACTGGGCAATAAGCTTGAAGCTAGATCAAGCGTATGTAACTTCGTAGGATATCCTAAAGAGTTAATAGGATATTATTTCTACGATCCTCTTAAACAAAAGGTCTTTGTGTCAAGAAATGCTACTTTTCTTGAGGACTCGTTCCTTAAAGAAAAGAAAGGCAAGATCACAGAACTCGAAGAGGTTCGAGACCAAGGTCTCATGCCAAGTTCGGAGAATAACGTCCCTCAGCCAATCGCAGAGAGTGATACACGCAAATATCCTCCTCTAGTAAGACGTTCTGAACGTATTCCTAGACAACCAGAGAGATGGTACGGTTTTCTCCACCAAACATCTCAATTGGTTAATGATCCATTAACTTATGAGGAGGCACTGTTAGATTCGGACTCTGAACAGTGGAAAGAAGCAATGAAATCCAAAATGGATTTCATGTACTCTAACCAAGTTTGGACCTTGGTAATCCACCTGATGGGTTCAGGCCCATAGGGTGCAAATGGATATATAAGCGCAAGCTTGTAGTAGATGGAAGCGTGGCAGCCTTTAAAGCAAGATTAGTTGCTAAAGGTTTCACCCAAAGACCAGGTGTAGACTTTGATGAAACCTTCTCCCCGTTTGCAATGCAAAAGTCCATTCGGATCTTGCTTGCCATTGCTGCATATTATGACTATGAGATATGGCAAATGGTTATGAAAACTACCTTTCTCAATGGAGACATTGACAAAGACATTTACATGGAGCAACCCATGGGTTTCACATTCAGTGGGAGCGAACAAAAGGTTTGTAAGCTCCAAAGATCAATTTACGGATTGAAACAAGCTTCAAGGAATTGCAACATTCGATTTGATGAAGCAGTCAAATCATTTGGCTTTATTCAAAATCCGAATGAGTCCTGCGTGTATAAGAAAGAATTGGAAACCTCGGTTCAATTTCTGATACTTTATGTAGAAGACATCCTTCTCATGGGGAATGCCACAATTATCCAAGAGGAAGTTGGAAATCTCTTAAACCAATTTGCTCAGGACTCCAACCTTCAAGATGGGCTGCTGAACCAAATTCAGAATACTTCAATGTTTTTATGTCCAATTCCTAAAGTCCAAAGTGTGGAAATGATGTAATTCGGCCCTAAGCCTATTATAGTATTATTTGGGCCTTTATTTTATCATTATTTAGCTGCATATTAGTTTATTTAAGCCCACTTTTGTAAGCCTTCATGGCAAGTGGCGGGAATAGCTTGTGTCCTTTAGTATTCTAGTGTCTCTTAGGATTCCATGCATGCATCTTTATATTCAGCATTGTAACTTGTTTTTCTTTCAATCAAGAAGTAAAATTATTGAATTTTCATTCAAGTGAGATTTTCTCTCAAGTTCTTTGCTGAACGACATTAGGGTTTCAAACCCTTTCCCGGATAACGTTACTTCTCGACTCCTTATAGTCGACGGGGTGCGTTACTTACAATCTGATAGTGTTGGTTCTTTGCTCAATATAGCCAACGGGTCACACTCCTCTTATTTTCAACCTTGAATTGGACGATCAGATAGTTGCATGTCGGGTAAAGATGTCGATGCATGTGTCACATTTACAATAAGCAATTATACCGCACATTAGAGCAACGAAATCAATTAAAAAAAAAATACACGCACGAACATAAGTAAAGAAGAATAAATAATGGATGCGAAGTATGATGCATGTGCTATGAATGTTTTGGAACCTGTCACCAATGTGGTAAGTTGTTAGCTCGGTAGCTTTTCCTCGTTCCTCCAATCACGAGGTCACTTTGACTTGCTAATCATGCTTCGTCTTTCCCACGGTCTTCAAGTTTTCCATGAATCTTTGTGCATCAACTCTCTACAAAAATTACCCTGACTGTGTTTCCAAATCCTACTTCGAGTCATCACCCGGATCAAGATTCCCTTGTTTATCCTTTACGAGTTTAGATTGGGAATAGAACTTGCTTTCCAATTGTTCCCACTTGCGTACATGCTTTCCTTCCAAAACGTCTTTACCTTTCTTTACCGTTTCCATTCGTTGCTCCACATTTCCCAATTCTCCCTCACAACACGACAATTCAGCTTGGATTGGGAAACAAACTCAAATCTTGCTCGTAGTATTACCACCTTCCATGAACTTGTATTTTCCACGCTGCTTGGCTCCTTCCAATCCCTTCCCGACTCGTTTTCCCATCTTAGTTGAAATTTAGGGCTCCCGGACTCACTTCTTCCCGACCTTGACCTCTTTTCTATCCATTAGGTTCTGTTAGACATTCTCATTTTTACGACTCTTGGTGCGTAAGTACCGCCGAACGTGTCTTAGCTTGAATCTTCACAATTCTCGCTATCTCTTCCATAATCCGAACCCTGAGTTAAGGTACCTTCAAAGTTCGTTCACTCCATTCTTTAATTTGAATGACCCCGTTAAATCCAATTATGGCTTCTTATGTAAAAGAGCGGCATATGTCAATCTTCGGAGTCATAAATATTCCCCGAGCAATTCCTATTTCTACAAATGTCGCTCTATAGTTGCATCCCTTAAGTCGAATTTCCAATTCAGCTCCTATCCCTTGCACTCGATATAGATGAAGAATCGCTTGCGGGATTCATTAAATCGCTTGCGCGATGATGAATTCGATTATATCAAATTTAGGGTTTAGGGTAAAAATAAATCAAAATAATATTTAAATAAAATAAATAACAAGATATAAATGAAGAATCGCTTGCGCGATTTATTTGGAATTGGGTTTTTTACAAGAAAAACTAGGGCTACATACATTCAGTATTTTTCGGTTCGTATGTGGAAGATGCATTCGATTATATCAAATTTAGGGTGTAGCGTAAAATTAAAAAAATAAATAGTTGGATGTAGGCACAAAATCAAAGAGCGATTCATTAAATCAAGTCCGCAATTCACTTAAAAAAATAAGTAATCCCATTTAGCTCAAAAATCAAGGGAGCGATTCTATAAATGGAGTGAGCGATTCATTTAAAAAATAAATAATTGGATATATGCACAAAATCAAAAGAGCGATTCATTAAATCGAGTGCGCGATTTATTTGGGAACTGGATTATTTATATGAACAATTAGGGATATATGCATTCAATTATTTCTAAATTAATTCAAATCATAAACACATAAATACAAATTTCAACATTTTAATTTTTTTCTGTAAATTAAATAAAATAATAAACATGTAAATACAAATTTCAACATTTTTTTTCTTTTTTCTGCTATAGATTATTATCTATCATATCAGCATCACCATCACATATTTGAAGTTGACCCAGACCACAGGAGTGGGGCTTGAAATCGAGCATCTAAGGATTGGGCTTCATGAGCAATGTACAACTGTTAATACAACAGTAAGATAAGGTACTTATTGAGCTTCATGAACCCCAATCCTTAAATGCTAACTCCAAGCTCCAAAATGGTGATTTTTTTACGTCGTCTGCACCTCTTTAATCGGCCGTATTCGTCTGCCTCTGTTGAAGAAGAAGAAGAAGAAAGAAGGGGAGAGAGAAAGCGGCTAGGGTTTTGCTTGAAGGAAGGTGTGACTGGTAATTGGAGTATTTATAAAAAAATTTAGGGCTACATGCATTAAATTAAAAAAATAAATAATCCCATTTACGCGATTCATTAAATCTCTCGCGCGATACTGTAATCGCTCAAGCGATTTAATTATTACGATTAAATAATTAAAAAAATATTTCGATTTAGAAGAAGAATCAATCGCGCGCGCGATTAATTAATGAATCAATGAACCGCGCGCGCGATTAAATAAAGAAAATAAATAAATAATATTTAAATAAAATAAATAAGTAGACGTAGATGAAGAATCGCGCGCGCGATTTATTAGGGAATTGTACATTTTATAGGAAAAAAATTAGGGCTACATGCATTCAATATTATTCGGTTCGTAGTTTGTAGATGCATTCGACTATATCAAATTTTTAGGGTTTAGGGTAAAAATAAATCAAATAAATATTTAAATCAAATAAATAACTACATATAGATGAATCGCGTGCGTGATTAGTTAAATTTTTAGGGTAAAAATAAATCTTATAAATATTTAAATCAAATAAATAACTAGATGTAGATGAAGAATCGCGCGAGCGATTCATTAAGGAATTGGACATAAATATTATGAATGCATACTGTGGAACTTAAATATTGTATTTATCAACTCCAAAAAATATTTCGGATGCTAAACGTAACCTTAAAAAGAGGTATTATCGTCATCCAGAATTTCCATCGGTTCCCCACGCATGAGAAGCTCAATGTAATATAAGGAATAGAGTCCACAATCGCCACTGAAAAAAAAAATAATAGAAATTAAATAAAAATATAAAAAAAAAAATTTAAGTTAGTAAATTTTATATGTACCTTCGTTTATTTTTTGGACACGGAGCAAGTTGCAACTTCCACATGTGGTTGAGGCTGTCACCTAAATACCTGAATTTTCCTGTGTGGGCCAACAATTTGGGAAAGTAAACACACAGATGGTTCAAAGCAATTTGGTAATTCCTGTGGTCAAGGGAACCACCACCGCTGTCGTAAACTTTGATGACTCCCTCTTAGGGCAAAATCTCAACGGCCACCCAATGGGAATTTCCTACGTTGACTACGCCATAAAATTTATTAGCTCCTTCCCATGCACGGCCATGCAAAAATGGTAGAAAACCAGTTGTATATGGCAGAACAGTGTCCTCCTTCCACTTGATGGGATTATTCCAGATCCTTCGCATCACATCAAATGAATGCGAGGTACTCTCGAGGTCTTCTTTGGGTTCATTCACAGTCTTTGCACCCTTGGCACTCTTGGCACCAACCCTAACGCCGGCTTTGGCACCCCTCGGAGCATTGGCAGCACTATTTGGCCTATTTGTAATTCTGATATTGCCATCTTCACCATTAGCAATTGAATCTGCCTCTGTAATGAGCCCCCTTACGAGATAATAATTCGTTTTAAGATGTTGGAAGAAAGTCTCATCAAGGACCAAACAATCCTGAGCATATTGATCTGGGCGCCTTTTTTGTTTAAGCCTTATATTGGCCAAACACTCTTCCAAATGCTGCAACAAGTGAACCAAAATAAAAAAACAATAAAAACAAGGATCATACATGTATTGACTAACATAAACTAAATAACAAGTTTACCTCGGATATCAACCATTTCCCATTTCAGAGGATGGTTAGGAAGAATTTCGTGCCGAAATCCTAACTTTGTCCAGGAATTCGGTCTCCCGGCCCTGCATTGAGAACCCAGTTGTATAAGTAGCTAGAACCAGATTTGTCCGTATTTTTGGATAACCATCTGTTCTGAGATTGAGAGATGGTTTCTGCGGTTTGCGGACAAGGCAGTTGCGGCTAAGCCTTTAAAGCCGGTGTTGCTTCTTTAGCCTTGACTCTAGCTCTGGCTCTAGCTGTGCAAATCCTCTTAAGTTGCTGCGTATACGGCGACAGGAGGTATGTGGGCCTTCTTTTATTTCTCTTTGGTCTTTGACATTTAGACCCTTCAACCTCCTGCACCATTACACTACGGCCTGCTTGGTCTTTTTTTCCTTCCCCAAATGCTGCCATATTTTCTCAACAGTTGCCTTCACAGATTCAGAATTAGCTTCAGTTTGGTCTTGTTTTTCCTTTTCCAAATGCAGCCATATTTTCTCAATAGTTGCATTCAAAGATTCAGAATTAGCTTCAGCTTGGTCTTGTTTTTCCTTCTCCAAATGCAGCCATATTTTCTCAACAGTTGCATTCAAAGATTCAGAATTAGCTTCCGCTTTCTGGATAAACTGTTGAATTTCAAAAGGTATTTGCAATGCAGCAGCTGGTGCAGGTAATGGTGATGTGGCAGGTGATGTGGCATTTGGGGGTAGGGTGTCAAGTGTTGTGGCAGTTGGGGGTGCGATTCCCCAATCAATTCCTGCGGCAGGTGGTGCTGTAGTTGGATGTGATGGTGAGGGCAACCAATCCATCTTAGAATTCATGAGATTATCATCTTCTTGGACTGGAGGGGCATTTGTTCTCGGGGGCAATTCATCCCCAATGATCAAACAGGGTGCACCCTTTTAAACATTGATGTAGATAATCAATGGGTTCATCCTCTTCTTCTAAACTTGTTTGTTCATAAAGGTCCCTGATATAACTCATATTCTTTTCACTGCTGGAGGGAAACAAAAATGGACGTACCTGATCCTGTTACATCAAAAAATAATAGATGTTAAAGATATTCAGTGTTCCATGCCAAAGAAAATAATATAAATTTTGTTCAAACCTCAGGTCCATGGTTATTTATCTTTTGCCGCAGTTCTTCAATATCAATTGGGTTCCCTCTACTGTGCAGCCATCTGAACATCCTGGGGAGAGGGGGCAGCCATTGAGCAATATTCTTTTCCCTTTTTTTTTATTGATTCCATTGTCACATTGAATGACAATAGTCCCCAAGGATATGAATAAAAAAAATCCAAATCACTTGCAAAACAAATATAATCCCAATTTACAACTCTTCCCTTTTCAATACCAAGCAAAATGTTTTGTACAAAAAGCACATGGGCTATCTTCAAACGATCTTCCACCGCAATCTTGTTATTGAATAATAACTTTTCCAATTCAGTATCCTTCACTTTGGATTTCCATTTCTTTTGGAGGATCCTCTTAAGAAAATCCTCGGCATTATTTATAACCCTCAACTCATCAGCTCTATCGGGCATCTTACCAACACCACAATAAAGCCCAGTAACAAGAGCAAACTCCCTTAAGCCAAATCTAACTGGCTTTTGTCCTATCAAGACCCACAGTTCATGTTTTTTCTTGGTGGGGAGGGAGTACATCATAAGATAATGAAGAAGGCTGCCTGAAAACCGCTTCCAACCAAAAGGCAGCTCTTGGGTATACTTTCTAAATACTCCTTCGAAATTTATTCCGTTCTCTTCAAGGAATTCTTTTACGGGGGAAAGGCGCTCCCATGATGACCGGACTGTGATCCTCACAGTTGTAGAGAAAAAGTACCTTTCCCAGAAAGGGCGCATGTTGAATTTTGAAAAATCAATGTTCCGGGTGACCTCTTCTTCATATTCTACCTGTAACTCCTCAGCATCATCCTCCGCATCATCAAATAACCCCGTCATACCCATATTGTTCGAATGCCTACGCTTACTCCTATTTTCCCGTATGTAGAAGGTCCCTTCTGTAGATTCTTCATCTCTGGTTTGTTCATCATCTCTTAAATCCTGAAATGTATCAAAATACCGTTTGTAAATAGAAAATATTTGAAATATATAAAAGGCGCCATTTTGATCGCGTACGCGACTCAATCAATTGATTAAGCGACTAAGAGATTCTTTCGAAATAAACAACCAAAAATACAGTATATAAACAAGAGAATATAGTAGACCAGAACAAAAACGGAAAACAAAAAACAAAGAACAATTACGTTGTACTCGGCCTCTTGCGATATCTGCATGGGATCAATAGTACCTTCTCCTTCCCTTACGGGGCTTTGGTTTGCTCCCGCTGATGACATCTTGTTTAGTTGATCGAAAAATATGATAATACTCTGAATACGTGAGAGAAAATGGAGGAAAACCCTAGTTCTTTTGCTTAGTGAGGAAGATGAAGAAGAAGAACAGTCATTTTTACCTTTTTCCTCTTTCTCGCTCTTTTGTGTTTGCTTATAACTGTTATCAAATTAATTAATGATGTGATTGGTTTGACTCATGTGGTGATATATATATTAAATAAAAATAAATGTCAGACAAAAAGGAAAAATTTTAATATAATATACACAATGTTTGTCGCCTTTTCGGACATGTATATTACAAGAACGTTTTTTTTTTTTAATTATTATTTTCGAGTATTTGATTCTTTAAATAACGTTACATAGGGGACTAACAAAATAATTTAAAATAATAATAAGTGCGATCTATATTAAGAATCGCCTGAGCGATTCATTAAATCGCCTGAGCGATTTAATAATTTTTGTGGTCAAATTCAAGTTCCATGATGTGTGTAATGGCCAATAACCTTAGGAGACATGAATCAAATTTGTAATGGGATCATTGTATAATTGGTTATGTCCAAGCTTGATGTGAAT
This sequence comes from Lantana camara, assembly GCA_037501455.1. Lineage (NCBI taxonomy): Eukaryota > Viridiplantae > Streptophyta > Magnoliopsida > Lamiales > Verbenaceae > Lantana > Lantana camara. Next base: position 17,462,128 of record CM074855.1, on the reverse strand, counting down.
GTATCAAACACAATGTTTTGTACATGGTAACAAAGATGATGTTAAGATTTGTTTGGGATTATGACTTAGGTTTGCAATACATCATACCCCACGGAGAAAAATCACGATGGGGCTCATGTCATACGCAAAAAAAAACATGCCAGGGGACTAACAAAATAATTGAAAATAATAATAATTCGATCTAGATTAAGAAATCGCCAGAGCGATTTAATAATTTTTTTGGCCAAATTCAAGTTCCATGATGTGTGTAATGGCCAATAACCTTAGGAGACATGAATCAAATTTGTAATGGGATCATTGTATAATTGGTTATCCCAATCTTGATGTGAATGTATTGTTAGGAATAGTGCCCTAGAAAGCCGATTGTATATCCGCTTTGTGCTTTTCCTTATTGTAATCACACACAATCTTTAAATGAAATAACGAATTGAGGCAACACTTCTTTATATGCTCTTGTTTGGTCTGCGTTTACTTTATCTGTGCATGTATAAGAACTCCCCTAATCCTGATGACTTTAGGACTCTACCATTTAGGTGAAATGGTTCATGAAACGAGCCCTATATCACATAAGTCATGATTAGTAAAATACTCCAAGCCGATGAGTCCTACCGACAGTGGGAGTATCAACCTAACTCCTCTAAGGCTTGCTTGTGGGATCACGCCCTTAAGAAGGACCACCTTGTTTCATGGAGGAGCAAAGTGTATAGTTGATACGTGCGTGATACAAGAGGGTGCTTACTTCAATAAGTAAGTTCATTGAGGTGCCCCGTGTGAGAACATTCCTAAATGGGAAAGGAAGTTTCTATTTCAGGAAATAGAAACTTCCAGATTAGGAAATATCTCACGAGTCATTGATGTGATTAATTGATCCTTAGACTTGAGGTTCCATGTCACTTTATGAGTTAACTCTGTAATCTTATGTATAAGCTTTAAAGGGTATCGCCTTAGACAACTGATTCAAGGCTTATGCTGGGGTTGCACAAGTGATTCATGAAAGTGAATGAGAATCAAGAAAGGACCTACACTTGCATTTGCAAGGTGATCTCTTATTGTGTAAGTCATTCATATGCCATATGGAGTCCTTGGCCAAGGCAGTAGATCAAGACATCAAGAAAAGGGTTTCTTGGATTGAGATCAAATGGATATGAAATGCACTTAGCTTTAAGACCGCATTATTAGGGTTCTGATTATTCCCTTACCCTAGATCTTGGTTGAGAGATAGTAAGTAAGAGGATTGTATCTCACATGAATCAATGACTTAAAGGTTCTATCGAATCCGAACATTCCAATTCAACTAGGGGTTAAACACTTGTTGCTAGACTATGGTCGTTTAATCTGTGGACTGATTAATTAATTAGTGAATTAATTAATTAGGGTCACTGCTAATTGAATTGAGAACCTAGAGGGTCACACACAACAACTTGGTTACATGAGTTAAGGCTTTAAAATGATTAAACGAGTTAATCGGGCCTAGAGGGTCCCACACGTGTGAAATCACACGTGTGGGTCACGTGACTGGACACGTGTCATTGGGACACGTGTGCCACACGTGTTTCTTTGATTAAATATTAAATAATTAATTTATTAATTGTTTAATAGACTTTGGTTTAATTTTGAATTAAAATGAAAGTCTTATTCTGTAGAAAAAATAATCTAGTTAATTAATTACGAATTAATTCATTAGATAAATAAGTTATTTATTTATTAATAAATAAAGTATAATAATATCCAAAAGGGTTTGGATATTTTAGCTCTCTTAAAAGTTGATTTGAATTTGAATTCAAAGTCAAAGTCAAAATTACTTGATGATCAAGTAATTGGAGAGAGGGACCAAATCCTTGCCCCAAAAGGACTAGGGTTCGGTGTCCCCTCCCTCTCCTATATATAGGGGAGCAGGGCTAATCGACGATCTTCTTTTGGTTGATGTGTTGAACACCATCCTTTCTCCAAGATAAATTAAACCCTAGGTTAAGCCTAAACACTAACTAGAGAACTAGCATCCTTACTAGTTAGATTGTAGTCAAGTTGGTGGACTATCCCTAGAGAGCTTCAAGTTCGAAGTTTGAAGATTCGAGCTTTACGAAGGAGAGGGGATCAAGCCGCGAGAAGAGCGTTCTTGGGTGGCTTGAAATGCTTCAAGAAAGTTAATTAAGAAAGTAAGTTTCTAATCTCTACGAATTTGGATACACGATTGCGAGTCCAAGATCCTTTTGTTGGAAAAATTTTCAAATTTCCGCTGCTTTCTGATTCCTGTTTTCCAACAAGTGGTATCAGAGCCACCTCGTTAGTCGTGTTTCTGATTCGTCTCAATTATTCTGAAGTTGGTCGAAATTCTTAGGCTTGATGCGATTGAGTATTTGTAATTGTTTTAGAAAGCCTGAATTACGAAACTGTATTTTTTCTGAAAGTTTCTGAAAATTGGTTCTTATAAAATTTATTTTTTGAAAACTATTTTAGATTTGAAACTGTATAAACTGTTTTTGGATTTCTTGGATTGGTTTTGCTTTTGAACGAAAACCCGGATTACGACGAACACGCGAAACCCCGCGTGCGAAGGCGTGCTGGGCACGCCTGTGCGGGAGCCTCCCACCGCCCAGGGCTACCGAGAGTAGCAGCCCATCGCCCGCCCAGGCTGGGCGACGATCCCGCAAGGCGTGCGGGATCAGTCGCCCAGGCCGCCCGCAGACACCCGGGAGGGGCGCGCCCAGCAGGCGCGCAGTGCACGTACTTGCGCGGCCTTGGCAGCGCGCTTGCGACGGGCGCGACCCCTTTCGCGTACTGGCCACGTTTTTTCGTGATCCGTTTTCGTATTTCGTGCAATCCAGTCCCAATTTTTTATTTTAATTTTAAAATTTTTATTTTATGGACATTTATTTTAATTTTTGAATAAAACTTAAAATTGGGATTTTTTAGAAAAAGAAACGGTTTATATTTTGGGAAACTACATCTTTGATAAAATTATTAATTTTCAGAAATTAATTGGAATTTTATTAGTTTTTGCTAATTTGGGATTTATTGAAAGCTTTTATAAATAAGACTCGCATCAAGTCGTGTTTTAAGTCATTAGGACTTGAAACTGGAATTTTAGTTTATTGGCTAAATTTAAATTCTCGCAAAAGCATGTTAGGTGATCATGGGTACTAGTCTATTTATGCTTTACATTTATGCACATGGATGGTTTACATTTGGGGTTGGAGCCCTATAGTTGCGTTTTTCAATTGAGGTTGGAGCCTCACTTATGTGCGTACTATTATGTGATTTGTTATGTGCCTTTCCATATTACTGTTTTTGAGGCCGGGGTATACCCCGTGTAATTGTCTAAGGCCAATATAAAGATTGAGCCTTATTACTTTATGTCTTTTTCTTTTAATTTGAGAGTAGAGATAGGTGGTGAGGTTTTATTTTCATTTTGGAGACAATGCACCCATGGAGTAAGATGGACCACATTCAAGTAACAAGGAGGCCATAAGTGAAGACCCCTCAAAATGTTAGGGAGGGGAATCTCAATTGAAAATGTAATAGAGATAGGGCTCGTATTTTGTTACCATTTTCCCTTATGTGATATAGACTGTTTATGTGGCATGTATGTTAGAATTGTGATAGCGGAGTGGCTCCCACTTATCACGCATAAGATAGGATAGACCCATGATCATCTCATGTTAGTATCATGCTAGGACATGTTATCTGTTTATGTGCTTGTTTGGAATGCATTTAAGTTGTACTTGCATTAATCAAGACTAATAAAATTGGATAACATATATGTTGGTGAGGTCTAACCGGACAACTCTTCGGTTAATTCGAAAATTCCCGTTAAATATTAAGCTAATTTCGAATAAATAGGTGTTTAATTCAAGGTGTAAATTTTGAATTAAATTCCTAGCATTCCATCAATAGGTTTTAAGTTTAGTAAGTGAAACTAGTTATTGTCCGCGAGTCGTGGGATAGCTAGTGGAGCTTATTAGTTCTTAGTTACCTAATTGATCATTTTAAATGATCAATATTTCGTGATCAATTTTGGCAAGGGCGATTTCTGCGAGTCGTGGGTCGTTCGAACTAACTTTTGATCATAATCTTGTGATTGATGGGTCTAGCTTAACGCCTAAGTAAATATGGATGTCGCAAGAGTCGTGGGTCCATATTGAAAGATAGGTGATGCAAAAACAATTGCTAAGAGTTCTAAAGGTGTTAGAATTGGTAAGTTGTACCTACCTAGGGTTTTACTTAGAATGTTCACGAGTCGTGGGTTCGAGGTTAAATGCTTAGGATCTTAGTACCCATTGGGAAACGCGTTCCTCTTAGATCTTTGGGAATTATAGATCTTTGAAAAACAGTGGGAGCTACATTAGATTAAAGACCTTATCTTTGGTATATCGTTATAATTCAGCATGCTCACTAGTTCTCTGTTTTACCATTTAGGTCGTAGATTCTGTGATTCTCTACGTGTTTTGAAATGGCAACCAAAAACCCTCTTGTATCGATCCTCGAGTCATACAAGTTGACTGGTCCCAACTATTCTGTTTAGCTAAGGAATCTAAAAATCATTTTAGATTCGGAGAAGAGAACTTATGTTCTCTTCGAAGGGGAGCCTAGTCCCGAAGGGAACGCTCCCACTCGGGCCGAGTGGGACGCGATCCAGAAGTGGAAGGATGATAATCTCCAAGCCCGTTGCCTTATGTTGGCTAACATGTCTCCGGACTTGCAAAGGCAACATGAGGCCATGGAATTTGCTTGGGAGATTTACGACCACTTAGAGAAACTTTACCGCCCTCATGAACGTGTTACAAGGTATAACACTTCAAAGGAATTGTTCCACCTGAGAATGAGGGAAGGTTCCAGTGTCTATGAATATGGACTCAAGTTCCTCGCCCTTACTGAGAAACTTGCTTACATGGACATGCCACTGAAAGATGATCTTTCAGTGGATTTGTTGCTAGCCTCACTCTCACCATCATTCAACCCATTTGTCCTTAACTTCAATATGAATCATGCTGGTGCTACTGTAGCTGAGTTGATTAGTCAGCTTGTGACTGCTGAAAGCACAATCAAGAAGGACAATATGGTTTTGATGGTGAATGCTCCATCTGTTGGAAAATTTTTAAATTTCCGCTGCTTTCTGATTCGTGTTGTATATCCGCTTTGTGCTTTTCCTTATTGTAATCACAGACAATCTTTGAATGAAATAACGAATTGAGGCAACACTTCTTTATATGCTCTTGTTTGGTATGCGTTTACTTTATCTGTGCATGTATAAGAACTCCCCTAATCCTGATGACTTTAAGACTCTACCATTTAGGTGAAATGGTTCATGAAACAAGCCATATATCACATAAGTCATGATTAGTAAAATACTCCAAGCCGATGAGTCCTACCGACAGTGGGAGTGTCAACCTGACTCCTCTAAGGCTTGCTTATGGGATCACGCCCTTAAGAAGGACCACCTTGTTTCATGGAGGTGCAAAGTGTATAGTTGATACGTGCGTGATACATGAGGGTGCTTACTTTAATAAGTAAGTTCACTGAGGTGCCCCGTGTGAGAACATTCCTAAATGGGAAAGGAAGTTTCTATTTCAGGAAATAGAAACTTCCAGATTAGGAAATATCTCACGAGTCATTGATGTGATTAATTGATCCTTAAGACTTGAGGTTCCTTGTCACTTTATGAGTTAACTCTGTAGTCTTAGGTATAAGCTTTAAAGGGTGTCGCCTTAGACAACTGATTCAAGGCTTATGCTGGGGCTGCACAAGTGATTCATGAAAGTGAATGAGAATCAAGAAATGACCTACACTTGCATTTGCAAAGTGATCTCTTATTGTGTAAGTCATTCATATGCCATATGGAGTCCTTGGCCAAGGCAGTAGATCAAGACATCAGGAAAAGGGTTTCTTGGATTGAGATCAAATGGATATGAAATGCACTTAGCTTTAAGATCAGATTATTAGGGTTCTAATTATTCCCTTACCCTAGATCTTGGTTGAGAGATAGTAAGTAAGAGGATTGTATCTCACATGAATCAATGACTTAAAGGTTCTGTCGAATCCGAACATTCCAATTCAGCTAGGGGTTAAACACGTGTTGCTAGACTATGGTAGTTTAATCTGTGGACTGATTAATTAATTAGGGTCACTGCTAATTGAATTCAGAACCTAGAGGGTCACACACAACAACTTGGTTACATGAGTTGAGGCTTGAAAATGATTAAACGAGTTAATCGGGCCAAGAGGGTTCCACACGTGTGAACCACACGTGTGGCTCACGTGAGTGACACGTGTCCTTGTGACATGTGTCTCACACGTGTGTAAATATATGTGTATATTTATTTATGTGTTAAATAATTAATGTGATTAATTATTTAATAGGGTGTCAAAAAAAAAATTATTTAATAGACTTTGGTTTAATTTTGAATTAAAAAGAAAGTCTTATTTTGAAGAAAAATAATCTAGTTAATTAATTACAAATTAATTAATTAGATAAAATAAGTTATTTATTTTAAGGTTGTCTGTGATTACAATAAGGAAAAGCACAAAGCGGATATACAATTGACTTTCTAGGGCACTATTCCTAACACCATCTTCCTCTTCTGGGCCTTCTAAAGGTAAGGGCAAGAAAGCCCAAAAGAAGAAGAAGAAACCCCTTAGGCCCATTGGTGGCGTTTCAAAGGGGAAGGCCCAAAAGAAGAAGCGTGATCAGAAAGAGGATGTTTGCTTCCATTGTGGCAAAGCGGGACATTGGAGGAGAAACTAGGGATGGCAACGAGCCGAGCCCTGGTGATTTTTTGTGGTTCGGGCTCGGGCTCGCACAAAAATATTAGGTTTCGAACCAGGTTCGCGAGCCAACGAACCTTAGTTTTTTGGCTCGGGCTTGGCTCGGACCATGGTTCGGGCTGGCTCGGCTCGGCTCGCGAGCCAGGCCTTTTTTGGGCAGCTTTTCCCTTTTACGGTTCAGATTCAGTCTTACACTTCATTTAGAGAAGAAAGGAGACAAGCAGCAGCTCAAAAATCAATCAAATGCATATACGAAAATAAAATTGAGTGCCCAGATTTGCCCAAATTTACAAACTAGCACAGTTAATAATTGAAGAAACTCAACAGTAGATCCAAAACGCAAATCTTTATCCTTTAAAAAATTAAAAAAAAAAACAAAAAAATCAAACTGGAGTTGGGTGAGTGGCCAAGGAGGATGTTTTGCTCAGACGGCGGCGCGACGCGACGCGACGCGATGCAGGCGTGAGTGCATAGTGGGGTGGCGAGGTAGTGCTCCGCGCGAAGCTGGGCGGTGCCGCGGTGGTGGTGGCGTTGTTAGATGGTGGAGGTGTTGGTGGGGAGAGATAGTGGTGGGCTAGCGGTGGTGGTGTCACCGCTAGATGGTGGACTGGGCGGTGGTGGTGGCGCTATTAGATGATGGGCTGGTGGTGGGTGGGCGGCTGTATATGGAATAGAAGGAGACGGGGGAGAGATGAAAGAAAAAGGGGTTAGGGTTTCTTAATAGTACATTATATATATATATAAATATATATATATATATATATGTATATACACACTGAATATATGTATATATGTACATATTACAGACACTTACCTTTACTTTATATATATATAATTATTTTTTAATTATTTTAAAGTAGTTCGCGAGCCGGCTTGCGAGCTGACGAACAGAAAATAAGTGGCTCGGGCTTGGGTTTGAAAACATACGAACCGAACCGAGCCTTGGCTCGGCTCGAAGATTCCGAACCCAAACCCAAGCTTTGGCCGAGCTGGCTCGCTAGGCTCGTGAGCCAGCTCGGCTTGTTGCTATCCCTAGGAGAAACTACCCAGAGTACAAGGCTACTCTAAAGAAAGGTATGTTTCTCGTTGAAATAAATCTTTCTATTAATTCTAGTTCTTGGGTACTTGATACCGGTTGTGGAACTCACATCTGTAATGATGTACAGATGCTAAGTGAAGTCCAACAACTAAAAGAAGGAGAATGTGTCTTGAAGATCGGCGATGGCTCAAATGTTGAAGCTCGAGCTTTAGGCACAATTAGATTAGATTTAGGTAGTTTTGATTTAGTTTTAAACAAAGTCCTTTATGTACCGAGCATTATTCGTAATATAATTTCAGTTCCAATTTTAGATTGTGAAGGTTATGAAACTTATATTAAGAATGGTAAATACTTTATCAAACGGAACAACTCTTCCGTTCACATCAGTACTCTAAGTAATGGACTTTATCTAACTCGGAATATCAATATTATGAATATACAACGAGAAACTATACGTAAGAGAGATGACAAAGTTTTAGCTCCCTTATGGCACGCTAGATTAGGACACATTTCCAAGAACAGAATTAGCTAGATAAACACTTTAGGATCATTCTCCGAAAATGATCTCAAAGAGTTAACTTCTTGCAAATCCTGTCTCAAAGGAAAAATGCCCAAAGTTCCTTTTAAAGGAACTGTGGAACGTGCCACTAAGGTCTTGGATTTGATCCATACTGATGTTTGTGGATCGCTTAGTGTAAGCAAAAGAAACAATCATCAGTATTTTATAACCTTTACTGATGACTTTAGTCGGTATGGTTATGTATACTTAATGAAGTATAAATCTGAAGCTCTTGAGAAATTCTTGTGGCCAAATTCAAGTTCCATAATGTGTGTAATGGCCAATAACCTTAGGAGACATGAATCAAATTTGTAATGGGATCATTGTATAATCAATTTAATAAATTTTGTGGCCAAAATCAAATTTAACTGAAGAATCGCTTAGTCGATTCCTTAAATCAGTTGAGCGATTTAGTAACTTAAATGATTACAATATAAATTTCCAAATACAAATCATTAAGACAAGTTACATTATGGATTTCCAGATACAAATCAATAAAAATACTGCTAAAAATAATAAATTGACTATTATCAACTTGTTCACAATATTTTGTTCTCTTCCTTCTGGAATGAGTGGTGTCCTCCTGCTTGAGACTTCACCTTCATCGTTCTGTGGCTCTTCTATTGGATTACACCATTGAGAAAAGCCATGCAAATTGCAACAATAAAATAATCTTCCCCTGTTGGAATTATCTTGTGGGACCCTTCTCAGAGAATGATTGGGGCCCACTGACGAGTGTATTATATATTGAATTTATATAATACGTTCATCGCATAACAGTAGCATCAAACTAAAAGAGTAAGCGGAAGCGTAAATTAGATAGACTTATTACTATTAGCGGTAAGATGTCTGATGTGAAAGGCACAACTGATCAAAAGGGAGTATGTCATAAACCCTATTTTACAACAAGGCCTATGATACCCAAAACCTGCTTCCTTAAACAAAAGTGACGCCTTCTACTGACGGACTCTTCTACTGGGGTTGGAGCTGACATGGTGCCTTATGCTGAGGCAATGAACAGAAGGGGGTTGTAAGTCAAAAGGACTTAGTGAGGCCTAGTATATATATAGTAAAATCTCAAAAGGCAATCTGAAATATAAAATAACAGGAATTTAAACGTGCTGAAAGAATTTTCTTTAGCAAAAATAAATGATTTTTGATGATGCAATGGTGAGCAGGAATTCTCCAACCTTTACTTCCCAAAATCAATAAAACAAAACAAATCCCTTCTCCCTCCAAAAGATCGAGACGTCGTCGACAACGTCTCGAGAACAGTATCGGTAGGTGTATCCCGTGCCCGGGTCAATACACCGACTCAATTCCATTACAACCAACCTCCGACTGTAAATGTAATTGAATCCTGCGGTATGGTATCGGACAAAGAGGATCCTACCGTCGGCCCGTGCCGCCCGATAGTCCCGTATGTACGATACATGGGCCCGACTCTCCCAAGGGCGTCCCCAAGGGTGTCAATCAGTAACAGTAAACAGTATCAGCTCACCCAATTTGATAAAACAATATATCGAAAAAAGTGAAAATAGGGCGTAATATATATATAATCAAAATCAAATCTCGACAAATAATAATATATATGTCCTACAATGCAGATGTATATCTAAGGGTTTATAAAACAATACAAAATTGGGACGGTCATACGAGTATATTTACTATATTAATAGTTCAATGCCTCAGCGAGAAAAATTAAAGGCACTCACCTGGTAAGCTTAAGCTTCGATCGGGAGATTCGGAGACTGATCTACGGTATGGCCTAAAATTCCACAATAAGGACTTTTGTCAGAATTTAAATTTTGGTAAAAAGATCCAATTGACTACTCTATATACGTCGGAACTCCTCTATTAGTTTTAATCCCTAAATTTCTCTAAGTCTCGTACACCTTCTATTAATTACTAGGTGAAAGTACCTTGTTAGAAATCTTAATACTGAAATATAAAAGTCACTCCTTTAAGTCCTATAATTAATGAGATGATTATACAATTCTAAGACAAATGTTTAGCATACGTATATATGCACCTATATAATATGAGTTTAATTATATATATATATATATGGTGTATATATAGGTTTCCGTGTATGAACATGTACTTATAGATTTTAGATTTCATATATAGATGCTCATAATGGCTAAAAAGTAAAAACAACTAACTTGATATGTGTGTGTGTGAGTGGAGAATAGGAATCATTTAATAAACAAGGTACAGAAGTAGGACTATCGATAAACTAATTAGAAACTTTATGAATTAAAGAGAGAGAACAAAGGGATGGGTCTTACCTTTTCCGGTTAAGTGAAAATGATAGTCTTGGAATGCTATTTATAGGGATATTATTATTAATTAATTATGTCTAGGCTTGACACCTATTTTGTAGATTAATAACGTGTGAATATGCATGTCTCCTAGGGTTCTAGGTTGTAACGTGGGAATTCTTGCATGTCTTATAGGTTCATAGCCTTGGGACGTGTGAGTTTTTCATGATAGTGGTTCATGCAGATAAATTTTATGACGCAACAAATCTCATCTATCTTTCTTCTTGGGTTAAGGAAGGCAAATGATTGGCTATTTGCTATTAAATATCTCCGATAAAAGTCTTTCTTTGGAGTTTATCTTTATTATAATTATTAGTATAATAATTAAATCTCCTTTGAAGTTTATCTGAATATCCTATTCCCTTTCCAGAAGCTTTAAAGGAGAAATCTATTTACGTTTTATTTTGTAAAAAGTCTAATACCTCCTGTTGAGTTTATCTAAAATCACTTATACATATATTTATAATATTTTTCTAATAATTAAGTGTCTAGAATACTCTAGATTAGTACTAAATTTTATTATCTAGAATTAACGATTAAATAGCTAATAGTTGTAAAGTCAAGTATCTAGTTGACTTTTAAACATCAAATTTATATAAGTTAGTATTATGACTATTTATTTTTAATAAATTTTGGGGTGTGACAATCTTCCCCCCTAAATGAAATCTGGTCCCCAGATTCTAACCTGATTGTGTAAATAATTCAGGATGGTGTTTGCGTATCTTGTCCTCAGGTTCCCATGTGGCTTCTTCGACCTGATGGTTTTGCCACAACACTTTTACCAAAGGAATTTTTCGGTTCCTAAGCTCTTGGAACTTCTTGTTTAGGATGCAGATGGGTTTTTCCTCATAAGAGAGATTAACTTCGAGGGGTATATCCTGGAGGGGGATTATGTGGGTTTCATCCGGATAATATTTTCGCAGTTGCGAGACGTGAAATAGGTTATGAATGCCAGTAAGGTTGGGTGGCATATCTAATTGATAAGCCACTTTTCCTATTCGCCCAATGATCTCGAAAGGTCTAATGTATCACTGGTGGTACTTTCTTTTGACAGAGTGAGTTGTTGTTTTTTTTTTTTTTTTTTTGGATCCATTCATCTTTGGCTTGAGCCTCACGAATTCTGAAGACAAGTTTCAGCTGAATAGTCAGATTTGCAATATAAACGTATGACCTTATGCCAATAAGATCTCGGGGTCGTCCTGTAATTTTCTCCTTGGCTTTCAATTGTGTAACTACTGCCTTGTGACTATGAGCATTTGCCACTACATTCACTTTTCCAAGATGATATAGGTTTTGCAGTCATAGTCTTCCAAAAATTCCATCCATCTCCTTTACCTCATATTCAATTCCTTTTGGGTGAGCAAGTACTTCAAACTCTTGTGGTCAGTACATATCTCAAAGGGTATATCGGTAATGTCTCCATTTGGCTAGAGCAAATATGATTGTTGCTAGTTCGAGGTCATGGGTAGGGTAATTTTGTTCGTGGGGTCGAAAATTTCGAGAAGCATAGGCTATAACTTTCCCTCTTTGCCAATACATACCCTAACCGTTCTTTAGAGGCATTAGTGTCGAGTATGAATTCTTCTGATCAATCTAGTAAGGCTAATATTGGGGCTATCATTAGATGTTTCTTCAGTTCTTATGAAAACTAGCCTCGCACTTCTCGGTCCATTGATAAGGAGAATCTTTAAGAGTCGGCCTTGTTAGTGGTTCTTTAATCTTAGAGGAATTTCGTATGAAGTGTCGATAATAACCTGTGAGACCTAGAAAACTTCTGACCTCCGTAGGTGTTGTTCGTCGCTTTCAATTGTTAATTGCCTCGACCTTAGGGGGGGTCAACTTCTATTCTATTCTTAGAGATTATATGCCTAAAAGGATCACCTTTTCCAACCAGAATTCACATTTACTGGATTTTGCGTATAGATTATTTTCCTTCAACGTTCGTAGCAAAATACGTAAATGTTCGACACATTATTCTTGATCCTTGAAGTCATCAAGAGGTCGTCAATAAAGATAACCATGAATTGACCTAGATAGGAGTTAAAACGAGGTGCATCATATTCATAAAAGCTGCAGGGGCATTTGTTAATCCAAAAGGCATGACCACGAATTCGAAATGTCCATATCAAGTGTTGAAAGCGGTTTTGGGAATATCTTCTTCCCGAACCCCTCAGTTGATAGTACCCCTGTCTCAAGTGAGTAAACTTGTGGCCCCGGTAATAGACCAAATAGTTCCTTGATATGGGGTAATGGGTACTTGTTTTTGACAGTCATTCTATTTAACTCTCGATAGGCAATACACATTCGTAGCGTCTCATCTTTCTTTTTAACAAAAGAAAAGGCGTTCCCCAAGACGATGTGCTAGGTCGAATGTATCCGCACTTTATTTATTTATTCAGCTGGTTCTTCAACTCCTTTAGCTCTACTGGGGACGTTTGATAAGGTATTTTCAAGTAAAGCTCCGCTCCTAGTATGATGTCAATCACGAACTCGATCTCTTGAGTTGGAGGTAATGAGTTTAAATTCTCTAGAAACACTTCAAGGAACTCATTTACTACGGGTACCTCTTCAATCTTTACTTGATCCTTTGGCTTATTGAGTAGGTATGCGATGAATCCCATAACTCCTTGTTTAATGGATTTCTTAGCTCCAGCTACCAAGATCAGTGGAAGGGTTTGTGATACAATACGTAAGGTTTTAGGTTTGGAGGGGTTATTGCTTCCTAAAATAATCTCCTTGGTGAAGCAATTTAGTTGGGATTGATGTTCATATAGCCAATCCATCCCTAGAATTAAGTCGTAGCCTTAGATGGATAATTCTATTAGGTCGGCTAGGTATATCTTATCAGCGATCCTTACGGGTCATTTTCTTCAAATTCGATCGCTCATATAACTAGAACCCATAGGAATGTTAACCCCAAAGCTATAAGGTGTATTCTAACTTCGTTCTTAAACGTGTTATAAGGTTGTCAGATATAAAAGAACGAGTAGCTCCAGGATTATATCATGCCTTTGCAGAAATATTTAGGATGTAATTGTACCTTCCACCACATCAGTTGGGTCTGGCCTTCCTCTCCTTCAATACTTTTGGTTTTCCAATTGGTGGGGTTGGTCCCCTTCCTCTCTGATTTGGTTGGTTGAGCGTCGGCGCTCGAGCTTGAGGGCAGTCTCTGATCATGTGTTAGTCACTTCCACAGGCTATGCATCTCCCCTTAATACGAGCTCGTTTAGTGTTTTGGGGATCAAACCTCTTATGTGGTCCTCCAGGGTTGGGTGTTCTAACCTTGTTAGCTTTATTTGTAATTTGCTTGATCTCTTTAATTTCTATTATAAACTAAGCAAGGAAAGTTAAACTAACACATTATGAAATATTCAAACCATACAATAGTCATACCAAAAGTGTACAGGAAAACTGCTAGTGCAGTTACATGCACAAGGGTCGTAGTTAGACGATACAAAAAGTCTAATCCTAGTGAAGCAAAATTGGATTAGACTAGAGACCCTTTGTTTTATTTCTAAAGCTGATAGTTTACTACACTAGTGTGTCTTAAGGTCGGTCTAGTTCTGGACTTCATTTTCAACGACTGACTCCTCCGCTTCCATGTTCTGTGATGGGGCAGCAAGCTGAGCTTCTCTTAGGGCAAGAAGTTCGTTTTGCAGTCTTCTGACTTGATTCTCCCTTTCACGCAGCATGACGTGCTTGAGTTCAGTCCTGAAATGCTAATATTCACTTTCTATAGCTTTCTCTATTAACTCTTGTTCAAGCGTTTTCACTTTTTCCTTACTTTCCTAGAAGAGCTGTTCGTTGGTTGTTAGCTCATTCATCTTGGCATGAAGTTGATCCTGAAGTTCTTGGACCGTTGCCTGTTCGGTCGAGAGTTGATTGGAAATGTTATCGACCAGTGTTTTGCGGTACCACGCTAGTTACCTAGCATCACCGCGTTCGTTGTGAAGACGGTCTCGATCTAGTGCAATCTCTTCGGCCACATGCCTGGGGAGAAAACCAGTTGGTTCGATGCCTATAGGATAGTAGTAGAGGGAGGGATAGTCCCGACGAATTTGTATGCCACCTTCGCGTCCCAGTTCTGTCCTACCGTAATCCCGACGGACGCTATAACGACCTTCATATCCTACCTCTGGTTTCTTAGCCATCTGCAACCAATCTAGTAACTTGATTCGTTAGAATTTGATAAACATAAAATCGCACACCCGTCCTATGTCTCATCTATATTCTGGGACTAATAGCCTAAATGTCCTAGGAACATGGTTTGAACCATGCTCTGATACCACCTTTGTGGGACCCTTCTCAGAGAATGATTGGGGCCCACTGACGAGTGTATTATGTATTGAATTTATATAATACGTTCATCGCATAACAGTAGCATCAAACTAAAAGAGTAAGCAGAAGCGTAAATTAGATAGACTTATTACTATTAGCGGTAAGATGTCTGATGTGAAAGGCACAACTGATCAAAAGGGAGTATGTCATAAACCCTATTTTACAACAAGGCCTATGATACCCAAAACCTGCTTCCTTAAACAAAAGTGACGCCTTCTACTGACGGACTCTTCTACTGGGGTTGGAGCTGACATGGTGCCTTATGCTGAGGCAATGAACAGAAGGGGGTTGTAAGTCAAAAGGACTTAGTGAGGCCTAGTATATATATAGTAAAATCTCAAAAGGCAATCTGAAATATAAAATAACAGGAATTTAAACGTGCTGAAAGAATTTTCTTTGAGCAAAAATAAATGACTTAGTGAGGCCTAGTATATATATAGTAAAATCTCAAAAGGCAATCTGAAATATAAAATAACAGGAATTTAAACGTGCTGAAAGAATTTTCTTTAGCAAAAATAAATGATTTCTGATGATGCAATGGTGAGCAGGAATTCTCCAACCTTTACTTCCCAAAATCAATAAAACAAAACAAATCTCTTCTCCCTCCAAAAGATCGAGACGTCGTCGACAACGTCTCGAGAACAGTATCGGTAGGTGTATCCCGTGCCCGGGTCAATACACCGACTCAATTCCATTACAACCAACCTCCGACTGTAAATGCAATTGAATACTGCGGTATGGTATCGGACAAAGAGGATCCTACCGTCGGCCCGTGCCGCCCGATAGTCCCGTCTGTACGATACCTGGGCCCGACTCTCCCAAGGGCGTCCCCAAGGGTGTCAATCAGTAACAGTAAACAGTATCAGCTCACCCAATTTGATAAAACAATATATCGAAAAAAGTGAAAATAGGGCGTAATATATATATAATCAAAATCAAATCTCGACAAATAATAATATATATGTCCTACAATGCAGATGTATATCTAAGGGTTTATAAAACAATACAAAATTGGGACGGTCATACGAGTATATTTACTATATTAATAGTTCAATGCCTCAGCGAGAAAAATTAAAGGCACTCACCTGGTAAGCTTAAGCTTCGATCGGGAGATTCGGAGACTGATCTACGGTATGGCCTAAAATTCCACAATAAGGACTTTTGTCAGAATTTAAATTTTGGTAAAAAGATCCAATTGACTACTCTATATACGTCGGAACTCCTCTATTAGTTTTAATCCCTAAATTTCTCTAAGTCTCGTACACCTTCTATTAATTACTAGGTGAAAGTACCTTGTTAGAAATCTTAATACTGAAATATAAAAGTCACTCCTTTAAGTCCTATAATTAATGAGATGATTATACAATTCTAAGACAAATGTTTAGCATACGTATATATGCACCTATATAATATGAGTTTAATTATATATATATATATATATGGTGTATATATAGGTTTCCGTGTATGAACATGTACTTATAGATTTTAGATTTCATATATAGATGCTCATAATGGCTAAAAAGTAAAAACAACTAACTTGATATGTGTGTGTGTGAGTGGAGAATAGGAATCATTTAATAAACAAGGTACAGAAGTAGGACTATCGATAAACTAATTAGAAACTTTATGAATTAAAGAGAGAGAGCGAAGGGATGGGTCTTACCTTTTCCGGTTAAGTGAAAATGATAGTCTTGGAATGCTATTTATAGGGATATTATTATTAATTAATTATGTCTAGGCTTGACACCTATTTTGTAGATTAATAACGTGTGAATATGCATGTCTCCTAGGGTTCTAGGTTGTAACGTGGGAATTCTTGCATGTCTTATAGGTTCATAGCCTTGGGACGTGTAAGTTTTTCATGATAGTGGTTCATGCAGATAAATTTTATGACGCAACAAATCTCATCTATCTTTCTTCTTGGGTTAAGGAAGGCAAATGATTGGCTATTTGCTATTAAATATCTCCGATAAAAGTCTTTCTTTGGAGTTTATCTTTATTATTATTATTAGTATAATAATTAAATCTCCTTTGAAGTTTATCTGAATATCCTATTCCCTTTCCAGAAGCTTTAAGGGAGAAATCTATTTACATTTTATTTTGTAAAAAGTCTAATACCTCCTGTTGAGTTTATCTAAAATCACTTATACATATATTTATAATATTTTTCTAATAATTAAGTGTCTAGAATACTCTAGATTAGTACTAAATTTTATTATCTAGAATTAACGATTAAATAGCTAATAGTTGTAAAGTCAAGTATCTAGTTGACTTTTAAACATCAAATTTATATAAGTTAGTATTATGACTATTTATTTTTAATAAATTTTGGGGTGTGACATATCTGCTCTATCAACCACCTTGATTGTAGCTCACTGATCGCAATCCCTGCATTTCTCCTTTCTATATCTAAGAGAACTTCTGCGTGTAAAAGTTGAGCTATTTGAACTTGTCATGATCTTTAAATTCCTTAATGATAATAAGAAGAATTATATTGTGATCCCCACCAACGGCTATAATTCGGATAAACAGTGTATAACTGCCATAATATAACGGCTATAATATTTTATAATATTATCATCTTCCAAGGGCTCTTTTGTAAACTCAAAAATTTACGCACTCCGATCGACGCTTCTACTCAAGTATAAATTTGTTTTGTTTCCTTTGCCAAACCCTAATTAACTTTTTTCTCTTCCTTCCTCTTATCTTGAATATTTCCGCCACCGTCTCCAATCCAAAGGAACAATCCTTCGTAGATCTGTAAGAGTCTGCCCTATTAGTTTGAATTGCTCTTGAAAATTATCATGTTTGCTATATGATTTCCTCCATACAGTAGCAATCAATAGATGTTTCTTTGTTTGGTCCATGTAGTGTTTACTCGTTGTAGATGAACTATACGATGGGCAGTACAGGAGAGCGTTTTGAGATGCTTTGTGCGTCCTGTGCATAACAATTGAAAGAAACCCTGGAAAGTACAATTGAAGATTTATTATGGATTTAAAATCTGTAATAAATCTTCAATTGCATTTTCCACGGTTTCTTTCCATTGTTATGAACAGGCTGCACAAAGCTCTCAAAGCTCTCTCCTGTATTGCACGTTGCATATTTCTTCTACAATGACTAACGATCTATTGCAAGGCCAAATAAAGAAATCTATTGATTGTTACAGTTTGGCAACAAGTCCTACGGACATGACGATTTTCATGAACATTTCAATCAAATACGGCAGATTTTGTGATTAAGGAGGAAGGCAGATAGATCTGTTAGTTAATATTTATATGTTAATAAACCCCCTTGGCTGAAGAATCACATGCGCGATTCATTATGTCGGTTTCGCGATTCATTAAACTCAGTGAGCGATTCACTAAATCATGAGTGGTTTTAAAGCGTCTTAAATCGAATTAAATTCCAAATTTAATTATATTATAATATATTAATTGAATCAATAAAATTATTCAAATTAACAATCTGGGATCATATTATACAAAAAACAAGCAATTAAGACGAGTGAGCGATTCAGTAAATCTTGGGCACGATTAATTAAAAAAAGAAATATGCCCAATTGGTTGAAGAATAGCTTGCGCGATTAATTAAGTCACGTAGGCGATTCATTAAATCGAGTGTGCGATTCAATAAATCTCATGCGCGATTAATTAAAAAGAGAAATATGCCACTTGGCTGAAGAATCACTTGCACGATTAATTAAGTCGAGTGCGCGATTCATTAAATCTTGTTCGCGATTAATTAAAAAAAGAAATATGCCCAATTGGCTGAAGAATCGCTTACGCGATTAATTAGGTCACGTAAGCGATTCATTAAATCGAGTGTGCGATTCAATAAATCTTGTGCGCGATTAATTAAAGAAAGAAATATGCCACTTGCCTGAAGAATAGCTTGCGCGATTAATTAAGTCGAGTGCGCGATCCATAAAATCGCGTGTGCGATTCATTAAATCGTCTGCGCGATTAATTAAAAAATAAAGTTGTATTATACAATTTATTTATCTACATGACATTCTGATCACATGTAGTCTTTTTATGACCTTTTCCTCCACACTTTGAACAGGTATTTGTACCTTTTTCTTCCCTCAGAAGGTGCCCGGAATCTAGTCATCCTTTCTCTTCCAACACGCACCTTCAGTGGAGGTGGCAGTACTTGTTTTATACCTATATCTTCAGGCAATTCCCACTGTAACTCTGGAGGTGTAGGAAATATTGTCTCAGAATATGCAAGTATGTAGTACTCAACAGTGTAAAATTGGGAGCATAGGGAATATATTCTTTGTCCAAACCCTATTGGGTTTTACTCCCTTAACGCCGATAATGCATGGGGGCAGGGGATCTTATCCATCTGGAAGACACCACATGTGCACGTCATATTGTTCAAGTCAACCATAACCTCTACTCCAAATCCGCGAACAGAAAATTCATGAGCATTGAACTGTTGTGCAAGGCATCCTTTAGATTTCTCCAGATTACTCCGCAGAAGTTTCTCTTTTGATGGCACCAGGACTGTACTGCAGTTGATCATGTCCGTTCTCCGGGTGTGGAACCAATCAGCCAATATTCTTATGATAGACTCAAACAGAGCAGGGATAGGATACTCCCTTTCAAATCGAATCCTAGAATTAACAGACTTGGCGATGTTGCTAGTCAGAACATCATACCTGTTTGTTTTAGAATGCACCCTACTCCATAACTCAAAACCAACCTCATCCTTCAAGTACTCTGCAGCACGTTTGTGAATACGTTCGATCTCTTTGTAGTGCTCCATGAAATCTTCGACGGTGTATGCTTTAACTGCCCTAAAAAATGGCTCAAGGATTGCACTTTTTTTAAAACGTTGTCTCAAGTTCTCCGATAAGTGCTTCGAACAAAATCCATAATGTGCCTTAGGATAAATCTTAGTAACCGCATTTTTAATGGAGACATGTCTATCCGATATTATACAGAGATCATCACTATCCGATGCTATCCTTTTTAAATTTATAAAAAACCACTCCCATGATGCATTATTTTTAAATTCTCACTATCTTGTACAGTAGCCAATAGGAGAGTACCATCATATTTACCGGTTAAGAAACAACCATCAATGGCTAACACCTTGCGCATGTACGTAAAACCCCGTATGCATGGGCCGAAGGCAACAAAAAAATGAAGAAACCTGCTTTCGTTGTCAAGAACCAATTCAGTGATGCTTCCTTGATTCCTAACAGTTAGCATATAACGATATGCATCTATAATTGCATATCCATGCTCAGGTGATCCCCTGACAATATTTTTTGCATGTATTATGCCCATCCAACATTTCCAGTAACTAACCTCGGCCCCCAATTGAGCTTCGACGTACTTTTTAATTTCGCCTGGTGTGGGACCTTTCTTGTCAAAAAACAATGGCTTCACTAAGTCCCCAATCAATTTTGCTGTTGCCTGTTGATGAGTGGTAATTGCTTCTTCCAACCCACAAGTGTGAATCCAGTTATACTTTCTGAGGATAAATCTGTCAGAATTAACATAACACACTGAAACCACCACTTGCAATCCTGGGAATAACATCCCAAAACAAGAAGGGACTTTGTAGATTTTATCGTTCATAATTGGAAGCTTCCCTTACATGCAACTAGGTTGATCTTCATGATGGCATCTTCTTTGTTTATAAACTCTTCATCATCATTAAAACCTGAGCCATCATCCCATGTATGACTTTCAATCCTGGCCTCTGGATTATCATAACATATAATGGCTTCATCCTCATTAATACATTGATTGGGCACTTCTTCCTCGATTACATTTTCAGAAGGATTTTGAAGATCTTCTTTACAACGATCTACCATTTCTTCGTTTATAGCAAGGGTGTTATCGGGAAGATTGAAGTCTTGATCGTTGATATCAGGGAGACTGAAGTCTTCATACTGATGCTGGTATTGATCTTCATCCTGAGAAGTAAACCCGGTTATACCAACATGTTCGGATTCTGTTTGACTCTCCTTCGTATCCAAGGAAACCTTCAAAACGGGCCTCCAACCTTGAGGAGAGATATCGGTAAAATAAACTTGTAGGTCGTGATCAGACTTTATTTCAGTTGGATAACAGGTTGGAGGTGCACTTGTAAGAAAATATTTCACGTGCACATCATCATGGGAGCAAGTAAGTCCTGATTGTTCTATAATATCACTTATCAACATTTGGAATGTAGTCTGATTGCTCACACGAATAGCAGAAGTTTGCTTGCTCTCTGCAACCCAATTCAAACACATGGTTTCTTCTTCCCACACTCCAAATTCAAATCCAATAACAAATTTTGACATAACCCAGTCGCCGTTCCTTTACAACATTAAAAAATAAATAAAATTAACCATGCATGCAGTACAAAACTGAGAGACAAAAAAATTGATTGCGTGATCGATTAATAAAATCGCGTGCGCGATTAACTAATCGCGTGAGCGATTTTGAGAAATCGGGCAAGCGATTAATAAAATCGAGTGCGCGATCACGTTGTATTGTCATTATATTGGCGTCCAAAATAGGTTAGGGAATGTACTGCATTAAACCCAGATAGATAGTGTTAAGAAAAAATTCAGTTAAATCATTCAGTGAAAACGCAGTTCAACAAATAGGTTTGAGAAAAAATTCAAATGAATCGCGTGAGCGATTCCCTAATCGCGTGAGCGATTTTGAGAAATCACGCAAGCGATTAATAAAATCGAGTGCGCGATCACTTTGTATTGGCGTAATATTGGCGTCCAAAACAGGTTAGGGAATGTACTGCATTAAACCTAGATAGGTGGGGTTCAGAAAAAACTCAGTTCAATCATTCAGTGAAAACGCAGTTCAAAAAATAGGGTTCAGAAAAAATTCAAACGAACCGAAACCTTTCAATACCTTTGATTGTTGTTGTTTGCCATTGTACGTGTAATCAGAGAGAGGTGGGTGATACTTAGGGTTTTTGAAGAATCAAACGAACACTGCACAGCACTGCGATCAGAGAAGAAATATCTGAAAAATAGGGTTTTCGTCGCACATACAGGAAGGAGAGAGAAATTGAGAGAATTGGTTGAATGTGATTTGGGGCCCAATTCTAATTTTGTATAAATTTTGGGGCCAAAAAGAGTCTGCAAAATCCTGGCGTGGCAACTATTTAATTAAGTTGAGTAATTAATTAAGAGCTAATCAAGCAAAGGGTTATATACCCGTTCTTTTGAAACTAGGAGTTACATAACTAAAAAAAGACTTGGGCGTCCCTTTTAACCGAATGCCCCAGCAAGA
The DNA here is from genome assembly GCA_037501455.1 of Lantana camara. NCBI lineage: Eukaryota > Viridiplantae > Streptophyta > Magnoliopsida > Lamiales > Verbenaceae > Lantana > Lantana camara. The sequence continues at coordinate 17,439,841 of CM074855.1, read as the reverse complement.
GAAAGGGGGAACAAGTGTATCTCTTTTGTTTCTTGTGTCAAAGTGTGTAAAGTTGGTATGAGGAAGAGAGAGGGATGAATATCTTGTATAAAATCAATTAAGGACAAGGGATGGTTCGGTGGGGGGTGGTGTAGGGTAGAATAGGATTAGTTTAGTTGACTTTAGTCAAATTGTTCAGTGAAAATATCTCGCACGCCAATCAAGAAAAAATTCAAAAATAAAATATACGATCGCAACGCCGAACTCGAAATTAAACGAACTTGACATATACGAATTCCATTTCTCAAGCTCTTAAATTTCCTAGACGTCTAATTCTCCAAATTTTAACCCGAGCAATTATGTGAATTAAGTGCACATAAATTCAATTAATCACATAATCAAAATTAGAACAAACTTAAGCATATGTATTCAAATAAAAGTCGTAACTAACGAATAGATCAAAGAAGTCATTTAATTTCAAATAAAACCCAACTAATTGAATCCAAAATACAATAAAGCATAAATAAATTAGGGATAAACATTTTGAACATCCTGAACTATGGTCAAATTTAGACTTTGCAACCTGAACTAAAAAACATCTCCGGTTGCAACCTGAACTATTTTAAATTCTCACTTTGCATCCTCAGTGTAAAATCCGGCCACTGTTGTCACCGGAGGCACTGACGTGGATACCTCAGATGCCTGACACGTAAGTACATGTGGCCGGATTTTTACACTGAGGATGCAAAGTGAGAATTTAAAATAGTTCAGGTTGCAACCGGAGACGTTTTTTAGTTCGGGATGCAAAGTCCAAATTTGGTCATAGTTCAAGATGTTCAAAATGTTTATCCCAATAAATTAATTAAAATACGAATAAAACACTCTCGTACATCATCGTACTTCATCGGAAAAGGCGGGACGTTACATTATGTTAACAAAATGGTTTGTGGGAGGGAAGAGTAATGTGTTCTGTCATTTTATGTTTCTACAAAGCTATTTTGGTAATTTTGTCAAAAATGAGAGTGAAATCAAATTACAAAAATGAATTGGGGAATTAATATTGATATTTTTTTTATGAAGGAGTGATGTCAAATTTGTCTTATACCTTGGGGAATTTTGCCACAATTCTCCTTTAAGCTTTTGTGCTTATGTATACTAACTTAATTCTATTCCATAGTGACGTGGCATAATTTCGAACAAAATACGTATACACCCATCAAGGAGTGCGTGGGATAAAGAGTTGATATGGCGCTTCCATGTCAACTAGAATCAACGCCTAGAAGCTAAGGGAGGACACTAGAGATTTTTTCCAAAAGTCAAGTGGAAACCTAGAAGCCGAGGATAACGGCAAAAGTCGAGCGTAATAACAGAAGAGGAGCCGAGGAACTAAGGGCACCCCAGGCTTGCGGGGCCCTCTCTTACCAATATAACACTCGAGGGGGAACATCCGCGTAGGAGCCCCTCGAGTGGACTCTAAGGCATCACCCAGCTTGAATGTTCTCTACCTTGAGGTTCGGGACGATTGACTCAAAGAGGAGGTTCCCCATTCTCCAGGCACCAAAGTCGCATTCGCCTACTAAAAACAAAGGTAGTTACATCGTACAACAACTGCTCCTCAACCGCCACTATCCGTAGACATCATATTATTTCTAACACCCCGTACAAGGCCGTTAAGTACTATTCTAGGCCATGTAGGTGGGGACCATTTGAATATTTCCTGACGCCTACACAGAGTGGTTCCCCATGGTCTAGGTGGCCATCTCTCGTGTACGCTACGTGCGAAGCGTCCCCCTCGAGTTGGGGACCGCAATCCTCCCGGGCACCTTCTTCATACCACAAAAGGCCATATATGATATCCTAGCAATTACCATCTCGCTCCAGAGTGCCCAACACTGGAGCAGTACTCCACAACCGCTCTCCATTTCCTCTCGTCCGGACTCCGGAGGCTAGGCAATCCCAATCCTACTCAAACTCAACACACCTCACCTATATTGAAGCTCCAACTTAATTTCACCATTTTCTGACCACATCACCTGGTAATTCAAATACTTTTGCCATATTGATTTGACTTTCATTGGAAAATAAAAAATGCTGCCAAAATATATTCAATCATGCATGTACACAAGTTCTCGTACAAAAGTTTACAAGACAAAAATAAAAAAAGGGTTAATTTGAAACGAGATGAACCTTTTTGATTAGGTACATACAATAAAATTCACAATTGCTTACAACAAGAACATGCAAAAATCAACACATCTCCTACATATCATATCCCGGTTTGGGATTAATTAAACATGATCGGAGGCAGCTTTTCAAAACCAAAAAAGCTTGCCCTTTGATGGGATTATATGATCAGTGGGACAAAAGTCTCTATTATTTTTCACAAATGTTTTTCATCACAAAAACTCTAATTAATCTACAAGTCATTAAAGCATTGAAGCAAGTGACTTTCATGGGCGTCAAACTGATCATCATTGTGGGGGACTAAGGGCATGTTTCTGTATGCATTGATGTTGGTTCCTCCATTCGCAAGAAGATTATCAAAGCTCTTCCAATCACTCATCAACTGATAACTATAATTGCTCTTCTGATCATCTTCATTCTCCTCATAATTTCCGGCTTCATTTGTCACGAAACTTGTCGAAATCGAGGGACTTTGATCAAGCTTGGGAAGATCAACCATATTCTGGCTCTCGAATGAGCTGCTGCTGTTCTTCAGAGTACTCTCGGATGGAAATGGAGGTTGGTGATGGAAATTTGAACCTTGATTAATGAAGTTGTTGTTACTGATCAAATTAGGGTATGATGGGGGTTTGTAGTTATTATTGATGTTGTTTCTTATATAGTAATTGGAGTTGTTAGTCCAAGCTTCAAACCCTTGCTTGTGGCTTGGATTCGGTTTCTTGAACGCGCGACAAACCACCCATCCTTCTTCCTGTTACAATTATCCAATTATCGGTGCAGATCGATTACATATTAATCAATTACATCATATCAAATCAACTCAAAATCAGGCAGAAATTTTTACATATATATATACATAAAAAGAGAACCTTGGTAAGTAAATTGTGGAGCGATTTACATTTACTGTCCGTGAGAGTTCGTGTATTTACAGAAAAAGTCGATGAGTATCAGAAATTACAATACAGACCCTGAGATTTCATTTTTGTTACAAAGACATTCCTTCTCGAGTGTATTTGTATTTTTCTGTTAGGGATGTTGTCGAACTAAAATATAGCATATCAAAAACCTCATTATTATATTGTTAATAATACCTGAAAGGTCATTTGGTAACTTGATACATTCAATTAGTTGCATGTAGCTAAAGAAGGAAAATAGAGATCATCTATATATATTCAAAGTTGGACTATTCTTGGAGATAAGTTCATCATATAAGCATCAAGATTGAAGAACTGTTTACCTGAGGAGGTCCATGTTCAGAGGTTTGGAGGCGATACTCGTGCATGATCCAATCAGTTTTCCTTCCATTCGGAGCGCGCCCTTTGTAGAAAACCAATGTCTTTCTCATTCCTATGATTCTTTCCTTTGATAGAACTGCCTTATCTCTTCCTGTTGCCTTCCAGAAACCAGCAGTAGTTGCCCTGTTCGTTCGAGTGCCCGTTGGATACTTCCTATCCTTGTGGCTAAAAAAGTACCATTCATTTTGTTCATCGTATCCCAATTTGCACCTATCTGTGGAAAAGGAAGAAAGAAAACAGAAAAGTAGAATTAATACATAGCAAGTTAGCAACTATATATAGTTTAGTAAATACGGATACATATTACGAAAGTAACGAAACTGTGATTGTCACTCAAAAAAGATCCGAGACAGACGGGGAAGTGGGATTTGATTATAAGATCGGTGGTGGAGCAACATATAAGCCTGGGGTGGCTGATGACCCTGACTTCAAAATTACTCATATATATATTATATCAGTAGTGGAGGTTGGGTAAAAAAACAAAAAAATAAGAAATAAAAGTAGTGGAGGTTGGGTGGTGTTAGACTGCTTGTGACCTGTGATCTGGGGATCTGACTCCACAACAATACAAGATCATATACATGAATAACAGTCTACCATTTGTGTGTGATCACATACCTTGAATGTCCCATGGCTCAATTCTGTACAGATCAATGTCAATAATGACATCAAGATCAATCTTGAGAGAGTTGATCTTCCTCTTAAGATAGTAGCCAACAAGTTCTTCCTCGGTCGGATGGAAACGAAAACCGGGAGGTACACAGCACTCCATTTGATCCATTCTTGATCTCTGATCTATAAAATGGAAAATATATACTTGAAAAAAGATCTTAATCAAGTGAATAGTTTTCAAGAAAGATTAAAAAAATTTCATTCATTTTGAGATCATGAGCAGCACTACTAAATATAATTACAAGAAATTGAGATATTTTGTGTGCCTTCCCCTGTAAAGGCAAAGCTACTTTTGGAAGCAAAATAGGAGAGTAAAATTCACACAATTGATCTTGAATGTGATAAAAAAGAAAAAATGAAAACAATTTGTAATGATTCATTTGATAATCCATTCGTGAGGGAAATGGAATGATGGTCCCAACAATGTTTTGCTGCATGTGTTTTATGGCAGACAGAAATGTTGCCAATCCTCCTCTTTCCTTGCATGTATAGTAATTAATTAATGAAAGCATGTTGAACACCAAAGTAGTGCAACTAGTCAGTATGGTGGCCGTTAAAATTGACTCTTATTCTTTAATGAATTTAAGAGAGTATGTTTGATTTCTTTGAGTACATTCTACTCCATTGTTTCCTGGTACAACAAGGGTTTTCACCACCCACCTCTTAGCCTATACACAATTCTTGCATAACTTTTGATTTACAAATTGATACGATCTTTAAGCTTAGTTATTAGGGCCTTGAATCTCCTGTTTTAAATTTGTGTTTCATTTCCTATTTCATTCGCATACACGCGCCAAGTGTATTAATAGACGACCGAGTTTAGGAGAGAGATCGCTTTAAGTCCTCTCTCCTAATCTCGATCGTCTATTAATACACTTTGGAGCATGTATGTAAATGAAATCGGAGATGACATACAATTTTAAAACAAGAAATCTCAAGCCAACTATTGGGAAACATTCAAGAAAAGAAACAAAAAAGAAATACCCTCAAACAACAACACCCCCCTTCCTCTTCCTCTCTCCCTCACGGCGTAGGGAGAGAGAGGGGAATACAGAGATATTATGCATTGAGATATTTGAATATGATATTTCTGTAAAAAAACTTAAGTTGTTAGATGAGCTAGTTGTTCGATACTACATCACAAAATACTTGTATATGTATATGCATATATATATATATATATATACACGGGTATTCATATGCATAATGCAGGGATAGTTCGAAGAGCACTGATGGAATTGGATGAGTAAAATGTGTGAAAGTTCCCATTCCACTTGATTACAATAAAATGAGTTGATGATGCAGCCATAATGTTGAAGAAAATACTAACCAGAAAGTTTGATCTCTTCGCCTGTTCTTGAGCTCAGAAAGACGGTGAGAGAACTCAGAGAGATCAAGAGAGAGCGCTTCCTAATTGGTTGGATATGTAGAGTGTAAAGAATATATATATATTGGTGAAGTGATAAGGAAGAAGGGCGAATTAAAAAGAAATTAAAAATATGTAATAAGAGGCGTATAATGTTGGTGGTGAGGGTATGTCTATTTGTAAGTTGTAATAAGACGAGCATAGAATCTTGTGACTCAAAAGATGACACTCATAAGCTTTCCCTATATGACTTACCACAGACATTTATACATGCATATACAAACATGGAGAGGATAATGCTAAGTAAAATGTGCGGCTTTTCATGTTTACACTCCTGCACACTTCCCTAATACAAATTGTACTTATTTAAATAAAATTACACATTTTACCCCTTTGATTTTTCGATGTTAGAAATTAATCATTTATTAGGTTGATTAATCCTGATTTATCCTCAATTTAAATTTCTAAGAAAAAGGATAGCAAAGAAAAAAAGTTATAAAGTTCTAATACTTTTAATTAAAAACATTAATATTTTGAGATATTGTGTCTTGTCGGATATCGAAGACACTTTTTAAGTGGAAAAACATTATTTTGACATGTTATATCGTGTCGGACATCGTATGAGACACTTTTTATGTGGAAAATTTTAAAAAAAAAAAAATCATGTCTACGTATTCGTGTAGTGTTGTTGTATCCGTGCAATATAGTTCTGAAGGTTAAGGTTTCTTCGAATTTAAAAACTTATGTTAAAGCATGTACTCGGCCTAATTCACTTCAAAACTTGTTGGTGAGGTGAGAATTGTCAAATAGTCATTAACTAGCACATAATTTAGTTTTTTTTTTTTTTTTCCATTTGGGACATGTTAACACACACCCTGCCGTCCAGGCTCGAACAGTCACGGATCAATTTGAAATATGAAATTCAATTCAATACAGAGGATACAACCTATTCTAATAAAATATGTGTTCAACTTAACTCAACTCAAAAACCGATATTAAAGATCAAAATGTAAGAAATACCCAAAAGATTAGGGGTGGTTTTACAATCAACAATATTCATGCATTCACATATAAATTAGTGTAAAAGTTATATACTGCGCGTGGGGTAGCCAACTGCCATTGGATGAACGTTTGTTTGGACGGCGTGACACCAACATTCACGCCAGCCCCAGCCCCCACATATACCCCCACCCCCCCCACCCCACCCCAACCCCCTCCCACTCCTACTCCCTTACCATAATATATCGGCACTTTTAAAAAATTTATTTTGGGCGACTGGACTGGAGTGCTTTCATCAAACGATGCATGTGGGCTGAGCCATTCCCATCCCAAGTCGTAGTCTCGCTACGGCCTCTGACCGTCCGTCCCGTCTCATCTTGATTTGGCTATTCTTGAATGTAGCCAGCCATGTTGGCTTCACATGAGAGACGTCGATCGAATACCGTATCAGACACTAAATTCACAAAAAAAATCTATATCGCCGTATTTATATTGTGTCGTGTTCATATCACCATACCCGTATCCGTACATTAAAGTCCCCAATCCACCCCCTCCCCATTGTTTATTTGTAGGGTAATTAAGGTTTATTAGGGTTTGTTGAAAGAAGTTAGCCCTAAAAGCATTATACATATTTGAACATATGGGGAAATTATATGGTACAGTCCAGGTAGGCTTTGTCTGTTTGGTGCGCCGCCCTTGGACAATTGGAACCAGTCGAATGGCGACACGTGGATGAAAGCCGAGCTGTCTGCTTCAGGCTGCTAATCATTTCGTGGTGTTTCTTATATATATCATATATGGGATGAGTCTCGGGAAAGGTATCAGTAATTGGTGCTCATTGCCTTTATCAGCCTCCTCTTGCATTTAATTGATTATTAACATAAGTTAATGATTGATACAATTATCTTCAAAAATATTTCATCTTTCATTTATCCTTTCGGTTTCGGGATAAATTTCCTATTCAATTCTCATGCTAACTTAATTAAAAATCTCGTATTCAATTTTCAGACGCTTAGAATACTATTGTATCGTTAAGGTAGTAAGAATTTTACCTTATTTCGACCAACACAACTCAAACTCAAAGTAAATGAAATTATTAAGCAACAAAAGAGAGTTGAAGCTATGAAAACTGAGGAATTCTCCCTGCTGATAGTAATTTAGCTCTAAGGAATTTAAATACGAGACATCTGAGATTAAGAAATGAAAAGGTTGAAGCTATGAAGAGTATTCCCCTAAATAGATTTGCATGAAATTCAAATATGAGACAATTATTTGAGATACTTGAGATAGTGAATTCAGATACTTCATACTAGACACCTGTTAAAATTATCGTTGAAAAATGTCACGATAAAATATCACTAATTGGGAATGGTAATTAGATGCCAACTAATAACTTAATGTTCTGACTAAGTGAAGCTCAGTATTACATACAACTTACCTTATACATTAATGATGATAATTTAATTTTCATATATAAAGTTATCTTAGCTTTTATTACTAATATTAATTTTGCTTATATTGATTTGAAATCACTGCAAAAATATTACACAATTCTTACATAACTGAACAGTTCAAAATCTTTGAATTCACATTTACATGCAAATTGATCTCTCATAATTATCTTAGGGAAGAACAGACTTTCTCAAACATAATCTATATGTTTTCTGCACTTTAGTTTACCTCTAAAGAAAATGATTTTTTTATTTCTTTATTTACCATCCGATCGATTTTTTCCAAATATTACAAAAGTTTAATATAAAAATGATTCTTCTAACCTAATTACTCGTATATTCGTAGAATAGCATTTAACTCGTAAGTTTATTTAGAAAAGGGAAAATATCATTTTTCGTCCTCTATAGATGCCCATTTTTCGGTTTTGGTCACAAACTTTTCACTTTTCTCACATTGCATGCTTTATGTTTCAAAAAATCTCAATTTCAGTCCTTTAGCTAACAGATGCTAATTTTTTAACGAAAAAAGGCGCGTGTCACTCACGCACCCTGAATAAATGTGAGTGGCGCGTGAGTAACACGCGCCTTTTTCCATCAATTTTTTAACCTCCGTTGGCTAAAGCAATGAAATTGAGATTTTTTGAAATACTAGTAAAAACAATGTGCGTTGCACATTAAATACATGATTTATTTAATTATTTTTAATTATTAATATATTAAATTAAAATTATTTGAAATATCAACTTTTTAGAATAATTAGTGCTCAATTGAAACTTAATTTTTAATATAATCCTCAACTATACAAATAAAAAAGTTATAGTTTCAAACTAACAATCCTCCTATGATGCACGAACACGTTTAAAACTATTATTTTATTGTGCGTTTATGTTGGATACTGTGTCAAATATCTCCCAATCTGTTAAACATAAAAATCAATTTGTATTGTATCATATTTGTGTTCATGCATAATAGACACCATCTCATAAACAAAAAAATTTATAAGTTACATTGTAAAATTAGCATGAAAAAATAAATTATAATTTATATTTATTTTTTATTTGACTCTATATACTTAGTTTGATATGTAAAATTCGTTCATCATCTTTGTTGTAGATTAAATGAATCTTATTTTTAATTTTTAAGTTATCCTAATTTACTTAAATAAGTATTTTTAAGGAATGTAATACTTTATAAGAGATATTTAGTGTTAATAATATTTGTCCCCACCAAGTTAAGAAATTACAATATCGCTCAAATCATCTCGAATCCAACTTAAAATTCTTTTATATAAAGTAAGATGTAGAGGGTAGGTTCAGACAAATGTTTATAGTCTCCAACTGCTCTTCCTCCAATTCGATCTCATCCCGAAGCTATAAATCGAGGATTAGAGGCTTTTAAAGCTCAGGAATGATTGTCTTATGGGTAGGCATTGAAATCTTCTTTCTCGATGCCATCTTAAAAGTAGATAAAAATGGGGAAAAAAAAAAAAAATAGAAACGCGTACAAAGTTGGATCGAGATAATACCTAAGTGGAAAGTAAGAAGGGTTTCAACCAACTTCTCTCAAGCTTGTCTTTCGAAACTCAGATTAAAACAACTTTTCGTACGATACTTGCTCTGACTCACTCGATATGCTTTTCAGTAAAAATAACTTCTAAAAATGATTGAAAAGCCCTATTTACAGTGATTGAAAAAAACAAAACGTTGTCATGATTACTGTATGGCGAGTTGATTTGCGCATAAATGACGCCTCTATAAGTCTAAAGACCGTCAGCCTGTGAGCTCTACATGGTGATCTTTGGGGGCTTATGATGTGGCATAATGTCACGAAGATACCTGCCAAAACGTGGAATGAAACAAAACACGACGTATCAGTCTTAGTTAGTTGCACGTTCGACCTCCCTCCCGACCCAAGATAGAGGGGTCAATTTATGCATAAGAAAACGATCGGGTGACAGTCTCTCGACCTCCCCAGTTGAAATGCAAGTCAAGGATCATGCAAGATGTGCATTAAATGCAGATAATCTCCTGACCTATTTCACTTAAGTGCACCATACCTACAACCATCAACTCTATAGATGCATTTAATGCACATTAAGTATGTGTACTTAGGCACGTACAAAGGCCCACCATCATAATACTCGTAGAATTCATCTCAGTTGGTAAGCACATCCATTGCACTTTTTGAGTACTTTAATTTACTTATAAGATTCTCGAGCTAATTATTGATTTAGGCATCAGGGGATTTACGTCATCATGACCACCTGTGACCCGACCTAGTTCACTATTTTTTTTCCTCGTCCCATTTTCAAGTTCAGAAGACTTTCTTTCAAATAAATTATTGAGTCATCAAGTTGATCGATTCAACAGCTTCATCAGCCACCAAATTCTGACATGATCATATAATATAACATTAATTATAATATAACAAATATTTTTTTTCATATTAGCAAATTATATTGACAAAATATTAGCCATATTATCTATTAATTGATTATAACAAAAAAAAAAAAAAAAAATAGTAACAATAATAAAAAAAAATAGTAACAATAATGTGTACTAATTATTTATATTTATATTATAAATAACCTTTAAACCCTCTACCTCTATATCACATGTCTTTCTCGTCTCTCTCTCTATCTCCCAAACCACCACTGTGGCAATATCCCAAAATTAATTTTTCTCGATCAAATCTTGCTTCTTTCAACTATCTTTGTTTTCGATCCTCTCGATCAAATCTTGTTCTCAACTATTTTTCGACAGTTCACGCAATATTAATATTGTCATCATTACGTTTGATTATGTCTATAATCTACTAGCAATTAATTTTTCTTAAACATGATCAATTCTGCATTTAGAAAGACAATATATCTCATTTAATAATAGAAATTTTATTCTTTAGTATTTATATTCATTCGCTCTAATACAATTTTATTAAATTTATATTGAAGCAGTATAATTTTAATATTACAACATATAAAGTATTTGGTTGTGTGCACCATTATTTACATAAAAACCTTTTTAGTTCGACAGGATGTTAATTTTGTTGATGGAAAAAGATTTGTGCACTTCACGTGGGTCGTTAGGAAAGCCCTCCCGCAACTTGTGTTTCAGGTGATATGAGACCAATTCTAGTCATATTTAGGAGTTAAATTATTCGTAAATTAGTTAGTGAAGTAGAAGTCAATCCAAGATCTTTTTAATAAATATAGTTAGAATTGATAACATTCCGCTTAATACATAAGTAGTAAATTCCACCAATGACGCATATGAAACGTTCATGTCTTTTCCGTCCAAAAAGTTAATAGTGGAACTTAAATTGTAACTTCATTAAAATGTTGAAACTAAAAGTTAAATAAAAATATCGGACCTACACCAAAATTTTATGCCATATGGTAATAAAATTATATTTTTTAAAAAATTTTATATTTTTAAAAGAATTTTTCAATCCCAAAATATATTATTATATAACTCATATATGAGATTTCTATAAAATGAGAGATATAGGCTTTAGCAATATTCAATTGAAAACACTCCTTTGTCAAAATTTATAATATGCATTATTTTGTTGTCTTTCAATTTGTTAGACCTCTCTTATTATAATAAACACTTTAAATTGTAGGTTTTAAAATTAAATTTTTTGGCATGTTAGTTTCACCGGCTTTAGTAATATGTAATTGAAAACATTCCATTTGCCAAAATTTATAATGTGATTAATTTATTGTCTTTTAATTCGTTAGACATCTCTTATTATAACATATACTTTAAATTATAGGCAAAATTGAGATCTTATATTATTAAATTTGAATACAATTAATTAATATCTTAATATTAAAAGAATCCTTATTGAATTATACATGTTTTTAATCAATTAAAAAAATCTCAATTCTTCTCTATGAAGAGTCCTATTTTAAATCAATAAGTAGTTTTTAAATAATTTTTAAGTTAATAATTTATAATATGTATTTACATAATTATCCTTGATTAAAATTATTAATATAATTATTATGAGGGTATTTTGGGCGATCTTAAAGTTTCAAGAAACCAAAAAACCCAACTCGCACTTTTATAATATATATAGATAAAGGATGCAATGTAAAAAAAATTAAAAGATCAGGACTAAAATCGAATAAGAATATCTGTAGAGGACGAAAAATTATATTTTCTTTTTAGAAAAACTTGATGCATCTATACATTAAGCCCACCATTTTTCCTTGTTTCAAAGAGTCGTGAGAGACAGTCTAAGGACAAAGAGACAATGTGAAGCCAAAAAGACAGTTGATTTCTGGTATTTCAAGAGGGACTTTTGGTCCCAAACTTCAAGAAGATTCGTTGCATGTGTTTGGCCTGAATTTTGGACCTTTTTTTGTCTGCCAAAAAATATTTAAAAAACTGAAATGTGAGGAACAGAAAGAGTGAAAGACAAATATGTCAAAAATTAAAAAGTGGGGTCAATCAATTTTCTTTCTTTAACTTTTTTTTTTTTATGAGAAACATAGAAGTGGGGTCGTTAAAAATACAAAAAATGTGCACTTTTGGAGGCATTAATTACTTTTCCATTATAAAATTAGATTCATCTCAATATTTTAACTGCACTTTGAGTGTGTTGCAAGAGAGTAAAAAAATATATAATATGAACATTCTTAAATAGTTAAATATTCAATGGAAATTCTAGCTGATTTAATCAAACACCGATAAATCATAGTATGTTTATCAGTTTATGATACTTGTAATTTAGTTAATTATTTTTTAAAATATTTCTCTCAATAACACCACGAATATAAAAAACACTCACCCCTCCGTACTCTAATTTGGCCTAAAATTACTCATTTCAACGAGAATGATCTGAAAGTAATTGAGCCATGTAAAATCGAGACAAAGGAAATGTTTTAAAATATTAGGTTAAATATAAGCAACAAAAGAACCCATATTATTATTATTATTATTATATATTACAAAATATATCTTCTTTATACCATTAGAACAACGGAAAAAAAAACATAGGGTTTGTCAAATGAAACACGACAGTATTCGATTTGATGGTAAAATCGCAAGTTCGAAACTCCTTTGTCTTTATAGGGTAATGTACAATATAAGTTCTTTATAAGTGTTTGTTGAGCTCGGAAACATTTTCTATCTTGAATTGGCGTATCATCCCCTCAATCTAATATTTTAGCAACCAAAATAAAATTGGAAAATTGTTATAATGTCGAACTAATCTTTTAAATAACTATTTCCCAGAAACGCTTATGAGAAAATATCAATGAGTGAGACATGGAGATGAACTTTGCGGCTACTTATCACGGTTGAGACATATAATCCAAGGCTTTTGATTACGTTTTGTGGGTTGGCAAGTGATTTTCACCACCACCACCCCACTCATATGGTTTTCTGATGATCATAGAGAGTGAGAGAGATGAGGTTATAATGGTAATATGGTCCATGGGGTCTTAATTACTGTAGCTAGAATTTTATCACAATTATTGCAGCACAGTAGTGATCGGGATTTGGGACCAATTCTCAAAGATTAATTATGTAACACTAATTAAACTTAATAACAAAGTGGGATTTCGTTCTATAACTTCTTTTTGGTCGGAAAGTGGCTTTCTCTAGTTAAGTTTATCTTAGCTTATCCACAGTAATGCAAGTACAATGGGAAAATTTCCATTTTAGTATATCAACTTATTTATTTTAGTAATTTTGGTATAAAATTTTTTTAGTAAAAAATATAACCCACAACTTTAAAATTTTACAATTTAATATAGTTTTTCTTGGGAAACCACCGATTTCCATCGAAAAACTATGAAACACCATGGAAAACCACAGTTGTTTTTTCCATGAGGATTGGTGATTTGCGATAAAAAGTTGAATTGAATTGCAAAATTTTTAAAATTATGGGTTTAAATTGTAAATTTTTCGAGTTGTGAGTTACATGTTAAACCGCCCAGAAGAACCATATTCTGACTTTTATCCAGAGAATAGCCAACAAGAGTTTCCATTGAATTTTTCACCGAAAAAAGTTTGTATCAAAATTGCATTTTCTTCGGTATGATATAACGGGATATCGACATGATACAATAATACAGTAAAATAACATTTGTAGAAGAGTCGGTACATTATAACGATCTAGATCTGCAGCTAAATATTCCTATGTACAACTATACAATATTTATTTATGTTTTTGATTTGTTACCCATAATCTTGTAGTTATATAAGAATTAAACCTAGCTTGATTGAATGATAATATGCCTTCAAAAAATCTCTTTCGTTTAGTTCAATTACAATTAAATAAGTTTTGGTGATTGTTCCTTAGTATATTACTATATTTGATGTCTCGTAATACTAAGCATTATAAGAAACCAACCCGTTAACTAATTGAAATCTTGCCATGGAAGAATTTTCTCTATTTTGAGGCTTCAACATTAACTATTAGCTTTAAGACATCATTGGTCGTTGATATGGGGGCGGGATTTACTTTCTCTGTTTTTTTCTTCCCCAACTAAGATTTCTTGACCTGATTGCTCCGTCGAAGGTTAGAATTTGAACCCTAAATATTATTTAAAAAATATTGTATTACATTCTACCTAATAAACTGAAGCATTTTGTAGGATTTTCTTATAAATGGAGAACGAAAAAATTAAACAATCTCATGTCTTATGATGTTCAGGTATGGACATAAAGATACTGATGCAACGTGATATGGGATGATAAATTTTATTTTTTTAATTTTTCACATGCAAATTATTCAATGCGACTTCTCCAATATACATATTCAACACGAAAAGACATAATAAGATGATGATAATCGTTGAAGTTTTCATCCGTAGAGGTCTCATATATATATCCAACCAATCAACATTTCTCAATCTCGAAAAATAATCAAAAACATTGTGCGATCTACCAAACTCTGTATGACCTCCTCGTGGACATTTCTCATTGATCAGTTCCAACTTCCATGTTTTTAATTTCCTCTAAAATTTATACATAAAAACCAAGAAACTATTATAAGGGGTGGACCCATTTTATGTCACTAGATTCCGATTATTAATTTTTAATTAAATAAAAGATGGATTAGATTTATTAATGATTTCAGCTGGAAAAGGACAGATAAACTAGAAAAAAAAGAACAATGGTAAACTGCAATTATTACCTTTATATGAAAATACAAAAAAAAGTAAACTTTTAATAAACACGCAGACAACACAAACTTCCATGCGTGTCAAGGAAACAGTCATTGATTGGATCCCGTGCTGGATACTGTCACACTGCTGATAAAACTATATATTGATTCGGGTAAATTTTAGTTTCAATTAGAATTTTATTAAGTGAAAAGTTACCACGTCCAATATGGATATAGTAATACGGATATGACATGATATAAATGTGATGGTGTAACTTTTTTTTTTAATTTTTCACATAAGAAGTATCGGATACAGTATTCAATACAAGTATCCAACACAATAAAAACAAAATAATATTTTAAAAAATGTTCGTGAATTATAGTTGAAAAGTAATTATATAATTAGAGAATTGCCTAGAATGAATGAGAATTCAATTTTGAAAAAGCAAATTTGTTGTTGCTTATCTGATACCTCGGTTTACAATAAAAGAATCATAAGGATTAATCTCAAACAATGCTAGAATCCTGAGTACGGCATTATGTTAGTTTGGCATTATACTAGCTTAATCAGAAGTTTTATGTTCATTTCTTAGGATGCAGTTACTATTAGTAAGAGAGTTTTATATTTTAATGGTGTGACCTGACTCGAATTCGTTATAGGATATAAAAAAAAGGGAAAAAAGAATCCTCGAATGAAGAAATTAAGGTAGTTTAATTTGCTCATTGGCTGGATGAGACGGGTTTTTGGTTCGAGTATAGGCCGACCCCTGTATTTGATTACTCGCTATGACTGGTCTCTGGGTTTTTTCATCTTAGCCCTGAGTCTATAAATTTGTAAATATTTTTTCTTCCTAACTTGTCTAATTTGCACCCTCTAGGCATATTTCCGGCCTGCGGAATCAGAGAAATATTCCGTTGAAATTATTTTTAGTTTACGGTAACGTCTTTCCATCTACAAGAAATGGGGTGTATTATTATGAAGTTTCGAGTTTGGAATTGGATGAAAATGAAATCAAAGCCTAAGCGAGTATCTTTGAACAAGAAAATCACAATTGAAAATTCAATAATTCATAAGCTTCAAAATAAAAGAAAATTTATTTGGAGGACTGAAAATTAGAGATCTTCCCCAATGAAAAATGGGGAATTAAATGGCCTGGGATGAGTGCAATGTTTCTTTTGATGTGAATGTAGCAACTTCCCAAAATCTAAGAAGCTTCAACTAACCCTATATATTATACACATTAAATTAGCATCCTCACCAACCTATGTCAAGAATAAGGACCACGTACCACTTAAGCTTCATAACCTTAAACATGATATTTTTAGTACTTATTTTCTTGCCCCACAATAATATATTTAATTTATATATATATATACACATCAGAACAAATCAGTGGGCCTTGTTTCTTTGTTCAGCAATCGACATTGTCTGATTATTTTGTATTATCTTTAGTCCCTTCCTTCTCTGAAAGGCCCTTCCCAAAATATACACATATACATACAACTTTGCTTAACAAATATTATATATGTTGAAAGAAACTGCAGCTAGCCAGCTAGGTGTTTGTTGATAGCTCAAGGTTTTTACATGATTTGCTGCTACACATATGTCGCAAATGACTTAATTTATGATGTACGGATGCAGACATGAAGATAGCTCAAGGTTTCGTCGTTGCTCCACATACCAATTTCATAGGAAACTTAATGTTATTACTTTATTACACGTTAGAAATATGTGTAACGGGCACAATAATACGAGCGAAAAGAGGTGGTTTAGCGACGTGCATTTTCGTGCGTTTTCACCCGCAACGTGTGTCGCGACGACAACCGAAAAGGCTGAGAAAATGATTTTCTGAGTGGAGCTTAAAATGGAAATCTTTTGTTGGATACGACTGCTGTCCTAACAGCATAACAAAGCGTGATGAGATTACATTTGAGTACCACAAAATAACCGCGTTATTCTGCATTACGTTGTGCTTGTATGAACACACTTCTCACATAATTAGATGCTACACGAGAAACACGACTTATATATATATATATATATATATATATATATATATGCAACAATGGGAAAGAATCGACAATCATGGATTATAAACGACACACAAAAATCCTGATGATTGTGGAAAATTGATCGTGGTTTAATGTTTTCACATGATGCTAATGCAATCCCAAATGGGACCTCCACGGATATAGATATTGCTAAAAATATTGATTAATGGAGGCATATAATGCAAGGAAACTCCTAAAAATATTATTTTGTCGTGTCGTGTCGTGTCGGATACTGTGTCTGACACTTCTCACATGAAAAATTTAAGGAAAAATCTGTATCGCCGTATCCGTATCATGTCGTGTCTGTGTTACCATAACCGCGTCAGTTCATCATAGATGAAGGGGAAATTAATATATTTGAAGTAGGAAATGTTATTGGTCACCCCTGGTTGGCCTAAGTAGTTAAGAGTTGTTTTTTCAAGACAATAACTTTAGGTTCGAATCCTTTGATCACTTTATGGGTACGTGTAAAACAAAAACATAGAAAATGTTATTGATATAATGATATTGTCATTAATTTAATTTGAAGGGATAATTGTTCACCCCATATGTCCATGATTTCTTGAGATATCATACATTTTTGTGAAATGTTATGCAGATATTATCAAAGACATAAAAAATATTGCCATTAACAATAACCCATTAATGAATTAACAAAGATTTGGTGTAAATACACCAACATTCATCAATCCTAAAAGGATTGGCTTACTTTAGCAAACAAGAAACATTGTAAACCAAGCAAGTGGGGCGTGTTTTTGGGGCGGTTTGTGGGACTAAGGAAGTTGTGTGCTTCATTGTTTACACACTCACATTCTTGGGCAAAATTTTCAACCCTCATCAAATCATGTATACATACACACATAATTTTATCTATATCCCAACATTAAAATATGCATGTAGGGTAAACTTGAAAAGGACTTAACAAGCTTCTAGAGGGGGGGGGGGGGGGGGGGGGGGGGGTGGAGACTAGGGACCCCCTAACCAAGGATGATAATGACATACCTCCACACACAAACTATGTTTGTCTCCCTCTACCTTTAACAATATTGTTATTCTATTTGTCTCTTCTTTGATTCAATAGTTCTGCAGCCTATTTTAGGACAATGCTCATCTTTTCTTGTCATGTTACTTATTTCTATGAAGGACAACCTCTGAAATGGAATTCATGTTAGGACAATGCACATCTTTTCTTGTCATGTTACTTCATTATTTCTATGAAGGACAACATTTGAAATGGAATTCATGTTAGGACAATGCTCATCTTTTCTTGTTTTGTCCTTAATCGGCATATATCCTCTAAGTTGGAAGATTAATTAGTGACTTTGCGACTAATGGGAATTTCAAATA
This sequence comes from Lantana camara, assembly GCA_037501455.1. NCBI lineage: Eukaryota > Viridiplantae > Streptophyta > Magnoliopsida > Lamiales > Verbenaceae > Lantana > Lantana camara. Next base: position 17,421,377 of record CM074855.1, on the reverse strand, counting down.
GGTAAAATCTTGCTCGTATCAATTCCGGTCAAATCCAACCGATCATATCATAGAGATATTTTAACTAGACATATGATTCATTTGTCTCTCTAAAATATGCATATCAATCACATTACTAGTGAAAAACACTCATCACGAACCAGACATGATTCATCAATCTCTCCAAAATATGTATATCAATCACATTACTAGTGAAAAACACTCATCTTGCGGTTCACCCTGATTCGGCAATATTCCCTCGGGCTTCCCCTCAACTCTTGTCATTATTCCACAACAATAAATTTTAATTTCTCTTCTCTTTTTTTTTTTTTTTATTCATTTTTATTTGCAAAAATGCTATTGGTCATTGCTTGGATTGCAAGTGGGACTATGCAGAGCATTATCAGAAGAGCCGAAAAGTTGCACCTAAAGATGATTGCTTCACTTCAAGCTCTAATCAATTTGATTTGTTTTGGCAATCATTTTCGAAATCTACAATGGATTGCAAACTAGATTCTCAGGCTCCTTGAAAAGGGGATTGAATGAACTTCCACAACTAACGATCAATAAAGCAACTCAGTTAAAAATGGCAAGACACTTGCTCTTATACTATATTTCAAACTACCTGAACAAGTACATACCCCAAAAGTCTTGCAAATCATTGAATCATAAAAGATTATGCAAGCAATTCGTTTAATTACGGCACCGTATGTTTAAGAACTATGTTGTTAAAATATTGGCAAGAAAAGCTTACATGTTCGAATTGATCGAAACATTTCAGTGTTTGAGGAGATTTGTGTGTATAAACATGGAACACCAATGGCAGAATTAAGATTATCACCAATTCTACAGACATTTCAAGCATAGTCGTGTCACCAATTAGCAATCAAGTGGTGTTGACGTTCATCTTATTGCCCTAGGTAGAGTTACAATTACTACACATGTGATTATAATTCTAGTAAGATGTATATCTTGGCCACATGGTCTAAAGGAAATTTCTTTGAAATGAACCAGAAGAAAACCTGGAAGTTAGGCCCTGCGCCATGTTATCAGTGTCGAACTTAACAGTCTGTCTTCCAGCAGTCAAATCCTTTTCCCGGTCCCACGGCTTCCATGGATGATTTTCCTCCCACTCTTCTTTCTCTTTTGCTGTCTCCTTTTTGGATTTCTTCTTCGGGCGACTCTTAGTCGACTCCTGATGCTTTTCTACTAATGATTTGGAGCGTTTGGCTTTGTTGTATTGGTCTACTAATTCTGCATCTGCACTTGATTTTTTCTTTTCATGTTCGTTTGAAGCGAGTGCTGCTGCCTCATTGTAGGCTTCTAAGTAACTGCGACGATTAGATCATGATATAAGTCCCAAAAAGCATCTCACATGTTAAATCATTCAAAAAGGAGAGAGAAAATTAGTGTACTTCATTTTAGCATTTTGAGCTCTTTCGGAAGGTGTGTCTGTCCAGGCACTTGTATCACCACGTCCTTCTTTGGAGTTCCTACTGAAAGTCCTTGTTGAATGCATGCTCACTCCACCAGGCTGAAGAAAATAAATTAATTTCAAGGAATTAGGAACTCTATTTTCCTGTGCCCCTCCAAATGGTTATATCTTTCTTGAGAAAATTTAAGAGCTAGAAGATGGTTATGGGGTGATAGCTACAGGTTTAATTTGATTATTAGAAATATTATTCATGCCTCCTAAACATTATATCATAAAATCCATAAATTATTATACATGTTTAATGTCGGACAAAAAAACACTTACTTTTCTTTCAGGAGGTAATGTGGTCATCCATTCATCTCGCTTTGGTGCAGCTTTTGCATCCATCTCTGCCAAAAGTATGTCATCACCCTCCATAGCTATGCCTGCAAACAAACATTTTGCATGTTCATATAATACAACACCATAAATGTGCTTATTCAGAAGATATGGCAAAATTGCTTCTTTCTCATTTTCTGCTTTCAATTTCTTTTTAGTAGAATTTCAGGTTTAGAAAAGAAAGGATAGCTGCACATGTAGTATTTTAAGATGATACTTATTAACTCACTTCCAAAGTGCATGCATGACAATTACATAATTAGCAGACAATGTCAAACCTTGAACTCGTCTCCATTGTGCAGCCTCTTGCATTGCTTTTAGCTCGGCCTGCATATGGTGAATGATTGCCATTAATAAAATTGTGCTGTAGTGTGTCTAATAAACCACAACAGAGTATGGTACCTGAAATGCTTCTTTCTCCTCCTTAGCCTTTAATTTGTCATCTAATGCTTTTCGCTGCCCAAAAAAACAAGCCATTAGGATACAAAGCCTGATTAGTAATGGAATAAAATTGCAAATTAGCTTTCTCAGGCCAATATGCCAGCTAGATTAAAAAATCCATACCATTACAAGCTGTGAGTTGTTAAGTATTTATGAAATTCGAGGTGATTTTCCTACTCAACATCATAAATGGGAAATAACCAATCTCCGTTACAGTGGAAAAGCCATTATCCATGCTGGCTTTGTACAAAATCTATGAAAAAAATTTCAACACTTAGTCTTTTCTAGCATCCGAACACATTCTCATTAAGGACATAGCATACTCTCTTACTCTTGATAATTAAATTTTCTTCTATATATACAGATTACAGGCAACTGACGAACACAGGGTATTTATGAAGCATATCACTTCATAGATCAATTCAGACATAGTTCTGAATGGTATAAATCATGAACCTATCCATTCATTAGCATGATAAGAGGTGGAAATCTTTTCAAACTTCAACATAAATCCAGAAAATGCCAGGATACTCACCTTATCGGGATCCTGTAAATCTTTAAATGCTTTGTTTAACTTAACGAATGCTTGTTGAGCTTGAGGGTGAGAGCATTTATCAGGATGAACCATTAGAGACATCTTCCAGTACCTAAAGAATTCAGTTTCAGCAATAGACTGATCTAGGAAGATTTATACACATCAAAAGAGAGGAAGGGATACAAGATGATAAATGATAAGATTATTGCTGATTATTTGCAAGGAAAACCAGAAGTACTAGCATAAGACTTCAGGTCTCCCCAAAATACCAGTAGCACATGCGGACCTTTTCTTCATGTTTTCAACAGCCATATTGTGGTTGACCCCAAGAATATCATACGGACTATCTTCCTCAGCATTAATTATTCTTGTAATCTGAACATGTAGCATAGAAGTGAGTTGTAAGCAAAAAACCATTATATAATTGATTGCAATAAAACTTACCAACTTAAATGCAAGAAAGACAGTAAGAATTTTCTTTCGCTAAATATAGCATTTAAGAAACTTAAGAGGTCAAAGTCCATGAACTAGAGATAAATATGTATTCAGGGATAGGCTATCAAGAAAAGGTATAGAGAAGAACCTCCTCAAAGCGCTCCGCTTCATTTGTAGTCTCAGCTTCTTTGACCACAGCTGGAGGTGGAGGTCCTATAAACAAGTCATTGTCTCCATCCAACTCAGCCTCCCTGTTAATTTTCTAATGCATTAGTATATCAATAATTTTTCATCTCCTTAGTGATATATATGTGATAGAAACACAGTTTAATTGAATCTTTTACTTTCAGTTAAAAAACAGTGATCTATACCTCAGTTCAGCTTCTGCTTCGGTTAGTTTGGCTGCAGCAGCCAGTAACTCAGCAGACGGCATTTCAGGTCCAATGACTCTGCAAGAACCAACAGCAAGATAATGACACAAGTACAAAGAGGAAGTAATTAAAAGGTCATATCATTTTAGTCATCTGATATATTATTTCAATTTTATCATGTCCACATGCTTAAAAAGGTATATATAATGAGGCAAATTGAATTATGCAGCATGGAGGAAAGCATGCAAAGGATCTGCTCATGTAAAATAAGTTGATTAGCTACCTTCTTCTTGGGCCAACAGAATCCTCCTTTGTATCATCGACATCGGGAGTTACATTATCATGTTCAGAATCTGGAGGCATCGGGTGTCCATCTCCTTGTGAATCTAAATGATCCGGTGCTTTTTGAGGTTGCATATGAGAGCGGATAACTGGACCAATAATATCCAGCGTAGGGCTGGCTTTATGTGGCAGTAAAAAGATTTTATCACCATTTTCTTTGAGTTTTAAGGATATGAACAGCCTTCGAAGTTGCTTGACCAATGACCTTTCAGATAATCCATTTATATCAACAGCTTGTCCTTCATCAATCATTCGCAAAAGCTTTGAAAAAAAATAAATATAAGAAATTTCATCGCAAATCGTCTCAAGAAACTTTATCATATATGTAAGTTGATTGAATATCATTACCAAAAAAACAGGTTGTAAGTTCAAAATCGAGAAGTTTAACATAAAACTAGGAACTACAGGCATTTTAAATCATCACACTATTTCCTAGAAATTTCATTATCAGAATAAGTCCATTGAACATCATCTACAAACAACAAGGTACTCATTGGCCCCCCAAATGCAGAAGCTCGACATGGCAATAAAACGAAGAACAAATCCTGGAGCATCTTCCAGAGCTTCCAGTGTTTATCTGCATTTAACGAGAAAAACCAACTATAGTCTTGAATCAACTCCTGCCCCCTATTGACACTGAATAGTGGGAGCATGAGTGTTCAACTTTACAGTGCCATGGGTTGCCGCTATGGCCTCCAAAGGACTAAGTGAATTCCTTGTTAATTATCTAGGCGAAAATCTTATCAAATATCTTACCAGCAATATATTCAATAAAGAGGCATACAGACAGTTCACAGAGTTCTCGAGGACAAGGTATTTGTGATTAAGGCTTTTAATGTGCAGAAATTTCAACTTTTTCTTGCTAATAAAGAGTTCATATTTACATGTGTAATTCTACTATAAAAGAGGCCGTCATTGTAATCTTGTCGTAAAATGTTTCTTCTTCTCTCTTCGCTTTCTAAACAGTTTAACTAACCAAACAACTCAGATTGTGGCACCCGTACAAGGAATGTAATTCTCTCGCCCATGAATTCAAGCTCACAATCATCAAAAAGAATGTATTTTTCAGTTCCAACAGTTAGCCCCTAAGCACTACGCTTATAAATTTATTTATTTTTTTTTTCAATTCAAACATCCAATTTAGTTACCAACCATTCGCCATTAAGAAACCAAACTTAAAAAATAAAATGAAATTCCCTTCAAAATTTGTTTAAAAATACCTGCTCTAAATCCCCAGCAACAGCAGGAAACTCCTCCAATAAATACTTCGCGACATCCTCCGGCCTCTCGGACTCGGATTCTGACCCGGTCTCGCTCTCATCCTCCGAATCGTACCTCCTCTTCTTCCTTTCCCGCCGTTTATGCCTCTCTCTGTCTCTTCTGCTATGTTTCTTCTTCTTCCTACTCCTCTCATCACCTCTCCGTGACTTTTTACTTCTCCGCTTCTCCTCTCGGTCACGGTCCCCATCACGCCGCCGACTGCGGTGTTTCGACGTCGATTCGAGCTCTTCCTCGGATGATGAGGACGCGGAGGAGGAGGAGGCGGACGTTGAGGGTTCCGGCGAGGATTTCCGGCTCCGTGATTTCCTTGAGTGGCTTCCCATGGGCGCAATTTCGGATTGCAACAAGCTCAATAGCTAAAATCCATTCCTTGATTAATGGCGGAAGCTAAAATCCCAGAATAGAAGCAGCAGAATTTCAAGCTTTTCTGGTTAATCCGCAATTTGATCCATTTGGAGCGGGCTTGAATCCACAAATGGGCTTCTTTGGCAAAAGCTGAGTTGATTAGGTTTTTTTATTTGATTTAATTTTTATCTAATCTCGTGTTAATTAGTCGATATATAATTATTTGGGCTTAAATTATTTAACCTTCGACCGTGTCAAATCCACTACTATTTGTTGATTAATCTCTATTATGAATCATGGAGGGAGTGTGTGATTAGGTAGGATTATAATTCATTGAACTTAATTGTAATATAACATATATAACACAACATTAATTAGAAATTTATTAAAATCTATTCTACGATCTCAAGTACAAGATCATATGTTTCTAAATCAACTTAATCTAAACTAATAAGCCTCATCGAGATTAACCCTGATAAAACAATCTTACATAACTAACGCCTCCCCACGAGTCGGAAGGCTGCGAGGGGAAGGAGGGGGACACTAGGTGAGATCTATCAACAATGAATTTTTATGATATTAAGTAATAACAACATAGCAATATCATCAGGTGGTATATTTTAATGGTTCGACAATATACTCTCTTAACCAGAGATCTTGTGTTTAAGTCTCTAGATACGCAACAATTATGGATAGGTAAAATTTTACACCTCAGTAGTCGACCCCGTCTCGACCCATATAAATGTTTTATAGGACAAAAAAATAATAATATAACAACAATTATAAAATATCTGTAAGTGGCTGGAGCGAACTCATGATTAGAGCATAAGTTATAAAATAAAGGACAAGAAAAAAAAAATGGAAATGAGATTTGTACTCCATGAAGCCAAAAAAAAAATTGTGGACAAAAATATGGTAAATGAAAGTTCCAGACTTATGATTTTTATTAAAAACATTCATAACATACAATACTACAATATGGAGGAATTTTTTCACAGAAAATAAAATGTCAAGTCATGATGTAATTATTAATACAAGAGGGACTAATTTGTAATTTGTAATAAATATAGGGGTAGTTTATGTAATTTCCCTAAATCAACTGGCAAGAGCTTGGCTCCAGATACTTGAATATTTCCTGTGGTCATGGTCATTTTAAGTTGTCTCATGTCATTCCAGTTATGCAGATACAATGCACACGTGAGTTTTTAGCTGTTATTTGATCACTTATCTTCGGCTATGGAAGATTGACTGTAAAGGCTTCTTGGTACGCGTATATATACAGTATACACCCACACGTACATACGTATGTATGGAGGGAGATCGATATCGAGATAATACTTGGAAATTTTTAATAAAACTATCTTCTATTATTTGTTGTTTCTGCTTAAAGTAAACTAAAATAAGCTAGAAGTCGAAAACGCAGCTGTTTTTTATGTATCGATTCATTTTCTAACTATTTGAAAATGGCTTCTTATTTCTGAATTCAAACTCAAACAGACACTTTCAACTTCGCCAGCGTAGTTCTCAACTTTTACTTATGTAATTCTATAGAAATTTGGCTTTTACATATGGTATTCGAAGGGATTCAATTTCTAATTTCCACCATTTTTTTTTATACACGCATCCTCAAGTGGGATTTGAATCCAGGTCATTACCTTGGAGAATGAATCCACCATTTCTTGCACTTGTCAACACTAATTTTTTCTATTCAAAACCCTTTATTTTATTTCATGTATGAGAATTAGAGCGGAATAATTTGTACAAATACAATTCAAATAAAATTTAAAAAATAATATAAGAGAAAACTTAATTTTATTTAACTATTAATAATAAGGCAAAAATGCAAATTTAGTCCTTTAAGTTTGTAGTATTGGTAATTTAGTCTTGTCCGTTTCAAAATTTATAATTAAGTCCTGTAAGTTTGTAATTTTGACAATTTTGGTCCTGTTCGTTTCGAAATTTGCAATTAAGTCCTGTAAGTTCTTAAAATTTTCAATTTATGTCCAGTTTTCGCAGGAAAATTTATTAGTTGCCAGAATTGGCCACATGGCTCATTTCTTTGCTAACTTGACTTGATGACATGACAAAAATATCTAACTTGCATAAAAAAATTAATATACATGTGACGTATCTAATAAAATAAAATTTAAGTAAAAAAACATACTTATATTTGAACGAAAATGTCATGTCGTGCAGCGGAGTCTATAAAAAGGTGACTCGCATAGACATTGGACTCCTTTTCATGAATAGAAAAGAATACTAAACCAACTCAGCTAGCTGAAGACGGACGACTACTATACTACAAAATCTCTACGTACTTGTTCTAATCCAGGACAAGTGAGATCTTCCGATTTGCGTGCGTAGGAGCATCTCAAATAAAGAAGAGTCTATCTTCAGGTACGGTCCCCCTCGTCTGAATTCGGACATAAATTGCAAAATTTTAGAACTTACAGGACTTAATTGCAAATTTCGAAACATACAGTACCATAATTACCAAAATTACAAAGTTACAGGACTTAATTATAAATTTTTAAACGAATAGGACTAAATTGCCAAAATTACAAATTTACAGGACCAAATTTGCATTTTTGCCTAATAATAATAACAACCTAATCCCATCTTTTTATAATGATTATATGTTAAATTAAAACATTAAATTTCGTCTTCATATCATTAAATGCATGAATTAAGAAGTTGTAAGTCATCTTAAAGTGAGAAATACTCACAAATTCGTCAGTGTGAAGAAGTAAAATTTTAAATCATGTTAAGTAATAAATAGGAGTGTAAATGGATATTAAACGGATCGGATGTATGATTATCATATCCTTATCCGTTTATGATTCGGACGGATACGGATAATATCCTATTAAATCGAATTCGGATAATATCCTTTTTATACGGATGCACGGCGGATTCGGATTTTAATCGGATTTTCAACTATTCAATTTGACATAAATTATTTAACTATATAATTTCGAATTTTTAATCAGATTATCAACTATTTATTTATAGATAAATTATTTAATAATTATATAACTTTGAATATATATATTTTAGCCAAAGAGAGAAATAATAAGTATATCTATATATATTATTTTTATTTTTTAGTGAATGAATAAATATGGTGAAATTATAAATTTTATCATATGATTAATTTAAAATATAATACTTTCATTAATAACATAATATATGTTACTTATATTATCTCTATATAAATGTTGAAGTGAACATATGGTGACTAATAAAACCTAAGATTTTTCTTAATAAATGCCTAAAAGATTTACTTAATACTAATAATCTATCATACATACACAGTTGTGTATATATATTTTAATATAACATATTATTTATCGGATATGGATTACAGATTAATCGGATAACGGATATATCTAAAGGATAATGAAACGGATCGGATGTCTTATTACCATATCCTTATCCATTTATAATTCGGATGTCTATAATCGGATACGGATAATATTCTCTTGAAACGGATTCGAATAATATCCTCTATAAACGAATTCGGATGCGGACGGATATCGGATTTTCGGATATTCATTTACAGCCCTAGTAATAAATACACACAAATTTGCCAATGCAGAAAATTAGTGTGGGCGCGTAAGTATGATAAAATCATTATGTTATCTAAATTCATACCATGGAAAATAAGTAAATGGCTCAAACATCAATGGTCACAAATTACAATACTCAAGTAATTAAACTTTCAATATCTTTATGCACGAATCAGTTTTTTCTTACTTTCTTGAACTCAGGCATCTATCTTATACCATAGTTGATGCTCTTGCCTTGCTTTCCTATTGCTAGCCACAATGTGGCGAGCAAAAGAACAAATAGGGGACCATATATATTTGCTTTATTTCTTTATCCAAAAAAGATTTAATATTCCACAATTGCTTGTTTTTTTAGGGTGACTATATTTTATATTAAAATATACGTAATATACAAGACAACCGTGGAATCAAAACTCAGAATTAGGAAGTTACGAACAGTCGAACACACTTGAACCCTATCATTATTATATATATATTACATATATATAATATAAGTTTTGAAATTAGAGGTTATCAGTAGCCGTGATTTATATATGGTTTCGTTGCCAATTACAGCGATTGGATCAATGTCATTGTCCACACTACATGTACATCCACAGAGCCAAAGAATCAACAGCTGTTTCTCACAACAATGGGAAAAGCTACAAATGTGATGATGCAAAGTTCCAAAAAGGCAAAAGGTTGAGTCTCATTAAACTCCATGGATCTTTTCTAGGGCAACACTTAGTCTGTGATTTTTGTTAAGATGATTTCATGTGAACCTCAAAAAAGAGCTATAATTATAATTAAATTAAAAAGAAGCAAATTTCAATGTCTATAAATAGGGCTACCCTGTTGCATGCAATCAAGAAACACCCATTAATATTTCTTATACTCTTGTTGCTTTGCTGAGTTCCTCAAAAATGAAGATCTCATTGATCTTGGTGATAGCCCTCTTACTGATACAGGTGTGTTGTATGAGAAATCTTCTCAAAATCTTGATTGAATATAGTATTACATGGGAAAAAAAATGACTTTAATTTCGATATATGCACACATTTTCAGGCTTTTGTGGAGGTAAATTCAGTCGGTGATGCTACACGCTCTCTTTCTCAGGTAATTGAGTCATCTGTGTGTTCATACGGATTGAATCTCCTATTTCAGTTTTGTATTTCATCTCTTATTTCACTCACCGATGCGCATTTTAGGCGGTTGAGATTATAAGGAGGCAGAATTTTTTGAATCCCTCGTAATTGTAAATATTTATCAATATACTTAACGTGTGTACGTGCGTAGAATAAGAGATAAAACGCGTAGAATAAGATTTGTGTGCAAATGTTTGGACTTATGAAACCTAACTCTTTTTTATACAGGAGGATGGCGGAGGGAACCTAGGAACCCTTCTCAAGAAACACAAGCCTATGAAAATCAGTAAGTGATAAATTCCTCGTATACTTAGCCTATGAAAATTAGATCTAACTAGCTTGTATTTATGTCTAATTATAATACAGTCCATCTAAATTAGAAAATTACATTTTAATCCCTAACTTTAGAGAACTGTTTGTGGTTCCTAATGTCCGTTAGGGTTTTATTATGCAATTCCAATAATACCCCGAATTTTTTAAATTGATTTGTAACTTCAGGAACTGTGTTGTTAAATGTATAATTTATAGGAATCATTTTGTTTATATTTGTAAATTTTAGGGATGATCTTGTAATTTTGGTCATATATTCAATGTGACACTCATACAAACTATCAAGCAAATAAGTGTACTTTTATAAATTCTATTAGAGACCTTAAAACAAACAAGATTTGTAGAGATTAAAATGTAATTTTTTGATCCAGACGGACTATATATATTGTAATTACGCTTAAATATAGGGTATAGTCAGATGTAAATTTTCCTAATAAAAATGAGATAATTAATCTGATATATTCCAAGGTTTGAACAAATTACGAAAACAACCCCTAATGTTTGAAGAATTACAAAAAACTTCAGTGTCAATGAATTTACATTATATTCGAATCAATAATTTTGGATTTCACCACCGATTTGTATGACAACCCTATTTTTCACTTGACATTTACCGAACAATATTTGAAGTTTTGTGTAATCTCTGTCAAATCTTGAGAGAAGTTTACGCGATTAGGTCAGGATAGCCGGTATACTTATGTCGATAAAAATTAAATATCAGTGATACGAAAAGACAAAATGTGAAGTGATAGTAAGCTCTCATGTATCAACACTTCTGAAAATGTGAAGTGACACTTGTCACGTAGAAAATTCATAAAAAACTTTGTGTCACGCGGTATTCGTGTCGTGTCCGTGTCGTCGTATCCGTATCCGTATCCGTACAACATAGATTATAAGTAACCCTATATATTTATGATGATATATATATATGCGACAGATTGCAGCCATGCATGCTCGAAGAGATGCAGCAAGTCATCGAGAAAGAAAGTATGCCTTCGGGCGTGCAAAACTTGCTGCGGCAGGTGCGGCTGCGTGCCGCCGGGGACTTACGGCAATAAAGGCGCCTGCCCCTGCTACGCTCGCCTCAGAACCCATGGAAACAAGCCTAAATGCCCTTGAAACTTGAAACTTCCACACCTATTCCTAATTCATTTATTATAAATACATATATAATTGTTCATTCTTGGTGTTTAATTTGTTTCTACTATACATATATATGTTCGTGTTGAGTTATGATGTACGGACATTTTTAAAAATATCATTTTAGTGTGTCGTATCATATCGGACACTCGTATCAGATATCATATTCGACACTTATCTTCATATGAATTTTTTTAAAAAAAATCAATGTTATCGTGTCCGTGTTGTGTCGTTTCCGTATTGTCGTGTTTGTATATCCGTCCGTTACCAGTGTTGAGTGAGGAAATGTATGTGTATGTGCAATCAATTCTTGCTTGGTTGTGATTTCAAGATATGTATCGATTCAATATTTGGTAATAAATGAGTGGGGTTTGCCTTTTGTTTTGCAAAGGAAATTAATGTTCATTTTCTTGCAAAACGGGATTATAATTGTATGCAATCAAATCTAAAGGGAGAAAATACTTATTTTTTTCTCAATGATTTTATATTCTAAATGAATCGACAAAAGTGATTAATAATAATAATAAGAAGAAGAACAACAACAACAAATATTGTTGCGTGATATGATTCAATATCTCATTCAAAGTTGCAGCTGCAAGCAAAAAATAACTATTAATAGAATATAGTTTACGACTTGCACAACATTTATTAGCACTAGTAATTTTGGCACAGTCATTGCATGTGCAAATTATAATTTTTTTTTTTTATATTTAAATTAATTTTTATATTGATATATATTTTATAAGTATTTTTAATATAATTATTGAATTAATATAAAAATAACATAAAAGTATAATATATCAAACAACACTATCTTTAAAAAAAAAAATCAAAAGAAAAGAAAAATAATTGAAATAAGGTGAGAGAAAAGAAAAGATAAGAAAATGTAAGAGAAGAAAACGGATAAAAGATAAATAAATAGAAAAGAAGAGAGAAAACTGATGAATAAAAGATAAGTAAATAAAAAAAAAAAAAAAAAGACACCAAGAGACCACCTTTCTCTCTCGCGCTTAATAATATAGTATAGTATAGATACACACTTAAAAACGTTCTTTATGAAATTTGACCTGATATCTCATTTAAAGTTGTAGCTACAATCGGAAATAACTATTAATAGAATATAATTTACAACTTGCACAACATTTATTAATGTGCATACTTAAAAGAACTGTGAATGTGATTGTTGTGTAGTATGACCAGATATTTCATTCAAAATTCCAGCCCTTGCTTCATATTTTCAACACATATCCATTATTATTATTATTATTATTTTGAATTCCTTCCGATCAACCATAGATTGCAATATTCTAAATCACTGAAACATACATATTTTTTTTATTCCAACACTAGAATTATAGTAGATGGATAAGATTGAAAATTTAAAAACTAATATGATCTAAAAAGACATTTTATACGTAATTAATGACGATATATAGAAGAATTTTCAAAGTAGATAAAATCATAATATATAATAAATAAATCTTTCATATAGCAAAATAAATCTTAATCATAATATATAATAAATAAATCTAAATCATAGTCCACCATTTTATTGCTCTACTCTAAATATATATGCTCTTAAATTAATTATTAAATTAAATTTTTTTAATGAAAAAAATATATATTCGAATTAAAACTTTATTATATAAATATGGAATGAGATAGAAATAGAATCATTGCATTATTGCTAAAGCCACTCAAATAAAAACAAATTAAGATTTGGGGGCATTTTGGTAACTCCACACACCTAAATGCCAAAAAATAATTAATGATTTATTGTTTTATTTAAATAAATAAAACCTCGCACAGTCCACACTCACCTCTGTTCTTCCTCCTCGGCACTATAACTCCCGCGAGTGTCCTCAAGTTTCTCCGGTCGGCCGTACGAATCCGCCGGCAAAACCCTTGAATCCGAGCCGTATCCCCTTGCCGGAGTTGGGAATACCTACAGTCATTGGGCATCTACACCCCATAATGCTCGGATGGCTCAGTACAGGCAATCCGGCGGAGGAAATGGGGCGAGAATCGGAGTTGTTTCGGATCACGTGTCTGTAGGAGTTCGCGGTGGTTCGAGGACCTTCCACCACCGCCGATCGAAGGCGCCGCCGCTGTATAAGATCTCCGTTGGATTCTGCGTTGTGACACTCGCTCTCATTCTGTCAATCTCCGCATTTTTCTATTTAACGTTGCAAAGTAAAGGTATGGTTAAAATGGAGTTCAGTATTTGCTGAGAGCTTCTGGATTTTCTGTTGAAGTCTGTAATTTATTTTTTTTTTTTCATTTTTCAGTTTTGTGTGTTTGTGTTTAGAATTTAATCATTGATTAGTAACTTAGTTAATGGTAAAGGGTTAGGCAATAGAGCTAGTGAAAAGGTTTCCTAAGTTCGGAAAATGTGCAGAATACTTCATATGCCATTTGAAAAGGGAGCTGCCACATCCAAATTAATCTTGAAAATTGTTCCCTTCTGAGATAGATAGTTTTCAGATGTGTATATACTCAACTAAGATGTGTTGATCAGAGCTTATAAATTGCACATTTTTGGTTCTGCATTCTGATCCCTTGACTTTTCATGGTTTCTTCTGGCGGCCTCTAGCTGTATGAGTGAATCCCTTCCCTGGAACTTTATGGAACCCTAATTTTATTATTATTTTTTTAACCCTAATTTGAATTTGCTTATTTATTTATCTACTATGGCCTGCTTAGTTTCGTAGTGTTTGATTTTTGGCAATTCTATGTTAGGAGGAGAAATAAGTAGACACCAAGCTGAGGATGATGACATTGGCAATGATACTGATTTTCTTATGGATGTGACGCGGATAGAGAAACCAAATGAGCTCAAATTTGGCCATGGATCAACTTTACATGGCCGGGATTCACGGTACTGGGACAAGGATGATAGAAGAAGAGATGAAGATTATAATGAGGAGGAACAGAAGCGATCCGAAGATGATTCTGTGGATAAGGTTCGCAACCCTGTGGAAAACAAAGAGAAAAGATCTTATTATGAACGATCTAATAGAGTCCTGAATCACCGAGGAAATGGCTTATACAATGAGGCTGGACGTAATGAATTGAAAATGTATGAAGCTGAATATGAGGCCTCTTTGAAAAGTGTTGGAGAGTCCGCAGATTTACATGATAATAGAACTCAGCAATCTGGGGATATTGATGCGAGTGAAAATGGAGTGCTAGATGATATGGATGAGTATGATGATGGTATTGACTTACAGGATGATCAATTACAAGATGGTGATAAAATTGGACATGATGAAAACATCCAGACGAGTGCCAATATACACAGTAATATTGATAGTGAGGAAGCTTCTCATGTGCATCTTGGTAGAAAAGAGAAGCACGTCAATGAGGAGGCTGATAAAGCCTCAGCTGATTTGTACAACAAGGATTCTCTTTCAGATTCAAATTCTGTTCAGAAGTTGATTCCTGAAAAGCGGTCAGGCTCCAAAAAAAAGCCAAGGCGTCGAAAATATTCTGGTAAGTATTTGTTGCCTCTTAGGGTTGATTACTTTTTTCTTAAGTGTCAGGTTACTCAATTCATTGGCCATTACAATGAGCTACCTGCTACTTAACTTCAGGATAAACATTCAGAATCCCCGCTCATGTTAATTTTTAAT
Organism: Lantana camara; assembly: GCA_037501455.1. Classification (NCBI taxonomy): domain Eukaryota; kingdom Viridiplantae; phylum Streptophyta; class Magnoliopsida; order Lamiales; family Verbenaceae; genus Lantana; species Lantana camara. The sequence goes on along the minus strand of CM074855.1, from coordinate 17,406,040 downwards.
GTATTTTCCGCAATGGCACAAACAGTATTTTGGTGACGATCTTCAGACTCAGTTCTATGAACTCATATAAAGTTTTTTGGTTAGTCACCTCAGCTGGACTTTGGTTTCTTATCGATTAGTGATATATATATCATAAAATAATTAATATAAGAAATTTCATATTACAATCAAGGTATTTATGTCCAGTTCAGCAAGTTAGCAAACACTTTTAAATCTTTTATTTCCTCAGATATTGCATCAATGGTCTCTGTTAATGGTTGTTCTACATTGTATGTTCCTACTTTTTCTTTATTAAAATATAAAACTAATGGATGCCAGGTTAGTATATTTTAAGGATAGGTCGTGTTCCTTTTCCTCTATTCAGCATCTTTGTTTCAATATCGAGCGGACAGCTTATACTCTACAACTTCAGGTTCTTGCGATATGAAGATCTTGGATTCTAATGCACTGATCGTTGAGCCTGTAGAAAGTCGAAAATTTGCAAGATTTTCCTTGCAATATACAGAGACAGAAGATAAGCCTGCTGACGATGAAAAATGGGAACCCAGATTTGCTGGACATCAGACTCTCAGAGAAAGAGAAGAATCTTTTATTGCTCGTGATCAGAAGATTAATTGTGGCTTCGTAAAAGGACCTCAAGGGTCACAAAGTACAGGATTTGACCTAGCTGAAGATGATGCAAAATACATTAGCAGTTGCCACATTGCTGTTATGTCTTGCATATTTGGTAATTCAGATCACCTGAGATCACCAATTGGCAAAACAGTACGATCCTGTAGACTACTTTCGAGTTTTCTGCCTTTATTGTTGTTAACTTCTTTCATGAACTGTTAATTATATTACTTGTAGAAGTGATAAATAAACTTTTTTTGGATATGTATCTTTGCTAATCTTAGCCACTTTCAAACATAAATGATTTGAACACAGATACTAAATTTCCGAAGGTGGGGGATTGGATCGGTGATAATGTTGCCAACAACAGGAAGTTCATTTTCATTTGTATACATCACCTATTAACATTGGATGTTTTTGGTTCTACATTGAAACTAAATCTATATTATTGAGAATTTTCAAACCTTATTACCAATGTTCCAAATGTTTGGTTATATTGAATTTTACTATTAGAAATGATATAATTGCTGTTTACTAATACTTTGTAAAACATAGGTCTCTCGTTCGTCAAGGAAAAATGTATGCTTTGTCATGTTCGTGGATGAAGTAACCTTAAAAACTCTTTCAGCAGAAGGCCAAATGCCTGATACAGTGGGCTTTGTTGGACTTTGGAAGATTGTGGTGGTAAAGAATCTTCCGTACACTGATATGCGGAGGGTAGGAAAGATACCAAAATTTTTGCCACACCGGCTTTTTACTTCAGCCAGGTACAAACCATTGCTTGAATATTTCTCAATAGATTGAATTTTAATGCTTGTTTTGCATGCTTTGCCATCTGTTCGCGGTCATTTTCTTTTCTCAAAGTAGTCTTCTATTCTATTGCTGCCCTTCTAATTTGTTTTGAGTCGAAAAAATCTTGTCCTGTTGGGCCCCCGGGATGGATTTAGATACTCTGATGTAAACTAGATTGAAAAGACTGTTTGCAGTTTTCCGTTGATGGGCGTACTTTTGAACAATGCTCAACAGCAACTCTTATAAAATAATGTCCCACGCTTTTTATGGTCAGAACAGTTGCAGACCGACTTTCAATACATTGGTATAGTTCTAGGAGCTAGATTTCAGAAATGCTGGGAACATAAACCAACAAACTACTGAGGAATCACGCCTCATAATCCTTTGCTTGTGAAATTTGAAGGACAGAAAGTATTTTATGATGCAATATCCACATGATTCTGTGGTTTCTTCTTTCTTTCCTTTCTGTTGATCTTCTTTGTAATAACATGAATTTGTTCAAACTATAAATTCTTTTGATTTACACTATCTACTTAGGCAGCTACTTGTCACTGTTTGCCTTTTCTCTCTCTTACTTGAGATGAAAATGACATGGATTCATTTATTCCCTTATGGTAAGCATCTCCATCTGGATTTTTTTCAGGTACTCAATTTGGTTAGATAGCAAACTTCGTCTCCAACTTGATCCATTGCTTATCTTGGAATACTTCCTATGGAGAAAAGGTCATGAATATGCTATTTCAAATCACTATGATCGCCATTGTTTGTGGGAAGAAGTTGCCCAAAATAAGAAGCTCAACAAATATAACCATAGTGTTATAGATGAACAATTTACTTTCTATCAAGCAGATGGAATGAAAAGATTTAATGCATCAGATCCTAGCAAGCTTCTACCCAGCAGTATGATTTCTCCACTTTATTATTTTATTTGGGATAATAAAACTAACACAACCTGAGGTTTGACCTAATGACACAAACTTTCCAGAGGTTTGAGAAATGACAAATACTTACCCTATCAAAGAATTTAAATTACATCATCGCGTGAAGTCATCACTAATTTTATGAATCTTCTTTGTTGTCATTGCCACGTACTAGTTAATATTTGACATTAAATTCACCACTCTATTAAGCACGAGTTGGGCCAAACCACAGGCCATGTCGGGGGAAGTTTTTGTAATTCTCAAACCTCAACAAGTTTTTTTGAATTCACTAGAACTCAGGTATGTCGGTGTAACTATCCCTTGTAAATTCTGAATTTCAGCACAAATCTTTTGGTCTGCGTTTGATAATGTGGTTGAATTTTTTGGCAGATGTACCTGAAGGTTCTTTCATTGTCCGGGCTCACACGCCAATGTCAAACTTATTTTCATGCCTTTGGTTTAATGAGGTTGACAGATTTACCCCTCGCGACCAGCTAAGTTTTGCCTATACATATCACAAATTGAGAAGGACAAATCCTGAGAAACCTTTTTACCTGCATATGTTCAAGGTGCATTACTGATATCTAACCCTGAATAAGAATGTCCTATACACCTTGTACTTTTAAATTGTGTTTTGATTTACGGATTTGAATTTGAAGGTTAAAAATCCCAAATCCACTGTAGTGGTTGGTTCAGAAAAGCTCAAACCGCAAGCTCAAGAATTTGAAATACCCTAAAACATGAAAATTCCCAAAAATTTATGGATTGTAATTCTTAAATCCGCATCTCCAAACACATTAATTCAACACTTTACTTTTGTGGTGACATTACATTAGCTTAACCCGAATTCTCTATGTTTCAGGACTGTGAGAGACGAAAGATTGCAAAGTTGTACCATCACAGATCTAATGAGAGGAAGAACACGGCCCAACTTGAAACCGAGTAGTTCTTTATGATACCAGCCGATATTTAAGCAACTTATACGAATTTGTTCTTTCAAAGAAACATACATTGTGGCGGACCCATGTATTTGGTGTCATACTGTGTTGAAAAATGCGCAACGGGCTATTGAGGATGCTAACGGTTCTTCCATCAGGACTATACAAGCAAGCAAAAGGTCAGTTCTGCTCCTCTAATTGCTTGATAGAAAGAACAAAAACATAGAGAAATGTTTCTAAAGCTCTAAATATGATTCATTTAGTTCCATACATTGTATGTAAAATGCCCGAATGAAGCTTCCTGCTATGTTTGTACCAATATTCACTGTAAGATCGCTTGTCGCTGCTGTTATTGTATGTACTTTTGTCCTCTTTTTGGGTGCTAAAATTTTGGTGGATATTCTATGCTCTTCTATATTTACCACTTGCTACAATACCTACAATTTGCATTCTGTTTGCTTCAAGTTTTGGATTTAAGGTTTAGGGTTTATGTCATCTCGGGTTACATCAATTTGAGATTTTCTTCGTTAAAGGAAGGAATTCGGAACTTTCAGAATTGGTAAAAATGAAATAATAAAGTACACAGAGGACCAAAAGATTGTGTATAAAACAAACATGAATCAAGAATTACAAAATCCACTTCACAAACTGGGAAATTAAAATTGTATCTACATTTATTACATGTAGAAACTAATAGAAGAATATAGGTTTGATTATAACTACGTTTTTTTTTATCATTCGTCTGGTCACGTGCATGGCGGAGTATATGCTCAAAAGCCTCGGCGGAGCACGGCAAGGACAATGACCCAAAGTGGTTGGTATCATCCTCGCATTTGTTTAGCATGGCTACAAAGTAACGCTGGCGAATTGGCGGCGGCTGTCGACAACAAACATCTTTTCGGATCATTACCGATGTAAACTGAAATAGACCCTTTCGAATTCGAATCGTGCGTTCGTCAAAACTTCATATTTACCACCTAATTTCATTGTATCAGAAAATTTCTTTTTAAGAATCGTTGAAAATTTTCACTAATCACGACCATTGTGTTTGCAGCTTCTTTCGAAATGGGAAAATGAAGAGATCTGATGAATGAAAACCTAATATTAACATATATATAGATAGGGGTGATCAGCAATGACTAGCAATTATAATTGGAAATAGTGGTCCTGCTCGGAGTAGGAGTTCTAACTTAGATTATGTAGAATTTGATTAGGAAATGCCGAAATGGAATCAGTTTTATTCTAAAATTAGAGTTGACTAATAAAGAAGAGAGTTCTACTTGAATAAGGTTCTTAGAATAAATATACCATGACGTAATTAGACTTCGAACTTACACTATAATTAGTATAAAATTCAGAAAATTAAATAATTAAATTATAAGTATTAACGCACTTGTCTATGTAATTTATTATTAAGTCCGATTTAAATTAGAATTTGAATATCATAATAGACCAACCACCATATTTAATGACATTTAATCGGTAATGATTTGTAAAGTTGAACAACTCCCTTAACAAGTAGTGTGTTACAGCTTCAACAAGTTTTATTTAATTGATAGGTGAGCCGTGAGAGGGTATGATATTCGGACACGGATATGGCAATATAGATTTTTTTGAATTTTTTATGTGAGTAGTGTCGAATAAGCTGTCAGATGCTATTATACGACACGATACGACAAAATATTATTTTTAGAAGTGTGTGTACAATAAATGCCACAGATTTTGGATAATATTGCCTGCAATGCGTATATATGTTCCTATCAAGCAAACACAAATATATATTGAATAAAGAATTAAACCCATGAAATGAATTATTCAACCAATATCTATAAAATATTAAGAACCAATGGATTTACTTGTCGTGTCTACCATATATAATTAACTCAATCAATTGACATAAATACAAGATTAAACAATACAATATCCGTCTATATTTAACAATTCGGCGATATATTAAGATATTAAGAGATTTCTTGATTTAATCAGATATTTAATAGTTGAATATTTAAATAAATAGTTATTATTGATAGAAAAATTTCTATATATTTATTGGACCCTACTATGTGCTATTTTGACATACGCACATTCTTTTTATGTTAAACTATGATGCACGGATATAGATACGGTGACACGAATACGATATAGATATGATGGTACAGATTATTTTTTTTCCAGACACGACACGATACTGCAAAATGATATTTTTAGAAGTATTTTGTGCATCATACATGTGTAGAATAATCCACAAAAATTGTATAGTTTATATAACCAAACATTTCCAATTATATATTTTAATTAACAAAAATATATAATAATATACAAATATAGAATAATCCATAAAAATAGTATGACTTAATGAAGAAATATCTCAATCTATATCTTTTAATTAATAAGAAAAATATATTAATGCTCATAGGTCTAACTAGTACCATAGTGTTTCTCCAAAAGAAAGAAAAATTCTTCATCTTCTTCTGATTTCCTTTTCCAATCTCAAACCAAATAAAACAAGAATCATAAGAAAAAAAGAAGAAGAAGAAGAAATTGACATGGGATTAATGTCATAATATCAATTAACACAATCTCAAATCTATCATACAAAGTAAATAAAACACAAAGATTAATTACCATGGCCGTTTGTTGATCTTGATCGTACTCGTACGACGAGAAGAACTGTGCATGAGAAAGACCTTCTTCAACACTTTGATGAACACCAGAATACTAGGTTTCTTCCCAGAAACCATGTTTCCTTTCGACAATTTTAATGTTCCAACACAGCTGATCTGCACTTCCTTCCCCGGAGGCGATGAACAACTCATATCATAACTCCGTCCCGTTTTTCTTGAGGATTCATCATTCAGATTCTCCCACAACATGTCCATTTTCTCTTCTTCTTCTTCTTCTTCTTCGTCGTCTTCGTTTTCTTGATTATCATGATCGATCATACTCTTTGTTTTCTTGCTGCAAGATTCGTGTATTACATCTTCAACTAGCTTACCTTTGAGTTTTTCTGCGTTTTGGCTGGCGGCCGAAGGGGAGGGGGAGCACCGCCAAAGCGGCGGCGATTCGACGGAATGCGGCGGAGAGTCGGCTGTGATGGTGGGGAAGGTGAAGTCTTCTTCTGCCATGAGTTTGTTTTTCTGGGGTTTGTAATAAAGAAGGTGTTGAGAGGGGTGGTGGTTGGGGTGGAAGGTATATGGTGGTTGATTATGTGTAAAAGTTTTTAGTTCAACCGCTTCAACTTGTAAGACTAATAAAACTTGTTTAATTCAAGTCAATCATTGGATCCCACCAAAGCCCCAACTTGAGACTCTTGCAATAATTAATGTAAACAACTTCATGTGTTCTTGTCATGCATCTCACCGCTAATTCTAACTCGAATCTAACTCGGTTGAGTCAATATAAGTAGACGAATGCTTCAATTTTAACTCGAATCTAGTTAGATCAAATTAGTAAGTAGACAAATACTTCATAATTCTAACTCGAATATGGTTTGGTCAAGTTAGTGTAGGTAGACGAGTGTTTCACACTTATCGACTTGGTAGAAAATTTAGAAAAAGTGGTCAATAAAATATTCAAATAGCCAGTATAATACATTTGTCATTATATATAATTAGTTTGATCCATCGAGTCGGATTTTGGTTAGAATTTCCATGTCTGACATTAGTACATAATACATTTGTAAGGAAATGTATCCATTTAAGCTACAAGAGCATTTTCAAGGGTTACCACGAAGTTCTATCGTTATTACACAATAGCCCTACAGAAATTTAACCAAAGGGGGTAATTGTTAGGCAATGTAGAGTTCAAGGGGTGTAACTGTAATATCTCAAAAAGAGGATATCCTTTGTAGTTAGAGCTAAACTCAGAGCGTGTAGTTCGGGACAAGATGAAATTGCTTACATATGTCCATGTAGTTGCAGGGTGTAACTGTAATTTCTGAAAATAACAGGGGAGCTAGCCTTAGAAATGTAACTGCAATCTGTCTTTTGATAAATATGAAACAAAATTTCCTCATTACTTCTAAAATTTGAATGATTTGATGTAAAACTATGACTTATCCATCTCACATGAATCTCTCCACATCAAAGCCCCTGTTCGAAGCTAACAGAAGTAGCCGGTATCCATCGATCTCCATTGATGAGAGATCGAACCGTAAACTTATCAGCTTCATTATAGCTAAGATTAGTTCTCACACCCTTCCACTTGACCCTATTAGCAACACTTGCACCGGGGCCAATGTTGTTGTACTCGGCCAAGAAAACAGTGCTTGCCGGGGGATTTTTCACCTCGTTCCAAGGCAACCATCCCTTAGGATCGATCAAACTGTTCATGTAGTTCTGTAAGAATACAGCGGTGGAGAAATCCGTCCATGGCCTTCCCAAGTAAGTCGGGGCACCGGCTAGATCCTCGGATGCTTCTATGACGCATTTTTGGACAAAGATGCCTGTTTGGCACTGGGAGCCCCTCTTGAAATGGGCTGTGATTGCATTCTGTTGGCCGCGCAACGGTTTCTTGAGGCGGATGTTGCTTTTCTGCACGACTGCAGATGCTCCCCCGAATATGAAGTCAATGGTGCCATATATATGGCACTCGCGGTAGAACTGCCGGTTGGAGAGGGCAAAGAGGGTGTCTTGATAGCCCTCGAAACGGCATTTGTAGAAGACGGACCTATCAGAGCTCGACAGAAGGGCGACGGCCTGGCCCATGGAGGGCCCTGCAGTGTTTACGAATCCAATGTCGCGCGCAATGAATCCTTGGCCGAACACGGCTGCACAGTAAGGAGAGTATAGTTTTCAGTCACTGAATGTTTTATGACTGATTAGTCTTTAATGATATATGCACATTTCAATATTTTTTAAGATTGTAAAAATCTGACAAGAAGTTTCTTACCAAATGTTGCAGTGTCGAATGTGTTTTTGCCACCACTATGGCTAAGGCTGCCAGAAACCGTTGTCTCGTACATCCCATCACCAATGATCATCACGTTCCAATGGTACTCCTTCAGTCTTACATACTCATAATAGACACCTTTCTTCACATAAATAACAAACGTCTTATTACTATACCATGGAATGGCCTTGACAGCGTCATTGATGCTCGTGTACTTCCCCGATCCATCTTTCGCCACAACAACGTCGGCATTCACCTTCGACGCTTCAACGAGCCGCTTTTCTTGATCCCGGACCCAAAAGGGTTCTGTCTCTTTCACATTTGGATTCGAACCATTAACTTTTCCACCCATGATTGCACGGCTGCAGCTCGTGGCCGCAATAGAACTCTTCAGTTTGTCATAAGCAAGACTCATCACTTTAGGAGATGATGAATCCTCAAATCCATACATACATGTTTGAAGATCCGTCCCTGCAGCACACAACCATGAGTTAAGGTTGTCGCTCACCTCAACCGACGAACCGAGTCCATCAGCTGAGTGGAATGAGTTGTTCAGATTAGTCATTGCAAGAGAAAGAAGCTCCTGACAACTTTCCAACGCCGAAAGGGCTAAGCTGTTACTCTGCATTGTTGTAGTGATTAGCTTCCCGAGCTCTCCATTTGGATCAAAGTCACTGGATGCTTTCGAGAGTTGAAGCATCGAGTTCTGGATTGATTGCTTGAGGTTATTGTTTTTAGGTTCAGAGATGTCTGAAACGATCACGTCTTTAACTGAGGTTGTCGTGCAGCCGGTTTCGACCGTTTCCTCCGCTAAAGAACACGCTATTGCAGAAAATGTCAGAACAATGAAAGGTATGTAGTCAGAAATATAGGCCATGATTGAAACAAAAATTGTCTGGTTTCAAGAAACTGTCTTTTGTTTATATACAGAATTTCTGGTTTATGGGATTAACAAGATATATCGTATGATTAATCCTGCATTTGATATATGCTATATGGATATGCTATTAAATGTTTGCTGGTTTTGCAACAGCTTTTATGGAAGGATTCTGCAAATACATCACCATAATCTGGTTTAATTGGTTTGTTCATAATTTGATTATTTAATCTGTTAAATCCCATCAACATAATCTGCTCTAATTAATGGAAACAATCAGTGCAAATTGATTATCTGATTTTTCATTGGAAGAACAAATAATCATTGTTTTCTTGATTTTCCACTGGTTTTATTGCATTTTGCAGAAAAAGAAAAAAGGGGTCCAGATATTTGGTATTTGTTGTTTCATTCGCCATTTTGGGATACGTAAAAATGAGGAATAATTACACCGACGTACCCTACGGTTTGATTTAATTACACAAACTCCCCCTAAGGAGTGTTGTTTAAAACATGTTATCGTAGTCACTATTCCAAAGTCAAATAGTGACTTGTGTATTCATAAAAAGTTAAGCGATGACATGATTGAAGCTTATGCATTGAATATATGGAAAACTTTTGGATGGAGAAAGTTCTTTGTAATTTCTCAAGCTTCAGGGTAAGTTGTGTAATTAGGGTAAACCTCAGGATAAGTTGGTGTAACAGTCACTAAAAACAAGTATCACGTCAGAAGGTTATGCACGAACAAAGTTATTTCACTAGGAAAACTTAGATTCTCATTTCTGATGTTTAAGTCTTTCTCAGATGCAGCAGATCATCAGGAATGCAGCAAACTCCAATCAGTAAAAGGCATGTGAAACACAGTACCGTTCCATCTGATTGGTTCATAAAACATTACCTGAAACATCGATAAAAAAGATCGAATCTTGAACAAAAGGACTAAACAGAAATTCTTCCAATGAGCAAAAGTGTTTACATATTATAAATTCACAGCTTTTCTGCCTAAAAAATGCTGTGAAATAGTCTAATTCTCTTTTGAGTTGTGGGATCTATCAATTTCCACTACAATCGCAAGACTGTTCCTCGTATATTCAGTAGAGTTCTTCAGTTTTTCCATGGCAAGATTTATTAAATCATAGGAACGACCATCAAATCCATCTTTGCATGATTCAATATAATCATCTGAAGTAGTCATCCACCTTATTATGCTGTCCCGCGTCTCGGGGGATGACTCAGTCTCGGAAAACAAACAGTTGAAATTGTCCAAAGCAAGATATAAAAAAACTTCATTGAGGACTAGGTGAAGAGAATGGTTGTAGATCACTTGTGGCATAGTTGCAGTTGGACCAATAAGAGGAGCGAGACTGTCATAACATGAACCTGTTAACGGGGTCGAGTGACACATGTTGTTTACTGATTGGAGCTCGCTGCAATGTTGCTGTGCTCAGTGGCGACTCCAGAGTTCTGGATCACTGGGGTCAAAAAAATTATTTTTTAAAATACTACTAAACAAATTTTTATACAATTAAAAGTATTTATAAAATATTCAAATATATAGGCTACTTTTAATATAGGACGAGGTACTTACTCCGTTAAAAGATAAAATAGAAATTAAAAGTTACAAAATATTGCAATAGTAAAAATAGTAAATATTTGGAGGAAAAAAAAAAAGTTAAAAGTAAAAAAATAATAGTCCGGTGCTTGCAGATAAAAGTCAAGAATCATTTTTTTAATTTTTATCAAGTTACTAATTAACCCATAAATTTTTTTAAATTATTTTTGGCAATTTAATATTATTTAAATACTTAATTAATATAAAAATGAAATGCATGTGAAAATGCATAACGAAGAAACAATGAAATAAAATGATTTAAAAATAAATAAGTTCATAATAAGAAAGAGAAAAATATATTTATAAAAATAAATCTACTTAGTAATTACAGAATTTTTAGTATACTTTTAATTGAAAAGAGAAGAAGTAGTTCTATTTAAATGTAAAAAGTAATTTAGGAATATTAATATTTTAAAGAAAATAATATTATACAAACAGAACTCTATTTAATTATAGAAAGCAATATAATCTAGTGCTTATTGATGAGGCCTGAAAATCACTCTCCAATCAGAGCCGTCCACGTGGCAGCACACCGCTGACGAATGCCCTGACGCTCGCCTTGGTGGGCTCATGGGCCTTCACGCCGCTCAATTGCCAGCTAATGTCATCCATCAGTCAGCGGATGACCATTCGGACCAAGGGCCCTAACCAACGGGTAGGACGCTCGGATAGCGGCCCTCAAGGTTATCCTTCACAGGGAAGCACCCACGTGAGGGCCCCACTAATACGCTCGGTATTCCGACGCTCAAGGGTCATATATCGCGAGGAGGCCATCCATGCATTCTTCGAGCGTCACCAACGTTCGGGCATGTCCATGCCCCGTTTCGTTGGATCCGAACCTCGGCAGAAAGAATCTTAGGCCCATCCCCCGCGTAACCCTCGTCAACAACCTCTGACACAAAAGTACTGTGCACCGCGCACCTGACACGCCGTCACCCTTTTCAGGGATGTCATTCTCACTCCACCAAAGTCTGACGCGTGTTAGGGCAACACAGGTTTGGGACCACATGGTCAATTTACCCATCTACCCCCATCCCTAACATATAAATAGGAGAGAAGCCATGCATTCTCTCCCAAGTGATCATCTGCATAAAAACCATACACATCGTTCTGGGCATTTTCCATTGAACTTCTCAAGCTTTTCACTCACCACAGTAACTCTACCTTAGTAGCTTGCACTCTTGGTGTTATCCTAGCTGGAAGAACCCACGCTCAAAAAGGAAACCCAGATCCTGAGGCTCTCACGCCTGTGATGGTCTTTCCCTTTTCTTACAAATTCTAAAGTGTTGTTGTATTGGGAAACTCAGATTCCTTGCACCATCATTTTTGGCGCCGTCTGTGGGAAACCATCACCAACTTCTTTGGTATTGCCATTTTCTTCCTCTGAAAGCTAGTTGAAAAGTAACACCCAAATCCTAAATCATGGTAACTGCGACAAGATCAGGAGCGTTAAGAGAAAGAGGCTCTCTTCCCCCCGTCAACGAGGAGAACCCAGAAGGCAACGTCCCCGCCGGGGAAGTAAACCCCCCAGCCGCAGGAAACGGGGGCGAGAACACAGAACCCGCAGGGACAAATCTCCCGCTAGGTGGGAACGCCGGGGGAGGACCTAGCACCGTTATTCCTCCAGCAGCTTCCTATCCATATTCCGGGATGTATCCCATGGCCATGCCACCTCCAGGATACCCGTTCGTGCAGCCAGGATTGATGCCCGGATTGATGCCGGCGATCCAGCCTTACCAGGTGGGAACTCTGAATCTCCCCACGTCGTTACCAAGGGAGATACAAGGGGTGGAGATGCCCCAAGTTACAGCCCAGCAACTCCAGGCGCTGTATGCTCAGTGCGAGAGCCAGGCCGTTCAGAATGCCTGGGAGCATTTCATGGCCGCGTACTTCCCCTCGCAGGCTGGCGCTCGTCTGGCCCCACCACTTGGCGGGCTCCCAGCGCATCCTTTAACGATGGCCCAAAATGCGCTAAGGGCACAGCAACCTCCACCCGCACCGAACCAAGAGCATGAAGCCCCCCCGAGGGTCCCGCAAGAACAACCCATTGTAGGAGATGAAAGGGCCCCTCGAAATGAGGTGGCCGTAGATAATGAAGAGGTCCAGTCAAGGGCCACAAGGAGGGCAAACCGCAGAAATGCCGGCGACCCTCAGCTAGCGGCTGTACAAGACCAGATTCGAGGGCTTCAAAACGTGGTAGAGCAGCTCTCTCGAGCGCGGTCTCACGCCCCCCGTGAGGGGGACGAGAGGTCCAGGGCCAGAGACGTTCGACGACCACGTAGCCCCGTTTCCCACCGAAGAAGAGAAGCCAGCTATGAAGACCCCGACGAGCGAGATTATCGGATCATGGCTGGCGATTCCCCTCTCGTCGAGGAAGTCCTAATGACCCGCGCAGGGAAGGGTAAGATTCCCTCATCAGTCAACAGATACGATGGAACTACGGATCCATCCGAGCATCTGGACCATTTCGTGCACCTGATGCACCTCTATGACCATCCCGACAACTACTGGGCCAAGGTGTTTGTCACTTCCCTCACAGGAATGGCACAAGAATGGTACAAAAAGCTCCCCCCACGCTCAATCCGAGGGTACTATGACCTGACGGATGCTTTTGCCAGCCACTTCAATTCGCTGAAAGCACCGGCCCCGGCTGCGACCGCTCTTTATAGCCTGGTCCAAGGGCCGAGCGAGACTCTCCGATCCTTCATGGGGAGGTTCAACAAAGAGATTTTGCTAGTAGAAAAACCCTCGATGGACTTTTTGAGGCACGTGCTGTTCGGTGCCATCAACATGAAGCATTACGTCAGCAAAGAGTTTGTGGAGGAAGTGGCCAAGAAAAAGCCGCGCTCGTTGATGGAAATTCGGGAGATTGCAGACTCTTTCTTTACCCTCGAGGATATGTATATAGCGAGGGAGCGGAAGATGGCAAATGCCCCTCGCCCCACCAGAAACCCCGAAGACAAAGTGGAGCCCAACAGGAGTCACCGCCGCAGCCCGATCCCCGCTCGTCGCCATTCCTCTCCCCCGCGGAGGCTCGAGCGTGTCCCCCTCAATCGCCCAATTGCCGAAGTATATTCTCTGGCGGACCAGAAGCTGTTTAAAAGGCCGCCCAAGCTGAGAGAGACCGAGGCACAGAAGCGCTCGGGAAAATACTGCGCTTTCCACAAGCAGAAGGGGCATGACACTAATGAATGCCGCCACCTGGAGAAGGAAATCCAGCGGCTGATTGCTGGGGGGCACCTCAAAGAGTTTGTGAAGGTGCTAGAAGGGTACGATGAACATTGCGCGGGACGGGCGCTCGAAAGAAGAAGAAGCCGTTCACGCTCCCGAAGTCCTCGTCGCCAGCGCCCTGAGACCAGCGAGCGCAATAAGGGGAAGGGGGTGGATATGGAAAACCAGCCCTTTGCGGTCATTCACATGATCGCAGGTGGACCCTCGGGAGGTGACTCCAATGCCTCCCGCCGCCGCCATGTACGCAGCTATAACCAAAGGTCGGCACTCCCTCGCTCAGTGCTCTCCGTGGACAGCTCATCGCGCTCGAAAGAGGATGATGTTATAGGGTTTACCGAGAAAGATCTTGAACACATTGTAACACCCCATGGGATAGGAAAAACCTCTGACTGTCCCATGGTGGTTAGTTTAGACGTTCATAACCACACTGTAAAGAGGGTCTTATTTGATAGTGGAAGCTCTGTGAACGTTCTCCCTTACTCAACGTTTCAACAAATGAATATAACAAACATCCCCCTCGAACCTCTCAGAACTGCCCTCGTAGGGTTTGGAGGCTCTGAGATCGTCCCTCGCGGACAGATTCGCTTGGCCACCTCTTTTGGTCGCGCCCCACAGCGAAAAACTCTGAGCGTCCTCTACACCATCGTCGAGGTGGATCTTCCTTACAACATCATCATTGGGCGCCCAGCCCTCGTGGATTTCAAGGCTGTAATTTCCACCTATCATCAAAAGGTCAAGTTCCCAACCCCCGAGGGTACCGGAGAAATTCTGTGCAACGTCAAAGAAGCTTGGGAATGCTATATACTTTCGCTTCGAAGCCACAAGCCCAAACAGTCCATTCAACCTGGGTCTACTAAGAAATCCGTTGATTTCCCAGAGTTAAACGAAGATGGCCCTGAGCGCAAAAGAGCCAAGCTGAACCGAAAGAAGAATAAAAAGAGGACAGCTGGAGACGTTCAGTGCTCGGAGAGTGGGCCACCGGGGGCCGTCGACGGTTCTTCCTCAGAAAACGAGGGTGATGAGCCCAAGAATACACTCACTGGAAAGAAACGAGCGTTAGAAGCACCGAGGCCGGAGGTTCGGATTGAACCCACTGAGGAGTTCTTGACCGTCGAGTTAGAGCCTGGGAATCCGGATAAAACAACCCAGATTGGCTCGAGCCTGGATGGGCCCTCGCAAGTTTTGATGATCGAATTCTTAAGGGAGAATCTAGACGTTTTTGCATGGAAAGCTTCTGATCTCACTGGAATAGATCCGAGCGTCATTGTCCACAGATTGAACGTGGATCCGACCTTCAAGCCCATAAAACAGAAGAAGAGGGACGTTCATGGCTTTAGGAAACGGGTTATCGAAGAAGAGGTTGGTAAGTTGCTTGATGCTCAGTACATTGAGGAAATCTTGTACCCAGAATGGCTTTGCAATGTGGTGCTCGTCCCCAAGAGCGCCAATAAGTGGCGTATGTGCAACGACTTCACGGACCTTAACAAAGCGTGCCCCAAAGACCATTACCCGCTACCAAGGATTGATCAGTTGGTAGATTCTACCGCCGGATGTGAACTCATGAGTATGATGGACGCTTTTCAGGGATATTATCAAATCTTGATGGCGCCCGAGGATCGCCCCAAAACTGCGTTTATTGTACACTTGGGTGTTTATTGTTTCAAAGTCATGCCATTTGGACTCAAAAACGCGGGAGCTACCTATCAGCGTCTCGTTAATAGAATGTTCGAGCACGAAATTGGTAAATCGATGGAGGTATATGTGGATGACATGATAGTCAAGAGTGAACGCCAACGCTCCCATCTGGAGGATCTCAAGCAGACTTTCGACATCCTCCGTCGCTACGGAATGAAGTTGAACCCATCGAAATGCACCTTTGGCGTTCGAGGCGGTAAATTCTTGGGATACATGGTTAGTCAGCGCGGCATAGAGGCAAACCCCGAGAAAATTAGAGCAATCCTGGACATACCCTCCCCTCGCAATCTGAGAGAGGTCCAGGTGCTCGTGGGTAAGATCATTTCACTAAATAGGTTCATCTCCCGCTCAGCGGACCGGAATTTACCCTTCTTTAAAATTCTGCGAAACGCTCGTAACTTCATCTGGAGCGAGGATTGCGAAAAAGCCCTGCAAGACATGAAACAGTACCTGTCTAGCGCGCCCTTGTTAACCAAGCCAATCCCGGGGGAGAACTTGTTTATCTATCTGTCAGTCTCATTGGAAGCAACGAGCGCTGTCCTCGTGGCGATCCGCGAGCGTAAGCATATGCCAGTATATTACCTAAGCAAGACTCTACAAGGAGCAGAGAAAAGATATATGGAGATTGAGAAATTTGCTTTTGCGCTCGTTAACGCATCCCGAAGGTTGAGGCCATATTTTCAGGCTCACTCCATCACAGTACTTACAGATCAACCCCTCAAGCAAGTGCTCTCCAAGCCGGATGTTTCGGGAAGGTTGATTAAATGGGCAATCGAACTCAGTCAGTTTGATATCTCCTTCGAGCCTCGCACAGCCATACAGGCTCAGGCAGTGGCCGATCTGTTGGTAGAACGTTTCAATTTGGAGACTGCGCCACAGGCGGACGAGGGTTTATGGCTTTTGCACACGGATGGCTCCTCGACCTCACAAGGGGGCGGTGCCGGGGTGACCCTCAGGGATCCCCTAGGAGCAGAAGTTGACTACGCAATCAAGCTGGCGTTTCAAGTCACCAACAACGAAGCTGAATATGAGGCCCTCATCCAAGGGCTCAGGATTGCGCTCCAGAATGGGGCCACTCGTGTCACAGCATACGTTGATTCGCAGTTGATCGCGAGTCAAATTGACGGTAGTTATGAGGCTCGAGAAGACACCATGGCACGGTATTTATTGAGCGCCAAGGAGGAGATAGCCAAGTTCAAGGAATTCCATCTTTTGCAAGTTCCGAGGGCAGAAAACGAACGCGCTGACGCTCTTTCGAAGTTTGCGTCCGCTCTGGACGGCCACAGTGAACGCGTAGTTACATTTCTGAGAACTGAGGAACCACTGATAAGTAAAGATGAACCCTCGAAAGGAGTGCACATGATTGACCCCTCCGAGCCTTGCTGGCTTGACGAGATTGTCAGATTCCTCCAGGACGGAACTTGCCCGAGCGACAAAGTTGAGGCTCGGAAGATCAAATGTAAAGCCCCTCGCTTCTCATTAGATGTCGAGGGTCGGTTATTCAAGCGATCCTTCCTAGGACCACCGTTGAGATGTTTGAGACCCTCGCAGGCTAAAGAAGTTTTAGAGCATGTACATAATGGGAGTTGTGGGAACCACTCAGGCGGACGAATCTTGGCAAAGAAAATCTTAAGGAGTGGGTTCTATTGGCCCTCGGTATTGCAGGATGCCATTCAATATTCCAAGAAATGTCCCAAGTGCCAGTTCCATTCCAACACTCCTCAGCTGCCGGCAGCTCAAATGATTCCTATCGATGTTTCCTGGCCCTTCGATCAATGGGGCATTGATATCGTGGGACCTCTCCCAATGGCGGTCGGGCAAAAGAAGTTCGTAGTACTTGCTGTGGATTATTTCACCAAGTGGGCTGAGGCAGAAGCGGTCGCTAAGATAACGTTCAAAGTTGTGAGGGATTTCATTTGGAAAAATATCATTTGCAGATACGGCATCCCGAGGGTGCTCATCTCAGATAACGGATCCCAATTTATCGCTGCAGACACGCGGGATTGGTGCTATGAATTAGGGATCGAACAACGATTTACCTCCGTGGGTCATCCTCAAGCCAATGGTCAAGCAGAAGTGACCAACCGGACCATACTCCAGCATCTGAAAACGATGCTCGAGAGTAAGAAGGGAGAATGGGCTGAGGAACTTCAGGGAGCCCTATGGGCATACCGTACTACTCCGCGAGCGGCAACGGGGGAAACCCCTTATTCCCTCGTATATGGCTCCGAGGCCATGATACCTGCGGAAATTGCTCAAGAATCCGCACGCGTAGCCTATTTCGAGCCTGCAGCCAACGAGGCCAACCGGGCGCTCGAGTTAGATTTGCTGGATGAGAAGAGGAATGGAGCCTGGGCACGTATTCACAAATACAAAGCAACCGTCGCCCGCCGGTACAATAAACGTGTTAAAGAAAGGACTTTCCAGCTAGGGGACTTGGTCCTCAAAAAAGTTGAAGTCTCCAAACACGTAGGTAAGTTGGACCCTAATTGGGAAGGCCCCTTCAAAGTCATTCAAGTACGAGCGAATAACACCTACTTGCTAGAAACTTTGCAAGGCGAGCGTCTCCCTAGGCCATGGAATGCATGTAACCTTAGAAGGTTCTACGTGTAAACTCCAATTTCTTTGTAACAGCCCGTTCGCGGCATGAAGTGTTTTTCTCTGACGGAAAGAATGTTGTAATCATTTCCGAAAGTGCATCTATATAACAGTAAGTATTTAATGCTTCGTTTTTATCATTTACTTGCTTTCTTATCTTATCCAACGATTCGAGCGACAAAAGGCTCACTCCGTGTTGAGCATCCTCCACGTCGAAAAGCCTATGTGATACCTCAATCGTTCCAAGGCTACATTGTCCAGGTGTTGATTACCATCCACCTATAACAGTTTGAGCGACTTGTAAGAATAAACCCTTAACATGAGCGCGTCGGACAATGGGGGGCACAACGCTCAACTCACGCCTGCTGAGTGTTCATCGCTCCAGCTCGTGCTCGTAAGAGCCCCCTGAGACCCTCATCCAATTGGGTAAGAGCACGCTCGTAAATAGTGGATGCCACTGGCACTACGGCTACGCTCGTTTTAACTCTTACTAAGCCAATCCTACTGGCCAAATGTCTACGGCCGACACACCACTAAGTCTTTAGGGATTTCCTAAGTTCAAATTCAAGCCTCAAGGAGAATACAGCCAGGGAATGTTCATGAGGACCACCCTCGCGCCTGTATTTCCTCAAAGGTTTTTTAAGTCCAAATGCATAGTTCATTTCTACTGTGACCAGGGAACCCTCCTAAGGGTCACCCTCGCGCCCATACTTGCAATAAGCCAACCGCCTGACGTCGCGAGCATCTAAACTTAATATGCATGGTGATGAGTGTCAGAGGACCGTCGTAAAAGACACTCTGGCCTACTTACACACTTATCTCGAACGCTCGCACAACAGACATCAATATGAAAGCGGTGAGCGCAATGGAATAACGTCATTCATTATTTAAAAGCAAATAAGACAACATCCAGACATCCAGACATTCAGATATTTAAAAACACAAAGAAGTCCAAGTATGTTAGAAAGTGACAGAGAGGATCCAAAATACTCAGGAAACAAAGGAAGAATTAAATACAAGAATAAAATTGTTCATAAAGGGAAAGAGGCATTCGAGCGAACAAGAGCAAGAAAATGGTAGCCTTGGAAGCTTCATTGGGCCGGAGCGTCAGGCTCAGGAGGGGCGGTCGAGAGGGGAACTGGGGCCAACACGTTAGCGTCAGAAGTTTGGGCCTCGCCGGGTTCCTCCGCATCCGCCACGTCCATAAGGGTGCCCTCATCTTCTATCAGGAAAGGCTCGGGATCCCTCCGATTAGCGGCAATAAACTCCCTTTGGAGTGTCTCCACCAATTCCTGATACTCAGGCTCCGCCAGATTATCAGTGGGGTCCTCATCCTGGACCATCGGCTCACAATTTTCATCAAGATCCATACGCAGCCGAGCATCGGATCGAGCGCTATCTGGGGCCAGTCCCAACTTCACCATTTGCCCGATCGCTTTATGGAAGAAGCGCCGAGCGTTGTCAAAGCACTGGATATTGGCCGCAAACACAAATGCCTTGGAGCGCACGAACTTCTTCACCGCCTCCCAAGATACCTTCGCCTCTAAGCCCTGTATTTTGCCTTGCAAATCAGCAAAGGCTTTGTTGGCTATCTCGTTTTGGCGAGTGCTTTCCGCCA
Organism: Lantana camara; assembly: GCA_037501455.1. NCBI lineage: Eukaryota > Viridiplantae > Streptophyta > Magnoliopsida > Lamiales > Verbenaceae > Lantana > Lantana camara. The sequence goes on along the minus strand of CM074855.1, from coordinate 17,386,260 downwards.
GCTGCACACCTAGCTCTGCATTTTGGGTCCTCAACTGATCCCGCTCTTCCTTCAGTTTCTTGTGACGCTCGTCAAGGGTAAGATAGGCCTCGTCCGTCTTCCGGAGGTTCTCCCTCGCCTGATCCAAATCGCGGTTGGCAGTAGCAAATTGAGAGTGAAGGTTGTTGTAATCCTCTTGTAGTTGGACCGGGTCTGAGATGCGCAGCAATTTCTTGTATTTGGCTTTACGCTCAGAGTATGCTTGCGCTCGCCCCTGCAAGTTTTTCAGCCTCGGGATAACCTCCTGGGAAACAGTAAACGAGGCTCATTATCCGAGCGTGGAAGGAAGAAAGGAAAATTTGGTAAAGGGGAATGCAGACTTACCGTCAGGAGAACATGGCAGGCATCATCCGCGACCCGAGCGGCGTCATGCTCGTTCAATTTGTCATGGTCGGCAGAAAATTGGAGCTTTCCGACGATATCGGAGACCATATTAACCGAGAAGGCGCTCTTTTTTAGTAGGACGGGACCGTCCTTCCTTTGGCGCTTGTACCGAGCGTCACCCCGGCAACCAATCTTCCAGAATTCTTCATCTTCAGACGATGAAGTGTCACTACCTTCACCACGGTGGCCCACGACCACCTCTTTTCCCTTACCAGAAATGGGGAGGGAGTCCGGCATCCTTTTTCTTTTCCCCTGGCGGTCGGCGCGGAGAATTTCGTGAATACGGACGGGTTCCCCCGAGCGGTTCCGCGACCCGCTTGAACTAAGAGAAATTGGGCCCACGGGGGCCGCTGGCGGAGGAGTGGCCTCGTGGGCTCCCTCCAGTGTAAGATCCTCAATTGGGCCCCTGGGAGGAACCTCATTTCCCGTGCCCGCACGAGCATTGCCTTGTCCGCGGCCCGCTACTCGGCGGTTTATCCTCGGCCTTAGGACATTCGGAGGGCGATTCTGTTGCGTTTGCGGCTGTTGAGGGTCAGCTGCGGGCCCTTGGGCACCCAACATGCGTGATAAGGCCTCAGCATTCATCCCTCGTGAGAGTATTCGGATACCTGCAAATGAAGGGGAACGAGCGTCATAAGAACGGTTGTTTGAATTGTATAAACGAGAAAGCAGGGATAACTGTAAGTCAGAGAACTATTCTAAAGGTTAGAGATGTTAGTTCCTAGAATCTAACCGTCGAGGGCCATGATGTCAGTAGGCGGGTGGAGTATCATTTCAGGGGGGCAGGATAATCCGTATCGGAACAACACTCCTTCGTTCTTCACTAAGGTATCCGCCTCAATCCACTTCTTTTCAGCCCTCATCTCGAGCGCCAACCCCATCGCCCACTCCTCAAAATCCTTGTTCCTCATCCTCTCCCTAATCAGTGGACCCTCACCATGAACCAGCCATTGCCGGTGAACTCCGAAAATTCCCCCGGGAGCTCCCACGAAAAAATATTTTTCCTTCCAGTGCTCGCCATACGAGGAAGATGGAGAATTTATCATCTTAAAGCCTGATTTGGCCTGAGCGTAGTAAAATCCATCTGTAGGCGACGAGCGTGGCGAGCGGGCTACTTGAATCAAGCTGTCAAAATTGATTATCGAGGGTGCTTTGTCCAGGGCCCTCATCGTTATTATGAACGTGTTGATTAAGGCTATGCCATTGGGTAGAATTTGTGAAGGGCAAAGCCCTAGATGATGGTAAATGTTGGCGGCGTCGCGAGCGATGGGAAACCTCAGACCCCCAGCAAGAATGGCGTCCCAGTAAACAGTCATCATCCCAGGCGGTGGTCGATTGGCTCTTTCTCCCTCCTCCGGGAGCCTCATGGGAAACACGGCTTCATCCCAATATGCCTTCGCCCTCAACTCATCCAAATCCCCGAGGGTCAGAATACTCTCGATTTCATCCGGAGACCTGTCAGTCTGGTGGCGGTTATCTTGCCTTACTCGAGTGGCAGGCTCCTTGCCTCTCCGCTGGCGCCTTCTGGAAGGTTCAGCCTCGAACGGACGCCCGGATGGCCCCGCTTCACCCTCGGGAGCCGCCATAGCCACTGTGATCCTATGGTCTTGAGGTCTCACAGCACTGTTCAAAACAGGGAGTGCTCTCTCCCCTTGTCTCAGCATCTCCATCACATTGTCCATCTCCTCAAAAAGACCTTCTTGCTCGCCGGGAGCACGCTCGTTCATCCCTTGAACAGCGGCGTTCACCTCCTCCTCGCCGGCGTCAACTGGAGCCTGGGCCACCGATATTGCCATGGGGATAACTTCACCTCCTGGGGGCGCCCTAATTAGAGGAACAGCTACCGGGACATCGCCGTGAGGGGAGGAGCTCCCCACCGACATCTCCTCAATCTCCCTTACATAATCATCGGCTTGATGTCCGGCCATGGTCAGTTTTCAAATTTTGGGAATAGGATGTCTAACAGAGAGCTTAAGGAAAGATAAACTTTCTGAAACAAATTCAACGGTGGATAGTGGTTTCTCCTTCAGGGGTTTGTCTCACACAACCTAAAGCTAATGTTAGTACGGGGAAAATCAGAAGAAGAATCAGGAATTTTTTACCTAAGATGTGGAGAAGAAGAAATTCGCCGGAGCAAAGGACTCTTGCTATGGATATGCTTGAAGGAAGTCTGAATGCGTGAAAAAAGCTTCCAAGGCCCTGCAAACCCTTATTTATAGGGGAGATGGAGCATGGATTAGGGTTGAAATTTCAAAAATGCAATCATTTCCCGCCTGGGAAACCCCCCACTTTTGGTAACCGCCTCACGTCTCCCGGAGTCCACGCGCCCACGTTCCCACTCAACATTAAATGCGGACTTGACAGCATTTAATGCGATGTCAGTTTGTGTCCGTTACAGAAGGCCAGCAGTCTCCTCGAGGGTAATGCCCCGTCCCTCGGATATTTGAAATTCAGGATTCCTCCTTTATAAATTCTACAGTACGCTCGATGCGATACTACAGAATTTGGGGGGCAAAATGATGAGGCCTGAAAATCACTCTCCAATCAGAGCCGTCCACGTGGCAGCACACCGCTGACGAATGCCCTGACGCTCGCCTTGGTGGGCTCATGGGCCTTCACGCCGCTCAATTGCCAGCTAATGTCATCCATCAGTCAGCGGATGACCATTCGGACCAAGGGCCCTAACCAACGGGTAGGACGCTCGGATAGCGGCCCTCAAGGTTATCATTCACAGGGAAGCACCCACGTGAGGGCCCCACTAATACGCTCGGTATTCCGACGCTCAAGGGTCATATATCGCGAGGAGGCCATCCATGCATTCTTCGAGCGTCACCAACGTTCGGGCATGTCCATGCCCCGTTTCGTTGGATCCGAACCTCGGCAGAAAGAATCTTAGGCCCATCCCCCGCGTAACCCTCGTCAACAACCTCTGACACAAAAGTACTGTGCACCGCGCACCTGACACGCCGTCACCCTTTTCAGGGATGTCATTCTCACTCCACCAAAGTCTGACGCGTGTTAGGGCAACACAGGTTTGGGACCACATGGTCAATTTACCCATCTACCCCCATCCCTAACATATAAATAGGAGAGAAGCCATGCATTCTCTCCCAAGTGATCATCTGCATAAAAACCATACACATCGTTCTGGGCATTTTCCATTGAACTTCTCAAGCTTTTCACTCACCACAGTAACTCTACCTTAGTAGCTTGCACTCTTGGTGTTATCCTAGCTGGAAGAACCCACGCTCAAAAAGGAAACCCAGATCCTGAGGCTCTCACGCCTGTGATGGTCTTTCCCTTTTCTTACAAATTCTAAAGTGTTGTTGTATTGGGAAACTCAGATTCCTTGCACCATCACTTATAATAAGTATTTATTTTTAGAGTTTATAAATACTTCAAAATCTGTTTATTCATCTGAGGGGTGAATTATAATTTATTTATTTTATTATGGGGTCAAATGACTATAATTTAGTCAATTTAAAAAATATTACATATTAAATGTATACATAAATAAAAATTAAATATTATTAATCACGTTAAAATTTTAATAAATTATATTAAATATATATATAAATATAAATATATTATATATTTTAAAAATATGTTCAAAATATTATTTTATTTATAAAATTTTATAAAGAATGAATTTTTTATATTTATATTAAAATTTATTTTTAAATATCAAAAAATATATTAAATACAATAAATAATTAATACATAATCTATGCATCCATAGAGAAATAGTATATATATATATATACTCACTCTCACACTCACATATATATAGTATATATAATAAATGTCATATATAAAACACGCTCGATATAAAATAGTAATAATATATTTATATATGAAAACATATAGTTACTCAAAATAAAAAATTTAAAATATATGTTTAATATAAAAATATTTTTAATTAGGGAGAATTACATACAGGTCTCTAAGGTTTGGCCTAATTACAGAGCGGTGCACGTAACTTTGAAAATTATATACAGGTCCCTGATATTTAGCCCAATTATAAGCCGGTCCATTTTCTTTTAAATATTACACTGTAGTCCCTATATTTTTTGTTTTGTATGAGGTCTATTAACGAATTTTGTAAAAGTACACTTATGTCCCCGAAGGTTTTGTGAGTGTTACATATAATGTATGACAAAAAATGCAAAATCATCCCTAAAAGTATACAAAAATTAACAAATTAACAAGGCTTAGGGACTACAATGTAATATTTAAAAGAATAGGGACCGGCTTGTAATTGGACCGAACATCAGGGACCTGTATGTAATTTTCTAAGTTACGTGGATCGTTCTGTAATTATGTCAAACCTCAGGGACCTGTATGTAATTCTCCCTTTTAATTATATACTTTATTATTATTATTAGTAGTAGTAGTAGTATTAATGAAATAAGTTTAAAATTCTTATTTCATTCCTAAATTTATTACTTGACGTACCAATCATAGTAGTATTCCTTTGTTCATTCCATTACAAAGTTCATTCATTTCCTACCTCATTCCATTTATGCATACCAATCATGCCGCGAGTGTTTCACTGTCAGAGAGAGAGCTGGTCATGGCCTCATGGGTGGTGTAAGCCCCGTTGGAAGTTGTCTGCCTTGGATGCGAGAAAACTCTATCTCAAATCCGGCCGTGACAGGAGGGGAGAAGGATGTCTTTACTTGGGTTAGTAGTTGTGGTCTAAAATCTTGAAACATCTTTCCTCTTATGTAAGAGTTGGGAAGCTCAACATAATTATATAATTACACAAAACCCCCTTTTGAAGTTTTAAAAATTACACATACCTCTTTTTGGGTTGCCAGTGGTGAGAAATCATACACTGATTACTGATACAAATTTTGGATAACTTTCTTATTTTTCAAAATACGCAAATTATTTTGAAATAATTACACTGCGCTCCCCATAATTATATTCTGTTTTTGCACTGCGCTCCCCATAAATTTTAAATAAAATTTTCAAATCTCCCTGGTGCATATTGAAGATTATTTTAATTACACTTGGATTCCTTAACGCTACTTTCTGCAAATTTTCAAATCATTGGGGAAGTTTTTATAAATAATTATGATGCATGAACACTTTTAAAATATTATTTTACCGTGTCATATCGTATTGAACACTCGTGTCAGACACCATGTCCGATACTCCTCACGTAAGAAATTGAAAAAAAAAATCCGTACCGCTATATCCAAATTATATCTTGTCCCTGTCTCTGTGTCCGCGCATAATAGATAGTAGGTTACAACAACCAGTGTACTTACCCCTATTATATGTATATATTCTATTTGTCCCTTTCTTTTCTTTCTTGTTTGAAGGTTTCATATCATATTTGTATGGCTACATGCCCATCGTATATTCGTATTCACTAATGTGGTGTTCGATTTTTTTTTTTTTTTTTTTTAACACACACTTCCAAGTGGCCAGCGGGATTCGAACCTGGATCATTGCCCTGGAAAAAAAAAAACCCTTCAACCACTTGGACCAACCCTTGTTCAAGTTGGGTTTGTTATGCTTAACGGACCGAGTTCCAGCTATCAATCTCCAATCAATATCCAGTAGCTTGATTCATTTTTCACCCTATGTTTGGTTCAATAAATTTGACAAGGATAAGGGATCATTCTTCCTCTTGAGTTTGAACAGATGAAACCAAATCAAGAATTGAACTCAAGTGTAATATACAGCTGTTGAGGTGAGAAAAACGAGGAATCCGTAAACCGAACGTCGAACTTAATAGCCTCAGGATCAAAATAATCAATGTACCAGGTAAAAAACAATACAGAGGTTTCTTCTAAGCCCTTGGGATAATTTATAAAACAATTTGAACTTTAGAAAACAGACAGAAGCACATACCATACACACAAACATCTACTCTTTTTTCCTGATATGTCTTAGGACATTGGCTTCTTAGTTCCTCTATAGGGGTCATTTCACTGAGCTCAGCTAAACAAGTTGATCTGCCACAAAATCTTCAATCTCCCAAAATGGGATGGATCTAAAGGGTAAGATCTTTAGGATCCTCAATTATCTTAGCCAAAGTTTGCAAGAAAGCGGCCAGGTCAGCGCCATATATCACGCGATGATCTGCAGTAACATTTACCTGGAAATATCGTGAGGCAGCATAAAGATTAAAGAGGCCGTGACAATCTCTCAGTCAAAGAAAATGCAGATGTAAAGTAAATATAGTTATAATGATTAACGAATATTATCTCACCTGCATCTGAGTTTTCAAGCCAATTCGGCCATCCTTAGTGCCAACAAGACTGGGTTGAGAAGCTCCAACAGCCATAATTGCACCCTGTGGACAATGACATATGCAGTTTCCAAGACATTTAATAAGGTGAATTGCAGAATATCCTCATTTCCAAGTATAAGAAATAGGATGAATTACATCTTCTATCCCTGAGTTTCAGGGTGATTATAAACTAATCCGTCAGTTATTATCCATAAAACCAATTTTCTCCCGAACATTTCATTATTAGTGCAAAAACATCTCTTTAACAGAAATTGCAATACTACAATAGCACCCTACCCAAGGGCTGTATTTGCAACCAAATGAAATGTCAGGAGTTGAAACATATTTTCGATACCTGAGGGATTTTTTTTGTATATACACGAAACCATAGTAAATGTAATTAACCCTAAAAACAATGCCCTATACATATCCAGTATCACTTACAGTTCCTGGAGGCAAGATGGCATCAAAACGATCCACCCCGAACATACCAAGGTTAGACAGAGTGAAAGTGCCTGTAAAGCAATAAAACAACCACGGTAACTAGATGTTTCATGTAAGAAAGGGGGTCTGCAGGAATATTATTCACTATAACAAGTGGAGGTGAAAATAAGTTACCGGTAGTATATTCGTTAGGTTGTAGCTGTTTTGCACGTGCCTTATCAACTAACTCCTTCCACTTTCTCGATAATGAATATATGTCAACCTAAGATAAAGACATTGGGGGAAAAAATAAATACGAGAAGGGCTACCAAAATCATAATTCTCATACAAATTTGACTAAAAAAAAGAGAGATTAGGTAGAAATAGGATCAACCTTGTCAGCATCTTGAAGTACAGGGGTAATCAAACCACCATCGATGGCCACAGCTACAGCAACATTGATGTGACTGTTATATGTAAAGCTCTTGCCATCTCTGCAACTAGAATTCACAACAGGATGTTTGGCCAAAGCAAGAGCTGTTGCTTTGGCTAACAATGCTGTCATGGTCACGCCCTTAGACTTGATCTGAAAAGTATATCAAAGATTACAACTTGCTAAACAATCTTAACAATTCTATATATGAATTTCATACTTTCTTCAATATTATAAAACTGATAAAGAGATCATGTTGTCTATTTCGTTTGTAACTTACTTAGCTGGTTATGCGCAAATTTGGTTACGCAACAGTCTATCTCATTCCTACACACACTTCCTGGCAAATAATGGAAAATTCTAATTACTTTACCTTTTGATTTGAGGGTGATAATCTGACAGAAATAACCCACTTAATTATTCTATTAATCTTGAGTTTCTTTTCTTTTTGATGCAACAACAAAAAATATTCATCTAAGCACAAGAAATTGAACAAAATCTCCACAAAACCATAATCATCAAAGAAATCAACCAATACATAATCTAGCAAACAAGATTACCTTCTTGTACAAAGCATCAAGAGCATCTGTGGTAATAGTATAACCCACTCTGAACGTTGGCACAGCTAAGCTCTCCACCATATTTCTGCTCACAGCATTCTGCATCGTCGTGAACGGGACGACAGACCCCAACTCCACACCACTCGGCTTAGTAGCAGCACTAGCTGCCACTTTAGCAGCAATACTTCCACTCTCTTTCGCAGCAGCCAAAGCAGCCTCCACATCCTTAGCCACCACTCTCCCATTTGGCCCACTCCCAACCACACCCCTCAAATCCACGCCCAAATCCTTTGCCAATTTCTTGGCATAAGGAGACGCCACTATTCTCTTCCCCCCTTCAGATGCCGGATGCACAGCCGATCCCAATGCACCCACACTCGCTTCAGCACCAACTTTTACAGCCGGTGTAGCATCAGCAACAGGGCTGGGCATTTCATCAAACACCTTGGGTGCCTCTTTAGTTTCAGCAGCTGCAGCACCACCCGAAGAAGCTATTTTCGATTGGGCAAGCGCAATTTCCTCCTCCGTCTCGGCGAGTAAAGCAATCGTCGATCCAACGGCAGCAGAAAGACCTTCCTCCACTACAATGGCGGCCAAATACCCATCATAAAACGACTCCACATCCATGTCCGCCTTATCGGACTCAACCACCACAACCGACTCACCCTTGGACAGCTTCTCGCCCTCCGATTTGACCCAGCTGACGATTTTCCCCTCCGTCATCGTCGAGCTGAGTGCCGGCATGAATATTTCACGGATCTTGGACTGAATTACATGGTCAGAACGCGGCGGCGGAGCTAAACCACCTGCGGAGCGGCGGCGGAGGGAAAGAGGAGCGGTGGGAATGAAGGACCTGTGGAGGAGGTGAGAATGAGACATGGTTAGCTTGCGAGAAAGGGAGAAATGGCAGATGAAATGGGGTTCCAACTTCCAAGAATCGAGGTTAAGAGGGAAGAAAAGAGAGTGGAATTCTCGAAAGCATCGACGAAAGGGGCGGAGCTTCCAAGAATCAAACCAACTATACCGGTATTGACAAGAATGACTGATAATGAGTATCAAGTGTGTGTGTAGTGACTGCCTCCTACTTTTTTTCTTTTCCCCTTTTTTTTTTTTTGGTAAAATTACAAATATGGTCCTTTTAATTTTTATTTTTTTTAATTTTAATCCTTTTCGAATTTGTTTTTTCAATTTTATCTGTCATTTAAAAATTGTTAGTTTTTTTTTTTTTTTTTTCATATTATGTAATCTTTTATTTATTTACTTTGGTCAGAAAAGATTCCTAGTGAAGATCATATAAAGTTCAAGAGGAGTCGCATTCCAAATCTTACAATTTATGATGTATGGTACGGATATAGCGACACGAACATAATACGATATTGTAGCGCCCGAAGCAGTGGACCACTACATCCCCCGCACCTAAACTCAAACCCACATATAAAATGGAAGTTCATACATGAGTTCAAGTGTAAGCGAACGGAGACCTACATATACACATTAGGCTAAACGGGGCTAAAACACGGACAAAGTGCGCAAAACAATAAACAAAAATGCGGAAGCAACATGCAGGATCCAAAAAGAGCTCATCACGAGTCTACATTAACATGTACATGGCCACATGGCCCAAAAATACATCAAGTAAGCATAAATTCTTCAAATATACAATTCATATTCATATACAATTCCAAAGTATCCAAAAGAGAAGAGAGAAGTATGAAATGCAGACTCGAGCTAAACACGTAAGTACGACTCGACGATGACATATTTCCCTGTCTAACTCGAGCAATCTGCAACTAAAGTGTTGAAAGAGAGGGTCAGTCTAAACTCGACTGAGTGAGGGGGCTAACGCACACCCGACACATATACGTATAGAGCATAGCATATAACAAAAGGGATGGTCATGAATCGAACTAGGGTTTTGCATACCAAATCATTTTTCGAAAGTTTATCATATAATACGTAAAAGAAAGCCTAACTAGATTCATAAACCACCAATACATAAACAGAATCAAATGTCCGACGAGTATAGACCTCCACCTATACACTTCAAATCATAACATAAAATCGAATTCGCAAATACAAATCCAACCGCACAACCATGGTATTTCGAGAGTCAAACCTTCTCCACCTACAATACAAATACATACGGGGTAGCTAAGCCACAATATGCTATCCTCGGTTATCCACTGAGGGCTCAAAGTACCACGCCTTCCCAACTTCCAAGAGTCGCGCGTAAATACTTCAAATGGGAACTATGCACAGGCCACACTCGACAGCCCTTGCCGTCCCGAGTATCCTTACCCATAATTCCTAGGGCCCAAATTACCAAATCATACCAAATTCCCATATTTCAGGGCATACCTTGCTCATACCATAACATATACGTACAACAGGATTCAAATCATAAGCTTACGTATGCTCATGTTTATACCGATTTCATAAACTTAAAGAGGATTCATAAGATCATAAACATATCTTAAACACACAAATTTAACTATATATGAGATATATAGTCACATGCGGGGTGAGAAAACATCACACATTAGGCCATAGGTCACGTAACTAAAAGAAGAATCCTAAACCTCACCTTAGCAAACGTAGGGTAGAAACCGGGGCCAAAACAAGCAATCGAACACCTAAACCTCGGGCTCGACAAAGTCCGGAAGTGGATCTGAAACAAAAGAACATAATACCTGAGACTTAGACTCAATTATGTACCAATTAGATGTCCGGCAATGCTCATGAATGCAATGTATGCATGTGAAGTGCATAAATGTACCACTTATGACATATAGGTTCATAACTCGTGCAAATCATATCAAATTGATCCATAAACTTAATACAAACAAGTTAACACATAATATAGCATGTTAATAGCAATTAGAAGTCATAATCGAAGCAAGAAAATAATGAAACAAGCGAACGAATAACCAAATGCATAGCAGTCACGCAAGAAAAGAGTGACACGGCCATGTCACCACCTTAGTGAAAGAGGGGACACGGCCGTGACCTAGTGCAAAGGTGCCACATCCCCCGCACTATAGCTCAGTCCACATATGAAACGGACAATCCATACATGAACTGAGCCATAGCGAACGGGTGACAAGAAAATAAAGACTAACTAGTTAGGCGGGACTAACCCCAAACCAAATGCCACAATGCAAAAAGGAATAAACATAAGCATGCCATTTACGAGCATTTATCAAGTAAACCCAAAACCTAACATTACATATCAATACATTATCATCTCTCAAATACATAACATTTCATAAAACAGTAGATAACAATACATATGCAACAAAGTAGGATGGACACGTGCTAGACCCGAAAAGAAAGACTTGACTCGACACCAATCCTGCCTAGCACACAACCTGCAAAAACTGAAAAGTGAGGTGTCAATCTACCACAGACTGAACGAGGGGCATAATAGATATAAACGCAGATAACATGCAAATCATAACCTCGGGTAAGGTTTTATAAACGAAGTCAATCTAAGTTCAATAACAACATAGAGCTCGCCCGAGATTACAACTATCAGATTTAACAATCAATCATTTTCAATCAATCAATCAGTGGCCCGGCGAGTGAGGGCAAATCTCCAACCTTGCTCCGACAATGTACAATCACGATACTTTTAATTAATTCATTAAGTGATCATGCAATCAATTACAGTGCACACGTAGCAGTTTCAATGACTCCTTCTTCCTCCAATGATGATGGGTTTGCAAGGCCCGATCCATCCACGGTAAACACGGTGTACGTCGGGAACATGACTCCCACGCACGGAACTCCTTTCTCCACCAAACCTCTTGGTGGATTCAGGGTTCATCCCCACGGTTGAGAGGAGTGTAAGAGTTACCCGTCAGCCCATGCTTTCCCGGTTGGCTCAAACACTAACTCTCGGGCCCACAGTGCACGGTACAATATACTCGCCCAAAACACGATCAATCAATACGGTAAAATTCAATAAATCAGTTGAAAATCAATAGAGTTAGGAAACTATAGATATATAGATACCTTTTGGCTTAAAACATCACATAGGGTTGTAATGGTTCTATATATATAGAAATTAAACCTCACCTGAACCGACAAAATAAAGAGAAAGACACGGCCTAAGAAGCCCACTCCACGTCACTGGTGTGCTGGTCTGTGCAACAAAGACAAGTGTACATAAGACACGACTCAAAATGTACCAAATATGACGAACGGTGAAAATGCAACGAGATGACGGACAAAATGCAATGTGGCATGAAAACATCTTGTTTCACTTAATTATGGATCATATAAAAGCAAATCGGGGTCAAAGAAGCCGTTGGAACGAGGTGTTAAAAATGCACTTTTATGCAGAATATTTTGTTCTGTCAGACGCACGGGAACGGCCGTTCCGGCTTCCCTTTGAAAATGGGAAGGGCCGTTCCCATGGCCCTTCAGAAACGCGCCAGCGTTTTTTAAAAGGGTAAAACGTTTTAGCTGGGAACGACCCTTCCGGCACACAGGCCAAAATGGGAACGGCCGTTCCCAGTCTCGCTGGCCTTGCTGACTCAGAATCATGGGAAGGGCCGTTCCAGTTTTAAACTGGGGCTGGGAAGGGCGGTTCCCAAAATAAGAAAGCAGCAGAAAACAGAGCAAATGCAGGGGAGGCACGAAATAACACCAAAACTCCACAAATGATCATATACCAAACTCCAAATGCATATAATTCATGAAATAATCATGCTTGCACACTTATAGTTCAATAATAGCTCAATTAAACACTTAAATCCATGCTTAATCATCAAGAATCATTCATATCAAACCCATAAATGAACTCATGCTCCAAGCTTATAAACTTCATAATATATGCACCAAATCCAAGCTATAACCATATAATCATGCTTCCAACAACTCAAACATAAATTACCAAGCTCAACACATAACCCTAGCTCTCATATATATATTCATGTATTTCCCCAACTAAGCTCATACCTTGAATGAATGAGAAGAAGGAAAAGAGATGATGTTGTGATGATGAATATGCTTTAATTTATGCAATTTCCCTTTGAATTCAAGCTTCAAATGATGAAATCCTCTTCTTTCTTCTTGTTTGGGTTTGGACGAGATGAGGAAGAGAGGGAAGGGATCATGTGTGTATATGTTTGTATGCAACCAAATGATATAGGATAGATATTATAAACTTGGCACAATTTGCAATTTAATCCCCCCAAAACATAAGTCATGCAATTAAGTTCAATCTCATGGAAAATGATCAATTAAGTCCAAGACTAATTCATGCAATTAGGTCCTCAAATTAATAAAATGACCACTTAAGGACAATTAAGTAATTAAACAATTAAGTCATAATTGGCAATTATTTCACATTAATTCACATATCGCATTTTTGAAATATTGGGGCGTTACACGGCCGTGTCTCAAGTCAGAACTGAAGGCCTTGATGACAAGGCCGTGTCATATCGTACGAAGGAAAGCTGTCACGGGCGTGCCATGCATCAGGTTCATCTTCTCCATGGAAACCTGTATATTTTCCCCTATTTTTCCACAACAACAACAACAACTACGTAGAGGAAGGATATGAATGAAATATGGCAACTAAACCAAGCAAAAAGTTCATACAAATTCAGCCCCACACGCATACACTTCAAACCGACAAGAAAGAGTTCAAAGGAGGCATGAGTTTCATCCATTTTCTTACATGAAAGCTTAGTCATATTAATGGCTTCTCAACAACAAAGCAACTACCATGAAATAAGACCAAGGATTAGCAATAAATGAGCATCAAGGATCAACATACAAGTCTTAAAATTCAAAATAGACAAGAGATGATCAAGATTCTTCAAATAACCCTAACTATTCATCATGGAAGCTATAACCAATGCATCTTAAGCTTAAAACAAGATTTAAATGGATGAAAATGATCACAAGAATGTGGAGAACAAGAATCCACTCTTATCTTTGAAGTTGGAGAAGAAATGGAGGTCTTATGAGCTTAAATGGACAGAATGGAGAGGTGTTGCTCTTGTTGCCTTCTTCCTTGGTTCTCTCTTGGCTTTGTTGCTGAAAAGATACGTATGGAAGCAGCAAGAGAGAGAGAGAGAGGGATGGTTTTGGTTGTGTCTTGGTCCAAGGGAAGGTACAAGAGTAGGTCTAATAGCTCAAATATAGGTCTTAGGGGCATAATAGGCTATATGTGGCTGAAATTTGCATAGTCGGGGGTCGAAATGGCATTGAAAAAATACAAAGCTTATTCCATTGGATCCGAATCGTCGAATCGAGTCCAATGGAAAAAACGGAACTCGAATTTGAGTTCCCGAGCTCAAGTTATGAATAAAAGACTCAAGGGTGGCCAATTTTGCAAAAAGGCCCAAAACTTTAAGAAAAAGTTCAATTGAGTCCACTAAAGTTTCAAACAAGTCCAAATCGAATTAAGATCATACAATTAAGTCTTAAAATCATATAAATCACATAATTCACGAAATTAGCATGCTCGGAAATAAAATCCCTATTTAACAAATTCACAATTCATAGGTTTCATATCATAACTTCAGTTAGGGCAAATTCTTAACAAATAATTCAAATATTTCATATAATTCATATAAGAATTGAATAATGAAATAGAATTCATATAAATGCATCAATTAAATATGAAATTAAATGTAATTACGAAAAATAAACTCACACGCGACACAAACCTGTACGTGCAAGCAGACGGGGTGTCACAGATATGAATATTAAATTTTTTTGCAATATTCCATGTGGAAAGTGTTTGTTTGACATGATATAGTAAAATGATATTTTTAGGACTATCTGTGTATCAAACTTGCAATCTTCCTACACAACATATCCCATTTTAATAAGAACGTCTGTGTACATATTGTCCTTCCATTTCATTTGGAGTTTACACTCTACGGCATGTAATCTTTTATTGTTTTAAAGTTTTTATTTTTTATTTTTTTTTATCTATAGTATGCTAATTTTGCATTCGAATCATATCAAATTATAGAATTCATCATCCGTAGTTATATAAAGAAATTTAAACTCGAAATATTTGGTTAAATATTTATATGATTGAATTAATGTGATGTTTTTCTCTTTTAAATTCTTAAAGAAAAAGAAAGAATGAAGGAGGTGCAACACAAGAAATCCCGGCGATTCACCATTTTAGTACTATTTTCCTTCAAGTAAATTTAACTATAGAGTTCTTATGGGATTTAGTGCATTAGTGTTAGTATGATCACATTCGATGCTTTCCAACATAGAAGATTCTCAACTTTTCTATACTTGTTTGATTATTTCAACAATAAATCAATTTAATGAGTTTTACCAATTAATTAAGTTGAATTATACAATAGTTCATAATCAACTATCAACCAATAAATAATTCATTTTTCTATGTATTTATTTCATGACATATAAATAAGTTATGCGCTATGATATACGAACACTTTTAAAAATATTATTTTGTCGTATGTTATCGTGTAATGTCATGTCGTGTCGTGTTAAATATCGTATTAAACACCATGTTCGACACTTTTCAAGTGGAAAATTGAGAAAAAAATTTGTGTTACCGTATCTGGATCATATCATGTCCGTGTCACTGTATCCATATTCGTATTCGTGCATCATAAGTATGTAAGAAAAACTCCTAGTAATTACTTATTGGTGTCAAAATTGAATAGTTGATTAATCGGAAGGTCTCATTGTAATTATTAAAACTGTTTTACCAAGCTAAACGCGACTTTCCCTCAGTAATATAAAGATTAAAAGCGCTTTTTTTTCCATATACCAGACGCAGATAAATCCCAAGAGACAAAGAAGAAGACAGCAGCAGAAGTTCTGAGTATGGCGGAAATGGCGGAATCAACCGTCTCCATTTCCATGGGTTCCCATATGCAATTCCGTAAAAGATCTCATTTTCATCATTCTCGTAGCTATCACATGATCTCCGCGACATATCATCTGTCATTTCTCATCTCACTGCCGAATTCGAGGGCCCAAAAGGCGAAATCTTGGAAGTTCATCAAACCCCACTTTTCAGCAGCATCCTGTGATCAATCAGCTGTTAATGATGAAGCCCTTTTGCCTCCATCGTCGAAAGGTGAAGCTTTGAGTGTAAATGGTGGTAGTAATTCGAATAGTAAGCTGCAGAGGAAGGGGAGGGTGTTTTTCTTGGATGTGAATCCATTGTGCTACGAAGGAAGCACGCCCAGCTTGCACTCCTTTGCTCATTGGATGTCCCTTTTCTTTTCGCAAGTCAGCCTAAATGACCCTGTCGTAGCTGTAAGTCTCTCTCTCTCTCTCTCTCTGTATAAATGTTGTGTCTTGGCAATCTGGTATGTATTGTATAAAAGATGGTTGCGCAGTTATTAAATAGGATTATAGCCCTTGTTGATTGGCATTGGTTAGGTTGTGGCAGTAGAGTTTCTCAATCTGATTAAGAGGAGAAGAATATTCTGAGAGAGAGAGAGAGAAATTACCTATTGCCATTTTTTATTCAAGAATGAACTGAAAATGTGATCCTTTTCCATGCATAGGTTCTTGATGGGGAAAGAGGCAATGAATACCGCAGACAGCTACTTCCATCATACAAAGCAAATAGGAGGAAGATATCGCGCCGGCGTTCTGTTGAAAAATCACATAAACTTGTTGTGGATGTTCTTCAGAACTGCAATGTACCGGTGAGTCGAGTATCACATTTATCAAATTATTGCTAATTATCTTATCAAATACTCAGCGGTAAAATCTTTCTAGGTTGTGAAGATTGATGAGCACGAGGCAGATGATGTTGTTGCAACGCTAGTGGAGCAAGTTCAGCTGAAGGGGTATCGTGCTGTAATAGCTTCTCCGGACAAAGATTTCAAGCAACTCATATCAGAAGATGTTCAGATTGTTATTCCTTTGCCTGAGTTGAATAGATGGTCATTTTACACCATAAAGCACTACATTGCTCAGTACAATTGCGACCCACAATCTGATTTGAGCTTGAGTACGAATCTTCTGATAAAAATTCTTGGCCTTCCAAACTATGGCCTATTTTGCACTTTACTGTTTACCAACCAAATGCTTTTTTTTTTTTCAACTTTACCTCCTGTGAACTCTGAATTTCCTACACATTACGCAAGTTTACAAACATCATGTTTGTTTATGGAAGAAGTATTCGACAAAGAAATCCAAGAGGTACACATATTTTGTCCCAATGCGACGAAACAAGGCTAGAAATACATGCAAAAGACATTATTTGTGAATGATAGACAAAAAAATTCCAACTGAAATATGTTTGAGACGGTAGTTCGGCTGGTTAAGTGTAAAAACAACCATAGTTTGGATATGCTCTTTTGACATGGTAACTACGGGTCGTTTTGTCTTATCAGTAGCATCTATATATATATATATATATATATATATGCATGTTCTACTGTTTGTTTGTCGTTGTGGAGATGTACTTTTGGTAGGGTGCATTTTGGGTGATGAAGTAGATGGTGTCCCAGGCATCCAGCACCTTGCTCCTGGTTTTGGCTGAAAGACTGCTTTGAAGCTCTTAAAGAAACACGGCTATCTTGAAAATTTACTTAGCGCTGCTAGTGTCAGATCTGTGGGTAGGGAATGTGTACAAGAAGCCTTAACTAAATATGTTGATTTTCTAAGGAGGAACTATCAAGTTCTTGCTTTAAAGAGGTAATCTCATTGATCTCCATCTCTCATCTTTCCACTTCGATAATTGTTTCTTTCTGGATTATTGTACAGGGATGTCGATATCCAGATTGAGGAACAGTGGCTGTCTAGGAGAGACGAGGGAAATGATTCAGTAATTTTATCCAGCTTTACGAACCTTCTGAATAAAAATCGGGATCTCAAATCGCAAAATAGATCCCATTCAAATGGTAAGAGCAAGATAATACTTTTGTATTGAATGTTGCGGCCAATTTTCCATCTTTTCAATTCATAAGAACTTGCATATTTTTTTTATATATTTTATGGGCCTGAAAGCAGTGAGATAATTGAGTATATTATGGTACAAACAATAATGCTTGAGGATATGGTACAAACAAACAGTCACAGCGAGGTGATGGACACAGTCAAATACCGTTTCTCCATCGGTAAGATCCGCCTCTCGTAAAAACTCTGTTCTTGAATACTCTTAGCCCTTTATTCTTTTGATGCATGTTTAAGTCGTTAATATGTTTCAAGAAATTTAACATGGTCAAACATTTTGAATTGAATATCGACAACATCTTTTACTTTCGATATATGTTATCGTAATGTACATATGTGTGTATGTGTTTTTAATCGCATTTGCAGTTGTGCATGCAGATATTTCGTTTCAAAACACTTCTGCAACTATTGTGACTTCCTCCAATGGAAATTTCAATGGCCGATCAACTGTGGAAAAAGTCGAGAATGTCCTTGCTAAGGGGTTCCCCATACCAGTGTCAAATAAATTCATTCCATTCCAACAATACAATTGTGCTTGGCTTCTAACAACAGGTCCATTACATGTTCTAGTAAACAATTTTGTATGGTATACCTATACTATATAACCCAGCGAACATATTCTTATAAAGTAAACCACTCCTAAGTGCAGTTTCTTCTGATGTCTTGAAAATGTAAGTACATTTACTTGTTTGTTCGTAAATATTGCTCGAGCTTATTTATTCCTCAATGCCCAGTGAGTAAAAGTTTATTAATTAACTTCACATTTCCATCCAACCATACAAAAGTAAATTTGATACTGAAAAACAATGGTAGAAGTGCAACATTAGTATTAAACATGTGTAAGTCGAATATGAAGAGCCTATAATAACAAAATTACAGAGGCACACGAAAAAATGCTTATTTTAGAATCAAGTGTTATAAATACCTTCTTTGGTACGCATAGAAACACTCTCAAACTCATGAATTCTGCTGTTTTTGCTAGCCGTTTAAGTCTTCAACTTTGTTGCTTTTGCTAGAACAACTTCTGCATCACATCCAGGTAAAAAAACTGAATTAGTAGAAGTGATCAAATTTATGAATTTCTACATAATGTTTCTTGGATTTCTTATCATCCAATGAAGATTCAACGCAGACTTCTATCCCCTCCATCTCCCATCGGAAGGACTTCTTATGCTTTTTTATTGCCTCTATATAAGCAATAGCTAAAGGGCAGTCGATTAGCCTGAGTGTATTGAATGGAGAAGTATAAGTATCAGTTGAGATCTGCTTTAAGCAGTAGCAATGCCTAATGGTTAGGCGGGTAAGCCTGTACAAGCACCCGTGGTCATCTGGATTGCCTTCCATATATTCCAAGTCAAGATCTTCAAGCAACAGAGATTCAAGTCTCGGGAAATCTTCCTCGCGTATTTCCCACTTTGGCCCTTGAAAGGCACAGCATTGCTGTTTGAGCACTTGAAGATTCGACAATCGAGCAACAGTTGTCATGTACTCCCGGGGATACCTTAACCCACTCAAACTTAGGTTTTTCAGGCTGGATGGGAAAGAAGCCTGAAAGGTGACAAACTGAGAGATTGGGTTGGGATTCACCACTTCACATGTAAGTGATTCAAGCTTATAGAGATGGTCTGCGAGATGATCGAAGCAACGCAAGAGATGATTAGCAGCAATGTTATCAGGTGCCAATTCAATTTGAATTCCCAACTTTTTAAGATTCTAGGTTTTTTCAAGAATTTCCTTGGTACAACTGTTTGCACTCATGTACGAAAGTGTTAAGAGGTTCGGCAAGAGAGCATTGTCATCATGATAGGGAAGTTTGCTTCCCATAACTTGGAGCAATGTCAATCGTCTCATATTCCAGATCTCGATTGGCAGAACCGACGGAGCTCCTGGGTACATGATGCGCAGATATTGATGGACAATCAAGTACTCGAGGTTCCAGAGTTTGGATATGGAAGAAGGGATCTTTCCACTATATGTGAGGGCCAGATACTTCAAGTGAATTAGATCTACAACTTCAATTGGGAAGTTGTAGAAACAGATTGTAAGAAGATCCAATACCTTGAGTAACCTCGAACCGAAACATATTTGTGGCAATGGATATGGATGATACGGACCAGTACAGAGGATTGAACATGTTGTTGCAACACTGGATTCCATTACGTCGTACACCTCTTGGATGCCGAACAAAACATTGTTATGGCTGCACAGGCTTCTCTGCTCCTTTATATCTTCTGTGGAACTTTCAACATTACTATTTATGACGTGAAAAAACTTTTCTTTCCTGGCTTCGACTTTACACAGATGCCAGTACACAGCATGAACACCACAAGTTTTGATTCTACCATGCTTTAAGCTCTTTTGATGGACCATTATAATATCGCTTTCGGAAGCAAGACACTCCAAACAATCCCTCGCATATTTTTCGGGGTTAACCACATCCATCCTTTGGAATCTCTCAGCAAACCACATGTTGATGAGCCTCGAGACGGGGATCTCGCATTTAGGAGGGAAAACTCCCATATACAGAAAACATGCTTTCAGATACTGTGGTAAGTAGTTGTAGCTCAAGATTAGTACCTTCATCATGTCACCACTTACAGAGTTGAAAATGGAAATTCCTTTATCCGCAATCTCGTTCCAATACTCCGGTGTATGGCTCTCGGCTTTGGATAGGAGATCGGCAACTGCAATGATTGCAGGAGGAAGACCTTTACAGATCTATACAATTCTTTCTGCAGCTTTCTCAAGTTGAGGATCAGGAAACAACTGATTTTTACCAAACACCTTTTCCCTGAGAAGAAACACACTTTCTTCTTTGTTGAGGAAGCGCATATAGTAACTACGACAGTCAATAGCCATAGTAAGTACATTTACTTTTCGTTGCCTGGTCGTCACAAAGAATCGACTTCCTTTCTCGTTATCGCGAAAATAAGATTTCATCTCTAACTGATCCCAGCCCTCCAAGCCCAATCTGTCATCCACCATAATCAGGTATCTCTTGTTACCATAAGAACTTCGATGCAATTGTCTTTTGGTCATACTCGTAGCTTCGCGAATGTCGGGATTCAGTTGAGATAGAACAGCTTGCAAGATTTCCTCCCTTCGATATTTTTGGCCTACAGTAACAAAAGCACGGCGTGGGAAGCCCTAGAAAGCCGGTTGTATATCCGCTTTGTACTTTTCCTTACTGTAATCACAGACAATCTTTGAATGAAATAACGAATTGAGGCAACACTTCTTTATATGCTCTTGTTTGGTATGCGTTTACTTTATCTGTGCATGTATGAGAACTCCCCTAATCCTGATGACTTTAGGACTTTACCATTTAGGTGAAATGGTTCATGAAACGAGCCCTATATCACATAAGTCATGATTAGTAAAATACTCCAAGCCGATGAGTCCTACAGACAGTGGGAGTGTCAACCTGACTCCTCTAAGGCTTGCTTGTGGGATCACGCCCTTAAGAAGGACCACCTTGTTTCATGGAGGTGCAAAGTGTATAGTTGATATGTGCGTGATACATGAGGGTGCTTACTTTAATAAGTAAGTTCACTGAGGTGCCCCGTGTGAGAACATTCCTAAATGGGAAATGAAGTTTCTATTTCAGGAAATGGAAACTTCCAGATTAGGAAATATCTCACGAGTCATTGATGTGATTAATTGATCCTTAGACTTGAGGTTCCTTGTCAGTTTATGAGTTAACTCTGTAGTCTTAGGTATAAGCTTTAAAGAGTATCGCCTTAGACAACTGATTCAAGGCTTATGCTGGGGCTGCACAAGTGATTCATGAAAGTGAATGAGAATCAAGAAAGGACCTACACTTGAATTTGCAAGGTGATCTCTTATTGTGTAAGTCATTCATATGCCATATGGAGTCCTTGGCCAAGGCAGTAGATCAAGACATCAAGAAAAGAGTTTCTTGGATTGAGATCAAATGGATATGAAATGCACTTAGCTTTAAGACCGGATTATTAGGGTTCTGATTATTCCCTTGCCCTAGATCTTGGTTGAGAGATAGTAAGTAGGAGGATTGTATCTCACATGAATCAATGACTTAAAGGTTCTGTCGAATCCGAACATTCCAATTCAGCTAGGGGTTAAACACCTGTTGCTAGACTATGGTCGTTTAATCTGTGGACTGATTAATTAATTAGTGAATTAATTAATTGGGGTCACTGCTAATTGAATTGAGAACCTAGAGGGTCACACACAACAATTTGGTTACATGAGTTGAGCCTTTAAAATGATTAAACGAGTTAATCGGGCCTAGAGGGTTCCACACGTGTGAAATCACACGTGTGGGTCACGTGACTGGACAAGTGTCATTATGACACGTGTGCCACGCGTGACTATTTAATTGGATATTAAATAATTAAGTTGTTAATTATTTAATAGACTTTGGTTTAATTTTGAATTAAAAAGAAAGTCTTATTTTGGAGAAAAATAATCTAGTTAATTAATTATGAATTAATTAATTAGATAAAATAAGTTATTTATTTAAAATAAATAAAGTATAAAATTATCCAAAAATAGTTTGGATATTTTTAGCTCTCTTGAAAGTTGACTTGAATTAGAATTCAAAGTCAAAGTTGGAAAATACTTGATGATCAAGTAATAGGAGAGAGAGGGACCAAATCCTTGCCCAACAAGGACTAGGTTCGGCGTCCCTCTCCCTTACCTATATATAGGGGAGCTCAAGCTCCCCTTTAGAGGGAATTGGCAATTCTTTTGGTTCATGTGTTGAACACCATCCTTTCTCCAAGATAAACGAAACCCTAGGTTAAGCCTAAACACTGACTAGAGAACTAGCATCCTTACTAGTTAGATTGTGATCAAGTTGGTGGACTATCTCTAGAGAGCTTCAAGTTAGAAGTTTGAAGATTCGAGCTTTACCAAGGAGAGGGGATCAAGCCGAGAGAAGAGCGTTCTTGGGTGGCTTGAAACGCTTCAAGAAAGAATAAAAGAAAAGTAAGTTTCTTAACTCTATGAATTTGGATACACGATTGCGAGTCCATGATCCTTTTGTTGGAAAATTTTTTTAAATTCCGTTGCTTTCTGATTCGTGTTTTCCAACAAGTGGTATCAGAGCCACCTCGTTAATCGTGTTTCTGATTCGTCTCAATTATTCTGAATTTGGTAGAAATTCTTAGGCTTAGATGCGAATTAGGTATTCATGAGTTCTTTTAGAAAGCCTGAAATACGAAACTGTAATTTTTCTTGAATTTCTAAAACTGTTTTCTCAAATTGTGTTTTTGAAAATTGTTTTAGTTAAAATTTATCTAAATCGAATTTTAACTGAAACGGGGTTTTGGAGAAACCTAAAAATACGAAACGAACACGAAATAGGACGAGCCTAGGCATGCTAGCAAGTCGCACGCCCAGCCCGTCGCCACCGCCCAGCCCTCCCGCAACCGCGCGGGACAGCCGCCTGCACCGTCCCGCAACAGAGCGGGACGTCCTGGCCGAGACCGCCCGCCATTGGGCGGGCAATGCTGCGCACGTCAAGCGCACGAGCCGCGCGCCCAGCGTGCGCACGCGGGCGGCAATTGCCACACGCTGTACGCACAGCTGGCGCGCGCGCGCGCGCCTGATGCCAAGCGGCGGTGCCCTCCCTTAGGCGGGTGGTTTCGGGCCAATCTTCGTGTTTCGTGTTTCGCGTTTTCGGTCCTTGAAAATCTCGATTTAGTTTTATTTTAATTTTATCTTTTAAAATCAGTTTTGCTAAAATAAAATTATTTTAAAAATTTTGATTAAACTGGGATTTTTGAGAAATTAAAGCAATTTGGATTTTGGGAAAATTATGAACTTTATTTTCTGAAAATAATGAAAGAATAAAATTATTAATTTTGGAAATTAATTGGAATTTTATTGGTTTATTGTTTTTTGGGTTTTATTGAAAAGGCTCTTGAACAAGAATTGCATCTAAGTCGTGTTTTGAGTCATTAGGACTTGAAACGAGAATTTTAATTTATTGGTTAAATTTAAATTCTCGCAAAAGCATGTTAGGTGATCATGGGTTTAGACTTATGTATGGTTTTAATTTATGCACATGGATGGTTTAAATTGGGGTTGGAGCCCTATAGTTGCGTTTTTCAATTGAGGTTGGAGCCTCATTTATGTGCGTACTGTTATGTGATTTATTATGTGGCTTTCCATATTACTGTTTTTTAGGCCGGGGTATGCCCCGTGTAATTGTCTAAGGCCAATATGAAGATTGAGCCTTATTACTTTATGTCTTTTTCTTTTTATTGTAATTTAAGAGTAGAGATAGGTGGTGAGGTTTTATTTTCATTTTGGAGACAATGCACCCATGGAGTAAGATGGACCACATTCAAGTAACAAGGAGGCCATAAGTGAAGACCCCTCAAAATGTTAGGGAGGGGAATCTCAATTGTAAAATGTAATAGAGATAGGGCTCGTATTTTGTTACCGCTTTCCCTTATGTGATTTAAACTGTTTATGTGGCATGTATGTTAGAACTTGTGATTGTGGAGTGGCTCCCACATATCACGCATAAGATAGGTAGAATCCATGATCATTACATGTTAGTATCATGCTAGGACATGTTATCTGTTTATGTGCTTGTTTGAAATGCATTTAAGATGTACTTGCATTAATAAAGACTAATAAAATTGGATAACATATATGTTGGAGAGGTCTAACCGGACAACTCTCCGGTTGATTCGAAAATTCCCATTAAATATTAAGCTATTTTCGAACAAATAGGTGTTTAATTCGAGGTGCAAATTTTCAATTAAATTCCTAGCATTCCATCAATAGGTTTTAAGTTTAGTAAGTGAAACTAGTTATTCTCCGCGAGTCGTGGGATAGCTAGTGGAGCTTATTAGTTCTTAGTTACCTAATTGATCATTTTAAATGATCAATATTTCATGGTCAATTTTAGCAAGGGCGATGTCCACGAGTCGTGGGTCGTTCGAACTAAGTTTTGATCGTGATCTTATGATTGATGGGTCTAGCTTCACGCCTAAGTAAATATGGATGTCGCACGAGTCGTGGGTCCATATTGAAAGATAGGTGATGCAAAAATAATTACTAAGAGTTCTAAAGGTGTTAGAATTGGTAAGTTGTACCTACCTAGGGTTCTTACTTAGAATGTCCACGAGTCGTGGGTTCGAGGTAAAATGCCTAGGATCTTAGTACCCATTGGGAAACGTGTTCCTCTTAGATCTTTGGGAATTATAGATCTTTGAAAAACAGTGGGAGCTACATTAGATTAAAGACCTTATCTTTTGTATTTCGTTATAATTCAGCATGCTCACTAGTTCTCTGTTTTACCATTTAGGTCGTAGATTCTGTGATTCTCTACGTGTTTTGAAATGGCAACCAAAAACCCTCTTGTATCGATCCTCGAGTCAAACAAGTTGATTGGTCCCAACTATTCTGATTGGCTGAGGAATCTGAAAATCATTTTAGATTCTGAGAAGAGAACTTATGTTCTCTTCGAAGGGGAGCCTAGTCCCGAAGGGGAGTCTCCCACTCGGGCCGAGCGGGACGCGATTCAGAAGTGGAAGGATGATAATCTCCAAGCCCGTTGCCTTATGTTGGCTAACATGTCTCCGGACTTGCAAAGGCAACATGAGGCCATGAAATTCGCTTGGGAGATTTACGACCACTTAGAGCAACTTTACCGTCCTCATGAACGTGTTACAAGGTATAACACTTCAAAGGAATTGTTCCACTTGAAAATGAGGGAAGGTTCAAGTGTCCATGAATATGGACTCAAGTTTCTTGCCCTTACTGAGAAACTTGCCTCCATGGATATGCCATTGAAAGATGAGCTTTTAGTGGATTTGTTGCTAGCTTCGCTCCCACCATCATTCAACCCATTTGTCCTTAACTTCAACATGAATCATGCCGGTGCTACTGTAGCTGAGCTGATTAGTCAGCTTGTGACTGCTGAAAGCACGATCAAGAAGAACAATAAGGTTTTGATAGTGAATGCTCCGTCTTCCTCTTCTGGGCCTTCTAAAGGTAAGGGCAAGAAAGCCCAAAAGAAGAAGAAGAAACCCCTTAGGCCCACTGGTGGCGTTTCGAAAGGAAAGGCCCAAAAGAAGAAGCGTGATCAGAAGGAGGATGTTTGCTTCCATTATGGCAAAGCGGGATATTGGAGGAGAAACTGCCCAGAGTACAAGGCTACTCTAAAGAAAGGTATCTTTCTTGTTGAAATAAATCTTTCTATTAATTCTAGTTCTTGGGTACTTGATACCGGTTGTGGAACTCATATCTGTAATGATGTACAGATGCTAAGTGAAGTCCAACAACTCAAAGAAGGAGAATGTGTCTTGAAGATCGGCATGACTCAAATGTTGAAGCTCGAGCTTTAGGCACAATTAGATTAGATTTAGGTAGTTTTGAGTTAGTCTTAAATAAAGTCCTTTATGTACCGAGCATTATTCGTAATATAATTTCAATTCCAATATTAGATTGTGAAGGTTATGAAACTTATATTAAGAATGGTAAATACTTTATCAAACGGAACAACTCTTCTGTTCACATTGGTACTCTAAGTAATGGACTTTATCTAACTCAGAATATCAATATCATGAATATACAACGAGAAACGAAGCGTAAGAGAGATGACAAAGTTTCAGCTCCCTTATGGCACGCTAGATTAGAACACATTTCCAAGAACAGAATTAGCAAGATAAACACTTTAGGATCATTCTCTGAAAATGATCTTAAGGAATTAACTTCTTGCGAAACCTGTCTCAAAGGAAAGATGTCCAAAGTTCCTTTTAAAGGAACTGTGGAACGTGCCACTAAGGTTTTGGATTTGATCCATACTGATGTTTGTGGACCGCTTAGTGTAAGCACAAGAAACAATCATCAGTATTTCATAACCTTTACTGATGACTTCAGTCGGTATGGTTATGTATACTTGATGAAGTATAAATCTGAAGCTTTTGAGAAATTCTTAGAATTTCAAAAGGAGGTTGAGAACCAAACTGGTCATAAGATCAAAGCACTTCGATCTGATCGAGGAGGCGAGTATCTTAGTGAAGAATTCCTTAATCATCTCAAAGATAATGGGATTATCTCTCAGTGGACTCCTCCGGGAACTCCTCAGCTTAATGGAGTTTCTGAGAGAAGGAATCGAACCTTACTTGATATGGTTCGTTCCATGATGAGTTTCACTGACTTACCACCTTCTTTCTGGGGTTATGCCCTAGAAAGTGCAGCAAAGATTTTGAATCTAGTTCCCTCTAAGTCAGTCCCTAAAACGCCCTATGAAATGTGGCATGGTAAAATCCCTAGCTATTCTTACTTAAGAATTTGGGGTTGTCCTGCTTACGTGAAGAGGACAGAGGGAGATAAGTTAGAATCTCGTTCTAACTTATGCTACTTTGTAGGTTATCCTAAGGAATCCATAGGATACTACTTCTATGATCAATCTGAGCAAAAGGTGTTTGTTTCCAGAAATGTCATTTTTCTTGAGGAACCGTTCCTTAAAGAAAAGAAAGGCAAGATCATAGAATTAGAAGAAGTACAAAGTGATCCCACACCACCCACTGAAGAAACGTCCCCTTCTGATCAACTACAACCAACGACGAATTTCGATACACATGAAAATCCTCCTCTAAGGCGTTCTGAACGCACTCCTAGACAGCCGGAGAGATGGTATGGATTCTTCTATGAAATCTCTCAAAAGGATAATGATCCTTTAACATATGAGGAGGCACTTTCAGATTCTGACTCAGAACAGTGGATAGAAGCCATGAAATCCGAAATGGACTCCATGAACTCCAACCAAGTTTGGACCTTGGTAGATTTGCCTGATGGGGTCATAGGTTGCAAATGGATCTTTAAGAGAAAGCTTGGAGTTGATGGAAGCATGACTTTGATGAAACTTTTTCGCCAGTTGCAATGCAAAAGTCTATTCGGATCATGCTTGCCATTGCTGCATATTATGACTATGAGATATGACAAATGGATGTGAAAACTGCCTTTCTCAATGGTGACATTGACAAAGACATTTATATGGAGCAACCCATAGGTTTCACATTCAGTGGGAGTGAGCAAAAGGTTTGCAAACTCCAAAGATCAATCTATGGATTAAAACAGGCTTCTAGGAATTGGAATATTTGATTTGATGAATCAGTCAAAGCGTTTGGCTTCATTCAAATTTCAAATGAGTCCTGTGTGTATAGAAAGGAATTGGAGACCTCAGTGTAATTCTTAGTACTTTATGTTGATGACATCCTTCTTATTGGGAATTCGAAGGATGACATGAAAGTAACTAAGTTATGGTTATCGAACCAATTCGAGATGAAAGATCTTGGTGATGCGTCATATATCTTTGGAATTAAAATCTATAGAGATAGATCTAGAAGGTTAATAGGACTATCACGGTCGATGTACATTGACAAAGTATTGAAGAGATTCAATATGGAGTCAGCAAAGGTTAAGAACCTTCCTATGAGTGTAGGAACATGTCTTTCAAGAAGATGTGTCCTAAGACTAACCTTGAGAAGGAAAGAATGACTCATACACCTTATGCATCAGCAATAGGTAGCATAATGTATGCAATGTTATGTACTCGACCGGATGTGGGTTATGCACTTAGTGTAACAAGTCGTTTCCAATCTGACCCTGGAGATGGTCACGGGGCTGCCGTGAAGAATATTCTTAAGTACTTGAAAAGTACTAAAGATTTATTCTTAGTTTACGGAGGTCAGAAAAATCTTACTGTCGAAGGATACTGCGATGCAAGCTTTGCATCTGACTTAGATGATTTTAAGTCAATGTCAGGATACATTTTCTGCCTAAACGGCGGAGCAGTGAGTTGGAAGAGTTCCAAGCAAACAACCATTGTAGATTCGACCACTGAGGCCGAATACTTAGCTGTAAATGATGCAGCTAAGGAAGGTGTTTGGATTAGAAACTTCATTCAAGAATTGAATGTTGTTCCTAGCATGAAAGACCCCATTTCTGTGTTTTGTGACAACACTGGGGCGGTTGCTCAAGCAAGAGAACCAAGATCTCACCAACGGACCAAGCACATTATGAGGAAGTATCACCTAATCCGTGATATTATCAAAAGAGGAGATGTGCAAATTGAGAGGGTCACATCAGCAGAGAACGTGGCAGATCCACTTACTAAACCCCTTAGTCGAGAAGCTTTCCAAGGTCATCTTCAGAAGATGGGACTTAGAGTAGCTTTAGAATGGCTTTGACGGGCAAGTGGGAGATTGTTAGGAATAGTGCCCTAGAAAGCCGGTTGTATATCCGCTTTGTACTTTTCCTTATTGTAATCACAGACAATCTTTGAATGAAATAACGAATTGAGGCAACACTTCTTTATATGCTCTTGTTTGGTATGCGTTTACTTTATCTGTGCATGTATGAGAACTCCCTTAATCCTGATGACTTTAGGACTCTACCATTTAGGTGAAATGGTTCATGAAATGAGCCATATATCACATAAGTTATGATTAGTAAAATACTCCAAGCCGATGAGTCCTACAGACAGTGGGAGTGTCAACCTGACTCCTCTAAGGCTTGCTTGTGGGATCACGCCCTTAAGAAGGACCACCTTGTTTCATGGAGGTGCAAAGTGTATAGTTGATACGTGCATGATACATGAGGGTGCTTACTTTAATAAGTAAGTTCACTGAGGTGCCCCGTGTGAGAACATTCCTAAATGGGAAATGAAGTTTCTATTTCAGGAAATGGAAACTTCCAGATTAGGAAATATCTCACGAGTCATTGATGTGATTAATTGATCCTTAGACTTGAGGTTCCTTGTCACTTTATGAGTTAACTCTGTAGTCTTAGGTATAAGCTTTAAAGGGTGTCGCCTTAGACAACTGATTCAAGGCTTATGCTGGGGCTGCACAAGTGATTCATGAAAGTGAATGAGAATCAAGAAAGGACCTACACTTGAATTTGCAAGGTGATCTCTTATTGTGTAAGTCATTCATATGCCATATGGAGTCCTTGGCCAAGGCAGTAGATCAAGACATCAAGAAAAGAGTTTCTTGGATTGAGATCAAATGGATATGAAATGCACTTAGCTTTAAGACCGGATTATTAGGGTTCTGATTATTCCCTTGCCCTAGATCTTGGTTGAGAGATAGTAAGTAGGAGGATTGTATCTCACATGAATCAATGACTTAAAGGTTCTGTCGAATCCGAACATTCCAATTCAGCTAGGGGTTAAACACCTGTTGCTAGACTATGGTCGTTTAATCTGTGGACTGATTAATTAATTAGTGAATTAATTAATTGGGGTCACTGCTAATTGAATTGAGAACCTAGAGGGTCACACACAACAATTTGGTTACATGAGTTGAGCCTTTAAAATGATTAAACGAGTTAATCGGGCCTAGAGGGTTCCACACGTGTGAAATCACACGTGTGGGTCACGTGACTGGACAAGTGTCATTATGACACGTGTGCCACGCGTGACTATTTAATTGGATATTAAATAATTAAGTTGTTAATTATTTAATAGACTTTGGTTTAATTTTGAATTAAAAAGAAAGTTTTATTTTGGAGAAAAATAATCTAGTTAATTAATTATGAATTAATTAATTAGATAAAATAAGTTATTTATTTAAAATAAATAAAGTATAAAATTATCCAAAAATAGTTTGGATATTTTTAGCTCTCTTGAAAGTTGACTTGAATTAGAATTCAAAGTCAAAGTTGGAAAATACTTGATGATCAAGTAATAGGAGAGAGAGGGACCAAATCCTTGCCCAACAAGGACTAGGTTCGGCGTCCCTCTCCCTTACCTATATATAGGGGAGCTCAAGCTCCCCTTTAGAGGGAATTGGCAATTCTTTTGGTTCATGTGTTGAACACCATCCTTTCTCCAAGATAAACGAAACCCTAGGTTAAGCCTAAACACTAACTAGAGAACAAAAAACGAAGCGTATGCGGAAGCAATCATACAACAGACTTAAATTAAAAGCAGCAGTTGACGGGTTCAACTAGTATAGATCCCTAATCCCGAATATAACATAAATCAAAATACAAACGGGTTCATCTAAATCCACGAAGCTGTCCTAACCTGTCCCGAAATTCATACATTCAAATCAATACAAACCTGCATAAAATATATCATAAACGTATACATAACTTCTTACACAATAACGAGCTAAGCACTTAACGAAACAAACAGACAGACACGGACTCGACAGACCCGACTCAAACCCGCCTAGCTCGAACTCCACAACCTGAACCTGCAACTAAAACGAAAGGGGAGAGGGGTCAGTCACACAGACTGAGTGAGGGGCTACCCACACACGCTATATGTATAAGAGCAAAGCACATAACAATCACATAGTGCCTGAACTTAGGGATAGTTTTTGCATACCAAAGTTTAACCCGTGATACATATATATAGGGATTCTAAAAGAAACAAAGCAAACCAAAGCTTAAAGGATTTCATATAAAACCGGATCATTAATTCATAGCAAATCGTATCGAATCAAATCATATCTTAGCTTACATATTCAAAAGGTTCATATTTTATTTTAATTTAAGAGTCTATCCCCGTTTCACGAACTTTACTAAAGCATACATACATAACTCGGCGGGTACGAGCACATAATCCCATCCTGGGCTCCTCAAACTAAACATACATAACAATCAAAACATAACATAGCAAACGTATCATACATACCTCCTTCTCCGGTGATGGAAGGGTTGCGCGACCCAAACCATCCAAATCATATGAGGGGAGCGCGAACACTCAAACCCTCAGGTTCCCATCCCCCTACCAAACCTCCTGGAGGGTTCAGGGTTATTCCTATCAAACTGTGGAGATGTGCACGGGGTCATAAACCGGCGGCCCCATGGCCGACCCGAGTCCCCCTTACCCACAACTCCGGGGCCCAAACATACCAAACAAATCAACAGAAGCATACCTAACATAACCCGCTACATAACAAAATTAACATAACATACCTTACTTTGCAACAACTATGCTATTCATACCTCTCCGTGTCAAATCCATAAGATATCCATAGCTCGTAGCTCCCGGCTCATAAGAGGCACACGGTTTGAAGCATAGTTAACGTTACAACTTAAACAAACCATAACAAACCAAAACAAGCGTACCTAGGCTCGTACATAGCTTATCGTACTTGGAAAGTCTTAGCAAATTCATAAACTTACATATTTTACACGTATTTACTTATACTTATGGTTATAGTTCGCATGCATAGAAAACGAACACATTTCATAGGGTTTAACTATACCTAACCTCACCTTATACCAAAGGAAGCCAAGAACAACACAAGTGATCCACCCCGGAATCAAAACGGCTCACGAAACACCACCCCGGGTGCACCTGGACAAACTGAAGACAAAAAGCAGGACTTAGACCCAAAGAAGAACCACATAGACGCACGGCGTATGCATAGGCACATAAGAGATTCAACTACCTAAACAAAATTCATATTCAAACTTATTTCATATAAGGAAATGCATTTCATAACTTATCATATGCTTAAAACACATTAAAGCATGTTCAAGTGCGCTATCAATGCATACAAAGGTAAACGAAAGGCAAATGGTGGCACTTATTCATGTATGATCTCGAAGCACATTACTAAAGCGACATAAAATACATATAAGAACAAATACATACACATAACATAATATAAAACAAGTTAGGAATGGGTTCGGAGGTCAAAAGGCGTAAGAAAAGCTGAAGAAAAGCATAAGAAACGGTTCCGAGCAAAACGGGCAAAAGTTGGAAATTTTCCAAAACGGACAAGCTGTAGGAAAACGATCATAACTCGAGTTTGAGAAATGGGAATTAAGTTTTGTTTCTTGGGAATGAAACTAGACACATAGATGTTTCAAATGGTAGGTGGCTCGAATTGTGGTTCAAAGCGAGGCGAAAATGGCGTAGGTTCGAAGTTGGGCGAATTCTGAATTTCGACGAAGTGGCGACACAAATTTCAAACGATTAAATATCACAAATGACAAAATATAATAAGTTGATTCCAATTGGAGGATGTTCTACACTTCAAGAGGTTTCCGTAGGTTCAAAAATTAGGCCAATCGGAGTTCAAACGAGGTCAGCACGGCCGTGTCAATATTGGCCTGAAAACTGACACGGCCGTGTCGGGTTAAAAAAATTCAAACTCGAGAGCCTAACACGGCCGTGTTGGAAATGAACTAGGGTTCGACACGGCCGTGTTTGGTCGTCTTCTCCGAAAAAGAGCAGCAAAGAAGCAGGGGTTCGACGGGAAAAGGTCCAAAACCGCCCCAAACCTCATTCCAACCAATTAATACACCAAAATGCATCAAATTACACATATATAGCATATTAGCATCAATTTAAATCGTAAATAAACACGTTGGGAGCAAGTTATCGCATTTAGGCACTATTCATCAATCCGCCATAACCAAGGAATCGAGCAACAACGAAGGAATTCAATCGGAAGGAATGAAGTATGTAATGAAAGGATCACATTGCTTACCTTGGAACTTCGATCGGATGATCGGACGAAGCAAGCTCGAGCCAAAGCTTGGAATGGCCAAAGGGGCTTCCTTATCTTTTCTTCTCCCTTGCTTTGATCGATCAAATGGAGAGAGAGGATAATATCAGCCTTTAAGGGTTGATACCGTTCGGGTAGACGGGTAGGGTCAAACGGTATCCGGTCCACTCGGATCGGATTTTAAAACGGTAGAGTTATCAAATGGCTTTAGAAAATAAAAGGTTAATTCATTGAATCCGAATCATCGAAACGAACTCAATGACAAGGTTAGAATTCGAATTCGAATCCCGAGCTCAAAGTAGCCACGAAGGCTAAAACACCCTAAATAAAATTAGGTCCCTAATTGCCTCCTTACTAGTTAGATTGTGATCAAGTTGGTGGACTATCTCTAGAGAGCTTCAAGTTAGAAGTTTGAAGATTCGAGCTTTACCAAGGAGAGGGGATCAAGCCGCGAGAAGAGCGTTCTTGGGTGGCTTGAAACGCTTCAAGAAAGAATAAAAGAAAAGTAAGTTTCTTAACTCTACGAATTTGGATACACGATTGCGAGTCCAAGATCCTTTTGTTGGAAAATTTTTTTAAATTCCGCTGCTTTCTGATTCGTGTTTTCCAACAGAGAAATGATTGCGAACTGATGGATCTTCATAAATTCTCCTAGCAAGGGTTGTCTTGCCAATGCCTGCCATACCAGCTATCACGTAAGATTTGCGGGATTTTTCATGGTTCATTAGCAAATCTTTGAGTGCATTGAACTCGCGAGATAAACCAACCATATCACTCGTGGACTTGTTTCCACCAAATCGAACATCATCATCATCATCGTAATCATCTTCAAGGAATGGTTTGCTTGAAACCAGCTCCTGTCTGATGTGATTGCACTCTTCCTTCGTCTGCTTCACCGTGTCTCTCAAGGAAACACACTCTTGCTTCCTTGCCCGATTGTGTAACCCGAATCTGTTTCAACAAAAGGGTATCGAGCAAATCTTCCAATCTGGTAGACTCCTCTCGGATCTCGTCATTGACAACATCGATCGTGTTCCTGCTTCGACGGATGCTGCTGTCCCTGATGCTGCGCTGCAATCTGCTGAGGATTTTTTTCAAGGAGTGTGCAGATTGTAAGAGGTTTCTACAGCGGGAAGAGATTGAAGCCGGAGGAGAATAACAGAGAAGGCGATTGAGTGCGTTGACGAGAGAAATCACGGCAGCATAAGCCATGAATATGATCTATGGAAGATTGGAAGAGATCTTCACTAAAACTATTGCTTGTTTTCTGGATTGCTGAATGGTATATACTATATAATATATATTTTTCAAGAAAGTTCACTCTAATGGAATATAATTAATTAGCTACCATTTGGAATATTTTAATGAAGAAGAGTATGAATAAATACGTTATACTTTTTGCAAAATTATAATATTTCCAAGTACGGGTCATTTAAAAAGACTGGACTACCAATTTATACGACTTCTGGGAAGAAAGGAAAAAGGGAAAAAAATTGACTTTAGTTATAGTCTCCGTCTCTCATGTTTTATTTTTCGAAAAGCCTAATAACGTTTAACTTTTTTTTTTTTATTTAAACACACGGGAATCCAAGCGAGATTCTAACTCGAGACCTTGTCCTAGAGAATTCTGACCAACCCCTGTTGTTTAGTCACATTTATACTTGACGGCATGCATGTCTGATACGAGTTAATCAGTCATAGTAAATATAAATATTTTTAAAAATATTATTTATTATATTATCGTGATGCCTTAAAATTTCTAAAAATATTATTTCATTGTATTATTCAGTGTTGTGTTGGATAAATAAATTTAGGAAAAAAAATATATGTGATGGGTTCAGAATGTGAGGGTCCGAATCCAATCACTTTACGATTTGTAGTTGTGGAGGAAACCGCCGGAGATTCGCCGAAAATGAGAAAGGGGGTTCTACCTGTTGGGACAAGCACAATAAAAGTCAGAAGGCCAAGCTGGGGGAACTGGGGGTGATACCCAGTTTGGCTCTCCGACGCTCAAGTCAGTTCAAGGTATGAAGGAGAAACGTAGGTTCAATCACAGTTTCAGTGATGAAGATTGCTTACCAGTGTAGAAGATGACTTTAGCTATTTATAGTTGAGGGTCAAGGGCCCTTTGGTCATTTGCCTCAAGTGGTCCTGGCCGGATGTTGCCCTAACACGTGGCGCCATGAGAGAGAAACCTAGGAGGAATCTTCTGCAAAAGCGGCCAAAAGTTGGTGCTGGCAACAGTGGCAGGTGCACGGGCATGTACGATGTGTCAGAGAGCCATTTGGGTGGTTGGTAACGAGGGCTTAAGAGCACGCTCGTGACAACCTGGAGTACTGGAAGCCAAGATATCCGCTGGGGGGAATGAAGGCTCCAGTTCAAGTAACGAGCCAGAAGGGGAGGCCACTCTGAGGGAGTGTGACGCTCGAAGAGGGCTCCCTTGGCACGTGGGCGTGCCAGTCATACAGTATGGGAGGCGCTCGTGAGAGTGAGAGCACTCGTTGTGCTTAACTCTTGCAGAAGGACTGCGCTCGTTGGGCTTAACGCTCGTGCACTGAGGGGTGTAACCTTGGGGAGACAGACGTCATCATCTCGGTGATGCCACGTGTCCTAGCGTGGGACGATCGTATTTTGACCCCATCATTTTGCCCCCCAATTCTGTAGTCCTTAGTGATAAGGACTGTAGAATTTTGACGCGTTCTATCTCTTGCACGTAGCGCTCGCATAAGGCTTGGCGTGTTGAGCAATTTTTCTTCTGGTTGCGCCATTAATGCGATCTTTTCAACTGACCGCTCGTAACGCTTTTGCCTTAAATGTTGTACTATTCTTGAGTATCCGAAACGTCAGAGTATTAAATGCGGGCGCGCGTGGGGCACGTGAGCATTGGGAAGCATGTGACGGTTCCATAAAGTGGGCGGTTTCCTAGGCGGGAAATGATTACCATTTTGAATTCATTGCCGAAAAAGGTACCAACTCCCATCCCTATAAGTATGGGATTCTGAAATCTTGCTACTCTTTACACATTCTGAACTTCCAAGCATCCTTTGCAAAAAGAATTCTCTCGCACACCAGTTCTTAGAGCATCTTCAACCTCTCTCCCAGATTTTCTCAGAAACTTTCAAGGTAAACTTCCAGCGTAATTTTCTAACTCTGCTAACTTTAGATTCGGACTTTAGGACTTTGTAATCCCTTAGGTTTTACTCCTTTAGGGAATCCTAATTTCTTTCCAGAAAACTCCCATTCTCTAACCCAGATTAAATCTCTCCCAAATCTCAGCCTCTGCCATGGCTGACCAACATGTTGAGGAATTCGCCCGTGAAATCCATGAAATGGCCACTGAGAGTTCCTCTTCTCCCGATTCCCCCAGAGACGAGGAGTTGGGGGCGGCAGTGATGGCCATGGAGGATAGGAATCCAGGTGGAGTGGATCCTCTCTTTGAGGAGATGAATCTAGTAATGGAGGCAGAAAGGCAAGGGGTTACTCTCCCCATAACTCAGAGTGCCACTCACCCTCACCGCCATACTGTGACGGTGGCCGTCGCGACCCCGCTTCCAGTGGCTGAAGTCATAACAGGGCCTTCAGAAAGAGCCCGTAATAAAGGAAAGAGCAAGAAATCCAAGAAATCCAAAGGGCCTAACGAGGGTGAAGGATCAGGCTACCAGGCCACCGAGCGCACTCCTGAGGAGACTCCCAGCACAGTTACTTTGGGAGAAGTGAAAACGATGTTGGCTCCTATCTACTGGGACGAGCGCTATACATGGAGAATTCCAGAAAGCCATGAGCGGGCCAACAATCCGCCTCCAGGCGAAATGGCTGTCTACGTGGCCACAGTGAGTTCAGGAGGCTTGAGGTTCCCTGTCTCGATCTCGATGGCTCACTTGTTGAATGATCTGGGCCTCTGTCCATCACAAATCATGCCCAACGGCTTGGCCCTCTTAACCTGCTTTGTGATTCTGATAAGGAGCATGGGTTACGAGCCCTTCTTGCGGAACTTCAACGCCCTCTTTCAAGTAGTCAGCTCATCTCGTTCATCTCCCGAGGCTGGTTTTTACTATGTTCAGGCGAAGGCCCATATGAGGTTAATTAACTCGCCCTCGAGCACCTATGGCCCCAATTGGAAGGAGAAATTTATCTTCGTCAAGGCCCCAACAGAAGAGGGCTTTGGGGTGTCCACGCAATGGGGCTCGTTTGCAAAGAGCCGCTTGCAACCCGCACTCCCCAAAGATTGGGCCAAGAACCTGGCAGCAGCCCTGAGGGACGAGGGCCACCTCATTCAAGCGAAAGATTGGATAGATGATGAGGAGCTCATGTTCCTGTGTGGCCTTTCTAACGATCCCTATTTCTTGACAACCCTCCGGCTCGCGATATAGAGAGAGATGGTTAGATTCCTAGGGCGCTAACCTTTAGATAGGAATACTAACTGCATCTTTGTACTTGTAATTTGCATACTTAACAATATCGTTTAAGGATTTGTAACCCTTGTACCTTCCACTTTTGCAGGAGCAGCCATATTAGAGATGGCCGGAGGAATCAGACAAGCCGCTCGCTTTGCTCATGCCAACAGGAATCAAGCCCAGCAAGGGGACCAACAGCGCCCCCGAAACCGAGGCAACAGGGGGGACGCTCGTGGCGGGCAACGGGGCGCCGGTTCGAACGCAGCTTCAGAAGTTCCACCCCCACGAAACCGGGAGGGAAACAGGGCGGCCCTTCCAGAAAATAGAATAGTGGTGCGGCCCTCTTCTTCATCCGACTCGAGGGTGGCTGACCCTCGTGCAGCTGATCAGGTGAGGCCACCCCCCAATTTGGCCATGAACGAGGCCAATCCAAGCGCAAGTAGACCTTCCCGTAAGAGGAAGAGGATGCCCGACACTGTTGCAATCAAGGGCAAAGGAAAACAAGTAGTCGAGGGCCCCAAGGGCGAGGGGGAAACTTCCTCTTCAGAGGAGGAATATTTATGGGAGTTCTCCCGACGAGGGGACAAGGACTTCACAGGTGCCCCCGATGGTGGGCCAGTTCTGCTAAGGCCTGGCACGCTCGCTCAAGCCGTCAGCGAGAATCTCTACGACAAGGCCCAATTCTCGGCGGGCCACCGGCATCTCTTCAGTGAGTCTGTGAAGAAAGTGACCTACGACGCGGCCCACGCCTTAATCTCCGTAAGTCTTAACTCCCTTGTTACACTGTCATCCTTGTAACCTCTTAACACTTTCTTGCTAATATTTTCCTTCTTTCAAACCCCCGCAGCAAGTGCTCCCTAGGCTTAAAAACATCCAAAGGCGGGCCTCCATCTACGCTGACCGCAAAGCCAAGTATAAGAAGATGGCTCGTTCTAACGATCCGGCTCAGATTCAAGCGGAGCTGGACGCTGAGATAGCTAAGTATGAATCCCTTAAGGATTTGTTCAAGAAGACGGAGGGGGAGCTGGGAAAATTGAAGGAGGATTTTCAGGCGGTGGAAGGCGCTCGAAGCGGCTTGAGCGACAAGTTGGCCCAGGCTGACGAGCGCTGCAAGAAGGCGGAGACCGAGCGGGAGAGCTGGAAGACGAGGGCTCTGGAGGCTGAGAGGAAATTCAACGACACCATGAACGAGTGGCCTCAGAGTCTTGAACGTGCGAACAAGGAGGCCCTTGTCAGGTTCTGCCATTCGAAGGCCTTCAACTTTGCAGCCTCGTTGCATTGCTTGGATGAGGCCCAGAATACCTTCAACTTGGCCGTTGAGCAGGGCATCCACAAGGGGCTAACTGACCCGGCTATGAAGGGAGCAGAGGGCACAGGGCTCATGTTCAACAAGCGCTGTGAGGAAGAGGATGAAGATCCCAATGACCCTGCGGACACCATTGCTGAGTTGGAGTATGATTTCTTGGTGAAACTTATCCAAGATGAATACACGGACTCTCATCCGTCAGGAGATGCTGCTCAATCCGCTCAAAATGATAACCCTGAAGATGAACCACAAGCGCCCATCGTGGAGGATGCCCCTGTCCCAGTTGCTGAGGGTGCTAACGCCCCCGTTCCTGGTGCCAATGAGCCCGACGATCCCCAAGCCCAACCGCAAGAGCCTGAGGGCCCAGTTCATGGCCCCGTGGCCCAGAATATACTGGTGATCGTTGATGAAGACGTTGCTCCAGCCGCCTGAGACTTTTCTCTTATAAATTTTCTATGTACTTTCCTGCTTTACTGTTTTCTTCCCTTCTTTTGAAACAATGTTCAGAGGCCTTTGAGCCCTTATTTTGTAATGTTTCTTGCAGTGAATATACATCCCATTTTTCATGACTTTGTTCTTTTGTTTATTTATGAATCAGAACTCATACTTAGAGCTTGCTGGGACAAATCTCATAATAATAAGACTGTGTGTAGCATACTCTGGATGTTTTATTTCTCTGATAAGCCTTTAGAACTTTTGAGAAATTCTGTTAATCTCCTGTAAATCTTGAAAATTTGTCTAAGTCTTGAGCGGTCGTGAGGGTCTTCTTGTGAGATTGCCCCCCCCCCCCCCCCCTTTCAAGACTTGTATAAATTTTGTTTTTGTTATAAGTCTTGAGCGATTGTGAGGGTCTTATTGTGAGACTGCCCTTGTTCAAGACTTGGGGACCTTCTTCTTATTCTCGGAAATTATGCTAAGTCTTGAGTATTTACGAGGGTCTTACTTAGAGGTTGCCCTCGTTCAAGACTTGTGAAGTTTCGTCTGCAAGGGATCCCACTTTCGAGCGCAAGGCGTTGTAAGAAACGGCCAAGGCCTACTAGGATTTTCCCCATCTCGTTTAATTGGTTATGAGCGTAACCAGTCTATCCTTATGAGGGCGTCCCCCCAAGCGGAGTAGAGTGCTGGCCAGCGTAACCCGTGCGAAATATCAGCATTCATATAGGAAGGGATTGCCAACCACGCTCGTGAAAACGAGGGACATGGGTCTCATCCATTCAAGCGATCAAAGAAGCATAATGTTAGAACAATTAAGAAAAAGTTATACTGGAACTTACTCACAATTGGAAGTACAGAGGAACCCAACAAAGAGGGTTGTTACATCATGTTCCGCAAAGAGCTTTTAAACATAAAACCGCCGGAGGTTACATGCGTTCCAAGGGCGAGGCAAGCGCTCACCTTGAAGTGTCTCCAGGGTGTAAGTGTTGTTAGCTCTGAGTTGTACGACCTTGAATGGGCCTTCCCAATTGGGGTCCAATTTCCCCACGTGCCTGGACACTTCCACTTTCTTCAAAACCAAGTCTCCCAACTGGAAAGTTCTTTCCCTCACACGCTTGTTGTACTGTTGGGCCACAGAGGCTTTATAATGGTGGATCTTAGCCCAGGCTTTGTCTCTCCTTTCATCCAGCAAGTCCAACTCCAAGCTCCTGTTGCCATCGTTGAGCTGAGGCTCGAAATAGCCGACACGAGCGGATTCATTTACTATCTCCGCTGGTATCATCGCTTCTGATCCATAAACGAGCGCGTAAGGTGTTTCTCCAGTGGCCGCTCGTGGGGTGGTGCGATAACCCCAAAGCGCTCCTTGCAGCTCCTCAGCCCATTCACTTTTCTTGCTCTCAAGCATGGTTTTCAGATGTTGCAAGATGATCCTATTGGTAACTTCTGCTTGCCCATTGGCTTGAGGGTGTCCTACAGAGGTAAATCGCTGCTCGATCCCCAACTCAGAACACCATTCTCGTGTGTCGGCTGCTATGAACTGGGATCCGTTGTCAGAGATAAGCACCCTCGGGATGCCGTACCTGCAAATGATATTTTTCCAAATGAAGTCCCTCACAACCCTGAAAGTGATTTTTGCAACGGCTTCGGCCTCGGCCCACTTGGTGAAGTAGTCGACGGCTAAAATGATAAACTTCTTTTGTCCCGCAGCCATGGGCAAGGGGCCCACGATGTCTATTCCCCACTGGTCAAAAGGCCAAGAGACGTCTATTGGGATCATCTGTGCGGCTGGCAATTGAGGGAGATTTGAATGAAATTGGCATTTAGGGCACTTCCTCGAAAATTCAATGGCATCTTGGAGAACTGTAGGCCAATAAATCCCACTTCT
This sequence comes from Lantana camara, assembly GCA_037501455.1. Taxonomy (NCBI): domain Eukaryota; kingdom Viridiplantae; phylum Streptophyta; class Magnoliopsida; order Lamiales; family Verbenaceae; genus Lantana; species Lantana camara. Next base: position 17,344,751 of record CM074855.1, on the reverse strand, counting down.
CAGAACCTTCTTCGCCAGGATACGCCCTCCGGAATGATTCCCACAGCTTCCATTGTGGATGAGTTCAAGCGTCTCCTTCGCCTGTGAGGGCCTCAGGCATCTCATTGGGGGTCCTTGGAATGATTTCTTGAATAATCTCCCCTCGTGATCCAAAGCGAAACGAGGGGCCTTACTTCGGACTTTCCTAGCTTCCACCTTGCCAGTGGGAGGAATTCCATCCCTAAGGAAAACGACGATGTCGTCAAGCCAACAGGGCTCGTTTGGATCAATCATAGCGATTATTCCAATGGCGACCCTTTCCCTGATCAAAGGTTCCTCAGTTCTAAGGAACGTGACAGAACGCTCAGAAGTGCCTTCTAAAGCTGACGCAAACTTTGACAGAGCGTCCGCACGCTCGTTTTCTCCTCGCGGTACTTGAAGTAGATGAAATTCCTTGAACTTCCCACTGATTTCTCTGGCTTTACTTAAGTACTGTACCATGGTGGTTTCTCGAGCCTCATAAGTTCCTTCAATCTGGCTCGCAATTAACTGTGAATCCACATAAGCGGTGATTCTGGAGGCTCCATTCTGAAAAGCAATATTCAATCCTTGCACGAGGGCTTCATATTCTGCTTCGTTATTAGTGACTTGGAAATCCAGCTTGATTGCAAAGTCCAGCTCAATCCCATCGGGGTTTCTGAGGGCCACTCCTACTCCTCCCCCTTGAGAGGTTGAGGAACCATCCCATAACCCCTCATTCTCCGCAACGGTGGGCTCTAAACCAAAGCGTTCGACCAATAAATCAGCTACAACCTGAGCCTGTACCGCGGTCCTGGGCTCGAAACATAAGTCGAACTGGCTCAATTCGATGGCCCATTTGATTAATCTTCCAGACACATCTGGTTTGGACAACACTTGCTTCAAGGGTTGGTCGGTGAGAACCGTTATGGAGTGCGCTTGAAAGTAAGGTCTCAGCCTTCTTGAGGCGTTAATAAGAGCAAACGCGAATTTCTCAATCTCCAAATACTTCTTTTCGGATCCTTGCAATGTTTTGCTCAGATAATAGACAGGTAAGTGTTTCCGCTCCCGTACAGCGATCAGAACCGCGCTTGTGGCCTCGGAAGAAACGGAAAGATACATAAATAATCTCTCACCTTCGACGGGCTTAGTCAGCAGTGGTGCGCTTGATAAGTAAGCCTTCATATCTTGCAGCGCCCTTTCGCATTCTTCTGTCCAAGCAAAGTTACGTGTGTTCCTCAAAATTTTGAAGAAGGGAAGGTTCCTGTCCGCCGAGCGCGAAATAAACCTGTTCAACGAGATGATTTTTCCTACTAGGACTTGCACTTCCCACAAATTTCGAGGGGAGGGGATTTCCAATATAGCCTTGATCTTCTCCGGATTGGCCTCAATTCCCCTCTGACTGACCATGTACCCTAAGAACTTTCCCCCTTGCACTCCAAAGGTGCACTTCGAAGGGTTCAACTTCATCCCATACTGACGCAGGATTGAAAAAGTGCGCTTGAGATCTTCCAAGTGGGAGTCCTGGCGCTCGCTTTTGACAATCATATCATCCACGTAAACCTCCATGGACCTTCCAATTTCTTTTTCAAACATCTTGTTGACGAGCCGTTGATACGTAGCTCCGGCGTTCTTGAGTCCGAAAGGCATGACTAAGAAGCAATATACCCCCAGATGGACAACAAACGAGGTTTTGGGGCGGTCTTCTGGGGCTATAAAGATCTGATAGTATCCCTGGAAAGCGTCCATCATGCCCATGAGCTCGCAGCCAGCGGTCGAATCCACCAATTGGTCAATCCGGGGCAGCGGGTAAGGATCTTTAGGGCAGACCTTGTTGAGATCAGTGAAATCGTTGCACATGCGCCATTTATTCGCGCTCTTGGGCACCAAAACGACATTACACAACCATTCCGGGTACAAGATGGGCTCGATATATTGAGCCTCCAGGAGTTTATTAACTTCCTCTTCAATGACTTTCTTTCGAAAGCCATGTACATCCCGCTTTTTCTGCTTGATGGGTTTGAAAGAGGGATCCACATTAAGCCTATGGACAATGACGCTCGGGTCAATCCCTGTGAGGTCGGAGGCTTTCCACGCAAATACATCACTGTTTTCCCTGAGGAAGTCAATCATCATAATCTGAGAAGGCCCCGAGAGGTTAGATCCTATCTGAGTAGTCTTATCCTTGTTTCCGGGTTCCAGCTCAATGGTAAGGAACTTCTCCGAGGGTTCGATCCTTATCTCAGGGCGAGGAAGTTCGAGCGCCCTTTTCTTTCCCGTCAAGCGATCACCGAGTGCGGGTCCGCCCTCTACCGGCTCGTTTCCTTCCGAGGACGATCCACCAACGGTCCCTGGTGGAGCACTCTCGAGGGGATTCTCCACGTTGTCTCCCTTCTTCTTTTTGTTCTTCTTCTTGTTCAACTTCGCCCTTTTCCGTGCTGGGTTGTCCTCATCTAGACTGGGGAAATCCACTGATTTCTTGGTGGAACCAATTTGGAAGGTTTTCTCCGCTTTTGGCTTTCTAAGGGACAGCATGTAACATTCCCAAGCCTCTCGCACATTGCACAGTACTTCTCCCACGCCCTCGGAGGTAGGGAATTTAATATTCTGGTGGTAGGTGGAGATGATGGCTTTGAAATCCACGAGGGCAGGGCGCCCAATTATGATGTTATAAGGAATGTCAACCTCCACCACTGCGTATGTTACCAAGAGTGTCTTGCGGTGAGGGGCTCGGCCGAATGAAGTAGCTAAGCGAATTTGCCCTCGTGGGACAACTTCCGAGCCTCCAAAGCCAATGAGGGCTGTTTTGAGAGGCTCGAGCGGAAGGTCAGCCTTCATCTTTAAAAATGTAGAATAAGGCAAAACATTAACAGAGCTTCCACTGTAACGCCCCGGTTTTTATTTATTAATATCCTATACCCAAAATAATTTTATAAATTATATTTTATAATACTTTCATGGAATTCATATTAAAATTATAATTTATCTCAAAACTCGAAAATGTTTAATTCGTGAATTAATTACCGAAAATGATTTAATTGTCAATTTTCCCTATATGTTCATTCTTTTAAAATTTAGGGACCAAATTGCATAACCTTTCAAGGATTCAATGGATCAATTCCTAAAGCTTTTCATCCTTAATTGCATGACTTACATAATTGAGGGACTAAAGTGCAATTTATACATTTCAAAACTTGATTGATCACGGTATATTGCTTCCATAGGCTTCCTTGATCATTTTATCATCAAAACTCACCAACATCCTCATCCTCTCCCTCTCGGTATTAAGAAGAAAAGAGAAGGAAGTGACTTTCATCCATTTCATCAAGAATTTCAAGTAATAATCCAAGCTTTGGAAGTTTAGTCATCATCTTCATCTTCTTCATCCATTTCTTTCATTCAAGGTTGGTTGTGCATGAACTCTTGATTCTTGAGCATGTATGGTTTAGCTAGGGTTTGAGAATTGCATACTAGATGAACTCTTTGTTATGAAAAGCATGATTAAATGATCATATCTTGAGGTATGGAATGATTAATTCATGAGATTCTTGAATATTTAGCATGAATGACCAATTGTGATCATGAACTTGAAACCTTGATTCTTGGTGATTTTCCATGATTTAGGTGTTTAAATGGAGTATTATTGCTTGTTGAATATTTATGTATGTATATTCCAAGAAATTCATGCTTTGTATTGATCAAACTTGAGTGATTGGGAGCTTTGTTGTTATGCCGTAGCTGCTGCTCTGTTCTTCTAATTTGCAGAAACTGGGAACGACCGTTCCCAGCCTCAAGGCATTATGGGAACGGGCGTTCCCACCTTTTCAATTAAACCACGCGGCCGAGCATGGGAACGGCCGTTCCCATTTTGGCCTTGTGCCGGAAGGGCCGTTCCCAGCTGCAGCGCTTTTTAAAAGGGGAAATCGTTGGCGCGCTTTTGGGGGTAATGGGAACGACCGTTCCCATTTACAAAGGGAACCCGGAACGGCCGTTCCCACCTGAAATGCAGAACAAAATATTCTGCATAAAATTACATTTTTAGCCCCTCGATCCAACGACTTCTTTGACCTCGAATTGCTGTAATATGTGCTAATATGATGTGAAACAACATGTTATCATACCACATTGCATTTTCGTGATCATCTCGATACATTTCCGCCGTTCGTCACTTTTTGGGGCATTTTAGGTCATGTCTCATGTATAAGTGTCGTGTTTGCACAGGTCACGAGGGTAGGGACGAGGAGCAAGCCCCGTAGGCCGTGCCTACTTGTCTTTGTCGGTATAGGTGAGGTTTAATTGCTAGTTACATAGAACCCGTATACCCCCTTATGTGATATTTTAGCCAAAATAGTATTTACGGTTATATTTTCTATAAATCATTGATCATTTCAAGCCAGGTTCAAGTAAGCAAGCAAACAAGCAAGTCAGGTATTGTTTATGCATGTTGAGGCGAGTAGCATGACGGTTTGGGCCCGAGGGTAGTGACTAGAGCCAACCGGGAAAGCAAGGGCTGACGGGTAACTCTGGCTCTATTCTCACCACACTAGGGGTCACCCCTGAATCCACTAGGAGATTAGTGGAGGAAGGAGCTCCGGGCTTAGGGATTCATGTACCCTCTGCTCAATGAGATTGGATGTTGGGGCCTTGCAATCCCTTCATCAAACCGGAGGAAAAAGGAGACTGGGGACGAGTCCGGCACCACGGATGCGCCTCGGGTTATTGCATGATTGTCATTTCATGAACGTGATATATGATTACACTCGCACGATTGCACGATAAATGAATTGCATGATCACCTATTGAATATTAAACAAGCAAGCATGTTCATGTTCATTTGGAGATCGGTGGGAGACCGCCCTTACTCGTCGGGGCCATGTATTGATTGATTGCATGAAACGATCCAATAAGTAATATTGATAGTTGTAATCCCGGGCAAGTTATCTATTATTGTGAACTTATACCTTTTAGTTATAAAACCTTACCCGAGGTTATAACTTGCATGTGATTGCGCTATATATATATTTATGCCCCTCACTCAGTCTTCGGTAGACTGATACTTCACTTTTCAGGTGATTGAGAGCCGGTCGTGCTAGGCGGGAGTCTGGTCCAGTCTTGCATTGTCACGAGTCTAGCAGTGCACCATCATGTATATGCCTTGCTACCTTTCATGTTATGATCGTTATTAGTATTTTTGAATACTTGATCATGTATAAGAGATGATAATGTATGGATAGTTAGTTGGTATCTATATGTACCTATCTGATAAATATGGTACCTATATGTATTTATGAGTTAATGCTTCCGCTTTTAATTTTATATGTCCTAGTTTTGTATTGTTTTGGGGTTTAGTCCCGCCTAGCTCGTCTTCTCTTTTCTTGTCACCCGTTCGCTATAGGTTAGTTCATGTACGGATTGTCCATTTCATATGTGGATTGGCCTATAGTGCGGGGGTGTGGTACCTCCACGTGTCCGGGGTGCTACATCTAAGGTGGTATCAGAGCCCGGTTGCAAAACCGAGGTTCTAGTGTCGTGTCGTGTCAAGTCTAGGTCGAACGGCATAGGATTAACTGTTGATTGAGAGTCTTGCATATTATCTGAAGCTAATTGAATTCTTTGAATTAATCAGATTACTTGACAATTTGTGCTTTGCATTGATTTCCGATATTTAGTACTAATTAATTGGTTTGGAATTCTTTGCAATTATGTGCTTAACGTGTTTTATTTAAACCTTAATATACTACTTGTGCATTTATGTTAAATTTTCATCGCGAGCATTAATTATGTGACTATGATGTGACATGAGCATGCCTCACCTGCATGCATTTATTTCGATGAAAGTTGTGAGTTACAGGTTGTAGAAAGAATATCAAACCACGGCCAGTTGCTCGATAATTTTGGGCTACCCCGGAATTTGGGAAGGGTGTGCAAGTTGAGGCTAAAATCAGGGCGTGGAAGAAAGTCAATTCAGTTTTTCGCTCGAAATGCATGGTTGGAAATTATCTTTGGGTTTAAAATCAGTCGGATTCAACTTTCTAACACGACAGCCAGGAAGATTAAACAACCAGTTGTGGAAATCAACATGTTTGGGGATTCTACATTTGGGTAAGACAAGTTAGTTTATGAGTCAAGATAAATTGTCGTGTCGAGGGAGTACATTGACAGGTAGGGAACGGTAAAGGAAGGTACTCAAGAGAAGCAAAGTATTAATTAGAGGGAGAATAACCGGATTGTCGTTAGCGAATGGTTCAAGGGTTGGAAGGAAAAAGGAATTCCGTAGATGTCTAACCGGGAGTATAATACTAGCGAAAAGAGGATTGTTGGCCACGATGTGGTTGAATTGGAAGATATGGAGCAACGAGTAGAAGCATCTCCAATTTAAGAATTTTCAACTTGGATCATCAATTCACAGAAAGTGTTACCAAGGAATTTTAGGCTAAGGATTAAATATGGAAAAGTTCGAAGGCAAGTTCATTAAGTTATGATTCAAAGGATGAGATCCGGAATAAAAGAATTCACTGAAGGTAATTTGTGCTATCAAAGATGACGCGTCTACCGGGTTAGTAAGGCTATTTCATCCGAGGATAAGGTGAAGGAGATTGGGGTACTAATTACTCAAGATTCAGGCGTGTTGTTTAATGGAGACTGGGTTAATTGGGAAGCAAATTCAAGTAGGAGAGGAAGATCATTTCAATCGAGCTGGTAGATTTGGATTCACGAAAGGTAAAGCTCCTAGGACTCTATAACCGGGTGGAATGAGTTTATTTTCCGGATTCAATTTGGAAGGTCGTGCAAGCGTGAGAATTGGAAGATTGGAGTACCAAATGAAAATGACAACGGATGATAAGGAATTTTGGAAGGAAATTATATGCTTAGAGGTAGGTGAGTAAGAAGAAGTGTTCTATAACCGATTCAAATTGAAAGAGTAGACTTGAAGGGTTCAGCCACGGCGGCAACTTGGTGAATTAGGAGAATAATTGGAGACTTTTGGTTCGAGAAGGGTCAGGGGATTAATTCCATAAGTGGAACAGAAATGGAATTCAAGAGTTCTTGTTTAGGGATCATATAGTCACCCCAGTTAACGCAAGGACAATTCTGGATTTCAATTAAGGAAGGGATAAAGGAAGCTCAGCACTCCAGTGAATATGAAACTGAAAGACAATCATGTTGAAGATTTCGGTAATTGGGTAATTCAGATCCAAGCTGAATTGTCGTGTTGCGAGGTTACGTTAAAAGAAATGAAGCAACAAATGGAAGCGGTAAAGAAAGGCAAAGAGTTGCTGGGAGGTTGTCGAACGATCAAGTATAGACTAGTGGAGAAGAGCCGGATAACTAATCGAACTCATAGTGAATAAACAAGGGAGTTGGATCAAAGTGACAACTATGAAGAAGATTCAGGCAACAATTGGGGAGCAGCTATTAAGGAGTAAGTTAGATGTTAACTCCGTGAGTATAAAAGACTTCGGGTTTCAGAAATCATAATATTGAGCCGTGGGAATGTTCAAGTGAAGGTTATATAAATTTGAGGAATAGAAGACCGTGGGAAAACAAGAAATGATTACCAGTTCAAGACAGGTTTATGATTCAACACACAAGGAATTTCATGTCGGGATATAATCTTCCATTACTCCGGTGACAGGTTCAATGCATTCATAAGCACGTGCATCATATGCTACTTTCATTTTAAATTTCTTTACATATATGTAATTCCCTCGATTGAACTTAATTGCTCCAATGTGCTGAAGTAATTTTGAGTGTGTAACGCGCATCGGCATATTAATTCAACATGCATATTCAGTGTCTTGATTACAGGATGTCTCAAGGCCACCCTCCTCAGGAACAGGCACCTAGGGTTTCTTCACATTTACACCCTCCAGTTCAGCCTCAGGAGTTTTTCAAGTCTTTGGTTCGGTTAGTAGACCAGAAAATAAAAGAGTATGTTTCCTCCGAGTCGCGGGACTTAGCATCACAGTCGGGCCAAATTTCGATGGCATTTAAGGAATTTCAAAACCAACCATCCTCAAGACCTTTTGAAGGAAACAAGGATTCCACCGGATCACAGTTGAAGAAAATCAAAAGAGTGTGGGAACTAACTCCGAGTGAAACCCAAGAAAATGACCGAGGCACTACCTTGGGGGAGGCGAGAAGGTCTAATCCTCACCCCGGACAGGCTTCAGGTTCGAAGTCAGGACAGCTTTGTAGCAAAGGAAAGCGGCCTATCTCTTATCACACCCCGGCACCTCAGGAAAGGTCTCGCAAGAAAAAGAAGCAACCACTCGGATCGAGTTCAGGAATCTTGCGTAACCCAGTTTCAACAACATCTTCCGGGAAACTTATTTGCAGTTATTGTGGACGTGATAACCACACTTTTGATGGCTGTAGGAAACGGTTGGGATTATGTCTTTACTGCGGGAGTGACGAGCATCACATCGACACTTGCTCAAGGCTACACGGGAAACCTCCCGGGGTTGGAAGGTTACCAGTGCGAGCGCGGGAAGGTACTAATTATATACATGATACAACCAACGGTGAACGGTACTTTTAACCATGCATACCACGTGCATTACTGATCTTATTGTTAGTATATTTAATTTATTGCGCATTGCAAATTAGTTAAATTATGAGTGATACACATGTGACTAAATGATTTTTATTTGTCTATGTGAGATCTATGACATTAATATGATTATATTTGTCTATGCAATATTCATGCCATTGTTTTCGCTATCTATTTCTTGAACTACTTCAGTGCTTGGAAGAGACGGGGCTCTCTCCTTTTCTGTTGAGAGACGGGGTTCTCTCACTCTTTACCGAGAAACGGGGTTTCTCACTTCTTGTGAAAGACGGGGTTCTTTCATTCCTTATTCAAGAGACGGGGTTCTCTTATAAATTTTGCATCGTTTTAAAAATTTGACAGTGGACCTGGGGACCAGGTCCTTTTTAAGGGGGAGAGAGTTGTAACGCCCCGGTTTTTATTTATTAATATCCTATACCCAAAATAATTTTATAAATTATATTTTATAATACTTTCATGGAATTCATATTAAAATTATAATTTATCTCAAAACTCGAAAATGTTTAATTCGTGAATTAATTACCGAAAATGATTTAATTGTCAATTTTCCCTATATGTTCATTCTTTTAAAATTTAGGGACCAAATTGCATAACCTTTCAAGGATTCAATGGATCAATTCCTAAAGCTTTTCATCCTTAATTGCATGACTTACATAATTGAGGGACTAAAGTGCAATTTATACATTTCAAAACTTGATTGATCACGGTATATTGCTTCCATAGGCTTCCTTGATCATTTTATCATCAAAACTCACCAACATCCTCATCCTCTCCCTCTCGGTATTAAGAAGAAAAGAGAAGGAAGTGACTTTCATCCATTTCATCAAGAATTTCAAGTAATAATCCAAGCTTTGGAAGTTTAGTCATCATCTTCATCTTCTTCATCCATTTCTTTCATTCAAGGTTGGTTGTGCATGAACTCTTGATTCTTGAGCATGTATGGTTTAGCTAGGGTTTGAGAATTGCATACTAGATGAACTCTTTGTTATGAAAAGCATGATTAAATGATCATATCTTGAGGTATGGAATGATTAATTCATGAGATTCTTGAATATTTAGCATGAATGACCAATTGTGATCATGAACTTGAAACCTTGATTCTTGGTGATTTTCCATGATTTAGGTGTTTAAATGGAGTATTATTGCTTGTTGAATATTTATGTATGTATATTCCAAGAAATTCATGCTTTGTATTGATCAAACTTGAGTGATTGGGAGCTTTGTTGTTATGCCGTAGCTGCTGCTCTGTTCTGCTCTGTTCTTCTAATTTGCAGAAACTGGGAACGACCGTTCCCAGCCTCAAGGCATTATGGGAACGGGCGTTCCCACCTTTTCAATTAAACCACGCGGCCGAGCATGGGAACGGCCGTTCCCATTTTGGCCTTGTGCCGGAAGGGCCGTTCCCAGCTGCAGCGCTTTTTAAAAGGGGAAATCATTGGCGCGCTTTTGGGGGTAATGGGAACGACCGTTCCCATTTACAAAGGGAACCCGGAACGGCCGTTCCCACCTGAAATGCAGAACAAAATATTCTGCATAAAATTACATTTTTAGCCCCTCGATCCAACGACTTCTTTGACCTCGAATTGCTGTAATATGTGCTAATATGATGTGAAACAACATGTTATCATACCACATTGCATCTTCGTGATCATCTCGATACATTTCCGCCGTTCGTCACTTTTTGGGGCATTTTAGGTCATGTCTCATGTATAAGTGTCGTGTTTGCACAGGTCACGAGGGTAGGGACGAGGAGCAAGCCCCGTAGGCCGTGCCTACTTGTCTTTGTCGGTATAGGTGAGGTTTAATTGCTAGTTACATAGAACCCGTATACCCCCTTATGTGATATTTTAGCCAAAATAGTATTTACGGTTATATTTTCTATAAATCATTGATCATTTCAAGCCAGGTTCAAGTAAGCAAGCAAACAAGCAAGTCAGGTATTGTTTATGCATGTTGAGGCGAGTAGCATGACGGTTTGGGCCCGAGGGTAGTGACTAGAGCCAACCGGGAAAGCAAGGGCTGACGGGTAACTCTGGCGCTATTCTCACCACACTAGGGGTCACCCCTGAATCCACTAGGAGATTAGTGGAGGAAGGAGCTCCGGGCTTAGGGATTCATGTACCCTCTGCTCAATGAGATTGGATGTTGGGGCCTTGCAATCCCTTCATCAAACCGGAGGAAAAAGGAGACTGGGGACGAGTCCGGCACCACGGATGCGCCTCGGGTTATTGCATGATTGTCATTTCATGAACGTGATATATGATTACACTCGCACGATTGCACGATAAATGAATTGCATGATCACCTATTGAATATTAAACAAGCAAGCATGTTCATGTTCATTTGGAGATCGGTGGGAGACCGCCCTTACTCGTCGGGGCCATGTATTGATTGATTGCATGAAACGATCCAATAAGTAATATTGATAGTTGTAATCCCGGGCAAGTTATCTATTATTGTGAACTTATACCTTTTAGTTATAAAACCTTACCCGAGGTTATAACTTGCATGTGATTGCGCTATATATATATTTATGCCCCTCACTCAGTCTTCGGTAGACTGATACTTCACTTTTCAGGTGATTGAGAGCCGGTCGTGCTAGGCGGGAGTCTGGTCCAGTCTTGCATTGTCACGAGTCTAGCAGTGCACCATCATGTATATGCCTTGCTACCTTTCATGTTATGATCGTTATTAGTATTTTTGAATACTTGATCATGTATAAGAGATGATAATGTATGGATAGTTAGTTGGTATCTATATGTACCTATCTGATAAATATGGTACCTATATGTATTTATGAGTTAATGCTTCCGCTTTTAATTTTATATGTCCTAGTTTTGTATTGTTTTGGGGTTTAGTCCCGCCTAGCTCGTCTTCTCTTTTCTTGTCACCCATTCGCTATAGGTTAGTTCATGTACGGATTGTCCATTTCATATGTGGATTGGCCTATAGTGCGGGGGTGTGGTACCTCCACGTGTCCGGGGTGCTACATCCACTATCCACCAACACCCTTTTTACAACGTGATTGTGAACATCTACACTAACCACCATGGGGCAATCGGAGGTTATACCCTCCCCATGGGGTGTTACAATATGCTCTAAATCCCTATCATCGAAGCCTATTACATCATTCTCTCTTGACCTTTGAGCGCTTGAACTCTGGATGGCGTAGATGGGTTTAGGCACTGCTGGGCGTTGGTTGTAGCTCCGGACATACCTCCGCCGGGAGGCGTTGGAATCCCCTCCTGACGAGCCTCCTGCAATCATATTTATGACTGCGAAAGGTTCGTTTTCTTGCTCAGGGGCTTTTCCTTTACTGCCCCGGTGGCTGCTGCTTTCAGGGGGTCCCCTACCCCTTGTGGAATGCGCAGTATTTGCTCGAGCGCCTGAGCGAGTCCGTTTCCCTCATCTTGATGGGTCTCTTAAAGAGCTTTTTATCGGAGAGGTTGTAGACTTCTGAATTCGGCCTGGTGAGCGGGACCCGCTCGAATCGACGAGGGGGTGGTGGCGACCTTTTGCGCTCTTGAGGGCGCTCCTTCTTGACTACCACCTCCCGTCCCCGCTCGTGATGGGGTCGTTCGTTCCTGGCTGGACTGTGATGTCGGGGACCATTCGTCCCATACATGTCTTCGAGCGCGAAGAACGGCTCGGCTACCTCTCTTAAGGCCATGAGGGTCCCTGGCCTCCTTTCTACAATGGCGTCGGCAAACTTCTTGCTCACATACTGCTTGTGATCCACAGCCTGAAAGAGCACTGGGATCAAAAAATCCATAGAAGTCCTCTCCACCTGTAGGATTTCCTTGTTGAAGCGGGCGAAGAACGAGCGCAGAGACTCGCTCTTGCCTTGCACCACGTTGTAAAGGGCAGTAGGTGCGGTAACTGGCGTTTTCAAAGAATTAAAGTGGTTGAGGAAAGCATGAGCCAGCTCTTCATATGAGTGAATCGAGCGCGGCGGCAGTCGTTTGTACCACTCCTGAGTCATTCCTACCAAGGAAGTGACAAAGACTTTCGCCCAATAGTTGCTGGAATGCTCGTAGAGGTGCATGAGATGTAAAAAATGATCCAAGTGTTCAGCTGGATCAGTCGTCCCGTCGTATCGGTTGATGGAAGTGGGGATTTTGGCCATGCCTGCTTGGGCCATCAAAACTTCCTCCACGAGGGGCGAGCCCTTCGCCAACGGGTGGTACTCATACGTGCCGAAGTTTTCCTCCGGCTCCTTGCGGTGCGGGACCTTTGGTGGGGGGTCCTTGGTACGGGCGCTTCTGGCGCCAACCCGTTCATCCCGACTAGGGGAGATCTGAGTTGATCGCCCTCGTGAGAGCTGTCCCACAATATCCTTTAAACCCTGCAGCTGGTCTTGCACAGCCGCGAGGATGTCAGGATTCACGTCCCCTGGTCTGTCCCCGTGCCTGGGGGCTCGAGAGCCCCTTCTGGAGACATGAGAGTCCCCTTCGTTCTCGTTAACCCGTTCCGTGGGCTCCTTATTCTTGCCCATGGAGGGATGCTCGTTGCCCTCCTGCTGGGGCGCTTCTCTGGCTGGTGGTGGTGGCGGTTGTGCCCTCGGGACAGCCTGGGCTTCTCTGAGGGGAAAATTTTGTTGTCCGCCCAAAGGGGCAGCAACTTGAGTGGCCTGCCCAGGGGGAAAGTACATGGAATGGAACCTTTCCCATGCTCCCTGGGCCGCCTGAACCTCACACTGGGCATAGAGAGCCCTCAACTGCTGGGTGGTTAGTGGAGGTAACTCCACTCCTTCAATCTCCCTGGGGATCACCACCGGGAGCTGGATCTGACCAGCATGATACGGCTGGACCGGCGGCACCATAACAGCCGGGGTGAGGGTATATCCGGGTGGGGGCATCATGTAACCCTGCACTCCGGGATTCACCTGGGGATGGACCCATGGGTTCTGAGCAGGCTGCGGAGGAGCAGAGAGAGAGACTCCTCCAGGGGCGGCGGGAATTGGCAGTGCCGGCGGTGTAGGTGGAGGTATTGAAGACTCTGCTTGCGGAGTCACTCCTGCGGCGGGAGGTGCTCCACCAACGGTGACGGAAGGAGGCGGGGCTCCACCAGTAGCGGTGGAGGGAATAATGATATTGGCATCCTGGGAGGCGTTATCTCCTCCTCCCACGGCTCCAGACCTTGTAGCGACCATGACTGGAAAGGGTAAGAGTGTGCTTGCTCTTCTACCAACAAAAAGAAAGAAAGGGGTGGAGGACCGGTTTCCCACAGACGGCGCCAAAAATGATGGGTTCAGAATGTGAGGGTCCGAATCCAATCACTTTACGATTTGTAGTTGTGGAGGAAACCGCCGGAGATTCGCCGGAAATGAGAAAGGGGGTTCTACCTGTTGGGACAAGCACAATAAAAGTCAGAAGGCCAAGCTGGGGGAACTGGGGGTGATACCCAGTTTGGCTCTCCGACGCTCAAGTCAGTTCAAGGTATGAAGGAGAAACGTAGGTTCAATCACAGTTTCAGTGATGAAGATTGCTTACCAGTGTAGAAGATGACTTTAGCTATTTATAGTTGAGGGTCAAGGGCCCTTTGGTCATTTGCCTCAAGTGGTCCTGGCCGGATGTTGCCCTAACACGTGGCGCCATGAGAGAGAAACCTAGGAGGAATCTTCTGCAAAAGCGGCCAAAAGTTGGTGCTGGCAACAGTGGCAGGTGCGCGGGCATGTACGATGTGTCAGAGAGCCATTTGGGTGGTTGGTAACGAGGGCTTAAGAGCACGCTCGTGACAACCTGGAGTACTGGAAGCCAAGATATCCGCTGGGGGGAATGAAGGCTCCAGTTCAAGTAACGAGCCAGAAGGGGAGGCCACTCTGAGGGAGTGTGACGCTCGAAGAGGGCTCCCTTGGCACGTGGGCGTGCCAGTCATACAGTATGGGAGGCGCTCGTGAGAGTGAGAGCGCTCGTTGTGCTTAACTCTTGCAGAAGGACTGCGCTCGTTGGGCTTAACGCTCGTGCACTGAGGGGTGTAACCTTGGGGAGACAGACGTCATCATCTCGGTGATGCCACGTGTCCTAGCGTGGGACGATCGTATTTTGACCCCATCAATATGGTGTTTGTATCACTATGGTCTACATTTTGGTTAGCTATCAATAGAATCACTAAGGAGCTGTTTTTTTTTTTTTTTCCTTTCTAAAAAAATTTTTTTTTACCTTTCTAAAAAAAAACAACTCCTGGAAATTAAACAAAGCTCGAACAATCTTTTTCCAGAGAAGCTTAATATATTTATTTGGTGTATTAAAGAGGACAGTCTCCTATACCTCATGTCTATAGTGTGCAAGGATATCGCACAAGTAATCCTGTTTTCAAAGCGTGTTAGAAATTCTATTTTCTCAAGACAACTCAGAAATGATTCATTTTTCATTGACATCCTAATCTAAACCTCCGGCCGCAGCATGCTGAAGACTATGATCACTATATGTGCTTTTTACTTTTTTTTTTTACATCATAGCGGATACTCGTTCTTAATATTTAGGGATAATTGAAAACAGTCCCTTGGAATATAATAAAATTATGGTTTTTTTTTTTAGATTGGAAAATTTATGAATTCTTTCATGTTCGTTATTTTTTGTGTTAAATTATAGACACAGTGTTCTACACGATACAATACAACAAAATGATATTTTAAGAAATATCCGTAAATCATAGCGATCATCGTAGACATTTTCAATTGCTTGTTGGCAGTGAATAAAAGTTATAAAAAAAAATGGAAAGGATGCTGTAAAAAAATGTCAAGATTTTTATTGGTTATTTGGTATAGGCATATAGCATAAAAATTTAGTATGATTATTTTTGGATTAAAGTATTCCCAAAGCAAAATATTAGAGATTAAAACATTAAGGACAATAGTTTTTCAAAATGGGAATTTTTACGCAAATTGGAATTTTTTTTTTTTTTTTTTTTTGATAAATTTATTTTTACATAAAACAAACGTTTAACTAATTATTTTTATGCTTATTACTTTTTTTTTTCTCCAGATATTTATTATTTTTATTGCTGCAAAGATTTATAACTTTTCTACAAATAGAAAAGTTTGCAAACACCCCTTAATTATAATTTAACTTCTACTTTAGTTTCTCCACGAGGACCATGAGCACAAATGTTTTTAGGAGTCGCAATGTCAATTCCCTTGAAACACCTCATTAATTCTATTGCAGAAACACTTTTAAAAATATCATTTTATCGTGTTGTCTCGACTGTTATGTTAGATAATTGTCTCAAACACTACCTCTAAAACATCTCAAATAAAAAATTCAAGAAAAAATTCATATTGATATATTCGTAACGTATCGTACCCATATCATCATGTTTGTACGAGTACCATGTAGCCTTTTAATTATTGTTGTTAAGGGCCCATGAATTTATTTTGCACTAAAGCGGCCCACAAACTCAAGCAAAGAGCAACCACAAAACTAGGGCTGTCAATGGGTTGGATTTTAATCCAAATCCGATCCGAGTCCGATCCGATTTTTGATATATTCGTCCGAGAAAAAAATTCGATGGATCATATTCGATTATAAATATTCGAAATCCAAATTAAATGGATTGGGTATGGAATCATATAGTCCGATCCATTAAAGATGTGAATCCGATTTTAAATATATATTCTCATATATGTGTATATATTCTAATATTAATGTTTTCGTTCATTTATGTTCCAATTATATATATATATATATATATATATATATATATATATATATATATATATATATAATTTTTTTATTTTGGTGAACATAAATATAAGTTAAGTATGTTATATTAATGATGAAGTGATTTAAAAGTTATATACAATATGAAACTATGATATATATATATATATTTATTGTTGTTTCAATAATAATATCAAATATATTATATACCCGATATTATGGATGTCTATATCTTTATTTATACTATTTTATTAAGCAAGAGATCCAAGTTTGATCTTTTGAACTTTAAAAATATTTATTTATTAATTGATTTCATCTAGCTTTATCTCATGTATTCTTAACTTTTATTATTTTTTCTCTTATCACTTCTCTTCTTAACTAACATGACATTATATTATGCTAACTATTCATTTATTTATCATAATTTAGTGATTATATTAAAAATATAATTATGGAATATATATTTAATAAAATAATTAATTTTAATATATTTATATAATAATAGTAATTTTTTAGTTGCACATAGATCGAATGTGCAAAGTTGCTAGTAGTAAATGGCTTATTGGCTTATGAATAAAATGCGTATGTATAGTAATTACATACCATATGTGGTTTGATAACATAATATAAATTCGATTTTTTATATTTGTACTCGTGTGATATTGAGTAATTACAACTCGTGCCTCCTTAAATGAAAATATTATACAACGTACCCTTCTAGGTTTAAAAAATTACAAATAAATTCATTCCGTTTTGATTTTTGGCAAAATCATTCTTAAATTGGTTACGTCTCACAATTAATTAGTTACTCATAATTATATATAAATATATATACTAAATATTATAAATACATATGCATTATGTAATGTAAATACTATATATAATATATACACTTATAATTTTTATGTAATTTTAACCGAATGAATAAATTGAAATAGAAAAACCATGTGTAAAAGAAAAACAATAAAAAAAAGTAAAGTCCCTAAAGTGAAAATGCACGCATAATGTTTTCAAAATAAAACAACACAACCCTAATCTATCAAAGCCGCCGTCTTCGAAAGAAATCAAATCTGAGTCCCCATGAACCGCGCCGCCTCACCATCTTCAATGTCCACCTTCACTATCAGCCACCGCTGCCTCGCCACCTTCATTTTCAGACGCCGCCGCTGCCTCGCTCCATCTCGCCAAGGTCCGTTTTCTTTCTTTTTTCCACCATAGCTCCATCCTCTCTCTCCCCGCTGTGCCTGTAAATTTCAGCTCCTTTCATTTTTCCGATTTGTCCCTTCGGGTCGGATTTTTCTATCGGATAATCCGATCCGATGACTCCCGAATCCGAATCCTATAGGACCCGGACTCGGATTCGGTAAGTCAATTTCATTATCGGGTTCGGGTTCGGATTTGGAAAGTTTGAATCCGATTTGAGTCCGACCCGTTGACAGCCCTACACAAAACATATTTGATATTCGAAAATAATAGCCATAAAAATCGGGTGGCGGTTCGGTCCGAGCTTAGAGCCTCCGACTACTGACAAATTTGGTTGAGATAAACTGAGAGTGAACTTTATCTTCAACACAGTAAACCAAAAATTTCCAGAAAATGATCCTAAGAACACTTGAGGATATTCATTCGTGAGCCTTGATGCTTCCAAGGTTCAATCTTTACACATATTTCTGACCATCAGCCTTGATTTAGCTTAGCAAGATACCGGTTGAAGAAGCGATGCTAATCCACTGCGCCATTTCAGCTCCTCTGCAACACTCTGACACTACCTCCATTTTCACCCCCGATTTAAAGCCGAGAAACAAAAATCTTTCTCCCCTTTTCTGTAAATTTTCGATTCTCCGCAGTAATGGGACATCTCTTTGTTACTTTTCACGAAGCCCCACAAAGAGGAATTTCAGGGGCCCCAAGCTCTCTCTTCAGGTTTTACTCTGTGTGTTTTGGGGGGCTTTGGGTTGGATTACATAAATTCGCGGTAGTTCTTTCGTTTTGGTGAAGTTTCTTTTTATATTGAGTGTTTGCATATGTGATCTTTATGTGACTTTCTAAATGCTTGGAAACTTGGATGTTTGGTTAAGTTGTTGTGAACATTGTTGAGGACAGTGAACATCTCATGTGCTCATTTATTGATTACTATATGGCTTGCTTGATCTGTTATGGCAATTTTACCGAAATTATTTTGATAATGTGTAGGATAATCTTTAAGTGTTAAAACATGGTGACATTTTCTGTCAACAAATGCTTTAAGCAATATAATGTTTCTCTTTAAGAATGTTGTATTGTTTGCCCGAAGCCTCTAAATCTTCTCATTAAAGTTTTGAATGTGTTCTTAATAAGAGGCTGGATTAATCGTTGGTTGTTCAATGATATAGGTACTTGGAAAGGGAGGCGAAAGTAAATCATCGTTGAACTTATCAAAAGTTGAAGGTAGTATTAGTTTCATGTTATCAGTGACTTACTCAGTTACTCGCTCTAATTTCAACTCCGTTTTCTATTGTATCCCATAAAATATTATGTTGATTCCAACCGAATTTCACTATTTGAGTCTGTCATATGGATATCACTGCTTCTTATGCAACTCAAACAATTCCTTTGTTGGGATTCTTTCTTTACATCTCTTAGCTTCTAGTTTAACTTTTCCAAAAGAGGAAGTTTTTGCAAACACCCCGTTAACACAAATGCAACTAAATGATTGAAACTTTTCAGCAGCATCCTGTGATCAATCAGCTGTTAATGATGAAGCCCTTTTGCCTCCATCGTCGAAAGATGAAGCTTTGAGTGTAAATGGTGGTAGTAATTCGAGTAGTAAGCTGCAGAGGAAGGGGAGGGTGTTTTTCTTGGATGTGAATCCATTGTGCTACGAAGGAAGCACGCCCAGCTTGCACTCCTTTGGTCATTGGATGTCCCTTTTCTTTTCGCAAGTCAGCCTAAATGACCCTGTCGTAGCGGTAAGTCTCTCTCTCTGTATAAATATTGTGTCTGGTATGTATTGTATAAAAGATGGTTGTGCAGTTATTGAAGAGGATTATAGCCCTTGTTGATTGACATCGGTTAGGTTGTGGCAGTAGAGTTTCTCAATCTGATTAAGAGGAGAAGAATATTCTGTGAGAGAGAGAGAGAGAGAAATTACCTATTGCCATTTTTTATTCAATAATGAACTGAAAATGTGATCCTTTTCCATGCATAGGTTCTTGATGGGGAAAGAGGCAACGAATACCGCAGACAGCTACTTCCATCATACAAAGCAAATAGGAGGAAGATATCGCGCCGGTGTTCTGTTGAAAAATCACATAAACTTGTTGTGGATGTTCTTCAGAAATGCAATGTACCGGTGAGTCGAGTATCACATTTATCAAATTATTGCTAATTATTTGACAATTTGTATTTCAAAATAGTATGGGAAAGAAGGAAATCCTTATAATCTTATCAAATACTCAGCGGTAAAATCTTTCTAGGTTGTGAAGATTGACGAGCACGAGGCAGATGATGTTGTTGCAACGCTGGTGGAGCAAGTTCAGCTGAAGGGGTATCGTGCTGTAATAGCTTCTCCGGACAAAGATTTCAAGCAACTCATATCAGAAGATGTTCAGATTGTTATTCCTTTGCCTGAGTTGAATAGATGGTCATTTTACACCATAAAGCACTACATTGCTCAGTACAATTGCGACCCACAATCTGATTTGAGCTTGAGTACGAATCTTCTGATAAAAATTCTTGGCCTTCCAAACTATGGCCTGTTTTGCACTTTACTGTTTACCAACCAAATGCTTTTTTTTTCAACTTTACCTCCTGTGAACTCTGAATTTCCTACACATTACACAAGTTTACAAACATCATGTTTGTTTAGGGAAGAAGTATTCGGCAAAGAAATCCAAGAGGTACACATATTTTGTCCCAATGCGACGAAACAAGGCTAGAAATACATGCAAAAGACATTATTTGTGAATGATAGACAAAAAATTCCAATTGAAATATGTTTGAGGCGGTAGTTCGGCTAGTAAAGTGTAAAAACAACCATAGTTTGGATGCCGAAGTATTTTTATACCTTTTATTTTTATGCTCTTTTGACGTGGTAACTACGGGCCGTTTTGTCTTATCAGTAGCATCTATATATATATATATATATATATGTTCTACTGTTTGTTGGTCGTTGAGGAGATGTACTTTTGGCAGGGTGCATTTTGGGTGATGAAGTAGATGGTGTCCCAGGCATCCAGCACCTTGCTCCTGGTTTTGGCCGAAAGACTGCTTTGAAGCTCTTAAAGAAACACGGCTATCTTGAAAATTTACTTAGCGCTGCTAGTGTCAGATCTGTGGGTAGGGAATGTGTACAAGAAGCCTTAACTAAATATGCTGATTTTCTAAGGAGGAACTATCAAGTTCTTGCTTTAAAGAGGTAATCTCATTGATCTCCATCTCTCATCTTTCCACTTCGATAATTGTTTCTTTCTGAATTATTGTACAGGGATGTCGATATACAGATTGAGGAACAGTGGCTGTCTAGGAGAGACGAGGGAAATGATTCAGTAATCTTATCCAGCTTTACGAACCTTCTGAATAAAAACCGGGATCTCAAATCGCAAAATAGATCCCATTCAAATGGTAAGAGCAAGATAATACTTTTGTATTGAATGTTGCGGCCAATTTTTCATCTTTTAAATTCATAAGAACTTGCATATTTTTTTCATATATTTTATAGGCCTGAAAACAGTGAGATAATGGAGCATATTATGGTACAAACAATAATGCTTGAGGATATGGTACAAACAAACAGTCACAGCGAGGTGATGGACACAGTCAAATACAGTTTCTCCATCGGTAAGATCCGCCTGTCGTAAAAACTCTGTTCTTGAATACTCCTAGCCCTTTATTCTTTTGATACGTATTTAAGTCGCTAATATGTTTCAAGAAATTTAACATGATCAAACATTTTGAATTGAATATCGACAGCATCTTTTACTTTCGATATATGTTATCGTAATGTACATATGAGTGTATGTGTTTTTAATCGCATCTGCAGTTGTGCATGCAGATATTTCGTTTCAAAACACATCTGCAACTATTGTGACTTCCTCCAATGGAAATTTCAATGGCCGATCTACTATGGAAAAAGTCGAGAATGTCCTTGCTAAGGGGTTCCACATACCAGTGTCAAATAAATTCATTCCATTCCAACAATACAATTGTGCTTGGCTTCTAACAACAGGTCCATTACATGTTCTAGTAAACAATTTTGTATGGTATACCTATACTATATAACCCAGCGAACATATTCTTATAAAGTAAACCACTCCTAAGTGTAGCTTCTTCTGATGTCTTGAAAATGTAAGTACATTTACTTGTTTGTTTGTAAATATTGCTCGAGCTTATTTATTCCTCAATGCCCAGTGAGTAAAAGTTTATTAATTAACTTCACATTTCCATCCAACCATACAAAAGTAAATTTGATACTGAAAAACAATGGTAGAAGTGCAACATTAGTATTAAAGATGTGTAAGTCGAATATGAAGAGCCTATAATAACAAAATTACAGAGGCACACGAAAAAATGCTTATTTTAGAATCAAGTGTTATAAATACCTTCTTTGGTATGCATAGAAACACTCTCAAACTCATGAATTCTGCTGTTTTTGCTTGCCGTTTAAGTCTTCAACTTTGTTGCTTTTGCTAGAATAACTTCTGCATCACATCCAGGTAAAAAGACTGCGTTAGTAGAAGTGATCAAATTTATGAATTTCTACAGAATGTTTCTTGGATTTCTTATCATCCAATGAAGATTCAACGCAGACTTCTATCCCCTCCATCTCCCCTCGGAAGGACTTCTTATGCTTTTTTATTGCCTCTATATAAGCAACAGCTAAAGGGCAGTCGATTAGCCTGAGTGTATTGAATGGAGAAGTATAAGTATCGGTTGGGATCTGCTTTAAGCAGTAGCAATGCCTAATGGTTAGGCGGGTAAGCCTGTACAAGCACCCGTGGTCATTAGGATTGCCTTCCATATATATTCCAAGTCAAGATCTTCAAGCAACAGAGATTCAAGTCTCGGGAAATCTTCCTCGCGTATTTCCCACTTTGGCCCTTGAAAGGCACAGCATTGCAGTTTGAGCACTTGAAGATTCGACAATCGAGCAACAGTTGTCATGTACTCCCGGGGATACCTTAACCCACTCAAACTTAGGTTTTTCAGGCTGGATGGGAAAGAAGCCGGAAAGGTGACAACCTGAGAGATTGGGTTGGGATTCACCACTTCACATGTAAGTGATTCAAGCTTATAGAGATGGTCTGCAAGATGATCGAGGCAACGCAAGAAATGATCAGCAGCAGTAGCAGCAATGTTATCAGGTGCCAATTCAATTTGAATTCCCAACTTTTTAAGATTTGGGGTTTTTTCAAGAATTTCCTTGGTACAACTGTCTGCACTTATGTACGAAAGTGTTAAGAGGTTCGGCAAGAGAACATTGCCATCATGATAGGGAAGTTTGCTTCCCATGACTTGGAGCAATGCCAATCGTCTCATATTCCAGATCTCGATTGGCAGAACCAACGGAGCTCCTGGGTACATGATGCGCAGATGTTGATGGACAATCAAGTACTCGAGGTTCCTGAGTTTGGATATGGAAGCAGGGATCTTTCCACTATATGTGAGGGCCAGATACTTCAAGTGAATTAGATCTACAACTTCATTTGGGAAGTTGTAGAAACGGATTGTAAGAAGATCCATTACCTTGAGTAACCTCGAACCGAAACATATTTGTGGCAATGGATATGGATAATACGGACCAGTACAGAGGATTGAACGTGTTGTTGCAACACTGGATTCCATTGCGTCGTACACCTCTTGGATGCCGAACAAAACATTGTTATGGCTGCACAGGCTTCTCTGCTCCTGTATATCTTCTGTGGAACTTTCGGCATTACTATTTATGACGTGAAAAAACTTCTCTTTCCTGGCTTCGACTTTACATAGATGCCAGTACACAGCATTAACACCACAAGTTTTGATTCTTCCATGCTTTAAGCTCTTTTGATGGACCATTATAATATCGCTTTCGGAAGCAAGACACTCCAAACAATCCCTCGCATATTTTTCGGGGTTAACCATATCCATCCTTTGGAATCTCTCAGCAAACCACATGTTGATGAGCCTCGAGACGGGGAGCTCGCATTTTGGAGGGAAAACTCCCATATACAGAAAACATGCTTTCAGATACTGCGGTAAGTAGTTGTAGCTCAAGATTAGTACCTTCATCATGTCACCGCTTACATAGTTGAAAATGGAAATTCCTATATCCGCCATCTCGTTCCAATACTCCGGTGTATGGTTCTCGACTTTGGACAGGAGATCGGCAACTGCAATGATTGCAAGTGGAAGACTTTAACAGATCTGTACAATTCTTTTTGCAGCTTTCTCAAGTTGAGGATCAGGAAACAACTGATCTTTACCAAACACCTTTTCCCTGAGAAGAAACACACTTTCTTCTTTGTTGAGGAAGCGTATATAGTAACTGCGACAGTCAATAGCCATAGTAAGTACATTTACTTTTCGTTGCCTGGTTGTCACCAAGAATCGACTTCCTTTCTCGTTATCGCGAAAATAAGATTCCATCTCTAACTGATCCCAGCCCTCCAAGCCCCATCTGTCATCCACCACAATCAGGTATCTCTTGTTACCATAAGAACATCGGCGCAATTGTCTTTTGGTCATACTCGTAGCTTCGCGGATGTCGGGATTCAGTTGAGATAGAACAGCTTGCAAGATTTCCTCCCTTCGATATTTTTGGCCTAGAGTAACAAAAGCACGGCGTGGGAAATGATTGCGAACTGATGGATCTTTATAAATTCTCCTAGCAAGGGTTGTCTTGCCAATGCCTACCATACCAGCTATCACGTAAGATTTGCGGGATTTTTCATGGTTCATTAGCAAATCTTTGAGTGCATTGAACTCGCGAGATAAACCAACCATATCACTCGTGGACTTGTTTCCACCAAATCGAACATCATCATCATCATTGTCATCATCTT
This sequence comes from Lantana camara, assembly GCA_037501455.1. Taxonomy (NCBI): domain Eukaryota; kingdom Viridiplantae; phylum Streptophyta; class Magnoliopsida; order Lamiales; family Verbenaceae; genus Lantana; species Lantana camara. The sequence continues at coordinate 17,320,500 of CM074855.1, read as the reverse complement.
CAAGGAAAGGTTTGCTTGAAACCAGCTCCTGTCTGATGTGATTGCACTCTTCCTTCATCTGCTTCACCGTGTCTCTCAAGGAAACACACTCTTGCTTCCTTGCCCGATTGTGCAACCCGAATCTGTTTCGACAAAAGGGTATCGAGCAAATCTTCCAATCTGGTAGCCTCCTCTCTGATCTCGTCATTGACAGCGTCGATCGTGCTCCTGCTTCGACGAATGCTGCTGTCCCTGATGCTACGCTGCAATCTGCTGAGGATTTTTTTCAAGGAGTGTGCAGATTGTAAGAGGTTTCTACAGCGGGAAGAGATTGAAGCCGAAGGAGAATAACAGAGAAGGCGATTGAGTGCGTTGACGAGAGAAATCACGGCAGCATAAGCCATGAATATGATCTATGGAAGATTGGAAGAGATCTTCACTAAAACTATTGCTTGTTTTCTGGATTGCTGAATGGTATATACTATATAATATATATTTTTCAAGAAAGTTCACTCTAATGGAATATAATTATTTAGCTACCATTTGGAATATTTTAATGAAGAAGAGTATGAATAAATATGTTATACTTTTTGCAAAATTATAATATTTCCAAGTACGGGTCATTTAAAAAGACTGGACTGCCAATTTATACGACTTCTGGGAAGAAAGGAAAAAGGGAAAAAAATTGACTTTAGCTATAGTCTCCGCCTCTCATATTTTATTTTTCGAAAAGCCTAATAACGTTTAACTTTTTTTTTTTATTTAAACACACGGATATCCAAGCGAGATTCTAACTCGAGACCTTGTCCTAGAGAATTCTGACCAACCCCTGTTGTTTAGTCACATTTATACTTGACGGCATACATGTCTGATACGAGTTAATCAGTCATAGTAAATATAAATATTTTTAAAAATATTATGTATTATATTATCGTGATGCCTGAAAATTTCTAAAAATATTATTTCATTGTATTATTCAGTGTTGTGTTGGATAAATAAATTTAGGAAAAAAATATATATGGTGTTTGTATCACTATGGTCTACATTTTGGTAAGCTATCAATAGAATCACTAAGGAGCTGTTTTGTTTTGTTTTTTTTTTTTTTCTAAAAAAAATAACAACTCCTAAAAATTGAACGAAGCTCGAACAATCTTTTTCCAGAGAAGCTTAATATGTTTATTTGGTGTATTAAAGAGGACAGTCTCCTATACCTCATGTCTATTGTGTGCAAGGATATCACACAAGTAATCCTGTTTTCAAAGCGTGTTAGAAATTCTATTTTCTCAAGACAACTCAGAAATGATTTCTATGATCAAGAATAATATTATTTAGAAGATGACTCTATTTGATGAGGGAAATCACCGATTCAAAATTAAATTCCACAATAATATGTTGAAATTTCCCAAAGCTCAACCTCTATGATAGAAATGTCCGCCATATTGCAAACATGCCCAAAAATTCATTTTTCATTAACATCCTAATCTAAACCTCCGGTCGCAGCAGGCTGAACACTATGATCACTATATGTGCTTTTTACTTATTTTTTTACATCATAGCGGATACTCGTTCTTAATATTTAGGGATAATTGAAAACAGTCCCTTGAAATATAATAAAATTATGGGTTTTTTTTTAGATTGGAAAAATTATGAATTCTTTCCTGTTCGTTATTTTTTGTGTTAAATTATAGACACAGTGTTCGACACGATACAATACAACAAAATGATATTTTAAGAAATATCCGTAAATCATAGCGATCATCGTAGACATTTTCAATTGCTTGTTGGCAGTGAATAAAAGTTACAAAAAAAAAAAATGGAAAGGATGCTGTAAAAAAATGTCAAGATTTTTATTGGTTATTTGGTATAGGCATATAGCATAAAATTTTAGTATGATTATTTTTTTAAAGTATTCCCAAAGCAAAATATTAGAGATTAAAACATTAAGGACAATAGTTTTTCAAAATGGGAATTTTTACGCATAATTGGAATTTTTTTTTTTTTTTTGATTTTTTTGATAAATTTATTTTTGCATAAAACAAACGTTTAACTAATTATTTTTATGCTTATTTGATAAGGGGAAAATCGGGGAGTCTGGCTAAGCACCAGATGTCACTGCCACGTGGCAGCCTATGCCACATGAGCGCTCCGCGACCGAGCCACATAGGCAACCATCGACCCAGCACTTGGCCAAAAACCCCAAGCCCTAGCCTAGCGGCAGCCTCCCGCGACCTAGGGTCTCCTTTCGACCCAGAGAAAGGTGCGACCCAGGGGAGCTCCGACCCAGTCGCTACCGGACAACCGCATTTAATGCAAGCACCACCTACTGCCAACCTCATTAATTGCGGCCGCGTCCGGTATAGTGTCAGGCATCCTGGCAGGAGCAGGCAAGCAGTGCTTTAGCTAGAAAAGCACTGTTCCGGCCAGGGGCGTCGCTTTCCTCTCCCAACCAGATCCACACTTTCTGGGAGGTGTACTTGCACCCACGGAGTCCATCTCCGCCCTATAAAAAGCCTCACTCCATGACCGCTAAAGGTAAGCTTTTCCTCCACGCACAAGACTCTGAACTCCTGCATATTTTCGACCCAGAGTTTTAGGTGACTTGAGAGTCGGAGTGCCAAAACGGGTCCAACCCCCTCCTTCCCCGTCTTGGCCTTTGAGCTCACGTTTGTTTCATCCTTCCAGTTAGGGAAAGCATCAGAGTCTTCCTCATCATACAAATATCTTGGGTGATTGGGAGTCCTAATCGGTCGTCCAGTGCATAGCCCGGATTTTGACACCATCATCTTGGCGCCGTCTGTGGGAAACTCTGAACAAAAGCCTTGCTTTCGTACCGCTACCCTATAACTTTCCATTCAAGATGGTCCAAACACGTCACGGACGACGCGTTTACGGCGAGAATGGTGAAGAGATCTTCCCGGATCTCAACACCATAGGGGGAGACTTTCAGCCCCCCGTAGTAGGAGTTGTTGCTGTGGAAGCCGGTCCTAGTGCTCCCAGCCGTTTGATACTCTCTGAAGAAGACTTAGCTGCTTACGCGGAGCAGTGCAGGGCGGAGGCGTTGGCCTCTGCGAGAGAAAATAGGGAACCGGTCATGCCGGCTCCCCCAAGAGGAAGCCCTTTGGCTCTAACCCCTCAGAACGTCGCGTACCCCACCGTCCAAGGGCCCTCTGCCCAAGCCCTTTGGCTCTAACCCCTCAGAACGTCGCGTACCCCACCGTCCAAGGGCCCTCTGCCCCGATGGCGTACGCTGCCCAACAGCACGTCCATCAACCAAGTATCTGTGGGTATCCGCAGCTCCCCTACGGCCAAAACCCCTACGCATAGCCTCAAACCATCTACATTGCGCCGGCACCGGGAATCCAGCACCCGGTCCATCTGGGTGCGCACCTCGAGGAGGGTTTCAATGACAACAAAAACCCACCCCGTCGCCGAGAGCCAGCCAGAAGAAGAAATGATCCGGAGGAGGAATGCCCCTCACAGCTTTTACGCAATATGGGGGAAAATGATAGGGGCGCGCGTCACATTGCAGGGACGGCAAGCGAGATGAATAGGGACACTCCCGTTCCTAGAAATGTGCCTGTTTTCGATCGCCTAGGGGCTAGGGTCCATCCCGACGCCTACCACAGAGCCAACCGGGGACACTGGGTTGGCTAGGGCGATCTCCGAAACAATCTCCACCGGAGACAGCAACAACAACAGCATCAGCCTTATTTACCCGACCCAGCGCAAGGGTCGGAGTATTTTGATCCACAAGAGGAAGTGTCATCACACTTCCCCCAAGGGCAAGCCCCCGAAGTAAGGGCACCTGCCCGCCACTATGGTCACCCCCACACAGCGTCAAGGGAGGGCGTACCGCAGCGAAAGGGAGGCAAGGTCCCCTTTCTGCGATGAAATCATTGACGCCAAGGTGGTGGATAGAGTCCCCACCAACTTGCCAGTTTACCCGTGAAGCATTGCTCAAAGTTTGAGGCACAAGTCAGCCTCTACGGCCACTCCAAACTCATCTGGACCAAGATCTTCGAAACCACGCTCGAGGGTCCAGCCCAAGACTGGTTTGAGCGTTTGGCTCCTCACAGCATCCGCGATTATGACCATCTGGCCAGGAAGTTCAAGGCCCACTTTTCCTCTATGACGGGGGTCAAGCTCCCGTCCACTTATTTGTATAGTATCGTACAGGAGGAAGGCGAGACCTTGAGGAGTTTCTTCTCTCGTTTCAACGAGGCATTCGTCAAGGTGGAGCACTTAGACATTGACATCCTGACCCAGACCCTCCACAAGGCCATCCGTCACGCGGAGTGCGCCGACGAAATCATCCTCGAGTCTCCCCAGAACATGGAGGAAATAATGGCCATCGCACGCCGCTTCATGCGGTTGGAAGAAGTCAAGTCCACTACTCGCGCTCTAGCGTGCAGGAACGACCGGAGAGTGAGCGACCCAGGTCCGACCCACCTCGGTCGGAGCTCCCCAGGCTCCCCGGCAAAATGGAACATAGGCTCAAGCGAGAAATGCCTTCCACTAGCGGGGCCAAGAAGGGATACACCCCTTTGGTCTGCCCCATCGAGGAAATTTACGAAGTCATGGATCGGGGGCTTCTTAAAAAGCCAAAGCAGCTGAAGGAGACCAAGAAGGCCAAGGAATCTGGGAAGCGCTGCGCTTACCACATGCAGCCCGTTCATTGGACTTCAGAGTGCATCGCTTTAAGGGAAGAGGTGGAACAACTGATTCAAGGTGGCCACCTGATGGAGTTCGTCAAGAAGTTGGACGAGCGGGCACGCCAAGCTTTCGACCCAAGGGAGTCGCCCCCGCCCAGGAGGAGGCGCAAGCCACCATTGGAGAAGCCTGAAGAGACTAACCCCCACAACATGCCCACCAACGAAATCTTCATGATTGCGGACGGCCCTGCTGGGGAAGACTCAAAAACCGCACGCAAACGGTCGAGACGTCAGGTGGGTCGGGAGCTTTATGGGCCCAGAGAGATCATGCAAGTGGAGCACGGACAGGAGTGGCTCGAGCAGGAGATCTCGTTTAGTGACAGGGACTTTGTACCGGTGATGCCACGGGACGGCGGAATGCCGAGTTATCCGATGGTCGTCACCTTAGACGTAGCAAATTGTGCTGTACATAAGACCCTTGTTGATAGTGGAAGCTCCGCCAACATTATCTTTTACTCCACCTTGCAAAAGATGAACATCCATAATTCTCTCGAATATGAACCGATTAAGACACCATTAACAGGTTTCGGAGGCTCCGAGGTCTATTCCAAAGGAAGAGTCAAGCTTGTTACCTCCATGGGAAAACTGCCGAAGCGAGCCACACAATTGTTGGAATACTTGGTGGTAGAAGGCCCTTCTGCTTACAATATTATCGTAGGGCATCCGGCCATGATAAGCTTCATAGCCGTGATCTCCACGTACCATCAAACCATCAAGCTGCCAACTCCGCATGGGATTGGAGAGCTCCGCTGCAACATTCCGGAGTCTTGGGAGTGCTACTCCATCTCCATGGAAAAGGTACAACTTCCGAACAAAACTATCGTACCTTTGATAAACGTCGATGATTTCCTGGATACGGAGCTTGCCGACCCAGACGATCCCACCGCGGAGATGTGCTCCAAGCAAATGACCTCCACCATAGCAAGGAAGAAGCGTAAGCTTGATGACGGTAAAATAGAGGCAGCAGGAGCCCTTGTCCCAGTCACACTGATTCCAGACGACCCAGAGAAAACCACCCATGTTGGGGCAAATCTCAAAGGTAAACAGCAGTGTATGCTCATCCAATTCCTGCGAAATAATGCAGACGTGTTTGCCTGGAAATCCTCGGACTTGGTCGGCGTCGACCCAAAAATTATTGAGCACCACTTGAACGTGGACCCAAGTTTTCGACCCATCAAACAGCGACTGAGGGCCCAAAGCGACGAGCAAAACGAGATAATTAAGCAAGAGGTCAACAAGCTGTTGGATGTTGGGTATATCACACCAGCCAAGTACGTGGACTGGCTCTGCAATGTCATCCTTGTCGCGAAGACAGGGGGGAAATGGCGAATGTGCAACGACTTCACCGATTTAAATAAGGCCTGCCCCAAGGACCCCTACCCTCTCCCACATATTGATCAGTTGGTCGATTCCACTGCCGAATGCGAGCTCCTAAGCATGATGGACGCCTTCCAGGGTTACTATCAAATCTTCATGGCTCAGGAAGACAAGAGAAAGACCGCTTTCATCGTGGTGAAGGGGATCTACTGTTTCGAAGTTATGCCTTTCGGATTGAAAAATGCAGGCGCAACTTATCAGAGACTGGTCAATAAGGTTTTCGCAGAAGAGATCGGCAAAACGATGGAGGTGTATGTCGACGACATGATCGTCAAGAGCGAGAGGGCAGAGATGCATTTAACTGATTTGGGTCGGACTTTCGACCTGCTCCGCAAGTACAGAATGAAGCTGAATCCCAGCAAATGCTCTTTCGGCGTAGAAGGAGGAAAATTCCTCGGTTACATAGTCAGCCAGCGAGGAATCGAAGCCAATCCGGAAAAGATCTTAGCTCTCAAAAGCATCAACAGACCCCACAGCGTGAGGGACGTCCAGCGTCTTGTAGGTCGGATCATTTCTTTGAACAGGTTCATCTCTCGCTCCTCTGAGAAAAATCTTCCCTTCTTTAAAATTCTGCGCGATATTAAGAAATTTGAGTGGACTGATGAATGTGATGAGGCCTTTGAAAGGCTCAAAGAATATCTTGCTTCCCCTCCTCTGCTTGCCAAGCCTGTTGTAGGGGAAACCATGTATCTCTATCTAGCAGTCACTGAGGAGGCCATAAGCTCAGTGTTAGTGGCCTTGCGCGGAAGGAAGCACATGCCGGTATACTACGTGAGCAAGATACTACATGGAGCAGAAGCTCGCTATCTGGAGATTGAGAAATTCGCCCTAGCCCTCGTGCACGCCTCCAGGAAACTGAGGCCATATTTCCAATCCCATTCCATCATCGTCCTCACAGACCAAGGTCTACGCCAAGGCTTGGAAAAGCCTGAAGTGTCAGGAAGAATTGTAAAATGGGCCGTTGAGTTGAGTCAGTTCGATATCAGCTACCAGCCCAGAGCAGCATATCAAGCCCAAATCCTTGCAGATTTCATCATCGAAAAGAATGATCCAGGTAAGGAAAAACCCCGCGCTCGGTGCTATGGACCACGTCGGTCGATGGCTCCTCAACCTCTCAAGGAGGAGGCGTGGGGATCTCCTTAATGAGCACGGGGAGCCAAGCGCTTGATTTTGCCATCTCCCTTGACTTCCCAGCCACTAACAATCAAGCAGAATACGAAGCGCTCATCGCCGGCCTCAAAATCGCAAAGGAACAGGGATCGAAAGGATTGCTGTAACAACAGATTCCTAGCTGGTGGTGAGCCAGTTTCAAGGCTCCTACGAAGCGCGTGAAGAGACAATGATTAAGTACCTTGCTAAGGTTAAATCCTTGGCATCCCAATTCAAAGAATTCACGCTACAGCATGTCCACAGGGAAGAGAACACGCGAGCGGACGCATTATCAAAGTTCGCGAACGGAATGAGAGGCTCCAAGGACCAGAACATCACTTACTTCTCAAGCAAGGGGAGAGTGATCGATTGCGAGGCATAAATGATATGCTCCATCGACCCAGCCGAACCATGCTGGGTCGACGAATTCATACTTTATCTCAGAGATGGAGTGTTGCCTGCCGACCGAAATGCTGCGAGACGCCTCAACCTCTCAAGGAGGAGGCGTGGTCGGTCGATGGCTCCTCAACCTCTCAAGGAGGAGGCGTGGGGATCTCCTTAATGAGCACGGGGAGCCAAGCGCTTGATTTTGCCATCTCCCTTGACTTCCCAGCCACTAACAATCAAGAAGAATACGAAGCGCTCATCGCCGGCCTCAAAATCGCAAAGGAACAGGGATCGAAAGGATTGCTGTAACAACAGATTCCTAGCTGGTGGTGAGCCAGTTTCAATGTAACACCCCGGTACACGTGGAGGTGCCACACCCCCGCACTATAGGTCAATTCACATACGAAACGGCCAATCCGTACACGAACCAACCTATAGCGAACGGGTGACAATGCAATACACGACAAGCTAGGCGGGAAACTTAAACATGCGACATGATAAAGCGGAAGCATATTTCAACAATAACAATTATTTCCTTCAGTTCAATCATGACATATCTCATTTATCAAGTAGTGCCTAATCTAGACTATCATATCAATACATTATCATTTTCCAATAAAGAATAGCAATAACTACAATTCCAACATTAATATTAATAATTAAATGCACGAACCACGGATGACACGACTACATGAACTGGACCCGACTCGACTCACTCCCGCCTAGCGTGCACCTGCAATACCTGAAAGGTGGAGGCGTCAGTCTGTGAAGACCGAGTGAGGGGTTTACATATATATTAGCGCAGATAACATGCAAGTTATATTCTCGGGTAAAGGTTTATAAAAGATAATTATACAAGTTCAATAATAACATAGCTTCGCCCGAGAATACAACTGTCAATATTAATTACTTGTTCATTTCATGCAATCAATCAATACATGGCCCCGGCGAGTGAGGGCGGTCTCCAACCTTACTCCAGATAAACATGAACATGCTTGCTTGTTTATTAATCACGAGGTGATCATGCAATCAATTATCGTGCTATCGTGCAATAGTGTAATCAGGTAACATATTCATGGAGTAACAATCATGAAATAACCCGAGGCGCATCCGTGGTGCCGGACTCGTCCCCAGTCTCCTTCTCCCTCCAATGATGGGAAGGTAGCTAGCCTTCACCATCCACGACATATTGAGCAGAGGGTACATGAATCCCTAAGCCCGGAGCTCCTTCCTCCACTAACCTCCTAGTGGATTCAGGGGTGACCCCAAATGTGGTGAGGATAGCACCAGAGTTACCCGTCAGCCCTTGCTTTCCCGGTTGGCTCTAGTCACTACCCTCGGGCCCATCATGAACGATCATGCTACTCGCCTAAACATGCTTGAAATCATGAACATGGACAATCATAGCCTGCTTGCTTGAAACATGACTTGCGTGAAATGATATATGACTTGATAAAATGTAGCTATAAATCGTGGTCCATAGTTTATGAAAATTATAATTATAAATACCTTTTTGCCGAAATATCACATAAGGGATATACGGGTTCTATGTAACTAGAAATTAAACCTCACCTGACAGGCGACACACGACTCGTGAATGCGTGAACGTGCTCATGAGCCACAATCTCCGCCCTGGAGAATAACTGGACAAGAAACGGGACAATGTGCGTGCATGAGACCATAATTCAATCATATTATTCATATAATGACGCACGGCATAATCATACACGAGACATCGAGCAATACACAATGTAGCATGAAAACATGTTGTTTCGACATATAATCAATCATATAATAGCAATTCGGGATCAAACAAGCCATTGGAACGAGGGGCCAAAATTGTAATTTTGTGCAGAATATTTCTGCACTACCAGAGAGCTGGGAACGGCCGTTCCAGGTTCCAGTTCAAAGTGGGAAGGGCCGTTCCCGCTGTCGGGTTCCCCGAAGATGGGAACGGCCGTTCCGGCTCGCAAGCCAAAATGGGAACGGTCGTTCCCGTCCTCGCCGCCAAGCATATCATTCAAACAATGGGAACGGCCGTTCCCTACTTACAAAGGGAACGGGAAGGGCCGTTCCAGTTTTACAGAAGATGCAGCAGAACAGGGGAAGAAACAGGGGAGCACGAAAACACCACAAATCTCCACACCACTCACATATCTCAATCCCAAACATAATAATTCATGAAGAGAAATAAGTATACATGCTTTGGATACAATAAAACTCAATATGAACACACAATCCATGCTTTAATCATCATAATTCCCAACTTTAGCATATATATAACTTCATCACATAATCTCATAAACCTCAAGATTTAAGCATGGATTTCAAGCTATAACTATGTAATCATATTTCTAACAACTCATACACAACATATCACATTCAATTCATAAACCCTAGCTTCACATGTTAATTCAAGAAATCATATATCTTCATCTCTACCTTGAAAGAAAATAGAAGAAGATGATGATGAAGCTAGCATGATGAATGAGCTCCCAAAACCATATTTCTCTTGATAAATTTGATGAAGTTGATGAAATCTCCTCTTCCCTTTTTGGAGGTTTTGGTTCGGTAGAGGAAGGAAGCAAAATGAGATGATTGGCATGAAATGAAGATGATTGAGGGAGAGATGCATATAACGTGATATTTGGGGAAATATGTAATAATTATGATTAAGTCCTTAAAGTTCTATAAGTCATGCAATTGAGGGCACAAGGTTTGGAAATGCTCAATTAAGTCCCTTAACATATTCATGCAATTTGGTCCTTAAAGAAAGAGGAATGAGCACTTAAGGACAATTTGGCAATTAATTCAAATTGGACAATTAATTCATGTAACAATTAAATTCCACTTATACAAGAATTCTTGAAATGAAATGAATATCATATAATTTCCACGTAATCATGTTGAAAACAATTGATAAGAATTAATATAACACGTTTAAATCAATTAAACGAAATTAATAAAATAAAATCCTAACACTCGAAACCCACACGTGTCGAGCGTACCTGACTGTCTGAAAATCGGGGCGTTACAACTCTCTCCCCCTTAAGAGAATCCGTCCTCGGATTCCATGTCCTGAATTTCTGAAATTAGTTGGCTCTTACGTGTTCATCCCACGCGGGTTAGCTACTCCCCGTCAGGGATTAGTTCGAAAGAGATCTTCGATCCAAAAGTTTCTCCAATGTGTGAAATCACGACCCTCAACTTTCCGGAGTATGCTCACTCGATAGAAGGTATAACCTTTCCACTAAAACAAATTGGCAATTAGCTGAAAATATTGAGAGTGCCCCGACTCTCAAACAATTAACGAGAGAACCCCGTCTCTCAAGCAAGGAACAAGAGAACCTCGTCTCTTGATAACCCTGAGAGAATCCCCGTCTCTCACGCACACAAAATAAAATTCAAGCGAGCACTTAGACAAATATTAACACTTACCACACAAGGATCAAGTAAAATTATCATTTACGCAAGTAATTGTTCACGTAACAATTATTAATAAGCAAGGAATCATATATAGAATTAACAAAATAATGATAATGATAAATAATGATGCATGTGGTATGCATGATTAGGTGTACCGTTCACCGAAGATTGACGTTCCGGAACGGAGTTAATTCGGTTGAAAACTTGATTCCTTTAGTTGAGATTTTTCCCCGCGGGATACCGTTACTGTTCGATATTCCCAGTTCTGATAATCATCTCTGCCCTTGCGCTATTTTCTAACATAATCCGTAAATCATCATTAATCACCCAATCTTCAGACCTGTCTGAATTCCAAATTTGCCGGTTGAACCATTCTTGCACTGATTTTCACATTTACTCTCCGATTTCTGAATTGAGAACACCCTGATTTTCTTGTTAGAGTGTAATTGCCCGTTCAGGCTTGAAAGGCCGACTTTGCGTTCCAAGCAAGCTCTTGTCCAACGAGCAGAGAAAACAGGTGTTACCATTTCTCCGATCTCAGTACTTAAAGTAAACCTTTTCCCGAAGCAGCATTCCTGACTCCTTGTTTGCAATCTGAAAGTTGAGCTCTTACTCCCTTAGTTAACAATACGGCGGATATTTGCAATAGAGGAATCAAGGTCGTCGTCCCGTGAGAGTAATTCAGCAAGCACATTTGCATAGGTAACGAAGAAATCAAGTCCTAGTAACACGTCTTCCATTTGATCCCTGAAATTTGATAACATACCCAACAATTCCACGAAATGTCTTGAAAGAAAGGATCACCTAGTCCTCCATCTTTCTGAAGTGTTCATAGTAAACTGGTGTATTCATGGAGGTGACGGCAACCACTCGAATGGAAGCACGATGAGCATTCCCACACATCTCTAGGGTACAAGTAACAACTTCGTAAGAAAACTCTTGTCGGAGTTAACCTACCAAACTTGAGATTGGTTCCGGATATCGCCCAAACTGAATCCTTTTCTATTTACTGAGTCAAATGATATCCTGAGGTTGTCGGAGGATTGCAGATAGTATATCCACCTCCCTGAAAATGGTAATAGTACCAAGGTACTGTCGATGATGAGACTTTTCTTTGTGTAAGAGGGAGGAAAGCTTAACTTATTGAAAACTTCTTTCACATGGTTCTGATAGAGGATTCCCTACTCTCCTGAATGTTGTCCAGCTTCCAATTTAATCCATTCCCAGACCGGCTCTCCCCCTTAAGAAAATAGAAATTTTCTTATCCTTTGGGTTCCTTCTGTCCTTTCCCACTTGCAAGCTTCTCTGCTAATTCAATTCCCGTAACCTTTTCCTCGTCCTACTGGTTGTTAATCAAAATGTTGATCGATGATTTCTTTCGAATTCTTTCTGTTATCCACATACTCAACTTGGAGCTCCTTGACTATCACCACTTTGATTTGATATTTAAAATTCTTCAATATCCTATACCCCTTCTGTTATTCATGAAAATGCCATGTCCTGTAATTACCCTCTACTGCTTCTAAAATTGATATCTGTCAAGCTAGCATCCTAATCCAAAACAGGAAAGTCCTTTCTCCTACCCTTACTGAATTCCCGGAATGCTAATTAGTTTCCGAAGGTTGAAAGACCCACTGAACATTTATCTGCTTGAAATTATCGTCATTTCCTCATTTTCCAAAATTTTCCAAATCTCTATATTGTACATGCTTCTACGGAATCCTAAATCGACAAATTCTCACAGTTCCCAAACTTTATTAAACTTCAAGTCAGCTCGGACGACCCGGTTACAACCATGATACCCAATAATTCAAAACCCTCTTCCATGAATTCAAGTCAATAGAAATAGGGGCAAAGATTGTGCTGGGAATAGGGAGAACCTACTGCCAATAAACACTAAATAATGCATGATGGTTATAGTGTTACGGTCTACCTTTCGCATAACTTAAAATGCAACACGTTAGAGCAATTATATCACTTTGAAGGCATACATATAAATAAGGAAATGTAAAGAAAGTAAATAATTTAATCATGTATCCAAGACATCAAGTAGGAAATTTCAAATACAATTAGAACGACATTTATAATTGGAAAATAATTTAATTAACAATTATAATGCACGTGCTTATGAATGCATTGAAGAACCTGGCACCGTAGAAACGTTAAACTCAATTCCGGTGTCCCTTCCTTGTTGACCAAATTGTAACTTGGTTCGAACGGTTGATCGATCTCTTAAATCTTCAAAATCCTCCAGTCTTGATTAATACATTTCCCAAAACCTATCACTCACAACTTGCTTTGCAAATAAATGCATGTGGGTGAAGCATGTTCGAGTCACGTAATGGTCACATAATTGATGCTGACAACAAGAATTTAATATAAATTGAAACAAGTATTTCGTCAATATTTAAAATAAATACGTTGGCCATATAAATTCCAAACAATTCAAGGTCACCCAATTGGTAATCATTAGCATGAATCAATACAAAGTACAAGGTATCAAGTATTTCAGGTAATTCAAGGAATCCAAGTAGCCAGAAAATTTCAAATAATATGCAAGACTCTCAAATTATCAAGTAATTCCTATGCCGTACGACCTAGACTCGACACGAGAACCTCGGTTTTGCAACCGGGCTCTGATACCACCTTAGATGTAACACCCCGGTACACGTGGAGGTGCCACACCCCCGCACTATAGGTCAATTCACATACGAAACGGCCAATCCGTACACGAACCAACCTATAGCGAACGGGTGACAATGCAATACACGACAAGCTAGGCGGGAAACTTAAACATGCGACATGATAAAGCGGAAGCATATTTCAACAATAACAATTATTTCCTTCAGTTCAATCATGACATATCTCATTTATCAAGTAGTGCCTAATCTAGACTATCATATCAATACATTATCATTTTCCAATAAAGAATAGCAATAACTACAATTCCAACATTAATATTAATAATTAAATGCACGAACCACGGATGACACGACTACATGAACTGGACCCGACTCGACTCACTCCCGCCTAGCGTGCACCTGCAATACCTGAAAGGTGGAGGCGTCAGTCTGTGAAGACCGAGTGAGGGGTTTACATATATATTAGCGCAGATAACATGCAAGTTATATTCTCGGGTAAAGGTTTATAAAAGATAATTATACAAGTTCAATAATAACATAGCTTCGCCCGAGAATACAACTGTCAATATTAATTACTTGTTCATTTCATGCAATCAATCAATACATGGCCCCGGCGAGTGAGGGCGGTCTCCAACCTTACTCCAGATGAACATGAACATGCTTGCTTGTTTATTAATCACGAGGTGATCATGCAATCAATTATCGTGCTATCGTGCAATAGTGTAATCAGGTAACATATTCATGGAGTAACAATCATGAAATAACCCGAGGCGCATCCGTGGTGCCGGACTCGTCCCCAGTCTCCTTCTCCCTCCAATGATGGGAAGGTAGCTAGCCTTCACCATCCACGACATATTGAGCAGAGGGTACATGAATCCCTAAGCCCGGAGCTCCTTCCTCCACTAACCTCCTAGTGGATTCAGGGGTGACCCCAAATGTGGTGAGGATAGCACCAGAGTTACCCGTCAGCCCTTGCTTTCCCGGTTGGCTCTAGTCACTACCCTCGGGCCCATCATGAACGATCATGCTACTCGCCTAAACATGCTTGAAATCATGAACATGGACAATCATAGCCTGCTTGCTTGAAACATGACTTGCGTGAAATGATATATGACTTGATAAAATGTAGCTATAAATCGTGGTCCATAGTTTATGGAAATTATAATTATAAATACCTTTTTGCCGAAATATCACATAAGAGATATACGGGTTCTATGTAACTAGAAATTAAACCTCACCTGACAGGCGACACACGACTCGTGAATACGTGAACGTGCTCATGAGCCACAATCTCCGCCCCGGAGAATAACTGGACAAGAAACGGGACAATGTGCGTGCATGAGACCATAATTCAATCATATTATTCATATAATGACGCACGGCATAATCATACACGAGACATCGAGCAATACACAATGTAGCATGAAAACATGTTGTTTCGACATATAATCAATCATATAATAGCAATTCGGGATCAAACAAGCCATTGGAACGAGGGGCCAAAATTGTAATTTTGTGCAGAATATTTCTGCACTACCAGAGAGCTGGGAACGGCCGTTCCAGGTTCCAGTTCAAAGTGGGAAGGGCCGTTCCCGCTGTCGGGTTCCCCGAAGATGGGAACGGCCGTTCCGGCTCACAAGCCAAAATGGGAACGGTCGTTCCCGTCCTCGCCGCCAAGCATATCATTCAAACAATGGGAACGGTCGTTCCCTACTTACAAAGGGAACGGGAAGGGCCGTTCCAGTTTTACAGAAGATGCAGCAGAACAGGGGAAGAAACAGGGGAGCACGAAAACACCACAAATCTCCACACCACTCACATATCTCAATCCCAAACATAATAATCCATGAAGAGAAATAAGTATACATGCTTTGGATACAATAAAACTCAATATGAACACACAATCCATGCTTTAATCATCATAATTCCCAACTTTAGCATATATATAACTTCATCACATAATCTCATAAACCTCAAGATTTAAGCATGGATTTCAAGCTATAACTATGTAATCATATTTCTAACAACTCATACACAACATATCACATTCAATTCATAAACCCTAGCTTCACATGTTAATTCAAGAAATCATATATCTTCATCTCTACCTTGAAAGAAAATAGAAGAAGATGATGATGAAGCTAGCATGATGAATGAGCTCCCAAAACCATATTTCTCTTGATAAATTTGATGAAGTTGATGAAATCTCCTCTTCCCTTTTTGGAGGTTTTGGTTCGGTAGAGGAAGGAAGCAAAATGAGATGATTGGCATGAAATGAAGATGATTGAGGGAGAGATGCATATAACGTGATATTTGGGGAAATATGTAATAATTATGATTAAGTCCTTAAAGTTCTATAAGTCATGCAATTGAGGGCACAAGGTTTGGAAATGCTCAATTAAGTCCCTTAACATATTCATGCAATTTGGTCCTTAAAGAAAGAGGAATGAGCACTTAAGGACAATTTGACAATTAATTCAAATTGGACAATTAATTCATGTAACAATTAAATTCCACTTATACAAGAATTCTTGAAATGAAATGAATATCATATAATTTCCACGTAATCATGTTGAAAACAATTGATAAGAATTAATATAACACGTTTAAATCAATTAAACGAAATTAATAAAATAAAATCCTAACACTCGAAACCCACACGTGTCGAGCGTACCTGACTGTCTGAAAATCGGGACGTTACATTCAAGGCTCCTACGAAGCGCGTGAAGAGACAATGATTAAGTACCTTGCTAAGGTTAAATCCTTGGTATCCCAATTCAAAGAATTCACGCTACAGCATGTCCACAGGGAAGAGAACACGCGAGCGGACGCATTATCAAAGTTCGCGAACGGAATGAGAGGCTCCAAGGACTAGAACATCACTTACTTCTCAAGCAAGGGGAGAGTGATCGATTGCGAGGCAGAAATGATATGCTCCATCGACCCAGCCGAACCATGCTGGGTCGACGAATTCATACTTTATCTCAGAGATGGAGTGTTGCCTGCCGACCGAAATGCTGCGAGACGCCTCAAATACGGGGCCACGGGTTACTCCTTAGATTCTGAAGGGAGATTATACAAGAGGGCATTAATGGGGCCAACCAAACGATGCCTACGCCCCTCGCAAGCTTTGGACATCTTGGAAGAAATACACGGCGGGCAGTGTGGAAACCATAAGGGCGGTCGATCCTTGGCCAAGAAAGTTTCTAGAAGTGGGTTCTACTAGCCCACTCTAAACGAGGATGCTAAGGAATATGCCCGTAGGTGTGTCAATTGCCAGAAACACGCCAACATCCCGCACCAACACCCCGCAGAAATGGTCCCTGTAGACATTTGCTGGCCCTTTGATCAGTGGGGTATTGATATCATCGGGCCGCTGCCGCTCGCGACGGGTCAACGACAGTACCTGTTGCTCGCGGTGGAGTACTTCTCTAAATGGGTCGAAGCCCAGCCCGCTGCGAAGATCACGGATAAGGTCATCCAGAATTTCTTATGGCGCAACATCATTTGCAGATTCGGGATCCCCAGGGTCCTAATCTGCGACAACGGAACTCAATTTCAAAGCGCCAGCACTAGGTCCTACTGTACAGACATGGGAATCAGTCAACGCTTCGCATCGGTCGGCCATCCCCAAGTGAATGGCCAAGTCGAAGTAATTAATCGGATCATTATCCAGAACCTCCAAACCAGGCTGGAGGCCAAGAAAGGAGCCTGGGTAGACGAACTTGACGGGGTCCTATGGGCTTACCGTACAACTCCCAGAACCGCGACAGGGCTAACCCCCTTCTCGATGGTTTACGGGTCGGAGGCCATGATCCCCGCAGAGCTTCTACATCAGACGGCGAGGGTGTCCAACTACCAGCTTGCCCGAAACGCTGAAGACCGAGCACATGAGCTCGACACCATTGAAGAAATTCGACAGAAGGGATTCCGACGCATGCAACAATATTGAGCCACTGTGGCTTGGAGCTATAACAAAGGGGTCAAGCCCCGCGCTTTTCAAATCGGCGACCTGGTTCTCAAAAAGGTGGAAGTAACAAAACACGTGGGCAAGTTACAACCCAACTGGGAAGGCCCATATCGCATTGCTGAGGTGGGGCGCAACAAAGCTTATCACCTTGAGGACATGGAGGGGAATACCGTTCCCAGGTCTTGGAATGCGCATAACCTCAAGAAGTTTTACGTTTAAAATTTCTTTAAGTTGTAAGTACCGTTTTGTACTCTTTCTAATTTCTTATCAACAATGAGAAGTATCTTCAGTCCATCTGAATTGTCTTTTATCTTCAGTTAATCTGAATGTTGTAACATACCCATTAATCGGGGTTTACGCTTAGAATTTGAAACATCCTAAGATATACACAAAGCGCATTCGATACACTATCAATGCCCCAGGAGGGGTGTGACCCCCCCCCCCTCCCGGCAAACAAAAATCAAGGAAATCCCAAGTATTAGCTCATGGCGACTCGCGAAGGAAGCGCCCAGCGAGCCAGATCGTGACTAATTCCGACCCAGAGCATAAGTACATTTCGAGCCAACACTTGGGAAAATAATGCTAAACGATACAAAGTTGGGAGTTTCGTTTGAAAGTTGCAAAATGCTAGACATATCAACAAAACCAATATTTGGGAAAATAATGCTAAACGATACAAAGTTGGGAGCAAATATGCGATTCTCATTCTTTAAAAGGGGTCAGGCCCCGGAGATTTACAAGGGACATACGGAATGAAAATTACAAGTTTCTCGCACACTCAAGAGCGGGGAGCAGGTTGATCGGTAGCTTCAAGGGCAGGGCCCTGGGCCGAAATTGGAGGATTAGGCTCTGCAGTTTGGGGAGCCTCTTCAGTGGCAGGGGGAAGTGTCGCTAGCGGGGGAATCGCCAGGGCAGGACCACTTGGGTCCTCGCTCAGGAGGCCACCCTATTTCGACCCGCTACTAGAAGGAACATACGCGGCCAACAAAGTTTCTTTGGCCCGCTCTATGTCGACGGGGCCCAGCAACTCCACGACCGCATCAGATTGCTTCCCCAGCTGAGATTCGGCCCACTCCACAGCCCAGCCATAGGGCACTTTGCTCCAATCCGGCTCCTCCTCGTCTTTATCGCCGTCCACTTCCTCTTGGCTCGTCCCCTCCTCGAATGAAGCGCGCGCCATGAATTCCTCGGGCAAGGTCTTGGGAACGTACCCATTTGATGCATTTAGTTTGCGCGGGTCGTTACGGAGATCATGGGGGATTGGGTGGTGAAGATGGATCTGAGATAAGACCCTCATGAAGCCAGTCTCTATGTCCGAGACCCCCAGCGTGGTAGAAACGGTGTCAAACACCTTGGACTGAAGAAACTCCGACACCGCGCCGTCCTTTATCTACGGCAATAGTTTTTCGACCGTCCAGAAGGTCGTTTTAGTCCCATCCCTTTGCCCCTCGATAAAGCCGGTCCGCCATCCGTCCTGCTTGCCTTTGCCGTAAGCAGCCTCAGTCTTCTTCTCCGCGACATCCAACAAGCTTTGCCGCGTAGCTACCCCGGTCTGTAATACTCTTCATTTGCGGCCTTGAGCTCCTCCAGCTCTTTTTCCATGGCAGACCTCTCCCTAAGAGAATCTTTCACCAGCTTGTCCATTTTATCCAGCTTCGTGGTATACGCCTTTTGGGCGCCCTCTAGCTCTTTGGACAGCCTCGCTGCCTCGTCTTTCCAACTCTTCCCCTGTAAAACCTCATCCCTCTCCGCCAGCAGTTTGTGGCGGGCCTCACCAGCTAACTCCAGTCGCATAGCGGACTGGTGCTCTCTTACGATCAACTGAGAAGGGGAAACAAGAAGGGGTCAGAGGGAAAGCCGTGAGAAGTGCGACCCAGGAGAAAAGATAGTGCGAGGTTTCTTACCGCGTTCAGAAGAGCAATCTTGTTGTAGGAGAGGGTCGCATTGCTCTCCTTAGCCAATTCTTGGTGATCGCTAGCAGTTTGGAGGGAATAGTAAATGGCCCCTAACGCATCCTGATCGACCTCTCCGGTCACGACCCTCCTTTCTGAACCGTCCTCCTTAAACTCCAAGACCCCAAAAGGATATTTGGCCCCCTCGAATGAGGGGACGTTGACTATCCGCTCGTTAGGGGTGTAAACGGATAATAAACGGATCGGATGTATGATTACCATATCTTTATCCGTTTATGATTCGGACGGATACGGATAATATCCTTTTAAATCGAATTCGGATAATATCCTTTTTATACGGATACAAGGCGGATTCGGACGGATTCGGATTTTAATCGGATTTTCAACTATTCAAAATTTGATATAAATTATTTATTTATATATCTTCGAACTTTTAATCAAATTATCAACTATTCATTTATAGATAAATTATTTAATAATTATATAACTTTGAATATATATATATTTTAGACGAATAGAGAAATAATAAGTATATCTATATAGATCATTTTTATGTTTTAGCGAATGTATAAATGTGGAGAAATTATAAATTTTATCATATAATTAATTTGAAATATAATACTTTTATTAATAACATAATATATATTAATTATATTATCTCTATATGAATATTGACGTGAACATATAGTTACTAATAAAACCTAAGGTTTTTCTTTAATAAATGCGCTAAAAAATTTACTTAATACTAATAATCTATCATATATTCACAGTTTTGTGTATATATTTTAATATAATACATTATTTATCGGATACGGATTACGGATAAATCGGATAACGGATATATCTAACGGATAATGAAACGGATCGGATGTTAAACGAATCGGATGCCTTATTACCATATCCTTATCCATTTGTAATTCGGATGTCTATAATCGAATACGGATAATGTAGCACCCCGTACACGTGGAGGTGCCACACCCCCGTACTATAGGTCAATCCACATACGAAACGGACAATCCGTACATGAACCAACCTACAGCGAACGGGTGACAATGCAATAAACGACAAGCTAGGCGGGATATGTATACATGCAACGAGTGAAAGCGGAAGCATAAACTAATCACGATCAAATATAATCAATAAACATGTCACGACATTTCTCGATTGCCAAGTAAGACAAAATATGTTCTAGCTTTCCATATCAATACATTTTCATCTCCGAATATAAATAACAAGTAACTATATTAACAATTCTAACACGACAATAAATAATATGCACCGTGATCGACTCGACTACATGGACTGGACTTGACACGACTCGACTCCCACCTAGCGTGCACCTTCAAGAACCTGAAAGGTGGAGGTATCAGTCTATGGAAGACTGAGTGAGGGGCATAGATATATATTAGCGCAAAGAACATGCAAGTTGTAACCTCGGGTAAGGTTTTGTAACATAATAATAATATCATCAATAAGTGCAAGAATATCAATAACTCGCCCGAGATTACAACTATCAGGTTTAACACGATAGTCACGGCTATTATAAATATCAGTGGCCCTGGCGAGGGGCGTGCACGATCTCCAACCAACCTCGACAGTGAACAAGGATTGCACTTTCATTTAATTAGGTTATCATGCAAGTCATTAAAGTGCACACGATCAATAACATGAAATCCATCCTTCACTCCATTGGTGGTGGGTTTGCAAGGCCCGAACCACCCACGATAACACGACGTACGTCGGGAGCATGACTCCCACGTACGGGACTCCTTCCTCCACCAAACCTCCTGGTGGATTCAGGGAGCATCCCCACGGTTTGAGAGAGGCGTTATGAGTTACCCGTCAGCCATATGCTTTCCCGGTTGGCTCAAACACTCACCCTCGGGCCCATAAACACGAAACACGATACACGATACACGAAAGTTCGCCAAACCCGATTCACGGTAACACGATAACACGATACATGGCTTGCTTATATCACGATACACGTTTTGCTTGTCATGAACACGATTAGTTTCAGGAAACACGATTTGTAACACGATACACTGATAGTTATTAAATCCCTTGTTCTTGGAAAACGATTATAAAGATATACGCACGTGTCATTTGGCCGAAATCCACATAAGGGTTATAGGGTTCTAGATAGTTAATAACTAAACCTCACCTGACAGGCGACACGATGACTCATGGATGCGTGGACGTGCTCTATTGATCACAATCTCCGCCCCGGGAGAGTAACTGGACAAGAAACAGGACACGGTGTACTTGTGAGACAATAACTTATCAATGCTACCAAATAAGACGCACGGCATGACTATACAACGAGATGATATGCATTCACGAATGTAGCATGATATATTCATATTACGACATGTAATTGATCATATAATATCATGTTGGGGTTAAATAAAGGTAAAGAAAAGGGTTTGGGATTTCACATTTTATGCAGAATGTTTCTGCACTTCCAGAGAGCTGGGAACGGCCGTTCCAGGTTTTAGTGAAAAATGGGAAGGGCCGTTCCCCAGTCCCGAAATGCTCCCCGAAGATGGGAACGGCCGTTCCCGTCTGTGAGACAAAGTGGGAACGGGCGTTCCCGTCCTCGCCGCCTGACACATTATTCAAATAATGGGAACGGCTGTTCCCCAATTGCAAAGGGGATGGGAACGGCCGTTCCCGTTACACAGAAGGTTCAGAAAACAGGGGAGAAGAACAGGGGATGCACAAATTCAACAACCAAGCTTCATAACTCCTATAACTTCAATTCCAAATGCAAGTATTCATGAAAGTAACATATATTCATGCTCATGGTATAATAAGAACCCATATAAACACATAAATCATGCCTTGATCACCATAATTACTAACTTAAGCTCACATATGAACTCATGCCAAATTCTTCCATATTTTCAAGAATTCAAGTTCTAATTCATGTTAAAAGCTCCTAATCATGCTTCTAACATCAAATACACGAATTATCAAGCTTGAATCCTAAACCCTAGCTTCATATATGTAATTCAAGAATTCATGAAATATCCATGTCTACCTTGAAGGAGGAAGATGAGATGCAAGAAGATGAAGAGGGATGGTTGAGCCCCAAACATGAAATTTCCTAGGAAAACTTGGATGAAATCACAAGGATCACTTCTTCTTCCTTGAGGTTGGGTGTCGGTAGAGAGAAGGGAGCAAACATAGATGTTTTGGTGAAGAATGAGATGAAGATTGGAGAAGAGATGCATATATCGGTATAATTAAGGAAAAATGTAATATTTGAAATCAAATCCTTCAACTTTTATAAATCATGCAATTAAGTATAAAAGGTTTGGAAAGTGATCAATTTAGTCCTTTAACATTTTCATGCAATTCGGTCCTCCAATTTAAATAAATGATCAATCAAAGGCAATTAAGCAATTAAATCATTTTTGGCAAATAATTCATGTAACAATTAAATCCCAAATCGATACACATTTCACTTATTTCCACGTAAACATATTGGGATAAATTTATATCACTTATCATAAAATATAGGAATTTAATAAATAAAAGAATTACGATTAAATCCTAACCCTCAAAATCACACGTGTCGTGCGTACCTGAAATTGGGGCGTTACAATTCTCTCCCCCTTAAGAGAATCCGTCCTCGGATTCACTGTCTCGAATTCTGGGAAGTTACTTGACTCTCTCGTTTTCATCCCACGCGGGGTTGGCCATTCCCCGTCTGGGATTAGTCTGAAAGAGGTCTTCAATCCGCGAGGTTCCTTGCAATGCTGTTAAATCACGACCCTCAACTTTCCGGGATTTTAAACACTCGCGAGAAAATCTAATCTTCCATTAAAACAAGTTGCCAAACAAGAATGAGAGTGCCCCGTCTCTCTAACGAACGATGAGAGAACCCCGTCTCTCGCACAAGTATCAAGAGAACCCCGTCTCTTGACTAACAAATTAAAACCGACTAACAAGAAATTAAAGGTAACAATAATGAAATATATGATGCACGTGATATGCATGTTCAAATGTACCGTTCACCGTGGATTGAAATTCTTCATTGTGGTAGTTCGGTTGACCCTTGATTCTTTAAATTATTTCCTTGGCCGTCTCTCCCCCTTAAGAAAGAAAATAAAATTTTCTTTCTAAAGCCTTCCGAGGTCCGGAGGGAATATTTACTAACAAGAATCACGTAATTGTGCATGCCGGTTAAGATGTCAATGCACGTGTCATACTCAGAAACAATTCCAGATGCCAAATATAACAATTAATTTCACAAGATTCAAGTAGACACGTGGATCACATGAATTTCACGGCACATACGGTCAAGTAGTGAGCAATTAATGACAAGAATGAATGCAATACCCAAGTTACCAAATACTTCCTATGTCGTACGACCTAGACTTGACATGACACGACACGAGAACCTCGGTTTTACAACCGGGCTCTGATACCACCTCAGATGTAGCACCCCGTACACGTGGAGGTGCCACACCCCCGCACTATAGGTCAATCCACATACGAAACGGACAATCCGTACATGAACCAACCTACAGCGAACGGGTGACAATGCAATAAACGACAAGCTAGGCGGGATATGTATACATGCAACGAGTGAAAGCGGAAGCATAAACTAATCACGATCAAATATAATCAACAAACATGTCACGACATTTCTCGATTGCCAAGTAAGACAAAATATGTTCTAGCTTTCCATATCAATACATTATCATCTCCGAATATAAATAACAAGTAACTATATTAACAATTCTAACACGACAATAAACAATATGCACCATGATCGACTCGACTACATGGACTGGACTTGACACGACTCGACTCCCACCTAGCGTGCACCTGCAAGAACCTGAAAGGTGGAGGTATCAGTCTATGGAAGACTGAGTGAGGGGCATAGATATATATTAGCGCAAAGAACATGCAAGTTGTAACCTCGGGTAAGGTTTTGTAACATAATAATAATATCATCAATAAGTGCAAGAATATCAATAACTCGCCCGAGATTACAACTATCAGGTTTAACACGATAGTCACGGCTATTATAAATATCAGTGGCCCTGGCGAGGGGCGTGCACGATCTCCAACCAACCTCGACAGTGAACAAGGATTGCACTTTCATTTAATTAGGTTATCATGCAAGTCATTAAAGTGCACACGATCAATAACATGAAATCCATCCTTCACTCCATTGGTGGTGGGTTTGCAAGGCCCGAACCACCCACGATAACACGACATACGTCGGGAGCATGACTCCCACGTACGGGACTCCTTCCTCCACCAAACCTCCTGGTGGATTCAGGGGGCATCCCCACGGTTTGAGAGAGGCGTTATGAGTTACCCGTCAGCCCTATGCTTTCCCGGTTGGCTCAAACACTCACCCTCGGGCCCATAAACACGAAACACGATACACGATACACGAAAGTTAGCCAAACCCGATCACGATAACACGATACATGGCTTGCTTATATCACGATACACGTTTTGCTTGTCATGAACACGATTAGTTTCAGGAAACACGATTTGTAACACGATACACTGATAGTTATTAAATCCCTTGTTCTTGGAAAACGATTATAAAGATATACGCACGTGTCATTTGGCCGAAATCCACATAAGGGTTATAGGGTTCTAGATAGTTAATAACTAAACCTCACCTGACAGGCGACACGATGACTCATGGATGCGTGGACGTGCTCTATTGATCACAATCTCCGCCCCGGGAGAGTAACTGGACAAGAAACAGGACACGGTGTACTTGTGAGACAATAACTTATCAATGCTACCAAATAAGACGCACGGCATGACTATACAACGAGATGATATGCATTCACGAATGTAGCATGATATATTCATATTACGACATGTAATTGATCATATAATATCATGTTGGGGTTAAATAAAGGTAAAGAAAAGGGTTTGGGATTTCACATTTTATGCAGAATGTTTCTGCACTTCCAGAGAGCTGGGAACGGCCGTTCCAGGTTTTAGTGAAAAATGGGAAGGGCCGTTCCCCAGTCCCGAAATGCTCCCCGAAGATGGGAACGGTCGTTCCCGTCTGTGAGACAAAGTGGGAACGGGCGTTCCCGTCCTCGTCGCCTGACACATTATTCAAATAATGGGAACGGCTGTTCCCCAATTGCAAAGGGGATGGGAACGGCCGTTCCCGTTACACAGAAGGTTCAGAAAACAGGGGAGAAGAACAGGGGATGCACGAATTCAACAACCAAGCTTCATAACTCCTATAACTTCAATTCCAAATACAAGTATTCATGAAAGTAACATATATTCATGCTCATGGTATAATAAGAACCCATATAAACACATAAATCATGCCTTGATCACCATAATTACTAACTTAAGCTCACATATGAACTCATGCCAAATTCTTCCATATTTTCAAGAATTCAAGTTCTAATTCATGTTAAAAGCTCCTAATCATGCTTCTAACATCAAATACACGAATTATCAAGCTTGAATCCTAAACCCTAGCTTCATATATGTAATTCAAGAATTCATGAAATATCCATGTCTACCTTGAAGGAGGAAGATGAGATGCAAGAAGATGAAGAGGGATGGTTGAGCCCCAAACATGAAATTTCCTAGGAAAACTTGGATGAAATCACAAGGATCACTTCTTCTTCCTTGAGGTTGGGTGTTGGTAGAGAGAAGGGAGCAAACATAGATGTTTTGATGAAGAATGAGATGAAGATTGGAGAAGAGATGCATATATCGGTATAATTAAGGAAAAATGTAATATTTGAAATCAAATCCTTCAACTTTTATAAGTCATGCAATTAAGTATAAAAGGTTTGGAAAGTGATCAATTTAGTCCTTTAACATTTTCATGCAATTCGGTCCTCCAATTTAAATAAATGATCAATCAAAGGCAATTAAGCAATTAAATCATTTTTGGCAAATAATTCATGTAACAATTAAATCCCAAATCGATACACATTTCACTTATTTCCACGTAAACATATTGGGATAAATTTATATCACTTATCATAAAATGTAGGAATTTAATAAATAAAAGAATTACGATTAAATCCTAACCCTCAAAATCACACGTGTCGTGCGTACCTGAAATTGGGGCGTTACAGATAATATCCTCTTGAGACGGATTCGGATAATATCCTCTGTAAACGAATTTGGATGCGGACGGATATCGGATTTTCGAATATCCATTTACAGCCCTACCGCTCGTAATCCCCCCTCAACATAGTAAATCCGGGGGAGGATCCCGGTCGAAAGGTAGGGGGAACCCATCCACCGGACGGTTGGAACGTGTTTTTCCCCCGTTTGTCAGCCTTCTTGGGGGCCTTATCCTCCGGGTCGTCCCTTTCCTTCCTCTTTTGGGAACGTTTGCCCTTGGGCACCTCCAACGGAAACGATCCAGAGTGAGCCTCTGAGTCTGTCTCCGGCCGCCCCGCGGATGTGACCACCTTGCCCTTGCTCTTTGGGGGGCGAGCAGCCACGTCCTCCGTGGCCGGAGCAGGGGCATCGGCTTCCGATGCGACCCAGGCAGTCCCCTGCGCGTCCGCCTCCTCCCCCGCTTTTGGGACGTGAGCGTCTGCCCATCTCTGCCTAGCTGCTCTCTCGATAGCCGTGATCTTCATCATCGAGCCAGCTTCAGTGAGGCCCTCCTGAAAGGCTATGTCTTGGATCGAAGGGGGTGGGCCCATCAGTTTCCCCTCCTCCACTTTCTTGACCGCCTCAGCCCTCTTCTTCTTTAGAAGGCGGTCTAGTGCTTTGGATCGTCCGGCCACCATTATCGATCCTGCGCAAGGAAGGAAAAATAGAGTTAGCAAAGGAATCAAAACGTGGGATGAAAACAGAAGGAAAGAGTTCGAGGGAGAGGACGTGCTTGGCCTAAGGGAATTGAGGGTGTAGCTACCCATTCTGAAATCTATGTGCCTCGGCGTACCGGGAGCCAACCTAAGGTTTATTAAGAGATGCGTGCTCGTGAAAATCCCAGTATCCAGGGGATATACCCCCCGCAGTGCTTCCATCAAGGTGTTAGGCCAACGGACAGTTCATCTTTCCAATCGCACTCGCTCAACGTTGTTCCAGGAAGTATGCTGAAGTTCCTCCCAACCATGTTTGTACTTCACAAAAACATACTTCTTCTTCCAGTCGATCCCATGCGAAGACTTCTCGGTGTCAAAGATTTTGTTCCCAGATCGAGACTGTAGCTTCACAAACCCCTTCCTATTGGGGGAAGAAGCCGAATCGACCGAGGCGATAAACAGTTCTGCGAAATGTTCCACGCAATCCACTTGACCCAATATCTTCATCAGCACCCGGAAGGCTGTGACCATAGCGTGGCCGTTTGGGAGCAGCTGTACTGGGCTGATTTGAAGATGATTGAATAGCGCGATCTGGAAGGGAGACAAAGGCAGCCTAAACCCGTACTCGATCGCTTTCAGCGATATAGCGATGCACCCCGGAAGTGGAGCCCCCATATGCTCATCTTCGCTGGGTGTGTACACCTCGTAGTTGGTACCTGACTCCCTCCACCCGGTCAGTCTTTTTAGAGCCGTAGTTCTTTCCGCCCCATGGATTTCGGTCCGAAACTCATGATAGTATGTGGTACACCTCTGTTGCCCCTTTCTCCCGCTTTTTCGTTGCGTTTTCACTCCTGCCCAGGGGGTTAGGGCTTCTGCGCTTGGGTCACGGGAGTCGCTCCCCAGCGACATCTCTTCAATTTCCGCAGCCGTATCTTCTACGGCCTCATCGTCTACTCTTTTTCCCCTTTCTTCGGCGTCCAGCGGAGCGGAGTCAACCTCCATGGAACGCTCACTCTCGGTCGGTTCCCCCAAAATCGGCCCAACGGCCTCCTCCACTGGACCCTTTAAGTACATCGTCACTGTAAGGTCCTCCCACCTTGGTTTTCCCGGGAGCTTGACCCCTATGCACTCCACCGACACCTCTGGATCCGACGGAATATCCCTAGGACCATAGTTTCTTGGTCGCTTATCTTGGGGTTGGCTCTCGGCAGGCACGGAAACGTTTTTCTTGGGGGGGCATTTCTAAGTGCGTGGGTGAGAAAAGAGGAAGGGAGAGATTTAGGGTGGAAAGGCGTACCTTGAGAATATGCTTGAGAGGTTCTCCTGTAGTGCGGTTTTTGCAAAATATGGTGGGAGGCAAGAATCTCTCCGAAATTAGGGCTTGCTCTTGTGGAAGGCATGAAAGGGGGAAAAAACTGCCTAAGTCCCCAATTTATAGCAGCAGTTTCAACTAAGCGTGGTTATCCTTCTCCACGCGTCAACAGACTAGCTTACCTGGAGAAGAACGTGGCCCGTTACCCCAAAACGGCTGCCTGTAACCTCTCCTCAGAACCCGCGCTAGCCCCCTAAATTTCAAAAAGTGTAATCATGACTCTGACACGGGAAGTTTCCAGGGTTTCCCGCCCAGTGGAACATAGCTAGCACGCGCGCGTGAGGCCACGCCTCATACCCTGGGTCGAAATCGATCAGCAGGTCGAAGGAAGTTGGCTCGCCGCTTTGGCTCGTCGTAGTTTGGCACGAACAGCTTTCCGAGCGACCCAGATTATCCCAAGATAATCGCGACCCAGGCCTCCCCTCTCTTCATTGGTCGCAAAACCTTCCTCAAGATCAGGCACCACTCTCTTAGTGGCACCCGACCTGGGGGGGAGATGATAAGGGGAAAATCGGGGAGTCTGGCTAAGCACCAGATGTCACTGCCACGTGGCAGCCTATGCCACATGAGCGCTCCGCGACCGAGCCACATAGGCAACCATCGACCCAGCACTTGGCCAAAAACCCCAAGCCCTAGCCTGGCGGCAGCCTCCTGCGACCTAGGGTCTCCTTTCGACCCAGAGAAAGGTGCGACCCAGGGGAGCTCCGACCCAGTCGCTACCGGAAAACCGCATTTAATGCAAGCACCACCTACTGCCAACCTCATTAATTGCGGCCGCGTCCGGTACAGTGTCAGGCATCCTGGCAGGAGCAGGCAAGCAGTGCTTTAGCTGGAAAAGCACTATTCCGGCCAGGGGCGTCGCTTTCCTCTCCCAACCAGATCCACACTTTCTGGGAGGTGTACTTGCACCCACGGAGTCCATCTCCGCCCTATAAAAAGCCTCACTCCATGACCGCTAAAGGTAAGCTTTTCCTTCACGCACAAGACTCTGAACTCCTGCATATTTTCGACCCAGAGTTTTAGCTGACTTGAGCGTCGGAGTGCCAAAACGGGTCCAACCCCCTCCTTCCCCGTCTTGGCCTTTGAGCTCACGTTTGTGTCATCCTTCCAGTTAGGGAAAGCGTCAGAGTCTTCCTCATCATACAAATATCTTGGGTGATTGAGAGTCCTAATCGGCCGTCCAGTGCATAGCCCGGATTTTAACACCATCATTTTTTTTTTTTCTCCAGATATTTATTATTTTTATTGCTGCAAAGATTTATAACTTTTCTACAAATAGAAAAGTTTGCAAACACCCCTTAATTATAATTTAACTTCTACTTTAATTTCTCCACAAGGACTAGGGATGCAAACGAGCCGAGCCTTGGCCTTTTTTTTTTTTGCTCGAGCTCGGCTCGAGCCAAATTAAAATATATTATTTTTAATTAAAAATTAGTTTTTTTAAATAATTTAATATATTTTTATATATAATAATATATATTTATTAAATATATATACATATATATTATAAATATATTAATTTTTTATTAATTTTATATAAAAATCAATAAAAATATATATCATATTATATAAAAATAAAAATATTTATTATATATAAATAAAAATATTATTTTTTAATTAAATATCTTGGCTCGCGAGCCACGAGCCTAACTAAAAGGGGCTTGAGTTCGGGCTTGGCTCGAGCTTGCTCGACCGGCTCGCGAGCCGGCTCGGCTCATTTGCATCCCTAACGAGGACCATGAGCACAAATGTTTTTAGGAGTCACAATGTCAATTCCCTTGAAACACCTCATTAATTCTATTGTAGAAACACTTTTAAAAATATAATTTTATCGTGTTGTCTCGACTGTTATGTTAGATAATTGTCTCAAACACTACCTCTAAAACATCTCAAATAAAAAATTCAAGAAAAAATTCATATTGATATATTCATAACGTATCGTACCCATATCATCATGTTTGTATCAGTACCATGTAGCCTTTTAATTATTGTTGTTAAGGGCCCATGAATTTATTTTGCACTAAAGCGGCCCACAAACTCAAGCAAAGAGCAACCACAAAACATATTTGATATTCGAAAATAATAGCCATAAAAATCGGGTGCCGGTTCGATCGGTTTCCCGGTTCGGTCCGAGCTTGGAGCCTCTGACTACTGACAAATTTGGTTGAGATAAACTGAGAGTGAACTTTATCTTCAACACAGTAAACCAAAAATTTCCAGAAAATGATCCTAAGAACACTTGAGGATATTCATTCGTGAGCCTTGATGCTTCCAAGGTTCAATCTTTACACATATTTCTGACCATCAGCCTTGGATTTAGCTTAGCAAGATACCGGTTGAAGAAGCGATGCTAATCCACTGCGCCATTTCAGCTCCTCTGCAACACTCTGACACTACCTCCATTTTCACCCCCAATTTAAAGCCGAGAAGCAAGAATCTTTCTCCCCTTTTCTGTAAATTTTCGATTCTCCGCAGTAATGGAACATCTCTTTGTTACTTTTCACGAAGCCCCACAAAGAGGAATTTCAGGGGCCCCAAGCTCTCTCTTCAGGTTTTACTCTGTGTGTGTTTTGGGGGTCTTTGGGTTGGATTACATAAATTTGGGGTAGTTCTTTCGTTTTGGTGAAGTTTCTTTTTATATTGAGTGTTTGCATATGTGATCTTTATGTGACTTTCTAAATGCTTGGAAACTTGGATGTTTGGTTAAGTTGTTGTGAACATCGTTGAGGACAGTAAACATCTCATGTGCTCATTTATTGATTACTATATGGCTTGCTTGATCTGTTATGGCAATTTCACCGAAATTATTTTGATAATGTGTAGGATAATCTTTAAGTGTTAAAACATGGTGACATTTTCTGTCAACAAATGCTTTAAGCAATATAATGTTTCTCTTTAAGAATGTTGTATTGTTTGCCCGAAGCCTCTAAATCTTCTCATTAAAGTTTTGAATGTGTTCTTAATAAGAGGCTGGATTAATCGTTGGTTGTTCAATGATATAGGTACTTGGAAAGGGAGGCGAAAGTAAATCATCGTTGAACTTATCAAAAGTTGAAGGTAGTATTAGTTTCAAGTTATCAGTGACTTACTCAGTTACTCGCTCTAATTTCAACTCCGTTTTCTATTGTATCCCAGAAAATATTATGTTGATTCCAACCGAATTTCACTATTTGAGTCTGTCATATGGATATCACTGCTTCTTATGCAACTCAAACAATTCCTTTGTTGGGATTCTTTCTTTACATCTCTTAGCTTCTAGTTTAACTTTTCCAAAAGCGGAAGTTTTTGCAAACACCCCGTTAACACAAATGCAACTAAATGATTGAAACTGATCACAGTCATCCTATTTCAGGCATCTCATGGAAGCTTTCAGTTGGTGAGGAAATCCGAAGACCAGAAGGACCTTTTCTTTTTGTTTCCACTATTTTATGTTCGTCATTTGCGTGGTGGGCCCCTGTTCAAGTGGCACAAGCAAGTGAATATGTAAGAACGAATATGGTGTACGAGGTTGGTGAGCTGTTTGAATTGGGAATCCAGCTTTCCTACTTGCTTTTACTTTTAGCTTTGCTTGGAGTTGGATCCTTCTATGTGATTAGACAAGTCCTAGTGCGTAGAGAACTTGATCTTTCTGCCAAAGAATTGCAGGTAAGTCCTTTTATATAGCTCTTTTCCCTCCAATAATCTCTTCTTTAATATATATAGGGTCGGTCAGTGACTCCTTATAATTATGTATAATTACACAAACTTACCCTCTTGGTTTCAGAATTGCAAATTAGCCTGTTTGATATTTGAAATTTAATCAGAATTGGAGAAATCTATTAGTAAACTTATATAACATTGTTCGAATATGGAAGAACAATTCAACAAGTTTACTAAATTTTGAATTATGATGTCATTTAACCCATTAAAGTTAAATTACTCCTCTTCACCGGTTGTGATATTACAGTTGGCGCCCATCAGTTTGAAAAGCTACATACGACATCCTAAAAATGTTTAGAATTACAAACACCACCATGTATTAGGAAGCGGATTGTGTATTTTCTCCAAACTCCCAGGGGTAGTTCGTGTGACTTGTAAAAAAGTTAGGGAGTTTTCTGTAGTTTTCCAAACTTGGGGATAACTTCTAGGATGAAAATAGTTATAATGGAGGTACTCGTAATATTAATAATGTCATTTATTTATCCCGATAATGCAGGAGCAAGTTAGGAGTGGTGATGCTAGTGCAACAGAGTTATTTGAACTTGGAGCTGTAATGTTGAGACGAAAGTTTTATCCAGCTGCAACCAAATACCTTCTCCAAGCAATTGACAAATGGGATGGAGATGACCAAGATCTTGCTCAAGTAAACAATTGCACCGTCATACCTGATGTTGGCCTAATTACACAAACTTTTATGTGGGGTTTGAAAAATTACAAAAACATCCCATGTCAAAGAATTTATATTCCATCTGAATTCATAAATCCTAATGATGTGATCTCTAATCGTTTATGAATGCCCTATTTTTTAATTTCTGTTTACGGGTCAATATTTACTTTAAGTTCATGACAATAGTAATTTAAGACAAGTTTCAGGGTATGCAAGGAAAATCTTTGTGAATTCCTCCAACCTAGGGGAAGTTTGTGTAATTAGGCCAAACAACAGGGTATCCTAGTGTAATTATTCTTAAATTTTTCATTTGTGATGCTAAAAAGGTTTTACCTCTTCTATTTCACTAGGTTTACAATGCCCTTGGTGTCACCTATGTTCGCGATGGAAAAATCGAGAAGGGCATAGCACAGTTTGAGAATGCTGTCAAACTTCAACCAGGTTATGTTACTGCTTGGAACAACCTTGGCGACGCCTATGAGCAAAACAAAGACCGTAAGTCTGCTCTGAAGGCATTTGAGGAAGTTCTGCTGTTCGATCCAAACAACAAAGTTGCACGTCCCAGAAGAGACGCGTTGAAGCAAGAAGTCGAGATGTACAAAGGGGTTTCTATAAAAACAAAGAAGAAATGATGATCGTGCCCGATTCTTGATTGGCTTTATTCGAAGCTTAATTTGTGTGTGTCTGTAGATGGTTTAGAGGATGTTTTTACAGTTTTTTTGGTATACGCGGAATTCGGCCATGCAAACATGCAGGCATATTGGCTCTCATCTGGATGTGAACATTTTTCAAGAGGGTTATGGAATTGTTGTTTCTTGCAGTATAGAAAGTGCAGGTGAAGGAACAAAGGCATGGTTGGAAGAGAGCCAAGATGACAACATATGAAGATCATTTTCTTCTTTTCTCAGGGGATTTTTCCTTTTTTTTTTTTTTTTTGATTAATTATTACCTTTTTGGAAGGAAAATACCCAAGAACAAACAATATATTCTTGGGAAATCCTATCCACTGAATATCTTTTTCCTCATCCCTTGAAAAAATTCCATTTTCTTATGGTGATAGTTGTTGCTTTCAAAAGGGGGTTTCTTGAATTTGACCATTGACAAGATTATTCATCTTTTCTTGTTGATAAAGGTTGGTTAAAGTGGTTAATGAGTTCATTCTGCAGGGTAATGTTTCGGGTTTAAGTTCTACTAGGATGTGTGTGTTTTAAAAAAAAAAAAAAAGATTAGGGTTAATTACATTTAAACCCCATGAAAATATATAAAATTAACTACAATTTGGTACCTTTTAGTCAAAAAATTATACTTACAACCCTTGACGAATTTAATAATTACATATAACACTTAATATTGTAAAAATCTATTAAAAATCTAACAGAATATTCCTTAAAATTGTGAAAGTCCCATTATGTCCCTACTAAAATTGAATTAATTTTAATTATATAAAAAATTTATTTGCAAATGACTAAAATACCTCTTATTTTGGTTTATTTTACATCGTGTAAAAAGTGTCACTTTTCTCTCTCAACCGAACACAAAGATTTTCATGGTATTCTGATGAAGGTGGGAGGGAGAGAAAAGTGATACTCTTTTTACACGATGTACAATGAGTCAAAATAAGGGTTATTTTAATCACTTGCAAATAAAATTTTTATATAATTAAAATTAGTTCAGTTTTAGCAGGGATATAACGGGACTTTTGCAATTTTAAAAAATATTCTGTTAGATTTTTAATAAATTCTTACAATATCGGGTGTTATATGTAATTATTAAATTCGTCAGGGGATGTAAGTGTAATTTTTTGAGTAAAAGGTATGTAGTTTTATATATTTCCATGGATCTAAATGTAATTAACCCAAAAGATTATTCATCTTTTTTTGTTTTCTTTTTGGTCAATAATAGAGTATTTCTTTTTTTTATATTTAAATCGTAAATTTAAGTTATAATTTAGGTTGCCGAGAGGAACAGAGCCAAATTTTAAGAGAAAAAAAAATTATATGATTGGGTTGATGAAAATTAAGGATTATATAAATAATTCATTGAATTTCCAAGAGCTACGTCGGGAAGGGTTGGTGCCGGGCGGCCCGGGCCAGCCCTTATTTATAAAGGAAGAATAAATTCCCTAAAACCATTTAAATGACATGCAAAAGAAAAAAAGAAATAATTGATGGGGTCAATGAAAATTAAAGATTATATAAATAATTCATTTCAAGGGCACTAGTCCCTATTCTTAGCTATAAATTCAACTAAATTATTTATGAATGAAGAAATAAATGAACCTTATTTCAACTCTATATATGAATCAAAAGAATGAGATTGTATTATATGTCATACATTAATATTTTTTTTGAATTATGCTCAACTTGATTGAATTCATGCACGATTGAAGCCAAAAGTGCAAGATCCTACACAAGAGAAAAGGACCCAAAACTTAGGTCATCAAGTATGTCATTCAAGCCTCTACTATGGTTTCACATTCCAATTCCCTGTTCAATTTTTACCAAAGTGGAATCTTTCTTTTTTACACCAGAAACGTGGGCCGTTTGCGTGGTGCACGAATAATTCTACAAATATTATTTTATGATATTGTGTTTGTATTACTTATATCATATATTCGCATCAAACACCTCTCCTGTGGGAAATTTTTTTTAGAACAAATATTATGTTTAGTCTCAAAAACTTTAAGTTTGTGTTGCTTTAATTCTTGAAGTTTCAAAAGTAACAGATAAGTTCCTAACATTACTAATTTATTTCATGTTAGTCTTTCAACAACTTTTTCAATGAAAATTTGGTCACAAAAAATTTATGTAATTGGTCTTGAAGGGTATCACTTTAGGAGTATAAGATAAGAATATCCTTACTCATCACATATATGGGGCACATGAAATTTTTTCTGGCCACATTCTTACTTGATACAAATTAGTTATATTAGGGATTCATGTAACACCCCGACTCACAGTCGGTACAGGTAAACTATGTGATTTAATATTATTTGCGTTTTAGATTATTTGTATAGGACTATTTTGAATTATTTGAACTTATATGAATTACTTGAACTATATGTTGCATGTGATTTATTCGTTTTAAGTTGAGTTGGCCTTATTTGGACCCGTATTTGTTGAACCGAACCAACTTGAACCGAGAACCTTGAACCGAACCCGTGAACCGAACCGGTTCAGCCTTAAAGGCTGAACCATTCTCCTTTTCTCTTCATTTTTACGTTCAAAGCAGCAGCCCTTGTCCAAGCTTGAGCCAAAACCCCAAGTTGATCAATCCAACTTCTCAAGCCAATATCTCTCTCGTTTCTTCGTCTTTTCTCGAACTTAGGTAGGTTTCGGATTCCCCTCGTCATGCTTGTCGTTTCCATGGTTTAATCTCTGAGTTTGGAGTGAGTTTTGCATGCCTTTGCTTCCCTACGTGAATAGTAAGGGTTTCATGAAAAACTTGGATTTCTTGCTCTTTGCTTGTTGTGTTTGATTCCTAGCTTCATTTATGAGTTATATGGGTTGTATATGTTGTCTTTATTGCATTAAATCTTTGGTTGGTTGAGCATTTATGAGTGATCATGAATTTTGTTTGAATTTTGCATTTTCTTGATCATGCTTTTTAATTCCGTTTTCTTGCATTATTTGAGTGTTTATATGTCAAGCATGATTTATATGTATTGTTTGTGCATTTTGAGAGGTTGTGGCAACTCTTGGGATTGAACTTTGGCCATTTTTGGCACCATTTTGGAGCTTCCCCTGTTTCTGTAATAAAATTTTCTGCTCCAGCTTTCGAACCAGGCCGGAACGGCCGTTCCCGCCCAGTTTCAAACTGGGAACGACCGTTCCCAGGCCATACTGTTCATGACCGAGAGTGGGAACGACCGTTCCCAGTTGTACTGGGAACGGGAACGGCCGTTCCCATGTCCGGAACCCCTCCTACTGGGTCAAATCCGCGGGGGTGGATTTTTCCCTTTGGAAAAATCCGCGAGGGTGGATTTGAGGCAGTAGCTCAGGAAAAATCCATGGGGGTGGATTTTCCCCTTTTGAAAAATCCATGGGGGTGGATTTTGCCACTTTTTCTCTTTGCCTTGTTGATGCATTTGTATGATTTTAAATGCTTTTCTTTTGCATTTTAATTGTTGTAATTGATTGTTTTGCATAATAGATTGTATATAAATATGTTATGCATATGATTTGTGTATTATATGACTTAATTGTGACATTTTATCTATGAACATGAATCATGCATTTTGCCGAGCGTCTTCTTTGGTTCATATAGAGTCTAAGTCTTGGGCTTTCGTGTTTTCTTTTCAGAGGAGGTTCCAGTTGACGAGCCCGAGGCGTAGGTTGTTCACGTCTGCTCGTATTTTTGGTCACGCACAAGGTGAGGTTTAGGAATTTTATTAGCTAAGCGACCTAAAACCTTATGTGATGTTTTCAAGCCGTGCATGTGACTATATATTATATATATAGATATGTACGTGTTGATTAGAATATGTTTATGATCTTGTGAACAACTTTGTTTTGGGAAAATATATTAAATAAGCTTATGTAAGCTATGATTTGGAAAAAGGCTTTACAATTCTGCTAGCGAGATTGCCATGAAAGATTTGGCATATGATATGATATGATTTGTATGTGTGGATCCAAGGAGCTACGGGTAAGGAACCCTCGGGACGGTTCGGGCCGTCGAGGTTCGGCCTGTGCGTAGTCTCCATCCGATATATCACACGCGACCCCTGGGAGTTTGGGAAGGTGTGATATTTCGATGCCTTCGGCGTAAAAACCGGGGAGGGCACGATGTGGGTTCGCTACCCCTCGTGAGTCTGTATATGTCTGGATGGTTAGGGCCGCCGGTGGCTCTTCCATCATTGGTGTGGAGGAGAGTGTATGATTTCTGTTTTGTTTGTTCTGAGGAGTAAAGGTTGGAAGCTCGTTCTCGCCGAGCATTATGTTTGTTATGTATGTTTGAGAAGTATGAATCGGGATAGTGTTTATGAAATGTTTTAAAGTATATGTATTTGTTTTGGAACGTTTTAGTTTGTAAAACCTATTCCGGTTCATAATTTCGCCCTTTGCTTTGTGCTCTGCTCTATATATATGTAGGGTGTGGGTGTGCGTTAGCCCCCTCACTCAGTCAGTTGACTGACTCCTCGTTTACTCTTTTAGTTGCAGGTTTTGGGAGCGTGAGCTAGGCGGAGAAGTGTGTCGTCTGTTACACTTGTCGGTCTAGGTTTCGTTAGGTGCATTTACATACCTGCACTTTATTGTTTTGTAGTTTCATAGCTTTGATTTGTATATACTTATACTGATTATTTTGTTCGAGCCGGGATGGCTTTTGTACAGGAATTGTTGGTACCTATATGTAAATACTATATGGCTAATTAAGTGTTGGTACCTATATATATATGTGATGATTTTGCTTATTGTTTTTATTTATTCGCTTCCGCGCACTCTGTTTCCGTTTGGTCTAGCTCCGCCTAGCCTAGAGTGTGTGTTTGGTCTCCCGTTCGCTATGATTCGGATTCGGGTGCGGACCTTCCATTTCGTATTCGGGTTCGGATTATGGTGCGGGGGATGTGGCCCTACGTGTGGGTGTTACATCCTGAAGTGGTATCAGAGCGCGGTTGCAAAACCGGGCTCTAGTGTCGTGTGGGTCTGTCTAGGTCGTACGGCTTAGGGCAATGTGACTTTTGATTATGTGCATGTATGATTTGAGTATGTGATTATTTGATTAATTGATTACTTGATTATTTCTTTAAATTGTATACATATTCATACACTAATATACATGCATCTATATTGCTTGAATTTGTGAATTTCAGGATGCCTCCAAGAAGACATAACAACCGTGAACAAACCCCTGATTTGAATGAACCGGCTCTACATAATGCACCTCCGCCACCACCTATGAACGCGGAGAATATTGTCCAAGCCCTACTTAATCAACTCCAAAACAATCAAAGGGGTAATGCCAATCCGGGTGAAGGACAAGATATTTCAGCTGTATATCGGGACTTCCGGAACAACAACCCTCCAAAGTGGTATGGAGGGGATGATATTAAGGCGGAAGAGTGGTTATCTGAGATTCGAGGCATTTGGGAGATATGTCCGGGGACTTCCCAGGACAAGGCTATTTGCACGGGTCGTATTATTCAAGGGCCAGCGGCTATTTGGCTCAGGAGTGTGAGGTCCAAGCTTGAGAGAACGGGAATGGAATTCAACTGGGAGACGTTTGTGCAGGAATTCCATGAGAAATACATTCCTCATAGTGCACAAGAACGTCGCCTCCAAGAGTTCTCCAATTTGAGGCAAGGCAACCGGACGGTGGAGGATTATATTTTGGAGTTTGAGAGGCTAGCTCCGTATGCTACTCACATTACCGACCACGATGATCATAAGGCCCGAGCATTTCTTCATGGACTTCGCCGGGATATTCAAGAAGCTTTACAGGCTACCAATGTGAGTACTTGGGCCAAGGTTACAAAAAGGGCAATTCAAGTTGAGGCCCAAATGGCTCGGTTGAAGCCTCCACCTTTCTCTTCGACTCGAGGATCGGGATCAGGTTCTGGATTGGGTAAGAGGCCCATTTCTTATGCTCCACAAGCTCCTGTCTCACCGGCTTTTCGTCCCCAGGGTTTAGGGAACAAAAAGCCCCGTATTACCGGTCCCGTGGCACCTCCTGCTATTCCAGCTCGACCGGCTCCAGCTCAGGGACCACCCGTTTGTTCTCATTGTCAGGGGAGACACCCGGTGGAGCGGTGTTGGAGACTTCAGGGCAAATGCTTTGTGTGCGGATCCTCTGATCACTTGGTGAATGTTTGCCCGAATAAGAGGCCGGTTGTGCAGGCACGTGTATATGCTTTGGACGGAGAGGAGGAAGCTGCTGATGTCGACCCGAACGCCGTGATAGAAGGTACAATCAACATTCATGGCATATCACTACATGCATTGTTTGATCCCGGGGCTACGCATTCATTTATTTCCCGGGATATTGTTGCTTCTTTGCCTTTACTTGATGATTTATCTGCGCATGTGTATGTGGTGAATACTCCTTTGGGAGGATCTGTGGAAGCTGACAGGGTGTTCAGAGAGTGTCCGGTGGTGTTTGAGGGCCGAGTTTTTCCTGCAGACTTGATAGTTCTACCGTTGAAGAAGTATGAGGTTATTCTTGGTATGGATTTTCTCTTCAGATACCGAGCTCAGTTGGACTGTCATGAGAAGAAGGTTTTGTTGGGGACAGTGGTCTTTACGGGTGAGAGGTTGAAGTCCAGCCCGTTTGTGTCTTTTATGGAAGCAAGTAAGCTCCTCCGGGACGGTGCGACGGGTTTTGTGGCCTATCTTTTGAATAAACCGAAGGATCAGGCCAAACTTGAGGAGACAGAGGTCGTAAGTGAGTTTCCCGATGTTTTCCCTGAGAATTTGGGTTCTTTGCCACCTGATAGGGACATCGAGTTTGTAGTCGACCTTTATCCTGGAGCTGAGCCTTTCTCTAAGACACCATATCGGATGGCTCCTGCTGAGTTGAAGGAGTTGAAAACTCAGCTGGATGAGCTTTTGACTTGCGGTTACATCCGTCCGAGTACATCCCCGTGGGGTGCTCCCGTGTTATTTGTGAAGAAGAAGGATGGGACTTTGAGGATGTGTATAGACTACCGCGAGTTGAACCGGATGACAGTGAAGAATAAGTATCCGTTACCTCATATCGAAGAGTTGTTTGACATCTTGCAAGGGTCGCAGGTGTACTCTAAGTTAGATTTGAGGCAAGGGTATTACCAACTTCGTATCCGGGAAGAGGATATCTCTAAGACTGCGTTCAATACCCGTTATGGACACTTCGAGTTTGTAGTGATGCCGTTTGGGTTAACTAACGCTCCAGCCGTGTTCATGGATATGATGCACCGAGTGTTTAGACAGTACCTTGACAAGTTTGTGGTCATTTTCATAGACGACATCTTGGTGTATTCTAAGTCTGCAGAAGAGCACGCATCGCATCTCAGAATTGTGTTGGAGACCCTTAGAGAGCACAAGCTTTATGCCAAGTTTAGCAAGTGTGAGTTCTGGCTCGACAGAGTGTCTTTTCTGGGTCATATAATTTCAGGTGAGGGGATTGCAGTTGATCCTTCCAAGATTGAGACCGTGGTTCAGTGGGAAAGACCGAAGAATGCCTCCGAGATAAGAAGTTTTCTCGGGTTAGCAGGATACTATAGGAGATTTGTGAAGGATTTCTCCAAAATTGCTTGCCCGTTGACTCGATTAACCAAAAAGGAGGTGAAGTATGAGTGGGATGATGGGTGCGAGAGAAGTTTCCAAGCTTTGAAGGAAAGATTAACTTCAGCACCAGTTCTTACCCTACCCGAGGGATCCGAGGGCTATTCGGTTTTTGCAGATGCTTCTAAGGAAGGACTCGGATGTGTATTGATGCAAAATGGCCGAGTGGTGGCCTATGCTTCTAGGAAGTTGAAGGAACACGAGAAGAACTACCCCACTCATGATCTCGAGCTTGCAGCTGTGGTATTTGCTTTGAGGAAGTGGCGTCATTACCTCTATGGGACGACTTTTGAGATATTCACGGATCACAAGAGCCTCAAGTATCTTTTCACTCAGAAGGAGCTGAATAATAGACAGAGGCGTTGGATGGAATTCTTAGAGGATTATGACTGCACGATTCAGTATCATCCGGGCAAGGCGAATGTCGTGGCAGATGCTTTGAGCAGAAAAGCAAGTGTTTCAGGTTTGAGTGCAGAGTCTTCAGGTCAGGGTTCGACAGTTTTGGTTTCAGTGGCTCGGTTAGCTAACATCTCAGTTCAGCCGGATTTGAAACAGAGGTTGTTGGATTCTCAGGCTTCGGATACAGAGATTCAGAGATTAGTGATTCGGTCTAGGATAGACCCCGAGACGAAGTTTGGGTTTGATGATTCCGGTTTGTTCAGGTTCAAGACCAGGGTTTGTGTCCCAGAAGACCTCAAGAGGTTAATACTTGAGGAAGGACACCGTTC
Organism: Lantana camara; assembly: GCA_037501455.1. Taxonomy (NCBI): domain Eukaryota; kingdom Viridiplantae; phylum Streptophyta; class Magnoliopsida; order Lamiales; family Verbenaceae; genus Lantana; species Lantana camara. The sequence continues at coordinate 17,278,434 of CM074855.1, read as the reverse complement.
TGGGTATTCCATTCACCCCGGTGGTACGAAGATGTACCGAGATTTGAAGGAATACTTCTGGTGGAATGGCATGAAGAGAGATGTCGCGAACTTTGTGAAGCGGTGTCTCACGTGTCAAGTGGTGAAGGCAGAACACCAGAAACCGGGAGGAACTCTCCAACCACTTCCGATTCCTGAGTGGAAGTGGGAGCAAGTGACTATGGACTTCGTGTCCGGCTTGCCAAGATCAAGAGGAGGTTATGATGGACTTTGGGTGATAGTCGACCGATTGACCAAGTCTGCTCATTTTCTAAAGGTGAAGATGTCTTACAAGACTCCGAAGCTGGCCGAATTGTATTGTAATGAGATTGTAAGACTTCATGGGGCGCCTGCTAGTATTGTTTCAGATCGTGATCCGAGGTTCACAGCTAAGTTTTGGCAGGATCTTCAGAGTAGGTTGGGTACGAGACTTAATTTCAGCACTGCTTTTCATCCTCAGACAGATGGACAATCAGAGAGACTGATTAAGTATTTAGAGGATTTGTTGAGGGCGTGTGCTTTGGATTTCCAGGAAAAGTGGGATAAGCATTTAGCTCTGGTTGAGTTTGCCTATAACAACAGTTTTCAGACTTCTATTGGAATGGCTCCCTACGAGGCGCTATATGGAAGGAAGTGCAGATCGCCTCTATTTTGGGATATGGAAGAGTGGCGGTGGACAGAGGAGAACAAGCTCGAAAGAGCTACACCTCGAGAGAGATTGGATAAGACCACTGCTAAGGTTAAGTTAATCCAGCAAAGAATGAAGGCAGCTCAGGACCGTCAGAAGAGCTATGCGGATAAGAGGAGAAGGCCCCTTGAGTTTGAAGTCGGAGATAAGGTTTTCTTGAAAGCATCTCCGAGGAAGGGATTTTCTCGAATAGGTCGAGGTGGGAAGCTTAACCCGAGATACCTTGGACCTTTTGAAATCCTTGAGAGAATTGGAGAAGTGGCGTATAGGTTGGACCTACCGCCTAGATTGACCGGGATACATAATGTGTTTCATGTCTCGCAGCTCAGGAAATTTTATCCCGAGGAATCAACTATTCTCCCTGTGGAAGAGGTACAACTTGAGACGGATTTGACGATAGTAAGACAACCGGTTGAGATTCAAGACCGGAGGATACAAGTGTTGAGGAATAAACAGATTCCCTTGGTCCGAGTTCTTTGGAGAGATCAGAAATCTGAAGAGTCTACTTGGGAGACTGAGGAGAAGATGAGACAGTTGTATCCAGAGTTGTTCTCAGGTCAGACAGTTAACCTGTGGACCAGGTTCTCCGAAGGGGGGGAGGTTGTAACACCCCGACTCACAGTCGGTACAGGTAAACTATGTGATTTAATATTATTTGCGTTTTAGATTATTTGTATAGGACTATTTTGAATTATTTGAACTTATATGAATTACTTGAACTATATGTTGCATGTGATTTATTCGTTTTAAGTTGAGTTGGCCTTATTTGGACCCGTATTTGTTGAACCGAACCAACTTGAACCGAGAACCTTGAACCGAACCCGTGAACCGAACCGGTTCAGCCTTAAAGGCTGAACCATTCTCCTTTTCTCTTCATTTTTACGTTCAAAGCAGCAGCTCTTGTCCAAGCTTGAGCCAAAACCCCAAGTTGATCAATCCAACTTCTCAAGCCAATATCTCTCTCGTTTCTTCGTCTTTTCTCGAACTTAGGTAGGTTTCGGATTCCCCTCGTCATGCTTGTCGTTTCCATGGTTTAATCTCTGAGTTTGGAGTGAGTTTTGCATGCCTTTGCTTCCCTACGTGAATAGTAAGGGTTTCATGAAAAACTTGGATTTCTTGCTCTTTGCTTGTTGTGTTTGATTCCTAGCTTCATTTATGAGTTATATGGGTTGTATATGTTGTCTTTATTGCATTAAATCTTTGGTTGGTTGAGCATTTATGAGTGATCATGAATTTTGTTTGAATTTTGCATTTTCTTGATCATGCTTTTTAATTCCGTTTTCTTGCATTATTTGAGTGTTTATATGTCAAGCATGATTTATATGTATTGTTTGTGCATTTTGAGAGGTTGTGGCAACTCTTGGGATTGAACTTTGGCCATTTTTGGCACCATTTTGGAGCTTCCCCTGTTTCTGTAATAAAATTTTCTGCTCCAGCTTTCGAACCAGGCCGGAACGGCCGTTCCCGCCCAGTTTCAAACTGGGAACGACCGTTCCCAGGCCATACTGTTCATGACCGAGAGTGGGAACGACCGTTCCCAGTTGTACTGGGAACGGGAACGGCCGTTCCCATGTCCGGAACCCCTCCTACTGGGTCAAATCCGCGGGGGTGGATTTTTCCCTTTGGAAAAATCCGCGAGGGTGGATTTGAGGCAGTAGCTCAGGAAAAATCCATGGGGGTGGATTTTCCCCTTTTGAAAAATCCATGGGGGTGGATTTTGCCACTTTTTCTCTTTGCCTTGTTGATGCATTTGTATGATTTTAAATGCTTTTCTTTTGCATTTTAATTGTTGTAATTGATTGTTTTGCATAATAGATTGTATATAAATATGTTATGCATATGATTTGTGTATTATATGACTTAATTGTGACATTTTATCTATGAACATGAATCATGCATTTTGCCAAGCGTCTTCTTTGGTTCATATAGAGTCTAAGTCTTGGGCTTTCGTGTTTTCTTTTCAGAGGAGGTTCCAGTTGACGAGCCCGAGGCGTAGGTTGTTCACGTCTGCTCGTATTTTTGGTCACGCACAAGGTGAGGTTTAGGAATTTTGTTAGCTAAGCGACCTAAAACCTTATGTGATGTTTTCAAGCCGTGCATGTGACTATATATTATATATATAGATATGTACGTGTTGATTAGAATATGTTTATGATCTTGTGAACAACTTTGTTTTGGGAAAATATATTAAATAAGCTTATGTAAGCTATGATTTGGAAAAAGGCTTTACAATTCTGCTAGCGAGATTGCCATGAAAGATTTGGCATATGATATGATATGATTTGTATGTGTGGATCCAAGGAGCTACGGGTAAGGAACCCTCGGGACGGTTCGGGCCGTCGAGGTTCGGCCTGTGCGTAGTCTCCATCCGATATATCACACGCGACCCCTGGGAGTTTGGGAAGGTGTGATATTTCGATGCCTTCGGCGTAAAAACCGGGGAGGGCACGATGTGGGTTCGCTACCCCTCGTGAGTCTGTATATGTCTGGATGGTTAGGGCCGCCGGTGGCTCTTCCATCATTGGTGTGGAGGAGAGTGTATGATTTCTGTTTTGTTTGTTCTGAGGAGTAAAGGTTGGAAGCTCGTTCTCGCCGAGCATTATGTTTGTTATGTATGTTTGAGAAGTATGAATCGGGATAGTGTTTATGAAATGTTTTAAAGTATATGTATTTGTTTTGGAACGTTTTAGTTTGTAAAACCTATTCCGGTTCATAATTTCGCCCTTTGCTTTGTGCTCTGCTCTATATATATGTAGGGTGTGGGTGTGCGTTAGCCCCCTCACTCAGTCAGTTGACTGACTCCTCGTTTACTCTTTTAGTTGCAGGTTTTGGGAGCGTGAGCTAGGCGGAGAAGTGTGTCGTCTGTTACACTTGTCGGTCTAGGTTTCGTTAGGTGCATTTACATACCTGCACTTTATTGTTTTGTAGTTTCATAGCTTTGATTTGTATATACTTATACTGATTATTTTGTTCGAGCCGGGATGGCTTTTGTACAGGAATTGTTGGTACCTATATGTAAATACTATATGGCTAATTAAGTGTTGGTACCTATATATATATGTGATGATTTTGCTTATTGTTTTTATTTATTCGCTTCCGCGCACTCTGTTTCCGTTTGGTCTAGCTCCGCCTAGCCTAGAGTGTGTGTTTGGTCTCCCGTTCGCTATGATTCGGATTCGGGTGCGGACCTTCCATTTCGTATTCGGGTTCGGATTATGGTGCGGGGGATGTGGCCCTACGTGTGGGTGCTACAATTCATCTGCTATTTTCGAAACTTCAGAGGGTTAAAGTGACACAAATTTAAAACTTTAGGGACTAAGCATGACATTTGTAACAGAATGTGCAATTTACAGATTCCCTCCTAAAATTTAAGAATTACGAATTCTCTCTTGACCCGTTATTTTCTCTGTTAAATTTAACAGAATGTGCAATTTTACTATTTTACCCTTCGCTTACTGAAACTCAAGAGGGTATATGTAAGAAAAATCCAAAAACAATGGGGTTAATGCAAGTACTGAAATTTTTGGAGGGTTTGGTCTAAGTATTTGAATTTTGTAACTATTTTTTTTTTTCCAAATAATGCTATTTAATAATATTTTAATATGTTTATAATAAACTAATTTCATACTTAGAGTTTATGAATGCTAATTTGTACTATTTTTATATTGGACGTGCATGTTTATTTTGAGATGTTATTCTTTATACGTAATATAGATGCATTAGGGATCACCTACACTTGAAATATTTGTTTAAATAACTCTAATAAATATTTATGTGAATTTATTAATGCATTGATTGATGTTGTTATGTTTGTTATAATTTTGTATTTCAGAGCAAAATTTACTATTCACAAACAAATAAGTTTAAATAAACTTATGCAAAATATACATAAAACTAAAATATAAACATAAGGTATGAAATAAATATGCATGAAGTATATATTTCAATTTATATTTATAATTAAAATATAAATATTATATTAAATTATAAAATTTTAAATTAAAAAATACAAATTTAATTAATATTACAAATATATCATCATATTTTCAATATTATTACAACTTACCCCCAAAGGGTGGGATTTGAATTTTTAAAAATATTTTTGTTGGCATCATCAAAATTAACATCGGTATTAACGCCTAACGGTCGGAGTAATTTGTGAGAGAGAGTATAAACTTTAGGGGGGAGTTCGTAATTTCTCAATTCTCAGGAAAAATCCGTATTTTCATCATATCTCATGGGGATGTTCATGATTATCCCTTAAGAAAATTGATATTTTTGTACTTACACTGTGTTATATTCGTATCGTCGTATCTGTACACGTGCATGCATGGATTACGAATAATCAACGAATTCAATTTTGCAACAAATTCAATTGAAATTTTTGGGAGAAAAGAACATTTCAATGTTTAATGTTATTATTGGTGGGCCCAAGGCATAAAATATTAAAATGATTGGAATCTGGGAACAATTGGTCCATTATGCCCGCATCCGAGACAAGAGTAGAGCTTCGTGGAACCACACCCAAAAGTCCTTGAACCGAAATTAATAATAAGAAAAATTTAGGGGTGAAAAGTGTAATTAAAAAAAAAAATACACCCTCATAAATAAGAAATTCATGGGTGGGGGATGATGATATACATGGATTGACTTCCAACTTGAAACCCTTTTTGCCATTTCACCTGTCGTCTGGACTCTTGGGCTCTCTTGAATCTGGTGAGTTTATAACTAAAATTTGTTATTGTTATTTTTAATTGTGTCAGTTGATTTTTTGCAGTGTATTATTCTGATTCTTTTTAGATTTGATGTTCATATTTGAGAGTTGTGATGCTAAATCCTAATTTGAATAATCTTAGCTCATATGTTTTGATTCTATGTTCTGGGATGTCTTCATGAGGAATAAAGTGCTGTAATAATTTTGTATCAAGTGGAATAGGGAAAAAGCTGTAATCTTGGTGTGTTTGTGTGTGCGTTTTTTCTTGAGAATGTACTATGAGGTTCGATCTTAGGGCTTGCGAATTCATTATAAAAGAGATGTCTTTGTCACCTTTTCTACTTGATGAAAATTTAGTTGGGCTGAGTTTGGGAATAGGGATGGGGGGTGTTCTGTTGTAGCTTGGATCAGCAAGATCATGATTACTTTGCCTAGTTGGCTTTGGTTTTTTTCTTGAGAATGCACGATGAGGTTCGATCTTAGGGCTGTAAATTCGTTATAAGAGATGTCTTTGTCACCTCTTCTCCTTGATAAAAGTTTATTTGGGTTGAGTTTGGAAATAGGGATGGGGGATTTGTTGTTGTGGCTTGGATCGGCGAGATTGTGATTACTCGCCTCGTTGGGTTTGTGTTCCTGATATTCTTTCTTGCTTATAAGCATTTGAATGTGTTTCTTGATTATTTGTTTGATGTTTCATCCTTTGGCTGGCATTTTGTAATTTGACTTCGTTAGCATTCTCTTCTTCGCAGATTGTTTCAATGAATTAATTGTCAACTTCATCTTGCTAAAACTTCCCTACCCCATCTATTACAGTTGTAATATCACTCTGTTTGGTGCTCGAGAAAAACTAACTTAAAAATGGACCCTGACGAGAGCCAATGTGATAGATGGAAAAAGTCGTCATCGAGCCAAGAATCCCTCAATTCAACCCTGGATAATAAATCTTTCCTGGATTTTAATTCATCATTTCATGATTACGGAATGAGGAATGACCAGCAGTTTTCCAATGTCAACCAGCCATTTGGAGCTCAAAATCCTGTTTCCAGCAGCATGAATAACCAGAAGCAGACAAAAGAAACCCAAGATTGGGATCCAAGAGCAATGCTGGACAAACTCTCGTTCCTGGAGAATAAAGTGCATCAGCTTCAAGAATTGGTGCATTTAATTGTCAATCAAAGAGGCCAAGTCATGGCCCAGCCCGATGAGATCTTCGTTCAGCAACAGCAGCTTATTACTGCTGATGTCACTTCAATTATAGTTCAGCTGATTTCCACTGCTGGGAGTCTTCTGCCGTCTGCAAAGCATGGCCTTAGCCCGGAAACTACCATTACCAAACTAGGTCAAGCAGTTTTAGAAAATGCTGCTGCCCGGAACATTAACAGTGATATAAGAGGCTGTGTTGGGGCTGAGCAAAACTGCCTGAATGAAGATCAAGAAATGAAGAGTGATGATGATGCTGAGGAAGGGGAAAATCTCCCGCCAGGTTCGTACGAAATTCTTCAACTTGAAAAGGAAGAAATTCTCGCACCCCACACACATTTTTGCACAATTTGTGGAAAAGGGTTCAAAAGAGATGCTAATTTGAGGATGCACATGAGGGGCCATGGAAACGAGTACAAAACTGCAGCTGCTCTCGCAAAACCACATAAGGAAACCACTTCCTCTGAGCCAATTCTTATGAAACGGTACTCATGCCCTTACTTGGGGTGCAAGAGGAACAAGGATCATAAGAAGTTTCAGCCTTTGAAAACAATCTTGTGTGTGAAGAATCATTACAAGAGAACCCATTGTGACAAAACCTACACATGCAGTCGGTGCAATATCAAGAAATTTTCAGTGATTGCAGATCTGAAAACACATGAAAAGCATTGTGGGAGAGATAGGTGGATTTGTTCGTGTGGGACGACTTTTTCTAGGAAAGATAAGCTTTTTGGTCATATCGGTCTTTTCCAGGGACATACTCCTATTACTATGGAAGAATCTAAAGGATCTGATCCAGGACAATGTAGTGAAATGGCTAACAAAGTTGAAGTGGCTCAAAATGTTATGGATGCTCAAGGGTCGGGCGAGGATCCCACCAGTTGTTTGTCGCCTTTGGGTTTTGAGACGAGCGACATTGATGGGTTTCATGAATTTCCTCGACCTCCATATGAAGACTCGGATAGTTTCTCATTTCTTCTTTCGGGGTTGTGTGATTATCCTCCGAAGAATGGTAGGTGATTCTTGTGAGATGATGTTGTGACTGCAAGCACTCAGTAGGCATGTTTTAGTTTTATTGACATGGAAATAAAATTTCTTGAACTTAACAGCCTTGTATCTTGAAAGATTATTCTTGATTGATCTCTTGTTGTATTATTCCTTTTATGTTTTTAATTAATCAAGGGAAAGGCTATTTGATTTCTTCTAATAAATTTTCTGACTTTCCTGATTCTGCTTCATTTCATTTTCTGCTTTAAATATTAAGAAATCTTTACATCCTAGTGACCCACAACCACCAAAATGGAAAAGAGGAACAGATAAAATGAAGAGACAGAAGGATCTACATGGAAAACATTTTACTTTCTTCTTTAAATGCAATGAGAAATTGAAATTCTTCTGAAAAAACCACCACACAACATTCTGAACAATTTTCTAGCTAAAACACATTTCGGCATTAAATGAGCAGTTTTTAAAGCAGGTGTGTCGTTTAGCCGGCTGGTGTAATCTGCCTGAAACTGGAATTATGCAGCAGAATAAGCTTCAAGCCCTTCACACCTTCTCCAGATTTCGAGATTTTCTTTGAGGGGCTAGGATAGTACTTCTCCTTAAGCACAAGATCATCCTCGCAAGACCAAGTAGGTCCTATAGGAGAACTATTTGAATACAAAAACCTTTTAGAGAATGGGTTCACTAGACTCCTGCGAAACTCCTCTGCTGTCTCACAAACGAGACCCTGTAATAAAATGAAAGAAAAAAGATCATCATCAATCCAAATTTTGTGTTTCAGAGGGAAACAAACTCTACTTCTGTAATGTTTTTCTTACTTCTGCCATAGCCTTGATCTTCAAAGAAAGATCATCACTAAGAAGGACAAGATGTGCATCCTTCTGGGTTCGTTTCAGGAAAAGGGTGCATTCAAGAATATGGTCTCCAGCAGTTGGAGTGACAATTTCCTGTAAACTATGCGGAGAAAATGGAACGGCTCCCACACAGAGAGCAAGATTTTCCTCATTGAACAAATGAGGAGAAGAGGCAGGTGGGGTTGCTGGAATAAGCCTGCCTTCTTCTGCTGAGTTTTGTACATGAATCCACCATTTTGCAACTTCCATAGATTCTTCAATCCATTGCAAAGCTGCAGAAACCTCAGTTGTTCTTGTGTAGAAACGTGCACGTTTTAACAAGCAATCAAGTTCCCTTACAACTGTTAAAAAGAAGCACCATCAGCAATCATTTTTCACAAAAATCAAGTATTGAGTTTTGACAATAGATCCTTACCAATTCTCGGAATTACTAAAGTAGTCCCACGAAGACCTCGCAGAAGCTGCAGCTCCTTCCTTGACTTTTTGTTCAGTAAACAAGCAGTGTCTATCACAATAATCCACTGTTTTCTTTCCACCTTTGCATGATTATTCTGCAAAAATATTACATAGGAAATGTTTGAAATATTTAAACTAAATTTCTTTCTATCACAGAAGGCAAAAAGGCCATTAAAACTTACATAGGACTGGTTAATTTCTTCAGCCTCAGGCTTGATAGATTTTCTCTCTCTCATAGTTTTCTCATGAAAAGAAGATTTAGAGTTGGACTTACGGCTACTAGTCGATATCACAGGCAGAGGACGAAAAGGGTCTCGTTTCTCTATTAAGCTGTCATGATTTTGGAACTCAGAATTTGTTACTTTATTTTCTTGAAGAACACTGTGATGATGCTCTTCCTCTTGATACGTGTTACTATTATTGGCTCTCTTCAAGGGTGATGATCTATATGACAATTGATGCTTAACATTTCCTAATTTCCCACTATTCTTAATGGACCTAAGCACTCGGCTATCTGGAGTCATATTCTCTTTGTCTGGAGTAAAAATTTCTTCTTCATCTTGATCTGGAATAGAAGTAGGAGTGTTTGAGATCGATTCATTCTTGAAAGTTTCTTCACCTTTACTCTTCGAGGACATAACAAGAAAGGACTTGGGAGACTGATTCTCCTTGTCTGGAGTGAAGATTTGTTTGTCAATACCGGGACTAAGATAATTATCCTCAAGAACCAATTCACCTCTATAATTTTCATCATGAAACAATTCAACCTGCAAATTTCTATCAATTCTTGCGCAGTCTCCTTTGCTTCGACTGGTTTCAATGTGAACACTTTCTGGTTTACCCCTCCTTGACCAAATGCTCAGACCTGATTGTTTCTGTGAGTTCATCTTGGATGATTCTGTTGGTTCCAAGGGAAAACGGGCTTCTGGAGTGGTGCTTGCCTTTTCAAATTCATTTTCTTGATTGTACATTTCGGGTGAATTGTTGTTCACTAGCATAAGGGGAGATATTGGACTCATTCTCTCCAACGACAAATTTAGACCCTCATCAGAGAATAGCAGTTCTAGGCCTTCCATATTATCACTCAGAGTTTGCAGTGGATCATTTCTATTCTCATACTGGAAAATCAAATTAAAGAATCCAAAAAGAGTAAATTCAAATATCCTGGTAACCCCATCTGGAACAAGATACTCATTTCAAGTTCTTAAACTGTACCTGATCTATGGCACCATCTGTTTGTTCTTCGACAGTATCATCAGCATCCAATTGAGGCACAAATGGGTTGTCTATATCATAAGCACAGCTGAGTGGAACCCAATTTAGTCTGTACAATCTACTTGATGCCCCAAGATGCAAAGTATCACCCTCATTTAGTTTGATCATGACACCCGGTTCAATTTTTTTTCCCGAAATCCAAGTCCCGTGTACTGAAAACGGAACCCCACAAATCAAAAACTAGGAAAAGAAGTAAGATAAATGAAATTTGCAATCTGCACTAGAACACACTTATGGAACGTCTAATTTTGTTGCATACTGAGTACTATGGGCAGAAATCAAGAACCAATGGCATATGAAACCCTAAAGCTGCATTTCTCATCAAATATACTAACACAAATAACCCAATTAACTCTGACAACTAGCAAAACCTGAAATTGATCAAAATCATAATCTTCACTTTCAAGAAGTAACGAACAAACAACCCAGTACTCTCAGAAACATATTCCAGTTCAAGATTTATGAAAAAGTGAGGATTTCATAAAGGGTATGTCAAAATTCAAACCACATGTCATATAAATGAAAAATCAAGTTCCACGAACCCAAACCACAAGCAAATTTCAAAACGCAAACAGATATATTTCACTATCAAGATTCAAGAAAGGCCAAGGACCCAATATGTAATCATCAGCTATACGAAAACCCATCACCAGAACATATCATTTTCGCACGCACACACACAAGGGTTAAGGCAGAAGAAATCACCTGAGGACAAATCGGTGACAGAAATAGATCGAGAAGAGGGTTTAGAGTGAATGCGGAGGTGGAATCTGCTGATACTGGGGTGCTCCAACTTTATATTACAAGCCGGGTGCCTTCCCACCAACAATACTTCTTCCAATTCTGAATCTTTCCCGGCATTTTCTGCTGTCGGAGACATTGGAGGAGGGTTATCTAAAAGAAAGATATTCTTGAGGATACAGTTGTTCTTCAAGACCGTGAATACTGGGATTTCCCTCTCCTTCGGCTTCAGTTCTTCGTGATTCTCAGCCATTGCAGAGAGCATGTGTGTGTCCTTAGTGTGTGTAAATTGATGTGAATTTTGATGCTTTCTGAAAGAGATGAAGAGGGATTATTTTGTTGGGGGAATTTGAATGAACCTTCAAAAGGGTTACCGTTGGATATTCTCAAGCTGTGAAACGGCTAACTTTTTAATTTTTGATTAGTTACATTACATTCAAATAATAACTAATAGTGATCTTTATTTATAAGTTTTCTTTCTTTTTTTTTTTTATTGAAATGAGTATTTATTTATAAGTATTTTAGATTATTCAAAACTACACATTTTTCTTGGGTGGGGTTGTGGGTCTTGTTGTTTTGATAAATTATATACATTAGTTTTAATCGATGTAATATGATATTTTATTACGAATTTCGATAGAAATAGATTAATAAATTACTTAGTGCTTATCAATTCAAATAAGAGGTCTTTAATTAATATAACAAGGGGATGTATGTTTTTATATTTATTTATATGTTTTGTATAATTTTAGAAAAGATAATCAGTTAAATAATAAATATTATACATTTATTATAAAATTAGTAATTAATTCAGACCAAATCGAATTTAATCAAAAAAAATTCATCAAATATACTTAGCCGGATGAATGAGCTTGGGATTCTAAAAGATCTTCCATTGATTTGAGAACAGAGATATGAAAGGATTATTGTAAAATTGAATTTCGCAATTATTTGTGATCCTTCTTAAATTTTCGAACATTGAGAAACATACTCTTATGATTATTAACGGAGATTGTTGCAAGTTTATCAACAAATCATAAGTATGCGATGTCATCCACATTAAAAGGCTGACGATACGTATATTGATACAATGACCAGTCAGAAACATACAGTCAAGTAACTCGATTTTTAATTCACCGGACAATAATATGAATTTACTTTGGAATGAAGATTTCAATCTCTTAAATTAGTTTTTCTTCTTCCCTCTTAATCTTCTATTTAAAAAAAAGAAAATCAGCTCAAACTTTTTTTCTTAAATAAGGATTTTTTATTTTTTTTTTACAAACCATAGATTCTTCCTCTTAGTCAATTCATGATTGAAAAATAAGAATTACTGGTAGAGAATATTAATAATTAATATTGATTATATTCATGATGTTTTAATTTTTAAATCCTTCTATTTAGTTATATAATAAATACCTCATTAATTAAACAAATAAAAGTGCAAGGAAAAAAGTAAGGTTTGAGATAAAATCCTTCTGACTTCTCTAGTAAAGATGTCATTAACGCGCATTTAAAATAGCCCTGTCTCACATATAGACTCCCACCGATCGCCGCCCTTTATCCGCCGTAGCTCCGCCGGTGTTTTGTTCCCTTAAAATTCTCTCTCCGGTGACCATTCTTACGATCTTCTCCGACTGTAACCCCGCCGATCTTAAACTAGGAACCAATTTCTGTTACTGGAAGCTGGTCTTGGATTCGAGGATTGGAAATTAGGCTTAATTCCCCAAAATCCCTATTCAAATTGATTACGAAGCAGGCCCGCTGCGAGGAAAGCTAACTGCTCTGACCTTCGGCGCTCATCTTTCGAGTAAGACCCCCAATTTTCTGATTAAACGGTGGAAGGTTAAATTTTCCCTTTTTGGACGAAGTTTGGTGTTCTTCTAAAATCAAATTTGTGTGTCTTTGTTAATATACGTGTAGATTTTGTGTTAAATTGTTCATCTCCGCGATGAAAATTGCAAAGAGGGGTTATACTTTTGATGGGATATAATTCTGGTTCATAGGTTGGAATCAATTCTGAATATCTGTGAGACCGAGTGGGGAATTGATTGGTTTTTCATTCTTTGTTAGATTTGAAACAGCTTATGTCGGATTTCCCAGTCTGACTAGAATATGTTAATGCTTGCCTGCTTCTGGTCTTCATCACCATATGATTTTCTTAAGATAAATAAAAAATGTCAAAATTGGGAATGTCCCATCAACTTCAGTTATTCCTGAAGGCCATCAGGGCCTGTATCTTCATGTACTCTACTTTATCTGGAGCTGTTGAAGACTAAGATGTGCGGTACAGCTCCCGTTCGCTAGCCTTCTCACTGTATGGTGCTCCAGAGACCTACACCGTTGAGTAAAGCATTTAAAAAAATTCATAAGACATGAATACTGGAAATGCCAAATGCTGTAAACTATAGTGCATGTGATAATTGTTTTGCTTACTTGTTTGGTCATGTTATTGTATTGTTCTTTGAGTCGTGACGTTTTAATTCACAATGAATTGAGCTGCCATATGATGTTTGGGAAATTGCGCAAGGGCTTTGAGTCCCCTCTTTTCAGTTTTCTCAGATGGGACATTGAAATAACATGCATACCTATCCCTTCTGATGGCAGTTTGCGTTCGCTTGACTAACATAGTTTTTCGTATACTTTTCATTTATTCTCCCGAAACTAATTAAATCCCTTTTGCATGTCTTTTCCCTGGCTACCTCAAGAAAACACAATCCACAGAGCCAATGAAGCACATTTTGAAGATTATGGCATTGCTGGTGGCCCTATCAGCTATTTGGATTAGCCTACTGCAAACATCAATATTACCACAGAGCCATACTTGGTTGGTGAGTCTTCCAGCCTTTCTCCTTGATTTTTCATTTGTATATCTATATATTTTTTCATTTGTTGCATCCCTATTATTAATATTGCTGTCTTCTTCTCCATACCAGATGCCTCTATACTTCATTATATCACTTGGATGCTATGGTCTTCTAATGGTTGGTATTGGCCTGATGCAATTCCGTACCTGCCCGGAAGAGGCGATTCTGCTACAACAGGTTTCTTCATAAATATTTACTTCAAAATTAACTTCTGTTTTGTGCTAGGTTGTCATATTTGTTCTGGGCTCGGTAAAAGATTCTTACAGTACAATTTGGTCACTTGTAGGATGTTGTTGAAGCCAAGGATTTCTTGAAGGGAAAAGGGGTGGATATTGGCTCAGGTTGATGGGATATATTTGAGGTCGTCTGATCGTTGAGCAACCGGTGACACAGTATACTAACAGAATCTCTTTCGGTTCTGCAGATAATTGACACAAATCTTTTTTTGATGGGGATTGTTTTAGATTTTTGGCATGGTGGAAGGATATCAGTGCAAATTAAATTTCTTCTCTTAAGAAAGGGATTTTTGGAATGTCTTGTTTGAGTTGTTTCATAGTTATTTTTCCTTTTTAACTTCAAGCACAACAATAATCATAAATTCTAGTTGAAGGTAACTAACCAGTGTAAAATTTCGAGGAATAATTTGGCTAGCACTTCGACGTTTGATTTAATTACACAAAGTTCCCCTGAGAAATGAATTGTTGAGGAACATACGTCAAAAGAATTTACGCAATGTTTGTATCCATGAATCTTGATTATAGATCTCTAATACTTTGCTGGCCAATTTTTGCATTTGAACTTATTGACTATAATAACGTGTCTGAATTTGGACTTGCAACTATAATAACATGTATTATACATATACTTGACTTTAGGGTGTGTTGGGGGGAAATTTATGTAATTACGGACAACCTTAGAGAATATCTATGAAATTATCACAAATTTTGAAGAAATAAGACTTTTGAATAGAAGAATTGTCTGCAGATTACAACACCAACATTTCCACAACTCTTGTTTTGAGGCCTAAAACATTGTTCATCATCCCTCCGATCACGGAAAACACAAGATACAGTACATTCCTATAGTACGCAAGAATCTTGAATGAGACCATCATTGACCATTGCCAGCACTTGATTGTTCCCGAGTCTCGTAGAACAGTCTCACTGTTGAATATATGAGAGAAGGTTCAGCCATAGCACCGTTTCCATAGTCTCCACAAGCCAACCTCTTTGTAACGGGTGGGATAAGTGAAATTCCAAGATCATCAACCACCATTAGATGGCGCTCTGTAAAAGGGTTGTTCCACATGAGAGTATTCATTGCTGGTGCAACAAACATCGGTTTATTGTAGTCCCATGCTCGGACGACACACGTCAGCAAGTTATCACACAAACCTCCAGCAATCTATTTGAAACATGCAAAGAAACATATACAAAACAAATTTTATATAGTTACAAATTCCCCCTAAATGCCAAAAACTTTTCTAGGAGCTTTGATATCACATCATTAATATAGGCAAGATAGGAAACTGGCCAGTTTATCATAGTTTAAGAGATGATGATTTCAAACTATATGAAGTAACTAGTTCGAGCAACATGTATAGTTAAAAAACCAGAAGAAGAATAGTTCAACTTTATCAGCTATTTCACTACAAATTATTGACATTTTTACCTTGCCAAGAGTGTTTGCAGACAAAGGTGCAATGACCATAATATCAGCCCATCTTCGTAGCTCGATATGTAGCACACTATCACCTACTTTATTCCAAGAGGACCATTCATCCTCATCAGTGTAAAGCATTACATCCTTGGGAAGTGAGACTCTATCCACAAAATGGAGAGATGCTTTAGTAGCAACTGCTTTGACTTCTGCCCACTCAGAAAAACAATGGCAAAGGTGAGCAAATTTTATTGCAGCCACACTTCCACTGGTGGCTAGCAGAATCCGAGGTCTTCTGTGAGCATTGTTTGCTTGATATACATTCATGCCCGTATTAGCAGTTTCTGGATGTGCCATAACCTGTTCATTGTCCCATACAACAATATGATAAGACATCAAAAATATGAAAATCAAGATAAAAAATTTACCCATTTTAGTTAAAAAGAAAAACACTGGAGTTAGAAAGGCACAAAAAAATGAAAATCTCTAAATTCTTGTCAAGAGCTCTAAAAAACTGCTCGTAAAAAGCATGAAAGAGGAAGATAATGAGATCCAACATACTTTAAAATCTTATTCTCATTCAGAATTGATAGTTGAAGAAATATTAATACATAGAAAGTGTCCATTTCTTCTTCTTGCTTGGTTTAGTTTATGGTGTGTGGGATTGGTTAAGGTTCTTCATTGGTTCACATTCATTCATTACACATATCGGTGATTCCCTTTTACAGCACGAACAAATTGAACTAGTTCTTGTGGTCACAAGCAGCTTCCGGGCAGCTGCTCTATAAAACCACAAGCATTTGAACAAACTTTCCTCAAGATCGTCCTTTTATCTTCTGATCAAATGACGGCTCCACCAATTTTCAGGTGAAACCTGTTACGCCTCAGTATGATGATTAACAAATCAAATCTACACGACTGACGAATAATTCAAAAGCAAGAATTCCAAACACATTAACCCAACAACCGTACATCCCAGTCAAATCTAATTCCAACAGAAAGAAAAAAAAAAAAAGATGAAGCTTGAACCACTTTTCAGTGCAATGACAAAACTGTCAGAACAACAGTAAACTTAAAAAAAAAAAAAAAAAGGTAAACAACCCTCAATCTCAAACTGGCATACGTTCATCAAGAACAGCACAATTTACTTCTACAAAAAATGGGGGCAAAGACGGACATGGAAGCAAACAAATCGAAACTGCGATGAAAGTACCTGGAATCGGGAACAGTTGCAGGAATCAAAACGAGAAAGAAAAATGGTGCTGAAGAGGGTTCTGGGTTTAACCTTTAAAGGGACCGATTGTGGAAGTCCTTCTGCAAAATGAGGAGAAAAAATCGGCTTTTACTTTTCCAACTCCCTAATTTTGAATATTATGAGCCTGATTTTTATTTTTTAAAACGCATGTTCAAGCCAAATCGAATCACTTTTCTCAGATGTGGTTCAATTGGAGTCAGGTCGATGATTGTTTACCAATTATAATTAGATTTGAGTCGAACAGAGTCAACCGACTATTTAGGTGTAAGTTTATCTTTATATTAATTCTAGTTGATTTCGGATTAAATCAAAGTATTTAGATATAAACTCTTTCAATGAAATTATAGCTGTGTTCTCATACATTAAAAATATAAGATATTTGGTTAAATTAATATAGCGTTCAATACCACCTATAATTTAGCGATTAACTTAATAGAGGTATCGAGTTCGAATTCTTAGGAATACAATTACCATTAATAAGGAGAGTTTTACACTCTAAATAGTCCATCTAATCTCGAACAATTGAAATGGAATATAAAATATATATAGCATTCAATCGTTAAATTACTTATTTGTTAGTGTTTTCAAATAGGTATTTCATGTTTGTGAGGCCATATACTTCTCACAATTATTATACTCAAATTATAGCACATGGACTTTATGTAGCAACTAAAGTAGTTTAGGTTAGTTAAAGCCATTTAAAATGAACTTTTAGGTTTTAGTCAGTCCAATAATTGAAACTAGCAATTAAAGACTCACTTAATGTGCAAGATATAAAATTATGCAATTAAATTACATATGCATATTGAATATTGAATATTTGATAGATTTATTATTCATAATTAAAAAATATAGAATAAAATCATATTATTAGAAATATTTTTTTAGATTCTATAACTCATTTATATGGTCGAATTGAATCGGATTACTAAAGTATAAAATTCTCTCTTCCGATAAATAACTGTATTTATAAAGACTTGAATTCAAGAATTTTGATTAAACTAGCGGAGTGTGGATTATACTATTGGGCGGTGATAATGTGATATGATAATATTTAGACAGTGTGGCTGTGAGGCCTAAAAATCAGCCCAAATTAGTCTTGGGCTTGACTCATATCTTTATAAGGTCCAAATTACACTTAAACCCTTCTCCTTTTTGTGTTGCAGATATTTCAAGAGAGAGAATAATTCGCGACCTGAACCGAAAACCCTAGCTAGCTCGCGAAGATGATCATCCCAGTCCGCTGTTTCACTTGTGGGAAGGTAATCACTGCTTCTGCTTCTCTAAATCGTTGACTTTAATCGGCGAGTTCTATTGAGTTGGTTCCGTCGTTGTTGATTTTCTGAATATGCTGTTTTGTTTGTTAGTAATGGTTTTGACATAAATTTTTCTTTTTTCTCTGTTTTGGTATGAATTTAGGTGATTGGGAACAAGTGGGATATGTATCTCGATTTGCTCCAGGCTGATTACAGCGAAGGGTGCGTTTCTTCTCTGAATTGTTGTCGCTTTCTTAGTTTTTCTTGTTGAGAATACCTTTATTTCGTGTGGGTACTTGTTTCAGTTCGTTTTCAAGAATGAATTTTTAATCCAGAGAATAAATACTGCTTTGCTGTGCGATGTTAATTTGCAAGAACTTTGATGAATTATGTTATACAAGAACCTGTGTATATATTATTTTGTCGGGTTATTGGGATTTATGTATTTGGACATTGTGAAAGATTTAATCGGTAAGGTGGATAATTTTGGGAGGTTTGTAGTGTTATATATAGGGTATGAATGTGTGACAGACAAGCTGTGTCGGTCTATGTGATAGTTTGCATTTTTATCTCAAGTTTCTTGTGATTATTTGGGGGAGTGTAGCTATTTTGCTTTAGTTGTCGTGATGTGTGTTTTTGGAGCTTTCAGAAAAGTTGAATGTGGAATAAGTTAGCAAACTAGGAAGTCACTTAATTGAGTAGAGAAATATAAGCAATAGAGTTGTGGGTCGTGGGCTTTGACATGGCTGGATGCACGTTTCAATAGCTTCTTTAGCAGTTGATTCACTGTTCACAGATTCAGTAAAAGAAAGAAAAGCAAAAGCATGAAACTCATGTTGCATCCGATTTTACTTTGAAAAGCATCCAGTTGAGATTTGTGTTATATCTTGTGCAATGGATATAGAAATGATTTGTTTGTATTTGGAATGATCACTGGAGTTATTATTCCTTGTTTCGTTTTGTTTGTTGAGGTATTGGAGTTGTTGATCTGTTATTGGTGTTATTTTGCAGAGATGCCCTTGATGCACTTTCTCTGGTTCGTTATTGCTGTCGGAGGATGCTGATGACTCACGTCGATCTCATTGAGAAGCTTCTCAACTATAACAGTCTCTCTCTCTCTCTCACACACACACACACACACACATACATACGCACACACAGCATTGTGTTTTTTGCCCTTTGCCCTTTGTGTTTCCTGTTGATACTTTACGAGTTCACCTGCACTTTCTATTTTACGAGTTCACCTGCACTTTCATGCACTCGGTCAATTTGGTAATAATTACATCTAGTGGATTATTCAAACTCACACTGATATCACATTTTGCAACTTCGTTTAATCTTTGCAGCTTTGGAGAAATCTGAGGGCAGTTAGATGCTGTTTGTGGGAGCGTCTCCAAATTCGTCATCTCATTTTCCCTGAAACCATGGAAGCTTTGTTTGTAATGCGAGACAAAACAATCTTTTAGCTTAGGAGGAACAGTGTGATTTTGGTCAATGCCGATGATTCTGGAAATATTCTCTATGTGAATATATGGTGTATTAGTGATGCTTTCTGCCGTCCTCCCTACATACTACTTGCATAATTATATTGTTTCGTTACTTGCATAATTATATTGTTTCGTTACAATAGAAGAGTATAAACCCTACTCAGTAGTCAGTATAAATGGAACTCTGAGATTTGGTTAAATTACAAAGACTTCCCTCATGTTTGCTTAATACCTCTTTGCTAATATAATCAACAAATTTTGCCTTTTACTATTACAGGAATGATTAAGGCGTGTTTGGTTAAGGATATTTTAAATAGCTTATAAGTTCTAATATCTTGTCAAAGTGCTTAGAACAAAATGTCATCTTGATTCTTGAGCAAGAAAGTAGATCATGAGCTTATAACATATTGTCATATGGTTCTGCTTTAAGTTCATGTTTTATTTCTAGTTTCATTCATATACACAAGAGAGAAATATTGTAATATGAATAAGATTTAAAAGATATTTTTTTAATCTCGGTCGTCTGGAGATACACTTAATGCATGTATATGAGTGAAATTGGACACATATTTAAAACAAGCGATTTCAAGTCAAAATAAAATAAGTTGATAATCTCGATTTATAAAATTTTTTGGAAAAAAGATTTGCCGACATGGCCCATGCTAAAAGTAAATAAATCAAATTATATGCTACTTAATAAATGCTTGACAACTTTTATCTCATTAGCTAGTTTTTGAGATGAGTTAAATCAAACTATTCCTCTAATATGGAATTAGAGTAAGTTGTATATGTATTTGAATCGAGAATCAATTGAAATTTAAGTATTGAACTTTTTATAATCTCCATTCTTGATCAATTTGGCTAGAAGATGAGATTCAGAAATATGACTATATTGTTGATAGATATTTGTGGTGATTTTCTAAAAATAGTGTTTTTTTTTTGTGTAATTCAATTTTGGTGTCCTTTTGAGATGTATTGCAATTTTGATGTTTTCCGCTTTTGCCAAAAGCGGAATCACTATTCACTACAGTGATTCCGCTTTTGGTAAAAGCGGAATTGAATAGTGATTCCGCTTTTGACAAAAGCGGATACAACAAAAAATTTGTGATTGTAACGTACACAACCATAAATTTTTTTGTTATATCCGCTTTTAGCAAAAGCGGAAAACACCAAAATTGCAATACATCTCAAAAGGACACCAAAATTGAACTACACAAAAAAAAAAAAACTATTTTTAGAAATTCACCGATATTGGTCCCACAAGACGACGAAACATAGAAAGACAAAATTGACGTCCACTTCAACAATCTAATTCTACCTAAATAAATAAATAATAATAAAAGAAGTTTCTATTCCATTTCCATACCTTACAAAATTGTCTCCTGAAAAACTCCAACGGCTCAAGGAATATTCAAACTTACAACTAAAAATATTATGCAAATAAATGCTTTTAAAGCTTTGTATTAATCTCCATTTTGATCCAATTAAATTAATTTTCTACATTAATTTCGCCATTCTAAACTTTGTGCTTATTATGTATGTGCTTGCGTAATAGTTTGGAGATATCAATGTGCATTTTATTGTATTGCCTGATAAAATATATGTTAATTTAATTATAATTTAGCGAATATTTTAAAAAATATTATTTTATCGTGTCGTATAAAACATGTTTCATATGAGAATTTTTTTTAAAAAATATTCTTATCGTATCATATCGTGTCCAAATCCATGCATTATAGTTAATTATTCAAAATAGAACAAACATCTTGTGGATATATTCTCATTTGATAGTTGTATTTAAGGAATCATATTCTAATTATTTCTTTATTAGTTGTGGGTATATATATATATATATAATATCAGAACACTTTTAAAAATATCATTTTATTATGTCGTATTTGATATTCCTCGTATGAAAAAAAAAAAAAAAATTGTATTATCATATGTCTTGTGTCATGTTCATATTCGTGTATAATAAATTGAAACCCTATTGAAAGGGAAATTAGCTAATTTTAATATTTAAAGGAGTAGTGTTACTAATAATTCGAACTCAAAAGGCATCGGAAGGTGTAGAAGTAATTAATCTAAGATTATATTTAGATGTAACTAATTTAAAATTATTATATTAAAGAAATAAAGGATGTTGAAGAATTGGAGAACACAATATTAAAAATAAAATTAATAATTTCTGACTTATATCAATGTAACAACATTAAAAGTCGAAGTTGAACCATTCAAACATCAATTTCGATGTGGGACTATATTAGTCAATAAATAATAATATTCTCGTACCAACTCCTCAAGCAATTCTTCGCAATTTGGGGGAAAGCCATTTTTGACAAATGGAAGAAGACAACACTGACAAAAATATTGGTCCGAATCCGAATATGTTGCTCGCCTCTTTCAGCAGAATCTAAATTAAATAAGTATCCTTAGGTAATATTTCCTCCTCAAGCATCGAAAACCTTGTCTTATATGTCGTTTCTTTATGCAGCCTCACAGCTTTTACATTCTAATTAGTATGTAACAATTAATATTCCATCGTAAAGTTGTACAACTTTAACCGTTTGTAATTTATTAAGAAGTTTTATATTCGAATTTTTATACTCACAATAACTATTACTGATAGAAAAAACTAATTTTACGTGTCAATGGTTCGACCCGAATTCGAATAACATCGCTATGTTCTTATCTAATTTCAGCCTGTATCCAATTTTTATACCAATTCTTGAAAGATATTCTAATCATTATTATTATTATTATTAAAATTCAGACATCTTTGGATTGGCTGAGGTACAAGAATACGTACAAAGAAGTGCATGCCTGGAATTGAGGTTGTTTTTACTATATTACAAACACAGAGAACAGAACACGTAGGGAATAGGTTGTTTCCCACGAGTATACCTATAACTCCAATGACAAAAGTTGAATCATAAGCTGCCAAAAGTCTTGATTCTTATGTTTATTGGATTATGTCACAATTTCATTGGCCTCAAAAAACGTAAGTTAAACTAAAGGGTGTTGGTTCAATGGTGACTGATTAGATCAGGAGAGTCGGATTTTACCTCATTTTTTAAGAGATTAGATGTTCGAAATCTATTTGTTAAAAAAATCATTTGAAGAGAATTTTACTATTTGTTCGATTCAAACCCAATTAAATAGGATATAGAAATTGAAAATTAAAAAAAAAAAAGTAAGTTAAAACAATCATTTTTCCTATATTGGAGTAAACTCTTTGATTAAGAGATGGCATTTCACTTTGATTAAGAGCATATTGAATCAAGAAAAGGTCATGCAACACTAGCGCCTAAATCTTAATTATACATTTCTATAGGGGCCATTCCAGAATTTAGACAATCTTTTATGAAAATATTCACACGCGTTGCCTATGTCTACCTTTTACACTTTCACCTACTAAACTTTCACTTCTTGTCGATTGTCACCCGAATCTGCATTAGACTATAACTCATCTCATATCCTCACAATGCCGATTGTCAATCCGAATATGCCTCTAGTCAATATACGAGATAAGCAAGGATCAATCAATAGGAAAGATACCCACAGGCAGATGCTGTCGATGAATCTGCCCGTAGGATTGGCAGAAGAATCCTGTAGAAATCGAAAAAGCCCTTAAAAAGCATGCGGAAAAGGATTCAAAGTCAAATCTAGTTTTCGTGAGAGTTAGGCATAAGGCATTACGTCGTAATCCATCTCATACCCTCGCTTTCCCGGTGCCTTAAGTCATGCTCATGGCCGAATCCCGACGACACACTTAGCCACGAAAGAAAGAAAGAAAGAAGTTGTGACGAGTGAGTAAAACAAAAGGTAGAAACATAAGAAAATGGTATTGGGAGGGAAAGTCAATGAAACAGGTAAGGGTTGGAGCAGAAGAGGGAATCTAGAAGTTTGAGACTAATTCAATTCTATGTCAAGGGGCGGTAGGTATGTATAGATGGATGTTCAAAAATGCTGTATTTTTGTCGACTGTGTATGTCATTTCTTGACCACTCCGATCTGCCCAAAAATGCAAAAAATACAATCTTTCAAAGAATGGCAAAGTCTCCCTCACAGATTCTTGACCTTGACACTGATTTTCTTTACTTTTTTTATGTAAAAGATGCCTTTTTGGTTATCTTGTTTGTTTGAAATTTGAATATTTCTGTAGGAATTCAAGAATTATACCCTTTCCACTTGTATTAAACCTGACTCTGTTCCCAAATGATAGTCTTCCTCCTCCTGCCATCTCTCTTCTCTCTCATACACAAACAAGATTTACTCCCTTTTCTCTGGAAGTAATCTAACCTTTATTCCCACATGAAAATCTTCTTCTACCTCCTTTCTTAATATAGCCAGACCCTCTCTCTCTCTCTCTCATGTTCAAAATGGAAGAAACAGATGAGGAGTTTTTGAGCCTAAAGCTCGCCATTGACACCGACCACGATCACAAGATGAACAACAAAAGGAAGAGAAAAGAAACTCGAAATGACTCAAACGATCAGACGTGTGAAGAAGGCAAGATATTCGCCCTCCTCCAAAAGAGGGAACAAATTCTAAACCCGAACAGCCACCATCCCGAGAAATCTAATACAGAACAAAAAGGCGGGCTCCATTTAATACATCTGCTACTCATCTCGGCCACCACCATAAACGAAAACGACAGAGGATCAGCCATTGAAAACCTCTACCAGCTCTACCAAAACATAAGCCTAAAAGGAGACTCTGTTCAACGAGTGGCAGCATACTTTGCAGATGGTCTCCTAGCAAAGCTCCTAACACAAAAATCCCCATTCTACAACACCATAATGAAGAATCCAACACCAGATGAAGAGTTTTTAGCATTCACACACCTCTACAAAGTGTGCCCCTTCTATCAATTTGCTCATTTCACGGCAAACCAGGCTATTCTTGAAGCTTTCGAGAAAGATCAAGAATTAAGCAATACTCGGGTTTTGCATGTTGTTGATTTTGATGTTGGTTATGGTTTCCAATGGCCTTCTCTCATGCAATCACTGTCAGAAGCTACAACAACTACCACTACTACAAGGGATAACCAGATATTGCTCAAAATAACGGGTTTTGGAAGAAGTGTTGAGGAGCTTCAAGAAACCGAATCGAGATTAGTTAGCTTTGCTAAAGGCTTTTCTAATTTAGTATTTGAGTTTCATGGCCTTTTGAGAGGATCAGATTCGAAGATAGTAGTTAAACCCAAGAAAAACAAGAACGAAACTGTTGCAGTAAACTTAGTATTCCATCTCAATTCGCTGAACAGTGCTTCGAAAATCTCAGAGACATTGAATTATGTAAATTCTCTAAGTCCATCTGTTGTTGTTCTCGTTGAACAGGATGGGAGCAGAAATAGTCACAAGTTCTTACCGAGATTCATGGAGTCGTTGCACTATTTTGCAGCCATATTTGATTCGCTCGACGATTGTCTCCCGGTTGACAGTCCTGAGAGGTTGAGCATTGAGAAGAATCATCTGGGGAAAGAGATCAAATGTGTGATAAACTGTGAGAAAGATAACATCGAGAAGTATCCAAGATTCGAGAAGATGGAAACATGGAAAGGTAGAATGGAGAATCATGGTTTTACTGGGCTCAAGCAGAGTTCTAAATCTTTAATGCAGGCAAAACTGCTGCTGAAAATAAGAAGCCATTGTTCTCCAATAAAATTTGATGAAGGAAACAATGGCGGTTTTAAGGTTTTTGAACGAGATGATGGGAAAGTTATATCTTTAGGATGGCAAGAGAGGTTTTTGATAACAGCCTCTTCTTGGTGCAGGTCTTCTGCATCATAGAAACTCATTAGTAAAATTCTTTTGTTCATTTCTTTTTTTTCTTTTTAACCTGGAATCCCTTTTTTTCCCCCTATAGATAGAAATGACTGTATTGAGTAACAGTAGAATCATTTCTTGAAGTTCAATCAATAACAAAAGAAAGTTTTAAGATTTTATACATAGGAGATGGTTCGAGAGATGAACTCTTAAATTTATTAGGGAGAATTACACTAACATACTCCAAGATTTGCCTTATTAAACCAACTTCTCCTCGGGTTTGAGAAATGACAAAAACTTCCCAAGACATACCCTAAGGTTTGGCATAACACATGCTATTGTAATGATGAATTTAAAGTCAAACACTGCCAGTAGGGCCAAGGGCATAGGATATTTATACAAATTAGGGATGACATCATCAAAATTCATCAATCTAGATGCAAGAAAAGTTCTTTGAGAGCGGAAGATTTTGTAATTTCTTAAACCTCGAGGGAAGTTTTTGTAGTTAGGCCAAACCTCATGGTATGTCGGTGTAGTTATCCCTATCTATTACAACTTACATACTATCAGATGATCATTTTGGTATCTTTCTTTCCTGCGAAGGCTCTCTTGGACTTCCTTTTGAAGAGAAGACCGAGTGCTGTCCCAACAATTGGCCAGGTTGAGATGATGGCTATATAAGCAAGAAGCCAAAACTTGTGGTTCTGTCTGGAGAGCTGATATATGCACTTTTGAACAATATTTGAGTCCTCTGGATCAGCTTTATCATGTCTTTCTGCAATTGAAGAAACTGTTTGATCAGTCTGATGATGATCATCGTTTTCTTGAGATGTCTCGTTGCCCATTGCAGCTACCATTCCATCAGATATATTAATATATGGTCCTTGATCAATTGAAGATTGCATAGGTGGAGAATGAGGCAAGATGATTTCTGCCTGCAATGACAGGATAACATTTGAAAAAGGATTAGCAACTTGCCTAATAATAGAAACTGCTTAAAGTGAAAAGTGAAGTTGGACAAAAATAATAGGGATAATTACACTGAGATACTGTGAGGTTTGATCTAATCACACTAACTTCCCCTCAGTTTTGAAAATTAAAAAAAACTTCTCTTGTCAAAAAATTTGCATTACATTTGGATCCATGAATGTTGATGATATCATCCCTAATCTTTTCTGTATTTGATTTTAAGTTCATACCTATAACAGCATGCGTTAGGCTAATCCCCAGTATATCCTAGGGGAAGTTTTTCTAATTTCTCAAACCTCAGGGCAAGTTGGAGAACTTGGTGTAATTAGGCCAAACTTCAGTGCATGCTAGTGCAATAATCCCAAAACAATATGCACCTTCTTTTGTGTATGCATGTAGGAACTTGAAAGCAAAGTTTCAAGATATTCATTAGCTGCTCGCACCCACCTGAAGGAGAATTTAAAGAATCTTAATTTGGTTGTCTGTATCCTTGTATGTCACGCAATCGATTATGATGCAGTAATGAATAAAATCAATATTTTTATTTAGTACCACAGACGAGATCCAGTAATGCCTTCAAAGAATGCCAGATGTCCTCCACGTGGTGTTGTAGCTAGGACTACATTTTTATTTGCTCTGCAACCAGAAAATTAACATTATTCTCTGTCGTCAACAAGTCAATTCCTAATTTAATATAAAACGAGATAAAAGAAAAAATTAAAAAATCAGTAAAAAGATGAAGAAACTTCACCGGCATTCATCCCAAGGAATGGCTTCTCTGGTGCAAACGGGATCATCCAATGAACTTATGCAAAGAAGTGGCACTGAAACTTGCCCAATGAAAGACGAGCTGCTACAACGCCTATAATACGTATCCACAGTCTTGGACAAAACAAGTATTTTTTCAGTAAGTTTATGATAATAAGTCATTATTGAAAAAGATGGAAGAGAAATTGCAAATATTTATGCGGTTCATAAAAATTCAGAGGGCGGCCGTATATACCTCATAGTTCCCGACATGACAGGTGGCGTGCATATCAAAATCCCGAATAGAACGTGACTGCAGAAAGTGAAGGGAACACACAGTTGACGAATAGTTAATAACCAAGAAAATACAGAGTTGAAGCATAAAAAGAATGTATTAAGGAAGTTTAACCTTTTTAATACCCTCCCAATTAGCAAGGCGGGTATAACGGGTTTCATGTCTGCATTACGCAATCAAATATCATTCAGTAAGTTTCAGCGTTATAAGATGATAAATAAATATGAGAAAGTTGTATGGAAATCATCCACATTTACATGTTTCATTCTGAGATTTTTGTAAGAGAATAAAATACCAACACTATGTTTGGTTCTAGGAGGAAAAAATTTGAAAATGATTAGGGGAAGTACAGTTGGTGTTTGGTTGCGAAAGAAAATCCGAGGGAAAAGAAGAGAAAGAAAATTGAGGGAAATTACGCAGTGAAGAATGAAAAGGGAGAGAAAACAAGAAAGAACTTACAATAACATTTTCACAACTCATTTCTATTTTAACCCATCATTAAACTCATTCCTATTAATCATTTTATTTCTAATCCATTACTCAATTCACTCCTATTATCCAATTTTCACCATAACTTCTCAATATGGGAGAATACATTTTCTCATCGTTTTTCTACTATTTACCTCCCTAAATTCCTAGAACCAAACAGTATTAAAAAAAATGCAACTAGATCGTTCAGATTTAAATTTTAAATGACGAAATCAAAATTCTTGGTCAAAAATCATGTAAGGCAAAATAACATACAGTTGTGCATAACCTTGAAGACCAATAGTAAGAGCTCTGTCATATAGCTTTTGGATAAGCCTTCGACATATAAACCTTGACCCAATCTGAGAATATCGAAATGACGGGACAACGAATTCTGATCAGCATATGAACTTAAACTATTAAAGTATATATGTGAGTGTCTATATATATATGCCGAGCTCAGGTAGAAGTAGAAATCACATAAACTAACCAAGAGATCCCATGGACAGCAAACTGCAACAGCACCAGCAACCGGAACATTCTCTCCATCCTCTCCAAGATATTTTACCTAAAACTAACAATTTTCAGTTATCGACATCAACCTCCCTTATTATTAGTTTCTTCTTGTATGAATATTTTCTTAACTTGTACAGATTAAATACACACACATATACACTGGAACTGTACCAAAATGTTTGCACCAATACTGGTTCCCACAACTAACAATGGTGCTGATGTATACTCTTGGTTTAGGTATTTAAGAACCTCGCGCACATCTTCGGTCCATCCAGCATTGTAAAAGCAATCGGACTGCAGAAAAATCGTCAAATCAGAATATTGAACTAAATTAAGACTCTCGTAAAAGACTAACAGGAAATATTGAAACAAAACAAAACCGGTATTTTCCAAAAGTAACTATAATGTCTTCAGCACTTACAGTAACTGAGACACCACCCAATCCTCGGTGATTGCTCACAACCACATTGTATCCATGTTTTGCCGTATCAAAGACGAGATGTTTCATATACTGCAAAAGTTATTTAAATGATACACATATTAATGAAAAGTTACCGACCAACTAAAAAATCTCAACAGCACAATCATGCCCAAGTTAAGAACATAAGCTTCCAACAAATAACAACAATTTTTGGAATAAAATCAGTCGTGAAATACCGAAGAAATTAACCGAATGCCTACATTTCCAGGTACAGAGTACATTCTTTTTGCCAAACTCTAGAAGTTCGTCTCACATTCTACGTTCACATGACCAAAAGACATATTTCACGTTAGAAGTGGTACGAAATCTTTATACTTACAGGAGATGCCGAATCACTTGTTAGTCCTGGGATCATAACCACAATGGGAGTTGTATCATCCTTAGTTATGACATAATTATTTTGGGGAGCTACTCCAGACACTGCCTCAAATACATGAAGGAAAACATGGAAACTAAACAACCATAAGCAAGCAACCACAAATTCGTACAAGAATATCAAAATTACAACCAAAAGTTCAAAATATTATAGAGGATCACAAAAGCTCTTGTCGTTTAGCTATTTGAAAATAAGAAATCAAAAGTCTAATTTCTGAGAGGTAACTAATATGTCTACTTAGCACTTTTGGTCATTTCCTTACCATCAGAGTGCATTAGCCAATCCAAAGCAAAAGTTCCACCATCTAATCCATGAAACATCTGTCTGAGAACCACAGGCACATCAGAATATATAATCAGTGAAGTATGCACTAATCTTCAGCGTATTTCTTTTATCCATTTTCCATGAATATCAATATATGGTTTCTTTTGAGTTTGATGCAAGATTAGTTAAGACTTAAGACCAAAATCCGTAAATGTGACCATAAGAGATGTTATTATCATGCTCTTCAAAAAGAAGAACCTCACCTTCTATAGGTAAACACTGGAGGCCTCCCAAAGAAGTTTATAAACGAAGTCTGGAAATGCGGACTCGAGAGCCATGGTGTAGCCAAGTACCTACCCAATCCAAGCATTACATTACAATCGCATGAAAAACAATATCAGGAAAAGATTCTTAAATAAGCTGATCATGCCAAATAAAGAATAAATAAAGACAATCACGAAATACAGCTTTCCTTTGTCAAATTACTCCAACCTGACAAAATGCGTTAAGATTTTGCAAATTATCAGGCAAATAAAGCAATTTTTTTATGATTCCGTTACCACCATGGTATTTCTCCAGTGGCAAACGTGGAATTTGATCAAGCTATAAGAAACGTGAATGCGGATGTTAAAAGGGATACTTATTTTTGTTACTTCTTCATTTTTGGCAGCTATATCAGTAGACCATGGTGTAATTTTGGGGGACAAGAAATGAACTAGAATTCTCTTTCTCATCTCCTTCTTCACTCTCATTCTTCTTACTTTATTTTCCTGCATTCTCATCTTCTTTTATATCATTTTGTGAATCACATCAGTAATGGCATACTTTGCTATAAATTCAGTAATCAAAAGAGCTGGGTCATAACAGATTTTGTTGCCCTCCAAAATCTGAAAATGTTCTTCATCTCCACCTTCATACTTAAGAAGCGCCATTCGATTTCAGCACGACATTGATCCCAAGATTTACTTTACCTCCTTTCGGCATTTATCAATCTAAATTCCTACATTACACGTACTTCAAGAGCTAAAACAAAAAAAATGAAATTAAAGAAAAAAATTCAACTCTTTCTGCAACTTTACCTTCCATGAAGCGTCTTACACTTAGCCACAACCCCATGATAAATCTCCGAGCCTGGATTGTACGTCAAACGCACAGGCCCTCCACGAAACCCACTAAAAAGATCCTGAAAAAAGTGAAATTCCAAGTAATTGTACAGGAAACCAAAGCAAACGCAAATCAGGGCCACCCAATAGTGCCAAAAGGGTAGTGCAACAGCCGACTTGAAGAGAATCTCGTAAGCTAAAGCTGGCGACTCGAGAATTGCTTCAGAGCAATCCATGGAGTGAAAAAGAACTAAAAGAACAAACAAAAAAGGTATGATTTTTGTTAGGAAAACATGGAATTTAGAAGAAATGTGAAGGTGGGTGGGATTCGGTTTTTGGGGTAAATCAAATTAATGAAACATGGAATTTAGAAGAAATGTGAAGGTGGGTGGGATTCGGTTTTTGGGGTAAATCAAATTAATGGCAAGTTTGGTTGAAATTGGCAGCGGTGGTTGGGAATTTAATGCAGGAACAGAGACGAAAGATGTTCGTTTACGTGAAGAACAGGTGGAAGCGGTTTGGGTGTGGTTTCTTGCGTACAGTAATCTACAGTTTGAACTTTAGTCGTCTTCCCAATAGGTTTGGTACTTTGTTTGGTTGCGAAAAAGTTATTGTCCAGTGGGGTGTATTTTTGCCGGGGTTTAATTATTAACATTCTATTTTTTTTTATTTATTTTTTTTATCATGAATCCACCTCAAAGTATTATTCTAAATTACTCTTACCAAGATAATATGCCACTAAAATAAAGTATTAATAAATAAAATTTGACAAAAAACAATATAATGAGCAATAATTTTTTTCCCAAATTGTACTTAACTACAAAAAAATGCATTTTCCATTGATTATATGACGGATGAACCAAAATTGTAACTTTTTTGAAAATAATGGAACTCTATAGGACCAAAAATATAATTTGTTCTAATTATATATACTTTTTTCATACACCCCAAATTGACCTGAGGGATGACACTTCGACACTATGGATAAATATCTTTTAACTATTTGAACCAATTCTTATTAATTTTTTTTTTTAAGATAATATTTTATTTATTTATTTATTTATCAATTTATTCACCAAAATAAATATATTTATTTGTCATAAATTTAATGATTGAAGATAATTATAAAATATATATTAATATAAAAAATATAATTTCAACATATATTTAAATAATAATAACCTGTTATGTACGGACGAATTGAGTTTGCAAAGTTTTTGGTACCAATTAAAGTAATATGGTTTGGTAAAAAGAAAAATTGCCAAATAATATATATATATATATTTTTTAAAATACACCTGGGCTAGTGAATTCCAATTCAGTTTATTATCGTTGAGAAAAAATTATTTTACTATTTGACCGACCCTGGTGGCAATTATTGAATAATAAGTTAATTTGATGGTAAAAAATAGTGAACATTGAACATTTGATTTATTTGGATGGATGTCTATTCATTGGGGACATAAAATAAATAGTGATTTTATGATTATATTAACTAATGGGTTTAATTACATTTAATTTTTATATTAAATAAGATAATCATAATTTGACATCATTTTTAGAGTAAGTTGTAAATATTATCTTTCGAGAAATAACTAATTTGCTGAGACTAAATTACGCTCGTGATATGTATGTGACACGTGGCCCAATCTTCGCATCATAGTATGGCGCCTTAAGGACACCTTAAATCCCCCCTCACGTGGCTCCATCTTCACAAGGGATCTTGGCCTCCCCGAGCGGATGAACAAGGTTTTATTTATGAACACCGCTTGGCCCTCGGGACTACTCCTAGCTGGCCCTCGAAGGCACCCTTTCATCACCACAAGGACGAAACCATTCCTCTCACGACCACACTTTTGGCCTAGGAATCCCCTCGGACCTGCGAGCCTCAAAGCACATATCAAAACCCGAGCGTGTTTAGCCCTCTATAACAACCCAAAAAGGCTCTCTGACACACAGAATATGTCTGAGCACCTGTCACTGTTGCCCGCCACCAACCTTTTCGCAGGTTTTTGCAGGAGATCCCTTTCAGAGACTTCTCATTACGCCACGTGTTTAGGACAACATCAATACAAGACCACTGAATGATAATTATCAAACGGACCCTGACCCTCAACTATAAATACCCAGAGATCATCTCACTCTGTAAGCAAGCTTCCATACTTGAGCTCTGTTTTACTTCATCTTCTTCACTCACCATCTGAGTCTGACTTGACCGTCAGAGAGCCAAACTGGGTATCATCCCCCCCCCCCCCCCCCTCAATTCCCCCAGCTTGGCCTTCTGACTGTGTGTTTGTTCCTAGCAGGTAGAACCCATCTCCTCCGGCGACCCTCACCTAAGCTTTGGACCTCTGTTTCCCCACACTAACAAATTATAAAGTGTTGGAGTTTGACACGTCGGATCAGACCCTATCATTTTTGGCGCCGTCTGTGGGAAATCCAGTTTCCTTCCTTCTTTTCTTCCCTTGGTAGTTGAGGTACAAGCACTTTGTCAACTATGGTGACCACTAGATCAGGAGTTGTGGGAGGCGGCGGAGACCTCTCCCTCGGTGGAGACGACAACGCACCTGTCATCGCCGCCACCGGAGTCATGCCGGCTGTGGGAGAAATCTCCCACACGGCGGAGCCAAACAGGCCGGAAAGGGATACCAACCCAGAGCAGCCCGTCGCACCCGTCGCCAGCGGAACAGGGGATCTGGCTCAAACATCCCCCTAAACCAACGCTCCGCCACTGCTGCTAACATGGGCGGTTATCCCATGATGATGCCATCCCCAGGCTACATGATTGCGCCGTCCAACCTGATACCTGTCATCTAGCCTTACCACGAGGGGCAGATGCAACTCCCCGTCGTTATTCCCAAAGAAATTGAGGGGGTGGAGATACCCCCACTTCCATCAATCGCTATGATGGAACCACTGACCCTGCAGAACATTTAGACCATTTTCTACACTTAATGCATCTCTACGAGCATTCCAGTTATTACTGGGCCAAGGTGTTTGTCACCTCACTCATAGGGATGGCCCAAGAATGGTATAAGCGACTACCACCCCGCTCGATCAGGGGATATGATGATCTCACCAACGCTTTCCTGAATCATTTCAATTCCTTGAAGGCTCCAGTTACTGCGCCTACGACCCTGTACAACTTGGTCCAAGGAGAAAATGAATCTCTCTGGTCCTTCTTCGCTCGATTCAACAAAGAAGTGCTCTTGGTCGAGCGGCCCTCAATGGATTTCCTAATCCATGTGCTCTTCAAGGCCATCAACCATAAACACTATGTGAGCAATGAATTTTCTGAAGCCATTGTCAAGAAGAGACCCAAGTCCCTCATAGCGATGAGAGAGATCGTCGAACCCTTCTTTACGATCTAGGATATGTATAAATCCAATGCGCTAGGACCGTCGGGCCACCACAAGGGTGAACGAGGGCGAGAGGACTCTCACAAGGAACACCGTAAATCACCTCCTCCACCCCGCAGGCACGAGCGCATCCCTCTCAACCGACCGATTTCCAAAATTTATTCATTCTCGGATAAAAAGCTCTTCAAAAGGCCCCAAAAACTGAGAGAGACAGAATCTCAAAGGCACTCGGGGAAGTATTGCGCCTTTCATAAAAAAAAAGGGCATGACACAGATGAATGCGGTCAGCTGGAGAATGAGATACAAAGGCTCATTGCAGGAGGCCATCTGAAGGAGTTTGTCAAGATTCTGGAGAGGTATGATGAGCACTGCAACGAGCGGGCCAAGAAAAGAAGAAGGAGCCTATCATGCTCGAGAAGTCCCCAAGGGCGACGTCCAGAAAGCAGCAATACGGGCAAGCAGAAAGTGTCGGAACAGGAAAATGTGCCATTTGCCGTCATCCACATGATCGCTGGAGGCTCTTCAGGAGGGGATCCCAATGCCTCTCGCCGCCGCTATGTTCGGAGCTATGATCAACGGCCCTCGGTGCCCAAGTAAGTATATGCCATCAAAGAGTTGGGCGCTCCCAATTCCAAGGAGAATGAAGTGATAAGGTTCAGTGACAAGGACCTAGGACATATTGTAACACCCTATGGGTTCAGTGAAACCTCTGACTCCCCTATGGTGGTTAGCCTAGATGTGCATAATCACGTTGTAAAGAGGGTTCTTGTTGATAGTGGAAGCTCTGTAAATGTTCTCCCCTACTCCACTTTTCAGAAAATGAACATCACCAACATCCCCCTCAAACCCCTCAAAACGTCCCTCATTGGCTTTGGAGGCTCTGAGGTTGTCCCTCGTGGATAGATTCGCTTGGCCACCTCTTTTGGTCGCGCCCCACAACGGAAGACTGTGATGCACATACATAGTCGTGGAGATTGAAATCCCTTACAACATCATAACCGGGCGCTCCGTCCTCGTTGATTTTAAGGCCATTATTTCCACCTACCATCAGAAGATTAAATTCCCCACCGCCAAGGGAACAAACGAGATCTTGTGCAATGTCAAGGAAGCATGTGAATGTTATATGTTGTCCCTCAGAAAGCCGAAAGCTGAGAAAACTTTCCCGATTGGGTCCACCAAGAAGTCTATGGATTTTCCAAATTTAGATGAGGATGGTCCCACGAGGAAAAGAGCGAAACTCTACAAGAAGAAAAACAAAAAAAAAGGCTTAAATGGAAAGGACGAGCCCGAGGGGGCCCCACCAGGAGCAATGGGAGAATCCTCATCGGAAGAAGACACGAACGTAGGTGAGACTGAGGGTGGAGATAATCGCCTCACAGGAAAGAAAAGAGCGCTCGAAACTCCCCTTCTTGAGGTACGGATAGAGCCCACGGAGAAGTTTTTGACCATTGAATTGGAGCCAGACAACAAGGAGAAAACAACGCAGATTGGCTCAAGCCTCATAAGACCCTCGCAGATCATGAAGATCGAATTTTTAGGGAAAATATCGACGTGTTTGCATGGAAGGCATCAGATCTCATTGGGATTGACCCCAGTGTTATTGTTAAAACCTAAACTACCTAACGCAATAAATTGTGTATAGTGGTAAAGGGTTGATCCCATAGAGATTGGATGGTTATACTAATCTCCGATAGCCAAGCAAACAAAAAACAACAAAAATAAAAGAAGGGGGGAGGTTAACGTAATTAACTAAAGTGCAAGAAATTAAACAACAAGCTGAAATTAAATAAACTAACAACAAAGCATAAACTTAAAGTGATTAGGAAATAAGTATGATGATTGCATGCCTTGAGACGCACAAAACTGAAATGGATCTGCTGCAAGTGGCTCAATTCGTCAAAAAGGAGAAGTTAGCCGCCACTGTTGACTTGGTGTCTGCTACGTCATCCTTATCTTAAGGGATGATCATAGCTTAAAGGTCATAGCTTAGGCCATTTTTTGCACTTGTTACTTCTTTTAGTCCAGATTTTGTGTAATCCTTCATTTGAACGTAATTAGATCTAAAAAGTCATATTTAAGCATAATTAAGCATATTTTCAGTTAATCACAAGGGGGGAAAACAAAGTAACTAAAGCACAAATTACACACTAACAAATCCCCCCACACTTAGACTTTGCTTGCCCTCAAGCAAACTATAACTAGACTTCAAGAAAGGTTATCCCCTAACCACTACAGTCCCACAGTTTATCAATGAAAAAGTTTGAACACTAAAATGAGTATCATAACAAGTCTCCACTGCCTATCAAAATGGAAAAGGACAAATTCTAAGCATTTAACTTGCTAGAGAATGTTAAGGAATTTAGAGTTCAATTAAGCATGCACATTTACCATATAAGCCATCAATTCATATGATCAAAGGTGCCCCTTAAGACTGTCCAACAATTCAAAAGATAAAAATGAGGGTTTTAATTCGTTTATACCAAAAGCTCTTTGCATTGCCTATTTCGGGTGTCATGATACCGCTTTGGTATTTCATGACTATCGCTAGACTGCACTTTGTGCATCACTCATAGTCACCAATTATACCGAGGTTAATTTTTTCCGGCTTTATAAATTTAATTTTTCATTCCCACGGTGACCAGCAGAGTAAAACGAGATTTATTGAACTGCCTAAGGTGTTGGGATAAAACATTTAAGCAATTTGAATTTCCTTTGACTGTGACCATTTTTGATCTTTTTCAGTCCCCAACAGCCAATTAGGTGGTTAAAACCTCACTCATAATTACTCGCTTTGAGTGAACAGCGGAGTGCATCAAACTTATGGCTTTTACAGCCTTATTCATAAGCCCTCAATCAATATTTAGCACCATTTAATTCAACATTTAGACAGTCAAAAGTAGCACACTTTTTCACACATGAAGGTCCAATTTATTACATGCAATTTCAGTTATCATACATTAATCCAAATTCAAAAACGTTCTCTAGCCAAGTCAAAAACTGCAAGTTTGTTCAATTTTAAGAATCAGGCATGAAAATTCATGTTATTACAACTATTTTTCATGTTAAAAAAATTCTCAAATCAAAACATGTTGCACATGGTCAGGTTCTAACCACAAAAAGCCAACAGGGGTTGGTCCAAGTGGTTCGAGGTTTGTTTCTTGAAGGCAAGGTCCCGGGTTCAAATCCCTCTGGACACTTGGGTGTGCGTGTGTTTAAAAAAAAAAAAAAAAAAAGGTTCTAATCACAAAAAGCTAAGGACCAGCTGACTAACCAACAAACTAACAAAACTAATCAAGACAAAGACAAAAGAGAACAGGACTATCAATCAAACATGCAATTAGGACAGACATTCAAAGCATGCTTAAGACCGAAATAACTCCCCCACACTTATTCCACATTGTCCTCAATGTATAATAAATGAAAAAGTAAGAGCATGAGGACTTCCCTGAATACATTTACTGAAACTGTATGGGGTTCTTAAGGCTTAAGGGATGATCATCCCTTGCGGTCTGGATCCTGGAGCCATGTTTCTGCCATAAGCCTGGAAACAACATAAAAAGAGGTCCTTAGTCAAGAAACACAGAGAAGAGAAACAAGAAATAAATAACAGCAAATCAAAAAGTATTGGGTTGCCTCCCAAAAAGCGCCCTTCTTTAACGTCCTAGGCTAGATGATGCGTTGCATCACATGTCTTCAATTGAAATCCTTTACATCTTTCATGGGAAAACCTGCATAAAATCCCTTCAAATAATATATGTTCAATATTAAAAGGTCATCCTCATCACAATAGTTGAAATCCCCTACATTAAAAAGCAGCATGTGAGTACATAGAAAAGCTCTCTTCCATTTAGAACTTAGCTTATCAGGAAATAAACTCAATAAGGATTGATAAAATAACCACTTAGCTCCATCAAAGCAAGATTTCCTAAAAAGCAATTGAGAGTGAGAGCTAAAAACATCTTTATCATCGTAACTTAGCTCAAAAGATGCACTACATGGAAGAGGACTAACAAAATCAAATATCATTTAAACAAAGCAACACACTAGGAGACTTTATGGAATCAAACATAGTGAATTTAACAACATTTCCATTAAATTCCATTGTGAGTGTGTGATCAAACTCATTGATTTTTATTTTAGATATATCAAGAAAAGGCTTTCCTAACAAAACATCATATGAGTTATCAACTACAAAGAAGTCTACGGGGAAAGATCATGCCATCAACTTGAATTAAAACATTTTCCAATATGCCTTTAGGATAAACGATTGTTCCATCACCAAGTTGAATGATCATACCTGTGCTTCTCATAGAATTAATATGCAAATGTGAGCAAATAGACAAAGACATCAAATTAATAGAGGAACTATAATCACATAAAGCTCTATCAATTCCAATAGTTCCTATTTTACATAGAAGAGCAAATAAACCTTTAATATTACTGACTTGAGGTATCTTTTCTTGAAGGATATCAGAGAAATGCTTTCCAATGCTTACCTTCCCATAACAAGGCATGCTTTCCTTAGTTGCGCACAATTCTTCAAGAGAATTCATATATTGAGGCATAGATTTAATTACATCAAGTAGTGGAACATTTACCTCAACATTGTAAAGTGCCTTTAGGAACTTTGATTCATCATTTTGGAATTCTAATTCATCTTTTTGAAACTTAACATACCTCTGTGAAGTTGGTTTTGGGCTAATCAATGGTTGAGATTGTATAGTAGGTCTGGATTTCTCATCTGACCTTAAGTCGTAGTCATGCCTTATGCTCAGGTCTGTTGTACAGTCCTGCTCTGTTTCAATACCAACCATCTGTTCTGCTATATTATGCTCTATTTCATGTTGGAAAACACGAATCAGAAAGCAGCGGAATTTAAAATTTTTTTCCAACAAAAGGACCTTGGACTCGCAATCGTGTATCCAAATTCGTAGAGATAGAAAACTTACTTTTCTTTTGTTCTTTCTTGAAGCGTTTCAAGCCACCCAAGAACGCTCTTCTCGCGGCTTGATCCCCTCTCCTTGGTAAAGCTCGAATCTTCAAACTTCTAACTTGAAGTCTCTAGAGAAAGTCCACCAACTTGATCACAATCTAACTAGTAAGGATGCTAGTTCTCTAGTTAGTGTTTAGGCTTAACCTAGGGTTTATTTGATCTTGGAGAAATGAAGGTGTTCAACACATGAACCAAAAGAATTGCCAATTAGCTCTAAAGGGGAGCATGAGCTCCCCTATATATAGGAAAGGGAGAGGGACGACCGAACCTATTCCTTGTTGGACAAGGATTTGGTTCCTCTCTCTCCTATTACTTGATCATCAAGTATTTTCCAACTTTGACTTTGAATTCTAATTCAAGTCAACTTTTAAGAGAGCTAAAAATATCCAAACTATTTTTGGATAATTTTATACTTTATTTATTATAAAATAAATAACTTATTTTTATCTAATTAATTAATTCGTAATTAATTAACTAGATTATTTTCTCCAAAATAAGACTTTCTTTTTAATTCAAAATTAAACCAAAGTCTATTAAATAATTAACACATTTAATTATTTAATACATATATATAATATATATATATATATATATATATATTCACACGTGTGATTTCACACGTGTGGAACCCTCTTGGCCCGATTAACTCGTTTAATCATTTTAAAGCCTCAACTCATGTAACCAAGTTGTTGTGTGTGACCCTCTAGGTTCTCAATTCAATTAGCAGTGACCCTAATTAATTAATTCACTAATTAATTAATCAGTCCACAGATTAAACGACCATAGTCTAGCAACAGGTGTTTAACCCCTAGCTGAATTGGAATGTTCGGATTCGACAGAACCTTTAAGTCATTGATTCATGCGAGATACAATCCTCCTACTTACTATCTCTCAACCAAGATCTAGGGTAAGGGAATAATCAGAACCCTAATACCGGTCTTAAAGCTAAGTGCATTTCATATCCATTTGATCTCAATCCAAGAAACCCTTTTCTTGATGTCTTCATCTACTGCCTTGGCCAAGGACTCCATATGGCATATGAATGACTTACACAATAAGAGATCACCTTGCAAATGCAAGTGTAGGTCCTTTCTTGATTCTCATTCACTTTCATGAATCACTTGTGCAGCCCCAGCATAAGCCTTGAATCAGTTGTCTAAGGCGACACCCTTTAAAGCTTATACCTAAGACTACAGAGTTAACTCATAAAGTGACAACGAACCTCAAGTCTAAGGATCAATTAATCACATCAATGACTCGTGAGATATTTCCTAATCTAGAAGTTTCCATTTCCTGAAATATAAACTTCCTTTCCCATTTAGGAATGTTCTCACACGGGGCACCTCAGTGAACTTACTTATTAAAGTAAGTACCCTCATGTATCACGCACGTATCAACTATACACTTTGCACCTCCATGAAACAAGGTGGTCCTTCTTAAGGGCGTGATCCCACAAGCAAGCCTTAGAGGAGTCAGGTTGACACTCCCACTGTCTGTAGGACTCATCGGCTTGGAGTATTTTACTAATCATGACTTATGTGATATAGGGCTAGTTTCATGAACCATTGGTAGAGTCCTAAAATCATCAGGATTAGGGGAGTTCTCATACATGTACAGCTAAAGTAAACGCATACCAAACAAGAGCATATAAAGAAGTGTTGCCTCAATTCGTTATTTTATTCAAAGATTTCTGTGATTACAATAAGGAAAAGCACAAAGCGGATATTCAATCGGCTTTTAGGGCACTATTCCTAACAATCTCCCACTTGCCCGTCAAAGCCATTCTAAAGCTACTCTAAGTCCCATCTTCTGAAGATGACCTTGGAAAGCTTCTCGACTAAGGGGTTTAGTAAGTGGATCTGCCACGTTCTCTGCTGATGTGACCCTCTCAATTTGCACATCTCCTCTTTTGATAATATCACGGATTAGGTGATACTTCCTCATAATGTGCTTGGTCCGTTGGTGAGATCTTGGTTCTCTTGCTTGAGCAACCGTCCCAGTGTTGTCACAAAACACAGTATTGGGATCTTTCATGCTAGGAACAACATTCAACTCTTGAATGAAGTTTCTAATCCAAACACCTTCCTTAGCTGCATCATTTGCAGCTAAGTATTCGGCCTCAGTGGTCGAATCTGCAGTGGTTGTTTGCTTGGAACTCTTCCAACTCACTGCTCCGCCGTTTAGGCAGAAAATGTATCTTGACATTGACTTAAAATCATCTAAGTCTGATACAAAGCTTGCATCGCAGTATCCTTCGACAGTAAGATCTTTCTGACCTCCGTAAACTAAGAATAAATCTTTAGTACTTTTCAAGTACTTAAGAATATTCTTCACGGCAGCCCAGTGACCATCTCCAGGGTCAGATTGGAAACGACTTGTCACACTAAGTGCATAAGCCACATCCGGTCGAGTACATAACATTGCATACATTATGCTACCTATTGCTGACGCATAAGGTGTATGAGTCATTCTCTCCTTCTCAAGGTTAGTCTTAGGACACATCTTCTTTGAAAGACATGTTCCTACACTCATAGGAAGGTTCTTAACCTTTGCTGACTCCATATTGAATCTCTTCAATACTTTGTCAATGTACATCGACTGTGATAGTCCTATTAACCTTCTAGATCTATCTCTATAGATTTTAATTCCAAGGATATAGGACGCATCACCAAGATCTTTCATCTCGAATTGGTTCGATAACCATAACTTAGTCACTTTCATGTCATCCTTCGAATTCCCAATAAGAAGGATGTCATCAACATAAAGTACTAAGAATTGCACTGAGGTCTCCAATTCCTTTCTATACACACATGATTCATTCGAAATTTGGATGAAGCCAAACGCTTTGACCGATTCATCAAATCGAATGTTCCAATTCCTAGAAGCCTGTTTCAATCCATAGATTGATCTTTGGAGTTTGTAAACCTTTTGCTTACTCCCACTGAATGTGAAACCTATGGGTTGCTCCATATAAATGTCTTTGTCAATGTCACCATTGAGAAAGACAGTTTTCACATCCATTTGCCATATCTCATAGTCATAATATGCAGCAATGGCAAGCATGATTCGAATGGACTTTTGCATTGCAACTGGTGAAAAGGTTTCGTCAAAGTCCACGCCGGGTCTTTGAGTGAATCCTTTTGCAACCAGTCTTGCTTTGTAGGCTGCAATGCTTCCATCAACTCCAAGCTTTTTCTTAAAGATCCATTTGCAACCTATGGGTTTGACCCCATCAGGCAAATCTACCAAGGTCCAAACTTGGTTGGAGTTCATGGAATCCATTTCGGATTTCATGGCTTCTATCCACTGTTCAGAGTCAGAATCTGAAAGTGCCTCCTCATATGTTGAAGGATCATTATCCTTTTGAGAGATTTCATGGAAGAATCCATACCATCTCTCCGGCTGTCTAGGAGTGCGTTCAGAACGCCTTAGAGGAGGATTTACATGTGTATCAAAATTCGTGATTGGTTGTGGTTGATCAGTAGGGGACGTTTCTTCAGTGGGTGGCGTGGGGTTACTTTGTACTTCTTCTAATTCTATGATTTTGCCTTTCTTTTCTTTAAGGAACGGTTCCTCAAGAAAAGTGGCATTTCTGGAAACAAACACCTTTTGCTCAGATTGATCATAGAAGTAGTATCCTATGGATTCCTTAGGATAACCTACAAAGTAGCATAAGTTAGAACGAGATTCTAACTTATCTCCCACTGTCCTCTTCACGTAAGCAGGACAACCCCAAATTCTTAAGTAAGAATAGCTAGGGATTTTACCATGCCACATTTCATGGGGGGTTTTAGGGACTGACTTAGAGGGAACTAGATTCAAAATCTTTGCTGCACTTTCTAGGGCATAACCCCAGAAAGAAGGTGGTAAGTCAGTGAAACTCATCATGGAACGAACCATATCAAGTAAGGTTCGATTCCTTCTCTCAGAAACTCCATTAAGCTGAGGAGTTCCCGGAGGAGTCCACTGAGAGATAATCCCATTATCTTTGAGATGATTAAGGAATTCTTCACTAAGATACTCGCCTCCTCGATCAGATCAAAGTGCTTTGATCTTGTGACCAGTTTGGTTCTCAACCTCCTTTTGAAATTCTAAGAATTTCTCAAAAGCTTCAGATTTATACTTCATCAAGTATACATAACCATACCGACTAAAGTCATCAGTAAAGGTTATGAAATACTGATAATTGTTTCTAGTGCTTACACTAAGCGGTCCACAAACATCAGT
Organism: Lantana camara; assembly: GCA_037501455.1. NCBI lineage: Eukaryota > Viridiplantae > Streptophyta > Magnoliopsida > Lamiales > Verbenaceae > Lantana > Lantana camara. Next base: position 17,235,390 of record CM074855.1, on the reverse strand, counting down.
ATGGATCAAATCCAAAACCTTAGTGGCACGTTCCACAGTTCCTTTAAAAGGAACTTTGGACATTTTTCCTTTGAGACAGGATTCGCAAGAAGTTAACTCTTTGAGATCATTTTCAGAGAATGATCCTAAAGTGTTTATCTTGCTAATTCTGGTTTTGGAAATGTGTCCTAATCTAGCGTGCCATAAGGGAGCTGAAACTTTGTCATCTCTCTTACGCTTTGTTTCTCGTTGTATATTCATAATATTGATATTTTGAGTTAGGTAAAGTCCATTACTTAGAGTACCGATGTGAACGGAAAAGTTGTTCCGTTTGATAAAATATTTACCATTCTCAATATAAGTTTCATAACCTTCACAATCTAATATTGGAACTGAAATTATATTACGAATAATGCTCGGTACATAAAGGCCTTTATTTAAGACTAACTCAAAACTACCTAAATCTAATCTAATTGTGCCTAAAGCTCGAGCTTCAACGTTTGAGCCATCGCCGATCTTCAAGACACATTCTCCTTCTTTGAGTTGTTGGAGTTCACTTAGCATCTGTATATCATTACAGATATGAGTTCCACAACCGGTATCAAGTACCCAAGAACTAGAATTAATAGAAAGATTTATTTCAACGAGAAAGATACCTTTCTTTAGAGTAGCCTTGTACTCTGGGCAGTTTCTCCTCCAATGTCCCGTTTTGCCACAATGGAAGCAAACATCCTCTTTCTGATCACGCTTCTTCTTTTGGGCCTTTCCCTTCGAAATGCCACCAGTGGGCCTAAGGGGTTTCTTCTTTTTCTTTTGGGCTTTCTTGCCCTTACCTTTAGAAGGCCCAGAAGAGGAAAATGGAGCATTCACCATCAAAACCTTATTGTCCTTCTTGATCGTGCTTTCAGCAGTCACAAGCTGACTAATCAGCTCAGCTACAGTAGCACCAGCATGATTCATGTTGAAGTTAAGAACAAATGGGTTGAATGATGGTGGGAGCGAAGCTAGCAACAAATCCACTGAAAGCTCATCTTTCAGTGGCATGTCCATGGAAGCAAGTTTCTCAGTAAGGGCAAGAAACTTGAGTCCATATTCATGGACACTTGAACCTTCCCTCATTCTCAAGTGGAACAATTCCTTTGAAGTGTTATACCTTGTAACACGTTCATGAGGGCGGTAAAGTTGCTCTAAGTGGTCGTAAATCTCCCAAGCGAATTCCATGGCCTCATGTTGCCTTTGCAAGTCCGGAGACATGTTAGCCAACATAAGGCAACGGGCTTGGAGATTATCATCCTTCCACTTCTGAATCGCGTCCCGCTCGGCCCGAGTGGGAGACTCCCCTTCGGGACTAGGCTCCCCTTCGAAGAGAACATAAGTTCTCTTCTCAGAATCTAAAATGATTTTCAGATTCCTCAGCCAATCAGAATAGTTGGGACCAGTCAACTTGTTTGACTCGAGGATCGATACAAGAGGGTTTTTGGTTGCCATTTCAAAACACGTAGAGAATCACAGAATCTACGACCTAAATGGTAAAACAGAGAACTAGTGAGCATGCTGAATTATAACGATATACAAAAGATAAGGTCTTTAATCTATTGTAGCTCCCACTGTTTTTCAAAGATCTATAATTCCCAAAGATCTAAGAGGAACACGTTTCCCAGTGGGTACTAAGATCCTAGGCATTTTACCTCGAACCCACGACTCGCGGACATTCTCAGTAAGAACCCTAGGTAGGTACAACTTACCAATTCTAACACCTTTAGAACTCTTAGTAATTGTTTTTGCATCACCTATCTTTCAATATGGACCCACGACTCGTGCGACATCCATATTTACTTGGGCGTTAAGCTAGACCCATCAATCATAAGATCATGACCAAAACTTAGTTCGAACGACCCACGACTCGCGGACATCGCCCTTGCTAAAATCGATCATGAAATATTGATCATTTAAAATGATCAATTAGGTAACTAAGAACTAATAAGCTCCACTAGCTATCCCACGACTCGCGGACAATAACTAGCTTTACTTACTAAACTTAAAACCTATTGATGGAATGCTAGGAATTTAATTCAAAATTTGCATCTCGAATTAAATACCTATTTGTTCAAAATTAGCTTAATATTTAATGGGAATTTTCGAATCAACCGGAGAGTTGTCCGGTTCGACCTCACCAACATATATGTTATCCAATTTTATTAGTCTTGATTAATGCAAGTACACTTAAATGCATTTCAAACAAGCACATAAACAGATAACATGTCCTAGCATGATACTAACATGTAATGATCATGGGTTCTACCTATCTTATGCGTGATATGTGGGAGCCACTCCACAATCACAAGTTCTAACATACATGCCACATAAACAGTTCAAATCACATAAGGGAAAGCGGTAACAAAATACGAGCCCTATCTCTATTACATTTAACAATTGAGATTCCCCTCCCTAACATTTTGAGGGGTCTTCACTTATGGCCTCCTTGTTACTTGAATGTGGTCCATCTTACTCCATGGGTGCATTGTCTCCAAAATGAAAATAAAACCTCACCACCTATCTCTACTCTCAAATTACAATAAAAAGAAAAAGACATAAAGTAATAAGGCTCAATCTTCATATTGGCCTTAGACAATTACACGGGGCATACCCCGGCCTCAAAAACAGTAATATGGAAAGCCACATAATAAATCACATAACAGTACGCACATAAATGAGGCTCCAACATCAATTGAAAAACGCAACTATAGGGCTCCAACCCCAATTTAAACCATCCATGTGCATAAATTAAAACCATACATAGATCTAAACCCATGATCAACTAACATGCTTTTGCAAGAATTTAAATTTAACCAATAAATTAAAATTCCCGTTTCAAGTCCTAATGACTTAAAACACGACTTAGATGCAATTCTTGTTCAAGAGCCTTTTCAATAAAACCCGAAAAAATAATAAACCAATAAAATTCCAATTAATTTCCAAAATCAATAATTTTATTCTTTCATTATTTTCAGAAAATAAAATTTTTAATTTTTCCAAAATTCACATCGCTTTAATTTCTCAAAAAATCCCAATTTAATCAAAAATTTAAAATAATTTTATTTTATCAAAACTGATTTTAAAAGATAAAATTAAAATAAAATTAAATCGGGATTTTAAGGACCGAAAACACGAAAAACACGAAACACGAAAACGAGCCCAAAAACGGCCCAGCCGCGCGAGGCACCGCCGCGCAGCAGCGCGCGCGGACACGCGCCAGCAGCGCGCACAGCGCGCGGCAGTTGCCGCTAGCGTGCGCAAGCTGGGCGTGCATCATGCGCGCGCCGCGCGCAGCAGCGCCCGCCGCGACTAGGCGGGCTGTGCAGGCGTCCAGCGCGATTGCGGGACGGACTGGGCGGGCGTGCCTAGGCACGCCCGGGATGGCTCCCGCGAGGTTGCGGGAGGGGCTGGGCGGCGTGCGCGCGCAGGCCTTGGGCGTGCTACACATTGGCACGTCCCAATCCCGCGCGTTTGTTTCGCGTCTCGTTTCGTGTCTAGGTTTCTTAAAACCAATTCAATCCAAAATTAAAAAATTCGATTTTGATAAATTTCAACTAAAACGATTTTCAAAAAAAGTTTTAGAAATTCAGGAAAAAATTACAGTTTCGTATTTCAGGCTTTCTAAAAGAACTCAAGAATACTCAATTCGCATCTAAGCCTAAGAATTTCTACCAAATTCAGAATAATTGAGACGAATCAGAAACACGATTAACGAGGTGGCTCTAATACCACTTGTTGGAAAACACGAATCAGAAAGCAGCGGAATTTAAAAATTTTTTCCAACAAAAGGACCTTGGACTCGCAATCGTGTATCCAAATTCGTAGAGATAGAAAACTTACTTTTCTTTTATTCTTTCTTGAAGCGTTTCAAGCCACCCAAGAACGCTCTTCTCGCGGCTTGATCCCCTCTCCTTGGTAAAGCTCGAATCTTCAAACTTCTAACTTGAAGTCTCTAGAGAAAGTCCACCAACTTGATCACAATCTAACTAGTAAGGATGCTAGTTCTCTAGTTAGTGTTTAGGCTTGACCTAGGGTTTATTTGATCTTGGAGAAAGGAAGGTGTTCAACACATGAACCAAAAGAATTGCCAATTAGCTCTAAAGGGGAGCATGAGCTCCCCTATATATAGGAAAGGGAGAGGGACGGCCGAACCTATTTCTTGTTGGACAAGGATTTGGTTCCTCTCTCTCCTATTACTTGATCATCAAGTATTTTCCAACTTTGACTTTGAATTCTAATTCAAGTCAACTTTTAAGAGAGCTAAAAATATCCAAACTATTTTTGGATAATTTTATACTTTATTTATTATAAAATAAATAACTTATTTTTATCTAATTAATTAATTCGTAATTAATTAACTAGATTATTTTCTCCAAAATAAGACTTTCTTTTTAATTCAAAATTAAACCAAAGTCTATTAAATAATTAACACATTTAATTATTTAATACATATATATAATATATATATATATTCACACGTGTGTGACACGTGTCACAGTGACACGTGTCACTCACGTGAGCCACACGTGTGATTTCACACGTATGGAACCCTCTTGGCCCGATTAACTCGTTTTATCATTTTAAAGCCTCAACTCATGTAACCAAGTTGTTGTGTGTGACCCTCTAGGTTCTCAATTCAATTAGCAGTGACCCTAATTAATTAATTCACTAATTAATTAATCAGTCCACAGATTAAACGACCATAGTCTAGCAACAGGTGTTTAACCCCTAGCTGAATTGGAATGTTCGGATTCGACAGAACCTTTAAGTCATTGATTCATGCGAGATACAATCCTCCTACTTACTATCTCTCAACCAAGATCTAGGGTAAGGGAATAATCAGAACCCTAATAATCCGGTCTTAAAGCTAAGTGCATTTCATATCCATTTGATCTCAATCCAAGAAACCCTTTTCTTGATGTCTTCATCTACTGCCTTGGCCAAGGACTCCATATGGCATATGAATGACTTACACAATAAGAGATCACCTTGCAAATGCAAGTGTAGGTCCTTTCTTGATTCTCATTCACTTTCATGAATCACTTGTGCAGCCCCAGCATAAGCCTTGAATCAGTTGTCTAAGGCGACACCCTTTAAAGCTTATACCTAAGACTACAGAGTTAACTCATAAAGTGACAACGAACCTCAAGTCTAAGGATCAATTAATCACATCAATGACTCGTGAGATATTTCCTAATCTGGAAGTTTCCATTTCCTGAAATATAAACTTCCTTTCCCATTTAGGAATGTTCTCACACGGGGCACCTCAGTGAACTTACTTATTAAAGTAAGCACCCTCATGTATCACGCACGTATCAACTATACACTTTGCACCTCCATGAAACAAGGTGGTCCTTCTTAAGGGCGTGATCCCACAAGCAAGCCTTAGAGGAGTCAGGTTGACACTCCCACTGTCTGTAGGACTCATCGGCTTGGAGTATTTTACTAATCATGACTTATGTGATATAGGGCTCGTTTCATGAACCATTTCACCTAAATGGTAGAGTCCTAAAATCATCAGGATTAGGGGAGTTCTCATACATGCACAGCTAAAGTAAACGTATACCAAACAAGAGTATATAAAGAAGTGTTGCCTCAATTCGTTATTTTATTCAAAGATTGTCTGTGATTACAATAAGGAAAAGCACAAAGCGGATATTCAATCGGCTTTTAGGGCACTATTCCTAACATTTCAGCCCCTGTTTTCTGAAGTGAGTATTGTCGTTGTTCAAATACCAATTTACTCTTCAATTCAGCTACGGAAGAAGTTAATCTACTCAACTCATTCCTCAAGTTTTGAATGCACATTTGGAATTCTTGCATATTGTTCCTTGTCTCCTGTTGAAATTGTTACATATTCGATCTTATCTCCTGTTGAAATTGTTGTGTATTAATCATAAATGCTTTAAACATTTCTTCAAGAGACGTACCTGAATTGAAAGATGATGGATATTGTTGTGGAGGTTGAAGCATTGTGCCTAAATCACAATCTTGCTTTGTTGGTTTTGGAAGAAGTTCCTCATCAAGAAAAGGACATCTATCGGTGTGGTGAGGGCCTGTGCAAACTCCACATTTCTCGGTTATGGGCTGCAAATGAGAAAAGGGATCACTAAGGAGCAAAGGACATCCATTGGTTGGATGGTTACCAATGCAAATTCCACAAACATCACTTTGAGAGCTTGCAGACTTCAATGACAGCATATTGATTCCTTCAACTGACTTCTCTGCACAAAAAGAACACTAAGCTATCAAAGAAAAACAAAACCAATTAGGACCAATCCCCGACAACGGCGCCAGAAATTTGATGGGTGCCGAATCCACCAAATAAAACCTAAACTACCAAACACAATAAATTGTGTATAGTGGTAAAGGGTCGATTCCACAGAGATTGGATGGTTCTACTAATCTCCGATAGCCAAGCAAAAAAAAAAAAAAAAAAACAACAAAAATAAAAGGAGGGGGGAGGTTAACGTAATTAACTAAAGTGCAAGAAATTAAACAACAAGGCATAAACTTAAAGTGATTATAAAATAAGACTCTAGTCAAGTTATTCTCCCGATTCATGTTTGTAATCTGATCATCGATGCACAAATAAGCTTAAAATCCATCGATAGGCTGGCTATAGCATCAACAAGCTCTAACAACCTCGTCCTTTCTAACTTATTCAGTGGTTAAGATACGTTCTTTAACCAACTCCCTAACCAATAAACAACCTCGTAGATACGATCCCAAGATTTAATTTAATGGCAGCTTTAAAGCACGAAAAGGGACACCGACCCTAGCCAACAAACAAGGAAGCTCGGAATGTTTAAGCTATTACACATGTATCTCACCACTATCAAGCAAACATGGTAGTAAGCTATCAATGGTGTTTAACTCTTAAGCACATCTAACATGATAATTACGGATCAAGTTATATATGCAGTTAAGAAGGACAAGTTCTAAGACAATAGTTGATCAGAAAATCATCTCAAAACAAGTCCTTAACATGAAACCAAGATACATGCATATACCAAAGAGATTAAAGCTTTAGAATATCGATTAGATCTCACAAATCACTGCACAAATCTTGGAAATAACTTAACTAGAATATGATTACTAGCTGCTGTTCATATTTACAAAATATTCAGCTATTAAACTCTATAAGAACTGAAAATAAAGCAACTAAGATTGTCTACAAAAGATAGATTAAAGTTCTTCACAAACTAGCCATGTAATTCAACTAAAAAGTGGAAAGAAAGAGAGAATCTTGCTCTTGGTCGAAACAAGGGATTCAGCCCCTGTTCTTGCTTTGCTCCATCAGCAACAGCTGCTGTGTTCCTCCTCCTCCAAGCCCCCAAAGCTGAATATGTGCTCTTTTGCCTTCTAATCTAGCTTATAAAACCAAGTTTTGCAAGTTGGGCACACACTTTAAGGCAAAGATTCCTTGAGAAAGTCTAAGTATGATGATTGCGTGCCTTGAGACGCACAAAACTGAAATGTAGCTGCTGCAAGTGGCTCAATTCGTCAAAAAGGAAAAGTTGGCTGCCACTGTTGACTTGGTGTCTGCTATGTCACCCTTATCTTAAGGGATGATCATGGCTTGAAGGTCATAGCTTAGGCCATTTTCTGCACTTGTTACTTCTTTTAGTCCAGATTTTGTGTAATCCTTCATTTGAACGTAACTAGACCTAAAAAGTCATATTTAAGCATAATTAAGCATATTTTCAGTTAATCACAAGGGGGGAAAACAAAGTAACTAAAGCACAAATTACACACTAACAATTGTCCACAGGCTGAACGTGGACCCCGCCTTCAAGTCCATCAAATAGAAAAAGAGAGATGTCCACAGATTCCGGAAGAAAATCATTGAAGAGGAGGTGAACAAGCTCCTTGAGGCTTAGTACATTGAGCCAATCTTATATCCAGAATGACTGTGTAACGTCATTCTCATGCCTAAAAGCTCCAACAAGTGGCGGATCCGCAATGACTTTACAAATCTCAGCAAAGCTTGCGCCAAAGATCCGTACCCTTTGCCTCAAATTGACCAACTGGTAGACTCAACAGCTGGTTGCGAGTTAATGAGCATGATGGACGCGTTCCAAGGATATTACCAGATATTAATAGCGCCCGAGGATCGTCCAAAAACTTCCTTTGTAGTGCAGATGTGAGTACATTATTTCTTGGTCATGCCGTTTGGATTAAAGAATGCGACCGCAACATATCAACGCCTTGTTAATAGAATGTTTGAGTATGAGATAGACGGGTCCGAGGAAGTCGACATGGATGACATGATTATCAAAAACGAGCGTGAGCGCTCCCACTTGGAGAATTTGAAGCGAACCTTTGACATAGTATGGCATAAAATTAAATCTCTCCAAGTGTACATTTGGAGTTCGAGGGGGCAAATTTTTGGGGTATATGGTCAGCCAATGCGAAACTGAGGCTAATCCTGAAAAGATCAAAGCCATCATGGAAATCCCCTCCCCTTGAAAAGTCAGAGAAGTACAAGTCCTAGTGGGAAAGATAATCTCTCTTAACATGATCATATCACACTCGGCGGATAGGAATTTGCCGTTCTTCAAAATATTATGCAATGCTAGAAACTTTGTTTGGACAGAGGAGCGTTGTAGCACCCCAAGCGGTAGGGCACCACACCACCGCACTATGACCCAACACGTAGACGAAATGGGAAGTCTGCACACGCACCAAGTCACAGCAAACGGGTGACAAACAAGAACACACGCACTAGCTAGGCGGTACCTAACCCTATACAAATGAAAAGATGCAAAATATGACAGCGGAAGCAATGCGAAAAGCCAATTTTCAAAAACTTTCATACATTAAACATATAGTGCGATATAGACATCAAAATCAACTACTAACCTGAATAATCATATAATTAAAACGGGTTCATCTAATCCGAGCACCTATCCTAACCTGTCCCGAATTCTAAACATTTGAATCATAAATGCAAACCAGCACAAAACATAGCGTATACAAAATTTACAGATATAATTCAAAATAAAATGCTTAACAAACTTGAAGGAACAGACACAGACATGACACACTGCCGCCTAGCATGAACTCCAACGACCTCCAAAGCAAAGCCTGCAAACTAAAAATATAAAAGGGGAGGGGTCAGTCCAAAGACTGAGCGAGGGGTTTACATACATACTCTTACATTTATATATATATATAGAGCACAACACATAGTAGAAGCAATGTTCGTGAACCCGGGGTTAGTTTTTGCACGCCAAAACATTTTCCCGTGATAGTATACATATAGGGGGGCTTTAAAACCAAACAAACAAATCTTGACTCAACCGTTTCTTAAAGTGTAAACTCAGATTCATGCAGACTTAGCACACATATCGGGGTATATTTTATTAGCTTAAAAGTATATCAATTTTTATCTTAATTTAATAATCTACCCCCGTTTCACGAACTTAACCGACAGACATAACATAACGAAACTTGGCGGGTATGAGACCACATCCATCCAACTCCTTCTTATCACACAAATGCATAGACAGACGAAATCAAAACAAACGTACCTCCTTCACACAGGGTGATGGAAGGGTTGTACATACCCTAACCATCCACACATATACATAACGGGACGGGGGATCCACCCGCTCCTTCGACGGGTCACGTAGCACGCCGTCGGCTCAAGAAGACCCGCCTTCCCCTCGACCTCCCGAGGATGAGTTAAGTCTCCCTTTGTGGAACCGCAGACCCCATGATCGTCCCGGGTCTCCCTTATCCACAACTCCGGGGCCCAACACGCATATAAACACACATATATCGGAAACTTAACCCGTCACACACAGACAGACATACATATCTCTCATGAATATCGTACTTATCATATCGTACGTACATATCACGCAGACTGACCTTGAAGTCATAACAAACCGAAACTAAGCATACATAGGCTCATACATAGCGTTTCTTACTTTCAAACTTATGACAAAACCATCAAAGTACATATTTCACACATATCTACGTATATACCAGGCTTATAAATCGCACACATTCGAAAACGGGCACATAGCAATAGGGTAGAACTATATCCTAACCTCACCTGGTACCAGACAAAGCTGAAGACACAGCAAATGGTCCACCCCGGAACCTGCACGACCCACTTGTCACCACCCCGGGTGCACCTGAACCAACTGAACACACAAAACATAACACATAACTCAGACTCAGACTCAGACAACTATACAGAGACGCACGACACATGCTCAAGCACATAAGGGATGCAATCACATAAGCATGATTCAAATTCATATTAGTTACTTACAAAACAAATCATTATATAATTTAGAAAAATCATATTACATGTTAGAACACGTTCATGTGCACAATTAATGTAAATAAGGAAAATCAAAAGATAAAGAAATTCATAATAGCTCATATATTGCATAACAAATCTATATTCGTGCAATTAAACTTTTCTTACATGCAAAGGTTTCTAATTTAATCATATAAGTCTTATCCAATTCATATATCGCATAAATGATTTATATATTGTACCTTTACAAAACAATCAAATCAAATTCACATATCACATTTCATAAAATTGCACGTATTACCAAGCCAAATAAATCATATATTAGCACGCTACAAATTTTATTTAAAGACCACGAAGTTACATATCAAATTCCAACCGAATCATAGAATGCACAACGAAGAATATTAAGTTATACAATTATGCCAGGTTTCGTATAATTTTATAATGCATAACGAATTCACAAGTTTCATAATAGATTAAATTACAATTTACGTGATTAAACCTTAATTCAAAGTTTCAAGCTTAGACATATTAACTTCTTATAACGAAATCATAATTAGCATATTTATTTACCAAGTTACAAGGTTTAATTAATTGAAGTCATACAATTTATATGTTTAGCGAAATTACACATACACCCCCTTTCAAGTTAGACAAATAGCTCAAATACTACATATCGGAATTCAAATTGCAAATCAAACCATCAATATATTTCATAATTCATTTAATACATGATTTCGTATACATTGGAATTCATATTGATCGACAAATCAAGCAAATAACAATTTATTGCAATTAAAACAATTAATTTCAAATATTCAAGTTACACAAAATAAATCACAACAAATCAACCGGGCATCTGATTGACGAACGGAAAGTGGCGTTGGACTCACCACAACGAGGCGGACAAACTGTCCGAAGACCGTCGGAACGCTGCCACCGGAGCCACCGGAACAGTGGTCGGCCGCCGTTCGGCAGCCACCGAAACGTGCCGGAAAAATCCCCAAAATTCACGCTTGCAAGAATTCCTCGTGCTCGTTCCAATTCCTCAACTAATTTCTGAAAATTCCAAACCAATCTTCTCCAATTTTAGATCCAAGAATACGAAAACCCTAAAATCTTCAAAATCCAATTACTTCCAAACCAGTGAACGAAGATGAGATCCGTAAAAGGCATCGGCTTACCCATGGCGAGCCCTTCGAAAGCCCCAAGCTATTTGCCGGGAAAAATCCCCGGAGCTGGTCTAGCCGTAGCACCGCCACTGTGCCGCCGTGATCCGCCGCCAATTAGCCGAATCTGGAGTCGCGTGATCAAAGGATAATAGTTCTCTCCGTTCCGAACAACTTTCGTACAGAGCCCGAGGCCAAAAGATCGCCGGAAAAGGCCCCCGTTGGCCACCGAAGTTTTTGCCGCCACTCTAATCGCCGGAAGCACCACCTACGACCAAAATTGGATGAAATCGAGGCCGGAAATGAACTCAGGGGATCGGAAAACCTTGGAAAACACTAACCTTCGTCGAAAAAGACCGCCGGAGCAGTGGAATCGCCGCCGCTACAATGTAGCGCCACCGCCGCCGCAGCCACCGCCGCCGCAAGCTTCAGGCGGCGCGTGAGGCCCAACCGCGGCCCCAATGGTCACACCGCCAACGTCCTGAGTTGCGCCAGGAAGCCTTCTTGCCGGGCCTGGGGCGCGTGTTACCGGAAACCGCCGGCGAAGTGGCGGCTCCGCCACCTTCTCCAGCCGCTCCTGAAAAATGGCGATATCTCTGCCACCGCTCATCGGTTGGTCGAGATCTTGGTATGGTTGTGACCGCGTCGTCGAGCTCTCCGAAATGGACTATTGGTTCGTTGAAATCCGTCGAGAAACGAGCAAGTTAGAGTTGTATGTGAAAACATACCGTGAGTGTTTGTGTGTCGTGTTTCGCCTGGGGGAGAGAGAGAGAGAGAGCTGTTGGGTTATGTCACGTTAAACGAGGATCCGGGTGTTTTATCCCGGGTCCTTGCGTGCAAAACGGACGAGAGGAACGGCTAACGACGTAAGAATTAAGCAAACTCAGAGTCTACGGACTCGTTTCGATGCTCCGAACGCGTTGGAGGGGTCAAAGAGGTCAAAATCTCGATCGAACGAGCAGTGACCGAAAAACCCCTAAAAAGAGAAAATTACAAAGGGACCCCTAAACTCTAAAAGAGTTCAAAATAGGGTCACGCAAAACACAAAATCACACAATTAAACACGTAAAAAGGTTGAACCGTGGCATACCTTATAAATCGGACGAGCGGGATGTTACAAGCGTGAGAAAGCATTGCAGGATATGAAGGACTACTTCTCGTGCGCGCCACTGCTAACAAAACCGATCGAGAATGAAAGTCTCTTTATTTACGTCTCGGTTTCCCAGGAAGCAACGAGCGCGGTCCTTGTGGCTATACGCAAACGCAAGCACCTACCGGTTTATTATTGGAGTAAAACTCTGCAGGGCACGGAAAAGAGATACTTGGAGATTGAGAAGTTTGCATTCACCCTCGTAAATGCATCGCGAAGGCCGAGACCGTATTTTTAGGCACATCGGTACTTATAGATCAGCCACTGAGGCAAGTTTTGTCAAAACCTAATGTCTCAGGGTGATTAATTAAATGGGCAATTGAGCTGAGCTAGTTTGACATCAGCTATGAGCCAAGGAAGGCCATACGAGCACAGGTGGTTGCCGATCTGATAGTCGAGCGTTTCGGCCTAGATCCCATACCTACAGAAAGCAATGGCTTATGGCTCCTGCACACAGATGGCTCCTCGACCTCTCAAGGGGGAGGAACAGGGGTGACCCTTAGAGACCCCGACGAAGCTGAGATAGATTTCGCGATCAGATTGGATTTCCAAGTTACTAACAATGAGATAGAATATGAGGCCCTCATCCAAGGGCTAAAGATTGCTCTTCAAAATGGAGCTTCTCGAATCACCACCTATGTCGACTCTCAGCTGATCGCGAGCCAGATTAAAGGAACATATGAGGCTCGAGAGGCCACCATGGTGCAGTATTTGAGAAAGGCGAAGGAGAACGAGTGCGTAGATGCCCTCTCTAAGTTCGCTTCAACCCTCAAAGGATCATGCGAGCACTCTGTTACTTTTCTAAGAGTGGAGGAGCCCTTGATAAAAGAAAAGGTACACCATCAGAAGGTGACAATGATTGACTCATCCGAGCCTTGTTGGCTCGATGATATCATAAGATTCATTAGGGACAGCGTCTGCCCTACGAACAAGGTGGAAGCAAGGAAAAATAGAACAAAGCCCCTCGGTTTTCTCTTGACCAGGAAGGGAGACTTTTCAAGCGATCCTTTCAAGGCCTTCCGCTAAAATGTTTGAGGCCCTCGCAGGCTAAAGATGTTCTTGAGCATATGCACAGTGGAAGTTGTGGGAATCACTCTGGCTGGCGTATCCTCGCCAAGAAAATTTTAAGGAGTGGCTTCTATTGGCCCACAATTTTGCAGGATGCAATCGTTTTTTCCAAAAAGTGCCCCAAGTGTCTGTTCCATTCCAACATTCCACAAATACGTGCGGTTTAGATGACTCTTATAGATGTCGCTTGGCCTTTTGATTAGTGGGGTATTGATATCGTGGGACCCTTGCCGATCACCGTGGGATAGAAAAAATTTATTATCTTGGCAATAGACTACTTCACAAAATGGGATGAGGCTGAAGCAGTTGCAAAAATCACCTTTCGGGTAGTCAGAGATTTCATCTAGAAGAACATCATATGTTTATATGGTATTACAAGGGTATTGATTTCAGACAATGGATCCTAATTCATTACAGCAGACACCCGAGAATGGTGCTCAGAAGTATTGAACAACGATTCACTTCCGTGGGGCACCCTCAAGCCAACGGTCAAGCTGAAGTTACTAATAGGATCATCTTACAGCATCTGAAAAAAATGCTCGAAAGCAAGAAAGGTGAATGGGCTGAAGAATTGCAAGGAGCCTTATGGGCCTACCGCACTACTCCTCGAGCAGCCATGGGTGAAACCCCCTATTCCCTTGTGTACAGTTCAGAAGCTATGATACCTGAGGAAATTGCACAAGAGTCCGCACGCATTGCTTACTTCGAGCGCAAAACTAAGTGGAAAATAGGGTGCTAGAGTTGGATTTGCTTGAAGAAAAGAAGGATAACACTTGGATGCGTATCTAGAAGTACAAAGACTCAGTGGTTCAACAGTACAACAAGCGTGTCAGAGAGAGAACATTCCAGTTGGGAGACTTGGTTCTAAAGAAAGTTGAAGTATCAAAGCATGTGGGTAAACTGGAACTAAATTGGGAAGGGACATTCAAGGTCACCCAAGTAAGAGCCAACAACACCTACATACTTGAAACGGTTCAAGGTGAGTGTCTCCCTCGGTTATGAAATTCATGTAACCTTCGACCGTTTTATGTCTAAGTCTCGTGCAAGGAACACTCTGTAAAATCCCATTTCTGGGCTCAATGTAATCCTTTAATAAGGAAAGAAAGCAAAGGAATTTACTTCTTTTAGACAAGAAAACTTTGTGCAAAGTGTACTTATAACACGCTATTCAAATCCCCCCTTGGTATCCTGGGCAAATAGCCACGCAGGCCTAAGGCGAGCGGATACACTAAATAAGGGTCATGTTAAACTTACCAAGCGCTAACTCCACGTCGAGTGTCATCCGCGTCGAAAAGCTTGGTAACGTGTATGTCCCTATCCCCAACTGCTAAGTTTGTCCTGGGATAACGGAATAAGGGTAGACCAACTAGAATCTTACTTCTAGTTCGCGCACAAAACCCTAACTGAGCAACTGAAACCCGTTTCTAGAACACGCTCGAAAACATTGGAACACTTAGCAAGATTTCTTATAGAAAAATCCCTAAAAGAAAATTCTCAAGTAACCAGGGCACCCTCCGAAACGGGTCCCTCGTGTTAATTCATTACTGAAATTCTTTATGAAATAAGCCTTGTAGAAATCCTCAGAAATCCCCTGAGGACCGGGGTGCCCTCGAAGAAGGGCCCCTCGTGTTTTCTGCTAATGGAAGTTCCTAAGGGAGATTTCCTTAGGTAAAACTTCTAAGTAATTCTGCAATATAACCAGGGCACCCCCGGAAACGGGTCCCTCGTGTCGCTCTCCGGTTGAAGTCCTTTATGAGATGAACCTTAAAGAAATTTTCTAAAAACCAGGGTGCCCTGGAGAAGGAACCCCTCGTGCTTCTTGTCAAGGAAAATTTCTAACGACCATTCACTTAAAAGAATTTTCTAATTAATTATGTAATCTAACCAGGGAACCCTCAGAAGCAGGCCCCTCGCGTTGTTTTACTTAGCGCAAATGACGCTAACCTTTATACCAATTTTACTTAGCTTTTTTCTCAAGTCTCTCATGTCAGAGTTTAAA
Organism: Lantana camara; assembly: GCA_037501455.1. Classification (NCBI taxonomy): domain Eukaryota; kingdom Viridiplantae; phylum Streptophyta; class Magnoliopsida; order Lamiales; family Verbenaceae; genus Lantana; species Lantana camara. The sequence goes on along the minus strand of CM074855.1, from coordinate 17,219,710 downwards.
AGGAGATAAGCATGCAAAGTAAATGTAAAGCCAAGAAATAAAAGCATTCAGGACAAAAACAATGTTCATTCATTCAAAAAGGAGCTTATGCTCGAGTACAAAGGATGGGCATTCCCAGCAGAAGATTACAAGGTTTTCTTGAAGGAAATAGACAAAAGCCTCAGAAGACCCTCAGAGATAGCTATCTAATTCCTGTCAACAAGATTGAACCACTTGAAAAGATCATAGGACTCCTATCTAAACTAGTCCCCACTTTGTCACGGCATAAACAACCTACAGAGCATATGGGATACTAGTGAGGGGCAGTGTGTTGTGATGCTCTACACTCAGGCCTTGGCGGCTTTATAAGTCGACCACCTCAAGGTTGGGAGTTTTGGTAGTCGCTTGTGGAGCTTGGGGGTCAATGGTCTCGAACGCGGACGCAGGAGTTTTTTCTATTACCGGCGCTTGGGGGGCAGCATTGGAAGGGCCCTCGGGGATAGGTGCAGCCTCAGTGGTCCCCTCATTAGCTTCCTCAGTGATGGGATTCTCACAAGCTCGTATGTCGCCATAAACTCCTCTTGTAGAAGAGTAACAAGCTCCTCATACTCTGGCTCCGCCAGGTTCCCCTCGACCGTCGCAAGGGCGTTCAGCTCCTCATCATAGTGGAGGCCTATACGCCAATGCCCTCGAGAGGAAGGGTCTGCCAAGCCCAGTGAGATCAACTGGCCCATAGCCAAGTTAAAGGCCTTTTGAGCCTCATTATAGCAGTACAAGTTAGCCGCGAACTCGAAGGCCTTGGAGAGACAGAATTTGAGCAGAGCCTCGCAGTTCGCCTCGGCTATGCGCTCGGGGAGCACCCTGTTGAACTCCTCCTCGTAGGCCTTTTTGGTGGCCTTGGTGAACTTCTTCTTAGCACTACTAAGTTGTCTGCTCCTCTCGTCCAAATCCTTGATCAATTTGGCATTTCTCTCCTTGTACTTGGTCTGTTCAGCACGAGCTTTTTTACGAGCCTCCTCCCTCTTCTCCAGCTGCTTGGAGACTTTGTCAAATTCTGTCTGGAGAGACTCAAGTCTGGCCCTCAGAACATCATTCTCCTCTTGGAGCTGGGCAGGGTTGGCCGCTCGAGCTATTTTTTTATACTTCGCCTTGTGCTCGGCAAAAGTCAACGAGCGCTGCTGTAAAATCCTGACCCTCGGGATAACCTCCTTATAAGGAATCAGACAGCACTTAGATAAATCTTGAGGCAAGAAATATGAAGCCATAAAGTTGGAAACACCTATGAAGGGGTGAAGTACTTACCGCGAGGAGAGCATGGCAAAGGTCTTCCACCACCTGGTTGGTACTCTGAGCGAACAATTTCCTATGGTCGCCTGTAAATTGCAACCTCTAGAAGATCCCATGCACCAGGTTCCTCGTGGAGGGGCAGTCAATCAGTAGAGTGGGGCTTGAAGAAGGGGCACGTTCTGTCCCCAGTGCGCTCAAAGGCCCAGATTCGTTCCCCCCTCGGAGGAGGAAGTCTCACCGCTTGCTGGCCTATCACTACTTCTTTCCCTTTACTCGTCATAGGAACGGAGTCAGGCAGTCTTTTCCTCTTCCTAGAAGAAGGGGTGTCACCGTCCTGGACTTACTTAATGACAACGCCCGAGCGTTGCCCACGGTACTCGTTGGGACCAATTTGGAGAGCCCGGTCCCCGCCACTTGGTCTAGAATCATCCCCCCTGGCGAGGGACATTTTGTTTTCAGGGGTTACCCCTCGGACTTTCCCTCGCCCCCGGCTAGGGGCGTTCGAACTTCCACTGCCATGACCGCCTCCGCGGCCATGTCCTCAGCCGCCGCCCGAGCGTCCAGGCCGTGGTTGTTGTTGCTGCTGTTGCTTCTGTTGTTGGTTCTGAGGGCGCCTCCGAGCGTTCAAAAGGTTTGCCACGTCCCGCATGCCACCTCTGCCTGCCATCAGGATTTCAATGCCTGTCAAAAAAGAATGTGAACGAGCATTAGATTTTACTGTTCCAAAGAACTGGAAGACAAAGTTAGTGATCCTATCTAAAGTTAGCATTCTAGAATCTAACCGTCTCTCTCCAAATTCCGAGAGGGTGGGTTAGATATCATATCAGGGGAATTCATAAGTCCGCAAAGAAATAGAATCTCCTCATCATCCATCAATTCTTTGGATCTAATTAGCCATCCCTCATTCTTCATCGCGAGGGCCAAATCCCGAACCCATGATAAAGGGAACATGGGCTCCAAATGAGACTTTACGAGGGGCCCCTCCCCATGGATAACCCACGCTCGAGGAACACCAAAATCATCACCCTCAGGGGCCCTCACAAAAAAGAACTTCTCCTTCCACTCAGCGTCATACGATGTCGATGGTGCGTCAATCAATCTCAAATTGGATTTTGCTTGAACATAGTAGAAACCCGCCTCGGGGAAGAGTGGGGCGAACGGGCTACTTGGAATAGGTTGTTGAAGTTATGGATCGATGGCTCATTCCAGTACATTTCATCAGAATTATAAAGGCATTGATGAGGGCTATGCCATTTGGAACCATTTGTGAAGGACTCAGATTCAAACAGTTGAGAATACTCGCCACTGGGGTTGAAATTGAGAATTTTAACTCTCTTGCCACCACGACATCCCTGTATACTGTCATTTCTCCTGCAAGCGGGTTGTTGGCCCTCTCGTGTGCCGCCGGTATCCGATAGGTGAACCCCTTATCCCAATATACTGAGGCCCTTAATGAGACTATATCCCCCACAGATATGGTACTTTGGATTTCATCAGGGGTCCTCTCAGTGGCTTACATGCCAGAGCTCTCTCCCTCAACGGATTTCTTGGACTTCTTAGCCTCTTTCTGCGTTTAGCAGGGGGTTCTTCCGAAGGTCCGGCCAGCTCTTCTTGGACGGGGCCGGGAATGGCTATAGTCACCGCACTACGTTGGGGGGTTAATGGAACTCTCCATCAAAGGCAAAGTCACCCCTTGCCGTTCTGCCTCCAAAACCAGGTTCATCTCCTCAAAGAGATAGTCAACTCCTCTGGGATTTCTTTCTCCCATGGCCGATACCGCAGCATCAAGATCCTCATCCCTCGCCTCCCCAAAAATTCTTCTACAGTTTGCTGGTGGGGAGTGGGATTGTGGAAGGAGGAACTAGAACTTGTCGTATCTTCAATCTCCCTCACCGTTTCGTCGATGATTTCGTTGGACATTATGGATTGGGGATAGGTAGTAGAAATAGCAAAAGAAGATTCAAGAGAAGGGAATGCCTACGGATCTAAGGTTAGCAAACAAGAAAGTTAGAAAGGAATCAGGAAAATACCTAAAAATTCTTGAAGGTCTTGAAGGGTGCTTGAAGTGCTCTAGAGAATGTGAAGAAATCTCTGAGAGAATATGAATGTTCTGAGTAGATTGCGTGAAGAAGGAAAGGACATGGATGCAAATCGCTATTTATAAGGAGAGGAGTTGGTGGGATTTGTGCAATAAAATTCAAAAGGTGCAATCATTCCAGCCTAGATAACTGTCTACTTTTGTGAACCATCGCACACGTCCCAAGAGTCATGCGCAGTTTCCTGAAAAAGCGCACCCACTCTCCTAAGCAGCAATTAATACCTGACATCTCGAGCGGTCAAAGTGAAAGGATTGCATTAAATGCAGCCTCAGAGTAGAATTCTCGAGCGCACAACTTCCCCGCCAAGGAATGGCCCTCAGAATTTCGAAAGTTTGAATTCTATAGTCCCCATCACTGAGAACTACAGAATTGAGGGGCAAAATGATGAGACTAAATTACGCTCGCGACATGTATGTGACACGTGGCCCAATCTTCGCATCACATCATGGCGCCTCAAGGACACGATTCCCCTCGACGAAATGACCGTTCCATCTTCACAAGGGATCTTGGCCTCCCCGAGCGGATGAACAAGGTTTCATATATGAACACGGCTTGGCCCTCGGGACTACTCCTAGCTGGCCCTCGAAGGCCCTTTCATCACCACAAGGGCGAAACCATTCCTCTCACGACCACGCTTTTGGCCCAGGATTCCCTTCGGATCTGCGAGCCTCAAAGCACATATCAAAACCTGAGCGTGTTTAGCCTTCGGTAACAACCCAAAAAGGCTCTTTGACACACAGTACATGCCCGTGCACCTGCCACTGTTGCCCGCCACCAATCTTTTCGCAGGCTTTTGCAAGAGATCTCTTTCAGAGACTCGTCATTACGCCACGTGCCTAGGGCAACATCAATGCAGGACCAATAGGTGATAATTACCAAAAGGGTCCTAACTCTCAACTATAAATACCCAGAGATCATCTCACTCTGTAAGCAAGCTTTCATATTTGAGCTCTGTTTTACTTCATCTTCTTCACTCACCATCTGAGTCTGACTTGAGCATCGGAGAGCCAAACTGGGTATCACCCTCCCAGCTTGAGCTTCTGACTGTGTGTTTGTTCCTAGCAGGTAGAACCCATCTCCTCCGGCGACCCTCGCCTGAGCTTTGGACCTCTGTTTCCCCACACAAACAAATTATAAAGTGTTGGAGTTTGACACGTCGGATCAGACCCCATCATAATTATACTTAACTTTCATTTTCATTAAAAAAATGCGTTGATGTCAACAACAGATTTTATAAAAATATTGAAATATCCTTTTTGATTTTAATCAATATTTTTATTTTTATATTGCCTTGAAGTTGACTATACTAATTTAAAGGTTAACGACATAATTAATATGATGTAATAGGATTGGAATAAAATGAGTATTACCCTATCCATTCTCAAATCTTTGATTGGTACAAAACATGATTAGGAATGTTCATTCCCACGGTAATGTTCATTCCTACAAGTATGAGATTACACATTCATTTGGTCCCTCATGGTATTAGCCATTCTCAATGTTCAAAATTTATTGTTATTTTTATATTATTGTCATATATTTGATAAATGCATATTATATTTTATTATTTTCATAAATAAAAATTAAATATTAATAATCACGTTGAAAATTTAATAAATTAAATTAAATATATGTAAATATAAATATGTTATATATTATATATTCAAAAAAACATATTCAATATATTATTTTATTTATAAAATTTTATACATTCAAATATCTTAAAAAGAACGAATTTTGACAATTATACTAAAATTTATTTTTAAATATCAAGTATTATATTAAATACAATAAATAATTAATACATAATTTATGCATAAATATGGAAATAGTATATATATATATATATATATATATATATATATATATATATATATATATATATATATATATCACAAACTCACTCTCACACACATATATATAGTATATAAAACAAAAATCATATATATAACACATTTGATATAAAATAATAACAGTATATTTACATATGAAAATATATTATTGCTCAAAATAAAAAATTTAAAATATATATTTAATACAAAATTATTATTATTATTATTATTATTTTATTTATGAATAATATTAATGAAATAAGTTTAAAATTTTTGTTTCATTCCTAACTTTATTACTTGGCGTATCAATCATAGCAATGTTATAATAAAGTCATTTCATTCCTTTGTTCATTCAATTACAAAGTTCATTCTTCATTTACCTCATTCCATTCATGCATATCAATCATGCTGTAAGTATAATATTTTTAATAAAAAATTTCAACCGTCTTTTTCCGGACAAAATACAACTACTATGACAACTATATTTCTATTTTTTAAAATGAAATCTAATAATCATCTAATATTTTTGGCCCGATATAGCTGCAAGGTGGGGTGTGTTAGCCCCGATATATGGTAAATATTTTTTTACATTCCAACATTTTAGACAAATTGCACTTTAATACGCAATTCTTAAAAATTAAAAATTTAATATTCAAAATTTGATATTTATTTATTTTATTATCTAATTTCATTTTTCGATAAAATCTTCCATTTAAAATGTCAAACGTGAGATTCATGAGGGTGTCAAAATAAGAGGATGAGATCAAAATGTCTATTTTGCCCTTATGAATATTACATGTACGTCGCATATACCATTTTGGAAAAAAAAATCCACCGGAAAATAAATTATATATCTGCTACAACTGACAACTTCATATTTCATCTTTAAAGGTATAGTTGTTAATTTACATCAAATTTTTCATTGCAATTGTGCGTTTTATATCTTGTTTTTCACCACACACATGCTAAACATACTAGCATGCAAATAGAAAATTTTAAACCAGATCCAATTCGATCAAACTCAACTAATTAAAAGTGCAAGCATAATCGGTAAGTTATTTTGAAATCCAATTAATCAAATTCCTTCTATCCAACATATATATCCTGTAATACTTTATCAAGAAGAAAATTATCGTCCCTGATTTATACATATGATTTAGACATTGATAAAATCATATACAATCAATCACTCCCCTCAATGCCTTCTTTCAATAACAATTATCCACTCACCATCTAGCCAGAAATTAACATCTAAAGTTAAATTTCTGTACATACTATCTCCCAAAATTAAAAATACCCTTCCTTTTTCTTGTTAAAGTAGTCTAATTGAAACAATTTTTAGTCTGAGACCTTAAATTTATCACTTATGATGCACGAACACTTCTAAAATGTTATTTTTTTATGTCGTACTGTGTCCAACACTCTTCATGTGAGAAATAAATAAAAAAAAAAATCTGTATCGACGTGTCTGTATCCGTACATTATAGTTTATCACTAAACTTTGGGCAATTTGAGAGCTGCAATTCCTGCAATTACTGCTGCAATACCTCCCCATACAAAGGCAGGTAAATTGCTTCCTCCAAAGAGTGAATCCAATGGGCCACTAATCACGGTCATTAAAAGCTGTTTTAATATGTTTAAAAAAGAAAAATAGTACATAGTCAATTGTATTAATCCCATGTAGAGTTGATTTACAAGATTAGTTTAATTAAATAATTACCTGTGGAAGTACAATGGCAAGATTAAGAAGTCCTAAAGCAAGTCCTATAAAAAATAAACAAAATATGTTACAAAAAAAAGTTGGCAAAAAAATATATTCTTAGAAAATTTTTGGGCTAAACCCAATTGGACCTAATCCAAACGTTGTTCCGGATAATTCTACTACGCTTATTATTTAATTGATTTTTTTTTTAAATCTTACCCAAATCGCATGAAAAAAATTCTAATTCAAACTCGATTCGGCTAAATCCAACTAATTGAAAAGGCAAGGGTATTACATCGGCTATTTGATTTGTCACTCTTTTTAAATTTTTCACAATTCACACAAATAAAACACTCGTTCCTGGTTTGGCCGAGTCAGACTCGGATAGAATTATTCCAATTGTAGTACACTCTTCTTCCCGTAATGCTGATTTGATCGTCCCTGGTTTGGCCGAGCCAGACTCGGATAGAATTACCCCAATTGTAGTACACTCTTCTTCCCACAATGCTGATCGACTCACGTTTTGGTCGAAATGTTACCCATAATTTTGTTGCTATGATTTGGAATTTTTGTTGGATTGGAACTTACCTTGGCCGGGGGCACTGTCTTTGGCGTATATGGAGGCTAGAGCAAACGGGATGCTATAAGTGACCTACAACAAAATCAAACATAGCTTATAATAGATTGAAGAGCAACATAGCTTATATGTTTCATCTCCTATTTTACGCATAACACTACTCTACGTATATTGATAGAGGATTAAATTTAAAACATAACGAAAACTCACCGCTTGTGGCAACCCCAAAAGAGTAAAGAGAGCCGCGCAGTACAACTTCAACCCGACGGAAGGCTGAACAAGCAACGTCTCCCTGGTGGCTTTCCTGGCATGCTCCGCCATCAAAGAGATAGCCACCGTTGACGCCATGCACACCGCCAGCACGAAGTTCCCGAGGCTCCAAACACGGCGCACGCTCCCAAACAGCTGAACCAACGGCTCCATGAACAGCGAAACCACCCCCATCGCCACCACGTACGCCATCAGCCCCACCGCCCCGGCGCGCACCCCCTCCTGATACATCCCGACCCTGATTGGATCCTTCGCGGCCGTATCCCCGCCGTACACCTCCTTCCCCATCCAATCCGCGGCGTACAGCAGGAACGGAAACACCGCGATCCAATTCAGCGCCGTCACGCTGTAGAGAATGCGTATGTTCGCCGTTGTGCTCTTTGCCGCCATCGCAATCTGCGCGAAGAACGACGGCGGATTGCAGTCCGCAACCATATCGCAGGCGGCGCCCTCGCTCCAATACTCCAAAGCCGACGGAGCCAATCTCTCCTCCTCGATGAAAACCACCACCAATGCGTTTATGCACACCGTGATGGCTACGGAGAGGATGAAACAGGTCTTGAGATTGGCACAATTGACGTCGCAAGCTACAGTCATGGTGAAAGGAAGGAATCTATACAGGTATGCAGAAGCACCTGCTGCTAATCCCATGATATTCCCCACAGCCATGAAGAACGAAAACAGGGCATTTCCAACTGTGATCAAACTATCGTTGTTTCCAGAAATGTCAGCAAGAAGCGCCCTGCAGGGGCTCTGGATCATGTTATTGGCGATGTCGAAGAGCCAGAAACCGGTGACAAATACGGCAATCGCTCTCGGTTTATACTCGTCGGCTAAAGAGTCTCCTACATTATGGCCTATATCAGCGGCGAAGGCGATGAGGAGGACTCCGATGGAGAGGATGGCGGTTCCCGCCACGATGAACGGTCTGCGCCTCCCGAAACGGGAGGTGCAGCGGTCGCTGTGGTGGCCAACAACCGGCTGAATGATCAGGCCGGATATCGGCCCGCACATCCAGATGATTGAAGCCCAACTGTGGCTGAGGCCTAAAAGCTGTGTGTATGATGTTAGAAGCAGAAGCTGCAAAGCCCATCCGAACTGCACGCCGGCGGCGATGGAAGCGACGAGGACGAGCTTTTTTAGGGTGCTTCCGTCGGCGGCTTCTTGGGGAGGTGGTGGTGCTGCTGTTGTATCTTGGAAAACCATATTGTAATGGGGATATTGCTATATGGTTTTGGGGATACAGCTAGCTCCTCCGATTCGGGAGATGGTGGATATCTTGGTCTAGATGGTGAGGATTGCACAGGGCTCCATGAAAGGAGAGGAAAAAGCTTGTTTATATGATCATGGAGGTGTGTGCATATGAAGTGTTGTTTTTTGAAGATGCAGATGAGGGGATGATTGGGGGAAGGAGACATGATGGCTTAGGGGGGAGAAGAGAGATATGTGGTTTGACTTTAATTTGACCGTTGGTGTTTGGACTAGAAATAGTATGATCTTTTGCTTGTTTCTTGCTTGTCCAAGAATTACGTTTCATCATCGTAATCTTCTACTTCAAATATAATTATCTCCTGTTTTGTATATTTCCTATCGTGCCATTCAATATACAACACGTGGTAGTGAAATATAACATAATTGACTGACGCTATCTCCAAATGTAGACGACAAACAAAATTTATATCTAATGGCATTAAATGAGTTGCTGGTATGTAAGTAAAAGAGGGGATGCCATGCCCCAAATTATTGATTAATACTTTAATAGAAATTAGAATCAATGAACCAAGTTATTTTTGTTAATTGCTATGATATCCGTAGCCGTACGCGTAAAACTCACCTTAATTATGGAAATTACTCTTTTATTTTTTATTTCTTTTTTATCAGAAAACAAAAACCCAATCGGTGCACAAAAAACTATTACTTAATAGACTCAAAGTTAAAGCCCTCAGGAGGGCTCTCCGAAAACCACAGCTCTTTACGAGATGGAGTGTTCCATTTGTGTTAATCATCTAAAAAAATATTGAATTATAAATATAAAAAATTATATAAATCATGTTTAGGAAATTAATTTGTAAAAATTAAATGAAAAACTCAAAAATCACATGCATTGAACATTCTTGCGGTAATCATCTAAAAAAATATTGAATTATAAATATAAAAAATTATATAAATAAAAAACTAAAATAGTTAAATTATAAATGTAAAAAATTATATAAATAAAAAAAATTAAAATACTTTAAAAAATATATCCATATAAAACCATAACAATGCAACGTGTGTATATATATTTATATATATATATATAAGTGATGAAATAAACAAAAAATAAAATACATAAAAAAATATTAAAAGTATCGTCAAATATCAAATATGAAAAACATAACAAATAAGAGGCAAATAAAATAACCGAGATACTTGAACTACAAACAAACACATAAATAAAGAAAAATTTTAACGGATAAAAAATGGAATACATAACTTAGTAAATGAAACGGAGAACTTACACATAGAGGAAGAAGAATAGTAAAAACGCAGAGACATAATTTAGAATGCAGTTCGGAATGCATAGGAAAATAGAACGTAATAGATGAAAAATAATTTGGTATGAGTAGAAAAATAAAAGTTAAAATTTTTGGAAGACATATTTAAAGCGTGATTTCTATCAAACTTTATAACTATTTTTCTTTCTTTTAGGAATTACCAAATGAATAAGAATTCTAGATATCAATTTTTTTTTTTCAAATTTGAATATTTTATCAAATATCAACCTAATAATTTAAATTTAAATTTTAAATTATTAACCGCATTAGATTAAATTAGATTTATTATTGATAATTTGATTTTGAATTCAAACATTCTTACTAACGGATCTTGAGATTTTTTATGATAGAAGATTTTGAGATTTTTATAATAATTTAATTTAAACAATATTAAAATTTTAGATACACGTTAAATATTTAAAAATATTATTTATTTGCATAATATGATAAAGTTTTGGAAGACATATTTAAAGCGTGATTTCTACCAAACTTTATAATTATTTTTCTTTCTTTTAGGAATTACCAAATGGATAAGGATTCTAGATATCAAATGATGGGGTATGAATCTGGAAAAGCTCAAACCACCAACATTTAGTATTTGTTTGAGGGGAAGACCATCATCGACCAAAGGGTCTCAGGAGATGGGTATCAGGATAAGAGCATGGGTTCTACCAGCTAGGCTAACACCGTAGGTTAACTCAATGGTGTTTCTGGATGCTGGAAGTAGAAGATGAAAGCAGAGCTGTGATTGAAGGTGCTTCCTCTAGGTGAGTGTATATATTATGTTTACTGTAGAATGCTCTGTGTTTGATCCCGATAGCTTAGTATGAAAGATGAGTACCTTGGGTATTTATAGGTTGAGGGTGAGGGCACAGTGGTAATTGATACCAAGTGGTCCCAAAATTGATGTTGCCCTAGACACATGGCTCAATGAGAGCGATCTGAGTTAAAGTATCTGTAGGCCTGCCATAAAGGTGGCTGTAAAGCAATGGTGGCAGGTGCACTGCCAAGTACGGAGTGTCAGAGAGCACTACATGGTTGTCACCGAGGGGTTGACGCGCTCTGTGTGAGTAGGCTCGAGGCACCTTTAGGATGGAGGACCTTGATGGGTCCAAACTTTATGTAATCTAATGAGGGCCCGAGGGCCCCAAGGGGACTCATCCTTATGTAGTCCAATGAGGGCCCGAGGGGACTCATCTCTATGCAATCCAATGAGGGCCCGAGGAGAGACTCGAGCCCGAGGGGAGACCTGAGCCCGAGGGGACTCGAGCCCAGGGGGAGACCTGAGCCCGATGGGACTTGAGCCGGAAGGGAGACATGAGCCCGAGGGACTCGAGGCCGAGAGCAGACTCCAACCCAAGGGGTCTCAAGCCCAAGTGAAGTCACGAGCCCGATGGGGAACGAGCCTGATGAGAGACATGAAACCGAGGAGGGGACTCGAGCCTGAGGGGAGACATGTGCCCGATGGGAGACGTGAAACTGAGGGGACTCGAGCCCGGGGGGATACATGAGCCCGAGGGGAGGCTTGTAGTTTTCCCAATTGCAAAGCTTTAGTCATTTTCAAGTACTTTATAAGGGTGGTTGAGTTGGCCCGAAGATATAAGTGGCGAATCCATAAGGGCCCACGTGTCATGACGTGGCCTCGTTATATTTATGCTTCATCATCAAAAAATTTTTAAATTTGAATATTTTATCAAATATCAACCTAATAATTTAAATTTTAAATTTAAATTATTAACATCATTAGATTGAATTAGATTTATTATTGATAATTTGATTTTGAATTCAAACATTCTTACTAACGGATCTTGAGATTTTTATGATGGAAGATTTTGAGATTTTTATAATAATTTAAATTTAAACAATATTAAAATTTTAGATAAACGTAAAATATTTAAAAATATTATTTATTTACATAATATGATAAATTTTATGAGATAAATATTATTTATTCACATAATATGATAAATTTTATGAGATTGCTTTCTAACCGATTTTGAGATTTATATGACAACAAATTTTGAGATTTCTATAATATAGTTTTAATTTAAAGAGTTTTAAAATTTAATATCTCAATTAAATAAAAGTTTTGAATAAACATTAAATATTTTAAAAATATTATTTATTTGTATAACATAATGAAATTTATTAAGACTATCCACATCAGTATACACGTGGATAGCCTTGAGGGTGGGTTTTTAAATTATATATATATATATATATAGAGAGAGAGAGAGAGAGAGAGATTAGTATGAGTTGCATTTAAGTGCGTGTATAAACCAGCAATTCAAATTAGGAAAGAAAAATAATTAAGATCACTCTCTTAATCTCAATTGACTCTATACACGTGGCGCGTGTATGGAGTCAAATAGAAGATTAAACACAAATTAGACCTAAAATAAGAGATTAAAATCGTGTAACGTCTCGACTTTTCAGCCGTACAGGTATGACGTCACAGGATTCGATACTTGTGCTTTTAATTATTTAAATATGCCTTTATATGTTAATTTAATGTTTATATGCTAATTGAATTTATATAAAATTAGTTATTGATTTATGAATATGAATTTTGAATGTTTAAACTTCTATGACTTCGTTTTCGATCCGTATGTGCCCGAATTTAATTCTGATTTTTGTGAGAACTTGGTATGCATGAGATATATGAGTTATGAATGTGTTTTAATGCTCGTTGTATGTTTTCGGGTTTGTTTATTGAGGATTTTAACCGTCGGTGTTTGACCGGGGTATTTGAGGGACCTAAAGGGGCTAACTCGTTTTAGCGCACCTTAGGTTCCGGAAGGCATAACTTGAGCTCGGGAATTCAAATTCGAATTCCGGACATGACGCTGGACTCGCAATGAAAATTGGGAGCTAATGAACCAAGTCTTGTATTTTTCTAAACTCGTTTAGACCACCGAAATTCCATCGAAACAAGCTTCGTTCGCAGATTTGCCACCGTTAGCCATTTTAATCATATCTTATTCCATATTTAACGAAATTAAGCAAACTTGGGACCCACAAGCTCACCATTTGATATCCGATCTGATCCCACCTCTCTTATTATGTTTCAAACACAAGAAAGAGGAAAACGCTCAGCCAGAGCCAAGACAAACCCTTTCTCCCGTCACTATTTATCATCCCCATATTTTGAGCTAATCTCCCTAGGGGTGAACAAAAAAACCGAACCGAACCGAGCCGAACCGAAACGAAGCTAACCGAACCAAACCGAACACATTCGGTTTCGATTTCGGTTAGTATTTTTCTGAAAATTTGGTTTCGGTTCGGTTTCGGTAAAAACCGATCGGTTTTTACCGATAACCGAACCATAGCCTTTAGGTTATATGTTTTTTTTCATTTTTCCTCATATCCCACGACCCACAGTCTACAACAACAAGCCCACACACTTTTTGGTAGGCCCTAATTCCCTTATTTCTCAATTCAGTATTCAAACTCTCATCTCCACATTTTATAATTTTAGATCTAGGGATTGTTCATTGCTTCACTCACACCCGCCTCAACGCTCAATCGCCGCCACCAGGCACCACCCAGTCCAAGACGCCGCCGCGTTCCACCACCACCACCCACGAAGAAGATGCCGTCGTTGCCACCACCACGACCCACCAAAAAGCCGCCATCATTGCCGCAATCGTCGAGAAGCCCGCTGTTAGTAACTCTAAGAAGACGCCGCTGCTGCCACCATTACCAACCGCCGATAACCTCCGCTGCTAGTAACTCCAAGCCCTTAACCCCCTTCGTTGCCAGTGACTCTAAGCTTAAACCCTCCCCTGCTGTTTTTTTTCCTCAATTTGGTGTTCTGTTGGGTCGCTGAAATTAGATTGTTAGATTATTATTTGGAGTTCTCGTTTGGGTTTCTCAAGTTTTTCTTCTTCTCTTTTTTTTTTTTTTTTTTAAATTTTGAAAGCTGTTCGGTTTTTCGGTTTTTAACCGAAACCGAACCGAAAAAATTCGGTTTTTACCGAACCGAAACCGACCTATCGGTTCGATAAACGGTTAGCCAAATTCAATAACCGAAAATTCGATTAACCTAACCGAATAACCAAATTTTCGGTTATTTACCGAATGTGCACCCCTAAATCTCCCTCAAACTCAACCAAATCCAAGAGGCAAGTGTATGATTGTTTTCTCCATTCATTTGTGGTCATTTTCTCCAAGAATTTCAGATTTTGAGCTAGGATTGATTGAGATATGGTTTTGGAGATGAATAGTTAGGTTTTTATAGAAATTCTTGATCTTATGCATTCCTTTGAGCTTTGGATTAATTTGAAGCATGACTATGCATCACTCTTGCATCCTTATTGAATTTATGAACTTGTTTTTTGAATATTATATGAGATACCATTAATGAACTTGAATTCTTGAAGGTGAAGCCTGCATGATTGATCATCTCTTTTCCTCATTTTTATTGATTGATTGTGTATATATGTTTGTATGATGAATTTGCCATGCTTTTGTGTTCATTTTATGTCTTGAGTTGTGGTTTTTCCTTGCTCCCATGGCTGCTCGAACAGGGGTGTGTGTGTGTGAGTTTGTTGCAGCGAAGAAGAAGAAGAAACAGGGGAACGATTCTTGTCTTGAGTAACCCCCGTTACCCCACCCCGTTTGCACTTAAAATTGGTAACCCCCGTTACCTTGTTCCTTTATGGGGAAAAATCGCCTGCCTCTGGTAACCCCCGTTACCCCGTTTGCTCTTGTAATGTTTGTCTATCGTTTTGTCCTTTCATTCTTTTTCCGTCCTTGTTTCATCCTCCGTTACTTATCCAAACAAGCTCCGATTGACCTGAACTTTTAACCACTTAAACCTTTTGAAGTCTAGAGCATTCTTCAATTGGAATCACCTTAAAATCATTCCTTGATTGTGAGATATAATCGATCCATTTTGGTGTCGCTACTTCACCAAAAATCTGCTTTCATCCAACTTCAAACCCTCACCATTTTCACATCGCTTTAAAATAAAATTTGGAATTTATATGGTTGGAAAGCCCTATTTGTCTAGTTTTATATCCAACAAACAAAACCCAATTCCAACTTCTATAACTCAAGATATGTTCCATTTTCTACAGCTTGCGCATACGAAAAATTGTCAGCTTTCACCAAAACTAGTTCAAATCCATTTTCTTGCTTTCCTTTCACTTCCTCGGACTCTGTATGTGGTTTGAATGAATTGTATGCTTGATTAATTGATAATATATGATATGTTTTGATATGTTTATGAATTTTATGTTGTGAACTCAATGTGTAAACATGAAATGAAAATGTGAACGTTTAAATGCTACAATATGGCTTTCTTTGCAATTATTGTTTCTTTACGTGCCAATGGTTTCCTTTCACCTTAAATTGATTCATATGCATTGTTAACATATATTATGATGTGTTATGAATCGAACGAATGAACGGACACGATCTATTAGTGTAATGAAAGATTGAATTGTTTACTTGTTTAAGTGGCATTAATTGTGCACATGAACGTCTTTATAGCCCGTTATTATGTCTCATACACGTCGTACCACTTTTATTGCATTGTTGTGCATCATATATGGTTCATTTGGAGTCTTGAGTCTCACGAATGCACCGTATTGTCTTTTTTTGTACAGTTTTCTCTAGGGCGGAGATCTGCTGGGTTCATAGGCTATCTTCAAGTCTTTCGTTCTTCTTGGCATAGTTCGGCTAAGCGTGGCCAGGTGGGTTTTTCTTCTATTAGTTAAATAATGACCCAATATACCTCATGTTGGAAAACACGAAAGAGTTCGTAGCGGAAGTTTAAAATTTTTCCAAAAGTTTAATCGTTGTCTTGCAATTTTCGTACTGTAACGTTGGGAATAACAAGAAACTCACTTTAATTGAAGCTTTCTTGTGATGTCGTTACCGCCTAACGAACACCCTTCAAGCGAAAAGTCCATCGAACGGTCCTTCGATTTAGACTCCAAAGTAGAAGGCCTCTGAAGCGTATCCACGCCAGTCCTAGAACACGATAAAGCAAGTGAGAATGCTAGTTCTATAACTTGTGTTAATGGCTAGGATAATTTTTGCTTTGAAAACTTTTCTTTTAATTTTTCTGAAAAACTTAACACTTCGTGAGTGTTGGTCTAAAGAATAAGAGAAGCACCATCCCTAGTACTTATACTAGAGTGGTTCGAAAATCCCTAGGGTTTCATAATCCTAGTGGACTTTGTTTTCTTGCTCACTAATTAACTAATTAATTAATTAATTTAATTGGAGAAAATAAGTTCCCAACTTGTTCTCCAAGTCTTGCAAGAATATTCTTCTCTCTCTCCTACAATAGGAAGTTGGACTTTTCAACTTTCCTAAAGTTAAAAGCCAATATTCAATAAATAAATTAATTTCCAATTAATTATTTATTGGGTTAAGTTTATTTGAGAATAGTCTTAACAATTAATTCAATAATTAATTAAAAAACTAAAATTAATTAATTACAAATTAATTAATTAATTCTAGAAAAGAATTCGCGTGTAATATAATTACACAAATGGAACCTCGTACGTGCCATGTGTGCATGATACGTGGCAGCCACGCAGTAGCTACGTGACACGTGGCAATGCCCATGTGTTACACTCTCTATTTTTTATCAACAATTTGATCCTTCGTTAATCATATTAACATCCTACCATAACCCTCGTGTTCTGGCATTTATGTGTGTCCCTTTAGGTTCATAATTCGATTAGTAGTGACAACAATTAATTAATTCCCTAATTAATTAATCACTTCACAGATCACACTACCGTAGTCTAGCAATGGGTGTGTGACCCCTAGTCGAATAATGAAATGAATCGAAGAACCTTTCAGTCAATGACAATCAGTGAAATACGATCCTCCTACAACTCCATCTCTCAATCAAGAACTAAGGCATGGGAACATTCTTAGAGCCCAAATATTCTTGATCTTTAAAGTTAAATTCGTTTCTTATCCATTTCGATCTCAATCCTGGAAAACCCTATTTTCTAGATGTCTTGATCTTTATCTACCTTGGCCAAGGGTTTAATGTTAATGGACTACAAACAACTCAATCAGTAAGAGATCATTCTTGTTCTTAACAAGTGTAGGTCCTTTGTTGAATCTACTAATTCTACATATGCCACTTGTGTAATCCCAACATAGGTCATGGTTCAGGTGTCTATATGGTGACACCCTTTTGAGCCTATATCAAAGATTACAGTTTTAGCCATATGAGACATTACAGAACCTCAAGTCTAAGGATTAGTAAATTACGTCATTGACCTATGTGATATTTCCTAATCTTGAAGTTTCAGGAAACTTCATTTCCTATTTAGGAATGTTCTCACGCGGGACATCTCAGTGATGAAGTTCTTGTAACAATCACCCTTATGTATTATGAACGCATCAATGTATACACTTATCACTCCATGAAACTGAGTGATCCTTCAAAAGGACATAATCACATAAGCAAGTCTCAGTAGAGTCAAGGTCGACACTCCCACTGTCTGTCGGACTTATCGACTTGGAGAAGTTTCTAACCCTCGCCTATGGAGTTAAGAACTTGTTTCATATGTCGTTTCCATAACGACAAAGTTCTTAACGGCCTCATCGGATTAGGGGAGTTCAATACATGCAAAACACAGTCAACCGAAACAGACATAAATAAGCACATAAAGAAGTGATTGCATATGAACAAAATCATCTCGTTTATTATTCAAAGACTGTTTGTGATTTCACTAGGAAATAGTAAAACAAAGATCTGCTTTAAGGGCACTATTCCTAACAATCTCCCACTAACCCGTCAAAGCCACTTAGGTGCTAATCTAAGACCCATCTTCTGAAGGTATCCTTCGAAAGCCTGTTGACTAAGGGCTTTAGTAAGTGGATCTGCCATGTTCTCTGTCGATATGACCCTTTCAATTTGCACATCTCCTCTCTTGATGATATCACGTATTAAGTGATACTTCCTCAAAATGTGTTTGGTCCTTTGGTGAGATCTTGGTTCTCTTGCTTGAGCAACCGCCCCGGTGTTATCACAAAACACTGTAACGGGGTCTTTAATGCTAGGAACTACACCCAACTCGTGGATGAAGCTTCTTACCCAAACACCTTCCTTAGCTGCGTCGTTTGTAGCTAAGTATTCGGCCTCAGTGGTCGAATCTGCAGTGGTCTCTTGCTTGGAACTTTTTCAACTCACTGCTCCGCCGTTCAGGGGGAATATGTATCCTGACATGGATTTAAAGTCATCCATGTCTGATGCAAAGCTTGCATCACAGTATCCTCTAATGACAAGATCTTGCTGTCCTCCGTAAACCACGAACAAATCCTTAATTCTTCCCAAGTACTTGAGGATGTTCTTTACAGCAGTCCAGTGACCTTCGCTAGGGTCAGATTGGAATCGGCTAGTCACGCTAAGTGCATAAGCCACATCCGGTCGAGTACATAGCATCGCATACATTATGCTTCCTATAGCTGACACATAAGGAATTTTGTGTTGGAAAACACGAATCAGAAAGCAGCGGAATTTAAAAAATTTTCCCAACAAAAGGATCTTGAACTCGCAATCGTGTAACCAAATTCGTAAAGATAGAAAACTTACTTTTCTTTTGTTCTTTCTTGAAGCGTTTCAAGCCACCCAAGAACGCTCTTCTCGCGGCTTGATCCCCTCTCCTTGGTAAAGCTCGAATCTTCAAACTTCTAACTTGAAGTCTCTAGAGAAAGTCCACCAACTTGATCACAATCTAACTAGTAAGGATGCTAGTTCTCTAGTTAGTGTTTAGGCTTAACCTAGGGTTTATTTGATCTTAGAGAAAGGAAGGTGTTCAACACATGAACCAAAAGAATTGTCAATTAGCTCTAAAGGGGAGCATGAGCTCCCCTATATATAGGAAAGGGAGAGGGACGGCCGAACCTATTCCTTGTTGGGCAAGGATTTGGTTCCTCTCTCTCCTATTACTTGATCATCAAGTATTTTCCAACTTTGACTTTGAATTCTAATTCAAGTCAACTTTTAAGAGAGCTAAAAATATCCAAACTATTTTTGGATAATTTTATACTTTATTTATTATAAAATAAATAACTTATTTTTATCTAATTAATTAATTCGTAATTAATTAACTAGATTATTTTTCTCCAAAATAAGACTTTCTTTTTAATTAAAAAATTAAACCAAAGTCTATTAAATAATTAACACATTTAATTATTTAATACATATATATATATAATATATATATCCACAGGTGTGTGACACGTGTCACAGTGACACGTGTCACTCACGTGAGCCACACGTGTGATTTCACACGTGTGGAACCCTCTTGGCCCGATTAACTCGTTTAATCATTTTCAAGCCTCAACTCATGTAACCAAGTTGTTGTGTGTGACCCTCTAGGTTCTCAATTCAATTAGCAGTGACCCTAATTAATTAATTCACTAATTAATTAATCAGTCCACAGATTAAACGACCATAGTCTAGCAACAGGTGTTTAACCCCTAGCTGAATTGGAATGTTCAGATTCGACAGAACCTTTAAGTCAATGATTCATGTGAGATACAATCCTCCTACTTACTATCTCTCAACCAAGATCTAGGGCAAGGGAATAATCAGAACCCTAATAATCCGGTCTTAAAGCTAAGCGCATTTCATATCCATTTGATCTCAATCCAAGAAACCCTTTTCTTGATGTCTTGATCTACTGCCTTGGCCAAGGACTCCATATGGCATATGAATGACTTACACAATAAGAGATCACCTTGCAAATGCAAGTGTAGGTCCTATCTTGATTCTCATTCACTTCCATGAATCACTTGTGCAGCCCCAGCATAAGCCTTGAATCAGTTGTCTAAGGCGACACCCTTTAAAGCTTATACCTAAGACTACAGAGTTAACTCATAAAGTGACAAGGAACCTCAAGTCTAAGGATCAATTAATCACATCAATGACTCGTGAGATATTTCCTAATCTGGAAGTTTCCATTTCCTGAAATAGAAACTTCCTTTCCCATTTAGGAATGTTCTCACACGGGCACCTCAGTGAACTTACTTATTAAAGTAAGCACCCTCATGTATCATGCACGTATTAACTATACACTTTGCACATCCATGAAACAAGGTGGTCCTTCTTAAGGGCGTGATCCCACAAGCAAGCCTTAGAGGAGTCAGGTTGACACTCCCACTATCTGTAGGACTCATCGGCTTGGAGTATTTTACTAATCATGACTTATGTGATATAGGGCTCGTTTCATGAACCATTTCACCTAAATGGTAGAGTCCTAAAGTCATCAGGATTAGGGGAGTTCTCATACATGCACAGCTAAAGTAAACGCATACCAAACAAGAGCATATAAAGAAGTGTTGCCTGAATTCGTTATTTCATTCAAAGATTGTCTGTGATTACAATAAGGAAAAGCACAAAGCGGATATACAATCGGCTTTCTAGGGCACTATTCCTAACAATCTCCCACTTGCCCGTCAAAGCCATTCTAAAGCTACTCTAAGTCCCATCTTCTGAAGATGACCTTGGAAAGCTTCTCGACTAAGGGGTTTAGTAAGTGGATCTGCCACGTTCTCTGCTGATGTGACCCTCTCGATTTGCACATCTCCTCTTTTGATAATATCACGGATTAGGTGATACTTCCTCATAATGTGCTTGGTCCGTTGGTGAGATCTTGGTTCTCTTGCTTGAGTAACCGCCCCAGTGTTGTCACAAAACACAGTAATGGGGTCTTTCATGCTAGGAACAACATTCAACTCTTGAATGAAGTTTCTAATCCAAACACCTTCCTTAGCTGCATCATTTGCAGCTAAGTATTCGGCCTCAGTGGTCGAATCTGCAGTGGTAGTTTGCTTGGAACTCTTCCAACTCACTGCTCCGCCGTTGAGGTAGAAAATGTATCCTGACATTGACTTAAAATCATCTAAGTCAGATGCAAAGCTTGCATCGCAGTATCCTTCGACATTAAGATCTTTCTGACCTCCGTAAACTAAGAATAAATCTTTAGTACTTTTCAAGTACTTAAGAATATTCTTCACGGCAGCCCAGTGACCATCTCCAGGGTCAGATTGGAAATGACTTGTTACACTAAGTGCATAAGCCACATCCGGTCAAGTACATAACATTGCATACATTATGCTACCTATTGCTGACGCATAAGGTGTATGAGTCATTCTCTCCTTCTCAAGGTTAGTCTTAGGACACATCTTCTTTGAAAGACATGTTCCTACACTCATAGGAAGGTTCTTAACCTTTGTTGACTCCATATTGAATCTCTTCAATACTTTGTCAATGTACATCGACTGTGATAGTCCTATTAACCTTCTAGATCTATCTCTATAGATTTTAATTCCAAGGATATAGGACGCATCACCAAGATCTTTCATCTCGAATTGGTTCGATAACCATAACTTAGTCACTTTCATGTCATCCTTCGAATTCCCAATAAGAAGGATGTCATCAACATAAAGTACTAAGAATTGCACTGAGGTCTCCAATTCCTTTCTATACACACATGATTCATTCGAAATTTGCATGAAGCCAAACGCTTTGACTGATTCATCAAATCGAATGTTCCAATTCCTAGAAGCCTGTTTCAATCCATAGATTGATCTTTGGAGTTTGCAAACCTTTTGCTCACTCCCACTGAATGTGAAACCTATGGGTTGCTCCATATAAATGTCTTTGTCAATGTCACCATTGAGAAAGGCAGTTTTCACATCCATTTGCCATATCTCATAGTCATAATATGCAGCAATGGCAAGCATGATTCGAATGGACTTTTGCATTGCAACTGGTGAAAAGGTTTCGTCAAAGTCCACGCCGGGTCTTTGAGTGAATCCTTTTGCAACCAGTTTTGCTTTGTAGGCTGCAATGCTTCCATCAACTCCAAGCTTTCTCTTAAAGATCCATTTGCAACCTATGGGTTTGACCCCATCAGGCAAATCTACCAAGGTCCAAACTTGGTTGGAGTTCATGGAATCCATTTCGGATTTCATGGCTTCTATCCACTGTTCAGAGTCAGAATCTGAAAGTGCCTCCTCATATGTTGAAGGATCATTATCCTTTTGAGAGATTTCATGGAAGAATCCATACCATCTCTCCGGCTGTCTAGGAGTGCGTTCAGAACGCCTTAGAGGAGGATTTACATGTGTATCGAAATTCGTGATTGGTTGTGGTTGATCAGTAGGGGACGTTTCTTCAGTGGGTGGTTTGGGGTTACTTTGTACTTCTTCCAATTCTATGATCTTGCCTTTCTTTTCTTTAAGGAACGGTTCCTCAAGAAAAGTGGCATTTCTGGAAACAAACACCTTTTGCTCAGATTGATCATAGAAGTAGTATCCTATGGATTCCTTAGGATAACCTACAAAGTAGCATAAGTTAGAACGAGATTCTAACTTATTTCCCACTGTCCTCTTCACGTAAGCAGGACAACCCCAAATTCTTAAGTAAGAATAACTAGGGATTTACCATGCCACATTTCATAGGGCGTTTTGGGGACTAACTTAGAGGGAACTAGATTCAAAATCTTTGCTGCACTTTCTAGGGCATAACCCCAGAAAGAAGGTGGTAAGTCAGTGAAACTCATCATGGAACGAACCATATCAAGTAGGGTTCTATTCCTTCTCTCAGAAACTCCATTAAGCTAAGGAGTTCCCGGAGGAGTCCACTGAGAGATAATCCCATTATCTTTGAGATGATTAAGGAATTCTTCACTAAGATACTCGCCTCCTCGATCAGATCGAAGTGCTTTGATCTTGTGACCAGTTTGGTTCTCAACCTCCTTTTGAAATTCTAAGAATTTCTCAAAAGATTCAGATTTATACTTCATTAAGTATACATAACCATATCGACTAAAGTCATCAGTAAAGGTTATGAAATACTGATGATTGTTTCTAGTGCTTACACTAAGCGGTCCACAAACATCAGTATGGATCAAATCCAAAACCTTAGTGGCACGTTCCACAGTTCCTTTAAAAAGAACTTTGGACATTTTTCTTTTGAGACAGGATTCGCAAGAAGTTAACTCTTTGAGATCATTTTCAGAGAATGATCCTAAAGTGTTTATCTTGCTAATTCTGTTCTTGGAAATGTGTCCTAATCTAGCGTGCCATAAGGGAGCTGAAACTTTGTCATCTCTCTTACGCTTTGTTTCTCGTTGTATATTCATAATATTGATATTTTGAGTTAGGTAAAGTCCATTACTTAGAGTATCGATATGAACGGAAGAGTTGTTCCGTTTGATAAAATATTTGTCATTCTTAATATAAGTTTCATAACCTTCACAATCTAATATTGGAACTGAAATTATATTACAAATAATGCTCGGTACATAAAGGACTTTATTTAAGACTAACTCAAAACTACCTAAATCTAATCTAATTGTGCCTAAAGCTCGAGCTTCAACGTTTGAGCCATCGCCGATCTTGAAGACACATTCTCCTTCTTTGAGTTGTTGGACTTTACTTAGCATCTGTACATCATTACAGATATGAGTTCCACAACCGGTATCAAGTACCCAAGAACCAGAATTAATAGAAAGATTTATTTCAACGAGAAAGATACCTTTCTTTAGAGTAGCCTTGTACTCTGGGCAGTTTCTCCTCCAATGTCCCACTTTGCCACAATGGAAGCAAACATCCTCTTTCTGATCACGCTTCTTCTTTTGGGCCTTTCCCTTCGAAATGCCACCAGTGGGCCTAAGGGGTTTCTTCTTCTTCTTTTGGGCTTTCTTGCCCTTAACTTTAGAAGGCCCAGAAGAGGAAGATGGAGCATTCACCATCAAAACCTTATTGTCCTTCTTGATCGTGCTTTCAGCAGTCACAAGCTGACTAATCAGCTCAGCTACAGTAGCACCAGCATGATTCATGTTGAAGTTAAGGACAAATGGGTTGAATGATGGTGGGAGCAAAGCTAGCAACAAATCCACTGAAAGCTCATCTTTCAGTGGCATGTCCATGGAAGCAAGTTTCTCAGTAAGGGCAAGAAACTTGAGTCCATATTCATGGACACTTGAACCTTCCCTCATTCTCAAGTGGAACAATTCCTTTGAAGTGTTATACCTTGTAACACGTTCATGAGGGCGGTAAAGTTGCTCTAAGTGGTCGTAAATC
This sequence comes from Lantana camara, assembly GCA_037501455.1. Taxonomy (NCBI): domain Eukaryota; kingdom Viridiplantae; phylum Streptophyta; class Magnoliopsida; order Lamiales; family Verbenaceae; genus Lantana; species Lantana camara. The sequence continues at coordinate 17,195,351 of CM074855.1, read as the reverse complement.
TCCCAAGCAAATTCCATGGCCTCATGTTGTCTTTGCAAGTCCGGAGACATGTTAGCCAACATAAGGCAACGGGCTTGGCGATTATCATCATTCCACTTCTGAATCGCATCCCGCTCGGCCCGAGTGGGAGCCTCCCCTTCGGGACTGGGCTCCCCTTCGAAGAGAACATAAGTTCTCTTCTCAGAATCTAAAATGATTTTTAGATTCCTCAGCCAATCAGAATAGTTGGGACCAGTCAACTTGTTTGACTCGAGGATCGATACAAGAGGGTTTTTGGTTGCCATTTCAAAACACGTAGAGAATCACAGAATCTACGACCTAAATGGTAAAACAGAGAACTAGTGAGCATGCTGAATTATAACGATATACAAAAGATAAGGTCTTTAATCTAATGTAGCTCCCACTGTTTTTCAAAGATCTATAATTCCCAAAGATCTAAGAGGAACACGTTTCCCAATGGGTACTAAGATCCTAGGCATTTTACCTCGAACCCACGACTCGCGGACATTCTAAGTAAGAACCCTAGGTAGGTACAACTTACCAATTCTAACACCTTTAGAACTCTTAGTAATTGTTTTTGCATCGCCTATCTTTCAATATGGACCCACGACTCGTGCGACATCCATATTTACTTAGGCGTTAAGCTAGACCCATCAATCATAAGATCATGACCAAAACTTAGTTCGAACGACCCACGACTCGCGGACATCGCCCTTGCTAAAATTGACCATGAAATATTGATCATTTAAAATGATCAATTAGGTAACTAAGAACTAATAAGCTCCACTAGCTATCCCACGACTCGCGGACAATAACCAGCTTCACTTACTAAACTTAAAACCTATTGATGGAATGCTAGGAATTTAATTCAAAATTTGCATCTCGAATTAAAAACCTATTTGTTCGAAATTAGCTTAATATTTAATGGGAATTTTCGAATCAACCGGAGAGTTGTCCGGTTCGACCTCACCAACATATATGTTATCCAATTTTATTAGTCTTGATTAATGCAAGTACACTTAAATGCATTTCAAACAAGCACATAAACAGATAACATGTCCTAGCATGATACTAACATGTAATGATCATGGGTTCTACCTATCTTATGCGTGATATGTGGGACCCACTCCACAATCACAAGTTCTAACATACATGCCACATAAACAGTTCAAATCACATAAGGGAAAGCGGTAACAAAATACGAGCCCTATCTCTATTACATTTAACAATTGAGATTCCCTTCCCTAACATTTTGCGGGGACTTCACTTATGGCCTCCTTGTTACTTGAATGTGGTCCATCTTACTCCATGGGTGCATTGTCTCCAAAATGAAAATAAAACCTCACCACCTATCTCTACTCTCAAATTACAATAAAAAGAAAAAGACATAAAGTAATAAGGCTCAATCTTCATATTGGCCTTAGACAATTACACGGGGCATACCCCGGCCTCAAAAAACAGTAATATGGAAAGCCACATAATAAATCACATAACAGTACGCACATAAGTGAGGCTCCAACCTCAATTGAAAAACGCAACTATAGGGCTCCAACCCCAATTTAAACCATCCATGTGCATAAATTAAAACCATACATAGATCTAAACCCATGATCACCTAACATGCTTTTGCGAGAATTTAAATTTAGCCAATAAATTAAAATTCTCGTTTCAAGTCCTAATGACTTAAAACACGACCTAGATGTAATTCTTGTTCAAGAGCCTTTTCAATAAAACCCGAAAAACAATAAACCAATAAAATTCCAATTAATTTCCAAAATTAATAATTTTATTCTTTCATTATTTTCAGAAAATAAAATTCATAATTTTCCCAAAATCCAAATCACTTTAATTTCTCAAAAATCCCAATTTAATCAAAATTTTAAAATAATTTTATTTTAACAAAACTGATTTTAAAAGATAAAATTAAAATAAAATTAAATCGGGATTTTACGGACCGAAAAACACGAAACACGAAAACACGAAAGCACGGGCCCGGGATGACGCGGGATCGCCCGCCCGCCGCGTAGGAACGCGCGCTTGGCGCGCGCCAGGCGCGCCCTTGCGCACAGACGTGCGGCGCGGGCAGGCAGTCCCGCCCATCCCTGGGCGGGCGCTCCCGCGCGGTTACGGGAGGAGCAGGCGGCTGTCCCGCACGGTTGCGGGACAGGCGAGCAAGGCGCCTAGGCGGGCGAGAGGCCTCCCGCGCGGATGCGGGAGGGCTGGCGGCGGTGATGGGGCTTCGGCGTGCGACGTGCTAGCACGCCCAGCCCCGTTCTTTTCGTGTCCCGTTTCGTATTTTTGGGTTTCTCCAAAACCCGGTTCAATCCAAAATTAAGAATTCGATTTTGATAAATTTCAACTAAAACGATTTTCAAAAACAGTTTTAGAAATTCAGGAAAAATTACAGTTTCGTATTTCAGGCTTTCTGAAAGAACTCATGAATACCTAATTCGCATCTAAGCCTAAGAATTTCTACCAAATTCAGAATAATTGAGACGAATCAGAAACACGATTAACGAGGTGGCTCTGATACCACTTGTTGGAAAACACGAATCAGAAAGCAGCGGAATTTAAAAAAATTTCCCAACAAAAGGATCTTGAACTCGCAATCGTGTAACCAAATTCGTAAAGATAGAAAACTTACTTTTCTTTTGTTCTTTCTTGAAGCGTTTCAAGCCACCCAAGAACGCTCTTCTCGCGGCTTAATCCCCTCTCCTTGGTAAAGCTCGAATCTTCAAACTTCTAACTTGAAGTCTCTAGAGAAAGTCCACCAACTTGATCACAATCTAACTAGTAAGGATACTAGTTCTCTAGTTAGTGTTTAGGCTTAACCTAGGGTTTATTTGATCTTGGAGAAAGGAAGGTGTTCAACACATGAACCAAAAGAATTGTCAATTAGCTCTAAAGGGGAGCATGAGCTCCCCTATATATAGGAAAGGGAGAGGGACGGCCGAACCTATTCCTTGTTGGGCAAGGATTTGGTTCCTCTCTCTCCTATTACTTGATCATCAAGTATTTTCCAACTTTGACTTTGAATTCTAATTCAAGTCAACTTTTAAGAGAGCTAAAAATATCCAAACTATTTTTGGATAATTTTATACTTTATTTATTGTAAAATAAATAACTTATTTTTATCTAATTAATTAATTCGTAATTAATTAACTAGATTATTTTTCTCCAAAATAAGACTTTCTTTTTAATTCAAAAATTAAACCAAAGTCTATTAAATAATTAACACATTTAATTATTTAATACATATATATATATAATATATATATCCACAGGTGTGTGACAAGTGTCACTCACGTGAGCCACACGTGTGATTTCACACGTGTGCAACCCTCTTGGCCCGATTAACTCGTTTAATCATTTTCAAGCCTCAACTCATGTAACCAAGTTGTTGTGTGTGACCCTCTAGGTTCTCAATTCAATTAGCAGTGACCCTAATTAATTAATTCACTAATTAATTAATCAGTCCACAGATTAAACGACTATAGTCTAGCAACAGGTGTTTAACCCCTAGCTGAATTGGAATGTTCAGATTCGACAGAACCTTTAAGTCATTGATTCATGTGAGATACAATCCTCCTACTTACTATCTCTCAACCAAGATCTAGGGCAAGGGAATAATCAGAACCCTAATAATCCGGTCTTAAAGCTAAGTGCATTTCATATCCATTTGATCTCAATCCAAGAAACCCTTTTCTTGATGTCTTGATCTACTGCCTTGGCCAAGGACTCCATATGGCATATGAATGACTTACACAATAAGAGATCACCTTGCAAATGCAAGTGTAGGTCCTATCTTGATTCTCATTCACTTCCATGAATCCCTTGTGCAGCCCCAGCATAAGCCTTGAATCAGTTGTCTAAGGCGACACCCTTTAAAGCTTATACCTAAGACTACAGAGTTAACTCATAAAGTGACAACGAACCTCAAGTCTAAGGATCAATTAATCACATCAATGACTCGTGAGATATTTCCTAATCTGGAAGTTTCCATTTCCTGAAATAGAAACTTCCTTTCCCATTTAGGAATGTTCTCACACGGGGCACCTCAGTGAACTTACTTATTAAAGTAAGCACCCTCATGTATCATGCACGTATCAACTATACACTTTGCACCTCCATGAAACAAGGTGGTCCTTCTTAAGGGCGTGATCCCACAAGCAAGCCTTAGAGGAGTCAGGTTGACACTCCCACTATCTGTAGGACTCATCGGCTTGGAGTATTTTACTAATCATGACTTATGTGATATAGGGCTCGTTTCATGAACCATTTCACCTAAATGGTAGAATCCTAAAGTCATCAGGATTAGGGGAGTTCTCATACATGCACAGCTAAAGTAAACGCATACCAAACAAGAGCATATAAAGAAGTGTTGCCTGGATTCGTTATTACAATAAGGAAAAGCACAAAGCGGATATACAATCGGCTTTCTAGGGCACTATTCCTAACATTTTGGACATCCTGAACTTTTCAAGTTCAGTCTTGGGACACAGCTTCTTCGAAAGAACTGTTCCCGGGCCCATTGGAAGTTTTCCACGTTTGGAATCTTCCATACTAAACCTCTTTAGTATTTTGTCTATGTAAACCAAGACCTTATTACTTTCATATCATCCTTCGCATTCCCAATGAGAAGGATGTCATCTACATAAGTATCAGAAATTGAACCGAGATTTCCAATTCTTTCTTGTACACGCAGGACTCATTCGGATTTTGAATAAAACCAAACGATTTGACTGCTTCATCAAATCCAATGTTCCAATTCCTAGACACTTATTTCAATCCGTAGATTGAGCGTTGGAGCTTACAAACCTTTTGTTCGCTCCCATTGAATGTGAAACCCATGGGTTGCTCTATGTAAATGTCTTTGTCAATGTCTCCATTGAGAAAGACAATTTTCATATCCATTTGTCATATCTCATAGTCATAATATGTAGCAATGGCAAGCAAGATCCTAATGGATTTTTGCATTGCAACCGAGGAGAAGGTTTCATCAAAGTCTATACCTGGTCTTTGAGTGAAACCTTTAGCAACTAATCTTACTTTAAAGGCTACCACGCTTCCATCTACTCCAAGCTTGCGATTGTATATCCATTTACACCCTATGGGCCTGATCCCATCAGGTGGATCAACCAAGATCCAAACTTGATTAGAGTACATGGAATCAATTTCGGATTTCATTACTTCTTTCCACTGTTCAGAGTCCGAATCTAACGGTGACTCCTCGTAAGTTAATGGATCATTATCCATTTGAGATGTTTGGTGGAGAAAACCATACCATCTCTCTGGTTGTCTAGGAATGCTTTCAGAACTTCTTACTAGAGGAGGATTTTCGCGTGTATCACTATCTGCGATTAGATGAGAGACGTTGGCCTCCAAATATGGCGTGGGACCTTAGTCTCGAACCTCTTCGAGTTTTGTGATCTTGTCTCTCTTTTCTTTAAGGAACGAGTCCTCAAGAAAAGTGGCGTTTCTTGACACAAAGACCTTTTGTTCAAGAGGATCGTAGAAATAATATCCTATTGACTCTTTAGGATATCCTACGAAGTTGCATAAGCTTGATCTAGCTTCAAGCTTATCTCCCACTGTCCTCTTCACTTAAGAAAGACAACCCCAAATTCTTAAGTAGGAATAATTATGGATTTTGCCAAACCACATCTCAAATGGGATTTTGGGTACAAATTTGGAGGGAACAAGATTCAGAATCTTAACTGCTGATACTAAGGCATAACCCCAGAGCGAAGGTGGTAATTCAGTGAAGCACATCATGGAATGAACCATATCAAGTAGGGTTCTATTCCTTCTCTCCGAAACTCTATTTAATTGAGGAGTTCCCGGAGGAGTCCACTGAAAGATAATTCCATTATCTCTAAAATGACTAAGGAATTCATCACTTAGATACTCGCCACCTCGATCAAATCGAAGTGTCTTAATCTTGTGACCAGTTTGGTTCTCAACCTCCTTTTGAAATTCCAAGAATTTCTCAAAGGCTTCAGATTTATACTTCATTAAGTACACATAACCAAAACGACTAAAGTCGTCTATGAAGGTTATGAAAGACTGATGATTGTTTCTAGTACTTACACTAAGCGGTCCACAAACATTAGTATGGATTAAATCCAGTACTTTAGTGGCACGTTCCACTTTACCATTAAAGGGAGTTTTGGCCATTTTTCCTTTAAGACATGATTTACAGTGAGTTAACTCTTTAAGTTCATTATCATAGAATGATCCTAAATTAGTTAACTTAGCAATCCTATCTTTGGAAATGTACCCTAAACGTGCGTGCTATAAAGAAGTCGAGATCTTGTCATCTCTTTTGCGTTTGTTTAATTGTTGTATATTCAAATTATTGATGTCTTTAGTTGTATAAAGTCCATTAGATAATGTACCAAGCAAAACGGAAGTTTTATTCTTCTTAAGATAAAAGTTTCCATTTCTAGAAAAAGTCTTATATCCTTCACAATCAAGTATTGGAATGTAAATGATATTACGAATAATAGAAGGTACATAAAAGACTTTGTTCAAAACTAAAGTAAAGACACCTAAATCTGATCTACACGTCCAAATGGCTTGGGCTTGAACGCTTGATCCATTCCCAACCTTCAAGACGCATTCTCCTTCTTCAAGCTGTTGAACCTCATTTAGCATCTATACATCATTACAGTAATGAGCTCCACAGCAGGTATTCTGGCATTTGTGTGTGACCCTTTAGGTTCATTATTCAATTAGCAGTGACAGCAATTAATTAATTCCCTAATTAATTAATCACTTCACAATTCACACTACCGTAATCTAGCAATGGGTGTGTGACCCCTAGCCGAATAACAAAATGAATCGAAGAACCTTTCAGTCAATGACAATCAGTGAAATACGATCCTCCTACAACTTCATCTCTCAATCAAGAACGAAGGCATGAGAACATTCTCAGAGTCCAAATATTCTTGATCTTTAAAGTTAAGTTCGATTCATATCTATTTCGATCTCAATCCTAGAAAACCCCATTTTCTAGATGTCTTGATCTTTATCCACCTTGGCCAAGGGTTTAATGTTAATGGACTACAAACAACTCAATCAGTAAGACATTATTCTTGTTCTTAACAAGTGTAGGTCCTTTGTTGATTCTACTAATTCTACATATGCCACTTGTGTAATCCCAATATAGGCCGTGGTTCAGGTGTCCATATGGCGACACCCTTTTGAGCCTATATCAAAGATTATAGAGTTAGCTCATATGAGACATTACAGAACCTCAAGTCTAAGGATTAATGAATCACGTCATTGACCTGTGAGATATTTCATAATCTGGAAGTTTCAGGAAACTTCCTTTCCCATTTAGGAATGTTCTCACGCGGGACATCTCAGTGATGAAGTTCTTGTAACAATCACCCTTATGTATTATGAACGCATCAACGTATGCACTTATCACTCCATGAAACTGAGTGATCCTTCAAAAGGACATAATCAAATAAACAAGTCTCAGTAGAGTCAAGGTTGACACTCCCACTGTCTATCGAAATCATCGACTTGGAGAAGTTTCTAACCCTCGCCTATGGAGTTAGAACTTGTTTCATGTGTTGTTCCCATAACGACAAAGTTCTTAACGGCCTCATCGGATTAGGGGAGTTCAATACATGCAAAACACAGTCAACCCAAACAGACATAAATAAGTACATAAAGAAGTGATTGCCTATGAACAAAATCATCTCGCTTATTATTCAAAGACTGTTTGTGATTTCACAAGGAAATAGTAAAGCAAACATCTTCTTTAAGGGCACTATTCCTAGCACTTTAATGTGTAAGTTTTAAGTCAAACTATGTATATATTTATATCGAGTCATTTCAAATAAGTCATTGATTTCACGTTAAAGCCCTTTTCTTATCTATTGAATCCCTAACCTAATGTTTTGGTGAGACATGATCGAATGCACTGAATGGGGGCCTGGAGCGATGTGTATGTGGCTATCTAGGGAAGCATGGGCTGACGGTGAACCCGTGCACACGTTCCAGCGCATGACGGCGATATCGGCCCTCGCTAGGAGGTTAGCGAGGAATGGGAATCGAGCCTTTGGAGAGTCATGAACCTCACTGGCCACAATGATTGGATGGACGGGTCTTTGGCCGAGTCCATCCACTGACCGGAGGAAAAAGGAGTAAATGATTATGAATGATTATGAATGATTATGAACGAATTTATATGAATGAACGAATGTTGCTTGATCACTAACCAATGAATGAATGAATAAATGCACACACGAGGAGAAGGTTGGAGAATTCGTCCACTCGTCGGGCTCACCTAATGACCCAATGAATGAATGTAATTGATCGTTGTAATCTTGAGCGTTGTTTTCTTTATTTTCACCCACTTGAGAAATGTTTCAAAACCTCGTTCGGGATTATAACTTGCATGTGTGGGTGTTTAATTTCTGTATTATTATTGTACTAAACCCCTGTTTTATACCTACCAGTCTCTTAAAGACTGAACCCAGTTTGTTTTCAGTTTTCTTGCAGGTTTTGGAGTGCTAGGCAGTATTCGAATCAGTCGAGTCTTGTGGTTAAGTTTGAGTCACTTCATACACATATTGTAAATTGAATAAGTTATACAAAGAATGTATGAATTGTTATGTTTATGATTATGTTTGAATTTCGGGACTAGATATCTATGCTAGTTGAACCCGTCATTTACTGTTTGTATTTGTGATTGATTATATGTTCTGCTTCCGCACGTGCATTTGTTTTGTTGGTTTGTTTATTTGGTTTCGAGGTTTTAGCTCCCACCTAGCCTAGCGAGTGAGTTGTGTCCCCGTTCGCTTCGATTCAGCACGTGTATGAATTCCCATTTCATATACGGGGTCGGGTCTTAGTGTGGGGGATGTGGCGCCACGCGCTCGGGTGCTACAAATCGTCTATCAGGCAACAATATTTCACAAAGATAAGGCACTTTATAAATTAATTTTTAGAAGGTTCAAAATAATTCATTTAATTGTAAATCCATAAACAAATATAAGGAATAAAAATATATAATTTTCATAAACATTAAGTATTTGTGTAAATAAATATATAAACACAAGGGTCTTTTAGGCATGATTTTACCCATAATTATCTTTTAGTTTTTTTTTTTTTTTAACATACACCCAAGTGGTCAAAGGGATTCGAACTCGGGTCATTGTCTTCGAGAAAGAACCCTCAAACCACTTGACCAATCGATGTTGGCCCATAATTATCTTTTAGTTAATTAACACAATCAATTTATTGGGAGATAAAACCGGGCCGGGGGGGGGGGGGGGGGGGGGGGGGGAGAACCCTTTGTCGTCACAACAAGTAAAATTTCAAGAAATTAACTAGCTTATGCATTATATCATCATACTTAAAACGCCATTACAGTATCACGCTTTCAGCGTGTACGAATTTCGGACATAGTTGTTTTTTTCTTCTTTTTACTGTGGGCAACAAAAACTACAAGCCCACCAACAACAAGCTGACAGCAAATTTCAAGCCGAAAATAAAAAGGCAAAAGTACACATTACAAGCATACAAGTACATAAAACAGTGTCAATGTCTTGATCCTTCAATGGAATCCTCCGGCAGTGCTCAAAGCCTTCGCTGCATCCGGCGGCGGCGACGGTAGCAACGTGAGTGCGAAGATGCCACTGGCGGCAGCAGCCACCGCCCCGACGACGAAGGCCGGTAGGTTTCCGCCCCCGAATAAGTCGTCCCACGGTCCACTCAATACGGACACCATCATCTGCAGAATCAAGAGAGATATATGCAAATCAATTCAACTTTTTCTTGATAGCTTTATTCTATATATGCTTAATGGGGTCCTAATTTCTTTTCTTGTTTGTATTACTTTTGCAAGAGGGAATGTGGTGGGAGCCATGGACAATGCTAGGTCCTTGTTGTGGAAGAGCAAAAGTCAACTAAATTATGAAGTATGGGAAAATTGAGATGATTTTATGTTTTATTAGGCATTATGTGTGGACACACATTCTGTTGAGAGCCCATATGGGATTGAGAAAATATTACCTGTGGGACAACTATTGCAAGATTCAGGACTCCTAGTGACAAACCTGACAATATTGTTATCCAAATATCAATAAAAACGAATTCTTGAAAAGTAGGGGAAAAAAATGGTGTATTTATTAATATGGGTTTATTTTACCTTGTCCCGAACCCGATTTACTGGAAAATATGGAGGCCAAAGCGAACGGAACGCTGAAAGTTACCTAAATCAACAAAAAGAATAAAGAAATATATAAGATTTTACATTAAGTAAGAGCAATTGAGTTCGTAAAGTTATGTGGTAATTTCGAAAAACTCCCCATCAATTTGAAATATTTTTACTTTACTTCTCCATATATTTTATAAAAATTATACGATATTTTTTTAAAATAAAGAGTTAAGTAAAATGTATGTATATTTGGAGATTTATCCCACGTTATCCGTGAAATTATCTTTATATTCAACCTCTGTACTACCTAATATTTGTGGAAAAAAAACAGTGGCACCTAAAAGTATGACTTCAGTCTACTTGTGGTGCACAAATTCCACACTCAAAATTGTCCACATAATAAAGCAATAAACAAATGATTAATGTAACTGACAAAGCTAACTAAAATGGCCGAAGTCACGATTTTCAAGAAGTGGTTACCCCACTTATTTTTAATTTCTTTGTGAACTTTATCCCACATAGTACTTGTTCACTACCTTTTTCCAAAGGTCAACAGTTCAATAAACATGGTGCCATCCCAATACCAAGTAAAGCAAAATGAGAAGAAAATTCAATACCAGAAACTTTATGACAAGTGCTACAAAGGACATCATTACCAGAGGGAGTATTCAATGCTCCTCACCATGTGCCAATTATCCATGTATATATATATATATATATATATATATGATTGCTCCTTTTCACTACCTTGATTATTACCAAAGGAACCTAACCTTTGCCTTTTGGAACCAAAATTGGTCCTAGTCTCTTGATTCATAATATGGAATTTACTCTTCATGGGCCCAAATTCTAGATGTTCCCACGCTATTTCATCCTTATACGAATCAGTTATAAAGTACGACACAGACATATATATTCAACTATATCCATCTATCATATATAATTCACACGTCTAAGTATATAGTAAAAAACACTCATTAAGTTAATATTCTTGATGGGATTTGAGTAAATATAAAAAAATTAATTAAAAGAAATACTAAAAATATACGTTGTTCTCCTTTTCCAATTTCCACCCCCGTAATTAAGAAGCAAGACTCAAAAAGGAGGTCCCTTTTTGCTCTAGATTCCTCTACGTGTGACCCAAAAATCATGGACAAGTGCCAAGTAAATGTTGAAGGAAGTTGTAAAGTTTTAATAGCATAAGCACTGAAAGTCTGAAACCAAACTGTCAACAGCGGATGTGGATGCTTTGACAAGACGTAGAAACGACCGAAAGAACCTATTCTTTTCATTTTGGCATATATACCTACACGCCAAAATTGACTATTTTCTTCAAAAGGGCTTCTCTTTAATTCCCTGTATAATGTTTTTTCCACGTTCTTTTGGTTCCTTTTTTATTTTTAATTCTTAAAAATATCACGAATACATGTTCGATATGAATATTTAATATGATATAACAGATATTTAAGTACAATACACAACTGCAATAATAGAGACGTATGGTATGCAGTTCACACACGAAGCTGTCATCACAACAACTTAAAAGATATCATGATATTGAAAGATATTGTTTAATATGTTTCCTAAGTAACTTGAGACAAAAATCTTGAAAATTTATGGAATTAATAGTCACAAACAGTGACGACTCGTGACACATAATTGCCACGCCATGTGAGTGTGTGTGACTAGAGACTACAACCTTACGAGTAACGCTCCTCTCATTACCACCTATATCACTATTGCCATTTATGATAATAGGACATATTGACAAGAAAAAGTTATATCAAAATATTTAACTTCTTCAAAATTAGAACTATCTCAAGAATTCCCTTTTATTCCTTAGCTAATTATGTCCATCACATTAAAGTTTTTATTTTTAACCCCTTTTAGACAAAAATACAACTCATTTAAAATTTTCTACATCTATCTTAGAATCTTGTTATAGCTAAAGTAGGTGGTGGCCTAAAAAATAATCACATGTTTTCATAAAATTTTAAACTAACTGTAATTGTGAGCATCGAAGGACAAGAAATTCAAGCATAAAACACAAAATATGCACCAAATTCCACGCCCAAAATCATCCTAAGCAAATTTCAAGAATCTCAAGGTAATCCTAATTCGAATTTGACACAACCAAACCAGAGTGTAACGAGAGATGAATATTTTATAATTATCGTGTAGTTGGTGGAAAATTTTAATTAGTTAGGTTCTTTCAAGTTGGATCTAGACTAAAAATTTTCGAATTTCACTTAAAAAAAAACAACTCGAAAAGGAAAACTCACCGCGAGAGGAATTCCGAGGATGGCGAAGAGCGTTAGAGCCCCGACTTGGATGCCCGTGGGCGGCACCCGAAGCGTGTACGTTGGGTTGCGCTCCGCCAACTTGGTGACCATAATCGTCATGGCCAAGCAAATCGCCAGCAGGAAATTGACGACCCCCCACAACCTCTTCACCCCGCCAATCCCACGCGCCGTCACCTGCACCCCCAACGACGCCACCCCCAACACCACCGAATTAAGCATCAACCCCAACGCGCCGGCGCGTACGCCGCGGTCGTACAATTTCCCCTCCCCCACCTTGCCGCCGTACACCTCCTTCCCCATCCAATCCGTGTCGAACAGCAGAAATGGAAACCAAGCAATCCAATTCAGGCACGTCACCAACAGCAACATCCACATGGGCTTCGGCAATTCCTTCAGAGCATCGAATAATTCCCCGAACACGGGGATTTGGCGCTTCTTAACCGCCGCCGTGTCGTCCGCCGCCGGGGCGACGAATGCGGTTTCGCGGACGATGGTGAGGGCGACTATGGTGATGGTGAGCAGAAGAGCTATGGAGATGAAGAAACAGCTCTTGAGATTCGCGCAGTAGACTTCGCAGGCGCTGGTTTTCGAGAACGGGAACACCTTGTAGAGGTGGGTGTACGAACCCGCGGCGTAGCCTAGAACATTCCCCACCGCCATGAAAAACGAGTACCATCCGTTAGCCGTGCTCATCTTCTTCGAAACCCCGCCGGATAAATCCGCCAACAACGCCCTGCAAGGACCCTAAAATCCCCAACCAAAAAAAAAAAAAAAAAAACCAAATCGAATTCAAACCAATTGAAAAATCAACAATTAACAAGCACAAATCCCCAAAATCTGTACACACCTGCAACATGTTATTGGCAACGTCGAGAATCCAAAACCCAACGACGAAAACAGCAATCGCCCTAGGTTTGGCGCCTTTCGCCCTGGAATCACCGGCGGCGTGTCCCAAATCGGCGGCGAAGCCGATGAGGAACACCGCCACCGCGACGAGGCCAGCTCCGGCGGCGATGAATGGGCGGCGGCGCCCAAAGCGGGAGGTGCAGTTGTCGCTGTAGTAGCCGACAATGGGCTGGACTATGAGGCCTGAGACAGGGCCGCAGAGCCAGATGAAGGAGGCCCATTTATGCGGTATGCCCAGTAACTGAACATATGGGGTCAAGAGAGACAGCTGTAGGGCCCACCCGAATTGCACACCGGCTGCTATCGCCGCCACGAGGATGAGCTTCCTCATGGGCTCGGCCGCCATGGACGGCGGATGCTGCACCTGTAAGGAAGACGGAACATGGGTTTTGCCATCACCACGACCCTCCATTGATCAAGGTTTCTTTCTCTCACTGGATAATATATACTTACATGCAGATTAGATTGCAGAGGGAAGAAGAAGAAGAAGGACAGTAGGAATAGGATACTGAAATAGGAGTTGCAGTAGCCCTATTTATAATGGTTTTGGCGGGGAGTGCTGGGGTAGGGGTAGGGGTGGGTGTGGGTGGGGTCCTTATCCATATTGGATTCTAGGAAGGAAAGGGAAGTTATGTTCGAATTATATTTGATCACACTCAATCTATTTATTTGTAAATGTAATTTCTTGGTAAACTTTCCCTTTTAAGTTTTTATAACATGATTTGGTGAAAATATTTAATTATATGCTATTTATAATTTTATCTCCTATTGTGGATTACAGCTGCTTACGCCAATCACATGATCAAATGTATCGAATGTTATTTTCGAGATATAATTAATTGTGATTTGTGAATTATGCATGCTATGATCCCGGACACAGGCATGATTAATGATTATATGAGTACATTATTATATTTTATTTTATTTATAATTCAGCCTGTGACAAGCGTCTGATAATATGTATTGTTAATTGAATGTCCGTGGGTTGAATCATAATTTTTGGTATGAAGTAATTTTATTATTATTATTATTATTATTATTATTATTTTATTTTTTTTTTTTGTTTGGTGTGTTGTCCTATTTTTGAGTAGCTTACATTTTGACAAGAGGACTCATATTCTTAACTAAATGTTTGGGAGTTGAATTGTGACTTTTGGCAAGAAGTAACTTTCAATTTTATGATATGTCATCTATTTTTTAAGGGATCTACAATCCAAGTAGTTAAATGTCTGAAACTGAATTTTGACTTAATTAGGGCATGAACAAACTTTAAATTTTCTAATCTATTTTCCTATCTATAATTCTGCAGACCGATTAGTCACTAAAATTTACGAGAGATATTAAAATCTAATGAAAATATTTAAAATAATATAATAAAATAATATTTTTCTTAAATTATACATATAAATAATTAAAGGGACTCGAATGCGACTCATTACTCTGAAAAAAAAAGAAAAAACTCTTCTATCACTTGGACAAACCCTCTTTATATATACAAGCAATTCTGGCACACTCTATGCGTGTGCAAATAACAAAATTATAATTATTTAAATATATATTAAATTAAAATTTTTATGTTCATATTTGTTTTTAATATGACTAAAGTTTAAAAACTAATACAAAATAGAAATTAGAAAATATGAGAAAAAATAAAAATATATAATAAACCAAAGCTGTTAGTCTCTTAAAAATAGTTAAAATATAAATTAAAAAATATTAAAAAAAAATAAAAGAATATAAAAGAAGAGAATAAAAGTAAGTTAAGAGAAGATTGGATTTGAAATACATTCCGAATAGGATAAAAAAAATTAATTAATTAAATAAATAAAATTAGAGACCAATTTAAGAGACCACACTTGGATTTCGCGCTTAATAATAGAGTAAGATATATATATATATATATATATATATATATATATATAAAAGTTGAAAAAATGAGGGTGGAAATAGAGGGCACGTAAGGGTGAATAAATAAAAGGGAAAATTACACCAAGGTCCCCTGAGGTTTGGTATAATTACAAATTAATCCCTACGCTTCTAGAAATTACAGATTAGTCCCTATAAATACCGTTTCAATTGAGGTCCCTAGACGCCGTTAGGGTTCCGTTAATTTTGACAGGACTACATTGTTTATGTGATTTAGTTAAGGGGTCGTTTTGTAAGAAAATTCATAGTTCAGGGACTTTTTTGTAATATTTTTCGAAAATTCAAATGTCAAAATTAACGGAACCCTAACGGCGTTTAGAGACCTCAATTGAAACAGTATTTATAGGGACTAATCCGTAATTTCCAGAAGTGGAGGGATTAATTTATAATTATGTCAAACTTCAGGGGACCTTGGTGTAATTTGCCCTAAATAAAAATGAAACATTTTGCGGCTTTTAGCAGTGTTTTCAAAACCGGACCGGACCGGCTGGTCGGACCAATTCAACCGGTGACCAGCGCATGGTCCGGTCCGAACGACCCCTCAAAACCGGCGGTGTTCGGACCGTTTCAGGGCCGGAAAAACCGACCGGTTAACCGGCGGTTTTGGCCCTGAAAACCGGACCGGACCGCCGGTTCAGTTAAATATCAAAAAAAAAAAAACTCCTTCAACCTAAATTCTGTGTGCCGCCGCCTTCATCCTCACGTCCGCTGCTCAGCCATTTTCACCATCACAGGCGGTGAGAAAAAAACAATGAAACACTGTGCGAAAAAACGAAATATGGCAGATCTAATCTAGGTTGATTTTTCTCAATTTGCACAAGTGGTTCTGTTCAACCTTAGGCTAGATCTGGCCATGTTTTTTTGTGTTTTAAAATGATTTCTTTGAACGGACGAGAAAAGTGGAGAAAAAGAATGTGAGTGGAAGAAAATGATAAAAGAAGGAGTTTTTTTGTAAATTTTGAGAAAAATAAATACATCTCTTTGTCAATTTTGAAAAATATAAAAACTACTAAAAATACTTCCCATGTTTATAGAAGATAATCAATAGATAAAAACACAAGATTCCTTAATTTTAGGAAGTATCTCTTAGTAAGAATTTTGCTTATTTAAATCTCCAATTATTTTGATATTTGGATCCTTCCAAATCAAATTTGTTATTTTTTTAATAATTTATCTGTATTCTTAACTATAATCTTAAATTACTGCATTTTTAAATTATAGAATTTCGTTGAATATTTCTTGAAAATTAAATTTTTTTTTTTCAAATATTTAGATTCTAAATCTATTTTATGATATTATAATATTATATAATATACATATATTTAATAAATAATAATTATGTATTTATTACGTCATACCGGTTCGATCGACGGTTGAACCGGTCGAACCGATCCGATCGATAACCAGTAAGGCCATCGGTTCGCCCTCCGGTCCGGTTTTGAAAACATTGGCTTTTAGGCGTGAGAAAATGAATTGGGGTTGGGATAAAATTAATGGGTGGGACCTTAGGTGGGCGTGGGCAGTTAGCTTTGCCCTTTTTTCTTTTTGCCTTTTTCATTTATTTCGATTTTTCAACTACAATTTGCAAACAATTTTACACTTTTTAGATGAACACCACTTTTATTTTTATTTTAAAAATAATATATCATATGAGATTTTAGTGGCTACACCTACTCAAACCCATCACTTAATTCTAAATTAGATTATCATAATCCATATATCAAGATTTTGGATTTAAATGTTTCTAGATGCTGACCTAATTTCAGTTCAATAAAAGTTTATTTTGTACATAGTTGATTTGAAGTTCTTTTGTGATTCATGAATAATTGGTTTTGGTTTTATTACAGGCCGTGTTGGTGTATGTTATCTCTGCGTGTGTAAATTTTTTGATAGTAAATTTGACACAACAATCTTTTAAATAGAATTTGATTGTGTTGTAATTTTGTGACTCTCAATGTTCTATGAAATAAGAAGTTATAGATGGTGAGTTACGTGGAGAGTTACGATGCACGGACACTTCTAAATGTATCGTTTTGTTGTATTGTCTCGTATCGGATATTCGTGTCTAACACTTCTCAAGTAAAAATTTAAAAAAAAAAAATATATATATATATATATGTAAGGGGCGACTCCAAGATTATCGGACAGTGGGGTCAAAATAATTTAACGACTAATAAAATAATATATTATTAAAAAATAAATTATTTTATTTAAAATATTCATTTTTAAATTATATTAAAATTTTAATTACTAATAAAAGATATATATTATTAAAAATAAAATGATTTATTTAGAATATTTATTTTATAATTATCCTCTATGATTTTTTTCTTTTAACTAAATACATCTATCTCTAAGGGTGTGTTTGCAAAATTTACTCCATAAGTAGAAATTAAAACATAAGTGAAAGGTACCCAGTGTTTGAAAAAAAATTATAAGTCAAAAAATAATAAGTACAAATAAGAGTGGATAATCACTTTTAACTTTTATGAAGTTACTAATTTACACTTAAATACTTTGAAATATTTCTGGATATTATAATAATATTTAATATTATATTAATATAAATAATATTATAAATTATTATAATTTTGTATAAAATTATTTATAATTAATCAAACATAGAACTATTATATATATACATTTATTTATAAATTTATAAAAATTAAGAAAAGAGGAAATTTATCTTATAATTGAGATTTTTTAGTTATGAAAGTTTTTGAAATTACGTGATGAAAAGAGAAATAAAATATAAAAAATAAAAAAAGAAAAGATGTAATGAACAGATCAAAGAGTTTTAGTTTGTATGTAAAATATTAATTTAAGAATATTAATATTTTAATAAAGATATGATCATCAAGATAGAATTTTAAATAAATTAAGAGAAAATCCTATAATCTATAAAAAAATCTAAAAGTATGTTCTGGGTTGGATTCTACCTTATTTCTGCTTAAATGTTTTTCCAAATACTCAAGACTGCCGAAAATAATTATTTAGAGTTTACAAACCGTACTTAACTAGCCAACAGGGGTTGGTCAAGTGGTCTGAGGGTTGTTTTTCGAAGGCAAGGTCCCAGGTTCGAATCCCTTGGACCACTTGGGGTGTGTGTTAAAAAAAAAAAAAAAAAAAAAAAACGTTATTAACTATGTTTTTGAAATTGAAGAAAACTATAAAGTTTATATTATTAAGAGTTCTTTAATATTTAGAATATCATTAAACAGACTTTTGTATTTATTTTTTGTTTTTAGTTATACTAATTTTAAATTTAAGGGATTCAATATAATTTTTTTCATTTTTAAATGGGGTAAAAAAAGTCATTCTTAAAACAAAAATTATAAAAATATATAAAAGATATATAAAAAAATAACTCTTTGACCCCTACCACATGAGTGGTGTCGCCCTTGATATATGTGTCTATTATATCTGTATCGTGAATTATAGGTTGAGATACTTGAATGTATATAATTAAAATAAGCCAAAAAAGAAAGTGTTGGGAGTGTCACAAAGAGTTTTTTGTTTTATTTTTTATTTTTTATACACACGTTCCCAAATAAGATTCGAAAGAGTGTTACAAAGAGTTGTTTATGATAAGAAAAGGAAATCTTTTTACTTTTATGTAGTATAGATGTTATATTTTTTATATCCTATGGTAATTTGTTAAGTTGTATCTATAGTCTCTATAAATATTAGTGCTGGTTGAAAATTATGATTAGGCTAATTTAAGATCGAACATTAAATAATGGCTGGCCTCCAAAGTGAAATTTTTGATTAGGATAATATAAAGATCAAACATTAAATTCGGGCTTAGTGGATAATTAAAATTTGAACTTTTTGGGTAAGATAAAAATGTATGGAAAATACAAATAAAATTTAGTTATTATATATATATATATATATATATATATAGAATATGAGACATCTCAACGTTTGTTGACTGTAGTGACATCTTTTGGCAATCCCATGATATGAAAATTCTTTGACTTTGAAAAAGGAAATTAAGAAATAGGAGAAATCCTATTATATTTATATAGGTTGATTTATTTAATGTTTTTAATTGTGTTTGACTTATGTTAATTAAATTCTTCGAATATTGTCTACTATTTGACTAAATTTGACGGATAAATTACGGCAATCCCCTGTCCTTTGGCATATTTTGCACTTTTCCCCTTAACCTTTGATTTTGTGCGATTTCCCCCCTCACCTTTGAATTTTTGTACACGTTACTCCTTTTGCACGATTCCGACGGAATATTCCCAGAATATTCCGTTCGAATTTATACAAGGTGAACTTTGACCGTCGATTTCTCTTCCGTTACGATGACCCAAGAGTCAAGACCACACCATCGTGTCCGTCTCTCTAAGACGAACAAAACCCCTACACCATTCGATCCTATTGATCGTCGGAAGATGCCGGAATTCGCCTGCAACGCTCTGTCACCCGTGTGCCATCTTTGACCGGTAATTCCTCTTTCTTCGGTTGTCGAATTTTGGTTTCAAGGCCACCATTGTGTTCCTTGCGTTAAGATCTTTGATTTTATGTATAATATTAACACATTTGACATCTGATTTGAATAGATTTGACCTTAGAAATCACGCCAAAAAAATTTTCAAAAAATTTAACGGAATATTCCCCAAGATTCCGTCCAAAAGGGGGACAATGATACATTTTACAAAGGTGAGGGGGGAAATCGTACAAAATCAAAGGTTAAGGGGGAAAGTGCAAAACGTACCAAAGGACAGGGGGTTATCGTAATTTACCCAAATTTGCCCTGTAACAAGTAACATGGTTTATTGTTACACAAATATTGAACTTACTAAGTTTATTTTTTTAGCAACCACTCTCCATGTAAATATTTGATTTTTAAATAATTTACTTTTGTATATATTTGATTTTTAAATAATTAACTTTAATAATACCATGGGCTCCTTTTTCTTCCCTCTCTTTTCCAAGTATATATGAATTTACAAGTATCATTATTATTATTATTATTATTGAGAGCGGTCCAGAACGTCCTGAAATTAATTCCTCTTATCTCAAGACCTTACTGTAGTTATGTAGTAATTCGGAGTTTCGGAGAGGTTAATCAAGAGAAATCACACCAAAAGCTTGGATTGCCATATTTCAAGGATTATATTTATAGCATCTCCGAGCTTAAGGTTTTAGTTATCCACGTTACCTTCTACTATCACGATTCATGATTTTCTATCTGATTTGTTATGATATTATCAGATTCTCTTGTATCTTACTTAGTTGTTGCGCGGCACTCCTCTATATTTCCTTCTTCTCCACGGTCTCCTCCATGACTCGATACACCTGCGAGCTAATTCGTTATGTTCATATTGTTTCTAACAAACTCATTTGTTCGTTTATTCTCCTGACTCTTCTATTTGCCTCGTGCTATTGACTTAGGCATTGGTCTTATTTTCATGTTGGGTTGAATCTTGAACTAGAGGGGTAGGATCTTCTCTTCCTCTCTCTCTCAAATTCTCTCAAAGGCTAAAACCCTAATCTACGTGATTCAAACTCAAGATAAGCTAATCAATTGAAGTTTCGATCCGGTGGTGAAGAATACTATCATTGCTCCATCGCCGGATTGACTCAATTCTATTTCGTCATCAGCTTCTCAGATTTGTTCCGCCCAAATTTGCTGTCACTCTCTCAAATTTACCGCAAGTTTGATATCCACTCTTCCAGATCTACTGGTATCCTCCCAGATCTAGCGGGATTTTATGGTACAAAGACGATTTGCGTCTCGTTTTTTTTTTTGTTTTCCTTATATTTTCTTTCGAATCTTCCGTATGGAAGTTTTGTCTCTTTCGTATGGAAGTTTAGTTAATTTCTTTATGTTCAATTTTATCTTTTTCTGTGATTCTCCGAAAAAAAATTTGGCCAAATTATCTGTTGTATACCAAGGTATCTGTTCTCAATCCGGAGAAAAAGTGGTTGCGGAACTTCACCCGGATCAGATTGAACTCAACTTGGAAGGAACAATCTTCAAGGAGTCTTTTTCTTTTACTAGACGTGATGCTAATATAATACGTGATGTTAATATAATAGCTCACAAATCTATTGGAATTGCGGCTTCGGCCTGCATTAATTTTTCTGTTATTGTTTCTTGTATTTTTCTTATTATTCCTCTTGATTTGTAATAATATTCCCTTTTGAGGGGTTTGACTAAAAAAAAAAAAAAAACCTAGATGGGTAGGACATCAATAATAATAATACCCATCAATTTTTTTTATTTTTTTTTTTAAATTATTATTATTATTATTATTATTGGATAAATCATTGTTCTTGGTTTCCCTTAATATCAAGTGTGGTGTAAAGTTCACATATGTTCCGACAGAATAGTTTTTGCCTACCAAGTGACTATCATGGCATAAGGTTCTGTTGTCTTCAAGACGACTTACTATACACTATTTGTTTTCTTTTTTTTAAATAATGAAGCAAATTTAAGCGCTTTGATGAATGCAAATTTGATTTAATTAAGCTAATTACTTTTTTTCGTTTTTTTTCCAGCCAAATCAACAAGTTAAACTATCTGCTCTTCGTCATCTCATTCAAATTCCGAACATCAAGTGCCAGCCACCTCACTTTCGGGCTACTGATGCTATGTCCCAAGGCATATTGAAATGAACCCGATAATTGTTTAAAATCGCACCATAAGGATGTCTCTATGCGTCTCCATCTTTAACAAATTTAGTCACGATCTCCGAATCGCGTTCCACTATAATTTTATTGAAACGATACTCCAACGCTATAGAATGGACTTAAACTCTATTATAATAATGCTTAGGATTCAAATCCGATCTAGTGAATTGGACAACTAAGTTTAAAAAAAAAAAAAAAATTGTGCACATTTCTGATATTGTATTTGAATTTTCTTTTTATTTCATAAAATTAAATCAAAATTATTTCTCTAATCCAATATTTGTAACTTTATGTTCCTGGTTATATTTAATTTTATCTTGAACTCAACCCGATCAAATAAATATAATAAAATGAAGATAGTTTTATACTTATCATGTTATTTATATAAAATCAAAAAAATAAATAATTAACTAATTATGAATTTAGCTCGATCGAGTTGAATCTGAACTATAAAGTTTTCTTGTATTGATTGATCCATGGCAATGATAGTAGTAGGCCAATAAAAAAAAACAATGAAGAATAAAATCTAATGTAATGAACCTAATTTAAAGAACGGTTGAAATTTAATTAGAATCGGCATTTCCTTTTCTTTATGGATAAAAAGGGACAAAATTCGTGTTATCTAATCCACCGACATTCTTTTTTATTTTTTTTCCTCCAATAATTATTAATGTTTAATAGTTGGATTTTGGAATAATTCTAAGTATAGACTGTATAGTTGGAGGCCCAAAATATCCATTCCATGTGCAATTATTACTAGCTACGTGACATAAAAGTACAGTGTGCTATATATTTTGATTTTTTTAATTAATAATAATATTTTGGTATGTAAATATTCTATTCTAATATAGTATAGTCAATTAATTTGGGTCACGGCACTCCCACTCGAATATATTTTGCTCAAGTAGAACAAGTAGAGTCGTGAACGAGATTGAAAGGCCTTAAAACCTTTTTAAGAATTTTATAAAACTTTATGAAGCGCAGCGGAATTATTAAGGTTTTAAGAAAAACCGTTTATCAGAGTTAAGTGCGTGATTTGCTTGAAATAATTACTGGTACGAAATAACAAAGTACCAGACAGTTACTGGTACGAAATAACAAAGTACCAGACAGTGCAATAACGAAAATATGCAAAACAATTAAATGACACGGCTATTTATCCAGGTTCAGTCCGAAGACCTACGTCCTGTCCCCAAGTTTTCACTTAGGATTTGAAACCTGTTTCACTAAAGTTCCAGGAGTAAAACAGTAAAAACCAAAGAGTTAGAAAAACTCCCTAAGAGAGTTGATACAATATAACCGATCACCAATCTTGGCAACAAGATAGTGTGACTCGTTCTAGCGGTAGTATCGCGACCACTCAGCTTCCACGACCTCAGTGTAGTACGCTTAACGTCACTCACACCTGGCTGGAACTAGCTATCGACCGACTACTTCCACGACCCAACAACCCTGCACAACTCAACTTGCTCCAAGCGATTCTTGAGCTTGAATCTGATCTTTTCACCACCAAAGTCCCTCGAGACAACAAACAAGCAAACAAGAATTAGAAGAAACACCAAACCGTATATGAAACTCAATATTCTCGTTTTCACTCTGTTGGTTTAGCACTCTTTTCTCCCCTTTTTGATTTCTCACGAATTTCTCTCTTAAATACAAGTAATACAACGACTATAATGTGTAAAATAAGGTAGTAGCCGTTTGGGATTGATTCTGGTACAAAATGAAAGATTTACAGCTAAGTTCCAGACGAAATTTAAAAGTACCAGGTCAACACTTTCCATACTAATAAAGATTCTATGCATGTGACAAATATAAGTATGGAATAAATCAATTATGGGCTGCATAAAATCGTGATTGACAATCAAGGTAATTAAGGAATGATTTTATCTAATTCAAATAATCTTTCCATGCTAGAATTAAACATGTGATACAATGATATATGGAAAGATGCACAAATATCTTGGAAGCATAAAAAATTACCATTTAAGTACCAAAGAGGTCAACATTATTATTGTTCAATAATAATTTGAAGGGCTAATCACATAAACCCCCTCATTCTTTGGGGGTTTTGGCACTTTCCCCCCTATCCTTTCATTTTTGGCATTAAACCCCCTAACCTTTGAAAAATATCACACTTAACCCCTTGTAACAAACTTTAACAAAGCAAATCTATACAAAGTTGATCTCAAATGTGTAGATATTATATATCAAATCGAAACTCTCGACGAAAGGAACACAACAATGGTCTCGAAATCAAAATCCGACAATCGACGAAGTAGAAATCATCGGTTAAAGACGACGTACGACGAACAAAGCTTTTGGCGGTCAATAGGGTTGGCTGGGGTATGGGCTTTGTTCTCCTTGGAGAGACGAACACGATGGCGGTGGTCTTGAAGCTTGGGTCGCTATGACGGAGGAGAAATCGATGATCAAATTTTTTTGAAGGGGTTAAGTGTAATATTTTTCAAAGGTTAAGGGGTTTAATGCCAAGAATGAAAGTATAAGGGGGAAAGTGCCAAAAACCCCAAAGGATGGGGGGGTTTCAGTGATTATCCCTAATTTGAATTAATTTTGTAGAACTTTGAGCATTTGCTTAGAGTTAATTTATTACATTTCATTTTCCAACGATAGCGAACAAGAGTTGGTTCAAGTGGTCAAAGGGTTCTTTTTTCAGGGTAATCATTCCAATTCGGATCTTTATGGTTACTTGGCGGTGTGTATTAAAATATATAAATAAATAAATAATTCATTTTCCGACAATAAAATAGGATTGTACGATCAAAATCAAGTTTAATACCAATTTTTGTCAGAAACTGATTTTGCTTGTTGGGATTTAGTTCACCACGTGTAAAACCAGGTCGGTTTTCCGACAGATAGAACTAGATTCAGATCAAAATTTGCATTAAATTGCATGATTTTTAAGTTATGCTTCCATTTTGACGCTGAAAAATAAAATATATCAAACACACTTATTTGATCGAGTTTGTATACCATTTTTTTTTTAATTAATGATTAATCAAACTTTAACTTTCTTTTTCGTGTTAGGTTAATTGGTTCAAGAAATTAAGTGCGTCCCCTGTGACAATAGAATCGGAATATATTATAGATTGATTGATTTGTGACGTAATTTTTGTTAGTATCTTGACTATATTTTTCATCAACATATTGCTTCGGCTCGAAGGATGATCGATCTTAATTTATCTGGAATGGATTTAATTTATATTTAAATATAATCTAAAAAAAGTTACATATAAACCTGTTATTCGTCACGCATATTTGTCCGTGAGCCCTTAATTTTAAAAATTATACTTTTATACCTTGTAATTCGATTATGAATTACAAATATCCCTTTTGTTAGATTCGGTTCAATTCGATTAGAAATTAAAATGTTTTGCGTTAAAATTCGAGTCATCAGCTCATTGCATTGCTAACCGCATGAGTCTCATATCATAAGAGACGAAGACTAATTTTTCATATTTTAAAGAAGTAACAGGAAATAGTAATCCCTACATTTACGTATGATTTTGTTTGACAATATTTTATTAATACATGATAATATTGTATTTCACCTTATTACATTAAATTTTATTATTATAATTAAACTCGCAATATATATATATATTAATATATATGTAAATTAAATAAACTGATGGTGGCCACATCAAATTTGAGCACTTCGAAGACTGCAGGCAATGAATTCATAATAATTGTCGTAGAACTGCAGGCTCCATCGATATTGACTTCAGCCATCACAGTTGAGTACCCAAATTCATAGGAAAATGTGCATAGTTTTATTTTATTTTTACAACAATATTAAATTTATCCAAGTTAGTATAGCTTTTGAAATCTTATTATAAGTGTTTGCAATTTTGGAAAAAAAAAAATATATGAAGCGATGGAACCACAATTAGTATTAAATCTCGCTGTAAATTCTGATATGTTGTTTTCATTTTTGTGGCTAGGGGTGTGCAGAGTTTGGCCAAACCAACCGAAACCAGAAATTATATTCATATCATTTATCAAATCGAAATTTCAGTTTGGTATTCGATATTTAGTTAATGTATATACTTATATAGGTATTATATATAATATTGAAATTTATATTAATATATATAAGTTGGGTATTTGGTATTTTTGCTTTGAAATTTCGATCGATATGGTTTTAGTGTTTCGATACGGTATACATGGTAAGGGGAAAATCGGGGAGTATGACTGAGCACCAGACGTCACCCCCACGTGGCAGTCTGTGCCACGTCATCCTTCTGAATCCGACCCAAGCATGTGCCTCTTTCGGCCCAGTACTTGGAGCAAGTAACATCAGCGTTAAGCGATGGGAGTTCGACCTAGAGTTCCCTTTCGACCGAGAAAGGTACGACCGAGCGACCGGACGACCCAGATGCTATCGGACAACCGCAATTAATGCAAGTATTACCTTTACAGGCCGCATTAATTGCGGCCGCGTCAAGTACTGTACCCGGGTCTCTGGCAGGGACAGGAAAACAGTGCTTTAGCCGCAAAAGCATTGTTCCGGCCACCCAACGCCCCCTTCCCACCAGACAAGATCCACACCCTCCTGAGGGTGTACTTGTACGCCTTAGGGGCCTCTTTGGCCCTATATAAACCATTCTCCATCACCATGGAAGGTAAGCTTTTCTTTGCGCACAGAACCCCACACTTGACAGGGGACTTTTCTTACGCATTCTCACTGACTTGAGCGTCGGAGTGCCAAAACGGGACAAAACCCCGTCTTCCCCCGTTTTGGCCTTTGAGCTTACGTTTCTCCCATTTCCTTTCAGTTCAGGAAAGCGTCAGAGTCTCCCCATTTTACAAATATCTTGGGTGATTGGGAGTCCGAATCCGCAGTCCAGCACACAGCCCGGATTTTGACACCATCATCTTGGCACCGTCTGTGGGAAAACTCAGAACAAAAGCCTTATCCTTACTATCATCTTAAAAATTTTCCATTCAACATGGTGCAAACACGTCATGGACGCCGCCTTTATGGCGAAAACGGGGAAGAAATCTTCCCGGATCTTAACACCCCGGGGGGAAATTTCCAGCCGCCAGTGGTGGGAATTGTAGCTGCGGAAGCCGGTCCAAGTGCAACTAACCGACTGGTGTTGTCTGAAGCAGACTTAGCTGCCTACGCGGAGCAATGCCGGGTGGAGGCGTTAGCAGCAGCAAGGGAAAACAGGGAGCCGGTCATGCCAGTTCCCCCGCGGGGAAGTCCCTTGGCATTGACTCCCCAAAATGTCACGTACCCCACGGTGCAAGGACCCTCTGCGCTACTAATGCACGCTGTCCAACAGCCTACTCATCCCCCCAGTTTCTGGGGATATCCGCATGTAACGCCCCGATTTTCAGACAGTCAGGTACGCTCGACACGTGTGAGTTTCGAGCGTTAGGATTTTATTTTATTATTTTCGTTTATTCAATTTATACGTGTTATATTAATTCTTATAAATTGTGTTCAACATGATTACGTGAAAATTATATGATATTCATTTCAATTTGTAAATTCTTGTATGAATGAAACTTAATTGTTACATGAACTAATTGTCCAATTTGTGTTAATTGCCTAATTGTCCTTAATTGCTTATTTCCTTTTATTCGAGGACTAAATTGCATGAAAATCCTTTGGACTAAATTGATCGGTTTGCAAAATTTATATCCTTAATTGCATAACTTAAATTCTTGAAGGATTAATTGGCAAAATTGGACATTTCACACATTTCAAAAATGGGTGCATCGTTATTTCATCTCCTAGCTTCCATGAGCTCATTTTATTCAAGAATCTCCCAATCTATTTGCTTCCTTTCATCTCGGTTCCTTCAAGCTAAAAGGGGAGAGAGATTTCATCCATAATTCATCAAGTTTTCAAGGAAATAATCCAAGAGTTGAGACTTGATCATCATCTTCATCTTCACCTCATTTCTTTTCCATTCAAGGTTGGTTTTGCATGAATTGGTGATTCTTGATCATGTTTGAGTGAGCTAGGGTTTGAGAGTTATATGCTAGATGGATCATCTGTAGATGTAAGCATGATTAGGTGATCATATATTGAATTATGGCATGATTTATTCATGAAATTCTTGAATATTTGAGCTTGAATGATCATAAGGAACATGAGCATGAAACTTTGATTCCTTGATGATTTGCCATAGTTTGAGTGTTTAAGTGATATATTATCACCTTTTGAACATATATGCATCATATTTCCAGAAAAGTATAGCTTTGTTGATTAAAATTGGAATTTTGGTTGCTTTGTTGATCATTCCCGTGAGCTTCCCCTGTTTTTGCTCCGCTTCTGTAAGTTGCAGAAACTGGGAACGATCGTTCCCAGCCTCAAGGCATTTCGGGAACGGGCGTTCCCACTCTTTTAAACTAAAAACAGGCGGCCGAGACTGGGAACGGCCGTTACCATTTTGGCCTTGGTGCCGGAAGGGCCGTTCCCAGCTAAAGGCGCACTTTTATTTTTAAAAATCGTTGACGCGTTCGAAGGGCCACGGGAACGGCCCTTCCCATTTACAAAGGAAACCCGGAACGGCCGTTCCCAGGGGTCTGACAGAACAAAAGTTTCTGCATAAAATTATGATTTTAGCCCCTCGATCCGACGACTTCTTTGACCCCGAATTGCTATTATATGATCCAATATGTACTGAAACAAGATGTTATCATGCCACATTGCATTTTCCTCGTCATCTCGTTGCATTTCTGCCGTGCGTCTTATATGAAGTGATAGCCTTGAATTATGGTCTCATGCATGTACCTTGTCCCGTTTCTTGTCCAGTTATTCTCCAGGGTGGAGATTGTGGATCATGAGCACGTTCACACATTCACGAGTCGTGTGTCGCCTGTCAGGTGAGGTTTAATTGCTAGTTATATAGAACCCGTATAACCTTTACGTGATCTTTCGGCCAAAGGTATTTATATTTATAATTTCATGAAATTACTTATCATTTCAAGTCGTGTTCATGAAACGCAAGCAAGCAAGCAAGCCATGTTATTGTCATGAATCAAGCATGTTTTAGGCGAGTAGCATGACCGTTCACGTTGGGCCCGAGGGTAGTGACTAGAGCCAACCGGGAAAGCAAGGGCTGACGGGTAACTCTGGCACTATCCTCACCACATTTGGGGTCACCCCTGAATCCGCTAGGAGGTTAGTGGAGGAAGGAGCTCCGGGCTTAGGGATTCATGTACCCTCTGCTCAACATGCATGGATGTTGGGGCCTTGCAATCCCATCATCAAACCGGAGGAAGAAGGAGACTGGGGATGAATCCGGCACCGCGGATTGTCCTCGGGTTATTGCATGATTTCCATTCCATGAACGTGTTATATGATTACACATGTGACAGGTGTCGAATCCGTCAAAAATAAATATAAAATCCTATTCGACGACTAAACACAGAGTATAGCGTAAACAGGGTCGATCCACAGAGACTGGTTGACTTATTTCTAATAATTCCAAGTTATCCACGGAAAGAAACAATTAAAAAGGGGGTTTTTTTTGAATTATTAAGACTAAGGTAAACAATTAAAATAAATTAACAAGAATTAAAACTAATTAAAACTATCAAGCAAATCACGTAGGATTAAATCAATCAAGGGGAGAATTACCTAGCCAGGGATATTCGATTCGAGTTATTATATTGATCATTGACTCAAGGATTAATTCAAATTATTTAGACAGATTGGCTATAGTTGATAGAGACACTCGACTCAACCTTGTTTTTACTTAATTAGTCGGATAACCTAGAGACACTCGACAGTTATCTTCCCTAACAAATTCACAACCCCTAGAGACACTCGACAGGATTTAATGAATTCGCAGCATTAAGAATCATAAAAACACCAACCCTAATTAACCAAGTCGTGACACACGCAAGATTTAAATTAGATTATCTTATCCCTTAGTGAACGAGGAATGTTATCGCTAAGACCCTGTCACTAATTTACCACCAATTATCAATCAACTTTACTACACTTCAAGCATCAAGATTGGCAATATGCAACTAAATCTATCTAGATGATCGGGCCCTATCACTAAATAAATCAATCACAATAAACGCGAAACACGGAGATAAGATAAATGCCTAAATAAACATGAATTGATTAAAACGTTTAGGTCTCACAATAATTAAAAACGAATCTTAATCCCTAGCTAGATAATTAAAAGTTTAGCTACTAAAATCCATGAAAACAATAATCAAGGAATTCTTTAACATAAAATAAACTAAAAAGCGAGAAGAAGGATTAAACTAAGATGAAGGACGATGATGAAATCTGCTCCTGGACGTGCGTATCCGGAACCTCGAACTGCTGCTCAAAGTTGCTGCCTCAACACGACCAAAGTGTAACGTGATTCCTTCCCCCCTTCACCAAGTGCTGCTGACCAAATATATATCATGTCTTTCACGCCACGTTCCAGGATTCCCCATGCTAATAGGATTCCTAAATCCAATTAAAATTGGACTTAATCTCTTGCTTCCCAAGAATTAATTCACTCTGGGCCATCTTCCAAGTAATTTTCAAGGTAATGTTTAGCCCACTAAGCAACGGCCTCACTAACAAATTCAAGAATTTGTTTTCTCCACATTACAAACAAAACACGGCCGGCCCACTAAGCAAATATAAGAAGTCAACCAATTATGCAAACCCCAAAGATCACAGCAGCCCACTAAGCAAATATAATTCATGTTCACAAATTAATTCCCCAAAGTTGCATGCATGCAGACCTTCCAAGTTCCCATTTCGCCAAAACAACACACGCTGCAAGTTAGCAACACAGCAAGCCCAGCCATTGTTTGTCCCTTTCGGAAAATCTCACCATAAAATGATCTAATTCGCATCAATTTCGCGTTCGAACCCCGAATCTATAACAAGAATAACAAAGCATCAATTCTTTATAAATAATATCATTTCAAAGCATAATTCGGGGCATAATTTAATCATAAAAAATGATTAATTAACAACTTATCAAATTCCCCCACACTAAACCATTGCTCGTCCTCGAGGAAGCATGAAAATCAATAGAAACAACACTACCCATCAAACACAATCACAAAGGCAATCCTCGAATTCTTGCTTAAACAAGTCTAGCTCATCAACACACTACTCAATTGTACAAAATTCAATCAATTAGTATAAATAGCATACCCTCGTGTAAAGTAGTGTGAATTGAATGAAAGAATGTACAAAGATTAGATTGATTAGTCTAAGATTTTCGCCTAAGTACCAATTATCAATTTCGAATGCATCATTCACTCCAATCTCCACTAATGTATTTAACTCATGACTCGAGATCGTTAGGTCTTTCGAGCTTGTAATGCAAGGCTTGGGTTAAAGGTTATGAAACTTTTGGAATTTAGTGGCTTAACACACCAAGCTTACACTCTTACAATAGAACCCGTGATAATTCCCTTTTCATCTACCGGACTCCCCTTATTACAACTTAATTTCCCCCCTTTTCACTAATCGAACTTTTGTACTCAAAACACACTCTTACTTTTTTCTTTCTTTGCAATTTTTCTGTTCTTTTCTTTTTCTCTTTTCTGCTCATTTTTTTTTCTTTCTTGACTTCTTTTTCCCTTTTTCTTTTCATCTCTTTTTTTTTTTTTTTTCAACATTGTATATCATTCTCTCAAAATTCAAGCACAAGGGAGAATACAAAGGAGCCAAAGACATCTAAAATTTCCAATCCAAATGAGCAAGCAAGGTGTGATTCAAAGAAGGGTAGGAAATTAATGTTGTGCATGTGGCTTGTAACGTGGCTAAGAAGAAAATGTGCACAACATGAGGCTCAATGGGGGTCAAACGGGATGATTTATTTGTGAAAGGATCAAGAAAAAAGCTTACCACCGACAACGATCGCCTAAGTCACTTCCCAAACCAATCATTAACTAAAAATTTCGCCTCGAAAGGAGCTAAGATGCATTCTAATCAATTTTTAGACTAATTTGAAAATCAAAGACCTTTCTATCTAAGCAAAGAACATTAATTCATTCAATAGTGCGCAAGAAATGAGGGCATACTACTATACTAATTTATCAAATTCTACACAACTTTCATGCATTCAATGAACCTAACTCGTTCTAGCTAAACTCAACAATCAAACCTCATAGAAAGCATTCAAAATGGGCAACATATTTCCATAATTATCACATCCTCGAATTTAAGCACAATATTCAGCAACACACAGCTCTAAACAGGAAATTCAGCTTCAAAAATCATCAAAATCAGTGCCTAAATGTCAGTTTAACGAACAGCCCTAAGAGTTACTATTCACAGCCTTCAAAATTAGCCAAAAAGACATCAAAATCAGCTCTAAAACATGCATACTATCAACACCAAAATTTCTGAAAATTTACAGCATATATATACACCCAAAAACAGCCACTAACCCCTTAAAACACGCCTAAACATGCGGAAATAAAGCAGTTAAAGCACTAAAAACTCCCCCCACACCTAAAACATGCTATGTCCTCAAAGCATAAAAAGGAAAATTGAGAGGACTTCCCTAAAGTGCGGGGGCGCGCCGAGCGCCTCAATAAGGGGGTGGTGGAATGTGGAGGAACCCTAAGATCAGGTCTATGCTCTTCTTGATGTAGGCAATGTCCCGATCATGGTTACACGGGCCTCCGGGCTGCTGTGACGTAGAAGCTTCAGCGGTTGAGGGTGGAATTTGTTGTGCCTTTTTTCCTTTGAACACCTTGGGAACAGTCTTGGGCAAGATACCTGCACGACACAAACTATACCTTTCACCGACTTTTGACAACATACACATATTGTCAAGGCAATGTAAATCCAAAGGTTTCATGTGAACTGAAGCAGGTAAATGTGGCTCATCTAAATCAATCAAACGTGCATTTACAGCAATTTGAGTCACAACATGGCCTAAAATCAAGTTCCTAGAATGTGCACAAGCAGCATTTATCTCAAGGGCAAGCCAAAAACCTAAATTAACCCTTTTACCCTCATGCATAGCCCACAAGAAGAACAAAGTAGTTTGTGACAGAATGCCAAGACCATTTACACGTCCCGCAAAAGAATAAGAAAGTAATCTATGTATATACCGAAGGGACGGATCAACCAGATCATAATCCTTAGAAGCACTAGGGATATAATCAGCATTCGGTTGATTAGTAAAGGCCTTGTATACAGCAGGAGGATCAAACTCAGGCACATCAGTGAAATCACACAAACTATCCTCATAATCAGCAGAATCCAACTCATCTTCAGCCACGAAACCAAGAAGCACATTAAAATCGTTCAATGACAGGCTAAAATGCTTCCCACACAAAGAAAACTGAATTGCAGCAGGCGAAGATAAATCAAATTCCTCAGGCAGCAAGAATTCAAAACTAGCAAAGAATTCACGCATTAAATCTTTAAACATGGGATGCTGCATCGTAAAATAATCTTTCCAGCCTATTCTATCAATATATGCATTCACAGGCTCAAATAATCCCAAAGCATGCAGAGTAGTAGGATCAAGAAATCTACCTTGCACAATTTTTTTCGAAGCAAGCTCATTGTACCTGTCTGAGTGCCTGTCATTCGCAAACTCGGGCTCGGGAAAGATGTCAGCTCGTCGTGGCTGCCTCCGGGCTGCTGTTTTGGGCCGGGTTTTGCATTGGGAAGGCTGCTTTGGTTGAGGAGACTCCGGTTGAGTCTCTTCAGAGGCTGTCGGATCAGGGCCCGAATCCTCCTCTGTCGAAGGCGCAGAGGTGGCGGCGGAATGGTAGCCCGACGAGGTTCCGGCCTCGGAGACTGGATTGGGTGCTGTATCAGAGGGCTCCGACAAGGCGGCTGGAACTGTGGTGGAGGAGGGACCTACGTCAGGCGGCGTTGCAGTCGCTGGTGAAGGTGGTGGCAAAATGGCGAGGGGTTTCGCCTGAGAGTGCGTCGCCGGAATAGATCTGGGTGGCGGAGAACGTCGCGGACGCCTAGGGGGTATGTGGCTGAGGTCAATCAGCACCGGAGGTCGTCGCGGGGCATTGTCGTAAGTCGCGCTCCTGATACGGTCTGAACGGCGGACCCCTTGCGGCACAGGGACCCTTCGCGGCTGAAGTTGAGTGAGTGGGAGGGAGGAGGCGGCGGCCAAGTTATCTTGACGGAGCTTGGTTCGCCGCTCCTCCGCTGTGAGAACGGCGGCCGGAGGTGGCGCTTGTGAGGGCTCGGATACGGAAGGTGGAGGCGAGCTAGCTGCTGTCGGCGACGGATCTAAGGGCGGAGGCGGCAGTGGTGAAGGTGTTTCCGCCGCCTCTCGCTCGCGGGCCAGGTGCTCGCGGTAAAGGCGGAGATCGTCCTCCGTCTCAATAATGGGGTAGTCGCCGCAAGGGTGACCGCGTGGATACTTACGGCGTTTGGGCTTGTGAGGTCCGGCGGAGGAGGAGGACGCAGGGGCGGAGGAGTTGTGTTTCTTGGCCATGGCGGTGCAGCGGCGGAAGTGGGTTACGGGGAAAGGAGAACGATGGTGGTTGGAGGATGGTAAATGTGAGAATGGTGGTGGAATGGAGTTGGGAGATGGTGGCGCAAGGCGGAGCTTAGGGCGGAGGATGGTGGTGCAAGGCGTTTGGCCGAGAGAGATGGTGGAGGAGCGGCGGAAGGTTTTGGAAACTAGGGATTTGATCGCGATTTGAGGGGAGGGGGAACTGAATTGGGGGTGGTGATTGGGGTTAATTCTGCCGGTTAGGGGCGGGTCGCGGAGCGGGTCGGATATGGCTCTAAGATCCGCGAACCGGTTTGTGAGAGAGAGACGGTTCGCGGGTCAATGGGTTAATGAAACGGGTCTGGGCTGTTTCTTTAACAAAAGAGATGGAATTTGGATCATGGCTTGGGTGTTGAACTTGACCACGCTCAAGGGTCATGTTATCAGCAAAATTTTGACAGCAGAATAGCAGCAATATCTGGGCCAAATCTGGACAATTAAGCACACCTGCAACACAGGAAAGAGCAGAAAATCAACAAGAAAGCTAGGAAAACAGGAAAAACAAAAGAAAACACGAAAAAGAGAAACGGGGAGAGGAGATGGCGCCTGAAGCGCCATATTTGGGTTGCCTCCCAAACAGCGCCCTTGTTTATCGTCTCGGACTCGACGGGGCTGATTTAGAAATTAAGCACTTGGAGGAAAATCCTCCAATCGAGTCTCTTCAACTGTGGAAGGTTGGAAATTCTCGTAAAATGGTTTCAGCCGATGCCCGTTCACTTTCAAAATGTTTCCGGTTTTCACATCCTTGATCTCAACTGCTCCTTGTTGATTGAAATTGGTAACCACATATGGACCCATCCAACGTGATCTCAATTTTCCAGGGAAGAGACGTAAACGAGAATTGTAAAGTAGAACTTTCTGACCAATTCGAAATTGTTTCCTTGAAATCATCGAGTCATGAAAATTCTTCATCTTGGACTTGTAAATGACCGAATTCTCGTAAGCATCATTACGAATCTCTTCCAACTCCTGAAGTTGGAGCTTCCGCTTCTCGCCCGCTTCGTCCATATTCAAATGGCATTGCTTAATGGCCCAATAAGCGCGATGCTCCAATTCCACCGGTAGGTGGCATGCCTTACCATAAACCACTCGATAAGGAGACATTCCCAACGGGGTTTTGTAGGCCGTTCTATAGGCCCACAATGCATCGTTCAGTCTCACACTCCAATCCTTTCTGTTCGGGCTGACCGTTTTCTCAAGAATGGATTTAATCTCCCTATTTGACACTTCAGCTAGACCATTAGTCTGAGGATGGTAGGCTGTAGATGTTCGATGTGTGACATGATACTTGCTCAATAAAGACTCCAAAAGGCGGTTGCAAAAATGGGTGCCACGGTCACTTATGATTGCTTTCGGAGTACCGAACCTAGAAAAGATATGAGACCTGACAAACTCCACAACCACTTTAGAATCATTAGTACGGGTGGCTTTAGCCTCCACCCATTTTGAGACATAATCAACAGCAAGGAGTATATAATGATTGCCAAAAGAAACGGGAAACGGTCCCATAAAATCAATGCCCCAAACATCAAAAATTTCACATGGTTGTATAGGATTCAAAGGCATTTGATTTTTAGGACCTATATTCCCTGTTCGTTGGCAATTTTCACAACTTTTGCAACAGATATAAGCATCTCGAAACAAAGTAGGCCAAAAGAATCCACTTTCAAGTACTTTCAATGCAGTTCGTTTTGATCCAAAATGCCCACCACATGCAAAAGAGTGACAAAAATTTAAAATGGACTCAGACTCCTTTTCAGACACACGTCTCCTAATTATTTGATCAGAACCTATTTTCCAAAGATAGGGATCATCCCAAAGGTAATACTTAGCATCATTTTTAATTTTATCTTTTTCAGAGCGTGAAAGATTATCGGGTAATAATCCTGATGCTAGGTAATTTACAATGTCTGCATACCAGGGCGTGGCCGTAGAGCGTGGCCACGCCTTACCGTCCAGTGCCGAAAACAGCTGTTCGTCAGGAAATTCATCGCGTATGGGCTTGGAATCAGTCATATCTCCTGGAATTCGGCTTAAATGGTCAGCCACAAGGTTCTCACAGCCCTTCTTGTCCCGGATTTCGAGGTCAAACTCTTGCAAGAGCAAAATCCAACGAATCAAACTAGGCTTCGCATCCTTCTTCGTAAGTAGGTACTTCAAGGCTGCATGATCAGAAAAAACAATGACTTTAGTACCTAATAAATACGAACGGAATTTATCTAAAGCAAAAACAATAGAAAGAAGTTTTTTTTCCGTCGTGGTGTAATTAATTTGGGCATTGTCAAGCATTTTTGAAGCGTAGTAGATGACATGAGAGCTCTTGTCAATCCTTTGCCCAAGTACCGCTCCAACTGCGTAGTCACTTGCATCGCACATGATCTGAAAAGGGTAATTCCAATTTGGTGGTTGCATGATGGGAGTTGAAATCAATTTTTCCTTTAGCAAATCAAAGGCTTTCTTGCATTCATCATCAAATTCAAACTCCACATCTTTCTGTAGAAGCCGGCATAGAGGTCGAGTAATCTTGGAGAAGTCTTGAATGAAACGCCTGTAAAAACCTGCATGACCAAGAAAAGAGCGAATTTCCCGTACTCTGACGGGGTAAGGCAGAGATTTTACAACATCAATCTTAGATTTATCTACTTCAATTCCTTTACTCGAAACCACATGACCAAGTATTATCCCTTTATCAACCATAAAGTGACATTTTTCAAAATTCAGGACCAAATTATGTTCAGCACATCGTTTTAGGACTTTAGCAAGATTGTCGAGACATTCATCAAAAGAATCACCATAGACGGTGAAATCATCCATAAATACCTCAATAATATGCTCAACATAATCAGAGAAAATACTTACCATACATCTCTGAAAAGTTGCCGGTGCATTGCATAGTCCAAACGGCATCCTTCTAAAGGCAAATGTCCCAAATTGGCATGTGAAGGTTGTCTTGCTTTGATCTTCCGGAGCCACCGGGATCTGATAAAAACCTGAATAACCATCAAGACAACAATAATGAGATTTTCCAGCTAAACGTTCAAGCATCTGATCAATAAAGGGGAGGGGAAAATGATCTTTTCTTGTTAAAGCATTTAAACCACGGTAATCCATACAAACCCTCCACCCGTTTTGAACTCGAGTGGGTACCATATCTCCTTCATCGTTTTCCACAACTGTAATACCCGTTTTCTTGGGCACAACCTGTACGGGGCTTACCCACTCACTATCAGAAACTGGAAAAATTACACCGGCATCAAGGAGTTTTAGAATCTCCTTTTTGACAACTTCCATCATCGGGGGATTCAATCGGCGTTGTGCTTGTCGTTTAGGCTTAGCATCATCTGTAAGAATGATTTTATGCATGCATGTGGATGGACTTATGCCTTTAATGTCAGCAATTGTCCAACCAATGGCCAATTTGAATTCCCTAAGGACTCGGATCAGCTTCTCTTCTTCGAGCTTGTTGAGTAAATTGGAGATAATCACAGGTAATGTTTCTCCTTCGCCTAAATAGGCGTATTTCAAGTGCTCCGGCAACTTCTTGAGCTCCAATTCAGGTGCCTGCACGATGGAAGGAAGCAATTTAGTGTTAGAAACCGGTAAATCCAATTTAAACACATTCCTAAACACCGGTTTTAGACTCTCTAGTTCATGCACGATATCACACAATTCCTCAGGCAAAACCATGGTTTTTGACCAATTAACCAAATTTTCAGCATGAAAATCATTGTAAAGTGCATAACTCAAAGCTTCTAAATTATCCAATTCGAAAACCTCTTCAGTCAAATCATCAATCACATCAATACAAAACACACTAGACAATTCATCAGGACGTTTCATAGCATCATAGACATTAAATTTAACAATGTCACCGTCAAATTCAAGAGTTAACAATCCATTATGAACGTCTATTTTAGCTCTAGCAGTGCTCAAAAATGGGCGACCAAGCAAAATATCAGAAGATTTAGAAGATTTATCATCTTCCATGTCTAGAACGAAGAAATCAGCAGGAAAAGCCAATTCGTTGACTTGTACGAGTACATCCTCCAATATTCCTTCCGGGTACACTACGGATCGATCAGCAAGCTGGATTATAACACCTGTACCTTTCAAAGGACCAAGATTAAGCGCAGTATAGACGGATAGAGGCATAACATTTATTGACGCACCCAAATCACACATAGCTTTCTTAATACCAAGGTTACCTATTTTACATGGAATTGAAAACATACCTTGGTCTCTGCATTTTGGTGGTAATTTCTTTTGTAAAACCGCGGAGGCATTTTCTCCAACACTTACCCTTTCATTACCTTTGAGTTTCCGTTTGTTCGTGCAGAGCTCTTTAAGAAACTTCGCGTAACGTGGGATTTGTTGAATAGCATCCAACAGAGGAATATTGACTTCAACCTTTCGGAATGTATCAAGAATGCTTTGTTCCTCTTTCTGTTTCTTCGTCTGAGCCAAGCGCTGTGGAAACGGAGGTGGGATCACCAGTGGCTTAGGTTCCTTGACAATTTCTGACTCTCTGTCTCGACTGGAGCCTACGGCGTGGTCACGCTTAGCGGTCACGTCGGCTTTCTGTTCAGATTCTGCCTCATTCTGACTTGCTTTGGATTTGTCAACCGGTGGAGGTAGTTCCTTACCGCTCCTGAGCGTAATCGCACTCACATTCTTCCTGGGATCTTCCGTTTGCGAGGGCAATTTCCCTTGATTCTCAATTCTGCTCAAAACCGTAGCAATCTGTCCCAACTGAGTTTCTAAATTCTTGACTTGATTTTCCAAGTTATTGAATCGGATATCTTGTGGGTTGAGGGTTTGAGTGGGTTGTTGGTTTTGTTGGGATTGTGGAGGTCTAGGCACAAAATTCTGGAAATTGGGTGGTTTCGGTTTCTGGGAATAGCTGAGGCTAGGGTGGTTTTTCCATCCTGGGTTATATGTGTTAGAGTAAGGGTTGTTATTTTGTGGATGGAATCCTGCAGCGTTCGCGTCCTCGAGTGTGCCCTCTTGTAGGGACGGGCATGCATCGGTCGGGTGAGAGGAGCTAGCACATAATTGGCAAACTGTTGCCGCTTGTGGTGTTCCTGCATTCATGTTAGAAACCAAAACAGATAACATATTCTTGATTTCATCAAATTGGGAAGAGCTCACCTCTTTTACCTGTCTCGTCATGTCGGACTTAGCATAGTATTTTTGTGAAACTCTTGAGATTCTGCTAATCATGTCCGTCAATTCTGCAGGTGTTTTGATCATAATGGAACCTCCACTTGAAGCATCCAACTGCCTTTTGTCGGCAGGCATTAGACCCCTATAAAAGTTGTGGACAATTGAATTCTCCGGCAGGTTGTGATGTGGGCACATTGCAAGTAAGTTTCGGTATCGTTCCCAATACTCATGTAGGCTCTCATGCTCCTTTTGCTTGATGGTGATTATTTCCTGAAGGAGATCCAAGTATCGCTCAGCTGGGAAAAACCTGTCCAAAAACTTATCGTGCATCTGCTGCCAAGTAGTGATGGTTGCCGATGGTAGAGAGTACAACCATTTTTCTGCTGCATCTTGCAAAGAGAATGGAAAAGCACGGAGCTTGATTTGATCTTCGGTGACTCCGTGGGGCTTGGTAGAGCAGCAAACCGTGTGGAACTTACTAAGGTGTTGGTGAGGGTTCTCGTTTTCCAAACCTCGAAAAATGGGAAGTAGGTGAATTGTGCCCGTCTTCAGCTCGAAACCAGCAGCAACCTCTGGAAAAGTGATACATAGGGGCTGCTGTGTGGTAGTGGGACGCACCAGATCTTCCATGGTCCTCCGTTCTTCTGCTGGTAGTGCCATAGTTAGGGCGTGGTCACGCTCAACGGTCAAGTCGTATTTCTGATCACTTGAACTGCCCGTATCAGTTCCCTTTTCTACTTCCTTGACCAAATCTGATGTCTCACCTTGTTTCTTGCGTGATTGGGTTTCTTTCCTCTTTTTCTTAGCAGTTTTCTCGATTTCTGGATCGTAAAGAGGGGTGTCTTTTCCGCGAATGCTCCTGTTCATAAAAAGAAATAAAATCGATTAAAACACAGTCCCCGGCAACGGCGCCAAAATTTGACAGGTGTCGAATCCGTCAAAAATAAATATAAAATCCTATTCGACGACTAAACACAGAGTATAGCGTAAACAGGGTCGATCCACAGAGACTGGTTGACTTATTTCTAATAATTCCAAGTTATCCACGGAAAGAAACAATTAAAAAGGGGGGTTTTTTTGAATTATTAAGACTAAGGTAAACAATTAAAATAAATTAACAAGAATTAAAACTAATTAAAACTATCAAGCAAATCACGTAGGATTAAATCAATCAAGGGGAGAATTACCTAGCCAGGGATATTCGATTCGAGTTATTATATTGATCATTGACTCAAGGATTAATTCAAATTATTTAGACAGATTGGCTATAGTTGATAGAGACACTCGACTCAACCTTGTTTTTACTTAATTAGTCGGATAACCTAGAGACACTCGACAGTTATCTTCCCTAACAAATTCACAACCCCTAGAGACACTCGACAGGATTTAATGAATTCGCAGCATTAAGAATCATAAAAATACCAACCCTAATTAACCAAGTCGTGACACACGCAAGATTTAAATTAGATTATCTTATCCCTTAGTGAACGAGGAATGTTATCGCTAAGACCCTGTCACTAATTTACCACCAATTATCAATCAACTTTACTACACTTCAAGCATCAAGATTGGCAATATGCAACTAAATCTATCTAGATGATCGGGCCCTATCACTAAATAAATCAATCACAATAAACGCGAAACACGGAGATAAGATAAATGCCTAAATAAACATGAATTGATTAAAACGTTTAGGTCTCACAATAATTAAAAACGAATCTTAATCCCTAGCTAGATAATTAAAAGTTTAGCTACTAAAATCCATGAAAACAATAATCAAGGAATTCTTTAACATAAAATAAACTAAAAAGCGAGAAGAAGGATTAAACTAAGATGAAGGACGATGATGAAATCTGCTCCTGGACGTGCGTATCCGGAACCTCGAACTGCTGCTCAAAGTTGCTGCCTCAACACGACCAAAGTGTAACGTGATTCCTTCCCCCCTTCACCAAGTGCTGCTGACCAAATATATATCATGTCTTTCACGCCACGTTCCAGGATTCCCCATGCTAATAGGATTCCTAAATCCAATTAAAATTGGACTTAATCTCTTGCTTCCCAAGAATTAATTCACTCTGGGCCATCTTCCAAGTAATTTTCAAGGTAATGTTTAGCCCACTAAGCAACGGCCTCACTAACAAATTCAAGAATTTGTTTTCTCCACATTACAAACAAAACACGGCCGGCCCACTAAGCAAATATAAGAAGTCAACCAATTATGCAAACCCCAAAGATCACAGCAGCCCACTAAGCAAATATAATTCATGTTCACAAATTAATTCCCCAAAGTTGCATGCATGCAGACCTTCCAAGTTCCCATTTCGCCAAAACAACACACGCTGCAAGTTAGCAACACAGCAAGCCCAGCCATTGTTTGTCCCTTTCGGAAAATCTCACCATAAAATGATCTAATTCGCATCAATTTCGCGTTCGAACCCCGAATCTATAACAAGAATAACAAAGCATCAATTCTTTATAAATAATATCATTTCAAAGCATAATTCGGGGCATAATTTAATCATAAAAAATGATTAATTAACAACTTATCAACATGCACGATAATTGAATTGCATGATCACTTATGGTCTAATAATCAAGCAAGCATGTTCATGTACATTTGGAGTTCGGTTGGAGACCGCCCTTACTCGCCGGGGCCATGTATTGATCGCATGAAAATGAACAAGTATTTAATATTGATAGTTGTATTCTCAGGTGAAGAACATCCTCTTCTTGAACTTGTATCTTTACCCTTTTATAAACCTTTACCCGAGAATATAGCTTGCATGTTATCTGCGCTAATATCTATGTAAACCCCCTCACTCGGTCTTCACAGACTGACGCCTCCACCTTTCAGGTTGTTGTGGGTGCACGCTAGGTGGGAGTTGAGTCGAGTCGAGTCGAGTCCAGTTCCTGTAGTTGAGTCAACCATGGTTCGTGTATTTGATTATTTGTTATTACTTATGAAATTGTAGTTAATACTATTGTTTATACTTGGAGATGATAATGTATTGATATGGAAAGTTAGAACATGTTTTAGTTGGTAAACATGAAATGTCATGATTTGTTAAATGGACATATTTGATAGAAACTAGTTTATGCTTCCGCTTTATTTTGTTGCATGTATAAGTAATCCCGCCTAGCTTGTCGTGTATTGCATTGTCACCCGTTCGCTATAGGTTGGTTCATGTACGGATTGGCCATTTCGTATGTGGATTAACCTATAGTGCGGGGGTGTGGTACCTCCACGTGTTAAGGGGTGCTACACCGCAGCTCCCGTATGCCCAGAACCCTTATGGGCAGCCTCAGA
Source organism: Lantana camara (assembly GCA_037501455.1). NCBI lineage: Eukaryota > Viridiplantae > Streptophyta > Magnoliopsida > Lamiales > Verbenaceae > Lantana > Lantana camara. The sequence goes on along the minus strand of CM074855.1, from coordinate 17,152,424 downwards.
CCATCTACATCGCTCCTGCCCCCGGAGTTCAACATCCAGTCCACCTGGGTGTGCCCTTAGAGGAGGGCTTTAACGACAACGAGAACCCCCCTCGCCGCCGGGGAGCAGAAGAGGAGCGTCCCTCGCAAATCTTGCGAAATGTGGGGGAGAATGATAGGGGCGCGCGACACGTCGCGGGAACGGCTAGCGAAATGAACAGGGATGCTCTCGTTCCTAGAAATGTTCCCGTCTTTGATCGCCTGGGGGCTAGGGTCCATCCCGACGCCTATTACAGAGCCAACTGGGGTCATTGGGTTGGCCAAGGCGACCTCCGAAATCAGCTCCCCTGGAGACAGCGACAAAAACAACAACAACAACAGCAGCAGCATCAGCAGTGTTATCTTCCCGACCCAGCACAAGGGTCGGAATATTTTGACCCACAGGTGGAAGTGTCATCGCACTCCCCTCACGGGCCAGCCCACGAGGCTCATCACGGTCACCCCCCTCAGAGTCAGGGGAGGGTGTACCGCAGCGAAAGGGAAGCGAGGTCCCCCTTTTGTGACGAGATCATAGACGCAAAGGTGGTGGATAGAGTCCCCACCAACTTGCCGGTCTATCACGGGAACACTGACCCCGTGAAGCATTGCTCTAAGTTTGAGACGCAGGTCAGCCTCCACGGTCACTCCAAGCTCATATGGGCCAAGATCTTTGAAACCACGCTCGAGGGTCCAGCCCAAGACTGGTTTGACCGGTTGGCTCCCCACAGCATCCGTGACTACGCCCATTTGGCCGGAAAGTTCAAGACCCACTTTTCTTTCATGACGGGAGTCAAGCTCCCGTCTACTTATCTGTATAGTATCGTGCAGGAGGAGGGTGAGACCTTGAGGAGTTTCTTCTCCCGCTTCAACGAGGCGTTCGTCAAAGTGGAGCACTTGGACATTGGTATTTTAACTCAGACCCTTCACAAAGCCATCCGTCACACGGAGTGTGCCGACGAGATTATCCTCCAGTCTCCCTAAAATATGGAGGAGATAATGGCCATCGCCCGTCGCTTTATACGCCTGGAGGAAGTCAAGTCCACCACTCGCGCATTGGGGCGTAGGGGCGACCGACGAACGAGCGACCCAGCGCCTAACCGATTCCCCAGATCCGACCCACCCCGGTCGGAACCTCCCAGGCTCTCCAATAGGATGGAGCAGAGGCTCAAACGGGAGATGCCCTCTGCAAGCGGAGCCAAAAAGGCCTACACCCCATTGGTCTGCCCCATTGAAGAAATCTATGAGGTCATGGATAGGGGGTTGCTCAAGAAGCCCAAGCAGCTGAAGGAAACCAAAAAGGCCAAGGAGTCGGGAAAACGCTGTGCTTACCACATGCAGCCCGGTCATTGGACCTCTGAATGCATTGCCCTCAGGGAAGAGGTGGAAAGGCTAATCCAGGGAGGGCATCTGATGGAGTTCGTCAAAAAGTTGGACGAACGGGCTTGCCAGGCGTTTGACCCAAGAGATTCCCTCCCTCCAAGAAGGGGACGCAAGCCGCCGCTTGAGAAGTCCGGGGAAGAAAACCCACACAACTTGCCCACCAACGAAATATTCATGATAGCCGGGGGGCCGGCAGGGGGAGATTCTAAAACTGCTCGCAAGCGGTCGAGGCGATAGGTGGGAAGAGAGCTCTACGCCCGAGAGAGGTAATGCAAGTGGAAGTCGGACAAGAGTGGCGCGAGCAAGAGATCTCCTTTAGTGATAGGGACTTTGTACCTGTGATGCCACGGGATGGCGGAATGCCGAGTTGTCCGATGGTAGTCACTCTGGACGTTGCTAACTGTACTGTACACAAGACCCTTGTTGATAGTGGAAGCTCCGCAAACATCATATTTTATTCTACCTTGCAAAAGATGAACATTCATAACTCGCTCGAATACGAGCCTATTAGGACACCCTTGACAGGTTTCGGTGGGTCGGAGGTTTACTCCAAGGGGCGAGTCAAGCTCATTACCTCTATGGGAAAATTGCCCAAAAGAGCCACGCAGCTGCTGGAATACCTGGTAGTGGAAGGACCTTCTGCTTATAATGTCATCATAGGGCGCCCCGCCCTCATAAGCTTCAGAGTTGTAATCTCCACCTACCACCAAACAATCAAGTTGCCAACTCCGCATGGGATAGGCGAACTCCGGTGCAACATACCAGAATCCTGGGAATGTTACTCCATCTCCATGGAAAAGGTAAAGCTTCCCAACAAAACTATTGTACCGCTCGTCAATGTGGATGACTTCTTGGATACGGAACTGACCGACCCTGACGACCCAACTGAGGAAATGTGCTCCAAACAAATGACGTCAACCATCGCCAGGAAGAAAAGAAAAATTGATGATGGGAAAATAGAAGCCGCAGGGGCGATCGTCCCAGTCCAACTGGTTCCAGGTGATGATGCGAAGATCACCAATGTGGGGGCTAACCTCAAAGGTAAACAAAAATGTATGCTCATTCAATTATTGCAAGATAATGCAGATGTGTTCGCTTAGAAATCCTCCGATTTGGTCGGCGTCGACCCAAAGGTCATAGAACATCACTTGAATGTCGATCCAAGTTTTCAACCCATCAAGCAGCGACTGAGGAAGCAAAGTGACGAACGTAATGAAATCATAGAGCAATAGGTTAACAAGCTCTTGGACGCAGGCTATATGTAACACCCCGACTCACAGTCGGTACAGGTAAATTATGTGATTTATCAATATTTGCGTTTTGGATTAATTGTTTACGACTTATATGAATTTATTTGAATGAATGTTGCATGTAATTTATTCGTTTTAATTGAGTTGGCCATATTTGAACCCGTATTTGTTAAACCGAACCAACTTGAACCGGAAACCTTGAACCGAACCCGTGAACCGAACCGGTCCAGCCCTTAAAGGCTGAACCATTCTTCTTTCTCCTTTCTTACGTGAAACAACAGCAACTCCAAGCCAAGAGAGAGAGCCAAACCCTCAAGTTGATCATCCAACTTCCCAAGCCAAGTTCTCTCTCGTTTCTTCGTCTTTTCTCGAACTTAGGTAGGTTTCGGATTCCCCTCGTCATGCTCGTCATTTATATGGTTTAATTTCCGAGTTTGGAGTGAGTTTTGCATGCTTTTGCTTCCCTACGTGAATAGTAAGGGTTTCATGAAAAATGAGATTTCTTGCTCTTTGCTTGTTGTAATTGATCCCTAGCTTCATATATGAGTTATATAGGTTGTATGTGTTGCATTTATTGCATTTAATCCATGGTTGGTGAAGTATTTATGAGTGATCATGAATTTTGCTTGAATATTGCAATCCTTTGATCATGCATTTTAATTCCGTATTCTTGCGTTATTTGAGTGTTTATATGTCAAGCATGATTTATATGTATTGTGTGTGCATTTTGAGAAATTGTGGCAAAGTTTAGGATTGGGTTTTGGCCATTTTGGCACCAAAATGAGCTCCCCTGTTTTCTGTAAAAATTTCTGTTCCAGCTTCGAACCAGGCCGGAACGGCCGTTCCCGCCCAGTTTTGAACTGGGAACGACCGTTCCCAGGCCAAATCACTGTTCGCCGAGAGTGGGAACGACCGTTCCCAGTTGTACTGGGAACGGGAACGGCCGTTCCCATGTCCGGAACCCCTCCTACTGGGTCAAATCCGCGATCGTGGATTTTTCCTTTTGGAAAAATCCGCGAGGGTGGATTTGAGGCAGTAGCTTGGGAAAAATCCATGGGGGTGGATTTTCCCCTTTTGAAAAATCCATGGGGGTGGATTTTGCCACTTTTTCTCTTTGCCTTGTTTATGCATTTGTATGATTTTAAATGCTTTTCTTTTGCATTTTAATTGTTATAATTGATTGTTTTGCATATTGGATGGTATATAAATATGTTATGTATATGAATTGTGAATTATATGACTTAATTGCGATATTTTATTTTTGAACATGAATCATGCATTTTGCCGAGCGTCTTCTTTGGTTCATATAGAGTCTAAGTCTTGGGCTTTCGTGTTTTCTTTTCAGAGGAGGTTCCAGTGGACGAGCCCGAGGCGTAGGTTGTTCACGTCTGCTCATATTTTTGTCAAGCACAAGGTGAGGTTTAGGAATTTTATTAGCTAAACGACCTAAAGCCTTATGTGATGTTTTCAAGCCGTGCATGTGACTATATATTATATATATAGATATGTACGTGTTGATTAGAATATGTTTATGATCTTGTGAACAACTTTGTTTTGGGAAAAGATATTAAATAAGCTTATGTAAGCTATGTTTTGGAAAAGGCTTTACAATTCTGTTAGCGAGATTGCCATGAAAGATTTGGCATTTGATATGATATGATTTGTATGTGTGGATCCAAGGAGCTACGGGTAAGGAACCCTCGGGACGGTTCGGGCCGTCGAGGTTCGGCCTGTGCGTAGTCTCCATCCGATATATCATACGCGACCCCTGGGAGTTTGGGAAGGTGTGATATTTCGATGCCTTCGGTGTAAAAACCGGGGAGGGCACGATGTGGGTTCGCTACCCCTCGTGAGTCTGTATATGTATGGATGGTTAGGGCCGCCGGTGGCTCTTCCATCATTGGTGTAGAGGAGAGTGTATGATTTCTGTTTTGTTTGTTCTGAGGAGTAAAGGTTGGAAGCTCGTTCTCGCCGAGCATTATGTTTTGTTATGTATGTTTGAGAAGTATGAATCGGGATAGTGTTTATGAAAGGTTTAAAGTATATGTATTTGTTTTGGAAAGTTTTAGTTTGTAAAACCTATTCCGGTTCATCATTTCGCCCTTTGCTTTGTGCTCTGCTCTATATATATGTAGGGTGTGGGTGTGCGTTAGCCCCCTCACTCAGTCAGTTGACTGACTCCTCGTTTACTCTTTTAGTTGCAGGTTTTGGGAGCGTGAGCTAGGCGGAGAAGTGTGTCGTATGTTACACTTGTCGGTCTAGGTCTCGTTAGGTGCATTTACTTACCTGCACTTTATCATTTTGTATTTGTACAGCTATGATTTGTATATACTTGCACTATTTTGTTCTAGCCGGGATGGCTTCTGTACAGAACGTGTTGGTATTTATATGTAAATAATAATATATGGATAGGTGTGGGTTGGTACCTATATATATATGTGATGATTTTGCTCGTGGCTTTTATTTATTCGCTTCCGCGCACTCTGTTTCCGTTTGGTCTAGCTCCGCCTAGCCTAGAGTGTGTGTTTGGTCTCCCGTTCGCTATGATTCGGATTCGGGTGCGGACATTCCATTTCGTATTCGGGTTCGGATTATGGTGCGGGGGATGTGGCCCTACGTGTGGGTGCTACACTATATTACCCCGGCCAAGTATGTGGATTGGCTCTGCAACGTTGTGTTGGTCACTAAGACCGGGGGGAAATGGCGGATGTGCAATGACTTCACTGACTTGAACAAGGCGTGGCCCAAAGATCCCTATCCACTTCCGCGGATCGACCAGCTGGTCGATTCCACCGCCGGTTGTGAGCTCTTGAGCATGATGGATGCTTTCCAAGGCTACTATCAAATTTTCATGGCTCAGGAAGACAAGAAGAAAACCGTTTTCATTGTAGTCAAAGGGATCTATTGCTTTGAGGTCATGCCCTTTGGATTGAATAACGCTGACGCCACATACCAGAGGCTTGTTAACACGGTATTCAAGGATGAGATTGGTAAAACGATGAAAGTTTATGTCGACGACATGATCATAAAAAACGAGAGGGCTGAGATACATCTGACAGACCTAAGCCGGACTTTCGACCTGCTGCGCAAGTACAGAATGAAACTGAATCCGAAAAAGTGCTCCTTCGGTGTGGAATGAGGGAAATTTCTGGGCTACATCGTCAGCCAGCGCGGGATCGATGCCAACCCAGACAAAATCCTGGCTATGAAAAGCATCAATAGGCCTCACACCATCAGGGATGTCCAACGCCTCGTCGGTCGGATCATTTCTTTAAACAGGTTCATCTCTCGCTCCTCTGAGAAGAATCTTCCACTCTTTAAGATTTTGCGCAATATTAAAAAGTTTGAATGGACTGACGAGTGTGATGAGGCCTTTGAAAGGCTTAAAGAATATCTTGCTTCCCCCCCCCCCCTGTTTGCCAAACCTATTGCAGGGGAAACCATGTACCTCTATCTGGCGGTCACAGAGGAGGCTGTGAGCTCCGTACTAGTGGCTTTGCGCGAAAAGAAACACATGCCGGTGTACTATGTGAGCAAAATACTGCACGGTGCGAAAGTACGCTATTTGGAGATCGAGAAGTTTGCATTGGCCTTGGTGCACGCTTCCAGGAAGTTAAGGCCCTATTTCCAATCTCACTCCATAGTTGTCCTTACGGATCAAGGCTTGTGCCAAGTCTTGGAAAAGTCGGAAGCATCCGGGAGAATTGTAAAATGGGCTATTGAACTAAGCCAGTTTGATATCAGCTACCATCCTCAAGCCGCGTATCAAGCCCAGATTCTTGCAGATTTCATCATCGAAAAGAAGGACCCAAGCAGGCAGACTCCGCGCTCGGTGCTGTGGACCATGTCGGTCGACGGCTCCTCAACCTCTCAAGGAGGGGGCGTGGGGATATCCCTTGTGAGTACGGGAAGCCAGACGCTTGATTTCGCCATCTCCCTAGATTTCCCAGCCACCAACAACGAAGCAGAATACGAGGCGCTCATCGCTGGCCTCAAAATCGCAAGGGAACACGGGATCGAAAGAATCTCCGTAACAACAGACTCGCAGCTGGTGGCGAGCCAGGTTCAGGGTTCCTATGAAACACGTAAAGAGACAATGATCAAATATCTTGCCAAGGTCAAATCCCTGGCATCCAAATTTAAATAATTCACGCTGCAGCAAGTTCCTAGAGAAGAAAACACGCGGGCGGATGCTTTGTCAAAATTCCCGAACGGAACGAGGGGCTCCAAGGATCAGAATATCACCTACTTGTCAAGCAAGGGAAGGGTGATAGATAGCGAGGCAGAGCTGATTTGCTCCATCGACCCAGCTGAGCCATGCTGGGTCGACGAATTTATACTTTACCTCAGAGATGGAGTACTGCCCTCCGACCGAAACGCCGCAAGACGCCTCAAATACAAAGTTGCAGGTTACTCCTTGGATTCGGAAGGGAGATTATACAAGAGGGCGTACATGGGGCCAACGAAACGGTGCCTCCGTCCTTCCCAAGCCCTAGAAGTATTGGAGGAAATCCACAATGGTCAATGTGGAAATCACGCGGGCAGTCGATCCTTAGCCAGGAAAGTTTCTAGAAGTGGGTTTTACTGGCCTGCGCTGAACGAGGATGCTAAGGAATACGCCCGCAGATGTGTCAATTGCCAAAAACATGCCAACATTCCGCACCAGCACCTCACGGAGATGGTCCCTGTGGACATCTGCTGGCCTTTCGATCAATGGGGTATCGATATTGTGGGACCCCTACCGCTCGTGACAGGCCAACGCCAGTACCTATTGGTCGCAGTGGAGTACTTCTCTAAATGGGTCGAAGCCCAGCCGGCTACGAAAATTATGGATAAAGTTATCCAGAATTTCCTATGGCGCAACATCATTTGCAGATTCAGGGTCCTGATTTGCGATAACGGGACTCAATTTCAAAGCGCCAACACTCGATCCTATTGCTCCGACATGGGGATTAGTCAACGTTTCGCATCAGTTGGCCACCCCCAAGCAAATGGCCAGGTCGAAGTGATCAATCGTATCATCATCCAGAACCTCCAAACCAGGCTGGAGGCTAAGAAAGGGACCTGGGTCGACGAACTTGATGGGGTCTTATGGGCCTACCGCACCACTCCCAGAACCGCAACAGGGCTAACCCCCTTCTCGATGGTTTACGGATCTGAAGCCATGATCCCCGCAGAACTTCTACACCAAACAGCGAGGGTATCCAACTACCAACTCGCCAGGAACACAGAAGACCAAGCGCATGAGCTCGACACCATTGAAGAAATCCGACAGAAGGGATTCCAGCGCATGCAACAATATCGAGCCACAGTTGCCCGGAGCTATAACAAAGGCGTCAAACCTCGCGCCTTTCAAATCGGCGACTTAGTCCTTAAAAAGGTGGAGGTGACCAAACATGTGGGCAAGCTACAGCCCAATTGGGAAGGTCCGTATCGCATCGCCGAAATAGGCCGCAACAAGGCCTATCACGTAGAAGACATGGACGGAAACGCCATCCCCAGGTCATTGAATGCTCACAACCTCAAAAAATTTTACGTTTAAAATCACTTTTGGTTGTAAGTGTTGTTCTGTACTCGTTTTGACCTACCCACAATAATGAAAGTGTTATCAGTCAATCTGAGTGGCTCTTTTACTTTCAGTCAATCTGAATGCTCCATTATTATTAGTCAATCCGTACTCTAAATCATACCAGTCAGTCTGGGCATATTTATTCAAGTGACAAACGTTTATTTTGAATACATTGAGTTCATTTTGGGGCAAGCGCATTCGATATTCTATCAATGCCTTAGGGGGAAGTGTTGGGGCCCCCAACAAAGTAGGAAAATCAGTAAAATAGAGAAATTGTACGAATCAACAGTTCGTTCCGACCCAGGAACGACTGCGCGTATCGAGCCAGCACTTGCAAAAATTTCTTGAATCAGGCAAGGTTAAAATTTTCAAGTTATCGTCTCGATGGATTGAGCCAAACGATTAATCAAAAATACCAAAAGGCAATTAAACAAAATGAAAGGTGAGGCTGAATCTCCATTAATTCTCATTCATGAAAAGGGGGTCAGACCCAGGAGATTTACAGTTAAAAGAAATTTATTTACATCTTTCTTGCAAAATCAAACGTTGGAGCTGGGAGGACCTACAGCTTCAGGGGTTGGTTCATTTTCCAGAACTGGAAGGTGAGGCATTTCAACGAGGGGAGTTTCTGCAGAGGCTGGAGGAAGAGTCGCCAACGGAGGGATTGCCAAGGCAGGGCCGCTTGGGTTTGCGTTTAATAGATCATCTTCTTTCGACCCACTGCTAGAAGGAACGTAGGCGGCCAACAAGGTTTCTTTGGCCTTCTCCAGGTCTACAGGCCTCGGCAGCTCCACTTCCGCCGCTAGGTGCTTGTCAAGTTGGGATTCCGCCCACTCCACAGCCCAGCCATAGGACACTTGGCTCCAATCCGGTTCCTCATCATCCCCCTCGCCGTCCACCTCCGCCTGATTTGTCCCCTCTTCAAAAGCGACGCGGGCCATGAACTCCTCTGGCAATGTCTTGGGAATGTACCCGTTGGCAGCATTAAGTTTCCGTGGGTCGTTTAGAAGATCAAACGGGATCGGGTGATGGAGGTGAATTTGGGACAAGGTCCTTATAAACCCTGTTTCTATGTCGGACACTCCCAAAGTGCCGGAGACGGTGTTGAACACCTTGGATCGAAGAAACTCCGCCACCGCGCTATCTTTTATCTGCGGTACCAGTTTCTCAACGGTCCAGAAGGTCGTCTTGGTCCCGTTTCTCTGCCCCTCCACGAAACCATCCTTCCACCCATCCTACTTGCCTTTAGCATACGTGACTTCAATTTTCTTCTCCGCCACATCAAGCAAACTCTACCGCTTGGCAACCCCAGTCTGTAATTCCTCATTTTCCGCCTTGAGCTCCGCCAGCTCTTTCTCTAAGACGGACCTTTCCTTGAGGGAATCCTTCACAACCTTGTCCATCTTGTCAAACTTCGTCGTGTATGCCTTCCGGGCATCTTCCAACTCCTTGGACAGCTTCGCCGCCTCATCTTTCCAGCTTTTCTCCTGTAATACCTCAGCCCTCTCTGCCAGTAGCTTACGGCGGGCCTCATTGGCCAACTCCAGTCGCATGGAGGATTGGTACTCCTGCACGATCAACTGAAAAGAAAAACAAGGGGGGGGGGGGGGGGGAAATTAAGAAGGAAATCAAGGAAAGGTCGAACAAAAAGATATAAAGTGAAAACCCCTACCGCATTCAACAAGGCAATTTTGTTATAAGAAAGCGTCGCATTGCTTTCCTTGGCTAGTTCTTGGTGGTCTGCAGCGGTTTGCAGTGAGTAATATGTGGCCCCCAACGCGTCCTGGTCGACCATCCCGATCGCTTTCCCCTCAGCGATTTTCTTGGCCTCCTCGGCCTGTCTCTTCTTCAGAAGGCGATCCAAAGCTCTATCTCGTCCACTCGCCATTATCGACCCTGAACAAGGAAAAGAAAACGGGGTCAACAGAAGAAGTAGAGCAAGAGATGGAAAGAAAAAAGTAGAGATAGGGACGAGAACGTGCTTGGCCTAAGGGGATTGAGGGTGTAGTTACCCATTCTGAAATCAATGTGTCTTTTCGTACCCCGGAGCCAACCCAAGGTTTATCAGTAGGTGCATGTTTGTGAAGATCCCAGTATCCAGAGGGTGCACCTCTCTCAAAGCAGCCAGCAGGGTGTTGGGCCAACGCACCGGACCTCTTTCTAGCCGGACTTGGGCAACATCGTTCCAGGAGGTGTGCTGTAGTCCGTTCCACCCGCCCTTATACTTCAAAAAGATAAATTTCTTCTTCCAATCCACTCCATGGGAAGTTTTCTCTGTGTCGAAGATCTTGTTTCCCGAGCGAGATTGGAGCTTCACGAACCCCCTTCTGTTGGGGGAAGCCGCTGAGTCGACGGAAGCCACGAATAGCTCAGAAAAATGCTCCACGCACTCTACTTGACCCAGGATCTTCATTAGAGTCCTGAAGGCCGTTATCATGGCGTGCCCATTTGGAGGCAGTTGAATAGGGCTGATTTGAAGATGGTTGAACAGTGCGACTTGGAAAGGGGAGAGGGGAAGCCTAAACCCGTATTCAATCGCCTGTAGGGACATGGCGATACATCCCTCCGGCGGTGCTCCCATATGCTCATCAGGGTTGGGGGTATAAAGTTCGTAGTCCGTGTCCAAATCCCTCCACCCGGTCAATCTTTTCAGGGTCGTGGTCCTCTCCGACCCAAATACTTCAGCTCTAAACTCATGATAATACTTTGGGCATTTTTGTTGCCCCTTCTTCTTTTTCCCCTTTGGGGGCCCTGGCTCAGCACCTGAGGCATGGGCATCCCCCTTCGCGGGATTCCTCATCTAAGGACATTTCTTCTATCTCCGCAGCCGCGTCCTCTACGGCGTCCTCATCAACTCTGTTCTCCCCTCCGCCGCCACCCAGTGGCGTGAATTCAGCCTCCATCGAGTGCTCACTCTCGGCCGGTTCCCCCAAAATTGGCCCAGCTGTTTCCTCCGCCACTTCCCTAAAATACATCGTCTGGGTGGGATCTTCCCACCTCAGTTTCCCAGGGTGCTTGACCCCTATACACTCAACAGACACCTCCGGGTCCGAGGGGATGTCCCTGGGACCATAGTCCCTCGTCTGATTACCTTTGGGTTGGCTCCCAGCGAGCACGGTAACGTTCTTCTTGGGGGCCATTTCTAGTGTGTGGGTGAGAAAGGAAGAAAGGAGATATCTGGGTTGAAGGGGCGTACCTTAAGATTATGCTGAGGATGCTCTTCGGAAATGCGGGTTTTTGGTAAGGTATGCTAAGGGCAAGAAACTCTTCAATTTAGGGTTTGCTCCTGCGAGTGGCGTGAAAAAGGGAAAAACCACCCAAGTCCCCAATTTATAGCAGTAGTTACCGCTGGGCAAGACGAATTAGCTCCACGTGTCGGGGGATTAGCCTGCCTGGAGAAGAACGTGGAACGTCACCCAACGACGGCTACAAGTAACCGCTCCCTCAGGATTCGCGCTAACCCCCCAAATTTCAAAAAGTGTAATCATTGCACTGACAAGGGGGAAAACCTAGCGTCTCCCGCCTAGAAGTTTCCAATAGTCATGCGCGCGTGACCTCACCTCTCTTTGGGTCGGGATTGATCCTGGGTCGATGGACACGGGCTTGGCGCCTTGGCTCGGAGTATCTGGCTCGGTTTGGACGCCACGCGACCCCGTATTATTTCGAACAGCGGACATCCCCTCTTTTTCCTCAGTAGTCACGATGCCTTCCTTAAGGTCCGCTGTCACACGCTTAATGCCACCGGACCTAGGGGGGCAGATGGTAAGAGAAAAATCGGGGAGTATGACTGAGCACCAGACGTCACCCCCACGTGGCAGTCTGTGCCACGTCATCCTTCTGAATCCGACCCAAGCATGTGCCTCTTTCGACCCAGTACTTGGAGCAAGTAGCATCAGCGTTAAGCGATGGGAGTTCGACCTAGAGTTCCCTTTCGACCGAGAAAGGTACGACCCAGCGACCGGACGACCCAGACGCTATCGGACAGCCGCAATTAATGCACGTATTACCTTTACAGGCCGCATTAATTGCAGCCGCGTCAAGTACTGTACCTGGGTCTCTGGCAGGGACAGGAAAACAGTGCTTTAGCCGCAAAAGCACTGTTCCGGCCACCCAACGCCCCTTTCCCACCAGACAAGATCCACACCCTCCTGAGGGTGTAGTTGCACGCATTAGGGGCCTCCTTGGCCCTATATAAACCATTCTCCATCACCATGGAAGGTAAGCTTTTCTTTGCGCACAGAACCCCTCACTTGACAGGGGACTTTTCTTACGCATTCTCACTGACTTGAGCGTCGGAGTGCCAAAACGGGACAAAACCCCGTCTTCCCCCGTTTTGGCCTTTGAGCTTACGTTTGTCCCTTTTCCTTTCAGTTCAGGAAACCGTCAGAGTCTCCCCATTTTACAAATATCTTGGGTGATTGGGAGTCCGAATCCGTAGTCCAGCACACAATCCGGATTTTGACACCATCAATACAGTACTGTATCGAATACCCAAGTTATATATATTAATATAAATTTCAATAGTATATACATTAACTTCTAATAGTTATTTGGTTTGGTATTACCAATTGAGCACCCCCGTTTGAGGTGGTCTTTCTCTAAGGATAACAGTGCAGAAACAATGCCCAAAACTGAAATATTTATGAATTTTCGTATGATATAATGTGGCAAGATATACGAGTAATACCTGTCATTAGGATGGATGTGATGATTAATGATACGTGGACAATAGGGTTTCATAGTGACAAATATGTACATTGAAGAACAATAAGTCAGGAAACGTAACCTCCTATATAAATAGATGGACTAAACAGTCGAAAAGTGTTCGATGTAAGGAAAGGGAAATCTGGCATAATCTACTCGGGGAAGTAAGGAAGATCCACATTTAATGCACGACATCGCTTCTCGCTTCACACTTAGGGGCAGGCAATCAAGTCAAATATCATATTTTGTAGATTTTCATTCTATTGCATTTAATAAATCTTAAGTATATGTATAATCACACGCATAAGCCCCCCCACTATAAATATCGAGTTTTTTGCTTGGATACCCCCTGTGTTATGCCTAATTAGTACTCCGAACCCTGTGATTTGAAAATTCTCAAAGAGAACCCTGTGATTATATAAATTAGCACTGAAAACCCTGTGATTGTATTAAAGTTAGCACTCAAAACCCTACAACCACGGCTGCAGGGTTTGAAATTCTAATTGAGTACTAATTTATAACAATCACAGGGTTCGCTTTGAGAATTTTCAAATCACAGGGTTCTGAGTGTTAATTAGGTATATCACAGAGTTTTTGGTACAATAAACTCTATAAATATCCACAATGTTTACTATAATAGGTATACATATTATTCGAGCTCTCTCAACTATTTCCTATCAAGTTTTCAATTTATATTACTAATTTAAGTATTGAATTGTCTACGTACATCGAGAAAATCCAACTTAATTCATTCACTACAAAAAAATGCCAAATTCCGACGGGATTTTCAAAAATCCCGTCGGTTTTCCGTTGGAAAAGCTTATTTTCGACGGAAAACCGACGGGATGGCGCCTGTTGGAAAATACATCGTTGGAATTGGGTCCCGACGGGTCCATTCCGTCGGTTTTCCGACGGGCAAATAATTTTTTCCAACAAAATAATTTCCAACAGAATTCCAACGACCAACTTCCGTCGGTTTTCCGTCGGAATTTTTTTCCAACGGATTTTCAACGGAACAAAAATAATTTAATTTTTAAGTTAACCGACGGAACTCCGACGGAATTTTCCATCTGTATGCCGTCGAAAATTGAATAAAAATAAATAAATTAAAAAAATAATAATAAAAAAACTCGTTTGTGAGACCCGAACCACACTAGAAACGAGCTACACCAACACCTCGGACGAGCCGATGCGCAAGTAGGGATTCGAACTCAGGTCTCCAAGGAAGAATGGTGACTCCTTTACCAACTTGAATAACTTACTTCTTATTAATATTATGTCTTTAAATATATTTATACACTTATTTCAATTAATTATTTAAATACTTTTTGTTATTAATTTGAAATATATGATTATTTTAATTAAATATAATCATATTTATTGAGATATTATATAAAAATTGCTAGCTTATATACTTTTGTGTTTTAATTATAATGTATATACTTAAAATTATATCAAATATTATTGTAGATGAACAAATAAACTTTATATTATTTATTTAATTTACTATTTTGAAAATATCATAAATTTAATTTCAATATTAAATAGTTAAATTAATTAATAATATAATGTTTCTTTTCTCAACAAATCATATGACAATACATGGCGTATTGTATGATATTATCTCTTTCAAAATAAAAATATAAAGAGATAAATATTCATGTGATATTATCTCTTTAAAAAAACAATATTCAAGTGATTTTATTTGATATTATCTCTTTAAAAAAAAAAATACAAGAGATAATTATTAAATAAGTTTGAGTTGAACTCTAACTCTTCAATCCTAAATCTATATAAAGACGTTCTTCCCCAAAGTTATCAAATCAAGGCGTTTGATCCGTTATTAAGACATTATACCGACGAATCGACGTTATATTCAAGCTAAATCTTCGGAGTTACCGACGAGTTCAAAGGCGTTCTTGGCGAAATTCTCCAAAATCTAGCGTTTGATTCGTAAATAAGTCGAAGGACCTGCGGATTAACGTTATTAAAAGCTAAATTTGAAGTTGAAGAAAATCAAACCAATTAATAAAAGTTAAACAAGTTGAAGAAGATCGAAAATTGAAGATCCACTTTGATATCAAAATTTACAAATTATTTGTACTATTTATCCGATGTTTACACAAAATCAATAAACGCAAATTATTAGTGCGAACAATTAGATTAATAATTTACAATTTGTATATTATATGATTTTTAAATATATAATTATTTATATTAACTATAATCGTATTTTTCTAATTAAATATTAATAATTAATAATTTGTATATTATATGATTTTTAAATATATAATTATTTGTATTAACTATAATTGTATTTTTCTAATTAAATTTGATAAAAAAAATTCAAACGGAAAACCAACGGAATTTTTATTTCATTGAAATTCCAACGGAAAACCGACGGGAAAATCCCATTGATATTTTTTTATGAAGCATAAAAAATACCGACAGGAATTTCCCGTTGGTTTTCCGTTCGAATTGTTATTTCATTGAAATTCCAACGGAAAACCGACGGGGATTTTCCCGTTGGTTTTCCGTTGGAATTTTGATTACATTGAAATTCCAACGAAAAACCCACGGGAAAATCCCGTTGGTATTTTTTTTAATGAAGAATAAGAAAAACCGACGGGATTTTACCGTCGATTTTTCGTTGGAATTTTTGGCGCAATTTTTTTTAGAATTGCGCCAAAATTTCTGACGGAAAACCGACGGACTTGGAATTTTTGGCACAATTTTGTTAAAATTCCGCCAATTTTTCCGACGGAATTCCGACGACTTTTCCGTTGGAAGACAATTTTGCTTGGCCATGGAAATTCCATTGGAATTCCGTCGGTTTTCCGTCGGAAATTCCAACGGAAAACCGACAGAATTTTCCGTCGGTTTTTTCCCGTCGGTTTTCGGCTGTTTTCTTGTAGTATTCATATCATAATTGCATATATATATATCAAATAAATCTTTAAACGGCTATACAATCAACATCTCGACACGTGAGTGTATCAGATTTCGACACGATCACTACACGAATCGAAGATATTTATTTAATTTATATACCATATCCAAATATCAAGAACATGAAACATATATATATATATATATATATATATATATATATATATATATTGCGTCTATATATAACTGTTTTTGTTTTTATTTTGATAAGACACCTATACATACCTTTATCCAAAGCCTCTCATAATTAGCAAAAATAAGTAAATTAAAGAAGAATAAAGTTATATTTCTTTTTGGAGAATATAAAAGCCATTATGTAGAATATATAAGACCACTAGACGAAAGCATTTAGATTCCTAAATCCTAAAAACTATTTAGGCATATTTCTACCTAATAATATCCTCAACAGGAAAAGGATAAATAATTATTTTGGCTGCAATCAGCAGCCTTTCAACAGCAAAAAGAGGATATAGATACCCTAATTTATTCTATTAAATGCAAATTATTATTATTTTTATCGTAATTATTGGTATTTTTATTTATTTATCTGTTTGTAATGGGAGCAGTAGCACGTACAATGGAAGACTATAGGAAAAGCAAAGATGATAAGAAAGAATAATTGTTTTAGAATAAAAAGGATAAATATTTTTATATATAAATATATACTTTAGGAATAACTTAGGCATTAATTAACACTATGTTGAGGTAATTAATTAAAATAAAAGAGGATATAACAAAATTAATTATCATATATTATACTGTTAACTCGTATGATGCATAAATTTTTTTTTTTAAATATTATTTTACTGTATCGTACCGCATCGAATACCATGTTCGACACTCTTCACATAAAACTTAAAAAAAAAAATTGTATCACTATATCCATATCATGTCATGTCTATATTATCGTATCCCTATCTATATATACATTATAGGTTAACTCTATTCAAAATAGTGATTTATATTATTATGTCATAAGATAATATTTATCCCAGTGTAGTTTATAATGACGTCATATTATAAGGGAAAAAGGTTTATTTTTTATACTGATTGTTTAAAAATTCACAAATGATATAATTCTATTTTGTAAAAGTAATTCCAAACACAATTATTTGAGGCATGATGTTCTTTTGGAGCATATGCGAAATTTCCTGCTTTTTAAATATATCAATATCACTACATGAAAATGAAATCTTCTCCTTCCATTACCATAATATCAGTACAAATGTGTCCACTGGTAGGAACATTTTGTCGTATTATGTTCATGTCAGACATCATATTGAATAATATATTGGACATCTTTCACATCTATCTGAATAATGATACCTACAAATCATGAAATTTAATATAATTATAGAAACTTTTCGTAAAATTTGAGAAATTATAGAAACATATGATGTTAAGGATTTAGATCACCTCTGGATCGTCCAATAATTTTGATGATTTCATGCGTAACGTTTTAGAATTATCTTTTTTCTTTTTTGTATGTAATACTTACTACTTACTCGTTATTTGACTTTAAAATTATGACTATCAATAGTGTTTTTTTTTTTTTTAAATCAACGCACATTCAAGCGGGATTCGAACTCGGGACCTTGCCCTTGAGAATGAATTCATTTACCACTTGAACCAACCCTATTGGTATTATGACTATCAATAGTTGATGCCTCTTACGGTGGCAGAGACAGAAGTATTGTGAGGGCGCAAAAACACCGGCAGCTAGCAGTGGCAGCTAGCCACCGCGTCAACAACGAACACCGATAGTCGGTAGGTTTCCGCAAACGAGCGATGGATACAAATCGAACCACCGGTTTTAACTTATTCTTAACAAGTTGATCCCATTAAACTGGAGTCTTTCTTTTTGTTTCTATTCCTTCACAAGATGGAATGTATGGTGGGATCCATGGACAAGGCCTGGTCGTTGTTATGTGGAAATAGAACCATAGAAGTCAACTAAAAAAAACCCTCCATTATTGAGAACGAATTATTTGTATGGGAAATTCAAATTTCTGTTGTAAATAATTATGGAGGAAACATTCTAATTTGGACCCTAATGGTATTATTATAATATTACCTTTTGGAGAACTATTACAAAGTTTTATAACTTCCCGTGACAGACCTAAAAACATAGTATTTTCAAGTATTATTTTAGTACAAATCTGATTCCGTTCAACTAATAAAACAAAAATAAGAGTTTAATATATTGGGGGTAGGGGTGTACGCGATCGGGCACGAGCAGTTTTGTAAGTAAAATGTCACTCGACCCGAAGTATGCGAGTTTGTAAAAATATAAACTGTAAATGTACGTATATTATTTTTTCAAATCGGACCGTTATGATTGGACAGGTGTGGTTATATAGCGGGCGGATGCCGGTTTAATGGATTTTATTATTTATATATATTTTCTTAATAAATTTTTTTTATATTCATAATTTTAAATCAATAATTAAAAAGATATAAAGAATTTGTTCTAGTTTAATAATTTATTACAACACTAATGCATAATGATTTAAAGTAGATGATATATATATATATATAATAAAATTATATAAATATAAATCATGTAGTATAATTTTATAATTTATTAAGAAAATTGTATACTATTAGTTTTCTTAATAAATTATAAAATTATACTACATGATTTATATTTATATAATTATATTATATATATATATATGTGTGTGTATGTATGTATGTATAATTTATATAATATACATATCGTGTATCATGTATTTATTGATGGGTCCGGAAATGGGTGAATCCGAATCCGATCACTTTACAATTTATATTTGTGGAGGAAACCACCGGAGCTTCGCCGGAAAAGAGGAAGTGAGTTCAACCTGTTGGGACAAGCACAAGAAAGTCAGAAGGCCAAGCTGGGGGAACTGGGGGTGATACCCAGTTTGGCTCTCCGACGCTCAAGTCAGTTTAGTGTATGAAGAAAATGTAAGTTCAGTCACAGTTGCAGTGATGAAGAAAGCTTAAAGAATGCTTACAGTGTAGAAGATGACTTGGGTTATTTATAGTTGAGGGTCAAGGGTCCTTTGGTCATTTGCCTCAAGTGGTCCTGGCCGAATGTTGCCCTAACACGTGGCGCTGTGAGAGAGAAACCTAGGAGGAATCTTCTGCAAAAGCGGCCCAAAAGTTAGTGCTAGCAACAGTGGCAGGTGCGCGGGCATGTACGTTGTGTCAGAGAGCCATGTGGGTGGTTGGTAACGAGGGCTTGAGAGCGCGCTCGTGACAACCTTGAGTCTTGGAGGCCAAGATATCCGCTGAGGGGAATGTTGGCTCCATTTCAAATGACGAGCCAAAGGAGGGACCACTCTGAGGGAGTGTGACGCTCGAAGAGGGTTCCCTTGGCATGTAGGCGTACCCATCGTTTGGTTTGTTGGACGCTCGTGGGAGTGATAGCGCTCGTTGGGCTTAACTCCTGAAGAAGACTTGCGCTCGTTGGTCTCAGCGCTCGTGAACTGATGGTGCAGCCTTGGGGAGACAGATGTCATCATCCCGGTGATGCCACGTGTCTTAATGTGGGACGATCGTATTTTGACCCCATCATTTTGCCCCCCAATTCTGTAGTCCTTTTTGATAAGGACTGTAGAATTTTGACACGCTCTAACTCTTGTTCATAGCGCTCGTGTAAAGCTTGGCGTGTTGAGCAATTTTCCTCTGAACGCGCCATTAATGCGGTCTTTTCAATTGACCGTTCGTATCACTTCCGCATTAAATGCTGGTACTATTCTGAAGCCCTTGAAACGTCAGAGCATTAAATGCGGATGCGCGTGGGGCGCGTGAGCATTGGGAAGCATGTGCCGGTTCCATAAAGTGGGCGGTTTCCTAGGCGGGAAATGATTGCCATTTTGAATTTATTGCCTAAAAAGGTACCAACTTCTATCCCTATAAATATGGGATTCTGAAATCTTCACATTCTTTACGCATTCAAAACTCTCAAGCATCCTTTGCAAAGAAAATTCTCTCGCATCTTCAACCTCTTCTCCAGTTTTCTCCCAGAACTTTCAAGGTAAATTTCCGTTGAAACTTTTTAACTTTACTAACCGTAGATTCGGACTCTAGGATTTTGTAATCCCTCAGATTTTCGCCTTTCTGAACCTGAAACTCTCTCCAAGAAAAACCTTCAAAACCTTAGTTTCTGCCATGGCCGACCACCATATTGAAGAATTTGCCCGTGAAATCCAAGAGATGGCCACGGAGAGTTCTTCTTCCCCGGATTCCCCCAGAGATGAAGAGTTGGGGGCGGCTGCGATGGCCTTGGAGGACAGAAATCCAGGAGGAACGGATCCTCTCTTTGAGGAGATGGATCTGGTAATGGAAGCAGAAAGACAAGGAGTCACTCTCCCCATAACTCAAAGTGCCACACATCCCCACCGCCACAGAGTGACCGTGGCCGTTGCAAATCCGCTTCCAGTGGCGGAAGCCGTAACTGGGCCTGCAGAAAGGGCCCGTGTTGCAAACCCGCTTCCAGTGGCGGAAGCCGTAACTGGGCCTTCAGAAAGGGCCCGTGACAAGGGCAAGAGTAAGAAAACCCAGAAATCCAAAGGACCCAACGAGGGGGAGGGCTCAGGTTATCAGGCTACCGAGCGCACGCCAGATGAGACTCCCAGCACCGTCACTGTGGGAGATGTAAAGACAATGATGGCCCCCATCTACTGGGACGAGCGGTATACTTGGAGAATTCCCCAAAACCACGAGCGTGCAAATAATCCGCCTCCTGGGGAAATGGCAGTGTACGTGGACACCGTGCGCTCAGGAGGCCTGAGGTTCCCCATTTCAGTCTCAATGGCCCATTTGCTGAATGACTTGGGCTTGTGTCCATCCCAAATAGTGCCCAACGGCTTGGCCCTCCTGACCTGTTTCGTAATTCTGATGAGGACCATGGGTTACGAGCCCTATTTGCGGAACTTCAATGCCCTTTTCCAAGTGGTCAGCTCCTCTCGCTCTTCTCCTGAGGCGGGTTTTTATTACGTCCAAGCGAAGGCCCACATGAAGCTGATCAACTCGCCCTCGAGTACTTATGGCATTGATTGGAAAGAAAAATTCATCTTCGTCAAGGCTCCAGCAGGAGAGGGCTTTGGGGTGATCACGGAATGGGGCTCGTACTCAAAGAGCCGTTTGCCACCCTCACTCCCCCGAGACTGGGCTAAAAACCTGGCAACAACCCTAAGGGACGAGGGTCACCTTATACAAGCAAAGGACTGGATAGACGATGCGGAACTCATGTTCTTGTGTGGTCTTACCAATGACCCTCATTTCCTTGACAACCCTCCGGCTCGTGACATAGAGAGAGACGGTTAGATTCTTAGGGCACTAACCTTAGATAGGAATGAATACTAACTGCTTTTCTTGTACTTGTAATTTGCACTTAACAATTCTTGCCCAAGGATTTATAATCTTCGTACTTTCATTTCTGCAGGAGCCGCTATCTTAGAAATGGCCGGTGGAATCAGACAAGCGGCTCGTTTCGCCAACGCTCAGAGGAATCAAGCCACCCAGGGGAACCAACAGCGCGAGCCCCAACGTCCCCGTAACCGCAATGACAGAGGGGACGCTCGTGGGGGTGCCAGTTCCAGCGCCAACCCTGAGGTGCAACCCCCTCGTGGCCGAGGGGAACGTAGATTGGTCCCCAGGGAGACCAGGCGAGCGGAAAGAGCAGGAGATGTTCAACCTCTCCCTCCTGCAGAACCAACGAGGCCAAACACCACTTTGGCGATTACTGAGGCTCCTCCGAGCGCGAGCGCAAATAGACCTTCCCGCAAGAGGAAGAGAATGCCTGACTCCGCCGCGATCAAAGGAAAGGGCAAACAAGTGGTTGAGGGCCCCCGAGGCGAGGGGGACACTTCCTCTTCAGAGGAAGAACACATGTGGGAGTTCCCCCGCCGAGGGGACAGAGACTTTTCTGGCGCCCCCGACGGCGGGCCGGTTTTGCTGAGGCCGGGCTCGGTCGCCCAGACTATTACTGATGATTTGTTCAGCCGGGCTCAATTCTCGGCGGACCACAGGCATCTCTACAGTGAGTCTGTAGAGAAGGTGACGTTCGATGCAGCCCACGCCCTAATTTCCGTAAGTCCTCATTTCTTGCATTCTTTTTTTCCGTAATTCACCATTCTTCTGCTAACACTTTTCCCCTCGATTACGCAGCAAGTTCTTCCTCGGCTCCGGAATGTGCAGATGCGAGCCTCCATATATGCCGAGCGCAAGGCCAAGTATAAGAAGGTGGCCCGCTCGAATGATCCGGCCCATATCCAAGGGGAGCTGGATGCTGAGATAGCCAAGTACGAAACCCTCAAGGGTTTGTACAACAAAAATGAAGAGGAGCTGTCAAAGCTGAAGGAGGACTTTGTGGCTGTGGACGGCGCTCGGATCCGTTTGGGCAATGAGCTGGCCCAAGCTAACGAGCGGGTCAAGAAGGCTGAGGCAGAGAGGGAGAGCTTGAGAGCAAGGGCTGTGGAGGCCGAGCGCAAATTCAACGATACTGTCAACGAATGGCCTCGGAGCTTAGAGCGTGCAAACAAGGAGGCCTTAATCAAATTTTGCCATTCGAAGGCCTTCAACTTCGCGGCCTCGTTACACTGCTTGGACGAGGCTCAAAATGCCTTCAACCTGGCAGTGGATCAGGGCATCCACAAAGGTCTGACAGATCCGGCGATGAGGGGTGCTGAGGGTACGGGGCTCATGTTCGATGAGCGCTGTGAGGAGGCAGATGAGGATCCAAACGACCCCGCGGACACCATAGCGGAAATGGAGTATGACTTCCTGGTAAAACTGCTCCAGGATGAGTACACCGATGCCCACAGGGAAAGGGGTGTGGGTCCATCTGGTGATCCCGAAGACGAGCCTCAAGCGCCCATCATAGAAGAAGCCCCAGTTCAAGCCGCTGAAAATGCCAACGCCCCAGAAGCCGCTGCAGATGAGCCCAACGATGAGCCCAACGATCCCCACGCTCAACAACAAGAGCCTGAGGGCCCAGTTCAAGGCCCCATTCTGGTGATTGTTGATGAGGACGTTGCCCCAGCTGCTTAAAATCCTTCCTTTATCAACTTTCCTGTATTTCTCAGTTTTTCTGCTATTTCATGTAATAGAATTCCATGGGCCTTTGAGCCCCTTTTGTCTTGTAATACGCTTCCTTTTTAATGAATATAATGTCTCTTTTTTTCTTGTCCATTTATGAATCATATAATAAGACTGTGTAGTATACTCCTGTGAATGCTTTATTCCTTGTGATGATGTTTTGCTTCTGTGATGAAAAATTTGTCTAAGCCTTGAGCGATCGTGGGGGTCTTATTGTGAGATTGCCCCCCCCCCCCCCCGCTCAAGACTTGTATAAATTTTGTATAAGTCTTGAGCGATCGTGAGGGTCTTATTGTGAGATTGCCCCTGCGCTCAAGTCTTGTGTAAATTTTCCCTTTGTAAATTTATCTTAAAAGTTTGTCTAAGTCTTGAGCGGTCGTGAAGGTCTTACTGTGGGATTGCCCCTACGCTCAAGACTTGCATAAACTTTTCCTTTTGAAAATCTGTCTAAGTCTTGAGCGGTCGTGGGGGTCTTACTGTGGGATTGCCCCTACGCTCAAGACTTGAGCAATTCCTTTTTTGGATTCTGAGGCCATCATTCGAGCGCTCTGGCTCTTATCATTTTCTTGGTTCTGCAGGAAATCCTATTTTCGAGCGCAAGGCGTTTTAAGAAACGACCATGGCCTACTAGGATGCGTTCTCGTAGGAGATCCCGTTTTCGAGCGCAAGGCGTTGTAAGAAACAACCAAGGCCTACTAGGATGCGTTCTCGTGGGAGATCCCGTTTTCGAGCGCAAGGCGTTGTAAGAAACAGCCAAGGCCTACTAGGATGCGTTCTCGTGGGAGATCCCGTTTTCGAGCGCAAGGCGTTGTAAGAAACAGCCCAAGCCTACTAGGATTTTCTTCGTGATCCCCTTCCGTCTTGCCTAATTGGTTGTGAGCGTAACCAGTCTATCCTTATGAGGGCGTCCCCCCATGTGGAGTAGATTGCTGGCCAGCGTAACCCATAAGAGAAAACAGCATTCATATTGGAATGGGTTGCCAACCACGCTCGAGAAGACGAGGGACGTGGGACTTATCCATTCAAGCAACCAAAGAACCCGGAATATTAAAAAAATTAAAAAGATTATGTTACCTTTCACTTTGATTTGAAGTACATAGAACCCGTCAAGGTGGGTTGTTACATCAGAGTTTGCAAAGAGCTTTTAAACATAAAGCCGCCGGAGGTTACATGCGTTCCAAGGGCGAGGCAAGCGCTCGCCTTGAAGTGTCTCCAGGGTGTAAGTGTTGTTAGCTCTGAGTTGTATGACCTTGAATGGGCCTTCCCAATTGGGGTCCAACTTGCCCACGTGTTTGGATACTTCCACTTTCTTCAGAACCAAGTCTCCCAGCTGGAAAGTTCTTTCCTTCACACGCTTGTTGTATTGTTGGGCCACAGAGGCTTTGTAGTGGTGGATCTTAGCCCACGCTTGGTTTCTCCTTTCATCCAGCAAGTCCAACTCCAAGCTTCTGTTGCCATCGTTGAGCTGAGGTTCGAAATAGCCGACACGAGCGGATTCATTTACTATCTCCGCAGGTATCATTGCCTCTGATCCATAAACGAGCGCGTACGGGGTTTCTCCAGTGGCTGCTCGTGGGGTGGTGCGATAAGCCCAAAGCGCTCCTTGCAGCTCCTCAGCCCATTCACCTTTCTTGCTTTCAAGCATGGTTTTCAGATGTTGCAAAATGATCCTGTTGGTAACTTCTGCTTGTCCGTTAGATTGTGGATGTCCTACAGAGGTAAATCGCTGTTCTATCCCCAACTCAGAACACCACTCTCGTGTGTCAGCTGCTATGAACTGGGATCCATTGTCAGATATGAGCACCCTCGGTATTCCGTACCTGCAAATGATGTTCTTCCAAATAAAGTCCCTTACAACCTTGAAAGTGATTTTTGCAACGGCTTCAGCCTCGGCCCATTTGGTGAAGTAATCGACGGCTAAAATGACAAACTTCCTCTGTCCTGCAGCCATGGGCAAGGGGCCCACAATGTCTATTCCCCACTGGTCAAAAGGCCAAGAGACATCTATTGGGATCATTTGTGCGGCTGACAATTGAGGGAGATTTGAATGAAATTGGCATTTGGGGCACTTCCTTGAAAATTCAATGGCATCTTGGAGAACTGTGGGCCAATAAAACCCACTTCTCAGAATCTTCTTCGCTAAGATACGCCCTCCGGAATGATTCCCGCAACTTCCATTGTGGATGAGTTCGAGCGTCTCCTTCGCTTGTGAGGGCCTGAGGCATCTCATTGGGGGTCCTTGAAATGATTTTTTGAACAATCTCCCCTCGGGATCCAGAGCGAAACGAGGGGCCTTATTCCTGACTTTCCTGGCCTCCACCTTGTCAGTTGGAGTGATTCCATCCCTCAGGAAAATGATGATGTCGTCAAGCCAACAGGGCTCGTTTGGGTCAATCATGGCGACCATCTCAGTGGCGACCCTTTCCTTGATCAAAGGTTCCTCAGTTCTGAGGAACGTAACAGAGCGCTCGGAAGTGCCTTCTAAAGCAGAAGCAAACTTGGACAGAGCGTCCGCACGCTCGTTTTCTCCTCGCGGCACTTGAAGTAGGTGAAACTCCTTGAACTTCCCAATGATTTCTCTGGCTTTCTTTAGGTACTGTACCATGGTGGTTTCTCGAGCCTCATATGTTCCTTCAATCTGGCTCGCTATTAACTGTGAATCCACGTAAGCAGTGATTCTGGAGGCTCCATTCTGAAAAGCTATGTTCAACCCTTGCACGAGGGCTTCATATTCCGCTTCATTATTAGTGACTTGGAAGTCCAGCTTGATCGCAAAGTCCAGTTCAATCCCATCGGGGCTTCTGAGGGCCACTCCTATTCCTCCCCCTTGAGAGGTTGAGGAACCATCTGTGTGCAGTACCCATAACCCCTCGCTCTCCGCGATGGTGGGCTCGAAACCAAAACGCTCAACCAACAAATCCGCCACAACTTGAGCCTGTATCGCAGTCCTGGGCTCGAAGCATAAGTCAAACTGGCTCAATTCGATGGCCCACTTGATTAATCTGCCAGATACGTCCGGCTTGGATAACACTTGCTTCAAGGGTTGGTCGGTGAGAACTGTTATTGAGTGCGCTTGAAAGTAAGGCCTTAGCCTTCTTGAGGCGTTAATAAGAGCGAACGCAAATTTCTCAATCTCCAAATATTTCTTTTCGGCTCCTTGCAAGGTTTTGCTCAGATAATAGACAGGCAAATGTTTCCGCTCTCGTACAGCGACCAGAACCGCGCTCGTGGCTTCAGGAGAAACAGAAAGATACATGAATAACCTTTCGCCTTCGACAGGCTTAGTCAGCAGGGGCGCGCTCGATAAGTAAGCTTTCATATCCTGCAGCGCCTTTTCACACTCCTCGGTCCAAGCAAAGTTACGTGCGTTCCTCAAAATTTTGAAGAAGGGAAGGTTTCTGTCCGCCGAGCGCGAAATAAACCTGTTCAATGAGATGATTTTGCCTACCAGGACTTGCACCTCCCGCAAATTTCGAGGGGAGGGGATTTCCAGGATGGCCTTGATCTTCTCCGGATTGGCCTCAATTCCTCTCTGACTGACCATGTATCCCAAGAACTTTCCCCCTTGTACTCCAAAGGTGCATTTCGAGGGGTTCAACTTCATTCCATATTGGCGCAAGATTGAAAAGGTGCGCTTGAGATCATCCAAATGGGAATCCTGGCGCTCGCTTTTGACAATCATATCGTCAACATAAACCTCCATGGATCTCCCAATTTCACTTTCAAACATCTTGTTGACGAGCCGCTGATATGTAGCTCCGGCGTTCTTAAGTCCAAAGGGCATGACTAAGAAGCAATACACCCCTAGATGGACAACGAACGAAGTTTTGGGGCGATCTTCTGGAGCCATAAAGATCTGGTAATATCCCTGAAAAGCATCCATCATGCTCATGAGCTCGCAACCAGCGGTCGAATCCACCAATTGATCAATCCGAGGTAGCGGGTAAGGATCCTTTGGGCAGGCTTTGTTGAGATCCGTGAAATCATTGCACATGCGCCACTTATTTGCGCTCTTGGGCACCAAGACGACATTGCATAACCACTCCGGGTACAAGATGGGCTCGATATATTGAGCCTCCAAGAGTTTATTAACTTCCTCTTCAATGACCTTTTTCCGAAAGCCATGTACATCCCGCTTTTTCTGCTTGATGGGCTTGAAAGATGGATCCACATTAAGCCTATGGACAATGACGCTTGGGTCAATCCCGGTGAGGTCAGAGGCTTTCCACGCGAATACATCCTTGTTCTCCCTTAGAAAATCAATCATCATGATCTGAGAGGGCCCTGAGAGGTTTGAGCCGATCTGTGTAGTCTTGTCTTTGTTTCCAGGCTCCAGCTCAATGGTGAGGAATTTTTCCGAGGGTTCGATTCTCACCTCAGGGCGAGGAAGTTCGAGCGCCCTTTTCTTTCCCGTCAGACGATCGCCAGAGGCTGGTTCACTCTCTCCCGGCTCGTCTCCTTCTGAGGACGATCCGCCAACGGTCCCTGGGGGAACATTCTCGAGGGGATTCTCCTCGTTGTTTCCGCTCTTCTTCTTATTCTTCTTCTTGTTCAATTTTGCCCTTTTCCGTGCTGGGCTATCCTCATCCAAATTGGGGAAATCCACTGCCTTCTTGGTGGATCCGACTTGGAAGGTTTTCTCCGCTTTTGGCTTTCTGAGGGACAGCATGTAACATTCCCAAGCCTCTCGCACATTGCACAGCACTTCTCCCACGCCCTCGGGAGTAGGGAATTTAATCTTCTGGTGGTAGGTGGAGATGATGGCTTTGAAATCCACGAGGGCTGGGCGCCCAATTATGATGTTGTAAGGGATGTCAATCTCCACCACCGCGTACGTCACCAAGAGTGTTTTGCGTTGAGGGGCTCGGCCGAATGATGTAGCCAGACGTATTTGTCCTCGTGGGACAACCTCCGAGCCTCCAAAGCCAATGAGGGCTGTTTTGAGAGGCTCGAGCGGGAGATCAACCTTCATTTTTAAGAATGTAGAGTAAGGCAAAACATTAACGGAGCTTCCACTATCTACCAATACCCTTTTTACAACATGGTTATGAACATCTAAACTAACCACCATGGGGCAATCTGAGGTTACACCCTCCCCATGGGGCGTTACAATATGTTCTAGATCCCTATCATCAAAGCCTATTACATCATTTTCTCTTGATTTTGGAGCGCTTGATCTCTGGATAGCGTAGATAGGCTTGGGCATTGCTGGGCGTTGGTTGTAGCTCCGAACGTGCCTCCGTCGAGAGGCGTTTGAATCCCCTCCTGATGAACCTCCCGCAATCATATTTATGACTGCAAAGGGCTCGTTTTCTTGCTCAGGTGCTTTGCCTTTGTTGCCTCGGCGACTGCTACTTTCAGGGGGTCCCCTACCCCTTGGGCTCTTTGACCGGGAAGGACTCCTTCTTCTCCTTCCGGAGCGCTCATTGCACTGTTCATCGTAGCGCTCGAGCACCCGGACAAACTCCTTCAGGTGGCCCCCTGCAACGAGCCTTTGGATTTCAGCCTCCAACTGCCGGCACTCATCCGTGTCGTGCCCTCTCTGCTTGTGGAAGGCGCAGTATTTGTTCGAGCGCCTGAGTGAGTCTGTTTCTCTCATTTTGATGGGTCTTTTGAAGAGCTTCTTATCGGAGAGATTGTAGACTTCTGAGTTAGGCCGGGTGAGCGGAATTCGCTCGAATCTACGAGGGGGTGGTGGCGACCTTCTGCGCTCTTGAGGGCGCTCTTTCTTGACTGCCACATCCCGCCCCCGCTCGTGATGAGGTCGCTCGTTCCTGGCCGGGCTATGATGTCGGGGACCATTCGTCCCATACATATCTTCGAGCGCGAAAAATGGCTCGGCTATTTCTCTCAGGCCCATGAGGGTCCCAGGCCTTCTCTCTACGATGGCATCAGCAAATTTTTTGCTCACATATTGTTTGTGATCCACAGCCTGAAAGAGTACTGGGATCAAGAAGTCCATCGAGGGCCTTTCCACCTGCAAGATCTCCTTATTGAAGCGGGCGAAGAACGAGCGCAGTGACTCGCTCTTGCCTTGCACCACGTTGTAAAGGGCCGTGGGTGCGGTGACTGGCGCCTTCAAAGAATTAAAATGATTGAGGAAGGCATCGGCCAGTTCTTCATACGAGTGGATCGAGCGTGGCGGCAGGCGCTTGTACCACTCTTGAGCCATCCCTACTAAGGAAGTGACAAACACTTTCGCCCAGTAA
This sequence comes from Lantana camara, assembly GCA_037501455.1. Lineage (NCBI taxonomy): Eukaryota > Viridiplantae > Streptophyta > Magnoliopsida > Lamiales > Verbenaceae > Lantana > Lantana camara. Next base: position 17,123,260 of record CM074855.1, on the reverse strand, counting down.
TGGCTGGAATGCTCATAAAGGTGCATGAGATGCACAAAATGATCCAAGTGCTCCGCTGGATCGGTTGTCCCGTCGTATCTGTTGATGGATGTGGGGACTTTTGCCATGCCGGCTTGGGCCATCAAAACTTCTTCGACGAGGGGTGAACCTCTCGCCAGCGGGTGATATTCGTACGTGCCGAAGTTTTCCTCCGGCTCCTTCCGACGGGGGACCCTCGGTGGAGGATCCTTGGTGCGGGTGCTCCTGGCGTCAACCCGTTCATCCCGAGTATGGGAGATCTGAGTTGAGCGCCCTCGTGAGAGCTGTCCCACCATATCCTTGAGGCCCTGTAGCTGGTCTTGCACAGCCGCGAGGACGTCAGGATTTACTTCTACTTGCTTGTCCTTGTGGGCTCGTGAGCCCCTCCTGGAGACATGAGAGTCTCCTTCATTTTCGTTCACTCGCTCCGTGGGCTCTTTGTTCCTGCCCACGGAGGCACGCTCGTTGCCCTCCTGCTGGGGCACTTCTTTCGCTGGTGGTGGTGGTGGTTGGGCCCTCAGGACAGCCTGGGCTTCTCTGAGGGGAAAGTTCTGCTGTCCGCCTAATGGGGCCGCAACCTGAGTGGCCTGCCCAGAGGGAAAGTACATGGAATGGAATTTTTCCCATGCCCCCTGAGCCGCCTGAACCTCACATTGGGCGTAAAGAGCCCGTAATTGTTGAGTGGTCAACGGAGGTAGCTCCACTCCTTCAATTTCCCTGGGGACCACCACTGGGAGTTGGAGCTGTCCGGCATGGTATGGCTGGACTGGCGGCGTCATCATAGCCGGAGTAAGAGTGTAGCCAGGAGGAGGCATCATGTAACCTTGTATTCCAAGGTTCATCTGGGGATGGACCCAGGAATTCTGTGCAAGCGGCGGTGGGACTGGGAGAGAAACTCCTCCCGCGGTGGTGGGAATGGGCATCACCGGCGGTGCAGGCGGCGGCGCAGAAGATTCAGCTGGTGGAGTTACTCCTGCGGCGGGAGGTGCTCCACCAGCGGCGACAGAAAGAGGTGGTGCTCCACCAGTAGCGGTGGAGGGAAGAACGATGTTTGCATCTTGGGAGGTGTTTTCTCCTCCTCCCACAGCTCCAGATCTCGTTGCAACCATGGCTGTTGAAAGTGAAGATGTGCTTGTTTCTCTACCAACAAAAAGAAAGGAAGAAGATGGAAGACTGGTTTCCCACAGACGGCGCCAAAAATGATGGGTCCGGAAATGGGTGAATCCGAATCCGATCACTTTACAATTTATATTTGTGGAGGAAACCACCGGAGCTTCGCCGGAAAAGAGGAAGTGAGTTCAACCTGTTGGGACAAGCACAAGAAAGTCAGAAGGCCAAGCTGGGGGAACTGGGGGTGATACCCAGTTTGGCTCTCCGACGCTCAAGTCAGTTTAGTGTATGAAGAAAATGTAAGTTCAGTCACAGTTGCAGTGATGAAGAAAGCTTAAAGAATGCTTACAGTGTAGAAGATGACTTGGGTTATTTATAGTTGAGGGTCAAGGGCCCTTTGGTCATTTGCCTCAAGTGGTCCTGGCCGAATGTTGCCCTAACACGTGGCGCTGTGAGAGAGAAACCTAGGAGGAATCTTCTGCAAAAGCGGCCCAAAAGTTAGTGCTAGCAACAGTGGCAGGTGCGCGGGCATGTACGTTGTGTCAGAGAGCCATGTGGGTGGTTGGTAACGAGGGCTTGAGAGCGCGCTCGTGACAACCTTGAGTCTTGGAGGCCAAGATATCCGCTGAGGGGAATGTTGGCTCCATTTCAAATGACGAGCCAAAGGAGGGACCACTCTGAGGGAGTGTGACGCTCGAAGAGGGTTCCCTTGGCATGTAGGCGTACCCATCGTTTGGTTTGTTGGACGCTCGTGGGAGTGATAGCGCTCGTTGGGCTTAACTCCTGAAGAAGACTTGCGCTCGTTGGTCTCAGCGCTCGTGAACTGATGGTGCAGCCTTGGGGAGACAGATGTCATCATCCCGGTGATGCCACGTGTCTTAATGTGGGACGATCGTATTTTGACCCCATCAGTATTTATGTAATTAGAATTATGAATAAAATGTAAATAATATATATATATGTATGTATGTATGTATAATTTATATAATATACATATCTTGTATCATGTATTTATGTAATTAGAATTATGAATAAAATGTAAATATATATATATATATATATATAGTTATCGAGTTGCGGTTAGACGGATTTGAATGATTAGATCTTCCATCCGATCCGAAAGTAACGTGTTGTAATATTTTTCAACCACGATTATTTTTTTTAACCAACAATTTCGGATGGTTTGATGCGATTCGAACATATTTGACGGGTTGCACGGGTTTATGTAATTCCTACCGGCGGACTAGCCAAGTAGACTCTGAACAAGAATCTTTCTATTTCCACAATCAATTAAAGAATATAATTTTTTAAAAGGGATATAAAAAATTGTATCAATTAACCAGAATTCGGGACCGAGGGCCAATGAGGGTAAAATTTTTCTCGACTGAGGGGACGAAATTACAATTTTTTAAAATTTTATACATATTTTAAGTTTAAGAACTAAAAGATATAACTTAGATAATTTTTTTTTTCTAAGGCCACAAACAATTTAATGGGGTGGGTGCTTCTACCGACCTGTGTAGTTTCGTCTGTGTCTCTCTTTGTGTATACAGGATTTACCATAAGTTGTAAGAGATGTATAAATAAACACAAATTTCTGCCAAAATACTTATGTGCCAAATATAATGCTTAATGAAATTAAAATAGAATTGGTTTTGAGGTTAGATTCTAAAGAATTGAGTATATATACAATACTTCCATAATTAAGCAGTAGTCTAACGATTTAACGCTATACTAATTTAATCAGATATCTTGTGTTTGTGTTCTTATAAACACAATTGCTAAAGATTGGAAAAAAAAAACAAAAAACTTTACATTTAAATGATTCGATTCGGTTGAAACTCAAATAAACGAGTTTTAAAGAAATATATATATAATATTTCGAAATCATGGACCACAAGTTCCCCAACAATATCAGCATCAATCTTGGGTTAGACAAATTCCACACTCGAATCGTCCACATTATATTGAAAAGGCAACTAAAATGGTCTTAGTCATGATTTTTATCGATTTTCAAGAAGTGGTTATCCCACTCGTTTCTAATTTCTTTTAAATTTTTATTATCCCACAACAAACTCAAAATATGATAATATATGTGGTTATAGATTGCTACCAACAAGCGACTCAAGTGGATAAAGGCTTGAATTCAATTAAGTAAGATCTCAGGTTCAAATCTTATGGACATAAAAAACTATCTTTTGGGAGAGAGGTCTCCGTCTAAAGCGACTTAAAAAAATTATTATCAATATTTTTTTAAAGTATTTGAAAAATCAATTCCACTTATTTTAAGCAAAAATAATTTAAAATTCTATGTAGTTTTGAATTTTATTTGGACAATAAATTTCAAAATTAACATTTAGACACAAATAAAACTCTTGAAATTTGTATCATCTTTATATTAGTTCATACTTCTACTAAAACTTTTATTCCCTAAAACAATTCAACTGGAACTCTTCTTCCGCTTTTATTAATTTTTATTTATGTAATTTTAAATAATTTTAACGTTTATTTTATTTTATTTTTTTCAAACACCCTCATATAGCCCCCTCTTTTGCGAGTTTGAATTTTTTTTAAATTTTCCTTGAAACAATTTGTCTTTTTATGTATAAATTTATATTCCCCACCCCCCAAGTTTGAGTTGGTTGTTATTAAATTTTGCCCCCCTAAACATAAATATTGGCTCCCTTCCTAATCAACAATTCAATAAATGTGGTGTCATCCCAATATGAAAGAATTCTCTACCATAAACTCTTGACAAGTGCTAGAGAAGACATCATTACAAGAGGGAATCGGAATACTAAGTGTCCCAAATTATTCATATATATGATTGCCATTTTACACACCTTAATTATTACCCAAGGAAATTAGTCTTTGCTTTTGATCAAAAAGACAATTTTGGGGTGATTTCTTGGACCATAAAGTATCCCGCTTGAAACCATATGCATTCCTTGATTTTGTCTAGAGGCACAAACAACGACACGCACACAACATGAAAGGATAGGATATGCGATAGACACGATAGAAAAAAATTTATGGTCTTAAAGAAACAGATAGCAAAATGATACTTTTGATACTTTTAAAGTGTCCATGCACGGTAGCTTTTGGTGTAGCCCTAATGTTCTTCCGAGTCCGGATACCTTTCATTGTTTGGTGTTTGTTCGAGTCGGGTGCTCCCCTAACATACGGGTCCTGGTTCGCCACGAAAACCGATTGTATAACAAATCATTGAACGAGGGCATAACGAATGTAATAGAACGGGCGAAATGGGTCTAAATTACGGGTGGAAAAAGGACCAACGGAAAAATAATAAACACAATGAAATACATGTCATTCTGTACAACATACGGATGAAAAACTCTCTCCCGACCAGCACTCTCCTCCCCCGACACACTACCGCCCCCAACTCGTGCCCGTTTTTGTAATTTCACAGAAACAGTATACACAAAGATGAAAAGCCTTCGACATCCACAGCATCGCCATATCATATCCTCCCACCACGACTCTCTCTTCTTTCCATAATGCCCCTGTAAGGGCACTAAGAATTGTGTCATGATTGACACTTGCCAAATACGGTACGGACCATCTTACCGATTCGCACCTCAAATTGTGTCCACACGATCGATCACATCCAATGCTTTGATCCGATCAATATCAAAGTTGATGATGGGAACAGAAGAAGGCCTTCTGATGGGGAAGGGATGATCCCTCTTATTGATCTCCTTCATTGGAGAATGACTGCTGCTCTTACTCAACCTATGGTGTTTGCATAACCCCGGTTTGGATCTTCCGAATTCTTGGCTCTTGCTTATGCCAGGTGTCAGCTTCCTATTGCTCACGTCTCGAAGCATTTCCTGGTCCTCAACTGATAACGATGAGGATGATGGTGAACTTGGCTTGTGACTGGACAGGTGAAGCATTGTCTGGTTAGGGGAGCGGATAGGGGATTTTACGGGCGACCTGAGCCCTCCATTTGCAGCCCTTGATTGGCTAATGAGATGATGGAGCCACACAACTAAATCAAGAATGTAGGTTTCTGTTTTATCCTTGTCTGCGTGATGAAGTGTTTCTATACGGAGTAGATCGGTCTGGCCTGCTGGTTTACTGTTCATCTCAGACCTACGAAAAACAGAGTATTTAGTGCGAGGAAAAGAAAGTGCAAAAATTCAAACACTCCAAAAGTGATCAAAAAATGAAGTGCTTTTCTTTACGTTTTGAGTTCGCCAACACTCACATAAGCATGACGAAGATGAACTTACCCGGTATTAGCCCATTCTCCAACCCAACCGAAACCGTGATGAGCCCTGATTCAAATTACACCACATAGTAACGATGTAAATTGAGTATTTAGAAAAGTTTTCACGTTAGAGAAAATAGGGATTTGCATGAAATATCAAGAAAGGATGATAACCAGAAGCAACATGTGCCCTTAGACCCATTTATGGTGGGTTTGTAATTTTCATTGAAACACAAATGATTGTAAACTAGGGCGTAAATTTACACTGTTTTTGGTTCAAGGGAGTCGGTACGGAAAGAAAGGAAAATGCAAGACAAAAATAACAAGGAAAAGACATTGTTTCTGAGAATGTAGTGACATTAGAGAGAAATCAATATCCTCATAAAAATGTGAGGAAAATGAGGGACAACTTTATTTTCCCTCCTCTTAACGTTTTAATAATCTTTCTTCTCCCAATTCTTTCCTCTATGTTTTTTTTTTCGTCGTTCTCCTTTTCTCATCATAACCGACAAACCAATCACAGTGTTAACGTTCATTAAATAAAAACATTGCAACGAGGAATTGTTTAATATGGTTAGCAGTTTTACTTGGTAGTATTGGTGGCCATTGGGACCAACCACTGCAGAGTTTTCTCCATCTCAGCTTTGATTTGTGGGATTTTTAACTGCATTAAGAACAATCAGAAGAAGCACAAACATCACGTATCGTATATGGCAAATCAAAAATATATGCACACTCACACACGCGTGTGTGTGTGTTTGTAGGTCGATTAATCTGAGTAGAAAGGACACCTACTTCTTCCTTGGGTTGAAAAGATTGTAATCTGGTGCGCAAAGCCAACTTTACGCCAGGCGGCAATCCCTGGTATAGAGCATCTCTTGTACTCGGTGGAACCGAACCTGATCTAGTTACCTGATTAAAGTCAAGCCTTAGTTTAAGCTACAAATATTCTGTTTTACCAACATTGCCTTCTTTCAGTACACGAAGCCAGTAAAATGAAAAAAAAAAAGAAAGAGGAATAATAAGAACAGCGCTAGAGAAGAATGTAACCAAGAAAATAAGAATTAACGAACTCACGAGCGTGTCTATCTGTGTAATGATATTGGCGTAATGCAGTGCAAGTCCAGCAGATCCCAACTTCTGCTGGTTGTTCTTCACTGGCTTGTCTCCGTCTTTAACAAAAATTCCATCATAAATATGAAAAATTATTGTTCTGTTCCTCGAGAATGATAAATTAAAGCACAACAGCCGCATGATTATTGAAGCCTTTCTTTCATTTTTAAGTAAATAGAGAAGGTTTTACGGAACAAAGTAGCTAATACTTAACTAAGCATTTTTCAGACATAATAAATTTATAAGCAAAAGTAGCCCGAGTCATCTTATCGAAATGTATTGATTACGACATTTTCTCGGTTTCAAATTGAGCCTCGAAGATGAGCTAATCAAACAGTTTATCAGAGTTGACATCGACACATTATACTATGTAAAATATTGAAAAAGAAAGCGTGCCATAATATCAAGTCAGGAATGCATACCACTGCTACCAAATGCAGTATGGATCTCTAAATGCAGAAAGTGGACAACGTCCACAAGCTTCTCCATCACCTTCACAAAATTGAAAATTACAAAAGATTATATTGCTTAGAAGAAATGAAACCTCGTGATAATATATAAAAAAAAATAAAAAATATCATGCACGATATAACCTTCTACAGCATCAGTTCTAATTAACTTGCAAGTTAAAATGGTGAATATACATCCAGAACCCATATAAGAAACCAAATTATTGAAAGTTTGCTACCTCCTCCAAGATCTTAGACCACAGGGACTTTTTCTTTAAATTCTTTACATGTTTCTTTTGGCTCTTCAGCTCTGCACGTAAAATGGCGAGACTGTCTCCTTCAAGAAGAAAAACGAAGCATTTAGAAACAAATTCAATAATAAATCTAAAGTATAACAATACAGACTTTTGGAAAACGAGAACTAGAATAAACAACATGAGGATATAAAAATTATTACCTCTATGTGCATTATTCGGGTTCTCCTCTTCTTGAGCCTTGCGTCGGCAGTCCTGTTCGAATCTGTCCAGCGCATGCATTTCATGGTATAATTCCTGCAACCTAAACATATTAAATATCCTATTCAAAGTTCAAGGATACCAATATAGTCTACAGTATTGTCCTAAAGAAAAAAGGAAAAGTACAAGAAAAGGCCGTAATAATGAGATAACTTACAGCAGTGTACTGAACCAACATCATCAATTGTTGCATCTCAGTTTCTGCTTCTTCTTTCAATTGTTTGTGAGGTGTCAATTCTGTTTCCAACCTAAATATATAAAAATGAACTAAATATTATATTCAAAACTTACTTCATATGGTAACCATCCCAAACCGAACCAGATAAAAGGGATATTTTAAATTTACTTCTCGAAATATCGGTCCAAGTTATGCCACTGAGGATCCTTACACCGATTCCCAAACCGGATTACTTCTCCTGAAAAGACTTTCAACTCATCCCTGATACAAATATGCAAAAGCACTAATGAGACAATAGTTTAACAACCATATCATAAAATATGTTTAAACTATTTTCAAATATTAAAGACCTCTTGTCAGATGCAGCGATCCTAAGGAGTTCATCCATATCCCTTGATATTAAACGTTGCACACCTTCAGAAGGCAATACTGCCTCCTTTAAATGTCTAATATTCTCATACGAAAGGGAATGCATCAAATTGGCACCTTTGACAACCGTATTTGCCACTTCAAAAGCCAAGATTGATATTTTGATTCCTTTTGTTGCAATCCCAGATGCGAAACCACTACTAAGATTCAAATTAGTCATGCTGCTACCTAACGTATCAAGCACATCAACTGCTTTTCCAAGCCCAGCTGTGCCTGCTCTGCCCAAAAGCGAACTCACTTCTGACACCTGTGAAATCAGATAAGACATATTTAGTTATCTACATATTCAAGAAAATTAAATAATTTTTCATGCATAAGAATCAGACTTACTACAGCATTACAGAAAATGGAAAATGATAATAAAAATAAGTTGATATTTCTACAAACAAGTTACAAAGCAAAATAAGGAATAAATCCTTGTATTGAGAAACTCTACATAACTATGAAAATATAAGTATTTAACCACGAACATAAATGACTTAAAACTGAACCAGTGTGACAAAATCAAAAGCAAAGCATTTGGACTATAACACTATGTACTGTCCTAGCATTTAAGGGTCGAAAAGGAAAACAAAAAATGATAGAGGAAAAGCATATTTGTTGTTTGGTTGCTCATAGGAAAGACAAGAAAGTGAAATTGAAGGGAAAGAGATACATTGTGAAGAAGTAAAATTCCTTTCCTTCACAAAATGGTGAGTAAAAGAGAAAACAAGGACAAACTAACAATTACATTTTCACAACTCAATTCTTTTTAATCCAGCATTCAATTCACTAATCTTTTCCATTTTAATCCATCATTCAATTCACTCTCTTTATCCAATTTTCACCATGCCTTCTCGATATACGAAAAGAATCTTCCACGCCATCTTTCTTACCAACCAGAATTTGGTTTCTTTTCTTATCTTTTTCCTTCATATTCTCTTTCTTTAGCAAAATCTGATGGCCAAACATAGTGCAAAGAAGATAGTCATCAGGAATAGTACTCCATTAGAGTACATACCTTTGCAATAGCAACTTGCTTTGATCTTGTTGATCTAGATTTATCAGATAAAGCCCTGGATAAACGAGGTATCCCATCATTGATATCATCCATATGTGTCCCATGAGGAAAAGGACTCAACTCTGGGAACGAAAACGGTTCTCTCAGTTGCTTATCATTAACTTCAACATCTCTTGGAATATTTTCTTCTCGGACATCCAATCCACGGGACTGATGGTAAACTATTCCGGGGCCATAACTAAAGTGGCCATTAACATGTGGAATTGCACCGGCCAATGCTGAGTCATCAGTGGCCCTTCTTGAGCAAAGACCACCCATTTACGACTAGAATTATAGCAACTCTACCTTGCACTAATCATCTAATCAATCCTCCAATCCAAACTGAATATACAAATCTGATTGTGGAGTTGAAGCCCGAATACCACTCACTCAAAATGGAACTACAGGAGAGCTCGTTATCAAGAACATCACATACTTTGCCGCAACAGAATCAATCTGCAAATCAAAGAAATGGAAATAAAGCTAACAATCTACATAGTCAATGTACAGATTAAAAGGCAAAGCTATATGAACTAGAAACAAGAAAAGGAATGCCCATGAATAATTACAGAAACAAGAATCAAGGCTAAGTCAAATGACACCAATCATTAGCATCTTCCTAAATTGCAACTCGAAAAGAAAGAGCCAAACCCTCAATTACACTCTTCAAATTGAACTTGAAAAACCCAAAAAATATATTAATAATAAAATGCCCACTTACCAATTTGTATACATACACACATATTAGTACCTAAAACAAGCAGCGGATACTTTTCCAAAGAGACAGAAAGATGATAAAGATGATGACTTGGATCTAAGAGAAGAGAGACAGTCTTGACAGCGTCTCTTTCTATCCCACAAACACATAAACAAAGATAGAGCAATTATGACAATGAAAAAGAAAAGGGATCAAATAATATATCTATCTATAGATTGAGTAGAAATGAGCAGATTGGCTCGTGGGTTTGGGGGGTATACTCAAAAACCCACTAAAGGGTCTCTTGTGAAGGTAATCAAGATTCAAAAAAGTACAAAAAGGAGCAATTTTTCTTGTCTCAACCTTCAAAGGGACTCTTCTTCACTGTTCAACTTAAAGAGTTGTTAGGATAATTAGTGGTGTAAGTAGTGATGCGGATTGCTGCTGACTCTTTCTCCCCCTCTCTCTCTCTCTCTCTCTCTCTCTCTCTCTCTCTGCTACTCTTAATTCAATATTCAAGAACTAGGTCAGGGAGTAGAGAAGCCACCCCCACTTTCCCTTCTTCCCCGCCCCCATCCCTTTTTGGGTCAAAACCAGTGAAAAATGCCTTCTTGCACAGTAATTGCAGTGATTGTTGAGGTCAAAACTCAAGCGCTGTTGTACTGCCCACCATTTTCATCTTTTTACCACTGTCACTATACCTCCCATTTATCTTTCTTGTTGTCTTTTTCTTTTCTTTTGAAGATAGTTTTCTTGTTGTCAATTTGTTTGAATTTAAGGATAAATCTTTTTTGGATTTTAACTTTTGAATGTGGGGAAATGTGTTTGAAAATTTTCAGTGGAATGTAACACGTTTCAAGATTTATAGAGCGCTAGTAGAAAATTTATAATATTAAAAATATAAATAATATTATTTTTTTAAAAAGTGAAAGTATAATTTTTTAAAAGAAACTAAAGAATAAATTTCCTAATCAAGATTCAAGGCAGGGAAGAATATAAAATTAAGAGGATAAAAATAATTATTTTTAAAATATATAAATAATAATAAAAAATTTTAAAATTTAGGGGCGCGGAAGCCATATACTGATATACCCCTATGGCTCCCGTACCAACTAATTCCTATGTGAAAAACTGAAAATATGTCTATGAAAGATCTCCTCTACTAAAATTTTCAAAAATATATATATGGATTGATGATTAAATATTATATTGTTACTTTAATTAAACTCCTGTGGTAACTCCAATTTTGGTTTATATCCATCACCATTCTAAATAAGAAATATATATGTGAAATTCTTAAAAATTGACTTAGAGAGTGTGTCACATAACTTACGAATTCTCCGCATATTTTTATGAGTAACACTACTTCCATTTATTAAGTAACTTTTCAGCATTTAAATATTTAATTTTTGAATATTGTAGTCGAAATAAGTTAGAAATTAGAAGTATAAAAGATTCGACTTCTTACTTTTTAACTTTTAAATATTATTCTAAATATTAATTACTTTTAGTATTCCAATTTTTATAAGAGTCTTGCATAACTCCCCGATTATAATACTTGTAAACAATTAACAAGTGGTCAAGTAGAAGGTTTGGTCATGAAACTAGAAAAGGTCTTACATTTGGGACAATTTAATGTTCAATTTGGTGTATTTAATTGCTTCAAGTATTAATTAATACTTGCTTCCAAGTATCTTCTTTAGTTAACGTCTATGATATCAAATTTTATGAAATATTTTCTTCTACTTTTTAAACGTATTTAATTCGCTAATGTGCTTTTACAACCACTTAATCAATAATTCAATATATGATTCATAGTCATTCATTTATTCCGCACCAAGTCCAACTAATGTCATACATAAAGTTATTAAAAATTCAAATATCCTCCAATCGTATTTTTGCTTTCCGACCATATATTAAAACGATAGCGATTCTTTGCAATCTCATAAATTTTATTTTTATGTATCTATTTACGATGCACGGATATTTTTAAAAATATCATTTTACCATATCGTGTTGTGTCGGACACCGTATTTGACACACCTCACGTGGAAAATTAAAAAAAATAAAATCCATATTGATATGGCATAATAGTGCAAGGCCACGTGGCCGCCCCCGGTTGGTGCCACGTGGACCCTCACGCCAACCTGGACAAATCAAGAACGACCTCTTGGACAGGTCATCAGATCGATACCAGGTCCTCAGGTCATCAGATTTGTTTGACTCCAAATCGATGGGCATACCATCCGATCACCAGATCAACAGATCGATCTACTCTCTTCTGTGAGGAAATACGCAGCATTAAGGATCCCGGAAGGCAATATCGATCTCCAGATCGATCTCATACGTCACCGGACACCCGAATACTGTAAAGCACTCCTGTCGGGACACGTGCGCCCTTCCCATTCCCTGGAACAGGCGTACTACGGTTCATTAATGACCGTCAGTCCCTGCTTTTACCCAAAGGGGAAAGAAGGTACCAACGACCCGCCTCAAGCCGGTTCCATCGTCCGACATCCAGATCGGCGACTGGCAACGCCATTAATGCACACCTACAGTACACACACTACTGTGTCATTTGGCCATGGCTATAAATACTCGCCCTTTGAACAGTAGTTGGTAAGCCTTTAATACGCATTCAATTGCTTTTATTCTCTCTCTAAAGAGCTCCATTACTGACTTGAGCGTCGGAGTGCCAACCTTGGGTAAAACCCCAAGTCCCCCAAGTTGGTTTCGAGCTCACGTTTGCTAGTGCTTTCAGGTCGATAAAGAACCCACTCAAACAAATTCTTGACTGATTGACCCATATCTGACAGTCAGATCGACACGTCAGATCGACCAGATTTGAGCCAGATCAGTTTGGCGCCGTCTGTGGGAAACCTCTCTTTTTCACATCGACCTAGATAAAAGCCCTTTGATCTCTTTTTCAAACGCGATGGTTAACACAAGGAACACCAACCGTGACGAGGACCTGGAGGAGGTTGCCAAAGGCAGGCATGACTACAACGCGCCGCTTGGCAACACCTCCGCTGTCCTGCCGGACGGTCCCAGCACCAACGTTCCCCAGCCTCCACTGGAGGCCACTCCCAGGTACACCGTCACCCAGGCGGACCTGGAAGCCTTCCTCGACCAGTGGCGGGTCGAGATCGAGCGTGCCCAAACGGAGGGCCGCGAACCCAGGCGCCCGGAGCTGCCAAGGGCCAGCCCGGCTACCACCATACCCAGCCCCGTGGTGGGCAATGCGTTGGCCCCCACTGTCCAAGCATACGGGAACCCTGTTCCCTATGTCTTTCAACCGCTCGACGGGCGACCCGCGCAGATCATTTGGGGCCTTAGTCCCCAGGTAGGGGCGGGGCAGATCCAAGGAATCGCTCCGCCACCGCCACCTCCCGCAGCAGACAAAGAAGTTCCTCGAGAAGACCATGGGGACTCCGACCACCCCAGCCGCAACCACCGCGGCAAGCGCGTGGTCGACGAGGACAACGACGAATTCGACGACCTCAGAGATCGAATTCCCCCCCGAACGGCTAGGGAGGAGGCCGCCAGAATCGCCGCGGCTCGCGCGGAGAGAGAACAAGACTACTGTGAGGACCCACCCCGAAAAAGGGTCCAAGACCGCCTGGGTGACCGTGGTTCCCACGTCACCCAGAGGCAGGTCGACCTTCGAGAAGGGCTGAACCGACGCCCTCTCCGTTACCGCAGCGACAGGGAAGAAGCTTCCCCTTTCTGCGAGGACATTCTCCGCACGACCTGTGATGGAGATCGAATTCCGACCGGCCTGCCCATGTATAACGGGACCACAGATCCCGAAAAACATGTGACGGCCTTCAAGAACCGGATGTTTCTACACTCCCATCCCCAACAGATCTGGGCTAAGCTCTTCGTCACTACGCTGACAGGCCCCGCTCAAGATTGGTTCATCCGCCTGCCGCCACGGTGCATAACGACCTACAACCGGTTCGTAGATCGATTCACTGCGCATTTTTCCTCAATGACAGGAGAAAAACTCCCCCCTTCCTATCTCAACAGCATCTATCAGAGGGAGGGTGAGTCCCTGCGAGATTTCATGACTCGTTTTTCGAGGGAAGTAGTTCGGGTCGAAAACCCGACGATGGACACCCTGCTCTCTGTGGTTCATCGAGCTCTCCGCAATCGCCTATGGGCGGATGAGATCGTCAGGGCCGGGCCACGCAACCTGACGGAGATCCAGGATATCGCCCACGGCTTCATGCGCGTTGAGGAGATCGCCCTCGCGCATGGACCTCCTCCTCGATCTGAGAGGCAGGTCATTGGGTCCAGCTCGCCCCAACACCGGAAAGGGAGCGAGCAAAAGAAGATCAAGGGGAAAGTCGACCAACCGACCCAGGTCGACCGACGAAACTACGTCCCCTTGACCAAGTCCTTAGACCAGATCTACGTGGTCATGGACCAAAGCCTTCTGAAGAAACCAAAGCCCATCCGGGAGGGCCCGAAGGCTCAGACATCAGGAAAGTACTGTGGCTACCATCAGCAATGGGGCCACACGACCGCGGAATGTAACGCCCTCCGAGATGAGATCGAAAGACTCATCCAATGGGGGCACCTGAAGGATTTTGTTCGACGCATCGACCACTACTCTGAAAAGGCGGGGAGGTCAAGCGACCGCGACAGGTCCAGATCTCGATCTCCCCCAAAACGATCCGGGAAGCAGCCGCTGGAAAGAGCAGAAGACAATCCCCCCACTCACGGCAAGATCTATATGATAGCCGGGGGGCACGAGGGCGGCGACTCAAATGCAGCTCGAAAAAGGAACATCAGGCGAGCAGCTCGAGAGTACAACGGTCCGCATGAAGAAATCTTCCAGATCGATCATGGTAGAGAGTGGGAAAGGCAGGAGGTTAGCTTTAGTGAGAGTGATAGCCGCCCGGGCCCCCATCGGGAAGGCGACGCGCCTAGCTGTCCGATGGTGGTGACCTTAGGCGTGGCTAATTATGATGTAACCAAATGCCTAGTTGATAATGGAAGCAGCTCGAATATTATCCCTTACTCGACTCTTGTAAAAATGAAGTTGCATAACCTAAAGCTCGATCCGATCCGAACACCGCTTTCCGGGTTCGGCAGATCGGAAGTCATACCGTTAGGGCGCATCCGACTTCTCACCTCGATGGGAACATCCCCCAAGAGGGTGACCCAGGAGGTCGAGTACGTCGTCGTCAATATGCCCCTAGCGTATAACATGATCTTCGGCCGACCTGGCCTTATTCAGTTCAAAGCAATCATCTCAACGTACCATCAAAAGCTGAAAATGCCCACCCCGAACGGGGTCGGAGAGGTGACTTGCGATGTCATGGACAGTTGGGCTTGTTACGCCATCGTCCTGAAAAAGCCATCCGGGAAAGAGGTGGAGCAAGAGCTCGACCTCCAGACCTATGCCGATGGGGAGATTGAGCTTCCCACAAAAGAGTGCGAGGCGGAGAGATCCCCCGCAGCTCGGAAAAGAAAGGCCAGCGAGCGGCTCGAGCCCTCTGAAGAACTGAAAGAAATTGCCCTAGTCCCCGGAAACAGCAATAAGACCACCAAGATCGGGGCGAACATGCATCCGCAACACGAGGTCATGATGATAGAATTCTTGAGGGACAACTCTGACATCTTCGCTTGGGCTGCCAAAGATCTGATCGGAGTCGACCCGAAGGTGATCTGCCACCGGCTCGGAATCGATCCGTCGGTCAAACCCATAAAGCAAAAGCTGAGACCTCAAAGTCGGGCGAGGAATGATATAATCGAGGCCGAGGTCAATAAACTCCTCGATGCAGGATACGTCACTCCAGCTCAATACGTTGACTGGTTGTGCAACGTAGTCCTCGTACAAAAAACAGGCGGGAAATGGAGAATGTGCAACGATTTCACCGACCTCAACAAGGCATGCCCGAAAGACCCGTATCCGCTGCCCCGAATCGATCAGCTCGTCGACTCGACAGCTGGGTGCGAGATGCTCAGTATGATGGATGCATTTCAAGGCTACTACCAGATCTCTATGGCTCCCGAAGATCAGAAGCACACGGCCTTCATTGTAGTAAAGGGAATATACTGCTTCAAGGTCATGCCCTTCGGGCTAAAGAACGCGGGAGCTACGTACCAAAGATTGGTCAACCTGATGTTCAAAGATGAGATCGGAGAGACCATGGATGTCTACGTCGACGACATGATCGTGAAGAGTCGCTGGGCGTACCATCATCTAGATCATCTGCGCAGATCGTTTGAGATCTTACGGCAATACGGTATGAAGCTCAACCCCGACAAATGCACGTTCGGGGTCGAGGGAGGAAAGTTTCTAGGATACATGGTGAGCCAACGAGGCATCGAGGCGAATCCTACGAAGATCAAAGCAATCCAGGTCATCCCTCGACCTCGATGCATCAACCAGGTACAGTCCCTGGTGGGTCGCATAATCTCACTCAATCGGTTCATATCACGATCGTCCGAACGAAACCTCCCATTCTTCAAAGTTTTAAGGAATCTCAAAAAATTCGAGTGGAACGAAGAATGCGACCGAGCGTTAGATCAACTGAAAGAGTACCTGGCCTCCCCGCCATTGCTGGCCAAGCCGAATGAAGGAGAGACCTTGTACCTCTACCTGTCCCTCTCTAATGAAACCTTCAGCTCAGTCTTGGTCGCCATTCGAGATCGAAAACACCTACCGATCTACTACCTGAGCAAGATCCTACACGGCGCGGAGCGAAATTATCTCGAGATCGAGAAGTTCGTATTCGCTCTGACGCATGCGGCTCGGAAGCTACGTCCGTATTTCCAAGCTCATCCCATAATCGTCCTAACGGATCAACCCCTTAGACAGGTCTTATCCAAGCCCGACGTGTCGGGTCGAATGATGAAATGGGCGGTCGAATTGAGTCAGCATGACATCACCTACCAACCCCGGGCCGCCCAACAAGCTCAAGTTCTGGCTGACTTTCTAGTCGAAAAGAACACCAGCTCGATGGAGATCGTCCGTGCCACGCCTAGTTGGACCATGTACACGGATGGCTCATCGACCTCTCAAGGAGGGGGGGTGGGCATATCCCTTATAAACTCAGACGGACTACAGCTCGATTTCGCCATTAAGCTCAATTTTAAAGCGACAAACAACGAAGCTGAGTACGAAGCACTGGTGGCAGGGCTAAGGTACGCCACGGAAAACCAGATCGACAGGCTAGCCGTCGTAACTGACTCCCAGCTCGTCGCGGGCCAAGTTAACGGCACGTACGAAGCTCGGGAAGATTCCATGGCGGCGTATCTCAAAATGGTGAAAGAGCTGGCCTCTAAGCTGAAAGAGTTCAAAATCGAACAGGTCCCTCGCGAAGAGAACGGTCGAGCAGATGCCCTATCGAAGTTGGCCAATGGATTCCAGGGAACAAAGGATGCGACCATCTCGTTCATGGTCTCGGGGGGCCGTGCGATCGATGAAGGAATAGTCGAGGTCGCGACCATCGATCCGCCGGAACCTTGCTGGATGGACGATCTAATCGCTTATCTCAAGGACGGGCTTTTGCCCCAAAATCGAACTGAAGCCAGGAGAATAAAATACCGATCCCTGCTATATATGGTGGATCATGAAGGCAGGTTGTTCAAAAAATCCTTCACAGGTCCCCCTCTAAGGTGCCTGCGACCTAGCCAAGCCCAAGATGTCCTAGAAGAAGTCCATGAGGGATGCTGCGGGAACCATTCTGGAGGTCGAGCTCTAGCTCGAAAGATCTTAAGGAGCGGGTATTTTTGGCCGACTATGGTGTGGGATGCGAAGATCCACTCTAGGAAATGCCCTAAATGCCAGAAACACGGCAACCTAATCCACACTCACCCCGCGTCCATGATACCGGTCGACGTGTGCTGGCCCTTCGACCAATGGGGGATCGACATCATCGGTCCCTTCCCCTTGGCACCCAGACAGAAAAAGTTTGCCATAGTATGCGTCGAGTACTTCTCAAAGTGGGTTGAGGCCGAGGCAGTCCCCAAAATTACTGATGCAGTGATAAGAAATTTCCTCTGGAAGAATATAATCTGCCGTTTTGGGGTCCCAAGGGTACTCATCTGTGACAATGGCCCTCAATTTCGATCTGAGAATACCAAAAGCTATTGTCGAGACCTCGGGATCGACCTCAGATTCACTACAGTTGGTCACCCGCAAGCAAATGGCCAAGCTGAAGTCACCAACCGAATCATTATCCAGAATCTCAAGACCCGCCTTGATGCCAAACTGGGCGCATGGGCTGACGAGCTCGACGGTGTGCTATGGGCTTATCGAACTACCCCACGGACAGCCACTGGGCAAACACCATACTCTCTGGTCTACGGATCCGAAGCCGTCATCCCATCGGAGCTGTTACACGAAACCGCGCGTGTATCACAATACCAGCTCGATAGGAATACAGAGATCAGAGCCGAAGATCTAGATGTGATTGAAGAAAGTAGAGAGCGTGTCTATCAGAAGCTCAGGCAGTACAAGGTAGCAGCAGCCCGATCGTACAATAAGCACGTACGACCCAGATCGTTTCAGATCGGCGACCTAGTGCTAAAAAAGGTCGAGGTCTTGCAACATGTCGGAAAACTTGAGCCTAACTGGGAAGGACCTTATCGCGTCACGGAGATCGGGAAAAACATGGCCTACCGGCTCGAAGACATGACCGGGGAACCGTTACCCAGACCGTGGAACGCGCACAACTTGAAGAAGTTTTACACTTAGCTTTCAAATTTATTTCAGAATTGTAATAGTCGAAGAGGTCGAATTCGCCTGAGAATCGATCTATGAAGTTAAAGAGGTCGAATTCGCCTGAGAATCGATCTCTGATCAGTCAATTAATTCACATGTTTTGGGGTATCCGATTAAAGTCAATCCGCAATCCCATGCTAGGCCACTATCCCCTCGGTTAAGCTCTCATTCGACCTACGGTCATGAGTCGAGGAGGGAGTGAGCCACCCCGCATCCGATCGTTAGAGACCGAGATCCAATGAGGTCGTTTTTAGACCCAAGGAGATCCTAAGTCCTAACGTATTTAATGCTTTTAAATCACAATTAGAGATCGAGATCCAACGAGGTCGTTTCTAGACCCAAGGAGATCCTAAGTCCTAGCGTGTTTAATGCATTTTTAATCATTTCCAGACCGAGATCCAATGAGGTCGTTTTTAGACCCAAGGAGATCCTAAGTCCTAACGTATTTAATGCTTTTAAATCACAATTAGAGATCGAGATCCAACGAGGTCGTTTCTAGACCCAAGGAGATCCTAAGTCCTAGCGTGTTTAATGCATTTTTAATCATTTCCAGAAATTAATGATCCAGAGATCCAAGGAGATCGTTCAAGATCCGAGGAGATCCAGAGATTAATAATCTTCGAAAAGAAATATCCAGAGATCCAATGAGGTCGTTTTAGATCCAAAGGGGTCCAGAGATTAGCGTCTCAGAGATCGCCATCGATCCAACGAGAACGCAGCGAATGGATAAACGCCCAACGAAGCTAGATCGACATCCAAAAGAGATCGATCGAATAGCTTCATGAGCCAATCGATCCGAAAGCGATAAGAATCTAAGCTAAGGGGTAAACGAAACCTAGGTCGATAAACCACGCGCAGGCCAGATCGAATTAATGTTCAACTTGTAAAAGCAAAGAAAAAAAAAGACAAGTATGAGAAACATAATTCATCCATGCAAAAAATCGATCTCAAAATTAGGAAAGATCGATCTTACCTAGCGCATCGAGCTCACCACGCGACGTGGCTCGATGGGCAAATGTTCAAAAGCAGAATTAAAAACAAGTATTCACACAGCCACAACCCGGCTGCGAGGTCTAAACAGTTAGCTACAAGGGGAGAATTCAGTCGATCTCGACGGGCTCGGAAGGGGATTCCTGGGCAGTTCGGCGAAGTGACCGCTCGAGCTCCCTGACGGTGGGAAGGAAGCTTTCGATGTGAACCGGCGGAGGGAGCTCGCACTCTACCCGACTTTTCTCTTTCTTGGCCTGAGCGATCTCAATGGCGTGGCCGTATTTGAAGGTCGCCCAATCGATCTGGATCGGCTCTTCTTCCTCAGGAAGGTCAGGAGCGCAAGGATCGGGAAGCAGTGGGCCGATCGAGTCAAAGTTGAAGTTGGGGACGATGGCGCCCTGGGCTTTGAGCTGGTTCACGGCAATTTGGAACCCCTCCGCCAGGTCGTTCTGACCCACGATCAGGCTCGCCTCCTCGAAGCCGGGTCCTTCCATGAATTCGCGAACGGCATACCTCTCGATCTCCAGCTTGCACTTCTTCATTTCTTCCGCTGCTTTGACGATCTTCACCCGGGCCAAATTGAAGACCTCATTCCGCCCCTCCTCCTTCGAGGCAGCTCTAGCAGTCTCGAGCTCCTTGGTGAATTCTTCCTTCATCTGGGCCAGCTCGTTCGCATGAGCCTCCTCCGCTTCCTTAAGGGCCTCCTGCGAGCTCTTCCACTGGGCCTCCATGGTCTCCTTCTCTTCGACCCGTATCCTCTTCTCCTCGCGAGCTTCTCGGAGTTCCCGTTCGAGCTGTTCAACCCTCTCAGGGTTCGCGGAAACAAGCCGGCCTTTCATCATCTGGTACTTTTCCTTATACTTTTCCTTGCCGGCCTTGAAAACCTCAGCTTCGTGGATCGAATTGATAAGGACAGGGAGAACGTCCTGAGAACAAGTCGTCAGATCGGATGAGTCCGATCTCCAAGAGTTGGCAAAAAAAAAAAAGAAAAACAAAACAATACCAACTTACACCGAAAAGGCCTCTGGCAGCTTGGTACCTCTTCTGCCTGGCCGACCTCTGGGAGAGCTTCTTCTGCTCGTCAATGATACACCCGGAGTTGAAGAGGGCAGCCAGGAGTTCGGGGTCGGCTTTGCCAAACGCAAGAGCTCGTTTGGTCCCATCGGCCTTTTCGAGCTCCAGACCTGCAGGCCATTGTGGAAGGGGAGTCTTGGGAAAGTTCAGAAGCTGGGCCTCCTCGTCGGACTCGTCGGAATCCTGCAGTTCATGAACCAGTTCTCTAAAAGGTCTCTTGCCTACCCCATGCCTCGCCTGAACAACCTGGAGTTGAGGATCAATGTCTTCATCAAAATATAAAGGGAGATGATCGAGATTTATTACTTGTTCGACGTCATCCCCGACCTGACCGCTCGGCTGTGCGGATGACCCGGCCTGACCTTCGAGCTCTTCACCACGGAGAGGCTCCCCAGCGGTCTGCTCCGCCAGATCGGCATCCAGGTCGTGTAGCTCCTTCGAGCACCTCTCCTGTTGAACCCGCTGGGCCTCAGGTAGGGCATTTATGATGACTCGAGCGGCCTCCGCCACGGGCCGCAGCTCGTCTGGGGTCGCATTCCTCTGGTTCATCGCCCTCATTCTCGCAGCTCGAGACATTATCAACGGTCGTAGATCTGCGAAACGAAAGATTCAGTTCGACGAATTAGATCGAAAAAGCAAGTAAAAGAAATTTAAAGACCCTGATCGAGTAGGGGTCCGGTCGAAGTAAGAGCATACCAAAACGAAAGTTCTTTTTATGAAGCCCGGTTATAATGCCCACTTCGACCAGATTCCCCGTCCTCGTCAGGTTGGTATGATCTAAAAGGCCCATATTGGTCAACAGCTCGAAGTGATTGTGGAGCCAGGTCGACGATTTGGTCACGAGCCGTCTTGGGCCGTTATCCCCCCAAGTGATCCGGAAGCGGGGAACGATGGGAAGATCGATGAAGAAGAACTTGGACTTCCAGTTGATGCCATGTGATGTAGACGGGATCGATACGATCTTCCGATTCGGCTTTGATTGAAGATTGAAATACCCTACCCCGGATTTGGTGGCACTGTTAAGCGTGAAAAACTCCCCAAAGTCCCAGATCTCCGGCTCGAATCCCAGGCACTTCATGGTGATGATCATACAATGCGTCAGAGAGAATGAGTTCGGGGTCAGCTGGGAAGGGCATAAGTTATACCGAACCAAGAAATCTGAGATGACCCGAGGTAGGGGGAACCTGAACCCATACTTGACGGAGGAATAGTACATACCAATCGATCTCAGACCCCTCGGTCTCTCGACGGTCTCCCCCTCCTCCGGCCTCCGGACCGCGTACTGAGGACCCAACCCCAGTAGCCGCGTAACCTCCGCAAGCTCCTGAGGGGTTATCTTGGAGAACCTCTCAGAGACGTGTGAGAGAGTCCTGTACACATGGGGAGGTCGCGCGGGAGGGTTCCCGACCTGTGTCACGGGTTCCCCTCCATCTTGTCCCTCTCCTCCATCTTCCCCCTCCGGCTCATCTAAAAGCCCAATGGGTCTCCGTACCCTCGATGTCGAAGCCTGCCCCCCCCTGTTCGCCGTCGGAGCTCCGTCCCTTCCGGAAATCGGACCGGAGTTGAGCTCGAAATCCTCATTCGGTAATGGTGGGGCTGGCAGGTCGTCCTCTCGTCCTGGCGACGGCGTGAACGCTACCTGATTTTGAGCCATGGAGGTGCAAGAGAGAAAAACTTTTTACCTCTGTAAAGGCCGAGTTCGGAGACGAAAGATTGCCGGCGAGCTGATCACAACCAGAGCAGTTCGATTCTTAGAGTGTGGTAAGTAGTGGAATGGGGCTGAGGCAGGATCCCTCCTATATATAGGGGTTGAAAAGTAACGTCTCGATATACGAAAGGACGCCATAATTACCCCGCGTGCGCCTATCCTATGGAAGGTCGCGTCGCATTAAATGCTTTGTCGGACCGATCTGGCACAAGAAGTCACGCCCGTAACAGAGACGACGGCTCGATTCCAACGGCCACGACGGTTCCCCTACCCAATACCAGATCGACGAAATCACCACCGTGAAATTTCACACTGGTAATTTGGGGGGCCTCTGATATGGCATAATAGTGCAAGGCCACGTGGCCGCCCCCGGTTGGTGCCACGTGGACCCTCACGCCAACCTGGACAAATCAAGAACGACCTCTTGGACAGGTCATCAGATCGATACCAGGTCCTCAGGTCATCAGATTTGTTTGACTCCAAATCGATGGGCATACCATCCGATCACCAGATCAACAGATCGATCTACTCTCTTCTGTGAGGAAATACGCAGCATTAAGGATCCCGGAAGGCAATATCGATCTCCAGATCGATCTCATACGTCACCGGACACCCGAATACTGTAAAGCACTCCTGTCGGGACACGTGCGCCCTTCCCATTCCCTGGAACAGGCGTACTACGGTTCATTAATGACCGTCAGTCCCTGCTTTTACCCAAAGGGGAAAGAAGGTACCAACGACCCGCCTCAAGCCGGTTCCATCGTCCGACATCCAGATCGGCGACTGGCAACGCCATTAATGCACACCTACAGTACACACACTACTGTGTCATTTGGCCATGGCTATAAATACTCGCCCTTTGAACAGTAGTTGGTAAGCCTTTAATACGCATTCAATTGCTTTTATTCTCTCTCTAAAGAGCTCCATTACTGACTTGAGCGTCGGAGTGCCAACCTTGGGTAAAACCCCAAGTCCCCCAAGTTGGTTTCGAGCTCACGTTTGCTAGTGCTTTCAGGTCGATAAAGAACCCACTCAAACAAATTCTTGACTGATTGACCCATATCTGACAGTCAGATCGACACGTCAGATCGACCAGATTTGAGCCAGATCACATATTATTGTATTTATATCATATTATATCGTGTCCGTATCCATGCATTATAGGTACCTCTTTATATACTCTTTCAATATCACCATACATGGAAATATCTGTGCACTCAATGAAGAGTACTGATGGATCCAAGACCTCTTGTGCAAGACTACAAAAAATGACAGACCATCATCTCCATTTTCAAAGCTTTTGCTTCAACTCATTGAATTGGTTTCCCCATCAAAATCAGTCCATTTTTCAAGTCAATTCCAACACTTCTAATGTGGACATTAAGATTTTAAAGAATATATCTAAAACCGGGGAAAACACAGCAAACATATTCCTCTAAAAATAAGACATTGGTGGACTTCAATGACTGATCTATTACATTATTGAATTGTAACACCTCAAAAAATGGAATAATTGATTAGAAAATTTAAAACTATTTTATACTGAAAATCAAGATTCCAACACTTGATATTCAGTTGAGAAGATAAAATGAGTTACTCCGAGTCCAACAAACAAGAGAATTGATTACAAGATTCTAATCTTGAAGTGATGCAGATATTTGCAGCATACAATGCAATTTTTTGGCACATGAACCTAGTATAATGGGGAGACATGATCAGATATCACACATCTTGGATTTTGGGTAAATCCTTGCAGTGACATACTCCTTGAATTGCAGCCAGAAAATGAAATAAAATTATCTTCATGTGCTTCGGAACACTACAATAACGTACTTGTAATCTTCCTAATAGACTTTGTAGTTCATCAAAAATAGCACGATAGCAAAAAGATATTGCTACTGCGAAGTTGCTGCAATTTTCACAACTATTTATAATTACATAAACCTCCCTTCTAAGTTCAAATTTTGTTGTGTTTTATGATATTATTTATTCATTCATACTCTACCTCAGTTTTCGGATTAAAAATGAATTTCAAACAAGTAAATTTGATGTTATTATAGGTGAAAAGAATATAAATCTCCAATCAATAATACGTATGTTTATAGATCTCTAAAGGCTAAACTTCTAACCATGTAGTTTCTTGAAATCCATGTATATTTTTAATATAGAATCATAACATAATTGTGAGAATAGGTAAGTTTTAAGGAAATAATTGGCTTTAGAATTAAAATTACTCAAGAAATAAATGGATAAATTGTTCATACCAATTAAGCGATTACCATTTCACAACTAACTATCTGTCCCAAGTCGTGATAAGCTAAGGGTGCAGGATGGTTATGAGGTATGCTATACGCTGCCAGAATGCAACTTTGATATTGACGGAAATCTACTCTATATCAGGCAACTGATATTTCGGAACCGCGATACCAACTTCTCCTATATTTTTCATGATGTTTACTTAAATATGGAGAGAAAGTTCATGGATCCCGTGGACACCTTTGACACTGTTGCGAGCACGAGTTGTAAGCATACCGTCACACTGACAAATTGCTATTGCCCGGGTGGCTGGGCGCTTTTTAGGCCACCTCGTCCTCCGTTGAAGTCGAAATGCATGAGGGATTGCTTGGTTTATTGGGTCATTGAAATTAATGTTATGCCTTTATGTGAGATGCATTTTTGTTGGCCTTCTATCGATGATTTGTGGTTTATTCCCATAGTATGTATTCTCGGTTCCAGATGATTTATATATGAGGTGGGGGCCTCGGTAAAAACTCCACGGTCTCGTTGACCGGTTTATATTTAAAAAAAAAAAAAAAAAAACTATCTGTCCCAAGTCAAAATAAATAAAAAAAATAAGGAGTCCGACTGACTTTGCATATGTAACAGTTTTAAATTTCCTGATCAGCTTCCCATTCCATAAAATGTCTATAATTATGTGAGGGAACCAATTACTATAATCGACCATAAATGTCCTATTCAAGACAAAAAATAAGTCAAAATAAATGAAATTTAGGTATAACTAGATTTAAGTTACCAAGTAATTTTTTTTTTTGAAGGCAAGAACAAAAACTTATTCAAAAGAATCATCCGATACTACAAGAGTCGAAATATGTCCAGGGACATAAACACATCTTTCTTTCATGCGAAGGCCAATACCAGATTCAGGAACAATTCCATTTCGAAGTTGAAGGACTCATGAGGCGGATGGTGCGAATCAGCTACGGGGATCCAGGACATTATTAAGTTACCAAGTAATTTAGTGTTATAATAATTGGACAAATCAATATAAAGGAGCTTTTGCATTTGTAATATGATTAACATAATTTCTAAATAAAATAATCATTAGAAATAAATAATAATATATTATTAGTCTATATAATTAATTGAATTGGGTTGCATTCAAAATTTCCCACATCTTTGTTAATATTGAAATTAATATAATTGGAAATATTAGTATTTGGACTTTTTATTATTGAAAAATTACAATATAAGTACACTTCAAAAAAAGATGATAGAGCTTTGCAAACTTGGCAAAACCCTACTAAAACCTTGGACATGAATTTCCTCCACCGCGCTCACTCCTCCTACCTCCGCCGCTGCCGCCACCGCTACCACCACATCCGCACTCTCTACGACGCCGTAGCCTCCATAAAATGCCCCCGCGACCGCGGCCTCGATCACGCCGTGGAGCGGGAGAGGCACCTCCGACCTGTGCTCAATCTCAAAAACCTCATCATTTCCGAGCCATCAAAATCAGTCCCACTCTCCGTAATCACGCAATCCAGAGAAACCCTAGGAATCCCATTTCGCCCCATTGAATTCGTCCGGAAATATCCTTCAATTTTCCAAGAATTTAACCCGGGGTCGCTCAATATCCAACCCCACATTAAGCTCACCCCTGAAGTTATTTCTATGAGCTCCGAGGAAAATTTGCTGTACCAGAGCGTGAATTATAAGGAAGAGTTAGCGGGGCGCCTTTTGAAGCTGTTAATGATTAGTAGAATTAATAAAATCCCGATCTTTTTGTTGGAAAGGTTGCAGTGGGAGCTGGGTTTGCCTCAGGATTACGAGAAGGTTTTGATTCCAGAGTTTCCGGACTATTTTCGGGTTATTGACGGGAAGTATTCTGGTGAGAGTGGGAGGGCGCTTGAATTGGTTTGCTGGATTGATGAATTTGCTGTTTCTGAGATGGAAAAGAAGAGGGATAAGGATGGTAAGATTCAATTTTCGTTGCAGTATTCTAAAGAATTTGAGATGGATAAGAAATACAAGAAGTGGGTAGATGAGTGGCAGAAATTGCCATATGTATCGCCTTATGGGAATGAATTACATTTGGTCGCAAAGAGTGATGAATCTGATAAATGGGCTGTATCAGTGTTGCACGAATTGCTTAATCTCTTTGTTGGGAAGAAGGCAGAGAAAGAAAGCTTGCTTTACTTGGGGGAGTATTTGGGGCTGAGGTCGAGGTTTAAGCGTGCATTCTTGCAGCATCCTGGGTTTTTTTATGAGTCGAATAAGCTTGGTATTCATACAGTAGTTCTGAGGGAGGCCTATAAGAGAGGAATGTTGATTGAGAGGCATCCTTTGATGAGTATGAGGTCTAAGTATGTTCAATTAATGAATGTAGTGAAGGATGAGGAGAAAAAGGAAAACACACAGCAAAAGAGTGGTGTTGATGTTAAGAAAAGGGAAGGAGAGGAATCAAAGGTTGTTGAAGGTGAGATGGAAGATGATGCTGAAATGTATGACTCATCTAATGATGATGATAAAGAGGACGAGGAAGAGAATGAGTATGAGAACGACATTGAAGGTGAAAATACTACTAGAAGGGGGAGGTTTAGAAGGGACGGTGGAGATTTTGAAGACAAGAATTCTAGAAGAAGAGTGTCGAGGAGGAGAAATGGAAGAAATATTGAAGAAAATGAGTATAGAAGTTCAACAAGGGTTTCCAGGAGAAGAAATGCTCAAATGCAGGAATCATCTGATGATGAGAGTGATGATTACAAGGAAGCCATTGAAAATCTAAATACTGTTAAAAGAGGTAGGTTCAGGAGAAATGGTGCAGATTATGACGACAAGAGTGCTAGAAGAAGTGTATCAAGCAGGGCAGGGGGAAGACATACTCGGGATGAATATGAAAGTTCGTCAAGGTTTTCAAAGAGAAGAAATGTTCACGATAGTGATACGAATTCTTCTGGAAGACCAAATCCAACAACATTTTCGAGGAGAAGAAATGTACGGGATAGTGATCTAAATGCTTCTAGAAGACCCCAACAAAAATTAGATTTCTCAGGAAATAGGGAAAGACTAATAACAAGATAGAGCCCAATATAATGGAATTTGGAAATTCAGTCAGCAATCATAACTTTCCCTTTGAGAAGCTAATTCTTTGCTCATGCCGGTGAAACATGTTAGATTTGTGTTCTTCATTATGTCTTATATAAATCTGTACATTTTCTTGGTTTTGGAGCTTCTTGCTGGATCTATTTGATGAAAACTTCCTCTGGGAATTGCTTGTATTCCACAAATCATAATCCTTCGATGCTTATTGAATTGTTTTAGCTCCTGCGCCTAAGGCTACTTCATCATATTCTTGTTAACCTCAGAATACTATGAAATCCCCTTAATTTGTCACCTTGAATCAAGAATCAATTTGATCCCAATTGGTTAACTAGAACCAGTGATGTGAAACATCCATCAAGCAGTTTGCTGCATAATCAAACAGTTCACATACATTTGCCTAATGTTTCTGTATTTCATTCTACATTTACATTTTCAGGTACTAAACCATGTTTGTGGATGTTGACACATGCTGCAACTTGCACCAAGTGGAGGTGGTGTAGTCTTCCATATGTAAGCGAATTCGTTTTCTTTTCTGTGCAACTTTGGCTCTTTCTTAGCCACTTATGGTTGTTTTAATAGGTGAAGGACAATACAGTCAAGATCTACAGGAATTCGTTTTCTCTTCTGTGCAACTTTGGGTCTTTCTCAGCCACTTATGGTTGTTTCAATAGGTGAAGGACAATGCAATCAAGATCAACGGGCATTTTCCATATTCTTTAAGTTTTGTCTTTAACCAGGTTGGAAGCAAAGACATGGAACATCCAAATCTTTGTAGTTTAAGAAACTACGGCACATAAAGGAATCTGATGTGGGATGTAAGCATATCAAATAAAGTGGAAGCATGTATCTTTCTTTGCTAAATATTCAATGAAGGAAAAAGAAGGTTGTTGGTGAGATCAGATGGGAATGAAAAGATATGAATTTCTTCTTTAAAGTGGAGTATTTTTTAGATGAACACTTATGGCCAATACTTCTTCTCCATTTGTCTTTGCAAAAGCTGTTCTGCAAGTGCTTCTGCCGGCTGAAGTTGTCTGCTTCTGGTAAGATCTCAATAACCTAAAAGAGATTTTTGGTTAATATCTTGAAATAATGTGCTATATTAAACCATAAAAAGCCATTTTTCTTGAACTTTTGATTATATAATCCTAAACAAATTATAGCCTAGAGATCTAGACATTGCATGGAAACTTTGAAGAGGAATAGAATATAACATAATTGCTTTCTTTTTGACTTGTTCTTGGAATGATATGGTAAAAGTCATTGTGGTAGTTCAAATATTCCCACAAAAGAATATAATTGTGTTAATTTAACCCCCTTTTTAGCCCACATACCTAGTGGTAATGGTTGGTGGTGTTTTTACTTTGTTTTTACCCCTTGCTTTCTTTGATTCTCATTCCCTCTAGATTTTCTTAAAGCTTGGTAGCTTAACCCATGATCTTGGCCATAATCCACTATCACCAAGTAAAAGCTTTAGGAACAAGATTCAAGATTTTACTAAAACCATTTATATTGAATTATCAAAGCTCGGTTGGTGCACTGAGATGACACACTAGATCTATTAAGTAGAATTTAAAGTTAAAAATCCAACCTTGTGAATGGAGCAATTGGATTGTTAGAGGATTGTTTGCGTATCGAAACTCTACGGTACCTGAATTTAGTACCGTAGTTATCCAGAATAGTGTATAGTGAGTCATTGATCATGATGACTCAAAAACCAACTTTTAACAACTAAAAAAAATAGGATCAAAAGAAAGTGCAAGCTCCTATGCAACAACAAAAGCTGATCTCAGCTCATAAAGGTACTTGACATTTGAGAGCATTAGCCCTTAAATCTATAAAGGCCATAATGTCCTAAAGTGAATTGTCACATTCCCAAGCCTCCAACCAGAATCACACAAGTAAAGCCCATTGGGAATTCCCCCATCCACTACTTAGCTTTCTTTACAATCCCACTTCTCCACAAACAAACAAAGTGGTAACCGGTATACATGCATTGACACGTTTGCCTCTTGGTTTGGTTGTAAGAATCTCTTTGTTCTCAATTATCCAAGATTATATTATATAATCATGACAAGGGTTCAAGAATTGGCTGCATTTGATTTGCTTGCCTTGATGTGATTGGTCATAACATGTGTATTGGATGTGTTCATGACATTTATAAGCCATGCAAAGTATGGATATGTTTGATTAAATGTGGTAAATATGTATAGTAGTGTTCTAATATCTTACTTTTTTTTTTTTTTTTTTTTTACACGTACCCCCAGGTGGACAAAGAGATTCGAACTCGGGTCATTGTGTCAGAGAAAAAATCATTTAATCGCTTGAACCAACTTCTGTTCTACTATCTTAACTTTATGGAATGTGTACATTGTCCCAACACTTTGAAAATGTGTGATTTTGCCTCAAATGTTTGTATTTAGGTTGGTATCCCTCAAGCTTTGTTTGAATCTAAGGAAATATCTCATCATATGCCACTCAAATGATAATATGTTGACGTATTTCCTCAATTTTCGTCCCCTTAATTGTAAATTACTCGTGTCACGCTCTATAACACCCGTAACTTATTTTCCATCGTTTGAACCGGTAGCGAAGAAAAACATGCAAGAGTAGGTAAAAAGCCATAAAGAAAAACATGCAAGAAGAGAAAAATAATCAGTATTTTTTCATCCATATACGAGTTAATTATCGGTGATCGAAGAACGTTTATCCACAAATCTTTTTACGTGGAAGTGCACGATTTTGATTTCACTTAAATAGCTCCACACTTGGCTAGGTTAGATAGCCCATAACCCCAACCCAAGACATGGAATAATATATGCGACTCGAGAGAATCTAATACCAAGAACATCCCAAAGAACCAAGGAAATGTTGGAGGCTTGAACTAAATTGATGGGAACTTCTATTTCTTCTCTTTTCCTTATTAATTGTATTGAAGGGGAGCTTTACTTGGCACAAATTTATTTTTTTTTCCATTCAATATTTTTTCGAGTTGAAACACATAACACGTGTATCGATAAACAAAATAAGCACTAATTTCTTGGCCTCAACTACACTACGTTGAAGTAGCCACCATCACATACTTTTTGCCATTGATTCACAAAACCCCATGCCTAAAAAACCACAAAACCATACAACAAAGCATATCACCCTTTCCCTTGATGGAGCATAGAATACAAGAACTAAAAAAACAAGTTGGCAACACATTCCAAGTGCCCTTCACCCTATACACCATCATCCACCCCTTGATTCTCCAAAGCCAAAAGCCCCTTTCCCTCATCATTATTGCACTTATTCACCATCTCCAAGCTGCTAAGTTTGGAAGCCTTGATAGCCTCACCTTCCCAATCAGTGCAATGCACCACGACATAGAGAATCGACACGGCGCACGCTGCCTGAGCCGACAGCAACCCCAACCAAAGCCCACTAAAGCCGAACCCGAGCCAGAAGGCTAAGCCGACAGACACAGGCGTGCCCACAAAGTAAAACGAGCCAAGATTGATCCGGGCCCCCACGGCGGGCCTAGCCGTCCCCCTCAGAATGCCACAACCGGTGGTCTGCGGGCAATTACCGAGCTCACATAGGCCGATTATGGGCAAAACCGAAGCAACAAGTGCTCGGAGCATTTCGTCTTTCGTGAAGAGCACGCCCCATTTCTCCCTAAATATGACTGTCCATATCACGTTGATGAACCCTATAGCAAAGGCACAGGCTAAGGCCACCATTGCAGCCAACTTTGCCTTGAAGGGTTGCCCAGCTCCAAGCTCATTGCCTACCTGCATTTGGGAATCAATTCAAGAATTTGTTCCACAATGATTGAGAAATATTAATCATCAAAGTAGCATTTTCAAGAATCTTTTTTATAAAGAGCACATAAACAAATAGAGGCCGTAATTCTCAGAATATGGTGAATAAAGACATGTTCTTATTCCATGAGCCTTATAAGAATTAAAACGGAAGAAGAAAGGGATCGATTATGGCCATGATGCACAGATATGGACATGACAATATAAACACGATACATATTTTTTCTTTTTAATTTCCCACATGAAAAGTGTCTGACAGACCATGACATGAAGAAATATCATTTTTTTGGGAGAATCCCGACATCATGACATGCTCCAAGTAAGTGGACAATTACAAAAATCTTTGGTTTTCTAGACATTAAAGTATAGCAAAATTATAAAATGTTAAATAACAAAGTGGGGAGTGTTGGAAAGAAAAGAAAGAAAGAGTTAAAAAGACGAAAACATATGAGTTTTACTACTACATCAAACAATTTTCCATTCATTTATAAATTATAAAACCAATTTGTTAGAAGTTGAAGCTAAAAGTTCGTGCATGTTTGGAAATCATTCATATCACTAAAACAACAAGAAGAAA
This sequence comes from Lantana camara, assembly GCA_037501455.1. Classification (NCBI taxonomy): domain Eukaryota; kingdom Viridiplantae; phylum Streptophyta; class Magnoliopsida; order Lamiales; family Verbenaceae; genus Lantana; species Lantana camara. The sequence goes on along the minus strand of CM074855.1, from coordinate 17,091,243 downwards.
AAAAAAAAAAAAAATTCTCTCTCAAAATCATGTCCAAATTTATAACTTATATAAGCTATAAAGTATGTAAATTTCCCACTGAAAATTTACGAAATGGTCCATAATTGTCATTTTCCCTCTATTTTCTTACCCAAAAAAGGGCCTATGAGAAAAATTAATGTGTGACATGTGTCCTATTTCCAAAAAGAAAATGAATAGAATCATTTTCATCAAATTTAATACGACAACTTAAAAGGTTTTATAGTTCAAATGAAATTTGTAAATTTAAGCATAGTTTGAAGACTACAGATTTTTTCCCAAAAAAACAATTCTTAAGTTTTTCTCTTTGGATTACAAATATAAGCTAAGTAAAAGACCAACTTTTCAAGCAAAATGAGTGGAAAATACCCAAAGTTGATGTAATTACAAGAAATTCCCGTTTTGTTCATATACACTGGCCAAGTATATTAATAAACAACCGAAACTAAGAGAAAAATTAATTATAATACAAAAAAGATTTTAAAGATGTCAATTTTAATCTTGATCATTTAATACGTAAATTTAAAACTAGAAATCCTCACCCTTGCAGAAACACATCCAGCCAAGGCCATCGGAACCGTATACATAAGACTGGTGGTCTGAATCATGATCCCCGTCGCCGCCACCGCAATCTTGGGCTCCGGCAAATACCCCGCCATCACCGTCGCGATCTCATACCACCACCACTCCAAACATATCCCCACACAGCTCACCACCGCCAGCTTAAGCAGCGGCCCAATCCCGCCAACACCCTTCCACCGCCATTCCCACCTCCCGCGCACACACACGTACCCCAAGATCAACACCAGCATATGCAGATTTGTCAACACGGAGGCCACCGCCACCCCGCGCACGCCCCACCCCATAACCATCACCACGACGTAGTTCAACGGTATGTGGAAGATGACTGCCGTCAGAGTGCACCACATTTGCGGTTTGGTCACCCCTTGCGACCGCAGGTACACGCGCAGCGGCTGCAGCAAGGTGTTTGTGAAAAGGTCTGGGAGAGAGTAGCGGCAGTAGGTCGCGGCCATTGAGCTGATTTCCCTGTCTTGGCCGATGAACACCATGATTGGGTCGAGGTTGAGCCAGAGGAGGCCAATGGGGATGATGGCGATGAGGAGGATGAAGACCATGCGGTGGAGGGAGGTGTAGAGGAGGTCCCAGTTCTTGCTGCCGTAAGCTTGGCTGCAAACGGGCTCGAGCCCGGATGCAAGCCCGACTAAAACTGATAAGCCTGTTATGTTTGTGAAGCCGATGGAGAGTGCGCCGCCGGCCAACTCGAGGCTTCCGAGGCGGCCCAAGAACAGGACTGAAACCACGGCTCTGACATAGACGAGGAAGTTCATTGCTGTCATGGGGAGAGCCATTGACCATAGGGCCTTCAATTCCTCCACTATCTTCTCAAACATAATCAGAAAGACTTCAAGGAATCAGTACGTACACACATGTATGTATATACAGATAGATGCTGGTCATAATCAAACAGAATAACTCACCTGAGAAGAGGAAGGAAACTTGTGGGACTGAAAGTCTTGGCCTTTTTCGTCCATTTTCGCAAGGTTAGAGCTTAGTTTGCTGTGTTACGAACAAAACAAGCAGGGGTTTGTAATTTGTTTACCTATCCTGAGAGAAATGCAGAAAAGGGATGTTCTTGATTTTAGAAGGTGCTCTCGTGTCACATGTAGGCATTCATGGCAGCAAGGAAACAAAGGAGAACGTCGAAACAGAAGATTTCATCAAAAACACACCTCTCAATTCCTGCTAAGCTTCTTGATTCTTGCACTTAATTATGAAACTTAAAGCATCTTGAAAGTTGAAACAGCATATGGAAGTCTTTGTTTAGTCGTTGGTGATGGGTGGTGGTGTCTTTGTTTACTGTAGGGGTGTGAAGCTGTACCTGTACCAGTTGATTCAGGAAAAAATGTGATATTTTAAGCTCAATAAAGGGCCAAGAAAAGTGTACGACTTTTGGTAATGGCGGCGACTGTGACGTGAGCTTTTGCTCCGCTCTGCCATTGAGGCTCAAGGAAACGACAGATGAGGCAAGGTGGGTTAAAGTAAAGTAAAGCCAAAGGAAGTATTGGGAGACAAAGGAACAGAGAAGGGAAAGCGACTGTGTGTTGTGTGTAAATAAGCTGTAGGGGTGATGGAAATTGGACTGCCAACAGAGATTTGGCTTCCGATAACTCAGACCAATGTCGATCGAAAACTTTTAAAAATATCATTTTAATTTATTATGTTTTATGGAACTTCTACCACGTAAGAAATTTAGAAAAAGGTCCGTATCCTTGTCATTATAAGAAATTTAAGAAAAATTTTGTGTAGTTGTATTTTCATTATAAGTTTATCTAACCGTATCTCTATTGGGTTTTCATGTAATTGTAATCCTATCATATATGATCATTTTTGTCTTTAGCTCTCTGCTGTGCGGTTATGGCTAATATATGTGCACCCAATATTAGAAAACAGGGTGGCAAATAATGGAAGATAAAGACAAATTTGAATTTAAAATTAAGTCACATAATCAACAAAATTCGTACCAAGTTAACGCTACACAATCATAATAGAAAATTATAGTTTAGATTCGGTTCGATCGAACTCAATCGATTAAAGGGTAAGTATATTATATTTGTTATTTAATTTATCATTTTTTTTAAAATTTCCACCAACTATAGATGATGATAGAACACTCGTTCTCTTATTACATCGGTTTGATCCAACCAAATTCGAGTTAGAAGTACCCAATCCTAATTTATGTCAAAGATTTTCAATCTATGTTGTCAAATCCCACCAATAATAAAATTTATACTTTTGAATGAAAGTAAATTTGAAAAATCTTGATGAAAACATTTACAACATTAGGTATAAAGACTAAAGAGTGTCCATGCATTGGATTTATACCATGGCCGAATCTAATTTGGGCACTTTTGCTTTGTGTGTGAGATGATTGACACATTATGAGCATCACAACTTTATTTTTTGGTGACAAATGCCTATAGTTAGGTAGGAGATGCTAAATAATTTAATTAAACTATGATTGATATAAATGATTGTTAATAAATAGGTTCATGAATGAATGGGCCACGGGGGGCAAACTTTATCCTTATTGTCTATTTAGGGGGCCAAATCTCTTAATAAAGAAAAAGGGAGGTTTAAATCAAAATATCATAATGCAATAAAAATTGGGTGCCGAAAGGCATTCTTTTATTATGATGGATTGGATTGGTGTCTTTTTAACTTACGTTATGCTTCTTTCCATAATAAATATTGGCCCATTAATATCTTCTCTTTTATACTTAATTTCCCTTTCATTCCCCCCCTTTTTTTTAAAAAATTTTAATTCCAATATTTATAGAAAGATTTTTTCTCCAAGACGACTTTTTTGTGCAGTAAAAAAATTGAATTGGTGTGGCTTGATTTACATTAATAAATTTGATGCGGCATAAAATAGTTATAAGTCATGTCATGTCTAGATTACATGAATTTGTCGGGTATGACTTGAATAATAATTATTGAGGAGCTATCTGTTTATTCAATTAATACGTTTGTCCGTCGATAAATCTATTTTTCGCAATTAAGAACACGTAGCTAGTGGGCCTTGCCTAGACTCTTACTACTGAAATGGGCTTATTGGTGTTTCTTCCAAAATATGAATGGACTGGGCTAATGCTACTCCTAATTCCCCATTAGTTTATATGGCCAGCCCAAAATAAAGTTCTCAATTTACATACATTTCATATTATTTATGTTGATTTTTTAATTTGCAAATTCTTAGTGTTCTCCAGATAATTGATTAATTTTTTATTTTTTTTTGGTCTATTTTTATGGGTTGAACCATTTAACTCTCGATCTTTCCGTGAATCGTGCGACTTTTAGGTGTGATATCTCCCTATCAATGGTTGCTGCTTTATTAGAAACTTAAACTTAAAACCTTTGACTAAAATGTCATAGCGCCAAACTCTAGGTCACATAGTACAGATGTAGGAGCGAGTTCAAGTACGGATGTAGGTGCGAATCAATGCGCAAAATTTAAAAAAAAATTAAAATAAGAGAACGCCTTAAAGTGTTTAATAAAAAATAATTTAATTAATTATATATCTAATATAACTTTATTTTATATACAATTTTAAATAAATTTTAAAAAATAATATAAGTCAATTAGTTTTAGTTTGAATTGTTTTATTAATAATTCTATAACCATTTTCTGAAACATGACTTTCGTCAATTTTTTAAAATATTTATATAAAAATATATACAAATTTGTTGATACGGAGAATTAAAATCTTAAATCGTTTTAAAGTTAAAAATGCCCATGGAGAATTGAGTATGAATATTTTAAGTATAATAGAAAGATAATGCGGTTTACACCCAAGGCTAGTCTACCTCATTTGCTGATATTCATTACAATTTGGTCAATATATCATATTAAAATCTGACTACAAAATATGGGAATTAACGGAGTTGATTATTTTTTAAAAATACTAAAATAAAAATAATATTTTGCAGTAAATTCCCTCCAATTCCAAATCCCTAAGCCCCAAATGAAAACCACATAAGTAAGTTATAGAGCATAATCATTCGTCCGCGTTTAGACTGACAGCTGAGACGAGTGGACGATCTATATACGCATTTATACTTGCACAATATCCTGCCAAGAATCTGTACTAGGCTCCAAATTCCTTCCTCAAAGCTTATTCGATTGTGTATATATCTTTCTTTTCTTTTGTTCTTCTCCAAAATCTGGAAATCTCTGAAAATTGGGCAACAGATGATAATTCAGCTCCAGGGTGTACCGGAGAAGGAGCAGTGCCACTGGATTCGGACCGTTTGGGGTGATGTTTAAAGCTAACCTAATCGGGTTTGGGTTGGCGGTGGGTTCGAGCGCATTTATTGGATCGAGCTTCATCATCAAGAAGAAGGGTTTGCGGAGAGCAGGGGCTTCCGGCTCTCATGCGAGTAAGTTTTATTTTCTATGGCACCTTTTCTGGAAGTTGGGTTTCGTTATTTAAGTTTGAAGTTTGAAGTATTAATGTGTAAGCTCTTTGTATCTGAGTCCTCAATATGGTAGCTGGTGCTTGAAAGATTCAGTTTTTGCTAGTCATTATTTGTTGTGCTTATTAGCATCTATAGTTGTGATCTCAAATTGATGTCAGGATGAGAAATTATGTTTTATTAGCTTTGAAGTGGTTCCAAGTGGAAGTATTCTGCAGGGGAGTTGTAGGAGGGGTATCTGAGTAGCTGTGACTGATTGAGTGCATCTTTTTAGTGTTTTTCTGTACTTTGAAACAATAATTTGTATACACATACACATATATGCACCAATAAAAGGCAGATTCTTGTGTTACATTGGATAAGTAGACTGTGTGAAAACAAGAATGCTGAATTTAGTTTCAGATAGTTAAATTTGCCATTAGTTGAATGCTGAATTTAGTTTCGACTTAGGACACTACTTTTTTTCTGGCAAATAATTTTTTTGAATTTGAATCATCATTACTATATAAGTGCAAAACATGCATATGTTCCTAATTAATACACTGCGTTGGGTAAAGAGAGGGGAAGTGACAGTTTAAGCTTCAGTGCAGTAACATCGTTATTTTAGAGCATTGTAATTTAATTAAATATGCTTGACGTTGTAATTGTACAGAAAATAAATAACAATATATTTTAATGTAATGCATTCAGAGTTCCGATTAGATGCTAATTTTTATGAATCCAATGACAATAATGAATTCATGAAATGAAGGTTCAGGAGGATATGGATATCTGCGCGAACCGCTTTGGTGGATTGGCATGGTCACAAGTAAGTTTTGATTTACTTGTAATTTTCTAACGATTCTGGTTCTCGCTCCACATAATAAACTCCATTGTTTGGTATTATTACAGTGATCATTGGAGAGTTTGCCAATTTCGTAGCTTATATGTATGCACCTGCTGTACTTGTAACGCCACTGGGAGCATTAAGTATAATTGTAAGGTAAATGTGATCTGCCATGTCCTTTCATTCATCCTTCAATATCTCTTTTCTATCCTCCTTTAAAAGATATACTTGTTTAAAAGTGCCACATTTTCAGTATGCTCTTTCCCATACAAGATTACAAGTATAAAAGACATCATTTAAGCTAAAGTAAACAACTGTTTATTTGATTGGCAGTGCTATTTTAGCTCATTTCTTACTGAAAGAGAAACTAAAGAAGTTAGGAGTACTGGGATGCATTTTGTGCGTAGTGGGATCTACTGTCATTGTTCTTCATGCACCTGGTGAACATAGTATTAGCTCAGTAGAGGAAATCTGGGATTTAGCAATACAGCCAGGTGAGCAGATATACTCTGTACGAATTTCACTTTAGCTTGTCTAGTGTACTCCTTCCTGAATATATATTGTTTTTTTGGGACTCCAGCTTTTCTTTTATACACAGCTTCAGCTGTTGCAGTGGTTTTGGTACTTGTTTTGTATTGTGAACCACGTTACGGGCAGACAAATGTGATGGTTTACATTGGTGTTTGTTCTATAATTGGATCAGTAACGGTAAGTAAAGCATACTCTCTCTTTTAGCTACCACATATGGATGGATAATCATACTCTCACGCAAGTCTTGTTTTTGTTCTCTGTAAAATGGGAATATTATTGTTAATTTATAGACAGCCAAACTAATTTTCATTTTAAGCTGTTTGTTTAAGAGTAATTTGAATAACAGTCTAGAGTACACATGCTTTCATGCTAGTTAAAAGTGAAAATGAAGAAACGCATATTATTAATTGGTAAGTGTTGTTTGGCTTGATCAATACGAACTAGTGCTTTCTTGCAGGTTATGAGCATTAAAGCAGTAGGTATTGCTATAAAACTCACGTTGGAAGGTTATAGTCAGGTGGCACGGTTGCAGTCCTGGATATTTGTCATGGTTGCAGCTTCTTGTATAATCACTCAGTTAATCTACTTAAATAAGGTTGATTTTCCTTTTCACATTGGAACTTCTAAGTGTAACGCATGCTTGATATTTTACTCATTTATGCACTTTTTTTAATAAGTTAAAGTTTTATGGACAGTTGTGGGTTTTTTCAGGCTTTGGACACGTTTAACACTGCTGTAGTTTCTCCTATCTATTATGCCTTGTTCACTTCTCTTACGATTTTGGCGAGTGCCATAATGTTCAAGGTATCAATTAAAAATGCTTTTCTCGTGGTAGTGTTTTGCAGTGTGGCAATTTCTGTTGAAACTCTAAATCAGATTTCTTCTTCTCTAGGACTGGTACGGTCAGAGTGCTAGCGACATTGTCTCCGTTCTTTGTGGATTTATTACTGTGCTTTCTGGTACAATGGTTTTGCATAGTACAAGAGATCGAGAAAATCTGCCAACTGCAGGTGATATGATTAGACATCTTTTATTTGATATTATGATGGATAAATAATACCAGAGCGCTTGTGGACAAAGTATTAATCATATGAAAAAAGGAGGATAGCCGAAGAAATTGTGTCGTTTAATTGTTGAAATTTGAAATATCATAATAATGTTTGTGATAATTAAAATTTAAAACACATTTGTATCATCATAATATTTCTCTGTTACCTCGCATATTCTATCCAAGTATCAAAACTACATAAATTGTACATAGCCTCCGAGAATATTATCATTTAATACCGTTTCTATATTTTTCAGACTATTCAGCTCTTCCTCAAATATCTTGGCGCGTACATGCAAATGGCGAGATATGGAAACAGAAAGAGAATGATGAATTGCACCCTGAATTCGTGGCTATTATTCGTCAAGACCATTTTAAATAAGCGAAAAGAGGGTGCTATTCTGAACTTCGATGCTGTTCTGTGCAAATTGTTCAACCTTTTCTGGTAAGAGCTCTCCAGCAAAGTCACATGAGTATAAAGAGTCGAAAAAAAGAAAAAAGAGAAGAAAAATCATGAGTAGTTCCTACTTTTCTTGGAATTGTGTCAACCTTTGCCAACTTACACCACTTATTCTATGGGCCTTGTAGATGTTAGTCATCTGTATTATAGTAATACCTCCAGACTATTCAGTTATTCTTTGATTACTAGTGCTCGCACTGGTGTCATATTTATTGTACAAATTGTAGCTTTGTCATGTCCTGTTAATGTTATAGCTTTTTTGATGGAGATAAATGAAAATCTCTCTCTCTCTCTCCCGATCTCGGAATTTGGTTTTGAGAGTGTAGTTTTTGGCCTCGGTTCAGTTTGTCAAGTTTGAATTTTTATCTTGGTCAATTCTCTTGGGATGAGAATATTGTATCTCAAATGTTTGAATATTGACATGCATTTGTTAAAAGTTAAAACATAGAGAAGCATATGCTTACATGCCCTGTAAGAGGAAGCTGAAACTGACATTGATATTCTGAAACTGAAAATGCTGGAAATCAGAATGATTTCGCAATCTCCATTGCAACACTTTTCAGGGAAAGAAAGCTTGGGGTAAATGCCAGGGCTGGAAAACAGCTTGGAGCAGGCTCCAATATATCAATTTCTGAAATAGTTCCACTCTTATTGGAGTAGTAGAACAGGTACAGGTCCTGCATTGCCATCAACACATCACCATCTTCAAAAGCTTTGATGGGATAAACTATTTCATAACATTCACCCCTGAAATCCCCCGTTTTGCCGATGATGAATTCTTTCGTCCAAGATTTCTCGACCCCGTATTCCTTCATCAACCATATGACAATCTCCCCATGAGATGAATTGTCGCACAAACACAAACAATCCCCCAAAGCCACCAAAGCACCATGGAGTCTTCTTCTTTCTGGAAGACCAGGAGGAGGAGAGAACGTGCTGAAAACTTCGTTTTCAAGATTGAAACAAGAAATCCATATTGACCCCTCTAAATCCGCCACCATCCAATGGAGATTTCCATTCACAAACGCTCCAATGGAACGACAGTCGTATTCCAATGGGACACCTGGTGCAATGGTCCTCCATGATCCTGTTCTGAGGGTGTAAACCTGACAGACAGATTTTGGAATGTTCAGCAGTGTATGTGCTCCATGGCGGATACAATCGTGGAATATCCTGACTACCTTATGTTGGTCGCTGATCTTGCTGACACCAAACCCATAAGTGACGATGGAGGGATAGTAATAAGCGTGTTCATCGGGTATTGGAAGGCTGATACACTCACGGGTGATCGGATTGCAAATATAATGAGCTCTTGGAGGAGCGCTTATTTCACGCAAGAAAAGCAAGCCATTTGCCGAGCCCTCCACCTCTATTGGACCATGGGAGGGAGCGACTTGCTTAACGTCGAGTTTGGTGACGGAATTATAGCGAAGCTCGTGGCTTTCAAGATTATCAAGTGAATCTTCCAACTCGAATATCTTGATCAACTTCGACTGCGCCTCATCTAGATATACAACGAGACCAGGTTTTGATCTCGAAAGATGGGACTTGGAGAAATCATGAGAGGAGAGAAGGTGGATCCATGATTTGCAAACACATTTGCAGGATATGATGGATCTAACAGGAAGCCTGGAGAGAATATTGATGATGATTTCTGATGGCAGACCTGTCATGAAGTCTTCTTGGTTCATTTTGAGATTGGTTGAAGGCTTTCCTGGCTTATGTTAATTTATCTATTTGCAAGTGTTAAAGACTTTAGACTCAGTCGTGGGTGAAATCAAGTGGAAGTTTCTCCTTGTTTTTCCCCAATTCTTTAGTCAAAGAAACCCTCTAAAATTTGCCTTATTTACCTAAAAATTCCTCTATTTGTTAAAATTACAATTATTCCCCTTAGAGTTTACGCCCCTCTTACAAATAGCATCATTGTTAGCTGCCTCAGTTATAGAAGAAAATCCCTTGAACTTAGAAAAAATATTGGTTAAGCTCGGCTCGAATTGACTCGTTAGCAAATCGCAAACAAGATTCTTGGTTCATTTTTCGATTTTTTTGAAGACTTGCACTTGAAGGTGATAGTTTGATGGTCCTATATATGTTCTATACTACTATCATTCTCATGCACTTCTGGTACTCTTTTTAATAAAGAAAAGGTGTATTAGGTTTTGAAAGTTCGATTTGAAATGTGAAGACCGTCAAATTTATAGTATGTAAGTATGAATACAAAGACTCGAACACGAAATATGAAAAGTACAAAAATACCATGACCTGGTTGATGAGAAAATGAACAAAGAAGCAGAGAAAGTTTGAGCTATCAGCTATTCATCAAAATGAAGCCACATTCTCCACTTCAAACCTTCTGAGTGACAGAAAACTCGAACTATGAAGCATTGCCTCGAAGCGACAACGGTCGTTCATCTTAAACATCTCGACGTTCGGAGCAGTTTTCGTCTTGCTAGAGTAATAAAACAGGCTAAAACCATCCCAATAGAATAGAATTTCACCATCTCTGAAGATTTTCAAAGGGGCAACAGGGTCATACTTGGTGAGACCAGCTAGATCCTCCACCTCGTTGCCGATCACGATCTCTTTTGTCCAAGATTTCTCCACCCCGTAATCCTTCATAATCCATATAACAATCTCATCATCATCATCACTCGAGTCACAAAAACACAAACAATCCCACAAAACAGACAGAGCCACAGGAAAGGTAAAACTTTCTGCAAAAGGAGGCAAAGAGAATCGATCAAACAACTCTGTTTCGAGATCGAAACAAGAAACCAGCTGGCGGTCAGTTTCGTCCTGTGCCAGCCAGTGAAGATTTCCATTCAAGAATACACCATTGGAGGAATGAGTATAGTGACATAGGCCCGAACCCATTTCAATGCTTCTCCATGACCCTGTGGTTCCAAGGGTGTAAACATGACACACAAAATTTGGGATTTTGATATTCGGCCCGTTCTCGATAGGCCCGTGGTTAATCCTTACCAACTTGTACAGCCCACTTGAAGAGCTCACCCCGAATCCATATCTGGAAACATTAGGATATTCAAGTAAGCCTTCAAGCAATGGAAGAGAGATATACTCACGCGTGACTGGATTGCATATATAAAGGGCATCAAGAAATTGGACATCATTGTGGTGCAGACATAGAAAGCCATCCACCGAACCCTCAAGCAATATGGAACGAGAGGAGCTGATAAACGACGTCGGATCAAATTTCATAACCAGATTATAGTGCAAATCATGGTTTTCAGGCCCCGGAAGCTCATCTTGAAATTCAACTATTTTGCATGAATGCGTGTTTGTCTCAAGCTGATACACGGCTAGGCCAGGGTTTGACGATGCAGAGAGGTGGAGCTCTGCGAATTCCGAACTCGAGAGTAGATTAAGCCATTTTCTGCAAACGCATTTGCAGCTTGAGATGGTTTTGATGGGAAGTCTTGAGAAGATACCAATGGTGATTTCTGATGGAAGATTCATGAAGAATGCCTTTGTTGCCATGATTTCTTGAATGTTTGGATAGAATTAGAACGGAAGTTTACTGCAATAAATAAGACTTCAACACAGAGCACTGATCTTCTTGGCTTCTTCAAAGACTTTGAAACAGTCTCTAGTTGGAAATGTGTCAGGAAAGCTAACCAGTGGGAAGTTTCTTGGACAAGATGATGCATTAACAAATGGTTTAGCTCAACTACAAACAAATAAAGAATGCTTTTTTAGTATGTGTTTGGCAATCACTAGGAGTTTATTAATGCAATTTGAAGCATTATGCATGGATCTTTTTTGAAATCAATACCTTATGTAGCTGTCAATCTTTGTTTTCTATTTAAAAGTAAATTAAAGATAGGGTTAGTTACGTCTATCCCCAAATTAGATAGAATAGTTACAGTCGATACCTCATATTTAGATACAAATAACACTTACATCCTACCAAAAAAAAAAAAAGCTACACTTAACTTCAAGGCAAATGAAGTTCCCGTTTATCGGTTATACCCCTTATAAAAGAAATTTGAAATTCCAAGAAATTACATACAACCCTCGAATACAATTTGATATTCACAGATGAAACCGTGAATTAGATAAATTACCAATGGCAACCTGGGAAAAATCGGTTTACCAAAGTCAACGAGAGCATTTTTGGTTTAATTTTCAAGAAACGATTGCTGGTGTTATAAAAGATTTAACTGAACCCCATTGACTTGGGGTTATGTTTAATTAAAATATACTAGGTAAGGTGCAATTGTCGTTATATCTGGGATACCAATAGTAATTATCTTTTGAAATTTTGGGAGCTAGAAGTAAGGATGCAAATGAGCTGAGCAGGTTCGTGGCGAGCCCGAACTCAAACTACTTTGTGTTTGACTCGTGGCTTGCGAGCTTATATATTTGAATTTAAAAAAAAGTTAATTTATATATATATATATATATAAATACTTAATTAATATATAATATTGTATATATATATATACACTAATTTTTATACAAAATTCGTAAAAAAAAAAGATATTTATTATATATTTGTATATATACTTAATTAATATATATTATTATACATAAATATATTTAATTATTAAAAAAAAAACTATTTTTTAAAAAATAATATAATCCTAATTTAGCTCGAGCAGGACCTCTCGCGAACCTTGATCAAGCTGAGCTTGAACTAGATATATATAATTCTGAATAAATTTCAAAATATCATAAACTGAAAAAATTACCATTAATCTGGAGTGAATTCTAGTCCTATAAGACTTGTACCAGATTTAATCGTCAAATTAAAATTTCCAATACGTTTAGAGTTTTAGTTAACATTAGACTCCCATCAATCTATATAAATAAAACAAACAATTTGCCCTAATCTAATTATTATCTTTTTTGCATGTCTTTATCGCCGATAAAACCCTACCTCCGAAGAAAATTTTCGAGTTGACAATCAGGTATGAACTATAAATTCTCCATACGAGCATCTACTTTTGTTTAATCACTGTACCAGTGTTTTTCGATTCCGGTGGTATTCCGTCGGTATATATGGTAGAATTCCACCAATAATTGTGCCAAAAGTGGAAAGTAAATTATTCAAAATTACGAATATGTGAATTCAATTATTATTTCAGGATGGAATATACCAAAAAGATGAGCCAAGAATCGTCTTTGGCAAACGTACCATCGGATATCATGGTAGATATATTTTCCAAGCTTCCTGTTAAAACCGTCATCAGTTGCAAATGTGTTTGCAAGTCGTGGCTCAACTTTCTCACCTCTCCCGAGTTTGTCAAGTGCCATCTCTCTACATCAAAACCTAGCCTAGTTTTCTCGCAATACCAGTACGATGACAAGATTCCATCCTTCTACCATGTTGTTGAACTCGAAAGCTACAACACAATCACTACATTCGACCTTATGGAATTCAGTGATTGCCACGAGGACACCCATATGAGAATACACAGCTCGGTTGATGGTTTGCTGTTCAGTTGCATGACAACGAAAGGTTCTTATTGTATTACATTTGCAATCCGATCACTTGAGAGTATATTGAGCTTCCTCGTCCCCTGGGGAAACCCTTTCAATTGAACGAACATTGTGGGTTCGGGGTTAGTCAAATGAATGGCCAGTATAAGTTGGTTAGGATTTATTATTTTGACAACCATTTCATGTGTGAGGTTTACACTCTTGGAACAAGATCATGGAGGACTGTTCCCATTGCCAGACCTGATCTGGCCCCAAATTTTATTTATTCCACCAAAGGGACATTCCTGAATGGAAATCTTCATTGGTTGGCGAAGGATTTTGGGGGCCGTTTTTGGATTTTATGTTTTGATCTGGAAACAGAATTACTTAGTGAATTTTCCACGCCTGTCTGGAGTTCTGTCAGGAGATCTGCATTTGATCTGAATGCTTCAGGGAACTGCCTACACTTATTGGAGAAAGGATTAAATTCTGAAGCATTTGTGTGGTCCATGAAGGAGTATGGGGTCGAGGAATCCTGGACAAAAGAATGTGTGATTAGCCGAATCTGGTGTTCGGATGGTAAACCTTATATAGTTTCAAGTCTCATCAATATTTTCAGCAATGGCGACGTCTTGTTTGAATTGACTGGATGTGGTCGCCTTTTATATTACTCCAGCAAGAGTAAAACTGGTAGAGTAGTGCATATATTGGAGCTGCTTACGCTTGAGGCAAACTATACAGGAATGCTTCACAGCCCGAGTTTTCTTTCACTCAAAAGTTTTGTAATGGAGGATGTGAAATTACTCCATTCCAGTGGCTCAATCTCAAACCAGTAACCAAGAGTGAGAACTCAAAAATCCATGGTTTCCCAGTTGAAACCTATTTCGTCCAAGTTGTTTCAGAACCGGAAAAAAGAGGAGCACGCAGGGCCCTGGCCCCTGGCTATTACCTTTTGCCCTTCTTTTAGAAAAGAATTTGCTTTTAGTTTTAGAACACAGACAGCAGAGGTGAGGAGGGACAAGAGAAGCAGCAACTCCCACTTCTCATAGGTTTCATTTCCTTTTCTTTTACTTCCAAGTTTTTAACTCTGAGGATTGGAAATAAATAAAAGTATTTATAATTTTGTTGTTGGTGATACCAAGGTGTAATGTTCTTTTTGCTAATATTATTACCAACTCTTGCTCCAAGATTCTTGGCTCATTTTTCGATTTTTTAAGGACTTTCACCGAAGGTGAGAGTTTGATTGTCGTATATATCTTCTATCAGTTTTCATCCAGTTCCAGAACTCTTTTTAATGAAGAAAAGGTATAATGGGTAATGAAAGTTTGATCTGAAATCGGAAACAGTCAAATCTGTAGCAAGTATATATGAATCCAGAGATTCGAACGCGAAATAAGCGCTATTTATAAGTTATAAAGCACCGAAAAGTATGTGAAAATAACATGACCTGATTCAGATTGAGAAAATGAACAAAGATGCAGAGCAAATTTGAGCTATCAGCTATTCATCAAAGTGAAGCCACAAACCTTTTGAGTGACAGAAAACTATGAAGATTCGCCCCGAAAGGATGATGCTCGTTCATGTTAAACATCTCCACATTTGGAGCAGTCTTCGTCTTGCTGGAGTAATAAAACCGGTAAACAACTTCCCAAAAGAACAGAATTTCACAATCTCTGAAAACTTTCGAAGGGGCAACACAGTCATGATTGGTTATAGATAACTAAGATCCCCCACCTCTTTGCTTGTTTATAGATAACTAAGATCCCCCACCTCTTTGCTGATAACAATCTCTTTCGTCCAAGTCTCCACTCCGTAATCCTTCATAATCCATAGAACAATATCCTCATCTGGACCCTCGAACATTATGGAATGAGAGGAGCTGATGAACGATGCCGGATCAAATTTCAGAACCAGGTTATAGTGGAGATCGTGGTGGTCAAGCTCAGGAAGCTCATCTTGAAATTCAACTACTCTGCATGAATGTGCATTCGTCTCGAGCTGAAACAGGACTGGGCCGGGGTTCGATGACATTCCAGACTCGAGAGTAGATTAAGCCATGTTTTGCAACCTCATTTGCAGCTTGTGATTGTTTTGATGGGAAGTCTTGAGAAAAGATATCAATGGTGATTTCTGATGGAAGATTCATTTGCACAGATTTTGTTTGAAATGAATACCTTATGTAGCTGTCAATTTTTGTTTTCTGTAATTCCATTTAGAAAGTAAATTTAAGATAGGGGTAACTATAGCTGGTATCTCATATTCTGATATAATAACACTTGCATCCTACCTAAAAACAAGTAAATTACACTGAATCCCCAAAACCAACTAAAAAAGGTGAGGTTCCCATTATCTATTATACCCCTTATAAAAAGAAACTGAAATTTCAAAAAATTACATATAAACCCCAAACAGAATTTGATATTCACAGATGAAACCATGAAATTTGATAAAATTTGCTAACAGAACCCCAGCAATTTAGGGGTTATGTGTAATTATAATCTTCTAGGGACTAGGTAGGACTGTAAGGGTCGTTATATGTAATTATGGGGTACCAATCTCATTTATCCCATCTAATATTAGGGTAGAAGTAACTAGTGCTTAAGATATCAAAGTGTATACAAGATAAAAGAAAAGGAAAGACTGCTGCAAATTTGTACATATTGATTACAATTCCTTTGTTTTCTTGATACAACTTTAACAAAAGTAGCAGTCACATCCAAACACTTACACAACAGAAAACTTGTCAAAATGAGAGGGATTTTGAAGATAGTTGTCTCCTTTTTCCTTCTACAAAACTGAGAATGAGTTTGCATCCTCCAGTGGAAAGCATTTGAGTGAAACAAAGCTTGGAGTGTATGTCATGCCCTGGATATAACCAGGAAACTGCAATCCAAAGATGTCAATATTCGAGGAGAGAGTTCTGGACTTACTTGAGTAGCAAAACAGGTAGAAACCCTCCCAGGCCATCAAGATGTCACCATCTTTGAAAACTTTGATTGGATAAACAACATCATCACATTGGCCATCGAAATCCGGGATTTTGCTGATGACGAATTCTTTCATCCAAGATATCTCCACCCCGTATTCCTTCATCGACCAGATAACGATTTCAGATTGAGATGAATTATTGCACAAACACAAGCAATCCCTCAAATTTACCAATGGAGAGTTTCTCCACTACTCTGAAGTTCAGAAGGAGGAGAAAAGGTGCTAAAAACTTCTGTTTGAAGATCAAAACAAGAAATCCACAAACCATCCTTTAGATCTCTTGCTAACCAGTGAAGATTTCCATTAAGAAACACTCCAATGGAACTACAGTATTCCAACTGTGCACCTGGTGCAATGCTCCTCCATGGTCCAGTTCCAAGAGTGTAAACCTGACAAATGTGTCCAAGTTGGTGATGTGGCATTACCACACCTTGCCACGTCATTTCCACATCAAACTGGATCTTTCATAAACTGGTCTATATATCCCCATGGATCTCTGTACCCCATCAAAACCTGGAAAATGGAAATGTAGTTCTGCTTCTAGCTTAAAACAAAGCAGAAAGTGATTGCTTTGTTTTGCAGCAGCTCGTTAAAATAAGCTAAAATGCTAGAAGTGTAGGACTAACAACATAACCTTACCAGCTTCCAAAGCATTTCTTGCAGCAAGTTTGAAATCATCGACAATTTGTGGAATTTCATCCGTTCTCAAACGTCGTGTGGGAGTAAACAGCGCAATATCCAAACCATAAGCTCGAACTTGTGGCGATATACCTTTATCCGTACACATATTGGAGCCTGCCCGTTTGGCCGACTCTCTGAGAAAATGGAGTCATAGCAATAACTAATGAGAAATAAACTTTAGTATGTGGGTTAAAATAATATTCTTGAGTCTTGGGCCTATTCCAACTTTGAGTTTCTTTTCAATTTATTTCCCTTATTCCCGGAAATATGATCATCAAATAATTAAGAAAAACAGATGAGTCTTGAAACTATACCTGAATTTGAAACGCTGCCTACATGTCAAATCTGACAAAAGAAGACTCCACCTTTGGCATGACCTGTTAATCCCTCTCTTAAGGACAAGAGAGTGTTTTGATCATGAACAAAAATATCATTATGCTGTCACTAATATGTTTCTTGCAGGAAAAAGTGATTGCTTTCTAAGGAACAAGTGGACATGGTGGTAACAACGGCTAGCTTTACTCATTGGGACCATAACCTGGTTCAAATCAGTCTGCTGAGTAACGGCTACTTTGGAGCCTCTTTATAAAGAGTTTCACTTACAATACTTTTTCTTTGATTTTTTTCAAGCTTTATTTGCTTTGGATATTGTGTGTTTCTCTGGTGGGAGTGTTAGCAAGAAGCTTGGGGTCCTGGAGTTTGGTCTGTTTTTTACCGGTCGTGGTAACCGTTGTATCCAGCAGGTTCCATTAGTGTTGTAACTTGTAACTTTCATAATAATCAAGTGCCCCTTTCAAATCCTAAGTATGAAAAACTTAGGTAGTGGATTAATCCTCTTGGTTCGTGTTTTTCACAACCATTAGGGTCAAACTACTATAAATAACTTCTCTTGCATTGTCTTTTCATTACATCTCTGAGACTGCTTGTGATCCTATTAATTTTGCTCAACCAAGAGTACTTCTGTTTCTCTGAGTTATCTAACTTGGTTTACGTGTGTATCACATGAACTGAGTCCTTGTATGACTCAAGATTTACCTTTTGTAAAGGCTTGAATCTCGAAGAAAAATTGAGATTAACAATATTCAACAATTCACCCCCCTCTTGATTGTCATGAACAGCATCTACAATTGGTTTTCATGCCTCAACTTGTTCCTTTGTCCATATTCCCCGAGTATTTGGATACCTTCTATAGTCATAGAAATTGTTATTAACCACTTATATACCGTTACAATTCTCTGGGAGTAATACAGTACAGCATGTGGCTGCGGAATGTTGTTGTAAGATCTCTGCCCAGAACTATTCTGTCAAGGAAAAAGATGAAATAACTGAGGAAGTTATTAGTTAAAGATTCTTGGATAAGCAGTGCAGAACCAAGAATTATAATATACGGAAGCACTAGTCATTTCTTGATGAAACCTTCAATGATCAATTAAAAAATCAATCTTTATTGCAAAATCTCAATTAAATTACACTTTTCATTGATCAAATGCTCAATTATTATAATCACAAACCATCATTGATGCATACGGAGAATCATAAACATAAATCAAACAAAGGGGCAACAAAGTTAAAATCTTACTGGAATACACATAGAAACATCTAGAAATTGGGAAAAATGCAAAAAAAAGGACACCAACTAACTCCAACTAGCAATTTCGGGACAAATTTTTTTCCGGTGACAAAATAGTCCAATAACTCCAAAAAAATGTCAATTTCAGGAAAAAGTCACCGGAGACAAGCTTACGTGGATAAAATGCTGATGTGGCCTTGGGGCTCTTGCCACGTTAAAAAAACACTCATCACGTGGAACCATATGTTGGATGACTCACTTTTTCTTTTTATTTTCCCCCAAGTCTTTACACGGAAAATTTCCCACCAAAATTAAAAACTTAGTTTGCCAAAATTTGAGCATCCCTTTTCTTTAAGAACCCTAGGCCCCACAAACACCAGCTTCACCATAGCTTCAGACCATCCCTTTTCCTTTTCTTTCCCATTTTACTATCAACAAAATCACCTGCTTCAAGTTTTGCGCGGACATTCATAAATATATTCTTTTTTATTGAAGAATATATTCTGACCACCCAACAATGCAATTAAACAATGCACTAAAACTGGTAAAGCTTAAAATGAAAATAAATAATATAAACATTTAAGCAAGTCTATGGAGCAGCAGACTTGGATCAAATTTCCATCAACCAAAAAGAAAATGCATCAAACAAAAGTTATTAATCAAAATACGCCAACATAGTTCAGAAGGTGATGCAGGAATTTTTTTCCAAACATTTAAGCAAGTCTATGGAGCAACAGACTTGGATGGTCCAGAAAGATGCAGAAATTTTTTTCCACCTTGAACAATGAAGCTCTTCTCCAGTAAAGGGCCACAAACACTTGATTGAGACATAAGAAGATCATCTTGTGACATGGCTGGGGGGACTCTCAAGTTGACACCTCTGTTCTTCATTGTCTTTTTCTTTTTATTGGTTAACTCTGTGACCATTGATTCTCTTATCTCATGTACTGTTTGTAGAGGTCTTCTCTTAGATTTTCTTATCCCTTCATTGCCCATTTGCATCTGATCAAACATGGAACGACCAACAGATGAAGGTGCATCATTATAGTTGTACAACTCAACATCCAAAACTTGTGAGTCCTCTATATTATCTTTTGGTGGAAAAGTTTGCGGATTTGGGGGGAAAATTTCAGGTGCATCCTGTACAAGAATTTTGGTCAGATCATTCATTGTCATAGTAAGTGTAAAGTAAAGTAAATTCAACAAAGAACTTACTTCAGCAATGTCATTCACAGTAAAGAACCAAATCCAATTCTCCTTGTTTTCTATGGAAAACACTGCATATGCTAAAGGGAAATTGTTTGTTATTTGGATCAACCCCCACAACCATCTACTCCCACTATTGGCCTGCAGCTCTTAAACCCTGTTTTCATTGCCTTAAAGCAGACATAAAATTTAGAAAATCTATTTTGTCCACCAGAGTCATTTGTCCCTAAGATGACAGTTGATCCTACATTTGTTTTCCTCAATTCATTAGCATAGTTCCAAAGTTTTGTGTACTGAAAATCAAGATCACCCTCTAATCATTAGAGTCATAGACCACATCAAAATTCATAAACACTGTGTCCTCACAGTCCATTTCATTCTCCACAACATATGCAGGTTCAATACCATCAGTAGCATTATTCTCAAACAAATCATCATCCCTGTAACTAACATTAATGTCATTGGAGTAATCAACATCAGACTCATCAAAGATATCATCACCAAGATCTTCAACTACAACATTATCGGAAGAAGTACCAGGGTATCTCTTAGTATATTCATCTGACCATTCTTTAGTGTTTTCAGCCGTACAGATGAATTCAATAGTTGATTCCCTTTCTTCCCTTTGTTTAGATATCCCCTCCAATTCAACATTCTGTTCTTGATCACTTGGCTGCTCAGAGATATCATCACCAATTTCAGGTACAATAGAGTCCAAGAATATGGGATACTCAGATTTGTTTTTCAAGTTCTTTCTACCATATTTTTTTAACTCAGAATCAGACAATAATAGCTTAAATCCACCCGGTACGGAAGTATAAAACCTATTGTGATGACCATATTTGACTAGGTCCTGAACATACTCATGTAAACATTCAAGACAAAGAAAATGAACATTTGACCCTAAAAAATTTGGCAGAAATATATACACTTACGATAGGTTGGTGGAGGGGAGTTTTCAAGACCTTGGCGACGAACCCTAACCATCGCACTTCCCTCTCCGACAAGCTTCATTTGAATCTTTCTCAGTACACTTCAATGGAGAAAATTCTGGGCCTTTCTTCTTTTTCTTTGTGATGAGAGAGATGGATGAATGAGTATGGGGAAGTGAACCCTTTCTTGGAGAAACAAATTAAACCCCATTGTGTTATTTTAATTTTGAAAGCTAGCCAGCCGCACTTGTGGCTTTGCACGCGAGAAGATATTTTTCAAAATTGAATTTGAGTTGTATGTCACGTATATGACAGGTGTTAATTCAAATCTGACGTGGCAAATTTAGTTTACACGTAGACTTATTTCCGACAGTCAAATGTTGTCTCCGGTGACTTTTTCCTGAAATTGACATTTTTTTGGAGTTATTGGACTATTTTGTCACCGGAAAAAAATTTGTCCCGAAATTGCTAGTTGGAGTTAGTTGGTGTCCTTTTTTTGCATTTTTCCCCTAGAAATTTTGATGATTTAGTTGGTATGGTTAAAAATATGTGAATGCAGCGAATGAACATTCTGAACAAGTGTGTTCAGATTCAACGATTGTAATCAATCTTACCATTAGCTAGTATATATAGCTTAATGGTTCGGCCGGCTATATAATGCTCTATAAAGTCTTGGCCAGATATCTCATGTTCGTGTAAGTGGTACCCAGATACCATCTGTAGCAAGAGTTGGTAATAACATTAGCAACTTGGTATCACCAACAACAAAATCATAAATACTTAATTGAAAATAATAATGATAAACCCTTTCCATCCTTTCTGTAAATTTCCAATCCTCGGTAACGATAGCAAATCCATTTACCAGACAAATAGACAATTACATTGTAAAAATTACTTAATTGAAAATAATAATGATAAACCCTTTCCATCCTTTCTGTAAGGGAATATTGCAAAAATGGTATACCAACTGGGGTCATTTTGCAGTTTTGGTACAATATTTTTTCCGGCAACAAATTTAGCCCACAACTCGAAAAAAGTTGCAAAATAATGCAAATTTTGGCCGGAGCCCATAAAAGTCGCCGGAAATCTGACGTGTAAACATGACGTGGCAAGATTCTTACACGTGTGGCAAAACCGCCTGCCACATCAGAAACAACCCTACAGGGAAAATTGCAAAAATGGTATACCAACTCTACCGTTTCAGCGAATTTGGTACAATAAGTTTTTCGGTGGCAAATGTAACCCATATCTGTCAAAAAGTTATAATTTAAGGCAAATTTTCGCCAAATACCCGACTCATAATAATTCCATAATTCAAACACGTAAATAAGAAAAACAAAATAAAAATTTGAAAATCCAACAGGCTTATCTCATCCGAACATACACAGACCTTTCTTTGAAAAAAAAGGAAGATGAATTGGAGAACCCTAGAATACCTCAAGCGCCACCCTCCACCTGCCCCTCCGCCTCCGATCTCTTCCCCTTCTCTCCCTCACTTTCATCATTCTCTTCTTCCACTGTACCAAGGCTTAAGGGCCGCCGCTCGCCCTTTCCCCTCAGATCTGCTCATGCCTCCTATGCCTCTGCCTCAGCATCAGACCCATTCTTACGTGTAAATGTTTTTGTGGTGGCAAGGATTTTGGTGTGATGGTGGTGGATTTGGTGGTCGTGAACGAATTTTAACTTTTTTCTTGTAAGAGTTATTTGATAGGGCTAAATCATGCTCGTATCTTCGTCGTACATGTGTCGCAAATCCAGATAACACATCAGAATAACGCAGGACCTGCGTGGGCTTAGGCGCTCGTGAATATGAGCTCGCGGAATAGACCCAGCCCATTCACACACAAGCTTTATCCTCTGAGGCCCATTCACTGAGGCCCGAGCGTGGGACTATCACGACAGTCCTGCCTGATGCTCAGATTACTATCTTAGATAACCAGCTTTACCCTCACAAAGTCCATGCCTTCTGAGCCAAGAGGATTCTCCATGAGTGGATCCACGGCCGCTCGCTCGCATGTTACCCGAGAGTCACCACGCTCGGACAAAGTCGCCTGAGGAATCTTCCCTTATGAGCGCTCTGGCGCTCGGCCAACTCCTTCAAAAGTGTCCTAGCACTCGGGAAAATACTTTCCATAACCGCCACTGGCACTAGTACACTCAGTGCACACTTTCCTGACACTCCACTACCACCTATCACTAGGAATCTTTCAGAGATGTCATTCTCAAGCCATCACACGACGCCACGTGCCTAGGGCGACACAATATTTGGGACCACATGGTCATATTTACCAAATCACCCTCGCCCTCAACCTATAAATATGAGAATTTCACTCCCTTCAGACTAAGTGATCTTCAACACATACACTGCATACACGAAACTGGGCATTTTTTCCTCTAACTTCCCAAGCTCCAAACATTTCACCTTCATTGCATCCATACTGCATCTCTGGTGTTATCCTAGCTGGAGGAACCCACGCGTTTCTGGAAACCCAGTTCCTGAGGCACTCACGCCTGTGATGGTTTTTTCCCTTTTTCAAACAAATCCTAAAGTATTGGTGTGCTAGTCCATTTCTAGTTTCTACACTATCATTATTTATTTTATAATTATTGTATAATATTTATATTTTAAAATATTGCAACTATTATTTATTATAAATAAAATTCAATCCATTTTGTTGGCATTTTATTAGATTCTTTATTACTTATATGATCTTTTTAAATATATAATATGAATTTTTTAAGAATTTTTTTTTTTTTTATAAATATGCATTTTTCAAAATAAGAAAAAAAAAAAACTTTTTGACAGATATGGGTTACATTTGCCACCGAAAAACTTATTGTACCAAATTCGCTGAAACGGTAGAGTTGGTATACCATTTTTGCAATTTTCCCTGTAGAGTTGTTTCTGATGTGGCAGGCGGTTTTGCCACACGTGTAAGAATCTTGCCACGTCATGTTTACACGTCAGATTTCCGGCGACTTTTATGGGCTCCGGCCAAAATTTGCATTATTTTGCAACTTTTTTCGAGTTGTGGGCTAAATTTGTTGCCGGAAAAGATATTGTACCAAAACTGCAAAATGGCCCCAGTTGGTATACCATTTTTGCAATATTCCCCTTTCTGTAAATTCCCAATCTAAGATAGCAAATCTATTTACCAGACAAATAGACAATTACATCGTAAAAAAGCAAAAAAATTAGAATTGAAACACGTCTTTGATTTATTGGTGGTACTACTTCTGATGCGTGCTCCTCTTTTTTTCGGTTCCCAAACAACTTGGACGAAATAGGTTTCAACCAGGAAACCATGGATTTTTGAGTTTGCTCTTGGTTACTGGTTTGAGCCACAGGAATGGAGTAATTTCACATCCTCCATTATAAAACTTTTGAGTGAAAGAAAACTCGGGCTGTGAAGCATTCCTGTATAGTTTGCCTCAAGCTTAAGCAGCTCCGATATACGCATTAATCTACCAGTTTTACTTTTGCTGGAGTAATATAAAAGGCAACCACATCCACACAATTCAAACAAGACGTCGCCATTGCTGAAAATATTGATGAGACGTGAAACTATATAAGCTTTACCATTCGAAAACCAGATTAGGCTAATCACACATTCTTTTGTCCAGGATTCCTCGACCCCATACTCCTTCATGGACCACACAAATGCTTCAGAATTGAATCCACTCTCCAATAAGTGTAGGCAGTTCCCTGAAGCAATCAGATCCAATGCAGATCTCCTGACAGATCCCTTGACAGGTGTAGAAAATTCACTAAGTAATTCTGTTTCCAGATCAAAACATAAAATCCAGAAATGGCCCCCAAAATCCTTCGCCAACCAATGAAGATTTCCGTTCATGAATGTCCCTTTGGTGGAATAAATAAAATATGGGGCCGCATCAGTTCTGGCAATGGGAACAGTCCTC
The DNA here is from genome assembly GCA_037501455.1 of Lantana camara. Taxonomy (NCBI): domain Eukaryota; kingdom Viridiplantae; phylum Streptophyta; class Magnoliopsida; order Lamiales; family Verbenaceae; genus Lantana; species Lantana camara. Next base: position 17,066,625 of record CM074855.1, on the reverse strand, counting down.
CATGATCTTGTTCCAAGAGTGTAAACCTCACATATGAAATGGCCGTCAAAATAAATCCTAACCAACTTATATTGGCCATTCATTTTGCTAACCCCGAACCCACAATGTTCGTTCAATTGATAGGGTTTCCCCGGGGGACGAGGAAGCTCAATATACTCTCGAGTGATCGGATTGCAAATATAAGAACATTTCGATGTCATGCGACAGAACATCAAACCATCAACCGAGCTGTGTATCCTCATTCGAGTGTCCTCACGGTAACCACTGAACTCCATAAGGCCGAATGCAGTGATTGCATTGTAGCTTTCGAGTTCAACTACATGGTAGAAGGATGGAATCTTGTCATCGTACTCGTATTGCGAGAAAACTAAGCTAGTTTTTGATGTAGAGAGATGGTACTTGACAAACTCGGGAGAGGTGAGTATGTTGAGCCATGACTTGCAAACAGATTTGCAATTAATGATGGTTTTAACAGGAAACCTGGAAAATATATCTATCATGATATCGGATGGTAGGTCTGCGAAAGATGCTTCTTGCCTCATCTTGCTATAATCGAATATTTTGTTGTGATTACACATATTCCTAATTTATTGAATCTACTTTCCAACGAAAAATCGACGGAATCCGAACATTACTTGGCACAATTATTGGTAGAATTCCTTTTAGCTGTTTCCTTGCCGCGGATGAACGAGTGAATATTATAAAACAGAAGCTTTGAGATTAAACTAAAGTAGATGCTCGTATGGAGAATTTATAGTTCATACTGATTGTCAAGTCAACTCAGAAAATTTTCTTCGAGGTAGGGTTTTATCGGGGTTAGAGACGTGCAAAAAAGATAATTAGATTTGGGGCAAATTGTTTGTTTTATTTATAGAGATTGATGGGAGTCTAATATTAGTATTAACTAAAACTCTAAAAGTATTGGAAATTTTAATTTGACGGTATAAGTCATATAGGACTAGAATTCTCTCAAGAATGGTATTCTTTCAACAATTGGGGGTTCTATTAGAGGGGAGGTCTCTGTAACAATGAAAAGTAGATGTTGTATTGATAGTGTTCAGATGGTTTCAAGTCAAGTGTAATTAGCACTTAATACTAAGCTCATCAGAAACCACGAAATATTAATATTTCCCCACTTATTTCAGAGTTGCTGCTCGAGCACCATGGAATTAATAAACATTTATAAAATTAATAATTTTGGGTCAAATCTTTTTATTCTACCCTTTAATGGATCGAAATAGGTGGGTTCTTGGGCCAAGATGGGTTCAACCTATGTTGCACGATACGGACATGGCGACACGGACACGACACGACACGGATACAGCGATATGGATTTTTTTGTGAATTTTCCACATGAGAAGTGTCGGACACGGTGTCCGACACGATACCATACGGTAAAATGATATTTTTAGAAGTATCCGTGCATTAGAGGTTCAACTCATGATGATTTCCAGCCAAAGTCGGGCTCGATTTTTTTCAAAGTAAAATGGGCAGTGCTCATTGCTCAACAATGAATACTACAAGACAAATACCCCTTTCTTGTTGTTAAGAAAGAAATTGCTAGCAATGATTTGACTGGAATCTGGAGCAAAATCCCAGATAAGCGTCTGCTTTTCTTGGTAAGAAATCAAAATTCCAACTTTTAGCTTATCTTACTTTTTCTGCTCCTCTGTAAATTTTGGTAACTGTGCTAGTCTTTCCACTGGTTTTCGTGATTTCAGTGTATATATATTGCTGATTATTCAACCATTGTAGCGTTATCGATGCACATACAATGGGAATTCGTATATTTATAGAGCTGAAGTTTAGTTTTTTGCCCAATAGCGGGATGTTGAAGGTAAATCTCAATTGGGGTTTTTTCATGCTGTAATTTGTTTCAGATTATTGGTATTTGGTAATAAGTTATCATCATCAAAATAAAGCGAGTGAAAGTACTGTTCATGGATTTGCCTGATACGGTTTCGTATCATAAGAGATTTTAGAGCAGTCTCGGACTCATAAGAAAAGATGATGAGATAGAGGAATAATCCGGTAAAGACCGACCGACCGACCGGTGAAACTTCGGAGAGAAAGAGATTTGAGAGAGGGAAACTTATGGAGGAAAGAATATAGAGAGAGATTAGGAAAAATTGAATTATTATTGCTGATAACCAAAACAACGTAATGCCAACTATATATAATTAAAAGACACCCTAAACTACTTGACTCTTAAAGGAAACGATTACGTAAATAATAAAGATGCTAATCTACCATTAAACAAAATATCCTATTTTTAATGCATATCTTAAATATTGAATTATATCTATCTATCCAATTCCTAGATATTCTCCATCTCCATCTCCATCTCCATCTCCATCTCCATCCGTATCACTCCCTTTCCCATCAAAAACCACCTTGTCCTCAAGGTGTAACTCGGGGAACAACCGTCGAACCTGTTGTTGAAATTCCTTGAAACGTGTCTCGCTTTGGTGTTGGAATTCCTAAAAATTTGCTACACCCGGTGTTGAAATTCCTTAAAACTGGCCACGCTGACGGATTCAGACATCTTGCAAGAATAATGAAAGCACCAATGATACGGTTTCGTATCATAAGAGACTTTAGAGCAGTCTCGGGGCTCATAAGAAAAGGGGATGAGAGAGAGGGAATCCGGTAAAGACCGACCGACGGGTGAAACTTAGGAGAGAAAGAGATTTGAAAGAGGGAAACTTAGGGAGGAAGGAATATAGAGAGGGATTAGGGAAAATTGAATTATTATTGCTGATAATCAAAACAACGTAATGTCAACTATATATAATTAAAAGACACCCTAAACTACTTGACTCTTAAAGGAAACGATTACGTAAATAATAAAAATGCTAATCTACCACTAAACAAAATATCCTATTTTCTAATGCATATCTTAAATATTGAATTATATCTATCTATCCAATCCCTATTCTTCTCTCTTGATATTCTCCATCTCCATCTCCATCCGTATCATTGCCATCCGAAATCAATATTCTGTCTAGGCTTCCGGTTAGATCCATCATATCTTGCAAATGTGTTTGCAAGTCATGGCTCGACCTTCTCCCCTCTCATGAGTTTTCCAAGACCCATTTTTTGAAGTCGAAACCTGGCCTAGTTGTCTACTCAGCCCAAAGGAACTCAGAATTATTCAAGATTTTTGAATATGAAGATCCGTTAGATGATCTTGAAAGCCACGAGCTTCACTACAATCTCGTCATCAAATTTGACAGAAGGGCATTCATTTGTCACACTTGTGCTGCTGTAAGGATAGAGGGATCAGCCAATGGTTTCCTTTTCTTACGCGAAATATAAACTCAGCCTAATGCTCTTTACATATGCAATCCCATCACTCGAGATTATATCCAGCTTCCTAGTCCTGAAGGGAATGTTTATCCTTATCTCTTAGTGGTCACTTGTGGATTTGGAGTTAGCAAAATGAGTGGCCAATATAAGGTGGTTAGAATTTTCCATGAGTGTGTCACGGACCTCGAACTTGGTGAATTGAGTATTCCAAAGCCTATTTGTTGGGTTTACACTCTTGGAACAGGATCATGGAGGAACATTTCACCAGGTGCACCGTTGGAGTATAGTTGTAATTCCGTTGCAACGTTTTTTAACGGAAATCTTCACTGGTTGGTTACGGATTTAAAGGAATGTTATTGGATTTCTTGTTTTGATCTTCAAACAGAAGTTTTTAGCACGTTTTCTCCTCCATCCGAATTTCAGAGGAGTGAAACATTTGTCGTAGGTTTGGTAAATTTGAGGGATTGCTTGTGTTTGTGCGATAATTCATCTGAATCTGAAATTGTTATCTGGTTGATGAAGGAATATAGAGCGGAGAAATCTTGGACGAAAGAATTCGTCATAAGCAAAATCCCGGATTTCGCTGACGAATGTTATGAAGTTGTTTACCCTATCAAAGTTTTCAAAGATGGTGACATCTTGTTGGCGTGGCAGAGTTTCTACCTGTTTTACTACTCAAGTAAGTCAAGAGTGTTGACAATAGAAATATGGAAAGCTATCAATTAGGCCTTAATGTAATCGTATATACTTTAGGCGTGATTTCTTTCCTTCCTTAGACTCGACGTATACTTGTATTTATGTACATGTACCTTGTATCTTTTTCATTACAACAGAATACACATAACAATGGATACCAATTTCATCTCCCAATCTTTGTCTATTAAATTCAACATGGTATCAGAGTGGGTTTCGATTCAATAGTCGAATACCTTGCTCATCACGTACCGATGGACTCACCCACAAATTCAAACCACATACCGTCCGAGTTACTGGCACAATTTGCCGAACTCCTACGATAAAAGCAACCGGAATCAACCAACACGACAACCATCAATGTTAAACCCAACGACAACGACTACGCAGTTTGGTCAAGAACGGTCCAATTAGTACTACTTGGTCGAGGAAGAACGGGATACATAACCGGAAAAATCGTATCCCCCGAACTTGACGATGCCAAATATGAAGCTTGGGAATAGATGGACGGATCTGTTCGGAGTCTCATCCTTAATTCGATGGAACCCGAGATCGCTGCCCAATTTATTCTTTGCCCCAACGCCAAAGAATTGTGGGACGAGATCTAAGCCACCTCCCACGATGGGGTGACAAACTGAAACTTTATAAACTGAAGCAATGAGCATATCAAACAAACCAAGCCGATATGACCGTTGATCAGTATTACCGAACCATCCAAGGAATTTGGAGAGAGATTGACTACTGCCAACCTCAGACGATGAAGTGTGCCGAGGACCAAAAAACTTACAATCTGGAAAAACAGGAGGATCGTGTTTTCGCTTTTCTTTGGGGATTGGATGGAAAGTTCGATCCGATAAAGAGGGACTTACTCAGAGCACAAAAGCCACCCACATTGGAAGAGGCGTACAACGCGGTTCGCAAAGAAGATCGCCGCCTCTTAGCAATGAATGAACCAAACTCCGGCAACATCGGAGTAGTGGCAAAAATACGGTAAGAAGGAATTTCATCATCCCGCGACAGAGGAAGGAAACCCGGTGTTGACCCCGGAACAAGAACCACCAAGTGCTCCGTATACGGAGGAACGAGACACACAAAAGACACTTGTTTCTAGGTGGTGGGATACCCCGATTGGTGGGCCGAACATATAGCCAGGAAGAAAGTATCCAGCCGCAGCGGTGGCGGTACCACTGGGCCACCAGCCGGAAAGACAAACCCTGCGGCTGGGATTCTCGACAACGGCGGACAGGGACGGGCAGCCGTGATAAGAGGGAGTCAGGCCGCTGGCGGTGCCACCGGCCAATCAGAACTCGACGGTGGCGACGCCACCCATGGAGGCGAGGATAACCGCGATGCTCAGTTTGGTAAGAATAGGGGCGCAGCAAATGCTGCCCCAAATGATGCTGGTAAGAATCTCTCACTCCCAACCCTAAACGATGCTTATAGTGGGCCTCATCTTAGTGGATCAAATATTGATAGTGGACCTAATATTAATGGAATAATTGTTGGTAAGGATGGAGCATATCTTAATGGATTAATTGATGGTGATAATGGGGCACGTGAGCCACTGGGCCAAAAAATGATTGAAAGTATTGGAGAAGGACTTATATTTATGCCGGCATCTCACTCATGCTCAGAAACCGGGTGGCTCATTGACAGTGGGGCCACTGACCATATGACTAACGAAGCCCATGATATTCGGACTCCTACAGTCTCACGACGAGACTCAGTGATGAATGCAAATGGTCTCTCTTACCCGGTCACAGGGGCAGGAAACATTACTTTATCTGAGAAACTGAACTTATCTGATTGCCTTGTAGTACCGTCACTCACTAATAAGATTCTTTCTGTTAGTCAGCTCACTAAAGAATTAAATTGCACAGTACTAATGTTTCCCACGTTTTGCCTCTTTCAGGATATTCGTACGGGGGCGATCATTGGGCGTGCTATTGAAAGAGAGGGGTTGTACTACATCAGAGACATCTCACAAACGGGCTCACTTCCTTTGGCTCAGGGCAGCAGTCACAGACAATTATGGTTATGGCATCGCAGATTGGGGCACCCTTCTTTTCAGTATTTGAAACAGTTATTTCCGAGTTTAGTGTCAGAGTCAAGTTCTTTACATTGTGATACTTGTGTACTTGCAAAAAGTCATCGGAACATTTATCCAAGTTCAACGAATAAAACAAAACGACCGTTTGAATTGATACACTCTGATGTTTGGGGGCCTGTCCCAAGTCATGTTAACTCCAAATTTCGATGGTTTCTTCTTCTTATTGATGACTGCACCAGATTCACTTGGGTGTATTTCTGAAACAAAAGTCGGATGTCCCACATACAATCAAGGACTTCTTTCAAATAATCCAAACTCAGTTTTCGGTTTCGATTAAAGTGCTTCGGACCGATAACAGGGGGGATTTTGTAAATCAGAATCTCCAAAGCTTCTTCTCTCAACATGGGGTCATCCATGAAACCACTTGTCCCCATACCCCGCACCGTGTGCAGTTTGAAGCGGTCACTATATGAACTCAAACAATCATCGAGAGCCTGGTTCGGAAAGTTTACCTAGGCTATGAGTAGATACAGGTATGTCCAGAGCAATTCGGACCATACCTTGTTTATCAAGAAAAGAAACGGACTCATCACCCTTCTGATCATCTATGTCGATGTTATGGTGATAACTGGAGATGACACTGAAGAGATAGCTGGCCTTCAGAAGAATCTGTCACGGGAATTCGAAATGAAGGATTTAGGGGAGTTGAGGCACTTTCTTGGCATCGAGGTGATGAGATCAGACAAAGGCATCTTCATCTCACAAAAGAAATACATACTTGATCTCTTAACAGAAGTTGGGCTCCTAGACTGCAAACCAGCAGACACTCCCATGGCACATAATCACCAGTTGGGAATACTTCAAAACCAAACACCTGCGGACCGAAACCTGTACCAGAGACTTGTGGGCAAATTGATCTATTTGTCCTATACAAGACCAGATATTGCTTACGCCGTTAGTGTGGTGAACCAGTTTATGCATAATCCTAGCAAAGAGCACATGGAGGCCGTTTTGAGGATTCTGAGATATCTGAAATCATCTCCGGGGAGAGGCCTTATGTTTGCTAAGAACGTACACACTTGAATAACTGCCTACACTGATGCTGATTGGGCAGGAAGCATCACGGACAGGCAATCTACCTCCGAATACTTCACCTTCGTGGGAGGTAACTTGGTAACATGGCGGAGCAAGAAACAGAAAGTGGTGGCACTGTCAAGTGCCGAGGCGGAGTTCCGGGGAATAGCTCGAGGAATCACTGAAGTCCTATGGATAAGAAAACTCCTAACAGAGATAGGTTTTTCCCCTGAAGATAGTGCGAACTTGTACTGCGATAATAAGGCCGCGATCAGCATCACCCATAACCCAGTACAACATGACCGGACTAAACATGTGGAGATCGACCGACACTTCATCAAGGAAAAGATCGACTCAAGAGTAGTCAAGCTTCCGTTTGTGAAATTAGAGGATCAGCTCGCAGATGTCCTAACCCAAGCAGTTAGCAGCCAGAACTTTCATAGTTCATTGTCCAAGTTGAACATGATCGAACCTTTATGATCACCTTGAGGGGGAGTGTTGACAATAGAAATATGGAAAGCTATCAATTAGGCCTTAATGTAATCGTATATACTTTAGGCATGATTTCTTTCCTTCCTTAGACTCGACGTATACTTGTATTTATGTACATGTACCTTATATCTTTTTCATTACAACAGAATACACATAACAATGGATACCAATTTCTTCTCCCAATCTTTGTCTATTAAATTCAACAAAGAGCTCTCTCCTCAGACATGGATGAGTTCGCATTGCAAATATAGTATCATGGTCGTATCCATGGCATGTAATACACTCCAAGCTTTCTCTCACTCAAATGCTTTACAATGGAGGATGCAAACTCATTCTGTGTTTTTGAAAAGGAAAAAAGGAGACTAACAATTGAACATCTTTCTCATTTTAACAAGTTTTCAGCTGTGCTTGTGTTTGTACCAAGAAAACAAACGAATCGTAAATATATGATAACTTTACAAATTTGTATTGGTCTTTGTTTCTCTTTTATCTTGTATAGAGTTTAATTACACATAACCCCCAAATTATTGGGATTTAAATCTTTTATAACACTAGCAATTGTTTATTGAAAACCCAAAAATGCTATCGCTGACTTTAGTAAACCGATTTTTCCGAACCTGCCCCCAAATACATCATTGGGGATTTAGTTACGTGATTTGGGGATTTGGGTACGCGATTCTTGAGTTTTTATACAACAAGGAGGAGTTAAAGGGAATTTGGCCTGTAACGCCCCAATTTACCGGAAGTTCAGGTTAGCACGCCACGTGCGGGTCTTCGGGAGTTGGGGGGTTTATTTTATTTATGTCTTTTATTTATTTATTTACTTATAACTTTCAGTATATTATTATGTATTATACTTCTATACATTTATATGTATTGTCATTAGCGTGGAAAAATACGTGAATTAATTTCGACAGTGATTAAATGCTTCTATATGACCTTACTTGATCATTTCATAAATGTAAGGACTTAATTGCATAACATGAATCGAAGCTATTTGAACAATTTCCATGGAATGAAACTTGATTGCATCCATTCAAATAATTCAAGGGCTTAAGTGCAAATAAGGGTGATTCATGCATTTAGTGGGAGATATAATATATCTTATATGCATCTCTTCTCTCACATTTTCATACATTACATTGCATACAAAATTTACTCACACTCACACACACTTAGCTTGATCAAAACACCAAGGAAGGAAGGAGAATTTCATCTTTCATTTCAAGCTAAAATTCAAGGAGAAAGTGTAAAAGTTGAAGCATCGTCATCATCTTCTAATTTCATCTACTTTATTTTCCATTTCAAGGTATAATATGAAAGTATATGAAATTTCTTGATCCATGCTTGAGTAGGGTTTGATGATCTTGGTGGGATTCTTTGATTATATGAGTTTAGAAGCATGAATATGAATTTTGAACTTGGAAATTCTTGCATATTTTGTATAAGTATGAAAATTGGAATGCATGGAAATATATGGGTTTTGATTGATGAATTTTGACGATCTAGACATGATTTAATGGTTTATTTGATGCCTAAGTGAAGTATTATGTTTATTTGATGTTGTTGGGCAATTGTAATGGTTGTAATTTGATTTGGAGATAGTTTGCATGAGTTTTGAAAAATGCCCTGCTGCTGTTCTGTTTTCGAGCAGAGGGTCCCAGCCTGGATCCTTTCTGAACTAAAAACCATCCCGGCCGGGACAGTCAAGAAGGGTGGCTACGTTATTTGTGTCCCGGCCGGGACACTTTTGAACTGAAAATCAATCCCGGCCGGGATCTCTCTCTGAGTGAACAGTACTTTTGTGTGTAAAAATTATCCGTTCTCTAAATAATTCTATTATGCCCCATGTGTTCTTAATTTCTAAATTTGTGATAAATAATGATTGTTTCAATCATGTTTACGACATTTCATAATTGACCTTGTACGACTCGTATTTCGGGATTTTCTATGACGGGGGAGGTTTATGTAATTTTGTGAAACTTTGAATTATGAATTGCATGCTTAATTCTTGTTATCTATTTGATAAATTGGACTCATTTATGACCTTTAATGATTGTAAGAGCATGATTGACATTGCATGACTTTGCCGTTCATCATAATTGGTTTATAAGAGTCGAGTCTTACGTACACTTATCCTTGTTACACAGATCACGGTCCCCGGAGACGAGGAGCACGCTCTGTAGGGTGTTTCCTTGCTGTTTTTGGTTGGTAAAGGTGGGGTTTAATTCTAGATATATAGAACCCATATAACCCTATGTGACGTTTAAGCCAAAATGTATTTATATATCTATAGTTTTCAAAAGTTATTGATTTTCAAATGAATTACTGAACTATATTGTATTGATTGATTGATTGTTTTAGCGAGTTATTGTACTGCACTGTGGGCCCGAGGGTAGTATTGAGCCAACCGGGAAAGCTTGGGCTGACGGGGTAACTCTTGCATTATCCTCACAATTTTGGGATGACCCCTGAACCTACTAGGAAATTAGTGGGGGAAGGAGTTCCGGGTTTAGGGATTAATGTACCCTTTGCCCAGATTGATTGGATGGTGGGGCCTTGCAATCCCAGCATCACCCGGAGGAAGAAGGAGTTATTGAAACTGCTATTTGTGCACTGAAATTGTCTGTGTGATCACCTAATTAATTAATAAATTGAATTATTGTACACAGTCGGAGAAAGGTTGGAGATTTGCCCTCACTTGCCGGGTCACTGATTGATTGAATTGAATTGTTAAATTGATTAGTTGAAATCTTGGGCGAGTCGTATTTTATTATTGAACTTATATTGCTTCCTTTTATAAAACCTTACCCGAGATTATGGCTTGCATGGTAATTGCGCTAATATTTATTTATAAACCCCTCACTCAGTCTTTCCTAGACTGACACCTCACATTTTCATTTTTGCAGGATCGAGTGCTAGGTGGGATCGAGTCAGGTCTTTTATTGTTTTGGGTCTAGCACTTGTCATTTTCATTTCATGTACATTATTGATACTTATGTTATTATGTTTGGCTCTTGAGAGTTGGGTTGTAAATATTGAAATGTTGACTATGGACTCACAGATTGATAATGTATATTATGCTTTCGTTTATGGGTTATACATGTTCGTATTTAATTGAGGGTTATCTCGCCTAGCAAGTGAGTTGTTTTTTTTACTGTCTCCCGCTCGCTATAGGCTCGATTCAGGTATGGGTTGTCTATCTCATATGTGGATTGAACTATAGTGCGGGGGATGTGGCTACCTAGCGTTCCGGGTTCTACATGGCCTGTCATCTGGGGAGCAAACGGGAAATTTTTTTAAAGTGGGGAGTTAAAGGGAATTTTTTCAACTTATGGATAATATTCAAAGAAAACCCCATCTAAAAGTTATATGTCATGATTGAGTTTGTAACACTTTTCTTCTCTTTGAATAACTTTTGTCTTATTCATTTTGTATATTTTTTTTCCTCTATCTTTTATCTTACTATACTCTTCTTTCATTTCTTCAACTATTTCTTTTACCTTATTCTTATCTTTTAGTATTTTTTCTCTTTTATTTTTCTTTTGGAAATACTTTTTCTTTTGTGGTCCTCCAATTGCTTATTATAAATAATATTGTTGAGCTTGAAAAAATAGTTGTACTGCTTCTCTATTATTGTTGCTAAAGTCAAATAGTGAATTGACCAATCTTATTTTTGAAAATTTAAGAACATCGTTAACTTTGTATTATTTTTTGTCATTTATAATTCTTTTTGTTACTTTTTAATTTTTATCATTGATATTTTTAAATTTTGTTTTACCTCGCCAATTGATTTAATATATTGAGTTATAGTATATCCAATGTGGGTATCAACAAACATCTTCACGTAGTGTAATTGTTGCCCTTTCACTCTCATAATTTATGTTTAGGGTCAAGCTATATTTATATCTTTTAAACCTTTTAAGGGATGTAAACGAGCTGAGCTGATTCGCGAGCCAATCGAGCCAAGCCGGAACCAAGCCCTTTTATTTCTGGCTCGTGGCTCGCAAGCCAGCTCACGAGCCTATATTTTTAAATAAAAAATAAAAAATAAATTTATATATATATAAATACTTAATTAATATATAATATTATATATACTAATTTATATATATAAATATATTTAATTATTAAAAATAATTATTTTTTAAATAAAAAATACACTTTTAATTTAGCTCGAGGCGAGCCGAGCAACTCACAAGCCTTGTGATGGTGCAGAAACTTGTGAAGGATTTAGACACCAATCACTTTAGAATTTGTATGTAGGAGGGAAGACCATCACAGGCGTAGGAGCCTCAGGAACTGGGTTTCCAATGAGCGTGGGTTCTTCCAGCTAGGATAACACCAAGAAATCGTGCAGCAAAGGTGCAGAAAATGGTGGAGTATATGAGACTTTTGAGAAGATGAAGATGCAGAGGAAAGATGATGCCCAGTTCAGTTGTGTGGTATTTTGTGAAGAAGATGACTTGGGCAGAATGCATGTGTTCTCCCCTTATTTATATGTTAGGGGTGAGGGTAAATGGGTAAATTGACCGTGTTGTCCCAAACCTGTGTTGCCCTAACACGTGGCAGCCTGTGAGGGTGTGAGAGTGACGTTTCTGCAAAGGAGGCGGCGTGTCAGGTACAATGGTGCGCACTACCTTTGTGTCAGAGGTTGTTGGCGAGGGTCGCGCGGGATGATGGACCAAAACCCGCTTGTGAAAGCTAGGATCTGTCGCATGAGAAGTAGGGTCACTCCCGAGCGTTGGTGACGCTCGAACAATCCACAGATGGGCTCCCCATGATAGATGACCCTTGAGCGCCAAAATCCCGAGCGCCATTAATGGGCCCCCCATGTGGGTGCTTCCCTGAGAAGGGTAACCCTGAGGGCCGAGATGCGAGCGTCAAATTCGTCGGTTCTGGCCCTTTACCTGAATTGTCGTCCGAGGCTTGACGGTTTATATTAGCTGGCAAATGAGTGGGTTGGGAAGGCTCACGAGCCCATCAATGCGAGTGTCTTGGCCTTAGCCAGCGATGTGCTGACACGTGGACGACTCTGATTCGAGCGTGATTTTAGGTCTCATCACCTTGGTCGAGCTGAGCTCGAGTCAAGAAAAAAAGGCAAAGGCAAAGGCAAAGGCTCGACTCATTTACATCCATACTTCTAATTAAGTCATACGAATATGTTGTTATAAACTTTTAAGTGTATTTACCTTTCATACGTCGGGGATGCTTTCGGCCACTTGCTCATCATTGCAATTTCTGCGCTCTATTCCTTGTATTGTTTTTAAAATTGATCTTGTAAGGACGTAACAAACTTCATACCATGACATAGATATGTTCCACCGTATAACCGTTCCCTTCTAAGTAATAGTGTGTTCTTCATTAGTTGCATTTGTATTTCATAGTAAAAAAATAAATTGTATTATCTTCTAATGGAAATATTATATTCAAATAATTTAATGAAGATATGCTTAGAATATTTTTCTTTTTTTTTTTAATTTAGATTGTTTCATGTAACATTGAACGATTATGAGTCGCCTGTTTCATGGTTATTTATTTGGTCTTCCTATTTTTTTAGTCATTCATAATTATTCTATGTTAGCTACCTCTAAAAATGTCAACCAATTTGTCATGGAAACAATCATTGAAATTCCTCTATTTCTTAACAAAAATATACAATATTATGAAAATATCTTTTAAAGTATTCTTCTCAACTTTATATCATGATATTAAAAGAAATTGAACTTACCATATATTGATCTTGTCTATCTGAGCACAAGTTGGCTTGTGAAATATGACAATTGTAGAAGTTTCTTTTATTTGAGCTCACCTTGTAATAAATATTTGTTTATTTTATCTTGATTAATTTTTCTTATAAAACAAGTTTATTACATGTAATTATATATTTTTAGTGTGAGTTTGTCTATTATACCTTGTTATATTAGTTTCTTTAATCCTGAAATTTCTACTATTTCTTTGTAGTTTCCACTTTTTATCATCATTGTGATTCTGTCATTGATTGGTCATCTAAAAAATTAATTAGGATACTATCCAACCTTTAGAAACTTCAAAATTTTTAATTAATGTTCATTTTCTCATAAAATTGTAAATGTATAATACCTCCCTTAACATCATTCTTGATTATGATTTCTTTTCTATAATATTGTGTCACACCCCAAATTTATTAATAATAAATAGTCACATTACTGAATTATATTTTTAGTAATTAAAATACTAACTTGTAGAAATTAGATATTTAAAAGTCAAATAGATACCTGACTCTATATATTATATAGATTATAGTTATTTAGCCGTTTATTTTTAGATAATAAATTTAGTACTAATCTAGAATATTCTAGATATTAAGTTTATATTATATAAATAAATATATATAAATACTAAAATTTTAGATAAACTCAACATGAGGCATTAGAATATTCACAAAATATATTCTTTAACTTTATAAAACGTAAATAGATTTTATCCTAAATATTTCAGAAAGGAATAGGATGTTTAAACTTACTAGATAAACTTCAAAGGAGATTTTTAACTATAATAATAATATAGATAAATTCATTCTTATTTACAAATATTTAGTAGCAAATGGCTATAATCAGGAGTGTCAAAATTCAACCCGACCCGAGAACCCAACCCGACCCACCCGATTAAATATCAGGTTAGGGTTGAGGTATTTCGGATCAGGTTGAAATCGGGTCTGACCCGAAAATAACCCAAACTATGAGAGAGAAAAACAAGTCAGGTTAGGGTCGACCCGGGGTTGACCCGAATATATATATATATATATATATATATATATATAAAATACCCCTAACCCTAGTAACACTTCCCAATCTCTTCTCCAGTCTTGCGCCGTTCTCCCCCACACCGTAGCCAAGTTGCCCCTCTTCTCTTGTCTTGAGCCGTTCCTCTCTCACACCGCCATCACCATCGCCAAGTTGTGCCTTTTCTCCTATCTTGCACCGTTCCTCTCTCATCACCTCCAAGTTGCGCCTTTGTTTGTTTTCTCCTCAAATCTCTCTCTCCCCCAAGTCCCACCTCCACCCTTCGGCCTCTTCCACAGAACCACCGTTTGCTGCTGCTCCACCCGCGATGCAGCCATTCTCACCTCCCCCGCCCCAAGCCGTCGCCGTTTGCGCCTCTTCCGCCACCACACAACCATCGTCTGTTGCTGCTTCACTCACGCTGCTGCTGTTCTCGCCTCTGCCGCCCTAACTCGTCGCCGTTCGTGCCTTCCCTCCCCAAGTGGCCGTATGTGATCGATTTAATTTAGGTGACAAAATGATTGATAGCCCTCTTTCCTATTTTTTGTCTAGGGTTTTGTCGTTTTGATCCAATGAAACTAAAAGTTGTATTTTATTTATGTTTTGTTGTTAAAATTAATATTTTTGGAGTTTTGCAAAAAATCTCCAAGTATAATAGTAAATTTTGTTTAACATATAGATATTCCAGTGTGTCTTCACAAGCTTCCTGTGTTTTTTTTCTCTTTTTCTGCGTATGAACATACATATTTCTTGTCCACAACACTAATATTGTACTCCAATTCCTGATTTTGAATTCTAAATCGTTTGAACAGATGACGAAAAGGGTTGAATTCCCATTGTTGAATCAGAAACTGCAGTCATCCGGGTCGGATTGAATAGGGTTGGGTCGGGTTATTAGGTGACCTGAATTATTTTCAGGTCAACCTGAACCCACCCGGACTTGATGAAATCAAGTTAGGGTTGAAAGTGGCGGGTTGAATCTCGGGTCGGGTTGGGTTCGGGTTGGAGTTTCTTGTGTAATATCCCTCCCTCAATTCGACCCGACCCACCTGACCCACCCGAATTGACAGGCGCTATTTGCTTTCCTCAACCCAACAGGAAAGAGAAAAGATGGGAAAATTCTAGCCCAGATCAGGCTTGGCTGAGCCCAAACCAATTAAAAAGCAAGTGTATTACACTTGCCATTTGATTGGTCACTCTCCCTGAATTTTCCACCAACCACACGGCAAGTGTAAAACACTCGCCCCCTCGTTACACCGGTTTGGCCGAGCCAGGCTCGGGCTAGAATTACCCGAAAAGATGAGATTGCCGCGTCATATCTGCGAGAATCATTTCTCATTCTTTTTTCTGCATGAAGATTTCACATGTTGCCAAGCTATAAACCTATAAACCTATGAGACATGCAAATTCACACGTTATAACCGTATAAACTAGGTGTCATTCCCTAGGCATAATTAATTAATAATAATTCTCCTATAAATAGAGTCCAAGCCTGTCGTTTCCACTCAACCGAAAAAGATCAGATCCAACCCCCTTTAGGGAGTCTTTAGTCTTTACTTCACTTTTTGTTATCTGTCAGAGATGGTGTATTTTTTTTGAAAATCCTGGTTATTTTATCTAATGAACTTTTTAGTTTAATGGTTTGTGGGTCAGCTTAAATAATCTAGAATTCTAATGTCTTTACATTACTAGATAATAAAGATAATAAACCATTGGTTTGTTATGTTAATGACTCTTTTGCCCTTTTCTTAAAAATGTTGCATAACAGTTATTTCTCCCCAAATTCCATGCTTATTTCTCCCCAAATTCCTGTTTTTCATTCCTAAACTTTGCAGAAATATATACAAAATCTACTGGGGGAAGTTTCATTCATCAGGTGCTGATTTTCTTACCGTGCATCTCAATTACAGGCCTAGTAACACTGTGCTGCTGTAAAATTCATAGAACCAATGTGGGCATTGCAAAGCTAAGTTCTGAAGGACCAGTTGTTACTAATAATTAATGACAGTTGAGAAGTATAATATAAATCCAACCTTACTCTCACGGAAAACGAATTGATATCTTTGTCAAGGGTATCAAGAAGAAAAATAGTCTGAATAACCATATTATCAACAAGGTTCACATTGAACTTCACCTTTGCTCTGCTATAACTGTGACCCAGTCCAAGTTGGGCTTTCTCCAAATCTACAGGCTGTACACATTGAAATACAAGAATGAGAAGTTGTATACATCATTTCTTAAACTTAGGATAACACGTTCCAAGAAGCAATATAATGAAGGTTACTAGAACTAAAGGTAACCAACCTTTAAGTTGTCCATGAACCAGTCAAAATGCAATCGAACACCTCAGATAAGCTCGAGAACAGAGTCATTGCTTTGGCAGGGGATCTTAGTAGCTTCATAAATATGTGATAATAACTTTGGTTCTGCCACACCGAAACTAAACTTTGGCTTCTTAGTTCTTACCTTCTTTGCCCTTTGGTAAAGTAAGCTCTAAAAAGTTCCTCAATTCATCAGTCATTTGACCTTAATCCCAGAACAAAGCCATGGTTGCATTGTAATAAGGTATAGCATACAACTTTTAATTAACATTGTCTCAGATTCTACTTTCTAGTCACTAAGATATGGTTAAATATCCAAGAGACCACTTTATAGTGAAGTTAACATTTCCTCGGTGATTAAAGAGAACTGCAAAAACATACCACCACCACATTTGCTCAATAAATTAAGAATTCAGGCTTCCTAAAAGCACGCGGCACACGATATTGTTTTTCAATTACTCCCCTTCACTATCTTCTTTAGTTTCAACAAGACCTCATTTTGATATTTATCTCAATAAGAAAAAATGGCAACATTTTAAGCACAATAAACAATTCATTTCAAAATAAACAGACATGAAAAGCATTAATCACCAGCATGATAAGTATATTTAAACGCATAAAACTCATGTTTAACTCAAAAGCCAACCAACATTTACTTCTTTTACATTTGAATCGTCTCAGTTGCTGAAATCCCACACTTTACACACAAACACACATTTAACACCAAAACAGACGCATAAACACCAATTACAAACAGTAAATCTCCCAAAAAAGGTTGAAATCAATTCGGTTTTGCCCAAGTTTACCTTCCGAGACGGCGTTGCATTGCTTGAGGGCATCAAGGGCAGACTCATACGGGGCTAAAAACGGCGAGCTTCACCACCTTACCAAACTGGTTCAAGTTGGAAATGGGACTCCAATCTGCCTCCGTATTCTGCCCAATTTCATCAATCCCGTGTGCTAAGAACAATCCATACCCATTTCCTCTTTTCCTCGTTACAAATGTGAAAGAAAAGGAAGAAACCCAACCAATCTGCTTACCGATTCTAGATGTTTGTGTTGAGAAATTAGGACTTCCACCTCTTTTCTTCTTGCTGAAATGGCAGCGGGAAATTCTGAAAATAAGGTGGGAGTTTTGCCTCGATAAGCGTACGGGTTTAATGGCAAATTTCGTAAATAATAAAAGAAGACAAGGGGCTAAAACGTAAAATGGGCTAAACCAGCCGTACAAGGCTAAATAGTAGCAGCATTTTTTTATGGCAAAAATCACCATCCATTTCCACCTTATTCTGGGGGCTCCAGGAATATGACTTATTGTCAAACAATTAAAGTAAAGACTAGAAAAAGGGGGTTTATTTAGCCAAAACGCCATTTTCTTTAGAAGTAAAGACTCCCTTCTCTTTCTCCAATTTTTAAGAAACCAACAAATTCAATTTCTCCCTTTCAAATTTTAATTGCTTTATCCCCCCCTCCCCCATCCCGCTAAAATAGTCCAGCCATCTTTAATTCTCACTTTCTGGAGTCATGCATATTACATAATAAAGATGAAACTTTTCATTCTTCCCTCATCATCACTATCACACACACACTGAATTGGTTCTTAGTTATTACAATATCTATAAAGTATGTGTGTATATATTTCTTATTCTACACACACACGTGTATATATATATATATATATATATATATATATATATATATATATGAATGTAAAATTATATTAGTACTGCGCACATATATATAAAACGAATATAATTTAATAAAAAAAATAAGTATCTTCTATTAGAAATGAAAATTAAGTATATACAAATTTTCAGTGTAATTATGTGCAGGCCTAATCATTATTATTGAGAGAAAATTAATATTTCTTAAATTGACTCGCAGAAAATTATTTTAATGATGTTATTAGCAAGATAAATAATTAAAGAATTTAACTACAGATATAAGCTACACTATTTTATAGCTAGGAAAATCGGATTCTTTTTTAGAATTAGACACTGACCTAAAGTCTTTGTTGCTAAATATTAGGTAACCTGTATGATGGGGGCAAAATACGTTTGACCCACGTTTTGACACGTGGCATAGTCAACACATGACACGTGGCATAGTCAACGCATGACACGTGGATTCAACGGTCCCCCCAAACGTCCTAGATCTTCACCAACACATGATCGCCCCAGCACTCATGGACGAGCGCCTCAAGGCCTTTTAACGTGTGCCAACTTCGCTTTACTATGCACGCCTTCCTGGTTCTAATGAAATCATCAACGAGCGCCATGTCCCCCTAGACATGCCCTCGTACAACAACAGAATAGAGGGGTCCCTCATCCCCTCGTTGCCCTGCTTGGACGCTAATCCCCATACGGATCACCAATCCATCAGGCCCGGTTGACACGAGCGTGCCTTCCGCCCTCGTTACCAATCTAAAAAACGGCTCTCTGACACCCGTACAAGCCCGCGCACCTGACTCTGTTGCAAACACTAACTTTCGTCACCTTTTGCAGGAGATTCCTCCTAGGATTTTCCTCGTTGCGACACGTGTTAGGGCAACATTAGGGCAAGACCACACGAGGCAAATTACCAAAGGGTCCCTGACCCTCAACTATAAATAGGGGAGTTCATCTTCATCCCTGTAAGCCTTCTTCATCACTATAACTTCATTACACAACTTACATTTCTCTTTCAGATCACTATCTGACTTGAGCGTCGGAGAGCCAAACTGGGAATCACCCCCAGTTTCCCCAGCTTGGCCTTCTGACTTTGTTGGTGTTTGTGTTAGGAATAGTGCCCTAGAAAGCCGATTGTATATCCGCTTTGTACTTTTTCTTATTGTAATCACAGACAATCTTTGAATAAAATAACGAATTGAGGCAACACTTCTTTATATGCTCTTGTTTGGTATGCGTTTACTTTAACTGTGCATGTATGAGAACTCCCCTAATCCTGATGACTTTAGGACTCTACCATTTAGGTGAAATGGTTCATGAAACGAGCCCTATTTCACATAAGTCATGATTAGTAAAATACTCCAAGCCGATGAGTCCTACAGACAGTGGGAGTGTCAACCTGACTCCTCTAAGGCTTGCTTGTGGGATCACGCCCTTAAGAAGGACCACCTTGTTTCATGGAGGTGCAAAGTGTATAGATGATACGTGCGTGATACATGAGGGTGCTTACTTTAATAAGTAAGTTCACTGAGGTGCCCCGTGTGAGAAGATTCCTAAATGGGAAAGGAAGTTTCTATTTCAGGAAATGGAAACTTCCAGATTAGGAAACATCTCACGAGTCATTGATGTGATTAATTGATCCTTAGACTTGAGGTTCCTTGTCACTTTATGAGTTAACTCTGTAGTCTTAGGTGTAAGCTTTAAAGGGTGTCGCCTTAGACAACTGATTCAAGGTTTATGCTGGGGCTGCACAAGTGATTCATGAAAGTGAATGAGAATCAAGAAAGGACCTACACTTGCATTTGCAAGGTGATCTCTTATTGTGTAAGTCATTCATATGCCATATGGAGTCCTTGGCCAAGGCAGTAGATCAAGACATCAAGAAAAGGGTTTCTTGGATTGAGATCAAATGGATATGAAATGCACTTAGCTTTAAGACCAGATTATTAGGGTTCTGATTATTCCCTTACCCTAGATCTTGGTTGAGAGATAGTAAGTAGGAGGATTGTATCTCACATGAATCAATGACTTAAAGGTTCTGTCGAATCGGAACATTCCAATTCAGCTAGGGGTTAAACACCTGTTGCTAGACTATGGTCGTTTAATCTGTGGACTGATTAATTAATTAATTAGGGTCACTGCTAATTGAATTGAGAACCTAGAGGGTCACACACAACAACTTAATTACATGAGTTGAGGCTTTAAAATGATTAAACGACGGGCCAAAGGGTTCCACACGTGTGAAACCACACGTGTGGGTCACGTGCGTGACACGTGTCCTTCAAGGACACGTGTGCATGTGCGTGAATATTTATTTGGTGATTAAATAATTAATGTGTTAATTATTTAATAGACTTTGGTTTAATTTTGAATTAAAAAGAAAGTCTAATTTTGGAGGAAAAATAATCTAGTTAATTAATTATGAATTAATTAATTAGATAAAATAAGTTATTTATTTATTTATTAATAAATAAAGTATAATAATATCCAAGAGGGATTTGATATTTTAGCTCTCTTGAAAGTTGATTTGAATTTGAATTCAAAGTTAAAGTCAAAATTACTTGATGATCAAGTAATAGGATAGAGGGACCAAAACCCTAGCCCATAAGGACTAGGATTTTCGGCCACTCCCCTCCTATATATAGGGGAGCTCGAGCTCCCCTTGGAGCTAATCGAGAATTCTTTTGGTTCATGTGTTGAACACCATCCTTTCACCAAGATAAAATAAACCCTAGGTTAAGCCTAAACACTAACTAGAGAACTAGCATCCTTACTAGTTAGATTGTAGTCAAGTTGGTGGACTATCTTTAGAGAGCTTCAAGTTAGAAGTTCGAAGATTCGAGCTTTACCAAGGAGAGGGGATCAAGCCGCGAGAAGAGCGTTCTTGGGTGGCTTGAAACACTTCAAGAACGATAATTAAGAAAGTAAGTCTCTAATCTCTACGAATTTGGATACACGATTGCGAGTCCAAGATCCTTTTGTTGGAAAATTTTTAAATTTCCGCTGCTTTTCTGATTCCGTTTTCCAACAGTTTGTCCTAGCAGGTAGAGCCCAGAAGCTTTTCCGGTGACCTTTTTTGAGCTTATCCTCTGTTTCCCCACCTCAACGGAATAGAAAGTGATCGGAGTTCGACCCTTACCTGATCGGACACCATCATTTTTAGCGCCGTCTGTGGGAAACCATTTTCGAGAAGCCTGAGAATGCTACATGTTATCCCTAAAAAAGCCCAAAGCGGAGAAAGCTTTCCAGATTGGATCCACTAAGAAGACCGTAGATTTCCCCAATCTGGACGAGGATGGTCCTGTCCGCAAGAGGGCCAAGATGAACAGGAAGAAGAACAAAAAGAAGGATCCCAACGTCAAGGGCACCCTCGGAACTGCCCCGCAAGGGACGGTTTGTGAATCCTCTTCTAAGGAAGACGAGCGTGGTAAGGGCGAGCCTATTACCGATGAACATGTGATGGGAAAGAAGAGAGCGCTCGAACTCCCTCGTCCAGAAGTACGGATCGAGCCCACGGAAAAATTTCTCACTATTGAGTTGGAACCAGGTAACAAGGATAAAACCACTCAGATTGGGTCTAATCTTTCAGGACCCTCGCAAATCATGATGATAGACTTCCTCCGGGAGAATATTGACGTTTTTATATGGAAAGCATCCAACCTTACCAGGATTGACCCAAACGTCATAGTCCACAGGCTCAACGTGGACCCCTTCTTTAAGCCAGTAAAACAGAAGAAGCGAGATGTGCACGGTTTTCGAAAGAAGGTTATTGAAAGGAGGTTAACAAGCTTCTCGAGGCTCAGTATATCGAGCCCATACTATATCCGGAATGGTTATGCAATGTGGTCCTGGTACCCAAGAGCGCAAACAAATGGCGCATGTGCAATGACTTCACTGATCTTAACAAGGCCTGCCCCAAGGATCCTTACCCATTACCCCGAATAGATCAGCTGGTAGATTCGACCGCCGGCTGCGAGCTCATGAGTATGATGGGCGCCTTTCAAGGGTACTATCGAATCTTTATGGCCCCTGAGGACCATCCTAAAACCTCATTTGTTGTCCACTTGGGTGTATACTGCTTCTTAGTCATGTCATTTGGGCTCAAGAACGCTGGGGCCACGTACCAGCGCCTTGTTAACAAGATGTTTGAGAAAGAAATTGGAGGGTCCATGGAGGTGTACGTAGACGATATGATTGTTAAGAGCGAGCGTCAGGGCTCACACCTTGAGGATCTCAAGCGCATATTTTCCATCCTGCGAAAATACGGCATGAAGTTAAATCTCTCCAAATGTACGTTTGGAGTACGAGGGGGAAAATTCTTGGGCTACATGGTTAGCCAACGGGGGATTGAAGCTAACCCGAAAAAAAATCAAATCCATTTGGACATCCCTTCCCCTCGTAACCTCAGGGAAGTACAGGTGTTGGTAGAGAAAATCATTCCTTTGAACAGATTCATCTCACGCTCGGTAGATAGGAACCTCTCTTTCTTCAAAATTCTACGCAATGCTCGAAATTTTGCTTGGACTGAGGAATGTGAGAAAGCTACAGGATGTGAAGGCTTACCTTTCGAGCGCTCCACTCCTGATGAAGCCAATAGAGGGTGAGAGGTTGTTTATGTATCTCTCCGTTTCCACTGAGGCCACGAGCGCAGTCCTAATAGCCATACGAGAGAGTAAACATTTGCCTGTCTACTATCTAAGCAAAACATTACAGGGGGCTGAGAGAAAATATTTGGAAATTGAAAAGTTCGCATTTGCCCTCATCAATGCATCACGACGATTGAGGCCGTACTTCCAGGCCCACTCAATCATTGTCCTCACGGATCAGCCACTAAAGCAAGTGTTGTCTAAGCCAGACGTGTCTGGAAGACTGATAAAGTGGGCCATTTAATTAAGCCAGTTTGACTTAAGTTTCGAGCCCAGGACTACCATACAAGCACAGGTCATCACGGATTTGTTGGTTGAACGCTTTGGATTAGAGCCTACTGTTCCAGAAAACGACGATCTATGGGTTCTACACACGGATGGTTCTTCAACCTCTCAAGAGGGAGGAGCCGGGGTAACCCTTAGAGACCCCAATAGAATCGAGATAGACTTCGCAATCAGATTGAACTTCCAGGTCACCAATAACGAAGCAGAATACAAGGACTGAAAATTGTTTTTCAAAATGGAGTTTCCAGAATTACCGCTTATGTTGATTCACAATTGATTACGAGCCAGATTGAAGGAACTTATGAGGCTCGAGAAACCACCATGGTGCAGTATTTGAAAATGGCAAAAGAGATCATTGGTAAATTCAAGGAATTCCATTTACTCCAGGTTCCACGAGCAGAAAACGAGCGCGCTGACGCTCTTTCAAAATTTTCCTCGGCATTGGAAGGTACAGGCGAACGCTTTGTCACGTTCCTTAGAACTAAAGAGCCATTGATAAAGGAGAAGATCAAACAGGTGGTAGCTATGATCGATCCTTACGAGCCCTGTTGGCTCGACGATATAGTGAGGTTTATCAAAGATGGCGTCTGTCCTACTAACAAGGTGGAGGCACGGAAAATTAGGAATAAGGCCCCTCGGTTTTCCTTGGACTCCGAGGGGAGATTATTCAAGAAGTCTTTTCAAGGCCTGCCAATGAGATGTCTAAAGCCCTCAAGCCAAAGAGACGCTCGAATATATTCACAATGGAAGTTGTGGAAATCATTCTGGGGGACGTATCCTTGCCAAGAAAGTCCTGAGGAGCGGGTTCTATTGGCTCACGATTCTCCAAGATGCCATTGAGTTTTCCAAGAAATGTCCTAAGTACCAATTTCATTCTAATCTCCCCTAATTGCCAGCTGCTCAGATGATTCCTATAGATGTCTCGTGGCCCTTTGACCAGTGGGGGATCGATATTGTAGGCCCCTTGCCCATGGCGGTCGGACAGAAAAAGTTCGTCATCTTAGCTGTTGATTACTTCACCAAGTGGGCCGAAGCTGAGGCCGTAGCAAAGATCACTTTCA
The DNA here is from genome assembly GCA_037501455.1 of Lantana camara. Taxonomy (NCBI): domain Eukaryota; kingdom Viridiplantae; phylum Streptophyta; class Magnoliopsida; order Lamiales; family Verbenaceae; genus Lantana; species Lantana camara. The sequence goes on along the minus strand of CM074855.1, from coordinate 17,042,263 downwards.
GGGTCGTGAGGGACTTCATATGAAAGAACATTATCTACAGATATGGCATACCGAGGGTACTTAATTCAGACAACGGGTCCCAGTTCATAGCGGTGGATACACGAGAGTGGTGTTCAGAATTGGGAATTGAGCAACGCTTTACTTCCGTGGGTCATCCCCAGGCTAACGGGCAAGCGGAAGTCACTAACAGGGTCATCTTGCAACATCTAAAGAGAATGCTTGAAAGCAAGAAGAGCGAATGGGCAAAGGAATTGCAAGGAGCTTTGGGGGCTTATCGCACCACTCCACGAGTGGCCACTAGCGAAACACCCTTCGCGCTCGTCTATGGATCAGAAGCAATGATACCTGCGGAGATTGCACAGGAATCCGCTCGGGTGGCATACTTCGAGCCTAGAGCCAACGAAGAGAGTAGAGCGCTGGAGTTGGACCTTTTGGAGGAGAAAAGGGACAAGACATGGGCACTGATCCATCAATATAAAGCGTCCGTCGCTCGGCAATACAACAAGAGAATTAGGGAAAGGACTTTTTAGTTGGGGGACTTGGTCCTAAAGAAAGCGGAAGTCTCAAGACACGTGGGCAAACTAGATCCCAACTGGGAAGGTCCGTTCAAGGTTATACAAGTGCGAGCGAACAATACATACACGCTCGAATCATTGCAGGGCGAGTGTCTCCCCCGCCCTTGGAACGCATGCAACCTTAGGCGGTTTTTTGTTTGAGATAATCTTGTAAAAAGCCCATGTTGGGGGGCCTGGTGTACTTACTATTTCTAAGGAAATTATAATGAAAGTGGCTTTGAACGTTTATTTTCGAAATATGCAGGCTGTTGAAGATTCTCCCTTGGGATCCCGAGTGCAAACTACACGGGCCCAGGGGCATGAATCCTTATCTCAAAAATCAAAGGCTCCAATCCACGACATGATCTCATGAGCGTGCTTATCTGTACCTCGGGAAATCCGCACAAAACCCCATCTGCACACACGAGTGTCATAATAGGCACGGGTCACCTCTAAATGAGCACCCGACGCTCGAAAATGGGACTCATTATGAAATTTGACCATGCCAAGGGGAAATCAAGGGTCCATACACCAAGCCCCTCGGACCCGAACGATTGCAATCTACAAGGAAATAGACTTTCAGACCAGTTTCTGTAAGTCTTTAACCAGGATGCGCACGAACGGGATCCTCGGATTAGCCAAGAACACCACACAAGCAAAATTCTCACAAATCTTGAACGAGGGCAGTCCTCAAGTAAAACCCTCATGATTGCTCAAGACTTAGCAAAATTCTCCAAGTTTTTAAGCAAATTTTTAACAAGTTTTGAACGAGGGAAGTCTCCAAATAAGACCCTCGTGATTACTCAAGACTTAGTAACATTTCCCAAAATTTACATATTTTACTTAGCATGTTACCTAGAATCCTAGCATTACAAGATTTTGTTACAACAAGCGCAAAGTAAAATTTCGTAACAAGCGTTGCCAGGAATAAAAAGAGACGCAATCATGAAAGAAAACATTCTTCATTGACAACATTCAAGAGATTACAAAACAAGGGCACGAGGGCCCTTGGAATTCTTATACAAATAAAATGAAAGGAAAATTTTCTTCATAAGGCAGAGGGGGATTTCAAGCGGCTGCAGCAACATCTTCCTCCAAGTTCACCACCTCTTGCTGGGGAGGGGCACCGGGCTCTTGTGCTTGAGGGTTAGGCCCTTGCTGTTAGGAATAGTGCCCTAGAAAGCCGATTAGTCATAATCCGTTTTGGGACTTTCCTAGTATCACAGACAATCTTTGAATAATATACGATTGATTAATATCATAGGCAAACACTTCTTTATATGCTCTTGTTTGGTATGCGTTTACTTTAGTTGTGCATGTATGAGAACTCCCCTAATCCTGATGACTTTAGGACTCTACCATTTAGGAGAAATGGTTCATGAAACGAGCCCTATATCACATAAGTCATGATTAGTAAAGTACTCCAAGCCGATGAGTCCTACCGATAGTGGGAGTGTCAACCTGACTCCTCTAAGGCTTGCTTGTGGGATCACGCCCTTAAGAAGGACCACCTTGTTTCATGGAGGTGCAAAGTGTATGGTTGATACGTGCGTGATACATGAGGGTGCTTACTTCAATAAGTAAGTTCACTGAGGTGCCCCCTGTGAGAACATTCCTAAATGGGAAAGGAAGTTTCTATTTCAGGAAATAGAAACTTCTAGATTAGGAAATATCTCACGAGTCATTGATGTGATTAATTTATCCTTAGACTTGAGGTTCCTTGTCACTTTATGAGTTAACTCTGTAGTCTTAGGTATAAGCTTTAAAGGGTGTCGCCTTAGATAACTGATTCAAGGCTTATGCTGGGGCTGCACAAGTGATTCATGAAAGTGAATGAGAATCAAGAAAGGACCTACACTTGCATATGCAAGGTGATCTCTTATTGTGTAAGTCATTCATATGCCATATGCAGTCCTTGGCCAAGGCAGTAGATCAAGACATCAAGAAAAGGGTTTCTTGGATTGAGATCAAATGGATATGAAATGCACTTAGCTTTAAGACCGGATTATTAGGGTTCTGATTATTCCCTTACCCTAGATCTTGGTTGAGAGATAGTAAGTAGGAGGATTGTATCTCACATGAATCCATGATTTAAAGGTTCTGTCAAATCCGAACATTCCAATTCAGCTAGGGGTTAAACACCTGTTGCTAGACTATGGTCGTTTAATCTGTAGATTGATTAATTAATTAATTAGGGTCACTGCTAATTGAATTGAGAACCTAGAGTGTCACACACAACAACTTGGTTACATGAGTTGAGGCTTTAAAAAGATTAAACGAGTTAATCGGGCCAAAGGGTTCCACACGTGTGAGACCACACGTGTGGGTCACGTGCATGACACGTGTCTTTCATGGACACGTGTGTATGAGCGTGAATATTTATTTGGTGATTAAATAATTAATGTGTTAATTATTTAATAGACTTTGGTTTAATTTTGAATTAAAAAGAAAGTCTTATTTTGGAGAAAAATAATCTAGTTAATTAATTACGAATTAATTAATTAGACAAAATAAGTTATTTATTTTAAATAAATAAAGTATAAAATTATCCAAAATTAGTTTGGATATTTTAGCTCTCTTGAAAGTTGATTTGAATTTGAATTTAAAGTCAAAGTCAAAATTACTTGATGATTAAGTAATAGGAAAGAGGGGCAAAATCCTTAGTCCATAAGGACTAGGATTTTCGGTCCTCTCCCTCCTATAAATAGGGGAGCTCGAGCTCCCCTTAGAGCTAATCGAGAATTATTTTGGTTCATGTGTTGAACACAATCCTTTCTCCAAGATAAACGAAACCCTAGGTCAAGCCTAAACACTAACTAGAGAACTAACATCCTTACTAGTTAGATTGTAGCCAAGTTGGTGGATTATCTCTAGAGAGCTTCAAGTTAGAAGTTTTAAGATTCAAGCTTTACCAAGGAGTGGGGATCAAGCAAAACGACCAGAAGGGATGATGAAATGATTCTGAACCAAACAGAAAACGAGTGAAAAAATCGAACCAAAGAAGATGGCGAAAACCGTTCGTCCATATCCTGAAGGATGAATTTTTTCACGAGGGTTTTATGGCTGGCAGATTTCTACTTTCGCAAAACTGGTTTTCGAAGGGAGTTTCAATCATGCCATTCTCGTTTCATGTTTCTTTCTTTATGTTATATCGCTAAGAACTTCCATAACATGATTTGAATCCAGGTTGGTGTGGATTGTTATCCCTACAATGGATTCTGAAGTAGAAAGAGATTTCGAGGAACGGGTTGCCATTACCGCATGAAGCGCGTTTGAGGGCGGCTCAAAACGTGTCAAGAAAGCTACTACCCTAGTGAGTTTCTTGATCTCTACGAATTTGGATACACGATTGCGAGTCCTAGATCCTTTTGTTGGAATTTTTTTTTAAATTTCCGTTGCTTTCTGATTCCTGTTTTCCAACAAGTGGTATCAGAGCCACCTCGTTAATCGTGTTTCTGGTTCGTCTCAATTATTCTGAATTTGGTAGAAATTCTTAGGCTTGATGCGATTGAGTATTTGTAATTGTTTTAGAAAGCCTGAATTACGAAACTGTATCTTTTTCCTGAAAGTTTTTGAAAATTAGTTTTACAAAATTTAATTTTTGAAAACTATTTTAGATTTGAAACTGTATAAACTGTTTTTGGATTTCTTGGATTGGTTTTGCTTTTGAACGAAAACAACCCGGATTACGACGAACACGCGAAACCCCGTGCACGAAGGCCCCGCCTGACCTAGCCGTGCGCAGGGCAGCCGCCCAGCACCTCCCGTACACCTGTGCGGGAGCCTAGGCGCGCCCTCCCGTTACCGCCCAGGGCTGGCCGGGACAGACCGCCCAGCCGCCCGCCTTGCTGACGAGAAGGGCCGCCCGTACTGGCGCGCGGCGTGCACGCCCAGAGCGCGCACTCGCGCGGCCTTGGCCGCGCTCTGTGCACGCATGTCGCATGCGCGTGCGCACGCCTACGACGTGCAACCCTTTTCGTGCACGGGCCCCGTTTTCGTGATCCGGCCTTTCGTATTTCGTGCAATCCAGTCCCAATTTTTATTTTTAATTTTAAAATTTTATTTTGAATATTTATTTTAATTTTTTAGTAAAACTTAAAATTGGGATTTTTTACAAATAGAAACGGTTTATATTTTGGGAAAATACATCTTTGATAAAATTATTAATTTTCAGAAATTAATTGGAATTTTATTTGTTTTGCTAATTTGAGATTTATTGAAAACTTTTATAAATAAGACTCGCATCAAGTCGTGTTTTAAGTCATTAGGACTTGAAACGGGAATTTTAATTTATTGGCTAAATTTAAATTCTCGCAAAAGCATGTTAGGTGATCATGGGTTTAGACTTGTGTATGGTTTTAATTTATGCACATGGATGGTTTAAATTGGGGTTGGAGCCCTATAGTTGCGTTTTTCAATTGAGGTTGGAGCCTCACTTATGTGCGTACTGTTATGTGATTTATTATGTGGCTTTCCATATTACTATTTTTTAGGCCGGGGTATGCCCCGTGTAATTGTCTAAGACCAATATGAAGATTGCGCCTTATTACTTTATGTCTTTTTCTTTTTATTGTAATTTGAGAGTAGAGATAGGTGGTGAGGTTTTATTTTCATTTTGGAGACAATGCACCCATGGAGTAAGATGGACCACATTCAAGTAACAAGGAGGCCATAAGTGAAGACCCCTCAAAATGTTAGGGAGGGGAATCTCAATTGTAAAAATGTAATAGAGATAGGGCTCGTATTTTGTTATCGCTTTCCCTTATGTGATTTAAACTGTTTATGTAGCATGTATGTTAGAACTTGTGATTGTGGAGTGGCTCCCACATATCACGCATAAGATAGGTAGAACCCATGATCATTACATGTTAGTATCATGCTAGGACATGTTATCTGTTTATGTGCTTGTTTGAAATGCATTTAAGTGTACTTGCATTAATCAAGACTAATAAAATTGGATAACATATATGTTTGTGAGGTCGAACCGAACAACTCTTCGGTTCATTCAAAAATTCCCATTAAATATTAAGCTCATTTCGAATAATAGGTATTTAATTCGAGATGTAAATTTTGAATTAAATTCCTAGCATTCCATCAATAGGTTTTAAGTTTAGTAAGTAAAGCTAGTTATTGTCCGCGAGTCGTGGGATAGCTAGTGGAGCTTATTAGTTCTTAGTTACCTAATTGATCATTTTAAATGGTCAATATTTCATGGTTAATTTTGGCAAGGGCGATGTCCGCGAGTCGTGGGTCGTTCGAACTAAGTTTTGATCATGATCTTATGATTGATGGGTCTAGCTTAACGCCTAAGTAAATATGGATGTCTCACGAGTCGTGGGTCCATATTGAAAGATAGGTGATGCAAAACAATTACTAAGAGTTCTAAAGGTGTTAGAATTGGTAAGTTGTATCTACCTAGGGTTTTACTTAGAATGTCCGCGAGTCGTGGGTTCGAGGTAAAATGCTTAGGATCTTAGTACCCATTGGGAAACACGTTCCTCTTAGATCTTTGGGAATTATAGATCTTTGAAAAACAGTGGGAGCTACATTAGATTAAAGACCTTATCTTTTGTATAGCGTTATAATTCAGCATGCTCACATTTTCTCTGCATAGCATTTAGGTTGTAGTTCTGTGATTCTCTACAATATGAAATGTAAAGCCATTCGTATCCATCCTTAAGTCAAACAAGTTGACTAAGTCCTAACTAATTCTAAAATGGCTTCGGATCCTAAAATTCATTTTAGAATCCGAAAAGAGAAATTGTTCTCTATAAGGCAAGATTTTCATTTATTTGAAAATTCGACCCGGGCCAAAAGAGAAGCAACCTGAGGTGAATGGATTTTTTCCAAACCACTTAAGAGTGATTGAACCACCTCATAAAAATGTTACAAGGTATAACATTATGGAATTATTCAATATTCCAAATGAGGAAACAAGTGCACACGAACAAGGTCTAAAGATCTTATTTGAAGATCTTGTGGTCTCGATCGTCAACTGAGAAAAGAGTTCTCAATGCACTGATTACTTACATTGCTTCCACCATCATTCAAACCCTTTATGCTCAACTAGAATGATGTTAATGTAGCATAGTTAATCATTTAGTTGATAATGGTTGAGAGCATCCTTAAGAAGGAACAAAAGGTTGTGATGGTTAATTCTTCTTCTAGACTCACTAAGTTAAAGGCTTGAATGCCTAAAGAAGAAGAAACCCTTAAGAGCCCAATGGAGGGGCATGTAAGGGGTACGCCCAAAAGACACTAGAGATCAAATTGGACGGTTTCTTCTATGGTAGCAAATAAGGACTTTGAAAGGGAACTGCAAAGAGTATGAGTACTCTGAAATGTTACCTCGTTTAGTAATTCTACTAGAAATAGAATTCACTAGTCTTGAGTTGATTCTGCATAATTCGTTGTGCAAAGACTCAAAGCACTAATGTTCTGAACATACAACGAGATAACATAAGTAAGTGAGATGGCTAAGCTTCGAATTACTTTGGAACGTTGAGACATAAAAGGATTAGCAAGTTGATATCTTAGGATCATTTTACGAAAATGAACCTAGAGAGTTAACTTCCTATGAATCATGTCTTGAAGGGAAACGTTCCCGAAACATAGTTTAGGTGAAACGTGGAACGTGCCAAAAATTTCTAGTGGATTTCGATCCATGCTGATGAGTGTAAGATGCTTAATGTAAGCACTAGATACAATCGTCAGTTTAATCATTATCAATAAATGTACTTGTTGAAGTACAAATTTGAAACTTATATGAAATTCTTAGAATTTCAAAAGGAGGTTAGGAACCGAAGTAGCCATAAGTTATAGGTAAATCGATATGATCGAGATAGCCAATATCTTAGCAACTAATTCCTTAGTCATCTTAGAGATAAAAGGATTATCTCTCAGTAAACTAATTCGAGAACACCTTAGTGTTTCCGAATGAGGGAATGAAACCTAATAGGATATGGTCCATTCCATAGTAAGCTTTACTGACTTATAATCATTCTAGGAATAAACTCCTAGAATATGCAGTTAGAGATTTTGAATTTAGTACCTTCAAAAATCAGTCCTTTAGTTGCACTATGCAATGTGGCATATTAAATTCCCTAATTATTCTTATCCAAGAATTTAATGGAATCCTCTTAAGTGAAGAGGATAGTGGGAGATAAGCTTGAAATGAGTTCAAGTTTATACAACGATATTGGATATCGTTTCGATTCCCTTAGACAAAGGTTGTTTGTCTCAAGGAATGTACCTTTCTTAAGGAATCGTTCCTATAGAAGAAGAAAGGCAAGCAAGCAGACCTCAAAGAAATTTGAGGATAAATATCCACACCACATATAGAAGAAACGAGCCCATTTGATAAAATTTAGACAAATTTTAGAGTATGTACACGTGTGAAACCCTTCTCTTAAGACGCGTTTAGAACGCGTTCCTAGATAGCCAAGGAATTATTTGAATAGGAGACATTGTCAGATTTGGAATCTGAATAGTGTAAGCAAGCCTTGAAATCCAATATGGATTCCATATACTCAAACCAAGTTTTGACCTTGGTTGATCCACCTGATAGGATCAAGCTCGTGCAGCTTCGAGTGAATGAAAGCATTACAACCTTCTTGACGGTTGAAATGCAAAAGTCCATTTGTATTGTATTTACCACATCCTCATATTCTGACTATGAGATATGATAAATGAATATGAGAACTGTCTTGTTCAAATTGAGATTGAAAGAGACTGAAATAAGGTATTTCTATGAATCTCATATTCAGTGGGAGCATGCATAAGGTATGCAAATCCCTAAGTCAATCTGTGGATTGATAAAGGCTTCTAGGAGTTAGACAATTCGATTCCATAGTATAGTCAAATCGTTTGACACAGATGGAAGTCGAATAAGTCTCAGAGTGTACATATGAAAGTTAGTGATGTAAGAGTCAATTATGGTTCTTTAGAAGACGACATCCTTCTCATTAGGAACGTCAAGGATGACGTGAAAGTTACCAATTCTTGTTTAAGAAACAATTTGACATGAAAGATCTTAGTGATTATCCTAAATTCTCGACATTCAGATCTATAGAAGATAGATCTAAGAGAATAAAAGGATTATCACAAAATGAGTACATAACCATAATACTAAAAGGAGTTTAGTATGGACAATGGAACATCTCTTTTGAAGAGTATGTGTCCTAAGATAACTTTAAGAAAGTTAGAATGTCCAAAATCCCTTTAAGTGAAAGGGTGCATAATGTATGAAATGTTATGTACTAGACTTGATATGGCGCAACACTAAGCGTAGTGGGTCGAATCTAATATGACCTCAGAGAAGGTCATTAGATTTCTGTAAAGGATGTCCTCAGAGTACTTGAGAAGAAATGAGGATATATATTAGTTTACAGAGCCCAAAAGATCTTGTTGTTAGAAGGATATTTGATGTAACTGTTCATCAAACATAGATGATTATGAAATCATTGAAAGGATACAACTTCTACCAGAATGGAAATGCAATGTGTTGGAAAGGGGTTCCAAGGACGGACATTACAGAAACTCGACTATCGTAGTTGAGAACTTAGTCGTATTATATAACGCTAAGTTAAGTGTTTGGGTAAGAAACTCCATCTAACTGGTTAGATGAAGTTCCTAGCATGAAACAACTCCTTTATCATATTGTATGATAAAAAGGATGGTTGCTCAAGTAAGAGAACCAAGACCTCACCAAGAGACTGAACACGTGATTACGAATCACTTTATAAGGAAAAGGTGTTTCCTAAGAGATGTGTAAACAAGAGGTTCACATCAGCAGAGAATATAGCAGATCCACTTTGGAAACGCCCAAAGTCAATAGGCTCTCAAAGTGCATCTTGAGAAGATGGGACTTAGAATACCTAAATGGCTTTTACGGGCAAGTGGGAGATTGTTAGGAATAGTGCCCTAGAAAGCCGATTAGTCATAATCCGTTTTGGGACTTTCCTAGGATCACAGACAATCTTTGAATAATATACGATTGATTAATATCATAAGCAAACACTTCTTTATATGCTCTTGTTTGGTATGCGTTTACTTTAGCTGTGCATGTATGAGAACTCCCCTAATCCTGATGACTTTAGGACTTTACCATTTAGGAGAAATGGTTCATGAAATGAGCCCTATATCACATAAGTCATGATTAGTAAAATACTCCAAGCCGATGAGTCCTACCGACAGTGGGAGTGTCAACCTGACTCCTCTAAGGCTTGCTTGTGGGATCACGCCCTTAAGAAGGACCACCTTGTTTCATGGAGGTGCAAAGTGTATGGTTTATACGTGCGTGATACATGAGGGTGCTTACTTCAATAAGTAAGTTCACTGAGGTGCCCCGTGTGAGAAGATTCCTAAATGGGAAAGGAAGTTTCTATTTCAGAAAATAGAAACTTCCAGATTAGGAAATATCTCACGAGTCATTGATGTGATTAATTTATCCTTAGACTTGAGGTTCCTTGTCACTTTATGAGTTAACTCTGTAGTCTTAGGTATAAGCTTTAAAGGGTGTCGCCTTAGATAACTGATTCAAGGCTTATGCTGGGGCTGCACAAGTGATTCATGAAAGTGAATGAGAATCAAGAAAGGACCTACACTTGCATATGCAAGGTGATCTCTTATTGTGTAAGTCATTCATATGCCATATGGAGTCCTTGGCCAAGGCAGTAGATCAAAACATCAAGAAAAGGGTTTCTTGGATTGAGATCAAATGGATATGGAATGCACTTAGCTTTAAGACCGGATTATTAGGGTTCTGATTATACCCTTACCCTAGATCTTGGTTGAGAGATAGTAAGTAGGAGGATTGTATCTCACATGAATCCATGACTTAAAGGTTCTGTCGAATCCGAACATTCCAATTCAGCTAGGGGTTAAACACCTGTTGCTAGACTATGGTCTTTTAATCTGTGGACTGATTAATTAATTAATTAGGGTCACTGCTAATTGAATTGAGAACCTAGAGGGTCACACACAACAACTTGGTTACATGAGTTGAGGCTTTAAAAAGATTAAACGAGTTAATCGGGCCAAAGGGTTCCACACGTGTGAGACCACACGTGTGGGTCACGTGCATGACACGTGTCCTTCATGGACACGTGTGCCTGAGCGTGAATATTTATTTGGTGATTAAATAATTAATGTGTTAATTATTTAATAGACTTTGGTTTAATTTTGAATTAAAAAGAAAGTCTTATTTTGGAGAAAAATAATCTAGTTAATTAATTACGAATTAATTAATTAGACAAAATAAGTTATTTATTTTAAATAAATAAAGTATAAAATTATCCAAAATTAGTTTGGATATTTTAGCTCTCTTGAAAGTTGATTTGAATTTGAATTCAAAGTCAAAGTCAAAATTACTTGATGATCAAGTAATAGGAAAGAGGGGCCAAATCCTTAGTCCATAAGGACTAGGATTTTCGGTCCTCCCCCTCCTATAAATAGGGGAGCTCGAGCTCCCCTTAGAGCTAATCGAGAATTCTTTTGGTTCATGTGTTGAACACCATCCTTTCTCCAAGATAAACGAAACCCTAGGTTAAGCCTAAATACTAACTAGAGAACTAGCATCCTTACTAGTTAGATTGTAGCCAAGTTGGTGGATTATCTCTAGAGAGCTTCAAGTTAGAAGTTTTAAGATTCAAGCTTTACCAAGGAGTGGGGATCAAGCAAAACGACCAGAAGGGATGATGAAACGATTCTGAACCCAACAGAAAACGAGTGAAAAAATCGAACCAAAGAAGATGGCGAAAACCGTTCGTCCATATCCTGAAGGATGAATTTTTTCACGAGGGTTTTATGGCTGGCAGATTTCTACTTTCGCAAAACTGGTTTTCGAAGGGAGTTTCAATCATGCCATTCTCGTTTCATGTTTCTTTCTTTATGTTATATCGTTAAGAACTTCCATAACATGATTTGAATCCAGGTTGGTATGGATTGTTATCCCTACAATGGATTCTGAAGTAGAAAGAGATTTCGAGGAACGGGTTGCCATTACCGCATGAAGCGCGTTTGAGGGCGGCTCAAAACGTGTCAAGAAAGCTACTATCCAAGTGAGTTTCTTGATCTCTACGAATTTGGATACACGATTGCGAGTCCAAGATCCTTTTGTTGGAAATTTTTTTAAAATTTCCACTGCTTTCTGATTCCTATTTTCCAACACTTGCGCTTGAGGGATAGGCTCTAGGGCTTTTGGAGCTGCTTAATCAGCACCCTCGACAGGCGAGGTAGGTGCATTCTCGAGGGCAAGAGCGTTGGGAGCAGCTGGGACAATGGCATTCTCCTGGGGCACGGCTTCCTGAGGACCCTCGGGGGCGGTTGCCGCATCACTGGCCCCCTCGATTAGTTTCGTTTGAGGCGTCTCTTCCATTGGATGAGCAGTCGTGTACTCATCATGTGCGATTTCAACCAGAAAATTGTACTCTGGTTCGGCCAAGTTTGCCTCAGGATCCTCATCCCTAACCACCTCATCCTCCTCGCACCACTCGTTGAGCCTCAAGCCCACGTCAGACCTCCCACGAGCGGAAACCACCGCCAGTCCCTTATGGAACAATTGCTCCACAACCAAGTTGAAGGCTTTTTGGGCCTCGTCATAACAGTGGAGCGAGGCTGTGAAGATGAAGGCCTTGGAGTGAAAGAACTTTATAAGGGCCTCCTTATTTGCCTGCTCGATGCGGTGGGGGAGGTCCCTGAGGGTGTCTGCACACTTCTTTTCTGAAGCATTGGCCTTGGTAACCCCCCATTGTGGTCGTCTATCAGCTTCTTGTGGTTCTCTTGGAGGATGTTGTAATCCGAGCGCCACTTCCTACGGCTTGTCTCCGATTTTTTAAAATCCTCCTGGAGTTTCTTCATCTCATTCTCCATCTTCTTGTACTCAGTCTCAAGAGAAAGGAATTTAGCCTTCTCCACATCCAATTCCTCTAAGATCTGAGCAGGATCGTTCGAGCGCGCCATCTTCTTGTATTTAGCCTTGCGCTCAGAATAGACGGGCACTCGCATCTGCAGGTTCTTGGCCCTCGGCAACACTTGCTGTATTTTCGAAAGGAAAGGGGGAATGGAGACTTAGTATTTTTTAACAGAAAGTGAATGGCATAAGAAAATAAGGAGAAGTAACGAGGGGACTTACGAAAATGATGGCATGGACCATGTCGGCGGCAAGCCTCTCTGACATGGCATAATAGTATGGGGCCACGTGGCCGCCCCCAGTTGGCGCCACGTGGACCCTCGCGCCAACCTGAACAAACCAGATCAGTTTTCCTTTCCGGACAGATCGTCAGATCGATATAAGGTCCTCAGATCATCAGGTGCGCACAAGGACATCAGGTCGATTTACATGTCACCCGATCATCAGATCATCAGATCGATCAGACCTCTCCTATGAGGAAACCCACAGTTGGGTCCCGGAAGGCAATATCGATCTACAGATCGATTACATACGTCACCGGACACCCGAATACTGTAAAGCACTCCTGTTGGGACACGTGTATCCTTCTCATTCCCTGGAACAGGCGTACTATGGCTCATTAATGACCGCCAGTCCCTGCTTTTACTCAAAGGGGAAAGAAGGTACAAACGACCCGCCTCAAGCTGTTCCATCGTCCGACATCCAGATCGACGAATGGCAACGCCATTAATGCACACCTATAGGACACACACTACTGTGTCATTTGGCCATGGCTATAAATACTCGCCCTTTGAACAGTAGTTGGTAAGCCTTTAATACGCATTCAATTGCATTTATTCTCTCTCTATAGATCTCCATTACTGACTTGAGAGTCGGAGTGCCAAACTTGGGTAAAACCCCAAGTCCCCCAATTTGGTACTTAGCTCACGTGTGTTAGTGCTTTCAGGTCGATAAGAACCCACTCAAACAAATTCTTGACTGATTGACCCATATCTGACAGTCAGGTCGACCACGTCAGATTGACCAGATTTGAGCCAAATCAGTTTGGCGCCGTCTGTAGAGAACCCCTTTTTCACATCGACCTAGAGAAAAGCCCTTTCATCCTCTTTTCAACACCATGGTTAACACAAGGAACACCAACCGTGACGAGGACATGGAGGAGGTTTCCAAAGGTAGGCATGACTACAACGCGCCGCTTGGCAACGCCTCCAACCTTCCCCCGATAGGCCCTAGCACCAATGTTCCCCAGCCTCCGCTGGAGGTCACCCCCAAGTTCACTGTCACTCAGGCGGACCTTGATAGTTTTCTCGACCAGTGGCGGGTCGAGATAGAGCGCGCCCAGACTGAGGGTCGCGAACCCAGGCGCCCCGAACTACCGAGGGCCAGCCCAACCACCACAATCCCTAGCCCCGTGGTAGGCAACACGCTGGCCCCCTCCGTCCAAGCATACGGGAACCCAGTTCCCTATGTCTTCCAACTGCTCGACGGTCGACCTGCCCAGATCATTTGGGGCCTCAGTCCCCAGATCGGGGCCGGTCAGGTCCAAGAATTCGCTCCACCACCACCGCCCCCTGGGACGAGCAAACAGATCCCCCGTGAAGGCCGCGGTGACTCCGACCACCCGAGCCGTAACAACCGCGGCAAGCACTTGGTCGACGAGGACAACGAGGAGTTTGACGACCTCCGAGCGCGGATCCCCGCTCGATCCGCTAGGGAGGAGACCGCCCGAATCACCGTGGCCCGCGCTGGAAAGAGCAGGATCATGGCGTGGACCCACCGCGTAGACGGGTCCAAGACCGCCTGGGTGACCGTGGCTCCTACGTCACCCAGAGGTTGGTCGACTTTCGAGACGGCTGAACCGGCGCCCTCTCCGTTACCGCAGCGACAGGGAGGAAGCTTCCCCCTTCTGCGAGGACATTCTCCGCACGACCTTTGATGGAGATCGAATTCCGACCGGCCTGCCCATGTATAACGGGACCACAGATCCCGAGAAACATGTGACGGTCTTCGAGAATCGGATGCTGCTACACTCCCACCCGCAACAGATTTGGGCTAAACTTTTCGTCACGACGTTGACGGGCCCCGCGCAAGATTGGTTCATCCGCTTGCCACCGCGGTGCATATCGACCTACAACCGGTTTGTAGATCGATTCACGATGCATTTCTCCTCGATGTCTGGGGAGAAGCTGCCCCCTTCCTATCTCAATAGCATCTACCAAAAGGAGGGCGAGTCCTTGCGAGATTTCATGACTCGCTTTTCGAGAGAAGTGGTTCGGGTCGAGAACCCGACGATGGACACCCTGCTCTCCGTAGTCCATCGGGCCCTTCGCAACCGCCTCTGGGCAGATGAGATCATCAGGGCCGGGCCCCGAAACCTGACGGAAATACAAGATATCGCCCACGACTTCATGCGCGTTGAGGAGATAGCCCTCGCGCATGGACCTCCGCCTCGATCTGAGAGGCAGGTCATTGGGTCCAGGTCGCCCCTACACCGGAAAGGGAACGAGCAAAAGAAAATCAAGGGGAAAGTCGACCAACCGACCCAGGTCGATCGACGAAACTATGTCCCCTTGATCAAGTCCATCGACCAGATCTACGTGGTCATGGACCAAAGCCTTCTGAAGAAACCAAAGCCCATCCGAGAGGGCCCGAAGGCTGAAAAATTATGCGGCTACCATCAGCAATGGGGCCACACCACTGCGGAATGCAACGCCCTTCGTGACGAGATCGAAAGACTCGTACAAGGAGGGCACTTGAAGGATTTTGTTCGAAAGATCGACCGCTACTCAGAGAGGGCGGGACGACCCAACGACCGTGACCGCTCCAGGTCGAGGTCTCCCCCGAAACGATCTGGGAAGCAGCCGCTGGAAAGAGCTGAAGACAATCCCCCTACTCACGGCAAGATCTATATGATAGCCGGGGGGCATGAGGGTGGTGACTCCAATGCAGCTCGAAAGAGGAACATCAGGCGAGCAGCTTGAGAGTTCAACGGTCCCCACGAAGAGGTCTTCCAGATCGATCAGGGTAGAGAGTGGGAGAGGCAAGAGGTTAGCTTTAGTGAGAGTGATAGCCACCCTGGGCCCCATCGGGAAGGCGACGCGCCTAGCTGTCCGATGGTGGTGACCTTGGGCGTGGCTAACTATGATGTAACCAAATGCCTATTTGATAATGGAAGCAGCTCGAACATTATCCCTTACTCGACTCTTGTAAAAATAAAATTGCATAATCTAAAGCTCGATCCGATCCGAACACTGCTCTCAGGGTTCGGGGGATCGAAAGTTATTCCGCTAGGACACATCCGACTCCTCACCTCGATGGGAACATCCCCCAAGAGGGTGACCCAGGAGGTCGAGTACGTCATCGTCAATATGCCCCTAGCGTATAATATGATCTTCGGCCGACCTGGCCTTATTCAATTCAAAGCAATCATCTCAACGTACCATCAAAAGCTGAAAATGCCCACCCCGAACGGGGTCGGAGAAGTGGCTTGCGATGTCATGGACAGTTGGGTTTATTATGCCATCGTCCTGAAAAAGCCATCCGGGAAAGAGGTGGAGGAAGAACTCGACCTCCAGACCTATGCCGACGGGGAGATCGAGCTACCCACGAAGGAGAGCGAGGCGGAGAGATCCCCTGCAGCTCGAAAAAGAAAGGCCAGCGAGCGGCTCGAGCCCTCTGAAGAGCTAAAAGAAATTGCCCTTATCCCCGGAGACAGCAATAAAACCACCAAGATCGGGACGAACATGCACCCCCAACATGAAATAATGATGATAGAATTCTTGAGGGACAACTCTGACATCTTCGCTTGGGCAGCCAAAGATCTAGTTGGGGTCGACCCGAAGGTGATCTGCCACCGGCTCGGGATCGATCCGTCAGTCAAGCCCATAAAACAAAAGCTGAGGCCTCAAAGTCGGGCAAGGAATGATATCATCGAGGCTGAGGTCAATAAGCTCCTCGACGCGGGATACGTCACCCCAGCTCAATACGTTGACTGGTTGTGTAACGTTGTCCTCGTGCAGAAAACGGGGGGAAAATGAAGAATGTGCAATGACTTCACCGACCTCAACAAGGCCTGCCCGAAAGACCCGTACCCATTGCCCCGCATCGATCAGCTCGTCGACTCGACGACTGGGTGCGAGATGCTCAGCATGATGGAGGCGTTCCAAGGATATTACCAGATCTCTATGGCCCCCGAAGATCGAAAGCATACCGCCTTTATTGTGGTAAAGGGAATATACTGCTTCAAGGTCATGCCCTTCGGATTGAAGAATGCTGGAGCCACATACCAAAGACTGGTCAACCTGATGTTCAAAGACGAGATTGGGAAGACCATGGAGGTCTACGTCGACGACATGATCGTGAAGAGCCGCTGGGCGTACCATCATCTAGATCATCTACGCAGATCGTTTGAGATCTTGCGGCAATACGGGATGAAGCTCAACCCTGACAAGTGCACGTTCGGGGTCGAAGGGGGAACGTTTCTAGGATAAATGGTGAGCTAACGAGGCATCGAAGCCAATCCCACCAAGATCAAAGCTATCCAGATCATACCCCGACCTCGGTGCATCAACCAAGTCCAATCACTTGTAGGACGAATAATCTCCCTCAATCGGTTCATATCGCGATCGTCAGAACGAAACCTCCCGTTCTTCAAAGTTTTAAGGAATCTCAAAAAATTCGAGTGGAACGAAGAATGCGACCGAGCGTTAGATCAATTGAAAGAGTACCTGGCCTCTCCACCATTGCTGGCCAAGCCAAATGAGGGAGAGACCTTGTACCTCTAGTTGTCCCTTTCTAACGAGACCTTCAGCTCAGTCTTGGTCGCCATTCGAGATCGAAAACACCTACCGATCTACTACCTGAGCAAGATCCTGCACGGTGCGGAACGGAACTATCTCGAGATCGAGAAATTCGTGTTCGCCCTCACGCACGCAGCCCGGAAGCTACGTCTGTACTTCCAGGCCCACCCCATAGTTGTCCTAACAGATCATCCGCTTAGGCAGGTGTTATCCAAACCCGATGTGTCGGGTCGAATGTTGAAATGGGCGATCGAGTTGAGTCAGCACGACATCGCCTACCAACCTCGAGCCGCCTAACAAGCTCAAGTTCTGGCTGACTTTCTAGTCGAAAAGAACACCAGCTCGATGGAGATCGTCCGTACCTCACCTAGCTGGACCATGTATACGGATGGCTCATCGACCTCTCAAGGAGGGGGAGTGGGCATATCCCTCATAAACTCGGACGGACTACAGCTCGATTTCGCCATTAAGCTCGATTTTAAAGCGACAAACAACGAAGCTGAGTACGAAGCACTGGTGGCAGGGGTAAGGTATGCCGCGGAGAACCAGATCGACAGGTTAACCGTTGTAACTGACTCCTAGCTCGTCGCCAGCCAAGTCAACGGCACGTACGAACCTCGGGAAGAGTCCATGGCAGCGTATCTCAGAATGGTGAAAGAGCTGACCTCGAAGCTGAAAGAGTTCAAAATCGAACAGGTCCCCGGCGAAGAGAACGGTCGAGCTGATACCCTATCGAAGTTGGCCAACGGATTCCAAGGAACAAAAGACACAACCATCTCGTTCATGGTCTCAGGGGGCCGTGCGATCGATGAGGGAAAATTCGAGATCGCCACCATCGATCCGTCGGAGCCTTGCTGGATGGACGATCTTATCGCTTACCTCAAGGACGGGCTTTTGCCCCAAAATCGAACTGAGGCCAGGAGAATAAAATATCGATCTCTGCTCTATATGATAGATCATAAAGGCAGGTTGTTCAAAAAATCCTTCTCTGGCCCCCCTCTAAAGTGCCTACGACCTAGCCAAGCCCAGGATGTCCTGGAAGAAGTCCACGAGGGATGCTGCAGAAACCATTCCGGAGGTCGAGCTCTAGCTTGAAAGATCCTAAGGAGTGGGTATTTTTGGCCGACTATGGTGTGGGATGCGAAGATCCTAGGAAATGCCCCAAGTGCCAAAAACACGGCAACCTAATCCACACTCACCCGGCGTCCATGATACCGATCGATGTGTGCTGGCCCTTCGACCAATGGGGGATCGACATCATCGGTCCCTTCCCCTTGGCACCCAGACAGAAAAAGTTTTCCATAGTATGTGTCGAGTACTTCTCAAAGTGGGTTGAGGCCGAGGCGGTCCCCAAAATCACTGATGCAGTGATAAGAAATTTCCTCTGGAAGAATATAATCTGCCATTTTGGGGTTCCAAGGGTACTCATCTGTGACAATGGTCCTCAATTTCGATCTGAGAATACTAAGAGCTATTGTCGGGACCTCGGGATCGACCTCAGATTCACTACAGTTGGTCATCCGCAAGCAAATAGCCAAGCTGAAGTCACCAATCGGATCATTATCCAAAATATCAAGACCCGCCTTGATGCCAAACTGGGGGCATGGGCGGACGAGCTCGACGGCGTACTGTGGGCATATCGAACTACCCCGCGGACAGCCACGGGACAAACACCATACTCTCTGGTCTACGGATCCGAAGCCGTCATCCCATCGGAGCTGTTACACGAAACCGCTCGTGTATCGTAATACCAGCTCGACCGGAATACGGAGATCAGAGATGAAGATCTAGATGTGATTGAAGAAAGCAGGGAACACGCCTATAAGAAGCTCAAACAGTACAAGGCAGCGGCGGCTCGATCATACTACAAATACGTGAAGCCCAGATCATTTCAGATCGGCGACCTAGTGTTAAAAAAGGTCGAAGTCTTGCAGCATGTCGAAAAACTTGAGCCTAACTGGGAAGGACCCTATCGCGTCACAGAGATCGGGAAAAACATGGCCTACCGGCTCGAAGACATGGCCGGGGAGCCATTACCCAGACCGTGGAATGCGCACAACTTGAAGAAATTTTACACTTAGCCTTTAAATCATTTCAAGTTGTAACGATTAAAGAGGTCGAATTCGCCTAAGAATCGATCTCTATTCAGTAAATTAATATACATGTTTTGGAACGACATCCGATTGGAGTCAATGCGTAATCCTGTACTAGGTTACTATCCCCTCGGGTAAGCTCTCATTCGACCTGCGGTCATGAGTCGAGGTGGGAGCGAACCCCCCACATCCAATCGTTAGTGATCGAGATCCAATGAGGTCGTTTTTAGACCCGAGGAGATCCTAAAAATCCTAACGTATTGGGTGCTTTTAAATCATTGTTAGAGATCGAGATCCAATGAGGTCGCTTTTAGACCCTAAGATCCTAAAAAGCCTAACAAACCTAATAATCCAGAGATCCATGGAGATCGTTTTAGATCCAAAAGAGGTCCGGAGATTAATGGTTTTCAAAAATTAAAGATCCAGAGATCCAAGGAGATCGTTTTAGATCCAAAAGAGGTCCGAAGATTAATGGTTTTCAAAAATTAAAGATCCAGAGATCCAAGGAGATCGTTTTAGATCCGAGGAGATCCAGAGATTAATGGTTTTCAAAAATTAAAGATCCAGAGATCCATGTAGATCGTTTTAGATCCAAAGAGGTCCAGAGATTAATGGTTTTCAAGAATTAGTAATCCAGAGATCCAAGGAGATCGTTTTAGATCCAAAGAGGTCTAGTGATTAATGGTTTTCGAAAATTAATGATCCAGAGACCCCGGGAGATCGTTTTAGATCCAAAGAGGTCCAGGGATTAATAGTTAAAACCCACATCCGATCGTTATAGATTTAAGATCCAATGAGGTCGTTTTTAAGACCCAAAGAGATCCTAAAAATCCTAACGTATTTAACGCTTTCAAATCATTGTTAGAGATCGAGATCCAAGGAGATCGTTTTAGATCAAGCGAGATCCATAGAGGCCAAACCTAAAGAGCTGGCATATCTCAGAAATCGCCATCGACCCGACGAGAACGCCGTAAACAGTATGACTAAGGAAAAATGCAAGCACCTAAATGAGATCGAGAGGGTGATGCACCTATCGATCTGAAAAGCGCTAAAAATCTAAGAGGCAAGTAAAACGTAGATCGACAAACCACCCGCATGCCAGATCGAATTAATGTTCAACTTGCAGAGAGAAAACACAAGTACGAGAAACATGATTCATTCATGCGAAAAGCGATCTCAAAGACTAACAGGGATCGATTATACCTAGCGTATCGAGCTCACCACGCGATGCGGCTCGATGGGCAAATGATTCAAAAACAAAAAAAAAAAACAAGTATTCACCCAGCCACAACCCAGCTGGAAGGTGGAATTAATAAGATCGAATTAGTCGAGCTCAACAAGAGCTGATGTGGATTCCGAAGCAAATCGACGGAGGGTTCTCTCGAGTTCTCTAACGGTAGGAAGGAAGCTTTCGACCTGGATCGGCATGGGAAGCTCACATGCAACTGGGCGCTTATCCTTCTTGGCACTAGCGATCTCAATAGCATGGCCATATTTGTAGGTCGCCCAGTCGATCTGAACCGGCTCCTCCTCCTCTTGTACTTCGACGGCACCTGGGTCAGGGAGCATGGGGCTGATTATCTCAAAGTTAAAGTTGGGAACGATAGCGTCCTGGGCCTTGAGCTGATTAATGGCTATCTGAAACCCCTCAGCAACATCATTCATGCCAACGATCAGGCTCGCCTCTTCAAATCCAGGACCCTCCATGAACTCACGAACGGCATACCGCTCGATCTCCGACATGCATTTCTTCATCTCGTCGACAGCTTTGCAGATCTTCGTCCGAGCGAGATCAAAGACTTCATTCCGTCCCACTTCCTTTGACGCAGCAACGGCAACCTCGAGCTGCTTGGCGTAGTCCTCCTTCATCTTGGCCAGCTAGTTCGCATGAGCCTTCTCCGCCTCCTTAAGGGCCTCCTGCGAACTCGCCCACTGAGCCTCCCAAGTCTCTTTCTCTTCGACCCGTTTCCTCTTCTCTTCGCGAGCGTCTCGGAGTTCCTGCTCGAGCTGTTCAACCCTCTCAGGGTTCGCTGAAGCGAGCCGACCCTTCATCATATAGTACTTCTCTTTGTACTTTTCCTTGCCGGCCTTGAAGACCTCAGCCTCGTGGATCGAGTTGATAAGAACAGGAAGAACGTCCTGAGATTGATCAATCAGATCGAATTAGTCTGATTCCTGGGAGTTCAAAAAAACAAAAAAGGGAAACCAAAACGAACTGAACTTACCCCAAAAAGACCTCTGGAAGCTTGATACCTCTTCTGCCTCGCCGACCTCTCAGAGAGCTTCTTCTGCTCATCGACAATGCATCCGGAGTTGAAGAGGGCAGCCAACAGTTCGGGATCAGCTTTTTCGAATGCCAGAGCTCGTTTGGTACCATCCGCCTTTTCGAGCTCAAGACCGGTAGGCCATTGGGGAAGGGGGGTCTTGGGAAAATTTAAAAGCTGAGCCTCCTCGTCGGATTCTTCGGAGTCCTGCAGTTCGTGAACAAGTTCCCTAAAAGGTCTCTTGCCTACCCCATGCCTCGCCTGAACAAACTGGAGTTGAGGATCAACATCTTCATCAAAATATAAAGGGAGATGATCGAGATTTATTACTTGTTCGACGTCCTCCCCGACCTGACCGCTCGGCTATGCGAACGACCCGGCGTGCCCTTCAAGCTCCTGCCCGTGACGGGAATCTCCAGTTGGCTGCGCAGCCAGATCGGCATCCAAGTCGTGTAGCTCTTTCGAGCACCTCTCCTGTTGAGCTCGTTGGGCCTCAGGGAGGGAGTTAATCAGGGCACGAGCGGCAGCCGCCACGGGTCGGAGCTCGTCCGGGGTGGCGTCCCTCTGATTCATCGCCTTCATTTTGGCCACTCGAGACATGATTAGCGATCGTAGGTCTGCAGAACGAGAAGAGTCAGATCGACAAAAGAAAAAAAAACAAAGCAAGCAAACAAGACCCTGAACGAGTAAGGGGCCTGGTCGAAGTGAGAGCATACCAAAATGAAAGTTCTTTCTCCGGGTCCTGATTATGATGCCCGCATCGACCAGATTCCCCGTCCTCAACAGGTTAGTGTGATCTAGAAGCCCAAGGTTAGTTAGTAGTTCGAAATGACTGTGAAGCCAGGTCGACGACTTTGTCACGAGCCGCCTTGGACCGTTGTCCCCCCAAGTTATCCGGAAGCGAGGCACGACGGGCAGATCGATGAAGAAGAACTTGGACTTCCAATTGATCCCATGTGACGTAGACGGGATCGATACAATTTTCCGGTTCGGCTTCGATTGGAGGTGGAAGTACCCTACTCCCGACTTGGTGGCGCTATTAAGTGTGAAGAACTCCCCAAAATCCCAGATCTCCGGCTCGAACCCGAGGCACTTCATTGTAATGATCATACAGTGCATTAGTGAGAAAGAGTTCGGGGTCAACTGGGAAGGGCACAAGTTGTATCGAACCAAGAAATTTGAGATGACCCGTGGAAGAGGAAGCCTGAATCCATATTTGACGGAGGAGTAATACATGCTAACCGATCTCAGACCCCTCGGTCTCTCGACAGTCTCCCCCTCCTCTGGCATTCGAACTGCGTATTGAGGACCTAGCCCCAATAGCCGCGTAACCTCCTCGAACTCCTGAGAAGTTATCTTGGAGAACCTCTCAGAAACATGTGTGAGAGTCCTGTACACATGTGGAGGTCGAGTGGGAGGGTTCCCGACCTGCGCCATGGCTTCCCCTCCATCGATCTGCCCCTCACCGACCTCTTCTGCAACTTCCCCTCCCAGCTCATCTAAAAGTCCTATGGGTCGCCGCACCCTTGACGTCGAAGCCTGTCCCCCTCTGTTCGCCGTCGGAGTTTCACCCCTCCCGAAAGCTGATCCTAAGGCGAACTCAAAACTCTCATTCGGTAAAGGTGGGGCCGACAGGTCTTCTTCTCGTTCTGGCGAAGGCGTGAACACAGCTTGTTCTTGAGCCATAAAGATGGGGAAAGGAAAAAAAAAATTTACCTTAAAAGCCGAGTTCGAAGACGAAAGTTGCTGACGAGCTGGTCAACGTCAGAGCGGTTCGACTCTCAGAGTATCGTAAGTAGTGAAATGAGGCTGAGGGAGGACCCCCTATATATAGGGGTTGAAAAGTAACACCTCGAAATACGAAATGACGCCATAATTACCCTGCACACGCCTATCCTATGGAAGGTCACGTTGCATTAAATGCTCTGTCGGACCGAGCTGACCCAAAAGGTCACGCCCATAACTGAGGCGATGGCTCGATTTAAACGGTCACGACGGTTCCCCTAACCATTGCCAGATCGATGAAATTACCACTGCGAAAATTCACACTGGTAATTTGGGGGGCCTCTAACATGGCATAATAGTATGGGGCTACATGGCCGCCCCCAGTTGGCGCCACATGGACCCTCGCGCCAACCTGGACAAACCAGATCAGTTTTCCTTTCCGGACAGATCGTCAGATCGATATAAGGTCCTCAGATCATTAGGTGAGCGCAAGGACATCAGGTCGATTTACATGTCACCCGATCATCAGATCGATCAGACCTCTCCTATGAGGAAACCCACAGTTGGGTCCCGGAAGGCAATATCGATCTACAGATCGATTACATACGTCACCGGACACCCGAATACTGTAAAGTACTCCTGTCGGGACACGTGTATCCTTCTCATTCCCTGTAACAGGCGTACTATAGCTCATTAATGACCGTCAGTCCCTGCTTTTACTCAAAGGGGAAAGAAGGTACAAACGACCCGCCTCAAGCTGTTCCATCGTCCGACATCCAGATCGACGACTGGCAACGCCATTAATGCACACCTACATTACACACACTACTGTGTCATTTGGCCATGGCTATAAATACTCGCCCTTTGAACAGTAGTTGGTAAGCCTTTAATACGCATTCAATTGCATTTATTCTCTCTCTATAGAGCTCCATTACTGACTTGAACGTCGGAGTGCCAAACTTGGGTAAAACCCCAAGTCCCCCAATTTGGTACTTAGCTCACGTGTGTTAGTGCTTTCAGGTCGATAAGAACCCACTCAAACAAATTCTTGACTGATTGACCCATATCTGAACGTCAGATCGACCAGATTTGAGCCAGATCAGTTTGGCGCCGTCTGTGGGAAACCCCTTTTTCACATCGACATAGAGAAAAGCCCTTTCATCCTCTTTTCAACACCATGGTTAACACAAGGAACACCAACCATGACGAGGACATAGAGGAGGTTGCCAAAGGCAGGCATGACTACAACGCGCCGCTTGGCAACACCTCCAACCTTCCCCCGATCGGCCCTAGCACCAATGTTCCCCAGCCTCCGCTGGAGGTCACCCCCAGGTTCACTGTCACTCAGGCGGACCTTGATAGCTTTCTCGACCAGTGGCGGGTCGAGATAGAGCGTGCCCAGACTGAGGGTCGCGAACCCAGGCGCCCCGAACTACCGAGGGCCAGCCCAACCACCACAATCCCTAGCCCCGTGGTAGGCAACACACTGGCCCCCTCCGTCCAAGCATACGGGAACCCAGTTCCCTATGTCTTCCAACCGCTCGACGGTCGACCTGCCCATATCATTTGGGGCCTCAGTCCCCAGATCGGGGCCGGTCAGGTCCAAGAATTCGTTCCGCCACCGCCGCCCCCGCCCACTACGACGAGCAAACAGATCCCCCGTGAAGGCCACGGTGACTCCGACCACCCGAGCCGTAACAACCGCGGCAAGCACGTGGTCGACGAGGACAACGAGGAGTTCGACGACCTCCGACCGCGGATCCCCGCCCTCGGGGATGAACGGGATAGTCTATCAGTTTCAAACAGGATTTAGCTTGGAAGTAGAAAAAACCCGCCCTCGGGGACGAACGGGGCGAGAGGGCAACTTGGAAAAGGGCGTTAAAATTCCGGAATGAGGGTTGATGTTTGGTACAAGCCATGAGAATTACAAAACCGGTTATCAAAGATAAACCATTGGGCAAAATCTGGGTAGGGCATAGGTTAAGGTTGTTGAGGATATCGCCTACAGGCTCGGGTATGGGAAATCTCAATCCCCCAAAAAATTACGGAATCTAAGTACACGACCATCTCTCTTGGAGGGGGATTATTTGCTCGCTCGTTTTCTTCAAGAATCCTCCATTGGTAATGCTCGTCCCAATATATTGGGGCCAACATGGATACTATCTCCCCTCGTGTGATGGTACTTTGGATTTCATCTGGGGAAACCTCCGTCGCTTGCATAACAGATCCTTCCCCCTCATTTGTCCCTTGGCTTTCTTGGGTTCACTGGGTTTTCTGGGACTTCGTCCTTTTGCCCTTGGCAGGGGCTCTCTCCGAGGGCCCAGCTTCACCTTCAGGTTCAGGGGCAGGGGCAGAAATGGCTACGGTCACCGTGTGGCGATAGGGATGAGTTGCCCTCTCCGTCACCGGTAAAACACTCACTTGTCTTTCTGCTTCAAGAACCATATTCATTTCATCAAACAGGTGTTCAACACCCTCTGAGTTCCTCTCATCCATGGCCGAAATTGCTACGTCTAGCTCCTCGTCCCTGGGGGAACCCGGTTGGGATGAGCTCTGAATAGCCATTTCATCCACTTCGCGGGGTACATTCCTCAACATGGTCTCTAGCCATAATTTTTAGAGTTCAAAGGGAATAGGGAAATTTCTGAAGGTTTGGGAATCTGGAGAAACTAGAGAATTATGAGGGAAGAAGTTGGTCCTAAAGAGCACTAAAGTTAGCAAGTCAAAAATTAGTAGAATTGCAGGAATTTTACCTTAAAGGTTTCTGAAAAAAGCTTGCAAGTGTGTGAAGATTTCTGGGTTTGCTTTGAAGAATTTTTGCACAAAGGGATTCTGAGTTCTAGTTTGCCTAAAGAAGAAGGAAATATGACAAATCCCTTATTTATAGGGTATGATTTAGGGGTATTAAATTCAAATGCAATCATTTCCCGCCTTGGTAACCGCCTACTTTTGGGAACCGTCACCCACTTCCCAAGACTCACGCGCCGTTTCCTTGATATTTGTCCCCACTCTCACATCAGCATTTAATGCTGGGCTCATCGAACGGTCATTTGAAATGACTTCATTAATTGCTTGTCAGAAGAGGCTTCCGCAACACATAAGGCACCCTAGCACGAGCGTCACCCTCGGATATTTGAAAATTTCAAATTCTACAGCCTTTACCAAGGACTGCAGAATTGAGGGGGCAAAATAAGCTTGACCCACGTTTTAACACGTGGTACAGTCAACGCATGACACGTGGATTCAACGGTCCCCCCAAACGTCCTAGATCTTCACCAACACATGATCGCTCCAGCGCTCATGGACGAGTGCCTCAAGGCCTTTTAAGGAGCGCCAACATCACTTTACTATGCACGCCTTCCTGGTTCTAATGAAGTTATCAACGAGCGTCATGTCCCCCTAGACATGCCCTCGTACAACAACAGAATTGAGGGGTCCCTCATCCCCTCGTTGCCCTGCTTGGACGCTAATCCCCATACGGATCACCAATCCGTCAGGCTCGGTTGACACGAGCGTGCCTCCCGCCCTCGTTACCAACCTCTAGAATAGCTCTCTGACACCCGTACAAGCCCGTGCACCTGACTCTGTTGCAAACACTAACTTTCACCAGCTTTTGCAGGAGATTCCTCCCAGGATTCTCCTCGTTGCGACACGTGTTAGGGCAACATTAGGGCAGGACCACACGAGGCAAATTACCAAAGGGTCCCTGACCCTCAACTATAAATAGGGGAGTTCATCTTCATCCCTGTAAGCCTTCTTCATCACTATAACTTCATCACACAACTTACATTTCTCTTTCAGATCACTATCTGACTTGAGCGTCAGAGAGCCAAACTGGGAATCACCCCCAGTTTCCCCAGCTTGGCCTTCTGACTTTGTTGGTGTTTGTCCTAGAAGGTAGTGTTGGAAAACACGAATCAGAAAGCAGCGGAATTTAAAAAATTTTTCCAACAAAAAGGACCTTGAACTCGCAATCGTGTAACCAAATTCGTAAAGATAGAAAACTTACTTTTCTTTTATTCTTTCTTGAAGCGTTTCAAGCCACCCAAGAACGCTCTTCACGCGGCTTGATCCCCTCTCCTTGGTAAAGCTCGAATCTTCAAACTTCTAACTTGAAGTCTCTAGAGAAAGTCCACCAACTTGATCACAATCTAACTAGTAAGGATGCTAGTTCTCTAGTTAGTGTGTAGGCTTAACCTAGGGTTTAATTTAATCTTGGAGAAAGGAAGGTGTTCAACACATGAACCAAGAATTGTCAATTAGCTCTAAAGGGGAGCATGAGCTCCCCTATATATAGGAAGGGGAGGGGCGGCCGAAACTAGTCCTTATTGGACTAGGATTTGGTCCCTCTCTCTCCTATTACTTGATGATCAAGTATTTTCCAACTTTGACTTTGAATTCTAATTCTAGTCAACTTTGAAGAGAGCTAAAAATATCCAAACTATTTTTGGATAATATTTATACTTTATTTATTATAAAATAAATAACTTATTTTTTTCCTAATTAATTAATTCATAATTAATTAACTAGATTATTTTCTCCAAAATTAGACTTTCTTTTTAATTCAAAATTAAACCAAAGTCTATTAAATAATTAACACATTAATTATTTAATCACCAAATAAATATTCACGCTCATACACACGTGTCCATGAAAGACACGTGTCATGCACGTGACCCACACGTGTGGTCTCACACGTGTGGAACCCTTTGGCCCGATTAACTCGTTTAATCTTTTTAAAGCCTCAACTCATGTAACCAAGTTGTTGTGTGTGACACTCTAGGTTCTCAATTCAATTAGCAGTGACCCTAATTAATTAATTAATCAATCTACAGATTAAACGACCATAGTCTAGCAACAGGTGTTTAACCCCTAGCTGAATTGGAATGTTCGGATTTGACAGAACCTTTAAATCATGGATTCATGTGAGATACAATCCTCCTACTTACTATCTCTCAACCAAGATCTAGGGTAAGGGAATAATCAGAACCCTAATAATCCGGTCTTAAAGCTAAGTGCATTTCATATCCATTTGATCTCAATCCAAGAAACCCTTTTCTTGATGTCTTGATCTACTGCCTTGGCCAAGGACTGCATATGGCATATGAATGACTTACACAATAAGAGATCACCTTGCATATGCAAGTGTAGGTCCTTTCTTGATTCTCATTCACTTTCATGAATCACTTGTGCAGCCCCAGTATAAGCCTTGAATCAGTTGTCTAAGGCGACACCCTTTAAAG
Source organism: Lantana camara (assembly GCA_037501455.1). NCBI lineage: Eukaryota > Viridiplantae > Streptophyta > Magnoliopsida > Lamiales > Verbenaceae > Lantana > Lantana camara. The sequence goes on along the minus strand of CM074855.1, from coordinate 17,013,674 downwards.
CTTATACCTAAGACTACAGAGTTAACTCATAAAGTGACAAGGAACCTCAAGTCTAAGGATCAATTAATCACATCAATGACTCGTGAGATATTTCCTAATCTGGAAGTTTCCATTTCCTGAAATAGAAACTTCCTTTCCCATTTAGGAATGTTCTCACACGGGGCACCTCAGTGAACTTACTTATTAAAGTAAGCACCCTCATGTATCACGCACGTATCAACTATACACTTTGCACCTCCATGAAACAAGGTGGTCCTTCTTAAGGGCGTGATCCCACAAGCAAGCCTTAGAGGAGTCAGGTTGACACTCCCACTGTCTGTAGGACTCATCGGCTTGGAGTATTTTACTAATCATGACTTATGTGATATAGGGCTCGTTTCATGAACCATTTCACCTAAATGGTAGAGTCCTAAAGTCATCAGGATTAGGGGAGTTCTCATACATGCACAGCTAAAGTAAACGCATACCAAACAAGAGCATATAAAGAAGTGTTGCCTCAATTCGTTATTTTATTCAAAGATTGTCTGTGACTACAATAAGGAAAAGCACAAAGCGGATATACAATCGGCTTTCTAGGGCACTATTCCTAACAATCTCCCACTTGCCCGTCAAAGCCATTCTAAAGCTACTCTAAGTCCCATCTTCTGAAGATGACCTTGGAAAGCTTCTCGACTAAGGGGTTTAGTAAGTGGATCTGCCACGTTCTCTGCTGATGTGACCCTCTCAATTAGCACATCTCCTCTTTTGATAATATCACGGATTAGGTGATACTTCCTCATAATGTGCTTGGTCCGTTGGTGAGATCTTGGTTCTCTTGCTTGAGCAACCGCCCCAGTGTTGTCACAAAACACAGTAATGGGGTCTTTCATGCTAGGAACAACATTCAATTCTTGAATGAAGTTTCTAATCCAAACACCTTCCTTAGCTGCATCATTTGCAGCTAAGTATTCGGCCTCAGTGGTCGAATCAGCAGTGGTAGTTTGCTTGGAACTCTTCCAACTCACTGCTCCGCCGTTTAGGCAGAAAATGTATCCTGACATTGACTTAAAATCATCTAAGTCAGATGCAAAGCTTGCATCGCAGTATCCTTCGACAGTAAGATCTTTCTGACCTCCGTAAACTAAGAATAAATCTTTAGTACTTTTCAAGTACTTAAGAATATTCTTCACGGCAGCCCAGTGACCATCTCCAGGGTCAGATTGGAAACAACTTGTTACACTAAGTGCATAAGCCACATCCGGTCGAGTACATAACATTGCATACATTATGCTACCTATTGCTGATGCATAAGGTGTATGAGTCATTCTCTCCTTCTCAAGGTTAGTCTTAGGACACATCTTCTTTGAAAGACATGTTCCTACACTCATAGGAAGGTTCTTAACCTTTGCTGACTCCATATTGAATCTCTTCAATACTTTGTCAATGTACATCGACTGTGAAAGTCCTATTAACCTTCTAGATCTATCTCTATAGATTTTAATTCCAAGGATATAGGACGCATCACCAAGATCTTTCATCTCGAATTGGTTCGATAACCATAACTTAGTCACTTTCATGTCATCCTTCGAATTCCCAATAAGAAGGATGTCATCAACATAAAGTACTAAGAATTGCACTGAGGTCTCCAATTCCTTTCTATACACACATGATTCATTCGAAATTTGGATGAAGCCAAACGCTTTGACCGATTCATCAAATCGAATGTTCCAATTCCTAGAAGCCTGTTTCAATCCATAGATTGATCTTTGGAGTTTGCAAACCTTTTGCTCACTCCCACTGAATGTGAAACCTATGGGTTGTTCCATATAAATGTCTTTGTCAATGTCACCATTGAGAAAGGCAGTTTTCACATCCATTTGCCATATCTCATAGTCATAATATGCAGCAATGGCAAGCATGATTCGAATGGACTTTTGCATTGCAACTGGCGAAAAGGTTTCGTCAAAGTCCACGCCGGGTCTTTGAGTGAATCCTTTTGCAACCAGTCTTGCTTTGTAGGCTACAATGCTTCCATCAACTCCAAGCTTTCTCTTAAAGATCCATTTGCAACCTATGGGTTTGACCCCATCAGGCAAATCTACCAAGGTCCAAACTTGGTTGGAGTTCATGGAATCCATTTCGGATTTCATGGCTTCTATCCACTGTTCAGAGTCAGAATCTGAAAGTGCCTCCTCATATGTTGAAGGATCATTATCCTTTTGAGAGATTTCATGGAAGAATCCATACCATCTCTCCGGCTGTCTAGGAGTGCGTTCAGAACGCCTTAGAGGAGGATTTTCATGTGTATCGAAATTCGTGATTGGTTGTGGTTGATCAGAGTGGGACGTTTCTTCAGTGGGTGGTATGGGGTCACTTTGTACTTCTTCTAATTCCATGATCTTGCCTTGTTTTTCTTTAAGGAACGGTTCCTCCAGAAAAGTAGCATTTCTGGAAACAAACACCTTTTGTTTAGATTGATCATAGAAGTAGTATCCTATGGATTCCTTAGGATAACCTACAAAGTAGCATAAGTTAGAACGAGATTCTAACTTGTCTCCCACTGTCCTCTTCACGTAAGCAGGACAACCCCAAATTCTTAAGTAAGAATAACTAGGGATTTTACCATGCCACATTTCATAGGGCGTTTTAGGGACTGACTTAGAGGGAACGAGATTCAAAATCTTTGCTGCACTTTCTAGGGCATAACCCCAGAAAGAAGGTGGTAAGTCAGTGAAACTCATCATGGAACGAACCATATCAAGTAGGGTTCGATTCCTTCTCTCAGAAACTCCATTAAGCTGAGGAGTTCCCGGAGGAGTCCACTGAGAGATAATCCCATTATCTTTGAGATGATTAAGGAATTCTTCACTAAGATATTCGCCTCCTCGATCAGATCGAAGTGCTTTTATCTTGTGACCAGTTTGGTTCTCAACCTCCTTTTGAAATTCTAAGAATTTCTCAAAAGCTTCAGATTTATACTTCATTAAGTATACATAACCATACCGACTAAAGTCATCAGTAAAGGTTATGAAGTACTGATGATTGTTTCTAGTGCTTACACTAAGCGGTCCACAAACATCAGTATGGATCAAATCCAAAACCTCAGTGGCACGTTCCACAGTTCCTTTAAAAGGGACTTTGGACATTTTTCCTTTGAGACAGGATTCGCAAGAAGTCAACTCTTTGAGATCATTTTCAGAGAATGATCCTAAAGTGTTTATCTTGCTAATTCTGTTCTTGGAAATGTGTCCTAATCTAGCGTGCCATAAGGGAGCTGAAACTTTGTCATCTCTCTTACGCTTTGTTTCTCGTTGTTTATTCATAATATTGATATTTTGAGTTAGGTAAAGTCCATTACTTAGAGTACCGATATGAACGGAAGAGTTGTTCCGTTTGATAAAATATTTACCATTCTTAATATAAGTTTCATAACCTTCACAATCTAATATTGGAACTGAAATTATATTACGAATAATGCTCGGTACATAAAGGACTTTATTTAATACTAACTCAAAACTACCTAAATCTAATCTAATTGTGCCTAAAGCTCGAGCTTCAACGTTTGAGCCATCGCCGATCTTCAAGACACATTCTCCTTCTTTTAATTGTTGAACATCACTTAGCATCTGTACATCATTACAGATATGAGTTCCACAACCGGTATCAAGTACCCAAGAACTAGAATTAATAGAAAGATTTACTTCAACGAGAAAGATACCTTTCTTTAGAGTAGCCTTGTACTCTGGGCAGTTTCTCCTCCAATGTCCCGCTTTGCCACAATGGAAGCAAACATCCTCTTTCTGATCACGCTTCTTCTTTTGGGCCTTCCCCTTCAAAATGCCACCAGTGGGCCTAAGGGGTTTCTTCTTCTTCTTTTGGGCTTTCTTGCCCTTACCTTTAGAAGGCCCAGAAGAGGAAGATGGAGCATTCACCATCAAAACCTTATTGTCCTTCTTGATCGTGCTTTCAGTAGTCACAAGCTGACTAATCAGCTCAGCTACAGTAGCACCAGCATGATTCATGTTGAAATTAAGGACAAACGGGTTGAATGATGGTGGGAGCGAAGCCAGCAACAAATCCACTGAAAGCTCATCTTTCAGTGGCATGTCCATGGAGGCAAGTTTCTCAGTAAGGGCAAGAAACTTGAGTCCATATTCATGGACACTTGAACCTTCCCTCATTCTTAAGTGGAACAATTCCTTTGAAGTGTTATACCTTGTAACACGTTCATGAGGGCGGTAAAGTTGCTCTAAGTGGTCGTAAATCTCCCAAGCAAATTCCATGGCCTCATGTTGTCTTTGCAAGTCCGGAGACATGTTAGCCAACATAAGGCAACGGGCTTGGAGATTATCATCCTTCCACTTCTGAATCGCATCCCGCTCGGCCCGAGTGGGAGCCTCCCCTTCGGGACTAGGCTCCCCTTCGAAGAGAACATAAGTTCTCTTCTCAGAATCTAAAATGATCTTTAGATTCCTGAGCCAATTAGAATAGTTGGGACCAGTCAACTTGTTTGACTCGAGGATCGATACAAGAGGGTTTTTGGTTGCCATTTCAAAACACGTAGAGAATCACAGAATCTACGACCTAAATGGTAAAACAGAGAACTAGTGAGCATGCTGAATTATAACGATATACAAAAGATAAGGTCTTTAATCTATTGTAGCTCCCACTGTTTTTCAAAGATCTAGAATTCCCAAAGATCTAAGAGGAACACGTTTCCCAATGGGTACTAAGATCCCAGGCATTTTACCTTGAACCCACGACTCGCGGACATTCTAAGTAAGAACCCTAGGTAGGTACAACTTACCAATTCTAACACCTTTAGAACTCTTAGTAATTGTTTTTGCATCACCTATCTTTCAATATGGACCCACGACTCGTGCGACATCCATATTTACTTAGGCGTTAAGCTAGACCCATCAATCATAAGATCATGACCAAAACTTAGTTCGAACGACCCACGACTCGCGGACATCGCCCTTGCTAAAATTGACCACGAAATATTGATCATTTGAAATGATTAATTAGGTAACTAAGAACTAATAAGCTCCACTAGCTATCCCACGACTCGCGGACAATAACTAGCTTTACTTACTAAACTTAAAACCTATTGATGGAATGCTAGGAATTTAATTCAAAATTTGCATCTCGAATTAAACACCTATTTGTTCAAAATTAGCTTAATATTTAATGGGAATTTTCGAATCAACCGGAGAGTTGTCCGGTTCGACCTCACCAACATATATGTTATCCAATTTTATTAGTCTTGATTAATGCAAGTACACTTAAATGCATTTCAAACAAGCACATAAACAGATAACATGTCCTAGCATGATACTAACATGTAATGATCATGGGTTCTACCTATCTTATGCGTGATATGTGGGAGCCACTCCACAATCACAAGTTCTAACATACATGCCACATAAACAGTTCAAATCACATAAGGGAAAGCGGTAACAAAATACGAGCCCTATCTCTATTACATTTAACAATTGAGATTCCCCTCCCTAACATTTTGAGGGGTCTTCACTTATGGCCTCCTTGTTACTTGAATGTGGTCCATCTTACTCCATGGGTGCATTGTCTCCAAAATGAAAATAAAAACCTCACCACCTATCTCTACTCTCAAATTACAATAAAAAAAAAAAAGACATAAAGTAATAAGGCTCAATCTTCATATTGGCCTTAGACAATTACACGGGGTATACCCCGGCCTCAAAAACAGTAATATGGAAAGCCACATAATAAATCACATAACAGTACGCACATAAGTGAGGCTCCAACCTCAATTGAAAAAAAAAACGCAACTATAGGGCTCCAACCCCAATTTAAACCATCCATGTGCATAAATTAAAACCATACATAGATCTAAACCCATGATCACCTAACATGCTTTTGCAAGAATTTAAATTTAACCAATAAATTAAAATTCTCGCTTTAAGCTCTAATAGCTTAAAACACGACTTGATGCGAGTCTTATTTATAAAAGTTTTCAATAAATCCCAAATTACCAAAACAAATAAAATTCAAATTAATTTCTGAAAATTAATAATTTTATCAAGATGTATTTTCCCAAAATATAAACCGTTTCAATTTCTTAAAAATCCCAATTTTAAGTTTTTATTCAAAAATTAAAATAAATATTCAAAAAATAAAATTTTAAAATTAAAATAAAAATTGGGACTGGATTGCACGAAACACGAAAGGGGCCGGATCACGAAAACGGGGCCCGTGCGCGAAACGGGGCACAGCGTCGCAAGCGCGCGCGGACGCGCACGACAGGCGCGCACAGCGCCCGGCCAAGGCCAGGCGAGTGCGCGTACTGCGCGCGCATACCGCGCGCCTTGCGCGCGAGCGCCCTGCTTGGCGGTGGGCGGCCAGTCTCGGCCGCCCTGGGCGGGCGCGCCTAGGCGCGCCCGGGAGGCTCCCGCACAGGCGTGCGGGAGGAGCTGGAAGGCTGGCCGGTCTGTCCCGGCCAGGCCTGGGCGGCGACGGGCGGACGGAATGCGGGAGGGCCTCCCGCGCGGTTGCGGGAGGGTGGCGCGCGAAGCCCGCGCGCGCGACTCCTTCGCGCGCGGGGTTTCGCGTGTTCATCGTGTTCCGGGCTTTCGTTTCGTGTTTTCGTTCAAAAGCAAAACCAATCCAAGAAATCCAAAAACAGTTTATACAGTTTCAAATCTAAAATTGTTTTTCAAAATCAAAATTTTATAAAAACCAATTTTCAGAAACTTTCAGGAAAAAATACAGTTTCGTAATTCAGGCTTTCTAAAACAATTACAAATACTCAATCGCATCAAGCCTAAGAATTTCTACCAAATTCAGTATAATTGAGACGAATCAGAAACACGATTAACGAGGTGGCTCTGATACCACTTGTTGGAAAACACGAATCAGAAAGCAGCGGAATTTAAAAAATTTTTCCAACAAAAAGGACCTTGAACTCGCAATCGTGTAACCAAATTCGTAAAGATAGAAAACTTACTTTTCTTTTATTCTTTCTTGAAGCGTTTCAAGCCACCCAAGAACGCTCTTCACGCGGCTTGATCCCCTCTCCTTGGTAAAGCTCGAATCTTCAAACTTCTAACTTGAAGTCTCTAGAGAAAGTCCACCAACTTGATCACAATCTAACTAGTAAGGATGCTAGTTCTCTAGTTAGTGTGTAGGCTTAACCTAGGGTTTAATTTAATCTTGGAGAAAGGAAGGTGTTCAACACATGAACCAAGAATTGTCAATTAGCTCTAAAGGGGAGCATGAGCTCCCCTATATATAGGAAGGGGAGGGGCGGCCGAAACTAGTCCTTATTGGACTAGGATTTGGTTCCTCTCTCTCCTATTACTTGATGATCAAGTATTTTCCAACTTTGACTTTGAATTCTAATTCTAGTCAACTTTGAAGAGAGCTAAAAATATCCAAACTATTTTTGGATAATTTTATACTTTATTTATTATAAAATAAATAACTTATTTTTATCTAATTAATTAATTCATAATTAATTAACTAGATTATTTTCTCCAAAATTAGACTTTCTTTTTAATTCAAAATTAAACCAAAGTCTATTAAATAATTAACTAATTAATTATTTAATATATATATATAATATATATATATATATACACGTGTGTGACACGTGTCACTCACGTGAGCCACACGTGTGATTTCACACGTGTGGAACCCTCTTGGCCCGATTAACTCGTTTAATCATTTTCAAGCCTCAACTCATGTAACCAAGTTGTTGTGTGTGACCCTCTAGGTTCTCAATTCAATTAGCAGTGACCCTAATTAATTAATTCACTAATTAATTAATCAGTCCACAGATTAAACGACCATAGTCTAGCAACAGGTGTTTAACCCCTAGCTGAATTGGAATGTTCGGATTCGACAGAACCTTTAAGTCATTGATTCATGTGAGATACAATCCTCCTACTTACTATCTCTCAACCAAGATCTAGGGCAAGGGAATAATCAGAACCCTAATAATCCGGTCTTAAAGCTAAGTGCATTTCATATCCATTTGATCTCAATCCAAGAAACCCTTTTCTTGATGTCTTGATCTACTGCCTTGGCCAAGGACTCCATATGGCATATGAATGACTTACACAATAAGAGATCACCTTGCAAATGCAAGTGTAGGTCCTATCTTGATTCTCATTCACTTTCATGAGTCACTTGTGCAGCCCCAGCATAAGCCTTGAATCAGTTGTCTAAGGCGACACCCTTTAAAGCTTATACCTAAGACTACAGAGTTAACTCATAAAGTGACAAGGAACCTCAAGTCTAAGGATCAATTAATCACATCAATGACTCGTGAGATATTTCCTAATCTGGAAGTTTCCATTTCCTGAAATAGAAACTTCCTTTCCCATTTAGGAATGTTCTCACACGGGGCACCTCAGTGAACTTACTTATTAAAGTAAGCACCCTCATGTATCACGCACGTATCAACTATACACTTTGCACCTCCATGAAACAAGGTGGTCCTTCTTAAGGGCGTGATCCCACAAGCAAGCCTTAGAGGAGTCAGGTTGACACTCCCACTGTCTGTAGGACTCATCGGCTTGGAGTATTTTACTACTCATGACTTATGTGATATAGGGCTCATTTCATGAACCATTTCACCTAAATGGTAGAGTCCTAAAGTCATCAGGATTAGGGGAGTTCTCATACATGCACAGCTAAAGTAAACGCATACCAAACAAGAGCATATAAAGAAGTGTTGCCTCAATTCGTTATTTTATTCAAAGATTGTCTGTGATTACAATAAGGAAAAGCACAAAGCGGATATACAATCGGCTTTCTAGGGCACTATTCCTAACAGGTAGAGCCCAGAAGCTTTTCCGGCGACCCTTTCTGAGCTTATCCTCTGTTTCCCCACCTCAACAAAATAGAAAGAGATCGGAGTTTGACCCTTACCTGATCGGACACCACTGTAGTTCAATCTCCGGATCTCTGAATCGGGTTTAGACGTATACCAGGTGAGTGCCTTTAATTTTTTTCGCTGGGGCATTAAACTATTTATATATAGTAAATATTCGCGTATGACCAACCCCATTTGTTATAAATTGTTTTATAATCCCTTAGATATATATCTGCATTTTAGGGGATATATATTGTTATTTGTTGCGATTTGATTATATATATTACTTCCTATTTTCATTTGTTCGATATACTGTATTATCAAATTGGGTGAGCTGGTACTGTTTATTGTTACTGATTGACACCCTTGGGGACGCCCTTGGGAGAGTCGGGCTAGGTATCGTACAGACGGGACTATCGGGAGGCACGGGCCGACGGTAGGGTCCTCTTTGTCCGATACCATACTGCAGGATTCAATTACATTTACAGTTGGAGGTTGGTTGTAATGGAATTGGGTCGGTGTATTGACCCAGGCACGGGTACACCTACTGATACTGTTATCGAGACGATTTCTCGATATTTGGAGGGAAAAGGGATTTGTTTGTTTTATTGGTTTTTGGGAAGTAAAGGTTGGAGAATTCCTGCTCACCGTTGCATCATCCGAAATCATTTATTTTAACTTTATTAAAATTTTTCAACACATTTAAATTTCTGTTATTTAATATTTCATATTGCCTTTGGAGATTTTAATATATGTATATTCGGCCTCACTAAGTCCTTTTGACTTACAACCCACCCTTCTGTTCATTGCCTCATAATAAGGCACGATGTCAGCTCCAACCCCAGTAGGAGAATCCGTCAGTAGGAGGCGTCACTTGTTGTTTAAGAAAGTAGGTTTTGTGTATTATAGGCCTGGTTGTAAAATAGGGTTTAAGACATACTCCCTTTTGATCAGTTGTACTTTTCGAATCAGACATCTTATCGTTTGTAATAATACGTCTATCTAATATACGCTTCCGCTTACTCTTTTAGTTTGATACTACTGTTATGTGGTGAACGTATTATATAAATTTAATATGTAATACGGTCATCAGTGGGTCCCGATCACTCTCTGAGAGGGGTCTCACGTATGTGCTTTTGTTTGTTTCTCAAAAATTAAAATGATGGTTTCACCTTCTTCACAAATCCAATTAAATCTGCATTCCTATTGATATTTATTCTAAAATATACAAAGAAATTTAAAATTCTATAATAAAGACAATTTAAAATTACCAATCAATTGATTTCATCTAGACCATCCTTAATTTCATCGAATTCTATAAACTTAAACGTGATATTTATATAAATGAGTTTTTCCTCAACTTCGTTCACAGATGTACTTGCTTGAAGAACCAACTAAATCTTTAGATATACGTTTGGACAATTCTTATTTATTTCTTCAACTGTTGGATTCATATTTTGTAAGTTTTATTGAAAATCAAATTATTTTCATAGTATTTTCCCCAAATATGTGAATATAATGTCATGTATGTTTGTTCCACGTAAATATGATAGTTAATCTATCAAATAAATAATTTACTCTATCTTTCATATTTTCACCAAAAATAAAATAATAATAAAAACTATTAACGAAATACAAGAAAATATGTGCAGAATAGTTAAATTTCACCAAATACCTGTATTTAAAATCCCTAAATCTACCAAAATAGTATGATTTCTGAATTTGCTTGATCTGTTTCAAGCTCACTCATCAAACATTTTGATTATATAAATTAGGATAAAACTGATAATTTTCCACATGGATAAATATATTTGTAGGGTTGTCAAAATTGCATGTTCAAAAATTCGCTAAACATGGCCAACAAATTTATTGATGAAAAATATATACAGAGAAGTATAAGTTGTTTCGTCAAATCCCAGTTCCATTCCCACTCAATATAAATTGACGAAAAACAACACTCTATAAAGAAAACCTAATAAAAGTTGAAAAAAAAAAACAAATAGCAAATAATTTACTTAAATAAAAATTAATGAATAATTTAAATTTGATGGGAAACGAATATTGAATTAGAAATGTGAATAGTTATTTTCTTGTTTTAAAGATTAAATTACAAAATTTTGTGCTCAAGATCAAGATCAAAAGTTTTATTGTATCTTGCTGAACTAACTATGATTTCTGTTTATCGGGAAGATGAATGAAATAAATATTTTGTTTTATTTGAGTAATTTGTATCTGAATAGAATCTTCATTAATAAAATTTTGTGTTTAATTTAACAGAATCCCTCTTTTAGATTTCTTGTATTATTTCTTCCAAAATTAAAGGGAATCAATGATTAGTTGCTAGGTTCATTTAATATATTCGTTAAGAACACATGTTCTTTTTTTTTTTCAATCTTTTTGTGTGGCTAATTTCTTGAAGTAGAGAACCAAAATTCTTATTGAAACTGAAACAAAATAAATTTTATTATGGGAAGAAGTCTTAAATACGTATATGCCATAACCACTCAATTATGAAAAAAGAAATGGTGGGCATTACAAACTTTTAATTGTTCAAAAATATTATTTTATCATTTCGTATACACTCAAAATTTATTATTGGGAAGGAAGTTGATTAATCTTGTAATTTCAAGTTTGATGTACATGTACACAACATATTATTAAAGTAACTTTCCGACGAATAAAAGTATAGATTGATATCTAATTTGTAATTTGTAGCAATAATATTTGTGACAACTTATCATTTTATTGTTTTCTTTATAAACACATGTATTAATAGGTAGTTTAAAAAGAAAAATACTATTTTTTTAATGCAAATAAAATTTTCATGAAATATGTCTTCTACGATATAAGAAAAATTGACATGAAAAGAAAATTTCAAATAGAAAAATGATAATAGTTAACATTGAATAAGAATACAAAGAGTGAGAATTGGAAGATAATATTTAAATAAAGTTGAATTTATTCGATTACATCTAATTAAATAATTAAATTAAATTGAATAAAGAACTTATTGATAATTGATTTTGAGGCTAAATAAATTAAATAGTTAAAGTGGATAAAGGTCAATTATGTCAATTCACAATGGGAAGAAACACTCGTTCACACTTTTATAATAGTATAATATAATATAATAAATATAAATTAATTAACTTTAGATACGGTTGTCAATGGGTTGGATTGTAAACTAGTATGATGAAAGGTTGGAATTCTTCCCCTCAATCTTGCTTTGTTACTTGTTCCCTAGTAATAATATCGTACTTGTCGATGCTTCCTTGAGTTCTCTCTGATTTCTATACCTTTTCTACACTTGTAACCGTTTTCTTTTGTATCCTCACCCAACAAAACCAATGTTCACCCGAGGTCTTCGAGTGACATCGAAATCTCATAAAGCTTCTTGAGGGCTTTTTGATCCCATGCCACCTATATGTTGAAATTTAGAAATACCGATAATCTGGTCTCGAAATTGAGTTCCGCTTTGTTGATTCCTTCCAAAGGGCTTTTTGATCCCATGCCACCTATATGTTGAAATTTAGAAATACCGATAATCTGGTCTCGAAATTGAGTTCCACTTTGTTGATTCCTTCCAAAAATGACATCCTTAATTTATTTAGTATCCTGACTTTGTCCTCCAAAGTGTACCCCTACCACTTCATACCTGATGAATAATGTGTTTGACCTTACTCACCCTAAAAGCTAGTTGTTGAGGGGAGGATTGCAAGCCATTATATATTGAACTCCACATCTTTGATTATTCGATGTGGGATACTTGACAATACCAACCATCAAAACCTGTTTTAGGCATTCATTAAACCTAATCACATGCTCCCTCGTTGATCTTTTTCCCCACCTTAAAATAAATCTTCATATGAAAGAGTAACGTCCGAGGGGAATTGTCTCTCCCTATCTTGTTCTTTTCCATCTCAACATGGTTCCTTGAAGGTGGAGTTCTATCTTCCTTGGGTCCCGAATCTCTTTTTCCTTCATTAGGATGTTGCATTTATGCACCTTTCTCAAACCCTATAACTAGCGCGATGGAAGCATCATCCAACGATAGCAAGTGAGGAGGAGGAAAATTTGTTGTCTTCATTCAAGGTCATCCTGAGATGTGGATCCTCAAACCTATGCATGTTGGGTTAATGATGTTAATGCCATGCACCACATAATTCAGGAGATAGCATGTTAAGACAAGTACAACACATAATTGCAACAATTAATACAATGAAAGAAAGCATAGTAAAATTCTAATGCATATCATCATAAGCAAGATGCACACATAAACACATATTCTTATGCCGTTTGATCTAGTAAGATCAAGCGGAGGAGAGAAAGTGGTGAAAACTTTAGTTTCAAGATCAAAACTAGAAATCTGGAGACAGCCCTTCAAATCCGCCACCAACCAGTGAAGGTTCCTGTTGAGAAATGCCCCGATGGAATGATGGCGGACCTAGCGCGACGCTCCTCTGTGATCTTGTTCCGCCAAACAAGATTCGTGGTTCATTTTTCAATTTTTTAAGGACTTCCACTCGAATGTGATAGTTTGATTGTTCTATCTTTTCATCCGGTTCTAGTAGTTTTTTTAATAAAGAAAAGGTTTAATGGGTAATGAAAGTTCGACTCAAAATGGGAAACGATCAAATCTGTAGCATATGAATACAACAAAGACTCAAACGCGAAATAAGAGCGATTTATAAGTTATAACCACCAAAGAGTATGTGAAAATAACATGACCTGATTCAGATTGATGAGAAAATGAGCTAAGAAACAGAGCAAGTTCAAGCTATCAGCTATCCATCAAAATGAAGCCACATTCTCCACTTCAAACCTTTTGAGTGACAGAAAACTCGAAACGACGATGGTCATTCATCTTAAACATCTCGACATCCGGAGAAGTTTCAGTCTTGCCGTAGTAATAAAACAGGCAAACACCTTCACAAGAGAACAAAATTTCACCATCTCTGAAGACTTTCAAAGGGACAACACAGTCATGATTGGTTAAACCACCAAGATCGCCCACCTCTTTTCCGATCACAATCTCTTTCTTTCAAGATTTCTCCACCCCCTAATCCTTCATAACCCATATAACAATCTCTTCATCATCGCTCAGATCGCAAAAACGCTGCAACGGAATTACAACTGTACTCCAACGGTGCACCTAGTGCAATGCTCCTCCATGATCCTGTTCCAAGAGTGTAAACCTGACAAATAGGCTTTGAAATACTCAATTCACCAACTCCGAGGTCCGGGACACACTCATGGAAAATTCTAACCACCTTATCATATTGGCCACTCATTTTGCTAAATCCAAATCCATAAGTGACAACTAAGAGAAAAGGATAAACATTCCCTTCAGGAAGCTGGATATAATCTCGAGTGATGAGATTGCATATGTAAAGAGCATTAGGCTGAGTTTTTATTTCGCGTAAGAAAAGGAAACCATTGGCTGATCCATGTGTCCTTACGGCAGCACAATTGTGACAAATGAACGCCCTTCGGTCAAATTTGATGACGGGATTGTAGCGAAGCTCGTGGCTTTCGAGATCATCGGATCTTCATATTCAAAAATCTTGAATAATTGCGAGTTCCTTTGGGCTGAGTAGACGACTAGGCCAGGTTTCGACTTCAAAAGATGGGTCTCGGAAAACTCATGAGAGGAGAGAGGGTCGAGCCATGACTTGCAAACACATTTGCAAGATATGATGGATCTAACAGGGAGCCTGGAAAGAATATTGATGACGATTTCGGATGGCAAATCCATGAGGACCATGACCAGTAGTTTCTCTCCCTTCATTTTGATGATGATAGCTTATTACCAAATACCAATAATCTGAAACAAATTACAGCATGAAAAACCCCCAATTGAGATTTACCTTCAACATCCGTCTATTGGGCAAAAAGCTAACACTTGAGCTCTATAAATATAGGAATTCGCAGTGTATGTGCAACGATAAGGCTAAAATGGCTGAATAATCAGCAATATATATACGTTGAAATCACGAAAACCAGTGGAAAGACTAGCACAGTTACCAAAATTTACAGAGGAGCAGGAAAAGTAAGAAAAGCTAAAAGCAGAAAGTTGGAATTTTGATTTCTTACCCAAGAAAAGCAGACGCTTATCTGGGATGTTGCTCCAGATTCCAGTCAAATCATTGCTAGCAATTTCTTTCTAAACAACAAGAAAGGGGTATTTGTCTTGTAGTATTCATTGTTGAGCAATGAGCACTGCCCATTTTACTTTGAAAAAAATCAAGCCTGACTTTGGCTCGAAACCATCATGAGTTGAACCCGTCTCGGTCCAAGAACCCACCTATTTCGATCCATTAAAGGGTAGAATAAAAAGATTTGACCCAAAATTATTAATTTTATAAATGTTTATTAATTCCATGGAGGCAACTCTGAAACAAGTGGGGAAATATTCATAAAATCACCCAAGTATGTCTTTAGTCAAAGATCACTTTTACTAAATTAATTATAAGAAAGAGTAACGTAAGAGAAAGAGAGACATCACCAAATTTGAGAAGCCTTATGACATAGGATTCCACTTCTGGTGGTGAATTCAAAAGGAATTTCCCTTTTTTCTTACACTTTCACCGAGACCATTGTTCTTTGTGTTCGGTAAGCTTCTCCAAAAATTCTCCATATTAGCAAAGTAATTCCTTGAGGACTACTTTTTTCTTTTTGTGAGATAATAAATCATAACTTAAGAGAAATATAAAAATTTGAGGAAATTGCTGTTTTAGTCCCCTAAATTACCCACTTTTTAATTTTAGTCCCAACCATTACGAATTTCGCAATTTCAGTCCCGTATTGTCTTATTTTTTGCAAATTTCATCCCACCGTCAATTATTCATCACTTGTAAATAAAAATAATTGCAGTATAACCCTTATGA
Organism: Lantana camara; assembly: GCA_037501455.1. Lineage (NCBI taxonomy): Eukaryota > Viridiplantae > Streptophyta > Magnoliopsida > Lamiales > Verbenaceae > Lantana > Lantana camara. The sequence goes on along the minus strand of CM074855.1, from coordinate 16,997,951 downwards.
AATTTGTTTATTCTCAATTAAGCCCCTAAAAATTAATATATTAATCATTTTATATTTAAAACAAAATAATATATTAATTTATATGAAAATTACCAATTAGCCCGAGCTGAAACCTTCAATGTCGTAGGCTGTGATCCATAACAGGGACCTTCAAGAGCAACTTTCTGAAGCCCATACAACTGCAGCTTTACACCTTCATCAATTTGATCAGCATTGCTCTTACAACTCAAGAAAACAACTGCTTCACCAAAAATCTTCTCTAATTCAGTCCTCTCCACTCCCTCCCAATCATCAAACACTTCACCTGCATCCTCATTAACCCTACAAACATCACTCCTAGTGTTCCCATTAACATCCAAAATGCCACTACCGAAACCAGATTCCCCGTCACTAACCTGATTTCCCCCTTCCTCTCGGGGCAATGGATTAAGAAGACCTTTTAAGAACTTTTTTAATGAAATAACCCACAAGTTTGAGTTTAGTTAATGGATAGCCCTTTTCATTAATTAATATAAAAAAGCCATTCCACACACTTTTAGGAATTGCATTTTAGCCCAAAAATTTATATATATTGCAAATAAACCCTCCAAAAATTATTCATCCAAGGTTTTTCTCTCACTACAAACCCATTTATTCTCTCTCTCTCTCCCTCTCCTACGATGAAACGCACGCTTTCTTCTCCATGAGATTTCTTCCTGAAAATTTTCTGTTCTCTTCACTTCTCTAGGGATTGATTGTTCATCCAAGCCCTAATTTATTCAAGAATCCAGATTATTTATATGATAAAGGAAGTCCTCAAGATAGTTCATATAAGAAAAAGTGGTTCAAGAGCTCAACTTGTATTGTTGGAAGAAATCTTGTGAAAAGCACATTGAAGGTAACAAGTATTTGTATTTCTATCATTGAGCAAGGATATTAGAGATAGATATTATGTGCATCTTCAACAAGATTTGTGTGTGTGTGTGTGTGTGTGTGTGTGTATATATATATATATATATATATGTATACGCTGAATGTTGGATATAGAGATCTTGGGCATGTTGTTTTATGGGTTTTTTGGGTGTTAGCTTAATGATCGGAGTTTGACTCTAGAGGAAAAAATCAGATTGATTGCTTAGTGGAAAAGCGATTTCTGCCCAGAAAGCGATCGCTTTTTCCAGGCTAAAGAAAAAAAGCGATCGCTTTTTTCAGGCTAAAGAAAAAATGATCGCTTTTTCGATCGCTTTTTTCAGGTTAAAGAAAAAAAGCGATCGCTTTTTCCAGGCTAAAGAAAAAAAGCGATCGCTTTTTTTTTCAGGCTAAAGAAAAAAAGCGATCGCTTTTTCGATCGCTTTTTCCAGGCTAAAGAAGAAAAGCGATCGCTTTTTCCAGGCTAAAGAAAAAAAGCGATCGCTTTTTTTTTTCAGGCTAAAGAAAAAAAGCGATCGCTTTTTCCGGGCTAAAGAAAAAAAGCGATCGCTTTTTTTTTCAGGCTAAAGAAAAAAAGCGATCACTTTTTCCAGGCTAAAGAAAAAAAGCGATCGCTTTTTAACTAGTACAAATTTTAAAAATTAATATGTGTTTGTTACGGTGCAGGTACATTTTAACTTAATTGCATCAATGCCAGAATTTGTTATAGGTGTCGTATACGGCGAGTGGGTGGAGAAAGATAGTTGTTGGGAGTGGAATCCAACAAGTAATGTAACTACACCACTTCTTGTAAGTAAGGATATTACCTTTGAGATGCTTGTCGATAAAGTTATCAACAAGCGTGAATTGAGCTGCTCACGTTCTCAAATACATATAAAGTATATTATAACAAATGCACCTCCGAATGAAAAAGTACCTCCAACTGAAATAACGTCGGATGAAGATCTAAAGATATACATGAGTGATGTTGGTTGTGGTGGTTGGAGGCCTATTTTGAAAGTCTCTATAGCTGATGCTGGAGAAAACAATGAATTGGAGTCACTGAATATTGATTTCAATTTTAATAAGGATGATATTTGTTTACCAAATGATGATATAATATTTAATTATAACTATAATGCTGAAGATGAGATTGAGGACGTAGAGGAAGACAATACAGCGGAAGAACTTAACGAAGACCCTAATATCCTGATGGATGAAGATAATACTACAAACGATCAACTATATCTAGAGAATGGTGGTGGCAACGAAGAAATTATGTTGGCTGAAGAAATTTCAAGGGGAAAAACAACAGGTGCGAATGTAAGTCGAGCATGCCACACATTCGATGATGGATCAGATTTATATAATGGATATGTCTTCAAAGACAAGAAGGATGCAATAAGGAAGATAAAATTTGTTGCTGTGAAAGGAAAGTTTGAGTTGCAAACTAAAAGATCTACAAAATCATTGTTTGTTGTTGCATGTCCTTCCCCCAATTGTAAGTGGTGGATTCGTTGTGTTAACTATCGTGGATCAAGTAAATTTGTTATTAAGAAATACATTCGGGAGCACACATGCGGTTTGGAATTTATATCAGGAGAACATCGTCAAGCATCGGCTGATGTTATTGGAGAATTTGCGAAACCTCTATTTGTAGATGGAAAAGGTCCTACGCCCAAGGATATGAAGAATTATGTACAATCACAATTGGGTTGTGTGGTGAGCTATTGGAAATGTTGGAAAGGGAGACAACATGCAAAGGATTTTGTGAGGGGAACACCAGAACATGGTTATGCAGTCCTTGAAGCTTATCGCTATATGTTAGAGTTAAGCAACGAAGGAACCAAGACACATTTAGAGGTTGACGAAAAAAATAGATTTCTTTATTTTTTCGTAGCTTTTGGACCGTGCGTAAGGGGTTTTGCATTAATGAGAAAAGTTATAGCTCTTGATGGTTGCTTTTTGACGGGGAAGTTTGGTGGTACATTATTAGTTGCCACGGCACAAGATGGTGAGAACCATATATATCCAATTGCGTGGGCAGTGGTCAATTCTGAGAATGACCGATCATGGGGGTGGTTTTTGGAACATTTACAAGACATAGTTCCTGACAGTGATGAGTTGTGCATAATATCCGACAGACACATTTCTATTAAGAATGCAGTTGCAAAAGTTTACCCCACAGCGCATCATGGGTATTGCATAAAGCACCTCGGCGATAATTTAACGCAAAAATACAAGTGCGGTGAAATTATTGGCCCTTATTTTTTGGCAGCCAAAGCTTATAGGGTTGATGAGTTCGATGAGCACTTTCGTCAAATTCGGCAAATCCACAGTAACGCGGCTGATTACCTTGAGCATGATATAGGATTCCACCGATGGAGTAGAGCTCATTCTCCCATAAATAGGTATAATATTATGACAACCAACATTGCTGAGTCTTTTAATTCAAGAATTTTAGTAGAAAGAGAATATCCAATTACTGCGCTATGTGATTCAATTCAAAGAATACTTTCTCAGTGGTTTTATGAGCGCCGTATGGAAATTGTGGATTGCACAACAATACTAGTTCCATCAAAGGAAGTTGCACTACGAAAAAATTTGGAACTTTCTAATTCGCTTTTGGCAACTCCAATTAATGTGCATGAATTCATTGTGCGTGGTGTTGGTTCGGACGTTCTTGTTGATCTTAACAAAAAAGAATGCAGTTGTAGAGTTTTTAATATCGACAAGATTCCATGTTCTCATGCTTTGGCCGCTTTGAGAGAACAAAAGCTCCCCGATTTTGGCAAGAGAATCTATACATTTTGCTCTCCAACTTATAAGGCCGAATCATTCTTGCATGCCTATATAGAGTCGATATATCCAATTCCACCAGAGGAACAATGGGAGGTACCCGAATCAATAGCAAATGCTATCATTGATCCACCAAACATCAAGTCAAAAAAGGGTAGAAAGCGAGTCAAGAGGATTCCTTCCGCATGTGAGGTCCAAAGAAAGAAGAACAAATGCTCAAAATGTAAGCAGTCGGGTCACAAGAAAAACACTTGCAAGCAACCTCTTGGTCCTCAAAGATCAAATTGATACATCTTTGTTCATAGTTTTCTTTTGCCTCTTTTGGATCAAATGTGGATATTGATTGTTACTTTACTAATATGCATCAACAACTTTTTTGTTCTAATATGTCATCTATTGTTAAATATGCATCAACAACTTAAAAAAAGCGATCGCTTTTTTTTCTTTGAAATCGCTTTTTCACATGACCAAGTCGATGACCTGTAAAAAGCGATTTCAAAGGAAAAAAAGCGATCGCTTTTTCCAGGAGTTTGATTTGGACCACCGAAAAAGCGATTTCGAAGTAAAAAAGCGATCGCTTTTTCCATGAGTTGGAGTTAAATCGTTTTTCATCAACTTCAAAAAGCGATCGCTTTTTTTCATTGAAATCGCTTTTTCCAGGAGTTTGATTTGGACCACCGACAAAGCGATTTCGAAGTAAAAAAGCGATCGCTTTTTTTCGGAGTTGGAGTTAAATCGTTTTTCATCAACTTCAAAAAGCGATCGCTTTTTTTCATTGAAATCGCTTTTTCCAGGAGTTTGATTTGGACCACCGACAAAGCGATTTCGAAGTAAAAAAGCGATCGCTTTTTTTCGGAGTTGGAGTTAAATCGTTTTTCATCAACTTCAAAAAGCGATCGCTTTTTTTCATTGAAATCGCTTTTTCCAGGAGTTTGATTTGGACCACCGACAAAGCGATTTCGAAGTAAAAAAGCGATCGCTTTTTTTTCGGAGTTGGAGTTAAATCGTTTTTCATCAACTTAAAAAAGCGATCGCTTTTTTTCATTGAAATCGCTTTTTCCGGGAGTTTGATTAGGACCACCGAAAAAGCGATTTCGAAGTAAAAAAGCGATCGCTTTTTTTTCGGAGTTGGAGTTAAATCGTTTTTCAAGAACTTAAAAAAGCGATCGCTTTTTTTTATTTAAATCGCTTTTTCCAGGAGTTTGATTTGGACCACCGAAAAAGCGATTTCGAAGTAAAAAAGCGATCGCTTTTTTTTCGGAGTTGGAGTTAAATCGTTTTTCATCAACTTAAAAAAGCGATCGCTTTTTTTCATTGAAATCGCTTTTTCCGGGAGTTTGATTAGGACCACCGAAAAAGCGATTTCGAAGTAAAAAAGCGATCGCTTTTTTTTCGGAGTTGGAGTTAAATCGTTTTTCAAGAACTTAAAAAAGCGATCGCTTTTTTTTATTTAAATCGCTTTTTCCAGGAGTTTGATTTGGACCACCGAAAAAGCGATTTCGAAGTAAAAAAGCGATCGCTTTTTTTTCGGAGTTGGAGTTAAATCGTTTTTCAAGAACTTAAAAAAGCGATCGCTTTTTTTCATTGAAATCGCTTTTTCCAGGAGTTTGATTTGGACCACCGAAAAAGCGATTTCGAAGTAAAAAAGCGATCGCTTTTTTTTCGGAGTTGGATTTGGACCACCCAAAAAGCGATCGCTTTTTCCGGAGTTAGAGTTAAATCGTGTTTCAACAACTTAAAAAAGCGATCGTTTTTTTTCTTTGAATTCGCTTTTTCAGGGAGTTTGATTTGGACCACCGAAAAAGCGATTTCTAAGGGGCTATTTGTTGAAATACTTTGATGGAAATTATTTAAATTTTGAACGAAATTGCACCATTAATCACGTTTTAGTTTTCCAAGGGGCTATTTGTTCAAATACTTTGTTTCCCGATTCGCTTTATCCACCAAGTGAGTGTAAACACATATCTTCCGTATTAAAGATCAAAACCACTGTTAATCAATGTAATTAAAAATTACATGAGTAATATTTAATTGATGAAAGGACAAACGTTCATGCTAAGTGCATATTAAAAAAAGGGTAAATCACAAATACCCCCCCATCCTTTGGCCCTTAGGGCGGATTGCCCCCTATCCTTTGATTTCGGGTGATTTCCCCCCTAACCTTTCGTAATTGTTACACTTTGCCCCTTGATGACGTTTCCGGCGGCATCTTTTTGGAATATTCCGTCATGAAAGATTAGGGGGTACAGATCCCCCCCTGTCCTTTTCCCCCACGGGCGGATTGCCCCCTGTCCTTTGATTTTGGAATATTACGTAATTGTTTTTCGACTTTAACTTCTATCCCGACTTTTTATAAGTAGATAAGCCTTCGAACACTCTCATTATACACCATCAAATTAAATAATGTAACTTAAGATTTCGGTGTTATATTAACTTTTCTAAGTTATAATATACACAAATCGAGCGAATTATTTAAATTTTGAACGCAATTGCACCATTAATCACGTTTTAGTTTTCCAAGGGGCTATTTGTTCAAATACTTGGTTTCCCGATTCGCTTTATCCACCAAGTGAGCGTAAACACATATCTTGCGTATTAAAGATCAAAACCACTGTTAATCAAGAGAGATTTTCCAAAATAATATTTTTTTTAATCGGATTTAATAAAGTAACACTGCTATAAAAAGTTTTAAAATTTTACCACAAGTCGCGGGAGATATCCGCGACTCCTATTATTTTAATATTATTTATGTCGGAGACGCGGAGATCATCCACGACTCCACAATTTTTTTAATCATTTTAATTGGAGTCGTGGTGCTCTAAGTGCTCTTTAGTCCCATATTGAAATCATTCATTCATATTGAAATGCGTGCTGTTCTTATTCGAATTCAATTCCGATTTTTGTGAAAATTTGATATGCGTGAATTATGTTAGTTATGATTATGCTCGTATGCTCGACGCTCGTTTTCGGGGTCGTTTGGTAAGGTTTCGGATTAGATATGTCATAGGAGAAAAAGCGATCGCTTTTTTTCCAATTAGATTACAACAACTGAAAAAAGCGATTTCACGAGGAAAAAAGCGATCGCTTTTTTTTTCCTTTGTTGAAATCTTTCTAAAAAAGCGATCGCTTTTTCTCCTTTGAAATCGCTTTTTTCATTTGTTGTAATCTAATTGAAAAAAAAGCGATCGCTTTTTCTCCATTGAAATCGCTTTTTCCAGGCGTTCCATTTTGATAACGGAAAAAGCGATTTCAACTTAAAAAAAGCGATCGCTTTTTTAGAAAGATTTCAACAAAGGAAAACATAAAGCGATCGCTTTTTTTCCCGTGAAATCGCTTTTTTCAGTTGATGTAATCTAATTGGGAAAAAAGCGATCGTTTTTTCTCTTTTGAAATCGCTTTTTCCAGGCGTTTCATTTTGATAACGGAAAAAGCGATTTCGAAGGAGAAAAAGCGATCGCTTTTTCTCCCGTGAAATCGCTTTTTTCAGTTGTTGTAATATAATTGGAAAAAAAGCGATCGCTTTTTCTCCATAGAAATCGCTTTTTCCAGGCGTTTCATTTTGATAACGGAAAAAGCGATTTCGAAGGAGAAAAAGCGATCGCTTTTTTTCCAATTAGATTACAACAACTGAAAAAAGCGATTTCACGAGGAAAAGAGCGATCGCTTTTTTTTTTTCCTTTGTTGAAATCTTTCTAAAAAAGCGATCGCTTTTTTTCCTTTGAAATCGCTTTTTCCGTTATCAAAATGGAACGCCTGGAAAAAGCGATTTCAACGGAGAAAAAGCGATCGCTTTTTTTCCAATTATATTACAACAACTGAAAAAAGCGATTTCACGGGAAAAAAAGCGATCGCTTTTTTTTTCCTTTGTTGAAATTTTAATGAAAAAAGCGATCGCTTTTTCTCCTTCGAAATCGCTTTTTCCGTTATCAAAATGGAACGCCTGGAAAAAGCGATTTCAATTGAGAAAAAGCGATCGCTTTTTTTCCAATTATATTACAACTGAAAAAAGCGATTTCACGGGAAAAAAAGCGATCGCTTTTTTTTTTCCTTTGTTCAAATCTTTCTAAAAAAGCGATCGCTTTTTCTCCTTTGAAATCGCTTTTTCCGTTATCAAAATGAAACGCCTGGAAAAAGCGATTTCAATGGAGAAAAAGCGATCGCTTTTTTTCCAATTATATTACGATATCGGAAAAAGCGATTTCAATTGGAAAAAAGCGATCGCTTTTTTTTTCCCTTTGTTGAAATCTTTCTAAAAAAGCGATCGCTTTTTTTCCTTTGAAATCGCTTTTTCCGTTATCAAAATGAAACGCCTGGAAAAAGCGATTTCAATGGAGAAAAAGCGATCGCTTTTTTTCCAATTATATTACAACAACTGAAAAAAGCGATTTCACGGGAAAAAAAGCGATCGCTTTTTTTTTCCTTTGTTGAAATTTTAATGAAAAAAGCGATCGCTTTTTCTCCTTCGAAATCGCTTTTTCCGTTATAAAAATGAAACGCCTGAAAAAAGCGATTTCAAAGGAAAAAAAGCGATCGCTTTTTTCATTGTTCAAATCCAACAACTGAAAAAAGCGATTTCAATTGGAAAAAAGCGATCGCTTTTTTCATTGTTCAAATCCTTCTCCTGGAAAAAGCGATTTCAAAGCTTTTTTAGTTATTCAAATCCAACAAAGGTAAAAAATCGATTTCAAAGGAAATAAAGCGATGAATATAGATTCCAATTCATGATAGCTACTATCCTCATAAACATTAACAAATTGAGCTTTAAATCAAATAGCTCCTTAGGAAAAAAATGTAAAGACATCGTATTTCCAAATACCAACAAAACAACATTGAACCTTATATCAAAAGTTACACCAAAAGATACCACCTAATATAAAAGTCTTACTTTTCATCAACATTGGATTCTCCTAAAAAAAGTTCTATTGCTAAACGTTCTCGCAAACCTTTAATTGTTACGTCATTGAGGTTGTCCATAGGAGAATTAGTCATCAGAAATTCCACAAAACTCAGTGCATATGGCCCACAATCTCCACTGCAAATTAAAAACATAAGAAATTTAAAAACGACATGTTAGAAAAAATAAAACTTAACAAAGGTTTATGACACTAACCCTTGTAGATTGGTTGGCAGGTTGGGAACAAAGCCGTATGGCCACGGCCTATTAAATGTTTCCTCTTCTATATGAGAAAATTTACCAGAAAGTTTGAGAATTTTTGGCAATACCACACACAGACCCCACATCACTTCTTCAAGTTCGTATGGATAGTAGCTTTTGTCATTGCAATCAAGAATTTCAACTCGGCCCTCATCGAACAGCAACACAACTGTAATCCAGTGCTTGTTCACAATGTTCAATACACAATAAATTTTTTTTACTTCGCACCAATTACGTCCGTTACGTGGCCTTTTGCCTTCAAAATACTCATTAAAAACAGAATTATATCCATTTTCATCTAATATTTTCTCAACTTCGTCCATACCAATCTCTTTTCCATACCTCGTTTCACACAGGTTATCTCCCTTTTCAGTTCCCCTTTTCTTTCTCTCATATCTCCTTTGTCGTGGTTTGTCACCTTTTTCAGTACCACTTTTCTCCTTTTCTTTCCCCTCCTTGTGGTCTCCATCTTTATCACCACATTTCCAGGCAAAAATGCGATCGCATTGCTTCATGAGGTATTGTCCAAAATAAGCATCAAGGACTACACATGCTTGATCATACATGTGAGGGGAATTTTGTTGTTTAAATCTTAGAAGACTTAACCCCTCATCTATGTGCTGCATTAATAAGAAATATTCATGAGTACTTCTATATAAAAAATATAAGGGATAACACTATATAAATTTAATAAATTCATAAATACATACCAAATCATCAAACCAAAACCCTTTCTCCAACATTTCGGAAAAAAACTCCCGCTTGTGTTCTCCAGTAAAAGCATTTCCACGACTCGACTGGTCATTTTTCTTATACCAGTTGTAGAATGCTATCTTTTTGTCTTCTGCGGGCATGAATATATCTTTTGATTGTTCAACTTCTTTCTCAAAAACTCGAACTTTCTTCAACATACCATCGGCGGTGTACGGCGATGTTAAAAAATGACTTCTCTTTTTTTCTCTTTCTGGCCTTTTATCAACAATATGTTCAATCAACTCAATTCTCTTATCAAACTTCTCCACAATATCTTTGAGGCCGTCATATTTCTTTTGTAAATCCTTCAAGCTTCCCATCACTTCCTTCTCTAGATCTTTGAAGTTTTCCATCATTTTCTTTTCTAGAGCTTTCAAGCATTCCATCACGTTAGAATCGGGAACCTGAGAATGTAGTGGCGGTTGATTAATGGCTCTAACTGGAGAATGCAGTGGCGTTGGTGCGTTTTCTTCTCTAGGTTGTTCATCTTCTTCAACCATATCTCCACTTTGTACCATTTCATTATTCAAATCCGCAAGAGTGTCGATATGTGTTGTCAACGATGTAACCCCATCCAATTCCTTCTTCAGTTGATCGATGTTTTCATCTGACTCATCTTCAAGCTCTACAAGTGATCTCATGTATTCTTCTCTCATTTCCCGTTTAGTAGGAATCAAAAATGGATGCACAACCACCTAAAAGTTGGATTGGGAAATATTAGCTTGAAGTACTAGGCATATTAGCTATGAATATACATACTAAGAATATTAATTTATATCTCTTAGAATTTATTTAATCTAACCTCATTCTCTTTGAGCATTGATTCAATCATTTCATAGTCCCATTGTGCACTTCTTTTTGAATTCCACTGCAGAATCCTTGGAATAGGAAGTGAAAGTCCATTTGATTCAGAAACCCGATTTCCAGCATTGTGAAAAGCTGAAATAGCCTCATACGCCCACACCTAAATATAGAAAAATAAATTGTATTATATATTAGAAAAGTATATACATAAATTAAAAAAATTTAAAAAATAACATAAAACCATTATTACCATAAATGCCCATGGAAAACCGTAAAGATTGAATTTCCCAAATTTGTCTTCGTTTTTCCACTTTGCGTATGCTTTGTCTAACTTTCTTGTTTGGAGAGAACGGATCGTAGTCAGGAATGATAGTCTTCCCCATGGATAAGAATTGAAGAAGCGTTTATCTTTCACATAGAGAAACCATTCAAGGTCAACTTTCTTGTTACTATCACCCGCCAAAAGAATAGAATGCAGAAAATATACAAGACAAATATTGATCTTATCAGCTCTGTTATAATGATCCTCCTTCAACATCTCTTCCAAATCTGAAGCTACAAGACTCTCTCTTTCATTTCCCAAAATGTGATCTAAATATTTCTTGTTCTTTTTTTTAACATTTTCTTTCTCAGCTGCAGTAGGATAAGGTCCGCAATTCAGCCCTGTAATAATGGCGAATTCTTTCATCCCAAACCGTAGTGGCTTATTATCCACAATAAACCACATCTCTCGTTGTTTTTTACTTGGAACCGAATGAAGCAACAAATAGTGACAAAGCATCCCGTTGAAGTTCCAATCATCCGACAAGTCTAGAAAATGCCCAAAACAAGTCTTACGGACCAAAGTTTGTACTCCTGCATTACCTTCTTCTTCGCCATCTTCAAGATACTTCTTAATTATATTTCTAAACTTCGACAATGATGATCTCACCGTGTAACTACCCGGGAAGTATTCAATGCCATCTATCAACGGGTGCACATTAAAATCACGTAAGTCTATGGATCGCGAACATTCTGGAATTGAGAGCATCTCCAACTCTTCGTTTTCCTTCTCATTCTCCTACAATAAATAAAAAAAATTCAATGTTTTGTAATGCAAGAAATGTATTAACATCCATTTTCTCCAACTCAAAAGAAGTACCTCATTCTCCTCACTTGTGATTAATCTCTTGCCAGATACCATCAAATATAGCTATTCCAATCAATCATTATTAATACACCATAACAACAATGATTAATAATGTTCATCACCGCTTAAATAATATATATATATTTTTTAGGAAAGCTATTTAATAAATATGAGTTTTGTCGATTTGACCACCACCTAAAAGAATAAATATTAAAAATTATCATAACCAATTGATTTGTTTCAAACGTGTAAAAAAAATTTGTACCATATTTTCAGCAGCCATTTGTTCATTCTCCAACACGTTGCTATTCTCATTCGCTTCATCCTACTCAGGACATCAAGAGAAAGGGATTCAACTCCACATGGTCAATGAATTGTCAATGAATCGCTTTTATATTGAAATCGATCACTTATACAAGAACAAAAAAAAAAAAAAGCGATTCTACCAAAAGAAACAACTAATAAAAAGCGATTGCATTGATTGAAGAGTTCAAAATCAACCAAAATGTACAAACCATGTTCCATACTACAATTTCATACCTTATGTTGGTGTTCTTGATGAAATTTTGTTTCATCATCCGCCTCAAAGATTGGAGTACCTCTACGAGATTTTTGCTTGTATTTAGGCATTATGAGTAAAACCTCGAAGAAGCAGTTGCAAGCAGCTGAGAGAAAATTTTTTTGTTATAACTAATCTGTCAGGAATGAGCTGAACAATTATCGGTTACAAATAACTTTACTAATCTGTCAGGAATGAACTATACTATTTGCTTTACTTTACAGAACATTGCAATTAATTACCTAAAATCTTGATTTCACAATCCTACAAAAGCGATCAGCGGTGGGGCAGCGGCGGAGGCGGCAGTAGCAGCGGCGGAAGGGGCGGCGGCGGTGGAAGGGGCGGCGGCGGTGGAAGGGCGGTGGGAGAAAGACTTCAAAGAGAAGCTTGAAAAAAGCGATTTCCTTTGGTGTGGGGGCTGGGACTCTTGAGTTCTTTGGCGGGGCAGCGACGAAGGCGGCAGTAGCAGCGGCGGCGCCGGTAGCAGCGGAGATGGTGGAATGGGCGGCGGCGGTGGAAGGGGCGGTGAAGAGAAGCTTCAAAAAAGCGATTTGAAAAAAGCGATTTCGTTTTGGGAGGGTTGGGAAGTGGGAGTGACCGAACTTCTGCGTTCTTTTTCTTTCCCCTTTTAATTTTAATTCTGATTGTTTTTGATTTATTTTCAATTTAGTCCTTCAAACAATAAATATTTACAAAGTAGTCCCATTATATAATTAAATAATTAAATTTATATTTATTACATTAAAAAGAAATACAAAATAAAATTGAGGGTTATTTTGTTAAATGGAAACTTGGGTGGCACAAATAAACAAATTTCCTCCTTCCTCTCCTCCAATTCCACGAAATCCTCAAAAATCCCTTGCTTTTTAGCCCGAACATCGGCACCGACACCAACACTTTCCCCCTGTCTTCCATAACCACTTCCACTCTGACTTTCGGAGACATAAACCACCTGCTCCGATCAACTCCACTACAAGTTTTTGCTCTCTGATGAAGAGAACCGAGGTTCTCCGTAACAAAGAACACAAGCATAGAAAAACCCACGACGCAGAAGAATAGAACATCAACCGACTCCATGTTACGGCGAGAAGAAAGAAAGAAAGAAACAACGGTAGTACTGGATAGCGTCTCCGAGAGATGTTCTGTTGGTGGAAAATAGATAGAAACAAAGAGTTTGATGAAAAAGAACCTGTGCGGAACAGAGGATAAAAGTGAAGTATACTCGGGGTAAGGATTGCTGCGAGGCGGACCCACGTTGGTGGCACCGGAGTCCCGCAATAATGTGCAAAATTGGTCGCCGGTGGTGGTAGTGGTTGGGGGTGGGATATGTAGAGAAGATGGTATTTTTATATGTTTTTTTAAATTTATGTGTTCAATGTATATGTATGTAATATTTGTGGTTTAATTGAAAATAAAATATTTGTAGAGGGGGTAAATGATAATAGCTTTAACGGAATATGCGATTTCAAACGGAATATTTAACGGAATATGCTTGGTGGGATGAAATTTGCAAAAAATAAGACAATACGGGACTGAAATTGCAAAATTCATAATGGTTGAAATCAAAATTAAAAAATGAATAATTTAGGGGACTAAAACAACAATTTCCTCTAAAAATTTAAAGAAAAGGAAACGATGTCACCGGATAAGCTTCTCCAGCACTTTCTCACATTGACAAACTAATTCCTCTTCTCTTCATCAGTCAAGACTCAAGATAATTAGTGGCCATGAGAGTGTCAGATGTTGAGGAGTTCTAAAGCACTTTTCCATGTCTTGTTCAGGAGAAATATCTCTTCTTCTTTGCAAGGCCCAGACAGCTGAAAAGCTACTTCTTGCTCTCTCCAGGTAAAGAGGTAAGGATTTTGCCTCCACCTTGTCGGTCTCCGGCGTCTATCGCCACCGCCAGTGGTGCGCCGCCATTGCGCCACCGCAGAGCTGCTTTCCTTCCTCTCTATTTTTATTTTATTTATTTTTTTTTGTCTAACAAGGGAGAGCTGAAACCTTTGCCTTCTTTTGCAGATCGGGATCTGCGCGACCGCGGGAAGCTCCCACCACCACTTGGCCGCCATTCACTGCTGCAATGGTGAGATCTTCATCTTCGATTTCTGTCTGCACTCTCTCTCCGGGCTCTCCTTTTTCTGCTTTTCCTTCAATTTCCCAAGGAGTCGGGACCTAAATCCGGCGAATATAAATGTTTCTTCTGATTCCTTGCAGCGCCGCCACTACTCCGTTGCAACGCCGCCGTTTCGCCGCCTCTCACCGCCTGCACCGGTAAGGCTTTCGGAAAACCTTCCTTCCTTTCTCCTCTTTTGGTGATTTTTCAGAAAAATCGGGACTTAGAGGTTGTAGATCTAAGCTTCTCCTTCATGTTCTCGCAGATTTGGGTTGTCCTTTATTAAAGCTTTCAGCCTCGTTATCCCGACGACCTGTTGTTGCTCAGTTGTGGCCCCTTGCTCTTGGCCTCTTCTTGCTTTCGCTTTCCCAAGAAATTGGGGCTTAAATCTGGTAAGTCCGAGCATTTCTCTCGATTTCTTGCAGCACCACCGCCATTGAAACGCGCCGTCGATCATCGCCGCCAGTTTTGTTGAAGGAAAGCGCTCATTCCTCCCGCAAGAATTTCTTGATTTCTCCGGCTTTAGTGATGAATGAAGCTTGTTATTTGCTAGATGTACTCCTTTGTTGAAGATGAATTAATTCTCGGAATTTTCATTGATTTGGTGATATGTGATGTTGTTGCTTCTTACTGGATGGTGCTCACTGCCGAATTGTTGGTATCTCGTTGTGGGTCTTGCTCCAGTTTTTCGAAGGTGAAGCTCTTGTTCTATTCTGCTGCTTACTTCCTCTCTGGTATCTATTTTGGGACACTAATGTTGAATTGCTGTTTTGACGATAGGTTGGTGCGCGACTTGCAGTTGCTGTTGTGATAGGGTTTGCGGGCGTGCAATATATTTCCAGCTTCTTGAGTAGATTGCAACTTTCTCTTCTAATTGTCTTCACTTATATTTGCTTTTGAGTATTGCACTGAGCTGCTGCTTTCTTATAGTAAAGACCACTTGTTGTTTCCTTCTTGTAATAAAGATATGGTTGAATTAGCTTTGATAATACGAACTTTGTTGGGTTGTCTCTTCGGCTTTGTGTTGGAAATGTCACTTGTTTTCTTCTTTCTGCTGCTTCAATTGAAATTAGCTTTAGTTTTTCTTTTCCCTCTTGTTGCTTTGTACTTTGTTGGTTGCTTTTTTCTTCTGGTATTCTTCAAGGAGTTCCTGTGCTAAGGATCGGTAGTAGGTTGAGATCAGCCACTCGGCAGCCAGGAGGTTGAGATCAGCAACTGAGTAGGAGGTTGAGATCAGCAGCAGGAATTGCTTCTTGTTAAGCTTCTTATGAAACTTCCAGCTGATGTCCGAATGTACCCTCCAGGTGGAGGCTTCCACGTTCAGCGGCAAGTATTGCGGCTAGATTGGGCAGTTGCAGGGATAAAGCTGGACAGCTGTAAGCAAAAGATTCGATTCCGCCCTACTGGTACTTTTTCAGTTAACATTCCTTTCCGTCTACCGGAGCAGCTAATTTTCCAGCAAGGTCAGCAACGTAAGGGAGCTTCCTTTGAATTTTCTGAACCTGCAAAGACTTTAAAAAAATTTCTCTTGCATTTGTTTTTAAATTTAGTTTGCCAAATTTGGGCCTAGTTCCATTGGGCTGCACGTTGAATTTTTGTTTTCGCTCATTTCCATCGAGCATTCATGAATGTCTTGGACACTTGATTTTTTTTTTTCCTTTTTGGCACATACTTGCTATATCGTACGGGCATCTGGTACGTGTCTAGTCTTCCTTTTCTTTTCACTTTCTTTTCATTCTACTAGCAGGAAGTAGGCAGTCTAAGGAGGAGGTTCCGGTGCAGTTCTGGCAAAGACCCTCTCCTTGCCCTGCCTGCTGCTCTCCTGTTCAGTTGGGAGCATATCCTTCCTGCCAGGTATTTATGGTGGAAGACTGCCAGATCCGTTCGTGCTGAGGGCATTCTCTCCGGCCCTAGCACAAGCTGCTCCATTCCAGTTAGGTGGCCAGCCCTCCTGGTAGGAGCAGGTGGAGAATCACTCCCAAGAGCTTTTCTCCAAGCTCTTCCCAAGGCATATGCGTCATCAACGCGCCTTCCCAAGGGGGACTTATCTGTGTGCCCCCTTCCACCCGGGATTTTCAAGCATTGAAAATGTTCGAATTTTCAACGGTATAGCCTCGGAGGCTTAGCAGGTGCCTGTCTCAAGTGTCAACTCAACAATAATATGATGCATTCAGTGCATAATACTAGATGGTTCTTTTCTCATCATAATGCGTTTCTCACGAATTTCATGGATATAAGTCATTCTAATAAAGTATCAACATAAAATATAATCTCCTTCCTTCTCATGAATTAAAATATCAAAAGTTTATGTAACCATTATCAAATGTGCAAATAAGAACTTTGGAACCTGGAAGTTCTGATCATACATTCCTCCTTCTGCCCTCCTTCCAGGTGTGTAAACCGCGTGCCCTAAAGTTCTGATGATGCGTTCCTCCTTCTGCTCTCCTTCCAGGTGTGCGGGCCGCGTGCCTATTTAGCAGAAAAGCCTTTTCAGGTTTTGAACATTTTTAGGTTGATAACCTTATTCCGTCAGTGCCTTCCAGCTTGTAGGCTTTTCGTCATGCAATTTTTAAAATTTTGAGGGGCCCTTCCCAGCTGCAGCCCAGCTGTCCTACAGGTTTCAGCATTCCTGCCCTCCTAGGGGATTCTAGCAGCTCTCTTGCCAGCCAGGTTCTCCTGTACTCCCTGGTCCTGCAGGGGACGCTTGAAACAATTGTCTTTCTGGTGAGAGATACCTTCTCTGCTCCTCCATTCTTGATAGTTGATCTCTCTTGCCATAGTTCTACTTGGGGGAGTTCTTTCCTGGTTGTCTTCTTCCAGACAGGTTTTCTCCTGGTCCAAGTGCATTCCTTCCTGGTTGTTTTCTTCCAGACAGGTTTCCTCACGTGACTGCCTTGCAACAAAGCTTTCAGCAGAGGGTTGATCATTCTCCTGGCTGCCTGCCGAAGCAGGTGGGTATAGTCCTTCAGGTAGGGGACCCTTCCAGGCAGGGAGTCTCCTGCACCTGGAGGGACAGCGAATTTCTATACCCCCTCCTGCTCTTCACTCCACTGGTTCCTTCCGGTTGATGGTACGACTCCCCCCAGGGTGGAGTCGGTTAGTGCAGGGAGATTCGCCATAAGGGGTTGACTTGACACGTTGCCGGTCGCGTTCTTGGTGTTGGTGACGGCCGGAGCCGGTGAGTCGACCGAAAATGCCGGGATGTCAGTTCCGGTGTTGGATTCCATGAAAACTTCGAACTATCTCATGCCTTTCGCTCGATTTAATCGCTTTCCCACAGACGGCGCCAAATGATGTTTGCCAAAAAATGGCTAACACCAATTAATTTGTTAAATTGGGAATTCGGTGTATCAAGCTGTAAAATAGAACAATTAAATGAAATATTAATTGAAATGAGTAACACTAAAATGGGATAGAGAACAACAATAATAGTGAGACAAAAATATAAAAAGAGAATTAAAGTGAAATGAATAAATCTCCATATACGTCTTGGAAAACTTGATAATTCTGAAATACAATAATATTCTGTGGATAATGGACAAATTGTGATATCTTGCTAAAGAGAATATCTAAGATCTTCAAGCTGACTTATAGAGATAAAAAGGAATAATACTGCTTAGTGAATGAAAGAGGGTTTTCTGGGGAGAGAGAGAGAGAGAGAGTTCAATAATTCTGTGAAAGTGGATATATCGTTGCTTGAGAAATCTCCTCCTCTATTGTGAGATATCTTCTCTTAATTTATAATCTTTTCTGGCAGTTTGTAGATCCGCTTATGTGGGCACGTGAGGATACTTGAACTCAAATTTCACTCGCACGTTCTCTTTTCTGACTTGGTCCCCCCTTTTTCTCTCACCCTCTTCTTGACTTCTTCTTTCTTGACTTCTCTTGGACTCTTCTTAATTCCAATTAATTAAATTGTAAAATACGACAGTATCACATGGTTTCTGATGAGCTTAGTATTAAATGCTAATTAAAATTTGACTTGAACCCATCTGAAATATTCACACTATAATGCAACATCAACTTTTCATTATTACAGAGACCTCCCCTCTAATTTAGTTGTTTACTTCAAGAACCCCTAATTTTCTTGAAAGAAATACCATTCTGGAAAGAATTCTAGTCCTATAAGACTTGTACCATCAAATTAAAATTTCGGGTTTTTTACATATTTCACCCAATTTGTTAGGTGAAATAGGAAAAAAAATTTATGTTACAAAAATTAATACAAATAATCCTGTGTTTTCAAAATATTTGCATGGCGATTCTTAAAAAATTCTGGTGTTGGACACGCGCTAAAAGTGCGACTAGAACACTAATTTTTTCTATTTATTGGATGCAAAACGACTAATTATATGCAGCAAGATTCTATACAAAATAAAATTACATGAAGAATCCTATAAACAAGTATATGGTCAATACTTTTTTATATACATAGAGACTCTATATAAAATAAAAATTGCATTAAGAACATTATAAATAAGTATAAAAAGGGGTATATAGAGAGGGGTGAGATGATATATATATCAGAATATAAAAGATAAATTAGTCATTCCATGTCCAATAAATAGAGAAAATTAGTGTTCTAGTCGCATTTTAAGCACGTGCCCAACAACATAAATTTTCAGGCAAATATTTTGAAAATACAATATTTTTTGTATTAATTTTTATAACACAATGTTTTTTTTCCCCTCATTTCACCTAACACAGAGGATATAGTGTAAATAACTTATAAAATTTCCAATACTTTAGAGTTTTAGTTAATATTAGACTCCCATCAATCTCTATAAATAAAACATAGAATTTGCCCTAATCTAATTATCATTTTTTGCATGTCTCTAACCCCGACAAAACCCTACCTCGAAGAAATTTTTCTAAGTTGACTTGACAATCAGGTATGTACTATAAATTCTCCATACGAGCATCTACTTTTGTTTAATCTCAAAGTTTCTGTTTTATAATATTCACTCGTTCATCCACGGTAAGGAAACAGCGAAAAGGAATTCCACCAATAATTGTGCCAAGTACTGTTGGGATTTTGTCGATTTTTCGTTGGAAAGTAGATTCAATAAATTAGGAATATGTGTAATCACAACAAAATATTCGATTATAGCAAGATGTGGCAAGAAGCGTCTTTCGCAGACGTACCATCCGATATCATGATAGATATATTTTCCGGGCTTGCTGTTAAAACCATCATTAGTTGCAAATCTGTTTGCAAGTCATGGCTCAACATACTCACCTCTCCCGAGTTTGTCAAGTGCCATCTCTCTGCATCAAAACCTAGCCTAGTTTTCTCGCAATACCAGTACGATGACAAGATTCCATCCTTCTACCATGTTGTTGAACTCGAAAGCTACAACGCCATCACTGCATTCAACCTTATGGAATTCAGTGGTTGCCGTGAGGACACCCATATGAGGATACACAGCTCGGTTGATGGTTTGATTTTCTGTCGCATGGCATCAAGATGTTCTTATTCGTATTACATTTGCAATCCAATCACTCGAGAGTATATTAGGCTTCCTCGTCCCCCGGGGAAACCCTTTCAATTCAACGAACATTGTGGGTTCGGGGTTAGCAAAATGAATGGCCTGTTGAAATATGATTCAAAATATAGTTTTCTTATTGTTTATTAGAGTCTGAATTAATTAGTCCTTTGTTGCTCTGTTTTTTCTTACCCATGTTTAGTCCTGTGTCACGTCTGTTAGTGGAGTCTTAGAAGAAGTGGGTTCTATTTAGTGGTCTATTATTAGTTGAGTCATGGAGAAGTGAGCTATGTTTAGTGGAGTGTTTTTAGGAGTCTTTGGTTGTACTTATGCCTATATAAAGGCACATTCAGTTTCCGATTATAGATGTAGAAAAATCTTCTCCAATTGTTTTCTCTTATCCTTTACAGAGTATTACTGCCTTTGCTTCTCTTATTAATTAAGGTCTTTTACTTATATACCATTTTTCTTCTACAAAAGTGGTATCAGAGCAGGTTCCCATGGCAGCAAATGGGAATTCTCTCAACATATCTCAACCGATGATTCCAATTTTCCAAGGAGAGAATTATGAATTCTGGAGTATCAAGATGAAGACCTTATTCAAGTCTCAAGATTTATGGGACTTAGTGGAGCATGGGTTTAACGACCCTGACGAAGAAGGCAGGTTAAAAGAAAACAAAAAGAAGGACTCCTAGGCATTGTTCTTCATCCAACAGGCTGTTCATGAGTCTGTGTTTTCTCGAATTATGGCAGCAAATACATCAAAGGAGGCATGGTCAATTTTACAGAAGGAGTATCAAGGATCATCAAAGGTAATTGTTGTCAAACTTCAAACTCTCCGACGTGAATTTGAGACTTTGTTTATGAGTAATGGCGAATCTGTTCAAGATTTTCTGTCAAAAGTTTCTGCAATTGTCAGTCAAATGAGGTCTTTGGGAGAGCAAATTAGCTATCAAAAAATTGTTGAAAAGATTTTGAGAAGTTTACCACCCAAATTTGATCACGTTGTTACTGCTATTGAAGAGTCTAAGGATTTATCTACTTTTTCCTTTGATGATTTAATAGGTTCTTTGCAAGCACATGAGGCAAGAGTTAACAGGTCTCACGAAAAAGGTGATGAAAAGGCTCTTCAGGTAAAGGGGGAGACATCAGGTTACTTAAAACGAGGTGGTACAAGAAGAGGTGGCTATCATGGTAGAGGTAGTGGATTTAATGGAAGAGGTGGATTCCATGGCAGAGGCAACAACAGATTCCACGAGAAGCAGGTTGATTCTCAAAATTCTGAAGAGAAAAGGCAATACAGAGATGTCACTTGTCGTTATTGCAAGCGGGATGGTCATACTATAGCAAATTACTGGAAATTAAAGAAGCAAGCAAATTTTGCAGAAGAGACCAAAGAGGAACGTCTGTTTATGGCTCGGTGTGATGATACAAATGTCACAACTCACGTTTGGTTCCTTGACAGCGGCTGTTCAAACCACATGACAGGAATAAAGTCCTTATTTCGTGAGCTTGATGAGACACACAAAGTGACAGTGAGACTTGGTGATGACAAGCCAATTCAAGTTGAAGGCAAGGGAACGGTAGCCTTAGAGGTAGATGGTGGTAAAATCAAACTTCTTTATGATGTTCTTTTTGTTCCTAGCTTGTCACATAACTTGCTAAGTGTTGGGCAATTGATGATCAGTGGTTATTCGATTTTGTTTGACTGTGGTGCATGTGTGATTAAAGATAAAAAATCTGGCCAAGTTGTCGTAAATGTCTCTATGGCTGAAAATAAGATGTTTCCACTTGAAATCTCTAGTGTTAATCATCATGCTCTTGCTGTTAGTAAAGAAAGTGAATCGGATTTATGGCACTTGCGGTATGGGCACTTGAATGTTAAGGGACTACAGTTATTGAGCAGAAAAGAAATGGTTTATGGGCTTCCTAAAATTGAGTCAATTAAATTGTGTGAAGGTTGCATATATGGAAAGCAAAGTAAGCTACCTTTTCCTATAGGCAAGTCGTGGAGAGCTTCTAAATTACTTGAATTGGTGCATGCTGATTTTTGTGGCCCTATGAGGACTAATTCTTTTGGTGGTAGTCAGTATTTCTTGCTTTTTACTGATGATTATAGCCGTATGAGTTGGGTATATTTTCAGCAACTCAAGTCAGAAACATTTGACAACTTTAAGAGGTTCAAAGCTTATGTTGAGAAGCAGAGTGGTGCATCAATAAAGACACTTCGAACGGACAGAGGAGGTGAATTTTTATCTGGAAATTTTTCTTCTTTTTGAGAAGAAAATGGTATTTGTAGGGAATTGATAGCACCCTATACACCGGAGCAAAATGGTGTGGTTGAACGGAAGAACCGGACAGTTGTTGAGATGGCAAGAAGCATGTTGAAAGCTAAAAGTCTTCCAAACGATTTTTGGGCTGAAGGAGTTGCTGCTGCAGTTTATCTTCTGAATTTATCACCTACGAGGGCGGTTCCAAATCAGATTCCTTTTCAAGCTTGGAGTGGTTTCAAGCCTTCTGTAAGCTATTTACGTGTTTTCGGTTGTATTGCCTATAGTTTCATTAATTCTGAAAATAGGAGAAAATTAGATGAAAAGGCAATAAAATGTATCTTTGTGGGTTATTGTACTTAATCTAAAGCATATAAACTGTATAACCCTATAAATGGCAAAGTAGTTGTAAGCAGGAATGTTGTATTTGATGAAGAAGCCAGCTGGAATTGGAACACAAATGACACAGCAGCAGAAATTCATATTCCAGCAAATATTGAAGCTCAAATTGAAGCCAATAATAATGTTCCTGCGAATACATCAGATTCCTCTGTCCCAACTACACCGATGACCAGCCCCAGCCCGCAAGCAACTTCAGAAAGTTCTTCTGAAGAAACACCTCCAAGAAAATTCAGGTCTTTGCGGGAGATATATGCTAGCACACAAACCTTGTTTGTGGCTGAGCCAACAAATTATGCAGAAGCATCTATCAAAGAAGAGTGGAACAAAGCAATGGTGGAAGAGTTGAGTGCCATCAACAAAAATCACACATGGAAGTTGGTGGAGTTGCCTGACGGGAAAAATGCTATCGGGCTAAAATGGGTTTTCAAAACTAAATATAAACCCGATGGAAGCATTGAAAGGCACAAAGCACGACTCGTTGCAAAGGTATAGGCCCAGACTTACGGCATTGATTATGAAGATACGTTCTCTCCCGTGGCGAGGTTTGAAACCGTGAGAACTTTTCTCGCTTTTGCTGCTTATATAAAATTACCAGTTTATCAGTTTGATGTTAAGTCAGCCTTTCTAAACGGAGAGCTCTTGGAGGAGGTGTATGTTTCTCAACCAGAAGGATTTATCATCAAAGGCAAGGAAGGCAAAGTTTACAAATTGAAAAAGGCGTTGTACGGCTTAAAACAAGCACCAAAGGCTTGGTACAACAAGATAGACGATCACTTCAGCTCAAACGGGTTTGTGAAAAGTGATAATGAGCCTACTTTTTATTTGAAGAGGCGAGGTACCAATTTTCTTATGATTTGCCTCTATGTTGATGATATAATCTATATGGGTTCATCTACTGCTTTAATTAATGAGTTCAAAGTTAGTATGATGGAAAAGTTTGAGAGGACTGATTTGGGATTATTACATTACTTCCTTGGTCTTGAGGTGCTGCAAAAGGAGGATGGAATTTTTATTTCTCAAATGAAATATGCTTCTGACTTGCTTAAAAGGTTTAATATGTTGAATTACAATGGAGCAGCTACACCTATGAATTTGAATGAGAAATTGCAGATTGATGATGATTCTGGTCTAGCAGATGCAAAAGGCTATAGAAGTTTGGTTGGTGGTTTGATATACTTGACACATACACGTCCTGATATTGCCTTTTCAGTTGGTGTTGTTTCTCGATTCATGCATAATCCGACAAAGCATCATTTTGGGACAGCAAAGCGTATCTTGCACTATGTGGCTGAAACAGTTGATTATGGAATTTGGTATTCTGCAAATTCTGTTTTTCATTTAGTTGGATTTTCTGACAGCGATTGGGCAGGTTCTTTTGAGGATAGAAAAAGCACTTCAGGGAGTATTTTTCATCTCGGGTCTGGAGCTATCACTTGGAGTTCCATAAAACAACCAACCACTGCATGTCTTCCTCGGAGGCTGAGTATTCTGCTGCAACTTCAGCAGCTTGTCAAGCTATGTGGCTCAGACGATTACTTGCTGATTTTGGTCAAGAACAAAGGGGTGAAACCGAAATATTTTGTGACAACAAATCTGCAATTACTATGAGCCAGAATCCGACATTTCATGCCAGGACCAAGCACATTGACATTAGAGTTCATTTCATTCGTGACTTAGTTGCTGCTGATCAAGTTCAACTGAAGTACTGCAACACGAATGAGCAAGTTGCAGACATCATGACAAAGTCACTCCCTTATGAGAAGCATGTCTATTTCAGAATAAGGCTTGGAGTATGCAATTTTGAATCAAGGGGGAGTGTTGAAATATGATTCAAAATATAGTTTTCTTATTGTTTATTAGAGTCTGAATTAATTAGTCCTTTGTTGCTCTATTTTTTCTTACCCATGTTTAGTCCTGTGTCACGTCTGTTAGTGGAGTCTTGGAAGAAGTGGGTTCTATTTAGTGGTCTATTATTAGTTGAGTCATGGAGAAGTGAGTTATGTTTAGTGGAGTGTTTTTAGGAGTCTTTGGTTGTACTTATGCCTATATAAAGGCACATTCAGTTTCAGATTATAGATGTAGAAAAATCTTCTCCAATTGTTTTCTCTTATCCTTTACAGAGTATTACTGCCTTTACTTCTCTTATTAATTAAGGTCTTTTACTTATATCCCATTTTTCTTCTACATGGCCAGTATAAGTTGGTTAGGATTTATTATTATTTTGACGGCCATTTCATGTGTGAGGTTTACACTCTTGGAACAAGATCATGGAGGACTGCTCCCATTGCCGCACCTAATGTGGCCCCAAATTTTACTTATTCGACCAAGGGGACATTCTTGAACGGAAATCTTCATTGGTTGGCGAAGGATTTTGGGGGCCGTTTTTGGATTTTATGTTTTGATCTGGAAACAGAATTACTTAGTAAATTTTCTACGCCGGTCAGGGCATCTGTCAAGAGATCTGCATTGGATCTGATTGCTTCAGGGAACTGCCTACATTTACTGGAGAAAGGATTAAATTCTGAAGCATTTGTGTGGTCCATGAAGGAGTATGGGGTCGAGGAATACTGGACAAAAGAATGTGTGATTAGCCGAATCTGGCGATCGGATGGTGAACGTTATATAGTTTCTCGTCTCATCAATATTTTCAGCAATGGCGACGTCTTGTTTGAATTGATTGGATGTGGTCGCGTTTTATATTACTCCAACAAGAGTAAAACTGGGAGTAGTGGGTATATCGGAGCTGCTTACGCTTGAGGTAAACTATACAGGAATGCTTCACAGCCCTAGTTTTCTTTCACTCAAAAGTTACTCCATCCCAGTGGCTCAGACTAGTAACCAAGAGCGAAAACTAAAAAATCCATGGTTTCTTGGTTGAAACCTATTTCGTCCAAGTTGTTTCGGAACCGGAAAAAAGAGGAGCACGCATCAGAAGTAGTACCACCAATAAATGAAAGACATGTTTCAATTCTAATTTTTTTTGCTTTTTTACAATGTAATTGTCTATTTGTCTGGTAAATAGATTTGCTATCTTACCGAGGATTGGAAATTTACAAAAAAGGATGAAAAGAGTTTATCATTATTATTTTCAATTAAGTATTTATGATTTTGTTGTTGGTGATACCAACATGTAATGTTCTTTTTGCTAATGTTATTACCAACTCTTGCTACAAATGGTATCTGGGTACCACTTATATGAACATGGGCAAAATTGCAAGTTCGTCCTGTAAGTTTCAACTTTTTGGACTTTAGTCCTCTTCGATTCCATTTTTTCAATTTTGTCCTGTAAGTTTAAATTTTTAGCAAAATTGTCCGATTTCGGCCCGAATTATGCAAAATCCCCAATTTGGTCCATGTGTCACTAATTCGGGCCTAATTTTGCTGACATGTAGATGACTTGGCGAATGACTGTGTAATATCTCAATAATTGTGTTAAAAAATAATACAAAAAAAAAAGAAATTCCAACAAAGCATAGCATTATTATAAAATATTTTATATAAAAATAAATATAATATTAATTTTATTGTAAAAATTAGTTCAAAAAACCTTATGCTATTTTATTTTTTGCATACCGCCCCCTTATTCCATTTGGTCAACTATTAAATCTTTTAACCCTAAAATACTCTTATTTTATATATTAAAATATTAAAAATATAAATATTTAATGTATTAAGAATAAAAATATTATAATTATATTATTTTTAAAATATACATATTTAATATATGCATATTATATTTCTATTTAACCCCAATGTATTTCCATTATTTAAAAATATTATTTAAAACTATTATTTATAAGTAAAAATGTACATAAATATTATTTATATATTTTTATAAAAAATATATTATTTATATATGTATATACATTTACTTATACATATATATTAAATAAATATATACATAATACAATATAAAAATATATAAAATGTATTTTTATTATTATATATACTATTACTATATTACATAAAAATATAAACCTCCACCCCCCCCCCCCCCCACCCCCCATCTTCTTCCCCAAGAAGATGCTCAGACGGCAGAACCACCAGCCCCAATCCACCACTTTGTCTTCCCAATCTACCGCCGCCGCCACCGACCTCCTTCTCCTTCCCCGATTCGCCGCCGGGGGTGGCCACTCACTCTTCTCGTTCCCCAACCAACAGCCGCCGCTGCCCCCTTCTCCTTCCCCGACCAACCGCCGCCCCCTTCTCCTTCCCTGACCAACAGCCGCTGGAGATCCCCCCTCACGCCCACATAATCCCTTTATATATCTCTCTCTCTACAACATTTTGCAGAAAATTAAAAGAAATAGGGGTTCGAATGTTGAAGAAAAATACGAAAAAGAAAATGAAAAATTTGTATTGGGAAGGAGAGGATATGGATGGTGGGGCTATGAATGTGAAGGTGACAGGAAGTGGATTCGTAGTTGGAGGAATGGCGGAAACGAATGTTGGGGCTGTGAAAACGAAAATTTTCAGGGGAAAGGTGGTTGTCGGCGGTGGTTGGTGACCGGATCTGGGGTGTTTGTCGGCGGTGATAGTTGGCAAGGGTGATGGGCGGCAAAGGTGGCCTAGGTGGTGGCCAGTCGCCGGAATCTGCTACTGCTTCATTCCTTTATTTTTTTATTTATTTTTTGTATTATTTTTAGCAATAATGAGATTTTACACAATCAGCTTCCAAGTCATGTACACGTCATTTTTAATTGGCACAGTCAGCCAAAAAATCCCCAAATTAGGCCCGAATTAGTGACACGTGGACCAAATTGGGGATTTTGCATAATTCGGGTCGAAATCGGACCAATTTTGCTAAAATTTTAAACTTACAGGACAAAATTGAAAAAATGGAATCGAAGAGAACTAAAGTCCGAAAAGTTGAAACTTACAGGACGAATCTTGCAATTTTGCCCACGAACATGAGATATCTGGTTAAAAATATTGGCCAAGCTCAACTTGAATCGACTAATTTGCAAATCGCAAACAAGATTCTTGGTTCATTTTTCGATTTTTTAAGGACTTCCACTCGAAGGAGATAGTTTGAATGTCATATATATCTTCTATCATTTTTCATCCAGTTCCAGTACTCTGTTTAACGAAGAAAAGGTATAATGGGTAATGAAAGTTTGATCTTAAATTGGAAACATTAAAATCTGTAGCATGTATATATGAATTCAGAGACTCAAACGCGAAATAAGCACGATTTATAAGTTATAAACCACCAAAAAGTATGTGAAAATGACAAACCTGATTCAGATTGATGAGAAAATGAACAAAGAAACAGAGCAAGTTCGAGCTATCAGCTATCCATCAAAATGAAGCATTCTCCACTTCAAACCTTTTGAGTGACAGAAAACTTGAAACAATGACGGTCGTTCATATTAAACATCCGTCCGGAGAAGTTTCAGTCTTGCCGGAGTAATAAAACAGGCAAACACCTTCACAAGAGAACAAAATTTCACCATCTCTGAAGACTTTCAAAGGGACAACACAGTCATGATTGGTGAGACCACCAAGATCACCCACCACTTTGCTGATCACAATCTCTTTCTTCCAAGATTTCTCCACCCCCTAATCCTTCATAACCCATATAACAATCTCTTCATCATCACTCGATTCTCGAATCCCAAAAACACAGACAAGCCCACAAAACAGATAGGGTCACAGGAAAGGTAAATTTTCTGCTAAAGGCATAGAGAATCTAAACAAATAGCTCTGTCTCGAGATCGAAACAAGAAACGAGCTGGCAATCCATTTAGTCTTGTGAAGGCTTCCATTCAAGATACACCATTGGAGGAACAATTACAGTGACATAGCCCCGGGGCCAGGTTCAATGCTTCTCCATGACCCAGTAACTCTAAGGGTGTAAACATGACACGAAAAATCGGCAATTTTAATAGTCAGCCCATTTTCGATAGGCCTGTAGTTGATCCTTACCAGCTTGTACCGCCTGCTCGAAGAGCTCACCCCAAATCCATTTGTGGAAACATTAGGATATTCGAGCATGCCTTCAAGCAATAGAAGAGCTATATACTCGCACATTATTGGGTTGCATATGTAAAGAGCATCAAGAAAGTGGTCATTCATGTGGGGTAAGCAAAGGAACCCATCAACCGAATCCTCAAATTTCAAAACTGGATTATAGTGAAGATCGTGAACTTCGAGCTCCGGAAGCTCGTCTTGAAATTCAACTATTTTGCATGAATGCTTGTTTGACGCAAACTGATACACGAATAGGCCAGGGGTTGAGGTGGAGCTCTGCAAATTCAGGACTCGAGAGAGTAGATCAAGCCATTTTCTGCAGCTTGTGATGGTTTTGATGGGATGTCTTTAGAAGATATCGATGGTACTGATTTCTGATGGAAGATTCATGAAGAAAGCTTCGGCTTCTATGGTTCTTGGATTGTTTGGATAGAATTAGAACAAAAGATTGCTGCAGTGCAACCAAAAAAAGAAGAACATTACTGCAGTAAATAAGACTTCTATGCAGAGCACTGATTTTCTTGACTTCTTCAAACACAACTACTATAGGAGTTTTTTAATGCAACAATTTTAAAACATTATATGCACAGATATTGTTTTCTATAATTCCATTTAGTCAAGATAGGGTTAACTATAGCTGGTATCTCATATTTTGATATAATAACACTTGCATCCTACCTAAAAGCAAGTAAATTACACTTAACCCCCAAGACCAACTAAAAAAGGCGGGGTTCCCATTATCTGTTATACCCCTTATAAAAGGAAATTGAAATTCCAAAAAATTACATATAAACTCCAAACACAGTTTGATATTCACAGATGAAACCATGAAATTTGCTAAAATTTGCTAACAGAACCCCAACAATTGTTGGAAGGAGGAACTTTTCTATACAACTCAATAACTCTTTTGTTTTTGGCTTGGTTACAAATACTAGTTGGAGGAGAGTTCTAGTTACCTAATTAATTAAGCTAACTACTCAATCTACTAACCACTTAATTAATTACTCTTCTACACAATTCTACACTAATCATTTTCTATTCTATTCCACTAATTAAATCTAATTATCTTAAATACAAAATTAAGTTTATTTTCCAACACCCTCCCTTAAACTTGATTTTGTTACACCAAGTGAATTTCGGATCTTCAGAAAGGTTTCCGTCTTGAGTGGCTTGGTGAAGATATCTGCAATTTGCTCTCAAGTTGCCACATACTTGAGTTGGATTTCCTTCTTAGCAATGCACTCCCTTATGTAATGGAATCGTGTATCAATGTGCTTGCTTCGATCATGGAATATTGGATTTTTGGCTAAGGCTATTGCAGACTTATTGTCCATGTAGATCGTTGTTGCCTCCTTTTGCTCCATTCATAGCTCCTTTAACAAGTTTCTTAGCCAAATTGCATGACACACGCTTGATGTCGCCGCAACATATTCCGTGTCGCAAGTGGAGAGTGTCACTATTGGTTGCTTCTTTGACATCCAAGTGAAAGCGGTATCTCCAACGAAGAAAGCAAATCCACTTGTACTTTTCCTTTCATCCAAATCTCCAGCCCAATCGCTATCACTATATCCATGAAGGTCAAAATTGTTAGAACGAGAGTAAAGTAGCCTAAGTTTGATCATACCTTTTATATACCGAAGTATTCTTTTCGCCGTTTTAAGGTGATTCTCTGTTGGAGCTTCCATGTAGCGGATGACTAGTCCAACAACGTATAGTATATTAGGCCTTGTGCAAGTTAAGTATTGGAGACTGCCAACTAAACTCTTGAATTTTGTTGGATCTATCTTCTCCCCTTCATCATTCTTTGATAGTTTCACTCTGCACGCCATCGTTGTCGCAACGGGTTTGCAGTTGTTCATCTTGAACTTTTTTAGGAGCTCTCTTGTGTAGCGCTCTTGGCTAATGAATATCTCATCTTCTCCTTGTTTGACTTCTATGCCCAAGTAATATAACATTTGACCGATGTCCATCATCTCGAACTCCTTGATCATTGCTTTCTTGAACTCATCGAACTTTCTTGAATTGCTACCTATAAAGATCAAATCATCTACGTACAAGCAAACGATCATGATGTCAGTATCTTTGATTTTGACGTACAGAGCATGTTTATAAGGGCACCTAATGAAGCCATGTTGTTGGAAGTACTTGTCGATCCAACTATTCCAGGGCCTTGGTGCTTGCTTTAACCCCGTACAGTGCTTTCTTCAACCTTAGCACTTTATCTTCATGGTGTTTTACCTCGTATCCTAGTGGTTGATCAATGTACACCTCTTCTTCTAGATCTCCATTCAAGAAGGCTGACTTCACGTCCATTTGATAAATCTTCCACCGATTTTGCACAGCGAGCGAAATCATCAACCTTATAGTCTCCAAGCTAGCAACCAGAGCAAACACCTCATCGTAGTCGATGCCTGCTCTTTGACTGTATTCTTTTGCCACCAATCTCACTTTGTATCTCTTGATTTGTCCTTTGGCATTTCGCTTTACCTTGTATACCCATTTCTCGTCTATTGCTTTGTGTCCTTTGGGTAATGAGGTGAGTTGCCACGTGTTGTTCTTTTCGATCGTCTTAATCTCCTCATCCATTGTAATTTTCCAATTCTTGTCTTGTATTGCCACTTGAAAGTTTAGTGGCTCAGAATCCGCAAAAAGAATGAATAAGGTGAGATCATCTTGCCTCTCACTGGTAGCCTAGATATCTTGCAAGTTTCTCATGCGTGGTGTCCTTGAGTTTGAACTTTGAGGATCTTCAAGATTGTTGGCTCTTGGGGAGGATGGTGGAGACACAATCTCTTGTCCAACATCCGATTGCTTATTTTCATCGATAAAGTAAGGTTGAAGATTATAGTTTTCTTCCTGAGCATTCCCCTCCCAAGCACCTTCTTCGTTGATTGTACATTTTGGCTGATGATTGTCTTCCTGTTTTTTGGATTGTATAATTTGTAGCATTTGGAACTCTTACAATACCCCGATGAAAACTAGCTTTGTACTTTTATCATCGAGTTTAGTTCTCCTTATGTCTGGTACATACATATAGGCTAAACTCTCAAAAACTTTAAGGTGCGAGATGCCCGGCTTTCTTCCACTCCACGCTTCTTGTGGTGTCATTCCCCACACACTTCTTGTTGGAGATCAGTTCATTAGGTACATTGCAGTGCCTACGGCTTATGCCCAAAACTACCCTGGCATATTCTTGCTTTTGAGCATACTCTAGGCCATGTTAAGGATAGTCCTGTTCTTTTGCTCCGCCACTCCGTTTTGTTGGCGTGATCCTGGGACTATCAAAGGTCAACGGATGCCGTTCTCCTTGCAAAACTTTTGGAATTCTCTCGAAGTGAATTCACCACCTCGATCGGATCTCATAGCTTTGATCTCACGCCCACTTTCCTTCTCTACTAACGCTTTGAATTGTTTGAATACTTCTGATTTTTCTTTCAAAAAATACACCCATGTTTTTCTAGAAAAATCATCAATAAAGAGAAGGAAATAGTTGCTTTTACCCATGGAGTGTGGTTTGATCGGTCCACAAACATCCGTATGGATGAGCTCCAGTGGCTTTCGTGCTCTTAAGTTTGACTCATTTGGAAAACTTTTCCTGAATTATTTTTCGAGTAGACATCGTTCGCACAGTTGATCCGGTTGACTTATGTGGGGCAATCCTCGTACCATTTCTTTCTTTGATAGTAATTCCAATCCGCCAAAATTTAAGTGCCCAAATCTTAAATGCCAAAGCCAAGATGTATCTTTGATGCAAGCTTTAAGGTATTTGGCCATATCGGTTTGAATGTTTAACATAAACATTCTATTCCTTGACATCGGGACTTTAGAAATTAAATTATTTCGATTATCTTTTATCGAAAGACTATAGTTTTTCATTAGAATGTTATAGTCTTTCTCTAAAAGTTGTCCCCAACTTAAGATATTATTTTTCATGTTCGGCACGTAGTAAACATTCGAGATAAATTGTTGTTTCCCGTTCTTTAGGCGGATAAGGATGTTACCTTTGCCCTTCACTGGAATCTTTGATTCATCACCGAATGAGACATTGCCATTGATCGTCTCGTCCAATTGCACGAATATTTCCCTTTTTTCGCACATATTGTTGCTAGCTCCGGTGTCGAGATACCACGTGCTATCTTGATTCTTCATCTTTTCTTTACATGCTAGGAACAAAGTACCATCTTCTCGATTTGATTCTTCCATATAGTGGACCTTTTCTTCAACTCGGGTCTTTGCGTTCCCA
Source organism: Lantana camara (assembly GCA_037501455.1). NCBI lineage: Eukaryota > Viridiplantae > Streptophyta > Magnoliopsida > Lamiales > Verbenaceae > Lantana > Lantana camara. Next base: position 16,965,377 of record CM074855.1, on the reverse strand, counting down.
ACATTAATAAGCTCTATGTCCCAATCTTTGACAATTGAAGCATCGGAATTGAGGTTTGCCTTGTCTAGGCCTCAAGTTGCCTACACCACAACAACTCATTGAGCTTTCTTGTCTATCTTGACTACCGTTGTATGAACCTCCTCTTCCTCGACCACGATCTCCTTGTACTTGGCCACAACCTCTTCCACGTTGAGTTCTCTCATTCTTTAACTTTTCTTCTTTGTCCTCGGTATTGAGTTGCATTTTGAGAAGTTTTTCTTGAATCTCCTCTTGCCTTTTATGTTTTTCTTCATAGGTTTGTAGCGATCCCATAAGTTGTTCGATCGGCATATCCTCAAAATTCTTTGTTTCTTCATAAGTTACTACGTATGGATGAATTTGGGATCTAAGGATTGTAGTATTTTCTCCATGATTCTCACATCATCCAATTTTTCTCCATTCCTTTTCAATTGGTGTTGATAATACTCTTGAAAAGTAATTGGAGATGGACTAACCTTGCTTCATATGCAAAGATTTGAATTCCCCCCTTAGTCTTTGAAGATGAACCTTCTTTACTTGCTCCGCTCCTTGATACGATACTCGGAGTTTCTCTCATGCCTCCTTCTCCGTGGTTGCATTAGACACCTTTTTCGAAATCTTCCTCATCGAAGGCTTGATAAATGAGGTAGAGAGCATTCTTGTCACTCATTCTCAAATCTTTTACATCTTTCTCAATTTCGGCATCATCATTGGGTTCATTGTAGCCTTTAGCAACAATATCCCACACATCATATGCTCCTAAGAGAGTTTTCATCATAATGCTCCAATTATCATAATTGTTTTTGTTGAGCATATGAACTTAGAAAAGGGCCATTCCACCACCACTCATTTTTTCGAACCATGGTTCTTGATACCACTTTGTTGGAAGGAGGAGATTATTATTTAGTTGGGAGAGGAGATTTTGAAGGAGAATTTAGGAATTTATTTGGAGAGGAAGAGAGAACTAGAAAGAACGTTTTTTTTTTTTTTTTTTGAAGAGGAGAACTTTTCTATAACTCAAGAACTCTTGTTTTGGGCTTGGTTACAAATGAAGAGAATCTCCTCTATTTATACTAGCTGGAGGAGAGTTCTACTTACCTAATTAATTAAACTAACTACTCAATCTACTAACCACCTGATTAATTACTCTTCTACACAATTCTACACAAATCACTTTCTAAGTCTATTCCACTAATTAAATCTAATTATCTTAAATACAAAATTAACTTTATTTTCCAACAACAATTTAGGGGTTATAAATTATAATCATCTAGCAGGACCGCAAGTGTTGTTATATCTAAATATGGAGTACCAATCATAATTATCCTATCTAATTTCGGGTGTAGAAGTAATTAACGCTTAAGATATCAAAGTGTATACAAGATAAAAGAAAAGAAAAGATTGCTTCAAATTTGTACATATTGATTACAATTCCTTTGTTTTCTCAATACAACTACAAGAAAAGTAGCTGTGTTAAAATGAGAGAGATTTTGAAGATAGCTAGTCTCATTTTTCCTTCTAAAAAATTGAGAATGAGTTTGCATCCAAGAGTGGAAAGCATTTGAGTGAAATAAAGCTTGGAGTGCATGACATGCCCAGGATACTACCATCAGATTGCAATCCAAAGATTTCAATATTCGAGGTGAGAGTTCTGGACTTACATGAGTAGTAAAACAGGTAGAAACCCTCCCACTCCATCAAGATGTCACCATTTTTTAAAACTTTGATTGGATAAACAACATCATCACATTCGGAATTGAAATCCGGAAATTTGCTAATGACAAACTCTTTAGTCCAAGATGTCTCCACCCTGTATTCCTTCATGGACCAAAAAATGATTTCAGATTGAGATGAATTATCACACAAACATAAGCAATCCCTATAATCTACCAACGCTAGGAAACATTCTCCACTACTCTGAATTTGGAAGGAGAAGAAAAGGTGCTAAAAGCTTCTGTTTGAAGATCAAAACAAGAAATCCACAAACCACCCTTTAGATCTCTCGCTTGCCAGTGAAGATTTCCATTAAGAAACGCTCCAATGGAACTACAGTATTCCAACGATGCACCTGGTGCAATGCTCCTCCATGATCCTGTTCCAAGAGTGCAAATGTGACAAATAGGCTTTGAAATACTCAACAATTGAGCTTTGCGATCCCGGACACTATCACTAAAAATTCTAACCACCTTATGTTTGCCACTCATCTTGCTAACTCCGAATCAATTAGTGACTGTAGTATAATGAAAAGCATTCGCCCTCGGTCTTGGAAGCTTGATATAATCCCGAGTGATGGGATTGCACATGTAAAGAGCATCAAACTGAGTGTTTATTTCGTGCAATATAACGAAACCATTGTCTGATCCCTCTATCTCCACAGTAGCATTAGGGTGAGTAATAAACAACCTTCGGTCAAATATGGTGACGAGATTGTAGTGAAGCTCTTGGGTTTCGAAATTATCAGACGAATCTTCATATTCAACATTTTTGAAATATCCAGAATTCCTTTTATGTATATAGACAAATAGGCCAGGTTTCGACTGTAGAAGATGGGACCTAGAAAACTCAGGAGAGGAGAGAAGTCTAAGTCATAACTTGCAAACACATTTGCTGAATATATGGATCTAACCGGAAGTCTGGAGAGAATATTGATGATCGTTTCAGAGGGTAGTGTTAAAAATAAGGTTATTTTTTGGATTATATTTCTATAATAATCTAAGTCTAGAGATTTTGGTAGTCTAGATATTTCTACCAAAATATCTCTCTAGATATTTCTACCGAATTATCTATATCCATTAGGGATCTTAGAATTATCATAGGAATCTAGAATTATGTATTAAGACATTTAGATTTATCATTTAATTTATGAGGCCTTTTTTTAAAACTCCCAATGAGTTGAGAATTTTTTAGTTTGCTCCCCATGTTCAAAATTATTTTTGTTCACTCCCCAGATGAGAATCATCATTTTAGTTTGCTTATTTTTTGCAGCACATACAACAAATTGCGAAAAATATACAACATATTATGATTTAGGTACGCGATTCTAGAGTTTTTTTACAAATATAAAAACTCAAGAATCAAGTACCTAAATCATAATATGTTGTATATTTTCAACTGAGAAAAGGAAAGGAAAGATTGCTTCAAATTTGTACATATAGAATACAATTCCTTTGTTTTCTCAAAACAACAATAAGAAAAGTAGCTATGTTAAAATGAGAGAAATTTTGAAGATAGTTAGTCTCATTTTTCCTTCTAAAAAATTGAGAATGAGTTTGCTTCCTAGAGTGGAAAGCATTTGACTGAAATAAAGGTTGGTGTGCATGACATGCCCAGGATACTACCATCAGACTGCAATCCAATGATTTCAATATTCGAGGTGAGAGTTCTGGACTTACTTGAGTAGTAAATCAGGTAGAAACCCTCCCACTCCATCAAGATGTCACCATTTTTGAAAACTTTGATTGGATAAACAACATCATCACATTCGGAATTGAAATCCGGGAATTTGCTAATGACGAACTCTTTAGTCCAAGATGTCTCCACCCCGTATTCCTTCATCGACCAAAAAATGATTTCAGATTGAGATGAATTATCGTACAAACATAAGCAATCCCTAAAATCTACCAACGCCAGGAAACTTTCTCCACTACTCTGAAGTTTGGAAGGAGGAGAAAAGGTGCTAAAAGCTTCTGTTTGAAGATCAAAACAAGAAATCCACAAGCCACCCTTTAGATCTCTCGCTTGCCAATGAAGATTTCCATTAAGAAACGCTCCAATGGAACTACAGTATTCCAACGATGCACCTGGTGCAATGCTCCTCCATGATCCTGTTCCAAGAGTGCAAATGTGACAAATAGGCTTCGAACTACTCAACAAATGAGCTTTGCGATCCCGGACACTGTCACTAAAAATTCTAACCACCATATGTTGGCCACTTATCTTGCTAACTCCGTATCTATTAGTGACTGTAGTATAATGAAAAGCATTGCCCCTCGGTCTTGGAAGCTTGATATAATCCCGAGTGATGGGATTGCACATGTAAAGAGCATCGAACTGAGTGTTTATTTCATGCAATAAAAGGAAACCATTGTCTGATTCCTCTATCTCCACAGTAGCATTAGGGTGAGTAATAAACAACCTTCGGTCAAATATGGTGACGAGATTGTACTGAAGCTCGTGGGTTTCGAAATCATCAGACGAATCTTCATATTCAAAAATTTTGAATTATCCAGAATTCCTTTTATGTGAATAGACAAATAGGCTAGGTTTCGATTGTAGAAGATGGGACCTAGAAAACTCAGGAGAGGAGAGAAGTCTAAGCCATAACTTGCAAACACATTTGCTGAATATATGGATCTAACCGGAAGTCTGGAGAGAATATTGATGATCGTTTCATAGGGTAGTGTTAAAAATAAGGTTGTTTTTTGGATTATATTTCTATAATAATCTAAGTCTAGAGATTTTGGTAGTCTAGATATTTCTACCAAAATATCTCTCTAGATATTTCTACCGAATTAACTCTATCCATTAGGGATCTTAGAATTATCATAGGTATCTAGAATTATGTATTAAGACATTTAGATTTATCATTTAATTTATGAGGTCTTTTTTTAAAACTCCCCATGAGTTGAAAAACTTTTAGTTTGCTCCCCATGTTCAAAATTATTTTTGTTCACTCCACAGATGAGAATAATAATTTTAGTTTGCTCCCCATTTTTTGCAGCACATACGACATATTTCGAAAAATATACAACATATTATGATTTAGGTACCCGATTCTTGAGTTTTTTTGTAGATATAAAAGCTCATGAATCGCGTACCTAAATCATAATATGTTGTATACTTTCAATTGAGGAAAGGAAAGGAAAGCTTGCTTCAAATTTGTACATGTTGATTACAATTCCTTTGTTTTCTGAATACAACTATAGGAAAAGTAGCTGTGTTAAAATGAGAGAGATTTTGAAGATAGTTAGTCTCATTTTTCCTTCTAAAAAATTGAGAATGAGTTTGCATCGTAGAGTGGAAAGCATTTGAGTGAAATAAAGCTTGGAGTGCATGACATGCCCAGGATACTACCATCAGATTGCAATCCAAAGATTTCAATATTCGAGGTGAGAGTTCTGGACTTACTTCACTAGTAAAACAGGTAGAAACACTCCCACTCCATCAAGATGTCAACATTTTTTAAAACTTTGATTGGATAAACAACATCATCACATTCGGAATTGAAATCCGGGAATTTGCTAATGACGAAATCTTTAGTCCAAGATGTCTACACTCCGTATTCCTTCATCCACGAAAAAATGGTTTCAGATTGAGATGAATTATAGCACAAACATAAGCAATCCCTAAAATCGACCAACGCCAGGAAACTTTCTCCACTACTCTGAAGTTTGGAAGGAGTAGAAAAGGTGCTAAAAGCTCCTCTTTGAAGATCAAAACAAGAAATCCACAACCCACCCTTTAGATCTCTCGCTTGCCAGTGAAGATTTCCATTAAGAAACGCTCTAATGGAACTACAGTATTCCAACAATGCACCTGGTGCAATGCTCCTCCATGATCCTGTTCCAAGAGTTCAAATGTGACAAATAGGTTTCGAAATACTCAACAAATGGGCTTTGCGATCCCGGACACTATCACTAAAAATTCTAACCACCTTATGTTGGCCACTCATCTTGCTAACTCCAAATCTATTAGTGACTGTAGAATAATGAAAAGCATTCCCCCTCGGTCTTGGAAGCTTGATATAATCCCGAGTGATGAGATTGCACACGTAAAGAGCATCAACTTGAGTGTTTATTTCGTGCAATAAAAGGAAACCTTTGTCTGATCCCTCTTTCACCACAGTAGCTTTAGGGTGAGTAATAAACAACCTTCGGTCAAATATGGTGACGAGATTGTTGTAAAGCTTGTGGGTTTCGAAATCATCAGACGAATCTTCGTATTCAAAAATTTTGAATTATCCAAAATTCCTTTTATGTGAATAGACAAAAAGGCCAGGTTTCTACTGTAGAGGATGGAACCTAAAAAACTCAGGAGAGGAGGGAAGTCTAAGCCATAACTTGAAAACACATTTGCTGAATATATGGATCTAACCGGAAGTCTGGAGAGAATATTGATGATCGTTTCAGAGGGTAGTGTTAAAAATAAGGTTATTTTTTGGATTATATTTCTAGAATAATCTAAGTCTAGAGATTTTGGTAGTCTAGATATTTCTACCAAAATATCTCTCTAGATATTTCTACCGAATTATCTCTATCCATTAGGGATCTTAGAATTATCATAGGAATCTAGAATTATGTAATAAGACATTTAGATTTATCATTTAATTTATGAGGCCTTTTTTTAAAACTCCCCGTGAGTTGAAAAATTTTTAGATTGCTCCCCATGTTCAAAATTATTTTTGTTCACTCCCCAGATGAGAATCATAATTTTAGTTTGCTCCCCATTTTTTGCAGCACATACGACATATTGCGAAAAATATACAACATATTACGATTTAGGTACGCGATTCTTGAGTTTTTTGACAAATATAAAAACTCATGAATCGCGTACCTAAATCATAATATGTTGTATATTTTCAACTGAGAAAAGGAATGGAAAGATTGCTTCAAATTGGTACATATTGATTACAATTCCTTTGTTTTCTCAATATAACTATAAGAAAAGTAGCTGTGTTAAAATGAGAGAGATTTTTATGATAGTTAGTCTCATTTTTCCTTCTAAAAAATTGAGAATGAGTTTGCATCATAGAGTGGAAAGCATTTGAGTGAAATAAAGCTTGGAGTACATGACATGCCCAGGATACAACCATCAGACTGCAATCCAAAGATTTCTATATTCGAGGTGAGTGTTCTGGACTTACTTGAGTAGTAAAACAGGTAGAAACCCTCCCACTCCATCAAGATGACACCATTTTTTAAAACTTTGATTGGATAAACAGCATCATCACATTCGGAATTGAAATTCGGGAATTTGCTAATGACGAACTCTTTAGTCCAAGATGTCTCCACCCCGTATTCCTTCATCGACCAAAAAATGATTTCAGATTAAGATGAATTATCGTACAAACATAAGTAATCCCTAAAATCTACTAACGCCAGGAAACTTTCTCCACTATTCTGAAGTTTTGAAGGAGGAGAAAAGGTGCTAAAAGCTTCTGTTTGAAGATCAAAACAAGAAATCCACAAACCACCCTTTAGATCTCTCGCTTGCCAGTGAAGATTTCCATTAAGAAATGCTCCAATGGAACTACAGTATTCCAACGATGCACCTGGTGCAATGGTCCTCCATGATCCTGTTCCAAGTGTGAAAATGTGACAAATAGGCTTCGAAATACTCAACAAATGAGCTTTCGATCCCGGACACTATCACTAAAAACTCTAACCACCTTACGTTTGCAACTCATCTTGCTAACTCCGAATCTATTAGTGACTGTAGTATAATGAAAAACATTCCCCCTCGGTTTTGGAAGCTTGATATAGTCCCGAGTGATGGGATTGCACATGTGAAGAGCATCAAACTGAGTGTTTATTTCGTGCAATAAAAGGAAACCATTGTCTGATCCCTCTATCTCCACGGTAGCATTAGGGTGAGTAATAAACAACCTTCGGTCAAATATGGTGACGAGACTCGTGGGTTTCGAAATCATCAGATGAATCTTCATATTCAAAAATTTTGAATTATCCAAAATTCCTTTTATGTGAATAGACAAATAGGCCAGGTTTCGACTGTAGAAGATAGGACCTAGAAAACTCAGGAGAGGAGAGAAGTCTAAGCCATAACTTGCAAACACATTTGCTGAATATATGGATCTAACAGGAAGTCTGGAGAGAATATTGATGACCGTTTCAGAGGGTAGTGTTAAAAATAAGGTAATTTTTTGGATTATATTTCTAGAATAATCTAAGTCTAGAGATTTTGGTAGTCTAGACATTTCTACCAAAATATCTCTCTAGATATTTCTACCGAATTATCTCTATCCATTAGGGATCTTAGAATTATCATAGGAATCTAGAATTATGTATTAAGACATTTAGAATTATCATTTAATTTATGAGGCCTTTTTTTAAAACACCCCATGAGTTGAAAAATTTTTAGTTTGCTCCCCATGTTCAAAATTATTTTTTTTCACTCCCCAGATGTGAATCATAATTTTAATTTGCTCCCCATTTTTTGCAGCACATACGACATATTACGAAAAATATACAACATATTACGATTTAGGTACGCGATTCTTGAGTTTTTTTACAAATATAAAAACTCATGAATCGCGTACCTAAATTATAATATGTTGTATATTTTCAACTGAGAAAAGGATACGGAAGATTGCTTCAAATTTGTACATATTGATTACAATTCCTTTGTTTTCTCAATATAACTATAAGAAAAGTAGCTGTGTTAAAATGAGAGAGATTTTTAAGATAGTTAGTCTCATTTTTCCTTCTAAAAAATTGAGAATGAGTTTGCATCCTAGAGTGGAAAGCATTTGAGTGAAATAAAGCTAGGAGTGCATGACATGCCCAGGATACTACCATCAGACTGCAATCCAAAGATTTCAATATTCGAGGTGAGTGTTCTGGACTTACTTGAGTAGTAAAACAGGTAGAAACCCTCCCACTCCATCAAGATGTCACCATTTTTGAAAACTTTGATTGGATAAACAACATCATCACATTCGGAATTGAAATCCGGGAATTTGCTAATGAGGAACTCTTTAGTCCATGATGTCTCCACCCCGTATTCCTTCATCGACCAAAAATGATTTCAGATTAAGATGAATTATCGTACAAACATAAGCAATCCCTAAAATCTTCCAACGCCTGGAAACTTTCTCCACTATTCTGAAGTTTGGAAGGGGGAGGAAAGGTGCTAAAAGCTTCTGTTTGAAGATCAAAACATGAAATCCACAAACCACCCTTTAGATCTCTCGCTTGCCAGTGAAGATTTCCATTAAGAAACGCTCCAATGGAACTACAGTATTCCAACGATGCACCTGGTGCAATGGTCCTCCATGATCCTGTTCCAAGAGTGAAAATGTGACAAATAGGCTTCGAAATACTCAACAAATGAGCTTTCGATCCCGGACACTATCACTAAAAACTCCAACCACCTTATGTTTGCAACTCATCTTGCTAACTCGGAATCTATTAGTGACTGTAGTAAAATGAAAAACATTCCCCCTCGGTTTTGGAAGCTTGATATAGTCCCGAGCCATGGGATTGCACATGTGAAGAGCATCAAACCGAGTGTTTATTTCGTGCAATAAAAGCCTACCATTGTCTGATCCCTCTATCTCCACAGTAGCATTAGGGTGAGTAATAAACAACCTTCGGTCAAATATGGTGACGAGATTGTACTGAAGCTCGTGGGTTTTGAAATCATCAGATGAATCTTCATATTCAAAAATTTTGAATTATCCAGAATTCCTTTTATGTTAATAGACAAATAGGCCAGGTTTCGACTGTAGAAGATGGGACCTAGAAAACTCAGGAGAGGAGAGAAGTCTAAGCCATAACTTGCAAACACATTTGCTGAATATATGGATCTAACAGGCAGTCTGGAGAGAATATTGATGATCGTTTCAGAGGGTAGTGTTAAAAATAAGGTTATTTTTTGGATTATATTTCTAGAATAATCTAAGTCTAGAGATTTTGGTAGTCTAGACATTTCTACCAAAATATCTCTCTAGATATTTCTACCGAATTATCTCTATCCATTAGGGATCTTAGAATTATCATAGGAATCTAGAATTATGTATTAAGACATTTAGAATTATCATTTAATTTATGAGGCCTTTTTTTAAAACACCCCATGAGTTGAAAAATTTTTAGTTTGCTCCCCATGTTCAAAATTATTTTTTTTCACTCCCCAGATGTGAATCATAATTTTAATTTGCTCCCCATTTTTTGCAGCACATACGACATATTACGAAAAATATACAACATATAACGATTTAGGTACGCGATTCTTGAGTTTTTTTACAAATATAAAAACTCATGAATCGCGTACCTAAATTATAATATGTTGTATATTTTCAACTGAGAAAAGGATACGAAAGATTGCTTCAAATTTGTACATATTGATTACAATTCCTTTGTTTTCTCAATATAACTATAAGAAAAGTAGCTGTGTTAAAATGAGAGAGATTTTTAAGATAGTTAGTCTCATTTTTCCTTCTAAAAAATTGAGAATGAGTTTGCATCCTAGAGTGGAAAGCATTTGAGTGAAATAAAGCTAGGAGTGCATGACATGCCCAGGATACTACCATCAGACTGCAATCCAAAGATTTCAATATTCGAGGTGAGTGTTCTGGACTTACTTGAGTAGTAAAACAGGTAGAAACCCTCCCACTCCATCAAGATGTCACCATTTTTGAAAACTTTGATTGGATAAACAACATCATCACATTCGGAATTGAAATCCGGGAATTTGCTAATGAGGAACTCTTTAGTCCATGATGTCTCCACCCCGTATTCCTTCATCGACCAAAAATGATTTCAGATTAAGATGAATTATCGTACAAACATAAGCAATCCCTAAAATCTTCCAACGCCTGGAAACTTTCTCCACTATTCTGAAGTTTGGAAGGGGGAGGAAAGGTGCTAAAAGCTTCTGTTTGAAGATCAAAACATGAAATCCACAAACCACCCTTTAGATCTCTCGCTTGCCATTGAAGATTTCCATTAAGAAATGCTCCAATGGAACTACAGTATTCCAACGATGCACCTGGTGCAATGGTCCTCCATGATCCTGTTCCAAGAGTGAAAATATGACAAATAGGCTTCGAAATACTCAACAAATGAGCTTTCGATCCCGGACACTATCACTAAAAACTCCAACCACCTTATGTTTGCAACTCATCTTGCTAACTCGGAATCTATTAGTGACTGTAGTAAAATGAAAAACATTCCCCCTAGGTTTTGGAAGCTTGATATAGTCCCGAGCCATGGGATTGCACATGTGAAGAGCATCAAACCGAGTGTTTATTTCGTGCAATAAAAGCCTACCATTGTCTGATCCCTCTATCTCCACAGTAGCATTAGGGTGAGTAATAAACAACCTTCGGTCAAATATGGTGACGAGATTGTACTGAAGCTCGTGGGTTTTGAAATCATCAGATGAATCTTCATATTCAAAAATTTTGAATTATCCAGAATTCCTTTTATGTTAATAGACAAATAGGCCAGGTTTCGACTGTAGAAGATGGGACCTAGAAAACTCAGGAGAGGAGAGAAGTCTAAGCCATAACTTGCAAACACATTTGCTGAATATATGGATCTAACAGGCAGTCTGGAGAGAATATTGATGATCGTTTCAGAGGGTAGTGTTAAAAATAAGGTTATTTTTTGGATTATATTTCTAGAATAATCTAAGTCTAGAGATTTTGGTAGTCTAGATATTTCTACCAAAATATCTCTCTAGATATTTCTACCGAATTATCTCTATCCATTAGGGATCTTAGAATTATCATAGGAATCTAGAATTATGTATTAAGACATTTAGAATTATCATTTAATTTATGATGCCTTTTTTTAAAACACCCCATGAGTTGAAAAATTTTTAGTTTGCTCCCCATGTTCAAAATTATTTTTTTTCACTCCCCAGATGTGAATCATAATTTTAATTTGCTCCCCATTTTTTGCAGCACATACGACATATTACGAAAAATATACAACATATAACGATTTAGGTACGCGATTCTTGAGTTTTTTTACAAATATAAAAACTCATGAATCGCGTACCTAAATTATAATATGTTGTATATTTTCAACTGAGAAAAGGATACGAAAGATTGCTTCAAATTTGTACATATTGATTACAATTCCTTTGTTTTCTCAATATAACTATAAGAAAAGTAGCTGTGTTAAAATGAGAGAGATTTTTAAGATAGTTAGTCTCATTTTTCCTTCTAAAAAATTGAGAATGAGTTTGCATCCTAGAGTGGAAAGCATTTGAGTGAAATAAAGCTAGGAGTGCATGACATGCCCAGGATACTACCATCAGACTGCAATCCAAAGATTTCAATATTCGAGGTGAGTGTTCTGGACTTACTTGAGTAGTAAAACAGGTAGAAACCCTCCCACTCCATCAAGATGTCACCATTTTTGAAAACTTTGATTGGATAAACAACATCATCACATTCGGAATTGAAATCCGGGAATTTGCTAATGAGGAACTCTTTAGTCCATGATGTCTCCACCCCGTATTCCTTCATCGACCAAAAATGATTTCAGATTAAGATGAATTATCGTACAGACATAAGCAATCCCTAAAATCTTCCAACGCCTGGAAACTTTCTCCACTATTCTGAAGTTTGGAAGGAGGAGGAAAGGTGCTAAAAGCTTCTGTTTGAAGATCAAAACATGAAATCCACAAACCACCCTTTAGATCTCTCGCTTGCCATTGAAGATTTCCATTAAGAAATGCTCCAATGGAACTACAGTATTCCAACGATGCACCTGGTGCAATGGTCCTCCATGATCCTGTTCCAAGAGTGAAAATGTGACAAATAGGCTTCGAAATACTCAACAAGTGAGCTTTCGATCCCGGACACTATCACTAAAAACTCCAACCACCTTATGTTTGCAACTCATCTTGCTAACTCGGAATCTATTAGTGACTGTAGTAAAATGAAAAACATTCCCCCTCGGTTTTGGAAGCTTGATATAGTCCCGAGCCATGGGATTGCACATGTGAAGAGCATCAAACCGAGTGTTTATTTCGTGCAATAAAAGCCTACCATTGTCTGATCCCTCTATCTCCACAGTAGCATTAGGGTGAGTAATAAACAACCTTCGGTCAAATATGGTGACGAGATTGTACTGAAGCTCGTGGGTTTTGAAATCATCAGATGAATCTTCATATTCAAAAATTTTGAATTATCCAGAATTCCTTTTATGTGAATAGACAAATAGGCCAGGTTTCGACTGTAGAAGATGGGACCTAGAAAACTCAGGAGAGGAGAGAAGTCTAAGCCATAACTTGCAAACACATTTGCTGAATATATGGATCTAACAGGCAGTCTGGAGAGAATATTGATGATCGTTTCAGAGGGTAGTGTTAAAAATAAGGTTATTTTTTGGATTATATTTCTAGAATAATCTAAGTCTAGAGATTTTGGTAGTCTAGACATTTCTACCAAAATATCTCTCTAGATATTTCTACCGAATTATCTCTATCCATTAGGGATCTTAGAATTATCATAGGAATCTAGAATTATGTATTAAGACATTTAGAATTATCATTTAATTTATGAGGCCTTTTTTTAAAACACCCCATGAGTTGAAAAATTTTTAGTTTGCTCCCCATGTTCAAAATTATTTTTTTTCACTCCCCAGATGTGAATCATAATTTTAATTTGCTCCCCATTTTTTGCAGCACATACGACATATTACGAAAAATATACAACATATTACGATTTAGGTAAGCGATTCTTGAGTTTTTTTACAAATATAAAAACTCATGAATCGCGTACCTAAATTATAATATGTTGTATATTTTCAACTGAGAAAAGGATACGAAAGATTGCTTCAAATTTGTACATATTGATTACAATTCCTTTGTTTTCTCAATATAACTATAAGAAAAGTAGCTGTGTTAAAATGAGAGAGATTTTTAAGATAGTTAGTCTCATTTTTCCTTCTAAAAAATTGAGAATGAGTTTGCATCCTAGAGTGGAAAGCATTTGAGTGAAATAAAGCTAGGAGTGCATGACATGCCCAGGATACTACCATCAGACTGCAATCCAAAGATTTCAATATTCGAGGTGAGTGTTCTGGACTTACTTGAGTAGTAAAACAGGTAGAAACCCTCCCACTCCATCAAGATGTCACCATTTTTGAAAACTTTGATTGGATAAACAACATCATCACATTCGGAATTGAAATCCGGGAATTTGCTAATGACGAACTCTTTAGTCCAAGATGTCTCCACCCCGTATTCCTTCATCCACCAAAAAATGATTTCAGATTGAGATGAATTATAACACAAACATAAGCAATCCCTAAAATCTACCAACGCCAGGAAACTTTCTCCACTACTCTGAAGTTTGGAAGGAGGAGGAAAGGTGCTAAAAGCTTCTGTTTGAAGATCAAAACATGAAATCCACAAACCACCCTTTAGATCTCTCGCTTGCCATTGAAGATTTCCATTAAGAAATGCTCCAATGGAACTACAGTATTCCAACGATGCACCTGGTGCAATGGTCCTCCATGATCCTGTTCCAAGAGTGAAAATGTGACAAATAGGCTTCGAAATACTCAACAAATGAGCTTTCGATCCCGGACACTATCACTAAAAACTCCAACCACCTTATGTTTGCAACTCATCTTGCTAACTCGGAATCTATTAGTGACTGTAGTAAAATGAAAAACATTCCCCCTCGGTTTTGGAAGCTTGATATAGTCCCGAGCCATGGGATTGCACATGTGAAGAGCATCAAACCGAGTGTTTATTTCGTGCAATAAAAGCCTACCATTGTCTGATCCCTCTATCTCCACAGTAGCATTAGGGTGAGTAATAAACAACCTTCGGTCAAATATGGTGACGAGACTCGTGGGTTTCGAAATCATCAGATGAATCTTCATATTCAAAAATTTTGAATTATCCAGAATTCCTTTTATGTGAATAGACAAATAGGCCAGGTTTCGACTGTAGAAGATGGGACCTAGAAAACTCAGGGGAGGAGAGAAGTCTAAGCCATAACTTACAAACACATTTGCTGAATATATTGGAGAGAATATTGATGAACGTTTCAGAGGGTAGGGTTAAAAATAAGGTTATTTTTTGGATTATATTTCTAGAATAATCTAAGTCTAGAGATTTTGGTAGTCTAGACATTTCTACCAAAATATCTCTCTAGATATTTCTACCGAATTATCTCTATCCATTAGGGATCTTAGAATTATGTATTAAGACATTTAGATTTATCATTTAATTTATGAGGCCTTTTTTTAAAACACCCCATGAGTTGAAAATTTTTTAGTTTGCTCCCCACGTTCAAAATTATTTTTGTTCACTCCCCAGATGAGAATAATAATTTTAGTTTGCTCCCCATTTTTTGCAGCACATACGACATATTTCGAAAAATATACAACATATTACGATTTAGGTACGCGATTCTTGAGTTTTTTTACAAATATAAAAACTCATGAATCGTGTACCTAAATTATAATATGTTGTATATTTTCAACTGAGAAAAGGATACGAAAGATTGCTTCAAATTTGTACATATTGATTACAATTCCTTTGTTTTCTCAATATAACTATAAGAAAAGTAGCTGTGTTAAAATGAGAGAGATTTTAAAGATAGTTAGTCTCATTTTTCCTTCTAAAAAATTGAGAATGAGTTTGCATCCTAGAGTGGAAAGCATTTGAGTGAAATAAAGCTAGGAGTGCATGACATGCCCAGGATACTACCATCAGACTGCAATCCAAAGATTTCAATATTCGAGGTGAGTGTTCTGGACTTACTTGAGTAGTAAAACAGGTAGAAACCCTCCCACTCCATCAAGATGTCACCATTTTTGAAAACTTTGATTGGATAAACAACATCATCACATTCGGAATTGAAATCCGGGAATTTGCTAATGAGGAACTCTTTAGTCCATGATGTCTCCACCCCGTATTCCTTCATCGACCAAAAATGATTTCAGATTAAGATGAATTATCGTACAAACATAAGCAATCCCTAAAATCTTCCAACGCCTGGAAACTTTCTCCACTATTCCGAAGTTTGAAAGGAGGAGGAAAGGTGCTAAAAGCTTCTGTTTGAAGATCAAAACATGAAATCCACAAACCACCCTTTAGATCTCTCGCTTGCCAGTGAAGATTTCCATTAAGAAACGCTCCAATGGAACTACAGTATTCCAACGATGCACCTGGTGCAATGGTCCTCCATGATCCTGTTCCAACAGTGAAAATGTGACAAATAGGCTTCGAAATACTCAACAAATGAGCTTTCGATCCCGGACACTATCACTAAAAACTCCAACCACCTTATGTTTGCAACTCATCTTGCTAACTCGGAATCTATTAGTGACTGTAGTAAAATGAAAAACATTCCCCCTCGGTTTTGGAAGCTTGATATAGTCCCGAGCCATGGGATTGCACATGTGAAGAGCATCAAACCGAGTGTTTATTTCGTGCAATAAAAGCCTACCATTGTCTGATCCCTCTATCTCCACAGTAGCATTAGGGTGAGTAATAAACAACCTTCGGTCAAATATGGTGACGAGATTGTACTGAAGCTCGTGGGTTTTGAAATCATCAGATGAATCTTCATATTCAAAAAATTTGAATTATCCAGAATTCCTTTTATGTTAATAGACAAATAGGCCAGGTTTCGACTGTAGAAGATGGGACCTAGAAAACTCAGGAGAGGAGAGAAGTCTAAGCCATAACTTGCAAACACATTTGCTGAATATATGGATCTAACAGGCAGTCTGGAGAGAATATTGATGATCGTTTCAGAGGGTAGTGTTAAAAATAAGGTTATTTTTTGGATTATATTTCTAGAATAATCTAAGTCTAGAGATTTTGGTAGTCTAGACATTTCTACCAAAATATCTCTTTAGATATTTCTACCGAATTATCTCTATCCATTAGGGATCTTAGAATTATCATAGGAATCTAGAATTATGTATTAAGACATTTAGAATTATCATTTAATTTATGAGGCCTTTTTTTAAAACACCCCATGAGTTGAAAAATTTTTAGTTTGCTCCCCATGTTCAAAATTATTTTTTTTCACTCCCCAGATGTGAATCATAATTTTAATTTGCTCCCCATTTTTTGCAGCACATACGACATATTACGAAAAATATACAACATATTACGATTTAGGTACGCGATTCTTGAGTTTTTTTACAAATATAAAAACTCATGAATCGCGTACCTAAATTATAATATGTTGTATATTTTCAACTGAGAAAAGGATACGAAAGATTGCTTCAAATTTGTACATATTGATTACAATTCCTTTGTTTTCTCAATATAACTATAAGAAAAGTAGCTGTGTTAAAATGAGAGAGATTTTTAAGATAGTTAGTCTCATTTTTCCTTCTAAAAAATTGAGAATGAGTTTGCATCCTAGAGTGGAAAGCATTTGAGTGAAATAAAGCTAGGAGTGCATGACATGCCCAGGATACTACCATCAGACTGCAATCCAAAGATTTCAATATTCGAGGTGAGTGTTCTGGACTTACTTGAGTAGTAAAACAGGTAGAAACCCTCCCACTCCATCAAGATGTCACCATTTTTGAAAACTTTGATTGGATAAACAACATCATCACATTCGGAATTGAAATCCGGGAATTTGCTAATGAGGAACTCTTTAGTCCATGATGTCTCCACCCCGTATTCCTTCATCGACCAAAAATGATTTCAGATTAAGATGAATTATCGTACAGACATAAGCAATCCCTAAAATCTTCCAACGCCTGGAAACTTTCTCCACTATTCTGAAGTTTGGAAGGAGGAGGAAAGGTGCTAAAAGCTTCTGTTTGAAGATCAAAACATGAAATCCACAAACCACCCTTTAGATCTCTCGCTTGCCATTGAAGATTTCCATTAAGAAATGCTCCAATGGAACTACAGTATTCCAACGATGCACCTGGTGCAATGGTCCTCCATGATCCTGTTCCAAGAGTGAAAATGTGACAAATAGGCTTCGAAATACTCAACAAGTGAGCTTTCGATCCCGGACACTATCACTAAAAACTCCAACCACCTTATGTTTGCAACTCATCTTGCTAACTCGGAATCTATTAGTGACTGTAGTAAAATGAAAAACATTCCCCCTCGGTTTTGGAAGCTTGATATAGTCCCGAGCCATGGGATTGCACATGTGAAGAGCATCAAACCGAGTGTTTATTTCGTGCAATAAAAGCCTACCATTGTCTTATCCCTCTATCTCCACAGTAGCATTAGGGTGAGTAATAAACAACCTTCGGTCAAATATGGTGACGAGACTCGTGGGTTTCGAAATCATCAGATGAATCTTCATATTCAAAAATTTTGAATTATCCAGAATTCCTTTTATGTGAATAGACAAATAGGCCAGGTTTCGACTGTAGAAGATGGGACCTAGAAAACTCAGGGGAGGAGAGAAGTCTAAGCCATAACTTACAAACACATTTGCTGAATATATTGGAGAGAATATTGATGAACGTTTCAGAGGGTAGTGTTAAAAATAAGGTTATTTTTTGGATTATATTTCTAGAATAATCTAAGTCTAGAGATTTTGGTAGTCTAGACATTTCTACCAAAATATCTCTCTAGATATTTCTACCGAATTATCTCTATCCATTAGGGATCTTAGAATTATGTATTAAGACATTTAGATTTATCATTTAATTTATGAGGCCTTTTTTTAAAACACCCCATGAGTTGAAAATTTTTTAGTTTGCTCCCCACGTTCAAAATTATTTTTGTTCACTCCCCAGATGAGAATAATAATTTTAGTTTGCTCCCCATTTTTTGCAGCACATACGACATATTTCGAAAAATATACAACATATTACGATTTAGGTACGCGATTCTTGAGTTTTTTTACAAATATAAAAACTCATGAATCGTGTACCTAAATTATAATATGTTGTATATTTTCAACTGAGAAAAGGATACGAAAGATTGCTTCAAATTTGTACATATTGATTACAATTCCTTTGTTTTCTCAATATAACTATAAGAAAAGTAGCTGTGTTAAAATGAGAGAGATTTTTAAGATAGTTAGTCTCATTTTTCCTTCTAAAAAATTGAGAATGAGTTTGCATCCTAGAGTGGAAAGCATTTGAGTGAAATAAAGCTAGGAGTGCATGACATGCCCAGGATACTACCATCAGACTGCAATCCAAAGATTTCAATATTCGAGGTGAGTGTTCTGGACTTACTTGAGTAGTAAAACAGGTAGAAACCCTCCCACTCCATCAAGATGTCACCATTTTTGAAAACTTTGATTGGATAAACAACATCATCACATTCGGAATTGAAATCCGAGAATTTGCTAATGACGAACTCTTTAGTCCAAGATGTCTCCACCCCGTATTCCTTCATCCACCAAAAAATGATTTCAGATTGAGATGAATTATAGCACAAACATAAGCAATCCCTAAAATCTACCAACGCCAGGAAACTTTCTCCACTACTCTGAAGTTTGGAAGGAGGAGAAAAGGTGCTAAAAGCTTTTGTTTGAAGATCAAAACAAGAAATCCACAAACCACCCTTTAGATCTCTCGCTTGCCAATGAAGATTTCCGTTAAGAAATGCTCCAATGGAACTACAGTATTCCAACGATGCACCCGGTGCAATGCTCCTCCATGATCCTGTTCCAAGAGTGCAAATGTGACAAATAGGCTTCGAAATACTCAACAAATGAGCTTTGCGATCCCGGACACTATCACTAAAAATTCTAACCACCTTATGTTGGCCACTCATCTTGCTAACTCCGAATCTATTAGTGACTGTAGTATAATGAAAAGCATTCCCCCTCGGTCTTGGAAGCTTGATATAATCCCGAGTGATGGGATTGCACTTGTAAAGAGCATCAAATTGAGTATTTATTTCGTGCAATAAAAGGAAACCTTTGTCTGATCCCTCTATCCCCACAGTAGTATTAGGGTGAGTAATAAACAACCTTCGGTCAAATATGGTGACGAGATTGTTGTGAAGCTTGTGGGTTTCGAAATCATCAGACGAATCTTCGTATTCAAAAATTTTGAATTATCCAGAATTCCTTTTATGTGAATAGACAAAAAGGCCAGGTTTCGACTGTAGAGGATGGAACCTAAAAAACTCAGGAGATGAGGGAAGTCTAAGCCATAACTTGCAAACACATTTGCTGAATATATGGATCTAACCGGAAATCTGGAGAGAATATTGATGATCGTTTCAGAGGGTAGTGTTAAAAATAAGGTTATTTTTTGAATTTTATTTCTAGAATAATCTAAGTCTAGAGATTTTGGTAGTCTAGATATTTCTACCAAAATATCTCTCTAGATATTTCTACCGAATTATCTCTATCCATTAGGGATCTTAGAATTATCATAGGAATCTAGAATTATGTATTAAGACATTTAGATTTATCATTTAATTTATGAGGCCTTTTTTTAAAACTCCCCGTGAGTTGAAAAATTTTTAGTTTGCTCCCCATGTTCAAAATTATTTTTGTTCACTCCCCAGATGAGAATCATAATTTTAGTTTGCTCCCCATTTTTTGCAGCACATACGACATATTGCGAAAAATATACAACATATTACGATTTAGGTACGCGATTATTGAGTTTTTTTACAAATATAAAAACTCATGAATCGTGTACCTAATTCATAATATGTTGTGCTATTCGGTCCACGTGATGTGAACTTTTATGGAACGTTGAGGAACTCAAAGCCGATGTTATCCACATCGATAAGAGAGTAAATGACTTATTTGTTTTGTGGGCTTTCGGTTCATATATTGAGAAAATGAGTAACAACGACAATGCATATTTATGGCATGCTAGACTTGGTAAATGGGTTGCCTAATTTGTCAAGTTTTGGTGGAGGAGAAATGTGTGAAGGGTGTCAATTTGGAAAAGCACATCGGCTTCCTTTTGACAAATCCACTTCTCGATGTAAGGCCCCGTTAGAGCTTATTCATAGCGATTTGATGGGCCCGATAAGAACTCCCTTATTTTATGGGTACTCTTATATGTTGATTTTTATTGATGATTATTGTCGATTTACATGGGTGTACTTTGTTAAACCCAAATCAGAAGTGTTTGACAAATTTTTGGAGTTCAAGGAGCTCGTTGAAGGAGTGCTTGGTTCCAAAATTAAGCGGTTGCAGACAGATAATGGAGGTGAGTTTATTTCTGAAGAATTCCTAACTTTTTGTCGAAAACATGGCATCAAGAGAGAGCTCACCTGTGCCGAGACACCGCAACAAAACGGGGTTGTAGAGTGAAAGATTAGGCATTTGACGGAAACCTGTAAAAGTTGATTGCATGCGAAGAATTTGCCCAGAGCACTATGAACGGAAGGTATGAAATGCGCAGCTTATGTGATTGACAGAATGCCTCTTTCTCCAATTAACATGGAATCACCATATGAACTTATCTTTGGAGAAAAACCTAATGTTAAACATCTTAAAATTTTTGGGTCAATTTGTTATGTCCATGTGCCCGATTCCCAAAGAACTATACTTGATGCAAAAGCAAAAAAATATAATGCATTTTTGTCGAGTATGATAAAAGGAAGAAAGGTTGGAAATTTATGGACCCAAAAACTCATCTTTTTGTTGTCTCCAGAGATGTTATTTTTGACGAAATTTTACTATATTACGAAGGGATGGTGGCTAACCAAATTAGGGCTAAAAATTTAAGCCCGGAAATTATAAAATTAGTCGTAACAGAAAATCCTTCAGAGAAGCACAGTGAAAGGGGAAGTTCAAGCACTCAACAATCTGAGGGGAAACATCCAGAAGAATCCACCGATGTAACTAGATCCGAGAGGCCTCGAAGAAATATTGTCAAACCTACCCGGTACAGAGTTGAAAATTTTATAAGCACATATTCTTGCTTCTTTCAGGTCCTATTGATGATGAGGAACCCTGTACATTTGAAGAAGCATAAGGAAATGAATCGTGAAATGAAGGCACTCGAGAAAAATCAAACTTGGAGTCTTGTTCCCAAGCCAAAAGATGTGCAACCCGTTCCTTGTAAATGGGTATACAAAACAAAAAGAAAAGCAAATGGGAGTTTTGAAAGATATAAAGCACAATTGGTGAGTCGAGGCTTCTCTCAGAAATATAGAGAAGATTATGAAGAAACTTTCAGCCCCTTTTCCAAGATGATTTCAGTTCGCATGGTGTTAGCCTTGGCAGCATCCCATAATTGGAAATTATGGCAACTTGATGTGAAGAATGTGTTCTTATACGGGGAGTTGGATAAAGACGTCACATGGAGCAACATCCAAGTTATATTTCTAACTCTTGTACTAATTATGTGTGTAAGCTTAAAAAGGCTCTCTAAGGGCTCAAGTAAGCTCCACGTGCATGGTATGACAAAATCTCTCAATATTTACAATTCTATGTCTATCATGCTTTGGATTCAAACTCTAGCTTGTTTGTTCAAAACCAAGGAAGCTTGCACCTGATTGTGTTGTTATATGTGGATGATATAATAATAACAGGTAACGATGCAATGAGAGTTGAAAAAATTCAAGATGAGCTTGCCATCAGATTTGATATCAAGAAGTTGGGGGAGTTGCATCACTTTCTTAGCTTAGAGGTGACAAACTTGGCAAGTGGTATCTTTCTTTCTCAAGAAAACTATGCCAAGAAGCTAGTTGAACGGTTTGGAGTGAATCAAAGCAAAAGGTGATCAACTCCACTGAAGGTCAACATGAAACTACGGCATGAAGAAGGATCACTTCTGGCCAATTCGCAGCCTTATTGTGCTATTATCGGTAGTCTTCTATACTTAATTATCACAAGACGTCAAGACCCGATATTGCCTTTTCTGGTGGCTTGGTTAGCAGGTTTATGCAGTCACCAAGAAAACCTCACTTAGAAGCTGCAAAAAGGATTTTGAAATATGTCAGCTCAACTCTGGATATGGGCCTACTTTACAAAAGCTACCGCCTCTCTAGTTGGTTTCACGGATGCTGATTTTGGCGGAGACTTGGATAATCGGAGGTCCATTTCAGGATACATTCTTCTTAGTGGTGGTACAAGTATTTCTTGGTGTAGCAAGAAACAAAATTCAGTTTCCTTGTCAACTACGGAGGCGGAGTACAAAACTGCTACTCTTGCTGCTCAAGAATGCATTTGGCTTCAAAGACTTACCGACGAACTACATCATCCTATAACTAAGCCAACTGCTCTTTTTGGAGATAATCAGAGTGCTATCAAGCTCACAAATAATCCAGTATTTCATGCAAGAACCGAACATATTGAGATCAAGCATCACTTTATTAGAGAAAAGGTTCTTGACGGCACCATCGACACATTGGAAGTGTGAAGCGAGGAAAATATTACCGACATTTTCACAAAGTCACTTTCTAAGGCTTCCTTTGAGTTCCTTCGTGCGAAACTTGGGTTGATATCCAAACAATCACTTTAAGGGGGAGTGTTAAAAATAAAGTTGATTTTTTGGATTATATTTCTAGAATAATCTAAGTGTAGAGATTTTGGTAGTCTAGATATTTCTACCAAATTATCTCTATCCATTAGGGATCTAGAATTATCTATAGAATTATCATAAGGATCTAGAATTATGTATTAAGAAATCTAGATTTATCATTTAATTTGTTAGGTATCTAGAATATTCCATAGAGTAGTATAAATAGGGATAGTCACTTGTCATTTGTATCGAGTCAAGTGAAGCTGTAAGTTAAACTCCTCTAATAAAAAGCTTCTTTCCAACATAGTTTTCTATTGATTCATTATCTTTTATTTTTGAGGTTATTCTTCTTTTTGTTTGTTTTCATCCACCCCTTTGGTTGTCCGATCTTGGATCAGCAGGCTTTCTCTGTTTGTCTGCTGTGTTAATCATATTTTTACAGGTAGATCTATGAAATGTACTTCTTCTCCCTTCATTTCGATGATGATAGCTTAAAACATATAATTTGAAACAAAATTACCACAATTGAGCTTCAAAATCCATCTATCTATTCTGAAAAAAAAACTAACAATTCAGCACCATTAAATATGCAAATTCACGGTGTATGTGCAACGATAACGCTAAAATGACTTAATAATCATCAATGTATATACGCAGAAATCATGAAACAAATCGGTGACAAACTAACAGTAACGAAAATTT
Organism: Lantana camara; assembly: GCA_037501455.1. Lineage (NCBI taxonomy): Eukaryota > Viridiplantae > Streptophyta > Magnoliopsida > Lamiales > Verbenaceae > Lantana > Lantana camara. Next base: position 16,941,558 of record CM074855.1, on the reverse strand, counting down.
AGCAAGAAGCAGAAAAACAAAGAGAAGCTAAAAGCGGAAATTCCAAATTTTCATTTGTTACCCATAAAAGCAGGTGCTATCGGGGCTTGTTCTAGATTGCAATTAGATCATTGCTAGGATTACCAATGTCTCCATTGAAGCTCTGGCGCGAAGAGGGAGAAGCTCTTATAGACTACATAGCATGTCAACAGACATTTTATGTGTACCGCCTCCCTTTAATCGTCTATTTATTTGGGTCAATATATGGTAAGGGGATCCATTTATTTGGGTCGGGTCATGGAATCCAACCACTATACATGTAGTTGTCGAATTCTATTCTCCATTTGTATAAGTCGAATTCAGTCGGACTACTAAGATATAGATATCAAATTCTATTGCCCCTTTTATATAGGTCGAGGCGTGAGAAATTTGAATTTTTTTTTTCTTTTTAACACGAGATTGCATAATTACAACTGATATCCATTTATAAAAACTATTACAAATTCTACCCCTATAAGTTATGAAAATTATAAAAATAACCTCATTTTTTTCGGGTTTAGGCTAATTAATGAAAAAAATACTTTTATACCCTTAATTTAAAAATAAAAAAAATAAAATTAAAATATTTTTAAAAAAAGTAATTCAATGATAATGTAACTTTAAATTTTAATTTAATTTGAATAATTTATAAAATAATTTTTTTTTGGATTATTTTTTAAAAAATTAAGTTGTGCCTATAATGATCATTTTACTTATAAATCAACTCAACCTAATTGAATGAAGTAATTTGTAATTTTGTAACTCATAAGGATATAATTTGTAATATGTACATCTAAGCTTTTATGACTTGTAATTTTATAATCTCGTAAGGGGTATAGACATAAAAAACTCTTAATTTTATAAATGTCACGTATAAAAATAATAATTTGTGAAATTTATTGAGAAAAAATGAAATAGAACATCCACTTGAAATCTCCTCGTAAAATTTGCAAATTCTGGAAAAATATAATTATGTACTTTTGAGGCTTTTAAGGATTTTAAGAGTGTTTTCTACTACCCAACTTTTATTTATTTTAACTAAAATAAAGTAATACATAAATACAAACTTTCTAGTTTCTATATTTTAAGAGTGTTTTCTATATAAAGTTACTAATACTAGAAGAACGCAGCTCCGTAACTCTCGCTAGGGTTCACACATTCCTCGGCTCACACGACGGTAACATGGCTGGCACCCTCCCGGCGGCGAATCACGCCGGGGTTGCTACTGCAACATACGTACCAGTCACCTCTGTCTCCAAGAAATCGATCCCGACTAGTTCAGGCAAGGTGTATCTGTTCCCCAGGGACCCTAATCGTCGCCGATATGGCAAAGTGACAGAATGGAATGGTATTACTAACATCTCTTTATCTGATGAGGAAATAGAGGAATTATCGGAACCTTTCCAGTTCGCTTTAATTGGCAAGTTCTCCCATGGATACCCGACAATGACACGACTACATGAGTTGTTCATGGACTTGGAGTTGAAAGGTAAGTTCAAATTAGGATTACTCAACGTGAAACACGTCCTAATTCGTCTGGAAGCAAAGAAGGATTATAATCGAATCTGGCTACAGAAATTCCACGTCTTCGATAGGTACCCTATGAGGGTTTTCAAATGGACGCTGACATTCAACCCGACGATGGAACCTTCGATCGTACCAGTCTGGGTTAGGCTCCCGGGCCTCAAAACAGAATTCTTCAAAGATACTTTTCTGATGGACATAGCGCAGCAAATCGGGGAACCGCTATACCTTGACGAAGGCACATACGAATTGAAGCGTCCTTCAATGGCAAGGTTCTGCGTTGAGGTTGATCTGCTCAAACCTTTGAAGCATCGATTGACAATAACCTATCACGGAGGCACACATATCCAACCCGTCATCTACAACGACTTCCTCTATACTACCGCAAATGCAACAGGTTAGGCCACCACCAAAAAGACTGTTATGAGGGAACGTAGGACAACAATGGAGAAAGTGACCAACAGGAAGAAGTAGACCCGAGAAAGGTTATCGAAGAAAAAAGAACGATGAAGGATGTCAGCGGGACTGATAATAAAGAACATAAATTCAAGAAGGGCCCAATGGAACAAAACAGGGAATTCCAACAAAGAAATGGGTGGAGAAGGCCTTCTATAAGCAAAATCAGAAACCCAACACCATAGGGGGAATTCAATCTGTACCTGGAAACAGATTTGACGTTCTTAACTCGGTTGGCGACAATAATGAATAACAGGAGGATAGGGAAGGTGATTCAGAATCAAACCAAGAAGATAAGGAACATGACAGCTCCTCAGAAAAATCTGGAGATGATCTTGCACTTGAGGATATGGCAGACGAGGAGCAAAACACCCTGGAATAGAGTCACCTATCCCGAACAACAGTAAAGAGGAAACCAGCAGAAACAGGGACAAGCTCGAAAACTAGGAGGATGATGCACATATATAGCGGGTAAAGGCTACATTCAAGCGATCTAAATCTTTAGAGAACCTTAAAGAGGTTGCTACTCAGCCATCACCAAAAATTCGAACTAAAGATAACCTGGTTAAACAACCAGAACCGGTGAAGACGAAGAAGAACACTAAGGACAACATCTCATCTACGGCCTCTAAAAGGATGATAGCGACCAGATCGTTGGCCAGTCAAACCGGTTACCAATGATTAGAGGCCTTATCTGGAATATCCATGGCATCGCCGATGAGGGGCGAAAACGTATCCTTAAGAAGATTTGTAGGAAAAATAAGTTGAAATTTCTTGCCATCATCTAACCTAAAATTCAGCTTGATGTTCTTTCATGTGTAACAAATTTAATTTTGATAATGCTATCTGTAATAATACTAATAACATTTGGTTTCTTTCATCCGAGGGCATGCAAGTTCAAGTGCTGGGAGATGATCGACAGTTTTTACACTTGAAGGTCAGTTACATGGAGTGGGACAAACCGGCATTCATCTCGATCATTCATGCATACAGTGAAATGTCCCAGCATAGACACTTATGGGAATTCTTTAAAGATAACGTTGACAATGATTGCCCGTGGATTATCGGTGGGGACTTTAACATTGTCGCAAAGTCGGAGGAACGGAGGGGAGGCCGAATACCAGACCTGAATGGAATGGAGGAATTCGTGGACTTCATACAGGACTATGCGCTGATTGAAACTCCGTTTGAGGGATCTCCGTTTACCTGGACAAACAAGACAGTTTGGCAACACATTGATCGCATCCTGGTAAATGAAGCTTGGGCTGAACTTTACACCACAACGAAAACCAAGCACCTATCCCGCGGCACCTCGGATCATTACCCTCTGCTTATCTGCTGAGATAACCCACAGGAATCTTCCCCGTCTGCCTTTAGGTTCCAAGAAATATGGTTGAGACATCATCAATTCAATGAAGTGGTCCGGAGAATTGGAGATTACCTATCTCGGCGGTTGGATTGTTGAAATTACATCTCAAACTCAAACGATTAAAGTGTTTCTTAAAAGAGTGGAATAAGACGGTCTTCGAAAACATCTTTGATCGAGTTAAAGCTTCTGAGGAACTAGCCATGCAAGCGGAGTCAGCCTATGACGATAACCCGTCAGAAGAGAATTTGATACTTATGAATAAACGAACAGCAGAACGGAAGAATTGCCTTGCCATGGAAGAGGACTTCTTAGCGATAAAAAGCAGCTTGCAAATGGTTGGTTGAAGGGGAGCGAAATAATCGGTATTTCCACTCCTTAGTCAAGAAGAAGAGATTCCGGCATGCCATAAACTCGATTAAAGATGGAGAGACCGCAACATAAGGGATCAAACCGATATTCACAGCTCTGTTAATGAGTTTTTTGACAACTTGCTCAAAACGGACCTCAGGTCGGGTTCATACAACACGGGAATGGACTGTATCCAGCTGACACTTTCGGTGGAGGACAAGGAGAGTTTGTGCAGAATGCCTTCTCTTCAAGAAGTCAGTTTTCTTTATAAGCCCTTCCAGTACAGCAGGCCCGGACGGTTTTGGCACTCGATTCTACCAGATTTTCTGGGATACCATCACCAATGATGTCTTCGAAGCGACTATGGATTTCTTCAATGGATCGTCTCTCCCTAAGGCATACACCACTACGACGGTCGTTCTTATCCCTAAAGTGGAAAACCTGATAGTGTGCATAATTCCATATATTTTGTGTGTTTTATGGCCACATTTTAAGTGCTTATAATTGATCTAAATTGGTGTCGTGATGTATTTTCGTGTTTTTAGTACAATTGGGCCATTTTCTCATTTATTGGAGTTTTTAGGCTATTTTCGTATGTGGCTGTGCTTGTGGTTGAAATCAAAAGAAATTCTCATAAAGGGATTAACAGTGGCTGGAGATGTTGTTATTGATCTGCTGCATGAAGAATTGGGTTGAAATTGGGAAATTTGAAATATGCTTGCATGCACATGATGATTAGGAATTACGTGGAATATGCAGGTTTCTTGGCAGCAATTTGGTGATTGGAGTGCATAGGAATTGTTTAGATTTGTATGCGTGTGGGCCTTTGAAGGGGGCAAATTAGTGGGGTGATGTGGGCTTGGAAATTGCGGCTACTTATTTGGAACTTAAAGAGGATGGGCTGACTTTTCTTATTGATATTTGGGCCGCACACTTGAAATTATTTGGGATGGCCCGGATGTATTGATTCTTGGTCTGCAAGTCTTAGCCGTGGAAGCAAAGTTCATCTTAGACTTGGATTTGTTTAATGTTGACCTAATTTCCTACGCTATTTATGAAGGATTTTGGGCAGCAGTTTAGAGAAACCTTTTACATACACTTCTACGCAGCAAAGGGGGAGTTCAGGTAGCAACAGTTCGTGATTTATTTTGAGAGCAGCAGCTTGGAGACATCCGAGAGCGTCATTCATCTAGAGTTTTTTATGCTTTTCGTTTATTTTATATTGTCGTATATTAGAACTATGAGTAACTAATTTCTTAGTACCTAGGAATTTACAATTTATGTTTTTGACATCGTGAGACCTAATTGATTTTTATAATTCAGTTTTAATTCAAGTATTTATTAATTCTCTGAGTGTCGTGTTATTGTGATTTGTTTGCTTAGTGATAGTGCACGATCATCTAAGTAGATTTAATTGCATATTGCTATTCTTGATTGCATGAAGTATACGTAGTGCTTGATAGATAATTAGTGGCGCATTAACGATAGGAAGTCGTAAAGTCAAATCTGATTCATTAAGGGAGTTAATAATCTAATTTGGATCTTGCACGTGTCGTGACTTGGTTAATTTGGATTAGTGTTTTCTTAATTCTTAATGCTGTCGATTCATTGAATCCTGTCGAGTGTCTCTAGGGGTTGTGAGTTGATTAGGGAATAACTGTCGAGTGTCTCTAGATTATTCTATTATGTACGAGAAAACGAGGCAGAGTCGAGTGTTTCTATCTGCTATAGCTAGTCTATTTGAATAATTGAATTTATTTTTGCGTCTATGATCGATGTCCTAAACTGAATTGTATTTCCTAGCTAGGTATTGTCTCCCTACTGATTTATCAAAACCTACTTTCAAGTTATCTATTGTTTCTCTAGTTTAATTTAATTGCTTTATTAGTTTAGTTTAATTAGTTTAGTTAAATCCAAAACCCCCCTTACTTTTACTTGTTAATTCTTGTGAGTTTTCCTGTGATTAATTAGAATTATTTTCAACCAATCTCTATGGATTCGACCCGTTTGCACTATACTCTATTTTAGTCGTAAACCGGATTATAATTTATTTTGACGGATTCGACACCTGTCAAAACCTGATGCATTGGAAGCACTGTCGTCTAATTAGCCTCTGCAACGTAAGCAACAAAATTATCACAAAGCTTCTTAACTTAAGAATGGCAGATTTGCTCCCTGAGGTTATCTCCCCAAATCAGAGTGGATTTGTTCGGGACTGGAATATCAGTGATAACATACTCTTAGCCCAAGAAATAACTCATGGCCTCGACAACAGAGGTCGGGTTAAGAATGTCATTCTTAAGTTACGTATGGAAAAAGCCTATGATAGAGTCGAATGACCTTTGTTGCTTGAAATGCTACGCAGAAAAGGCTTCCCAGAGGCTTGGATTGACATGATCAGACGATATATTGATAACTGTGATTTTTCGGCGCTTGTAAATGGGGTGTCTGCCGGCTTCTTCCAATCAACGAGGGGATTGCGACAAGGTGAACCACTCTCACCTTCTCTATTTGTCATTGCCTCTGATCTTTTGTCTTGTCTCCTAAACAGGTTGGCCATTACAGATGGCCCTAGCAATTGTGGAGGAACGAAAGATGTAGGTGTCACCCACCTCTCTTATGCGAATGACACTATCATCTTTACGAATAGTCGTGCTAATTCCATTATCAGGGTGAGAGACACACTTAGCAACTATGAAAAATGTTCTGGTCAGAAAATTAACGTGGAAAAAAGCTCTTATATTGTGGGAACTGAAGCTGAAGCGGCATCAGAGATTGTTGGAGGGGTGCTTGGCTACAAAAGAGAATTCTTAGCAATCACTTATCTGGGAGCCCCTCTTTACACAGGAAGAAGAAAAGTTGCTTTATTCCAGAGTTTAATTAATAAGTTTCGCAATAAACTAATTGGTTGGGAAAATAAGAGCTTATCGTGTGGGGAAAGACTCCAATTAATTAAAACTGCTTTATACGCGGTTCCGACGTATTTGATTCAAATCATGGAACCCCTGAGGTATATTGTCCAGCGCATTCATCGGATTTTGAATTAGTATTTTTGGGGAAGGAAATCCGATACCAAGGCTATACATTGGGCCTCTTGGGAGAGAATGATTTATCCTACGGATTGGGGGAGGGGAATTGAATTCGAAATCTGGAAGATGTGGTGGAAGCTTTTTCGTTCAAGCTATAGTGGAAGATCAGGACTTCTGATACTCTCTGGTCTAGATTCATCATAAACAGATACTGTGATCAAATGCATCCTACACAAGCCCCTATCTGGAACTATAGCTCTTTGGTGTGGAAGCGGCTGTATGCGGTGAGGGAAAGAGGTAAGCAAAATATCTCTTGGGCTCTCTCAAATGGTTCGGCTTCATTCTCATTGGATAAATGTTTGGATGGCAGGAAAGTTATCGACATTAGGAATGGCCTTAATGGGGATCTACGGGTTAAATTCTTCTGGAATAATGACAATTGGTACCTCGACACACTGCAAAACTTTGTTGGGTCGACATTAGCCAAGGAAATTGCTGAGGTCCCTATATATTATCCCTGGTGGGATGGACAAGCCAATCTGGAACTTAGAGGCAAAAGGGAACTTCACTATTAAGTCTGCGTACGAGATAATTAGGAAACAAAAACCAAAATCCGAAATTCTTAAAGCTTTGTGGAGTGTCACTATAACACCTACGATTCAAATATTCACGCTGAGGCTGCTTATAGTTTGGATTCCTTTAGATGACCGCCTTGAAAGAAAAAGGATTGTGATCCCTTCTAAATGCGTCTGCTGCTGCAATAGAGAGACCGAGGCACATGTCTTCTTCCTTAATGAGCATATGAAAAAGGCGTGGAATTATTTTAGTGCTACCTTCGGTATTCATCAGAGCACAGAGGCCTCTCTAGGGAATGTGTTGCAGCTGTGGATAAACTCTTCCCCTTTCAGCGCCTCAAAAAATATCAGGATCATCATCCCTATTCTCATTATGTGGTTCTTGTGGCTGGAGAGGAACCGCTGCAAGCACCAAGGGAGTCGTTATTCTCATTTTAATATCATATACCGTGTAAAAAATTATGTATTTCTCCTTAATAAAGTGGGACATTTGTGCAGGAAATGGTGGCTAGGAGATATTCACACGACTAGGAAATTTGGATGCATAATTCAGGAGAAACGACTCCAACGACCAGTGGTGGTCCGATGGCTAAAACCCCCCTCAGACTGGATTAAATTGAACACTGATGGGTCTTCTCACGGTAACCCTGGCCTAGCGGGGATAGGAGGGGTGTTCAGAGACCCAAATGGAACCGTAATATATGCCTTCAGCTCCGGAATTGGCCAGACCACTAACATCGAAGCTGAGTTGCATGCGATGGTGCTTGGAGCAAAGAAAACGGTGGAATTGGGTTGTCGTAACCTCTGGATTGAGGCTGACGCTGAGGTTGCTATCGATATTATCAAATGAGTCACGTCAGGACATCCAGCTACACAACGTGCTATCATGGACTTTATGAGATGGGTGAGGAGGATGAACATCCACATCTCGCATACCTATAGAGAAGGAAATAAAGCGGCGGATTTCTTAGCCACATGGGGAGCTCAAGAACAACTTTCGTGGTCTTTTCCCGCCTCTCCGATGGAAGGAATTTTAGAAGGAATTACAAGGCTGGAGAAGTGAAACATTCCCAACATCCGTTTTCATTCATAATGATACACCCTGACAAGCCGAGAGGCGATGATCCGCCTAGTATTGGTAATATTATGCATTTATTTGATTTGCCATATTGTATCTTGAACAATATGTGGGGGCTGCTCTGGTTTTTTGGAACAGGTCCTTCCTGTACCTCTAACTACAAGAGAAAGGCAAACTGGACTCAATGGTGGCATGAACATAATGATAGAAATGAGATCACAAAGCAGGGAATCTAGAAGAGAGGTCAATATGGTAACTGTATCACATATTATCAGCAACCCCACGACCTTCTTATGTTATTGCTTTGAATTTCTCTACCTTTGATCTCGGCTGGGGCAGAGGCTGCTTTGTTTCTTTGTTTCAAGTCAAAAGAGGTGGCGACAGAAGACAGGGAAGTTCATGTCAATGGTGTTGGCAAGCTTGTAACTTAAGAATTGACGGAATCTGCATTAATTTCGTGACCAATCGCATAACCACCTTGAATTTTCAGAGCCCTGTGGACGCTAGCGACACGTATGCGTCTCTTCATTGCCAGATGAGTATTTCCCTACTGCTTGTCGACTTCGCCCGGATGACTGGGCGCCTCCCGAGGAGGCCAACGAAGAGTCCGAATAGCGCGTTTAGTATGAGGGGTTGTTACCTATGGCACGAGACCTACAAGAAGAATGATGCCAGCCAAGAGCATCACTTATTTTAATGTGTTCTTTTTAAGTTCCCACGCTCTGTTCCTTGCTATTTGTGTGTCTCGTGGGCACTCGTGTTCCTTTAGTACGACTGACCCTTGGATCATGAACGCTTGTACCTTTTATTGGTTTGATTGGCTATATATGAAGAGAGGGCCTCGTTAGAAACCTTTCACCCCGCCCCCCGCCGCGCAAAAAAAAAAAAAAAAAAAAAAAAAAAAAAGTGTTTTCTATATGTTTGTATCACATTTTATTTTTGGGAAAAAGATTTTTTGGCATCCGAACTATGTCCGTTTTTGCAATTTACCATCCAAACAATTTTTCATTGCAAACCGCCATCCAACCTTTGCATTTTTGACAAAACGCCATCTAAAGGTGGTTTGGTCCGACGTGTATCTTTTAAGAAAATGCCACGTGTCAATTTTTTTTTCCAAAACCACCAAAAAAAATGGTTTAGATGGTGTTTTGTACAAAATGCAAAGGTTGGATGGCGGTTTGAAATGAAAAATTGTTTGGATGGTAAATTGCAAAAACTGGCATAGTTCGGATGCCAAAAAATATTTATCCCTTTTATTTTTTAATATTTTAAGTTGTACGTTTCAAATATTGAAATTATAATTATTTTTTTTTTGCAAATATTGAAAGTATAATTATTGTTCGTCCATAAAACTTGTATGTTTGTATCACATTAGGAAGCAAGGGATATAACAAAAATGGAACCTTTATGAAAAAATCAAACATTAGGGACTTAAGTTTTTCTCATTTCTTTTTTTGTTTTTTCATGTAACAATTAATAACTTTTTTTCCTTAACTTCAAACTTTTTGCTCAAACACCCGCAAATTTAAAACCCGATACATCCCTGAATTACACTCTGAAACGACGAAAATGCTCAAAATAAGAATGATCTTGCAATCTGAGCCGCAGGGAATCGAGGGAGAGAAAGCTTGGCGTATAAATCATGTCATGTACACCACCACCTCCGAAACGGCGTTGTAATGGTATTGTAACTCATATTTAGATATAATAACACTTACATCGTGCCTAAAAAACTTAATTACACTTAACCCCCAAGACACTAGGTTCCAACGGAAAAATGTGAAGTTCCCATCATCAGTTATTCAGTTATACCCCTTATAAAGGAAATCTAAAATTCCAAGAAATTACACATAACCCCAAATACAGTATGATATTTAACGATGAAACCAAGAAGTTTTGATAAATTACAAATGGAAACCAGGGAAAAGTCAGTGGAGCATTTTTGGTTTTCAAGTAACAATTGCTGGCGTTGTAAAAATTTAACCGGAACCTAATAATATGGAGGTTATGTGTAATTGTAATTTTCTAGGTAGGGTGCAAGCACCCACAGTAATTATCTTTCTTTTGGGACTAGAAGTAACTCTCAACATAGTAAAGTCTATATACTAGATAAAAGAAAAAGAAAAACCAATACAAATTTGTACATATTTCATTAGGATTCCTTTGTTTTCTTGTTACAACTTGAACAAAAACAGTTGCCACGACCAAACACAATCGAACTGAAACATTGTTAAAATGAGAGAGATTTTCAAGATTGTTAGTTTCCTTTTTTTCCTTCTAAAAAACTCAGAATGAGTTTGCATCCTCCATTGTAAAGCATTTGAGTGAAACAAAGCTTGGCGTGTATGATATGCCCTGGATACAGGAAGGAGAGTGCAATGTCAACATGCCAATATTTGAGAGAGCTCTAGACTTACTTGAGTAGTACAACATGTCGTCTTGCCACGCCATCAAGATGTCGCCATCTTTGAAAACTTTGATAGGATAAACAATTTCATTAAATTCAGCATCGAAATCTGGGATTTTGCTGATGACGAATTCTTCCGTCCAAGATTTCTCCACACCATATTCCTTCATATACCAGATAACAATTTCAGATTGAGTTGTATTGAGGCAAAAACACAAGCAATCCCCCAAATCTACCAATCCCCCAAGAATGCTTCCACTCCTCTGAAGTTCAGAAGGAGGAGAAAAAGTGCTAAAAATTTCTGTTTGAAGATCAAAACAAGATATCCTATGAAAACCTTTTAAATTTGTCACTAGCCAGTGAAGATTTCCATGAAGAAATGCTCCAGTGTAATAATAATTGTATTCCAATGGAGCACCTGGTGCAATGCTCCTCCACGACCCTGTTCCAAGAGTGTAAACCTGAATACTCAACAAACGAAACTGGGGATCCCCGGACATAATCATGGAAAATTCTAACCACCTTATGTTAGCCACTTATTTTACCAACTCCAAATCCATAAGTGACAACTGAGGTATAACGATAAACATTCCCTTCAGGACTTGCAAGCTCGATATAATCCCGTGTGATGGGATTGCATATGTAAAGAGCATTAGGCTTAGTGCGGAAGAAAAGGAAACCATTGGCTGATCCCTCTATCCATACAACAGCATCAGAATGACTAATGAATGCCCTTTGGTCAAATTTGGAGACAGGTTTGAAGCGAAGCTCGTGGCTTTCGAAATTATCACAAGAATCTTCATATTCAAAAATCTTGAATGATTCCACGGAGAAATAGAGAACTAAGTCCGGTTTCGATTTAAGAAGATGGGACCTGCAAAACTCAGGAGAGGAGAGAAGTCCAAGCCATGACTTGCAAACACATTTGCAAGATACGATGGATCTAACAGGAAGCCTTGACAGAATATTGATGACGATTTGCTATGGTAAATCTATGAACAGTACTTCGTCTCGGTTCATTTTGATGATGGTAACTTATTACAAATAATCTGAAACAAATTAGAGTCCAAAAAACCCCCCAATCGAGATTTAGCTTCAACATCCATCCAATTCGGCACAAAGCTACTATTAAGTACTAAAATACACAGATTGGCAGTGTAGGTGCATCGATAATATATACACAGAAATCAAGAAAGCAATGGCACACTAGCACAGTTACCAAAATTTATAGAGAAACAGAAGAATGAAGTGAAGCTAAAAGCTGGAAATCCCAAATTTCATTTCTTACCTAAATAAAGTTCTGGGTTGTCGTCCAGATTCCAGATTCCAGTCAAATCACTGGGAGCAATTTCTTCATTGAAGCTCTGAGAGAAGCAAAATAGTATCTCAACAAAAAGAAGGCTGGATTTGGAGTATATTATTTTTAAGAGCAAAATGCATTTTTAGTCCCATATTAATAGTTATTATCACTTTTGGTTCCATGATTTTCAAAATTGGTTTTCTTAACCCCGTAATAATTTTTTTTGTCCACTTTGAGGACTTCCGTCAAATAATTGACGGAAGTCACTGTTCATCCATTAATTTCAATTTTTTTTTTTTTGATCCATATTTCATTAATTTCATATATTATATATAATATATGTATTATATTTTATATAATATGTAATACACGTATATATTATATATTTTAATTTGTAATATGCATTTTAATATATATGCGTAATATATATTATATATTATACACTTGTATTATAATATATAATATATGAAATTAACGGATATGGTTCCAAAAAAAAAATGAAATTAACGGATGAACAGTGATTTCCGTCAATTATTTGACGGAAGTCCTCAAAGTGACAAAAAAAATATACTACGGCACTAAAAAAACTATTTTTGAAAACCATGGGACCAAAAGTGATAATGACTCATTAGTATGGGACTAAAAATGCATTTTGCTCTATTTTTAAAAAATGAAGCTTGATTTGGCCCATCACAGGCCCTTTTAAGCCCGCCACTGTATCAGGCTGGTTTGGAATTGAATTATAATAGCCCAATTCTAATCAAGAACCCACAAATTATGGTCGATTAAAAGGAGAGAATAAAAAATTTTGACCAAAAATGACTAATTTTATAAAGAATTAATCTTATTTTACACCTCAATGTTCGAGAATTTTTGTACTTTAATATCCAATTTTTAAATTTTTACATTTAATATCTAACATTTAAATATTATTGCATAAATACCCCGACCAACAAGAAAATGATACGTGTCATTTTTTTTTATCAGAATTTAAGGGGCGTCACCTATATATGTCGTTTTTAAGGGTATGAAATTAACTTCACATCACCATTATAATTTCGAGGTTCGTAAATCGTAATGAGGTGATACAATGAAAACAAAATCTTTTTATATATAAATGAAACATTGTTCAGTCTTATGAAAATTTTCTCAGTTTTTTTTTTTTTTTCCTAATGTAACAATCAACCGTTTTTTCTCAACTTCTAACTTTTTGTTCAAATACTCGCAATTTAAACCTCATGACATCCCTAGAATACGTTCTGAAACGACAAAAATGCTCAAAATGAGAGTGATCTTGCATTCTAAGCCGCAAGGAATTGAGCGAGAAAAACCGTAACGTATAAATCATGGCCTGTTGTGAAGCTCGCGACTTACGAGATTTTTTTTTTTTTGGGTGGAAATGACTTACGAGATCTTCGAGTGAATGAATACCTTATGTAGATGTCAACTATTGTTTCCTGTTTAGAAGTAAAAGATAGGGTTAATGACATATATCCCAAGACTCATACTCGTATATAGATATAACAATACTTATATCCTACCTAAAAAAAATGGGATATTTGCATGAATCTCCCCTGTCTTAGTCTGTGATATAAAATGTCGATTGGAAAACCCCATATTTTAAAGAACATTGCACAAAAAGCCCCGCGCAAGTACACGTGCAAAACACTATTTTTCTGTAATTTTTCATAGGAAATAACCATTACAACCCTGACGTTCATAGGGAAAATCTTCCGCCCCCGGAGATGAAATAGAGGGATAAAATTTTAACTTCAAGGTCGAAATATATCAAACGTATATTAGGGGGTGGCTAGCAAGGAATTGCTAAGACTGGGTTCTTTGAAAGATTTTTTTATCATAGGGGTTCTGACTGCTTTTTTCGAACTAACACAAGGTTTTTGATGCAAATAACTCCTAAAAAATTTAATGACACCTAACCCCCGAGTGTATCTTAATGTTCCAACCCTGTTATACCCCTTATAAAAGAAATTCTGAAATTCTGAAAAAATTGCACATAACCCCAAATACAATATGATATTTACATATGAAAGCATGAAGTTTTGATAAATTACAAACGGAAACCTGGGAAAAGTCGGTTGACTAAAGTCAGCTACAGCATTTTTGGGTTTTCAAGTAACAATTGCCATTGTTGGAAAAAATTTAACGGAAACCTAGTAATTTTGGGGTTATGTGTAATTATAATTTTGTAAGTAGGGTGTAAGCATCGTTATATCTAAATACGAGGTGTCAACTGCAATTATTTTCTCAAATTTTGGGGGAATAGATGTAAGTAACCAGGTTCATTACAATTCCCTTTGTTTTCTTGATACAACTTTTAACAGAAGTTGTTGTCGATGCCAAACACAAAAACAACTGAAGAAGTGTTAAAATGAACGAGATTTTCAAGATTTACCTTCAAAGAAACTCAAAATGAGTTTACATCCTCCATTGTAAAGCATTTAAGTGAAACAAAGCTTGGAGTGTATGACCGGCCCTCGATTCAACTAGGAGACCGCAATAAGAACTTGCCAATATTTGAAAGAGCTCTGGACTGACTTGAGTAGCAAAACAGGTTGGAATCCTCCCACACCATCAAGATTTCACCATTTTCGAAAACTTTGATAGGAAAAACAACTTCATTACACTCATCAGCAAAATCCGGGATTTTACTGATGACAAATTCTTTCGTCCAAGATTTCTCCACCCCGTATTCCTTCATCAACCAGATAACAATTTCAGATTCAGATGTATTATAGCACAAACACAAGCTATCCCCCAAATCTACCAGCCTCATGAAAAATGTTTCACTTCCCTGAAGTTCAGGAGGGGAAAAAGTGCTAAAAACTTCTGTTTGAAGATCAAAACAAGAAATCCAATGAAAACCCTTTAAATCTGTCACAAGCCAGTGAAGATTTCCATGAAGAGATACTCGGTGGAATCACATCTGTATTCCAACGGTGCACCTAGTGCAATGATCCTCCATGATCCTGTTCCAAGAGTGTAAACGTGACAGATAAACTTATGAATGCTCAACGGATGAGTTTCGGGATCTTGGACATGATCGTGGAAAATTCTAACCACCTTATATTGACCACTCATTTTGCTAACTCCGAATTCAAAAGCGACAACTGTTGAATATTGATAAACATTCCCTTCAGGACTCGGAAACTGGATATACTCCCGAGTGACGGGATTGCATATGTAAAGAGCATTAGGCAGAATGTTTACTTCTCGCAAGAAAAGGAAACCATTGGTTGATCCATGTATCGCAACAATAGCATGGGAAGGGAGGTCACAAATGAGACCCATGTGATCAAATTTGGTGACAACAAAAGAACGGAAATGGAGGTCACTAACGAGCGCCCTGTGATCAAATTTGGTGATAGGGTTGAAGTGAAGCTCATGTCTTTCGAGATTATCAGGCGAATCTATGAATTCAAAAATCTTGAATATCTCTAAGTAACTTTCCGTTGAACTATCAAATGAAGAGACAACTAGCAGGGTTTCGATTTTGAAAGATAGGACTTGGAAAACTCACGAGAGGAGAGAAGTTCGAGCAATGACTTGCAAACACATTTGGATCTAACAGGAAGTCTAGACAGAATATCGATGATCATTTCGGATGGTAGATCAATGATCAGAACTCGTCGGTTCATTTTGATGATGATAGTCTGAAACAAATTACTTGTAAGAAAAAACCCAATTGAGACAAAATCCATTAAATATACAAATTCACAGTGTATGTGCAACGAAAACGCTAAAATGGCTGAATAATTATCAATATATACTAGCACAGACTAAGGCTGTTACCAAAATTTATAAAAGAGCAGAAAACAAAGAGAAGTTAAAAACGGAAACTCGAACTTCATTACTTACCGAGGAAAAGCAGATACTAGGCTTGCTCCAGACTCCATTCAAACCATTGTTACCAATTTCTTTATCGAAGCCCTGGCCCTAAACCCTAAGGCCGTGTTTACTTTTGTAAAAAGGATAATGGAGGAAAGGTTTTGGAGGGTTAGACTAGTTAAGCATGATGACAATATCCGTTGTTTACCTTTCATATTTGATCTGGCATATTATTTGGTTTGTTGTTTACTTTGTTGTCCTAATAATGAAGGTTTGCGAGTCAATTACCATTTTGCCCTTTTATTTACAATGTAATGTACATCCATTTGCCTTTGCTGATAGTTACCCCAATTACGCAAATTCCCCCAAGGAAGAGCTGAGAAATCTGTGCGTGTTGGTTGCTGGTTTTTTGGGGTCGCTGGTCACCTGCTCCGGTTTCTCGACACGGAGAAGGTGCGCGTTCTCCGAGCAATATGCCACCCTTGTTCTTTGTTAATTTATGGTTGCTATTAATTGGTATTTTGAAATCGATGCAGGAATTTTGCGTTTGCAGATGGTTCGCCAGTTTAGGGTTCCATGTTACTGCAAGAGTGGGCTGATGTCGTTCCGCTACGCTGGGATAAATGCAAAATTTCCGGGAAGATACTACTATATTTGCCCTCGCTACACCCAACACCGGCTATGGTTCATTTGGGCAGATGCGATTTGGGATGAGCAGTATCGTGAGCTGAGACAGTACTTGAACGCCGAGAATGAGGTTTTCAATTGCATTCCTAAATTTGATGTTGATTCTTCATGTTCATTAAGGAATCACTCGTTGAAAGAGCGGGACGCATCGGAAGTGGGTAAATCCAGTGAGGCGGTGCCGTTTGCCAGTCGTAACGAATTCTCAGTCCCTCGTGGTGTTGGTAACGCTTTTAATATGAATCCTCCTGTTCTTATTGGCTGCTGTTTAGTATGCACCATTTTAGTTTTGTTCTGTTGTCTAGTGTTGGTTGTTGGTATCCTAATTTTCTTGATGAAATAAACTATGTCGATTGTTGTACTTTCCTACGTCTTTTTTGTATCTTGCACTGAAAAGGGGGGTTTTCTTATTAATAAGGAAAGTAGGGGGTACAACGTTGTATGCGTGAGAGCACTTCGTGGTAAATTAACGAAAATCTAAATAAAATGCTTCAACCCATACCCTGGCACAATACCAAACAAACTCTAGATGTGTAATCAGAATTCAAATGAGTGTTTGGACGTGGAGCAAGATCCCTTTTTGTTACTGTTGTTGCAGTTACCTGAACCAAACCAAAATTTCTGGGGTGGTTTAGGCACAAGCACTCCTGGAAATTGAGTTCCCGACAGCCGGTCTTTTCCTCGTGCAGAATATGAAGTTGATGAGTCAGAGTTTGAGTCTTTTGGCAGTCCTAATGGATACTTTTGATTAGAATTTGTTCGGATGTGAATTAAACTATAAATGAGTTAGTTACCTGTGTAGGAAACAATTTCCTCCAGATCAACTGACCAGTTTGCGGTTCGTTCGAGCAGCAACTCTCTTTCAGCTTCAGGGTTAAATATCTCGTACAAATGAAACCACATACATTCATCTTCGTCTTTGTACACTCGTACCATGTCAATCTCCTTCAAGAACAAAGAATGAAGAGTTTTTAACATGTAGGCATATATTTCAAATTTATGTAGCTTTGTTAGTTGTTTACCTCGCACATTTCATTCCATACAGACTGTGTTGCTTGAACTGAATTGTTGCGGTTGTTGTACTTCACGCCTGTGTAGTCAATGATGAATTTCCACGTAACATATCTATTATAAGCCAATGTAAACATGTCCTCTATGAAATCGAAGTTGAAGTCCTTGTGGAATGTTTGGTTAATTTTTTCTTGAGTCTGCACGAGCTTTTGTCTATCAGAAAATTGCATGGGTTGATTAAGAACCCACGCGTGAAGGTACAGATGGACAATGAATTTTTTGCCAATTGCTTTCGTCTACTCATCTGTGTAGAACCATTGTTCCTGTGTAATTCCACTGTTATTGTTGGCCATTCTAGTAACCTGCAAAAAATTGATTCAGTTTCATCATGAATATGTAAAATAATACTTGACAAATTGAATAGGATGAAGTTTGTGTTACATATGATAGATTGTGTAATTAGAAATACCTCACCTTCTCGGTCGTGGGGTGAGTATGCTTGGCTATATGGTTTACTGATGAGGGTCTGTGGTAGCTCATTTGATTTAAAACTGGTATTTATAGAAAATGAAGCATGCCGCTTGTGTATATTTAATCTTAGGCTCTATTGCAGAATTTTGAGACTAGGTAATAGTAATAGTACTCGAATGTACTAGTAGATTCTTGGAGAAGATTTGGTTCATGTAGCAATTGATTTTATTCGTTTTACAACTGTGTGAATATACATTATTTTCTGAGCAGGTTCCTATACATTGAACACCATTATTGTACTCTATAGTAACAAACAATAATTTTTTCCATTATAAATTGGGTGATGCATCTTTAGGTATACTTGCGACAGAATACTTATTCTTGATATCAAACTAAAATTAATAGAAATGGCCTCAATTGTTGTTGCCCAACGTGCTACTTTGTTTACCCAAGATCGTATTTTTTTTAAAAAGGGCTGGGATGAAACAAAGGAAAATGGTCTAGTTCAGGTCCTCCTACTAAAAGCGCGAACTGGTGTGCTGATAAGTAGGGCAAATGAAGCTGAAATTGTTAAAAATTTATTGGATACTTTGAATCGTGAGACCGGCCTGGCAGAAAGTAGGGAGTTCTATGTAAAAAAAATTAGAACGCTTAGAGCAAGGTATCACATGTTCCAGCACCTGTTTAGCTTCTCTGGGAGTCATTATGATGATGGAAGGAACAAGCTTTCTTTAGATGACTATTACTGGCGGGAGGTGATGAAGGTAAATTTTTAAAAACTTTATACTTACACTTACGTGATCCTAAACCGTTGAAAATAATTCTTTTTCTTGGTTTTTAATTGAAGGACAATCCAAGGTACTTGGCATACTACGAGCATGGGGAGCGTCATTGGGCCTCGTTTCTCGAAATTTTTGGTGAAGGCAACAACTTTGGAAATTTCGTCAATTAAAGTTCATGTATTTCGTAGTAGTTAATCTGGCGTACTAGTTACAATAAGTGTGCGTGTTGCACCATATGTTATGAAACTATCCATTACGAAGGTCTGTCATATCCATTGTACCGTTCGCTGTAATTCTGCTTGATTTAATTGTGCCTTAAATTTACAGATGGTGTACCGTGAGTGCAATTTATGCAAACATTTGGTTTATTTGAGCAGGGATTAGTTCTTTGTTACAGGAAAAATGATTTATTACTGACACGAGACGAGCATATTTCAGTGACAGAGATGTTCAAAACAAGGAACGAGGGCGTAGAATCGTACATTCATTTTATTTTGATTCATATAGAGACTAATACATAATTATTATTTCTTAGTTGCAGTCGTCATCACCGTCATCTGCATCATTGAAGTCTTCATCAAAATCGCCACACTCCGAATCCGTGTGTACGAAGTATGCTGGGTCTTGATCGTGCTCGATAGGTTCGCCAGGTAACAAATGAAATTTAAGTCTTTTGAACAAAATATGCATTTCTTTGTAGTTATGGAATCCATGTTTTAGGAATTTTTTCTCAATTGCGTGCTCGTTTGGCCAAAATACACCCTGCAACATAGAAAGGTAATTAGGCACTCATGAAGGCTTGTTGGTACCTTGAATATAGTCAATGTAAACTGTCTTTTTACCAGAGTTTTTTTTTTAGCTTCGTACATCTCCCTGACTGTGAACTTGTTTGAAGATGTGTCGTAGAAAACATCTGTTTTCGCGACGAATGTCTCGTACCTTAGATATGGAAACAGCAACAATATCTCTTATGTCATAGCAGTCGTAAAACTTGTCGAATTTTTGACTCATTGCTTCTGCGACTTGTGTGATAGCGTGCAAAGCTTTTGATAAATCACTCACATCATGCCCTTTTGCATGATCGACCAACAGCGTTAAGGCAACTTTGGCTTCAAAATCGAAACAAGGGTATTGATGATCTTCGAAGTTGAGTTTCAATTTTTTTTTACTACTACTCGCCATTTTACATTGATAATTTGCTGAAAGTAATTAAGAACTATGTTCTTGGAGATGTGTAATTCTGTTGCATAATGTGGTCAAATATATACATGTTATAGCATGCGCAAGCATGCTTAACTTTTCAGAATGGGGGTAGTTGTTCTGTGCTTCCTAATTCCAATAAAGTTGATGCACTGTTCACAGATTCTTTTTTGCATTGGTGAACCATAAGAGTCCAACGAGGTAAAAGTTAGATGGTACAAATATTCCCTGCACTTACTTACTTTTCATGACTTCCTGTGTATGTATACCCGTGACTGCAAAGATCACTACACATTTTGTAAAAATAATAATGTCTCACTATAAAATCCACCTTATCTTGTGGTTGTGAAGGTCAGAATAATCTTATGCACGGTCATGAATAGTGGAAGCAGTACTCCAGGGCCAAATAATTTTCCATGCAACAACTGTATTCAAGTTATGATGTTACAGGAATTACAGAGCTATCTAATGAAGACCAACGTCGTATCTCTTACGGATGCGGAGGTAGCATGTGCAGAATCTGCTAGAGAGGTGGCTCGTCGAGTTAAGAAGAAATTAGATTATTACATGATGAGGGATTTAGTAAAAGATGCGCGTTCACATTATGTCGATTTTCAAAAGTTTGCGAAGCTTGATGGTGTTTCATATAACAAGACGGCCAACAAAGTTAGTGTAGGGCCCGCGTACTACGAGAACCACTTGAAAGAGGTACAACAGTCTAAATATTTGTAAAATTCGAGCAGTCGGTATGAACTTATGATACCTTGTTAATTGAATGACCTGTTTGTGACATTTTCTTAGGAAAATCTACATCACTTGCACTATTTTGAGAAGGGATTTCCACAATGGGAGCTGGCTCATGAAATTTTCCTCACGAAAAAATTCCCCCTTCTCGCTGGAGAGAGTGACAACAATTACGTGGATCCGATGAATTTCTCTGACTCAGACGATGATTAAAATTCCAGACATTGTGTTGTGGTTGTGTTCGTAATGTTCCTTAGTTGTAATTGTAGTGTGGGTGTTTAATTGCATTGCCTCTCCTCTGTTATGTTAATGGGTTACTCTGTTTTGGCAACAATGATAATTACGACAACTTTGAAATGAAAGCTGATCATTTCCCATGTATACCGAGATTCATGGTTTGTTGAATGTTATTTTTAGATTCACCAAATATACATGTCAGATTTGCTCCTTATTTGCTTATGAGATCCTGTTAATGTTCCATTTTTGCAAGTGGTGCGCATGATTGTAACATAGAAAATGGAGTACTAGCCAACCCCTTCAGTATCTCTATAAATAAAGTCTCATTTCCATTTCGTAGCTATGATTCAATTAATAGATATAACAAATAATAAAATGGGAGAAAGACCAAGATATCCATGCTCCAATTGTTTGCGAACTTTGGTTGCCTACGAGCTCTCTGACTACGTTGCCAATCATGTCGTCACCACTTCCCTAGAGGCACGTTACGCCGTTGCGGTGGTCGCCAACGACATTTCAAGAAAATTGTTCGGGGGTGTTGGGCAAGGCCGCTTGAAGCGGGTCGTTACTTCACTGAGAGCGGAGTACATAGATTTTCGTAAATTTCTTATGATTCCCGGAATAGGCTATGATAGCATAAATAATGAGATTGACGTTAGCAACGTTTACAACGCCACCCATCTGGCCCAGGTTTGTGTCTTTATGTTAATACAATGGTGACAACAAAATATTTTCTCTCTCAAACTAAATTTTTGGCTCCATGTCTGTCATATTGCAGGAGACCCCAAATGAAAGGAATTTTCGTCTTAACGGATTCCCATTATGGGATCCCCTTCATGAGACGTTTCGGAAGAGGAGATTTCCAAACTTCGAGACGGATACACCAGACCTAGTTGTTGATCCACTTTTGTACTCCGACTCTGACGAATGATGAATTGACATAGATAGTTTATGTATTTTTAAGCTATTTGGCGCACCGAGTATGGTTGTAATAAATTTCGCATTTCAATTTCATGTAATGAATAAAGGGGTAACACCTTTGCCTGGCATCATTAATGTTTGCTAAATAATTTTGGCGCAAAAGGGTTTTCGAATTCCATATGGAAAATCTGCCTGATGCAATATAACACAACACAATATTGAAGCAATCACATAATTAAAATTTTGGTAGCAGCTGCATAAGGGTGACTCAAACCCAATCTACTGAAAATACTTACGTCCATATGAGCAAACGAATGCAGGGTGTCGAATAGAAATACAACCAGTAACTAACACTAATTAAAACACATTGTCTTAGTCATTTGCGGATCATACCAAAACTAAACCTTGACCAGCATATACAAAAGATGTTTTACACCCTAAATCATATTAACATCAACAAGCCTAACATCAAAATGAAGTGACCATAACAGCATTTACCACAGCTTACCTTCAATCGCCATTTGTACCATCACTTGGCGAGCCGCAGTGTTCATCCCGAAGAACATATTCAACTGGCTGGGATTGTTTACCAACATATTCGACACGTTTATGTGATCGTGTATATCGATAAACATGGGAAGGGACCCAATAGCTTCAAACACATCTTCTTGCCTTTTCATGGTTTCCTTGGCAGCTCCAAGCCGCGAAGCAACATCGCGCATTGATGTGGTTGATTCATTGCAGAAATTGGTTATCGCCTCCACAATTAGGTCCCCTTTTTGCTCTGCTCTTTTGCGTTTTTTCTTGTCAGAAGTAGCCGTGGCTGCCGGTCGTTGGGAGCCACCTGAATTAGGCTGGTTTACTTCCTCTTCCGTCGCCGTTGTCGGTACATAGGACTGATTCCTAGCCGTTTCCTGCTCCTCTCTATCAAGACTGACATCAACAGGGGAATGCTCTGCTGCTGCGGACCAGTCCATAGCGTTGTGACCTGTCGCCCTATCTCTCCCAAATATTTCCACCCATGCCTCATAGAGAGGGAAAGGTTTACCACGAATACATGCATGATTGGGGAATTACTGCAAAAATTTGACAGAACAAGTGTGGTTTTAAAACAAATGCTGAATTACTAATGTAGTAAAATACTATCAAAACGAAGCTAAAAAAATACATAAGGTCACACACATGCTAATCTTCAATTTTATGCAGACATACATATATTAACAAAACTACAAGTGGACGTAGGAAGATTCAAAATTAAGAAAATAGGGCCGACTTTCAATGAAGCACGCTTTCTAGTAACTCAATCATACAAATCGACATTTCCAAACTCAGTGTAAATAATATCAGCATTCATATCATGACAATTAATGACTAACCTGCAGGAAACTTTCCCATTCGCTAGGCTCCGCCTCAACAGTGAAGGTGTTTGAGTTCTAATTCATCCCACTAAAACTCAACTCATTCGAAATCTGATGGTATGTCTTTTTCCACGATGTATATTTGGAAGATATATGGGGCTTCGACTTCAGGTCTGTCCTAGGCATGTAATCTTTCAATTTCTGCTCCAGTTGTACAAGAAACCCACTTCGATAACCGTTTGGTGACTTCCAACCTCCACCAATTATATCCCTGAACGCTAATACAAGGTTGTTCTCCTCTTGTATCGTCCATCCACGCCGCCCTTTCACTTTCGATGTTCCCGTACCTTCCATGGGGGGGCATTGCAGACATCTGCAATCAATAAACGAGAAATTACATAGCTATCACATAACAAAGATTGGTTAAGACAATGGAGATAAAAACATAACAGTTGTGAAAGCATACAGAGATACGTAAGACATTTCAGATAAAGTGCAATTACATATTGTGCCATTACATACTACAACAATTTTTAAGGTACACAATTCTCACAGTAAATGGAATATAACATATTGTTTTCACAACAACAAAAAAACAGCTACAACAACTAATGTCTTTCGGGCCACTCGTTGTACATAGTTTGGGCAAGGTTTTCACGCCAATTGGTCCAGGCTTGGGTCGCCTGAACATGTTCCACGTACTCTCCCACGATCTCGTCGACTTCCGGTTCATCAGGAACTAGAGCTTCTAAGGGATCAATATTCATTTCAACACGGATGAAGTTGTGCAGCAGACAACACGTAATTATAATTTTAGTTTGTGTATCTATCGGGTAGAATGAAGGACTACGAAGCACCCCCCACCGAACCTTCAAAACCCCAAATGCTCTTTCAATTACATTCCTCGCTTTTGAGTGGCGGAGATTGAAGAGCTCTTTATAGTTTTGTGGTCTAGCTGTACCTGTCCCCCACTCTTTCAGGTGGTACCTCGCTCCTCTATATGGGGCTAAGAAACCCTCCCCGTTCGTGTAACCGACATCACAAAGGTAGTAATTCCCTAGAAAATTGAATTAATTAGACCAAAATTGTCAATACGAGCTAACACAATAAAACACAAGGACAGACTGTTACATAACTAACCTCTTGGAACTTTAAATCCATTTGGTCTATGGATAGCGTCTCTTAGAACCCTACCATCAGCCGCGGAACCCTCCCAACCAGTTAAGACATATACGAAGTTCAAATTACGATCGCAAACAGCTAACGTATTGACTGACAAAATACCCTTCCGACTACGGTAACGGGCCTGGTGAGACGTGGAAACTATCACGGGTACGTACGTACCATCTAAGGCACCCAGACATCCCTAACAATAATAACCATCAACACTTTTATAAGTAATCGCAAACTGAATGTCAGTCATACTAAAAAAAAATTGGAATTTTTACAAAAACTCACTTTAAACCATTTCCAGCGATCGTCCTGGCAATCGTCCTCGATAGGAACAGGTTTCACCACAAAAACATCATAACATTTCAAAACAGCCCTAAGCACTCCATGAAAATGTCGACTTACAGTCCTACTCGACCGAGTAAATGACTTTTTAACTACACAAACCTTTTAGTGGTGCGAAAGAACACTAAGGAACATGGCTACTTGTTCAATTACAGACACCCCACGGGTTGCACATAACCCACCCCTTTGTTCAAGTACGACACACAACTTGGCAAAAGCATTACGCCCTAATCTTAGTTGCTCAATACAATCAGTTTCATTCAGTTTAACAAGCCCATGGAGGTGCTCAATTTGTGCAGGTATTCTAGCTAACAAACTATAATGCTGATAAATTCGCTGCCTAGAATCATGGTCCAACACACCACTTCGCAAAATCAAATAAACTAGCAGCAACAGATTCATGGTTTGAAATCGAATCAACTCCAACACAATCAAAGCTTCTTCCTCATTAACGAAACTCTCCATTCTACAATTTATCAGTAAACTCAGATCAATTACAGCGAAAAAAATAAATCTTTGACAAGCAATTACAGCCAACAACACTCATGCAGCATACACAACATTCAACCCTCATGTGTACGACAGGGAACAACAACTACATCCAAAATCACGACAATATTAATCATCTTCCCGACAAATCTATTAAAACAAGCTAACCTAACTGGAGGAAATATCCATCTACACAACCCAATAATTTCCAAAGATTGGGGTTTTCCGATATTACCTGTGTGGTGCAACGAGGAGATTCTTGGAAATACAAAACAACCCTACCCCTGCGCCTCGAATTTTATGGAAATTATCAGATTTAATTCCATGAATAATAAGAAAAATTAACGAAATAGAAGAAATATTACCTTTAACACTGCTGGAGTGGTCTGATGTATGCTTCAAAACGGCTTCCGAAATCTTCAACCCTTTATTTCAAGACTGAACAATGTCAAAAACGAGGGAAAATTAGAAAAATTTCAGGTATATGTTTGCAGCGGGAGAACGAAGAATTGGGGGGAACTAGGATTTCAGTGGAAACCGACCGTAATTAAAGGCAAAGGTAGGGTTCTTTGATAAATTTCTCTCGCCAAGAAATGGCATGGTTAGCCAGACATGGCAAATTGGCGTGTCTGCTGGCCCTCCCCTTTTCTGCCGCCACCTACAGGCCGGTACGGATGTCCCAGGCTGAGACCAAGAAAAAGTAAGCGCAAGATTTGGGCAGATGACCTCCTTTAACCTCTGGTTACAGGAGAAGTAAACACGGCCTAAGAGAGAAGCAAAATAGTATCTCAACAAAAAGAAAGGACGTATTTGTAATATCCATTGAATGGTTAATTTTTTTAAATTAATAATTATTGTTGGTCCCTAAAATTTATATGTTGTATCACTTTTAACCTCTAATATTTTAAGTTGTACGTTTCAAACTTCAAAGTTATAATCATAGTTACCTAATACGGCTACTTAAAGATGTCAACTGGGTCGGGCCGGGCTGGGCTAGCCCGTCTAAGCCCGCTACAGTAATCGACTGGGTTAGCCCAGCACCACCTTAAAATGGGCTGGGTCGGGTTGAGCTTGAATTAAATTATAGTGACCCAGTTCAGCCCACGAACCTATTAATAATGGGCTGGGTCGGGCCTGGGTCGATTCCTGACGAGCTGGGCCTAATGGGTTTTGTGGGTTTCGTCTATTAATTTTGATGGACTAAATTTGTGGGTTAACTTTTCATTTTTTTTATCCTTTTATTATATTAAAATTTATCATTCTATTTTATTTATATTAATATATTTTTATTTTAATACATTTATAAAATTGTAAGATCTCTTTTATTTTGTTGTTTTGTTATTCAAAATTTTTCAAGTTATTATTTATCTATGTAAGTTTATGTTATATTTCTATACCAAAAAAACATTTAAAGAAACATTAATATTTCATCCTATATTCTTAATAAACAGTTCTAATTATATATACAATAACCTAATGATTATATATAATTAATGTAATAATTGTTTCAATTTTATTACAAATGTGTAATGAAATAGGTGGTCTAAATTTATATAGATTGGACTTGTATGAATAGAGCCGAGAAGAGTAAAAATAAAAAAAAGAACGCATTGAGTAATATATTGAGAAATTTTGGGCTAAGGGAATAGCGGGTCTGGGCTGGTCCTGAACAGGGCCTGGGCTATGAGCTGGTCGGGGCTGGTTATGGTTTTAAGTGGCCGGTTCAGGGGCTGGGCTGGGTTTTAGAATCAAACCCAATAGGGACCTAACCTAATACCCCAAACCCAGCCCAGCCCGCCCCACCTCATAGTATTCATGGGCTGGGCCTGGGCCGGTTCGAAGCCGGGCTAGGTCACGGGTTCGTGGGCTGGCCCGGTCCGACCCGTTTGATATCTTTACTCTTTGGTACGATTATGGGTACACAATATGCTAATACCTTAATTGATATGTTAGGAGTTGGTTTAATTGATACGCTCTTTCGGTAAATGATAAATTTATAATAATTAATCGGTAATCTTATATAATAAATACAACAAATGAATTATTAGATGAAAATTATATAGTGGAATATATATGTTAGGAATAGTGCCCTAGAAAGCCGATTGTATATCCGCTTTGTGCTTTTCCTTATTGTAATCACAGACAATCTTTGAATAAAATAACGAATTGAGGCAACACTTCTTTGTATGCTCTTGTTTGGTATGCGTTTACTTTAGCTGTGCATGTATGAGAACTCCCCTAATCCTGATGACTTTAGGACTCTACCATTTAGGTGAAATGGTTCATGAAACGAGCCCTATATCACATAAGTCATGATTAGTAAAATACTCCAAGCCGATGAGTCCTACAGACAGTGGGAGTGTCAACCTGACTCCTCTAAGGCTTGCTTGTGGGATCACGCCCTTAAGAAGGACCACCTTGTTTCATGGAGGTGCAAAGTGTATAGTTGATACGTGCGTGATACATGAGGGTGCTTACTTTAATAAGTAAGTTCACTGAGGTGCCCCGTGTGAGAACATTCCTAAATGGGAAAGGAAGTTTCTATTTCAGGAAATGGAAACTTCCAGATTAGGAAATGTCTCACGAGTCATTGATGTGATTAATTGATCCTTAGACTTGAGGTTCCTTGTCACTTTATGAGTTAACTCTGTAGTCTTAGGTATAAGCTTTAAAGGGTGTCGCCTTAGACAACTGATTCAAGGCTTATGCTGGGGCTGCACAAGTGACTCATGAAAGTGAATGAGAATCAAGATAGGACCTACACTTGCATTTGCAAGGTGATCTCTTATTGTGTAAGTCATTCATATGCCATATGGAGTCCTTGGCCAAGGCAGTAGATCAAGACATCAAGAAAAGGGTTTCTTGGATTGAGATCAAATGGATATGAAATGCACTTAGCTTTAAGACCGGATTATTAGGGTTCTGATTATTCCCTTGCCCTAAATCTTGGTTGAGAGATAGTAAGTAGGAGGATTATATCTCACATGAATCAATGACTTAAAGGTTCTGTCGAATCCGAACATTCCAATTCAGCTAGGGGTTAAACACCTGTTGCTAGACTATGGTCGTTTAATCTGTGGACTGATTAATTAATTAGTGAATTAATTAATTAGGGTCACTGCTAATTGAATTGAGAACCTAGAGGGTCACACACAACAACTTGGTTACATGAGTTGAGGCTTGAAAATGATTAAACGAGTTAATCGGGCCGAGAGGGTTCCATACGTGTGAAATCACACGTGTGGCTCACGTGAGTGACACGTGTCACTATGACACGTGTCACACACGTGTATATATATATATTATATATATATATATTAAATAATTAATTAGTTAATTATTTAATAGACTTTGGTTTAATTTTGAATTAAAAAGAAAGTCTAATTTTGGAGAAAATAATCTAGTTAATTAATTATGAATTAATTAATTAGATAAAAATAAGTTATTTATTTTATAATAAATAAAGTATAAAATTATCCAAAAATAGTTTGGATATTTTTAGCTCTCTTCAAAGTTGACTAGAATTAGAATTCAAAGTCAAAGTTGGAAAATACTTGATCATCAAGTAATAGGAGAGAGAGGGACCAAATCCTAGTCCAATAAGGACTAGTTTCGGCCGCCCCTCCCCTTCCTATATATAGGGGAGCTCATGCTCCCCTTTAGAGCTAATTGACAATTCTTGGTTCATGTGTTGAACACCTTCCTTTCTCCAAGATTAAATTAAACCCTAGGTTAAGCCTAAACACTAACTAGAGAACTAGCATCCTTACTAGTTAGATTGTGATCAAGTTGGTGGACTTTCTCTAGAGACTTCAAGTTAGAAGTTTGAAGATTCGAGCTTTACCAAGGAGAGGGGATCAAGCCGCGTGAAGAGCGTTCTTGGGTGGCTTGAAACGCTTCAAGAAAGAATAAAAGAAAAGTAAGTTTTCTATCTTTACGAATTTGGTTACACGATTGCGAGTTCAAGGTCCTTTTGTTGGAAAAATTTTTTAAATTCCGCTACTTTCTGATTCGTGTTTTCCAACAATATATACACTAACATAACATAATATGTATATATATACTATTGTTTACTAATTATTACATTAGCTATTTATCTTGAACTAATCCAACTATAATCCTAATGAATTTAAAGGTCATTATAGCTTGATTTACTAGAACTAAAATAGATATGTCTAATTTGAAGTATCAATTCAAGTACCGGTAGAATCAGTCCTTGAATTGAGAGGCGGTGGTTTACCCTGCGGCGGATGTCAGCGGTTCAAGTCCGCTTATCTCCAACTCATGAACTTAGCCGATACAAAGCTATATGATAGCACCCAATTTTTCCGATTCGGCAGTTGCAGATATTTTGATTCCAGCGAACGATGACGCTATATCTTCAATCCGCTTAATTCTTAAGAAATTAGTATTCGCAATTTGTGAAGGCCGTTCTAGCTATATAAGAAATTCTTGATTAATAATAAGATAAATCCCATTTACTTCGAAAATCCGATAGATTTATGAAATCGGTTATTATTTATGAATTTTTTAAAATAGATAAAAATAACTGGGAACATTATGTGATTAGTTAGTATTCAAAATAAGAGTGGGTATTCTAAATATTCGATTCAAGTAGACAAAGAGATGGTTGAATCAAAATAATTTTGTTTAAAGTTTGATTTTTTCAGAGGACAATATGAATATGCTATCATGTTCCATCAACACACTAAAAGGGTTGTACGAGCTATCCAAACATAAAAAAATAGTTCGCAAAAGTATTGAAAAATTAGTATGCAATTTGAGAGGGGATCGAGAATATTAGATAACTATGGTTATAATACACGTTGATCTCTAATTAAGCCCACTTTTTTGTCGGAATATGAGCACGTGACCATATACCCTTTTTCAAAGGTATTAATTAACTTCACATCTCGATTTGGTAAACAAAAGGACTGGTAATTACCAATTAGTATTTGTTATATAATAGAATGTTGATTTTCTTCAGTTGTTGTTTCGTTTATTTTTTCTTTTCTAAAGTTTTGCAGAAACAAATAGATGAAAATATCGTTGAAAAAGTCACTGCAAGTCACCTATTCAGATTCAGGCCAAAAAAAAACCCGTGAATTTGGTGTCAGATTGTCAGGAAACCAACATGGAACACTGTTATAAAATTCAAGGTCCGAATTATACAGTTTGAAATATTAGGGATTAAAGTGAAGCAATAAAAATAAAACCAATGAAAGATTGTTTAGCATCATAAAAGTTTTCCTGATCATCTCCAGGATTTTCCTGACGAGGCATTCCTTTTTCCAGGATTTATGATCTTCTCCATATTCCTTCATCAACCAGATAACAATTTCATGAGGAGATGTGTTATCATACAAACACAGGCAATCCTCCAAAGCCTCCACGGTCCTGATGAATCTACTCTTCCCTGGAAGATTGGGGGGCGGAGACAAAGTGGCGAAAAGTTTGGTTTCGAGATCAAAGATCGCACTCCAATGGCGGACAATGCTCCTCCATGATCCTGATCCGAGAGTGTAAAGCTGACAGACAAATTTTGGAATGCTTACATCATGGATGCATTCGCGAAATTCTTGCCATCTTATGTTTGCCACTCGTTTTGCTGACCCCGAATCCGTAAGTGATGATACAGTAGTAGTAGAACAGGCAGAGGTCCTGCATTGCCATAAAGTCACCTCCATCTTCAAAAGCTTTGATGGGATAAACTATATATCTCATAACATTCACCACGAAAATCCCTGAGTTTGCAGATGACGAATTCTTCCATCCAAGATTTCTCGACCCATTAACCAGATGACAATCTGCCCATGAGCACCATGGAATCTTCTTCTTTCTGACATCATAGATAGTTGCCTCAATTATAAAAGAAAATCCCTCCAACTTCGAAAAATACTGGCCAAGCTCAACTTGAATCGAATCGTTTGCAAATCGCAAACAAGATTCTTGGTTCGTTTTCTTATTTTTTAAGGACTTTCACTCGGAGGTGATATGTTATAACCACAAAAGCGTACATGAAAATAAACATGACCTGATTCAGAGTGAGAAAATGAACAAAGAAACAGCGCAAGTTTGAGCTATCACCTATCCATCAAATTCAAACCTTTTTGAGTGACGGGAAACTCGAACTATGAAGCACTTTCCTGAAGCAACGACAGTCATTCATCTTAAACATCTCGACATCCGGTGCAGTTTCGGTCTTTCCTGAGTGATAAAACAGGCAAACAACTTCCCAGGAGAACAGAATTTCACTATTTCCGAAAACTTTCGAAGGGGCAACAGTCATGATTGGTGAAACCGCCAAAATCCCCCACCTCTTTGCTCATCACAATCTCTTTCTTCCATGATTTCTCCACGTTTAATCCTTCATCATCCATACAACAATCTCCTCATCATCACTCGAGTCGCAGAAACACAGACAATTCCACAAAACAGATAGAGTCACAGGAAAGGTGAAACTCTCTGCTAAAGGAGGCAAAGAGAATCTATCAAACAACTCTGTTTTGAGATCGAAACAAGAAACCAGCTGGAGGTCCGTCTCATCCTGTGCCAGCCAGTGAAGATTTCCATTGAAGAATACACCATTGGAGGAATGAGCATAGTCACATAGGCCTGAAGCCATTTCAATGCTTCTCCATGACCCTGTGGTTCCAAGGGTGTAAGCATGACAAGTGAAATCTGGGACTTTGATATTCGGCCTGTTTTCGATAGGCCCGTGGTTATCCTTACCAATTTGTACAGCCCACTTGAAGAGCTCACCCCAAATCCATATCTGGAAACATTAGGATATTCAAGTACGCATTCAAGCAATGGAAGAGCGATATACTCACACGTGACTGGATTGCATATGTAAAGGGCATCAAGAAACTGGCGCTCTGTGCGGTGCAGGCATAGAAAGCCATCAACTGAACCTTGGAATAATATGGAACAAGAGGAGCTGATAAACGACGTTGGATCAAATTTCAAAACCAGATTATAGTCAAGATCGTCATCTATGAGCTCTGGAAGCTCGTCTTGAAATCCAACTATCTTGCATGAATGTGCATTTGTCTCGAGCTGAGTACACAACTAGGCCAGGGTTCAACGATGTCGCGAGGTGGAGCTCGCGAATTCTGGACCTGAGAGTAGATTAAGCCATTTTCTGCAAAAGCATTTGCAGTTTGTGCTGCTTTTGATGGGAAGTCTTGAGAAGATATCAATGGTGATTTCAGATGGAAGATTCATGAAGAAGGCTTTGGTTTCCATGAGATTTACATTGTTAATTTGCACAGAATTAGAGCTCTGATTTTCTTGACTTCTTTAAAGGCTTCAAAACTTTGAAAGAGTCTTTAGTTGGGAATGTGTTGAGAACGATAACCAGTGAGAAGTTTCCTAGACAAGATACAATATGATATTTACAAATTGAACCATGAAGTTTGGATGAATTACAGATGGCAACCTGGAAAAGTCAGTGACAGCGTTTTTAGGTTTTCAAGAAACAATTGTTGGCGTTGTAAAAACCTTAATGGAACCCCAGCAATTTGGGGGTTATGTGTAATTATAATCTTCTAGGTAGAGTGCAAGTATCTGCATGTCTAAAGAGGTAGCAACCGTAATTATCCTATCCAATTTTGGGGTAGAAGTAATTAACCCTATCAAAGTTTATACAAGATGAAAGCAAAAGAAAGACCAATACAAATTTGTACATATTGATTAAAATTCTTTGTTTTCTTGATACAACTTGAACAAAAGCAGCTATCACAGACAAACACAAAAACAACTGAAAAAGTGTTAAACATGAGAGATTTCCAAGATAGTTAGTCTCATTTTACCTTCTAAAACACTCGGAATGAGTTTGTATCCTCCATTGTAAAGCATTTGAGTGAAACAAAGCTTGGAGTGTACGACATGCCTAGGATACTAAGAGGAGAGTGCAAAATGAACATGTCGATATTTGAGAGAGCTCCGGACTTACATGAGTAATAAAACAGGTTGAGATCCTGCCACGACATCAAGAGGTCACCATCTTCGAATACTTTGATAGGATAAACAACTTCGTAACATTTGCCAGCGAAATTAGGGACTTTGCTGATGACGAATTCTTTCATCCAAGAATTCTCCACCCCATATTCCTTCATAAACCAGATAACAATTTCAGATTCGGATGTATTGTCGCACAAACACAAGCAATCCCCCAAATCAACCAACCCCGCGAGAAGTTTGTCACTTCTCTGAAGTTCAGGAGGAAGAGAAAAAGTACTAAAAACTTCTGTTTGAAGATCAAAACAAGAAATCCACCAACTCCTCTCAAGATCACTCACGAGCCAGTGAAGATTTCCATTAAAAAATGCTGCAATGGAACCGCAACTGTATTTCAAAGGGCCACCTGGTGCAATGCTTCTCCACGATCTTGTTCCAAGAGTGTAAACCTGACAGATAGACTTAGGAATGCTCAACAAATGAGTTTTTGGATGTTGGAGTCGGACACGATCATGGAAAATTCTAACCACCTTATGTTGGCCACTCATTTTGCTAACTCCGAATCCGTGAGTGACAACTGAGCGACGATGATGATAAGCACTCCCTTCAGGGCTTGGAAGCTTGATATAATCCCGAGTGATGGGATTGCATACGTAAAGAGCATTAGGCGGAGTGTTTATTTCGCGCCAGAAAAGGAAACCGTGGGATGATCCCTCTATCCCCACACCAGCATAAGGGTGACTAATGAACGCCCTTCGGTCAAATTTGGTGATGGGATCGTAGTGAAGCTCGTGATTTTCGAGATTATCACACGAATCATCATATTCAAAAATCCTGAACAGTTCCGAGTCCCTTTCGGATGAATAGACAACTAGGCCTGGTTTCGATCTTAAGAAATGGGACTTGGAAAACTCACTAGAGGAGAGAAGTTCGAGCCATGACTTGCAAACACATTTGCAAGATACAATGGATTTAAGAGGGAGTCCGAACAGAATATTGATGACGATTTCGGATGGTAGATTTATGAAGAGTCCTTGTCAGTTCATTCTGATGATGATAGCTTATTATAAATAATCTGGAACAATTACAGCATGAAAAAACCCCAATCCAGATTTACCTTCAACATCCACCTATTCGGCAAAAAGCTAACAATTTAGCACTACAAATATACAAATTCGCAGTGTATGTGCACGATAATGTTAAAATGGTTGAATAAATTATCAATATATAAACACAGAAATCATGAAGATTAACACAGTTACCAAAATTTACAGAAGCACAAAAACCGGGATAGAAACAAACCCCTTTCCTGAGGCGCGGCGGCGACGGCTGGTGCTGTGGAGGAGAGATAATAATGACTTTAGTAGAAAAGACAGAGAAATAGAAGAAGAGGAAAGTGGGGGTAGCCGGCGAGATGGTGGCGGAGGAGACTCAGTGACGGTGGTGTGGAGAAAATGAGAAGACGGTTCGGTCGGGGAACAGACGGTGAAAAATAAAATGAACTTTTGGTAAAGTAAAAGAGGGTAAAAACCCAAATTGTCACCAAATAAAAAAACCGAGTAAAAACCTAACTACTACCCCTTTTCCTCCAAATAAAATGAACTTTTGTTAGCCCATGTAACTGCAACGGGTAGTGGGGAAGAAATTTCCCGAACTACTCCTCATTTTCCTCTCTTTCTCCCAACTTCCCTAAAAACTAGGATCCTAACCAAGTGGGAAATCTAGGAGACCCCTTTAAATAGAAGAAACTCATTTGTACTCAGGCAGGATTTATTCCACAAATTAATAGAATTATGCAATATTCTCTCTCTTTCTCTTATTTCTTTGAGCATTGGCAGAAATCTATTGGAATTCTCTCAAGATTTGCTTAGGAAAGGATAAACTTATTTTCTTTACTAAGTTTATTCTTGGGATTAGACTGTTAGTTTTTTTATTATATCATATTCTCTATTCTCTTCGTACTAACCACTTTTACGGGAAATAAAAGTCTTAATAGTTTAATCTCCCCGTACAAAGAGGGTGGTGCAAATTTTGAGACGCATCAAAAACATTAGGAAGTAAAAGGGTATAATAAAAATGGAACCTTTTATGAAAAAATGAAACATTAGGGACTAAAGTTTTTCTTATTTCTTTGTTTTTCTAAATGTAACGATAATAGCTTTTTCCTCCAAGTTTTTGTTCAAACCCTCACAAATTTAAACCTGATGACATCCTTGGATTACATTTTCAAGCAATGAAAATGCTCGAAATGAGAATGCTACAGGAAATCGAGTGAGAGAAAGCTTGGCGTATAATCATGGCCGGTATACAAAAACCTCCAAAACCTTGCTCAAACATGGGGATTAATGTAAACTTTGACGGGACAAACAATTTGATAATATTCAGACAAGGTTTCCGTTGAGAAATGCCCCCGATGGAATGATGATCGTACTCCCATGGCGGACCTGGCACGATGCTTCTCCATGATCCTGTTCCGAGAGTGTAAACCACTAAACCTGGCAGGCAAATTTTGGAGTACCAACATTTTGAATGCATTCGTGTGAATCCTCGCCACCTTATGTATGTTTGTCGCTTGTTGTTCTGACTCCAAATCCGTAAGTGATGATACAATTCACCACTGGAGTAGAAGAACAGGTAGAGGTCCTGCATTGCCATCAAGACACCGCCATCTTCAAAAGCTTTGATGGGGTAAACTATCTCAAAACATTCACCACCAAAATCCCTGATTTTGCCAATGACGAATTCTTTCATCCAAGATTTCTTGACCCTGCATTCTTTCATTAACCAGATGACAATCTGCCCATGAGATGAATTGTCATACAAACATAAGCAATCTCCCAAAGCCACCGAAGCACCATGGAAGCTTCTTTCTGGCAATCATAGATAGTTGCCTCAGCTATAAAAGAAAATCCCTCCAACTTAGAAAAATCAGGACTTTCGCTAGAAGGTGATAATTTGATGGTCCTATATATCTTCTATCATTTTTCATCCAGTTCCAGTAGTCTTTTTAATGGAAGTTCGATTCAAATTTGGAAACAGTCAAATCTGTAGCATGTAGATATGAATACAGAGACTTGAAAGCGGAATAAGCACGATTTATAAGTTATAACCCAAAATTCAAAAGAAGGATATGAAAATAACATGACCTGATTCAGAATTGAGAAAATGAACAAAGAAACAGAGCAAGTTTGAGCTACTCATCATCATGAAGCCACATTCTCATAATCCTTCATAATCCATATAACAATCGCATCATCATCATCCCTCGAGTCGCAGAAACACAGACAATCCTACAAAACAGATAGGGTTGCTGCTAATGGAGGCAGAGAAACTCGAACAAGCAGCTCTGTTTCGAGATCGAAACAAGAAACGAGCAGGCGGTTGGTTTTGTCTTGTGCCAACCAGTGAAGATTTCCATTCAAGAATACACCATTGGAGGAAAAGATACAGTGACATAAGCCCGAACCCATTTCAATGCTTCTCCATGACCCTGTGGTTCCAAGGGTGTAAACATGACGAGTGAAATCTGGGATTTTGATATCCCGCCCGTTTTTGATAGGCCCCTGGTTAATCGTCACCAACTTGCACAGCCCACTCGAAGAGCTCAACCCAGATCCATATCCGGAAAGATTAGGATATTCAAGTAAGCCTTCAAGCAATGGAAGAGCGATGTACTCGTGTGTAATTGCATGGTGATTGGATTGCATACGTAAAGGGCATCAAGAAATTGGCCATCAGTGTGGTGCAGACATAGAAAGCCATCAACCGCACCCTCTAACATTATGGAATTAGAGGAGCTGATAAATGAAGTTGGATTGAATTTCAAAACCAGATTATAATGAAGATCATGGTCTTCAAGCTCGTCTTGAAATTCAACTATCTTGCATGACTGTGTGTTTGTCTCACGCTGATGCACGACTAGCCCAGGTTTTGACGATGTAGACAGGTGGAGCTCTGCGAATACCGGACTTGAGAGTAGACCAAGCCATTTTCTGCAAATGCATTTGCAGCTTGCGATGGTTTTCATGGGAAGTCTTGAGAAGATATCAATGGTGATTTCTGATGGAAAATTCATGAAGGCGCCTTTGGTTGCCATGAATTTTGGAATGTTTGGATAAAATTAGAGCGGAAGATTACTGCTATAAATAAGACTTCTAAGCAGAGCACTGATTTTCTTGGCTTCTTCAAAGACTTTGAAGCAGTCTCTAACTGGAAATGTGTCAGGCACGCTAACAAGTGGGAAGTTTCTTGGACAAGATGATGCTTTAATGCAATTTGAAGCATTATGCATGGATCTTGTTTGAAATCGATACCTTATGTATCGAAGTCTATACAAGATAAAAGACAAAGAAAGACCAATACAAATCTGAACAGTGTACATATTGATTACAATTCCATAGTTTTCTTGATACAACTTTAACAAGAGTAGCTGTGACAGCCAAACACAACTGAAAATTTGTTGAAATGAGAGACATTTTCAAGAGTCTCCGCTTCAAAAACTCAAAATGAGTTTGCATCCTCCATTGTAAAGCATTTGAGTGAAACAAAGCTTGGAGTGTAGGACATGCCCTGGATATAACCACGAGACCGCAATACGAACATGTCAGTATTTGAGGAGAGAGCTCTAGACTGATTTGAGTAGTAAAACATGCTGAAATCCTGCCAGGCCATCAAGATATCACCATCTTTGAAAACTTTGATAGGATAAACAACTTCATAACATTCGCCAGCGAAATCGGGGACTTTGCTGATGACAAATTCTTTGGTCCAAGATTTCTCGACCCCATATTCCTTCATCAACCAGATAACAATTTCAGATTGAGATGTATTATCACACAAACACAAGTAATCCCCCAAATTTACCAAATCCGCGAGAAATCTTTCGCTTCTCTGAAGTTCACAAGGAGGAGAAAAAGTGCTAAAAACTTCTGTTTGAAGATCAAAACAAGAAATCCACCAACAACCCTTTAGATCTCTCACGAGCCAGTGAAGATTTCCATTAAGAAAAGCTCCAATGGAACGGCAATTGTATTCGAATGGTGCACCTGGTGCAATGCTCCTCCATGATCCTGTTCCAAGAGTGTAAACCTGACAGATAGACTTCGGAATACTCAACAGATAACCTTCAGGGTCCCGGACACAATCATGGAAAATTCTAACCAACTTATGTTGGCCACTCATTTTGCTAACTCCAAATCCATAAGTGACAACTGAGGGATAACGATAAACATTCCCTTCAGGACTTGGAAGCTCGATATAATCCCGCGTGATGGGATTGCATATGTAAAGAGCATTAGGCTGAGTGTTTATTTCGCGCAAGAAAACGAAACCATTGGCTGATCCCTGAATCCCTACAGAATTATAATCATGACTAATGAACGCCCTTTGGTCAAATTTGGTGACAGGATTGTAGTGAAGCTCGTGGCTTTCAAGATTATCAGACGAATCTTCATATTCAAAAATCTTCAATAATGTCGAATCCCATTCATTTGAATAGACAACTAGACCGGGTTTCGCTTTGAGAAGATGGGACTTGGAAAACTCACGAGAAGAGAGAAGTTCGAGCCATATCTTGCAAACACATTTGCAAGATATGATGGATCTAACCGGGAGCCTAGACAGAATATTGATGGTGATTTCGGATGGTAGATCCATCAACAGTACTTCTTGCCGCTTCATCTTGATGATGATAGCTTATTACAAATAATCTTCAAAATTCATCTATTCGGCAAAAATAATCTGAAACAAATTAGAATATGAGAAAACCCCAATTCAGATTTAGCTTCAAAATTCATCTATTCGGCAAAAAGCTACAAAGTTTAGTACTATAAATACACAGACTGGCGGTGTATGTGCAAGATAATGCTAAAATGGCTGAACAATTATCAATATATATACACAGAAATCAAGAAACCAGTGACAGACTAACAGTTACCAAAATTACTGAGAAGCCCAAAAACAAGAGAAGCTTAAAAGCGGAAATTCCAATTTTGATTTCTTACCCAAAAAAAGCCGATGCTATCTGGGCTTGCTCGAGAATCCAGTCAAGTTATTGCCAGCAATTTCCTCTGCCCGACGAGGGAGAAGCAAGAAAGTAAGCTCAACAACAAGAGAAAGGGTGTATTTGTAGTATTCATAGTCGAGCACTGCCATTTTATTTTGAAAAAAATAAATCCTGATTATAGACTTATAGTCAATTAAAACGGGTAGAATAAAGAGATTTGACCGAAAGAAATTTGGCTTGATCAATCCAGATTCCAGAAGAAAGAAAATTATTAATTTATAAAGGCAAAAATTGCAAAATTCGTCCCAAAACTTACACTTTTTCGTATTTTTAATTTTGTCCTAGAATTTAAATTTTTTTGTCATTTTAGTTTACTTTCGATCCAAAATTTAAAAAAAAACCTTAATTTTGATGAAGTTAAACCTGGAGTTGAATTAAGAGATATGGAGATGTACTGGGGGCATTTGACAGTTCCCTAGTCGAAGGACCTTATTAAATATTAATAGAAGAGTTGGAAGGCCTCCCACGCCATCAGGATATCACCATTTTTCAAAACTTTGTTCTGTTAAACAACCTGATAATATTCAGCTTCGAAGTAATTAGGGATTTTCCTAACGATGTATTGTTTTTTCCAGGATTTATGATCTCCATAATTCTTCATCAACCAGATAACCATTTCATCAGAAACAATTGCCGCCAATGCCAAAAAATTTATCGAAACTCTTGTAATTTAGGGGTTATGTGTAATTATAATCTTCTAGGTAGAGTGGAAGTATCGTTATATCAAGTGACCAAAAAAAAGAAAGTATGGTTATATCCAACTGTAATTATTTTCTGAAATTTTTGGGGCTACAAGTAAGTAACCTTCAAGATATTAAAGTCTATACAAGATAAAAGAGAAAGGAAGGCTAATTATACAAATCCAAACAGTGTACATATTGATTACAATTCCTCTGTTTTCTTGATACAACTTCAACAAAAAGTAGCAGTCACAGCCAAACACAAACACAAATGAAAATTTGTTAAAGTGAGATTTTCAAGATAATCTCCTTTTTTTTCCTTTTTAAAAACTCAGAATGAGTATGCATCCTCCGTTGTAAAACTTTTGAGTGAAACAAAGCTTGGAGTGTATGACGTGCCCTCGATACAGCCAGGAGACCTCAATACGAACATGTCAATATTTGAGAGAGCTCTGGACTTACTTGAGTAGTAAAACAGGTTGGAATCCTCCCACACCATCAAGATATCACCATCTTTGAAAACTTTGATAGGATGAACCACATCGTAACGTTCACCAGCGAAATCCGGGATTTTGCTGATGACGAATTCTTTCGTCCAAGATTTCTCCACCCTATATTCCTTCATCAACCAGAT
Organism: Lantana camara; assembly: GCA_037501455.1. Taxonomy (NCBI): domain Eukaryota; kingdom Viridiplantae; phylum Streptophyta; class Magnoliopsida; order Lamiales; family Verbenaceae; genus Lantana; species Lantana camara. The sequence continues at coordinate 16,900,856 of CM074855.1, read as the reverse complement.
AACAATTTCAGATTCAGATGTATTATCGCATAAACACAAGCAATCCCCCAAATCTACCAAATCTGTGAGAAATCTTTCGCTTCTCTGAAGTTCAGGAGGAGGAGAAAAGGTGCTAAAAATTTCTATTTGAAGATCAAAACAAGAAATCCACCAACAACCCTTTAGATCTCTCACGAGCCAGTGAAGATTTCCATTAAGAAATGCTCCAATGGAAAGACAACTGTATTCCAACATGGCACCTGATTCAATGCTCCTCCATGATCCTGTTCCAAGAGTGTAAACCTGACAGGTAGACTTCGGAATACTCCACAAACGACCGTCAGGGTCCCAGCCCCTCCGGACACAATCATGTAAAATTCTAACCACCTTATGGTGGCCACTCATTTTGCTAACTCCAAACCCATAAGTGACAACTGAGGGATAATGATAAAAAATCCCTTCCGTACTTGGAAGCTCGATATAATCCCGAGTGATGGGATTGCATATGTAAAGAGCATTAGGTTGAATGTTCATTTCACGCAACAAAAGGAAACCATTGGCTGATCCATGTATCCCTACAACAGCATAAGGGTGACTAATTAATGCCCTTCTGTTAAATTTGGTGACCGGATTGTAGTGAAGCTCGTGGCTTTCGAGATCATCACATGAATCTTCATATTCAAAAATCTTAAATAATTGTGAGTCCCTTTCTGATGAATAGACAAATAGGCCAGGTTTCGACTTAAAAAACTTGGAAAACTCATGAGAGGAGAGAAGTTCGAGCCATGACTTGCAAACATATTTGCAAGATATGAGGGATCTAACAGGAAGTCTGGACAGAATATTGATGATGATTTCAGATGGTAGATCCATCAACAGCACTTCTTGTCGTTTCATTTCGATGATGATAGCTTATAAAAAATAATCTGAAACAATTTACAGTATGAAAAACCCCCAATTGAAATTAGCTTCAAAACCCATACTATCTCGGCACAAAGCTACACACTTAAGCACAATAAATAAACAAAGAGAAGCTAAAAGCGTTAAGTTACATCGAAGCTCCGGTCCGAAGAGGGAGAAACAAGATAGCATCTCAACAAAAAGAAAGGGTGTTTTGTAATATTCATTGTTTTTTTTTTTTTTTTTTTGTAGTATTCATTGTTGACACCGTCAATTAAAGCGGGTGGATTCTACGATAAAAAGATTTAATGAAAATTATTAATTTTGTAAATGTTATATAAAAGAATAGATAATTTATGAAATTGATTGAGAAAAAATTAAAAAGAACATCGACTTGGATTATGAGTGTCTGAAAATTCTAAGAAAACATTGTCATGTACTTTCGGGGTTTTATCTTTGTTTTCTTTTTCTAACATAAAAATCATCAGCTCTTTTCTCTAAGTTCTAACCATTTTTTTTTTTTTGTTGTTTCAAAAACTCACAAATTCAAACCTGATAACATTCATGGATTACACTCTGAAACGATGAAAATGCTCAAAATGAAAATGATCTTGCATTCTGAGCCGCAGGGCATTGAGTGAGAGAAAGCTTGGAGTATAAATCATGGCCTGTATACCACCACCCCCGAAACGGTGTTGAAACATTTGAATTAATGAAATCTTTCCTGTCTTGCTGGAGTAAAAGAAGAGCTGGAAATCCTCCCAGGCCATCAGCATATCACCATTCTTGAAAACTTTGATTGGATAAGCAACCTGATAATATTCAGCTTCGAAATAATTCGGGATTTTCCTGACAACGTATTCTTTTTTCCAGGACTTATGATCATCTTCATATTCCTTCATCAACCAGATAACAATTTCAAGAGGAGATGTGTTATCACACAAACACAGGCAATCCTCCAAAGTGGCCACGCTCCCGATGAATCTACCCTTCCCTGGAAGATTCGGTGGTGGAGAGTAAGTGGCGAAAAGTTCGGTTTCGAGATCTAAGCAAGAAATCTGGAGATGGCCCGTTGATTCCGCTGCCAACCAGTGAAGGTTTCTGTTGAGAAATGCCCCGTCGGAACGATGATCGTACTCCAATGACGGACCTGGTGCGATGCTCCTCCACGATCCCGTTCCGAGAGTGTAAACCTGACATGCAAATTTCGAAGTGCTGACACCGTAGATGCATTCGTGTGAAATCCTCGTCGCCTTATGTTTGCCACTCGTTCTGCTGACCCCGAAGCCATAAGTGACAATACAATTCGAAAACTCATTCTTTGGAGATGGAAGCTGGATATAATCCCGGGTGATGGGATTGCATATGTATAGAGCATTAGGCAGAGTGTTTCTCTCGAGCAAGAAAAGCAAGCCGTTGACCGAACCCATTATCCTTACAATAACATTAGAGAGATCACTGATTGCACTTCGGTCGAATTTGGTGACAAGATTGTAGTGAAGCTCATGGCTTTCGAGATCTTCAAGTGAATCTTCAAATCCGAATATGTGGAATAGCTCGGATTTGGTGTCGGGGAGATAGAGAGCTAGGCCGGGTTTCGACTTAGAGAGATGGAACTTGATAAACTCAGGGGAGTCGAGAAGAATGTACCAAAACTTGCACACACATTTGCAGGTTATGATGGATCTGAGAGGGAGCCTGGATAGGATGTTGATGATGATTTCTGATGGTAGATCTTTCATGAACTTTTCTTGGTTCATTTTGGGAGGAAAAAGAAGAAAAGAATGGCTTATTTTGTGGGAGATTTATGCTAGTTTGTAGAGAAGAATGGTGAATGAGACTTGTTTATGGTATATTTTTATGTTCCGAAAGTGGAATCAATCTTCTTCTTGATTGGAGCGACGTGGTCATGAATATCCAGTGGAAGTTTCTTCCTATTTTCTCAGTTCTTTTGGTCAACTGATACGTTACAGATATATATTTTTTTACTAAATGATGACGTAAAAAAGTTCTCCTACTACGATTTAAGGATAATAATGCTAGCATATCCTCAGGTTTTGCCTAATTATAAAAAATTTACTTATGATTTGAGAAATTACAAAAACCTCCCCTAATATACACTGAGATTCGGTATGATGCATGCTACTATAGTCACGAATTTAAAGTCAAATATTGATTAGTGAAATTGTCAAGAACAAAATCTGACGTTCATAAGAGAATGGAGACAAAGTCATCGAAACTTATCAATTTATATATAATATAGATTCTTTGATGGAAAAAGTTTGTGCAATTAGATCAAATGTCAGGGTATGTTAGTGTAATTATTCCAAAAGATTTCACGGGTCTCTTTAGAATGTAATTTCTCTACTGTTAAGGTTCTTTTTTGGTAATTGGGTTAAACCCCACGAGAGTTTACGTAATCATTCCTATTAGATATAAATAATAAACAAATAAACCATGAATCTTGCAAGCCAGTTTCTTACATTCTAAAGCTTTCAGTTCAGTTTTCACCATGTACTCTTCTTCCTACTATCATGTGCTGTCTAAGTTGTTATGGCTGGTTTGAGGTCAAGTTTCAAGACAAAAGACAAAGAAGCACTAATATATACATTGCAATTCCTGACTAACACAAACACAGCTGAAAATTTGTTGAAATGAGAGAGATTTTCAAGACAGTTTCTTTTTTTCCTCTTAAAAAATTTAGAATGAGTTTGCATCCTCCATTGTGAAGCTTTTGAGTGAAACAAAGCTTGGAGTGTACGATGTGCCCTGGATAAAATCAGGAGAGTGCGATACGAACATGTCAATACTGGAGAGAGCTCTGGACTTACTTGAATAGTAAAACAGGTCGAGATTCTACAACGCCATCAAGATGTCACCATCTTTGAAAACTTTGATGGGATAAAGAGCTTCATCATATTCGTAAGTGAAATCTGGGATTTTGCTGATGACGAATTCTTTCGTCCAAGATTTCTCCACCCCATATTCCTTCATCAACCAGATAACAATTTCAGATTCAGAGGTATTATCGCACAAACACAAGCAATCCCCCAAACCTACCAACCCACCGCGGAATCTTCCACTTCTCTGAAATTCAGGAGGAGAAAAAGTGCTAAAAACTTCTGTTTGAAGATCAAAACAAGAAATGCAATAACGACCGTTAAGATCTCTCACGAGCCAGTGAAGATTTCCTTTAAGAAATGCTCCAATGGAACGACAACTGTAGTCCAACAGTGCCCCTGGTGCAATGCTCCTCCATGATCCTGTTCCAAGAGTGTAAACCTGACAGATAGACTTCGGAATGCTCAACAGACGACCTTGGGGGTCCCGGACACAATCATGGAAAATTCTAACGACCTTATGTTGGCCACTCATTTTGCCAACTCCAAATCCATAGGCAACAACTGAGGGATAATGATAAACACTCCCTTCTGGACTTGGAAGCTCGATATAGTCCCGAGTGATCGGATTGCATATGTAAAGAGCATTAGGCTGATGGATTACTTCGTGCAAGAAAAGGAAACCATTGGCTGACCCCCATATCCCTACAGCACTATAAGGGAGACAAATGCATGCCCTCCTCCAGTCAAATTTGGAGACAGGATTGTAGTGAAGCTCGTGGCTCTCGAGATTATCAGACGAATCTTCATATTCAAAAATCTTGAATAACTCCGAGCCCCTTTCGTGTGAATAGACAACTAGGCCAGGTTTTGAATTAAAAAGATGGGTCTTGGAAAACTCAGTAGAGGAGAGAAGCTCGAGCCATGACTTGCAAACACATTTGCAAGATATGATGGACCTAACTGGAAGTCTCGACAGAATATTGATGATGATTTCGGTGGTAGATCCATCAGCCGCACTTCTTCTTGATTCATTTTGATGATGATAGCTTATAAGTTGTAACAAATAAACTGAAACAAATTACAGTATGAAAACCCCAATCAAGCTTTAGCTTCAAAATCCATCTATTTGGCACAAAGCTACACACTTTTAGCACTATAAATATACAAATTCGCAGTGTAAGTGCATCGATAACGCTAAAATGGCTGGATAATCATCAAAATATAGACACACAGAAATCAAGAAACCAGTGACATACTAACACAGTTACCAAAATTTACAAACAATCAGAAAAGTGAAGCTAAAAGCGGAACTCCAATTTCCATTTCTTACCCAAGAAAAGCAGATGCTATCAGGGCTTGCTCAGACTCCCGTCAAATTATCGCCAGCAATTACTTCATCGAAGCTCTGGTCGGGAGAGAGGGACGCAAGATAGCAATTAGCATCTTAACAGTTAACAAAAAGAAAGGACGTTTTTGTAATATCGATTGTTTTGTATGGACATTTTTTTGAAACAAATAAAGCTTGGCGGTGGAATAAACAAATTAGCCATAAGAAATCTGACTTGATAAGTCCGGATGAACGAAAATTATTAAATTTTATGTAGAAAAATGATAATTTATTATTAATTATTGTTATTTCCTGAAGTTTTTAAGTTGTTTCACTTTCCCCCAAATGTTTCTAAGTTGTATGTTTCAAATCTTGAAATTATAATATCATTTCACGTCGGTTATCGAATCGCGATTCAAATCAAATATTTGACTGTATAAAACAAGTAGGTGACCAACCCGTTTGGGGTTTTCTATGAATAGTACCTAAAAGTTGAAAAAATTCCCTTTAATTACCCATTTTTAAAAAAGTTCCCAAATACATCATTTGGGCATTTAAGTACGTGATTTCGGGGTTCGGGTACGCGATTCTTGAATTTTTATACAACCTTCCAAAAAAACGGGGAGTAAAGAGGAACTTTGATTTTCATCTGGGGAGTTCAGAGGAACTTTTTTTAAAGTGGGGAGTAAAGAGGAATTTGAATTCCCATATGGGGATTTTTCTGGAATTTCCCGATACCGTTTTGTATTTTCAACTTTACATCACGATTTGGTTACGAAAAGGACTAGCAATTAATATTTTAACTAGTAAATGTCGCACACTCGTTGCGTGTACAAATAAAAATAATAATATTATTAAATATATTAAAATTAATTTTTATAATGATATAAATTCTATAATCAATTTTAATATAATTATTAAATTATGATAAATATAAAATATAAAATATAAGGAGAAAAAGATAACAATTATACATTAAAAAAAAAAAAAAGAATTGAAGTTGACGTGACACGTACCCGCTGTCGAGTTGGGCCAATCACCTTGCTCCACGTGTATGATCGAAGGTCATGTCCCGGTCGCGATTCGATCGGAGCTTACCACTCGACCATCACACTCGAAGACTCATTTACCCCACATAAGTTACCGCGTAGATCGTCGACCCACGGTCGGACCTCCAGGCCGCTACGGGCGACCCAGACCCCTCGACCGGCCAACGCACTGTTCCACTAGCAGGAAAGAGTGGCCGACCACGCATTTAATGCACGGTCTTAATGGGTCACCTGTCAGCTCCCCACGCCAACACGTCGAGCCGGTAACTTCTCTCTCCTCACAGTATAAATAGTCCCTCCTCATTTATTGCACGGTAAGGTTTCCCACCTAACTCTTTTCACCACTCAATTACTTCGACCATCTTCATCGAACCTGACTTGAGCGTTGGAGTACCAACCCGGGTCTCACACCCACCTTCCCCGAGTTGGCCCCGGAGCTCACGTTTACCTCTATCTGTGCAGATTTCGAGCAGTCAAACGGTCGTTCCCCCTCAACAAATAGAGTGACCGCGTCGGATCTCTCGATCGGACATCTGGCAGAGATCTGGCTCGATCATTTGGCGCCGTCTGTGGGAACCGCAACAGTAAGCCATCAAACATGACTGCCCACAATATCACCAGCAATCGCTTATTCGACGAGAATGGTCGGGAAGTCATTCCTCATATTCCTTTGCAAGTTGCTGCACCTACAGTCATCGCACCACAGCTAGTCTACTCGACGCCCGAGTTAGATAAATACTTAAAAGCTTTTCGAGATGAAGCTGTAACTGCAGATGCAGAAGGGAGAGAACCACGGATGCCGGAGTGCCCCCAAACTCGACCGGTGGAGGTCATTCAGCCTGTAATGAATCATCCTGGGTAAGTACAACCGTTGCATTATCAACCACCTGTCGGATATTGGGCTGGAATTGGACAAACTATACACCCTCAACCTCAGCATCAGCAGCCACAACCTGCACAGGGAAGTGCCATAAGGCCAGTTCAAGATCGCTTGTCCTTCCGACCGAACGATGAAGTCGACTCTAGGACCCCCACTGACACCAGGATACGTCGAAATGACGACCATCGAGGACAAAGTGTATCCTGACAAAGATCTCGACCCTCTCATTCTCGAGGAAAGAATAACGACCGAAGGGAACGAGGCTCCTTCCAGCGTGATAAATCCCCTCACAGTTCGAGTGGGATCTTTAGCCGACTCGGCCCCATGGTCGAGTTAACCAGATCAGGAGATCAAATAGGGGGCACATCGTGAGGTTAAATGACCTTCGGAATCAAATACCTCCCCATCCCAGTCGACATGATAGTCATTATCGAAGTAAGAGTCAGGGGTCGCATAGCCATTCTCCCAACCGATCCCGCTCTACTCGGCGTCAACGATCTAGATCACCCCGGCGTACACCGTCGATCCCCCGACCAGCCCGACAGTGGAGATACCGCAGCGAAAGAGAAGCTCAGTCTCCGTTTTGTGACGCGATCATTGAATCCACCACCGATGAAAAGATCCCCACTGGGCTACCTACGTATAACGGGTCGACTGATCATGAAAAACATGTGTCGCGCCTCGAGATGCAACTCAGTATGTTCGGTCATTCGCCTGACATTTGGGTTAAGATCTTTGGCACAACTCTCGATGGGCCAACGCTGGAATGGTTCTCAAGACTTCCTCCTCGATCCATACCTACGTACAAGATTTTGGTTGATCGATTCAAGGCTCAATTCTCTGCCATGAAGGGAGATAAACTACCTCCGACCTACTTGTACACCATCAAACAAAGTCCTAATGAATCTCTCCGAGACTTCTTCACTCGCTTTTCTCAAGCAGTGGTCAAGACAGAAGTGTTAGGAATAGTGCCCTAGAAAGCCGATTATATATCCGCTTTGTGCTTTTCCTTATTGTAATCACATACAATCTTTGAATGAAATAACGAATTGAGGCAACACTTCTTTATATGCTCTTGTTTGGTATGCGTTTACTTTAACTGTGCATGTATGAGAACTCCCCTAATCCTGATGAGTTTAGGACTCTACCATTTAGGTGAAATGGTTCATGAAACGAGCCCTATATCACATAAGTCATGATTAGTAAAATACTCCAAGCCGATGAGTCCTATAGACACTGGGAGTGTCAACCTGACTCCTCTAAGGCTTGCTTGTGGGATCACGCCCTTAAGAAGGACCACCTTGTTTCATGGAGGTGCAAAGTGTATAGTTGATACGTGCGTGATACATGAGGGTGCTTACTTTAATAAGTAAGTTCACTGAGGTGCCCCGTGTGAGAACATTCCTAAATGGGAAAGGAAGTTTCTATTTCAGGAAATAGAAACTTCCAGATTAGGAAATATCTCACGAGTCATTGATGTGATTAATTGATCCTTAGACTTGAGGTTCCTTGTCACTTTATGAGTTAACTCTGTAGTCTTAGGTATAAGCTTTAAAGGGTGTCGCCTTAGACAACTGATTCAAGGCTTATGCTGGGGCTGCACAAGTGATTCATGAAAGTGAATGAGAATCAAGAAAGGACCTACACTTGCATTTGCAAGGTGATCTCTTATTGTGTAAGTCATTCATATGCCATATGGAGTCCTTGGCCAAGGCAGTAGATCAAGACATCAAGAAAAGGGTTTCTTGGATTGAGATCAAATGGATATGAAATGCACTTAGCTTTAAGACCGGATTATTAGGGTTCTGATTATTCCCTTACCCTAGATCTTGGTTGAGAGATAGTAAGTAGGAGGATTGTATCTAACATGAATCAATGACTTAAAGGTTCTGTCGAATCCGAACATTCCAATTCATCTAGGGGTTAAACACATGTTGCTAGACTATGGTCGTTTAATCTGTGGACTGATTAATTAATTAGTGAATTAATTAATTAGGGTCACTGCTAATTGAATTGAGAACCTAGAGGATCACACACAACAACTTGGTTACATGAGTTGAGGCTTGAAAATGATTAAACGAGTTAATCGGGCCTAGAGGGTTCCACACATGTGAATTCACACGTGTGAGTCACGTGACTGGACACGTGTCATTATGACACGTGTGCCACACGTGACTATTTATTTGGTAATTAAATAATTAATGTGTTAATTATTTAATAGACTTTGGTTTAATTTTGAATTAAAAAGAAAGTCTAATTTTGGAGAAAATAATCTAGTTAATTAATTCTGAATTAATTAATTAGATAAAATAAGTTATTTATTTTAAATAAATAAAGTACAAAATTATTCAAAAATAGTTTGGATATTTTTAGCTCTCTTGAAAGTTGATTTGAATTAGAATTCAAAGTCAAAGTTGGAAAATACTTGATGATCAAGTAATAGGATAGAGAGGGACAAAATCCTTGCCCAACAAGGAATGGGTTCGGCCGCCCCTCCCCTTTCCTATATATAGGGGAGCTCATGCTCCCCTTAGAGAGTAATTGAGAATTCTTTTGGTTCATGTGTTGAACACCTTCCTTTCTCCAAGATCAAATAAACCCTAGGTTAAGCCTAAACACTAACTAGAGAACTAGCATCCTTACTAGTTAGATTGTGATCAAGTTGGTGGACTATCTCTAGAGAGCTTCAAGTTAGAAGTTTGAAGATTCGAGCTTTACCAAGGAAGGGGGATCAAGCCGCGAGAAGTGCGTTCTTGGGTGGCTTGAAACGCTTCAAGAAAGAATAAAAGAAAAGTAAGTTTTCTATCTCTACGAATTTGGTTACACGATTGCGAGTTCAAGATCCTTTTGTTGGGAAAATTTTTAAATTTCGCTGCTTTCTGATTCGTGTTTTCCAAGAAGTGGTATCAGAGCCACCTCGTTAATCGTGTTTTTGATTCGTCTCAATTATACTGAATTTGGTAAAAATTCTTAAGCTTGATGCGATTGAGTATTTATAATTATTTTAGAAAGCCTGAATTACGAAACTGTATTTTTTTTCCTGAAAGTTTCTGAAAATTGATTTTTGCAAAATTTAATTTTTGAAAACTATTTTAGATTTGAAACTGTATAAACTGTTTTGGATTTCTTGGATTGGTTTTGCTTTTGAACGAAAACACGAAACAAAACCCGGATTACGACGAACACGCGAAACCCCGCGCGCGAAGGCGTCGCGCGCCAGCCGCCCGCCTGCCCAGGCGCGCGCATGGGTGACGCCGCCCAGCACCCTCCCGCAACCGCGCGGGAGGCCCTTCCAGGCGTGCCTAGGCGCGGCCGCCCAGGGCGGCTGAGACTGGCCGCCCATCCCCGCCCGCCACTCAGCCGAGAAGGCTGCGCGCATCGGCACGCAAAGTGCGCACTCGCGCGGCCCTGGCCGCGCGCTGTGCGCGCCTGCCGTGCGCGCGCGCTCGCGATGTGCGCGGCTCTTTCGTGTGCGGGCCCCGTTTTCGTGATCCGGCCTTTTCGTGTTTCGTGCAATCCAGTCCCAATTTTTTTATTTTAATTTTAAATTTTTTTTTTTGAATATTTATTTTAATTTTTCGAATAAAACTTAAAATTGGGATTTTTGAGAAATTGAAACGGTTTATATTTTGGGAAAATACAATCTTTGATAAAATTATTAATTTTCAGAAATTAATTGGAATTTTATTTGTTTTGGTAATTTGGGATTTATTGAAAACTTTTATAAATAAGACTCGCATCAAGTCATGTTTTAAGTCATTAGGACTTGAAACGGGAATTTTAATTTATTGGCTAAATTTAAATTCTCGCAAAAGCATGTTAGGTGATCATGGGTTTAGACTTATGTATGGTTTTAATTTATGCACATGGATGGTTTAAATTGGGGTTGGAGCCCTATAGTTGCGTTTTTCAATTGAGGTTGGAGCCTCACTTATGTGCGTACTGTTATGTGATTTATTATGTGGCTTTCCATATTACTGTTTTTGAGGCCGGGGTATACCCCATGTAATTGTCTAAGGCTAATATGAAGATTGAGTCTTATTACTTTATGTCTTTTTCTTTTATTGTAATTTGAGAGTAGAGATAGGTGGTGAGGTTTTATTTTCATTTTGGAGACAATACACCCAAGGAGTAAGATGGACCACATTCAAGTAACAAGGAGGCCATAAGTGAAGACCCCTCAAAATGTTAGGGAGGGGAATCTCAATTGTTAAATGTAATAGAGATAGGGCTCGTATTTTGTTACCGCTTTCCCTTATGTGATTTAAACTGTTTATGTGGCATGTATGTTAGAACTTGTGATTGTGGAGTGGCTCCCACATATCACGCATAAGATAGGTAGAACCCATGATCATTACATGTTAGGATCATTCTAAAACATGTTATCTGTTTATGTGCTTGTTTGAAATGCATTTAAGTGTACTTGCATTAATCAAGACTAATAAAATTGGATAACATATATGTTGGTGAGGTCGAACCGGACAACTCTCCGGTTGATTCGAAAATCCCCATTAAATATTAAGGTAATTTCGAACAAATAGGTATTTAATTCGGATGCAAATTTTGAATTAAATTCCTAGCATTCCATCAATAGGTTTTAAGTTTAGTAAGTAAAACTAGTTATTGTCCGCGAGTCGTGGGATAGCTAGTGGAGCTTATTAGTTCTTAGTTACCTAATTGATCATTTTAAATGATCAATATTTTATGGTCAATTTTAGCAAGGGCGATGTCCGCGAGTCGTGGGTCATTCGAACTAAGTTTTGGTCATGATCTTATGATTGATGGGTCTAGCTTAACGCCTAAGTAAATATGGATGTCGCACGAGTCGTGGGTCCATATTGAAAGATAGGTGATGCAAAAACAATTACTAAGAGTTCTAAAGGTTTTAGAATTGGTAAGTTGTACCTACCTAGGGTTCTTACTTAGAATGTCCACGAGTCGTGGGTTCGAGGTAAAATGCCTAGGATCTTAGTACCCATTGGGAAACGTGTTCCTCTTAGATCTTTGGGAATTATAGATCTTTGAAAAACAGTGGGAGCTACATTAGATTAAAGACCTTATCTTTTGTATATCGTTATAATTCAGCATGCTCACTAGTTCTCTGTTTTACCATTTAGGTCGTAGATTCTGTGATTCTCTACGTGTTTTGAAATGGCAACCAAAAACCCTCTTGTATCGATCCTCGAGTCAAACAAGTTGACTGGTCCCAACTATTCTGATTGGCTGAGGAATCTAAAAATCATTTTAGATTCTGAGAAAAGAACTTATGTTCTCTTCGAAGGGGAGGCTCCCACTCGGGCCGAGCGGGACGCGATACAGAAGTGGAAGGATGATAATCTCCAAGACCGTTGCCTTATGTTGGCTAACATGTCTCCGGACTTGCAAAGGCAACATGAGGCCATGGAATTCGCTTGGGAGATTTACGACCACTTAGAGCAACTTTACCGCCCTCATGAACGTGTTACAAGGTATAACACTTCAAAGGAATTGGTCCACTTAAGAATGAGGGAAGGTTCAAGTGTCCATGAATTTGGACTCAAGTTTCTCGCCCTTACTGAGAAACTTGCTTCCATGGACATGCCACTGAAAGATGAGCTTTCAGTGGATTTGTTGCTAGCTTCGCTCCCACCATCATTCAACCCATTTGTCCTTAACTTCAACATGAATCATGCTGGTGCTACTGCAGCTGAGCTGATTAGTCAGCTTGTGACTGCTGAAAGCACGATCAAGAAGGACAATAAGGTTTTGATGGTGAATGCTTCATCTTCCTCTTCTGGGCCTTCTAAAGGTAAGGGCAAGAAAGCCCAAAAGAAGGAGAAGAAACCCCTTAGGCCCACTGGTGGCGTTTCGAAGGGGAAGGCCCAAAAGAAGAAGCGTGATCAGAAAAAGGATGTTTGCTTCCATTGTGGCAAAGCGGGACATTGGAGGAGAAACTGCCCAGAGTACAAGGCTACTCTAAAGAAAGGTATATTTCTCGTTGAAGTAAATCTTTCTATTAATTCTAGTTCTTGGGTACTTGATACCGGTTGTGGAACTCATATCTGTAATGATGTACAGATGCTAAGTGAAGTCCAACAACTCAAAGAAGGAGAATGTGTCTTGAAGATCGGCGATGGCTCAAACGTTGAAGCTCGAGCTTTAGGCACAATTAGATTAGATTTAGGTAGTTTTGAGTTAGTCTTGAATAAAGTCCTTTATGTACCGAGCATTATTCGTAATATAATTTCAGTTCCAATATTAGATTGTGAAGGTTATGAAACTTATATTAAGAATGGTAAATACTTTATCAAACGGAACAACTCTTCCGTTCACATCGGTACTCTAAGTAATGGACTTTATCTAACTCAGAATATCAATATTATGAATATACAACGAGAAACGAAGCGTAAGAGAGATGACAAAGTTTCAGCTCCCTTATGGCACGCTAGATTAGGACACATTTCCAAGAACATAATTAGCAAGATAAACACTTTAGGGTCATTCTCTGAAAATGATCTTAAGGAGTTAACTTCTTGCAAATCCTGTCTCAAAGGAAAAATGTCCAAAGTTCCTTTTAAAGGAACTGTGGAACGTGCCACTAAGGTTTTGGATTTGATCCATACTGATGTTTGTGGACCGCTTAGTGTAAGCACTAGAAACAATCATCAGTATTTCATAACCTTTACTGATGACTTTAGTCGGTATGGTTATGTATACTTAATGAAGTATAAATCTGAAGCTTTTGAGAAATTCTTAGAATTTCAAAAGGAGGTTGAGAACCAAACTGGTCACAAGATCAAAGCACTTCGATCTGATCGAGGAGACGAATATCTTAGTGAAGAATTCCTTAATCATCTCAAAGATAATGAGATTATCTCTCAGTAAACAATCATCAGTATTTCATAACCTTTACTGATGACTTTAGTCGGTATGGTTATGTATACTTAATGAAGTATAAATCTGAAGCTTTTGAGAAATTCTTAGAATTTCAAAAGGAGGTTGAGAACCAAACTGGTCACAAGATCAAAGCACTTCGATCTGATCGAGGAGGCGAATATCTTAGTGAAGAATTCCTTAATCATCTCAAAGATAATGAGATTATCTCTCAGTGGACTCCTCGGAAACTCCTCAGCTTAATGGAGTTTCTGAGATAAGGAATCGAACCTTACTTGATATGGTTCGTTCCATGATGAGTTTCACTGACTTACCACCTTCTTTCTGGGGTTATGCCCTAGAAAGTGCAGCAAAGATTTTGAATCTAGTTCCCTCTAAGTCAGTCCCTAAAACGCCCTATGAAATGTGGCATGGTAAAATCCCTAGTTATTCTTACTTAAGAATTTGGGGTTGTCCTGCTTACGTGAAGAGGACAGTGGGAGATAAGTTAGAATCTCGTTCTAACTTATGCTACTTTGTAGGTTATCCTAAGGAATCCATAGGATACTACTTCTATGATCAATCTGAGCAAAAGGTGTTTGTTTCCAGAAATGCCACTTTTCTTGAGGAACCGTTCCTTAAAGAAAAGAAAGGCAAGATCATAGAATTAGAAGAAGTACAAAGTGACCCCACGCCACCCACTGAAGAAACGTCCCCTACTGATCAACCACAACCAATCACGAATTTCGATACACACGAAAATCCTCCTCTGAGGCGTTCTGAACGCACTCCTAGAAAGCCGGAGAGATGGTATGGATTCTTCCATGAAATCTCTCAAAAGGATAATGATCCTTTAACTTATGAGGAGGCACTTTCAGATTCTGACTCTGAACAGTGGATAGAAGCCATGAAATCCGAAATGGATTCCATGAACTCCAACCAAGTTTGGACCTTGGTAGATTTGCCTGATGGGGTCAAACCCATAGGTTGAAAATGGTTCTTTAAGAGAAAGCTTGGAGTTGCTGGAAGCATTGCAGCCTACAAAGCAAGACTGGTTGCAAAAGGATTCACTCAAAGACCCGGCGTGGACTTTGATGAAACTTTTTCGCCAGTTGCAATGCAAAAGTCTATTCGGATCATGTTTGCCATTGCTGCATATTATGACTATGAGATATGGCAAATGGATGTGAAAACTGCCTTTTTCAATGGTGACATTGACAAAGACATTTATATGGAGCAACCCATAGGTTTCACATTCAGTGGGAGTGAGCAAAAGGTTTGCAGACTCCAAAGATCAATCTATGGATTGAAACAGACTTCTAGGAATTGGAACATTCGATTTGATGAATCAGTCAAAGCGTTTGGCTTCATTCAAATTTCGAATGAGTCCTGTGTGTATAGAAAGGAATTGGAGACCTCAGTGCAATTCTTAATACTTTATGTTGATGACATCCTTCTTATTGGGAATTCGAAGGATGACATGAAAGTAACTAAGTTATGGTTATCGAACCAATTCGAGATGAAAGATCTTGGTGATGCGTCCTATATCCTTGGAATTAAAATCTATAGAGATAGATCTAGAAGGTTAATAGGACTATCACAGTCGATGTACATTAACAAAGTATTGAAGAGATTCAATATGGAGTCCGCAAAGGTTAAGAACCTTCCTATGAGTGTAGGAACATGTCTTTCAAAGAAGATGTGTCCTAAGACTAACCTTGAGAAGGAAAGAATGACTCATACACCTTATGCATCAGCAATAGGTAGCATAATGTATGCAATTTTATGTACTCGACCGGATGTGGCTTATGCACTTAGTGTAACAAGTCGTTTCCAATCTGACCCTGGAGATGGTCACTGGGCTGCCGTGAAGAATATTCTTAAGTACTTGAAAAGTACTAAAGATTTATTCTTAGTTTACGGAGGTCAGAAAGATCTTACTGTCGAAGGATACTGCGATGCAAGCTTTGCATCTGACTTAGATGATTTTAAGTCAATGTCAGGATACATTTTCTGCCTAAACGGCGGCGCAGTGAGTTGGAAGAGTTCCAAGCAAACAACCACTGCAGATTCGACCACTGAGGCCGAATACTTAGCTGCAAATGATGCAACTAAGGAAGGTGTTTGGATTAGAAACTTCATTCAAGAGTTGAATGTTGTTCCTAGCATGAAAGACCCCATTACTGTGTTTTGTGACAACACTGGGGCGGTTGCTCAAGCAAGAGAACCAAGATCTCACCAACGGACCAAGCACATTATGAGGAAGTATCACCTAATCCGTGATATTATCAAACGAGGAGATGTGCAAATTGAGAGGGTCACATCAGCAGAGAACATGGCAGATCCACTTACTAAACCCCTTAGTTGTGAAGCTTTCCAAGGTCATCTTCAAAAGATGGGACTTAGAATAGCTTTAGCATGGCTTTGACGGGCAAGTGGGAGATTGTTAGGAATAGTGCCCTAGAAAGCCGATTATATATCCGCTTTGTGTTTTTCCTTATTGTAATCACATACAATCTTTGAATGAAATAACGAATTGAGGCAACACTTCTTTATATGCTCTTGTTTGGTATGCGTTTACTTTAGTTGTGCATGTATGAGAACTCCTCTAATCCTGATGACTTTAGGACTCTACCATTTAGGTGAAATGGTTCATGAAACGAGCCCTATATCACATAAGTCATGATTAGTAAAATACTCCAAGCCGATGAGTCCTACAGACAGTGGGAGTGTCAACCTGACTCCTCTAAGGCTTGCTTGTGGGATCACGCCCTTAAGACGGACCACCTTGTTTCATGGAGGTGCAAAGTGTATAGTTGATACGAGCGTGATACATGAGGGTGCTTACTTTAATAAGTAAGTTCACTGAGGTGCCCCGTGTGAGAACATTCCTAAATGGGAAAGGAAGTTTTTGTTTCAGGAAATAGAAACATCCAGATTAGGAAATATCTCATGAGTCATTGATGTGATTAATTGATCCTTAGACTTGAGGTTCCTTGTCACTTTATGAGTTAACTCTGTAGTCTTAGGTATAAGCTTTAAAGGGTGTCGCCTTAGACAACTGATTCAAGGCTTATGCTGGGGCTACACAAGTGATTCATGAAAGTGAATGAGAATCAAGAAAGGACCTACAATTGCATTTGCAAGGTGATCTCTTATTGTGTAAGTCATTCATATGCCATATGGAGTCCTTGGCCAAGGCAGTAGATCAAGACATCAAGAAAAGGGTTTCTTGGATTGAGATAAAATGGATATGAAATGCACTTAGCTTTAAGACCGGATTATTAGGGTTCTGATTATTCCCTTACCCTAGATCTTGGTTGAGAGATAGTAAGTAGGAGGATTGTATCTCACATGAATCCATGACTTAAAGGTTATGTCGAATCTGAACATTCCAATTCAGCTAGGGGTTAAACACCTGTTGCTAGACTATGGTCGTTTAATCTGTGGACTGATTAATTAATTAGTGAATTAATTAATTAGGGTCACTGCTAATTGAATTGAGAACCTAGAGGGTCACACACAACAACTTGGTTACATGAGTTGAGGCTTGAAAATGATTAAACGAGTTAATCGGGCCTAGAGGGTTCCACACGTGTGAATTCACACGTGTGAGTCACGTGACTAGACACGTGTCATTATGACACGTGTGCCACACGTGACTATTTATTTGGTAATTAAATAATTAATGTGTTAATTATTTAATAGACTTTGGTTTAATTTTGAATTAAAAAGAAAGTCTAATTTTGGAGAAAATAATCTAGTTAATTAATTATGAATTAATTAATTAGATAAAATAAGTTATTTATTTTAAATAAATAAAGTATAAAATTATTCAAAAATAGTTTGGATATTTTTAGCTCTCTTGAAAGTTGATTTGAATTAGAATTCAAAGTCAAAGTTGGAAAATACTTGATGATCAAGTAATAGGAGAGAGAGGGATAAAATCCTTGCCCAACAAGGATTGGGTTCGGCCGCCCCTCCCCTTTCCTATATATAGGGGAGCTCATGCTCCCCTTAGAGAGTAATTGAGAATTCTTTTGGTTCATGTGTTGAACACCTTCCTTTCTCCAAGATCAAATAAACCCTAGGTTAAGCCTAAACACTAACTAGAGAACTAGCATCCTTACTAGTTAGATTGTGATCAAGTTGGTGGACTATCTCTAGAGAGCTTCAAGTTAGAAGTTTGAAGATTCGAGCTTTACTAAGGAAGGGGGATCAAGCCGCGAGAAGAGCGTTCTTGGGTGGCTTGAAACGCTTCAAGAAAGAATAAAAGAAAAGTAAGTTTTCTATCTCTACGAATTTGGTTACACGATTGCCAGTTCAAGATCCTTTTGTTGGGAAAATTTTTAAATTCCGCTGCTTTTCTGATTCGTGTTTTCCAACAAGAAGAACCGAGCATCGATCTCTTGAGACCCATTGTTCACAAGGCTTTGGTTAGCGTTGAGGCCGCTTGATACATCTTCTTGCAGAAACCAAAGAATTTAGCAGATATCCAGGCTGCCCCTGCGATTGGATGCAACTTGAGGAATTGGAAAATTCCCAAAGGAGCCCGACTCATGGTCGAAAAACAGAGACTAACCGTCCCATTAGGTAAGATATCCGTCCCAAGAACGAAGTACCGACCGGATCTACCCCTCGGAAGCACTTCACTCAGTTAACCCGACCGATCGACGAAATCTACAACGTCATCGATCCCGCTCTTCTCAAAAAACCCAAACCAATGCGAGAGACTCCCAAGTCTCGAGAAAGCAGCAAATTCTACAACTTTCACCAGCAGAAGGGGCATAACACTTCCGAGTGCAATGCATTAAGAGATGAGATCGAACACTTAATCAAGGGAGGTCACCTTCTCGAGTTTGTAAAGAAAATGGACGACAATACTCGGAACCGAGACCACCATGATAGGTTGCCGCCCAAGCAACGACAAGCCAAGCCTCCAACAGAGCGCGACCCGCATAACCGACCATGTCTCGGCCAGATTAACATGATTTCGGGGGGACCTTCTGGAGGAGATTCAAAGTCCGCTCGGAAAAAGACGCGACGTTCAGCGGCTCAAGGCTTCTATGGACCTCGAGAAGTCATGCACGTTCGACCAGAAGACGCTTGGATTAATGAAGAGGTAGCGTTTAGCGAAAACGATGTAATCGATGTACCGGCACGGTCGAGCGAAACACCTAGCTGTCCTATGGTCGTCACGCTCGACGTCGCCAACTTCGCTGTATCTCGCACTTTGATAGATAATGGAAGCTCTAGCAACATTATCCTTTACTCGACTCTTATTCGCATGAATTTACATGATAAATTGCTTCTAGATCCTATTCGAACACCTCTTACAGGATTCGGAGGAGCAGAGGTCTACACCAAAGGACGGGTACGTTTGATCACATCCATGGGTACCCTGCCCAGACGGGCTACACGCGAGATCGAATATCTTGTTGTCGAAATGCCCTCCGCATACAACATCATTTTCGGTCGATCGGGTCTCATCGATTTTCGAGCAGTCATATCCACTTACCACCAAATGGTAAAATTGCCCACCCCCTCCGGGATTGGGGAATTAAGGTGCGATATATCGACCACTTGGAGTTGTTATTCCATCTCATTGGAAAAGCCCAAACCATCCACAGGGAAACATGTGCCTCTGATTATTGATGACCCCATCATCGAAGATGAGTTCGTAGACCCAGAAGCAATCGATCCAGAAAACTCTAAGAAAATGAGTTCCTCTCATGCTGCAAAAAGAAAGAAACAAGAGGATAAAAAGCTTGAGCCCATAGAAGAGCTTGAAGAAATCCAATTAATTCCGGGACAAGCTGAGAAAATTACATGTATTGGGGCCGGTCGAAAGGGAAAGGGGCAATGCATGCTCATACAATTCCTTCGAGACAACCTCGATGTATTTGCTTGGAGCGCTTCCGACCTTGTAGGAGTTGACAGGAAAGTGATCGAACACCACCTGAATGTCGACCCATCCTACAAACCGATCAAACAAAAGTTACGTTCTCAAAGCGACTCCCGCAATGCCATCATCAAGGCCGAAGTTAACAAACTCCTCGATGCAAGATATATCACGCCGATCCAATACGTCGAGTGGCTATGCAATGTTGTCCTTGTACCCAAGCCAGGAGGAAAGTGGCGAATGTGCAATGATTTCACTGACCTAAATAAAGCATGTCCGATGGATCCTTATCCACTGCCCTAGATCGATCAACTGGTCGACTCCACGGCCGGGTGTGAACGATTGAGCATGATGGACGCTTTCCAAGGCTACTATCAAATTTTCATGGCCATCGAGGATCAACCCAAGACTGCCTTCATAGTTTTCAATGGCATTTACTGCTTCAAAGTTATGCCATTCGGACTCAAGAATGCAGGAGCAACATACCAACGGATGATGAACAAGGTTTTCGAGTCTGAGATCGGCAATACCATCGAAGTGTATGTCGATGACATGCTCGTTAAGAGTGAAAAGGCCATCGACCATTTAAAGAGAGCCTTCAACCTCCTCCGAAAATACAATCTGAAGCTAACCCCGCCAAGTGTACCTTCGGGGTCGATGGTGGGAAATTTCTTGGGTACATGGTCAGCCAGAGAGGGATCGAGGCCAACCCTGCCAAGATAAAAGCTATCCAACTTCTACCGATCCCCAACTCGATCCGCGACGTCCAGAGACTAGTTGGTCGCATCATATCACTCAATCGATTCATAGCCCGATCTTCGGAAAAGAACTTGCCATTTTTCAAGATCTTGCGAAACATCAAAAATTTTGAATGGACTCCGGAATGCGACCAAGCTCTCGAAGATCTGAAGAAATATCTGACCTCCCCACCTCTACTTGCAAAATCGGTCGATGGGGAAACATTGTATCTATATCTGGCCGTGTCGAAGGAGACAATCAGCTCAGTACTTGTCACAATTCGAGATCGAAAGCATCTCCCTGTGTACTATGTGAGCAAGATTCTCCATGGCCTAGAAGTACGCTACCTCGAGATCGAAAAGTTTGCTCTTGCGGTAGTCCACACTTCCCGCAAACTTCGATCATATTTCCAAGCACACCCCATCATAGTTCTCACCGACTAATCGCTGAAGACCGTCATGGACAAACCGGAGGTTTCTGGCCGTCTCACAAAATGGGCGATCGAACTGGGACAGTTCAAAATAACCTATCGACCCCGGGTGGCATATCAGGCACAGATCCTGGCCGATTTCTTGGTCGAAAAGGATCCTCACGCGACATCCAAGAGCGATCACACCGTCTGGACATTATCGGTCGATGGTTCTTTGACCGCTTCAGGGGAAGGGGCCGGTGTATCCCTCTCCAGCGCGAACGGACAACAGATCGAATACGCCATTGCTCTCGAATATCCTGCAACTAACAACGAGGCAGAATATGAAGCTCTTTTAGCAGGACTGAGAATCGCAAAAATGCAAAACATAAAAAAACTCAGAGTCTTAACCGACTCACAACTGGTCGCCGGTCAAGTCACTGGCGAGTACGAAGCTCGAGAGGAGTCCATGATCAAGTATCTTGCCTTAGTTAAGAAGGCTATATCGGGGTTCGAAGAATTCAAGATCTCCCAGGTTCCTCGAGAAGAGAATCTTCGAGCAGACGCTCTCTCTAAGTTTGCGAGTGGATCGATTGGCACATAAGATCGGACCATAACCTTCACGATATCCTCCGCCCGATCCATCGATCCAATAACTCCAGAGGTCAACCCCATCGACGCAGCCGAACCCTGCTGGTTCGATGATATAATCTCGTATCTACAGGATGGTACGTTATCAGAGGATTCGATCGAGGCAAAAAGACTCAAACAACGTGCGCTAAGTTACGCGTTAGACCAGGAGGGTCGTCTGTACAAGCGTTCACCCATCGGTCCAACCAAACGATGTCTTCGACCGTCACAAGGTCGAGAAGTCTTATCCGAAGTCCATGAAGGATCATGCGAAAACCATGCCGGGGGGCGATCCCTCGCCCAGAAAGTATCTCGATCGGGATTCTTTTGGCCTACACTGCGCAAGGATGCACTTGAATTTGTGAAGAAATGCGATCGCTGTCAGAGACATGCCAATTTGACCCATCAGCACCCCACAGACATGATTCCGATCGAGTCATGCTGGCCTTTCGAACAATGGGGAATCGACATAATTGGACCCTTTCCGATAGCAACTCGACAAAGGCAATTCATCATTGTAGCGATCGATTATTTTTCTAAGTGGGTCGAGGCCTTGGCAGTTGCAAAAATCACCTTCTATGCGTTACAAGACTTCCTTTGGAAGCACATCATCACTCGATTTGGTGTACCTCGAGTCATAGTATGCGATAACGGACCCCAGTTTCGAAGCTCAAGATTCAGAGCCTATTGTTCGGACTTCAAGATCAGCCAAAGGTTCACGTCGGTCGGACATCCTCAAGCCAATGGACAGGTCGAGGTCACCAATCGAACCATCATACAGAATTTGTGTACACGACTCGAAGCAAAGAAGAGCCATTGGGTGGATGAACTTGAAAGTGTCCTATGGGCATATCGAACTACCCCTCGAATCCCAACTGGTCAAACACCCTTCGCCATGGTGTATGGCTCGGAAGCCATGATTCCGGCCGAAATTATACATCAATCCCCTCGAGTGGCTCACTTTCATCGCGACCGAAACGATGAGCTAAGAGCTTTTGATCTCGACACAATAAGCGAAACCAGAGAGAAGGGAAACATGAAGATACAACAATATCGAGCCACAACCGCTCGAGCATACAACAAGAACTTGCGACCCCTTCACTTTCAAGTCGGAGATCTGGTCCTTAAAAAGGTTGAGGTCACTAAGCATGTGGGCAAGCTCGAAATAGGCAAGAATCGAGCATATCATCTCGAAGATCTCGATGGACAACCATTGCCTCGATCATGGAATGCTCACAACTAGAAGAAGTATTACTTGTAAACAAATTATGTAAATTTTCTGGTCGATGAATTAATAAAGTTTCCTCTTGTCCTTCGACACTCATGTTATTCAATCATGTACTTGTGTTATACGACGCCCGTATTAAAGTTTTATGTACTTCGAAAAATTAGAGCATTTTGCCTCAACATCTTCTCGATTGTCGATATCGATCAACATGCAAAAGTTTAACATCAAAGAACTAGAGAAAATACTTAAAACATTCATTAAAATCCAGAAGAGAACTTACATAATATATTTAAAATAAGTGCATCGATTACGACTTTTTCGATCGTACCCATGATACAAATTTGGATTTTACAAACGGGATCAGCAAACGCTCGGATTCCTACCTATTTACAAATGAATCTCGAGGCAACAACTACGAAAGCCCGACCCCAACAGTCGACACTTTTAAAATTTGATTCTCCCTGGCAAAGATTTCCGAGTACAGAGATAGGGCTAGTCCATTCTCTCCGACTCATTTCTCGGCAGCATATGGCCCGGTTCCCTCCTCGATTGGTACAATGGCCCCATCCCCAAAGTATTCAGGGCACATGTCTTTCGGGTCGAAGGAGGCATCAAGATCGAGCTCGTAGGTGGTTATGTCATTCGGCTCCCCGGCTGCCCTAGACCGAGCCAGCTTCACAGCAAAGCCAAACTCATCATCATCCCAGTTTGGCTCAAGAGAAGGAGGTCGAGTGACTGGGTCGACGGGGCGAGGATCATCTTGAAAAAGGCCGACCTTTTCTTGATCATAGTCCATCGGGAGATACTTGGCCGCTTGCACTTGGGCTAGGCACAAGTTGAAGCCCTCCTCGACGTCCTTGAAGCTCGCGATCGATACGGCCTTTTCATAAGATTTGGACTTCATAAACCTATAAACCCCTCGATGCTCGAGGTCGTTCACAGATTCTACCAGCCCCCTCTTGCATCGACTGAGGGCCAGCTTTGCGCCTTTCCTCTCCCCCTCCGCCAAACCGCGAGCCCTTGCGTCGGCTTCCTCCTGGATCGACCTCGCCACCCGGCCCTCGGCAATTTTCAAGCTCTTCTCAACCTCAGAAAGTCTCTCGATAGCCTCCAGGAGGTCGTGGTCAAGCTTTTCCTTGTCTTTGTTGGTCTCAGCCAACTTCTTGTCCTTTTCCTCTAGCTCAAGCCTCATCCTCTCGACCTGCTGCTCAGCTCTCGTCCTCAATTGCCGGTGTACCCAACCCCTCCGAGCCGCCTGGAAGAAATCTTGACCCATCTGCAAAAGAATATCAATCGTCAGCATCTTCGAGCCAACACTTCACCAAATACAAGAAAAATAACTTTACTAGTATACTTACAACAAAGTACTTCTGGACCCAAGACGCCTCGATCTCGTCGTCCGAGAGTGCCCACCTTTCCTTTTGGTCGACCGTCGTCTGGATCGAACTATACAGCGCCCCAAGTGCATTGTAGTCCTTGGGAGCAGTACTGATCCGTCTCTGCTCGCCTTTATCATTGACACTCGAAAGGCCACAAGGAAAGTGGGGTTCCTCGAGGACCGGGTAGTCGAAGAACAACTTTTGATCCTCATCGCTTGCCTTCCACGGCACGGCGGTCGCTGCTGAGGACCCGACCGGTGGCCTTCGCACCCCCGCCAGAATACTAGCCACATTTCGAGGCACAATGGCTCATCGACCCTGATTCGGAGGGCTTGAAAAGTCTCCGGCCTGGATCTCGACGATCGGACCAAGCATAGGTGGCATGGGGAGTAGGTGGGTCTTCTCTCGACCTTTACTTTTGTCCGCTCCGACCCCAGACTTCGCATGGCCCTTGGACTTTTGTTTTTTGAACTGGGGGGCCTCTGGGTCCTCGACCCCCGACGGGGCTCTCCCCCTCTTCTCAGGGGCTTCATTTGTCCTCATCGAGAGGACGTTGGGGAGTGCATCGACCGTTGCATCGGTCGCAGCTGAAATTTCTGCCTGGGTCGGCGGAGGCATCTTCTTCTTCTCGGCCGCCTTCTTCAGCTCGGCCATCTCCTTCCTCCGTGCATTCAGAGCAACCGACATGATGTATTGATCTGCACAAAGAATGTATTCGATCGCAAAGTTAAAAAAAAAAAAAAAAAGAGAAGGAAGAGAAAGCAACAAAAACAGGTAGATGTGATGCTTCGAGGGATGCGTTCGAAGTACCGGGGTCGAAATGCTTTTTGACTCCTGGTGCGAGCCCTAGCTCGATTAACGACTGTGGAGTGATCATATCTTCCGACTCCACACTTCCCATCATCCTTAGGGTTGCCATCAAAGTGTTCGGCCAGCCCGGTTGCCCTCTCGGAAGGTCCGCTCGAGGGGCCCAACTCCATCCCGGGTACTTTAGACCGGGCCAACCCTTCTCGCACTCGATGAAAACAAACCTTTGTTTCCATCCTACCCCGTTCGATGAGGTTGGCGACCTAACGACCCGGTAGTTACTTTTCGATTGAAGCTGAATATATCCCGGGCCTGACTTCGAGCTCTCGGTCGTTAACCCAGCCTGGAAGATCTCGGAACTGCAGTATATGTTGGTCTTCATCCCCAGGCACTTCAACATGGCCCTCAACCCATTCACCATTGCGTAGGAGTTGGGCATCAACTGCAGAGGGCTAATCCTAAGGGTATTGAAAAAATTGATCATCTCCTCGGGAATGGGCACCCTAAACCTATTCTTAACTGCCAAATAGTTGATCGCGATGCAATTCTCTGGCGGGTTAGTCATCCTATCTCCAACCCTGGGCCTTATCACTCGATAGCCCCCATACTCCGGAGCACCTCCAAATAGCCAATTTTGGATCTCCCCAAATTTCTCCTCCGATATTGAACAAGTAATGGCCCGAGGGTCCTTCACTAGCCGACCCTCTGGCTCGAGGTTCTCCACCTCTTCTTCCTCCTCCTCTTCTTCCAGTCGACCTGAAGTAGATGTCACCTCCCCCGATACTCGAGGTACGACTACCTCCGCTGACTCGACCTCAGGCAGCGGCTCGGAGACCTCCATAACCTCGACGCTCTCATCCCTTCCCTGTGGATTCATCGACCTCGTTTCTACGGTGGCTCCCGAGTCCGATGTTGAACTCGATTCCGATGAACCGGAACTCGACCCCACACTTGTATCCGCCACTTCCTTCCCCTCAGGGCCAGCCTCCGCTCGATTTGTTGACATCCTACAATGATAGAATCATGTTTTACTATTTGGCTTGGATATGAACAAATCGAGAGAGAGGAAGCCTTCGAAGAGGGAAGTGGTACACCTCTCCCTCGAAGCGATCGAGAATAAAAAAAAAAAAAACACAGAGAAAGGAGATCGAGCTAAAGATCGAAAGTATTACCTTTTGTTGTCTGAAGATGCGAAGATTGTCCTCTTCTAAAAACAAGCGACCCAGAAATTCGACACGTAAAAACGCTTAATCGATCGAAAATAGCTCGGAGCTCTCTTCAATTCTCACACGCGAAAGTAACAAATGAATTTACAGAGGGAACTATTTATAGGGGTGAAAATGGGCGGGAATCGAGAAGATGAAACGACGCAATGATTACAGCGGGTCCCACTCTTGGGGTTTGAAACATCACTGCCACGTCATCCCTAGCAGATGATGTTTCGGGGGGCTTATGACGTGGCACGTACCCGCTGTCGAGTTGGGTCAATCACCTTGCTCCACGTGTATGATCGAAGGTCATGTCCCGGTCGCGATTCGATCGGAGCTTACCTCTCGACCATCACGCTCGAAGACCCATTTACCCCACATAAGTTACCGCGTAGATCGTCGACCCACGGTCGGACCTCCAGGGCGCTACAGGTGACCCAGACCCCTCGACCGGCCAGCGTACTGTTCCACTAGCAGGAAAGACTGGCCGACCACGCATTTAATGCACGGTCTTAATGGGGAACCTGTCAGCTCCCCCACGCCAACACGTCGAGGCGGTAACTTCTCTCTCCTCACAGTATAAATAGTCCCTCCTCATTTATTGCACGGTAAGTTTTCCCACCTAACTCTTTTCACCACTCAATTACTTCGACCATCTTCATCGAACATGACTTGAGCGTCGGAGTACCAACCCGGGTCTCACACCCACCTTCCCCGAGTTGGTCCCGGAGCTCACGTTTACCTCGATCTGTGCAGATTTCGAGCAGTCAAACGGCCGTTCCCCCTCAACAAATAGAGTGACCGCGTCGGATCTCTCGATCGGACATCAGGCAGAGATCTGGCTCGATCAGAAGTAGAGTGAGAGAAAAGTGAAATAATGAAGATGGTGTTGAAGCCGTAAATAAATAAATAAATAAATAAGAATCCAATGAATGGGGAAGAAATTAAACGAAAAAACGTGGGTAGAATTTGTGTCTGAAAAAAAAAGAAAAAAAAAAAGAGTACATGAATTCAGGGACAATACGTTAATAAATAAAAAGAAAAAAAAATTAAAAAGTCAGGGGCAGAAAAGAAAAGAGTTCAAGACACCATATTTACCCCTGACGCTTAATAATATAATATAGCTAATGATATGTTTGATTTTTTCTGTTTTTATTTTGTTTATTTTGTTTATTTTCTTTTTTTAAAATATTGCTATCGACCTAAACGCACGAAAAAATAAGTGATTAACCCTTCTTTCCTAGCGAGCTGGCCTGCCTTTATCGAACTATCATCGGAGTTGGCATTTGGGTCAAAGGATTTGGCATATTAGGTTCACCCAAACAAAAAAATTTGTAAAAAATAAATACACAAAAATACACTTAAACATCACCTGCAAGTCATGTATTTATATTCAGATTTAAAAAACTTAAATTTGGTGTACGGTCCGGAGTTGAATCTCAACTAATTAAAGGATAAGTGCATTACACTTATTATTTAATTTGTCACTTTCCGTAAATTTTCCATCAATTATATGATAAGTGTAAAATACTCGCTCCTCGTTATACTGGTTTGATCGGGTTAGAATCGAAATAGAATTACCCTATGAAACAATATTATAAATTCAAGATATGGAAAATGTTGTTTGAAATATTAGGAACTAAAGTGATACTATTAAAAAAAATGAAAATGGAACCAGATGATTGTTTGTTTAGCATCACAGAAGTTTTTCTCAATTTCTGCTTTTCTTAAATGGAACAATGACGTTTCTACGTTTTCTTTTTTCAAACACTCACAAATTTAAACCCGAAAACATCCCTCGATTATATTCTGAAATGATGAAAATGCTCAAAATGAGAATGATCTTGCATTCTAAGCTGCAGGGAATTGAGTGAGAGAAAGCTTGGCGTATAAATCATGGCTTGTATACAAAAACCTCCAAACCGGTGTCGAAATCTAGGGATTAATGAAATCTTTCCCGTCTTGCTGGAGTAGTAGAAGAGTTTGTAGTCCTCCCACGCCATGAGCATGTCACCAACCTGAAACTTTTGATGGGATAAATAACCTGATAATATTCAGTTTCGAAGTAAATTGGGTTTTTCCTGAGGACATATTCTTTTTTCCAGTATTTATGGTCATCTCCATATTCCTTCATCAACCAGATAACAATTTCATCAGGAGATGTGTTATCACACAAACACATGTATTAGAATCTAAAACAGAAATTTTGAACTGAATTTTATTCTTCTCAGCTATTAACGAAGCAATTACAGTACTTTATATGTACAGAGAAAGGATAAATATCTGTCTAACTCTCATAGCTCCTCAGCCGTACACGTGTCATCAGATCAGCTGACTAACTAACTAACAAGTCAAAAGAAACATGTTTCTAATAAAAGCGTGAACTCTAAGCTGACTTAAGATATTTTCCAACTTAAGATATTTTCCAAATATTGCAAAACACCCCCCTCAAGGTGGATGGAAGATATCTTTACACTCCAACTTGGACATCAGGAGCTTAAGCTGTGGAGCATACAAAGGCTTGGTAAACATGTCAGCTATTTGATGCTCAGACCTAACTGGTAACAACTTGAGAAATCCCGTAGACACTTTGTCACGCACAAAATGGCAATCGATCTCAATGTGCTTAGTCCTTTCATGAAACAAGGGATTTTCAGCAAGATGTAATGCAGCCTTGTTGTCACAGTAAAGAACAGTGGGAGCTGTGACATGAATGTGGAGGTCCTTAAGCAATTGATCAATCCACACAAGTTCAGAGGAAGCCACTGCAAGTGCCCTATATTCAGCCTCAACAGAGGATCTTGACACCACACTTTGCTTCTTGGACTTCCAAGAAATGAGAGCTTTGCCTAAGAAAACACAAAATCCTGAAGTAGATCGTCTCGTATCTTGGCAAGAAGCCCAGTCAGCATCTACAAAAGCTGTTAACTTCATGTCAGAAGAAGAAGAGAAGAAGATGCCCTGTCCAGGAGAACCCTTTAGGTATCTTAGCAGATGATGAACAACTTCCAAATGGATGCTTCTGGGCTTAGACACAAACTGGCTTAATTTGTTAACTGTGAAACATATGTCCGGCAGTGTCAAAGTCAGATAAAGTAATTTGCCAATGAGTTGCCTATACAAAGTAGAATCTGCCAATTCCTCACCCTCAAAAGAATTTAACTTATTACTTGGATCCATAGGAGTGTTTACAGGCTTGGCGCCAAGGTAACCGACATCCTCTAAAAGTTACAACGTATATTTCCTTTGACACAAAACAATACCGTGTTTGGAACGTGCAATTTCCAAACCCAGGAAATACTTGAGAGGTCCAAGATCCTTAAGTCTGAACTGAGTGCTTAAAAACAGCTTGAGATCATTAATCATCTTAGGATCAGGGCCACTGATGATGATGTCATCCACATAAACTAATAGAGCAATGAAATCTGACCCAACACCTTTAGTGAATAGAGAGTAATCAGATTTGGACTGAGCAAAGCCATGAGCGGTCAAGGCTGTGGAGAATTTTGCATACCACTGCCTTGAGGCCTGCTTGAGACCATATATGGACTTATTCAAACGGCATGCCAGTTTTGAAGAGGACATAGCAGTTGAAGTAGGTGGTATGTACCCCTGTGGTAAGTCCATGTATACTTCTTCAAATAAGTCGCCATTGAGGAAAGCATTATTAACATCAAGTTGTGCTAACTCCCAACCATGAGCACTAGCTAGAGCCAAAACTGTTTTAATAGTGACAAGCTTGGCAACAGGGGAATATGTGTCCAAGAAGTCTATTCCTTCTAATTGACTATAGCCCTTTGCAACTAACCTGGCCTTATGTCTTTCTAATGAGCCATCAGATTTGTACTTTGTCTTAAAAACCCACTTGCATCCAATGGTATGAGCTCCTGGTGGTAAAGGGACCACTGTCCATGTGTTATTAACTTCCATTGCATCTAATTCATCTTGCATAGCTGTTCTCCAATGTGAAGATTCTGCTGCAGCTTTATAGGATTGAGGTTCAGGATCAGTAGTAATGTTAAGACAATAATGTCTGTATTCAGGTGATAGATGATCATAAGATATGTGTGAGGCAATGGGATACACACTAGATGTCTCTCTGCCAACAGTATGTGTCAATAATCCACAATGATAGTCTTGAAGATAAGTTGGTTTCCTTACAGTCCTGGAAGATTTCCTGCAATCCCCAGATGAGGAGGCTGGCCCAGATGATAAAGAAGAATACAAACCAGGTTCAGATGCCACTGGAAGAGACTACATTGGCATAGGAAGAGATATATCTGGAAACTCTGTGTCAGGGGAGTCTTTAAAACCTGACTGCATAGGGAAAATATGCTCATGGAATATCACATCCCTTAAAATAAACAACTCTTTTGTGTTAATGTCCATCAATCTGTAACCCTTGACTCCAGGGGGATATCCCAAGAAGATGCAAGCTCTTGCTCTTGGAGTGAACTTATGCCTTTGAGACGGAAGTGTAGAAGCATATACCAGACATCCAAATACCTTGAGAGATGCATAATCAAAGGTGGAATGAAACAGGAGTTCAAAAGGGGATTTTGAATTCAAATGTGTTGATGGAGTTCTATTAATGAGATACACTGCTGTGAGTAAGCAATCTGTCCAATACTGAAGAGGTACTCCAGACTGAAAATACAAAGCTCTAGCCACATTGAGCAGATGTTGATGCTTCCTTTCTACAACAGAATTCTGTTGTGGTCTCTCCACACAAGAGTATTGATGTAAAACCCCTTTTTCTTTGAAAAACTCAGTGAAGGCCAGTTCAGGAGCATTATCAGATCTAAAGACCTTAATATTGGCATGGAATTGAGTATGAATCAGCTGAAAAAACTGAGGGACAACTAGAAGAACATCTGATTTTTGTTTTAACAAATATATCCAAGTGAATCTAGTATGGTCATCAACTAGTGTCAGGAAATATCTGTAAGAATTGCCAGGAGCATGATTAAAAGGCCCCCAAACATCTGCATGGATGAGATCAAAAGCTGCCAGAGATCTATTATTTCTTGAAACAAAGGATAAGCGTTTTTGTTTAGCCAAAGGGCAAACAGAACAATGAGAATCAACAATTTCAGATTTATCTAATCCCAAAACAGTATCTAATTGTTCAAGAATGGGAAAAGAAACATGACCCAACCTATTATACCAAGTGGCTACAGACACTTTATTCACCAAGTGAGAATGAATTGATGAACAGGAAAATGAGTCAGTGTCCAGAACATAAAGCCCATTGTGAAGATCACCCTTGCCAATCATCACCTCCTGCTTGATATCTTTGATGAGACACTGATGAGGGATGAAATGGACAGTCACAGGTGAGTATTTTAGTAAGTGGCTAAGGGATATCAAATTGAATTTAAACTGAGGAACATATAATGCATCATGAAGGGTGATGCAAGGATGAATTGTGACACTCCTCTTATAAGTCACAGGGAATGATGAACCATCAGGCAATTATACAATTGCATCAAAGGTCTTCTCAGTATCATCAAATAAAGAGATATCACAGATAATATGTCTACTAGCTCCAGAGTCAATGATTGTTGGAAAACACGAATCAGAAAGCAGCGGAATTTAAAAAAAAATTTCCCAACAAAAGGACCTTGAACTCGCAATCGTGTAACCAAATTCGTAAAGATAGAAAACTTACTTTTCTTTTATTCTTTCTTGAAGCGTTTCAAGCCACCCAAGAACGCTCTTCACACGGCTTGATCCCCTCTCCTTGGTAAAGCTCGAATCTTCAAACTTCTAACTTGAAGTCTCTAGAGAAAGTCCACCAACTTGATCACAATCTAACTAGTAAGGATGCTAGTTCTCTAGTTAGTGTTTAGGCTTAACCTAGGGTTTAATTTAATCTTGGAGAAAGGAAGGTGTTCAACACATGAACCAAGAATTGTCAATTAGCTCTAAAGGGGAGCATGAGCTCCCCTATAAATAGGAAGGGAGGGGCGGCCGAAACTAGTCCTTATTGGACTAGGATTTGGTCCCTCTCTCTCCTATTGCTTGATGATCAAGTATTTTCCAACTTTGACTTTGAATTCTAATTCTAGTCAACTTTGAAGAGAGCAAAAAATATCCAAACTATTTTTGGATAATTTTATACTTTATTTATTATAAAATAAATAACTTATTTTTATCTAATTAATTAATTCATAATTAATTAACTAGATTATTTTCTCCAAAATTAGACTTTCTTTTTAATTCAAAATTAAACCAAAGTCTATTAAATAATTAACTAATTAATTATTTAATATATATATATATAATATATATATATACACGTGTGTGACACGTGTCGCAGTGACACGTGTCACTCACGTGAGCCACACGTGTGATTTCACACGTGTGGAACCCTCTCGGCCCGATTAACTCGTTTAATCATTTTCAAGCCTCAACTCATGTAACCAAGTTGTTGTGTGTGACCCTCTAGGTTCTCAATTCAATTAGCAGTGACCCTAATTAATTAATTCACTAATTAATTAATCAGTCCACAGATTAAACGACCATAGTCTAGCAACAGGTGTTTAACCCCTAGCTGAATTGGAATGTTCGGATTCGACAGAACCTTTAAGTCATTGATTCATGTGAGATACAATCCTCCTACTTACTATCTCTCAACCAAGATTTAGGGCAAGGGAATAATCAGAACCCTAATAATCCGGTCTTAAAGCTAAGTGCATTTCATATCCATTTGATCTCAATCCAAGAAACCCTTTTCTTGATGTCTTGATCTACTGCCTTGGCCAAGGACTCCATATGGCATATGAATGACTTACACAATAAGAGATCACCTTGCAAATGCAAGTGTAGGTCCTATCTTGATTCTCATTCACTTTCATGAGTCACTTGTGCAGCCCCAGCATAAGCCTTGAATCAGTTGTCTAAGGCGACACCCTTTAAAGCTTATACCTAAGACTACAGAGTTAACTCATAAAGTGACAAGGAACCTCAAGTCTAAGGATCAATTAATCACATCAATGACTCGTGAGATATTTCCTAATCTGGAAGTTTCCATTTCCTGAAATAGAAACTTCCTTTCCCATTTAGGAATGTTCTCACACGGGGCACCTCAGTGAACTTACTTATTAAAGTAAGCACCCTCATGTATCACGCACGTATCAACTATACACTTTGCACCTCCATGAAACAAGGTGGTCCTTCTTAAGGGCGTGATCCCACAAGCAAGCCTTAGAGGAGTCAGGTTGACACTCCCACTGTCTGTAGGACTCATCGGCTTGGAGTATTTTACTAATCATGACTTATGTGATATAGGGCTCGTTTCATGAACCATTTCACCTAAATGGTAGAGTCCTAAAGTCATCAGGATTAGGGGAGTTCTCATACATGCACAGCTAAAGTAAACGCATACCAAACAAGAGCATATAAAGAAGTGTTGCCTCAATTCGTTATTTCATTCAAAGATTGTCTGTGATTACAATAAGGAAAAGCATAAAGCGGATATACAATCGGCTTGCTAGGGCACTATTCCTAACAATCTCCCACTTGCCCGTCAAAGCCATTCTAAAGCTACTCTAAGTCCCATCTTCTGAAGATGACCTTGGAAAGCTTCTCGACTAAGGGGTTTAGTAAGTGGATCTGCCACGTTCTCTGCTGATGTGACCCTCTCAATTAGCACATCTCCTCTTTTGATAATATCACGGATTAGGTGATATTTCCTCATAATGTGCTTGGTCCGTTGGTGAGATCTTGGTTCTCTTGCTTGAGCAACCGCCCCAGTGTTGTCACAAAACACAGTAACGGGGTCTTTCATGCTAGGAACAACATTCAATTCTTGAATGAAGTTTCTAATCCAAACACCTTCCTTAGCTGCATCATTTGCAGCTAA
This sequence comes from Lantana camara, assembly GCA_037501455.1. NCBI lineage: Eukaryota > Viridiplantae > Streptophyta > Magnoliopsida > Lamiales > Verbenaceae > Lantana > Lantana camara. The sequence continues at coordinate 16,866,858 of CM074855.1, read as the reverse complement.
GTATTCTGCCTCAGTGGTCGAATCAGCAGTGGTAGTTTGCTTGGAACTCTTCCAACTCACTGCTCCGCCGTTTAGGCAGAAAATGTATCCTGACATTGACTTAAAATCATCTAAGTCAGATGCAAAGCTTGCATCGCAGTATCCTTCGACAGTAAGATCTTTCTGACCTCCGTAAACTAAGAATAAATCTTTAGTACTTTTCAAGTACTTAAGAATATTCTTCACGGCAGCCCAGTGACCATCTCCAGGGTCAGATTGGAAACGACTTGTTACACTAAGTGCATAAGCCACATCCGGTCGAGTACATAACATTGCATACATTATGCTACCTACTGCTGATGCATAAGGTGTATGAGTCATTCTCTCCTTCTCAAGGTTAGTCTTAGGACACATCTTCTTTGAAAGACATGTTCCTACACTCATAGGAAGGTTCTTAACCTTTGCTGACTCCATATTGAATCTCTTCAATACTTTGTCAATGTACATCGACTGTGAAAGTCCTATTAACCTTCTAGATCTATCTCTATAGATTTTAATTCCAAGGATATAGGACGCATCACCAAGATCTTTCATCTCGAATTGGTTCGATAACCATAACTTAGTCACTTTCATGTCATCCTTCGAATTCCCAATAAGAAGGATGTCATCAACATAAAGTACTAAGAATTGCACTGAGGTCTCCAATTCCTTTCTATACACACATGATTCATTCGAAATTTGGATGAAGCCAAACGCTTTGACTGATTCATCAAATCGAATGTTCCAATTCCTAGAAGCCTGTTTCAATCCATAGATTGATCTTTGGAGTTTGCAAACCTTTTGCTCACTCCCACTGAATGTGAAACCTATGGGTTGTTCCATATAAATGTCTTTGTCAATGTCACCATTGAGAAAGGCAGTTTTCACATCCATTTGCCATATCTCACAGTCATAATATGCAGCAATGGCAAGCATGATCCGAATAGACTTTTGCATTGCAACTGGTGAGAAGGTTTCGTCAAAGTCCACGCCGGGTCTTTGAGTGAATCCTTTTGCAACCAGTCTTGCTTTGTAGGCTACAATGCTTCCATCAACTCCAAGCTTTCTCTTAAAGATCCATTTGCAACCTATGGGTTTGACCCCATCAGGCAAATCTACCAAGGTCCAAACTTGGTTGGAGTTCATGGAATCCATTTCGGATTTCATGGCTTCTATCCACTGTTCAGAGTCAGAATCTGAAAGTGCCTCCTCATATGTTGAAGGATCATTATCCTTTTGAGAGATTTCATGGAAGAATCCATACCATCTCTCCGGCTGTCTAGGAGTGCGTTCAGAACGCCTTAGAGGAGGATTTTCATGTGTATCGAAATTCGTGATTGGTTGTGGTTGATCAGAGTGGGACGTTTCTTCAGTGGGTGGTATGGGGTCACTTTGTACTTCTTCTAATTCTATGATCTTGCCTTGTTTTTCTTTAAGGAACGGTTCCTCCAGAAAAGTAGCATTTCTAGAAACAAACACCTTTTGTTTAGATTGATCATAGAAGTAGTATCCTATGGATTCCTTAGGATAACCTACAAAGTAGCATAAGTTAGAACGAGATTCTAACTTGTCTCCCACTGTCCTCTTCACGTAAGCAGGACAATCCCAAATTCTTAAGTAAGAATAACTAGGGATTTTACCATGCCACATTTCATAGGGCGTTTTAGGGACTGACTTAGAGGGAACGAGATTCAAAATCTTTGCTGCACTTTCTAGGGCATAACCCCAGAAAGAAGGTGGTAAGTCAGTGAAACTCATCATGGAACGAACCATATCAAGTAGGGTTCGATTCCTTCTCTCAGAAACTCCATTAAGCTGAGGAGTTCCCGGAGGAGTCCACTGAGAGATAATCCCATTATCTTTGAGATGATTAAGGAATTCTTCACTAAGATATTCGCCTCCTCGATCAGATCGAAGTGCTTTTATCTTGTGACCAGTTTGGTTCTCAACCTCCTTTTGAAATTCTAAGAATTTCTTAAAAGCTTCAGATTTATACTTCATTAAGTATACATAACCATACCGACTAAAGTCATCAGTAAAGGTTATGAAGTACTGATGATTGTTTCTAGTGCTTACACTAAGCGGTCCACAAACATCAGTATGGATCAAATCCAAAACCTCAGTGGCACGTTCCACAGTTCCTTTAAAAGGGACTTTGGACATTTTTCCTTTGAGACAGGATTCGCAAGAAGTCAACTCTTTGAGATCATTTTCAGAGAATGATCCTAAAGTGTTTATCTTGCTAATTCTGTTCTTGGAAATGTGTCCTAATCTAGCGTGCCATAAGGGAGCTGAAACTTTGTCATCTCTCTTACGCTTTGTTTCTCGTTGTATATTCATAATATTGATATTTTGAGTTAGGTAAAGTCCATTACTTAGAGTACCGATATGAACGGAAGAGTTGTTCTGTTTGATAAAATATTTACCATTCTTAATATAAGTTTCATAACCTTCACAATCTAATATTGGAACTGAAATTATATTACGAATAATGCTCGGTACATAAAGGACTTTATTTAATACTAACTCAAAACTACCTAAATCTAATCTAATTGTGCCTAAAGCTCGAGCTTCAACGTTTGAGCCATCGCCGATCTTCAAGACACATTCTCCTTCTTTTAATTGTTGAACATCACTTAGCATCTGTACATCATTACAGATATGAGTTCCACAACCGGTATCAAGTACCCAAGAACTAGAATTAATAGAAAGATTTACTTCAACGAGAAAGATACCTTTCTTTAGAGTAGCCTTGTACTCTGGGCAGTTTCTCCTCCAATGTCCCGCTTTGCCACAATGGAAGCAAACATCCTCTTTCTGATCACGCTTCTTCTTTTGGGCCTTCCCCTTCGAAATGCCACCAGTGGGCCTAAGGGGTTTCTTCTTCTTCTTTTGGGCTTTCTTGCCCTTACCTTTAGAAGGCCCAGAAGAGGAAGATGGAGCATTCACCATCAAAACCTTATTGTCCTTCTTGATCGTGCTTTCAGCAGTCACAAGCTGACTAATCAGCTCAGCTACAGTAGCACCAGCATGATTCATGTTGAAATTAAGGACAAATGGGTTGAATGATGGTGGGAGCGAAGCCAGCAACAAATCCACTGAAAGCTCATCTTTCAGTGGCATGTCCATGGAAGCAAGTTTCTCAGTAAGAGCAAGAAACTTGAGTCCATATTCATGGACACTTGAACCTTCCCTCATTCTTAAGTGGAACAATTCCTTTGAAGTGTTATACCTTGTAACACGTTCATGAGGGCGGTAAAGTTGCTCTAAGTGGTCGTAAATCTCCCAAGCAAATTCCATGGCCTCATGTTGTCTTTGCAAGTCCGGAGACATGTTAGCCAACATAAGGCAACGGGCTTGGAGATTATCATCCTTCCACTTCTGAATCGCATCCCGCTCAGCCCGAGTGGGAGCCTCCCCTTCGGGACTAGGCTCCCCTTCGAAGAGAACATAAGTTCTCTTCTCAGAATCTAAAATGATCTTTAGATTCCTCAGCCAATCAGAATAGTTGGGACCAGTCAACTTGTTTGACTCGAGGATCGATACAAGAGGGTTTTTGGTTGCCATTTCAAAACACGTAGAGAATCACAGAATCTACGACCTAAATGGTAAAACAGAGAACTAGTGAGCATGCTGAATTATAACGATATACAAAAGATAAGGTCTTTAATCTATTGTAGCTCCCACTGTTTTTCAAAGATCTAGAATTCCCAAAGATCTAAGAGGAACACGTTTCCCAATGGGTACTAAGATCCCAGGCATTTTACCTCGAACCCACGACTCGCGGACATTCTAAGTAAGAACCCTAGGTAGGTACAACTTACCAATTCTAATACCTTTAGAACTCTTAGTAATTGTTTTTGCATCACCTATCTTTCAATATGGACCCACGACTCGTGCGACATCCATATTTACTTAGGCGTTTAAGCTAGACCCATCAATCATAAGATTATGACCAAAACTTAGTTCGAACGACCCACGACTCGCGGACATCGCCCTTGCTAAAATTGACCACGAAATATTGATCATTTGAAATGATTAATTAGGTAACTAAGAACTAATAAGCTCCACTAGCTATCCCACGACTCGCGGACAATAACTAGCTTTACTTACTAAACTTAAAACCTATTGATGGAATGCTAGGAATTTAATTCAAAATTTGCATCTCGAATTAAACACCTATTTGTTCGAAATTAGCTTAATATTTAATGGGAATTTTCGAATCAACCGGAGAGTTGTCCGGTTCGACCTCACCAACGTATATGTTATCCAATTTTATTAGTCTTGATTAATGCAAGTACACTTAAATGCATTTCAAACAAGCACATAAACAGATAACATGTCCTAGCATGATACTAACATGTAATGATCATGGGTTCTACCTATCTTATGCGTGATATGTGGGAGCCACTCCACAATCACAAGTTCTAACATACATGCCACATAAACAGTTCAAATCACATAAGGGAAAGCGGTAACAAAATACGAGCCCTATCTCTATTACATTTAACAATTGAGATTCCCCTCCCTAACATTTTGAGGGGTCTTCACTTATGGCCTCCTTGTTACTTGAATGTGGTTCATCTTACTCCATGGGTGCATTGTCTCCAAAATGAAAATAAAACCTCACCACCTATCTCTACTCTCAAATTACAATAAAAGGAAAAAAGACATAAAGTAATAAGGCTCAATCTTCATATTGGCCTTAGACAATTACACGGGGCATACCCCGGCCTCAAAAACAGTAATATGGAAAGCCACATAATAAATCACATAACAGTACGCACATAAGTGAGGCTCCAACCTCAATTGAAAAAACGCAACTATAGGGCTCCAACCCCAATTTAAACCATCCATGTGCATAAATTAAAACCATACATAGATCTAAACCCATGATCACCTAACATGCTTTTGCAAGAATTTAAATTTAACCAATAAATTAAAATTCTCGCTTTAAGCTCTAATAGCTTAAAACACGACTTGATGCGAGTCTTATTTATAAAAGTTTTCAATAAATCCCAAATTACCAAAACAAATAAAATTCAAATTAATTTCTGAAAATTAATAATTTTATCAAGATGTATTTTCCCAAAATATAAACCGTTTCAATTTCTTAAAAATCCCAATTTTAAGTTTTTATTCAAAAATTAAAATAAATATTCAAAAAATAAAATTTTAAAATTAAAATAAAAATTAGGACTGGATTGCACGAAACACGAAAGGGGCCGGATCACGAAAATGGGGCCCGTGCGCGAAACGGGGCACAGCGTCGCAAGCGCGCGCGGATGCGCACGGCAGGCGCGCACAGCGCCCGGCCAAGGCCAGGCGAGTGCGCGTACTGCGCGCGCCCTGCTAGGCGGTGGGCGGCCAGTCTCGGCCGCCCTGGGCGGGCGCGCCTACCGCACAGGCGTGCGGGAGGAGCTGGGCGGCTGGCCGGTCTGTCCCGGCCAGGCCTGGGCGACGACGGGCGGACGGCATGCGGGAGGGCCTCCCGCGCGGTTGCGGGAGGGTGGTGCGCGAAGCCCGCGCGCGCGACTCCTTCGCGCGCGGGGTTTCGCGTGTTCATCGTGTTCCGGGCTTTCGTTTCGTGTTTTCGTTCAAAAGCAAAACCAATCCAAGAAATCCAAAAACAGTTTATACAGTTTCAAATCTAAAATTGTTTTTCAAAATCAAAATTTTATAAAAACCAATTATCAGAAACTTTCAGGAAAAAATACAGTTTCGTAATTCAGGCTTTCTAAAACAATTACAAATACTCAATCGCATCAAGCCTAAGAATTTCTACCAAATTCAGTATAATTGAGATGAATCAGAAACACGATTAACGAGGTGGCTCTGATACCACTTGTTGGAAAACACGAATCAGAAAGCAGTGGAATTTAAAAAAAAAATTCCCAACAAAAGGACCTTGAACTCGCAATCGTGTAACCAAATTCGTAAAGATAGAAAACTTACTTTTCTTTTATTCTTTCTTGAAGCGTTTCAAGCCACCCAAGAACGCTCTTCACACGGCTTGATCCCCTCTCCTTGGTAAAGCTCGAATCTTCAAACTTCTAACTTGAAGTCTCTAGAGAAAGTCCACCAACTTGATCACAATCTAACTAGTAAGGATGCTAGTTCTCTAGTTAGTGTTTAGGCTTAACCTAGGGTTTAATTTAATCTTGGAGAAAGGAAGGTGTTCAACACATGAACCAAGAATTGTCAATTAGCTCTAAAGGGGAGCATGAGCTCCCCTATATATAGGAAGGGAGGGGCGGCCGAAACTAGTCCTTATTGGACTAGGATTTGGTCCCTCTCTCTCCTATTGCTTGATGATCAAGTATTTTCCAACTTTGACTTTGAATTCTAATTCTAGTCAACTTTGAAGAGAGCAAAAAATATCCAAACTATTTTTGGATAATTTTATACTTTATTTATTATAAAATAAATAACTTATTTTTATCTAATTAATTAATTCATAATTAATTAACTAGATTATTTTCTCCAAAATTAGACTTTCTTTTTAATTCAAAATTAAACCAAAGTCTATTAAATAATTAACTAATTAATTATTTAATATATATATATAATATATATATATACACGTGTGTGACACGTGTCGCAGTGACACGTGTCACTCACGTGAGCCACACGTGTGATTTCACACGTGTGGAACCCTCTCGGCCCGATTAACTCGTTTAATCATTTTCAAGCCTCAACTCATGTAACCAAGTTGTTGTGTGTGACCCTCTAGGTTCTCAATTCAATTAGCAGTGACCCTAATTAATTAATTCACTAATTAATTAATCAGTCCACAGATTAAACGACCATAGTCTAGCAACAGGTGTTTAACCCCTAGCTGAATTGGAATGTTCGGATTCGACAGAACCTTTAAGTCATTGATTCATGTGAGATACAATCCTCCTACTTACTATCTCTCAACCAAGATTTAGGGCAAGGGAATAATCAGAACCCTAATAATCCGGTCTTAAAGCTAAGTGCATTTCATATCCATTTGATCTCAATCCAAGAAACCCTTTTCTTGATGTCTTGATCTACTGCCTTGGCCAAGGACTCCATATGGCATATGAATGACTTACACAATAAGAGATCACCTTGCAAATGCAAGTGTAGGTCCTATCTTGATTCTCATTCACTTTCATGAGTCACTTGTGCAGCCCCAGCATAAGCCTTGAATCAGTTGTCTAAGGTGACACCCTTTAAAGCTTATACCTAAGACTACAGAGTTAACTCATAAAGTGACAAGGAACCTCAAGTCTAAGGATCAATTAATCACATCAATGACTCGTGAGATATTTCCTAATCTGGAAGTTTCCATTTCCTGAAATAGAAATTTTCTTTCCCATTTAGGAATGTTCTCACACGGGGCACCTCAGTGAACTTACTTATTAAAGTAAGCACCCTCATGTATCACGCACGTATCAACTATACACTTTGCACCTCCATGAAACAAGGTGGTCCTTCTTAAGGGCGTGATCCCACAAGCAAGCCTTAGAGGAGTCAGGTTGACACTCCCACTGTCTGTAGGACTCATCGGCTTGGAGTATTTTACTAATCATGACTTATGTGATATAGGGCTCGTTTCATGAACCATTTCACCTAAATGGTAGAGTCCTAAAGTCATCAGGATTAGGGGAGTTCTCATACATGCACAGCTAAAGTAAACGCATACCAAACAAGAGCATATAAAGAAGTGTTGCCTCAATTCGTTATTTCATTCAAAGATTGTCTGTGATTACAATAAGGAAAAGCATAAAGCGGATATACAATCGGCTTTCTGGGGCACTATTCCTAACAATGATCCATGAAGATTTCCCAAGTGCAAAATCAGAGGAAGCTGATAAGGAGATACCTGTATCAGGTTGCGGAGTTCCAGAAGCACTTGAAGCATTGGCAGGAGCTATAACCTGCATCTGTGCTGACAACAAAGCCAAAAGATCCTGATATTGTTTGTCAAACAATGAGTGTAAGAAAGATTGAGAGCTGGAAGAAGAACCAGCAGTGGAGGAGGAGACAGCAGAGGATGAGGTAACAGTTTCCACATTATTCACCAGGGGAGATGGTTGATGAATTGATTGCGGAGGGCGAGGTCTGTTATTGAAGTATCCCGGGGGATAGCCGTAAATCTGGTAACACTTGTCAACAGTGTGTGTGTTGCCATGACAGTGAGTGCACTCAAGTCGTCCCCTGCCTCTACCATAGCCACCTCGTCCAAAACCTCCACCACGAGATGCAGTAGATCCACGGCCACCACTCAATCCCGATCGAAAAGTCTTCACAGCGAAGGCAACAGGGGGAGTAGATGAAGAAGAAATAAAACCTAGTGACCGCTGTCTCTCTTCCTGACTTACTAAGGCAAACACTTTACTCATGGTAGGCAGAGGTTCTAGCATCAATATCTAACTACGTATTTGGGCAAAAGAGTCATTGAGACCCATCAGAAAAGCCATTATGTATTCAGATTGGTAATACAGACAAAGGTCATGAACACCCCCACAGTTACAGCGATTGCAAGTGCACAAAGGTCTGTAGTTAGTCAGCTCCTCCCAGATAGCTTTGAGTTTAGTAAAATACACACTTACAGACGAGCCATTAGACTGATGAAATCGGTCTCGGAGGTCAAGCCAGACATCGCGAGCAGTATCGGAGAAAACGATGGAAGCTGCAATCTCTTTGCTCACAGAGTTCAGAATCCAAGCAATTACGACGTGATTGTTGCGCACCCAGGCCTGGCGACGAGACTCAGGATCGGTAGGCGCCGGAGCGGTGATAGAACCATCAACGAAACCGTGTTTATTCTTCGGAGAGAGGGCGATGAGCATCGAGCGACTCCAGGTGGTGTAGTTGTCGTCGGTGAGCTGCTGAGAAACTAGGAAGGAGTTGAGATTTTCAGACTGTTGAAGAAAAAAAGGATCATCAGAAGAAATTGCCAGTGAAGCACCGGAAGAGACGCCGGAATCCATGGCGTACTGAGAAAAATCAACGGAAAAAGCCAGAATGCGAAGGCGAGAAATCGCCGGAGAAGAACACGCGAGCGCCGGAGAATGTCACCGGAACACAGCAGAAGGCAACGGAATATCAACTGATACCATATTAGAATCTAAAACAGAAATTTTGAACTGAATTTTATTCTTCTCAGCTATTAACGAAGCAATTACAGTACTTTATATGTACAGAGAAAGGATAAATATCTGTCTAACTCTCATAGCTCCTCAGCCGTACATGTGTCATCAGATCAGCTGACTAACTAACTAACAAGTCAAAAGAAACACGTTTCTAATAAAAGCGTGAACTCTAAGCTGACTTAAGATATTTTCCAACTTAAGATATTTTCCAAATATTGCAAAACATGCAATCCTCCAAACCAGTCACACTCCCGATGAATCTACTCTTCCCTGGAAGATTCGGCGGCGTAGAGTAAGTGGTGAAAAGTTCGGTTTCGAGATCAAAGCAGGAAATCTGGAGGCAGCCCTTTGAATCAGCTGCCAACCAGTGAAGGTTTCCGTTGAGAAATGCCCCGTTGGTACAATGATCGTACTCGAATGGTGGACCTGGTGCGATGCTCCGCCATGATCCTGTTCCGAGAGTGTAAACCTGGAAGGCAAATTTTGGAATACTGACATCATGGATGCATTCATGCGAAATCCTCACCACCTTATGTTTGCCACTAGTTTTGCTGACCCCAAATCCGTAAGTGATGATACAATTCGAATAATCATCCTTCGGTGTTGGAAACCGAATATAATCCCGGGGTAATGGCATTGCATATGTACAGAGCATTAGGCTGATTTCTTCTCTCGCGCAAGAAAAGCAAGCCATCGACCGAACCCATTATCCTAACAAAACCATTAGGAAGATCACTTATTGCACTTCGGCAGTGAAGGTCGCTGCTTTCAAGATTTTTCAGTGAATCTTCGAATTCGAATATCTTGAATAGCTCGGATTTCATGTAGGGTTGATAGAGAACTAGCCCGGGTTTTGACTTAGAGAGATTGGACTTGATAAACTCAAGGGAGTCGAGAAGAATGAACCAAAACTTGCAGACACATTTGCAGGTTATGATGGATCCTACAGGGAGCCTGGATAGAATGTTGATGATGATTTCTGATGGTAGATCTTCAATGAACTTTTCTTGGTTCATTTTGGGGAAAAAAGAAGAAAAGATTGCTTGTTTTGTGGGAGATTAACCTAGCTTGCAGAGAAGAAAAATATTTTTTTTATGGGTTTTGAGAGTGGAATTAGTCTTGTTGAATGGAGAGGTGGGGGTTATGAATATCCGGGGGAAGTTTCTTCCTATTTTCTCAATTCTTTTGGTCAACTGATATATTATAAGCATATATATTTTACTTAATGATGACAACGAAAGTTCTCCTACTAAGATTAAAGGATGTTCAAAGAGATGAGATAATTATGTAACATATCTTGAGGTTTTGTTGACTATACAAATTTTCTTTAAGATTTGAGAAATTACAAAATCCTCCCCTGATGTATCCTGAGATTTGGTTGGACGCATGCTGTTATAATCACTGATTTAAAATGGTTTGACGCATGCTGTTATAATCACTGATTTAAAATCAAATATTGATGAGTGAAATGTCAAGAACAAAATAGGATGGTCATAAGAAAATCGAGATGAAGTCATCGAAACTTATCAATTTAGATAAAACCTCACAGTATGTTAGTGTAATTAAAATAGATATTAAAAAATATGAAGGAAAAAATAATAAGAATATAACAAATTTTATTAAAAGAAAAGAATTAAAGTGGTGTTAGATAAAAGATGGTTAAAGAAACAATACATTCTTTTCTTCTAAACCAGATAAATAATACATTTTTTTAATGGAGAAAAAAATAAATAAATAAAAAGAAAAAAGAATAGGCGAGATAACCGTCATTCGAGTAGCAGAAAAGAAAAAAATCTAAAAATAAAAGGATAGAAAAGAAAAGAGTTCAAGACACTAATAAATTTTTATTTATATTTGGTGCTTAATATAATAACTAGCAACTTCACACATTCAATGTATGTGCAAAAAATTATTAATATTTAAATATATTTTCTATAATTAATTTTATTATAATAATTAAATTATGATAAATAAATAGAATAAGATAATGTCATATTAATAATTAAAATTAAAAATTAAAATTATAAGTGAAAAGAGATAAAAATTATATAAGAAAAAAATTGAAGTGATGAGAGAGAAAAAAGTAATTGAAAACTTAGGAGTTATAAAATAAAATAAATAAATAAATAAAAGAAAAAGAAAATAGACCAGACGCCACAATCATCATATTAATAATTAAAATTAAAAATTAAAATTATAAGTGAAAAGAGATAAAAATTATATAAGAAAAAAAATTGAAGTGATGAGAGAAAAAAGTAATTGAAAACGTAGGAGTTATAAAATAAAATAAATAAATAAAAGAAAAAGAAAATAGACCAGATGCCACAATCAGCCCTGACGCTTAATAGTATAGATATAGATAATCTTCAACGTTGATCTCCTATTCAGATCACCTTCTTTTGTTTAGAATCCGAGTATATGACATGCATATGTGAAGTTATTTTTTTTATATATATTTTTTTATCAAAAAAAATTAACTTCACATCGCCAGTTGGTTATGGAGAGAACTAGTAATTAGTATTTGTTGTAACAGTATATTATTTTCTCCAGTTTTTGCTCTATTTATTTTTTTCTTTCTTTCTTTCTTTCTTTTTTTTTTTTTGCAAAAAATAAATAGATAAAATTATCCTTAAAAAAGTCACGGTCAAATCACGTGCTAAAATTCAGGCCAAAACAAAAAGCCTCAATTTGATGTCAGGAACCAAAATGGAATACTTCTATAATTCAAGGTTTCAAACCTACGTACTGTATGAAATGTTAGTAGCTAGTAAAGTGATACAATGAAAATAGAACCTTTTATAAATAAATGAAACAATAGGGACCAAAGTTTTTCTCATTTATTCTTCTTTATCTTTTTTTAATGTAACAATCAATAGCTCTTTTGTCCAACTTCAAATTTTCAGTTCAAACACTCACAAATTTATAACTCATGGCATCCCTGGATTACACTCAGAAACGATGAAAATACTCGAAATGAGAATGATCTTGCATTTTGTGCCGCAGGGAATTGAGTGACAGAAAGCTTGGCGTATATATCATGGCCTGTATACAAAACCCTCCGAAACGGTGTCCAAACATGGGAAACAATGAAATATTCCCCGTCTTGCTGGAGTAATAGAAGAGCTGGAAATCCTCCCACGCCATCAGGATATCACCATTCCTGAAAACTTTGATCAGATAAACAACCTGATAATATTCACCTTCGAAGTAATTCGGGATTTTCCTGACGACATATTCCTTTTTCCAGGATTTATGATCATCTTCATATTCCTTCATCAACCAGATAACAATTTCATCAGGAGATGTGTTATCACACAAACACAGGCAATCCTCCAAAGCAGCCACGCTCCCGATGAATCTACTCTTCAGCGGCGGAGAGAAAGTGGTGAAAAGTTCGGTTTCAAGATCTAAGCAAGAAATCCGGAGACAACCAGTTGAATCTGCCGCTAACCAATGAATGTTTCCGTTGAGAAATGCCCCGATGGAACGATAATCGTACGCCAATGGCGGACCTGGTGAGATGCTCCTCCATGATCCTGTTCCTAGAGTGTAAACCTGACAGGCAACTTTTGGAGTACTGCTGACATCGAACATCCATTCGTGTGAAATCCTCACCACCTTATGTTTGCCACTCGTTTTGCTGACCCCAAATCCGTAAGTGATGACACAGTTCGAAAACTCATCCTTCGGGGATGGAAGCTGGATATAATCCCGGGTGATCGGATTGCATATGTAAAGAGCATTAGTTTGAGTGCTTAGCTCTCGCAAGAGAAGCAAGCCGTTGACTGAACCTGTTATCCTTAGAAGATCATTAGAAAGATCATTGATTGCACTGCCGTCGATTTTGGTGACGAGATTGTAGTAAAGCTCCTGGCTTTCGAGATTTTCAAGTGAATCTTCGAATTCGAATATCTTGAACAGCTCGGATTTGGTGTTGGGTAGATAGAGAACTAGCCCGGGGTTTGACTTAGAAAGATGGGACTTGGTAAACTCAGGGGAGTCGAGAAGAATGTACCAAAACTTGCAGACACATTTGCAGGTTATGATGGATCTGACAGGGAGCCTGGAGAGAATGTTGATGATGATTTCTGATGGTAGATCTTTCATGAACTTTTCTTGGTTCATTTTGGGAGAAAAAAAAAGAAGAAAATAATGGCTTATTATGTGGGAGATTAATGCTAGCTTGTAAAGAAGAATGGTGAATGAGACTTTTTAAAAGTATACTTCTTTGTTGTGAGAGTGGAATTAGTCTTGTAGAATGGAGAAGAGGGGGTTATGAATATCCAGGGGAAGTTTCTTTTGGTCAACTGATTTATTTTAGGCATATATATTTTACTTAATGATGACAACGAACGTTCTCCTACTAAGATTAAAGGATATTAGTATCGAAAAAGATTAAAGGATATTAAAAGATAACAGTGATAACTACGCTAGCCCATCCTGAGCTTTCGCCTAATTATACAAAATATCCTTAAGATTTGAGAAATTACAAAAACCTCCCCTGATATATCCTGAGATTTGGTTTAAACTTAAAGCATGTTGTTATAGTCACAAATTTAAAATCAAAATATTAATTAGTGTAGTGTCAAAAACAAAATAGGACACTCATAAGAAAATGGAGATGAAGTCATGGAAACTTATTAATTTAGATGTAATGCAAATTCTTTGATGAAACTAGAAAGTTTGTGCAATTAAACCAAACCTCAGGTATGTTAGTGTAATTATCCAAAAAGATTTCACGGGTCTCTTTTCTCAACGCCTAGTTTGCTTGTGATGACCTTTAATCTGATATTTTAAATAAGCTAAATTAGCAGGCAAAACCCAAGTCAGTGCTGTGATTCTGCTATCTTATCATTAGTTAAACAGAAATAAACAAATAAACTCTGATGTTTTGGTTGGTTTGCTGTCAAGTTTCAAGAAAAATGACAAAGAAACACTAATATACACATTGATTACAATTCCTTTGAATTTCTTGGTACAGCTTCAATACAAGAACCAAGGTTTTCCCAACCAAAACACAAATCAACATATTACAACAATGAGAGAGTAGAATTTGCAAGATACAAGTTCCTATGCATTTCTCTCATATATGACATGTAAAATGACATCTTTTCTATGTTTTATTAACTACAAGGTACTAAAAAACCATTCACTTTGACTGAGAAGGCAATAACGAAGACGAGGCACGTTCCATTTGCTTACCGGAAGCGACAGACGAAACGCCACCGGTCTGCATGGAGGAAGACGAAGATGGCACCGGCATCGAAGATGCAAAAGTGGAAAGACCACTCATACTGGTTGAGTTTATGCTATTGCCCCCCACAGACCCCTCGGCACCAGCCTTCGGAGCCGGAGGCCTATCGATTTCCAAAATCCCTTCCAACATTTGTACGACTTTGCCCATCATAGGCCTCTGAGACGGTTGCTCTTGGATGCACCAAAAACTAACTTGAATTGCCCTTGTAACTTGATCCATATCGATCTCATCACTGTAAAGCCTTTTATCCACGATCCCCTTGAGATTACCCTTCTCAAATTCGTCATAAGCCCACAAGGAAAATTTCTTGTTATTCGTTTCTTGTGAAACTTCGAAATTCCTCCTCCCACTCACAAGCTCCAGCAACACCATTCCATAGCTATAGACATCGGATTTTGAAGTAATCGGGAGATTAGCAAGCCATTCCGGAGCTAAGTATCCCCGAGTACCTCTGACACTCGTCAATGTCCTATAGCGATGATCTTTTGGATTGACAAGCTTCGCGAGGCCGAAGTCCGACACCTTTGCAAAGTAATTCTCATCAAGAAGAATGTTCTCTGGTTTTATGTCGCAATGGACAATGCAATCCCTACATTCCTCATGAAGGTATGTGATCCCCCTCGCGGTCCCCAATGCAATGTTATACCGACTCTCCCAATTCAAATGCTTCCCCGATTGCTCCTCTGATATAAAGAGGAAATTATCAAGCGACCCGTTTTTCATAAACTCGTACACTAATAGCCTATGTTTCCCTTCCGAACAAAAACCAATCAATCTCACCAAATTCAAATGATGAGTGCTGCTAATTGTAGCAACTTCCATTCTAAACTGCTTCTCACCTTGCTCGATTCCCTCCAACTGCTTAACTGCAGCCGGTGTCCTATTAGATAGAACGCCTTTATACACAGCCCCAAATCCTCCGGCCCCAAGCTTCTCCTTGAAGCCTTTAGTCGCCTTATCAAGCTCCTTGTAAGAAAATTGCACAGGCGCACCCGATGCATACTCAAGAAGAGCATATTGAGCTGATAATCTGTTGAACCGGGGGCTATTCCTAAAGCACCACCACCACAAACCACCTTCCACCATCACCAATCCCAAAAGAGTGACCAAAACCACCACCACCACCACCCAGGCAGTCAACCGCCACCTAGTTCTTCTGCCCCCATCGGCAGAAGCTGCTGAGGGATTAGGCATGACGGGGGAACAAACCTTAACAAATGAAGTACTAGGAATGGATGGGGAATGATAGCCACTCACGAAATTACTTGATTTCAAATAACACAAGCCCGATCCATCGGCTAAAGATGTCGAAGCAATACAAGCTCCAACGAGGCAATTCAGCCTACATGGATTTAATCCCACAAAGAAAACCTGTGAGGCTAACTCAGGTGGGAATGTTAAGAACATAGAATGATCCAATTCTAACATAGCCTCCCTCCCAGGGCAATCTTGAAGCTCAACTTTTCTCTTACAACCTTTCCGGCTGTCATTCGGATCGACAAGCTCAAAATTCTCAGATGGGCATCCACAAATCGGAGCAGAATCGTTGTAACTACATATTCCCATATTGCCACAATAGCCATAAACTTGACATTGATCACTAACAGCAGACCACCTCATATTTAAAGTTCCACTACTTTTAGGAGAGCTATAAATCCTTAAATTCCCATCAGAGTCTAATTTCAGAAACCTTAAAATATCACCTTCCTCGGCGTAATCGCTGCTGTAAGCCAAGTCCAGAGGGCTCGAAAGCGTGGTATCAGAAAGAGTGAGAATCCCAGTGGACTGAATGTTGAGAATTGGGTTTGTTAGGTTAGAATTGGAAGTGGAGTTCAAACCTGAATTGTAGTAGATGACGGTATTGTTCCAAGAAAGTGTCAAATTCCCATTGTTCCCAATCTTGAATGAGTAAAGCCCGGAAGAAAGAGTGTGGCTAACATTCAAGTCCTGTGTGGGAACGATGGTATCAGTCGGGTGGTCAAAGCTCGACCACACGGCGGCGCCGGAGGAATTTTTCAGCACAAAATTGCCGGATTCCTCGAGGGTCGCGGTGGAGACGCCGCGGTTGGCGGTGCCGGAGGACCATAGGGGAGCGGCGGAGGTGGAAGAAGGGAGGAGCTGGAGGTCCCCGGAAGAAAGGAAGCGGAGGACAGCGGAGGAGTTGACGGCGGCGCGGCCTGGCTGCCAGATGGGTATGTTGTTGTAAGCGACGGCGGCAATGAGGGTTCCGGCGGGGTCTCGGATGAAGGATAAGGCGAAGGTGTTATTCGCCGACTGCCATTTGGAGTTGGGGTCGGAGGCGAAGAGGGTGGATCCCGGAGAGATGTCGGCGGCGGATGCGGCGGCGAGGAGGATGAAAAGAACGGCGAGGGACGGCGACGGCGGCGGTGGGAGCTTCATTTCATTATTCACGAAAAAGATCGAATCTTTACAGGCCAAAAACCAAGAACACACACACCCAACAACATTCGCAGGATCGAAAAGCTCAGGAACGCGTATATAAAGTGTGTTCTTGTGTGTGTTTGTGTTTATGTGGCTGTGGTATGGCCGGAGAAGACTTTGACTTTGGAAGTCTGAACTCTGAACTCTCAAGTTGGACGAAAGAAAGAGTCTATGTTTGTAGCGTCTTTCACGGGTTCTCACTTCTCAGCCGAAGTACAGAGTATAATATTGATGGTGTATTCTTTTCGTATTTCTGCTGTATTTTCAGGACAGAATTTGAGAAGTGTACAGGTATAAATTATAATTGATTTTGGTACTTCGGGTTAAGTTGTGTTCTTTAATACATAAACTTTTAAAAATATTATTTTATATCAAAAATTCGTATTAAATATTACATTGAATATTTTTTTTATAAAATAATTTTAAAAAAATATATATCCATCATATTTGATGTTTGCCAAAAATTGACGAAACACCAACAAGATTTATTTCCGGGAAATTCGGGAATTTAATCAAGCTGTAAACAGAAAAATGGACAATAAGATGAATATTAGCGTAAATTGCAGAAAAGAAAATAAGAAATAAGAATAATGGTAAATGATAATAAAATATGAAATTGCTGATAATCTTCTGTCTCTTGAATCTTCAGTGTACAACAGAATTCTTAATGATGTAATCTCTAGAATAATAATTGAAACTGCCATAGAAAAGTGATAAGGAGAATGAACGATAAAATATAAGACTGCAGAGAATTCTTGAAATTGGGGACTGCTAGGGTTTTCTGTGTTCTGCGTTCAATGAATCTGGCTTCTTTCTCTCTCTCTCCAGCCTTTTTAATCTCTCTCTCCCCAGAAATCAGTTGACTCCTCCCAAGATTGTAGGCACGTTTAAAATTTGAAACCACGATCAATTGCTGACTTCTTCTCCCACGATCTTCTCAACTTCTTTCTCTTTTCCTCTCAAAAATAATACTAATATCTAATATTCTTTAATTAATTAAATAACCAAATAATGTGGCCAATTTGGCCCACATCATCACTCCCCCCTACTCTTACAGTCGAACAGTATGGACGACTGTGAGAGTAGTGGAATCTCGGAGAACAACTCTGGATATTGGATATATTGAATCGGTTGATCTCCCCTCCTGGGTATGGTGATTGCCTCGTTAAAAACCTCACTCGGGAAAACCACGTGGGACAAAACCCTCATGAGTAAAAAGAGTGCAACCGTTGCGTTCCGTACCCAAGGTTTGCTTGAGGTTCGGCTTCTTGTAGTTGACTAAACATTCTGCCTCTCGAAACCTTCCTGACTTTCAGCTTAATGTCTTCGCCCCTTCAGTCGATAGTTCCTTTCAGCCTTTCCTTCCTGTTTTTCTATGTATCTTCCTGCTTTCCATGTCTCTTTCTGCTTTTCTTTTTTGCTCGTCTCGTTCCCTTCTGCATTTCTTTCCCGCCATCTCAACTATAAATATTCTTTCTTCTCCAAAGTTCAGTCTGTAACCTGTCTTCTCAAGATGCAATGTTTTTCAAAATATGATCATATTCGAAACTCAGGAGATAATCATTCAACATCTCTAAAACAATTCACCAAGGGAGATAGATCAATTTTTTACATGGACAAGATAATTCCCGAAAATGAAAGTTGCAAAAGATAATAGCTAAAAAATTATGACAGTAAGTTTCTTAAATCGGCCATAATAAATATCTAAAGAAATTGTTAAAATAATTCTTAAGCTTTTCCCAACTATCAATTAATTCAAGACCATCACCATCACTTAATTTAATAAACTTAAAGAAGTAGAAAAGAAGTCAAGAGCATCATCATTACTTAATTTAATAAGCTTAAAGAATTAGAAAAGAAGTCACCGGGCGTTGAGTGCTTTGGGCCTTTGACACGCAAGGCTTTGCTGCTTGTCTTTGAAAATTTTCAAAGCATAATTTCCTTTTTCAAAGTCAATCTTCATTCTTTCCTTCACTTTAACGGGATAGACAGCTGCTTCTCAATCTGATAGGGGATCCAAGAATTCTACTTCTTCATTGCCCATCTCCCGCCTGGGTCGCCATTATCGGTGGTGCACCGCTTCGCGAACGGTGCCGCCACTGTCTTGCCGGCTTGCTGCTGCTGCGTCTCTGCTCTCCGCCGCAGCTCCGTCGCTGTGCCGCCATGACGCCGCCCAGGTGAGGGCCCTCTCTCCACTTTCCTTTCTTATTTCTTCCTCTTTTTTGATTTGTCTGAAGAATCGGGGCATAAGAGTTACAGATCTGAGCATTTTGTTGTGATTTTGTGTAGCGCCGCCGTCGTCCGCCGTAACGCCACCGTCTCGCCGGCACCATCACCGCGTAGGTGAGGCCTCCTGCTGCCGCTTCTTTTTCTTTTTCTTCCTTTTTCGCTTATTTGCTTCCTGATTTCGGATCTGGAGAACGGGGGTTGTCCCGGCTTCCACTGATTCTCCGTTGACGGCCATCAGCGGCATCTCTTGGGGGATAGAGGATTGTTTCCATCGGGAATAACTCCCATATGCCGTCGTGGTCGCCACCGTATCATTAGCGTGCCGCCGCGGCTCCGGCACCGGGCTTTTGGGGCTTTGCTCTATTTTGCTTTCTCCACTTTTCTTTAAGATGTTCGCAATATTCCTTATTCGATTCATATGGTGAATGCTAAAAGATTGCTTGATATTTGCAGATCTGAGTCGGGATCCGATTTGTCGTCGGTTATTCTAATCGTCATCATCTCCCTTGAAAAGAGAATTCCTGCTTCAGTAACCATTTTGGATTCTTCGTGCCTTGCACTGAAGTGGGTTTGCTGGTATGTGTTAGATAGGCTTCTTGTTGACAAGAAATCAATCCTTTGAACTCCTGTTGATTTGTTGGCGCATTGGTGTTGTCGCTCGTTGCTGGATTGATAGGATTTGCTCGCGCGTGATATACTTCCAGCTTGTTGAAGATGCAGATTGCACTTTTCTCTTGCATTTCGCTCTCTTTCTTATATTTACTCCCAAGTATTGTACCGAGTCGTTGTTTCCTTGTACTAAACAAATCTTGAGCTTTATCTCCTTGTAATGAAAATGTGTTGGAGTTGGCTTTTATGCACAAACTTTGTTGAGCCGTCTCTTTGATTGTGTTGGAAATGATACTTGTCTGTTTTCTTTCGCCGCCTCAATTGGAATTGGCTTCAATTTCTCCTTTATAGCTTGTTGTCTTGTATCTTGCTAATGATTAGGGGTGAATCTCAGCTTCAGGTTGAAAAGTAATTGTTGCTTTTCTTTCCAGCATTCTTCAACGAGCATATGCGCTTGCACTCAGCAGCAGGATGTTGAGATCAGCCACTCAGCAGCAGGAGGTTGAGATCAGCAACGCAATAGCAGGAGGTTGAGATCAGCAACGCAGTAGCAAGATGTCGAGCTCAGCAGCATGAGGTTGAGATCAGCAGCAGGAACTACCTCCTACTGCTCTTCTTGTGAAACTTCCAGCTAATGTCCGAATGTATCTCCACGTTCAGCAGCGAGTATTGCGGCCAGGTTGGGCGGCTGTAGGGATTAGCTGGACAGCTGTAAGCAGAAGGTTTGACTTCCCCTTACTGGTACTTTTTCAGCAAGCACTCCATTTCGACTGCTGGAGCAGCTAATCCTCCGGCAAAGTCAGCAATGTAAGGGAGGTTTAAGCTCCTTTGAACTTCCTGAACCTGCAAAAACTTTTTAAAATTTTTCTCTTGCATTTGTCTGTAAATTTAGTTTACCAAATTGGGGCCCGGTTCCATTGGGTTGCACGTTGAATTTTTGTTTTCGCTCATTCCCATCGAGCGTTCATGAATGTCTTGGACACTTGATTTTTCTCTCTTTGGCACATGCTTGTCATATTGTGTGGGAATCTGGCTTATGTTAGTCTTCCTCTTCTTTCATTTTCTTTTCATTTTGCTAGCAGGAAGTAGGCAGTCCAAGGAGGAGGTTCTGATGCGGTTCTGGTGAAGACCCTCTCCTTGCCCTGCCTGTTGCTCTCCTGTTCAACTGGGAGCATGTCCTTCCTGTCAGGTATTTATGGTGGAAGACTGCCAGATCCACTCGTGCTGAGGGTATTCTCTCCGACCCTAGCGATAGCTGCTCCCTTCCAGCTAGGTGGCCAACCCGACTGGTGGGAGCAGGTGGAGAATCACTCCCAAGAGCCTTTCTTCCAGCTCTTCCCAAGGCATATGCGTAATCAACGCGCCTTCCCAAGAGGGACTTATTTGTGTGCCCCCTTTATCCCGGGTAATCATTCATCGAAAATGTTCAGATTTTCGGTAATATAGCCGCGGAGGCTTTGCATGTGCCTATCTCAAGTGTCAAATTAATAATAATACGGTGCACTCAGAGCGTATCCCAGCATAAGTCATTTTTTCCTCATTACAATGTGTATGCATCGAGGGCATAACACAAGCTGGTTCTTTTTCTCATCATAATGCATTCTCAGAAATCCCATGAAGTTAGTTATTCAAATAAAACATAAACACGAAACATAATCTTCTTCATTCGCATGAATCAAAATATAGAAAAGCTTACGTAAATAATTATCAAGCATGCGAGAAAGAAAAAACGTTGGAACCTGGAAGTTCTGATAATACGTTCCTCCTTCTGTTCTCCTTCCAGGTATATGGGTCGCGTGTATGCTTAGAAGGAAAACCCCTTCAGGTTTTGGTTGGAACCTGGAAGTTCTGGTAATGCGTTCCTCCTTCTGCTCTCCTTCCAGGCGCGGGCTGCGCGCCTGCTTAGCAGAAGAACCTTTTCAGGTTTTGCACGTTCCAGGGTCGGGATAGCTTCTTTCCGTTAGCATCCTCTAGCTCATAAGCTCCTCGACCGACGATCTTTACGACTTTGTAAGGCCCTTCCCAGCTGGGGCCTAGTTTGCCAACAGGTTTCCAGGCATCTGCCCTCCTAAGCACCAAGTCCCCCACCTGGAAGTCGCGCGCTTTCACCTTCCTATTGTAAGCTGCCACCATTTGGTTTTTATACCTCGCCATTCGTATAAGTGCTCGATCCCTTGCCTCTTCTATAGTATCCAAGTTTTCCCTCATTAATGCTTCGTTCTCTTCTTCATTATAGGCTTCCACTCGTGGCGAGGGCATGCCTATCTCAGCAGGTATGACCGCCTCGGCACCGTATACCAGGTTGAAAGGTGTCTCTCCCGTGGTCACACTTGGAGTGGTTCGGTGAGCCCACAGGACTGCAGGTAGCTCTGCGGCCCATTTTCCTCTAGCTCCTTCCACTCTAGTCTTGAGACCGTGTAAAAGGAGTCGGTTCATTACCTCCACCTGTCCGTTTGCCTGCGGGTGATAGACCGCTGAAAAGCATTGTCGAATCCCTAGCTGCTGGCACCATTCCTTCAGCTGCGTTCCTATGAACTGTCTCCCATTATCCGAGACCAGCTCTCTCGGGACTCCAAAACGGCACACGATATTTCGTTGTAAGAATTTTATCACTTCTTTCTCCGTGATCTTCACTAAAGCTTCCGCTTCCACCCATTTGCTGAAGTAATCTACGGCCACGATCATGAATCGTGTTTGCCCTTTCCCAGGGGGAAGCGGGCCAACTATATCGATGCCCCATTTGGCGAAGGGGCATGGTGAGTACATAGCCGTGAGGGGCTCAGCTGGCTGGTGCAGGAGGGGAGCATATTTCTGACATTGCTCACACTTTGCAACGAACTCCTTAGCATCCGTTTTGATGGTCGGCCAAAAATATCCCGCTCTCAACACCTTTCCCGCCAGCGAGGTCCAGCCAGAATGACTTCCACAACTTCCTTCGTGTATCTCTCGCAGCACATAATGGCTTTCCTCCGGCGACAAGCATTTGAGCAAGGGCATTGTCACCGATCTTCTATATAGGAAACCTCGCATGACCACAAATCGGGTAGCTTTTCGTTGCACTCTCAGCGCTTCCTTCCTGTCAGTTGGAAGTATGTCATGTAGCAGGTAATCAAGAATCTCCTCCCTCCAGTCCTGCTCTTCCTGCCCTATCAGCACTTCCTGGTCTGCATTCGCGTCCTGCTCTAGCGCCCCAGCAGGGAGTGTCAGAACCGTAATCTTCCTGGTATGGACACCCTCGAACGAACTAGCCATCTTGGCTAGCCGATCTGCTTTCTTGTTCTCATCTCGTGGTATCTGCTCCAGCTGGAAGGTAACAAATTCTGTCTTCATTTCATTCACTTTAGTTAAGTAGGCCTTCATCCTTTCTTCATGAGCTTCATACTTTCCTTCCACCTGACAGGATACCAGCTGGGAGTCTGAATACACCACCAGGTGCTGCGCTCCAGCTTCTTTGGCTAGCTTCAGCCCCATGATCACTGCCTCGTACTCCGCCTCATTATTGGATGCTTTGAAGTTGAATCTGATAGCAAACTCGAATTCATCTCCTTCGGGGCTGGTTATCACCACTCCAGCTCCGCTCCCCGAGCTGGTGGATGAACCATCAACGTGTAGCAGCCACCTGCGCCCTTCCTGCTCGGGCGTCGTGGTCATCTCTGATATGAAGTCCGCCAGGGCTTGTGCTTTGATTGCTGTCCTTGGGGAATACGATATATCAAATTCCCCCAGCTCCATGGCCCATTTGATTAGCCTTCCTGATGTCTCCGGCTTCCCGAGCACTTGCCTCATGGGATAATTCGTGCGGACCACTATTGCGTGCGATAGGAAGTATGGTCGCAACCTTCGCGCTGTAACCATGAGTGCCAACGCCAGCTTTTCCATATCCGGATACCGCTGTTCTGCTCCTTTGAGCACCTTGCTAACATAATACACCGGCTTCTGGGTTCCTCCTTCCTCCCGGAGCAGAACGGAGCTGACAGCCTGGCCTGATACTGCCAGGTATACGTATAGAGGCTCTCCTGGTACAGGCTTGACCAGGAGGGGTATTCCTTCCAGGTACGCCTTCAGGTCTTCGAAAGCCTTCTGGCATTCCGGACCCCATGCAAACTTGCACGCCTTTCTCAATACTCCAAAGAAAGGGAGGCTTTTTTCTGCTAGCCTCGAGATGAAACGGCTCAGAGCTGCCATCCTCCCCGTCAGGCATTGCACCTCATTCGGTGTTGTTGGGGCCTTCATGTCTCGTATTGCTTGGATTTTTGCAGGATTTGCTTGAATCCCCCTTTCCGTAACAATGTAACCGAGGAATTTTCCTCCCTTCACCCCAAAAGAGCACTTTAAAGGGTTCAGCTTCATGTTGTATTTGCGCAGAACCTGGAAGGCTTCTTCCAAATCTGCCAGGTGAGTGTCTGACTTCCTGCTTTTCACCAACATGTCATCTACGTAAACTTCCACGTTTCTCCCTATCTGATCTTTGAACATTCTATCTACCAGACGCTGGTAGGTCGCTCCTGCGTTTTTCAGCCCGAAGGGCATGACCACGTAGCAATATGTTCCTCCAGCTGTGATGAAGCTCACTCTTCTCTGATCTGCCGGATCCAAAGGGATTTGATGATAGCCTTGCGAGGCATCCATCATACTGAGGAGTTCACACCCGGAGGTGGAATCCACCAGCTGATCTATGTTAGGCAGTGGGTAGAAATCCTTGGGGCATGCGTTATTCAAGTTTCTGAAATCCACGCACATGCGCCACTTGTTCTCCTTCTTCGGGACCAGGACTACATTTGAGAGCCACTCAGGAAACTGAATTTCCTTGATGTGACCGGCAGCTAGCAGCATGTCCACCTGGTCTTGTATGATCTTATCCCTTTCAGGTCCGTGTGTCCTCTTCTTCTGCTTCACCGGACGGATCTTTGGATCTACGTTCAGCCTGTGAACCGCCACAGAAGGGTCAATCCCCTCCAGCTGATCATCTGTCCATGCGAAGACATCCACATTCTTCCTGAGGAAACCTGTTAGCTCCTCCTTCAAGTTGGGGTCCAGCTGCGATCCTATCCTTGTTGTCCTTTCGGGGTCTCCGGGGACCAGCTCGATGCTCAATAGCTCTTCAGCGGGTTCTATTTTAGGGTGAGGTCCTTCCTGCTTATCTTCCTGCTCGGTTTCTTCCAGCTTTCTTTTTTTATCACTTCGACCTCTTTTCTCGCCCTCCTTCTTAGCTTCCTTCCTGTCTGCTTGCTGGACAGCTTTGACATAGCACTTCCTGGAGGAATGCTGGTCCGCCGACACCTCTCCAGCTCCCTCCGGCGTTGGGAACTTTATCTTCATATGGTAAGTGGAGATAACTGCCTGGAAAGAGTTCATAGCTGGTCTCCCGAGTATGGCGTTGTAAGCTGAAGGTTTGTCCACCACCAGGAACCTCACCATCCGGGTCCTCGTCCTAGGCTTGGTGCCCAACGCAACCGGTAGGGAAATCATCCCCATAGGCCGTACCACCTCTCCCCCAAATCCGAACAAGGCGGTCTTCACGGGTTCAAGCTCAATCTTTCCTAGGTCCATCTGTTCATATGCCTCTCGGTAGAGGATGTCTGCTGAACTCCCGCTGTCTATAAAGACTCTTCCCATGCCATAGCCAGCAATGCTGGTTGTTATGACCAGAGCGTCATTATGAGGAGCCTGAATTCCCTCCAGGTCTTCTGGTCCAAACTGAAGCGTGGGCTGCGGTCCTGCCTGATCGACCTTCATGATGAATGATCCTACCTGCGTGTGAAGGGCAGCCTCCTGCGTGTGTGCTCTTCTAGCCCGATGGGAGTCCCCATCCGCCGGCCCTCCTATTATCATGTGAATGAAACCTTTCTGCTGTGGGGCTTCCTCCTGCTCGCGCCTTCCTGCCCTTGCTGCTTCAGCTGGGGGTGCCTCAATCAGTGGCCTATGAGGTGAGAGGTGCCTTCTTTGCTCCCCTCCTCTCGGTTGGTGATCTCTTCTGCCATAGTTCTGCCTGAGAGGATTCCCTCCTGGTATCCCCCTTCCTGGTGCACCCCTTCCAGGTCCGTTCCTTCCAGGTAGATTTCTTGCAGGTTGGCTCCCTCCTGCTGCATTCCTCTTTGGGAACATCTCCCAGCCTTTTGCCCGATCTCGGCATATCAGTTCCTGCAAGTAGCCTTCCTGAATTAATCTCTCAACTTCATCACGCAGGTGGCGACATTCATCCGTGTCATGTCCATAGTCGTTGTGAAACCGACAAAACCTCTCTGAGGGGGGCTTGAAGGGCCCATTTTCCGCATTCCGGGGCCAATTCAAGAGGCCCGTTCCTTGGATCTGCATAAGAGTTTGAGCGGGTGTCGTACGCAGTGGGGTATATCGGTCATACCGGGGCCCAAGACTCAAAAGGTGCTCTCTCCTTTCAGGTATTCTGATTCTTTTAGCTGGAGTGGGCAACCGCCCGTCCTCCTTTCTTTCCCTCCTCCTGTCAGCTGCTATTGCTTCGTCCTTCCCCGCTTCTGCTTCTTCCGAATTGATGTACTTTTCCGCCCTGGTTAGGAGATCATCCCAGCTGGTGGGCGGCTTCTTGGAGAGCGAGGTGAAGAACGCTCCTTTCCTCAAGCCCTCCTGGAAGGCACTAGCGCGCACTTCCGCAGTAGCAGAAGGGACTTCCAACACGGCTTTGGTGAACCTGTTGATGTAGCTCCTTAAAGACTCCCCTTCTCTCTGCCTTACCGCAAAAAGAGCATTTGGAGTTTTCTGGTAGCCCCTGCTGCTAGCGAACTGATGTAAAAACAGTGCAGCAAACTGGTCAAAGGAATGTATGGACCCGGGCTCAAGCTGCCGAGCCCATTCTTGCGCATTGTCCGTAAACGTGGTCAAGAATACTCTGCATTTCACCCCTTCACTGTACTGGTACAGGAGGGCCAAGTTCTCGAACCGATCCAAATGCTTTTGGGGATCCGTTGCACCATTGTACTCCGGCAGCCCGGATGTCTTGCAACCAGGCAGGAGTTCGTCAGCCAGGACCCTTTGGCTGAAGGGTCCGCCTCTCCTGGTCACCCTGGCAGGTCCTGCTCTCATTTGCCTCTCCATCTCTTCTAGCCTCTGCTGTAACCTGGCAGCCCAGTCGGGCTGCTCAGGGAGGTCTGGCTCTCTTCTTCCCATCTGGTAATTTACGGGTGGCGGTGGCGCCATCGGCTGCCATGCAGCTCTGCCTGCTGCCCCGTTTCCTATCCCGTTTGCTCCTGGCAGCACCAAGGGGTCCCCAACTGGAGGTAAGCCGTCTCCAGCTGAAGGGGGTATCATTCTTCTCATGGTTGGTTCTGTTTCATACAGCGGCGGGGCTGTTCCGCGCCCCTGGGCCAACGGCTGGTTTCGCTGCGCCGAAGCAGCAGCTACAACTGCGTTAATCCACTGCTGGAACTCCTTAGCTGTAAGGTGAATGGGCGCGTCTGGCGGTAAAGAGCCACTTCCTGATCCACTAGTCCCGCCAGCTGCTTGTTTAGCCTGAAACTGCATAGCAGCGGCGTTGTTTCCCAACGATACCCCTCCAGGTATATCTGCCACCCTGGTAGTCTGCCGGGGGTTGAAGTTAAGGCTCAGCAATGCTTCCAGCTCTTCCGTAGACGGCTGGTTGCCCGCCTGCCTGTCTGCCCCCACGGGCAGGTTCAGTCCTTCAGGCAGGGACGTCCTTCCAGGTGAGGAGCCTCCTGCACCTGGAGGGGTCAGCCGGCCTGCACCTTCAACTTCGAGGTAATCGCTTCGCGGATTTTTCAAACCTCCCATCAAGCTGGATTCCGGGAGATCCGCGCAGTCCTTGGTTAGTGGCGCGCCTCCCGTAACCGTAACGACGGTAGAGTCGGTCAACACGGGAATACTTCCGATGAATAGCGGATTTGAAGCACTCCCAACAGCTTTTTCAGTGCTCGTCGTTGCCGGAGCGGACGGGTTGATTGGAGTTGACACACCGCTAGATCCGATCTTGGATGCCATGAAAAACTACGAAAACTCACGCCTTTTTGCTCGATTTAATCGCTTTCCCACAGACGGCGCCAGATGATGTTTGCCAAAAATTGACGAAACACCAACAAGATTTATTTCCGGGAAATTCGGGAATTTAATCAAGCTGTAAACAGAAAAATGGACAATAAGATGAATATTAGCGTAAATTGCAGAAAAGAAAATAAGAAATAAGAATAATGGTAAATGATAATAAAATATGAAATTGCTGATAATCTTCTGTCTCTTGAATCTTCAGTGTACAACAGAATTCTTAATGATGTAATCTCTAGAATAATAATTGAAACTGCCATAGAAAAGTGATAAGGAGAATGAACGATAAAATATAAGACTGCAGAGAATTCTTGAAATTGGGGACTGCTAGGGTTTTCTGTGTTCTGCGTTCAATGAATCTGGCTTCTTTCTCTCTCTCTCCAGCCTTTTTAATCTCTCTCTCCCCAGAAATCAGTTGACTCCTCCCAAGATTGTAGGCACGTTTAAAATTTGAAACCACGATCAATTGCTGACTTCTTCTCCCACGATCTTCTCAACTTCTTTCTCTTTTCCTCTCAAAAATAATACTAATATCTAATATTCTTTAATTAATTAAATAACCAAATAATGTGGCCAATTTGGCCCACATCATCACTCCCCCCTACTCTTACAGTCGAACAGTATGGACGACTGTGAGAGTAGTGGAATCTCGGAGAACAACTCTGGATATTGGATATATTGAATCGGTTGATCTCCCCTCCTGGGTATGGTGATTGCCTCGTTAAAAACCTCACTCGGGAAAACCACGTGGGACAAAACCCTCATGAGTAAAAAGAGTGCAACCGTTGCGTTCCGTACCCAAGGTTTGCTTGAGGTTCGGCTTCTTGTAGTTGACTAAACATTCTGCCTCTCGAAACCTTCCTGACTTTCAGCTTAATGTCTTCGCCCCTTCAGTCGATAGTTCCTTTCAGCCTTTCCTTCCTGTTTTTCTATGTATCTTCCTGCTTTCCATGTCTCTTTCTGCTTTTCTTTTTTGCTCGTCTCGTTCCCTTCTGCATTTCTTTCCCGCCATCTCAACTATAAATATTCTTTCTTCTCCAAAGTTCAGTCTGTAACCTGTCTTCTCAAGATGCAATGTTTTTCAAAATATGATCATATTCGAAACTCAGGAGATAATCATTCAACATCTCTAAAACAATTCACCAAGGGAGATAGATCAATTGCTGACTTCTTCTCCCACGATCTTCTCAACTTCTTTCTCTTTTCCTCTCAAAAATAATACTAATATCTAATATTCTTTAATTAATTAAATAACCAAATAATGTGGCCAATTTGGCCCACATCATCAATATTCATATTTTATTGATATGATGCATGGTTTATGATGTTTTTCTTCAATTATTCTGGTCAGTGGTGGAACGTTATTTTCTGGAAATCGTGTGACCTTGTCCTTGTTGTTTTAGTCAAACCAAGACTTGTTTTTGCTTTCCTTGCTCCAAGGGTAAGAGTAAGACAAGGTCGTGGGGTATTTTTTATTGTATGAACTAGTTTTAATTAAAGAGCAATAGCTTTAGCTTAAAGTGTATAATTACATATATTTGGTAAACAACTGAGAAAAATATCCCTAAAAATTTTATAACATATATTTCTCTTTGTCTAGCTTACCTATCTCATGCCATACTTTATACCGTATCGTTTCTATATTACGTGTCATTCCACTAACCGTAACTAATAATACGTATCCTATTTGATAACCAAATAAGCAAATACTAACATTTGGGAAATTAACTGGAGATTTCGTTAGAGAGTTTTCTCTAACCCTGTCGTAACTAGTGATATTCTAATCCTATTTGACAATCAAATATGCAAACACTAACATTAGAGATATTAGTTAGAGATTTCGTCAGAAAGTTTTATGTGGCGTTAGCTGGGGCAATTTTTAAAAAGTACCTAAAAGTTGAAAAAATTTGCTTTAACTCCCCATTTTTAAAAACGTTCCTCTTTGCTCCCTAGATGACAGGCCAAATTTGCTTTAACTTCCCATGGTTGTATAAAAACTCAAGAATCTCGTACCCGAACCCCGAAATCACGTACTTAAATGCCCAAATGATGTATTTGGAAAATGGGGAGTTAAAGCAAATTTGAGTTCTCATGTGAGGATTTTTCGGGAATTCCCCGTAAAATGAATTATAAGGTAAAAAACTAAAAATAATAAATTTGAAGCAATTACCTTGCCCCAAATAATTAGTTTGGTATTTATAGTGAACTGAGTTTAGCCTTCCTTAGGCTTTCACATGTCATACTTCTATTTGTTTCCCAATTGGCCCAATATGTGTGGGCCTGGTATTTTACTTAGTAGTCATATTAACTCAGCCCAAGTAATAATAGGAGCAACCCATTTCATTATTGAATATATTTTATTTTCTATTTTAGTTATTCGGTTGACCGTTAAAGTTAGAAGTGTTTCACCCCTTATTTTAGTCGGTCCAAATATGGTTAGAGTTAGAAAAACTATATATTTTTATTTTACTCATTAATATGCCATTGTAATAAAAAGAAAAAAGAAATACTTCGAAATTTGCCAACGGTTGATCAAATGGTTAATAAATTTATTTTTTAAGATAATGTTTGGGTTCGAATCCCACTTAAATGTATTTTTTAAGTTAATGTTCGGGTTCGAATCCCACTTAAATGTATACGTATTAAAAAAAAAAACGAAAAAAAAAAAAAACACTTGGAAGTTTTATTAACCAGAAATATATAGAAAGTTAGGAACTCTGTACTATCGAGTTACTTTTGAATGAGTAGTGACTAGTACTGTTCCAATCATGTATAGAATATTGTACAATATTGGAAATTCTAACCCAAGTTTGATTCCGGTTAAATTGGTATAATGAGGGGCGAGTGTTTTACACTTATCGTGTGGTTAGTAAAAAATTTAGGAAGAGTGACAAATCAAATGACAATTAGAATAATACACTTACTTTTTTAATTAATTGAGTTCGACCGAATCGGAATTGGGGTGGAATTTTCCATACAAGACAATTTACGAGCATAAAAATCAGCCTACCATTTCTTGTTCTTTCACATCTGAAAACACAACAAATGACTATATAACCTATTTTCACGACAAACCTCAGGAGAGATTTCTACATGAAACTCTCAAACTCTCAAACATACCTTTCAAGAATCAAATCACCAAATATTTTTCAACATATCATATCTAAGTCAAAAAAATATACATGTAAAAGAATCACATTCCACATGCCTTCAAGATTTTCATTCAGAAGCGAAGGATGAGACTATAGGCACTCCGATCTGCCCAAATCCTTCAACCACAGCTAGAGGCGCGGCGGTTTACGCACGTCAGAGATCCCCTCGAGCATCTGCACCACTCTCCCCATCGTCGGCCTAAGCGACATTTGCTCTTGGATGCACCAAAAGCTCACTTGAATCGCTCTCGTCGCTTGCACCATATCAACATCCTCCTCCGAAAGCCTCTTATCGAGTAGATTGCCCATGTTACCCTTCTCGAACTCTTCGTACGCCCACAGGGAAAACCTCTTCATATTCGTCACGTTACAAACCTCGAAGTTCCTCCTCCCACTAACAATCTCCAACAACACCATCCCGTAGCTATAAACGTCGGCTTTAGAGGTTATCGGGGAATTCGCCACCTATTCGGGAGCTAAGTACCCCCTCGTACCCCTCACGTCGATCAAGCTCCTACGCCTCTGTCCATTCAAGTTCAAAAGCTTAGCAAGGCCAAAGTCGGAAATCCTAGCATTAAAATCCCTTCCAAGAGGATATTCTCTGGCTTGATATCACAATGAAGGATGCGATCCCGGCATTCTTCGTGTAGATACGTGATCCCTTTTGTCGTTCCCGCAGTAATACGGAAACGACACGACCAATCCAGAATGTTCGTGTCTGAAAACAACAATCGATCGAGCGACCCATTCTTCATGAACTAGTACACCAACAACCTATATGTTTTCCTTCGGAACAAAAGCCGATCAGTCTCACTAGATTCATATGATGCGTACTACTAATGGTGGCAACCTCCATCCTAAACTGTTTTTCGCCCTGCCCGATCCCCTGCAACCGTTTAACCGCTACCACCATTTTATTAGAAAGGACACCCCTATAAACCGAGCCGAACCCCCCTCCTCCGAGCTTATCCTTAAACCCCTTCATGTCGTTTTGGAGCTCTCTGTAGGAAAATTAGATCAGAACACCGGAAGCATAGTCAGAAAACGAGTACTGAGAGAGTAAGCTTTCGTACTTCGACTTAGAACCAGTGTACAACCACAACAAACCGCCTACTAAAATAAACAAAACCAGAACAGTCGACAGAACAAAGACAACAACTTTGAGCGAATCCGATAGTTTCCTATCTAATCCAGACGAAGAGAAGGGCGCATTTGGCACCGCAGAACCGCACACCATTACAAACGACGTGTTCGTTAGTCTCGAAGACGTGTATCCACTAATCATATCCGACCTCTTCATGTAACAAATGTAGGGAAAATCCCTAATCCGTAACAAACATGTCGAAATCATCGAGAACACACAAACGTAAGCGTACTTTGATCCATAGCAATTTGTAGTTGACTAGCAATCCAAGGTTGAGGTCTTCTAAGCCTTGATACGCAGTCAATTCTATTCTTTCTGGGATGGGGCAGAAAAGAAGACAAGTAACGTATCTGACTTAGGAACTACAACCCTAATTTATAACCAAAAGTAGGGCACCTTAATTATGGGCCCATCAATCATAATTAAGTGTCTACGGGTTTCTATACATAAAAGACCTATACTTCAACAAATATTTGTATAGGCCCATACAATTAAATAAAACTTAAGTAGATCACTCAATTGGGCTCGTATTATGAGATAGCCTACGTACAATTTATTAGATATGTGAGTGATAGACAAATCTTGAACCCAAGTGTAAGTTCTAAATCCGATTGCAACACTTAAGGTATCGTATCCACAGGGAAGGGAATTCAACAACCACTTTTATGACTATTTCTAATCTAGAGACCGGAAAAGATTGACAAAGTTGTGCTATACTATTATGACAAAATTAAACTTAACTAATAAGTAATCAAACACACGAGCTAACAAATAAACGCAAGATTTAACCACTTAATTAAAACAGGTCGGGAAGTAAATCATATGCTCTTTTGTGATCAAATCAATACTCAAGTACGGATGTATGATTCTTCAACCTAATCACGATGTTATACCTAGCTTCTTTCGAAAGCTAGATGTCTAATTCATTAAGCCAAGTGTTGTTCTCACAATCACTTAGTAACCAAATTAATCGAATACAGCAAGATTAGTGTATTTAAAACCTAGCGGCTTGGCATGGAATTCTAAATACGTGTTGTAGAAATTAGGGTTAAATTTCTTTAAGCCCAAAAAGTCTAAGTTTTGGAAAACAATCTCAATTATCCTCAATCTCTCGATTATCGGATAATTTACAATATGTTTATGGATGGCCAATCCATTCCCAGCTTATTCAATACCGTTTTCCTAACAAAGAATCACACAAATTGACTTGAGCATTAATTCAAACACCTTAGATGCATAATCCTTACCCCCTAACCCTAGGAGATTAGTTCCTCATATTTGAATTAAAACTCATTAAAATCAAAAGAATTGCATTCAAAATACTCATGTTTAACATAAACATCAAAACGGAATTAATAACTTTGAGTTCTAACCTAATCATCCAAAAACGAATCTAAAGCGACTAACTAATTATGCTAGAATAAAGAAAAACCAAAACTCGAGGAATTAGTTTGATCGGAAAGCAGTAAATAAAACCAAATTGATAAAGTCTTGTGCTTGGAATCAATCTTCAGCTCTATGTCTTCGTGTTTCTTCTTTTTCCGAGTGTTCTTGAACTTCTGGGAAAAACGTAGTCCAAAAGCTCTCTAATTCCGCCTCAAATCCGCGTATATATAGAAATCCGAAATCTGAAACCGCCCCGTGACACGGGCGTGCGAAGCTCATGCCTAAAATTGTGACACGCCCGTGTCGCGTATTAAAACGTATCCACGCTTTTCTTACTTGACACGGGGGTGTCAAAACCTGTTCTTCTTGATGACACGGGCGTGCAAAACCTCCAGGCCTCTCTGTACTCTGACACGGCAGTGCAACAAATTACTCTACATTGGTGACACGGGCGTGTCACCTCCTGAAATCCGAGGGTTACTTCTGTACTGAGACACGGTCGTGTCTCAGTTTGCTCTTCCATGGGGACACGGGCGTGTCCCCTAGAATTTCTCATTTTTTCGCCCTTTATTGCATGGTTTTGCTTTTACTCCGTCTTTTCAACTCCAAGGTGAAAGGTACCTAATAAGGAGCATAAATCACGCTATAAGTTCTTAAAACTGCTAGAATTTAACTAAAATTGCCCTACAAATCCATGCAATAAACCGATACATCAAACTCCCCCAAACTTAAATATTGTTCGTCCTCGAGCAATCAAGAAAATTACATCAACCCAGCCTCAAAATCAATCTCTCAATGGGGCAATTCTCAGAATTTCACGCAAGCAAGTCTAACCTATCAAACACATTTCAATCAAGCACAAGAATCAACACAATGGTATAAATCAAATATCCTCGTGTAGTGTGTGAATTCGAACAAAATAATGTACAATGGTTAGAACACCAAACTAATGATTCCTTCCTAAGTACCAATGATAGACTTCGGAAAACATTCTTCGCACCTATCTCCACTAATGGAATTAACCAAGAATTCAGGATCGGAAGGTCTTTCGAGGCTTGTAATGTGGCTCGGGGTTAAGGTTATGGAATTTTTAGTATAGTAGTGACTCAACACACCTAACTCACCCATTCAAATCTCCTTGGTCGCCATCTTTGTCTTTCCCCATTAAACTCCCCCAAACTTAGACTTTTCTAAGTTTGTCACAGACAGTCTAAAATTTTCTTCTGTTTCAAATCTTCTCAATGTTTTTCTCCAAATTTTTTTTTTTTTTTTTTTTTTTTTTTTTTTCTGTCTACTTGTTGCTTACACAACTCGTTCTTTTACTACTTCCTTTTGAATTCTTCTTTTCTTTCAGCATCTAAGAGTATCTCTTAATTCTTCTATTGATTTCTCATCAGGAATTTAGCAACATCTTCAATCGATTCAAACGAGTGAGCAAAGTGTGACTCAAGGGTAAGTTTATGGTGCTGTGCCTGTGGCTTATAATGCGGCTACAAAAATTAATGGCACAACACTTAGGCTCAGCGGGGTCAATAGGATTTCGTTCTTTAGTACAAATGGCTCAATAGCGAGGCTACCTCCGACATGAATGCCTAAGTCATCTCCCTATCTCTTCGTCAATTCAAAATTTCGCTTCAATAGGACTAAAATGCCTCCTAATCCACTTCTCAGTATTATTCAAGAATTACTAACTCAGTATCCTAACCTAAGTACATGACCTTGTTCAATAGTGCACAAAAATAAGGATATCCCACCATTCCAAAGTATCAATACTCACACCTAACTTCATGCATTCAACTAGCCTAACTCACTTTGGCAAAATTCCAACAATCAAACCTCATCGAAAAATTAAAAATTTTGGCTTATTTTCAGCAATCATCTTTTCATGCTCAAAGATATCACAAATTCAAGTAAGTCAATCCCCCAACGCATCTTCCTATGCAAAATATTAGCAATACAATCCAAAACTTTTTGCCCCTCTCCCCCAAACTTAAACCATGCAATGTCCCCATGCATAAAAGAAAAAGGAAAGAAGGCAAAAAGAAAACTCCCTCAATACTGCGAAGAACCCGGCAACAAGCTATTCATCACCCTAACCTGCACTTAAACGACTAAAACACGGATCATAAGCTAAGCAGAGTAAATGATAATCAACATGCAATTAACAAGAAGGCCCTGTCGTCAAGTATCTCAAATAACCATAAGAATAATTAGCACAGTGCAATTAGTTAGGTTAGTGTGGTGAATTATGTCATCATACAGACCAAGGCAAAGAAAATGAAAGACTAGAAAAGAAATCACTCAAGGAAAAGGTGGCGGGTAATGTGGCGGTTGGCTTGAGCTACTTGCACCGGCGCCTCCAAATTGTTTGGCGAGGTATGCGTGGAGATTCTCGAACTGACCATCAATGTGGAGCTGCAAGGCATCAAGCCGGGAGTCCACATGCTCAACAAAGCTGTCCATCCGCGCATTCTGGGATGCCATATAATCCCGCATGTAAGCGGGGATTTCCTCCTCGTCGTCTTGGACCATTGGCATCTGTGCTCCTCGCCCGCCTTCCTCCCTATCCGGTATCTGAGCAAGCCTCCTTTGCTGATCAAGAGTGAGGTCATCATATTTAGCCACACCCCACCTGTACATTCGCTCAAATCGGTTCCTTTCCCTTTCCGGATACCAGGGTAAAACCCTGTCCTTTAGGCTCCCGGCAGACCATCGGATGAATAGGTCCATCTTGATGAACGTCTGCTCTTCGACATAGGGAAAGTTGGATAAGGGCTCCGTATCCTCTTCAAGCCATCCCACCTCTCTGGCGAGCTTCGTCACATAGGCTCCATGACCTATAGTTCCCGACGCCCTGCCTGCCACCTCCTTTAGCTTGTGCATGAATTCCGTTGTGGCATCAAACTGCACCCCCTCCTTCATGAAATACATGATGGCCAACTCAAACCCGTTTATATTGCCATCACTCTCATGCCTCGCACATATGCCCATAGCTAGTAGCCTATGCACCATTCGCCAGACTAAGCTATCAAGCCATGTGGCCTTAGTGTTACGCGGGTTGTAGGCCGGGGCACCAGCTTTGAGAGGGAAAGACCGCCACACCGCCTCCCTGTCCTCATTGGACCAATTTGGCAACGTTGTCATCTCGCACATAGGGAACCCTAAGGCATCCCGAATCTCATCTAGATTTAATGATTCGGTATCCTCTCCATCTAATGTGAAATTGAGTTTGGTGTTGACTTGGTCCCAAGTCATGGTGGTGAAGAATGCGGTTGTCAATTCCGGATAAGTATTAGCCGGAACCATCATGAACGTCCTCCACCCTATATTATTGAACAAAACCTCAATCTCTTCCCAAACTCCCAATCTCCGAAGTGTGGCGAGATGCGGGAACTTGGTGGGCATGATATTGCGCGTCGTATTACGGTTGTAAGGGTTCCCAAGCCCTTCCAATGTGACATTCACGGAATCCCGTGGTTGGCGGCCGGTTGGCCCGGACGAAGAGGTGAGTTGTAGAGGGGCGGGTCTCTTGTTGCGTCCCATAATTCCTGCACAAAAATACCCCCATATCAACAACAAAATCAATTCAAGTTCAATGGGGCATTTTATCGAACATCTTGTAAGCACCAATAAGAAGTCTAGGATTTCATCAAATCATGCATAACATTTCATCTCCCGATACCTAGACTTAGCCCTCTATATTACCAAATTCGTTTAAAGCTCATAGGGACTCAATTTCTTCCTCCAACGTGTACATAACCACCCACAACAATTCTCCAAAATTTGCAAAATTCATGACAATGTGTAAGAGCAAGGGCCAAATTTTCCAATACATTGCAAACACCTAACTCTAGCAAGTGCAAAACTCGACAAAGGAGCAAGAAATCAGAAGAATTATATCCAACATGCTTAAATAAGAGATTAGGGTTCACCCTCTTAATGCCTAAAAATTCCAATTTCATGCCAATTCCTAGTTCTACTCATGCCAAAACTCACAATAGAATCAAGAAATCCCAAGAAAACACACATAAGCATGCTTCATAGAACTAGGGTCTAACTTTTCTCAATTGAAATACAAGAAATTAAAGCACCCAAGAGAAGAGAAGACGTACCCGATTGATTTAGGATGTAAGGTGCAATGTGGGTGTGTGTGTCTTGCCGGAGTATGAACCAAAAGTAATGGTGGAGGTGCTTGTGCCGTGTGGGAATGGGGAAGAAGAAAGATGGATGAGAGAAAATGGGGGTGTGCTTGTGTTTGGAATGACAAGAGAAATGAAAAACCGCCGCTTCTTTAAAGCCTGCTGCGCGACACGCCCGTGTCGGTAAGTGAACTGGATGGATGACACGGGCGTGTCATCCCTTACCTGGCGATTTCTGTACCTAGACACGGGGGTGTCGATTTTTCCTTGTGGAACTTGACACGCCCGTGTCGTCTCTCGCTGGCAGCACTGTACCTAGACACGGGGGTGTCATGGATGTCTTCATATGGGAGACACGCCCGTGTCTCCCCCAAACTTGAAATTTTGCTCAAAATTTCGCACCTATTAGCTCAAAATCATCCATTCACTTCATAATCCGTCCACTCTATTCGAAACAAAATACCTGAACACGAGACAAAAGATATCATCAATCACAAGCTTAACTAACTAATACGAAAGAAAAGAAAAACGACAAAGGAAAGAAAAATAGTTCTAAGTTATAGTCGTTAGCTTGACTTCATGACTCCGGGCTAAGGTGCTGGAGTTGTTAACACGCACGAGACGTGTTCGCCAACTCGATCTCCGGCAAGATATGGCTTGAGTCTTTGTCCATTCACCACAAAGGATGGTGAGCCTTCATTGCCTATCTCCACTGCTCCATTCACCAAGACTTTTACTACTCTGAACGGACCGGACCATCTTGACTTAAGTTTCCCGGGGAAAAGCTTCAATCTAGAATTGTACAACAACACCAGTTGACCCTCGACAAACTCCTTGACCCGAATATGCTTATCATGCCACTTCTTCGTTCTCTCCTTATAAATCCGGGCATTTTCGTACGCTTCTAACCTTAATTCCTCCAACTCTTGCAGGTCAAGTATCCTTTTTTCTCCGGCTCTTGTGAGATCAAAATTTATAGCCTTAATGGCCCAATACGACTTATACTCGATCTCGACGGGGAGGTGACATGCTTTACCATAAACCAACTGATACGGAGAAGTTCCTATAGGTGTCTTGAACGCGGTCCTGTAGGCCCATAACGCGTCATCCAACTTCGAGGACCAATCTTTCCTAGAGGGGCTCACCACCTTCTCCAAAATCCACTTCAACTCCCTGTTCGTGACCTCCGCTTGCCCACTTGCTTGGGGATGATACGTGGTAGTTACCCGATGCTGGACCCCGTATTTCTTCAGCAGAGCTTCCAAGGGCTTGTTGCAAAAATGCGTACCTCTATCACTGATTAATGCCCGTGGAACTCCGAACCTATTGAAAATGTTCTTTTGCAAGAACTTAATCACCACCTTCGAGTCATTGGTTGGAGTTGCCACGGCCTCAGCCCACTTGGATACATAATCCACCGCTACCAAGATATACTGATTCCCATACGACGGTGGGAAAGGTCCCATAAAATCGATTCCCCAAACATCAAACAATTCAACTTCCAAGATATACTTCATGGGCATCTCATCTCTCTTACTAATGTTCCCGGATCTCTGACAAGTATCACATTCCTTGGCAAATTTGTAAGCATCCTTAAACAGCGTTGGCCACCAAAACCCAGACTGTAATACCTTGGCTGCTGTCTTTCGACCACTAGAGTGCCCTCCATATAAGCTTGCATGACATCTCTCAAGCACTTCATCAGCCTCAACCTCCGGGACACATCTCCGTACTAGACCATCTGAACAGTGCTTATATACATAGGGCTCTTCCCAATAATAACGTTTCACTTCGGATAAGAATCTCTGTTTCTGATGGAAATTCATGCCCGGTGGTAGAGCTTTGCAAACCATATGATTCACGATATCTGCGTACCAAGGAACTATTGCATCGGTTGCAAACAACTCCTCATCTGGGAAATTCTCAGTAATCTCCTCCTCGTACTCATCCTCCTTGTCCCCAACCTCTAATCTTGACAAGTGATCTGCAACTAAGTTCTCCGTCCCCTTCTTGTCACGAATTTCAAGATCAAACTCCTGAAGCAATAGAATCCATCTAATCAAACGGGGCTTTGAATCCTTCTTCGAAAGGAGATACTTGATTGCTGCGTGGTCCGTGTAGACGATTGTCTTCGAACCTATCAAGTAAGACCGAAACTTGTCAAAAGCATGCACAATAGCTAATAATTCCTTCTCAGTAGTAGCATAATTTAATTGTGCATCATTTAAAGTTTTGCTAGAATATGCGATAACGTGTAAACGTTTCTCCCTTCGTTGGCCAAGAACTGCTCCAATGGCCAAATCGCTCGCATCGCACATTAGCTCGAACGGTATAGTCCAATCCGGTGCAACCATGATTGGTGCCGAGGTAAGCTCCTTCTTCAACCTATCAAATGCAAGTAAGCACTCATCATTAAACATGAATTCAGTATCTTTTTGCAGCAACTTGCATAAAGGTAAGGTAATTTTTGAAAAGTCCTTGATGAACCGGCGATAGAACCCGGCATGACCAAGGAAACTTCTCACTCCCTTGATATTGGTGGGTGGAGGCAATTTTGCAATCACATCAATCTTGGCCTTGTCCACCTCAATGCCTTTCTCCGAAACTTTGTGACCCAACACTATCCCTTCCTTCACCATGAAATGGCACTTCTCCCAATTTAGCACAAGGTTAGTTTCTTCACATCGCTGCAAAACTTGAGCAAGATTATGCAAGCAAGAATCGAAAGAAGAACCAAACACAGAAAAGTCATCCATAAAAATTTCCATTGTGCGTTCTATAAAGTCAGAGAAAATAGCCATCA
This sequence comes from Lantana camara, assembly GCA_037501455.1. Classification (NCBI taxonomy): domain Eukaryota; kingdom Viridiplantae; phylum Streptophyta; class Magnoliopsida; order Lamiales; family Verbenaceae; genus Lantana; species Lantana camara. The sequence goes on along the minus strand of CM074855.1, from coordinate 16,826,526 downwards.
TGCATCGTTGAAAGGTAGCCGGGGCATTACACAACCCGAAAGGCATACGCCTATACGCAAAAGTACCATAAGGGCAGGTAAACGTACATTTTTCCTGATCCTCTGGAGCTATAGCAATTTGGTTATACCCTGAATACCCATCCAGAAAACAGTAATAAGAATGTCCGGCTAACCTCTCTAACATCTGATCAATAAAAGGAAGTGGAAAGTGATCTTTGCGAGTGGCATTGTTCAACTTCCTATAATCTATACAGACTCTCCAACCCGTGACTGTCCTAGTTGGTATTAACTCATTCTTTTCATTTTTAATTACAGTCATCCCCCCTTTCTTGGGCACTACCTGTACAGGGCTAACCCACTTGCTATCCGAGATAGGGTAAATTATCCCGGCATCTAACAATTTCAGTACCTCAGCCCTAACTACCTCTTTCATGTTCGGGTTCAATCTACGCTGATGTTCTACGGAGGGTTTATGGTTATCTTCCATAAGAATTTTATGCATGCAAATAGATGGGCTAATCCCTTTAATGTCAGAAATAGTCCAACCTATCGCTCGTTTGTGTTCTCTCAAAACCCTCAACAAGGCATCATGCTGTGAATCAGTTAAATCAGAGGCAACTATAACAGGTAGTGTTTCAGATTCACCCAAATAAGCATATCTCAAATGAGCGGGAAGGGGTTTCAGTTCTAACTTGGGAGCTGTCTCAACAGAAGGACGAAGAGTGGGCTTACCTGTACCCAACTCTTCATATACAAACCTCTTTCGGAATGGTACGTACGGGGTGGCTTCGAGTGCCTTTGCGTAGGCAGCCAATTCTTCTAAGATGTCTTCCCCATCAATGTGGTCAGTGAGTCCTCTTAGACAGAGTTCGAGAGGGTCCTCGTTGCTTATGGACATCGGTGTCTGTGCTCTGATTTCCACCATATTGCATTATTCTTCGATCACCGGTCCTTTCATTGCTTTGAACAGATTAAACTCCACCTGTTCATCCCCCACACGAAGAGTTAGAATGCCACTCTTCACATCAATTAAGGCTCCTACTGTGGCTAGGAAAGGCCTCCCTAAGATGAGCGGCATGTTTTGGTCTTCCTCCATTTCCAAAACTATGAAGTCTACCGGCAGGTAGAACTTCCCAACTCTGACTAGAACATTTTCCAGGATTCCCGTGGGGTACTTGACTGATCGATCCACTAGCTGTAGAGAAACGGTAGTTGGCTTTAATGAATTCAGTCCAAGTTTCCTGCAAACAGATAATGGCATTAGGCTCACACTAGCACCAAGATCACATAAAGCTTTATTAAAGGACATATGACCAATTGTGCAAGGAATTGAAAAACTCCCTGGATCCTTAAGCTTTGGTGGAAGCTTATGTTGTAGAATGGCGCTGCACTCTTCAGTAAGTGCAATCGTGGCATAATCCTCCAATTTCCTCTTGTTGGAGAGGATCTCCTTCAAGAATTTGACGTAAGTGGGCATCTGAGCTAGGGCCTCGGCAAACGGGATGTTAATGTGTAGTTCCTTGAAGATATTCAAGAATTTCTCGAATTGTTTCTCCAACCTTTGCTTTTGAAATCTCTGCGGGAAAGGAAGTGGTGGCACATATGGCTTGGGTGCCACTGGTGTCTTTGGCTTTGAAGGGGGTTCACTTGTCAGTACTTCTTCCTCCTCCTTCGATGCCTCGATTACTTTCTCAGGTTCCACAACGGAGTCCTTTTCCTTTCTCACTTCGGTCTCCACCGGTATTGCAGGCCCCTTGTAAGTCGTGCCACTTCGTAGTGTAATGGCCTTACACTGCTCTTTCGGATTCTCCACAGGTTTGCTTGGAAACATCCCTTGGGCTCTAACATTGATTGAATTAGCCAACTGGCCCACCTGCACTTCCAAATTTTTATTTTGAACCAGCACCTGTTCTACCTGAGATTCGAGTTTCTGATACCTATCATTCGAAACATTTATGAACTTCTCGAGGGCCGCCTCCCACCCCGGCTTCTGTTCTTGCGGTGGTTGTGGAGGGGGTGCGAATCTCTGCTGATTTTGATGTGGTGGATGCTGTCCCATTTGCCTTGGTTGGAACTGTGGTCTCTGGTTTGGGTTTGGGTTCTGAACATTCTGATTGTTTGACCACGAGAAGTGCGGATGATTCTTCCACCCTGGGTTGTAGGTGTTCGAGTATGGGTCGTTTGCTGGTTTTTGATTCTGCACGTAATTGACTTGTTCTTGACCAACAACAACCTGTGCACCTGCATTGGTAGAAGGACAAATATCAAATGAATGGGGACCACCACAAATTTCACATAATACCTGTAGGGCATTTGACTGTGCCACTGTGTTTCGTGCTGTAGCAATTGCAAGTCGGTCTAGCTTCTGGTTCAGTGCTTCGAACTTGGCATTGAAAGCTGTCACAGTGTCAGTGGCGAGTATGCCTGCCTCAGGTTTTGGAGGAGGAAGGCTCCTCTCCTTTGTCCAACTGCTATTTGCTGCCATCTTATTCAGAAGTTGCATTCCTTCTTCCTCAGACAGTGCCATAAATGCTCCTCCCGCTGCTGCATCGACCATGATTTTCATGTTCTCTGTCATTCCGTTGTAAAAGATTTGTACCAGTTGCCATCCTGGAACACGGTGATGTGGGCATTTCCTTTGCAATTCCTTATATCTTTCCCATCCTTCATACAACGTTTCCCCATCATAGAGCCTGAAGCTCGTTATTTCATCTCTGTACCTCATGGTCTTGCTAGGAGGGTAGAATTTGGCTAAGAAGGCCTTAGAGAGGTCTGCCCATGTCTGAAGTGTCTCATTTGACAAGGTCGAAATCCATGTCCGGGCTTTGTCCCTTAGGGAGAAGGGAAAAAGCCTAACTCTGATCGCATCATCAGAAGCGTTGTGGATCTTAAAGGTCGAGCAGACATCCAAAAAGTAGGACAAATGCGATGCGGGGTCTTCATGTGGTAAACCCCCAAACGGGTTCTGTTGTAAGAGGTTGATGAACCCAGTTTTGATTTCAAAGTTGTTCGCCTCCACGGCGGGGCGAGTCAAGTTGTTCTGGATTAAGCCAATGTTAGGAATGGCATAATCCTGGAGTGTGGTTGGTTGCTCGTTTATGGGTTGTGCCATTGGGATTGGGTTTACTTTCTGCTTCTTTTCTTTTTTTCGCTTCGTTCGATTTGCCCGACAAGTCCTCTCAATTTCAGGATCGTAAGGCAGGGGTTCCAAGCCTTTCGATCGTAGCATAAACTAGGTACCTGCAATGGGGAAAACCCGTGGTCAAATTCAACGCACTTCAAAAAGAAATCAAGAAGAAAGGGTGGTCTAAAGCACCAGAAAAAATCACTAAAGTAATATTGGATTAAACGCCTTCCCCGGCAACGGCGCCAAAAACTTGATAGACAAATCTTGAACCCAAGTGTAAGTTCTAAATCCGATTGCAACACTTAAGGTATCGTATCCACAGGGAAGGGAATTCAACAACCACTTTTATGACTATTTCTAATCTAGAGACCGGAAAAGATTGACAAAGTTGTGCTATACTATTATGACAAAATTAAACTTAACTAATAAGTAATCAAACACACGAGCTAACAAATAAACGCAAGATTTAACCACTTAATTAAAACAGGTCGGGAAGTAAATCATATGCTCTTTTGTGATCAAATCAATACTCAAGTACGGATGTATGATTCTTCAACCTAATCACGATGTTATACCTAGCTTCTTTCGAAAGCTAGATGTCTAATTCATTAAGCCAAGTGTTGTTCTCACAATCACTTAGTAACCAAATTAATCGAATACAGCAAGATTAGTGTATTTAAAACCTAGCGGCTTGGCATGGAATTCTAAATACGTGTTGTAGAAATTAGGGTTAAATTTCTTTAAGCCCAAAAAGTCTAAGTTTTGGAAAACAATCTCAATTATCCTCAATCTCTCGATTATCGGATAATTTACAATATGTTCATGGATGGTCAATCCATTCCCAGCTTATTCAATACCGTTTTCCTAACAAAGAATCACACAAATTGACTTGAGCATTAATTCAAACACCTTAGATGCATAATCCTTACCCCCTAACCCTAGGAGATTAGTTCCTCATATTTGAATTAAAACTCATTAAAATCAAAAGAATTGCATTCAAAATACTCATGTTTAACATAAACATCAAAACGGAATTAATAACTTTGAGTTCTAACCTAATCATCCAAAAACGAATCTAAAGCGACTAACTAATTATGCTAGAATAAAGAAAAACCAAAACTCGAGGAATTAGTTTGATCGGAAAGCAGTAAATAAAACCAAATTGATAAAGTCTTGTGCTTGGAATCAATCTTCAGCTCTATGTCTTCGTGTTTCTTCTTTTTCCGAGTGTTCTTGAACTTCTGGGAAAAACGTAGTCCAAAAGCTCTCTAATTCCGCCTCAAATCCGCGTATATATAGAAATCCGAAATCTGAAACCGCCCCGTGACACGGGCGTGCGAAGCTCATGCCTAAAATTGTGACACGCCCGTGTCGCGTATTAAAACGTATCCGCGCTTTTCTTACTTGACACGGGGGTGTCAAAACCTGTTCTTCTTGATGACACGGGCGTGCAAAACCTCCAGGCCTCTCTGTACTCTGACACGGCCGTGCAACAAATTACTCTACATTGGTGACACGGGCGTGTCACCTCCTGAAATCCGAGGGTTACTTCTGTACTGAGACACGGTTGTGTCTCAGTTTGCTCTTCCATGGGGACACGGGCGTGTCCCCTAGAATTTCTCGTTTTTTCGCCCTTTATTGCATGGTTTTGCTTTTACTCCGTCTTTTCAACTCCAAGGTGAAAGGTACCTAATAAGGAGCATAAATCACGCTATAAGTTCTTAAAACTGCTAGAATTTAACTAAAATTGCCCTACAAATCCATGCAATAAACCGATACATCAGTGAGACCACTAAATAAAAAATCCAACAATCACCCACTTGGTCCACATATGGTTCCAAATAATTGTACGTAGTTTTAAACTTTAGTGCGCGCAACCTTATGCTATCTCTACTTTCGAAATATTTCCAAACAATCTGGTCCATCAATTATGTTATTATAGGATCAGAGCAGCTTTCGTTACACAATTCACAACTAAACCGAACAATGGTCACAATACTAACACAATCAATGACACAGTTCAAAAGTATGACATGTAGTATGGAAATTACATGTAATGTGATCTTAGTCATGCGTATTTCCAACTGGTCCTATCTTATGACTCAAAGAGTCCCAAAGCACTTGCACATACTTAATGCAAAACCGCAATAGAAAGCTAAAATCCTTATTGTCAGAGTATTCAATCAAATAAAACTTTATTTATCTCATAAACCTCAGTCCATACAGAACATAAAACATGTCAATAAGCAAAACAAAAATCACAAACTCACACCACTAAGACATGTCATCTAGTTTGATGACACCTATATGAGCCATATGTTCATGAAACACTTTAGGTGGCAATCCCTTAGTGAGTAGATCTGCTAGCATCGAGTTTGTACTTATATGCTCTATTGACACTTGAAGACTCTGAACTCTTTCTTTCATAACCAACTACTTAATATCTATATGCTTAGATTTAGATGAACTCTGGTTTTTCTTTGAATATAACTCTGCAGCCTTATTATCACAATTAATTCTTAATGGCCTTTCAGTGCCATTGACAATTTGCAGCTCAGTGATAAAATTTCGGAGCCATATCCCCTGATTCGATGCCTCAAAGCATGCTACAAATTCAGCCTCCATAGTGGAAGAAGCTATCAGTGTCTGTTTGACACTTTTACAAGAGACATCTCTTTCAGCCATCATGAAAACATAACCTGATGTGGATCTTCTACTGTCAAGGCATCCAGCATAGTCTAAATCGGAGTATCCAATGATCTCCAATAGGTGAGCATGTAATCCTTAATCTTTTGCAGATACCTCATAATCCGTTTTGCTGCCCTCCAATGATCCATTCCCAGGTTACTTAGATATCTTCCTAACATCCCCACTATGTATGCTAAATCTGGACGCGTACACACTTGAGCATACATGAGACTCCATGCATAAGGGATTTCCTCCATCTCTTTCTTCTTAAGGTTCGTCTTAGGATATTGGAGCAAACTAAATTATCACCTTTTGACACAGGTGTGTCCCTTGTTGCACAATTCTGTGCCAAAATGGCTTAGCACCTTATCGATATAGGCCTTTTACGATAAGCCGAGTATCCCTTTGAAACGATCCCGATGGATCTGTATACCCAGAACATATGACGCCTCCCCAAGATCTTTCATCTCAAATTTACTTGATAGAAATTTCTTGGTTTCACGCAATAGGCTTATATCGCTGCTTACTAGTAGAATATCATCTACGTATAACACCAGGATAATAAATTTACTCCCACTAACCTTGAGATATATGCATTGGTCAATAGTGTTTTTCTTAAAGCCAAAAGAAGAAATCACCTTATCAAATTTCCGATACCTCTGATGGGACACCTGCTTTAGACCATAAATAGACTTCTTGAGTTTACATACTAGGTGCTTTGAATCTTTGGACTCAAAGTTCTCCAGTTGCACCATGTATATGGTTTTTTCAATGTCTCCATTGAGAAACGCTGTCTTTACGTCCATTTGATGGAGCTCTAAATCATAATGAGCTAGAAGTGCCATAATGATTCTAAAAGAGTCTTTCGTTGAAACTGGAGAGAAAGTCTCTTTAAAATCAATTCCTTCCTTTTGAGTGAAACCCTTGGCAACAAGACATGCTTTATATCTTTCGATGTTACCATTTGAGTCCCGTTTGGTTTTAAAAATCCATTTACAACCAATTGGTTTTACTCCTTGTGGTAACTCGATAAGATCCCAAACGTCATTGTCCATCATGGATTTCATCTCTTCATTCATGGGTTTGATCCATTCATTAGAGCTTGAACATAATTTTACTTGATTGAAAGACGTAGGATCATCTTGCAATCTCATATCAAATTCATGTTCATGGAGGTAAACGACATAGTCATCTGAAACCGCTTTCCTCTTTTCTCTAGTGGACCTCCTTATAGGAACTTCATTTTGAGGTTGTTGTGGTGCATCATTTTGAATAGATGATGGTTCTGGATCTGACTCAGTGGGTCCTAACTCATTATTTTGAACAAATGATGGACCCAGAACTGATTCAGTAGGAATCCCAAATGTGATTATGTTTTCCAAATTGTCTTGATTTGCAGGTTGAGGAGTGATAGGAATATTTATCTAATTATTCTTAGCTGCAACTATAGTGGGAATGTTAACACATTCCTCATCAAACACAATCTTTCCAATTTGATCCCTCCCATTATAATCAACTTCCTCAATAAATTTGGTGTTTCCTGTTTCGAAGAAGGACTTGTTTGAGGGGTCATAAAACTTAAATCCCCTAGACCTTTCCGAGTAATCTACAACGTAGCAGCTAATTGTTCTTGAATCCAGTTTTCTTTCGTTAAGCTTATAAGGCCTAGCTTCAGCTGGACATCCCCAGACATGCAAGTGCCTAATACTAGGCTTCTTGCCTATTCACAACTCGTACGGGGTTTTATCTACTACTTTTGATACAAAGTAGCAATGGCTAAAATTTTGCAAATAAACTCAAAAACAGTAAAGATGAAATATAAGGCTGAAGCAATGAGAACACATGCGATTTATATAGGTTCGGCAAGCCTACTCCTGTCCCCAAGTTGTGAGCTTGGGAGTTTTCCAAGATATTCTTATTAAGTACTTTGAGGTTAGAAGAAAAACCTTGTAATCTTATACACCAACACTTAGTGGGATAAATAAGTCTCACTCACTTATTTATCTCACCTACACACACTAAGGAAACGTATTACCTAGTCTCTGGAACCAACAGAAGAAGGTACCAGAACGAAATATCCATTCTCTGGAACTAACAGAAGAAAGTACCAGAGAATATAACCACAAAACCGAAGAACAAATATCTCCTTACAATAAAGCTTTGAATCACTCGGATTCTGAAAATCTGCACCAACGCTTGACAGTCTTGCTACAACGGACTTATAGACTGGTATCTTCTCTCTATGTTGAAGTCCTTTATATATTGACTAGCTCTGGAACTAGCCGTTGGGATATGATCTTCACTCAAGAGATATTGGGCTTGATTACTGGAGTTTGTCTTCCTTCAATCACGAGCTACAAACTGTTTGTTGTCTTTTTCATGAGTTTAGGAATGATTTGGCCAAAGTCTTCCTTTAATAGTCCTGGTTGATTTGATTGACTGGAACTTTCCAAGCTTGGTTCCTGCAAGAAGATTTATACCAAGAATAGGATAGATACACTAAATCAAATAGTTAGAGGGAATCAACAAAAACTTTCCAACATTCTCCCCCTTTTTGTTGATGACACAAGGGCACAAAAGAGACACTTAATGGAGGAGCCTCTGAAGAACTGGAATTTTAACTCCCCCTGTCAATAAGAGATAGGTAACTCCCTCTGTCGATAATAAACGGATTGGTTTGATTCTCTCCCCCTTCAGCAACAAAAAGATACCTGCAAAATCAATTAGTTTTTGGTACCCAATGTACTTTGGGTCCTTAATTGTTAGAATTCAAGTCATATTTTTCTCTCTGGTACTCCTTGATACTTCGTTTTGGGTACCCATATCCACTTATTTTTTCTCGATCTTGGCTCATGACAGTAATATTGAATATGACCTAATTTCCACAGTTATAACATCTTTTTCTAGGAAAGTGCCTATCTTTTTTCTTTTCGTTATTCACTTTGTGCACAATTTCACTAAGTCGTGAGTGTTCACGTGATATGTGCTCATTTTCTTTCTCAAGAAGTTCTTTCTCCATGTTTAGTTGGTCAATAGCCTGGAGTAGTTCATGTTCCATGTCTTTCTTTTCCTTAATGATTTTCAATAAGTTTTCTTCCAGTTTTTTGTTTCTTGCAGCAAGGTTTTCAATTCAGTTTGAGCACGTTTCAAGTAGTTTTTCAACATTTATACCCTCAATATCTTCATCTATACAATTTTCAACTTCATTATGAGGGGGTTGAGATGTGTTTACCTGATTGCTAGCTATAAGAGCAATGTAGTCTTCCTCATTATCGAAAAACTCTTGTTCATTCTCGTGATTCCAGTTGACAAAGCAAGAGTTTTATCTGCCTTCATTCTCCTAATTTTTCTTTAGTAGAGGACAATTGGGCCGGATATATCCTGGTTTTTTGCATTCGTGGCAAATGACACTGACCCTGTTGTTCTGGAACTGCTGGGATGCATTGTTGGAATTGAAATTACTATCTCAAGACTACTGGAACCTCCTGTTCTTATTCCTGTTGGAGGCAATCTCCCTAATTCTCCTTGAGAGTAGTAACAACTCATCATCAGTTTGATCTTGCAGATTGAGAGTGTTTTCAATAGCAAAGGCAATATCCTTCTTGGTATCCACCGTGTCTTCTTTGTGTAGAAGGGTGAGTTCATGAGAGATTAGGGATCCGATGAGTTCAGCTATAGTGAGGGTGCTCAGTTTTTTTGCCTCGGTGATAGCAGTGACTTTGGGCGTCCACTCCTTAGGTAGTGATCGTAGGATCTTTCTAACTTGTTGTCCCTCTAATAGTGGTTCACCAAGTGCACTCATTTGGTTGGCAAGGTTTGTGAATCGGGTGTGCATTTGACTGATAGTTTCTCCTGGAATCATCTGAAATGCTTCCACTAAAGCTTTATTGCCATTCCCCACATAGATGTATCTTTCATCATCAGTTGGTACTCGGCACCTTCGGCAATCCTGCATTGTGACACTTATGTAAGTAGTTGCACCCGTATCTATCCACCAAGTGTCATTAGGTACTAAAGCCAAATTAACTTCTGAACAAACAAAATGGAGAAGTTTACCTTTCTTTTCACGCCATGTGGCGTATTTAGGACAATCATTCTTTATGTGATCAGGTTTCTTGCAAAAGTAAGAGGAAATAGCCAAATTCTGTTTGTTTTGTACCTTAGGTTGGCTTGTCCCAGATTCTGTAGTTTATTTATCCTTATTCCTTTTCCTCTTATTAGTGGTAGCCATAGCCTTAGAAGTCATAGCCAAATAAGCACTTTCAGTCCTATCTTGTTTCAGTCTCTCTTCTTCTTGCACACATTGAGCTATAAGCTCATTTAGAGTCCATTTCTCCTTTTGAGTATTATAGGAGATTTTAAATGGATTAAATTGTGCAGGAAGTGAGATCAAGACTAAGTGCACAAGTATATCATCCGACACCTCAAGCTTTAAGCCTTTAAGTCTTGTCACAAGATTAGACATCTCCATGATGTACTCCCTTATGTTTCCCTTACCTTTATATCACACAGAAACCAGCTTACTAAGAGTAGGGCTGGTCTCAGACTTTTCATTAGTTTTGAATCGGTTTGCTATTTGGTCAAGTAAATTTTTAGCATTTTTTTCATCAGGAATGCCACCCCTTATAGCTTCCGGAATTAAGCTCCTCATGATCATCAAACTCATGCGATTTGATCGCTCCCACTTCTCGTATGCGGATCTCTGTACAGTGCTAGGATCAGTGAGATCCGCAGGGCGATCAAACCTGAATGCATGATCGAGATCCGCATAACCAAGCATAATCATAACATGATCTTTCCATTGCTTAAAATTGGAACCATTAAGCTCAGCGATGTTGTTCAAGTTGGCAGAAATAGAAGACATTATAAAAGAAAATAATATGCTCACAATTAATTAAACATCGAAACATGCATATACAAAGATAAAACCAAATATCAAAATATATATGCACTGGTGGGCCCATCTCAAGATACCTAGTACAACATTATTATTTAATCTTTGGACAGAAATAACAATTTGTAAGTGGTATTCTCAAACATAATAAAAAATATTGATATCTAAAACGGCCTCACAATATGCCTTTCCTTGGACCGACACATTGTAAGCATGTTAACACCAAATATATCACATATTCATGACTATAATTATCTGGCCAAAACAATCTTCTTTTGAGCCGATTATTTCGCATAGATAACATAACGAAAACTCAATTAACGAAAATTGATTAAATTTTACCTAATAGAGGTTACTTTGGTAACATATTAGTTCAATCTAATCAATTTCACGATTGCCGAATATGAATCTCACGTTTTCAGTTGACAAAGTTTCAACAATTATACCTAACAATCAAGATCAATCTCTAGGCAACACTCAGAAATTCAAAGAACCGAAACACAATCGCTTTGATTTTAGGCAAGGTCTGCAGTTCAATTAAGCAAGACAGCAAAAACCATTCCAACCATAATTGCAAAAGAAATATTAAAAGGCATTCATGATTCTGAATCCACAATGCAGCAATGTGTTCCCGTCAAGAATTACTGTCACATATACATATGTCAAAGCATGTGCACATAATTAATAACTATCAATGCAATCATTAAACATTATCAACAACAGAATTACATAGATATTTATGTAGTCACATACTCTGCCTCAAACACGCAAACAAACCTAATTAACTTAAATGTTATCTACAACCTCAATTTGCACGCAAACCTAGAGAAAGTAATTATACCAGAACAGGAGATTACACATGCACACCAATCTTCTTGAATATCAAAAATCATATGTTTCTGAATTAAGCCGACGGTCAAGAATTTAATCAAATCAAGAATCCACGATTTTGGTCGGCAATAGTTATAAAACAAAATCAATTGGCTGAACCAATTTATGAAGAAAAAAATCTGATTTTTTCGATAACCATAATAAAATTTTCGATCTATTTGTTATCAATCGAAAATAAAATCTCAATCATTCGACATGAGTGTGGCTCTGATACCACTTGTAGAGAAAATCTCTAATCCGTAACAAACCTGTCGAAATCATCGAGAACACACAAACGGAAGCGTACCTTGATCTATAGTAATTTGTAGTTGACTAGCAATCCAAGGTTGAGGTCTTCTAAGCCTTGATACGCCGTCAATTCTACTCTTTCTGGGATGGGGCAGAAAAGAAGACAAGTAACGTATCTGACTTAGGGACCACAACCCTAATTTATAACCAAAAGTCGGGCACCTTAATTATAGGCTCATCAATCATAATTAAGTATCCACGAGTTTCTACACATAAAAGACCCATACTTCAACAAATATTTGTATAGGCCCATACAATTAAATAAAACTTAAGTAGATCACTCAATTGGGCTCGTATTATGAGATAGCCTACGTACAATTTATTAAATATGTGAGACCACTAAATAAAAAATCCAATAATCACCCACTTGGTCCACATATGGTTCCAAATAATTGTACGTAGTTTTAAACCTTAGTGCGCGCAACCTTATGCTATCTCTACTTTCGAAATATTTCCAAACAATCTGGTCCATCAATTATGTTATTATAGGATCAAAGCAGCTTTCGTTACACAATTCGTAACTAAACCAAACAATGGTCACAATACTAACACAATCAATGACATAGATCAAAAGTATGGCATGTAGTATGGAAATTACATGTAATGTGATCTTAGTCATGCCTATTTCCAACTGGTCCTACCTTATGACTCAAAGAGACCCAAAACACTTTCACATACTTAATGCAAAACCGCAATAGAAAGCTAAAATCCTTATTGTCAGAGTATTCAATCAAATAAAACTTTATTTATCTCATAAACGAGGCATATCCAACACTTACGGACTATGCCTCCAGCTAATGACGGGCCGTGGTTCTTTATTCTGGCAATCCAACACTTCCGGACTATAGGCATAACCTCATTTTCACTCGAGAGTCGACAAGACAGTCCGACGACAAATGTGCAAATAAAACTTTATTAGGTAACTATGCCTCCAGCTAATGACGGGCCGTGATTCTTTAGTCTGGCAATCCAACACTTTCGGACTATAGGCATAACCTCACTTTCACTTGAGAGTCGGCAAGACAGTTCGACGACAAATGTGCAAATAAAACTTTATTTATCAGAATTGCATAGATATTTATGTAGTCACATACTCTGCCTCAAACATGCAAACAAACCTAATTAACTTAAATGTTATGTACAGCCTCAATTTACACGCAAACCTAGAGAAAGTAATTATACCAGAACAGGAGATTACCCATGCACACCAATCTTCTTGAATATCAAACAAACTCCACTCCCATCAGCCAACGACGACAAAGCTAAACACGAAGAGTCGGCAAGGCAGTTCGATCGGCAAGCCGTCATTGTAGCCGTGAAGAATTCCCTGTCAATATCAGGAGGGTATGTTAGAAGTAGAGTATTATTCAATTCCAACACTGTCCTCTGGCAGTTCTGAGTCTCATCCTTCCTCCTGCAGCCTTTCCGCCTGTCTTTCGGATCAACCCGTTCGAACTTCTGAGACGAGCATTCGTAGAATGGTTCGCTGCCTATCTCTCCATACCGATATATATCGAAGTTACCGCAGTATCCGAAGATCTCACACTGATTGCTGACAGCAGTCCATCTCACAATCCTGTTTCCTCTGCCACTGCTGGTGGAAGAAGTGTAGATCCTCATGTTTCCATCGCAGTCAAGCTTTACGAATTTCAGAGTGTTTTTACTCACCTCGCGTCCTCGCCGTAATCATTGCTTCTTGCAACGATGAAAGCCTTTGAAAGAGAGGGGTCGTAGAGGGAGAAGATTCCGATGGACTGCATTCCCAAACTCGGCGAAGTTAGATTCGAGAAGTTCCCAGATGAGTTGATTCCATTAGAGTTGTTGTAATACTCTACGGAGTCATTCCACCGGAGAGATATGACGTCGGCGGGGGAGAGGCGGAAGGAGTAGGAGCCGCAGCGGAGGCGGTGGTTGACAGTGAAGTTCTGATCGGGGAGAATGGTGTCACTTGGATTCAGTGGCGGAGCCAGAAAATATATTCAGGGGGGTTGATCAAAATATAATACTAAAAAAAATAACAAGTGAATTTTCAACTATTTTTTTAAAGTACTTACAAGTTTGTATATCACAAATATTCGCGTCGGTTACTCATATTCCGAAAACGATAGATAATCAAATCATTGGAAACATTGTCAAACATATCCTTTTCAATATATGTAACTAAACAATCATTCAACCATTCGTTGCCCATCCTATTTCTCAACCGATTTTTGATGTATTTCATTGTAGAAAATATTTTTTTCCATTGTAGCTGTTGCAACTGGTAGAACTAAAGCCAATTTTAGAAGCAGGGTAATTGATTGTTCAAGGAAGCAAAACCAAAATAGATGATGTTAACATAATGAAACATAATTTTAGCCGAATTTACTGTATATTTACTCTAAATTACTAATTGGAATGAAGAAGATGAAATGCCACCAAACAATATAAAACTCCTCATTTGGACAACATAAATACGTAAGAAATAAAAAAAGATAACAATTATGAATTTTACCTTGTCGGTACAAAAAGGCAGCACCACCGTGGTAAAAAAAAAAAAAAAAAAAAGGAAGAATGAGAAAGAAGGGTTAAATGGATTTCTTTTTGTATGGGATTCTGATTCTGTTCTATAGAATTGGAGATTAACAAACATTCGATTTTATTTCCTTTTGCATATTTTTTTAATAATTGTGAAAAAACTAAAAAGTTAAGGGCATCGATCAATGTGCAAACTAAAATGAACAATATAATTGAATTATATACTTGAATGGAAAAAAAATATAGAAGTTACAAATTTTAATTGAAATATAAATTATTAAACTTATGATAGATTGGACTATTAAATGGAACAAATACATACATACATACATATACATACATACATACACACACATATATATACATATATATATATATATATATATATATATATTATTTTATTTATTTGGTTCCAATTATTATTAATTTATTATATTGACCCTCACTAGTATTAATTTTAACTTTGGTGAGAGGGGTCAATAATAAAAATCTTATAAAATTTCATGTACAAAACCTATATATATACATAATAATAATAATAAAAAAAACAAATTTTAGGGGGGTCAATTGTATCCCCTAAAGAAGGGGTGGCTCCGCCAGTGCTTGGATTGTTGAAGGATGTCCACACCGGAAAATTGCTACCGTTCTTGAGTACCAAATTGCCTGAATTCTCAAGTGAAAGTGAGGTTATGCCTATAATCCGGAAGTGTTGGATTGCCAGACTAAAGAATCATGGCCCGTCATTAGCTGGAGGCATAGTTACCTAATACTCTCTCTCTCCCCCCCTCCCCCCGCGCGAATTGCGTACCAATTCTCAATACTTTTGCGTACCAATTCTCCATGGTACTCGTATTGGTACTCCAAACTAGACGTACCGATTTTAGTTCCAGCAAATCAAACTATTAGTAATTTTTAGAAAGAAATATATGTTTTTTGGTTTATTATTAGTAGGTAGGATTACTTTTACATAGAGTTTAATAGAATTCCAGAACGAAGCAGCAACCCAGCCAAGACAAGCAGAGGCATACAGGCGAGCAACCAAGTCAGTCCACGAAGATGGAGGTTGCGGTGACAGATAAAGAACCGAATGGGGGAGGGAAACATAACAGCAAGGCAGAGGAAGTACTGCCGGGATATGGTCCTTGGATGATGGCGGAGAAACGACGGCCAATGAAGCAAGGTGGGGTAACCGAAAAATAAGGAGGGAATGAAACAAGAAACCGATTTCTCAAAATCGTTACGATATTCTTGCCAAAGACATCTGTGAGGCAGACGGGGAAAGTAGCAGAAAAGGGGGGGAAAAGAGAATTCTCCCTGAATGGAATCCTACAAAATCAGTTTTCAACAAAGGAAAGGATAATGCACAACTCAGTAGGGGCTCTAAGCAGGTGGGAAACATGGTAAAAACAAAATTTGTTAGAAAAAGGAACAATAATTCGGGAAATAATAACACCAAGGTTACAACTAAAGGAACTGGGAGCACGTCTCTTGAGATAGCAAAGGTTAAGATTACTGAGACGGAAAATACGGAAAAAAACATACCACAGAGAACATCACTAGCAGAATTGGAGTTCAACACCATTGCAGACTTGTCAATACCAGAAGCAAAAGATGGCCCATTCAGATTCGGACGACGAGATGATGGAGATAAACTGGATAGAGGAGTATCCAGAGGGACCGAAGATGATCGAAACTTACGATCTGAACATCAACTTTGCGAGACACCTGACAGTGAATCCCCTGTTTTGGCAACTACGGGTGGGGACAGAAGTCAGTTTGCATGGGAACCCGGCTCATCGGATGAACAACTTATCGATAGAGTTGACGAGACAGAAGATGGAGAGACAATGCATGTTGACGACATTGGTATGTCAGCAGATTCTCACGGAGCTGTTGGGGAACTTGATAAATAACCCTGTCACCACTACCTCTCTTGGAATTAATCCAATGAAGATACTTTCATGGAATTGCAAAGGGACCGAGAATGCAGAGTCCAGGAGAAACTTTCTGGAGATTATGCGAGAACAACAGCCTGATGTTGTTTTCTTCTAGAAACTAAAGTGGAAGAGGATAGGGCGTCAAGAATTGCGGCAAGCTTGGGTTTTCCAAACTCGTGCATTGCTTTGACTCGAGGTCGGGAGGGAGGCATTTGGTTACTCTGGGACAGTAATAAAATCCAAGTGGAGATCCTTCAGGTCAATCATCAGGTCATCCACGCCATCATTGGCCCAAGAAGTCATTCCGAATGGCTTTGCTCGGGTATTTATGCGAGTCCCATACTTAATAGGCGAGAGGAGTATTGGAGGGATCTCAAGCCCCTAAGTGAAGAATGGAGTCTCCCCTGGTTGCTCACGGGTGATTTCAACGACATCTCATGGGCCCAAGTGAGAAGCGAGGGGGGCGCGAAGTGAACTGGAATAGGTGCCTGGACTTTAAAGATCATGTGGATAGATGTAATTTGATGGATATTGGGGCTCTAGGGCCGCGATTCACTTGGAGTGGTACGGTTCGTGGGGGTGAGAGGGTAGAGGAACGGTTGGACAGAGTTCTGGTTAATCCGGAATGGCGACTCCTGTTTCCAGAAGGGGCCGCTTTAGTGCTTCCTCGCAGTCATTCAGATCACCATCCCATGATTACTTTCTGCTTTGGGATCTCTCGGCCTCCGAAAAATCGACCTTTTCGATTTGAGGCGGCATGGAACGAACACCCCGGTTGTCGCAGGATTATTGAGGAATCGTGGGACCAGGAGCAGCAAATTCTTAATAAACTTGCAAGGCTTCCGGACTTGCTGAAGAGGTGGAATGTTAGCACTTTTGGGAATATTTTTCACAAAAAACGCATTTTAAAGGCAAGGATAAATGGAATTCAACTATTAGCCCGTAACAGGCTACACTTTCATCTACAAGAGCTAGAGAAACAACTTATTGTTGAGTACAATGAAATACTCAAACGAGAAGAAATTCTCTGGTTCCAGAAGTCCCGAGTGAATTAGCTCAAGTTTGGTGATCGTAATACCCGATTTTTTCATATTTCTACCATTACTTGTAGAAGAAGAAATAAAATAAATGCCCTGAAGTTAAATGGTGATTGGGAAACCGATGATGAACGATTGCGGAGCCATGTTCGAGATTATTTTGTGAAAGTTTTTAGTGAGGGAGGTGGGGAACCCGTCGTCCAGCTAGGGCGAAGTCCATTGCAACGCACTCTCAATCAACATTGGCAGGATATACTCTCCAGGCGGGTGCTTAGTTCAGAGGTGCAGAAAGTGGTGAAGTGTAACGCCCCGAATTTTATTTATTAATATCTTATGTTTTAAAATAATTTTATAAACTATATTTTAAAATACTTTCAAGAAAATTTTATGAATTTATATCAAATTGAGAATTTCCTTCATGACTTGAAAATATTCATTTCGTAAAATATTTACCGGGTATGAGTTAATTACCAAATTGTCCCTAGATAGATATTTCTTTAAACTTGGGGACTAAATTGCATGGGTTTCAAGGACCTAATTGACCATATTTCAAAACCCTATATCCTTAATTGCATAACTTGAACTCTTAGAGGATTAATTGGCAAAATTGGACATCTCACACCTTTCAAAATTGGATGGATCGTTATATGCATCTCCAAGCTTCTCCCTTGCTCTCACCTCATCCAAAAATCTCCCAACCACAATTGCTTCTTGCTCTCGGTTCATACAAGAAAGAAAAGGGAAGAGAATTCATCATTTACTTCAAGAATTCTCAAGAAAGGTTTCAAGAAATTGAGTTGATCATCATCATCACCCATCTTCTTCATTCTTTTCATTTCAAGGTTGGCTTGCATGAAGTATTGATTCTTGATCATGTTTGAATTGACTAGGGTTTGAGTTTGATATGCTAGATGGATTATTGGTAGATGGAAGCATGATTATGTGACCTTATATTGGATTATGGCATGATTTATAGCTTGAATCTTTGAATATTGAGCTTGAATGATCAAGTTTGATCATGAACATGAATCTTGAATTCTTGATGATTTTTCCATGATTGATATGCTTAAGTGTTATTTTATCAACTATTGAACATATGTGTATCATATTTCCAGAAAATCGTAGCTTTGTTGATTGGGAATGGAATTTGTGGCTTGCTTTGTTGTTTCCCGTAGCCATGCTCTGTTTTGTTCTGTTTCTTTCCAGTTGCAGAACTGGGAACGACCGTTCCCAGCCTCAAGGCATTATGGGAACGGGCGTTCCCACCCTTTCAAATAAACTAGGCGGCCGAGCATGGGAACGACCGTTCCCATTTTGGCCTTGGTGCCGGAAGGGCCGTTCCCAGCTAAAGGTGCCCTTTGTATTTAAAATCGTTGCCGCGTCTTTGGGGTTACGGGAACGACCGTTCCCATTTACAAAAGGAAGCTGGAACGGCCGTTCCCACCTGACATGCATAACAAAATATTCTGCATAAAATTACAATTTTAGCCCCTCGATCCGACGACTTCTTTGACCCCGATTTGCTATTATATGATCTAATACGTACTGAAACAACATGTTTTCATGCCACATTGTATATTGTATGTCATCTCGATGCATTTCCGCCGTTCGTCATATTTGGTCTATTTTAGAGTCATGTCTCACCTGTACACGTCGTGTTTGCACAGATCCTTGTCTCGTGACGTGGAGCAGGGGCCGTAGGCCGTGTCTTGACTTGCATTTTTCGGTAAAGGTGAGGTTTAGTTATTAATTATCTAGAACCCTATAACCCTTATATGGATTTCGGCCAAATTACACATGCTTATATCTTTATAATCGTTTTCCAACAACAAGGGGTTAATAACTACTCGTGTATCATGTTATAAATCATGTTGCCTGAATCTAATCGTGTTCATGACGAGTAAATTGTATATCGTGTTATAATCAAGCCATGAATCGTGTCATTGTGTTACCGTGATCGTGTTTGGCGAACTATCGTGTACCGTGTTTATGGGCCGAGGGTGAGTGTTTGAGCCAACCGGGAAGGCATAGGGCTGACGGGTAACTCATAACACCTCTCTCACACCGTGGGGATGCCCCCTGAATCCACCAGGAGGTTTAGTGGAGGAAGGAGTCCCGTACGTGGGAGTCATGCTCCCGACGTGCACCGTGTTATCGTGGGTGGTTCGGGCCTTGCAAACCCACCACCAATGGTGAAGGGTGGTTTTCGTGTTATTGATCGTGTGCACTTTAATGACTTGCATGATAACTTAATTAAATGAAAGTGCAACCCTTGTTCATTGTCGAGGTTGGTTGGAGATCGTACACGCCCCTCGCCAGGGCCACTGATTGTTATAACAAACGTGATTATCGTGTTAAACTTGATAGTTGTAATCTCGGGTGAGTTATGTTATTCTTGCATTTATACTATTATAGTTACAAAACCTTACCCGAGATTATAACTTGCATGTTACTTGTGTTTATATATATGTATGCCCCTCACTCGGTCTTCATAGACTGACGCCTCCACCTTTCAGGTTTTGTTCGTGGCGTGCTAGGCGGGAGTCGGGTCGTGTCTTTCAGTCTAGCATAGCTTTTCTTCTCATGTATTAACAGTTTAGAGTATCATGTTAATAGTTCTAAGTACATATATGTGAATGTTACTTGGAAGATGATAATGTATTGATATGATGATATAATACTCTTATGCTTCCGCTTTATATAGTTACATGTATAAGTTTATCCCGCCTAGCCGGTCGTGTATTGCATTGTCACCCGTTCGCTATAGGTTGGTTCATGTACGGATCGCCTATTTCGTGTGTGGATTGACCTATAGTGCGGGGGTGTGGCACCTCCACGTGTAAGGGGTGTTACATGAAGTCTATGAATCCCTTTAAAGCGCCCGGGCCGGACGGTTTCCAAGCTTTTTTCTACCAAACTTATTCTCGGTTACGAATTTCGTGAATGACTTCATCGATCAGGGAAGATTTCCAGAGGGGCTGGGACGCACCTTCATTTGTTTGATTCCCAAAGTACCACAGCCGGAAAGCATTAAACAATTCCGACCCATAGCTTTGTGCAACGTGCTATTGAAGATCGTGACTAAATTACTTGTGACACGGATAAAACCTTTCATCTCAAGTATTGTGAGTCCGAATCAAAACAGTTTCACTCCGGGAAGGAGTACACATGATAACATCTTGGTCCTACAAGAGATCCTCCATACACTACATCGTTCAAAGGATAAAGCAGGAGGGATGTTATTGAAATTAGATCTCGAGAAGGCCTATGATAAAATTAAATGGGAATTCTTACGGGGAACTCTGGAATTCTTTGAGTTTCCTTCAGGAATCGTTCAACTCATCATGAGTGGAGTTGAATGCATTCGTCCGGAAATTTTATGGAATGGTGAACCTACTGAAGGGATTGAACCAAAGTGTGGTATCCGGCAGGGGGATCCGCTTTCGCCCTATCTGTTTGTATGGAGCACCTTACTTATCTCATTGAGGAGGCGGTTTCAACAAGTGAATGGCGGCCGGTTAAAGCCAGTAAAATGGGGACGCCTATTTCTCATTTACTTTTCGCAGATGATATTATCCTAGGAGCCAAAGCTACGGTTAGGGGGCCAGTATGTATTAAGGAAGTGATCGATAAGTTTTGTGGGGCGTCAGGCTTAAAATTGAATTACCAAAAGTCTCAAGTTTGGTTTGCTCCTAGTGTTTCATTGGAGGAAAGGAATGCTATTTGGTTGAAACTTGGGATCGTTGGTACAGAAAGTTTGGGAAGGTATTTGGGGGTGAACCTGGTGCATGGGCGAACTCATCAGGAGTTATTCTCGACGGTACTTGAGAAGGTGGAGAGCAAACTCACGGGGTGAAAAGCGAAGAATCTTAATTTAGCCGGTAGAGCAACTCTCATACAATCGGTAACGAATTCGATCCCAGTCTATCATATGCACATGACTTGGTTTCCGAATTCGATTTGTGACAAACTGGATCGATTGAACCGCACTTTCCTTTGGTCTACGGACACGAGCAAGAAACATACTCATCTTGTACGGTGGGAAAAAGTGGTAAAAAGCAAAGAGGAAGGGGGTCTGGGCTTGAAGGAGGCATGTAAGATGAACATTGTGCTTCTTGCGAAGGTAGGGTGGCGATTGAGGAGTGAGCAAAATAATATATGGAGCAGATTATTTAGGGAGAAATACTAGAAAGATGATGATATTATGGAGCATGAACCTAAGCCTACGGCATCACAAACCTGGAAAGGTATCATTAAAAGTCTTCGTAGCGTGGAGCATGGCAGCCATTGGCGGATTGGAAAGGGTGATAATATTTGGTTATGGGATGCCCGTTGGTTATCTTCGGAGACACTTCTTGACAGGCTGGGAAGTAGCATCGTACAGGAAGATTCAAACAAGGTAGTTGGGGACATTATAAGTGCAAGCAGGGAATGGGATTTCACAAATATAAGAACCGTGCTGCCTATGGAGATTGTAGAAAAAATTCGAGAAACACCTCTTCCAGAGAACTCGGGGACTGATAAGCTGGTATGGATGGGAACGCCTAATAGCAGGTTCACGGTCAGGTCTGCTTATAGCTTGCTAAACTCGCCGGAACAGAATACTGACAAAGGCTGGAGCAAAATTTGGAGACTTCCGTGTCCTCAAAAGCTTAAGTTTTTCTTATGGCTCAGTAAGCACAATAGCCTAATGACAAATGCCTTAAAGTTTGATCGGAAATTTGGGGTATCGAAGCAGTGCAATCGCTGTCTTAATGGAAGAGAAGATAGTGTGCATGTTTTGTTTAAATGTCTAGCAGCAGCTAAGGTCTGGGAGCTGGTAGTTGACCAGAAAAATTGGAAAAGCATCTGTAACTTGGTTGAGGGACAATGGATGGAAAGACTTGGCAGTGCGGGTTTGAAACACTAACTTAATGGTGAGTGGCCATGATGGATTGTGGCTCTAGCTACTATTTGGAATATATGGAAAGCACGAAATAAGCATGAATATCAACACATTAATGAGCCTCGAAATGTCACTTTGAATAGCATCAAGAATTTTGCAGATGATATGGCGATGTGCACGGGGAGAAATCAAAAGATTTCTAATTCGAATCGGGGTCTGCTCTATTGGGATAGACCGGAGATTGGTTGGGTTAAGTTAAATTCCGACGGAAGCATGTACTCTCACACGATGAAGGCAGCAGCTAGAGGCTTAATCAGGGATGCTGAGGGACGTTGGATCCTCGGTTATGCACTGAAATTTGGCAGGTTATCTATTAATATAGCAGAACTTCTGGGTCTTCAGAAAGGATTGATGCTGGCTTGGGAGCGGCGGTTCCCTAAAATCGAGATTGAAGTGGACTCCGAATTGGTGGTTAATTGGGTTTTGGGTGGAGATGTTGAGGAACACCCTTTGAAAAATATTATTATGGATTGTCGTTGTCTTCGACACAAACCTTGGGAAGCAAGAATCAAACACATATATAGTGAGCAAAATGGTAGCGCAGATAAGTTGGCTAGATTGGGGCACAATATCGTCCCTGATTGTTTAGTTTGGGACTCACCGCCGGTTGGGTTCGAATAGTTTTTCGTGTGTTTTCTCCTTTGCCCCTGTCTGGGCCTCGTTGTTGACAAAAAAAAAAGTAAACAAAAATGTATATACACATATATATTTGTATATACTCCATCATATAGTTTTCATTTATATCTCTAATTTGGTGTATTTATAGAATAAGAGTACCGATTAATCATTATAAACGTACCGCATACCGAAATAACTTACCGACTAAGCCTACCCCCGACGTACCAATACTTTAGCACACTAGCGTATTGCGTACCCGTACCGCGTACCGAGAATACCACGTATTAGGTAACTATGGCTGGAGGTTCCCATCGGAGAGGAAGCGGAGGGTGGCGGAGGAATCCACTGCGCCGCCAGGGTCGCCGCCGGATTTCCATACCGGAACACCCTTATAGCGGCGGCGAAGTATGTGTTTCCGGGCTCTTCAATGAAGGAAAGTGAGAAAGAATTGTTGGGAGAATTCCATGATTGTTGTGCATTAGAGGCGTACAGCGTTGATCCCGGAGATATATCTTGTGCTGCTATAGTAAAAGCTGAAAACAATATTGACAGAAACTAGAACAAATTCGACAACGACGATGACGACAATGATGGTAATATCGTTTTCTTTTTCCAGTCTACTGAATCAAACGAACAAGAAAGGAAATTCGAAGCAACGGTATAAGAATCTCAGTAATGATGGATTGATTCAGTTCATCTGCATCAAGAAAGGTGTTTTTGGCAGGGGAAGTACGATGAGGGGACCTTAATTGCAGCACCTATCTAAGTAGAAAGACGTACAAGGTATAATAGTTGGCAGTTGTTTCTGTTCCTTCACCACCACATCATGATTTATTGCACGACAGTGTAATTAAATAGGCACATGAATGAAGTCCTAATCATGGTATTAACAGATGGATCTTTCTAGATGTTGAGCTTTGATTAGTTTATTTGAGATCAAAATTTCAAAGGATGGATCTTTATTTTGGACTGTATAGGAGGTGAGCAATGAAAAGTATGATTAAAATAAGCGACTAAAATAGTTTTTTGGGATGATTAGGAAAATTGTATTCCCACAATTAGAGAAATTATCAAAACACCCTCGAACAGGTGTTTTTCATATAAGCTTTATCCAAGCCGAGAATGTTTCTATCATGATCCTTGATTATATAAACAATTGGTATGACATTTATAGATCAATTAGGCTTTCCCCTATAAAGTTAATTTTTTTGGGATGAGTTTTTATGTTTGATCTATAATAGTTTTCCAGAATTCCTCGACTATGAGGATATTTTTCGTAATTCAGTGCCTATTGGTGGGTTCAAGAATGACTGGACTTACCTCTAATTTTCTATCTTTTCGTGTTGAATTTTCCGCGAACTGACGGAGGAAATTATTGAGACATTAGTGGTCAATTGTGTTCGATGGACCACATGACTAAGAGCACTAATGACAAGTGGAACCAAATTGAAAGCAAAATATGTTCAAGTTGAATCATTTTCATCAACCTTTTAAGTGGAGTTCACGCTCTTAAACATATACATTAGAACGGTCATTGAAGATATTAAGTATTTGAATTGTCATACGTCAAATAGTCGAGATTTTGCCTTTTAGACTAGTACACAAGACGATTATTTAATAAGGTATTAGAGTCAGGATGAATAATAATTTAGCTGTCAAAATCCCTCGATTCTTATGTTCAGGGTGGATAATAATTTAGCCATCAAAATCCCTCGATTCTTATGTTATGTTCTATTAATCGGTCTTAAACGAACTCATTTGATAGTTACATTGAGTTTTTTTCTAGATTGATAAGTACCCAAAATACAAAGAACATTTGTCTCATACTTGGAAATTGGAATAATCAAGTCTATTGATTTAGGTGAAGCCTTATTGGCCCGCAATTACGTGGTGCATATGGGAAAAACAAATCTAACACAATTGAGACCCGGAAGTTCAAACTGCAAAAGTTCAAAATAAATGCTTTTCAACTTTTTATGTTCAACCATTTCCAGCTTCTGCTACTGTCGCTTTTTCTGAAAATCTTTAAACTAAAGCACTTCAGAGAAGCAGAAAGCAGAAACACTTATAATGCAAGAAACATTCTTGGATTTTTTATCATTTTACTCTTTATCTTTTAAGTGAAGTTCACTATTGAAACATCTTCTGATCTTTGCCATCTACTTGTTAATCTTGCACGGTATTCTTAAAACGGGCTTTTGATTAAATCGAGGTCGAAAGTACAAACGAAGCTTGCCACATTACAGAGACAAGAAATTTAAAGCACAGAGAGCTGCCTAACATTGAAAGGGGAGACCTCAGCTCTCAAGTTCGATTCAAAAGCCTTCGTTCCAAGCACGACGTTTACAGCTTCCGTTAGATGCAGGCCATCGAAGTACAAATACTCGTTCCTATTCTTGCAAACCGAACCTCCTCTCTTGCACAAATATCCCGTACCCCCCTGGCTTACCGGTGTTACTTCGCAACAAGCATTAATCACATTGCTGAACCCTGCAAGAACACAGAAGACATTACAAAATTGTTAATTGCCAGGGCGGAACCAGGATTTAAGGTAAACGTGTCATAATAACCATTTTTGGCGGTATTTTATAGTGATAAGAGATAAAGAGTTCACCTCTTAAACGAGGAAATCTTATGATATCTCTGATGATTTTATAAGCATTGACAAAGACAAGGTTAGAACCAGGCATCTGAGGCTTGATAACAACCACCAAGTCCATCAAGTTGGTGTTGAACATATCAGCTGCTCTGTTCAAACTCTCTACACAACCTTCCTGAGTCGGATCACGGGTTCTAGCCAGCGGGCTGCAACCGTTCGGATACAGTGCCAGCAGCACGAACTTACGAGCACCCAAACTGTACAACCTCTGCATATATATATAACACAGTATCATGTCTTAACTTAGAGTAATTTCCTTAACAAGTTCTTTAACTATTTTTATCCTTTATCAAATTATTAGTGATGGTGCATGCCAATCTTGTGGCTCGACTCATCTTACATCCCTAAAATCAGTCATGGCTATTGCAGATAACAAGTGATATCTTCAGGGTTCAAACACCCTGAACAACTTAAGAGACTTAATTCACATGTCTCGGTCACACCTAAAACTTACTTAGATACCGTAAAAACATGCGTATCTATTTAAAAACTGAGTCTTTTTCATGCGAAACGAATTGGAAAACCCCGAATATAGTTTAACTTCCATACCTAAAATTCATTTTATCAGCTTTTACATCAGAAACATATCAATTAAAACAGTCTAGAAATTTGGAAAAACTGAAACATAAATAAGGAAATTGGAAATGAGGCCAAAGGGTACCTTGAGTTGTCTAGAAAGTGTGGTGGTCAGATTTGCTGTAAATTCTTCAAGACTGACATTACCAGAGGTCAATCCCAAGAAATAATTCAATGAATAGTCATTTCCTCCACTTCCCACCACAAATAGGTACTCAGACAATTTTTCTCTGCTCTTTCCACCAAGCTGCAACTCCAACTCTGGCAGAGTTACAGTCTCAAAGTTTCTGATTTGTTGATTCAAACTAGTCACATTACCCTGCATTAAATTTTGGTGCTGTAATTATAATCTTTACTTAGCTCCTATTTGCAGCAAGAATTGGAGAAATCAAAGGGTGGGATATCTGGTTAGAGATTTTAAATTAGAGATCAGGGCATTTACTGTCGATCCTGTGACTAGTTCCTTTGTTAACTTATAGTTATCTCAAAGAGCAGGACAACTGGTCAGGATCAGAAATCGAACCCGTGACGTCAGGGTAAAGATGATCAAGTTTCTTCCTCTCATCAATCACAGTATCACACGCTGTCTTGGGTGTATAAAGAATCTCTCCATAGAATTTTTTTTTTTGTGCGTGTTAGGGGTGTACGCGGTCGGGTGCGGGCGGTTTTGTGGTAAAATATCACCCGACTCGAAGTATGCGGTTTTACAAAAATATAAATCGTAAATGTATAATTATTTTTTCAAACCGAATAGTTCTGGTTGGGCGAGTGCCGTTATATAGCGGGCGGATTGGCGGTTTGATGGATTTTATATATATATTTTCAATAAAAATATTTTATAGTCATAATTTTAATTCAATAACCCAAAAGATATAAAGAATATGAGAATTTATTCTTGATTAATAACCTATTGAAACACAAATACATAATGATTTCAAAATGGATGAAAAAAATGATATAATCATATAAATATACATCATGTAGTATAATTTTTTAGTTTATGAAGAAACTCGTAAAATATTAGTTCAACACAAAAATATCTATTATATATATGTATAACTCATATAATATACATAACATTTGTATTGTATATAATGTATTCATGTAGTTACAATTACCAATAAAATATAAATATATATATAGCGGTCGGGTGGCGGTTAGGCGGATTTGAATTATTAAACCGACCACCCGACCGAAAAGTAGCGGGTTGTTATTTTTTCCAACCGCGGTTATGTTTTTCTTAATTTCAACTGGCGGTTTTCGGGTGGTTTGATGCGGTTCGGATGGATTTGACGGGTTGTGCGGGTATATGTACACCCCTAGTGCGTGTAAATTGGGCTTGTATATCATGTATGTATTAAATTTGGGAGTTTCCACCAAAATAAAAAATAAAATTTTTTTTGGAGTACTTTATGGTATTAAAATTATATAGCTCAGCACCACCATGCAGATATAGTATTCATGTGACTATCACGTGAATTATGACACAAAATACAAGAGAAAAATCCTACCCAAATAGGTGGCTAGTGGCTACTAGTAAAACGTACACATTGCAAAACATGATGCAGAAAAAAAAACATTTAATTACCCACTTTTAATCCAAACTTAATAAGTAGGGATGGAGCCAAAATTTATAAGTCCGGGTAACATTAAGTGGTCATAAAATATAAATAAAGTTTTGTTTAAATTCAAATTGGGTTAATTCTTTTTTACACCTCAATCCTTCGGCATTTTTGCACTTAATACCCAATTTTTGAATTTTTATATTTTAGTACCTAACCTTCAAATTTTGTTACACTTAAGTACCAAATATCAAACGCACCATTTTCTTATTGATTGGTTGGGTACACGTGTCATTTCCTTATTGATCGGGGTTAAGTGCAACAAAATTCAAAAGTTAGGTACTAAAGTACAAAATTTCAAAAATTGGACACTGAAGTGCAAAAATGTCGAAAGATTGGGATGTAAAAGAAGATTAACCCAAATTTATATTATGATCTTACAAACAAATGATTTAATTTAGTCATATCAAATTCAAGAGAACCATAAAATAAGCCATGCAATACATGAAATATATATTATAATATTAATCACAGGTCTTAGTTAGTACGTGTTTTAGTTAACTAACCCCGGCCAGGACCTAGTTAATCATATATCTGAGAGTTGTCATCAACTGAGGTCGTGTAAAATTGGAACGTGAAACTTAAATGTAAAATACCATCTGCTCTGATATCATATTAACAGGTGAAGTAAACTTACTGTAACCACACCAGTATTATCCAAAATCCCAGAACCACCAGAAGCAAAATCAACACCACGAACTATTCTGCTTCCATTCGTCGAGGGATCGCCAAATGGAGGAATAAGCGGAAGCCGAAGCTTCTCTCCGAGCACGTCGATGACACTCTTGCCATTCGTAAACCTCCCCGAAGCTCCAAGAGGGAAATCAACTCCATAAGGAAAGTAATCTGCTTTGACCGTGGAATTAACCAGGAAGTTGTTGTTGCCATTGTCGACCACAGAACTCCCAAACACGAATATTCCTTTGGTTTTGGGCTCATGTTTCAGGCAAATGGATCGAGAAAACAAGGAGAAGAGGAAAAACGAAAAGAATGGGAGGCTTTGAAGTCTTGTTTGAGGCATCATGGTTGGTATTTGCAGTGTATGTAGCATGGAGAAATGCGTGAGGAGTTAGGACCATGGCGGTGGATTTATAAGGAAGGAAGGAAGAGTCTTTTTCAAAAATAGTATTAAAATCTTATTATGTTAATAAAATAATATTTCTTGTAAAAGTATTAATCTTTTACAATGAGTCGTGGATATTCTTTGCAACTCCACTAATATTTTTCAATTATTTTCTTTTATTGCTATATACTTTATGTTATTTATAAATTTGATCCCAATATTTTTAATGTAATGTCCCATATCGGAAGTGAGGAGAACGAAATCTCCCCTTATAAGGGGAGATGGATACCTTACCCTGCGGACGCGTTCTGCGCCACGGCTGGGTTCTCCAGTGGGCGCAGGAACAAAACCGTGAGGCCGTTTCGATTAAGGGCGTGCAAAGCGGAATAGGGTTCTGGGCTGTTATATATGGTATCAGAGCCGGGGCCTGCCGATGTGCCAGCGAGGACGCTGGGCCCTTATGGGGGGGGGGGGGGGGGTGGTGGATGTAATGTCCCACATCGGAAGTGAGGAGAACGAAATCTCCCCTTATAAGGGGAGATGGATACCTCACCCTGTGGACGCGTTCTGCGCCACGGCTGGGTTCTCCAGTGGGCGCAGGAACAAAACCGTGAGGCCATTTCGATTAAGGGCGTGCAAAGCAGACAATATTCACAGGAAGGTGGTTTTGGGCTGTTACATTTAAAATATCTTAAATAGGTATATAAAGTATATTTTCATTCATAATATTAAGAAAGTATGAATAGACATTGAAATTAATCATGCTTAATGAATAGAAGTACCCTAAAATTCATCCTATAATTCATAATACACACAAATAATTTGTAAAAATATTTAGTACCTCTATTTATCTCATTCCTCTTCTACAATTCTGATTTATTGATCCTCTAAGACTCGTCTTCGTTTCTCCTCGACTAGTCCTTCTTGTTCCAAAAGTCTTCATAGCTCGATGCTTTCTTGGACATCAACTAGAAACAGACTTCGACCTCCAACGGAAAACCTCACTACGGCTTATAGGTTTCAATAAAAGATTTGAGAGAATAAAATGGAGTAAAAAGATTTAATAAAATTCTTGGACAAAGTATTTATCTCGTGTATATGAAAAGGAATTTCCTTCAAAAAAGAGATTTATACAAACATTATATATTTCCGAAAAAGATGATTTTTTCAGAACACAACACTCAAACTCAAAATCTTAAAGACTCTCAGACAATTTTACATATGACTCTCTCAATTCAAGACAAGGTGTTTTCCACCATACAAGATGACTCTATTTATAGGCTATATTTTTCCTACTATTCGGACTTGAAATTTTTATTTGAGATCCACTACTTTATCCTTCAAGGGTCCAGATCTTGCCGACACTTTTCTATGGTTGAGATGCTACCGACACTTTTATTTGCCACTTGGTGAATGGAGTATGACGTCATGGCATTCGTCACGTCCTTGCTGATGTATGTGCTTACATCATTGATGGTTACAACCCATCATCTGGCAAGCTTCTTTTCTAGTTTCTTTAGTGCAGAAAAATTCATGTTTTTCAAATTTATTTATGAATCCTGTTAGGAATAGTGCCCTAGAAAGCCGATTGTATATCCGCTTTGTGCTTTTCCTTATTGTAGTCACAGACAATCTTTGAATGAAATAACGAATTGAGGCAACACTTCTTTATATGCTCTTGTTTGGTATGTGTTTACTTTATCTGTGCATGTATAAGAACTCCCCTAATCCTGATGACTTTAGGACTCTACCATTTAGGTGAAATGGTTCATGAAACGAGTCCTATATCACATAAGTCATGATTAGTAAATTACTCCAAGCCGATGAGTCCTACCGACAGTGGGAGTGTCAACCTGACTCCTCTAAGGCTTGCTTGTGGGATCACGCCCTTAAGAAGGACCACCTTGTTTCACGGAGGTGCAAAGTGTATAGTTGATACGTGCGTGATACATGAGGGTTCTTACTTCAATAACTAAGTTCACTGAGGTGCCCCATGTGAGAAGATTCCTAAATGGAAAAGGAAGTTTCTATTTTAGGAAATGGAAACTTCAAGATTAGGAAATATCTCACTAGTCATTGATGTGATTAATTGATCCTTAAGACTTGAGGTTCCTTGTCACTTCATGAGTTAACTCTGTAGTCTTAGGTATAAGCTTTAAAGGGTGTCGCCTTAGACAACTGATTCAAGGCTTATGCTGGGGCTGCACAAGTGATTCATGAAAGTGAATGAGAATCAAGAAAGGACCTACACTTGCATTTGCAAGGTGATCTCTTATTGTGTGAGTCATTCATATGCCATATGGAGTCCTTGGCCAAGGCAGTAGATCAAGACATCAAGAAAAGGGTTTCTTGGATTGAGATCAAATGGATATGAAATGCACTTAGCTTTAAGACCGGATTATTAGAGTTCTGATTATTCCCTTACCCTAGATCTTGGTTGAGAGATAGTAAGTAGGAGGATTGTATCTCACATGAATCAATGACTTAAAGGTTCTGTCGAATCCGAACATTCCAATTCAGCTAGGGGTTAAACACCTGTTGCTAGACTATGGTCATTTAATCTGTGGACTGATTAATTAATTAGTAAATTAATTAATTAGGGTCACTGCTAATTGAATTGAGAAACTAGAGGGTCACACACAACAACTTGGTTACATGAGTTGAGGCTTTAAAATGATTAAACAAGTTAATCGGGCCAAAAAGGGTTCCACACATGTGGGTCACGTGAGTGACACGTGTCCCACACGTGTATATATATATATATATCGTATATATATATATATATATATATATATGTTAAATAATTAAATGTGTTAATTATTTAATAGACTTTAGTTTAATTTTGAATTAAAAGGAAAGTCTAATTTTGGAGAAAATAATCTAGTTAATTAATTATGAATTAATTAATTAGATAAAATAAGTTATTTATTTTAAATAAATAAAGTATAAAATTATCCAAAAATAGTTTGGATATTTTAGCTCTCTTGAAAGTTGATTTGAATTAGAATTCAAAGTCAAAGTCAAAATACTTGATGATCAAGTAATAGGAGAGAGAGAGACCAAAACCCTAGCCCATAAGGACTAGGATTTTCGGTCCTCCTCCTTATATAAATAGGGGAGCTCGAGCTCCCCTTGGAGCTAATTGACAATTCTTTTGGTTCATGTGTTGAACGCCTTCCTTTCTCCGAGATAAATGAAACCCCAGGTTAAGCCTAAACACTAACTAGAGAACTAGCATCCTTACTAGTTAGATTGTAGTCAAGTTGGTGGACTATCTCTAGAGAGCTTCAAGTTAGAAGTTTGAAGATTCGAGCTTTACCAAGGAGAGGGGATCAAGCCGCGAGAAGAGCGTTCTTGGGTGGCTTGAAACGCTTCAAGAAAGACAATTAAGAAAGTAAGTTTCTAATCCCTACGAATTTGGTTACACGATTGCGAGTCCAAGATCCTTTTGTTGGAAAAATTTTTAAATTCCGCTGCTTTCTAATTCGTATTTTCCAACAAGTGGTATCAGAGCTACCTCGTTAATCGTGTTTCTGATTCGTCTCAATTATACTGAATTTGGTAGAAATTCTTAGGCTTGATGCGATTGAGTATTTGTAATTGTTTTAGAAAGCCTGAATTACGAAATTGTATTTTTTCCTGAAAGTTTCTGAAAATTGGTTTTTGCAAATTTAATTTTTGAAAACTATTTTAGATTTGAAACTGTATAAACTGTTTTTGGATTTCTTGGATTGGTTTTGCTTTTGAACGAAAACACGAAACGGAAACATGGAATACGACGAACACGCGAAACCCCGCGCGCGAAGGTGTCGCGCGAGGGGGCTTCGCGCGCACCGCCTGCCTGCCCAGGCGCGCGCAGGGCGTCCCGCCCAGCACCTCCCGCACGCCATGCGGGAGCCTTCCGGGAGCGCCTAGACGCGCCCGCCCAGGGCGGCCGAGACTGGCCGCCCGTCGCCCGCACATGGCCGAGATGGGCCGCGCTTCGCTGCGCGCCCTTCGCTGCGCGCTGTGCGCGCCTGTTGTGCACGCGTGCGCGCACGCCTGCGACGTGCGGCCCTCTTCGCGTACGGGCCCCGTTTTTCCTTCATAATCCGTTTTCGTGTTTCGTGCAATCCAGTCCCAATTTTTATTTTAATTATAAAATTTTATTTTTGAATATTTATTTTTAATTTTTTGAATAAAACTTAAAATTGGGATTTTTGAGAAATTGAAACGGTTTATATTTTGGGAAAATACATCTTTAATAAAATTATTAATTTTCAGAAATTAATTGGAATTTTATTTGTTTTGTTAAATTTGGGATTTATTGAAAACTTTTATAAATAAGACTCGCATCAAGTCGTGTTTTAAGTCATTAGGACTTGAAACGGGAATTTTAATTTATTGGCTAAATTTAAATTCTCGCAAAAGCATGTTAGGTGATCATGGGTTTAGACTTATGTATGGTTTTAATTTATGCACATGGATGGTTTAAATTGGGGTTGGAGCCCTATAGTTGCGTTTTTCAATTGAGGTTGGAGCCTCACTTATGTGCGTACTGTTATGTGATTTATTATGTGGCTTTCCATATTACTGTTTTGAGGCCGGGGTATGCCCCGTGTAATTGTCTAAGGCCAATATGAAGATTGAGCCTTATTACTTTATGTCTTTTTCTTTTTATTGTAATTTGAGAGTAGAGATAGGTGGTGAGGTTTTATTTTCATTTTGGAGACAATGCACCCATGGAGTAAGATGGACCACATTCAAGTAACAAGGAGGCCATAAGTGAAGACCCCTCAAAATGTTAGGGAGGGGAATCTCTATTGTAAAATGTAATAGAGATAGGGCTCATATTTTGTTACCGTTTTCCCCTATGTGATTTAAACTGTTTATGTGGCATGTATGTTAGAACTTGTGATTGTGGAGTGGCTCCCACATATCACGCATAAGATAGGTAGAACCCATGATCATTACATGTTAGTATCATGCTAGGACATGTTATCTGTTTATGTGCTTGTTTGAAATGCATTTAAGTGTACTTGCATTAATCAAGACTAATAAAATTGGATAACATATATGTTGGTGAGGTCGAACCGGACAACTCTCCGGTTAATTCGAAAATTCCCATTAAATATTAAGCTAATTTCGAACAAATAGGTATTTAATTCGAGATGCAAATTTTGAATTAAATTCCTAGCATTCCATCAATAGGTTTTAAGTTTAGTAAGTGAAGCTAGTTATTGTCCGCGAGTCGTGGGATAACTAGTGGAACTTATTAGTTCTTAGTTACCTAATTGATCACTTTAAATGATCAATATTTCATGGTCAATTTTAGCAAGGGCGATGTCCGCGAGTCGTGGGTCGTTCGAACTAAGTTTTGGTCATGATCTTATGATTGACGGGTCTAGCTTAACGTCTAAGTAAATATGGATGTCGCACGAGTCGTGGGTCCATATTGAAAGAAAGGTGATGCAAAAACCAATTACTAAGAGTTCTAAAGGTGTTAGAATTGGTAAGTTGTACCTACCTAGGGTTCCAACTTAGAATGTCCGCGAGTCGTGGGTTCGAGGTAGAATGCCTAGGATCTTAGTACCCATTGGGAAACGTGTTCCTCTTAGATCTTTGGGAATTCTAGATCTTTGAAAAACAGTGGGAGCTACATTAGATTAAAGACCTTATCTTTTGTATATCGTTATAATTCAGCATGCTCACTAGTTCTCTGTTTTACCATTTAGGTCGTAGATTCTGTGATTCTCTACGTGTTTAGAAATGGCAACCAAAAACCCTCTTGTATCGATCCTCGAGTCAAACAAGTTGACTGGTCCCAACTATTTTGATTGGCTGAGGAATCTAAAAATCATTTTAAATTCTGAGAAGAGAACTTATGTTCTCTTCGAATGGGTGCCTAGTCCCGAAGGGGAGGCTCCCACTCGGGCCGAGCGGGACGCGATTCAGAAGTGGAAGGATGATAATCTCCAAGCCCGTTGCCTTATGTTGGCTAACATGTCTCCGGACTTGCAAAGGCAACATGAGGCCATGGAATTCGCTTGGGAGATTTACGACCACTTAAAGCAACTTTACCGCCCTCATGAACGTGTTACAAGGTATAACACTTCAAAGAAATTGTTCCACTTGAGAATGAGGGAAGGTTCAAGTGTCTATGAATATGGACTCAAGTTTCTCGCCCTTACTGAGAAACTTGCTTCCATGGACATGCCACTGAAAGATGAGCTTTCAGTGGATTTGTTGCTAGCTTCACTCCCACCATCATTCAACCCATTTGTCCTTAACTTCAACATGAATCATGCGGGTGCTACTGTAGCTGAGCTGATTAGTCAGCTTGTGACTGCTGAAAGCACGATCAAGAATGATAATAAGGTTTTGATGGTGAATGCTCCATCTTCCTCTTCTGGGCCTTCTAAAGGTAAGGGCAAAAGAGCCCAAAAGAAGAAGAAGAAACCCCTTAGGCCCACTGGCAGCGTTTCGAAGGGGAAGGCCCAAAAGAAGAAGCGTGATCAGAAAGAGGATGTTTGCTTCCATTGTGGCAAAGCGGGACATTGGAGGAGAAACTGCCCAGAGTACAAGGCTACTCTAAAGAAAGGTATCTTTCTCGTTGAAGTAAATCTTTCTATTAATTCTAGTTCTTGGGTACTTGACACCGGTTGTGGAACTCATATCTGTAATGATGTACAGATGCTAAGTGAAGTCCAACAACTCAAAGAAGGAGAATGTGTCTTGAAGATCGGCGATGGCTCAAACATTGAAGCTCGAGCTTTAGGCACAATTAGATTAGATTTAGGTAGTTTTGAGTTAGTCTTAAATAAAGTCCTTTATGTACCAAGCATTATTCGTAATATAATTTCAGTTCCAATTTTAGATTGTGAAGGTTATGAAACTTATATTAAGAATGGTAAATATTTTATCAAACGGAACAACTCTTCCGTTCACATCGGTACTCTAAGTAATGGACTTTATTTAACTCAGAATATCAATATTATGAATATACAACGAGAAACTAAACGTAAGAGGAATGACAAAGTTTCAGCTCCCTTATGGCACGCTAGATTAGGACACATTTCCAAGAACAGAATTAGCAAGATAAACACTTTAGGATCCTTCTCTGAAAATGATCTCAAAGAGTTAACTTCTTGCGAATCCTGTCTCAAAGGAAGGATGTCCAAAGTTCCTTTTAAAGGGACTGTGGAACGTGCCACTAAGGTTTTGGATCTGATCCATACTGATGTTTGTGGACCGCTTAGTGTAAGCACTAGAAACAATCATCAGTATTTCATAACCTTTACTGATGACTTCAGTCGGTATAGTTATGTATACTTAATGAAGTATAAATCTGAAACTTTTGAGAAATTCTTAGAATTTCAAAAGGAGGTTGAGAACCAAACTGGTCACAAGATCAAAGCACTTCGATCTGATTGAGGAGGCGAATATCTTAGTGAAAAATTCCTTAATCATCTCAAAGATAATGGGATTATCTCTCAGTGGACTCCTCCGGGAACTCCTCAGCTTAATGGAGTTTCTGAGAGAAGGAATCGAACCTTACTTGATATGGTTCGTTCCATGATGAGTTTCACTGACTTACCACCTTCTTTCTGGGGTTATGCCCTAGAAAATGCAGCAAAGATTTTGAATCTAGTTCCCTCTAAGTCAGTCCCTAAAACGCCCTATGAAATGTGGCATGGTAAAATCCCTAGTTATTCTTACTTAAGAATTTGGGGTTTTCCTACTTACGTGAAGAGGACAGTGGGAGATAAGTTAGAATCTCGTTCTAACTTATGCTACTTTGTAGGTTATCCTAAGGAATCCATAGGATACTACTTCTATAATCAAACTGAGCAAAAGGTGTTTGTTTCCAGAAATGCCATTTTTCTGGAGGAACCGTTCCTTAAAGAAAAGAAAGACAAGATCATAGAATTAGAAGAAGTACAAAGTGATCCCACACCACCCACTGAAGAAACGTCCCCTTCTGACCAACCACAACCAATCACGAATTTCGATACACACGAAAATCCTCCTCTAAGGCGTTCTGAATGCACTCCTAGACAGCCGGAGAGATGGTATGGATGCTTCCATGAAATCTCTCAAAAGGATAATGATCCTTTAACATATGAGGAGGCACTTTCAGATTCTGACTCTGAATAGTGGATAGAAGCCATGAAATCCGAAATGGACTCCATGAACTCCAACCAAGTTTGGACCTTGGTAGATTTGCCTGATGGGGTCAAACCCATAGATTGCAAATGGATCTTTAAGAGAAAGCTTGGAGTTGATGGAAGCATTGCAGCCTACAAAGCAAGACTGGTTGCAAAAGGATTCACTCAAAGACCCGGCGTAGACTTTGATGAAACCTTTTCGCCAGTTGCAATGCAAAAGTCTATTCGGATCATGCTTGCCATTGCTGCATATTATGACTACGAGATATGGCAAATGGATGTGAAAACTGCCTTCCTCAATGGTGACATTGATAAAGATATTTATATGGAGCAACCCATAGGTTTCACATTCAGTGGGAGTGAGCAAAAGGTTTGCAAACTCCAAAGATCAATCTATGGATTGAAATAGGCTTCTAGGAATTGGAACATTCGATTTGATGAATCAGTCAAAGCGTTTGGCTTCATTCAAATTTCGAATGAGTCCTGTGTGTACAGAAAGGAATTGGAGACCTTAGTGCAATTCTTAGTACTTTATGTTGATGACATCCTTCTTATTAGGAATTAGAAGGATAACATGAAAGTTACTAAGTTATGGTTATCAAACCAATTCGAGATGAAAGATCTTGGTGATGCGTCCTATATCCTTGGAATTAAAATCTATCGAGATAGATCTAGAAGGTTAATAGGACTATCACAGTCGATGTACATTGACAAAGTATTGAAGAGATTCAATATGGAGTCAGCAAAGGTTAAGAACCTTCCTATGAGTGTAGGAACATGTCTTTCAAAGAAGATGTGTCCTAAGACTAACCTTGAGAAGGAGAGAATGACTCATACACCTTATGCGTCAGCAATAGGTAGCATAATGTATGCAATGTTATGTACTCGACCGGATGTGGCTTATGCACTTAGTGTTACAAGTCGTTTCCAATCTGACCCTGGAGATGGTCACTGGGCTGCCGTGAAGAATATTCTTAAATACTTGAAAAGTACTAAAGATTTATTCTTAGTTTACGGAGGTCAGAAAGATCTTACTGTCGAAGGATACTGCGATGCAAGCTTTGCATCTGACTTAGATGATTTTAAGTCAATGTCAGGATACATTTTCTGCCTTAACGGTGGAGCAGTGAGTTGGAAGAGTTCCAAAGCAAACGACCACTGCAGATTCGACCATTGAGGCCGAATACTTAGCTGCAAATGATGCAGCTAAGGAAGGTGTTTGGATTAGAAACTTCATTCAAGAGCTGAATGTTGTTCCTAGCATGAAAGACCCCATTTCTGTATTTTGTGACAACACTGGGGCGGTTGCTCAAGCAAGAGAACCAAGATCTCACCAACGGACCAAGCACATTATGAGGAAGTATCACCTAATCCGTGATATTATCAAGAGAGGAGATGTGCAAATTGAGAGGGTCACATCAGCAGAGAACGTGGCAGATCCACTTACTAAACCCCTTAGTCGAGAAGCTTTCCAAGGTCATCTTCAGAAGATGGGACTTAGAGTAGCTTTAGAATGGCTTTGATGGGCAAGTGGGAGATTGTTAGGAATAGTGCCCTAGAAAGCCGATTGTATATCCGCTTTGTGCTTTTCCTTATTGTAATCACAGACAATCTTTGAATGAAATAACGAATTGAGGCAACACTTCTTTATATGCTCTTGTTTGGTATGCGTTTACTTTATCTGTGCATGTATAAGAACTCCCCTAATCCTGATGACTTTAGGACTCTACCATTTAGGTGAAATGGTTCATGAAACAAGCTCTATATCACATAAGTCATGATTAGTAAATTACTTCAAGCCGATGAGTCCTACCGACAATGGGAGTGTCAACCTGACTCCTCTAAGGCTTGCTTGTGGGATCACGCCCTTAAGAAGGACCACCTTGTTTCATGGAGGTGCAAAGTGTATAGTTGATACGTGCGTGATACATGAAGGTGCTTACTTCAATAAGTAAGTTCACTGAGGTGCCCCGTGTGAGAAGATTCCTAAATGGGAAAGGAAGTTTCTATTTCAGGAAATGGAAACTTCCAGATTAGGAAATATCTCACGAGTCATTGATGTGATTAATTGATCCTTAAGGCTTGAGGTTCCTTGTCACTTGATGAGTTAACTCTGTAGTCTTAGGTATAAGCTTTAAAGGGTGTCGCCTTGGACAACTGATTCAAGGCTTATGCTGGGGCTGCACAAGTGATTCATGAAAGTGAATGAGAATCAAGAAAGGACCTACACTTGCATTTGCAAGGTGGTCTCTTATTGTGTGAGTCATTCCTATGCCATATGGAGTCCTTGGCCAAGGCAGTAGATCAAGACATCAAGAAAAGGGTTTCTTGGATTGAGATCAAATGGATATGAAATGCACTTAGCTTTAAGACCGGATTATTAGGGTTCTGATTATTCCCTTACCCTAGATATTGGTTGAGAGATAGTAAGTAGGAGGATTGTATCTCACATGAATCAATGACTTAAAGGTTCTGTCGAATCCGAACATTCCAATTCAGCTAGGGGTTAAACACCTGTTGCTAGACTATGGTCGTTTAATCTGTGGACTGATTAATTAATTAGTGAATTAATTAATTAGGGTCACTGCTAATTGAATTGAGAACCTAGAGGGTCACACACAACAACTTGGTTACATGAGTTGAGGCTTTAAAATGATTAAACTAGTTAATCGGGCCAAAAAGGGTTCCACACGTGTGAAACCACACGTGTGGGTCACGTGAGTGACACGTGTCCTTGTGACACGTGTCCCACACGTGTATATATATATATATATATATATATATATGTATACATATATATTAAATAATTAAATGTGTTAATTATTTAATAGACTTTGGTTTAATTTTGAATTAAAAGGAAAGTCTAATTTTGGAGAAAATAATCTAGTTAATTAATTATGAATTAATTAATTAGATAAAATAAGTTAT
Organism: Lantana camara; assembly: GCA_037501455.1. Classification (NCBI taxonomy): domain Eukaryota; kingdom Viridiplantae; phylum Streptophyta; class Magnoliopsida; order Lamiales; family Verbenaceae; genus Lantana; species Lantana camara. Next base: position 16,786,589 of record CM074855.1, on the reverse strand, counting down.
TTATTTTAAATAAATAAAGTATAAAATTATCCAAAAATAGTTTGGATATTTTAGCTCTCTTGAATGTTGATTTGAATTAGAATTCAAAGTCAAGAGAGAGAGACCAAAACCCTAGCCCATAAGGACTAGGATTTTCGGTCCTCCCCCTTATATAAATAGGGGAGCTCGAGCTCCCCTTGGAGCTAATTGGCAATTCTTTTGGTTCATATGTTGAACACCTTCCTTTCTCCAAGATAAATGAAACCCTAGGTTAAGCCTAAAGACTAACTAGAGAACTAGCATCCTTACTAGTTAGATTGTAGTCAAGTTGGTGGACTATCTCTAGAGAGCTTCAAGTTAGAAGTTTGAAGATTCGAGCTTTACCAAGGAGAGGGGATCAAGCCGCGAGAAGAGCGTTCTTCGGTGGCTTGAAACGCTTCAAGAAAGACAATTAAGAAAGTAAGTTTCTAATCCCTACGAATTTGGTTACACGATTGCGAGTCCAATATCCTTTTGTTGGAAAAAATTTTAAATTCCTCTACTTTCTGATTCGTATTTTCCAACAAATCCATTAAAAGAGGAGAACTTATTTTTTCTCCTTTGGTGAGTAGAATCTAATTTCCTTTACTCATCAATCTCTCGAACTTATATTTGTACAGATTTTCTGCAACATTGTGGATAGCTTTTATTCCCAAAGCACGCCTTTGGACAATCCATTCTTTATTAACTTGGATCTTCCTTAAAGGTTTATTTCCTTGCTCAATCTTTATGGTGTCAGAAAGGTGGTATACAGTGATCATGAAGAAAGCTTCATGCCATATATGCTTCTCTGGTTCTGGAGATATAGTGTAGAACTTGAGAACCACTTGCCTACCTCTGGCAAATTTACTGATTTGAGATTTTAGGTATCATCAAATCTGGAACTTTCCTTGAGATCTTTACTTGGGTAGATTATATCAAGAAATCTAAAACAAGCATACCGATAAACTGTTTCTGGACATGTTCCCATTATGCTGGTCATCCTTGGATATAAATTCTTCCCCTTAGAGAAAATAATAGTATTTGTATTTTCCATAATATATACTTCATTAATTGTATGGACATATAAATGTTCCCATTTAATGCTAGGAACATATTTTTCTAATTCAATCTTTATCGCCTTTGGAGAAGACTCATTTTCCAGTTTTATTTCAATAACTGAGGGAATTTTATTTTTGGCTTCTTCTTTATTTTTCTCGCCAGATGACTCAGCCTCTTCTATTTTTATTGACTCAAAATTTTCAATATATTATTCTAACTTTTGAGTCACTTTATTCACCTTTTCCAGGTTTTCTGTGACTAAATCTATCGGTGGAGGGAGATTTTTATACATATATTGTTCTAGAAGAACAGTTCCTTCATAGAGATCTTCTGCCATACTGTTGATATATGAGATCTTTTCTTTTATTTCTGAAATATCAATTTTATTCTCCATCTGTAAAAGAGAGGAAGATTTATTAAAATTCTTTTCAAAATTTTCTATAAGTGATTTTTGGGAAATCACCACCCATCAACGGATTTGATTTTGTCTTTATCATCTACCGTTTGAGATGGACTAGATATATGCATACCCATATATTGGTCTTCATTTTGAATCAAAATCGATATTTCTTGATAAAAAGTCAGCTAGAAAATTATCAGTTCCTTTTATGGGAATGATTTTAAAATTATAGAAGGAGAGAGAAAAACTTGTCACCTATGTAACCTTCTATAATTTGGTTCACTGGGTAGTTTATTATTCGCAAAAAATGGAACTTGGGTGTTATCAACATGAAAAATGAAAGATTTTCGGAGCAGGAAAAGTGAAAAATTTTTGATCCCATTTATTACTCCTAGTAATTCCTTTTCATTTGTAGTATAATTTATTTCTGCTGATTTAAAAGTACCACTTGTATATCTACAGATCTCATTAAGATCTGTTTTCAAGATTGCAGCCCAATATAAATCAGAGGCATCAGTTTGAAGAATTAAGTTATCGTTTTTATCGGGAAGCCTTAATTCTTGAAGAGTTTTATATTCTTACTTTAACTTTAAGATAATTTATGTATGTTTTGGCGTCCAACCGTTTGTATTATTTTTTCTTAATAACTTTTGTATTTCATGTCTTTTCTTTGCTAACTCAGGTATGAAAACCTTCAGCATAATTAAGACATCCTAAAAACCTTTCTATTTGTTTTCTATTTTCTAATTTATTAGGAAACTTTACTATTTTCCTAGATATATGCGGTTGCAATTTTATACTTGCAACACTCAATTTTAATCCGGGAAAAAGATTTTTTGGCATCCGAACTATGCCCGTTTTTGCAATTTACCATCTAAACAATTTTTCATTGCAAACCGCCATCCAACCTTTGCATTTTTGACAAAATGCCATCTGAAGGTGGTTTGGTCCGACGTGTATGTTTTAAGAAAATGCCACGTGTCAAATTTTTTCCCCAAAACCACCAAAAAAAATGGTTTAGATGGCGTTTTGTCAAAAATGCAAAAGTTGGATGGCGGTTTGCAATAAAAAATTGTTTGGATGGTAAATTGCAAAAACGGGCATAGTTCGGATGCTAAAAAATATTTATCCCTTTTAATCCTAAAAACTCAATTTCTTTAGTTTCTATGACTGCTTTTCTTTCAGACAGAGCAATACCATTTTCTTTACATAATTTAGCAAAGAGTAGGAGATGTTTTCTATGTTCTTCTATGGTATTTGAACAAATAAGAATATCATCTATATAAACAACCATAAATTCTCTATATTTGCTTAATATAACATCTATCTTTTTTTGATATATTGATGGCGCATTTTTTAATCCAAATGACATTACTAACCATTCATAATGTCCTTGAGGGGCACTAAAAGCTGTATATTGGATGCTATCATCTTCCATTTTTACTTGCCAAAATCCTGATGTACAATCAAATTTTGAATAATATGATTTATTCTTTACTAGGTCTATTAATACTTCTTTATTGGGTAATTAGTAACTACCACCCTTAGTAAAATAGTTTATCTTTTATAATTTATTATCATTCTTGCTTTATTTCTTTTCTTTTCAGCTTCTTTCATTACCATGAATGCTGGACTAGAAAAGGAACTAAAACTTTTTCTAATCAATCCTTTATCTAGTAACTCTTTAATTTGTTTTTTAAATTCATCTTCTTCACTTCAGGTATATCTCATAGGATTTTCTTTAATTATTATATTATCTGTTAATTCTATTCTAGCTTTTGGGTAATCTTTTTTCCAAAAAGCCAATGGATGGTCGCTATAATTTTCTTTTATCTTACTAGTAACAGTTTCTAAGTTTATTCTTTTTATAACTATTTTATTTACTGGTATTTGTATTTTTTTCATATATAGAGTGTCCACCACGCTTAGCTGGCTGAACTCTGAAGGGATGATTCAGTCGTGGTAGTTTTAACAAATGACCACACTTTGTTTTAAGCACAATAGAATATGCATTTTGCATATATTATTGAAATTGTTGTAGGAAATCATTTCCCAATAGTATGTCAACTTCTAGTTCATTATATTCATATATCCTAGGAACTGTTATTATTTTGCTTCCTAAGACAATGTCAACCTCTATTGTTGATCTGTGTATATCCTGTAATTTTCCAGTCACACCTTTTATTCTGATTTTTCCATTTTCCTTCCATTTATTAATCAAGAAGGTTTTGAAACTAGTTATTTCAGATCCAGTATCTATTAAGGCACAAGTTATTATTTCATTTTCAGGAGTTTCTCTTATTCCTACCTGAATAAAAACGCTAACTGTAAAATTATATCCTTTCAGATCATTTTATTTTTGGACAATATATGACTTTGTCTTCTATGCAGAGTGTTACTCCATCTTTTTCTATTTTATAGTAATTACAACTATCAAGGAAAGCAATTCCTAATATTATATCATAAGAACTTCCCGTCATATTTTCATCTAAATAACATTTAACAATTATTTTAGATTTATCAGTATTTATTGGAATAAATATTTGTTAGTTACATGCAACTATCTTTCCTTCAAAGTTTTCATAATAGAAAACCTCATTTAAGGTTTCTATCATTAACCCTTTATTTTTTATTTTAGTAAAGTGATTTGCACTTGCTCCTGTATCTATTAAAATTTTTGGTTCTTTAATATATTCTTGACCATTAAATTATTCTCCTAAAATGATCATTATTTTATTGACTGAATGTTTATTTATACTCAAAGTTCTAGTTATATTCATTCTTTGACTTCTTCTAGCTATACTATTTCTTCCGAATTCTATCTGAGGAGTTTTACTAGAAGATCCTTCTTCTATCAAAGGTTTATTTATGATTTCTAATTCATAATTTGTTATTTCTTTCGGGTCTTCAAGTAGAAATAATTTAGCTGAAGCTATTTCTCTACATTCCTCATCTATTTCTAAATGTGGTTTATCTTGATAAATTTTTCCATAATTATTATTACTTAGAACATGTAATGCTCTATAGTAAATAGAAAAAGCTTTACTTTTGTCTTTCAATCTTATATCTTTTATGAATTTGTAATGTAAACTTATTGTTTCATCTATATTATGATCATTTATATTTACACTATGTTTGGGATATAAATCAAATAATATTTGTTTATAACACAAATTTCCTTCTATAGTTCCTAGATGACTTCTCTTCGCATCTGTAAATCTCTGATCATGAAGAGAAAGTACTATAGGACTATCTATTCCTTCTCTAAACTATGATTTTATCAGGAATTGAACTCTTCCTAAATATACATATTGTATTTTACTTTTTTCTCTTTTCTCTTTTATTTTGTTCAAAGCTTGATTTATAGTAGCTTTTGTTAACAGGTTAATCTTAACTTGCCCTGAAGTATGTTCAATATTTATAGATTTTTCTACTTCATGGTAGTCATAAATATTTATTCTCTTTCTTTTTATAAGACTTGATATTCCCCTTAAAAATACTTTGGCTAGGATTTGTAGCATTTAATTTTAGTTTATTTATCTTATCTAGAGTTTCTTTATAGAAGGTAATGCGTTCTGCATGTCCTTCTAGTCCTTCATAAATATGTATTTCTTCATCAGATAATTCTGTTATTTGAGAACTCATTCTGATTCAGAATCTATTTCTGAAGAGATTTTATTTTCTGGTAGATCGGATTCTTCCATATATATTTCTTTTCCAAAATAACTTTCTATATCAGAAACTTCTTCTAGTTCATTTCTTATTTCTAAAAATTCAATTTCTATATTTTTAATATGTTTAGCTTTACGTTTTGGATATTCGGGTGATTTATGACCTTCTTCTCCACAATTCCAACATTGATATTTAGTTAAGTTTTTATTTCTTCCCTTATTAGATTTATTTTCGTACTTATTTCTTTTAAAAAACTTTCTTCTAGGTTTTATATTTTTTCTTTGAAAATTTTTATATTTTTTATATTTTTTCTTATAAAATTTTCTTTTATTTCTCTTAGGGTAAGTTTTTCTATTATTTCCCCATTGTGTAGGTAATTCTACTGTATCACAACAGAGTTCAGTTATTCTTTTAGATTTTTTATATAATTGTTGTTCACTACATATTCTTTTAAGTTCTATTGTTAGTACTTTTATTCTTCCTCCAAGATTTTGAGGATACATATCTTTCTTTTCTCTCCATACTTTATTCATCTGATTATTCCATGGATATGGAAGTTTAGTATAAAACATATTTAGAATTATTTCTTGAGATTCCGTACTATAATATTGGGTATAATAATAATCTCTAAATTCACATACATAATTTTTGATATTACACATAGAAAATATACTTAGGTTTATTAGATTACTTCTTACTTTATCCTTTCCTCTTTCCATTTCTGTTTCTTTATTAGTTATCCATGATTCACCTAAAAATTCATCAGATATATTTCCAACTATACTTTGTACTCCTGTTCTTATATCTGTATCAAAACCAGATTCCATTCCAGCTTTTATTATTCCTTGTATATCAGGAGATACTCCTTCCCACCATTTAAGAACTATTCCATCAAACGTAGTTATAATATATTCACTCTTCTTAGTAGCTCCCCAATATATTTCATCTTGGGTTAATAAGAAGACTATCATATTGTTCTGCCATTTTACTATAGCTTTTCTATTATCTATTTGACAATCTAGATTTAGTTTACTTCCTTGGAGATTTATAGGTTCACTATATTGTTCCGTAGGTTGATATTTTGGATTATAAGATATATTCTTTTTACTTTGTTCTTTATTTTTCTTAGGTCTATAATATGTTTTATGGTAATTATCATTAGAATCCATAGAGGATTCTGGAGTTTCATTAGTTACTCCTGAAAGTCCTCCAGTTGTACTTATTCTAACTTCATATTCAACTATATCATCTAGATTTATTTTTTCAAATTCTTCTATCAAATCATTTACCTCATTCATTATTTTCAGAATTTTCTTCTAGTTTAGCTTCTTTTATAATTTCTTTTAATTTTGATTCTTCCTTAGTTTTATTTTCTCTATCATCTTGTTCCTTTAATAATTTAGGAAGGTATATAGCATACATATATTCATCAAATGATCCATGTTCATATTTTCTTTCAGTTGGTATAGTGATAATCTTTGTATGTGTTTTTATTGTTCTTTCTATTTCTCTTTTCTTGTCTAATTTTGTCTTTTTAATATTATCTTGAATAAGATTATTTAATTGTTTTATTTCAATCCTAATAACTTGGATTTCTGTATTTATATTCTTAATTTCAGACTTTAATTTTGCTATCTCCTCTAATAATGTATTTATAGTATTTGCAACTGATTCAATATGATTCATTTATGGTGAAGAGAGTTGCCAATCTGTATCATCATAGGATTCATATCCTCCTTCTGTATATGTTTCATTTAAATTCCAACTATCTGAGTAAAAGTTTAAATATATCAAAACTGTATGTAATAATATTCCTATTATATAACTTTCTATTATTGTTTTTATGATCTTTTCCATTTTTGCCAATTTTTCATGGCTTCTTCCTTTTATTCTCTTATTTTTTGTTTACACAATTTTATTTTATTTTTTATTTCTTTATTTTCTTTATTACTTTTATTTTCTCTTTTATACTCTTCAAGCATTGTTTTTAATCTTAAAATATTATTTATATTATTAATCCATTTGTTTAAACGGATTACTTGATTAGTTTTTAATAATCTTACCATTTATATTGCCAAAAGATTTATATAGTAATCTCTATCTTTCTTATGGTTATTCATTCTATCATAATAATATTCATTAGGATATTTATTATATTGGGTTTTATACCAATTATACATTGATTCAAAATATTTTATTGATTCAATTAATTTTCTTTTATCAAATATTTTCATTTTGTTTTATTATAATTTATCTTTATTTTTTATTATTCGGATTATATGGCTTTGATACCACATAGACGCGGATATATTTTGTATTTGGGTGATATTAAACATTGTATTAAATTAATGGTATTAAACATGGTTATTTATAAATTAGATTATAGCCTTTTCAATATATTTTAGTCTTCTTATTTCAGAAGCTAAAATTGTCTCATGGAACTCTATATCTCTAAGAATGACATATTCTTCAAAATCGAAAAGATTATCTTTATTAATTGTTCTAATCAATCTTAATTTTTCTTTTTCAATATAAATTCTAGATTTTTGAAAAGTAATATCCATCTGCACATTTTTTGTTTCTTCACATATTCTTTTATAATATTTACTTGGCATTTTTATGCTCATAAATTGTGCCAAACAAAATCTAAGTAAAAACAAAATGATAGTTCTTCAATTATTAACTGACGGATATATTGTAACTGTCTATATGCATTTAAGATATTAAAAATCATAGCTCTAAATGTCTCTTTATTCATATTATTCATTTATCCAGTTCAATTTTCTTGTTCATAAATTTGTTCTATAGCTATTATAATTTTATTTATAAAATTTTATTTTTTATTTAATTTTGCACAATTTTCGTCATAATCTATTTGATTTATATTATGTTTTTCTGTATGTTCTCTTCCTAGCATTCTCTTTCTTGCATTTAAGAATTGTTTTACAAAATGCCTAAAATGTCTATTAGATGCATCTCCATCAAAACATTTACAAAAATTACATGCAAGGAGTAGTTCCCTACTAAAATCACCATCGGAATTACCATCCATGATATAATATATAAGTTCTTTGTCTTTAGGGATTTATTTGATATTTGTAGAAAATATATAGGACCTCTTTGTAAAAGGGTTTGGGTTGAATATATAATTTTAGAAAGTTGTTGTAGTATTCCTTGAAATTTATCAATTTGAAAAACACCAAAGATTGATCCATTTTTGGAGTCGTGGATGAGATCCACAACTTCTATTTTAAAATCGTGGATGAGATTCACGACTTGTGTTACTTTATTAAAGTTTGAAAAAGGGGTATTCTTTCTTTAACTTATTTTAGAAAAAGTATTAGTTTTGAAAAGGACTCAAGGAAGGAAACAAGTTGAAAAGGAATAAAATATATTTATATTTAGGAAATAATTGAATATCATATTTAGGTAATCTCTATTGCCTTTGAATTGAATTTTCTTTATTGACTTTCTTTTTGTTGGCATGATATATTTTACTTATATTATATATCTATTCAACTTATTTTTTTGGAAAAGACACTACTATTAACTAAGCAATCAAATAAGAAAGTAAAAACAACCTTGTAAAAGCTAGAAAGACAAGTAAATGGCTTAAGTGGTAAGTATCTGCACATATTAACGGGTAGGATAAGGGTTCGAGTTTTATTGGGGGTAGTTGGGGAACCAACATTAATCTTCAGTAAAAAAAAAAAAAAAAGCCTAAGTGAAAAACTAAACAGTGCAATAGACTCAACTTTCATAGGGAATACTTGGTAAAAATTGAATTGAACTCTAAGGAAGAGACTCAATTTTGATAAGGAAGATTCGACAGACAACCTGAAAAATTGGTGGCTGCGGCAGAACTGTAGCACCCGACACGTCAGGATGCCACATTTCCCGCACTATAGTTCAGTCCACATACGAAATGGAAAGTCCATACATAAACTAAACATATAGCGAACGGGTGACAAAAACAAAAACCATCCTAACTAGGCGGGACTAACTCCGAAACCATACAATCTGTGCAATGCAAATCAGCGGAAGCATAACTATTATCATTAAGCAAGAATATTCACATCAAAAGTTCATAATTTCCAACACGTATAACCATAACCATATATGTACAATAATTCCCAAAATAGCATAAGTAATTCGTAAGTATCCATAAACATCAATAACATGAAGGTGTAGTGTACTAGACCCAAATTAAAGACTCCACATGACTCTAATTCCCGCCTAGGACGCACCTGCAATAACCTGAAAGACTGAGTGAGGGGTATAATAAATATAGGCGCAAGTACATGCAAGTTATAACCTTGGGTGAAGTTTTGCAAGCTACAATATAAGTTCAATAATAACATAAACATCGCCCGAAATTACAACTATCAAGTTTAGCAATTAATTCAATTTCAGTCAATCAGTGCCCCGGCGAGTGAGGCAATTTTCCAACCTTTACTCCGACAGTGTACCATAATTAGGTCATCAATTGGTTAGGTGATCACGCAATTAATTATAATGCAATCAATCAATAGCAATTTCAGTGTCCCTTTTCCCTCCGGGTGATGGTGGGTTTGCAAGGTCCAACCATCCAGTCATGGTGAGCGTAGGGTACATGAATCCCTATGCCCGGAATTCCTTCCTCCACTAATCTCCTAGTGGATTCAGGGGTCATCCCAAAATGGTGAGGATAGTGCAAGAGTTACCCGTCATCCCTTGCTTTCCCGGTTGGCTCAATACACTAGCCTCGGGCCAACTGTACAGTACAATATGCTCTCCAAAATATGGTCGATTCAGTACAGTAGACATGGTTCATTGGAAATCATTTGAGGTTTTGAAGAAAATATAGATATATATACATTTTGGCCGAAAATTCACATAAGGTTGTGAGGGTTCTATATAACTAGAAATTAAACCTCACCTGTAGAGACAAAAGAGAACAAGGATACAGCCTACGGAGCCTGCTCCTCGTCACCAGGAAGCTGGTCTGTGCAGGAAAGACAAGTGTACGTGGGACACGACTCAAATGAACCAATTAGGACGAATGGCATAATCATGAAGCAATGTATCGTGCATTGGCAATTATGGAATGTCATGGTCATTTTCATGCATAAAATGAGCATATAAGAACATGTATCGATCATTTAGGGGCTTAGAAACGGATTTGGAAAAGTAAATTTTATGTAGAAAATTCTCAAAATCCCCTAGAGCATGGGAACGGCCGTTCCGGATTTCAGTGTAAAATAGGAAGGGCCGTTCCCAGCTCCCCGAACAAATCCCGCTCGTCTGTAAGAAAATGGCAATTTTGGGGGTTGGGAACGGCCGTTCCGGCCATAGGCCAAAACTGGGAAGGGTCGTTCCCAATCTCGCGCTAGGTCATTCAAACGGGTGGGAACGGCCGTTCCCAGAAATGAACTGGGATGGGAAGGGTCGTTCCCGTTATGCAGAAGCAGGAGAAAACATAGCAGCAAGCAGGGGAGTTCGAACCATAAACCAAAATCATCAAAACAACGATAATTCAATTCCCAAATGATATAGATCATGAAATACACATGCTTAGGCACCTAGAGTTCAATAATATCCAATATAAACACTCATAACATGCTTGATCATCAATAATCATCAATATGAAACCCATAAACCAACTTATCCTTCAAGTTCATAAACTTCATGATTCAAACATCAAATTCAAGTTTAAAGCCTAGAATCATACTTTCACCAACTAAATCACATAATATCCACTCCAAACCATAACCCTAGCTTCAAACAAAAGATGCAAGAATTCAAATAAAATCTCATCTCTACCTTGAATGAAGAAGAAAGGAGATGGTGTTAGATGATTATAGAGCTTCAAAGTGTGCAATTTTTCGGGAAAATTAGCTTGAAATGATGAAATCTCTTCTCCCTTCACTTGGGGTTTGATCGAGAGAAGCAAAGCAAGCAGCAAAGTGTTGTATGTTTTTGTATGAAAATGAAGAGATGCATTACGTGTGTTGCAAATAAAAGGGATGAAATGCTCGTAATTGCTATTAAATCCTCCAAGTTAATAAGTTATGCAATTGAGTCTCTAAGCTTATGAAGTGATGTCAATTAGATCCAATTCAATTAGGTCCTCAAATTATGAAATTGATCAAGTAAGGCCATATAATCACACAAGTTACGTTCGGCAATTAATTCACATATCAATCGAATTCAATTTATGCAATAAGTCTCAAATTGATACGAATTTCATATAAACACTTAAAATATAATTTTATAAAAATATCATGAAGTGTAGGAATTCATAAATGAAAGAGTTAAAATAATTCTTAACTCTCGAAAACTCACACGTGGCGTGCTTACCTAAACATCCGGAAAACTGGGGCATTACAAGAACTATGAAGAGACCGTCATTATTGTAATTACTGGTTGAACAAAGACCACAAAAATAAAATCAATTTTAGAGAAGATCAACTAGAGCAGATTTGAGAGGATGCCAATAGATAAAATTTGAGACAACCCAAAAATTTATACCAAGGATTGGACTTCTTTATCAGAATATAAGAAATCTTATAAATTAATTCATGTAAACAATATATTTATATATTTTCAGAATATTAATGAATTGTTTAATAATTTTAATAATTTATATATGAAAGAAGATATATATTCTTTGGATCTAATAGTTTATGTAGAAAGAAACTTAGTCGTGCACGTTAATTACAATAAATTTTCAATGTATATGAAAGAAGATATATATTCTTTGGATCTAATAGTTTATGTAGAAAGAAACTTAGTTGTGCACGTTAATTACAATAAATTTTCAATGTATATGAAAGAAGATATATATTCTTTGGATCTAATAACCACTTTGATGTTGAGTCGGGGGATGCGAACATAGTGGCCCTAAAATACCTTCTGCGCTATCTTAAAGGCGAAAAACTTCCATTCCATTTTGAGACCGCGGCCCATCGCGGAGCACTTTCTCGCTGATTTAGTGAGATAAGTGTGAAATTCTCCTCCACAAGACTCTGGAAAAAGGGCTTGGGTACGAGAACATAATTGGAAGAAATAAGGGTCGAAGTTTAGACCGCTCACAGATGTAGAAAGAAACTTAGTCGTCCACGTTAATTACAATAAATTTTCAATGTCCCAATTTGATGGGTCCGGAAATGGATGGTCCGAATCCGATCACTTTACGATTTGTATTTTGTGGAGGAAACCACCGGAGCTTCGCCGGAAATGAGGAAGTGAGTTCAACCTGTTGGGACAAGCACAAGAAAGTCAGACGGCCAAACTGGGGGACTGGGGGTGATACCCAGTTTGGCTCTCCGACGCTCAAGTCAGTTCAGTTCAGTGTATGAAGAAAATGTAAGTTCAGTCACAGTTGCAGTGAGGAAGAAAGCTTAGAGAATGCTTACAGTGTAGAAGATGACTTGGATTATTTATAGTTGAGGGTCAAGGGCCCTTTGGTCATTTGCCTCAAGTGGTCCTGACCGAATGTTGCCCTAACACGTGGCGCTGTGAGAGAGAAACCTAGGAGGAATCTTCTGCAAAAGCGGCCCAAAAGTTAGTGCTAGCAACAGTGGCAGGTGCGCGGGCATGTACGTTGTGTCAGAGAGCCATGTGGGTGGTTGGTAACGAGGGCTTGAGAGCGCGCTCGTGACAACCTTAAGTCTTGGAGGCCAAGATATCCGCTGAGGGGAATGTTGGCTCCAATTCAAATGACGAGCCAGAGGAGAGGCCGCTCTGAGGGAGTGTGACGCTCGAAGAGGGCTCCCTTGGCACGTAGGCGTACCCATCGTTTGGTGTGTAGGACGCTCGTTGGAGTGATAGCGCTCGTTGGGCTTAACTCCTGAAGAAGATATGCGCTCGTTCGGCTCAGCACTCGTGAACTGATGGTGCAGCCTTGGGGAGACAGATGTCATCATCTCGGTGATGCCACGTGTCCTAATGTGGGACGATCGTATTTTGACCCCATCATTTTGCCCCCCAATTCTGCAGTTCTTATTGATAAGGACTGTAGAATTTTGACACGCTCTATCTCTTGCTCGTAGCGCTCGTGTAGGACTTGGCGTATTGAGCAATTTTCCTCTGATTGCGCCATAAATGCGGTCTTTTCAACTGACCGATCGTATCACTTTCGCATTAAATGTTGGTACTATTCTGAAGCCCTTGAAACGTCAGAGCATTAAATGCGGGTGCGCGTGGGGCGCGTGAGCATTGGGAAGCATGTGCCGGTTCCATAAAGTGGGCGGTTTCCTAGGCGGGAAATGATTGCCATTTTGAATTTATTGCCCAAAACGGTACCAACTCCCATCCCTATAAATAAGGGATTCTGAAATCTTCACACTCTTTACGCATTCAAAACTCTCAAGCATCCTTTGCAAAGAAAATTCTCTTGCATTCCAGTTCTTAGAGCATCTTCAACCTCTTCTTCAGTTTTCTTCAGAAACTTTTCAAGGTAAATCTCCAGTGTGATTTTCTGACTTTGCTAACCGTAGATTCGGACCTTAGGACTTTGTAATCCCTCAGATTCCCGTATTTCTGAACCTTAAACTCTCTCCAAGAAAAACCTCCAAATCCCCAGTTTCTGCCATGGCCGACCAACATGTTGAAGAATTTGCCCGTGAAATCCAAGAGATGGCCACCGATAGTTCTTCTTCCCACAATTCCCCCAGAGATGAAGAGTTGGGGGCGGCGGTAATGGCTATGGAAGATAGAAACCCAGGCGGAGTGGATCCTCTTTTTGAGGAGATGGATCTGGTGATTGAGGCAGAAAGACAAGGAGTCACCAGACAAGGAGTATCCCTCCCCATAACTCAAAGTGCTACACATCCCCACCGCCACAGAGTGACTGTGGCCGTTGCAAATCCGCTTCCAGTGGCGGAAGCCGTAACTGGGCCTTCAGAAAGGGCCCGTGTTGCCAACCCGCTTCCAGTGGCGGAAGCCATAACTGGGCCTTCAGAAAGGGCCCGTGACAAGAGCCGAGGTAAAAAAGCTCAAAAATCCAAAGGACCCAACGAGGGGGAGGGTTCTGGTTATCAAGCTACCGAGCGCACTCCTGATGAAACTCCCAGCACCGTCACCGTGGGAGATGTAAAGACAATGATGGCCCCCATCTACTGGGACGAGCGGTATACCTGGAGAATTCCTCAAAACCACGAGCGCGCAAATAATCCGCCTCCTGGGGAGATGGCAGTATACGTGGACACCGTGCGCTCAGGAGGCCTGAGGTTCCCCATTTCGGTCTCCATGGCCCACTTGCTGAATGACCTGGGCTTGTGTCCAACCCAAATAGTGCCCAACGGCTTGGCCCTCCTGACTTGTTTCATAATTCTGATGAGGACCATGGGTTACGAGCCCTATTTGCGGAACTTCAATGCCCTTTTCCAAGTGGTCAGCTCCTCTCGCTCTTCTCCTGAGGCGGGTTTTTATTACGTCCAAGCGAAGGCCCACATGAAACTGATCAACTCGCCCTCGAGCACTTATGGCGTTGATTGGAAAGAAAAATTCATCTTTGTCAAGGCTCCAGCAGGAGAGGACTTTGGGGTGATCACGGAATGGGGCTCGTACTCAAAGAGCCGTTTGCCACCCTCACTCCCCCGAGACTGGGCTAAAAACCTGGCAACAACCCTAAGGGACGAGGGTCACCTTATACAAGCAAAGGACTGGATAGACGATGCGGAACTCATGTTCTTGTGTGGTCTTACCAACGACCCTCATTTCCTTGACAACCCTCCGGCTCGTGACATAGAGAGAGATGGTTAGATCCTTAGGGCACTAACCTTAGATAGGGATGAATACTAACTGCTTTTCTTGTACTTGTAATTTGTACTTAACAATTCTTGTTCAAGGATTTATAACCCCCGTACTTTCATTTTTGCAGGAGCCGCTATTTTAGAAATGGCCGGTGGAATCAGACAAGCGGCTCGTTTCGCCAACGCCCAGAGGAACCAAGCCACACAGGGGAACCAACAGCGCGAGCCCCAACGCCCCCGTAACCGCAATGACAGAGGGGACGCTCGTGGGGGCGCCAGTTCAAGCACCACCCCGGAGGTGCAACCCCCTCGTGGCCGAGGGGAACGGAGATTGGTCCCCAGGGAGACCAGGCGATCGGATAGAGCAGGAGATGTTCAACCTCTCCCTCCTGCAGAACCAACGAGGCCGAACACCACTTTGGCGATTACTGAGGCTCCTGCGAGCGCGAGCGCAAATAGACCTTCCCGCAAGAGGAAGAGAATGCCTGACTCCGCCGCGATCAAAGGAAAGGGCAAACGGGTGGTTGAGGGCCCCCGAGGCGAGGGGGACACTTCCTCTTCAGAGGAAGAACACATGTGGGATTTCCCTCGCCGAGGGGACAGAGACTTCACTGGCGCCCCCGACGGCGGACCGGTTTTGCTGAGGCCGGGCTCGGTTGCCCAGACTATTACTGATGATTTGTTCAGCCGGGCTCAATTCTCGGCAGACCACAGGCATCTCTACAGTGAGTCTGTAGAGAAGGTGACATTCGATGCAGCCCACGCCCTAATTTCCGTAAGTCCTCATTTCTTGCACTCTTCTTTTCTGTAATTCACCATTCTTCTGCTAACACTTTTCCCCTCGATTATGCAGCAAGTTCTTCCTCGGCTCAGGAATGTGCAAATGCGAGCCTCCACCTACGCCGAGCGCAAAGCCAAATACAAGAAGGTGGCCCGCTCGAATGATCCGGCCCATATCCAAGGGGAGCTGGATGCTGAGATAGCCAAGTACGACACTCTCAAGGGTTTGTACAACAAAAATGAAGAGGAGCTGTCAAAGCTGAAGGAGGACTTTGTGGCTGTGGACGGCGCTCGGATCCGTTTGGGCAACGAGCTGGCCCAAGCTAACGAGCGGGTCAAGAAGGCTGAGGCAGAGAGGGAAAGCTTGAGAGCAAGGGCGATGGAGGCCGAGCGCAAATTCAACGATACTGTCAACGAATGGCCTCGGAGCTTAGAGCGTGCAAACAAGGAGGCATTGATCAAATTTTGCCACTCCAAAGCCTTCAACTTTGCTGCTTCCCTGCATTGCTTGGAGGAGGCTCAGAAGGCCTTCAATCTGGCCATCGAACAGGGCATACACAAAGGGCTAACCCATCCTGCCATGAAGGATGCCGAGGGCACGGGGCTCATGTTCAATGAGCACTGCGAGGAGGAAGATGAAGATCCAAACGACCCCGCAGACAGCATAGCGGAAATGGAGTACGACTTCCTGGTGAAACTGATCCAGGATGAGTACACCGATGCCCACAGGGAAAGGGGTGCGGGTCCATCCGACGTTCATGAAGACGAGCCCCAAGCGCCGGCCATAGAGGATGCCCCCGTTCAAGTCGCTGAAAACGCCAACGCCCCCGATGCCAATGAGCCTGCTCCTGCCAATGCCCCCAACGATCCACAAGAGCCTGAGGGTCCCATTCACGGCCCAGTTCAGGGCCCAATTCTGGTGGTTGTTGATGAAGATGTCGCCCCGGCTGCTTAAAACCCTTCCTTTATCAATTTTCCAGTATTTCTCAATTTTTCTGCTATTTCTTGTAAGAATTCCATGGGCCTTTGAGCCCTTTAGCTTTGTAATAGTTCCCCTTTATTAATGAATAAAGATTCTGTTTTCCATGCCTTTGTTCTTCATTTCCTTTATGAATTATATAATAAGACTGTGTGGTATACTCCTGTGAATGCTTTATTCCTTGTGATGATGTTTTGCTTCTGTGATGAAAAATTTGTCTAAGTCTTGAGCGATCGTGGGGGTCTTATTGTGAGATTGCCCCCCACTCCAGACTTGCATAAATTTTGTTTTTGCTCTTGAAATCGAAAATTTGCCTAAGTCTTGAGCGCTTGTGAGGGTCTTATGGTGAGATTGCCCCCCCGCTCAAGACTTGTATAAATTTTGTCTTTGACACAAAACCTTGAAAATTTGTTTAAGTCTTGAGCGATCGTGAGGGTCTTATTGTGAGATTGCCCCTACGCTCAAGTCTTGTGTAAATTTCCCCTCTGTAGATTTATCTTGAAAGTTTGTTTAAGTCTTGAGCGGTCGTGAGGGTCTTACTGTGGGATTGCCCCTATGCTCAAGACTTGAGCAATTCCTTTTTGATTCTGAGGCCATCATTCGAGCGCTCCGGCCCTTATCATTTTCTTGGTTCAGCAGGAAATCCCATTTCCGAGCGCAAGGCGTTTTAAGAAACGACCAAGGCACACTAGGACCTTTTTTTTTTTTTTTTTTTTTTTTTTTTTTTTTTTTTTTTTTTGGGGGGGTAGATCCCGTTTTCGAGCGCAAGGCGTTTTAAGCAACAACCAAGGCCTACTAGGATGAGTTCTCGTGGGAGATCCTGTTTTCGAGCGCAAGGCGTTGTAAGAAACAGCCAAGGCCTACTAGGATGCGTTCTCGTGGGAGATCCCGTTTTCGAGCGTAAGGCGTTGTAAGCAACAGCCAAGGCCTACTAGGATTTTCTTCGCGATCCACTTCCGTCTTGCCTAATTGGTTGTGAGCGTAACCAGTCTATCCTTATGAGGGCGTCCCCCCATGTGGAGTAGATTGCTGGCCAGCGTAACCCATAAGAGAAAACAGCATTCATATTGGAATGGGTTGCCAACCACGCTCGAGAAGACGAGGGACGTGGGACTTATCCATTCGGGCAACCAAAGAAACCGGAATACTAAAGAAATTAAAAAGATTATGTTACCTTTTACTTTGATTTGAAGTACATAGAACCCGTCAAAGTGGGTTGTTATATCAGAGTTTGCAAAGAGCTTTTAAACATAAAACCGCCGGAGGTTACATGCGTTCCAAGGGCGAGGCAAGCGCTCGCCCTGAAGTGTCTCCAGGGTGTAAGTGTTGTTAGCTCTGAGTTGTATGACCTTGAATGGGCCTTCCCAATTGGGGTCCAATTTGCCCACGTGTTTGGATACTTCCACTTTCTTCAAAACCAAGTCTCCCAGCTGGAAAGTTCTTTCCTTCACACGCTTGTTGTACTGTTGGGCTACAGAGGCTTTATAATGGTGGATCTTAGCCCACGCTCGGTCTCTCCTTTCATCCAGCAAGTCCAACTCCAAGCTCCTGTTACCCTCGTTGAGCTGAGGCTCGAAATAGCCTACTCGAGCGGATTCATTCACTATCTCCGCCGGTATCATCGCTTCTGACCCATAAACGAGCGCGTATGGTGTTTCTCCCGTGGCCGCTCGTGGGGTTGTGCGATAAGCCCAAAGCGCTCCCTGCAGCTCCTCAGCCCATTCACCCCTCTTGCTTTCAAGCATGGTTTTCAGATGTTGCAAAATGATCCTGTTGGTAACTTCTGCTTGTCCGTTGGACTGTGGATGTCCTACAGAGGTAAATCGCTGTTCTATCCCCAACTCGGAACACCACTCTCGAGTGTCAGCTGCTATGAACTGGGATCCATTGTCAGATATGAGCACCCTCGGTATTCCGTACCTGCAGATGATGTTCTTCCAAATAAAGTCCCTTACAACCTTGAAAGTGATTTTTGCAACAGCTTCAGCCTCGGCCCACTTGGTGAAGTAGTCGACGGCTAAAATGACAAACTTCCTTTGTCCTGCAGCCATGGGTAAGGGGCCCACAATGTCTATTCCCCACTGGTCAAACGGCCAGGAGACATCTATTGGGATCATTTGTGCGGCTGGCAATTGAGGGAGATTTGAATGAAATTGGCATTTGGGGCACTTCCTTGAAAATTCAATGGCATCCTGGAGAACCGTAGGCCAATAAAACCCACTTCTCAGAATCTTCTTCGCTAAGATACGCCCTCCGGAATGATTCCCACAACTTCCATTGTGTATGAGCTCGAGCGTTTCCTTCGCTTGGGAGGGCCTTAGGCATCTCATTGGGGGTCCTTGAAATGATTTTTTGAACAATCTCCCCTCGGGATCCAGAGCGAAACGAGGGGCCTTATTCCTGACTTTCCTGGCTTCCACCTTGTTAGTTGGAGTGATTCCATCCCTCAGGAAAATGATGATGTCGTCAAGCCAACAGGGCTCGTTTGGATCAATCATGGCGACCATCTCGGTGGCGACCCTTTCCTTGATCAAAGGTTCCTCAGTTCTGAGGAACGTAACGGAGCGCTCGGAAGTGCCTTCTAAAGCTGAAGCAAACTTGGACAGGGCGTCCGCACGCTCGTTTTCTCCTCGAGGCACTTGAAGTAGGTGAAATTCCTTGAACTTCCCAATGATTTCTCTGGCTTTCTTTAGGTACTGTACCATGGTGGTTTCTCGAGCCTCGTATGTTCCTTCAATCTGGCTCGCTATTAATTGTGAATCCACGTAAGCAGTGATCCTGGAGGCTCCATTCTGAAAAGCTATGTTCAACCCTTGCACGAGGGCTTCATATTCCGCTTCATTATTAGTGACTTGGAAGTCCAGCTTGATCGCAAAGTCCAGTTCAAGCCCATCGGGGCTTCTGAGGGCCACTCCTATTCCTCCCCCTTGAGAGGTTGAGGAACCATCTGTGTGCAGTACCCACAACCCCTCATTCTCCGCGATGGTGGGCTCGACACCAAAACGCTCAACCAACAAATCCGCCACAACTTGAGCCTGTATCGCGGTCTTGGGTTCGAAGCATAAGTCAAACTGGCTCAATTCGATGGCCCACTTGATTAATCTGCCAGATACGTCCGGCTTGGATAACACTTGCTTCAAGGGTTGGTCGGTGAGAACTGTTATTGAGTGCGCTTGAAAGTAAGGCCTTAGCCTTCTTGAAGCGTTAACAAGAGCGAACGCAAATTTCTCAATCTCCAAATATTTCTTTTCAGCTCCTTGCAAGGTTTTGCTCAAATAATAAACGGGCAAGTGTTTCCGTTCCCGCACAGCGATCAAAACGGCGCTTGTGGCTTCTGGAGAAACGGAAAGGTACATGAATAATCTCTCGCCTTCGACGGGCTTAGTCAGCAGTGGCGCGCTCGATAAGTAAGCTTTCATATCCTGCAGCGCTTTTTCACATTCCTCGGTCCAAGCAAAGTTACGCGCGTTCCTCAAAATTTTGAAGAAGGGGAGGTTCCTGTCCGCCGAGCGCGAAATAAACCTGTTCAATGAGATGATTTTGCCTACTAGGACCTGCACTTCCCGCAAATTGCGAGGGGAAGGAATTTCCAAGATGGCCTTGATCTCCTCCGGATTGGCCTCAATTCCCCTCTGACTGACCATGTATCCCAAGAACTTTCCCCCTTGTACTCCAAAGGTGCACTTCGAGGGGTTCAGCTTCATTCCATATTGTCGCAGGATTGAAAAGGTGCGCCTAAGATCTTCCAAGTGGGAGTCCTGGCGCTCGCTTTTGACAATCATATCGTCCACATAGACCTCCATGGACCTCCCAATCTCCCTTTCAAACATCTTGTTTACGAGCCGCTGATACGTAGCTCCGGCGTTCTTAAGTCCAAAGGGCATGACTAGGAAGCAATACACCCCCATATGGACAACGAACGAAGTTTTGGGGCGGTCTTCCGGGGCCATAAAGATCTGGTAATATCCCTGGAAAGCGTCCATCATGCTCATGAGCTCGCAGCCGGCGGTCGAATCCACCAATTGATCAATCCGGGGCAGCGGGTAAGGATCTTTAGGGCAAGCCTTGTTGAGATCAGTGAAATCATTGCACATGCGCCACTTATTTGCGCTCTTGGGCACCAAGACGACATTGCACAACCACTCCGGGTACAAGATGGGCTCGATATATTGAGCCTCCAAGAGTTTATTAACTTCCTCTTCAATGACTTTTTTCCGAAAGCCATGTACATCCCGCTTTTTCTGCTTGATGGGCTTGAAAGATGGATCCACATTAAGCCTATGGACAACGACGCTAGGGTCAATTCCTGTGAGATCAGAGGCTTTCCACGCGAATACATCCTTGTTCTCTCTTAGAAAATCAATCATCATGATCTGAGAAGGCCCTGAGAGGTTTGAGCCTATCTGTGTAGTCTTGTCTTTGTTTCCAGGCTCCAGCTCAATGGTGAGGAATTTTTCCGAGGGTTCGATTCTCACCTCAGGGCGAGGAAGTTCGAGCGCCCTCTTCTTTCCCGTCAAACGATTGCCAGAGGCTGGTTCACTTTCTCCCGGTTCGTCTCCTTCTGAGGACGATCCGCCAACGGTCCCTGGGGAAACATTCTCAAGGGGATTCTCCTCGTTGTTTCCTCTCTTCTTCTTATTCTTCTTCTTGTTCAATTTTGCCCTTTTCCGTGCTGGGCTATCCTCATCCAAGTTGGGGAAATCTACTGACTTTTTGGTGGAACCAATCTGGAAGGTTTTCTCCGCTTTTGGCTTTCTGAGGGACAGCATGTAACATTCCCAAGCTTCTCGCACATTGCACAGCACTTCTCCCACGCCCTCGGAAGTAGGGAATTTAATCTTCTGGTGATAGGTGGAGATGATGGCTTTGAAATCCACGAGGGCTGGGCGCCCAATTATGATGTTGTAAGGGATGTCAATCTCCACCACTGCGTACGTCACCAAGAGTGTTTTGCGTTGAGGGGCTCGGCCGAATGATGTAGCTAGACGTATTTGCCCTCGTGGGACCACTTCTGAGCCTCCAAAGCCAATGAGGGCTGTTTTGAGAGGCTCGAGCGGGAGATCAACCTTCATTTTTGAGAAAGTAGAGTAAGGCAAAACATTAACTGAGCTTCCACTATCCACCAATACCCTTTTTACAACATGGTTATGAACATCTAAACTAACCACCATGGGGCAATCTGAGGTTACACCCTCCCCGTGGGGCGTTACAATATGTTCTAGATCGCTATCATCAAAGCCTATTACATCATTTTCTCTTGATTTTGAAGCGCTTGATCTCTGGATAGTGTAGATAGGCTTGGGCATTGCTGGGCGTTGGTTGTAGCTCCGAACGTGCCTCCGTCGAGAGGCGTTTGAATCCCCTCCTGATGAACCTCCCGCAATCATGTTTATGACTGCGAAGGGCTCGTTTTCTTGCTCAGGGGCTTTGCCTTTGTTGCCTCGGCGGCTGCTGCTTTCAGGGGGTCCCCTACCCCTTGGGCTCTTTGACCGGGAAGGACTCCTTCTTCTCCTTCCTGAGCGCTCATTGCATTGTTCATCGTAGCGCTCGAGCACCCGGACAAACTCCTTCAGGTGGCCCCCTGCAACGAGCCTTTGGATTTCAGCCTCCAACTGCCGGCACTCATCCGTGTCGTGCCCTCTCTGCTTGTGGAAGGCGCAGTACTTGTTCGAGCGCCTGAGTGAGTCTGTTTCTCTCATTTTGATGGGTCTTTTGAAGAGCTTTTTATCGGAGAGATTGTAGACTTCTGAATTTGGCCGGGTGAGCGGAATTCGCTCGAATCGACGAGGGGGTGGTGGCGACCTCCTGCGCTCTTGAGGGCGCTCCTTCTTTACTGCCACATCCCGTCCCCGCTCTTGATGAGGTCGCTCGTTCCGGGCCGGGCTGTGATGACGGGGACCATTCGTCCCATACATATCTTCGAGCGCGAAGAACGGCTCGGCTATTTCTCTTAGGCCCATGAGGGTCCCAGGCCTTCTCTCCACGATGGCATCAGCAAATTTTTTGCTCACATACTGCTTGTGATCCACAGCCTGGAAGAGAACTGGGATCAAGAAATCCATCGAGGGCCTTTCCACCTGCAAGATCTCCTTATTGAAGCGGGCGAAGAACGAGCGCAGTGATTCGCTCTTGCCCTGCACCACATTGTAAAGCGCTGTGGGTGCGGTGACTGGTGCCTTCAAAGAGTTGAAGTGGTTGAGGAAGGCATCGGCCAGCTCTTCATATGAGTGGATCGAGCGCGGTGGCAGGCGCTTATACCACTCTTGAGCCATCCCTACTAAGGAAGTGACGAACACTTTCGCCCAGTAATGGCTGGAATGCTCGTAAAGGTGCATGAGATGCACAAAATGATCCAGGTGCTCCGCTGGATCGGTTGTCCCGTCATATCTGTTGATGGATGTGGGGACTTTGGCCATTCCTGCTTGGGCCATCAGAACTTCTTCGACGAGGGGTGAACCCCTCGCCAAGGGGTGGTATTCGTACGTGCCGAAGTTTTCCTCCGGCTCCTTCCGACGGGGGACCCTCGGTGGAGGATCCTTGGTGCGGGTGCTCCTGGCGTCAACCCGTTCATCCCGAGTATGGGAGATCTGAGTTGAGCGCCCTCGGGAGAGCTGTCCCACCATATCCTTGAGGCCCTGCAGCTGGTCTTGCACAGCCGCGAGGACGTCAGGATTTACTTCCACTTGCTTGTCCTTGTGGGCTCGTGAGTCCCTCCTGGAGACATGAGAGTCTCCTTCGTTTTCGTTCACTCGCTCCGTGGGCTCCTTGTTCCTGCCCACGGAGGCACGCTCGTTGCCCTCCTGCTGGGGCACTTCTCTGGCTGGCGGTGGTGGCGGTTGTGCCCTCAAGACAGCCTGAGCTTCTCTGAGGGGAAAGTTCTGTTGTCCGCCTAAAGGGGCGGCAATCTGAGTGGCCTGCCCAGAGGGGAAATACATGGAATGGAATCTTTCCCATGCCCCCTGAGCCGCCTGAACCTCACACTGGGCATAAAGAGCCCGTAGCTGTTGGGTGGTCAACGGAGGTAGCTCCACACCTTCAATCTCCCTGGGAACCACCACTGGGAGCTGGATCTGGCCGGCGTGATATGGTTGGACCGGCGGCATCATGGCGGCCGGAGCAAGAGTGTAGCCAGGTGGAGGCATCATGTAACCTTGTATTCCAAGGTTCATCTGGGGATGGACCCAGGAATTCTGTGCAAGCGGCGGTGGGACTGGGATAGAAACTCCTCCCGCGGTGGTGGGAATGGGCATCATCGGCGGTGCAGGCGGCGGCGCAGAAGATTCAGCTGGCGGAGTTACTCCTGCGGCGGGAGGTGCGCCACCAGCGGCGACAGAAAGAGGTGGTGCTCCACCAGTAGCGGTGGAGGGAAGAACGATGTTTGCATCTTGGGAGGTGTTTTCTCCTCCTCCCACAGCTCCAGATCTCGTGGCAACCATGGCTGTTGAAAGTGAAGATGTGCTTGTTTTTCAACCAACAAAAGAAAGGAAGAAAATGAAGGATTGGTTTCCCACAGACGGCGCCAAAAATGATGGGTCCGGAAATGGATGGTCCGAATCCGATCACTTTACGATTTGTATTTTGTGGAGGAAACCACCGGAGCTTCGCCGGAAATGAGGAAGTGAGTTCAACCTGTTGGGACAAGCACAAGAAAGTCAGACGGCCAAGCTGGGGGACTGGGGGTGATACCCAGTTTGGCTCTCCGACGCTCAAGTCAGTTCAGTTCAGTGTATGAAGAAAATGTAAGTTCAGTCACAGTTGCAGTGAGGAAGAAAGCTTAGAGAATGCTTACAGTGTAGAAGATGACTTGGATTATTTATAGTTGAGGGTCAAGGGCCCTTTGGTCATTTGCCTCAAGTGGTCCTGACCGAATGTTGCCCTAACACGTGGCGCTGTGAGAGAGAAACCTAGGAGGAATCTTCTGCAAAAGCGGCCCAAAAGTTAGTGCTAGCAACAGTGGCAGGTGCGCGGGCATGTACGTTGTGTCAGAGAGCCATGTGGGTGGTTGGTAACGAGGGCTTGAGAGCGCGCTCGTGACAACCTTAAGTCTTGGAGGCCAAGATATCCGCTGAGGGGAATGTTGGCTCCAATTCAAATGACGAGCCAGAGGAGAGGCCGCTCTGAGGGAGTGTGACGCTCGAAGAGGGCTCCCTTGGCACGTAGGCGTACCCATCGTTTGGTGTGTAGGACGCTCGTTGGAGTGATAGCGCTCGTTGGGCTTAACTCCTGAAGAAGATATGCGCTCGTTCGGCTCAGCACTCGTGAACTGATGGTGCAGCCTTGGGGAGACAGATGTCATCATCTCGGTGATGCCACGTGTCCTAATGTGGGACGATCGTATTTTGACCCCATCACAATTGACAAGTAGGCTATTATTACATTATTAAAATTGGTCACCATATAAGACTTTTGCTCCTTACAAGTTTTCAAAATCATAAATTGAAAATTTAAAAAAACAATATCTATATGGTCAACCAAAATCATCCCCATACCTTATTGTATAACTCAATAATCCAATGAAGCCCATCTTTTATAATTCTACACCAACCGTATTTGCCCCTACAATTCTAAGTTTAAAACTGAAATTACACTTTCCCCCTTTTGGGGTCACTCGATCATTATAATGCCCCTAAAATTTCAATAGAAAATTGATTTTAAAATAATAAAATGTTATATCAGGATATAAATACAATGATATATATAAAGGATACAACGCATGTAAACATAAAAATATTAATTTTTTTCAAAGTTATCATATATATGAGTCTAATACGATATGTATATATCTATTATGACAAGAAAAGACAGGAGACTGGAGAACTATATTAGTTCTTAGAGGTGTACATGTCTCAGATATAACCATAGGCAGTGCCACAACCTTATAAGTGGGGTCAATTGACCTCAATAAAAAAGAAAAATTAGTTATAAATATATTATTTTTTATATGTGATCCAAATTATAGTTTTAAAAATAGGTGTTTTGACCCGCAGAAAAAAATTTATTGATCTTAAATTTCAAAATTATATGTAAACTAGTTACAAAACCCGTGTCAAGGCACGAGTCAAATTTTTATAAAAATAACCAAAAAATCAATTAAAATAATAGCTATTAAACCAAAATCTTATTTAAAATATTTGAATAGCATGTGAAAATATTGTATAAAAGAAATACTATTGAAATTAGAGAGAAATTTATTAAATAGAAAATTAAAATTATTATAAAATAATAAAAAATAAAACATATATTAAAGAATACATAAAAAGTGCATTCCTTAAAATTAAAATAATAAATCTAAAACTCTTAAATTGTACAATACATTCCCACATATATAAAGAAAAATAAAATATATTATAAAATTTGAAAGATAAAGATATGATGTTAAAATCAAAATATATCATATTATTATTTGACAATTGTCAAAATAGAGAATATATTTTATTTAAATATAATAAAAAATTTCTATTATAATTTTAAAAAATAAATTTAATGAGCAAAATTATTAAGAAGAGGTAGGAAATTAGTAAGAAGACACAATATGGATGACATATACTCTAAATACCTACAAATAATTGATTATCAAACTAACAAAACAATTGAAATTGGAAAAAAAAAAACCAAAACAAAACAAAACAAAACAAAACAAAAACTTGAGTAGAATAAGAAAACTTACATCGAGAATGATCATGCATGATTATAATAAGACTTACCATGAGAAAAGAATGATCCTGCATGAAAAAGAAAATTCATATACGGATATGAAAAGATGTAAATAATTAGCAAGAAAATAATTTTTCTATTAGAATCGGAAAAAAAAAAACCTTGATTAGAATAAGACTTACCTTGATAATCATGCATGAAAAAAAAAAATCATGGATATGAAAATAGGTAGGTAAAAGAATCGAAAAGGAAATACTTGATTAGAATAAGAATGAAGAATGATCCTACAAAAAAAAAAAAGCAGTTAATAATTAATTGTATTTATGATGATTAAAACCTTAAATACTAATCTTTATGGTGTATATCAGCAAAATTTTAAATTTGAATTAAGTTATTTGAATTTGAATTTGAATTTGAAACTACAATATATATACAAAATCTTTAATTTTTTTTTGGACAAAGGTGATTTGTTATAGAAATTCTCATTAAATTTCATATTAATACGCATATTTTGAATTTAAACATTTCTGAGTAACAGAAAAAAAAAATTATAAGAAAAACAATTGACAATTAACTATATTCATGACGATTAAAACCTTAAATAGTACCAAAATTTTAAATTTGAATATTTTTTGTAACTTATCTAAAAGCATACACATATATTTGGATAAATTAAGTTATTTAAATTTGAATTTGAAATTACAATATTTATACAAAGTCTTTAATTTTTTTTTTTTTTGTATAAACGTAATTTGTTAGAGAAAATCTCATTAAATTTCATATTAATACACATATTTTAAATTTAAACATTTCTGAGCAAAATTTTTTTGAGAAATAAATGAATTTGATTAAGTAGATTTTTAATTAAAACATAATAAATATTAAATTTAAAATCTATTAAAATATTTAAAAAAATTTAAGACTATCCACGTGTATACTTACGTGGATAGTTTCAAAGGTTCTGAATTATATATATATATATATATATATATATATATATATATATATATATATATATATATTAAAAAAGTTCTATGGTCCAAATAAAATTAAAACTATTTAGGGGGTGTTTGTAAACTTTAAAAATAAATGTTTATGGGATAAGTGCTTGCAATTTTGGGGTATTTGGAAAATTATAAGCTTTTTCTATCTGTAATTAAATTTTGTTTGGACAATAATATCTTCATGAAAATATTAATATTCTTTAATTAACCTTTTTATATCCATATAGAACTCTATTATTTATATGATTAATTATTTCTCTTCTTTTCCTACTTCTATTAGATTTTTATAATCTTAAACATCTCAATTGAAAATATGATAAAGAGTCTTAATTACCAAGTAAGTTTTTATAAATTTATTTTACTGTTTTCTTGATTCTTATGAATTTATTTATTTTAAAGTTATTTATTTCAATTTTTTTCATTATTTATTTTTCCACATGCATTTCATTTATTATGTATATAATTTTAAACTATTATTTATGTTAATATATTATTTAAATCATATTTAAAAAATTTAATGGGTAAATTAATAACTTGATAAAAAACAAAAGTGATTCTTAAGTTTTTGCTGCAAATACTCATTGTTTTTACTATTACATATTTTAACAACTTTAATTTCTGTTTAACTTCTCTTTACAGAATAGAGTTTTCTAACACGCCTTTAATGGTGTTCTAAATTACATACATTCAGAAGGGTGTATTTAGCATGATTAATAATAATAAATTATGGTGCGGTTTCAAAATAAGAAAAAGATATAGAAAATAATTGTAAAAACAATATTTTAAATAAAATATTTTTTTAATATTTATTTATTATGAGTTAAATTTTTTTTGACGCCAGTATCTCACAATTGAGTCGCCCCTGGTAGATAACCCAATTATCAAGTAAACGGACCCTTTTATTGATCTTATTATATAGTCTATATTAATTTAGAAGAATGCATGCACCCCAATTAAAATAGTTTTCTTTATCATTATGCCCACTCCTAACTATACCTATTTTCAATATTATATTGTTATACGTTTATAGCACCATTATATAGTATGCCAAACCTTACATGTTAGTAGATATCTGTATATTTATGACGATCTAAATATGATTTTCTATCTTTCTTTTTCCTTTTCAGATTGTCTCTTTAAATCAATTTGTACGAGTCTTTACGCTATAAACACCTTCAATAAATGACCGAAATTCAAATATATTTTATGTTAATGGTATCTGATTGAGCTAAAATCCGGCTGATGGGTCGAACTGAATATCCGCTCGATCACTTGAATTTGTAAGAAGGGAAGCTGCCGCAACCAACTCGAAATCTGTGATAGAGGAAAGGAATCGTGAGCTTGAGGCCAACTCGGGGAAGGAGAGAGTGATACCCGGGTTGACACTCCGACGCTCAAGTCAGGATCGAGTAAAAAAGATCGAATGATTGACCGGTAAAAGTGGTAGGTGAGAAAACTTACTGTTGTAATAGATGCGGAGCCTTTATATAGGGTGAAGAGAGTGGAGTGACCGCCTCGACGTATCGGTGGAGGAAGCTGACAGGTGCCCCATTATCGTCCTGCATTAAATGCGTGGTCGGCCACTCAGCCTGGTGAGGGTTAGTGGGCTGACTCGATAATGGTCAGATATGAATCGACCGAGTAGTACTGGGGCGCTGGTCAACGGGTCAAAATGAGGGACGGTAAAATTGGGGCGGTTATCGGAAGACCGACCTGATTGTTGAATGGACCACTCGACCGGACAGGTGGCCTGTGGTGGTTGGTTGTGCCGGAAGGTGGGCCCGGGCCACGTCATAAGACCCCCGAAACGTCGTCTGCTAGGGCTGATGTGGCAGCGACGTTTCAGATCCCAAGGCGTGGGCCCGCCGTAATCATGGTGACGTTTCACCTTCTCGCTTCCCGCCAATTTCACCTCTATAAATAGTTCCCTCTGTAAAATCATTTTACCATTTTGTGAAAGAATTTTTAAGAGAGGTCCGAGCTGCTCCGAGCCATTCTAGCATCCTTTTGCATCGATTTTCTATAGTTTGTTCCAGAGGAAGCAAACCCCAACTTTCCTTTACACACAAAGGTACTATTTTCGACTGTATCTCGAATCAATTTTATTTTCTTTTTTTTTTTTGTCTTTCGATTGCATCGAGGGAGAGGTTCGCCCCTTCCTTCTTCGAAAGCTCCATCTCTCTCGATTTGATCGAATCCGTTTCAACAAAGCGTAAGTCTTAGCCATTTTCTGCCAACTGTAGGATGTCGACAAATCGAAAGGAAGGCGAGCCTGTAGGGATGGACGTGGGAGCCATAAGTGGGGGGTCAAGTTCCAGCTCGAGTTTGAGTTCAGGCTCGTCCGATTCAGGGGTCTCTATAGAGACTAGATCGATGAATCCCCAAGGAAAGGATAAGGAAGTCGACAATGAGGGGAATTCCGACCCTATTCCCGAGGTTGAGTGGGAAGAGATGGAAATGCCTCGAGCAAGGGGTGAGGAGGCCTCGACTTCAGGTCAGGAAGAGGAAGAAAAGGAGGAGAATATCGAACCAGAGGGTCGGTTGGTGAAGGATCCTCGAGCGATTACTCTTGAGATCTCCTGGGATAAGGTCAGGGAGATTCAGGATTGGTTATTTGGTGGGGTGTCGGAGTTTGGGGATATCGAGTCATAAAGCCCAAGGCAGGAGATAGGATGACAAACCTACCTAAGAACTGCATCGCGGTCAATTATAAGGCGGTCAAGAACGGGTTCTGGGTGCCAATACCCGAGGAGATGCTCGAATTTTTTAATACCCTCAGGATTAGCCCGCTTCAACTGATGCCCAACTCTTACGCGGTGGTAAATGGGCTGAGGGCTTTGCTGAAGTGTCTGGGAATGAAGACCAATATTTTCTGTCTCTCAGAGGTTTTCCAGGCTTCTTTGACGACCAAAACCTCAGCGCCTGGTCCGGGGTATATTCAGCTTCAACCGAAAAATAATTATCGACTGGTGAGGTCTCCAACCAGCCCGAATGGTGTGGGTTGGAAACAAAGATTCGTGTTCATTGAGTGCGAGAAGGGGTGGCCCGATCTAAAGTATCCAGGATGGAGTTGGGTTCCTCGATCAAACCTTCCAAGAGGGAACCCGGGCTGGCCGAATACGTTGATGGCCGTCTTGAGAGATTTGGAGAGTGTTGAGTCAAAAGATATGGTCGACCCCCAGAAGCTTATCGAGTTGGGAATGGCCCCAGGGGTCCGTAAATATTTCGACCCCGGTATATCGAAAGACCCCTTCGAAGCAGTTTCTCAATTTTTTGATTTCTTATTTTTTGTTTTTTGTTTTTTTTTTTTTTTGACAAGTGTTTGATCGATGCTATTTTCTTCTTGCAGAGAAATACATCATGTCGGCTACTTTGTCCACTCGGAGGAAGAAGATGGCCGAGTTGAAGAAGTCCGCAGAAAAGAAGAATCACCCTTCTCCGATCGAGGCGGAAATTACTGCCACGAACAACGCCACGGTCAAGGCGTTGCCAAAAATCCTCCAGAAGAGGACATCCAATGCCCCAGAAAAGCGAGGGGTGGCCCCGGGCGGGGGCGATGACCTGGAAATCCCCTACCCCAAGAAGCAAAAGACCCAATCGAGCCGCCATTCTTCCTAGTCTTCAAAGTCCAAGGTCGAGACGGACAAAGTCAAGGGAAGGGTCGAGAAAAGACTCCGATACTTCCGTTGCCTCCTTCGATGGGGCCCCTTGTCGAGGTGCAGGCCAGTGAATTCTCTGAGCCCCCAAATCAAGGTCGAGGGGCGATCGTCCCTCGGAACATTGCAAGCGTTCTAGCTGGGGTCCGAAAGCCCATGCAAGGTGCCCGACCGGCCACTGCAGTCCCCTGGAAGCCCAACGAAGAGGATATGAGGATCTTCTTTGACTATCCGACCGTCCAAGAACCCCACTTCCCGAGTGAAATTCAGAGCTTAAATGACCAAGGTGAGCTTCGACGGATAGGGATAGCCCCCCGAGACTACCCAGTGATCGGAGCATTGTATAGCTCGATCCAGACGGTGGTTGACCACAAGGAGCGATGGGTCCTCTCGGATGATGAGATCGAGGCCTCATGGGTCCAGAAGTATTGGCGGTAAGTGTTTTCGATCCAGAAACGGTTCTCAACTTTATTTTGGTATACGTACAAGTTGTAGCTCGAATATGATAATCAATCAATTCCTTTCAGATGGGTTAAGACTTCTTCCATGTCGCTCGACGAGGGTGGGTGTATCGCCAGCTGAGGCTGCAGGCCGAGCAGGCGGTCGAGCGGTTGAGGGTAGAGCTGCTGAGAAGGATAAGAAGCTGGCGGCGGCCAACAAGGACAAGGAGGATCTCGACAAAAATCTTCTCGAGGCGATTGAAAAATTATCCGATACCGAGAAGAAACTTAAGAGGGCCGAGGATCGGGTCGCTAGGGCCAACCAGGAAGAGCGCGATGCAAAGAGGCGTGGGCAGGTCGAGGGGGAGAGAAAAGAGGCATCCTTGGCGATCAAGAGGTGTAAACAGGGCCTCAAGGAGTCCATTTCCGATCTGGAGAGAAGAGGCGAGTATAGCTTCATGAACTCGAAAGCCTATGCGAAGGCCTGCTTGATCACAAGCTTCAAGGACCTCGATGAGGGCTTCAATTTGTGCTTGGCTCAAGTACAACCGGCCAAGTATCTTCCTATGGATTATGACCAGGAAAAGGTCGGCTTGTACCAAGATGACCCTCGCCCTATCTACCCTGTTACCCGACCCCTTCCCCAGAGCCAGATTGGACTAAGGATGAGTTCGGGTTCGCTGTGAACCTGGCTCGATCTAGGTATGCAAGGGAGCCAGAAGAGGTAACCGTGTCGGAGCTCGATCTAGATTCCTCTTTCGACCCTAAAGACATCTGCCCGAAATACTTTGGTGACGCGGCGCAAGTACCCATCGAGGAGGGAACGGGTCCTGCTCCGATCGAGAAGTGAGCCAGAGAAAATGTGCCAGCCCTATCTCTGTGCTCGAGAATTTCAGTTGATTGTAAACCCTATTCTTCCAAGGTTTTGACTGTTGGGGTCGAACCTTTGTAACTTTTAGAACTCGACTGTTAGGGTGAGTTGATTTAGTTGTTGTCTCGAAGTCCGTTGTAAATAGGTAGGGATCCGAGCGTTGGTATCTCCCAATATGAAAATCCAAATTTTAGTAGTGTACGATCGAAACCAATGTGATTGGCGTACTTTTGTTTTGAATTCTCATTATGTAATTTCTCGGTTTTCAAATCAATGAAGTTTATTTTAAGTTTTTCTTTTGATGGTTTTAGATAAATGTTCTCGTATTGATTCGATGCAGATGGTCGAGTAGATGTCGAGATAAGAACTCTAATCTTTCGAGTATATGAAGTTTTAGTAAATACGAGCGTCGTAAAATAAAACGTACAAGTGTCAGATCGAATAAAACATTTATATCAAAAAAAGGAAAACTTGTTTATTCATTGATCAAAAGATATACACTCGAGAGGTTTACATGTAATATCTTTTCAAGTTATGCGCGTTCCAGGATCGAGGAAGAGGCTTTCGATCAAGGTCTTCGAGATGATAGGACCGGTCCTTGCCTATTTTGGATACCCGATAGGGTCCTTCCCAGTTTGCATTGAGTTTGTCAACATGTTTAGTGACTTCAGCCTTCTTGAGCACCAAATCTCCAACTTGGAAGTGGAGAGGTCGAATGTTCTTGTTGTACGCTTGAGCTGTCGTAGCTCGATAATGCTGCATTCTCTGATATCCCTTCTCTCTGGTCTCCTCTATGGTGTCGAGGTCGAAAGATATTTGCTCATTGTTCTTTTCGAGTTGAAATTGGGCAACTCGAGGAGATTGATGGAGAATCTCAGGTGGTATCATGGCTTCCGAGTTAGACCTATTGGAACTCTTGGGGTAGTTCGATAGGCCCACAGGACTCCTTCCAGTTCATCGACTCTGAGTTCTTTCTTGGCTTAAAGTCGAGTACTAAGGTTTTGAATGATGGTTCGATTTCTCACCTCGACCTATCCATTAGCTTGAGGATATCCAACTGAGGTAAATCTCTGACTGATTTTCAAATATGAGCAGTAGGCTTGTAGTTTTAAGCTTCGAAACTGGGGACCATTGTCACACACAAGAATTCGAGGAATTCCAAATCGAGTAATGATATGCTTCCAAAGGAAATCCTAGATGACATGGAATGTGATCTTTGGGACTGCAATTGCTTCGACCCATTTGGAAAAATAATCGATCGCGACAATAACGAATTGCCTTTGTCGAGTAGCAATCGAAAAGGGCCCAATGATATCGATTCCCCACTGCTCGAACGGCCAAGTAGACTCGACCGAAATCATCTCGGCAGGGTGCTGATGTGTTAAGCTAGCGTGCTTCTGACATCAATCGCATTTCTTTACAAATTCGAATGCGTCCTTGCGTAAGGTGGGCCAAAAGAAACAAGCTCGAGATGTTTTTTGAGCTAAAGATCGGCCACTTGCATGGTTGCCACATGTCCCCTCGTGGATCTTAGCTAGCACTTCTTGACCCTGCGAAGGTCGAAGACATCGCTTTGTGGGGCCAAGGAAGGAACGTTTGTATAATCGGCCTTCTTGATCGAAGGAATAGCTGAGAGCACGATGTTTGATTTTTCTTGCCTCGACAGGATCTTCAGGTAGGGTACCTGTTGGGAATAGTGCCCTGAAAATTCAATTTATTGAATTAATAAATTGAATTTGCAGCAAGTTATGAGTATTTCACATATTAATAATTAATGACGTGTGGTGGTATTCTTATATGAAATGTGTTTCATAGGAAAAGACTTTGAATACCGAAATCACGTGTCATTAAAGTTATAGTCGGTAAGATAAGAATATGTTCTTATTAAGACTATAACGTGGTTATATAAGATGATTAGTCTTTCGTCATAGGGAATGGTGATTCCAATTATAACACGTTGATGATTTTCAATAGGATTGAAAACATCGAACTGGACCACTGAGATTATTCATTTTATACTGCTATCTAAAATGAATAAAATCTCAGGAAGCATTGTACTCTTAATCCTAATAATATTTCGTCTTTAGGCATGTAGTGTTAGTCATTGTAACATACTTGAAGTGAGGTCTCGGTAACGGGTGGCCAAAATACTTTGTATGATTCGGTGACAACATGAAATGTGCTAAAGAGTTATATTGATCGAGGAATCTGTGGCCTTACTGGAAGGCAAGAGATATCCTCGAAATAGATTTGTAAAAGTTCGAATTAAGACTTTGGCCCAAGCACTTCGCGTAATAACGTCACCGAAGTTGTATGTTGAATGTGTTTCACATACAGAGAATTTGAACTTAAGGCGAATCAATAAATTTCAAATTAGAGATGAAAAATAAATGATAGTAGTTGCAATTTATTTTTCATGGATATCAACACAGAGGAGTAAAATGCGAAATTATTCTAGATCGAGAAATTCGTGAATAATTTAATTAATTTTAGAGTGCAACAATATTTATTTAGTGGAATTAAATATTGTTAGACGATAATTAATTATTGTCATGAGATGATAATACATTAATCCATTTGGAGCTAAAATTAATTAGTCCTGCAGGTCCCCCTGCAAGCCCCAAATTGAAAACCCAAAGAGAAAATATTAAAAGGAGAAAGAGAAATGAATTTTCAAAGTGTTTGAAAATGGCCAAGGAATTTATTTTAAGAAAATAAATTAAAGTTCCAAAGAGTTGGAAATGCCCGGAATTTTATTTTGGAGAAAATAAAATTTTCATCGAAAAAAGAAAAAAAAAATATTTCGGCAGCTGACGTGGCAGCTGACGTGGCATACCACGTCAGCAAGGTGGGCCTAGGTGGCGCTGACTGGGCAGCCGCATGGCACGCCACGTGTACGACACGTGGACGGCCCAGATTGCGCCACGTAGCCGCAAAGCAACGATCCAGATTTACGGGTCGGGTCGGAAACGGATAGGATCGGGTCAAACCGGGTCCGGTTGGACCGGACCGGACACGTGGCAGCACCAGAATGGACCACGTGTCGAACCGGACCGGTTCAAGGGTTTGAAGCCCTAGCCGCGTGTGTAACACACGCGCCACCTTCAGGTGGCGCGTGGGGGCACGTGTATGCTCCGATGGGCGCATGCTCAGCGGCGCTGGACTCGTGGCGACGAGACCTTGAACATGGTCACCTCGGTTTTTGTGTCCAAGTTGGCTACGCAAGTGGGGATGTGAAATGACCATTTTGCCCTTGCTTTTGTATCCAAAATGACCGTTTTACCCTCATATATTTGCCTATAAATAGGCTGATAGCCACCCCATTTTTCTCATTCAGTTTTGGGATGGTTTTGGCCAAATTTTGGCTTTGAAATCAAGTCCCATTTTCTCCTAGTTAATTCCGATTTATTTTGGAATTAATTTTAATTAGGCGTTTGTATAAAACGCCTAATTTTGGGAGAATAAACCCTGAAAAGGGTTTTCTAGTTTAAAGTTTATTTTCTCTAAGCATTTAGAGAAATACTTTCGGAGCCCACACTCCGAGGGTGTCCCTGGGGTTATTGCAGGGAAGCTCTGCCGGTCTCACGAGTCGGATAGGAGCTGGAAAAATGTCGTTAGATAGCCATGTTTGCAGTACGGTAATATTTTACAGTTGTTTTATTTT
The DNA here is from genome assembly GCA_037501455.1 of Lantana camara. Lineage (NCBI taxonomy): Eukaryota > Viridiplantae > Streptophyta > Magnoliopsida > Lamiales > Verbenaceae > Lantana > Lantana camara. Next base: position 16,750,673 of record CM074855.1, on the reverse strand, counting down.
AAGCATGATAAATTATGTGCTCTTAAGCGTTAATTGTATGTTAGATATTTATCTGCTTAAGTGATTTAAAATTTATTATCAATTACATGTATATACTTAAGTAGATCCGGCTAAGTCCTCCGCTTTGTATTAAAATGTTTTAGAAATATTTTAATACTTGTATTATATTAAAAAATTTTAAAATGTGGTCCCGGACTGCTACTGTTCTGGGCCCGCCTCCCAGCAGTACCATCTCGAAGATAGAGGACCAGCCCATCGAGCCAGCAGGGCTCTACGACATCGATAGAGTTGACTTCTGGGTCGGGCGTGTCAATCGTCTTCTGGGGGATATCATAAAGGTGATGGATCGATCCTTAGTGATCCACTGGCATATTTTGAGAGGGCGTTTGCTCGAAGATTTTCCTCCCGAGGCACTTGACAGAGCCTGAATTCTTCGAACTCCATAGCGGCTTTCTTTACAAGGGCAAGATACTTGATCATTGACTCTTCTCGAGCTTCATAGTCTCATGTCCTGCAACCAACTGCAAGTCGGTTATGACAGTGAGTTTCTTGATGTTTTGCATTTTTGCAATCTTTAATTCTGCCAAGAGGGCCTCATATTCCGCTTCATTATTTGTTGCTGGGTATTCGAGCACGATGGCGTATTCGATCTCTTGTCCGTTGGTACTTGAGTAGGGATGAAAACGAGACAAGCTAGCTCGCAAGCCTGACAAGCTGGCTCGAGGAAAGTTCGGGCTTGGGTTCGAAGCCGACGAACCGAGCCGAGCCTTCGAACACAAGCCCGAGTCATGCTTCTCTTGGCTCGTGGCTCACGAGCCAACTCGCGAGTCATGCTTAATTAATTTTTTTTATATATATAAATATATGTATATATATAGACCTTGTGCTCTTATCATAAACCCTAGCTCCACTGCTTTTTCTCTTCTAAAGTTCCAGCCGCAACAAGCATCCAGAAATCAGACCCATCACCTGGGCACCTTCTCCTATCTCGCCAATCCGCGCCTCCATCTTGACGTCTCGCTCCACCGCCCACAACGCCGGCACTTTCCCTCTCTCGCCGTCTCGCACCACCGCCCGCAACGCCGATAGTTTCATCGCCTCGCACCATCGCTCCGGTACTTTCGTCGTATCGCACCACCGCCTGCACTTTCCCCGTCTCGCACCACCACCCATTTCTTTCTACATTTCTTGATTTTATTATCCGTATTCTCTTTTATGTTAATGAAAAAACTGTGAATTTTAATTAATTTCAAAGTGGTGAAAATATGCATCTTCATCTTGTTTGTTTCTGACTTTCTGTGTAATAGCTGGTTCTCAGATTTGTAATGGGTCATCTTGATTCTAACACAATTTGTGAAGATGGGGTTGATTTCTTTTTTTATATATATTATTAATGATTATTAATTATCCAAAATCTTTATGAATTATTTGTGAATGTTTGGCATCAGCTTTTACATTTTTATACAGCAGTTTTTACTTTTTATTTTTTCCAAAGGAGGGTCAGGCTCGCGAGCCGAGCCAAGCCCGAGTCAGAATTTAGGGGGCTCGCTGGCTCGCAAGCCAAGCCCGAGCCACCTCTTTGTACCCCGAGCCCAAGCCCGAGCCATGAAAAAATAGCAAAGCTCAGCTCGGCTCGGCTCGTTTACATCCCTATGCTTGAGAGGGATATGCTGGTTCCACCCCCCTCGGAAGAGGTCGAAGAGACATCAACTGCTAAGGTCCATATCGTGTCATCGTGCTCGGGTGCAAGAGGGAGGCTTTTCTTGACCAAGAAATCGGCTAAGATCTGAGCTTGATATGATATCTGAGGTCGATAAGAGACTTCAAATTATATCTGAGTTCGATCGCCCACTTGGTGAGTCTTCCTGATACTTCTGGTTTTTCCATAACCGTTCTAAGTGGCTGATCGGTTAGGACTATATAGGGTGAGCCAAGAAGTACGGACGAAGTTTTTGGTAAGTGTGAATGTTATTGGGGTTTTGATTCAACTAAGTTAAAACCAATCGTGCAAGTGTACACTTAATATACGCGTAGCACAATAGGATCGTACCCACAGGGAAGGGAAATCAATCACTACTCAATATCTATTTCTAATCTAAAGACCGAACAAATTCAAGTTGTTGTTTAACGAACTACTAGAATGAAATTGAAATAATTAACTCTAAGAAAACACGAATAACAAACTTAAACACGGATTAAACTCAGTAGACTAAGTAGGCAGGGAAGTAATAATTCATACATTCAAGAGTCAATATAATACCCGTTTGACAAGTGTAATTCTACAACCTAGTCACTTATATTTGTATTACCCTCTCTCAAGGCGTAACCAAGTGCTCAATTAGTGTTCAATGTTGCTCTCGCAATCATCAATAGTTAATTAAACTATAGGAACAAGACTAGTGCAATTCAATATTCTAGCGGCTTGGCATGGAATAAGATTATCGTTGTATAAGCTAGAACCAAATCTCTTTGCATTCTACAACTTACAAGTTATGAAAACAATCTCAATTACCATCAATCTCTCGATATTTAGGCAATTACAAGTCATGCTAAGGGTGATCAGGCCATCGCAAGTCAATTCAAACCTGTTTTCAAACTAAGAATTAACACAAGTCATCCAAGCATCATATCAAACACTTCTCATGCATTCATTATCACTTCCCTAGTCCTAGGGAATTAGTTACTCATAACTAAAGCAAGACTCATAAAACTAAAGGAAATTGCATTAAAGGAATTCATGTTCATCAAATCAAAACCAAGTCTCAAAAACAAACTCATAAACATTCAGTAAAAATCTGGAAAAACGAATCTAACATAATACTAATTAAACTTAAACCCAAAGGGATTAGTTTGATAATTAAAGCACTAAATAAACCAAAAAACCGAAATTTTTAAAGAACTCGATCCTTTCGTCTTCTCAAAATTCTTTGCACAACTCTTCAAAACTCCAGAACTTCTCTCCTCAGGCTAGGCCACGAACGGAAGAAGAACTCTCTCAAAATGACTCCAAAAAGCACTTAAATAGCTGCTCAAAATTCTGTCTCGCCGCCCTAGGTAACAGGCGTTACCTATCCATGCACAATACTTGCTAACACCCATTACTGCCTTGAAATCACAATAACGCTTTTATAAGTGGTAACGGGCGTTACCACTTTTCCTCTGCCTAGGGGTAACGGTCGTTACCCCTATGATTCGCCAAAAGTGAATCTCTTATGTCTGTTAACGGGGGTTAACAACTTTACACTACCAAGGGGTAACGGGAGTTACTCCTTTTTTCTCCAAAAACGCGTGAATTCGTCTTGCTTTGCCGTTTCTTGTCTCCAACTCCTAAAACACCTGAATGGGGCAAAATAAACACATAAACGCATCAAACGGCACAAGAATATACTCTAATATAAGCTCAAATCTATACGAATTTCACACTCAACAGTGAACCACTACGAGGGCAAACTTCTCGATCTCGAGGTATCGGATTTTCGGTCCATGGAGAATCTTGCTGACGTCGTATATAGGAAGATGTTTTCGATCCCTTATTGTGACAAGCACCGAGCTGATTATTTCAGGAGAGATAGCCAAGTACAGGTACAGAGTTTTTCCGTCGACTGATTTTGCTAGCAAAGGTGGAGAAGTTAAGTACTTCTTGAGGTCTTCGAGCACTAGATCGCATTCAGGGGTCCACTAGAAATTTTTGATATTACGGAGGATCTTAAAGAAGGGTAAGTTCTTCTCGGACGACCGTGATATAAACCGATTCAGGGAGATGATCCGACCAACTAAGGGTTGTACATCACGGATCGAGTTGGGTTTCGGGAAAAGTTGTATAGCCTATATCTTTGTAGGGTTAGCTTCGATCCCTTTTTGACTCACCATGTAACTGAGGAATTTTCCTCCATCGACTCCGAAGGTGCATTTTGCAGGGTTGAGCTTAAGGTTGTATTTTCTGAGAAGGTTGAAGGTTCGCTTCAGGTGATAGGGATGATCGACAGCTTTCTCACTCTTGACGAGCATGTCGTCGATGTAAACTTTGATAGTGTCATCGATCTCAGACTCAAAAAGCTTGTTCATCATCCTTTGGTAGGTTGCTCCGGCGTTTTTTAGCCCAAACGGCATGACTTTGAAACAGTATATCCCATTGAAGACAACAAACGTTGTTCTCCGTTGGTCTTCGAGAGCCATGAAAATTTGGTAGTAACCTTGAAAGGCGTCCATCATGCTCAATCATTCGCATCCTGCTGTGGAGTCGACTTTGGCAGCGGATATGGATCCATCGGGCATACTTTGTTTAAGTCGGTGAAATCATTACACATACGCAATTTTCCACCTGGTTTCGGTACGAGCACCATGTTATATAACCATTCAACATATTGAATCGGCATAATGTATCGAGCATCGAGCAGCTTGTTCCCCTCCTGTTAGATGATGGCGTTACGGGATTCACTCTGTGAGCGGAACTTTTGTTTGACCGACTTGTAGGATGGGTCGACATTTATCGACTCCTACAAGATCGGAAGCGCTCCAACCGAATACATCGATGTTATCTCGGAGGAATTATATCAGCATGCATTGCTCCTTGCCTTTCGACCAGCACCGATGCGAGTGATTTCTAGGTCTGCCCAGGGATTAACTGAATTTTCTCTAGATCTTCGGTCGCTTCAAGCTTCTTTTCTTCTTGCGTTTTTCTTTTTACAGCGTGGGACGAGCTCATTTTCTTAGAGTTCTCTGGATCAACTGCCTCGGGATCCTAGAACTCATCCTCGATCATTGGGTCATGGATGACGATCGAAACTTATTTCCCGCTAGGTGGTCAAGGCTTTTCCATCGATATCGAGTAAAAGGTCCATGCCGTTGGAACGTCACATCGTAACTCTCCGACCCCAACGGGGGTGGGTAATTTTACCATTTGGTGGTAAGTTGAAATGATGGCCCGGAATTCTATCAAACCTAGTCGACCAAAAATGATGTTGTAGTCGGATGGCATTTCGACCACGAGGTATTCGATCTCGCGAATGGCGCATCGAGGGAGTGTACCCATCGAGGTCACGAGTCGGACGCGACCTTTCGTGTAGACTTCTGCTCCTCCAAAACCTGTAAGAGGAGTTCGAATAGGATCTAATAGCAATTTATCATGCAAATTCATTCGAACGAGAGTCGAGTAAACGATAATGTTGCTTGAATTTCCATTATCAATCAAAGTACGTGATACAGCAAAGTTAGCGACATCGAGCGTGACGACCATAGGACAACTAGGTGTCTCGCTCGAGTGTGATGGTACATTGATTACATCACTCTCACTAAAGACTACTTCTGCATCGATCCAGAAAGTTACGGGTTGAACGTCCATCACTTCTCGGGGGCCATAGAAACTCCGAGATGTCTCTCGCCTGGTCTTCTTTTGAGCTGACTTTGAATCTCCGTCCCGAGGGTCCCCCAGCAATCATATCAATACGATCGAGGCATGGTCGATTGTAGGGGTCACGCTCAGTCGGTGGTTTAGCCTGGCACTGTCTTGGCGGCAACCTGTCATTGTTGTCCCTGTTTCACGCATTGTCGTCGATCTTCTTAACAAATTCTAGGAGTTGTCCACCCTTGATGAGTCGCTCGATCTCATCGTGTAACGCATTGTACTCGGAAGTGTTATGCCCTTTCTGCTGGTGAAAATTACAGAACTTGTTGCTTTCTTGAGTCTTGGGAGTCTCCCTCATTGGCTTAGGTTTCATAAGAAGTTTGGGATCGATGACATTGTAAATTTTGTCGAATGGGCGAGTTAGCTATGTGTAGTGCTTTCTAGGAGTTGGTCCTACGGGAGCGTCGACCTTTGGTCAGGGATCGGGCTTGGTAAAGCGACTTGGTTCGATCTTCCTATCGAGCATAGGACTAACTCGAGAATCCTCGAGTTCCTCGAGCTGCATCCAGTTACAAGCTGCCGCTTGTATGTCGGCCAAGTTCCTGGGCTTTTACAGGAAAATATATCGAGCACAATCATTACTAATCAAAGCTTGATGTATTATGGGCACCAGGAGGTCGATGCTTGGTTCGTCGATTTTGATAACAGCCTGAGAAAACCAGGTGAAGAAGTCTCGGAGAGATTCGCTCGGTCCTTGCTTGATGGTATAGAGATATGTCGATGGTAATTTGTCCCCTTTCATAGAGGAGAAGTAAGCGATAAACTTTTCGACCAATTTCTTGTAAGTAGGAATGGATCGAGGAGGGAGTCTCGAGAACCAATCTTGAGCAGGCTCATCCAAAGCGGTGACAAAAATCTTGTGATATGTTGCATATTCACCTTATAATTGAGCTTAAAAAATATGATATTTTGGGCCCTTGATTAAGTTTCATGATGGATTATTGATTGGTTTAATGTTCTCTTGTAGGGAATTATTTCTTGCATGAATTTGAGGGAAATTGGGCTCAATTGTGTTACAACTCCTTCAGCTCCAAATCAAGCCCATGCCTCCTCATTCGGAAGGCCAAGTTTAGGGAAAGCCCACAAGATCAACCCTTAAGTTGATAAGAATTTTCAGGTGTTACACACGTTCAGCACGTTTCTTGGGAGTTATGGCATTATATGAAAGAGTTAGTGGGCATTTATTGAAGAGAGAATGTGGAAAAATAGTGAAGCAGCTTGCCTGAGGTCACGGTCAGGAACCCTGACCCGTTTTTCGGGCAGTAACTTATACAAAACGTGTGGAGAACGTGGCCATTTATTCTGGCAGAACTTAAAGATAGTGGAGTTACGTTTCTTTTGGAGAATGGGGCAATTACTCTACAGAACATGGGGGTTACAAATGTTGAAGCAAATGATGGAGATAGTGGCCTTCATAACGGACGAACATGGGAGAAGTGGGAAGAGCAACAACAGCCCCACCTTGCATTATTTAGTGGGGAGAAAATCATGCAGGCACAGGACACAACTTCATTCTCCTATTCAAAATTCACGCAGCAGAAACTCTAATTCTGGAGGGGAGAGGAACTTTGGAGCATCAATAGTTTTATTCCCTTTCCTTCCTTTTATTTTTATTTGAGTACTATGTTATTTCTAGAACTTTGTTTGTTTAATTTCGTTATGAGTAGCTAATTTATATTTTAGTTGGGATTTTCCAAAGCATGTATTAGATTATGTGAGACAATTTGCTTTGGGTTGATTAATTAAGTTATCCGTTTTATTTCCGATTTCACGATATTGTGTTTTGCCTTATTCTTTGATTTTGGCGCCGAATCTTAGAGTTAGCAATTCACATAAAGCTAGTTAATTTATTTGGTGGAGTCTAGCCGGGTAATTAACGGAGTAGCAATCAACACTAGGTTGTTAAGTTCGGCTGATTTTGTGTTGTGGAATATTACGGTCTAATTAGGCGAAGTAGGAGTTTCTACCTAGTCGGTTAGGGTTAGTGTTTCTTTCGTTCGTAAAGCAATTGGGTAATTGAATCTTTGAAGGAGTTTCTGAGAAGGTTATTAGCTAATTAGGGAGAAGTCTTTAGGAGTTTCTTCAGGCTACTCTAAAAATACGAAGAAACGAGGGAGCCTAAGGTAATTGGTAACTATAGCTAACCTAACAAAGAATTAATCACCCTGTCCGTGATCATAGTCAGATGCATGCGTAGGATAATCCCAGCTATTCATCATTCACTGAGTTAGCCTAAGTGTCAGCTGAGTTAATTGTTAATCTTTCGTCTATTTAGTCAGATTTACTCTTGTTTATTTAGTTTCTTTATTAGTTCGGTTAAAAATCTCAAAACTCTCCCCCCTATTTTAATCGTTTTTTCTTGGCATATTAAAAGGTTACAAACTCGTCCAATCCCCGTGGATCGATACCCGTTGCTACTATTCTACGTTTTAATTGTGTGCAATATTCAGGGATTTATTATTGGTGGTTACGACATCCATCAATTTTTGGCGCCGTTGCCGGGGAGTTGGTTTTTAATTGATTTTGTCTCTTTTCTTATGTCCAGGAATCTTCGTTCGGGACAACTCGTTGCATACGATCCCGAGATCGAAAAAACCGCTAAGAAGATTAGGAAGTGGACAAGACAAAGGAAAGAACAAGTAGCAGTTGGTGAAAGTTCGAGTCTATTTGAATTGGGTTCGGACATTGAAGTTGAACAGCAGTTAGAATTTGAAGAACAGACTGTCAGTGAACCTGACAGTGATCACGGTCAGGATATGGCTCATAACGGAACGCTTCGTGAGCTTGCCCGACCAACTGAAGCTCAACAACCACTGTGCATAACCTTTCCAGCACTGCAAGAGGGCTTCGAACTGAAGTCAGGTCTCATCCATTTGTTGCCTACTTTCCGTGGTTTGGAAAATGAAGATCCGAATAAACATTTGAAAGAGTTCCACCTTGTGTGCACATCCATGAAGCCACACAACGTTACGGAGGATCAAATTAAGCTTAGGGCCTTCCCATTCTCATTGCAAGATGCAGCTAAGGATTGGTTGTATTACTTACCTTCGGGTACGGTCACTACTTGGGCTGAAATGTCGAGGCAATTTCTAGAAAGGTACTTTCCAGCCTCCCGTGCCACCAATATTAGGCGGGAGATTTGTGGAGTTAAACAAAAAGATTCCGAAAGCCTCTACGAGTATTGGGAACGATACAAGAGGTTGCTAGCAAGTTGCCCTCAACATGGAATTTCGGATCAATTAGTCATCCAATATTTCTATGAAGGCTTGACTCCGATGGAACGCCGAATGATGGATGCCGCAAGTGGTGGAGCTATCGTTAGCAAGACCCCCGCCGAAGCTAGAGAGCTTATTTCTACTATGGCTGCAAATTCTCAACAATTTGGAGCTCGAGAAGACATCCCTCGAAGGGTGAACGAGGTAACTCTTAGTCCTCTTAATAAAATTGAGTCTTTGCTAACAACCTTGGTGCAGAAAATGAATGTAGGTACTAATCCACCCTCGAGAGTATGTGGCATTTGCACTAGTCCCGAGCACCCTACCGATGCGTGCCCTACACTCCATGAGGAGACACCCGCGGATGTAAATGCAATGGATTTTCAGCAGAGAAAGTTCGATCCTTATTCGAACACTTACAACCCCGGATGGAAGTACCACCCGCATTTAAGCTATGCCAATAATCAACCAAATAATCAGAATTTCCATCCACCGCCTCCACTGCAGCCAAGACCACAACACCCTCAGGGTTCAGGTACGCCTCTTAGTGAAATTGTTCGTTTGTTGGCCACTAATTCCGAGAAATATCAACAGGATACGACGAACAGAATTCAAAAGATAGAAGACACTATCAAGACCATGGAGACTCATATGGGACAAATTGCCTCTTCGGTGAGTAAATTGGAGACCCAAGGAAAACTCCCGTCGCAAACCCACGACCCTAGACACAATGTGAGTGCGGTTGTGTTGCGAAGCGGGAAAGAATTGCAGCCTCCAGTAGACAAGATTTCGAAAAGTGACGCATCGAAAGCTTCTGATACAGAAACTGAAAAACAAATTGAGAAGAATCCTGCCAGTGATCACGGACAGACTTCCAGCCAGGCTGAAATCACTCAGAAGCCTAAACCCCTGGTAGTACCACCACCATTCCCTCAAAGATTGGCTCAGAACAAGAAAGATAAAGAGGATAAGAGCGTCTTGGCTCTTTTCGAAAAAGTTGAAGTAAACATTCCACTTCTCGAGGCCATCAAACAGGTTCCACGCTACGCCAAATTCCTTAAGGAATTATGCACCAATAAGCGTAAGTTGACAGGTAATGAGAAGGTGAGTGTTGGTGAAAATGTTTCAGCCGTCTTACAAAGGAAATTACCACCTAAGTGTCGCGATAGAGGTATGTTTTCTATCCCTTGCAAAATTGGTAATATTGGTATTGGTAAGGCTATGTGTGATTTGGGAGCTTCTATCAATGTGATGCCTCTGTCCATTTACACTTCTTTAGGTCTTGGTCCATTAGCTAATACCGGGGTCATTATTCAGCTAGCCGATCGTTCGCTTGTTTATCCCGAGGGTGTCTTAGAAGATGTTTTGGTACAAGTGAATGAATTAATTTTCCCCGCCGATTTCTTTGTTCTTGATATGGAAAAGGATAGTTCTACTAAGTCTTCGGACATTCTATTGGGTAGACCTTTCCTTAGCACGGCTAAAGCGAAAATCGATGTTCATAGTGGTTCTTTGACTTTGGAGTTTGATGGTGAAATGGTCAAGTTTAATATGTATGATGCTATGAAATATGGTGATGATGTGTCTTGTGTCTACAATGTTGATATCATAGATAACTTGACTAATAAAGTGTTTGCTTTGAACCATGATGATGAATTGAATTATGTCTTATGCCATAGCTTGTCCGTTGATAAAATAAAGAAATTTGATGATAAATTCAGACTTTCTGAAGATATGCTTGAGATAATTTATGCTATGGAAGTTCTCCAAGTTACAAGTTCTAAATTTGTACCTTTTGAGCTTAATCGGTCTGAATCTAAACTTTTACCTTCTGTTTTGCAGGCCCCTAAGCTAGAACTTAAGACACTGCCGCAACACTTGAAGTATGCATATCTGGGAGACAAAGAGACACTGCCAGTGATCATAGCCAGTACGCTCAACAGTCTGGAAGAGGAGAAATTGATCAGAGTTCTTCGGGAGTACAAACAGGCTATTGGATGGACCATTGCTGATATCAAAGGACTCAGTCCTTCCACGTGCATGCATAAAATCATTTTGGAACAAGGCGCCAAACCACGCCGTGAAGCACAACGAAGACTCAACCCACCAATGATGGAGGTAGTGAAAAAGGAGATCATCAAACTCCTTGATGCAGGTATGATCTATCCGATATCCGATAGCGAGTGGGTAAGTCCCGTTCAAGTTGTGCCCAAGAAAACGGGAATTACGGTTGTTGAAAACAAGGATGGTGAGTTAGTTCCTACTAGAGTTCAAAATGGTTGGAGGGTGTGTATGGATTATAGAAGTCTTAATTCTCTTACTAAGAAAGATCATTTTCCCCTCCCCTTTATTGATCAAATGCTCGAACGATTAGCTGGAAAAACTCACTATTGTTGTCTTGATGGTTATTCAGGGTTCTATCAGATTCCGGTGGCACCCGAAGACCAAGGAAAGACGACTTTCACATGCGCATTTGGGACCTTTGCGTTTAGGCGAATGCCTTTTGGACTTTGCAACGCGCCGGCCACCTTTCAAAGGTGCATGGTAAGTATATTTTCTGAATATGTTGAGCAAATTATTGAGGTATTCATGGACGATTTTACGGTTTATGGAAACTCTTTTGATGAATGCCTCAATAATCTTGCTACAGTATTAAAACGTTGCATTGAAACGAATTTGGTCTTGAATTATGAAAAGTGTCACTTCATGGTTGATAAAGGTTTGATTTTGGGACATATTGTTTCTGCACATGGTATTGAAGTTGACAAATCTAAAGTTGATGTCATTAAGTCCTTGCCTTACCCCGCAAGTGTGCGGGAAGTACGTTCCTTTCTTGGACATGCAGGATTTTATAGGCGCTTTATTAAGGACTTCTCAAAGATCACCAAACCATTGTGCAAGTTGCTCCAAAAAGATGTGAAGTTCGAGATTGATGATGAATGTAAAGCTTCTTTTGACTTGTTGAAAGAAAAATTGATTTCGGCCCCGATCATTCAACCACCGAATTGGGAGTACCCGTTCGAAATCATGTGTGATGCAAGCGATTATGCTATAGGGGCTGTACTTGGACAAAAGATCAACAAAAACTCTCACGTGATCTTTTACGCCTCGAAGTTGCTAGACAATGCCCAAAGCAACTACACTACTACCGAAAAGGAGCTTTTGTCAATTGTTTATGCTTTAGATAAATTCCGTCCTTATTTGCTTGGTACTAAAGTTGTTGTGTATTCTGATCATGTAGCTTTACGGTATCTTCTCACCAAAAAGGATGCGAAACCAAGGCTCATTCGATGGATTCTACTCTTACAAGAGTTCGACTTGGAGATAAGAGACAAGAAGGGATGCGAGAATCTGGTAGCTGATCATCTCAGCCGAATTCCAATACTTAAGCCAGATTCTCTGCCCATCAATGATGAATTTCCAGATGAACAACTTTTTGCTGCTCAAGAATCCTACCCGAGGTCACAGACAGGTTTCCTGACTCCCTGGTATGCTGATATTGTTAATTTTTTAGCTACTGGTGCTTTTCCTGATCATTTGTCTAGGTCTGAGAAAGATAAAATCAAGTCTGATTCTAAACACTATATTTGGGATGACCCTTACTTGTGGAAAATAGGCACCGATCAGATTATTAGGCGTTGTGTAGCTGAAAATGAAATCAAATCCATACTAGAGTTTTGTCATGCTTATGACGGTCACTTCGGTCCTAAACGAACAGCTCATAAAGTGTTAGAAAGTGGATTTTTCTGGCCTACACTTTTTAAGGATGCATATTTGTGTTGCAAAAGTTGTGCTAATTGTCAAAAGACAGGAAATATAGGTCCTAGAAACCAAATGCCTCTTAATCCTATACTTATTTGCGAAATTTTTGATGTGTGGGGTATGGATTTTATGGGTCCTTTTCCTTCGTCTTATGGTAATCTATACATCATTCTTGCTGTTGATTATGTGTCGAAGTGGGTGGAAGCGAAAGCCACCCGAACTAATGATTCTAAAGTTGTTGTGGATTTTGTTAGGTCTCACATTTTTGTCAGGTTTGGAATTCCTCGAGCCATAATCAGCGATAGGGGTACCCATTTTTGCAACCGTACGGTCGAGGCTCTTTTCAAGAAGTATCATGTGACCCATCGTACGTCCACGGCCTATCATCCACAAACAAATGGCCTCGCCGAAGTCTCGAATAGGGAGGTCAAGTCTATTCTGGAGAAAACGGTTAGTCCTAACCGTAAAGATTGGAGTTTGAGACTTGATGATGCACTTTGGGCCTATAGGACGGCGTACAAGATTGGAATTTTGCTGCTACTGTTCTCTTCGCTTTTTGGGTACTTTTTTGATGAATTTAGATGCATGAATAGGGCTGTCAGTTTAGAGTTTATATGCGGCTGCAAATCTGTCATTTTCATGCTCTGTCCTTGTTTGAAATAGCATAGAATTGTTTACTATGGCATTATATCCTCTCTAATGAACTTCTTACGGCTTCTTAGTTGTGGTGGATTTGATTTTTGAGAAGGAAACTGAGTTTGAACCTTTGATTATTTATGATTCGCATGACATAGAGTTGAGTTTTTTTTGACACTTGACATAGTGGGAATCGTATGAGCTTGAGCATAAAGAAATGAATTAAATGTTGTGTGCTCTAAATTGGAACCATGCTATGATTGAACCTTGTCTAAAGTGAGTAGTTGATTTAATATCTTTTAAATTTTGCAAGTATGTTGAGAAACGGTAGATTGGTGTTGAGCTAAGTTATGTTTGACTTGATAAGTATTTAGTGTGAGGGAGAGCTTGCGAGGGGCCAACTAGAGAAAGGTTGGTCAGTAGAACTCGCGCGACTACTCCTCTGGCCTTGGAAGAATTCCAAATCATTAAAGTGCCATGAGTAGGGCCGAATGCCGGCCGCTCTCGAAATTGTTTCCCCAACACTTAAAGGGATAAACAACTGGAGTTCGCCCTGCTTTGCGAAAAACTCAGAAAAGAAACGAAAAAAAAAAGAGACAAAAAGAAAAAAAGAGTTGCTGACAGAAAAAAGGGAGTGATGGAAACAAGAAAAGAGAGATATTTTGGAAGAGTATTGTTTTTTAAAGCTCTCTAGGTTTTATAGGTTGCTTATCTAGAAGAATGAAACTTAGCTCCTCACCTATCTTTGGTATTCTTTAACATATGCGCAAAATTGATTGATATTCGATTAAGCTAACCACATTATACTTGTTTCCTTTGTTTGCATTGGATTAATGAACTTGAACTCATCGTGCATGATTATAATTGGAATTCAAGCTCATTTATTCTTGCTTTGGAAGGTTGATTTCAAACTTGGCTTTGTTGATTGCGTTTTTATACATAGTCTTTGGTGACAACAAATGTTCCCTAGTTTACACAACGGATTGCTGTAGTTGGAATTTAGATGGTGAGTGTAGCCTTGATTCTATGTTATGCTTGAGGACAAGCATTGCCTAAGTGTGGGGGGAATTGATATGTTGCATATTCACCTTATAATTGAGCTTAAAAAATATGATATTTTGGGCCCTTGATTAAGTTTCATGATGGATTATTGATTGGTTTAATGTTCTCTTGTAGGGAATTATTTCTTGCATGAATTTGAGGGAAATTGGGCTCAATTGTGTTACAACTCCTTCAGCTCCAAATCAAGCCCATGCCTCCTCATTCGGAAGGCCAAGTTTAGGGAAAGCCCACAAGATCAACCCTTAAGTTGATAAGAATTTTCAGGTGTTACACACGTTCAGCACGTTTCTTGGGAGTTATGGCATTATATGAAAGAGTTAGTGGGCATTTATTGAAGAGAGAATGTGGAAAAATAGTGAAGCAGCTTGCCTGAGGTCACGGTCAGGAACCCTGACCCGTTTTTCGGGCAGTAACTTGTACAAAACGTGTGGAGAACGTGGCCATTTATTCTGGCAGAACTTAAAGATAGTGGAGTTACGTTTCTTTTGGAGAATGGGGCAATTACTCTACAGAACATGGGGGTTACAAATGTTGAAGCAAATGATGGAGATAGTGGCCTTCATAACGGACGAACATGGGAGAAGTGGGAAGAGCAACAACAGCCCCACCTTGCATTATTTAGTGGGGAGAAAATCATGCAGGCACAGGACACAACTTCATTCTCCTATTCAAAATTCACGCAGCAGAAACTCTAATTCTGGAGGGGAGAGGAACTTTGGAGCATCAATAGTTTTATTCCCTTTCCTTCCTTTTATTTTTATTTGAGTACTATGTTATTTCTAGAACTTTGTTTGTTTAATTTCGTTATGAGTAGCTAATTTATATTTTAGTTGGGATTTTCCAAAGCATGTATTAGATTATGTGAGACAATTTGCTTTGGGTTGATTAATTAAGTTATCCGTTTTATTTCCGATTTCACGATATTGTGTTTTGCCTTATTCTTTGATTTTGGCGCCGAATCTTAGAGTTAGCAATTCACATAAAGCTAGTTAATTTATTTGGTGGAGTCTAGCCGGGTAATTAACGGAGTAGCAATCAACACTAGGTTGTTAAGTTCGGCTGATTTTGTGTTGTGGAATATTACGGTCTAATTAGGCGAAGTAGGAGTTTCTACCTAGTCGGTTAGGGTTAGTGTTTCTTTCGTTCGTAAAGCAATTGGGTAATTGAATCTTTGAAGGAGTTTCTGAGAAGGTTATTAGCTAATTAGGGAGAAGTCTTTAGGAGTTTCTTCAGGCTACTCTAAAAATACGAAGAAACGAGGGAGCCTAAGGTAATTGGTAACTATAGCTAACCTAACAAAGAATTAATCACCCTGTCCGTGATCATAGTCAGATGCATGCGTAGGATAATCCCAGCTATTCATCATTCACTGAGTTAGCCTAAGTGTCAGCTGAGTTAATTGTTAATCTTTCGTCTATTTAGTCAGATTTACTCTTGTTTATTTAGTTTCTTTATTAGTTCGGTTAAAAATCTCAAAACTCTCCCCCCTATTTTAATCGTTTTTTCTTGGCATATTAAAAGGTTACAAACTCGTCCAATCCCCGTGGATCGATACCCGTTGCTACTATTCTACGTTTTAATTGTGTGCAATATTCAGGGATTTATTATTGGTGGTTACGACATCCATCATCTTGGCCCAGATGTTGGGAGAATGCCTGAACATGTTGAGCTGTATTTCGAGCCTGGACATGTATTTTTCAGGATCGGTCGACCCATTGTATATCGGCAGTCCGGTAAGAATCTTCTCCTCAGTGGTTGTTTCTATGATCTCATCACAAAAGGGGGACTGAGCCTCCCTGTCACTGCGGTATCTCCAAGGTCGATCATGATGTTGCCCTGAGAGCGTATGTCGGGGTGATCGAGATCGACTTCGAGAACGACTGTGAGAGCCTTGACCCTCTTCGTATCGCCTGGAATTCTGCTGGTTATTCCGATGAGGGATTTGATTCCTCAGGTCATCTGATCTTACAATTTGACCCCTATTAGACCTTCGAATCTGATTGGGTCGACCATTGGGCCCAAGGCGGTCGAAAACTCCGCTTGAGTCGCATCGTGAGACACTACTTCGATGGCTATCGAGTTCTCTCCTCGATGCCGACCGTTAGGAACCATCATTCCTTCTTCGGGATTGGGCGTGTCGAGATCTTTGTCGAGAATCCTCTCGACCCCTAGGATCAGCGGCTCTGTGTATGTGGGTATCCGTGGGAGTTCGAGAGTCGGCTTCGTCATCCACTCGGAAGGAAAGTTGCTCCTGGACAGGTCTCCGCACGTTCCCTTGGGCAGGGGGTGGCGATCGGTACTGAGAGGGTGGTTGATAGGTGGGGTGTCCGACCCCGGCCCAATATCCAATAGGCTGATGATAGGGTACTTGCTGAACATACCCTGGATAGTTTGTCGTAGGTTGAATCCCTTCAATGGGTCGAGTTTGAGGACACTCGGGCATCCAAGGTTCTCTTCCCTCTGCTGCAGTGGCTATTGCCTCGTCCCTGCAAGCTTTTAGGTACTTTTCCAACTCAGGCATCGAGTACACAAGTTGAGACGGGACAACAGTCGAGGCAGCAACATGTACAGGAATTTGGGGAAAGATTTCTTGGCCATTCTCATCGAAGATGCGAGCACTGGTCAGATTACGAGCTGTCATATTTGATGACTTTTAGTTGCACCTTCCCACAGACGGCGCCAAAATGATCGAGCTAAAATCCGGCTGATGGGTCGAACTGAATATCCGGTCAATCACTTGAATTTGTAAGAAAGGAAGCTGCAACAACCAACTCGAAATCTGTGATAGAGGAAAGAAATCGTGAGCTCGAGGCTAACTCGGGGAAGGAGGGGGTGATACCCGGGTTGGCACTCCGACGCTCAAGTCAAGATCGAGTAAAAAAGATCGAATGATTGAGCGGTAAAAGTGGTAGGTGAGAAAACTTACTGTTGTAATAAATGCGGAGCCTTTATATAGGGTGAAGAGAGAGGAGTGACCGCCTCGACTTGTCGGTGCAGGAAGCTGACAGGTGCCCCGTCATCATCCTGCATTAAATGCGTAGTCGGCCACTCAGCCTGGAGAGGGTTAGTGGGTTGACTCGATAATAGTCGATAGATATGAATCGACCGAGTAGTACTGGGGTGCTGGTCGACGGGTCGAAATGAGGGACGGTAAAATTGGGGCGGTTACCAAAAGACCGACTTGATTGTCGAATGGACCACTCGACCGGACAGGTGGCGTGTGGTGGTTGGTTGTGCCGGAAGGTGGGCCCGTGCCACGTCAGTATCCATCGTTCCATATTGATTAATTTTAATAAGTTATAGTATTGCACATCAAGATTATACTTTTTTTAATAGCGACAAAAACAGGCTAATTAATTGCCGGAATTATCCATCTCGAGATCGAGCTCCATGGGTTGAGGTGCTTGTAACCCGTCAGCAAACAATAAGAAATTGAAGCGTAGTTATTGAAGCTAAAAAGGATTCAAGTTTAAATATATATAGTTTTAGGGAGTTTAGAAATAATTTATCCTATTTTATATATAATTCATGAAGAAAAATATGAAAAAATCTAACCCAAACCCCGTTTGGCTGAATCTTAACCAATCAGATGATAAGGGAGCGTGTACCTTTCTTGGAAAGGATGGTTAAGAAAACTAATTCATCCTGTCCAAGAGTAAACGCTCTCTAAAAGTGTATTACATTTACTAAAGTTAATAAGCTCCAAAAATTTTCATAAATAACACGACAAGTATAGTTCTTTGTTGCATTGGTTCAACTATATAAGAATATTTCTTATTGGACGTATATTAATTGATGATTGTATTAAATAAAACGGGCTAAATAATACGGTTATAATTGGGATAAGACTAATCAGGCCTATTAATTGACCACTTTCGATAAAGGGCTTGATTTTAATAGACGTGGTCCGACAGCTAGTGTAGGCCACTCTAGAAGGCCTGTGATAGGAGGGCTTCTAGGGATTTATATATCGTGGCTAGGTCCCCTCTTCACTCCACGTTCCGGTATTCGCTTTCCCATTAATCTGTTAACTATCGGTGTGAGAAGGAGAGGAAGACCTAGACAGAGGTGTTGATTCCATAGCTCGAAGGATTACGAAAGATTATCAGAGATGGCGGAATTAGATAATCCTTATTCTTGACTTATTAGGTGTTCTATATTCATAGTGTGATTTTGGCTCCTAAAATAACTTCTTACAGTTGGTATCAGAGCCATACACCCTAATTTTGACTAATTGATATGAGAATGTCAAATACAAATTTAAAATTTTCATCACATCAAATCCGTAATTTGATATATGTATGATGTTGTCTAACTTATGAGATTTAAATTCCGCATAAGACCATAATTTATAATTACTTTTGTTGTCGGTATTTGAATTATGATATGTATGCATACATGCTTTCACATGCAAATAATCTGTCGATTTATTGCAATTCAGAATTTCTTGAACCTTCCTGCGCTGGTCTTGATTTCTTGCGGTAATTATGAATTATGATGGGGCCTACGTATTAGTTAATTCATCATGTTGGGATTTCTGTCTTGTATATTAAATGACATAACAATCTGATCTCTTGAGTCCACAATTAAATCTCTTGTAGCTATATTTGTTTAGCACTGGCTTGGTACCCCAATTTCATTCTTTTAATATTCACGCTTACCGACGGAAGTACAAAACAAAGTAAGGATAATTATGAGAGTTTGTATCTTTCGGAGTTAAATAATTGAATCATCATCGACTAATATATAGATGCATATTGTTTTTGCACATTAATTAAATTGGAGTCATTAATGGCGCATTGTTCACTTATTGGCTAGAAGTGAATATTATATAAATTCCATTCATTTAGATTAATCCAAGATTTAGTGTTTTTTGATTAATTATATTACGTTAGTCTAATGCTATTATTATAAGTTTTACCTACTTCGGTATCCTATTTATTATCGTTATGGATTAAGCACATATTTGTGTAGAATTTAATTGTGTGTATCTATGAGCCCTGACTGCTCATTGAAGTTTATAATTATGGAATTGCCGACCAAGGAAGTAAGTCACAACTTGCTTAAACTCTTACTTATGAACTTCATATAAAATATTGGGTAAATTACAGATCTCCCCATCCTTTGCCCTTTGGGGCGGATTGCCCCCTATACTTTGATTTTGGGCGATTTGCCCCCTAACCTTTCATAATTGTTACACTTTCCCCCTTTACAACGTTTCCGGCGGCATCTTTTTGGAATATTCAGTTCATGAAAGAACACGTGTTACAGACCCCCCGCCATCCTTTGGCCCTTGGGGCGGATTGCCCCTTATACTTTGATTTTGGGTGGAAACGTTGGAGATTAATGATTTCGTATTCGTGTGGTTTAAATCGTGGAGTTGCGTGGCGGTATGGGTCGGAATCCGCCGCCACAGAGGCGCGGTTCGGGGTTCCACCACGATGGAGGGGGATTTGTAATTTACCCTAAATTAAATGTTAATTTATTCGTGGATTAGGTTATGATTTAATCCTTGTTAAAGTTTGTCTTTATTTCATGCGATTCATTATCTCATGCCCTCGGTAGTCAGAAAATTCAGATGGTAGATTATGATTGTTGAGTTTGGGATTTATATGTTAATCTTAATCAGATTATACGTTCTCTTTATCTGCAACTGTGACAACCTTGAAAGCTGTTGTGAGATTATGTGTTAATCTTTATCTGCAATTATGTAAAACCTAATCTGTGATAAGCATGTCATTGTCAGTTTTATTAATTGTTAATTCTCTATTTATTAATATGCATGCTAATTTCTATTTTTTTAAATCAATTATTAGTTAATTGGGCGGTGGATTCCGACCCATACCGCCACTGTGGTGGCGACGCAACTTCACGATTTAAACCACACGAATACGAAACCATTAATTTCCGACGTTTCCTCCCAAAATCAAAGTATAGGGGACAATCCGCCCCAGGCCAATGAATTTATTATGCATTCTTACCTGCCCAAATGGGGTGAGATATGTATGTTAATTTCATGTTATTTGTGCAAAACATATTGATAGGATAATCGATCGAGTGACCCATTCTTCATGAACTCATACACCAACAACCTATGTTTTCCCTCCGAGCAAAAACCGATTAGTCTCTCTAGATTCATATGATGTGTACTACTAATCGTGGCAACCTCCATCCTACACTGTTTTTTGCCCTGCCCGATCCCCTCCAACCGCTTAACCTCGACCACGATTTTATTAGAAAGGACACCCCTATAAACCGAGCCGAACCCCTCTCCTCCGAGCTTATCCTTAAACCTCGTTTTGGAGCTCTCTGTAGGAAAATTGGATCGGAACACCGGACACAAGATCAACATTGTCAAAATTACAAACTTACAGAACTTAATTACAAATTTTAAAATAAACAGAATTAAATTGCCAATATTATAAACTTAGGACTAATTTTACATTTTTGCCCTGGTCAACTAAGGTGGTGGAACGTTATTTTCGTGAAATCGTGTGACTTTGTCCTTCTTGTTTTAGTCAAACGAAGACTTCTGCTTCCCTTTTTGATTGGGTAAGACAATGTCGTGGGGTATTTTTTATTTATTGTATGAACTAGTTTTAATTAAAGAGCATAACTTTAACTTAAAGTGTGTAATTATACAGATATTTGGTAAACAACTGAGACAAAATATCCCTAAAAATTTTATAACATTTATTCCTCTTTGTCTAGTTTACCCAATCTCATACCATACTTTATACCGTATCGTTTCTATATTACGAGTCACTCCACCAATCGTAACTAGTGATATCCTATTTAACAACCAAATATGCAGACATTAACGTTAGGAAAATTAGCTAGAGATTTCGTCAGAGAGTTTTTTCTAGTTTGTAACTAGTGATATCTTATGTGACAACCAAATATGCAGACACTAACGTCAGGGAAATTAGCTGGAGATTTCGTCAGCAAGTTTTCTTTTTTTTTTTTTTCTTTGATCAGAATAAAAATATTTAGGTATAATACAATTTCCTGAAGTTTGTAAAATTACGAACACCTTTTGAGGTTTATGTTCTCTCTCTCGTCAGTGAGTTTTCTGGTCCGTAACTAGTGATATCCTATCTAACAACCAAATATACAGACACCTACACCAAATATATATATATATATATATATATATATATATATATATGTAGACACCAACCTTAAGGAAATTAGCTGAAAATTTTATAGAGAATTTTCTCTGGGTGAACTATAAAATAAGAAACCGGAAATAATAAGTTTGGAACAATCATCTTTCTCCAAATGATTAAAAAAACAAAAAAAAAAAAAAAATCTTTCTCCAAATTGATTAGTTTGGTAATTATAGTGAAATAGAGTTTAGTCTTCCTTAAGCTTCCACTTGTGGTGTTACTATTTGTTTCCCCAGTGGCCCAATCATGTGTGGGCCTAGTATTTTCCTTAGTAGACTACATTTATTCAGCCCAAAGTAATAATTGGAGCAATCCATATCATTAACGAATATATTTTATCTTCTATTTTAATTATTCAATTGACCGTTAAAGTTAGAAGTGTTTCACTTCTTATTTTACTCGATCAAAAGGTGGTTAGAGTTAGAAAATTTATATATTTTTTATTTTACTCATTCAACATGCCATTGTAATAAAAAGAAAAAAGAAACACTTAGAAATTTTATTGACCAGAAACATACAGAAAGTTAGAAACTCGGTACTATTGAGTTACTTTTGATTGGAATTGAGTAGTGACTAGTACTGTTCCAATCAAAATTATTTACCATATCAGAATATCATACAAGACAATCTACAAGCACAAAAATAAGACTACCATTTTTGCGAAATTTTACTCCGAACCTAACTCGGCCAAGTCGGTGGTTGATAAAAATTTTAAGAAAAGTAACAAATCAAATGGTAAGTATAATATCTTTGTCCTTTTAATTGGTGGGATTCGTCGAATTGCGATAGAATTTTTCACATAAAAACACAACAAATGACTGTATAACCTATTTTCACGACAAACCTAAGGAGAGATTTCTACATGAAACTATCAAACATACCTTTCAAGAATCAGATCACCAAATATTTGCAGCATATCATATCTAAGGCAAAAAAATATACATGTAAAAGAATCACATTCCAAATGCCTTCAAGATTTTCATTCAGAAGCGAAGGATGAGACTATAGGCACTCCGATCTGCCCAAAACCTTCAACCGCAGGCAGAGGCGGCGGTGGTTTACGCACGTCGGCGATCCCCTCGAGCATCTGCACCACTCTCCCCATCGTCGGCCTAAGCGACGGCTGCTCTTGGATGCACCAAAAGCTCACTTGAACCGCTCTCGTCGCTTGCACCATATCAACGTCCTCCTCCGAAAGCCTCTTATCGAGTAGACTGCTAATGTTACCCTTCTCGAACTCTTCGTAAGCCCACAGGGAAAACCTCTTCATATTCGTCTCGTTGCAAACCTCGAAGTTCCTCCTCCCACTAACAATTTCCAACAACACCATCCCGTAGCTATAGACATCGGCTTTAGAGGTTATCGGGGAATTCGCCACCCATTCGGGAGCCAAGTACCCCCTCGTACCCCTCACGTTGATCAAGCTCCTACGCCTCTGATCATTCAAGTTCAAAAGCTTAGCAAGGCCAAAGTCGGAAATCCTAGCATTAAAATCCCCGTCCAGGAGGATATTCTCTGGCTTGATATCGCAATGAAGGATGCGATCCCGGCATTCTTCGTGTAGATACGTGATCCCCTTGGCCGTTCCCACAGCAATGCGGAAACGACACGACCAATCTAGAGCATTCGTGTCTGAAAACAATAATCGATCAAGCGACCCATTCTTCATGAACTCGTACACCAACAACCTATGTTTTCCTTCCGAGCAAAAACCGATTAGTCTCACTAGATTCATATGATGTGTACTACTAATCGTGGCAACCTCCATCCGAAACTGTTTTTCGCCCTGCCCGATCCCCTCCAACCGTTTAACCGCGACCACCATTTTATTAGAAAGGACACCCCTATAAACCGAGCCGAAACCCCCTCCTCCGAGCTTATCCTTAAACCCCTTCGTGTCGTTTTGGAGCTCTCTGTAGGAAAATTGGATTGGAACACCGGACGCATAGTCAGAAAACGAGTACTGAGACAGTAAGCTTTCGTACTTCGACTTAGAGCCAGTGTAAAACCACAACATACCGCCTACTAAAATAACCAAAACCAGAACAGTCGATAGAACAACGACAGCAACTTTGAGCGAATCCGATAGTTTCCTATCTGGTCCAGATGAAGAGAAGGGCGCATTCGGCACCGCAGAACCGCACACCATTACAAACGACGTGCTCGTCAGTGTCGGGGATGTGTATCCACTAATCATATCCGATCTCTTCATGTAACAAACTCCACTCCCATCAGCCAAAGACGACGAAGCTAAGCACGATGAGTCTGCAAGGCAGTTCGACCGGCAAGCCGTCATCGTAGCCGTGAAGAATTCCCTGTCAATATCAGGAGGGTACGTCAGGAGCAGAGTATTATTCAATTCCAACACTGTCCTCTGGCAGTTCTGAGTCTCATCCTTCCTCCTGCAGCCTTTCCGCCCATCTTTCGGATCGACCCGTTCGAAGTTCCGAGATGGGCATTCGCAGAATGGTTCACTGCCCGTCTCGCCATACCGACATACACCGAAGTTACCGCAGTATCCGAAGACCTCACACTGATCGCTGACAGCAGTCCATCTCACAATCCTGTTTCCTCTGCCACTGCTGGTGGAAGAAGTGTAGATCCTCATGTTTCCATCGCAGTCAAGCTTCACGAATTTCAGAGTGTTTTCACTCACCTCGCCGTAATCATTGCTTCTTGCAACGATGAAAGCGTTTGAAAGAGAAGGGTCGTAGAGGGAGAAGATTCCAACGGACTGCATTCCCAAACTCGGCGAAGTTAGATTCGAGAAGGTCCCAGATGAGTTGATTCCATTAGAGTTGTTGTAATACTCGACGGAGTCGTTCCACCGGAGAGATATGACGCCGGCGGGGGAGAGGCGGAAGGAGTAGGAGCCGCAGCGGAGGCGGTGGTTGACGGTAAAGTTCTGATCGGGGAGAATGGTGTCACTTGGATTGTTGAAGGATGTCCACACCGGAAAATTGCTACCGTTCTTGAGTACCAAATTGCCTGAATTCTCGAGTGAAAGTGAAGTTATGCCTAATCCGGAAGTGTTGGATTGCCAGACTAAAGAATCACGGCCCGTCGTTAGCTGGAGGTTCCCGTCGGAGAGGAATCGGAGGGCGGCGGAGGAATCCACGGAGCCGCCAGGGTCGCCGCCGGCTTTCCATACCGGAACGCCGTTATACGTAACGGCGGCGAAGTATGTGTTTTCGGGCTCTTCAATGAAGGAAAGTGAGAAAGAATTGTTGGGAGAATTCCATGATTGTTGTGGATTCGAGGCGTACAGCGTTGATCCTGGAGATATATCTTGTGCTGCTATAGTAAAAGCTGAAAACAATATTGACAGAAACCAGAACAGATTCGACAAGGACGACAACGATGACGATGGTACTAACATTTTCATTTTCTTCTTCTTGTTCCTATCTAGTAGTGAATCAAACGAACAAGAAGAAAATACAAAGCAACAGAATAAGAATCTGAGCAGTAATGATGGATTGATTCAGTTCATCTGCATCAAGAAAGGTGTTTTTGGCAGGGGAAGTACGATGAGGGGACCTTAATTGCAGCACCTATCTAAGTAGAAAGACGTACAAGGTATAATAGTGGGCAGCTGTTTCTGTTTCTCCACCACCACATCATGATTTATCGCACGACAGTGTAATTAAACAGGCACATGAATGAAGTCCTAATCATGGTATTAACAGATGGATCTTTCTAGATGCTGAGCTTTGATTAGTTTATTTGAGATGGAGCCTGGAGGTCCAAATTTCAAAGGATGGATCTTGATTTTGGACTGTATAGGAGGTGAGCAGTGAAAAGTATGATTAAAATAAGCAACTAAAATAGTTTTTTTGGGATAATTAGGAAAATTGTATTCCCATAATTAGAGAAATTATCAAAACACCCCTCGAACGAGGTGTTTTCATAAGCTTTATCCAAGCCGAGGATGTTTCTATCATGATCCTTGATTATATAAGCAATTTGTATGAGATTTGTAGATCAATTAGGCTTTCCCCTGCAAGGTAAATTTTTTGGGATGTTCTTATGTTTGATCTATAATAGTTTTCCTGAATTCCTCGACTATGAGGATATTTTTCGTAATTCAGTGCCCATTGGTGGGGTCAAGAAAGACTGGACTTACCTCTAATTTTCTATCTTTTCGTGTTGAATTTTCCGCGAACCGACGGAGGAAATTATTGAGACATTAGTGGCCAGTTGTGTTCGATCACTCGATGGACCACATGACTAAGAGCACTAAATGACAATTGGAACCAAATTGAAAGCAAAAGATGTTCAAAGTTGAATCATTTTCGTCAACCTTTTAAGTGGAGTTCACGCTCTTAAACATATACATTAGAATGGTCATTGAAGATATTAAGTATTTGAATTGTCATACGTCAAACAGTCGAGATTTTGCCTTTTAGAAGAGTACACGAGACGATTATTTAATAAGGTATTAGAGTCGGGATAAATAATAATTCAGCCATCAAAATTCCTCGATTTCTTATGTTATGTTCTATTTATCGGTCTCGTTTGATAGTTACATTGAGTTTTTTCTTGATTGATAAGTTTCTACCGAAAAGGCAAAGAACATTTGTCTCATACTTGGAACAATCAAGTCTATTGACTTAGGTGATGCCTTATTGGCCAGCAATTCCCTGGAGCATACGGCAGAAACAAATCTAACCCATTGAGACCCGGAAGTTCAAACTGCAAAAGTTCAAAATAAGTGCTTTTCAACTTTTTATGTTCAAACATTTCCAGCTTCTGCTACTGTCCCTTTTTCTAAAAATCTTTAAGCTTAAGCACTTCAGAGAAGCAGAAACCAGAAACACTTATAATGCAAGAAACGTTCTTGGATCTTTTATGACATTTTACTCTTATCTTTTGAGTGAAGTTCACTATTGAAACATCTTCTGATCTTTGCCATCTACTTCTTAATCTTGCAGGGTACTCTTAAAACGGGCTTTCGATTAAAACGAGGTCGAATCAAGTAAAAACGAAGCTTGCCACATTACAGAGACAAGAAATTTAAAGCACAGAGAGCTGCCTAACATTGAAAGGGGAGACCTCAGCTCTCAAGTTCGATTCAAAAGCCTTCGTTCCAAGCACGACGTTTACAGCTTCTGTTGGATGCAGGCCATCGAAGTACAAATACTCGTTCCTATTCTTGCAAACCGATCCTCCTCTCTTGCACAAAGTTCCCGTCCCCCCCTGGCTTACTGGTGTTACTTCGCAGCAAGCATTAATCACATTGCTGAACCCTGCATGAAGACGGAAGGCATTACAAAATTGTTAAAGGCCGGAACCAAGATTTAAGGTAAACATGTCATAATAACCATTTTTGGCGGTATTTTATAGTGATAAGATATAAAGAGTTCACCTTTTAAACGAGGAAATCTTATGATATCGCTGATGATTTTGTAAGCATTGACAAACACAAGGTTAGAACCAGGCATCTGAGGCTTGATGTCAACCACCAAGTCCATCAAGTTGGTATTGAACATATCAGCTGCTCTGTTCAAACTCTCTACACAACCTTCCTGCGTCGGGTCACGGGTTGTAGCCATCGGGCTGCAACCGTTCGGATAAAGTGCCATCAGCACGAACTTACGAGCACCCAAATTGTACAACCTCTGCATATATAACACAGTATAATGTCATAACTTAAGAGTAATTTCCTTAACAAGTTCTTTAACTATTTTTATCCTTTATCAAATTAATGGTGATGGTGCATGCCAATCTTGTGGCTCGACTCATCTTACATCCCTGAAACCATTGCAGATCACAAAACAAGCGATCTCTTCAGGGTTCAATCTCCCTGAACCACTTAAGATACTTATTCACCTGTCTCGGTCGCACCTAAAACTTACTTAGATACCGTAAAAACATGCGTATCTATTTAAAAACCGAGTCCTTTTCAAGCGAAACGAATTGGAAAACCCGGATATAGTTTAATTTCCATAGCTAAGTTTCATTTTTATCAGTTTTTACATCAGAAACATACCAATTAAAACAGTTTAGAAATTTGGAGAAACTGAAACATTACCTTGAGTTGGCTAGCAAGTGTGGTGGTCAGATTTGCCGTAAATTCTTCAAGACTGACATTACCAGTGGTCAGTCCCAAGAAATAATTCAATGAATAGTCATTTCCTCCACTTCCCACCACAAATAGGTACTCAGCCAATTTTTCTCTGCTCTTTCCACCAAGCTGCAACTCCAACTCTGGCAGAGTTAGTGTCTCAAAGTTTCTGATTTGTTGATTCAAACTAGTCACATTACCCTGCATTAAATTTTGGTTTTGTAATTATAATCTTTACTTAGCTCCTATTAGCAGCAAGAATTGGAGAAATCAAAGGTGGAATATCTGGTTAGAGATTTTAAATTAGAGATCAGGGCATTCACGGTCGATCCAGTGACTAATTCCTTTGTTAACTTATAGTCATCTCAAAGGGCGCGCAGGACAACTGGTCGGATCAAAAATCGAACCCGTGACGTCAGGTTAAAGATGATCGAGTTTCTTCCGCTCATCAATCACACACTGTCTTAGGTGTATAAAGAATCTCCATAGAATTTTTTTGTGTGTGTACATTGGGCTTGTATATCATGTATGTAGTAAATTTGGGGGTTTCCACCTAAAAAAAATAAAAAAAATTTGGGAGTACTTTATTGTATTAAAATTATATAGCTCAGCACCACCATGCAGCTATATTATTCATGTGACTATCACATGAATTATGACACAAAATACAAGAGAAAAAATCCTACCCAAAGAGGTGGCTACCAGTAAACTCAAACGTACACATTGCAAAACATGATGCAGAAAAAGAAAATATTTAATTACCCACTTTTAATCCAAACTTAATAAGTAGGGATGGAGCCAAAATTTATAAGTCCGGGTAACATTAAGTGGTCATAAAATATAAAATAAACTTTTGTTTAAATTCAAATTGGATTAATCTTTTTTTTCATCCCAATCTTTCAACATTTTTGCACTTAATACCCAATTTTTGAATTTTTACACTTTAGTACCCAACCATTAAATTTTATTGCACTTAAGTACCCAATATCAAACGTGTCATTTTTTTATTGGTCAGTTAGGCACACATGTCATTTCCTTATTGGTCGGGGGCACTTAAATGCTGCAAAGTTCAAAGATTGGGTACTAAAGTACAAAATTTCAAAGATTGGATATTAAAGTGTAAAAATATCAAAAGAGTGGGATGCAAAAGAAGATTAACCCAAATTTATATTATGATCTTACAAACAAATGATTTAATTTAGTCATGGCAAATTCAAGAAAACCTTAAAATAAGCCATGCACATGAAATATATGTTATAATATTAATCACAGGTCTTAGTTAGTACGTGTTCTAGTTAACTAACCCCAGGAGCTAGTTAATCATATATGTGAGAGTTTTCTAATCATTTCAAGTTATGGTAAGTAGTTTAGTAATCAATCAACGTGACGTTAACAGCCTCACACTCTCAGGTCCGTCAACTGAGGTCGTGTAAAACTGAAGCGTGAAACTTAAATGCAAGATATAATTTGTGCTAGACATGAAAAATTATTAAGTAGTTTAGCAACAAACACGCAACAGGTGAAGTAAACTTACTGCAACCACACCAGTATTATCCAAAATCCCAGAACCACCAGAAGCAAAATTAACACCACGAACTATTCTGCTTCCATTCGTGGAGGGATCGGTAAATGGCGGAATAAGCGGAAGCCGAAGCTTCTCTCCGAGCACGTCGATGACATTCTTGCCATTCGTAAACCTCCCCGAAGTTCCAAGAGGAAAATCAACTCCATAAGGAAAGTAATCTGCTTTGGCCCTGGAATTCTCCAGGAAATTGTTGTTGCCATTGTCGACCAAAGAACTCCCAAACACGAACATTCCTTTGGTTTTGGGCTCATGCTTTAGGCAAATGGATCGAGAAAACAAGGAGAAGAGAAAGAAGGAAAAGAATGGGAGGTTTTGAAGTCTTGTTTGAGGCATCATGGTTGGTATTTGCAGTGTATGTAGCATGGAGAAAAGTGTGAGGAGTTAGGACCATGGCGGTGGATTTATAAGGAAGGAAACACGTTGAAAAGGAATAAAATATATTTATATTTAGGAAATAATTGAATATCATATTTAGGTTATCTCCGTGGCCTTTGAATTGAATTTGCTTTATTGACTTTCTTTTTGTTGGTATGATATATTTTACTTATATTATATTTTTATTCGACCTATTTTTTGAAAAAAAAAACACTACTATTAACTAAGCAATCAAATAAGAAAGTACAAACAACCCAGTAAAAGCTAGAAAGACGAGTAGATGGTTTAAATGGTAAGTATAGGCACCTATGAACTGGTAGGATAGGGGGTTCGAGTTTTATTAGGGGCAGTTGGAGAACTAACATTGATCTTCCGAAGGAAAAAAAAAAAAAAAAAAAAAGAAAAATACCTAAGATGTAATTTTTGAAAGTGAAGAACTAACCAGTGCAATAGACTCAACTTTCAAAGGGAATACTTGGTAAAAATTGAATTGCACTCGAAGGAAGAGACTCAATTTCGATGAGGAAGATTCGATAGACAACCTGAAAAATTGGTGGCGGTGGCAGAACTATGAAGAGATCATCATTATTGTAATTACTGCTTGAACAAAGACCACAAAAATAAAATTAAGGGAAAATATCATTTTTTGTCCTCTACAGATGTCCTTTTTCGGTTTTGGTCCCGAACATTTCACTGTTTTCACATTGCATCCTTTATATTTCAAAAACTCTCAATTTCAGTCCTTTAGCTAACGGACGTTAATTTTTTAACAGAAAAAGGTGCATGTCACTCAAGCGCCCTAAATAAATGTGAGTGGAGCGTGAGTGACACGCGCCTTTTTCCGTCAATTTTTTAACGTTCGTTGGCTAAAGGACTGAAATTGAGATTTTTTGAAACATAGAAAAGTTAAACGACCAGGACCAAAATCGAACAAGGGCACTTGTAGAGGACAAAAAATGATATTTTTCCTAAAATTAATTTTAGAGAAGACCAAGTGAAACATATTTGAGAAGATGACAGTAGATCAGATTTGAGATGACCTAACAATTTCTACTGAGGATCGGACTTCTTCTATCAGAATATATAGGAGTTTTTATTCAACCTATTATTATTATTGTTGTTGTTCCATTACCACATTATTGAAGGGTTTATAAGAAATCTTATAAATTAATTCATGTAAACAATATATTTATATACTTTCACAATGTTAATGAATAGTTTAATACTTTTAATTATTTATATATGAAAGAAGATTTAATATTCTTTGGATCTAATAGTTTATGTAGAAATAAACTTAGTCTTGCTCGTTAATTACAATAAATTTTCAATGTCCCAATTGACAAGTAGGCTATTATTACATTATTAAAATTGGTCACGATATAAGACTTTTGCTCCTTACAAGTTTTCAAGATCATAAATTGAAAATATATATATAAAAAAAAAAAAAGAATGTCTATAGAGTCAACCAAAATCATCCCCATACCTTGTTGTATAACTCATAATCCACCGAAGCCCATCTTTTATAATTCCACAATCTACACCAACCATATTTGCCCCTACAATTGAAAGTTTGAAACTGAAATTACATTTTCCCCCTTTTGGGGCCATTCGATCATTATATTGCCCCTAAAATTCCAATAGAAAATTCATTTAAAATAATAAAATGTTGTATCAGAATACGAATACGATAATATATAAAAAGAACACAATGTACGCAGACATAAAAATATTGATTTTTTCATGTATATATGAGTCTAATACGACGGATAATGTGGGATAAATCCCCAATTGGGCATCATATTTTTACTTAACTCTCCATTTTAGCAAAATATCGGATAATTTTCACATAATATAGTACTTAAAATACCTCTCAAAATAATTTTATTTGGAGTAAAGTAAAAATATTTTAAACTACCCACTAACACGAATATTTATATATGTATTATGACAAGAAAAGATACGAAATAGAGAATTATATTTGTTCTTACAGGTGTACATGTGCCATATATAACCATTGGCGGTGCCACAACCTTATTAGTGGGGTCAATTGACCTCAATAAAAAAAGAAAAATTAGTTATAAATATATTATTTTTTATATATAATCAAATTTATAGTTTTAGAAATAAGTATTTTGACCCACATAAAAGAAAAAAAATTGTGTTGATACTTGAATTTCAAAATTATATTTAAATTAAAAAAGTTATACAGTCCAGATAAAAATAAAATTATTTAGGAATGTTTGTAAATTTTAAAAATAGATGCTTATGGGATAAGTGTATGCAATTTTGGAGTATCTGGAAAATAAGCCTTTTCTATCAATAATTAAATTCTATTTAGACAATAATATTCTCAGTAAAATATTAATATTTTTTAATTAACTTTTTTTTTATATCCATATAGAACTCTATTAGTTATACGATTCATTATTTTTTTTTCTTTTTCTACTTCTTGATTTTTAAAATTTTAAACATCTCAATTAAAAATGTGATAAAAAAGTCTTAATTACCAAGTAATTTTTTATAAATTTATTTTTCTATTTTCTTGATTCGTATGAATTTATTTATTTTAAAGTTGTTTTATTTCAATTTTTTTCATTATCTATTTTTCACATGTATTTTATTTATTATGCATATAATCTTAAACTATTATTTATATTAATATATTATTTTCAAAAATGATTCTTAACTTTTTGCTACAAACACTCATTACTTTTACTATCGTAAATTTTAACAACTTTAATTTTTGTCTTAACTTCTTCTTATAGAGTAGAGTTTTCTAACAACCCTTTAATGGTGCCCTAATTTACATATATTCAGAAGGGTGTATTTAGCATAATTAATAATAATAAATTATGGTGTGGTTTCAAAATAAGAAAAAAATATAAAAAATAATTGTAAAATCAATATTTAAAATAAAATAATTTTTTTTAATATTTATTTATCATGAATTAAAATTGTTTTGACACAAGTGTTTGACAATGGAAGATAACCCAATTATCAAGTAAACGGACCCTTTTATTGTTCTTATTATATAGTCTAAACTAATTTAGAAGAATGCATGCACCCAATTAAAATAGTTTTTCTTTATCATTATGCCCATTCCTAACTACACCTATTTTCAATATTATTTTGTTATACATTTATAGCGCCATTATATAGTATGCCAAACCTTACATGTTAGTAGATATCTGTATATTTATGACGATCTAATTAATATGATTTTCTATCTTTCTTTTTCCTTTTCAGATTGTCTCTTTATATCAATTTGTACGAGTCTTTACGCTATAAACACCTTCAATAAATGACCGAAATTCAAATATATTTTATGGTAATGGACTAATGGTATCGATCGTTTCATATTGATTAATTTTAGTAAATTATAGTATTTCATGTCAAAATCATACCTTTTGTTATAGCAACAGAAATAGGCTAATTAGTTGCCGGGATCATCCATCTCGAGATCGAGCTCCATGGGTTGAGGTGCTTGTAACCCCGTCAGCAAACAATAAGAAATTGAAGTCTAGTTATTGAAACTAAAAAGGATTCATTTGTAAATATATATAGTTTTAGGGGGTTTAGACATGATTTATCCTATTTTATATATAATTCATGAAGAAAAATATGAAAAAATTTAGTCCAACCCCGGTCAGCTGAATTTTAACCAATCAGACAATAAGTGTATTACATTAACTATAGTTACTTCCCTAAAATTTTCACAAATAACACGACAAGTATAGTTCTTCGTTGGACTGGTTTAGCTAAATCAGAATCGGGTTAGAATTATACTAAAAGCATATTTTCTCATTCAATTCACATGTCAAAAACCAACTGATCAATTTAGGTTAGGGAAAAGCATGATTCAAAGAACTCATGAAAATCAAAGAGCCATCCATACATATGTATGCAGTGAGTAGTTTGGATTCTTAAATTGCTGTGCAGAGGGAAATAAATGTGTAGTCAAAACTGTAATTCTGACACTCTGAGAAAATGGGAAAGTGGGGAATGAAAGAACTCAAGGCATCTCATTAACACATGTGTGGTCTTGGGAGATGAAGATGTCCCTTTTCGAAATAGAAGCCTTCACCCCTATTAATACCATACCAACAACTAAGGGTCATTTATTGCATATTTTTCCTGTTGAATTCAAATTTAAATAATTATTTTCATAGTTCCATTTGGACTTTGACAATCTTTTGATTGTAAACCAATTAAGTTGTTTGGGGAGTACATTTGCAAGAATGAAACTCAAAGGAATTGATCGAGGGGCTGCACAAGCGATGGAGCACGTGGGCCGGTTAATTCAATGCAGAGCGAAAAACTTTACTTACTAATGCTTGACATGCCCTAGATCCTCTTGAAAGAGAGGGGTGTGCCTTCGGAAATGCGAATAGAGGTGGTGCATGGCCGTTTTTGGCCCGTCCATAACGTGTTGGGTTAAGTCTTGCAACGAGCACAACCCTTATGTTAGTTGCCATCGTTGAACTTGAAATTTTGAACAGACTGCAGGTGGTAAATCGGAGGAAGATGAGGATAACATGGAGTAATCATGGCAAATAGAGACATAAATTGCAGTGGTCCTAGAAGAGCCGCATTGCTTGTAATACAAGTGTACAACTTACCATTGAATCTTGTGAGGAATGCAGATATGTCTATGTCCCCTTTCTGTAGACAAAATGGTACGCACACAACTGCTCATTACTTGTCCCAATATAAGATAATTTGTTTTTTTTTTTTTTTTTACTTTTTTGGTCAGAAGAAGAGTTTATATGAACTAATTTAAACAAAATTTTGAATGTGGACTAATTCAATGTTCCAAGTCCCAAACTTTGCTCAGATTTATATACAACTTTAGCACACAAATATATTTCTAAAAGTCCTTTGTGCACTATATCCATGAGTTATTGGAAACACTATATTTTATGTAATCTTTTAGTTTTTATGTGTAACTATTATTTAGGAATAATAGAGCTCTGTATTTTAATAGCTCATGTTATGATGCACAAATACTCATAAAAATATTAATTTATTGTGTTGTGTCAGGTTGGACACCGTATCCGACACTCTTCACGTGAAAAATTTCAAAAAAAATCCATATTGTCGTATTTGTATCCGTACATTATAGTAGCCCACGTAAGAAATAACTTAATCTAAGATTCAAATAATGATAGACCACTACTAATAAATTAGTGGAATAAAGTACTTGATTCCGCAATGACTAGTGCACGATTTCATGCATTGATTTGGCTGGATCTTTTTCTACTTGTCTTATAGATAAATAGACATATATGAATGAGAAAGCAAATAAATGTGGAGTGTAAAAGTAGACCTAACCATCGATAAATATACCTATAAGCCTTTCCATTACGGATTTTTGAAGAAATGGTACTATGTCCTTGTCAGACTACATCTATTAAAATCAAGGTTGTAACAATAGTGATCAATTAAACGGTAGTGATAAAATAAATTCTTCGACCAGACTGAAAGTAGATTAAACCCCAAAAGTTGTCCCTAAAGATGACCTTCTTGTGGTGCTGGCGGAGGCATGAAAATATTGCAATATGCATAAACCTAAAGGCTAAAACGCATACTCACATACCAAATATCACTAATTTTTGGTAATAAATAAGACACAGCTATATGTTTATTCTTGTTTGGACTTAGCCCAAATATAACTTAGCATTCAAAATTTCAAACCCTCTAAGACTTTACAAAAGCCCAAGAACCTACAATACCCACATGTTTTATAAATTATAATCCATTCTTTCACAAATTACTGTTGTTATATATTATAATTAGACAAATAAATTATTTAGTATTAAGTATTTGCACCTATAAAAAAAAATAGATCATAGTCTCGAGTCTCATTAGCATGGACGACGTCACATGGATGGAAGTGGGGTCACTTGACCCCACAGAAAAAATTATCTCAATTATATCTTTGCAATATATATATATATATATATATATATATATATATATATATATATATTCAATATCTAATATTTAGCTAACATGTATAATTAGAATTTTTAACCCCATATTAAAAATAAAAATTTGTCAATTGACCCCTAAAATAATAAATAGATTTTATCATTTTATATGAATTAAATAGGTTAATCCATAAAGTAGTATCTTTTTAATATTTTAATGAGAGTATTTACTAGTTTATGTATACTAGTGAAACGAACGTGCGTTGCACGTTTATCATTTAATTTATTCGAATAAATTTAGCTATTATATTTATTGAATAAATTAGGATATTAAAAATATCTAGTTTGATTAAATAAATATAATAACATTTTTAATAAACCATTTTAATTTTGAAAAGTAACACATACAAAAATATTTATATAAGATCTCTCTTTCAAATCATGTAAAATAAGTAGAAATTCGAAATAGAGAAATATCTAAATAAATAAATAATAAAAATATTTAAAACTATATTATTACATCAAACAAAATGTTTAAAGTGTATAATATTAATTTGCCCAAATAGTTCTAAGTTTTAAGCATAAGTAATAGTTTATAACTTTCAAATATATTTAATAAATAAAAAGACATATATATAAAAGATTATTGACAAAAATTTAAAAGAAATGTAAAATGACATATTAATTACATATATTTTATTTCTTTTATTGTTTATTTTTTAATATAATTTGTGATTTATTTTTAATTTTTTTTTATATGAAATTTTGAAGAATCTTTTTATCGTCATTCAAAATCTAAAAGTTATATTCACTTTCAAAATTATAACTTTTGAACCTAATTCTCTTTCAATGTTTCCGACCTCGATTCTATCATTTAAAATGGGAACATTGTTATTATTTTTTTCTTTTTTATTCCATAATCTTGAGAAATTGTAACTTTTGATATATTATTATCATAAATTTTACTATAATTACCTAGCACTTCCTCTCTCGAAACCGTGGATTTGATATATCCTCATTTTCAATATTATCCTCTTTCTCAAATCTCCATGTTTTTCTCCATAATTGTAATTTGATTTAATGAGTGTTTCTATTTTGCTTTCTATTGATGCCTTGATTGTAGTTTTTTAATTGCATTACAGTTACCACATGCAACTTTCAATTGATAACTTCGTGACATACTTGTAAACCAAGTTTCCTATAATATTTTGAGTTACATTCTCCTTAAACAATTAAAAATTTATATAAAATATTAATAGAGATTTTAATAATTAATTTATTTATAAAGTATTAAAGAAATAATATTTTATAAAAGTTAATTAAACTCTCGATTGAGCAATTTATGTACTCCTCAAATAATACGATGTATAATATTTAGTTTCATTTTGTACCTATTATTAATTCAAAAATATACTTATTGATGGTTTGATATTTTTATATTATTTTGGTATATGTTTTATATTTTCATCATTGCACTTTCAATAGGAAACGCCCTTTTCAGATGCTTATATTGATGTATTGCATTTTTTACACGTTTCGTACCACAAGAAGGATTCGTTTCAATCCTGTCAGTCTCTCTTAAAACAATAATATATATATCTTCTATAGTAAACAAAATATAACTAATATTATTTATTTTGCACTATTTATAGGTCCAATCATATTCTTTTTTTTTCCTATCTCTCCGATATATATTGTTTTTTATCCTAAATGAAGCAACCCAATACGTATAGTAAAAGCAGTCTCAAGCTAAGACTCTTCTAGTTTTGCCGATAAAGCATCCTAGACGCAGTAACCATCTTAAACCTTGTGACCTATTCTCGCTAATTTATCCATCATCATGTTTCATTCTCTCGAGATTTATTCGATCCAAGTTCTCAAGACCTTTGGAGTAAACTTCGCCAATCAAATATTATATTTCTCTTAGCTGCTTTTCAATATCCTTCGTTGTTATCCATTTCACGATCGTCTCCGAATCAATCTCCACATTAATCATCAAAAAGCGCCTCTCCCAAGCAAGTGTTAATCTTTAGGTAAGCCCAATAAATAAAATACATTATTGAAACTATACCAAGATTCATAGCATATCCTAGAACTCATCTTCAATTGTCATCTCGAATGACGTCCCTGGCCAAGAATTGTCGATGTGGTTATAAAAACTTTCAACCGAGTTTAGTTTTACCCATCACTTCTCGGGTTTATTCCATGACAATTAAGTGTAGATTTTCTTTTGCCTGTATTTTTTGTCCTCACTGATTAGTACTAAGGTCTCAGATAACTCTTTTATGTGGTGAAGAGTGACTCTTCTAAGATTCATAACATTTTGATAGCTCCATTAGATATATGCTTTCAAAAGATTCCAAAGCGCCAAGATCAAGACAACCCACTCAGGATATTCTAGGAACATATTACTCAAAATTTTACTATTAAAGCTCTCTTTCAGACTGTCTGATACTCGCAAGCCATGAAGATTTCGTCAAGTCTGTGTATCAACAATCTTGTCCTACCCCCGGAGTGCGAATGAAAAAGTTCTCAGCACGTTCTCCACATATTCATATCTTGTACAACAGTGCGTACATACATCATTTTTTTCAAATTTTCTATCATACTTCAATACATTCGTGAGAAAGCTATCATATTGGCAAAGCTATAGGAAAATCAAGAACTTCTAGGGGCAAGTTAATTTCCAAGTTCATTTTCAGTTTTTCTCGCATGTTTCATCTGACACCATAAGCATAGTATAGTCATTTTATAGGAGAATTTATCTTTAGTTGACCCAGTCCAGACTCTTTTATCTCCATTATCATGTAGCGCGATTAGGACACTAAGTATCTCATTTACCACCTCCTTGAGCAGTACTATTTTCAGCTTTTCCAAGTTTTAGTTTTTATTTGTGTCAATGAGATTACATACAGTAAAATCTTTATCCTCCCCATGAATGTTATCTCCAAAGATGTCCGCTAGTTT
This sequence comes from Lantana camara, assembly GCA_037501455.1. NCBI lineage: Eukaryota > Viridiplantae > Streptophyta > Magnoliopsida > Lamiales > Verbenaceae > Lantana > Lantana camara. The sequence continues at coordinate 16,712,504 of CM074855.1, read as the reverse complement.
ATCATGTAATAACCATCTATCATTCCATAAAGATGCTCATTCATCGTTCCCGATCCTCCATTTACAAAATGGTTCCAACATTCAAGTGCTTCTAACTATCCCTTTCATGCTCAAAAAACTATAAGTTGGGGCTTATATTCAAGAATGTCATTCCCTTTTAAATATTTTTTCTTATGTATCTAGTTTCACACCATCATCTCCTTGTTGAGCATTTTCCATCCCATTTAGCGAGCATCGCTATATTTCTTTTTGGGCTTCTCTAAGACCCAATTTGCCTTCTCACTTCTTTCTAGCATTTTCTATCCCATTTAGCGAGCATTTTCCACTGTCGTACTCTCGCTTCTCGCTTCCTGTTAATGCACTTCGTCCTATTCACGGTAGCTTTAGCTCCCAATATTATGTCTTTTGTGGAAAGCAAGTGTGTGAGGGCCTCTCTGACATACTATAATTAGCTCTCAATGTCCGGATGAAATGACCTCTTCAATAATATACGTAAGTTGTTCTGTGCAGAATACAAACAAATAAGGCGAGAATGATTGCCTTATCTAATGTCACACATCCACATAATCTTTTTCGGTTCACCATTCTATAAAACCTCTAGTTGTATCCCCTTCATTCTGCTCATTCTGATATTTATGATTTTTATCGAGAATTTTAAGAAAGTTAGAGTTCTCTTTAGAAAATTTCACAGAACTTTGTCGTACGCCTTTTCAAGATTCAATTTAAGCACCATACCCCTATTTTTGTCTTTGGAGTGATGTAGCATTTGTAACACTTCTTGAAGCATCAAAATATTGTAATGGGTGTCTTGGACGGGAATTAAGCTATTCTGGTTTGGACTCACAATTTATTTGATATACGACTTAAATGAATTATAATCATCTTGGATCATTTTGAGCAATACGTTAGTTATTTTGGTTTGGGCTCACAATTTATTTTATATACGGCTTAAACAAAGTATAATCATCTTGGTGATCATTTAGAGCAATACGTTACATAATGTAATGAGGCGAATCTCTTTTGTTTTTCTGGAGAATTAACTTTCGAAATCAAACAAATTAAATAAACGTTTGATAAGCCTTTTTGGGAATTGATTCTCTCTCCATACAATCATTGATAAATTTTACAGTTACGTCTCCTATTATATCCTAAAAGGTTTGAAAAAAGTAGGCTTGGATACCATTTGCTTCTAGCGCTTTGTACCGGTGCATGCTCTTCACTACCCTCAAGATTTCCTCATTTGAGGTCATTCTTGCGAAGTTATTTTTTCACTGCCACCTTAGGGTTCCTTGGTGCAAGCTAATACCAAGACTCATCACCTTTTCGATAGTATCTCCACTGAATAGTACGTAGTACTTCAAGTGTGTTGCTTTAGTTAATCATTATTTGTTACCCATTCATCGCTTCTTGTTGCAGTAGTTTGTTATATTCTGTCATCAATTTTTTCTTCAAATCTTTCGAATATTTACCTTGCTTGTCTCATATATAATGCTCTAGAAATTTTTTGTAAATTTTTTTTTGTTACTTTTTTCGCTTTTCGAGCACATTGAAGATTATTCAATAACCATTGTTTTAGAGCTGATCCCGAGTCAAAATATACTTCAAGTTTTGATTCTTCCAATATGTCATGTATTGCTGCTTTCGATGATATTGATCTAAATTGATAATTTCTAGATAAGTCTCATTAAAATTAAATTCAAAAGTTCTTCATATTGTTTCTTGAGCTAAACTTAATCTAGCATTTTCAAATTATTTAATCTAATCTTCGAAATTTTGTTTACCATTGTACGCAATATTAATTCTCACTTTGTCATATCCTTTATAAATATATTTGTATAGATATTTCACAATTGTCACTCTAAGAAAAATCTCAACGTTAATGTGAGAATTAAAACTTAATAACAGATGTGTATTACAAGGTACTATACATTGGTTAAAAAGTTGTGTATTGCGAACTTGGACCATCACTCCGATTCTTCTTCTTCTTCCACAGATGGGATATCCATCTTTACTTTGTATTGTGTCTTCGTAATATGAACATGAGTAATGATATTAACATTCTTCATCCATCATACAAAAGTTACTTAGGTTTTTTCATCTACATGATTCATGAACCATGTATTTCATAACTGACTCATAAAGTTGGGGATTCTTTTCTTAGTCAAAAAATTCGACACAGATAAATTGATCAAGTTGATCGATCGTATATTTGTAATTTTATATTTTAACCCCAAAATTATCAAAATATGAGTATGTGATAACCATCTCTTTTGAAACTCGATTGCATGAATATGTGCAACCACCTTTTTAAAAATCTCCTTATTGAATACTTGATATTTTAAATCCTATAACTTTTCCCAAAAAACTCGTGATGTGTTTTAAATCATGAATAATAAATGATACAATTAACAACTGAGCACTAAGTAAAACATAACAAAATTAATAAATACTTGCATTCTTTTTTCATGTGAAAGAACTTCATTTGCAGACAAAAAATTTGATAACCAAGAGAGTCAAATAAAAAAAAAATATTTGGATTGTTCATTAATTTTGGTATGTGTGTGTATATACATTAAAATCAAGTAATTCTTTGTTTTAACTAATTATTCTTTATCTCTTTTTTATTCGCTCTTTGCCATTTGATTCTTAGATTCTATTTTTTGTTTATATTTTTCTAATGAACATTATTTAAGATTTATATTATATTTTTATTATTTACTTTATTTATGTAGTAGAAATAATTAAAAGAGTATATTTATATAAAAAAACTCAAGGAATGTTTAATTGAACATTATAAAAATAATTTATAAAATTAGATTATATCTTATTTTTACATACTCATATATTAAGTCTTCTTAGAATTCTTAATTTAAAGAAACTTTGGTCAAACTATCTACAATTCTAAATTGTGGTATATTAAATCGTAAGAAATCAAAAATACTATTTGTACTTTTTAATATATATAAATTATGTTAATCATCCTATAATAAAATTTACACATTTAATTTATATTTTATTATAAAAAATAAAGGAAGATTATATGGTTAATTAGATTTAAATAATTATAATTATATTAGTATTAGTTAATTGAAAAATATTACATTAAGATTCATTAGTTTATTAAAAAATATTTTATGTAAATTATTTAATTATATTATTATTTTTTAATTAGATAAGTTTATAGAATTATAATATGATTATAATTTAAGAAAATTTATAGATTTAGGTAATTAGAATTATGAACTTATATAATTAAAATTACATTAGGATTGATTTATTGAAAATTGTCTTATGTAACTTATTCAATTTAAATTATATTTTATTTTACAAAATTATCAAAGTTTATTAAAATTATAAAGTGAATCAATTTGTTGGTTTTCAATTTGTTAGATGTATCTTATTATAACATTTTAAATTATAGGCCTTAAAATTAAAAAATAGACAACTTATATTATAAAATCTGATATAATTTATTAATATATTAATATTAAAACAATCCTTATTGAACTATGTATCTCTTTTTTTGGTAAGTTGAATAAGTTTTAATTCTACCGAGAGTACTATTATAAATTAATAAATACTTTTTAAATATAGTTAAATTAATAATTTATAATATGTATTTACATAATTATCCTTAACTAATAATTATTCATATGCCAACAGGGGTTGGCCAAGTGGTTTGAGGGTTGATTCTCGAAGGTAAAGACCCGGGTTCAAATCCCTCTGGCCACTTGGGGTGTGTGTGTTAAAAAAAAAAAAAAAACTAATAATTATTTATATAATTATTATGAGGTTATTTTAGCCGATCTATATATTTTGTAAGAAACTTTCGTGCTTTTATAAGATATATATAGATAGATAGATATAGATATAGAAAGATAGAATATAGATAGATTAAAGCTTATAATTATTTATATTTTGTAAGAAACTTTCGTGCTTTTATAAGATATATATAGATAGATAGATATAGATATAGATAGATAGAATATAGATAGATTAAAGCTTATAATTATTTTTTTTTTTCTATTTTCTCGTGGTGATAGTAATTGTTGTATAAAAAAACCCTCATTTGTATCTTTTTCTCTCAAATTTTCCAATTTGAATTTGTATACGGTTCGGTTAGTTAATTACATCATTAATCCAACTCATAATATTTTTTTCTTGACACAGGAATATGAATTTGAGTAAGAGAACTTATATTATAAAATCTGAATATAATTAATTAATATATTAATATTAAAACAATCCTTTGAACTATGTCTCTCTTTTTTTGGGTAAGTTGAATAAGTTTTAATTCTACCGAGAGTCCTATTATAAATTAATAAGTACTTTTTAAATATAGTTAAATTAATAATTTATAATATGTATTTACATAATTATCCTTAACTAATAATTATTCATATAATTATTATGAGGCTATTTTAGGCGATCTATATTTTGTAAGAAACTTTCGTGCTTTTATAAGATATATAGATATGGTATTTTATTGAGTGAGGAGCTAAGTTTCATATCTTTGGCTTTCTATTTTTTTTACTTTTAATTTTATTTGATTTTCAAAACAGAAACCTACCCCACGTAAAATAGTAGTGGATCTGAAACTGTTTTTTTAATTCTCCATTCCTTTTTATTCTGGTTTTAATTTTATTTGATTTTAAAAAAAGAAATTCACCCTCTGATCTCAAATAGATAATACTATTCACATATTATCCGTTATATGCTTAGAATGTTAAAAGTTCTACCTTCTCCAACATTTAAAAAAAAACGGTAACATTATTCTATAATTATTCTTAGTTTATTTTATAAAAATTTATACACATTGTAAAAATCGGTTTAGTGAAACTCTAATAAATAATTTTATTGATCTCGGTGATTTTTTTTTTGAAAAAACACACCCCTAAAGTGGTAAGAGGAATTCGAATCCAAAATTATTATCATGGAGAAAGAACCCTAAACTATTTGAGTCAATCATGTTGATTTTTTGACACCAGTGATTGATAATCCTGGAGTCACCCTGCTCATTAGGATTAGTTGGGAATCAGCCAGCATCTTTTTAGAAAAAAAATATATTATTATTATTATTATTATTATTATATGCATGGATAGAGACCGTACATTGCAATATATGTTATTTTTTGTAATGATTTAGTGACATTATTACCTTTTAATGAAGCATCTTAGGCATAAATACATCATAATGGGGTATAAGTAAATAAAATATATAATAAAATGGGAATTATGTGATGAATCCCACCTGTAAAAGCAATTATGTGATGTTTATATATAGTGGGGGCGCCTCAGTTCTCTCCTCTCTCTCTCTCTCTCTCTTCGATCTTCTCTCCACAATTGATATATATTGGCTCACAGTTGAAAGAAAGATGCTTCTTTACGAGATTCAACGCTCCCAGGAATCATCAACCCTAACGCCACTCATCACACTATAATTTCGGACTCAAAACTACAGTTTAATCTGGTTTTTCAGGTTTGTCTATCAGATCCCCTCATTATTTGTTTGTTTATTTATGTTTAAAAATCGTTTCTTGAGATTGATTGTTTTGAGTTTTTCGTGTTCTTGATTTGATTATTGAGTGGCATTCCGTTTTGGGTTTCTGTTCTTTTCTATTTTCGGGGCGATTTGTGTGTTAATTGGGGTTGGTTTTTATTTGATTCTGTGGTTTACTCGAGATTTTGTTTGATTTTTTGAGATATTTTTGGTTCTTGTTGTGTGTGTGCCTGTGTGGAGACTAATGTGGATGAAATTTGTGTTGATGCCTGGGATTCTAGTGCAAGGTGGGATGGATGGAAGATAATTGTACTGGGATTTGTTGTGATATTAAAGGGATATGAGGTGAATGCGTTAATGTTTCTTATGTTGGCTTGATTTGTAAGTTGGAATGCTTTGTTTTGGTCTGTTGCTTTGATTTGTTAGCAGTGGTGTTTGCCTAAATCTAATGCATTATACTATTATTAAGGTTTGAACCACTCGTGTAGACGAGGCATTGGTGTATGATTACCCATGAATTATCGTTAATTGTCGCTAATGGACTGCTGTGGTGTTCTTGGATGCTGATGGCATTGCATTACCTTTTGTTAAGTGCAGTTATTCTTATTCGGTTTAGTCTTTCGTATGGGAGACTCTACATTTGCAAACACCAATCTTAAAATTATGAGGAACTGGTTGAGGCTGCACTGAAATTTGAATGTTAAAGGCATGGCCTTTTGTTAAAATTAGGGGAGAAAGAATGAAATTGATCCATCTGTTTTCTGGAATGTTCAAAACCTTACTACTTTTTATGATTCTCTGTTAATATGGCATGTAAAGGTTAGCTTTTTTAACACAGTTTGGCAGGCGTTTACCTTATGTGAATGAAATCTCTACCGTTCCTCTTCGTGAGGTATTGCCATTACCTTCATTTAAAGAAAAGTTGCCAGCACCCAATCTTGAAGTTAGGGGATTTTATCATAGAAGTATACCTTATTATGTGTGTCTGTGCCCATGCTTGTGGTACTGGTACACCATGGTTAGAACTGAAAAGAAAACTCCTTATTTGTGATCTACTTCCATTTTCATGCCTTAATGAGTTATGCAGTTGAAGGCATACAATTTGGATGGCACAATTCATTTTCTAATTTCTACGTAAAATTTGAAGGGGGAGAGGGGGTTGTTCTGCCTCCATATGCTCCTCCCCCAGGCTAAGCCACTGCTATTAGTTTAAACATGCTGAAATATCCTCAACTGAAGGAACTGTAACAATCATTGCTCTCTCTCTCTCTCTGGTAGAAAATGTCTGTTATGAAGGAATTTGAGATATATTTTCTGTATGTGAAGTGTTTCTTCTTACATCGGTCCTTTGTATACATGTACAGTGTTGTTGGAACGAGTGCTTTTGGACATTGCCCGCACGACAATATGAGTCTGGCATGTCTTGTATGCCACGGCGTAGAGAGTCCATCACATTCCTTCAGAAGCTACTCAGTCTCGAGTTCAGACAATGAAGGAAGATGTTCAGCCATCGCCAATTGCCTCGCAAGGAAAACTTCACTTCCACACCCTAGACCTAACCACAGCATCACATCAGCTAAGGTCATGCCGCAACCCAACATTCCTAGTGCTGGGATCGCTGGCCCCCCACGCCTCGTCAGAAGCCATGCTGTCAGAAGGGACATTGTCAGAGACTGGAATTTTGACGAAGTACTCTTGGAGCGTTAGAGCGGAGATTTTAGAGTGAAAAAAAAGAAAAGAAAATGAAACCTATCTATGGGGGCAGCTTTTGAGCTCCAAGCAAAGAGCTCTCAAGAATGGGAGCTTTGATGAAATCCTTCATTCTCCTTTGTCTCGTTTTCGTAGTTAATACTTCACTTCTAGTGAGTATTTGAGGAAAATCCAGACCATCTTGTTTATAGTTTTTTAGATTTTTTTTCTTTTTCTTCTATGAATTCATATTTGGTGATCTTGATCGTTTGGTGTAATGCATGAACATGGTTTAGCCTGAGTATGCATTCATGGCTTGTTTTTCCCAGTATCAATGAATAGAGTGCAGTACTCAGTTTAATTACTTGGTAATGAAACTCTATCCCTTCAATTATGAATCTAATAGTTAAAAAGCGGATTCTTTTATGATCTCTAAATGATTTCCACTAATTCTAACTTGAACGTGATTCACGAAGAAGAATGAATGTCTTACACTTATTGTGTGAAAGAGTAGTCATTAAGTAACATGATTGTGTGAAAGAGTGGTCACTAGGTAACATGAGATGATGCACGGATTAGGAACGACGTGTGAAAGAGCCGATGTACAGATACAAGTGTCATACACAGAGCATCTCGTGTCAAAGAGTGGTAATCCATGTGCGAATACATGTACGATTACGGAACTAGCATAATACACTTGTCGTGTGAGAAAATGGTTATCGGTTAAAAGAATATGAAAAGGTGGCAATCGAGATCCCGTAAATCATAGATAATAATTTATTAATCATTATGACAATAAAGCACAAATCGTTCAAATTACTTGCTACCCAACATGGTTCAACGTGATTTAAGGAACATCGTCATCGTCAAGAGTTCTGATTTATGCTGGAACCTTTGCGGATCAAATACTATGTCTATGTAGACTCTCTCTCTCTCCTTCTCTCTCACACACACTGAAGTATAACCGTACAAGTGAGCTAGATCTAAGGTCTATTCGTTAATTCCTTAATCCTTACTGGTTCCCCCCAAAAACACGGGGCTTTTCGTTATGAGGGACGGCCAAGACTTTTTTTCATTATGTAACCGTAGTTTTAAAAGAATTGGGTATATAAGCGCCTTCAGCTACCTCGAGAGATTAGTAGTTTTAAAAGAATTGGGTATATAAGCGCCTTCAGCTACCTCGAGAGATAGTCTTTCACTCAATTGGGTGGGGGGAAACTCTGAGAGATCAAAAAAAATTAAGGTATAATTAGCTCTTAGTTAATTACTCAGCCTAATTAAATCGTGCCACGTCAGGTTTTTGAAGATTCTTTTTGACTCCCAAATTTATACAAAATTAGAATCTGACCCCAAATCACATTCAACCAATTCTCTTCCTAGCTGTGCGACGAAAAACCCAACCCGATTTTTCTGAAATTTCTTATCCGATCGTTGTGCTGTGCGTTTGATTCTTCAAAGAACCCTAAGTATCACCTTTCTCTGATTACACGGACAATGACAAACAACAACAATCAAAGGTAAAGAAAGATTTCGGTTCGTATAAGTTTTTTTTTCTGAACCCTATTTGTTGAACTGCGTTTTCACTCAATGATTGTTTACAACATGAGATTTGCTTTTGTTATCTATCTGGGTTTAATGCAGTACATTCTCTAACCTGTTTTGGACGCCAATACAACATGTTCAGTAGACAATAACCATGATCGCCCACTCGATTTTATTAATCGATCACGCGATTTTGAGGAATCGCGCACTCGATTTGATTGATCGCGTACTCAAACAATTTTTTTTTTCAATGTTCTACTGCATGCATGGTTAATTTTTTTTTTTTTTAATGTTGACTGTGTATAGGAACGGAGACTGGGTTTTGTCAAAATTTGTTGTTGGAGTTGAATTTGGAGTGTGGGAAGAAGAATCCACGTGTTGGAATTGGGTTGCGGACAACAAGCAAACGACTGCTCTTCTTGTGAGCAATCAAACTACATTTCAAATGTTGATAAGTGATATTATTGAACAATCAGGAATTACTTGCTCCCATGATGATGTACACATGAAATATTTTCTTACAAGTGCACCTCCAACCTATCATCCAACTGAAATAAAGTCTGATCGCGACCTACAAGTTTACTTCGCCGATATCTCTCCTCACGGTTGGAGGCCCATTTTAAAGGTTTCCTTTGTTAGGAGGGAGAGTCAAACAGAATCCGAACATATTGATACAACCGGGTTTACTTCTCAGGATGAAGATCAATACGAATATCATTATGAAGACTTCAATCTCCCTGATAACAACGATGAAGACTTCAATCTTCCTGATAACACCCTTGTTAACTATACAAGCGAAGAAGAAATGGTAGATCGTTGTAATGAAGATCTTCAAAATCCCTCTGAAAATGTAATTGAGGAAGAAGTGTCCAATCAATGTATTAATGAGGAAGAAGCCATCATATGTTATGATAATCCAGAGATCAGGATTGAAAGTCATACATGGGATGATGGTTCAGATTTTAGTGATGATGAAGAGTTTATAAACAAAGAAGATGCCATTATGAAGCTCAACCTAGTTGCATGTAGGGGAAGCTTCCAATTCCGAACGATAAAATCTATAAAGTCCCTTATTGTTCTAGGATGTTATTCCAAGGAATGCAAGTGGTGGGTTTGGTGTGTTAAATATCCCAATTCTGACAAATTTATCCTCCGAAAGTATAATCGGATTCACAGTTGCAAGTTGGAGCAGTCAACTACTCATCATCAACAGGCAACCGCAAAAATGATTGGGGAGTTAGTGAAGCCATTGTTTATTGACGGGAAAGGTCCCACACCACGAAAAATTAAAAAGTACATCAAAGCTCAATTGGGGTTCAAGGTTAGTTACTGGAAGTGTTGGATGGGCAGAATACACGCAAAGAATATTGTCAGAGGATCACCTGAGCATGGATATGCAATTATAGATGCCTATCGTTATATGCTCACAGGTAGGAATCAAGGAAGCATCACTGAATTGGTTCTTGACAACGAAAATAGGTTTCTTCATTTTTTCGTTGCATTTGACCCTTGTATACGGGGTTTTACATACATGCACAATGTGTTAGCCGTAGACGGTTGCTTCTTGACCGGTAGATATGATAGTACTATGCTATTGGCTACTGCATAAGATAGCGGGAACCATACGTATCCTATAGCATGGGCAGTGGTCGATTCAGAAAATAATACATCATGAGAATGGTTTTTTATCAATTTAAAAAGGATAGCACCTGATAGTGAGGATCTCTGTATAATATCCGATAGACATGTTTCCATTAAAAATGTTGTTGCTAAGGTTTATCCTAAGGCTCATCATGGATTTTGCACGAAGCACTTATCGGAGAACTTGAGACAACGTTTTAAAAAAAGTGCGATCCTTGAGCCACTTTTTAGGGCAGTAAATGTAACCCCCCGTCTTAACAGGTAAAATGTGTGTGAACGTCCGAGAGTATATGTTATATTCGTTCGATATATTAATTGCCAACTACTTGTCCTTAATTGCCAAATTTGCAAAGTATGAATACCTAAGTGAATTTTAATTGGATTTGTGTATTCTTAATGCAAGAATGTGAGAACTTAATTGCATAAACCATATAATATGAAGGATAGCTAATTAAATTAGGAATTAAAGTCAAGAATTGCTTTATGACTCATATATTTCATTTAAGGTTTGTATGCTTTTTATAAAACATCATTTTCTTCCATTTTATTCCAAGAATTTGAAGAACACAAGATTTCTCCTCCTTCTTCTTTGCTTTCTCTTGCACGATCCACTTCTCTCTCTCACACACCATCACTTTGATCCAAGTTCTTCCAAATTCAAGGTAGAATTTATGTTTTTCTTCATGCATAAGCATATCTCCATGGTTTAATTCTTGCATAATCATGAGTTTTCATGCATGGTATGAATATATTTCCATGGAATCTAGGTTATGGAGGAGAATTATATAGCAAAGCATGTTAGGAGGAAGTGTTAGAAGTAATTATGTTAGAAATCATGTGCTTGAATGAATTCAAGAACCTATCATACATGATTCATAAATAGGGAAAGCTTGAGGTTCATTGATGGAGTTGATGAGTTTTGAGGTTGATGATGATGATGATTAGCATGAGTTCTTGGTATATATTTGCCCCTTGAATGTTCTTAAGTGTGTTTTCATGTAAGATGAAATGAGTATACTTGATTCTAGTTATATCTTTGCAAATTTTGGATGGTTGATTGAGTCCTTGGCTTCCTTTTCTCTCCTCCCCTGTTTTCCCCTGTTTTTGGTCGATTTTCTGCTGTAAATGCACTACCCGCCCGGGTAAAATCATGAAGAAAATCTACCCGGGCGGGTAGCCTTGCCCAGACGATTTCTGGACTGTTTTTCCCCGGCCGGGGAATTTTTAGCTTAGACTTTACCCGGCCGGTTACCCCCTCAAATGAACTCGGATTGACCTGATTTTTAACTTTTTGGAAACCTCTTGAAGTATAGAACAACCTCCAATTGGAATCATCTCAATATCTTTTGTCATTTGTGAGTTATAATCAATTCTTTTAGGTGTCGCCAATCTGCCGGAAATCTGCATTCAACCAACTTTGCACCTATGCCATTTTTGATACACTTTGAACCAAAATTTGGGCCGTATATGGTTTTTGTCTACTTTCATTTCCAACAAACGAAACTTAATTCCGACTTTTCAATCTTAAGATATACTCCGTTCTTTACAGCTTGCGCGTTTGGGAAAAACTGTCAGCTTTGCCAAGTTTTGCTTAAATGCTCATTTCTTGCAATTTTCATCATTTCTTTCCATTTATTGAATCTCATATGTGATATACATTCCTTATTTCAAGTGTAAGTGCTCTTATATAAGTATATTGTTTTGCTAAAATTGCATGAAAGATGCCTAAACTTGTCCTAAATGATCTTTAATGTGAAAGTTAGTTCCTAAAGTGCCATGATTGCTCCTAATTGCCATTTTTTATATAAGTATAGCTTCATTGCATATGAATGTATACTCATATCATTTCGTGTCATTGTTTTGCATCGCCGAGCGTCTCTAGTTGGTTTGTTTGAGTCTAATGTCAACCGTAATCGTGTCTTTTGTTTAGGTGACCTTCCTAAGGACCCGGTGGATTGATACGTACCTTGTTTTGGTTCTCTTTTGTCGAGGTCGTCAAGGTGAGGTTATTCTCTTGCTGTAATCAATACTATACTGATATTATGGCCTACACGATTTGATTGTTCCTCACCCGAACTATTATACATATATGTATTATGTATTAAATAAGCCGTTGCCTACTATTTTCCCGGTTTTACCGGAAAGGATATTTCTAATACCAAATGAGTTATATATATATGTTTCTCAAGCGTGGGTTCATGAATCTCAATTGAAAATGAAAAAGGTATCTTGCATGCATTGCATAACGAGTGCTTGTCTTGTGATTGTTGGGCCCGAGACAACGTGGCTTAGGGAATCCGGGAAAGCATAGGGCTGACGGTGAACCTACTCTGCGACCTCTATGGGTGTACGTGCTATCTTCGGAGGTAGTGGATATCACGTATTACCTGTGACCGGCTTCGGCCGAAGGAGCATAGTACCGAAATGGGCTATGACTCGCGTGTTCTTGGATGGTTAGGGCGTAATTAACCCTTCCATCGCCCGGAGGAAGAAGGATGGTTTCTTGAATTGTTATTGTTCTTGTATTGTGAAGTAAGGTTGGAGAACGGGTATAACTCGGTACCCATTGATTGCTTGAAAACCCTTAACCCGATATACGCCTTATTATCGTAATGGAAATGATTGTATTATAAAATGGGCTATGTCCGGTCGAGGCGAAGTGTTATTGTTATTGTGCATTGCATCTCTCATTACAACATTAATTATAACTTGTATATTGTTATCCCCCTCCAGTCACTCGACTGACCCTCTTTCCCTTTCCTTCTTGTTCTTTCGTATTGATTGCAGGTTTTGGGGAGTCGACTAGGCGGCGAGTAGTCTAGCCTTCTTTTGAATCGAGTCCTAATCTTGATGCTTTTATGTATGGTTTTGTTAGAATAATACTGACATGTGGTGTAATACTAAATTATTTGCCACCTTACTTTTGATATGTCTAGTTGTTGAGCTTCTGGTTATATGTTTAATTCGCTTCCGCTAATGTTTGAATCTCTGACGACTGTCCGTCTAGAGCCGCCTAGTTAGATGTGGTCTTGAGTGTCTTCCGTTCGCTAGTTCTTAGCACGTATATGGATTCTCCATTTCATATACGTGTGGAGGTCTAGTGCGGGGGATGTGATATCTCCACGCTCGGGGCGTCACAGTAAAAACATACACTGTCGAAGATTTCATGGAGCACTACCAAGAGATGGAACATATTCTCAAACGTGCATCGGAGTACTTGAAGGATGAGGTTGGTTTTGAGTTATGGAGCAGGGTACATTCTAAATCAAACAGATATGATGTTATGACTAGCAACATCGCCGAGTCTGTTAATTCTAGGATTCGATTTGAAAGAGAGTATCCTATCCCTGCTCTGTTTGAGTCTATCATACGAATCTTGGCTGACTGGTTCCTCACCCGGCGAATGGACATGATCAACTGCAATACAATCCTGGTGCCATCAAAAGAGAAAGTTCTGTGGAGTAATTTGGAAAAATCTAAAGGATGCATTGCACAACAGTTCAATGCTCATGAATTTTCTGTTCGCGGACTTGGAGCAGAGGTTATGGTTGAGTTGAACAATATGACGTGCTCATGTGGTGTCTTCCAGATGGATAAGATCCCCTGCCTCCATGCATTATCGGCGTTAAGGGAGCAAAACCGAGAAGGGTTTGAACAAAGAATATATTCTTTATGCTCCCAATTTTACACTGTTGAGTATTACATACATGCATATTCGGAGACAATATTTCCTACACCTCCCGAGTCACAGTGGGATTTGCCTGAAGATATAGGTATAAAACTAGTAAAGCCACCACCACTGAAGGTGCGTGTTGGAAGAAAAAGGATGACGCGATTCCGGGCACCTTCTAAGAGAAGAAAAAGATACAATTCCTGTTCAAAGTGTGGAGAAAAGGGTCACAAAAGGACTACATGTGACAGTGGTGTCGAAGAATCGAATAGTTAATAAAAAATTCCTCATATTTCATTGGAATCTAGTTTATATGTTTTTGCTAATTTGTCATGTAAATAAATAAATTGTATAATCGCGCACTCGATTCTTCAGCTAAATCGAATTGTTTATTTTTTTAGTGAATCGCGAACTCGATTAAGTGAATCGCTCACGCGATTCTTTAGCTAAATCATTTATTTATTTTTTTTAATGAATCGCGCACTCGATTTAATTAATCGCGCGCTAGATTCTTCAGCTAAATAGAATTATTTATTTATTTTATTGAATCGCGCACTCGATTTAATTAATCGCGCACTAGATTCTTCAGCTAAATAGAATTATTTATTTTTTTATTGAATCACACACTCGATTTAATTAATCGCGCGCTCGATTTTTCAACTAAATAGAATTATTTATTTTTAATATTGAATCGCGCACTCGAATTAATTAATCGCACACTAGATACTTCAGCTAAATAGAATTATTTATTTTTTTTATTGAATCGCACGCTCGAATTAATTAATCGTGCACTAGATACTTCAGCTAATCGAATTGTTTATTTTTTTTAATGAATCGCGCACTAGATTCTTCAACTAAATAGAATTTATTGAATCGCGCACTCGATTTTTCCCTTTGATTTTGCTTCAATTGTGGATAAAATTAATTGTCTGTCTTCCTCCTTAATCACTAATCTGCCGTATTTGATTGAAATGTTTATAAAAATCGTCATTTCCGTAAGACTTATTGCCAAACAGTAACAATCAATAGATTTCTTTATTTGGCCTTGCACTAGATCGTTAGTCATTGTAGAAGAACTATGCAATGTGCAATACATGAGATAGTTTTGAGATGCTTCGTGCGGCCTTTGTATAACAATGCAAAGAAACCCTGGAAAACGCAATTGAAATTTATTATTAAAAATAATTATAAATGAAATCATCAATCGCTTTTTCCAGGGAATCCTTGCATTGTTATACAAATGTTGCACGAAGCATCTCATAATTATCTCATGTACTACCCATAGTATAGTTCATCTACAACGAGTTACGAGTACATGGACCAAATAAAGAAACATCTATTGATTCCTACTATTTGGCGGAAATCATACAACAAACATGATAATTTTCAAGAGCAATTCAAACTAATAGGGCAGACTCTTACAGATCTGCGAAGGATTGTTCTTTAGACTGGCGACGGTGGCGGAAAAATTCAACATAAGAGCATGGAAGAGAAAAAAGTGAATTAGGGTTAGGCAATGTTAAACATATTTATAATATATTTATATTTATATAGAGTGAGAAAATTTATGGGTTTGCAAAAGAGCCCCTGAAAGATGATAATATTACAAAATATTATAGTCGTTATATTATAGTAGTTATAGATTATATCCGTATTATAGCCGTTGGTGGGGATCACTATATAAGTCTTCTGATGATCATTAAAGACTTCAAAGGTCATGACAAGTTCAAATAGCTCAACTTATACACGAAAAAAGTCTTTTAGATATAGAAAGGAGAAATGCAGTGAATGCGATCAGTGGGCTACAATCAAGGTGGTTGATAGAGATAATTGTAACAGGGGAAGATTATTTTATTGTTGTAATTTGCATGGCTTTTCTCAATGGTGTAATCCAATAGAAGAGCAGCACTCACAAAACAATGAAGGTGAAGTCTCAAGCAGGAGGACACCACTCATTAGAGTAGGAGGAGAGCAAACTATTTTGTACAAGTTGATAATAGTCAATATGTGTCTTTTAACAGTAATTTTGTTGATTTGTATTTGGAAATCCATAATGTAACTTGTCTTAATGATTTGTATTTGTGTTATAAACCCACACAAAGCTTAACAACACCTTTGTTACCATGTACAAAACATTGTGTTTGATAATATCTCAACACTTGGGCATAACCAGATTATACACTGATGCCCTTACAAATTTGATTCAAGTTCCCTAAGGGTATTGGCCACGACACACGTCTTGGAACTTGAATTTGGGCACAAAACCTACTAAATCGCGCACTCGATTTAAGGAATCGCACAAGCGATTCTTCAGTTAAATCGAATTATTTATTTTTTTAAAATAATTTTCTTAATCCCCTTTCTTGTTTGTTGGGTATAATATGGTTCCACATTGTGATTTTTCGCCATGGGGTATAATCTATTGCAACCTTAAGTCATAAACCCACACAAAGCTAGCTTAACAACATCTTTGTTACCATGTACAAAATATTGTGTTTGATAGAATCCCAACACTTGGGCATAACCATATTATACATTGATGCCCTTACAAATATGATTCAAGTTCCCTAAGGGTATTGGCCACAACACACGTCTAGGAACTTGAATTTGGGCACAAAACCTACTAAATCGCGCACTCGATTTAAGGAATCGCTCAAGCGATTCTTCAGCTAAATCGAATTATTTATTTTTTAAAATAATTTTCTTAATCCCCTTGCTTGTTTGTTGGGTATAATATGGTTCCACATTGTGATTTTTCGCCGTGGGGTATAATCTATTGCAACCTTAAGTCATAAACCCACACAAAGCTTAACAATATCTTTGTTACCATGTACAAAAATTGTGTTTGATAGAATCCCAACACTTGGGCATAACCAGATTATACACTGATGCCCTTACAAATTTGATTCAAGTTCCCTAAGGGTATTGGCCACGACACATGTCTTGGAACTTGAATTTGGGCACAAAACCTACTAAATCGCGCACTCGATTTAAGGAATCGCTCAAGTGATTCTTCAGCTAAATTGAATTATTTATTTTAAATCAAAAAATAATAATTAAAAAAATATTCTTAGAATATACATGTCCGAGAAAGGCTGCAAACGTTATGTATATTATATTATATTATGATTACCTTTTGTCTGACAGTTATGTATATTTATAATATATATCACCAAATAGTCAAACCAATCACCATCATTAATTAATTTGTTTTATCAGCAAACAAAAAGGCGAGAAAGAAAGAAAAAAGGACTGTTCTTCTTCTTTTTCTTCTTCTTCTTCTTCTTCTTCCTCTTCCTCACAAAGCAAAGAACTAGGGTTTTCCGGCATTTCTCTCCTGTTATTCAACGTAATTATCACATTTTCCGTCAACTAAACAATATGTCATCAGCAGGAGCAAACCAAAGGCCCGTAAGGGAAGGAGAATGAACTACTGATCCCATGCAAAAATCGCAAGAGACTGAGGATAACGTAATTGTAGCACCCACACGTAGGGCCACATCCCCCGCACCAAGATCCAAACTCGGTTATGAAATAGAGAGTCCATACCCAAATCTGAATCTTAGCGAACGGGAGACTATCTCACTCACTAAGCCAGGCGGAGCTAAACAGACTCAGAGTGCGCGGAAGCTTAAATAAACAAACAAGCAATGCATCAATAAATACTTATAGGTACCATCACATAATATATACATATTGTATTTACGTATAGGTACCAACAGTCAAACCTGTGCAGAATATTCAATGGCCATCCCGGCCTCAACAAAACATAATAGCTAAATCCACAAAATAAGAGTCATACATAACAGAAGATGCTAAAGTGTGAGAAAAATGCATCTAAAACGACCTAGACCGACAAGTGCACAAGAGGAAGACACACTTCTCCACCTAGCTCGGTCAAGAAAGCACCTGAAACTGAAAAGGAGAGAGGGGTCAGTCAACTGACTGAGTGAGGGGGCTAACGCACACCCACACACTATATAAAACAACGCACTTATCAAAAGGTGGACTTATGAACCGGAATAGGTTTTACAGGCTAAACTTTTAAAACATAACCATATACTTAAAATACTGTAGAAAGACTATCCCGATTCATACTTCCCATAGCAGAACAAACAGACATGCTCGGCGAGAACGAGCTTCCAACCTTACTTCCCTTACAGAACAAAACATAAATCAGGAATAAATCCATCCTCACCTCCGATGGTGGAAGAGCCACGCGCGTAGCTCAAACCATCTAACTAAACCTATAACAAACTCACGCGGGGTAGCTAACCCACAACGTGCCCTCCCCAGATTTCACTCCGGAAGCATCAAAATATCATACCTTCCCTATCTCCCGGGGTCGCGTATGATACTTCGGGTGGAGACTATGCACAGGCTTTACCTCGATGGCCCGACACCGTACCGAGGGCTCCTTACCCATGTCTCCTTGGATCCACAAACACATAACAGAAACAACCACGCCAATCTTTCATGGCACATCTCGTTACAGAACTTAAACAGACCGAATTCTACAAACTAGCTTACATATGCCTTCATAATATCATTTTCCAAAACAAGATTGGTTCACAAGATCATAAACATAATATATACAACACTTATTTACATATATATATATATATATATATATAGTATACTCGCATGCGCGGCGTGAAAACATCACATAAGGCTTTAGGTCAATATCTATACAAATCCTAAACCTCACCTTGTGCTTGGTAAAAATAGTGTAGACAGAAG
Source organism: Lantana camara (assembly GCA_037501455.1). Lineage (NCBI taxonomy): Eukaryota > Viridiplantae > Streptophyta > Magnoliopsida > Lamiales > Verbenaceae > Lantana > Lantana camara. Next base: position 16,693,722 of record CM074855.1, on the reverse strand, counting down.
GACTTAGGTCTCGGGCTCGTCAACGGGAACCTCCTCTGAAAAGGAAACACAAAAGCCCAAGACTTAGACTCTAAATGTACCGAAAACGACGCACGACAAATGAAAAGGATGCATGAGATGCCGTGAATGTCATACAATTGCACCGAGAATTTCACATAAGGCAAAACAAGTTAAACGATGCAAAAGTAACAAATCGAAGTTCAAGGAAGATATACAAGAGCGATTAGGAAGCAAAGAAGTCAAACCTGAAAAGTCGGAGAAATCGAAAACGGTCAGCGGGCTTGGAAACGGCCGTTTCGAGTCCTAGAACAAAATCGAAACGGGCGTTTCCTAAGCTACTGACTCAAACCAGCAGCCTCGAAACGGCCATTTCGGGTTGCAGTACAAACTCGAAACGGGCGTTTCGGAAGCTACTGACCTCCAGAGCGGGAACCGGAACGACCGTTTCCATTTTAGTTCAAAACTCGGAACGACCCTTCCGAGTCCCATTCCTGTCTCCCCGTCTAACCGAAATAGGCATTTCCAATTTTCAAAAGGGGGCGAAACGCCCGTTTTGCCCTGGCCTGGAGCGCATTGATGGTCTCGGTAGAACAGGGGGACAAAGCAAAAAGGCATCAACAAGATCAAAACTCAACAAAATTGCATGAAACTCTAACCCAAGCATGAATGTAATGCAAGAACAATATAATCACACAAAAATTCCCAGAAAAACGAAAATTGAAAGCATATAGATCAAGTTCATATTTAGAGAAAATCATGCTCAAAGTTGGGTAAATGCAATCAATCCATTCAACCACCAAGCTCATGTAATAAATGCAATAAATGCAATAAAGGCAACATAAAGAACTCATAAATCAAGTCAAGTTACAAAAGAAACCAACCAAAGATCACAAAATCACTAAAATGGCTCAACCCTTACTATTCATGTTCTTGGCCAAAATCAAATGAAACCAAAATCTCAAAATGAAATGTTCGGATGGATAGAGAGAGGATGTTATGGGGATTTTTACTTGGACTCGTGAAAAGACGGAGAAATAAAGAAGTTGTGGTTGATTGAAGCTTTGATCAAAGAAGGGTTTGGCTTGGCTCTTTTCTTCCTTGTCTTGGAGATGAAATCACGTAATGAGGAAGAGAGGGTTTGGTTTATCCTTTAAGACTAAACCGGGCTCGGTTCAAAGCTTTTCGGTTCGGTTTGGTTTGGTTTGAACGGTTAAGGGTCCAACAAGCCAAAACAAATAATTCACTTAATCCACATAATTCAAAGAGTTCAATTAATTCAAATAGATTCAAATAAGTTCAAATAATTAAATTAAAAGCGCACATAATAGATAAATCACACATTTACCTGTACCACTGTATACCGGGGTGTCACAACCTCCCCCCCTTCAAAGAACCTGTCCCCAGGTTCACCACTTAACCTGAGAACAAAGCCGGGTACAACTCTCTCATCTTCCCTTCGGTCTCCCAAGTAGACTCTTCGGATTTCTGATCTCTCTATAATACTAGGACCAAAGGAATCTGCTTATTCCTCAACACCTGAATCTTCCGGTCTTGAATCTCAACTGGGTGCTTTACAATTGTCAAATCCGGCTGAAGTTGCACTTCCTCAACAGGGAGTACGGTTGTCTCATCGGGATAAAACTTTCGGAGCTGTGAAACATGAAAAACATTATGTATCCCGGTCATATCTGGCGGTAGGTCCGACCTATACGCCACTTCACCAATTTTCTCAAGGATTTCAAATGGTCCAAGGTATCTAGGATTAAGCTTCCCACCTCGACCAATTCGAGTAAAGCCCTTCCGAGGAGATGCTTTCAAGAAAACCCGATCTCCTACCTCAAATTCAAGGGGCCTTCTCCTCTTATCTGCTTAGCTCTTCTGACGGTCCTGAGCTGCCCTCATTCTCTGTTGAATCAGCTTCACTTTTGCAGTAGTGTTGTCTAATCTCTCCCGAGGCATAGCTCTTTCAAGCTTATTCTCTTCCGTCCATCGCCAATCTTCCATATCCCAAAAGAGAGGCGATCTACACTTTCGGCCATACAATGCTTCATAAGGAGCCATCCCAATTGAAGCCTGAAAGCTATTATTGTAGGCAAACTCGACTAGAGCCAAATGTTTATCCCATTTCTCTTTGAAGTCCAAAGCACACGCCCTTAGAAGATCTTCCAAATACTTGATCAATCTTTCAGATTGCCCGTCCGTCTGAGGATGAAAAGCAGTGCTAAAATTAAGCTTCGTACCCAACCGTTTCTATAGATCTTGCCAAAACTTAGCTGTAAACCTTGGATCACGATCGGAAACAATGCTAGTCGGAGCTCCATGTAATCTCACAATCTCATCACAATACAGTTCGGCTAACTTAGGAGTCTTATAGGACATCTTAACCTTGAGAAAATGAGCAGACTTCGTCAGACGGTCGACTATTACCCAAATCCCATCATAACCCCCTCTAGATTTCGGCAAACCGGAAACAAAATCCATCGTCACTTGCTCCCATTTCCATTCGGGTATTGGAAGTGGTTGGAGAGTACCTCCCGGTCTTTGGTGTTCAGCCTTCACCACTTGACAGGTGAGACATCGCCTTACAAAGTTGGCAATATCCCTCTTCATGCCATTCCACCAAAAATGCTCTTTCAAATCCCGGTACATCTTAGTACCATCGAGATGAATGGAATAACCCGAACGATGCCCTTCTTCAAGCACTAGCCTCTTGAGTTCTTCCGGAATACAAACTCTTGTCTTAAACCTGAAAACTCCGGAATCGTCAAACCCAAACTTTGTCTCTGGATTAACTCTCGAACGAAGTATTAACTTCTGAATCTCTGGATCTATAGCTTGAGCATCAATTATCCTCTGTTTCAAGTCAGGTTGAACTGTGATGTTAGCTAATCGGGCCACTGAAACCAGAATCGTTGAACCCTGATCCGAAATCTCTGCACTCATACCCGAAACACTTGCTTTTCTGCTCAAAGCATCTGCCACTACATTGGCCTTACCCGGATGATACTGAATAGTACAGTCATAGTCTTCTAAGAATTCCATCCACCTTCTCTGTTGATTATTGAGTTCCTTCTGAGTGAAAAGATATTTAAGGCTCTTATGATCCGTGAAAATCTCAAAAGTCGTCCCATAAAGATAATGGCGCCACTTCATCAAAGCAAACACGACCGCTGCAAGCTCAAGATCGTGAGTGGGGTAATTCTTCTCATGCTCTTTCAACTTCCTAGATGCATAGGCCACAACCCGACCACCTTGCATCAACACACAACCGAGGCATTCTTTAGAAGCATCTGTGAAAACTGAGTAACCCCCGGATCCCTCTGGTAAAATAAGAATTGGTGCCGAACTTAATCTTTCCTTCAGAATTTGAAAACTCCTCTCACATTCATCATCCCACTCATACTTCACTTCCTTCTTCGTTAATCGATTCAATGGACCAACAATCTTAGAAAAGTCCTTCACAAACCTCCTATAGTAACCCGCTAACCCAAGGAAACTTCTCACCTCGGAGACATTCCTCGGTCTCTCCCACTGAGCCACGGTCTCAATCTTAGAAGGATCAACCTCAATTCCTTTGCCCAAAATTATATGGCCTAGGAATGTGACCCTATCAATCCAAAACTTGCACTTGCTGAATTTAGCATAAAGCTTGTGCTCTCTCGAAGTTTCTAAAACAATCCGGAGATGAATTGCATGCTCTTCTACAGACCTCGAATAAACCAAGATGTCATCGATGAAAATCACTACAAATTTGTCGAGAAACGATCTGAATACTAGATACATCATATCCATGAACACCGCCGGAGCATTAGTCAATCCAAAAGGCATCACCACAAACTCGAAGTGTCCCTACCGGGTATTGAATGCCATCTTAGAAATATCTTCTTCCCGGATACGGAGTTGATAATAGCCTTGTCTCAAATCCAGCTTAGAATACACTTGGGAGCCTTGTAAAATATTAAACAATTCTTCAATACGAGGTAACGGATACTTGTTCTTAATTGTCATCCGGTTCAATTCACGATAATCTATACACATCCTCAAAGATCCGTCTTTCTTCTTCACAAATAACACGGGTGCACCCCAAGGGGAAATACTTGGACGGATATACCCACAACCCAACAACTCCTCAAGCTGAGTCTTCAACTCCTTCAATTCTGCAGGAGGCATACGGTAAGGGGTCTTAGAAAAAGGCTCAGCTCCGGGGTAGAGATCAATCACAAATTCAATGTCCCTATTGGGTGTCATGATACCCAAATTCTCAAGAAACACATCAGGGAACTCTCTTACAATCTCCTTCTCCTCAAACTTGGCCTGATCCTTCGGTTTATTGAGAAGGTAAGCTACGAATCCTGTTGCACCATCCCGGAGGAGCTTACTTGCTTCCATGAAAGACACAAACGGAGTAGATATCAAACTCTTACCCATAGAACCCACTGTATCCAAAAAAACCCTTTTGTCACGGCAATCTAACTTAGCTCCATATCTGAAGAGAAAATCCATACCGAAGATCACCCCATATTTCTTCATCGACATAACTATCAAATCTGTGAGGAAGATTCTGCCTTCAAAGTTCACGGGACACTCTCGGAACACCCTGTCTGCTTCCAAAGAACCTCCCAAGGGGAACTCACCACATACACATGCGCAGATAATTCAGCATGCAAAGGCAAAGAAGCAACAAGATCTCGAGAAATAAATGAATGCGTAGCCCCGGGATCAAACAATGCTTGAAATGATATACCATGAATGTTTATCGTACCTTCAATCACGGCATTAGGGTCCACATTAGCTGCTTCCTCCTCCCCTTCAATGGCATACACCCGGGTCGGAACCACCTGTCTCCTATTCGGGCAAGTGTCAATTTTGTGTTCTGAAGATCCGCATACATAACACTTCCCTAGAAGCTTCCAGCATGTCTCAACGGGATGTCTTCCCTGACAATGAGCACAAAGGGGTGGAGCCTGAGCCGAAGCCTGCAAAGCTGGAACTGCAGGAGGTGCCACGGGACCAGTAAGTCTGGGCTTTTTATTCCCGAAACCCTGGGGACGAAAAGCCGGTAGTGCAGGAGCTCTAGGAGCATATGAAACGGGTCTCCTACCCGATCCAGAACCGGATCCCGAACCCTGAGAAGAAAAGAAAGATGGAGGCTTCAATCTTGTATTTTGGGCCTCGACTTGCAATGCCCTTCTGGTAACCTTGGCCCAAGTACTCACGTTGACGGCTTTGAGAGCCTCTTGAATTTCCCGGCGAAGTCCATGAAGAAATTTTCAGGCTTTATGATCATCATGATCCGTAATATGAGTAGCATAAATCGCGAGCCTATCAAACTCCAAGATATAGTCCTCCACTGTCCGTGTCCCTTGCTTCAAATCAGTAAACTGTTGCAGACGACGTTCCTGTGCACTATGGGAAATGTACTTCTCATGAAATTCTTGCACAAACGTTTCCCAATTGAATTCCATTCCCATCCTTTCCAATTTGGACCTAACACTCTTGAGCCAAATTGCTGCTTGTCCTTGAATAAAGCGACTCGTACAAACTGCCTTGTCCTGTGAGTTTCCCGGACAAATCTCCCATATGCCTCTAATCTAGGATAGCCACTCCTCTGCTTTGATATCATCTCCTCCATACCACTTTGGAGGATTATTGTTTCTGAACTCTTTGTAAACATTAGACAACTCTTGCCCCTCAACCGGAGGTTGATTTCTCTGATTCTGTTGCAATTGGTTAAAGAGAGCTTGCACAATATTCTCCGCATTCATGGGAGGTGGCGGAGGTGGGGCTGGTTGATTAAGATCAGGAGTCCGTTCACGGTTTTGCCTTCTTGGAGGCATTCTGAGATTCACAAATTCAAATAATATGGATGCGTGTAGGTCAGTAAATGATCATGTACACAAGCAATAAAGTAAACAAGTATTCAAATATTCAAGTCACATAATCACATAATCACACAATCACATTGTCCTAAGCCGTACGACCTAGACAGACCCACACGACACTAGAGCCCCGTTTTGCAACCGCGCTCTTATACCACACAAGGATGTAACACCCACACGTAGGGCCACATCCCCCGCACCAAGATCCAAACTCGGTTATGAAATAGAGAGTCCAAACCCATATCCGAATCTTAGCGAATGGGAGACTAACTCATTCACTAAGCCAGGCGGAGCTAAACAGACTCAGAGTGGTGGAAGCTTAAATAAACAAATAAGCGATGCATCAATAAATACTTATAGGTACCATCACATAATATATACATATTGTATTTACGTATAGGTACCAACAGTCAAACCTGTGCAGAATATTCAATGGCCATCCCGGCCTCAACAAAACATAATAGCTAAATCCATAAAATAAGAGTCATACATAACAGAAGATGCTAAAGTGTGAGAAAAATGCATCTAAAACATAACCATATACTTAAAATACTATAGAAAGACTATCCCAATTCATACTTCCCATAGCAGAACAAACAGACATGCTTGGCGAGAACGAGCTTCCAACCTTACTTCACTTACAGAACAAAACATAAATCAGAAATAAATCCATCCTCACCTCCGATGATGGAAGAGCCACGCGCGTAGCTCAAACCATCTAACTAAACCTATAACAAACTCACACGGGGTAGCTAACCCACAACGTGCCCTCCCCGGATTTCACTCCGAAAGCATCAAAATATCATACCTTCCCTATCTCCCGGGGTCGCGTATGATACTTCGGGTGGAGACTATGCATAGGCTTTACCTCGACGGCCCGACACCGTACCGAGGGCTCCTTACCCATGTCTCCTTGGATCCACAAACACATAACAGAAACAACCACGCCAATCTTTCATGGCACATCTCGTTACAGAACTTAAACAAACCGAATTCTACAAACTAGCTTACATATGCCTTCATAATATCATTTTCCAAAACAAGATTGGTTCACAAGATCATAAACATAATATATACAACACTTATTTACATATATATATATATAAAGTATACTCGCATGCGCGGCATGAAAACATCACATAAGGCTTTAAGTCAATATCTATACAAATCCTAAACCTCACATAGTGCTTGGCAAAAGTAGTGTAAACAGAAGGACTTAGGTCTCGGGCTCGTCAACGGGAACCTCCTCTGAAAAGGAAACACAAAAGCCCAAGAGTTAGACTCTAAATGTACCGAAAACGACGCACGGCAAAAGAAAAGGATGCATGAGATGCCGTGAATGTCATACAATTGCACCGAGAATTTCACATAAGGCAAAACAAGTTAAACGATGCAAAAGTAACAAATCGAAGCAAAGAAGTCAAACCCGAAAAGTCGGAGAAATCGAAAACGGTCAGCGGGCTTGGAAACGGCCGTTTCGAGTCCTAGAACAAAATCTAAACGGGCGATTCCTAAGCTACTGACTCAAACCGGCAACCTCGAAACGGCCATTTCGGGTTGCAGTACAAACTCGAAACGGGCATTTCGGAAGCTACTGACCTCCAGAGCGGGAACCGGAACGGCTGTTTCCATTTTAGTTCAAAACTCGGACGACCCTTTCGAGTCCCATTCCTGTCTCCCCGCCTAACTGAAACGGGCGTTTCCAATTTTCAAAAGGGGGCGAAACGCCCGTTTTGCCCTGGCCTGGAGCGCAGTGATGGTCTCGGTAGAACAGGGGGACAAAGCAAAAAGGCATCAACAAGATCAAAACTCAACAAAATTGCATGAAACTCTAACCCAAGCATGAATGTAATGCAAGAACAATATAATCACACAAAAATTCCCAGAAAAACGAAAATTGAAAGCATATAGATCAAGTTCATATTTAGAGAAAATCATGCTCAAAGTTGGGTAAATGCAATCAATCCATTCAACCAACAAGCACATGCAATAAATGCAACAAAGGCAACATAAAGAACTCATAAATCAAGTCAAGTTACAAAAGAAACCAACCAAAGATCACAAAATCACTAAAATGGCTCAACCCTTACTATTCATGTTCTTGGCCAAAATCAAATGAAACCAAAATCTCAAAATGAAATGTTCGGATGGATAGAGAGAGGATGTTGTGGGGATTCCAGAACTTACTTGGACTCGTGAAAAGACGGAGAAATAAAGAAGTTGTGGTTGATTGAAGCTTTGATCAAAGAAGGGTTTGGCTTGGCTCTTTTCTTCCTTGTCTTGGAGATGAAATCAGTAATGAGGAAGAGAGGGTTTGGTTCATCCTTTAAGACTAAACCGTGTTCGGTTCAAAGCTTTTCGGTTCGGTTTGGTTTGGTTTGAACGGTTAAGGGTCCAACGAGCAAAAACAAATAATTCACTTAATCCACATAATTCAAAGAGTTCAATTAATTCAAATAGATTCAAATAAGTTCAAATAATTAAATTAAAAGCGCATATAATAGATAAATCACAAATTTACCTGTACCAGTGTATGTCGGGGTGTCACAGTAATAGTTCTTTATTTTTTATTTTCTGTTTTTGTTCTGGTCTTGAAACTACATTCTCGTGTTTATATACTATATTTTTTGTTGTTTATTTGGAAAGAATCTCTTAGTCACTTAATCGATTGATTGAGTCACGTACGCGATCAAAATGGCGCCTTTTATATATTTCAAATATTTTCTATTTTCAAAGGATATTTGATACATTTCAGGAGTTTAGAGATGATGATCAAACCGGAGATGATGAATCTGAAGAAGCGTCCTTCTATATACGAGAAAATAGGAGTAAGCGTATGCATTCGGAGAATATGGGTATGACGGGGTTAGTTGAGGATGCGGAGAAGGATGACGACGAGTTGGAGGTGGAATATGAAGAAGAGCTCACCCGCAGCATTGATTTTGCAAAATTCAACATCCGTCCTTTCTGGGAACGGTATTTCTTCTCTACAACTGTGAGGATAACAGTCCGGTCATCATGGGAGCGTCTTTCCCCAGTTAAAATATTCCTCGGAGATAACGGAATAACTTTCGAAGGAATATTTAGAAAATATACCGAAGAGCTGCCTTTCGGCCGGAATCATTTTTCAGGCACCCTCTTTCATTATGTTATGATGTACTCCCTCCCAACCAAGAAAAAGCATGAATTGTGGTTCTTGATAGGACAAAAGCCAGTTAGATTTGGCTTAAGGGAGTTTGACCTTGTTACCGGGCTTTATTGTGGTGCTGGTACGATGCCCGATAGAGCTGATGAAGTGAGGGTTATAAATAATGCCCAGGATTTTCTTAAGAGGATCCTCGGTAATAAATGGAAATCCAAAGTGAAGGATACGGATTTGGAGAAGTTATTAGTGAATAAGAAGATAGCTGTGGAAGATCGGCTGAAGATAGCTCATGTGCTTTTTGTACAAAATATTTTGCTTGGTATTGAAAAGGGAAGAGTTGTAAATAAGGACTATATTTGTTTTGCAAGTGATTTGGATTTTTTGTACTCATATCCATGGGGACTATTGTCATTCAATGTGACAATGGAATCAATAAAAAAAAGGAAAAAGGATATTGCTCAATGGCTGCCACCTACAGAAGAGGACTCTAAAGCGAAGACCTATCATGTTTCAGGTTTGCCCTGGGCCTTGCAGGTGAGCATGATCCTCATATTTTATTGCAATTTATTTGTTTTAATGAATCGCGCACTCGACTTAATGAATCGCTCACGTGATTCTTCATCTAAATCGAATTATTTATTTTTTTAATTAATCGCGCATGCGATTTAATGAATCGTGCACTCGATTCTTCGGATAAATCGAATTATTTATATTTTTTAATGAATCGCGCGCTCGATTTATTAATCGCTTACTCGATTTAAATTGTATATTACAACTCTTTTTACGGTTTGTGACTTATAGGCATGGGCTTACAAAATGTGCTTAACGATAGCAAGTTATGGGGGCGGCATAGTACCTGAAGATTCCCACATGTCCAAACTGCCACTCCCCAGGATGTTCAGATGGCTGCACAAGAGAGGGATCCCAATTGATATTGAAGAACTGCAGCAAAAGATAAATAACCATGGACCTGAGGTTTGAAAAAATTTTATATTATTTGCTTTGGAATGGATCATTTAGTAAAGACGTTTTTTGTTATTTTTTTAAAAGGAATGTATCATTACATATTTTTAACATCTATTATTTTTTGATGTAACAGAATCAGGTGCGTCCATTTTTGTTTCCCTCCAATAGAGAAAAGAAAATGAGTTATATCAGAGACCTTTACGAACCAACAATTCCAAAGGTTGAGGATGAACCCATTGATTATCTACATCGATGTTCGCAAGGGTGCACCTTTTTGATCATCGGTGATGAGTTGCCTCCACGAACAAATGCCCCTCCAGTCCAAGAAGATGATGATCTCATGGGTTCTAACATTGATTGGTTGCCCTTACCGTCACCTCCAACCACAACACCACCCGTCGCAGAGACAACCACACCCGCACCAGCCACAACAGCACCCGCAACTGCCACAACACCTGTCACAGCACCCGCACCAGCTGCTGCATTTCAATTATCTTCTTAAATTCAACAGTTTATCCAGAAAACGGAAGCTAATTATAAATCGTTGAAGGTAACTGTTGAGAAAATATTGCTGCATTTGGAGAAGGAAAAACAAGACCACGCAGGCGGTAGTGTATTGGTGCAGGAGGTTGAAGGGACTAAATATCAAAGACCGAAGAGAAATAAAAGAAGGCCCACATACCTTCTGTCGCCATATACTCAGCAATTTAAAAGGATTTGCACAGCTAAAGCCAGAGCTAGAGCCAAGGCTAAAGAAGCAGCACCCTCTTTAACAGCTCAGTCCCAACCGCATTGTCCGAAAACCGAAAAAACTTCCACTAGCATCTCTCTCTCTCTCAACAGATGGTCATCCAAAAAAGAGGAGAAATCTAGTTTCAGCTTATACAACTGGGTGTTCAGTGCTAAGACGGGAGACCGAGTTTCTGGATAAAGTCAGGATTTCGACAAGAAATTCTTCGAAGTCCTCCTCACAGATGGGGCATGGTTACAATCCGAGGTAAACTAGTTAGTTAGTTAATGTTAGTCAATACATGTATGATCCTTGTTTTATTCTCGCTCTTTGAGTTTCACAGTTTTTAATTTGGTTCACTTCATTGCAACATTTGCAAGAGTGTTTGACCAATATAAGGCTTAAGCAAAAGACACACCCAGATCAATATGCTCAAGATTGTGTGGTCCTTGATGAGACTTTCTTCCAATATCTTAAAATCAATTATTACATTGCAAGGGGACTCATTAGCAAGGATGATTCAGTGGCGATTGGTGAAGATGGAAATATCAAAGTTACCAATAGGCCAGATATTGCTGCCAAAGGTGCGAGGGGTGGCAAAGTCGGCGGTAGGCTTGGTGCCAAGAGTGGCAGGGTTGTGAAGACTGTGATGACAAGTGTGCCTGAACCCATCAACCTCGAGACTGTCCCGCATTCATGGGATGTGATGAAAAGTATCTGGAATGATTCCATCAAGTGGCAGGAAAATGTTCTGGGGTATACAATTGGTTTTCTTCCATTTTTGCATGGTCGGGCATGGGAAGCAGCAAATAAATTTTATGGCGTAGTCAACGTAGGAAATTCTCATTGGGTGGCCGTTGAGATTTTGCCTAAAGAAAAAGTCATCAAAGTTTACAACAGCGGTGGTGGAACACTTGACTTAAGGAATTACCAAATTGTTTTGAACCATCTGTGTGTTTACTTTCCCAAACTATTGGCCCACACAGGAAAATTCAGTCATTTAGGTAACAACCTCAACCACATGTGGAAGTTGGAACTTACTCCGTGTCCAAAAAATAAACGAAGGTACATACAACATTTACTAACTTAAAATTTTTTTATTATATTTTGATTTAATTTCTATTTTTTTTTCTTTTTTTTTGCAGTGGCGATTGTGGACTATATTCGTTATATTACGTTGAGCTTCTCATCCGTGTGGAACCGCTGGGAATTCTGGATGACGATAAAACCTCTTTTTTCAGGTTACGTTTAGCATCTGAAATATTTTATGGAATTGATAAATTAAATTTAATTTCTACATAATATGTTCATAAAATCTATGGTTTGTACTTGCAATTTATTTTGAATATAAACTAGTATTATTTATTGTATTTTCATCCTTAGCAGTGTTTTTTTTATGTTTGGTATTGATAAATTTAAATACTAGTGAATCGCGCACTCAATTCTTCAGCTAAATGGGATTTTTTTTTAATGAATCGCGCGCTCGATTTAATTAATTGCACACGCGATTCTTCATCTAAATCGAATTATTTATTTTTTTAATTAATCGCTCACGCGATTTAATGGATCGCGCACTCGATTTATTATTATTTATTGTATTTTCAAATTTCTATTATTTCACCCTTAGCAATTTTAGATTTCCTTATATCGAATAATTATTTAATCAATATTATTTATTGCATGTCTTTATTCATTGTAGCCCTAATTTTTACTTATAAATTCTTCAATTCAACAACAAGTATTCCAGTAACCCTAGCCGCTTTCTATCCTTCTTTCTTTCTTCTTCTTCTTCAAGAGAGACAGTCGAACGCGAAAACATACCAGGTTCGGAGTGGAGCTTGGAAATGGATATCCAGGATTGGGATTCAGTAAGCTCAATAAGTCACCTTATTGTTGTTAATAAGATCATTCACGAAGCCCAATCCTGGATATTTCATCTTCAAGCTCCACTCATGTTCTGGCTCAACCCTATTTCAATCAAATACGGCTGATTAAAGAGGTGCAGACGATATAGTTTGTATTTTGATCCTTAGCAATATTTAAATATTGTATTTTCAAATTTATGTTATTTCATCCTAGCAATTTTAGATTTCCTTATATCGAATAATTATTCCATCAATATTATTTATTGCATGTCTTTATTCACTGTAGCCCTAATTTTTCCTATAAATACTCCAATTCTAAATAGTCCAATTCCTAAATGAATCGCACACTCGATTCTGCAGCTAAATCAAATTATTTATTTTTTTACCGAATCGCGCACTCGATTTAATGAATCGCGCACTAGATTCTTCAGCTAAATAGAATTATTTATTTATTTATTCTTCAACAACCAACCATCATAGTATTGAATGCATTGCCAACCAATTTAATTGAATGCATGTAGCCATAATTTTTTCTATAAAGAGTCCAATTACCATCCTCACACCTTCAAGCAAAGCCCAGCCCTAGCCACACCTCTCCTTTTCCGTTGCCCGTTCAAAACAAGGGATCAAATATGTAAGATCTGCCCTGATAAGGGGCAAATCGGGGAGTATGACTGAGCACCAGGTGTCGCCTCCACGTGGCAGCTTGTGCCACGTCACCCCTCTGAATCCGACCGAAGCATGTTGTCTTTCAACCCAATACTTGGGGAAAGCAGCTCAATGATAAGCAATGGGAGTTCGGTTTAGAGTCCCCCTTTCGACCTAGAAAGGTACGACCCGGCGGCCAATCGACCCAGGAGCTAGCGGACAACTGCAATTAATGCGCGTACTACCTCTACAGGCCACATTAATTGCGGCCGCGCCAAGTACTATACCCGGGTCTCTGGCAGGAACAGGAAAACAGTGCTTTAGCCGTAAAAACATTGTTTCGGCCACCCGGTGCCCCCTTTCCACCAGACAAGATCCCCACTCTCCTGAGGGTGTACTTGCACGCATTGAGGCCTCCTTGGGCCTATATAAACCATTCTCCATCACCATTGGAGGTAAGCTTTCCTTTGTGCACTGAGCTCCTCATTTCCAGTATATTCTCCTTACTCAGTTTACTGACTTGAGCGTCGAAGTGCCAAAACGGGTCACACCCCCGTCTTCCCCTGTTTTGGCCTTTGAGCTCACGTTTTCCCCTTTTCTTTCAGCTCAGGAAAGCGTTAGAGTCTCCCCACTTTACAAATATCTTGGGTGATTGGGAGTCCTAATCTGCAGTCCAGCGCACAGCCCAGATTTGGACACCATCATCTTGGCGCCGTCTGTGGGAAACTCTGAACGAAAAGCCTAAACTTCTTTTAAGACAAGCATCCCTCCCAGTAATCATCACGGTTCAAACTCGTCACAGCCGACGTGTCTACGGTGAAAACGGGGAAGAGATCTTCCCTGACCTCAATACCTCTGGAGGCAATTTCCAGTCTCCCGCAGTGGAAGTAACTGTCATGGATGCCGGCCCCAGCAACCAAGGATGTCTAGTCCTGACGGAGGCAGATCTGACCGCCTACGTCGAACAATGCCGGGCAGCGACCAGGGAAAATAGAGAACCTAATATGTCGGCCCTGCCATGAAGAAGTCCTTTGACGCTGACCCCTCAACACATCGCTTACCCTACTGTCCAAGGCCCTTCGGCCCCATTAGCATACGCTGTCAAACAGCTTGCCAACCAACCTAGCTTTTAGGGATACCCGCCTCTGCCGTATGCACAAAACCCTTACGCCCAGCCGCAGGCCATTTATTTGGCCCCAGCCACCGGAGTCCCGCCCCAAGTCTATCTTGGGGCCCATGAGGAGGAGAGGGTGGATGATAACGACAATCTCCAGCCTCGCAAAGAGCTAAGGAGGAGAAGACGGGAAGTAGAGGAGGAGCGCCCTTCATAGGCCCTCAGAAATGTGATGGATGAGGATAGGGGCGCTCGCCACATTGCGGGGACGGCCAGCGAGATGCACAGGGATGCGTCTGTCCCCCGAAATGTTCCAATTTTTGACCGCTTGGGGGCTAGGGTCCATCCCGATACCTACTTGCATGCCAATCTTGGCCATTGGGTGGGTCCAGGCGACCTCCGGAATCAACTTCTTAGAAGACAACAGCAGCAACAGCAACAACAGCAACCACAACACTATCTCCCCGACAAGAGGAGGTGTCATCACACATTCCTCTCGGGCAAGAGATTTTGCACCCGCCTATCAGAATGACCATCCTCCCCCGCGTCAGGGAAGGATGTACCGAAGTGAAAGGGAGGCAAGGTCCCCCTTTTGCGACGAAATCATTGACGCCAAGGTGGTGGACAAGGTTCCCACCAATTTGCCAACTTATCAAGGAAACACTGATCCCGTGAAACACTGTTCTAAGTTTGAGGCTCAGGTCAGCCTCTATGGCCACACCAAACTCATCTGGGCCAAGATCTTTGAAACCACGCTCGAAGGTCCAGCCCAAGACTGGTTCGAACGTATCGCTCCCCATAGCATCAGGGACTACGCCCATCTGGCGTAAAAATTCAAGGCTCACTTCTCCTCCATGGCAGGAGTCAAGCTCCCGTCCACTTATTTGTATAACATCATTCAAGGAGAAGGCGAGACTTTGAGGAGCTTCTTTACCTACTTGAATGAAGCGTTTGTCAAGGTAGAGAACCCGGGGATCGATGTCTTAACGCAGACATTGCACAAGGCCATTCGACACGAAGAGTGCGCCGATGAAATCATCCTCCAATCACCGCAGAATATGGAGGAAGTCATGGTCATCGCTCGCCGTTTTATGCGATTACAAGAAGTCAAATCCACCACGAAAGCACTGGGTCGGAAGCATGACCGGCGAATGACCGAGCCAACCCTTGATCGATTCCAGCGATCCGACCCACCTCGGTCGGAACCGCCCAGACTTTCTAACAGAATGGAGCAAAGGCTTAAGCGGGAGATGCCCTCCGGCAGCGGATCCAAGAAAGCCTATACTCCGTTGGTTTGCCCTATAGAAGAAATTTATGAGGTCATGGATAGGGGGCTGCTCAAGAAACCCAAACAACTGAAGGAGACCAAAAATGCCAAGGAGTCGGGGAAACGCTGGGCTTACCACATGCATCCCGGTCATTGGACCTCTGAATGCATTGCCCTCCGGGAAGAGGTGGAAAGGCTAATCCAGGGAGGGCATCTGACGGAGTTCGTCAAGAAGTTGGACGAACAGGCCCGCCAGGCATTCGACCCAGGAGATTCCTTGCCACCGAGAAGGGTACGCAAGCCGCCGCTTGAGAAGTCCGGAAAAGAAAACCCGCACAACTTGCCCACCAACGAGATATTTATGATAGCTAGGGGGCCAGCAGGGGGAGATTCTAAAACTGCTCGCAAGCGGTCGAGGCGACAGGTGGGAAGAGAGCTCTACGGCTCGGCAGAGGTAATGCAAGTGGAAGTCGGACAGGAGTGGCGCGAGCAGGAGATCTCCTTTAGCGATAGGGACTTTGTACCTGTGATACCACGGGACGGTGGAATGCCGAGTTGTCCGATGGTAGTCACGCTTGACGTTGCTAACTGTGATGTACACAAGACCCTCGTTGATAGTGGAAGCTCCGCAAACATTATCTTTTATTCCACCTTGCAAAAGATGAACATTCATAACTCGCTCGAATACAAGCCAATTAGGACACCCTTGACAGGTTTCGGTGGGTCGGAGGTGTACTCCAAGGGGCGAGTCAAGCTCATTACCTCCATGGGAAAATTGCCCAAAAGAGCTACGCAGCTATTGGAATACCTGGTAGTGGAAGGACCTTCTGCTTATAATGCCATCATTGCGCGTCCCGCTCTCATAAGCTTCAGAGCTGTAATCTCCACCTGCCACCAAACAATCAAGTTGCCAACTCCACACGGGATAGGCGAACTCCGGTGCAACATACCAGAATCCTGGGAATGTTACTCCATCTCCATGCAAAAGGTAAAACTTCCCAACAAAATGTTAAGTCCATTTTTCGTGTTAGTTTTTATTGGGAAATCAACATTTCTGTGCATAATTTTGAGCTAAATTGTAGTTTTTGATCCCTTTAAGGAACAAATAACAATGGAGTAAGATGTACGGAAAACATGACAAAATGAAGAAAAATGGGCAAAAAGAGCAAAAATTCGAAGGTTGACCAAAATGAGGTCGCGACCGCAACCTCATCCTTCTACTTTATGGTCGCGGACGAGACCATGTATTTTCCGGATGAATTTTGCAAATTAAAGGGGCCAAATCTCGAAGGTTGGGAAAAATGAGGTCGCGACCGCGACCTACTCCATGCACATTTCCAGTCGCGGGCGCGACTGATATTTTTGGTAATTTTTTCTGCTGAATTTGTGGAGCAATCTCGAAACATGAGGAAAAAGGGGTCGCGACCGCGACCCATTTCAGTTCAAAAATGGTCGCGGCCGCGACCAGGCGGAAAAACACGATTTCATTAGTTGGTCGTGGGCGCGACCGTTTTATGCCTATTTTCGATCGCGATCGTGACCCTGTGCAGACGCGATTTTTCGGATTTTGGTAGTTTCTCAGCAGTTGTTGGTCAACAATTAGAATATAGAGAAAACTTCCCCATTCTGGAGGAGGTTCGGACATAAAAAGAAAAAAAGAAAAGAGAGCAGATCCATGGAGAAGAGGAGAGGAGAAGGAAGTTCTTAAAGAATCAAAGTCGACAGCTTCTACAAGTTCTTTTCTGCTTTAGTCATTTTACTTTCGGTGAAACGAATTCTTTTTTATTTCAGTTTATCGTTTGAATTCTCTAGACATAATTTAGGGTTAAATTTTATTTGCTTTCAAGGCCTCTTTTATTGCAATTTCCATGATGAATACTAAGTTCATTTGTTTTATTGATACGAAGTTGAGTTCAATTATGAGCACTTAATTCATCTAGGCATGGGAATGATTATGTGTATGCTATGTGTTTGAAACAATGTCCGAATGAGGGATTTAGTCCTTGGATTTATGAAAATGGGAGTAATTTAATATACGAGGAGTGGCCATCCGAAGTATATATCTTAAGGTTGCGTTATTTTCGAAAGATTTGTAGCAACTTGATTATTTTCATGAAATATTGGAAGTTAAGAGTAAAGAAATTTATTCTTTGTCCAATTATCTTAGTAGGCCTTTAAATTATGCCAAGCCGCTAATTTAGAAGTCTCTCTTGTCCTGTTTGATTGATTAATTCTATTTTTGGGTAATTGTGAGAACATTTTCTGAATTGGAATTAATAAATACCTTAGATTCGAGAGAATTGTTGGTATAACTCAATGACAAGTTTAAAGGACTAAAATCACTTATTAGGATGTGATTAAAACTCTAATTACATGCTTCATGTCATTCCCTAGCCTCGAATCGACTTTATTAAGTAATTAAGTTCTTGTTTAGCTAACTTTAGTTGAATCCTAGTTAATCCTTCCTTATAACTTGTGTTACTCTAATCTAATGAATGGATATTGGTACGGAAATAATGCTTGATTCATCCTTCCTCGTGGGTACGACCCCTTGTGCTACAATTTGACACTGAGCTTGCACTTGGGCTTTTAAAACTGAATACGTATTTTAACCACAACTTGAAGGAGTTTTGGTATGGTAAATTAAAGGATATCAAGTTTTTGGCGCCGCTGCCGGGGAAGGCGCTGAATCAAGAGTCATTTAAATACTTTTATCTATTACTTTAGATTTGTCTACTTTATTCTTGGGTTATTCTCATTTGAAGCTTAATCTAGTGACTTTCTTTTTGCAGGCAATTCGTGCATGAGAAGAACTCTAAGTTTCGATTCTATTGATTACACACCGGAAATTGAGAGAAGGCTTAGAGCAATCAGGCGAACACGCAGGCAAGAGAGACTTGTACCACCGGATACTATGGCGGATGATGAAGAAAACGGGAATAATAGGAGGGCTCAGAATCTCAATCCTGAACCTAGAGCCCCACACCCAGCACTTAAAGATTACAACACACCAAATGCTGAGATGATTCAAAACAACCTAGTTCGACCTCCCGTTGAAGCAAATAATTTCGAGATCAGACCGGCTACTATAAATTTGCTACAACAAAACCAGTTTGGAGGTCTTGCTACGGAAGATCCGGCAGCTCATTTATCTTATTTCCTTAAAGTATGTGCCACATTCAGGATGCACAATGTGTCGGATGATGCAATAAGGGCCTGATTATTTCCCTTTTCCTTAAGGGATAAGGCGCGTTCATGGATAGCCACAATACCCAATGAGACCCTTCGGAGTTGGGACACTTTATCTCAGGCATTTCTGGCGAAATTTTTTCCCCCTATTAAGACAATGAAGTACCGAAATGATATTACGTCATTTCGACAATATGAGGGGGAATCTTTTTATGAAGCATGGGAAAGGTTTAAAGAGTTGCAAAGGAAGTGCCCTCATCATGGTCTTCCAACTTGGCTTATTGTGCAAACTTTCTATAATGGGATGACTCAAAATATTCGAGTAATGGTAGATGCAGCAGCCGGAGGAGCATTGATGGCTAAAGCCGAAGATGAAGCACTTCAACTTTTGGAAAATATGGCAGCTAACAATGGTTGGAATCAAGAGAGGATAACTCCTCCACCCACTAAACCGGCGGGAGTAATGGAGTTAGATGCATTCACGGCAATCAATGCGAAGATTGAAGCGATGAGCAAGAGATTAGATCAAATAGCGGTGAATGTAGTCGGGACCGCATCATCACCTCCCGTGCAGGTAAATTGTGAGATTTGTAGTGGACCGCATATGTATAATACTTGTCCTCATTCTAATACAGGCACTCAGGTTGGAGCCGGGCAAGAGCAAGTCAACTATGTGAACAATCAACGACCGGTGAACAACCCGTATTCCAATACATATAATCCGGGGTGGAGAAATCATCCGAGCCTTTCTTGGTCCAACAATCAAGGAAACCAAGGGAATCAATCAAGGTCGAATTTCCAGCCTAAACGAGTGCAATTCGAAGAACCACCTCATCAAACCATTAATCCAAATGCAACCCCACAACCGGATCAACGACAAGGATTAGAGGTGGTGCTTGAGAAGTTTATCTCGGTAACTACCGAAAAGTTTCAGAAGCTTGATACTCAATTGGAGAACATGATAAGTCACAACCGGAACATGGATATGCAAATTGGACAACTTGTGGGGTCATCAAATCCTAGGCAACAAGGGGCTTTGCCGAGCAAACCGGAGATAAATCCTAAAGAACATTGCAAAGCTATTACCTTGAGAAGTGGGAAAGCATATGAAGGACCAAAAATGCAAGAAGAGAATGAGGTGAAAGAGGATGAAAACGTAGAGGAAAGAGTAGAAATTGAGAAACAGTCCGAATCAAGTGGAAATGAAGAGCTCCCTTCACAACCAAAGGTGTTTGTGACACCAAAACCTTATGTGCCACCCGTCCCATTTCCGGAAAGGTTGAAGAAGCAAAAGTTGGAGAAGCAATTCGAGAAATTCTTGAATATTTTCAAGGAATTACATATTAACATACCTTTTGCCGAAGCTCTTGCTCAAATGCCCACTTATGTGAAGTTTCTCAAGGAAATCCTCTCAAACAAAAGGAAGCTCGAGGAATATGCTACCATTGCACTCACCGAGGAGTGCAGCGCGATTTTGCAACACAAACTTCCTCCAAAACTCAAAGATCCGGGGAGTTTCTCTATCCCTTGCACTATTGGTAGTTTGAATTTTAATAGAGCTTTATGTGATCTTGGAGCAAGTGTTAGTTTGATGCCTTTGTCCATTTGCAGGAAATTGGGTTTGGATACATTGAAGCCTACCACCGTAACCTTATAACTAGCCGACCGTTCGGTGAAGTATCCAACCGGAGTTTTAGAGAATGCTTTGGTTCGAGTTGGGAAGTTCTACCTTCCGGTAGATTTCATCATTTTGGATATGGAAGAAGATAGGGAAATGCCATTGATTCTTGGAAGGCCTTTCATTGCTACCGCTGGAGCTCTCATTGATGTCAAGAATGGACTTCTCACCCTTAGAGTGGGTGAAGAGAAAGTGGAATTCAATTTGTTCAAGGCAATCAAAGAAGCTGAAATTGGTGAAAAGTGTTTTTTAGTGGATACGGTTGAGGGAGAAAAGTTGGTAGATACTCAAAAGGAAGACCCGTTGGAGCTATGTTTGAATGGGTTGGAAGGAATGGTTGAAAGAAAGGAGATTTTACAAGAACTAGCAGCTTATACGAAAGCTTTGGAAGCAACTCCATTCGTTCCTTTCCAACAAAGGTATGCGTATGAGGAATTGGGGACTGGTAAACCCGTTCCTCCTCCATCTATTATTAAAGCTCCCAAACTTGAATTGAAACCCCTCCCCGAACATTTGATGTATGCCTTTTTGGGTGAAAATGATACTTTACCGGTTATTGTTTCTTCTAGCTTATCCGATTCACAATTAGATAGTCTCTAGAGAGTGTTGAGGGAACATAAGAGAGCTTTAGGTTGGACTATTGCTGATATTAAAGGTATAAGTCCCTCAATTTGCATGCATAGGATATTAATGGAAGATGATCATAGGCCCTCGGTTGAACACCAACGTAGATTAAATCCTAATATGAAAGTGGTAGTTCGGGCTGAAGTGATTAAGTTGTTAGATGCAGGAATTATTTATCCTATCTCGGATAGCAAATGGGTAAGTCCGGTACAAGTGGTGCCTAAGAAGGGAGGGATGACGGTTGTTAAAAACAAAAATAATGAATTAATCCCTACTAGAACGGTTACGGGGTGGAGAGTATGTATTGATTATAGAAAACTAAATAATGCCACCCGTAAGGACCATTTCCCTTTGCCTTTTATTGATCAAATGTTAGAAAGGCTAGCCGGACATTCATATTATTGCTTCTTAGACGGATACTCGGGGTATAATCAAATAGCCATAGCACCGGAGGATCAGGAGAAATGTACCTTTACTTGCCCTTACGGAACTTTTGCCTATAGAAGAATGCCTTTTGGGTTATGTAATGCTCCAGCCACATTTCAACGATGTATGATGGCCATTTTTTCTGATTTTATTGAGAAAACAATGGAAATTTTCAGGGATGATTTCTCTGTTTTTGGCTCTTCCTATGATTCATGTTTATTGCATTTTACCCGAGTTTTGCAGCGTTGTGAGGAGACTAACTTGGTATTGAATTGGGAGAAGTGTCATTTTATGGTAAGAGAGGGTATAGTGCTAGGCCACAAGATCTCCGAAAAAGGCATTGAAGTGGATCGTACAAAGATAGATGTGATTGCAAAATTGCCACCACCGACGAATGTAAAGGGAGTACGGAGTTTCCTTGGTCACGCCGGGTTCTATCTCCGGTTTATCAAGGATTTCTCCAAGATTACTTTACCACTTTGTAAGCTTCTACAAAAAGGTAATGACTTTGAGTTTAATGATGATTGTTTGCTTGCATTTGATAGGTTGAAGAAGAAGCTAACATCAGCCCCAATAATGGTGTCACCGGATTGGAGTCTTCCGTTCGAGTTGATGTGTGACGCAAGTGATCTAGCCATAGGAGTTGTGCTCGGACAAAAAAGGGATAAGCGTTTACATGTTATTGCTTATGCTAGTAAAACTCTGAATGATGCACAAATTAACTATGCCACCACCGAAAAAGAACTTTTGACTATTGTATGTGCATTTGACAAATTTCGCTCTTATTTGATAGGATCAAAGACCGTGGTGTATACCGATCACTCGGCGATCAAGTATTTGCTAGCCAAGAAGGACTCGAAGCCTCGTTTAATTAGATGGATTCTTTTGCTCCAGGAATTTGATTTGGAAATTAGGGACAAGAAAGGGGCAGAAAATGTGGTGGCGGATCACTTATCAAGATTGGAATTTGGTGAGGGTGTTGAAAAGAAGGAAGGAGATATTTCTGAAAAGTTTCCGGATGAACAACTTTTAATGGTAGCTTCTTCAACTCCGTGGTTTGCAGATTTTGTCAATTATCTTGTTAGTGGAGTACTTCCTCCGGAGTTAACTTATCATCAGAAACGGAAGTTTTTCGCCGATGTGAAGCACTATTTTTGGGAGGAACCACTTTTATTCAAGCACTGTTCGGATGGTCTAGTAAGGCGTTGTGTGCCTCAAGATGAAGTAGAGGACATTCTGAAACAATGCCACGCAAGTCCTTATGGAGGACATGCAAGTTCTAGCAAGACAAGTGCCAAGGTGCTTCAATCCGGGTTTTGGTGGCCTACATTATTCCATGATGCACATAACTTCGTGATTAAATGTGATCGATGCCAAAGGACGGGGAATATAGGTCGACGTGATGAGATGCCACTTCACTATATCTTGGAGATTGAGTTGTTCGATGTGTGGGGAATTAACTTCATGGGTCCTTTTCCTTCCTCACATGGCAATCAATATATTATAGTGGCGGTGGATTATGTTTCCAAATGGGTTGAAGCAATGGCAAGTTCCACAAATGATTCTAGGGTGGTGATCAAGTTCTTAAAGAAGAATATTTTTACACGGTTTGGAGTGCCACGAGCTTTGATAAGTGATGGGGGAACTCATTTTTGCAATAAGCCACTCGAAACGTTGTTAAAGAAATATGGGGTGCATCACCGAGTTGCTACACCATACCACCCACAATCTAGTGGACAAGTGGAGATTTCAAATCGGGAGATAAAGCAAATATTGGAGAAAACAGTCAATGCCGCACGAAAGGATTGGTCTTTGAAATTGGATGATGCTTTATGGGCATATCGGATGGCTTTCAAAACGCCAATTGGGATATCTCCTTATAGGCTTGTATATGGGAAAGCGTGTCATCTTCCCGTGGAACTTGAGCATAAGGCCTATTGGGCGATCAAGGCACTCAATTTCGATTATAAGAAGGCCGGCGAGAAAAGAGTTTTACAACTCCATGAGTTGGAAGAGTTTAGGTTGACTGTTTATAAGAATGCCAAGGTGTACAAGGAAAGGACTAAGAAATGGCATGATAAGCGAATCCGTCCTAAGAATTTCGAAATTGGACAACTAGTCTTGCTATTCAACTCAAGGCTTAAGTTATTTCCGGGGAAGTTAAAGTTAAGATGGTCTGGACCATTTCGGGTTATCAAAGTCTTATCTAATGGAGCTATTGAAGTTGGTAGTGAGGCTACGGGATCATTCGTTATCAATGGCCAAAGGTTGAAGCCCTACTTTGTGGGAGACCCCATAGATCAACACACTTCATGTGTGTTGAGTATTCCGAACATCTAGAAGGGGGTGACTTAGTCAAGCTGAAGACTATAAATCAAAACTATTTTTAATTGCTTCCCTTAGTTGTTTTTCCTTTGTTGAGCTTGTGGTAAGTGTTGACTTTTGTTCTCCTTTATTTGCAGTTTGTTTGGCGTGCAAGTGGGTTGGCCTGAGAAGTTTGTTCGTCAATGAGGTTCTTTCACTTTTGGTTGAATGGTACAAATTTGCTATGCATGTGATTTGGTAGAAAGTATAAAGTGCAAAGCTTTTATGTGCAAAGTGCGTATCTTCTGAATTTTCGGCATGATATTTTGCTTGAAACTGTGAGAATAATGTGCATAATCGGCATACTATGGTCATGTATTGATTATTTGAGTTGCATGCGTATTTTTACATGTCAACGTGATGAAATGTCGGTTAGTTTTGCTTATTGAGGCTTGATTTCGAGTGTATAATTTTTGGGTGGATTTTGGAGTGATTTTTGGGCACAAAAGTCGAAACTTGGCATATTTTAGGTCGCGACCGCGACCAAATTACTGAAGAATTAAGTCGCGGCCGCGACTGTGATTTTTCTTGGTTTTTCATAATTGGCCAACAAAAGTCGAAAGTGGGATAGAATTGGGTCGCGATCGCGATAATATTTACACTAATTTTAGTCGCGGTCGCGACCGGGAATTATTCTGAATTTTTCAGTCTTTAACGCCAGAAGTCGAGAGGGGGCTTATTTTTGGTCGCGGGCGCGACCAAAATTGTACTAAAAAGGGTCGCGACCGCGACCAAGGAAAAATCGAGAATTTAAGTCAGCAAATAGGGGTCAGTTTTCAGTCTAAAAAAATTCAACAAAACTACGAGTACAAACCCTAGGCAATGGCTGAGCATTCTCCTTCAAGAATCACAAGTTTTTCACTCATATTCTAAAGGTAAACACCTCCAACACTTGTACTTTGGAATTATTGGGCTAATTTCGAAATTTAGGGGTAAGATTTTCATATTTTTATCTTGAACCCTAGGTTTAAAAATCTGATTTTCATGCGGAATTTGGGCTTAGATCAATGAATAATCTTGTGTTTAGTCTTCCTAACTTAAGATTTCCACTTTGGGTTGTCATTGAAAATGAATGTGGTCCAAGTTCTATTTTCTTATTTGAACCTAAGTTCAGCCGAATTTTGTTAATTTCTTGGAGCAAATAGGTGTAATCTCACTTGCTAGGAATGCTTTAGTGATAAACTTGTTGGGTTGAGGTGGAACCTTTAAAGTTTTTGGCCGAGACAGTTATCTTTTAGCACCGCCCACCAAGTGTTCGATGAAAGGCCGGAGTGAGTTCTTGGTTGTGACAAATGTTCTTAAATTGTTTGCAACTTGTTACTATCAGGTACAATGGCCCCGAAGAGAGCTAAAACTGCTGAAGCGTCATCATCATCGGGGGCGGCACTAACCACTCCTCTTGCTCCTCGTCCGCTTATCCCCAATAGATATGTCAATGTGCATGTGCTGCGAGGGCCGCGTGTTTGGGAACCAATCCAGAATTATTTCAACAGAATGGGTTGGTTGGGATTTCTTCAAAAGAATTATAACACTTTTGCTCCTTGTACATATGAATTTCTGAAAACTTTCAAGTGGAAAAATGCAGTGTGCACCTTCAAGATGCAGGGTAGGAGAGTGCAACTCAATGCCGAAGACTTGAGGGCTATCTTCAATTTTCCGACGGCTGAAACAGACCGTGTACCTATCGACTGGTCAAGGGCTCAATAGAATGTCGTCTGGGCACAACTTGGCACTCATGGCACTTACAACTCGAAATCAGCCAAGTCTACAGACATCCAGAGTCCGATTTGGAGAATTATCCTAAAGTTCCTCTCTTGTGGGATCTGTGCAAGGGAGAACATAGGTAAAGTGAGTGTGGTGGATCTCTGGTTAATGGGGTGCATGCTTGACGGGACCCAAGTGAACGACACGTATATCCTTATGGACAGAATGTGGGAGCAAGCCAAGAAGGATAGGGGTGCCTTTGCATATGGGGGATATGTGACGTGCATTTTACGAGCTTGTGGATTTGAGGTACCGGATAATATGGCACCCATGGAGGAGTGCACTTTCATCACATCGGAGATCTTCGCGCACCATCAAATATTCAAATGGTGGCCACAACCCATAAGTCGGTGGGTAGTTTGGTGGCCCCCAAGCGAGAGGGACAGGTTACATTTTGTATACGACCATGGCGCACATACTATAGAGAAGTTACCAGCGCATCTTAGAGCCAGGCTTCCAGCTCCATATGAGCCTGATGAGGCATTAGCGGACGAGGAGGTCGAGCCTCAACTTCAGCCGATGATGAGGTTTCTCAGGAATGAGGCCCGTTACAACCGGGAACAGTTTGCAGCCATCAGGGCAACACAGGTTGAGCAAAATAGGAGGATTGATGAGATGATGCAGACTATGAACCTGCACTACAACCGGGCCCATCCAGATGATGCCACTGATACTTGATGTGTACCCCGCCTGTGGGGTGTTATCTCACCTTGTGTTTACCTTTTCTGCATAAATTCTCTCTTCATGACTTATGTGCGCGTACTTAATTTCTGAACCTTATGCTACGTAGGTTTTGTTGGATTAGTTTACTTGCCTAACTGCCTAAGTGATGTATGTTTTATGCACTTCTTTTTGGATGTTTGTCTTGTTAACATGATCCAGTTTGATTAAAAGTGTTTGGATACTTTTGGAATATCTTTCCGATACGTTCACTTGGTTGTTGATAGTATTGTCTTACAGGGAACAAGACATTTGGAGCGCCACGTTGCCGGATTCTCGGAAATAGGGGAGTCCCAAATACCCTTCCTTTATTTATAATTATGTGCATGTGGACATGCTAAAATTTAAGTGTGGGGGAGGGGTTAATAAGTTTTGATGCATGTGGGTTATGTTTTGGAATGATTACTAATTCTTGAGCATGAGGTTGAATAGTTGTGAATGATCTCTGATTTGGTATGTTTTTGCTCTTCTGAGAGTTCGTTTAAGCTTGAGTTAGGAGGTTTTTCAAATACTTACAAGCATGTGTATGGTAAATAAGTTGAGTGTAAATGCATATCCTCATTTTTAGTGCACTCAATGAACAAACTAATGCACCTTGAGTTTTTAGGAGAAATTTATATCTCTTAAAGGAAGCGAATTTAGAAGTTAGAGAATAATCTAATATCTTTAGAAACAAAATTGAGTTGGATTGAGGTATGGGATATGATCTAGGCCTTCGATTTCCAGTTATATCAAGCCTTTAGGTAGAGCCTGCACTAAATAACACTAATCCATTGGCCCCCCCTAAGCTTTTAAAGTTGTGCTCTCTTTCTCGAAACCACATTACAAGCCACAAGCACAACTTGAATTACCACCTTTCTATTAAACACCGGTATTGCTTCGTGTGCTAATGAAAGAGATTCTTTTAATACATCTCTAGAGCTTGAAGGAAGAAAGAAATAAAAAAAATGAAAAAAAATAAGAAAAAAAAAATGTATGAAAAATAAGAAAAGAAAACGAGAAAAAGAAGAAAACATGCAAGAAAAGAAAAACAAAGAAAAATGAAAGGTGAGAGAAGGGTGTAGTGAGGAATGAAATACTCAAGTGGTGGAGAAGAAGGCAACCGAAAAAGGATAGCTATAAGGATCTCAAAGGTAGATAGTGCATTGAAGTAAAATCGGTGTTTTGAGTCACCTTCCAAATGAATCATAACCCGTCCCTAAACCTACATTACAAGCCTTATAAAGCCCTAGTGATCTCAAACCAACTCCAGCTTCATTAGTGGAGATAGATATGAAATTCTTCTCAAAATCCTAATTCAGTCTCCAAATAGGGGTATAAATCATCCCGGGAACTATTGGTGCATCATTTTGTTTATCTCACACAACGTCACGAGGATATACAAATTACATTCTTCAAATGAGCCATGCATGAGTGAGTAATGTGCGTGTTAACCAATTGATTCAACTGAATCGGATACTTGACGTGAGTATTAATGTTAAGAATTGGATTGATTTTTCATGAGTGTTCCTAATTGCTCGAGGACTAGCAATCATTTAAGTATGGGGGATTTTGTTAAGTCCATTTTTCGTGTTAGTTTTTATTGGGAAATCAACATTTCTGTGCATAATTTTGAGCTAAATTGTAGTTTTTGATCCCTTTAAGGAACAAATAACAATGGAGTAAGATGTACGGAAAACAGGACGAAATGAAGAAAAATGGACAAAAAGAGCAAAAATTCGAAGGTTGACCAAAATGAGGTCGCGACCGCGACCTCATCCTTCTACTTTATGGTCGCGGACGCGAACATGTATTTTCCGGATGAATTTTGCAAATTAAAGGGGCCAAATCTCGAAGGTTGGGAAAAATGAGGTCGCGACCGCGACCTACTCCATGCACATTTCCAGTCGCGGGCGCGACTGGTATTTTTGGTAATTTTTTCTGCTGAATTTGTGGAGCAATCTCGAAACATGAGGAAAAAGGGGTCGCGACCGCGACCCATTTCAGTTCAAAAATGGTCGCGGCCGCAACCAGGCGAAAAAACACGATTTCATTAGTTGGTCACGGGCGCGACCGTTTTATGCCTATTTTCGGTCGCGATCGCGACCCTGTGCAGACGCGATTTTTCGGATTTTGGCAGTTTCTCAGCAGTTGTTGGTCAACAATTAGAATATAGAGAAAACTTCCCCATTCTGGTGGAGGTTCGGACAGAAAAAGAAAAAAAGAAAAGAGAGCAGATCCATGGAGAAGAGGAGAGGAGAAGAAAGTTCTTAAATAATCAAAGTCGACAGCTTCTACAAGTTCTTTTCTGCTTTAGTCATTTTACTTTCGGTGAAACGAATTCTTTTTTATTTCAGTTTATCGTTTGAATTCTCTAGACATAATTTAGGGTTAAATTTTATTTGCTTTCAAGACCTCTTTTATTGCAATTTCCATGATGAATACTAAGTTCATTTGTTTTATTGATACGAAGTTGAGTTCAATTATGAGCACTTAATTCATCTAGGCCTGGGAATGATTATGTGTATGCTATGTGTTTGAAACAATGTCCGAATGAGGGATTTAGTCCTTGGATTTATGAAAATGGGAGTAATTTAATATACGAGGAGTGGCCATCCGAAGTATATATCTTAAGGTTGCGTTATTTTCGAAAGATTTGTAGCAACTTGATTATTTTCATGAAATATTGGAAGTTTAGAGTAAAGAAATTTATTCTTTGTCCAATTATCTTAGTAGGCCTTTAAATTATGCCAAGCCGCTGATTTAGAAGTCTCTCTTGTCCTGTTTGATTGATTAATTCTATTTTTGGGTAATTGTGAGAACATTTTCTGAATTGGAATTAATAAATACCTTAGATTCGAGAGAATTGTTGGTATAACTCAATGACAAGTTTAAAGGACTAAAATCACTTATTAGGATGTGATTAAAACTCTAATTGCATGCTTCATGTCATTCCCTAGCCTCGAATCGACTTTATTAAGTAATTAAGTTCTTGTTTAGCTAACTTTAGTTGAATCCTAGTTAATCCTTCCTTATAACTTGTGTTACTCTAATCTAATGAATGGATATTGGTACGGAAATAATGCTTGATTCATTCTTCCTCGTGGGTACGACCCCTTGTGCTACAATTTGACACTGAGCTTGCACTTGGGCTTTTAAAACTGAATAAGTATTTTAACCACAACTTGAAGGAGTTTTGGGAAAATAGAAGCCGCAGGCGCAATCGTCCCTGTCCAACTGGTTCCAGGTGATGATGCAAAGACCACCAATGTGGGAGCTAACCTCAAAGGTAAACAGCAATGTATGCTCATTCAATTCTTGCAAGATAATATAGATGTGTTCGCTTGGAAATCCTCCGACTTGGTCGGCGTCGACCCAAAGGTTATAGAACATCACTTGAATGTTGATCCAAGCTTTTGACCCATCAAGTAGCGACTGAGGGCACAAAGCGACGAACGCAATGAAATCATAGAGCAAGAGGTTAACAAGCTCTTGGCCGCAGGCTACATTACCCCGGCCAAGTATGTGGATTGGCTCAGCAACGTTGTGTTGGTCGCTAAGACCGGGGGGAATTGGCGGATGTGCAATGACTTCACTGACTTAAACAAGGCGTGCCCCAAAGATCCCTATCCACTTCCGCGGATTGACCAGCTGGTCGATTCCACCGCCGGTTGTGAGCTCTTGAGCATGATGGATGCTTTCCAAGGCTACTATCAAATTTTCATGGCTCAGGAAGACAAGAAGAAGACCGCCTTCATTGTAGTTAAAGGGATCCATTGCTTTGAGGTCATGCCCTTTGGATTGAAAAATGCTGGTGCCACATACCAGAGGCCAGTTAACACAGTCTTCAAGGATGAGATTGGTAAAACGATGGAAGTTTATGTCGACGACATGATCGTCAAGAGCGAGAGGGCTAAAATGCATCTGGCAGACCTAGGTCGGACTTTTGACCTGCTGCGAAAGTATAGAATGAAATTGAATCCCAACAAGTGCTCCTTCAGTGTGGAAGGAGGGAAATTTCTGGGCTACATCATCAGCCAGCGCGGGATCGAGGCCAACCCAGACAAAATCCTGGCTCTGAAAAGCATCAACAGGCCTCATACCGTCAGGGATGTCCAACGTCTCGTCGGTCGGATCATTTCTCTAAACAGGTTCATCTCTCGCTCCTCTGAGAAGAATCTTCCATTCTTTAAGATTTTGTGCAATATTAAAAAGTTTGAATGGACTGACGAATGCGATGAGGCCTTTGAAAGGCTCAAAGAATATCTTGCTTCCCCCCCTCTGCTTGCCAAACCTATTTCAGGAGAAACCATGTACCTTTATCTGGCGGTCACAGAGGAGGCTGTGAGCTCCGTGCTAGTGGCTTTATGCGAAAGGAAACACATGCCGGTGTACTATGTGAGCAAAATACTATACGGAGCGGAAGTATGCTATTTGGAGATCGAGAAGTTTGCATTGGCCTTGGTGCACGCTTCCAGAAAGTTAAGGTCCTATTTCCAATCTCACTCCATAGTCGTCCTCACGGATCAAGGTTTGCGCCAAGTATTGGAAAAGCCAGAAGCATCCGGAAGAATTGTGAAATGGGCCATTGAGCTAAGCCAGTTTGATATCAGCTACCAACCCAGAGCCGCATATCAAGCCCAGATTCTTGCAGACTTCATCATTGAGAAGAACGACCCAAGCAAGTAAACTCCGCGCTCGGTGCTATGGACCATGTTGGTCGATGGCTCCTCAACCTCTCAAGGAGGGGGCGTGGGGATATCCCTTATGAATACGGAAAGCCAAGCGCTTGACTTCGCCATCTCCCTAGATTTCCCAGCCACCAACAACGAAGCAGAATATGAGGTGCTCATCGCTGGCCTCAAAATTGCAAGGGAACACGGGATCGAAAGAATCTCCGTAACAACAAACTCGCAATTGGTGGTGAGCCAGGTTCAAGGCTCCTATGAAGCACGGGAAGAGACATTGATCAAGTATCTCGCCAAGGTCAAATCCCTGGCATCCGAATTCAAAGGATTCACGCTGCAGCAAGTCCCTAGAGAAGAAAACACACAGGCAGACGCTTTGTCCAAATTCGCAAACGGAATGAGGGAGCCCAAGGATCAGAACATCACCTACTTATCAAGCAAGGGGAGGGTGATAGACGGCGAGGCAGAGCTGATATGCTTCATCGACCCAGTCGAGCCATGCTGGGTCGACGAATTCATACTTTACCTCAGAGATGGAGTGCTGCCCGCCGACCGAAACGCCGTAAGACGCCTCAAATACAAAGCTGCAGGTTACTCCTTAGATTCAAAGGGGAGATTATACAAGAGAGCGTACATGGGGCCAACAAAACGGTGCCTCCATCCCTCGCAAGCCCTAGAGGTGTTGGAGGAAATCCACAGTGGACAATGTGGAAATCACGCGGGCGGTAGATCCTTAGCCAAGAAAGTTTCTAGAAGTGGGTTTTACTGGCCAACGCTGAACGAAGACGCTAAGGAATACGCCCGCAGATGTGTCAATTGCCAGAAGCATGCCAACATCCCACACCAGCACCCCGCGGAGATGGTCCCCGTGGACATTTGCTGGCCTTTTGATCAATGGGGTATAGATATCGTGGGACCCCTACCGCTCGCGATGGGCCAGCGCCAATACCTCTTGGTTGCAGTGGAATATTTCTCTAAATGGGTCGAAGCCCGACCTGCTGCGAGGATTACGGATAAAGTTATCCAGAATTTCTTATGGCGCAACATCATTTGCAGATTCGGGGTCCCCAGGGTCCTAATTTGCGATAACGGAACTCAATTTCAAAGCGCCAGTACTCGATCCTATTGCTCAGATATGGGAATTAGTCAATGTTTCGCATCAGTTGGTCATCCTCAAGCAAATGGCCAGGTCGAAGTGATCAATCGCATCATCGTCCAGAACCTCCAAACCAGGCTGGAGGCCAAGAAGGGGGCCTGGGTCGACGAACTTGATGGGGTCTTGTGGGGCCTACCGCACCACTCCCAGAACCGCAACAGGGTTAACCCAATTCTCAATGGTTTACAGGTATGAGGCCATGATCCCCGCAGAGCTTTTACACCAAACAACGAGGGTATCCAACTACCAACTCGCCAGGAACACAGAAGACCGAGCGCATGAGCTCGATACCATTGAAGAAATCCGACAGAAGGGATTCCAACGCATGCAACAATATCGGGGTCGCAGTGGCTTGGACCTATAACAAAGGAGTCAAACCTCGCACATTTCAAATCGGCGATCTAGTTCTTAAAAAGGTAGAAGTGACAAAACATGTGGGCAAGTTGCAGCCCAACTAGGAAGGCCTATACCGCATTGCTGAGGTGGGGCGTAACAGAGCCTATCATCTCGAAGACATGGAGGGAAACTCCATCCCCAGGTCATGGAATGCTCACAACCTTAAGAAATTTTACGTTTAAAATCACTATCGGTTGTAAGTGTTATTTTGTACTTGTTTTGACCTATTCGCAATAATAAAAGTGTTATCAGTCAATCTGAATAGCCCTTTTACTTTCAGTCAATCTGAATGCTCCATTATTATTAGTCAATCCATATTCTTAATCATACCGGTCAGTCTGGGCATGTTTATTCAAGTTATGAACGCTTATTTTGAATACATCGAGTTCATTT
The DNA here is from genome assembly GCA_037501455.1 of Lantana camara. Taxonomy (NCBI): domain Eukaryota; kingdom Viridiplantae; phylum Streptophyta; class Magnoliopsida; order Lamiales; family Verbenaceae; genus Lantana; species Lantana camara. The sequence continues at coordinate 16,660,731 of CM074855.1, read as the reverse complement.
CGAGCAAGCGCATTCGATATTTTATCAATGCCTTAGGGGGGAGTGTTGAGCCCCCCAATAAAAAAGAGAAATTGTACGAGTCGACAGCTCGTCCTGACCCAGGAACGACTGCACGAATCGAGCCAGCACTTGTTGAAAAATTTCTTGAATCAGGCAAGGTTAAAAATCTCAAGTTATCGTCTCAATTGATTAAGCCAAATGGTGAATCAAAAATATCAAAAGGTAAATAAACAAAATGAAAGATGAGGCAAAATCTCCATCAGATTTCATTCATAAGCGGGGTTAGGCCCCAATGACTTACAAAGGAAAATAAAGGAAAATTACAGAGGGTTTAACAAGTTGTTTGCAAAAATTAAAGAATGGAAGTAGAAGGACCCGCGAGAGCTGGGGCGATATTGTCAGACGGGGTTGGAAATCCTGGCCCTTGCGCAGATTGAGCCTCCGTAGGAAGAGAGCCGGTCGCGGTAAGCACTTGAGTAGGAGGAAGAGCCGCCAGTGGGGGAATTGCCAATGCTGGGCCATGAGAATTTGTGCCTTGGATCTCAGACCATTTCGACCCGCTACTAGAAGGCATGTATGCCGCCAAAAGTGTCCTCTTGGCTTCTTCCAAATCGATCGGTTTGGGCATTTCTATCTCAGACTCCGGCCGATTGTCAGCCTTGGCATCAGCCCACTTTGATAGCTTGCATTATTCTTATATTTTTAGGATGATTTGTGGCTACGTATTATGAATATTGTGATATAAAATGATGACTTGATCAGTTTTGTGGTTGTTAGTCTCGCAGGAGCATGTTGCGTGAAATTGAAGATCTTTTAAGACTATTTTGGGTTATTTCTTGGCTGATGATTGGGCGTAAGGAAATCTGAGGCTAGACTATTATTTTTCCCAATTTAATGTTGTGTGTGGGACGGCCATTTGGTGTTGGGCTGGGACCTTGGAGTTTAATAGTTGCAGATTGGGCTTTTTGCATGTGTCATGGAGTTATTTCATTGGGAAGATTCAATTTGGAAGAATGGACTCGGTTCTCTTGGGCCATGCGTGAGTTATTGATTGGATCCAGTATGGAAGGAAAGTCTTGAGTCCCAAGGGTTTGGCGTGGATTTTGGGCAGTGAAGTTTTGTCCTGTTTGGGGAAGGATTCTTGGATTGAGAAGCTATATATACGTGCCTTTTTTGAGCATAAAAAGAGAATAATTTTCACGTACACTTTTCCTTGAAGATTTGGAGCAGCAAAGACGAGGGGATCTTGGAGGCGAGAGCTTGAAGATTCATTCGAGACAATCTTTCCTCTTCAATCTTGTCTTTAGTTAGATTCATGTTTTTATTTTGTTTATTGCTTTCAAACATTATGGATATGAGTAGCTAATTTTCTTAATACTTAGCTAGGGTATTATAGTTTAGTTCTTGACATCATGAGACCTAAGTGTTTTCATAATTCAATTTAGTTTCAAGTATTTATTAATCCTCCGCGTGCAGTGTTTATCGTGATTTATTTACTTGGTTAATTGGGGCCCGATTTTCTAAGTAGGTTTGTTGCGTATTGCCAATCTTGATTGCATGAAGTTTATGTAATGCTTGATAGATAATTAGTGGTGCGTTAATAAGAAGGATTGGTTGCAGTTCTTAACTTATTAAGGGGATTAATAATCTAATTTAAATTTAGCACGTGTCGTGACTAGGTTGATTAGGGTTAGTGTTTTCTTAAATCTTAATGTTGTTGATTCATTAAATCCTGTCGAGTGTCTCTAGGGGTTGTGAATTGGTTAGGGAATAACTGTCGAGTGTTTCTAGGTTATTCTACAATTTAAGAGAAAACGAGGCGGAGTCGAGTGTCTCTATCTGCTATAGCTAATCTACTTGAATTAATTGAATTTATTTTTGAGTCCGTGATTGATGTCTGAACTGAATTATAATTCCTAGCTAAGTATTGTTTTCTACCTGATTGTTTACCTTTCCTCCAACGTGTTAATTATTTCTTTTAAGTTTTATTTAATTGTTTTCTTAGTAGTTAGTAGAATTTAATCCAAACCCCCCCCCCCCTAATTTAGTCGGCTAGTTTATCACACGTTTTTCTTGCAAGTAAGAAGAATTATTTTCAAACCAGTCTCTATGGATTCGACCCGTTTGCACTATACTTAGTTTTAGTTGTGAATCGGATAATTATTTATTTTGGCAATTTCGACACTTGTCAAATTTTAGCACCGTTGCCGGGGACTGGTGCTAATCGAATCTAATTCTTTTTATGAACAGGAGCATTCGTGGAATTAACGAGCCGATTTTCGATCACGAGATCGAAAGAACCGCAAAATCGTTAAGGAAACAAACCAAAACACGTAAGAAGCTCGCGGAAAAATCCAGTCTGAACCAATCTGAAGAGTCCAGCACTGAGTCGGATCATACAGAAAACGAACAGAAAGGTTTGACCGTAGAGTTTGACCGTACCTTAACGATGGCAGTACAAGAACGTCGTACCATGGAGGATCTTGTACGCCCTGACAACGCCCAGCAGCCCCTCTGTATCACTTTTCCAGAGGTGGGAGCTGGCTTCGAGCTAAAGACGGGAACAATTCACTTACTCCCCATCTTTCGCAGTCTAGAAAACGAAAACCCACACCAACATCTGAGCAAGTTCCACACGGTCTGCTGCTCAACGAAGCCTCATGGAGTTACCGAAGACCAAATCAAACTCCGTGCATTCCCGTTCTCTTTACAAGATGCCGCAGAAAAATGGTTGTATTCTCTGCCTTCCGCAACCATTACTACTTGGCAGCAGATGCACGACAAATTCTTGGATAGGTTCTTCCCAGCTGAGCGATACCTGGATCTCCTTCAGGAGATAATCACCATTAAGCAAAAGGATCATGAAGCCTTGTATGAATATTGGGAGCGATACCGGAATTTGCTTGCAATGTGCCCACATCACAACTTGCCAGAGAATTCAATTGTTCATAACTTTTACAGAGGCCTGATGCCTGCCGACAAAAGGCAGTTGGATGCTTCGAGTGGTGGCTCCATTATGATCAAAACACCTGCAGAACTGACAGAACTAATTAGCAGAATTTCTAGGACCTCCCAAAAATACTACGCTAAGTCCGACATGACGAGACAGGTAAAGGAGGTAAGCTCTTCCCAGTTTGATGAAATCAAGAATATGTTATCTGTTTTGGTATCTAACATGAATGCAGGGACACCACAAGCGGCAACAGTTTGCCAATTATGTGCTAGCCCTTCTCACCCGACCGATGCATGCCCGTCCCTACAAGAGGGCACACTCGAAGACGCGAACGCTGCAGGTTTCCATCCACAGAATAACAACCCTTACTCTAACACGTATAACCCCGGATGGAAAAACCACCCTAACCTTAGCTATGCCCAGAAACCGAAGCCACCCAATTTTCAGAATTTCGTACCCAGACCCCCACAATCCCAACAAAACCAACAACCCAATCAAACCCTCAACCCCCAAGACATCCGATTCAATAACTTGGAAAATCAAGTCAAGAATTTGGAAACTCAATTGGGACAGATTGCAACGGTTTTGAGCAGGATTGAGAATCAAGGGAAATTTCCCTCGCAAACGGAAGACCCTAGGAAAAATGTCAGCGCCATCATGCTTCGAAGTGGCAAGGAACTGTCTCCACCAGTGGAGAAAGATCAAGGACGTAAATCTGGCTCCAAGGACAATCGGACAGGAGGTGCGACTTCTGAGTATGACCATACTCAAAACTCGAACCGCGAAAAAGAGACGGAACTTGCCGTGAAACCTAAGCCCCTGGTGGTCCCGCGTCCATTCCCTCAACGATTAGCAGAGACGAAGAAACAGAAAGAAGAGAAGAGTATTCTCGACACATTTTGCAAGGTTGAGGTAAATATTCCATTGTTGGATGCAATCTTACAAATTCCCAGGTATGCGAAATTCCTCAAGGAGCTCTGTACGAACAAGAGAAAACTATTAGGCAATGAAAAGGTAAGCGTGGGGGAGAACGTGTCTGCAGTTCTACAAAAGAAACTCCCCCCAAAATGCCGCGATCAAGGTATGTTTTCCATTCCGTGCAAGATTGGAAATTTGGGAATTAAAAAGGCAATGTGTGATTTAGGTGCAAGTATTAATGTTATGCCACTTTCTGTTTATAATGCACTTAATCTTGGCCCCCTGAAAGGTACAGGTGTAATCATTCAACTAGCGGATCGTTCTATTGTGTACCCGGAGGGTGTTCTAGAAGATGTCCTTGTCCAAATTAACGAGCTGGCCTTTCCAGCTGACTTCTTCGTATTAGACATGGAGGACAATAATTCTGAAAAATCGTCTGATATCCTTTTGGGTCGCCCATTTTTTAGTACCGCCAGAGCCAAGATAGATGTTCACGATGGTTTACTTACTCTTGAGTTCGATGGTGATGTGGTTAAATTCAATGTGTATGATGCGATGAAAAGACCCGATGAACTTTCTAGCGTGTTTAGCATTGATGTTGTGCATGATTTGACTGAAAGGGTTTTTGAGTTGACTAATTTAGAAGCCTTGCATTATACACTTTGTAATAATTTGCACACTAATAACGTAACAGAACTTGAGAAATTGTTTAACTTGCCTGAAGAAATTCTTGATTTGGTGTTTAAGTTGGAAACTGCAAAACCGGTTGTGGGTAATGTGTCTAAACTAGATTTACCTATTTCCCGAACTAAATTGGTTCCTTCAATTGTGCAGGCCCCCGAATTGGAATTAAAGAAGTTGCCTGAGCATCTCAAGTACGCCTTTCTTGGCAAAAAGGAGACCTTGCCTGTGATAATTTCCAACACCCTAAGCCGTTTAGAAGAAGAGAAATTGCTTAGAGTGCTTAGAGAATTCAAGGAAGCCATCGGTTGGACCATAGCCGATATTAAAGGGATAAGTCCGTCAACCTGCATGCACAAAATAATTCTCACCGAGGATGCCAAGCCAAAACGACAAGCTCAACGCCGGCTTAACCCACCCATGATGGAAGTAGTCAAAAAGGAGATTTTAAAACTTTTAGATGCAGGAGTGATATTTCCAGTTGCAGACCGTGAGTGGGTAAGCCCAGTACAGGTGGTCCCGAAGAAGACAGGCATCACGGTAGTTGAAAACGATGAAGGTGACATGGTACCCACCCGTGTCCAAAACGGGTGGAGGGTTTGTATGGATTATAGAGGCTTAAACTCTTTAACTAGAAAAGATCACTTTCCCCTCCCCTTCATTGATCAAATGTTAGAACGTTTAGCGGGTAAATCTCATTATTGTTGTCTCGATGGCTATTCAGGTTTCTACCAAATTCCCGTAGCACCCGAGGATCAAAGTAAAACCACTTTCACTTGCCAGTTTGGAACTTTCGCGTTCAGAAGGATGCCGTTCGGACTCTGTAATGCCCCGGTAACTTTTCAGTGATGTATGGTGAGCATATTCTCTGATTTTGTGGAGCAAATAATCGAGGTATTTATGGACGACTTTACAGTTTACGGTAATTCTTTTGATGAATGTCTTGCAAATTTGGCTAAGGTTTTGAAAAGATGTTCTGAAAATGACTTGGTTTTAAACTTTGAAAAATGCCACTTTATGGTGGATAAAGGGATTGTTCTTGGTCATGTGGTTTCTCACAAGGGAATAGAGGTAGATAAGTCGAAAATTGATGTTGTCAAATCCTTGCCTTACCCCGTTAGTGTGCGGGAGATTCGATCTTTTCTTGGCCACGTAGGTTTCTATAGGCGTTTTATACAGGATTTCTCAAAGATCACGAAGCCTCTTTGCCAACTTTTGCAAAAAGATGTGGAGTTTGACTTCGATGCACAGTGCAAACAAGCTTTCGATTTACTGAAGGATAAACTAGTCTCAACCCCCATCATGCAACCTCCGGATTGGAACCACCCCTTCGAAATCATGTGTGACACGAGTGACTATGCGGTTGGAGTTGTTTTAGGCCAACGAATTGACAAAACCCCGCATGTCATTTATTATACTTCCAAGATGCTTGACAACGCGCAGATCAACTACACCACTACGGAAAAAGAACTTTTAGCAGTTGTTTTTGCTTTAGATAAGTTTAGATCATATCTTTTGGGTACTAAAGTGGTTCTTTTCTCTGATCATGCAGCATTGAAGTACCTCTTGACGAAAAAGGACGCGAAGCCAAGGCTGATCCGCTGGATCTTACTCCTTCAAGAGTTCGATCTCGAAATTCGCGACAAGAAAGGCTCCGAAAATCTCATAGCCGACCATTTGAGCAGAATTCCAGTTGAAAATACAGACTCAGGACCGATTCGTGACGAGTTTCCGGACGAGCAGTTTTTTGAAGTATTTGACCGTAAGATACGACCGTATCTTAAAACCACACCCTGGTTTGCAGACATCGCTAATTACTTAGCATCAGGTATTCTACCTAATACTTTGTCTCGTTCTGAGAAGGATAAGGTAAAAAGCGATGCGAAATATTTTATTTGGGATGACCCCTTTTTGTGGAAAAATTGTTCGGATCAAATCATTAGGCGTTGTGTTCCTGAGAGTGAGTTCGAGTCAATTTTGAAATTCAGTCACTCTTTTGCATGTGGGGGTCATTTTGGGTCAAAACGTACAGCCTTAAAAGTGCTTGAATGTGGTTTCTTTTGGCCTAGCTTGTTTCGAGATGCTTATTTGTTCTGCAAAAGTTGTGAAAATTGCCAGAAAACGGGGTAACATAGGCCCTAAAAATCAAATACCACTGAACCCTATTCAACCTTGTGAAATTTTTGATGTTTGGGGCATTGATTTTATGGGCCGTTTCCCTCCTCTTTTGGCAATACTTACATACTTTTGGCCGTTGATTATGTTTCTAAGTGGGTGGAGGCCAAGGCCACCCGAACTAACGATTCAAAGGTAGTTGTAGATTTTGTCAAGTCTCATATTTTCACTAGGTTTGGAACACCTCGTGCTATCATCAGTGATCGAGGCACGCACTTTTGTAATCGGTTGGTAGAATCACTTATGGCCAAGTATAATGTCACACACCGGACGTCTACAGCTTACCACCCTCAGACAAATGGACAAGCAGAGATATCTAACAGGGAGATTAAATCAATTTTAGAGAAGGCGGTGAATCCTAATCGGAAGGACTGGAGTCAGAGGCTAAATGACGCTCTATGGGCATATAGAACAGCGTTTAAAACACCTTTGGGGATGCCCCCGTTTCGAGTGGTTTATGGCAAAGCGTGCCATCTTCCCGTGGAACTTGAGCATAAGGCCTTTTGGGCGATCAAGACATGCAATATGCAAATGGATGCAGTAGGAGCAACACGAAAACTTCAGTTTCAAGAATTAGAAGAAATACGGAACGATGCATATGAGAATTCAATGATCTATAAATCTAAGACTAAGAAATTCCATGATATGATGATTTCTAGAAAAAATTTCTTAGTGGGGCAGAAGGTCTTACTTTATAATTCTCGTTTGCGTCTCTTTCCAGGTAAGTTGAAGTCGCGATGGACAGGTCCCTTCGTGGTCACGAACATCGCTGCACATGGAGCGATTGAAATCAAGGAAATGAAGAGTGGAAATATCTTGAAAGTAAACGGGCATCGGTTGAAACCTTTCTACGAGTTTTCGCAACCGTCTGAGATTGAGGAAATTCGATTGGAGGCTCCGTCTCCATCCGTTTGATCACTTCCCAAATACCTCGTCGAGTCCGAGACAATAAACAAGGGCGCTCTTGGGAGGCAACCCAAGTGTGGCGATTCAGGCGCCACCGTAGTCCCGTTCTGCTTTTATTATTTTTTTTTTTTCTTCTTTGTTCGCTTCTCGTGTTAATTTGAGCTCTCATTTTCTGCAGGATCCCGACACATACACAGGTTCTGGACTATTTCAACCATGCAGTGTGGGGGTGTGACCGTACCTATAACTCATACTATATTTATTTTAGTGGGAAAATAATACCTGAGCCTTAAAATAAATGACCCACTTAAAATTAACCTACCCGCATCCCTACCCGCGGATCTAATCGACCCACCGCTTCAACCCGTAACCCGTCTCGGCCCGCATCCCAATACCAAACCCTAATACTAATTCAACCCTACCCAACCCTTATACACAATTAACCTCCCCATTTACCAGCCGCCCCTACCCTCTTCACCATTACCGTCACCTCCACCCTTTTTACTGCGTCCACGAACCACCACTCCGCCACCCAGATTCCGCTGTTTACCACCACAAATCACCGTCCCATTAGCGTCCCCCACCACCATCTCGAAGCCATGGGCCAGAAAAGGAAGCGGAATTCCCCTCCGCCATCTCAGGCGAAAGAACCACCCCCTTCCGCAACCACTCCTTCCGCCGCCTCAACCCCCATCCAGCGGCCCCGCACGGCGGCGGAGGTTTACGCGTTCTTAGAGGCCAATTTCAAGGCCGTTCAAAACGCCGCCATGACATCCAAGTCAACCCCTCCGCCTATACCGCCCGCCACTGCGGTTCCGAGCCCCACTAACCCTAGATCTAAGCGCCGACAGATGAATGTAGCCACCGCCTCCTCCGCCATTCCGATTCCCATTCCTCTGAAATTTCATCCACCGGAGTACGAGGTACGACGCTCCTCAAGGATTCGAGACGCCGCCGTCCATCAAGCGCCGCCACAAGCCCCAGTGCTCATAGATCTGAGCCATTTGCCACCTAAGAGACCCCGCCGGCGTCCGACAGTTCCATCTCCGCCACTTGCCGTACTTCCTGAACCGCTTGTCATCTCTCCGCCTCAAGAGGGTCTCCTTCCCTCTTTCTCTGAGGTCCCCGACGATTCAATTGAAGCAGATGCCGGATCTGTCTCTTTTACGGTGACCGAAGCGACTGGACCTTCCCACCGTCCATCCCCTTCTTCCAGCTCCGATAGTGGTACAGCGGATGGTTCCGCCAATGATGCGGATTTCATATTCATCGGCGAGGAATCAGAGCCGCCACGGCCCCACCGTATGGCGACTCGTTCGCGGTTGGGTAGGAAACAGCCCCCAAGCGCCGGAAGTTTGATGCTCGTACTCAGCCGATTGTGCCAGGTAAGCTCCCGGATTTCCACACTCTTCGTACCCTTGGCTTGTATGATGATGCATGTGACTATATGAAAATGATTGGATGGTATGATTTTTTTGTACTGGATGATCCTATTTACTCTGAACTTGTGCGTGAGTTTTATCTTACCTACCGCTTTACTGCACCCAGAGATTTCTGTTTGGATACACCTGGAATTATTAATTTCTCACTTCTGGGCACATCTTTTAGCTTCTCAATTAATGAGTTCAATGTTGCCATTCGATTTGTGCCAGAGGATGAGTTGGTTAGTGATGAGTATAAGAGCATGCTGTGTGATTTTAAAAATATGGCTGATTTTGTTGATAAGGACGTGTTTAGGGATTTGGCTGTTTTTTGTGCTCGTGCTTATGACTCTCATACTTCTAAGGATTTTGCTTTAGTGGACCCCACGTTGCGCTATTTGCACCGGTTTTTCTCCTCTACATTCTCTAGCCGTACACGTGGTCTTGGCGTCATTACAAAAACCGAATTGTTCTTTTTGTGGGGTATGATACAAAAGCGAAAAATTAATTTGGGTTTTTAGTTAGCAATTGCTTTTAGAGATGTGAAGCGTGGCTGTCGTGACTTGAGTTTAGGACACGTTATCACCCACTTTGCACGATGCAATGAATTATTAGGCCCCGACACCCCTGCTTTGACTATTGCATGCCGGATGACTAGTCTTGATTTATATAGTTTGGATAATATGGGTATGTTAGTCAAAACCGGTGAAGGGTATTCTCTCTCTCGTGCAGGTCTCCAGCCCAAGCGAGTCAAGCGAGTTTTTCCGAGGAAGGATGGACCACCCGTTGAGCAGTAGTCCGATGAGGCTGATGACGATGTGCGTACACGATTAGCACGCGTTGAGCAAGAACTTGTTGAGCTCCGGGAGTCCACGAACAAGAAGCTGGATATACTTCTCGCTGCGGTCGGTCACACACAGCCCGCGCCTTGACGCCTTCTCGCCCCGCGCTTTTCAGGGAAGTCCTTGTTCTTTATCTTTCTTTCCATGCCTACGGGACTATGCATGAATAAGTGTGGGGGGGATTAGACGAGCTGAGCTCATTTTGTAGGCTTGTCGTACTTTTTGAGGCTGTTTTGTGGGTTTTACTTTGTGGTTTTGCATGATAGGGGGCTGTCATTTTTGGACTTTTTGTACAGTCAATATTTTGTTTTTGTGACCAAGAATTATGCATATGCTAGACGGTTTTGTTGGGATTAGTCAGGGTAAATATTTCTGACTATTTGGGCTGTTTTCTAAGGTGAAATTTGGGGCTGGTTTTAATGCCAATTTGCTTGAATTTGAGGAGGTTAGAAATCATGAATAAGTTAGTCCCGTTTTGAACATGTTTGCTTAAGCTTGAGTATTAATTTTTTTTTTGCTAGAACTTATTAAGCTATTAAATGCAGGAAAGATTGTGTGAATTTTATTAATTAGTATAACTTCATGCCCTTATTGTTTGCGCACATTTTTGAACAAGTTATGTACATTGCTTAGATAAGTTGGTTATATTTTTCAAATGAGCTCCGAAAATTGATTAGAGTGCACTTAACTCCCTTCGAGGCGAAATAGATTGATTGACTAGTGATTTGGAAAATGACATAGGCATTCATGTCGGTGTTTTTGGCCTTTTATTTGATTTTCACTAAATAACATAGCCCGATTGACCCCGCTGAGCCTTATTATTGTGCAAATATTTCTTTCTTAGCCACGCTCAGCTGAGTGCACAATACAAATTCCTACCCTTATCTTTGTTACACCTTGCTTACTCATTTTCTTTTCGGGATCGCATTGTTGATTATCTAGACTCCATTTTCCTTTGGTTTGAAGAGCAAAGCTTCATTGTGTTGAATAGACAAAATTGTGAGATTGAAGTAAGAAAGAAAAAAAAACAGAGAAGTCAAGAAGAAAAGAAAAATGAGAGAAAAAAAGAAAAGAAAAAAAGAAAAAAAAAAGCAAGAGTGAACAAAAGAAACAAAAGAGAGTTTGAGCCTTGTTGCAAATTCAATAAAGGGTTAGAAATTAGTTATGAAGAAAGTGGAGTCTTTGGGACGAAATAAAGGGAAACACTTGGGAATTGGTCTTTAATGTGTAACCTTGGTGTTTGAGCCATTGATTTACTTTTTCCTACCCTAACCTAAGCCTACGTTACAATCTCGAAAAGACCTATCGATTCCAGATTACTAGTTAGCCAAATTAGTGGAGATTGGGGTGACGGTGCATTCGAAGTTAATGATTGGTTTTCATGAAACAAAAACGTTAACTTATTGATCTAATCTTTGTACATTCTTTGTTCAATTTCACACTACACACGAGGGTATGATTTGTATACTAGTTGGTTGAATTTCATATTGTTGAGTAATGTGTTTAATTTGCTAGATTTGTTTAGGCGAAAAAGTTGAAGTTCGCTTGGGTGAATGTGTTTGATGGGAGTGATGTTTCATTCGATTTTTCTTTTTTTCCTCGAGGACGAGTGAATGAATAGTGTGGGGGAATTTGATAGCTTGCATTATTCTTATATTTTTAGGATGATTTGTGGCTGCGTATTATGAATATTGTGATATAAAATGATGCCTTGATCAGTTTTGTGGTTGTTAGTCTCGCAGGAGCATGTTGCGTGAAATTGAAGATCTTTTAAGACTATTTTGGGTTATTTCTTGGCTGATGATTGGGCGTAAGGAAATCTGAGGCTAGACTATTATTTTTCCCAATTTAATGTTGTGTGTGGGACGGCCATTTGGTGTTGGGCTGGGACCTTGGAGTTTAATAGTTGCAGATTGGGCTTTTTGCATGTGTCATGGAGTTATTTCATTGGGAAGATTCAATTTGGAAGAATGGACTCGGTTCTCTTGGGCCACGCGTGAGTTATTGATTGGATCCAGCATGGAAGGAAAGTCTTGAGTCCCAAGGATTTGGCGTGGACTTTGGGCAGCGAAGTTTTGTCCTGTTTGGGGAAGGATTCTTGGATTGAGAAGCTATATATACGTGCCTTTTTGGAGCATAGAAAGAGAATAATTTTCACATACACTTTTCCTTGAAGATTTGGAGCAGCAAAGGCGAGGGGATCTTGGAGGCGAGAGCTTGAAGATTCATTCGAGACAATCTTTCCTCTTCAATCTTGTCTTTAGTTAGATTCATGTTTTTATTTTGTTTATTGCTTTCAAACATTATGGATATGAGTAGCTAATTTTCTTAATACTTAGCTAGGGTATTATAGTTTAGTTCTTGACATCATGAGACCTAAGTGTTTTCATAATTCAATTTAGTTTCAAGTATTTATTAATCCTCCGCGTGCAGTGTTTATCGTGATTTATTTACTTGGTTAATTAGGGCCCGATTTTCTAAGTAGGTTTGTTGCGTATTGCCAATCTTGATTGCATGAAGTTTATGTCATGCTTGATAGATAATTAGTGGTGCGTTAATAAGAAGGATTGGTTGCAGTTCTCAACTTATTAAGGGGATTAATAATCTAATTTAAATTTAGCACGTGTCGTGACTAGGTTGATTAGGGTTAGTGTTTTCTTAAATCTTAATGTTGTTGATTCATTAAATCCTGTCGAGTGTCTCTAGGTGTTGTGAATTGGTTAGGGAATAATTGTCGAGTGTTTCTAGGTTATTCTACAATTTAAGAGAAAACGAGGCGGAGTCGAGTGTCTCTATCTGCTATAGCTAATCTACTTGAATTAATTGAATTTATTTTTGAGTCCGTGATTGATGTTTGAACTGAATTATAATTCCTAGCTAGGTATTGTTTTCTACCTGATTGTTAACCTTTCCTCCAACGTGTTAATTATTTCTTTTAAGTTTTATTTAATTGTTTTCTTAGTAGTTAGTAGAATTTAATCCAAACCCCCCCCCCCCTAATTTAGTCGGCTAGTTTATCACACGTTTTTCTTGCAAGTAAGAAGAATTATTTTCAAACCAGTCTCTGTGGATTAGACCCGTTTGCACTATACTTAGTTTTAGTTGTGAATTGGATAATTATTTATTTTGGCAATTTCGACACTTGACACACTTCACGGCCCAGCCGTACGGAACCTTGCCCCAATCAGGCTCTGCATCGTCGCCTTCGCCCTCAACTGTCTCTTCAACCTTCTCTTCTTCATGCTCTATGCGAGCCAGGAAAAACTCAGCGAGAGTTTTCAGAATGTAGCCATTAGCAGCGTTTAATTTCCGAGGGTCGTTGAGTAGGTCATGCAGGAGGGGATGATGAAGGTGAACCTGAGACAGACATCTCAAGAACCCCGTCTAGATATCTGAAGCCCCCAAGGTACCAGAAACGGTGTCAAACACCTCGGACCGTAAGAATTCCGCCACGGCTTCATCTTTTATTTGCGGCAATAGTTTCTCGATGGTCCAGAAAGTTGTCTTGGTCCCATCTTGTTGGCCATCCACGAACCCCTCTTTCCACCCATCCTGATTCCCTTTGGCGTAGGCGGCCTCCGTTTTCTTCTCGGCAATGTCAAGCAGACTCTGGCGCTGAGCGACCCCGGTCTGGAGTTTCTCATTTTCGACCCTCAAACGGCCTATCTCAGCTTCCAGGACAGACTTCTCCTTGGCCGAGCCCTTGATGACTTGATCCATCTTATTTATCTGCTCCATGTACGTTACCTTGGCAGTCCCCAGTTCTTGGGTCAACTTGTCCGCCTCGTCCTTCCAAATCTTCCCCTCCAACACCTCAGCCCTCTCAGATAACAGTCTGCGATGGGCTTCATCGGCTATCTCTAAGCATGAGGCAGACTGATACTCTCTCACTATCAACTGAAACACGGAAATAAGGGGAAAATATATAAGAAAAAGGAGGAAAAGGAAGAGAAGAAAAGGAAGAAGTAGGAAAAAGCAAATTCATACCTCGTTCAGTAATGCTATTTTGTTGTAGCTAAGGGTCGCGTTACTCTCCTTAGCCAATTCTTGGTGGTCGGTGCTGGTCTGCAGCGAGTAGTAAATGGCCCCCACCACGTCTTGGTCAATGTCGCCGGTCGCGACCCGCCTCTCTGACCCATCCGCTCGAAAATCCAAAACGCCGAAAGGGTACTTCGGGCCCTCAAAGCTGGGGACGTTCACAATTTTCTCATAATCCCCCCGCAGAATGGCGAACCCAGGGGAAGTGCCAGATTTGAAGAAAGGGGGTGCCCACCCGCTGGCAGCCTGGAAAGGGGTCTGGTCCCTCCTAGGCATCTTAGACGGAACCCCGCTTGCGGCCTCCTCGCTGTCTTTCCTCTTTTGGGACCGTTTCCCCTTAGGCACCCCAACTGGAAATGACCCAGCAGTAGTTCCCGCCTCCGACTCCGGTCGCCCAGACGAAGGTACTGACTTCCCCTTTGCCTTGGGAGGGCGAGCATTCTTATCGGGGACCATTGGGGCCGCATGAACGTCATCCTTGACGACCCAGGTGGCCCCTCGTGCGTCTGCGTCTCCTCCTTCAATGGGGACATACGCGTCCGCCCACCTTTGTCCCGCTGTCCTCTCCAGTGCGGCGATCTTCTCTAGGGAATCCTTCTCTGTCCAGCCCTCAGCCTGGGCTATCTCCTGGATTATGGGAAGCGGGCCCTCCAATTTCCCTTCTTGGATCTATTTGGCCTTTTCAGCCTGCTTCTTCTTGAGTCTGCGATCAAAAGCCTTGGCGCGTGCGGCAACTATTATCGATCCTGCGTGAGAGAGACATAAAAGGTTAGTAAGCAGGGATTGATGTATGACAGAAATGTAAAAGTTGAGGGTTAGGAGCCAGAACGTGCTTAGCCTAAGGGAATTGACGGTGTAGTTACCCAATCTGAAGTCAATATGCCTCGTCGTACCCGGAGCCAACCCAAGGTTCATCAGTAGGTGCGTGCTAGTAAAAATCCCAGTATCGAGGGGATGTACCTCCCTCAGTGCCGCCAACAGCGTGTTTGGCCAACGCACCGGTCCCCTTTCCAAACGGACCTAAGCAACGTCATTCCAGGAGGTATGCTCTAAGTCGTCCCACCCCGTGGGAAGTTTTTCTTCCAATCCACCCCGTGGGAAGTTTTCTCTGTGTCGAAGATTTTATTGCCGGATCGGGACTGGAGCTTCATAAATCCCCTTCTGTTGGGGGAAGCTGCTGCGTCAACTGAGGCCACAAATAGTTCCGCGAAGTGCTCCATGCACTCTACCTGACCCAGGATTTTCATCAACATCCTGAACGCCGTTATCATCGCATGGCCATTGGGGAGTAGTTGAATAGGGCTAATCTGGAGATGATTGAACAACGCAATCTGAAAGGGTGACAAGGAAAGCCTAAATTCGTACTCAATCGCCTGTAGCGAGATGGCGATGCACCCCTCAGGCGGAGCTCCCATGCGTTCATCGGAGTTAGGAGTATAAACCTCGCAGCTTGTGTCCAAGTCTCTCCATCCGGTCAACCTTTTCAATGCAGTCGTCCTCTCCGACCCCCAGATATCGGCCCTGAACTCATAATAATATTTTGGGCATTTCTGTTGCCCTCTCCTCTTTTTTCTACCCCTTTTGGGTTCTGGCTCGATATCGGAAGCGGAGGTATCCCCTCCTTGGTCACGAGACTCCTCCTCCAGTGAAATCTCCTCTATTTCGGCTGCGGTGTCCTCTACCGTTGCGGGATCAACTCCCGTCTCTCCTTCTTCCCTCGGGGGCATCCTTTGTTCTTCCCCCAGGGCATCGTCTAAAATGGGACCCGTCACCTCCTCTTCCATGTTAGGAATGTACATTTCGGCATCTGGGTCCTCCCATCTATTCTTTCCAAGGCGCCTAATTCCGATGCACTCCACAGACACTTCAGGGTCGGATGGGATGTCTCTGGGCCCGTAGTTTTTAGGTTGTTTTTCTTTGGGTTGGCTACCGGCCGGCACCGTGGAGGATCTCTTGGAGGCCATTTGCAGTACTCAAGGGAAAGGAGAAAAGAGAAAGTTTGGGAGATGAATGGCGTACCTTAGGGATTCGGTAGAAATACTTTCTGGATAAGGTTTGCTTGAACGTTTCAAATGCCTGAAGCTCTTGACTCAAGGATTTTTTCTCTTGTGAGTGGCGTGAAAAAGGGAAGAAACCGCCTAAGTCCCCAATTTATAGCTGCGGTCACCCTTAATGAGGATCCTTCTATTCCACGTGTAGGAAGATTAACCTGTTTAGGGAAGAGCGTGGCCCGTTATCCAACGGCAGCTACACGTAACCGCCCTCTAAGTTCGTGCAAGCCCCTCAAAATTCAAAAAGTGCGATCATTGCACTGACAAGGGGGAAAACCTAGCGTTTCCCGCCTAGAAGTCTCCAATAGTCATCCGCGCGTGACCGCACCACTCCTTAGGTCGAGATTGACTCTGGGTCGATGAACACCGGATCGGCGCCCTGGGTCGGAATATCTGGCCAGGACTAGGTGTCATGCGACCCCACCTCATTTCGAACAGCGAATATCCCCTCTTCTCTCAGCGGTCACGATGCCTCCTTCAAGGTCCGTTGCCACACGCTTAATGCCACCGGACCTGGGGGGCAGATGATAAGGGGTAAATCGGGGAGTATGACTGAGCACCATGTGTCACCTCCACGTGGCAGCCTGTGCCACGTCACCCCTCTGAATCCGACCCAAGCATGTTGTCTTTCGACCGAGCACTTGGGGAAAGTAGCTCAATGATAAGCAATGGGAGTTCGACCTAGAGCCCCCTTTCGACCTAGAAAGGTACGACCAGGCGGCCGGTCGACCCAGGAGCTAGCGGACAACCGCAATTAATGCGCATACTACCTCTACAGGCCGTATTAATTGCAGCCGCGCCAAGTACTGTACCCGGTGCTTTAGCCGTAAAAGCACTATTCCGGCCACCCGGCGCCTCCTTTCCACCAGACAAGATCCCCACTCTCCTGAGCCTGTACTTGCACGCATTGAGGCCTCCTTGGCCCTATATAAACCATTCTCCATCACCATTGGAGGTAATCTTTCCTTTGCGCACTGAGCTCCTCATTTTCAGTATATTCTCCTTACTCAGTTCACTGACTTGAGCGTCGGAGTGCCAAAACGGGTCAAACCCCCCGTCTTCCCCTGTTTTGGTCTTTGAGCTCACGTTTTCCCCTTTTCTTTCAGCTCAGGAAAGCGTCAGAGTCTCCCCACTTTACAAATATCTTGGGTGATTGGGAGTCCTAATCTGCAGTCCAACGCACAGCCTAGATTTGGACACCATCATGCCCTATTTTATTGAATTGTTCCTGAAAATTATCATGTTTATTGTATGATTTCCGCCAAATAGTATCAATCAATAGAAATTTTTTGTCGAGACCATGTAATCTTTGTCATCACCTTGAATGTGGATCTAGAGGTGAGTTTTTAAGGATTGGCAAGCTTTTCATGTGTAGTCCAAACCTTAAAAATTCATCTTCTAGCTCCACACAGTGGGATGACTAACGATTACATGGTTTTTACAAAAACATTTATTAATTGTTCTTATTTGGCAACAAGTCCTACAATAATGACGATTTTCAGAAGCATTTCAATCAAATACGGCTGATTTAAAAGAGTCAGGCCCCGAAACGAAAAAATTTCAACTAAATCGCGCACTCGACTCTATGGTACTCGAAAGATTTTATCAATAAATAGAATCGCGTGCTCGAATGATGGAATCGCGCACTCGATATTTCTGTAGAGTTACTTTATTGATTCATGTTGTCAAGAGACTGATCGATATTGTCAATTATGTTAAATAATAGATTGCAATTGATTTCGTCGGTTGAATTTCAATTTCTGCAACTTCCTCTATCTGCTACGGCTGTTTTCAAACTCGACTAAATTATAAGGTTGATATTGATGATTCTGTGTTATGGTACAAACATAAAACCATCAATACCAGCATTATTATTTGAAGTTTGGCAAGATTATTCAAGCTTCATTTTCATAGCCTCGTCGGCGAAGAGAAGAGAATGGAGAGAAGAAGGAGATGTCGGCGAAGAAGAATGAGATAAGAGAGGAAAAAGAGGAGATTTAGGGTTTTTGTGTATAACTTATACATTTATTGTTTTTTGCAAAACGCCACTCAGGTTTCTCCCATTACAAAATGAGTTAATTATGGTTTCATTAGCGTTTTAATAGCCACATGTTATATCCCTAAAAAAAAAAAAAAAAAACTTTGGCGTCCCTTGGGATGTAATTGTCTCCCAAAAACACTACTTGCAACTAATCAAAGCAGAAGATTCAGTCCAATGGCAACCAAAACCCCACCCCTTTTCCTCATTCTCTCGCTCATCTCCCTCGTCTCCGTTACTTTCTTGTTCCTCCACCCCGCCACCACCCCACCACCGCAGTCAAATTCCAAGAACGCACTCTTCACGGCACAAACTTCCATCAAAGTTCACATTTCGCCCCTGCCCAGATCCCTCAACTATGGCCTCTTAGAAAAATACTGGGCTTTAACCTCCGATACAAGAATCGGGAGTGAAGTGGACAACGAAATTAGAAAGACCCTTTTGCGCAAACAATCCGATAAATCCCTTCCCTATCCCGAAAACCCCATAATTAAGCAGTACAGTGCGGAGTACTGGATCTTGGGTGATTTATCAGCCGCCGAGGAGTTAAAAGAAGAGTCTTTTGCGAAAAGGGTTCTCGATTCGAGGGAGGCTGATGTGGTTTTCGTGCCGTTTTTCGCGACATTGAGTGCTGAATTGCAGCTTATAGTTAATAAAGGTGTTTTCAGGAAGAGGGTTGAGGAAAATGAGGATTATATGAGGCAGAAAATGGTGGTTGATTTGGTTAAAAAGTCGGAAGCTTGGAAGAGGTCTGGTGGCAGAGATCATGTTTTTGTTCTTACAGGTAATTGTAATTGCTGATGTAGTGTTTGATGATTTGCTGCTGTGATCTTTTAGTTAAGAATATTTTGCTAGAAATAACTGAAATTATGCATTGCTAGTTCAATAAGGTGTAATTTTAGAATCTCTGTGTCAATACGTACAATGTTTTGATTTGCATAAGTTACATCTACGTATTGCTCATACACATTAGTTAGAAATTGAATAGAAGAATGTGATATAATCCGTTGTTGTTGTTGTTGTTCTTGTTATGAAGGGAAAAGTACATTGTAAAACTTGGTTGGAAAATGAGCATCTATGAATATTCGTATTTTAGCATAATTACTTATTATATTTCATATACTTGTGTGAAAAATTTCTTTGGATTCAAAGATGTATGCGTAAGTGTGATGCATGTGTTAGTGTCTTATGATTAAGTCTCTGGATTGCCAGGTTGGTTTTACAACTTGAAAAGCATTCTTTGGCAGACCCTGTCGCAATGTGGCATATAAAAGATGAGATTGCCCCTGCAATCCTCCTTGTGGTGGATTTTGGTGGCTGGTATAGGCTTGACTCAAAAACATCATCCAATGATAGCTCATCTGATCCCATGATGATACATCACACTCAAGTTTCGTTGTTGAAAGATGTGATTGTTCCATACACTTATTTGCTTCCTAGGCTGCACATGTCAGAAAACCAGAAAAGAAGCACCCTTCTTTATTTCAAAGGAGCAAAGCATAGGCATCGGGTTAGTATTCAACTCTTTTAACTTGATTTTCTTCATAAGAGTATAATACACTAACTTCAGTTTCCCAGAACTTCATGGCTGTCTTTGCAAATTGTGGATGTTTGCAGGGATGGAGTTATCAATATATTTATTTTGCGACGGAGGGGGAGGTTGATAGGGATTAGGGAATTTTTTTAAAAATTTATGAAAAATAGGGTAAATTTTCCTTTTTACGACGAAGACATACAATGTAGCTCTACATATTTATTTACTTCCTTTTTGGTGGGGTGAATGAGGTTGATTGGGATTTTATCAAACTTCATGAGAAGTATCCAGTGTGGGAACTTTATTATAGTTCTGTAAATATTTATTAATTTGTTATCCTTTTTTGGGGGCTGGGGAGGTTTGTGAGGAAATTATTTAAGTTTTATGAAAAACACTGGAAATTTTTTAATATTATGAAAATTGTATTCAACTTATAGCTGTGTAGACTTTCAAGGAGGGGCAAATGCCCCTTGTAGCCCCCGTTTGCCCCCATCAATAGGCTAATGAATCTTGTTTAGTGGTCATTCTTGTTTAATTTTCAGTCGGTTTGATCCCCTTTGTAATTTCTTCCAATAAAATTTGTTACGCTACATAGGGCGGACTCGTTCGAGAAAAACTATGGGATTTATTGGTCAACGAGCCACAAGTTATCATGGAAGAAGGCTTCCCCAATGCAACCGGCAAAGAGCAGTCAATAAAGGGCATGAGGAGATCAAAGTTTTGTTTACATCCAGCCGGAGATACCCCCACTTCATGCAGACTTTTTGATGCCATTCAAAGTCTATGTATACCGGTCATTGTTAGCGACAATATAGAGCTCCCATTTGAAGGAATGGTGGATTACTCAGAATTCTCTGTTTTTGTTGCTGTTAGTGATGCTTTAAAACCGAATTGGCTTGTGAAGCATCTTAGAAGCTATTCTACTGAAGAGAATGATAGGTTTAGGCAAAATATGTCCAAGGTTCAATCAATCTTTCAGTACGATAATGGCTATCCAGGTGGCGTGGGGCCAACACCGCCGGATGGTGCCGTGAATCATATTTGGAGAAAAGTTCACGAAAAGTTGCCTGCGATTAGAGAAGCTATTGTAAGGGAGAGGAGAAAACCGGCTGGGGTTTCTGTTCCACTTCGCTGTCATTGTACTTGAAGAGTTACATATATATGTGTGAGATTTCATTCTTTCATTACTTCAACCTGTCTGTCTTTCTGTCCGTCAATATAAGCTTGTTTTCGTTTTCTTACTAATTTCTTGCTTCTTGGTTAGATAAGGGAGGTCGAATTTCTTGTTACAGCTATATATATCCGATTTTGAAATTACACATACATCCCTTGTAACTCAATGTCTAACTTGCAGTTACTTTCTTCTATTGATTATTCCAGTGTCTGTTATTTTCAAGTTATTAATTAGTCAATCTGGTATATTTCTTATTCCAGGTCCCCGACACTATATAGGGGTGTTATTGTAGTATTGTATTACTGTGATTTCTAAGAATTGTTTTGGCCGAAATGTTCGGGGATTATATATCAGGTGGACTAATTTGTAATTATCTCTAAACTGAGGGTATTTATATGACTTTATCTTTATGTAATTCATCCTTAAAGTAAATACATTACAGTTACAGGACCATATTTCTCAGTTCCTGGTGCGCAATGCATCACTCTGCAGCAAGAAAGGGTAGCCAATCCCTCTTCTGGAGGAAGGAAATAGCACAAAAAGCAAACTCACCACAAACCCCACCACCAAAGGCACAATGTTAACAACCTTCCTCGGCACAACCATATGATAACAGCTCAAAACATCATTATGCAGCAAAGCAAAGGTAAGAAAAGCAACCAAAGAGAGCGATGCATGAAACACATCGCTCCATCTCAGCTTGTAATCGGCCGGGATACACGGCCTCGCACGCCCCCCGAACGTCCTTATCCCATGGAATGTCGCCACACCATAGTACAGTCTCCCCCTCGCCGTCTTGTAGCTGTCAGTCAGCGAAAAGAAGACGCACGACATGGCTGAGAGCACCAGGAAGCCCCCCGTCAGCCACCGGTCCGTGGCGGTGCAATGGCCGTTGTTTGTGAATAAAGGGGCGAAAATGGTGAAGGAGAGAATGGTGGCGGTCGGTAAGAGAACGTTGAGACGGGCTGTCCCGCTCAAGATTGCGTTGATGATGTATATGTAGTTGGATTTATCCGCATCATCACCATCGTCTTCATCAAATAGTCTGCTGATGGCATCATCATCATCGTCATCATAGTCTTCATTGCCCATATCGATATAGCAATCGTTCTCTTCGTCCGGGATTTCACCGGCGAGTCGAATGATGTTCTCCATGTTGGATGTGGGCTTGAGTTATTGGTAAGGGTGTTTTAGGGTATAATTGTGGTGATATAGCCATAGCTGAGGTTGGGGAGAAGATATTCCTGGTTGAAAGGTTAGGAGGGAAGGTATTCTTTGCTCTTTAGCATGATTCTTTTCTTTAGTTTGCAGCATGGAACAATAGATATGTATACAACTAACCAATTTCAGGAAAGGAAATTAAATATTGTCTATACTTTTGGTGATGCTTCAAGTACATTGCCTTTTGTAAGGAATTTTAGATGTTAAATATCACAAATATATTATAACATACGCATGTTTTAGGAAAAGTAAAATAGAACTTTTACTCTTTTCTATGCCTCTTAATTTTTATTTTTTGGAAATATGTCCTATTGTTTTGTAAATTTGTTAATACAAATATTTAATTAAATAATATCACGAATAGAAAGTTGAGATGGCCGAGTTGGTCTAAGGCGCCAGATTAAGGTTCTGGTCCGAAAGGGCGTGGGTTCAAATCCCACTCTCAACATTTAATTTTTTATTTTCTATTTAATCTTGATATTTATGCCTTTTTTAACATTTAATTTTTAAAATTTTTATATTTAATCTTGACATTTATGCCTTTTTTTAACATTTTTTTTTTTTTTTTTTTTATATTTAAATACGCCTTTTCTTAAACTATTTTAATTTTTTTTATCTGATCTTAAGATATTTAATTTTTTTAATTTTCAATGTAACCTAATTCATCCCCTTTTTTAACTATTTGAGCTTAATATTTAACCATTTCATCTTAATATTTAGGGGGAATTTGAGAAAACTCCCCATAGGTTGAAAATTTTTTAGTTTGCTCCCCATGTCTAAAAAAATTTTAGTTAACTCCCCAATTCACATGCATAATTTGAGTTGGCTCCCCAATTTTGGGGGCAGATACCACATATGACGATTTAGATACATCATATGACGATTTAGATACCACATATGGCGATTTAGATAAACTCAAGAATCGTGTACCTAATTCGTCATATGGTGTATCTAAATCGCCATATGTGGTATGCATGTGAATTGGGGAGTTAACTAAAATTTTTTTAGACCTGGGGAGTAAACTAAAAATTGATTATACAATTGGGGAGTTTTCTCAAATTCTCCCTAATATTTATGGGTTCAAATCCCACTCTCAACATTTAATTTTTTATTTTCTATTTAATCTTGATATTTATGCCTTTTTTAACATTTAATTTTTAAAATTTTTATATTTAATCTTGACATTTATGCCTTTTTTTAACATTTTAATTTTTTTTATTTTTATATTTAAATACGCCTTTTCTTAAACTATTTTAATTTTTTTTATCTGATCTTAAGATATTTAATTTTTTTAATTTTCAATGTAACCTAATTCATCCCCTTTTTTAACTATTTGAGCTTAATATTTAACCATTTCATCTTAATATTTATGTCTTCTTTCAACTATTTAATCTTTTGCTAGTATTGGGTAATTTTCTATTTTATTTTTGGCTACATTATTTTAATTTTTAGTAATTTATATTTTAAAAGTTTTGTGCCTATATTTAGGTTATTTTTTCGATATTTCGCCTATATTAAGGTCATTGTTTTAATCATCTCATTTTTGCCTAAATATTGGTCATTATTTTTAATTTTGAAGGAGAATTCTCTCCCCCTCTTCTGACTATAACTATAAACATGAAACCCGTGCTTATGAAAGCAGATTCAAACTTATGCTCATGAACCAGATTTTTGACCATACAATATACCACTAAAAGCCTGATCCCTGATGAATACACAGGACTCCTCTCTCTCTCTCTCTCTCTCTCTCTCTCTCTCTCTCTCGCGCACACACACAAACACATCCCGTTTGTCGCCGCCTGCAGCCTCACCGGTCGGGTTCGTCGCTGCCCGCAGCCTCACGGGTCGGATTGTGCATTGATGCACACGGCGTTGAGTTCAAATTCAAACAAGAAACAGGTATTTCTCTGTAAACATAAACTCTCGCACATCTTTTATTGTCTGTAATTCATCTCCAAGAAAGAAACTTGACAAATGTTTTTTAGTAAATCCATGATCATATCCAATATACATAATTCCATCCTGATGAGAAATGCAGAAATGCAAATTACATTTCTTGCATCACAATTATAAATAAAAGTCTGCAATGCAGTTTATACAATTATGCGAGACGCCGAGACCGTATACATACAACGAACGTATGTTCATATATACACGCACACATATACATGTATGTGTGCGCGTATATATGCAGCAAACTAAAACTATGCTGGCCTATAAAAATAGCGGAATACCCTCGTAAAACTTTGCTGAAAAAAAATAATAGCATGACGAGAGGAAGCATAGTATACCAATGAACTATATACACAAAATATTATATATATATATATATATTATAATCCGACAACCTACAAAGCTTTACTCACCATCTTGTAGAGATTTCAATGAACTGGATTCCTCGTCATGATTGGCTCGTTTTATGGGCTTTGGGTGCAAAGAGCCGTTTCCCTCAACGGGCCCACAAAGTTTGCAAGGGTTTGAAGACCGTTGTGAGCACCAGTGATCCGGCACACTTAAAAAGTGTGTGTTTATGAACTTCCTAAACCTTTTCTTGTATTCAACCGGGGAGATGACAGTCGGCAATTGGTTCTTGGGAACAAGTGAAGATTTCACCCAATTTTCGAGCTGTTTGTCCCAGGTATATTGTCTAAGATAGTCTATGATCCCACATACCAGTTCGCGACGTTGAGTGTCCACTCCCACAAGTAGAGAATAATCCATAACATTAATTGTCTGCAAGAGGAAAACAAATAACAAATTTAACAGGTAATAATCAATTGAAATAATCACACAGACATACCCTGGGGTGTCTAATTTTGTGTGAGTATATTTTGTGGAAGTTTTTAGAGTAACTCACGTTGAGGAAATGAGTATCATTATACACGGCCCGCTGCAGATTTCGCTTTGATTTCCTACCGACATAAAGAGGCGAAAGATTCATATCATTCACGAAGTTTTGATCCAAAAGAACATCTCCCGCACTGTTGCCAGCTGTATTCAATCGAGCGTGAAGGGCACCTTTGAGATCATACTGCCTGGCAATTTTTCTACCGAATGAAAGGTTCTCCATCACCAGGAGATCGTGCCTCGCCTCTTTCCCATTCTTTGTTCCTCTTATGACAACCTGAAAAAAGGAGTAAATTGTCAAGAATGGGCCAAAGAAGAACGGTAGAGGATGTTCTGCTCACACTCTTAGTTTATGCACAGGAAACTATAGCCTGAGACCGGATTTGACAGGACCGACAGGTGAAGTACACTTGCACTTCGCATAAAATAATTAATCACACGGCAAGTGTTAACCTCAAACATAGGGTGCAGCTAAACCTGGTCCAGGGCTAGAATTTCCATTTATGAAAAGTACAGAAAACTAACCTGGTAAATACCAAGAATTTTAGCAAGACAAGTCTGGTTTCCGAGCTCATAGCATTCGTTCATGTAATCAAAGTAGTTGGTAGCAAACTTCATGAACGAATCAAACTCTGTCCTCTTAATTTCCTTGATGATAAATCTATCATCCAATGTTTTAGCAAAGAAGGATTTGCTTTTTCCACCTTTAGCATCCCAATTCCTACAACGGCTGAGGGAAGCAATGTAATCCACTTCAGACGGACAACATCTATCCCGCAGCTGACGAAACTCGCTTGAATATACACAAAGAACAGAGTATTTTCGCGTTCCGGGATGCTTCCCCAAGCCCATAGAAACTTCCGGATGTTTGGCACCGTATGAAACCAAAGACTCCAACAAATCTAGACCATCAAAGCTCGATGAATGCACATCTTCCAAGGAATGGGATGGTGGAGATTGAAGGGAGTCCAAATCCAATGAATTAAATGAAGACCAACGTGGAGAAGTCAAAGAATATAACCGAGGTAAGCTATCAAATCCCTTTTCTCTCTGAAAATCCTCTGCTAGGTCTTCATTTCCAAGTGGGACATCTTTCAGTAAAGTTAGAGCACAAGCTATTATGCTCGAGTATTCATCTTCGTAGTCGGAGATGATGTAGTCGTTAAGACCAAGAGGAATGTGCAATCTCGACCCTTCATCCAAGATCACCTTTTGAGCCATAGATTCTGCTGCGTAGCTACTACAAGATTCAAATTTTGGTAAATATCCCCTTCGTAGATCCTCCATATATTCACGCTGAATATCAGCAAAAGGTGCCCAAATCCAATCCTTGTCGTTTTCTAGACAATGCTTTTCTTCTCCAATGCTGCTATCTATTGATACCATCTTATCTGTTTGCAATTTTATAGACGAACTTTCGTCTTGAGAACCTCCCTCAGCATGATCTTCACGAAATATGGATCCATTTTCGTTAAAACTATCTAGTGCAGATTCTCCATCTTGGTCGTCGATTTGGATTTCTTCATCAGGCAAAACATTGCTGTCAAGGGATGTGTCGAGCTTAATTTCAGACACAAAAGTGTTTTCTGGAGAATCGTCATGCTTTTCAACCTCGATATCAGCTGGATCCACTTTCAGTGAATTTTCTTGAGAATGGAAGTCAACTGAATCAGAATTGATCACTTTCAAATCTGACGAGAGCAAGCAGTGTAGTCTTCGATCCCATATACAAGATTCAAGAAGAAGCTCCAACCGTATTTTATTCAATCTTAGAAGTTTACAAACAGCATCATCTTCACTTCCATTCTTGCCGGCATTTTGAATCTCAACCTAGTATTAGATTTACATGAACAACAATGAGAATCTTCCGACTAACTTCTTTCCACAAAAAGATAATAAATGAAGAGTAGATAAAACTTAAATGCTGGAAAGATTTTGAGGTTGATAGAAATATTAATCAAATTCGCCAGTATTAGTGATACTAGCTTAATTTTGTTTTACCGAGATATTCTTTATATTTAAATAAATGCGTGTAATTCCAACGCTGTAATATCATAAACAGGAAATCATCCACAAATTTTACTCTGGGATTAAGTCTATTCCGGAGCCTAAGTTTCTCGCATAATAGGTGAATTTATGCTTTAAAATGACCAACATATATTACTGATATTTCAACCATTATCAGGAGTTGCATCAACATTTGACCAATTTTATAAGCCATAATGTTACTAAAAGAATATATAACATTAGGAAAAGGGTGCTTAGCAATAACTATCAAACCTCAAATTGTGACTTTTCTTGCTGCAGCATCTCCACAATATCAGAAAATTCCTTACTTGAACCCTGAATGTTCAGAGTTAGTCCAGCATATCGATTTTCTAGGTCCTTCAAAGACTTTTCAATCTCAGTGAACATAGCAATCCCTTTCGAGTACACCTTCAAGAGATGAAAACAAAATTACCGGTCAAAATTATAAAGTTAGATATAGTTTTATAATTAACCAGATGATAAAACAGCAATGTTTAATAAAAGTGCTTACATTCTCAGAATCTTTCTTAAGAAACTCTCCTTTAATGGAAGCATTGAACTCTATCTTCTGAGCAGGTAAAGAGACTGAGTGCGTCACAACTGGAGAGTACTTGAACATTGCAACCATTGGCCCTAGCCTGCAAATAAACCAAAGAGAAAAAGAATGTTATAAAACATGTAAAAATAAAAATAAACAAATATATATATATATATCATACCCAAAGAAGTAGAGGAAATCCTTATGGAAGGAATGGCCACAGCTGGAGAGACTATTGAATGAAGAGTGGTTGGAAAAACTGAGTTCCAAAAACTTTCCAAACGACAAACCGCGCGCAGCAGTAGATATTAATACCCTTTTTGTGGATTTAGAGCTTCCATCATGAAGTTTACACCGACCACAGCGACTCCACATCCAAAGCTTTCCTTCGGTTTCCCCAGGCAGACTTTTTCTTGGAGGGAGATGTCTAACTTGGATTGTGAGTTGCTTGTTGTGATGTGCATAGTAGAAAAAGTGTGCCTCGGGAGGTTCCTTGCAAACCTTGCACTCGAGATTCTGAAAGGAGGAAGATTTCAGAAGGGCATACATGACAATGTGGAGGTGTATGCGGAAACTAATGCTTTTGGAGAAATTAAACTCAGAGGGAAAGTTATAAGGAAGTTTTATTAGTAGATGAGAGTGTTTGGACAAATCATAGACAAAAGGACCTAGAAGTTGGAAAACCACCCCCAAATGTTCTTCAGCTTCTAACTCATGAAACTTAGGCAGTGTCTGCAAACTCCAAAAAATTAAAGCACTTCTGCACTTTTCCCATTTTTTAAGCTAGAAGCATCTATGAACCAACTTCTAGGTTATTGACGTAAATAACTGGAAGTTTGTTTAGCCTGATAATAGCGTCTATCAAACTGTTTTTCCAAAACACTCAATTGCTTTTCTTTTAACCTTTTTTTTCCCAAACATTAACTACTTTTACTATTCCAACTTTTTACAACTTATGCTTCTACTTCTACTTCTCCAAAAGCAAAAGATTTCGCAGCCATCCCCTTAAAATCCATGGGCCTAGAAGGCCAATATTTCGTAAGCAATAATTATGTTCCAACTCAATTTAACCAGCAAGATTTCAGATTCACAAAGATATAAGTTCCCAATACCTGCTTAAGTAAATTGTCTTGCAAAAACTTTCCAAGAGGAACATCAAAACTCCGGTAAAATTTAATCTTAGAGAAATGGCTATGCTCGCAAATAGTCCCTCTTGCCGCATTCCGACTCGACATCAAAACCAAAATACTTTCAGAATCCAAAACTGAATTGATCTCATCCTTCCCCTGCACTTGCTCTTCCACACCATCACTATGTGCCTCCTCATTGTTAAGTAAATTATCTTCCTCGTATCTATTCTTTGATTCGTTTTCAGTTTGAATATCATTTTCTGAGGAAATTTGAATGTCATTTTCAGCTACACCGTCCGGCTTTCTTCCATCAAAACCATGAGGAAAACTATCATTCATCACTTTTTGAATAGATGTTGTAATAGATAATCCTGGAAATGTTCCTGGATTGCAGTCCTCAAAAGTCAATGTCGAATTGTCTTCTGAAGATATGCTTAGCTTCTGGGATTCAATCTTATGCAACCCATTAGAGGTTGCATCATTGGTCACAACAAATTGTCCATTGGAAAGTGCTAAGTCAACTATTTCACCAGGGAAAGTTGTGCAGAACATTGCAGTCTGATCTAGAAGGAAAGAAGTCTCGAGCATCAAATGATATGCCATGACAACTGCACACCGCACTACACACTTGACTCTCTTCAATTCTTCACTGTTAGCACCCATCAGCAGAATCTGTGCAATAAAATTGTGTATTGCTTGAGTTTCATCAAAATATAAAAGCACTTATTCTTTTTCAAATTTTAAAAATAATCAGAACCCGAGAAGTGGAAAAAAAGTTGGAGAAGTAAGAGTGACCTTTTGGAAGAGAAATGGTGGAACTTTTTCAGGAAAAAAAAGAGCAGTTGAAGAAGAAATTGAAAAGCACTTTTAAACAAACTTTCATTTATTTATGAAAATAACTTAGAAGCTAGAAGTTAAGCTAAAGGTTCATTCTTTTGTGCTTCTAGCTTACAGCTCATTTCTGCTTATTTTAAGCTTAAGTTAATTTTTCACACTCACAAAGTGAAGAAAAAATGTAAAATAATAATAATAATAATAATAATATATCAGATTAGGTGAAGAAAACTTACGGTGCATCCAAGGCGACTAGGTGCCCCCTCAAGAAACATTAATGTTTTAGTTGATTTCTTCCCACCTTCTGCGGAAACAGCATGTTCTTCTACAAATTTGTCAATATGGAAGGAATCACACTGCCTAAGTTTTTGACCAATTACAACTTCTGATGCCATGATTGGGGAGCCAATAACACGAGCAACTCTCT
This sequence comes from Lantana camara, assembly GCA_037501455.1. NCBI lineage: Eukaryota > Viridiplantae > Streptophyta > Magnoliopsida > Lamiales > Verbenaceae > Lantana > Lantana camara. The sequence continues at coordinate 16,630,975 of CM074855.1, read as the reverse complement.
CTAGACGATGGAGTTTCATATCGAAGACTAATGTTATTCCTTTTGCAAGAATAGCTTCTTGTATCAACCGAGAGACAGATTTCTCAACCAAAATAACATTAGGATGGTACATGTCTATCATCTCCACAATAGGTTTTAAATTGTCGTCTTCCTGTCGGTGAAGGAAAAGCAAAGCTTTATCAGAAAAGAGAAAAAGGATTGGTACTTCAAATGCCTCAAGTGAAAATAGTTTTTTTCTTCTCACCTGCTGCATCACATCAAATGATGACAAACCACTAGAAGAAAGATCGAGTGAGCCATGGATCAAAAGCAGTCTTGGGTTTTTGTACTTTGTTGGCATGTGTTTGTGAGCAGCACGTTTCTTGAAAACTAGGCCCTTGATCAATTGACTACAAATTTTTAAATGGAATCAAACAAGACTTTATTCACAGAACAGTTTAAAAGGATCACAAATTATAATAGTAAAAGTTGGGAGAGTGAAAAATTAAAATACATAATCACTTCTGAATGTTAAAAAAGAGAATGTTGAAGTACTACCTTTGAGTGCGAGAACCAGTTGCAATACATTTAACCTTCACATATCCATCAGGATCCATTGCCTTACCATCATCTGCATCAGGTTTAACAAAAGCAGCAGCTTCCCATGATAAAGAAGTCACTATATCAACCCAATTCTCGCCCTCGTCTCCGGAAAAATCCACACCCACAGATTTCACTAATTGACTCACAAGGGCCCTAAATTTCCCCATCTTAACATTATTCATGGCTTTTAGTTTTTCCTCTTTGAACTTGTAACTTCCACTGCCTTCTTCTCCAAAGCTGCTAAATGAACTCGGTTTGGCCCATCCCTCACCACATTCATCATCATCATCTTCATAATTTGAGATACTTCCTATTATGTCATCTTCTTGATCTTCTGGTTCTGGAGGGAACCAAAATTCATCATCCACTTCTCCGTCACCAGATGAATTTACACTTTCCACACCGTTATCTAATCCTTCCTCATGATCACCATCAGAATTACTAACATCCACAGTCTCATGAAAACCGTTCGACTTAACTGGTAAATGCGAGGTTTCATCATGCCGTTGTAATAAAGAACTAAAAGCTTCTTGATTACCATCTATTCTGATATCCTCCACATAATCCCTGAGAGAAATGAACAAGATGTGAGCTTGCAATAAAGTAGAAATCATGAGAGAAATTCTAAATTCCATGCCAAATTATCCCCTCCGCCCCTCCCCTCTTCCTGAAAAATAGCTAATAGAAGGGAATGAGATGATACCGGTCACTTAAGTTGGGATCAGCTAAAATGTCACCTGAGAAGGAAAACAATGAAATGGAGAAATGAGTAGTGACAAGCAAAGTGCAAGGGAATAAATACAATGCAAAAATAAAAATAAAATAAAAGAGCACGGATTACTAACTGCAGCTTGATAGAGAACTATCACTGCTTCTTAATGAAGCAGTAGGACTAATTGATGGCATTGCACGAGAACTGGGATTCTCTGGATTTACAGTCTCTTTCTTGAACTTTTCACCACAAAACTTACAAGATTGGACTGGGCTACCAAAGTTTAATCCTGTAGATTGCTCATTTTCCTGCTCGGTGTAGTTATTTGATTTTGCAAACTTTGTGCCACAATAATGGCACATATTACCTCTGATCCCCTTTCAATCTGCACATTCACTTAAATTAAGTTCACAAAATTCGAACTTTTTTGCTTAAATAAAACAAGAAATCCCATAAGTAAATTGAGAAGACATTATAGAGCAGATAAATATATATACACATAAACATAAAGATACTAGATTATCCAACTTCCAACCAACCCCACCCCCCAATGGAAAAAAGTTAAATTCTTGGCTCTAGCCCACGAAAACTGAAACTTTACATACTAGAATTTGACATCACTGGTGTTACATGGCATATGGCATTGATTCAAAAATTATAATCTCAAATGCTTCAAGCTTTCAATAGATAATGAATTTCAACATTAGAAATATGCATACATGATCGTGTTCAATAGAGAGAGGAAAAACCCTTATATATATCATACAAATCCAAAATAAGTGTAATATATACACTCCGAACACCTCCCCATCCCCATCTCCAACATAAACCAGCTAATCTAAATGTAAAAATTAAAAGATAGAAAGAAGTGTCCTTAAGCTCACATTAGAAGTTAAAATCAAAATTCGTAACAATGATCTAAAGCAACCATCTGTAATTCAAAACATCAATTCCTTTAATCTGTATCACCACCAGCCTCTATATACATCAAGAAATATATTTGTTACCACCACGGTTTGACTCTACCAAATAATTGCGAAGACGTGAAGTTCTAATCTGAAATTTTCGACAATCATGTGAATTTAGCAAAATGAATCACCAAAACCCATAAAAAAAAAATATATTAAAAATAATCAGAATCTTGAAAAAATACCACATCTAAACAGCTGAAACAGGTCAAAATCAGAGACAAAAACAAGAACCCACAGCTGAAACGGCCGCGATTTCATGGGGAATTGATCTCTTGACTCCCAAGTCAACATACCACTCAGTGAAACCAATTCTCCTATTTTTCAGGAATTATAAATTACATATTTACATCAGTTTAGCAAAATGATAAAATTACATTTACTTCAACCAAAATCAAACAAGATCGCAACTTTACAAACCCACTGCGAACTCCAATGGCTCCAAATCATAACCCATCAAAACAAGAACGAAACCAATTACTCTGGATAACTTACTGTTGAACAAATCCAATGAACAACCAATCATGGCCTGGAAATCCCTCCCAACTGCACAAACAATACAAAGAACCGAGATAATATCTGCTCCTTCGAGATTTGAATATCTCGGACATTCACGAACTGATGGGGGATGAAAAGAACAGAGACAAGGGTTAAAGCAGCAAAGAATTTATGAGTGATTTGAAGAAAGTTTGGAGAAAAAAAAAATAGGGAAATGGAAAAGTAAAGCAAGAAATTTCTGTCGCCGAGTGGGACCCATATAATAGGCTCTTGCTACTGCTCAGGAAATTAAATTACATTTTTTTTTTCTGGATTTTCCCATGAAAAAGTCAAATATATTTTGGGAAATAATTTATCTAATCTAGGGTTTTTTAATTTATTATTACACATATTAATACTTAATATAAATATATCTCGTAATCAATGAAAAAGATTTTACTTTTATGGGTTCGAAAAAGATTTTATGAAATTATTTTGTCTTGTGATAGTATCTTGATCTTCTCATAAGGTCTGTATTTTTACCATATTTATGGTAATATCCTTTTTTTTTTTTTAAATAATAATAAGATTTTAACCCTTTTTTAAAAAAATAATAATAAGATTTTAACCCTTTTTAACTAGGTAGTATGATTTGAATTCGTATATTTTAGTTATGATTTCTTAAAAATCTTGTCAATATAGGTTGATTTTGGTGCTTCGATCATTGTAAGAATGATCATCTTTGAAAATTTTTGATTAATTGCCATGGAGAGTAATTATTCTGATTTTGACTATAATAAGAAACAAAATAAAAGAAAAGAAATACAAGAATGAGGTTTTGTTGAGTTAGGAATTATGAGATAATAGTAACTTTTTTGGATATTACGAAAATCACTAATTTGATAGATATATATGTCGTATATATATTACCATTTTTTTTGCTGAAGTAATATATTTATAAATGTGTCTTAATGCTTACTTACACGTGCATGTAAAAGATACAAACCATATGTTCAGTGGTAATAATATTAAGCATAATCCTCAACAATAGGGTGAATTTATATGCTCTGGAGTGGTGCGATGATATATAGCGTCACATCTATTTTTTTGGTATGATGGGTTATATATTTGGATCGTGTCACTTTATTAGTAAACCAATGTCTACCAATTAAATTTATCAAGAATGTAAATTCATATATTCCGATGAAGAAAAGTAATTGTAATTTCTTCAACTCTATACATATTTTCAACCGGCAAATATTTTTTGGGGACGAGTTTTGAATTATCAAATCATCCAATATCAATACTAATCCCTAAAATAAACAAAGTGTGAATTAAGAGACATAACTTAAAATAAGCATAGGATTTCAAATTCATGGTGCACTAAAATTCAAGACTATAAAAGCCCTTAGCCGACATAAATAATTCCAAGAAATACAATGTCCCAATAATAAAACATAGATAATATCACTTGGGTTCCAAAATGTAACTTTTCCTACAAAATGCAGAGAAAACTGTAAAATCGAAAAGACAAGGGACCAATTTGCAAAAACAAAGATTGAAACAGACTCCCTGCGTATACGCGTTTTCTCTACAGAGACATGGTTCAAAATTCGGATTCCCCACAATTAGGCGGCTTTTGTCGCAGTTCTGGCCGCAAATCAACAAAATTACAAATTCACCCCTATAAAATAAAAATATTCAATATATATATATAAAACACCTTTGAAGTTTCAAATACTACAATTAAATTCTCATTAGTTATTTTATCATATTTTGGTCCATTTTAAAACTTATAAAGTATATAGTATCAATTTTTCGTTAAATTTAACGTGATAATTCCAAAAAAAAACGTTAAATATAATGAATTACATATATATATATATATATGTTGCTGAATATATTCTAAATTCCAAGTATGTGAACACAGAATTAAGAAAATCAAATTCTCTCTCTGGAATTCTCCTCTTCAAATTTGACGTTTGTCAAGATTTTCCGCGTCTATTTTCTTTTATTTTTTATCCTCAAGAATCTTTTTCCTTTTCCATTCGGTTTAGACGGTGATTAAAATAGAATAAATATGAATAGTAGGCTACTTGAAACATAAGAAAACTACTTTATATATATATATAGTTTGGATGTGGTAAGAGGTGCGTTATGATTGGATAAAATAGGATGTTTCGGGTATGTCTTACTCCAATTTTCATATCTAACTTTCATTTAAATATTAAGATTTGAAGGCACCCGCCTATCTTAATTATTAGGTAGCAATGGGTGGTGTATGTTCGCTCGATACTATATTAACTTAAAATATTTTACGTTTGATTTTTTGGAAATAAAGATTTTAGTGTTTTCGATTTTTTGAAAACACAACTCTAATTAATAAAAGTTGGAGAGAACTTTACATCAAAATGATTCAACTCAACTCTAAATGAGATGTAGAAAAGAAAATCCTATCTTATTAGTTTGATCATGGTAAAATATAGGATCATAATCATATTCACTTGAACATAATTATAGTAAATTTGATATTGATGTACAAACACGAACAAAATGATACAAATACTATATTACAAGAAAATAATGCTTAAATTTATGAAAGAATAAATATTCAATATGATACACCACGATAGGATAATATTTTTAAAATCATATTTGCATTATAGTTGAGAATAGTAGATCGATATATATTGATGTACGAACATAGATGCAACGATTTAAACATAAAAATAAAAAAACACAGCGACATATTTTTCTTAAATTTAACACATGACATGTATGAACTAATTGGAACACACATTGTTAGGATAATATTTTTAAAAACATTCGTGCATATATTACATATAGTTGATAATAGTTGCATATAATTATAGTAGAATCGATATTGATGTATGGACATAACCACAATGATACGGATACCGATAATACATATTTTCTTAGATTTATCATATGATAAAATATTTGACTCGATGCAATAAACAATATAATATTCCAAAAGTATCTATACATCATAACTCATAAGAGCAACATCAGTACTCAAATTACAATTGATATATCTTAGAACCCAAAAATAAAACAAAAATGATTGATATATTGTTGTAATAATACTAATTATCATACATTATCCAAGTAAAGATATCATCTCTAGCTCTATAAATATAAATATTAGTTTTTTTTTTTTTTTTAACATACACCTCTAATTGATCAGATGATTCAAACTCGGTTCATTATTTTAGAGAAAAAAACCCTTTAACCATTTAAACTAATTTTTATTAACAAATTATAAAATTAAATATTTATGGAGCCAATATCGTTTTGAAACCTTCACGATATTTCTTAACGAATGGTATTAAAGCTTGATAACTTGTTCTTTCAAATGAGGATGCTAACTGCATAACTCATCGTCTTACTTAAAATGCGGCTTCGACTACTAAAATATTAGTTGAATATACCGATAATTCACACAACATAAAATAACTAGCTAGCTTTCGTCCAAATCGAAGGGACAAAAATATCTGAAAAATGGATGTCATATTTCTTAGAAATCAGTTGCAAAGTTATGATGACTCAATCCAATAATATTATTGTCCATTTCTTCACGTAATAAATTATAATCAATATAACAAGCACTTTCTTGACGTTTCTCAATTAGTTAAAAAATATATTATTTTTTTTGTGTGCATCCTTAAAATTCTGGTTAATCATATGTCCTAATTTAATAATTAAATCATATAAGGGAAAATCTTTGAATAGTACCAAAAAGTTGAAAAAATTCCTTTTAGGTCCCCAATTTTGAAAAAGTTCCCATTCAATCCCCAATTGAAAAACAAAATTCCTTTTAGGTCCCCACAAATAGTACAGGTTCGTACATTGTCTTTAGGAATTGCGTACATTTTTTAGGGAATTGCGTATAAAAATCCCGGAATCTCGTATATACGAGATTCCGGGATTTTTATACGCAATTCCCTAAAAAATGTACGCAATTCCTGAATTATTATACAACCTTGGGGAGTGAAAAGAAATTTTGTTTTTCAATTGGGGAGTGAACAGGAACTTTTTCAAAATTGGGGAGTGACAAGGAAATTCAGTTTACACTTGAGGATTTTTGAGGAATTGTCCGATCATATAAATCAAAATGAATGTGACACACTACACTTAAGGTGGGTCATCAAAAAACAAGTGTCCCCTTCTATTGGATAGCCTTTATCAACTGTCTCAATTTTGTAATTTTATAAGTATAATATTGAAATTCCACATTCTTTTCTTACAAACATTACTTTAAATCTATACACATTTATCTCATGACTCATAAGTTTAGTCGGGTCTGGTAGGTCGGAAGAAATTAATTTATTTTTAACTTGAGTATTAGGAAATCAAAGTCTGATTTTAGTATGAAACATTTATAAATCTCCTGACAACTTTTTTTACCAGTCATTAAAATATTTATAATTTAGCAAACGAAACTAGTTATGATAGTCGATAATAGATACAAGTTTGATCAAAGAATAAAATTAATCTAACAATTTCAAATATTTCTCAATATCAATGTACCACTCAAATGATGAAGAAAATTTTTGAAAAAAAACTGAATGTATTTATGTTAGGTTCTTTGACCGGTCGTGACTACTTTGATGATTTCGGGTTATTTTTGTTATATTTCATTTATGTATAATTGTATATTGATATTTTTCCATGTATTTTTGGACATTTCCAACTACCTAGTATAAGTCTTATTCTTAACCAAAAACCGAAGACTTATTGCTATTGAACAATAGGAACATTGCAGAAGACTTAGGACTTTGTTCAAAGTTAAAGCAAGAACCTGTAATTTGGTTGGCAAGTCAAGATGGGTAGATGATGACATAGTAACTACCTTTCAATCTTTTTCCAGTATTTAGACTGGTCATAAGTTTTTACAAATATAAAAATATTTAGTGTATAATTTAGTTAAAGAACAAGAAATTTGAATTTCAATGATGAATAAGCACTGACATCCATATTTAATATCTATAAAGATTTGATATAACTATATAAACTAATTTATTTCAAAAATTATAAAAACACCATTTATGTTTCATTATTCATTTTGGAAAGACGCAATCGAAAATGAACACCTTATCTTCTATAAATTATCGATTTAAGAAATTATACGGTTTAAAGTCCTATCAACGATAATCATTCTTTTTCTTTACTATGATTTCTACAAACTTTGTCGAACTCAATGAAAGAATGAAAGACAACCGTTAATGATTGATTATATCAAACCCATGACACTATAGGTTAATTTTTTGCATAAAAATGTTTCAAGTGTGTAAGCATCATTTGTTTCCTCTGACTTAGGTGTGTAAGCATTTTTTGTTTAAAGAGAACCGATGAATGCAATAGTGGGGTTAATACGGAGATCCCTCCTCATATATAATCAATTGGAAGCCAAGTGTACAACCAGACAATCATAATCCAACGATTCATACAAAAGTTAAAAACAGAAATACCCAACAAAATAAATAGTATCACAATAATAGAATGGATCATTAATATAATATCGATCTCTCGTACTATCGGCATCAAAAAATTATCCATCAATTACAAAGCAGGACGCCCAACTACCCAGGCCCCAAAAATTAAGTTTGTAAGCATCTTTAGTTTCCTCTCAATTCTTGGATCTTAGGTGATTTATTGGTTCGATAATAACGCGTTAATCAAGATTCTCAAGGATTATTAACTGTAATTAGCATTTTATTTTTTTTAATAAATTAGTTTCAAAGATACCAGAATTTTTGTGTTTCCTGTTGGCGATTTCTGAAAATAGAATAATATATGATAATATAGTTGGTGCGACTCTTTTAATGTCGTTGTCTGAACAGCCGTGCTGCCCGGCAAGCAATCTGCTCCAATGTTTCTCGTCATATTCGGGGCAAAATTAATGCTATGTTGAGAGTAATAAATACAATAAAAAAACATTAAACTTATTTTAAATAAAATAACTTATAATTTATTGAGTTATAGTAGTACACTACAAATGGCCCTTGTTAAGTTTCACAAATTACAAATAGCATATATCAAAATGAAAAATATAAAAATTAGGATACAGGGTGAACGAGCTAGTCGATCAATGCAGAATAAAATTTGACGAAATTATTAAGAATGAAGAATAAATTATTTTTTTGGGATGTCATGAGAGTATCTAATATTAATAAATCTAATTATGGGATCAGGCTTGAGTGAGATTCATTCATCCCTAATTAAATGTTAGATGTTCGAAGCCTTACTTTTGGGGATGGAGTACTGCTCTGAGTTGGCAAAAATCTTTTGAACCACTATTTGAGATGCCTACAAACCAACAATGAAATTAGTTAGTGCAGTTAACGGGTTAGATGGAAAAAGAAAATATAATTATGGGTCAACTCTATTATTTTTTGGTACACATGCATCTTTTGTAAGATTCGATTTAAATCTTTCGGTCAACTGTCCCACTCTTTAAAATGTCTACAGATCAATAATGAGACTAGTTATTATAGTCGATGGTTCAGATAAAAAATGTGTTTCCACTTAAAAACGTGTATAATCAATAATGTGTTAATTTCCATACATGCCAATTTTCATGTAACTCCTTTCATTATTTCATAATTCAACCAAGCTAAAAGAATTCGGATTAATTTTCTAATCTAACTTGGAAAAAAGTTACAAACAAATGCTTATAGTCTTATACATTTGATGATCTTGTTTGATAGAGTCAAAGATTTGAGGCCAAATTAATACAAAAGTCTAGCAACAAATGCTTGGTTTGAAGTGCCTTATCCACTGAAAATGGCCATCATTATAATGCAACTTGCACATAAACTACGACAATTGGACCATCTCATTTGAGCTTAAGAAAATTTGCATCATCTAATAAGGTTACATTTGTATCCACACCTCCCCCCACTCTTACGTTGGAAATGTGTCTTAAAGTCAAGGTTTTGATAATATTATTTTCAAACCAAAGTTTTAATAGAGATGATTGGACTGAAATTTGATCTTATGAGGGATTTCATGAGTTGATTGAATATGGATTGTCATGAATAGAAGGGCTACTCTATATATATCATTTGTAGTATCACATATTTTATTTTGAAAATACTTTGATATTAATATTTGAACAGTAATACAATGATAATTATTTAAAAATTCACCCATATAATTTGTTCGGCTCTGTTTCATTTATGAATTTTGTAGTAGTAATAAGAAGTAGAAAACTGATATAATTTGTGATTTGATGTTCTCTTGTTTAATATACAAAGATTTACCTATACGGGGAGGAAGATTCAATCAGATTCGAACCCACGGAAAAGAAGAGAACACTTTGTATAATTTTTCAGAAATTCTTTGATTTCTTCTGAACCCAAATGGTTATTTGCGGCTAAAATTGCCCTTTATAGGACCTGACTGCTGCTTGTGTAAATGATCGATATAAAAGGTATTATATGAGATATACAAATTTAGGTTCCGTTTATATCTTTTGTACACATTATTTTAAAACTCTTTTGCACCTATCAATAAACAATGGCGACATATTAAATAGAAAAAGGAATTAAACTTTTCCATAAAAAGTAAAAACTATAGTTATATTTTATATCATATATTTCTTTTCACTCTTTTGGGCCAAAGTTTGTTTTACTGTTTGTGACTTTTGGGCCAATATCTTGGGCTAGCAAACTATATTATGGCAAGGCCCATTGGATTAAAGCCCAATAGTTACTTTGGAGTGTATGGAGGACCAAAAAGAAGTTTACGGCCTTAGTATTAGGCCGACCTTAGCCGTAAAAGGGCTTTGGCGCTTTGCTAAACTAGTAATGTGAAATAAAATTTGTTATTATTTAAATATATTGATTTTTTTTTTGAAACTTTTTAAAGATATTGAATTAAACTGTCCATAATAATATATATTTTATAATTATTTTTAATATAATTATTAAAGTTATCATATATAAATGAATAAATATTTACCAACAGTGGTTGTCGTAAGTGGTTAAGAATTCTTCAACAAATATTTGTCAAATAGTGCTTGACCCAAGTAGTTAAGGGTCTTTTTTACGAGACAATAATTGTAGGTTCGAATCTTTTTAGTCACTTGAGGGGGTGCTAAAAAAAAAAATGTGTGTTAAGAAAAAGTTGAATAAATATCAATAAAAATTAATTAAATTATAAATTAAAGAATATGAGGAAAAAAAGAAAGAATTAGAAGAGGTTAAAAAGAAAAATGGAGTTAACAGGTAAATTACGAATCGGCGATGGGAGTTGTAAAAATATAAAAAATAAAAAATAAAAAAAGTTCAAAAACTAAAAGACCAAAAGGGGATCTTTGCGCAAAATATAATAGAACTAGTCACCGCTCCATGTAAAAAAGATAAATTTATAATATAAATTGTTTCTAATTAATTAATTCACAAATCAAGATAAAAATTAAGAAAAATAGGAAAGAAACTATATTCTCTAAAATTCATGAGAATAAGTATTTGCAAAAATCATGGAAAGACGATCATTAAATAAATTTGCAAAACCCTAAATAAGTAAAGAAAAAAAATCCACCATTAAGTAATTTAAAACTTACAAATTTATGGATTTTTACGAGCTAAGCAAATTTATGAATTTTTATGTATTAATACCTCATGGAAATAATACTGACCATGGAACACGATCTAGTATTGGAGAAGAAGATTTAAAGGAGACAAGTTTTTTTTTTTATCAGAAAATAGAAAATTTTTGGAGATACTGTTAACATCCCATATTGGAAATGAAACAAATCATTTGTTTGTTGATATATGTTTGACAACCCTTAGAAGTCATTTACTTCACTAGAGAGTAATCCAATAGGTTTTGGTTAGAAAAATATAAAAATTGGGTTAATTGCCCAAAAACAGAAAATGATTTATTTACATTAGTTGTTTGAGATAGGTAAATTAACAATGCCATTTTCATAAAGCTAATATCTCATACTTAATCCACAAATCTACCAGGCTTGCTCTTAAACCATAGGTCCATCACCCATTAAAGTAAACAATTTATTATGGGTTGCAAAATAACCCACCTATCCTAATATATAGAAGTAAACGACTTCTTAGTTCATTAGCTAGTTTTTTAGGTGAGCTAGGCTGGAATTTTTTTTTTTTTTCCACATGGTATTAGAGTAGGTTGTTGTTAGGAATAGTGTTCTTAAAGCTGATATTGTAATAATTTGTCTTACTATTTTTTTATAAAATCACAAATAATATTTGAATAATAAACGAAATGATTTTGTTGAGAGACAATCACTTTTTTATGTCCCGTATGATGTCTTGTTTGAGTTTGATTATCTGTGCAAGTATTAAGAACTCCCCTAATCCACAAGGCTAGTAAGGACTTTGTCATTATGAGAATGACACATGAAACAAGCCCTTAACTCAAACTGGGTTTACTCCCTTAATCCATAAGGCTGTTAAGGACTTTGTCATTATGGGAATGACACATGAAACAAGCCTTTAACTCAAATTGGGATTAAAAACTTCTCCAGGTCAATGAGTCCGACTGACAGTGGGAGTGTTTGTTGGAAAATACGAGAGTAAAGTAGCGAAAATTTAAAATTTTTTGAATAAGGGACCGAGAACTTGCAATTTCTACTACAAAACAGGAGGGGATTCGAAACTTATTGTTAAGTTTAATTCTTTCTTGAGATGTTTGATCGCTTATATCGAACAACCTTCAAGCTACATGAGTCCACTCTGGAATGATTCTTACGTCTTCTTCAAACTCCAACATAGAAGCCCTCCAGAAGTATTCACACCCTCCTCGATCACAATCAAAACAAGGAGAATGCTAGTTCTGTATTTTGTGTACAGGCTGGGGTTTGTTCTTTCCTCAAGAATTGACTTTTCGTATCTTCGAAATAGAGAGATTCAAGACACTTCTTGAATGTCGGTCTAAGGAGAATGAATGAAGACTCTTCTCTTTTTATCTAACTAAGAAAAATTTACGATTCTTTTTCTGTTAGGAAAAGAGTCTTGTCTCTTCTTAATCACTTATTTAATTAATGAGATAATATATTATAATTAATTAATAATCATATTATTAATTCAAAAAAATTATCTTAACAACTTGAAGATATTCTCATAATTATTTATTTTGTAAATAAATAACTTGTGACATTATCCATTATTTATTTCATAAATAAATATTTTATGTTATCATTTTTATATTCATTTCACAAATAAATATTTATGATAATAAAAACTTGATATTATCTTTGGTATTTGTTTCATATATAAATACTAATAATAATAACAACTTTGATATTATCTTATTTATTTATTTCCTAAATAAATAAGTTTTTAATATTATCTTCTCACTTATTTCTCAAATAACGTAAGATAATATTAACTCCTTTATTTCTCAAATAAGAATGATAATATCATTTATTTATTTCCTAAATAAATAAAGTTGGATGATGTCATATTTATTTCATAAATAAATAATTCCAATTTCAATTAATAATTAATTATTTATTGGACTTCTTTATTTCGGATTGGGCTTTATAATTAATTCCTGATTAATTAAAATCCACAATTAATTATACCATATAATTAATTAAAGCACTAACACATGTGTGACACATGTCACACGTGTGATACTACTCCACACGTGCTACGCACCTGTGGCCCTATCCGGCTACATTTAGCCGGTTCGATCAATCCATTTAATTGATCGAGCCTATACCCTCATGACCGGGCTTTTGTGTGTGACCCTCTAGGTTCATTATTCGATTAGCAGTGAACTTAATTAATTAATACCGTTATTAATTAATTATCTCACCGATCATACAACCATATAGTTTAGCAACAGGTGTGTGGCCCCCCAGCCGAATAACGAACTACTCGAAAGAACCTTTCAATCAATGACAACTGATCATAAAATACGATCCTCCTACTAATTCAATCTCTCGATTAATATCTAGGGCATAAGAATAAATAGAACCCTAATAATATTAATTTTAAAGGTAAGTTCATTTCGTATCCATTTGATCTCTATCCAAGAAACTCCTTTCTTGATCCCGATCTAACTGCATTGGCCAATGACTATAATATGGAATACAAATAGCTTATGAAATAAGAGATCTTCTTACTCTGGGCAAGCATATGTCCCTTGATTCTCACATGCCTTCACGTGTCACTTTTGCAATCCCAACATAAGTCATAATTCGAGTGTCTCGAGCGACACTCTTTTAGAGCTACATCTAAGATTGCATAGTTAACTCACATTAGACAACAATGAAATCTTAATTCTAAGGATTAATGAAACACGCCATTGAATTGTGAGATATTTCCTAATCTGGAAATTTCTATTTCTAGAAATAAAAACTTCCTTTCCCATTTAGGAATGTTTTCACGCAGGGCACCTTAGTGTACTCATTCTATTAATGAGCGCAGATGACTAAACGTGCATTCGAGGGTCACCTATGGAATGGTTCCTCCTCAAGTGACGCTCTTTTATAGGGGTGCTCCAAGGGTCAGAGTGTTTCAGCCAATAGGTTCCTGACTCCATAGCTCTTTTGTATGTATTTATGCTCGACTTTAGGTTTCTAGCTCGTTTTTGGGACCCTACTCGACTTTTGGGAGAAATCTCAAGAGTCTTCCTTGATTCTAGATGATGATTCTGGTTGAAGCAGAAGTGCCAAATAAACAATAGAACCAAAAAAAATTAAGAGAAAATTATTAAAATCGTTTCGTAAAGCGAGGTACTTTTAGTTTTGGTCCCAATAGTTATCAATGTCTCACTTTTGGTCCCATAAAGTGATGTTTTTCTTAAATTGGGTCCCACTAACCACTTTCCGTTAAAAACAAACGTTTGATCGTTAAACAAAACGTTTGACCGTTTAAATAACCGTTTGACCTTTAAAAAATTTCTTTTAAGCCATTTTTATTTGTTTATATTTCCAAATCTACCTCAAACTATTCAAATTCTATATTTTCACCCCAAACTATTATATATATGTATTATATATATATATATATATATACACGTGTATATTTTATATATTATATATATATATATATTATATAATATATTATATATATTATGTTATATATATATATATATATACGTGTATATTTTATATATAGTTATAATATATATACACGTGTATATAAAGTATATATTATATAGTATATATATTATTATAATATTATACAATATATATTTTTTTTGGTAGAAAACAACAACAGAACAGCAAGAAATTAAAGCAACCCTGCTTCCTTTATAACCATCTCCAGCGTATCAGCGGGAGGTTCATTACAGACTTCAAGAAGTTTAGCTTCATGCCCTTTCTTGGCTAGTGTGTCTGCACAAGCATTAAGTTCCCTATGAATGTGCTTCAATTTGACCTCCCATGGTTTACAGAGAAGGTCTTTGCAATCTGTTACGATGTTCCCAAGCGGATGTTCCATGATGGTGTTGCTCTCCATTAATCATACCACTATAGCCGAGTCAATTTCAATTTTAATCTTCGTGATGCGTCTTTCCCAAGCTAGAAGGAGTCCTTCTCTGAGGCCAAGTAATTCGCGACCGTAATAGTAGTGTTGCCAATGTGCTTGGCGAAACCCACAATCCACTCTCCCATGGAGTTTCTGATCAAGCCTCCGAACGACGCTGACTCTCGTTCCTTGAAAACACTTCCATCAGTGTTAAGTTTGTGGCACCCTTCCGGAGGTTTCTTCCATCCCCCAAGGCCAACCCTTTCCTTCCTTAAACAACTGGTACTGAAGATATTATTGAGATCTAAAGCCAAAGTTTTGATGCTCTTAATCTCTATCCAAAATGGGACTTTGTACGCCTGGAAAACTCCTCGATTACGTGACTTCCAGATTGTCCAGATCGTGGCAAGAAAGATATACATCCAGGGGCATTCCGGTGCAACAATATTCCGAAGTTGCAGCTTAGCAGTTTCCTCAAGCCAATTCTCCCTCTATATCCGCTCAAAAGTAAAGTACTCCGTTGGCATAATAATGTGATCCCAGAGCCTACATGCAAATTGACAGTCACGCAGTAGGTGGAATATGCTTTCCGGTCCCTTGTTACATCTAGTGCACATCACAGAGGTGGTGAGGCCTCGATCGAAACGAAGCACATTTGTGAGAAGGCTTTGATGACAACACAACCAGAGGAAAGTTTTGAGTTTATGTGGTCCCTTGAGTTTCCAAATCTAATCCCAACTTC
Organism: Lantana camara; assembly: GCA_037501455.1. Lineage (NCBI taxonomy): Eukaryota > Viridiplantae > Streptophyta > Magnoliopsida > Lamiales > Verbenaceae > Lantana > Lantana camara. The sequence goes on along the minus strand of CM074855.1, from coordinate 16,615,012 downwards.
TCTGGTAACCATCTTCCGTTCCCATAAGGTTGTCATAAGCCGATTTACAAGAAAAAACACCGTTGCTAGTCGCCCCCCATATACGAACGTCCTCTCTCCCGTCCAGTGGTAGTGGATGACTCAGAATGCGATTTTTTATTTCCTCGGGAATGACGTCTTGTAGTCGAGAGAGATCCCAATTATACAATATATACACATATATATTATATATATGTATTATATATTTTATATACACGTATATATATAGTTTTATATATATTACCGCCACCGGGCCGCCACCGAAGGTCATCGGAAAAATCCCAAAAAATCTGAATGAAGTCTTCATGCCCGTTCCAAATCCTCGATCAATTTCTGAAAATTTCAAGCCGTTCGTCTCCAATTTCAGATCTAAGAATACGAAAACCCCAAAATCTTCAAATCCAAATTACTTCCAAATCGATGAACGAAAACGAAATCCGTAAATTGCATTGGCTTACCCTTTGACGAGGCCTTCGAAACCCATATGATATTTGCCGAAAAATTTGGCCGGAGCTGACCTCCGCCGCGAACCTCCACTGTGCGCCGCCTGAATCGCCGGAAAACCACTATTTTCTGCCACTTTCAGCTCAATCCAAGGCCTGAATGGATTCACCACGTCGAAAACGTCCGGGGAGGGTACCTGTTCGTCGGAGAAGGCCGCAGGAAGCTACTACAGTGGCGTCGTTCCGACGACGTTCGCACAAAATGTTTATCTCGTTATGGTGAGTCCGACACCGTTCCTCGTTTGTCATTTGGACACTCGGTTAATTTATTATGAATTATTTCGTGTTTCTTGAATTATTTGAATTTATCGTTTAATTGTCGTTTTGATTGCTTTCGTGCCAATATGACTTCGTTGAGCTAGAATATGATCGAATACATGTTGATGGATATATTTGATAGTTGATATGAATTCGGTTGCCCTATTTGAAAGATTGTTATGCTCGTTTTGTGCCTAATGTGTATAAATTGATAACTTTGATATATGAATTCTTTCTAAATTTGGTTCGAGTTTAAATAGCTTCTATTTTCATGTTGATTGATGCTTAAATTAAACGAACAATTAAATAGCGTCTTTATGGTTCATTCTTGAGTTTGAGTCCTCCGTTTTGTGTTCAGTTTGGTATAGGTGCACCCGTTGTGGTGACAAGTGGGTCTTGTAGGTTCCGGGGTGAACCGTTTGCTTTGTCTTCGGCTTCGTTTGGTGCCAGGTGAAGTTTTCTTTATTTTTAGTTATGTCGACCTACAACCCTATATGTGTTTTGGAGCCTTGCATGCGACTACGTATATATATGTATTTAGATACGTGTTTGATATATATTTTGAGGGATTTATCCTGTTTGTTAAGAAACTTTGAAAAAGCGATTTTTACGTATATGTATGATATTTTCCGTTTGATTTTGAAAAGCTTTGGTATGTGTGAGTTTGTAGTGAGATATGACTTTGAAAGAAAAGCTTCGCGATAATTTTGAATTTGAATTTGACTTTGAACTTGGGCGCCGAAGAATGTGGTATGGTATCTCGGGACAGCCATGGGGTCGCCGAGCTCTCCCATCAACACAACTCCATTGAGAGATTCGCCTAACATTAGGAGGTTGAGGAAGGGTGGATTTCTTGAGCTGGAGGTAACCCATCGAAGGTGCAGGGAATTGATTAAACCCTGACTCGTGTGACTTTGAACGATGTTAGGGCTCGCTACCCTTCTATCACCCGGAGTAAGGTTGGTTTCTGAATTTGTTTTTGAATATGATTACGGCTTTGAATTTGACTTTAAATATGAGAAGTTTGGTTGGAAAACTCGTACTCGCCGAGTTAGTTTGAAGTTGAATTTGGTTCTTGAAATGAGAATGGATTCATAATTAATAAAATTGGTTGATTTTGGCCTTTGGACTTAAGCTCTTTTATATATCTATTATCACGGGAAAACTGTTTTAGATTGCAAAAACCTGTTGGGAGGTGGGCCCAGAACAGTAGCAGTTCGGAACCACATTTTAAAATTTTGTTTATAATACAAGTATTAAAATATTTCAAAAACATTTTAATACAATAGCGGAAGACTAGCCGGTATCACCCTGAGTAAGGTTGGTTTCTGAATTTGTTTTTGAATATGATTACGACTTTGAATTTGACTTTAAATATGAGGAGTTTGGTTGGAAAACTCGTACTCGCCGAGTTAGTTTGAAGTTGAATTTGGTTCGTGAAATGAGAATGGATTCATAATTAATAAAATTGGTTGATTTTGGCATTTGGACTTAAGCTCTTTTATATATCTATTATCACGGGAAAACTGTTTTAGATTGCAAAAACCTGCTGGGAGGTGGGCCCAGAACAGTAGCGGTCCGGGACCACATTTTAAAATTTTATTTATAATACAAGTATTAAAATATTTCAAAAACATTTTAATACAATAGCGGAAGACTAGCCGGATCAACTCAAGTATATACATGCAATTGATAATAAATTTTAAATCACTTAAGCAGATAAATATCTACATGCAATTAACACTTAAGAGCATATAATTTATCATGCTTAAAATAATGTAGCTGTAAATATTACCGTACTGCAAACATGGCTATCTAAAGGCATTTTTCCAGCTCCTTTCCCTTTCGTGAGACCGGCAGAGCTTACCCACAATATCCCTGACTCAACCCTCGGAGTGTGGGCTCCGCGAGTATTTCCCTAAATAGTAGAGAAAATATTTTTCTAGAAAAACTCATTTTTCTAGACTAGAAAATTCCCTAATTTTCTAATAATTAAGTGGATTATATATTAATTATATAACCACCTAATTATATATTAATTAATCCCTTAATTAGAGATTAATTGAATTGAGAGAGGGGAGCTCTTTTTCAACCAAAATGGCTGGATAAAAATGTGTAAGAAATGAGGCTTGGGCATCACATATTTATAGGGTTAATACGGAGGGCATTTTGGTCATTTTAGGCACAAAATGAAGGGTAATTTGGTCCTTTTGCAATACGCGCGTACAAACTGTGTCTAATCCGGCCAATCAAATTATGTCACGTTGTAGAACTCTCCGACGCGGACACAATGCCGCCAACCACGTGCCGACACGTGTCCCCACGCGCCGTCGGAAGGCTGCCAGGTGGTTGGCGCCTGTACAAACTCGCACAGCCACCAGATCGCGACACGTGACTGGGTCGGTCCGAACCGGGCCCGGCCTGACTGACCCTATCCGAGATCCTACCCTTTTGACCCGATTCGAATCGGTTGACTTGGATCATCCAACCTGTTGATTGATCCTGTTTTCAAAACTGAATCTGAGCCATTCATTGGCGCTGACGCGGCTCGATCTCAGCCTCACACGTGGCCCGCCACACGGCCGCTACTTCAGCGCCACCTCGCCCTGACTTGCTAATGTGGCTTGCCACGTTATTTTTTTTATTTTTATTTTTTTTAAAAAAAAATTTAAAATTTTGTTTTCTCCAAAATAAAATTCCGGGCATTTCCAACTCTTTTGGAACTTTGATTTATTTTCTTAAAATAAATCCCTTGGCTTATTTTCATACACTTTGAAAAATCATTTCTCTTTCTCCTTTTAATATTTTCTCTTCGGGTTTTCTGCAGGTCTAATTAATTTTAGCTCCAAACGGGTTAATATATTATCATCTCATGATAGTAATTAATTACCGTTTAATAATATTTAATTCCACTAAATAAATATTGTTGCACTCTAAAATTAATTAAATTATTCACGAATTTATCGATCTAGAATAATTTCGCATTTCACTCCTTCGTGTAGATATCCATGAAAAATTAATTGCAACTACTATCATTTATTTTTCATCTCCAATCTGAAATTTGTTGTTTCGCCTTAAATTCAAATTCTTTGTATGTGAAACACATTCAACATACAACTTCGGTGACGTATCACAAGAAGTGCTTTGGCCAAAGTCTTAATTCTAACTTTTGCAAATCTATTTCAGGGATATCTTTTACCTTCCAGCAAGACCACGGATTCCTCGATCAACATAACTCTTTAGCACATTTTATGTTGTCACCGAACGTACAAAGTATTTTGGCCACCGTTACCGAGACCTCACTTTGAGTATATTACAGTGACTAACACTACATACCTAAAGCCGAAATATTATCAGGATTAAGAGTACAATGCTTCTTGAGATTTTATTCATTTTACATAGTAGTATAAAATGAATAATCTCAGTGGTCCACTTCGATGTTTCCAATCCTATTGAAAATCATCAACGTTTTATAATCGGAATCATCATTCCCTATAACGAAAGACTAATCATCTTATATAACCACGTTATAGTCTTGATAAGAACATATTCTTATCTTACCGACTAGAACTTTAATGACACGTGATTTCGGCATTCAAAGTCTTTTCCTATGAAACACATTTCATATAATAATACCACCACACGCCATTAATTATCAATATGTGAAATACTCACAACTCACTGTAAATTCAGTTTAATTAATTCAACAAATTGAATTTTCAGGGCACTATTCCCAACAAAACCATACCCCGGTTCATGAGCTTTTGAATTTGATATATGCTCTACTCGTATATATATGTATGGGTGTGTGTGTTAGCCTCCTCACCAGTCGTTAGTACTGACCTCTCTTCGTTGTTTTTTTTTTCCCTTTTTCTTTGTTTGATTGAGTTGCAGGTTTGCTTCTGGAGTTCGTTGGAGCTAGGCGGTTAAGTCGAGTCTTTCGTTTATGTCCGAGTTGAGTTTGGTCTATGTATTTGTATATGTCTTGCATACATTTGAATTTGTTACACATTGTAATTTGTATAAGTTTATTTTATTCGTTATGTTATAATATTCAAGACAGTTTCTTGAACTAGTTGAACCTGTTTTATTGTATGTTATTCGGGACAGGTTAGGACAGGTCCTTGGATTAGTTGAACCCGTGTAATTGATTTGTTATATATGAATTGTATCAGTTATGCTTGATGCATGTGTTGGAAAACTCGAATCAGAAAGCAGCGGAATTTAAAAAATTTTCCCAACAAAAGGACCTTGAACTAGCAATCGTGTAACCAAATTCGTAAAGATAGAAAACTTACTTTTCTTTTATTCTTTCTTGAAGCGTTTCAAGCCACCCAAGAACGCTCTTCACGCGGCTTGATCCCCTCTCCTTGGTAAAGCTCGAATCTTCAAACTTCTAACTTGAAGTCTCTAGAGAAAGTCCACCAACTTGATCACAATCTAACTAGTAAGGATGCTAGTTCTCTAGTTAGTGTTTAGGCTTAACCTAGGGTTTAATTTAATCTTGGAGAAAGGAAGGTGTTCAACACATGAACCAAGAATTGTCAATTAGCTCCATAAGGAGCTCGAGCTCCCCTATTTATAGGGAGGGGGTTGCCGATCCAAATCCTTGTTGGGAAAGGATTTGGTTCCTCTCTCTCCTATTACTTGATCATCAAGTATTTTCCAACTTTGACTTTGAATTCTAATTCTAGTCAACTTTGAAGAGAGCTAAAAATATCCAAACTATTTTTGGATAATTTTATACTTTATTTATTATAAAATAAATAACTTATTTTTATCTAATTAATTAATTCATAATTAATTAACTAGATTATTTTCTCCAAAATTAGACTTTCTTTTTAATTCAAAATTAAACCAAAGTCCATTAAATAATTAACTAATTAATTATTTAATATATATATATAATATATATACACGTGTGTGACACGTGTCACAGTGACACGTGTCACTCACGTGAGCCACACGTGTGATTTCACACGTGTGGAACCCTCTTGGCCCGATTAACTCGTTTAATCATTTTCAAGCCTCAACTCATGTAACCAAGTTGTTGTGTGTGACCCTCTAGGTTCTCAATTCAATTAGCAGTGACCCTAATTAATTAATTCACTAATTAATTAATCAGTCCACAGATTAAACGACCATAGTCTAGCAACAGGTGTTTAACCCCTAGCTGAATTGGAATGTTCGATTCGACAGAACCTTTAAGTCATTGATTCATGTGAGATACAATCCTCCTACGTACTATCTCTCAACCAAGATCTAGGGCAAGGGAATAATCAGAACCCTAATAATCCGGTCTTAAAGCTAAGTGCATTTCATATCCATTTGATCTCAATCCAAGAAACCCTTTTCTTAATATCTTGATCTACTGCCTTGGCCAAGGACTCCATATGGCATATGAATGACTTACACAATAAGAGATCACCTTGCAAATGCAAGTGTAGGTCCTTTCTTGATTCTCATTCACTTTCATGAGTCACTTGTGCAGCCCCAGCATAAGCCTTGAATCAGTTGTCTAAGGCGACACCCTTTAAAGCTTATACCTAAGACTACAGAGTTAACTCATAAAGTGACAAGGAACCTCAAGTCTAAGGATCAATTAATCACATCAATGACTCGTGAGATATTTCCTAATCTGGAAGTTTCCATTTCCTGAAATAGAAACTTCCTTTCCTATTTAGGAATGTTCTCACACGGGGCACCTCAGTGAACTTACTTATTAAAGTAAGCACCCTCATGTATCACGCACGTATTAACTATACACTTTGCACCTCCATGAAACAAGGTGGTCCTTCTTAAGGGCGTGATCCCACAAGCAAGCCTTAGAGGAGTCAGGTTGACACTCCCACTGTCTGTAGGACTCATCGGCTTGGAGTATTTTACTAATCATGACTTATGTGATATAGGGCTCGTTTCATGAACCATTTCACCTAAATGGCAGAGTCCTAAAGTCATCAGGATTAGGGGAGTTCTCATACATGCACAGCTAAAGTAAACGCATACCAAACAAGAGCATATAAAGAAGTGTTGCCTCAATTCGTTATTTTATTCAAAGATTGTCTGTGATTACAATAAGGAAAAGCACAAAGCGGATATACAATCGGCTTTCTAGGGCACTATTCCTAACAATCTCCCACTTGCCCGTCAAAGCCATTCTAAAGCTACTCTAAGTCCCATCTTCTGAAGATGACCTTGGAAAGCTTCTCGACTAAGGGGTTTAGTAAGTGGATCTGCCACGTTCTCTGCTGATGTGACCCTCTCAATTAGCACATCTCCTCTTTTGATAATATCACGGATTAGGTGATACTTCCTCATAATGTGCTTGGTCCGTTGGTGAGATCTTGGTTCTCTTGCTTGAGCAACCGCCCCAGTGTTGTCACAAAACACAGTAATGGGGTCTTTCATGCTAGGAACAACATTCAATTCTTGAATGAAGTTTCTAATCCAAACACCTTCCTTAGCTGCATCATTTGCAGCTAAGTATTCGGCCTCAGTGGTCGAATCAGCAGTGGTAGTTTGCTTGGAACTCTTCCAACTCACTGCTCCGCCGTTTAGGCAGAAAATGTATCCTGACATTGACTTAAAATCATCTAAGTCAGATGCAAAGCTTGCATCGCAGTGTCCTTCGACAGTAAGATCTTTCTGACCTCCGTAAACTAAGAATAAATCTTTAGTACTTTTCAAGTACTTAAGAATATTCTTCACGGCAGCCCAGTGACCATCTCCAGGGTCAGATTGGAAACGACTTGTTACACTAAGTGCATAAGCCACATCCGGTCGAGTACATAACATTGCATACATTATGCTACCTATTGCTGATGCATAAGGTGTATGAGTCATTCTTTCCTTCTCAAGGTTAGTCTTAGGACACATCTTCTTTGAAAGACATGTTCCTACACTCATAGGAAGGTTCTTAACCTTTGCTGACTCCATATTGAATCTCTTCAATACTTTGTCAATGTACATCGACTGTGATAGTCCTATTAACCTTCTAGATCTATCTCTATAGATTTTAATTCCAAGGATATAGGACGCATCACCAAGATCTTTCATCTCGAATTGGTTCGATAACCATAACTTAGTCACTTTCATGTCATCCTTCGAATTCCCAATAAGAAGGATGTCATCAACATAAAGTACTAAGAATTGCACTGAGGTCTCCAATTCCTTTCTATACACACATGATTCATTCGAAATTTGGATGAAGCCAAACGCTTTGACTGATTCATCAAATCGAATGTTCCAATTCCTAGAAGCCTGTTTCAATCCATAGATTGATCTTTGGAGTTTGCAAACCTTTTGCTCACTCCCACTGAATGTGAAACCTATGGGTTGTTCCATATAAATGTCTTTGTCAATGTCACCATTGAGAAAGGCAGTTTTCACATCCATTTGCCATATCTCATAGTCATAATATGCAGCAATGGCAAGCATGATTCGAATGGACTTTTGCATTGCAACTGGCGAAAAGGTTTCGTCAAAGTCCACGCCGGGTCTTTGAGTGAATCCTTTTGCAACCAGTCTTGCTTTGTAGGCTACAATGCTTCCATCAACTCCAAGCTTTCTCTTAAAGATCCATTTGCAACCTATGGGTTTGACCCCATCAGGCAAATCTACCAAGGTCCAAACTTGGTTGGAGTTCATGGAATCCATTTCGGATTTCATGGCTTCTATCCACTGTTCAGAGTCAGAATCTGAAAGTGCCTCCTCATATGTTGAAGGATCATTATCCTTTTGAGAGATTTCATGGAAGAATCCATACCATCTCTCCGGCTGTCTAGGAGTGCGTTCAGAACGCCTTAGAGGAGGATTTTCATGTGTATCGAAATTCGTGGTTGGTTGTAGTTGATTAGTAGGGGACGTTTCTTCAGTGGGTGGCGTGGGGTTACTTTGTACTTCTTCTAATTTTATGATCTTTCCCTTTTTTTTTTTTTAAGGAACGGTTCCTCAAGAAAAGTGGCATTTCTGGAAACAAACACCTTTTGCTCAGATTGATCATAGAAATAGTATCCTATGGATTCCTTAGGATAACCTACAAAGTAGCATAAGTTAGAACGAGATTCTAACTTATCTCCCACTGTCCTCTTCACGTAAGCAGGACAACCCCAAATTCTTAAGTAAGAATAACTAGGGATTTTACCATGCCACATTTCATAGGGCGTTTTAGGGACTGACTTAGAGGGAACGAGATTCAAAATCTTTGCTGCACTTTCTAGGGCATAACCCCAGAAAGAAGGTGGTAAGTCAGTGAAACTCATCATGGAACGAACCATATCAAGTAGGGTTCGATTCCTTCTCTCAGAAACTCCATTAAGCTGAGGAGTTCCCGGAGGAGTCCACTGAGAGATAATCCCATTACCTTTGAGATGATTAAGGAATTCTTCACTAAGATATTCGCCTCCTCGATCAGATCGAAGTGCTTTTATCTTGTGACCAGTTTGGTTCTCAACCTCCTTTTGAAATTCTAAGAATTTCTCAAAAGCTTCAGATTTATACTTCATTAAGTATACATAACCATACCGACTAAAGTCATCAGTAAAGGTTATGAAGTACTGATGATTGTTTCTAGTGCTCACACTAAGCGGTCCACAAACATCAGTATGGATCAAATCCAAAACCTCAGTGGCACGTTCCACAGTTCCTTTAAAAGGGACTTTGGACATTTTTCCTTTGAGACAGGATTCGCAAGAAGTCAACTCTTTGAGATCATTTTCAGAGAATGATCCTAAAGTGTTTATCTTGCTAATTCTGTTCTTGGAAATGTGTCCTAATCTAGCGTGCCATAAGGGAGCTGAAACTTTGTCATCTCTCTTACGCTTTGTTTCTCGTTGTATATTCATAATATTGATATTTTGAGTTAGGTAAAGTCCATTACTTAGAGTACCGATATGAACGGAAGAGTTGTTCCGTTTGATAAAATATTTACCATTCTTAATATAAGTTTCATAACCTTCACAATCTAATATTGGAACTGAAATTATATTACGAATAATGCTCGGTACATAAAGGACTTTATTTAATACTAACTCAAAACTACCCAAATCTAATCTAATTGTGCCTAAAGCTCGAGCTTCAACGTTTGAGCCATCGCCGATCTTCAAGACACATTCTCCTTCTTTTAATTGTTGAACATCACTTAGCATCTGTACATCATTACAGATATGAGTTCCACAACCGGTATCAAGTACCCAAGAACTAGAATTAATAGAAAGATTTACTTCAACGAGAAAGATACCTTTCTTTAGAGTAGCCTTGTACTCTGGGCAGTTTCTCCTCCAATGTCCCGCTTTGCCACAATGGAAGCAAACATCCTCTTTCTGATCACGCTTCTTCTTTTGGGCCTTCCCCTTCGAAATGCCACCAGCGGGCCTAAGGGGTTTCTTCTTCTTCTTTTGGGCTTTCTTGCCCTTACCTTTAGAAGGCCCAGAAGAGGAAGATGGAGCATTCACCATCAAAACCTTATTGTCCTTCTTGATCGTGCTTTCAGCAGTCACAAGCTGACTAATTAGCTCAGCTACAGTAGCACCAGCATGATTCATGTTGAAATTAAGGACAAATGGGTTGAATGATGGTGGGAGCGAAGCTAGCAACAAATCCACTGAAAGCTCATCTTTCAGCGGCATGTCCATGGAGGCAAGTTTCTCAGTAAGGGCAAGAAACTTGAGTCCATATTCATGGACACTTGAACCTTCCCTCATTCTTAAGTGGAACAATTCCTTTGAAGTGTTATACCTTGTAACACGTTCATGAGGGCGGTAAAGTTGCTCTAAGTGGTCGTAAATCTCCCAAGCAAATTCCATGGCCTCATGTTGTCTTTGCAAGTCCGGAGACATGTTAGCCAACATAAGGCAACGGGCTTGGAGATTATCATCCTTCCACTTCTGAATCGCGTCCCGCTCGGCCCGAGTGGGAGCCTCCCCTTCGGGACTAGGCTCCCCTTCGAAGAGAACATAAGTTCTCTTCTCAGAATCTAAAATGATCTTTAGATTCCTCAGCCAATCAGAATAGTTGGGACCAGTCAACTTGTTTGACTCGAGGATCGATACAAGAGGGTTTTTGGTTGCCATTTCAAAACACGTAGAGAATCACAGAATCTACGACCTAAATGGTAAAACAGAGAACTAGTGAGCATGCTGAATTATAACGATATACAAAAGATAAGGTCTTTAATCTATTGTAGCTCCCACTGTTTTTCAAAGATCTAGAATTCCCAAAGATCTAAGAGGAACACGTTTCCCAATGGGTACTAAGATCCTAGGCATTTTACCTCGAACCCACGACTCGCGGACATTCTAAGTAAGAACCCTAGGTAGGTACAACTTACCAATTCTAACACCTTTAGAACTCTTAGTAATTGTTTTTGCATCACCTATCTTTCAATATGGACCCACGACTCGTGCGACATCCATATTTACTTAGGCGTTAAGCTAGACCCATCAATCATAAGATCATGACCAAAACTTAGTTCGAACGACCCACGACTCGCGGACATCGCTCTTGCTAAAATTGACCACGAAATATTGATCATTTGAAATGATTAATTAGGTAACTAAGAACTAATAAGCTCCACTAGCTATCCCACGACTCGCGGACAATAACTAGCTTTACTTACTAAACTTAAAACCTATTGATGGAATGCTAGGAATTTAATTCAAAATTTGTATCTCGAATTAAACACCTATTTGTTCGAAATTAGCTTAATATTTAATGGGAATTTTCGAATCAACCGGAGAGTTGTCCGGTTCGACCTCACCAACATATATGTTATCCAATTTTATTAGTCTTGATTAATGCAAGTACACTTAAATGCATTTCAAACAAGCACATAAACAGATAACATGTCCTAGCATGATACTAACATGTAATGATCATGGGTTCTACCTATCTTATGCGTGATATGTGGGAGCCACTCCACAATCACAAGTTCTAACATACATGCCACATAAACAGTTCAAATCACATAAGGGAAAGCGGTAACAAAATACGAGCCCTATCTCTATTACATTTAACAATTGAGATTCCCCTCCCTAACATTTTGAGGGGTCTTCACTTATGGCCTCCTTGTTACTTGAATGTGGTCCATCTTACTCCATGGGTGCATTGTCTCCAAAATGAAAATAAAACCTCACCACCTATCTCTACTCTCAAATTACAATAAAAAGAAAAAGACATAAAGTAATAAGGCTCAATCTTCATATTGGCCTTAGACAATTACACGGGGCATACCCCGGCCTCAAAAACAGTAATATGGAAAGCCACATAATAAATCACATAACAGTACGCACATAAGTGAGGCTCCAACCTCAATTGAAAAACGCAACTATAGGGCTCCAACCCCAATTTAAACCATCCATGTGCATAAATTAAAACCATACATAGATCTAAACCCATGATCACCTAACATGCTTTTGCAAGAATTTAAATTTAACCAATAAATTAAAATTCTCGCTTTAAGCTCTAATAGCTTAAAACACGACTTGATGCGAGTCTTATTTATAAAAGTTTTCAATAAATCCCAAATTACCAAAACAAATAAAATTCCAATTAATTTCTGAAAATTAATAATTTTATCAAGATGTATTTTCCCAAAATATAAACCGTTTCAATTTCTCAAAAATCCCAATTTTAAGTTTTATTCAAAAATTAAAATAAATATTCAAAAAATAAAATTTTAAAATTAAAATAAAAATTGGGACTGGATTGCACGAAACACGAAAGGGGGCCGGATCACGAAAACGGGGCCCGTGCGCGAAACGGGGCACAGCGACGCAAGCGCGCGCGGACGCGCACGGCAGGCGCGCACAGCGCCCGGCCAAGGCCAGGCGAGTGCGCGTACTGCGCGCGCATACCGCGCGCCTCGCGCGCGCGCGCCCTGCTAGGCGGTGGGCGGCCAGTCTCGGCCGCCCTGGGCGGGCGCGCCTAGGCGCGCCCGGGAGGCTCCCGCACAGGCGTGCGGGAGGAGCTGGGAGGCTGGCCGGTCTGTCCCGGCCAGGCCTGGGCGGCGACGGGCGGACGGCATGCGGGAGGGTGGCGCGCGAAGCCCGCTCGCGCGACTCCTTCGCGCGCGGGGTTTCGCGTGTTCATCGTGTTCCGGGCTTTCGTTTCGTGTTTTCGTTCAAAAGCAAAACCAATCCAAGAAATCCAAAAACAGTTTATACAGTTTCAAATCTAAAATTGTTTTTCAAAATCAAATTTTATAAAAACCAATTTTCAGAAACTTTCAGGAAAAAATACAGTTTCGTAATTCAGGCCTCCTAAAACAATTACAAATACTCAATCGCATCAAGCCTAAGAATTTCTACCAAATTCAGTATAATTGAGACGAATCAGAAACACGATTAACGAGGTGGCTCTGATACCACTTGTTGGAAAACTCGAATCAGAAAGCAGCGGAATTCAAAAAATTTTCCCAACAAAAGGACCTTGAACTCGCAATCGTGTAACCAAATTCGTAAAGATAGAAAACTTACTTTTCTTTTATTCTTTCTTGAAGCGTTTCAAGCCACCCAAGAACGCTCTTCACGCGGCTTGATCCCCTCTCCTTGGTAAAGCTCGAATCTTCAAACTTCTAACTTGAAGTCTCTAGAGAAAGTCCACCAACTTGATCACAATCTAACTAGTAAGGATGCTAGTTCTCTAGTTAGTGTTTAGGCTTAACCTAGGGTTTAATTTAATCTTGGAGAAAGGAAGGTGTTCAACACATGAACCAAGAATTGTCAATTAGCTCCATAAGGAGCTCGAGCTCCCCTATTTATAGGGAGGGGGTTGCCGATCCAAATCCTTGTTGGGAAAGGATTTGGTTCCTCTCTCTCCTATTACTTGATCATCAAGTATTTTCCAACTTTGACTTTGAATTCTAATTCTAGTCAACTTTGAAGAGAGCTAAAAATATCCAAACTATTTTTGGATAATTTTATACTTTATTTATTATAAAATAAATAACTTATTTTTATCTAATTAATTAATTCATAATTAATTAACTAGATTATTTTCTCCAAAATTAGACTTTCTTTTTAATTCAAAATTAAACCAAAGTCCATTAAATAATTAACTAATTAATTATTTAATATATATATATAATATATATACACGTGTGTGACACGTGTCACAGTGACACGTGTCACTCACGTGAGCCACACGTGTGATTTCACACGTGTGGAACCCTCTTGGCCCGATTAACTCGTTTAATCATTTTCAAGCCTCAACTCATGTAACCAAGTTGTTGTGTGTGACCCTCTAGGTTCTCAATTCAATTAGCAGTGACCCTAATTAATTAATTCACTAATTAATTAATCAGTCCACAGATTAAACGACCATAGTCTAGCAACAGGTGTTTAACCCCTAGCTGAATTGGAATGTTCGGATTCGACAGAACCTTTAAGTCATTGATTCATGTGAGATACAATCCTCCTACGTACTATCTCTCAACCAAGATCTAGGGCAAGGGAATAATCAGAACCCTAATAATCCGGTCTTAAAGCTAAGTGCATTTCATATCCATTTGATCTCAATCCAAGAAACCCTTTTCTTGATATCTTGATCTACTGCCTTGGCCAAGGACTCCATATGGCATATGAATGACTTACACAATAAGAGATCACCTTGCAAATGCAAGTGTAGGTCCTTTCTTGATTCTCATTCACTTTCATGAGTCACTTGTGCAGCCCCAGCATAAGCCTTGAATCAGTTGTCTAAGGCGACACCCTTTAAAGCTTATACCTAAGACTACAGAGTTAACTCATAAAGTGACAAGGAACCTCAAGTCTAAGGATCAATTAATCACATCAATGACTCGTGAGATATTTCCTAATCTGGAAGTTTCCATTTCCTGAAATAGAAACTTCCTTTCCCATTTAGGAATGTTCTCACACGGGGCACCTCAGTGAACTTACTTATTAAAGTAAGCACCCTCATGTATCACGCACGTATTAACTATACACTTTGCACCTCCATGAAACAAGGTGGTCCTTCTTAAGGGCGTGATCCCACAAGCAAGCCTTAGAGGAGTCAGGTTGACACTCCCACTGTCTGTAGGACTCATCGGCTTGGAGTATTTTACTAATCATGACTTATGTGATATAGGGCTCGTTTCATGAACCATTTCACCTAAATGGCAGAGTCCTAAAGTCATCAGGATTAGGGGAGTTCTCATACATGCACAGCTAAAGTAAACGCATACCAAACAAGAACATATAAAGAAGTGTTGCCTCAATTCGTTATTTTATTCAAAGATTGTCTGTGATTACAATAAGGAAAAGCACAAAGCGGATATACAATCGGCTTTCTAGGGCACTATTCCTAACAGCATGAAGTTTTAAAAAGTTCGTATTTTTGCATCGCTTCCGCATTCAAGTTTTGCATCTTTTCGAATGTGCAAGGTTTAGGTACCGCCTAGCTTAGGTTGGATTTTGGATTTTCGTTTGTCTCCCGTTTGTTATGACTTAACGCGTGTGCGTACTTTCCATTTCGTACACGTGTCGGGTCTTAATGGGGGGATGTGGTGCCTTTCGTTATATAATACGTATATATATTATATATATTATAATAAGTATATATAATATATACGTATTATATACAATATAAAGTATATATATATATATATATATATATATATATATATATATATATATATATATATATATATATACTTTATATAATTTAGGGTTAAAATATAGAATTTAAATAGTTTGGGGTATGTTTGGAAACATAAATAAACAATAAGGTTGGAAAGGAATTTTTTGGACAGTCAAACGTTTATTTTAACGGTCAAACGTTTGTTTTTGACGGAAAGTGATCAGTGGGATCTAATTTAAGAAAAATACCACTTTATGGGACAAAAAATGAGACATTGACAACTATTGAGACAAAAACTAAAAATGACTCACTTTACGGGACGATTTTAATATTTTTTTTAAAATTTAATATGTTGCGGTCGGGGAAGACACATAAGATTTTTTATTGATAGAATTTAGAAGTTACCTGTTAGTACACCAGTTAGGCTTTGCAAATATGACACAAGGTGAATTATATATACTATTCTCGAATTTATGAGTAATTATAATACACGAGCAGTATGATATATAGTTGTTTCGTCACATAGGTAACTATATATATGTTACCTATAATGACGCATAAATTCAAGAAGTTACCTTCATTTGTCGTTATAAAACATATAATATACTCGAGTTGCTAGTTACCTATGTGTCGTTATAACTGTTCTACCAAAAGAGAAGCAACAAAAGAGTTCCTAAATGTTAAAATTTACCACTAAAGGATGTAATTTAGCAATTCGAAATTAGGCTAACTAATTAAAGAAATCGTGTTTGAGTCCCAAAAATGCAAATACCATTAAAAGGAGAGCTTTATAATTAAATGATTTGACCCAACTTGAATTCCAATAAATAAGCTATAGAATTAAAAAATAATATATTAATCTACATCACTTCTCAAGTACTGAATTATATGTTTTATTTCTGATATTTCTTCATCTCTGCTGTGTCAGATTATTGGCAAAGGAAACCAGAACAACACAACCATATTCTAATTAGAAGATATCCAATTATTCATAAAACCAAATGACAGCACACTGATGAGCAGGGGCAACTCCACATGGTGTGGAGTGAGGTCAATTGACCCACTAGAAAATATATATCACTTATTTATTTGTACATATTTTTTTATTTTTCTTAGATTTTGATTTTAAAAATAAGTTATTTGACCCAATAAAACAAGAAAAAAAAAAAAGAATTATATGGACCCCTAAACATTTTTGATTCCATGTATTAATACTTCTAGAGTCGCTCCTGCTGAAGAGGGATTAATTTTCATTTCTCATGAGGATGGAGGTAAACCGGAAGCCCATAAGCCGGGGTAGGGATAACAGCTTTCATAAGAATCTTCTCATTTGGGATTGCCTTCTCAAGTTTGAACCTTGTGACCACATTGTGCATGAGGACCAAGATTTGTGCCCTAGCATACTCTTTTCCGGCACACATCCTTGGTCCCCCGCCAAAGGGTATAAACGTGTAAGGAACCGGTCCACTTCCCTCAAATCTAGACGGATCAAACTTTTCCGGCTCCGGGAAGTATTTGGGATTCTTGTGTGATGAATGGACAGTCCAAAACACCTGCGAGAACTCCATATTATATTGAGGGTTAAACGAAGTATATTATATGTATATCTATATATATATATGTTGTATACCTTCCATCCTTTGGGTATGGTGAAACCTGCGTAGGTGAACTCTTTTATAGTTTCTCTGAACGCTCCCACTCCAGGGGGTGTTAATCTGAGAGTTTCACGTCCCACGTTCCACGTATACTTCATCTTTTCGATATCTTTCCACGTCAAGAGCTCAACGGGATCCTTGGACATTCCGATCTCCATTTGTTCTGCAGTATATTAAGTGGCGCGTATATATAAGTTCAAGGCTATATATATTGAAAGTATATATTATTATGGCATGTTAGTTTACCTTCGTAAACCTTTTCATAAATATGGGGATGCTCTGCAAGGTAGTTTAAGACACAAGTGGTAGTATTGCTGGCATTTTCATAGCTCGCCAGCAACAACGCCAGTATGGAGAAACAGATCTCCATATCACTGAAAACCTCGCCTTCTTCAAGAAGCATCTTAGACAGCACGTCGGTGGTATTGTTCTGCTCCATTGGTATACTTTCAAGCTCCTTCCTCCTCTCCTTAATAATCCTCATAATCTCTTCACGCACCTTTTTACTTCCTTTTAGGGCACGATTGTACACCGTACCTGGAAAATCTACAGGTAAGCAGAACAAACCTTCATTAATCTGATTGAAAGGAACGAACAGCTTGTTTAATCGCTCCGGATCCACTACGTTGAGAAACAGTCTACAAGAAACGTCGAAGGTGTACTTCTTGCTCATGGGGCGAACCTTCACGATCATATTGGGGGTTGACCAGTAATTATCCAAATGCTCACGGGCTAGAGCATCCATAGCCATTATGTATCCTTTCAAATCATCGGGCTTGAAAATATCACGTTTAAACCTAGTTGTTACTCTGGTGGCTTCCTTCATGCTCGTTTCCGAGAATTCTGGGAAACCCAGGGCCCGTCTTAATGACGGTGGCACCCAGAAGGAGACAAGATTGTTCTCGTTCATGAAGATGAACTTGGCGGCATCAGGACCGCAGAATACTACGAGGTTTTGCCCGAACAACGAGGTTTGGAAAACCTCGTCGGAGTGTTTCTCCATCCTCTTCTTGAAAAACTTTTCAGGGCCAGAAAGGAGAAAAGATATGTTTTCTCCGAACAACGGCCAACCCTTTGAGCCGGGAGGGAGGTTCTTTGCCGCTTCGGGGACATTTTTATGGAATAATGAGATGAGATAGATGGAGAGAGGAACAAGTGCAAGAGAAAGAACATAAGACAAGGTTGTCTCCATCGTTCTTTGCAAGACGGGTATGCCTTGGTGAAGTTTAGGAATTTAGTATATATAGGAGTTTCATTTACATTTGACTACCATACATTTAGGTTTAATTACAATACAATTCATCTAAATTGAGAAATTATATTTTAGTCCCTGTAAATCTTATTTAGTCTGAAGTCTCTAACGAAATTTGTAAAAGTACACTTTTGCCCGTATGAGTGTTACAATATTGATTTTAAGATTTTGTCCTATACTAACTTAAAATAAAAATAAACGTATATTTAATTTTTAGAATAAATATATATATATATATTTAGTGATGTCCTCGTTGTTGTCCTCGCCGTGTTGGAGTCCGAGTTCGCACCACAACCACCAAACCACCGCCGCCAACCTCTCCATAAAATCGCGATCAGATCTATATCTAGAAACATACCCAGAAAGAAAAGAAGAAAACGCACGCTCACGCACACACAAGATCTAGATCTAAAAATTTATGGTGGAGAAGTCGGTGGTGGTGTGCGCAGGCGGCGGTGGAGTGGGGATAATGGTGTGCGCCTACTTCTGTGGGGCTGATGGGGGCAATTGATGTGGTGGGGATGATGGTGGCCGGTATCCATTAGGCTGTAGGTGGTGTGCAATTAGTGTGGGGGATGGTGGTGTACTACCACTGTTGTAGGATGGTGCTGTGCAGGGTGTGGGGAGATGGTGGTGGCCGGAGTCTGGGTAATAACAATGCCTGCATGTATAGCGTGTGAAACAACAAACACATTTTTAGGGTTTTCCATGCAAATTAATTTAACTTACAGGGTTTTCGTTGTTATATTTCATTTCTCAGGGTCTAGCTCGTTCCTTAGGTATTTCACAGGGGTATCCGTGTAAAACTTCCGTCTGATACATCACCTTCACATCCAGCAACTCACTCTGCAACTCTACTTTCACCGTCTTCGGCCATGTGCTCCCTTCAATATCAAGACTAAGCTCGCCGGATCCTGTGGCCAACTTCATTTTTCTCTGGTCAGGCAAGCAAGGCAACCCATCCACATTAAAACACACATTTCATCTCCATTGAAACGGCCTAGGACGGAGCTTCGCCATTTTCATACCACATCACTTGCATACTAGGATTTGACATGACTGGTGTTACATGGCAGTACAGCATTTGATTCAAAGATTATAATCCCAAATGTTTCAAACCTTCATTAGATAATGAGATCCAACTTAATACTCGGTGAATGAATCCTCCCATTTTTCAGGAATGATCAATTACATATTTACATCAGTTCAGCAAAATGATAAAAATTACATTTACCGCAACCAAAATCAAACAAGATCACAACTTTAAAACCACTGCGAACTCCAATGGCTTCAAATCATAACCCAACAAAACAAGAACGAAACAGAACGTCCGGAAATCCAATACAGAGAACCCAGATAATATCTGCTTCTTCGAGATTTGAATATCCAGTAAATTCGCGAAATCATGCGGGACAAAAAAATCGTTTTAGGATTGAAAATTTTCTCCAAGAAGCATGAAGTTCTGCCTTGAAATCCTCGTCAAAGCCCAAAGGTGATTCTTGGGTATGGCTTCGACATGAATTTTCTCAATGTCATGCATGGTTCGCCGTCGCGGTCACGGGGAACGGGACGGAGGCCGCCGTTCCACTTCCGTTGCAATAACGTGGAACGATCGCGGCAAAATAACGGCCATTTTCTAAAAAGATATATAAAATCCCACAAAATGTTTTGAGAAGATATATAAAATCCCACAAAATGTTTTGAGACTTATTAATTTATCAATTTATGTTAATATTAGTTTGTATTATATTTATATTTGTAGTTTGTATTATATTTATATTTATCAATTATGTTATATGTTTTATCGAGAATATCATTTAGTGTCATTTTCTTTTGTCGTTTAATAATTTCTTTTTCAATTTTCAAATCTTGAATGTGCTTGTTCATCATTTTTCGAATTTCATTTGGAACCTTTGTTCAAGATTTCATATTTCCACTTACATGTGCAATATATTGTTTCAATTTTGTGGTTCCTATGGTAATAACTTTGTTGCAATATTTACATTCTACATTCTTACAGTTTCACAAATAGATTCACCAAAATCCCAACTAATATCACCCTTTGGATGTATCTAAAAAATAATTAATAACTAATAATCGTGCACACTCGTAAGCAAGTAAAATAATTATTTTGATTATTTAAATATATATCGAATTGAATTCTTCATGTTAATATTTATTTTTAGCATTATTATAATCTATGATAAATAAATGAATAAAAATATAATAAAATAATATTGTATTAGTATAAAATAATAGAATATAAATTTAAAAATACGGGAAAAGATAAAAGATATAATAGAAAAAAGTGGAATGAGATGAGAGGAAAAAAAAAGTAGATAAATTAAAAAACAATAGGTGTGGAGTGGTGAGGAAAAATAAATAAAAAAGAAAAAAATTTCGAATAAAGAGAAAACGGTTAATGAAATAATGAGAAAAAATAATTATATTTATAATCTAAGAGATCAAACTTGAATTTCTCGCTTAATAGATAAATATAAATATCATATATATAACACTTTCTAATTAAAAATATGCTACAAATTAAATAAAATTAAAGATAACAAACTCAAGGTTGTTAAAAAATTGCTATAAAAATAAAATATAAAAAATGCATTCACAAATATATACCGATCCTAAAAAAGATATATTACAAATAAAAATAAAAAAAAATAATTTCAAAAAATAAATTCATTAAATAAAAATGCACGCAGCCCATTAGTCACTTTTATACTTTAACCTATTAAGTTTTATCGATTAAATGAAAAACTTAGGTTTTATGATTTTATCTAGCCCTCGTCTCGTTTTTATCCAACTATCGTCTTCTTCTCTTCCAATTCGTTCCGTTCCGACCGTTATAATTAATGCTACGAAACGCCGTTCCAAGTCAACCAGCGTTCCATACTAGAACAGTGGAACGGAGGCTACCGTTCCCGTTCCGGAACGGCCATTCCGTCCCGTTCCAGCACCGGTCCGGCAAACCATGATGTCGTGTGATAAAAAATGTTTTATTCAAGATAGATATGAAAAGATTCAGTAGTAAGCTTAACAGCAAGAGCGCCCATGGCCTAATGGATAAGGCGCTTGACTTCTAATCAAGCGATTGTGGGTTCGAGTCCCACTGGGCGTGATTTTTGCCATTTTTGGGCCTAAATATTTTTTGTTTTATGCTTTTTTGGGCCAATCTCTTGGGCTACCAAACTATTGTGGTGGCAAGGCCCACAGGCTTACGGTCCAATAATTGCTTCAATAAACATTTTATTTATCACCATCAAAATTCAAAAGTATATTAATAACCAAACAAAAGTCACAAAACAATGACATGTAAAATTTGTTCGCTTCCTATTTTGACATATTATTAACAGATAACACGCGGTTCCTACATGCATAAATAAATCTGATATGATTTGTATAAATCCATCAAAGTATAACGGACAAAAAAAGAAATTATTTTTAAAAAAAAAAAAAGAAAAAATTCATATGTATATTATATATACATACTACTATGATGTATAATATGGATCCGACGACGTAGATTTTTCTCGACATTTCTCACGTGAGAAGTGTCCGACACAACAAATGATATTTTTAGAAGTTTTCGTATATTAGAGATACCCGTAAATATTATTAAATTTCTTAAAGAAAACTAATTATTTCTTCGGACAATTCCTCAAAAATCCCCAAGTGTAAACTGAATTTCCTTGTCACTCCCCAATTTTGAAAAAGTTCCTGTTCACTCCCCAATTGAAAAACAAAATTTCTTTTCACTCCCCAAGGTTGTATAATAATTCAGGAATTGCGTACATTTTTGAGGGAATTGCGTATAAAAATCCCGGAATCTCGTATATTACGAGATTCCGGGATTTTTATACGCAATTCCCTAAAAAATGTACGCAATTCCTAAAGATAATGTACGAACCTGTACTATTTGTGGGGACCTAAAAGGAATTTTGTTTTTCAATTGGAGATTGAATAGGAACTTTTTCAAAATTGGGGACCTAAAAGGAATTTTTTCAATTTTTTGGTACTATTCAAAGATTTTCCCTTATTTCTTTTACCGTACAATCGATAATTTTCAAGAAACTCATGATGGCTTGTTCACTTTAACATGAAATAAGTTGATCTTTAGGTGATTAAAATCACCATACCCTTGCAGCTTTGAGTTTGTGGAGGACCAAAAAGAATTTTGCAGCTTTATATTAAGCCTGCCTTGGCCCTAAAAGGGCTTTGCTATTTAATGGAAATTATAATTTGAGTTTTTTAATCAAACAACCAAAAAGGATAGAAGAAAATATATAAAGTGGCCTTAAATATTAACCATAATTCATAGGCTAAGAAAGGGGCTATGATTATCTGTCAATTGGTCCATATTGTACTTGAGCAAGAAATGCCCATAGCTAACTCTATTCTTGTGTATTTATTAAGTAGGTCCAAACTTTGTGTTCCAATATTTAGGCTGAAAATTCAGCTCATTTTGGGACCACAAATACCTTGTGAATATGTCAAAAAAAAAAAAAATCTTTGGAGAACAATTATTTTGACAGCAATTTGATCGGCATTTCATTTGAAATTTATACGAATTTACTTGTTTACTTATTCTTGCTAAGATAATTGGTAATACTGATACAGCGCTCCATAATTTCGGGTGAAGGGGCGGCGTACAATAAAGAGAAATGTAACTGACAATAGATCAAGACCATTAAAAATTATCGGTTTTCGTCGGATCGTAAGACTATGTATGGACGCCAACATTTGCTGAATGTTAGAAAGCACAGAATATCGGTCTGGAAATATTCGGATTTGAATCATAATCTTAAAATTTGATGAATCGGGTCGTGACCAACGCTAAAAATTAATAAAAAACGACTTTTTAAAGAAATCAAATATTTACTAGTGAAATAATGAACGATATCTCATTAAATACAATACCACATATATATTAAATATTTATAATTTAACATAATTGCTGAAAATCAATCAAAAATATTTAAATTCGAGCGGAATTCAGATTAAAATCTGTCCCTTACACATCAAAACCCTAACTATCACGATCCTATGGTGGCAAAACGATTAACGATTCGCATACTATGATCACTCACTAACAAAAACATTAATCACTCACAATATTGATCGAAGTGCTATTCAAACATTTCCAAGAGCACACAATTATTTGTGAGCCCTATCTCTAACCACTTCCCTTGGTTTTACTTGATGTGATCAATTCAAATGACTAGTCTTGGCCACAAACCAGGTACTCGTGCACACGTGTGTCGACATTCTCCCAAGATCGGGTAAGATTAGATATGTGCATTTGTGAATTAAATCAATGAATTTAATGAGAAAGGCCCTCACCCATGACTTTTGTGCATTATTGATGGCAAGTTTTGCTACGAGAGACTGAACATGAAACATGTTTTCAGTATATTGCGGGAATGGGACTATTCTCTAAAACTATATGTACCACTAGGTTGGAAGGGTGCGGCATCCAATGGATTTGAGACATGTCGTCATAGGAGAGCATCTAGGGTTTGTTCTAATCCGAATCTGGTTTGATCAAACGAGTATAACAAGAAGAAGAATTTTTTATACTCGTTGTGTGGTTGGTATCGTCTTGGGAGAGCATCTAGGATAACGTCTACTCCGAATCTAGTTTGATTAAAGTAGTGTAACGAGAATGAGAGTATTTTACAATTGTCGTGTGATTGGTGTAAAGTTTAGAGAAAGTAATTAATCAAATAGAAAGTGTAATGCAAATACCCACATAATTAATTGAATTTGATCGAATCGGACCTGAACTATAATCATCTCTTATTTCGGTAATATTACTTTGATGTCTCTATCTCTTGCTCTACATTTGATCTATAATTAATTGCACATTACTTACCACATACATGCATGAGGAAAATCTCACACCATGGAAAAATTGTCCCCTCGGGGTCACTATTGTATTAAATCTCCTAAACCATTAATGATGCTAGATCACTCTAAAAGCTTTCTTTTATGTATACAATATTATTTCATGCAATAATTTAGTTTGAATTCCCCTTTTAGGAGCGGTTTTTGCAATAATTTAGTTTGAATTAACCTTTTAGGGCCGGAGCAAACGAGGAACTCTACCTCGAACTTGATTCGAAAAAAATAATATAATGAGAGTAAGAGTATTTTAATATTTATCGTATAATTATTGTAAAGTTTAAGGGAGATGATTAATCAAATAGTAAATATAACATACTTACTATTTTATAAATGGTTGATCGGTTCAATCAAAACAAATCTGAATTAAAATTTTTAGGAGAAAATGAGGAATAGGGGAATCATGGCGGGAAGGACTCCCGAATGTGGCCTTTCACCTAGTATAAAGGAAAAGAACTAACCTAGCTAATTCTCTTCTTATATATCAAACTTAAGTAGCCCTAAAAGTCCAATTTGATTATGGCACCAAAGGACTAAAAAGAAATTTTATATATATTTTTTTGAATTTTATTCATCTAGCTTTTACTTTGCTCTTTTTAATCATTGTAGTTCTCAAACCGCCTTGCCCCCTCCCCACCCTCTTTTCTTTTTTCTTTTTAGTAATTTTACGTCTTGGTTGACCCTTTAAATCATGGGATTCAATTCTTCTTTCTATGTACAATTCAAAGGATGTATGTTTTGCACTTTTGCTAATTTACAAGTTGACTCAAACCCTCTAATAGATCATTTATTCACCTGCTTTTAGTGATACTTTTACTATATTAATTTGGATTTAAATTGCATTTTATCTTTGCTTTAAAGAAACGTGAATTTTGCAGATTTAGTTAATTAATAAACTACTCATTTACTCAAGGATCTTGATCTAACAATGACTGATTAGATCACATGAGATGAACTTTACCTAGTTTTCTAAAGGGTTAGTGTTTCAAAACCTACTTATTAAGAAGTTAATTGAGGAGAATTTTACTTGTCGTTTGATTCGAATTCAATTAAATGAGATATAAAAAGAAAAAAACTACTCAATTTATAAATGATAAAGTAGTAAATTAAATGAAATAGTATGACCACCCCTACAAGGAAAATAAATAGTGGCACAGTGGCCACTATAAGAGAGCATATCCTTGATCAACATTAAAGCAAAATCTATCACAAAACATATTCCGTAATGTTTTGTCCAAATTCGTTAATGACGACTTTCTTTTGTTACTGTTTGGTATATTTGGACTTTTTTCCCCGACGCCTCTCTCTTTTTTTTTTCCTCTCACCTACTTTTATAGCCTTTTTAATTTTTATTTATCATTTTACACGCATAATTTTATTTTATTTTATATGAATTTTGTACTTAAAATTTAAAAATTTTAAATTTAATGTGTGTGTATGTATATATATATATTGTAATTTAAGTAGACAATTAGCTATTTAGCTTGTCTTTTACTTTTTGATTTAGTCCCTTTGGTTAAATTTATTTATACATGGACCCCCTTGGATATCACAAATTACCTTTTCACCTCTTAATTTGTTATTAAATTACATATATCCCCTTATTAAGTTCCGTGAGAAATTCATATGTTTTTTCATTAAAATTTTAATTTGTAGTACCAAAACTTATCTTATAACTAATCAATACCGAATCATTAACACTATTTAAACTTTTGAAACTAATACTTACGAAACGAAATCGCCAACGCCTTGGAAAGTTTCCAAAATTGACAAGCGTGAAAACAATTAGATCGCTAAATCTTATTAAAATAGTAAAAAACTACTATGAGTTTCGACACGAGAAGGATAAACTCATAGTGTTAGTGGTGAAATGACTCCAATACCACACATCAGATCTTCAAAAAAAAAATGACGCCAACAAAGTCTAACGAATAAGGAGTAAAAGTGTAATCTATCCAATTAAACTAAAGAGAATCCATATATAAATACGTCTGACCTCTAACCACAAAGAATGCAAACGCAATTACCCATTAATTTACGCATGCAAAAGTGCAGGATTTCTGGCCGTATATGTCTAGTATTTCACATTAAATAATTAAAGATGTGAAATTTAATATATAATGGTTTGACTATGAGCGAGTAGCGACACCACTCAAAAAGAGTGGGGTAAATTGACCCCATTGAGAAAAATAACTTAGTTATGTATTCATATATTTTTGAATGTTTTTAAATTTTTTACTTTAAAAGTAACTTTTTTGAACCCATATAAAAATAAAAAAAATTGTATTGACCCTTTTAAATTTAAATTAATATAATTAAAAGAAATCCATAATTCAAAAATAAAAATAAAAATGTATTTAATGATACTCTGAATATTAAAGAATCCTAAATAATATAAATTTTGTAGGTTTTTTGTAGTTTTCTTTAATTTCAAAACATATTGCTAGAGATTGATATATTTAGTACAAATAAAAAAAGGTAGAGAATAATTGTAAAATAAATATTTTTAATAAACTATTTTATTTTTTAATAATATATTTTTTAATATTAGTTAAAGTTTTTGAATAATTTTAAAATAAATAATATGTATTTTTTATTAGTATTTAAATTTTTTGACCTCAATGTCCAACAATTAATATTGGAGTCGCTCCTGGTTTGACAGCTCTCCCCTCAACAGCTAGTATTTGGGGGTGAATTAAGTCTAACATATTATTCATCGATATTCTGATTTCTATAAGTTCACGTTCTAATTTGTCCCACATTCCGCAGAGCATTATTCATCACTATTTACATTCATTAGACATTGTCCAGTCTCACTATATTTATTGATTTCAAATGGTGTGCTGAAAAGGACTGCAAGGGCCAAGCTATGTCGATTTTTACTGCAATTTTCTCTCACTTTTTGGTGCATGAGTGGCAGTATTTAATTGAAACAGGGAAGAAAAGGCATGGTTAAGTGCTGGTTTTGGTTATAATGGCCTGCCCAAATTGGACAATGTCTATTATGAAATCACAGCTGTGACTATCATCAATTGCCTCTACTCGAAATGACAATGGCTGAGACACAAAGTACATCTTGCAATCGATGCATAATTATATATATATAGCCTTCTTTTCAGTCCCTCAATTATTTTAAATATTCCTTCCATAATTTCACGCAAGAATTTTTTTGCAAAATGTTGTTTGTCTTTATTAATTATAGTAATCATTAAAAAAAAAATGATAATGAAAACCAACGATGATTTCATTTCACCCAACGAAAAGTCGAAAGTCGAAAAAAAATTTAGTAGAAGGGACGAAATTGAAAAAGTAACAAAAATATAAAAAAGGTGATCATAAAAGTAATTGTAACATTAAATTTTATAGATTCTCTAAATTTGATTAAAAAAAAGAGAACTTAAGAATTCTAGACACATCTGCGCATCGTGATCGTTAGTAGTTCAACATGCATAATAGTTAGAAATACAATAAGAATTCTGTTGCACTACAAGAAAATTAATGAATTTTAAGGAAAATTTGTGAGGGATGAATTTTCTTGAAATTCCTTAGAAAATTATAACGTCAAGGTTAGTAGTCAAAATTTCCAAGGACATTCCCTCGAAAATTATAGTGCTGGGATTTTTCTTTTTGATTTATAATACATCATCTATGTTAAAAACAAAAAAAACCTAAAAATGAAAAGTAAAAGGAACAAAAATATTGATCACCAAGCCTAAACATTACAAGATTGGCATTCAAAAAAAAATTACAAATTAAATCGACATACTTGAGGGGCTAAAGTTGAAATATAAATAAACTCTATCTGTACAAACAATTGTGCATGACATATTAATCCACGCGTAGGGATCATATCATCTTAGGCTTTAATCGCTTCCTTTATCCTCATTATTATGTAGAGTATAAACTGAAAATGGCAGTGGTCCCCTGAAAACAATTCCAATTGACAACTAATACTATTATGACTAAACCACTTGCAAACAATTAAGCATTTTCCCCCATCCCTACCCCACCCCCATGGCATATATATATATATATATATATATATATATATACACACACTTTATATATACATTTTACATATAATTTCTCTTTATTTACATAAGAAAAAGTTGCAAGAGTTTCATCACTTCAAAAACTTGAGAATATTGCAAACTCAGAACTTTCAAACACGAGACATCTGATTAAGTTAGTATAGGATCGAACCACTACTTAATTACATTATTTGTTGGTGTTATATTCAATTCCTTCGGTATATGCATATATATGATCATTTTCATTGGGTATAGGGGATGTATATGGACCATACACAGTTGGATCCACCAAGGGTTCATTAAGAAGAAAGTGAAACATTCTTGTTGAAAGAATTTATAAGCATGGCTCGGAGGGCATCCTTTGAGGATGGAAAAGGATGGTCTCCATAGTTTATAGTTAAATTGTTAATGAGAATTATGGGGTGTTTGGCTGGTTAAAACAACGTATAAGCTGTTTAATTAAGAGCTCACGAGACGTTTCACGATGTTTGTTGAACTATTTGGAAAGGATCTTATAAGCTCTTAAATTAGGAAAATTCCAGTTTAAACCCGACTCGACCGAACTTAATTAATCAAAATGGCAATCACATTAAAATGAAAAATACATTTGTTATTTGATTTGTTACCCAGACTAAATTTTTCACCAATCGCACGACAAGTGTATAACACTTAATCCCTTATTATACCGATTTGACCGAGTTAGACCTAGATTAAAATTTCTCCTTAGATCAAGTGTTTATATAAGCCCTTTTGAAACAAGTTAATTAAAGAACACTACCTTATTTTTTCCGACCTTAAATATTCCTTTGCTTTTAGCATATTAATTGCCAAATTTTCATTACTAACATTTTATAAGCTCTGTCATCTTTTTATTATCCAAACACCTTAACGATCTTAGTTGATTTGATATATATGTATTCTTAAAGGCCCTCATTAATTTTGCCTAATTAAAAGTTGCCTAATGATATTAATGGAGTTGTAAATCAAATTCTTGAGCCATATTATTTTGGCACAAAATGTTCACACATATGCTACATTTATAATTAAGTATTTCCCAATAATATGTGTATTAATTACATTAAATTATTGTATATGATCGCACCAAATAAAAACTATTTTACATTATTGAGCTATATTAAATTAAAATAACATGAAGTTCTTAATAATAATAATAATAATACTAATAATAATAATAATAATTAACAGAAAAAAACAAAGGGATTGAAGGAAGATTTGGTCCTATAATTAGATGCAGGTGATCTTGGCAGCAAAGTGGAAAGGGGCGCCTTAATCAATGGCCTTAAATATTGGACCATAGTTCTTAATTCACTTTCCAATGAGATCTCAAAGGACCAACATCCTCTTTAAAGTGTCCCATTCTCCAAAATCCCACGAGCACTCTCTTATTCAAACAATTATTTATTTAATCAAATAGATAAACTAAATGCATCAACATAAAATTTAATTAAGATTTATTGGTCCCCCCATCCTTCCATGCTTCGAAAGTTACGTCCCACATTTAAATAAACTAATAACCACAAGATTAGTAATTAGGATATATTTAGCTTAATTCCCTAACACCTCTCTACACCATCATGTTTATTTTATCCTATACTTTCATTAAACTTTAGCGATTCAACTCTATACTAATTATTTGATCAAAATTTTTATATTTGAATGTCTGCGTAGACAATTACCATAAATAAGATAAACTTTATATTTTAATAATTCCATCAGATTCGAACTCATAATAAAAGATAGAAATAATAATAATAATAATAATAATGATAAATTGAGGGGTCCGAAGGGCCACTAATCAAATGGAGTGCTAGAAATATCATGTGGGTTTGTTCTTTGTAAGGTGTAGGGGGAGCATCATACATTGTACGAACAAAAATAAGAGCATTATAGGTTTGAAAAACTAAAAAAGAATCCAAAAAACAAAAAGAAAAAGAAGAAAAATAATAATATTAGGGTTTTGGGTGGTCTAAAAAGACTGATTTTTTGGCATAGTAGAAAGGTATAGAATGCAAATACAGAGAATCCCATCATTCCAAAATCCCTTTTAAAAGAACATAAAAAACAAGAAGAGATGTATGGCAAGAGTGTGCACATCTAGGGCTAAACAAAAGCCCCACAAGTTTCAATAAGAATAGAGGGCGAGTAAAGGTACAAATTCAGTTGCTCGAGGAAGAAAAGAGGGGCAAAGAGGAGGCCAAGAAGCACTAAAATCGAAAGATTGTTGCCCATTAACCCAAGGTGGAAGAATAAGGAGGAAGAAAGTTCAAAGAATTTAAGGAGAATATACTTATGTCTTACGCATTTTAGATTCTTTATTTTATGTTTCATGCGATATATCCACCTCAAATACAGTAGTTTTTCTCAATTTTGGTTTTTCAATGAAATAACCTTGTTACATGTTCTATTGTAGTGATTAATCTAGGAAATGTGTGTATTTCGATAAGGTATAGTCTTCTTACATAACAACAATATTGCGCAAAAAGTATATATGTCGATTTCTCTATATGTCATCTAGTCTTTCATTGTGGCACAAATGCATGCCAAGTGCAATAGTATCAAACTTAGGACCATCAACGACTCGGGTTCAGATTGGATCAAAAAAATCCGAATTCAAATCCAATATTCGGTAATCAGATTCGAACCCAAAATCTATAAGATTTGGATTCATGAATTTTAAGTCCATATATAATTAGGTCGGATTAGATTCTTTAAAAGATCCGACCAGACTAATAAGAATATATATTATAATGATTGGATTGCTTAATTCCATATACGCTATATTTATTTTAAATATCGAATATTTATAATCGGATAAGATTTATTGGATATTTTTATCGGACAAATATGCAAAAATTCACATCGAATTCGAATTAAAATCCAACCTATTGACAACCCTAATCAAACTATTGTAAAAACTTTTAGAGTGATTTATTTAGAAAAGAAATTTATAAAGCGAAAATTATTTGAATTTTCAAGAAATGAAAACTTTCAAATTTTTTCTTTATAAGGGGAATTTATTTTTGGGTTAATTACACTTATCCCCGTCCTTTTGGTCATAGAGCACTTTGCCCCCCATCCTTTTATTTTGGGCGATTAATCCCCGACATTTTTAAATTGTAGCACCTAACTCCTTTTCGGTAGAATCTTAGGGAATATTCCATTTTTTTTTTCTTGTATGATTTATAAGGTTAAATTTATACAAATTAGATTTCAAATGTGTTGATATTATATATCAAATCAAAAGTCTCGACGCAAAGAACAAAACGGTGGTGTCAAAATCAAAATCTGACAGCCAACGAATGAGGAATCATCGGTCAAAGATGACGCACGATCGACGAAGCTTTGCAGGCAAATTCCAACGCTTCGGACGGCCAATAGAGTTGAATGGGATATGGATTTTGTTCTCTTGGGGAAAGAAATACGATGGTAGTGGTCTTAACTCTTGGGTCGTCATGACGAAGGAGAAATTGGCGGTTAAAATTCAACATTATTGGAATATTCCAAAATATTCTGCCGAAGTTGTCTAAAAGAGGTTAAGTGTTACATTTTAGAAAGGTCAGGGGGTTAATCGCCCAAAATAAAAGGATGAGGTAAAGTGCCTATGGCCCAAAGGACGGGAGTAAGTGTAATTAACCCTTTATTTTTTAACAAAAAAAAAAGTAATATATATAGTAGAGACGAGGAATTGATCGACTATTCCATCTAAATGACATAAAAATATTTATATAATTTCGACCTTTTGGTCCAATAGATACAGTATAACATTACAATTTTTTTGTTTCATCAACGTCTTTTATCACCTATTTCATTCACTTACGGACGGTAAATGTATTATGCCTCTGAAATAAAAGATCAAAACCTATAAAATATATATCCACTAAAATTGAAGATTTTGACCTGAAAAAGCAAACGCTTTTAGCACATCTTGTGCACAAAATTTATCTTCTTTTTCCCTTTTGTTTCCTTCACTCTACACATAATGATAAAATACTTTGTTCCACAAACAAACTCATTTTTACCAGAAAAAAAATGCATAATTTGTAGGTTGAGCTCATGAGTCTTTCATGTCCCTCTAAGTTTGCCTCCTTCCACTCTTGTTTCTCTTTTCCTTTCCTTGTATGGGGCAAAGTATTTTAATTTCTCCCCTTTTTCTTTTTTCCATCCTTACTTTCTTCCCATTAAACAATGAAAAATGGCAGATTATCAATCATCCTTTCCCCTCCATAGGAAACAACCATCATTGCTCCCAACAATCCTTTTCAAACCTTAGAAGAAAAAAGGAAATAACATGAGCTTCTTCTAAGGATTTCATCTTCCCCCTCAACAGTTTAAATACCACACTTCTTTACACCCTTTTTCTTCCCCCTCCTCCTCATCTGCCTACTTTCATCATCTTTGCCCTGTCCTTTCTTGCTATGATATGGATCCTTCTTCTGTCAATGGCTTCTACACCTTCTTAACTCGCGGCATAGATGATCTTGAACGCGTGTTTCTGTCTAGCAACTTTATGTCGATCCAATTCCTCCAGAGAGTTCTGTCCCTTTTGAGATCCTCCCACAATCAGTTAACGCTTTTGGTTCAGAAACTTCACTTGCCTGTGGGGGAGAAATGGCTTGATGAGTATATGGATGAAAGCTCCAAGCTTTGGGAAGTTTGTCAAATCCTGAAAACAGGGGTTTCAGGCATGGAGAATTACTACAATTCTGGCTTGAATATAGCTTCATCTATGGAGGGCCATCGCCATTTGAGCCCACAGCTTTCGCGCCAGGTAAAAGAAACACTCACAGACACACATATATCTGTTATTGTCATCAAGATTCAATGTTTTGCAAAAATATTGGTGGGCTTGTGTGGGTTTTTCTGTTTGATGATTCTTTTTGGTGGGCTTTTGATAAAACCAGACCTAGCACAGAGACTACGTGTTGCAGTCGATCAAGATTCAATCTTTTGCATAAAATCTTTGGTGGCCTTGTGTGGATTCCTCTGTTTGTTAATTTTCTGCTGGTGAATTCTTGATGGAAGCAGGTAATTCGGGCCATATCAGGATGCAGAAGAGAATCCGTGGGGCTGGAGGAGGAAAATCGGGCCCTGATGGAGACAAGAATCGAGGCCCTCTCTCTAAAATTCGACGAAAATGTATGCGTAGAATCAAAACTAAACGGATTCAACGGCTTCAGAGGAGTTTTATACGCAATGAGAAATGTCAGTTCACTTCTGCTGATGATTTTACTCTACGGCTTAGTCTACTGCTGGCCCGAATCTGATTACTCTCAAGGAAATGGATACGAAGGTTGTGTCTTATTCGGATCGTCGTTGATGATCTCAACAGCAAGGCTGCAGCAGAGAGTATTATCCGAGATCCATCAGATACCCGGCCGGCCCGGTGTTCTTTTACACGAGTTTCGGAGATCGAAATCCTCCATGGATGAACTGAGAGCAGAGCTCGAGAGGAGATGCTCGCAGGGGATTGTGGAGTGGGAATCAGAAGTTGGATTAAGAGAGGGAGTGGAGAATTTGAAGGGTAGTTTCGGGGTTTTGAGAGGTGGGACTGAGAATATAATCGGGCAGCTTGATGATTTTTTTGATGAGATTGTTGAAGGGAGGAAGAAGCTCTTGGATTTCTGCAGTCATAGGTAGAGATCTTTCAAGAGGTTTTTTTCTAGTTCAAGAAATGGGTGGAAACAAAAAAGAAAAAAAGAAATTAAAAGTGTAGGGAAAACCCAGTAGTTGCTTGGTTGTAATATTTTTTCCCTTTTTTTTTTGGTTAATTAATTTTCTATGTCTAATCTTTTGAGCCAATTTCTGTACGCCCCTGTTCTGGATTGTTTGTTTTTACAGCAGCTAAATTAGGGTGGCACAGTAGATGCCCTTCTTTTTTGATGGACCAAAGAAGGAAAATTTTCAAAAAGGAGGAAATTATGCAGTAAAAAACCATATATAATAGTAAAAAATTATCATACTATGCAAGAAAAGAATAAAAGAAAAGACAAGTTTTTAACTCAGATGTTCATCAAATATGATATCAGAACCAGATTAGTTTTCTCTTGAACGTGAGGAGTTGAGTTCGAAATCGTAAGTTAAAATTTTCAGATAAGATAGTCATTTAATAATATTTACACTCTGCCAAGAATTTATTATGAAAAATGAAGTTAAATATAATTTCCTCAAGAATATAGGGAAGTAAAAGGCAGATAGATTGGCATGGTTTTCAGGTAATGAAAGCATGAGAATCCAAAGATGGGAACAAAGTGGTAAAAGAAGACAAATGACATGACAACAAGCTGTGGTGCTGCAGCAGCGAACAGATTTCAACCCAACATAAAAGGGGAATCCCTCTGTTTCTGTTTCTGTTTTCCATAAAGAGAGAGCAGTGAAAAATTAAAGAAATAAAAGAGGAATGGAAACTTCTTGGTACTCAAAAGAGAGGGAGACAAAAGGTCAAATCTTTTACATTATTTTATTGCATTATTTTACTACAAAGTAACTGCTACTTGCTTGAAGTTACTGGATTAGACTAGACTAGGGCTGCTGTAAACACTCACTGATCATTCCAGTACTTGAATGTAAAGGATGAACGTGGAGTCTTGGGGCACAACTTTGTGCTTTAATGTCTAGGGGAGAGAGGGAGAGAAATAGTTTTTGTTTCTAATATTTTAGTTACAAACTTTTAATTTATATGTATAATATATAATTTTGTGAGGGTAATTATTCCCGCCAACTTCTTATCTCTGCATAATGTTGGACTCTAGCAGTGGTGGAACTGGGATAGCTGAACTAAGGTCTTGGATTGAGGAAATTATTTCTTGATAGTTAGAGGTGTTGTGAGTTCTCCGATTCTCATCACCTGCACTACATATTTTGGGATTATTTTAAAGTTAGGGTAATCATTACCAATTCCCAACTCATGCTCAACTCCGCCATTGGACTCTACAGTGCACTTAATCTGCTTGATTTATTTGATATTTGACATTTATTTAAGATATTACACTAACATGTGATGAGATTTGACCTAATCATACAAGTATCTCCAAAAATTTGAGGAATTAAAAAAAAGAAAATGGGAAAGATAGAAAACTGTATCGAAGAAATTAACATTACATCTAATTGATGAATTTGACGAGGTCATCTTTATTTCTTTAGATCCATCGCTCATCACTCTAATAACATGCATGCCTTAAGCCAAGCTCAAGACTCAAGACATGTTTGTTTAACTGGGTCACATCTCAGTTTAATTCTCTCATGCATTCTTGCTCGCTTTTCTCTGAAACCTTGGGATATTCAGTGACTCAAAAACCGGAACCTACAAACAAAATGTGCAAAAATTATAAAAAATGAACCATTTGGTTCATTCATGACTCTGAATACTCAATTCGTAATTCATATACATACACAGGCACAAGGACACAAACGGCACAACATGAACACGGCAACACAAACTTTTTTAAATCCACTACGTGATAGGCACTGACTAAGGTGGCCGACACATAACAAAAAAATAATCTATATATATATATATATCTATATCTATCTATCTATCTATATTATAAAAGCACATAAGTTTCTTACAAAATGTTCATCACCTAAAATACCCTCTTAATAGTTCTATTAATAATTATTAGTTAGGGACAATTATGTAAATACATGTTATAAATTATTAAATTAAATACATTAAAAAGTATTTATTTCAATAGGACTCTTCCGAAAAGAGAATTATATAAGATGTTGATCGCCTAAAATATCCTCATAAGAATTATATTACTAATTATTAATTAGGGCCAATTATGTAAATACATGTTATAAATTGTTAAATTAAATATATTAAAAGATATATTAATATACTTTAGTCCCCCAGTGTTAATTTGTTGCAATATTACTTCCTCTGTCAGAATTTAGATGGAAATAGCTATTCCTTTGATAACTCTTCAATTACCATTAATTCTAAAGAAATTAGATTTTTAATTCCATTGTGCATGAGAGGTTTTTCTTCTCAATTTCAGTGTCATTTGCTTAAAAATGAGAGCATTTAATTTCCTAATATTTTTTTTTTCGATGTTATAGTCCACTAGGGATTTTCTAATTCTTGTGTGACTTTTTACTCATATTACATATTCAATTGTAATTATGGCTAATTCTTCTAATTATAATCAAATTTATGTATATTAGAAATATAATTGGATAAGGTTTCCAAAAATTATAAAACACTATAGCCTAATCCTACTCAACGTGTCTAGACTACTAATAATTCTAATTCTAATCAGATTTTAATAAATCTCTTTTAATATCTATAAATACTAACCTAATATTTAAAATTTATAACATAAAATTTTGTTTTTCTATCAGCACGAGATTTGAGTATTTGGTTCAATCGAACATCCTATACCAAAAGACATTTTGTTTTTCTATCAACACGGTTTTCTATCAACACTTGCGCTACAATCGAACAAAAGATTACTCATCATATTTTTAGGTAAATTCTTAAATTACATATCTTCTATTCAAAAGTGTGAAAAATATTGTGTTAGATACTTCTATCTCATCATATTTTTAGGTAAATTCTTAAATTACCTATCTTCTATTCAAAAGTGTGTGATAAATATTGTGTTAGACACTTCTATCCAAAAGCGTATTTACTTAAATTGTGGAGTGTGATATTGTGTTAGATACTGTTCACTAGGAAATTAAAGAAACAAAAAATGATATCTTTATATTCGTAAGGAGTGAATAAAATAACTAAATAACATGCCATTTGGAAAGATGGTTGAGCCAGCCATGCATATGTCAGTAATTTTCTCTTTTACAACTCTTGATTATAGTAAATAGTCAAAAGGTCCATAAATAATATTAAAAAGTAGAGAAAGACTGGTAAATATAAAGATATCATTTTACAACTCTTGATTATAGTAAATAGTCAAAAAGTCCATAAATAACATTAAAAAGTAGAGAAAGACTGATAAATATAAAGATATCATTTAGATACTGCTCACGTAAGAAATTAAAGAAAAAAAATGAATCTCTATATTCGTTTCCTTTTTTATAAATTAATACTCAAATATATAATTTTTATAAATTTAAATTAATCCTAATTCACAAGCATTTAATTGGTGGGTCAACTATTTAAAATGATTATATAATTGGTGGAGGTTTGATCTATACACACAAATTTCACTTGAAGTTTCAGAAATTACAAAAAGCTCCCTTGACGTACTATATGATTCGGCCTAATGCATGCTATTGATAAGTAAGTTTCAAGAGCGAAGTAGGATACTTATAAAAACAATATTCATCAATTCGGATGTAATATACATATTTTAATGTGGAAAGTTTTGTAATTT
This sequence comes from Lantana camara, assembly GCA_037501455.1. NCBI lineage: Eukaryota > Viridiplantae > Streptophyta > Magnoliopsida > Lamiales > Verbenaceae > Lantana > Lantana camara. The sequence continues at coordinate 16,577,452 of CM074855.1, read as the reverse complement.
CTCAAACTTTAGGGGAAGTTTGTGCAATTAGGTCAAACCTTAGGGTAAGATCGTGTAATTATCCCTAAATTTTTTAGATTCTTGAAAAAACTAGACCTAATAAAAGATAAAAGAAGGGCAGGAAAGACTTTCTTTATTTGAAGATGGCTACATTAATTAGCTGAACTTCACCATAACCAAATGTTGTTGTATCTTGCCTCCTCTCAAACAGAGCTAAAACCAGGCTTCTTATGGACTTTCTTATCCTTCATACTTCCCTAACATCCTCAACTCCTCTCCACTCACCCTCACACGCATATATAATCGACAGAGTCACAAAACCTCCAGGCCTTTTCAGCTCCATCCTCAGAATTTCAGAAATCTTTTCAGCAAGATCTCTCCTTTCATGGATTTTGCAGTAATTGAGGAAAGCCCCGATAGTTGAATTAGTGATGTCCGCCCCAATTTGTTTAACAATATCATAAGCCTCCTCTATTCTCCCATAACGGCACAGAAGATCAATAAGACATGAGTAATGCTTATAATGTATTTATAAGAAGATCAAACAAAATTTAATTATTATGGTCCGGAACTTTATCTCTATTCTTGTAATTTATATTATTTAGTTTAGTATTATTATGATTTCATATTGTGAATCGGACCTCCATTATTTCACAATAATATATAATTAATCACTCTAAATATAACCATTTATCTAAATATATAATACAAAATGAATAGATAGCTAATTTACTTAAACTAAAATAAGTAGTTAGATAGCAGTTAGATGATTTTTTCATTTCACAGGCGTTCCGAAGGGGTTCTTTGGCTTGGGTAATTTTTGAAGATTTATCTATTAAGGTGAAAAAATGTTACGTGGACAGTTTTCAACATCGAATTCATCATCAGGTAACAATAATATAAATTGGATAATATTTTAAGATCTATTAGAACTAACTAATGGCATATTATTAATTCTCTTATACTTTTTATTTTTCAGTTGCAGAGATATATCGACATAGGCGTCTTGATTCAATGAAAAGGAAATATTCCAATTTAAGTGAATCTGATAAACAAGAATACAAAAATAAAGTTATGAAACAAAAAAGAATACAAAATTCAAATACGTGGCTTTTAAGAGCTGTCACAGCTATGGACAAATATGAAGGTTAGTGGTTAATTATTTTTAACTAAATATAATAATCAAATATAATTTTATATTTTAATCGAAAAAATTACTTATATTTCTCTTCGAGGTTCAATATATTATGATGATGCATCATCCATGATACATGAACTAAAAAAAAAGACAAATTACATGAATTGTCGAGCTGTAAGATTTGAGTACGAGCCTCCTACATTTTGTTGTGACAACGAAAAAATTAAACTAGCGAATATTGAAATTTCAGATGATTTATACGAGTTAATCACTTCACAATCAGAAGAAGCAGTAGAATTTCAGGCAAATATTCGTTTATTCAGTTATATATTTTCTTTTACCACTTTTGGCGTGAAATTAGATAAAGAGCTTGCATCAGCACGACAAGGCGTATATACTTTTCGAGCACAAGGAATGGTGCACCATGACCTTCCAGGATTAATTTCCAGTGAAAGGGGTCTTGACCCTTTTCAGTTATACTTTGTTTAGACTGAGAATGAGGTTGAGAACAGAATGAAGGTATTGAAGGATTCAAGTTTATCTCAAGGTACGGTTAAAAAACTAATAAAAACTTTGGAGGTAAATCCCTATGCAAACGTCTTTAGAAGATTAAAAGATTATCCTTCCATGGAAGATGTTCAACTTCATATTTCAAAAGATGCTAGAATAGATCAAAGAGTTTATAATTGTCTAACTGTCGATCAAGTTGCTGCTATATGGGTTGAAGGGAATAATGTTAATGTACCTTATGAACGAGATATTATAGTTCATGCACACTCCGGACAAAGACACCGATTAAAGCGTTATTATGGATGTTATGACCCTTTGCAATATCCATTACTTTTTCCAAAAGGAGAGAGCGGATGACATCAAAATATTAAAAAATTACCTACTACGGAAATTCAACCGACCATAATCACCAATGAAGTAGAGCAACGTAAATTCTATTACACCAAATTATTTACATTAAATTTTTTTATAATATTTAATACATATAATTTGTTGATATTCTTCCGTTTAATTTTTTAGTACAGGAGGATAATAATGCAACAATTATCTCAAGGTTTTCTTCTGACGGTCCTATTATTATGGAGGAAACAAATGGTATGTGAAAGTAATACAAATATACTACAATACCTATTAATTTTATGTATGTCTAAATGTCTATTCTTGTGACTTTTTATCTCATATAATTATATAAGTATTTTGAGGTTCTTTCACAAGAACAAGAATGTATGTCTGTGTTGATCTTATTACATGTTTTATTACTAATTTGTTTGTCATTAACAGATCTCATCAATAACAATGTCACTCGGAGACCACATTTTTCATCTGCAAATGAGGTTCTTTCACAAGAACAAGAAGGTATGTATGTGTCGATCTTATTATGTTTTACTTATTGTGCAAGCTAAATGAAGAAGTCAAAATTTCGAAAAGTAAACACTGAGTTACCTGAAAAACTTTTCCTTGATAACCGGGATTAATATAATAGACCAGTAAGTTTTTGCAAACTCATATTTTGTTTGTTCAAGCAAATCCGGCCTACACCAATTAAAAATAATTATCAATAAAAATGAACATGTATTCATCAAGAAAACATCCAACTGATATTAGCATTCATGTAAATTTGCAAAATGAATTAAATAGAAATAGAATTATCAAAAATAGGATGAAATAAATATATTTTATCAAATTTAGAAGACATAAGTAGCCAATGGCTCACGAGTGGTGGATTGATTGATTCATTTCGCATTTATGATGTTGCATTATTTTTATGGGATCAAAGTTTCTTCTTCTTTTTCCAAGCCTTAATCTCGATGAGTGCATAGGGGCCACCTCTTTTTGTCTCTCACACACACACCCCCTATCTTATTATAATGTTACACTTACACACTCATGGCACTTTTTCCTTTTTTTTGCCTCTCCACTTTAGCCTCAGTAATCCATGTTAGGTTTCAGTTCTTGATTAAGAGTGGTAAATTTGTCATAAATAAACGATATATTCAGTCTACTCAATGGTTGAATAAAAGATGCTTATATAAAAACAACAAAAAAAATTTAGAGTCTTGTGTGTTACCAACTGCAGCATTTGGGAAAAAACCCAAATATCATCTTCATAAAGATTGACGATCTAAAATGAAGAATCTTGAATATATGTAAGGTTCATGTCATTTGAACCTTGGCATAAAAAGAGAAGTTTATTCACTTAATTTATGTTTTAGTTGTCAACAATTCTTGGAATATTATTTAGGTGCCTACAGTTTGGTGGATATATTGATGGATTCAGGAAATTCCACCTGTTTCCACACCTTCATCATAATGAGAATCATAAAGAAGTAGTAATATTAATATTTTAGAGTTAAAAGTGTCAAAATCATCAATATAATTAATTAATAATTAGCATGGCTTTTATCTTTTCTTGCTTGGCAAATGGTATGTCGGTATGTCCATGTTGACAGCCAAGGGAAAATGACCCTCCATAATGAAACATTTTTGTCGATTTAATTGATTTTGAGAGCCATGGTGGACTTTCATTTTGATCTTTAATCAATTGATTTTAACTTTTAACGTTTTTATAATTAGTTTCATCAAATCGAGTGCCTGCAATAATTTGTACATTTAACTTCAAAGTATAAATATATAAATAGGGTACGGTATCAAATTTTTTATTTTTAATATTTTATTTCTTACTTTATTTACTCATACATGTCAAGAATATCAATATTACGATTTGTATCCCTCATTAATTCTGTATTTTTGATTGAGGTTTTAGTCTATTTTACAGACTTAAGCACCTACTTTTCCTAATAAGTGGAATTACATTTTTTATTTACTAATTTGTAGGTGTGTCCAAACAAACGGATAAAAAAGTATCTTGTCGTGAGTATAGTTGTTACAGGTTGCAGATTAGAAATCTAAGACAATCTGGATTATTGTTTGCGGGGAGATTGTTACAACAATATGCAGTAGATATGTACATAAAGTTAGAAACAATAAGATTAGATTTTTATCGCCGAAATCAATCAAATATAAGAGCTGAGTTATACCAAGAAATTATGGATAGTGTACTAAAAGGAAAGACGAGAGGAAGCGAAGTCGGGAAAAGAATTGTTCTCCCTACATCATTTATTGGAGGTCCAAGAGATATGCGACGCAGATATTTAGATGCGTTGGCATTACTGCAACGATTTGGAAAACCAGATCTTTTCATCACAATGACTTGTAATCCAGAATGGAAGGAGATACAAGGAAATTTGTATCGTGGTCAACGAGCACAAGATCGTCCAAATTTGACATCAAGAGTTTTACGAGGAAAGTTACAAGATTTGAAAGATCAATTATTCAAGAAGGAGATATTTGGAAATGTTGCTGCACATGTTCATGTAATCGAGTTTCGAAAGAGAGGATTGCGACATGCTCATATTTTGATCATTTTGAAGTCAGAATATAAAATTACCACACCAGATCAATTTGATCAATTTGTTTGTGCCAAACTTCCTGATCAAGAAAAGAATCCCGAAAATTTTGAATTAGTTATAAAACACATGATGCATGGACCATGTGGATCAAAGAACTTGAATAATTCTTGCATAATTGATGGAAAATGTAAATATCATTATCCATGTCCATATTGTGAAAGCACAATACAAGGTAAAGATGGATATCCAATCTATAGAAGGAGAAGAATTGGTGTGATGGTTAAAGTACGTAAAGCACAACTTGACAACGAGTGGGTAGTACCTTATCATCCATACCTCTTATTAAGGTATAATTGTCACATTAATGTTGAGATCTGCTCTGGAGTGACAACTGTGAAATATCTTTACTAGTATATTTATAAAGGGCATGACAAAGTGGCTATCAATAGCACACACAGTGATGAACAAAACCCTGTAGATGAGATTAAACAATTTCAAGATGCTAGGTGGGTCTCAGCTCAAGAAGCAATATGGAGAATTTTTGAATTCAATTTGAATGAGATTGATCCTGCAGTTATCAATTTAGATCTACATCTTCCAAATTAGCAATGCGTGACTTACTGGTTAAATCAAAACTTGAAGGACATTTTGACTTGGGATCATTGCTCCAAAACAATGCTCACTGAATACTTTTCTATGTGCTCACAAAGTGAAAAGGCAAGAAAATATCTTTATAGAGAATTTTCGGAGCATTACGTATGGGACAAACAAGGTAAGTGCTGAAGAGAAAGACAAAGAAAGAATGTGATCGGACGTGTAAATAGTGCAAATCCTATTGAGGGGGAAAGATATTATCTCAGGTTACTGCTGAACCATATTAGAGGACCAAAATCTTTCCAAGATTTACTAACAGTTGGTGGACTACTATGTTCGAATTTTAAAGAAACAACACAAAAAAGAGGATTGTTTGACTCTGATCAAAGCATTATCGAATGTTTGAATGAAGCTATCACTTTTCAAACGCCAAAAGAACTTCGAAGGTTATTTGCAATCATATTGGTATATTGCGAACCAACAGATGTGAGAATTCTTTGGGACTCATATTTTGAACCAATGTCAGAGGATTTCAGAAGAGAAATTGGAAGCTCAATAGAAATACAAATTGCTAAAACTTTAAAAAGTTTGAATTTTTTTTTGGAGAGCATGGGAAAAAGCATATTGTTCTATGACCTTCCCAACATTCCAATTGATATCGATGATATACGGGATGATTTACCACGAGTACCTCTTGATGATTGCGAGACAGAAACGAAGTTGAATCCAGACCAGCATGATGCTTTCTCGAAGATCTTAGATTATACAAATAAAGGAAATGAAGGATTTTTTTTTTATTGATGGACCAGGTGGAACTGGAAAGACATTCTTATATCATGCATTGTTAGTTCATCTCAGATCTAGAGATCAAATAGCAATCGCAACTGCAACATCTGGAGTAGCTGCTGCCATTATACCAGGTGGGAGAACAACACATTCACGTTTTAAAATACCAATAGATGCAAATGATTCAAGTCAGTGTGATATTTTTAAGCAATCTGGCGCTGCAGAGCTATTACGTAAAGCACGACTACTAATATGGGATGAGGCGCCAATGGCACATCGATGGGTTATAGAGAATGTTGATAGATTACTTCAAGATATAATGGGAAACGAAAAAACAAAAAGTATTTCGGTGGAAAAGTAATGGTATTCGAGGGAGACTTTAGATAAGTACTACCTGTTGTCCCAAGGGGAACGATCTCCCAAACTATTTCTGCAAGTTTGGTGAAATCATATTTGTGGCCTAAAATACGAAAATTAACTTTGTCAAAAAATATGAGGGCTGCGAAGGATCCCAATTTTGGTGAGTTCTTACTTAGATTTGGAAATGGTGATGAATCAACTAATGTTGAAGGCAATATTGAAGTTCCAAAAGAGATGATTATTAAGTATGAGAATGAAGAAGACTCGATACAAGATCTCATTGGATCAATTTTTCCTTCAATGAAAAAGAATGCTCATTCAGCTCGAGCAATACTAGCTGCTAGAAATGAACATGTTGATAAACTAAATAACAAGTTGATAAGCATATTTCCAGGTGAAGCAAGAACACTTACCAGTTTTGACGAAGCAACAGATGATACAAATAACAATTACTGAGAAGATTTCTTGAATTCTTTGACACCAAATGGGCTACCTCCTCATAAGTTGGTGCTTTAAAAAAATTGCCCTATAATTCTATTAAGGAATTTAGATCCATCAAATGGCTTATGCAATGGCACAAGAATGGTAGGGAGTTCAAGAATAATGTTAGTGATGCTGAAATTATCTTTGGACAACATACAGGCAAACATGTATTTATACCAAGAATACCACTTTCCCCAGCTATGAATGAAGGATACCCATTCCGATTCAAGCGTAAACAATTCCGGATAAGACTTTGTTTTGCCATGATAGTTAATAAAGCTCAAGGACAAACAATTCCAAATGTTGGAATTTACTTGCCTCAATCTGTGTTTTCTCATGGTCAATTGTATGTAGCTCTCTCTAGAGCAATTTCAATGTCAACAACAAAAGTTTTGATCAAGCCCGACAACACTAATGCAAGAGGAAAGATGTGGACCAAGGATGTTGTATACAAACAGGTTCTAAATGCAGGTACATTATTATTATTATTATTATTATTATTATTATTATTATTATTATTATTATTATTATTATTATTATCTTTTCATTTAGGAGGAATCTCAAGTGAAGGAGAAAATGTTGAAATAGACACGGGCAACCTTATGCAAGAATAAAGTAACAAAAGTGTTCCAGGTATATTGTTATTATTATTATTATTATTATTAAAAATATCTAATATTATATTTTCATTTAGGACGAATCTCAAGCAAAGTCAGAAATATTAGAAGCAGATATGAACAACCTTACGCCAGAATAACATTATCACAATTCCTCACAATTATTTCTTTTTAATGATTGTTTCATAATATTATTGAATAAAGGACTAATTGGAATGACTCACTTATTGGCTTACTTATTATATTTTCATATTGTAAATTTCATGCATTTTACACTTTTTCTTACATTCCTTATTCTATTTTAGATTTACTCAAAAAATGAATTAAATTGAATATGCCCACATATAACTGATTCATACATTTTGCTTATAACCACAACAAAGAGAACAAACAAAATCACATAAACTGAAAAACAATAAAGAGCGAAAGAGTAAAAAAACTTACAGAAATAAGAAGGGTGACTTTCATAATTGAAAGCTCCTCGCCAAGCTCACTCTGCCATTTAGAAATCTCCCTCCCTCACTCTATCTCTCTCTAAAATTCCGTTTTGAACGAAGTCCCATTCTCTCACTTGGGGTGCTCAGCATTTTAAGTCAGGATTCTGAAAGGGGATTTAACGGTTAAGATCTTTCGGGATAATGAAGGGTGAGGATATCGCATTCATTTTTTATTTATTATTATTATTTTAAACGGATATCGTATTCATTTGAATGAGTTTTTAGTTAAATATGTAATAGCTGCCTCTGGCTTCATATTAGTTGGGCCCATTTGGGCCTCAATCCTCATGCTATCTTAGGCCCATGTACAAATAAATTGCTTAATATTATTAACTATTAAGATTTCGGCCATTGGGTATCGAACCCCAATTTACCTTTTTTCTTTGGACTCAAAAGCTCATCCCTGTGATACGTGCCACTAAATTCATTTTTTTCCAAAAAATATTACTCAAAGTAATTTTATTCAGACGGAAAAGATTTCTGGGATTTCTAAGATTTTACAAATGCTAGCTTATTACAAAATTGTGCCCAATAATTTCAATGAAGCCCACATAAATTCCCTAATTGAAAATTAGCTGTTATTTCAAACTACTTTAATATTTTCATAATCAACAAAGTTTCTTTTTATATTCTTAATCAGTATATAATAACATTATTATTCTTAATGATGGTAAAGACAAATTGAAATAAAGCATTATAGAAACATGTAAAACTGTGGGACTCAATCTACGAAGATTGTTATTTTTATTTGTTCTGGTTTTCTAATATTATTCGCTGAAATTAGTCAGTCCAGATAGACAGGAAACAATTCCATCATTGCACTCTTTGAAACTGTATTTAAGATTTAGCATATTGTTTTCCTCAAGTTTTATGTTATTGAAAATATAATAAAAGAACAAATTACTTACTTTCTAATTTTTTACCCAGTGAGCTTATGGTCATATTCCCTAAGATCTAAGCGCGGTTGCTGATTTATAAAATTATTAGTATGCAAGCAACAACCCAATAACCTTTCATATTGTAAATCATTTTTGTGAGATGGCCATTTAACTTTCGAAAACAATAATAGCTTACTTGATCTAAAATAAATAATAAATAAGTAACTAGATTGCCTCTATTAATCGGCTCTATTAATTGTATTCCTTTTCAAAGTAGAATTTTGAAATATTACGAACACAACAAATCGATAAAATTCAAATTTCATCAAACTCAATCCTTAGACATTATTCACAATTATAAAAAGAAATTTAATAAAAAAAATTGTATATGTGTGTCAGTGAAAAAGAAAGAGTTTGTGACTATGGGTATTTTTTTTTTTTAAATATTATGCCGCATTATTTATGGAATTGATATTTGATAGTTGAACTTTTAGAAATAACAGAAATGATTTGATTAAAAATAAATAGATTAATCAAACGATATAATTGCACGAAAATAATATCTGAATAAAAATTACTATTAACGCATAATTATATTATTATAATAGAAATATACTTAATTTATATAAATAATTTAATAATAATAATAATAATAATAATAATAATAATAATAATAATAATAAATTTGATTTTTTTATTTTTTATATAAGATAGTTTTAGACATTCTTATTCCGAATCAACTATATCCATAAAAATAGACATAAATTGTTATTGTTTATTTATTTAGATTTTGGTGTACACGCTTTATGCGACTTATGTTGATGATTCTAGCATCAGTCTTCAGGCAAACATGTGAAGGATATTCTAGCATGAGATAATGTGTGGAGCTAGGGTTTATATTATCGTTGTGTTTTTTTAAGGTTTGATTCGTTTTCTTGGAGCTTTCCAATGGGATTGTTGTTGTTTACGACATTGATCGCATTTACTTTTTATTAATGAAATTACTTTATATATATCTCGACCGAGTAGTAACGTTTATTTATTTAGATAAAGATGAGCATATGATTATAGCTTAAGTGGTAAGCCTATGCACTTAGGAGTTCTATTGGGGTAGCTAGCATTAATCCTTTTTTAATAAAATAAAATAATATATAGATCATAAATAGCAATATTATTTGTATTTGTTTAAAAAGAATATTTTCCGAATATAGCATACAAATCAAGAGATATAATATTTAGACATTCAATTCGTTTAACATACACGTTGAGTAGATATCCATTTGATATATCCATCGGATATATGGAATCGACGTCGGAAATATAGAAAAAAATTTAGTTGCAAAAAACTTCATAAAAACACTAAAAATAAAACACCAATTATATTAAACAAATAAACAATACCATGAATAAACTATGTATAATTAATATGGTATTTTATATGATCTTCTATATTTTTGTCTTTATTTTTTAATATATATCTTTTTATTTATTAAATATATTTGAAAGTTATAAACTATTACTTACGATTAAAAGTTAGAACTACTTGGGAAAATTGATATTATACTCTTTAAATATTTTGTTTTATGATACAACATAGTTTCAAATACTTTTACTGTTTATTCTTTTAGATATTTCTCTACTTCGAAATTCTATTTATTGTACATGATTTGAAAGAGAGATCTCATATAAATATTTTTGTATGTATTATTTTTTAAATATTCTAATTTATTCAATAAATATAATTGCTAAATTTATTAAAATAACTTAAATGAAAAACGTGCAACGCACGTTCACATAACTAGTATCTTATAAAAGCACGAAAGTTTCTTACAAAATATAGATCGCCTAAAATAACCTCATAATAATTATATGAATAATTATTAGTTAAGGATAATTATGTAAATACATATTATAAATTATTAATTTACCAATATCTAAAAAGTACTTATTAATTTATAATAGGACTGTTGGTATAATTAAAACTTCTTCAACTTATCAAAAAAAGAAACATAGTTCAACAAGGATTGCTTTAATATTAATATATTAATTAATTATATTCAAAATTTATAATATAAGTTGTCCATTTTTTAATTTTAAGGCCTATAATTTAAAATGTTATAATAAGATATATCTAACAAATTGAAAACCAACAAATTGATTCACTTTATAATTTCAATAAATTTTGGTAATTATGTAAAATAAAATATAATTTAAATTGAATGAGTTACATAAAACAATTTTCAATAAATCAATCCTAATGTAATTCTAATTATTTAAGTCCATAATTCTAATTACCTAAGTTCATAAACTTTGTTAAATTATAATCATACTATAATTGTATAAACTTATCTAATTAATAAAATAATATAATTGAATGATATACATAAAATATTTTTTAATAAATTAATGAATATTAATGTAATAATTTTCAATTAACTAATACTAATATAATTATAATTATCTAAATTTAATTAATCATATAATCTTCCTTTAGTTTATACAATCAAATCTAAATTAAATGCATAAATATTATTTTTTAGATAGGATGATTAACATAATCTATATATATTAAAAAGTACAAATAGCATTTTTGATTTCTTACGACTTAATATACCATAATTTAGAATTGCAGGTCGTCAAACCAGAGTGACTTTAAATTAAGAATTTTAAGGAGACTCAATATATGTGTATGTAAAAATAAGATATAATATAATTTTATAAATTATTTTTATAATGTTCAATTAAACATTCCTTGAGTTTTTTATATAAATATACACTTTTTAATTATTTCTACTACATACATAAAATAAATAATAAAAAATAATATAAATCTTAAATAATGTTCATTAGAAAAATATAAATAAAAAATAGAATCCAAGATCAAATGAGAGAATAAAAAAGAGATAAAGAATAATTAGTTAAAAGAAATAATTACTTGATTTTAATGTATATACAAACGCATAACTAAATTAATGAACAATCCAAATAATATTTTTTATTTGATTTAATAATGATGTCACTCTGTTATCAAATTTTCATCTGCAAATGAAGTTCTTTCACATGAAAAGGAATGCAAGTACTTATTAATTTTGTTATGTTTTACTTCGTGATCAATTGTTAATCGTATCATTTATTGTTCATAATTTAAAAGACATCACGAGTTTTTTGGGAAAAGTAGCAGGATTTAAAATATCAATTATTCAAAAAGGAGATTTCTGGAAAGGTGGTTGCACATATTTATGCAATCGAGTTTCAAAAGAAATGGTTGACACATGCTCATATTTTGATAATTTTGGAGTCAAAATATAAAATTAAAATACACGATCAACTTGATCAATTTATCTGTGTTGAATTTTTTGACTAAGGAAAGAATCCCAAACTTTATGAGTTAGTTATGGAACACATGGCGCATGAATCATGTGGATAAAAGAACTTAAATAATTTTTATATGATGGATGGAGAATATAAATATCATTACTCATGTTCATATTACGAAAACACAATACAAAGTAAAAATGGATATCTGGCCTGTGGAAGGAGAAGAATCAGAGTGATGGCCCAAGTTCACAATACACAACTTTATAACCAATATGTAGTACCTTATAACCCATATCTATTATTAAGTTATATTTCTCAATTAACATCGAGATTTTTCTTAGAGTGACAACTGTGAAATATCTTTACAAATATATTTACAAAGGATATGACAAAGTGAGAATAAATATCGCATAGAGTGGTAAACAAAATTCCAAAGATTTGATTAAACAATTTGAAAATGCTAGATTGGGTTTTAGCTCAAGAAAAAATATGGAGAACTTTTGAATTTAATTTGAATGAAATTGATCTAGCAATTACCAATTTAGATCAATATCATCAAAAGCAGCACTACATGACTTATTGACCGAATCAAAATTTGAAAAATATTTTGACTTGGGATCACTGCTCTAGAATAATGGTCATTGAACAATCTTTAATGTGCTCGAAAAGCGAAAAAGGCAACCAAAAAAATTTAGAAAAAATTTCTAGAGCATTATATATGAGACAAGCAGGATAAATATTCGAAAGATTTGAAAAAAGAAGTGATGACAGAATATAACAAACTATTGCAATAAGAAGAGATTATTTAGTTTTAAGAGTAAAGAATTAATTGGCTCCAATTCAGGGATAAACATAAACGTTCCTTTGATCTCTCAACCATAACGAGAAGAAAGAGGAACTAGATAAATGCTCACATAATAGGTGACGAATGGGTAACAAATAATGATCAACTAAAGCAACACACTTGAGAGTACTAAGTACTATTCAGTGGAGATATTATCGAAGAGGTGATGACTCTAGGTATTAGCTTGCACCAATGAACACTAAGGTGGCAGTGAAAAAATAACTTGGAAAGAACGACCTGTAATGAGGAAATCTTGAGGGTAGTGAAGAGCATGCACCCGTACAAAGCACTGGAAGCAGATGGTTTCCAAGCCTATTTTTTTTCAAACCTATTAGGATATAGAAGGAGACGTAGTGAAATTTATCAATGATTGTATGGAGAGAGAATCAATTCCCAAGAAGGCTTATCAAACGTTTGTTTGTCTGATTTCGAAAGTTAATTCTCCAGAAAAATAAAAGAGATTCGGTTCATTACGTTGTGTAACGTATTGCTCAAAATGATCACCAAGATGATTATACTTTGTTTAAACCGTATATAAAATAAATTATGACCCCAAACCAGAGTAGCTAACATATTGCTCAAAATGATCACCAAGATGATTATACTTCGTTTAAGTCGTATATCAAATAAATTGTGAGCCCAAACCAAAATAGCTTCATTCCAGGTCGAGACACCCATTACAATATCTTACTGCTTCAAGAAGTGTTACGAATGCTACATCACTCCAATGATAAAAAAAGGGGTATGGTGCTTAAATTGAATCTTGAAAAGGCATTCGGCAAAGTTTGGTGGAGTTTTCTAAAGCTTTCTTCAAATTCCCGATGAAAATCATCAATATCAGTATGAGCAGAATGAAGGGGACACAACTAGAGGTTTTATGGAATGGTGAACCGATAGAGACTATATTGGCATTAGATAAGGCAATCATTCTCGCCTTATTTGTTTGTACTCTGTATGGAATAACTTACGTATATGACTGAGGAGGTCATTTTAGTCGGACACTGGCAGCTAATTACGGTATGTCAGAGAGGTCCTCACATCTCACACTTGCTTTCTACGAACAACATAATGTTGGGAGCTAAAGATACCGTGGATGGGGCGAAGTGCATTTACAGTGTGGTTGAGGCATTTCACAAGGAGTTGGACCTCAAACTAAACTTCAGCAAATCACATGTGTTGTTTACACCTTATATGTCAAATGATTTAAAGCAACAGGTTACTAGAATTTTGGGCATGTAAAGTACAGACAACTTAATGAATTATTTGGGGGTGTGGAAGAACTTTGGCCGAAACTATAATGAATATTTCTCGATTGTGATTAAGAGAGTCGAAAAATGCCTCTGGGATAGAAAGCCAAAACGACAAACCTTACCGGATGAATAACACTTATTCTGTACACCACGAGCTCAATCCCCATCTACTATATGCACACAAATTGGTTCTCCAATCACACGTAAAAAAACTTAATCGACTTAAATACAACTTTTTTTAGTCGACTCATATAACAAGGAAATGGACCCATCTTGTAGGGTGGAAGAAGGTGGTTAGAAAGAAGCGAGAAGGTAAATTGGGTCTTAGAAATGCCCAAAAAAAATATATAGCGATGCTCGCTAAATGGGATGGAGAATGCTCAATAAGGAGATGATGACGTGAAACTAGATACATAAGAAAAAATATTTAAAAGGGGAAGACATTCTTGAACATAAGCCCCAACTTATGGCTTCCTGAGCATGAAAGAGGATAGTTAGAAGCACTTGGATGGTGGAACCATTTTATAAATGGAAGATCGGGAACGGTGAATGGACATCTTTATGGAATGATAGATGGTTATCATAATGAAAACTAGCGGACATCTTTAGAGATAACATTCATGGGGAGGATAAAGATCTTATTGTATGTAATCTCATTGACATAGATAAAAACTGAAACCTGGATAAGGTGAAAACAATACTGCTCAAGGAGGTGGTGGATGAGATACTTAGTGTCCTAATCGCGCTACATGATAACGGGGATAAGAGAGTCTAGACTGGGGTTAACTAAAGATAAATTCTCCTATATAATGACTATACTCTGCTTATGGTGTCAAATGACATGCGAGAAAAATTGAAAATGAACTTGGAAATTACCATGGCCCTAAAAGTTCATGATTTTTCTATAGCTTTGCTAATATGATAGCTTTCTCACGAATGTATTGAAGTATGATAGAAAATTTTTGGAAAATGATGTATGTACGCACTGTTGTACAGGATATGAATATGTGGACCACTTGCTGAGAAGTTTTCCATTCGCTCATTGGGTGTGGGAGAAGATTGTTGATACACAAACTTGAAGAAATCTTCGTGGCTTGCGAGTGTCAAACAGGCTCAAAGAGAGCTTTAATAGCCAAATTCTAAGCAATATATTCCTAGAATATCTTGGATGCTTTTGAATCTTTGAAAAGCATGGAACTGATGGAGCTATCAAAATTTTATGAATCGTAGAAGAGTCACTCTTCGCCACATAAAAGAATTATCTAAGACCTTAGTACTAATTATCTAAGACCTTAGTGAGGACAAAAGTGTAGGCAAAAGAAAATCTACACTTAGTTGTCTTGGGATAAACCCGAGAAGTGATGGGTAAAACTAAACTCGGTTGGAAGCTTTTATAACCACACCAACAATGCTTGGCCAGAGGCATCATTCGAGATAACAACTAAAGATGAGTTCTAGGATATGCTCTGGATCTTGGTATAGTTTCAATAATGTAGCATAGTTATTAGGCTTACTTAAAGGATTAACACTAGCTTGGGAGAGGTGCTTTTTGAAGATTAATGTGGACATTGATTCGAAGACGATCGTGAAATGGATAACAACGAAGGATATTGAAAAGAAGCTAATGAGAAATGTAATATTTGATTGGCGAAATTTACTCCAAAAGTCTTGGGAAACTTGGATCAAATAAATCTCGAGATAATGAAACATAATGACAGATAAATTAGCGAGGATAGGTCACAAGGTTTAAGATGGTTACTGCGTCCAGAATGCTCTGCCGACAAAACTAGATGAGTTTTAACTTGAGACTGCTTTTCTTGTGTTGGGTTGCTTCATTTAGGAACAAATATATATATATATATATATATATATATATATATATATATATATATATATTTATGTATGATTTGACGGATAAATAGTGCAAAATAAATAATATTAGTTATATTTTGTTTACTATACAATATATATATATATTGTAACAAATCCTTCTTATGGTATGAAACCTGTAAAAAATGCAATATATCAATATAAACATTTGAAAAGGGTGTTTCCTATTGAAAGTGCAATGATGAAAATATAAAATCTATACAAAGTAATATAAAAATATCGAACCATCAATAAGTATATTTTTGAATTAATAATAGGTACAAAATGAAACTAAATATTATACATCATATTATTTGAGGAGTACATAAATTGCTCAACCGAGAGTTAAATTAATTTTCATAAAATATTATTTCTTTAATACTTTATAAATAAATAAATTATTAAAAGCTCTATTAATATTTTATATAATTAAATTACTAACACTTTTAATTGTTTAAGGAGAATATAACTCAAAATATTATAGGGAACTTAATTTACAAGTATCCACAGAGTTTTGTTTTGTCACTGCAATCGAATAGTAAAAGTTATCAATTGAAAATTGCATGAGGTAGGTGCAATGTAATTAAAAAAGTATAATCCAAGATGTCAACAAAAATCAAAATAGAAATACTCATTAAATCAAATTACAATTATGGAGAAGAAGATGGAGATTTGAAAAAGTGGATAATATTGAAAATGATAATATGTCAAACCCACGGTTTTGAGATATGAATATTTAGTGCAAGGTAATTATACAAAAATTGATGATAAATATCAAAAGTTACAATATCTCAAGATTATGAAATAAAATAGAAAGAGAAAAACAATGCTCCCATTTTAAATAGGTGCAAAAATATGCACCTATTAAATATGGGAAAAAAAATAGGTGCAAAAATTATAATTTTGAAAGTGAATATAACTTTTAGATTTTGAATGACGATAAAAAGATTTTGCAAAACTTCATAAAAAAACTAAAAATAAATTAAAAAAATAAACAATATAAGGAATAAAATACATATAGTTAATATGACATTTTATATGATCTCTTAAATTTTTGTCTATATTCTTTTATATATGTTTTTTATTTATTGAATATATTTGAAAGTTATAAACTATTACTTATACTTAAAAGTTAGAACTATTTGGACAAATTAATATTATACACTTTAATATTTTGTTTTATGTAATAATATAGTTTCAAATATTTTTATTATTTATTTATTTACATGTTTCTCTACTTCGAATTTCTATATACTTATTGTACATGATTTGAAAAAGAGATCTCATATAAATATTTTTGTATATGTTACTATTCAAAATTAAATGGTTCATTAAAAATATTATTATATTTATTTAATCAAACTAGATATTTTTAATATCTTAATTTGTTCAATAAATATAATAACTAAATTTATTTAAATAAATTAAATGATAAACGTGCAACGCACGTTGATTTGACTAGTATCTTATAAAAGCACGAAAGTTTCTTACAAAATATAGATCGCCTAAAATAACCTCATAATAATTATAAGAATAATTATTAGTTAAGGATAATTATGTAAAAACATATTATAAATTATTAATTTAACTTTATTTAAAAAGTAATTATTAATTTATAATAGGACTCTTGGTAGAATTAAAAATTTTCCAACTTATCAAAAAAAAAAGATACATAGTTCAATAAGGATTGTTTTGATATTAATATATTAATTAATTTTATTCAAAATTTATAATCTAAGTTGTCCTCTTTTTACTTTTAAGGCTTATAATTTAAAATGTTATAATAAGATATATCTAACAGATTGAAAACCAAAAAATTGATTCACTTTATAATTTTAATAAATGTTGGTGATTATGTAAAATAAAATATAATTTAAATTGAATGAGTTACATAAGACAATTTTTAATAAATCAATCCTAACACAATTCTAATTATATAAGTCCATAATTCTAATTAACTAATTTCATAAACTTTCTTAAATTATAATTCTATAAACTTATCTAATTAACAAAATAATATAATTAAATAATTTACATAAAATACTTTTTAATAAACTAATGAATCTTAATGTAATATTTTTCAATTAACTAATACTAACATAATTATAATTATCTAAGTTTAATTAACCATATAATTTTTCTTTAGTTTATATAATAAAATATAAATTAAATGCTTAAATATTATTTAGATAGGATGATTAACATAATATATATATATATATCTTATAAAAGCATGAATTAAGGTTTTTGGTTTCTTACAAAGTACGGCGGCCTAAAATATCCTCACCTATGATGCACGGACACTTCTAAAAATATCATTTTGTTGTGTCGTGTCATGCCGTGTCGTGTCGGACACTCGTGTCCGACACTCCTTACGTGGGAAATTCAAGAAAAAAACTGTGTCGCCGTATCCGTGTCGTGTCGTGTCCGTGTCGCCGTGTCCGTATCCGTGCATCATAGATCCTCACTACAATTACTTCAATAATTATTAGTCAAGGATAATGACGTAAATACATGTTATAGATTATTAATTAATTATATTTTAAAAGCATTTATTAACATAAAATAGGACTCTTTGTAGAAGTAAAATTTCTCCAATTTACCTAGAAAAGATATATAGTTCAACAAGGATTGTTTTAATATTACTATATTAATTAATTGTATTCAAATTTTATAATATAAGTTGTCTATTTTTTTTTAAATTTTAAGGCCTATAATTTAAAATGTTATAATAAGATATATCTAATGAATTGAAAAACAACAAATTGATTCACTTTATTTTAATAAAATTTTGAAATTATGTAAAATAAAATATTATTTAAATAAGTTACATAAAATAAATTTCAATAAATCAAGCATAATATAAGTCTAATTATATAAGTCCATAGTTCTATTTATCTAAATCCATAAAATTTCTTAAAATATAATCATATTATAATTCTATAAATTTATCTAATTAACAAAATAATATAATTTAAAGATTTATATAAAATATTTTTCAATAAATTAATTAATTCTAATGTAATATTTTTTAATTAACTAATACTAATATAATTTTAATTATCTAAATCTAACTAACCATATAATCTTCTTTTAGTTTATATGATAAAATATAAACTAAATACTTCAAAGCACGAATTGCGTTTTTGGTTTCTTAATTCTACAATTTTAATTAATTGTATTCAAATTTTATAGTATAAGTTGTCTATTTTTTTAATTTTAAGTTCTATAATTTAAAATGTTATAATAAGAATTGAAAAACAACAAAGTGATTCACTTTATAAAATTTTGTAATTATGTAAAATAAAATATTATTTAAATAAGTTACATAAAATAACTTTCAATAAATCGATCATAATGTAAGTTTAATTATATAAGTCCATAGTTCTAATTATCTAAATCCATAAACTTTCTTAAATTATATTCATATTATAATTCTATAAACTTATCTAATTAACCAAATAATATAATTTAATGATTTACGTAAAAAAAAATTCAAAAAATTAATTAATCCTAATGTAATATTTTTTAATTAACTAATACTAATATAATTTTAATTATCTAAATCCAACTAACCATATAATCTTCCTTTAGTTTATATGATAAAATATCAACTAAATACTTCAAAGCACGAATAGCGTTTTTGGTTTCTTAATTCCACAATTTAGAATTGTAGGTTCTCAGACCAAAGGTATTTTAAATTAAGAATACTAAGAAAACTCAATATGTGTGCATATAAAAATAAGATATAAACTAATTTTATACATAATTTTTACAATATTCAATTAAACATTTATATAAATATACTCTTTTAATTATTTCTACTATATATATAAAATCAATTATAAAAAAAATAAACATAAATCTAAAATAATACTCACTAGAAGAATACAAATAAAAAACATAGAATGCTAGATCAAATGACAAAGAGAATATAAAAAAGAGATAAATTAAATAAAAAAAGAGATAAAGAATAGTTGGTTAAAAAAAAGAATTACTTGATTTTAATGTTTATACACATACATACCAAAATTAAGAACGACTGTGAAATATGTTTACAAATATATGTGAGAATTAATATAGCGTAATGGTAACAAAATTTCGAAGATTAGATTAAAAATTTCAAGATGTTAGATTGGGTGTCAGTTCAAGAAAGATATGAAATTTTTTTTAATTTAACCTAAATGAGATTGATCCAATAGTTATCAATTTATTTTTACATTCTCCAAAGTAGCAATATACAACTTATTGGTCGAATCAAAACTTGAACGACATTTTGACTTGGGATCATTGCTCAGAAACAATGGTTCTTGAACAATTTTCAATATGCTCGAAAAGCAAAAAAATAAAATAAAAATACAAAGAATTTCTAAAGCGTTATGCATGAGACAAACAAGGTAAATATTCAAATGATTTGGAGGAAGAATTGAGGGCAGAATATAACAAACTATTGCAACAAAAAGAGATTATTTGGTTTAAGAGTTGAGAATTAATTGACTCAAATTTAGGGATAAACAAACAAGTTTCCTTCATCTGTCAGACATAATGAGAAGAAGAAGGAATCAGATGAATGTTCTGAAAATAGACAATGAATGAGCAACCAACAAAGATTATCGGGTGTTTATTTGTCTAATTTCAAAAATTAATGCTCCACAACAATAAACGAGTTCTAGCCAATTACGTTGTGCAACATATTGCTCAAAATAATCACCAAGATGATTATACTTCGTTTAAACCGTATATTAAAAAATTGTGGGATCGAACTAGAATAGCTTCATTCCCGACCAAGGCACCTATTACAATATCTTGATGCCTAAATAAGTGTTATGAATGCTACATCACTCCAACGATAAAAAAAGGGGCATGGTGCTGAAATTGAATATTGAAACAACGTACAAAAAAAAAACAGGTGGAATTTCTAAAAAGACTTCTAACTTTCTTCAAATTCCCAACGAAAATCATCAATATCATTATGAACAGAATGTAGAGGATACAATCGGAGATTCTATAAAATGGTGAACCAACGGAGGTTGTACGGATGTGTGGCATTAGATAAGGCAATCACGTTCGTTTTATTTGTTTGTAATATGCATGGAACAACTTACATACATAATTGAAGAGACCAATTCGGCCGGATCTGGAAGTCAATTATGGTATATTAGAGAAGCTCTTACATGATCTCACACTTGCTTTTTGCGGACGACTTAATATTAGGAGTCAAAGGTATCGTGGATGGAGCAAAGTGCATTAAAAGTATGATTGAGACGTTTTGCAAGGAGTTGGGCCTCAAATTTTATGCAAATCACATGTGTTGTTTGCACATTATGTGACAAATGATTTAAAGTAGTAGGTTAATAGAATTCCGGGCATGGAAAATACAGACAACTTAAGGAACTATTTGGGGGTGCAAATGAACTTTAGCTGTAATTATAATGAGCATTTCCCGATTGTGATTAATGGAATTGAAAAGCATCTCTTGGGATAGAAAGCCAAAATGATAAATATTTACAGACGAATGACACTTATTAAGTCCATCACGATCTCAATCTCCATCAACCGCATGCACACAAATTGGCTCCCCAATCAGATGTACGATAAACTTGATCCACTCAAGCACAACTTTCTTTAGGCGATTAATATAACAAGGAACGAACCCATCTTGTAGGGTGAAAGAAGGTGACTACAAAGAAGTAAAAATGTGGATTGGGTTTTGGAGAAGCCCCAAAGGAAATATAGTGATGCTAGCTAAAACTGGATGAAGAATGCTTAACAAGGAGACGGCGGTATACATCACAAAAATATTTAAAAGGGGATAACATTCTTGATCGAATATAAACCTCGACTTATGTGTTTTCCGAGCATGGAAGGGGATAGTTAAAAACACTTGGATGGTGGAACCATTTTGAAAATGGAGGATTGAGAACGGTGAAGGGACATCTTTATGGAATGATAGATGGTTATCACAAGGCAAACTGGCGGACATATTTGGAGATATCATTCATGAGGAGGATAAAGATCTTATGGAATGTAATCTCATTGGAACAGATAGAATTTGAAATCTGAATAAGTTGAAAACATCACAGTCCAAAGAGATGGTGAATGAGGTACTTAGTGTCCTAACGCGCTGCATGATAACGAAGATAAGAGAGAATGAATTGGGTCAACTAAAGATAAATTCTCCTATAAAATGACTATACTCTACTTATGGTGTCGGATGAC
Source organism: Lantana camara (assembly GCA_037501455.1). Lineage (NCBI taxonomy): Eukaryota > Viridiplantae > Streptophyta > Magnoliopsida > Lamiales > Verbenaceae > Lantana > Lantana camara. The sequence goes on along the minus strand of CM074855.1, from coordinate 16,555,180 downwards.
ACATGCAAGAAAAAACTTTAAATGAATTTGAAAATTACCTTGCCCAAAAAATTCAAGATTTTCCTGTGGCTTTGCCAATATGATAGCTTGCTTACAAATGTATTGGAGTATGACAAAAAATTTGGGAAAAACTTGCGAGTGTTGGATGGGATCAAAGAGAGCTTTACTAACAAAATGCTGAGTAATATGTTCCTAAAATATCCTGGGTGGGTTGTGTTGATCTTGACGCTTTAGAATTTTTGGAAAACATAGAACCGATGGAGCTATCAAGATGTTATGAAGCTTAGAAATGTCGCTATTCGCCACATAAAAGAGTTATCTACGACCTTAGTACTAATCAATAAGGACACAAAACACAGGCAAAAGAAAATCTGCACTTAGTTGTCGTGAAATAAATCCGAGAAATGATGGGTAAAACTAAAATCGCTTTTATAACTACACCAACAGGGGTGTCATTCGAGATGACAATTGAAGATGAATGCTAGGATATGTTATGAATCTTGGTATAGTTTCAATAATGTAGCAAAGTTATTGAACTTACCTAAAGGATTAAAACTAACTTTGGAGAGATACTTTTCGAAAATTAATGTAGAGATTGATTTGGAGACGGTCGTTAAATGAATAACAATGAAAGATACTCAAAAAGAACTAATGAGAAATGTAAAATTTGATTGACGAAGGTTACTCCAAAGATTTTGAGAAACTTAGATTAAATAAATCTCGAGAGAAAGAAACATGTTGCTGGATAAATTGACGAGAATAGGTCATAAGGTTCAAGATGGTTATTGCTGCCAGGATGTTCTCATTCTTGAACATAAGCCTCAACTTATGGCTTCCCGAGCATGGAAGGGGATAGTTAGAAGCAGTTGAATGGACGTCTCTATGGAATGATAGATGGTTATCACAAGCAAACTAGTGGACATCTTTGGAGATAAGATTTATGAGAAGGATAAAGATCTGATGGTATGTAATCCATTGCACAAATAAAAACTGAAACTTGCATAAGTTGAAAATGTTATTGCCTAAGGAGGTGGTGGATGAGATACTTAATGTCCTAATAGCATTGCATGATAACGGAGATACGAGAGTTTTGATTGGGTCAACAAACGATAAATTATCCTATAAATCGGTTATAGTCTGCTTATGGTGTTGGATGAGACATGAGAGAAAAATTGGAAATGAATTTGAAAATTACTGTCCCCAAAAGTTCAAGATTTTCTTGTGGCTTGCTAATATGATAGCTTGCTCACGAATGTACTGAAATATGACAGAAAATTTTAAAAAAGCGATGTATGTATACGCTGCTATATATGACATGAATATGTGGACCACATGCTCAGAAGTTGTCCATTCGCACTCCGGGTGTCGGACAAGATTATTGATGCATAAATTGAACGAATGTTATCTGATTATCATGCGTGGATTGTCTTGATCTTGACGCTCCAAAATCTTTGAAAAACATGGAACCAATGGAGCTATCAAAATGTTATGAAACTTAGAAGTTCCACTCTTCGCCACATAAAAGAGTTAATGAAACCTCAACACTAATCAGTGTGGACAAAAAATACAGATAAAAGAAAAATATGCACTGAGTTATCATGGAATAAACCCGAGAAAGGATTGATGAAACTAAACTCTGAGGTGAGCTTTTATAACCAGGGGAATCATTTGAGATGACAGCTGAATATGGGTGTTAGGATACGTTATGGATCTTAGTAGAGTTTTAATAATATAGTGGAGTTATTGAACTTACGCGGAGTATTAACACTAACTTGGGACAGACACTTTTCGAAGACTAACGTGGGTATTGATTCGAAGATGGTCGTGAAATGGATAACAATGAAGGATATTGAAATGAAACAAACGAGAAATGTAATTTTAATTGACAAAATTTACTTCAAAGGCCATACGAAACTTGAATTAAATAAATCTCTAGAAAAAGAAACATGATGACGGATAAACTGATGAGAATAGGTCATAAGTTTCAAGATGATTACTACGTTTAGGATGCTCCACCGGCAAAACTGGGTGATCTTTTAGGTTTTGTTCTATAATTTTTACATGTCTTTTCATTTTATTAAATATATTTGAAAGTTATAAACTATTACTTATACGTAAAAGTTAGAATTATTTGGCCAAATTACTATACACTTAAATATTTTATTTTTTTATATAGTAACAAAATTTCAAATATTTTTATTAATTATTTATTTGGATGTTCTCTACTTCAAATTTCTACTTGTCGTAGATGATTTAAAAGAGAAATTTCATATAAATATTTTTGTATGTGTATATTTATTTAATCAAAATAATATTTTTAATATCTTAATTTGTTTAATAAATATAATAGCTAAATTTATTTTAAAAAATTAAATGATAAACGTGCAACGCAAGTTCACCTCACTAGTATCTTTAAAAGTATCTGTTTATTATAGCATAAAACCCTTCACCTTCTCCGGCTCGCACACAGAGAGATGAATGCACCAACAAGAAACACACATCATTTCCAAGATGACTTTCATTCTCTTGCTATTTTTCAGACAGAGACTGGACACAAAGATAATAGCATCCAAGATGATCTCATGCTTCTTGTCCCTTGCCCCAAATTCATGCGCTGAAAAGGACTATAGGCAAGATTACTATCTCTAAAGGCTTTATCAGATAAGATTACATAATAAAATGGACTCTAAGAACACAAAATTATCGTATAGTTTAAAAGAAGGCCGCAAGCAACTACAAGAGGATTTCGTATTCCAACTAACCTATTGAATGGTTGAAGGACCTTTATAGAGATGCTGAATAGGGATAATTACACTGGCATACCCTGAGATTCGACCTAATTACACAAACACAAACTTATTTTGAGGTTTGAGAAATTACAAGAACTTCAGCTAGCATTCTCCACGATTTGGCATGCTATTATATATAGTCATGAACTAAAAGTCAAATATTGTGTCCAAATCAAAATAGGAAATTCATAAAAAAATTATATATGAAATCAAAATTCACCAATGTTTCGTCGATTCATTTGTGATGTAAATTTTGAAAGGGGAATTTTTGGTAATTTTACAAACCTCAGGGGGAGTTTTTGTAATTAGGCTAAATCTGAAATATGCTAGTTAATTATCCCTATAAAATAGAGAGCACGAACTCATAATACATAGATTTGTAGTTATGCTGAAAATTAGAAATCAAACCAAGATGCGCTCCAAAAACCAAAGAGATTAACAACGAAATGCAGAAAATTTCGATAGCAGCACACTGACTAGGTAGATATCAGACTTAAATCTTTATAAGATAAACTGCCATGTTTTAACAAAGAGTTATGATAATTTAGGACTATGCAATATGACTCAAGGTTTGCAATCTGGTTTAGTATTCTTCATCAGCTCATCTGACGCGTATGGTTCAAACAAATTGAATTTCCACAAGTACACATACTTGGAAGAGGCAATTCCAAGAGGTGAAATGTAGTTCAGAACTAGAACGTAAGAATTCAGGCAGGCACAAGCATGTCACAGAGTCATCAGAATATGTAGTTTTGAAAAACTCAAAAAACAGGCAAACGACGAATTTCTACATGCAAATTTCGTCACACACCTAGATTAGCATTCAGACACAAGGATTTTCAGACCTCAGATAGGTTTCAGGAGAAATTTCTCACTTGGCTGCTAAAACAATTCTGTTTTCTGTTGACATCTGAAATTCTGAATACGAGACGTATTCCCAGCAACCAGTTTAAAGAAAATATCGAAGTTGAGTAAGGCACGAAATTTGGAAAACATAATGAAAAATAAAAAGATTAAAGAGCACACCTTTATGGTCACAAGACATGTGATAGAGCAATGCATGAACATTGCTACCTACTGATATTCCCTGCCAACAATCTTCTATAAGTAACCCTTCAATTCTTTCCTTTTTCTGGTAACATAAGTCTTGAATGAACTGAATTTATCCAAAAGTTGTTTTTGGGGAATCATAAGAAAGGAAAGAGATCAGTATAATAAACTTACCTGTAAACCTTGGACTGCACAATTCATATAACCGTAATCAATTGATCACATATTAATTTTTCAAAAACTCACATCTATAGCCATTCGATAGGGTATAAACTGTCACTAAGATCTCATACACCTTTTGTTTTGAGTTTCAAACATTCTATGAGTAAGGTCTCAAATATATTAAGAACCCACCCAACTTCTTATCATGGTTCTGCTTTTCCATTACTATCTTCTATAAAATGATATGCAAGAAATCATAAGACATCGATTTCTGAAACTCTTTTAAGCTCTCAAGTCATAAAGGGGGTAAGTAAAACCATAATCACATTGTTAACACCAGCAGGGGAGCCAGGATCTTGGTAGTCAGGGGGTCACGACCAGTCGATCACCCCAGACCTCCGCTATAGGAGTAATTTTGATACAAGTGATCAATCAGCACCCTTCCTTATAAGTGGGTTCCCCACCGATTAACACTACATTCATTGAAAACACATATAAAACTCTTGAACTCAATTCTAGTCAAGAAATCTATTAGCTTAAAAAATATATACAAGAGCACAGAAATAAGGTGTTCCTGAGCCACCAAAATCTGACATATATTACACTATAGAACAATAATTTAACTAAAATCACCCGAAAAAGATACATAATCATCAAATACCAAGTGTAATATATTATCTACAAGCAAGAAAGTGATTACGAGGTATCAGGGGTAGGAATAGAAGCAGCAGAAGCAGCGGCAACAGCGCCTGAAGCAGCTACAGTGAAAGTACCGAACTGGGCTTCGACTATTTCCAATTTTCCATGGTTTGATGGAGCTGACGAAAAATTGGGGGTAGATTGTGGAATTTCCATTGGGGCACTCTACGGGGAGTCGGGGAACGAAGTATGTGGATAGAAGATCGTTCTTTTCAGTCGTAGTAGGTGACCTAATGCGCTTTTAACTTAAAAGTTATGCACAAATTCAAACACAGTGACGATTTTACACTGCCGATTTTTTTTTCTTTCTTTTGAAGCATTATTTAATATTTATATATTCTATTAGAAACACTGATGAATTAAAAATAAATATACATGACATAAGAAATGAACTATGAAATGAAAACAGTAACTTTTAAGTAAACAAGGTATTTATTTTTGTCAAGAATGTCGATTGATAATTGATTCATTAAACCTTTTAAGTAATATCCACGTTTCCCACTAACATTAATTACTTTTTTTTTTTTTTTTTTAACATATACACCCCAAGTGGCCCAAGGATTCGAACCCGGATCTTGCCTTCAAGAAAGAACCTTCAGACCACTTGACCAATCCCTGGTAGCCTAATATTAATCAAGTTGATAGAAATATATATTAATTAATTAATTATATATATATATATATATATATATATAAACGAGGGGTAGAGGATAAGATTACAAGTGCTTCAAGTATTCTACCAACCTAGACGAAAGGTGACTTTTTAATTCTAGTGTACTTTTCAAACACATTTGTAAAACTAGGGTATTTTTTTAATATAGTGTAAAATTGGTATAAGAAGCTTATCTGAAAAGCGTCTTCAAAAATTCATGACACGATTGATATTTTCTTACAAATCAATATAATAACTTTTCTAAAATTATAAATTCTACCATAACATTTACATTTTTCTACAAAAAAGAGAATTCACTTTGAAAATATATAAATTTTTATTGTAAACTTTTAATAAATTGTAATGGACAAAAGGTCAATACACCCCCTGTCTAGATGGTATCAGAGCCTAGAAGACGATGTCTTTTGGGATAAAAAATATAAAATGTTGATAAAAATAATTATAGATACAATGTATAAATTATTTGAAATAGGAATTATTATATGGTTTTAAATTCTAGATGAAGATAAAAGACTAGATGATTTAGAAAATGAATTAAATTACCTAGATATAGACAAATATAATACAGATGTATCTTATGATGATACAGATTGGCAATATCCTTCGCCTTAAGATGAGAATTTTAAATAAACAAGAGTTCGCTAATTTATATAATTTTTATGAAGATATGTTAAAATATTTTCTAAAAATGGATAAATTAAATCCTTCCAATTATTATAAAAAGAAGATAAGGAAGTTTAGAATAAAAAGAAATTATTATTCAAACCTCCTTTCTATATGAATCGTTATTGGAAAGATTGAATTAACAATATAAATAAAATATTAGAATTGGACACTAAAATAGATAAATTAAGAGATGAAATAAAAACTTCAGTGGATAAAGAACTTTGTAATAAAAATAAAAATGATATAAAGAAGCTAAAAACTCTATTAAAAAAGGAAAAGAATAAGGCTTTATTAAACAGAATAAAAGCTGGAAAAATATGGAAACGATAGACATAAACCTTCAATCTATAATAGAATCTGTTAATAGAATTAAAGAAGAAATGTCAAATCTTCAAGATTCTATAAGAGAACTAAAGAATGAAGTTCAACTAAATAGAGTTAGCGTAAAGCAGTTAGAAATAATTATTAAAGAAAGAGAAAAAAGATCTAAAGCTGAAAAATTAAAAGATATAGAAAAGGAAATAAATGTTGGAAAACACGAATCAGAAAGCAACGGAATAAAAAAAAATTTCCCAACAAAAGGACCTTGGACTCGCAATCGTGTATCCAAATTCGTAGAGATAGAAAACTTACTTTTCTTTTATTCTTTCTTGAAGCGTTTCAAGCCACCCAAGAACGCTCTTCTCGCGGCTTGATCCCCTTTCCTTTGGTAAAGCTCGAATCTTCAAACTTCTAACTTGAAGTCTCTAGAGAAAGTCCACCAACTTGATCACAATCTAACTAGTAAGGATGCTAGTTCTCTAGTTAGTGTTTAGGTTTAACCTAGGGTTTTATTTAATCTTGGAGAAAGGAAGGTGTTCAACACATGAACCAAAAGAATTGTCAATTAGCTCTAAAGGGGAGCATGAGCTCCCCTATATATAGGAAAGGGAGAGGGACGGCCGAACCTATTCCTTGATGGGCAAGGATTTGGTCCCTCTCTCTCCTATTACTTGATCATCAAGTAATTTCCAACTTTGACTTTGAATTCTAATTCAAATCAACTTTCAAGAGAGCTAAAAATATCCAAACTATTTTTGGATAATTTTATACTTTATTTATTTAAAATAAATAACTTATTTTATCTAATTAATTAATTCATAATTAATTAACTAGATTATTTTTCTCCAAAATTAGACTTTCTTTTTAATTCAAAATTAAACCAAAGTCTATTAAATAATTAACACATTTAATTATTTAATATATATATACAATATATATACACACACGTGCGGGACACGTGTCACAAGGACACGTGTCACTCACGTGAGCCACACGTGTGGTTTCACACATGTGGAACCCTCTAGGCCCGATTAACTCGTTTAATCATTTTTAAGCCTTAACTCATGTAACCAAGTTGTTGTGTGTGACCCTCTAGGTTCTCAATTCAATTAGCAGTGACCATAATTAATTAATTCACTAATTAATTAATCAGTCCACAGATTAAACGACCATAGTCTAGCAACAGGTGTTTAACCCCTAGCTGAATTGGAATGTTCGGATTCGACAGAACCTTTAAGTCATTGATTCATGTGAGATACAATCCTCCTACTTACTATCTCTCAACCAAGATCTAGGGCAAGGGAATAATCAGAACCCTAATAATCCGGTCTTAAAGCTAAGTGCATTTCATATCCATTTGATCTCAATCCAAGAAACCCTTTTCTTGATGTCTTGATCTACTGCCTTGGCCAAGGACTCCATATGGCATATGAATGACTTACACAATAAGAGATCACCTTGCAAATGCAAGTGTAGGTCCTTTCTTGATTCTCATTCACTTTCATGAATCACTTGGGCAGCCCCAGCATAAGCCTTGAATCAGTTGTCAAAGGCGACACCCTTTAAAACTTATACCTAAGACTACAGAGTTAACTCATAAAGTGACAAGGAACCTCAAGTCTAAGGATCAATTAATCACATCAATGACTCGTGAGATATTTCCTAATCTGGAAGTTTCCATTTCCTGAAATAGAAACTTCCTTTCCCATTTAGGAATGTTCTCACACGGGGCACCTCAGTGAACTTACTTATTAAAGTAAGCACCCTCATGTATCACGCACGTATCAACTATACACTTTGCACCTCCATGAAACAAGGTGGTCCTTCTTAAGGGCGCGATCCCACAAGCAAGCCTTAGAGGAGTCAGGTTGACACTCCCACTGTCTGTAGGACTCATCGGCTTGGAGTAATTTACTAATCATGACTTATGTGATATAGGGCTCGTTTCATGAACCATTTCACCTAAATGGTAGAGTCCTAAAGTCATCAGGATTAGGGGAGTTCTTATACTTGCACAGATAAAGTAAACGCATATCAAACAAGAGCATATAAAGAAGTGTTGCCTCAATTCGTTATTTCATTCAAAGATTGTCTGTGATTACAATAAGGAAAAGCACAAAGCGGATATACAATCGGCTTTCTAGGGCAGTATTCCTAACAATAAAAACTCCTTTTAAAGTAATAAATTTAGAAAAGGCCAAACCATATGAAAAAGGCTCTTTTTATGATTGTATGCTAAATACCATAGTTCCAAGAATGCTAAAAGAACAAGAAGAGAGTTCTAAAGGAGCTCTTGAAAGGCTTAAAGCTAAAGGAACTAATATAGAAAATGAAAATAAACAAGAAGAAAATCAAAATCAAGTATAAATATGAATGAAATAAATAATTTAGTAGAAGATTTTGAAAAAATAAACTTGGATGATATAGTAGAATATGAAGTAAGAATGAATAACGCTGGTTCTTCGGGAACTAAAAGAGAAGATGGATCAACAGTAGAAGATCCAGATGAATCTATGGGATCCAATGAACCAAAAAGTTATTCAACATATTTTAATACAAAGAAAAATAAACATCAAGATAAAATAAATAAAGGCTATAACGCTAAATATCAACTAAATGATGATTATTCAGAACCTATAAATGTAAATGGAAGCAAATTAAATTTGAATAATAAAAGAGATAAAAGAAAAGCCCTAGCCAAATGGATAAATGATATGATGGCATATTTCCTAAATCAAGATGAGATATACGCTACAACAACTAGAAGAACAGAATATATAATATCTACATTTGATGGAATTATATACAGTTGGTGGAAACGAATTTCTTCTGACGTACAAGGAATAATGAGAACTGAAACAGAAACTGGTTTTGATAAAGATATTAGAACTGGAGTAGAGCGAATGGCATACTATATAGCTGATGAATTTTTAGGAGAACCTTGGATAAATGATGCTGAAAAAGAATATTTAAAAGAAAAAGAAGAAGTTAGAAATGATCTTATAAATCTTTCAATATGCTCTATGAAATTCCTTAGAAATTATATAGAAGAATTTTGTGACTATTATTATAGATAATATTGGAGTGGAGAGTCGCAAGACATATATCTTAAAATGTTCTATTCGAAACTCCCAAATCCATGGAATACACATATAAATAAAGTTTGGGAAAAAGAAAAGGAAAATGTAAGTAATAATGTAGGCAGAAGAATAAGAGTTTTAATAGATGAATTAAAAAGGCTATGTTATGAACAAGATTTATACAAGAAATCTAGAAAAATTTATGGACTTTATTGTTCAAAATTAGAAATACCTACCCAATGGGGTTGTGTAGAGAAAAATAGAATAGACCTTATAGAAAAAGAAAATTCGAAAGGAACAGATACAAAAAATATAAAAAGTTTGATATAAAAAATACAAAACCTAAAAGAAGATTTTTTAAGAGAAAAGAAAAACCAAATAAAAAACCTACAAAATGCCAATGTTGGAATTGTGGTGAAGAAGGTCATAAATCACCAGAATGTCCCAAACCTAAGAAGGTAAGAACGTTAGAAACTGAATTTATAGAAATAAAAGACGAACTAGAAGAAGTTTCAGATATAGAAAATTATATAGGAAATGAAATATATGTTGAAATAAGTTCTTCAGAAAATTCTGAATTAGAATCTGAATCAGATTAAATGGATTCTGAAATACAGAATTATAATGAAGAAGAAATAATAGAAGAAGAAAGTACCGCAGGATATGCTAAACGAATAACTTTTAGTCAAGAAACACTTGACAAAATAAAAAACTTAAAGTTAAGTGCAGCAAATCCGACAAATAATATATTCTCTGGATTGGCTAATTTAGTAAAAAGAAATAAGATAAATATCTATGACTATCACGAGGTAGAGAAAGCTATAAGTATAGAAAATACCTCTGGAAAGGTCAAGATAAGTCTTATAACAAGAGGAATCGCTAATAATGCTATAAATAAAGTGAAAAAATCTCTTAGATAAAAAATACAATATATATATTTGGGAAGAGTACAATTTCTAGTTAAATCTCTATTTAGAGAATGTATAGATAGTCCATTAGTCCTATCTTTACATGATCAAAGATTTAGAGATGCTAAAACTAGTCATCTGGGAACAATTGAAGGAAATTTGTTTTATAAGCAATTTATTTTCGATGTTTTTCCGAAATATAGTATCAATTTACCAGATGAAAATATAGATGAAGTCTTAACTTTACATTATAAGTTTCTAAAAGATATAGGCTTAAAAGATGGAAGTAAGGCTTTCACTATCTACTATAGAGTACTTTATGTGTTGAGTAATAGAAATTATGGTAGAACTTACCAAAATATACCATACTTAAAAATAGATGAAGAATGGAAAGATATAGCCACAACAAAATTACCTTTATTAGAAGAAATACAAGAAATAGAACCCTATCAAATAGAAATTAATAATAAACCAGAAATGAAAAAAAGATTATTACCTTCTAGTCTAAGTTTCCAAGGAAACAAATTATTAGGAGGAAGTTCTAAATATTCTCTTACTGGAGAAAGTTCTGGTATAAAAATAAAAAGAAAGTTAACTGTTAATAAATCTCTAAAATATACAAATTCAATGATTATAGAAGGAGAATATTTTAATGGAACTGAGAGAATATTTGGACCTAAAATATTGATAGACACAGGAGCTAGTGTTAATCGCTTTGCTCAAGTAAAAAATAAAGGGCTAATAGGAATGATTACTAGCCTGCCAATCCAATATACAACCTTTGATGTTAAGGCAACATGTAATCAAGAGTTATATGTCCCAATTACTACACAAGGAATAAAATTGAAAGTTAAATGTTGTATAGATACATACATGAATGGAGAATTCTTTGATATAATTCTAGGAAATGAATTTCTCAATAATTGTGAATATTACAAAATAGAAAAGAATGGAGTTACACTCCAAATACAAGAAAATGAAATATTTTGTCCTAAATATGAAAGGAATTAATTTTCCTTTGAGTGTTTTTATACAATTAACACTTTTAAAAGGAAATATAACATGTGCTTTGATAGATACGGGATCAGAAATAACAATATTTAAAACATTCTTAATTAAAGAATGGAAAACAGATAGCAATATAAGAATTAAAGGAATAACGGGACAATCTCAAGCTATTATTAAAGTAGCTAAAGATGTAGAGATAATACTTGGAAGTAAGATCATTCTTATTAAACAAGTATATGAATACAATTCTTTACAAGCAGATATATTATTAGGAAATGATTTCCTTGAACAATTTCAATTCTATACACAAAACGTATATATGGTAACATTAAAAACATCTTGTGGACATCTTCTTAAAATACCAAGAGTCAATAAACCATTCAGAATTCAGCCAGCTGAGCGTGGTGGACGACAAGTGTTTGAGAAAATTCCAATACAGATAAATATCATTTCTATAAAAAGAATAAATTTAGATGTTATTAAAAAGAAAATAAAAGAAAACTATAACAATAATCCATTAGCTTTTTGGAAAGAAAGTCATCCCAAAGCTAAAATAGAATTAACTGAAAATGTAATTATAAAAGAAAAACCTATGTTATACACTATTGAAGAAAGACAAGAATTTAAAAAACAAATAGAAGAATTAATGAATAAAAAACTCATTCGAAAAAGCTTCAGTCCTTTCTCTAGTCCTGCTTTTATGGTTATGAATGAAGCAGAAAAGAAGAGGAATATAGCTAGAATGGTAATAAATTTTAAAAGGTTAAATTATTTTACTAAAACTGATAGTTATCCTTTACCAAATAAAGAAGTTATCATAAATCTAGTCAAAAACAAGTCTTTCTATTCTAAATTTGATTGTACTTCTGGCTTTTGGCAAATAAAAATGGAAGAGGATAGTATTCAATACACAACGTTTAGTGCTCCTCAAGGACATTACGAATGGCTTGTAATGCCTTTTGGGCTAAAAAATGCACCTTCAATATACCAAAGGAAAATGGATAATATCTTTTCAAAATACCATAAATATGATAGTATATATAGATGATATTTTCGTTTCAAAAAAAAAAAAATATATATATATAGATGATATCTTAATCTCTTCAGATACAGAAGAAGATCATAGAAAACATCTTTTATTATTTGCAAAAATTTGTAAAGAAAATGGAATTGCTCTCTCTGAGAGAAAAGCCATAATAGAGAAAAAAGAAATAGAATTCTTAGGGTTAAAATTGAGTGCTACAGGAATAAAATTGCAACCTCATATTTCCCGAAAAATCTTAGAATTTCCAGACAAACTAGACAATAGAAATCAAATAGAAAGGTTTCTGGGATGCTTAAACTATGCCGAAGGATTTATTCCAGATTTAGCAAAGAAAAAGCATGAAATACAAAAATTGCTTAGGAAAAATAATACTAAAGGATGGAATTCTAGACATACAAATATAGTTGTTAGTCTTAAAGAGGAATGTAAAACATTACCAGAATTAAGACTACCTGATGATAAAGACAATTTTATTGTCCAAACTGATGCATCTGACCTATATTGGTCTGCAATTTTAAAGACGGATCTAAATGAAATTTGTAGATATACCAGTGGAACTTTCAGTCAAGCAGAAGTAAATTGTACAACACATGAAAAAGAACTACTCGGTATAATAAGAGGAATTAATAAGTTTTCTCTTTTTCTTTTACAAAAACCTTTTGAAGTTCATACAGATAATACTCAAATTCAGAGTTTAATACAAAATAAACTCCTAAATAAGCCTCAATATAGGAGACTACATCGTTGACAAATTTTCTTGTCACACTATAATTTTAAGGTAAAACATATTAGAGGAATGGATAATTTCTTAGCAGATTTCCTTTCTCGAAATGTTGAATTTGGTCTTGATTAAAGACGAGTATATGCGTATACATATACCTAATCCATCTCAAACGGTAGATGGTAAAGACATTATCAAATCCGTTAATGGGTGATGATTTCCCAAAAATCATATTGAGACGAGTATATGCGTATAGATATACCTAGTCCATCTCAAACGGTAGATGGTAAAGACAATAACAAATCCGTTGAAGGGTGGTGATTTCCCAAAAATCACTTCAAGGCTAATAAAGTTTTAATTCATCTTCATTTTGCAGGATGAAGGACATACAGGAACTAGCTGAAATAAAGACAGAAGTTGATACACTGAGAGTAATCTCTCTTGATATAAATGAAGCACTAAACATCTTTGAACACTCCATACAAGATAGTCTCAGGGTTTTATCCGATCTTGTCATAGAAAATGCAAAAAGAATGGATAGTTTATATAAGAGAATTGAAAAATTAGAAAATGATAAAGAAAAGGCCGAGTGTTCAGGCAGTAAAAAGCCAGAAATGCCTGTAAAAATAGAGGAAAATAATAAGAATAAAGGAATAAAAGTCGAGGAAGAGAAAAAGACATCCTCTACAAGAAAAATAAAAATAGAACCACTTCAAAAATCCGGTTCTTTCAAAACTGTGCAAATAAAGGGCGAATATATACCGAAACACTCTTATGACAAAGAATACAAAAGAATGTTTGATCTGGCATATAACTATCCAGATTGTGAAGAAATCTTTTACTCAAGTGGAAACACAATATACCCAAGGTTAACTGCAATCAATGGGGCTGATCCAAACCAAGTTCTAAAACTTGCAGAATTTGGTTTTCTTGATTTAATATATCTGAGCAAAGAACAGAAGGAAATAAGTGGATTTGAGGATACATTCAAGTCCAAGGTTTCCCAATTTGCTAAAGGAAGACAATGCATCTTGAAGTTCTACACCATATCTCCAGAATTGGATGGAAATAGATGGTATCAGTCACTTCATATTGTCTCAATAAATCCCTTATATAGCAACGTCAGCTTGGAAGTTGGAAGAAAAAGTTTCAAGGCTGCAATATATTCCCCGGAATGGGTTGTTACGAGAAGAGCTCTTGGGATAAAAGCCATACAAAGTATCTCAGAGAATCTTCTGAATAAAGGTTTTCAAACCATCTTTGCTGCTGGTAACTGGTTACTAGTTACTAAAGGCTCTCCAAATGATCCAAGATCTGGATTACTAGAAGAATACTACAGGTGCCTTGTTACCCATAGAACTATTTGCTCTACTGCTACAAGACAAGAGGCATGCAAATTGATTGGGTGCCATACAGACATCAGAATGTGACAGCATAAAGAAAAAAGTCCAATAGAGAGACGTAAGCAATGAAGTCTGCAACCAATTGAGAGACGTAAGCAATGACGTCTGCAACCTTTATAAAACCATCGACAGAATCTCAGCCGTTGAAAAAAAAGAGAGATCTGACGAATACAAATGAAAGTTAGAATTTCCTTATCTGAAGGAATCTTATCTCTTTAGGCGTTTTAGAGTTCTATAAATAGATAGAGTCTGTAATAGAAAGGATCATCGAAAAACAGAGAGTCAAGAGTGAGAAAAAGTGTCTGTAAGAATTGTAATTCGAGTGTTTTTCTTTGTACCGAGTATGGAAAAATAAACCCTTAAAGGGGAAATAAAATCCTTTATTTCATAAATCACAATTTCTATTTTGTTTTGAGCTTATTAATTTCTTTACTGCCTTATCCTTCAAAATAGATTGTCATTCTATAAGCCGTAGTGATTTTTCCATCGGAGATTGAAGCTTGTTTTCCGTTGAGGTCCATATAGGCAGGAGGCCGTCAGGACTGTTGGAATGTTGAGCTGATCGAGGAAGAAGAAGACGAGTCTTAGAAGAATCCGATAGATCTTTTAGAAGACGAAGGGGATAAAGAAATGTAATAAACTTTACTCAAAATATTTTGTGTATTATGATTTTAGAGTACTCTTGTTAAAATCAAAATTTGATGAATTTTGCTATTAAAATTGTTCATTTCATATATAAGTTTTTGTTCACAATCATAAATTTCATATAGTTATGGATGATGATGGTGATTTCAGAAAAGGATTAAACCTTGCTTATAAATTTGGCAAGTGTTTTGATGAAGATACATCTAATAAACATTTTAGACAAATGATAAAACAACTTTTGAACTCTAAAATGAGATCATTAATACAAGAACATAAAGATAAACATAAATCTCAAGAAGAAGATTGTGATGAAATTTGCAAAAGGATAAATAAAAAATTAAATTTCATAAATAAAATAATTTTTGCTACAGAACGAATCTACGAACAAGAAGAATCTTCAGATTCTTAAAAATCGAATGAATTCCAGAGAAATAAAAGCAGATATAAAAAGGTTAGGATTAAGACTAAAATCTATAATATCAAGATTTACAAGTTCTTGGATTATGATAAAGATTTTCAAGATGCTTGATGAAGAAAATAAATTATCAGAATATGCAAAAGAAGAATATAAACAAATTAAAACAATAAACAAAAGGTTAGTAGAAAAAATACATCAACGAGAAATAAATGGTTAAAAATGGATTTATATGAAAAACAGATGAATAGACATCAAAGAATAAAAGTAAGAAAAACGATAAAATACAACACGGAAAAGTTAAAGAATATTGATAACCCGTTTCAAAAAATTATGCATAAAAAGATATTAGAAAATTTAAGAATACAAGAACAATATCTTATGAAAGAAATAATAAATTCTAGAAATGCTTTGCTACGATTAGAAAATGGTATTAATTTTATTAAAAGGCAAAATAAAGAAATAAGATGGTCAATGCAAAATATCCCTCGCTATAATATAATGGATAAACGAATACTAGAAGAAAATAATGAGACCATAGAGTGGTATAAAGATAAAATGAGAAAAATTTATGTACTTTCGTCAGCCTAATAAAATAAATAGTATTATGAATATTGAAAAAATGGGAAAGAATTTAGAAACAGCCATACAGAAAGAAAATATATATAAGAAAAATTACGAACGAACATTAAATAAAATTGTAATAAATAAAGATACAATTTTACAAGGTATAAAAGAATAAGAAAAAATAATAAATAATATAAATAACAAGTTTGTAGGAAAAATACAAGAAAGGGAAATTAATGGACCTAATTGAACATATTTATAAAACTAAGGGCTTAAACGAAAAGCTACAAAAATAAAATGAAAACTTTGATAAAAACGTTATGTGGTATACGTGTTGCACTAAAAATGAAATATAAATCATTCATATACTAGTATTACACTATTGCAGTCATAAAAACGCTATCATTACAATTTGCCCACGACGAAACAAGATCAGAGAGTTTAGAGTCCCCGCACATAGCATTGAGCCCCAATAGGCAAGGTGATGTCTACAGGGATTTGTGAGCACAAACGGCGGCAGCTTATCCAACACAAACATCACCCAATCCTCCGCATTCCCTTGCCATGCTGATAATGCCCACCAAACGATCGAGTTCCTTGCTGCGGCGTCGCCTGAGATTAACGAGGGTGGACAGGGCACCTTTGCAAAGACACCAAAAGAAGACTCTGACAAAAACTCCTCGCCTCAAAAGTTATGATTAATAATGGTCACCTCCAGTTGTGGATTTGTCAATTACTCAGTTGTGGTGCTTCCTATACCTTTAGCTTTGATTTTATGCAAAGCAGTCACTATTTCTATCAGTTTAATTGTTTTCTTCAGAAAGTGGTTAAGCATTGCATTGCCAACCTAAAAGATAGATTCAATACATTCTTCCATTTTGTGCAAAATTTGATCTTCTTTCCAACCAATCCTTTAAGCTCATTTTTTCTCTTGTTTGTAAATATCTCCGACAACATTAAACCGTGCCTATAAACATCTCCATTTGTGGGATTTGATGATAATTTTCTTTCCTTTGTTTTTTTGGGTCAGATCCATACTCTAATAATAATTTTAATTAATACAGGATTAATTCATGGGAAAATTACAAAAATGGTATACCAACTCGGGCCATTTTGCAATTTTGGTACAAAATATTTTCCGGCGACATCAAAACCGCTGAAAATTTTGCATGATTTTGCAAAATTTTTGGAGATTTGGGGTTTTGACGTCGCCGGAAAACATTTTGTACCAAAATTGCAAAATGGCCGAGTTGGTATACCATTTTTGTAATTTTCCCAAATTCTTCTTATCATTGTTCCCCAAGTGCCTCAAGCCTGCATTAGCCTCTTTATCAGCATATCTTCATGACTTGAAAAAGCAGGGGGGAAGGGAAACAATTAAAATTAATCTATTACAAAGCTTGTTACGATTCACGAAGATCAGCTGCATCTGACACTTGGCATTTCCCATTTATCCAAGATAACGAAACCTCTTAATTGTCTTTCTATGGGGGCGTTCGGATAATCCCAGGAACTTCGAGTTTCGCCCCTCCGTTTGGCAAGAAAATCTGCCACTTGATTCTCCTTTCGGTAGATATGAGTAATAATCACTCTCATATCACGCACAGTCTTGTAAAATTCCATAATCAACTGATTCACCTTAAGATCGCCCGACCGTCTACGGCGTAAGATATATAAAACAACCTGCGCATCTATCTCAATCCAGAGGTTGTCACAACCCATATCTGTTGCCATTTTAGCACCTTGGAGGAGGGCCATAAGCTTAGCCGTAGTATTAGTAGTCATTCCGATACCCCTACTACAAGCTCTCACAACTGATCCTGTTCAATCCCAGATAACTCCTCCTGTACCAGCTAATCCCGGATTACCTCTAGAAGCACCATCTGTGTTGAGTTTCAATTGGCCTCGTTGAGGCCGTATCCATTTAACTATCACATACTTTCTGCTTAGAGATTGTTTGAGTCGGATTCCAAACAATTTGGCTCTTAAATATCTCCTTCCCACGTATCCCGTTTCATACGCAAAGTCTTACTCCAGCGTACCAGGTGAGTGCGAACTTGTCGGATGATGTTATAGGTGTTGAATCTGACTCCGTTGTGTTTTGCTCTATTCCGTTCAGCCCATATATACCAACAAATTGGGAAAATTACAAAAATGGTATACCAACTCGGCCATTTTGCAATTTTGGTACAAAATATTTTCCGGTGACATCAAAACCCCACAACTCCAAAAATTTTACAAAATCATGCAAAATTTTCCAAAATTTTCAGCTCCGGCGAAATTTTGCATGGTTTGACAAAATTTTTGGAGATGTGGGGTTTTGATGTCACCGGAAAACATTTTGTACCAAAATTGCAAAATGGCCCGAGTTGGTATACCATTTTTGTAATTTGCCCTTAATTCATGGAATTTGATGTTTGAATTTATTAAATTAAACGAAATATTTAGGAATAATTACAGTGACACTCTAGGTATTGACAAGTTTATCATATGAATTAACTTTCCCTAATATTTGGAAAATCACAAAATATTTTTTATTTATTGGTCAATATTTGATTTTACATTTACAGCCACAATTGCATGTGTTTAACGAAACTTAGGGCATGCTAAGAGAAATTGTTGTTATTTTTCACATACTTCAAATTTTTTTTTGTAGTTAGGTGAGTCCTCATGGTATGCAGTGTAATTCCAAATGGATTGGAGATTTTATATAGATACTAACTTTAATTAAACACAAGATTCCTAATTTTAATATTATATTAAAATAATATTGAAATAACAAATATATATACTTATGTAAAAGTTAAAACACCACAACTTAATTACTTTACTCTACACGTCAATTTTAATAATCATACTTAAGGCTTTAAATGGATATTGAAAATTCGATATCCGTTCGCATTCATATCCGTTTAAAGAGGATATTATCCGAATTCCCTTAAAAAGAATATTACCCGCATCCGGTTATAGACATCCAAGTAATAAACGGATAAGAATATGACAATCACACGTCCCAGCTGTTTAACATCCAATCCGTGTAAATATCCGTTAATATATATCCATTATCTGATTTATCTGTGATCCGTATTCGATAAATAATATATTATATTAAAAATATATATAAACACACACATTTTTTTCTTAATATATATACACATAAATGTATATTACATTATTATTTCTCTTTCTATTTAATAAAATAATATAAGTTACATATAGTATATTATTGATTAAATTATTATATTTTAAATCAATTATATTAAAAATAATTTATAATTGATCACACGACATCTATATATTTACTAAGAAAAATAAAAATGATATATACAGACAGAGATATAATTATTATTTCTCCATCTGTCTAAAATACATACATCTAACATATATAAGTATTAAATAATTTATGTTATAAATGAATAGTTGAAAATCCGATTAAAATCTGATATCCGTCCGAATCCACCTTATATCCGTTTAAAGATGATAATATCTGAATCCGTTTAAAGAGAATATTATCCGAATCCGTCCGACTCATAAATGGATAAAGATATAGTAATAATCATACATTCGATCAGTTTGAAATCCGTTTACGCATCTAATCATACTCCCATTAATTAAAAAATATATTTTTTTAAGTTTAATATAACAAATTTGAACCCTTTATCTATTTGTTTGCACTAAAAATTCGCGTTTATTGATTTTTAGTCAATATCGAATAAATAATACAAATTATTTGAAAATTCAATTAAAAGTGGGTCTTCAATCTTCACTTGATCCTCTGATTCTTCCTTCAAATTTAGAGTTGTTGAATCTTCAAACGGTTCTTGATGAATTTGGTGTTTTGATCTTCTTCAACTTCAAATTTAGCTTGAATAACGTTAATTCGCAGGTCTTTCGACTTGTTTACGAATCAAACGCCGGATTTTAGAGAATTCCGCCAAGAACGCCTTCGAACTCGTTTGGTAACTCCGTGGATTTAGCTTGAATATAACGCCGATTCGCCGGTATAACGCCTTGATAGCGGATCAAATGCCTTGATTTGGTAACTTCGGTGAAGAAAGGTTTTTAGCCTTCTTCTTGAACTTGTAGAAAGGTTTTTAGCTTTTCTTGAATTCGTAGAGAGGTTTTTAGCCTCTTGAACTTGTAGAGAGGTTTTTAGCCTTTCTTGAATTCATAGAGAGGTTTTTAGCCTTTCTTGAATTCGTGTTGTGTTCTGTTCTCTTCTCTTCTGTTCTGTTCTGTTGAATGAAATGCACATGACCCCTTTATATAGGTGTAGGATTCAAGACTTGTGGCTCAAGTCAAAGTTTATTTAATAATTATCTCTTTATTTTTATTTTCAAAGGGATAATATCAAATAAGACTTGAATTTGATTGGTCGGTGTGATGCAATACGCCACATGTCGCCATATGATTTGACTTGGCTTTCTTTGACTGCAAGACTTGATTTGATTGGTCGAGACACATCACTTTGACACGTGTCATCACTTGATTTGTTGATAAAATAAACATTGTGATGGTGCAGGAATCTGAGCTTCCTAAATGCAATAACACTTTAATATTTGTGAGAAGGGGAAGACCATCACAGACGTGAAAGCCTCAGGAACTGGGTTTCCTTTTTGTGCGTGGGTTCTTCCAGCTAGGATAACACCAAGAGTGCAAGAGGTAATGGGGATGCAACTGAGGTGAGGTGATCACGGAGCTTAGGAAGATGCAGAAAAATGGAGAAAGGGAATGCCCAGTGTGAAGTGTATGCAGAAGATTGCTTGGGGGAGAAAGCACGCGTTCCCCTCTATTTATATGTTAGGGGTGAGGGTAAAGGGGTAAATTGACCATGTGGTCCCAAACCTGTGTTGCCCTAACACGTGGCATCCCGTGATGGTATGAGAATGACGTCTTCTGAAAAGGAGGCGGCATGTCAGGTACAAAGTGTGCACTACCTTTGTGTCAGAAGTTGTTGGCGAGGGTCACGTGAGAGGAAGGCCCAAAGTCCTCCTTGCTAAGGTTCGGGTCCCTCGCAGGGGAGGTGGGATCATTTACGAGCGTGATGACGCTCGAAGAGTGCACGGATGGATCCTCCGCGGCAGATGACCTTTGAGCGTCAAAACCCCGAGCACCAAGAATGGGGTCCCCGCGTGGGCGCTTCCCTGAGGAGGTACCCCTGAGGGCGGTCGGCTCTGGCCCTTTACCTGACCAATTATCCGAGGCCCAATGGCCTGACTTAGTTGGCAAGTGAGTGGGCTGGATTGGCTCACGAGCCCATCAATGCGAGCGTGTAGTCTTCTAGGCAGTCGATGGCGACACGTGGACGGCTTTGATTCGAGTGCGATCTGAGTCTCATCATTTTGCCCCCCAAATTCTGTAGTATCGCTTGAGCGTACTGTAGAATTTCCAAGATAACGGAGCGTTGGATTTTTGAATGTCCGAGGGTCATGCCTTCGCTATAGAAGTGACCTCTAACGGAGCGTTGGATTTTTGAATGTCCGAGGGTCATGCCTTCGCTATAGAAGTGACCTCTTGACTTCTGCAACGGGCACAGTCTGACACCGCATTAATTGCTGTCGTGTCCGCATTTAATGCTGAGTGGGAACGTGGGCGCGTGCACTCCGGGAGACGTGAGGCGGTTACCAAAAGTGGGGAGATTTCCTAGGCGGGAAATGATTGCCATTTGAAATCCTAAGCCCTAATCAATGCAAATCCTCCTCTATAAATAGGGATTTGCAGAGTCTTTGAGCCTCTTTCACGCATTCAGACTTTTTCAAGCAAATACTCAGCGAGAACTCCTGCAACTTTTACAGAATCCGGCGAGTTTCCGTTCTTCAAACTCTAGGTAAAACTCCATAACACTTGTTTTCTGTACTAACTTTAGATTTAGGTTGTGCGCGCGATCCTTCTAAGCAAAGAATCCCTTCTGCCTTTGGATTCATTCCAGAAACTTTTCTTCTTCACTGAGTTTTCTGCGAGAAACTCCATCTTCAAAAACCGAAAAACAATCATGGCCGGACACCCAGTCGATGATTATGTAAGGGAGATTGATGAGATATCGGTGGGGAGTTCTTCCCCTCATGGAGATGTACCTACGGCGGTTCCCATAGCTAGAGCGTCCCCAGGCGAAGGGATTCCCATGGCGATTCCAGTGGCTCAAGCTCCGGCTGATGTCAGGGATGAAGAGGTTGATGCAGCCGTTCAAGGGATGAACGAGCGTGCTCCTGGAGGGGTGGATGACCTTTTCGAAGAAATGCATAACGTGATGGAAATGCAGAGGCAGGGAGAGAGAGTATTCCCTGTATTGAACAGTGCTGTGAGACCCCAAGATCATAGGATCACAATAGCTATGAGGGCTTCCGAGGGCGAAGCGGGGCCATCCGGGCGTCAATTTGAGGCTGGTCCTTCCAGAAGGCGCCAAAGGAGAGGAAGGGAGCCAGTCACTCGCGTGAGGCAAGATAATCGCCATCAAACTGATAGGTCTCCGGACGAGATTGAGAGTATTTTGACGCTCGATGATTTGGAGGAGTTGAAGGCGAAAACTTACTGGGATGAAGCGGTTTTTCCCATGCGACTTCCTGAGGAGGGGGAGAGGGCCAACCGACCGCCGCCCGGGATGATGACGGTCTACTGGGACA
Source organism: Lantana camara (assembly GCA_037501455.1). Taxonomy (NCBI): domain Eukaryota; kingdom Viridiplantae; phylum Streptophyta; class Magnoliopsida; order Lamiales; family Verbenaceae; genus Lantana; species Lantana camara. Next base: position 16,532,408 of record CM074855.1, on the reverse strand, counting down.
CTGTTCTGGCTGGGGGCCTGCGGTTTCCCATCTCGCCCGTCACCGCCAACATCTATCAGCACCTGAGGCTTTGCCCTTCACAAATTCTGCCGAACGGTATAGCTCTAATCAATACGTTCGTGATTATGATGGCTGCTCTGGGTCATGAACCCTCGATTGTCAATTTCGATAGCTTGATACAGGTGGCCCGCTCAACACGCTCGTCCCCTACGGACGGATTCTATTACGCCCAGGCCAAATCGGGCTTCAAGATGATAGACTCTCCCTCATCTTCTTATGGCGAGCATTGGAAGGAGAAGTATTTTTTCGTGGGGGCCCCAGGAGGAATTTTTAGGGTTCATCGCCATTGGTTGATACAGGGTGAGGGTCCTTTGATTAGGGAGAGGACGAGGAATAAAGCCTTTGAGGATTGGGCACAGGGATTAGCCTTCGAGATGAGGAGTGAGAAAAAGTGGATTAAGGCTGAAACCCTGATGAAGAACGAGGGAGTGTTGTTTCGCTATGGCTTGTCTTGCCCCCCAGACATGATACTCAACCCTCCAGCTGACATCATGGCCCTCGATGGTTAGATTCTAGGAACTAACTGCTCTAACTTTTAGAATAGCCCTCTAACTTGGTGTGATTGCTGTATTTTTATATCTGTGATCCAAGCCACCAGCTTCTGACGCTCGTTTCTTCTTATTTGCAGGTGTTCAAATACTATCCGAAGGCATGAATGCTGAAGCTCTTTCCCGCATGTTGGGTGTCCAAGGACCTGCTGCCAACCCTCAGCCCCCGTAGCAACAGCAAATCCGTCCTCCCACTGCTCCAAGGGGAAGGGGAACCCGGCGAGGAGCCGGTCGACGGAATGACCAAGCTCCCCCTAGAGGCCCCATCGAGGATTTGACAATAGAGGGTACCCACGGGGCTACTCCTCCGCCGGTGGCCCCCGAGGGTCCGATCTCGTTGAGTTCGAGCGGATCCCGAAACCGCTCAGGAGAACATGTCCGCATCCACGAAACTCTTCGGGCCGACCGTCAAGGGAAGAGGAAAAGGCTTCCCGACACCATTCCCATTTCCGGAAAGGGCAAGGAGGTGGTTGTGGGCCACCGCGGTGAGGGTAGCGATACTTCCTCCTCTGAGGACGAGGATTTCTGGGAGATTGGCTGTCGGGGGGACGCTCGGTACAAGCGTCAAAGGAAGGACGGTCCCGTCTTACTAAAGAAGAGCGCCTTTTCTGTCAACATGGTCTCCAACATCGTTGGAAAACTCCAGTTCTCCGCAGACCATGATAAGCTAAACGAGCATGATGCCGCTCGGGTCGCGGATGATGCATGCGACGCACTGTTGACGGTTAGCCCTTAATTCCCTTTGTGAAATTTTCCCCTTTTTCCATCTCTATTCTGGTAGTGACTCTCGCTTATGGTTTCCCAGGAGTTAATCCCGAGGCTGAAGAATTTACAAGGGCGAGCGCAGGCCTACTCCAAGCATAAGGCCAAATACAAGAGACTGCTGCGGATCTCTGACCCCGTCCAGCTGCAAGAAGATTACAACAACATCCACGCCCAACTGACCTCCGCCAATCTGGAGATGGGCAAACTGAGGGAGAATCTGCAGAAGGCGGACGAGGCCTATCTTACTCTTGACGAGCGTCATAGAGAGTTGAAGATAGAGCGGGACCAGCTGAGGGTGCAAAATGGGGAGCTGGGTGAGCAGCTGGCGGAGAGCACTCGCCAAAACGAGGAAACAAATAAGGCCCTTGCTGACTTTCAGGCCAAAGTACAGGGATTGGAGACGAGGGTATCCTGGGAGGCAGTGAAGAAGTTCGTACGCTCCAAGGCTTTCGTGTTCGCAGCCAACATCCACTGCTTCGACAATGCTCGGCATTTCTTCCATAAAGCCATCGGGCAAATGGTGAAACTTGGCTTGGCTCCTGAAAGCGCTCGAACCGACGCACGCCTGCGTATGGACTTGGACGAAAACTGTGAGTCTATGGTCCAAGACGAGGATCCTTCCGAGAGCTTGGCGGAGCCAGAGTATCAGGAGTTGGTGGAAACACTTCAACGGGAATTTATTGCTGCCAACACTGTAGGTCCCGAGCCCATCCAAATAGAAGATGAGGGCACCATTATGGATACTGCGGACGTTGAGGAACCTGGTGAGGCTCAAACTTCTGACGCACCTGTGTTGGCACCTGTTCCCCTTGCGACTGCTCTTCCCGAGCCCGACGCTCCAGCCCATTGAAGCTTCCTTGCCTGTTAATCCCTTGCCCTTGCCAGTTTAAATTCTTTTTCCTGTTTATGAACAATTCTATGTCTGTACTTAATCCTCCAGTTATTTTACTGAACACTTTGAATTCTTCCATGCTCCTTTTTTTTTTTTTTTATTATAACTCTTCTTTTCCTTGTTGGGATGTTTGAATGCTTTATCCTTTACTTTTGGATGGTGAATGATGTTATTTCATTACGCTCGCCGCTTTTATATTAATATCTCTTTTTTGAGCATTCGCGATGGGCGTGTGGGTGCATGAGGGCGTTTTCTTTGAGGGTGCCCCGACATTCATCATAATGTGCCATCAGTTTAAAGCTTGGCATCGTTCTGACGATTTGAGGGGCGTAGAAACGGGCGCGAGGGTGTTTCCCATGGATGTTCCCTGGCGGTATTCGCAATGAGGCTCGGATTTGAACTTAGGAAACCTTTAGGGATTTGCCTAAGTATTGGCCCAATAATGTGCACCCTCGTTTCGGATGCTCCAATGAATTGTACGCACCTTAGAAATCAACCGTAGGATTTGCTAAGTGTGGGAAAGAATAGAGCGTAACCGTGGGTTAGCGTCGTTTCGAGGGACCAATGAAAGAATCGGTCCAGGATCCAATACTTTATGAGTGTGCTTTTACTCAATAAGATGAGGGTCATAAGGGTTTTTACGAGAGCGAGCTGGAGTGGCGAGCACTCAACTGGCGTAAATTAAGCATTCTGCTCCCCGTTTTTCGACACGCTCATTTTTTTTAGGATTTTATATACTTACAAATCGTTCGAACTGTTCCTGGTGGATGGTTATCAACACCTAGATAGTGTCGCTTTGAAACGATTGATGTATCACGTAGGCCGTTCGACGTGGAGGATGCTCGACACGGAGTAGGCCTCTCGTCGCCCGAATCATTTGATCAAATAGGAAAGCCAACAAATAGCAAAAATAAAGAACTAAATACTTACTGTTGTATAAATGCATTTTTGAAATGATTACAGCACGCCTTCCGTCAAAGGAATGCGCTCCATGCCGCAGACGGGCAATTATAAAAGAACTGATGTCTACACGTAGAACCTTCTAAGGTTACATGCATTCCATGGTCTAGGGAGCCGCTCGCCTTGCAAAGTTTCCAATAGGTAGGTATTGCTTGCTCGTACCTGGATGACTTTGAAGGGGCCCTCCCAATTGGGGTCCAACTTACCCACATGTTTGGAGACTTCAACTTTTTTGAGGACCAAGTCCCCTAGCTGGAAAGTCCTCTCCTTAACACGCTTGTTGTACTGGCGGGCGACGGTCGCTTTGTATTTGTGGATACGTGCCCAAGCAGTATTCCTCTTCTCATCCAACAAATCTAACTCGAGCGCCCGATTGGCCTCGTTGGTAGCGGGCTCGAAATAGGCAATGCGTGTGGATTCTTGCGCAATTTCCGCAGGTATCATAGCCTCAGAGCCATAAACGAGGGAGTAAGGAGTTTCTCCTGTTGCCGCTCGGGGAGTAGTACGATATGCCCACTGGGCTCCTTGAAGTTCTTCAGCCCATTCTCCTTTCTTACTCTCGAGCATCGTCTTCAGATGCTGGAGTATGGTTCGATTGGTTACTTCCGCTTGCCCGTTGGCTTGGGGGTGACCCACGGAGGTGAATCGCTGCTCGATCCCTAGTTCATAGCACCAATCCCGCGTGTCGGTGGCGATGAACTGGGAGCCATTGTCTGAGATGAGCACTCTCGGGATACCATATCTACAGATGATGTTTTTCCAAATGAAATCTCTCACAACCTTGAACGTTATCTTGGCGACTTCTTCGGCTTCAGCCCATTTAGTGAAGTAATCCACAGCGAGTATTACGAATTTCTTTTGTCCGGCCGCCATTGGGAGGGGTCCCACAATATCAATGCCCCACTGATCAAAAGGCCACGAAACATCAACAGGAATCATTTGAGCTGCCGGCACCTGAGGGGTGTTAGAATGAAATTGGCACTTGTGGCATTTCTTGGAGTAACTAACGGCATCCTGCAGCACCGAGGGCCAGTAGAACCCACTCCTTAAGACTTTCTTTGCCAAGATTCGACCGCCCGAGTGGTTCCCGCAGCTTCCGTTGTGCACATGTTCTAAAACTTCCTTGGCCTGCGAGGGTCTCAAACATCTCATCGGTGGGCCCTGGAAGGACCGCTTGAATAGCCGACCCTCGGCGTCCAACGAGAAACGAGGGGCTTTGTTTCTGATTTTCCGAGCTTCAACTTTGTCGCTCGGGATGGTCCCATCTCGGAGGAATCTGATAATTTCGTCGAGCCAACAGGGCTCGGAGGGGTCAATCATATTCACCTCCTTCAAAGGTCCGCTTCCACTTATCAACGGCTCCTCAGTTCTGAGAAACGTAACAGCACGCTTGCTAACACCATCCAGGGTGGATGCGAACTTTGAGAGAGCATCAGCACGTTCGTTTTCTGCCCTTGGGACCTGCAAAAGGTGGAATTCCTTGAACTTGGCTATCACCTTCTTAGCGCTCGCCAAATACTGCACCATAGTGGCTTCTCGGGCCTCATAAGAACCATCAATTTGACTCGCGATCAACTGCGAATCAACATATGCAGTAACCCGCATGGCGCCATTTTGAAGTGCAATCCTGAGCCCCTGGATGAGGGCCTCATACTCAGCTTCGTTGTTGGTGACTTGGAACGCCAGCTTGATGGCATAGTCGACTTCAGCTCCGAGAGGGTCTCTGAGGGTCACCCCGGCTCCCCCCCCTTGTGAGGTCGAGGAGCCATCAGTGTGCAGTAGCCATAGACCATCCTCTGCTGAGGGCTCAGTATCTAAGTTGAAACGTTCCACCAATAGGTCGGCCACGGCCTGAGCTTGTATCGCCGTGCGAGGCTCAAAGGCGATGTCGAATTGACTGAGTTCAATTGACCATTTAATTAATCTCCCTGAGACATCCGGCTTTGCGAGCACTTGCCTAAGAGGCTGATCTGTGAGCACCACGATAGAATGTGCTTGGAAATAGGGCCTTAGCCTCCGAGAGGCATTAACGAGCACAAAAGCAAATTTCTCTATTTCCATGTATCTTTTCTCCGCTCCCTGTAGAGTTTTGCTCAGATAATACACCGGCATATGTTTACGTTCGCTGACAGCCACGAGGACCGCGCTCATGGCTTCCAGGGAAACTGAAAGATAGACAAACAAGTTCTCCCCCGGGTTAGGTTTGGTCAACAAAGGTGCGCTCGAAAGGTACTGCTTCATGTCCTGCAGAGCCTTTTCGCAGTCCCCGCTCCAGGAGAAGTTGCGAGCGTTACGCAGAATTTTGAAGAAGGGCAGATTCCTATCCGCTGAGCGGGAGATGAACCTATTCAATGAAATGATCTTACCCACAAGCACCTGGACCTCTCTCAGATTGCGAGGGGAGGGTATGTCCAGGATTGCTTTAATCTTTTCTGGATTGGCTTCTATGCCCCGTTGGCTAACCATGTACCCCAGAAACTTGCCACCCCGCACGCCGAATGTACACTTGGAAGGATTTAGTTTCATACCATAGCGACACAAGATGTTGAACGCTCGTTTTAGGTCTTCCAGATGAGAATGTTGACGTTCGCTCTTAACGATCATGTCGTCCACATATACTTCCATGGATTTTCCAATTTCACCCTCGAACATTCTGTTAAAGAGGCGTTGGTACGTCGCTCCTGCATTTTTGAGCCCGAAGGGCATAACCTTGAAGCAATAAACGCCCATGTGAACCACGAACGCAGTTTTGGGGCGATCCTCAAGAGCCATAAATATATGATAATATCCTTGGAAGGCGTCCATCATGCTCATAAGTTCACACCCCGCGGTCGAATCCACCAACTGATCAATTCTAGGCAGGGGGTACGGATCCTTGGGACACGCCTTGTTGAGGTCCGTGAAGTCATTGCACATACGCCACTTGTTGGCGCTCTTTGGAACGAGCACCACATTGCATAGCCATTCGGGATATAGAATTTCTTCTATGTACTGAGCGTCAAGCAGTTTATTGACCTCCTCTTCTATGACCTGCCTTCGGAACCCATGAACGTCTCTCTTCTTTTACTTTATAGGTTTGAAGGCTGGGTCCACGTTCAGCCTATGGACAATAACGCTCGGGTCTATGCCAGTGAGGTCGGAAGCCTTCTAGGCAAAGATATCAATATTTTCCCGCAAGAACTCAATCATCATAATCTGAGAGGGCCCGTTGAGACTGGAACCTATTTGCGTGGTCTTCTCTCGATTCCCAGGCTCCAATTCGATGGTCAGAAAGTTCTCCGTAGGTTCCACCCGCACTTCAGGCCTTGGTAGTTCGAGCGCTCTCTTCTTGCCTGTAATTCTCCCGCTGGTGTCCCCCGAGTGTACATGATCCTCGTCTTCTGAGGAGGAAACCCCAACCTCTCCGAGGGGCGAATTCCTAACATCAACTGGTTTGTCTGTGTCCTTCTTCTTGTTCTTTTTCTTATAGAGCTTGGCCCTTTTGCGCTCGGGGCCATCTTCATCTAGCTTTGGGAAGTCAACAGACTTTTTGGTGGAGTCTGCTTGGATAGGTTGTTTGGTTTTGTGGCTTCGGAGGGAGAGTATGTAGCATTCCCAAGCTTCCTTAACATTACATAGTACTTCTCCAGTACCCTCGGGGGTGGGAAACTGGACTTTTTGATGATAGGTGGAAATTACAGCTTTGAAGTCAACGAGGGCTGGACGCCCAATGATGATGTTGTAGGGTAGGTCTACTTCAACCACCACATAGAGAACATTTAAAGTTTTTCGTTGTGGGGCGCGACCAAAAGATGTGGCCAAGCGAATTTGTCCGCGAGGGACGATCTCGGAACCCCCAAAGCCGACGAGGGTTGTTCTGAGAGGTTCGAGCGGGATGTTTGTGATACCCATTTTCTGAAAAGTGGAGTAAGGCAAAACATTCACGGAGCTTCCACTATCAATCAAGACCCTCTTTACAACATGATTGTGAACGTCTAAACTAACCACCATGGGGCAGTCAGAGGTTTCACCGACCCCATGGGGTGTTACAATGTGCTCTAAATCTTTCTCTGTGAAGCCTACGCTCTCATCTTTCTTCGAGCGGGATGATTGATCAATGGAGAGCACCGGCCTGGGCTGAGAAGATCCCTGGTCATAACTCCGAATGTAACGGTGTCGGGAAACGTTGGAGTCGCCCCCCGAGGGTCTCCCAGCAATCATGTGGATGACCGCGAAAGGCTGGTTTTCCACGTCTGAGGCTTTCCCTTTACCACAGTCGCTTGACTCGGTGTAGCGGTGGCGGGGGCTGCGTGAGCGCAAACGACTTCTCCCTCTAATACGCGCTCGTTCAGCACAGTGTTCGTCGTACCTTTCTAGCACTTTCACGAACTCCTTGAGGTGCCCTCCGACAATAAGCCTCTGAATCTCACTCTCGAGTTGGCGACACTCGTTGGTATCATGCCCTTTCTGCTTATGGAAAGCGCAATACTTTCCAGAGCACTTCTGAGCTTCGGTCTCCCTCAACTTAGGTGGTCTTTTGAACAACATTTTATCCGCCATGGAATAAACTTCAGCAATAGGACGGTTGAGAGGAATGCGCTCGAACTTCCGAGGGGGTGGAGAGTTTCGTCGTGTGGAAACTGGGCTGCGGCGGCAACCCCTGTTAGAATCCGTCCGGTCCTCGGGTACTTTGTTGGGACGAGGGGCGTTCGCCATTTTCTGGTCCCTTGCGATGTACATATCCTCGAGAGTGAAGAAAGAGTCCGCAATTTCCCTAATCTCCATCAGCGATCGTGGCTTTTTCTTGGCCACCTCTTCCACAAATTCCTTACTGACGTAATGCTTCATGTTGATAGCTCCGAAAAGAACATGCCTCAAGAAGTCCATAGAGGGCTTTTCTACCAACAAGATCTCCTTGTTGAATCTTCCCATGAAAGACCGTAAAGTTTCGTTCGGCCCTTGGACCAAACTGTAAAGAGCGGTCGCGGCTGGGGCCGGTGCCTTCAAAGAGTTAAAGTGGCTGATGAAAGCATCCGTCAAGTCATAATACCCCCGAATTGAGCGTGGGGGAAGCTTTATGTACCAGTCTTGGGCCATTCCCGTGAGAGAGGTGACAAACATCTTGGCCCAATAATTGCTTGGGTGATCATACAAGTGCATAAGATGTACAAAATGATCCAGATGCTCGGCTGGATCTGTGGTTCCATCATACCTGTTGACAGCTGTGGGGATTTTACCTTTCCCCGCACGGGTCATTAGCACCTCCTCGACGAGGGGTGAATCACCCGTCATGATTCTGTAATCCCTGTCCTCGGGATCTTCATAGCTTGCTTCTCGCCTGCGGCGGAAATTGGTCTGCGTGGTCGGCGAGCGTCTCTGGCCTTGGACCTCTCGTCCCCATCACGGGGGACTTGAGACCTTGCTCGAGAGAGCTGCTCTACCACATTCTGGAGCCCTCTAATTTGGTCTTGTACTGCGGCCAGCTGAGGGTCACCAATATTTCTGCAGTTTGCCCCTCCTGTGGCCCTCGATTGGACCTCTCCATTATCTCCGGCCGCCTCATTTCGAGGGGCCCTTTCATCTCCTACAGGTGGTTGTTCTAGCTGAACCCTCGGTGGGGCCTCATTTTCTTGATTCGGTGGTGGTGGAGGTTGTTGGGCCCTTAGCGCATTTTGAGCCATCGTCAGGGGATGTGCTGGGAGACCTCCCAGGGGTGGGGCTATTTGAGCGCCCGCGTGTGAAGGGAAATAAGCCGCAGTGAAGTGTTCCCAAGCATTCTGCACGGCTTGACTCTCGCATTGCGCATACAGCGCCTGAAGTTGTTGTGTAGTCATTTGGGGCATCTCTACCCCCTGTATTTCCCTTGGCATCGATAAGGGGAGGTTCAACGTCCCCACTTGATACGGCTGGACCAAAGATACCATTCCAGGCATCATTCCAGGCATTACCCCGGGCTGCATAAGAGTGTACCCTGGCGGCGGCATGGCCATAGGGTACATGCCAGGATGGAGGGTAGAGATATTTGGGGCGAAAGCTGGGGGGGGGGGGGGGGGAGGATTGGAGCCCGGTCCTCCTGCTTCATTTCCAGTTGAGGGAGGAACGGCAGGCATCAACGTCTCTGGCGACACGCGGAGGGGCGCCTCCGGCGGGGGTGGGGCTTTCAGCGTTCTCTCCATTGGCGGGAGGAAGACCTCCTCTATTCCCCAGAGTTCCGGATCTTGTAGCAGTAACCATGATGAAAGACTTTGGTGTCACTTTTCAACTAGCTTTTAAAGGAAGAAACTGGTAAGGACGAAGATGGTGGTGATGGCTTTCCCACAAACGGCGCCAAAAATGATGGTGCAGGAATCTGAGCTTCCTAAATGCAACAACACTTTAATATTTGTGAGAAGGGGAAGACCATCACAGGCGTGAAAGCCTCAGGAACTGGGTTTCCTTTTTGTGCGTGGGTTCTTCCAGCTAGGATAACACCAAGAGTGCAAGAGGTAATGGGGATACAACTGAGGTGAGGTGATCACGGAGCTTAGGAAGATGCAGAAAAATGGAGAAAGGGAATGCCCAGTGTGAAGTGTATGCAGAAGATTGCTTGGGGGAGAAAGCACGCGTTCCCCTCTATTTATATGTTAGGGGTGAGGGTAAAGGGGTAAATTGACCATGTGGTCCCAAACCTGTGTTGCCCTAACACGTGGCATCCCGTGATGGTATGAGAATGACGTCTTCTGAAAAGGAGGAGGCATGTCAGGTACAAAGTGTGCACTACCTTTGTGTCAGAGGTTGTTGGTGAGGGTCACGTGAGAGGAAGGCCCAAAGTCCTCCTTGCTAAGGTTCGGGTCCCTCGCAGGGGAGGTGGGATCATTTACGAGCGCGATGACGCTCGAAGAGTGCACGGATGGATCCTCCGCGGCAGATGACCTTTGAGCGTCAAAACCCAGAGCACCAAGAATGGGGTCCCCGCGTGGGCGCTTCCCTGAGGAGGGTACCCCTGAGGACGGTCGGCGCTGGCCCTTTACCTGACCAATTATCCGAGGCCCAATGGCCTGACTTAGTTGGCAAGTGAGTGAGCTGGATTGGCTCACGAGCCCATCAATGCGAGCGTGTAGTCTTCTAGGCAGTCGATGGCGACACGTGGACGGCTCTGATTCGAGTGCGATCTGAGTCTCATCACATTGTACTATCAATTTAAATTCAACTATTTAATTTTGAAATTAAATTTAGAATAATTTCAAAATATAAAATAGCAAATTAAATTAATAATCCAAAGTTTATTTATCCGTCTACGATATTTATTCCAAATAAATAACTTTAAATTGATTTATAGTATAGACTCTAAAAAAAATTAATATCAATAATGTATTCATGATCATTCTTTTTCTATTAACTCCTATCGCATACTAGTACTTTTACAAATAATTTTATCTGTCTTTCTCTTTTTTATTCTCTCTCCTATCTTCTTTGTGCACTTCCCTTTTGAAAATCTTTCTACCTTTTAATTTTATCTCAAATATAATTTAATTAATAGGTTCCGTTTATCATAGGTATGAAAGTACATTAAAATATAGTCAAATATTAATACAAAAAGAATAAAATATTATTTATTAGATTAATTCAGATATTAATTTTAGTATATAGAGCACAATTATAATATATGGATATAAATTCAATAAGCACGTATATTGTTTGTTAAAGTATATAAATAATAGACCTAATAGTAACCAACGTTAGTCTAGGTTAAATTGTGATTTTGTTTACGAATTTCTACTTTTTTTTTTCTTTTTTTTTTTTTGTCAGACAAACAGAAAAAAAAACTAAAAAAAAACCCGACACACACACACTACATCAGATTGCCCATTCCCTCAGGTGGTTCATGCCACACCCAACAGCGATCCCGGCACTCATGCCCCAACTTAGCTCGGTAGTCGGACACCATGTTCCCTCTCCTAACAATGTGCTTGAGGATACAACTCTGATATTACTCTTTTTACTCCCTTCGGCTGACTTTAATTTTCTCTTTAATTTCTTTTTATTTTCTTCTCTCCCATGATACTCCCACATATTCAATAGTTTCTTCTGACTCTTGTTATGGTAATTTCTTATTTTATTAATTATCAAAAATTGGGAAATATAACAAACATAGGAAAAAGATATTTATAAATATTATTTTTAAAAATATTAAATAATAATTTGGTTGTATTCCGATTTTGTTATGTATATATACATTATGTTTTAGGCGGTAATAATATTTTAAGAAACACGAAAATCTATTTGTATTTCTATAATATATATAGATGACAAACAACAATCTAGGATGTCATAAATTCACAATTGATATATATATAGAGAGAGAGTGAGAGAAGTACCCTGAAAGGTTTATCTAATGTAAATTACGTCACTATCATTTTTCAATTGGTGTGAAAAAGAAAATGAAACTATCTTTGCAGGATGAGGGAGTAGTGAAATTTATTATATGTATAATATGAAACTTTTAAGAAATTGAAATATATTAAATCTCTTCACATACCAGAATGTCATGGTCTTGGCGTGCAATATACGTAGGTTTTGTTGGTCCAAAAAGACTGGAAAATTTGCAAAGAATGACCGGAACAAGAAAATATCAAATAGAAAATATTCAAAAATCTCACTGTCTAGACTCTTTATTGACCCAGACTTAACGAGAATATGAAAGGCTCTGTATTGACCTAGACTTAAAAGGAGAATATGAAAAGGCCAATAATTCATACAGAAACGACTATATTAATAAAGATAGAAGTGGGATCACCAGTCTAGACATTTGTCTAGACAACACAAAATAAGAATAAGTATTACAAATATCATTGTGCATTTTTGTGGTGCATAAGAGTCTTTAGTCAAGCTTATCAAGCTCACATATGTTTTTAATCTTATGTTTTAAAATTTCTAATTTGATGTTCCTCAAATTTGTCCCACGCCGGGAAAAATATTGAAAAGAGAAAAAGTGGTATGTAAATCAAAGGTTCAAACATAACAATAGAATATCTCTTATAATCAGTAATTTATTCTCTATTTAAAGTTTATAATCTTCCTAATCTGTCTAATTCCAGCCAATTTGATCTATATATAGATAGATAGAATTTTTTTTTTTGGTAAAAATAGATAGATAGATAGATAGACAGATAGATTGATGAATTGATGGATGGATACAGGGGAGGAAAAAGTTTGAAACTAATTAACGATTAAAGTTCATCATATAATTTATTTGAATGTAATAATCATTATACACTATTTATATTTATCCTTTTATAATTGAGTTAACTCCACACACACCCCTGTGTTAGACATAAGTATCACGAAAAATCATGTGTTATAAAAATTAGTTGATAAAACCCTGTGTTAGCACATAATTTGCACACCGTCCCCCCAAAATTATTTGTTAGTATTTTAGATGTATTTTTCCTAAAATACTCTTTTTTAAATTTAATATAAATTATTAGAACAAAGAGTTGAAGTCAGTTTCTCGAGTTCGTTTCCTACTTTTTCCTGCAAATCACTTGGTCTAATGAATCTTTGTCTTGCAATATCTTTTAAGCTTTTGAAAGACCAATACCAATCAATTTAAAGCATGAAGATAAAGTTTTAACTGTATAACCATCCATGTTTTCTTTATCTTCATTTTTTGTACCTCTTTGGCATTGAAAATTTCCTCAGTTTTCTTAGCAGATGCATTTAATTGTAAAAACAACTGGATGAACATCAACATCGTTAAATAAAAACTGCTCAAGTGAACAGTTGAACACCCTTCAAGAAAACTTATATTGAGAAATAATCTGTTAGACAAGAGGGGGCCCCGGGGGGGGGGGGGTGTTGAATTGGAAATTTTTGCACAAATAACCCCAGATAACAGATCCCCCAAACTCAGACAACAAAGATATCAAGACTGGAACCAAAATGAAATTCTTACAAGTCTAGAACAGATTAATTAAGAACAATAAGAACACAAGGGATTTAAAGTGGTTGGCTTACCACAACTATGAAAAGCACGAGTTGGATAAGTTAGTTCACTACCTAAGTTTGTTTTGCTTAGGATTTTAAAGAGGACTTTATAAAGATATATGAGTACAAGATACAAATTGTTGGAAACAATCTGAGAAACCAAACAACATATATGACTGTGTAACCCAACATTCTAGGACCCAAACAATCTGACAAGCTTAAGAACACTATGAGAAGAATAAACCTCTATGTGTATGGTAGCTAATGAAAGAGCTTGAATATCCTTTGAAGTTATATCTGCACTCCTTTTAAAGGATAAGCTCTAAAAGAGTCGTTAGACTCTCCATTTTGAATTTTGAAATCAGCACGTTAACCAATGAAGAAGTACCAGACAAGTACAATGTGTTTTTTTTTTTTTTTTAAGGAAAAGGAGTTTTTACCGAGACCTCCTCCTCATATATAAACAACCAAAACCGAAAAATTACAAAGGTGCATGATCCAGGGATCATAAATACAGATCATGCCATGGTGCCCACGAAAGTACATAGTGTTGAGATCGACACCTCTAATATTTCCCCTCATAACAAAGATATCAGTAAACCCATTACATTTAAGCTTGTCGTTACAGCCCCTCTTTGCAAAGTGCAACCTTAGGAGTTCTCAATGGCCTCTTAAAGATGCGCTCAGACTTCCGGGCAGGAATGGCCCTCGACGAGGCGACCATATGGCGGCAAGAAAACGTATCTACGACACTCGCGTCCTCAGGGCTTTGTTTGGTGGCATTTGGTTGTTGTCGAACATCATGAACATGTAAATCGTCAATTACATAGTTTTCCTTATGCTCCGCCAAGTGCAGATTGGCTCTACTCGCAAGCTTATTCCTCGCCTTCCCCAGTTCCCTGGCAAAATAAATATCCTCGGCCAACATCCGATCAAGTATACCTATCGTATACCAACTATAATTCTTATGAGTGATGTGCACTTTGTGTAGTTCCAAGTTCAAAATAAACCTGGTTTTGAGCTCTGTATTCCGCCCAAGGCACTTATTCTTAATTCCTCGCAAGAGGGTCCACCCGTGCATATGTCTCTGAAAAGCTAGAAAAATCGGGGTTAATAGCTTAGGATCAAATAACAAATCAATAACGGACTTAATAAGGATGGTATGCGTTATTTAAATCTGATATTAGGAAAACCCCACTTATCCAACACGATGAAACCTTTGATTGCAGGCAGCAAGTTTTCGTCGGGGAAGCCCCAGCGGGCTTGGGTCTCAGCGCCGATGGTGGCCAGGCTGTCCGCAAGTACAATGTGTTGACTCATTTTTCTTCCACTCTTTCAGCAAGTTGGAGAATAGATCCATTGAGCATTTGATCCTGAGTGAACTTTATGTTGACTCACATGCTGACTTATTTCCTCTTAGTTCTTTTAGTGCCCACATAGGATTCAGCTTGACTATCTTTAACACCATTATGAAGATTGGTTGACTTAAGAGAGTTTGTACCAGCTGATGATTTGGTACTAGAGTTGCTTTCTTAGACATTTTTGATTTCATGATTTCTTCATGAAGCAACTCACTCCTTCTCTCTTCTTCTCTTCTTCCCATAAATTCATCCTCTTGTTTTGGTGATACAACTTTTCTTCGAGTAGCTCCTTCCTGATTTCATCTTTTCCTGAACCCAACCTTTGGAGATTTCTCTTGTGGTTTTTTGAATTGAACCTTTCCTTTGGCTTTCTTTCTAGATTTTAAACTTCAGGCCAAGTTGTCTTTTAAGTCTTTTAAATCTGGAAAAAGAACTTTGGACAATAAAGAAGTTTAAGAAAGATCACAACTTGTTAATCATCAAAACTAAAATAAAGTAGTTTAACAATCTCCCACTTTTTAATGATGACAAGTGACTTCCGTTTTGCAAAGTTCCTTCTTGAAGAGTAAGCTAACTCCCCCTGTTTGTAATGCTTCAAGACAAATTGTTAGAGGTAACTCCCCCGGGATGCACATCTCATTTGGAGACAAAAAAAAGTGTTAAGAGATTCAATCAAGAGATTTGAGAGACTTTGAAGCTCTAAAAAAATGACAAAATCGTGTTCACTGAACACAAAGATAATAACATAATAGAACATTTGTTCTTCAAACCATCACAACAAACCATCAACACTGTAACACTT
This sequence comes from Lantana camara, assembly GCA_037501455.1. Taxonomy (NCBI): domain Eukaryota; kingdom Viridiplantae; phylum Streptophyta; class Magnoliopsida; order Lamiales; family Verbenaceae; genus Lantana; species Lantana camara. Next base: position 16,517,075 of record CM074855.1, on the reverse strand, counting down.
ATTATCAGTCCCTATTACTATGGCAAACAATCACCAATCATCAGTCACCATTGTCTCCCCCTTCAGCATCGAAAAAGGAACTTGATTCACCCTTCATGGTACCAAGATTTGTAGATATTCGTGTAAGCCCTGTGGAAAGTGTCTTTAAAGTAAGGCAAAGGTCATCGGCAGTGGAAAGAAATTCCTCATGTCGTTTCTTAGAATTAGCTCTTGTAGGTGATAACTCAGCATCTTTGTCAGTATATACCTATTGATGAAAGATAGAGTCATATTCCAGGCATAGCTTTTTGAGATAGAGAGTGAATTAAAGACATGATGATATTCTGAATTTTCTTTCCAATTTCAGGAAGAGGGATGTTTTGATTTTTCTTCAAGAGATGAGTGAGAAACATAGAGTAGGGTAGCTTAAGATTGTTTTAAGATAATAGTGCATGTGACAGAGTATGAGATGTCCAAGATCAATGTGAATTCCTTTCAAAACAGAGCAGATCAGTAAAATACCAATGTATTTGAAATAAAAAATTGTTGATCAGAGGTTAAAGTGCCGGAGAGAGCCGTGGAATTGATGATTTCAAATAAGAGGCAGTGAGAAGGTTGAAAAGATTTTACCAAAGTAGACCATTGTTGATTTGATTCCAGACTTTCCCTAAGCAGCTGTCTTGCTTCTTCCCAATTAATGGACTGATGTTCAAGCTATTTATGAATTTCAAAGAACTTGGCTCCATTGTTAGGGCACTAAATCATCTGATTTATATCCTCAGGAGTAAAACAAACTTCTTGTCCTAGCACATAAGACTTGACTAGCATGCAAGATCCATTCATTTGAAGAAAAAAGGTAGCATTTGCATAAAAGAGTTTACAAAGCATGGGATAAGTTGAATCATCAATTTGTATGAATTCTGTCTAACCAATTTGATCAAATTTCCTCAAAAGATCACACTGTGGCAAATCAGTTACCTTGATTGACATAACTTTGTTCATTTTTCAAATAAGCATTTCCTCAATGAAAAGATGAAAGACTTTTTGAGATCTAAAGAGGAAAGATAGAGGCAGAGTTTGAATATTGAGATCTTTGAAGCATCATTGGTGATAGAATATTCCATCTCTTCCTTGCCTTCAGATGTGAATGAAGGGCTTGATGTGGGTGAGGATTAAGCAGAGGATTTATCTCCCATGGTGTGATAAATTTCTCAATAGTGAGCGAACAAATCATGATAAGAGCTTCGGACTTGATAGAGCACTAAATTACACATAACTCGAGACAACGTGTTGAAGGACAATAGTGTAAATGTTTTAAGTGTGCATCAGCACGGCATAGAAAAGTCAACAACATTTATGAAGCAACATGAGTGTAAAAGTCAACACAAGATTTGACTGAGTGATTTAAAAATTCGTTGATGAGATGGTATCGACCAAGGTGTCACAAGAACTGAGAGACTGCATGGACATGATTTTGAAAAATGCACAACAACTGATCAAATTTCGAGAGGCAGTAGATGATTCAGAGGAGATTCCAAAATAGGTTTCAAGAAGAACAATATCATGCAGAGATTTAAGTTATTTTGACATCATTTTATACCCTGTTAAGGAACACTTTAGAGCAATATTTGACAGCCCAAGAACTGAGACAAGGCATACGAAAATCATTTTCAGCACTAAGTGCTGAGCAAGAATAGATAACATAGATAGAATTATCACAACCTTACCCAAGTGTTACCTATTGACTGTAACTTTTTCACTTCTTTGGATCACCTTGAGTAGGGATCCATTTTGATTGCCTTTGACACTCTTGAGTACTTGTACTTGCATTTTTATGTAAAACTTGAGGTATCCTTTTGGTGAATGATCCCACATGGTTAGTCTTTAGCCTTCTTTCAGCCTAAGCACGATTATTTTGATGATCATAAGTAGGGGCTTCAGATTTAAAGTTGTGAAAATGTCTTCTATTTTTAAAGAGTTTGGTTGTTCTAAGATATCCATAACGGGCTTTGAAACGCTGATTTTCACGAAGTAAAAATTGATTCTCAATTTCTAAGGCATCATTTTCAAATCTCAAAGTATCAAAGATTTCGTTATATCGTTGCTGAAGATCAAATCTTTCTTTAAGGAGACCAGGGATTTTTCCTTCCAAGAATTTGTTTCTTTTGACAAACTCTTCAAAAATTTTCTTTTAATAGTCAAAATGATTTTCAGAGATAGATTAGATTCAAAAGAATCAATGGAGGAGTTGGTACCAGTACTTTCCTGACTTTCAGCCATGAAATCGATGCCATCTTTTTCATTTATCAAAAGCTTCTGATTCTGAGTCATTCCACGTAACTTTGAAGGAGGTATACTTCCTGTCTCTTTTAGTGTTGTTTTTGAATTTTGGACAATCCGGTCTCTTATGTCCGGGTTACTGACAATGATGACAAATAATAATATTTTCAGAAGTACTAGTATGAAATTTCTCACCTGATTCATTCTTGAGAAATCTGTTCGTGATGTTAGTGAGGTGTTTTGGCCTTCTTGTGATCATCGCCACTTCCTCGTCAATCTTTCTTTCATTGTCTTTTTCATCATCATTTTCAATGTAGAGATCAGTATTGAAAACAATGTCCTTCTTCTTTTCAACAGATCCTTCTTTTGGCAAGAGAGCAAGTTCATGTGAAGTGAGCGACCCAACAAGCTCAACAATTGTTATCTTGGTCAGATCTTTGGCTTCTTGAATGGTTGTCACTTTTGGTGCCCATTATTTGGGAAGCAATCTCAGGATCTTTCGCACTTGGTCCTGCTCAGAAATGACCCTTCCAAGGGAAAACATTTAATTGAAAATCTCCATAAAGTTTGCATACATTTAACTGGTTGTTTCACCCTCATTTATACAAAACATTTCAAACTTGTGGGTAAAAATAGCAATTCTTTCCTTCTTCATTTGGGATGAGCCTTCATGTGTTACTTGAAGCATTTCCCACATGCATGTGGTTGTGGCACAAATGCTTACTCAGTTGTATTCACTTTTGCATATTGGACATGAAAGATTGTTTTTGGCTTTAGCATTCATGGAGACAAGGTTCTTATCTTCAGCTGTGAACTCGTTTCTTTCCTTAGGTAATTCAGCCCCGTTGAGTGTTTTCTTAGGAACCTTTGGACCTTTTGTGATAATCTCCCAAAGATCATAATCGATCGAGATAAAGTATTCTTCAATCCTGTTCTTCCAGGTGGCATAGTTAGTGCCATTTAAAAGTGGAGGACGAGTGTGTCAAGCACAATAAGCATAGATGTCACTTTGTGTAGTCATTCCTGATCGATCTCTTGGTTGTTAAACCAAATCCTGTGAGTACCAAGCTCTAGTACCACTTGTCAGACAAGAGAGGGGTGAATTGGAAATTTTTACACAAATAACCCCAGATAACAGATCCCCCAAACTCAGACAGTGAAGATATCAAGACTGGAACTAAAATAAAATTCTTACCAGTCTAGAACAGATTAAGTAAGAATAATAAGAACATATGGGATTTAGAGTGGTTGGCTTACCACAATTGTGAAAAGCACGAGTTGGATAAGTTAGTCTATTTCCTAATTTTGTTATGCTTAGAATTTTAAATAGGAGTTTATAAAGATATATGAGTACAAGTTACAAACTGTTGGAAACAATCTGAGAAACCAAACAACACATATGACTGTGGAACCTAACGTTTTTGGACCCAAGCCGTAGCACCCTGGAACGAGAGCACCACATCCCCCGGTGTTGGTGTGGAGGGCCCGAATCAGTGTGAAGGTATAGCGTAATATTCAAAAAAAAATTCTCCATAACCTCGTTATCAAAATATTTCAATAAGCAGCGGAACAAATCGGGCAGTATAACTCTAATATACAAATGCATCGATAAGATAATTTTAAATCATATAGCATATAATCACAATATGCAAATAATAATTTTGGTAGCATAGCGGTATTACCGCACTGCAAAATATGGCTATCAATGACACTTTTCCAGCACCTCGATTTTCTCGTGAAACCGGCAGAGCTTCCCCGCAATATCCCCGATTAAGATTTTTTGGAGTGTGGGCTCCGGCAGTATTTCGCTAAATACTTTGAGAAAATATTTTTCTAGAAAAACACCTTTTTCTAAAACTAGAAAATCCCTATTTTCTATTAATTAAGTGGATTATATATTAATTATATAACCACCTAATTAAGTGATTAATTAATCCTTAATTAAGGATTAATTAAAACATATAAACTAGAGAGAGAGGCTCTGCCGAAATGGCTATTGAATTGCTCAAGATAGTTTAAAATCTGATGATTTAAATGAAGGAATTAAAGCCCCTATTTATAGACCATAAATGAGGATATGTCCATCATTTATTTTGATTTCAGCATGGTCGCCAAGTCTTGAACAGCCAATCGGAGGACACCGGCGTATAGCCCACGCCACCACGAGCACGGCGGCGCCTGAGGCTGCACGCACCTCTGTGTGCTTGGCGCGTGTGGCATGCACGCCTCCACAAGTAGCTGCCAAGTGGCGGTTCGGCCTGGCCCGACCGCGGTTCAACCGCTGGACCGGTTCAGTGGTGAACCGATCGGTTCATATAGGGCTGGGCTTAGTGACACGTGTCGGAATCTCATTCACCCACGTTTTCGGGTTGGAAAAATCCTGACTCGACCCTATCCTGCCCTACCCGTTGACTCGGTCAACCGAACAACTATCCGACCCGTTGGCTGACCAGCGCCAGATCTAATCTGGGCCGTCCGCGTCAGTGATCACAGCCGTCCAAGCGGTGCGCCGCCCCCAGCCAGCGCCACATCAGCTGGTCCGCTGACGTGGCGTGACACATCAGCTGATACATCAGCACATGCCACGTTAGCCTTTTTTTTTCTGAAAAAATTTTATTTTCTCCAAAATAAAATTTCGGGCGTTTCCAACTCTTTGGAATTTAATTTATTTTCTCAAAATAAATTCTTTGGCTATTTTCAAACTCTTTGAAAATTCGTTTCTCTCTCTTCTTTTAATATTTTCTCGTTGATCTTCGTTGGGGCTTGGGGGGGACCTGTAGGACTAATTAATTTTAGCTCCAAACGGGTCAATCTATTATCATCCCATAATTGATTACCGTTTAACAATATTTAATTCCACTAAATAAATATTGTTGCACTCTAAAATTAATTAAATTATTCACGAATTTCTCGATCTAGGATAATTTTGCATTTTACTCCTTTGTACAAATATCCATGAAAAATAAATCAATACTACTATCATTTATTTTTCACTTCCAATCTGAAATTCCTTGATTCGACTTAAGTCCAAATTCCCTGTATGTGAAACACATTCAACATACAACTTCAGTGATGCACACACGAAGTACTTTGGCCAAAGTTTTATTTGAACTTTTGCAAATCTATTTCAGGGATATCTTTAACCTTCCAGCAAGGCTACAGATTCCTCGATCAATATTTCTCTTTAGCACATTTCATGTAATCACCGAACATACAAAGTATTTTGGCCACCCGTTACTGAGACCTCACTTCTGAGTACATCACAGTGATTAACACTACATGCCTAAAGTAGAAACGCTGTCAGGATTAAGAGTCTAATGCTTCCGAGATTTCTGTTTATTTTAGATAGGAGTATAAAATAAAAATCTCAGTGGTCCAGTTCGATGTTTCCAATCTCATTGAAAATCATCAATGTGTTATAACTGGAAACTCCATTTCCCTATGACGAAATACTAATCATTTTTATAACACATGATAGTCTCGATAAGAACATTTTCTTATCATACCGACTAGAACTTTAATGACAAGTGATTTTGGTATTTAAAGTCTTTTCCTATGAAACACATTTCATATAAAAATACCATCACATGTCATTAATTATTGAATTTGTAAAATACTCATAACTCGCAATAATTTCAGTTTTATTAATCCAAAATATTTACAATATAATTGGATTTTCAGGGCATGAATCCCAACAATCTCCCACTTGCCCTAAATCCAATTGGCTACACATCTAAGGCCCATCCTTTGAATCTGAGTGTCAAAACTCTTTTGCGCCAAAGTTTTAGTGAAGGGATCTGCTAGATTATTTACTAAGCCAATTTTCACTACTGCTACTTCTCCACGTTCCACATAACCACATATAATGTGAAACTTCCTCTCGATGTTCTTTGCACGTTTATGGCTTCGAGGTTCCTTGGAGTTGGCCACCACTCCAGCATTGTCACAGCACAATGTGATTGGTGTAAGTCCGTCCTTGACAACTTCTAGATCCATTAGGAAATTTCGAAACCAATACGTTTCTTTGGCTGCTTCTGAAGCTGCCACGCATTCGGCTTCGATGGTGGAGTCAACAATACAAGTTTGCTTAATACTCCTCCAACTTATAGCTGCTTCTCCTAGAGTAAACACGTATCCAGACGTCAAACTCTTAGAATCCAAATCAGATTGAAAATCCGAATCTGTGTAACCTATAGGAATGAGCTCATCACTGCGATAGACAAACATATAATCCCGAGTCCTTCTCAAGTACTTTAATATATGCTTTACAGCTATCCAGTGTTGGGGTCCAGGGTTTGACTGATATCTGCTGACTAGACCTATAACATAACAAATATCTGGACTTGTACATAACATGGCATACATAAGGCTTCCGACTGCCGAAGCATACAGAACATCTTTCATTTCTTATGTCTCTTCTGGGTTCTTGGGACACTGATCCCGCGACAGATGAACTCCATGTCTAAAAGGTAACGATTCTTTCTTGGAGTTAGCCATATTATATCTTGCTAACATCTTGTCTATATATGCTGTTTCTGATAAACCAATCATTTTATTCTTACGATCACGACAAAGTCTGATCCCTAGAATATAACTGGCCTCACCAAGGTCTTTCATGTCAAACTGATTCGATAACCAAATCCTGACTGCTGACAATATTCCCGTGTCATTCCCAATGAGTAGAATATCGTCCACTTATAAAACTAAAAATGTTATAATACTATCATGATGTCTTTTGTACACACATGGTTCATCAGGCAATTGTATAAATTCAAAGGATTTATTTGCCTCATTAAATCTGATGTTCCATGATCTAGACGCTTGCTTAAGACTATAAATAGATCTATTCGGGACAGGTTAGGGCATGTTTATTAGATTAGTGGAACCCGTATTTAATTTCTTATTGGAATTACGTTTACTTTGTTGATAGCGATTGAATAACTGCCTTGCTTCCGTATTTTCGTTTCATTTGAATTATTTCTGGGTTAGATTCTGCCTGTCTTCTGTTCGCTCTGAGTTTGGTTTATGTATGAATTGGTCCATTTCATATGTGGACCGAACTCATAGTGCGGGGGATGTGGTGCCCTCGTTCCGGGTGCTACATCCTAAACACTCTGTCTGACCGTCTGTATGATTTATACGTAAACATACAGTCTCCTAGAGAATTCTGGACAATTTAAGAAAACCGGATAGAAATCTAAAGCCGCTAATGCTACTAACAAAAGAAAAGGCAAGTGTCATGTTTGTGGAGAAACAAGACATTATGCGAAAGAATGCTCACAACGGAAGAGTGGATCTGGCGTTGCAAATATGGTTGAGGAGAACCTAGTTGTCATGGTTATTGATCTTAGCCTTAATGTGGCTATGATTTCTGAATTCAATAAAGCAAGTGAACTTTTTGGCTGATGGTTAGATTCTGGAGCTACCGTTCACATTTATAACGATCGAAGGCTTTTCGAAACCTTTCAAGAAGTTTTTGGGTAAGAGGTTTAGATGGAAAACATCTCCAGAGCCAGTGTTGGAGGCAAAGGATCCATTGAACTCAACTTTATCTCCTGGAAGAAATTAACTTTGATTAATGTCTTGTTTGTACCAGATGTTAGACAAAGTTTAATTTTTTTTTGATTTGTTAGATATGAAAAGTTTTAAAATTTCTGTTGAGTCTAGAAAATTCATCATTATGAAAAATGATTTTGTTGGCAAAGGTTATGATTATAACGGGATGTAAATTCAATTTTTGCTTACATGCTTTCTTTAATTTCTTTATGTTAGTGCAAAGAACTTGAAACATATGTATGCAATGAGATTAATCGATATTGGTAAAAACGAACTTGATAAATGTGAAATATGTGCAAAGTTAAAAATTGTAAGAAAACCTTTTCCAAGTGTTAAAAGAGAATCACAAATATTAGATTTAATTCATAATGATATTTGTGAGTTAAATGAAATTTTAACTAGAGGTGGAAAAAGGTATTTTATTACTTCTATGATGATGCTAGTTGTTTTTGCTATGTATATCTGTTAGGAATAGTGCCCTTAAAGTAGATGTTTGCTTTACTATTTCCTTGAAAAATCACAAACAGTCTTTGAATAATAAATGAAATGATTTTGTTCATAGGCAATCACTTCTTTATGTGCTTATTTATGTCTGTTTGGGTTGACTGTATTTTGCATGTATTGAACTCCCCTAATCCGATAAGGCCGTTAAGAACTTTTTCGTTTCGGGAACAACACATGAAACAAGTTCTTAACTCTATAGGCGAGGATTAGAAACTTCTCCAAGTCAATGAGTCCGACAGACAATGGGAGTATCGACCTTGACTCTGCTGAGACTTGCTTATGTAATTATGTCCTTTTGAAGGATCACTCAGTTTCATGGAGTGATAAATGCATATGTTAATGCGTTCATAATACATAAGGGTGATTGTTACAAGAACTTCATCACTGAGATGTCCCGAGTGAGAACATTCCTAAATGGGAAAGTAATTTTCCAGAAACTTTTAGATTATGAAATACCTCATATGTCAATGACGTGATTAATTAATCCTTAAACTTGAGATTCTGTAATGTCTCATTTGAGCTAACTCTGTAATCTTTGATATAGGCTCAAAAGGGTGTTGCCATATAGACACCTGAACCACGGCCTATGTTGGGATTACACAAGTGGCATATGTGGAATTAGTAGAATCGATAAAGGACCTACACTTGTTAAGAACAAGAATGATCTCTTACTGATTAAGTTGTTCGTAGCCCATTAAACATTAAACCCTTGGCCAAGGTGGATAAAAGATCAAGACATCTAGAAAATGGGGTTTTCTAGGATTGAGATCGAAATGGATATAAAACGAACTTAACTTTAAAGATCAAGAATATTTAGGCTCTGAGAATATTCCCATGCCTTAGTTCTTGATTGAGAGATTGAGTGGTAGGAGGATCGTATTTCATTGATTGTGATTGACTGAAAGGTTCTTCGATTCATTTTGTTATTCGGCTAGGGGTCATACACCCATTACTAGATTACGGTAGTGTGATCTATGAAGTGATTAATTAATTAGGAAATTAATTAATTGCTATCACTGCTAATCGAATAATGAACCTAAAGGGACACACAAATACCAGAATACGAGGGTTATAGTAGGATGTTAATATGATTAACGAAGGATCAAAATGTTGATCGAAATGAAGCCACGAACACGTGGGCATTGCCACGTGTCTTACGCACGTGACAGCCACGTGTAGCAGCCTACGTGGCTACCACGTGTCTTGTACACGTGGCTGTACACATGGCTTCACACGTGTGGTATATTCCACGCGTGAATTCTTTTCTTGAAAATTAATTAATTAAATTATAATTAATTAATTTTGGTCTTTTAATTAATTTTGAATTAATTGTTAAGACTATTCTCAAATAAACTTAATTCAATAAATAATTGATTAGGAATTAAATTATTTATTGAATATTGACTTTTGACTTTAAGAAAGTAGAAAAGTCAAACTTCTTATTGTAGGAGAGAGAAGTCTTCTCTTGCTAGACTTGGAGAATAAGTTAAGACCTTATTATTCCAATTAAATTAATAATTAAATGAGTTAATTAGTGAGCAAGAAAACAAACCCATTGGTTCTTGGAACCCAAGGGGGTTTGAACCATATAGTATAAATAAAGGGGTTGGTGCTTCTCTTGTTCTTTAGACCAACACTCGAGAAGTGTTAAGTTTTTGAGAAAATCTAAAAGAAAAGTTTTCAAAGTAAATCCTAGCCAAACACAAGACATAGAACTAGCATTCTCACTCGCTTGATCGTGTTCTAGGACTGGTGTGGATACGCTTTGGAGAGCTTCTAATTTGGAGTCTAATTCAAACGCCGTTCGAGGGATTTCGCTTGAAAGGTGTTCGTTAGGCGGGAACGACATCACTAGAAAGCTTCTACCTTTGTAAGTTTCTAAACACCCTACGATACGATATGGAAATTGCAAGACAAAGTTTAAACTTTTGGAAAATTTTAAACTTCCACTGCTCAACTCTTTCGTGTTTTCCAACAAGTGGTACCAGAGCCACCTTACAACGTTCGTATTGTATCTTTATTGCTTTTTGAATTTTGACTGAAAATTTTTGAATTTGGATAATGGCTATGTATTCTTGGTTTTTGTTTAAAAAACAAATATGTCGGATCAATATTTTTTCTTGAAAATTATTTCCCGAATAAATCTGGTTTTAAACGATTTTAATTCAGATTATTTAGAATTGTTTTAATTTGAAACGAAAATTGGAATTTTGTAAATTACGAAATGCATGAACGAAATGAAGGCGTAGCCGCACGCCACCTCCCGCGGCCCTGTGCGTATTGTGCCTCGAGCGGCATCAGCCGTCCCACCCCGTATGCCCTCGTGCAGTAATGGCTGCGAGGCCCGCCAGGAAGTGCGCGCATCAACACGCGCAACGCCCGGGCAGCCTCGCGCGCCATGTTGCCCTGTTCCACTATCCTCGCCCAGCATCACCTGCTCAGGGCGCGCGGGCTTGCGGAATGAGCCGGGCGATGCTTGCTGGCTTCCGGGAACCGGTGCGGGCAGTGTGCATGGTGCCGCCTGCTTGTGCAAGCGCTTGCGGGCGGCAGCCGCTCGTCTCGCATGGTTGATCCTGGAAACCCCGTTTTTTTTTTTCGTTTCGTGTTTTCGGTTTCCTAAAATCCCTAAAATCTGATTTTATTTTAAAGTTTGATTTTAATTTTAAAATTAATTATTTTTGAAATAATTATAAAATTTGGGATTTTTATGAATTAAAAGTCAAGATCTAATTTTTTGAGGAAATAATAAATCACACTTTGAATGATATTTTTGACAAAAATTTAATTTTGAATTAATTGAGGTTTTGTCAATTGATCCGAGTTCGATTTTGAATAAATTCTTGAATAGTGAACTGATATTCAATTTACTTAAGTTAGTTGTAACTTGAAGTCGAGGGAATTTTAAATTTAATTGATAAATTTAAATTCAAACGGAATCATGCTTGTGACGCCCCGTCTCTTCGACAATCCAGGTACGGCGTCACGAGAGAGTTTAATTCTGTAATTTTTTGAATTATGTGATTAGCATGCTTACGTGTCAACGTGATATTTATTTTAGTTACGTGTGCTTAGAATTTAATTTAATTGTACTTGGACTCAATTGTCCAATATTTGCAATTTAGGGACCTAATTGTAATTAGGACGTTTGAGCCTTCGCGACAATCTGAGCTCGAGAATTCGAATTCGAATTCCGACCCCATCATTGAGTTCGTTTCGATGATTCGTATTCAATGATTTAACCATTTAATTTGTAAAGTCATTTGATTGCCTAACCGTTCTAAATCAGATTCGAAGTGACCGGATACTGTTTGACCCTACCCGTTTCAACCGACTCATTTACCCGGCAAGCAAGATCCGACCGTCCGATCAACGACCTAAGGTAAGATTTGAGACCCTTTCCTTACATGCTTTGATTTAATACCTCTTTTGTGCCTCGAATATGTGCCTACGTGCTATGTGGAGAAGATGATGAATAGTGCTGGGTTCGGGATTTCGAGTGTTTGGGCTCATTTCGGGAGTCAATATTTGCAAATATGTGCCTTACATGTTATATATGTTCCGTAGTATGATTTTTGCTTGATTTGGTGTTGTGCGTGTGTGTGTGTGTTTGGGTTTGCTCCTGTCGCCATTTTTGCGCTGCAACTTGGGCCCAGGAGCTTCCCAAATGGGCGTGTGGGAATTTAGTGTAATTACCACGCCGTTTGGTCCCTTTGTGTTTCGTGACAGAATTTTTCCACACGGGCGTGTGGGAACTCAGCGTAAGTACCACATGACCGTTTGGGCCTTCTGTGTTGTGCGACAGTCAGTGTTCAAAAGGCCGTTTCCCGTTTGAACTGGGGTTTCACACGGCCGTTTGGGAAGTGACTGTCTTTGGATTGTTTTTGGGAATGGCCATTTTCTTTCGGGAACGGGTAGTTCTCTTCCGTGCTTGTTTATATGTGTTGTATTTGGCTTCTTTTATGCATTTAGTTGAGTTATTATATGTTTTAATGCTTTATACCTCGTTTGATTTATACATTTTGACATGAATTATATTATATGCTATAATATGCGTATGAAACATGATTTGTTGTCAATGCATGATTGTTTTATGCATACCTTGTTATGAATTTGTATGATTGCATAATTGTGAGGACATTAATTGTGCACATGAATATGATCAGATCAATTCATAACGTTTTATGATCGATTGCATATTGAATCATTCCATGGCACGTTACACCACTTCATAAGCATAAGCCGTGCGTCTATTTGGTTCATTCGGTTGTCTAAGTCTTGTTCTTGTATTCAGTTGTTCGAGTACACCCGGGGTGGTGTTTTGTCGGCCGAGTTGATTCCGGGTGGAACAAACGTCGTATCTTTGGCCTCTTCGGTGTAAGGTGAGGTTAGGATATAGTTAAACCTTAATGCAACGTGCTTGGTTTTGATTGCATGTGGTTTAATAAGCCTTATATGTATATAGATAGGTGTGAAATATGTATTTGTTTGATGCGTCAAAGGTTTGCAAGTATGTTAAGCAATGTACAAGCCTCTGTATGCTTGTTTTGGTTTGATTTGTTATATTTTGCCACGTGGAACTATGCTTCTAATCGTGTGCTTCTCATGAGCTAAGTTTGGCAAGGACCGAGTATTTATGAATAACATGGAAAGTGGTATGTATATATGTATAAGTTATGTCTGTCTGTCTCTGTTGCAGCGGGTTAAGTGAAAGCTTTGTTTTATGTTTGTTGGGCTCCAGAGACTGTGGGTTAGGAATCCCGGAACGGCATCGGGCCGTCGGGCTTGGCCTGGGCATAGTCTTCACATGATAAGGATCAACTAGGAACCCACTAGGAGGTTTGGTTGGGGAATGAAATCATTGGGCGTGAGATTCATGCACTCACGACGCACGCATACATGAATCAATGGTTTGGGCGTATACACCCTTCCATCACGGGAGTTGAGGTTGGTATGATATGTTATGTCTGTAAGTTTTCTGCTTTATTTCTGTTATGTTATGTTCTAAGGAGTTTGGGGGAGTCTGAGCTGGTACCTGCCGAGTTCTTTATTATGTTTGTTCTGTTATGGTTCGTGAAACAGGGATAGATTCTAAATTAAGTTAAAATTTGGAACGTTTTAATAAGTTAAGCTAAGTTTCGATAAGAAATGCCAAGTACAAGTTAAGTTGATTTGTTTGCTTTAGCTAAGTAAGCCCTATATGTATATATCACGGGAAAATGATTTAGCGTGCAAAAACTATCCCTGCGTTTGTGAACATTATGATTTTGTACCTGCTTTGCTCTTATATATATATATAGTGTGTGTGGGTTAACCCCTCACTCAATCGAGTTAAGACTGACCCCTCCCCTCTTTATGTTTTAGTTTGCAGGTTCAGCTTGGAGTTTGTGCTAGGCGGAGTGTGTTAGTTTTGGAGTCTGTTTCGAGTCGAGTCTTTGGTTAAGTAGGTTGTTTTGCATTTGCATTTCTTAAACTATGAATTTTGTATAAGATACACATGATTATGGAATTTGGAATTTTAATATATTATTCGGGACAAGCTTCTAGGGATAGTTGAACCCGTTGGATTTATGATTATTGTTTGATATTCGGGATTAGGTATTTATGCTAATTGAACCCGTCACCTGTTTTGTATGTTTAGATTTTTATTTGGCTTATTTCGCTTCCTCATTCTTGGTTTGGTTTTGGTTGTTTAGGGTCTACGTTCCGCCTAGCTTAGGTGTGAGTCTGTCAGGTCCCCCGTTCGCCACTGCTTGGTTCATGTACGGACTTCCCATTTCGTATGTGGATTGGGCTTTGGTGCGGGGGATATGGTGACCCACCGTGCTGGTGCTACATTCTTAAATGGTATCAGAGCCCTAGGTTGAAAAACCGGGGTTCAGTGTCAGGTTGTGTCTGTCTAGGTCGAACGGCATAGGACAATTTGATTATGTGTGCATTTGCATCACAATTTGATAAGTTCTGCATCGAAATTTTACTCATTTTGTTGAATTTATATTGCGTGATGCATTGCATTTCTTTGATGCTCTTACTTGATTTATTATGTGACATGAGCACTTACTAATCGACATGCATATATCTATATTGTAGTTGTTGCGATTTTCAGGGTGCTACCGTGTCCAACAATCCTATGGTTAACCTTCTCAGTCGAATCTGTGCTATTAAGGACAAGTTTCAACCGAATTACTACTAATGAATCCGATGGCTATGATGTACTGGGAATTCCTATCATTTAATCCTTCCCGATTTCGAGAAGGAGATGATGTAAAGGCTGAAGAGTGGCTTTCGGAGATAGAAGATATCTTCAAGATATGGCCATTCAACTCTCAAGGTATGGCTCGGATTACTACATTTCTCTTACAAGGACAAGCAAGACAATTATGGAAAAGAGTTGCCCAATAATTTGAGGCAATGAACGAGGAGTTGACTTGGGATGTGTTTGTTCGGGAATTTCGGAAGAGGTTTGCACCGGTTATTCTACAAGAACGAAAATTTGAAGAATTTCGTACTTTGAAACAAAGAGATAGGACTATTGTAGAGTACATAGAAGAATTTGAGAGGTTAGGAATATATGTACCTCACATCACGGGTAGTGATCAAGTGAAGGCTGGATACTTTAGGGAAGGCCTACGGGATGAATTTAAAGAAGCCTTAAATGCAAAGGATATGATCACGTGGGATAGGGCCACGAACAGAGCTTTAAGGGTTGAGACTTGGATTCTAACAAAGGACAAGGAAGAAGATACATCGGAGGTTAGACTTGAATTAGGTTTATGCTCGAACCTACAAGTGGAAGGTGATTCCCATCAACATGGAACTCGAGCAAATAGAATTCGTGGAAAGAAACACAAGCTCGGTGACACTTCTAGATTGGGGGAAGAGGCCCCAATTG
Organism: Lantana camara; assembly: GCA_037501455.1. Lineage (NCBI taxonomy): Eukaryota > Viridiplantae > Streptophyta > Magnoliopsida > Lamiales > Verbenaceae > Lantana > Lantana camara. The sequence continues at coordinate 16,501,867 of CM074855.1, read as the reverse complement.
TACACTTATTGTGGAGGAACCACACACACCTATGAAGCATGTTGGGATAGGTTGACGAGGTGCTACATTTGCGGGTCTGTGGAGCACAAAATTTCAGATTGCGATCAATCGAGAGCTAACAAGCAATGAGTTTGGGATCAACGACTTCAAATTGAAAACCAACGTGAGCCCGGAGATTGAGGTAATCGCATTCATGGCACGTGCATCTATTCCACATTTATATTTTTACAATTATTTACCTTTCGTGCCATACTTGTTACTTGTTGCTAATTGCTAATTGTTGCTGCTACGTGTTTAAATGGTGACTAAATGATGCATCCCCATTTGCACTTTGACCCGACATGCATATCTAGTGTTTTCTTTTAGGATGATTCTTCATTCCTGCTACCGAGTTTTGATCTACGAAAATTGGAAGAATTAGTTGACGTATGGAATGGAGTTAAAAACCTTCTTCAAGAACAGGTTGAAGATTTGGTAATTTGCATATACTTTGAAGAAAGGTTAATCTTCCTAAGGAGGCCTTACTCTTGGGCATAAGGCTCGGGTGATCGAAGAGTTTGGGCTCAAGGAACAAAGAAGGTGCCGTGATTGATTAATGAAAATGATTAAAGGAAGGCATCTAAAAGTCCCACTAACTGTATGATCTTAATATTACCACGAAGTTTGGAGCAAGAGATCGACTCGGGATTTGGGAACAATATGATCAATTAAAACTCCAGGGCATAGTGATTGACTCACTACTCAACCGTACCTTCGGAGAAAGGATTTGATGAAAATTACTAAAAGACTTTAGTCGAGCATCTATTGGACTTCAAGAGAAAGAGTTGGAAGTATAGATGAAAGATATTGATTCGGGAAGAACATATGGAACTTTTAGGCATGAGAATGGGATCTTGGAATTTTCAAAATCCCGAGTAGATTAGATCACACAAGAAATTATCTCCGGGCTATAAAAGGAAACCAATAAGAACCATCAAAAGTCGATACATTCTTCTTATATACCGCGAGAAGATCGACACCAGATTACGGAAAACTTAACAAGAAGGAATTAAGATTTTGAAGCAAGGTTAATTACTAGAATTTCCACAAGATACACACGGGCGAAGAATTCGAGCCATGAGGTTGGTGATGATTTATTGAACTCATCAATTATACGGAGAATCATAATAATTAATCGAGGTCCAAGGAATTCAACTACTTGGCAAAAAAAAAAAAAAAAAACGAGAACGAGACCAAGAGAACACTTAAGAGTGGAGGATTGAATTAGAGGAATTTTCAAGGATAGACAACAATCGTGGAGGAAGAATGGGATAATATTTGAAGCGTAAGATGCATCGGGAATTGTAAGGCATGATCATGAGTAGGGAGATTCGACATTGATCAAATCATCATAAAGATAAGATTCCAATGCTTCGGTGAATGGTACATTAAACATACATATCACATGCATCATTCATCATTTTTTTGCTTTGTGTGCGTGTTGTTGTGAGAGGTTGGTAGCCCTTTAGGGTAGCTTGAGTGAGCGAGTGTTTTTCTTTGGGGTAAGTTGAGGGTCGAGCTTTACGACGGTCTTCTCAATGGGTTTTCAAGAGCCTACGGATAGAGTGAGCAACGGTTCAAATTTCAATTTCGATGAGATGGTGATTGAAGACCCATTTGGGTTGGAGAGCGAGTGGTGGGAGTTCTTTAACAACTCCACTCGTGGTCCCGGGTTGTGGGTTGGTTTGGACGGATTCAAGCGGTGGGAGCTGAATCACTTGTGAGCCTCCTATCGAGTGAGAAGTCTGAACTACTCCTAGTCGGGATCGAGTTCGTGTGAAGCTTGAAGTGAACGATCTAACCCCCTTCTTGCTTGGAAGACCTTTATCGGGCTAACCCTTGTCGGAGTGTCGCGAACCCTGAACTTGGGTGAATACGGGAGAGTTACTTGTTGTTTTGATGCGACTGGTAGAACCTGGGGGCCAGGTTCCCGTCTCTTCGACAATCCAGGTACGGCGTCACGAGAGAGTTTAATTATGTAATTTTGTGAATTATGTTATTAGCATGCTTATGTGTCAACATGATATTTATTTTAATTACGTGTGCTTAGAATTTAATTTAATTGTACTTGAACTCAATTGTCCAATATTTACAATTTAGGGACCTAATTGTAATTAGGACGTTTGAGCCTTCGTGGCTATCTGAGCTCGGGAATTCGAATTTGAATTCCGACCGCATCATTGAGTTTGTTTCGATGATTCGAATTCAATGATTTAACCATTTAATTTCTAAAGTCATTTGATTGCCTAACCGTTCTAAATTCGATTCGAGTGGACCAGATACCGTTTGACCCTACCCGTTTCAACCGACCCTTTTGCCCGGCCCTAAAAAGGGCCAATCCTTCTCTTCCCTCCTCACTTGATCAATCAACAGCAGCAAGGAAGAGAGAAGAGAAGCAAATTTTCCTCCTTTTTGGCCTATAAGCTTCGGAGCTTGAGCAAGCAAGATCCAACCGTTCGATCAATGACCTAAGATAAGATTTGAGACCCTTTCGTTACGTGCTTTGATTTAATACCTCTTTCGTGCCTCGATTATGTGCCTACGTGCTATGTTGGGAAGATGATGAATAGTGTTAGGTTAGGGATTTTGGGTGTTTGGGTTCGTTTTGGGAGCTAATACTTACAAATATGTGACCTACGTGTTATATATGTTCCGTGGTATGATTTTTGCTTGATTTGGTGTTGTGTGTGCGTACGTGTGTGTGTGTGTGTGTTTGGGTTTACTCCCATCGCAGGCCCAGGAGCTTCCCAAATGGGCATGTGGGAATTCGGTGTAATTTCCACACGGCCGTTTGGTCCCTTTGTGTTTCGTGACAGAAGCTTTCCACACGGGCATGTGGGAACTCAGGTAAGTACCACACTACCGTTTGGGCCTTCTGTGTTGCACAACAGTTAGTGCTCAAACGGCCATTTCCCGTTTGAACTGGGGTTTCACACGGCCGTTTGGGAAGTGACTGTCTTTGGATTGTTTTTGGGAATGGCCATTTTCTTTCGGGCACGGGTAGTTCTCTTCCGTGCTTGTTTATATGTGTTGTATTTGGCTTCTTTTATGCATTTAGTTGAGTTATTATACACTTTAATGCTTTATACCTCATTTGATTTATACATTTTGACATGAATTGCATTGTATGCTATAAGATGCACATGAAATGTGATTTGATGTCAATGCATGATTATTTCATGCATACCTTGTTATGAATTTGTATGATTGCATAATTGTGAGGACATTAATTGTGTACATGAATATGATCACATCAATTCATATCGTTTTATGATCCATTGCATATTGAATCATTCCATGGCACGTTACACCACTTCATAAGCATAAGCCATACGTCCATTTGGTTCATTCAGTTGTCTAAGTCTTGTTCTTGTGTTTAGTTGTTCAGGTGCGGGTGGTGTTTTGTTGGCCGAGTTGATTCCGGGGTGGATCAAACGTCGTGTCTTTGGCCTCTTCGGTGTAAGGTGAGGTTAGGATATTGTTAAACCTTAATGCAACGTGCTCGGTTTGATTGCATGTAGTTTAATAAGCCTTATATATATAGATAAGTGTGAAATATGTATTTTTTTGATACGTCAAAGGTTTGCAAGTATGTTAAGCAATGTACAAGCCTATGTATGCTTGTTTTGGTTTGATTTGTTATATTTTTCCACGTGGAGCTATGCTTCCAATCGCGTGTGTCACGCCCCGGGTCTACGGACCCGTTGGACGCAAGCGTAAGCCTCCAAGCCCACCGAGTATAACCTGAAATTAGACCTAAACCACTGCCCAAAAGGGATATCCGTTGGTTATACTTGGACTCTTTAACTTATATACTGAACTTAATTCTCATATTTTCCCCATGTGGGATAGGGGTGATTGTCCTTCAGAATCGCGACGTCCTCTTCCCGGCATGGTATATAGCCCATGACCGACTCGTCTGCATTGAGACTCTAGAGGTGGCTCCTACGGGCTCAACAGGTGGCTCCCATGTGCGTAGCACTCTGCCCTGTATAATACTTAGCTCTTACGGCTGACGAGCGGCTCTGATACCATTTATCAAGTCCCGGGTCCACGGACCCGTTGGACGTAAGCGCAAGTCTCCAAGCCCACTGAGTATAACCTGAAATTAGGCCTAAACCACTGCCCAAAAGGGATATCAGTTAGTTATACTTGGACTCTTTAACTTATATACTGAACTTAATTCTCATATTTTCCAGATGTGGGACAGGGGTGTCCCAGTGTGCTTCCCATGAGCCAAGTTTGGCAAGGACCAAGTTTTTATGAATAACATGGAAAGTGGTATGCATATATGTACAAGTTATGTCTGTCTGCCTCTATGTTGTAGCGGGTTAAGTGAAAGTTTTGTTCTGTGTTTGTTGGGCCCCGGAGACTGTGGGTTGGGAATCCCGGAACGGCATCGGGCTCGGCCTGGGCATAATCTCCACATGATAAGGATTAACCCGGAACGCACCAGGAGGTTTGGTTGGGGTATGGAATCCTCGGGCGTGAGATTCATGCACTCACGACCCACACATACATGAATCGATGGTTTGGGCGTATACACCCTTCCATCACCAGAGTTGAGGTTGGTATGATATGTTATGTGTGTAAGTTTTCTGGTTTGTTTCTGTTATGTTATGTTCTAAGGAGTTTGGGGGAGTCTGAGCTCATACTCGTCGAGTTCTTTATTATGTTTGTTCTGTTATGGTTCGTGAAATAGGGATAGATTCTAAATTAAGTTAAAATTTGGAACGTTTCAATAAGTTATGCTAAGTTTCGATAAGAAATGCCAAGTACAAGTTAAGTTGATTTGTTTACTTTTGCTAAGTAAGCCCTATATGTATATATCACTGGAAAATGATTTAGCGAAAACTATCCCTGCGTTTGTGAACATTATGATTTTGTACGTGCTTTGCTCTTATATGTATATAGTGTGTGTAGGTTAACCACTTACTCAGTCGAGTTAAGACTGACCCCTCCCCTCTTTAAGTTTTAGTTTGCAGGTTCAGCTTGGAGTTCGTGCTAGGCGGAGTATGTTAGTTTTGGAGTCTGTTTCGAGTCGAGTCTTTGGTTAAGTAGGTTGTTTTGCATTTGCATTTCTTGAACTATGAATTTTGTATAAGATACACATGATTATGGAATTTGGAATTTTGATATATTATTCGGGACAGGCTTCTAGGGATAGTTGAACCTGTTGGATTTATGATTATTGTTTAATATTCGGGATTAGGTACTTATGCTAGTTGAACCCGTCACCTGTTTTATATGTTTAGATTTTTATTTGGCTTATTTCGCTTGCGTATTCTTGGTTTGGTTTTGGTTGTTCAGGGTCTACGTTCCGCCTAGCTTAGGTGTGAGTCTGTCAGGTCTTCCGTTCTCCACTGCTTGGTTCATGTACGGACTTCCCATTTCATATGTGGATTGGACTTTGGTACGGGGGATGTGGTGACCCACCATGCGGGTGCTACAATGCTAGTTTAGGTGATCATGGGTTAGTCTTATGTATGTTTTAAATTCTGCACATGGATGTTTTCAATTAGGGTCGGAGCCCCATAGTTGTGCGTTTTCAATTGGGGTTGGAGCCCTACTTAGGTGCGTACTGTTATGTGTTTATTATGTAGCTTTCTTTATTATTATTTTTGGGCCGGGGTATGCCCCGTGTATTTGTCTATGGCCAATATGAAAAATGAGCCATATTACTTTATGTAAAGAGAGTAGAACTTAGGAAGTGAAGTTTTATTTTCATTTTGGAAGACAAACACCCATGGAATAAGAAGGATCCACAAGAAGCAATTGAAGAACAGTGGCCATAAGAAGACCCCTCAAAATGTTTAGGAGGGTTTCTATTAAATGTAATTGATAGGGTGTTTTCCATTAAATTTTGTACTCCTATGTGATATGAACTGTTTTATGTGGCATGAATGTTAGAACTAGTGATTTTGGAGTGGTTTCAAAATCACATATAAGATAGGTTACCCATGATCTTCTCATAATTAGTATCATGTTAGGACATGTTATCTGCTAATTGCTTCTGTGATGTACTTTATGTGAAACTGCATTAAACAAGAGAATTAAAATTTGGATAGCATTATATGTTGGTGAGGTCATTCTAGACAACTCTCTGAAAATTTGAAAATTCCCTTATTAAATATTGAGCAATTTCGAATAAATAGGTATTTTATCACGGTAATAAATTTCCTAGCATTCCATCAATAGGATTTAGGACTTAATAAGTGAAACTAATTGCTATCTTACGAGTCATGGGGTAATTAGTGTAGCTTATTAACTCTTAGTTTCCTGATTAATTATTTTAAATAATTAATATTTCCTGACCATTTTAGAATGGGCGATGTCTCATGAGTTGTGGGTCGTTCCGGACTAAGTTTGGTTGAGATCTTATGATTGATGAGTTCTGCTCAACACTAAATTAGATATGGATGTCTCACGAGTAGTCGGTCCATGATCGAAAGACTATGATGCACGGACACTTCTAAACATATCATTTTGCCGTGTCGTGTAGTGTCGTGTCGGACACTCGTGTCGAACACCGTGTCCGACACTCCCCACGTGAAAAATTCAAGAAAAAATCCATGTCACCGTATCCGTGTCGTGTCGTGTCGTGTCCATGTCGCCCTGTCCGTATCCATGCATCATAGTCAAAAGATTAGTGATGCAAAAATATTACTAGGAATTCCATGAGGATGGAATCGACAATTAGTACCTACCTAAAGATTGTTAGACCTTTGGATGTCTCACGAGTCGTGGGTGCAAAACTAAGAATGCTTGGGATCCTAGTACCCATTGAGAAAATAAGTTTCTTCTAAAGTCGTTTGGGATTTATATACTCTTTAAAAACAGTGGGAGAACATATTTCTAAAGACCTTGATAATATATAATCGTTCATATTCAGCATGCTCATGTTTTCTCTATTTTTCCATTTAAGTTGTAGTTCTGTTATTCTCTACATCTGAAATGGAAACCAAAAACCCTTTTGTAGCACCCCAAACGGTGGGGCACTACACCCCCGCACTATGCCCCGACACGTGTACGAAATGGAGAGTCCGCACAAGCACCAAGTCAGAGCGAACGGGTGACAAACAAAAACACACACACTAGCAAGGCTGTACCTAACCCTGTACAAAAGAGAATATGCGAAACATGACAGCGGAAGCAGACGAAATGCCAACTTTTCAAAACTTTTCATACAATAAGGATGACAGCATCAAGCATACATCAAAGTCAACTATACGGGTTCAACTAAACGATCGAACCTGTCCTGGACAATTACACAACAAGACGGGTTCAACTGGCCCTAGAAACCTGTCCCGAATAATCATATAATCACAACGGGTTCATCTAATCTGAGCACCTGTCCTAACCTGTCCCGAATTCTATACATTCGATTCATAATTGCAAACGTGTACAGAATAAATCTTATATAAAATTTCCAACTTAATTTAAAACAAAATACTTAACAAACTGAAACGAACAGACATAGACTCAACAGACACGACACACTGCCGCCTAACACGAACTCCAACGACCTGAACCTGTAACTAAAAACATAACGGGGGAGGGGTCAGTCCAAAAACTGAGCGAGGGGCTAATGCACACACACTATACATATATACAGAGCACAACACGTACAAATTAGATGTTCGTGAATACGGGATTAGTTATTTCACGCCAAAACATTTTTCTCGTGATAATATATATAGGGTGACTTATCAAAAACAGAACGAACAAAACTTAGCTTATACATAACTCAAAACATACGTTCAAACTCATGCAGACTTAGCACACATATCGGAGCATATTTTATTAGTTTAAAAGTATACCAAATTTTATCATAATTTAAGAATCTACCCCAATTTCACGAACTTATGACAGACAAACATAAAACTCGACGGGTACGAGTACATATCCAACCAACTCCTCTATATCACACATATGCATAAACAGATGAAATCAAAACAAACGTACCTTCTCTACCCCGGATGATGGGAGGGTTATACATACCCTAACCATCCACACTGATATCTATGGGTTCATGACACTCACGCCCGAGGATTCCATTTCCCAACCAACCTCCTGGTGGGGTCCGGGTTGATCCTTCTGAAGTGGAGACCATACTCGGGAGTAACCCGACGGCCCGACACCGTCACGGGGCTCCTTTGTACATATCTCCGGGGCCCATCACACATATAAACACACATAACTCGGAAACATAACCCTCCACAGACAGACAGACAGACGTATCTCATGCATATCGTACATAAATATCATACGGACTGACCTCAAAATCATATCAAACCAAAACTAAGCATACATAGGCTCATACATAGCGTTTATACTTTTCGAATCAAATCATATGACAAAACCAGTAGAATACGTACTTTGCACATATCTACATATACATAAGGCTTATAAACCTCATGCATTCGAAAACGATCACGTTGCAATAGGGTATAACTATATCTTAACCTCACCTGGTATCAAAACAGAGCTGAAGACACAACAAATGGTCCACCCCGAAACCTGCACGACCCACTTGTCACCACCCCGGGTGCACCTGCCCAATTGAACACACAAAACACAACACAGGGCTCAGACTCAGACTCAGACTCAGACAATCACACAGAGACGCACGACAATGCTCAAGCACTTAAAAATGTAATCACATAAGCAAGGTTCAAATTCATATTAATTTCAAGCAAAACAAAATATTACATAATTTAATGAAGTCATATTACACATTAGAACATATTCATGTGCACAATTAATGCAATTAAAAGAAATCGAAAGACAAAGCAATTCAAATTATTTCATATTAATTTACTCATTGCATATCCAATTCATACTTGTGCAATTAAATCATTTTTTATGCACAAAAGTTCCTACAAGTTATACTCAATTCCTAATTCACATCTTATACAAAATTCACATATTACAAGGTCAAACAAGTCATATAATAGTACGTTACAAATTTCATTCTCGACATAATAACTTCTCTTTACCGAAATCATAATTAGCATATTTGTTTATCAAACGACAAAGATTAATTAAATCAAGCCTTACAATTTCATATTATTCAAAATTACACTAACACCCCCTTCTAAGTTAAACAATTAGTGCAAAATAACATATCGGGATTCAAAGTGCATATTACAACGCCCATGCTTATCATATTTTATATCATATATGATTTCATACACATTGGAGTACATTTCGATCGACAATTCAAGCATATGGCAATTAATTTACATTTAGAAAAATTAAATAAAATATTCTTAATTAAATCAAATAATTGCAAATACACAAATAAATTCGCAACAAATAAACCGAGTGTCCAATTGACGAACGGAAAGTAGTGTTGGACTCATCACGACGAGGCGGACAAACTGTTCGAAGGTCGCCGGAGCGCCGCCGCCGGAACTTCCGAAACAGTGGCCGGTCACCACCGGAACGTGCCGAAAAAATCCTAAAAAATTACCCGTGCAAGTACTCCTTGTGCTCGTTCCAATTCCTCAAAAAATTTCTGAAAATTCCAAGCCAATCATCTCCAATTTCAGATCTAAGAACACGAAAACCCTCAAATCTTTAAATCCAAATTACTTCCAAACCGGTGAACAAAAATGAGATCCGTAAAAGGCATTGTCTTACCCGTGATGAGCTCTTCGAAACCCCTATAGTGGTCATTGGAAAATATCCCCGGAGCTGCCTCCGCCGTTGAACCGCTGTCGCGCCGCCACGATCAGCCATCAAATAGCCAAATCTACAGTCGCTTAATGGGGATTGATAGTTCTCGTCATTCCGAACAACTTTCGTGAAGAGCCCATGGCCAAAAGATCGACGAAAAGGGACCCCGATGTCCTCCGAAGTTTCTGCCGCCACTCAAGTGGCCGGAACCAGCACCTACAGCCAAAATTCGCTCAAGTTGATGCCGGAAATGAACTCAGGGGGTCGGAAAACCTTGGAAATCACTAACCTTGGCCGGAAAAAGCCGCAGGATCGTGGTCGTGTTACTGTTCACGCCCCGCGGCCGCGAGCTTCAGGCGGTGCGTGAGCCGCCGTCCGGTGGCCATTGGCCACTCCACCAACGTAGAAAGGACGGCCGGGAAGTCTTCTTTCTGGGTCTGGGGTGCGTGTCGACGGAAGGTCGCTGGAAACCGCCGCGATGGGGTGGCGAAGTGGCGGTGGTACGCCCCTTATTCCGCCGCAACTGAAAATCAGTGAAAAGGCCCACCTCCGGTTGTCATCGGGCCATGATCTTGGTACGGTTGTGACCGCATCGTTGAGCTCTTCAAAATGGACTATTGATCCGTCGAAATCTGTCGAGAAACGAGCGAGTTTCGGTTAGTATATGTTTTTACACCTTGAGTGTGTGTGAGTGTGTCGTGAAAGAGGAGAGAGAAAGAGCCGGTAGAGAGAGAGAGAGCTGCTGATCAGTTTGGTTCAAAAAACGAGGATCCGGGTATTATATCTCGGGTCTTCGTACACAAAAGCGGTCGGAAGAAGGGGTTAACGACGTCAAAATTGGGTAAACTTAGAGTCTACGAAATCATCTCGATGCCCAGAACGCGTTAAGGGGGTTGAAAAGGTCGAAAACTCGATCGAACGAGAAATTTACCTTAAAAACTTGTCTTTTGGATTTTCTCAAAAACTTAACACTTATCGAGTGTTTGTCTAAAGAATAAGAGAAGCACCAAACCCCTTTATTTATACTATATGGTTTGAACCCCCTAAGGTTTCGAACAATGGGATTATTTTCTTGCTCACTATTTAACTCATTTAATTATTAATTTAATTGGAATAATGAGGTCTTAACTTATTCTCCAAGTCTAGCAAGAGAAGATTCTCTCTCCTACAACAGGAAGTTTGACTTTTCTACTTTCTTAAAGTCAAAAGTCAATATTCAATAAACAATTTATTTCCTAATTAATTATTTATTGGGTTAAGTTTATTTGAGAATAGTCCTGACAATTAATTCAAAATTAATTAAAAGGCCAAAATTAATTAATTACAATTTAATTAATTAATTTTTAAGAAAAGAATTCCCGTGTGGAATATACCACACTTGTGAAGCCAAGTGTATAGCCACACATACAAGACACATGGCAACCACGAAGGCTGCGACATGTGGCAGTCACCGGCGTAAGATACGTGGCAATGCCTTCGTGCTCGTGGCTTCATTTCGATCAACATTTTGATCCTTCGTTAATCATATTAATATCCTACCATAACTCTTGTATTCTGGTATTTGTGTGTGACCTTTTAGGTTCATTATTCGATTAGCAGTGACAGCAATTAATTAATTCCCTAATTAAATAATCACTTCACAGATCACACTACTGTAATCTAGCAATGGGTGTGTGACCTCTAGCCGAATAAAGAAATAAATCGAAGAACCTTTCAGTCAATGACAATCAGTGAAATATGATCCTCCTACAACTCCATCTCACAATCAAGAACTAAGGCATGGGAATATTCTCAGAGCCTAAATATTCTTGATCTTTAAAGTTAAGTTCGTTTCATATCCACTTCGATCTCAATCCTAGAAAACCCTATTTTCTAGATGTCTTGATCTTTCATCCACCTTGGCCAAGGGTTTAATGTTTAATGGACTACGAACAACTTAATCAGTTAAAGATTATTCTTGTTCCTAACAAGTGTAGGTCCTTTATCGATTCTACTAATTCTACATATGCCACTTGTGTAATCCCAACATAGGTCGTAGTTCAGGTGTCTATATGGCTTCACCCTTTTGAGCCTATATCAAAGATTATAGAGTTAGCTCATATGAGATATTACAGAATCTCAAGTCTAAGGATTAATGAATCACGTCATTCACGTGTGAGATATTTTCTAATCTAGAAGTTTTTAGAAACTTTCTTTCCCTTTTAGGAGTGTTCTCAGGCAGGACATCTCAGTGATGAAGTTCTTGTAACACTCACCCTATATATTATGAACGCATCAACGTGTTCACTTATCACTCCATGAAACTGAGTGATCCTTTAAAAGGACATAATCACATAAGCAAGTCTCAACAGAGTCAAGGTCGACACTCCCACTATCTGTCGGACTCATTGACTTGGAGAAGTTTCTAATCCTCGCCTATGTAGTTAAGAACTTGTTTCATGTGTCGTTCCCATAACGACAAAGTTCTTAACGGCCTCATCGGATTAGGGGAGTTCAATACATGCAAAACAAAGTCAACCCAAAGAGACATAAATAAGCACATAAAGAAGTGATTGCCTATGAACAAAATCATTTCGTTCATTATTCAAAGATTGTTTGTGATTTTAGAAGAAAATAGTAAAGCAAACATCTGCTTTAAGGGCAGTATTTCTAACAATCTCCCACTTGCCCATTAAAGCCACTCAGGTGCTAATCTAAGTCCCATCTTCTGAAGATGTCCTTCGAAAGCCTATTGACTAAGGGCTTTAGTAAGTGGATTTGCCATGTTCTCTGCCGATTTGACCCTTTTAATTTGCACATCTCCTCTCTTGACGATATCACAGATTAAGTGATACTTCCTCAAAATGTGTTTGGTCCTTTGGTGAGATCTTGGTTCTCTTACTTGAGCAACCGCCCCGGTGTTGTCACAAAACACTGTAATGGGGTCTTTAATGGTAGGAACTACACCTAGCTCGTGGATGAAGTTTCTTACCCAAACACCTTCCTTAGCTGCGTCATTTGCAGCGAAGTATTCGGCCTCAGTAGTCGAATTGCAGTGGTCGCTTGGTTGGAACTTTTTCAACTCTCTGCTCCGCTGTTCAGGCAGAATATGTATCCTGACATGGATTTAAAGTCATCCATGTCTGATGCAAAGCTTGCATCACAGTATCCTCTATTGCCAAGATCTTGTTGGCCTCCGTAAACCATGAACAATTCCTTAGTTCTTCGCAAGTACTTAAGGATGTTCTTTAGAGCAGTCCAGTGACCTTCACCAGGGTCAGATTGGAATCGGCTAGTCACACTAAGTGCGTAAGCCACATCCGGTCGAGTACATAGCATCGCATACATTATGCTTCCTATAGCTGATGCATAAGGAATTCTGGACATCTTGGACTTTTCAAGTTCAGTCTTGGGACACAACTTCTTCGAAAGAACTGTTAACGGGCCCATTAGAAGTTTTACACGTTTGGATTCTTCCATACTAAACCTCTTTAGTATTTTATCTATGTAAACTGACTGTGATAATCCTAACAATCTCCTAGATCTATCCCGATAGATCTTTTGTTAGGAATAGTGCCTTAGAAAGCCGATTGTATATCCGCTTTGTGCTTTTCCTTATTGTAATCACAGACAATCTTTGAGTGAAATAACGAATTGAGGCAACACTTCTTTATATGCTCTTGTTTGGTATGCGTTTACTTTATCTGTGCATGTATGAGAACTCCCCTAATCCTGATGACTTTAGGACTCTACCATTTAGGTGAAATGGTTCATGAAACGAGCCCTATATCACATAAGTTATGATTAGTAAAATACTCCAAGCCGATGAGTCCTACAGACAGTGGGAGTGTCAACTTGACTCCTCTAAGGCTTGCTTGTGGGATCACGCCCTTAAGAAGGACCACCTTGTTTCATGGAGGTGCAAAGTGTATAGTTGATACGTGCGTGATACATGAGGGTGCTTACTTTAATAAGTAAGTTCACTGAGGTGCCCCGTGTGAGAACATTCCTAAATGGGAAAGGAAGTTTCTATTTCAGGAAATGGAAACTTCCAGATTAGGAAATATCTCACGAGTCATTGATGTGATTAATTGATCCTTAGACTTGAGGTTCCTTGTCACTTTATGAGTTAACTCTGTAGTCTTAGGTATAAGCTTTAAAGGGTGTCGCCTTAGACAACCGATTCAAGGCTTATGCTGGGGCTGCACAAGTGATTCATGAAAGTGAATGAGAATCAAGAAAGGACCTACACTTGCATTTGCAAGGTGATCTCTTATTGTGTAAGTCATTCATATGCCATATGGAGTCCTTGGCCAAGGCAGTAGATCAAGACATCAAGAAAAGGGTTTCTTGGATTGAGATCAAATGGATATGAAATGCACTTAGCTTTAAGACCGGATTATTAGGGTTCTGATTATTCCCTTACCCTAGATCTTGGTTGAGAGATAGTAAGTAGGAGGATTGTATCTCACAAGAATCAATGACTTAAAGGTTCTGTTGAATCCGAACATTCCAATTCAGCTAGGGGTTAAACACCTGTTGCTAGACTATGGTCGTTTAATCTGTGGACTGATTAATTAATTAGTGAATTAATTAATTAGGGTCACTGCTAATTGAATTGAGAACCTAGAGGGTCACACACAACAACTTGGTTACATGAGTTGAGGCTTGAAAATGATTAAACGAGTTAATCGAGCCAAGAGGGTTCCACACGTGTAAAACCACACGTGTGGGTCACGTGAGTGACACGTGTATATACATATATTGTATATATATATTAAATAATTAAATGTGTTAATTATTTAATAGACTTTGGTTTAATTTTTGAATTAAAAAGAAAGTCTTATTTTGGAGAAAAATAATCTAGTTAATTAATTATGAATTAATTAATTATATAAAATAAGTTATTTATTTTAAATAAATAAATAAAGTATAAAATTATCCAAAAAATAGTTTGGATATTTTAGCTCTCTTAAAAGTTGATTTGAATTTGAATTCAAAGTCAAAGTTGGAAATTACTTGATGATCAAGTAATAAGAGAGAGGGATCAAATCCTTGCCCCATAAGGACTAGGTTCGGCGTCCCTCTCCCTCTCCTATAAATAGGGGAGCTCATGCTCCCCTTAGAGCTAATCGAGATTTCTTTTGGTTCATGTGTTGAACACCATCTTTTCTCCAAGATAAACAAAACCCTAGGTTAAGCCTAAACACTAACTAGAGAACTAGCATCCTTACTAGTTAGATTGTGATCAAGTTGGTGGACTATCTCTAGAGAGCTTCAAGTTAGAAGTTTGAAGATTCGAGCTTTACCAAGGAGAGGGGATCAAGCCGCGAGAAGAGCGCTCTTGGGTGGCTTGAAACGCTTCAAGAAAGAATAAAAGAAAAGTAAGTTTCTTAACTCTATGAATTTGGATACACGATTGCGAGTCCAAGGTCCTTTTGTTGGAAAAATTTTTTAAATTCCGCTGCTTTCTGATTCGTATTTTCCAACATGTGGTATCAGAGCTACCTCGTTAATCGTGTTTCTGGTTCGTCTCAATTATTCTGAATTTGATAGAAATTCTTAGGCTTAGATGAGAATTGAGTTTTCTTGAGTTCTTTTAGAAAGCCTGAAATACGAAATTGTAATTTTTCCTGAATTTCTAAAACAGTTTTCTTAAATCGTGGTTTTGAAAATCGTTTTAGTTGAAATTTATCTAAATCGAATTTTTTAATTTTGGATTGAATTGGTTTTGAGAAACCTAGACACGAAACAAATGCGCGGGATTGGGACGTGCCAATGTGTAACACACCCCAGGCCTGCCCGCGCACGTCGCCCAGCCCCTCCCGCAACCGCGCGGGACGTCTGCACAGCCCGCCTAGTCGCAGCGGGCGCTGCTGCGCGCGGCGCGCGCATGATGCACCCCCAGTGTGGGTACGCGAGCGCAACTGCTGCGCGCTGTGCCCGCTGCTGCGGGGCGGTGCCTCGCGCGGCTGGGCCATTTTCGGGCTCGTTTTCGTGTTTCGTGTTTTTCGTGTTTTTGGTCCTCAAAATCCCGATTTAATTTTATTTTAATTTTATCTTTTAAAATCAGTTTTGATAATATAAAATTATTTTAAAATTTTGATTAAATTGGGATTTTGAGAAATTAAAGCAATTTTGAATTTTGGGAAAATTATGAACTTTATTTTCTGAAAATAATGAAAGAATAAAATTATTAATTTTTAGAAATTAATTGGAATTTTATTAGTCTATTGTTTTTCGGGTTTTATAGAAAAGACTCTTGAACAAGAATTGCATCTAAGTCGTGTTTTAAGCTATTAGAGCTTAAGGCGAGAATTTTAATTTATTGGTTAAATTTAAATTCTTGCAATTTATGCATGTTAGGTGATCATGGGTTTAGACTTATGTATGGTTTTAATTTATGCACATGGATGGTTTAAATTGGGGTTGGAGCCCCATAGTTGTGGTTTTTAATTGAGGTTGGAGCTAGGGATGCAAACGAGCCGAGCCGAGCTTTCATGTTTTTTCATGATTCGGGCTCGGGCTCGTGCCTCAAAACCCTGGCTCGGGCTTGGCTCACACTAGGGTTCGGCTCGGCTTACGAGCCTGGCGAGCCCCAAACAGGCAACAACAAAAATCTCATGAAAGCTGCTAGAGAACAAGAAACGCAGAAAAAAAACCCTTGAAAATTGCTAAAATACAATCACCCACTTACAATTCAAGAATCATTAAGTACAAGTACAACAAACCAAGAAAATTGAAAGAAGAACATCAAGTAAATAACCAAAAAAATGGAAAAGGAATGCAAAACAATACGGATCTGAATCAGATCTAGATTTAAACAAAGGAGAAAAAAAGAATTGAAACTAGATTTAAACAAAGGAGAAAAAAAGAATTGAAAGAAATTTGGTCAAGACACCGATTGAAGACCCTGGGCAGTGGCGTCATCAAGGTGTTGTCGGCGGTGGTGCTCCTATAGCATGGTACGATGGTGGTAGTGGCTTCCTGTGGTGGTGGCGTCTTGTTGAAGCTGGTGGTGGCGTCTTGTTGAAGCTGGTGGCTTCCCGTGGTGGTGGCGTCTTGTTGAAGCTGGTGGTAGCTGCTTCCCATGGTGGTGGCGTCTTGTTGAAGAGATTTTGTTGGTGGTGACTTTGACAGAAGAGGCGGCTGGAAGAGTGTTGAAGAATAGATTTTTGTGGGGTTAATGGGATAGGTTTATTTAGGGTTTGAATATATATATATATATAGATATATACACATACATATATAAATATGTATGTGTATCTGTATCTATGTAAAGTATGTATGTGTATCTGTATATATGTAAAGGTGGGGAAAAGGTATATGGGGTATATATATATATATATATTATTTTAATTTAAATATATAGTGGCTCGCGAGCCACGAGCTGAGGGGGGGATGGCTCGGACTTGAGTTCGAAATCTCACGAACCGAGCCTTGGCTCGGCTCGGCTCGGAATTTTTGAACCTGAGCGCGAGCCTTTTGCGAGCCAGCTCGCAAAACTCGCGAGCTGTCTCATCTCGTTTGCATCCCTAGTTGGAGCCTCACTTATGTGCGTACTGTTATGTGATTTATTATGTGGCTTTCCATATTACTGTTTTTGAGGCCGGGGTATGCCACGTGTAATTGTCTAAGGCCAATATGAAGATTGAGCCTTATTACTTTATGTTTTTTTCTTTTTATTGTAATTTGAGAGTAGAGATAGGTGGTGAGGTTTTATTTTTATTTTGGTGACAATGCACCCATGGAGTAAGATGGACCACATTCAAGTAACAAGGAGGCCATAAGTGAAGACCCCTCAAAATGTTAAGGAGGGGAATCTCAATTGTAAAAATGTAATAGAGATAGGGCTCGTATTTTGTTACCGCTTTCCCTTATGTGATTTAAACTGTTTATGTGGCATGTATGTTAGAACTTGTGATTGTGGAGTGGCTCCCACATATCACGCATAAGATAGGTAGAACCCATGATCATTACATGTTAGTATCATGCTAGGACATGTTATCTGTTTATGTGCTTGTTTGAAATGCATTTAAGTGTACTTGCATTAATCAAGACTAATAAAATTGGATAACATATATGTTGGTGAGGTCGAACCGGACAACTCTCCGGTTGATTCGAAAATTTCCATTAAATATTAAGCTAATATCGAACAAATAGGTATTTAATTCGAGATGCAAATTTTGAATTAAATTCCTAGCATTCCATCAATAGGTTTTAAGTTTAGTAAGTGAAGCTAGTTATTGTCCGCGAGTCGTGGGATAGCTAGTGGAGCTTATTAGTTCTTAGTTACCTAATTGATCCTTTTTAAATGGTCAATATTTCGTGGTCAATTTTGGCAAGGGCGATGTTCGCGAGTCATGGGTCGTTCGAACTAAGTTTTGATCATGATCTTATGATTGATGGGTCTAGCTTAACGCCTAAGTAAATATGGATGTCGCATGAGTCGTGGGTCTATATTGAAAGATAGGTGATGCAAAAACAATTACTAAGAGTTCTAAAGGTGTTAGAATTGGTAAGTTGTACCTACCTAGGGTTTTACTTAGAATGTCCGCGAGTCGTGGGTTCGAGGTAAAATGCCTAAGATCTTAGTACCCATTGGGAAAGGTGTTTCTCTTAGATCTTTGGGAATTATAGATCTTTGAAAAACAGTGGGAGCTACATTAGATTAAAGACCTTATCTTTTGTATATCGTTATAATTCAGCATGCTCACTAGTTCTCTGTTTCATCATTTAGATCGTAGATTCTGTGATTCTCTACGTGTTTTGAAATGGCAACCAAAAACCCTCTTGTATCGATCCTCGAGTCAAACAAGTTGACTGGTCCCAACTATTCTGATTGGCTGAGGAATCTAAAAATCATTTTAGATTCTGAGAAGAGAACTTATGTTCTCTTCGAAGGGGAGCCTAGTCCCGAAGGAGAAGCTCCCACTCGGGCCGAGCGGGACGCGATTCAGAAGTGGAAGGATGATAATCTCCAAGCCCGTTGCCTTATGTTGGCTAACATGTCTCCGGACTTGTAAAGGCAACATGAGGCCATGGAATTCGCTTGGGAGATTTACGACCACTTAGAGCAACTTTACCGCCCTCATGAACGTGTTACAAGGTATAACACTTCAAAGGAATTGTTCCACTTGAGAATGAGGGAAGGTTCAAGTGTCCATGAATATGGACTCAAGTTTCTCGCCCTTACTGAGAAACTTGCCTCCATGGACATGCCACCGAAAGATGAGCTTTCAGTGGATTTGTTGCTAGCTTCGCTCCCACCATCATTCAACCCATTTGTCCTTAACTTCAATATGAATCATGTTGGTGCTACTGTAGCTGAGCTGATTAGTCAACTTGTGACTGCTGAAAGAACGATCAAGAAGGATAATAAGGTTTTGATGGTGAATGCTCCATCTTTCTCTTCTGGGCCTTCTAAAAATAAGGGCAGGAAAGCCCAAAAGAAGAATAAGAAACCCCTTAGGCCCACTGGTGGCGTTTCGAAGGGGAAGGCCCAAAAGAAGAAGTGTGATCAGAAAGAGGATGTTTGCTTCCATTGTGGCAAAGCGGGACATTGGAGGAGAAACTGCCCAGAGTACAAGGCTACTCTAAAGAAAGGTATGTTTCTCGTTGAAATAAATCTTTCTATTAGTTCTAGTTCTTGGGTACTTGATACCGGTTGTGGAACTCATATCTGTAATGATGTACAGATGCTAAGTGAAGTCCAACAACTCAAAGAAGGAGAATGTGTCTTGAAGATCGGCGATGGCTCAAACGTTGAAGCTCGAGCTTTAGGCACAATTAGATTAGATTTAGGTAGTTTTGAGTTAGTCTTAAATAAAGTCCTTTATGTACCGAGAATTATTTGTAATATAATTTTAGTTCCAATTTTAGATTGTGAAGGTTATGAAACTTATATTAAGAATGGTAAATACTTTATCAAACGGAACAACTCTTCCGTTCACATCGGTACTCTAAGTAATGGACTTTATCTAACTCAAAATATCAATATTATATACAACGAGAAACGAAGCGTAAGAGAGATGACAAAGTTTTAGCTCCCTTATGGCACGCTAGATTAGGACACATTTCCAAGAACAGAATTAGCAAGATAAACACTTTAGGATCATTCTCTGAAAATGATCTTAAGGAGTTAACTTCTTGCGAATCCTGTCTCAAAGGAAAAATGTCCAAAGTCCCTTTTAAAGGAACTATGGAACGTGCCATTAAGGTTTGGGATTTGATCCATACTGATGTTTGTGGACCGCTTAGTGTAATCACAAGAAACAATCATCAGTATTTCATAACCTTTACTGATGACTTTAGTCGGTATGGTTATGTATACTTAATGAAGTATAAATCTGAAGCTTTTGAAAAATTCTTAGAATTTCAAAAGGAGGTTGAGAACCAAACTGGTCACAAGATCAAAGCACTTCGATCTGATCGAGGAGGCGAGTATCTTAGTGAAGAATTCCTTAATCATCTCAAAGATAATGGGATTATCTCTCAGTGGACTCCTCCGGGAACTCCTCAACTTAATGGAGTTTCTGAGAGAAGGAATCGAACCCTACTAGATATGATTCGTTCCATGATGAGTTTCACTGACTTACCACCTTCTTTCTGGGGTTATGCCCTAGAAAGTGCAGCAAAGATTTTGAATCTAGTTTCCTCTAAGTCAGTCCCTAAAATGCCCTATGAAATGTGGCATGGTAAAATCCCTAGTTATTCTTACTTAAGAATTTGGGGTTGTCTTGCTTACGTGAAGAGGACAGTGGGAGATAAGTTAGAATCTCGTTCTAACTTATGCTACTTTGTAGGTTATCCTAAGGAATCCATATGATACTACTTCTATGATCAATCTGAGCAAAAGATGTTTGTTTCCATAAATGCCACTTTTCTTGAGGAACCGTTCCTTAAAGAAAAGAAAGGGAAGATCATAGAATTGGAGGAAGTACAAAGTCATCCCACGCCACCCACTGAAGAAACGTCCCCTTCTGATCAACCACAACCAATCACGGATTTCGATACACACGTAAATCCTCCTTTAAGGCGTTCTGAATGCACTCCTAGGCAGCCGGAGAGATGGTATGGATTTTTCCATGAAATCTCTCAAAAGGATAATGATCCTTTAACATATAAGGAGGCACTTTCAGATTCTGACTCTGAACAGTGGATAGAAGCCATGAAATCCGAAATGGATTCCATGAACTCCAACCAAGTTTGGACCTTGGTAGATTTGCCTGATGGGGTCAAACCCATAGGTTGCAAATGGATCTTTAAGAGAAAGCTTGGAGTTTATGGAAGCATTTCAGCCTACAAAGCAAGACTGGTTGCAAAAGGATTCACTCAAAGACCCGGCGTGGACTTTGATGAAACCTTTTCACCAGTTGCAATGAAAAAGTCTATTCGGATCATGCTTGCCATTGCTGCGTATTATGACTACGAGATATGGCCAATGGATGTAAAAACTGCCTTTCTCAATGGTGACATTGATAAAGACATTTATATGGAGCAACCCATAGATTTCACATTCAGTGGGAGTGAGCAAAAGGTTTGCAAACTCCAAAGATCAATCTATGGATTGAAACAGGCTTCTAGGAATTGGAATATTCGATTTGATGAATCAGTCAAAGCGTTTGGCTTCATTCAAATTTCGAATGAATCATGTCTGTATAGAAAGGAATTGGAGACCTCAGTGCAATTCTTAGTACTTTATGCTGATGACATCCTTCTTATTGGGAATTCGAAGGATGACATGAAAGTGACTAAGTGATGGTTATCGAACCAATTCGAGATGAAAGATCTGGGTGATGCGTCCTATATCCTTGGAACTAAAATCTATAGAGATAGATCTAGAAGGTTAATAGGACTATCACAGTCGATTTACATTGACAAAGTATTGAAGAGATTCAATATGGAGTCAGCAAAGGTTAAGAATCTTCCTATGAGTGTAGGAACATGTCTTTCAAAGAAGATGTGTCCTAAGACTAACCTTGAGAAGGAAAGAATGACTCATACACCTTATGCATCAGCAATAGGTAGCATAATGTATGCAATGTTATGTACTCGACCGGATGTGGCTTATGCACTTAGTGTGACAAGTCGTTTCCAATCTGACCCTGGAGATGGTCACTGGGCTGCCGTGAAGAATATTCTTAAGTACTTGAAAAGTACTAAAGATTTATTCTTAGTTTACGGAGGTCAGAAAGATCTTATTGTCGAAGGATACTGCGATGCAAGCTTTGCATCTGACTTAGATGATTTTAAGTCAATATCAGGATACATTTTCTGCCTAAACGGCGGAGCAGTGAGTTGGAAGAGTTCCAAGCAAACGACCACTGCAGATTCGACCACTGAGGCCGAATACTTAGCTGCAAATGATGCAGTTAAAGGAAGGTGTTTGGATTAGAAACTTCATTCAAGAGTTGAATGTTGTTCCTAGCATGAAAGACCCCATTACTGTGTTTCGTGACAACTCTGGGGCCGTTGCTCAAGCAAGAGAACCAAGATCTCACCAACGGACCAAGCACATTATGAGGAAGTATCACCTAATCCGTGATATTGTCAAACGAGGAGATGTGCAAATTGAGAGGGTCACATCAGCAGAAAACGTGGCAGATCCACTTACTAAACCCCTTAGTCGAGAAGCTTTCCAAGGTCATCTTCAGAAGATGGGACTTAGAGTAGCTTTAGAATGGCTTTGACGGGCAAGTGGGAGATTGATAGGAATAGTGCCCTAGAAAGTCGATTGTATGTCCGCTTTGTGCTTTTCCTTATTGTAATCACAGACAATCTTTGAGTGAAATAATGAATTAAGGCAACACTTCTTTATATACTCTTGTTTGGTATGCGTTTACTTTATCTGTGCATGTATGAGAACTCCCCTAATCCTGATGACTTTAGGACTCTACCATTTAGGTGAAATGGTTCATGAAACGAGCCCTATATCACATAAGTCATGATTAGTAAAATACTCCAAGCCGATGAGTCCTACAGACAGTGGGAGTGTCAACCTGACTCCTCTAAGGCTTGCTTATGGGATCACGCCCTTAAGAAGGACCACCTTGTTTCATGGAGGTGCAAAGTGTATAGTTGATACGTGCGTGATGCATGAGGGTGCTTACTTTAATAAGTAAGTTCACTGAGGTGCCCCGTGTGAGAAGATTCCTAAATGGGAAAGGAAGTTTCTATTTCAGGAAATGGAAACTTCCAGATTAGGAAATATCTCACGAGTCATTGATGTGATTAATTGATCCTTAGACTTGAGGTTCCTTGTCACTTTATGAGTTAACTCTGTAGTCTTAGGTATAAGCTTTAAAGGGTGTCGCCTTAGACAACTGATTCAAGACTTATGCTGGGGCTGCACAAGTGATTCATGAAAGTGAATGAGAATCAAGAAAGGACCTACACTTGCATTTGCAAGGTGATCTCTTATTGTGTAAGTCATTCATATGCCATATGGAGTCCTTGGCCAAGGCAGTAGATCAAGACATCAAGAAAAGGGTTTCTTGGATTGAGATCAAATGGATATGAAATGCACTTAGCTTTAAGACCGGATTATTAGGGTTCTGATTATTCCCTTATCCTAGATCTTGGTTGAGAGATAGTAACTAGGAGGATTGTATCTCACAAGAATCAATGACTTAAAGGTTCTGTCGAATCCAAACATTCCAATTCAGCTAGGGGTTAAAGACCTGTTGCTAGACTATGGTCGTTTAATCTGTGGACTGATTAATTAATTAGGGTCACTGCTAATTGAATTGAGAACCTAGAGGGTCACACACAACAACTTGGTTACATGAGTTGAGGCTTGAAAATGATTAAACGAGTTAATTGGGCCAAGAGGGTTCCACACGTGTGAAACCACACGTGTGGGTCACGTGAGT
This sequence comes from Lantana camara, assembly GCA_037501455.1. Classification (NCBI taxonomy): domain Eukaryota; kingdom Viridiplantae; phylum Streptophyta; class Magnoliopsida; order Lamiales; family Verbenaceae; genus Lantana; species Lantana camara. The sequence goes on along the minus strand of CM074855.1, from coordinate 16,478,294 downwards.
GACACGTGTCCTTGTGACAGGTGTCCCACACGTGTATATACATATATTGTATATATATATTAAATAATTAAATGTGTTAATTATTTAATAGACTTTGGTTTAATTTTTGAATTAAAAAGAAAGTCTTATTTTGGAAAAAAATAATCTAGTTAATTAATTATGAATTAATTAATTAGATAAAATAAGTTATTTATTTTAAATAAATAAATAAAGTATAAAATTATCCAAAAAATAGTTTGGATATTTTAGCTCTCTTAAAAGTTGATTTGAATTTGAATTCAAAGTCAAAGTTGGAAATTACTTGATGATCAAGTAATAAGAGAGAGGGACCAAATCCTTGCCCCACAAGGACTAGGTTCGGCGTCCCTCTCCCTCTCCTATAAATAGGGGAGCTCATGCTCCCCTTAGAGCTAATCGAGATTTCTTTTGGTTCATGTGTTGAACACCATCCTTTCTCCAAGATAAACAAAACCCTAGGTTAAGCCTAAACACTAACTAGAGAACTAGCATCCTTACTAGTTAGATTGTGATCAAGTTGGTGGGCTATCTCTAGAGAGCTTCAAGTTAGAAGTTTGAAGATTCGAGCTTTACCAAGGAGAGGGGATCAAGCCGCGAGAAGAGCGTTCTTGGGTGGCTTGAAACGCTTCAAGAAAGAATAAAAGAAAAGTAAGTTTCTTAACTCTACGAATTTAGATACACGATTGCGAGTCCAAGGTCCTTTTGTTGGGAAAATTTTTTAAATTCCGCTGCTTTCTGATTTGTATTTTCCAACATCTTTATCCCCGGGAATGTAGGATGCACCAAGATCCTTCATCTCAAATTGGTTTGATAACCAAGACTTTGTTACTTTCATGTCATCCTTCGCATTCCCAATGAGGAGGATGTCATCTACATAAAGTATCAGAAATTGAACCGAGGTTTTCAATTATTTCTTGTACACGCAGGACTAATTTGGATTTTAAATAAAGCCATATGATTTGACCGCTTCATCAAATCGAATGTTTCAATTCGTAGAAGCTTGTTTCAATCCGTAGATTGATCTTTGGAGCTTACAAACCTTTTGTTTGCTCCCACTGAATGTGAAACCCATGGGTTGCTCCGTGTAAATGTCTTTGTCAATGTCTCCATTGAGAAAGGCAGTTTTCTCATTCATTTGTCATATCTCATAGTCATAATATGTTGCAATGGCAAGTAAGATCCGAATGGATTTTTGCATTGCAACCGGTAAGAAGGTTTCATCAAAGTTTACACCTAGTCTTTGAGTAAAACCCTTAGAACTAATCTTGCTTTAAAGGCTGCCACGCTTCCATCTACTCCAAGATTGAGCTTATATATCCATTTACACCCTATGGGCCTGATCCCATCAAGTGTATCAACCGAGGTCCATACTTGCTTAGAGTACATGGAATCCATTTCAGATTTCATTGCTTCCTTCCACTGTTCAGAGTCCGAATCTAACAGTGCCTCCTCATAAGTCAATGGATCATTATCCATTTGAGATGTTTGGTGGAGAAAACCATCTCATCTCTCCGGTTGTCTAGGAATGCATTCAGAAAAACTTATTTGAGGAGGATTTTCACATGTACCACTCTCTTGGATTGACTGAGGGACGCTTTTCTCCAAACTTGGCGTGGGATCTTGGTCTCGAACTTCTTCGAGTTCTGCAACCTTGCCTTTCTTTTCTTTAAGGAACGAGTCCTCAAGAAAAGTGGCATTTCTTGACACAAAGACCTTTTGTTCAAGAGGATCATAGAAATAATATCCTATTGCCTCTTTAGGATATCCTACGAAGTTACATAAGTTTGATCTAGCTTCAAGCTTATCTCCCACTGTCCTCTTCACGTAAGAAGGTCAACCCCAAATTCTTAGGTAAGATTAATTAGGGATTTTGCCAAAGCACATTTCAAATGGGTTCTTGGGTACAGATTTGGAGGGAACAAGATTCAGAATCTTAACTGTTGATTCTAGGTCATAGCCCCAGAATGAAGGTGGTAATTCAGTGAAGCTCATCATGGAATGAACCATATCAAGAAGAGTTCTATTCCTTCTCTTCGAAACTCCATTTAATTGAGGAGTTCCCTGAGGAGTCCACTGAGAGATAATTCCATTATCTATGATATAACTAAGGAATTCGTCACTTAGATACTCGCCACCTCGATCAGATCAAAGTTCATTAATCTTGTGACCGGTTTGGTTCTCAACTTCCTTTTGAAATTTCAAGAATTTGTCAAAGGTTTTGGATTTATACTTTATTGAGTACACATAACCAAAACGACTAAAGTCATCTATAAAGGTTATGAAATATTGATGATTGTTTCTCGTACTTACACTAAGTGGTCCACAAACATCAGTATGGATTAAATCCAATACTTTAGTGGCACATTCCACTTTACCATTAAAGGGAGTTTTGGCCATCTTTCCTTTAAGACATGATTCACAATGAGTTAAGTTCATTATCATAGAATGATCCTAAATTAGTTAACTTAGCAATCATGTCTTTGGAAACGTGGCCTAAACGTGCATGCCATAAAGAAGCCGAGATCTTGTCATCTCTTTTGCGTTTGTTTAATTGTTGTATATTCAGAATATTAGTGTATTTAGTTGTATAAAGTCCATTAGATAATGTACCAAGTAAAACGGAAGTTTAATTCTTCTTAAGATAAAAGTTTCCATTTCTAGAAAAAGTCTCAAAGCCTTCACAATCAAGTATAGGAATGGAAATGATATTACGAATAATAGAAGGTACATAAAGGACTTTGTTCAAAACCAAAGTAAAGACACCTAAATCTAATCTACACGTCCCAATGGCTTGAGCTTGAACGCTTGATCCATTCCCAACCTTCAAGATGTATTTTCCTTCTTTGAGCTGCCGAACCTCATTTAACATCTGTACATCATTACAGATATGAGCTCCACAGCCTTATCAAGTACCCAAGAATTAGAATCAATAGATAGATTTACTTCAACAATAAACACACTTTTCTTTAGAGTATCCTTGTACTCTTGGCAGTTCCTCTTCCAATACCCTTTCTTGCCACAATGGTGGCAAACGTCCTCTCTTTGATCCCTTTTCTTCTTGGCCTTTCTCTTTTTAACCCCTCCTTCGGGTTTAAGATATCCTTTCTTCTTGGGAACTTTCTTCATCGTGTCTTCAGCAGTTACAAGTTGACTAATCAGCTCAGCTACAGTATCATGAGGATGATTTATGTTGAAGTTCAGCACGAAAGGATTGAATGATGGTGGAAGCGATGCGAGCAACAAATCCACAGCGAGTTCTTCACTCAGTGACATTTCCATGGAGGTCAGTTTCTCGTTCAAAGCAAGAAACTTGAGACCATGCCCATGCACATTTGTACCTTCTTTCATTCTGAGATGAAAAAGCTACTTAGAGGTGTTGTACCTTAGAACATGCTCTTTGGGATGGTACAATTGCTCGAGATGGTCATAAATCTCCCAAGCATATTATCCATAGACTCATGTTGCCTTTGCATATCCAAAGACATGTTGGCCAACATGAGGCAACGGGCTTGAAGATTATCTTCAGACCATTTCGCAATCGTCTTTCTTTCGGCCCGAGTCGGAGCCTCGTCTTCAGTGACAGGCTCTCCCTCGAAGAGAACATATCTTCTCTTTTCAGAATCTAAAACCATCTTTAGATTCCGAAACAAATCAGAGTAATTGGGCCCCGTTAACTTGTTTGATTCGAGGATGGATACCAAAGGTGTAACATCCCGTTAGTTTGACATATAAGGTACGCCACGTTTCAACCTTTTTATGTGTTTAATTATGTGATTTTATGCTTTAAGTGGCCCTATTTTGAACTCTTTTAGAGTTTGGGGGCCTGTTTGTAATTTTCTCTTTTTAGGGGTTTTTCGGTCATTTCTGTGCAAGTGGGTATTTAAAAGAAATCAAAACAAGCACCTAAATAGTGGCATGAGAAGTTCGACATTGCTATCTTGCATTTTGGATTCAAATACAACAGTGCCAGTAGGTACATTTACTCCAAAATTACAACTGACTATATGGTGATAGTCTGCTTATATGTCGATGATATGTTGATTATCGGGACAAATATAATTGGAGTAAACGAAACTAAAAAGTATCTATCCTTGGTCTTTAAGTTGAAAGACTTAGGTGAAGTAGATACCATTTTGGGCATTAAAGTTAAAAAATATAGTGAAGGTTTTTTTACTAAACCAATCTCACTATATTGAGAAAGTCCTGACTAAGTTTAAACACCTCGAGATCAAGGAGATGAATACTCCGTTTGACAACGGACTGAAACTTAAAAAAAATATTGGTAGAGCTATTGCACAACTTGAGTATGCAAGTGCTATTCGTAGCCTTATGTACACAATGTATTGCATTAGACCAGATATTTCCTTCGCAGTCTCAAAACTTAGTAGATACACGAGGAGTCCCAAAGCTTATCATTGGAAAGCTATTAGTAGGGTACTCGGGTACCTTAAGAGAACTATGAGCTTTGGTTTGTTTTATAACAAGTTCTCTAGTGTGTTGGAAGGGTACTCAGATGCTAGTTGGATAACTAGTGTGGGAGATAACAAATCTACAAATGGGTGGATTTTCACTCTTGCCAGTGGGGCTGTTTCTTGCGCAAGCAAGAAACAAACAATTATCTCTCACTCTACCATAGAGTCTGAGTTCACAGCTTTAGCACAAGCTGGATAAAAGGCTTATTGGATTAGAAATGTGTTATTAGACATAGATCTTTGGCCAAATCCAATGCCCCCAATTTTGTTGTATTGTGATAGCAAAGCAACGCTTACAAAAGCATACAGTGGTATCTATAACGGTAAGTCTAGACATATTGGTCTTAGACACCCATTTGTGAGATAATTAATACAAGATAGTATTATAACAATTGTCTATGTGAGGTCAAATAAGAATTTGGTTGATCCGTTTACTAAGCCTCTGACGAGAGACTTAGTAGCATCAACTACAAGAGATATGAGACTTAAACCACCTGAACCAAAGTGATGGTAACCCTACTTATAACTCAGGCTACCCCTAGTTATAGGTTCAAAGGGAAAAAACAAGTCACAGTTTGGTTAGAGCTATAGAATAGTCTCATATGTAGTAGAAAATAGCTCATTGGGTTGCAATGTGATAAGGTTGAGTTATGCTCTTAACAAAATGTTGCACTCTTTGCAACAAGTGCTTGAGAAACACTTTGCCTATATGAACTTAAAGTGGAGCCGCTTCTTATAGAGAGTTGTGGTTTACTCTCTTAGAGGTTTATGAAACCGGGATATGGCGTATGGCTTAATAAGCGCCAAGCAGCAGAGTGCTTGCTATGTGAGAAAGTACACATGTGCGTGATAACTTCAATCTACGGACACCGTCAACTTCGATGTAGTTTTGAGTTATTTACAATAAGGGAAGGTTCAATGTTCGTCACACCTTCTTTTAGGCAAGTGATCGTTGACAAAATTGTTCAGTGACTTGTTTGGCAAAAGAGAAGTTTTTCAAACAAGTGGGGGATTATTGGACATATGCCTTGGATTAATACATTTCCAAATAATTGTTAGAGAGTTATTGGGAATAACAAAAAGGCATATAAAGAGGTGTTTGGAAAACTAAACTTGTCCCACATTGATTTAATAACATAGTATGGTCAGCTATATAAGCTAAGATACTAACAGTGTTATTAAATTATGAAATGCGAGAGTGGATTGATAAGTTAATATGCGGTGCAGTGCACAGCACCGCCCGCACACGCGCACGGGCTCGGGGTCTGGACCGTGGGCCGGGCTTGGACGATTGTGGCGTTTGATAGTGCACTTTGCACTTCGCACGTGCGCATCGTCTCTAGGAGTTTGGAGCCTCTCCTCCGAGCCCAGAGCCTTTATTTTGGGCCAGAATTGACCTAATTCAATCTAAATTTGACAAGTTAAAAAGCATCTAGATACATCCGTATCAGTTACTAAAGATCAACCCGTTGGGTGATCTATAACTAATAGGTAGTGGGTCAGTAAAGGGTTAATCCTCAGCCATTAACTCCTGATTTGAATATTTCAAAACCCATAATTAATTTGGTCCAAGGGCAATTTACATCTGGGTCCCCTGAGGTTTGGCTTAATTACAAATTAATCCCTACACTTCCAGAAATTACATACAACTACCCTACTGTTTCCTTCCGTTAGAGGTCCCTGGACGCCGTTATAGTTCCATCCAAATCTGCGTATTCTTGAGGGCTCGTTTTGTAACATTTCGTAAAATACAGGGACTTTTTTGTAATATTCAGGATAATTTTTTGGACGGAACTATAACGGCGTCCAGGGCCTCTAATGGAAGGAAACAATAGGGTAGTTGTATGTAATTTCTGGAAGTGCAGGGATTAATTTATAATTACGCCAAACCTCAGGGGACCCAGATGTAAATTGCCCTTTGGTCCAATACCTGAGGCCTATAAATAGCCTCAACCTGGTCCGAACACAACACAGAAAAACTCACTTGATTTTTGCAGAAGTGCTTTCTCCGAAAATCAAATACAAAGCTTGACATATATCCTGGAAGTGCATTGCCTGTAACCTAAAGCACACTTCCCAAAAGTAGGGGCGATATAAACTTTAAAAACAGGAAATAGTCCGTGTCTAGCTGCATCCATTCCCAAGATTTCTTAACAAAAGTATATATCACAAATATCATGCATTGTGCATTTTTGTGGTGCATAAAAGAGAGTTTATTAAGCTACTTTTTTAAAACTTTATAAATTTTAGAGTCTAGAGTCTAGACATTTTTAAAGCTAGTGAAGTGTAAGTGTAGTTTAACTATTCTATGTTGTATTAGGTTAAATAGAGGTCTCGTACTCAAATATTTGAGGATATATTATAATTTATAATTTATTCATTTTACTAGTCATTGCTTCATTTTAAGATTATTTATTTTACATTTACTTCCAACGTATTCTGATCCAGCTTTTAACATATTCAATTGATAAAAAAAACTAAAAAAAGAAAACGTTTCCTTTCCTTTAATTTATTATTATTTTTTTATGTTCAACATATATTTCTTTAACGAAAATGTTATGTATCTGGAGTTCTGCTCTAAGCCTTTTTTAAATTAGTATTAATTTGTTTGGTCTCAACATCTTTAGTGGTACTAGATTATTGTTTCTCTAAAACATGTTTAAACAACAAATTTGCGTAGCTATTTTGAATATAAAATCACCATCAAATGTCAAGAACAAACAAACAGAAAATTGCATCAAAGTCTTTTGTTTTTGACGCATACTATTTTCCAACGTAACTTGTCCGCCGGGTTGGGTTACAACATCGTGATTCTTCCAGCTAGATATTTCCTTTTCAGGTTTATAAATATACAAGTATGTACAGACATAAGTTCCATTATTGTTATCATGCATTTTATGGGGAATCCTTGTTTTTCCTTTGCTCTTGTTCTGTTGTTACTAAATAGCATTTCACTCTGCTCAGGCACAATATTTTCCAATTTAACCACAGATCATGATGCATTGCTTGCCTTCCGAAATTCCATCACTTCAGACCCTTATGCTATTTTGGCCAAGAATTGGTCCGCTAACACATCATTCTGTAATTGGATTGGTGTTTTATGTGGTGCCAGACATCTAAGGGTTACATCCTTAAATCTTTCAAATTTCCACATGGGAGGAATTATTGCTCCTCATCTTGGAAACTTGACATTTCTTCGATATTTGGACATTAGTTTCAATTTTTTCACAGGTCTCATACCTCACGAGTTGTCTAATTTGCGGCGTTTGAAGGAGATAAACTTGTAGGAGAACAACTTGACAGGTTCCATACCTTATGGCATCTTCAACGTGTCTTCTATGAGAAGCATTGATCTTAGGTTCAATCATCTATCCGGTAGTCTCCCAAGTGATTTATGCAACTATATTCCGAAAGTAGAATTGTTGTATCTCTCAAGGAATCAACTCTCTGGGCTAATTCCTCAAAATATATACAAGTGCACAGAGGTTAAAGAGATACGTTTATCCTACAATAATTTCATAGGTATGATCGCACCGATCATGTATTGCTGATTCAAAATTATACCAAAACCAAAATTCATAAATAAAATCCATATATTTGTTTAATACTATCCGTTTTCATATATTATTGCAGGTGAATTGCCCCAAGACCTTGGGAATATTTCTTACCTCAGAGAAATTATATCTCGGTGTCAATGCATTATATGGTTCCATACCATCCTCCCTATTCAATATATCAACCTTGAAGGGAATAGATCTTTCAAAAAATGAATTTTCTGGTACTCTCCCTTCACCTATTCGACTGTCACTTTTCAAATCTTGAATGACTTTAACGTGCGTTGATTCGTTATGAATGAATGAATGATTAAAAAACGGAAAAGGAAAAATACAACTAATGTTGCTCAACAACACACTTTAATCACAAACGCTTTAATTGTTGGCATTAAAAGACTTGTAACGGCATGTGATTTACGAGTCAATTGCCTTCTTCACGTGATTCTTAATTTCAATAATTATAACTCTATTTTATTCTATACTAGCTTTTAAAGTTTTCAAAAATAAAAAACTAATAGAAATATGTGAAATTAATATTATGTATTCTAAATAAAAGTATTTGGAGGAGAAAATGTGATTGTGTTGTTAAATTAAAGCATCATAGCTTGATAATGTTGATAGAGAATCCAATCCACTATCACAATCAGAATCTGACATTCTGCAAATGCATACATTAACTTATTACCCACGATATAAAATAAATTAAGAAGCACAAGAAAAAAGAAAAAACAAATAACATACACTTAAAATTCTAAAGTAATCCAAATAAAAATCAAAACACAGGTTCTTATATTCAAAATCAAAATATTATCATGAGTATTTGCTTCATGTCTTCACTAAGTCTAGCTATGACTTAAATTCCATAATATAAAATTAGATTAAAATCATCTGGATGATGCATTGTCATTTGTTGTGATATCCCAAGTGAAGCATAAGCAGGAGTCATACAAGAAGCCCTGCATGTCTCTCTCCATTTGCTCTTGTGACCACTTCTAAAGGTGCTTCTACTTCTTGTTCCATGTGAGGTGGCATCAAACTTGAACTAGGTGCCCATGCACTTTCAACAGTTGCTACAACATCTGAGAACAACATTTCTTGTTCAGCTAACAATATTGATCCTCATTCTCTTAACTTAACCGCATCAGAGCATGCCCATAAATATCAACACATAAACTAATTTATTTAAAGTAAATATCCATATCAGTAATTTATTGTGTTAGAAATTATAAATTAAGAAGTACCTGTATCTTTCTTTGCCACCGTTCTGGGGTTGCATTTGTTCCTTTCTCAATTTTCCACCCTAGCCCACTTTCTCCTCCTAATATAGTTTTCCACACACTCCATTTCTTTTTCAAGTTATTCCAACGATTTTTTAATTATACTCTTATGTAATTACGATTAGATAAATGTGAGAACTTCCGAATAATATTCTCCCAGCCTAATTTACTAAAGTGACTTCCTGGTCGATTTCCTGCTTGTAACTCCTCAACACAAATTCTTATAAATATTTCAGTTGTCTTTCCATCCCAACTAGCCTTTTCGGTAATCTCATTATTTTTTCCTTTGTGTCGTCTACTACAATCAAGGCTTTGAGAAGACTGGTTTTTTGATCATGGTGGAGAATTCATTCTATGATTTAACTCAGAACATCTTGATACCGGTAATTACGAATCCATAACTACATTATAATAATAATCGCGCATTATACTCAAAAGTGAAAAGATGTAAAAATATATATTTCATAAAACATAATATTTCCAAATAAAGAATATTAATCTCTGCACAAAACAATTAATAAATCTCATGCGCCACTGACACACACAAATTAAAAATACCAGAGTATACAATTTTAACCTTCAATTTTCTAATTCTAAAATTTTCAAATATTGGCAAACTATAATCGCATATCTTAATCCCGATCCTAATCTATGTTTAGTATAATAATGTCATAATTTATTTCTTAATCTAAAATTTTGAGTTAATTATTGCTAATCTCTCAATTAAAAGCTCCAAAGTCATGATACAACAAGTCATCAATATATATATATAAAAGTTATTGTAATTTCTTTAAAGCAATATAGCGGTCAGCCGGTCATGTAAAGAAAATTTCTGCTAAAACTGTCTTCTGCTAAAATCTGAATAAGCTAGCTGCTTAGACCTTTTAAGAATCTTATGTCCGAATAATTTGGAGAAGAGGTATTTCTTTAATTGTCGGGTCGATCATAGGTTGTCGGATTTTCGCCATGGAGGGATTTTTTTCATTGATATGTTGAAGACAAACAAATAAAAAAAATAGGACTCCCACTTTCGAGAAAGCAAAATTTAGAATGAAAATCGATATTTTTCTCTACACAACAGTCTAGAAGAACACACCCACATTAAGGAAACAAAATTTTCATGCATATTAAAGAAACAACCTGATGAAACTAATACGAAATATATATTCAGGGAGAAGAAAATTACACACAATAACAAGTATTAGAAAACAAAGAAACCAAACAACTTAAAAATAAATAAATTTATAAAAATTAAGAAAATAAAAAAATTTACCTGGTAATTGTAGATGTTTGAGCTATCAGACTTAAGATTACGCAATTTTGATCTAGAGTAGAACGCACTAGAAAAAGAAAAGATATAATGAGTTGAAGAAAAGATGCAATGAACCTATAAACCCTAGAACTGTATACATATGTAAAAAGTCAATTTAGGAATATTAATATTCTATGAGGATATTATTATCGAATAGGATTTTAATTAACTGTATAATTTATAAGCAGAATTCAGAAGCATGCCCGGAGTTGTTTTTGCATTTTGGCTTGTTTCTGCTTAAAAAAAACAGAAGTTGGTTTTCCAAACTCTCCAAAACTGCTGAAAATAGCACTTATTTTTAAAGTTTGTAAACAGTCGCAAAATCATTTTTCAGATTGTATGTCTGAGCATGCTTAATTATCCATAACCATCTCAATGGAAATTGTAAGTCATAAAGATAAAAATTCATATAAACTTGATTATGAATTTACGCATCGAAATTTAGTTAGATTGAAATACCTCCTGTCATTGCTTGTTTAATTTCGCCGACTTCAAAATTGGTAAAGCCGAGAGAATTCAATCGCCAAATGATCACGAAGAATTTCGTCAATGGCTCTAAGTCCTTTTTACCTTAAGATTCTTCTAAGCATTGAATCCTCACATCCTGACGGATATGGTTTTTTATGTGTTTTTTGTGCTTAGGGACCTTAAGGATTTTCTTAATCTTTTATATAAGTAACTCCATCATTTATGTATTTCTTTAGCGGTTATCACCCCATCGATAACTTCTAGAATTATGGGAGTTATTGTGTTAGTGGGATTCTTAATTCTTAATTCATGTGATTTAGTTAAGTGAAAGAAATTAGAACATTATATGGATAACTCCTTTAACCAGCTATAGAGTCCTAGAGAATTACTCTCTTACGGACCACAAACAGTTAACATTCTCCCACTTGATCCATAAATTCACAATTACCTAAATCTTAGAAAGCACAATACAAGAATCATTGTGATAGTTCTTCTTATAACGTGTAGTATCTTCCATGTATTACTATGCATTATGGTTTCAAATTTACTGCATAATATTTATGAATAAACACTATGTTTATTCGAGGTTCAAACTGTATTGATATTTCTCAAAACAACATAAATGTGTACACAAAACCATAAATATGAGAAATATCCATAAATTTAGAGTTTCACAACATCCGTCCAATAACGAAACTTTACATATGAGAAACAAGACTCATACAAGCTACATGAACCTCAAATTTAAATGGTGGCATGCCTTTAGTCATAGGATCAACTGACATCAATTCAGTGCTAATTTGTTTAATGACCACTTCCTTATTCTTGACACATTCCCTTATGGATAGATACTTGGTGTCAATATGCTTACTTCAACTACCACTTCTGTTATTCTTAGCCATGAAAACAATATTTAAATTGTCACAATGTATCTTTATTGGTTTGAAAATTAAATCCACAATTCCAAGCTCAGAAATAAAACTCTTTTAACCATAATCCTTGTGAGGTAGCCACAAAACAGAAATGAGCTCAGCCTCCATAGTGGAAGTAGCAATTAGGGTCTGTTTTGCACTCCTCCATGATACAGCTCCACCGGCAAGCATAAAATAATATCCTTTTGTTAACTTGCGATAGTCAACACGGCTAGAAAAGTCTAAATAGGAGTACCCAATCACCTCCAAATTGTATGATCGTTTATACGTAAGCATGTAATCTGTAGTCCCTTGAAGATATTTTAAGACTTTCTTTGCAGCTTTCCATTGGTCAATACCTGGGTTACTCTGATAGCTCCCTAAAATTCCAACTACAAATGCAATGTCAGGTCTTGTACAAACTTGAGCATGCATCAAGCTTCCAACAACAGAAGCATATGAAATATTTTTCATTTGTTCCTTCTTAAGATTGTTCATCGAGCACTGATTCGAATTGAACCTATAACCCTTCGCTATGGGAGCTATACTTGGTGAATAATTTTTCAACCGAAATATTTCTAAAATTTTTTATATATAGACTTCTTGAGATAAATCTAAAATGCCCTTATGTCTATTTCAACGAATCTTAATGCCAATGACATAAGATGTCTCGCCCATGTCCTTCTTATCAAAATTTTTAGAAAGAAATTGTTTTACATCATATAGCATCCCCTTATCATTGGTAGCAAGCAAAATAACATCCACACACAGGATAAGGAAACAAATTTTACTCCCACTAACCTTACGGTACATACACTCATCCTTGATGTTCTTAACGAAACCAAATCAGGAGATAATGTCACGAAAATTCAAATACCACTGTCGGGAGGCTTGTTTCAGTTCTTATAATGACTTTTTCAACTTACATACCAACTGCTCACCACTAGAGGAGAATCTTTCAGGTTGTTTCATGTAAATCTTTTCCTGTAGAATATCATTAAGGAACATCGTTTTCACATCCATTTGTTGTAACTCGAGGTTAAATTGGGCTTCTAATGCCAATATAATGCGTAAGGAATCTTTTTTAGAAACTGGACTGAATCTATCTGAATATTTGATTCCTTCTCTTTGACTGAACCCTTTCGCAATAAATCTAGCCTTATATCTTTTAATGTTGCCTAATGAATCCCTCTTGGTTTTAAAGACCAATTTATAACCAATAGGTTTTACACCGTCAGACAACTTGACAAGATATCAGATGTCATTACATTTCATAAAGTTCATCTTATCCTTCATGGCATTGTACCATAATTCTGACTCATTGCAACTCATAGCTTGTGAAAAGGACTCAGGATCATGTTCAGCTCCAATATTATAGTTAGATTCTTGTGACTACACGACATAGTCACTAAGAAGTGTTGATTTTCTTTCTCTAGTAGACTGCCTTAAGGCTTGACCAACATTCTCATTAAGATCATGCTGCTCTACTTGTTGTTCAATAACTTGTGGAGTTTCTTGAACAACTTGATCTACTTGAATATTTTCAGCATTATGTGGGTTTTCATTGTGTTGTTGTTTGAGACATAACAACTAATCTATCACTTAAAGTAGAAGGTTGATCCTTTACAAGAATAAAATCGTGCAATTGATCACTCCCACTAATCAAGTCATTCTCGAGAAATTTAGCATTTCTTGATTCCACAAACCCAGTGCTATGAGATAGACAATAAATTTATATCCTTTAGACCTTTTGGCATATCCAACAAAGTACCCACTAATGGTCTTTGGATCCAGTTTCTTCTCCTGAAGATTATAAACTCTCACTTCAGATGGGCATCCCCATATTCGTGTATATCTTAAGCTCGATTTTTGATCTTTGAATAACTCAAATGGTGTTTAGAAATAGCCTTCGTTAGAACTCAATTCAATACATACACTATCGTTTTGAGAGTTTCAATCCATAAAGACTTAGGTAGCTTAGAACCAATAAGCATTCTACGCACCATGTCTATTAAAGTTTGGTTTCTTCTTTCTGCTACATCATTTTGGTGTGGAGAACAAGGCATGGTGTATTAGGCAATGATCCCATTTTCTTGAAAAAAATTCACAAATGGACTTTGAACTTGTCCATTTTCAGTGCATCTACCGTAGTACTCACAACCTCTATTAGTCCTCATTATCTTATTTTGCTTACCGTATTGCTTCTCAACTTCAGCTTTGTAAACCTTAAAGACTTCTAATGCTTCACTTTTGTGGTGGAGCATGTAAAGATACATGTATCGTGAGTAGTCATTTATAAAGGTGATAAAGTATTTCTGATCATATATGTATACATGTCTGGACAATATATATCCAAAATCATGATTGTACTTCTTTCGGCATCTTTCTTTGACTTGTTAGTTTGATTGCCTTTAATGCAATCTATACAGGTATCAAGATTAGTAAAGTCTAAGTTATTAAGTACCTTATCATTTACTAATTTCATAATTCTATCAATGTAGATATATATGTCTCAATTTCTGGTGCCATAAAACAGAAGAATTTTCATTTGTAACACATCTTTTAGTACCAGCTTGAACATGCATAACATTAAGAGTGGTGTCATTTTACAAATCAAAGGAATAAAAACTATCACACAACATTCTTTCACCAACAATTTCAGATTCATAAGACAAATTAAAAGAAGTGTTTGAAAATTTAAATGAATATCCAAAAGGAACAAGTTTTGAAATTGAAATTAAATTTCTAGAAAAAACTAGGAATGTAAAAGGACTTCTTAAATGTCAAAATAAAACCACTCTTAAGAACTCAATTGCATGTTCCAATAGTTTCCCCATGTGATTACATCTTGTTTCCCGACTAGATGCAATGTTTACTTCCCACAGGTTGGTGAACCCCTGTGGATTGTAGAACCAGAATTCGAGACATGGATTGTAGAACCAGAATCAATCCACTATGTGTTGCAATTAGCATCAACCATATTTGCGTCATAAGCGACAAATGAAGTTAAATTACCTTTATTCTCAAGCTATTTCGTACACTTGATGCAATCCTTCTTTACGTGTCCCTTCTTTTTACAAAAGAGACACTTGAATTTCTTCTTGATATCAGCATTAGGAAGTAATTTTTCCTTCCCGTTATACTGGCATGAGAAGTCCTTGTTCCTTGGGTGGTCACCAATGCACTCTCTCCAATTTCCATAACCAATCGTCTTTCTTCTTGAACACATATGATCATAAGTTCATTAATTGACCATTTTTTTCTTATGTATGTTGTAAGAGATCTTAAATGTGCATACTGATTAGAAAAGGTTTTCAGTATGTAGTGTACAAGAAAATTTTCAAACATATCAACATCAAGATTCTTTAGTTGGGCTGCTATATCCCTCATCTTGTTGATGTGATCACGCACACCTTTAACTCCGGTGAGCCTTAAATTTGAGAATTTCATTATTAAGGTGTTGGCAAGTGCCTTATTTGAAGTCTTAAACTGTTCATCCTGTGCCTTCAATAATACTCGAACACCGACATGCTTTTCCACGGAACCACAGATTCTAGTAGGAACTTTAGTCTTTATGAACATGACACTGAGTCGATTAAACCGCTCACACTGTTCACAAAGAGCTTTTTCTGCTTGAGTGTTGGTCTCAGTGATATGTGGTTTATATTTTCGAATAGCATAATCAATATCCATACACTCTAAATGGAGGAGAACTCCATCCTTCCATATTTTGTAACTCGAACCATTCAATTTAGGGATTTCATTCTTAAATTTGGAGATAACCACATGTTTTCTAACTATAAAATCATATAAACATGCTTAATAAGTAAATTGAGGCAAATAAACTAACTATGATTTGTCAATGCAAATCATAAATAAATGAATCAAGTGACATAAAAAATTGCATGTGGACTAAATTTTCAATTCGATAAGATTCATTACTTGATGATAGAATTATTGAAATACTTGAGAAATACAATTCCACAACCCTGTGGATATTTGTGAAAAGAGCATTTAATATTTTATCCTAATAACATGATGAAGTAGCATAAATAATCCCAACAATAAATTTTATTCAATTAAAGATGTTGTGGTTAATTTTTAATAAAATAAAATTCAATTTATCATTGAAAAATCAATGTCTTTAAATATCCACAAATATTAGGCATCTAAAATGCCGTATATTGTATTATCTTTATTATATAATTATGTTTAATTAGAGTTGCCGTGGCTAATCTCTGATTAAATAAAATTATATGAACCACTTAATGTTTAATGCATATTTTTTAAAAATGTTAATAACAACTCTATGGGACTATAATCTAATCCTTCGTACTTCTAATATTATTATCAATATGTGTGATTATTAAGACTGTATAAAACCACACTTAGCACAACAAATCTCAATTCATGAGATATCAACAATAAAAAAGAATTCTTAATGTCATGGGGCTGCACAATATTTCGAGAATAGGCCATCGAATTGCGTACAATATATATGCTAAGCAACAATCCCAAATGTGTTTTTCCGACTGCATACGTATGCAGCATCATTATGCCAAGTTAATAATAAGTTTCCTTATGGCATATGGATTCTAATTTCACTAGGAATGGATCTCCAATTACATACGTATGCCGAACATTAATTACACGAAAAAACAAATATCTTCATGAAAATAAACCCATGACTATCGAAAAATATCCAGATTCTCGCTAAGTGGAATTAGAAGCCGTAATCATGAAAATATTATAAATATTGCGTGCTAAACTTTATGAACATTATAAATATCGCATGCTAAAATGCATGAACAAAGTGACTGTAATTTCATTCAATCAATTGGCATATAAAACCAGACAGAGATTTTAGCATGACGTATTATGTAAGTTAAAACACAAGAGCGTTGATAATATTACCTTAGCCAAATTATCCCACCATATTGGCTCTGCCTGAATAGTCTTTGTTGTGGAATTCCAACCCATGCCGGTCTTTCCTAGCGCCCTATTCACTTCCTGGTGTTAAACATGGTATCCGGGAGAAACTTTTGTTTGTTTGATTCATTGTATTGTACGATATGATACTCTGTTACAATTTACACAGGAATAGGTATATGAAGGCCCTAAAGAATAATCCCTACAAATCAGGATACAAGAGGTAATCAGGGAGAAAATCTCGAAGGTCAACTATACCATATTTAATGGTATTCTAACACTCCCCCTCAAGCTAAGTGATGGAATCCCCAATCCTTAGCTTGCACAATGCCGTTTGAAACATTTGACTCGTGACTGCCTTTGTAAGAATGTCTGCTAACTGGTCTTCAGACCTCACAAACGGAATAGAGATCACGCCGTCTTCCAGCTTTTCCTTAATGAAATGTCGGTCAACCTCCACGTGTTTCGTTCTATCGTGCTGTACCGGGTTCTCTGAAATGCTGATAGCGGCTTTGTTGTCGTACCTCAGAGGACTTGGGCCTTCTGGTTCCAAACCAATCTCTGTCATTAGTTTCCTGAGCCAGATGAGCTCAGTGACTCCTTTTGCTATTCCCCTGAATTCAGCTTCGGCACTAGAGAGTGCCACCACCTTCTGTTTTTTGCTCCTCCATGTTACCACATTTCCCCCAACAAGTGTAACAAACCCAGATGTGGACCTTCGATCATTGGGATTCCCCGCCCAATCTGCGTCAGTGTAGGCCTCGATGTTAAGGTGGCCATGTCTCCCGAACATAATCCCTGTTCCTACAGTACCCTTAAGATACCTGATGATGCGGATGACAGCTTCCATGTGTTCTTTCTGTGGCTGGTGCATGAATTGGCTCACAATGCCCACTGAATATGCGATGTCGGGTCGTGTGTGTGACAGATAGATCAGTTTTCCAACCAATCTCTGATATCTTTCCTTGTCTGTTTTTTTCCCACTTTCATTTATCCTGAGCCTGTGGTTTACTTGTATCGGAGTATCTACGGGTTTACAATCTACTAGCCCCGTCTCTGCCAATAGATCCAGAATATACTTCCTCTGAGAAATAAATATTCCTTTCTGCGACCGAAGAACTTCAATACCCAAGAAGTACTTCAACCCTCCGAGGTCTTTCATTTCGAACTCTCTAAACAGGTTTTCCTTGAGGTTCTTCATCTCCTCCTTGTCACTGCCTGTTATAATCATGTCGTCAACATAAATGATCAGACACGTGATCAAATCTCCTCGCTTCTTCAAGAACAGGGTGTGATCAGAGTTGCTTTGGACATATCCGTGGCGCTGCATAGCTAGTGTGAATCTGCCAAACCACGCCCGTGGTGACTGCTTGAGTCCATATAGTGCTTTTCGGAGTCTGCACACTTCATTTGGGCCAAATTCCTCAGTGAACCCAGGAGGGGGTTCCATGTAGACTTCCTCATTCAAATCCCCATGTAGGAAGGCATTTTTAACGTCAAACTGATAAAGAGGCCAATCCTTATTGGCTGCTACCGACAACAACACTCGAACCGTATCAAGTTTCGCCACTGGCGAGAAAGTCTCAGAATAGTCAATTCCGAATGTCTGAGTGTACCCTTTTGCAACCAGTCGGGCCTTATACCTTTCCACAGAGCCATCAGCTTTATGTTTAACCGTAAAGACCCACCTGCAGCCAACCAGTCTCTTCCCATCAGGTAACTTGCATTTCTCCCATGTCTCATTTTTTGTCAATGCCTCCATTTCAACTTCCATTGCTTCCTGCCACTCTTCATGTTGTTTGGCTTCCTGTACGGATCGGGGAATCTCTTCTTTGTACAAACTGCTCAGAAATGCCTGTGCTTCGTGGGACAAACTCCCCCTGACCATATTGCCCATAGGATACTTGGAGGATCGAGATGTATGGTCGGGTGAATATCTTTGTGGGGGTATCCCTCTGGTACTTCTTATTGGCAGATTGTACCTGTGAGTTTCTGCATTCTCGATCACAGTATCAGGAGCATCTGGTACATCAATATTATCATGAATGACAACAAGAGGTGGAGAAGAATCAGTTACCTCATTTTGGACATCATGCGGAGGATGATCACTGGGCGTGGACGTGGTACTGAGAGTTTCAGAAGTAGGTGGTGGTGATGTATCGTTCAGATCAGTATAGGCCAACCAGCTCAGAGATCTGTCACTCTGAACCTCCCCCTGATCACTGTGCTGGGACATATAAAAATACTCAGTTTCAACAAAGTTGCAGTCCATGGTGATAAGAAACCGTCGGGTTCTGGGGCTGTAACACCGGTATCCCTTCTGATTCGGAGCATACCCCATAAAGACATATTTTTCTGCACACGTGTCCAACTTAGTACGATCAGCCTTGGGAATATGTGTAAAAACCGTGCACCCAAAGATACGGGGTGGTAGGGTTAGGTGTGGTGGTACAGAGGTTTGGGTTTGGAGGGTGGAAAGTGGTGTCTTATGGTCCAGAATTTTAGTGGACAGTCTGTTAGTGAGATAGACTGCTGTGCTTACTGCTTCAGGCCAGAAATGTTGCGGGACACTGGCTTCAGTGAGCAAAGCTCGGGTCATTTCAAGTATGATGCGGTTTTTTCGTTCAGCAACGCCATTTTGCTGCGGGGTATTTGGGCAAGAGGTTTGGTGGATAATGCCCTGTTTCTGGAAGAAATTATGCATGTCTTGGTTCACATATTCCCTCCCATTGTCTGATCGAAGTATTTTAACTTGTCTGTCAAATTGCGTTTGTACCATATTACAGAAAGCCAGAAAGGTACCAAAAACGTCTGATTTATTGAGCAAAAAATACACCCATGTTACCCGAGAAAAGTCATCAATAAACAGCACAAAGTAGCGATACTGATTCTGATTAGTTACTGGGGCTGGTTCCCAAACATCTGAGTGTACTAATGAAAAAACCGACTCAACACGAGTATTATTCGACTTGAACGAAGTTCGATGACTTTTAGCAGACAAACAAGTTTGACATGAAAAATTCAAATACTGATTGTACTGACACAATGAGGGAAATAACATCTTTAAATACCCAAGTGAGGGATGTCCAAGTCGTCTATGCCAGAGCCAGAGCTGTGTGTTTCCCGATCCTTGTGAAAGAAGAGCTTTGGACTGAGGCTTAACTTCATCAACGTAGTACAACCCACCACGTTCAGTACCACGCCCAATGATCTCCTTCGTATGAATGTCCTGCACAATGCAAAAACGAGGATATATGAGAACCACACAATTCAATTCCTTTGTCAACTGGCTAACAGACACTAATTTGCACGACAACGACAGAACATAAAGGCAGTTTTTCAATGTCAAATTCGAAGCAACAGAGACAGTGCCCTCTTTTTCGACCAGAATCTTGTCCCCACTTGCAGTCATAATATGAGATTGTTTCGGTTTTATAGGATCAAGAATGTCTGCCGGGTCATATGTCATACAATCTGTAGCCCCACAGTCAAAAATCCACTGTGTGACTTGGTGTGATTTGTTTTGAGTATGAAATCCACAAGTGTCAAGAGTATGGGGACCAGTTTGCATATCTTCAGAAGTATGGGGTACAATTTGTAATTTATAAGAAATGGGGGGAGCATTAATATAAGAAACAAAACTAGGGTTTGGGTCATTACCCCCAAACCCTATACCTCTTGAGAATCCGCCGCTACTTGCTTCGTCTCCTCCATTTCTGCTCTCTCTATTTGCGCCACCGCCGCCGGAGATGATGGCGGCGTTGGCACGGCCCATATCCGCCGTCGTGGTACAGACGTCGCCTACCACTGTCTCCCCTGTTCTCTGTCCGTCGCCTCCGTCACCCACCGCGACATTAGCGCGTCTGTTGCCGCCCTTCGTCGCCGCTCCGGTTGTGCCTTTCCGGTGGCCTTCCCACCACTCCGGATAGCCTATAATTTCGAAGCATTGTTCGGTGGTGTGCCTCGGTTTCCCACATTTTCCACACACAAGGCCCGATTTGTCCTCGCGCGGTGATGACCGGTGATTGCCGCCGTCGGCACGGCCGCCCTCTGAGCGCCCATAGTTTCGTCCACCTTTCTCCTTCCTTGCTACAAGGCCTGAACCGGACCCCTGAACTCCAGAATCCCCATCTCCATCGATGCCCATCTTCAAGATCTGTATACGGGCCGCTTCCCTTCGCATGTTGCGTAGGCGGATTCAACCGCTGGTTTTGGGTCTTGCTTCAGGATGTCTCTCCTGATTGACTCGTATTTTTCATCAATCCCAGTGAGGAATTAATACAATCGCTGTTCCTGCGTTATTTGGTTGAATGCCTTGATGTCTTCAGGGCATTTCATGGGATTTGGTTGCTTTCTGTCGATGGCCATCCATATGGTTTGGAGCTTGTTCCAGAACTCCTCGAGACTGTCTTGTCCCTGTTGTTGGGTATTGGCTCTTCGGTGTAAATCGAAGAGTTGGAGTGGATCTCCGCCTCTTCCGTAGGTGGTGGCGAGACCGTCCCATAACTCCTTCGCGGTTGGGTACTGAAGGACATTATTGATGAGATTTGGTTCCAAATTCTGAATTATCCAGGTAAACACGTTCTGATCGATCTGTTCCCATTGATCGAATTTTGGGTCTGTTGTTTCTGGTGCCGGAGGTACTCCTGTTAAATGCGAACGGCCGCCTCTGCCTCCGATCGCCATTTTCATTAGGCGTGCCCATACTGGATAGTTGTCCCCGTTAAGTTTGATTCCGATGAACAAGTTTTCCGAGTTGGGCACTATTGAGTGGTTGTTACTCATCAGCAGGTTAGCTGGTTGAATTTCAAGGCTTTGGTTATTGCTGTTTGACATTTTGGTTCTGATGTGCAGGTTCGGCTATGGATGATGTTGGCTTAAGGGTTGAGAATGGTAGGGACGATGATGTTGATACTGAGTCCCAAAAAAGGATCACCGTTGGCTTTGATACCATGTTAAACATGGTATCCGGGAGAAACTTTTGTTTGTTTGATTCATTGTATTGTACGATATGATACTCTGTTACAATTTACACAGGAATAGGTATATGAAGGCCCTAAAGAATAATCCCTACAAATCAGGATACAAGAGGTAATCAGGGAGAAAATCTCGAAGGTCAACTATACCATATTTAATGGTATTCTAACACCTGGTAAGTCTTCTTCCATGATCCGTACTTAGATAAGATATGTGGGTCTCCACGCAAATCTGTTCCGGGCAAAGCTAATTTCAACCTTGACTCCAACTGTTGGATAAATCCGGAACGAAAGCCATTAGGGGTCTTCCAACCACAAGCAATAATGTCCTTGAACGCATGCAGAAGTGTATGCTCCTCGACTGTAGACCACGATCGCCTTGAGCCATTCCTTTTTGAACCACTACTATCCCCACGGTGAAAACCGCTCGCAGTTCGAGTTTGTCCATGACTCATCTGCAAAAAGACAATACAAGTAAGACTTTTGACATTTAAGTGTTTTACCGGAACCCAGTTCGAATTCAGATAACAAGGAATAAGTATATATATAAATTCACATGTGAAATGAGAAGGCAACGTAAACATGTAAATGAACATATCAACAAGTAAATTGAGTAATGCATTCAAACAATCATACCAGTTTTAATACCGAACTCAACAAATGAACATATCAACAAGTAAATTGAGTAATGCATTCAAACAATCATACTAGTTTTAATACCGAACTCAACAAATATTATAACCATTCCCGAAACGAGGGTTAACAAAAATTGTTCACACCATGGAATCAGACAATCAGTAAAATAGAAAGAAAGCAACATCAACAGATAATACTTATGCATCTTGTTCTGGTTTTTTGAGATTCAAAGCTGGAAAAAAAAACAGATTTATCTTCGCCGGCTGCTGTAGGTTTCCCACATGTCATTAGATAGCGTGTCACGAAAATTGGTCCAGGCTTGTGACGTTTCTATGTGAGGAATGTACTCTCCCAAATCATCGTCAGCTTCAACCAATAAACCAGCCTCATTCAACTTAATCTCAATCGGGTCAACAATCATCTCACCACGTATAAAATTATGAAGGAGAACACAAGCCATAATAATTTGGTTTTGCGTCTTTATATCATAGAAAGATGGACTCCGAAGGATTGCCCATCTTCCCTTGAATATTCCCCATGCCCTTTCTATTGTGGTACGCGCCGAAGAATGACGTTTGTTAAACAACTCCCTAGAATTAACCGGAGTTCTACTTCCCCACTCTTGCAAGTGATATCGTACTCTAAGATAAGGTGCAAGAAACCCGTTCCCGTTTGTATAACCGGCGTCACACAAATAGTAATTACCTAAATGCAAACAAAAGTTAGTAAAGTAGTCATATTAAACACATTTTACAGAAACCTAAAAATAAGTACATAAATAAACTTATGAAAACAGAACTGAGTAAATATGAAAAGGGGGGAATTATTATGGACAGTTGTATTTGCATAATAAGATACATACCTTCTCTTACGCGGAAGCCATTTGGGCGTTGTATTGCATCTCGTAGCACCCTACCGTCGGCAGCTGAACCCTCCCATCCAGTAAGTACATATATGAAATTGCATTTTCGGTCACACACGCCAAGCACATTCACATGGCATTTGCCCTTACGAGATCTATACCTACCCTTGTCGATATCCGGAACCGTTACCTCGATAAGAGTACCATCCAAAGCGTCAAGACAACCCTTAAAATTAAAGAAACAAACCATAACTAATATTTATAAGCATGTCCAAGAAGTTTTTAAAATGAATGAAAAGTAATCTACACTATTTTATACCTTGAACCACTTCCATGTGTGATCAGTACAATCTTCTTCGACAGGTGCAGGTTTAGAAACGAAAATGCTATGAAGTTTCAACACAGTCTTGAGAACTAAATGGAAATACTTCGAAACAGTACGTTCCGGATCTTTCAAAGTCAAATTCAGCAATGCAATTCTTCTTGTGATGTGAAAGCACGCCCAAGAAAATGCAAACCTGTTCTACTACAGTCACCTCCCGTGTATCCGACAACCCACCCAACTCACGTAAAATAACACAAAGTCGACCAAGTGCATCTCTACCCATGCGTAGTAATTTAATGCACTTTCTTTCTGACCTATTAGTCAATCTATCAAGTAGGTTCATGCGCGCAGGCATCCTATCCAACAGGCTATATGAGCTTGACGAACCGTCTGTGAGTTTACGTCTTTTCCGGCTTACAACAGTCAGAATGACTACCGTGTCCATGAGCATAGCTATCATAAAGAATCTCATTATCTCTAAGGGAGCATTTACTTCTATTGGAAGGGGGTGGTTGTGTAATTAAACCCCCCTTCACTGCTTTTTACTTCGTTAGTTATATAATTGGGATTTAACATGGAGCCCCGGGAAAAGCTTTGGAATTGATGGGTTATTTGTCTTCTCAAAATTGAGCCGTTATTTAGACTAGTAGTAATGGTTGGGATAAAAGGACCTTTATGTCCTCCATATTGGACTTCAATTTACCCATTTAACCTCGAAATTTTTTGGCGGAAATGACTTCCAGAAATTTCCCTCGCCCAATTCACATTCCCGCCAGCAAACGCGAGGGTTTTTTTTAACAAAACCAAATTCAGACATGTCATTCGCACTCCTTCGCTCTGTTAATCGGCGCGCAGCCTCTCCACAAATTTCACTCCAGAAAATAATTGTAAAGGCTAGTGCAATTTTCTGTTGTGCTGAACTTGCTAATTTATTTATTTTGCATAAAAAAGTTGTGATTTGTTGCTAATTTGATGGCCGAATAATCTGTACTCATAGAAATTAAGATGTTGGTTTATGTTGCGCTTTACTTTTCTTGATAATGCTATTTCGTTGTGATATAGGTCAGGCAGATTTACGATTCCGGTGATCCAAGAGGTTAGGCCACTCATTAATATTATTTATTTGTTTTTGTGTTCTTAATTATCTAATTGTTATGTTGAGTGATTTAAATTCTGAGCTTATTGTGACATCCTTTTGCCTTGGCATGTTCCCCTGTGCTTTGCATATGTTGTTCGTGATGTTATCCTATTGGTTTTATTTATTGGAAGTGGGCTGAAGATGGATTCTAGGAAAGCATTAGTGGTTACTCTCTAACGAAGCACAAACTGCTAATACATTTATCCCGAAAGAGATTGTATGTTTGAACGTGCTTATTAGGAGAACAACATTTATCCCGATAGAGATTGTATGTTTGAGCGTGCTTATTAGGAGAACAAATCACAGACAGTTCTTACTTTTTATAAGTGGAGAATTATTTTTCTCATTTCAAAATATAAAGTACATAGTGTATTTATACCAAGAAATTCCTAAATACTAGGTACTAGAAACCGTAAAAGAAAACTAAACAGAAGAAAAAACTCTATTTACTAAATTAAAAACGTAATAAAATAATTTAAAAATTATAACTACTTTTACTTAATAATAGTTAATACTAGTAAATACTGCACACTCGTTGGTGTGCAAATAAAAATAATACTATTATTTAAATATATTAAAATTAATTTCTATATTGATATTTATTTTATAATTAATTTTAATATAATTATTAAATTATGATAAATAAAAATACAAAATTTAAGGAAAAAAATATAAAAATTTTACATTAAAAAAAATTAAAGTATGGTGAGAGAAAATAGATAAAATAAAGATGTTGTTGAGGTGATAAAAGAAATAAATAAATAATAAAGAAAGAACAAAATGCAAGAGAACAAAATAGATTAAAAAGTTAATAAATAAAAAAAGAAAAGAAAAGAGAAAAGAAATAGGTCAAACGGTTACAAAGGGAGTTACGTAAATAAATAAACAGAAAAAAAAAAAGTTAAAAAGTCAGGGGCAGAAAAGGAAAGAGTCAAAGACACCTCATCTACCCCTGACGCTTAATAATATAGTATAGATAATATAGTATAGATTAATAATATAATTGTCTTTCTTTCTTTCTTTCAGGTAAGCTCCCTAATGACATGTGCTACAACATGCCAAAACTGAACACACTGGACCTTGACACAAATCAGTTATATGGGCAAATTCCACCAAATATATACAAGTGCAATGATCTTGAAATCCTGGCATTGTACAACAATCATTTCAACGGCCACATCTCAGGTGAAATTGGAAATTTGAGCATGCTTAGGAAGTTGTATCTTGGGGATAACTACTTCACCGAAGGTATGATATATTCCCATTTAAAAAATCAACATATTTTTTGCTTATCGTAAAATAACTTATTGAGAATTAATTACAAATCAAAATTAAAGAAAAGTTAATGGAAAATGAATATTACACTAACTTTATGCACCAGTTCCGTTTTCCTTCTTTGTCTCGTCCGAACTTTCTTCTTTTTTTCATTCCGACATAAAATTGTAAGAATACTCAAATCGGTCTATACATTGGAAATAAAGATAGAAAGAAAAACTAGAAGAAGAAATATTTATAAAAAACAGATATTGCGTTTACAAACTAATTTAACATAAATGTTCCCTTCTTACAACATTTATAGGAAAAGTTCCTAAGGAATTCGGAAAACTCTCAAAGTTAGAGATATTAGCAATCGGAAATGCCTCTCTGGCGGGGAATATTCCATCTTCTATCTTCAACATTTCTTCTTTGAGGTGGATGGTTCTCTTTATCAATAGCTTGAAAGGTGCGTTTAAAATTTTCTACATGATTTTAACCTTTTTTTTGTTAGCAGTTTGTGGTCCGTTGGGATTTCTAAACTGCATAAAGATAATATTTATTATTAATATTATATTTCCCACTAATTATGACGTAAATAAAGAAACCCCCCACTAACCCATTAATTCCCACTAACTTTGAAATCTTATCGGTGGGACTAAACCGCTAAAGAAATAAAGAAAGCTACTACATCGTAACTGATGGAGTTACGATATATAAATAATAGTGAAACTCTAAGGTCCCTAAGCACGAAAGAACACATACAGAAAACCATATCCATCAGGTTGTGAGGATTCGGTACTTAGAAGAACCGAAGAGAAAAAGGGGGCTTGAAGAATTCTTTTAAAGAGAAGACTTGAAGCCATTGACGGAGTTCTTCGCAGTCATCAAACAATTGGAATTCGTGGGCTATTTTTTGGATTGTATCGGTCATTCAATCGGTAAAAACGAAGAGCAATGGCGGGAGGTATTTCGATCCTAATTTCCGCTGCGTGAATTCATGATTGAGTTTTCTATGAATTCGATGATTATGCTTACATGTGGTATCAGAGCATGACAATATACCTCTGTCTTGCTCGAATTATATGCCGATCTAATTGAACAAATTGCGGTTATTTTGTTCATGAATTCTATTCTGCGAAATTCTGGAATAATTCTGTGACTGCAGCTTTTGCTTCAATGCCTTCTTAATTATGGTGGTTCTATATTGCGTAAAGTTTATGTGCTTGAGATATTGCATATATATTAAATCTGTAGCAATATTCCTTCTTTCGGAGAACCATGATTGCCTACTGGTGCCATTAGAATACATGTGCAAATAGGAGATCTTTTGACTTTCAGCATAATGATGTCATATGTATTTGGAAATCTGTTGTTTGCATATGCATACAATTGAGGATTTTGTTGGAATACGTGAGTGATTCATTGCTCAAAATCATGGTTATGAAATTAGAAGGCCCGTTACTTGGACAATCATAATTGTATGCGTCTATTCCCTAGCATTATGATGTCATGCGTATGCTTAAGGAGATTTATTATTTAGCATATTTGGGTATGCAATTGAGGTTCTGTTGCTGCGTACGAGAAAATCTTATTTTACAGTCATATACTTTTCGTATGTTACATTCAGAATGTGATTATATAAGGTTTTAGATAATCACGTATTAGAAGTACACTGATTAAAGTAAATGATCCCATAAAGTTTAATATTGATCATTGAGAATATGCATTAGACATTATTTTAGTGGTTCATATAATTTTATTTAATTGGAGATTAGCCACAGCAACTCTAATTAAATTTAGTTATGTGATAAAGTAAAATCACATATGGAATTTTAGATGTCTAATATTTATGCATATTTAAGGTACTGATTTTTCAGCGATCAATTAAATTTTGTTTTATTAAAGACTAGCCATAACATCTTTAATTGAATAAAATTTGTCTATTAGGGATCAAATATGGTACTTCCTTAAGTTAATCAGATAAATTATTGAATGCCCTTTCACAATTACCCACAGGGTTGTGGAATTGAATTTAATAATTTTATCAAGGGATAGAAATTATCTCAAGTTTCCGATAATTCTGTCATCAAGTAATGAATCTTATTGAATTAAAAATTTAGCCCACAGGCAATTTTTATGTCACCTGATTCATTTATTTATGGTTTGCATTGGTAAATCATAGTTAGTTTATTTGCCTCAATTTAAGTTAGTAAGTATGTTTATATGATTTTGCAGTTAGGAAACCTGTAGGTGTCTCTGATTTTAATGTTGAAATTCCTGAACTGAATGGTGAGAATTATAAGAAATGGAAGGATGGGGTTCTCCTCCATTTAGGGTGGATGGACATTGATTATGCTATTCGGAAAGACAAACCACATATCACTGAAACCAGCACTCAAGCATAAAAGAATCTTTATGAACAGTGGGAGCGGTCTAACCGACTCAGTGTCATGTTCATAAAGACTAAAGTTCCTGCTGGTATTCGTGGTTCTGTGGAAAAGCATGACAATGTTCGGGCATTACTGAAGGCACTGGATGAACAGTTTGAGACTTCAGATAAAGCACTTGCCAGCACCCTAATAATGAAATTCTCGAACTTAAGACTCACCGGAGTTAAAGGTGTGTGTGACCACATCAATAAGATGAGGGATATAGCAGCTCAATTAAAGAACCTTGAGGTTGATATGTCTGAAACTTTCCTTGTGCACTACATACTGAACACCCTTCCTAATCAGTACGGCCCATTTAAGATCTCTTACAACACACATAAGGAAAAATGGTCAATTAATGAACTTAAGGCCATGCGTGTTCAAGAAGAGGGACGATTGGTTATGGAAATGGGAGAGAGTGCATTGGTGACCACCCAAGGAAAGAGGACTTCTCATGCCAAGTTTAAGGCGAAGGGGAAATTACTTCCTAATGCTGATATCAAGAAGGAATCCAAGTGTTTCTTCTGTAAAAAGAAGGGACATATAAAGAAGGATTGCATCAAGTATAAGAAATGGCTTGAGAATAAAGGTAATTTAACCTCATTTGTCACGTATGAAGCAAATATGGTTGATGTTAATTGTAACACATGGTGGATTGATTCTGGTTCTACAATCCATGTCTCAAATTCCTTGCAGGGATTAACCAACCTGCGGGAACCAGTGGGAAGTGAACGATGCATCTATTCGGGAAACAAGATGCAGTCACATGTGGAAACTATTGGAACATGCAATTTAGTTCTTAAGAGTGGTTTTTTTTTTACTTTAGAAAAGACTTTTTACATTCCTAGTTTCTCTAGAAATTTAATTTCAGTTTCAAGACTTGTCCCTTTGGGATACTCCTTTAATTTTTCAAACTCTTGTTTTAACTTGTCTTATGAATCTGAAATTATTGGACAAGGAATGTTATGCGATGGTCTTTATTCCCTTGATTTACAAAATGACACCACTCATAATGTTATGCATGTTCAAGCTGGTATTAAGAGATGTGTTACAAATGAAAATTCTTCTGTTTTATGGCACCGGAGATTGGGACATATCTCCATTGATCGAATTAAGAGATTAATAAATGATGGAGTACTTAGTACTTTAGATTTTACTGATCTCGATACTTGTATAGACTGCATTAAAGGCAAGCAGACTAACAAGTCAAAGAAAGGTGCCAAAAGAAGTACAACCATATTGGAAATCATACATACGGATATATGTTGTCTAGACATGGATGTATATGGTCAGAAATACTTTATCACCCTTATTGATGACTACTCACGATATATGCATCTCTACATGCTTCACCACAAAAGTGAAGCGTTAGAAGCCTTTAAGGTTTATAAGGCTGAAGTAGAGAAGCAATGCGATAAGCAAATTAAGATAGTGAGATCTGATAGAGGTGGTGAGTACTATGGTAGATACACTGAAGATGGACAAGCTCAAGGTCCATTTGCGAAGTTTCTTCAAGAAAATGGGATTGTTGCCCAATACATCATGTCTGGTTCTCCAGACCAAAATGGTGTAGCAGAAAGAAGAAACCGAACTTTAATGGACATGGTGCGTAGTATTCTTAGTGGTTCTAAGCTACCTAAGTCTTTGTGGATTGAAGCTCTCAAAATGGCAGTGTATGTATTTAATCGAGTTCCAACTAAGGCTGTTTCTAAAACACCATTTGAGTTATTCAAAGGTTGGAAACCGAGCTTAAGACATATACGAGTATGGGGATGCCCATCTGAAGTGAGAGTTTATAATCCTCAAGAAAAGAAACTTGATCCAAGGACCATTAGTGGGTATTTCGTTGGATATGCCGAAAGGTCTAAAGGATACAAGTTTTATTATCCATCTCATAGCACTAGGTTTGTGGAATCAAGAAATGCAAAATTTCTTGAGAATGACTTGATCAGTGGGAGTGATCAATTACAGGATTTTATTTCTGTGAGAGATCAACCTTCCACTTCAAGTAATAGATTGGTTGTTATTAACAACACCCCTCAAGTAC
Organism: Lantana camara; assembly: GCA_037501455.1. Taxonomy (NCBI): domain Eukaryota; kingdom Viridiplantae; phylum Streptophyta; class Magnoliopsida; order Lamiales; family Verbenaceae; genus Lantana; species Lantana camara. The sequence continues at coordinate 16,447,683 of CM074855.1, read as the reverse complement.
AACCGGGTGTTGAAGAACAACATAATGAAGATCCACATATTGCTGAAAATACTCAAGTAGATCAAATTGTTCAAGAAACTCCACAAGTTATTGAACAACAGGTAGAGCAGCATGATCTTAATGAGAATGTTGGTCAAGCCTTAAGGCGATCTACTAGAGAAAGGAAATCAGCACTCCCTAGTGATTATGATGTGTATTTACAAGAATCTGACGGTGATGTTGGAGCTGAAAGTGATCCCGAGTCTTTTTCACAAGCTATGAGTTGTAATGAGTCAGAATTATGGTACAATGCTATGAAGGATGAGATGAACTCTATGAAATGTAATGAAGTCTGGGATCTTGTCAAGTTGCCTGACGGTGTAAAACCCATTGGTTGTAAATGGGTGTTTAAAACCAAGAGGGATTCATTAGGCAACATTGAGAGATATAAGGCTAGACTTGTTGCGAAGGGGTTCACTCAAAGAGAAGGAATCGATTATTCAGAGACATTCAGTCCTGTTTCTAAGAAAGATTCCTTACGCATTATATTAGCATTAGTAGCCCAATTTGACCTTGAATTGCAACAAATGGATGTGAAAACGGCGTTTTTGAATGGTAATCTAGAGGAAGAGGTTTACATGAAACAACCTGAAGGATTCTCCTCTGGTGATGGTGAGCAATTGGTATGTAAGTTGAAAAAGTCCATATATGGATTGAAACAAGCCTCTCGACAATGGTATTTGAAAGTTCATGAAGTTATTTCTTCATTTGGGTTTGTTGAGAACATAAAGGATGAATGTATATATCGTAAGGTTAGTGGGAGTAAAATTTGTTTCCTTATCCTATATGTGGATGATATATTGCTTGCTACCAATGATAAGGGGATGCTGTATGAAGTGAAACAATTCCTTTCTAAAAATTTTGAGATGAAGGACATGGGCGAGGCATATTATGTCATTGGCATTAAGATCCATCGAGATAGGCATAAGGGCATTTTAGGTTTATCTCAAGAAGCCTATATCAACAAAATTTTAGAAAGATTTCGGATGAAGAATTGTTCATCAAGTATAGCTCCCATAGTGAAGGGTGACAGATTCAATTTGAATCAGTGCCCGAAGAACGATCTTGAGAGGGAAGAAATGAAAAACATTCCTTATGCTTCTGTTGTTGGAAGCTTGATGTATGCTCAGGTTTGTACAAGACCTGATATTGCATTTGCAGTTGGAATGTTAGGGAGATATCAGAGTAACCCAAGTATTGACCACTGAAAAGCTGCAAAGAAAGCCTTGAGGTATCTTTAAGGGACTAAGGATTGCATGCTTACATATAAGCGATCAGATAATTTGGAGGTGATTGGGTACTCCGATTCAGACTTTGCTGGCTGCGTTGACTCTCGTAGGTCAACATCAGGATACATTTTTATGCTTGCCGGTGGAGCTGTATCATGGAGGAGTGCAAAACAGACCCTAATTGCTACTTCCACTATGGAGGCTGAGCTCGTTTCATGTTTTGAGGCTACCTCACAAGGATTGTGGTTAAAGAGTTTCATTTCTGAGCTTGGAATTGTGGATTCAATTTCCAGGCCAATAAAGATACACTGTGACAATTCAGCTGCTGTTTTCATGGCTAAGAATAACAGAAGTGGTAGTCGAAGTAAGCATATTGACACCAAGTATCTAGCCATAAGGGAACGTGTCAAGAATAAGGAAGTGGTCATTGAACACATTAGCACTGAATTGATGTTAGTTGATCCTATGACTAAAGGCATGCCACCATATAAATTTAAGGATCATGTAGTTGATATGGGACTTGTGTCCCATATGTAAAGTTTCGTTATTGGACGAATGTTGTGAAACTCTGAATTTCAGGATATTTCTCACATTTATGATTTTGTGTACACATTTATGTTATTTGAGAAATATCATTACAGTTTGGACCTCGAATAAACATAGGGTTTATTCATAAAGATTATGCGGTAAAGTTGAAACCATAATACATAGTAATACATGGAAGGTACTACTCGTCTATAAGAGGATCTACTGCCATGATTCGTGTATTGTGTTTTCTAAAGTTTGGGTAAATGTGGGTTTACGGACCAAGTGGGAGAATGTTACCAGTTTGTGGTCCGTTGGGATTTCTAAACTGCATAAAGATAATATTTATTATTAATATTATATTTCCCACTAATTATGACGTAAATAAAGAAACCCCCCACTAACCCATTAATTCCCACTAACTCTGAAATCTTATCGGTGGGACTAAACCGCTAAAGAAATAAAGAAAACTGCTACAAATATATCGTAACTGATGGAGTTACAATATATAAATAATAGAGAAACTCTAAGGTCCCTAAGCACGAAAGAACACATATAGAAAACCATATCCATCAGGTTGTGAGGATTCGGTACTTAGAAGAACCGAAGAGAAAAAGGGGGCTTGAAGAATTCTTTTAAAGAGAAGACTTGAAGCCATTGACGGAGTTCTTCGCAGTCATCAAACAATTGGAATTCGTGGGCTATTTTCTGGATTGTATCGGTCATTCAATCGGTAAAAACGAAGAGCAATTGCGGGAGGTATTTCGATCCTAATTTCCGCTGCGTGAATTCATGATTGAGTTTTCTATGAATTCGATGATTATGCTTACATTTTTATGCTGTCAAATAATCTTAGAAATTAATGGATATACATCTTAGAATTGATGGATATGCAGAGAAAAGGAATGAATGAGAATAACAATTGTATATTATACAAACTGCACATATATATATAATCTATTTACGGTGGAAGTTATTCTATACAAGAATAAAAAGTAGTTACGAAATAGATAAGACTATAACTAAATATTATTTATATTTCTAATACTCTCCCCTCATGTTGGAGTTTCAAAAAATGAAGAAATCCAACTAGAACTTTATCTTCCTTGGAAAACTTTATTTTTCCTTCAAAATCCTTTTGATTTTCTCCAAAGTTTTGAAAACTTTATGTAGCTCTCTGTCCTGAAAATCTGCAAAATCCTTTCTTCTTGATTTTCTGGAGAGTCTTGAGAACTCCAAAGCCTTGAAAACTTTATGCAACTCTCTGCTTGATTTTCTTCGAAAACTTGAAAATTTTATTTTTCTGATCCTTATTTTTCTTTTCATTTTATTTTTCTGTTCGTGCAAAATTCAATATACAATTTACTATTGCTCCAGTTACATCTTCTGGAACTTGCTTTCACATATTTAATCCATAGATGGATTACTCATGGCGAGCTTTGCCATGGATAAGAAAATTACTTATGACGAATTTTGTCATGGATGAGAAACGCATGGTGAACTTTGCCATTGGATAAAAAAATTACTCATTATGGATTTGACATGGATGAGAAAAGCATGGCGGATTTACCCTCGATAAGAAAATTAAATGTTCATGGCGGACATGTCATAATAAAAATGGATCAAAAGTATTTATGATGGAGGATTTTGTTTCGGAGTGAAAGGAGAATTTTGAATTTTGTGCCCTAGCGGAAGGAATCTTGTGCTCTGATACCATCTTAGAAATTAATGGATATACATCTTAGAATTGATGGATATGCAGAGAAAATGAATGAAAGAGAATAACTATCATAAGATACAAACTGCACATATATATAACGTATTTATGGTGGATGTTATTCTATACAAATCTAAGATAAAAATAAAAAATAGTTACGAAATAATAAGATTAAAACTAAACATTAGTTATATTTCTAACTATTAGAGACTAGAGTTTGAAATTTTATTCTTTCATTTCAAGGAACTGAACTACAAAACTGTTACAAGCTCTCATATATACAAGCACAGAGCCAATAAACTTAAGCTACGTGTACTAATTTTAATCTAGCCGCCTAACTAACATCCTCAACTTAGCGGCAAATCTAAGTTAAACTAGCTGGCGGAAGGTTCTGGAAAATTACAAAGACCTGCCTTCAAGTTTCGCAAATATTACAAAATCCTAGCATATTAGAGACTAGAGTTTGAAATTCTCTTCTCTCATTTCAAGGAACTGAAGTACAAAACTGTTACAAGCTCTCATATATACAAGCACAGAACCAATAAACTTAAGCCACGTGTACTAATTTGAATCTAGGCGCCTAACTAACATCCTCAACTTAGCTGCAAATCTAAGCTAAACTAGCTGGCGAAAGGTTGTGGAATATTACAAAGACCTCCCTTTACGTTTCGCAAATATTACAAAACTAACAAATAATTATCTTCTTCTATAATATTTAAAATCAGGGAGCCCTCATGCTCTCTATTTTTACCCAGAATCTTCTATATTATATATGTTCTTCGTAAAAGCAGACTTTCATGAACTTGCGAAGGGAACTTCAATTAGACAAAATGAATTTTCATGAATCATGCAATTATACTCTGAAAGCAACTTGGGGAACCAAAATAGTCATATTTCTTTTTTAAAAAATCAACAAAATAATCACTCTTTAATGTGTTAATTAACTGAAATTTACTGCATTTTCATAAAGAAATTGTTTGTTAATTATACTTCCTTTGATTTGGACAACTATAGAATCATATCCATCTTTGGACACTCCTTTTGTACCGATGCCCGGTCCAGGGACGGAGCCAGGATTCAGTGTCGCATGGGGCGAAAATTCAAAGTATAAAAAATAAAGTGGCAAAATATTTAGTGGGGTGAAAGTTAAAATATCAAAAAATTAATGGATAAAAATATAAATATATTTAAATATAGGAAATATTATATTTTTAGTCATCCAACTATACGACTTATTTGTTTTTCGTCCCCCACTTTTAATTTTAACAAGAATGGTCACTAAACTACCATATTTTTTTCAGAATCGGTCTTTCCGTTAAATTGAGCGTTAAAACAAACGGAATCCTAATTCCAGTTGTATTTTGGCTCCGTTTTTTCCCTTTTCAACCATTTTACTTCTTGTTCCTGAGTAAGGGTTAAGACTCTCCATGTCTAGTTTGTTCCACCTTTTTTGGAGTTCACATAGGCCCTTTAATTGCACTGGAGTTGTCTTTGAAGCAATGACTGAATTGTTTGGATTTGCTTGCAAAGTGCTTTTGACAATTTGCATGAAAATCCTGTTCACGGGCTGCCCATCTACGAAATTATTTTCAGTAAAAAGCTGATGCCTGCCATGTCCAAGTGTTTGTTGTTGGACTGAGCAATATCAAACAATTCAACATATGTGAGGTTTCTTCTGATGTTTTCCATGAAAAGCTTGGTGTAATACTGCAAATCTTGTTCGTCAAAGGCTAAGCTAATTTTCTCATTTATTTCCTCCAACGCCTCATTTATTTCGCCTTTCCTCATGTATGTTGGGATGGGTGGGCCCGAACATAACTTCATCACATAGTTCAATTGGAAAATTTAGCCTATGTAAACTCCAAGAAAAAGTGGAACCACTTGATATGGAGAGTCTCAACTCTTACACAACCAAAACAATAAGTAAAAATGGTTGAAGAGGGAAAAAAACAAAACCAAAATACAACTGGAATTAGGGTTCTGTTTGTTTTAACGCTCAAATTGACGGAAAACCAATTCTGAAAAAAAATATGGTAGTTTAGTGACCATTCTTGTTAAAATTGAAAGTGGGGGACGAAAAACGAATAAGTCATATAGTTGGATGACTAAAAATGTATTATTCCCTTAAATATACATATAAAAATTAAAAAATTTCAAAATTTAGGGGGGCGGCCGCACCCCCATGCCCCCCACCTGGCTCCGTCATTGGCCGGTCCATTGATTAAAGAGCAATTTAAAATGTATTGGTTCAATTAATTAGATGTAATTTAAAATGTCACTACAAGAAAATTGTCAATTTCCGATGGAATTCCGACAGATGTTTGTTGTCGCATAAGTAGTCGTCGAAAAAATTTACCGACGGCTTTCCGACGGAAATCTTAGTGAAATGTAAAAAATAATAAACGACTTTCCGGCGGAAAATTCATCGGAAATCCCTCGGAAAATATATTTTCCGACAGACATGATGGGGTCAAAATACGATCGTCCCACGTTAGGACACGTGGCACCACCGAGATGATGACATCTGTCTCCCCAAGGTTGCACCCATCAGTGCACGAGCGCTAAGCCCAACGAGCGCAATCCTTCTTCAGGAGTTAAGCCCAACGAGCGCTGTCACTCTCACGAGCGCCATTCATACTGTATGATTGGCACGTCCACGTGCCAAGGGAGCCCTCTTCGAGCGTCACACTCCCTCAGAGTGGCCTTCCCTTCTGGCTCATTACTTGAACTGGAGCCTTCATCCCCCCCAACGGATATCTTGGCCTCCGATACTCTGGGTTGTCACGAGCGTGCTCTTAAGCCCTCGTTACCAACCACCCAAACGGCTCTCTGACACATCGTACATGCCCGCGCACCTGCCACTGTTGCCAGCACCAACTTTTAGCCACTTTTGCAGAAGATTCCTCCTAGGTTTCTCTCTCATGGCGCCACGTGTTAGGGAAACATTTGGCCAGGACCACATGGGGTAAATGACCAAAGGGTCCCTGACCCTCACCTATAAATAGATAAAGTCATCTTCTACATGGTAAGCAATCTTCATCTCTGGAACTATTACTGAACCAACGTTTCCTCCTTCATACCTTGAACTGACTTGAGCGTCGGAGAGCCAAACTGGGTATCACCCTCGGTTTCCCCAGCTTGGCCTTCTGACTTTTATTGTGCTTGTCCCAACAGGTAGAACCCCCTTTATCTTCTCCGGCGAGTCTCCGGTGGTTTCCCCCACAAAAACAAATAGTAAAGTGATTGGATTCGGATCCTCCTATTCGGAACCCATCATTTTTGGCGCCGTCTGTGGGAAACCGGTCCTCCACCCCTTTCTTTCTTTTTGTTGGTAGAAGAGCAAGCACACTCTTACCCTTTCCAGTGATGGTCGCTACAAGGTCTGGAGCCGTAGGAGGGGGAGACAACACTTCCCACGAGGCCAATGTCGTTATTCCCCCGGTCCCTGCGGGCGGAGGCCCACCGCTCACCGCCGTGGGTGGAGAGGCGCTCCCCGCCACAGGAGTAACACCACAAGCAGAAGCTTCGGGTCCTCCGCCGACGCTGCCAGTTTCCGCCGCCGCCGGAGAAATCTCTGTCTCGGCCCCTCCCCATCTGCTACAGAACCCATGGGTCCATCCCCAGGTGAATCCCGGAGTGCAGGGTTACATGATGCCCCCACCCGGATATACCCTCACCCCGGCTGTTATGATGCCGCCGGTCCAGCCGTATCATGCTGGTCAGATCCAGCTCCCGGTGGTGATCCCCAGGGAGATTGAAGGAGTGGAGTTACCTCCACTAACCACCCAGCAGTTGAGGGCTCTCTATACCCAGTGTGAGGTTCAGGCGGCCCAGGGAGCATGGGAAAGGTTCCATTCCATGTACTTTCCCTCTGGGCAGGCCACTCAAGCTGCTGCCCCTTTGGGCGGACAACAAAATTTTCCCCTCAGAGAAGCCCAGGCTGTCCTGAGGGCACAACCGCCACCACCACCAGCCAGAGAAGCGCCCCAGCAGGAGGGCAATGAGCATCCCTCCATGCGCAGGAATAAGGAGCCCACAGAACGAGTTAACGAGAACGAAGGGGACTCTCATGTCTCCAGAAGGGGCTCTCGAGCCCCCAGGCACGGGGACAGACAAGGGGACGTGAATCCTGACATCCTCGCGGCTGTGCAAGACCAGCTGCAGGGTTTAAAGGATATTGTGGGACAGCTCTCACGAGGGCGATCAACTCAGATCTCCCCTAGTCGGGATGAACGGGTTGACGCCAGAAGCGCCCGTACCAAGGACCACCCACCAAAGGTCCCCTACTGCAAGGAGCCGGAGGAAAACTTCGGACGTATGAGTACCACCCGTTGGCGAGGGGCTCGCCCCTCGTGGAGGAAGTTTTGATGGCCCAAGCAGGCATAGCCAAAATCCCCACTTCCATCAACCGATACGACGGGACGACTGATCCAGCTGAACACTTGGATCATTTTTTGCATCTCATGCACCTCTACGAGCATTCCAGCAACTATTGGGCGAACTTCTTTGTCACTTCCTTGGTAGGAATGGCTCAGGAGTGGTACAAACGACTGCCGCCGCGCTCGATTCACTCATATGAAGAGCTGGCTCATGCTTTCCTCAACCACTTTAATTCTTTGAAAGCGCCAGTCACCGCACCTACTGCCCTTTACAACGTGGTGCAAGGCAAGAGCGAGTCTCTGCGCTCGTTCTTCGCCCGCTTCAACAAGGAGATCCTGAAGGTGGAGAGGCCTTCTATGGATTTCTTGATCCCGGTGCTCTTCCAGGCTGTGGATCACAAGCAGTATGTGAGCAAGAAGTTTGCCGATGCCATTGTGGAAAGAAGGCCAGGGACCCTCATGGCCTTAAGAGAGGTAGCCGAGCCGTTCTTCGCGCTCGAGGACATGTATGGTACGAACGGTCCCCGGCATCACAGCCCAGCAAGGAACGAGCGACCCCATCACGAGCGAGGACGGGAGGTGGTAGTCAAGAAGGAGCGCCCTCAAGAGCGCAGAAGGTCGCCACCACCCCCCCTTCGATTCGAGCGAGTCCCGCTCACCAGGCCGAATTCAGAAGTTTACAACCTCTCCGATAAAAAGCTCTTTAAGAGACCCATCAGGATGAGGGAGACGGACTCGCTCAGACGCTCGAGCAAATACTGAGCATTCCATAAGCAGAGGGGGCACGACACGGATGAGTGCAGCCAATTGGAATCTGAGATTCAGAGGCTCGTTGCAGGGGGCCACTTGAAGGAATTTGTCCGGGTGCTCGAGCGTTATGATGAACACTGCAACGAGCGCGCTGGAGGAAGAAGGAGGAGTCCGTCCCGATCGAAGAGCCCAAGGGGGAGGGGACCCCCTGAAAGCAGCGGTCGTCGGGGCAGTAAAGGAAAAGCCCCTGAGCAAGAAAACGAACCTTTCGCAGTCATAAATATGATTGCAGGAGGCTCATCAGGAGGGGATTCCAATGCCTCCCGGCGGAGGTATGTCCGGAGCTACCACCAACGCCCAGCAGTGCCTAAACCCGTCTATGCCATCCAGAGTTCAAGCGCTCAACGGTCGAGAGAGAATGATGTAATAGGCTTCGATGATAGGGATTTAGGGCATATTGTAACACCTCATGGGGAGGGTGTAACCTCCGATTGCCCCATGGTGGTTAGTGTAGATGTTCACAATCACGTTGTAAAAAGGGTGTTGGTGGATAGTGGAAGCTCTGTTAATGTTTTGCCTTATTCTACATTTTTAAAGATGAAAGCTGACCTCCCGCTCGAGCCTCTCAAAACAGCCCTCATTGGCTTTGGAGGCTCGGAAGTTGTCCCACGAGGGCAAATTCGCTTAGCTACTTCATTCGGCCGAGCCCCCCAGCGCAAGACACTCTTGGTAACATACGCGGTGGTGGAGATTGACATTCCTTATAACATCATAATTGGGCGCCCTGCCCTCGTTAATTTCAAAGCCATCATCTCCACCTACCATCAGAAGATTAAATTCCCCACCTCCGAGGGCATGGGAGAAGTACTGTGTAATGTACGAGAGGCTTGGGAATGCTACATGTTGTCCCTCAAGAAGCCTAGAGCGGAGAAAACTTTCCAAGTTGGGTCCACAAAGAAATCTGTGGATTTTCCCAATCTGGATGAGGACAGCCCAGCACGGAAAAGGGCGAAATTAAACAAGAAGAAGAACAAAAAGAAGAAGGGAGACAACGTGGAGAATCCCCTCGAGAGTGCTCCACCAGGGACCGTTGGTGGATCGTCCTCGGAAGGAGACGAGCCAATAGAGGGTGGACCCGCACTCGGTGATCACTTGACGGGAAAGAAAAGGGCGCTCGAACTTCCTCGCCCTGAGATAAGGATCGAACCCTCGGAGAAGTTCCTTACCATTGAGCTGGAACCCGAAAACAAGGATAAGACTACTCAGATAGGATCTAACCTCTCGGGGCCTTCTCAGATTATGATGATTGACTTCCTCAGGGAAAACAGTGATATATTCGCGTGGAAAGCCTCCGACCTCACAGGGATTGACCCAAGCGTCATTGTCCATAGGCTTAATGTGGATCCCTCTTTCAAACCCGTCAAGCAGAAAAAGCGGGATGTACATGGCTTTCGAAAGAAGGTCATTGAAGAGGAAGTTAATAAACTCCTAGAGGCTCAGTATATCGAGCCCATCTTGTATCCGGAGTGGTTGTGTAACGTCGTCTTGGTGCCCAAGAGCGCGAATAAATGGAGCATGTGCAACGATTTCACTGATCTCAACAAGGCTTGCCCTAAAGATCCTTACCCGCTGCCTCGGATAGACCAATTGGTGGATTCGACCGCTGGCTGCGAGCTCATGAGCATGATGGACGCTTTCCAGGGATACTATCAGATCTTTATGGCTCCAGAAGACCGCCCCAAAACCTCGTTTGTTGTCCATCTGTGGGTATACTGTTTTTTAGTCATGCCTTTCGGACTCAAGAACGCTGGAGCTACGTACCAGCGGCTCGTCAACGGAATGTTTGAAAAAGAGATTGGTAGGTCCATGGAAGTTTACGTGGATGATATGATTGTCAAAAGCGAGCGTCAGGGTTCACATTTGGAAGACCTCAAGCGCGCTTTTTCAGTCTTGCGCCGGTATGGAATGAAGTTGAACCCTTCAAAGTGCACCTTTGGGGTACAGGGGGGAAAGTTCTTGGGGTACATGGTCAGTCAGAGGGGAATTGAGGCCAATCCGGAGAAGATCAAGGCCATATTGGAAATCCCCTCCCCTCGAAATTTGCGGGAAGTGCAAGTCCTAGTAGGAAAAATCATCTCGTTGAACAGGTTTATTTCGCGCTCGGCGGACAGGAACCCTCCCTTCTTCAAAATTTTGAGGAACGCACGTAATTTTGCTTGGACAGACGAATGCGAAAAGGCGCTGCAAGACATGAAAACTTACTTGTCGAGCGCACCGCTGCTAACCAAACCCGTCGTAGGAGAGAGACTATTTATGTATCTTTCTGTTTCTTCCGAGGCCACGAGAGCGGTTCTGATCGTTGTGAGGGAGCGGAAACACCTACCTGTCTATTATCTGAGCAAAACATTGCAAGGAGCCGAGAAGAAGTATCTGGAGATTGAGAAATTCGTGTTAGCACTCATCAACGCCTCGAGAAGGCTGAGGCCTTACTTTCAAGCGCACTCTATAATGGTCCTCACCGACCAACCCTTGAAGCAGGTGTTGTCTAAGCCAGACGTGTCTGGAAGATTAATCAAATGGGCCATCGAATTGAGCCAGTTTGACATATGCTTCGAGCCCAGGACCGCGATACAGGCTCAGGTTGTAGCGGATTTGTTGGTTGAACGCTTTGGTTTAGAACCTGCCGTTGAGGGGAGTGAGGGGTTATGGGTCCTGCACACAGATGGTTCCTCAACCTCTCAAGGGGGAGGAGTAGGAGTGGCCCTTAGAAACCCCGATGGGATTGAGCTGGACTTTGCAATCAAGCTGGATTTCCAAGTCACTAATAACGAAGCAGAATATGAAGCCCTCGTGCAAGGATTGAATATTGCTTTTCAGAATGGAGCCTCCAGAATCACCGCTTATGTGGATTCACAGTTAATTGCGAGCCAGATTGAAGGAACTTATGAGGCTCGAGAAACCACCATGGTGCAGTACCTGAGTAAAGCCAGAGAAATCATCGGGAAGTTCAAGGAATTTCATCTACTTCAAGTACCACGGGAGGAGAACGAGCGTGCGGACGCTCTGTCAAAGTTTGCGTCAGCTTTGGAAGGTACTTCTGAGCGTTCTGTTACGTTCCTTAAGACTGAGGAACCTTTGATCAGGGAAAGGGTCACCATTGGAATAATCGCTATGATTGATCCAAACGAGCCCTGTTGGCTTGACGACATCGTCATTTTCCTTAGGGATGGAATTCCCCCTACTGGCAAGGTGGAAGCTAGGAAAGTCCGAAGTAAGGCCCCTCGTTTCGCTTTGGATCACGAGGGGAGGTTATTCAAGAAATCATTCCAAGGACCCCCAATGAGATGCCTGAGCCCCTCACAGGCGAAGGAGACGCTTGAACTCATCCACAATGGAAGCTGTGGGAATCATTCCGGAGGGCGTATCCTGGCAAAGAAGGTTCTGAGAAGTGGGTTTTATTGGCCTACAGTTCTCCAAGATGCCATTGAATTTTCGAGGAAGTGCCCTAAGTGCCAATTTCATTCAAATCTCCCTCAATTGCCAGCCACACAGATGATCCCAATAGACGTCTCTTGGCCTTTTGACCAGTGGGGAATAGACATCGTGGGCCCCTTGCCCATGGCTGCGGGACAAAAGAAGTTTGTCATTGTAGCCGTCGACTACTTCACCAAGTGGGCTGAGGCCGAAGCCGTTTCAAAAATCACTTTCAGGGTTATGAGGGACTTCATTTGGAAAAACATCATTTGCAGGTACGGCATCCCGAGGGTGCTTATCTCTGACAACGGATCCCAGTTCATAGCAGCCGACACACGAGAATGGTGTTCTGAGTTGGGGATCGAGCAGCGATTTACCTCTGTAGGACACCCTCAAGCCAATGGGCAAGCAGAAGTCACCAATAGGATCATCTTGCAACATCTGAAAACCATGCTTGAGAGCAAGAAAAGTGAATGGGCTGAAGAGCTGCAAGGAGCGCTTTGGGCTTATCGCACTACCCCACGAGCGGCCACTGGAGAAACACCTTACGTGCTCGTTTATGGATCAGAAGCGATGATACCAGCGGAGATAGTAAATGAATCCGCTCGTGTCGGCTATTTCGAGCCTCAGCTCAACGATGGCAACAGGAGCTTGGAGTTGGACTTGCTGGATGAAAGGAGAGACAAAGCCTGCGCTAAGATCCACCATTATAAAGCCTCTGTGGCCCAACAGTACAACAAGCGTTTGAGGGAAAGAACTTTCCAGTGGGGAGACTTGGTTTTGAAGAAAGTGGAAGTGTCCAGGCACGTGGGGAAATTGGACCCCAATTGGGAAGGCCCATTCAAGGTCGTACAACTCAGAGCTAACAACACTTACACCCTGGAGACACTTCAAGGTGAGCGCTTGCCTCGCCCTTGGAACGCATGTAACCTCCGGCGGTTTTATGTTTAAAAGCTCTTTGCGGAACATGATGTAACAGCCCTCTTTGTTGGGTTCCTCTGTACTTCCAATTGTAAGTAAGTTCCAGTATAGCTTTTTCTTAATTGTTCTAACATTATGTTTCTTTGATCGCTTGAATGGATGAGACCCATGTCCCTCGTTTTCACGGGCGTGGTTGGCAATCCCTTCCTATATGTATGCTGATATTTTGCACGGGTTACGCTGGCCAGCACTCTACTCCGCTTGGGGGGACGCCCTCATAAGGATAGACTGGTTACGCTCATAACCAATTAAACGAGATGGGGAAAATCCTAGTAGGCCTTGGCCGTTTCTTACAATGCCTTGCGCTCGAAAGTGGGATCCCTTGCAGACGGAACTTCACAAGTCTTGAACGAGGGCAACCTCTAAGTAAGACCCTCGTAAATACTCAAGACTTAGCATAATTTCCGAGAATAAGAAGAAAGTCCCCAAGTCTTGAAAGGGGGGGGGGGGGGAGGGCAATCTCACAATAAGACCCTCACGACCGCTCAAGACTTAGACAAATTTTCAAGTCTTATAACAGAAGCAAAAGTTTATGCAAGTCTTGAAAGGGAGGAGGGGGCAGTCTCACAATAAGACCCTCACGATCGCTCAGGACTTAGGCAAATTTCCAAGATTTACAGGAGATTAACAGAATTTCTCAAAAGTTCTAAAGGCTTATCAGAGAAATAAAACATCCAGAGTATGCTACACACAGTCTTATTATTATGAGATTTGTCCCAGCAAGCTCTAAGTATGAATTCTGATTCATAAATAAGCAAAAGAACAAAGTTATGAAAAATGGAATGTATATTCATTGCTAGAACATTACAAAACAAGGGCTCAAAGGCCTCTGAGCATTGTATCAAAAGAAAGGAAGAAAGCATTAAAGCAGAAAAGTACATTGAAAATCCAAGAAAAGAAGGCTTCAAGCGGCTGGAGCCACATCCTCGTCAACAATCACCAGTATGTTCTGGGCCACTGGACCATAAACTGGGCCTTCTGGCTCTTGAGGCTGGACAACGGGTGGCTCGGGCACTTGTGGATCGTTGGGCTCATTAGCATTGGCATCCTCCCCGACAGGCCCTTGAGGCTCATCTTCAGGCGGGTCATTTTGTGCGGATTGAGGAGCATTTTCTATAGGATGGGCATCCATGTATTCATCCTGGAGGAGTTTGACCAGGAACTCATACTCGGGCTCAGAAATTGAGTCTGAAGGATCATTCGTGTCATCGCCATCCTCCTCGCACTGCTCATTGAACATGAGCCCCATCCCTTCCGCCTCTCGAATGGTTGGGTCTGTCAGCCCTTTGTGGATTCCCTGATCAATGGCCAAGTTGAAGGCCTTTTGAGCCTCATCCAGGCAGCGCAGAAAGGCTGTGAAGTTGAAGGCCTTAGAGTGACAAAACTTAATGAGGGCCTCCTTGTTTGCTCGCGCAAGGCTCCGGGGCCATTCGTTCACAGTGTCATTAAGCTTCCTTTCAGCCTCCAAAGCTCTCGTTCTCCAGCTGTCGCGCTCAGCTTCTGCCTTCTTAAAGCCCTCACCCACGCGGGCCAACTCTCCGCTCAAGCCATTTCGAGCGCTCTCCACCGCCACAAAATCCTCTTTCAACTTCTTCAGCTCCCCCTCCGTCTTCTTGTATAAGCCTTTGAGAGACTCATACTTGGCAATTGCAGTGTCCAGCTCCGCTTGAATTTGAGCCGGATCGTTAGAGCGTGCCATCTTCTTGTATTTCGCTTTGCGATCGGCATAGACGGAGGCCCGCTTTTGAATGTTCTTGAGCCGAGGAAGTACTTGCTGTATGAATTCAAGAGGAAGGAAAAGGTTTTTTTTCAGCAAAAAAAAGTATTGGAGAAACGCGATACGGCAAAAGTATAGAGATTTAAGGAGATCAGGGCGTGCGCTGCATCCAAGGCTACCATCTCCACAGGCTCGTTGTACAAGTGTTTGTGATCCGCCGAGAATTGGGCCCTGCCATAGAGGTCCTCGCTGACGGATTGGGCTAGCGTACCGGGCCGTAACAGAACTGGCCCGCCATCGGAGGCACCGGAGAAATTCCTATCCCCTCGCCGGTTGAACGCCCATAAGTGTTCCTCTTCTGAGGAGGTGGTCTCTCCATCACCCTTAGGGCCTTCAACCACTTGTTTGCCCTTGCCCTTGATTGCTACAGTGTCGGGCATCCTCTTCCTCTTACGAGAGGGTATACTGGCGCTTGGTTGTGCCTCGCTTATGGCCAAAGGAGGCATGGTTTGGTCAACAGCGGGAAGCTCAGACACCCTTGAATCTGCCGGAGGGGGAGGTGGTCGAACCATTATTCCGCCAGCAGAGTTGGCCGCGCGGTTTTCCTCCCTACCACGAGGGGGTTGTACATTCGAAGAGGAGCTTGCGCCCCGTGCGTCCCTCCTGCTACCCCTGTTTCGGGGGCGTTGTTGCTCCCCTTGTGGGGCCTGGTTCCTGTTGGCATGAGCAAAACGAGCGGCATTTCTAATTCCTCCTGCCATCTCTAAGATATATGCTCCTACAAGAAAAGCAAGCACCAGAATCAAAACTCCCTGAAATAAATTAACATTTATGCAAAATTGAGGAAAGATAAAGGCAGTTAGTGTCCCTATCTAAAGGTTAGTGCCCTAGGAATCTAACCATTTCTCTCTATATCACGAGCCGGAGGGTTGTCAAGGAAATAGGGATCGTTAGAAAGGCCACACAGGAACATGAGCTCCTCATCATCTATCCAATCTTTTGCCTGGATGAGGTGGCCCTCGTCCCTCAAGGCTGCCGCCAGATTCTTGGCCCAATCTTTGGGAAGTGCAGGTTGCAAGCGGCTCTTTGCAAATGAGCCCCAGTTTGAAGACACCCCAAAGCCTTCTTCTGTTGGGGCCTTGACGAAAATGAATCTCCTTCCAGTTGGGGCCATACGTGCTCGAAGGCGAGTTGATTAACTTCATATGGGCCTTCGCCTGGACATAGTAAAAACCCGCCTCAGGAGAGGAACGGGATGAGCTGACCACTTGAAAGAGGGAATTGAAGTTCCGCACGAAGGGCTCGTAACCCATGCTCCTCATCAGGATTACGAAGCAAGTCAGGAGGGCCAGGCCTTTGGGCACGATTTGCGACGGACAAAGGCCTAGATCATTCAGCAAGTGGGCCATCGGGATCGAAACAGGGAACCTCAAGCCTCCTGAGCTCACTGTGGCCACGTAGACCGCCATTTCGCCTGGAGGCGGATTGTTGGCACGCTCATGGCTTTCAGGAATTCTCCATGCGTAGCGCTCGTCCCAGTAGATAAGTGCCAACATCGTTCTCACTTCTCCCAGAGTAACTGTGCTAGGAGTCTCCTCAGGAGTGCGCTCGGTGGCCTGGTAGCCTGATCCCTCACCCTCGTGGGGCCCTTTGAATTTCTTGAATTTCTTGATCTTTCCTTTATTACGGGCTCTTTCTGAAGGCCCTGTTATGACTTCGGCCATCGGTAGCGGGGTCGCGACGGCCACCGTCACAGTATGGCGGTGGGGGTGAGTGGCACTCTGAGTTATGGGGAGAGTAACTCCTTGCCTTTCTGCCTCCATTACTAAATTCATCTCTTCAAAGAGAGGTTCCACTCCACCTGGATTCCTATCCTCCATGGCCATCACTGCCGCCCCCAACTCCTCGTCTCTGGGGGAATCAGGGGAAGAGGAACTCTCAATGGCCATTTCATGGATTTCACGAGCGAATTCCTCAACGTGTTGGTCAGCCATGGCAGAAGCTGAGATTTGGGAGAGATTTAGTCTGGGTTAGAGAATGGGAGTTTTCTGGAAGAAATTTGGGTTTCCTAAGGGAGTAAAACCTAAGGGATTACAAAGTCCTAAAGTCTGAATCTAAAGTTAGCAAAGTTAGAAAATTTAGCTGGAAGTTTACTTTGAAGATTTCTGAGAAAACCTGAAGATGAGGTTGAAGATGCTCTAAGAACTGGTGTGCAAGAGAGTTCTTTTTGCAAGGGATGCTTGGAAGATAAGAATGCGTAAAGAGTGGAAAGATCCCAGAATCCCTTACTTATAGGGATGGGAGTTGGTACCTTTTCGGCAAGAAATTCAAAATGGTAATCATTTCCCGCCTAGGAAACCGTCCACTCTATGGAACCGTCACACGCTTCCCAATACTCAGGCGCCCCATGCGCACCTGCATTTAATGCTCTGACGTTTCGAATGCTCAAGAACAGTACAACATTTAATGCGGAAGCGTTACGAGCGGTCAGTTGAAAAGACCGCATTAATGGCACAATCAGAGGAAAAATTGCTCAACACGCTAAGTCTTATACGAGCATTACGTGCAAGAGATAGAAAGTGTCAAAATTCTACAGCCCTTATCACTAAGGACTACAGAATTGGGGGGCAAAAATGATGGGGTCAAAATACGATCGTCCCACGTTAGGACACGTGGCACCACCGAGATGATGACATCTGTCTCCCCAAGGTTGCACCCATCAGTGCACGAGCGCTAAGCCCAACGAGCACAATCCTTCTTCAGGAGTTAAGCCCAACGAGCGTTGTCACTCTCACGAGCGCCATTCATACTGTATGATTGGCACGTCCACGTGCCAAGGGAGCCCTCTTCGAGCGTCACACTCCCTCAGAGTGGCCTTCCCTTCTGGCTCATTACTTGAACTGGAGCCTTCATCCCCCCCAGCGGATATCTTGGCCTCCGATACTCTGGATTGTCACGAGCGTGCTCTTAAGCCCTTGTTACCAACCACCCAAACGGCTCTCTGACACATCGTACATGCCCGCGCACCTGCCACTGTTGCCAGCACCAACTTTTAGCCACTTTTGCAGAAGATTCCTCCTAGGTTTCTCTCTCATGGCGCCACGTGTTAGGGCAACATTTGGCCAGGACCACATGGGGTAAATGACCAAAGGGTCCCTGACCCTCACCTATAAATAGATAAAGTCATCTTCTACATGGTAAGCAATCTTCATCTCTGGAACTATTACTGAACCAACGTTTCCTCCTTCTTACCTTGAACTGACTTGAGCGTCGGAGAGCCAAACTGGGTATCACCCCCGGTTTCCCCAGCTTGGCCTTCTGACTTTTATTGTGCTTGTCCCAAGAGGTAGAACCCCCTTTATCTTCTCCGGCGAGTCTCCGGTGGTTTCCCCGACAAAAACAAATCGTAAAGTGATTGGATTCGGATCCTCCTATTCGGAACCCATCAAGACAGTCCGTCGGAAAATATAAATTTAAAAAATTATTTCCGACGGAATTTTCCTTCGGTATTCCATCGGAAATAGAATTAAAATAAATAAACTAAAAAAAAAAATCATTTGTAAGACTCAAACCACCCCAGAAACGAGCTACACCAACACCTCAGACGAGCCACGAGACGAGCTTAAAGCTTGGCGAGCCAACCAATGCGAGAATTAATTCCAGCGATTATTGCGCCCGCAGGGATTCGAACTCGGGTCTCCAAGGAAGAATGGTGACTCCCTTACCAACTTGGATAACTTACCTCTTATTAATATTATGTCTTTAAATATATTTATGTACTTATTTCAAATAATTATTTAAATACTTTTTGTTATTAATTTAAAATATAAAATTTTAAATATATGATTATATGAATTAAATATAATCATATTTATTGGAATTTTTTAAAAATACTTATTCGAATGAAATAAAACTCATTAGAATTAAGAGTTCTCCGATCTATTAAAAATATATAGAGTATGATAATAAGAATTCTTTTTAAAATTAATATATTAATTATAAGTTACATTATAAGATATTTGTACATTTAAAAATAAAATTAGTAATTAGCAAAAATTTTATTTATTTAAATTTAATAGTTTCCGATGGAATTACCGAAGGAATATTTCGTCGGAAGCTTTCTTGAATTTTATTTTTGCATTTCCGACGGATTACCGATGGAAATTCCGTCGGAAAATTTTATTTTTATTTTAATATGTTTTTAGCAATTCCCGTCGGAAAACCGTCGGTTTTCCGTCGGAAACTTTATAATTTTCCGACGGCATTGATCCCATCGGAAATTTCCCTCGGTAAAATTTTAAAATATAGAAATAATTATAAAATTTAATAGTTTCCAACGGAATTTTCCGTCGGAAATGTTAGTCCGTCGGTAAATTTTTATTTTTATTTTTATATTTTTTCAGCAAATTCCGTCGGAAAACCGTCGGTTTTCCGTTAGAAAATAATAATTTTCTGAATGGACTTGATTCCGTCGGAAATTGACAATTTTCTTGTAGTGTGTAAATTTAGGTAGCATGTATTTCACACGTACTTATAAGATGAGGGTTGTCCAAATATTTTTAAATAAGAATTAATTTATTTTAGATAAGGGTTAACAAAATCCTTTTGCTTCCACTAATGTCAATAATAATTGATCCAAGTGGTTAAGTGTTCTTTCCCCAGAGTAATGATTTTGGATTCGAATCTCTCTCACCATTTTGAAGGTGTGTGTTAAAAAAAAAAAAAAGAAGTTTCTTCCACTAACTTGCTTGCGTCTCATTAACCAATTAATTATATTATTATTTTTTTATGTCTTTATTTTATGTTGATATAAAAATGAAATTATTTTTTTCTTTTTTCTTTTTGAAATTATAATTATGTGTTGCGGTGGTGCGATGGCTGTGATGGTGGGGAGGTTGTGCACGATGGTGGTGTGAGGACTGTGGTTGTGGCCATGGTTGTCTTATGGTGGTGGAGGAGCGACCGGTGGTGGTGCAAACACGATGGCAACAGTGGTGGTGAGATGGCGGCAATCTTGATGGTGGGAAGTGGAAAAGAGAAAGTAAACCAAAATTGTTATTAAGTACTAGTAAATACTGCACATTCATTGCGTGTGCAAATAATAATAATACTATTATTTAATTATATTAAAATTAATTTGTATATTGATATTTATTTTATAATTAATTTTAATATAATTATTAAATTATGATAAATATAAAATATAAGGAAAAAAAGATAAAAATTTTACATTAAAAAAATTAAAATAGGGTGAGAAAAAATAGATAAAATAAAGATGTTGTTGTGGTGATAAAAGAAATAAATAAATAATAAAGAAAAAAAAGAACAAAATGCAAGAGAACAAAATAGATTAAAAAAATTAAAAAATTAAAAAAGAAAAGAAAAGAGAAAAGAAATAGGCCAAACGGTTATAAAGGGAGTTACGTAAATAAAAACAGAAAAGAAAAAGTTAAAAAGTCAGGGGCAAAAAAGAAAAGAGTCCAAGACATCACATCTGCCCCTTACGCTTAATAATATAGTATAGATAAATAATTAGTCTTATTAGTTATTTTGTTACGTCATTATTTTAGTGGATTTATTTTTGTTTATCCTTATCCTTTATGGTTTCTAACCGGTAGGAACTTCTCCGTATAAATTTTCATTCAGCAAAAAAAGAAAAAGAGTAATATAAGTATCAGTATATATATACTTTAATTTTAAGGTACTAAAGAATATGATTAATTACATTTGAACCCCATGGGAATATGGTAAAGTACTACAACTTGTATCTTCTTTAGTTAAAAAATTACATTTATACCCACCCATGAATATATAAATTACATAAAACACCCAACGGAATAGGTTTCCGCCAAATATTTAACGAAATATACTAAAATCATGTGAATTGTCCGTTTTACCCTTGATAATAATTAATTAGAATAAGTATCAATGGTAAAATAAGGGTAAAACCGTCACGGAGGGTAAAATGATCTTTTGACAAAATGAATAATAATAATAATACTTATTTTATTTAATTATTATCAAGGGTAAAACAGACAATTCACATAATTTCAGTATATTCTGTTCAATATTCGATGGAAACCTATTCCATTGGGTGTTTTATGTAATTTATATATTCATGCATGGGTGGGTGTAAGTGTAAATTTTTTACTAAAAGGGATACAAGTTGTAGTTTACTATATTCTCATGGTGTCCAAATATAATTAATCATATATATATATATATATATATATATATATATATATATTGTAAGATATTTTCGCCAAGATCAACATCATGAATTTACACGAATATAATCGAGAGTATAGATATACCTGATTTTCGCCTATTGAATTGAACTTGATATTTACAGATCTTGTTCAGTAATTTCACGTGGTATGCTCGACTTCTCTGGCTAGATCTTCCTCTCCTTCTCTCACCGACAGTTGACAGCTTAATGGGAAAGCAAATATCAATAACATGGAGTGGAGAGGGGACCTAGCCGCGATATATAAAACCCTAGGAGCCCTCCCATCATGGGCTTTCTAGAGTGGGTCTACACCAGCTATCAGACCACATCTACTAAAATCAAGCCTTTAAAGATAGTGGGTCAAATAAATAGGCCTGCTAAATCTTGTCTCATTAACCGTATTAATTTAGCCCGTTTTATTTTAATACAACCATCAATTAATAGAAGTCCAATAAGAAATATTCTTACAGTCTCCCACTGGACAATATTAATTGAAGTTTTGACTCCAAAAACAAAAAAGAAAAATGACACACATATTTAATCAAAATGACTCTGGGCTAAATTACACATAAAAACTTTGACTGTGGCCACAGATTTTGAAAAACAATACGGCAATAGACAAGACTTTAAACAATCCGGTCCGGCCAAAGCCACTAAATATCGGATCATGACGGTGATCGCATCCTTTGTTGATACAAGCCCTTCCATTGTCACAAATACCAGCAACTTCCACTGACATGGATTCAGACGTGGTGGTGTAGCAAGAAGCAGCATCCAAAATATGACCCAAATGTGCTATTTTATTGTAAGTCCTCCGATTTTCTTGTAAGATACGGATTTCTACGCAATATGAAATCCCAAGAAAATCTAATTTCCTTATCATATACGGGCCTCAGAAGCAATAGGAAACCCAAAGGAAATTATAGTTCTTTTGTAAGATATGGATTTCTAAAACAACATGAAATCCCAAGAAAACTCAACAACTTCTCAGGAAGTTATGTATGTCTCATTCAATGCTCAATATACAAAATGGTGTGTTTATGAGACATACCCAACATTTCTTAAGAACAACACCCAATCTTAAGATAAATAGACATGCGAGACACACAACTCAATCATGTGCAAATAAAAGAATAATTAATGAGTCAAAATTAGTCTCGCATTGAGTGCATGTAAGATATTCAAAATGCATATTTTATTTGCATTATGAATGTAAACAAATCACATCGACCAATATGCACATTGTAAAACTAAGCTGCACTCACGTGTTCTCTTGTCAAGATATCAAGAGATTTACATACTGGCGTAAGTAATGTGATATGTCAAAATAACACCACATGAGTTTAATGGAGTAACATTATCACTACTAACAAGTAGTATATCATCATCACAAAGCATAAGACATAAATGTACTCCCTCTAATTCAATAATCATCACATATCTACGTGAAAATTATGAATACCCATCAACAATTAGCAAATAGAGCCAAAATACAATATGATCCTCAATAGAACAAAAAAATTGTCCTCATCAATTTTCTCTATAAGAAACCACTTATCTAGACAAAATCATATCAATACGGAAACTAGGAGAGTTAATCACCAAACACAAGTCTCCTATTTTGTGACGTATGTTTTTCTACTCAATAAAGCTTAGAAAAGTCTCAGTGAATTAATCAATGTTCTAAAATTCACTTTCAAAATGTTTCCTTTCTCTAACCTACTAACCAGTATGCACATGTAGGTTTATATTAAATACCGATCTATCTCAAATTTTAGTGAAATAATGGTAATAATAATGAAGTCTATTATCTTCAAGATATTTCACTAAATCAACAAGACATTCTAACAATCAATATATGAGTGTCTCAAATACTTGATCAGTTAGCTAATGGTCACCACCAATTGAGAAAAGATCGTGTTGAACAAAAGTTATGGGGTGTGTCATTTATTCCATAACAAGAAACTTCTATCTTTCACAATTTTCAAGAAATTATTAAAAAAATAATGTATCCACATTCACCCCCGTTTTTAAATAATTTCTTTGAAATCAAATTTTGACAGAAACAATTGTGAAAGAACTCCCACATACCTAGATAAATTAAAGACTAATATGAGTTCATGATGGTATGAACTCCCACATATCTAGATGAGTTAAAAATTGAACCAGGATCAATTTGATAACAAAATGAAAATCATTCCCTAATTTGCAATAAATGCAAGATATCTTTATCCAAACAAATTTTAAGATATCTACTAAGTAGGATCTCAAAGTGAAAGAACTCATTGTATAAATAATAAATTATCTTAAAAGAGTTTACGATCTCTTTCACACATTCCTATCACATATTGGGAATCAAGCTAGTAGTGGAGATCAAAATTTAAAATTGTCAGTCATACCTAAAACATTTTGTAATTTCAGATTTATACAGTAACAATATGTATATGACAAAACGGATATTTGGATCAAGCAATAGCTAAATAATGTGCAAGATCAAATAATTTCAAATATTGCATACTGACCCAAAACCAACAATTTTACAGATATTTGATAAAGATTTATGTTCAAGTTTGAATTCAAGAACTTCCTTTTGTTTCCAAATATAAGAGTTCACACATAATTTCTCAAAGTACTAAAAGCACATGTCGAAAGTAACTCGTGTCAACTCATTTGGAGTAAAAAAGACATATATAGTAACAGTTTAAGGTGAAACTCATAGTCAAAGTCTTACAACCAATGCGGAATTTTAGAATTTGACATTTTCTCCAATATTATTATAGCTTCCATACAATTATATCTAAAATAACTTACTCAACTATTTTGAAATCTCTTAGAGAAATAATTTTTTTTATATCTCAAGAAAAAATATATTGAAAACAAGACTAAAAAATTGAGTAAAGTCGCCATTAGAGTACAGAAAAATCTCTAATTGATAACGTAAAAAATATGACCAAATAATTTACACAAATAACACATAGTCAGAGTTCACGAATCTAAAAGTTTAAGTAATACTGCATACTTAAAGCGAACTCAAAGATTCTTGGTGATGTGACACATGCATTTTACTCAAGTAACTAAAATTTCACATAAGAAATAAAAATCCCACATAAATCATAAAAATATCAACTTTAGGGATTTTTCAAAAGCAACTTCATGCCTATAATTACCCCACAATTAACAATACATTGTGTCAAATTTTATATTTAGGCTTACAATTTTACTTGTTTCAAGTAAATTCTCATAGAGCCTAAAATCAATAGCCAATAGTATTGTTCCATATACCAAGGCAAGAAAACAAGCTCAACCAAAGAGTATTAGCCTATCATTTATGCTAATAAAAGTTTCTAACTACATGCACAATTTATATAAATGCAATGTAATTATGTAACAAGAACACTTACTAAATAAGCTGGAATCAATATAGCTTATTTATGAGAAAATTAACACTTGTCATGATGAACTCCCCTTTGGGCAGAGTTTATCACACAAAACATATTTTCTCCATGCAAGAGCGGTACAAGAATATCCTAATTTTCGAAAAGTTGACTCCTTTGGGAGAACGAACCCTCTAAATTAGTAAATTTCAGTCAATATGCTCTGCATCAATAGTTCAAAATATTTATTCATATAAACTCCATTTAAACAAATGAGGATATATTTTGTCATTTCTTAAGAATTCCTCAATATTCATGTGATATATCATGCACGTTTCAATATAGGACATTTAATCACATAAGATCATATAATATACACACGATGGAGTTCAACATATTATTTTGTATACTTGAAACTATGTATACAAAAAATTACTATTCAAACTCATAGTAACAATATGGAAAAACATGAATGCAACATATTATGATCATCAGGCAATCAACAAGAATAAGCTTAGAAAATATAGCTTTATTCTATAGAAAGTCCAGGGTGTCATGACAAACTCCCTTTGGGCAGAGTATGTCACACATAATAGGTCCCTCCGTGCAAAACGTTATAGAAATACCTAAATGTTCGAAAATTGCTTCTTTTGGGAAACTAAATTTTCTTAATTGATGTACCCTATCATTATGTCTTGCACAAATAAAATAAAATTATTATACATATCTCACCCCCTTTGGGCAGGTAAGAATGCATAATAATTCATTCACTCAAAATATGCATGTTCCGAATTTTACAAGTTTTCATAAATAGAACACTTTGTTGTAACTATCTACTTAAACTTAATAAATTAGGAACATAACCGAGTTTTAATAGATTGGCCAATTTGCACACGCACGATATGTATGCAAATACTCCCACAAAATAAAGTACGAAAACTATGTACTTTTGGAAGTTATCTATAATATAATATGTTGCATGCAAATTATTCTCAGGATCTAATTTGCATGTAAAGCAGTCAATCAAAGTAATTCGATTCCAAACAATATGATCAAATATGTGAATTTTCTATCACATTCACTTTTTATGAAAACTTATTGAATTATGAACAATTTAATCTCAATATAATTGTCATTCAATATAAAATATTTGATCACATATATTTCAAATTGAACCGAATAAGAGCAAAAGGGACAACTTGTTGGAAAACAGGAATCAGAAAGCAGCGGAAATTTAAAATTTTTCCAACAAAAGGATCTAGGACTCGCAATCGTGTATCCAAATTCGTAGAGATTAGAAACTTACTTTCTTAATTAACTTTCTTGAAGCGTTTCAAGCCACCCAAGAACGCTCTTCTCGCGGCTTGATCCCCTCTCCTTGGTAAAGCTCGAATCTTCAAACTTCTAACTTGAAGCTCTCTAGAGATAGTTCACCAACTTGATCACAATCTAACTAGTAAGGATGCTAGTTCTCTTGTTAGTGTTTAGGCTTAACCTAAGGTTTAATTTATCTTGGAGAAAGGATGGTGTTCAACGTTAACACATGAACCAAAAGAATTCTCGATTAGCTCCAAGGGGAGCTCGAGCTCCCCTATATATAGTTGGGAGGGGTGGCCGAAAATCCTAGTCCTTATGGGCTAGGGTTTTGATCCCTCTCTCCTATTACTTGATCATCAAGTAATTTTGACTTTGACTTTGAATTCAAATTCAAATCAACTTTCAAGAGAGCTAAAATATCCAAACTATTTTTGGATAATTTTATACTTTATTTATTTAAAATAAATAACTTATTTTGTCTAATTAATTAACTAGATTATTTTTCTCCAAAATTAGACTTTCTTTTTAATTCAAAATTAAACCAAAGTCTCTTAAATAATTAACACATTAATTATTTAATCACCAAATAAATATTCACGCACATGCACACGTGTCCATGAAGGACACGTGTCACGCACGTGACCCACACGTGTGGTTTCACACGTGTGGAACCCTTTGGCTCGATTAACTCGTTTAATCATTTTAAAGCCTCAACTCATGAAACCAAGTTGTTGTGTGTGACCCTCTAGGTTCTCAATTCAATTAGCAATGACCCTAATCAATTAATTCACTAATTAATTAATCAGTCCACAGATTAAACGATCATAGTCTAGCAACAGGTGTTTAACCCCTAGCTGAATTGGAATATTCGGATTCGACAGAACCTTTAAGTCATTGATTCACTGTGAGATACAATCCTCCTACTTACTATCTCTCAACCAAGATCTAGGGTAAGGGAATAATCAGAACCCTAATAATCCGGTCTTAAAGCTAAGTGCATTTCATATCCATTTGATCTCAATCCAAGAAACACTTTTCTTGATGTCTTGATCTACTGCCTTGGCCAAGGACTCCATATGGCATATGAATGACTTACACAATAAGAGATCACCTTACAAATGCAAGTGTAGGTCCTTTCTTGATTCTCATTCACTTTCATGAATCACTTGTGCAGCCCCAGCATAAGCCTTGAATCAGTTGTCTAAGGCGACACCCTTTGAAGCTTACACCTAAGACTACAGAGTTAGCTCATAAAGTGACAAGGAACCTCAAGTCTAAGGATCAATTAATCACATCAATGACTCGTGAGATATTTCCTAATCTGGAAGTTTCCATTTCCTGAAATAGAAACTTCCTTTCCCATTTAGGAATCTTCTCACACGGGGCACCTCAGTGAACTTACTTATTAAAGTAAGCACCCTCATGTATCACGCACGTATCAACTATACACTTTGCTCCTCCATGAAACAAGGTGGTCCTTCTTAAGGGTGTGATCCCACAAGCAAGCCTTAGAGGAGTCAGGTTGACACTCCCACTATCTGTAGGACTCATCGGCTTGGAGTATTTTACTAATCATGACTTATGTGATATAGGGCTCGTTTCATGAACCATTTCACCTAAATGGTAGAGTCCTAAAGTCATCAGGATTAGGGGAGTTCTCATACATGCACAGCTAAAGTAAACGCATACCAAACAAGAGCATATAAAGAAGTGTTGCCTTAATTCGTTATTTATTCAAAGATTGTCTGTGATTACAATAAGGAAAAGTACAAAACGGATATACAATCGGCTTTCTAGGGCACTATTCCTAACATAACTAACCTTGCAAAACATGCTCTCACTAAAAAAAAAACTTGGTACCAAAAGTCACATTCGGCTGCAAAGTGCCTCGGGTGAAAAACCATCTTTCTCAGTGTCTTCCAAACATGCCAAAACTGAAATAAACACCTCAACCCAAAAGCGAGCTTTCAAATTAATTAGTAATGACAATAACGATAAGGGAAGTGACATAAATTTTAAATATTTCAACTGAAATACTGGTAGTAGTAACTTTAAAAAGGTCATAGAGGCAGAAGATATTGATAAGGTTGAAATTACCTTTATTCTCAATTAAAAACAACTAATCCTCAACATGGACAGCGGAAACGATATGTTGATTCAATTGCAAGTGACATAATATAAGAGAGGTTCTGATCTTGCCCAAAATAACTTGTGCCTCTATTTTGTTATGGGGTAATCTCTCAAGTTACAAAACCTCTAGCAACTACAGAGTTTTGTAAGACTATAATTTCAATGTGGAATTCCCTATTGATCCGAAACAATTGAATAAGATTTCTAAACATGTTCATAAGATAGATTGAGATCATATCCTTCAAATTTTGAACCATAAATTTGGAATCACGTGATGACATAAAAATATATCCCATCTACTTTAGCTAATTAAACTTCTTTAATAACATTGAAGCTTGAGTTCTCACTAACCTTTAACCCACAGACAAGTCGAATTCTGTTTGATGGCAATGGAGATAATTTTGGGGAAACGAAAAAATTATGTATATACATACAAGTAAGACAGGAGAGGAGACGGGTCAGACTGACAAAAATAGGAAAATAAAATTTCGCCCAAAAAAAAGATTTTGTATAGAAAAAGAAA
The DNA here is from genome assembly GCA_037501455.1 of Lantana camara. NCBI lineage: Eukaryota > Viridiplantae > Streptophyta > Magnoliopsida > Lamiales > Verbenaceae > Lantana > Lantana camara. The sequence goes on along the minus strand of CM074855.1, from coordinate 16,419,299 downwards.
AGTAGAAAGGATGATTTCCCATAATTGAGTGCTTAATCATATGTTTCAAGAAATAAATATTTAGACAGACAATTTGTCCTAAGCCAACCAATCTCGCACTTGAAAACAAGTTGTGCAATAACTGCAAATATGGATAATTCATTCTTATCGAGAAATAACCGAAGATTAACTCACCAAAATCATATTTGTAGTTTTAAACACTTCCGTATAGTCAAGGCCCATCAAAAAATCTCCAAAAGGTTATGATTTAGCAACATTGTACAATAAGCATACGCCATGTTTCAATCATAGAACCATTATTTGTAAATTTGTAAATTGAACGCATATACACAACTGATAGATGAATAATGTAATGCAAAAAATATGAATTACGAGATTCAATCACGGATTTGAAAGTACAAAATATTCAAAACTTAGAGCCGACATATAACGATGGAATAAGTAGATCAAATACAAATAATACGATTAGGGTTTCTAAATTCATGGATGTTTGGCTCTGATACCAACTGTAAGATATTTTCGCCAAGATCAACATCATGAATTTACACGAATATAATCTAGAGTGTAGATATACCTGATTTTCGCCATTGAATTGAACCTGATATTTACAGGTCTTGTACAAATCTTGTTCGGTAATTTCACGTGGTATGCTCGACTTCTCTGGCTAGATCTTCCTCTCCTTCTCTCACCGACAGTTGACAGCTTAATGGGAAAGCAGATATCAATAACGTGGAGTGGAGAGGGGACCTAGCCGCGATATATAAAAGGGAAAATTGTTCATTTCATCCGGCTGGTATGTCCGATTTGAAATCTCTGGACATATTTTTAGGAATTGGCAAATGGAGGACTCCAATTTTTGAAATCATGAAATTATAGGACAAAACGCAATCGGAAATCATCTTCTTCGCCACACGGATTATTTTTCGCCACGTAAGATTACACATAAGAATTTTATTAGTTAAAAATTTCAGGAATAAAAAAGAAAAATTCAATTTTTTTATACATATTAATTAAAAATATATATGTAAAAAATCATATATTCTTATACATAAAAAATCAAGTTAATTATATACATTAAAATATAAAAAAAAATGAATTAAAAAAAATATGTTTCACTCTTATGATGTACATTAGATTAAAAATAATATAAACATATAATGTATTATAAAATATATATATATATAGTAAGATGATGATAAAAATAATATAAACATATAATGTATTATAAAATATATATATATATAGTAAGATGATGATTAAATAATATATATTTATTTTATTAATTAAAAAATAAATAAATAAATTTAAATAGTATAATGTAAGTTTTGATGTTGTGTTTTATGAAAAATTATAATTTTAGGACTTTTTTTTAATCATTTTTTAAATATTTTTTTTCTTCTAATATTTCCCTTCTTCCTTATGCAAACGGTACCCCATCGTCGGAAAATTTCTTGGGCCACACACCACCACCATCACCACCACTGTCGCCAATCACAGACCACTATCGCCACCACCACTTGGAATCACCACCACAATCGCACACCACCACCACCACTTGGAATCACCACCACAGTCGCACACCACCACCACCACCAATACCATAGCCACACAGCACCATCATCAATCTCACTGCCACCCATAAAAAAAAGATCCGTAGGAATTGATCAAGAAGCAAGAAGGTGCGTTGATTGTGTAAGCATTTTCCAGATTTTTCATCTCTGTTCTTTCTTCTTCTTCCTTGCATTTCTGGGTTGTAAAACTCTGTTTTATCACGTTCAGATCCAATATATTATCCCTTTTGCTTGCTGCTTTATTATTCTTCTTATTATAAGTACTCAGATCATTACAGCACTCAATAGATCTAGGGAAGGGGAGTCATCAAAAGATCTGCTCACACAGAAAAGACACACACTCAAATCTCCACAGCAGATCTGGTAAGACGCGGCGGCGGAGGCTAATCTAGGGAAAGGGAGTCGATGGCGGAACTATGGGTGTCAAAAACAGCTGCTGTGACTGGGATGGGGAGGGGTTATGCAGCGGCGAACTTGGGGATTGGGATGGGTAGCAACGGCGGTGGATTTGAGGAGGGGGAGGTAGTCGACTTCAGAGGGGGGCAGTGACGTGGTGGGATGAGAGGAGAGAGCCGGCGGCGGCGGTCCTGTGCGGTAGTGGTGCGGCCTTCTGGTGGGTGACGGTGGTGGCGCAGTGCTATGAGCGGCGGCGGCTAGAGGTGGCGATGGTGCTGCAATTTTTTTGGAAGGGAGGTGGTATATATATATATATATATATGTTACATATAAAATATTTATATTATTTTAATGTAATGTAAATAATAAGAATATATGATTTTTTGCATATAATATTTATATAATTTTCTTCTTTTTTTTCTGAGTTTTTTAACTAATATATTGTGGGAAAATTTCTTATGTGTAATCCGACGTGGCGAAAAATAATCCATGTGGCTGCCTATTTGTCTTTTCGTCGTTTATGTGGGCAATTCCGGCGAAGAAGATGATTTCCGATTGTGTTTTGTCCTATAATTTCATGATTTCAAAAACTGGAGTCCTACATTTGCTAATTCCCAAAACTATGTCCAGATATTTCAAATCGGACATACCGACCGGATGAAATGAACAATTTTCCCTATATAAAACCCTAGGAGCCCTCCCATCACGGGCTTTCTAGAGTGGGCCTACACCAGCTGTCAGACCACATCTACTAAAATCAAGCCTTTAAAGATATTGAGTCAAGTAAATAGGCCTGCTAAGTCTTTTCTCATTAACCGTATTAATTTAGTCCGTTTTATTTTAATACAACCATCAATTAATAGAAGTCCAATAAGAAATATTCTTATATATATATATTACATAAAACACTCAATAATTTTATTAAGGGCAACCCATGTGATTCAAAAAAATATAAGAGTAATTTTGGTATTTCAAATATAGTTTTAGCTAAGATCATTAAAAAAATTAAGAACCCTAATTGTTGGGTGTCAGTTGTAATTATTTCAAACTTAAGTGGATATAAATGTAATTTTTTGAATAAAAGAAACACAGGTTGCAGTTTATTATATTTCCATAGGATTCAAATGCAATTAACCCTAAAGAATATCACTTGTTAATTTTACTATTTAAAAAATAATAATCTAATGATCCAGAGTCAAACAGTATAGTTTTTCTTCAACTATTTATTGGATGTTTCTAGAAATTTTGTAAATATTATTAAATCTTTCTTCAACCATTATAGGTGGCATATCAGAGCATGTTGGAAACCTCACTTCGTTGGAATATTTAGATCTTGATCATAATAATTTAACAGGTATGTTCAACTTGTATATCATAATTTATTTATGAAATTAAAAATGTCCCATTCAACTAAAAAGGCTCGGGGAACGAAAATAGTCATTAACTTTTTTCCCTTAAATTGTGCTCCCTCATTAATTTGTTAAATAACTGAATTTTAATTCGTTTTCATGAACAAATTGTTCCCATTCACCGATGCCTCAGTGCATTGATTAAAGGGAAATATTAATTTGTTTATTGGTTCAAATTTGTTGATTTTCAATATTTTCTAATGTCTAGTTTCAACACACGCGCGCACGCGTTGTAAGTTTTATTCATAAATACAATTGAAAAAAATTGCGACATTCGTCTCATAAGGTACAACTTTTTGAACTTCAGTTATCTTATGGTCGTACTTTCAATTCTGTCTTGTATATTTAAGACTTTTGTAATTTTAGTTCGATTTTGGTCAAAAAATTAAATTACAAACTCGCAGAAAATTCCACATGGCAACTTATAAGTCACATTTTATGGAAATTTCTGATTTGTTATATATATATATATATATATATATATATATATATATATATATATGTATGTATATGTATAATAAATTTAAAAATAAAATGTATAACCGAATCAGGTTACAATTTGTTAAAAAACAATAGTTGAGGATTCAAACATTGATTTTTTATAGTTCAGGATGGAAATTCCAAAAATTGCGATAATATAGGATGTTCAAAATATTTATCTCTTTTTATATGTTTAATTCAAATATGATATTAAAAAGAATCCGTTTATTAATTATGCCACTTTATATTTTATAATAATAATAATAATAATAATAATAATAATAATAATAATAATACCAAGTTTCGGTGCAATGAAATTATATACCCAAATTAATATGCATTTTAAAAATAAATATATTGAAGTAATATATATTATATTTTAATGTTATCTTAGTTTACAATATTTATGACTAATATGTAATATTATAATTCACAAATTATAATTTTTATATAAAAGTCGTGTATAACATGGGTATATATGCTAGATTATAAAACAAGTTACCGTAAAAATTAATTTTGGTGAAATGTAATTAGTATACGAGAAAAATATTGCTAACTAATAAATGATGATAATGCTGTAATTAAATTACAATTCTAAGCATCGTGTTTTTAGCATAATATTTGTTCTTTTTTTTTTTTCCCCTTCGATTTTATAATATGTGTTCTTCAGCGCATTGCATGTATACTAACAAATTTTACAGGTGGCATACCAAAACAACTTGGAAGCCTCACTTCTTTGACCGAACTATACCTTAGCGGAAACAACTTAACAGGTACATTTAAATACTTCGGTCTTTTATACTTCGGTCTTATTTTCTTTTTATTTGATTCTTCGTTATTCATTTATGACTCACAAAATGGTAGCATTGATGTTCTTCAGGTGTTTTTTTAAAATTTACATGTTCAATTAAAAATGAAGATCCTAAGTCCTAACTGAACATGTAAATTTTATAAAACAAATTTTAATACCATCAAAATAAATAATATTTAAAATTTAATTAAATCGCCCTCTTATAAAGAAAAAAATGCAATGTTTTTAATATGTAACTCAATTTTTAGACTTACGAGTAACACACACATATATACACACACACACACAGACTTTTATAAGACCTCCCTCTTCATTAAAAATTTAAAATACTGGCAATATTAGCAATTCTGTTTAGCAATTTTGTGAAAATCAATGCAGGAGAAATCCCGTATGAGATTGGAAACTTGAGAGATTTGATTAGCGTGGACCTCGGCGGAAATAAACTGACAGGGACCATCCCAACAACACTTGGGAAATTAAACCATCTCCAAAGAATATTTCTTTACAGCAATCAGCTGACGGGATCTATTCCTCCTGATATTTGTCATATGAGTAGTTTGGGGGACTTGGACTTTTATACTAATATGCTCACAGGTCCAATACCTGACTGCTTTGGTGAGCTTAAATTCCTAAAAAATGTCGACTTAAGCTCAAATAAGCTCAGTTCCACTGTACCTTCCAACTTCTGGAATCTTATAGACCTAATAACCCTAGACTTGTCCGTGAACGATTTGAGTGGTCATTTGCCATCTGAAATTGGAAAATTGAGAGTAATCAATCAATTAAATTTGTCATCTAATCAGTTCTCAGGTGATATTCCAACTTCAATTGATGGTTGTCAATCACTAGAAGTTTTATCTTTGGCAGATAACATGTTGGAAGCATCCATCCCTCCATCCTTGGGAAATCTCAAAGGCTTGACATGGTTAGATTTATCAAATAATAGTCTTTCTGGAGGGATCCCAAAGTCCTTGGAAAATCTCCGGTATCTTCAATATTTTAATGTGTCTATCAATAGATTGGGAGGAGAAATTCCAACTAAGGGGCCTTTTGTTAACTTCACTCCCCAGTCATTCATTCAAAACTTTGCTCTTTGCGGTGCGCAAACATTTCAAGTTCCTCCTTGTGTCGAAAACCAAAAGGGTTCAGGGCCAAAACATGTTGGTCTGTTGATGAAGTATGTGCTGATTCCCATTATTTCGGCTATCATTTTGGTGATAATCATAATTATGTTCATGTGGAGACAACAACGAAGCAAATTATCAGTCCTTGCTACCGTTCCATCACTAGATCGTATTTCTTGGAGAAGGATTTCATACATAGAGCTTGAACGGGGAACAAATTCCTTTAGTGAAACTAATCTACTTGGAAAAGGAAGTTTTGGATCGGTTTTCAGGGGAACACTTTCTGATGGATTAAGTGTTGCAGTAAAAGTCTTCAACTTGCAATTGGAAGGAGTTGTTAAGAGTTTTGATAGCGAAAGTGAAATATTGAGCAGCATTCGACACAGAAACTTAGTTAGAATAATTGGTTGTTGCAGTAACATGAATTTCAAAGCACTGATTCTTGCATATATGCCAAATGAAAGTCTTGCGAAATGGTTATATTCCGAAAACCATTGTATGGATTTGCTACAAAAGCTTCAAATCGCCATCGATGTAGCATTAGCATTGGAATATCTTCATCATGGTTATACATTCCCAATCGTCCATTGTGATATAAAGCCAAGCAACATATTGCTTGATGAAGATATGACGGCTCGTCTTTCTGACTTTGGCATTAGCAAGCTCTTTGATGAAGGGCAGACTGTGATCCAAACTAATACATTGGCTACAATTGGTTATGCAGCCCCTGGTAACATTTAATAACTTCGAACTTCTCTCTTTCTTTTATTTTTTAACTTATAAGCATTGAGATAATTACACTGACATACCCTGCGATTTCCCTAACCTTACTTATTCAAAAATATGATCAGAGTATATTTCGTTTAAAAAATTTATGCATCAAATTCCATGAACTCGTCTAACTTTAATTAAGATTATGATCAGAGTATGGATCAGAAGGAAAAGTTTCTACAAATGGAGATGTCTATAGCTACGGTATATTGTTGTTGGAGATATTTACATGTAAAAAGCCTACCGATGATATGTTTGGCCAAGAAATGAGCTTGAAGGACTGGGTGGGAGCAGCATTGCAAGAAAATATAGTAGCTGAAGTTGTCGCCCCTGCTTTGCTATCAAGAGATGATCAAAATTTGCACAAAATGGAGGAATGTGTTACCTCTATCTTTAGGTTGGCATTGCAATGCTTAGCCATTTCACCGGATGAAAGAATTAACATGATACAAACAGTGGCTGCTCTGCAGAAAATCAAAGCCAGAGTTGTAGGAGGCACCACAAGAAATAGACAAACTGCAATCTCCTCCATTGGAGGTAACAATTATTGTTAATAACTTTTTATAATGCAAAATTCATGAACTTTGACATGAGCGTACAATTTGGAATTTTAGGTGTATCTAATAACTACGTGATCATATTTTGTAGGAGTTTAAAACGCATTATTGTCGTTTGAAGATCACGAGACTGACTTGAAGAAATCAGGAGATCTAATTGTGATTTGGCATTGTTTCTTTCCTTTTCTCTCTGCATATTTGCTATGTTCTTGCAAGTATTTGTTGCAACGTTTCAATTTGAATATTAAAAAATATTAAACTTTTCTGAGTGAGGCAAATTGAGATTAATAGATAGTAACTTGTTTTGTATCAATCATTTCAGCTGCATAACAGGGGACAATTTATAATGTAGTATTTTATTGTAATTTTTATGTGAGTGGTCAGTTTTCGTGTCAGTGTCCTTCTGCTTGGGTACATTTTCAACAAAATCTCAGGCTTATCATCAAGCTTCTGATTTTGTAGAACGAATATATGAATAAAAGACATTTGGAAGTCTTTCTCTATTAGGCTTCTTGTATGTTGCACCTCTCTCAGTTTTGGAATTGATTTGATTTACATTTTAAATTAAAGTTGAAATATGTACATTTTTAGCGTCAGTCTGGTTTTGAGTGACCAAACGTGGGTACAGTAGCACGAAAGGAACAATTAGATGGATTTTAAGGATTTAAATTTCATCATTCAACTTGGAGATTGTAGCTCTGCAATACCTATCGTTGTCGGAGTCTGAAATTTGGCTCCAATTGCAGTTTGTTTCCCTCCATGATTCTATTGCAATTTGACGGAATCCGAATTTGTATTGGGCGTCCAATATATGGCCCTGAAAGCTTTCGGCCCAAATTATATTCGGTTCCGACTTTAGTCCAAAATACTCTCCGCCTGTAACACACAAATACCCATAAATTATGAACGTAGTGGTGTACAATTTTTCTTTTCAATTTTTCCACATAATATATCTAATATGATTTTCAACATAATAATCTTATTTGATACAATATAATAAAATAATATTATTCAAAAATATTCGTGGATCATAATTTTTTATTTATTACTAGTGAAATCAACGTGCGTTGCACGTTTATCATTTAATTTTATTTAAATAAGTTTAGCTATTATGTTTATTGAATAAATTACAATATTAAAAGTATCTAATTGATTAAATATAATAATATTTTAATGAACTATTTTGTCTTAAAAATTACACATACAAAAATATTTATATAAAATCTCTCTTTCAAATCATATACAATCACTACAACAAAATATAGTTTCAGCCACCATCATTAATGGTGGCTGAAAACAAGAAAATGGTCACTAATACCTTTAGCAACCAAAATATAATTGGTCACAGGTCGTGACAGCAGGGTACTTACTAAAAGTACTCAGTGATCATTTATTAAATTGGTTGCTGAAAGTGCAGTGTTTAACTACCATTTTTTAGTAGTCATTAAAAGTACAACTATGAGCAACCAAATTTTTAGTCGCTAATGTAGAATTTAATTGTGGCTATAACATTGAAATGGTTGCTATATTTACACATATAGCAACCACATTTTTTGTTGGTAATACGTGAATATCTAGCAACTAAGTCATTGGTTGCAGTATTGTGAAAAATTAATCATATAAACCATATTTTAGTGGTCGATAATAAAATATTTTGCTATAAAAATGTTTTTTAACAATTAAATAATTTGTTGCGATAACTTTAAAGTTGTGGAAAATCATATTATATCACCGTATAATTTAGTAACTAATTGTTATGTATCATCAACATAAAATGTGAAACAAGCAAGTTTATGCCAACATACATATTGAAAATGTATCTATTTCTCCATTTATGGATCCCTGACACATAATGTCAAACATCATTACAAAACATCGAGGTCAAAAGTACAAAAGAAGCTCATGTGTGAACACCATTCATTTGCTAAAAGATGAATTTACATATCATAGTAAAACAAGATACAATGGTCATGCAATTGCTGCAACACAAGTTTATATGCTCCTTTGCCACACAACCTATTTCCAAAATCAAATAGTCACATATTAAAAAATATTTATGCATAAACTGTTCATAATATATATCTCAAGATCCTACTACAAATATTTAGTTTTACCAATTTATTTTGCTCTACATGTAAGTTTTCGTTCTTTGTTTTGAGACTTCCACATTTGAGAAACTATTTCCTATCAGGGCAAGATAAGCATAAGCAGCAATCACCTGATTTTTTTTTTAAAACAAAAGAGTTATTTCACAAATCACATAGGGGTAGATAAAACCATTAAAGTTAAAAAAAAAACAAAAAAAAAATGTGAAGTTGAAATCCAACACAAGTCAAACTTATTTAAGTCTAGTGCAACACTTCCTCATGGCAAACTCTTCTGATCCTTCAAAATTATATCATGCATGGTTGAACTCTTTCTGTAATAACTACACAACTCTTTTTAAGGAAATATCTTCACTTATTGATTTTTATCTGTGTTATAAACTACTGCACATATTTTTCGATTAAAGATAAATTTGAAAAGCAAATTTATAATATCTATCAATTCCTATGTTTCACCTTGGATAAATTTTGATAAACAATGACACTGATTCCAGTTTGAACAAGGGCTTAAAACAGGTATTAAAAAAGGAATAACAAGTGAAGCAAAGATGACACGAGATTTATACAGGTTCGGCAAGCCTACTCCTGTCCCCAAGTTGTGAGCTTGGGAGTTTTTAAAGATATTCTTATTAAGCACTTGGGATTACAAGAAAAACCTTGCAATCTCATACACAAACACTCTAGTGAGAAGAATAAGTTTCACCTACTTATCTTTCTCACTAACACACACTAAGTGAAAATTACCTCCTCTCTGGAACTAACCACAGTAGTACCAGAGACTACAAAACTGAGACCAACTGTCTCTCTGGAACCACTCAGATTCCTACCAATACTGAATCACTCAGATTCTCGCAAACACTCTGAATCACTCGGATTCTTACAATACACTCTGAATCACTCGGATTCTATTCTATGCAATAGACACTCACTGATGTCACTTAGAAAGGTTTATCAGTCGTGGTTTTGCAACTCATGATTTCTTCCCTTTATATCCAGTCTTCCTGGAACTAGCCGTTTTAGAGGGATCTTCTTTATTCAATAGGTTACGCTTGATTCCAGCAATTTGTTCCCCTGATTGCTTATGATTGAAAGTTTGAATTTTGACTTCCACAGGCCCTGGAGGATTTCTTGGACTCTTCCATTCAGTTCCCTGCAACAGAAAACTTTCCACAAAATATGCAAGATAAAAAAGGTAGGGAATCAACAAAAGTATCAACATTCTCCCCCCTTTTGTTGATGACACCATAATGTGAGAAGAACTCCTGAAAGAAACAGATGGATACTCCTGCAAGATGAAATGTTAGAAGGCAACTCCCCCTGACAATGAGAAATATTTACAGGACAACTCCCCCTGTCAATGAGACACCATTTAAAGAGCAACTCCCCCTGTTAAGTCTATTCATTATATGATGCAAAAAGCGCAGTAGAGTAGTGCAGTTTAAATAGTTACAGACCCAACAAGTAAAATGTGTTCAAAAGTAGGAAAGAGTGCAATAAACAAAGCAGAACTAAGTGGTGTTGGCGGGGTGATCATCTGCATCTGGTTTGGCTAACCCTGAGTCTGCATCTGTCTTGACTTCCCCTCCCCCTTCAGCAACAAAAGGGAGAGTTGGACTTAGTTCCCGAATAGCCCCCTCAAGGCTTGTGAAGCGAGCAGCTATGCGGGTCTCCATGCCGGTGACAATGGACTGAAGCTGGGACATTGCTTCAAGGAGAGCTTCCATAGAGGGTTGCTGGGTCCCGGAAGAGGATGGGGCAGGGTCACCAGGTGTGGTAGGCTTACCTCCCCATACCAGATACCGGACTCAGACACATGGATCTGCATTTTTGCGAGACTTTTCAAGTCTATGATCTTGTTCTCTTTATCACTTTCTTTGTACTCATCACAAAGAGGGACACCCTCATAACCAAGCAAATACGAAATTAACATACCAAAGGGTAGACTAGCCTTGCGAAGAGTGAAGTAATGCTGAATAGACTTAATAAAGAAATACCCGAAATCAAGGACCTCACAGTTATAGATCTTGTAGAGGATGTAGGCAGATATGTAAGACATGTTAGTGGAATGATTTCCACTAAGGGTTGGAGCAGAAAATAGAGTCATGTTGATGACCTTCTGAAGAAAGAAGAGTTCCACCGTCTTGAGGCCATGCAATCCTTCACCTTTGCCCAAATCAAAGGTAGCATCTTTGTCCCAGAAGATCTGTCGAGCATCTTTCAGTTTCTCTAGATCCGACCACTTACCGAAACCAAAGAACTTCTCACCGCCATCTGGAATCTTGAAGATGCAATTGATTTTTCCCGATGAGAGAGTTATCTGGTGACCTAGAACAAACGATTCAACGGAGATCTCCTGTGTCTCTAGATCTTCAGTGAATAGGGCATTTGAGTAGAACAACTTGACCAACGGCGGATAAGCAGAGGCCCGCACACCGAGAACTGTATCCAACCCAATCTCCTTGAGTTTGTCCAATGCTGGTGAGGCAGGTAGTGTTTCAAAATCAACAGCCCGACTGCGATGCATCTCCAAATGCTTGGAGTATTTGTTGTACAGAATGCCTTCATTAGGACTGCGGAACTTCAGGATGTTGGGTAGAAAATCGATGGATTTGGTTTCAGATCCGGGAGGGTCGGTTTTGACTGGGGTTTGAACCGATTTCTCGTCATCGGAGATTTCTAGGTTGGAGATTTCAGTGATGTGGGTTTAAGGTGTTTTCCGGCGAGATCTGCGTATGGGAGCAGAAGAGGCGGCTAGGGTTTTTCTTTTGGTGGTCATGATGAGGAGGATGAGAATGAATTAGGGTAGCTTGGAAGATTGGGATAATATAATGTCTGCAGATGTCGATTCACTTCCTGGAGAGAGAGAAACACACACAAAATAATCGAGTATATGTGCAATGTATGATATGCAAAAGGGTTAATACCAAAAAGAAATGAAATTAATGAGCGAAGAGTTTCCAAAAGTGAATTATGCAAGAAGTGTGGAGGAAAGAATTCCCAATCTGGAACGTAGATTGCAAAATTGTTCTTCCAGAAGGGGTTTTGTGAAAATATCGGCCAATTATTCTTGAGTTTTGACGTAAAAAATTTCAATTTCATTTTTCTGAACATGATCAATAAGAAAATGATGCTTGATTTCAATGTGTTTGGTTTTGGCATGAAAAACAGGGTTTTAGATATGCAAATGGCACTGGTATTATCACAGAAGAGAGGTATGTTGGAAAAGTGAAGACCAAAATCCACTACAAGAAAACAGACGATTTCCGAGGGAAATTTCCGAGGGAATTCCGAGGGAAATCCGAGGGAAAACATTCCCTCGGAAAAAGCCTCCTCGGAATTGGTTCCGAGGGAAAATTTTCCGAGGGAGAGAATCCCGAGGGAAAATCTCAATATTTATTTTCCGAGGGAATTCCCTCGGAATTCATTCGCCAAGGCTATTCCCTCGGAATGTATTCTATTTTTCGAGGTTGCCATGAAAATATAAAATTTTATTTTTCGAGGAACACGTGTCGGACACTGCACAGATGAATTTTTTGACGTGTCCGTGCTTTACAGCTTATGATACATTCAGATATATATAGCAACCGATGAATATTTAGTCGCTGATATGGCCACTGTTAATATTTTTCCACAGCGACCAAGAAAGTGGTTGCAAGATGAGTCTCAATTTGGTCATTATAAGTTCAATTAGTTTTAGCAACCATTTATAGCAACCGAGTATTAAATGGTCGGTAAAAAATGTATGTAACTTAATTCTAGCAACCAAATGAGGTTTGGGGGCTAAATGTACACATCTAGCAACCGTTTTAATTTCATCACAAACAATTTGGTTGCTAAAACCAAATTTTCTTGTAGTGAATAAGTAGAAATTCAAAGTAGAGAAATATTCAAATAAATAAATAATAAAAATATTTAAAATTATATTATTACATAAAAAAAAGTTTTGAAGTGTACAATAATTTGTCCAAATAATTCTAACTTTTAAGAATAAGTAATAGTTTATAACTTTTGAGCACAAAAAAAAAAAAAAAAAATTATAACTTTTAAATATATTTAATAAATAAAAAGACATATAGAAAAATATAGACAAAAACCAAAAAGATCATATAAAATGCTATATTAATTATATATACTTTATTCCTTCCATTGTTTGATTTTCTTTAATACAATTTGTGATTTATTTTTAATTTTCTTTATAAAGTTTTGAAAAATCTTGTTGTTGTCATTCACAATGTAAAAGTTATATTTACTTTCAAAACTATGACTTTTGCATCTTATCTTTTCCAGTAATTTCAACCTCGATTCCATCATTTAAAATGGAAATATTGGTTTTTTTTTTCCATAATTTTGAAAAATTATAGTTTTGGTATATCATTATCACTCTTGGTTCCTTCCTAATCAGCCTTTTCTCTCATTTTCTCTTATATTCTTGCTTATGCCTCTAGTGATTCTTCTTCCCTTATTTATAGATATCAGACACCTCTTAGTCTCGGTTACTTGTTCTCTTCTTAACCTAGATTCGTTCTTATCTTCAAGTTTAGTTATGACTTGTTGGATATTTCATAGAATCCCATATGTGCTAACCTCTCTTGGTTTTCTCACTGACACCTTACGCTGCTTCCTCAGTTCGCCACCTGATAGAGAATTGACTAGCCTACTCCTCAGGCGAGTTAATCTTAGGTTTGATTCCATTAAAGACCCAATGGATATGCCCCCAGCAATCACCAATTCTAGTATAATTAATTTATAAATATCCATATCTTAAAACTAGGGGTTTGGCATATAATCATTTTCAATATTATCCCCTTTCCCAAATCTCCATCTTCTTCTCTATAATTGTAGTTTGATTTAATGAGTATTTCTATTTTACTTTCTATTTATACCTCGGATTGTACTTTCTCAATTAAATTAGTTACCTCATATAATTTTCAATTGAAAACTTCTACTCTTCGAATTGCAATGAGAAAGCAAAACTCTGTCACCTAAAGAAAGTTTTGATTGTGTAACGCCCGGTTCCGGATGAACAGGTAAGCACGCCACGTGTGCGTTTTGAGCGTAGGTTTTATTTTAATTCTTTAATTTTATAATATTATTACGTGGCATTTCATATTTTTATAAAGTTCATGAAACATCAATTATGTGAATTATTTGATTTCATATCATTGAAAATATTATTTCGTGACACGGAAAATATTTCTTGTATGAAACATTTACCGAGAGTGTTCCAAATTACTAAATTGCTCCTATTCGATAATTTCCTAAACTTTAGGGACTTAATTGCATAGTTTTCAAGGGCCTAATTGATCATATTCTAAAATCATGTATACTCCATTGCATAACTTTATGAGTTGAAGGAGTAATTGGCAAAATAGGACAATTCACACATTTCAAAAATAGGTTTTACGTGATATGCATCTCCAAGCTTCCTACTCTCATTTCACACAAAAATCTCCCAACTTGTTTGTTTCCTTTCATTCTCGGTATCAAGAAGAAAAAGGGGAAGAAGTGATTTCATCTATTTCATCAAAAAATTTACCAAGTTTTGGGGAGTTCATCATCATCATCATCATATATCTTCTTCATTTCTTTCCATTTCAAGGTTGGTTTGCATGAATTGATGATGTTGATCATATTAGACATGACTAGGGTTTGAGTTTGATATGCTAGATGGATTATTGGTAGATGGGAGCATGATTAGGTGTTGATATGTTGAAGTATGGCATGATTTATTCATGAAATCATTGAGAATTTGAGCTTGAATGATCAAGATGATCTTGAGCTAGAAATCTTGGAAACCTTGATGATATTGCATAGTTAAGTGGTTAAGTGTTAGGTTATTATTTCTTGAGCAATTATGCATCATATTACCAGAAAAACCATAGCTTTGTTGATTAAAAATGGGATTTTGGTGGCTTTGTTGTGCATTTCCGTGAGCTTCCCTTGTTTTTCCTCTGTTTCTGTAAGTTGCAGAAACAGGGAACGGCCGTTCCCGGCCTCAAGGCATTGTGGGAATGGGCGTTCCCCTCTTTTAAACTAAAAATAGGCGGCCGACCATGGGAACGACCGTTCCCATTTTGGCCTTGGTGCCGGAAGGGCCGTTCCCAGCTAGGCGCATTTTTTAACTAGAAATGGTTGGCGCGTTTTTGGGGATTACGGGAACGACCGTTCCCATTTTGCAAAGGGGTCCGGAACGGCCGTTCCCACCTGGAATGCAGAACAAAAGTTTCTGCATAAAATTACGAAAATAGCCCCTCGATCCGACGACTTCTTTGACCCCGAATTGCTATTATATTGCTAATATGTACTGAAACAACATGTTATCATGCCACATTGCATTTTTCTCGTCATCTCGATACATTTCCGCCGTTCGTCATATTTGGTCCATTTTAGGTCATGTCTCACGTATACACGTCGTGTTTGCACAGGTCACTAGGTTGTGGACGAGGAGCAGGCTCCGTAGAGCATATCCTTATTGTATTTTGTAAGAAAAGGTGAGGTTTTATTTTAGGTAAATCAAACCCTATAACCTTTATGTGTCCTTTTCGGCCAAAACGTATTATATTTATAAACGTTTTCAAAGTTATAAACATTTCAAGCATGCAAGCAATGATTGTCATGATTTTCAAGCAAGTTTGGCGAGTACATGATTGCACGTGGGCCCGAGGGTAATTCTTGAGCCAATCGGGAAAGCAAGGGCTGACGGGTAACTCCTGAATTATCCTCACATTGTTGGGATCACCCCCGAAGCCAGTAGGAGATTAGTGGTGGAAGGAGTTCCGTGTCTAGGGGGTCATGTCCCCTACACACACCATGTCGTGGATAGTTGAGCCTTGCAAACTCACTATCACCCGGAGGAAGAAGGAGACTGGGGGTTAATCCGGCATGTCGGGTTATCCTCGGGTTATTGGATGATTTCAAGCATGAAACTGTCTATGTGAGCACTAAGTGGAATTGCATGATCATGTATTGAATTGATAAAGCAAGCACGTATTGTCACGTTTGGTGTAAAGGTTGGAAAATCACCCCTACTCGCCGGGGTCACATGTTCATGGAATGATTAAGTTAAACTGTTAAATGGATTAGTTGTAATCTCGGGTAAAGAATACGTTTCTTGAACTATATATCTATTTCATTTCCAAAGTCTTCACCCGAGGCTACAATTTGCATGTGACGTGTGTTATATATAATTATTGCCCCTCACTCACTGTTCGGTAGACTGATACTTCACTTTTCAGGTACTTGAGCGCTTGGTCGTGCTAGGCGGGAGTCCGGTCAAGTCTTGCACTGTCACGGGTCTAGTATTGTACCTTTCATGTATAACACTTTTGGACATCTCATGATATGGTCGTGTTGTTACATTTTGGATACCTGAGTATGTATATTATTAAGAGATGATAATGTATTGATTGTTAAGTTGGTACCTATACGTATCTATTCGATAAATATGGTACCTATATGTATATTTGAGTTATTGCTTCTGCTTTTGAATCCATGTTTGGCTTTATTTATGTTGGGGAGTGTCCCGCCTAGCTCGTCATTTTTTTTTATTGTCACCCGTTCGCTATAGTTTTAGTTTATGTATGGATTTTCCATTTCATACGTGGATCGAGGCTATAGTACGGGGGATGTAGTGCCCTGGGGGTTAGGGTGCTACATCTACAGGTGGTATCAGAGCCCGGTTGCAAAACCGAGGTTCTTGAGTCGTGTCAAGTCAGTCTAGGTCGCACGGCATAGGATTACTTGTTATTTGAGAGTCTGCATTTAATTGAATTACTTGATTTACTTGAATCCTCGCATTACCTGAGCTATGTGACCTTCTTGAATGTGTGTTTATTGATATCATTGAACTATGTGCACACATTTGCATTTATTAATCAAAGCACGCATGTGTAGTGATCTAATTTCAGTATGGACCGTGATAGACACTCTCGTGATCGATCCCCGAGGAACAGGTATCATCATCATCGCCGGCATCATCGCCGTGAGAGATCACCACCTCTTCCTCCACCTGCTCAGGCACAGCCTCAGGATTTTATGAATGCAATGGTTGGGTTAATCGATTAGGGGTTGCAGGAACGGGTTCCTCCACCCCCACCAACGCCCGTAGCACCTCAGGAGAACCCTATTTCGGCTATTTTACGTGAGTTCCAGAACTAGCGTCCCCCGAAGTTCTACAAGGGCGACGATATTCAGGCAGAAATGTGGCTAAAGGAGATTGAGAGGATCTGGCAGCTTATACCTTGTGTTACTCAGGAGAAGGCTCGTTGTACCCTTACTCTTATTCAGGGTGAGGCCTACTCTTGGTGGGAGAGCAAACAGATTGTTTTAGAGGCCGCCGGTACTGATATCACCTGGGAGGTATTCGTACGGGAGTTCAGAAACAAGTATATCCCTCCAGCTTCCCGTACTCGCAGGTTGAGGGAGTTCACAGAGCTTAAGCAAGGAGGAAGGTCCGTGGGGCAGTATATCGCTGAGTTTGAGAGACTTTCTCGCTATGCACCTAACATAGCGAATGATGATTTTCACAAAGCAATGCAATTCGTTCAGGGACTTCGATCCGATATTCAGGATGCCTTAAAAGCAGCTAATACGAGTACCTGGGCTAAAGCTACCGCAAAGGCCCTAAAGGTTGAGGATTCTGATATTGCTAGGAGGGCTACTCAGCGTGCAGGACAGGCTTCGGGCTCGAGAGCAGGTCAGGGGTCGAGCTCGGGAAAGAGGCCGATGGTTTATCCTTCACCTCCAGTACAGAAGGATTCGGGGAAGAAGCTTAAGGCTACAGGACCGTCACAGAAGGGTCCGAGAGCTCCAGCACCACCACAGCCACCTCAGAAACCGGGCTGCAGATTCTGTGGACTGACTACACATCATTATGATAACTGCAGACGACGTTTAGGGCTATGTTTGATCAGCGGGAGTGACGAGCACATGGTAGACGGCTGTCCGGATCGTCGGGATCCGCCACCTGCAGGTCCGAGGCCATTGGTGAGAGCTCGAGCCTACGCACTAGCCGGAGAGGAGCAGGATGCAGAGATCGACCCTGCAGCGGTAGTTGAAGGTACTATTTGCATCCATGGCACGAACATCCATACATTATTTGATCCAGGAGCTACACACTCCTTTCTTGCGCATTCTATTGCTATTACACTACCTTTGCCTGCTATGTGTACTTTTGTGCGCTATTTAGTTAGTACTCCTTTCGGTAGTAGGCGAGAGACGGATCAGGGTTACAGGGATGTTCCAGTGGTAATTGAAGGCAGGGAATTTCTGACCGATTTCATCGTGATGCCAATGGAGAGATACGGGTCTATTCTAGGGATGGATTGGCTTTATAGGCACTGTGCTACCGTGGATTGTCGGGCCAAGAAGGTGCAGTTGGGTTCAGGAGTTATCACGGGTTGTACTTCGAAGACTGTACCCCTACTTTCATTTTCAGAAGCTCAGAAATTAGTCAGAGACGGGGCTACAGGGTTCGTTGCTTATATTCTGAACAAACCACAGGATCAGGTGAAATTAGAAGATACCGAAGTTGTGAAAGAATTTCCCGAAGTTTTTCCAGAGAAATTAGATTCTTTGCCTCCTGAACAAGAAATTGAGTTTGTGATCGATCTTTTTCCGAATGTCGAGCCGTATTCAAAGACTCCCTACCAGATGGCTCCAGCAGAATTAAAGGAATTAAAAGTTCAGCTTGAAGCATTGTTGGAAGTTGATTACATTCGGCCGAGTTCTTCACCTAGGGAAGCACCAGTTTTATTTGTAAAGAAGAAGGACGGAACTTTAAGAATGTGCATCGATTACAGAGAGTTGAACAGGATGACTATTAAGAACAAGTATCCCCTCCCACATATCGAGGAGTTATTCGATATACTTTAGGGTTCCAAAGTCTACTCAAAATTGGATTTGAGACAGGGATACTACCAGCTGGGAATCCGAGCAGAGGATATTCCTAAGACAGGATTCAATACTCGGTACAGGCACTACGAGTTCGTGGTTATGCCGTTTGGATTAACTAATGCCCCTGCAGCTTTCATGGATATGATACACCGGATTTTCAGGCCTTTCCTCGATAAGTTTGTGGTGATATTTATTGATGATATTCTGGTTTTCTCAAAATCAGCCGAGGAGCATGCGAGACATCTCAGGCTCGTTCTTTAGACCTTAAAAGAACATCAGTTATTTGCCAAGTTTAGCAAGTGTGAATTTTGGATCGATCGGGTTTCTTTCTTGGGACATGTAATTTCAGGAAAAGGGTTGGAAGTCGATCCCTCAAAAATTGAGGCCGTGCTCAAATGGGAGAAACCAAAGAATGCCTCAGAGGTTAGAAGCTTCTTGGGATTGGCAGGGTATTACAGAAGGTTCGTTCAGGACTTCTCTAAGATTGCTGCACCGTTAACCCGATTGACAAAGAAAGATGTCAAGTTTGTCTGGGACGAGAAGTGTGATCAAAGCTTCAACTTTTTGAAAGAAAAGTTAGTCTCAGCTCCAGTACTAACTCTTCCCGAGGGTTTAGAGGAGTATGCAGTGTACACAGATGCTTCTAAAGAAGGCTTAGGTTGTGTTTTGACTCAAAAGGGAAAGGTGATCGCGTATGCTTCCCGAAAGCTAAAGGAATATGAAAAGAATTATCCAACACACGACCTAGAGCTTGCAGCCGTGATTTTTACTCTCGGGAAATGGAGGCACTACTTATACGGGACTTCCTTTGAGATTTTTACCGACCACAAGAGCCTTCAGTATTTATTCACACAGAAAGAGTTGAATATGAGGCAATGGCGTTGGATGGAAAAGTTAGAAGATTATGATTGTACAATCATGTACCATCCAGGGAAAGCTAATGTGGTCGCCGATGCACTTAGCAGGAAGGCGAGTGTATCGAGTTTGGAAATAAAGGAAAGTGACGAGATGACACCGATTGTGTTAAAGGCTCGGGTTTCTAATATCACAATTCAGCCGGAATTAAAGAATCAGTTATTTGAGGCTCAGAATAAGGATCCGGAAGTTCAAAAGCTTGTAAGTAAAGCTAAGGATGACCCGGAGAGTCCTTTCGGGTTCGATGAGACCGGGTTACTTCGATTTAAAAACAGAGTAGTAGTACCTGAAGAATTGAAACGGGTTCTACTCGAAGAAGCTCACAAGTCAGCCTATTCAATCCACCCAGGAGGAAACAAAATGTATAAGGATTTGAGGCAATATTATTGGTGGAACGGGATGAAAAGAGATGTGGCAGAGTATGTGAAACATTGTCTGACTTGTCAGAAAGTGAAAGCTGAGCACCAAAAACCCGCGGGACTTCTGCAACCGTTACCTATTCCCGAATGGAAGTGGGAACAAGTAACGGTGGACTTTGTTTCCGGATTACCAAAGGTTAAAGGCGGGTTTGACGGTATTTGGGTAATTGTGGATAGATTCACAAAGTCTGCTCACTTTCTATCGGTCCGGATGTCCTATAAGATTCCAAAGTTGGCTGAAATATATAACAGAGAGATTATCCGACTTCATGGTATTCCGGTGAGTATAGTTTCGGACCAAGATCCGAGATTTACTTCTAAGTTGTGGCAGGAGTTACAGGCCGTTTTGGGAACGAGGCTCAAGTTTAGTACAACCTTTCATCCACAAGCAGACGGTCAAACTGAGAGAGTAATAAGATACTTGGAAGATCTTCTTCGGGCTTGCGCGATGGATTTTCAGAATTCCTGGACAGAACAGCTTCCTTTGATTGAGTTTGCTTATAACAACAGCTTTCAGGCTTCGATCGGGATGGCTCCTTATGAACTTCTTTATGGAAGAAAGTGTCGATCTCCGTTGTTTTTTGACTTAGAAGAGTGGAAATGGTCGAAGCGGGAAGGGGTAAAGAAAGGGGAAAGACTTGAGAAACCTTCCAAGGTCGTTCAGGATATGATTGGAAAAGTTCAAATGATTCAACAACGGATGAAAGCCGCGCAAGATAGGCAAAAGAGCTATGCCGATAAGCGCCGAAGAGATCTAGAATTTGAAGTTGGTGACCGGGTATTCTTGAAGGTGTCACCAAGGAAAGGTTTCACCCGGATCGGGAAAGGAGGGAAACTTAATCCTCGCTATTTAGGTCCGTTCGAGATTCTTGAAAGAATAGGCGAGGTAGCCTATCGACTGGACCTACCACCGAGTCTTACAGGGATTCACAACGTGTTTCATGTTTCTCAGTTAAGGAAATATTACCCCGATGAGACTACGATTCTCCCCGTGGAAGAAGTTGAGCTGGAACCGAATTTAACATTTGTTCAGAGGCCGGTTAGAATCTTGGATTGAAAATTGCAAGAGTTGAGAAACCGGAGAATTCCCATGGTTAAGGGTTTGTGGAGAAGCGATAAAACCGAAGAAGCTACGTGGAAAACAGAAGATAAAATGAAACGGTTCCACCCGGAGTTGTTCACGCAAGACTAGAGAATCTGGGGACCAGATTCTTTTAAGGGAGTGGAGAGTTGTAACGCACGGTTCCGAATGAACAGGTAAGCACACCACGTGTGCGTTTTGAGCGTAGGTTTTATTTTAATTCTTTAATTTTATAATCTTATTACGTGGCATTTCATATTTTTATAAAGTTCATGAAACATCAATTATGTGAATTATTTGATTTCATATCATTGAAAATATTATTTCGTGACACGGAAAATATTTCTTGCATGAAACATTTACCGAGAGTGTTCCAAATTACTAAATTGCTCCTATTCGATAATTTCCTAAACTTTAGGGACTTAATTGCATAGTTTTCAAGGGTCTAATTGATCATATTCTAAAATCATGTATACTCCATTGCATAACTTTATGAGTTGAAGGATTAATTGGTAAAATGGGACAATTCACACATTTCAAAAATGGGTTTTACGTGATATGCATCTCCAAGCTTCCTACTCTCATTTCACACAAAAATCTCCCAACTTGTTTGCTTCCTTTCATTCTCGGTATCAAGAAGAAAAAGGGGAAGAAGTGATTTCATCTATTTCATCAGAAATTTGCCAAGTTTTGGGGAGTTCATCATCATCATCATATATCTTCTTCATTTCTTTCCATTTCAAGGTTGGTTTGCATGAATTGATGATGTTGATCATATTAGATATGACTAGGGTTTGAGTTTGATATGCTAGATGGATTATTGGTAGATGGGAGCATGATTAGGTGTTGATATGTTGAAGTATGGCATGATTTATTCATGAAATCATTGAGAATTTGAGCTTGAATGATCAAGATGATCTTGAGCTAGAAATCTTGGAAACCTTGATGATATTACATAGTTAAGTGGTTAAGTGTTAGGTTATTATTTCTTGAGCAATTATGCATCATATTACCAGAAAAACCATAGCTTTGTTGATTGAAAATGGGATTTTGGTGGCTTTGTTGTGCATTTCCGTGAGCTTCCCCTGTTTTTCCTCTGTTTCTGTAAGTTGCAGAAACAGGGAACGGCCGTTCCCGTCCTCAAGGCATTGTGGGAACGGGCGTTCCCCTCTTTTAAACTAAAAATAGGCGGCCGACCATGGGAACGGCCGTTCCCATTTTGGCCTTGGTGCCGAAAGGGCCGTTCCCAGCTAGGTGCATTTTTTAACTGGAAATCGTTGGCGCGTTTTTGGGGATTACGGGAACGACCGTTCCCATTTTGCAAAGGGGTCCGGAATGGCCGTTCCCACCTGGAATGCAGAACAAAAGTTTCTGCACAAAATTACGAAAATAGCCCCTCGATCCGACGACTTCTTTGACCCCGAATTGCTACTATATGTGCTAATATGTACTGAAACAACATGTTATCATGCCACATTGCATTTTCCTCGTCATCTCGATACATTTCCGCCGTTCGTCATATTTGGTCCATTTTAGGTCATGTCTCACGTATACACGTCGTGTTTGCACAGGTCACTAGGTTGTGGACGAGGAGCAGGCTCCGTAGAGCATATCCTCATTGTATTTTGTAAGAAAAAGGTGAGGTTTTGTTTTAGGTAAATCAAACCCTATAACCTTTATGTGTCCTTTTCGGCCAAAACGTATTATATTTATAAACGTTTTCAAAGTTATAAACATTTCAAGCATGCAAGCAATGATTGTCATGATTTTCAAGCAAGTTTGGCGAGTACATGATTGCACGTGGGCCCGAGGGTAATTCTTGAGCCAATCGGGAAAGCAAGGGCTGACGGGTAACTCCTGAATTATCCTCACATTGTTGGGATCACCCCCGAAGCCACTAGGAGATTAGTGGTGGAAGGAGTTCCGTGTCTAGGGGGTCATGTCCCCTACACACACCATGTCGTGGATAGTTGAGCCTTGCAAACTCACTATCACCCGGAGGAAGAAGGAGACTGGGGGTTAATCCGGCATGTCGGGTTATCCTCAGGTTATTGCATGATTTCAAGCATGAAACTGTCTATGTGAGCACTAAGTGGAATTGCATGATTATGTATTGAATTGATAGAGCAAACACGTATTGTCACGTTTGGTGTAAAGGTTGGAGAATCACCCCTACTCGCCGGGGTCACATGTTCATGAAATGATTAAGTTAAACTGTTAAATGGATTAGTTGTAATCTCGGGTAAAGAATACGTTTCTTGAACTATATATCTATTTTATTTCCAAAGTCTTCACCCGAGGCTACAACTTGTATGTGACGTGTGTTATATATAATTATTGCCCCTCACTCAGTCTTCGGTAGACTGATACTTCACTTTTCAGGTACTTGAGCGCTTGGTCGTGCTAGGCGGGAGTCCGGTCAAGTCTTGCACTATCACGGGTCTAGTATTGTACCTTTCATGTATAGCACTTTTGGACATCTCATGATATGGTCGTGTTGTTACATTTTGGATACCTGAGTATGTATATTATTAAGAGATGATAATGTATTGATAGTTAAGTTGGTACCTATACGTATCTATTCGATAAATATGGTACCTATATGTATATTTGAGTTATTGCTTCCGCTTTTGAATCCATGTTTGGCTTTATTTATGTTGGGGAGTGTCCCGCCTAGCTCGTCATTTTTTTTATTGTCACCCCTTCGCTATAGTTTTGGTTTATGTATGGATTTTCCATTTCATACGTGGATCGAGGCTATAGTGCGGGGGATGTAGTTCCCTGGGGGTTAGGGTGCTACAAATTGAATCGATCATGTTTATCGCACACATGATTGAAGAGCTAGTTTGTGTGCATGTGGTAGATGGAGATCGAGATCGAGATCATGATGGACTAAATAAGTGTCATTTGTTTGAAAAGGTTTGTCGTTTTGGCTTTCTATCCCAAGAGACGCTTTTCGACTCTTTTAATCACAATCGAAAAATATTCATTACAGTTTCAACTAATGTTCAGCTGCACCCCCAAATAGTTCCTTAAGTTATCATATTTTCCATGCCCAGAATTCTACTAACTTACTGCTTTAAATCATTTCACACATAAGGTGCGAACAACACATGTGATTTGTCGAAGTTTAATTTGAGGCCCAACGTCTTGCAAAATGCCTCAACCACACTTTGGATGCACTTTGCTCCATCCACGGAAGCTTTGGCTCCCAATATTAAGTTGTCCACAAAAAGCAAGTGTGAGATGAGAGGGCTTTTCTGACATAGCATAATTAGCCTCCAGGTTCGATTGAAATGGTCTTCTCAATTATACTAAGTTGTTCCATGTAGAGTACAAACAAATCAGGCGAGAGTGATTGCCATATCTGATGCCACACATCCGTACAGCCTCAGTAGGTTCACCATTCTATAAAATCTCCTATTGTATCCTTCATATTCTGCTCATAATGATATTGATGATTTTCTTTAAGAATTTGAAGAAATTAAAATTTTTCTTAGAAAATTCTAGCGGGTTTTGTCGTACGCCTTTTCAAAATTCAATTTCATCACCCATGCCCTTTTTTTTAATTATTGGAGTGATGTAGCATTCATAACACTTCTTTAAGCATCAAGATATTGTAATGGGTGCCTCAGCGGGGAATGACACTATTCTAGTTCGATCCCATAATTTCTTTTATATACAACTTAAACGGAGTATATATAATCATCTTTGGTGATCATTTTTTAGCAATACATTACACAACATGATGGGTCGAAACTCGTTTATTTTTCTGGAGCATTAGTTTTTTAAGTTAGGCAAATAAATAACCGATAATCCTTCTTAGGAATTGATTACCTTTCCATGTAATCATTGATGAATTTCACCATCGAGTTTCCTACTATATCCTAACAGGTTTGAAAAAGTAATTAAGTTTGGAAATTATGTACTCCCAGCGCTTTATAAAGATGCATGCTCTTCACCACCCTCAAGATTTCCTTATTTGAGGTCATTCTTGTCAAGTTATTTTTCTGCTAACACCTTAGGATTCGTTGGTGCAAGTTAATACCGAGACTCATAACCTCTTCAATGGTATCTCCACTGAATAATTTGGTGTAGTACTCCCAAGTGTGTGGCTTCAGTTGATCATTATTTGTTGCACATTCATTGTCTATTTTCAGAGCATTCATCTGGTTCCACATTCTTCTCGTTATGGTTAAGAGATAAAGAAAATGTGCATGTTTATCCATGAATTGGAGCCAATTAATTCTTGATTTTCAAAATCAAATAATCTCTTCTTGTTGCAATAGTTTGTTATATCCTGCCATCAATTATTTCTCCAAATCTTTTGAATGTTTTTCTTGCTTATCTCATGCGTAATGCTCCGAAATTTTTTGTATTTTTTTTTTGCTTTTCGAGCACATTGAAAACTGTTCAAGGACCATTGTTTTGTAGTAATCAATGTTTTAAAAACTGGACCGTTAAGCCAACCGGAAAATCAACTAGGTCAAGGGTCATTGGTTCAACCGTTGGATCAACCGTGATCGAACTAGTGACGTTATAATTATGTCATAAAATATTAAATATATATAAATAATAAATAATAAAATATATTTTAAAATTTACTTTTATATTTTCTCAATTTATATACAACTATAATATGCAAATATAAGAACATTATAAATAATGAATAAAAAACCAAAGATTATGAACTAAAATAAAACATAAATTCATAATTCATGATTCGTAATATGAACATTTAAAACTCCGAGGCAAGAAAATAATCATCCCAAATTAAATAAAAAATACATAATACATTTGTTTTGAAGAAGTGGTTGCAGAAAACATATAGAAATAGTGGAGCAAAATATAGAAAATTAGAGAAATTGGGGTTTAATTTTATCCATTTATTGTTTTTTTAAAAAATCGAACCGTTCACTTGACTCGGGGACGGTTCACCAGTTTTACCGGTCGAACCACGATTTTGAATGGTTCTCTCAAAATATCACGGTTTTAAGCCTTGCCCAGTTTTGGGGGGTTAACCGGACCGTTCCTTGAACCGATCGATGGTTCTAGAGTCGGACCGTCCGGTCTGGTCCGGTCCTTAAAACATTGGTAGTAATGATCCCAAGTCAAAATGTCCTTCAAGTTTTAATTGGGCCAATAAATCATGTATTGCTACTTTGGAAAATGTAGATCTAAATTGATAACTGTTGGATCAATCTCATTCAAATTAAATTAAAAAATTCTTCATATCGTTTCTTAAGCTGACACCAAACATCTTGAATTTTTTAATCTAATTTTTGGAATTTTGTTTATCATTGTACGCAATATTAATTCTTACTTCGTCATGTCCTTTATAAATATATTTGTAAAGATATTTTACAGTTGTCCTTAATTCTGGTATGTGTGGTATATACGTTAAGATCAAGTAATTTTTTCTTTTAACTAACTATATTTTTTATCTCTTTTTTATATTATCTTTGATATTAGTTCATGCATTCCATTTTCTTATTTGTATTTTTCTAATGAGTATTATTTTAGATTTATGTTAATTTTTTTATAATTAATTTTATGTATGTAGTAGAAATAATTAAAAGAGTATATTTATATCAAAATTCAAGGAATGTTTAATCGAATATTATAAAAATTATTTATAAAATTAGATTATATCTTATTTTTATATGCACACACATTGAGTCTGCTTAGAATTCTTAATTTAAAGCAACTTTAGTCTAACGGCCTGAAATTTTAAATTGTGGTATAATAAGTCATAAGAAACCAAAAATGCTATTCCTACTTTTACGTATTTAATTTATATTTTTTTATATAAACTAAAGGAAGATTATACGGTTAGTTAGATTTAGATAATTATAATCTATGATGCACAGACACGGACATGGCGACACGGACACGATACGACACTTGCTATTCGTACTTTTACGTATTTAATTTATATTTTTTTATATAAATTAAAGGAAGATTATACGGTTAGTTAGATTTAGATAATTATAATCACGGATAAGGCGACACGGACACGATACGACACGGCGACATATATATATTTATATAAATAAATATATTATATAAAATATTATTTTATACTACGTCAAATATTTAAAGAAGGTAGATAAAAATCAGGAAAAGAAACAAAAGAAAAGAAAATTAATAAAACAAAACTCATTTGGAATGTTGTGGGCCAAAAGGCCCAAAACGTTAATGCACAAAGTTGCATGTTTTAAAAATTGTTTCTGCCTTATCCTCAACCCTAATTAGTCGTCGCCAATTCACAAAAATTTCTCCTAAAACTATCATATATATCCGCCTCTTTCACCACCGCATGACTACGGGCATGGGCACTCTTCCTCCCAAAATTCACCACTTTCACCGCCGCATCATTAACCTTCGAATCGGCATAGACAAAAGTTAGAACTCAAGAACAAGCCAAATCAATTTTTTGACGGTAAGGGCGCCACCTTAATTTCTTCCGCCACCATCGTTACCGCCGTAGACGCGGAAGTTTTACCATATCGACCAGAGATGCCTCGGCGCAGCCTGGTCCTTCCGCAAATTCAAATCCTGTTGGATTAGTGT
This sequence comes from Lantana camara, assembly GCA_037501455.1. Taxonomy (NCBI): domain Eukaryota; kingdom Viridiplantae; phylum Streptophyta; class Magnoliopsida; order Lamiales; family Verbenaceae; genus Lantana; species Lantana camara. The sequence continues at coordinate 16,391,193 of CM074855.1, read as the reverse complement.
CCAAACCGTGTTGGACACGTGTCGGAGCCGTGTACGACATTGCATGGGGTCGATTTTAGAGATTATAATTATATTACTATATTGGTATTAATTAATTAAAAAATATTACATTAGGGTTAATTAATTTATTGAAAAATATTTTACGTAAATTATTCAATTATATTATTTTGTTAATTGGATAAGTTTATAGAATTATAATATGATATTTATATAAGAAAGTTTATGAAATTAAATAATTAGAACTATGGACTTGTACGATTAGACTTACATTAGGATTGATTATTGAAAGTTATCTTATGTAACTCGTTCAATTTAAATAATATTTCATGTTACATAATTTCAAAATTTTATTAAAATTTATAAAGTGAATCAATTTTTTGTTTTCCAATTCATTTTTAGATATATCTTATTATAATATTTTAAATTATAGGCCTTAAAATTAAATATAGACAACTTATATTATAAAATGAGAATACAATTAATTAATATATTAATATTAAAATAATCCTTGTTGAACTTATATTTTTTTTGCATAAGTTGGAGAATTTTTAATTCAACCAAGAATCCCATTTTAAGTTAATAAGTGCGTTTTAAATATAATTAAATTAAAAATTTTATAACATGTATTTACATTATTATCCTTGATTAGTAATTATTGACCTAATTATTGTGAGACTATTTTACACGGTTTATATTTTGTAAGAAACCAAAAATCCAACCCGTTCTTTCATAAAATATATAGATATATAGATTAATGAGCCGCACAATGGTCAAATATAATTTAACGCTAAGTATCTGTAATTTGACACACTAGCATTATAATATGTTTTTTTTTCCCCACTTTTTGCGAGTAGGGAGAAAAAACGGCGTCTATAATACTCAACAAACGCAATTTTGGGTTCTTTTGTTTGGTCAAAACACTGTAGGGACACTAAGTAGACTATAGAGGATGATTATTGCTTAAGTTCAGAGACGGAGCTTGGGGGGCATGGGGTACACTATCTTTACAAAATGAATGATTATAACTATTAAATTATTCAATGCCCTTGAAATTGAAAGTGTAAAGTCGAGAATAAATCCATATGAAATGTGACGTGAGTTAAATTTATTATTATTATTTTTAATTTCTTTCAATTCTCTGGGATGACACACGATGCAGAAGAAATGTCGTGAAGCTATGAGACGAGAAGTTTGATGGGGTTCCTCCCATGGAATGATAAAAGATATGTCCCTATGGGGTGAAAGTGTCAAAATATTATTAATTATAAAAATCACCCAATAAAATACAATTTTGGTCCAACAACAACAACAATAATAATAATAATTATTATTATTATTATTCCAATCTCTGAATAGGCAAAATTCCAAACAAATTGGTATTCGTTCTTGTAATCTTTAAACAAGGCTTATTGAGACTGAACCCCTCAAGTACGCATACTCTGAAGATGCAATAAACGGCTGTGGTATTAGAAAAATTATATTATAGATATAAACAAGACAAATTTTAAAGACTCACAATACGACTTCTCTTGTTAAGCTTTCAGTAATCGAATCTTTCCCCTTAGTGCTCAAGTCATTCCACTGACACAAATGAGTAGATAATTCCTATAGTTGGAAGAAGAAAATTTAGTGGTGCCACTAAATCTTCAGTGGAATGAGTAGATAGCAATGCGTATACGTCAACACTCAACAATACCCTCACGGCCAACCTTTTTTTTTTTTTTTTTTTTTTTTTTTAATATTTAATCTTGCTATATCCCCATTTAATGTGTCAGACCACATATTTTCCTGAATTTGCCTGTATTGCCATCGGATTATAATGTTTATTTAATCACAAAACGAGTCAAACGGAACGACAATAGGTCGAACTGATCAAAATATAACATATATGTCCAAAACAGGTTGAAAATAGGTCGAACGGTAAAAAAGGGCCATTTTTAATGGAATTATACTTGACCCTAATGCCTAAATGTCCAAAACAGGTTGAAAATAGGTCGAACGGTAAAAAAGGGCCAAACGATTAAAAAAACAAGTAAAACAAGTCAAATATGATAGTGAGGGACATTTTGGACATTTAGGCATTAGGGTCAAGTATACTCCATTAAAAATCCGGCGTTAAACCCATGAATAACACGCCAAAATCCATTATAATCCAATTAATTGAGGACCCGCTAATATTTCAATCCATTTTGAATCCAATCCATATGGATTCAATCCATTTAATCCAATCCTTCCAGGTCTTGCCTTCGAGAACTAACCATTTAACCGCTTGGACCAATCCCTCTATTCACTAACTTAATGACGTAATAAAATAATTAAAAAAAAAAGAATTATCTATACTATTATATTAAGCGAGAGACTCATTTTGTGTCATGGATTTTTTTTTTCTATTTCTTTATTTTTTAACATAAATTCTAACAACGTACTTTTACAGTTTGATAGTTTCTGCTTAAACTCTTTTATATATTCACAAGGTTCTCAATTTTTTTTTTTAAATTTATATCACTTATTTATCTTTGTTAGTTCTTTTTTGTTTTCCAATTTGATATTATCTTATTTAATTTATTCATCATAAAATCATAATTATAATAAAAATATTTATAAATTAAGTAATAATATAAGAATTTTAATTTATTATTTTTCTTTTTGTACACACATAGGGTGTGCAGGGTTGCTCGTCTATACTATTATTAAACAAGAGACCCATTTGGTGTCATGGACTTTTTTTTTTTTTTTAATATAAGTTCTAGTCACGTACTTTTACAAATTTCTACTTAAACTCTTCTATATTCACGGGGCTCTCAAATTCTTTTCTTTTTTATTTACCTATATTATTTATACTTGAGAGATCCTTACAGTAACCGTTTTAGTCTTTTGGACTCTAAAATTATTTTTTTTTTCTATTTTCTTTTATCACATTCTCAACGTCTTATTTTGTATTTATCTCTTAACTTCTTTTTTCTTTCCTCTCATCTTACACCCATTTTCTTTATTATATATATTTTTTATTTTTCTCATATTTTTAAATTTCTATTTTGTATTATCTTTTAAATTTATAATTATATTAAAATAATTGTAAAATAAATATTAATATATATTTAAATAATAATAATTTTATTATTTGCACAAGCATAGAGTATACAGAAATTATTAGTATTACTATTTATCTTTAACTTTTTCCCCCTCAATTTTATTTGTATTTTTCTAATGAGTATTATTTCATATTTATGTTTTTTTTTTATAATTGATTTTATTTATATAGTAGAAATAATTAAAAGAGTATATTTATATAAAAAATTCAAGGTATGCTTAATCGAATACTATAAAAATTATTTATAAAATTAGATTATATCTTTTCTTATATACAAACATTGAGTCTTCTTAGAATTTTCAATTTAAAGTAACTTTGATCTAATAACCTGCAATTCCGAAATGTGGTATATTAGGTCTTAAAAAACCAAAACCGCTATTTGTACTTTTAGGTATTTAATTTATATTTTATCATATAAACTAAAAGAAGATTATATGGATAGTTAGATTTAGATAATTACAATTATATTAATATTAGTTAATTAAAAAATATTACATTAGGATTAATTAATTTATTAAAAAATATTTTACGTAAATTATTCAATTATATTATTTTGTTAATTAGATAACTTTATAAAATTATAATATGATTATAATTTAAGAAAGTTTATGAATTTAGATAATTAGAACTATGGACTTATTAGACTTATATTAAGATTGATTTATTGAAAGTTATCTTATGTAACTCATTCAATTCAAATAATATTTTATTTTACATAATTACAAAAAATTAATTAAAATTCATAAAAGTGAATCAATTTGTTATTTTTCAATTCGTTAGATATACCTTATCATAAAATTTTAAATTATAGGCCTTAAAATTAAAAAATGGACAACTTATATTATAAAATTTGAATATAATATAGTAATACTAAAAAAATCCTTGTTGAACTATATATCTTTTTTAGGTAAGTTTGAGAAATTTTATTTCTACTAAGAGTCTTATTTTAAGTTAATAAGTGCTTTTTAAATATAGTTAAATTAATAATTTATAACAAGTATTTACATAATTATCCTTGGATAATACTTACTGATGTAATTATTGTGAGGATATTTTAGGTGATCTATATTAGTAAGAAACTATGTATCAATTTAGTATTTGACAAAAATACCCTTAATTGTATTTTACTTAAAAACTACAGTAAGGGTATTTTGGCCGATCTCAAAGTTTCAAGAAACCAAAAAACCCAATTCGCACTTTTATAATATATATAGATATAGATATAGATAGTATAGATAGATAATAATAATAATAATAATAATAATAATAATAATAATAATAATAATAATAATAATAATAATAATAATAATAATAATAATAATAATAATAATAATAATAATTTTAGAATAAAAATAAAGATATATTACACTTAGACCCCAAATAGATTAATTACCAAGGACACTCTAAGTCATTAAAAATAAACATAGCATGCAAACGTAAGGGTAAACTTAGGCATATGAAGTCTATTTTTTATGAAATTATCAAGAGACTTGAAAGGTAACTGATGCATCGAATGCCTTTGTTTGAGACGCTGTTAGATAGGCATTATAAAATCCTGAAAGCAGGAAGCATCGGACTTGTGATGAATTCCTTGATGTCTTTTGATTTCACCTTTCAATGCCCGGAATAGGAAATGAGATTGATGGGGCCAAAACACGCTCGTGCCACGTTTGGACACGTGGCAACTCAAGATAACGACACATGTCCTCTTGGACTAAGGTAATTATACACGAGCGTTCAAACCCCTCAAGCACCAGCCTTCCTCAAGGACACGTGGCATCTCTGCTACGTGTACACGTGATCAACGTGGCCGCTCTCTAACGAGCGCGATTCATACTACATGGCTAAAGCTCCAATTAGCCAAGGAAGCCCTCTTCGAGCGCCACACTCCCTCAGGGTAGCATTCCATTCCCCCTCATTACATGAGCCTTGGCCCTCATCCCCTAGCGGATTCCTTGGTCTCCAAGGCTCTTGGTTGACACGAGCGTGCTCTTAAGCCCTCGTTACCAACCCCTAAAACGGCTCTTTGACACCCCGTACATGCCCGCGTACCTGCCACTGTTGCCAACACTAACTTCCACTAACTTTTGCAGAAGATTCCTCCTAGGTTTCTCTCTCGCAACACCACGTGTTAGGGCAACATTCGGCCAGGACCACATGGTGCAAATGACCAAAGGGTCCCAGACCCTCAACTATAAATACGCGAGTTCATCTCCTTCACTGTAAGCAATCTCCATTATTGCAACTCCATACTTAGCTTATTCTCTCTTTCAGATCTTCATCTGACTTGAGCGTCGGAGAGCCAAACTGGGAATCACCCCCAGTTCCCCCAGCTTGGCCTTCTGACTTTGTCTTTGTGTTTGTCCTAGCAGGTAGAACCCCCATCTTTCCCGGCAAACATCAACTGATTTCCTCACCTAAATAAATTCTAAAGTGATTGGACTCTGTACCCCATATTTAGACCCATCATTTTTGGCGCCGTCTGTGGGAAACCAGCTCTCAGCTCATTTCTCTCTTTCTGCTAGTTGAAAAACAAACACCCAATATCTTCTCAACCATGGTAGCTACAAGATCCGAAGCCGTGGGAGGAGGAGAGAACCCTTCACACGATGCCAATATCGTCGTTCCCCCCACCGCCGCTGGTGGAGCACCACCCGCCGGAGATGTGACTCCACTTGCAGAATCTATGGTCCCCCCACCTGCACCACCAGCACCACCCGTTTCTAACGATGCTGGAGGTGCTCAGCTCCCCTATATCCCACAACTTCCCCAAAATCAGTGGATTCATACTCATGCGAATCCGGGACGGCAACACTACATGATGCCGCCGCCAGGATACACGCTTACCCCCACCGTCGTGATGCCGCAGATTCAACCCTACCATGCCGGCCAGATCCAGCTCCCGGTGGTGATCCCCAGGGAGATTGAAGGGGTGGAGTTGCCCCCTTTGACCTCTCAACAACTGAGGGCTCTTTACGCCCAGTGTGAGGTTCAGGCGGCCCAAGGGGCATGCGAGAGTTTTCATTCCATGTATTTTCCCTCTGGGTAGGCCACTGAAGCTGCTCCTCCTTTGGGTGGATTGCAGACATATCCGCTTAGGGAGGCTCAGGCTACCCTGAGGGCTCAACCACCACCTCCGCCCGCCAAAGAGACGCCCAATCGAGGCGAAAACGAGCGTCCCCATGCGGACAGGGGCAGAGAGCCCACGGAAAGAATCAATGTGAAAGATGAGGGAGACTATCATGCCTCCAAAAGAGCCTCCCGGGCCACAAAGTAGGGGGACAAAGAAGGAGATGGAAATCCTAACCTCCTCGCGGCTGTGCAAGACCAGCTGCAGGGGATAAAGGATATGGTTGGACAGCTCTCTCGAGCGCGATCTCAGATCTCCCACAGCAGGAATGAACGAGCCGATGCCAGAGACGCTCGTCACAGAGACCGCCAGCCACGGGTCCCCCACCGCAAGGAGCAGGAGGAAAACTTTTACACTTACGAATATCATCCCCTGGTGAGGGGCTCCCCCCTCGTGGAAGAAGTTTTAATGGCCCAGGCAGGAATGGCCAAAATCCCCACTTCCGTCAACCTTTATGATAGAACAACAGATCCAGCGGAACACCTGGATCATTTCTTATATTTGATGCACTTGTACGAGCATTCGAGCCACTACTAGGCCAAAGTCTTTGTCACTTCCCTAGTAGGAATGGCTCAGGAATGGTATAAGCGGCTTCCGTCACGCTCGATACGTTCGTATGAAGAGTTGGCCAACGCTTTCTTAAACCACTTCAACTCTTTGAGGGCCACCGTCACTGCGCCCACAACACTTTACAATATAGTGCAAGGCAAGAATGAATCTCTTCGCTTGTTCTTCGCTCGCTTTAACAAAGAGATATTGCAAGTGGAGAGGCCTTCCATGGATTTTTTGATCCCGGTGCTCTTCAAGGCAGTGGATCACAAACAATACGTGAGTAAGAAGTTTGTCGATGCCATTGTAGAAAGAAGGCCAGGATCCCTCATGGCCTTGAGAGAGGTTGCCGAGCCGTTTTTCGAGCTCGAAGATATGTATGGGACGAATGGGCCCCAGCATCATAGCCCCGTGAGACACGAGCGTCACCATGAGTGGGGTCGAGAAGATGTTATCAGGAAGGAGCGTAAGAAATCGCCCCCCGGCCCCTCGTCGTTGTTAGGAATAGTTCCCTAGAAAGCCGATTGTATATCCGCTTTGTGTTTTTCCTTATTGTAATCACAGACAATCTTTGAATGAAATAACGAATTGAGGCAACACTTCTTTATATGCTCTTGTTTGGTATGCGTTTACTTTATCTGTGCATGTATGAGAACTCCCCTAATCCTGATGAATTTAGGACTCTACCATTTAGGTGAAATGGTTCATGAAACGAGCCCTATATCACATAAGTCATGATTAGTAAATTACTCCAAGCCGATGAGTCCTACAGACAGTGGGAGTGTCAACCTGACTCCTCTAAGGCTTGCTTGTGGGATCACGCCCTTAAGAAGGACCACCTTGTTTCATGGAGGTGCAAAGTGTATAGTTGATACGTGCGTGATACATGAGGGTGCTTACTTTAATAAGTAAGTTCACTGAGGTGCCCCGTGTGAGAACATTCCTAAATGGGAAAGGAAGTTTCTGTTTCAGGAAATGGAAATTTCCAGATAAGGAAATATCTCACGAGTCATTGATGTGATTAATTGATCCTTAGACTTGAGGTTCGTTGTCACTCTATGAGTTAACTCTGTAGTCTTAGGTATAAGCTTTAAAGGGTGTCGCCTTAGACAACTGATTCAAGGCTTATGCTGGGGCTGCACAAGTGATTCATGAAAGTGAATGAGAATCAAGAAAGGACCTACACTTGCATTTGCAAGGTGATCTCTTATTGTGTAAGTCATTCATATGCCATATGGAGTCCTTGGCCCAGGCAGTGGATCAAGACATCAAGAAAAGGGTTTCTTGGATTGAGATCAAATGGATATGAAATGCACTTAGCTTTAAGACCGGATTATTAGGGTTCTGATTATTCCCTTACCCTAGATCTTGGTTGAGAGATAGTAAGTAGGAGGATTGTATCTCACATGAATCAATGACTTAAAGGTTCTGTCGAATCCGAACATTCCAATTCAGCTAGGGGTTAAACACCTGTTGCTAGACTATGGTCGTTTAATCTGTGGACTGATTAATTAATTGGTGAATTAATTAATTAGGGTCACTGCTAATTGAATGGAGAACCTAGAGGGTCACACACAACAACTTGGTTACATGAGTTGAGGCTTTAAAATGATTAAACGAGTTAATCGAGCCTAGAGGGTTCCACACGTGTGAAACCACACGTGTGGGTCACGTGAGTGACACGTGTCCTTGTGACACGTGTCCCACACGTGTGAATATATATATTGTATATATATATATATATTAAATAATTAAATGTGTTAATTATTTAATAGACTTTGGTTTAATTTTGAATTAAAAAGAAAGTCTAATTTTGGAGAAAAATAATCTAGTTAATTAATTATGAATTAATTAAGTAGATAAAATAAGTTATTTATTTTAAATAAATAAAGTATAAAATTATCCAAAAATAGTTTGGATATTTTAGCTCTCTTGAAAGTTGATTTGAATTAGAATTCAAAGTCAAAGTTGGAAATTACTTGATGATCAAGTAATAGGAGAGAGAGGGACCAAATCCTTGCCCAACAAGGAATAGGATCGGCGCCCCTCTCCCTTTCCTATATATAGGGGAGCTCATGCTCCCCTTTAGAGCTAATTGGCAATTCTTTTGGTTCATGTGTTGAACACCTTCCTTTCTCCAAGATTAAATAAAACCCTAGGTTAAGCCTAAACACTAACTAGAGAACTAGCATCCTTATTAGTTAGATTGTGATCAAGTTGGTGGACTTTCTCTAGAGACTTCAAGTTAGAAGTTTGAAGATTCGAGCTTTACCAAAGGAGAGGGGATCAAGCCGCGAGAAGAGCGTTCTTGGGTGGCTTGAAACGTTTCAAGAAAGAATAAAAGAAAAGTAAGTTTTCTATCTCTACGAATTTGGATACACGATTGCGAGTCCAAGATCCTTTTGTTGGGAAAATTTTTTAAATTCCGCTGCTTTCTGATTCGTGTTTTCCAACAGTCGTTTCGAACGCATCCCCTTACAAGGACGAACTCGGAGGTTTATGCCTTGTCTGACAAGAAACTCTTTAAAAGGCCCACGAAAATGAAGGAGATGGAGGCATTGAGGCGTTCGAACAAATAATGTGCTTTCCACAAGCAAAAAAGGCACGATACGGACGAATGCCGCCAACTGGAGGTGGAGATTCAGAGGCTCGTCGCGGGGGGCCATTTGAAAGAATTTGTGAAAATATTAGAACGCTATGACGAGCATTGTCATGATCGCTCAAGGGAGAGAAGGAGGAGCCAGTCGCGTTCAAGAAGCCCGCGAGGGAGAGGCCCTCCTGAGAGCAGCCATCGGGGCAAAGGAAAGGCCCCAGAACAAGAGAATACCCCTTTTGCGGTCATCAACATGATAGCAGAAGGCTCGTCAGGAGGGGATTCCAATGTTTCCCGACGTCAATATATCCGGAGCTACGATCAGCGCCCCTCGGCGCCCAAATCAGTTTATGCCATCCAAGAGGCAAAAGATCAGCGCTCGAAAGAGAATGATATAATAGGATTTGCTGACAGTGATTTGGAACATATTGTAACTCCCCATGGGGTCAGTGAAACCTCTGACTGCCCCATGGTGGTTAGCTTGGATGTTCACAATCACATTGTAAAGAGGGTGTTAGTGGATAGTGGAAGCTCTGTTAACGTTTTTCCCTACACCACGTTCCAAAAGATGAATGTTACCAACATCCCGCTCGAACCCCTCAAAACAACCCTCATTGGCTTTGGAGGTTCCGAAGTCGTCCCACGGGGGCAAATTTGCTTGGCCACTTCATTTGGCCGAGCTCCGCAGCGCAAAACGCTTATGGTCACATACATAGTCATTGAAATTGATATTCCCTACAACATCATAATCGGGAGACCAGCTATCGTGGATTTCAAAGCTATTATCTCCACTTACCACCAGAAAATCAAGTTCCCCACCCCCGAGGGAGTTGGAGAAGTTTTATGCAACGTACGGGAAGCCTGAGAATGCTACATGCTATCCCTCAGGAAGCCTAAAATAGAAAAAGCATTCCAAATCGGGTCCACTAAGAAATCCGTTGATTTCCCCAATTTGGATGAGGATGGTCCCATGCGCAAGAGGGCCAAGTTGAACAAGAAGAAAGATCCCAGCGCCAAGGGCTCCCTCGAAAATGCTCCGCCAGGGCCAGTAGAAGAATCCTCCTCTAAGGGGGATGAGCGTGAGGGTGACGAGCCCCTTAATGATGGATGCTTGACGGGAAAAAAGAGAGCGCTTGAACTCCCCCGCCCAGAAATGAGGATTGAGCCCACGGAAAAATTCCTTACTATTGAGCTAAACCAGGGAACAAGGACAAAACTACTCAGATTGGGTCCAATCTTTCTGGACCCTCGCAGATTATGATGATTAACTTCCTCAGAGAAAACATTGACGTTTTTGCATGGAAAGCATCTGACCTTACAGGGATTGACCCGAGCATCATAGTCCACAGGCTCAATGTGGACCCATCCTTCAAGCCAATTAAACAGAAAAAGAGAGATGTGCACGATTTTCGGAAGAAAGTTATTGAGGAAGAAGTTAACAAGCTCCTTGAGGCCCAATATATCGAACCCATAGTTGTGTAATGTGGTACTGGTACCCAAGAGCGCGAATAAGTGGCGCATGTGCAATGACTTTACTGATCTTAACAAGGCTTGCCCTAAGGATCCATACCCATGTGCAATGCGTGGGCAAAAATGCACAGATACAAGGCAGCTGTAGCACAACAATATAACAAACGTGTAAGAGAAAGAACTTTCCAACTGGGAGACTTAGTCTTAAAGAAGGTGGAAGTATCCAAGCATGTAGGGAAATTGGACCCCAACTGGGAGGGTCCCTTCAAAGTTATACAAATACGAGCAAACAACACCTACACGCTCGAATCACTGCAAGGCGAGCGTCTCCCACGACCCTGGAACACATGCAACCTCAGGAGGTTCTATGTTTGAGTTTATTTCGTAAAGCATGAAACCCATGTTATTTCTCAAGGAAATTTATAATGAAAATTGTTCCTCTCATTTATTTTGTCTAAGTATACAGGCTGCTGAGAATTCTCCCTTAGGATCTTAAACCCAAGGGGCACGAATTTCCTCGTAATTTAAGGATGGACATAACTCCACGAGCGTACTTGCCCAGCACCTCTAAGGATACGCCTCAAAGTCCGTATGCACGAGCATCCTAGTAGGCCTGGGTAGCCTATATTATGGGAACCTAGCGCACGAAAACGGGACTCGCTGCACATAATTGCACCTCATCCGAGGAGAAGCTTTATGGCCAAATCCAGCCTTCGTATGAGATCTCTGAAGTGCCAAAAAGGAGAAGAATTTTCACAAGTCTTGAACGAGGGTAGTCTCTCAGTAAGACCCTCGTAATCACTTAAGACTTAGTAAAATTTTCTAAGGGGAGAAGAATTATCACAAGTCTTGAACGAGGGAAGTCTCTCAGTAAGACCCTTGTAATCACTCAAGACTTAGTAAAATTTTCTATGGGGAGAAGAATTCTCACAAGTCTTGAACGAAGGCAGTCTCTCAGTAAGACCCTCGTAATCACTCAAGACTTAGTAAAATTTTCTAAGGGAAGAAGAATTTTCACAAGTCTTGAACGAGGGCAGTCTCTCAGTAAGACCCTCGTAATCACTCAAGACCTAGTAAAATTTTCTAAATGAAGAAGAATTTTCACAAGTCTTGAACGAGGGCAGTCTCTCAATAAGACCCTCGTAGTCACTCAAAGACTTAATAAAATTCTCTAAGTTTTAGAAACAAAATTTACACAAGTCTTGAATGAGGGCAGCCTCACAGTAAGACCCCCATGATTACTCAAGACTTAGTAAAATTTTTCAAGTTTTAAAGACTTAACTAAATAGTACAATTTTTACTAAGCATGTTACACACAATCTTAGTATTACAAGATTTTGTTACAACAAGCGCAAAGTAAAATTTCACAATTAAGGGAATAAAAGGAGACCATTATGAAGAAAAGGAAGAACTTCGTTAATTAAGGCTTTTGGCCGAAAATTACATAACAAGGGCACAATAGCCCATAACATTCTTACAGAAAGAGTACTAAAGTCAAAAGAAGGAAATTGCTACATAAGCAGACTGAAAGGGAGCGTCAAGCGGCGGGAGTGACATCTTCATCCAGAACCACTAAGACATTCTGGGCCACGGGATCATGTATGGGGCCTACTTGCTCTTGCACTTGGGGGGTATTTTCACCTTGGTTCTGAGCTGCTGGAGGAGGCGCAGGATCGTTATTCCCTGGCGCTTGAGGGGCATCTGGCTCGTTGGCTTCATGGGGGGGAGCAGGAGCATTCTCGTTGGTCGGAGGGATGGAGGAGGAGTTAGTGACAGCATCCGCACCCTCATTTTGCCCCGTTTGAGAGGCTTCCGCCGGAGGATGAGCCGCCATATACTCATCTTAGATGAGTATAACCAGAAAGTTGTATTTCGGCTCAGAGATGTTAGACTCCGGGTCCTCAGGGTCTTTATCATCCTCAACACAGCGCTCGTTGAACATGAGCCCCATACCTTGCGCCTCACTAATGGCCGGATCCGTCAAGCCCTTGTGAATGCATTGCTCAAAGGCCAAATTAAAGGCCTTTTGAGCCTCGTCTAGGCAATGCAAAGTGGCCGTAAAATTGAACGTCTTGGAGTGGCAGAATTTGATGAGCGCTTCCTTGTTTGATTGCTCAAAGCGATGAGGGAGTTGGTTCATGGCATCAGCATATTTCTTTTCCACCTCCATGGCCCTCGTCTTCCAATCGTTGCGATCGGCAGTGAGCTTCTTATGGTCCTCATCAAGTTGGTTATATTGGTTACGCCAACTTCTTCGAGCGTTCTCGGCGCTCGTGTAGTCATCTTGCAACTTCTTCATCTCGGCCTCCATCTTGTTGTACTCTTCCTTAAGGGAAAGGTACTTGGCCGTCTCTGTGTCCAATTCCTCCTGAAGCTGGGCAGGATCGTTCGAGCACGCCATCTTCTTGTACTTTGCCTTCTGGTCAGCGTAAACTATGGCGCGCATTTGGATATTTCTCGCCCTGGGGAGCACTTGCTGCACGGGCTCGAAAGGGCAAAAGTGTTAACAAATATATTGAAGAACAACACCTTCAAAAGATAATGAAACTACAAGAGGAAATGAGACTTACGAAAATTATGGCGTGCACCATATCGATGGTCACCTTTTCAATCGACTCGGAGTACAAATGCTTATGATCCGCTGAGCGCATGATTTCCTTGCAAAGAATCTCTCCCCGAGAATAATCCTTCAACCGGTCTTTGCTTTCCTTTATCGTTCCCATTTGTTGCTCCATATCTTCCAATTCGACTTCTCAATATGACAATTCATCTTGGATTTGGAAAAACAAACTCAAATCTCATTCTCCATATCGCCTCCTCCCATATATTTGTATTTTTCCAGGTACTTGCCTCTCTCTACTCCCTTCCAGACTCGTTTCCCATCTTAATCGAAATCCAAAACACTCAAATCCAACTCTTCCCGTCTTAACTTTGACAAACTTGATTTCAAATCACTGGACTTAGTTAGAAATCCTTCTTGGTCAATCCTTGGTGTACAACTCCTACCAGACCTATTTTGTCTTAACTCCTTTTAATTATTAATACCTCTTCAATACTCCAAATCCGGAAATCAAAATACTTTCAAGGTTTGTTCACTTCACTCATTAGGTTGAAAATCCTGTTGCTTCCAATCAAAAGCACCTTGTATGGCAGAGCCGTATATGTCAATCTTCTAAGTCGTAACCATCTCATAATCAATCCCCATTTCACCAAGTCTCCTTCTACCACCGCATCTCTTAATTCAAACCTCCCATTCCGAATCGTAATCCTTGAACTCTAGTTCCCTCTAGAAAACCTCACATCTCGAATTCTCTACATTCTTCCCGGTTGTATCCCTCCTAGCCTCCATGCCTCAGGACGAACTAGCAATAGATCGTCTTTATCGTGGAGCTTGGCCGTGGTTTGATCTTATTTTCATAACCTGTGAATCATAACTCATTTCGAAGGTACATGCATGCGATTAGGGCATGCATATGGCACATATTCAACACGAAAGACACGGATCCGGTATAAATTGCAACAGGCAATTCGACAAGATTAAAAAGAAAGACAATTTCATGTTCAAAATCGATGCAATGCACACATTATCACTTAGTTCCTATGCCGAACGACTTAGACAGACCCACACGACACGACAGCCCGGGTTTTGCAACCCTAAGCTCTGATACCACTTAAGGATGTAACACCCGAGCGCAAGGTGTCACATCCCCCGCACCGAGACCCGGCCCGAATATGAAATGGACGATCCATACCCGAGCCAAATCACGGCGAACGGGGACATACACACACTCTATGCTAGGCGGGACTAACCCTTGAACCATAACATCAGAGTAATTACAAATACGGAAGCAATAACTATCCATTACATAAACTATGAGTAAACAAAACCAGAAATAATCCATATACCTTATCAAATGCCGTCACGGCTTAACAAACAAGTACGCTCCAATAGCAACATTCATATACAATGATCACAAGTGCAAAATGCGAGTGTAAGACCAATAAACAAAAGGACTAGAAACGAAAATAAGACCTAAGACTCAAAATCCCGCCTAGCTCCCCTGACACCTGCACAAAACAACTGAAAGCCAAACGGGTTCAGTCCAAAAGGGACTGGTGGGTATAAAAGCAGGGCATAATAATATATGACTGTAATTAAACATTCACATGCAAGTTATAATCCCAAATGAGGTTTTTAAAGAATTTCCCAAGTGGGTGAATAGAAATCGTCAAAAGGGATTATAACGATTCATTTACATTAGGTCAAGGTCATTAGTGGCCCGGCGAGTGGGCGTGCATTATCTCCAACCAACACCTCGTGTAATTCATTAACATTCATTAACATTCATTAACATTCATTCATTCATTCTTTCTTTCTTTTCATGCATAACATTCTTTCGTGCGCATTCAATAACATTTACACCTTCTTCCTCCGGGTTGGTGGCGGGTTTGCAAGGCCCATCCACCCATTCATTGACCAAAAGGGGAACATGACTCCCCAGATGGCACTCAGCGTCCATTCCTCGCTAAATCCTAACGAGGTCCGGTTACGCCGTTCATTGGTGGGACTAGTGTGAGGGTTTCCCATCAGCCCATGCCTCCTCGGTTCCCCACTCACACCAAGCCCCTGGGCCCCATTCATTGTGAACATTCATTCATTCTCGCCAAAACATTTGGTAGGTTCAAGAAACAAGGCTTTACGTTTGCAATCATTTACTCGATAAAAGACTCAATATATATATCATATTACTTTGACTTAA
The DNA here is from genome assembly GCA_037501455.1 of Lantana camara. Classification (NCBI taxonomy): domain Eukaryota; kingdom Viridiplantae; phylum Streptophyta; class Magnoliopsida; order Lamiales; family Verbenaceae; genus Lantana; species Lantana camara. Next base: position 16,375,600 of record CM074855.1, on the reverse strand, counting down.
AACTTTTCACATAGGGAGATATATCGGGTCGTTTTATCTAAGTAGAAGAGAAACCCACCTTAAACCGCAAAAAGGAGCAAACACAAGCCTCACTGACCGGCCTCGTCTCCAACGGACTCAAAATCTGTGCAAGAGAGGTGAGGTGAGACTCAATATGACCAAATAAGACGCTCGGCAATGAAATGATTATGATATGAATATATAAGAGATGCTATAAGGTAATGGACACATTCATGTGCACTATTAAAGTCTTAAGGACATATAAACGTTCAATTCATTCATTCAATGAAGCATTCGTATTCAAACGAATTCATATCCTTCACATTCACATCAAAGGAATTTAAATTATATAATCAAGTCGTTCAATCTTTCATTCGAATTCATAATTTCAATCAAATTAACTCAAGAAATTCAAATAAAATCAAAGTACAAATTAAATCACATTTAAAATTAGAACATAAACATTTAAACATATTCAATCGCATTTACAATTAGAAAATAAACAATTAAATACATTCAATTAAATTTAGGAAATTAAATAAAGCATGAAATAGGTAATATTTAAATTCTACTAATTCAATTAAATCAAATAACAATTAATATTTAATAAATATATATATAATATATTAAATATATATACATACATATACTATATTATATATATACCTATATACGTATACTATATTATATATACATATATACGTATACTATATACATGCAAACAAATACACATATGCATGCAAATTAACACAAAAATGCATGCAAACCATTACAACCCATGCATGCAAATTATCAATATGCATGCAAACATTGCATTGACAAAAAATCATGCAGAAGAAAAGGAAATGAAACTATAACAGCAGCAGCAGCTCACGGTTCAGCAACACAGGTATGAAAAACAAGGTGACACGGGGGTGTCACCTTCAAGGAGCAAACCGAGACACCCCCGTGTCTCGGTACAGAAGTTCAGACCAAAAACACACCCCCGTTCCAGCTGAAAATGAAGGAAAAAGACACACCCGTGTCGCAGCGAACGCAGCAGCAACAAACACGCATACAACCCCTGTTTCCTTGCTCAAACGCAGCACAACTCAAGCAACAAATAGACAACATATAAGTAGCTATAAATGACATGAATTGCAGCAAGAAATCAGATCAAAACCACCCCAAAGCTGACAGAAAAAGAGCAAGAAAAACAGCAGCTGTGATAGCAACAATCCAGGCCCAAAAACAGGGTAAAAACTCACGCAAAACAGGGTATGGTTGATCTCCATTAATCCCAACACATTCATACAAGTTAGGCGAACAAATGTGCAGCAAAACACCACAATTTCAACCTATAAATCAGCCCCTCAACAGTTCGAACATGAAAGCTGTCACACGTGACTTTTCTTCAAAGTTTTCTCAATGTTCCAAAGTTGATATCTCATAAATACTTCAACTACCATGCAATTAATGATCATAAATGAAAAGAAGATATCAAAAAAATTATTCTCAAGCTTGGAATCATTCAAATCCATCAAGAATTGGAGAGGATCGAAAGAAATGCCCAAAAACGTCTCTATTCAAGAACAACCGAAAAATGCATGAAACCATGATCAAATTTGGGGATGAATGAATGAAAATGACCAAGAACGAACATATAATACAACCCTAAGCTTACCTTGTTGATTGGATGAGGATTGGATGAGATTTGAGCTCCAAAATCTCCAAGGAAACAAGGGTTACGGGAAGGAAACTGGAGGCAGTGACTTTAGCTGTGATTTGTGAATTGTGAGAGGGTTGGTTTGGTTAGGGCAAGGTACAGAAGATTAGGTGGTTGAGTTAGGGTTCTATAGCCTCAAACCATGGTTAATTTGGTCAACAATTGAATAGGTTATGGCCATTTTAGTGTAACAAGGTCAGTTTCGTCGCCGCTTCGTTTTTCGGTTGAATTTCGGAGGTTCAAATGACGTTAGAAAAATATAAGGCTAAGTTTACTAAATTTTCATTACGAGTTCAGCGAAGTTGACGGAACTCGAATCCGAGTTCCCGAGCTCAAGATATTAAATACGGAACCAAGGGTGCGCTAAGTGCTCGTTAGCCCCCGACTTGGATTCCAAAATTCAAATTAAATCTGAAACACAAGCAAATGAATTCGAAAATACGAAACGAACAAATATTCATATACAAGACACGTATAAGTTCAACATATTAAATTCGCACAAAATTCCGGTATCAATTCAAATAGAAACGAAGCACTCAAACGCGATTAAACAATAAAAGCCATAACATTACTTAAATAAACAACTAAATTCATTCATAATATATTATATATAATATGCATGCATACGTATATAGTATATATAAATACATACATGCAAATATATTTAAGTTATATTTATAAAATGCATGCAAATATAATATATAAGTATTACATGCATGCATAATTAAATCCATGCACACACGTACACAAATATATATATATATATATATATATATATATATTTATATTATATAATGTAATTAATAATAATAACATTAAATTAAATAATTAACATTTAATACATATAAAAATAAAATGAAATTTATAGAACACGTAAAAATAATTATTCGCGCAATTAAAGAGCACACAAGTTATTCACATAAATTCAAATTCAAATATCGCATATTTTTCAATTAGTCACTTATTTAACAATTAAGCAATGAAATTTAATTATAGAAAACACTAAAGACCAATTAATTTGCGCAATTAAGTAAACATATACGTCATGCTGTACCAATAAAAGAATTGGGGCGTTACAGTACCACTATTTGGCTTTCCATATTTGCCGCTCGGTTCTCCCCTCGTCCCTGCGGCCCTTGAGCGCCAGATGCGGCGCTTGAGCTGGCGCCTTGGTGGCCGCCACGACCGTCACCCCGGCCTGCTCCATGGCCTCGGGGATTCTGTTGATCTCCATGTTGGGCTTGACGCCTGTTAGCGTTGGTGAACCTAGCAGCGTTCCTCATGCCTCCAGCCATCCTTAAAATGTCCGCTCCTGCAAAGAAGGCGAAAACGAGGGTCAGAAACCCTTAAGCAAATTTCACAAAATACAAGTTACAAATGCAAAGTATAGTTAGCATCCCTATCTACAAGTTAGTTCCCTAAAGTCTAACCGTCTCTCTCCAAATCTCGAGCGGGAGGATTGTTGAGATAATGAGGGTCATCAGTAAGCCCGCAGAGGAACATGAGTTCCACATTATCTATCCAGTCCTTAGCTCGAATTAGTTGGCCCTCGTCCCTCAATGCCCCAGCCAAGTCCTTGGCCCAGTCCTTAGGGAAGGAAGGTTCTAAGCGGCTCTTTACAAGGGATCCCTTCCCATGAGATATCCATTCTCGGGCCACCCCAAAATCATCATCCTCTGGGGCCTTGACAAAAATGAGTTTCTCCTTCCAATCTGGGCCATAAGTGGAGGAAGGAGAGTTGATCAATTTCAAGTGGGCCTTCGCTTGAACGTAGTAGAAATAACCCGCCTTAGGTGACGAGCGCGGTGAGCTAACTACTTGGAGAAGGGCATTAAAATTCCGCATCGAGGGCTCGTATCCTGCGCATTTCATAAGGATTACAAAGCTGGTTATCAAGGCGAGTCCATTAGGCACGATTTGCGAGGGGCACAGGCCCAAACTATTTAGAATGGAAGCCACTGGGACTGGAATTGGAAATCTTAAACCCCCGGAACCGATCGCATCCTTGTAAACCGTCATTTCGCCAGTGGGAGGATGGTTGGCGCGCTCATGCTTGGCCGGGATTCTCCATGTGTAACGCTCGTCCCAGTAGATTGGGGCCATAACAGACTTTATCTCCCCCAGAGTGATGGTGCTGGGAGTCTCGTCCGGGGTACGTTCGGTCGCCTGCATACCTGAGCCTTCACCCTCGTTTGGCCCTTTGGTTTTCTTGGCTTTCTTAGGCCTCTGGGACTTCTTTCCTTTACCCTTGTCATGGGATCTTTCTGAGGGCCCCGTTCCTCCCTCGGATTCCGGAGCCGAGGCTGTGACGGCCACGGTCACGGTGTGGCAGTGAGGGTGAGTTGCGCTCTCTGTTATCGGGAGAGTCATCCCTTGCCTCTCTGCCTCCATCACCAAATTCATTTCTTCAAAAAGATGCTCAACCCCATCTGGGTTCCTTTCATCTATGGCCATAACGGCCACGTCCAACTCCTCGTCCCTTGGGGAACCCGGAGGAGATGAACTTTGGGTAGCCATATCTTCAACTTCACGGGCGAATTCTCCTACATGATCTCTGGCCATCGTTGTGGTGGAATGTCGAAGAGATATAAGGATTTTGGGAGTGATATATATTCGGAGAGATTCGGGATTTCTGGAAGAGATAAAGCTTGAGGAATTACTAAATCCTAAATCTGATTCTAAGGTTAGCAAAGTTAGAAGATTTCACCGGAGTTTACCTTGAGTTTTCTGGAAAAGCTTGAAGAAAAGTTATGAATGCTCTGAAACTTGTTTGCAAAGAGTTTTTTGCGAATATGTGCTCTGAAGATATGTTTGCGTAAAAGGTGGAATGGATACAAAATCCCTTATTTATAGGGATGGAAGTTGGTACGTTTCTGGCAAAAAATTCAAAATTACAATCATTTCCTGCCTAGGGAACCGTTCCCTTTATTGAACCATCACGTACTTCCCAAGTCTCACGCGCCCCACGAGCATCAGCATTTAATGCTTAGACGCTCCAAGCGGTCAGAAGAAAGGACTGCATTTAATGCATGGACATTACAAGCCGTCAGATGAAGAGACTGCATTTATGGCGCAATCAGAAGGGTGATTGCCCAACACGCCATGCCTCATACGAGCGCAACGCTTGATGGCTTACATTGGTAGAATTCTACAAGTCCTTATCACTAAGGACTACAGAATTGGGGGGCAAAATGATGGGGCCAAAACACGCTCGTGCCACGTTTGGACACGTGGCAACTCAAGATAACGACATCTGTCCTCTTGGACTAAGGTAATTATACACGAGCGTTCAAACCCCTCAAGCGCCAGCCTTCCTCAAGGACACGTGGCATCTCCGCTACGTGTACACGTGATCAACGTGGCCGCTCTCTAACGAGCGCGATTCATACGACATGGCTAAAGCTCCAATCAGCTAAGGAAGCCCTCTTCGAGCGCCACACTCCCTCAGGGTAGCATTCCATTCCCCCTCATTACATGAGCCTTGGCCTTCATCCCCTAGCGGATTCCTTAGTCTCCAAGGCTCTTGGTTGACACGAGCGTGCTCTTAAGCCCTCGTTACCAACCCCTAAAACGGCTCTTTGACACCCCGTACATGCCCGCGCACCTGCTACTGTTGCCAACACTAACTTCCACCAGCTTTTGCAGAAGATTCCTCCTAGGTTTCTCTCTCGTAACGCCACGTGTTAGGACAACATTCGGCCAGGACCACATGGTGCAAATGACCAAAGGGTCCCTGACCCTCAACTATAAATACGCGAGTTCATCTCCTTCACTGTAAGCAATCTCCATTACTGCAACTCCACACTTAGCTTATTCTCTCTTTCAGATCTTCATCTGACTTGAGCGTCAGAGAGCCAAACTGGGAATCACCCCCACTTCCCCCAGCTTGGCCTTTTGACTTTGTCTTTGTGTTTGTCCTAGCAGGTAGAACCCCCATCTTTCCTGGCGAACATCAACTGGTTTCCTCACCTAAACAAATTCTAAAGTGATTAGACTCTGTACCCCATATTCAGACCCATCAGAGATGATTCGATAGTGGGAACTCATAAGCGCTCATCCATTGTATGCCGGTAATCGAGGAGGCTATGCTTAAAAGATTGCATTCGACGCCGGTGATCAATCAGGCAAGATAGAATTCCCCCTTTCCGACCGGTCTTTGAGTAGAATACCGATACCCCTTCTTCCGCCGCGACTGGTGGACTGTTGTACAGAAAGGCCTGCGAATCTATTGCTTTCATTGAAATAAGGAAGGGCTTCCCTTATGATGCGAAGTGGAACCTCTTCCCATTCATCTTTCCTTTGGGATGAGACAATTATGCTCTATTGAATAGTAGTAGGGTCTTAAATACCTTCCTTCGCTTCAAGCCGGTTCAAGAAAAAGCCCAGAGAGAAGCTGAAACTCCTTACCCACTCTCTTATCATAAATTAGTGTGCACCGAGAGAGTCAAGATTTATAGAGTAAGTGTGCAGAGGACCTAGTAGCCTATTCGGAATCCTAATTGATGGGTGTTTATCTATACTATATATTAAGCGAGAGAGACAAAGGTAGTGTCTTGAACTTGGTCTCTAATTCTTTTTTCTATTTGATTTATTTATTTTCTCCACCACAAACGTGTTTCAATAAGTTATCAGGAGTGGATAGAAACTGTGTTCGTGTCTTGGACTTTTTCCTTTTCTACCCCTAACTTTTAAAATATTTTCTCTTAGGCTTTTTTTTCCCCCCCTTTCCCATACTTTTAAAATCTTTTATTTTCTTTTAATTTATCTATACTACTATATTAAACGAGAGACCCATTTGGTGTCATAGACTCTTTTTTTTTTCTTTTTTTTTTAATATAAATTCTGGCCATGGGCTCTTAAATTCTTTATTTATTTATTTATTTATATCACTTATTTATCTTTAATTTCTTTTTTTTTTCTCAATTTGAATTATCTTATTTAATTTATTCATAATGAAATTATAGTTATATTAAAAATAATTATAAATTAAGTAATAACATAAAAATTTTAATTTAATTTTTTTTCAGATACATCGAGTGTGCAGAGTTGCTAGTTCTAATTACATATTTCATGGCATAATGTTGGATGCAATTATTTGACAAAGTGGGTTCCCTGAAAAATAATGCTTGCATATTGGTCAAGCTATTAGTCGTCAAAAACCCTTCGGACTTAATTATCTGTAATTATTTGACTAACAGGAATTCCCCCAAAACTCATGGTCTTTGCGAAAAGACCATGGAAAAATTGCAAAGCATATGATTGGAACAACAAAATTTTTAATGGTTACAATTTCATATTTTCGAATTTTATAACTTTTGTGGAGATTATAACTTAGCGAAAATTGCAAGTTTGGGGTTTTAACTACCATCATATTAACATTTCGGGGCACTAATTTGTGCGGTTGCAAACCAACCCTTTAACTTCTAAAAATTGTAATTTAAGGGCTCATCTGAAAATGCTGATGCGCCATTTTTATTATTATTATTATTTTTGGTTACAATGTGCCATTTTTAATAGCTATATGGCAAAACAACAATATTGTGAACGTGGATAATTTTTTCACTAGTTTATATATGAGGTGGTAGTCTCGAATTCTCAGTAATGACCCCATGATGGTTCTCCGATAAAAATACGACAAGTCATTTTTATTTTTCAATAAAAATATTACATTTCTTTTACAAATTTTTCCTGTATTTACCTTTTTTTTTTTTTTTTCCTTTTCCTAACTTAAGCCTAATTTAAGGTTTATAATTTTCCTAATCTGCCTAATTCACAAAGATTAGCTGATTTATGATACCGCGTGCGGTGGGGAAAATTCTAATCAAACCCCGTCTCAAGAACCCCAACTAATTAAGAAAGTATGTTACTCTTGTTATTTAATTTCTCACTCTCCCTAAATTTTTTAATCCAAACTGGGTTTGGCCGAGCCCCAACCAATTAACGGACAAGTATGTTACATTTGCCATTTAATTTCTCACCTTCCCTAATTTTTCTACTAATCACCTAGCAAGTATAAAACGTTCGCCCTCGTTACATTGATTTGATCGAACCAGACTCTCGGGATAAAATTACCCGTAGGTTAGTTTTTTTTTTTTTTTAAAAAAAACCGGTTACGCAGACCGTTGGGTTATTACTGAGGCCCCACCCTCATTTATTGAAACCGAACCACAAGTGCAAAGGTAATGAGACATGATCCACCTATCCGTGAGACTATTACAGCCAAAATGCCTATCCAAAATAAAATTTCTAGCCCGAATCACATAGGCGCTTCTAACAATCAGGTCCCTATTACACCCAGCTCCCATCGCATCGATCGCCGGCCCATATAGGCGTCCAGTCAACCGGACTTCAGCTAGGACATATGAGAGATCCCAAGCTTCACAGCCATCGGTCACCTTGTTGGCGGGTGCATCCTTAGGACAAAAATTCGCAGCTAAGATCATGTTGCAGCTGCTGTTCGGCCAATACGAAGACACGTCAATTACATAGTAACACTGCTGGCCACTAAAGTGACTCCTCGAACACCAAAGCAGCTTGAAATTATCCGCCTGCATACAGGAAATAGCCTCCTCGACAAGACTAAGATCAAGATACATCATATTCCAAGAAGTAATATTCAATCCAATATTCCACGCATAATGGATAAGTTTAAAGTTAGGCCTGATCCTTACCGCCTCTTCCCTCACAGAATTCAAAATATGAGAACCTCTCTTGTCAAAATTTTTGTGGCTGCACCAAAAATTAAGATCAAGTGCATACTTATTCATATAACAATTATGCCATTTTACTACGTCCTGCATGCTTAGAAAATCATCATCATTACAGTAGCAAGCATGCACATGAATAGAAGAGTAGTAGTAAGTTATACAATGCATAAACATAGAACTTATCTGGAACGGATGTTCGACAGTCTCCATTTGTCAACAGCAATAAAACCTCTGATCTCCTGGAGCATAGGACTGTGAGGGTATTGCCAGAAGGACTGACGATCAGCTCCCAAAGTTGCGAGACGATCCGCGAGACCGTTTCCTTCTCTATAAATATGGGTAACTCTAACCTTCATAGTCCTGCTCAGTTTGAGGAATTCATTGATTTTAATTTGCACTCTTGGGTCACCTGAAGTCCTGCGGTTTAAGATATAAAGGATGGCCAAAGCATCAATCTCAACCCAGAGTTTAGTACACCCTAATTCCACCGCCATGGCAACACCTTTAACCAACGCTGCAATCTACGCAAAGACGTTCGTGGCCACCCCTATTCCTTCACTAAAAGCACAGATAATATTTCCGGCATTATTCCGGATAGCACCTCCGATTCCTGCTAGCCCCGAATTCCCTCTAGAGGCCCCATCAGTATTGAGTTTTAGGACTCCTGGGCGGGGGTAGATCCATTTTACCAGATTGAAAGAGAAAATCTTAGGTCTCTGGAGAGTGATCCCAAACTCTTTAGCAGTTTTCACATCGCCTTTCCAGGCTCGTCTCTTCATGCGGTTGGTGCTGCCCCATCGCTGTATATGGCTCCTGACTTGTCGGATTATACGGCAAGGAGAAAATTGTTTTCCATCATGTTTATCCTTGTTCCGCTCCATCCAAATATACCAACAAATCAGACTAGGAACGATGATTCTTATGTGATTGTTGCAGTTGAAAGCCGTCGAAGAAATCCATTTTTGTATCATCAAAATAGGCATGTTTAGTCCCAAGATCGAAACACCAAATATTTCCGAGAAATGCAACCAGACTTTCTTCACTTTCTCACTGTTAATGAACAAGTGATTCAAGGTCTCTTGTTGAGAGCAGCATTGGCATTAGGAGGGAAATATAATACCTTTCCGATGTAGCCTCTCATCCACGGGCAACCAGTCATGTATAAGCCGCCACATGAAGATCATGATTGTCGGAGTAAGGTCCGAGCTCCAAATCTGCCGAAGGAAGTGTGAAGGATCCCTACGGTTACGCAGCATGTTCCAAGCCGATTTAAGGGTGAAAAAACCTGCCGAATCACCTGTCCACACCGCTGTATCATGTGTACTCCGATCAAAAGGGACTTCTGATATATGGAATGCCGTATTCTCATCTACAACCTGCGCTACTTTGTTTTTGTCCCAACTATCATTAATCCAAAAATTCTTCACTTGCTCGGGAGCAATTTGAGCTTGGTTTTCCTGATTTTGCCATTCAACCACTGACCATCGATCCTGCATGAAATCCACCTGACCCTGTCCTAGAGACCAAAAGATGAATTGTTCTGCTTCCTCTCTTATCCCGCATATACGTCTCCAAGTCTGGGAATGATTGCATGAAACACGAGCACGCCGTGGGTGAGTACCATCACAATACCTGTCGTGCATGAATCTCGCCCAAAGCGTATCGCTAGTCCTAAAACGCCACCAAAGCTTAACCGAGAAGCTTTTAATCATGTCTTCTAAGTCCCGAACTCCTAATCCTCCTTCATCCGTCCGGAAACATATTCTCTTCCAGTAACTCCAATGCATGCGTCTCTGTTCGTTTGTAGTACCCCAAAAAAATTTATTCAAGATCAGCTCTATAGAGTTTATAACGGTTTTCGGAGGGTTCAGAACCCGTAGAGTATGCAGGGGGATAGAATAGAGGATCGATTTTATAAGTTGAAGTCTTCCCCAATGGGATAGATAGCATGTCTCCCAACCGTGAACTCTTTTCCTTATTTGATCAACCAAATCATCAAAGAGGGCTGTTTTTCTTCTTCCTCTGAACAGTGGGGCTCCAAGATACCTTAGTGGGAGTTTCTCTCCTTTGAAGCCTAAGATGCTTCTGACTCGGTCAGCCGCTCCATCTGAATTATTGCCAACAATAAACGAGCTTTTATTGACACTAACTTGTTGTCCTGACAGACCTTCATATTCAGCGAGAACTTCTTGCACTCCTATAAGTGATTCAGCTCTTTCATTTGTGAATATAATGATGTCATCAGCAAAAGATAAATGCGACACCATGACCTTTGAAGGTGATCTAAATCGTGAAGAGCTATGATCTCTCATGTACCTGTCCAAGGTTAGCGACAAATAATCCGCAGCTATAACAAAAAGAGCGGGAGACAGGGGGTCACCTTGTCGCAGGCCACGAGTCGAATGAAAGAATCCAGCCGGGGCTCCATTAATCATAACGGAGAACCAACAATTGCTTACGCAGTTTCTCACCAAGGAGATCCAATGTTCCGGGAAGCCCTTACGACGAAGTAAAGCAATTAAGAATTCCCATTCCAGGCGATCATAGGCCTTGGCCATGTCAAGTTTCAGGAGGACGTTCTTTTGTTTAGATCGCGAGTCAAGAGCATGCACCATCTCCTGGGCTAGTAGAATGTTGTCACAAATGTTTCTTCCCTTGACAAACCCGCTCTGATTAGGAGTGACCACTTTATGGAGAATAATTGCGAGTCTAGAATTAAGAATCTTTGTAAGAATTTTGTTCTTCACATTGCATAGACTTATTGGCCTAAAATCTGACCAGTGAGCCGGGTTTTCCTTCTTTTGGATTAAAACAACAGAGGTTGCTGTATAGGCCTTGGGTAACTTCGTTCCCTTGAAGAAATCTAACACCGCCTCATAAACATCCTCTTTAACAATTTCCCAAAATCTCTGATAAAATATTGCGCCGTAGCCGTCAGGGCCAGCTGTACTATGTCGATTGATATCAAAAACTGCCCGTTTGGTTTCCTTCATGGTTGGCAATTCAACCAGCTCACTCGCTTCTTGTGGTTCAATTATTGGTTGTACAATCTCTAGCCGGTTGTTCGTATACGAAATCCCTCCCTCTGAAGACAAAAGCTTAGAGAAGAAATCATCCGCTGAATCTCTCAAACCTTTAGGGTCTGTGATTTCCTGATTTCCGATCCAAATCGACCTGATTTGTTTCTTGAATCGTTTTTTCTTAACCAAGGTGTGAAAGTATCTCGTGTTCCTCTCGCCATCTTCTATCCATTTACAGGAGGCTTTTTGTCTCCAATAGTCTTCTTCCATTGCAGTCGTTTGGTTTCGTAGAGCAATGGACCTGTTCAATGCAATGAGGTTCTCGTCTGTGGGGTTTTCATCGTATTTCACCTCAGCCTGCTCCACATGTACTTCAGCCTCTTTTACCTTATCAAAAATATTGCCAAACACTTCATGGTTCCACTTCTTTAAGTGTTTCTTCAGCCGATCAAGCTTAACGTGTAATTTCCATAAATCCCCCGAATAGCATGGAACCTCCCAATTACTTCGAACCTCTTTATCAATGTTAGGATGTCTAAGCCACATCTCCTGAAATCGAAAGGAAGTCGGCTGCCGTTGCTCCACATTATCACCTGAAATTAGAAGCGGACAATGATCAGATTCTCCCCTAGCAAGATGTTTTATGCGGGTTTGTTGGAATAAGTCTGCCCAGCTCTCACCCACTAACACCCTATCCAACCTCTGCCACTTTTTATTCTTCTTCCAAGTGAATTTGGCTCCCTCAAAGCTTGGTTCAAGTAAATGAAAATCCTGGATACAGTCATTAAATTCCAACATCCCCAAGGCATCCGGAGGATTGCCCCCTTTTCTCTCTTCAATTCTTGTCACAATGTTAAAGTCTCCTCCCACAAGCCACGGATCAGAAGTGTGCTGATTATTGCGCATAAAATCCCATAGTTCTCGTCTGCTGGCTGTGACCGACTTAGCATACACAATGGTAATCCAAATAGGCTTCGACCAATTGCTGTTGGATAGCCGAAGGTGCAAATATTGTCTGTTATCATCCAAGACAGTCACCGTGGTTTCCTGTTCACAAAGAAAGCAATGTGATTAGATATATTGGCAACTAACTGATGGAAATTAAATTTAAGAGTAAAGTAATAAAAATCTAAAGGAACCATAGGTTCGAGAATGGCCATAAAATTTAATTTATTCCTACGACGGTATTCTTTTAGGATACGCTGCCGTCCCCCGTTGCGTATTCCCCTCACGTTCCAAATGAGTCTGCGTATTTTCATGGGGCAACGGAGTTAAAGCCCGATGACCGTGTCATCCTTTTAGGGGCTGTGACAGTGTTGGTATTGGTTCGCTTCTTCTTTTTATGGGTGACCTCCGTAAACTCATCCGCACGTTCAAGTTCATCTAAAGAGCGAGAATGAGTCAGTAGGGCCTGTTGCTTTTGTGTTTCCATGTCATCATCATCAGAAATTGAGGCTGTGTCTGATGCATACTCACTACAAATCGGTCACTAATTGTCATCAGTGACCGATTAGTGACCGATCATGATCGGTTGGTAAAACCCTCGTAACTAATTTATTCAGTGACCGATCTTTATCAGTCACTAAATATCGGTCACTAATATTAAAAAGACGGTCACTAACCAAATTATCTACCTTTGTTAAATTAGTCACAAATCGGTCACTAATTCAGTGACCGCACATAAATTGGTCACTAAACTCTTAAATGCTGTCAGTCACTAATCGGTCACAAATAATTTTCTTCAGGATGACTCTTTAATCTGTGACCGATACAATCGGTCATTGATTTAACTGATCCCTAATTTTGTATTTAATTAAAATTGTATTTTTTTATTTTTAATTCCTATATTATTTTAATGAATCAATTAAAAGCTTAACTCAAATAAAGTAATAATATCAAACAAAATACTTTTAACATCTAACATAATATCACAATCGTATTACAAATTATCCAATTAAAAGTATCAAGTTTCTCAAACTATTAACAACAAAGTCAAATAAGTTTCATCAATTTTTCGATCACCTTCATTGTTCCATGTAAAAACTCCGAAAGACTTATACTAGTTGGACGTTTGGCCCGAATTAGCCCACTCTAAAGCATTCTCTAAGCACTTTCTATGTCTCCGCGATCTTTTTTGCTTCCTCAATGATTTTTGCTTCCCTAATTGCAGCCTCTTCTATTTCCTTTGCTAACTTTTCTTCAATCATCTTCATTTGTTCTTCATTGATAGTGTAGTTTAGACTACGTGCTTCATAGTTTTCCTAAAAAATATCAACAATACCATAAATTATAAGTATACATAATTCGCAAGTGAAAATATATAACTAGTAAGTCATTTGCGAATGATTCCTAAATACAAATCAAATATTCATTTGTATTTCAAGTAACTCAAATGATCAAATTTTTATTAATGGAGTATGGGAACAATTTTAAATTCAAAGAACATAAATGACATAGTGTAAATTGTTCTAACTTCCTTCCACAATTTACTGATGTAAACAAATATCATGTTTCCACACCTCAAATATGATCTCATCCACTTTTCTATTAAAAGATTTCAAGTTTCCCACTTTTGTGTTTTAACAATTCTGAACTCCTACAAATGGCTAAAAGAGCCAAACAACAAGAGCATTTCTGTGAGATTCTTTCAAAAACAATGTGCGCAACAACTTATGCAATTACAAAATATATCAACAATGCCAAAATCACAAATGAAAAAAAATATCAAATTCATTAAAATTACCTTAACTTTTTTAGACCTTTGATCATAATATTGTCCTTCACCTCCTTGTCTTCGGTGGGCTCGAGCATGAATTTGAAGATGTGTAATTTTCACAGCTGGATTTTCCATTACCTGCAAGATAATAATTAAAAATATTAAAAAATATAAGAATGACTTTAAATAATATACATAACATTACAAATAAATAAATAAAACAAATCATTCTACGTTCATGGGATAAATACATTTTTGGTCATCCAACTATAAGATTTATTCTCTTTTCGTCCCCGACTGTTCAATTTAACAAAACTGGTCACTGAACTACCACTTTTTTTATACATTTGGTCCCGCCGTCAGTTTTACCGTTAAATGAAACAGAAAACTAATTTCTGGCGAATTTTGGAGCCTTTTTTTTTACCTTTTCTCTCATTTCTTCCTCCTAAATGGGTGATTTACTTGAGGATTTATGAGGATTTGATCAACCCTCCCATCACGACAACTTCTCAACTTGTAAGTATGCATTCATGGCATTCACGCACAACCAAGGACCAGTCAGAAAGAATCAGCAGAAACCACGCACATGATCTTATTCATGGACACGAATCATGCATTTCTTCTTCTCCTAGCCACTACAATCATGGACACGAATCATGCATTAACACTTACTCTTTGGAGCATAATTATGTAAACTTCCCCTGAGGTTAAAAGAAATTACAAAAACTTCCCCTGTAAAAGAGTCTACATTACATCTGAAAAGAAATTACAAAAACTTCCCCTGAGGTTAAAAGAAATTACAAAAATTTCCCCTATATCCGAAAGGAAGTTTTTGTAATTTCTCAAACATCAACCGAAGTTTGTGTGATTGAACCAAACCTTCTGGTATGTCAGTGTGATTTACGACAGATAAATACGAATGAAACTCTTCAGTCAAGCAAGCATGAGAACATCTGGGGAACTTCATTCAAAGTCAGTTCCCACTATTGTTAGTTTCAGCACACAAGTAGATAAGAAACAGAGCCCAAAATATAGTTTATAATACAAAATGGGATCTTTACAAAAAAATAATAATAATAATTTAACATAAAAAATTATATAGTTTTATATAAATTTGAAAAAAGAAAAATACCTATTAACAGTTGCTCTGGCTTTTGCATAGATGTTCTTGTTATCTCATATCAGAAATTTCCTGCAACTTGCATTATGAAAGCATGACAGGTTATTTTCTTTTCATTTAGAAAATATGGTACATAAAGGAGAAAACATAAAACATTCTCAAAGTTAATGAGTATGTCCACATTTGAAACATCTTTGAACTCGGTAAAATTTTCAAGTTCATGTTTAATCACATCAACCACATTTACTTCTGTCAAAATTTCATAGCTTTTCCCTATGATTCTTCATTTGTGAAACATGTTATATAAGCACATGTAGTGTATATAGTATAATCATTACCTCAATCAAATTAAGAATGCCAACATCCAAGAAGTCATCTTCCCTTTTCTTTCTTCATCTTTTTCTGCTAATCCTGCTCCCTTTGAAGGCATCATCAATCACAGCAAGAACACAAGCAGAAGCTCTAATCAGATGGAAAAACACCTTAACTCCATCTTCTTCATCTCCTTCACTCACTTCGTGGTCCCTCAACAACGTCAGGAACCTCTGCAGAAGGACAAGCATTCGTTGCAATAACGCGGGGCCCAGCCCGGTTTCTGAAATCAACTTGTCTGAAGCAAACCTTAATGGCACAATAGAAAATCTGGATTTCAGACAATTTCCAAATCTCACCACTTTCAATGTCAGTGGAAACAGTTTCAACGGGGCATTCAAAATTTCCATGATGCCAAACAACTGCTCAGCTTCATCCATCCTACCATTTTGTGAAAAACCAGAAATCATAGTATTCCAAGACGCAATATCTTTAACCGGAATTTGATTGAAGAAAGACTTAGCTTCCTCCACAGCACCATTTTTGAAATAACAAGCCAGCATAACATTATGTGAAACAGTGTCTGGTTCAGGAATTTTATCAAACAGATCCCGTGCTTCTTCCATGAAATAGCTTGATGCTAACAAGCATATTCCGTTTCATTTAACGGTAAAACTGACGGTGGGATCAAATGTGTAAAAAAAGTGGTAGTTCAGTGACCAGTTTTGTTAAATTGAACAGTCGGGGACGAAAAGAGAATAAGTCGTATAGTTGGAGGACCAAAAATGTAATTATCCCCTACGTTCATGCTCCCAAATGAAATTGAACATCTTGTGTGCCGAGTAATCGATCCATCTTTTTCAGTCATTCGATTTTGCTTTGCTTTAGCGCACTTCTCTTTGTAGTTCGGGGCACTCATGTATGTATATGTACAACTGATATTACTGCATAGATTATTAAAGACAATATCGGTAAAACTTATGTACAATCAACTGACAAAACCAAATCATGTATGTATATGTACAACTGATAATTTTAAATAAATTTCGAGCAAGCATATGTACAACTGATAACAAATTTCCATATATTTACATGTATGTTTATGCTCATCTACTACACGGCTACACCAATGTCATGAATCGAAGGTAATGGATGGTAAAAGTACTAATTCTGAAAAAACATATCATTTTTTTTTTTAGTTGGGAAGAACTTCATGTTTATACTTACCGGTATCAGTAGTGCTATGAAAATACACAATTGGCCAATGTTATTGTCTTGAAAAACATAAGAGAACCAGAGCAGTACTTATATGAAGCATTTCACATATCACAGAATTCACATATTCTTACTCTTTTTAACAGTTTATATACAATTCACTTCATATATGCAATGATCTAAGTGTCATACTTCTCCCCATAATTTGAAACCTAGCAATTTTTCAACTCTTAACCCATCATATATTCAATACACAGACAATAGTTCAGAAGCCAACACACAATCCAAATTGTTTGATTTCAACACTATTGAGCATGAATCATTAAGATTTCCCCAACTTGCAAGTGCATGACCTTGGGCAATTGATTTTGATCAACTGCAACAATTTCTCAACATCAGGGTAGTTTTTGCTAAGAAGGGGTGCAAAAGAAACAAGCCAAAACTAGAATTTGCTGAGAAGCACAGGAAATTTAGCCAAGCAATAGGAAGGGGTCCATGAAAACATGACTTTTGCTCCATTTAACTAAAGGAATTTGCTGCAAATTTCCTTCTCTGCCTCTTGAAATACACTATTTCAACGACAAATCACAACTTCTCTATGCACAAACTAATAGCTACATTTATTAATGTTTACTTTCACATGTTCTAGCAGTAACTCCAGAATCCATAGTGGATCCTCAAAAGCGCAAGATACTTTTAAAACCAAGGAAAATTTTCAATAGAATAAAAGAATTAACAGAGGCAGTAAGAATTGTCACTGAGCAAAGGTTTCAAATCAGATTTAACTTTTCTATGATCTCCGAGTTGAAGTGTAGTCAAGACAGAGACCAAAGAAGTTCCCTACATCAATGCAAACACAAGCACCAACAAATCATTGTCTCATTTGTAAGAATACCCTGCATTTAAACAAGAATCAAGATCAAATGAACAAAAAGCAAAGCATTAGATGTATCTATATGATATAGATATGTGGGCGAGGAAAATGAGGCATGTATACGTACTCTTGTTCATCATTCATTCTTTACACATACATACATTGTCTACATACGTATACATTTATACATATGTTAATATTTCTAGAGAAAGTGATATTATAAAGCACTATTATAATTGCAATCACAACACATATGCCTACTTGACCATTAATTTCCTCCAAATAATGCACCACATTACTCTTCAACATTTTCCAAGTATAACAGAGAATCTCCGACAATATTGATTGAATTCAGCAAATTTCAGCATAAATATATACACCAAGAATGGAATGTCCATCCAACCCACTGATTGTCAACCTCTGTTTACTTTTAACAATGAAAACCATCATGGTTTCCATAGATAAGGGAAAAAACCGAAAACATAAGTGGGGAATCTCAAGCTTGACAGAGGCAACAAATGAAATAATGTAATCATTTTTCTCTTTTCAGAAAACCCACATCAGATTAAACCAAGAAATGCAAATGCACAAATTTTTCCAGATTTTGAATGATTTGCACACCAACAGAACCAATTTTATCGCGAAAAACATAGATAAAACTCGAAATCAATTTGTTTTCTGCAAGTCGAAGAGGTGAGATAGATAGGGAAACCTGGTAGCGGTGGACAAATGTTGCCGAACGTCGAAGGGCTCGTCGGCGTCTGAATGGATTACTAATGGTGGCGGCAGCGGCAGCGGCAGCGGCTTAAGGCGACGAGAGTGGAGACGGGAGCGGCGACATGGGAGACGGGTGAGAGAATTTGACCTAGGTCTTAAGCAATTTTGGGGCAAAAGACCGAAAGAGGGAATGAAATCGGGGATGGTGGCGGGACAACAATTTTGAGAATTAAGAAAAGCGGGATAACAATTTTGGCAACTAACACTATTTGTCTCATTTTCTTTTTTTTTTTTTTAAGTCTTCAATTACTTTTAAAATAATGAAGCAGTAATACTACATTATAATTGTTATTAAAATAATAAAATAACAAATAGTATTTAAGAGGCATATATATGTTAGGAAAATTGTATTAATAGATAAATTAAAAGTAATAAATTTTATAAATTTATTTTCACTAACAAAATTACTTAATAAATTAGTCATTTAACTGTTATTAGGTTGTTCATGTTTAATTAAGTTTGGATCAATTATTATATACAATAAATTCAGACGAGCTTTAATTGAACCGAACTCAAATGGTCTAAATTTAAATAGTTTGTTATTAATTAATCCAATAAGTTTTAGTCGAGTTTCAAATTAAATTTAATAAAATTTTGGAACTTGATCTAATTCGCGAATCGATTCTAACATTCTTCTAAATTATGAACTTCGAATCAATTCTAGGTGGATCACTTTGCTTTAATGAATAATTCAAAACATAGTTTTTTAAATTAACCTAACAAAGTTAAGTCGAGTTTCAAATTAAATTTAATAAAATTTTGAAACTAGATCTAGTTCTCAAATCGATTCTAACATTCTTCTAAATTATGAACTTCAAATCAATTCTAGGTGGATCACTTTGATTTAATGAATAATTCAAAACATAGTTTTTTAAATTGGCCTAACAAAGTTAAGTCGAGTTTCAAATTAAATTTAATAAAATTTTGAGACTAGATCTAATTCACAAATCGATTCTAACATTCTTCTAAATTATGAACTTCAAATCAATTCTTAGTGGATCATTTGCATTCAATGAATAATTCAAAATATCTTTTATAAGCTAATCTAACCAAATTAAGTCGATTTTTAAATTTAAAATATATATGTAAATTAGTTAATTACACTGTATATATGTAAATATTGTATAAAATAAAAAGGGTATTCTTTAAAAATTAGTTAATTATGTATGTTCAATTTTTTTTCTTTTAATTAATTTGGATATATACTAATTTTAAATTTATATATATGTAAATATTGTATAAACAAAAGCAGTGCTCTTTAAATATTAGTTAATTATGTATGTTCATTAAATAATAAAGCATATAATGTTGATACTTTAAAAGTATGCATTTTGAATCAATTTTAGTTGGATCATTTTAATTTAATGGATACTTCGAAATATATTTAAATAGTCAATGATCAAATTTAGCTTTGTTCAAAGAACAAGAAAAGTCAATGTTTGGTATAGATGTGATTAAATAATTAATGATCAAATTTATACTTTCTTCCTAGATAACATAAGTCGTTGAGTGAGGAAAGCAACCCGACACTCGATTCTCAAAGTGACAAATTAATTAATCTTAGTGTGGATGCCCTAAACTAATTTATCTTGGTCTGTTAATTAAGAATAGGTAATGCACGGGTTAGTGGCTTAATTATTCTAAATTTTTGCTTGAAAGACTTAATTATTTTAAATTGATGTTAAGTTTTGTTGGACTCTCTTGTCTAATAGATAGCTGATAAATTAAAATTTCATACCATGATTTTGGCACTCAAGCATTAAATTCTTTTACTAAAATAATTTCATTAAATAGTTTTTAGATATTTTAAAACTTTTTCTCTAATATTAAAAAATAAAAGTATTAATAAATTCAAAATTGACTTATTTATATTTTTATATATTTTTTTTGGAAATAACTAAAATATCATGAAAATTTCATTAGTGACCGATTAGTGACTGATTTAATTTTCAGCTATAAAATTAGTGACTGATTAGTGACCGCCGTATACCAAAATTAAAGAATCAGTGACCGGTCTGTGACCGATAAAAATCAGTCACAGTATTAATGACCGATCAGTGACCGATTAGGATTTGGGTCACAAAATCACTAAAAGATTCGGGTTTGAGTCACACAATCTGTGACCGATTAGTGACCGCTAAAAATGAATTACAAAATCAGTGACTGATTAGTGACCGATAGAATATCAGTCACAAAATCAGTGACCGATTAGTGACCGATAGAATATCAGTCACAAAATCAGTGACCGCAATACACCATAATCGCACAATTTGTGACCGATCTATGACCGATGGTAATCAGTCACAGAATCAGTGACCGATCCGTGACCGACTAAATTTGGGGTCACAAAATCAGTGACCGATTAGTGACCGATAAAATTTGGGTCATTAAATCAATGACCAATTAGTGACCGATTTGTCACTGAAATTTGTACAGTCACTAATTACTATATGTTTGTAACATCGGTCATTGATCGGTCACTGATCAGTGACCGATCGGTCGGTCACTGAAAATCGGTCACTAATCCCGTTTTTTTTGGTAGTGACTCATCCTCTTCTTGCATGGGATGCAGCTCAGAGTTTAGTGTTCCAGCATCATCCTCTGCCGAGTGTTTTTCCGGACTCGTTTCTGGTATCGGGAGAACAATCTCAATAGAATTGATCTGCACATGTTGTCTCTCATTATCCGGGTTCCTGTTCTCCGCCGATTTATCTGTCTCGTTCTCACTCGGGGCCACCGCCTTTATCTGGGTCTCGGTAGCACCTGTTGTGGCCCCATCTTCTGTGCTCTTGTTCCCAGCATCCTTCTCTATTGGTGCTGTGGACTGATTTTTATTTCCGCTCTTAGGAGCGAAGGTTCTCTCAACCCAGGCTCTACTCCCTCCCTCTGGTTTGCTCTTCTTATTTCCACGTGAGGGTTCAGAGCTTTCCTGTTTGTTCTTCTTTTGAACTTCTCCTGATGTTCTTTTCTCTTGGATTACCTCCCTCAAATCTTTTTTTGGTGCAGGTATGGTTTGTTGGTCGTTCATTTCATCCACATAGCATTCATCAACTTTGTGTCCCAGACGGGAGCATTTTGTACAATACGCTGGGAGACGTTCATAGATAATTTCTTGGATTTGAACTCTGCCCTCGTAACCCATAGTGATTTGATGCTTCAGAGGTTTGAGCAGATCCAACTCAACCCAGACTCTAGCAAATTCCGGACGTTTCACATCATGGGTTCCCTCATCGCAACACAAAGGTTCGCCAATGACACTAGCAACATCATAAATGGCATCTTCATCAAAGAATTGAGTCCTCATACCTGGGAAACGAATCCACACTGGAACTACAGAAGATTCTATAAGAGGGTTAAATGTAGGTGACCATTTAAAAATTCTCATGGGAAAGCCGTCAAAGAGAATTATTTTCCTAAGCCAAAGTTTTGTGAAATCCTCTTCAAGAGTTTAATCGGATTAAGACATGTTTAGCATTTAGTAACCCTAGTTTAAACTCGCCAGTTAATTCTAGTTCCATAAAGAGATCATGCAATCGAGACATAGAAGGATATCCATGGGAAAACTTACCGACCAAGGCATGTTTAAATGGTATAGATAACCTGGCAATTTCGTCATCAGAGAATTGAATGTGAGTAAGCCCGTTACGTTCCGAAACTGTGCCGTACTTCCGTGCCTGGCCTGGACGATTAAAAACATGAACCCTGCTTCGTTGCGCCGGACGATCCTGTGTGGAATTGCGGGTGGCAGTTCCTGGGACAAAGGACCTCCGTCCTGTCGTTAGAGTGGTTGCGTACGATTTGTGTGGTGGCGCTGCACTCTCAGAATTTCCCTGTTGGGTCGTATCTGTAAAGTTTCCTAGATGGGCATCCCTCGCTAGGGGGGCGAGGATTGGCGGAGCCGCCGGTTCCATCAAACCCTAGGAGTGCCGTCAAAGAAGTTGGAGAGAGAAGTACCCATAGGTTGGTTGTTCAACCAAAATGAATTTGCACAAGTACGCATACTCTGAAGAGGCAATTCCAAACAAATTGGAATTCATTCTTGTAATGTTACATTTATCATTGCATCTAAAATTATAAGAATCACATATTATAGTAATCATTTGAAGATATATTTTGAGCATATAAATATTTATGTAAAATTAAATAATTTTTGTCAAATACTTTTGAATTGCTTTCATTTAGACCAATTTTTTACCAGTATCTTTCTTGGAACCCCGCCAATAATATATTTGCTGTAGATTATTAAAAAAAAAAAAAAAATACTCTGCAAAGTGCAAAAGGGAACATGGTGAAGCAAAAGGAAATCTGAAGTTATTACAACTTTTCACCAATTCTCAATACAACGGTCGGCTGTATTACAGAAATTATATTATAGATATAAACAAGACAAATTTTAAAGACACACATTCAGACTTCTCCTGTTAAGCTTTTCAGTAATCAAATCTTTCCCCTTAGTCCTTAAGAGTCAAGTCATATTCCATACTAACACTAATGAGTAGATAATTGCTGTAGTTGGAAGAGGAAAATTTAGTGGGACCACTAAATTTTCAGTGGAATGAGTAGACAGCAATGGTGTGTATTCTTCAACAATACCCAACTCTAGTGAATGGTTTCCTAAGATAATGGAATAATTTAAGCACTAGCAAGCTTCAACAGTCAAGAAAGAAACAAACAGTAAAGTACGTTAGAGTCTTTTGTTGGTGTTGCATACAATTTTCCAAAAGGAACACATAATAGAAAGAAATTTTTCATGTTTATATTGATTTCATCGTCATCTAGTGGGTATTGTTGACGAATATGCATTGAATTCCTCATCCTCTATGAGGCATTGAATTCCTAATTCTTATAAAGTGTTAGAGATTATTGTGGCGGAAGTAAATTGACTATACTGAATTTCAATAACATTGACAATGTGTCATCAAATCTTGTATGTGTCTCAGACCTTATTTACCGGACTAAAGTAGCTACTCTATGATCTGGCTTTGTAATTTTTAAGAGCGTATTAATTTGAAGAATTGTCTGAAGTATCCTGATACTCGCAAACACCTCTTTTTTCAACGCTCAAATCATACACTACTAAAAGAAACATGATTAGTGGCTCATTTTCAGTGATCGCCTTATCGATCACTGATTAGTGACCGATCAGTGACTGACATTACATAGAAAAGTGCAAATTTGGGACAATAAAACACATTTTCGATTTTAGGAACACTTACTCCCAAAATTTTGCATTTTTGGTCAAATCCAGCCGGATCCCTAATTTTCAGGGGACATTCCGACGGCCACGTAGGCACAAAGACAGTTTTCCTAGCAGCCACATAGGGACAAGGGCAGTATTTCGGGAAGAAATTAGGAATCCGGTTGTTATTTGGCAAAAATTGCAAAATTTTAGTAGTAAGTGTCCCTAAAATCAGAAATATTAATTTAAAGTTCAAAAATGTAAAATAGGGTTTGTTATTGCCCAAATTTGCAGTTTTTCCTTACATATATATAACAACTAGTGACCGATCAGTGACCGCATAAACTTCAATCACTAATGAGTCAATGATTTTGTGACCCACACGTTTTATGGGTCACTAATCAGTCACTGATTTTGTGACTCAAGATTTAATCGGTCATTAATACTGTGATCGATTATTCTTATCGGTCACAGATTGTTTGATTAAGGTATAATGTGGTCACTGGTTTTGTGAATAATATTTTATTGGTCACTAATTTTGTGACCCAAACCCTACCGGTCATTGATTTTGTGACCTAAACCCTAACCGGTAGCTGATACTGTGACTGATTAGTGTCAGTGGAAAATTGTTTAATTTTGATATACTGCGATCACTAATCGGTCACTGATTTTGTAACTGAAAATATTCGTTCACCAATCACATTTTTAGGATATTTTAATTATTTTTAAAAAAAGTACATAAAAATATAAATAAATCAAATTTGAATTTATTATTGTTTTTATTTATTAATATTAGAGAAAAAATATATACGTACATATATATATATATATATACTAGTGAAATGAACGTGCGTTGTATGTTTATTATTTAATTTATTTAAATAAATTTAGCTATTTTACTTATTAAACAAACTAAGATATTAAAAAATATATAGTTTGATTAAATAAACATAATAATATTTTTAATGAACCATTTTAATTTTGAAAAATAACACATACAAAAATATTTATAGGAGATTTCACTTTCATATCATGTTCAATAAGTAGAAATTTAAAGTAGAGAAATATCTAAATTAATAAACAATTAAAATATTTGAAGCTATGTTATTACATAAAACAAAATGTTTAAAGTGTATAATATTAATTTGCCCAAATAGCTCTAACTTTTAAGTATAAGTAATAGTTTATAACTTTCAAATATATTTAATAAATAAAAAGACATATATAAAAGAATATAGGCAAAAACTTAAAAGATCATATAAAATGCCACATTAACTATATATATTTTATTCCTTATATTGTTTATTCTTTTAATATAATTTGTGATTTATTTTTAGTTTTTTTATGAAATTTTGAAATTTTTTTTTATCGTTATTCAAAATCTAAAAGTTATATTCACTTTTAAACTATAACTTTTGCACCTAATTTTTTTACTATATTTCTGACCTCGATTCCATCATTTAAAATGGGAACATTGTTTATTTTTTTCCTTTTTTATTTCATAATCTTGAGAAATTGTAGCTTTTGATATATTATTATCATCAATTTTAGTATAATTACCTTGCACTAAATATTAATCTCTCAAAACTGTGGGTTTGACATATAATCATTTTCAATATTATCCTCTTTCTTAAATCTCCATCTTCTTCTCCATAATTGTAATTTGATTTAATGAGTATTTCTATTGATACCTTGTGATGGTGCAGAAACTTGTGGAGGACTTGAACACCAAACACTTTAGAATTTGTTGATGGGAAGGAAGACCATCACAGGCGCAAGAGCCTCAGGAACTGGGTTTCCAATGAGCGTGGGTTCTTCCAGCTAGGATAACACCAAGAAATCGTGCAGTGAGAATGTAGAAAAGGGTGAGATACAGGAAGCTTTTGGAGAAGTTGCAGAGGAAAATGATGCCCAGTTCAATACGTGGTATTTCTGGTGAAGAAGATGACTTGGGGGAGAATGCATGAGTTCTCCTATATTTATATGTTAGGGACAGGGGTAAATGGGTAAATTGACCATGTGGTCCCAAACCTGTGTTGCCCTAACACGCGTCAGCCTTTGGTGGGGTGAGAATGACATTCCCGAAAAGGAGACGGCGTGTCAGGTGCACTGTGCACAGTACCTTTGTGTCAGAGGTTGTTGACGAGGGTCGCGTGGGATGAGGGACTAATGTCTTCTCCTGAAGGTTAGGATCCACCGTATGAGAGATAGGGTCATCCTGAGTATTGATGACGCTCGAGAAATCCACGGATGGGCTCCCCACGGTGGATGACCTTTGAGCGACGAGATCCCGAGCGTCGATCATGGGACCCCCTGTAGGTGCTTCCCTATGAAGGGTAACCCTGAGGGCCGAGAATCGAGCGTCAGACTCGTCGGATCTGGACTTTTACCGGAGTAGTCGTCCGAGGCTTGACGGTCTATCCTTGCTTGCAAATGAGTGGGCTGGGAAGGCCCACGAGCCCTTCAAGGCGAGCGTCCGGGATTTAGTCAGCGACATGCTGACACGTGGACGGCTCTGATTCGAGAGTGTTTTTAGGCCTCATCATTTTGCCCCCCAAATTCTGTAGTATCGCTTCGAGCGTACTGTAGAATTTATAAAGAATGAACTATGAATTTCAAACATCCGAGGGCTAGGCCATGACCAGCGAGGAGACTGCTGGCCTTCCGTAACATACACAAACTGACACCGCATTAAATGCTGTCAAATCCGCATTTAATGCTGAGTGGGAACGTGGGCGCGTGTACTCCGGGAGTCGTGAGGCGGTTACCAAAAGTGGGGGGTTTCCTAGGCGGGAAATGATTGCGTTTTTGAATTTTCAACCCTAATCCATGTACCATCCTCCCTATAAATAGGGGTTTGCAGGGCCTTGGTACCTCTTTCACGCATTCAAACTCTTTCAAGCATATACATAGCAAGAAATCTTTGCCAGTTCTACAAGCTCCGGCGAACTCCTTCTCTTCAAATCTTAGGTAAAAAATTCCTTACCCTTCTTCTTACTTTCCCCGTGCTAACATTAGTTTTAGGTTGTGTGAGTGAAATCCTTGAGGGAAGAGCCGTTGTCCACCATTGAATTTGTTCCAGAAATCTTATCCTCCCTTGAGCTTTCTGTTGGAAATCCCGTTTCCAAAAATTGAAAACTGACCATGGCCGGAAATCAAGCTGATGATTATGTACGGGAGATTGAGGAGATGTCGGTGGGGAGTTCCTCCCCTCATGGCGATGTCCCCATAGCTGTTCCTCTAATTAGGGCGCACCCAGGTGAAGGTATTCCCATGGCGATATCGGTGGCCCAGGCTCCGGTTGACGCCGGGGAGGAAGAGGTGAACGCTGCCGTTCAAGGGATGAACGAGCGTGTTCCCGGTGGGACGGACGATCTCTTTGAGGAGATGCACAATGTGATGGAGATGCAGAGACAGGGGGAGAGAGTATTCCCAGTTTTGAACAGCGCTGTGAGACCCCAAGATCACAGGATCACAGTGGCTATGGCGGGTCCCGAGGGTGAAGCGGGGCCATCCGGGCGTCCATTCGAGGTTGAACCTTCCAGAAGGCGTCATAGGAGAGGCAAGGAGCCTGCCACTCGAGTAAGGCAAGACAACCGCCATCAGACTGACAGATCTCCAGACGAAATTGAGAGTATTCTGACCCTCGGTGATTTGGAGGAGTTGAGGGCGAAAGCGTATTGGGATGAAGTCGTGTTTCCCATGAGACTTCCTGGGGAAGGAGAGAGGGCCAATCGACCACCGCCTGGGATGATGACGGTCTATTGGGACGCAGTTCTTGCTGGGGGTCTGAGGTTTCCAATCGCTCATGACGCCGTTATCATTTACCATCATCTAGGGCTTTGCCCTTCACAAATTCTACCCAATGGCATAGCCCTAATCAACACGTTCATCATAACAATGAGGGCCTTGGGCAAATCACCCTCGATAATCAACTTTGACAGCTTGATACAAGTTGCATGTTCGCCACGCTCGTCGCCTACAGACGGATTTTACTACGCCCAGGCCAAATCAGGCTTTAAGATGATAGATTCTCCATCTTCCTCTTATGGCGAGCACTGGAAGGAAAAATACTTTTTCGTGGGGGCTCCCGGGGGGATTTGCGGAGTTCATCGGCAATGGATGATTTATGGCGAGGGTCCTTTGATTAGGGAAAGGATGAGGAACAAGGATTTTGAGGAGTGGGCGATGGGGTTAGCCCTCGAGATGAGGGCTGAAAAAAAGTGGATTAAGGCGGAGACATTGGTGAAGAACGAGGGGGTGCTGTTCCGCTACGGATTATCTTGCCCCCCTGACATGATACTCAACCCTCCAACTGACATCCTGGCCCTCGACGGTTAGATTCTAGGAACTAACATCTCTGACCTTTAGAATAGCTTTCTGACTTACAGTTATCAATGTTTTCTTGTTTATTCGATTCAAACCATCAATCTTCTGACGCTCGTTCCCCTTTACTTGCAGGCATCCAAATACTTTCTCAAGGCATGAATGCTGAAGCCCTTTCACGTATGCTGGGTGCCCAAGGGCCCGCAGTCGATCCTCAACATCCGCAACCGCAGCAGAACCGCCCTCCCAATGCTCCGAGGGGGAGGGTAAACCGCCGAGGAACGGGCCGAGGGCAAGGCAATGCTCGAGGGGGCGCAGGGAATGAGGTTCCTCTCAGGGGCCCTATCGAGGACCTAACACTGGAGGGTACCCACGAGGCCATTCCTCCGCCGGCGGCCCCCGTGGGCCCAATCTCTCTGAGTTCAAGCGGGTCACGGAACCGCTCGGGGGAGCCTGTCCGTATTCACGAAATTCTCCGGGCCGACCGCCAGGGGAAAAGAAAAAGGATGCCGGACTCCCTCCCTATTTCGGGCAAAGGAAAAGAGGTGGTCGTGGGCCACCGTAGCGAGGACAGCGACACTTCATCTTCTGAGTATGAAGAATTTTGGAAGATAGGCTGCAAGGGCGACTCCCGTTATAAGCTGCAGCGGACTGAAGGCCCGGTGCTCCTAAAAAAGAGCGCTTACTCTGTCAACCTTGTCTCCGACATCGTTGGGAAACTCCAATTTTCCGGCGATCATGACAAGCTGAACGAGCATGACGCCGCTCGCGTTGCTGATGATGCCTGCCATGTCCTTCTGACGGTAAGTCTGTACTCCTCTTTACCAAATTCTTCTTTCTTCCTTCCACGTTCGGATTATGACCCTCGTTTACGGCTTCCCAAGAGGTAATCCCGAGGCTGAAAAACTTGCAAGGGCGAGCGCAAGCATACTCTGAGCATAAAGCCAAGTACAAGAAGTTGCTGCGCATCTCAGACCCTGTCCAACTGCAGGAGGATTACAACAACATCAGCGCTCAGCTGAATTCCGCCACCGTTGAAAACGCTCAGCTGAAGGAAAATCTGAAGAAATCTGATGACGCCTTTCTGGCCCTAAATGAGCGTCACAAGAAACTGAAGGATGAGCGGGATCAGATGAGGACTCAAAATGCGGAGCTGGGTGAGCAACTGGCGGAGAGCACTCGCCGGAACGAGGCAGCCAACAAAGCCTTTGCCGACTTGCAAGGCAAAGTACAGGGCTTGGAAACGAGGGTATCCTGGGAGGCTGTGAAGAAGTTCGTGCGCTCCAAAGCCTTTGTGTTCGCGGCTAACATCCAGTGCTTTGACAATGCTCGACGCTTCTTCCATAAAGCGATTGGGCAAATGGTGAGGTTGGGACTGGCCCCAGAAAGCGCTCGATCCGACGCTCGCCTGCGCATGGATCTTGATGAGAATTGCGAGCCAATGGTCCAGGAGGAGGATCCCACAGATAATCTGGCGGAGCCTGAGTATCAGGAGTTGGTGGAAACACTCCAAAGGGAGTTTATTGCTGCCAACAGAGTAGATCCCGAACCTCTCCTGATAGAAGATGTGGGCACTGTCATGGACGTCGCGGATGCCGAGGAGCCTGGTGAGGCCCAAACCTCTGACGCTAATGTGTTGGCCCCGGTTCCCCTTGCAACTGCTCCTCCCGAGCCTAACGCTCCGGCCCAGTGAAACTCTTTACACTGATCCCTTTCCTTGTTGATTTAATTCCCTTGTCATAATTATGAACAATTTATGCTTGTACTTAATCTTCCCGTTATTCCCTTAACATTTTGAGTTTCTTTTCATACTTTAGCACTCTTTCTCTACTGCTTTGATGTCTGAATGCTTTTTCCTTTACTCTTGGATGGTGAATGATGTTAATTTGTTGAGCTTTGCCATTTTTACATTGTCTCTCTCATTTGGATGTTTGCGATGAGCATGTTTTCACACGAGGGCGCTTCTTGCGAGGGTGCCCCGGCATTCATCTCAATGCGCCATTAGTTCAAGAATTGGCAGCGTCCGTCAATACGAGGGGCGTAAATACGGGCGCGAGGGTGTTTCCCATGGATGTCCCCGAGCCGTATTCGCGATTAGGTTCGAATTTGAACTTAGGAAATCTTTAGGGATTTGCCCAAGTATTGGCCCAATAATGCGCGCCCTCGTTCCGGACGCTTGAATGAGTCATACGCACTTTAGAAATCAACAGTAGGATTTGCTGAGTGCAAGAAAGAATAGAGCGTAACCATAGGGTTAGCGTTATTCCGAGGAGCACATGAAGGGACTAGTTAAAATCCATTATTTTATGAGTGTATTTTTATTCAATAAGTTGAGGGTCATTCTGGTTTTCACGAGCGCGAGCTGGAGTGGTTAGCACCCAGCTGGCTATAATTGGGCATTACGCTCCCCGTTGTCTGACACGCTCATTTTTAGGTCTTTATATTACCAACCGTTCAAACTGTTATAGGTGGATGGTTATCAACACCTAGACAGTGTAGCTTTGAAACGATTGATGTATCGCGTAGACCGTTCAACGTGGAGGATGCTCGACACGGAGTAGGCCTCTCGTTGCTCGGACCATTTGATCAAAATAACAAAGCAAGCAAATAATAAAAGCAAGGAGTTAAATACTTATTGTTATATAAATGCATTTTTGGAAATGATTACAACATGCTTTCCGTCAAAGGAAAACCCTTCACGCCACAAACGGGCCATTACAAAGAAACTGATGTCTACACGTAGAACCTTCTGAGGTTACATGCATTCCATGGCCTAGGGAGTCGCTCGCCTTGCAAAGTTTCCAATAGGTAGGTGTTGTTTGCTCGTACCTGGATGACTTTGAAGGGGCCTTCCCAATTAGGGTCCAACTTACCTACGTGTTTGGAGACTTCAACTTTTTTGAGGACCAAGTCCCCTAGCTGGAAAGTCCGTTCCTTAACACGTTTATTGTACTGGCAAGCAACAGTTGCTTTGTATTTGTGAATACGTGCCCAAGCAGCATTCCTCTTCTCATCCAGCAAATCTAACTCGAGCGCCCAATTGGCCTCGTTGGCGGCAGGCTCGAAATAGGCGACGCGTGCGGATTCTTGAGCAATTTCCGCAGGTATCATGGCCTCGGAGCCGTACACAAGGGAATAAGGGGTTTCCCCCGTTGCCACTCGTGGAGTAGTACGGTATGCCCACAGAGCTCCCTGAAGTTCTTCAGCCCATTCTCCCTTCTTACTCTCGAGCATCGTTTTCAGATGCTGGAGTATGGTTCGGTTGGTCACTTCTGCTTGACCATTAGCTTAAGGATGACCCACGGAAGTGAATCGTTGTTCGATCCCTAATTCATAGCACCAATCCCGCGTGTCCGCAGCGATAAACTGGGAACCGTTATCCGAGATGAGCACCCTTGGGATGCCGTATCTGCAGATGATATTTTTCCAAATGAAATCCCTCACAGCTTTGAACGTTATCTTAGCGACCGCTTCTGCCTCAGCCCACTTGGTGAAATAATCCACAGCAAGTATTACGAACTTCTTTTGCCCGACCGCCATTGGGAGAGGTCCCACGATATCAATGCCCCATTGATCAAAAGGCCAGGAAACATCAATAGGAATCATTTGAGCTGCCGGCAACTGAGGAGTGTTGGAGTGGAACTGGCACTTGGGACACTTCTTGGAATATTTAATGGCATCTTGCAATACCGAGGGCCAATAGAACCCACTCCTTAAGATTTTCTTTGCCAAAATTCGTCCGCCTGAGTGGTTCCCGCAACTTCCACTGTGTACATGCTCTAAAACTTCTTTAGCCTGCGAGGGTCTTAAACATCTCAACGGTGGTCCCAGGAAGGATCGCTTGAATAATCGACCCTCGGCATCCAATGAGAAGCGAGGGGCTTTGCATTTGATCTTACGAGCCTCAACTTTGTCGCTCGGGCAGGTTCCGTCCTGGAGGAATCTGACAATTTCATCAAGCTAACAAGGCTCGGAGGGGTCAATCATGTGCACTTCTTTTGAAGGTTCGCCTTTACTTATCAGTGGCTCCTCCGTTCTCAGAAATGTAACAGCGCGTTCACTATGGCCATCCAGGGCGGACGCAAACTTTGAAAGAGCGTCAGCATGTTCGTTTTCTGTCCTCGGAATTTGCAAAAGATGGAATTCCTTGAACTTGGCTATCTCTTCCTTGGCGCTCGACAGGTACTGTGCCATGGTGGCTTCTCGAGCCTCATAACTACCGTCAATTTGACTCGCGATCAACTGCGAATCCACGTATGCTGTGACACGAGTGGCCCCATTTTGGAGCGCAATCCTGAGCCCTTGGATGAGGGCCTCATACTCAGCTTCGTTGTTGGTGACTTGAAACGCCAGCTTGATTGCGTAGTCGACTTCTGCCCCAAGGGGATCCCTGAGGGTCACCCCGGCTCCTCCCCCCTGTGAGGTCGAGGAGCCATCCGTATGCAAAAGCCATAACCCCTCATCCGCCAATGGCACAGTCTCCAGATTGAAACGTTCAACCAACAAATCGGCCACTGATTGAGCCTGTATGGCTGTACGGGGCTCGAAGGAGATATCAAACTGACTAAGCTCAATTGCCCATTTAATTAACCTTCCCGAAACATCCGGTTTAGATAACACTTGTTTGAGTGGTTGATCTGTAAGCACTGTGATAGAGTGAGCCTGAAAATATGGCCTCAGCCTTCGGGATGCGTTAACGAGCGCAAAGGCGAATTTCTCAATTTCCATGTACCTTTTCTCTGCTCCCTGAAGAGTCTTGCTCAGGTAATACACCGGCATATGTTTACGCTCACGGATTGCTACGAGGACAGCGCTCGTGGCTTCCAAAGAAACTGATAGGTAGACAAACAAGTTCTCCCCCAGGATTGGCTTGGTCAACAAAGGCGCGCTCGACAGGTACTGTTTCATGTTCTGCAAGGCCTTTTCGCAATCCTCGTTCCAGGTGAAATTGCGAGCGTTGCGCAAAACTTTAAAAAAGGGTAGACTCCGGTCCTCTGAGCGGGAAATGAACCTATTTAGTGAAATGATCTTACCCACGAGCACCTGGATCTCTCTCAGATTGCGAGGGGAGGGTATGTCCAGGATTGCTCTAATCTTCTCGGGGTTTGCCTCTATGCCACGTTGACTGACCACGTATCCCAGGAATTTTCCGCCTCGAACGCCAAAGGTGCATTTTGATGGGTTCAACTTCATCCCGTAACGACGAAGGATGTCGAAAGTCTGCTTGAGATCCTCCAGATGGGAGCGTTGGCGCTCACTCTTGACTATCATGTCGTCCACATATACCTCCATAGATTTTCCAATTTCATGCTCGAACATTCTATTGACGAGCCGCTGATAGGTTGCTCCCGCGTTTTTGAGCCCAAATGGCATGACTTTGAAACAGTAAACACCCAAATGTACAATAAACGAAGTTTTGGGGCGATCTTCGGGCGCCATAAAGATTTGATAATATCCCTGAAAGGCGTCCATCATACTCATGAGTTCACACCCGGCTGTAGAATCCACCAACTGATCGATCCTCGGTAGTGGGTAATGGTCTTTGGGGCACGCTTTGTTGAGGTCCGTGAAGTCGTTGCACATACGCCACTTATTGGCGCTCTTTGGGACGAGCACCACATTGCAAAGCCATTCTGGGTACAAGATTTCCTCGATGTACTGAGCATCAAGCAACTTACCAACCTCTTCTTCGATAACCCGTTTCCTAAAACCATGAACGTCCCTCTTCTTCTGTTTGATGGGCTTGAAGGTTGGATCCACGTTCAGTCTGTGGACAATGACGCCCGGATCTATTCCGGTGAGATCAGAAGCTTTCCACGTAAAAACGTCTAGGTTCTCCCGTAGGAAGTCGATCATCAAAACTTGCGAGGGCCCATCCAGGCCTGAGCCAATCTGGGTGATTTTATCCGGGTTCCTAGGCTCCAATTCAACGGTCAAAAACTCCTCAGTGGGCTCAATTCGAGCCTCCGGCCTTGGGGCCTCTAGCGCTCGTTTTTTCCCGGTGAGCATACCCTTGGGCTCGTCACGCTCGTTTTCTGAAGATGAGCCCTCGACAGCCCCCGGTGGCCTGTTCTCTGAACATTGAACATCTCCAGGGGTCCTCTTTTTATTCTTCTTCCGGTACAGCTTGGCTCTTTTGCGCTCGGGGCCATCTTCATTTAATTCGGGGAAGTCCACGGACTTCTTAGTAGACCCAGGTTGAATGGACTGCTTGGGCTTGTGGCTGCGAAGTGAAAGTATGTAGCACTCCCAAGCTTCTTTGACGTTACACAGAATTTCCCCGGTACCCTCGGGGGTTGGAAACTTGACTTTTTGATGATAGGTGGAAATTACGGCCTTGAAATCCACGAGGGCTGGGCG
The DNA here is from genome assembly GCA_037501455.1 of Lantana camara. Classification (NCBI taxonomy): domain Eukaryota; kingdom Viridiplantae; phylum Streptophyta; class Magnoliopsida; order Lamiales; family Verbenaceae; genus Lantana; species Lantana camara. The sequence goes on along the minus strand of CM074855.1, from coordinate 16,341,289 downwards.
ACCAATGATGATATTGTAAGGGAGATCCACCTCAACGATGGTGTAGAGGACGCTCAATGTTTTTCGCTGTGGGGCGCGACCAAAAGAGGTGGCCAAGCGAATCTGTCCGCGAGGGACGATCTCGGAACCTCCAAATCCTACAAGGGCAGTTCTGAGAGGTTCGAGGGGGATGTTTGTTATGTTCATTTGTTGAAACGTTGAGTACGGGAGAACGTTCACAGAGCTTCCACTATCAAATAAAACCCTCTTTACAGTGTGGTTATGAACGTCTAAACTAACCACCATGGGACAGTCAGAGGTTTTTCCTATCCCATGGGGTGTTACAATATGTTCAAGATCTTTCTCAGTAAACCCTATGACATCATCCTCCTTTGAGAGCGACGAGCTGTCCATGGAGAGCACTAGGCGAGGGAGTGACGTGCTTTGGTTATAGCTCCGTACATGGCGGCGGCGAGAAGCATTGGAATCGCCTCCCGAGGGCCCTCCCATGATCATGTGAATGACCGCAAAGGGCTGGTTTTCCATATCCACCTCTTTCCCTTTGTTGCGCTCGCTGGTCTCAGGGCGCTGGCGGCGAGGACTTCGGGAGCGTGAGCGGCTTCTTCTCCTTCCGAGCGCTCGTTCCGCGCAATGCTCATCGTACCCTTCTAGTACTTTCACAAACTCTTTGAGGTGCCCCCCAGCAATCAGCCGCTGAATTTCCTTCTCCAGGTGGCGGCATTCATTAGTATCATGCCCCTTCTGCTTATGGAAAGCGCAGTATTTCCCCGAGCGCCTCTGGGCCTCGGTTTCTCTCAGCTTGGGCGGTCTCTTAAACAGCTTCTGGTCCGCCAGAGAATATACTTCGGCCATTGGGCGGTTGAGAGGGACACGTTCGAGCCTCCGCGGAGGGGAGGAACGACGCCGAGCGGGTATCGGGCTGCGGCGGTGACTCCGGTGGGGCTCCGCTTTGTCCTCTTGAGTTCTGTTGGGGCGAGGGGCATTCGCCATCTTCTGATCCCTCGCTATGTACATATCCTCGAGGGTAAAGAAGGAATCTGCAATCTCCCGAATTTCCATCAACGAGCGCGGCTTCTTCTTGGCTACTTCCTCCACAAACTCCTTACTGACATAATGCTTCATGTTGACAGCCCCAAACAGAACGTGCCTCAAAAAGTCCATCGAGGGCTTTTGTACCAACAAAATTTCTTTATTGAATCTCCCCATGAAGGACCTGAGAGTCTCGTTCAGCCCTTGGACCAGGCTATAAAGAGCGGTCGCGGCCGGTGCTTTGAGCGAATTGAAGTGGCTGACAAAGGCATCCGTCAGGTCATAGTATCCTCTGATTGAACGCGGGGGGAGTTTTTTGTACCATTCTTGGGCCATTCCGGTGAGGGAAGTGACAAACACCTTGGCCCAGTAGTTGTCCGGATGGTCATACAGGTGCATTAGGTGCACAAAATGGTCCAGATGCTCGGCAGGGTCCGTAGTTCCATCATATCTGTTGATTGACGAGGGAATTTTACCCTTCCCTGCGCGAGTCATTAGGACTTCCTCGACGAGGGGGGAATCGCCCGCCATGATCCTGTAATCTCGCTCGTCGGGATCTTCATAGCTGGCTTCTCTCCTTCGGTGGGAAATTGGGCTTCGTGGTCGACGAGCGTCTCTGGCCTTGGACCTCTCGCCCCCATTACGGGAAGCGTGAGACCGTGCTCGAGAGAGCTGCTCTACCACGTTCTGGAGCCCTCGAATTTGATCTTGGACTGCTGCTAGCTGAGGGTCACCGACATTTCTGCGGTTTGCCCTCCCTGCGGCCCTCGATTGGACCTCTTCATTATCTCCGGCCGCCTCATTTCGAGGGGCCCTTTCATCTCCTACAGCCGGTCGTTCTTGCTGGACCCTCGGTGGGGCTTCATTCCCTTGATTCGGCGGTGGGGGAGGTTGCTGTGCCCTTAGCGCATTTTGGGCCATCGTCAAAGGATGCGCCGGGAGCCCGCCAAGTGGCGGGGCCAGACGAGCGCCAGCCTGCGAGGGGAAATATGCGGCCATGAAATGCTCCCAGGCATTCTGAACGGCCTGGCTCTCACACTGCGCATACAGCGCCTGGAGTTGCTGGGTTGTAACTTGGGGCATCTCCACCCCATGTATTTCTCTTGGTAACGACGTGGGGAGATTCAGAGTCCCCACCTGATAAGGCTGGATCGCCGGCATCATCCCGGGTACCATCCCAGGCTGCAGAAATGGGTACCCCGGAGGGGGGCATGGCCATGGGATACACCCCAGAGTAAGGGTAGGAAGCGTGGGCGGTGTGAGCTGCAGGTGGAACAATGGAGCTGGGTTCTCCCGCAACGTTCCCATCTAGTGGGAGAGTTGTCCCCGCTGGCTCTGTGTTCTCGTCCCCATTTCCGGCGGTTGGGGGGTTTGCTTCTCCGGCGGGGATGTTGCCTCCCGCGTTCTCCTCGTTAACGGGGGGAAGAGCGCCTTTCCCTCCGACTGTTCCAGATCTCGTCGCAGTTACCATGATTAAAGACTTGGGTGTTACTCTTCAACTAGCTTTCAAAGGAAGAAACTGGTAATACCAAAGATGGTGGTGATGGTTTCCCACAGACGGCGCCAAAAATGATGGTGCAGAAACTTGTGGAGGACTTGAACACCAAACACTTTAGAATTTGTTGATGGGAAGGAAGACCATCACAGGCACAAGAGCCTCAGGAACTGGGTTTCCAATGAGCGTGGGTTCTTCCAGCTAGGATAACACCAAGAAATCGTGCAGTGAGAATGCAGAAAAGGGTGAGATACAGGAAGCTTTTGGAGAAGTTGCAGAGGAAAATGATGCCCAGTTCAATACGTGGTATTTCTGGTGAAGAAGATGACTTGGGGGGGAATGCATGAGTTCTCCTATATTTATATGTTAGGGACAGGGGTAAATGGGTAAATTGACCATGTGGTCCCAAACCTGTGTTGCCCTAACACGCGTCAGCCTTTGGTGGGGTGAGAATGACATTCCCGAAAAGGAGACGGCGTGTCAGGTGCACTGTGCACAGTACCTTTGTGTCAGAGGTTGTTGACGAGGGTCGCGTGGGATGAGGGACTAATGTCTTCTCCTGAAGGTTAGGATCCACCGTATGAGAGATAGGGTCATCCTGAGCATTGATGACGCTCGAGAAATCCACGGATGGGCTCCCCACGGTGGATGACCTTTGAGCGACGAGATCCCGAGCGTCGATCATGGGACCCCCTGTAGGTGCTTCCCTATGAAGGGTAACCCTGAGGGCCGAGAAGCGAGCGTCAGACTCGTCGGATCTGGACTTTTACCGGAGTAGTCGTCCGAGGCTTGACGGTCTATCCTTGCTTGCAAATGAGTGGGCTGGGAAGGCCCACGAGCCCTTCAAGGCGAGCGTCCGGGATTTAGTCAGCGACATGCTGACACGTGGACGGCTCTGATTCGAGAGTGTTTTTAGGCCTCATCATCTTGGATTGTACTTTTTTTAATTGCATTGCAGCTACTGCATACAATTTTCAATTGATAACTTCTACTATTCGATTGCAATGAGAAAATGAAAATCCGTGGATACATGTAAACTAAGTTTCCTATAATATTTTGAGCTATATTCTCCTTAAATAACTAAAAGTATTAATAATTTAATTATATAAAATATTAATAAAGCTTTTAATAATTGATTTATTTATAAAGTATTAAAGAAATGATATCTTATGACAATTAATTGGACTCTCGATTGAACAATTTATGTACTCCTAAAAAATATAATGTAGAGAAAATTATCAAAATCGTCCCGTAAAGTGAGCCATTTTTAGTTTTGGTCCCAACAGCTGTCAATGTCTCACTTTTGATCTAATAAAGTGGCATTTGTCTTAATTTTGGGCTCATTGACCACTTTTCGTCCAAGGTAATGTTTGACCATTAAAAAATAAACTTTTTAGCCCTTTTGGTTCTTTTATATTTTCAAAACTACCCCAAACTATTTAAATTGTATATTTTCACCCCAAACAAAATATTATATATATTACTATATATAATACATAATATATAATATATTTGTATTATATATTATAATACGTATACACACATATATAATACGTATATATATATATATACACATATATGATACATGTAACGTATATATACATATGTATATATACGTGTATATATATATTATATTATACGTGTATAATATATATTTATATAATACGTATAATATAATATAAATTAATTTTTTTTTTTTTGGTGCATCAGACTGGAAAGATAAAAGTGCAACTAAGGCATATCTATACTAAGCTCATCCGGTGAGTGTAACCAAACTTCATGAGAATGGTTCATACGCTGGCCATAATTCGCCAGACCGCGAGAGTGTTTCCTTCCCTTCTCACATGTTGCAATTTGCAAGTCCAAGGCTTGTGGATCAATTCACGGCATTCAGTGACTATATGACCCAAGGGGTGATCATCAATGTTCCCCTCATTCACAAGTTCAACCACCAGGAGTGAGTCGCATTCAATTTTAATCTTCTCCAAGCGTTGTTCCGAAGCGATCTTGAGCCCTTCCCGCAGTCCCAACAGTTCGGTTGTAAGGATGTTAACTGCGTTAACTTTCATGGCAAAGCCAACAACCCAAACACCATTCTCATCTCTAATGACCCCTCCCGTAGCAGCTTCGTTCGTGGACTCAAAAAAGCTACCATCAGTGTTTAGCTTGAACCAACCCGAAGGTGTACAATATAATATAATATATATATATATATATATATATATATATATATATATTAATAGTAAAAGTAATTTTTTAACGGTCAAACTTTATCTTGTATGGACAGTGGTCAATGGGACCAAAATTAAGACAAATGCCACTTTATAGGACCAAAAGTGAGACATTGACAACTGTTGGGACCAAAACTAAAAGTGACTCACTTTACGGGACGATTTTAACAATTTTCCCTATAATTTATAATATTTAATATTATTTTGTACCTATTATTAATTCAAAAATATACTTATTGATGGTTTGATATTTTTATATTACTTTGGTAAAGGTTTTATATTTTCATCATTGTACTTTCAATAGGAAATACCCTTTTCTGATGTTTATAATGATGTATTGCATTTTTTACACGTTTCGTACCATAAGAAGGATTTGTTCAATCCTGTTATTCTCTCTTAAAACAATAATATGATTAGACATATAATTAGTGCAAAATAAATCATATTAGTTATATTTTGTTTACTATATAATATATATATATATATATATATATATATATATATATATATATATTCTTCTAAATGAAGCAACTCAACACAGGAAAAACAGCCTTAAGCTAAGACTCATCTAGTTTTGCCGGCAGAGCATCTTAAATGCAGTAACCATCTTAAACCTTGTGACCTATCCTCGCTAATTTATCCGTCTTCATGTTTCATTCTTTCGAGATTTATTTGATCCAAGTTTCTCAAGACTTTTGAGTAAACTTTGCCAATCAAATATTATATTTCTCATTAGTTGCTTTTCAATATCCCTTTTTTTTTTTAAAGGAACCGGTCAACACGACCGTGGGGTTGTTAAAGAGGACCCTCCCTCGTGATACAAAAAGAACCGAAAGATCCAAAGATAATACAATGATTCATGATCCACCGCTCATTAATGCTATATAAACCAAAATGCCCCTAGACATGTGACAAGCCAAAAGCAAAATGGGGCTACTTAAATTATGGTCCCTATTACACATCGGGTTAATAGGATCAGTCGTTGGCCTCTTAATAAGGTGCCCAGGCATCCAGGCAATAGCAAGGAACGCCATAGAAGCTCCAAGCTTGCAACGAGTGATCGCCTCTATCTCGATGGTATCCTCAGGACTCAAGTATCTTTCCGGTCGATGCCTGGCAACACGTACAAAGCCGTCAATTACAAAGTAACCTTCTGGCAGCATAACACTTACCCGTCTGTTGTCTTCATCATCACAATTATCATTAGTATGTTGTCCCTGTCTGCAAAAAACACAGCCTTCCTCTTGGCCATCAGCATTAACAAATATAATAATCTATTTTAATCTTTTTTTACTATATATAAATTTTAAAATTTTTATTATTTTGCCCCCCCTCCCCCCCCCTCCAAATAAAATTACACCTCACCAATTTAAAATTTATTTTTAGTTTTCTCAATCCCAATGCACTTTTTACTTCATTTCCCAATAAAAAAAGTCTTTTGGTCTTCTTTTCCATATTAAAAAATCTTAAATTAATCTTTTATGTCTCTTAGTCTTTTGATCTTCTTTTTTCATATTAAAAAATCTTAAAATAATCTTTTATCTACATCTTCTTTCTCTTTTATTTTTCTATTCTCCGTTTTTTCTTGTGCTCAACTTAAAACTCTCATTTTTCTAATTTTCAAAATCTACATTTGTGGGAAAAAAAACGTTGATCGTGATCCAAGTTATCCAATAAAAGCAACAGGTAATATTAACTTATATTTAGTTTTAGTTTATTTTTTATAGTTTTATTATGAATAAATTATTTAGATAAAATTTATGATTAATTGTTAATGATAAATCAGGTTAATATTTTGAGAAAATATTGTATAGGTTAAAGATAACTACGTGTGTTTAATTTAGGATAATTTATTAGTGGTAGAGTTCTATATTTAAATATCTATGAGAATAGGATAAAGATAACTGTGTTTAATTTTAGATAATATATACTCCCTTAAATTTTAGATAATTTAGTGTTGATATAAGTTTTGTATATTAAGATTTCTTTATTTATTATTAAGATAACTGTGTTAATTTTATTTTTTTATTATGGATAGATTATTTAGTTTAAAGATTGTATCTAAATAATAATTTTAATTTGACTTTTATTAGGAAGATAATCGTGTTAATTTTAGTTTTTATTTTATTATGGATAAATTAATTAGTTAAAAATTTGTATCTTAAATAATAATTTTAATTATTTTTTTAAATTATGGATAACATTTATAATTAATTTGCTAAGCTATCTTTATCTCTATGACTATCGGAATAGTTAAAGATAAATGATTTTTCATTTATTTACGTTGTTTTGTTATTTGACTTATTATTTTATTTTAAATCATGTTAAATTGAGTCCATGATTTTTTTAATTTATATAGGAACTATGAGTAAAAGGAATTTGGAGCTTTACTTTAAAATAGCAATACACCATGACACTTTAACAGTCCATGATAATGCATCTATTTTCTTGAGAGTTTACACTTCAACAATTCATGATAATGCACCTATTTTCTTGAGACTTTCATGATAAAATAATAAGTTAAATTTTACGTTATACTTGTTTTGAATTATACTTGTTTTATTTATATATATCGAATAACATAATATTTTTATTTTTAATAAAATAATATTTACTTTAAAAAAATATTATATATATTTTTAATTTTCGCCCCCCTTTCCATGAAATCCTGGCTCCGTCCCTATCTCTAAACATGGGCTCCTCCGGAAAGGACCAAGGAGTTTGTCGATCTGCACCTATCGTGGCCAAACGATTCGTAACCCCATTTTTTTTTCCTTATAGATATGAGTGACAGTAATCTCCATGTTTTTCGCAGTTTGAAAAAACTCCAAAATCTTATGTTGTGTCTCCATGTTTCCTGATTTTCGATGACCAATAATTGCCATAACCACTTGAGCGTCCATCTTAATCCACAAACGCATACAAGACAACTTAGATGCCATTTTCAGTTTTTCACCCCCTTCACCAGAGCTGATATTTCGGCTACAATATTGGTGGATACACCTATTCCCTCACTAAACGCACCAATAACGTCACCAGCAGAATCCCGAAGAACTCCTCCAATACCCGCAGACTCAGAATTTCCCCTAGAGGCCCCATCCGTATTGAGCTTGAAACACCCCAGTTGCGGTTGAATCCACCTAACCAAATTACATTGTTCCGTTCTTTTCTATTCTAAATGAATTCCAAACTTCTTCGCCCGACTAATGTTTCATTTCTAGGCCCGTCGTTTCATGCAACCCGCAAGCCCCATTCTAATGAGATGTCCACGCACTTGCCGGATAATATTATATGTTGAGAAGTTGCCACCCTTATGTTCCGAACTTATGTTTCTTTTCGATATCCTTCATTGTTATTATGCATACGATAACAATGAAATCCAATAAGTAAATAATATTAGTAGAATTATTTCGAAAAGCATCTCTCCCAAGTTAGTGTTAATCCTTTAGGTAAACCTAATAAATCTGCTACATTATTGAAACTATACCAAGATTCATAGCATACCCTAGCACTCATCTTCAGTTGTTATCTCGAATGACGCCCCTAGCCAAATATTGTTGGTGTGGTTATAAAAGTTTCCAACCGAGTTTAGTTTTACCCATCACTTCTCGAATTTATTCCACGACACTAATTGTAGATTTTCTTTTGTCAATGTTTTTTCTCCTCACTAATTATTACTAAGATCTCAGATAACTCTTTTATGTGGCGAAGAGTGACTCTTCTAAGATTCATAACATTTTGATAGCTCCATGGCCATCAGTTCCATACTTTCCAAAGATTCTAAAGCGTCAAGATCAAGACACCCAACCCAGGATATTCTAGGAGCATATTGTTCAAAAATTTTCAATTAAAGCTCTCTTTGAGCCCGTCTGACACTCGCAAGCCACGAAAATTTTGTCAAGTCTGTGTATCGACAATCTTGTCCCACACCTAGAGTGCGAACGAAAAACTTCTCAGCACGTGTTCCACATATTCATATCCTGTACATCAGTGCGTACATACATCATTTTTCCCAAAATTTCTATCATACTTCAATACATTCGTGAGAAAGCTATCATATTGGCAAAGCTACAGGAAAATCATGAACTTTTGGGGCAAGGTAATTTCCAAGTTCATTTTCAATTTTTCTCGCATGTCTCATCTGGCACCATAAGAAGAATATAGTCATTTTATAGGAGAATTTATCTTTAGTTGACTCAATCCAGACTCTCTTATCTCCGTTATCATGTAGCGCGATTAGGACGCTAAGTATCTCATTCACACCTCCTTAGGCAGTACTGTTTTCAACTTATCCAAGTTTCAGTTTTTATCCGTGTCAATGAGATTACATACAATAAGATCTTTATCCTCCCCATGAATGTTATCTCCAAAGGTGTCCACTAGTTTGCCTTGTGATAACCATCTATCATTTCATAAAGATATTCGTTCACCATTTCCGATCCTCCATTTACAAAATGGTTCCACCATTCAAGTGCTTTTAACTATCCCCTTTCATGTTCAGGAAGTCATAAGTTGGGGCTTATGTTCAAGAATGTCATCCCCTTTTAAATATTTTTTCTTATATATCTAGTTTCACACCATCGTCTCCTTGTGAGAATTTTCCATCCCATTTAGCGAGCATCGCTAATATTTCTTTTTAGGCTTCTCCAAGACCCAATTTGTCTTCTCGCTTTTTTCTAACCACCTTCCTCCACCCTACATGATGGGTCTATTTCCTTGTTATATGAGTCGCCTAAAAATGGTTGTATTTAAGTCGATCAAGTTTTTTTTTTTACGTGTGATTGGAGAACCAATTTATGTGCATGTAGTAGATGGGAATTAAGCTTGTGATGCACAAAATAATTGTTATTCATCTGGAAAGGTTTGTCATTTTAGCTATCTATCCCAGAGGTATTTTTCGACTCTCTTAATCACAATCGAGAAATATTTATTATAGTTTCGCCAAAGTTCTTCCGTATCCCCAAATAATTTTTAAAGTTTTTTTTTTTTTTTCAGGGGGAAACGGCAGGAGCCGTGGGGTATTTTACCGAGGCCCCCTCCTCATATATAAACAACCAAACCGAAGGAGATACAAAAGTGCATGATCCAAGGATCATTAATGCTGTTCATACTAGGGTGCCCACGAAAATACATAGTGTAAATACCAACGGCACCTCTAGGGAAACTAACGCGAAAGAAGGAAAAAATCGCCCTATTAAGCAAAAAGTCAATAAGAACAGTAGCACCAGCGCCCCTCTTACAAAGTGGAAATTTTGGAATTCTCACTGGCCTCGTATAGAGGCACCCAGACATCCGGGCAATGGCCATCAGTGTGATGACCATGCGGCAACAAGAATTCGTGTCTACTTCACTCGCGTTCACAGGGCTATGCTTGATGATTGGTTGTTGTCGGGCATCATGAACAAAATAGCGGTCAATTACATAGTGCCAAGCTTGCCCATCATGGTGGCAGTTGAATCTTCTTGTATGCCTCTTCATAACTAACACAAAGTTCCTGCAAGAAAGACTTTCTTCGGCCAAGAAACAATCAAGTGGATCATACTTCCACGAGGATATCTTAACAAAACCAATGTACGAAAAAAAGGAATCATTAGTCAGAGTGCACCTGATCATATCATAAGAGCACATGGTCATCTTCTTGATAACTTTATCCTGCCCCTGTTTGTAATCCTTAACATCAACTAGAAGAACAGGGGTTAACAATTTCACAATAATAGCAGAGGAAATAACATAAAAGGATTCCATAGCAGCAAAGGACGACATTTCATTCTGAGACTAGGTAACTCCCATTTATCCATGGTGATCAAACCTTTTAATTCTGGCAGCATGGGTTCCTCGGGAAAGCGCCATAGAGATCGGCTCGCGGCTCCTATGGTGGCGAGGCGATCGGCTAGGCAATTCTCTTCTCTGTAAATATGGGTTATCACTATCTCCATACCTCTCGCCGCCTGAGTCAGTTCAACGATTTTCTGTTGTACCTCCATGTTTCCAGATCTTCGGCGTTGTATAATAGCCATTACCACTTGAGCATCTAGCTCTATCCATAGGAGTGGGCAAGAAAGGTTACCCGCCATTTTGACGCCTTGAACAAGCGCTTTTATTTCAGCCACCGTGTTGGTATCAACTCCAATACCATCACTTGTTAGGAATAGTGCCCTAGAAAGCCGATTCGACGTAATCTGCTTTGGGACTTTTCTTGTATCACAGACAATCTTTGAATAATATACGATTGATCATAGGCAAACACTTCTTTATATGCCAATACGTGTTTTGAGTGTTTCCATTATGTGTGCATGTATGAGAACTCCCCTAATCCTGATGACTTTAGGACTCTACCATTTAGGTGAAGTGGTTCATGAAACGAGCCCTATATCACATAAGTCATGATTAGTAAAATACTCCAAGCTGATGAGTCCTACAGACAGTGGGAGTGTCAACCTGACTCCTCTAAGGCTTGCTTGTGGGATCACGCCCTTAAGAAGGACCACCTTGTTTCATGGAGGTGCAAAGTGTATAGTTGATACGTGCGTGATACATGAGGGTGCTTACTTTAATAAGTAAGTTTACTAAGGTGCCCCGTGTGAGAACATTCCTAAATGGGAAAGGAAGTTTCTATTTCAGGAAATGGAAACTTCCAGATTAGGAAATATCTCACGAGTCATTGATGTGATTAATTGATCCTTAGACTTGAGGTTCCTTGTCACTTTATGAATTAACTCTGTAGTCTTTGGTATAAGCTTTAAAGGGTGTCGCCTTAGACAACTGATTCAAGGCTTATGCTGGGGCTGCACAAGTGATTTATGAAAGTGAATGAGAATCAAGAAAGGACCTACACTTGCATATGCAAGGTGATCTCTTATTGTGTAAGTCATTCATATGCCATATGGAGTCCTTGGCCAAGGCAGTAGATCAAGACATTAAGAAAAGGGTTTCTTGGATTGAGATCAAATGGATATGAAATGCACTTAGCTTTAAGACCGGATTATTAGGGTTCTGATTATTCCCTTGCCCTAGATCTTGGTTGAGAGATAGTAAGTAGGAGGATTGTATCTCACATGAATCAATGACTTAAAGGTTCTGTCGAATCCGAATATTCCAATTCAGCTAGGGGTTAAACACCTGTTGCTAGACTATGGTCGTTTAATCTGTGGACTGATTAATTAATTAGTGAATTAATTAATTAGGGTCACTGCTAATTGAATTGAGAACCTAGAGGGTCACACACAACAACTTGGTTACATGAGTTGAGGCTTTAAAATGATTATACGAGTTAATCAAGCCTAGAGGGTTCCACACGTGTGAAACCACACGTGTGGGTCACGTGACTGGACACGTGTCATTGTGACACGTGTGCCACACGTGATTGTTTAATAATATATTAAATAATTAATTTGTTAATTATTTAATAGACTTTGGTTTAATTTTGAATTAAAAAGAAAGTCTTATTTTGGAGAAAATAATCTAGTTAATTAATTATGAATTAATTAATTAGATAAAATAAGTTATTTATTTTAAATAAATAAAGTATAAAATTATCCAAAAATAGTTTGGATATTTTTAGCTCTCTTAAAAGTTGACTTGAGTTAGAATTCAAAGTCAAAGTTGGAAAATACTTGATGATCAAGTAATAGGAGAGAGGGACCAAAATCCTAGCCCATATAGGTCTAGGAATTTCGGCAACCCCCTCCCTATAAATAGGGGAGCTCGAGCTCCTTATGGAGCTAATTGACAATTCTTGGTTCATGTGTTGAACACCATCCTTTCTCCAAGATAAACGAAACCCTAGGTTAAGCCTAAACACTAACTAGAGAACTGGCATCCTTACTAGTTAGATTGTAGCCAAGTTGGTGGACTATCTCTAGAGACTTCAAGTTAGAAGTTTTGAAGATTCGAGCTTTACCAAAAGTGGGGATTAAGCAAAACGATCAGAAGGGATGATGAAACGATTCTGAACCCGACGTGAAGCGAATGAAAAAATCGAACCAAAGAAGATGGCGAAAACCGTTCGTCCATATCCTGAAGGATGAATTTTTTCACGAGGGTTTTGTGACTGACAGTTTTCTACTTTCGCAAAACTCGTTTTCGAAGGGAGTTTCAATCCTGCTTTTCTCGTTTCATGTTTCTTTCTTTATGTTATATTGTTAAGAACATCTCTAACATGAATTGAATCTAGGTTGGTGTGGATTGCTATCCCGACAATGGATTCTGAAGTAGAAAGAGACTTTCGAGGGACGGGTTGTCAAGCCGCGAGAAAAGCGTTCTTGGGTGGCTTGAAACGCTTCAAGAAATAATAAAAGAAAAGTAAGTTTCTATCTTTACGAATTTGGATACACGATTGCGAGTTCAAGATCCTTTTGTTGGAAAAATTTTTAAATTCCGCTGCTTTCTGATTCGTGTTTTCCAACAAGTGGTATCAGAGCCACCTCGTTAATCGTGTTTCTGATTCGTCTCAATTATTCTGAATTTGGTAGAAATTCTTAGGCTTGATGCGATTGAGTATTTGTAATTGTTTTAGAAAGCCTGAATTACGAAACTGTATTTTTTCCTGAAAGTTTCTGAAAATTGGTTTTTGCAAAATTTAATTTTTGAAAACTATTTTAGATTTGAAACTGTATAAACTGTTTTTGGATTTCTTGGATTGGTTTTGCTTTTGAACGAAAACACGAAACGAAATTACGGAATACGACGAACACGCGAAAACCCGCACGCGAAGGAGTCGCGCGCGCGGGCTTCGCGCATCCCCGCCCCCCTGTCCTAGGCGCGCGTAGGCCGTGCGCCTACTCCCTCCCGCAACCGCACGGGAGGTGTTCCGGGAGTGCCTAGGCGCCCCGCCCAGGACTGCCGACGCCGTCTCGCCCAGGCTGGGCAACGATCCCGCAAGGCGTGCGGGATCAGTCGCCCAGCCCGCCCGCACACGCTCGGAAGGGACACGCCCAGCAGGCGCGCAAGCATGCGCGCGCAGTGCGCGCACGCTTGCAACTGGCGTGACCCTTTTTCGCGTACGGGCCCCGTTTTCGTGATCCGGCTTTTTCGTGTTTCGTGCAATCCAGTCTCAATTTTTATTTTAATTTTAAAAATTTTATTTTTGAATATTTATTTTTAATTTTTGAGTAAAACTTAAAATTGGGATTTTTGAGAAATTGAAACGGTTTATATTTTGGGAAAATACAATCTTTGGTAAAATTATTAATTTTCAGAAATTAATTGGAATTTTATTTGTTTTGGTAATTTGGGATTTATTGAAAACTTTTATAAATAAGACTCGCATCAAATCGTGTTTTAAGTCATTAGGACTTGAAACGAGAATTTTAATTTATTGGCTAAATTTAAATTCTCGCTAAAGCTTGTTAGGTGATCATGGGTTTAGATCTATGTATGGTTTTAATTTATGCACATGGATGGTTTAAATTGGGGTTGGAGCCCTATAGTTGCGTTTTTCAATTGAGGTTGGAGCCTCACTTATGTGCGTACTGTTATGTGATTTATTATGTGGCTTTCCATATTACTGTTTTTGAGGTTGGGGTATGCCCCGTGTAATTGTCTAAGGCCAATATGAAGATTGAGCCTTATTACTTTATGTCTTTTTCTTTTTATTGTAATTTGAGAGTAGAGATAGGTGGTGAGGTTTTATTTTCATTTTGGAGACAATGCACCCATGGAGTAAGATGGACCACATTCAAGTAACAAGGAGGCCATAAGTGAAGACCCCTCAAAATGTTAGGGAGGGGAATCTCAATTGTTAAATGTAATAGAGATAGGGCTCGTATTTTGTTACCGCTTTCCCTTATGTGATTTAAACTGTTTATGTGGCATGTATGTTAGAACTTGTGATTGTGGAGTGGCTCCCACATATCACGCATAAGATAGGTAGAACCCATGATCATTACATGTTAGTATCATGCTAGGACATGTTATCTGTTTATGTGCTTGTTTGAAATGCATTTAAGTGTACTTGCATTAATCAAGACTAATAAAATTGGATAACATATATGTTGGTGAGGTCGAACCGAACAACTCTTCGGTTGATTCGAAAATTCCCATTAAATATTAAGCTCATTTCGAATAATAGGTATTTAATTCGAGATGCAAATTTTGAATTAAATTCCTAGCATTCCATCAATAGGTTTTAAGTTTAGTAAGTAAAGCTAGTTATTGTCCGCGAGTCGTGGGATAGCTAGTGGAGCTTATTAGTTCTTAGTTACCTAATTGATCATTTTAAATGATCAATATTTCGTGGTTAATTTTGGCAAGGGCGATGTCCGCGAGTCGTGGGTCGTTCGAACTAAGTTTTGATCATGATCTTATGATTGATGGGTCTAGCTTAAACGCCTAAGTAAATATGGATGTCGCACGAGTCGTGGGTCCATATTGAAAGATAGGTGATGCAAAAACAATTACTAAGAGTTCTAAAGGTGTTAGAATTGGTAAGTTGTGCCTACCTAGGATTTTGCTTAGAATGTCCGCGAGTCGTGGGTTCGAGGTAAAATGCTTAGGATCTTAGTACCCATTGGGAAACGTGTTCCTCTTAGATCTTTGGGAATTATAGATCTTTGAAAAACAGTGGGAGCTACATTAGATTAAAGACCTTATCTTTTGTATATCGTTATAATTCAGCATGCCCACATTTTCTCTGCTTAGCATTTAGGTTGTAGTTCTGTGATTCTCTACAATATGAAATGCAAACCCATTCGTATCCATCCTTAAGTCAAATAAGTTGACCAAGTCCTGACTAACTCTAAATGGCTTCGGATCCTAAAATTCATTTTAGAATCCGACTAGAGAAAGGCGTTCTCTAAAGGGCGAAGTTTTCAATTGTGAAAATTCGACCCGGGCCAAAAGAGAAGCAATCTGAGGTGAATGGATTTTTCCAAACCACTTAAGAGCAATTGAACCACCTCATAAAAATGTTACAAGGTGTAACATTATGGAATTATTCAATATTCCAAATGAGGAAACAAGTGCACACGAACAAGATCTAAAGATTTTATTTGAAGATCTTATGGTCTCGATCATCAACCGAGAAAAGAGTTCTCTATGCACTGATTGCTTACATTGCTTCCACCATCATTCAAACCCTTTATGCTCAACTAGAATGATGTTAATGTAGCATAGTTAATCATTTAGTTAATAATGGTTGAGAGCATCCTTAAGAAGGAATAAAAGGTTGAGATGGTTAATTCTTCTTCTAAACTCCCTAAGTTAAAGGCTTGAACGCCTAAAGAAGAAGAAACCCTTAAGAGCCCAATGGAGGGGCATGTAAGGGGTGCGCCCAAAAGACACTAGAGATCAAATAGGACGTTTGCTTCTATGGTAGCAAATAAGGACTTTGAAAGGGAACTGCGAAGAGTATGAGTACTCTGAAATGTTACCTCGTTTAGTAATTCTACTAGGAATAGAATTCACTAGTCTTGAGTCAATTCAACATAATCCGTTGTGCAAAGACTCAAGGCACTAATGTTCTGAACATACAACGAGATAACAAAAGTCAGTGAGATGACAAAGCTTCGAATTACTTTGGAACGTTGAGATATAAAAGGATTAGCAAGTCAGACACCTTAGGATCATTCTATGAAAATGAACCTATAGAGTTGACTTCCTGTGAATCCTATCTCAAAGGGAAAACGTTCCCGGAACATTGTTTAGGTGAAACATGGAACATTCCAAAATTATAGTGGATTTCGATCCATGCTGATGAGTGTAAGATGCTTAATGTAAGCATTAGATACAATCGTCAGTTTAATCATTATGAATGAATGTACTTGTTAAAGTACAAATTCGAAACTTATATGAAATTCTTAGAATTTCAAAAGGAGGTTAGGAACCGAAGTAGTCATAAGTTATAGGCAAATCGATATGATCGAGATAGCCAATATCTTATCAACTAATTCCTTAGTCATCTTAGAAATAATAGGATTATCTCTCAGTAAACTAATTCGAGAACACCTTAGTGTTTCCAAATGAGGGAATGAAACCTTATAGGATATGGTCCATTCCATAGGAAACTTTACTGACTTATAATCATTCTAGGAATAAACTCCCAGAATATGCAGTTAGAGATTTTGAATTTTGCACCTTCCAAAATCAGTCCTTTAGATGCACTATGCAATGTGGCACACTAAATTCCCTAATTATTCTTGTCCAAGAATTTAGTGGAATCCTCTTAAGTAAAGAGGATAGTGGGAGATAGGCTTGAAATGAGTTCAAGTTTATACAAACAATATTGGATATCATTTCTGCGATTCCCTTAGACAAAGGTTGTTTGTCTCAAGGAATGTATCTTTCTTAAGGAATCGTTCCTATAGAAGAAGAAAGACAAGCAAGCAGACCTCAAAGAAATTTGAGAATAAATATCCACGCCACATATAGAAGAAACGAGCCCATCTGATAAAACTTAGCCAAATTTTAGAGCATGTACACGTGTGAAACCCTTCTCTTAAGACGTGTTTAGAACGCGTTCCTAGATAGCCAAGGAATTACTTGAAGAGGAGACACTGTCAGATTTGGAATCTGAGTAGTGTAAGCAAGCCTTGAAATCCAATATGGATTCCATATACTTAAACCGAGTTTTGACCTTGGTTGATCCACCTGATAGGATCAAGCTCCTAGAGCTTCGAGTAAATGGAAAGCATTACAACCTTCTTGACGGTTGAAATGCAAAAGTCCATTTGGGTTGTGTTTACCATATCCTCATATTCTGACTATGAGATATGATAAATGAATATGAGAACTATCTTGTTCAATATGAGATTGAAAGAGATTGAAATAAGGTATTTCTATAAATCTCATATTCAGTGGGAGTATGCATAAGGTATGCAAATCCCTAAAGTCAATCTGTGGATTGATAAAGGCTTCTAGGATTAGACAATTGGATTCCATAGGATAGTCAAATCGTTTGACACAGATGGAAGTCGAATAAGTCTCAAAGTGTACATAAGAAAGTTAGTGATGTAAGAGTCAATTTTTGGTTCTTTAGAAAACGACATCCTTCTCATTAGGAATGTCAAGGACGACGTGAAAGTTACCAATTCTTGTTTAAGAAACAATTTGACATGAAAGATCTTAGTGATTATCCTATATTCTCGACATTCAGATCTATAGAAGATAGATCTAAGAGAATAAAAGGATTATCACAAAATGAGTACATAACCACGGTACTAAAAGAAGTTTAGTATGGACAATGGAACATCTCTTTTGAAGAGTATGTGTCCTAAGATAACTTTGAGAAAGTTAGAATGTCCAAAATCCCTTTAAGTGAAAGGGTGCATAATGTATGAAAAGTTATGTACTAAATTAGATATGGCGCAACACTAAGCGTAGTAGGCCGAATCTAATATGACCTCAGAGAAGGTCATTAGATCTCTGTAAAGGATGTCCTCAGAGTACTTGAGAAGAAATGAGGATATGTATTAGTTTACAGAGCCCAAAAGATCTTATTGTTAGAAGGATATTTTATGTAACCGTTCATCAAACATAGATGATTATGAAATCATTGAAAGGATACAACTTCTACCAGAATGGTAATGCAATGTGTTGGAAAGGGGTTCCAAGGACGGACATTGCAAAACTCAACTATCGTAGTTGAGAACTTAGTCGTATTATATAATACTAAGTTAAGTGTTTGGGTAAGAAACTCCATCTAACTTGTTAGATGAAGTTCCTAGCATGAAAACAACTCCTTGATCATATTTTATGATAAAAAGGATGGTTGCTCAAGTAAGAGAACCAAGACCTCACCAAGAGACTGAACACGTGATTACGAATCACTTTATAAGGAAAAGGTGTTTCCTAAGAGATGTGTAAACAAGAGGGTCACATCAGCAGAGAATATAGCAGATCCACTTTGGAAACGCCCAAAGTCAATAGGGTCTCTAAGTACATCTTGAGAAGATGGGACTTAGAGTACCTAAATGGCTTTTACGGGCAAGTGGGAGATTGTTAGGAATAGTGCCCTAGAAAGCCGATTCGATGTAATCTGCTTTGGGACTTTTCTTGTATCACAGACAATCTTTGAATAATATACGATTGATCATAGGCAAACACTTCTTTATATGCCAATACGTGTTTTGAGTGTTTCCATTATGTGTGTATGTATGAGAACTCCCCTAATCCTGATGACTTTAGGACTCTACCATTTAGGTGAAATGGTTCATGAAACGAGCCCTATATCACATAAGTCATGATTAGTAAAATACTCCAAGCCGATGAGTCCTACAGACAGTGGGAGTGTCAACCTGACTCCTCTAAGGCTTGCTTGTGGGATCACGCCCTTAAGAAGGACCACCTTGTTTCATGGAGGTGCAAAGTGTATAGTTGATACGTGCGTGATACATGAGGGTGCTTACTTTAATAAGTAAGTTCACTGAGGTGCCCCATGTGAGAACATTCCTAAATGGGAAAGGAAGTTTTTATTTCAGGAAATGGAAACTTCCAGATTAGGAAATATCTCACGAGTCATTGATGTGATTAATTGATCCTTAGACTTGAGGTTCCTTGTCACTTTATGAATTAACTCTGTAGTCTTTGGTATAA
Source organism: Lantana camara (assembly GCA_037501455.1). Lineage (NCBI taxonomy): Eukaryota > Viridiplantae > Streptophyta > Magnoliopsida > Lamiales > Verbenaceae > Lantana > Lantana camara. The sequence goes on along the minus strand of CM074855.1, from coordinate 16,322,005 downwards.
GCTTTAAAGGGTGTCGCCTTAGACAACTGATTCAAGGCTTGTGCTGGGGCTGCACAAGTGATTTATGAAAGTGAATGAGAATCAAGAAAGGACCTACACTTGCATATGCCAGGTGATCTCTTATTGTGTAAGTCATTCATATGCCATATGGAGTCCTTGGCCAAGGCAGTAGATCAAGACATTAAGAAAAGGGTTTCTTGGATTGAGATCAAATGGATATGAAATGCACTTAGCTTTAAGACCGGATTATTAGGGTTCTGATTATTCCCTTGCCCTAGATCTTGGTTGAGAGATAGTAAGTAGGAGGATTGTATCTCACATGAATCAATGACTTAAAGGTTCTGTCGAATCCGAATATTCCAATTCAGCTAGGGGTTAAACACCTGTTGCTAGACTATGGTCGTTTAATCTGTGGACTGATTAATTAATTAGTGAATTAATTAATTAGGGTCACTGCTAATTGAATTGAGAACCTAGAGGGTCACACACAACAACTTGGTTACATGAGTTGAGGCTTTAAAATGATTATACGAGTTAATCAAGCCTAGAGGGTTCCACACGTGTGAAACCACACGTGTGGGTCACGTGACTGGACACGTGTCATTGTGACACGTGTGCCACACGTGATTGTTTAATAATATATTAAATAATTAATTTGTTAATTATTTAATAGACTTTGGTTTAATTTTGAATTAAAAAGAAAGTCTTATTTTGGAGAAAATAATCTAGTTAATTAATTATGAATTAATTAATTAGATAAAATAAGTTATTTATTTTAAATAAGTAAAGTATAAAATTATCCAAAAATAGTTTGGATATTTTTAGCTCTCTTAAAAGTTGACTTGAATTAGAATTCAAAGTCAAAGTTGGAAAATACTTGATGATCAAGTAATAGGAGAGAGGGACCAAAATCCTAGCCCATATAGGTCTAGGAATTTCGGCAACCCCCTCCCTATAAATAGGGGAGCTCGAGCTCCTTATGGAGCTAATTGACAATTCTTGGTTCATGTGTTGAACACCATCCTTTCTCCAAGATAAACGAAACCCTAGGTTAAGCCTAAACACTAACTAGAGAACTAGCATCCTTACTAGTTAGATTGTAGCCAAGTTGGTGGACTATCTCTAGAGACTTCAAGTTAGAAGTTTTGAAGATTCGAGCTTTACCAAAAGTGGGGATTAAGCAAAACGATCAGAAGGGATGATGAAACGATTCTGAACCCGACGTGAAGCGAATGAAAAAATCGAACCAAAGAAGATGGCGAAAACCGTTCGTCCATATCCTGAAGGATGAATTTTTTCACGAGGGTTTTGTGACTGGCAGTTTTCTACTTTCGCAAAACTGGTTTTCGAAGGGAGTTTCAATCCTGCTTTTCTCGTTTCATGTTTCTTTCTTTATGTTATATTGTTAAGAACATCTCTAACATGAATTGAATCTAGGTTGGTGTGGATTGCTATCCCGACAATGGATTCTGAAGTAGAAAGAGACTTTCGAGGGACGGGTTGTCAAGCCGCGAGAAGAGCGTTCTTGGGTGGCTTGAAACGCTTCAAGAAAGAATAAAAGAAAAGTAAGTTTCTATCTTTACGAATTTGGATACACGATTGCGAGTTCAAGATCCTTTTGTTGGAAAATTTTTTAAATTCCGCTGCTTTCTGATTCGTGTTTTCCAACATCACTAAATGCCCCAATCACGTCTCCGGCGTGATTTCGTATAACTCCTCCAACACCTGCTGGGTCGGGATTGCCGCGAGAAGAACCATCAGTGTTCAGTTTAAACGTCCCACAATTCGGCCTAATCCACTTCACGATCTTGAAAGCCTGGGCTCCAGGCCTCTCCAAAGTGATACCAAATTTCTTAGCCTGTCGGATATCTCCTTTCCAATAGCGTCGCTTTATGCGGCGGGTAAGGCTCAATCGACAGAGGTGACCCCTCACTTGCCGGATGATGTTAACATGCGAGAAAAATCTTATCCGAGTGCTTAGCTCTGTTTCTTTCCGTCCATATATACCAAAACACAAGGTATGGCACCATGATTCGAATATGATTTTTCCTGCTAAATATGTTCGAAGTGAACCAGGCTTGAAGCACCCCAACCGGCGAGACGATGTTAGAGACATTGACTTGGAAGATGTTGGTGAAATAGTCCCAAACAAGTCTCGCCTTGTCACTAGTAATGAAGAGATGCTCAAGAGTCTCGAGCTGAGCACAACATTGGCATCTAGAGGGGAAGATCATTCCTTTACGGTGAAGTCACTCATCAACCGGTAACCAATCGTGAACTAACCGCCAAAGGAAAATCATAATAGATTAATAGTTGGGGTTAAATCTACACTCCAAATATGATGTAAGAAATCGGATTTCCCTCTTCTTTTCCTTAAATCATGCCAAGATGATTTGATAGTGAATTTTCCACCTGTGTCTCCACTCCACAGCGGTAGATCTTCCATCCCCATATCAAATGGTATTTTCTCCATACGTGCTGCCAAATCAGCCCCTACATTAGCCAGGAGCTGGTCTCTATCCCAAATACCATTAGTTAAGAAATCCTTGATTTGTAGCCTCCTCGTATCGGCACTTTGCTGGCTCATATTCCAATCCCCCATGAGCCATCGATCATTCCAAAAATCGATATTTCCTTTACCAATAGACCAAAATATAAGTTTCTCTGCCCGCGCCTTGATGCCCCCAAGACGTCTTCACGTGTGAGAGTGAAGTTGTGAAACTTTTACCAAGTTTGGGTGAGCTTCTCTACAGTAACGACTCTGCATATAGCGAACCCACAGCGTATCAGCTGTACGCATAAGCCACCAAAGTTTATAGGAGAAGGAGTCTATCATATCTTCAATATCCCGTACTCCAAGACCTCCTTCACTCTTCGGGTAGCACACCCTCTTCCAATTGACCCAATGAATCCGCTTTCTATCAGTAGTTGTTCCCCAGAAGAACCTGTTCAAAAGAATTTCCAAAGAATTAATCACAGATTTAGGGGGGTTTATAACTTGAAAAATGTACATAGGAATGGAGTAAAAGACACTCTTAATGAGTTGTACACGACCACCATGGGATAGGTAACATGTTTCCCATCCCTGTAATCTCGATCTGAGTTTAACAAAAAGATCATCAAACAGAGAAATCCTTTTCCGTCCTCGGAACAGCGGAGCTCCCAAGTATTTAATTGGTAGTTTTTCCCTAGAGAATCCCAAAATCTCCTTCACCCGAGCTGCTGTACTATCTAATTCATTATCAATGACGAAAGAACTTTTTTGAACATTTATCTTTTGTCCTGACAACTCCTCATAATTAGCAAGAATCTCCTTGATATTCCTCAACGATTCAGGTCGGCTATTCGTAAATACAATTGTATCATCCGCGTAAGCTAAGTGGGAAATATTGATAGTTGCTGGTGTGCGAAATCTAGCTGACGCATTGGCATCCATGTACCTATCAAGAGAAGTAGAGAGATAGTCCACCGCAATCACAAAGAGTGCAGGTGATAACGGATCTTCTTGCCGTAGGCCACGGGTGGAATGAAAAAAACCGGCCGAAATTCCATTGATAAGAACTGAAAACCAGCAGTTAGAGATACAGTTGCTGACCCATTGTATCCATTTCTCAGGGAAGCCCTTTCGGCGAAGCACCGTAAGAAGAAAATTCCACTCCAGCCGATCATAGGCTTTAGCCATATCAAGTTTTAGAAGCACGTTTTTCTCTCTACCGCGAGTATCAATAGAGTGAACCATCTCCTGAGCTAAAAGAATGTTATCGCTAATAATTCTTCCCTTCACGAATCCACTTTGATTAGGAGAAATGACTTTGTGGAGAGTATTAGAGAGCCTGGTATTCAGCACTTTGGTGATGATTTTATTCTTGACGTTGCATAAGCTAATGGGTCTAAAATCTGTCCAATGCACCGGATTATCCTTTTTGGGGATAAGAATAATAGACGTGGCAGTGTAAGCTTTTGGCAAATTCCCCCCATTAAAGAAATCCAGGACAGTCGAGCACACGTCATCTCCAATAATGTTCCAGAAAACCTGATAGAATTTCGCCCCATAGCCATCAGGGCCTACACTAGTGGGGTTTATGTCGAAGACTGCGGAACGTATCTCTTCAGGAGACGGGATGGTGATCAGCTCAGACGCTTCTTGGGTTGAAACAACCCGTTGTACTATGTGCATTCTCGGATCGTCCCCATTAGAGCCTCCTTCCGTAGACAACAATTCTTCAAAGAAGGAATTAGCCGAGGCACGTAGCTCCATCGGGTTAGTAATCTCCACATGAACCACTTTAATTTCTCGGATTTGGTTTCTGAATCTTTTATTCTTAACCAAAGAGTGAAAGTACCGAGTGTTGCGTTCCCCCTCTTCTATCCACTTGCAATCAGATTTCTGTCTCCAGTAGTCCTCCTCCATAGTTGTTGTCCGATTCCTTTCGGTAATAAAACGATTGAGCGCTATAAGATTCGCATCAGTCGGGCTGTCGTCGAAAGTTCTTTCAGCTCGGGTAACCCTTTCTTCTGCCTCTTTGACCCTGTCAAATATATTACCAAATATGTCTTTATTCCAGATCTTGAGGTGCTTCTTAAGCCGATCAAGTTTCACATGAAGTCTCCACAATCCCGATGAGTGCACCGGTTGAGTCCAGTTGTTCCGAACCACCTCTTCAATGTTCTGGTGTCTTAACCACATTTCCTGGAAACGGAAAGATCCTGGGTGCCCCTGATCATTGTTGTCACCAAAAATCAAGAGGGGGCTGTGATCCGAGGCACCACGAGGGAGGTGTTTGATATGCGTTTGGGGGTACGTATCCGCCCAACTCTCATTCACAAGGACTCTATCTAACCGTTGCAGCATCCCATCTCTAGCCCAAGTGAAATTCGAGCCCTCAAAACGAGGCTCAGTCAGGTTGCAATCCTGTATGAAGGAGTTGAATTCTGCCATGCCCAACGCGTCCGACAAATTTCCCCTTCTTCGTTCCTCAATTTTCGTAACAATGTTAAAATCACCACCGATTAACCATGGTTCCGAGACAATTTTGTTTCTGCTCAGGAACTCCCATATCTCACGTCTTCCCGCAGTCACAGACTTAGCATAAATAATAGAAAGCCACAAAGGCTTCGCCCAATTTGGGTTCACTAGCCGGAGATGAAGGAATTGTCGATTGTCAGCCAGCACCTCCACCGACGTCTCCTGTTCACAGAAAAACCAGATGTGATTAGTAATGTTAGAGATGATAGTAGGGAAATTAATCTACGAGAAAAATAAATAGAATCTAAAGGAACCATAGGTTCCAAGACCGCCATAAAGTTGAGTTTATTTCTTCGCCGGTACTCTTTAAGGATACGCTGCCGGCCATCATTGCGTATGCCTCTGATATTCCATATGAGGCCTCTTAAATTCATGATGTTTCAGTTGGGAAGCTCGATGACCGTGTGGACATCCTTTTAGGGGCTGCTGCATGAGATTGGAGTCGTTTCTTGGTTCGACTTCTCCTTTGAACCTATGTGAAGCCTTCATTCTGCTCTATGCATATCATTTAGCGAGTTTGATCTGTGGAACTTAGCTTGAGTCTTATGACTAACCGGATCATCATCGTCTGATTCAGGAGACTCCTCAATGATCTCGTCATTGTCTGAGTCCTCATGTTCGTCACTGTTATGCCCACTCTCGGTTTGGTCCTGAGAGTTGGGCTCGGCTGTATGCGGTTCGATGCTCGACAACACCACTAGGATAGAGTCAATCTGTATAGGGCTGCTGGTGTCCTCAGTCTGTGGCTGCCGGCTGACTGAGGTTTCTAGGTCGTCTTGATCAGATGTGTGGCTGTCAGTTATCCCTTGAGCTATTTGTTTTTTCCCCTTTTTGTTTCCCACATCAGATGTTTCGGTGTCTGTTCCATGTATCTGGTTCTCTGAACCCGCTGGTGTGTTGTCCTTTTTCTCCACCCAGGCACGACTCACTTGAGAATTTTTATCCAACTTAGCTGCGTCAGCGGTTTGGTGCAGCTGCTTGTTTTGTTCATTGCTATCCATAATTCTCACTTTCTTTTGTTTATCTCTGGCTGCTGCTTTGGACTTTTTCAAACCCTCATTCGGCACTCTTTTTTCTTGGATGATGGTGCGTAGATCTGTCTGAGAGTCCCTCAGAGGTAGTTGTTCGTTTTGTTCCTCCACATAGCATTCCGTTATTTTGTGGCTAAGACGTTGACACTTCGCGCAATATGCGGGTAGGCGTTCATAAATGATCTCCTGGAACTGGATTCCGCCTTCGTATCCCAAGGTTATTTGATGTTTTAGAGGTTTCAACAAGTCAAGTTCCACACATACACGGGCAAATTCGGGCCTATTTGCGTCGTGAGTTCCTTCATCAAAACCTAATGGTTCTCCAATAACTCGAGCAACGTCATAGATTGCCTCTCCATCGAAGAACTGCATTCGTAGGCCTGGAAAACGCACCCAAACAGGATCAACAGAAGATTCTACAAGGGGGTTAAACGTAGGGGTCCATTTAAAGACCCGCATGGGAAAACCATCCAACATAATTATTTTTCTAAGCCATAATTTAGTGAAATCTTCCTCATTGTTAAGGCGAATTAACACATGTTTCATGTTCAGAAGGCCAAGTTTAAACTCACCGGACAGTTCAAATTCCAAGAAAAGTTCATACAGACGCGACATGGAAGGATAACCATGAGAGAACTTACCGACGAGGGCGTGTTTAAAAGGTTGGGATAACCTGGTGATTTTTGCATCAGAAAATTGGATGTGTGTTAGCCCATTCCGTTCTGTCACTATTCCATATTTACGAGATTGATCCGTCCGATTGAAAACGTGAACCTTGCCGCGTTGAACACGACTTGGGTTTAGATTCCGATTCGGGAGAGATGTGTTAACTGATTTCTTTCCCGTGGTTAAAGCAGCTGCGTAGGATCTGGTGCTAGGTAGAACGCCTTGGGCTGCTGTGGGGATAGCTGGTGGCGTTTGAATGGGATCCGCCAAGGGTGGCGCCGCCGCCATGGGAAACCCTACATGGTAGTCAAGAAAGGGGGGAGAGGAGAATTTTCAAAATCTGACAAAAATAATTTTAAAGTTGTTTGTGCTTTACATGCCCAAAATTCTAGTAACCTATTACTTTAAATCATTTGACATATAAGGTGTAAACAACACATGTGATTTGCTAAAGTTTAATTTGAGGTCCAACGCCTTGTAAAATGACTCAACCACACTGTGAATACACTTCGTTCCATCCACGGTAGCTTTATCTACCAATATTATATTGTTCGTAGAAAGCAAGTGTAAGATGTGAGGGTCTTTATGGCATACCATAATTAGCTTGCAGTGTTTGGTTGAAATGACCTCCTCAATCATATACGTAAGTTGTTCCATACAGAGTGTAAACAAATATGGCGAGAGTGATTGCTTTTTCTAATGACACATATCCATACAGCCTCCGTCGTCCCTTCATTCTGCTCATACTCATATTGATGATTATCGTCAGGATTTGAAGAAAGTTAGCGTTCTCTTTAGAAAATTCCACTAGACTTTGTCGTAAGCCTTTTCAAGATTCAATTTAAGCACCATACCCCTTTTTTGTCTTTAGAGTGATGTAACATTCGTAACACTTCTTGAAGCATCAAGATATTGTGATGGGTGTCTCGGCTGGAAATTAAGTTATTCTAGTTTGGGCTCACAATTTATTTAATATATTGCTTGAACAAAGTATAATCATCTTGGTGATCATTTTGAACAATACGTTAGCTATTCTGGTTTGGGCTCACAATTTATTTTATATACGACTTGAATAAAGTATAATTATCTAGTTGATCATTTAGAGCAATATGTTACACAACGTAATGGGCCGAACCTCTTTTGTTTTTCTGGAGAATTAACTTTCAAAATCAGACAAATAAACATTTCATAAGCCTTCTTGGGAATTGATTCTCTCTCCCTACAATCATTGATGAATTTCACCACTAAGTCTCCTACTATATCCTAAAAGGTTTGAAAAAAGTAGGCTTGAAAAGCATCTGCTTCCAGAGTTTTGGACGGGTGCAAGCTCTTCATTACCCTCAAAATTTTCTCATTTGAGGTCGTTCTTGCCAAGTTATTTTTTCACTTCCACCTTAGGGTTCGCTATCACCTCTTCGATAGTATCTTCACTGAATAGTACATAGTTCTCTCAAGTGTGTTGTTTTAATTGATCATTATTTGTTACCAATTCATCGCCTATTATGAGAGCATTTATCTAGTTCCACTTTCTTCTCGTTATGGTTGAGAGATGGAAAGAACATTTATGTTTATCCCTGAATTGGAGCCAATTAATTCTTAAATCTTAAAACTAAATAATCTCTTCTTGTTGCAGTAATATATATATAGGGCGAATTACATTTGAGTACCCTCAGGTTTGGCCTAATTACAACATAGCCCCTATTCTTTCGATTATTACCATATAGTCCCTGAGGTATTGTTTTCCCATTGAGGTCCTTAAACGCCGTTAGGGTTCTATCTAAGGCCCCTAAAAGGCCTAATTTAAATTTAGCTAGAAATTACAAATGCATCCCTCATTGTTTTATTATGTTACAAAACAATCCTTATATTAAGTTGAAATTACATATTGGTCCTTGAGAACCCTAACGGCATTTAGGGCCTCAGTTTGAAATCATACCTCAGAGACTATATGATAATAATTAAAAGAATAGAGACTGCGTTGCAATTAGACCAAATCTAAGGATTCTCAGATGTAATTCACCCTATATATATATATAAAAGGTAGGAACTCAGTAGTCGTGTCTGTATATAAAATCACCATCAAAGGTCAAGAACAAACAAATAGAAAATTGCATCAAAATCTTTTGTTTTTGTCGCATACAATTTTTCAATGTAACTTGTCCGTCGGGTTGGCTTTCAACATCATGATTCTTCCAGCTAGATATTTCGTTTCTAGGTTTACAAATATACAAGTATGTGTGAAGTCATGTATGGAGCCAAGAATTGTTTGTATTCATTGATATCACAAAGTACAAGATACAACACCAAATATATACTTACTAGGGCTACAAAATACAGGAGAGGAAAAAGGCTAAATACAAGGAAAAGAATAAGGAAGGAAAAGATTACAAGAGTGATTTGAGTCAATCAAAAATCCTTCCTTAGTTAGGTAATCTTATCCTTTAACACCCCCCCGCAAGCTGAAGACGGGGGTGACGTGAGTCGAAGCTTGGCTCGATAGAACTCATGTAGACGTTGACCAAGAGGTTTGGTGAGGATGTCAGCCAACTGATCATCCGTAGATAAAAAACGAATTTGAAGGGTGCTACGGGCTACTTGTTCACGAACAAAGTGGTAGTCCAGCTCGATGTGTTTGATACGAGCATGAAATACCGGGTTGGAACTCAAATATATGGCACCTATATTATCACACCATAACACAGATGGATTGGATACCGAAAAACCAAGTTCCTTGAGAAGCGCCTAGATCCATAAAACCTATGCAGCAGCATTAGCTAATGCCTTATACTCACTTTCAATCGAAGAACGGGCAATAGTGGGTTGTTTCTTCGATTGCTAAGATACCAAATTGGTACCAAGATAGACAGCATAACCCCAGTTGACCGTCAATCATCAGGGCATCCGCCCCAGTCACTGTCTGAGAAAACCTGTAGTGTGTGATCGTTAGTACGAGTAATGCGTAAGCCAAGGTTGGGCGTCCCTTTAAGATACCGCATGAGGCATTTGACAGCTTTCCAATGTTCATCGGTAGGATTATGCATGAATTGAGAGAGTCTGTTAACCGAGAATATAATATCCGGTCGAGTAAGAGTGACATACTACAATGCCCCTAACAATTATCAGTACTGTTGGGGTTACTCAAGTGGTTGTCCCAAGGATTTAGATAAAGTGGGGCTCGTCACCATTGGGGTGGTACATGGCTTGGAATCAGCTAGACCAAACTGGTACAAAAGATCAGTCACATATTTTTTCTGGGATAGGAGCATTCCGGTTGAGGTATGAATGGCCTCAATCCCTAAGAAGTATGAGAGGGAGCCAAGATCACGAACCGGAAAAGGCAGCTTTAAGTGCAGATAAAAACCAGTCCAATTTCACTTCACTGAAGCCTGTGACCATGATGTCATCAAAATAAACCTATATATAAAGAACCATTGTACCTTGCCGATGTATGAAGAGTGAGTGATCAGCCTTAGAGGAGATAAATCCAAGTTGTAGAAGGAAGGCTGAGAGACGCTGGAACCAAGCCCGAGGAGCTTGCTTAAGACCATAGAGGGATTTCTGAAGTCTGCAAACATGATCGGGATAATCCGGGTGAATGAACCCATGTGGTTGTTCCATAAAGATATCAGTGTCCAGAAATCCATGCAGGAAGGCATTGGAAATATCCAGTTGTCGAGTAGGCCAAGAGTGAGAGACGGCCAAGGAGAGAACCGTTCGTATAATGGTCATTTTAACCACCGGATTGAATGTTTCATGATAGTCAATGCCAAATTCTTGAGAAAACCCCTTCGCCACTAGACGGGCTTTGTATCGATCAATAGTCCCATCCGAATGTCTTTTGATACGAAATAACCATTTGCACCCAACAACATTTTTAGTACCAGGGCGTGGTACCAGCGACCAAGTTTTATTGGAAATAAGAGCATTATACTCAGCGTGCATAGCCTGCCGCCATTGAAGGAGAGGATAGGCCTGTTTGAATGTGTTAGGTTCATGGAGAAGGTAGTTTGTGTAGAGCGGCGTAGGTCCATAGGGTGGGTACGGGTGGCTGTAGGTTGTTGTTTTTTTTGTGGTGAGGCTGGGGTAGTGAGATAGATCAACAACAAGATTGAAATTATCAGGTTGTTGTGGGTCAGTGTGTCTGGTACTGTTGGAACCGCCAGAGGATGTGTTATTTATGGTAGGAGCTGGGTAAGCACTGGTACCTGGAGGAGAGGATGTAGAGGAGAAAGTAGTCATACCTGACGATGTGCTCGGCCGAGTGAGATCAGGGAGAGTGGTGTGTGTGTACATCCATGGTGATGAAGGTGGCGTGGAGGTCTTCGGTGTCGGAGCATCCATGAAGGGAAACCTGCGTTCAAAGAATTTGACATGACGAGCAAGAAAGATGCTAGTAGACTCTGATTCAAGACACCTAGCAGCTGAGTGAGTCAGACTTTGCCCTAAATACCCACAAGGTTTGGTTCTAAAATCAAACTTATGTTGGTTGTACGGACATAATAGAGGGAAGACACCACAACCAAAGGGTCTAAAGTCTGTGTACGGAGGAGACGAGCCCAAGAGTTTTTGGTGAGGGGAAACATTCTGAAGAACATGTGAGGGGAGTGAGTTGATGAGAGAGACTCCCGTTTCAAAGGCAAAACTCCAATATTTGAGTGCATTTTGGCATGAGCAAGAAGTGTTAGGCCGGTATCAACAACATGTCTTATTTTGCATTCTGCAACACCATTCTGTTCATGGGTGTAAGGGCAGGCTATATGATGGACAATTCCCATGGATTGAAAATATTTGTTTAGTTTCTGGTATTCCCCTCCCCAATCTGAGTGAAAAGCTTTTATTTTTCCCTGGAACTGACGATTTACCAGTTGCTCAAAATTTAGGCATAGAGAATACACTTCACTTTTATTTTTTAGAAAATAAATCCAAGTGTAACGGGTAAAGTCATCAATGAAGAGCAAAATATAACAAAAACCATTACTGGAGGCAATAGGGCCTGGTCCCCAAACATCTGAGTAAATAATATCAAAAGGAGCAATGCTCTTATGTTCAACAGAAACTAAAGGAATTCGACTCATTTTACCAAGTACACAAGGGGGACATGGTTCTAAACTGTTGCTAGAGGACTCAAGCCCGGAATTTCGAACAACAGATCTCAAAACTCTAGAATTTGGGTGACCCAACCGGGCATGCCAATCATTTAGGCTGGGCACTTCAGCAGCCAATGCTTGTTTCATCGATGGGGACACCACGTACACTCTATGCTCACTAGGGCCCCGGAGCAGCACCGTCTTGGTTACCTGGTCCTTAATGAGAAAATGAGTAGGCCAAAATTCAAAGAACACACCATTATCAGGGTAGCACCCGGAACGCCGAGATGCCACACCCCCGCACTATAGCTCAGTCCACATACGAAATGGATAATCTGTACATGAACTAAAACTATAGCGAACGGGTGACAAGAGAAAATAAACCAGTAGCTAGGCGGGACTGACCCTCAAATTTTACCAACATGTACAATTCACAAAATGAAAACATAATATACATTCACTTCATTATCCTTAAGTTCAATTACATCATATACATATGTACCAACATGAAAGTGGAATGCTAGACTCAAAATAAAAGACTTGACTCGATCCCGCCTAGCACGAACCCTGCAACTTGAAAATGTGACGTGTCAGTCGATGAAAGACCAAGTGAGGGGCATAAATAAATATTAGCGCAAATAACATGCAAGTTATAATCTCGGGTAAGGTTTTATAAGAGAAAGCAATATAAGTTCAATAATAAAGTAGAACTCGCCCGAGATTACAGCTAATCAATTTAATAATTCAATCATGATCAATTCAATCCGTGGCCCTAGCGAGTAAGGGCAATTCTCCAACCTTACACCAATAGTGAACATTACATGCTTGTTTAATTATCATGTGATCATGCAATTCAATTATAGTGCACACGTATCAATTTAATGAACTCCTTTACTCCGGGTGATGGTGGGTTTGCAAGGCCCTAACCATCCATGCTACGTACGTCAGGAACATGACTCCCACGTACGGGATTCCTTCATCCATCAAACCTCCTTGTGGATTCAGGGGTCATCCCAAAATGGTGAGGATAGTGCAAGATTTACCCGTCAGCCTTTTGCTTCCCCGGTTGGCTCAATACACTACCCTCGGGCTCAAAGTGAACATGCTATTCGCCACTACACTATCATGATTCAATCACTATACATGCATTTCTTTGCATGAACATGACTTGCTTGCTAATCACTTGAAAGTTTAGAAACGATTATAGATAAATATATATACCTTTTTGACCTAAAACTTCACATAAGGGGTATACGGGTTCTATATAACTAGCAATTAAACCTCACCTGTGCCGAGAAAATAACAAGGATACGGCTATAGAGCTTTCTCCTCGTCAACGGAAAGACAATCTGTGTAAAAAGGGACAAGTGCTCGTGAGACACGACTTGCATGAACCGTTTACGTCGCACGGCAAAGTCATGATCAATAAGTCATTCAGTAACACTTAAAGAATGTCAAGTAGGAGCATAATTATCAATTAAACAAGTATATATATCATATAATTCACATATGGGAGGCAAGAGAGTGAAAGGAATGCAATAAGAGAGGTTTCGGTGAAGTTTGGCAAAAATGGACAATTTTAGGAAACGTACATGTTGAGGGAAAACTGGAATATCTTTAATTCTAGAAGTGGGAATTGAGTTTTGTTTATTGGGAATGAAACTAGACACAAAGACCTTTACGATGATATATGGATCGTTTTCTAGTTCAAAGCGAGGAGAAAATGACATAAGCTTGAAGTTAAGTGAATGCAGTTTGCCTGGGAAATAGCGACACCTAAAATAATGGAGTATATCTCACAAACTAGAAAAGATATTGAGATGATTCCAATTGGAGGTTGTTCCATACTTCAAGAGGTTTCCGTGGCTTCAAAAATCAGGTCATTTGGAGTTCTTATGGGAAAGAAACGGGCGTGTGAAGTTTGCACTGGAAGCAGATACGGGCGTGTCGGAACTCGCGAATGAGGCAGTAGCTTCTGACACGGGCGAGTCGGAAATGAACTGGTGAGTGACACGGGCGTGTCAAAGCAATTTGGGCGAAAAACAGGACAAAAACAGTGTATGGGTACGGGAATTGGCTCCCAAGCCATTCCAACACCAAATCAATGCAAGAATCAACTCAAAACTAACATATATCATGCATATAACTCATATATATCAATTAAGCACCATTTTATCCAAGTAACATGCTTTGATTCATCAAGAAATCACCATCCAAACCCCATAAAACTCATGCTTCAAACTTCAACATAACTTCATGTTTTCATGCAAGCTTTGGAACATAAAGGCCCTAAACATGCTTCTAACCAAGAATGAACAAGAAATCATATCTAAATTCACAAACCCTACTTCATATAATCACTCAATAGTTCAAGCAAATCATCCATTTTTACCTTGAAATGAAAGAAGAAGGAATGGAATGATGAGATGAGTATGATGCTTCCGCATATGCAAATTATCTTCCTTGAATTATGGCTTGAAAATGGATGAAATCCTCTTCTCCTTCTTTGGTGTTTGGACCGTAATTTCGTGTGTGTGTGTGTGTGTGGGATATTTGATTAATTAAATGAGAGAGATATGAATGTATATGATATATTATGTATGTAATGTATAGATATATACAAAAGTCCTCCACTAACTCATATGACTCAACCATTTTTGCACTTAGGTCCTTCAATTAATTGAATGCATGCAATCAAGTTTTGTTCCATGGGAAATGATCAAATAACTCCTTTTCATTTCATGCAATCAAGTCCTCATTTTTAAGAAATGATCAAGTAAGGTCATATATGAACAATTAGTCACATTATCAATTAATTCATGTAAATCTCACATTAACAATAATTTCATATAATTCATGGAAATATTAAGAATCTAATGTCATGAAATTTATAAATTAACATATAATGATTGAATGGAAAAACCAGGGCGTTACAATTCCCCCCCTCCCCTAAAAGGACCTGGTCCCCAGGTCCACTGCAGAGTCTTAAAATCATGCACAAGCAACAAGAGAGCCCCGTCTCTTAGACAAGTAATGAGAGAGTCTCGTCCCCCTAGCACGAAATGAGAGCACCCCGTCTCTCCACAAGAAATGAGAGAACCCCGTCTCTCAAACAAGAAATGAGAGAACCCCATCTCCCTAACACAAAATGAGAGCACCCCGTCTCTCCACAAGAAATGAGAGAACCCCGTCTCTCAAACAAGAAATGAGAGAACCCCGTCTCTCACTCACACAGAACAACGCTTTAAGGAAACACTTAGAGAAACATTTATATAAGTGTCACATAGGCAAGTAGAATCACCTTAATCACATAACTAACATTCATATACAACCAAATGGCAACTAACAAGATATTAAAACAAAAATAATGAAATTCATGATGTACGTGATATGCATGATTAAGTGTACCATTCACCGTTGTCCCCATTTGCATTTTGCACCTTTCTCTCTAAAGCATACGAACGAGCCTGAACTAGTGGCCTCTCACCCCTGGCAGACAATTCTCGTCGCTTCGGACACGTGTTTGCTTGGTGCTCATTGCTCCTGCATCGCATACATAAGTTCAAACATTTCCTACAAGCCTCATAAGTATGGTTGTCACGTCCACAATAAGCATAAAGAGGCTTTCCCGACTGTGATGGAAATTCCATGGCAGGGGTATCTTCCGGAATCCATCTAGCAATTTAGGACTTCTTCTTCTTAGGTCTCTCCTGAGATGGCAGGGTCGAATCAGTAATAGACCTTTTTATTGCGTTAGAACCTTGTTCTAATCCTGAAACCAGGATCTGTTCGAAGCGAGGAATAATTCTTCTTGCATTCACTGAGTCTTCAACTGTCAAAGCTTTTGTAGTAGCCTTCTTCCATGTAATTGTGTTGACCGCTTCAATCGCCGATTGAATGTCCGGCCTCAAACCTTGCACGAATTGCATGGTCTTATGAAAATCGTTGCTTGCGATATTGGGTGCATACTTAGACAATCTCTCAAACTCTGCTATGTACTCGGCAACCAATTTACCCCCTTGCTTGAGCTCCGTGAATTCCTTGAGCCTTCTAGTGCGAGATGAAGGAGGAATGAACTTGTTCTTGAACTCTCTAACGAAAAACTCCCATGTCACTTCCTCCTCGGTGGTATCCAAGACAATCTTTGTACTCTACCACCATGAATAAGCTTCTCCTTGAACAAGAGTAAGAGTGCATCGGGCTTTCTCTTGAGACTCGCAAGGAATAAGCTCCAACACCCTCTCAACTTCCTTGAGGTACTTCTCGGCTTGAATGTCATTCCCCTTGAAGAACTTCGGGGGTTGTTGATTCTGAAATTCCCGAAGTATAGCCGAAATCGGTGCTGGTTGTGGTGGAGCTTGAGCCGGTGGTGCTGGTGGAACATAGTCCCTTATTCTTTGATCAACTAGATGAACAATGGAATTAAGAAAATCTAGTGCTTGAGCCGGAGGGGGTGGATGTGGAGGAACCCTAGGGGATCGATCACGGTGATGTCTCTGATGACCTGGAGAATGTTCACGGCGAGGACGACCTCGAGGCATCTTGTAATCAAGACACTAGATATGTATGTGGGATTAGTGGATGCAAATGAATACATCTAAAATCCCATGATACAAATAACTCACATAATTTACATAATTCAACTAGTTCAAATAAGTCAAGTAAGTCAAGTAAGTTCAAATAAGGTACAAGACTCTCAAGTTATCAAATAATCCTATGCCGCACGACCTAGACTCACGAGACACGATGCTAGAACCGTGGTTTTGCAACCGGGCTCTGATACCACTTAAGATGTAGCACCCGGAACGCCGAGATGCCACACCCCCGCACTATAGCTCAGTCCACATACGAAATGGATAATCTGTACATGAACCAAAACTATAGTGAACGGGTGACAAGAGAAAATAAACCAATAGCTAGGCGGGACTAACCCTCAAATTTTACCAACATGTACAATTCACAAAATGAAAATATAATATACATTCACTTCATTATCCTTAAGTTCAATTGCATCATATACATATGTACCAACATGAAAGTGTAATGCTAGACTCAAAATAAAAGACTTGACTCGATCCCGCCTAGCACGAACCCTGCAACCTGAAAATGTGAGGTGTCGGTCGATGAAAGATTGAGTGAGGGGCATAAATAAATATTAGCGCAAATAACATGCAAGTTATAATCTCGGGTAAGATTTTATAAGAGAAAGCAATATAAGTTCAATAATAAAGTAGAACTCGCCCGAGATTACAACTAATCAATTTAATAAATCAATCATGATCAATTCAATCTGTGGCGCTGGCGAGTAAGGGCAATTCACCAACCTTACACCAATAGTGAACATTACATGCTTGTTTAATTATCATGCGATCATGCAATTCAATTATTGTGCACACGTATCAATTTCATGAACTCCTTTACTCCGGGTGATGGTGGGTTTGCAAGGTCCTAACCATCCATACTACGTACGTCAGGAACATGACTCCCATGTACGGGATTCCTTCCTCCACCAAACCTCCTGGTGGATTCCGGGGTCATCCCCAAATGGTGAGGATAGTGCAAGAGTTACCCGGCAGCCCTTTGCTTCCCCGGTTAGCTCAATACACTACCCTCGGGCCCAAAGTGAACATGCTACTCGCCAATACACTATCATGATTCAATCACTATACATGCATTGCTTTACATGAACATGACTTGCTTGCTAATCACTTGAGAGTTTAGAAATGATTATATATATATATATATATATATATATATATATGTATATATATATACCTTTTTGGCCTAAAACTTCACATAAGTGTTATACGGGTTCTATATAACTAACAATTAAACCTCACCTGTGCCGAGAAAATAACAAGGATATGGCTATAGATCTTTCTCCTCGTCAACGTAAAGACAATCTGTGTAAAAAGGGACAAGTGCTCGTGAGACACGACTCGCATGAACCATTTACGACACATGACAAAGTCATGATTAATAAGTCATTCAATAACACTTAAGGAATGCCAAGTAGGAGCATAATTATCAATTAAACAAGTATATATATCATATAATCCACATATGGGAGCCAAGAGAGTGAAAGGAATGCAATAAGAGAGGTTTTGGTGAAGTTTGGCAAAAATGGACAATTTTAGGAAACATACATGTTGAGGGAAAACTGGAATATCTTTAATTATAGAAGTGGGAATTGAGTTTTGTTTATTAGGAATGAAACTTGACACAAAGACCTTTCTGATGATATATGGATAGTTTTGTAGTTCAAAGCGAGAAGAAAATGGCATAAGCTTGAAGTTAAGCGAATGCAGTTTGTCAGGGAAATAGCGACACCTAAAATAATGGATTATATCTCGCAAACTAGAAAATATATTGAGATGATTCCAATTTGAGGTTGTTCTATACTTCAAGAGGTTTCCGTGGCTTCAAAACTCAAGTCATTTGGAGTTCGTATGAGGGAGAAACGAGCGTGTGAAGTTTGCACTGGAAGCGACACGAAGCAGACACGGGCGTGTCGGAACTTACGAATGAGGCAGTAGCTTCCAACACGGGCGCTTCGGAAATGAACTGGAGAGTGACATGGGAGTGTCAAAGCAATCTAGGCGAAAAACAGGACAAAAACAGGGTATGGGTACGGGAATTGGCTCCCAAGCCATTCCAACACCAAATCAATGCAAGAATCAACTCAAAACTAACATATATCATGCATATAACTCATATATATCAATTAAGCACCATTTTATCCAAGTAACATGCTTTGATTCATCAAGAAATCACCATCCAAACCCCATAAAACTCATGCTTCAAACTTCAACATAACTTCATGTTTTCATGCAAGCTTTGGAACATAAAGGCCCTAAACATGCTTCTAACCAAGAATGAACAAGAAATCATATCTAAATTCACAAACCCTACTTCATATAATCACTCAATAGTTCAAGCAAATCATCCATTTTTACCTTGAAATGAAAGAAGAAGGAATGGAATGATGAGATGAGTATGATGTTTCCACATATGCAAATTATCTTCCTTGAATTATGGCTTGAAAATGGATGAAATCCTCTTCTCCTTCTTTGGTGTTTGGACTGTAATTTCGTGTGTGTGTGTGTGCGTGGGATATTTCATGAATGAAATGAGAGAGATATGAATATATATGATATATTATGTATGTAATGTATAGATATGCACAAAAATCCTCCACTAACTCATATGACTCAACCATTTTTGCACTTAGGTCCTTCAATTAATTGAATACATGCAATCAAGTTTTGTTCCATGTGAAATGATCAAATAACTCAAATTCATTTCATGCAATCAAGTCCTCATTTTTAAGAAATGATCAAGTGAGGTCATATATGAATAATTAGTCACAGTATCAATTAATTCATGTAAATCTCACATTAACAATAATTTCATATAATTCATGGAAATATTAAGAATCTAATGTCATGAAATTTATAAATTAACACATAATGATTGAATGGAAAAATCGGGTCGTTACAATCAGAGGTAAATTTTTGAGCAGATAATAAACTCTTGGTGAGGGACGGCACCCACAGTGTGTTATTTAAATAGAGGACTCCTTTAGATGAAGAAATACCAGCTTTACCTGTATGTGTAATAGGTAGCCCTTGACCATCACCAACATGAAGTTGATCAGTACCACGATAAGGTGTCGGATTGCCTAGTGAATTGAGATCAGGTGTGGCATGAAAATTTACAGCTGTATCAGGGTACCACTGCTCGAACTGGTGCTAGTACGGCCCCTAGTACGAGGGGTGGTATGACTGCTGGAACTGGTGTGTTGGGACAAAGTCAGGGGCAAGTCCATGGCCAAAGTGAGTATGATTGGCCTAAGGAGGGAACGAGGGTCGGAAGCCAGGTACTGATGGCTGGTACCGATTGCGACAAGTGGAAGCAGAATGATTCCTCCAACCACAGATCTGACACGGACCTCGAGGTCTGGAACGTCCACCAGGATAACGATTACTGGGACCAGGACTGGGGCCGGTTGGTTCCAGGAGTGAAGGTGGTAGGGGTTGAGGGGCCACGAGCGGATTGTGGCCTAGATGTCGGCACATGAGAGGCATTGGCGATTGGAACAACCAGAGACCCTCGAAGGAGAATTTCATGTGCCACCAGTTGACCGTGTAGTTCACGGAACGAGACTGGTTCAGATCTCAGGTTCAGGGCAGTAATGATGCTGTGGTATTCGGAACCAATATTCCGGTAGATGATAGCATTGAATTCGATCGTGGATAGGGGGCGCCCGGCAGTAGACAATTCATCGGACAAGGCTTTCGCTCGCTGAAGAAACTGTGACACTGTCATATCATTGCGTTTGAGTTCTTGAAGTTTAATGTGTAATTGAAGTTAGCGATTTTGGGAGACCGAACCGAAGGCATAGGCGAGAGCCTTCCAGACTTCATGGGATGAGGAGAGCCCAATAACATAGGGAAAAACTTCTTCAGAGATGGATGATAGTAACCAGGAATGAAGCATCTGGTCCTTTTTGTTCCAGTCCGCATATGCGATTGGCAATCTGATCTGTCGGATCTGTCGGATCCGAAATAGTTGTGGGTGGTGATTCACCGGTACCATCAACAAAACCATTCAAACTTTGGTAATTAAGAAGTGGACGGAATTACATCTTCCAAGCTAGATAATTTTTGCTGTTCAATTTGATATTGAAGCTATGGGTAGCGGAAATGGTGGTGTTTGGGGTTGAGGTGGTGACAAAGGCTGTGGTGGACATGGCGATGGTGGTGGGCAAAGTAGAAAGGAGGAAAAAAAATTAATATGGCTCTGGTACCATGTGAAGTCACGTATGGAGCCAAGAATTGTTTGTATTCATTGATATCACAAAGTACAAGATACATCACCAAATATATAGTTACTAGGGCTACAAAATACAAGAGAGGAAAAAGGCTAAATACAAGGAAAAGAATAAGGAAGGAAAAGATTACAAGAGTGATTTGAGTCAATCAAAAATCCTTCCTTAGTTAGGTGATCTTATCCTTTAACAGTATGTACTGACATAAGTTCCATTGTTTTTATCATGCATTTTATGGGAATCCTTGGTTTCCCTTTGCTCTTGTTCTGCCTTTACTAAATAGCATTTCGATCTGCTATGGCACAATGTTTTCCAATTTAACAACAAATCATGATGCATTGCTTGCCTTCAGAAATTCCATCATTTCAGACCCTTATGCTATTTTGGCCAAGAATTGGTCCACTAACACATCATTTTGTAATTGGAATGACGTCTTCTGTGGTGCCAAACATCTTAGGGTTACATCCTTGAATCTTTCTAATTTCCACATCGGAGGAACTATTGCTCCTCATCTTGGAAACTTAACATTTCTTTGATCTTTAGACATTAGTTCTAACTTTTTCACAGGTTTCATACCCCATGAGCTGTCTAATTTGCAGTGTTTGAAGGAGATAAACTTGCAGCAGAACAACTTGACAGGTTCCATACCTCATGGCATCTTCAACGCGTCTTCTATGAGAAGCATTAATCTTAGGTTCAATCATCTATCTGGTAGTCTCCCAAGTGATTTATGCAACTATATTCCAAAACTAGAATTGTTGTATCTCCCAAGGAATCAACTCTCCAGACAAATTCCTCAAAATAATAAGTGAAGAGATACGTTCAGCCCACAATAATTTCACAGGTATGATCGCACTGGTCATGTATTGCTGATTTAAAAGGCCAAATTATCAATTTAGTCCCACATGATTGGCCCATCACCAATTTAGTACCGTGCTTTTGGAATATTCAATTTAGTCCCAAATCCTAAAATTCTCAACCAATGTGGTCCCAAATGCTAACGGACGTTAGAAAACTAATGGGATTGACCAAATTTCTGGACGGTAATAAACATGTAATCGAAGAAAATCGATGGCGGTCTTCTAGGGTTTTTTGTAAAATAAAGGGTAAAATATTTAGGGGAAGTATGAATGAGTAAATTGGATGTATTAGGGTTCTGTTTTTTACCTTCCAAACTCTAAGTCAGCGTGTCAAATGGTCAATTCGTTAGTTTTCCAATGTCCGTTAGCATTTGGGACCACATTGGTTGAGAAGTTTAGGATTTGGGACTAAATTAAATTATTCCAAAAGCACGGGACTAGATTGACGAGGGACCAATCCTGTGGGACTAAATTGACAATTTAGCCGATTCAAAATTATACTAAAACCAAAGTTCATGAATAAAATTCAAATATTTGTTTAATACTATCGATCTTTATATACTATTGCAGGTGAATGGCCCCAAGGGCTTGGGATTATTTCTTACCTCGAGATATTATATCTCAGCGGCAATGCATTATATGGTTCCATACCATCCTCCCTATTCAATATATCAACTTTGAAGGATTTAGAACTTCTAGAAAATCAATTTTCTGGCACTCTTCAATCTGAAATTTCTTAGTATTCATTAACATGCATTGATCCAAAATTATGCAATGACCAAATATAATTAATCAATTCATCCCAAAGTCATATAAAAATATACATTAATTTCAGTTCTTATAACTGGATTGTTTTCTTTTTCCCCCTCTTAAAGCAACAAAATTTAATTTAGGTTTGCATTCATTTTTTTTATACCCGGCTCACTTTTAATACTTTAATTGAACCAAAAAACAAAGGGAACAATAATTCATGTGTTGCTTGTGCATGAATGGACGAAGATTAGGCCACCAACAAAACCATGGTGGATTCCATTTCGTAACTTCACCTACCACATCTCTCTCTCTCTCTCTCTCTCAACTAGTTCAACAAAAAAACAAAGGGAACATATTTATTCTTCCCATTCGCATGCATTGATTTTATTTCATTGAGTAAGAGGCAATATGTTTGGTTTAATATTATATCAATCTTTGTATATTATTAAAGGTGAATTGCCACAAAAGTTTGCGCAAATATCTAACCTAGAGATACTATATCTCGGCGCCAATTCTTTATATAGTTTCATACCTTCCTCCCTATTCAATATATCAACCTTGAAGGAAATAGATTTTTAACAAACTGAATTTGCTGGTACTCTCCCTTAAACCTTGAATGACTTTGTATTCATTAATATGAGTGATTAAAAAACGGAAAAGGAAAAATACATCTAATGTTAATTGCTAAATAACACATGCACTTTAATCACAAATGCTTTAATTGTTAGCATTAAAAGACTTGTCACAGCACGTGATTTATGGGCCAATTGCCTTCCGCACGTGATTCCTGCTTTCAATAATTGTAACTCTATTTTATTCTTTATTAGCCTTTAAAATTTTAAAAATTATAGGAAACTGATCAAAATATAAATTTTATGTATAAAATTAATGTTATGCATTCGAAATAAAAATATTTGGAGGGGGGAATGTTATTATGTTGTTAAATTAAACAATTGGAAAAAGTAGAACTCTTTAGCCCATGCATTCCACAGGCCGGTTATATGGCCTTATATTAACTTATTATGTTTCTCTAACTATGGACCAATTTATTTGGGTCTAATTGTAGATGGTTTAAATTTTATTAGCGAAATTCAAAATTGATAGCAGCTAGTGCCGTGACAGTATCATTGGTGGATCTTCCAGAACATATATTGGTACAAATAGGGATATATACTGATAATATCTTGCACCGTGGCAGTGTCATTGGTAGATATTAATAATATTAAATATAATAAATAATTTTTTTTTATTAAAATGATAGGATTCGCGAGCCGAAATTTAAAAAAGAATGAGTTTGAGTTTGGTTCGTTGAAATCATGGACCGAGCCAAGGCTCAATTTGAATTTGATTATCCCGAATTTGAGCTCGAACTTTTATTGATTTGGCTCCTTAGGTTCGCGAATGAATTCGTCTCATTTGCATCCCTAGATACAAAGTTGATTTTCAAATTCCCTTCTTCAATTGTCAACACGACAAATATTTAAAACTTTAGTTTTGTGATGAGCACGAGAGAGAGAAGACCATAAAAGTCATATAACTTTTATCCATAATTATAAATTTACTAAATATAATAAGTTAATAATTAACAATTAATAAAGTACTTCAATTATTGGGCTTTCATTTTATAGTAAATAAATTTTCAGGATTATAAAATT
Source organism: Lantana camara (assembly GCA_037501455.1). Lineage (NCBI taxonomy): Eukaryota > Viridiplantae > Streptophyta > Magnoliopsida > Lamiales > Verbenaceae > Lantana > Lantana camara. Next base: position 16,298,097 of record CM074855.1, on the reverse strand, counting down.
CTGTCATTATCCAAAACCATCTCAATGGAAATATCCGGAAAGAGATTGTATTTTTGAGTGTACTTAATTAGGAGAATATATCACAGTTAGTTAACTTAATATTAATACATAATTGTCCATCTTTCTTTGAGGTAAGCTACCTGATGACATGTGCAACAAAATGCCAAAATTGAAAAATACAAATCAGCTAAACGGGCAAATTCCACCAAATATATACAAGTGCAGCGATCTTGAAAACCTCGATCTCTCCTCCAATTATTTCAACGGCCACATCCCAAGTGAAGTTGGAAATTTGAGCATGCTTCCCGGGTTGTATCTTGGGAATAACTACTTCACCGGTATGATCTCTTCCCATTTGAAAAATTAACATAATTTTTGCTTATAGTAAAACAACTTAATAAAATCTTGTAGGTTGAGAAATAGAGACAACTTAATAAAATCTTGTAGGTTGAGAAATAAATAATTGTTACCCAACGTATGTATTATCAATTAACTTAAAAATATATCAATTATCAATTTATACATAGGTTTAGGGTATCAATTTTTAAGTGAATTGATAATACATAGGTTGAAAAATAAATAATTGTTACCCAACAATTTATTATCTTAACCTTTCATTATATATATCAACGACTTTTTCGTAAGAATAAATGATCTTAACTCATGTCAACCATATGTAATTTTCGGTAAATTTTGGTTGTCTTTGAGCCTAAGAGGACTCTCTCAAGGCTTTCTCTCCTCCCTCACGTTGTTGCGTGGGGTTTTCTAACGACATGAGCGGCGCGGCCTTGCCGGCGCCGCACGGGGCCAATATGGCCGCCAACCAGTCACGGATGGCTTTCTTTCCGCCACAACATCCAGCCGCTGTTCCCATGGGACTACAATTGCCCCAACCTGCTGCCGCTAGCACAGGGTCGCAGCCTTCTTATGCAGTTGCACTTCATGGGCCGCCTCTTACGGCGGTGGCGCCTACACCCATGGCTCAATCTCCAAATATGTTGGCCACAAAACGAGGACGCGTTTTTTTATTCCCAAGGGTTGATCAAGGTAAGACTTATGCCATGGTGTCCGAGAGAAATGGGATTACAGATATCAGATTTACAGATGCCGAAATTACGGAGCTTTCTTTGCCGTTTCGATTTGCGCTCGTTGGAAAGTTTTCGTAAGGACACCCGACTATGAAGAGACTTCATGGTTTTCTTTTGGACCTAGATTTAAAGGGTGAGTTTAAAATCGGTTTATTGAATATTAAACACGTTTTGATTCTCTTAAGTTGTGTCGAGGATTTTACAAAATTGTGGATGCAAAAGTTTATCCTATTTGATGGGTTTCCAATGCGAATCTTCAAGTGGACACCTACCTTTGATACGAGATTTGAATCTTCGGTGGCGCCGGTTTGGATTAAATTGCCTGGATTATTGTCTCAGTTCTTTAATCCGAAATCCTTGCGAGATAATGTTAAATATGTGGGGGAGCCTTTATGTTTCCCACGAGGGAAATTTCGATGCGAAAAGACCATCTATTGCCCGTGCTGGTGTAGAATTAGATCTTATGAAACCACTTAAAGAACGGAAGAGTTTGTCATACCATGGGGCGACTTGGATGCAAGAAATAATTTACGAGCGCAACCCACCCTATTGCCGGAAGTGTGCCCACATCGGTCATGGAGAGAAGGACTGCCATGTGAACATGGAGGACCAGAATAGCTTTGATAGAAATAAAAACATGGTGAGAAAAAAAAAATGTAGAGGAAGAAGGATGTCCGAATTTACTTCAGAAATTAGAAGAAAAGCGCGCAGCCTTGTGCACAAACCAAGGCAGCATTAGCAGCATGCCGGCTGCTGTTGCCGGCAACGGAGCTGAAACCGGCATCTGCACCGGCTTACGTGAAGGAAAAAGACTCACTGCTGCGAGCCCTAACATGCAACATGGGCCTATTGCTTCCCAAGAGAAGGTGGGCCAAGATGGTCAAGCTATGGGTGGCTCAAGTTCTATGTATTTGGGTCCCCAAAGGTATTTTGCAAAATCAGCCCACCAATGAGAATCCAAGCCCAGTACAACAACCTAATGTTGATATCTTGAAGACTGACATGGGTTACAAGAAGTTTGCGGATTTTGTCCAAGAAGTGATGAGCCAAGAGAGACTACAATTTTTGGCCCAGACTCACGATTTATTAAACATAGCTGAAAAGAAATTATTAGAATCAAGCCAGACTCAACCTTCGTCAACCCAACACAGTGGAAGAAACTCTGGAAATTTTATTTCACATGCGGGCCAACCCAAGCAAATCTCATCCACGGCCCTCTCCACGACAAATTAGTCAACGTTAAATGCCGCCACAACCTTCGTTCCATGCGACTACACACTCAACGTCGTTGTCGGCCACTACCGTCGCACCAGAGACTAGTCTATCTCGGGATTTATGCATGCTTCGTGAAATTCAAGAAATGGTAAAGCGAGAAGAATTAGAACTTGATGTGCGAAATCGAGAAAACCAACAATTTGAGGCAAAACTCCTAAATAGAGAATCCAGACAATCGGTTGCCGGGATCGAGCAAACAATTGATGAGGATTCATTGAACGAAGAAGAAGTAAATAGATAATGGGTTACCGGGATTAATGCGTTTGTTGACGAAATTGTGGATCGCCCTTTCCTGGTAAAAGGAAAAAAGAAAAAGAAGAGGAACAGATCAATAACTGAAAAGAAAACTAAGACTCTTACAAATTTGTAGAGTCCGGTTAATTTACAAAGTCCGTCAGAGCTTACCCCAGTGAGGCCTCCGCCGAAGAGTTCATCAGTTATTAGTGCAGTTATTGGAGAAAGTTTAGAACAACCATTTTATTTAAAGGAGGATGCTTTAGAAGAAATTAATAGTAATAACAGAAAATTGTTGACGAGTGGGGAGGTGAAAGATAATGAGTCACCAAAGAGACCTTTTCAAGAAGTTACAGAAGATAATCCAGAGACAACTAAACAGATGGCTCTTTTTAGACGATCAAAATCTGTTGATAAAAACATGGACAAGGAATCCTTTTTACGAGACTTGAAGAGGTCTTGGTCTGAAGGAGCTCGTTGGAGATAGTGAGAACTTTGATCTGGTCGTTGGAGCTCGTTGGAGAGGTCTTGGCGTTGGAGCCTCTAACTTATAAAGATGGAGATAGTGAGAACTTTGATCAAGATAATCTTAACAAAGATTTCTTGGGTTTAGATGATTTATTTTACGGATAGTTGTACTTCATTTTTTTAATTATTTAATAAACTTTATTTAAAAAATATCTATATGTGATTTTTGGTGTACATGTCATTTTTTCGGTGACGATTGTCCCGAAAATACAACTTGAGTTATGGGTCAATTTTGCGATTGGAAAAAAAAACATATCCCAAATATGCAACTCGAGGGTAGTTGATATTCCAATTTGTATTTTGTTCATGTACATATTTAGAAAGAATACGCCAATAGCAAACTTTTAATTATATAGATTAATGTTATATAGTTTTTTTTCAACACGCACCCTCAAGTGGGATTCGAACCTGTATCGTTACCCAGAAAAAACCCCATTTGAACCAACCCCATTGCTTATTGTTATGTGATTAACTTTGGTGAAACAATTGAAAGGAATATTATATGAATGAAATAAAATAGTAGGGGTGTGTAGGTGACAATGTATGTGTCCTTTTTAGGGTTCCCACCACACATGCAAACCCACAGGGGTATTGGTTCGACAAGTCGTTTTGAGTTGTTACTGTGTCTGTACTTATTTTCTATGTATATGTGTATCTATATATCATATATTTTATAACTTCTCGCATGTGTCTCATGTTGAATATGGTTGTAAGCATTCTCCTCAACAAACTGTCTGATAAACCCACAAACTTGTCTGTGCAATAGCAGGCAAGTGCAAAGCTTTAACAAATAGGAGATCCTTCATCTTATTCATCGTATTACTCCATAGGTGATAATTTAATCCATTCAAGGTTATCATCCTACCCGTATTCATATCCATGATCACACCGATAAAAGAACCATCGCGGCTCCGATGCCACTCTGATAGGAAAGAGATAAATCAAAATCGAGTGCACACAGCAGAAATAAAAACTCCTCTCCAAATACCCAATAAACAATCAACCAAGTATGCCCACGAATAGAAAAATAATCAACCAAACAAGAATAGAGACACATAATTTTTAACGTGGAAAACCCCTTCAAATCGAAGAGTAAAAACCATGAGGCCTACGAGACCTAAAAACAAATCCACTATAATACGAGGTAAAATTACAACAGTTTAACACCAATAAATCTAACTCCAAACACAAACCAAACACCGATTCGATCAAAAACGAACTAGAACCACAAAAAGAGAATAAGCACAAAAATAAGTTGCAAATGCGTTCTACTGTTCACTCACAAAAAACCCGATGTACGGTGCTCCAAATCCGATCTCTACCGTTCACTTTGAAGTTCGATGAGTTAGGAATCTTCTGTCCAAAATTCAGCTCAATAGGACCACAAATAACCTCCCGATGCTCCGCTTGATGAACCTGCCACTGCCTAAAAAACAGTTCAAAAGTGCAAAAAATTTCCTTCTCACACACGAAAAACGGTTACTGATGCTATATTAAATTTCCAAAAGAAAGACGTAACCTATTCAATTAAGAAATAGGTTTTATGATGGGCTTTGATCTCAATTTTAATTGGGCCAACAAAAAGAAATTAATTGTGGGCTGGACCCAAACACAAATATGATTATACTAAAATCATGAGAGAAAACAGAATTAAAACACTTAAAAGTTAAATTTGTTACAAAATAGAATCACAATAACGCGAACCAACACAAAAATATTGAAGAGAGAACTCTTTATTCAGAGAAACAATAGAAATTGTATTCTGAATCGACTTATTCGACTTATGAAAATAAACGTACATAGGGCCCTATTTATAGGAAAAGTTTATAGTGTGAACATATGCAAAAACACGGTTGCTTAACGGTGTTAGCTACGCGGTGTTACAGCTAGTTTATACTATAAATACATTGCAATCCTTACAATTGCATCCCACAAAGTCAAATATTGCGGTAGCTATAATTTGTAGCCGCAATGTTAAACTTTCAACACTCCCCCGGTGGGATGTTATTGTAAATATCTCTATGTATACGTTTTGGTGCTACCTTGTTAAAAACCTTATCAGGAAAAACCTAGAGGGACAAAAACCTGAAGAAGGAAAAAAGTACAGTCGCGTATACTCCCCCTGATGTTGATATTGGTGAGATCTTTTCATAGATATCGGAGATGACGCATTGCAATGTCATGTACATGTTTCTTAAAAGTTGTAGTGGAAGTGCCTTTTTAAAGAGATCTGTTGAGTTGTCGCGTGATTGAATATATTGAACACTGATTTATCCGTTCTTCTCAAGATCTTGTGTATACTGGAAGAACTTTGGATGGATGTTTTTGGTTCTATCGCTTTTGATGTATCCTTCCTTCATTTGAGCAATATATGCGGCATTGTCTTCATATATCGTCGTTGGACTTTTATCAGCTGATACGCCGCAGGAGATCAAGATGTGTTATGTTACTGATCTTAACCAAACACATTCTTGACTTGCCTCATGGAGTGTAATTGTCTCAGCATGGATGGACGAAGTAGCAACAAGAGTTTGCTTCTGTAATTGCCAGGAAATTACAGTACCCCCAATTGTAAAGACAAAACCTGTTTGGGATCTAACTTTGTGTGTATCTGATAAATATCCTGCATCTACATAGCCAACCAAAACTTGTTTTGCATTTTTAGCATAAAACAATCCCTAATCAATTGTACCTGGAAGATATCGGAATAGATGTTTAATTCTATTCCAATGTCTTTTCATTGAGGATGAGCTGAACCTTGCTAATAAATTAACTGCAAAAGATATGTCAGGTCTAGTACAATTAGTAAGATACATAAGTGCTCCAATGGCACTGAGGTATAGCGTCTCAGATCCGCGAACTTCATCGTTCTCTTTGCGAGGGCGAAAAGGATCTGCTTCTATACCAAGAGATCTCCCAATCATTGGAGTGCTCAAAGGGGTTGCTTTATCCATGTTAACGCGTTTCAACACCCTCTCAGTATAAGTTGATTGATGAACGAAATTCCATTTCTTTTATGCTCAATTTGCAAACCAAGACAGTATTTGGTTTGTCCAAGATCTTTCATTTCAAACTCATTTTTCAAGTAAACTGTTGTTTCATGGATTTCCTTAGCAATTCCAATGATATTCAAATGATCGACATAGGCTACAATAATCACATATCCGAATGTTGTTTTCTTAATATATACGCATGGACAAACAGGATTATTCACATAACCTTTCTTTGACAGAAATTCGCTCAAGTGATTGTACCACATGCGTCTGGATTGTTTTAACCCATAAAGAGATCTTTGTAATTTGATCGAATACTTCTCTTTAGGTTTTGATTCTAATGCAGTAAGCATTTTGAATCCTTTAGTAATTTTCATATAAATATCACTATCAAGTGATCCATATAAATAGGATGTAACAACATCTACTCATTTTTAGTTCATGAGAACCTGTCAGGCTGATTAAGTATCGAAACGTACTTGCATCCATGACATGAGAATACGTTTTCTCATAATCAATTCCAGGTCTTTGAGAAAATCCCTGAGCAATAAGTCTTGCCTTATACCTTGTTACCTTATTTTTCTCATTTTATTTTCGTACAAAGACCCATTTGTAACCGATATGTTTCACACCTTCGAGAGTGAGGATAATAGGTCCAAACACATTCCATTTATTCAGAGAATTCAACTCAGCCTGAAGAGCGTCTTTCCATTTTATCCAGTCATGTCTATTTCGACATCAGTGATAGATCTCGGCTCAGGATCTTCACTTTCATGAGTGATATCATGTGCCACGACATAAGAGAATATATCATCAATTTTGATATCACTTCGGTTCCACAGCTTTCTTGAATGAAAATAATTTATTGAGATTTCCTCGTTAATCTCACTTTATGTCTCTTCTTGGATACTTTTCTCGTTTTTGTGTCTCGTCTAGGACAATTTGCTCACTATTTGTTGAGGCCTTTTCCCGGATGGTAATCTTAGCCATTGGGAGGAACAAAACCGTGAGGGTGTCGATTTTAGGCACCAAACCGGACAATATCAATAGGTGGGTTTTCGGGCTGTTACACTATTGGGGTCATTATTCATATTTGCTCATTTTCTTTTACGAGGATTTTTATTTTTTGGAACCAAATGGTCTACCACGCTTCAGGCGTGCTGTAGACTCGTGAGTGACATTCTTCTCAGATTGTCCCTTCGGAACGTCAATTTGAGCAGGAGCATTAACAGCTGGTATGTATGATTTAGTCACTCTTTTCGTATCTGTAAATGCATCTGGAAATTGATTTGCAATGCCTTGCAAATGTACAATCTTTTGTCTTTCCATCTCGCACTACTTTGTGCGTGGATCAAGATGCAATAATGATGGTGCAAACCATGTAATATCTCTTTCCAGCTGTTTATTTTCTCCCCCCTAATGTTGGAAAATCATTCTCAATGAAATGACAATCAACAAAACGGGTTGTGAATACATCACCCGTTTGGGGTTCAAGATATCTTATGATAGATGGACTCTCATAGACAACATAAATTCCCAACTTTCTCTGAGGTCCTATTTTACTGCGTTGTGGTGGTGCTAAAGGTACATACACTGCACAACCAAAAAGTCTCAAATGGGAAATATTCGGTTCTTGCCCAAATGCAAGTTGATATGGGGAGTATTTATGATAAGCCCTTGGTCTTATGCGAATTAAAGATTCATCATGTAAAAGTGCATGACCCCAAACTAAAATTGGTAGCTTTGTTCTCATTATTAACGGTCTAGCAATAAGCTGAAAGCGTTTAATCAATGATTCAGCTAAACCATTTTAAGTATGTACATGAGCAACGAGATGCTCAACAATAATCCCAGTTGACATACAATAATCATTAAAAGTCTGAGACGTGAATTCACCAGCATTATCGAGCCGAACTTTCTTGATTGTATGATCAGGACATTGCGCTCGTAATTTAATTATCTGAGTAAGCAACCTCGCAAATGCGACATTGTAAGTTGATAGCAAATAAACATGTGACCATCTTCTAAAGACATCTATCAATACCATAAAGTATCGAAATGGTCCACATGGTGGATGAATCAGTCCACATATATCACCTTGGATATGCTCAAGAAAAATAATTGATGCATTCTGTATCTTAGCTGGTGATGGTATCAAGATTAACTTTCCAAGAGAATAAGCTCTACACGGATCATTTTTCATTTGAGGAAGCTTCTGGTCCCTCAATAGATGCCCACGTGTACGTTTAATGATCTTTCGCATCATTGTTGTACCAGGATGACCCAACCGATCATACCAAATATTTAATATCGAAGTATCAATGTGCTTATCTTTAACTACCATATGTGATTCAATCATATTTATGAAAGTGTAATGCAATCCAGAAGGGAGCATTGGTAGTTTTTCCAATGTGTATCTCTTCCCTAATTCACAGGCTGTAATATAAATATATTTCTTGATACCTTCAGTCCCAGACTGAGTATCTTATTTATGAGAATATATATCATTGAAACTCAACAAGTTTCTTTTAGATTTTGGCGCATATAAGGCATTTTCTATTGAGAACTTTGTACCATTTGGTAACGAAAGTTTGCCTTGCCAATTCCTTCAATCAGATCAAAAGGACCTGATATTGTATTCACAGTGGTTCTTGTTGGGTTTAACCATGAAAAAAACCTTTTGTCTTTAAGAATAGTGTGAGTTGTGCCACTATCAGGTATGCACAAATTCTCTTTATTAACTATTCTTTCGACTCCTTTTTCAGAGTGATCCATATCAAAACTTCACATAAGCAAAAATTAGTCATGAATTCAATGCAAAAAAAATACTTCATATTGCAATATATGAAAAGTACATAATAGTTCCTAAAGATCTAGTACAATAAAACATGCTAATAATGATAAATTGCAAACTAGGAAAACAAATAGCACACCAAAACATAACAAAACCTAACTAACTGCCACCAACATTTTCATTTTTATTGTTATCAAAATCATCGGTAAAGTCCGAAGCATCTAGGTGAGTTGGATCACCAAATGAATCGTGATGTTAAGTGAAATTCACTTCTTTTCCCTTTCCCTTCAAAGATGTTATGTATAAGTGGGTAAGATGTTTTGGCACTCGATAAATCTGAGCCCAGTGCCCCTTCGTGCCATATCTATGGTAAGTATCCTCAGGATTCATCGAAGGCCCACCTTTGGGAACATCCTTTTTGTGGTATGTCTTATTCTGGTGGTACGGGTTTCTTTGATGGGAGGAGTATGGATAACTCCCTCGGCCTCTTCCACGACCATGACCGCGAGTATTACTTCGGCCTCCACCACGACCACGACCACGACCATGACTAGGTCCATAGTGATTCCTTTGTTCATACTTTGAGGGAATTACAGCATTTGCTTCAGGAAATGCTGCCGCGCCAGTAGGGCGGGATTGATGATTTTTCATCAGCAATTCATTATGTTTTCAGCCACAAGAAGGCATGCTATAAGTTCAGAATATTTCATAAATTCGAGCACTCGATACTGTTGTTGTAAAGTAACATTCGATGCGTGGAATGTGAAGTATGTTTTCTCTGACATATCCTCCTCAGTGATTTGTTACCCACAAACCTCAATTGTGAGACTATTCTGAACATTGCTGAATTATATTCACTGAACTTTCTTGGAGTCTTGGAAGCATAAAACGCTCCATTCATCACGAGAGATAGGAAGCATAACTTCCCTTTGGTGATTGTACCTCTCTTGAAGGTTTTTCCATAAAATGCTTGGATCTTTAACCGTTAGGTATTCCATCTTGAGTCCCTCATCAAGATGTTGACGGAGAAAAATTATAGCTTTGGCTTTATCTTGGTTGGAACATTTATTATTTACTTTGATGGTGTCTAAAAGACCAATTGATTGAAGATCGCATTTCTACATCAACAATCCAAGGATATAATTTTTCTCCGTGATATCGAGGGCTACAAACTCAAGCTTCGTAAGATTCGACGTGTTGGTAGCTAGTACAAGATAATATTCAAACAGATAATTCATATAATAATTTACATACCAAACTCAAATTAAGACAATAAGCACAATGGGAATAATGGGAAACATAATGAAAGCGATATACAAATCCCTATCTCTTTTCTAGTGATTTCCAACATAGACAAGTATGATAAGAGCGATTACTAAAACTATCACGTAAATTGCCGAAGCCGATAGCATCTTGATATGCGAAAATTTAGTAACGACATCTTCTAGAGTTTTTGAGAGTAAGAAGTAGGATATAGAAGTGAATGAATTGTATTCACCAAAATCACCTATTTATAGGAAAACATCCCCAACTAGCCGTTGCAGACTAGCCGTTACATATGTATATGTAATATATATATTATTTCGAACACAAAAAATGTATAAATACGAAAATTCATAATGATAATTTATGCATGCTTAATATTGATAAAAATATACGCAGAGTAATAATCGTATAAGCACAGATATGGACAATTATGACAAAATTAAGTGCACATAATTATATGATGTATAAATGAATAAATCGGAGGCACAAATTATCGGTGCATAAATAGGTAATAAAACAAGGCATGAATATTCATAATAACACTATGCATAAGAACATAAATAGATTGGCTGCATAGGTACCTGAATAAATAGGTACAAAACTTACAACAATTTATCTTTCCTGAGATGTTCGATGGCCAATATCGAACAACCTTCAATCGGCCTGAATCCTCGCCCCTTGAATGATTTTTCTTTCTAATGTAGAATTCTGGATGAACTGGAATGATAGTTGATTCGCCGAAGAAACAAGAACGATCGTGCTGATAACTTGTTACAAAATAGAATCACAAGAACGCAAACCAACACAAAAATATTGAAGAGAGAACTCTTTATTGTGAGAAACAATAGAAATTATATTCTGAATTGACTTGCTCGACTTATGAAAATAAACGTATATAGGACCCTATTTATAGGAAAAGTTACAGTGTGAACATATGCAAAACGTGGTTGCTTAACCGCGTTAGCTACAGGGTATTACAACTAGTTTATAGCTGTCGGTACATTGCAATCCTTACAATTGCATCCCATAAAGTCAAATATTGCGGCAACTATAATGTGTAGCCGCAATGTTGGACTTTTAACAAAATCCATATTTTGTATATATATACGTGTGTGTAGGGTTGGCAACGAGTCGAGCTGGCTTGCGGCTTGGCGATCCAGCTCGAACAAGGTTCGGGCTTGGGTTTAAAATTAACGAGTCGAGCCGAGCCGAGGCTCGTGAAATTTCAAACCCAACCCCGAACCCTGTATTTCTTGGCTCGTGGCTCGTGAACCAACTTATAAATTTTTAAAAAAATATATAATATATTAGATATTATTTCTGTATTTCTGCATATTTATTTTATATATATATATATATATATATATGTGTGTGTCTCTTTAGCAAAAAAACCTACAAACCCATTTGCTTTTCTCCCCTACATACTCCAACAGATCAGCCGCCAACCTCAGACCTCATGCCACCACACCACCACCACGCCGCATCTTGCCCTTACTCCACCACCCGTCGCCATCTCTCATCTCACGCCACCGGATCTCCTTCGATTTGTAGAAGTGGAACACGTCTCGCCACTACTCATCGTCGCCTCTCTCCCTCGCACTACCAGATTTCTTTCCATTTATAGCACATCTCGCCACCACCGGCCGTCTCTTCTCGCCCTCAGTTAATTATTGAGTTTTGGGATATTGGATCTGAAATTCCCTTTAAGTTATCTAAGTGAAATTTAGAAAGCCCCTCACTCCATCACTTTTTTTTTTATGATTTTTCACTTTATCGGGTCTATTTTTTTTAAATTTCATGATTTTCATGAATCGGATCTTGATTGTGTAGCTGTGTTTACCTATTTTATAAATTTAAGATCTTGATGTTCAGATTTTTAATGGAATATGTGTTGTGTTTGTTGATTTAAGTCTTAATTTGATCCCTTTGAGAGTTAAAGGCCTCTAGCCAGTACGAACCAAAGCGCAAGCCAAGTCCGAACCAAAAATTTAAGGTTTACTGGCTCTCAAACCTGGTTCGAAACCCTTATATTTAGGGTGAGCCCGAGCCCGAACCTCAAAAAAATGCCAAGGCTTGGCTCGGCTCGTTGCCAGTGTGTGAGACTATTTTAAATTTAGGCAGGTCCTACACAAGAACTGCGCAACAACCCAGTAATTTTTCATGGTATGTACCAACTCAATATTTCTGTACAAACATTTACATTTCACTTTCTTCTTTAATTTTCTTTAGCATTTTACATGTTAATCTGCTGCATTCATGCCATGTCCATCGAAAAACATTACGGCCACATTTACTTTCTTTAAAATGGCATGTTTGTCGCCGTAATCCACCAAAAACATGGGTTTACTTTTACGAAGTTTGGGCCTGTAATAAATGGGCAAGCTTATAGGGTGTATGTGATTTGGCGTTTGTTGCATCACATGCTTTTCAGGTATGTGATGCCTTACATTATTCTAGATATGCCAACAAATTTACCATTTTAGCACCGGAGATGAGAGCGTCACATCCCCCGCACTATGAGTTCGGTCCACATATGAAATGGAATAATCCATACATGAACTAAACTCACAGCAAACGGAAGACAATGAAAAGACAGTCCTGGCTAGGCGAAAATCTAATCGTGTACCAATCAATCAAAGTAGACAAGAGTATGCAGTGCGGAAGCAATAGTAACAATATAGCAACAATAACAAGGATATTCCATTCATTAATCCACATGCAACCTAACGACGCGTTCACCTAAGCACACAACCTGTCATGATTCAATACAATTTCAATCAATAAATGGCTCACAACCCAATAATTAAATCAATGCGATGTAATAAGCAGTAATATGAGGTGAGTGTACAAGGGGCAAGACTCGATCAAGGACTCTATGACGTGACTCCCGCCTAGCACAACAACCTGCAAAAGAACTTGAAGAAAGGAAAAGAAGGATCAGTCTCTAGAAAACTGAGTGGGAAGGAGGTATACATATATATAGAAACATGCACATGCAAGTTATAAATCCTGAGCAAAGTTTTAGGTGAAGTAGTTCCTGTTAAGGCAAGAAATCAATTACTCTATGCTCGAATTTTACAACAATCAATGTTACCATTAATTGTAATTTTAGGCTATCAGTGGCTAGGTCGGTGAGCGTGAAAATTTTCCAACCAAACTCCGACAGTGTATAATGATTAGGTTTTGGTTTTAAAGGCGATCATGCAATTATTAGGCTTCGGTCATTATAATACAATCAGTTTAGTCACAATGCACAATCAGTTCCATCCTTCTTCCTCTGAGTGATGGTCCGGGTAGCTAGTCGTCGCCATCCAATCAATATGGTCAGTGGGTGCATGAATCCCCAAAGACCGAGATTCCATCCTCCACTAACCTCCTAGTGGATTCCGGGTTCATCTCAACAATGTGAGGAGTGCAAGGAATCATCGTCGGCCCGATACCTCCCAGGATTACTCAATACACTCAACCTCAGGCCCCAATCAGTGTGCAGTACAATATCTCGCCAAAACAGAAAGGGTCAGTAAATAACAATAACAGTAGGTTCAATTTAATAAACATTTACTCGATTCCAGTCTTTAAAATAATATATAAATATAAGTATGATTTTTAGGCCAAAACTTATTCAGGTAGGTTTTAGGGTTTATGTATGTAACTAGAACGAAAACACCCTCACCTGACAGGTGACTGGACAAGACAAGTGCAAGATAGTGCCTATTCGATCGATGGTCTCCGCCTTCGAGAAGAACTGGACAAGAAAGGAAACGATGTGTACTCGTGAGAGGAACCTCAATAATGATACCAAGTATGACGCATGTCAATGTTCATGAAGTGGTGTATCAAGTCCTACAATAATTCAATCATGTAATATACTCAAGGAGATCACGAATTCATGCCACTTAATCATACGAATTCATTTCATGTAAGGCACGGAGTTAACAATCAAGTTTAAGTAATTAAAGACCATAAAGTGTTAAATAATCACATAATTATAAATAAACCAAGTATACAATTCTTTTAAGTCACATACAGGAGCCAAAGCAGTGAAAGGAATGAAAGAAGAGGGATTTGGGCAAGTCTTGGTAAAAGTTGACAATTTTCGAAATTCGCAAGTTGTAGGAAAACAGAAATATCTCGAGTTCTAAAACTTGGAATTGGGTTTTGTTTATTGGGTATGAAACTAGACAAATAGACCTTTCCGATGATATATGGCTCGAATTCTGGTTCAAAAATGGAATGAAAATGGCTTATATCCGAAGTTGGGTTAACGCAGATTCGTGACAGTTTGGTGGCACCAAATTGAAACAGCCATAACTCACAAACGAAAATAGATATTAATAAGCTGTAAAAAGGAGAATGCTCTACACTTCAAGAATCTAGAAAGGTTTTAGAGCAATTAGAGCAGGGAAGGGTCGTCCCGGCTGGGATTAAAAATAGTCCCGGCCAGGATCCTAGTGCAGGGGGTCCTCAGTGACATGCATCCCAGCCGGGATTGAACTTTCACTAAAATGGATCCCGGCCGGGATCCTACAACAGGCAGCCGCGGGAAAACAGGGGATGACGGAAATTAGCTCCCAAGCCACTCTTACACCAAACCAAGGCAACAAAACACTCAAAAAGCAATCACATAAAATGTATATAACTTAATTATATCATTTAGACAACAAAAGAGCAAAGAATACATGCATTAATTCATCAAAATCACTCATGAAACCCTTAAATGTACAAATGATCAACCATGCTTTAAATTTCATGAAATCAAATTATTTATGCATGAAACTAACTCAAGATCAACACATATGCTTTATAATATGTCATGGAATTGACTTAGATGATAAACCCTAACAATTACTCAAATTCCAACTATTATACAAACATATATCTTACCTTGAAAGTGGAAGAAATGAAGAGAAAAGAAGGAATGAAAATATGGAGCTTGATTCCTTGAAGAAATTGGATGAAAAACTTGGCTCCAAGCTTCCTTGATCAACCGAGATTAAGAGGGAGAGAAAAAGAAATATCTTGTGCTTATCTCTTGGATGAAGAATGAAGAAGAAAAAGGTACGTATGTGTGTAAATATTTTATGTCGTGGAAGAGAAAGAGAGAAATAAGGGAATTTGCACTCAAGTCCTCATGAAATTTAAAGTAAAGCACCTACGCCCCAAGTTTCAAGAATGTTGCAAATAAGTCTTTAAGGCATATCAATTAAGTCCATAAGTTTGACAAACTTTCAATTAAGGATAATTAGATATATAATCATGCTCGAGAAAATTAAATGCACAATTCACGTAATCAATTCACGAAGACTAGAAATTTAAATCATATAATTCACGAGAGGTTACGAATAAATAAATTAAATTGCGCAAATAAAATAACGTAAAGGAATTAAATAACCCTAAATCTCAAAACTCACACACGTGGCTTGCGTACCTGAATGGCTGGAAAACTGGGGCGTTACAATCTCTCCCCCTTAAGAGGACCTGGTCCCCAGGTCCACTGCCGTGGGTTCTGGACTCATAAGCAGCTCTCCCGTGTTCATTCCACGCGGGTTAGCAACTCCCCGTCAGGAATTAGTCCGGAAAAGGTCTTCAAGCAACAAAAGGTCTTCTACATTGCTGTTAAATCACGACCCTTAACTCGCCGAACCTAAACACTCGAATTTCTATGTTGTCGCTAGAGGTAAGCTAACCAGGAAACAAGCAACAACAAGAGAGCCCCGTCTCTCAAGCAAACAATAAGAGAACCCCTTCTCTCAAACAAGCAATGAGAGAACTACGTCTCTCAAACAAACAAGAAGAGAACCTCGTCTCTCACACAAACAAACACAACAGTCCAAGAGAACAATTAAATATACACTCACACAACAATCATATAAGGAAGAGGTAGGGAATAGAAAATACATCAATTGTCATTCGTACAAAAGCAATTAATAAGCAGGTGATCAAAGCACTTAACACCATGAAATTATTCAAATTTAAGTTACGTGTATGCATGTGTCATGTATGCTTGATGTACCATTCACCGTTGTTCAGGAATCTTCCATGGTAATGATCCGTTTTAACACTTGATTTGATGTTGGAGATTCCTCTACGTAAAGCGTCGAACATTGAAATCCTCGATATCCAATACTTGAATGGCAATTCAATCCTGCTTCCACGATCGATTCTCTTATCCTAACTGGCACCACTATCCAAAGTTCCCAAACTTGAGTGTACACCTGATATCAATTCAATTCTCCCGTTCTTCAATACGAATTATACTCGACCTTTTTGGATACTCAAGTTAATCTTTAGTAGCTTGAATTCTAATCTCAAATCCTAAAAGTATTCCCAGTTCATCATGGAGTACAACTGATGAGCCGGTAACCTGTCTTGTTCATGTGGTGTATTGTCTCCTAGATCTTTCACTTCCAACACTCGGTTGAATTAACTCTCACTTTGTCCGTCAGGGAATATGATGATTTAATCGGCTTCGCCTATCCAATACCTTCCTTACCAATTTCCTTAAAGTTCTCCCATGCCCTCATTATCGTCACGATAGGAGACACATTATATAGAACTCAGTCCATTCAACCTTGGGAGATTTGAGTTCATGCGTATCCGGTAATGATAGACCAACGGTGTTGATTCTGCAATCCAGGTTGTCATCAATCATCTTTTACCGTGTTTTGTCATTTCAATTCCTATACATTTCTTGAATACCCTTCTTTAACTTTTGAAGCACATACCTCTTTTGATATTATTCTAGAAGTTTTACCCATTTCGTCTTAAAGTCCATCGAGTGTTAGAATCTCCCAATTCATCTCTCGCCACTTTTGTAGAATCCAGTTACTTGTCGATGCTTGTATTTTCGTTGTTCCTACTAGAAATGACCCATTCGAGTAAAACCGTGAATTCAATCCATCTCCCAGTCGGCTCTTCCCCTTAAGAATTCCTATTCTTATCTGATAAACTCGTTTCATCGTTTCTTGGATCCAAGATTCTCAACCTCTTCGGCTTATCTTCCTTGGAATATGCAATTCTAGGCATGTCACGTTTGATGATCTCACTCACATTCACTTTGAAGTGATCGGTAAGGATAGCAACCCACTTCTTTCCTTCCTATTTTTGGCTCTACTTTTTTCGAACCATCGGAATTCCCACTTTTCTTTTTAATCAACCGGTGTGACCCAAAATTTCTCTTTTTCTTGATTCAAATATGGCTGGGTTGAAAACAACTTCATGAGTGAGGTGAAGGAAAATTCCTATCAAGTAAACACTTAACAATGCATGTCGGGTCAATATGCCAATGCACATAGCACTCTTTCAAACAATTAAAGATGCGACATTTTGGAGAAATTATATCACTTAGAGATGCACGTACATATGAATAAAAGAGATTAACAAATTTAATACAGTGTATGATGCATGTGCCATGAATGTATTAAACCTGTCACCATGGTGGTAAGCTTTTAGTTGACAATTTGCTCTTTATTTCCTTAAATACGGCTTGTTTTGAATTTATTTACCATCTCTTGTTTACCCACGGTCTTTTAAATCTTCAAATTTCTCTTGCATTAACTTGCGTGTTTCCATGACCCGAGATTACAATGCTTGAACCCAAAGTCTCCTACGCCCAATAAGTTAGTGCCTTAACTTCTTCCTAATAATCAGTCTCCAATGGTTGTCCTAGCTTTCACTATAGTTGCCGCCTTAATCAAAGTTCCCTCAGTTTATTCTTTATGAGTTGAATGATTGAATGAATTCATCCTCCAATTGCTCACACTTGAGCACATAACTTCCCTCCAAAAGCTATTTGCCTTTCTTTATCATTTCCATTTGTTGCTCCATATCTTCTAATTCGGCCTCACAACAAGACAAGCTTGGATTTGAAAAATAAACTACAACCCGTCCGAAGATAGAACCTTTAGCATCTTGGCTTTCCATGGAGTTGAAACCATCGGTTTTCTTTAACTTCCTCCAATTCGACTTCTTTCTTTTCCTGAAATTTGAAGTGTCTCAATTCACCTCTTCTTCTTCTTCTTCTTCTTACCCAAACTTAACTTCTAGTGAATTGATTTACTTGGAAGTTCCTCCTTGATGGCCCGTATTGCCCATCATCCACCGACCCTATTTTACCTTGAGTCTCCTTAAAGATCATCGCCTCTTTATTGGTCTGAACCTCGAATTTATCTACCTTCAAGATTTCTTCACTCTGTTCTTGAATTTAGGTGATCCTATGGAATCCGATTGGATAATTTTGTAGAGTAAGCATGAATGTTAACCTTGTAAGTCGTAATTACCACACACCCCAACTCTATTTCATCAAGGATTCACCATCTCCAATACGAGTTGCGAACTTTTCCTTATAAATCCGCCTCCTATTCCGGATTCCAACCCTCGAATCATAGCCCCAATTAGAGAAGGCCATGAATATTAAATATTTGTATATAATTCCCGATGCCTTCCTTGCATCATTCAGCTTGAAGGCAGAACTTGTGATGAATTGTTGTGGTTGTAGAAATTGGCCGTGGTTTGATATTATCTTCGCATCCTATGAATCACAACTCATTTTGAAAATAAATGCATGCGGTTAATGCAGGCTCATGTCACATAATTAACACCAAAGCCACAAATTTGATGTAAAATGAAACAAATAATTCAACAAAGTTTGAAAGAATAACAATTTAGTGTTCAAGAACGATGCAATGCACACGTTGATAGGTCACTCCTATGCAGTTTGACCTAGACTCGACACGACACGACACGACACTAGAACTCCGATTTTACAACCTGGAGCTCTGATACCACTCTAAGATGTAGCACCCGAGACGAGAGCGCTGTTGGAAAATGGGAATCAGAAAGCAGCGGAAATTTAAAAATTTTCCAGCAAAAGGATCGAATACTGGCAATCGTGAATCCAAATTCGTAGAGATTAGAAAGTTACTTTTCAATAATCTTTCTTGAAGCGTTTCAAGCCACCCAAGAACGATCTTCTCGCGGCTTGATCCCCTCTCCTTGGTAAAGCTTGAATCTTCAAAACTTCTAACTTGAAGCTCTCTAGAGATAGTCTACCAACTTGATCACAATCTAACTAGTAAGGATGCTAGTTCTCTAGTTAGTGTTTAGGCTTAACCTAGGGTTTATTTTATCTTGGAGAAATGATGGTGTTCAACATATGAACCAAAAGAAATCTCTCAATCACTCTCAAGGGGAGCTCGAGCTCCCCTATATATAATTAGGGAGGGGTGGCCGAAAACCTAGTCCTTATGGACTAAGGATTTGGTCCCTCTCTCCTGTTACTTGATCATCAAGTAATTTTGAACTTTGACTTTGAATTCTAATTCAAATCAACTTTTAAGAGAGCTAAAATATCCAAACCCCTTTTAGATAATTTTATACTTTATTTATTAACAAATAAATAACTTATTTTATCTAATTAATCAATTCGTAATTAATTAAATAGATTTTTTTTCCTCTAAAATAAGACTTTCTTTTTAATTCAAAATTAAACCAAAGTCTATTAAATAATTAACACATTAATTATTTAACGTACAAATAATTATACACGTGTCCCAAGGACACGTGTCCAGTCACGTGACCCACACGTGTGGTTTTACACGTGTGGAACCCTCTTGGCTCGATTAACTCGTTTAATCATTTTAAAGCCTTAACTCATGTAACCAAGTTTTTTTGTGTGACCCTCTAGGTTCTCAATTCAATTAGCAGTGACCCTAATTAATTAATTCACTAATTAATTAATCAGTCCACAGATTAAACGACCATAGTCTAGCAATAGGTGTTTAACCCCTAGCTGAATTGGAATGTTTGGATTCGACAGAACCTTTAAATCATTGATTCATGTGAGATACAATCCTCATACTTACTATCTCTCAACCTAGATCTAGGGTAAGGGAATAATCAGAACCCTAATAATCTGGTCTTAACGCTAAGTGCATTTCATATCCATTTGATCTCAATTCAAGAAACCCTTTTCTTGATGTCTTGATCTACTGCCTTGGCTAAGGACTCCATATGGCATATGAATGACTTACACAATAAGAGATCACCTTGCAAATGCAAGTGTAGGTCCTTTCTTGATTCTCATTCACTTTCATGAATCACTTGTGCAGCCCCAGCATAAGCCTTGAATCAGTTGTCTAAGGCGACACCCTTTAAAGCTTACACTTAAGACTACAGAGTTAACTCATAAAGTGACAAGGAACCTCAAGTCTAAGGATCAATTAATCACATCAATGACTCGTGAGATATTTCCTAATCTGGAAGTTTCCATTTCCTGAAATAGAAACTTCCTTTCCTATTTAGGAATCTTCTCACACGGGGCACCTCAGTGAATTTAATCATTGAAGTAAGCACCCTCATGTATCACGCACGTATCAACAATACACTTTGCACCTCCATGAAACAAGGTGGTCCTTCTTAAGGGCGTGATCCCACAAGCAAGCCTTAGAGGAGTCAGGTTGACACTCCCACTGTCTGTAAGACTCATCGGCTTGGAGTATTTTATTAATCATGACTTATGTGAAATAGTGCTAGTTTCATGAACCATTTTACCTAAATGGTAGAGTCCTAAAGTCATCAGGATTAGGGGAGTTCTCATACATATACAGCTAAAGTAAACGCATACCAAACAAGAACATATAAAGAAGTGTTGCCTTAATTCCTTATTTTATTCAAAGATTGGCTGTGATTACAATAAGGAATAGTACAAAGCGGATATACAATCGGCTTTCTAGGGCACTATTCCTAACAATCTCCCACTTGCCCGTCAAAGCCATTCTAAAGCTACTCTATGTCCCATCTTCTGAAGATGACCTTCGAAAGCTTCTCGACTAAGGGGTTTAGTAAGTGGATCTGCCACGTTCTCTGCTGATGTGACCCTCTCAATTTGCACATCTCCTCTTTTGATAATATCACGGATTAGGTGATACTTCCTCATAATGTGTTTGGTCCGTTGGTGAGATCTTGGTTCTCTTGCTTGAGCAATCGCCCCAGTGTTGTCACAAAACATAGTAATGGGGTCTTTCATGCTAGGAACAACATTCAACTCTTGAATGAAGTTTCTAATCCAAACACCTTCCTTATCTGCATCATTTGCAGCTAAGTATTCGGCCTCAGTGGTTGAATCTGCAGTGGTCGTTTGCTTGGAAATCTTCCAACTCACTGCTCCGCCGTTTAGGCAGAAAATGTATCCTAACACTGACTTAAAATCATCTAAGTCAGATGCAAAGTTGCATCGCAGTATCCTTCGACAGTAAGATCTTTCTAGCCTCCGTAAACTAAGAATAAATCTTTAGTACTTTTCAAGTACTTAAGAATATTCTTCACGATCTCCAGGGTCAGATTGGAAACGACTTGTTTCACTAAGTGCATAAGCCACATCCGGTCGAGTACATAACATTACATACATTATGCTACCTATTGCTGATGCATAAGGTGTATGAGTCATTCTTTCCTTCTCAAGGTTAGTCTTAGGGCACATCTTCTTAGAGAGAGATGTTCCTACACTCATAGGAAGGTTCTTAACCTTTGCTGACTCCATATTGAATCTCTTCAATACTTTGTCAATGTACATCGACTGTGATAGTCCTATCAACCTTCTAGATCTATCTCGATAGATTTTAATTCCAAGGATGTAGGATGCATCACCAAGATCTTTCATCTCGAATTGGTTCGATAACCATAATTTAGTTACTTTCATGTCATCCTTCGAATTCCCAACAAGAAGGATGTCATCAACATAAAGTACTAAGAATTGCACTGAGGTCTCCAATTCCTTTCTATACACACACACGATTCATTCGAGATCTGAATGAAGCCAAACGCTTTGACTGATTCATCAAATCGAATGTTCCAATTCCTAGAAGCCTGTTTTAATCCATAGATTAACCTTTGGAGTTTGCAAACCTTTTGCTCATTCCCACTGAATGTGAAACATATGGGTTGCTCCATATAAATGTCTTTATCAATGTCACCATTGAGAAAGGCAGTTTTCACATCCATTTGCCATATCTCATAGTCATAATATGTAGCAATGGCAAGCACGATCCGAATAGACTTTTGCATTGCAACTGGCAAAAAGGTTTCATCAAAGTCCACGCCGGGTCTTTGAGTGAATCCTTTTGCAACCAGTCTTGCTTTGTAGGCTGCAATGCTTCCATCAACTCCAAGCTTTCTCTTAAAGATCCATTTGCAACCTCTGGGTTTGACCCTATCAGACAAATCTACCAAGGTTCAAACTTGGTTGGAGTTCATGGAATCCATTTCGGATTTCATGTCTTCTATCCACTGTTTAGAGTCAGAATCTGAAAGTGCCTCCTCATCTGTAAGAGGATCATTATCCTTTTGAGAGATCTCATGGAAAAATCCATACCATCTCTCCGGCTGTCTAGGAGTGCGTTCAGAACACCTTAAAGGAGGATTTTCGTGTGTATTGAAATTCGTGATTGGTTGTGATTGATCAGAATGAGACGTTTCTTCAGTGTGTGGCGTGGGGTCACTTTGTACTTTCTCTAATTCTATGATCTTGCCTTTCTTTTCTTTAAGGAACGGTTTCTCAAGAAAAGTAGCATTTCTGGAAACAAACACCTTTTGCTTAGATTGATCATAGAAGTAGTATCCTATGGATTCCTTAGGATAACCTACAAAGTAACATAGGTTAGAACGAGATTCTAACTTATCTCCCACTGTCTTCTTCAAGTAAGCAGGACAACCCCAAATTCTTAAGTAAGAATAACTAGGGATTTTACCATGCCACATTTCATAGGGCGTTTTTGGGACTGACTTAGAGGGAACTAGATTCAAAATCTTTGCTGCACTTTCTAGGGCATGACCTCAGAAAGAAGGTGGTAAGTCAGTGAAACTCATCATGGAACGAACCATATCAAGTAGAGTTCGATTCCTTCTCTCAGAAACTCCATTTAGTTGAGGAGTTCCCGAAGGTGTCCACCGAGAGATAATCTCATTATCTTTCAGATGATTAAGGAATTCTTCACTAAGATACTCGCCTCCTCGATCAGATCGAAGTGCTTTGATCTTGTGACCAGTTTGGTTTTCAACCTCCTTTTGAAATTCTAGGAATTTCTCAAAAGCTTCCGATTTGTACTTCATTAAGTATACATAACCATACCGACTAAAGTCATCAGTAAAGGTTATGAAATACTAATGATTGTTTCTAGTGCTTGCACTAAGCGGTCCACAAACATCAGAATGGATCAACTCCAAGACCTTAGTGGCACGTTCCACAATTCCTTTAAAAGGAACTTTGGACATCTTTCCTTTGAGACAAGACTCGCAAGAAGTTAACACTTTGAGATCATTTTCAGAGAATGATCCTAAAGTGTTTATCTTGCTAATTCTGTTCTTGGAAATGTGTCCTAATCTAGCGTGCCATAAGGGAGCTGACACTTTGTCATCTCTCTTACGTTTAGTTTCTCGTTTTATATTCATAATATTGATATTTTGAGTTAGATAAAGTCCATTACTTAGAGTACCGATGTGAACGGAAGAGTTGTTCCGTTTGATAAAGTATTTACCATTCTTAATATAAGTTTCATAACCTTCACAATCTAAAATTGGAACTGAAATTATATTACGAATAATGCTCGGTACATAAAGGACTTTATTTAAGACTAACTCAAACCTACCTAAATCTAATCTAATTGTGCCTAAAGCTCGAGCTTCAACATTTGAGCCATCACCGATCTTCAAGACACATTCTCCTTCTCTGAGTTGTTGGACTTCATTTAGCATCTCTACATCATTACAGATATGAGCTCCACAACCGGTATCAAGTACCCAAGAACTAGAATTAATAGAAAGATTTATTTCAACGAGAAACATACCTTTCTTTAGAATAGCCTTGTACTCTGGGCAGTTTCTCCTCCAATGTCCCGCTTTGCCACAATGGAAGCAAACATCCTCTTTCTGATCACGTTTCTTCTTTTGAGCCTTCCCCTTCGATATGCCACCAGTGGGCCTAAGGGGTTTCTTCTTCTTCTTTTGGGCTTTCTTGCCCTTACCTTTAGAATGCCCAGAATAGGAAGATGGAGCATTCACCATCAGAACCTTATTGTCCTTCTTGATCGTGCTTTCAGCAGTCACAAGCTGACTAATCAGCTCAGCTATAGTAGCACCAGCATGATTCTTATTGAAGTTAAGGACAAATGGATTGAATGATGGTGGGAGCGAGGCTAGCAACAAGTCCATTGAAAGCTCATCTTTCAGTGGCATGTCCATGGAAGCAAGTTTCTCAGTAAGGGCGAGAACTTGAGTCCATATTCATGGATACTTGAACCTTCCCTCATTCGCAAGTGGAACAATTCCTTTTAAGTGTTATACCTTGTAACACGTTCATGAGGGCGGTAAAGTTGCTCTAAGTGATCGTAAATCTCCCAAGCGAATTCCATGGCCTCATGTTGCCTTTGTAAGTCCGGAAACATGTTAGCCAACATAAGGCAACGGGCTTGGAGATTATCATTCTTCCACTTCTAGATCGCATCCCGCTTGGCCCGAGTGGGAGCCTCCCCTTCGGGACTAGGCTCCCCTTCGAAAAGAACATAAGTTCTCTTCTCAGAATCTAAAATGATTTTTAGATTTCTCAGCCAATCAGAATAGTTGGGACCAGTCATCTTGTTTGACTCGAGGATCGATACAAGAGGGTTTTTGGTTGCCATTTCAAAACACGTAGAGAATCACATAATCTACGACCTAAATGGTAAAACAGAGAACTAGTGAGCATGCTGAATTATAACGATATACAAAAGATAAGGTCTTTAATCTAATGTAGCTCCCACTGTTTTTCAAAGATCTATAATTCCCAAAGATCTAAGAGGAACACGTTTCCCAATGGGTACTAAGATCCTAGGCATTTTACCTCGAACCCACGACTCGCGGACACTCTAAGTAAAGCCTTAGGTAGGTACAACTTACCAATTCTAACACCTTTAGAACTCTTAGTAATTGTTTTTGCATCACCTATCTTTCAATATAGACCCACGACTCGTGCGACATCCATATTTACTTAGGCGTTAAGCTAGACCCATCAATCATAAGATCATGATCAAAACTTAGTTTGAACGACCTACGACTCGCGGACATCGTCCTTGCCAAAATTGACCATGAAATATTGATCATTTCAAATGATCAATTAGGTAGCAAAGAACCAATAAGCTCCACTAGCTATCCCACGACTCGCGGATAATAACTAGCTTCACTTACTAAACTTAAAACCTATTGATGGAATGCTAGGAATTTAATTCGAAATTTGCATCTCGAATTAAACACCTATTTGTTCGAAATTAGCTTAATATTTAATGGGAATTTTCGAATCAACTGGAGAGTAGTCCGGTTCGACCTCACCAACATATATGTTATCCAATTTTATTAGTCTTGATTAATGCAAGTACAACTTAAATGCATTTCAAACAAGCACATAAACAGATAACATGTCCTAGCATGATACTAACATGTAATGATCGTGGGTTCTACCTATCTTATGCGTGATATGTGGGAGCCACTCCACAATCACAAGTTCTAACATACATACCACATAAACAGTTTAAATCACATAAAGGAAAGCTGTAACAAAATACGACCCCTATCTCTATTACATTTTACAATTGAGATTCCCCTCCCTAACATTTTGAGGGGTCTTCACATATGGCCTCCTTGTTACTTGAGTCCATTTTACTCCATGGGTGCATTGTCTCCAAAATGAAAATAAAACCTCACCACCTATCTCTACTCTCAAATTACAATAAAAAGAAAAACACGTAAAGTAATAAGGCTCAATCTTCATATTGGCCTTAGACAAATACACGGGGCATACCCCGACCTCAAAAACAGTAATATGGAAAGCCACATAATAAATCACATAACAGTACGCACATAAGTGAGGCTCCAACCTCAATTGAAAAACGCAACTATAGGGCTCCAACCCCAATTTAAATCATTCATGTGCATAAATTAAAACCATATATAAGTCTAAACCCATGATCACCAAACATGCTTTTGCGAGAATTTAAATTTAGCCAATAAAATAAAATTCCTGTTTCAACTCCTAATGACTTAAAACACGACTTGATGCGAGTCTTATTTATAATAGCTTTCAATAAATCCCAAAGTACTAAAACTAATAAAATTCCAATTAATTTCTGAAAATTAATAATTTTATTAAAGATGTAGTTTCCCAAGATATAAACCATTTCTATTTCTCAAAATTCCCAATTTTAAGTTTTATTCAAAATTAAAATAAAATTAAATTTTTAATAATAATAAAAATAAATTTAAAATCGGGACTGGATTGCACGAAATACGAAAAATCGGATTGCGATGGAGAAAACGCGGCCCGTACGCGATGCGCGCAGCCCTCTCGGCCAGTGCAAGCGGCTGGGCGGACGACGGGCGGGCGCGCCTAGGAGGCTCCCGCACGGCGTGCGGGAGGTGCTGTGCGGGACGCCCTGAGCGCGCCTAAGCCAGGCGGGCGGTGCGCACGACACCTTCGCGCGTGGGGTTTCGCGTGTTCATCGTAATCCGGGTTTTCGTTTCGTGTTTTCGTTCAAAAGCAAAACCAATCCAAGAAATCCAAAAACAGTTTACACAGTTTCAAAACTAAAACAGTTTTTAAAACAAATTTTACACAACAGTTTTCAGAAACTTTCAGGAAAAATACAGTTTCGTAATTCAGGCTTTCTAAAACAATTACAAATACTCAATTGCATCAAGCCTAAGAATTTCTACCAAATTTAGAATAATTGAGACGAATCAGAAACACGATTAACGAGGTGGCTCTGATACCACTTGTTGGAAAACGAGAATCAGAAAGCAGCGAAAATTTAAAATTTTTCCAGCAAAAGGATCGAATACTCGCAATCGTGAATCCAAATTCGTAGAGATTAGAAACTTACTTTTTAATAATCTTTCTTGAAGCGTTTCAAGCCACCCAAGAACGATCTTCTCACGGCTTGATCCCCTCTCCTTGGTAAAGCTTGAATCTTCAAAACTTCTAACTTGAAGCTCTCGAGAGATAGTCCACCAACTTGATCACAATCTAACTAGTAAGGATGCTAGTTCTCTAGTTAGTGTTTAGGCTTAACCTAGGGTTTATTTTATCTTTGAGAAATGATGGTGTTCAACACATGAACCAAAAGAAATCTTTCAATCACTCTAAAGGGGAGCTCGAGCTCCCCTATTTATAATTAGGGAGGGGTGGCCGAAAACCTAGTCCTTATGGACTAAGGATTTGGTCCCTCTCTCCTGTTACTTGATCATCAAGTAATTTTGAACTTTGACTTTGAATTCTAATTCAAATCAACTTTTAAGAGAGATAAAACATCCAAACCCCTTTTGGATAATTTTATATTTTATTTATTAATAAATAAATAACTTATTTTATCTAATTAATTAATTCGTAATTAATTAAATAGATTATTTTTCTCCAAAATAAGACTTTCTTTTTAATTCAAAATTAAACCAAAGTCTATTAAATAATTCACACATTAATTATTTAATGTACAAATAATTATACACGTGTGGCACACGTGTCCCAAGGACACGCGTCCAGTCACGTGACCCACATGTGTGGTTTCACACGTGTGGAACCCTCTTGGCTCGATTAACTCGTTTAATCATTTTAAAGCCTTAACTCATGTAACCAAGTTTTTGTGTGTGACCCTCTAGGTTCTCAATTCAATTAGCAGTGACCCTAATTAATTAATTCACTAATTAATTAATTAGTCCACAGATTAAACGACCATAGTCTAGCAACAGGTGTTTAACCCCTAGCTGAATTGGAATGTTTGGATTCGACAGAACCATTAAGTCATTGATTTATGTGAGATACAATCCTCCTACTTACTATCTCTCAACCTAGATCAAGGGTAAGGGAATAATCAGAACCCTAATAATCTGGTCTTAACGCTAAGTGCATTTCATATCCATTTGATCTGAATCCAAGAAACCCTTTTCTTGATGTCTTGATCTACTACCTTGGCCAAGGACTCTATATAGCATATGAATGACTTACACAATAAGAGATCACCTTGCAAATGCAAGTGTAGGTCCTTTCTTGATTCTCATTCACTTTCATGAATCACTTGTGCAGCCCCAGCATAAGCCTTGAATCAGTTGTCTAAGGCGACACCCTTTAAAGCTTACACCTAAGACTACAGAGTTAACTTATAAAGTGACAAGGAACCTCAAGTCTAAGGATCAATTAATCACATCAATGACTCGTGAGATATTTCCTAATCTGGAAGTTTCCATTTCCTGAAATAGAAACTTCCTTTCCCATTTAGGAATCTTCTCACACGGGGCACCTCAGTGAACTTACTCATTGAAGTAAGCACCCGCATGTATCACGCACGTATCAACAATACACTTTGCACCTCCATGAAACAAGGTGGTCCTTCTTAAGGGCCTGATCCCACAAGCAAGCCTTAGAGGAGTCAGGTTGACACTCCCACTGTCTGTAGGTCTCATCGGCTTGGAGTATTTTACTAATCATGACTTATGTTAAATATGGCTCGTTTCATGAACCATTTTACCTAAATGGTAGAGTCCTAAAGTCATCAGGATTAGGGGAGTTCTCATACATGCACAGCTAAAGTAAACGCATACCAAACAAGAGCATATAAAGAAGTGTTGCCTTAATTCGTTATTTTATTCAAAGATTGTTTGTGATTACAATAAGGAAAAGTACAAAGCGGATATACAATCGGCTTTCTAGGGCACTATTCCTAACAAGCGCCACATTCCCCACACTATGAGTTTGGTCCACATATGAAATGGAATAATCCATACATGAACTAAACTCACAGCGAACGGAAGACAATGAAAAGACAGTCCTGGCTAGGTGGAAATCTGACCCTGTACTAATCAATCAGAGTAGACAAGAATATGCGGTACAGAAGTAATAGTGACAATATAGCAACAATAACAAGGATATTCCATTCATTAATCCACATGCAACCAAACAACGGGTTCAACTAAGCACACAACCTGTCCCGATTCAATACAATTTCAATCAATAAATGGCTCACAGCCTAATAATTAAATCAATGCGATGCAATAAGCAGTAATATACGGTGAGTGTACAAGGTGCAAGATTCGATCAAGGACTCTATGACGCGACTCCTGCCTCGCAACAACCTGCAAAAGAACTGGAAGAAAGGAAAGAGGGATCTGTTGGGAAAACGAAATAGAAACGCAGTGGAAATTTAAATTTTTTTTCAAAAAGATAGAATCGAATCTTGTAATTCCTATTCCCAAATTCGTAGAGATCAAGAAACTCCCTTAGATAGTAGCTTTCTTGACACAGTCTAGCCGCCCAAGAACGCTCTTCACGCTGCTTGATCCCCAAAAGCTCTTTCGAATCTTTCAAGACTTTGCAATAGTAGCCCTCTAGAGACTAAGTCCACCAGCCTCTACCACAATCCGAATAGGGGGATGCTAGTTCTATATTCGGTGTTTAAGCTCTAGGGTTTAGTGTATAATTTTGAAGAAGGAGAATTTGTGCATTAACCCTCATGGGGTTCGAACCCTATGTATTAATAGGCAAGGGGTTCGAACCCCTTTGCTTGTTGGGCAAGGATTTTCTAAACCATTTGGTAAGGGATTTCTTGCTTGGAGAGAAAGACTCTTACTTTGACCAAAAGTCTCCTTTTAACCAACTTGTCATGCTAGAATAATATCTAACTCTCTTAGATATTTTATTTTACTTTATTTATTAAATAATAAATAATTCGAAGACTAATAATTAATTAATTCTCAATTAATTATTTATTAGACTTTATTTCTCCAAATTAGAACTTTAATATTAATTCATAATTAAATTAGGGTCCATTAAATAATTAATCAATATTAATTATTTAAACATACACCATCACGTGGCACATGTCACTTGGGACATGTGTTTCACACATGTGGTCCCTACCAATCTCCTATTGGTGCGATCAACTCGTTTAATCGATTCAAGTCTCAACTCACGTGATCGGGTTGTTATGTGTGACCCTCTAGGTTCTTAATTCAATTAGCAGTGACTCTAATTAATTAATTCCCAATTAATTAATTAGTCCACAGATCATACGACCATAGTCTAGCCATAGGTGTATGACCCCTAGCTGAATAAGAATGTATCAATTCGAAAGAACCTTTAAGTCATTGACATATGTGAGATACAATCCTCGTACATTTCATCTCCCAATCAAGATCTAGGGCAAGGGATAACTAAAACCCTAATAATCTTGAACTTAAAGTTAAGTGCATTTGATATCCATTAGATCTCAATCCAAGAAACCCATTTCTTGATATCTTGATCCACGGTCTTGGCCAAGGACTCCTAGATGGCATATGAATGACTTACACAATAAGAGATCAAGTTGCTAATGCAAGTGTAGGTCCTTTATCGATTTTCATATACTTTCATGTGCCACTTGTGCAATCCCAGCATAAGCCTTGAATCAGTTGTCTAAGGCGACACCTTTTAAAGCTTATACCTAAGACTACAGAGTTAACTCACAAAGCATCAATGGAACCTCAAGTCTAAGGATCACTTAATCACATCAATGACTCGTGAGATATTTCCTAATCTGGAAGTTTCTATTTCCAGAAATAGAAACTTCTTTTCCCATTTAGGAATCTTCTCACACGGGACACCTCAGTGTACTTACTTAGAATAAGTAAGCACCCCCATGTATCACGCACGTATCCACAATACACTTTGCACCCCATGAAACAAGGTGGTCCTTCTTAGGGCCGTGATCACACGAGCAAGCCTCGAATGAGTCAAGTCAAAACTCCCACTCCCACTGTCTTTAGGACTCATCGGCTTGGAGTGATTTTTAATCATGACTTATGTGAAATAGGGCTCATCTCATGAACCACTTCACCTAAATGGTTGAGTCCTACAAGTTATATTGTTAGAGGAGTTCTTATACATTCGCAGTTAAAGTAAACACACAATCAAACAAGAGCATATAAAGAAGTGTTACCAAAGTTCATTTATTATTCAAAGATTGTCTGTGATTTACAAAAGGAAAGTACTAAAGCAGACTATTACATCGTCTTTCTGGGCACTATTCGTAACAATCTCCCACTTGCCCGTCAAAGCCACTCAAGAGCTAATCTAAGTCCCATCTTCGCAAGTTGACCTTTGAAAGCTTCTCGACTAAGGGGTTTAGTAAGCAGGTATGCCATGTTCTCTACTGATGCGACCTTTTTTATTTGCACATCACCTCGTTTGATGATATCACGGATTACGTGATATTTTCTCATAATGTGCTTGGTCCGTTAGTGCGATCTTGGTTCTCTTTCTTGAGCAACCGCCTCAGTGTTGTCACAAAACATAGTAATGGGGTCTTTCATGGTAGGGACGACATTCAATTCTTGAATGAAGTTTCTAATCCAAACACCTTCCTTAGCTGCATCATTTGCAGCTAAGTATTCGGCCTCAGTGGTCGAATCTGCAGTGGTTGTTTCCTTGAAACTTTTCCAACTCACTGCTCCTCCGTTAAGGCATAAAATGTATCCTGACATTGACTTAAAATCATCTAAGTCAGATGCAAAGCTTGCATCGCAGTATCCTCCGATTACTAGATCTTTCTGTCCTTCGTATACTAAGAACAAATCCTTAGTATTTCTTAAGTACTTTCTTCACGGCAGTCCAGTGACCTTCCCTAGGGTCTGATTGGAAATGGCTCCTAACACTAAGTGCATATGCCACATCCGGTACGAGTACACAGCATTGCATACATTATGCTACCTATTGCGGAGGCACAAGGCATATGAGTCATTCTTTCCTTCTCAAGGTTTGTCTTAGGACACATCTTCTTGGAATAAGATGTTCCTACACTCATGGGAAGAACTTTGTTCTTCGTATTCTCTATACTGAACCGTTCAGTACTTTATCTATGTACATCGATTGTGATAGTCCTATCAATCTCTTAGATCTATCCCTATAGATCTTTATACCGAGAATGTAGGAAGCATCACCAAGATCTTTCATCTAGAATTGGTTCGATAACTAAGACTTTTTAACTTTCATGTCATCCTTCGAATTCCCAATTAGAAGGATATCATCAACATAAAGCACTAAGAATTACACTGAAGTCTCCTATTCCTTTCTATACACGTAGGACTTATTCGACTTTTGAACGAAGCAAAACCCTTTGACTGTTTCATCAAAACAAATGTTCCAATTCCTAGAAGCCTGTTTCAGTCCGTAGATTGATCTTTGGAGCTTGCAAACCTTTTGCTCACTCCCACTGAATGTGAAACCTATGGGTTGAGCCATATAAATGTCTTTATCAATGTCTCTATTAAGAAAGGCAGTTTTCATATCCATTTGTCATATCTCATAGTCATAATATGCAGCTATGGCAAGCATGATCCGAATGGACTTTTGCATTGCAACTGATGAGAAGGTTTCATCAAAGTCCACACCAGGCCTTTGAGGAAGACTTTGGCAACTAGCCTTACCTTATAGGCTGCAATGTTTCCATCTACTCCGAGCTTTCTCTTAAAGATCCATTCGCACCCTATGGGTTTTATCCCATCAAGCAAATCAACCAAGGTCCAAACTTGGTTGGAGTACATGGAATCCATTTCGGATTTCATGGATTATTTCCACTATTCAGAATTCGAGTCTAATAGTGCCTCTTCATATGTTAGGGGATCATTATCCTCTTGAGAGATTTCATGGAGAAAACCATACCATCTCTCAGGCTGTTTAGGAGTGAGTTTAGAATGCCTTAGAGGAGGACTTTCACGTGTATCGAAGTTCGTGATTGGTTGTGGGGTATCAGATTGAGGCATCTCTTGGTAGGTGGCGTGGGATCATCTCAAATTTCTTCGAGTTTTGTGACCTTGCCTTTCTTCTCTTCTAGGAACGGTTCCTCAAGAAAAGTTGCATTTCTTGAAACAAACACCTTTTGTTTAGTTTGATCCTAGAAGTAGTATCCTATGGATTCCTTAGGATAGCCAACAAAGTAGCATAAGCTAGAACGAGCTTCAAACTTATCTCCCACTGTCCTCTTCACATAAGCAAGACAACCCCAAATTCTTAAGTAAGAATAACTAGGGAATTTACCATGCCACATTTCATAGGGCGTTTTAGGGATTGACTTGGAAGGAACAAGATTCAAAATTTTGGCTGCAGTTTCTAGGGCATAACCCCAAAAAAAAGGTGGTAAGTCAGTGAAACTCATCATGGAACGAACCATATCAAGTAGGGTTCGATTCTTTCTCTCAGAAATTCCATTAAGCTGAGGAGTTCTTGGAGGAGTCCACTGAGAGATAATGTCATTATCTCTGAGATGATCAATTAATTCTTCACTAAGATACTCGCCACCTCGATCAGATCGAAGTGTCTTGATCTTGTGACCAGTTTGGTTCTCAACCTCCTTTTGAAACTCTAGGAATTTCTCAAAAGCCTCAGATTTGTACTTCGTTAAGTACACATAACCATAACGACTAAAGTCGTCATTAAAGGTTATGAGGTACTGATGATTGCTTCGAGTGCTTACACTAAGCGGTCCACAAACATCAGAATGGATGAAATCTAAGGTCTTTGTGGCTCGTTCCACACTTCCTTTGAAAGGAGTTTTGGATATCTTTCCTTTAAGACAGGATTCGCAAGAGGTTAACTGTTTAAGGTCATTTTCAGATAATGTCCCTAAGGTAGTTGACTTGCTAATTCTGTTCTTGGAAATGTGTCCTAATCTACCGTGCCACAAAGATGCTGAGACTTGGTCATCTCTCTTACGTTTTGTTTCTCGTTGTATATTCAAAATATTACTATTTTGAGTTAGATAAAGTCCATTGTTTAATGTACCAAGATGTATTGAAAAATTATTCTTTTTTAGGAAAAAGTTACCATTCTTAATATTAATTTCATAACCTTTACAATGAAGTATTTGAACTGAAATAATATTACGAATATTGTCTGGTACATAAAGGACTTTATTTAAAACTAAAACAGAATAACCTAAATCTAATCTAATTGTGCCTAAAGCTTAAGCTTCAACCATTGAGTAATCCCCAATCTTCAAGATACATTCTCCTTCTTTGAGCAGTCGGACCTCACTTAGAATCTGTACATCATTACAGATATGAGATCCACAATCGGTATCAAGTACCCAAGAGTTAGAATTAATAGAAAGATTTACTTCAATGAGAAACATACCTTTCTTTAGAGTAGCCTTGTACTCTTGGTAGTTTCTCCTTCAATGCCCCAGTTACCACAATGGAAACAAACGTCCTCCTTCTGATCACGTTTCTTCTTTTGGGCTTTTCCCTTCGTGATGCCTCTATTGGGCCTAAGGGACTTCTTCTTCTTTTGGGCTTTCTTGCCCTTGCCTTTAGAAGGCTTAGAAGAAGATGGAGCAGTGACCATCATAACCTTATTATCCTTCTTGATCGTGTTTTTAACAGTCACAAGCTGACTAATCAGCTCAGCTACACTAGCATTTGCATGATTCATTTTGAAGTTAAGGAAGAAAGGGTTGAATGATGATGGGAACGAGGCTAGCAACAAATCTACTGAAAGCTCATCTCTCAGTGGCATGTCCATGGAAGCAAGTTTCTCAGTGAGAGCAAGAAATTTGAGTCCATATTCATAGACACTTGTACCTTCCCTCATTCTCAAATGGAATAATTCTTTTGAGGTTTTATACCTTGTAACACGCTCATGAGGGCTGTAAAGTTGCTCTAAGTGGTCGTAAATCTCCCAAGCGAATTCTATGGACTCATGTTGTCTTTGCATGTCCGGAGATATGTTAGCTAGCATGAGACAACAGACTTGGAGATTATCATCCTTCCACTTCTAGGTCGCATTCCTCTCATCCCGGGTCGGAGCTTCCCCTTCGGGAATGGGCTCCGCCTCGTAGAGAACATAAGTTCTCTTTTCGGAATCTAGAACTATTTTTAGATTCCTAAGCCAATCAGAATAGTTGGGACCAGTCAACTTGTTTGACTCGAGGATCGATAATAGAGGGTTTTTGGTTGTCATTTCAAAATACGTAGAGAATCACAGAATCTACGACCTAAATGGAAAAACAGAGAACTAAGTGAGCATGCTGAATAATAAAGATATACATGAGATTAGGTCTTTAATCTATGTTACTCTCACTGTTTTTAAAAGATCTATAATTCCTAAAGATCTTAGAGGATACTTGTTATCCCAATTGGTACTAAGATCCTAAGCACTCTATCTCGAACCCATGACTCGTGGACATTTTTAATAAAGCCTAAGGTAGGTACAACTTACTAATTCCAACACTGTGGAATTCTTAGTAATGTTTTTGCATCACCCATCTTTCAATATGGACCCACGACTCGTGCGACATCCATATTTACTTAGGCGTTAAGCTAGACCTATCAATCATAAGATCAAGATCAAAACTTAGTTCGAACGACCCACGACTCGCGGACATCACCCTGCCCAAAATTGATCTCGAAATATTGATCATTAAAATGATCAATTAGGAAACTAAGAACTAATAGATTTCACATAGTCACCCTACGACTCATGGACAACAACTAGCTTCCTCTATTAAACTTAAATCCTATTGATGGAATGCTAGGAGTTTAATTCAAAGTTTGCACCTTGAATTAAATACCTGATTTTTGAAATTAGCTTATTATTTTAAGGGAATTTTCAATTTAACCGGAGAGTTGTCTGGTTCGACCTCACCAGCATATATGTTATCCAATTTTAAATATCTTGAATTAATGCAAGTACAAATTAAATGCATTGACACAAGCACGTAGCAGATAACATGTCCTAACATGATACTAACATGTTATGATCATAGGTTCTACCTATCTTATGCTTGATATGTGGGAGCCACTCCACAATCACAAATTCTAACATACATGCCACATAAAACAGTTTAAATCACATAAGGGAATTGGAAATAAAACGATTCCCTATCTATTACAATAATAGAAATGCTCTCTAACACTCGATTCCCTATCTATAGCCTCCATTCTTGTTCCTCATGTGGATCCATCTTACTCCATGGGTGCATTGTCTCCAAAAAAAAAAAAAAAGACCTCACTACCTATCTCTACTCTCAAATTACAATAAAAGAAAAAGACATAAAGTAATAAGGCTTAATCTTCAGATCTGCCTTAGACAATTACATGGGGCATACCCCGGTCTCAAAACAGTAATATGGAAAGCCACATAATAAACACATAATAGTACGCACATAAGTAGGCCACCGACCCCAATTGAAAAAACGCAACTATGAGGCTCCAACCCCAATTTAAACCATTCATGTGCATAAAATAAAACCATTCATAAGACTAAACCCATGATCACCTAAAACGCATAAAAAAGCAAGAATTTAAATTTAACCAATAAATTAAAATTCTCGTTTTAAGCCCTAATGACTTAAAACATGATTTAGATGTTATTCTTGTTCATAAGCCTTTTCTATAAAATCCAAAATAATAAACCAATAAAATTTCAATTAATTTCTGAAAATTAATAATTTTATTCCCTTTCAATATTTCAAAAATAAAGATAGTAATTTTTCCAAAAATTAAATCGTTTTAATTTCTCAAAATCCCAATTTAAATAATTATTTTAAAAAAAATTCTAATTTAATGAAACAGAATTTTAAAAATAAAATTAAAATTAAATCTGGATTTCAAGGACCGAAATACAAAAACTCGAAACACGAATCTGGAGTCCCATCCACACGAAGCATAGCGGTGCAGCAACGCGCGCCAGCAGTGCACACAGTTTGCGGCAGTTACCGCACGAGTGCACACAGCAGCCTCGGCGGACGGGGAGAGGGGGACGCGCAGACGCTCCGCGCGGTTGCAGGAGGAACTGGGCGGGCGCGTCTAGAACGGCTCCCGCGCGGTTATAGGAGGTGCTGGGCGGTGATGCGCGAGCCTAGGCTTACTACGTCTTAGCATGCCTAAGTTCGCATTTTCGTATCGCGTTTCGTTCTTTCGTATTACAGGTTTCTCCAAAACCCAATTCAATCCAAAGTTAAAACACGATTTAATAGTTTCAAATCAATATTTTTAGAAAACAGTTTTCAGAAACATTCAGGAAAAATACTAATACAATTTTCAAATTTTCTAAAAGAACTCATGAATTCTCAATCACATCTAAATCTAAGGATTTCTACCAAATTCGTAATAATTGAGACGAATCAGAAATAGGCTTTGCAAAGTGGCTCTGATACCACTTATTGGGAAAACGAAATAGAAACGCAGCGAAAATTTAAAATTTTTTCCCAAAAGATAGAATTAAATCTTGCAATTCCTATTCCCAAATTCGTAGAGATCAAGAAACTCACTTAGATAGTAGCTTTCTTGACACGTTCTAGCCGCCCAAGAACGCTCTTCACGCAGCTTGATCCCCAAAAGCTCCTTCGAATCTTTCAAGACTTCACGGTAGTAGTGCTCTAGAGAATAAGTCCACAAACCTCGACCACGATCCGAATAGGGAGGATGCTAGTTCTATATTCGGTGTTTAGGCTCTAGGATTTAGTGTATAATTTTGAAGAAGGAGAATTTGTACATTAACCCTCATGGGGTTCGAAACCTATGTATTAATAGGCAAGGGGTTTGAAATCCTTTGCTTGTTGGGCAAGGGTTTCCTAAACCCTTTGGTAAGGGATTTCTTGCTTGGAGAGAAAGACTTTTACTTGAACCAAAAGTCTCTTTTTGACCAACTTGTCAAGCAAGAATAATGTCTAACTCTCTCAGATATTTTATTTTACTTTATTTATTAAATAATAAATAACTTGAAGACTAATAATTAATTAATTCTCAATTAATTATTTATTAGACTTTATTTCTCCAAATTAGAACTTTAATACTAATTCATAATTAAATTAAGGTCCATTAAATAATTAATCAATATTAATTTTTAAACATACACTATCATGTGACACGTGTTACTTGGGACACGTGTGATCCCCACCAACCTCCTATTAGTTCGATCAACTCGTTTAATCGATTCAAGCCTCAACTCACATGACCGGGTTGTTATGTGTGACCCTCTAGGCTCTTGATTCAATTAGCGGTGACTCTATTTAATTAAGTTCCAATTAATTAATTAGTCCATAGATCATACGACCATAGTCTAGCAATAGGTGTATGACCCCTAGCTGAATAAGAATGTCTCAATTCGAAAGAACCTTTAAGTCACTGACATATGTGAGATACAATCCTCCTACATTCCATCTCTCAATCAAGATCTAGGGCAAGGGAATAACTAGAACCCTAATAATCTTGATCTTAAAGTTAAGTGCATTTCATATTCATTTTATCTCAATTCAAGAAACTCATTTCTTGATATCTCGATCCACGGTCTTGGCCAAGGACTCCTAGATGGCATATGATTGACTTACACAATAAGAGATCAACTTGCCAATGCAAGTGTAGGTCCTTTATCGATTCTCATATACTTTCATGTGCCACTTGTGCAATCCCAGCATAAGCCTTGAATCAGTTGTCTAAGGTGACACCCTTTAAAGCTTATACCTAAGACTACAGAGTTAACTCACAAAGCACCAATGGAACCTCAAGTCTAAGGATCACTTAATCACATCAATGACTCGTGAGATATTTCCTAATCTGGAAGTTTCTTTTTCCAGAAATAGAAACTTCATTTTCCATTTAGGAATCTTCTCACACGGGACACCTCAGTGTACTTACTTAGAATAAGTAAGCGCCTCCATGTATCACGCACGTATCAATAATACACTTGGCACCCCATGAAACAAGATGGTCCTTCTCAAGGGCATGATCACACGAGCAAGCCTCGAACGAGTCAAGTCGACACTCCCACTGTCTTTACGAATCATCGGCTTGGAGTGATTTTTAATCATGACTTATGTGAAATAGGGATCGTCTCATGAACCACTTCACCTAAATGGTTGAGTCGTATAAGTCATATTGATTAGGGGAGTTCTTTCACATGCGCAGTTAAAGTAAGCACACAATCAAAGAAGAGCATATAAAAAAGTGTTGCCAAAGTTCGTTTATTATTCAAAGATTATCTATGATTTACAAAAGGAAAGTACTAAAGCGGACTATTACATCGGCTTTCAGGGCACTATTCTTAACAGGATCAGTCTCTAGAAGACTGAGTGAGCAGGAGGTATACATATATATAGAAACATGCACATACAAGTTTTAAATCCCGAGCAAAGTTTTGGTGAAGTAGTTCCCATTAAGGCAAGAAATCAATTACTCTATGCTCGGATTTTACAACTATCAATGTTTCCATTAATTGTAATTTTAGGCTATCAGTAGCTCGGAGAGTGAGTCTGCAAAATCTCCAACCAAACTCCGACAGTGTACAATGATTAGGTTTCAGTTTTAAAGGCGATCATGCAATTATTAGGTTTCGATCATTGCAATACAATCAGTTCAGTAACAGTGCACAATCAATTTCATCCTTCTTCCTCCGAGTGATGGTCCGAGTAGCTAACCCTCGCTATCCAATCAATATGGTCAATGGGTGCATGAATCCCCAATGACCTAGATTCCATCCTCCACTAACCTCCTAGTGGATTCCGGGTTCATCTCAACAATGTGGGGAGTACAAGAGATCACCGTTGGCCCGATACCTCCCCGGATTGCTCAATACACTCAACCCTGGGCCCCAATCAATGTGCAAAATAATATCTCGCCAAAACAGAAAGGGTCAGTAAATAACAATAACAATAGGTTCAATTTAATAAACATTTACTCGATTCCAATCTTTAAAACAATATATAAATATAAGTATGGTTTTTAGGCCAAAACTCATTCAGGCAGGTTTTAGGGTTTATGTATGTAACTAGAACGAAAACACCCTCACCTGACAAGTGACGGGACAAGACAAGTGCAAGATAGTGCCTATTCGATCGATGGTCTCCGCCCTGGAGAAGAACTGGACAAGAAAGGAAATAATGTGTACTCGTGAGAGGAACCTCAATAATGATACCAAGTAGGACGCACGACAATGTTCATGAAATGGTGTATCAAGTCCTACAATAATCCAATCATGCAATAAACTAAAGGAGATCACGAATTCATGCCATTTAATCATACGAATTCATTTCATGTAAGGCACAGAGTTAACAATCAAGTTTAAGTAATTAAAGACCATAAAGTGTCAATTAATCACATAATTATCAATAAACCAAGTATACAATTCTTTTAAGTCACATATGGGAGACAAAGAAGTGAAAGGAATGTAAGAAGAGGGATTTGGGCAAGTCTTGGTAAAAGTTGACAGTTTTCGAAAATACGCAAGCTATAGGAAAACGGAAATATCTTGAGTTCTAAAATTTGGAATTGGGTTTTGTTTGTTGGGTATGAAACTAGACAAATAGACCTTTCCGATGATATATGGCTCGTATTCTGGTTCAAAACAGAATGAAAATGGCTTAAATCCGAAGTTGGGTTAATGCAGATTCGTAACAGTTTGGTAGCACCAAATTGAAATGGCCATAACTCACAAACGAAAATAGATATTGGCAAGCCGTAAAATGGAGAATGCTCTACAATCTGGAAAGTTTTAGAGCAATTGGAGCAGGGGAGGTCATCCTGGCCGGGATTAAAAACAGTCCCGGCCAGGATCCTAGTGCAGGGGGTCCTCGGTGACATGCATCCCGGCCAAGATTGAATTTGCACTAAAATGGATCCCGCGGGATCCTACAATAGTCAGCCGTGGGAAAACAGGGGATGACGAAAATTGGCTCCCAAGCCACTCTTACACCTAACCAAGGCAACAAAACACTCCAAAAGCAATCACATAACATGTATATAACTTAATTATATCATTTAGACAACAAAAGAGCAAAGAATACATACATTAATTCATCAAAATTACTCATGAAACCCTTAAATGTACAAGTGATCAACCATGCTCCAAATTTCATGAAATCAAATTATTTATGCATGAAACTAACTCAAGATCAACACATATGCTTTATAATATGTCATGGAATTCACTTAGATCATAAACCCTAACAATTACTCAAATTCCAACAATTATAAAAACATATATCTTACCTTGAAAGTGGAATAAATGAAGGAAAAAGAAGGGATGAAGATATGGAGCTTGATTCCTTGAAGAAATTGGATGAAAAACTTGGCTCCTAGCTTCCTTGATCACCCGAGATTGAGAGGGAGAGAAAAAGGGATGTCATGTGCTTGTCTCTTGGATGAAGAATGAAGAAGAAAAAGGTATGTATGTGTGTATATATTTTATGTCATGGAAGAGGAAGTGAGAAATAAGGGAATTTGCGCTCAAGTCCTCATGAAATTTAAAGTATTGCACTTAGGCCCCAAGTTTTAAGGATCTTGCAAATAATTCTTCAAGGCACATCAATTAAGTCCATAAGTTTAACAAAATTTCAATTAAGTACAATTAGACACATAATCATGCTCAAGAAAATCAAATACACAATTCATGTAATCAATTCACGAAGATTAGAAATTTAAATCATATAATTCACGAGAGGTTACAAGTAAATAAATTAAATTGCGCAAATAAAATAACGCAAAGGAATTAAATAACCCTAAATCTCAAAACTCGCCCGCGTGGCCTGAACGGCTGGAAAACTGGGGTGTTACAACCATTCTGTCCAATTCTTAATTCTCATTAAAGTACTTTGTCGTCTGTTTTTTTTTTTTTTTTTTCTTTTTTCTTTTCTTTTTACCTTAAAAATTTGTTAATTTAGTTGAAAATTTATATAATATATGTATACAATTATACTAAAGAAAGATCCAACTAATAAGCGTTTTGATCTTTTAGTATTCTTTTTTATTTATTTTATCATTTCCATAATTTTTTTTAATTTGTTTTTTCTCTTTATCTCATTTTAATTCTTTTATTTTTTATATAATTATTTTTTGTAAAGATAGTGTTGTTTGGTGTATTATTCTTTTATCCTATTTATTTATTTATTATAATTTAATAATTATATTAAAAATAATTTATAAAATATATATTAATAAAAATTAATTTTAATATATTTAAATAATAGAAATTTTTTATTTGCACACTCCCAACCTACTTCCAACT
The DNA here is from genome assembly GCA_037501455.1 of Lantana camara. NCBI lineage: Eukaryota > Viridiplantae > Streptophyta > Magnoliopsida > Lamiales > Verbenaceae > Lantana > Lantana camara. The sequence goes on along the minus strand of CM074855.1, from coordinate 16,255,875 downwards.
ATTTATCAAGCCGAAAATAAATATATTTATTAGCAGCACAAAAAAAGCCCTTAACATGATGTCCTAAATGAAGGGTGTTTTGGTCATTACGTGCTTAAATGGCCTATCAGCTGCAAAAGTAAACGGTATTTTACAATTAATCACAATAAGACACGCATGAAAATACAAAAACAAAACGCATGTATGTCTCTCATCACAGACATGGTTAATCATGACATTGGTTAACACATCATGATAAATAAACGCGGCCTAAAAAATTATAGTCTCCACTTTCATGCCATGAACCTGCTCCGTTCTTCTCTCTTTTCTTTGTTCTCTTTACGTTCTTTCTTCTTTTCTTTTGCCTGTGTCTCTGGTGGTCGTTTCGGCAGCGCCTTTGCCTTTTGAGGATCGTGGCCTTTAAAGTCATGGTCTTCGCGTGGAAATTTGCAAAAAGTGAAACAACAAAATCTCATATTCAACATATCTTATAATGTCTAGGCCCTACATTGACCTTAATTTAAATAGAATATGAAGATGGTGGCAACTCCCCATTTAGAAGCACCATCAAAGGTCTAGAAAAAAACGAACATAATATTACATTCGATTCTTTTGTGTTTGTTGCACTACAATTTTCCAAAGTAACTTGTCCGTCGGGTTGGGTTTTCTCGCTCGTAGATCACTTTATTATATTTTTTTTTTTGGCCCCTAAGAGACAGCTGCTGCAACAGGCAGCAGACCAAAACAGCAAAGAACTACATCACAATACCCGCAGGGGGGGCATCCCAAACCGTATACCCATTATCCACCGAGTGACCACTCATTACTTTCCCGCGGCACATGTCGAAGGATGGAGTTCCAAGGCTTACGCAGCAATCTCCGGCAATCCTCGATGACCAGTACTTTATGGAAAGTGGCTTTCTGTTTCTTCCAGCTGGATACTTCCTTTTCAGGTTTATAAATGTACAACTACAAGTATGTACAGACATAAGTTCCATTGTTATCATGCATTTCATGGGGAATCCTTGTTTTCCCTTTGCTCTTGTTCTGTTGTTACTAAATAGCATTTCACTCTGCTCTGGCAGAACATTTTTCAATTTAACCACGGATCATGATGCATTGGTTGCCTTTAGAAATTCCATCACTTCAGACCCTAATGCTATTTTGGCCAAGAATTGGTCCACTAACACATCATTCTGTAATTGGATTGGCGTCTCCTGTGGTGCCAAACATCTAAGGGTTACATCCTTGAGTCTTTCTAATTTCCACATCGGAGGAACTATTGCTCCTCATCTTGGAAACTTAACATTTCTTCGATCTTTGGACATTAGTTCCAACTTTTTCACAGGTTTCATACCTAACGAGTTGTCTAATTTGCGGCGTTTGAAGGAGATCAATTTGCAGTACAACAACTTGACAGGTTCCATACCGTATGACATCTTCAACATGTCTTCTATGAGGAGGATTAATCTCAGATATAATGATCTATCTGGTAATCTCCCAAGTGATTTATGCAACTATATTCCAAAACTAGAATTGTTGTATCTCTCAGTGAATCAACTCTCGGGACAAATTCCCAAAAATATATACAAGTGCACAGAACTTAAAGAGATACGTTTATCCTACAATAATTTCACAGGTACGATTGCACCGACCATGTATTGTTAATTCAAAATAATACTAAAACTAAAATTGATGCATAAAATCCAAATGTTTGTTTAATACTATCAGTTTTCATATACTATTGCAGGTGAATTGCCCCAAGAGCTTGGGGATATTTCTTACCTCGAGATTCTATATCTCGGCCACAATGCATTGTATGGTATACCATCCTCCCTATTCAATATATCAACCTCGAAGGAAATAGAATTTGGAACAAATGAATTTTTTTGGTACTCTCCCTTTAACCATTGGACTCGTCACTTTTCAATTGATTCCGAAATTATACAATGACCAAATAAATATTAATCAAATAATCCCAAAATCATACAAAAATATATATTTAATTTCACTTCTTATAAATGGATTCTTTGCTTTTTCCCCCTCTTAAAGTAACAAAGTTTAATTTAGGTTTGTATTCATTTTTTTAGGCCCGACTCACTTTTAATACTTTAATACTTTAGGCTTGTATTCATTTATTCTTTTCAATCATATTTTCCCACTCCTTTTGTATACCTTTGCAATCTTATGCTCCGATGTTCTAATACATTGGTTTTCATTCATTGATTAAGAGGCAATCAAAAGGAATGTCATGCACAAAATCCACATATTTTATTTAATATTATTAATCTTCGTCCACTATTGCAGGTGAATTGCCTCAAGAGCTTGCGAATATGTCTTATCTAGAGACACTACTTCTCGACAACAATGAATTATATGGCCCCATACCATCCTCCCTATTCAATATATCAACCTTGAAGAGAATACAACTAACAGGAAATAAATTTTCTGGTACTCTCCCTTCAACGTACGTAACTATTGGACTTGCACCAATTCGTTTCTGAATGAATGAATGATTAAGAAATTAAACGGAAAACGAAAAATACAACTAATGTTGCTAAACAACGCACTTTAATCACAAATGCTTTAAATATTTAATTTAATTTTTTTGTGGAATTTAAATATTTAATTGTTAGCATTAAAAGTTAATTGTTTCTGCACGTGATTCTTGCTTTCAATAATTATAACTCTATTTTATTCGATATGAGCTTTTAAATTTTTTTAAAAAAATTATAAAAAAACTAATAAAAATATAAATTTTATGGTATAAAATTTATAATGTTATGTATTCTAAATAAAAATAGTGAGCGGAAAATGTGATTTTGTTGTTATTCTTTCCAATCGCAAGCATTGATTTTCTTTCATTGATTAAGAGGCAATATGTTTGGTTTAATAATGTATCAATCTTCGTATACTATTACAGTTAATTGCCACAAAAGTTTGCGAATATAGGGATACTAAATCTCGACGTCAATTCTTTATATGGCTCCATATCATCCTCCTTATTCATTATACCAACCTTGAAGAAAATAAATCTTCGACAAAATGAATTTTTTGGTACTCTCCCTTCAACCTTGAATGACTTTGTATTCATTAATATGCATCCATTTCGTTCAGAATGAATGAGTGATTAAAAAAAGGGAAAAGGAAAAATGCAACTAATGTTGCTAAATAACACATGCACTTTAATAACAAATGCTTTAATTGTTAGCATTAAAAGACTTGTCACAGCACGTGATTCCTGCTTTCAATAATTGTAACTCTATTTTATTCTATATTAGCTTTTAAAATTTTAAAAATTATAGGGAACTGATCAAAATATAAATTATATATATAAATTTAATTTTATTTACTCGAAATAAAAATATTTGGAGAGGGAAATGTGATTATGTTGTTAAATTAAACACTTGGAAGAAGTAAAACTCTTTAGCCCATGCATTCCACAGGCCGGTTTTATGTCCTTATATTAACTTATTATTAGGGGTGTAAACGGATAATAAACGGATCGGATGTATGATTACCATATCCTTATCCGATTATGATTCGAACGGATACGGATAATATCCTTTTAAATCGAATTCGGATAATATCCTTTTTATACGGATACAAGGCGGATTCGGACGGATTCGGATTTTAATCGGATTTTCAACTATTCAAAATTTGACATAAATTATTTATTTATATAATTTCGAACTTTTAATCAGATTATCAACTATTCATTTATAGATAAATTATTTAATAATTATATAACTTTGAATATATATATTTTAGACGAATAGAGAAATAATAAGTGTATCTATATAGATCATTTTTATGTTTTAGCGAATGTATAAATGTGGTGAAATTATAAATTTTATCATATAATTAATTTGAAATATAATGCTTTTATTAATAACATAATATATGTTAATTATATTATCTCTATATGAATATTGACGTGTACATATAGTTACTAATAAAACCTAAGGTTTTTATTTAATAAATGCGCTAAAAAATTTACTTAATACTAATAATCTATCATACATACACAGTTTTGTGTATATATTTTAATATAATACATTATTTATCGGATACGGATTACGGATAAATCGGATAACGGATATATTTAACGGATAATGAAACGGATCGGATGTTAAACGGATCGGATGCCTTATTACCATATCCTTATCCGTTTATAATTCGGATGTTTATAATCGAATACGGATAATATCCTCTTGAGACGGATTCGGATAATATCCTCTGTAAACGAATTCGAATACGGACGGATATCGGATTTTCGAATATCCATTTACAGCCCTACTTATTATTATGTTTCTCTAACGATGGACCGAATTGTTTGGGCCTAATTGGTCTAAACATTGGCTTTTAAGGCCTAACCCAGATTAGAGTATCTTGCGGGTGATTTAAATTTATTGGCGAAATTCAAAATTGATAGTATCTAGCGCCGGATCGTTAGTGGATCTTCTAAAATATATATTGGTACAAATAGGGATATATATTGATAATATCAAGCATCATGACACTATTATTGGTGAATATTAATAATATTATATATAATAAATATTTTTTTTAATTAATATGTAAGTGTTCGCGTGTCGAAATTTAAAAAAGTATGGGTTTGAGTTCAGTTTGTTGAAATTACAACCGAACCAATGTTCGGTCTGAGTTCAACTATCCCAAATTTGAGCCTGAGCTTTTATTGGGTTGACTCGTTAGGCTCGCGTACAATTTCGTCTAATTTGCATACCTAGAGACAAAGTTAATTTTCAAATCTCCTTATTGAATTGTTAACACAACAAACAAGTTTTGTGATCAGCACAAGAGAAGACCATGAAAGTCATATAACTTTTATCCATAATTATAAAAAATTTATTAAATATAACAAGTTAAAAGTTAACAATTAATAAAGAACGTAGATGCCTCAAATATTGGGTTTTCATTTTATAGTAAATCATTTTTCAGATTGGACTATGAATTCCTATCATTGTCATACCCATCTCAATGAAAATATACTTAATTAGGAGAATGTATCACAGTTAGTTAATTTAATATTAACATATAATTGCCCATCTTTCTTTCAGGTAAGCTACCTGATGACCTGTGCAACAAAATGCCAAAATTGAAAACACTGTACCTTGACACAAATCATCTAAGCGGGCAAATTCCACCAAATATATACAAGTGCAGTGATCTTGAAAACCTCGATCTCTCCTCCAATTATTTCAACTGCCACATCCCAAGTGAAATTGGAAATTTGAGCATGCTTAAGGGGTTGTATCTTGGGAGTAACTACTTCACCGGTATGATATCTTCCCATTTGAAAATTCAACATAATTTTTGCTTATCGTAAAACAACTTATTGGGGATTAATTACAAATTAACATTAAAGGAAGTTAATGGAAAATGAACATCACCCTAACTTCTTGTATCACAGTATTAGGTTTGTTTTCCTTCTTTGTCTCGTTCGAACTTTTTTCTTTTTTTCAGTTCAACATAAAATTGTAAGAATACTCAAATTCGTTATATGCTGGAAATAAAGATGGAAAGAAAAATCTGAAGACGAAATATTTATGAAAAAGAGATATTGCATTTACAAACTAATTTAACATAAATGTTCCCTTAAATTTCTTACAACATTTACAGGAAAAGTTCCTAAGGAATTCGGAAAACTTTCAAAGTTAGGGGTATTAGACATTGAAAGTAACTCTGTGATTGGGAATATTCCATCCTCTATCTTCAACCTTTCTTCTGTGTGGTCGATGATCCTCACCGGCAATAGATTGACAGGTGCGTTTAAAATTTTTTACATAGTTTTAACATTTCTTTAATTTTATATTGTTAAATAATTATTTTCTTCTATATTATATAAAATATATCAGTGAGCTTTCATGCTCTCTTTTTTTTTTTTTACCTCATAAACTTTCGAGGGGAATTTCAATTAGACAAAGTGAATTTTCATGAACCATGCAATTATAGAGGAGGTGGTGCACAATGACGGTGTGAGGGTTGTTTTCTGGCTATGGGTGGTCGTGAGGGATGTTGGGGAGTGGGAAAGAGAGAGAAAACCAAAATTGTAGAAAGAGAAATTGTAAAAAGAAAAAGAGAAATACAAGTATCAGTGTATAATTTTATTTTTTAAGGAATTAAAGAATATCACTCGTTAATTTTATTATTTAAAAAAAAAAAAATCTAATGATCCAGAGTCAAACAATGTAGTGTTAAATTTTTTCCTTAGTCTTTCTTCAACTATTTAATGGATGTTTTAGAAATTTTGTAAATATTATTAAATCTTTCTTCAACCATTATAGGTGGCATACCAGAGCATGTTGGAAATGTCACTGCCTTGGAATTTTTAGACCTTGGCATTAACAATTTAACAGGTATATTTAACTTGTATACCATTCTGAAATTAAAAATGTTCTTCTCGGATGTTCATGTTTCCCCATAATTATCAATAAAGGTTGGTTTAAGTAATTTTTTTTAGACAATAACTCAAGTTTGAATCCCACTTAGAAGAGTGTGTTAAAAAAAAATGTTTCCCCATAATTGTTATATGATATTAAATCTGTATTTACAACAAGATCACAGTTGGAAGGAAGTTTTATTATAGTTTTCTTTTCTTTTTCTTTTTAATTTCTTATTTATTCTCTATTATTTTTTTCTACCATCTCCAATTTATATCTTTTTTTGAGTGACTTGTCTAACCTATAGAAATCGACTCCTGACCGATTTGTTCGACCGATTTGTTCATTAATGTAATTGCTTATTACTAAATAATTTGCTTATCCCCTTTGATTTATATTTTATTTTATCCATTTGCTTATCCCCCTTTGATTTATATTTTATTTTATCCGTATATTCATTTTGTTTCGTTTTACTTATGTTATCTTGTTTACTTAAAATACCAAAACACTTATTTCGGATTTGTCCCTCAGATGATCAAAAAAAAAAAAAAAAAAAAAAAAAAAAAAAAATAATAATAATAATAATAATAATAATAATAATAGTTATTAGTAGTAGTAGTGATTACACAATTTTCCAAGATCCTTTAAATATATTACTTCCATGGACGGAGAGGGGGCTGAGTTGGCTCCTGGCCCCTTAAGTTTTGAAACCCCACCCCCAAAGTATTGAAATTTTTTTATTTTTATATATATAATTTGGAAATATATATGTATAAGTTCACCGTCTTAAATTAAAATTTTCGCTCTTTTTAGATTTGACATTTTAATTTCCATTCTTTTTATGTTAAATTTTGATTCCATCTCTCATTATTTTTATTTTCACCGAAATGTGCCAATACATAAATTCTGAATCATTTACACACGCATATAAAATCAAGATTTTATATTTGAAGGAGTTATTGTTTCAGCCTATACTATTCATCATAATTTGTTTCTGAACAAACAAGTTTCCGAACCTAATTATTATTGTCATTTACAAATTATATTACTTTGCATTTTCATGAACAAATTTCCAACTTTTCTCTTTTACTTTTCAATCTAAAAGTAATCATTATTTATTTATTTATTTGGTTGAAGACTTTGTATTCATTTTATATGCATCTCACCTAAATGGATGAATTAAGACAAATGCCAAAACTCAAAGTCAATTAGTGACTGATCATGTCATAGATGGGATGGGAGTAATGTAAAATATGAAGCGGTGCTTGCGCCCATCGCAAGCTTTGGAGTAAACCTCTGATCTACCAAAACCTGTCAAAGGCGTTTTAATTGGTTCATACTGAAGAGAGTTATGGATGTTCATCTTTGCAAGGTGGAGTAAAAGATAATGTTGGCAGAGCTTCCATTATCAATCAGGGTTTTGTGTACAGCACAGTTGGCTATGTCTAGGGTGACCACCATCAGACAACTCGGCATTCCGCCGTCCCGTGGTATCACTGGTACAAAATCCCTATCGCTAAAAGAGATTTCTCGCTCGCGCCACTCTTGGCCTGCCTCCACATACATGATCTCTCTGGGCCCGTAGAGCTCTCGACCCACCTGACGGCTTGACCGTTTCCATGCGGTCTTGGAGTCTCCCCCAGTCGGGCCACCAGCAATCATGAAGATCTCATTGGTGGGTAAGTTGTTGGGGTTTGCCTCCTCGGGCTTCTCCAACGGTGGCATGCGTCCTCTTCTGGGTGGAGGGGATTCTCTGGGGTCGAAAGCCTGGCGGGCCCGTTCGTCCAACCTCTTGACGAACTCCATCAGGTGCCCTCCTTGGATCAGCCTTTCCACCTCTTCCCTGAGGGTAATGCATTCAGAGGTCCAATGACCGGACTGCATGTGGTAAGCGCAACGTTTCCCCGACTCCTTGGCTTTTTTGGTCTCCTTTAGTTGCTTGGGCTTTTTGAGCAGCCCCCTATCCATGACCTCATAGACTTCTTCAATGGGGCAGACCAATGGGGTGTATGCCCTTTTGGCTCCGCTCGCGGAGGGCATCTCCCGCTTGAGCCTCTGCTCCATCCTATTGGAGAGCGTGGAAAGTTCCGACCGGGGTGGGTCGGACCTGGGGAATCGGTCAGGAGCTGGGTCGTTCGTTCGCCGGTCGCCCCTTCGTCCCAATGCGCGAGTGGTGGACTTGACTTCTTCTAGGCACATAAAGCGGCGAGCGATGGCCATTATCCCCTCCATATTTTGGGGAGACTGGAGGATGATCTCGTCGGCACACTCCGTATGACGGATGGCCTTGTGGAGGGTCTGAGTCAAGATATCAATGTCCAAGTGCTCCACTTTAATGAACGCCTCGTTGAAACGGGAGAAGAAACTCCTCAAGGTTTCACCTTCCTCCTTCACGATGCTATACAGATAGGTAGACGGGAGCTTGACTCCCGTCATGGAGGAGAAGTGGGCCTTGAATTTTCCGGCGAAATGGGTATAGTCGCGGATGCTATGAGGAGCCAACCGCTCAAACCAGTCTTGGGCTGGACCCTCGAGCGTGGTTTCAAAAATCTTGGCCCATATGAGTTTGGAATGGCCGTGGAGGCTGACTTGCGCCTCAAACTTAGAGCAATGCTCACGGGGTCAGTGTTCCCGTGATATATTGGCAAGTTGGTGGGGACCCTGTCCACTACCTTTGCGTCTATGATTTAGTCGCAAAAGGGGGACCTCGCCTCCCTTTCGTTGCGGTACATCCTCCCTTGGCGCTGAGGGGGGTGACCGCGGTGAGCTTCGTGGACTGGCTCGTGAGGGAAGTGTGATGACACTTCCTCCTGGGGATCTAAATATTCCGACCCTTGTGCTGGGTCGGGAAGATAACACTGCTGTTGTTGTTGCTGTTGTTGTCTCCGGGGGAGCTGATTCCGGTGGTCGCCTTGGCCAACCCAATGACCCCGGTTGGCTCGGTAGTAGGCGTCGGGATGGATCCTAGCCCCTAGGCGATCAAAAACAGGGACGTTTCTAGGAACGGGAGCGTCCCTGTTCATCTAGCTCGCCGTCCCCGCGATGTGGCGTGTGCCCCTATCATTCTTCCCTACATTTCGCAGGATTTGCGAGGGACGCTCATCTTCTGCTCCCCGGCGGCAAGGGGGGTTCTCGTTGTCGTCAAAGCCCTCCTCTAAGGGCGCACCCAGATGGACTGGGTGCTGAACTCCGGGTGCAGGAGCGATGTAGATAGTCTGAGGTTGCCCATAAGGGTTCTGGGCATAAGGGAGCTGAAATATCCCCAGAAACTGGGTTGGTGGGTAAGCTGTTGGACAGCGTATGCCAGTGGTGCAGATGGTCCTTGCACTGTGGGGTATGCGACATTTTGGGGAGTCAATGCCAAGGGGCTTCCTCGTGGGGGAGTCGGCGTGACCGGCTTTCGGTTTTCCCTCACAGCTGCCAACACCTCCGCCCGGCACTGCTCTACATAGGCAGCTTAGTCTGCCTCAGACAACACAAAAATATATACAATTTTTCAAGTGACAAAAAAGGAAATACAATCAATCAAATAAGTACAAAATACAATTTGTCTAAAATCTTCTATAAAGTTGGAGTTAATCTTTCCATAACTCCCGATATCCTCCAATACTCTTGTAGCACCCGGAACGCCGAGATGCCACACCCCCGCTCTATAGCTCAGTCCACATACGAAATGGATGATCCGTACATGAAACAAGACTATAGCGAACGGGTGACAATGCAAGAAACAATCTAGCTAGGCGGGACTAGACCCCAATTCAATTAAATCCAATACATGAAAATTCGAAAGCGGAAGTATAAACACTAATATTTCAATATCATATACCAAATATCCAAAAGCTCATCCTATTCTAACTCATATATCAATACATTATCATCTCCAACATATTATACATGCATAAGTCTCCAAAACTAACAGGAACCCTAACATGATAAAGGTGGAAATACCAAGAACATGAAAATGCAATGCTAGACTCAGCTGAACAAAAGACACAACTTGGACTCCCGCCTAGCACACGACCATGAGTACCTTAAAAGTGAGGGTGTCAGTCTACCGAAGACTGAATGAGGGTTTAAATAAATATAAGCGCGATTACCATGCAAGCTATAATCTCGGGTAAGTTTTCATAAAAGAAACAATATAAGTTCAAATATTAAAGTAATTCCCGCCCGAGATTACAACTAATCAATTTAATAATTCAATCATGATCAATTCAATACGTGGCCCGGCGAGTAAGGGCAATTCTCCAACCTTTCACCAAAAGTGTACAATCATTCAGTTATTAAGTGATTAGGTGATCAAGCAATCAATTTACAGTGCACAATTAGCAGTTTCAATAACTCCTTCTTCCTCCGGGTGATGGTGGGATTGCAAGGCCCCACCATCCAATCATGGTGTACGTCGGGAACATGACTCCCACGCACAGGATTTCTTCCTCCACCAAACCTCCTGGTGAATTCAGAGGTGATCCCACAATGGTGAGGATAGTGCAAGAGTTACCCGTCAGCCCTTGCTTTCCCGGTTGGCTCAATACACTACCCTCGGGGCCCAACGTGAACAATAGTTACTCGCCAAAACAATCAATCAATCAATCAATCCGTTCATTTCATGAAACCCGTTGTAAATCAATAAGATTTGAAAACTATAATTATATATATACGTTTGGCCGAAAACAACACATAGGGTTGTAAGGGTTCTAAGTATCTAGAATTAAACCTTACCTGACGAGCGACGGGACAAGACAAGGGTACAAGAAGGTGCCCAAACGATCCATGATCTCCGCCCTGGAGAAAAACTGGTCAAGAAAGGGAATAGTGGAAACCCGTGAGACGAGACTCAATATGAGACCAAGTATGACGCACGGCCATGCTCATGTAAATAAATAAAACAAGTAATCAAGTGACACTTAGCATGTATGAAAACCAATTAACACCTAAGAGGTGAAATTTGTTACACCCCCGGAGCGAAGGGTGCCACATCCCCCGCACTAAGGTCCAACATGAGTAACGAAATAGGGAGTTCGCACCCGTATCAAACCATAGCGAACGGGAGACACACAAAACTCACACCCTCGCTAGGCGGCCTAGACCCTCAAAAACTGTGCAAATTAAAATCAGAGTAGCGGAAGCAATTCAAGTAATAATCATAACTCCCAAGATCATTCATATACATATCCAAAATGGGGGAGGGTCAAGTATTCAAACTATCAAGCTAGATCATATACAAATGTACAATGCCATCACAGCCAAAATAACATAAGTGCAAGTATAATACATAATCCAAAATACATAAGAAGCAGAAAGGTAAACCACTACGATGCATGAGACCCAAGCTAAACCACAAGTAAACCCAAAAGAAACTTGCCGCCTAGCTTGACTCGGAAGAACCTGTAAACTCAAAAGAAAGGAAAAAGGGAAAAACAACAACGAGGGTTAGTCCTAGCGACTAGTGAGGGGGCTAACTCACGCACCCGATATATATATAGAGCAAAGCAACCGATCAAAACAAAAGGATCCTTGAACCAAGAGTGGGTTTTGCAAGACAAAATAATTCCCGTGATATAGATATACATAGGCTAAATAAAGAGGTAAATAATAAAGCCAAAGCCAAAATTTAGGTATTTGAAATCCACTCTCGTTTCATAGATCATACAAAGCTAAACCAACTCGGCGAGTACGAGTCACACATCCCAACTTCCACATACGAAGAACAAAGCAAAGCAAAACAAAACATAATCCATCCCCAACACCGGTTGATAGAAGGGTTGATCGACCCTAACTATCCACATACACAGACGAGACAAGGCTTAATCACGACCTTGAAACCTTCGACAGTTGCCTCCGCCGGCTCAAGAGAAACACCCTTCCTCGATCCTCCCAAGGTTGGGTGAGACTCTCAAATGGAGGTGTTGATGGAAGAGCTCGGTGACCCCTCGGCCGTCCCGAGATTACCATACCACACTCCGGGGCCCAAACAGATCACGGAAATCACACTTACCCATCACAAAGCTTATCTTTCAAAGCCACATCTCGCTTACACACACACACTTGCACAAAGCTAAACTTTTCAAACGAAGGAAAAATAGCTTATATATTTATACAAAGCGTTTTCCAACTCTTATAACAAATGGGACAATCCCGCAACATATGTGTCATACACATATTTACCATATATTATACGTATTCGTATGCGAGGCTTCAAACCAAATAGGGTCATAGGTCGAATAACTAAAAGAATAAAAACCTCACCTTGTCAACGCGCGTAGTGATGATAAAAGTGTGACAACCGGACACCTACGGAGCAAGCTCGTCCTTAACAGGGGGATCCTCTGAACAAGACAAACAACAAGGAACACTCTTAGACTCAATATGAACCACATTGACGCTCGGTACATGCATATGTATGCTTATGATGCCAATGATATGAAATGAATCCACATTTAGGTCATTTACGAGCATTCAATGCGTATAAGGACATATATCATACATGAGGATGTAAATCAAGTCACAAATTCAAAACATAATACTTAACACGTAATATAACAAATTAATCATGCATACACATCATAAACGAGGCAAGAGAAGCCAACGAAAAGCAACGAAATGGCAAAAAAAACTCCTCCCGACCGTCACCTACTAAGTGGACACGGCCTCGTCCAGATTACACAGGAATTGGACACGGCCGTGTCCGATTTAATTTAAATCAGGACCCAAAGTCGAGAGCTTGACACGGCCGTGTCCATTTCCAGTTATAACCTGACACGACCGTGTCATACGTTCGGCCTGGAAAAAAAATAACGCAACAACTTCGGTTTTTCAAGCACAAAATAGGGGATTTCGGTTCTTGGCTTCAAGGAGTCTCTTATGCCATTCAAAATACAAAATCAAGCATGGAAATAACATCAATCCATCATATATTCATGCCATAAAAGAAGAAACAAGTTCAGCCACCAAATTAGCAAGAATCAAAGCAAGAAAAGGGGAGGAATGCATCAAGCAATATCACCAAAATCTCAAGCATTCATTAATGGCCAATTAATCCTATCTCAACTACCATGAAAGGAGAAGCAATAAATGCCAAGAATCAAGTCATAGAAGCAACATATCATCACCCAATCTCAATGGAACAAGAAAGGAGCAAGAATCAACAAATTCTCCCTATTCACATGCTTGCTATATCTCATCGATCCACCAATGAAATCAGCTCAACATCACATAAAAGAGAGAAGAGAGAGTGTAGATTACAATCATGAACTTACCTTTCAAATATGAGAAGCTTTGGTTGAGATTTGAGCTCAAAATCATCCAAATGGCCAAAGGGGGTTTTTCTTCTCTTCCTTCTCTTCTTGGAGCTGATCGTTTCTTGTGGGAGAGAGACAATGGATCGGTTTTGGGGGGTTAAGGGGCTAAGGGAGTGTTAACTAGGGGTGTAAACGAGCCGAGCCGAGCCGAGCCGAGCCTTGGCATTTTTAGCTGGTTCGGGCTCGGGCTCGCACCTAAAAGAGTCGGCTCGGGCTTGGCTCACGAGCCAACAAACCCTTATGGAGGTGGCTCGGGCTTGGCTCGCAGTGAGGTTCGGACGAGCCGAGCCGAGCCGAGCCGAGCCCACGAGCCAAAAAGAAAACCCTCAAAATACATATTTTCACCATAGATCTGAATCTTTTAGCCCCAAATGTGTTCTTTTCCTTGATATATATATCCAAAACAGAAACTAAGAATCTGATTTGTTTTCTTGTGTATAGAAAAAGCACAAAAAAAAAAGAAAAAAAAGACGATAATCGAACCAAAAATTTGGGGGAAAAACAGAAACTAAAAATTTCGATTCATCTTCTCATGTATAGAAAAAACACAAAAAAACGAGGTAAGTGAACCAAAGATTTGGGGAGAAAAAACCAAAAGTTTGATGAAATTCTTCAAGCAGCAAGAAACGATGAGTGATGATTGGTGATGTAGGCGACGCCGTGGCTGCAGCGGCCTGGAATGTACTGGCAGAGAGAGTGGCGCTTAGAAGTCGCGGTGGTGGTGGTAGGCGGCCTAATATGGCGGCGCTTGGGTGGTGGGAGGCGGCGTGAGAGGGTGGTGGCTGGAGGCGGCGAGGTGTTGCTCCTGAATTTTGGCGTCAGGCGAGGTGTTTCTCCTGAATTCTGGCATCTGATTGGGGTTTTCACTTTGGGCGGCTGATTGTGGAAAAGGGGAATGGATAGTTAGGGTTTTCTGCTTTGCCATATTAATATATCTCATATTCTATATATATATATATATAAATAAATGTATAGGACGTGTATATAATACTATATATATATATATATATATATATTTGGTACATAATACTTTATATATATTTGTTTTGAAAGTAGTATATTACTTATAACGTATTTGTATATATATATATATATATATATATATATTTTCTTTTTTTTTTAATATAGCTTAGCTCACGAGCCGGCTCGCGAGCTACGAGCCACAAATTACCTGGCTCGGACTTGGCTCGCAGGGATAGCTCGGCTCGGCTCGGAGACACCGAACCCAAGCACGATCTTTTACCGAGCTAGCTTGTCATGCTCGCAAGCCAGCTCGTCTCGTTTACATCCTTAGTTTTAACCAAGGGCTAGGAGTCAAGGTTAAGGCTTTGGTTAAGTTTAAATGGGGTCCACAAAGCTTAGTTAGGTCAAAAGGTAACTCTCAAGCATAAGGGGCTCGTTATGGTTGAAATTCGAGGGTCTTAATGAACTTAGAAAAATGTGAGGTTTGTCCCATTGAACCCGAATCATCGAAACGAGTTCAACGGAGGTGACGAAATTCGAATCCGAATTCCCGAGCTCAAGATACGCGTCCCGGAACCCAAGGTGCGCTAAATGCTCTTTAGCCTCCTTTAGGTCCCGTATCCAAAACGAACCCAAAAAGGCAATCAAAACAAATACCAAAACATATAACGAGCATATAATCGAGTCCATAAAGCATATAATTAACACATATCACGAATTCACAAAAATCAAAATTAAATGCGGATCCGAAACGAACAAAATACCAAGCAAAGAAAGTTAAACGTTCAAAGATAACCGACTTCATATTAAAGCAAATAAGTTCAAATAACTTCAATTAATCCACATTATCAAATAAATATCATGTAATCACATAAGATAATTAATTAAATAGCGCACATAATAGGTTACCTGAAAGTCTGATCAGTCGGGATGTTACAAAATTAATATCAAGAAATCATGTATTCATATTATTCAATGATTTCAAGTTCAATTCATGTAAGGCATAGAGTCACACAATCACATTTGAGCAATTAAGTACCAAGAAGTGTCAATTAGGAGCATACATATCAATTAATCAAGTATATGTATCATATAATTCACATATGGGAGCCAAGAGAGTGAAAGGAATGTAATAAGAAAGGTTTTGGTGAAGTTTGGCAAAAAGGACAATTTAGGAAACGCATATGCTGTAGGAAAACTGGAATATCTTGAGGTATAGAAGTTGGAATTGAGTTTTGTTTATTGGGAATGAAACTAGACAAGTAGACCTTTAAAATGATATATGGATCGTTTCTAGTTCAAAGCGAGGTGAAAATGGCGTAGATTTGAAGTTAGGTCAAAGCAGTATTTTGGCGAAGTGGCGACACAATTTTCAAACGATCATATCTCACAAATGATAAAAGATATTGAGGTAATTCCAATTGGAGAATGTTTTACACTTCAAGAGGTTTCCGTGGATTAAAAAATCAGGTCAATCCGAGTCCATTTGAATAGTGAACGGTTGTTTGAATTCCATGCACAAAACCAGGAACGACCGTTCGAAGGGCAGAACGATTCTTTTCAGTTGAACGGCCGTTCAAAGGAACCGAACGACCGTTCAAGGGAACCGAACGACTGTTCGGAGTGTTCTAGGTCGAAAAAAAGGGCATAAAAGCTGTATAACATGAAGGGGAAGGTCCCAAACACCTCCAACTCCGATTCCAAGCAAAATACACCATAAAAACACCTCAATACCCATATATATACACATATCATTCAACAATTCATGAATCACTCCATCAAATTCATAACCCACATTCATATACACACAAATATATACATACAACACATATATATATATATATATATATCTTGCTCCAAGAATTCATAAAACTCATGAATTAACATGTAGTCATGCATATTCACACAAGATTCCAAGTTATTAAGGAAGAATCACACAATCCTAGTTATCATCTAACAAAGCCATATATATAAACACATATACCTTGGAGGGAATGGAAGGAGAAGAAGAAGATGATGAGAGCTTGAGTTCTTGTCTAGAATGAAGAAGAATAGAGCTTGAATCCTTGGGCCAAAACTTGAAGAAATCCTCTTGTCTTCTTGTTTGTTGCTTGGCTCGATTTTGGGGGAGGAGAAAGGAAGGGTTTGGAGTTTGGTGTTGGGAGAAAATGGAGGAATAAGAATGGGGTGTGAGGGGGTCTGTGTATATCGCGTAATGCAAGTTTACATATTAAAGCGAGTTCAAATAACATATTCAATTAATTCATATTGGTCACGTAGTAGCAAATAGTCTATGACTTAATAAGTTAAACAGTTACCTAGCAATTTAAACATAATTAAAACCACATAACACTCGGTCTAATCCCACTCGTGACGTCATACCTGTACAGCCGAAAAGTCGGGGCGTTACAACCTCTCCCCCTTAAGAGGACCTGGTCCCCAGGTCCACTGCCTTTTATTCTGAACTCTGAGTAAACTTTCCCGTGTTCATCCCACGTAGTTTAGCAACTCCCCGTCAGGAATTAGTTCGGAAAAAGGTCTTCAAGCACAACGGCTCTTCGATTGTTGTTATGTCACGACCCTCAACTCACCGAAACCTAGGCACTCACAAGTCTAACAGGTAGCAGGCAATAAAAGAACCCCGTCTGTCGAGCAGAAAGGAGAGAACCCCGTCTCTCACAAACAGCAAAGAGAGAACCCCGTCTCTCAAACAACTAGTGAGAGCACCCCGTCTCTCAAACAGACAATGAGAGAACCCCGTCTCTCAAACACAAAGAAAGAGAAACTCTCAAGCTCTCAAAACAACAATTAAATAAATAATCACACAACAACCACACAAGAAACAAGTAAGAGATATCAAATACGTCAAGTTTCAATCATGCAAAAGCAGTTAATACAACAAGCAATCAAAGCACTTAGCGTCATAAAATTATTCAAACTAAAAGTCGCATGTATGCATATGCCATGGATGCTTGATGTACCGTTCACCGTTGTTCGGGAATCTTCCATTATAGTGATTCGATTCAAAGCGGGATTTTTGTTGGAGATTCCTTTTTATCCCCAGTGTCACGGCTTAAAAGGCACGATGTGTTCAAGGCTTCAATGATCACCTGGTTTTCGATCCACGGTCAATCCTCTAATATTGAGTGTGTGCTTGAACTCAACCTAATTAATTCATCATTCTCTACGAATTAAACTCAACCCTTATTAAATGCCCGAGCTAGGTTTTAGCAGCCCGAATTTCTATTTTCCATTCTAGTAGCATCCCCGACTCATCATGGAAAAATGACTAATGAGCCAGAATTCCCATGTTGTTTAAGTTGTGGTCTCTCCTAGATCTTCCACTTCCAACGCCCTACTGAATTGACTTTCACTTTGCCCATCACGAAATATGATGACCTGATCAGCTTTTTTTTTTCCTTTACCCAATACTTTCTTTGTGAATTCATGAAATTCCTTCACGACCCCATGTTCCTAAGCATGAAACACGTTATACCATACACGATCTTTTCCAACCTGGGGAGATTTAGCTTGTACTTCTCATGTTAAGAAACAACAAGGTTACTTCTTCAACCACAGTTACCATCAATCATTCCTTTGCCTTGTCTTATCACCTCAATTCCCATTATTTCTCGCATACCCATTTTCAACCCTTGAAACACTTACCCTTCTCGAAACTATTCTCGAAATTTCCTCATGGCGGTCTTAAAGTTTTCCATTTTGATCTTAAAATTCATCAATTGTCATAATCTTCTACTTCATCTCTTGTCATTCCTTATAGAATCTCGTTGCTTGGGATCTTAAATTACCATTGTCCCTATTAAAAGTAACTCATCCGAGCACAACAGTGAATTTAATTTATTTCCCAGTAGGCTCTCCCCCTTAAAAGTTTCTATCCCAAACTTTTGAACTTGTTCTATCACTTATGGAATATGAGACTCCCAACTTCTTCATCTTAGCTTCCTTGGTATCAAGGTCCTAGTTAAGCCACGTGTCCGAAGATATTGCTCACACTTACGTTGAAATGATTTGGTAGAGATAACCACCTCCTTCATCTATTCTAACCTCCAGTTCTACTTTCCGAGCCTTCACATTTCTTTCTTTCTTTTAATCCGCACTTTACCACCCAAAATTACTCCTTAGCTCGATTTGAATATGGCTTGATTGAAGTAGCATTTCATAAACGGAGAGGGACAAAATTCCCTATCAAACAAACACTAAACCATGCATGTTGGATTAAGATGCCAATGCACATAGCCAACAATTAGAGATGCAACACATTAGAGCAAGCATGTCAAGTAAAGATGCACGCACACATATATAAATATAGAAGATTAAATAATTTAATACAGTGTATGATGCACGTGCCATGAATGTATCGAACCTGTCACCGTGGTGGTAAGCTTTAGCCTAAAAATTTTGTTCTCCATTTCCTTAATTACGGCTTTGATTTGAGCTTGTTGATCATCTCTCGTTTTTCCCACGGTCTTCTAAATCCTTAAAATGTTCTTGTATCAAATTATGTGTTGCCATGGCCCGATATCACAATTCATGATTCTAAAGTCTTCTACGGCCACAGAATTGGGTATTTCGATCCTTTCCCGAAATTGAATTTCCAATTGTTATCTAGAATCTTCCACCTGGTTGTTACTCTGTTTGAAATTCCCTTGATTTATACTTTATGAGTTCAGATTGGTAGAATGAACTCATCCTCCCACTTGCTTAAACCTGATTTCACAATTTCCTCCAAAAGCTCTTTGCCTTTCTTTACCGTTTCCATTTGCTATTCCATATCTTCCAATTCAACCTCACAACACGACAATTCATCTTGGATCTAGAAGTTAAACTCCAATCCGGCCAAAGATAAAATCGTTGGCATTGTTACCTCCCATAGCTTTACATTCACCGTGTTGGATCGATTTTCTTTAACTCTTTTCAAATTCAGCTTCTTCCCAACTCGGCTTCTGAAACTTGATTTATTCGGAAGTTCTGCTTCGCCGATTTGCCTCGGTCGCCATTCACAAATCATATTCCGAACCTTCTACCCCGAACTTGAAACCAATTTAGCTTGATTCACTTGGAAACTCATCTTCGATGGCCTTTGTTGCTTATCTTTCGACATTCAATTTTACTTCGAGTCCTCTTAATTATCATCACCTTTTTATTGATCCGAACCCCAAACTAAAGCACCTTCAAGGTTTTCCTTTACTTCTTTCGTGAATTAGATGATCCCATTGAATCCGGTTATATAAGCTTCCTATAGTAGGTGGGCATGTGGATGCTATGAATTTGCAAACATCACATGCCCCTCCATCGTCTCATCAAGTATATGCCAACTACAATAAAATCCATAAATTGTTGCCACACACCGAGTCTTCTATTCTGGATCCTAACTTTCTTGCACGATTTAATTCCCATCTCGAGCTTGAACTCCCAACCTATCACCTTGTCATAAGGATCACCAATTACCCGAGTTCTTCTAAATCTCCGAAGTTTTCTTCAATCACCCACACTTGAAAGAAAGCCCATAGCAATTTGTTATGGCTGTGAGAATTTGGCCGTGGTTTGATATCCTCTTCATAACCTGAACTCACACCCATCTCAAAAATAAATGCGTGCGGTTAATACATGCTTATGCCACATAGTTGATGCCACAGTCATGGATTTGATGCAAAGTGCAACAAATAATTCACCAAATTTAAAATAAAACACATTGGTCATATAAAATTCAAGCAAGTTAAAACCAATTAATCAACAATTATGGGCAAGAATCAATACAATGCTCAAGTTATCAAGTAATTCAAAGGGTTCAAGTAGTCAGATAATTTCAAATAAATTGCAAGACTCTCAAGTTGATAGAAAATTTCCTATGCCGTACGACCTAGACTCACATGACACGACACTAGAACCTCGGTTTTGCAACCGGGCTCTGATACCACCTAAGATGTAGCACCCGGAACGCTGAGATGCCACACCCCCGCACTATAGCTCAGTCCACATACGAAATGGATGATCCGTACATGAACCATGACTAAAGCGAACGGGTGACAATGCAAGAAAAAATCTAGCTAGGCGGGACTAGACCCCAATTCAATTAAATCCAATACATGAAAATTCGAAAGGGGAAGTATAAACACTAACATTTCAATATCATATACTAAATATCCAAAAGCTCATCCTATTCTAACTCATATATCAATACATTATCATCTCCAACATATTATACATGCATAAGTCTCCAAAACTAACAGGAACCCTAACATGATAAAGGCGGAAATACCAAGAACATGAAAATGCAATGCTAGACTCAGCTGAACAGAAGACACAACTTGGACTCCTGCCTAGCACACGACCGTGAGTACCTGAAAAGTGAGGGTGTCAGTCTACCGAAGACTGAGTGAGGGGTTTAAATAAATATAAGCGCAATTACCATGCAAGCTATAATATCAGGTAAGTTTTCGTAAAAGAAATAATATAAGTTCAAATATTAAAGTAATTCTCACCCGAGATTACAACTAATCAATTTAATAATTCAATCATGATCAATTCAATACGTGGCCCTGCGAGTAAGGGCAATTCTCCAACCTTTCACCAAAAGTGTACAATAATTCAGTTATTAAGTGATTAGGTGATCAAGCAATCAATTTACAGTGCACAATTAGCAGTTTCAATAACTCCTTCTTCCTCCGGGTGATGGTGGGATTGCAAGGCCCCACCATCCAATCATGGTGTACGCCGGGAACATGACTCCCACGCACGGGATTTCTTCCTCCACCAAACCTCCTGGTGGATTCAGAGGTGATCCCACAATGGTGAGGATAGTGCAAGAGTCACCCGTCCGCCCTTGCTTTCCTGGTTGGCTGAATACACTACCCTCGGGGCCCAACGTGAACAATAGTTACTCCCCAAAACAATTAATCAATCAATCAATCCGTTCATTTCATGAAACCCATTGTAAATAATAAGATTTGAAAACTATAATTATATATATATATACGTTTGGCCGAAAACAACACATAGGGTTGTAAGGTTTCTAAGTATCTAGAATTAAACCTCACCTAACGAGCTACGGGACAAGACAAGGGTACAAGAAGGTGCCCAAACGATCCATGATCTCCGCCCTGGAGAAAAACTGGTCAAGAAAGGGAATAGTGGAAACCCGTGAGACGAGACTCAATATGAGACCAAGTATGACGCACGACCATGCTCATGTAAATAAATAAAACAAGTAATCAAGTGACACTTAGCATGTATTAAAACCAATTAACACCTAAGAGGTGAAATTAATATAAAGAAATCATGTATTCATATTATTAAATTATTTCAAGTTCAATTCATGTAACGCATGGAGTCACACAATCACATTTGAGCAATTAAGTACCAAGAAGTGTCAATTAGGAGCATACTTATCAATTAATCAAGTATATGTATCATATAATTCACATATGGGAGCCAAGAGAGTGAAAGGAATACAATAAGAAAGGTTTTGGTGAAGTTTCGCAAAACGGACAATTTAGGAAACGCACATGCTGTAAGAAAACTGGAATATCTTGAGGTATAGAAGTTGGAATTGAGTTTTGTTTATTGGGAATGAAACTAGACAAGTAGACCTTTAAAATGATATATGGATCGTTTTCTAGTTCAAAGCGAGGTGAAAATGGCGTAGATTTGAAGTTAGGTCAAAGCTGAATTTTGGCGAAGTGGCGACACAATTTTCAAACGATCATATCTCACAAATGAGAAAAGATATTGAGGTAATTCCAATTGGAAAATGTTTTAGACTTCAATAGGTTTCCGTGGATTCAAAAATCAGGTCAATCCGAGTCCATTTGAATAGTGAACGGTCATTTGAATTCCATGCACAAAACCAGGAACGACCGTTCGGAGGGCAGAACGGTTATGTTCGGTTGAACGGCCGTTCAAAGGAACCGAACGATCGTTCGGAGTGTTCTAGGTCGAAAAATAGGGCATAAAAGCTGTATAACATGAAGGGGAAGGTCCCAAACACCTCCAACTCCGATTCCAAGCAAAATACTCCATAAAAACACCTCAATACCCATATACATACACATATCATTCAACAATTCATGAATTACTCCATCAAATTCATAACCCACATTCATATACACACATATATATACATACAACACATATATATATATATACATCTTGCTCCAAGAATTCATAAAACTTATTAATTAACATGTAGTCATGCATATTCACACAAGATTCCAAGTTATTAAGGAAGAATCACACAATCTTAGTTATCATCTAACAAAGCCATATATATAAACACATATACCTTGGAGGGAATGGAAGGAGAAGAAGAAGATGATGAGAGCTTGAGTTCTTGTCTAGAATGAAGAAGAATAGAGCTTTAATCCTTGGGCCAAAACTTGAAGAAATCCTCTTGTCTTCTTGTTTGTTGCTTGGCTCGATTGTGGGGGAGGAGAAAGGAAGGGTTTGGAGTTTGGTGTTGGGAGAAAATGGAGGAATAAGAATGGGGTGTGAGGGGGTGTGTGTATATCGTGTAATGCAAGAGGGAAAAAGGAAAAATTGCACATTGGTCCCTTAACAATTTAAGTGCTTGATTTAGGTCCCAAGGTTTGGATAGGTAAGCAATTGGGGTCTAATTCAAAATTCGATTGAATCCAAGGATTTAATATAAGATCAAATAAATACATATTCAAAATAATACATCTAATAGAAAGTTTACATATTAAAGCTAGTTCAAATAACATATTCAATTAAGTCATATTGGTCACGTAGTAGCAAATAGTCTATGACTTAATAAGTTAAACAGTTACCTAGCAATTAAAACATAATTAAAATCACATAACACTCGGTCTAATCCCACTCATGACGTCATACCTATACGGCCGAAAAGTCGGGGTGTTACAACTCCCCCTCAAGTTGGTGCATGCAGATTCGAAATGCCCAACTTGGCTAGTATGTCAGGAAATCGATCGTACCCAAGTGCCTTAGTGAATATGTCTGCCAACTGATTACGAGTGGAAATGGAATGTGTGGTGATGGTTCCAGACTGAATGTGTTGTTGAATGAAATGACAATCGATCTCAATATGCTTTGTTCGCTCGTGAAAAACAAGATTGGCTGCAATATGAAGAGCTGCTTGATTATCACAAAACAGATCAACGGGTTCAGAATGCTTCACGCCTAAATCTCGTAGTAACCTTAAAAGCTAAATGATCTTACTAGTGATACCAACCATAACTCGATACTCTGCCTCAGCTGAGGATTGAGGTACCACAGTTTGCTTCTTCGACCTCCATGATATGGGCGAAGAACCAAGGAATATAATGTAACCACTGGTAAAATGACGAGTAGTAGGACACCCTGCCCAATCTACGTCACAATTCACTTGCAAGGATAAAGTACCAGTTGCAAGAAGCTTGACAGAGGCCATAGAGTGACTTTCTCAACCTGTGAACTCTTTGCTCCTCCTATTTAGCAAAGCCCTGAGGAATCTTCATATACACTTCCTCATTAAGGTCTCTGTGTAAGAAGGCATTGTTCACATCGAGTTGGTGAAGATCCCAACCCTTAATTGAGGCTAGAGCCAACAATCACCGAACAATAATTAGCTTGGCAACCGGCACAAAGGTCTCATGAAATCAATGCCTTCAACCTGTGTGTATCCCTTGGCAATGAGACGAGCTTTGTAACGCTCGATGCTCCCATCAGGCTTGTACTTAACCTTATAAGCCCACTTGGAATCAATAGCACGTTTTCCATGTGAGGGTGGTTCCAAGGTCCATGTCTTGTTCTCCTCAAGGGCAGAAATTTCTTTCTCCATAGCCTCCCTCCATGGCTGGAACTTAACTGCCTGAGAAAAGGATTTTGGCTCATCCGTGGAAGAGATGGCCACCAGAAAAGCAGTATCAGATTTAGAGAATTTCGAATAAGACAAGTACTTTGAAAGAGGATGTATCGTCTAGTTAGCTGAAGGAGGGGGCGAGAGCAGCTTGTCATTGGACGGAGTGAAATAGGAAATATTTTGTATATTGCAAAAGAAAAGACAGATTTTAAATCCTGCTCTGATGCAATGTAAAATATAAATAATGGAACAAATATTTTGTATATTGCATAATGTGTTGTGTGATACAAAGTACAATACAAGAAAATATACAAATTCTAAAGAGATGGAAAAAGAAATACAATCAATCAAATAAATGCAAAATATAATTTATCTGGAATCTTCTATAAAATTGGAGTCAATCTTTCCATAAATTACCGATATCCTCCAATAAGTAAAGCCAAATCCAATTAATTTCCTTGTTCTCCTCGAAATGGGAAACCTTTTTCAGGAGTAATAACACTACTCCTCCTTTGAATATGTGTTAAATAGCATATGTTCATATGCATGTTATGCGAACAAATTAATATTATTCGTCTGTTCATCACATTGCATTTGCATGTATAGTTATATACTAACAAATTTTACAGGTCACATACCAAAGCAACTCGGAAACCTCACTTCTTTGACAAGCATAATCCTCGGGAATAACAGCTTAACAGGTACATTCAATTACTTCGGTATTTTATTTGGTTTTTTATTCCTTCCCTTTTTGTCTTTAGCGATAATTCGGAATAGTCTCCTAGTGAAATTACAGATTATTCTTTGAAATTTGAGAAATTACAAACTCCCCCCAAACCTTTACATTCTATCTCACAAATTTTACTACGGTTAATCACACAGTTTAAATTCATATTTACATTCTAAAAATACCCTTAGGGGGTATATTATAATTTTATTAAGAGTTTAATGATGTAATTGTAATATTAGTTAATTTTAAATATTTTGTATTTAAAAAGTTTTTATATAATTTAAATTTAATATTTTATCTATAAATATAAATTAAATTAGATATTTCATGCATATTTATTTTTATGAAGTATGATAGAAAATTATAAATTCCCACTTATATATATATCTTAGTTTTACATATATTTTGTTCAAGTTCATTAAAGTTAATTTAAAATAATTTATTAACAATTATAACGATCTTTTCCTCAAAATAAAAATTCATATAAAAAAACCACACAAGAAGTATCAATTAGTGTATTACCAGATTTTTCACTTAAAATTGAAAATCATAACAAACATACCAACATCAATAAATATATTAGTAAATACACATAAATATCTGTCAGAGTTATTTAAACAATTATTTCAAACGTTGAACATGCATGATCAATATCTACAGTAAAATATTAGACATCCATAAACTCTATGTATGAAATTAGTTTATCATAAAAATATTAAAATATCATTAAGTATTATTCATTGAAAAAGAAAATGTTAGGTAGACACAAAACTTAAGTATTTACATCAAATCCCCTAAGAATTTCAGTTCTTACATTAATCTTCTTACCTTTAGGTTCTTTATTACATATACCCCCCTTGAGTTTCAGCATACTAGGAGTAAAATAGTAAATTTCGCATATTTCATTAAATTTAACGCAGGAGATAACATGCCAAGGGGGAGTTTATAATTTTCTAAACCTCAAGAGGTAATCTGTAATTTCGCCAAATGTCGATGGACTATTTGTAATTATCCCTTGTTTTTATTTGATTCTTTATTACTCATTTATGATCCGCGGCACGATGTTATTGATCCGCTTTGGCCACTTATTTGTGATCCATATGACTATACCTTTCGATGTACTGAACAAAAAAAAAAAAAAAGGAAAAATACTTCACTAGACATTGTTCTTCAATCTTTATAATCCAAATTTACGAAACATTAAATCGAATTTCTACTTAAAATTAGAATTAAAGAATGAACAAATACATCAAGATATTTTGAATTTTTTTTAAATAATTAGTTTTGTGGTGAATGTTGATTCAAGTCTTGATGATGCTTGCTAAAACCTATAATATGGTGGCCTGTGGGTGCAAGATCGCGTTTAAGTTCAATTGACAGATTATCAAAAATTTCTTACAAAAATATGAAAGTAATCGGTGCAAACAAAAAATATTTTTAAGCTAATGATATTTGTATGGAGACAGGTAATATATATAAAATAAAAAAAAGAGAGTTAATTCCACACATACCTCTGGGTTAAGATATAAGTATCACAAAAATTTATGTGTTATAAAAATTAGTTGATAAAATTCTTTATTAACACATAATTTGCACACCTTTCCCCCAAATTATTTATTAGTATTTTAAATGTGAATTTTTTTTAAATTTAATATAAATTATTAGAACAAAGAGTTGAAATCAGTTTCTCTAGTTTGTTTCCTGTTTTTTCTTGCAAAATCACTTGGTCGAATGAAGTTTTAACTGTATAACTTTTCATCTTTTCTTTATTTTCATTTTCTGCACCTCTTTGGCGTTCGAAATTTCCTCCGTTTTCTTAGCAGATGCCTTTAATTGTAAAAAACTAGATGAACATGAACATCATTAGATAAAAGCTGCTCACGAGAACAATTGAACACCCTTCAAGAAAAACTTATATTAAGAAATAATCGAATTGAGAAGCACCACAATAATTGGTTCTTTATTATGCTCCGTAAGAACAACTAAGTTAAAATTGAGATGTTTGAGAAGACATATCCGAAAGAGACAAAAGAAAGGGAATTCTGAAAATTTAGGGCTAAATGAAAAAATAAAACCACATTTGTGTTTAAAAATCAATAAAGGGGGTAAAAATGGTAATTCACATAGAAAAACACATATTTATAAAGCACAAGTTTGGCCAAACCAATTTTTATAACACGGGATTTTTCTACTTATTCCTAATACATGGGTACTGCTCCATGAAAAAAACTAATATATATATATATATATATAACAACTGGTTTGGTGCTTTTCTACTCAACTTTGTAATTTAAAACTTGAGAAAATAATCAAAATCGTCCCGTAAAGTGAGCCACTTTTAATTTTGGTCCCAACAGTTGCCAACGTCTCACTTTTGGTCCCATAAAGTGGTATTTATCTTAATTTTGGTCCCATTGACCATTTTCCGTCCAAAATAACGGTTGACCGTTAAAAAAGTAACTTTTTAGCCCTTTTGGTTATTTTATATTATCAAAACTACCCCAAACTATTTAAATTCCATATTTTCACCCCCAAACTATTTAAATTGTATATTTTCACCCCAAACAAAAGATAATATATATTATAATACGTATATACACATATATAATACGTGTGTATATATATATATATATATATATATATATAATATGTATATATAATATTTTATAATATATAATATATATGTATAATATAATATACATACATATATGTATAATACGTATAATTTAATATAGTCTAATATAATATATATATTATATGTATATATACACATATATGATACATGTAATGTATATATACATACATATATAATACGTGTATGTATATATAATATTTTATAATATAATATATATATATAATACAATATACATATATGTATATGTATAACACGTATAATATAATATAGTATAATATATATATATATATATATATAACCATATATGATACATGTAACGTACATATACATACATATATAATACGTGTATATATATAATATAATATATATATATGTATAATATGTACAATATAATATACGTATTATACATATAATACATATAATATACGTGTATATATAATATATATATGTATAATACGTATAATATAATATATGTATTATACATATAATACATATAAAATACGCGTATATATGTATAATACGTATAATATAATATATGTATTATACATATAATACATATAATATACGCGTATATATATATATATATATATATATATATATATATATATATATATATATATATATATTATACACGTATATATATATTATACACGTATAATATAATATAATATATATATATATATATAATATAATATATGTATATATATGTATAATATAATATTATATATATATATATAATATATTTTAACAGTAAAAGTAATTTTTTTTAACGTGATAAAAAGTAACTTTTTTAAGAAAATAAGGTAAAAAGTAACTTTTTTTAACGGTCAACCGTTATTTTGGACGAAAAATGGTCAATGGGACCAAAATTAAGACAAATGCCACTTTATGGGATCAAAAGTGAGACATTGGCAACTGTTGGGACCAAAACTAAAAGTGGCTCACTTTACGGGACGATTTTGATAATTTTCTCTTAAAACTTCTATAAGAATTTTGATTTTGAAAAGATAATGTGATTCGGAAATCGGAACTTCCACTTCATTAAATAATTATTGCAAGTCTATTTAGCATTTCGTGGAAATCAATGCAGGTGCAATCCCTTATGAGATTGGAAACTTGAGCAATTTGACAGAATTAGTCCTCCACAACAACAAACTGACGGGGACCATCCCAACAACACTTGGGAAATTAAAGCATCTCCAAATAATATCTCTCGACAACAATCAGCTGTGGGGATCTATACCTCCTGATATTTGTCAGATGAGTAGTTTGGGGGACTTGTACTTTGATGGTAATATGCTCACAGGTCCAATACCTGATTGCTTTGGTGAGCTTAAATCCCTAAGAAATATCGATTTAAACTCAAACAAGCTCAATTCCATCATACCTTCCAGTTTATGGGATCTTAGAGACCTGATCACCCTAAACTTGTCCATGAACGATTTAAGTGGTCATTGGTCATCTGAAATCGGAAAATTGAAGGTAATCAATCAATTAGATTTGTCCTCTAATCAGTTCTCGGGGGTTATTCCAACTTCAATTGATGGTTGTCAATCATTAGAAGTTTTATCTTTGGCGAATAACAAGTTGGAAGCGTCTATTCCTCCATCCTTGGGAAATCTCAAAGGCTTGACATGGTTAGATTTATCTAATAATAATCTTTCTGGAGGGATCCCAAAGTCCTTGGAAGATCTCCCATTTCTTGGATATTTGAATGTTTCTAACAACAGATTGGAAGGAGAAATTCCAACTAAAGGGCCATTTGTTAACTTCACTCCTCAATCATTCGTTCAAAACTTTGCTCTTTGTGGTGCGCCAAAATTTCAAGTTCCTCCTTGTACCAGAAGCCGAAAAAGTTCAGGGCGAAAACATGTTATTCAGTTAATGAAGTATGTACTAATTCCCATCATTTCAGCTATCACTCTGGTGATAATCATAATTCTGCTCATAAGGAGACAACAACGAAGCAAAATATCAGTCCCTACCATTGTTCCATCACTAGACCGTATTTCTTGGAGAAGGATTTCATACATAGAGCTTGAACGGGGGACGAATTCCTTTAGTGAAACTAATCTACTTGGAAAAGGAAGTTTTGGATCTGTTTTCAGGGGCACACTTTCTGATGGATTAAGTGTTGCAGTAAAAGTCTTCAACTTGCAATTAGAAGGAGTTGCTAAGATTTTTGGTACCGAAAGTGAAATATTGAGCAGCATTCGACATAGAAACTTAGTTGGGATAGTTGGTTGTTGCAGTAACATGGACTTCAAAGCATTGATTCTTGCATACATGCCAAATGGAAGTCTTGATAAATGGTTATATTCTGAGAACCATTTCCTGGATTTGCAACAAAATCTTCAAATAGCCATCGATGTAGCATTGGCATTGGAATATCTTCATCACGGGCATACATTCCCTGTTGTCCATTGTGATATAAAGCCAAGCAACATATTGCTTGATGAAGATATGACTGCTCGTCTTTCTGATTTTGGCATTAGCAAGCTCTTTGATGAAGGGGAGACCGTGATCCAAACTAAAACATTGGGTACACTTGGTTATGCTGCACCAGGTAACATCCAATGACTTCAAACTTCTTTCTTCCTTTTATTTTTCAACTTTTAAGCATTGAGATAGTTACCGTGACAAACCCTGAGATTTCCCTAACCTTATATTCAAAAATATGATCAGAGTATATTTCGTTTAAAAAATTTAAGCATCAAATTCCATGAACTCACCTAACTTTAATTAAAATTATGATCAGAGTATGGATCAGAAGGAAAAGTTTCTACAAATGGAGATGTCTATAGCTACGGTATATTGTTGTTGGAGATATTTACATGTAAAAAGCCTACTGATGATATGTTTGGCCAAGAAATGAGCTTGAAGGACTGGGTGGGAGCAGCATTGCAAGAAAACACAGTAGCTGAAGTTGTCTCCCCTGCTTTGCTATCAAGAGATGATCAAAATTTGCACAAAATGGAGGAATGTGTTACTTCTATCTTTAGGTTGGCATTGCAATGCTTATCCACTTCACCCGATGAAAGAATTAACATGATAGAAACAGTGGCTGCTCTGCAAAAAATCAAAGCTAGAGTTGCAGGAGGAACCGCAAGAAATAGACAAACTGCAATTTCCTCGGTTGGAGGTAACAATTATTGATAATAACTTCTCCTAATGCAAAATGCATGAATTTTGAGAATGAGTGCATAAATTGGAAATTTACATGTATCTAACAACTATGCGATCAAATTTTGCAGGAGTGTAAATACATCATTGCGGTGTGAAGATCAAGACCATAAAGACTTAAAGAAATCAGGAGATTTAAATGTGCTTTGGCATTGCCTATTTCCTTATCTTTCTGCATATTTGCTCTGTTTTTACAAATATTTGTTGTGATGTTTCATTTTGAATACCGAGAAACATTGAACCTGTCTGAGTGGGGCAAATTGGGTCTAACTGTAATTTGTTCTGTATTAATCATTTGAGCTGCATGACGGTGAACAAGTCTTAACGTTTTGTTTTAATCTTTCTGAGGTGAATCTCATATTATCATATAGTCATATTATTTTAACCAGTGCCGCTAACCGCTTAGTACAAATACAATAAAATCTCAAGCTATCAGCAATTTTAGTCCTCTCAGTTTTGGGATTGATTTGATTTAGACGTTGAATTGAAGTTGAATTAAACATATAAATTTCTTTTTGTTGAGATAATTATTTTTTGACATCCTTTTTGCAATTCATGGTACAAACTATTTTGATTTACACAACTATCTAAGTTTCGAACCATGGAGTGGTGTAAATTAATTATTCAAAAATTTAACATTATCATCCTATGAAAATCGAATAAAAGTTAATGAAGTTATGGGACGAAAACTTTGATGGGGTTCGTTCGTCCCGTGGGATCATAAAAATAAGTTAATGGACATCAAGAAAAGAGAGTTTAGGTAGTGCCCCAATAAACAATGACCACGCATCTAAATATAAAAGAAAAAATAAATTATCCTCAAACTATGACTATCTTTTTAATTTTTAATCTAAATTTTCAAAGTTGAAATCCAAATTTTATTAAAATTTTCCCATTATCATCTCATTCGTTTTTCTATTAATTATTTCCAGGAAATTAGTCACGTGATTGGGAGCATGTAATCTAAGGGGCACAATTGTCTTTGTCCCAATTAAATAAAGGACATTTCATATCAGAGTGTTGTATAAGTGTTGTATCAGTGTGAAGTGTGAATACTTCAGAATAAAGCATTCAAGAGATCTTTTCATATATCATACATTTACGCACAATCTATAAAGTGGAAATTTTGGATGCACATTAACAGCCCAAATCATACACCTGATACATTCATAACATAAAGTATATCGCAATCGAAGAAGATACAAGTGCTTCCCACAACCATTTCTCGGTCGATTTCTTGTATTTAATAAGTTCTTCCATCTCGTTAAACTCATTTTCCATTTTGTTGAATCGCTTCAATAAAACGGTTATAATTTGTCCAGCTCCATGTAAACGAAGTAATTGCAGCCATCATTGCCCTAATTTCAAAATAACCAATACAGAATTACAACATTGCTCGAATAACAAAGGAAATCCCCAAATGTTAGGGTTTTGAAATAGATTATCAGGGTTCAGGTCTGTCCAAGACGTCTTCATAATCGTCCATGGCTACTGCCGGCCGCATCTTCTTGCGCTGGCCGGAGGAGAAAGATGAATGGAAGAAAATAAAAGATTTTCTCTAGCGTGTGTTGGTTAATAAAGAAGAAGAAATTGGCGCCACTTCTTTTTTTTGGAAAGGAGAAGCCCACAGAGACGTGGGTAGAAAGCATTAAACAACATCAAGCATGTCCATCTGGATACAGTTACAAACGAAAGAAGGGAAATCAGTAGTACCAGAGCAAGCCGCAGCTGCATTATGGGCCGCAGTGTGGGCAACAAGATTCACCTCATGGGGAGAAAACAAAAACTTAACCGAACTAAAACTAGCCGACAACAAGTTAATATCCAAGTTAATATCCGACAAAAAGTTACCAATGGGAGAGTAAGCATAATCCAAACTCTCCAGCAGATTAAAAAGACTCAAACAATCGCCTTCAAAAATGACCTGAGACCAACCTCGACTGATAGCCAAACGAACAGCTTCGAGAGCTGCCAAAGCTTCCGCAGCCTCGGGGAGAAACCAAACCAACTCTTCTATCAGTGAGCCAACCAATACAATGGCCCGTAGAGTCACGAGCGACCACACCAATACCAAATTCCTGGCAATCTCTGAAGATAGAACCATTGAAATTCACTTTAATCCAGTTCTTGGTAAAACATGGAAATACCCTTCAATTAGATTAGCACTCACCGAGGGTTCCTTATTGTTGACTAGTCAGGTCATAACCCAGTAATCATCTTGCTCCCGATTATCAGCAGATCGGACGAAATATAAGACAATTTATTTTGCGAACCCAAAGAACATTAAACAAAACTACGACCACCAAATTTATCATTCGTACAAGACGGACCTTTAAAATCAAAGACAGACGAGAAATAGTTACCAAGAACAGAATGTATTAACTATAAAGTAATAGCCAAAGTGTAATTTCACACAGCACGCGCGATGGAAGCGTGCGGTCTGAGCGTCGGTGCAAGGGATAACAGGCCATGTCAGTGGCGCGAGGAGGCAGAGTAGTTAACCGCGAGAGGCAAGAGGTAGGGCTTTAGAAGTAGGGTAGCGGCTAGGGATTTGGGGCTGGGTTTTAGCAAATTTTTTTTTTATTAAGTTCCAATTTTCCAAAATCAAACCGCCTCGATACTATGCAGAAAATTGGGGGAATTTAGTATGAATCAATGAAAATTACAACATAAGGAATTATTAGACAGAATCCAAGAGGAACCTATTACGACCAGTCCGAGTCCTATCTCAATTGCAACCCCACATAGCTGGAAGAAAATGAAAAGCATCTAGAATGTAATATTATCCCAAGAAAATAGGAATCTCAAGTTTCCTTCTCTTTGCATCAATTAACAAATACTTTTACTTTTTACGTATATCATCAAAATGTATGCCCTGTTTTCAGAACAAATATAGGCGCCAAGTGAAAAAAAAAATTCTAGATACGTCAAAGAAGATACCTGAGAGTCATTGAGCAATCACTTTGCTCGCAATCAATCAAAAGCATTTTGGCAAGTCTACCCGAAAGCAACCAGGATTCACCAAAACAATGCATAGAAAATAAGTTAGGACAGAATTTGATTAAATGTAGACAAATGTCACATGTTTGTTGATAAAATAAAAGGAGTTGTTGCGGGGACTGAAAATAGAGATCCATTAAAGCGAGTCATGAGACGTCTCATCATGAGTGCTAATCTCAGGGAAAGTGACATAAGAGCACTTGCAAATTATAAATAGAGCAGAAATAGATGGGTTAGCATCACAAATTGATTTAACTGACACACCTCCTCTGGTATCTCCAATATTAGTTTCAAATTATCATCATCAAGCAATGTTAGGCAGTTGTCTGAACACTCAAGCAACCAACAAAATGCACGAGTTACATGCTTATTTGGTTAAAAGATACCTTGAGACTGAGCTCATAAGAAGCAATAAATGCCGATATAAGCATTTTTAGAACACTCCGATAACCAGCTAGAGCACCCTGGAAGAAAACATGGGAGAAAAAAGAGCATCATCATTCTTATAATAAAAGAATATCAAGGTGATGTTGAAATGCATACGGTAAACTGTTAAAGCATAGAGTTGGATGAAAGATTGTATTGAACTCATATTTTCTGTTATGCTAAAAGGTACAGAGGAACCAATATTTAACCTACTAATCCCTACATGTCAGGGATTCTATAAATCAGTTATATATGGAAACAATAAACAATCCTGATTTATCTCGTAATTCCTAACACTCCCCCTCAAGCTAAGTAATCGAATCCTCGATTCTCAGCTTGTCCAAAGTCTTCTTGAATATCTGTCCGGTAACAGCTTTGGTTAGTATATCAGCAATCTGGTCTTCTGACTTTACGAACGGAAGCTCGATGGTGCCATCTTCCAACTTTTCTTTTATGAAATGTCTATCCACCTCCACGTGTTTGGTCCTGTCATGCTGCACTGGGTTCTCAGAAATACTGATCGCAGCCTTATTGTCACATTTCAACTGCCCAGGCTCATTTGGAGTTATTCCAATTTCTGTCATTAGTTTCCTTAGCCAGATAATCTCTGTCACCGCCTTCGCGATACCTCTGAATTCAGCTTCGGCACTTGAGAGGGCCACAACCTTTTGTTTCTTGCTTCTCCATGTCACCACGTTTCCTCCAACAAGAGTGAAGAACCCTGAGGTAGATCTTCTATCATTTGGGTTTCCCGCCCAATCAGCATCTGTGTAAGCTTCAATGTTCAAGTGCCCATGTTTTCCAAACAGGATCCCACACCCAATGGATCCCTTTAAGTACCGGATTATCCTTGTCACTGCCTCCATATGACTTTTCTGAGGTTGATGCATAAATTGACTCACTATCCCAACAACATATGCAATGTCTGGTCTAGTGTGGGCTAGATATATCAATTTTCCCACCAATCGCTGATATCTCTCTTTTTCTGCTGGCTCCCCGTCATCTTGTATCCTGAGTCTGTGGTTAACTTGGATTGGGGTGTCAATCGGTTTGCAATCCAGCATCCCTGTTTCAGCCAAGAGATCAAGGACATACTTCCTTTGTGAAATGAAGATTCCCTGCTTAGACCGCATAACCTCGATCCCTATGAAATACTTCAAGCCTCCTAAGTCCTTCATCTCAAATTCTTTGAACAGGTTCTCCTTGAGCTGCTTCATCTCTTCGTCATCACTTCCGGTGATAATCATATCATCTACATAGATGATCAGACACGTGATCCGGTTTCCCCTGTTCTTCAAAAACAGTGTGTGATCCGAGTGGCTTTGCCTGTATCCGTATTTCCTCATGGCCACTGTGAACCTCCCAAACCAAGCCCGAGGAGACTGCTTAAGTCCACACAACGCCTTCCGGAGTCTGCACACCTCATTCGTTCTGAACCGATCAGAGAAGCCAGGAGGTGCCTCCATATACACTTCCTCTGACAATTCCCCGTGGAGGAAGGCATTCTTTACATCGAACTGATGTAGTGGCCAATCTTGGTTTGCTGCGATGGAGAGGAGAACCCGGACTGTATCAATTTTTGCCACTGGAGAGAACGTCTCAGAGTAGTCAATCCCATATGTTTGGGTATATCCTTTTGCTACGAGGCGTGCTTTGTATCTCTCTACTGTTCTATCTGCCTTATACTTGATAGTGAAGACCCACTTGCACCCTACGGGTTTGGTGCCTTGGGGTAATTCGCATCTTTCCCAAGTGTTGTTTTTTGCCAGAGCCTCCATCTCCATAATCATGGCTTCCCTCCATTCTTCAAATTCCATGGCTTCCTGAGCCGTTCTCGGGATCTGGTCCTTGTAGAGATTTCCCACAAAATCCTTTGCCTTTTCAGACATACTTCCTTTTACCATATTCCCCACAGAGTATCGAGAAGTCCGCGATATCTGCTCAGGCGAATATCGGCTTGGGGGAACCCCCCTGGTACTCCTCTGAGGTAAAGTATACCTGTTGCTTTCTGTATCATCTGTAACAGGGTTAACTGTATCTGGAACAGGATTAACTGTATCTGGAATATCACCAATATCAGAAACTGAGGGAGAAGAGACCAGAGTAGTTACCTCACTTTGGACATCATGCGGAGGAGTATGATTGGAGGTGGTACTGAGCTCGTTGAGATGTTGGGCGGGACTGGACTGAGGAGAGAGAGAGGTATCATCCGGATCACTGAGCCAGCATAGAGAGTCACCCGAAGACTCCCCCTGAGAGCTATGCTGGTTATGGAAGAAGTATTCGGTCTCCAGAAACTCACAGTCCATAGTAACATGCATACGGCGTGTTAAGGGATTGTAGCAACGATACCCTTTCTGATGAGGAGCATAACCCATGAAGACACATTTTACAGCACAAGGATCTAGCTTAGTCCGTTCATTCTTCAGAACATGAACAAAAACAGAACACCCAAAGACCTGTGGTGGCATGGTCAGTGTTGGGGGAATGGTTACTTGGGTTTGGAAAACTGACAGAGGTGTTTGGTGGGCAAGTATTTTGGTGGGTAACCTGTTTGTGAGATAGGTGGCAGTGGCCACAGCTTCGGGCCAAAAATGATTCGGGACATGAGATTCAGTGAGGAGGGCTCTGGTCATCTCAAGTAATGTTCTGTTTTTTCGTTTGGCGACTCCATTCTGTTGAGGTGTGTTAGGACAGGAGGTTTGATGAACGAGACCCTGTTGACTGGCAAAGTCCCTCATTTGTTGATTTACAAATTCACGCCCATTGTCAGATCTGAGCACTTTAATTTTCTGGTTGTATTGAGTGTGGATCATGTTAAAGAAAGCAACAAAAATTTCAAAAACATCTGATTTGTGCCGAAGGAAATAAACCCAAGTCATGCGAGAGTAATCATCAATAAACAGCACAAAGTAGCGAAATCGATTCTGATTAGTAACCGGGGCTGGTCCCCAAACGTCTGAATGAACAAGAGAAAAAACTGACTGAACCCGAGTGTTTGTGGGTTTAAACGAAGTTCTATGACTCTTAGCAACTGAACAAGTTTGACATGATAAACTTAAATGCTGATTATTCTGAAAAAGAGTAGGAAATAACATTCTCAGATACCCAATCGAGGGATGTCCAAGACGTCGATGCCAAAGCCATACTTGTGTCTCAGCAGTACCCTTTGATAGAAGAGCCCGAGAAGAGTGTTCCAACTCGTCCACATAATAGAGTCCATCCCGCTCAGTACCACGCCCAATGATCTCCTTCGTATGAATGTCCTGTAATAGGCAGAAACGAGGATATATCAAAACCACGTAATTTAGCTCACTTGTCACATGACTTAGAGATAGCAGTTTACAAGAAAGAGACGGAACATAAAGGCAATTTCTCAACTTCAATCGGGGTGATATAGTGACAGTCCCTTCCCCCTTAACCTCTACTAAGTCCCCATTGGCTGTTTGGATATGCGAATTTTTCATGGTCATAGGTTCAAGCATATCCGAGGGATCAAATGTCATTGTATCGGTAGCCCCACAATCAAAAATCCATTGTGACATTTTTTTAGGGTTATTTTGTGCACTTGACAAGTTGTGTGGGCCAGATTGCAAGTTAGTAAAAGATGGGGGCTGATTTGTAAATAATGATAAAGGTGGGGATTTATGTTTAATAAAGCTAGGGTTTGAGTCAAAAGACCCAAACCCTTTACCTAGTTCCTCCGCATGAGTGCTGCTTCCCCCTTTGGTAATGGCGACGGCGATGTTCGCCTGTCTCCCGCCGGTCGCCGCTGCCTGCGCCGCTGCCGGCGCACCGGTGTCTTGTGTCGGGACGCCTGCGTCAGGCTCGTCCCTTCCCCCTGTCTCGGCCCAACGTGGGCTTTCAGCGGTGGCGGCATTCGCACGCCTCTGACCACCGCCACCCGTCGATTTGCTCTTCTCCTTTCTGTTTCCGACCCACCACTCTGGGTAGCCAATGAGCTCAAAGCATCCCTCCTTCGTGTGGCCTGGTTTTCTGCAATAGGAGCATTCAACCTCCGATTTGTCCATTGGTGGTGGGTAGCGCTTGTTTGCGCCGTCCGCCCGTCTGTTTCCTTCT
The DNA here is from genome assembly GCA_037501455.1 of Lantana camara. Taxonomy (NCBI): domain Eukaryota; kingdom Viridiplantae; phylum Streptophyta; class Magnoliopsida; order Lamiales; family Verbenaceae; genus Lantana; species Lantana camara. Next base: position 16,217,336 of record CM074855.1, on the reverse strand, counting down.
GATCTCCGGCCATTCTTGCCGCCTCTCACGGCTAGGCCTGCCCCGACTCCCGATGATGAGAAATCCCCTTCGCCATCGGTCACCGTCTTTAAGATCTGAAGACGAGCAGCCTCCCTCCGGATAGTGGCGTAGGCGAATTCTATTGAGGGTTTGGAGTCAAGTTTCAGCAGATCCCGTCTAATCGAGTCATATTTTTTGTCAATTCCGGTAAGGAGTTGATACAATCTCTGTTCTTGTTGGATTTTGTTGAACGCAACGATGTCTTCGGGGTATTTCATTGGATTCGGCTGCTTTCGGTCAATAGCCATCCATATCGCTTGAAATTTTATTCCAAAAATCCTCAAGGCTGTCAAGGCCTTGCTTCATGGTGTTTGCTTTCCTGTGTAAATCAAACAGCTGAAGTGGATCGGTTCCGCTGCCGTAGGTTGTGGCAAGGCCGTCCCAAAGTGACTTCGTCGTGGGGTATTGTAACACACTGTTTATTAGATTTGCATCTAAGTTTTGTATTATCCATGTGAACACGTTCTGATCAATCTGTTCCCACTGATCATACGAGGAATCTGTGATTTCTGGTGCTGGGGGAATGCCGGTAATGTGGGAGCGTCCTCCAATTGCCATCTTCATCAGTCGGGCCCATACTAGGTAATTTTCGTTATTTAGTTTGATACCAATTGAGAGATTTTCTGAATTGGTTATTGTTGATTGTTGCGTGTTGTTCCGTAACAGGTTTGCGATTTGAAGGCTGAGTTCTGTGTTGAGGATTTCGGGTTTGGTTTCTTCTGTAGGGGTAGACATGCTTGCTTGATGTCCACGGGTTTGAGAAAGGTATTAGGACGATGATGTGAAAACTGAGTCCCAAGGATTAACACTGCTCTGATGCCATGTTAAAGCATAGAGTTGGATGAAAGATTGTATTGAACTCATATTTTCTGTTATGCTAAAGGTACAGAGGAACCAATATTTAACCTACTAATCCCTACATGTCAGGGATTCTATAAATCAGTTATATATGGAAACAATAATCAATCCTGATTTATCTCGTAATTCCTAACATAAACTGCAAACGATGTGGCCCGATTAAACCAGCAACAAGATGCCCAGAAACAATTAGTCAATCTTAAAGTACTCACTCTGAAACACAGCCCATGCAAGAATCAGCGTACCTACGTCTTGAAAATTCAATAGATCCTTGCAATATGGTAAGCAACATAATGCATAATGGTAAGTAACATAATGCATGATGGATGTATAAAAACTTCTGGCGGCTTAGAACAGACAACATGCTTAGTACCTATCTTTTTCTTTAAGAGAGAAACATGGAAGACAGGATGAATTTGACTTCCTGATGGTAGAGCAAGCTTATAAGCAACCTTACCAACCCTTGCTGTAATCTGATATGGACTAAAGAACTTAGGTGCCAGCTTTATGTTCTTCCTTAATGCCACTGTTGTCTGCCTGTATGGTTGCAGCCTCAAAAACACCATATCACCAACCTCAAAACTCATTTCTGATATGTTTTTATCAGCATATGATTTCATCCTATTTTGTGCAGCCTCCAAATTCTCTCTCAACATTCCATTGAATTTTGACCTTTCCTGCAACAGATCTTAACTTCGGTACTAATACTAACATCATAAGGCCCCAAAATGTTCTTAGTAGGTGTACTACCATATAAAGCCTCAAACGGGGTAAGTTTCAAACTTAAGTGGAAGTTAGTATTGCACCAGTACTCTACTAAGGACAGCCATTTCTTCCATATTTTTGGCTTCAAATGACACATACAGCTAAGATAACTTTCCAAACACTGGTTGACTCTCTCAATTTGCCCGTCTGACTGTAGATGATATGCTGTAGTTAAAGCCAAATCTGTTCCCAACATTTTGAAAAGTTCTTGCCAAAACTTGCTGGTAAAAATCCTGTCTCTGTCAGAGACTATAGAATAAGGCATTCCATGAAATTTGTAGATATTATCCAAGAACAATTTAGCTACTGTTTCTGCTGAAAGTGGATGAGTTATAGCAAAAAAATGAGCATATTTGCTAAACCGATCCACCACTAACATTATAGCATTCTTTCCCTCAGAATTTTGCAGCGTATTGACTTTGTTGTATTTTATTTTTGGTTTTGTATTTATTTGTGCAAAGGCGTGTTGTCGTTTCCTTCCTTTTAGCATGTTTTAGTCACGCGTTTTATAGCAGCTGGTCACGTTAGTGTATATAATAGGAGTTCCTTTGTGTAAACCTAACACTATTCATTCATTCAATAAGATTTCCTTTGAAACTCTAATTTCTCTCTCGTATTCATCTCTTCCGTCGCACTCACATTCTTCAATCCTTTCATTGTATCTAGAGCAGGCTGCTCCAGATCCTGTTGCATTGCTTGATCCTCGCTTAGATCTGTTCTTTTACAGTTTTATTTTTCGTTTTCTCTGCGATTTATTTGTTCTCTATGGATCCAGAGAATAAGAACAATTCTGTTATTCCTTCGCCTTCATCCTCGCCTCAGGATGATCTCTTACCATCTCCAACAATGATTCCTAGCTTCTTTCAGTCATCACCATCACCATGGACGGTAAAAACTATCTTACCTAGCGGCGAACCATGAAAATCGCCCTGGAATCCAAGATGAAGCTTGGATTTGTCGATGGAAGCATAGATCTGCCGTCTATGGAGGATCCTACCTACAAGTCTTGGAAGCGCGTGGATAGTACAGTAAAGGCGTGGATCTTGAATTCGCTTGAGCGTGAGATCCACCAGAGTTTTCTTTATGCTACCACCGCCAGAGAGTTATGGGAGGATCTTGAACAGAAGAATGGGCAATGAAATGGTCCTTTACTTTACCAGCTTCAACGCGATCTCAGTTCCATTGCACAAGGTAACCTGTCTCTGGCCTCATATTTTAATCGATCAAGATTCTCTAGGATGAACTTGGCAATCTGAATGATCCGCCTGTGTGCGACTCTGGAAATACTTGTTCTGTTTCTAAGTATATTAGCGAATCTCAATCCTCTAATATGTTGATTCAGTTTCTTATGGGCTTAAACGATTCCTATAATGCTATTAGAAACTAGATTTTGGTTATGGATCCTCTTCCCACCGTTAACAAGGCTTACTCTATTATTTCTAGGGTTGAGTCTCAGAGAGATGTTCATGTCTCTTTCAATGATCCCTCTAATAACTCTATTTTGTTTACTAAGGCTGTGAATAGAGGGATTGGTATGGGAAAGGGTTTCAATAAAAGAAAAGAAAAGGTTGATAGGCATTGTGACATCTGTAACAGTAACACACACAACACTGATACTTGGTTCAAGCTTACTGATGAACCAGATTGGTATAAGGCTTACAAAAAAAACAGATCCACTGAAGCTGGCTTTTCCAAACGGACCTTTAAAAATGTTGCTAATTCCCTGGCTGAAACTCCAATGGATCTGGTTCATGATGTGGGCAAATCTAATACTAATGTCTTAAGTGCCAACATGTCTTATCTTATTAGGCAGGAGTTGATTAAATTCTTCAAAGAAAACAAATCTGGAAGCTCAGAGCAATTGCACTTCACTTCTGAGTTTTCAGGTATCTTCTGGAAGTATGTTCTTGCCTGTTCAAATAAACTGACCTCTTATCATTGGATTGTAGACTCAGGTGCTACTAGTCATGTGTGTTCCAAACTTGATATGTTTCATACCTATCATGCCCCTGATAGTTCTATACCTATTTACTTACCTGATGGTACTTCTTTTCATGTCAAGTTTGTTGGAACTGTTAAGCTTACAGACAAACTCACCTTAGAGAATGTTCTCTATATACCTTCTTTCAAATTTAATCTAATATTTTCAGTTAATAAAGTAACTGATAGTACTAATAGTGAGTTTGTGTTTTCTAAAACTCCTTGGACTCTGCAGGTCCAGAAATCTGAGGAGATTCTTGCCTCTGGACAAAGTTATAACTGCCTTTACATTTTTGAAGCAAAATACTTTGATGTTTCTCCTGTTACTGTTGTTTCTGCAAATGTGTAGTTTTATGATTCTGATTGTAACTCCCTTAAGAGAGGCTTAAATAAAACTCTTGTAAACTGTAGCAGGGATGACAGATGTTTATCTGTTAAAACTCAGGATCTTGGTGTTTGGCACAAGAGGCTAGGACATTCCTCTGACACTGTTATGAAACATTTGGATATATCTTTGGATACTAATAATCTTGTTTGTGATGTGTGACAGAGATCTAAACAACATAGGTTGCCCTTCCCTGTAAGTACTATCTCTTCCCAAAGGCCCTTTGATCTCATTCACATAGATCTTTGGGACCCTTTTAATGTCAAAACCCATTCTAACTGTAACTATTTTCTCACTATTGTTGATGATTTCAGTAGATGTGTTTGGACTTTCTTGATGCCTTATAAAGATCACACTTACTCTCAAATTTTTTTTGAACTTTGTTAAAACTCAATATGGGAAAATAGTTAAAGGTATTAAAAGTGATAATGGAAGTGAGTTTGTAAATTTCAATTGCAAAACTCTCTTCCAAGAGTTGGGTATCACACATCAAACTACTTGTGTTTACACTCCACAACAGAATGGGGTTGTGGAGATTAAACACAAACATTTGTTACAAATTGCTAGGGCTCTCATGTTTGAGGCAAATATGCCTCTTCATTTTTGGGGTGATGCTATTCTAAATGCAACTTATATCATAAATAGATTACCAAGCAGAGTCATCTTTTGGGATACAACTTAATACAGATTAATGAATACTAAACCTTCTTATGAATTACTTAAGGTTTTTGGCTGTCTATGTTATGTTGATACTCGGCCCAACAAACACAAATTTTCCTCTAGGGCTTCTAAATGTGTTTTGTTAGGACCTGCTAGTGGCAAGTGATACATTGCATATTCGTTGAGATAATAAGCTTAAATTGCTGTAATTTATCCTATGGCTTGGTTTAATTGCAGATGATTAATTGATTTTATGCCTCTTGATAGGGACAACAGTGATTTTGTTGAACTTTCGAGATTTAGGCGATGTTCTAAGCTGCAGCCATGAAGGGAGATTAAAGAAGTGGTACGTGGGCTTTGATTAAAGAAGCTGGAGAATTAGTTGGTCCAATCACGTACAAAACTTTGGGAGATCAGTTTTTAAATGTGGGCCTACCAATTTCAAGTCCAACTACTTCAAGTTTACAAGAGGCCGAGCCCATTTCTAGCAAGAGCCCATGATTCCCAATCTCGGATTATTTAGAGAATTAAATTATGGTTGAAGTAGGAGTAGCACGTTTTGGCGGTTTCAAGGTGGATATTATTTTGAGAATTATGATTCCAATTGTGCAATTAATGGGATGAGTAGTGGCCTTAGTGGACATAATGATTTTGGCACGTTAGTATCACTTGAAGGGAATTAGTGGCAGCCATTTTTTTTGACGGAGAACGTGGAGCAAAGGATTGATGCTCCTTGGCACTATAAAAGCACGCAGGAGGGACACACGCTTGATCTGTCTCGCATACACAAAGAACGCAGCAGCAGCGAGCTTTTGGAAAGAGAAGATTCAAGCCTTACACTAGTTTTCTCTTTTCCCTTGTTTTTGTTGAAACTATGTTTTGCTATTCATACTTTGCTTTCAATTTCATTATGAGTAGCTAAGTTATCTTTTAGTTGGAATTTTCCAAGCATGCTTAGGGTTGTGTGAGACAATCTTGTTGGGTTTATTAATCAAGTTATCCGTTTTATTTCTAGTTTGATGTTATTGTGTTTGTTCTATTCTTTGATTAATTTAAGACATCGAATCTTAGGATAAGCAATTTACATACAGCTAGTTAATTCGTTTGGTGGAGTCTAGCCGGGCAATTAACGAAGTGGCAATCAACACTAGGTTGTTAAGTTCGGCTGATTTTGTGTTGTGGAATATTACGGTCTAATTGGGCGAAGTAGGAGTTTCTACTTAGTCGGTTAGGGCTAGTGTTTCTTTAGTACGTAAAGCAATTATCCAGTTGAATCTTAGAAGGAGTTTCTGATTGGGTTATCGGTTAATTAGGGGATGATTATTAGGAGTTTCTTTTAGTCGTTCTAAAAAGTAAGAAGAAATGAGGGAGCCAGAGAGGACTTGGCGACTATAGCTAGCCTAACACAGAATTAATTACCCTGTCAGTGATCATAATCTGGAGCATGCGTAGGAAAATTCCAGTTATTTGTCATCTACTGAATTAGTCTAAGTGTTTACTGTGCTTAATTATTTTATTTGCTTACTTAGTTAATCTCGTTTTATTTACTTCATTATTAGTTTAAACCACTTATTTCAACCCCCCCCCCCCCCCCCCCCCCCGAATTTTAATTGTTTCCTTGGTATATAAAAAGTTATAAATTCATCCAATCCTCGTGGTTCGACACCCGTTACAGTTGTTTTATAATTCATTAGAGTTAAAGATTCAGGGTTTATTTTTGGTGGCTTTGGACTCCCATCAGCAAGAAAGGATAAAAACTGTTTAATTTGGATTTAAACACTGTTATGTTCTCTAGGGATGTAAATTTCTTTGAACACATCTTTCCTTATAAAACTGTGTCTGAACCTGTACCCTCTACCCCTAGGATTTACATTGATGATTGTGATTCTAATATAACCAGGGGTGATGAAGTTCAGGGTCAAGAACAAGGTAACACTGATACTGTTTCTGTTGAGCAACTGGTCCCAAGTGTTGAAGTTTCTGATACTAGTTTTCCTGATGTTATACAAATTAGGGAAAGTCATAGAGTCAGATCTTCTCCAGCTTAGATGAAAGATTATGTTTGTAATGCTAGGTTTAAGGTTGATAATATCAGCTCTAGTAATGGCTAACTGTATTTAAATGATGATTTACCTTACTCTAACATCTATTTGGCTTTTATGGCTAGAATAGCTCCTATACCTGAGCCAGTCACTTATATACAAGCTGTTAAATATCCTGAGTGGGTAGAAGCCATGAACAGGGAGCTTCAGGCTCTTGAATCTAATGAGACTTGGAATATTACTAGTCTGCCTCCTGGAAAGACGACAATTGGTTCAAAATAGGTCTTTAAGGTATATAACCCTGATGGATCCGTAGAAAGATATAAATCTAGGCTTGTAGCCAAAGGATTTAATCAAACCTTCTGCATTGACTATTATAACAGTTTCTCCCCAGTTGCCAAAGTTGTAACTGTGAGAGTCTTCTTATCTATTGTAACTTCTAAGAATTGGGGTCTATACCAGCTTGACATAAACAATGCTTTTCTCCATGGTTATTTGGATGAAGATGTGTATTTGCTACCTGCTACAGGTTATACTAAAGCCCCACCTGGTCAGGTTTGTAAACTGAAGAATTCTTTATATGGACTTAAGCAGGCTTCCAGGCAGTGAAACCTGGAATTTACCAACAAGTTAGTTGCTTATGGTTTCATACAATCATCCCATGATCACTGTTTGTTTACTTACTCTAAGAATTCTTGCTTCATCATGCTAATTGTTTATGTAGATGATGCTTTGATTTCAGGATCAGATGACAGTGTCATTTTGAATGTCAAGAAATTCTTACATAATGAATTCACTATCAAAGATTTGGGCAGTGCTAAGTATTTCTTGGGGCTGGAAATATTCCGGTGTTCCAATGGAATGGTACTTACTCAGAAGAAGTATATTTCAGATTTATTGTCTGATGCAGGTCTTATTGATGTAAAGCCTGTTTCCACACCATTGCCACAGGGTTATAAATTTGCTTATAATACTGACACTCCTTATTCAGACCCTGCTCAATATAGGAGATTGATTGGCCGATTACTTTATCTAAATTTAACTAGGCCTGATTTGAGTTTTCCAGTACAACAATTAAGTCAGTTTGTATCTAATCCTATGCAGGCACACTGGGATACAACTATGTATGTGCTGCGTTACTTAGCTGGCACCAAGTCAGCTGTTTTATTCTTCCCTGCCCAGAACTCACTTAACATAGTTGCTGATAGTGATGCTGACTGGGCAACATGTCGACTTACTAGATGATCTTTGACTGGTTTTTGTATTTTGTTAGGTGATTGCTTGATCTCGTGGAAGACGAAGAAGTAGACTACCATGAGCAAGTCATCTTGTGAAGCGGAATATCGTAGCTTGGGGGCAATCATTGCAGAATTACAATGACTGAGTTATTTGCTTCAAGACTTACGTATCGCAGTTTCCTTACCCATACCAATGTGGTGTGATAATAATGCCCCTATTCACATCACGGAAAACCCCGTCTTTCACGAGCGGACTAAACATCTTGAAATTGATTGCCATATAGTCCGTAACCAGTTCAAGCGAGGTTTTATTCACCTTCACCATGTGTCTACTTTGCAACAGTTAGCTGATGTTTTTACTAAGGCTTTGGGAGGACCACTTTTTCGCCGTATGCTTTGCAAGTTGGGCTTCTTTTTCAACGAAACACGAACTTGAGGGAGGCTGTTGACTTTGTTGTATTTTATTTTTAGTTTTGTATTTATTTGTACAAAGGCGTGTTGCCTTTTCCTTTGTTTTAGCATGTTTTAGTCACGCGTTTTATAGCCGTTGGTCACGTTAGTGTATATAATAGGAGTTGCTTGTATGTAAACCTAACATTATTCATTCATTTAATAAGATTTGCTCTGAAACCCTAATTTTTCTCTCGTATTCATCTCTTCCGTCGCACTCACATTCTTCAATCCTTTCACAACCCTTCAATAAAATCCATAGAGATATGGATCCAAGCTTGATCTGGCATAGGCCAAGACTGTAACAACCATGGGTAATTGATATTCTCATGCTTCACTCTCTGACATGTGTCACACTCTTTAACCCAATCCTCCACATCTTTATTAAGTTTAGGCCATGAAAACATAGACTTCACCTTTTTATAAGTGCCTCCAATACCAGAATGTCCACCTAGAGATGAATCATGCAAGACTTTGATTATTCTCTATCTCAGGCTCAAGTCATCTCCCACACATATCCTTTCTTTCTTTCTTAACAATCCCCCATTCCAAGAATACCCAGGGAAAGAATTAATATTTATTGATTTAGCATGAAGTATTTGAGAATAAATGGGATTAATAACATAGGACTCACTGGCCTCAGTAACCCAAGCAGGCACCACTGCAGAAATATTGTTCTGCAAATTTGAGTTATCAACCCTTGATAATGCATCTGCCACTTTGTTCTCCACCCTTTTTTTATATTGCACATCATAATCCAAACACAACAATTTTGAAATCCACTTTTGCTGCAACATTGTACTCATTCTTTGTTCCAACATATGTTTCAAACTTTGCTGATCTGATTTGATTATAAAATGATTCTGTTGTAAATAATGCTTCCATTTGTTCACAGCAAGTAAAATAGCAAGGAAGTCCTTCTCATAAGCTGACTTATTCTTTTCCCCTAAAGCTTTACTCAAGTAAGTTATAGGTCTCCCTTGTTGCATTAGTACAACTCAAATTCCACCCATACTAGCAACAGTTTCTAACACAAATGGTTTTTGAAAGTCAGGCAATATCAATACAGGTGTTGTTGTTACTGCCTTCTTTAGTTGTTCAAAAGTTGTACTAGCTCTTTCACTCTATTTAAAATTATCCTTTCTCAGAAAATTTGTCAATGGCTTACTAATTACACCATAATTTTGACTGAATTTCCTGTAATAGCCTGTGGAGCCCAAGGAATCCCCTCAATTCCTTAACTGATTTAGGAACAGGCCATTTGAACATGTTTTTGATCTTTTCTGGATCTGTAGATACTCCATTCCCTAATATTATATGACCTAAATAATCAATGCTTTCTTTTCCAAAATAACATTGTTAAAGTTTAGCATACAATTGGTGTTGTTTCAGAATCTCAAAAACACAATCTACAGATGTTTCAAGTCCCCTTGCCAAGTTTTTCTATAAACTAATATATTATCAAAGAACACCAATATAAATTTCCTAAGATAAGGGAAGAAAATTTGATTCATCAAGGACTGAAAAATGGAAGGAGCATTGCACAAGCCAAAAGGCATCACCAAGAATTCATAGTGTCCATTGTGAGTGACAAAACTGGTTTTAGAAATGTCACTGTCTCTCATTCTTATTTGAAAATACCCAGACTTGAGATCAATCTTGGAAAAGTATCTAGCACCATGTAATTCATCTAACAACTCATCTATTACAAATATTGGAAAGTTGTGTTTGATAGTTAAGGTACCTATAATCAATATACATTCTCCAGCCTTCATCCTTCTTTTTGACTAATAACACAGGTGAGGCAAAACGACTCTGACTTCCTTAAATAATTCATTCCTCCAACATCCCTCTCACCAGTGATTCTTTTTTAACATGCGAATACCTGTAAGGAAGTTGTTTCTTTGGTACAGGTTCTGGTTTAAACTCAATTTGAGGCTCTATCTCTCTCCTTGGTGGTAATGACTTTGGCTCAGCAAAATTCATTATATTGATCGAGCAACTCCTTTAATTCAATATCATGGATTTCTTCATCTACTGACATCATAGTTAGAGAAAATAGCTGCCCAAACATCCCTTGAGCCCCACTTTGAACTAATTCATCAGTGTCTTTAGCTGAAATTAATTTTAGTTCAGCTTGATCGTCAATAGTTTTGAGGCTAATTAACTCTCTTATCTTCACTGGTCAACACAATGTTTTTGTTTTTATAATCCAACTGTATTGGACTATGTTCATTTAACCAATCACCATCGAATACCATATCATAGCCTCCCAAGTTCAAAACTCTCACTGGAAATTTGAACTTATCGCCTTGAATTGTCCAATAGAAATCTAGAAACACCACCTTACTGACCAATTTTATTCCATCAGCTACTTTGACCACCACTGGAGCTGTATACTCTTTCTTGCCTTTTAAAGTTTTTGCTAACTCCTGTCGTGTGTAGAAATTGCATGATTTTGAGCGTTAATTAGATTATACTTTGGTGTCGTTTGATGCTTTTATATGTTTATTTTGCTCCGTTTAGGCGATGTTAGAGTTGGAGTTGCGAAAAGGCGAAGCTAAGCGATTTCATGCATTTTTGAAGGAAAATATGGTAACTCCCGTTACCACTTAGGAGTACAAAAGTAGTAACCCCCGTTACTAGCCACAAGAGGGGAGTTTTTGGCGAGAGAATAGGGGTAACGCCCGTTACCCCTATGTAAAAGGGAAGTGGTAACGCCCGTTACCACTAATAAAAACGTTATGGCGATTTGAAGCAGTAACGGACGTTAACAACAATTACACATGGATAGGTAACGCCCGTTACCTAGGGTGGGGAGAGATTTTTGGGCTGCTATATTAGTCCATTTTTGGAGTCTTTTTCAGAGAGCTTTTCTTCCTGGTCAAGACTTAGGGTTTGGAGAGAAGACGAAGAATTTCAGAGATTTTTCAGAGAATTTGAGAAGACGAGAGGATTGAATTCCGAGAACGATCTTTAGTTTTATTGTTGCTTTAATTTACAAACTAATTCCTTTGAATTTAGTTTTAGTTTCGTATGTTAAATTCGTTTTTAGATATTGCTGAATGTTTATGCTTTTGTTTTGGAGACTTTGTTTAGATTTGATGACTATGATTTATTTTAATGCAATTTCCTTTAGTTTTATGAGTTTTACATTAATTATGAGTAGCTAATTCTCTAGGGCTAGGGGGAGTGATGATGATTGCATGATAGATGTTTGATAAGATGCTTGAATGACTTGTGTTAATTCTTAGTTTGAAAACAGGTTTAAATTGACTTGCGATGGCCTGATCACTCTTAGCATGTGTCATAATTGCCTATAGATCGAAAGAGTGATGGTAATTTAGATGTTTTTCATAACTTGTAAGTTGTAGGGTACAAAGAGATTTGGTCCTAGCTTATACAACAGTAATCTTATTCCATACCGAGCAACTAAAATACTGAATTGCACTAGTCTTGTTCCTATGGTTTAATTAACTATTGGTGATTGTGAGAGCAACATTGAACACTAATTAAGCACTTGGTTACACCTTGAGAGAGGGTAATACAAATATAAATGACTAGGTTGTAGAATTACACTTGTCAGACGAGTATCACATCAGCTCTTAATTGTATGATTCATTACTTTTCCCCTGCCTGCTTAGTTTACTGAAGTTATTCGTGTGTTTTAGTATTACTAGTGTTTAATTCTAGTTAATTGTTAATTTCTGTTTAGTAGATTAATAGACACAACAATTACTTTTCGTTAGGTCTTTAGATTAGAGAAGAATATAGAGTAGTGATTGATTTCCCTTCCCTGTGGGTTCGATCCTATTGTGCTACGTGTATGTTAGTGTACACTTACACGATTGGTTTTTAACTTGAGTAAAACACAACAACAAGTTTTTGGCGCCGTTGCCGGGGAAGGCGTTTTAAGTCAATATTAATTAAATTTTTCAATCTAGTGCTTAAGACTATTATTTTACTTTGTGTTCATTATCTTTGTTACGGTGGAATTGGACTGAGGATTTCTTTTCCTTTGTGCAGGTTTACGGTGCATACGAAGATCTCAATAGCCCGATTAGTTCCATACGATCCGGAAATTAAGAGAACACTGAGTGTTATTAGGAGAATGCGTAAGAAGGAGAAGAAACCGATCACTTTACCGATGGCTGAACCAGACCCACCACCACCACCTGCCATAAGAGATTATAACTGGCCGCAGGCTGGAGCAATTCAGACTGCAGCTCGTCCCCCGATTGCAGTAAATAACTTTGAAATTAAACCAGCTATCATAAACTTGCTGCAGAATAATCCGTTTTCAGGATTACCACTGGAGGATCCGACTTCACATCTGGGGTATTTTCTGGAAATGTGTGATACCTTCAAAATTCACAATGTCACTACTGATGCTATCCGAGTTATGTTTTTTTTCCTTTTCTCTTAGGGAACGAGCTAAAGCATGGTTGAGTATTGTCCCAAATGAACCCTTTCAGACTTGGGCAACATTATCTCAGGCTTTCCTAGCCAAGTTCTTTCCACTTAGCAAAACCACGAAGTACAGGAATGATATTCAAGGTTTCAGGCAGTTGGATGGAGAGTCTTTCTATGAAGCTTGGGAGAGATTCAAGGATTTGCAGAAGAAGTGTCCACATCATGGGATTTCCGGTTGGTTATTGATTCAAACTTTTTACAATGGGATGCCCCCTACTTTTAGAGGAGCGATGGATGCTGCAGTTGGCGGAGCATTCTTAGCAAAATCTAAAGCAGTTGCTACTGAATTGTTAGATAATATGTCACAAAACGATGTTTTAGTGCATGAGAGGAGCCATTCGCAACCTGTGAAAGTGCAAGCAGGAGTCATAGAGTTAGATGGCTTAACCGCCATCAATGCTAAGTTTGAACCCTCTAACAAGAAATTGGATCAACTTTCTGTCAATGCAGTTGGGGTACAATCCCAACCAGTTCAGGTAACATTTGAAATTTGTAGTGGTCCACATGAGTTTAATATGTGTCCTCATACCAATACAGGAGAACAGATGCAAGAGCAGGCAAATTATGCAAACAACTTTAAACCTGCAAATGATCCCTACTCAAACACCTACAATCCAGGATGAAAGAACCATCCTTACTTATCGTGGTCTAATAATCAAAATGTTCAACAACCACCTCAACTTAGGCCGCAGTTTCAGCCCAGACAACAATTTCAAACACGACCACCAGCCCCATTCAATGTTGTGCCCCCTCAACAGGAGCCAAAGCAAGGATGGGAGATCGCACTTGAGAAGTTCATAACCGTGTCTACGGGTCGACATCACAAGTTGGAAGCTTAATTAGATCAAGTGGTAAATCAGACCAGAACTTTGGAGACTCAGATTAGTCAGATTGCCCAATCTCCGAATTTGAGAGGCCCAGGAATGCTACCAAGCCAAACTGAAAACAATCCTAAGGAGCATTGTAAGGCCATATTTGTAGGAGACAATAGAGAGAATGAAGGTCCGAAGATATTTGCAGGTTCGGATGTTGAGAAAGTTGTACTTGAGAAAGTTGAAGAGAAAGATGATCTTAAGAAGGAGAATTTAGAGAAAGAAGTGATTTCAAGCAAAGAGAAGCCTGAGAACTTCACTACTGTGATACTTACTGAGGAATGCAGTGCTATTATTCAGCATAAGCTTCCCCCGAAGCTTAAAGATACAGGGAGTTTTTCAATTCCTCATACTATTGGTTCTTTGCAATTTCATAATGTTTTGTGTGATTTAAGAGCTAGTGTGAGTTTAACACCGTTATCTACTTGCAGGAAATTAGGAGTAAAGGAGCTTACACCGACTAATAAGACACTCTAACTAGCAGACAGATCGGTGAAATATCCGACAGGAATTCTTGAAGATGTTTTGGTAAAAGTTGGAAAATTTCACATTCCCACTGATTTTGTAGTTCTTGATATTGAGAGTGATGAGATGATGCCTTTGATCCTTGGAAGACCATTTCTGGCTATGGCTGGAGCAGATATAGATGTTCAGAATGGACGGCTCACGTTCAAAATAGGAGATGAAAGAATGGAGTTCAGGAATTTTGGTTCCATGACACCACCGGTGATTCCGGATAAGTGTTGCATGATTAAGGTTATAAATGATACACCGGATGGAACAACACTGTTTACGGAGAAAAGAGATACAATTGATTGGGAAGTAAAACAGAAGTTTCGGAGATCGAGAATGAAGGATGTTTTGAAATTAGATACTTGGAGATCAAGCTCCGGTTTTGTGAGTAACAAGAACGAGGTCCCTCCTTGTGACTCGTTGCTTGGGGATTGTTAATCCCAAATCCAGTCCCATAGTCAAGCTAACGACTATAACTTAGAACTAACTTTTTCTTTCTTTTTCTTTTTGTTTTGTTTTTGTTTCCGCTGTTTTCGTTTCTTTCGTTCTCATTTTTCTAGCGTTAATTGAGTTGTCTCTCTCGTTTGTAGATCACCTGATGTTTTACTAGGAAGCCAAGGTCTAGATGGTGCAAGAACCGTGATTTGAGCTTTATTGTCAATATTGAGGTCCATTTACTTTGTTCGTATGTGTGTGCATCAAGAATGAATTGTTGATATGAATTGATAAATGTGTTTATGTGTTTTGAGAACGGTGCACTATGGTTTGATTGAATTATGTGAGTTAATTTCGGTTAATTGACGCGATTGAGCACCAATAGTTTTGTGTTTGTGTTTAATTGTGCTTTGGTCGGAATAGTTAGTAACGGGCGTTACACCATTGCAATTACTTTTTTGGTAACGCCCGTTAATAAGGTCAGGCGTCCCGGGTAGTACAGGTAACGGGCGTTACACCTTAGCAGTTGTTTTTAGGTAACGCCCGTTAATGGAGACAGGCGTCTTGGCCCAGAGGGGTAACGGTCGTTACCCCTTCCAAGAGGAAAACCGGTAACGCCCGTTACCGGTCCGACTGGCGAGAATTGGGTTTTAGGAAACACGTTTTAGGGTTAAATTAAGTCTTGTCCTACCCAATTTTGGATTTTTTCTCCCCCAAACCTATAAATACACTTGCACCCACTTATCTACCTTAGAAGAGATTCAATAGTTCCCTTGGGCCAACCATTATCAATTTACAAGTAAGAAGCTTTTCCACAAAGTTTACACATTCTCTCCTCCCTTGTGAATCAAAGTAAGTCAATATCTCCCTTTCTTAGAGTAAATTGTTATAG
The DNA here is from genome assembly GCA_037501455.1 of Lantana camara. NCBI lineage: Eukaryota > Viridiplantae > Streptophyta > Magnoliopsida > Lamiales > Verbenaceae > Lantana > Lantana camara. Next base: position 16,201,713 of record CM074855.1, on the reverse strand, counting down.
CTAATTTTTCCAATCTAAGAATGAAACCTAGGATTGAATTGCATGATAGGAACCACTTTGAGATTGAATTGATAAATTTTGAGAGATTATACATGCTAGAATTAGGATTAATGCCTTGAATGGAGTTTAACTTAAATTGGGTTAAATCTTTGACGAATGCTAACTTCTAAGTAATCTTGAGTACGAATTATGGGAGTTGAAGGTAGAGAATTTTGAGTTTGAAGTGTAGATTATAAGCTAGTGTGAATTTGAGTTGGGTAGATTGAAGAACTTAAGTTAGAACTCACACCCTAGGCTTAAGCACACAAGGTGTTTGATGAATTGTCCAAGTGATTTGTGATTGATTTCTTTGTGCTTTGTCTTGATATATTTGTTTGATTTAGGTACTATGGGTTGCACTAAGCGCTCTAGAGTCCCGGAGCCTTTCACTACTTCATCCCGGTTAGACCATCAACCTTTTAAATCGGTCAACATAACGGCTAATGCTTTTGGGAATCCTTTTCAAAGGAATTTGACAAAGAACATTGTGGGTACTAAACTCTTTAAGGATGTGTGGATGGAGAAGTTTGAGGTTTGGGAAGAAGTGAAGAGATTGTTCGACAACATAGGATGGTTGCCATTCCTTTCTAGGACGGATATGACCTACGGAGAGATGAAGGCCGCTTTCTTCCACACAATGAACTTTGACCCGGTGGAAAACACCTTGACCTTCACTCTAGATGATATGAAAACTCGGGTATGGAGTGTGAGCCAGATAAGAGAGATTCTCCGTTTCCCAGCTAATGCCACTACTTCTTTGCCTAAATGGAGCGCTTCTCAGTGAGAGGCGGTATGGAGATCCTTCCCCTTAAGAGAGGGTGTCCCTAGTTATTCCCCCCGATGTACACATGGCAACTATCTTGATTCATTGACTTGGGTACTAGTCCATAGGATTTTAGCCTTGGGATTTTGTGCTAGATATGGGAGAGATAGCCACATTACTGAGACTGAGTTGGGTATAATGTACATGATGAAGGAAGGTATTAAGTTTGATTGTACGATTGAATTTCTTTGGAAGCTACAGGAGAGTGCTAGGAGTGTTACTGGTACGATTGCTCATGGTGATTTTGTGATGATGTTTGCTCGGGAGATGAATTGGAGACCGCGAGGAGCTTTGCTTATTGACTTTGGACATATTGGTCCAGAATACTTGGAAGCTGTGGGCTTGGCATAGCTTGGGAGAGTGGGGAGCTGAAGAACTGGAACTTGCTATGGTGGCCCATTCGAGATAGAGATCGTCTCTGGCAAATGTACAGCTGGGGTAAGGCCCGGTTTGATGAGCTTTCTGAGAGGCAGAAGGAGCTTTTAGCTCGGATACCTGACAGGCCAGATGATGAGTTTGGGATTCTTTGCAGTGCCGCGCCTGTTGTTGCTAAGGCCAGTGATGAAGCTCCTGGGACTTTGAAAGGGGTGCGTGCAGAGTTGGCAGGATTGAGGGCTGATTTACCACCGTGATCGCGAGAGTTAAGGATTTAGCACATTATGTGGATGAGCGATTCGATGAGTGGGAGGCCAAGTTTGACGGGTTTTGTGCTCGTGTTGATCAGTATTTTAGAGGACCCCCATCACCCTGATTCTGTTATTTTGTTTCTCCCCAGATTTCTAGACATTCTTGTTTTGTTTATTCGTTGTTATGTTTGGATATTTGACTACACTTAAGTTTTTGCATATATTCGAATTCCTGAATTTTGTTTATGCAATGGTGCTTTTCTTTTCGTGAATTTGTGACTTGTGTGTTGATTGTTGGATGCATGTTGATTGCCAATTGCATGTGCACTTGATCCATGTTTTCTAGTCGCTTGTTCAGGTTTTGGAAGCTTTACAAGCACATTGCCGGTTCTTCATTTAATCGGGGAGTTTTCTTGAACTTTAATTCTTTCATTTGCATGAGAACATTGCAAAGTTTAAGTGTGGGGGAGGAAAGTGCATGTTTGCTATGAGTTTTATTGAATATTTGCATGTTTAGATGTAGTTTCACTTGTGATTTGCTAGAATTCGAGTATTTTGAAATTTTTTGAAAATTTTCCCTCATTTTGAACTTTTTCTTCGAAGTTTGATTGTTGAGCTTTTGTTAGAATAAGTTAGGCTTTCTGAATTGAGGAAAATTGCATGAGATTTGATGATTTAGTGTGTTAGTATGCCCTTATATTTAGAGCACTTTTGAACGAGATAATGTACTTTGCTTAGAAAGATGAGTTGATGATTTCCGAATGAGTCTAAGATTTGATTATGATGCATTTAGTCCTATTGAGGCGAAATTTTGAGTTAATGAAAGATTAAGGAAGTGAAGTAGGCATTCGTTGTTGGAGGATTTTAAGCTTTTCTATTTAGCCGTTTTTCACTAAATATTGTAATCTTATTGACCCCGCTGAGCCTAATTGTTGTGCAAAGATTTTTGTAGCCTCATTATAAGCCAAGGCACAACATAGAAATATCGACCTTGATAATTTTTACACCAAGGCTTACTCATTTGATTTTTATGGTAATTATCTAGCTTTTAACCCCTTTTTATTGTTCTTGTGATTGAAATTGAGAGGTTATTGTAAAGAAAAAGAATGAGAAAATGTGAAAAAGAAGAGAAAAAAAAGAGCAAAAGAGAAGAAAAGAATACTATGCAAAGTGTGAATTTGAGAGTGTGGGATTCAAATGAAGAGTTTGGGGTGATTTTTGTATTAATGGCGAATGGAAGTGTTTCGTGCTTTGAATAGATTGAATGATGTAAGCTTGGTGAGTAGTCACTTGATCCAAATTTCCATAACCTTACCCTAAGCCTACATTACAAGCCCGAAAGACCTACTGATCCTAAGTCTTGATTTAATTCCATTAGTGAAGATAGGCCCGAAGAGTGTATTCCGAACTTGATGATTAGAGCTTATGAGGGAATTGTGAATTTGTTATTCTAATTTGTGTACATTGTTTCGTTTGATTCACACACTACACAAGGGTATACTTTTCATACTAAATTTTGAGGATCTTATGTTTATGAGTATTTGATTTGATTAGCTAGACTTGTTTAGGCGAAGGTTTAATGATTGCTTTGAGGAGATGGTTTGATGAGAATGTGTTTTCTTAATTTCCGTATTACTCGGGGACGGGCAATATTCAAGTGTGGGGGATTTTGTTGTGTGTAGAAATTGGGTGATTTTGGGCGTTAATTAGATTATACTTTGGTGCCGTTTGATGCGTTTATGTGTTTATTTTGCTCCGTTTAGGTGATGTTAGAGTTGGAGTTGCGAAACGGCGAAGCGAAGCGATTTCACGTATTTTTGGAGGAAAATGTGGTAACTCCCATTACCACTTAGGAGTACAAAAGTAGTAATCCCTGTTACTAGCCACAGGAGGGGAGTTTTTGGCGAGAAAAGAGGGGTAACACCCGTTAGCCCTATGCAGAAGGGAAGTGGTAACGCCCGTTACCACTAACAAAAACGTTATGGCGATTTCAACCTGTAACGGACGTTAACAACAATTACATATGGATAGGTAACGCCTGTTACCTAGGGCGGCGAGAGATTTTTGGGCTGCTATATTAGTGTGTTTTTGGAGTCTTTTTTAGAGAGCTTTTCTTCCAGGTCAAGACCTAGGGTTTGGAGAGAAGACGAAGAGTTTCAGAGATTTTTCAGAGAATTCGAGAAGACGAGAGGATTGAATTCCGAGAACGATCTTTGGTTTTATTGTTGCTTTAATTTACAAACTAATTCCTTTGAATTTAGTTTTAGTTTCGTTTTTAGATATTACTGAATGTTTATGCTTTTGTTTTGGAGACTTTGTTTAGATTTGATTACTATGATTTATTTTAATACAATTTCCTTTAGTTTTATGAGTTTTGCTTTAATTATGAGTAGCTAATTCTCTAGGGCTAGGGGGAGTGATGATGATTGCATGATAGATGTTTGATAAGATGCTTGAATGACTTGTGTTAATTTTTAGTTTGAAAACAGGTTTGAATTGACTTGCGATGGACTGACCACCCTTAGCATGTGTCATAATTGCCTATAGATCGAAAGAGTGATGGTAATTTAGATGGTTTTCATAACTTGTAAGTTGTAGGGTACAAAGAGATTTGGTCCTAGCTTATACAACAATAATATTATTCCATGCCGAGCCGCTAGAATACTAAATTACACTAGTCTTGTTCCTATGGTTTAATTAACTATTGGTGATTGCGAGAGCAACATTGAACACTAATTAAGCACTTGGTTACACCTGGAGAGAGGGTAATACAAATATAAGTGACTAGGTTGTAGAATTACACTTGTCAGACAAATATCACATCAGCTCTTAATTGTATGATTCATTACTTTTCCCCTGCCTGCTTAGTTTACTGAAGTTAATTCGTGTGTTTTAGTATTACTAGTGTTTAATTCTAATTAATTGTTAATTTCTTTTTAGTAGATTAATAGACACATAATTTCAGAACAGTCGGAGCCGATCACATAATTCCCCTGCCTGCAATATAATTTCAGAATGCTTCACGCCTAAATCTCGTAGTACCCTTAAAAGCTAAATGATCTCACTAGTTGGAGTGATCGGCTCCTCCGACTGTTCTTCATTTTCACCTCGACTAGGCTCCGTCTCGATAGGATAGAAATTATATTGCTCCTTTTCTTCGGAACTCCAATTCCATGAACTTTTCTCATCAAAGTAAACATCCCGACTTACTTTAATCTTGTTGTTGACAGGATCATACAACCTGTAGCCCTTTGAATGTTGATCATATCCAACAAAAATGTACCTCTCACTTTTATCGTCTAACTTGCTTCGATGCTGATCTGGAACATGCATGTGGGCTATGCTTCCAAATACTTTCAAATGAGATACACTCGGCTTGAATCCACTCCATGCTTCTTGTGGAGTTTGGTTCCACAAACTTCTTGTCGAGCTTCGATTTGACAATTACATAGCGCACTCCACAGCTTCGGCCCATAGCTCCTTAGGCAATTCTTTGCTTCTTAACATGCTTCGAGCCATGTTCAAAATGGATCGGTTCTTTCTCTCTGCAACTCCATTTTGTTGGGGTGAGTACGGATTGGTCATGGGATGCCGTATCCCATTCTCATCACAAAAATTCTTGAATTCCTTTGAAGTAAACTCTCCTCCTCGATCTGATCGAAGTGACTTAATTTGGTAGCCACTTTGCTTCTCCACCATTGCCTTGAATTTTTTAAAGGCTGAGAATGCTTCTGATTTCTCCTTGAGGAAGTATACCCACGTCTTCCTGCTATAGTCATCAATGAACAATATGAAATACCTGTTTTTTCCCAGCGAATTCGGTGTTATCGGACCACATACATCTGTATGAACCAACTCCAATGGTTCATTTGCTCTCGTCTCTGATTCCTTTGGAAAACTTTGGCAATGTTGTTTTCCTACGAGACAACCCTCACATAATTGATCGGGGTGGTTTATGGAAGGAAGTTCATTCACCATTCTCTTTGTTGACATCAACTTAAGGCCTCCAAAGTTGATATGTCCGAGCCTCAAGTGCCATAGCCATGATTGATCTTCGACACATGCTTTCAAGCATCTCGCCACATCGTTCTTGATATTCATCAAAAACATCCTGTTGCTCGTCATTGGTACGCGAGCTAACAACCTTCCTTTGCCATCTCTAAGGTAGAGATTTTTGTCCTTCATATGGATATCATATCCTTTCTCCAAAAGTTGGCCTAAACTCAAAATATTCGCCTTCATCCCAGGAACATAATATACATTTGAGATGAATTGGTGATCTCCATTCTTCAAACGAATCAAAATATTACCTCGCCCTTCAATTTGTATTTTTGACGAGTCTCCAAAAGAGATATCACCGCTCACAGATTTATCCATCTCGACGAACATGTGTTTGTGTCCACACATGTGATTGCTAGCACCGGTGTCAAGGTACCAAATGCTTTCTTTTCCCTCATCTTGTTGTTTATGGGCTAACAAGAGGGCTTCACCTTCGACTTTTTGTTCTTCAGCGAGGTGGTTTCTCTCCCTTTCATTATTTGGTTCATTTCGACACTCATAGGCATAGTATCCATTTCGATGGCAATTGAAACACTCCACATCATTTTTTCTTTGCCACCTTGATTGGCCTCCACAACCTCGGAATCGTCCTCTTACGGATCTGGCTTCGAAGTGAGTTTCTTCACTTCGATTTATAGTTGGGGCACCTCGTCCCCGTCCTCTACCACGGCCTCGACCGCGATCACGACCACGTCGATATATAAAGCCACCTCGACGATTGCTACTCTCGGTATCATCTCGCTTTTCTCCGATGTGCAACTTTGCTTGGAGCGCTTGCTCAATTGGTTCTTTGGCTCGCCTTTTTAACTTCTCTTCGTGGATTTGTAGTTTACCCACGAGCTCATCAACCTTCATATTTTCCACATCATTGGACTCTTCAATGGCCACCACGATGTGATCAAATTTTGAATCAAGGGATCGAAGGATCTTTTCCATGACTCGTTTGTCCTCCATTTTTTCTCCATTACTTTCGAGTTGATTTGTGATCGAAAGTAATCTTGAGATAAAGTCAAAAACTGCTTCAGAGTCCTTCATTTGTAGTGATTCGAATTCACCTCGAAGTGCCTGCAACCGTACTTTCTTTACTTTGTCAATACCTTTGAAAGTATTGGCAAGAATATCCCAAGCCTTCTTTGCGGTGTCGGCTTGTGCAATCTTCTCGAAGATGTTATCATCCACGGCGAGTTGTATGAATGAGTGAGCCTTTTGTTCTCTCATTTTTGTTTCTCGTGCATTTTGTTTGACTGCATTACTAGCACCGGCTAGATTTTCTGGTTCCACATACTCTTCTTCGACATTTTCCCAAACTCCTTGTCCACCAAGGAATGCCTTCATTTGAATGCTCCACCTTTCATAGTTATCTTTTGTAAGTTTGGGAAATGGAATAGCACTCATTGAAGCCATTTTAACGTGGCTCTGATACCACTTTGTTGCGAAAGCGTGATGGAAAAATTAAAATATTTGTTGTTGAAGACAAAGACTATAAAAGAGGAGGAAGTGGAGAGGAGAAATTCACTTTATTTTTCTCTACTCGATCAACACTTTAAACTCTTACAAACTCAACTCTTTTTACAAACTCTCTTTCTTTCTTATTTTCTTATCTCTTGTCTTGTCTTGTCTTGCATAACAAAGTACGTATTTATACTAGTATAACAAGACACAAAATAAATACAGTATTAAACTCTAATCCTAAATACCATGACGTTATAGGATCACTAATACATATAACCTCAATCCTAAATGCTATAATGTTATAGGATTACCATCAAGTAACTTCTTTCATTTATTCTATTTATTTTATTAACTTGTAACCTTCCACTTAATTCATGAAGTCAAGATTAATTACTTTTAACATACAACTGTGTATGTATGATAGATTATTAGTATTAAGTAAATTTTTTAGCGCATTTATTAAAGAAAAATCTTAGGTTTTAATAGTAACCATACGTTTACTTCAACATTTATATTGAGATAATATAAGTAACATAGATTATGTTATTAATAAAAGTATTATATTTCAAATTAATTATATGATAAAATTTATAATTTTCAACATATTTATACATTCACTAAAAAATAAAATTAATATATATAGATATAGTTATTATTTCTCTCTTTGTCTAATATATCTATATATATATATATATTCAAAGTCATATAATTATTAAATAATTTATTTATAAATGAGTAGTTGATAATTTGATTAAAAATTTCGAAGTTATATAGTTAAATAATTTATGTCAAAATGAATAGTTGAAAATCCGATTAAAATCCGAACCCGTCCGAATCCGCCTTGTATCCGTATAAAAAGGATATTATCCGAATTCGATTTAAAAGGATATTATCCGTATCCGTCCGAATCATAAAAGGATAAGGATATGGTAATCATACATCCGATCCGTTTAATATCCGTTTACACCTCTAATTTCACCTAACACAAGGGGTATGGTGTAAATAACTCTAAAAATAAGTTAATGGACATGAAGAAAAGAGACTTTTAGGTAGTGCCGCAATAAACAATGACCACACATCTAAATAGTAAATATAAAAGAAAAAATAAATTATCCTCAAACTATGACTTTCTTTTTAATTTTTAATCTAAATTTTCAATGTTGAAATCCAAATTTTATTAAAATTTTCCCATTATCATTTCATTCGTTTTTGTGTTAATTATTTCCAGGGTGAGGTGATTGGGAGCATGTGATCTAAGTGGCACAATTGTCTTTGTCCCAATTACATAAAGGACATTTCATATCAGAGTGTTGTATCAGTTTGAAGTGTGAATACCTCAGAATAAAGCATTCAAGAGATCTTTTCATATATCATACATTTATACACAATCTATAAAGTGGAAATTTTGGATGCACATTAACAGCCCAAATCATACACCTGATACATTCATAACATAAATTATATCGCAATCGAAGAAGATACAAGTGCTTCCCACAACCATTTCTCGGTCGATTTCTTGTATTTAATAAGTTCTTCCATCTAGTTAAACTCATTTTCCTTTTTGTTGAATCGCTTCAGTAAAACGGGTATAATTTGTCCAGCTCCATGTAAATGGAGTAATTGCAGCCATCATTGCCCTAATTTCAACATAACCAATACAGAATTACAACATTGCTCGAATAACAAAGGAAATCCCCAAATGTTAGGGTTTTGAAATAAATTATCAAACTTACCCATGGTATTGCACATATAGTGTATCATCTTCATAATCGTCCATGGCTACTGCCGGCCGCATCTTCTTGCGCTGGCCGGAGGAGAAAGATGAATGGAAGAAAATAAAAGATTTTCTCTAGCGTGTGTTGGTTTATATAGAAGAAGAAATTGGAGCCGCTTCTTGGTAAAACATGGAAATAATCCGAAATACCCTTCAATTAGATTAGCACTCATCGAGGGTTACTTATTGTTGACTAGTCAGGTCATAACCGAGTAATCATCTTGCTCCCCATCATCAGCAGATCGGACGAAATATAAGACAATTTATTTTGCGAACCCAAAGAACATTAAACATAACTACGACCACCAAATTTAACATTCGTACAAGACGGACCTTTAAAATCAAAGACGGACGAGAAATAGTTACCAAGAACAGAATGTATTAACTATAAAGTAATAGCCAAAGTGTAATTTCACGCAGCACGCGCGATGGAAGCGTTCAGATTAGGCTTTCGTTTGCAAGTGACGAGAAAAAGGGAAAAACCGCCTAAGTTACCCTTTTTAACGCTGCGAATTAAATCAAATCGCAATTAATTCTCACCACGAGTCGTGAGATTACCTTGCATAGGGAGGAACGTGGCCCATTGCCCCATTGCAGCCACAAACAATCCTCTCTCTGAGCGTCGGTGCAAGGGACAACAGGCCATGTCAGTGGCAAGAGGAGGTAGAGTAGTTAACCGCGAGAGGCAAGAGGAGGCGCGCAGCAGATTGTGTCGCGACAACACACACAAAAGAGAGGCGCGCCCCAACGTGGCGCTGTCGCACCACTGGGGGAATTTAGTATGAATCAATGAAAATTTACAACATATAGACTTATTAGACAGAATCCAAAGAGGAACCTATTACGACCAGTCCTAGTCCTATCTCAATTGCATCCCCATATATCTGGAAGAGAATGAAAAGCATCTAGAAGGTAATATTATCCCAAGAAAATAGGAATCCCAAGTTTCCTTCTATTTGCATCAATTAACAAATACTTTTACTTTTTACGTATATCATCAAAATTTATGCCCTGTTTTCAGAACAAATATAGGCGCCAAGTGAAAAATTTCTAGATACGTCAAAGAAGATACCTGATAGTCATTGAGCAATCAGTCTGCTCGCAATCAATCAAAAGCATTTTGGCAAGTCTACCAGAAAGCAACCAGGATTCACTAAAACAATGCATAGAAAATAAGTTAGTACAGAATTTGATTAAATGTAGACAAATGTCACATGTTTGTTGATAAAATAAAAGGAGTTGTTGCCGGGAATGAAAATAGAGATCCAATAAAGCGAGTCATGAGACGTCTCATCATGAGTGCTAATCTCAGGGAAAGTGACATAAGAGCACTTGCAAATTATAAATAGAGCAAAAATAGATGGGTTAGCATCACAAATTGATTTAACTGACACACCTCTAGATTTTGCATGGTATCTCCAATATTAGTTTCAAATTATCATCATCAAGCAATGTTAGGCAGTTGTCTGAACACTCAAGCAACCAACAAAATGCACCAGTTACATACTTATTTGGTTAAAAGATACCTTGAGACTGAGCTAGTAAGAAGCAATAAATGCCGATATAAGCATTTTTAAAACACTCCGATAACCAGCTAGAGCACCCTGGAAGAAAACATGGGAGAAAAAAGAGCATCATCATTCTTATAATAAAAGAATATCAAGGAGATGTTGAAAAGCATACGGTAAACTGCAAACGATGTGGCCCGATTAAACCAGCAACAAGATGCCCAGAAACAATTAGTTAATCTTAAAGTACTCACTCTGAAACACAGCCCGTGCAAGAATCAACGTACCTACGTCTTGAAAATTCAATAGACCCTTGCAATATGATAAGCAACATAATGCATAATGGTAAGCAACATAATGCATGATGGATGTATAAAAACTTCTGGCGGCTTAGAACAGACAACATGCTTAGTACCTATCTTTTCTATAAGAGAGGAACATGGAAGACAGGATGAATTTGACTTCCTGATGGTAGAGCAAGCTTATAAGCAACCTTACCAACCCTTGTTGTAATCTGATATGGATTAAAGAACTTAGGTGCCAGCTTTATGTTCTTCCTTAATGCCACTGTTGTCTGCCTGTATGGTTGCAGCCTCAAAAACACCATATCACCAACCTCAAAACTCCTTTCTGATCTGTTTTTATCAGCATATGATTTCATCCTATTTTGTGCAGCCTCCAAAATCTCTCTCAACATTCCATTGAATTTTGACCTTTCCTGCAACAGATCTTAACTTCTGTACTAATACTAACATCATAAGGCCCAAAAATGTTCTTAGTAGGTGTACCACCATATAAAGCCTCAAACAGGGTAAGTTTCAAACTTGACTGGAAGTTAGTATTATACCAGTACTCTACTAAGGACAGCCATTTCTTCCATATTTTTGGCTTCAAATGACACATGCAGCTAAGATAAGTTTCCAAACACTGGTTGACTCTCTCAATTTGCCCATCTGACTGTAGATGATATGTTGTAGATAAAGCCAAATTTGTTCCCAACATTTTGAAAAGTTCTTGCCAAAACTTGCTGGTGAAAATCCTGTCTCTGTCAGAGACTATAGAGTGAAGCATTCCATGACATTTGTAGATATTATCCAAGAACAATTTAGCTACTGTTTCTGCTGAAAAGGGATGAGTTATAGTAAAAAAATGAGCATATTTGCTAAACTGATCCACCACTACCATTATAGCATTCTTTCCCTCAGAATTTTGCAGCCTGTTGACTTTGTTGTATTTTATTTTTTGTTTTATATTTATTTGTGCAAAGACGTGTTGTCTTTTCCTTCCTTTTAGCGTGTTTTAGTCATGTGTTTTATAGCCGTTGGTCACGTTAGTGTATATAATAGGAGTTGCTTGTGTGTAAACTTAACACTATTCATTCATTCAATAAGATTTCCTTTGAAACTCTAATTTCTCTTTCGTATTCATTTCTTCCGTTGCATTCACATTCTTCAATCCTTTCATGGTATCTAGAGCAAGCTGCTCCAGATCCTGTTGCTTTGCTTGATCGCCACTTAGATCTGTTCTTTTACCGTTTTATTTTTCGTTTTCTCTGCGATCTATCTGTTCTCTATGGATCCGGAGAATAAGAACAATTCTGTTGTTCCTTCGCCTTCATCCTCGCCTCAGGATGAATCTCTTACCATCTCCAACAGCGATTCCTCATTTCTTTCAGTCGTCACCATCACCATGGACGGTAAAAACTATCTTACCTGGTGGCGAACCATGAAAATCGCCCTAGAATCTAAGATGAAGCTTGGATTTGTCGATGGAAGCATAGATCTTCCGTCTATGGAGAATCCTACGTACAAGTCCTGGAAGCGCGTGGATAGTACAATCAAGGCATGGATCTTGAATTCCCTTGAGCGTGAGATCCACCAGAGTTTTCTTTATGCCACCACCGCCAGAGAGTTATGGGAGGATCTTGAACAGAGGTATGGGCAATGCAATGGCCCTTTACTTTACTAGCTTAAACGCGATCTCAGTTCCATTGCACAAGGTAACCTATCTCTGACCTTATATTTTAATCGTCTTAAGATTCTCTGGGATGAACTTGGCAATCTGAATGATCCGCCTGTGTGCGACTCCGGAAATACTTGTTCTGTTTCTAAGTATATTATATGTTGATTCAGTTTCTTATGGGATTAAACGATTCCTACAATGCTGTTAGAAACCAGATTTTGGTTATGGATCCTTTTCCCACCGTTAACAAGGCTTACTCTATTATTTCTAGGGTTGAGTCTTAGAACGATGTTCATGTCTCTTTCAATGATCCCTCTAATAACTCTGTTTTGTTTACTAAGGCTGTGAATAGAGGGACTGATATGGGAAGGGGTTTCAATAAAAGAAAAGATAAGGTTGATAGGCATTGTGACATTTGTAACAATAACACACACAACACTGATACTTGTTTCAAGCTTACTGGTGAACCAGATTGGTATAAGGCTTACAAAAAAAAGCAGATCCACTGGAGTTGGCTCTTCCAAATGGACCTTTAAAAATGTTGCTAATTCACTGGCTGAAACTCCAATGGATCTGGTTCATAATGTGGGCAAATATGTTACTAATGTCTCTAGTGCCAACATGTCTTATCTTATTAGGCAGGAGTTGATTAAATTCTTCAAAGAAAACAAATCTGGAAGCTCAGAGCAATTGCACTTCACTTCTGAGTTTTCAGGTATCTCCTGGAAGTATGTTCTTGCCTGTTCAAATAAACTAACCTTTTATCATTGGATTGTAAAGTCAGGTGCTACTAGTCATGTGTGTTCCAAACTTGATATGTTTCATACCTATCATGCCCCTGATAGTTTTATACCTATTTACTTACCTGATGGTACTTCTCATCATGTCAAGTTTGTTGGAACTGTTAAGTTTACAGACAAACTCACCTTAAAGAATGTTCTCTATACACCTTCTTTCAAATTTAATCTAATTTCAGTTAATAAAGTAACTGATAGTACTAATAGTGAGTTTGTGTTTTCTAAAACTCATTGGACTTTGCAGGTCCAGAAATCTGAGGAGATTCTTACCTCTGGAAAAAGTTATAACTGCCTTTACATTTTTTAAGCAAAACACTTTGATGTTTCTCCTGTTACTGTTGTTTCTGCAAATGTGTAGTTTTATGATTCTGATTGTAACTCCCTTCAGAGAGGCTTAAATAAAACTCCTGTAAACTGTAGCAGGGATGACAGATGTTTATTTGTCAAAACTCAGGATCTTGGTGTTTGGCACAAGAGGCTAGGACATGTCTCTGACACTGTTATGAAACATTTGAATATTTCTTTGGATACTAATAATCTTGTTTGTGATGTGTGCCAGAGATCTAAGCAACATAGACTGCCTTTCCCTGTAAGTACTATCTCTTCACAAAGGCCCTTTGATCTCATTCACTTAGATCTTTAGGGCCCTTTTAATTTCTTTTAATTTCAAAACCCATTCTAACTGTAACTATTTTCTCATTATTGTTGATGATTTCAGTAGATGTGTTTGGACTTTCTTGATGCCTTATAAAGATCACACTTACCTTACTCTCAAAATTTTTTTGAACTTTGTTAAAACTCAATATGGGAAAATAGTTAAAGGTTTTAGAAGTGATAATGGAAGTGAGTTTGTAAATTTCAATTGCAAAACTCTCTTCCAAGAGTTGGGTATCACACATCAAACTACTTGTGCTTACACTCCACAACAGAATGGGGAAGTGGAGATTAAACACAAACATTTGTTACAAATTGCTAGGGCTCTCATGTTTGAGGCAAATATGCCTCTTCATTTTTGGGGTGATGCTATTCTGAATGCAACTTATATCATAAATAGATTACCAAGCAGAGTCATCTCTTGGTATACACCTTATTACAGATTAATGATGTAGCACCCAAGCGGTGGGCACCACATCCCCGCACTATAACCCGACACGTGTAACGAAACGAAGACTCCGCACACGTACCAAGCTATAGCGGACGAGAGATAAAATAAAATTTAAAATAAACCAACCATAAGCTAGGCGGAATGTAGACCCTGCACAACACAATGCTCAACGAGTATGCGGAAACGTGATCATGCCAAACAAAAAATTTTAAAACAATATAAGCAGGTGACGGGTTCAACTAACATAGATTCCTAATCCCAAAAATCAAAACATAACATAAATCATACATGCAAAAGGGTTCATACTAGCCCTAGAAGCCTGTCCCGATTAATCATACAACAAAACTGGTTCAACTAATCTAAGAACCTGTCCTAACCTGTCCCGAAATTCATACATTTAAATCATAAGCTTCAATCTGTACAGAATCTATTACATACAAAATTTCAAACATAAATTGAAGCAAAGTACATAACGGACTGACACAAACTCGACAGACACAAAACACTGCCGCCTAGCTCGAACTCCAAGGACCTGGACCTGCAACTAAAAACATAAATGCGGAGGGGCCAGTCCAAAGACTGAGTGAGGGGGCTAACGCACACCCATACAATATATATAATAGAGCAAAGCACGTATCAAAAGGACGAATCATGAACCAGGAATAGGTTTTGCACACCAAAGCATTTTAAAAGAAAACCGATACATATACATATACTTAATAAAAATCATTTCATAAAACTATTCCCGTTTCACAATTCCAAGACATAATCATAATGCTCGAGCGAGTAACGAGCTTCCAACCTTACCTCCATATTAACATAAGAAAACCGAAATCATACATAACAATCCACCCAAGCTCCGAGATAGAAGGGCTACGTAAACCCTAACTATCCAGACATACATAACCTTCAGGGATAGCGATCCCACTGCAAGTCTTTCCCGGTTTTTACACCGCGAGCTCGAAGAGTACGCCTTTCCCGAACTCCCAGTGTCGCACGTGACTCTTCGGATCATATGGAACTATGCTAAGGAGTGATGAGCCCGACGACCCAATGCCGTCCCGGGTGTCCTCGCTCATAGCTCCGGGGTCCAAACATACGGAACAGAACATATACCAATCTTTCATGGCTGATCTCGCTTACATAACATATCATATCATAGTATATCATATCATAGCATAAGGGTTTCAAAACTAAACCTTACATACGCCCGTATACATACTTTCAAAATTCAAACGGTGTTCATAAGATCATAACATACCATACTTAGCACATATTTAACTATATATATAATAAATAGTCGCATACGGGCTAGAAATACGAGCACGTAGTGGTTATAGGTCGTTTAACTAAAAGAAAAGATCCTAAACCTCACCTGGTACCAGACAAATGTTGGAAAACAGGAATCAGTAAGCAGCGGAAATTTAAAAATTTTCCAACAAAAGGATCTTGGACTCGCAATCGTGTATCCAAATTTGTAGAGATTAGAAACTTACTTTTCAACAATCTTTCTTGAAGCGTTTCAAGCCACCCAAGAACGCTCTTCTCGCGGCTTGATCCCCTCTCCGTGGTAAAGCTCGAATCTTCAAAACTTCTAACTTGAAGCTCTCTAGAGATAGTCCACCAACTTGACTACAATCTAACTAGTAAGGATGCTAGTTCTCTAGTTAGTGTTTAGGCTTAACCTAGGGTTTACTTTATCTTGGAGAAAGGATGGTGTTCAACACATGAACCAAAAGAATTCAATCACTTAGCTCCAAGGGGAGCTCGAGCTCCCCTATATATAGGAGGGGGAGGGACGCCCAATCCGTAGTCCTTCTGGGCTAAGGATTTGGTCCCTCTCTCCTATTACTTGATCATCAAGTAATTTTGACTTTGACTTTGAATTCAAATTCAAATCAACTTTTAAGAGAGCTAAAATATCCAAACCCTTTTGGATATTATTATACTTTATTTATTTAAAATAAATAACTTATTTTTATCTAATTAATTAATTCACAATTAATTAACTAGATTATTTTTCTCCAAAATTAGACTTTCTTTTTAATTCAAAATTAAACCAAAGTCTATTAAATAATTAATCACATTAATTATTTAACACATAAATAAATATACACAGATATTTACACACGTGTGAGACACGTGTCACAAGGACACGTGCCACTCACGTGAGCCACACGTGTGGTTCACACGTGTGGAACCCTCTTCGCCCGATTAGCTCGTTTAATTATTTTAAAGCCTTAACTCATGTAACCAAGTTGTTGTGTGTGACCCTCTAGGTTCTCAATTCAATTAGCAGTGACCCTGATTAATTAATTCACTAATTAATTAATCAGTCTGCAGATTAAACGACCATAGTCTAGCAACAGGTGTTTAACCCCTAGCTGAATTGGAATATTCAGATTCAACAGAACCTTTAAGTCATTGATTCATGTGAGATACAATCCTCCTACTTACTATCTCTCAACTAAGATCTAGGGTAAGGGAATAATCAGAACCCTAATAATCCGGTCTTAAAGCAAAGTGCATTTCATATCCATTTGATCTCAATCCAAGAAACCCTTTTCTTGATGTCTTGATCTACTGCCTTGGCCAAGGACTCCATATGGCATATGAATGACTTACACAATAAGAGATCACCTTGCAGATGCAAATGTAGGTCCTTTCTTGATTCTCATTCACTTTTATAAATGACTTGTGCAGCCCCAGCATAAGCCTTGAATCAGTTGTCTAAGGCGACACCCTTTAAAGCTTACACCTAAGACTACAGAGTTAACTCATAAAGTGACAAGGAACCTCAAATCTAAGGATCAATTAATCATATCAATGACTCGTGAGATATTTCTTAATCTGGAAGTTTCCATTTCCTGAAATAGAAACTTCCTTTCCCATTTAGGAATCTTCTCACACGGGGCACCTCAGTGAACTTACGTATTGAAGTAAGCACCCTCATGTATCACGCACGTATCATCTATACACTTTGTACCTCCATGAAACAAGGTGGTCCTTCTTAAGGGCGTGATCCCACAAGCAAGCCTTAGAGGAGTCAGGTTGACACTCCCACTGTCTGTAGGACTCATCGGCTTGGAGTATTTTACTAATCATGACTTATGTGAAATAGGGCTCGTTTCATGAACCATTTCACCTAAATGGTAGAGTCCTAAAGTCATCAGGATTAGGGGAGTTCTCATACATGCACAGCTAAACACATACCAAACAAGAGCATATAAAGAAGTGTTGCCTCAAATCATTATTTTATTCAAAGATTGTCTGTGATTACAATAAGGAAAAGTACAAAGCGGATATACAATCGGCTTTCTAGGGCACTATTCCTAACAACAAAGCTGACCACAAAGCAAATGGTACACCCCGGAACTTGCACGACCACAATTCACCACCCCGGGTGCACCTGTACCAACTGAACACACAAAACATAGTACAGAACTCAGGCTCAGGCTCGGACAACCATATAGAGACGCACGGCACATGCTCAAGCACTTAAGAAATGCAATCACATAAGCAGGGTTCAAATCCATATGAATTACATGCAAAGAAAACACTGGAGCATGTTCAAGTCCACATTTAATGCAAATAAAAAGGAATTGAAAGGCAATGCAAATCATATCATTTCATTTATCACACAAACAATTCATATATTACATAACAAATTCAATTAACGAGGTTTAAGTGATTCAAATCATGCAAATTCACATATTCCTGAAAATTACACAAACATCCCCTCAGAGCTAAACAATTAGCAAAATTCGATATGTCGGGATTCAAATTGCAAATTGAAACACTAATATATATATCACAATTCATTTAATACATAATTTCATACACATTGGATTACATTTCGATCGATAATTCAAGCATATTGCAATTAATTTGCATTTAGAACAATCAAATCAAATATTCTCAATTACACAAATAAATTCATAAAAATTAAACCGAGTGTCCGATTGACGAACGGAAAGTGGTGTTGGACTCACCACAACGAGGCGGACAAGTTGTCCGAGGCCCGCCAGAATGCCGCTGCCGGAGCCGTCGAAATAGTGGCCAGCCGCCGCCGGAACTTGCCGGAAAAATCCCGAAAAATCATGCTTGTAAGAATTCCTCGTGCTCGTTCCAAATCCTCGATCAATTTCTGAAAATTCCAAGCCAATATCCTCCAATTTCAGATCTAAGAATACAAAAACCCTCAAATCTTCAAAATCCAATTACTTCTAAACAAGTGAATGAAAATGAGATCCGTAAAAGACATTGTCTTACCCGTGACGAGCTCTTTGAAACCCCCATAGTGGTTGCAGGAAAATATCCCCGGAGCTACCCCCGCCGTTGCACCACCACGATCTTCCACCAAACGGCCAAATCTGGAGTCGCGTGAAAAGGGATTGATAGTTCTCGTCGTTCCGAACAACTTCCGTGAAGGGTCCGTTGCCAAAAGATCACCGGAAAAGGCCCCCGATGTCCTTCGAAAAATCTGCCGCCGTTTGTATTGCCGGAACCACCACCTACGGCCAAAATTCTCTCAAATTGATGCCGGAAATGAACTCGGGAGGGTCAAAAACCTTGGAAATCATCAAGCTTCGTTTGAAAACCGGCGGCGAGTTAGGCGACGCGTACGGTGAGTCTCATAACTGGAAGAAACAAAGTATCTTTTGGGATTTGCCCTATTGGAAGGATCATTTGATACACCATAATTTAGACATAATGCATATCGAGAAGAATGTTTTCGATAATATCTTCAACATGGTCATGGATTTCCCAACAAAGATAAAGGATAATGTAAATGCAAGGTTAGATATGCAAGAGCTGTGTAGGCGGCCTGAACTAGAATTAACGTCTCCAGATAATGGGCGTTGGGTAAAGCCAAAGGCTAAATATGCTCTTACGTTAGCGCAGAAACGGATAATTTGTGAATGGATAAAACAACTTCATATGCCTGATGGTTATTCCTCAAATTTGGGAAGGTGTGTTGACGTTCATTCGGAAAAGATACATGGAATGAAGAGTCATAAATGCCATATTTTTATGGAGCAGTTGTTACCGATTGCATTCAAAGAATTGCCTGACGATATTTGGAAACCATTAGCGGAATTGAGCAATTTTTTCAAGGATTTATGTTCAAGTACTATACGAGTAGAAAATCTCGACCAAATGGAAAAAAACATTCCTATCATTATTTGCAAACTTGAGAGGATATTCCCACCGTCTTTTTTCGACGTCATAGAACATCTACCGATTCATTTGATCGAGGAGGCTCGAAATGGTGGCCCAGTGTAATTTAGATGGATGTATCCATTCGAAAGGTAAGTTGTACACCCCAAATAAAGTTTCCAAGAACTATCTACATTATGTTTATTTAAATAATCATACATAGTACCATTTTTAGTATAGGTTCCTAGGAAAAATTAAGAGGACCGTGAAAAACAAAGCGAAAGTGGAGGGGTCAATTTGCCAAGCTTATCTACGCCGCGAGACCGCAAGCTTTTACTCATTCTATTTCGACCCCCAAGTTTGTTCCATGCGAACAAGGGTTGGGAGAAACGACGATGGTGGGGATGATGATGAATCAATGGTATTAGAATTATCCATTTTCAATAAACCCGGACGTGGATCTGGTGCGATTAAAGAACGACATATCACGACTACGAAGGACTACAATGCAGCCTGTCTTCATGTTCTGCTAAATTGTGATGAGGTCAATCCCTATTGCAAGTAAAAAAGTTAAATAATTAGTACATACCTAAATGTATTCAGTTTACTGACCTGATAATTTACCCATAAAGCCTATTCACCACGTGGAGTGGCACGGGAGATGGTGATAACAGCGACAACATCGAAAAGAACTTCGTTTGTTGGTTCAATAGTCATGTAAGTTTACATTTAAAAATGCTAAGCTTTAGATTAAAATTTTTTCATATACTTCAACGTAATAATTACATCGAATAGGTACAAAACCCCGACAACGGCATCAGTGATCCTTTTTTGCAACACTTGTCTTGGGGCCCGAATACTAAAGTTAGGACATTTCAAAAGTGCTTTGTCAACGGTTTTAAATTCCACACCAAGTCTTGGGTCCGGGAAAAAAAAAAAATAAATTTTGGATTTTGGGTTAAAGGAAGTTCGGATGCAGCAAACATAGAAGACAATTATTATGGGACGTTGGAAGAGATCATTGAACTTGAATATCCAGGTTCTCCATTAAAGCGGGTTGTCTTGTTTAAATGCGAATGGTTTGATCCCACACTACGTCGAGGTACCCGTATAGGTATTCCAGAGAGCTCGATCGTTGTGGTAAAAGCTACGGGTAGATACAAGAAGTATGATCCATCGTATATACACAACTAGCCCGTCAGGTTTATTACGTTCCGTATCCTGGTCGAATGAAAGATAAGCTTCATTGGTATGCTGTAATTAAAGCTAAACCATGAGGAATTGTAGAGCTGGGGGAGTCGCTTGAGGTGGCATACCAAAACGATGACCAAGCAATTATCAACACAATAGAATCAAATGATGTGCTCGAGCCCTTAGCCGACCTAAATAATAACTTACATGATATTGTTGAGGCTGATATTAACACGTTTGATGAAGAATTTGATGATGATCATAGTGGTACTGACTGTTATGGTAATATATGTACGAATTTTTTATATTGATCTTACACAGTTGATTTCATTTTTATAATCCACGTTTTAACAAATTCTTTTGCAAATTATTGCAGATGGACCAGCAGCCGCGGATTCCGAGTAAGGCGTTGCGTGCTAGGAGTGCTAATAAAGGTAAGGGTAGAGGTATTGTACCGATGCAGGCTCTTGACTCTCCTGTTACCCACCTGCCAGAATCTTCTCCCACACAACAACACATTCACGAGGATGCTAAGTCACCTGCGACCTCCACATTTCATACACCGGAACCATCAGCCACACCCATACATGTCCCGACCACAACTGAACCAATGCACTCAAAGGCACGCCCGGTGAGTCCAGCCAGGGAATCCTTGGTTCAGACACGCAAAGAACAACATCTGATCCTACAAACGTTGCTCCCTACGGTAAAAAACTATTAATACCGGTTGGAAAGAGAGCGTAAGTTATTTTTTTGACAATTTAAGTGGTTTAATTAAGTTTTGCTATGAAAGCTTCTTAAAGATTGTAAATTGATATTTTGGCACTATCATGACAACAAAGACGAAACTAATACCATTACCTGGCGTCCTCAAAAGTCGGCTTACAAGACCATATCACAAATGGAGTCATGTTCCTCCGCCAGTGAGGGACAGTTGGTTTGACGATTGGAAGGTAAACAATGATAGTTTTAATGAATTTCAATTTTTAACACATAAAATAAAAAGTCTTTTTTTGACAGAAATATGTGTACTGGGAGCCTGAAGCAGAAGCACACATGTATAGCGCGTTCATGGAGAAAATGGGCGAACGGATGAGAGGTATCTACCACGACATTAGAAAAAGAGGTAAAAAGCTCGGGTGGATGCTGGAGGATGTGTACAAAGCTTTGCGTGAGAAGTGGGACACTGAAGATTACCAAACTGTTTGTCAAAGGAATAAAGCAAACTGAGCTTCTGCAGCAGGTGCGCTAACGTATACCGGAGGGTCTCAGAGTGTCCACTCGATTATCAAAAAGAAGGTACATATTCGCAGCAGTTTATGGCTCTTATTATTTAAAAAAGTCACAACTGTACCACCTTTCAGCTGCACATCCTTATAGCCTTTGACATGAATAGTTTTATTTTCGGTAACATCCCATGGAATAATCATACTTTAGCATCATAATTTAGCAAAGTCAGAAATCCATACTCATCTCCAGCATACCTGGAAATTCTAGGATAACAATAAATATCAGTCCATGCCTTAGGCAATTAACTAATTCAGTCAGTTGGGTACACTCCTCGAAGATATATGTCAAATTCAGTTGGTTTTTTGTTTTAATTAAAAAAATATGTCTATCTATTAGAGATTTTGATGTCCAATTTCATCTTGAAACCTTGGAAGTTTGAATTTTTCTAAGTTGTATAAGCTATGATAGCTTTGTTATTGATTTTTCAGAGTTGTAATACCTTGGAAGTTAGAGATTTTTTTGCACGCAGCTTCCAGCTTCAATGATTGTGCATTAAGAGTCACACCCCAGATTCGTATGAACTTTACAGTTCATAATGCGAATGTTGTTTTAATTTTTCCTTCGTTTTGGAATGCCACGTAGAAAGTCTTGGTGGAATTTTCTTTTAGTACATCCGTAATTCAGAAATACATCGTCTGTTGGGGCAGTTACATGGTGAGATGTGCAGGAGCCTACGTTTTTTATTTCTGTATATATTAAAGTTTTTTGGCATATAATGTGCAAGAGCAGATGCTCTGTATGCTATGATGCATATTCTATTTCAGAAAACTTGATTATATAAAGTGTTGGAGCATTCAAGAGAATCCATGTTCTCCAAATTGCTGATATGCGTTGTGAATTAGGCCTGATAATCCAGTCATGTTATAGTGTTCAGAAGATATGCTATGATCTAGTCATGTTATAGTGCATTAGGCCTGATAATCCAGTTATGTTATAGTGTCCATTCAAGAGAATCCAGTCATGTATGCTATGATGCATATTCTGTCAGTCATGTTATAGTGGTCAAAAGATATGGGTTGTTCTATACAAATCTGCCTTTGAGAATGTATAATGTTATATGCTATGAATCTTAAATTGCCTTTCTACGCAAATCTACCTTTGAGAATGTGTATGCTATGAATATTAAATTGGCAGCAAAAAATTAAACTTGTAGAGTGTGTAATGAAGTGGATTAATGACCTTTGTACTGACAGGAAGCTGCTACGGGCCAAAAACTAGAGACGGGGACCCTTTACCACTACACGTTTGTGAAGGTCGATGATAGAGAGAAGTTAATTTCAGAAATACCCACTGAAGATGAGTGCATTCAATACGAGGTTCGTTGTGCAGTTTTTGTTTTAACTTCTAAATACGCAATTTTTGATATATAATTCATATTCTGTTATGAATTTTCCTAAATAGTTGAGGTACCAGACCATGAGGAGGAGGCGCGATGGGTGCTTAAGGATCCAGGTTACGTTCCAGTGGATGATTTTACGTTATGGTCTCAGGCACAAGGGGGTCCAAACAAGAAAGAGAGGGTCACTGGATTGAATCATTTGCCAAAGACCTCTCCGACGGTGGCTTCTAGCGCAGGATCGTCATCTTATCGCCCACGTCCAGTTGCCCTACAGGAAGAGAGTGAGATTAAAGAAATGAAGGATGAAATTAAAGAAATCAAACATACCCTGCAATTAGTGCTCGCGGCGCTTCAAACGCAAGGCAAGGGAAAATTTGTACCTGACCGGACGGATGATGACGAGTACGATGCAGCACCTGCTGATGACGAAGGTACATGTATATTTGTGTAATTTGCACTGCAAGTACACTTGAACTTGGTGGTTGTTTCTTAGCTTTCATGAGAACAAATACCATTTCCCCCAAAACATATGTTTTCGTGTGATACAGATACATAAGTTATATAGATATTCTTGCATACGCAAATTGACATTGATGTGTTATTTTTTCTTGGTACAGATTAAAGCATTGGGATTGGAGGTTGGAGCATATGGATGTTGGCGTAATTTAGCCCATTGGCCTTTCATGTAATGTTTGTTACAATTTTCTGTTACATTTCTTCAAAGTACGGTGAAGTTGAGGTGCTATTGCTTGATGGTTTACATTATCTGATTCTACCAACACATTTTTAGCAGTTATGACTTTAAAACATCGTTTGGTAATGCTTGTTTTCATATTCTGGAATATTTATGGAATTACTGTTGGGAATAGTGCCCTGAAAATTCAATTTGTTGAATTAATTAAACTGAATTTACAGCAAGTTGTGAGTATTTCACATATTAATAATTAATGGCGTGTGTTGGTATTCTTATATAAAATGTGTTTCATAGGAAAATACTTTGTATACCGAAATCACGTGTCATTAAAGTTCTAGTCGGTAAGATAAGAATATGTTCTTATCAAGACTGCAACGCGATTATATAAGATGATTAGTCTTTCGTCATAGGGAATAGTGATTCCAATTATAACACGTTGATGATTTTCAAAAGGATTGGAAACATCGAACTGGACCACTGAGATTATTCATTTTATACTGCTATCTAAAATGAATAAAATCTCAGGAAGCATTGTACTCTTAATCTTGATAATATTTCGGCTTTAGGCATGTAGTGTTAGTCACTGTAATATACTCGAAGTGAGGTCTCGGTAACGGTGGCCAAAAATACTTTGCATGTTCGGTGACAACATGAAATGTGATAAAGAGTTATATTGATCAAGGAATCTGTGGCCTTGCTGGAAGGTAAAAGATATCCCTGAAATAGATTTGCAAAAGTTCGAATCAAGACTTTGGCCAAAGCACTTCGCGTGATGCGTCACCGAAGTTATATGATGAATGTGTTTCACATACAGAGAATTTGAAATTAAGGCGAATCAATAAATTTCACATTGGAGATAAAAAAGAAATGATAGTAGTTACAATTTATTTTTCATGGATATCTACACGGAGGAGTGAAATACGAAATTATTCTAGATCGAGAAATTCGTGAATAATTTAATTAATTTTAGAGTGCAATAATATTTATTTAGTGGAATTAAATATTGTTAAACGGTAATTAATTATTATCATGGGATGATAATATATTAACCCGTTTGGAACCAAAATTAATTAGTCCTGCAGTCCTCCTGTAAGCCCCAAATTGAAAACCCGAAGAGAAAATATTAAAAAGAGAAAGAGAAATGATTTTTCAAAGTGTTTGAAAATAGCCAAGGGATTTATTTTAAGAAAATAAATCAAGTTCCAAAGAGTTGGAAATGCCCGGAATTTTATTTTGGAGAAAATAAAATTTTAAATTTTTTTTAAAAAAATAATGCTGACGTGGCATCGGGATGATGTGGCAGCTGACGTGGCAAGCCACGTCAGCAGATCGGGCCCCATGTGGCGTTGACTGGGTGCCGCGTGGCGTGCCGCATGTGCGGCTTGGATCGCGCCACGTCAACGCGCATGGACGGGCCAGATTCGATCTGGGCGGGTCAGTCAATGGGCCGGATAACCTGGTCAAACGGGTCGTCGGATCGGGTCAGAACCGATACAAACGGGCAGGGTCGGACCAGGTAGGACCAGACCCGGACACGTGTCGAAGTCTGGAGGCTCTGCATGTAATCACATACGCCAACCACTTGGCGGCCTTCCGATTGCACGTGGAAGCGCGTGCGGACACGTGGCGGCGTTGTGTCCGCGGCGGAGAGTTCTACAACATGGCATAATTTGATTGGTCGGAGTTGACACGGTTTGTACACGGTATGGAGAAATGACCATTTTGCCCTTGCTTTTGTGCATAAAATGACCATTTTGCCCTCCGGTTTTTGCCTATAAATAGGCTGACCCCCTCCCTCATTTCTTATAACATTTTTGGGATGATTTTGGCTAATTTTTTGCTTTGAAATCAAGTCCCATTTTTTCCTAGTTAATTCCGATTTATTTTGGAATTAATTTTAGTTAGGTGTTTGTATAAAACGCCTAATTTCGGGAGATTAAACCCTGAAAAGGGTTTTCTAGTTTAAAGTTTATTTTCTCTAAGTATTTAGAGAAATACTTTCGGAGCCCACACTCCGAGGGTTTGTCTGGGGTTATTGTAGGGAAGCTCTGCGGGTCTCACGAAAGGGAAAAGAGCTGGAAAAATGCCGTTAGATAGCCATGTTTGCAGTACGATAATATTTTTCAATTATTTTATTTTAAGCATGATAAATTATATGCTCTTAAGTGTTAATTGCATGTTAGATATTTATCTGCTTAAGTGATTTAAAATTTATTATCAATTGCATGTATATACTTGAGTAGATCCGGCTAGACTTCCGCTATTATATTAAAATGTTTTAGAAATATTTTAATACTTGTATTATAATAAAAAAAATTTAAAATGTGGTCCCTGACCGCTACTGCTCTGGGCCCACCTCCCAGCAACTGGTATCAGAGCCATGCTCTAGATATATACATGCATTGGAATGATGCATGCGATGCATAATTTTAAATCTGCTACTGTGCACGTAAATTCTGTCAAAGGAGGCTGGTTTATAAGTCGGACCGTTTGTGACCCCTCCAATGTTTCCTGGGAATTTGCGTGGAATGGTAATTTTCTGGGAATCGATTTCAATAATCTTCCTGGTTAATTACCGAATCAGTAAATATGATTTAAATTATGTGATAATTTATAACATATTTACTTAAAGTGTCATTTAATTTTAAGCATGATAATTATATGATAATTATTTGAAAGCATGCTTAATTGTTTTAATTGCTCAGGTGTTGGTCCTCACCAACACCTGAGCAATTAAAACAAAATTTGACAAGTGTCGAAATAGCCAAAATAAATAAATATCCGATTTACGACTAAAACTGAGTATAGCGCAAACGGGTCGAATCCACAGAGACTGGTTTGGAAATAATTCTAATTACTTGCAGGAAAAACGTGTAATAAACTAGCCGACTAAATTAGGAGGGGGGGTTTTGGATTTAATCTCTACTAACTAACTAAGAAAACAACTAAATTATAAGAAATAACTAATCACGTTGGAAATAGGTTTAAAATAGTTGGAGAAGCAATACCTAGCTAAGAGTCACAATTCAGTTTAAAACATCGATCATAGACGCAAGGATAAATTCAGTTATTCAAATAAACTAGCTATGGCGGATAGAGACACTCGACTTTGTCTCGTTTTCTCTTAAGTGTAGAATAACCTAGAGACACTCGACAGTTATTCCCTAATCAACTTACAACCCCTAAAGACACTCGATAGGATTCAATAAGTTAACAGCATTAAGATTTAAGAAAACACCAGTCCAAACTAACCAAGTCACGACACGTGCAAGATTCAAGTTCGATTATTAATTCCCTTAGTGAATTAGATTCGACTTCATGACTTCCTATCACTAACGCACTACTAATTATCTATCAAGCGTTACATAAACTTCACGCAATCAAGACTAGCAATATGCAATTAACCACTTAGAAAATTGGGCCCTAATTTACTAAGCAAATAATTTGCAATAAACACGGTAAACGAGGAATTAAGAAATACTTGAATTGAAACTAAATTATAAAACTAATTAGGTCTCACGATGTAGCAAACATGAATTGTAAACTCCTAGCTAAGTACTATGGAAAATTAGCTACTCATATCTATATGATTCAAAAGCAATAAACAAAGTAAAAAAATGAAGCTAACTAAAGGAGGAAAGATTTTCTCGGAT
The DNA here is from genome assembly GCA_037501455.1 of Lantana camara. Lineage (NCBI taxonomy): Eukaryota > Viridiplantae > Streptophyta > Magnoliopsida > Lamiales > Verbenaceae > Lantana > Lantana camara. The sequence goes on along the minus strand of CM074855.1, from coordinate 16,174,241 downwards.
GAGTCTTCAAGCTCTCGCCTCCAAAATCTTCTTGCCAACTGCTGCTCAAAAATCACGATGAAAAGCGTATGTAAAGTTCTCTAAAACTGCTGCCCACTGCGTGAATTTATAGCCTCCAAATCGTCTGAAATCCTAGTCCGAAAAGGACTTTTTCTTGCTGCTCTAAAGTCACGCCTATCTTGCTGATCAAGTCTTGTCTCCAAAGCTTAGCTCCAATCCAAAGCACACGTGCAGCCCAATAGTACAAAGCCCACTCCCAATTAAAGTAAATCAGCCACTAAAATAAAACTCCAAGAAGGCTTCCACATGGGCTCAATTAATACTCACGCTTGGCCCAATAAATCAAATCTGCCGATTTTAATTCCTTCCCATGAAACACACCCACGTTTCCAACACAATTCAAGCCTTCGTTCCATATAAAGCCAAGTCAACACCCTTCAATCTTCAAGCCTTTATTTTCTTTGCATAGTCACGTGCACAAATTGATCCTTGAAATCCCAATTATAGCAATAAAGCCCCAACTGCACTTCTAAACAAAAACTGATCAAATGCATCAAATATATCAAAATAAAGCCCTAAAATCAGTCACATGAGGACAAAATATAGGAGTTATAAACGTGCTATCAAATTCCCCCACACTTGCCTCTTCACTCGTCCTCGAGGGAAATAAAAATCAATGAAACCTCACTCCCATCAAACACATCCACAAAAGCGAACTCCGAATTTTTCGCCTGAACGAATCTAGCAAATCAAACACCTTAGCCGACCACATGGAATTAAGTTAATAAGTATAAACATCATACCCTCGTGTGTAGTGTGAAATCAAACAAAGAATGTACAAAGACTAGATCAATAAGTTAACATTTTTGTTTGCATGAAAACCAATCATCAACTTCGAATGCACGGTCAACCCAATCTCCACTAATATGACCAACTAATGACCCAAAATCGATAGGTCTTTTCGAGGTTGTAATATAAGCTCGGGTCAAGGTAGGAAAAAGTAAATCAAAGGCTAATCACCAAGCTTACACGTTCTCAATAAACCCTCAAGTGTTTCCCTTTATTTCGTCCCAATAGACTCCCTTTCCATAACTTTCTCACTACCCATTTTTGGATATTCAACAAGGTACAATTCTCTTTTTTTTTTTCTCACTTTCTCACACTTTGCTTTTTTTTTTTTTTTTTCAACTCAATCTTTTTCTTTCTCTCATTTCTCTTTTCTTTTCTTCTTGACTTCTTTTTCTTTCTTTTTTTTTTTTTCTTTTTCATTACTCTCACAATTTTCTATTCCAAACATAATGAAAATTTTCTTTTCTCATTTCAATCCCAAAAAGGAGTCTAGACATAATCAATGCAATCCCAAAAAAACGAAAATGAGTAAGCAAGGTGTAACAAAGATAAGGGTAGGAAATGGTATTGTGCACTCGGCTTGTAGCGTGGCTAAGAAAGAAATATTTGCACAATACTAAGGCTCAGCGGGGTCAATCGGGCGATGTTATTTAGTGAAATTCAACAAAAAGGCCAAAAACACCGACATGAATGCCTATGTCACTTCCCAAATCACTAGTCAATCAATATATTTTGCCTCGACGGGGGTTAAGTACATTCTAATCAACTTTCGGAGCTCATTTGAAAAATATGACCAATTCATCTAAGCAATGTACATAACTTGTTCAATAACGTGCGCGAGCAATGAGGGCATCAAGTTATACTAATTAATAAAACTCCACACAACGGTTCACGTACTCAATCGCCTAATAAGTTCTAGCAAAATCCAGAGTTCAAGCCTAAGCAAACATATTCAAAATGAGAGCAAATTATCCATGACTTCGAACATCCTCGTATTCAAGCAAATTGGCACATAGAATCAGTTAAAACAGCCCCAAAAATTTACCTTAGAGACAGCCTAATTAATCAGATATATTTACCCCAGTTAATCCCAGCAAAACAGTCCAGTTTATGCACATTTTCAACTACTAAAACCGCCCTAAAATCTAAAAATAAAGACTGTACAAAAAAATTCCAAAATAACAGCCCCATAACACACACAAAATATACACCGTAAAATAGCCACAAAAAAGTACGACAAGCCTACAAAGTGAGCTCGGCTCGTCAAATCCCCCCCACTTATTCATGCAAAGTCCTCTAGGCATGGAAGTAAAGATAAAGAACAAGGACTTCTCTGAAAGCGCGGGGCGCGAAGGAGTCAAGGAGCGGGCTGTTTGTGACCGATCGCAGCGAGAAGGATGTCCAGCTTCTTGTTCGTGGACTCCCGGAGCTCAACAAGTTCTTACTCAACGCGCGCTAACCGTGTACGCACGTCGTCATCAGCCTCATCGGGCTGCTGCTCAACGGGTGGCCCATCCTTCCTCGGAAAAACCCTCTTCACTCTCTTCAGCTTGAAACCTGCACGAGAAAGGGAATACCCCTCACCGGTTTTGACTAACATACTCATATTATCTAAACTATATAAATCAAGACTCGTCATGCGGCATGCAACAGTCAAAGTAGGGGTATCGGGGCCAAGCAATTCATTACATCATGCAAAATGTGTGATAACGTGTCCTAAACTCAAATCACGACCGGCACGCTTCACATCCCTAAAAGCAATTGCTAACTAAAAACCCTAATTAATTTTTCGCTTTTGCATTATTCCCCACAAAAAGAACAATTCGATTTTCATAATTACCCCAAACCCACGTGTATGGCTACAGAATGTAGAAGAGATAAACCGGTGCAAATAACGCAACGTTGGGTCAATTAAATCATAATCCTTGGAAGTATGAGAATTATATATACGCGCACCCTAAACAGCCAAGTCTCGAAAGACACTTTTATCAACAAAGTCAGGCACATTCTTATAATCACAAAGCATGCTTAAGTACTCATCACTGGCCAACTCATCCTCACGTACAAACCGAATAGCAACATTAAATTCATTAACTGACATGTTGTAACGTGTACCCAAAAGAGAGAAATTAATTGTGCCAGGTGTATCTAAACGAAAATCCTTAGAGGTAGTGAAATGGTATGTATGATAGAACTCACGCACAAGCTCAGAATAAATAGGATCACCAAGCACAAAGAAATCATACCAACCAATGGATTTCATATAGTCACACGCATCATCATATAATCCAAGGGTGCGAAGGGTCTGAAAATCCGGAAACTTACTCGCCACAATGGGCTGTGTACGAGCATCAAACTTCCGTCGCTTGGGGGCTGTTTCCTCCTCTGGATCGGAGGCCAAATCGTCGGTCGGAAGAAGAGTAGGCTACTGTAAGTTTCTGCCCAACCGCGAACGAGTGGGAATGCGACGGGGCTGCGGTGGATGTGTTTCCTCTCCAGTGAAGACAAAGTCCCAATCACTGTTGGATTCGTCTACTTGGCCACTAACTGAACTGGAAGAAGGAGAAATGCGGTGGGAAGGTCCAGTATCATCAGTAGCAGTCTCGAAAGGGGCAAATCCGACATCCTCTGCAATTGAATCTTCAGGGACCTCTGAGAAAGAAGGAAGAAGGCTAGCCATTGACTAAACCTGTGGAATGATCGGTGGTGAAGGAGGCCGAATCTCGTGCGATTGAAGTGTGGGAATCGGAATAACAGAGATCGGTCGTCGGAGGGGTTTCTTAGGGGGAAGATGACTCAGATCTATGAGGACCGGGGCTTGGGGAGGCACGTGATGCACGGAAGCGTCTCAGAGCCTTGAGGAGCGCTGACTTCGCATGCCGGTGGCTGAAACTTTGGAGAAATGGGAATCGGAATGGCGAAAGAGGCGGTGGCAACATCCATCTACCTATGCTTAGATCTAGGATTGGTGGGGTTCTGACCCGGGGCTGAGGTGGCGAGTGGCGGAGATACGGTGGTTTTCGGAGGTCCTCGCGGAGGAGATGGGACGGCGGCGGCTTTTTCGGCTTTAGCTTTGGCATCTAAGAAGGCATAGACATCCACCGCCGTGCGGAGGATGGGGAATGGAGTGGCGAAAGATTGTGGTGGTTTGGTGGTGATGATATCCAAGGGGTCGAGAACTGGCGCGGGGGGTTTCGTCGTAGGTGGTTGTTCAGAGGGATTTCATTTCCTCTTCTGGGCTATGGTACCTAGATGGTGGTGGGGAAGTGTTTAATGGTGGACGTATGGTGGCAAACGGGCAAAAATTGGGTGGTGCACTGGTGGTTAGCGGCCGCAGTAAAAGGGATGGTGGTGATGGTGAACAAGGTAAAGGTGGCTGGTAATTCGTAAGGGGGGTGGCAATTGTGTTTTAGGGTTTGGGTTTATTTGAATTAGGATTAGGGTTTGGTCTTGGGTTACGGGCTGGAAGATGGATCTGAACCAATCGGCTGGTTTCGGGTCAGGAATCCGGATTGACGTGGCGGGCAGGGATACGGTTAGGTTAATTTTAAGTGGGTTATTTATTTTAAAGCTCAGGTATTATTTTCCCACCTAAAATAAATATAGTATGAGCTTAAGGGAAAGTCATACCTCCACTGGCCATTGCACAAACAGTCCGGAATCTGGGCGCGGAATGCGATCATGTAGAAAATGAGAGCTCAAATTAATCACTAGAAAAGAACAAAGAAATAAAGAAAAAGGGAAAGCAAAATAAAAGCAAAACGGGACTACGGTGATGCCTAAACCGTCACAGCTTGGGTTACCTGCCAAGAGCGCCCTTGTTTATTATCTCGGATTTGACGAGGTATTTGGGAAGTGCTCAAACGGATGGAAGCGGGGCCTCCAAACGAATCTCCTCAATTTCAGACGGTTGCGGAAACTCGTAGAAAGGTTTCAACCGATGCCCATTTACTTTTAAAATGTTCCCATTCTTCAAATCCTTGATCTCAATTGCTCCATGTGCAGCTATGTTCGTGACCACGAAGGGACCTGTCCATCGGGACTTGAACTTCCCTGGAAAGAGACGCAAACGAGAATTAAAGAGTAAGACTTTCTGACCCACTAAGAATTTTTTTCTAGAAATCATTATATCATGGAATTTCTTAGTCTTAGATTTATAGATCACTGAATTCTCGTATGCATCATTCCGTATTTCCTCCAATTCTTGAAGTTGAAGTTTCCGTTTCTCTCCCGCTGCATCCATCCGCATATTGCATGCCTTGATTGCCCAGAAAGCCTTATGCTCTAATTCCACGGGAAAATGGCAAGCTTTACCATAAATCAGTCGAAATGGGGACATCCCCAATGGTGTCTTGTATGTTGTCTTATACGCCCATAAGGCGTCATTTAACCTCTGACTCCAATCCTTCCTATTAGGATTCATTATCTTCTCCAAGATAGACTTAATCTCCCTATTAGATATCTTTGCTTATCCATTCGTCTGAGGGTGGTAAGCTGTAGAAGTCCGGTGTGTGACATGATACTTAGCCAGAAGTGACTCCACCAACCGATTGCAAAAGTGTGTGCCTCGATCGCTAATGATAGCACGAGGTGTTCCAAACCTAGAAAAGATATTAGACCTGACAAATTCTACAACCACTTTTGAATCGTTAGTTCGGGTGGCCTTAGCTTCCACCCATTTACAAACATAGTCAATGACTAAAAGTATATAAGTATTACCAAAAGAAGAAGGGAACGGGTCCATAAAATCAATACCCCAAACATCAAAAATTTCGCAGGGTTGAATAGGGTTCAGTGGCATTTGATTTTTAGGGCCTATGTTACCCGTCTTCTGACAATTTTCAGAGCTTTTACAGAATAAGTATGCATCTCAAAATAAGCTAGGCCAAAAGAAACCACATTCAAGCACTTTTAAGGCCGTTCTTTTTTACCCAAAATGACCCCCACATGCATAAGAGTGACTGAATTTCAAAATTGACTCGAACTCACTCTCAGGAACACAACGCCTAATAATTTGATCCGAACAATTTTTCCACAAAAAGGGATCATCCCAAATAAAATACTTCTCGTCGCTTTTTATCTTATCCTTTTCAGAACGAGACAGAGTGTTAGGCAGGATACCTGATGCTAAGTAATTAGCGATGTCTGCATACCAGGGTGTGGATTCAAGGTACGGTCGTATTTTACGCTCATACGCTGCAAAAAGTTGCTCGTCAGGAAATTCGTCACGAATCAGTCCAGAATTTGTAATTTCAACTGGTATTCTGCTCAGATGGTCATCAATGAGATTTTCAGAGCCTTTCTTATCGCGAATTTCTATATCAAACTCTTGAAGGAGTAAGATCCAGCGAATCAACCTTAGCTTCACATCCTTTTTCGTCAAGAGGTACTTCAACGCTGCATGATTAGAGAAAACAACCACTTTAGTACCCAGAAGATATGATCGAAATTTATCTAAAGCAAAAACAACTACTAAGAGTTCTTTTTCCATAGTGGTGTAGTTGATCTGCGCGTTGTCAAGCATCTTGGATGCATAATAAATGACATGCGGGTTCTTGTCGATCCGTTGTCCTAAAACAACTCCAACCACGTAGTCACTTACGTCACACATGATCTCGAAGGGGTGGTTCCAATCTGGAGGTTGCATGATGGGAGTTGAGACTAGCTTATCCTTCAATAAATCAAAGGCTTGTTTCCATTGTTCATTGAATTTGAACTCCACATCTTTTTGCAAAAGTTGTCAAAGAGACCTCGTGATCTTTGAGAAATCTTGTATAAAACGCCTATAGAAACCTGCATGACCAAGAAAAGATCGAATCTCCTGCACACTGACGGGGTAAGGCAAGGATTTCACAACATCAATTTTTGACTTATCAACCTCTATTCCCTTATAAGAAACCACGTGACCAAGAATAATTCCTTTATCCACCATAAAGTGGCATTTTTTAAAGTTTAAAACCAAGTCATTTTTAGAACATCTTTTCAAAACCTTAGCCAAATTTTCAAGACATTCGTCAAAAGAATTACCGTAAACTGTAAAGTTGTCCATAAATACCTCAATTATTTGCTCAACAAAATCAGAGAATATGCTCACCATACATCGCTGAAAAGTTACCGAGCATTACAGAGTCCGAACGACATCCATCTGAATGCGAAAGTTCCAAATTGGCAAGTGAAAGTGGTTTTACTTTGATCCTCGGGTGCCACGGGAATTTAGTAAAAACCTGAATAACCATCAAGACAACAATAATGAGATTTACCGGCTAAACGTTCTAACATTTGGTCAATAAAAGGAGGGGAAAGTGATCCTTTTTAGTTAAAGAATTTAAGCCTCTATAATCCATGCAACTCTCCACCCATTTTGAACACGGGTGGGTACCATATCACCTTCATCATTTTCAATAACCGTGATGTCGGTTTTCTTCGGAACTACCTGTACCGGACTTACCCATTCGCTATCCGAAATCGAAAATATCACACCTGCATCTAGAAGTTTTAATATCTCATTTTTAACGACTTCCATCATCGGTGGGTTCAGTCGGCGTTGAGCTTGGCGCTTCGGTTTTGTATCATCGGTCAGAATTATCTTGTGCATGCACGTCAAGGGACTTATCCCTTTGATGTCGGCTATGGTCCAACTGATTGCCTTCTTGAATTCCCTGAGCACGCGAATCAATTTTTTCTCTTCCTATGGACTTAGCGTGTTGGAGATGATTACGGGAAGGGTTTCCTTCACGCCGAGGAAGGCGTATTTGAGATGACCCGACAATGTCTTGAGTTCCAATTCGGGGGCCTGCACAATTGAAGGTAGCAGTTTAGTTCGTGAAATAGACAATTCAAGTTTTGATAAGCTACCAACAAAAGGATTTGAAACATCCAATTCATGCACCGCATCAAAGAGTTTACTGGGTATTTCAAATTCCCTTGCAAAATCACGCAATTCTTTAGAGCTAAAACTTTGACAAAGAGCATAGTGTAAAGGTTCTAAATTATTTAGCTCAAACATTTTCTCAGTTAAATCATCAACCACATCAATGCTAAACACTTTAGAAAGTTCGTCAGGCCTTTTCATCGCATCATACACATTGAATTTAACCGTATCACCATCAAACTCAAGGGTTAATAAACCATCATGAACATCTATCTTTGCCCTAGCCGTGCTCAAAAGCGGGCGACCCAAAAGGATATCGGATGACTTTTCAGAGTTGCCATCCTCCATGTCTAATTCGAAGAAGTCCGCTAGGAAGGCTAGATCATTGACTTGAACCAAGACATCCTCGAGTACATCTTTGGGGTATACAATCGAACGATCCACCAATTGGATGATGACACCTGTACCTTTCAGGGGGCCAAGATTAAGTGCATTATATACAGATAGTGGCATAACATTAATAGATGCACCCAAATCACACATTGCCTTTTTAATTCCCAATTTTCCAATTTTGCACGGAATGGAAAACATACCTTGATCACGACATTTGGGGGGAAGTTTCTTTGTAGAACTGCAGACACGTTTTCCCCCACACTCACCTTTTCATTGCCTAACAGTTTCCTCTTATTTGTGTAGAGCTCCTTGAGGAATTTGGCATACCTGGGAATTTGCTGGATTGCATCCAACAAGGGAATATTTGCCTCAACTTTGTGAAACGTCTCGAGAATACTCTTTTCTTCTTTCTGTTTCTTCGTTTCTACTAAAAGTTGAGGGAAGGGAGGCGGGACCACCAGGGCCTTAGGTTTCACGACGAGTTCCGTCTCTTTGTCATGGTTTGAGTTTAGAGTATGGTCATATTCAGAAGTCGCACCACCTTTCTGATCGCCTTCGGACCCAGATTTCCGTCTCTTATCTTTATCCAGAGGTGGTGGCAGTTCTTTACCACTTCGAAGCGTGATGGCGCTGACATTATGCCTCGGATCCTCGGTTTGCGAGGGTAATTTTCCTTGACTTTCTAGCCTAGTTAACACAGCAGCGATCTGTCCTAATTGGGTTTCCAGATTTTTAATGGATGACTCCATATTATTCATCCGGATTGCTTGCGGGTTAAGAGGTGGGTTTTGTTGTTGGGAATGCTGAGGTCTAGGCACAAAATTATGAAGGTTCGGAGGTTGAGGTTTTGGGGTGTAGCTCAAATTAGAGTGATTTTTCCAACCGGGATTGTATATGTTAGAGTAAGGGTTGTTGTTTTGTTGATGGAAACCAGCGGCGTTCGCATTCTCTAAGGTATCCTCATGTAGGGATGGGCATGCATCGGTCGGGTGAGATGGGCTAGCACATAGTTGGCAAACTGTTGCCGCTTGTGGTATTCCTGCACTCATGTTAGATGCTAAAGCAGATATCATATTCTTGAGTTCATCAAACTGGGAAGAACTTACCTCGTTTACCTGTCTCGTCATGTCGGATTTGGCATAGTATTTTTGTGAGGCCCTAGAAATTCTGCTACTTAGTTCCGTCAGTTCTATAGGTGTTTTGATCATAATGGAACCTCCACTTGAAGCATCCAACTGCCATTTGTCAGCAGGCATCAGGCCCCTGTAAAAGTTATGAACAACTGAATTTTCCGACATGTTGTGATGTGGTCACAGTGCAAGCAAATTCCGGTATCGCTCCCAATACTCATGCAGGGCTTCATGTTCCTTTTGCTTAATGGTAATTATCTCTTGAAGGAGATCCAGGTATCGCTCAGCTGGGAAAAACCTATCCAAGAATTTGTCGTGCATCTGCTGCCAAGTAGTAATGGTTGCTGACGGTAAAGAATACAACCATTTTTCCGCTGCATCTTGCAGGGAGAACAGGAAGACACGGAGCTTGATTTGGACCTCGGTAACTCCATGAGGTTTTGTTGAGCAACAGACCGTGTGGAACTTGCTCAGGTGTTGGTGAGGGTTTTTGTAACACCCCAATTTTTTTTAATAAAAGAAAATAAGATAAATTAATTTAAATATCTTGAAATGTCTAAAAATTTGATCGGACGGTTTATGTGTTATTTTGAAATTGACTAACACGCGACTTACTTATAAAATGTGTTTGAACATAACTAAATAACTTAAATGGCATTTAATGGGGTTTTGTTAACTAAGTGATTTTTATTTATTAGTTGTTACATCCACGAATGTCATTTATATTTCTAAGATTTTCTTAAACTTTAAATATTAAATACCTGTTCATTGTCTAACTGTGTATTTTATTCAAAATCAAAATTTTACTAATAAAATTAAATGGTTCATTTTGTTGTAGCAACTTTCTGTTTACTAAATTAAATTACTACTTATATTACCATAAGATTTATCTTTTAATGTTAACTAAAATTTATAATATATTATGAATAGATGTGTTTTACTAGCAGATTAAACTATTAGGTCACGGCAACTCTAGTTTCTACGGGTCTAATAATCTTGAAGTTCAATTTACATGACATCATTGCAAATAAATTTCTCGTTTCATTCTTTACCAAACTTAATGGGTAAGCTTGTATTTTTCTGGATAAAGATCACGAATGCTTACTCATCTAATTGAAATGGTTACATGACAGATGGCTTGGTTTGGTTTAATTTGTGATGACAATGCAAGGTTCCCGACAACAATTAATGATGGTAATAAGCCAATTGACTAAGAAGGACGACAATGTTGTGTATATATATACTCTAAATTAGCTTAAGTTCATTCATGAGAAATTAAAAACAAATGTAAAAAGGAACGTGACGGTTGTAATAAACAGAGTACAGACTTAGTCGGCTAAAAAAATCTTTCAAATTTCGACCCAACATTCCTAGTAAGTAATTCGCTTTTTAAGTCCTTTAAGTTCCTGATTTAGATATTATTTTTAATGTTCTATTACCCATTTTGCTTGTAATGAAATGTTTCCTAATTTTATTTGATTCTTTGGGAATATATATCGAGATTTGCTTATAATCTCATAATTGTGATAATGTTTCTGAAATTGATATCTTTATTTGATTAAATTTAAAGTTTGATATTATGTCATGAAAGTAAATTCATACTTATATGCATTAAATTGTGGACAGAAGATTTCAAGACAAAATCGAACTGATTAAAATTGATCAATTGTATTTTTCCCAATTATAGCCTTTATTAGTGATGTCTTTATCATGAGATTTTCTTTCATATACTTATCGAAAAATAAATGTTTTATGTTTTGTTCGACTAATTCAAGTGTGGTTATGTGATTATTGGATTAATTTGCCTAATTATGTATGAATAATATGATAACCGCCGTACAAGTCAGTTGTGTCATCTAGTTGTCAGTCGAGTCATAATTTGCAGTCATATGTGTGTTACAGGTGTTCCTAGGGAGGAGCCCTGATCGTGTTGATCGTGTCTTTCTTTTACAGTTTGGAAGAATTTAAGGTGAGGGATTTAAAATGTTTTCAACTGGGGCCAAAACATATATTATGTAAATATATATATCTTCTTAAAACCCAACCCTTATTTATTGATTTTGATTTTCAAACCGTTGATGCTATATATATAAATAGATGTTTTATAATATTTTGGTATTTTATTGAAAAATCGGATTTCCTTATAAAAATGGGTTCTTGTTATATTATATATACGTGTGAGTGAACGAAAAGTTTGATTTTGAACTGCGAAATGATTAAGAGAAAGAAATTGTTTGAAAATGTGAAAATGTTATAAAGCGAGTATTGATCTGATAGAACCCTTGGGGACGCCCTTGGGGAATATGGGCCCCGAAGTATCTAGTGGGTGAAGCCCGGGGGTGTGCGCCAAAGGCTGATCTTTACTACGTACTTCTGTGAAGCTCTATGCCGGACGTAGCCGGAGGTTGACTACGAAACGTATAGAGTGAGGTTATTGGTACCAGGGCATATTGCCCCTATCTGTGTGATCGTGTGGTTGGTTGGGGGGACACCTTGACCAACAATTGGAGGGAGAAGGATGGTTTCTGTTTTGTGTTTCTTATGTTCAGGGTGTGAAAGGTTGGAGAACTCGCCCGTACTCGCCGGGTTACTGTGATTGATCGATCCTTTTGATTATTGGTTCACAAGTGTGTTTTCGAGAAACTAAAAGCTATCCCTTCTTATACATTTACTTGTTTTCGAAAATAATAAAAATGTGAACCAAGGTTGTGATTTTGTTTATATATATGTATAACCCCCTCACTTAGTTACTTTGACTAACGTCCCTTCTCTTCTGGTTTTGGCTTCAGGCAGGTACGAATAAGCGGCATGTTTGGTCTAGGTCGTCAGGTGCTGTCTAGAGAGTTTGTTTTTAAAGCTCAGTGTTTTTGGAGTTTCTCCTTCGTGGGAAATTCACTATGTTCAGTCTATGTAATTTTGCAACTGTCATATTGTCATCGGCCTTATCGGCCTTGTAATCGACTTATGTTTTGGAGTACTGTTGTGTTTTACGCTTTCGCTATGCTAGTTTTTGTTTGTTTGTTCACCGTTTGCTGGGAAAGATCTCGAGTGAAGGCCCAAAGCTAACACTCGGGGTAATTCTCGGTGCGGGATGTGGCAAGGGCGCCACATTTGGATGGTATCAGAGCCCGATTGTCAATCGGAGCTCTTGTCGTGTCTAGAATGAGTCTAGGTTGGGTATTTGAGTGAGTCTAGGTTATACGACTATAGCATTTGAGTCATTATATGCTTTTGTGTTATATTGTGGTACGTGCCTATGTGCTATTTTTGTGCCTTATATGATTACGCTCTAATCAATCATGCATCATATTGTCAGTAAGTTGTGATTACAGCAATGCCACGCGGAAGACCCCCTCGTGCTAATATCCCACCACCAGTGCTAGAACAAGCCCCACCTGTGAATGTTAATGTCAATGACTTCACACGACATTTCGCACAAGCTTATGTCCAACAAGCAACCCAGCAGGCTCAACAGCAGTGTCAAGAACCGGTGCACACTGAAGAGAAAGCACTGGATAAGTTCCTCAAGTATAATCCACCCAAGTTCTACGGCCAGACTGATGATCTGAAGGCTGAAGAATGGATATCTGAAATGGAACAAATTTTCCAAGTTACTCAAATTAGAGATCCTGATCGAGTAGAATTTGCAGTTTTCTTGCTAAAGGGTCTTGCTCAAGATTGGTGGAAACTCACACAACAAGGATGGTAGGTTATTGGAGGACCAATTACTTGGGGCCGATTTCTAACTGAATTTAGAGATAAGTATATTCCCCAAGTGACTCGTGATCGTAGGGAGAAAGAGTTTATAGAATTGGTTCAAGGAAATGTTAATGTTGCGGAATATGAAGCACGGTTTGCTCGTCTAATCAATTATGCGCCTCATATCGTGCCAGATCAAAGGAGGAGAACTAAAAGGTTCATTCAAGGGCTTAGGCATGAAATACGGTATGCACTGATGGCAGCTAACATCACTGAATATACTGATGCAGTTTCGAGAGCTATGGAAGTGGAATCTGAAATAAAAGATATGCAGTCGCTCCCAACACAAGTGAATCAATCTTCGAGCTCAAAGAGAGCATTTGCAGAGATAGAACAACCTGCACATAAAAAGCAACCAAAATTGGAGAACAGACCAACCGGGAATAAAACAAATCCAGCTCCACGCCCAAAGGGGACCTATGCTCCAGAACATAAGTGTGATTTTTGTGGTGGACCAAACCACGAGGAGAATAATTGCTGGAGAAAGTTGGGTCGCTGTACCCGGTGTGGTAGCGACCAACACTTGATCAGAAATTGCCCAAGAATACGACCACAGCAAGGTCTGATAACACCAAGAAATACTCAACCGGCTGGAGGATTAGAGAGACCAGTAGTTCGTGCCCGGACTTATGCATTGGGGGGTGAAGAGGAACAAATGGATCCAAATGCAGTCATAGAAGGTACGTTAAACATTATAGGCATCCCCATTAGGCTATTATATGATTTGGGTGCTCAATTGTTGCATATAATAATACTATGAAATTGTTTGTACTTGTTGAATGTCGCTATATGTGTATAAGGTTGGTAACCCGTAAAAGATTGATGGTCGAAACAATCAAACCTTTCTATATTTAGAAGTGGAATCTGGGGACCAGATTCTATTAAGGGGGAGAGATTGTAACACCCCAATTTTTTTTAATAAAAGAAAACAAGATAAATTAATTTAAATATCTTGAAATGTCTAAAAATTTGATCGGACGGTTTATGTGTTATTTTGAAATTGACTAACACGCGACTTACTTATAAAATGTGTTTGAACATAACTAAATAATTTAAATGGCATTTAATGGGGTTTTGTTAACTAAGTGATTTTTATTTGTTAGTTGTTACATCCACGAATGTTATTTATATTTCTCAGATTTTCTTAAACTTTAAATATTAAATACCTGTTCATTGTCTAACTGTGTATTTTATTCAAAATCAAAATTTTACTAATAAAATTAAATGGTTCATTTTGTTGTAGCAACTTTCTGTTTACTAAATTAAATTACTACTTATATTACCATAAGATTTATCTTTTAATGTTAACTAAAATTTATAATATATTATGAATAGATGTGTTTTACTAGCAGATTAAACTATTAGGTCACGGCAACTCTAGTTTCTACGGGTCTAATAATCTTGAAGTTCAATTTACATGACATCATTGCAAATAAATTTCTCATTTCATTCTTTACCAAACTTAATGGGTAAGCTTGTATTTTTCTGGATAAAGATCACGAATGCTTACTCATCTAATTGAAATGGTTACATGACAGATGGCTTGGTTTGGTTTAATTTGTGATGACAATGCAAGGTTCCCGACAACAATTAATGATGGTAATAAGCCAATTGACTAAGAAGGACGGCAATGTTGTGTATATATATACTCTAAATTAGCTTAAGTTCATTCATGAGAAATTAAAAACAAATGTAAAAAGGAACGTGACGGTTGTAATAAACAGAGTACAGACTTAGTCGGCCAAAACAATCTTTCAAATTTCGACCCAACATTCCTAGTAAGTAATTCGCTTTTTAAGTCCTTTAAGTTGCTGATTTAGATATTATTTTTAATGTTCTATTACCCATTTTGCTTGTAATGAAATGTTTCCTAATTTTATTTGATTCTTTGGGAATATATATCGAGATTTGCTTATAATCTCATAATTGTGATAATGTTTCTGAAATTGATATCTTTATTTGATTAAATTTAAAGTTTGATATTATGTCATGAAAGTAAATTCATACTTATATGCATTAAATTGTGGACAGAAGATTTCAAGACAAAATCGAACTGATTAAAATTGATCAATTGTATTTTTCCCAATTATAGCCTTTATTAGTGATGTCTTTATCATGAGATTTTCTTTCATATACTTATCGAAAAATAAATGTTTTATGTTTTGTTCGACTAATTCAAGTGTGGTTATGTGATTATTGGATTAATTTGCCTAATTATGTATGAATAATATGATAACCGCCGTACAAGTCAGTTGTGTCATCTAGTTGTCAGTCGAGTCATAATTTGCAGTCATATGTGTGTTACAGGTGTTCCTAGGGAGGAGCCCTGATCGTGTTGATCGTGTCTTTCTTTTACAGTTTGGAAGAATTTAAGGTGAGGGATTTAAAATGTTTTCAACTGGGGCCAAAACATATATTATGTAAATATATATATCTTCTTAAAACCCAACCCTTATTTATTGATTTTGATTTTCAAACCGTTGATGCTATATATATTAAATAGATGTTTTATAATATTTTGTTATTTTATTGAAAAAATCGGATTTCCTTATAAAAATGGGTTCTTGTTATATTATATATACGTGTGAGTGAACGAAAAGTTTGATTTTGAACTGCGAAATGATTAAGAGAAAGAAATTGTTTGAAAATGTGAAAATGTTTTAAAGCGAGTATTGATCTGATAGAACCCTTGGGGACGCCCTTGGGGAATATGGGCCCCGAAGTATCTAGTGGGTGAAGCCCGGAGGTGTGCGCCAAAGGCTGATCTTTACTACGTACTTCTGTGAAGCTCTATGCGGGACGTAGCCGGAGGTTGACTACGAAACGTATAGAGTGAGGTTATTGGTACCAGGGCATATTGCCCCTATCTGTGTGATCGTGTGGTTGGTTGGGGGGCACCTTGACCAATAATTGGAGGGAGAAGGATGGTTTCTGTTTTGTGTTTCTTGTGTTCAGGGTGTGAAAGGTTGGAGAACTCGCCCGTACTCCCCGGGTTACTGTGATTGATCGATCCTTTTGATTATTGGTTCACAAGTGTGTTTTCGAGAAACTAAAAGCTATCCCTTCTTATACATTTACTTGTTTTCGAAAATAATAAAAATGTGAACCAAGGTTGTGATTTTGTTTATATATATGTATAACCCCCTCACTTAGTTACTTTGACTAACGTCCCTTCTCTTCTGGTTTTGGCTTCGGGCAGGTACGAATAAGCGGCATGTTTGGTCTAGGTCGTCAGGTGCTGTCTAGAGAGTTTGTTTTTAAAGCTCAGTGTTTTTGGAGTTTCTCCTTCGTGGGAAATTCACTATATTCAGTCTATGTAATTTTGCAACTGTCATATTGTCATCGGCCTTATCGGCCTTGTAATCGACTTATGTTTTGGAGTACTGTTGTCTTTTACGCTTCCGCTATGCTAGTTTTTGTTTGTTTGTTCACCGTTTGCTGGGAAAGATCTCGAGTGAAGGCCCAAAGCTAACACTCGGGGTAATTCTCGGTGCGGGATGTGGCAAGGGCGCCACAGTTTTCGTTTTCCCGACCACGAAAGATGGGGTGTAGGTGAATTGTTCCCATCTTTAGCTCGAAGCCAACACCCACATCTGGAAAAGTGATACAGAGGGGTTGTTGGGCATTATCGGGGCACACCAGATCCTCCATGGTACGACGTTCTGCTACTGCCATCGTTAAGGTACGGTCAAACTCTACGGTCAAACCCTTCTGTTCGTCTTCTGGATGTTCCGAATCAGTGCTGGACTCTTCAGATTGGTTCAGATCGGATTTTTCGCTAGCTTCTTGCCTGTTTTGGTCTGTTTCCTTAACGATTTTGCGGTTCTTTAGATCACGGGATCGAAAATCGGCTCGTCAACTCCACGAATGCTCCTGTTCATAAAAAGAATTAAATTCGATTAGCACCAATCCCCGGCAACGGCACCAAAATTTGACAAGTGTCGAAATTGCCAAAATAAATAAATATCCGGTTTACGACTAAAACTGAGTATAACACAAACGGGTCGAATCCACAAAGACTAGTTTGTAGATAATTCTAATTACTTGTAGGAAAAACGTGTAATAAACTAGCCGACTAAATTAGGAGGGGGGTTTTTGGATTTAATCTCTACTAACTAACTAAGAAAATAACTAAATTATAAGAAATAACTAATCACGTTGGAAATAGGTTTAAAATAATTGGAGAAGCAATACCTACCTAAGAGTCACAATTCAGTTTAAAACATCGATCATAGACGCAAGGATAAATTCAATTATTCAAATAAACTAGCTATGGCGGATAGAGACACTCGACTCTGTCTCGTTTTCTTTTAAGTGTAGAATAACCTAGAGACACTCGACAGTTATTCCCTAATCAACTTACAACCCCTAGAGACACTCGACAGGATTCAATAAGTTAACAGCATTAAGATTTAAGAAAACACCAGTCCAAACTAACCAAGTCACGACACGTGCAAGATTCAAGTTCGATTATTAATTCCCTTAGTGAATTAGATTCGACTTCATGACTTCCTATCACTAACGCACTACTAATTATCTATCAAGTGTTACATAAACTTAGACTAGCAATATGCAATTAACCACTTAGAAAATTGGGCCCTAATTTACTAAGCAAATAATTAGCAATAAACACAGCAAACGAGGAATTAAGAAATACTTGAATTGAAACTAAATTATAAAACTAATTAGGTCTCACGATGTAGCAAACATGAATTGTAAACTCCTAGCTAAGTACTATGGAAAATTAGCTACTCATATCCATATGATTCGAAAGCAATAAACAAAGTAAAAAAATGAATCTAACTAAAGGAGGAAAGATTTTCTCGGATGAGTCTTCAAGCTCTCGCCTCCAAAATTTTCTCGCCAACTGTTGCTCAAAAATCACGATGAAAAGCGTATGTAAAGTTCTCTAAAACTGCTGTCCACTGCGTGAATATATAGCCTCCAAATCGTCTGAAATCCTAGTCCGAAAAGGACTTTTTCTTGCTGCTCCAAAGTCATGCCTATCTTGCTGATCAAGTCTTGTCTCCAAAGCTTAGCTCCAATCCAAAGCACACGTGCAGCCCAATAGTACAAAGCCCACTCCCAATTAAAGTAAATCAACCACTAAAATAAAACTCCAAGAAGGCTTCCACATGGGCTCAATTAATACTCACGCTTGGCCCAATAAATCAAATCTGCCGATTTTAATTCCTTCCCATGAAACACACCCACGTTTCCAACACAATTCAGGCCTTTGTTCCATATAAAGCTAAGTCAACACCCTTCAATCTCCTAGCCTTTATTTTCTTTGCATAGTCACGTGCACAAATTGATCCTAGAAATCCCAAATATAGCAATAAAGCCCCAACTGCACTTCTAAACAAAAACTGATCAAATGCATAAAATATATCAAAATAAAGCCCTAAAATCAGTCACATAAGCACAAAATATAGGAGTTATAAATGTGCTATCAGCATGATCATGATAATATGAGATATTATGTTATTTACAATTATACGTTTTTTATTTAATGTGATTAAATAATAATGTTTAATAGAGATTGAACGAGATGCATAATTGAACTAATATTTTTCGGCCTCATTAATAAATTGTTATTAAAGCCTTAAAATATTATTAGAATTATAAATGTAATTTAGTAATCCTAGTGGGAGGGTATTAATTAGATTAGTCACTTCCAACAATAAGACGCCAAAAGTGATTATTAAATAATCAACAGATAATCCACACCTTTTAAAAATTCAAGTGGGAGCGAGATGAAAAGAGTTGGATTCTCATGGCCTCCATTACCGGTCTATAGTATAGTGGATATATATTACTCCCTTCGGCAAGTATGTATTCGCGGTATACAAGATTAGACTTCTACGGATAGAACAAAATACGGGAAAGTCAGCTCGACCACGCCTCCGTGGAGTGTCTTGACCTACTCGTACGAATTTCTAGGTAATGGCACACACTTGACTAAGCAATGTGTTAACCTCCCTTCGGAGCTATGTTACATTTACTTAGAGGTCAAGGGTTGACGTGGTGGATTAACATTGTTTGGTAAGAGTTACCTGGATGACATGTTAATTAAAAATAGTTCTTGCTTTTCTAAGCGTTTTCGACCTCGCTTCCGGGGAGTCAACTGCAGTTAGTTAAGTCACCATTGCGTAAATCAAAATGCTTACGTGGATTTCATTTATTGGTTAGACGCAGAAGAAAGTGAAATGCATAATCATAACTTGCATAATTTTATTTATTTATTTCAGTTTTATAATAACGATCTCTCTTAGCCCACTCCAAACTATTTGTCTATAAGGAAATGGGCTAGTAAGGGTTCAACTATGCTGACTAGGAAATGAATCTTCACATCGTGTTGAGACAAGAAAGTTTAGGTACTCACTGAACCTTATCCGAAAATTTCGAAAACTACAACTAGTCAGGATTATAAAGACGCTTATTCCAAATAGATTAAGTGTAATGATTTGGCTAGTCTTATTTCCTGACATCTGTATTAAAAGTTCTTGAATGAGATGTTTACTGATAAGAACACGTTTTGAAGACAGAATCGTACAAAGGTACGAGCCAATAGAAAAGGTTGTTAGTTATAAAGATGTTTGAAGGATCACCGATTTAGAATCATATTATGAATATGATAACTAATCTGAACGAGATTGAAAGCCTCTATGCTTAAAGAGACAATCTTAACAGATAGGATACGATCCTATACTCTCTGCCTAAGTCATTTGAACGTTCAAGATTATTTTCAATAATTTTTTTTAAAACCAATGAACGACCTCAATATGGCAGAAAGGGTGATATAGACTAAGGGAAAGGTTCTCTTTAATCAGACATCAATATCCACGGTCTAGAAAGCCAGTAAGTGGAAGAAAGAAAAGGAAAAGTTCCCAATCTAAGGTTCAGAAGTAGAAAGTCAAATTCGACAATGGAAAAGTGTTTCTATTTCGGTGGTAACGGGTATTGGAAAAAGAAATTGTCCAAAATACTTAGTCTGTCTATTTGCTACGCCGTTTAGATAAGATATGAAGATATCTTACTCATTGAAAATATGTTTAGTTGGAAATTCACCGGATCCCTGGTGTGTGAACTTGAGATCAACTAATCATATTTGCAATTCGTTGCGAAAATTCAAACTAACCAGGAAGTTTGAAAAACGGCTAACACACAACAACTGCTCGGGGATAAAACAAGTGTAATTATGTTAGCAGTAAGGACTATAAAGTCGTATTTTGGCAATAGGGTTTTAATATTATACGTGTCACATATACAAAAATTTGATTTCTGTAAGTTATTTGATAATTAATGGTCTAACAGTTTATTTTGAATAAAGGTTTACCATTAAACAAAATAAAAGGTTTATTTGCTCTGACACAATAAAAGATGGTCTTTTATACCTCAATGAAAACCCTAATTTAAGTTTAACATTAAGAAGCTTGACTTACCATCTAAGAGGAAAAACTTCTACGTGGCATCAACGTCTTGGTCACTTTTATCCGAATAAGATCCAAAGGCTGATTGTCGAGTCCTTTCGACTTGTCAGTTGTCAATCTGCGAATCCTGTTTAGAAAAGTAAAATGACCAAGAAAGTTCCTTTTTGAGACAAAGGGTATTTAAACTATAAAGTTTCTTATGTCAGTTCCTATGGATATGTGATCCTATGAATGTTCAAGCAAGAGGAAGTTTTGGATATTTCATCATTCGTTTGGATGATCACTCTAGATACAACTATGTTTGTTTGATGAGACTCAGGTCTGTATTTTTTAAGAATTCAAAGAATATAAGACTAAAGTCAAAGAGTCAAATTTGAAAATGTATCAAGTCACTTTGATTAGATCGAAGTATCTATGTTCAGAGTTAAATAGAATTTCTCAAATGAGATTAGATCTCAACTATCTGTATGAGATACGTCTTAGCAAAGATGTATTACAGAAAAGAGAAATAGAACTCTGATAGAGATAGTAAAGATTCATGAAAAGTCATGCTACCCTATGAAGTTCGTTTTGGGGTCTTGCGTTCAAAACGACAATGCATACTAAACCTAGTTCTATCTAAGTCAGTTCCTAAAACACTGATGGATATATAGCTGAGGTGAAAACCCTGTATCTCTTATCTTCGGATTTGAGGTAGCCTGGTCCACAAGTTAAGAATGGATCCTGACAAGTTAGAATAAAGAACAAAGGTTTACTTGTTCTAAGGTTATCCTAGAAGGACGAGAGGTGGTATATTTTGTAATTTCAGAAATCACAAAAGATATTTGTGAATATTTCAAAGATAATTACATAGATAACCGCAAAGGGTGGAAGCAAAGTAGTGTTAAAAGAAATAACAGTATTAGATACTGATTTTCAAGAACCCGTGATAACTGAAAATATATTGGATACATGTGATGTAGAGACGTGTACACGAGAACATCATTGTAGTGGGAGGATTGTCAGGACACCTGACGAGATATCTAAGATTGACCCAAGTGGTTGAATCTGATATATCTGATCCTGTCACGTGTAATGAAGCTATAGAAAATATAGACGCTGACCGTTTGGTCAATAACCATGGAATCTAAGTTAGAATCTTTGTATTCTAACAAAGTGTTGAACTTGTAGAGCAGCCTGAAGGCATTAAACCCTATTAGATAAAATTGGGTTCTACAAGACGATTAAAGGAGAAATGAACAAAAGTAGAGACTTTAAAGCAAAGCTTATGGCAAGGGATTTTACCCAGAAAGAAGAAACCATTTATGAGATCTTCTCGCCTATAACAGTGCTTAAGTCCATTATCCTCTCCATTTTATCTCATTATCGATTATGAGATTAGATAAATGGATGTAAAGACTATGTTCTTAAACGGGGAAACTTCAAGAAGAAGAGATACATGGTACAAGCTGAAGGCTTCACAGCTAGAAATCAGGTGCATATGATGTAAGTTTAATAAGGTCGTTTTGTGATCTTAAACAAGCGTCTAGATCATGGAGCATCTGAATTAAAAAGGCAATTTTAAATTCTTTCGATTTATGTAATTGCCAGATGATCTATGAGTGTACAAAAGATATCATGATAATGTTATACCCTTTTTGTTTTCTACGTAAAACGATGTTCTACTCATTGGGAATGATGCAAGAATTTTGTTAGTAGTCAAGATTCGATTGTCAAATCTATTTGACAAATAAAGACCAAAGTGAGACCAATAATATTCCAAGAATTAGACTTTTGTCGTGACCATAGGAATAAGGAGATTGGTTTATCACAAGAAGCATATATAGATAAGATGCTGGCAAGGTATAGTATGACAAATTCCAAGAAAGGTTCGTTATCTTTTGGATATGGAATTTATCTATCTCGGGATCAGTGTCCTGAGATAACTAAAGAGATAGAAGACATGATTAGAGTTCTGCAGCGGAAGCTTTATGTATGTCATGTTATGTACAAGGCCAGATATCTATTATGAAATAGGTCTAAGTCAGCAGATATTAGTCAAACCCTAGAATCTGACACTAGGTAGTAGTGAAAGCATATATTGGAGTACTTGAGGAGGACTTGAGATTATATGCTTGTCTAGTGATGAGCTCATTTCAATAGAGTACACAAATTCCAATATACAATCTGATTTGTATTCTAGATGTTTGACATCAGAGTACGTGTGTACTCTAATAAAGAGCATCCATTATTTTGGGAATGTCAAGCAGACTTGTATTGCTTACACTGCCATAGAAGTTAAATACATGGTAGCTTGAGAAGCAGCTAGTTAAATGTATTGGATTCATGATTTTCTAGTTGTTGGCTCAGAGAAATATCTAATAGATTCCTTCACTAAAGTATTGGGGCAAAAGAGTGCAAAACGAGTTTTCACACTCATGTGGAAGGAATAAGACTTAGATGTATGGTCAAATTGAATTTAGGGCAAGTGCGAGATTGTTGGGAATAGTGCCCTGAATATTCAATTTGTTGAATTAATTAAACTGAATTTACAGCAAGTTGTGAGTATTTCACATATTAATAATTAATGGCGTGTGTTGGTATTCTTATATGAAATGTGTTTCATAGGAAAAGACTTTGAATACTGAAATCACGTGTCATTAAAGTTCTAGTCGGTAAGATAAGAATATGTTCTTATCAAGACTATAACGTGATTATATAAGATGATTAGTCTTTCGTCAGAGGGAATAGTGATTCCAATTATAACACGTTGATGATTTTCAAAAGGATTGGAAACATCGAACTGGACCACTGAGATTATTCATTTTATACTGCTATCTAAAATGAATAAAATCTCAGGAAGCATTGCACTCTTAATCCTGATAATATTTCGGCTTTAGGCATGTAGTGTTAGTCACTGTAATATACTCGAAGTGAGGTATCGGCAACGGTGGCCAAAAATACTTTGTATTTTCGGTGACAGCATGAAATGTTCTAAAGAGTTATATTGATCAAGGAATCTGCGGCCTTACGGGAAGGTAAAAGATATCCCTGAAATAGATTTGAAAAAGTTCGAATCAAGACTTTGGCCAAAGCACTTCGCGTGATGCGTCACCGAAGTTGCATGATGAATGTGTTTCACATACAGAGAATTTGAACTTAAGGCAAATCGATAAATTTCACATTGGAGATGAAAAATAATAATAGTAGTTACAATTTATTATTCATGGATATCTACACGGAGGAGTGAAATGCGAAATTATTCTAGATCGAGAAATTCGTGAATAATTTAATTAATTTTAGAGTGCAACAATATTTATTTAGTGGAATTAAATATTGTTAAACGGTAATTAATTATTATCATGGGATGATAATATATTAACCCGTTTGGAGCTAAAATTAATTAGTCCTGCAGGCCCCCCTGCAAGCCCCAAATTGAAAACCCGAAGAGAAATTATTAAAAGAAGGAAGAGAAATGATTTTTCAAAGTGTTTGAAAATAGCCAAGGGATTTATTTTAAGAAAATAAATCAAGTTCCAAAGAGTTGGAAATGCCCGGAATTTTATTTTGGAGAAAATAAAATTTTAATTTAAAAAAAAAATTAATGCTGATGTGGCATCGGGATGACGTGGCTTGATCGGGCCCCAGGTGGCGTTGACTGGGTGCCGCGTGTGCGACTAGGATCGCACCACGTCAGTGAGCACGGACGACCCAGATCCGATCTGGACGGGTCAGTCAACGGGCGGATAGTCCGGTCAAACGGGTCATCGGATCGGGTTAGAACAGGTTCAAATGGGCAGGGTCGGGCCGGGTCCGGTCCGGGTAGGACCAGACCCGGACACGTGTCGAAGTCTGGAGGCTCTGCGTGTAATCACACGCGCCAACCACTTGGCGGCCTTCCGACTGCGCGTGGAGGCTCGTGCGGACACGTGGCGGCGTTGTGTCCGCGGCGGAGAGTTCTACAACGTGGCATAATTTGATTGGCCGGAGTAGACATGGTTTGTACGCGGTATAGAGAAATAACCGTTTTGCCCTTGCTTTTGTGCATAAAATGACCATTTTGCCCTCCAATTTTTGCCTATAAATAGGCTGACCCCCTCCCTCATTTCTCATAACAGTTTTTGGATGATTTTGGCTAATTTTTGGCTTTGAAATCAAGTCCCATTTTCTCCTAGTTAATTTTGATTTATTTTGGAATTAATTTTAATTAGGTGTTTATATAAAACACCTAATTTCGGGAGATTAAACCCTGAAAAGGGTTTTCTAGTTTAAAGTTTATTTTCTCTAAGTATTTAGAGAAATACTTTCGGAGCCCACACTCCGAGGGTTTGTCTGGGGTTATTGTAGGGAAGCTCTGCCGGTCTTACGAAAGGAAAAGGAGCTAGAAAAATGCCGTTAGATAGCCATGTTTCCAGTACGATAATATTTTTCAGTTATTTTATTTTAAGCATGATAAATTATATGCTCTTAAGTGTTAATTGCATGTTAGATATTTATCTACTTAAGTGATTTAAAATTTATTATCAATTGCATGTATATACTTGAGTAGATCCGGCTAGTCTTCCGCTATTGTATTAAAATGTTTTAGAAATATTTTAATACTTGTATTATAATAAAAAAATTTTAAAATGTGGTCCCGGACCGCTACTGTTCTGGGCCCACCTCACAGCAATTACAACATCTTTCGTTTATTTGGATGCTTCGTTCCATATGTTTGATGCATTTCGGTGTTTTTGAAAACGGTCGTTTATTTGGATGCTTCTTTCGATATATTTGCTAGGTTTGGGTGCTTTTGAAAACAGGTAGAAACGGGATTATTGAAAAAACAGGCAGAAACACGATTTTATTTTAAAAAATTCTGATAACCACCCGACGGAATCCCGTCGGAAATCGTCGATAAAAGTAACGGTTCAATAACAACCACTCCGTCTGAATATGCAACGGAAAACCGATGGACCTATCTGTCGGTTTTTGAAAATAATAAAAATTAGATGCCAAATACTCCAACGGACATATCCCGTTGGAAAACCATCGGAATACCAACCGATGGAAAACCAACGGGAGTCATCCTGTCGGGAAACACTTATCAAGCATACCCATTGGAAAATTCCAAAGATAAATGCCGTCGCAAATCCATCGGAAAGCCGTTAAGCAGTATACCGACGGTTAACCGATGGACGTACCCGTCGAAGCGCGTCGAACTTCGTCTACGCAGTTGTTCGTCTCAAGTCGTCGGAACATCGTTGAAATTGCAAAACCGACGGAAATCCAACGACCTCTACCGTCGGAATCAATATTCCGATGATGGTTCGTCCAACGCCCCACAAGCCGTCGGTATACCGTCGGATTACCGTCGGTTTTCTTATTTACCGACGGGATTCCGACTGGATTTCTTAGATTCCCGTCGGTGTATGCCGGTCGGTTTTCGAGCAAATTTTTGTAGTGGTTTTATTCATCTTCACCATGTGTCTACTTTGCAACAGTTAGTTCATGTTTTTACCAAGGCTTTGGGAGGACCACTTTTTCGCCGTATGATTTGCAAGTTGGGCTTCATTTTCAACGAAGCCCCAACTTCAGGGAGGCTGTTGACTTTGTTGTATTTTATTTTTGGTTTTGTATTTATTTATACAAAGGCGTGTTATCTTTTCCTTCCTTTTAGCGTGTTTTAGTCATGCGTTTTATAGCCGTTGGTCACGTTAGTGTATATAATAGGAGTTGTTCACTACTAGAAAAATGGGTTTTTGTGACGCTTTCGTTTTTATGACGGTAACCAAAAGCGTCACTTGAGTAACTGTGACAATATGTTATCGTGATGCTTCTATTGTGACTCTTTTAAAGTGTCATTAAAGTCAAGATATTATGACGCTTTTTGGCGTCATATATAAGTGTTTAACTACCCTAACTAACTACTAATACGACGCTTAATAGCGCCACAATAAATTTTAGTATGACGCAATAAAGCGTCATTAAAAAGTGTATTATGACAGTGTGAAACGTCAGAAATAATTACTAATAAGACGTCCAAACACATTACAATAAATGTTATTATGACGCTTTAAAGCGTCATTAAAAACTCTGTTATGACATTTTGGAGCGTCATAATAAAGTGTATCATGACCAACATAGCGTGACAATAAATGGTATTATGACGGAATAATGAGTCATTAAAAAGTTTGTTATGACGGATTATAGTGTCACATTAAGTATGTTATGATGAAATAAAGCATTACAATAAACTGTATTATGACGGTGTATAGCGTCATAATAAGTTTTATTATGACGAAATAAGGTGTCATTAAAACATATATTATGACCAAAAAAAGCGTCATGATATAAATAATATTTTATAATTAATATTAATATTAAAATCATATTTTCCCTAATAATTGCAATTCTATTCCAATAATTTAATCTCTACAAACAAATGTAGTAACAACATAATTAAAAAAACCAAATCAAATGACGTAATTTTAATATGTTCACAAAATTTCAAATCCAAAATAATATTAGTTACAAAGGGTATCTAATATATAACATTGGTCATATGCAACAAAAATAACAAAAGTTAAGTATCAATACCACTTACATTACTTAGTGTAATTGCGTATTAAATTAAAACAAAGCATGTCTCGCAAATGGCCAGGGTCAATCTTGAGCCAAAGCAACCTATATAAAAATTCCCTTGTTGTAGTCAATATTAAATATAGGTTGAAAGAAATTTTGTTAAAGCTAATCAACAATCCTTACCTTATTTTTTGGCCATGGAACAACCTCCCCAATCGCATCACCAATAGTTTTGAAATGTTATGTAAGTCGAATTAACTCTTCATCAACTTCCACTGCAACATTGATGACCACCTCACACCAATTGTTTCCGAGAGATACTTGTCCAACTCATTCTGAAGGATCTAAACTTCAAAGACAACCAATTGCTACAGTTTTCGATGAATCAAACGCACTCTTTAATAATACTTTTGACCCAACCTATATAGTTTAAACAAAATGTAAGCAAATTTTATTTACTCTCAATCAAATTGCACAAAAGGAATGTAAAACAGACAACTTCACTCCCACAATTAATGCTTTAATAAAACTACCAACTTCACCAAAAACTGATAGTTCTATGCTAATATTATTCATTTCTACACAGCTAAGTTTGGCTTACAATTTATCTACTAATAAATATATTTTAACTTAAAACATACCAAATACATATGATTTATAAGTATTTATGATAATTGATGTGTGTGTCAGGTATTGTTGTTTGATTAATCTTGAGTCTCTTTTATTGCTTAATAGTTTACAATCCCTGATCTTTTATCATACTGAGTCTATTACTTTCCTTTTATTTTTAATATTCCTAATGTTTCTTTTAGCATTTTTAAACTGCCTACGTTCTAATTCACTGTGTGAAATCTTAATTGGGTTAATTTTATTGGTCTTTATTTTTTTCTAAAGCTGACGTCTTAAACAAATACCTTTGGATCTTATATGAGTACCATCAATGACTAGGACCAAAAATTGTCATACCATTTGTAATAGAATATTTAAGTCATGAAGTAGGCAAGTGAATTACTAAATTAAAGCACGTATGTGGTGATAAGTCATTCAAAAACCTTGACCAAATGTAACAATTTACTCCTAGGATATGTGTTGTAACGCCCCGGTTTCCGGATGAACAGGTAAGCACGCCACGTGTGCGTTTTGAGCGTAGGTTTATTTTATTTCTTTAATTTTATAATATATTCTTACGTGGCATTCATATTTTTATAAAATTCATGAAACCTTAGTCATATCAATTCTTTGAATTCATATCATTGAAAATATTCTTTCATGACACGAAAAATGTTTCTTGCATAAAACAATTATCGAGAGTACTTCAAATTACCAAATTGTCCTTGGTTGAATATTTTCTAAAATTCTAGGGACTTAAGTGCATAATCTTTTAAGGGCATGATTGATCATTTCTCAAAACTTTCTATACCTTATTGCATAACTTAGAGACTTCAAGGATTAATTGGCAAATTAGCATATTTCACATTTTTCAAAAAAAGGATGTATCGTTATATCACCTCAAGCTTCTTTCTTGATCAAGTTCTATCCAAAATTTGCCAAACATATTCTCTCTCTCTCGGTTTCAAAGAAGAGAAAAGGGAAGGAGTGATTTTCCATTCAATCATCAAGATTTCAAGAAATCTTTCAAGCAATTGGGAATTGATCATCACCATCATCTATTTCTTCATTTCTCTCATCTTCAAGGTTGGTTTGCATGGAAGTGATGATTCTTGATCATACATGGACATGCTAGGGTTTAGGAATTTCATGTTATATGAATTATGTGTTGTGCAAAGCATGATTCTATGATCATATCATGAATTATTGCATGATTTCTAGCTTGAATATTTGAATATTTGGCTTGAATGATCAAGTTGATCATAAGCTTGAAACCTTGGAAATCTTATTGATATTGCATGTTTTATGTGTTTAAGTGTGGTATTGTTATGCCATAAGTGTGGATACATCATATTCTCAGAAATTATTGCATTTGGGGTTCAAGAATGGATTTTTGTTGCTTGGTTGAGCCATTGCCGAGAGCTTCCCCTGTTTCTGCTCTGTTTTTCCAGTTGCAGAAACTGGGAACGACCGTTCCCAGCCTCAAGGCTTTGTGGGAACGGGCGTTCCCATCTCTTTACAAAAAAAAGGGGCGGCCGAGCATGGGAACGGCCGTTCCCATTTTTGACCTTGCGCCGGAAGGGCTGTTCCCAGCTCAAAGGCGCGTTTTTAAGGGGAAAACGCTGGCACGTTTTGGGGAACTCTTGGGAACGACCGTTCCCATTTTTCAAAGGGGAACGGAACGGCCGTTCCCACCTGGACATGCAGAACAAAAGTTTCTGCATAAATTTACGAAAATAGCCCCTCGATCCAACGACTTCTTTGACCCCGAATTGCTATAATATGTGCTAATATGATGTGAAACGACATGTTATCATACCACATTGCATTTTCATGGTCGTCTCGACACATTTCCGCCGTTCGTCACATTTTGGTCATTTTAGGTCATGTCTCACGAATGTACATCGTGTTTGCACAGGTCACGAGGGGGTGGACGGGGAGCAAGCTCCTTAGAACACTTCCTTACTGTATTTTGCAAGAATAGGTGAGGTTTTAGGTTATGGTTATAGAACCCTACCACTCTTACGTGCTATTTTCGGCCAAAACCTATTATAATTATAAACGTTTTCAAACTTATAAACATTTCCAAGCAAGAAAGTATTGATTATCATGATTTCAAGCATGGTTGGCGAGTACATGATTGCACGTGGGCCCGAGGGTAATTCTTGAGCCAACCGGGAAAGCAAGGGCTGACGGGTAACTCCTGAATTATCCTCACATTGTTGGGATCACCCCCGAAGCCACTAGGAGATTAGTGGTGGAAGGAGTTCCGTGTCTAGAGGGTCATGTCCTCTACACACACCATGTCGTGGATAGTCGAGCCTTGCAAACTCGCTATCACCCGGAGGAAGAAGGAGACTGGGGATTAATCCGGCATGTCGGGTTATCCTCGGGTTATTGCATGATTTCAAGCATGAAATTGTTTATGTGAGCACTAATTAAATTGTATGATCACGTATTTATCAAGCAAGCACGCATGATCACGTATTGTTCACGATTGGGAGTTCGGTTGGAGATTGCCCTTGCTCGCCGGGGCCACATGTTCATGACATTGACAAGCATGATTAAAATAAACGTGTTAAAATGATTGGTTGTAATCTCGGGCAAAGGTTAAACTTCTTGAATTATATATCTATTCTACTTTAAAGTCTTCACCCGAGGCTACAACTTGCATGAGACGTGTGATATATATTATTGCCCCTCACTCAGTCTTCGGTAGACTGATGCTCCACTTTTCAGGTACACTTTGAGCGTGGTCGTGCTAGGCGGGTGTTCGGTCGTCTTTTGCATCCTCACGAGTCTAGCACCTTTCATGTATAGTACTTTTGAGACATTTCACGTTATGACTAGTATTGTCAGGTTTTGGATACTTGATTATGTATAGTATATTAAGAGATGATAATGTATTGATAGTTAATTGGTACCTATATGTATCTATGTAATAAATATGGTACCTATATATATGAATGACTTTATTGCTTCCGCTTTTCTATTCATGTTTGTTTAATTATGTTGGGGAGAGTGGCCCGCCTAGCTCGTTATTTTTATTGTCACCCGTTCGCTGTGGTCTTGGTTTACGTATGAACGGTCCATTTCATACGTGGATCGAGGCTATAGTGCGGGGGATGTGGCGCCTTGGGGTTTAGGGTGCTACATGTGTACAAATTGCCAAATTAATGAGCTTAATCAATGCCCCTAAGCACTGACCGTAAAAGGTTAGGTCAATGAATTTACTACTTACAGACAATCTCATGTGTGGTACAAAGTTTGTTAGTTCTTACAAAGGAGATGACTTCAAGAATCGGGAACGTGAATGCAATTGTGAAATTGGCCTAAATTGTTTCTCACAGCTGCAATATAAGATCCATTCACATATGGCACAATACCAAGGACATCCTAATACTGCTTTGTTCATATAAATATCATAACTTATATATCTGAACTATCATGTATGCATCAGCATGTCTATACCCTCAGATCCATATTAGCAAGATAGACAGGTACATGCACATAATAGAAGTCTCCAATTTTACCAATTTCACTAGAATCAAATGCCATCAACATCACTAATAGAAATATGGTTCAATTAATAAAAGAGAAGGAACTGAAATTTACCATGGTTCGAATAATTATTTACCTGAAGAGGCATGTTGTACATTGATGATGTTGGCGAGGGCCGAAATGTTGTAGCATGAAATCGAGATGATGACGATGAAGGGACTCTTGTTTCTTCTAGAGGCGAGTTATGAAGTAATCGTTGCATGTTCACTTTTCGGAGTTCTTGAATTTGTCTATTTTGTTCTAGTACAATCTGCTTCAATTCATCAATATCTTTCTTGTAACTCATATGCATCCGAGAAGAGTTACCTCTAAGAGCGATATCACTATATACATCAGAGGTAGAGATCCCATAGCCATACATCCGGACTCTTCCCCATTTGTCTTCTCCAATAACTTGAGAAAATATATCGTTTGGCCCAACATCTTTTGAATCGGGAGCAAACTCTTTTCTTTTGTCTTGTATTTTTTGCTGTTGATAAAAGCATTCAAGATAGGCATGAGCTTAGACAAGAAATGGCCTCAAAACTAATTGCATGATCCCTGTGGAAATCATGCTAGTTGGGTGCAATAGTGGCTCAATTAAGAAGTTTATATCATTTATATTATATGAACTGTTGGATGTTTGAATTACTATGTATTCAGTCAATCCTATCTCTACTTCATTCTTAACAACTTAGAAATCACAGACATGTCACATATTCGAACCCAACTTCACTATATATGTTGATATAAAATAGCCTATATTTTTCCATCTAAAAGATAGCCTATATTTTTCCTTCTAAACAAAGTGTAAGGATTCAATCGAATTGAATAATGTACTTCACCAAATTCACCTTAAAAAATCAACCGTTGAAGAAAAGATTCACAAGTTATTATATTGAACTTCATATTTTAGTATTTGATGTGTAATAACCCGTAAAACAACGTAAAGGTGACATCCAGAATAAAGTATAGATTATATCAAACAAATTATTAATTAAAAAAATATAAATTTTTTTTACAAATGTTTCTGCTACAATAGGATTAGTAGTCTCCCCATCCTTCGTATAGCATTTTTCAAATAAGTCCACCCTACTGGGGTCATCACCATCTTCATTGTCGCCAGTTTCATCACCAACTTCATCTCGGCACTGTTTAATGACTTTGCTTCTTTCTGAGATAAACGTCATATATATTAAACATGACAATCTGATATTTCAGAGAAACAACTAAAAACAAAATAACCAAACCTTCATTTGATCTTTGATTTGAGAGAAACTTCTTTTTCCTGTGAGATGCATCATTTTCTTTTGTGCCCTATTCTCCATATTTTGAGCACTAATTTTCTGAAAAGATAATAAAGTTGTATGCGAAATTATAAGTTGTATGGAATAGATTGAGAAATAGTAAAGTTATGTATTAATATTGAAATGTTAGACAACTAGCACAAGTTGGGGATGATAAACTGACCAATCAATATTCTAATTACTTGTTGTGTAAGCAAATAGATCTAATATATTATTTGACTATATGTAACTTTAATATATTATTTGACTATATGTAGTGCTAGTGTGTGCAGTAATGTTAGGTGTAAGATCAAATGACAGTAATTAATTTTCCATCATACAAAGTCCAAGTAAACACATAAATACATGTTGCATAAGTCAATAAATGTTAGATAAGTCATAACTAGCAGTAGAAAATACCTCCAATTTCATGCGTGGGTGAGCAGATTTTAGAGTATCATTATTATTGCAACATGCACAAAAGTATACATCTTCAGCAGGTTGACAACCCAACCCAATACCTCCAATTTCATGCAAACAATCAATTCCCTTACGAATACAATATTAATGATTCATAAAAATCTTACCCGGGCTTTGTCATTGCTCCAACGAATAACAAGATTCTTCCATTGGTCAAGGAGAACTCTTACATCATCCGTATCAGACCGCTTGCGTAAGTTTTCTTCTAGTGATGAGTTTAGGTCAAAATATTTGTTCTTAACTCTATTTTTCCAAGATCTCCAACTTTTTGATAAGGTATCCCAAGATACGTTCTCAAGGTCATAAGATCCACAAAATTTCTCCTAAAAATTAGAAGTCATATTAGCTACATAAACACAAAACTTAGAAGTAATGTATATTAATCACAGTAACATCAGGATAATGGATTATAGTATCACCTTTATCAGAATGATCAGATTTTTCTTAATAGACATTGGTACTTTATGCCAATCTTCATAGTCATGTGGAATGAGGGATCCATTTCTAACTAAAGTACCAATAAACTCAACATATTCACTTTTGTTTGGACCTAATAGCTTCCAAGATTATCAAACACCACTTCTACTTGTTCTTTTCTAGCCCAAACACGTGGCATGTTAGTATATCCTCGAGTCTTTGCCTTAACCGTATTTCCTACAAAAATGTTACAATAATCATATACTAATAATTCAAAACATCACATTAGCAAAAACATATACTCCAAGCATACCTTCATTATCAGCCACACCAACATCTATATTGTTTAAATGAATATCCGTTGAAGAGCTTTCAGCACCCGTTATTGTGACACCCCAATTTTCCGGCAAGCCAGGTACGACGTCGCGAGAGAGTTTAATTTAGTAATTATGTGATTTATGTGACGTCACATTCCAACGTGTAAACGTGTAATTTTATTATGTGCGCATTAGAATTTATTAAATGTACTTGGACTCAATTATCCAATAATTGCTCGTTAGGGACCTAATTTTAATTAGGGTGTTTTGGGCCTTCGTAGCTACCTTGAGCTCGGGAATTCGGATTCGAATTCCAACCTTAACATTGAGTTCGTTTCAATGATTCGGATTCAATGAATTAACCTTTTAAATTCTAAGCCATTTGATCACCCTACCATTTTAAAATCCGATCCGAATGGACCGGATACCTTTCGACCCTACCCGCATAATCCGACCCTTTTAACTCAGCCCCAAAAAGGAGCCAAGTTCATCTCTCTCCCTCATTTTCACGTACAAACAAGGAAGAGGAAGAGGAAGAGAAGCAAACACCCTTTTGGCCATAAACCCTTTGAGCTCGGGTTCTCAAGATCCAACCGTCCGATCAACGACCTAAGGTAATCATTGTATTTCTCTCGTTACGTGCTTTAATTCTACGTATATCTTGCAACTTGAATCCTTGTCTAAGTGCCTCTTTTGGGAAGATGATGAATAGTGATAATATGTCAAAATTTGCTTCCTTGCTCTCATACTTGAATATTATGTTCCAAGGTTGATATAGGTTGTTCTCTTAAGCTCCCTTGTCGTTTAATTGTTGAAATCTTGATCGTTGATTGATTGTAGCTCAAAAACTCCATTACTGGAGCTTGAATTTGCTTTAATGGCAACTTGTTATATACTTGATTTCATGACTTGAATTTGAGATATGTGATTAAGCATGCAAACATGAACTTATGCCTTGAATTTGAAGTATTTTGGTTGAGGTTTGAGGTGGTTTTTGTTAGAATAGTGCCCTAGAAGAGCCAAATAGTTTAGGCCTCTTTTTGTAAACTACTCTTATTAGCAGCAATTTGTGACATTAATGAAATAATAAATATAACATTTCATAGTCTTTTAATTCTATGTGGCCAATTCATCATATCTCATTCAAGTTTATTAATTGCATATTATAACTGTTTGTGTATGGATGAAACTCCAAGGTCACATTAAGCTATGGGACTTGACCTCGCATAGGGATGGAGGTTATGAAATAAGTCTCTATGGCGTGATCTAAACCAACTCCAAGTCGAAGAGTCTAATAAGCACGGGGATGTTGACTTGACTCGTTTGAGACTTGCTCATATGACGTGCCTTTTAGAAAGGTTACTTTGTTTCATGAGTATTGAATGTAGAGACATTCACACGCGTATGGGGGTGCTTGTTAGGGAACAAGTACACTGAGGATCCCGACAGGAACACCTCAATGGGGTAAGGCTTTTATGCCTTAATGATGAGGTTGGTTCCCTAGTTATGGTAGTGTCTAAATGGTCCTTAGACTTGAGGCTCTATTGATGCTCTGTGCATGACAAGGGCGATGTTTGATATGCGCCTAGAGATTCATGGGTTCCATGAATCTCGCTATGGTTGTATGGTGGCATTGTTCGAATCATGTATGGGGGCATGTGAGATGCCAACATAGAATCTATCGCTCGTCTAGAAGAACGAGTGAATCACCCATGAATTATATTGTAGTACATTCAACTTAAATGCTTGCGCAAGGTAGTGAGATCTAAATTAGGAAATGAGTTTCCTAGAGTGTTAGATCAAATGGAATTGCTATTAGAATTAATTCATAGCATTAGGACTAATAGGGTTCTATTAGTCCCATGCCCTAGGTCCTAATCGGGGATTGGACGATAGAAGGATCTTATCTCACGGTATCCATGAGACTGAAAGGTTCACAACATAAACTTCACCTATTGGATGGGTGGTCATGAGCTTGTCACTAGACATCGATCATGATCTGTAGGTACTGATTAATTAAAAGGAGTTTTAATTAAACAGTGATTAATTGAAAGGTTTCAATTGAATCGATAAGATAAATTGTTATCTGAAATACCACGTTAAGAATGTGGGCCTACTACTATTCATTGGTGAACCTAAGGGGTCACACAATGACTCGAATTGAATAACAAGATTATCTAAAGATCAATGGAGATTGATTGGTAAATTAAAAGAGTTTAATTTATGAGAGAGTAATTAATTAATAATTGTATTAATTAATTTATGCTTAATTGTTAAGCTATTGAGAATAGATGTTAAAGAGTTAACATTAATTTAATTAAGTGTATTTAAATTATGTTGGGCTTGAAATTTAATTAAGAGTAATTAATTTTTAAGTCCATCAATTTAATTAGACATTGGACTTTTGATTTAATTATTGTAATTAAATTAAGTCCACTAATTAAATAAATATTGGGCCTTTTAATTTAATTGGTAGTAATTTAATTAAAGCCCATCACATTTACTAGCCCATGGGGTTTTTGACCTAGGGCTAAGCATATAAGCAGATTTGTGAGAAGAAAGTAGTTGATCGTTGTTTTCTTCTTTTCTGCTTTCTCTCCAAGTCGCTCTTCTCTCTCATCTCTCAATACTGTATTGAGAATGCTATTAGATAATCAATATCTAATTAGTGTTCTAGTGTGTATTGAGAATGCTATTAGATAATCAATATCTAATTAGTGTTCTAGTGTGCTAATTGAATAGTTGTTCAATTACGGGTCGTGGACCACCTTAGAGGAATTCCGCGTGGGATTCTTGGAAGAAGATCGGATAGAAGAGAACCGGGTAGGTTTTGGAAAACCTTCTTGTCATCGTCATCAATTGGAAGCGAAAGAGGTATTTGATTCTTCTTTTGTTTAAATCGTAAATCCTGAATCAAAGGCTGATCTTAATTGGAATTCCGATAAAACTTGTTTTATAATCTCTAAAAATTTTAATTTCCGCTGCGTTAGGGTTGACGAATTCCAACAGTGGTATCAGAGTCATACTTTGATTGATTTACGATTTTAGTTCCTTGTATTAATTTGATAAATATGTTGATGCATGTCGTGCTTGTTTTAATTTGAGATTCGTTTGGGCAAAGTTTTAAAATTTGAAGAAAAGTTCTTGTTTTAAAACTTGTAAAAGAATTATGAGATTTTGTGAAAATCGAAAAACTGTTTTTCGTAGTTTCGTAAAATTATAATTTTTATTTGTGTTTTATTTTAAAATAGTTTTAAAATAAAATTAAAAAAAAAAAGGGGACTGCACTGTGCAGTCCCGTGCGCAGTGTGTGCGTGTGTGCATGTGGTGGGCAGCGGATGCTGCGTAGGGCAACAACAATTTTTCAAAAAAAAAAAAAAAAGGGTTTTATAAAATTGGTGCTGCAAGGTTTCGAACCCACGACCGTTTGAATGGGGAAGCTTTCCCTACCAGTTAAGCTAACTCACCTGTTGAGTTCTTGATGGTACTATTTTAATTTGTTTAAACCGACGGACTCCTTTGGGTAGTAGCTCAGGCCCCTATTATTTCTGCAAAATTGGAAGGAATGGGGTTTGAACCCATGACCTCCATTATTTAGTGGGAGCATCGGACCACTTTGCCTCGAGCCTATTTTTGGTCTAATTTTAGTAAAATTTAGTTTTACTTTATTCACCACAGTTTTAAAATTGTTTTTAAAACTAAAGGTTTATAAATTAATTTTGTAAAATTGTTTTACTTGAAAATTAATTATTTTTGCCCAAATAC
This sequence comes from Lantana camara, assembly GCA_037501455.1. Taxonomy (NCBI): domain Eukaryota; kingdom Viridiplantae; phylum Streptophyta; class Magnoliopsida; order Lamiales; family Verbenaceae; genus Lantana; species Lantana camara. The sequence goes on along the minus strand of CM074855.1, from coordinate 16,136,849 downwards.
GAATTGTTAAAATAGAAGCATGATTTTATTAGATAGAGATCTAATGGGAATTAAATTGGATTAGAGAATTCAATTAATTAAATTTGAAGGATTAATTTAATTTGGGAATTAAAAGATAATCCTTGGTCAATAAATAATTTTAGAAATTATTTAAAGACTTTAAATCGCATAATGATTATTTACTTGGTAAATTTATTTTATGCTATGCATTGGATGTATGTTTGGATCAATCATGGGCTTTATTTGCGCTATGTATGGTTTTATTTTAATTTATGCATTTTGATATTGGTTTTAAACGAGAGCCTGCGAGCCTCTTATTCAATTGTTGTAAGCATTGTTTTTTATTTTCTCCCCCTTAAAATGTAATCCCCCTTTATTTTGTAAAGAGAGTAGTTTTAGGGTGAGATCTCTATTTATATTAGGAGATGGAGAAACAAGACGGAGCAAGCAACGGAATAAGAAGCCCATCAAGGCCCCAAAAGTGTTTGGGTGCAATTATTTTGATGTAATAGAATAGGATTCTATTTGAGTGCTCTCTTTGTGTGTTTAATTCCGTTTGATGCATGAATAGAACCATGGTCCATAAAATGGCTATTATGGACCATGCATAGGGAGCCCATGATTATCCATATTATAGGAGCATGCTAGGCTTTTATTATCTTGTTGTGTATGTTATCATTATGTGCATAAATGTGTTCATGCATTAAATAAGATAAAATAAGATAATAATTACAATTGATGAGTCTTGGTAGAATTTTTGAAATTCTTATACCCCGAACCGTCTTAGATAGTCTCAGACAATATAAATATTAAATCCAAATGGAAATTGAAGGATAAAATTCGATTTTATAAATTTCCAAGCATTCCGTCAGTAGAATTATTTGTTTTAGAATTAATCAAATCATTAAGTATTGGCCACGAGGCGTGGGATACGAAATGACGAGATTAATTGAACTAAAATAATTCTTTGCATAAAAGATGCAATTTTTCAAAGTCAAAATTATGGTATTGGCCACGAGGCGTGGGATATTCATAATGGCGATGGAGAAATCTTAGGGATTGATGGGTCGGATTTAAATACTTATTAGTATAGATGTCGCACGAGTCGTGGGTCTATATGAAAGGTAATGCAAAATAATATTAGGAGTTGTATAGAGATACAATTGATGATAAGATCGTCTACCTTAAGGCTTAAAGTCGGATGTCTCACGAGTCGTGGGTCCGGTGATAAGTGCTTGGGGGTCTTAATACCCACTATTTGAGAAACATGATTTTTCTAAAATTATTAGGGGGTCAAAGGAGTTTGATTAAAATAGTGGGAGACTACATTTGATAAAAGTCCATATCATTTGTAATTGTTATTATCTCATATCCGTCACTCATACTACGTTTTCTGCTTACATGTGGATTTTCTGCTAAAATCGTGATGTCTAAAAATCCACTTAGTGCTATCCTTGAGGCCAATAAATTGACTGGCTCGAATTATGCTGATTGGCTTCGCAATCTCAAGATTGTCTTGAATTCTAAAAAGAGGACCTATGTATTGACACAGTCTCCTCCCGATGTCACACCTGATGACATGGAAGCCGATGAGAGGGAAACAGCTCTCCAGTGGCAAGAAGATGATCTACAGGCTACATGTCTAATGCTTGCCACTATGTCTCCCGAGTTGCAGAGGCAGCATGCTGAGATGCGCCACTCGGCTGAGATCCATCTGCACTTGGAACAGATTTACAAGCCGATCAATAGGATTGATCGATTCGCAGCATCTAATGAGTTATTCTCACTTAAGATGGCTGAGGGATCGAGTGTTCATGAACACTGCATTAAGGCTTTAGGCCTTATTGAAAAGCTTGCAAGTCTCGAGGTGATCATGGATAATGAGCTTTATGTAGATTTGATCTTAACCTCTCTGCCACCTTCGTTCAAATAGTTCATAATAAACTTCAATATGAATGGAGCTAAAGTTTCAGTTGAGGAACTGATGAATATGCTCGTAACTGCCGAGCGAACTATGAAGAAGGACAAGGCTGTTTTCTTAGTAGGTTCATCTTCATCCCAGACTAAGGCTGCAAAGCCTAAGAAGGGCAAAAGAAAGAGTTTCCAAAAGAAGAAAAAGACTCTTAAGCCTACCGGTGGGGTTAAGAAAACGAACACTAAGAAAAAGACCAATCAAGCTGAGGATCAGTGCTTCTATTGCAAGAAACAAGGACATTGGAAAAGGAACTGTAAGGAGTACTTAGCTACCCTTACAAAAGGTGTAAATCTCATCGAAATTAACCTTTCATTCAATTCTAATAATTGGGTATTAGACTCTGGATGCGCTTCTCACATCTGTAATACGTTACAGGGAATGAGCAACGTCCGTGAGGTTGATGAAAGAGAACATGTTCTTTGAGTGGGAAATGAAGCAAGAGTTGCAGCAAAGGCCATAGGACATGTTAGGTTAATGTTAGGAGATGGTTTTATTTTAGTATTGAACAATGTTTTATTTGTTCCTGAGTTAGTTAAAAACATTATTTCCATTCCTGTACTAGACTTGGAAGGTTTTTCCTTCTCTATTACTAATGCCATGTTTTACATTTTGAAGAATGGTTCTTCACATGCATTAGGGTCTTTACAAAATGGTTTGTAATTAACTAATACTAATTTAAATCTCCTAAATATCGAACGAGATAACAAACGAAAATCAAATGACCAAACTTCAGCGAAGATTTGGCATGCTAGACTTGGACATATCTCCAAGAATGGGCTTCTAAAGATGGGTAACTTAGGATCATTCAGTACGAATGATCTAAACGAGTTAACCACTTGTGAATCCTGTTTAAAGGGAAAGATGACTAAGTCCCCTTTTAAAGGCCATGTAGAGCGAAGCCAAAATCTTTTGGATTTGATCCATACAGACGTTTGCAGACCACTAAATGTTAGTACTCGAAACGGCTGTAATTACTTCGTCACATTTACTGATGATTTCAGTAGATATGGGTATGTGTACCTGATGAAGCATAAGTCTGAGGCCTTTGAAAAGTTCATAGAGTACAAGATGGAGGTTGAGAACCAAACGGATCACAAAATTAAGGCTCTTCGATCAGATCGAAGTGGCGAGTATTTAAGTGATCTCTTTCTTGGTTATTTGAAAGATAATGGGATTATCTCACAGTGTACTCCGCCCGGGACTCCTCAGTTAAATGGGGTGTCCGAGCGACGAAATCGGACTTTATTGGATATGGTCCGATCCATGATGAGTTTCACGGATCTTCCAATATCGTTTTGGGGTTATGCCCTTGAAACGGCGACGAAGATAATTAATTTAGTTCCTTCCAAATCTGTGCCCGAAACACCATATAAGATGTGTTTTTCAAAACCCCCTACTTATTCATACCTTAGAGTTTGGGGATGTCCTGAATACGTCTATAGACTAGTGGGAGACAAATTGGATTCCAGATCCAGTTTGTGTAAATTTGTATGATACCCTAGAGAGTCTGCGGGTTATTATTTTTATGATCCCTCGAAACAAAAGGTGTTTGTTTCGAGGAATGCCACTTTTCTAGAAAAAGAGTTTCTAGTTGAAAAGTCAGGCAGGATAGCAGAACTTAGTGAAGTTCAAGATGAACCTACAAATGATCAAGCAATGGAACCTACCTCTTTCCCACAACGAGAAGTAAACACAAGCCCTCGTAGATCCGTGAGGACAATTAAACTGCCTACATCTATTCGGATACTTTAAGCCATATCTGTGTACTATGATTACGAAATATGGCAGATGGATGTGAAAATAACTTTTCTAAATAGAGATTTAGATAAAGATATTTGTATGGAACAACCAGAAGGTTTCACATCCAGTGGGAAAGAACAGAAAGTCTGCACACTTCAGAGATCCATATATGGACTCAAACAGGCGTCTAGAAGTTGGAACATCCGTTTTGATGAGACAGTCAAATCGTTTGGCTTTATCAAGAACGAGTATGAACCATGTGTTTATAAGAAAATCAGTTGGCGAGTCGTACAATTTTTGGTATTGTATGTAGATGATATCTTACTCATTGGGAATGAGAAAGATGTGCTGCAAACAACAAAGACTTGGTTGTCTACTCAGTTTTCCATGAAGGACTTGGGAGAAGCTTCCTTTATTCTCGGTATAAAAATCTATAGAGATAGATTACAGAGATTAAAAGGTATATCCCAAGTTAAGTACATAGACAGAGTACTGAAACGGTTCAGTATGGAGGAATCTAAGAGGGGATTCCTGCCAATGAGACATGGGTTGATCCTCTCTAAATCAATGTGTCCTGACACTGAAGAAGAGAAGGATAGGATGTCTCGTATACCCTATGCATCTGCAATAGGGAGCATGATGTATGCTATGTTATGTACTAGACCTGATGTCGCATATGCTTTGAGCATTACAAGTCGGTTTCAGTCAAACTTTGGTGAGAGTCATTGGTCTGCCGTGAAATATATCCTTAAGTACTTGAAAAGGACTAAGGATTTATTTCTTATATATGGCAGAAAGGGAGAACTGAAATTGGAAGGATACACCGACTCAAGCTTCTAGTCGGATGTAGACAACTTGAAATCCACATCCGGATTCGTATTCCGGTTAAATGGTGGTGCAGTAAGTTGGAAGAGTTCTAAATAGGAAACTGCTGCTGACTCCACTTATGAAGCGGAGTATATAGCTGCATCAGAGGCAGTGAAAGAAGGTGTGTGGATGGAAAAACTTCATCCAAGAGTTGGATGTAGTGCCTAGCATTGTTGACCCGGTTGTTGTCTTTTACGATAACAACGGAGTGGTTGCACAAACAAAGGAACCAAGAGCTCATCAGCGGTCTAAGCACATCCTAAGAAGATTTCATCTAATTAGAGAAATCATAGAAAGAGGCGACGTTATTGTGGAACGTGTACCCTCGACAGAAAACGTAGCAGACCCGCTTACTAAACCTCTTAGCCAAAAGATCTTTGAAGGACATCTCCAGGAGATGGGCCTTAAGGCTATGGGCAATTGGCTCTGAGGGCAAGTGGGAGATTGTTAGAATAATGCCCTAGAAGAGCCAAATAGTTTAGGCCTCTTTTTGTAAACTACTCTTATTAGCAGCAATTTGTGACATTAATGAAATAATAAATGTAACATTTCATAGTCTTTTAATTCTATGTGGCCAATTCATCATATCTCATTCAAGTTTATTAATTGCATATTATAACTGTTTGTGTATGGATGAAACCCCAAGGTCACACTAAGCTACGGGACTTGACCTCGCATAGGGATGGAGGTTATGAAATAAGTCTCTATGGCGTGATCTAAACCAACTCCAAGTCGAAGAGTCTAATAAGCACGGGGATGTTGACTTGACTCGTTTGAGACTTGCTTATATGACGTGCCTTTTAGAAAGGTTACTTTGTTTCATGAGTATTGAATGTAGAGACATTCACACGCGTATGGGGGTGCTTGTTAGGGAACAAGTACACTGAGGATCCCGACAGGAACACCTCAATGGGGTAAGGCTTTTATGCCTTAATGATGAGGTTGGTTCCCTAGTTATGGTAGTGTCTAAATGGTCCTTAGACTTGAGGCTCCATTGATGCTCTGTGCATGACAAGGGCAATGTTTGATATGCGCCTAGAGATTCATGGGTTCCATGAATCTCGCTATGGTTGTATGTTGGCATTGTTCGAATCATGTATGGGGGCATGTGAGATGCCAACATAGAATCTATCGCTCGTCTAGAAGAACGAGTGAATCACCCATGAATTATATTGTAGTACATTCCACTTAAATGCTTGCGCAAGGTAGTGAGATCTAAATTAGGAAATGAGTTTCCTAGAGTGTTAGATCAAATGGAATTGCTATTAGAATTAATTCATAGCATTAGGACTAATAGGGTTCTATTATTCCCATGCCCTAGGTCCTAATCGGGGATTGGACGATAGAAGGATCTTATCTCACGGTATCCATGAGACTGAAAGGTTCACAACATAAACTTCACCTATTGGATGGGTGGTCATGAGCTTGTCACTAGACATCGATCATGATCTGTAGGTACTGATTAATTAAAAGGAGTTTTAATTAAACAGTGATTAATTGAAAGGTTTCAATTGAATCGATAAGATAAATTGTTATCTGAAATACCACGTTAAGAATGTGGGCCTACTACTATTCATTGGTGAACCTAAGGGGTCACACAATGACTCGAATTGAATAACAAGATTATCTAAAGATCAATGGAGATTGATTGGTAAATTAAAAGAGTTTAATTTATGAGAGAGTAATTAATTAATAATTGTATTAATTAATTTATGCTTAATTGTTAAGCTATTGAGAATAGATGTTAAAGAGTTAACATTAATTTAATTAAGTGTATTTAAATTATGTTGGGCTTGAAATTTAATTAAGAGTAATTAATTTTTAAGTCCATCAATTTAATTAGACATTGGACTTTTGATTTAATTATTGTAATTAAATTAAGTCCACTAATTAAATAAATATTGGGCCTTTTAATTTAATTGGTAGTAATTTAATTAAAGCCCATCACATTTACTAGCCCATGGGGTTTTTGACCTAGGGCTAAGCATATAAGCAGATTTGTGAGAAGAAAGTAGTTGATCGTTGTTTTCTTCTTTTCTGCTTTCTCTCCAAGTCGCTCTTCTCTCTCATCTCTCAATACTGTATTGAGAATGCTATTAGATAATCAATATCTAATTAGTGTTCTAGTGTGTATTGAGAATGCTATTAGATAATCAATATCTAATTAGTGTTCTAGTGTGCTAATTGAATAGTTGTTCAATTACGGGTCGTGGACCACCTTAGAGGAATTCCGCGTGGGATTCTTGGAAGAAGATCGGATAGAAGAGAACCGGGTAGGTTTTGGAAAACCTTCTTGTCATCGTCATCAATTGGAAGCGAAAGAGGTATTTGATTCTTCTTTTGTTTAAATCGTAAATCCTGAATCAAAGGCTGATCTTAATTGGAATTCCGATAAAACTTGTTTTATAATCTCTAAAAATTTTAATTTCCGTTGCGTTAGGGTTGACGAATTCCAACAGTTTTGACCATTGTTTGCTTCCTCCATGTTTAGCCCTGTTCTGCTACGTTTTTCTTGCCCAGAATGTCTACCCGGGCGGGTAGTTTTTCCCACTAAAAAGTACCCCGGGCGGGTACTTTAGTCCAGAAGAGTTTCTGCATTGCTTTTCCCCGGCCGGGTAGTTTCTGCATTGCTTTTCCCCGTCCGGGTACTCCCTCATCCGAACTCTATTTGACCTGATTTTTGAATCGTTGGAAACCTCTTGAAGTCTAGAACAACCTCCAATTGGAATCACATCATTATTTTTTCCCATTTGTTAGATATTATCAATTCGTTTTGGTGTCGCCACGTTACCGACAATCTGCTTTCGCCCAACTTCGAGCCTACACCATTTTCACCTCGCTTTGAACCACAAGTCGAGCTACATACCATTTTAAAGGTCTATGTGTCTAGTTTCCTTTCAAAGAAACAAAAATCAATTCTAACGTCTAGAACTCAAGATATGTTCAATTCTTTACAGCCTGCGCATTTGCGAAATTGCTTAACTTTGCCAAAAACTGTTTTATCGCCTTCCTTTCACCTCCTCGACCTCTTATTTGACTTACATGAATTGTTTACATGCCTAATTGAATGATTAAATCATTTATGTGTTTAAATGAAATTATTTGTGCTCATGAACACGATCACACCATTTCGTGACTTATTTATGAATTAATGCATATTGAATCACACCAGATCCTGCTTATGCCCCTGGCTCTTCTAGCGCTGGACTAGCCAGAGTGGTTCCTGTTCCTGTTCCTATTCTTGGGGCCCAGGGGCTTGTGTCTTCAGTGAAGCGGGGAGGTATCAGGCCGACGATGAACTCTTGTGCAAGTCCCATCCTGTTGGACTATCCTGATATCCACCAGGAGGTTTGGTGGAAGAAGGAGCTCCAGATCTGGGGAGTCATGAACCTACAGATCATTCCTGCCTGGATGGCGAGGGTTAGCTACCTGGACCATTACTGAAGAAGGAGATTACTTGTACTTGTTTTCCCGCTTGTAATAATCATAACTCCTGTTTCCTGCTTGTTTCCTGATTACCTTCTTTTACCTGTCATTTAATAAGTGAAAAGAGGAGTCCAGGATGGATTGAATACCCGTTCTCACCGGGTCCCCTAAAATATTAAGCATAGATATCCGTAATCTCTGGCATGCCCCCAGTCCCTGTACAAGACCGGAGCTCATAGATCGTTAAGGTAAAATGGGCATCAACAGAGGGCGTACGGATATCGACACATGCATTGTATTTCCTGTTTGCCTGACCTGCATGCTTTAACATAATTCCACCCGTACGTATTAATTACTTCTTATTCTTGTCTCCTGTTTTTATAACTAATAACGTACAGTGGAGTTATGACTACTTGATTGCCTTTCTATATATATATATATGTGTGTGTGTGTGTGTGTGTGAGTACCCCCTTCACTCAGTCAGTTGGCTGACCCCTCCCTCTCGTTGTTTTAGTGTCTGTCTTGCAGGCTCTGTGGTCGTTAGGCGGGAGTCTTTTGAAGTCTTTGATCGAGTCTTGGTCCTGTTTGCACTGCATCATACCGTACCTTTATTTCCTACTTGTAACTGGGCTATGTAAGCCACTCTGTATTGTTATTACTTTATTGAAATCGAGACAGGTTTCTAGGGCCCTAGTTGAACCCGTTTATATGTTATTGCATTGTATTGATTCGGGACAGGTTAGGACAGGATCTTGAACTAGTTGAACCCGTATTTACACTCTTGTATGAATTGAAATTTTATATTGGATAGTGATTGCATGATTACATTGCTTCCGCATTCTTTGTTTTGTTGAATTGATTGGTACAGGGTCTAGTCCCGCCTAACAGGTTGATTTTTTTTTTATTCTGTCTCCGTTCACCGTGAGCTTGGTTTATGTATAGACTTCCATTTCATGTGTGGACCGGGGTCTCGGTGCGGGGGATGTGGGGCCCTCCGTTCGGGGTGTCACAGTTATACCTCGTTTACTGCGTCTAGCAGCATCTACTGCTGTATAATATAAAAAGACCAAAGTACTTAAACATTTTTTATTGAAATTGCATAATATGATAAATGCATAGACCTATTTTACCTGTATTTTCGTCTTCTTCATCGAGCAATCTGGGTGGCTGCGTTTGAGATTCTCGGCCACTATTTTGTCTAACTCTGGCAAGTTTAGGTCGTCTCATACCTGCCAATATAAATACAACCCAAAGAAAATGTAGAAAAAACATAATAATATAGTTTCATAAACATGTAAAAGAACAAAAATGAAGAAATTAACAAACAGGAAATATTATTTCACATAGTTTCATCCTATATTTCCTGGAAATCATTTCTATCTAAATCATCTACAGAAATTCTTAGAACTCCTTCACGAATCCAATTAATTTCTTCTTCTTCATTAAGTGGAAGATTGCGAGTAGTTGTGCTCTGTAATATGATGTCAATCTCATCAGCAGACAAGTTTCCACCATCTTCAAACCTATCCCTAGCTTTGGTTTTAATCACAACCTTCCAATCCTTTTCGCTGGTATCGTCTACATAAAAAACTTGTTCAACTTGAGTTGCGAGAGCAAACGGCTCATTTTGGCGCTTTATATTTGCAAAATTGGCCAACATAAAACCATCATTATCTTCTTTGAGTTTGCTTCCCTTAGAGACCCAATCACATTCAAATAACACAACTTTCCTCCCTCCCGTGTAATCTAGTTCGATTATATCCTTTACAATTCCATAATACGCCATCTCTTCATGTATTGGTCTCATATCCTTTCTGCTTGCAAAACTTGTTGTACTTGCTTTAACCATCACTCTACTATTTTGAGTTTTTCTTCTTCTCTCTACTCACTACAACAAAATTTGGCTATTGTGACACAAGAAAGCATCCTTATATGGTATATATTGAGACACTTTTAGTTTTAGGGACACTTAATATAAATGTCGCATATATTGTTGTCGCATAAAGTTTTGGGACACTTAAAATGCCTCAATAAGTTATTTTATTGAGATCCTTATATTTGTCCTATTAGTGAATTTATAAGACACGTATAAATGTCCTTAAAATTAATGTTGGGATACTTATTTATGTATTAAATTTATATTATTTCTAATTATTTATTTTTTTACTAATTTTGATAATATCTTTTGATAAAATATCACTTTTTGTTATTTTTTCTTCCGTAACATGCTAAAAATTATACTTTAATTTTTTCAATTAAAATAACAAAAAAATGAACATCCAATAAAAAATGAATTCTTTAACAAAACTCATCAAAATAACAATAATTTTATATTACATAAGGAGAATAATCTGTATACAAGAAAATCATTCTAACTCTCTAATATTACAAACGCTTGGATTTTATTCTTTGAAGTCTAGTCTTGATTCTCCACAGGATCTAACATAATTTACCAATGTAATTCATCAAACAAACAACATGCATTCACCAAAAATGCTTTAATCTCTTTTGTAAGAATATATGTATAAAAATAATTTTTACACAACACAGTAAGAAGAATTCAACTTACCTAGTCGCTATTAAGGAGCATAATCAGCAAATTGAGTAATATCTTATTCTCATAAGAACGAACAATCATATATTACTCCCACAAGAACAAACAATTAAATATTCAATATAACCAGTTCATATATAAATAGAAAAATAATTCAAAATTATCCAAATTATGTCATTTCCTGAAATCCTTCATCTATATATCATCACCAACACCTTTCTTCAAAGCCAAAACAACTCTTAATTCTCTGCGTAAGATAGAGAAAATGAGAGAATATTAATAAACTAAAAATATAAGTACTATAAACAAAGATATTGATAACAAATTGAGAATAGAGAATAAGAAGAGATTACCTGGACACCGATAAATTGAATAATTTGCTTGGTAACGAGAAAATTGATCTAACAATCGGTTCAGAAAAGAAGAAGAGGGAGAGAAGAGTGGATTGTGAATAAGAGAGAATAAGCGTAGAATAAAAATAATGAAAAAAGAAAGAAGTGGTTAGAAGTTGGAAAAAGAGAAGTGGTGAGAGGTTGGATTCTTAAGTCCCACGACTAAGTAAGTGGTTTTAATTATAAGTGTCTCTATAAATATAATTATTAGGACAAAATTAATTAAGTATCCTAATATCACACTTTTGGGACATTAATAAATAAGTATCTCAAATTAAGTATCCTAATATTTACATTTTGTTGTAGTGACTTCCTTAGTGTGAAATCGAAAACCGTTCACTTTAAAGCCCTTATATTGTGTACCAACCGGGATAGGCCCCCTTGCAAGCCTTCTGATACCAATCAGTTTTAGATCATTTTCATCGGAACTTAGATCATCAACCTGCAATATAAATAACTATAAGAAATAGATAATGATTGGAATTGTTGTTATAGTTTTATGCTTTAGATATAAAAAATCAAATGATACTTATAACAAAAGTGAATAAAACTAGATGGTACAAATAATAGATTTAATCTATTTATCATTGAACTATACTAAAAATTAGAAGATTCTCCAACTAAATTAAACTTTGAAGGACATCTTATACCAAACTAATTAATTATAAGTTTTGCTTTAATTAAATTTATCACCACGCAGCTGCTATAATCATTAAATCAAAAACTTAGTTTATTCTTATACTACTAACAAAGGTCTATAATCTTATCAGAAAGCAGCTGCTATAATCTTATACTGCTAACAAATGTTTATCACCACGCAGCAGCTATGATCTTATACACATAATCTTAGTTTAGGCCAACCAAAAACTTCAGTACTTGTAATAACACATGATTGAGCAGTATAAGATAATACTATAAAACATATCATAGCTTGCAAATCTTTTCATTACCTTCTGATAAGTATTCACTTTACATATCACTAACCTGAGCCTTAAACCAATCAGCAAAGGAATCACTATGGATTCTTTTGGTTTCATGTTCCCTCGAGCGATGCTTCTTACGTCTGACCTGAGCTTCATGTTCCCTGTATAATTAACGGAAAAAGGTTTTATTACTATCTAATTTACGAATCTGTATTGAACAATATAGAATTACAAAGGAAAATTTTAGCTAACTTGCACTCTATATTGCTGAATATCATCGCAATTGAATAAGACATACCGGTGAGCTTTCGTTAATTGGTCATTATTCAAAACAATCGGCTTTCCTTTCCACAATAAAGCTCCAGTAATTGAGAAAATATCAATACTTGTCGTGCTTGTCGCACATCCATCATCATCGTTACGGGTTGGTCGATTACGCCTTGTTTCTACATTTTCATTAAAGTATAAAGAACAGAAAGATAAACATTCCTCTGCCAAGTATCCTTCTGCAATTGAGCCTTCCGGACGACCTCTGTTATGAACATATGATTTTAAAGTACTCAAATACCTAGAGAGTTCAAAATATGAATAATTACGTGAGTAAAATATCAAATATAATAGTCCAACTTTAACAAAAATTCACTAGTAATTATTAAAAGGGTTAATTACACCTAGCCCCCATATTAGATGGGGTAATTACAATCCGCCACTATTTTTAGATTAAATTACAGACACCACCCTTCATGAAATAAGAAATTACATTCAATCCCCATTTCCGTTTAAAAGTTGCTGATGTCAGCAAAATTTTTAATGAAAACCCGAAAATACCCTTCGTTGACTTTGGTCAAATTTTTTATTCCCATGTTGTCCTTGGGGTTAACTGTAATTAACTATACTAATATGGGGGTTAACTGTAATTAACTATACTAATATAGGGGTTAAGTGTAATATTTTTAATAAAATTTCTTAATTTTCATTTTTTGACAAAATATAATTGTTATAACGGCTATATTCCTTTTGAACTACAATTAATTATACATTTCGTACATAGTTTATTTTATTTTATATATTTAGTTTGATTTGTAAAACTCGCACATGTTTTCTTTAAATTAAATAAGTCTTATTTTTTTTAATACATTATCTTAATTTACTTAAAATAGTATTTTTACAGAATTTAGTACTTTACAATAGAAATTTACCGGTAACGACATTTGAACTAATTCTAAAATATAAAAACTATATTTTGTGTTATGCAATCAAATATGCAAATTGTTCTCACTAAATTAAAAAATTATAAATTAACACAAACCGAATCAAATCTAACTAAAAAGGTTCAATATTAAAAGTTTTACTAATTATATATCTCTATGAGGAAAATTTTTATATTTACATGAAAATTTTAATACATATATTATAAATCAAAAGTTCGTAATTTTAGTTTATAATTAATTATTAGTAATTAATTTATATCTATATAAAAAATAATTTAACTAAATTAATATCTTTTTTATTAAGCTAAGTAAATAAAAAAAGTCAATAATAAAGTCCCCACAATTAATTATGTTTCTAATTATTATTTAATCATAACTAATTGATCCTTATATTTTACCTTAACAGTGATAATAAAATAAATATTTAATTCATATTAATAAATTATAGTTGAAAGAGGAATATAGTCGTTATAAATGTTATAATTTGTCCAAAAATGACAATTGGAATTCTTTTTAGAAAATATTACACTTAACCCTCATATTAGTATAGTTAATTACAGCTAACCCCCAAGGGTAGCATGGTAATAAAAAATTTGACCAAAGTCAACGAAGGGTATTTTCGGGTTTTTATTAAAAAATTTGCTCACGTCATCAACTTTTAAGCGAAAATGGGGGTTGAATGTAATTTCTTATTTCTTGAAGGGTGGTGTCTGTAATTTAATCTAAAAATGGTAGTGGATTGCAATTACCCCATCTAATATGGGGGCTAGGTGTAATTAACCCTTATTAAAATGAAGGCCTACCTTTCAATGAGATACATCCAACGATAATGGATTGGTCCAGCCAACTTTGCCTCAGTGATCAAGTGGACAGTTAAATATACCATGATATCAAAGAACGAAGGTGGAAAAATTTTCTCCAACTGACAGAGTATGTTAGCAATCTCTTTTTCCAATCGGGATAAATCATTGGGATTAAGTATCTTAGAACACAAATCTGTAAAATAGCGACACAAATGAATCAAGGATTTGCGTATTGGCCTTGGAAGAAGTTTATGTAGAGCTAGTGGTAGCAATTTTTGCATCAACACATGACTATCATGACTCTTCAAGCCAAATATCTTGGGTGGTTTAATATGAACACACCTTGAGATATTTGAAGCATAGCCATCTGGAACTTTAACGCTTTTCAATAATTTGCAAAATCTTTCCTTCTCACTCTTATCCAGTGCGAAGGATGCTGCCGGTAGCTATTCCTATCCAAGCTCATCGAGAAAAGGATGGAGTTTTGATCTTATCCCTATAATTTGCAAATCCAAGCGAGCATTGTAATTATCTTTTGACTTGTCCGAGTCCAGTAATGTATATAAAACCTTGTCGCATACGTTCTTCTCAATGTGCATAACATCAAGATTGTGTCTCACTAAATTTGTTTCCCAATATGGTAGATCAAAGAAAATGCTTTTCTTCTTCCAATTATAGGACAGTCTTTGGTCACCAACCTTTTTCCCGAATTTGTTCTGAATGTGCTTTGCTTCATCAAATGTCACAGATCCTTTCAAATATGGGGTTGGTCTTCGGTGCTCTACAGTTCCATCAAATGAATTTTTATCCCTCCGATAAGGATGATCCGCTGGTAAGAATATACGATGGCACATATAACAGAACTTGCGAGATCTATCCAACCAAACAGAATTTGCGTACTTATGACAAACCGGATATTCGTATTCTCCTTTAGTACTCCAACCCGATACAGCGGCATAGCCTGGGAAATCACTGATGGTCCATAATAGAGCTGCACGTAGTTGAAAGTTTTCCTTAGTTGAAGCATCGTACGTATTTATTCCATCTTCCCACATCTCTTTTATCTCTGCAACAACCGGCTGTAGATATATATCAATGTTATTACCCGGTCCAGAAGGCCCAGGTATAAGCAAGGACAACATCAAGGCTGGATGTCTCATTATACCATCCTTGATGCTTTCTGTATCATGCCACCTCATGAGGGATGCAGTTTCCTTATTCATAAAAAGTCTTTGTAACCTTGGCTTTAGCGGGAAGTGCCATACCATCTTCGCAGGTATCTTCTTCTTCCCTTTAGAGGAATCTTGTCGATCACCCACACTAGCTTCAGGTGCAGCCGTTACACACCATGGCTCATCACATGTATCACACTTTAATTTGCCTTCATTCACACCCCAATACAGCATACAATCATTCCGACAAGCATCAATTTTTTTATAATTCAGGCCCAGATCTTTTAATATCTTCTTAGTTTCATAGTAGTTTTTCGGCAGTTGAACACTTTCTGGAAATGACTCTCTTAACAATTCAAGCATCATGGTGAAGGAATTATCACCCCAATTCCCAAGACACTTGATTTGGAGCATTCAAACAATAAAATAAAGCTTTGAAAAAATTTTACAACCCAGGCAAAGTTCTTGTTCTGCATCTTCCATGAGTTTATAAAAATTTTCAGCTTCTTTACAAGGTCTATCATGTGCCTCAACTCCTGGTGTTCCTTCAATATTATCCATATTATCTTGCACACCAAAAGCATCATTTAACATTTCCTGCATATTATTGGATGAATTTTGGCCTCATACACATAAACTGCCGGCCTACTATTAGATGATAACTCACCATGTAATACCCATTTAGTGTACCCAGCTAAAAATCCATGCCAAAGAAGATGTTCTTCCACAGTGGTCCTTTTTGTTTTAACAACGCATTTTTACATTTCTTGCAAGGGCATAAGATTGTAGCTCCATTCAAATTTGAAAATGCAATATCCAAAAAATATTTCAACCCATTTTGAGCCCTATGTAGGTTCATCCATGACCTATCCATAACTTTTGTTTATTGACAGAAAGTAGTTACCTTCCAAGTGACGTGAATTTCAAATTTGGAGCTTCAATAGAAAAAAGATTTGGATTTATCTACAAATACAACAGAAAGAATAAAGTAAGTTTGTCATGCCAGAAATCTGGAAAGCAAATGAAGTAAAGAAAGATCAGAGCTAAAAAGATTCGTGGTGTTAAGAAAACTAAGACTGGGTGCTGCCACAATAAATCACATTACTACTTCTCTAAATTTGAACTTATTCACATCAATCGAGCAAGTGATCTCCCTAGACAATACATATTTATGAAAAATTATTCATATGAAATATGCTCCCTCCCTATACATGTGTAATGCATTATGCAGCACTAAATTTACAATAATATTATATGATTCAAGCTTCAGCTTTTCCTAATCAGGGCCAGCACTAAATTTGAGGTTAGATTATATATTTATTCATAGATATGATACAGAAGACAAAGTGTTTGCATCAGTGGGTATGTTGGTTGCTAGACTTGTACTTAGACTAGAATAGAGACCACCAATTTGTTGTAATCCGTACAAGTGTCCTACTGGAATTAAACTTTATTGAATATATGCAATTTACATCAGGAAAAATAGAAATGGTTATAATAAGAGACACTTCACGAAGTGTCATTTTATTTACTTAAAAGATCTTTAAAAGGCTTTACATAATCAAAATGACACTTGTCTGTTTTTGTGATTACGAGTGACATTGTCTGACAATGAAAAAAAAAATGTCCATGTTGATTTCAAGGGCTTTTTTAAACTTTTCAACCATGTTGAGCAGAAAGCACCATCCATTGTCAACAATGAAGCCATAACTAAATGCCAACTCAAACATAATATCATCATTAGAGTCAAAAGAAATTCATGAATATTACCTCGAAAATTCTGCAACTCTTACGGCGCAAAAGTTAGCAACCTCGAAAATTCGGCAACTCTTGGGCAGCAGCATGCCAGAAAAATAAAACGATTAACGCATTGTTCATAATGTCAAGAAGATGTATGAACCATTTCCAATTAACAAGGCAGGAGCGTTCAAACATTTCAGAATACATCTCTGTTAACAACTTCATTTGACCATTCCCTATATAATAACAGACCAATCACACTCTTAGATAAAATTCAACTATGCATAAAAACATCACCAAGTAAACAGCTTTGCAAGATTTCATCGGTAACAAACATGGACTTAGATAAGGATTTTATATGCTTTTCTTTTTATGATAATTAAAGGGAACTATTATTAAAGATTCTTTGTTTTGGGATAAGTCTAATGACAAACAAAATCAAGACAAAAACAAAGAGAGCCCAGACAAACTATATATGCTTGAGTGGACATTTCACTTTATTTTTTACAGCAAATGCCTTGTTTGTTCTAACATCCTCATTCATTATATTAACACCTATCTTTTATTACATGACAACAACATTAATGTTAAAAGTCACATTTGGAAAGAATCGGATAAAATCAAGTATTGTTTTCAAAATATATATGAACAACGCGGTTCATGTGTGGAACGAACACCTGATTCATATCAGTATTTTTCCAAACTCTATATGCAGCTCAGACATATGATCAGTCCATTTGAAACAAGAGTATACCCATTGGAGGTTCCATGACAAGAACGATGAATCAAATTTATTAACGTGGGAAACATCGTACAATAGATATTGACAATTCCATCAATTTATCATAAATAAGGACAAAGTTACGAACTTTTCAGGCCAATTTCCACGGTTAATATTTAACATACAACATTCAAGCTGCACATACAATGACACTAATCTTTTAAAGCACAGAAAATGACACTTAACCTATCTTAGATCTTCCTTTCGAACCATTTGAGATCATATAGACAATATCTTTTTCTCAGATCATGCAATCAAATCATTTCAGATAATTTCACTTCAAGACTTTTATTGCACTTTGACAATTTTTTCTAACCATACTGATCATTTCACTTTAAGACTCTTTTCTAATCATACTGATCATAGTACTAGACACACGACATTAATTTTTCGAGCCTGCGAGACATTCTTTTGATCATCACACACAAATAAACACTTCTAACCGTGGACTCCGAGACTTTCTACTGATCATAAACATCACTAACCATACACACACAGGGACACAAATGGGCATCTAAGCAACGAATCCCACATCCATGTCCTGTTACATAAATTGGGTTAAATAATGATAACATTAAAAATTAATCTAAAGCTCAAACGAAAAGCCTTCTTCAATAAAATTAATGCTAACATCATCAAATATAAACACAAGTATTTACATGAGAATAAGGAGCATATAACAAAAAAAATTATACCCGAAACTCAGCTTCAATAGGAAAGCAATCCAGTGAATTAGGTTGCTGGAGGCCAGCTATAAGTCGATCCTACAGAGCAAGTAAATAAGCTAATTGAATTATAAGGTGATTGCACAAGATGAACATTATGAAAGCGTTTGTATAACAGACAATACATTCGTTATAATCCCGTAACTAGTTTATTCAGTATATGAAAAAGAGAACTAAGTAAGCCGGCGCAAGTTATCTCGTAGTTTACTGCTTCTAACATACGTCAAGCCATGAAAATACAAAATAGATAGAAAGAGAGTTGGCTTAAAATTTTGTGTTAACAAGGACTGCTACCCGAAAACCTTTATAAGTACATAATACAGAAACTACTGGGTTGTAATTAAAATACCAAACTAAGAAAAATAATATTTGAACAGAGGTGACTTTTCAATATCTTTATACACACATTACATAATCACCATACTGGGGAATCACCGAATTACGGCAAGTTATGCAAAGTGAAATTCCACACTACAGGACCTCCCACCAAAGTTGTTGAGTTCAACATAGCTCAGTGACATAAGACTCATACACTGACAGAAGGACCATACCTTTATAAACAACACAAATATGCTAAGCACTAATTATTCAACAAATACATAACAAGATTTTACTGCTTAGACTATCAACACAACAAGATCGATAGATAAGTCCAACTAACATCCTTACACAACACACAACAGCCTTAACTAGTAATTTTCTCTGATTTTTCGCTTGAAATTCCCCTTCAACATAATTTAATATTCAGCCTTAACAAGTAACAACAGTTGCAAGTTCCACTAGGACGGCTTATGATAATTTAGACAATTATCTGAAGTACTAGGAAAAGATTCATGGAAAAAAAATTTTGTTAACATATAACTTACTCCCTAAAGAGGAACAGATCATAACATAATGAACCATAATGATAACAGAATTACAGACTAAAACTGAAATTAATCAGAGCAATTTTTTTTCCTTTTGAACGGGTGTTAGCCAAACTTCAACTATATAAAAGAATTTGACTGTCGTTCCAACCTCTTTAGTTCCAATAATTATACTAATACAACGGGGTATGCTAATTTTTAATACCAAAATTTACAATCTTTAAGCCATAAACAAGCTGACAATACCATTTCAAGTATCTTCTGATGCCATCATTCATCATTTTAATCAAAGTTCCTTTAAACCAACCACAAGGCTCCATTCTACAAAACTACCAGGTTTGGCAACAACACATGCATTCAAATTTCAAACTACATAGCATATTTAAAATCGAAGATACTACAGTCCTCCGAAGACCAAACGCAATTGATGTGGGTTTCAAATTGTTGTCTAATGAAATCAAATTACAGTTGGGTATTGGGGCAAAGAGAATGAACTCTAAGAAAAAACACACAAAAATCTTTACTCAAGTTCATTATAAGGCAAATACATCTCAGCTAACAGGGGTTCAGCTTTCTAGGCAACAAAAATTGCTGGAGAAAAAACCTCAGAAAAATCATAATAAATTCAGAAGATAAAAACCATTTACCCACAATACAATACGAAATTAAGGGAGTAGAGGAAAACCTTTGGAGACGACCCACTTTTGACAGCATAAATTATGGCGTTTCTGGCAATGTTTGAAGACTCATGTTTGAAACTGATTCCTTGCGATAAATGGTGCCATCTTTTTCAACAATCTGACCAGCTTCAGCGCAAAGGGCCTTAAGAACTTCGTTGTCGTCGCAATGCCTGGGGAGCTTGTAATGGCCCTGTAATTGCCCTAACATAAATCAAGTCGTCCAAGTAAAACCAAAGAGGTGAAAATCAAAGGGGTTTATGATTAAACGGAAAAGGAGAAGAAAAGGGTTCAATTCATACTTTCAAGATGAGGAAGCGGGCGGCGGTGGAGGCGGGTGGCGGAGATCCACACAGTCATCGGTTGTGGATGCGGGTGGTGGAGATCCACACAGTCGTCGGTAGTGGAGGCGAATATAGGTCTGTAAATCATGTTCCGATTCGTTGGCTTCTCCAATTTCTTCTCTTCAGTTGATTTGGGTAAAAAATTGAACTTGGCTTCTCAACCTTCGATGTCTGAGCATTGGTAATTGGAAAGTGAAGTGTTTCAGCACTTCTCAATCTCTATTCCCTCATTTTTTTAGATGAACGCGCCAATTTGGGTCTAAAAGCAACAATCCTTTCCTTAAGGGTATAATAATATTAAGACATTTTTAGTTTAAAGTGTCGTGATAAATATGATATATTAAAACGCTTTTAATTTAGCGTCATAATAACACTACCCTATTATGACGCTAATTCTAAAAATGTCTTCGTACTATCAATTAAATCAATAAGTTATTTAATATATAAAATAAATTATATCTAAAATGGCAAGTTTAAAAAAAAGCATCACAACAGGTAATATATAGTGACGCCTTTTTAAAAGTGTCATATTAGGGCGTCATTAAAACCTGTTTTTCTAGTAGTGTTGTGTGTAAACCTAACACTATTCATTCATTTAATAAGATTTCCTCTGAAACCCTAATTTCTCTCTCGTATTCATCTCTTCTGTCATACTCACATTCTTCAATCCTTTCACAGCCCTTCAATAAAATCTATAGAGATATGGATCTAAGCTTGATCTGGTATAGGCAAACGCTGTAACAACCCTGGGTATTTGATATTCACATGCTTCACTCTCTGACATGCGTCACACTCTTTAACCCAATCCTCCACATCTTTATTAAGTTTAGGCCATGAAAACATAGACTTCACCCTTTTACAAGTGCCTCCAATACCAGAATGCCCACCTAGAGATGAATCATGCAAGACTTTGATTATTTTCTATCTCAGGCTCAAGTCATCTCCCACACATATCCTTTCTTTCTTTCTTAACAATCCCCTATTCCAAAAATACTCAGGGAAATAATTAATATTTATTGACTTAGCTTGAAGTATCTGAGAATAAATGGGATTAATAACATAGGACTCATTGACCTCAGTAACCCAAGCAGGCACCACTGCAGAAATGTTGTTCTGCAAATTTGAGTTATCAACCCTCCATGATGCATCTGCCACTTTGTTCTCCACCCTTTTTTTATATTGCACTTCATAATCCAAACACAACAATTCTGTAATCCACTTTTGCTGCAACATTGTACTCATTCTTTGTTCCAACATATTTTTCAAATTTTGCTGATCTGATTTGATTATAAAATGATACCCTTGTAAATAATGCTTTCATTTGTTTACAGCAAGTAAACTAGCAAGGAATTCCTTCTCATAAGCTGATAATCCCTTATTCTTTTCCCCTAAAGCTTTACTCAAGGAAGTTATAGGTCTCCCTTGTTGCATTAGTACAACTCGAATTCCACCCATACTAGCATCAGTACACAAATGGTTTTTGAAAGTCAGGCAATATCAATACAGGTGTTGTTGTTACTGTCTTCTTTAGTTGTTCAAAAGCTATACTAGCTCTTCCACTCCATTTAAAATTATCCTTTCTTAGAAAATCTGACAATAGCTTACTAATTACACCATAATTCTGATTGAATTTCTTGTAATAGCCTTTGGAGCGGAAGGAATCCCTTCAATTCCTTAACTGAACAGGCCATTCGAACATGTTTTGATCTTTTCTGGATCTGTAGATACTCCATTCCCTAAGATTATATGACCTAAATAATCAATGCTTTCTTTTCCAAAACTGCATTTTTAAAGTTTAGCATACAATTGGTGTTGTTTCAGAATCTCAAAAACACAATCTACGGATGCTTCAAGTGCTCTTGCCAAGTTTTGCTATAAACTAATATATCATCAAAGAACACCAATATAAATTTCCTAAGATAAGGAAAGAAAATTTGATTCATCAAGGACTGAAAAATGGCAGGAGCATTACATAAGCCAAAAGGCATCATCAAGAATTCATAGTGTCCATTGTGAGTGACAAAACTGGTTTTAGAAATGTCACTGTCTCTCATTCTTATTTGAAAATACCCAGACTTGAGATCAATCTTGGAAAAGTATCTAGCACCATGTAATTCATCTAAAAACTCATCTATTACAAGTATTGGAAAGTTGTGTTTGATAGTTAAGGTGTTAAGGTACTTATAATCAACATACATTCTCCAGCCTTCATCCTTCTTTTTTACTAATAACACAGGTGAGGCAAAATGACTCTGACTTCCTTAAATAATTCCTTCCTCCAATATCCCTCTCACCAGTGATTCTATTTTTTTTTTTTTTAACATGTGAATACCTGTAAGAAAGTTGTTTCTTTGGTACAGATTCTGGTTTAAGCTCAATTTGAGGCTCTATCTCTCTCCTTGGTGGTAATGAATTTGGCTCAGCAAAATTCATTATATTGATCCAGCAACTCCTTTAATTCCATATCATGGACTTCTTCATCTACTGATATCACAGTTAGAGAAAATAGCTACCCAAACATCCCTTAAGCCCCACTTTGAACTAATTCATCTGTGTCTTTAGCTGAAATTAATTTCAGTTCAGCTTGATCATCAATAGTTTTGAGGCTAATTAACTCTCTTATCTTCACTGGTCAACACAATGTTTTTGTTTTTATAATCCAACTATATTGGACTATGTTCATTTAACCAATCTCCACCGAAGACCATATCACAGCCTCCCAAGTTCAAAACTCTCACTGGAAATTTGAACTTATGGCCTTGAATTGTCTAACACAAATCTGGATGCACCACCCTACTGACCAATTTTCTTCCATCAGCTACTTTGACCACTACTAGAGTTGTATACTCTTTTTTGCCTTTCAAAGTTTTTGCTAACTCCTCATCAACTACAATCAATCGACATTTTTACCTTCTTATCCTCAATTTCCCCATGCATTTTAAACATAATTTTTTTCTTAGTACCAGTAATAGCATGAATAGAGAGGGTCACACCTTCATTTTCTGGTACCTTCTTTGTTTCTTCAGTTTGTTGGTCTTCCATACCTTCCCAATCCTCTTCCTCAGGTATGATTATGAATAACTGCTTCTGTTTACATTTATGCCCCGGTACATTAACCTCATCACAGTTATAACAAAGATTTTTTCCCTTCTTGCCCTCATTTCAACAGCCGTTAGGAACTTCCTTTGTGAATAAGAGTTGTTGTTTGAGTTTATTCTAGCTTGACTGAAAGGACCTTTCATATTATAACTTTTGTTACTTGATCTAGACTGAGGTTTGAAAGATGATTGATGTTTACGGACACTGTTAGCTCTCAAAATTATAGCCTCAACAACAGTTTCTTGTCTTTTAGCTAGATTGATTGCATCACTCAAACTTGTTGGTTTAAGAGCAAAAACAACAGCTTGAGTCTCATCCTTTAATCCACATATGAAGGCAGCCACAAAGTACTCTTCAGTCAAATGCTTGCAAAACAATAACACTTGAGACTTAATTTCTTCAAATTTGATGAGATATTGATCCACAGTACCAGTTTACTTTTAACTTATGAAATTCTCCCATAATCATTTGCTTATCCAACACCTCAAATCGATCTAATACCTCATGCATAAGTTGGTCCCAGTTTAAATGTGGATTTAACTCAACAACACTCTGCAACCAAGGGCGGATCCAAAATTTTTCAACAGCGGGGGCTAAAAATTCCTGGGACTCAATATATTAAAAGTAATAATAATAAGTTGAATTAATTAAAATATTCAAATTAGATGTCTTTACAGTTTTTGTGAAACACTAAAATTCATAGATAATAATTGTTTTCGATAATTCGTCATTCCTTCAATTTGTTCCCACCATTTTTTTCAAACTAATTTCTTAACGTACAGGTACTAATATGGTCCCTTATAAAGAAAAATAAAATTTGTTTCGGGATTAAAATATCCACTATCTAGTATATTTATTAATCTTTTCGATAAACTATATATGCGTAAGTTAAAGTATAGGAGTTGAATAATAAAAAACTATTAAGTGTTTTATATTCAAAATTAAAATTCGAATTCACAACATTTTATTAAAATAATATGTATTGGGAATTAAAAATTTTTGTTATATTAATTCGACCGTGTGACACCCCGTCTCTCCGACGAGCCAGGTATGACATCACGAGAGGGTTTATTTATGTAATTATGTTCTTTGAACTTATTTTATTTGGTAAGTCACTTGTTCAAGTGACCTCTTTACCCTATGTGTTTAATTCGTCATTTAATTTATCGTTCTTAACTTCTTTTGTGTGAACTTATTTCCGAACTTCGTGACTACGTGATCTAATTGAATTATATGTTATATGAACTTGTTTATGTGTTTATTTTATTCTTTTAGACTTGTTTGTTTGGGTCTTGGACCCTTTTCGTGAAAGCGAGACTTAATGGCCTAACGAGCATTTAGTGCGCCTTGGGTTCCGAATCACGTAACTTGAGCTCGAGAATTTGGATTCTAATTCTGTCACCACTATTAGCCTTGTTTCGATGATTCAGAGCCAATGGAACAAGCCTCATACTCTTTTGAGCCCATTTGAACCTCCGAATCTTCATCGAACCGAACAGCTTACACCGGATTCTATAACCCGCCCGTTTAGGCCATACTTGACCCGTTTAAGCCCCTAATTGACCCGTATTTGTACCCATATTTTACCAGCGAATCCCTTATCTCTCTCTCCCTCTTTCACTTAGGTCCACACACCCCAAGAAAGAAAAGAAAAGAAGCCAAGCAAGAGAAAAGAAAAGGGAAGAAGAAGAACACCCCAAGTCTTGCACCCTTTGAGCTCAATCTCCATAATTTCCTTCTACAAGCTTCAAGGTAAGAATGGATTCTTACTCTTCATCTTCTTGTGCCCATTTTCATCCAATTATTTCTTGTCTTTGTTTGAGATTTCATGAGTTATGGAGAACAAGGTGAATAGTGAGGGTTTTGTAGAAATCTTGAACCATATACATCTCTTCATGTTATTTCTTGGATTAAAGCTTGTTTTGTGACCACTTGAGCTTCCTTTATACTTGTATGAACTTGTATTTGTTGATGCTTGAGTGTGTGAAGAGTTGCCATGGGAGTTCTTGAGCTTGAATGAATGGAAGTTGAAGCTTTTGCATCCTTTCTTTGCTATTCCGATTTACTGAGTTTGGGACATTATATGGATCAGTTTTATGCATGGTTTTTGAGTATATTTGCAGCCATTTCATGCCATTATGTGTTATTTATGTTGTGGCCATGTTTGAGTGAGAATGCAGGGGTGAACAGTGCCATTTTTGTGAAGAAGACGAAGTCTGGGGCGGCTAACACGGTGCACATTTTGGAGCTAACGGCCGTTAGCTACCCTTGGGGGCTCTGTACCCACTAACGGCCGTTAGTGGGAAACTGAAGGGAGGGGAATAACAGCCGTTAGTCCCCCAGAGTTTTTGGATTTCTTGCTTTGTTCGCTTGTTTGTCCATTTCACTCGTTTCCCTTCCCGATCTTGATCTTTATGTGTTGAGTGCATGTTTATATGTATACATAGCTTTAATATGACTTGTAATTTCTTGACATTGATATGTTTTATGTGTGAACAATGTGTTATGATGTGTACATGTTTGTTTTGGTATGATTTCAATGCATGGATGCGAGTTATGAACTTGTTTGCCCTAAGTGCTACGTGTGATGTCTCTTTACACCTAATTGCCTTCTTTATATGTTTTGAACTTGGGTATGCTCTTAGGGTGATGTAATTTGATGTATTATGTTCTTGATTGATGTATTGTGTAATTGAATTAAGTGCCGTTTATGTGATAGATGGTAATTGCTCCAACTTTGTCTAAGTGTGAAACGGTTTTTGACTTGCATTGCATCATTCGCATTCACTTGCATTTGTCGCGCGTCTAAATGGTTTATGATTGAGTCTGAGTTATGAGTTTGTGTTTGTTTGTCTCAGAGTTTGGTTCGGGAGGTGTCGGATCCACCATTTAACTTCTTCTTGATCCTCAACGCTCATCCGTGAGCATTTTTGGTATAAGGTGAGGTTCTAGGTTTGTTTCTTTTTAGTTAATGCGACCTACAACCCTATGTGCTCATTTGCAAGCCCGCATGCGAATATACTATTACATGTATATAATAGATATGTGTTTATACGATATGTTTATGACCTTGTTAAACGATTACAGATTTTGAAAACTATAAGTATAAGCATCTGTTAAGCTTGTTATGTTTTGATAAATATAAGTATAAGTTTGCTTTGAAAATGGTTTTAGTGTGCAAAACCCTACTCCCGGTTCATAGTCTTTTATTTAATACGTGTTTTGCTCTATATATATATACATGTGGGTGTGTGTCAACGCCCTCACTCAGTCGGTGGACTGACCCTCTCCTTTCAACTTTTAGTTTGCAGGTGTTGGTCCAAGCTAGGCGGGGAAGTGTGTCGGTCGGATTCTCTTTCTAGATCGAGTTGCATTCCATTTGCATACGGTTGTAATTTGTATAAGCTTTGTTTATGATACTCGAATTATGAATCGTTGGTTTTAAGTATGTTGCGATGTATGTATATTCGGGACAGGCTTCTAGGGATAGTTGAACCAGTTGTTGTTGATTTATATTTTGTATTCCTTATGCATGCTTCCACTTTGTTTATTGTTTTTTGCACGTGCTGTCTTGTTTTAGCTCCGCCTGGCTTAGCGTGTGCGTAGGTCCCCATTCGCTTAGTCTTGGGCTCATGTATGGATTTCTATTTCATATGTGGGTCTAGGTGCGGGGGATGTGGTGGCTCACCTCTTCGGGCGCTACAGACCGAGTTAGGTTTTGATAAGAATTACCCACGTGATATGATATCTTTTGTCTCGCTAGCATTATATATTACTTCATCTATACAATAAGATATATCACACTAATTTTTCCTTACATAAAAACACCAATTTATTGATTTTTCTCTAAAGTATTCGGCGTATCACAACAACAAAATTCACACTTTTAATTATTTTCATATTAAATTTGAGTTATATCTGATATAATATATAAAATATATATTAAAAGTGACAACATACATATTGGGGTCGGGGAGGGGGTGTCCTTGAGCGGCTCCGCTCCTGTCTACAACCATGTTTCAGCTATATCAGTAAAGTAGATTCAAAATTTCAAACTACTGTTACCTTGTCTTCCTCCTGAATTGTGTTGATCAGCTGGAAATACTTCTGGACTTTACGTATCCATACCCTCTGATTGGTTCCATCGAAATGTGGAAACTCAAATCTGTGCAATGAAGATCCACTGCCCATACTCCCTTGAGAGTTCACATCAGCTTGTTTAGAAGTGTTTGAAGCAGAGCCCATTCCCTTTGTTGGAACATGGTATGTGGAAGAGAAAGGTGTAGAATTCATAGTTCGTATATTTTCTGTGTGTATTTTCTCTGTTACAGATTACATCAAGGAAGGGGAATATATCAATATTACAAGGAAATCAAATCACACCAAATCAGGGCCTATTACGTCTAATTAGGGACCATGGTCAGACTTTCCTTATTTGCTCATCATTCTAACACTCCCCCTCAAGTTAAGTGATGGAATTGCCGATCCTTAACTTGCTCAGAGCTGTTTGAAATACCTGACCAGTAACGGCTTTGGTCAGAATGTCGGCCAACTGGTCTTCTGACCTTACAAACGGAATCGTGATGATACCACTTTCCAGTTTCTCCTTGATAAAATGCCGATCCACTTCCACATGCTTAGTTCTATCATGCTGGACAGGATTCTCAGAGATACTGATAGCAGCCCTGTTATCGCACATAAGGGGGGTAGCATTGGAAGGTGTCACCCCAATTTCTGTCATCAACTTCCTTAGCCAAATTATTTCAGCCACTCCTTTTGCTATGCCCCTGAACTCCGCTTCTGCACTTGACAAGGCAACAACCTTCTGCTTTTTACTGCGCCAAGTGACCACATTTCCACCTACAAGTGTAAAGTACCCAGAGGTGGACCTTCTGTCGTTTGCGTTCCCTGCCCAATCTGCATCGGTATAGGCTTCTATATCTAGGTGCCCATGTCTGCCAAACATGATTCCAGTGCCAACGGTGCCTTTTAGATATCTGATAATCCGCACTATTGCTTCCATATGTTCCCTCTGTGGTCGGTGCATAAACTGGCTAACAATTCCCACAGCATATGCAATATCAGGTCTGGTATGTGACAGGTATATCAGCTTACCAACCAGGCGTTGATATCTGTCCTTCTCAGCTGGTTCCCCACTTTCCTCTATCTTCAGCCTGTGATTAACCTGTATTGGGGTCTCCACTGGTTTGCACTCAAGCATTCCAGTTTCTGTTAATAGATCCAGGATATACTTCCTTTGGCAGAGAAAAATCCCCTGTTTTGACCGCAAAACTTCAATTCCCAGAAAGTATTTCAGCCCCCCGAGATCCTTCATTTCGAATTCCTTGAAGAGATTTTTCCTGAGTTGATTGATCTCTTCTGTATCGCTTCCAGTTATTATCATGTCATCCACATAAATGATCAAGCATGTAACTAGATCCCCCCTTCGTTTCAGAAAGAGAGTGTGATCTGAGTTGCTCTGAGCATACCCATGGCGCTGCATAGCGAGGGTAAATCTACCAAACCACGCCCGTGGTGATTGTTTCAACCCATACAGAGCTTTGCGAAGCCTGCAAACTTCGTCTTTCCCAAAATCAGCTGTAAAGCCCGGTGGGGGTTCCATGTAGACCTCCTCTGCCAGGTCACCATGCAAGAATGTGTTCTTTACATCAAACTGATGGAGAGGCCAGTCTTTGTTTGCAGCCACTGAGAGTAATACTCGAACGGTGTCCAGCTTGGCCACGGGAGAGAAAGTTTCGGAGTAATCAATCCCGTATGTCTGAGTGTACCCCTTTGCAACCAACCTCGCCTTGTATCTCTCAACTGAGCCATCAGCTTTGTGCTTTACAGTGAATACCCATCTGCAACCAACTGTTCGTTTTCCTCTGGGCAGTGAACATTTCTCCCAAGTGCCATTTTTTTCCAGAGCCCGCATCTCAGTAACCATAGCATTCTCCCACTCTTTGTTCTGCTGGGCTTCTTGAACTGTTTTCGGGATTTCCTCTTTGCAGAGATTGCCAAAGAAGGCCTTGGCAACCTCAGATACACTCCCCCTGACCATGTTCCCTATAGGGTATCTGGAGTGTCGGGAAACATGTTCAGGGGAGTACCGGAGGGGAGGGACCCCTCTGTTGCTGCGTTGTGGCAAAGAGTACCTGTGGTTTACTGTGACAGACTCAGAAACAGGATCAGGAGCATATGTGGAATCAACAGTATCATGAATTTGCTCTGAGACAGAGTTTAGAGTATCGCTTACCTCGGTTTGGACATCATTCGAAGGAAGATCATTGGAAGCAGGGGTGGTACTGATGTCTTCATGAGCAGATACTGACACGTCTGAATCAGGATAGTTTAACCAGTGCAGTGATTCTCTTGGACTCTCCCCCTGAACACTGGACTGGGTAAGGAAATAGTATTCAGATTCCACAAAGTTACAATCCATGGTGGTGTGGATACGCCTGCTTATCGGGTTGTAACACCTGTACCCCTTCTGATGGGGTGCATATCCCACAAATACGCACTTCACTGCACACGGGTCCAATTTGGTTCTATCTGACTTGGGAACATGCACAAATACTGTACATCCAAATATGCGTGGTGGCAGGGTAAGATGGGGTGGTATGTTAGTCTGTGTTTGGAGGATATTGAGGGGTGTTTTGAAGTCCAGAGTTTTGGTGGGCAACCGGTTTGTTAAGTAGGTTGCAGTGGCAACAGCTTCGGGCCAGAAGTAATTCGGAGCATGGGATTCAGTTAATAATGCTCGGGTCATTTCAAGTATGGTACGGTTCTTTCTCTCACATACACCATTCTGCTGTGGGGTATTGGGGCACGAGGTTTGGTGTATAAGGCCCTTTTCTTTGAAAAAATTCGTCATATCCTGATTAATGTATTCCCTTCCATTGTCTGATCGAAGAACTTTGATAGTATGGTTGAATTGAGTTTGCACCATTTTAAAAAATGCAACAAAAGTATCAAAGACTTCAGACTTATGTCGCAGAAAGTAGACCCAGGTCATTCTTGAAAAATCATCCACAAACAACACAAAGTAACGAAACTGATTTTGAGTAGTAACTGGGGCAGGCCCCCACACATCCGAGTGTACTAAAGAAAACACACGTTCCACTCGTGTATTATTAGACTTAAAGGAAGTTCTATGACTTTTCGAAGAAAGACAAGTCTGACATGATAAATTCACCGTCTGATTATTCTGAAACAAAGCAGGAAATAACACTTGCAAATACCCAGCTGAGGGATGTCCCAAACGACGATGCCAAAGCCAGAGTTGTGTCTCAGCTTTTCCAACCGAAAGTAGTGCCTTTGAATGAGTTTCCACCTCATCAACGTAGTATAATCCACCATCTTCAGTACCACGCCCAATGATCTCCTTCGTATGAATGTCCTGTAACACACAAAACCGAGGGTACATTAGAACCACGCAATTCAATTCCCTCGTAATCTGACTCAAGGACAGTAATTTGCAAGACAGGGATGGCACATAAAGACACTTGCTCAATTTAAGTTTCGGTGTAACATGAACAGAGCCTTCTTTTTCAATCATTGCCCGATCACCATTTGCAGTTTGAATATAAGATATTCTCGGGTTCACAGGTTCAATTATATCAGAATAATCAAAGGTCATGGAATCAGTCGCCCCACAATCAAAAATCCACTTGACAGTTTTATTTGACGCAGTTCGGGTATGAAACACACAATTATCATAATTCTTGGGGCTTAAATTGAAGACTTGAGAAATGGGGGGCCCTTTAGCAATAGTGGAGAGATTATAAGGGGAAACATGAGGGTTTGGGTCATAACTCCCAAACCCTATACCTGGTCCGTCTGATCCGCCGCCAAGCAGGCCTTCTCCTGCCAACTTCTCGCCGGGAGAGACGGTGGCGCCGCCGCGTCCACCCGTCGCTACTGCAATAGCCGCTACACCGGCGTCCCTTGTGTTGACGCCTGTAGCCGGCTTCGTCCCCTGTTCTTCTCCGCCGCCTATGGCGACATTTGCTCGTCTTCCGCCGCCTCTTGCAGCGGCTCCGCCGCGGTTGGTCTTCCGATTACCAACCCACCACTCCGGATACCCAACAACTTCAAAGCACTCCTCTTTAGTGTGATTGGGTTTGCCGCAGTGGTCACACGTGAGTCCAGATCTGTCCTCACGCGATGAAGATCTCCGGCCGGCGCTGTCACTCCGCCCGGCTCCGTCTGAGCGTGGGAAGTTCCGCCCACTTTTCTCTCTCCTCACCACAAGGCCTGATCCGATTTCAGAGGGGTGAGCTTCCTTGCCCCTTCCGTTCGCCGCCGCCTGTAATATATGGAGGCGCGCCGCCTCACGACGGACGGTGGCATACGCCGCCTCCACGGTGGGCTTGGTCTCCTGTTTGAGCAGATCCCGCCGGATTGAGTCGTATTGGTCATCAATTCCGGTGAGTAGCTGATATAGTCTTTGTTCTTGGGTTATCCGATTGAAGGTTGCAATATCTTCAGCGCACTTCATCGGATTTGGCTGTTTTCTATCAATTGCCATCCAGAGATTTTGAAGCTTGCTCCAGAAATCCTCAAGGTTGTCCTCCCCTTGCCGGAGTGTGTTGGCTCTCCGATGAAGGTCGAAGAGTTGGAGGAGATCGCCGCCGCTTCCGTAGGTGGTGGCGAGACCATCCCACAACGCCTTCGATGTAGGGTATTGAAGGACGCTGTTGATGAGGTTCGCCTCCATGTTCTGAATTATCCAGGTAAAGATTTGTTGGTCGGTTTGTTCCCATTGGTCATACTTGGGATCTGTTTCTGCTGGGGCCGGTGGGGTGCCGGTTATATGCGAACGGCCCCCTTTTCCACCGATCGCCATCTTCATGATTCTGGCCCAAATCGGGTAATTGTCATGGTTCAATTTGATACCAATTGACAAATTGTCCGAGTTGAGTGTGGTTGGTTGTGCAATCTGAATTGCCAATTCTTGATTGTTGTTATTTGGTACTGACATCTTGTTCTTGCTGATTGAGGAAAAAGAATTCTGGGTTGAGAACGGTATGGGACAGTGATGTTAATCCTGAGTCCTCAAGATCTTGTCACCGCTCTGATACCATGTTGGAACATGGTATGTGGAAGAGAAAGGTGTAGAATTCATAGTTCGTATATTTTCTGTGTGTATTTTCTCTGTTACAGATTACATCAAGGAAGGGGAATATATCAATATTACAAGGAAATCAAATCACACCAAATCAGGGCCTATTACGTCTAATTAGGGACCATGGTCAGACTTTCCTTATTTGCTCATCATTCTAACACCCTTACTCAAGGATGCTTGCAAGCCTTCCCCTAGGACTGATTTCAATTTGTTGTATTGCTGCATCTGATCTACAATCGAACCCACTTGTAACATCAGCCTCTCCATTACGCCTGAAATCTCACCCAACTTTCCTTCAACCTTCTGTTCATTAGCTTGCCTTACAGCTCGTTCTTCCACCAACAATCCTTCCTGTTTTTTTTTAATTCTTGCAAATATTTAAATCTCAAACCATCCGCCACGGCCATTGATTCCACTGAAATCCGTCCGGATCAACCGGCTCTGGATACCAAATGTAATGTTAAGAGCAATTACAGATAATAGAGAGAAATAGATGGGAAAAGAAGAAGCAAGGAGATGAGATAAAAAAAGAGCTTAATTCATTTCTTGTTCCCAAAGTATTACATTCATCCCTTATATACCAAACAAAGGACAAAAACGTCACTATCACAACACAAATCAAAAAGGAATAATCCCTGCTGCATGATCTTCGTGGCCTTCAACACAGATGGTCCCCTCATTCCGTTAGCTGCGTCTTGAATCTGGACCATTGATTGAGCATCTGTTTTAACGGCTATGATGGTTGGTGTAGCAGAATATATCATAGCCTTTGGATCCATCTATTCATCATGAACGGCTGAGATGTCTTTCTTACTAACTCCTGCGAGGTCGTTTAACGTCTCTTTAAACCACATCCTATGACCATCCTTATAATAGATCCAACGGTCAGCATTTAAACCTGCATCAACGGCTTCCTTAAGCAAATACAGGACACAAAATGACCAATTTATATGTTTTTGGTCCAATTCGTTTGAGACCATTCAAACAATATTCTCATTTGTTTCAAAAATCCAAAATGTGTCATATGTTAAGAAGGATGCAGGTGGAGGTGGCTTGGGGAAAGATGAAGTGGAGGAAGAAAGGGAAAAATAATAATACAAAATGAAAAAAATAATTATAGATTAGTGTATAAGGGTAAAAAAGGAATACTAAATTTTAATTGTGATGAAATCTGCTTAGGGGACAGTGAACAATAATTTTAGAACACGGGTTTTTTTATATGATTTTTCATATTACAAGATTTGTGCTCTTTTTATATGACACAATGTTTATGGGGGTATATGACTCTTTTTTATTTATAAAAATTATGATACTCAAACATAACTACACGAACATGATACGCTACGATGAGTCAAAATTTTTATTTATTTATTTTTTTTGAAATTTCCAAAAAAATAATGCATGAACATAGGTAGAGCTATGCTTAGTCGCCACTCTCATTTCCCAGCACTTTCATCTATTGCTTACCAAAAGCTCGTGGTCTTCGAGTGCAAAATACTTTGCATTTAAATATCTCTTAATGTGTGCTACTACATTGATCCACACCAAATTGAGAATGCGAAAGTGGTCTAAATTTACATCCAAAAAGAAGAAAAGAATGAAAAGAACAAGGGTAAATTCCAATATTTTCCACGTGGTTGGGTAAACTGTCATGTCATTAGTCATGTGTGATTTCCAGCGTACATGTTATTTTTCCAGCGACGATTATTCCAAAAATGCGACTTTCTTTGAATTACGAGTCGATTTTGCGGTCGGAAAAAAATATGTTCCAAAAATACAAATTGAGAATAGTTGTTATTCCGATTTTACATTTTTCGTACATGCTGTATCCTAGCAAAGGACTTGGATACATGCAACCAATTTTTAAGACAAGAATGTTTATCCTTTTCTCTTGAAGGACAACACTCTCCAAGCAACCCTATTGATAAAAAGAAAGCGGTTTCTTCAGACATAAAAGAAGTTTCCAGGTGAACCAGCAAATCTCCTGGTAACAACTATAGGAAAATTGCAAAATTGGTATACCATCTCTCCCATTTTAGCCGTTCTGGTACACTAACTTTTCCGGCGACAAGATAACCCCAGAACTGTCAAAAAATTGCAAAACAATATCAATTTTACCCGAATAGGGATAAACCCGCCGGTGGTCCGACCCATTTGAACAGGTGTCAGGCAAAAAATGTGTTGAAAATTGAAGAAAGCGAAGAATGAAAGCGGCGCAAGCGAAAAAGGTGAAGAAACAAATTAGGGTTTTCAAAGTAAGATTTCAATAATTGCATAAATGAAATACAAAGCAGGCTCCCAAATATATACACAGACACGCGGCAACGGCTAGTTGGACCACGTGGAGAAAACGCAACCCTAACCAAGCAAAACACGACTTTGCTACTTAAATAAAGAAAACGTAAAAGTAAAAGAAAAAAAACAAATTACGACTCAAGTTGGAGCTTCGTTAAATAAAAAGCCCAACTTGCTCCACTGCCTAGATAGTGATCTGTTTCAGGCCATATAGTGATCTGTTTAACTTGCAAACCTGACCAGGTTTAACTTTAGTATACCCTTCAGGAGGTAACAAATAAACATCCTCATCTAAATAACCATGCAAGAAGGCATTATTAATATCCAGCTGGTACAAACCCCAGTTTTTAATGGAAACAACAGCAAGGAAAACTCTGACAGTAACAAGCTTAGCAACTGGAGAAAAAGTGTCAAAATAGTCAATTCCAAAGGTTTGATTAAAACCTTTGGCAACAAGCCTAGCTTTATATCTCTCTACAGTGCCATCAGGATTGAATTTAATCTTATAAACCCATTTTGACCCTATAGCTTTCTTTCCAGTTGGTAAATCTGTAATTTTCCATGTTTCATTATTCTCTAGGGCTTGAAGCTCTTTATTCATTGCCTCAATCCACTCAGGATATTTGATGACTTGTTTATAATTAACAGGCTCAAGTATAGAGGCTATTTTAGACATAAAATTCACATAATCAGCAGCATAAGGAAAATCATGACTGACACATAGCTCATTTTCCTTAACATTATCAGAAGTAATAGTGAAACCTGTGTTACAGACATAATCCTGCATCCAAGCAGGTTGTTTCCTAACCCTATTACTTTCCCTCAAATTGAGTTCAGAAACAGTGTTAGGAATATTTCAGTCTGAGTTTCAGTGTTAGCTTCCACATTTTCCTGACCAATTTCAGAAGTAACACCAGGCTTAATATCAGACATTTCATCAGAAATATGAATCTTAGGAATAATATTGTCAGAGTTATTTATATCATCATAAGGAAAATTATTCTCAAAGAACTTGACATCTCTGGAAATAAAGACAGTCTTATTGTCAAGATCATATAGTTTGTAGCCTTTAGTGCCACTAGCTTATCCCAACAGAACACATCTAAGTGCTCTTGGGGAAAATTTGTGCTTATTAGGTCTGTTATCTACTGCATAACATAGACAACCAAAAACCCTAAGGTGATCATAAAAAGGAACCTTATTCATCAATCTGAAATATGGAGTTTCCCAATTAATGATTCTACTGGGCAATCTGTTAATGATATAAGTGGCACTCAAGACAGCATCACCCCAAAATTCAAGAGGAAGTTTAGACTGAAACATTAAAGCCCTTGCGACTTGCAATAAATGTTTGTGTTTTATCTCCACAACCCCATTCTGTTGTGGAGTACAAACACATGTTGTTTGATGTGTGATCCCCAATTGATGGAAGAGAGTTTTGCAATTGTAATTTACAAACTCACTTTCATTATCACTTCGTACAACTTTAACTATTTTCCCATATTGTGTTTTAACAAATTTCAAAAAAATTTCCAAAACAGAATAGGTATGATCCTTATAAGGCATCAAAAAAGTCCAAACACACCTACTATAATCATCCACAATCGTGAGAAAATAGTTACAGTTAGAATGGGTTTTAACTCTAAAGGGACCCCAAAGGTCTATGTGGATAAGACTAAAGGGTTCTTTAGAGGAAATATTACTTACAGGAAAAGGCAGCCTATGTTTCTTGGATCTCTGACAAACATCACAAACAGCACCATTAGTGTTAGTATTAACAGAAATATTCAAGTATTTCAAAACATTATCTGAGGCATGCCCTAGCCTCTTATGCCAGGTGTGGAGATCCTGAGTATTGACAGACATACAGCTGCCATTCCTACTACAGTTTGTAGGAGAATTAGCTAAGTCTCCCTTGAGGGAGTTACAAGTGTAATCATAGAACTGCACATTTGCAGAAACAATAGTAACAGGTTTAATGTCTAAACATCTGGAATCAAAAATGTAAAGACAGTTGTAACTGTGCCCAGAGGCAATGATCTCCTTAGAATTCTGGGCCTGCAAGATCCAATGTGATTTAGAGAATACAAATTCACTATTAGTACTATCAGTCACCTTATTCACGGATATTAGATTAAACTTAAAAGCAGGAATGTATAACACATTCTCTAAAGTAAGCCTGTTGGAGAGTTTAACAGTTCCAATGAACAAAACTTTATGAGAAGTTCCATCAGGTAAATAGATAGACATTATGTTTTCAGGCAGGTTATAGCTATCAAACAACTGCAGATTATAGCTATCAAACAACTGCAGATTAGAACAAACATGACTCGTAGCACCTGAATCAACAATCCAATGAAAGGAATTTAAGTTGCCGGCACAAGCAAAGATATAGTTCCAAGGGCTACCTGAAAACTCAGAGGTGAAGTGAACCTGTTCTGAACCTCCAGTTTTCTTTTCTTTGAAAATTTTTATCAATTCCTGTCTAATGAGATCAGACATACTGGAAGCAGAGGCATTAGTAACAGGCTCTGACTGGTCAGGAACCAAATCCATTGGGGTTTCAGCCAAAGAGTTGACAATATTTTTGAAAGATCTGTTGGACGAGCCAACCCCAGTGGATCTGCTTTCTTTATAACCCTTGTACCAGTCAGGCTCACCAGTGAGCTTAAAACAAGATTCAGTGTTGTGTGTGTTTTTATTATAGATGGTACAGTGTCTATCAGCTTTCTCTTTTCTCTTGTTGGAACCCCTACCCATACTAATCCCTCTATTTACAGACTTAGCAAACAAAACTGAGTTATTAGAGGAATCATTAAAAGAAACATGGACATCTCTCTGAGATTCAACTCTGGAGATGATAGATTAGGCTTTATTCACACTAGGGAGGGGATCCATAACCAAGATTTGGTTTCTAACCGCATTGTAAGACTCATTCAGGCCCATCAAAAACTGAATCAGCATGTCAGAGGACTGAGACTCTAAAATGTACTTGGTAATAACACAAGTATTTCCAGATTCACACACAGGAGGATTATTCAAGTTCCCAAGTTCATCCCAGAGACTCTTAAGTCGATTAAAGTATGAGGCCAGAGATAGGTTACCTTGTGCAATGGAGCTAAGATCATGTTTCAGTTGATAAAGCAAGGGGCCATTACACTGCCCATACCTCTGTTCAAGATCGTCCCACAGCTCTTTGGAAGTAGTAGCATACAGAAAACTCTGGTGAATGTCGCGTTCCAGTAAATTCAGAATCCAAGCCTTCACTGTACTATCCACACGCTTCCAGGACTTGTAGGTAGGGTCATCAGCCGGCAGTAGATCTATGCTTCCATCGACAAATCTAAGTTTCATCTTGGATTCAAGGGCGATTTTCATGGTTCGCCGCCAAGTAAGGTAGTTTTTACCGTCCATAGAGACGGTAACCACTGAAAGTAAAGAAGAATCGCTATTGGAGATGTTCAGCGATTCATCGTGAGGAGAGGATAAAGCAGAGGGAACTACGGACTTGTTCTTATTCCCTTCCATGGTGACTCAGGGAGAAAAGACACAGAAGACGACAGATCAGAAAAACTCAGATCCAACAGAGAGTGTTGGGAAAACCGGCAGATTCAATCGGTGAATTGCCAGAAAAAGGTAGATCCAACGGTGAAACGTCGGAAAGGAGGCAGATCCGGCGATGAATCGTCAGAAAAGAGGCAGATCCAACGGTGAACCGTTGGAAAATCGAACAGTCAACCGATAAACAAGCGAGAAAAACGGAGATCAATCGGTAAAAACACAGGATCTATGAAGAACGGGAAGCAAGTAGACAGGATCGAAACAATTATGCTCTGATACCATGAAGAAAGCGAAGAATGAAAGCGGTGCAAGCGGAAAAGGTGAAGAAACAAATTAGGGTTTTCAAAGTAAGATTTCAATAATTGCATAAATGAAATACAAAGCAGGCTCCCAAATATATACACAGGCACGCGGCAACGGCTAGTTGGACCGCGTGGAGAAAACGCAACCCTAACCAAGCAAAACAAGACTTTGCTACTTAAATAAAGAAAACGTAAAAGTAAAAGAAAAAAAAAACAAATTACAACAAAAATGGGTCGGATCACCGGCGGGTTTATGCCTATTCAGATAAAATTGGTATTGTTATGCAATTTTTTGACAGTTCTGGGGTTATTTTGTCGCCGGAAAAGTTAGTGTACCAGAATGGCTAAAATAGGGGAGATGATATACCCATTTTGCAATTTTCCCTAACAAATATGATTATACTAAAATCTAGAGAGAAAACAGAATTAAAACACTTAAATCCATATTTTATATATATATGTGTGTGTGTGTGAGAGAGACTTTTTCAAATTTAGGCAGTTCCTCCACAAGAACTGTCCAACAACCCACTAATTTTTCATCGTATGTACCAATTCAACCATTTCTGTACAAACATTTACATTTCACTTTCTTTTTTAATTTTCTTTAGCATTTTACAGGTTAATCAGCTGCATTCATGCCATGTTCGCCCAAAAACATTAAAAAATTATAATTTCCACTTTCATGGAATGTACCTGCTCCGTTTTTCTCTCTTTTCTTTGTTCTCTTTACGTTCTTTCTTCTTTTCTTTGCCTGTGCCTCTGGTAGTCGTTTCGGCAGCGCCTTTGGCTTTTGAGTTTTGAGGGTCGTCGCCTTTAAAGTCATGGTCTTCGCGTGGAAAATTGCAAAAAATGAAACAACAAAATCTCATATTCAACATATCTTATAATGTCTAGGCCCTACATTGACCTTAATTTAAATAGAATATGAAGATGGTGGCAACTCCCCATTTAAAAGCACCACCAAAGCCAATTCAAAGGTCTAGAAAAAACAAACATAATATTATATTCGATTCTTTTGTGTTTGTTGCACTACAATTTTCCAAAGTAACTTGTCCGTCGGGTTGGGTTTTCTCGCTCGTAGACCACTTTATGGAAAGTGGCTTTCTGATTCTTCCAGCTGGATACTTCCTTTTCAGGTTTATAAATGTACAAGTATGTACAGACGACATAAGTTCATTGTTATATCATGCATTTCATGGGGAATCCTTGTTTTTCCTTTGCTCTTGTTCTGTTGTTACTAAATAGCATTTCACTCTGCTCTTGCAGAACATTTTTCAATTTAACCACGGATCATGATGCATTGCTTGCCTTTAGAAATTCCATCACTTCAGACCCTAATGCTATTTTGGCCAAGAATTGGTCCACTAACACATCATGCTGTAATTGGATTGGTGTCTCCTGTGGTGCCAAACATCTAAGGGTTACATCTTTGATTCTTTCTAATTTCCACATCGGAGGAACTATTGCTCCTCATCTTGGAAACTTAACATTTCTTCGATCTTTGGACATTAGTTCCAACTTTTTCACAGGTGTCATACCTCACGAGTTGTCTAATTTGCGGCGTTTGAAGGAGATCAATTTGCAATACAACAACTTGACAGGTTCCATACCGTATGACATCTTCAACATGTCTTCTATGAGGAGGATTAATCTCAGACATAATGATCTATCTGGTAATCTCCCAAGTGCTTTATGCAACTATATTCCAAAACTAGAATTGTTGTATCTCTCAGCGAATCAACTCTCGGGGCAAATTCCTAAAAATATATACAAGTGCACAGAACTTAAAGAGATACGTTTATCCTTCAATAATTTCACAGGTACGATAGCACCGACCATGTATTGTTAATTCAAAATAATACTAAAACCAAAACTGATGCATAAAATGCAAATGTTTGTTTAATACTGTCATCAGTTTTCATATACTATTGCAGGTGAATTGCCCCAAGAGCTTGGGGATATTTCTTACCTCGAAATTCTATATCTCGGCCACAATGCATTATATGGTTCCATACCATCCTCCCTATTCAATATATCAACCTTGAAGGAAATAGCATTTGGAACAAATGAATTTTTTGGTACTCTCCCTTTAACTATTGGACTCGTCACTTTTCAATTGATTCCGAAATTATACAATGACCAAATAAATATTAATCAAACAATCCTAAAATCATACAAAAATATATATTTAATTTCACTTCTTATAAATGGATTCTTTGCTTT
Source organism: Lantana camara (assembly GCA_037501455.1). Lineage (NCBI taxonomy): Eukaryota > Viridiplantae > Streptophyta > Magnoliopsida > Lamiales > Verbenaceae > Lantana > Lantana camara. Next base: position 16,096,046 of record CM074855.1, on the reverse strand, counting down.
TTCCCCCTCTTAAAGTAACAAAATTTAATTTAGGTTTGTATTCATTTTTTTAGGCCGGCTCACTTTTAATACTTTAATACTTTAGGCTTGTATTCATTTATTCTTTTCAATCATATTTTCCCACTCCTTTTGTATACCTTTGTAATCTTATGCTCCGATGTTCTAATACATTGATTTTCATTCATCGATTAAGAGGCAATTAAAATGAATGTCATGCACAAAATCCACATATTTTTTTTAATATAATTAATCTTTGTACACTATTGCAGGTGAATTGCCACAAGAGCTTGCGAATATGTCTTATCTAGAGACACTATATCTCGACAATAATGAATTATATGGCCCCATACCATCCTCCCTATTCAATATATCAACCTTGAAGAGAATACAACTAACAGGAAATAAATTTTCTGGTACTCTCCCTTCAACGTAACTATTGGACTTGCCCCTATTCGTTTCTGAATGAATGAATGATTAAGAAACGGAAAATGAAAAATACAAACTAATGTTGCTAAACAACGCACTTTAATCACAAATGCTTTAAATATTCAAAAAAAATTTGGTGGAATTTAAATATTTAATTGTTAGCATTAAAAGTTAAAAACTTGTCACGGCACGTGATTTATGGGCCAATTGTCTTCTGCACGTGATTCTTGCTTTCAATAATTATAACTCTATTTTATTCCATATTAGCTTTTAATTTTTTTTTAACAATTATAAAAAAACTAATAAAAATATAAATATTTATGGTATAAAATTTATAATGTTATGTATTCTAAATAAAAATAATGAGCGGAAAATGTGATTTTGTTGTTATTCTTTCCAATCGCATGCATTGATTTTCTTTCATTGATTAAGAGGCAATATGTTTGGTTTAATACTGTATCAATCTTCGTATACTATTACAGGTAAATTGCCACAAAAGTTTGCGGATATAGAGATGCTAAATCTCGGCGACAATTCTTTATATGGCTCCATACCATCCTCCTTGTTCAATATACCAACCTTGAAGAAAATAAATCTTGGACAAAATGAATTTTCTGGTACTCTCCCTTCAACCTTGAATGACTTTGTATTCTTTAATATGCATCCATTTCGTTCCGAATGAACTAGTGATTAAAAAAGGGAAAAGGAAAATACAACTAATGTTGCTAAACATTGGCTTTTAAGCCCTAACCCAGATTAGAGTATCTTGCGGATGATTTAAATTTATTGTCGAAATTCAAAATTGATAGTATCTAGCGCCGTATCATTAGTGGATCTTCTAAAATATATATTGGTACAAATAGGGATATATATTGATAATATCTAGCCTCATGACATTATCATCGGTGGATATTAATAATATAATATATAAAAAATATTATTTTTTATTAAAATGTTAGGATTCGCGAGTCGAAATTTAAAAAAGAATGGGTTTGAGTTCACTTTGTTAAAATTACGAACCGAACCAAGGTTTGGTCCGAGTTTAACTATCCCAAATTTGAACCTGAACTTTTATTGGTTTGACTCGTTAGGCTCGCGAACAAATTCGTCTCATTTGCATCCCTAGTGACAAAGTTAATTTTCAAATCTCCTTGTTGAATTGTTAACACAACAAATAAGTTTTGTGATCAGCACAAGAGAAGACCATGAAAGTCATATAACTTTTATCCATAATTATAAAAATTTACTAAATATATCAAGTTAAAAGTTAACAATTAATAAAGAAAGTAGATGCTTCAAATATTGGGATTTCATTTTATAGTAAATCATTTTTCAGATTGGACTATGAAATCCTGTCACTGTCGTACCCATCTCAATGAAAATATCCTGAAAGAGATTGTATGTTTGAGCATACTTAATTAGGAGAATGTATCACAGATAGTTAATTTAATATTAATATATAATTGCCCATATTTCTTTCAGGTAAACTACCTGATGACATGTGCAACAAAATGCCAAAATTAGGCACACTGTACCTTGACACAAATCAGCTAAACGGGCAAATTCCACCAAATATATACAAGTGCAGTGATCTTGAAAACCTCGATCTCTCCTCCAATTATTTCAACGGCCACATCCCAAGTGAAATTGGAAATCTGAGCATGCTTACGGGGTTGTATCTAGGGACTAACTACTTCACCGGTATGATATCTTCCCATTTGAAAAATCAACATAATTTTTGTTTATCGTAAAACAACTTATTGGGGATTAATTACAAATCAATATTAAAGAAAGTTAATGGAAAATGAACATCACGCTAACTTCATGTATCACAGTATCAAGTTTGTTTTCCTTTGTTGTCTCCTTCGAACTTTCTTCTTTTTTTCAATTCAACATAAAATTGTAAGAATACTCAAATTCGTTATATGCTGGAAATAAAGATGGAAAGAAAAACCAGAAGAAGAAATATTTATGAAAAAGAGATATTGCATTTACAAACTAATTTAACATAAATGTTCCCTTAAATTTCTTACAACATTTACAGGAAAAGTTCCTAAGGAATTCGGAAAACTTTCAAAGTTAGGGGTATTAGACATTGAAAGTAACTCTGTGATTGGGAATATTCCATCCTCTATCTTCAACCTTTCTTCTGTGTGGTCGATGATCCTCACCGGCAATAGATTGACAGGTGCGTTTAAAATTTTTTACATAGTTTTAACATTTCTTTAATTTTATATTGTTAAATAATTATTTTCTTCTATATTATATAAAATATATCAGTGAGCTTTCATGCTCTCTTTTTTTTTTTTACCTCATAAACTTTCGAGGGGAATTTCAATTAGACAAAGTGAATTTTCATGAACCATGCAATTATAGAGGAGGTGGTGCACAATGATGGTGTGAGGGTTGTGGTTGTTTTCTGGCTGTGGGTGGTCGTGAAGGGATGTGGTTATGGAGGTTGGGAAGTGGGAAAGAGAGAGAAAACCAAAATTGTTGAGAGAGAAATTGTAAAAATAAAAAGAGTAATACAAGTATCAGTGTACAATTTTATTTTTTAAGGAATTAAAGAATATCACTCGTTAATTTTATTATTTAAAAAAAAAAAATCTAATGATCCGGAGCCAAACAATGTAGTGTTAAATTTTTTCCTTAGTCTTTCTTCAACTATTTAATGGATGTTTTAGAAATTTTGTAAATATTATTAAAGGGCTAATTCCAGTCACCCCCAACCTTTGGGGAGATGTGCGCTTTGCTCCCTCACCTTCCAATCGGTGCGTTTAACCCCCCTCACCTTTGCAAAATGTTCACTTAACCCCTTTCCGGAATATTCCACCGGAATAGTTGAATTTTTTTTTGCGTGATTTCGTATTGCAAATCCATACAAATCAAATGTCAAATGTGTTGATATTATACATCAAATTGAAGATCTTGATGTAAGGAACACAATGATTGTTTCAAAATCAAAATCCGACAACCAACAAAGGAGGAATCGCCGATCAAAGATGGCGCACCTCCAACAAAGTTTGTAGGTGAATTCCGACGCTTCCGACGGCCAATAGAGTCGAACGGGATATGAGTTTTGTTCGTCATGGAGAGAAGAACACGATGATGGTGGTCTTGACTCTTGCGTCGCCGTGACGAAGGAAAAATCGACGGTCAAAGTTAATTTTGAACGGAATATTTCCATAATATTCCGCACAAGGGGCAACGTGTTAAGTTTTGCAAAGGTGATCAGGGGGTTAAACGCACCGATTGGAAGGTGAGGGGGCAAAGCGCACACCTCCCCAAAGGTTGGGGGTGACTGGAATTAGCCCTATTATTAAATCTTTCTTCAACCATTATAGGTGGCATACCAGAGCAGGTTGGAAATGTCACTTCCTTGGAGTTTTTAGACCTTGATATTAACAATTTAACAGGTACAGTTAACTTGTATACCATAATTTATTTCTGAAATTAAAAATGTTCTTCTCGAATGTTCATGTTTCTCCATAATTGTCAACAAAGATTGGTTTAAGTAATTTTTTTAGACAATAACTCAAGTTTGAATTCAAGTTTGAATCTCACTTAGAAGAGTGTGTTAAAAAAATGTTTCCCCATAATTGTTATCCGATATTAATCCGTATTTACAACAAGATCACGGTTGGAAGTTTTATTATAGTTTTCTTTTCTTTTTCTTTTTAATTTCTTATTTATGCTCTATTATTTTTTTCTACCATCCCCAATTTATATCTTTTTGAGCAAAATGCATTTTTAGTCCCATAATAGTGGGTCATTACCACTTTTGGTCCCATGGTTTTTAATATTGGTTTTTTCAGTCCCGTAGTAATTTTTTTTGTCACTTTGAGGACTTCCGTCAATAGTCACTGTTCATCCTTTAATTTTTTTTATTTTTTATTTTTTTTGGTCCATATCTGTTAATTTCATATATTATATATTTATTATATATAATATATGTATTATATTTTATATAATATGTAATACACGTTGATAGTACCGAAAAAATGACTAAGTAACTCTCTCGTATTTTAGACTATCCACGAACCTTGTATCTCCTATAATTGGCTAAGGCAAGTCCTCGTCCTATAATTGGCTAAGGCAAGCCCTCGTTCTATCAAGTGCTCAGCTTGTAAGTGCTTGACATAACTCCTAAAATTGGCTAAGGCAAGTGTTCGTTCTACCAAGTGCTCAACTCGTAAGAGCTGGATATAACCCCTAAAATTGGCTAAGGGAAGCGCTCGGCGTGTAAGCGCTCGCTGTTGAGCGCTTAGCACGATCCCAACGTCGCCGGTTATCCCCACTCTCCAACCACCCCACGACCTAAGTACATGGTCCGCGATTCTCGTGCCCACTAAGTCAAAATCGAGCTCTTGCCAGCTCGAACCATGAGTATAAATATCATTTCTTTCAACTGAATGGGGGGACACAAAATTACATACCGAAACTCTACCGAAATTTCTACTCAACTCTTTTCAATCCAAACAATCGGATTTGGTAAAAGAACCCACATATAATTGATTCGTCGGGGATTCGAAGCCGATTACACACTTTCAAAGGCGACCAATTTCTGGCGTTATCAGTTTGGTGACGTCTATGGGAAACCACCGGATTTTCCAACCTTTTCTCAAAGCTATTCTCTTTATTACGTTTGGAAGATAATAGGATCTGAAACTAGAGGTCATGGCAAGCGCAGCTCTAGCTTACCACCACGACTATCCCCAACCCGAGTAAGTCAAGCGAACATCAACGTGAGTCAAGCGAACATCGACGTGCTACGCTGCCTACCGCCGGGGTTCCCGCATAAGAGAAACCGCACCGGAGCCACCATGGGTTTCAATCTGCCCGTGCAACCTATGCAAGCCCTCGGTACCGGAATAGGCCAAAATTCATTTAATATTCCGGTAGGTTTAAACCCGTTGCTACTGAACCCATTGTTGTTCACCCCAGTATGGGGGGCTTCAAGGTGGAGCGCAAGCGCAGATTGGAGGAGTCCAGGCCACCATTGCTCTACCTCGTACTACCATTTTGACGAGCGGAACGGAATGCACGGCCAACCGGCTGCTACAAGAGGAACTGCCTGTTCGAACGGAATTCCCACCCGTTCGTACCGAGGCAAATCCAACGGTAGCGGGATCGAGCCGAGTGCGAGACCCTATACCACCTCCGGATGGTGATGACCAAGTCCCGTTCGTGTGACGTGATGGAAAACAGACCATGGTGGAAGACGAGGAGGAACAGGATCCTCCCAATCCCTCTCAACATTCTAAAACTCGAGTAGGGAAGAACGAGAATGACCGCCTCACTCAGTTGGAAGAGGAGAACCAGAACTTGCGCGCTGCCCTGAGCAAGATCGTAGAAGGGTCTCAGGTTGGCGACCAAGAGGAAGTTCATCATCAAGATGCACAACGTCCGGTCGAGGAAGTCCATCACCGACATGCACGACGTCGGGACGAGGAGGTGGTTGACAAGCCCCAGCGTCATCCGGCTCGAGGCGATCGGGAGAGGCCCATCGAACTCTCCCCTCGTCGAAGGAATAGACGACCTCGAAGATCGAGGGCTGAACGAGCCTCACCTCTTTGTGAGGAGATACTGATGGCACGAGCAGGAAATTCAAAGGTTCCCACCCACGTTCCTCTCTATGATGGTACGGGTGATCCCGAGGAGCACTTAACGGCTTTCGAGCACCTCATGCATTTGTATGAACATTCATTGAACTTCTGGTGCAAAATCTTCATTACTTCACTCTCAGGAACCGCTTATGATTGGTTCAAGCAGCTTCCGCCGGGTTCGATTCGGAGTATTGATGACTTGTACGAACAATTCGATAGCCATTTAAGCCCTTTGAAGGAAACTAAGATGCTCACTACATATCTCTGGAATGTTGAGCAAGGTCCTAATGAAACTTTACGGGAATTCTTTGCTCGTTTTGGTGCTGAACTAACCAAGGTTGGGAGTCCATCCAGCGATTTTCTGAGGCAAGAGGTTTACCAAGGGCTGAATGACTCCAAGATCAGTACGGAGTGTGGAGATGTTGTTGCTCGTCAAAGACCCAAGGATATGGTTCATCTCCGGAGGATAGCAAGTGAGTACATGGAGCAGGAAGACATGGCTCGCATGAAACGAGCGCGTGTCCAGGATAGACTATCAAGAAGGTCAAATAGGGAGGAGCGTAGAGAACGACGAGTAGGACCCCTCCCCAGGGGGCCACGAGTTGAACTCACCAGATGCAACTCCGAGATTTTGAACATTATTGGTTCGAAAATGTTCCAAAAGCCTTGCCCAATGCCCCAAAGCGAGAAGAACTCTCGCTCCAACAAGTACTGTGCATTTCACCAACAGAACGGACACGACACGGATGAATGCATTATCTTGGAAAAGGAGATCTAACGCTTAATAGCCGAAGGCAAGCTATCAGAGTTTGTTAAGTCCATGGATCGAAATCATAGCAAGCGAGGAGACAGAGCTCGCTCTCGCTAGCGTAGCCCTCTCCGGTCTCGCTCGCTTTCACGCAGTCCACGACGCGATCTGTGGGTAGCTAAGGGCACTAAGCAAACGCCTGATGATAACATGCCCACTCGAGGAGTGGTTAATATGATTGCCGGAGGAGCAACAAATGCTGATACCGAGACCTCGCGAAAGAAAACAGGCCGCCGATTTAGCCAAGAGCCTAACACTCCAGCTCAATACATCTTCCATGTTGAGAAAGGCGAGGTCCTGGGTTTTACTGATCGAGATTTTGATAATGTCGTGGTCGACGAGGACGGTAAGTGCCCGGATTGTCCAATGGTAATCAATGTCGGCATCTACAACACCCAAGTCAAAAGGGTATTGGTAGATAGCGGCAGCTCGGTGAACGTCTTGCCACTCTCCACCTTTAAGAAGTTATGTGGCAATGATGTCGTGCTGGATGCCGTAGAGACCCCTCTCCTCGGGTTTGGCGGATCAGAGCTATACCCGCTCGGCCAAGTAAGATTGGCGAGCTCCTTAGGCTGCGCCCAAGAAGAGCCACGGTCTCATTGATTTATACGGTGGTCGAGGTTAACCTCTCATACAACGTGATCCTTGGGAGACCCGCTCTGGCGAAGTTTAAAGCCATTCATTCAGCGTTCCACCGCAAGATGAAGTTTCCAACTCCCAATGGAATTGAAAAAGTAAATTGCCAGCTGAAAGAGGCCTGGGAGTGTTACATGCTCTCGATTGTGAAACCTAAACTAATTCATGAAACTCCAAAGCCATCAGCAGCCTTTCATGAGGATGAAGATAAGATGCTCGATATAGAGGAGATCCCTCATTTGAATAAACGCAAGTTAGAGGCACAGCAGAATGAGCACAAGGAAACAAGGCTGAGGTCAACCGGAGATGTCAAAGGAATCGAGCTCATCCCGGGTGATAGTTCGAAAACAACTAAGGTTGGGGCTCAACCCAAGGAGAAGGAACAAGTCATGCTTATTGACTTCTCCAACTAGGCCTTGGAATGCAATCAACTTGGAAGAACTCTACTCGTAAGATTTGTCGCATTTTATCTAAGTATCATGCTTGGTTTTCTTTATCATTTAGTTAAATTCTGCATCCAGCTCATGTTGGGAAACAAAGACATTTGTATTGCACAAGTGTTCGGTTCAATTTTATTCAATGAAAAGCGAGGACCTCACAGCTTTGCTGCTTTCTATCTCGTGTTTGATACTTAACAATTTTTCTTACAATATGACTTCGGCTCAAGAAGCCTACTCGAAGGGGAAAGCCAAGTGCCTCCGATATTAAAAAAAAAAAACTAAACACAAAATTTTGTTCCAAAGTTCAAACACTCGAAGTTCGAGCACTACGCTCAGAAGGTTCGAGCACTACACACAATGCATGGAGTTGAAACACAACACTTAGTCAATTTTCACATCACCAAGGAGCTCGTTGTCAACATTGTGCTCGCCGATGTTGTACCCCTCAAAGCCTTTGGTCACCCCGACCACGACATCCTCGTCGCCACGCTCGTCCCGAGCCGTGACCAACTCTTGCTCCTCTTGAGCAACACCTTCGATCATCCCGACCACGGCACCCTCTTCGCTACGCTCGTCCCGAGCCGCGATGAACTCTCACTGAGCAACGCCTTCGGTCGCCTCGACCACGGCACCCTCGTCGGCACACTTGTCCCGAGCTGCGACCAACTCTCGCTCATCCTGAGCAACGCCTTCGGTCGCCTCGACCATGGCAACCTCGTCGTCACGCTCACGCTAAGCTGCGACCAACTCTCGCTCATCCTGAGCTTCTTCTTCGGTCGCCCCAATCATGGCACCCCCGTCGCCACGCTCGCCTCGAGTTACGACCAACTCTCGCTCATACTCAACTTCACATTCGATTGGAACACCATCATCCTCGGTCGACTGGCACCCCTCTTAGCGACTACGGCTCTGATCTCATCAATGGAAAATCCGAGCTCATTAGCATTAACACCCTGTAAGGTTGAACCTGGCCCATACTCACGACCAAGTATCGGCCTCATTTATCATCCTTTTTCAAGATCAATCGCATCAACCTCCGCACCTTCACGAATGACACCCAAGTAGTTGAGCTGGTTGTACGCATGCTCAAATGCGGCCTGGAATCCAACGATAGTCTTAAGAGCACAAGCAATGTCAAACAATGGACTCCTCGTGAAGCGCTTCACGCCCTCGACCACGTCCGTACGAGTCTGAATAGTGGATGCGCGCTTGAACTCTTCAAGCTTTGGGTTCAGCTCAAGGCGCACCATCTCGCTCTACTTAAGCCTTGCGCTCAGCTCAGAATGCACCTTTTCACCTTCCTCAAGCTTTGCGCTAAGTTCCGAGCGTGCCTTCTCGCTCTCGTTGAATCTCCTCTTGGACGAAACCAACTAGCGAATGTCGCTCGCCGACTCACTCCGCAAGAGCCGACATCTTGCCTTGAAGTGCTTGAGCCATCACATAGTTCCTGAATGTAAAGGTCGATTGAGCTAGAATATGATTTCCCCTCATCTGGACTCTTTCGTTCTCCCTCTCGAACTCGCCTTAAAAGTTTTCAAAGGCCTTAGTGCGCGACTCGAGATTGGAGATGGCTTGTCCATACAAATGTCTATGCTCTTTTTTCCTTTCTTATAGCAGGAGGCAAGGCAAGAAGAGTGCTCGATTCTCGGCATAAGATTCTGAAAATAAGCCAGGTATGAGTGCTCGACATAGCTATACTGGACGAACATAAACATAAGGAATTAAATTATACTACTTCCTTGATGGCCTCGTTACCAACACCCGAGCTCTCAACAACCCACTCAATCCGAGCACCCTGCTCGCGACTCATATCAACTTTACTATTCCAACCAGACGAATAAGGATTGTGGTATGGAAAGCATCTCGACATACAAAAACCCAATCCAAGCGATTCAAGGAAAATAACTCAAGGATAGAGCTCAGAGATTACCTCAATGCTATGGAAAATCTGAGTAGCCCCTCGTTCTGCTCAAATGGATCCGAGCACTCGACACTCGTGGTAAAAATGAATTCAGTTCACCGTGGTAATATTTTTTGAAAAGTCAAAACCCTAAAATACGGAATAATACTGTAACAAACGACACGAAAAGTGTTCGAAAATTTCAAAGTTTTAGGACTTCACACTCTCGCTCCACGAGAACCTCGCACACTTCGTACTCGAGGAGCCGTGCGGCGGGCGGGGGGGGGGGGGGGGGGGGTGCGAATGATAGTACTGAAAAAATGACTAAGTAACTCTCTCGTATTTTAGACTATCCACGAACCTCGTATCTCCTATAATTGGCTAAGGCAAGCGCTCGCTGTTGAGTGCTTAGCACGAGCCCAACGTCGACGGTTATCCCCACTCGCCAACCACCCCACGACCTAAGTACGTGGTCCGCGATTCTCGCGCCCACTAAGTCAAAATCGAGCTCGCACCAGCTCGAACCATGAGTATAAATATAATTGATTCGTCGGGGATTCGAAGCCGATTACACACTTTCAAAGGCGACCAATTTTCGGCGTTATCACACGTGTATATTATATATTTTAATTTATAATATGCATTTTTTTATATGTATTTTAATACATATGCGTATTATATATTATATATTATGTACACTTGTATTAATAATATATATTTTGTTATTTATTATATATAATATATAATATATATTATATATAACAAAATATGTGTAATACATATATATAATATATGTATTTACGTGTATTTTATATATATATATATATATATATATATATATATATATTTGTGTGTGTGTGTATTATAAAATATAATATACATATATTATTGTAATGAAATACACGTATATATTATATATATAATGTATATATATGTGTTTATATTATAAAATATAGTATACGTGTATATATATAATGTAACATATAATATGTAACAATATACATTGTTAATACATGTGTATAATATATAACTTATAATATGCTTATCTATTAAAATACATGTAACTATGTATATATTATATATATTTTTTTTGGTAACAATGTATATATTATATATACAAGTATATTATACACGTATACTATATTTTATAATATAAACACGTATATATGCATTATATATAATATATATACGTGTGTATATATATATATATATATATATATATATATATATATATATATACACACGTATATTATACATATATAATAATATATAATATGTAACAATATATATTGTTAATGCATTTGTATAATATATAACTTATAATATGTGTATATATTAAAATACATTTAACTATGTATATATTATATATACACGTATACTATATTCTATAATATAAACACGTATATATGCATTATATACAATATATATACGTGTATTTTATCTTTTATATAATATATGTATTACAATAATATATGTACATGTATATATATATATATATATATATATATATATATATATATATATATACACGTATATAATACATGTATATTATGTTTTATAATATATATAGGTATATTATATTTTATAATACACACACACATATATTTATATATACTAGAAAAAACAATGTGCGTTGCACATTAAATACACGATTTATCTAATTATTTATAATTATTAATATATTAAATTAAATTATTTAAAATATCAACTTTTTAGAATAATTAGTGCTCAATTGAAACTTAATTTTTAGTATAACTCTCAACTATAAAAATAAAAAAGTTATAGTTTCAAACTAACAATCCTCCTATGATGCACGAAAACGTTTAAAAATGTTATTTTATTATGCATTTGTGTTGGATACTGTGTCAAATATCTCCCCACCTGTTAAACATAAAAATCAATTTGTATTGTATCATATTTGTGTTCATGCATAATAGACACCATCTCATGAACAAAAAATTTTATAAGGTATATTGTAAAATTGGCATGAAAAAATAAATTATAATTTATTTTTATTTTTTATTTGACTCTATATACTTATTTTGATATGTAAAATTCGTTCATCATCTTTGCTGTAGATTAAATGAATCTTATTTTTAATTTTTAAGTTATCCTAATTTACTTAAATAAGTATTTTTAAGGAATGTAATACTTTATAAAAGATATTTAGTGTTAATAATATTTGTCCCCACCAAGTTAAGAAATTACAATATCGCTCAAATCATCTCGAATCTAACTTAAAATTCTTTTATATAAAGTAAGATATAGAAGGTAGATTCAGACAAATGTTTATAGTCTCCAACTGCTCTTCCTCCAATTCGATCTCATCCCGAAGCTATAAGTCGAGGATTAGAGGCTTTTAAAGCTCAGGAATGATTGTCTTATGGGTAGGCATTGAAATCTTCTTTCTCGATGCCATCTTAAAAGTATATAAAAATGGGAAGAAAAAAAATTAGAAATGCGTACAGAGTTGGATCGAGATAACACCTAAGTGGAAAGTAAGAAAGCGTTTCGACCAACTTCTCTCAAGCTTGTCTTTCGAAACTCAGATTAAAATAACTTTTCGCACGATACTTTCTCTGACTCACTCGATATGCTCTTCATTAAAAATAACTTCTAAAAATGATTGAAAAGCCCTATTTACAGGGAATGGAAAAAACAAAACGTTGTCATGATTACTGTATGGCGAGTTGATTTGTGCGTAAATGACACCTCTATAAGTCTAAAGACCGTCAGCCCGTCAGCTCTACCTGGTGATCTTTGGGGGCTTATGATGTGGCATAATGTCACGGAGATACCTACCAAAACATGGAATGAAACAAAGCATGACGTATCTGTCTTAGTTAGTTGCACCTTCGACCTCCCTCCCGACCCAAGATAGAGGGGTCAATTTATGCCTGAGAAAATAATCGGGTGACAAAGTCTTTCGACCTCCCCAGTTGAGATGCAAGTCAAGGATCATGCAAGATGTGCATTAAATGCAGATAATCTCCTGACCTATTTCACTTAAGTGCACCATACCTACAACCATCAACTCTATAGATGCATTTAATGCACATTAAGTATGTGTACTTAGGCATGTACAAAGGCCCACCACCATAATACTCGTAGAATTCATCTCAGTTGGTAAGCACATCCATTGCACTTTTTGTGTACTTTAATTTACTTATAAGATTCTCGAGCTAATTGTTTATTTAGGCATCAGGGGATTTACGTCATCATGACCACCTGTGCCCCGACCTAGTTCACTATTTTTTTCCCTTGTCCCATTTTCAGATTGAGAAGACTTTCTTTCAAATAAATTATTGAGTCATCAAGCTGATCGATTGAGCAACTTCATCAGCCACCAAATTCTGACATGATCATATAATATAACATTAATTATAATATAACAAATATTTTTTTTCATATTAGCAAATTATATTAACAAAATATTAGCCATATTATCTATTAATTGATTATAACAAAAAAAAAAAAAAAAAATTAGTAACAATAATGTGTACTAATTATTTCCCCTCTACCTCTATATTACATCTCTTTCTCGTCTCTCTCTCTATCCCCCAAACCACCATTGTGGCAATATCCCAAAATCAATTTTTCTCGATCAAGTCTCGCTTCTTTCAACTGTCTTTGTTTTCAATCCTCTCGATCAAATCTTGCTCTCAACTATTTTTCGATAGTTCACTCAATATTAATATCGTCATCACTACGTTTGATTATGTATATAATCTACTAACAATTAATTTTTCTTAAACATGATCAATTCTGCGTTTAGAAAGACAATATATCTCATTTGATAATAGAACTTTTATTCTTTAATAATTATATTCATTCTCTCTAATACAATTTTATTAAATTTATATTGAAGCAGTATAATTTTAATATTATAACATATAAAGTATTTGGTTATGTGCACCATTATTTACATAAAACCTTTTTAGTCCGACATGATGTTACTTTTGTTGATGAAAAAAGATTTGTGCACTTCACATGGGTCTTCAGGAGAGCCCTCCCACAACTTGTGTTTTAGGTGATATGCAACCAATTGTAGTCATATTTAGGAGTTAAATTATTCGTAAATTAGTTAGTAAAGTAGAAGTCAATCCACGATTTTTTTTTTCAATAAATATAGTTAGAATTGATAACATTCCTCTTAAAACACAAGGAGTAAATTCCACCAATGGCGCATATGAAACGTTCATGTCTTTTCCATCGAAAAAGTTAATAGTGGAACTTAAATTGTAACTTCATTAAAATGTTGAGACTAAACGTTAAATAAAAATATCGGACCTACAATAAAATTTTATGGCATGTGGTAATAAAATTGTATTTTTTTTTTAAATTTTATATTGTTAAAAGAATTTTTCAATCCCAAAATATATTATTATATAACTCATATATGAGATTTTTATAAAATGAGAGATATAGGCTTTAGCAATATTCAATTGAAAACACTCCTTTGTTAAAATTTATAATATGCATTATTTTGTTGTCTTTCAATTTGTTAGACGTCTCTTATTATAATAAACACTTTAAATTGTAGGTTTTAAAATTGAAATTTTTGGCATGTTAGTTTCACAGGCTTTAGTAATATGTAATTGAAAACATTCCATTTGTCAAAATTTATAATGTATTAATTTATTGTCTTTTAATTCGTTAGACATCTCTTATTATAACAAACACTTTAAATTGTAGGCAAAATTGACATCTTATATTATTAAATTTGAATACAATTAATTAATATCTTAATATTAAAAGAATCCTTATTGAATTATACATGTTTTTAATCAATTAAAAAAATCTCAATTCTTCTCTATGAAGAGTCATGTTTTAAGTCAATAAGTAGTTTTTTAATAATTTTTAAGTTAATAATTTATAATATGTATTTACATAATTATCCTTGATTAAAATTATTAATATAATTATTATGAGGGTATTTTGGCAGATCTCCAAGTTTCAAGAAACCAAAAAACCCAACTCGCACTTTTATAATATATATATATATATATATATATATATATATATATATATATATATAATACACATCAATACATATATTATATATATGTATTACACATATTTTATTTTATATAATATATATTATACATTATATATAATATATAAAAAATATATATTATTAATACAAGGGTACTTAATATATAATATATAATATGCATATATATTAAACTACATATAACAAAATGCATATTATAAATTAAAATATATAATATATATGTGTATTACTTATTATATAAAATATATGAAATTAACAGATATGGACCAAAAAAAAAAAAAAAAAATTAAAAAATTAATGGATGAACAGTGACTTCCATCAATTATTTGACGGAAGTCCTCAAAGTGATGAAAAAAAATTACTACGGGGCTAAAAAAACCAATTTTGAAAACCATGGGACCAAAAGTAATAATTGTCCATTAGTATAGGACTAAAAATGCATTTTGCTCAATCTTTTTTTTTAAGAGACTTGTCTAACCTATAGAAATCGACTCCTGACCGATTTGTTCATTAATGTAAATGCTTATTACTAAATAATTTGCTTATCCCCTTTGATTTATATTTTATTTTATCCATTTATTCATTTTGTTTCGTTTTACTTGTCTTATCTTGTTTACTTAAATACCAAAAAACTTATTTCGGATTTGTCCCGCAGATGACCAAATATAATAATAATAATAATAATAATAATAATAATAATAATAGTAGTAGAAGTGATTACACAATTTTCCAAGATCCTTTAAATATATTACTTCCATGGACCGAGACGTGGCTGGGTTTGGCTCCTGCCTCCTGCCCCCTTAAGTTTTGAAACCCCACGCCCAAAGTATTGAATTTTTTTTGTTTTTATATATATAATTTGGAAATATGTATAATTTCGCGGTCCTAAATTAAAATTTTCGGTCTCTTTAATTTTGACATTTTAATTTCCATTCTTTTTATGTTAATTTTTGATTCTATCTTTGATTATTTTCATTTTCACGGTAATGTGCCAATACATAAATTCTGAATCATTTACACACGCATATAAAATCAAGATTTTATATTTGAAGGAGTTATTGTTTCAGCCTATACTATTCATCATAATTTGTTTCCGAACAAACAAGTTTCTGAACCTAATTATTATTGTCATTTACAAATTGAACTAACAACCCCAAAAACCCTGTGCTAATAGAAATCATCATAAAAAACACTGTGAAAAAATAATGATACAGAAAACCCTGAGTTTTATTAAATAAACTCACCGCCCCCTACCCTCATCAGGTCAACGAAAAAAGTTGAAAAACCCATTATACCCTTTTACACTATATCAATTATTTATACATAAACATATTAATAAATTAAAAAATTTATTGCATATATATATAATATACATAATACATATTATGCATATTAATAAAATATATATATAATACATATACACTGCACATATTATTCAATATATATATTATACAATAATATATAAAATCTTATTTAATATATACATAAACATATTAATAAATTAACAAATTTACTTCATATATATATAATACATATACACTGTAAATATTATTTAATATATATATATATATATATATATATATATATATATATATATATATATATATATTATACAATAAAATATATAATAACAATCAAAAAAAAAAAAAAAAAAAGATAATAAAATATTAACCCCACCCCCCATCCCAGAGGCACAACCCCACCCGCCCCCCTTTCTGCAGACCCAGCCATCACCCTGGGTCGCCGTCACAATCGCGACACCACTTTCACGGCCACGACAATCCTTGCGCCACCACCGTCACAATCAGAGGAGTCGAAAAAAGTGGCCGGTGGCCTGAGTTGAGAGTCGCATCGCCACCCCCATTTCTAGTTACCCGACCATCAAATCCGCCGGCCTCCACCCCGATGAGAACACCCTGAGTCACCGGCTCTTCTCTTTGTCAGATCCAGATCTAATCTGGATCTGAGTATTTGTGTGTGTGTAAGTGTTTTTGTGCGTGTGTGCTTGTGGATACGGAGAAAGGGGTAGTGGTTGGTGCTGGTTGTTTGGTGGCGGTGGTGGATCTGAGGAAGGGTCAGGCGATGGATGGTGGCTGGGCCGGTGTACATGGGGGAGGTGGTTGGATTTTGTGTTTATTCATGGTGGCCATTGTTTTCTTTTTCTTTTTTTTTACAAGAGAAAACAGACAGCAACTACGAGAAGCCAACAAGGCAACAAGCAAAACCTAGCACACTCAACACGGACTTGTGGTGCTGTGTGGCTGATGGAGAAGAAAAAGACGGGGAGGGCCGGCGGTGGAAGGGCGGCGTAGGCGATGGTGGTTGTGCTCCAGCGGCGATGTCCATTTTTCCGGCGGCTGAGGATATATATATATATATAATTTAATAAGTATAATATAGGGATAAAATAGTCTTTTTGTATAAAAAGTGAAGAAAATTTCAATATCAGTTGCAGTCAACGCACGTGAAGCGAACATTCTCGTTTCAGTGTTTTTTGTGCATATTTTAAAAAAGATAAGTTTTTTTGAAGTTTTTTCTTTTTTTTGACAGGGTTTTTCGTGATTTATTCGCATAACATGGTAGTTCCCTACAATTTTCCCTTTACAAATTATATTACTTTGCATTTTCATAAACAAATTCCCAACTTTTCGCCTTTACTTTTCAATCTGAAAGTAATCATTATTTATTTATTTATTTGGTTGAAGACTTTGTATTGATTTTATAGCGCATCTCACTTAAATTGATGAATTAAGAGTTAAGACAAATGCCAAAACTCAAAGTCAACTTTGCGGCCAAATTCCTTCAAATGTATTATGAGTGACTGATCATGTCATAGATGGGATGGGAGTAAAGCCAAATCCAATTAATTTCCTTTTTCTCCTCGACATGGGAAACCTTGTTCAGGAGTAATAACACTACTCCTTCTTTGAATATGTGTTAAATAGCATATGTTCATGCATGTTATGCGAACAAAATAATATTATACGTCTGTTTATCACATTGCATGTATACTAACTATTTTACAGGTCACATACCAAAGCAACTCGGAAACCTTACTTCTTTGACAAGCCTATTCCTCGGGGATAACAACTTAACAGGTACATTCAATTACTTCGGTAATATATTTGGTTTTTATTCTTTCTTCTCCTTTCCTTTTTGTTTTTAGGGATAATTAAGAACAGTCCCCTGAAATTTAGTGAAGTTACAGATTACTCCCTGAAATATTAAAAATTACGAACTTCCCCCTAACCTTTACATAATCTCTCGCAAATTTCACCACGGTTAATCATACCGTTTAAATTCATATTTACATTCCAAAAATACTCTTAGGCGTATATTGTAATTTTATTAAGAGTTTAATGATGTAATTGTAATATTAGTGAATTTTGAATTTAAATTTAATTTTTTGTCTATAAATATAAATTAAATTAGATATTTCATGCATATTTATTTTTATGAAGTATGATAGAAAATTATAAATTCCCTCTTATATATATATATCTTAGTTTTAAATATATTTTTTACAAGTTCATTAAAGTTAATTTAAAATAATTTATTAACAATTATAACAATCTTTTTCCTCAAAATAAAAATTCATATAAAAAAACAACACAAGAAGTATCAATTAATGCATTACCGGATTTTTCCCTTAAAATTGAAAATCATAACAAACACATCAACATCAATAAATGCAATAATAAATATACATAAATATCCGTCAGAGTTATTTAAACAATTATGTCAAACGTTGAACATGCATGATCAATATCTACAGTAAAATATTTGACATCCATAAACTCTATGTATGAAATTAGTATATCATAAAAATATTAAAATATCATTAAATATTATTCATTGAAAAAGAAAATATTAGGTAGACACAAAACTCAAGTATTTACATCAAACCCCCTAAGAATATTAGCCCTTACATTAACACCTTTACGTTTGGGCTCTTTCTTACATATACCCCCTTGAGTTTCAGCATGCTAGGGACAAAATAGTAAATTTCGCACATTGCATTAAATATAACGGAGGAGATAACGGGCCGGGGATAGTTCATAATTTTTCAAAACTCAAGGGGTAATCTGTAATTTCGCTAAATCTCGGGAGGCTGTTCGTAATTATCCCTTGTTTTTATTTGATTCTTTATTACTCATTTATGATCCGCGGCACGATGTTATTGATCAGCTTTGGCCACTTATTTATGATCTATATGACTATACCTTTCGATGTACTGAACCAACAAAAAAAAAAAAAAACAGGAAAAATACTTCACTAGACATTGTTCTTCAATCTTTATAATCCAAATTTACGAAACATTAAATCGAATTTCTACTTAAAATTAGAATTAAAGAATGAACAAATACATCAAGATATTTTGAATTTTTTTTAAATAATTAGTTTTGTGGTGAATGTTGATTCAAGTCTTGATGATGCTTGCTAAAACCTATAATATGGTGGCCTGTGGCTGTGGGTCCAAGATCGCGTTTAAGTTCAATTGACAGATTATCAAAAATTTCTTACAAAAATATGAAAGTAATCGGTGCAAACATATAATATTTTTAAGCTAATGATATTTGTTTGGAGACTGGTAATATATATATATATATATATAAAGGAGTTAACTCCACACATACCTTTGTGTTAAGATATAAGTATCACGAAAATTTCTGTGTTATAAAAATTAGTTGATAAAACTCTTTATTAGCACATAATTTGCACACCGTCCCCCAAAATTATTTGTTACTATTTTAAATGTATTTTTCTTAAACTAGTGAAATAAACGTGCGTTGCACGTTTGTTATATAATTTATTTATATAAGTTTAGCTATTATGTTTATTGAATGGATTAGGATATTAAAAATATCTAATTTGATTAAATAAATATAATAACATTTTTAATGAATCATTTTGATTTTAAAAACTACATATACAAATATATATATATATATATATATATATATATATATATATATATATTTTGGAATATACAAAAATATTTATATGAAATCTCTCTTTCAAAGTAGAAATTTCAAATAGAGAAACATCCAAATAATAAAAATATTTGAAATTATATTATTATATAGAAATAAAATGTTTAAAGTGCATAATAATTTTTCAAATAATTCTAACTTTTAAGCATAAGTAATAGTTTATAGCTTTCAAATATATTTAATAAATAAAAAGCTATATATAAAAAATATAGACAAAAACCTAAAAAATCATATAAAATGTTATATTGACTATATATAGTTTATTCCTTCTATTGTTGATCTTCTTTAATATAATTTGTGATTTATTTTTAGTTTTCTGTATAAATTTTTGAAGGATTTTTGTTTTCATCTTTAATATATTTGTGATTTATTTTTAGTTTTCTTTATAAAATTTTGAAGAATATTTTTGTTGTCATTCAAAATGTAAAAGTCATATTTACTTTTAAACCTACGCCTTTTGCACCTAATTTTTTTTATATATTTTTTATCTCGATTCCATCATTTAAAATGGGAACATTGTTATTTTTCTTTTCTTTTTTATTTTATAATCTTGAGAAATTATAATTTTTGGTATATCATTATTACTATTGGGTTCGTCCTTAATAGCTCTCTTCTCTTATTTTCTCTACTATTGTCGTTTATGCCTTCAATGATTCTTCTTCCCTTATTTATAGATATCAAACTCCTCTTAGTATCTTTTACTGGTTTTCTTCTTAATTTAGATTCGTTCTTATTTTCAAGTTTATATATGACCTTTTTTTTTTTAGGACACTTCATATAATCACATACTTGTTAACCTCTCTGGGTTTTACTCTCATCGGTTTGCCTCACGTTGCTTCCTTTGTTCCCCACCCGATGGACGAATGACCAACCTTCTCCTTAGGCAAGCTGATCTTGGGTTTGGATCTGTTAAAATCTTAATGCTTATATCCTCAATAATTACTAATTTTATTATAATTACCTTGGATTAAATATCCATCTCTCAAAACTGTGGATTTGACATATCAGCTTTTGTAATATTACCTCATTTCCCAAATCTTCATCTTCTTATCCATAATTGTAGTTTGATTTAAAGGGTATTTTTATTTTCATTTCTATTTATATTTCGGATTGTACCTTTTCAATTGCATCAACTATCGCATACAATTTTCAGTTGATAACTTCTATTCGTCAATTAATTGCAGTGAAAAAGCAAAACTTTGTGGATACTTGTAAACTAAGTTTCCTATAATATTTTGAGTTCTATTATTCTTAAACAAAGCAAAACTCCGTGGATACTTGTAAACTATGTTTCTTATAATATTTTGAATTCTATTCTCCATAAATAATTAAAAGTGCTAGTAATTTAATTATACAAAATATTAATGATACATTTAATGATTAATTTATTTATAAAGTATTAAATAAATAATATTTTATGAAAATTAATTATATTCTTAATTGATTTTTTATATTTATATACTGAGCAACTTATAGCTCCTCAAACAATATTATTTAAGCACTATACCCTCATGTATAGCATTTACTACCACTTTGTACCTGTTATTAATTCAAAATTAATTTACATAATGAAATTTATAAATAAAAAATTTACTTATTGATGGTTTGATATTTTTATATTACTTTTATACAAGTTTCTATAGGAAACACCCTTTTCAAAATTGTATAGTGATGCATTACATTTTTTACACGTCTCACACCATAAGAACAATTTATTTTCAATCTATCAATCTCCCTTAAAACAATAACATGTATCTTGTATAGTAAAAAAAGTATAACTATTATTATTTCTTTTGCAGTATTTATACGTCCAATCATATCCATTTGT
The DNA here is from genome assembly GCA_037501455.1 of Lantana camara. NCBI lineage: Eukaryota > Viridiplantae > Streptophyta > Magnoliopsida > Lamiales > Verbenaceae > Lantana > Lantana camara. Next base: position 16,074,394 of record CM074855.1, on the reverse strand, counting down.
ATTTTTCTTATCTCTCCAATATTTCATTTGGACTCATCCAATTTTGCCGGTGGAGCATCCTAGAATATGTAGTAACCATCTTGAACATTGTGACCTATCCTCGCCAATTTATCCATAATCATGTTTCTTTATCTCGGAATTTATTTAATTCAAGTTTTCCGGGGCCTTTGGAGTAAAATTCGACAATTACATATCATATTTCTCATTGTGTGCTTTTCAATATCCTCCATTGTTATCCATTTCACGACCATCTTCGAATCAATCTCCATATTAATATTCGAAAAACTCCTCTCTCAAGCTAGTGTTAATCCCTCATGTAAGCCCAATAATTCCGCTACATTATTCAAACTCTACCAATATTCATAGCGTATTCAAACACCCATCTGATCTTCAGTTGTCATCCCGAATGACACCCCTGGCCAAAGCATTGTTAGTGTGGTTATAAAAGCTTCCACCCGAGGTTAGTTTCACTCATCTCTTCTCGGGTTTATTCAATGAAAACTCAATGCAAATTTTCTTTTCTCTGTGTTTTTTATCCTCATTGATTAGTTTTGAGATCTCAAATAACTATTTTATGTGGCAAAGAGTGAAAATTTTAACTTCATAATATTTTGATAGATCCATTGGTTCCATGCTTTCCAAAGATTCTAGAGTATCAAGATCAAAACAATTCGCTCAAGATATTCTGGTAACATATTACTCTGAATTTTGCTATTAAAGCTCTCTGTGAGCCCATCTGACCCTCACAAGCCACAGAGATTTAATTCAGTCTGTGCATCAACAATCTTGTTGTACACCCGTAGCGCAAACAGACAACTTCTCAGCACGTGGTCCACATGTTCATGTCATGTACATGAGCATGTACATACATCCCCTTTTTCAAATTTTCTATCATACTTCAGTACATTCGTGAGCAAGCTATCATGTTGGCACAACGACAGGAAAATCTTGAACTTTTGAGGGTTTGGTGATTTTCAAATTCATTTTCAATATTTCTCGCATGTCTCATCTGACACCATAAGCAGACTATATGTCATTTTATAGGAGGATTTGTAATTAGTTGACCGAGTCTAGACTCTCTTATCTCCATTATCATGCAACGCGATTAGGACACTACGTATCTCATTCTTCACCCCCATGGGTAGTACTATTTTAAGCTTATCCTGGTTTCAGTTTTTATCTATGTCAATGAGATTACATACCATAAAATCTTTATCCTCCTCATAAATATTATGTCCAGAGATTTTCGCTAGTTTTCCTAGTGATAATCATCTATCATTTCACATAAAGACATCCCTTCACCATTCTCAATCCTCCATTTGCAAATTGGCTCCACCATCCAAGTTCTTCTAACTATCCCCTTCATTGCTCGGGAAATCATAAGTTGAGGCTTATGTTCAAGAAAGTCCTATCCTTTTAAATATTTTTTCTTATGTATGTAGTTTTACACCATCGTCTCCTTGTTGAGCATTCTCTATCTCGTTTCAGCTAGTATCGCTATATTTTTTTTTTTTTGACTTCTCTAAGACCCAATCCGTCTTCTCGTTTCTTTCTAGTCACCTTCTTCCACTCTACAAGATGGGTGCATTTCTTTGTTATACAGTCGCCTAAACAAAGTTGTGCTTAGATCTATCAAATTTATCGCACAGGTGGCTGGGGAGTTAATTTATGTGCATGTGGTAAATGGAGATCGAGATCGTGATGGACTGAATAAGTATCATTCGTCCGACAAAGTTTGTCGTTTTGGCTTTCTATCCCAAGAGACGCTTTTCGACTCTCTTAATCACAATCGAGAAATGCTCATTATAGTTTCAATCAAAGTTTATCCGCACCCGTATTAACTGCATATCTGGTGTACATGAAATTTTATTCCGGCTAAATTTTTTCTGAAAAAATTGTTGAAGGACTAATTTGAAATAGATTAGTAACGTTAGAGACTTATCTGTTACTTTTAAAATTTCAGGAACTAAAGTGATATAAACTCAAAAAATGTTAGAGACTAAACATGACATTTGCTCTAGAAATAATTAAGAGTATATTAATATAAAAAATTCAAGGAATATTTAATCGAATACTATAAAGATTATTTATAAAATTAGATTATATCATATTTTTATATGCACACACATTAAGTTTTGTTAGGATTCTTAATTTAAAGTAGTTTTTGTCTGCAATTCTAAATTGTGATATATTAAGTTGTAAGAAACAAAAATCCTATTTATACTTTTATAATATATATAGATTATGTAAATCATCGTATCTAAATAATATTTTTGTATTTAATTTATATTTTATTATATAAACTGAAGGAAGATTATATGGTTAGTGAGACTTAGATAATTACAATTATATTAGTCTTAGTTAATTAAAAAAATTACATTGGGATTAATTAGTTTATTGAAAATTATTTTATGTAAATTATTTGTTGGAAAACTGGAATCAGAAAACAGCGGAAATTTAAAAAATTTTCCAACAAAAGGATCTTAGACTCGCAATCGTGTATCCAAATTCGTAGAGATCAAGAAACTCACTTGGGTAGTAGCTTTCTTGACACGTTTTGAGCCGCCCTCAAACGCGCTTCATGCGGTAATGGCAACCCGTTCCTCGAAAGTCTCTTTCTACTTCAGAATCCATTGTAGGGATAACAATCCACACCAACCTGGATTCAAATCATGTTAGGGAAGTTCTTAACAATATAACATAAAGAAAGAAACATGAAACGAGAAAAGCATAATTGAAACTCCCTTCGAAAACCAGTTTTGCGAAAGTAGAAAAACTGCCAGTCACAAAACCCTCGTGAAAAAATTCATCCTTCAGGATATGGACGAACGGTTTTCGCCATCTGCTTTGGTTCGATTTTTTCACTCGTTTCATGTTGGGTTCAGAATCGTTTCATCATCCCTTCTGATCGTTTTGCTTGATCCCCACTTTTTGGTAAAGCTCGAATCTTCAAAACTTCTAACTTGAAGCTCTCTAGAGATAGTCCACCAACTTGGCTACAATCTAACTAGTAAGGATGCTAGTTCTCTAGTTAGTGTTTAGGCTTAACCTAGGGTTTCGTTTATCTTGGAGAAAGGATGGTGTTCAACAGATGAACCAAAAGAATTGCCGATTAGCTCTAAAGGGGAGCATGAGCTCCCCTATATATAGGAAAGGAAGAGGGGCGCCGATCCCAATCCTTGTTGGGCAAGGATTTGGTCCCTCTCTCTCCTATTACTTGATCATCAAGTATTTTCCAACTTTGACTTTGAATTCTAATTCAAGTCAACTTTTAAGAGAGCTAAAAATATCCAAACTATTTTTGGATAATTTTATACTTTATTTATTTTAAATAAATAACTTATTTTATCTAATTAATTAATTCATAATTAATTAACTAGATTATTTTCTCCAAAATAAGACTTTCTTTTTAATTCAAAATTAAACCAAAGTCTATTAAATAATTAATCACATTAATTATTTAACACATAAATAAATATACAAATATATTTACACACATGTGAGACACGTGTCACAAGGACGCGTGTCACTCACGTGAGCCACACGTGTGGTTCACACGTGTGGAACCCTCTTGGCCCGATTAACTCGTTTAATCATTTTAAAGCCTTAACTCATGTAACCAAGTTATTGTGTGTGACCCTCTAGGTTCTCAATTCAATTAGCAGTGACCCCAATTAATTAATTCACTAATTAATTAATTAGTCCACAGATTAAACGACCATAGTCTAGCAACAGGTGTTTAACCCCTAGCTGAATTGGAATGTTCGGATTCGACAGAACCTTTAAGTCATTGATTCATGTGAGATACAATCCTCCTACTTACTATCTCTCAACCAAGATCTAGGGCAAGGGAATAATCAGAACCCTAATAATCCGGTCTTAAAGCTAAGTGCACTTCATATCCATTTGATCTCAATCCAAGAAACCCTTTTCTTGATGTCTTGATCTACTGCCTTGGCCAAGGACTCCATATGGCATATGAATGACTTACACAATAAGAGATCACCTTACAAATGCAAGTGTAGGTCCTTTCTTGATTCTCATTCACTTTCATGAGTCACTTGTGCAGCCCCAGCATAAGCCTTGAATCAGTTGTCTAAGGCGACACCCTTTAAAGCTTATACCAAAGACTACAGAGTTAACTCATAAAGTGATAAGGAACCTCAAGTCTAAGGATCAATTAATCACATCAATGACTCGTGAGATATTTCCTAATCTGGAAGTTTCCATTTCCTGAAATAGAAACTTCCTTTCCCATTTAGGAATGTTTTCACACGGGGCACCTCAGTGAACTTACTTATTAAAGTAAGCACCCTCATGTATCACGCACGTATCAACTATACACTTTGCACCTCCATGAAACAAGGCGGTCCTTCTTAAGGGCGTGATCCCACAAGCAAGCCTTAGAGGAGTCAGGTTGACACTCCCACTGTCGGTAGGACTCATCGGCTTGGAGCATTTTACTAATCATGACTTATGTGATATAGGGCTCGTTTCATGAACCATTTCACCTAAATGGTAGAGTCCTAAAGTCATCAGGATTAGGGGAGTTCTCATACATGCGCACATAATGGAAACACACAAAACACGTATTGGCATATAAAGAAGTGTTTGCCTATGATCAATCGTATATTATTCAAAGATTGTCTGTGATACAAGAAAAGTTCCAAAGCAGATTACGTCGAATCGGCTTTCTAGGGCATTATTCCTAACATTATTAATTCGATTATATTATTTTGTTAATTAGATAAGTTTATAGAATTATAATATAATTATAATTCAAGAAAATTTATGAATTTAGATAATTAGAACTATGGACTTATATAATTAGAATTAAATTAGGATTGACTTATTAAAATTTATCTTATTTAACTTATTCAATTTAAATAGTATTTTATTTTACATAGTTACCAAAATTTATTAAAATTTATAAAGTGAATCAATTTGTTTTTCCAATTCGTTAGATATATCTTATTGTAATATTTTAAATTATAGGCCTTAAAATTAAGAAATGAGAATTTTATATTATAAAATTTGAATACAATTAATTAATATATTAATATTAAAGAAATCCTTGTTGAACTATATATCTTTTTATTTTTTTGGTAAATTGAAGAAATTTTAATTCTAACAGGAGTCCTATTTTAAGTGAATAAGTACTTTTTAAATATAGTTAAATTAATAATCTATAACATGTATTTATATAATTATCCCTAACTAACAATTATTGACATAATTATTATGAGGGTATATTGGGCGACCCGCATTTTGTAAGAAACCAAAAACTCAACTCGTGCTTTTATAATATATATAGATATAGCTTATTCTTTTTTAGATTTAATATAAATTATTAGAACAAAGAGTTGAAATCAGTTTCTCGAGTTTGTTTCCTATTTTTTCTGCAAAATCACTTGGTCTAATGAATTTTTGTCTTGCAACATCTTTTAAACTTTCGAAAAACAATAGCAATCAATCTAAAGTATGAACATAAAGTTTTAACCGTATAACTTTTCATGTTTTCTTTATTTTCATTTTCTGCACCTCTTTGACTTTGGAAATTTTCTCCGTTTTCTTAGCAGATGCCTTTAATTGTAAAAAACTAGATGAACATGAGCATCATTGGATAAAAGCTGCTCACGCAAACAATTGAACACCTATAATGCACGGACACTCTGAAAATTTACCCCGTGCAGTGTCGGACACGGACACAGCTCCGACACGGCACCGACATGTGTCCGACACGGCAAAATATGTCCAAAATTAAAAAAAAAAAATTCTGACACGCTGGGGACACGGCGCGGACACGTGTCCGACACAGCTCGGACACGGCTTAAGAAATATCGGACACGGCTTAAGAAGTGTCCGACACGGCGACACGAAAAATTCAAAAAAAAATTAATTTTTAATTTATATTTCCTGAATATTTGAGGGTATATTTTTTTAAGTAAAAAAATAATCATATAAATTTGCTAAAAAATGTTTAATATTAATTTAGATTCAGTTCTTTCATAATATTATTATATAAAAAATGTATTAATTTTATTTTTAATGATTTTAATGTTGAATTGGAAAATAATATATGTTATTTAAGTTTGTAATAATAAATACTTTTATAATATTTTAGTTTATATAAATAAATATATATATAAAATTTATTTATTTATATATAATATAGCCGTGTCGGAGCCGTGTTGTGTCCTAAATTTTTCAAAAAATCCGTGTCGCCGTGTCCGTGCATCATAGTTGAACACCCTTCAAGAAAAATTTATATTAAGAAATAATCGAATTGAGAATCACCACAATAATTGGTTCTTTATTATTGTCCGTAAGAACAACTAAGTTAAAATTGAGATGTTTGAGAATTGAGAAAACATATCCGAAAGAGACGAAAGAAAGAGAATTCTGAAAATTTAGGGCTAAATGAAAAAATAAAACCACATTTGTGTTTAAAAATCAATGAAGGAGGGTAAAAATGGTAATTCACATAGAAAAACACATATTTATAAAACACAAGTTTCGCCAAACCAATTTTTATAACACAGGAATTTTCATGATACTTATTCCTAGTACATGGGTGCTCCATGAAAAAAAAAAAACACAATATATGACAACTGGTTTGGTGCTTTCCTACTCAACTTTGTAATTTACAACTTCTATAAGAATTTCGATTTTGAAAAGATAATGTGATTCGGAAATCGGAACTTCCACTTCATTAAATAATTGTTGCAAGTCTATTTAGCATTTCGTGGAAATCAATGCAGGTGCAATCCCTTATGAGATTGGAAACTTGAGCAATTTGATCGAATTAGTCCTCCACAACAACAAACTGACGGGGACCATCCCAACAACACTTTGGAAATTAAAGCATCTCCAAATAATATATCTTGACAACAATCAGCTGAGGGGATCTATACCTCCTGATATTTGTCAGATGAGTAGTTTGGGGGACTTGTACTTTGATGGTAATATGCTCACAGGTCCAATACCTGATTGCTTTGGTGAGCTTAAATCCCTAAGAAATATCGATTTAAACTCAAACAAGCTCAATTCCACCATACCTTCCAGTTTATGGGATCTTAGAGACCTGATCACCCTAAACTTGTCCATGAACAATTTGAGTGGTCATTTGTCATCTGAAATCGGAAAATTGAAGGTAATCAATCAATTAGATTTTTCCTCTAATCAGTTCTCGGGTAATATTCCAACTTCAATTGATGGTTGTCAATCATTAGAAGTTTTATCTTTGGCGAATAACAAGTTGGAAGCATCTATTCCTCCATCCTTGAGAAATCTCAAAGGATTGACATGGTTAGATTTATCTAACAATAATCTTTCTGGAGGGATCCCAAAGTCCTTGGAAGATCTCCCATTTCTTGAATATTTGAATGTTTCTAACAACAGATTGGAAGGAGAAATTCCAACTAAAGGGCCATTTGTTAACTTCACTCCTCAATCATTCGTTCAAAACTTTGCTCTTTGTGGTGCTCCAAAATTTCAAGTTCCTCCTTGTACCAGAAGCCGAAAAAGTTCAGGGCGAAAACATGTTTTTCAGATAATGAAGTATGTTCTAATTCCCATCATTTCAGCTATCACTCTGGTGATAATCATAATTCTGCTCATAAGGAGACAACAACGAAGCAAAATATCAGTCCCTACCATTGTTCCATCACTAGATCGTATTTCTTGGAGAAGGATTTCATACATAGAGCTTGAACGGGGAACAAATTCCTTTAGTAAAACTAATCTACTTGGAAAAGGAAGTTTTGGATTGGTTTTCAGGGGCACGCTTTCTGATGGATTAAGTGTTGCAGTAAAAGTCTTCAACTTGCAATTAGAAGGAGTTGCTAAGAGTTTTGATACCGAAAGTGAAATATTGAGCAGCATTCGACATAGAAACTTAGTTGGGATAGTTGGTTGTTGCAGTAACATGGATTTCAAAGCATTGATTCTTGCATACATGCCAAATGGAAGTCTTGATAAATGGTTATATTCTGAGAACCATTTCCTGGATTTGCAACAAAATCTTCAAATAGCCATCGATGTAGCATTGGCGTTGGAATATCTTCATCACGGTCATACATTCCCTGTTGTCCATTGTGATATAAAGCCAAGCAACATATTGCTTGATGAAGATATGACTGCTCGTCTTTCTGACTTTGGCATTAGCAAGCTCTTTGATGAAGGGGAGACAGTGATCCAAACTAAAACATTGGCTACAATTGGTTATGCTGCACCAGGTAACATCTAATGACTTCAAACTTCTTTCTTTCTTTTATTTTTTAACTTATAAGCATTGAGATAATTACACTGACATACCTGAGATTTCCCTAACCTTAATTATTCAAAATATGATTAGAGTATATTTCGTTTAATAAATTTAAGCATCAAATTCCATGAACTCATCTGACTTTAATTAAAATTATATCAGAGTATGGATCAGAAGGAAAAGTTTCTACAAATGGAGATGTCTATAGCTACGGTATATTGTTGTTGGAGATATTTACATGTAAAAAGCCTACCAATGATATGTTTGGCCAAGAAATGAGCTTGAAGGACTGGGTGGGAGCAGCATTGCAAGAAAACGCAGTAGCTGAAGTCGTCGCCCCTGCTTTGCTATCAAGAGATGAGCAAAATTTGCACAAAATGGAGGAATGTGTTACTTCTATCTTTAGGTTGGCATTGCAATGCTTAGCTATTTCACCGGATGAAAGAATTAATATGATAGAAACTGTGGCTGCTTTGCAAAAAATCAAAGCCAGAGTTGTAGGAGGCACCACAAGAAATAGACAAACTGCAATCTCCACTATTGAAGGTAACAATTATTGTTAATAACTTTTTATAATGCAAAATTGGTGAACTTTAACATGAGCGTAGAATTTGAAATTTTAGGTGTATCTAATAACTACGTGATCATATTTTGTAGGAGTTTAAAACGCATTATTGCCGTTTGAAGATCACGAGACAGAACTTGAAGAAATCAGGAGATCTAAATGTGATTTGGCATTGTTTCTTTCCTTTTCTCTCTGCATATTTGCTATGTTCTTGCAAGTATTTGTTGCAATGTTTCAATTTGAATATTAAAAGATATTAAACTTTTCTGAGTGACGCAAATTGAGATTAATTGATAGTAACTTGTTTTGTATCAATCATTTCAGCAGCATAACAGGGACAAATTATAATGTAGAATTTTATTGTAATATTTATGTGTGTGGTCAGTTTTCGTGTCAGTGTCTTTCTGCTTGGGTAAACCACATAGTACATTTTCAACAAAATTTCAAGCTTATCATAAAGCTTCTTGTTTTGTAGAACCAATATATGAATAAAAGACATTTGGAAGTCTTTCTCTATCAGGCTTCTTGCATGTTGTCCTCTCTCAGTTTTGGAATTGATTTGA